>PVNU02000637.1:0-10000000 GCA_003013855.2 Liriodendron chinense | reverse complement strand
TGAATGCTGAATCATACTCTATAAAATCTGGAATACCATTGTTCCTATTGTAAACAGTATATTTAAAATCGTACTACAACACAATCCACTAAGACTCATGAGCCAGACATGTAGGTATGGGACACCGTGTTCGAGATGTCGGCCTATGCTGGGGGGACGAGCCTCCCCATAGTGACCAGTGATCATTGATAGAGGTGACAAATTGTTGTTCGAACGGCCCTTATGACAATTTAACTCGGCCAATGGTTGTATGCCTGAATAGTGAATACTGTTTGAATGACTCGGGTGTGTATTAATTTAGTTTTGAGTGACGGGTCCACACCTTTGAATTTATTATTTGTATTTAATATTTGCGTGACAAGCCATTTCGCTTGATTTGAGCATGGTTGATGAGTCACTGCCAGACCATATTTTCATGGGAGGATAATCCAAACTTTGAATCGAGGGGTTACTAACGATGATTAATGACGCACCGCACGGAGCCAGATGGTTCAGATTTAGACTCGTGATATAATGACAGTATTCCAGCTTCGCCAATATTGTTGTATGCAAAATGATTAATAAATGTTGAATTAATCATGTATACATGACATTGTATTTGTAGAGGACTTGTGGGTGCCTGGTTACTTGATGTGGGCCAGCGCTACCTTTTGAGCTCCTTATGTGATTTGCTCGAGACATATATGCACTTGTGGGTTGGCTGGTCGACTGTTAGAAAAATCAGTGCATCATTTTCTTTTATTTGCATATCATGCAATCCCTGCAATAATCAATTAGTTTAGAAATTCGATTGCTTGTTATACTATCATTACCTACGTATGCTTGTATGGATAACATGTGTAACTTACTTAGTATCTGTGTGTTAAAGATAACATTTTTAAGAATAGTACTCTCATATGAACTTATTTATAACTAAAATGTCTCAAGAATAATTTTGGGGTTATTTCTTCACTATGTTGGCATTTGACGCCTTCCATTTGACATATGCAGATGACCAGATGGTGGTGCACTCGAGGCGCCCCTCTAGTCTTATAGCTTCATCCCTTCAGTAGTTATATTTTTTCATGTTGAACCTAATGTGATTTATATAATTCTTGTATGGTCAGACACTACTTTTAATTGTATCTCTTGGGTGTTAGCCCTACATTTCTGAATTTAGCTATCTCCACTTTGCCTTTGATCCGCTAATTGAAATGTGTTACTCTGATTATTTGTGTATGTAATGAATGTAAATTTAATTGAGGGCACACATGGAAGCATTTCCCATATGTGACATTTCTAGACAAACATTTTACTAAGTTAACACCCGGGAACTCGGGATTGGAGTCTCCATACTCGGGTGCCGATTTTCAAGGCGTTACGGTCCCATCCATAAGGATTATAGAATTCATTATGAGGTCTAACCCCATTCTTTAAACTGTCACAAGTAGCTCTAGCTGTTCAACATCAAGATGGGATAGGAAACCCAATTTCCTAAATCGAGTGTATCGTAAAACTACTTTGTGACTTGTTTGTCCCATTGAACCTGTTTTTTAGGATCTCAAGTCATTCAGGTTGGGTTACCATCAGAGGTAGTTCACTCAATTAGCTTAAGTCTCATTCCCTTAATTGTACTATAGATTTTTTTCCCTTGCAAGGGCCTTAGTTAAAGTATTTGTCAAGTTTTCTGGCGATCTAATCTCATTCATGGAGACAACTCTTTTGAGTAATTCTCTAATTATATTGTGTTTCCAGCTTATGGATCTCCTCTTACCATTGTATTGTGTATTGTTTGCACTTTTGATAGCTGCATTACTATTACAATTTAGTTTAACAGTATGAATTGGTTTACTCTAATATGGATATTATATAAAAGATTTCTTAATCACTCGGCTTCTTCTGTAGCGGAGGTTTGAGCTATAAGCTCAGACTCCATAGTAGATTAAGATATCATAGTTTTTTTTTTAGTTTATGACAAAAATGTAACCACTAATTGCCTTGCAACCATAAAAAATGAAATTTCAATCAGCATTATAATATCCTTCCAATGGTCTGGGGTAATTCATTGCATAAATAAAACTGCCTATAATACTAATATGTCCCTTTTAATCTAACTTAGTGTGTACTTTGGGATTTCTATAAATACAAACCGACACATAGCGTTGAGGTGACAGTCAGTGTGTGTAAACGGTCACAAGCCCGAGCCTTGGTGCAGTAGGTGGACGCATGCGCTCATGTGTGGTTTTGGCATACCATACCTAGAGCTAGACACAAACTAGGCCAGCTCAGAAGTTCAGCTCAGCTCATATCGAAAAAGTCTAGTTTAACTCAGTTCGAAGTGGAGTTTGAGTCAGGTGACGGGCCATCCTAATGTGGCCTGTTTAATAAATAGGCCGAACTCAATCTCTTGTAGTACCGATCCAGCCCGGCTTGAAGCTCGGATTGGCCCAGTTTGGACTGTCCTGAAGCTTGGCTTGGCTTAGCCTTGTAAGTGCATTCATTATGATTGTGTACTTTTGTTTGGAAAAAGGTTCTTACATGTTAATTTTGAAGTTACACTCCTTTGGAGGATGTTAAACATCAGGTAGTAAGATACTTTTGTATTTTTTATGTTATTTCTAACTTTTTTAATTTTTTTTTTATTTAAACAAACAACAAAAAAAAGTTACCACCTTTTCGAGCTCGATCCAACCCAAACTAAATTTTTCTGGAGCAAACCAAACACGGGCCATATGGATCGGCTCAAAACCCAAACCTGGCTTATCCAGAAACTGGGGTGGCACAAAAACGAACTAAACCCAAACTAGGGCTAACTTGGCCCGGCTCGGATCGCAGCCCTCCTTTAACCATACCCAAGAGCTAATACTAAAACTATTCACATGAAACTATATATTTAGTAGCAAATTTTCTTGGCAAGTTTTACTGTGGGGCTATTCCCAAAAACACTTTTCTAGAGAGTTTTAAAGTCCCCCTTCACTTTCTCTTTTATTTTTTAAAATAAAACCAAATCAACATAGAGCCCATTCGAATAAATCTTTCTCATCTATTCTCTGTTATACATAACACAGGTTAGCAAAGAACAATTTTACCTCACAATTAGTTCTTTTTCAAGCTAAACATTGAATATTTAAAGAATACAAAAAGACCTGGTATATAAAAGGGTTTTGGATACCATAAATTGGTTAAGGATTTTGACCGTACTGACACCATGGAATGATTGAATTACCTTAGTGGCCTTCTGACCTTTTGACTACTTTTTCTTTTTTAAATTGGACGAAAATACCCTTGTGCTTTGTGCTTTGAGCTCCGCACCTGTAGAGTAATAATGATGGCCATGTACACTATTAAGTCGTGGGCTGGCCAAATTTACAACTTTGTGTGGGGCCCATCGTGATGTAATTGTTTGATCCATACCGTTCATCCGTTTTCCCAACTCATTATAAAACATGAGCCCTAAATTGAAAGCTATATATAGATGAAGTGGACCACACCACAAGAAACAGTGTTAGTTTCACACTACCGTTGATAGCCGAATGGTGGGCTAAAGAACTTTTGAATAAATATGATATTTTTGTTTAATTTTTAAACATGTATATTTGATATTATGAACGGGTTGGATGACATATAAACTTCACTGTGGGTCCCACAGAGCATAGTATGTACTGATCTTGGTTAGTCACAAGTCGGTACAACTAAAAGTGTGGTTTTTTATAGTTACGCTTCCCAATGCACTAATTTGCATCATTTGATCAAAGGGCCCATCGGAAGGTAGATCCAATCTGTTAGTAATGTCTGTGGCCCACGATTTGCATGAGAATGTGCTTCCTACACACTGATATGAGCTCTTTATGGCCTACAATAACTAATAACGGTGACTGTTCACTCACAGCTGTTTCCTTGTGGTGTGATCAACCTTATCTGTAGATGTGCCTCATTCTTTAGGCCCACAACCTTAAATTAAATTTCAAATCCAGTGAGCGGAGTGGATTCGACACATGCCCCATAGTGGGCCCCCCAAACCTTAAAATAGACAACCTAGGGGCCCATATGTTATGGATCAAGGTTATCATGTGTTAAGGGTCGAGATTGTCATGTGTACAGGGTCAGGATTTTCTTGTCTACAAGGTTGGAATTGTCATCTGTATAGGGTTGAGATTGTCATGAAAAATTAACATCATGGACCCACATCTTGTGTGGCCCACCATGATGTTAATTTTCCATCTAACCCATTGATCAGATCAACAAATCTAGACGAAGGAGAACATAAATTTCAGCTTGATCCAAGGCTTTTCGGGCCCACCACATGGTGGCTAAATAGATGGTTAGAGCAGATCGTCTCCCATGCCACCCCTCCATTTTTTCAGATTTTTTTAGATGGGCCAAGTCCAAATCTCAGTGGACCACAACTTGGACAGTTGACACAATCCACTTCTAAATGGTCCATCTATCTAGTGTGTGGGGCCCACCTTGATGACGTATTATATATGACAATCTCGACCCTGTACGCATGACAATCCTGACCCCGACCCTGTACGCATGACAATCCTGACCCCGACCCTGTGCACATGACAATCTAGACCCTTAACACATGATAACCTCCATCCATAACACATGGGCCCCTGGGTTGTCTATTTAAGGTTTGTGGGGCCCACCATGGGGCATGTGTCGAATCCACTTTGTCCACTAGATTTAAAATTTAATTTAAGGTCATGGGTCACAGAATGAGTCACATCCACGGATAAAGTGGACCACACCGCAAGGAAACAGTTGTGAGTGAACGGTCACCATTGTTAGTTATTGTGGGGCCATAGAGAGCTCGTATCAGTGTGTATGAGGCACATTTTCATGCAAATCGTACGCCACAAACATTACTAACGGATTGGATCTACCTTCTGATGGGCCCCTTGATCAAACGATGCAAATTAGTACATCTAAAAGTGTGACGGTAAAAAATTACACTTTTAGTTGTACCGACTTGCAACTAATAAAGATCAATACACACTATGCTCTGTGGGACCCACAATGAAATTTATGTGTCCTGCAACCAGTTCATAATATCAAAGATACATATTTGAAAGATAAACAAAAATATCATATTTATTCAAAAGTTCTTTGACCCACCATTTGGTTATCAATGGTAGTGTGAAACTCACACTGTTTTTTGTAGGTGTGGTCTACTTCATGTATATATAACTTTCAGTTTAGGGCTCATATTTTATAATGAGCTGAGAAAATGGATGGACAATGTGGATCAAACAGTTACATCACAATAGGCTCCACACAGAGGTGCAAATTCGGCCAGCCGATGACTTAATAGTGAACACGGCCATCATTATTACTATGCTAGCGTGGAGCCCAAAGCACAAGTGTATTTTGTTCTAATTTTTTTCAAAAGGTGTTTAGAATATGAGAAGGCCACCCACAGAAATTCGGCCATACCAGAGTGCTAGAACGGTCAAAATCCCAATTGTTTATTGTCTATGCGCCGCTAAAATCTTTCGTTACAAAAAGTCCTTCACCTGCTTTTATTTCAGCCACTAAAAGCCAACCTGTCTAGTCTGCACGTCTCTCTCTCTCTGTAGACCTTAGCCTCCACTCTCCATCTAGCCCACATATTCTTTCCCTCGGAACGAGAGCTCGGCCCGATTTCTCTCTCTCTCCCTCCTCTCTCTCCACGTGCATTGCGCATGCCATGCCCCTCCTAAGAGATAACTACTGAAGCCAGTATTACCAAGAGCCTAATCCACCTAATTAGCTGATGGGTGATGTAATTAACTCCCTTTTGCCAGTCATTTTTGTCTACTCTACTGTTTGATATTATCTTTTTCTTGAGAAGACGTCTTTGGTTTGTCGTGACTCGCCAGTACACTTGTGACCATACAGTCTGTGAATCTAGATCGTCCGTCCGGTGGGCTGTTCGGTAGATTGCCTATGCGCAGGTGATGGGGCAATCTCGCGCGTCCTCTTTGTGGCCTTGAGGTAGAAATACACATTAGAGAAAGATAAAACTCTATTGATTAGATAGCTAAGATCATCTAATCCGTACGATTTTAATGCTTTTTTTAACGGAACTCAGATCCTCTGCTTGAATGGAGCAGAAAAATTCTGCTTTGTGCCTCTCTGATTGGTCCACATCAGCATGATGGTATCAGCGCAACCTAAGTTTAATGATGTCAGTGATGTTGTGTGTTGACACCATCAGGCTGACAGGGACCAATCAAGTCGACAGCAGCAGGGGTTCTCTGCTCGGCTTGAGCAAAAGATCCAAACTCTTTTCATAAAGCCCGTGAGGAGCAAAGCACATCACAACGGTTCTGGAACGCTCGTCTAATAAATCTGCGCTTTCACTTGTTCAAACAGCAGAAAAACAAACGAGCTTTTAGAAATGATAGATATTCCCAAAACTTCATTTACATTGTTTGAGGCTTGAGAAACTAATTTTTAGATTGTTGTCCAAACGGGCTTAGCTGCATTTCACGGTCGAAATTCAACCAAGCTATATTATGACGTGGCAAATCTCCATCCAGTATTCTCCCTTTTTCTGTCTAATCCATCCATGAGTGAATATAAAAAGAGAAAGTGGTTGTTTGAAAAGACTTAAAACGTGTTGCATGAGATGCCTGCAAAAGCCTTCCTGCCACGGGAAGCTAGGTGGGGCCACTGTGATGTTTGTGAGATATCCACCCCGTCCTATTCGTTTGGCCGGATTATGTAATTAGGACATGGGCCCAAAAGTGAGGCAGATCCAAAATTTTATTAGGCTGCACAAGAGGAGAAAGTAGGTAGGGGAATGCTTACCGTTGAAACACTGGAGTCCAGTGTGATGTTTATATGCCATCCATACCACTCATAAGGTCATTTCTGCTTAGATGAATGGTCAGGATACCCACATTATTACGGTTTCTCAACCCTAAATACCTACTTACTATCCAATTTCAATGAGATTGTTACATCTCCTTCCATACGCTAATATATATGTTTCAAGCCATTTGGAATCATCTGATGGACATCCCATCAGTATCGTTAATCTACGTGCTTCGTGGTTGATGGAATTAAACCCAAAAGTCTCCACCTCATCATAGATTTTTAATGGCTAAGATCTTCAGATAATTGGGATCTTATTGGTTTACAGCCTTGCGAGGAATTGGTTGCATCAGATCAACGGTGTGGATCACCAAACACGGGCTCCACTTGAGGACTATTGGGACCCACACGAATACATACCTTTCAAAACATCCAATGCGTTCGGACCCCTCTCACCTGACCGAGCTGCCCAAGTCCATTAGTGGGCTGATGCCCCAGTCACTTTCTAGTGAGGAAGCAGAATTCCCAGTCCACATAGATCAACTTTGCCAATGCAGTGGGCCCCACCTCTCCCGCTCTCCCTCGACAACAATGTACTCCCTCGCGTAGGATTCAGCAGGATGAAAATCCCAACTTGTTCCACACGTGCCAATATGGACACACATGTGAAAGATCTCGTCTGTTCATCAGACAGGCCATGACTAAGTGGGCCATAATGGGATGAAAAAGAAAATCAACAGCCGGTATTCAATATACAAATTTGACCCATGATGGGGTCTGATTTTGAGGATAAAGAAAGTTCACGAGGGATACCACCTGACTAACGGTCCGGATGTGGCACATGCATGTATGACCCACTTGCACCGGACTTCTGATCATACTCGAGTAGCCTCGCATCATCCAACCCCATTTGTGGGGAGAAAGGGGAAGCGGATTGCGTACTGAGTAACTCCGCACGCTTAGCGTGCGGAGTAAACTCAGTGGGGCCCACCGTGATTTATGTATTTTATCCACTCCGTCCATCTATCTTAACAGATAATTTTAGGTATGATGACAAAAAATGAAGCATATCAGAATCTAAAGTGGACCACACCACAGGAAACGTGTGAACTGAATGTCTACCATTGAAAATTTCTTGGAGGACACAGAAGTCTTGGATAAAGCTGATATTTGAGTTTTCCCCTTCATCCATGTCCATGTGATCTTATGAACAGGTTGGATGACAAATAAACATCACTATGGAGCCTGGGAAGATTTCAACGGTGGAAATCATTATTCCCACTGTTTCCTGTAGCATAGTCCACTTGAGATTTGGATATGCTTGAATTTTGGATTCAACCCATAAAATGAGTTGGAAAAACATATGGATAGAATAGATAAAGCACATAAATTATAGGTGGGCCCAAGTAGAGTTTACTCCGCACGGTAAGAGCGCAGCTCCGCACGCAATCCAATTTCGGAGAAAGGGAGTGTTCGCGTGGGTCCCATTTCTTGCCCACAGACGTTTATCTCCAAATGTTAATAAAAAAAAGTGGCAAAGAATCTTCCACGTATGAAAAGCATATATCGTTCATATCTATTACTTGGCTGTCATTGGTTTCCCTTTTTCCTCAAGTATCTAACCCTCCACCCATTTAAGTCTCACCTATCCACTGCCCAAGCTCTCTCTGAGTCTCTCTCTCTCCGGTGATCACTCCGGCCCCGAAACCATGACCACGGCCGTGACAAGTTCCGAGCTATGCGACGTTTGTCGTAGCTCTGGAGCCACTTACTGTGGCCACGACTGCGCTTACCGCCGCATTACTTGCATGCCCGACATCGCCGACGATATCAATCCGGTGGCGTTGCTGTCCCCAGCCAGGCGGGGCCCGTCTGCATTACAAGAATTCCAGTTCTTTAGGCACGATGATACGGTCACATGGCTGCTCGACGACATCAACGGTAGCGGGCCAACGCAAGATGAAGCAGCTCCAGTGGCACCGTCTACTGTCAATCATCGAGATCACCTGCGTAGCTATTGTAATCCTCGGCGCTTGACACTCGATGTCTGTTCAAGCACCGCCAGCTCGCCGGGATCCCCACCACAGTTACCGCCATCCTTGGAGGCCTCAGTCATGGGGCAGGCAGCGCCTAGTGCCACCGCGGTGAGTAATTCCACCGCAATTTCTATAATAATTGAAGCCCCTTAACTTGCATATGTTTTGATAAATCACAACCTTGTATAGGATGTCTTTTTATTGTATGTTTGTGTACAAAAATTTCAGATGATTTTGGTACAATGGTTTTTTATTTTTATTTTTACAAAGGTACAATGGCACACATGGTTTCAAATTACAACTCCAATTATTTGCACTTTTGTCCACCTTTACTCTTTTGAACTTTCTTCCTTCCTTTTTTAATTTACTTCTCTTTGATTTGAATATAGCTATTAGCTTAGGATGTCAATCTCCTTTTAACTGTTGTACCTTTTACTCGAATATGTATGATTTTTCCAACGTACATCTTTATTTATCACCATGCAGACTAGTGGCTATTTTTCACTTTCAGTTGTTGCTGTTGCTGTTGAGTTGTACTACTTTAAGCTTGTAAAGTTGGAAAAAGGCAAAAAGAGAATTGGGATTTTAAGCATGTTACAAAAGCATAATAGAATTTTTTATAGCAAAAACATACCAATAAATAATAAATAATAAGAAAAATAAAAATAAAAATAAAGTCGACCAACTTCATGAGTACAAAAAAAATGGGAAAAAAAAGGTATAAATAATTACACCCATTTCTTGCTTGGGTGGTACAGACTAAATAGAAATTTTAAAATCCAAAATTCTGTGAAGTGTTTCTTGGATTTTTGGAGTATGGTTTGATTTTCTTTTTATTGTCATTATAACACTTTGGTGGGTTATTTGCATAGTTAACACCATTTGAAATTCAAGTTGATCAAAAGGCTTTTTTTTTTATTTTTTTTATGCATTCTCCAACCTATTAGTTAGCTAAATTTTAGAAAATTACCCATTTAGAGTAGATTAAGGTCAAAATGCAAGGTTTTTAGTTGTGTATTGTGATGGAAATACTCTATTTTAGGAAATATTAGGGTTTTCTATTACAAGTGTAAAGGACTTCTATGTGAGATATCGCCATCAAGTTAAAGGCAAAAGATTCTAAAAGTGTTATTTCATGCGTCCTTGGTTGTGCATAAAAAAACCACCACCAAAATATCACCATGTATATTTTTCCTTCTCCATTTTGTGGATGTTCCCATATGCAGCTTTGATGATCTAGTGAAACTTCTATGTAGGTGTCATTTTCCGGCAGCACATTGACTGACGCTTCGACTGGGAATATCAAAGAGGTTGGAAATGCCATTACCTCCGGCACACTTGATCCTGCGAGCGATAGAGAAGCAAGGGTCATGAGGTACAAAGAGAAGAAGAAGAATAGGAAGTTTGAGAAGCAAATCCGATATGCATCAAGGAAGGCATATGCCGAAAAGCGGCCCAGGATAAAAGGGCGGTTTGCAAAGAGGCCGGAGATGGGTGAGCCAACCGCACCAGCTCAGTGCGACCCGGACCATCTCCGAATGGGAATGGGATGGTTCCATCCTTAGAGAGACACCGCTACTAAGTTGTGGAAATAATGCAACACTAATCTTATGCATGTATTTATGTGTTGCCTTTGATAGTAGTTTGAAGCAATGAACTCTAATAACCCATGGAGTTTCTTCTGATTGCTTTGTTCCCTTTCTTTTATAAGAGAAATGGAGAAAGATTGTAATTTACTAAAATCAACATTTACCCAAGTATTTTAGGTGTTTGTGTTACACTAATGTGCAAATAGGTTACCTCTAATTGGAAAATGAGATTAAATGCATGAATCCTCGAGTTTTTACTACGATCCAAGACTATAATTGTTACATGGGCAGTTTTTTCTTCAGAAGTCTCATATTTTCATTTATGGTCGTGATTCAGTGAGGGGGCGCAAGATGTGTAGTGGCACATGTGTTAGAAATCTGGGCCATTCATCAGGTAGGCTACACTGTAAAAGTGCCATGGGCTATCATATGATAAAATGAATGGTTATCTCATATGAGGAGACTATCTTTGATCAAGACAGAGACTCCACCGAGCACTACTTGGTATTGGTTTGTCTTATCCGAGTGTGAGTGATGGATATAGAATCTCTTTTGACCTTTTGAGCACTTGCATTGGTGGATCGAGATCAAGTCAGTATGATGGCTTATTAACTTGAATTATGTTAAACTTGATAATGTATTAGAACTTGATTAATTCCTAGATTTGAGAATGTGAGGGTTAGGATCTTGATTGTATATGCTTTGGTTTTCTTTATGAAGCTAATGTGTGGCCATTAAAAGTGGGTGTGGCTAGATGCATCTATTGGTGTCGTTTGATCCTTGCACGGGTTAACAAGGGATCCAATGATTCCCTAGGAACTAATTTATGTGAGAGATCCAAGAAATCATAGGCTCATTAAGTGATTTTTCTGTTAGGTCCAACACTTAAATTGTTTTTAAAGGCTTTAAAAAGGTTTCAACTATTAAAATTTTATTTTAATTGTTTAAACTATTTTGATCACACTTGATCATAATCTGATGGTACAGGTTTGATGGTCCACCACTTGACTGGAAAGGGATGAGTTTTTAGTGGATGGTCATATCAATGGAAGGATTGAATCATAGGTACATGAATAGATAAGGAAGGCTATAGAATTCCATTTGTTATAGGGATTGTGAAAATTGGTAAGGTGGTGAAGTACCATAAATGGTACACCCCTGAACCTTAATCCCTCCTTATAAATAAGATTATATACCACAGGGGAGAGGATCTATTAGATAGATCTTGAAAATGCTCCCTAGGCATGAGAGAGAGAGAGAGAGAGAGAGAGAGAAAGAGAGGGGTTCACGTCTCTCATTTCATCACATCTCTATCACAGGTGTTTGTGGGGCCCACTGGGTATGGACTACTCTGAGGTTGACATAGCTCCCACTTCCCTCCTAGTATAGATCGAGGAGAGACATCCTACGTTGAAAGATCGACGTCTGCATTGGTACGCGTTTTTACGTCACTGCTTGATTTAAGTAAAATCTAAATTGTTGATTATGAGTTTCGGATTTTGTAGAAGTCCAACTTCTTATCAAAGATGGGTATCACAAGATTAATTAAAATCTGAATTAAAAAAAACACTTTAAATTCCATTGCGTTACATAAAAAACTAACATAAGTAGTATTAGAGCAGTTCTGTCCCCCAGTACTGTCAGTTTCATATTTTTCCTACAACAATGTATCTGTTTTATACTTTAACCAATCAAATCATAATATCCTTGATGAAGATTGGCCAACTAACATTTGAGTGCAAACCAATGCACGGATTGCAAGATTCGGTTAGTTCAAATGACATTTTGTTGATGGTTTAACTTTGAACAATTGTTTAATCTATTGGGATCACAGAAGCAACTTAGAGGAGAATCAAACAAAGTAATCCAATCACACCAAGCAAATCCAACCAGAGAACACAAACAAATTTATATGGAAAAACCCTTGTGGGAAAAAACCACGACACAAAGCGATAATGCACTATGAATCAGAAGTTTACAAGAGATGAACAACCCGAAACAAAGCACCCAAGAGAAAACCCAAGCTCTTTCTCACCAAAACTCTCTCTCCAAACCCTAATCCCGTTTTGAAATGTATTAGACACCCTATAACCCGATTGCACCCACTTTTATAAGCTACAACTGGAAATAGAAACAATTAGCGCAAAACTACACAAATTGCGTAATAGCAACCGATGCTGTCAGGCACCAGACTCGACCTCATCGGGTGCCCGAGACCACCTTCGGTCGTCCAATGCCCAGGGGCTCAATCGCATGAACACCTCAAAAAACATCCACAGAGTCTTGCCATATTCCTGAAGAATATCGGGGGCCCGAACCTACTTGAAATCATCTAGAGACCAATCTGTATTATGGGGGAAAGTTTTGATCGTCCGAAACCCCCTGACTGTCCAGATTGAAGGCTTTGTTCAACAATCTCCACCGAGGCTTCAATCACCGACTCCACTCTTCATTTGCTTCATCCATCATCTATTCTTCAACATAGTTTTAGCACTTCTCATGCACACTGCATTTTCATTTCGTCTTCGTCAATCTTATAGAAGTTGCGTAGAACTTAAACTTCTTTACATGAACCACCTTCGTAAGCCTATCTACAAGATTCACGCTCTTATGGAACTTTTCGAGAGTAACACCGCCTTCCTCAATCATCTGTCAGATAGATATGTGACAAACATCAATAAGCTTGGTCTTAGAATGATACACCAAGTTCTTTGCCAAATTGATAACACTCTTGTTGTCATAATTTTTCAGCATGGCCTCCTGCTGAAGCCCCAACTCACTCATCATTCCACTCAACCATACAACCTCCTTAAACGTCATTGTCACTGCCATATTCCCCGTCTCAGTTGTGGAAAGACCCACTATAACCTAAAACTTCATCATCCAACTGATCGCTCCACCCGTTAGCAATTACGAATAACTAGAAGTCGACCTTTTATTGTCCACACTGCCTGTGTCATCAAAATCAATATAGCTTACTGACTTGTCCCTCGATTTATTGAATATCAAAATGTAGTCCTGCATACCTCGAATGTCACAGAGTAGCCATTTCACTGCCATTCTATGTTGCTTTCTGGGGTTTATATTGTTTTAGCTTACGACACCCACTACACGTGAAATATCCAATCTCTTACGTACCGTGATATGCTTTAAGCTGCCAACTGTGCTCAAATAAGGCACACAAAATATAAACCTCTTTTCTTCAATCGTTTTAAGGTGCTATACCGAAGAAAGCTGAAAGTGAGCCACGTAGGGAACGCTAACAAGCCTGATAACAGGTGTGAATATCTCATCGAAGTCATCCCCTTCTTTTTTAGCATACCCATTCACAACCAATCTAGTCTTGTACTTTCCAGCTTCTTCTTGAAGATCAATTTACACCTTATCATTTTTCGTCCCACAGGAAGCTCCACTGGCTCCCTCGTCTTATTCTTATACAGTGAATTCATCTCACCCTGCATTGCCGTCATCTACTTTTCTGCATCTACATCACCTAGAGCTTCCTAAAAAGAAGGTGGATCCCCCTCATATGTAATGAGAGCGAATGCAACATCAAATTCGTCTGTATCTCAACGGCAACCTGCGATCCCTTGGTAGATTCCTTCTCATAGGTGGGTGCTATTGTACCTTTCCCTACAGCTTGAATTCCTCAAGTGTCACAACCTTTCCTGTTTTAACGTCAATCACCGCTGACTTCTTCATTTCCTTGTGTTCATCCTGACAGAACAAGGAACCCTTATCAAACCTGATGTCCCGGCTAACTGTGATTCTCTGTGTGACCAAGTCATATAGCTTGTACCCCATCACACCATTACTATAGCCCACAAAGGTACACTTTTTTGCAATTTGGTCCTGCTTATCTCTCTCAACTAACGATACATGAGAGTAAGTATCACAACCAAATATAATCAATCCCGAGTAGTCTACATGCCGACCACTCTACACTTCCTTTGAAATCTTATAATCAATTGCCATCGATGAGGACCGATTCACTAAATAACAAGCCATGTTCACAGCTTCAACCCATAGATCCTTACCCAACCTAGCATTACTCAACATGCTTCGGGCTCTCTTCAAGAGAGTCTAATTCATTTGCTCAGCCACACCATTATGCTCGGATGTATAGTGCCCTGTGTTGTGCCTCACAATTCCCCCATCCTTACAATATTCATTGAACTTCCTCGAAGTAAACTCGCCGCCATTATCCGTCCTCAACATTTTCAACTTTTACCCTGCTTACTTTTCCACCATTATCGTCCACTGCTTGAAGAGGGTGAAAACCTTGGATTTATTCTTCATAAAATAAATCCACACCTTTCTGAAAAAATCGTCGATGAACGTGACAAACTACAACGATCCTTCACCAGAAACTAAGGGTGACGGCCCCCATACATCCAAATGCACAAGCACCCTTCTACATCCATGTTTCCTAATTTTAAACGACAACATCGATTGTTTCCCGTACATGCAATGCTCACATACATTTAAGTCAAAAGATTTAAAAGCATGAATTAAACTTCAATCTATGAGCACCTTCATATCGCGCTCGCTCATGTGGCCTAGGCGGGCCCGCCACATAAGAGCCGACGTGGATTCCACTACACTCACTATAGCTCCACCCAATATGGTGCTCCTAATCAACCTATAGAGATTGTCACTTCTCTATGCCTCATAATTGTGAGTGCCCCTTTTAAAACCTTTAGGACACCATCCTAGCCGGTAAACCTGCACCCAAGTGCATCAAGAGTGCCCAGAGAAATCAGATTCTTCTTTAGTTCAGGAACATGCCTGACATCTATTAGAGTATACGCCACCCCCTCAAACATCCTGACGCGCACTGATCCAATTCTAATCATCCTATAGGCATGATCATTGCCCATAAGAACCCAGCCACCATCATACTCACTATACGTGGTGAACCAACTCCAATAAGGGGTCATGTGGTACAATTCTCCCATATCCAAAATCCACTCTTAAAAGAGCTCAACGATCTTGGACGCTAACCACATCTCACAACCACTAATTCCTTCATCAGAATCCGCTGAATTTATTTCCCTTGGCGAATCATTTGAAATCTTGTCCTTTAGGGTTTTAGAGAATTTATTGTCCTTCTTCACATGCCTCACCCTCTGACACTTCAAATACTTTAACTTACAGACTCGTTTGTTGAAGATGTTACTGTGTTCAGAGCAATCCGACCCTTTCGCCTTGTAGGTGGTCTCTCACCTCGCCCACAATCCAGCGGTGGTTGTCTCGTTTACGACATTGGAAAGGACAACCTCAGCTAAACACAGTTGGATTGTGCTTGTGGCCCTCCAATCAAGTTTCTTCCACTTTTTCTTTCATAGTATTCGATCGCTTTCCAATGAGTACCTAAAGCAGCCCTTATTGAACTAAGAGGTCTCTGATCTTCATCCTCCATAAATCAAAGTTGTTTTTCCCCGTTGAACTTCTTAAAGTCGGACTTCATGCTACACGTCATTGATACCTTGTCTCAAATTTAAAATTGATTCCTACCGTCTAATACCACTTGTTGGGACCGTGGAAGCAACTCAGAGGAGAATCAAACAAAGTAATCCAATCACACAAAGAAAATCCAACCAAAGAACACAAACGAATTTACGTGAAAAAACCCTTGTGGAAAAAAACACGGCACAAAGCGATGATGCACTATGAATCAGAAATTTATAAGAGATGAATAACCCGAACAAAACACCCAAGAGAAAAATCAAGCTCACTCTCTCACCAAAACTCTCTCTCCAAACTCTAATCCTATTTTGAAACGTATTAGATATCTTATAACCTAATTACACCTGCTTTTATAAGCTATAACCAGAAATAGAAACAACTAGCCAAAACTGTGCAAACTGCGTAATAGCAACCGACGTTGTCGGACGCCCGACCCAACCACATCGGGTGCTCAAGACCACCTTCAGCCGCCCGACGCTTAAGGGTTCGATCGCCCGAACACTTCAAAAAATGTCCAGAGAGTTTTGTCATAATCCTGAAGAATATCGTGTGCCCGAGCTCAAGTTCGGTTGCTCGAACCTGCTTGAAATCGTCCACAGACCAATCTGTATTATGGGGAAAGTTTCGGTCACTCAACCAGTGCGATTGGTCATTCGAAACCCCCTTATTGTCCAAATTGAAGGCTCTATCCATCATAATCATGATTGATTAGGACACATGCAAGGGGCTATTTCACATAAAATTAATTTGGATGGTTTATTATGTGATGTTTTAAAGATTCATAGGTGTGGATGAGATGGGTGGTGGTGATTGATTGATTATATTGAAATTTGTAATTAATAGTCTTTTATTGGACGGTTGAGATTTATTTCTTTCTTTGTAAACGGTATGTAACTTTCAATTCCTTATTAGATTACAACTTGCATGGCATCTTAGATGGCCTAGCTTAGCGAGGATCTCGATGCAAGTTGTTAGATCTAGTTACTCTCATCACACACCGTCAATGGAGATCCTTGGATGCCTGACGGAGGAACGACAAAAGAAAAGTTATAATCAGGTGTGTGTGTGTGTGTGTGTGTGTGTGTGTGTGTGTGTGTGAGAGAGAGAGAGAGAGAGAGAGAGAGAGAGAGAGAGAGAGAGAGAGAGTGGATGGAGTGGATTGTAGCAACGATCACTGGAGGTGGGCCTGGATGGAGTGGATTGTAGCAACGATAACTGGAGGTGGGCCTGTGATACAGTCAGCACCCAGAAGGACGCATGGGAGAGAGGTGATGGCTCCACACGTCTCCTACCTCTCATAAATCCTATTTTCTCCCTCTTCCGATTTCTCCTATATTCCGTCTTTCCAAAAGGTGTTTAAGATTCACTTGCTTTCCGATTTTGGAAACTACCAAATTCCAAGGGCGTCCAACTAACATATAAAAGGTTATATTTGTTAATTTTCTAATCTGAAAAATTGTGGTGCATTTTGCCCTGTCTCCGTAAGCAATAAAAAGACCATTTACCATGCATGTGATATTATATTTATGTCCAATTATAAAAACGCATGTTTATGATTATGGATGAGTGGGGCACACCCACGACTGGCCGTGGATGGGGGTGCTACGTGTCCAGCAAGACCTAAATGACATGTGGGCCCACAAAATGGCCGTTTAGCCCACAGGATCATGTATAGCATGCCATTGGAATTTGTGGCCCAATGTTGATTGAGATCAAGGATCCTATGAACTGGTTTGATCTAGTGGAAGTGTCCAGCATGATGTGGACTACAAATTCATGCGAACATCCAATCTAATCAATGCGTTGATTGCGAAAAGAATGGACGATTTTGATTGACCTTACATTGACGGGGTCGTATTTTAAAAACCATTGCTGGGTTTGACTTGAGAATTGGTCAATTTGGACATCCCGACATGCTCTTTGAGATGATATGGTTGGATTTGACAGCAGAAGTCCATATCTAGATCGAACGTGATTGAAGTCACTCATCTTGTTTTCAACAATCTCATTCATTTAAAATCGGATTGGGTTAAAACCTCAACTCTTGCCCAATTGGCATGTGTGGACATATCTAACGGATCAAATTAACCATTTGATGGTCCAATCTCAGAGATATCTTAGTCGGTGGGAGGAAAATAGACATTTTAATCACCCAGGTGTAGAAATTGTAGGTAGAAATTGTATCAGAGGATGTTCGTGCTAGAACAATCTCAGTTTTGGATCCACTCGTGTGGATATTATGTTTCTCATGGCGATATATCATATATTGGATTGTTAGTGCCATTCTTATGGTTTGGCTTGGCACATGATATGCTGGTTAGTTCTAGAATGATCTAAGTGTGCGTGATTAGGTTTACTCTCTCCATCATGAGGTTTTTAAATGAATTTGGGTTGTCAAGTGATCAGGTTATAATCACATATAAAATGCATGCTATCGACATAACCAACTGTTAGATAGTGGGAGTTGCCATTGGAGAGAATATGAACATTGAGATGACTAATATGACTCCTTAATCTTCTTATTGATTGATTTTAGAGCAAGTGAGAGATGCGTGTCCAATCGAGAGTGGGGCCTATCATATAGAGGTTTTAAATTAAGGAAAGTGAGCCTAGATGTATCGAGATTGGTGCCTCGTTTTTGGGGGGCTCTAAATTGCTTTTTTGGCCCCCAAATGATTGGCATAGTTTGATTTTTTGGCGTCCCATTGTCACGGTAGGCCTATACAAGCCATAGTGTATAGAAATTTACAAGTGAACAGATTTTTAAGGTTGAATAGTACATACACTTTACAAGTGAACAGATTTTTACACGCAGGTGAATGACTTCTACAAGCAGGTGAATAGAAATTTATATGCAGGTGCTACTTGACCACGCAGGCGAATAACTTCTACAAGCAGGTGTTTAGAAATTTACGGGCACGTGAATAAAGTTGTCGAATCTCGCGTTGCTTTTGCCTTTCACGAAAATGTTTGATACTCTGACAGAGTATGGTACTTGCTACACAGTTTACCGCAAATCAGAGTTTAGGGTTGTTTAAACGATCTAATTCTTGACGTATGACCTAGCAACAGTGGTTCCTGCAATTTGGACAGCTTTTTGGGTTTATAGTGTGACACTTTCACAAGTTTACAAGTGCTTGTGTATAAAAAATCTCACTCTTCCGGAGCATTAAATAATTCCTCAGGAAGCGGATTAGGTGCGACTCGGCCTCGTGCGGCCCTCACCGTAGGGCCCGCCTTAATTATGTATACTATATCGACTCCGTACATCCGCTTTTCCATATTATTTTATGGTATGGACCAAAAAAATGAAAAAGATCCAAATGTCAAGTGGACCATACTACAGGAAACAGTGGTGATTGAACGCCCTTCCATTAAAAACTTTCTGGGGCCCACCGTAATGTTTATCTGCCATCCAACCAGTCGATAAGCTCACATAAGACCTGGATGAAGAGTAAAAAAGAAATATCAGCTCGATCCTAAGCTTATATGGCCCATTAATGGTCAATCACCAGTGTGTCCTATGGTATGGTCCACCTGAAATTTGAATCTGCTTCGTTTTGGGGCTCATGCCCTAAAATAATCTGGCAAAATGGATGGACGCCGTGGACAAAGAATACGTGCATCAAGGTGGGCCCCACGGTAAAGGCCGCCATCTTGGGTGAGGCGAGGGCCGCAACTAATCGTCTCCCCTTTTCAAATACCTAGTTACTTCCTTGATCTCGTCCGTCCAAATCAAATAAATGGTAGCAAAGGCCCTAGAGGTTGGATTAGAGGTTGGATTGGAAGGAGAGGTTTCCATCCATGCACTTTTTTCTTTCTTCTCTCTCTTTTTCAACTCATTTAAGTCCCGCGAGCGAGTTCCGTTTACTCCAGCGGGTGCAAGACTCATTAGTGACTCGGCGAGTCAGCCAAGTCAGATCAATCCGAGTGCAACTCTACCGGTCACCCAGTCGGTGACCGGGCCTACTACGACTAGACTTGCAGAGCTTTGCTTAGTAAAAACATATGCACGAGGCGACTTATGAAATAAATGTGCGGCTCAAACGTTCTTACCCGTCCAACTGTCTCTAACATCGTGGCCCACCTGCTGATTTAATCAGATTTATTATTATTTTATATCACAACAACTAGACAGTCAGACCCATCTGCTGGACGACTTGGATACTGAAACTGTGAGCCAAGCTGGCACATGAGGCGGTGCGTGGATTCTATTCCTTCTACACGCGTATTAGAGGTGTCAATGAGCCGGGCTCGGGCCTGAAAAATCCGAATTTTGAAAAGAATCGGCCCGAAACAGTGCAAATTCCGGGCTGAGGCCTACCCCAGGCCCGGCCCATTGACAGCCCTAACGCTTATGGGATGATTGAAGCGCCGTATACACTAGCCAGCCGTAAAGCTATATTCCCATGTACCAGTCCGATGGCTACCTGCCCTGCCCAGGACGCGGATTGCATAATGACACTGCCAGTGGGCCCCACCATAATGTATGTGTTTTATCCATACCGTCCATCCACTTTGCCAACTCATTTTAGGACATAAGCCCAAAAATGAGGCAGATCCAAATCTCAGGTAGACCATATCACGGGAAACAGTGATGTTTGAACACCCTTCATCCAGGTCTCTGTGACCCAATCAACAGGTTCGATGGCAAATAAGCATAACAGTGGGACTCATTCTTGGATACAAAATGGATGGACGGCATGGATAAAAAAAACATACATCATGGTGGGGCTCACAGAGTGTCAGTATGCAATCCGCGTCCACCTGCCAAAGGAGCTTTTCTTCCCATGTGTGCGCCCATTTGACATGGAGGGTACGAGATCCATGCAGCTAATCAAGTGGGTTGGTCCAGAAAATATAATGGGTCCAGCAAAGTAATTACGTGGTCTTACATGGGCCACAATTATCTTAAATGTAGACTTCGGCACTTTAACCGTCCATCGTTTTCAGTTAGAGACGTCCTTCGAGTGAGTACCTACTCTTTTTCAGTTTCCTGAGGTGGGATCCTAGACCTTACCTTCTTGATATAGCACTTCTAGTCCCTGCAAAAGAAACTCCAGAACCCCATTTGTTGGACTACTCGGCAGTTTTTGTAGTGTTCCCAATCCGAATTGAATCATCAGATAAGCAATAGGATCTTCCGATCTAAGGGGAACCAGTGCATCCCTGATCCACTGGGACAGGTAAAGAATCCTCCCAAAGAGCTTACTGCAAATGTTAGATAACTTATCAGGACTCCAGAATAACTCTTAAAGCAAAACTCAAAGAGGGGAGAGCAGCAAAAAGTTCGGCACGACTCCACTAACTCTTAAAGCAAAACTCAACGAGGAGAGCAGCAAAAAAGTTACACATGAAGACTAGCTCCATTGCCCCATACAAAGAAACGCAGCAAAGATGAGCAAGATCCCAGCCACTCATCACACAACCAGCTGCACCTTGTGCCTAAAATCAAGCCAGCATGTCATTTGCTTGTATCCATGGTAATTTGGTGATACAACTTTACAACTGTAAAGGGGAAAAAGGATGTTTAAAGCCAATGCATATATCAAATAAGTGTAAAATGAATCGAGCTTCCTCCAATTTCAATGTGCAATGTGTGTTTCCGGTTCAAGCAAACAGTTGAAGCAAAAGTCAGCAACAATACAACCAAACTAAGCACTGCCCATTCAGCAGCTCCGATAGTCCAATCGGATCAATGGTCTGGATAGCACTGCATACCCTTTGCCCCGATCATATAATTTCCTCAAGATTGAGAAATGTGTCAGCATGTTGCCAAAAATACATTTCAAGTAACGTTTCAATGTTTATCAAAGCTGATTTGTGTTCCACAACTGCAAAAGAAGCTCATAAAATTCAAAAATGACACACTCAATCAAAACCCTAAGTCCAACATCCGGGTCCAAACACACTACTACTGGTAGTAGCCCGAAATGGCAATTTGTTCAGCACCTCCAAAAAAACTGATACTACTAAAAAAGAAAGCACATAAACATCACCCGTATTAACGGTAGCGACGGAGTGACAGGGTGTTGTTTCTCTTCCAGGTGGCCCTCCGGGATGGACGTGCTTTGTGATGCAAGTGGCCTTTTCCACGCAGGCCCCTGTACTTCTTTCCAGCCGAAGTAAGGCCCCGGAGTTCCCTGTGCTTGTGGACAGGATTGCAGATCCAGTTAATCCTTGGATCATTGCGGATAGCATTGTGGGCAGCATCAACCAAGATTATCTCATAATACTTGTAGGTCGAATCCTGCAGGGAACACAGGAGATTTGTTAGTAAGATGTTACAATGTCATCAGATCCAGAATGAATTTATCGGTTTCTCCCTGACCTCGTTTAACCAATAGGAGTTGAGAACCTTCAGACCTCCCAATTTACGGCCAGCTCGCTCCTCCGCCACTGATCTCTTATTCCGCTGAAACTTCAGCTGGGTGATACCCTGGTTTTTGGGCTTACCATACACAATACCCTTGGGGACGGGCCTCTTGCGGCCACCACGCCTGACACGGACACGATAAATCACATATCCCTGGACAAATCATTGCCAGATAAAACAATCAATTCATAAATCTTAAAACATACAACAGAACCAAACAAATACAAACTGAAAGAAGGCATTGTCAATGCATCAGCAAAAATATAGAAAATAATAATAATAATAAAGAATTAAAAGTGAATTGCAATTTACATAAAATGATTGATTGCAAAAAAAAAATCCAGATTATGAGGAATCAACTCATGGAAGTGGATCCTCAAGCACAAATTCCAGTAAAAAAGAGACAGGCTATGGCCTCGGTGCAGGGACCAAGACTACAAGTTATTTGAATAGCAACAATCATAACCACCACAGCAATTGAAATTCAAAATTTTTGTTTCCACCATGGTCATGCAGACTTGAGAGGAACACTAGACAATTTAGATAGTGACCCAGAATAAAAATGACTATAGACAAGTACGACAACTACGATTCTTAGGTAAATGATTTTGAACATAAAAACACTCCATACCACCTCTCGATCAAGGTACTCAAAATTGGTTACGTAACGGTAACAGTCATAACCGTTGCACGTTACGGGGTCGAAAAAGCTGTAACGGCCATTACAGGAAAAAAAAAAAAAACAGTCCATAACGGTCTGTAACAGCCCCGTACTAGCCCCATAACGGTCCTATAACAGTTTTTTCAGAAAATAAAAAAGGGTCATAACGACCGATACAGGGTCTGTAACGGCTGTTACGGCCCGTATCTTATGGAACACCTTGCTCTTGATGGAATACAGGAGAGACTTAAGGCAAATCCTGCATGCTCAAATGACTACAAGACACTGTCCACCACAAACAACAAAACAGGAGAAACAGAGAAGGTTTCAATAGTCCATAGCTTGGAAAAAGGATGGCTAAAGAAAATCAGGCCAAATCAAAGATGCATTAGACCATCTGATCATTTTTCATGGTAGTCCATGAAATGTGTTATGGACCTAATAGGCAGTTCAGATCAGTCGATTGGATCGTCCAAGTGGACCGATGCAAATAGGAGCACTATCTATTGTAGTTTTATAAACTTATGTTTTAACAGTTAAAAAATATCAGCAGTACAAGCTGTTATTTAAAAAAAAAAAAAAATCAAACTTGCAACAAATGATAAAAAAAAAAAGTGTGAAAAGGTCACCTATGTGTAGCATAAGCTGCATAACCTATATGCTAGCTGCATATCATACAAATGCACAGAAAATGGCATACACTACATGTGACTTGTGCTATTTCATGTGCTACATCCTACGTGGCATGATGGTTAGGCTATGGTATCTAGTGTATACTACATGCAACTAGGAGTAGCAATGGGTCGGGGGACTTGGGTTGGGTTGGCCTGAGGGTCAACTGGCCCGACATGCTCCCGAGGAGAATTTGGACCACACTAAATGGTTTTTTGACTGGACTGAAAATGTGAGCTGTTTAAGTTAATGGGCCTAGCTCAGTTGAACCCGACCCAACTTGACCCGCTCGATGACCCAGCCCCACTAGGCCATAAAACTGACATTAATTAATAGACTAAGTACAGATACATATAAATGATGAATGCATATTTGTATGTATCCACACTAATTGGGAATGGTTGGGCATACTCCATTCTTAAACCTGAGTGTGGTCATGCCTGGTTGGGTTTGGATGGTCAAGTCTGACCTGATTACAATTGAATGGACGAGGCAGGTCAGGCTTGCGCTTGATGAATTTTAAGTGGTTCAGGTTGATCCAAAGGATAATATGTACAGATCAGGTTCAGGGTGGAATTCTTAGCCATTACCACTCCTACACACAACGTAGTGCAGGCTATTTAAAACACTATTCCCAAAACAATGGACTGAGAACCAAGAATGACCAAACCTTTTAGCATGCCAACAAAGCTTCAAAAGCATCTCAGACAGGCACGAATGTAAAATCTATGGACCCACAACAGGTGTTAAAACTTACCACCCAAAAGTGGACTAAGTTACTTGATAGGCTAATCAATCAAACATCCTAGACTTGCCTAAAGAGAAGTTGATGCAACCCAAAGGGATACATAAGAAGTCCAAGACATAATTTGGTCATAGACCAAAATCAACAAGGCTAGACAGTAAAGGATATCAACAGGCTGGGTGGAATCCACAAGACACTTTCTTCATTTCAAAGAGCCATAACTTTTCCACCAGATCAAAAAGCCGACCAGATAAATTCATATTCGAGAAACATATGGAGCTAAATTGTTTAAATCACAGTTTAATAACAAATATT
Source organism: Liriodendron chinense (assembly GCA_003013855.2). Taxonomy (NCBI): domain Eukaryota; kingdom Viridiplantae; phylum Streptophyta; class Magnoliopsida; order Magnoliales; family Magnoliaceae; genus Liriodendron; species Liriodendron chinense. Next base: position 9,975,354 of record PVNU02000637.1, on the reverse strand, counting down.
TTTATTCAAAATCAAGAGACCAAACGAAAATCAGCTAATTAATCACACAACAACACAAAAATGAGGTGGTTGGATTGTTTTTGTAGCTAAGTGCACCATTAGGATTTCAGAATTACAGTTCGATATTTAAATATTTAAAAGTTAGCATAGGAAGGTTCATAAATAATATTGTGAGGTTCTTTCGAAGGGTATTTTGTGAAGAGACTATTGGAGAGAGAGAGAGAGAGAGAGAGAGAGAGAGAGACTATTGGAATTAATTTTTTAATAAGTTTCGAGAATATGAAATATCATTTATTCGAACTACTGGTCCTAGAACCAGAAATAAATAGGCCTACTCCTCAATTGAATCAAAACAACTCTAATTGGAATTCAAAATCAGATTGATTGATGTTTTGTTCGAAAAAGCCGAGAGATTTGATTGTTGTGTTGTAATAGAACTTAATTGGAGGGGGGGGGGGGGGGGGGGGGGGGGGGGCGGGGGGGCGAAGAAATCTGTATTTTTTTTTTTTGAAATGTGTTCGTTCATTCCTACTACTTATCATTATAATTTCTACTCTACCTTCCCGGAGGTCATTCGCCAAGGAACCACATTTAAATCATTCCGGTGAATTTATTCCAATCTCCTTATTGGATGACATCATTGGAAATCATGTAAAGACAGTTCCTATTTGATGTAGCTATTTGTGCAGGTATTTTACAATTAAGAAGCAATTGCCTCTTATACAGATCATGTATTAATCGACTATAACTATTCTCACAAGTTACTGCATTTATCCGAGTGATCCACAAACGACGAAAATCTCTTTCGCCTGCCTCTATCCTGATGAGTGGACACCAAAGCTCTCGTTTTCTGTTGAGTAGCAGTTCGAGTAAGTCTTGAATGAGCCCCTCAAAAGGTTGATGCAAATAAACAAACAAAAAAATTCGACGTCTCCAAGCTATATATCCTCGTCTAACTATGGTCATTGAATCAAATTAAACTTTGATGAATAACTAATCGATTTCCTCTCTTTCAATCATTCATTTCCCCTCTATTTATTAATAACAATAAAGATTCTTCCAGTGTATAAAATAAAAATTCCAATGGCTTAATTTCCTTAAGTTACCTCCATAATATATTTGTCCACCAGGGCATGTGTGGAAAGCATGGGAAAGGAAATAGCATTTCTTGGGAAACCATATTTCCAAGAAATTGTATGAAAGAAAACATTTACCCTGATTGTTTTTCAGCAAGATTTTCCTAGAAATTTGGGGCATTCTGAATCTGTTGTTTTGCAACCAAAAAAAAAAAAAATTTCCTAGGAAGAAAATTTTCCTGATAGTTAGTGGCATGTGCTAATTTGGCATGTGTGGCATATAAATGTGGGATGCTTGAAGCTAAATTGGGGCACATGTGGAGTTCTTGAAGTAGTATGTGGCACAAGAGACATTGGCACATTAGACACATGTGGGAACTTAAGCTAAATGGTGCCACATGTGGGAACTAGGAACTTAAGCTAGATGGTGCCACGTGCGCACATTGGTACATTGGCAGATGTGGGATATGATGAGATCGATTGAAGATGATTGATTGCACATGTGTCAAATTAACACATGTGGGATGCTTAGCACCTGCAGGGCGCAAGAGAAGATGAATGGTGGCTCATCGGTGCATGTGATATGCTTAAAGATGGACTCACATGTGAGCGCTTGAAGCTAGAAGGTGGCATATGGGCCAGTGTTGTCATATGCGATCGCACAAGTGATTATGCCATCACATATGTCATTTTGGACTAGTGGAACACATATGCCATGGTAGCATATGCAATTATTGTTCTATTGGGGCTTATGTGGTCGCACAAAGCATGCGTTCACATAATCCATAGTTATTACATGGCGTCAATAGTGTGTGATGGCATAAACTACCAATTGATAGATTTCTGACTATCGGGAGTTATTTTTTGCTTCATTTTTTCAAACTTTTTGCCTGTAGGTAGGCACTACAACCCTCCTATTTTTACGACTCTCGCTCTCTCTAATACTCTCATCTCTCAACCCTAGTCTCTTAAGAATTTAGTGTCTGGTTGGGTGGTTTATGCAAAGGCTGCTGCTGGTGGCTCCCTTTCTTGTTTTGGTTGGCTAGGGATTGTATTCTTTGTCCTCTTTTGCAGCTTCTTAATAAAATTGTTGTTCTCTCTCTCTCTCATAGTCTCATTTTCTTTTAAAATGACACCTATAAAATTTATGTTGTTTTCCACATTTTTAGCATATGCATTCATTTGGGTAGTTATTAGCTAACTTGTTATTGTCTAATAGTCTAACAAAACCATTAAAAAAACAATTCACTAAATTTGAAGTATTTTTACATAAATTTTCACACACACACACACACACACACACACACACACACACACACACACACACAAATCCCCTCTTGGGAAATTTGTGAGAACTTTTGTCACGTGATGTGGACACAAAATCCGGACGGTCCACTAGATGAGTCACCTCATGAACCCCCTGAGCTAACTTTTTGGCCTAATCCAAAAATTTGGTAGGCAATCGCAAAGTGGAAACACCCAAGCCCTTGATTTGCCTCTCACTTTGCTATGGCCCAACAGATTTTTTTGGATCAGACCAAAAAGTTAGTCCTGGGGGTTTCATGAGGTGACTCATTTAGTGGATGTCCAAATTTTGTGCCCACATCACGTGTCAAAAGTTCTCACTAAGTTCCCAAGAGCTCTCTCTCTCTCTCTCTCTCTCTCTCTCTGTATATATAATTTTTCCTTGAAATTTTCAATTTTTTTCAAAAATGTTTCGGGGGTTGTGCCATCACACAAGCACAAAGCCCCCTTGGGTTGCACAGGATCCCTTATGCCATTTGACAACATTGATGCGTGTGCATTGGGTCATTGACACATGTGGCATATATGGAGCGACTATAGATGGATGATTGCACATGTGGCTCACTGGTACATGTGGGCACGAGAGAAATGAGTGGATGGTGACACGTGCAACACATTAGTCCATTTGGACCACTATACAAATGTGACGCGTAAGAGAAGATGGATGGTGACCCATGTGGCATAGCGGCATGTGTGGGGCACAACAGAAGATGGACAAGGGCTACAAGGTTCATGTGGCACATCTCGGGTGATTGAAGATGGTCAGTGGCACATTTTGGTTTCACTCCTAAGGAACCAATTTTCCTTCTCGGGTGATTGAAGACACTAGTGGCACATTTTGGTTTAACTCTAGAGAAACCCATTTTCCTTCTATCATGGGAAAATACTTTTCTTAGTGGGGGAAGGTGGGAAAATAAATTCGTTAATTTTCCAAAAAAAAAAGATGAAGTGGGAAATGGTGTTTCCCACAAATACCCACAACGAAAGGCTTCATGGACAATGGAAAGTTAGTTTTGTGAGAGATGGTGTTTTCTTTCCTTTCCGTGAATCCAAACAGGCCAGCGGTTTCTCTTTTCAAAATATTGTGATTCTTTCTACGAAGCACATGTATAGCTCTAAATGATTTAATAAACCAACTCTAAGGAAGACTCAAAACATTTGTTGAAGGCACATGCAGAATAGCTAACTTTAGGACCTGTTTGGGCAGGGGATTCCTTTCCTTTCCATGACTCCAAACAGACCCTTAGGGAGAAAAAGCAGTTTCCCTTCTCTTTTCAACATATTTGATTCTTCCTACATGCCACATGTATAGCTCTAAATGATTTAATCAACCAACTGTAGTGAAGACTCAAAACAAATGCACCACTCCATTAATAAAGTAATTTGTTGTATCTAAATTTGTTGATGGCATTTGCAGAGTAGCTAACTTTAGGGTCTGTTCAGTTAGTGGATTCCTCAAAATCAAAATTAAGCTAATCCCAATATTGACGGGCACCCCCTCACCTTTTTCTGCTTAAATGCCATTTTGTGTGTTTAATTCTTCTTTACAGTTAAGCAGATGAACGGCCTGGATCATCATGTAGCAAGTTGAGCAGGGAAAGCACCAATGATAGACAATGCTCACATGCATCTTCTCAAATTAGACTTGGCCCAACCAATGATTTTAATCAGTCCACCAATCAGATCTATCATTGAATATTCAGTATCATCTATCGTGACGATGTCTCTTTCTAATGATCGCAAGCAGTATTAAAAACCAGGCTCAAGTAGCTAGGATAAGCCTATGATCATCACGATGATGATTCACCTTCAATGTTGTTAACTAATTCAATGTCACAGATCCAACTACACATCACGGTTTGCAAAATCAACCCATAAGGCTCAGATCGGTTTAGTCCAAACTAAACAAGCCACCACACCAAGACTGAGTCAGACCAAGTAGGGCTAGTCATACTGGTTTCAGTCTCCAGGAAGGTCACACTCTGAACCACTACTTGATTGAAGAGTAAATTTTTGCAATATCTGTAACAAGTTCCTGAATCCATTTGGCGTTGAACCATCAGGGAAAACCATTCCAAGATGACCCTCATAATGAATGCAGATTGGTCATGAAGTCATCACCAGACCCGATGATTCTAAGATAATAACATACATGCGGCATACGCATAACATAATGTGGCAATATTGATCCTTGCATGCATCGCAGGACCAAGCATACCAAAATCCACAATGATCAAATGATCATAACCATAAAAAATAAAAAATAAATAAATAATGGCGGCTACACTCTATCCACAATGGGGCCCACTAATTGGTAGTCTGGATCGGCAAAAAATTAATAGTCGCAGAAAAGAAACCAATATACCTGCTTCGCCTTGTATCCCAGCCGTCGAGCTTTATCAGGGCGGGTGGGCCGCTGGACGCGCACGATCGACGGGAGCTGGCGGTATTCCCAGCACCGAACCCTCTGTAAAAACCGCATCACATCCGATTGCTTCTTCCTCCAAAGCTCCGACACGTATTTGTAAGCCCCTAAATCCCACAAACACAACATGAAAAATCAAAAACCAAAAATTAAAAACATAAACCCAAGAACAAATTTTAAAACCCTAAACCGAATCGTTCTTAAAATGGGAGCCAAACGCGTCGATGGAAGAGAAAAAAAATGCGATCTGTGCAAGATCGGATGCAAAACCCTAACCCTAAATCCATCCTCAAATTATAGGAACTTTTTTTTGTGCAGAAAATGGAAGAAATAAGAAATGCAATAGAGATCATGAGAGAAATCGCATTATTCAATTTCAAGAGACTTACCCATCGTTTCAGAGAGTCTCCTTGCTCTCGCGTTCTAGGGTTTTTGCTTCCAGAGGGCTGCTACTAGGATGCCCTAAATCTGCTTATATACTGGGTTTTTCCTCAACATTCCTGATTTTACCGAACAGTACCTCAAGTAACGAACCGCAGGCGCGTACATGGCGCTAGGTGAACTTTCATGAGATCCTCCCCGTTCATCAGGCCCGTTCATCAGGTCCGCTGCGTCATTTTAACCATTGAACTCAAAAGTGATGATAATCCAAAACTCAGGTAGGCCACAGAATTAGAAGAAGTTGGGATGGAAATCCCACCGTTAGTTTTGTGTAGGGCTCACAGATGGTGTCTATACGCCATCGAGTACATTCATCGTATGTGCCTCATCGGACCAAAGAATTACCCGATAATACAGTATTGCAAAACTATTAAGTAGGCCGTACCACGTGAAATTATTGGTCTTAAGTACAATTTGGATGTGGCCCACCTGAATCAGAGGCGGCTGTGGGGCCACCATGGATGTATGTGTCTTATCCAGGCTGTCCATCCGTTTTTCCATATCATTTTAGGGCATAAGCACAACATTGAAGCATATGCAAAGCTCAAGATGGACCACACCAGATGAAACAGCAGGGACAATGGAGAGTGGATTGCGTCTGGAGTAATTTCAGTTAGCTTAGCATACTGAGTAAACTCTTTGGGGCCACTGACACATACAGTTAGCTTTTTCAGCTCATTTTAGTGCACAGGCCCAAAATTGGAGCATATCCAAAGCTCAATTGCACCGCACCACATGAAACAGTGAGAATTGGGCACTATCTTAGAAAACTTCTTCTGGGCCACATAAATTTTGGATCAATCTAATATTTATATATTCCACTCATTCATGTTTGCGTGATCTTATGAACAGGTTGGATGATAAATAAATGTCATTTTGGGCCTTAGAAAAGTTTCAATGGTGGACATCATTATTCTCTTATAAATTTGGATCTGCTTCAATTTTAGGTTCATGCCCTAAAATGAGCTGGTAAAATAGATGGACCACGTCGGTAAAACACATACATTTTAGGGCACATTTTAGGGCATTATTCCAAAAAATGAAGTAGACCCACTCATTAGGTTTTAGGGCATTACTCCAAAAAACAAAGTAGACCCAATCATCCGGTGCCCCCCCCCCCTCAATAAATTAGATGACAAATAAACACCACGAAAGCATTAAGGTGTGCTTGATAGGCATTCAATATAATGCCCTAAAATAATATAAAAAAAATGGATTAATGGAGTAGATATAGAATACATACATCAAGGTGGGCCCCACAGTAAGGGTCGCACCGTCTTGGTTTAGTCTGGGGTCTCACCTAATCCACTCTCGTGTAATGGAGAGGGTTAAGAGGGAGAGGGTTTGTCTGTGATATCTCTACTTACTTAATAGGGAATAGCTATTTCTAGAGATAACCCAAACGATCCCGGACCACTACTTTAGAAGCCAACTTTGTTTTAGTAGGAGCTCTCCAATGGCTATTAGTGGACAAGCTTGTCCACGTTTAACTATGTGCTACCAAACAACCCTTGAAGTGATGACCTTATGAAAAAAAGATCTTATATATATAGTTGTAAAGATTAAGGGCTTGTTTGATAGTTTGTATTTGGAATGCATTAGAATCCAAATAAAAAATCAAGGTGATTATGAATCATCAGTTGTATTTGTATCTTGTAATCAGAATGCACTAGAATCCAAAATAAGAATGCATTGAAATTCTATAATATTTATCTAGGAACTTGAATTTGATTACTAAATCAACTTTAATGTCTCAAATTAGTGTACATATGTAACATTTGACAAAATGATTTTAATAAGTCCATTGAAATACATACTTTGGCCAAAATAGATAAAATTTTAAGACTTGGATAACCCAAAAGTATATGAATCACAAACGAGCGACCCATCGACATTTTTTAACCGTTAATTTACATGGTCAATGTTTGGACAATTTAAATCATTTTATTAATTTGATTTTAATGACATAGCCAATAATTAGATTGTTTTGGTAGGGATGATTTTAAGAAGCCCATTGAAATATATACTTTGGCCAAAATAGATAAAATTATGAGACTTGGATAGCTCAAAAGCATAAGAATCACAAACGAGCGACCCACTAACATTTTTTCACCATTAATTTACATGGTCAATGTTTGGACAATTTAGATAATGTTTTCACCGAGTTAGGGCCGAGCCATATTCCATGTATTTTTAAGGTAATGTATGCCCATAATGATTTAGTTTCACATTTAGTTAAGTAGCTTATCATCCAGGAGTTTTAGAGATGTTCTTATCCTAAGGTCGCTCTACACCCCATCCATGGTCTGTCATGACGTAGAATAGCCGTTTCCTCTCGATAGGGGCTAACCACGAAAAGGCGTACACATCCTAGTCAAGATGAGACACATGGCACCCAAAACATTTGTATCTGACTCAAGAGTCCATTATTTACTCATTCACATAATGCTTGGCACTTCGTTAACATTACGACCATGGTCTTACCAAAATACACCTCATGGGTTTCTTACAAATCCATCAATTTCTATATATACAGTTATACTATTCAGGGGGTAAGGGCTTCCCTTAGGACGAAACAACAACCATCCTCATACACGAATCATAGTCTCAATCTTTTTACATGTGAACAACATGTTGAAATATGAAGCAAACATAATCTCATATACACATGTGAATAAGCATTTTGAAGTATGTTGCATACATATTCTCATATATACATACAAATAAATCATCATTCTTTCTTTAACCCTCAGATCTGACATACCATCTATATAAAATGAAATTTCAGCAATTAATATAAAATATATTCATCAAAACACGATTTCATAAAGGATATATTCACAATCATTCATGTTTAAGTACATACCACAAACTATAACGTTAAGACACAATTCAACCTATCATGCGATATTACTGTAAATGGGCTTAAAAAGAAATCCTTATCGTAGAATTTGAATGATATGATTCATAAATAATGTGCACCTCCTCTAGGTCTTAAACCTAGTATAATCGTGGAAAATAAGCAAATCGGGAAAAATTTCAACATAATATACAATATTATGGACATCTACAATTGGGTTCACCATAAGGTTTAAATGTAGGTTGTTTATATGGGACAATATTAAAGAAGATAGGGCCTACCTCTTAGAATTTCGAGTGCCGGTTGAGTTGACTCGGTTTGGCTCGGTTCGACCCGGTTTGGCTCGAGATTCCTTCTCCTTTCTCTTTCTGCTTCCTTTCTTCTTTCTTTCTCTTTCTTCTCCTTTCCTCCTTCACTGGACAGAGTCCAGCAATTGCCGTCCAGCGACGACTGACCGGCAGCAACTGTCCAGCGGCAGCCGGCCTCCTATCTCTCTCTTTCTCTTACTCTTTCTCTCTCTCTCTCTCTCCTCACGGCCTCTCTTTCTCTCTCTCTGACGGCTTCTCTCTCTCTCTCTGACGATTATGGAGGCTGTGGAGAAGAAAAATAGGTTTTATACAGCTCGGATTAGGGTTCGAAGGAAGCTTCTAGGTTCCGGTTCCGTATTTCACAAAGAAACAACGACGGGAAGCTCGGATCTCTCTACACACCGGTCTTTTACGCATGAGGACCGTCCATAGTGAAGGGAGGTTCCACAAGAAGGTTTGGGTGAAGTATGAACGGCCCATGCAAGGAGGAGATCCGGATCTTTGTGATTCTTTGATTTGGACGGTGGTTAGGAGCGGCCTGTACAAGTGACGGTTGACGAAGATTGAAGGCTCGTGGCAGCAAATGGCGGATGAAGAAGCTCACGTAGATTGATGATAATTTATTTATTACTTTAGTAGAGAAAATATTAATTCTTTGAACTTGAAATAAGTTTCCTTTTATGGGGACATTTAAATGAATATTTTGTTAAGCATGTTTTATGTTTGTTTTTGAACTTAGAGTAGAAAATTATGGAATAAGATATTTATTTTCCATCATTTTGCTTGAATGCCATGAATGTATATATGTACAGTATGTGTGTATGGGATTATGATGTCAACACATAGGAGTTAACACCCGAATCTCGACAGATCGTGTTGTCCACGAGAGCTGAAAATTCGGGGCGTTACAAGTAGGTATCAAAGAATTTCGTCTCGAAATTTACCTTATTGGTCGAATAGTTGTGGGTACTTTTCTTCGATTTCGTCCTCTCGTTCCCACGAGGCTTCGTCTTCTCCATGATTGCTCCACTGAACCTTGATCAGGGAAATCGTTTTGGTACGGAGTATTTGGTCCTTTCGGTCCAAAATTCGTATTGGTTGCTCTATATAGGTAACGTCTTCCCGTATTTCTAATGGTTGCCAATCAATCACATGGGATGTGTCTCTTTCATATCTTCGCAACATACTCACATGAAATATGTTATGCACGCTCGATAATTGTGGTGGTAGAGCTAGTCGGTACGCCACTTTTCTCACCTTTTCCAATATTTCAAAAGGTCTAATGTATCGTGGTGCAAGTTTTCCTTTCTTCCCAAATCGCATTACCCCTTTCATAGGAGAGACCTTTAAAAATACATGCTGCCCTTCGAAAAATTCCAATTCTTTTCTGTGATTATTGGCGTAACTCTTCTGTTGACTCTGTGCTGTGCGGATTCGGTCTCTCATGATGTGTACTTTCTCCGAGGTTTCTTGTACTAATTCTTATGATGTGTACTTTTCTCTTATGATGTGTATTTTTAAGCATATCCGAGACAATTTACAGCTTTGTCCAAGTTTGGCCCATATTCCCCAAAGTATGCCCATACCTAGCCCGAGCCCAATTTGGAATGTATAAATAGGACCCAGCCCAAGATCAACCATTACGAGAGAGAGAGAGAGAGAGAGAGAGAGAGAGATGAGGCCCACCTGATCACTGGACTAATCCAAATCCTCACAAAATTTAAAATCTCAAAACCCTGCAACTTGAATTCAGACAAATCCTTTACAAGTGGAGGGGGGTTTTTTTTTGGGTTGTGGGGAGGAAGAAACGAATAATGTTGGGAGGGTGACCCAGTGAATTATTAGATGATGTTGCAATAATTGCTCTTGTTGATATCGTAAACTTAAGGTTGGGTTGCTGCCACTTTTTAAAATTTTGGTTGGTGTAAAGGGCTTTTTCGGATGGTTAATTTTACATGCCTCCTTTACAAACAACAAGGCAATATATTGGCTTTAAAGAACTTGAAGATGTCCACACACACACACACACACACACACACAAAGAGAGAGAGAGAGAGAGAGTGTGTGTGTGTGTGTGTGTGTGTGAGGTTTCAGAGAATTTAAAGTTGTTCATTTCTTTTAAAAAAAAAAGAAAGAACAGAAACATAGACACATAGAGGCTTTAAGAGGGGATTTAAAGAGGGATGAAAGGGAAAGTTTTAACTTAAATTTTGATTTTTTTTAAACTTATCGGGCCAAGCCGAGTTGACAAGCTTTTAAACAGTTAAGTTAAAGCTTGACCCACTTAAGAAACGGGCTTGACTTTTAAGCCCGAACCTGAGCCTCGGGCTTAATATTCCAACCCAAGCCTTGCCTGAGGCAACTGACCAAGCTCAAAAGCTCATTGAGTGAACTCGACCCATTAACAACCCTATGTTTTGGGGTATCATTAGTGTGTCATGTGTATAATAGGATTACTAGCATAGCAACATCCTTGTTACATTTGCAACTCTTTTGCCATTAAAGAGGAGCCAAAAAGGCATTTCACTTCGATTATATTGGAATCACAATAAAAGTATGAGATTTTAAATAAAAAACATAGCTCTAATGCATTTTAAAATCTCACACTTTTGTTGTGATTCCAATGTAATTGGAGTGAAATGCCTTTTTGGCTCCCTTTTAAAGGTAGGAGAGTCGCACGTATACAACTTTGATGCATTTTGACCTCTGATTGGCATTACCAAAGTACTTAGATACACCCAAATTGGCATTGCCAAATAACCACTAATTAGCTTGAATTTGCACACTACATAGATTGTTTAATATTTGTAGGTTTTTTAAACTATAAAAATCGAATTTGAAGAAGAAAACTTTGAATTTCTTTATCGTATTCTCTACTGAGATGAATGCTCTGCATATATACAAGAAGAGGCGCTAATAAAAGAAAATTACGCTTAGTGCAATCTAATTATAGCCTATTAAATCTATAAAAAAAAAAAGAAATATATTCAAAGGAAAATAAATCTTTTCTAACAAAAGAATATATATACAGAGGAAGGAAGGATCAAGTTAGTGCGTAAAGATCTAGTAACATTCAACTTGTCGAGAACAGACACCTCAAATCAGAGACCACCGGCCAGGTCGATGGGGGTGTCCGACCGGCCGGCCACACGCTGGAACCAGGCAGCAAGGCTGCTGTAGAGAAATTAGCCCATCCGACAGGTCGGTAGAGGTGTCCGACCGGTCGGTAGTGTCCTACCGCAACGCGGTTTCTTGCGCGGTTTGCGCGCAAGAGGTTTTTAAATCCATTTTTCTTTCCTATTAAAGGGGTATTACAAGTTTAGAGGTGACCAAGGTTGCAAAGGGGATTGAGGGAGCTTCTAGGTGAAAGCAAGAGCTTGGGAGAAGAGGGTTTTTGTAATATCTGTGATTTTTTATTATTCATTATTTAATTTAAAAATCTGGATTAGAATTTATAAAATTAAAATAATAATAATTTAATGTGTGTAAGTTGATAATATGTTTGATGTACGTTTCTCATGGAATAATTGGATAGAAAAGTGGAATTATAAATCATATTCCATGTACATAAACTTTAGTAATTCATTTTAAATTATTTATATTATCTGTGGAATTAATCTAAGCCATAGATTGATAGATTAAATCATGTAGAATCCAATAATATAGTCTAATCTACCCAGATCCGATCATAGATCTTTCTATCGTGGCCATTCATCCTCATTTTGATCACCATGGCCCATTGAGCTGATCAAACCAAGTTTGGTTCCGTTGAAATTATGGAATATCCTTAAAAGAACATTTGTGACCATTGAAATTCTCATCGGACTTCGATCAAGCCATTAAAACTTGTCCTAGCACCAAACCAGTGGTGAAAGTGAACCCCCGTGATTTATTTCAATTGATGTGTCAGTTAGCTGTGGAATTTTCTCCACACCTTTGTTATAGCATTTTAGCCGTCCATGTAAAATTTCATCACTGGATGATCTTCCGAGACCGTTTAATCAAAGAATTACTGCGTAGGGCCATGTAGACCACCAATCAAGGTGAAATCACTCATGGGCGACCTTTTTCATATACTTAGGTGACCTATTGGATTAGATTCCTTCATAAGGTCCTAGATATGTCCTATGTAAACCGAGAAGTACAGAAGTCACATTCGTTGCGATGTGCCAATTCAAAATCTAAATTTTAGGATACGGTTACGGAGTTTGGTAAAGAGAGATTTCTATCTTCGTTGTGGACCGTCCATCTTTATGTATGGACGTCGGTGTGTGTCTAGATTTTGGGTACTTTAGGTTTTCTAAGATGGCCCACGTCCCCATGTTTTCAGAATCTTGAACCGAGGTGTGTTCACCATCCATCACATTTTTTATCAATTACTCTTAAACCAGTAAGAGATTCATCAACCCAACGGTCCATTATTCAATCCATGGACATTCTAACTAATGGTGCGGACCACTTCACACAACACCCAACGGTCATGATTTAATCTCACCTCAAAGTGGTCAAGCTTATCCTTAGAAACTAACCACCTTAAGTTGTGGTGTTTACCACCATTTAGATCGTCATTTGTGTCCTTATTAGATCGTGGGTGTGGACAGCACCAAATTCTCCCAAATTCATACCACTTTATCAGTTTTTCAAGGCCAATGTCATAATGGTCTCAGATTTGTGAAAGGTGGGCCCGATTTCAAGATGTTACACATCTATTCTAGAGCGTTCATTTTGGCTAACTCTTACATAGATCATATTGTGTCCATCCATCGACCCTTTGACCCGAGAGTTTACCCACTACTTGTTGTGTTAATCCTCTGTATGATGGACGTCTTAGATCCAAAAAGGGATCACCAGGTGGACCATCAAAATATTACTTCTATTTTCACCACAAATATTTATGTTATAAGCTAATGTACGTTATTTAAACTCTCGTAAGAGAGTCCTATTCTACTACTTTTACAATTACGACCGAATCGTAGCCATCCCATCACCATTCATCATCAATAGTTTCAAATCCCTACCATCCATTATCACCATCCATCATCACCATCCATCATCATATGATCGTTGATTGGGAGGAAGGAGGTAGTATTTTGTAGTGGGCCGAAGATTGATTTTCTTTGTTATTTTCATTTTCAAAATCTCGGATCGGATTGACAATTGGTGAGTCTACGGAAATACTCACTCCACATCATAGTTTGAATTTGCGCATTTGTGTTTTGTTTAGTAGATCAATTATGTTATTTTGATTAAATCTATGACATTCATCATGTATTATAGTTTACGTTTGCTTGTGGGCCCAGATTTAAAAGGAATCTGGTATTTAAGTGAGCCAGGGTGGGAGAAATAGACCCAATCATTAAAAAGGGAATAAAACCACTATCTTTGTTTTATAATTTTCGATATATGCAAAAATCAAATTTATTGGGTGGACTAAAGGCCCAAATAATTCAATGGATGGATTGGATCTCAACCTAGTGGGCCCCGCCTTGTGTGGATACATATATAAAAAAATAAAATAAAACAATGGGCTGCTGGACTATTCAGCACCCCAAGGACGCTGCCAGTCTAGTAGCGTCATGACTGCTGACGCAAGGGGCGGACGGGCAGTAGTTGGGGGTCCACATTTGGACCCCAGCCTGATGTACTTTTCTATATCTACTACGACCATAGTTTACTTCATCATGTGTTTTGATAGCCCACCAAATTTCAGCTTAATCCGAGACCCGAGCGGACCACACCAACTTCTACAAATTGGACTATCTTACTGAATTTTCTGCAATTGTGCAGAAAATTTCGAATTTATCTCTCATGAACAACGGGTAATTCGTGGGCCCCACCCTAAGCTTTCTGTCAAATCTATACCACTCATTTGTTACATTACTATATCAGGAGGCTGGAAATTAAATTTCAAAGGGTTTCGATAATTGAGTGGGCCACACCGTCTCAAATAGTGGACGATGTAATACAATATAAATCTGAAGGTGAGCAGATTTTAAAGTGGGGACAACAGACACTTATGGGCCCCACATGTGAACTTTTGGATAAATTCACCTCGTCCACACTGTTTGTTAGGTTGTGTGGGATTCACCATAAAAATATGGGCCAGAACGGGGTTCCAGGTGGCCCACACCACTTGAAATAATGGGATTGACACCTCGAAAAATAACAGAATCTTAATCTGATTAGACTCCAACTTTTGGGTCCCATTGAGAAATATTTTGCCCAATCTAAGCTGTCTAATGCTTAGACCAGCAAGTCTTAAAACTGTAAAATAAATTTGGTACACATTAGACCTCCCAAATAGTCAGATTAAACGAAATTGTGGGGACAACACCTGTCCATTTTCTTTGAATGTATGCTTATAATTTAGTTTAAAGTTCTTAAACCCCTCAAAATGCTGTGTTTCATAATGTGGATGCATTCTTGCCATCTTGATATATATGCACTTGATTTGTTTCTTAAATAGTTATGTTGTATGATTCATTAAATTATGTTAACATGCAGTAAATTCTCATTATCACATGTTTATGATTATATGATCACATATGATAGACCCATGCATAGAGCGATTTATGGTGAGGTTAAGTCCACGGAATTAAATCAGAGTAGGGGTATGTAAATGGTTCTTAACCATGACTATCCAAGTACGGTTAAGCATGGTCGGTGTATATGGGTGTGGTTAAGTATGGTTAAGTTTGTGTGGGATGGATATGGGTGTGGTTATGGGACACCTATGTATGGATACATCATTGGATGAACTGGAATATGGGAAACCATCAAGTGTGGTATGTTTTCCCGTCGAAAATGCGTCCCGTGTTGGGATCGGATTGTACCCGTGTCAGGATCGGGGCAATTGTTTTCTCATTGAGAATGCGACCCGTGTCAGGATCGGGCATACCGTGTTAGGATCAGAGCAATTGCGTCTCGTCAGGAATGCGACCCGTGTCAGGATCGGGCGTACCGTGTCAGGATCGGAATGTACCTCACCTGTCTGGTTGTGATTGGTTATGATACTATTTTTCAGGCGTAACCTCGTATGGCTGATTTACTTATGTGAAACCTGACTAAAGACCTTGTATTAAAGGCCACGTATATTGTTGATTTATGCGTGCTGCATGAAAATTCATTACGGGATGTGTGTTTAATGTTAATGAATGTGTCATTGTGGGGTGGAAAAATGTGAGCATGGCATTCTACAATTTACAAACTGAATAGTTATGTTTTGATTCTTTTTATCTGTTTACTTGGATGCGTGATTCATATTATGGAGTGGAGTAAGTACTCCTACTCGCTGGGCATTGTTTTGCTCACCTTCTTAGGGAACTGTAGGTTCAAGAGGTGACATGGAATCTTTTGAGGACAAGGCACAAGTTGAGGACATAGTGAAAATTTAGGAGGAGAAGAACGCCAACTCTAATGAAGACGTTTTTTTATTTATTTTTACATATTTTATTTAGTTTTTAAGTTAATAGAATCGTAGATGAGTATATCAGTGTCATGTTTGTGAATTATGAACATTTATAATTTATTTTATGATGTAAGTTGGAATAAGAGTATGGATATGGTTTAGTAGAAAAATAATAAGAAAAAAAATGCTTTAAAAAAATTGCTACTATTATTTGTATTTCTGTAATTATTACCTTAGTAGCGCTCGAAAATTTATGCTCGGGCGGTATATTCAGGCGTTGAATTTTGGGGCGTTACAGTTTTCTTCTTGGGTAAGCTTGGGATTTCTCTTGTGGGCTTGGGTTTTGGGTCTTGGGTTCCATCTCTTGTAACTTCTGATATTATAGTGGATTATTGTCGTGTGCCATGGTTTTTTACCCGTGAGGGGTTTTTCCACGTTAAATTCGGATTATCTATGTGTGGGTGATTGCATGCATTGTGATTGCATTGTGTGGCTTGTTTGATTGAATTTGTTGCTTGTGTTTGGCTTTACTTCCGCTGCCGGCCCTCCTATCCCAACTGGTATGAGAGCGATCGTTGGGGTTTAGCAGAAATTCGAATCTGAGACAAGAGCATGGCATCAGGCATGAGGTTCGACATAGAGAAGTATTCGGGAAAAAATAACTTTGAGCTTTAGAAGGTGAAGATGAAAGGCCTTCTAGTTCAGCAAGGATTGCAAGTTGCGCTCCTTGGAGAGCGACCAGAAGCTATGAAAGAAGAAGAGTGGAAGAAGATCGATGAAAAGGCCAATGTCTCAATCTAGTTGTGTCTGGCAGATGAGGTCCTGTATAACGTTATGAAAGAGAAAACTGCGGCTAAAACATGGGCGAAGTTAGAGAACATCTATGCGAAGAAATCTCTTGAAAATCGCATATACTTGAAGCTTCAGTTGTACAACTTGAGAATGACGGAGGGGGCCGATGTTAAGAGCCACATCAGCAATTTCAATAGGCTTATTTGTAAGTTGATGGATGTATATGAGCTGATGAAGGACGAGGATCAAGCGTTTATCCTGTTGAATTCTCTTCCAGAATCATATGAGTCTCTCAAGGACTCTTGTGCGCAGGTAGGGAGACTATTGGCGTAGAAACCGTTATCTCAGCCCTTCAGGCGAAGGCGATGAGAAGGAAAAGCGGCGGCATGGGTCCCTCTACTGATGAGGCACTGGTTATGAGTGGGAGGAATTCTGAGCTGGGTGGAGGATCTCCTTCATCGAGATCTAAATCAAAAGGTAAGTGGAGGCACAAGGTGAGATGCTGGAATTGTGGGGAAGAAGGACATGTGAAAAGGGATTGTTCGAATCCTGAGAAAAGGTAAGAGAGATCTGGAGGTTCTTCTAGGGAAGGAACCAATACCGTAGAGGACTGTGGTGACGGTTGTGATGTTTTGACTGTATCTGGCATAGAGCCTCTTCATGGAGAGTGGCTCTTGGATTCAGGGGCATTATGTCATGTATGTCTTGACCGAAGCTCATTCATGTCATACAAGGAGCATGATGGTGGATCGGTGTTTGTGGGCGATGGCTACGCTCGCAATGTGGTAGGATTGGTTCAGTGCGCATTAGGATGTTCGATGGAGTCGAACGGATCCTTGAAAGTGTGAAGCATGTCCCTGAGATGAAGAGGAATGTGATATCTCTTGGTGCACTGGAGGCGAAAGGGTACAGGTTCATCGGCTGCGATCGATATTGTAAAGTGGTGAAGGGAGCATGTGTGATGATCAAGGCACGGAAGTGCAATAATCTTTACAAGGTGATCGGGAGCACAATTCATGGTGGAGCTGCGGGATCGACAACGGGATCCACGGTTGTTCAAGTGTGGCAAGAGAAAAAGGGCCACATGGGAAGAGCAACAAAGCGTGTGAAGATGCAAGGATGAGGTCGATGGGGCATGAGAAGCGACGAGACTGTAATGATGACGAAGTAGAGGTGGAGATTATGCGTGGCCAGGAGGTGCATGGTGATTTGAGTCGTGGTGGAGTTTGTTGAGAACAGACGCCTCAAATCAGAGATTACCGGCCGGTCGGTGAGGGTGTCCGACCGACTAGCCACACGTTGGAACCAGGCAGCAAGGCTACTGTATAGAAATTAGCCCATCCGACCGGTCGGTAGGGGTGTCCAACCGGTCGAACGACCGGTCGGCAGTGTCCTACAACAACGCGGTTTCTTGCGCGGTTTGCGCGCAAGAGGTCTCTAAATTCGTTTTTCTTTCCTATTAAAGGGGCATTACGAGTTTAGAGGTGACCAAGGTTGCAAAGGGGATTGAGGGAGCTTCTAGATGAGAGAAAGAGCTTGGAGAAGAGGGTTTTCTTCTTGGGTAAGCTTGGGATTTATCTTGTGGGCTTGGGTTTTGGGTCTTGGGTTCCATCTCTTGTAACTTCTGATATTATAGCGAATTGTTGTCACTTTGTGCCGTGGTTTTTTACACGTGAGGGGTTTTTCCACGTTAAATTCGGATTGTCTATGTGTGGGTGATTGCATGCATTGTGATTGCATTGTGTGGCTTATTTAATTGAATTTGTTGCTTGTGTTTGGCTTTGCTTCCGCTGCCGGCCCTCCTATCCCAACACAACTTGTCCAGTAAAAGATGAAATTAATCTTAATCAAGAGCTTAATAAAGTTGTTCGCAAGTTGTTAACTGGTAGGCACATAAGAAATAGGAAGAATCTTAATAAATATCTTTTTACGGATAAAGTGACAATCAATCTCTACATGTTTGGTCTGTTTACAAAAAATAGGGTTAGTGGCAATGGGAAGAGTAGCTTGATCATTGCAATGAAAAGCATAAGTTGGTGATGTTAAACACCTAAATATTCAAGGCGAGTTTTGAGCCAAGTGAATTCATAAGTAACGTTGCCCACGACACGATACTCAACCTTAGCGGAAGACTAGGGCTCTCAATGGGTCGGATCTGGATCGGATCCAGTTGGATCCGGCTCCAAGTCCATATATCTGTAGACGGATTCGGATCGGATTCGGATCCAACTCGGATCCAAAAAGTGATATCCATATCCGATCCATTTATAAATTCTTAGATCCATTTTCGATCCAAAATCCATATAACCATCGGATTCGGGTCGAATCTAGATCCGAATCCACCCCATGACAAATCTAAAAAAATATATTATATAAAATATATAATATAATATATTTAATTTAGTAGAAAAATGATGCAAATCCCACTATTTACTATGATATGGCCGACATGGCCTAAAATAAATTGTAAAACGGATGGTTAGCATGAATATAACATATACAGTAAGGTGATAATGAGTCCGATCTTAATCGGATTCGGATCGAACTCGGATATGTTCCTGTGAATCCATATCCGGTCCATTTAAGTAATCGGACCTATTTTAGGATCCAAATCCGGCCCATTTAACTAATCGTACCTATTTTAAGATCCAAATCCGCATTAAACGGATTCAGAGAGAATCGGATCTCGGATCTGACCCGCTCCATTGAGAGCCCTACGGAAGACCTCAAAATGGTAGTATATTTTTTTTTTCAAGATATAGGGCTTTGTATAAGTATTGTAAAATTACTCGTAGTAGATTGACATGTCTTAGGACAACCAACTCAGTTGAAATCAAAATAAGCTAATAGTTATAGAGAGCTATTGGAGGGTAGAAGGATGCACTTGTCGGGAGAAGACTCGAGATATCAAAGTACTTGAATAGTTACATCATAATGAGGTTAGTGAGGATTATGTAGAAACTGGTTGAGGATGTTTACTGCATAAACGATGCCGAATCAATTAATGGTCAAGTATAGAAGATGTCTAACGAACCATTGATAGATAATAGGATTGAGAAGAAGGTCCTTTGATCATCAGTCAAACATAAGTTTTATTCCATAAAAAAGTGGGAGGTCAAGCTCCAAGACAATCACTGTTCTTGAGAATGTTGAGAGTATACTTGAGTTGATTAAGAAAAATTCATGTCTAAAAACAAGCCACCTTAGTGCCTAAAAAGTATTTTATTTCTCTATGATCTTTAATATAAAACTCTATATAAAAAATGCTTTGAATGCGATAATGACGGTTAGATCATTTCTTATCAAAATAACATCATCAACATAAATAAAGGCTATTATAAAGATAGTGCCATTGAAATCAGTGAATAAGAATAGTCTATGAAAGAATGATAATATTCAACTTTGAGCATAGTGGAGAACTCAAATTAGTTTCTTGATGCTTATCTACGATTGTATAGAGATTTGTCAAGGCAACATACATATAGCTCACATTGTTTTGCAAAATCAGTGAGCATTGTTACATAAACTTTTTCATAGAGATCCCTGTAAAATAAAGAGTTAATATTGATGTCAAGTTGATAGATTAACCAATTACGAATAACAATTATAGCCAAGAGACATCGTACAGTGAACACTTTGGCAACATGTACAAAGGTTTTATATAAATCTACACTATTAATCTAATTATATCATTTTGCTACCAAATGTGTTTGGGAGCATTCAATAGTTCCATTAGCAGATATTTGATTTTGTACACTTGTTTACATCTAATAGGTTTTTGTCGTAATTGTAGGTGTTGTAAGGTTTAAGCTTGATTTTGCTCTAATATCTAAATTCCTGCTGTCATTGCTTTACGCCAATAATGAAGTTTAATAGCTCGAAAAGAGAATATTGGCTCATCATGAAACATAAAAGTAAAGAGTAATGCAATTTTCTTAACAGAAAACTGACTGTATAAAAGAAAATTAGATAATGGACAAGGGATACTTGTAGAGGGTTGTTAAGGCGATGAAGTAATAGATAGGGTGGTAAAAAGGGTAGGGCAAATATAGTATTTAAAGTTGATGAGGCTAGTGATGGTATGATGGGAACAACGAGGACCAAGTGATGGTAAAACAACTGAATGTGGAGGAATATGAGAATTAAGAGTGCCTAGATTGTTGGGTTCTTAAAGTATAAACGTAGTATAAGTACAATGCAATATAACCATGGGACCTATCATAGGATCTCTGTTTGCAATAACATCAAATTTCTAGAATATAATAGTATATAAATGGTAGAGAGATTATACCTGCATACGATATGCATTAAGAAGATGCTTGTGATGCCGATCTCCTAGACCAAAGAGCCTCTCATTAATTTGCCTTAGTATTGGAGAATCAAGATAGTTAAATGTTTAATCCTCTGGTAGGTTTCAAAGAGGACACATACCATCCACAAAAGTGGACCACGGGTGAGTATGATAGAAGATGGTGGAGCGGATCTCCTCTCTTTCTCTTAAACTTTCTTTTTCCTCACACTAACACATTTCATGGGATGACGATGTCCAAGGCTAGTTCTATTTTTCTTTTAAGATAAGATCATATAAATAAGGAGTTAGGATTTCAGGGGTGTAACCCGGTATGATACCTGCTTTACGAACTTGAATGTAATCTACTGTGAAGGAAGCTCATCAATTTACCCCATCCCTGCATATATTTTAATTCAACCCCTCCACTGCCACGGCATATCTACCAGTGATCGTATCTCATGCTAATAAAAAGTAGACCATTATATTTGTGCCATCAGGTAATCAGTAAGTGCGATTGAAACAGTTTTAACGGTTAATACAAAACTTTAATGGTTAAAAACTTTTAAAAATTCAATTAAAACATTCAAAGTGCTGGGCTCAGTGAAAAAATCACTTGATGAGTTCCTGATCTATCCAGATCAAAGTCATAAATGTGTTCTTAAGCAATCCATTACATCCATTGTTAAATTGTGCAAAAATCATTAACTCCTAATGAAAGTACCCAGCTATGTTCATTTATTTAGCCTTCACATAAACTTCATAGGAAGAGCCAAAGTCGACTAGTCAAGATTATAACCCTCACACGTCCTCAGGTCTAAGGATCAAGCCATCTTTTCTACATCATAAAGTCTTTATCTATGATCACAGTCCAAGTTAATGGGCCCCTAGATTATTGACTTGATCTTGATCCATTGATGTGAGTGACCAAATGTCTGAATATGAATCCTTTGTTCATGACATATTCATACTCTTCTATAGGGCAAGGGCAACGCACAAATTGACACTAAGTCGGCTTCCGATGGTAGATATTGCCCATTCTGACCCAAGTCAATCCCCTCATACAAGATGATCACCGTATATTTCTTGAACTAATGTCCATATGTGCATCCCACGAACTTATGACAATCATATTCTAATATGGTACTAAGATCCATGGACCACGACTTTCCTAGGTCAATGACTATCATGTCCAATCTCAAGTTCTTAATGACTACCAGAGGAATCACTCAATAAACCCAATAAACATAAGATAAGAGTAACACTAAACTTTTCTAAGGCATATCATATATCCAATTTAGGATCCATGGTTTCATGATTACTAGATGAGATCCGCTCAAACACATTCACTTAGCTAGTGGATTAGGGCACAAATGATTTTCCAGAGCACAAACTCCAACACATGTGGAATGAACGAGTGACTATTATGAAATTGGCCAATTATGAGCATGAGGATGATCAAAGAGTATTTCTAGGTGTGGAATTTAGGTTAAGTGAATATATGGTTTCAATGAATATGATATCTTGATAAGTAGATATATATTTTCATTCAAGGTCATAAACTTAATTATAGTCACGTTGGGCAAAAGGATGCCCGAAAAAAATGTATTTAAAGGCATGAGGGACAAATTTATATCGATGGATGTGGGCATATATAATACAAACATCCAAAAACTCAGAAATGATTATATGATGGTCTATAGTTGAAAAATATTTTATATAGGATTTTTCTATTTAGATTGGGTATTAGTATTTAATTGATGGGGTAAGTGAAAGTCAAGATACATTTCTCTAAAAAATAACGATAAATCAGCTAGAAAGCACAATACTCAAGCAATATCAAGGATGTGTCAATGTTTATGTTCCACTGCCACATTCTGTTATGGTGTCTCAGCACAAGTGCACTAATAAAGGATGTTGTGTTCATGAAGCAAAGCTTACATTGAATTTAAAGGAAACTTGATCTCATTGTCAACTGCGAATTTGACGAACCTTATGTTTAAATTGAGTTTGAACCATGGTGAAATTTTTTTGAAGAGGAAATATGTTTTACATTTAAATGCATGGGTTAAACCTAAGTACAATGAAAATAATAATCTAACAACAAGAAAGTAATGTGCGCCGGTATTTTTTTTTTGTTAGTCAGGCACCGCACCCACCCTGTTAGTCGTGCAACACACCCACACGGTCGATCATTGATATACCCACCCACCAATGGGGTTAGTGTGTCTCCCTAGCACTCGAACCTGAGACCTGTTGTTGAAACGCCTAAGCGTCTTCCAGTTAATATGAATAAAATCACAAGTAGGTAGTTTAATAGGGTGAACATTAGGGACAAAAGCTTGAGCAGATATATAATGCCAATGAAGAAAAAAGATGCTGGAATTAATGATGTCAGCAATAGAGGAGGAATTGGGAAATGCTTGAAGATGCGGGTTGAAGATTAAAGAGTTGACGTGGTGTGCCGAAAATTGTAGAAGAAATTAATTGAAAATAATGAAACTCGTCTGAATAAAAAAACCCAATTGAGTGCTTTGAAGAGAAAAACTTCGAATTTATTTTTCGTATTTATCATTGAGATGAATGCTTTGCATACATATTGAAAGAGATGCTGAGAAAAGAAAATTACAACTAATGCAATCTAATTATGGTGTAATTAAATCTAAACGGGAAAGAAAATATACGTAAAAGAAATTTAATCATTCCTAATAAAAGGAAATATATATGGAAGTAAAGAAAAAAACTTTCATACTTAAGCCATTTCTGATGACCGTGTAAATGATTGATGGATATCGTTTGTTGACGATGAAAACCGGTCAACTGATGAGAATGCTCAATCTTCACCATTGGTGATGATCTCCTTTGGATTCACGGGCTAGATCTTCACTTGGAAATTTCCTAAGTCTTGTAAAACACGATCAAAGATAAAAGAGGGGTGGTCAGGGGTTTGGCCATTAGCCCTCTAATGCCTATGTCAGTAAGATGTAGGAGATTTGAAGTAGTCTTTGGTGTAGAGGTTTTTGTGTACCTTGAATAGTAGAGGGATACCCCTTATTTATAGGATCATCAGGAGAGCTGTAGGTGGATCCGGGAATCTTGACTTTACGGATGTGATCTACGGATTTTTTTAGATAATCCTTATAACGTATAGATCCAGAGGATTCTTTGTGATAGTCCTTATCATGTCAGGATTTGTCGGTCTTTATCTCCGTATAACGCTGAAGGCGGTGCAGAACATACTCAGATTGCGGAGAGCCTAGCACTCGGCTAAGAGCACTCAGTTCTGAGGTGAACACTCGGCAAAGGGCACTCGGTATTGAAGTGAGCGATCGGAAAAGGGCACTCGGTTCAGAAGTCATCATCGGGCTCGACACCCGCTTTGTAGAACTTGGCTTCTACTCGGTAGAACTTGGCTTTTGCTCAGTAAAGAGTCTATTTGTTTGGTGCCCCTTGTCTTTTAACAGTCATCTTTCTAGTCGGAATTTTATACTTTATTTGGGCGTTATGGGCCATTGGTCTTTGTAATTGGCTATCTTGTGCTCATAAATTGGTAGTTGGGCCCGTGGGCTTATGGGCTTTCTTGTGGATTGGGGTCAGATCGGAACCATCCATAACAGTAAGCTTCCTTGTTCTCGAGTCTAATTCGTTCAGTTTGAGATTCCTGTAATCTTTATTGGGATCCCTGTATTGAGGGATGAGCTAACCCCTATAATCTTTATTGGGATCCCCGTATTGAGGACTCATTTAATATGATTCGTCATTTTTTGTGGGGTTTCTTCGTGTAGCTACTTGCTGCGTGACGACGTCTTAATGAGGGAAGTGAAAACGATCTTCGACTTTTGTGCGTATTAATTGCGCTCGAAAGATGAAGCGTTTATAAGATGTAGTGATCAATAAGGTGCTAACGCATGACCCATATTGGGAGGTGAATCGGGCGTATAGACCTTTATAAATACCTTCTTCTCTTTCGTTTATTCCGCAAAAGGGGAGCCATTTCTGCCAAAGGGTAGCCATGGTAGATCTTTCCATCATGGTATGATTTGCTGAACTTTGAGTGGAATTGAGTTTGTAGTTTTTGCAGACTTTGGAGCTTCGGTTAATACCTTAAAAGTAATTTATGGAGATAACTTCCGGACAGGAGAATGAAAAATCTTAGTTAATTATGCTGCTTTCATGCTTAGTTGCAATCTGCCACCGTGTGAAAATTCTTGCATAATTTTCTTAACGCAGGCAGCGACTCATCTCTATCTCTTCCTATCTAGCTTAGACCGCTTGGTAAAGAGGGAAGGAAGGTGACGCTGAAAGAGGTGTGGAGGAGGGCTGAAGTTGTGGATAGGCATTTTTTCCTCTTTTGCTCTTCAATTTCCTTTTATGTTGGCCGCGCATTGTAGCCGATTTGCTGGAGTTTCTTGTAACAAGGCTTTGTGAATGAATACGCGATTTTCTTTCCTTTGTAATGTAGCTTGTGTTTTTCTGTACTTTTCCTTCATTGTTGGGCAATAGTGTATTTGTACTTGCTTCGAGGTTTGATGCTAACTAGCCGAGTCAGTTTTTCGACTCGGCCCTCAGGCTCCCCCCCCTCCCGTTTTCAAGAGGTTTTTAGGATAGCCACTCGGGCTCGGGTATTCAGACATTTCGACTCACTCTTAGGTGATTGGGTGTTCATGCTTGTGGGTCTAAGACCTTGGGTTGGTATGTTTGGCCGACTAGTTGGCGATAGGTATGTTAGGTCAGTCTGTTGTTTGGCTATGAGGAGTTTGGAGTTGTCTGTTAGTGGCCTTTCGACTTTGGCACAATGTCCACGAGTGGCTTTTTAGCTATGGTATAACCCAAGCCCCTGATTTATTGGCTTATTTAGGGCTACGGTGTAGTCAGAAACATCCATGAGTGGCCTTTCGACTATGACATGATGTCTATGAATGGCCTTTCGGCTATGGTACGATTTAAGCTACCCATTAGTGGCCTTGTGGCTATGGAACGACCGAGGTCGTCCATTGGCGGCCCATTTTATTCTTTGTTGGTGGGCTACGATACAGGATAAGCTATCTATGGTCGGCCTTTCGGCTATGAAGCAATAGTGTTGTCCATGGGTGGCCCATATTTTGGGGAGAGCTCCTTAGCTCAGTAATAATTAGATGTAAATAAGTTCTTTATTGATGTCGAAGCATATGGATAACATCTTCAGTGGATTTCACCTAGTGGACCCTTGTCGGGACTTTCTTGTTGTAGATTCATCCTATGGTCACCAGGATGTTGGGAGATGTATTCTCATAGGTGGCCACTATGAATAAGTTGTTCAATCTGCTCTTTGAGGTTGCAACAGTCAGAAGTATTGTGCCCGTGATCCCTGTGGAACAGGCAATATTTTCTCTTGCTCCTCAGGTTTGGGTCAGCCCTCATCTTGCTTGGCCATTCGAGCACGTTTCGATCTTTAACCGTTACAAACACCTGTTCAACTGAGGTGTTTAACGAGGTGTATCGGTTAAAGCGGCTAGGGAACGTCTTCGGCGCTTGGAGAGCACTCCTGTGATTGGACGAGCCGCGGTCATCCTTCTGCCATTTCCTACTTGGCTCGTCTTCTGAGCCCTATCTAAGAGCTTGGAGACTATGGCTGGAGGTTTCTTGGCGACTGACTAAAATATTTTTTTTTGCTTCAATCCGGTGATCATAGCGTGAAGGGTTACGTCGTCGGTCAGTCCTTCGATCTGGATAGCTTCATTGTTGAATCGAGAGAGGTAATCTTTGAGTGACTCATCGTCTCTCTGTTTTATTGTCCCAATGTGAGTAGAATGCTTTCTTGCCTCGGTATTGCCAATAAACTGAGTTGCGAAGGCTCGACTCAACTGTGTGAAGGAACTAATTCTCCCTAGCTTCAGGTTCTGAAACCATTGCAGAGCCAGCCTTGCTAACATCAACAGAAAGGCTTTACATGTGGTGGGCCCAGTAGTACCTTGGAGCTCCATCCACAAACGGAATGTCCCCAGGTGCTCAGTAGGGTCCCCCACTCTAGTGTAAGGTTTGAGATGCTGAAGCAGTTTTAGACCTTTCATCCTTGGTTCTGCTAGGATGTCGCTGGTAAATGACGATTCTGCTTATCTTATCATAGCATCAACCACAATAGGAGTCTTGGTCTGGTAGATATATTGTATGTTGTTGAGTTTTTCCTTAATTTCACGTATCTTTGTTTCCCAAGGAGCGCGGCGACTTTCTGCGATTTGCTCATTGGCGGCTTCCTCACACGCAACTAGCTTGTGTACCCTGCTTTTCTGAGCCTGACGCCTTTCCTCCAAGGTATGACGGAGGTTAGACGTGGGTAGTTCAGTCACGAGTCGAGTCTGTGCTGGAGTGAGTCTATTAATGTGGTCGCCCTCGATTGGTGGTTGTGCATGGCTCCACCCACTTGAGGGTTGATGTTGATGGATCTGAACAGGGTCTTCACCATACGTATGACGCGAAGGTTGTGGAACTCGTTCTTCGATGAGAGTTGTAAGATAACGCACTTGTTTTTCGATGGTTGATATCTTGCCTCCATTCTTGTGCGATTTTTGCCGACAAGGTCCCTACTGGGATCATGGCAGTGAGGCGAGTTGCAGAGGTGTATGAGTTAATTCTTCTACGCCTACCTTTTGTTGAGAAGGTTTTGTTGCGAGGGGCGCCTTACCCATGTTCTTACATCTTCTGCCCATGAACGATCTAGCTTTGGACGCCAGATGTGTAAGTTCTTAACAATCAACGGTGAGAACGCGACTTAGTTGTCGATTTCCCACAAACGACGCCAATTTATTGATAATGAAAACTGGTTAACTGATGAGGAAGCTTGATCTCTACCATTGGTGATGATCTCTTTTAACTGTGGGCTAAATATTCATTTTGGAATTTCCTAAGCCTCGTGAAACACGATAAAAAATAAAATAGGGGTGGTTGGGGTCTATCTAGCTAATGGAATCTATACGGGAAAGAAAATATATGTAAATTAAATTTAATCTTTACTAATAAAATGAAATATATATGAAAAAACTTTCATACTTAAGCAATTTATGATGGACATGTAAATGATTGATGGATATCATTGACACTTCACATGGTCCATGCATATATCGACGTATCTCCAAAATTCCACTTCCAAGCTCCGGGTACGATTTGCCAAGATCGATATCCTACAATTCCTCTGCCATGGATCAGCAATCCAAACCGTTGATTGACTTGCCTCACCATGTGCTTCCCACCACCAGCGATGGCAGGGAAACTTTACCGGTAGTCCTAAAAAAAAGGAGTCATTTTTTACCGTGGCTTTTTTCCTGATCCGCGAATTTGCACACGCGGATTGCATCCGACCACTGGTCGGACCTTTAAGCGTCCGACCAGATCAGTGTGAGGCCCAACCTAATGTATCCGTTTATCCATGCCGTTCATTCCTTTTACAATATCATTCTAGAAGGTTGTCCCAAAATAGAGGCAGATCCAACGTTCAAGTGGGCCACACCAAATAGTGTGCGGAACTTGGTGACGTCATCACTGCAGCAGCGCACTAATTCGTGATGAAGTCACCAGGTTCTGCTCACTATTTGGTGTGGCCCACTTAAGCGTTGGATATTCCTCGTTTTTAGATTCATTCCTTAAAACGATCTTAGAAAATGAATGGACGGCGTTGATAAACGGATACATCAGGGTGGGCCCCACACTGATCTGGTCGGACGCTTAACGGTCCGACCAGTGGTCGGACGCAATCCGCGTCCATTTGGACCATGGTTCAGGTCCTTCGGGAATCCAGCCCGTTGATCTGTATTTATGACCCTGAAATGGATAGATGCTTAGTTGCTTACTAGAAAGCACAAAAGCGGTCCACAAATCACGGCCATAGACGACTTGGATAGTATCATCCAATCTGGAAATCCATCACCCATCAACGTCGGGTCCCACTTCATCAACGGTCTTCATCAGGACACCATTCAGGTACTGATACGCGAGGACCTCTCATTCATCGCAGTTTTTGGCAGCACGCAAGGGGATATTTTGGCGAAGAAGTGCCACGAAAGAGTAACCGGAGAGCTCCTTATCTAGAAGGTCCAAGTCCAACCAGTTGCACTATAAGTTACGGTCCACCCAGATAATAACTTCTGACCTATTAAGTTCATGAAATATCCAACCCACTCAATAAATTCACCTCACCATGAGAATTACCCTATACAAAAATCATCTAAATCCACTCATATGAGAGGCCACAGTTGTATTTTTCTACTTATCAATGGTTAGAAATTGTTTTTAATGGTGTGTTCCACTTGATAGGTTTATACGGATGATTTTTTCCATAAATAAACTTTATCTTGGATCCAACCTATTGAAAGGTTTAGATTTTAAATACACATAGCGGGTTGGGAGTTATTAGTTGGATGGATCGTAACTTGCAGTCCAACCGGTTGGACTTGAGACATTCCCATCTCTTACAGTACAATAAAAAGCCGGAGGGAGAGAGAGAGGAGAGAGTGAGCGAGAGATGGGAGGAGGGATGCTGCGTGTAGTAGGACGAGCAGTTGGGGCGGGCCTTGGTGGAGTGCAGGAATCCATTTCTACATCAAAGCCCAAACCCACTACTCTTCTTTCCGTTACATCCTCATCCTCTCCTTCTGCATCCTCCGTTAGTCTGCCCGTTTCCGCCACTTCCACCGTTAACGGCTTGCGTTCATCACCCGCCTCCATTGACGGTGATGAATGGGAAGCTGTTGAGCAAGTTGACACTATTACGGGGTTTTCCGAACGGTTCGTTTTCGGGCCCGTTCCGTCCAAGGACGAGGTGGAAGACGCCGTCTCCGCACTCCAGCAGTTAGTTTTCTTAAACCTCCGTCTTTTCTTCCTTTCCATTTCCGTAGAGAGAGAGAGAGAGAGAGGAATTCGTTTTCGTTATGTCGTCTCTCAGGATTCAGCTATTTCCTCACCACTCGGGCCCACTTGCTGAGTAGTCCGTTAATCTGAACCGTCCATGCTGTGGTTCTATGATACACGATGAAAGGATAGTGACCATCAATATAGGTAGACGAATTTAAGACAATGTGAAGAAAATTTTCTATGGATTATATATGAAAACCAAAGGATAAGATTATTACTGAAGCATTAGTAGTGAGAAAATGGACGGTTCAAATCATTGGACCATTTAAGCTTGTAAGGCCGAGTGGGCGTCGATACACGTACGCAGGATCCTCAGTCGCGATAAAGGCAAAACCGAAACGACAAGCGGGGAGTTTTAGACACGACGCCTGCGCTTTCCATGGTATCTGTTGGGCTAGCTGGTCAGTGGGTGTTCCGTCCCTTTTGGAGGCCGACTGTTGAACAGAATCTCCTTATCCCTGGCATAGCTCAACGAAAGCGCACCATGCGCTTGCGTCGAGGTGGGGCAAGGGTAAAAATGTAAATTCAGCATGCCCCACTTACGTTTTTTATTTGGGTTTGTACACACACACCCACGCTGTTAGCCACAATGTTAGCCACCCCACGTTGGGATTCCACACCAGGACCGCTGTGTCGAGACAAGGTTATCTGCACTCAGTCTACTATTGTCCCAAAGGTGTGGGTGTATGCCCCCACTTACTTACACGTGTAGGTGGTGCTTTTTTCATTGTGCTAAACCTCCCATTCGTGTCCCTTATTTGTCAAACATTATGGAACATGGGCCATATGTGTTATGGTACATGCGTAGGGGTGTCAATGGGCCAGGCTTGGGCTTGAAAAATTAAAATTTTAAATAGAACTGATCCAAAGGTCCAACGTGAAACCGTTCAAAATTCGGGCCGAGACCTACCTAGGTTCATCCGTTGACAGCCCTATAAATGTGATTTTTTTTTTTTTACGTACACTCACGCACACCACATGTACTCGAACCCATGACGTTAATGTTGAAACCCACGTAATCTACCACTGAGCCATAAGTAGGGATCCAATATATGTGAAAAAGCTCGAAGATTGGCTAGTGGCAATACTTGTGCTCATGAATTATGTTGACATAGGTGTTACATTTTTTGGTGCTTGAAGATTAATAGTGATACATTATAGACACCCCACCCTGGACCGACAAGTTGGTTGAAAGTTAGACTAATCAAATTTCATCTAATGGCTAATCCTAAGTCCCAAACCCTATCCAAACTCAAGACCCAAAACCTAGTTCAGCTCAACCCAGTCAATCCAACCCTATAACCCAAAACCTTAAACTCAATCCAAATAAACCCAGTTAACCCAGTCAACTCAATCCAACCCTAAAACCTAATCCCGAGTGAACCTACTAAGTCAACCCATCCGGTCAGCACACCCATACCCATCAGCCTAGTCAACTCACCTTGTTGAAACCAAATCATAAAAGCTCAAAAGGAACCAAGCCAATATCAAAGCCCAAGTCGAAGTTCCAGGGGAAACAAAATGTATCCAAACCTCAAAGCATGGCATGCCACACACTTGAGGGAGGGACCTGCCGAAGCAGGAAGCTCCTCGTAGATCTGGCGAACTGCCAACCACGTGGCAGCTCCCCTCTTCGAGCCTACCCCTCCCTGAATCATGCGATAATCCCGTTTACATACCTTAAATGTGCAAGAAATGTGTAACTATTTTGATATCCCTCTCTTGAGCTAAAATTACAATCTTACCATCCCATCCAACCATCCATCTCTTGCCACATCACAATCTTTAATCTCAGCCATCCAAACCTATTTTACCCCTGAACTTACCCGCAATTACGGAAAAACCAAGGTTGGGGGCTATTTATAGCCCCCTCATCTTCTCATTTCAACACACCTGATCCTCTCATCATCCACCAATCATCCACAACTCACCAAGAGTCCCTCATCCTTAGCCTAAGTCCCTTCCATCCTAGCCTAGCCTTGGTCCTAATCTTAGCCATCTAGCCTAGCCACCCCTCCACCAAGGAGAGCAAGAGTGAAGAAGTGAGCCTAGCTTAGGCCTGGTTCATCCCAGCACTAGCCCTAGCCTCTTGAGCCATCTAGATTTTAAACCCAAGCCACTTTAGCTAACCCCTTGCGACACTTTCGTCCACCCAGCTATCAACCAGTTTTGTCCAACCCTACAGTAGCATTGTGCAACATATACTCACTTCTCAACCCCTCTGCTCATTTTATTCATACATATTGCATCTCATCTAGCATTAACGTTGGTCCGGGCATGTGCTCTGTGGCTCGCTGATTTAATCGGATCTTGCCCATTAGAAACCCGGACCGGTGTGCATTACATTTTACGCATCACTCCAACATTGGTCGGTTTGACTGTTTGCTCTGAGGCTTACCACATGGTTGGAGCTTGCCCACCAGAAATTCGTGACCAACTCACACCTAACACTGCATAGCATCCTATGTACCACCTTGGCACTAGTCAGTACGAACGTATGCTCTAAGGCTTGCCACTAGGTTGGAGCTGGCCCACTAGAAATCTGTGCTGACTCACACTAATCTTAGCATCATATAGCATCTCACGTCATCAGTGCAAGAACAAGAATTAATCCTCGAAGTTTATTTAATCATGTGAAGTAAAGACCGTACATTTGTATGGGCAGAGTGAGTGCTTAACACCTTCCCACTTTGTAACCGTGGTCCTCACCTCGAATCTCTGGACGCGAATCAAGGAGTCATCTTAGGATCAAGAATCTTCGGGTCCCTTTTCTTAAGCGTTTCTACAAGGTCTAGCTGATTGTAGATTTGTAATAATTAGCTAATGGCGACTCCAGTATTGCATAATATCATTCAATCATACCAGTATCTCACAATCCTAAACAAGAAGAAGAAGCCCTCAGGAGAGGCAAAAAAGAGACACCATGTGGGTAAAAGCACCGCGAGGCCGTTGTCCACACACACATACATCTATGTCTGTGAACATTTGACATATATATATATATATATATATATATATATATATATATATATATATATATATATATATATATATATATATTATATATCTATATATATATGGGTGTTACTTTTTTAATGCTTGAAGATTAATAATGGCACGTGCATGCCTATGCCGTGAACATTTGACATATGTGTACATTAATAGTACCGGTGTTATATTGTTTAGTGCTTGAAAATTAATAACGGCACATATAGCCTTTGAACATTTGACATACGTCTACATTAACACGTACTATGATGTTTAGTGCATAAAGATTAATGGTGGCACATATGTAGGACTATAAAGGATGTAAAGGTTGGATTTTGCAATATCAAATATCTGAATCTGACTTGAGTTTGGATACCTGTATTAAACTCATGTCCAATTCTCTAGATAGCATTCAAACCCGTATCCAATGATAAGTTGGATATTCAACTAATTGTCAGGTGATCGGATATCCATGAAGAGAAAAATAAAAAGCCCAACCATCAAAACACAACAAAACAAGAAAATCTTAACCATCGCTTTTGCGCACTTTCCCCGGTGAGTGTTGACTATCGACCGTTTCTGTTTTCTACTCTCTTTGAAGTCCATTGACCAGATGGACAGGAGATCACTTAAACAATGCTTTTAAACCATTTGCCATACAAAATAAATAGTTTTATTGTATTTTTGTATATAGTTTTTTTTTTCAATTAAAAATCCTTCTATATATTGATAAATGACACTGATATTTTGTCCAAGGATTAAGTAAATAAAAAATATGTATTTTTTCCACGTGATTTTTCTTTGATACACGATAAGTATTGATTAATTGCATCGTCACGACCAATACATGATGCATTTCGGCTGATATTTAAAACTAGAGGCCGGATC
The DNA here is from genome assembly GCA_003013855.2 of Liriodendron chinense. Lineage (NCBI taxonomy): Eukaryota > Viridiplantae > Streptophyta > Magnoliopsida > Magnoliales > Magnoliaceae > Liriodendron > Liriodendron chinense. The sequence continues at coordinate 9,941,692 of PVNU02000637.1, read as the reverse complement.
TACTACTCAGCATTGTAGATTAACCTTATCCTACTATGCTTGGAATGTCTTCTCTAACATTGTCTCCATCGTCCATTAATCTAATGCATTTGCTTAATTACATTAGCTTGCAGGTTCCTTCCATCTCTTTAAAACTGATGAGTAATTGCAAATTTTACACCTTTTCTTTTGTTTGAAGATCAAGGAGATATAAAAAACAAAAGGATTAGTTTTAAAAACCTATTGAAATTAAATTTCCAAAGACTATATTGACTGCACAAATGTGACCTCCATGTGGGGTGGTGTTACAACTTTCGGTGTCTCTGCATCTCTAGTATTTCTTGTGTTGCAGCACTACCTCATGTTGCTTCATCTATTATAACCTGGTGATGGTTTTCCTACTCGTAGGGTCTTTCTCCCAGCCGCACATCATCCACGGACCGTCAAAGATAGATTTCCATCTACTCAGATTAAGGACATAGAGGGTCAAATGGTGAATTCAACTGATTTGATACCCCAGATTTCTTCAACCGACTCGCAGTCGAACTGCATTGAACCCATGCCGCACATTTACAATACAAAAGCATTGCAATCTCATGGATTTAATAATGTTTTCAATGCGTGTCATTTGTTGCAGACTAGTCCATCCATTCAGGTAACTGGTCTTTCCCTTCTGTTCTTTGATACTATAATTCATATTAATCTATAGTTCAAAGGAATGCTTTTGTGTGTTTCTGCTTAGCTCAGTCATTCGTAAGTTGCCTTTCAGCTTCTAGTTCAAATGAAAATTGAAATATGAGAATATGTTGCATGTGTCTGTTGCAACCCATTTACACAGACTATCTTGATCACTTTCATCGACCATGTTTTGCTTACTCAGAGAATGGGATTTTACAACAGAATTGTTTAAAACTCATTTATTCAGGCCTTCAGCAGCCTTAGTTTCGCACTTGATATTATAAAAGTGGGTATTCGTCAAATGAGTAGAAACTGAGGGGACCAAACATTCCTCAGATGCATCTGTGTTTTCCATCAAAATCTCATGAATAACATGCTTTTTTCTTCTTCTTCTTCTTCTTCTTCTTGTTAGGGTGCGTTTGGTTGCAGCAAATATCATGATATTTCATGACTTAATCAGACGAGTTTTGTGCAAAATTTCATCATATTCCTTGATATTGGGTGGAACCAAGCACACCCTTAAAGACAGATGGATTTATGACTGTGTAATATAATTTGGCAAGCTTCCATTCTATTTAATCAAACTTAAAAAGAGAAATCCAAAGAACCAAATGAAAAAAAAAAAGGGACTAGGACATGTCTTCCACCATTAATTTGTATCCATTAACAAGTTTTTGGGTTGAAAAATGTATATTTGAATAGATTACCCTGAATGCTATCGATGGTTTGTTACCTGACCCCAAATGGCTGTGACAAGACTTGATGATGCAGACAATGATTTTTTATGGTTTTCTTAGTCATATTTTCACTTTGGTTGGTCAATTTATATTCGCTGCTGCGGTTTCAATTTCAAGCAGAGGATGGTGGTTTCATTATCATCTGATAAAGCCGTATGGGATGCGGTTATGAACAACGAAGCCGTGCAGGAGCTGAGGGAATCGTTTTATGCAGGTCCGTAAAGAAGACTAACCCATCACATATATCATCAATTCTCCTTCTTTACTTATAAAAATGGTTTTATTTAAATTGAAGTACCAGAGAGGGTAAATCATTTTTCAATACATCACAACCTTGTAGGATTATATATATTTTCCTTAATAATGAAAATTTCAGCTTTCTTTTGTAATACATTCTCTCACACATAGAATGCTATTGATTTCTATTCATCTGTTGCTGATTATAAACCGTGCACTGTGATCTGATCTCAGATTTTTTTTTCCAATTAGCCATTAAACTCATATCAGTTATTATGATGTTCTGTTCATGTATTCTTCAATTCTTCTCTTTGGGAAAATAAAAGACTATTACTTAAGAGAGGAGATTTAAAGAAACCAGCCTAGAAAACTGTAATAAAACTAAGAGTCAATACTTGTTTAGAGGCTAGTGAAGGGAGACAATCTTTGCACCCTCTCTATTCTGATAGATGCAGCCTTTTTTCTACTCTTGGAAATGCAATAGTACAAAGCCAGGCGTCGTATCACTGGAAGTAGAAAAAAGGGAGTACCCATCGAGTAGAGTGGCAGTGAGAGATTAAAACTTCATTTGAAGTATAACCATTCCTAGAGTAACCAAATTGAAAGTGGATTCCTCAACTCTGGAGGCACAGAATTTTCCATGCCTCCATGTCATTGTGAATTAATGGTGCACTTAGATCATATTGAAACCATCCATTTCGTGATTCCAATAGTGATTGGGCCATGGTCCAAAAATACAGTGTTAATTTAGACAGTTCTAGCCCATTACTTCGTAGTAAACAAATGAACACGAAAAGACAAAAACCGGCAGCATCTCCTCTTATTTGAGCAAAGACCATTTATAGATGGTTAAGATAGACTAATAAAAAGAAATTGATTAACAGGCAATTGATGGTTGAGTCCACAGGATGTATAGTTCAGATCATCATTTAGACATACCATGTATGTGGTAGACAATCTGGAGGCAAGAAAATGCTAGGCCTTCAAAGGCAAGTAATCTGTTATCAATCAAATTTAGTTTGAGTTTCATCCAATCTAAAGCATTTAGTGCCTTCTCTCCTGTAAGCTTCAAAGAAGAGTCAATGCCTCAACAGAGATGGCACTGGTCTGAGCAAGTAACTTGTATTTCCCTCTTGATTCCGTTGTTGTGTCATAAGCATGTTTCGTCCATCGAGTCATTGAAGAGGTTGGGTTTATCACAGCATAGCGATGTAAGGATAGAAGATCCATACGAGCGAAAACTTTGTGAGATCTTAAAGTTCTATATGATATTGGATGTGAGTTCTTGTAGGAAGGCGACGGCCTTAGTTCTTTTCTTTTGCTCTAATCCTTCAAGTGAAACTCCGTTTGCCTGTTGATTTCCATATCAACACTATTTCAAGTTACTTGGAAGCTGGACAAAATTCGTAAAATGAAAAATGAAAATTCAACAAATAGTAGGCAATAAGTTATTTTTAGGACCCAAAACATTTCTGCCATTTTAAATGCACGCAAAGTTGCATTTTGAATAGACTACCTGAGCATGTCTTGGATAGACTATGTAAGTCATGTTGTCTTGGACTAATTATTCTGTATTTTTATTTCCTATTTGTTAAACACCTTAAAACAATGAGTAATAATAGGCTGTGGGACATATGTCGTGCGTCAAGAGCTTAAGGTGATGGTAGCATATGTAGTATTTATGACGCATTTATAGGTTAACATATAAATATGTACGGCATCTGATGTTCGATAATGCCACATGTGGGACAAATTGCAATTGTATACTTTTTTAAGTCCAACTTAATACAACATGAAGCTGAATGCTAAGTAAGAAAATCACAATTTCTACATTCAGATTGACAATATATAATTGCAATTGAATTCGCTGATGTATCCAAACACTCCTCTAGAAACTGCATGAAACTATACTTGGTCAATTTTGATAATTATCTTAGAGGCCCCTCAGTAAGTTGAGAACTTAGGGGACAAGGACCAATGAGATTTGAGGAAATCCTTCTAGTTTACTTGATACATTGCTGGTTTTTCTTGATTTGAATATTTCGATCTTAATTTTTGTTTGTTCAGCCGAAAGAGATCAGTACCGGCCAAGCTCCGAGGGAAGTCCCCAAGGTGCTGCGGAATTTCTAAGGTGGATTGTAGATAATGCAAAGGAGAAAATAATGGAATTAATGGACAAGATCACGGCACTGGTGAACGACCTCTTCCGGCCACAAGGGAAGGAAAAGGCAATGGATGTATTCGATGATGCAGTGAGATCGTCGTTCATGCTGTCCATCATGGTCCTCCTCGTGGTCGCTGTGACACGTGTGCAAAAGGCTTGATCGTCGTTCGACAATGTGACAGCTGGCATTCTATTGCACCTAGCGGACTCCCAACTATAGGTGGTGGTTAGTTTTATGATAGGGCGTGTTTGATTGCACCAAATATCATGAAATTTTCCAATATTTCATTATTAGTCAGTCTAGTTTGGAATAATATATCATGAGATTTCATGATGGTTGATGTGACCAAACGCACCCTTGTACTTTTAAGCTTGGATTTGTAGATAAACGGTTGTTGGCAAATGATATGTGTTATTGGACTAGCTGTTTTGGGTTCATGATTTCAAAGGGTGTGGGACCATGCAACCCAAATGGGCCATTTGATGCTGTATATATGTGGCACATCCCATCTTCAAATCAGTCCGTCCAGTGACCTCTTTAAGGCCCATCTGCATGTTGGGTCGGGTTTGGACTACATAACCATGGAGTCTGGTTTTAAGATTTGGACGAGTCCTGTGCAACTTGTCCAGGTCGACTCGGACTTGGCCAGGCCCGATCTGGTTTAATACCCCAGGTCACCCCCACTCGGGCAAGTCAAGCCAATTCACCTGACTCAAGTGAGTCCTGACTTGACTGGAGACCGGAAGAGACTCTCTGAGTCATCGAGTCATTTAACCATGCCATGGAGTGTATGCTGGGCCTACATTTCCATAATGAAATCCATTGGGTTGTTTTTATGGTACACGACATAACACGAGTTTTTGAAGCCAGTTGTCCAAGCCCGCAGATTCCGTTAATTAATGGGCTTTTAATGCCTGTGGACCACCAAATCAGGAGCTTGGATTTTTCTTTTGGGAAAAAAATTTAAATCCGGCGAGCTTCGTCTCAACGGTATGCTGCAGCCCATTACGATACACGTGGCATAGATGGACACCAAACTCAGTTATCCAAATAGAGGTTCTTCTGCAGATGGAGCGTAGACAGAATGTCACACTTATTGGACGATTCTTACTTTTTAATTAGCTATGATATGATGGACGGTCAGAAAGCAAATTAAATGGGGGCGAAGTCCAAATTCAACTGTCAAAATCAGGGGCTAAGATTGTCCGTCCGATCCGTACGAGTTTTGGGGTGGCTCACTGGGCCCGATGGACCCTTTTCCGTCCCAACTAAAGATAGCTGCGTATGTGTGGGCTAATTGGACCTGAGTTGAGCTAAAATACCATGCTACAATAGAAGGATAGACCGAGCAAGAAGAAGATCATGGGTTTTGCATCATATGGGCTGAGCTGTCACGGCACACTATCGTATCGTTCAGTTTGACATTTTCACTACTCTAACAAGACGCCACGTGTCTCCACCAAGCTTCAACCTACCGTTCGCTGCACACTCGACTGTGTGGATGGTCGATCAGTACGATCCATCTATTAACTGTACTGTGGATGAGCTATCGTTCAAGACGACACAGATGGGACGATCCTTCGGGAGACTCGGTCCTGGCAGGGTTTCTGTGGGGTCGACTGTAAAGTATGCCGTCCATCCATTTTTCCAAGGTCATTTTAGGTTATGAGCCCAAAAATGAGATAGATCTAAGGCTTCAAATGGACCACACAGTGGGGATTGAACGCCCACCATTAAAAACTTCTTGAGAGCCGCAGAAGTTTTGATTCTAAGCTGATATTTATGTTTTCCCTTCATCCAGGTCTATGTGGCTTTATGAACAGGTTGGATGGAAAATAAACGTCACAGTGGGCCCTGAGAAGGTTTCAACGCTGGTGTCATTATCACCCCTGCTTCCTGTGATGTGGTCCACTTGAGTCTTGGATCTGCCTCATTTTTCGGTTCATCTCCTAAAATGATATGTAAAAATAACTGGACGGAGTGGATTAAACACATACATCACAATGGGCTCCACAGAGCCCCTGCCAAGACCGAGTCCGTCCTAGAGACTCAGGATATTTAAATATCGAGTAAGCAATACCGATACGTGCGATAAATTAAACGGAAGCTCGAAAAGAAGTTGTAATTTATTATAGGCCGTCCATTATTTTCATATTAAACATCCCGAGGTTTTAGCCAAACGATTTAGACGGTGGGTCGTACCTGATAAACGGCTCGGATGCCATGCAGCATATCAAGCTGGTACGTACGTGTATATGTCCCTTTGGTCAGCCAACATGTTTATGTACAAGTTGGAAGCTTTACTACCTGGCACGCGGAACACGAGATTCTCCGTGGTCCCCATCCAGGCCAACTACTGTACAGCGAGGCAGTAGCAGACAACAGAACGCTACCGTTACTCGTGATGTCCAATAATATGAGATTTATTGCTCAAGCGAGATATGCGATGGCCCTCCGAATCCGATTCTCGTTGTAAAATCGGACACGCTTGCATGACTTTCGTAGGCAGATGCGTGACTATCGATAACGTGTATGGAACGACTTCACGTTGCTAAGATCCACCCGTCCATCAAGTCGGACATCCCGAGTTTGGACTGTGACCGAAAAATCAGGCGGATTCAACACTCAGGTTGGCTAAACCACGGGAACCTGTTGAAATGGGAAGTTTCACCATCAAAATCGTTCAAATTGTGTGTGCGGTCCAACGTGGTATGTATATGCATCAAATCCACTCGTCGGGCGCATCACACCAGTCTGAATGGATAATCCGAAAATCAGGTTATTCGAAAACTCACGTGGGCTACACCACGTAAATTGAGGTTTTATGCAGGATTTTACATCGTTCTCCATAGTGTGGCTCAAATAAATTTGTAGTGAAACGTTTTTTAGGATCCATGGTGAAAATGTGACAAAGCTCCTGATGGACGGGGTGGATCTAATGAAAGTGCAAGTCAGGCTACCAGCAGTTCCATTCATATGGCAAGTCTCGACTGTAAATTTAAGTTGGACTAAGAAAATCAGGCCCATCAGGTCATAAAGTGGGCCACAAATGCGTGGAAGGAAAGGTCATTCTACACATGAAGCCCATCTCATGATGAGATCTGCCCAACTTGGGCTGACGTGATGATCTTTAACCAACAGGGCGCTGGGCATACTCCTGCCGTACACGTCGCATGTGGCTCAAATCCGGACAGCCAGAGGCGGACCTGTATATTGTTCGTATAGTCAAAATTAGATGGATTAGACAATCCTGACGTCTGGGCAACGACATTCTCTTATTGAATAAGACCGTCAACTATTTATCTGTACCGTCCATCAGATTCTTATCAATCGGCCTATGATGTAATTTCAATGGAATCTGGCCTATAATCCATCTACAGCTGATCCCACCATCTGGGCGGTTCAGTGGGTCTGACTATCTTAAGTCCACGTGTACAATATGGACGATGGAGATTGCTTATAGCTTGACGCGTGTAAGAAGCCGCATGTGTTGGATAAATGCGCAAATTAGACACGTTACCGCGGACAAATGCAACTGCATGCTGAATGGGAAGCGGTTGACCTCCACGTAGAGCAGGTGGACAAGGTTGGAACATAGACATTTGACTTCACTACAATTACAAAAAATAACATTTTTGAACGGGAGTTGGATGTACTCTGGCTGCGTATGCCGCCTAATACGCAGTCACTTGGAAATGGCATACGTGTAAATGTTCAAGAACAAGGGGCAAGGGATTGATCGAGACTGCATTACCCAAGTTAAAATCCAATAATAAAATTTGTTGAATAATATTAACATCTGATTCGTGTACACTAATTTCCTTAAATAAAACTATTGAGTATTTATTGTGGGGAATTTCAAACTTGTCCCACGTACAGGGAGGGAAGAAGGCCTATAGTCCAAAGCTCAAGTATGATTCATCGGCCCCTCCAAGGTGAAGAGCTATGGGATTGAGGAGACAATCGACAAGCGCTCCAAGTTGAGGGCTTCAACCGTCAAGCTTTCTATTGCAGTCCTATCAACATCTGCAAAAGCCAAAGTTAGAGCAAAATTCGTGTCCTCAATTCTTTGTCAAGCAGAGGAGTCGAACAATTATATACGAGTGCTCCGCCCTTAGGGATGAGGTGCAATGACTGATGGCCTAAGCACGAAGACCATCTGAGCAAGCAACTATTCAGCCTCAAGGACGAGTTGCCGAGTTGAACCAACAAAGGCCATGCTTGACCTCCTCTCTAAGGAAGATTTACAGTCTGGGTGAGAAATCCAAAGGGAAGGGGCTTGGGCGCTGACCTCCACATTCTGAGTAGACCAGGATAACCACTGCCAAAGAGGCGGCACAACAAGTTCATAACAAATCCATCAAACACAGAAGAGACGGGGATTTGGCTCTATCTCAATCGTAGATCTCTCCTACCGTTACAGGACAAGTCTCACACCCATTTATGACTCTCCTAACATATCTATGAATGACTCTAATGCCTAAACTTCATTCAGGTCCTATAAATAGGGCTCCCATCTACAAAACAAAGCATAAAATTCTAAGCCATGCACAACCCTTATGTTTAATTTCTACTGGCCTAACTTAAGTATTGGAGAGTCTACAGCCGACCATCGACACCTTCCCACTGCCTACTTCTGTTTAGCGTGACACAAGCTTGCTTTATCTTAAAAAGACGAGAGTGGAAAAAACCACAAAGCTAGGCTCAACCGACCTTATCTATTGGCTAAATCCAAGCGACAACAGTATTTTCATTTTTAACGATCTAACAAGTGCCACCAATCTAGAGTTTATACAACTACTTGAACGTAATTTTTTGTTCATAATACATCTAAATAGTTGTCATAATTTAGACGACTTATTTTGAATTATGAAATGCATTATATTCATTCTTTAAACACTCTATAAGTGCCTGCATATTGTCCATGACATTAATTGCCAGAGTATCAAAGCTTTTCTATGTTTTATTGTCCAGAGCAACTTGCCCTTGCCCATCCATCTAGGGCGACATCTCTACATAAGAGAGGGGTAGTCTCTTGGTAAAATTAGAGAAGAATTTTGCTACACCCATGGATTGCATACGCTATATACACGTCAATCCCAGCTGTGGGTGACGTCCGAATCTGAGGGGTGTAGAATGCAGAGAGTGCTAGTCTCTCTCTCTCTCTCTCTCTCTCTCTCTCAAGAGGAAGCGGATTGCATAGCTGTGGGGTCCATCATAATTTATACATTATATCCATTCCATCCCTCCATTTTATAAGGTAATTTTAGGAATATAGGCCAAAGTTGAACTATATAAAAATCTCAAGTGGACCACACAACAAGGAACAATGTGAGTTGAACTTCTACGGTTGAAAAAGTCTCGTGGGCCATAGAAATTTTTGATCAAGCTTTATTTTTATTTATTTATTATTTTTTTTAACACATGCATTCTCATACCCCCACGCATACCCATGCACTCATGCCATAGTGGGATTTCACCACATTGGGCATTCGAACCCATAAGCTCATATTAAAACTCTTGGAAGTCCACTACGGAGGCATGAGTAAGCACCCAAAACTTATTTTTAAGCTTAGGCCCCAAAATGATCTAGCCAAATGGATGGATGGTTTGGATATAACACATAAAACATAGCGGGCCACACAAAGTTTAGTGTCGTCAATACACCACCAAGGTGGGTGGTAGGTGGTGGGTGGCACACCACGCAATCTGCCTTGCTCATCCATGTTCTGACCAGACGATCTCAATCATCCGTCTGACTTTCGGGTATGCTCTTGACAAGTCACTTAACTGATTTTCAGCAAATACGTTGCTTTTCTTGCTAATGGCAGCAGTTAAGTAACTTGTTTAAAATAAGTTATTTTGGTTAATAAATAATGATCATTACTTATTTGCTGAAAACCAGTTAAGCATTTCAACAGTTTTATTTTGCTTTTCTACTTTTTCACCACCGATTGAAATAAGAGGAGCACGTCCATAGCTGCAAAAGTGCTGATTTCCATGGCAACCGCCCAGCCATGTTGACCATCTAGCTTGTTGGGCCCACTATGATATATTTGATCTGCACCGTTCATGTTGTTTGGATGTGAGTGGGGCTAGCATGAGAGGCAGATCTAAACTTCAGGTGGACCCCACATCAAGAAGCAACAGTGATAATGATGACACCATTGAAACCTCCTTGGGCAGTGTGATGTGTTTTACTCGTGACATTCACTTGCTTTTCCAACTAGTTTTGAGTGGTCCACTGGGTAGTGGGGCCACATGTTGTGCACATGAAATCCACATCGTCCACCCTTGTCAGTCCATCCCAAAAATGAAACAGAATCCAATCTCAAGTAGACCGCACCTCAGGAAACGGTGGTCATTGACGCCCACCATTGGTCGACCCTAATGATGAGTGGCTCATATCCAAGGCGAGCCCTGCATGATGGATGACCCACATTAGAGGTGGGCCCCCATTTGGGATGATCCACATTAAAAGTGGCTCCACATGATGGGACGTGGATATTGATGGTGCGCCCACTTGATGGATGTCCAACATCAAAGGTGGGCCCTACATAAAGAATGGTGCAAATGGTCCACATCCAAGGTGGGCCCCACATGATGTACTGCCCACATCAAAGGCGGGGCCCACACAATGAATAAGCCACACCAAAGGTTGGCCCCAAATGATGGATGGTGGATGTGCAGGGACCAAACAGACTTGAGGAGTGATGGTGGAAACAAACATGCTTTTCTACTTTTTGTTGATAAGTATGTTGTTAACCAAACATACTTATTTGCTAATTAAGTAGAAACTAAGATAAGTTACTCAGCTGATAAATAGCTTATCTTAAGTAACTTACAATCCAAACGGGCCTACCACCAAATAAGTTGCTTTTCTTGCTAATGGCAGCGATTAAGTAACTTATTTGAGATCAGTTAGTTTGGTTAAAAAATAATGATCATTACTTATTTGTTGAAAATTAGTTAAGTATTTCAGCATTTTTATTTTGTTTTTCTACCTTTTCACCACCTACTAAAACAAGAGGTGCTCATACATAGCTGTAAAAGTGTTGATTTTCGTGGCAACTGCTCAACCCATGTTGACCATCCAGCTTGCTGGGCCCATTGCAATATATTTGATCCGCACAATCCATTTAGTTTGGACGTGACTGGGGCTAGCATGTGAGGCAGATCTAAACCTCAAGTGGACCCCACATCAGGAAGCAATAGTGATAATGATGACACGTTGAAACCTCTCTAGGCCCAGTGTGATATGTTTTACTTATTCCATTCATCTGTTTTTCTAACTAGTTTTGAGTGGCCCACTAGGTAGTGGGGCCACATGCTGTACACATGAAATCCACACCATCCGCCCTTGTTGGTCCATCCTAAAAATGGAATAGAATCTAATATCAAATAGACCACACCTCAGAAACAGTAGTCATTGATGCCCACCATGGGTCGGCTCTAATGATGAGTGGCCCATATCCAAGGCGGGCCCTGCATGATGGACAACCCACATTAGAGGTGGTCCCCACAATTGGGACGATCCATATTAAAGGCGGCTCCACATGATGGGCAATGGATATTGATGGTGGGCCCACTTGATGGATGACCAACATCAAAGGTGGGCCCTACATAAAGAATGATGCAAATGATTCACATCAAAGGTGGGGCCCACACAATGAACAATCCACATCAAAGGTTGGCCCCAAATGATGGATGGTGGATGTGCAGGGACCAAAAAGACTTGAGGAATGATGGTGGAAACAAACATGCTTTTTCTACTTTTCGGTTGATAAGCATTTTGTTTACCAAAACTTACTTATTTGCTAATTAAGTAGAAACCAAGATAGCTCAAGCGGCGGACCAAGTGGAGATAGCCTTGTTTCAACACCAAGATAGCTCAAGCGGCGGACCGAGTGAAGATAGCCTTGTTTCAACACGGAGGTCATGGGATTGATTCCCATAATGGGGTGGCTGACATTGTGATGTGACCAACAAGGGTGGGTGGGTGTACTAACAATGGGGTTTGTGAGCTAACCCATAAAATAAAATAAAATAAAAATCAGACGGTTTTTATCATTTGCATCTTACTCCCAACCTTTTGAAAGGGCTTCAATTCACACGATTCTGTTGCATTCCATCTTACATTGATTGGAGTTACCACTGTCTACAATCAACCAAACCATCCTAGATCCATATGCGCGTCCATCTACCACCGATTACGACCATTTACCTCCAACCAAGCGACCTGCGCTAGTTTTCCCTGGCCTCTGGTCAAATCCTCTTAATCGGACCAAAATAACCTACAGTAGAAGTGACTATTTTTTTCGTCATTTGTAACCAAAAGTGAAATATATGTTCACCAAAACCATATAGTGGTGAATTGCTGCACACATCACAAGATCCGAATCAGTCATTTTGTGGATCCTACCACGGATATTCTCTGGTCCAAAAATCAGTTCAATTTACTAATCAGATGGACGATAACGTAGGAAGATAATGGGCGGTAGAAAAGAAAATCATCGACAGCCTATATTCAACGTACAACTGCGGTTCTCCTGATTAATTGATGCGCGGGCATGTTCACTGCCATGTCTACCTGGCATAGGGCTCTGATATTTCAAACGTGGACCTCATTGTCAGCTGCACCGTAATATTCGTGTTCAAATCTCGATATTACTGACGCAAGGGTCCATGCTCATATTCTGTGGTCCAGGGGCATCATCGTAATTAAAGGACAAGCTGAGGGCAACTGCCATGTTATGTAAACCGAATCGGCGCTTTCCCTCCTAACCGCCAAATGAGTTTGGTCTGATTCTCTCCGCTTTCCTTCCTCTCTCTAGAATTCCATTTTTCCTCTCGAATCACTTTCTCAACCAAATTCGCAGCAGATCTCTCTCTCTCTCTCTCTCTCTCTCTCTCTCTCCTTATTGAGATTTCATTGCGAAAATCTCTCCGGTTCGTTTCTCTTCTGCAGATTTCCAATCTACGATTCTCGCGCTTCTGGATCTTTTCTCGATCTTCTCAGAGAAAGGTACGTTGGTTTCTCTTGATTCCTTGCTTCTTCTTTTTTTCTCCGGGAAATCGGTGCAATCCGTCTCTTTTTTTATCCTTTATGATTTCTTTGCGTTTTCTTCAATTTTCTAATTCCGGATCCCGTCCGAATCTTTATAAACAAAATTTCAGTGCGATTTACGTGTTTTTATGTAAAATCCTTCATTTCGTTTTCAGATTTCTTCAGCCGGATCGCGTCCAGAGCTTTGAAAATGGAATCCGGCAAATTCATTTGTCATTTCCGTTTTTCACGTAATTTTATTTGCTTGAAGGAATGATTTCATGAAAATTTCCTCTTTTCTGTACTTCTGCAGCTGAGATTCTCTTGCTTGCAGACATCTCTGCTTCGATTTCTTCTTCTTTAGTATCGGGGATTGAGGCTTTGAAAACTGAACTACTGCAATTTCATTGGCCATTTTTGTAATTTACTTCTATTTTTTTAAAGAAAATGTTTATGTTTTTATAATCAATTTAGTCGCCTTTTTGTTTGATTTTGAACACTGGATTCTCTTCGTTGCTTGAAGAACGACTTCTGTGTAATGTAATTGTTCTTTTGGTTGATTTATTATATCTGGTTCTGATTTTTTACTGAGATGATGCTTTTCTTTCATTCTATTTTTATTCTACCAATTTCTTTGTCTTTACATTTAATTTCTGTCCATTTGAAGATTAGTCTCTTAGCGTTTGCTTGATTCCGGCTGCAGATTTCATTTGAAGATTTAGTAACTGAATTTATGAAAAAAATTCACGGCAATTCATTTCTTTGTGATACTGTTTTGGTTTTCAAGTTTCAGTGATTTTCTGTACTAATTTCTCCAATTTTTGTGGGGTTGAAGAACTTGCAGATGATTCGACTAGACACAAACGCATGGTTTACATGCGACTGCAAAGGTTGGAGTATCGATTGGAGGAAGCTAGTTTTGGCTGCTTGCGTTGTGACCACTGCAGGAGCCTTGCTTCAGCTCTGTGCAATGTCTGATACATCAAACATCTGGTACCTTTTTCCACCTGTAATGGTTTCTTCATTCAATACCTTGAATAGCACGGTTCAGGTCAGGGAATCTCTGCATCCTCAGGCGAGGTTCGAACAGCTTCCACCAGCTCCGACTGCTCCCTTTAGCTTGAGGGATTCTGTCGTGTCACCTGGATCACTGTCAAATGTGGAAAAGATGCCTGGAGTTTCTTCCATGAGGAATCCTGCTCGTCAGGGAGGGGATACTGAGAATGTTAACAAAGACAGATTTAGTGACCCGAAGGTCATGGTTCAACCAGTTGGAAATGTTTCTTCCGAGAGTAGACATGCAAAAGAGAGAGGTGGCACTGAGAATCACAACAACAATAGGGACCCGAAGGTCCTAGGAGTCTTGGCTCAACCAATTGGAAATGTTTCTTCTGAGAGTAATCGTGCTAATGAGGGAGGCGGTACCGAGAATCTTGACAATGGTACAGACCCGAAGGTCTTGGCTAAACCTGCTGGAAATGTTTCTTCCGAGAGCAATCTTGCTAATAAGGGAGGAGTTACCAAGAATCTTAACAATGGTAGGGACCCAAAGGTCATGGTTCAACCAGTTGCAAATGTTTCTTCAGAGAGCAATCCTGCTAACAAGGAAGGTGGTACTGAGAATCTTAACAACGATAGGGACCCGAAGGTGATGGTTCAACCACCTGGAAATGTTCCTGCTGCAGGCAAGAGTACTCTTTCTTCTCGTTCAGGGGTAGGATTTAGATTTTATGCTTGTTTCTTGCTTGCGCTTGAATCTTAGTGGAGACTTTGGATAAGTGTCTTATGTTATTTGGTTTGGTGTTGAATATGTAGAAACCTATTTGGTCCATGCCGCCAGATCAGGCACTTCTATATTGCCAAAAAGGAGATCGAGAATGCCCCTGCGATTACCGACGACCCAGATTTGCACGCGCCGGTATTTCGAAATATTTCAGTTTTTAAGAGGCGAGTTTCGAGAAAAACATGTGGTTATCCTTTTATCTATGCATATCAACAGTTTTCAGGACATGGTACAAAATTATGAACTCACTTACAGCAATTCAGATAGTGTTTTACTGCATGTTTATCTTGAGTGATAAGTCATCACGAAATAAGACTGTCTTCACATATGGAAGTTTACAGTTAGATTTGCATTTCTGTCATGGTATGCATTAGATTTGCATTTCTGTTATGGTATGAGTGTGGAGTTACAATTGACATGCATGATTAGTATTTTATAGTGTCAATTTTCAATCAATTTTTATAATTCTGTTTGATGTTTGTATGAAATGAAATTTATTGAAAGGTTTGGAACCGTTATGCTTTCAGGAGCTATGAATTGATGGAAAAAATTCTTAAGGTTTACATCTACAAGGATGGGGCGAGACCAATTTTCCACACACCACAACTCAGAGGAATTTATGCTTCGGAAGGATGGTTTATGAAATTAATGGAGGAAAACAGGCAGTTTGTCGTGAGAGACCCAAACAGAGCCCACTTATTCTATCTACCATACAGTGCACGTCAGCTGGAGATAGCTCTTTATGTGCCAGACTCACATAATATGCGGCCGTTGTCAGTCTTTCTGAAGGACTATGTGAACATGATAGCTGCTAAATATCCTTTCTGGAATCGCACACGAGGATCAGATCATTTTCTAGTTGCTTGCCATGATTGGGTATGTTCTGTGTTCCTGTCCACGATATGGTTTAACCATGTCTTTTTAGTTTTCAAACACTTCCTGCAAATTCAATCTGTGTCTTGTCTATGATTCCAAAATGATAAAAAACCACTCATCAACTAATGTAGATGTCCACTGCTTCCATATTTTATATCCGAATTTTCATGGAAAGTCTATTTTTTCAAACAGAATCACTATTCTCACCTCATGATTTTATGTTATATGCCGTAGGGGCCATACACAACTACAGAGCATGATGAACTGTGCAAGAACACCATCAAAGCATTATGCAATGCGGACGCCTCTGAAGGAATCTTCATCCCAGGAAAGGATGTCTCCTTGCCTGAAACAACAATAAGAACTCCCAGGAAGCCTCTCAGAGATCTCGGCGGAAAACCCATCTCTCTACGGTCTATTCTTGCCTTCTTTGCAGGGAACATGCATGGCCGGGTCAGACCCACACTGCTCGAATACTGGGAAGGGAAAGATGAAGACATGAAAATCTATGGCCCGCTCCCAAACAGAATCTCCAGGAAAATGTCGTACATCCAGCACATGAAGTCAAGCAAATTCTGCATTTGTCCGATGGGTTTTGAAGTGAACAGCCCCAGGATAGTGGAGGCAATCTACTATGAGTGTGTGCCAGTGATCATCGCAGATAATCTTGTGCCACCTCTCTATGAGGTGTTGGATTGGAGTGCATTTTCAGTGACCGTCGCAGAGAAGGATATACCAAACTTGAAAGAGATTCTTTTGAAAATCCCACTAAGGAGATATATTTCAATGCAAACAAATGTGAAGAAGTTACAGAAACACTTTCTATGGCATAGCAAACCAATCAAGTACGATATGTTTCACATGATTCTGCATTCTATTTGGTTCAATAGGCTCAACCAGATCCAAATTTAGCACCAGTAAACTCAACATAAGAAGGGAACTAAATGGAGCTACCACATTCTTTTGAAGGACATGTTGGTTTTAGATAATGGATGGGCATATCTTCCCTTGTCATGGAAGGACCCAAATTAGTACACACGCCTACTCGAACAACACTCTTTTTCTTTTTTCTTTTTTTTCTCTAGGGTTGTCTAAATTTGTGTAGCACGGTGTCTGAAGATCTGAGAGTGGGTGGAATTATCTGAGAGGAACGCCAAATGAGGGGCCGGAACGAGGATTTCGTCTTCAGGTATGGCATCAGTTCATGGTTTATTTTGCACCATTTCACACTTAGAATCTTCATAGGTTCTTGTGGGGATTGAAAGTTGATGCTTTGAAATGCAATGCTCACTTGTAACTAATGAGATGGAAGATAAAGAGATATTACAGGCATTTTTGTTTGAAAGTCACGATTGAAATGGAATTTTCGCAAAAGATGATGAAATAAGCTTTTGCTTGCAATGACTAGAAATCCAAACAATCTCTTACCACCTTTTACAATTCTATTTCAGTTTTAGTAATTGTGATATCGAGTTGGATCCCCTACCTGTGTTACAATTAGATGGAGTATGTTGTTCATATATCGACACATGTTAATAATGTTAGAAGATATGATCATTTGAATCAGCTGAATGTATGTATGAAATATAATGTAGATTCTATATACGTACACAGTGAAGATTAGATAAACAGTGACGAATATGAAGAATGGTTCAAAAGGGATGAATGAACAGACTGGTATACTTAGGTTCCACAACTTTGTATTTTTGCTCATCTACATCTTCAATAAAATGACAATAGAATCATTTTAGGGTGACAAGTGATGGAAACAAGTGATCATTTCTCATGAATAATCACAGAAGATGAGAAGAAACCAGGTTTAGTAATAACTTCCCTGTTACAGAAAATAAGAACGCAATAGCAGTTAGAACTGGTAATAGGCCTAGCCGAACTCAAACATGGAGATTCCCATTAGTTGCATTTTTAGCGATGCTCCAACTCCCCTTTTCTCCACGTACTAAAGAAGTTGATGTGGAAATTGTCAAATTCCAGTCGGTGAATGCATGCCATTTGTTTATATCATGCTTTAGTGCTTTCTTGGCGGTGGTGATTTGTTTTCTAAATGTTTAGGCACCTTTTATTCAATGTTTTTTTAGTATGTTTAGCTTCTGTGGTATGATGACCAAATTAACTAACTTCAAGATAGGATTTCCTGAAGCTGTGATGTTCTGTTTCTCTGTTCTTCTTTCTGAAAATTCTTGGTGGTGGCTTTTAATTGCAGGGACGATAATGTGGAGAGGCTTATAGGAAAACGGATTGGACAGGAGTAGATCAAGTTCAGGTAGTTGTTTAGATGATCCAATAGCTTTGTACAAAAAAGGAAAAAGAAAGAAAATTCATACTCAAATTCATTTCAGTGAGGATTGCTAGATTGAGCATTATCACTTTGGGGGAGGTTTTTGGAGCTTCTCATGATTTTCTCCTGGATTTCTTGAATGCTGAAGTGGGCCTACTTTCACTGTGAAGTTTTGTACCCAACGACCAGCCTCCGTTAATGACCCCCGTCCTCTTGCATCACAAAGTGGGTAATCTCAACTTTCCCTTCAGTGAAACTTGGAGGATCTTCACATGATATTGATTTCAGATGCGACTGGGATGAAAAACCTGCTAACTTAGGTGGTCTGCATCTTGCTGTATCTGTTGGGCTGTTAAATTGCAGATTCTCTGTCACACAGTCTGGCCATCCGCATCATGCAAACAGTGATTATATGTAGATGAATGAAAACCCAAAGAATCATCCTGGCCGTTTGATTGATAGCCCTCAAATGGACAGTTGAAAATGTGAAAAGAGTACTAATGGGGTACGGTGCAATAACTTGGGGCACCATATGTTAATTCCTAATAACGTGCCACCTGTGTAGGACATGTTACCTTCCATGTATACGGTGGGGCCCACAAAGGTCACAGGTTTTTAAAAGATACGGTGTCAGGGTTACCTGGGGCTGGTCAATCCAAGAGTCAAGGTCAGGGCCATCAGCGAAGCATGATTACATGACCATTGCTTCTGTGGCAGCAACGATAATGGATAACATACAGGGTAGAAATCCGCCTTCTACTGATGGGGCCACTGTACCCTAACAAAATCGATCAACAGGTATAGAACAGGCCTTTCCACATATCAATGAACAACTGATAGTCTAACAAGACACAGATGTGGCCCACCTTGTGAGTAGATTGTTGGAGACTGAGCAAGCTCTTACAAGACTTCTCCAGCGTAGAAGTAACCTTAGATAAGATCAAACAATGCAATAGAAAAGAAAAATACAAGCATGCATAAAGAATATAATGATTTTACATCAAAAAACCCTCATGGGAAATAATCACAATACCAAGCAACAACGAATCCACTATCAACAAGAAGTTATAAGAGATGGACAACTTATAGATTTGAAACCTTCATCTCTCAAGATAAAATTTCCCTTCAAAACCCTAGCACAATGTAATAATCACCCTAATCCTGCAATAACTCGGTTTAGATAATCCAAATACAGAATTAGAAACGAATCCTGCGTAATTACTCAAACTTACGCATAATGTTGATTGATATGCTCGATTGATCGACACCGATCGATAATCATTGCTTGAATCGACAGCCCCATGTTCGATCACTCAAACATGCTTAAAAGTGTCCAAAGAGCAAAATTGGTTTTTCCAAATAATTTGGATTGATCCGAGCCTCGATGTTTGATCAATCGAAATTGTCAAAAACTGTCCAGAGACTAATTTGATTAATTCGGGATTTTCTTAGTCTTATCGAAGCTGTTGTTCGATCGATTGAAACCCCCAGTTTCTGCATCAGATTGAAGGCACGAATGTCAACATGAATCTGCCTGACTTTTGAAAAGGGTGATCCTCATTGTGGGGCCTATCATTTCACAGTTCTCAAGCGCCTATACAAATGACATTTAACAGAAAAGGTTGCCCTCTCATGTTCTCAACCTGGCCTCAGAACCTTTTAAATATGTAGATGTACTTTTTATGCTCTTTGGTTTGGGCGACTTCAGTCCAACAAAGATGGATCACAACCCAGAGATCTGTTCCCACTAGGTGAATTGAGGTATCAATTTTCATCTGAAGAAGTCAGTGGTTAACCTCTCTTATTGTTCAGGGGAACTCCAATGATCAAATGGCTAGGATAACCTGGTGTGTGTGGTTTTGGGAGTGCGAGCCACATGTATTTGCACCAATGAGATGGAATGGCAAGTAGTCTTCAAGACGTTGGATGAAGGGGACAGGAAGCCAATGTGATAATTAAAGTACATGGGACCAAAGTTGGCTACGTATCTGGGGTGACCTGGTAGAGACATATCCTCACTTTTGAATGATCCGGGATTCGAGGTCGTCTTATTCTTTCTTTCCCAATTTCCCAATCATCCATTGTGTGGTCCATCGTATAAATAACCCATGACCTTAGTGTTGAAACTCTTGTGAGTCTACCACTAGGCCATAAGGACCCAACAAGTCCATTGATTAGGCTCTACGTATACTGCCCTCTTAGCCATCCATTTAGACGTCAGAGATCAGTCATCGAGGCTTAAAAATGAACCGTTAGCTGCCCATACAAGGTAAGTCTGACTAAGGGAAGGGGTTACAAGTCTCCCCCATAACCCAAGGCTGTGGACCCACTGATATTTGCGTTAAATCCATTCTCATTTTAGGATATGAACCCAAACATAGAAGAAGATCCAAAACTCAAGCCGGCGGTACCACAGAAAACAGTGGGGATGCAGACATCATTCAAATCTTACTGGGCCCGCCACCGTTCGTAAGGTAATTCCCACTTCGATGAAAGGAAAACATAAGCATAATCCTGATCAAAAATTTCTGTGACCCCATTAAGGTTTCGAGAGTAGGCCTTCAATCCTTACTTATGTGGCCCAGCTGAGTTTTAGATCTCTTTCATGTTTGGGCTCATGTCCTAAAAATGAGTAGACATAACGACAGGACAGAGTGTATATAATACAAACATCATTGTGAGACTCACAGAGTTTTGGATTACCGGGAGCCGTTTTACTCCGGTTGACAGCCAAGTCTCGCAATCATGTAGCCAATAAGCAGAACCAATTGGCGCCTTCAGCAGCATGTGTTAAACCGTAACTGTCTCTTTGTCCCGCCTTGATATGGGCGCGGATTAGGTACTTCCCCTGCCTGTCCCGAGCTCCAGACAGGCTAGGGCTCTGAGGGCCAACGTGATGTATTGATTTTATCCACGCCGTCCATTCCGTTTTTCATATCATTTCAGGACTTAGTACCAAAAATGAGGTAGATCTAAGGTTTAAGTGGGCCACACCGTGGTAAGCAGTGGTGCTAATGATTGCTACCGTTGCAACCTTCCTAAGCCCACCGTGATGTTTATTTGCCATCCAATCTGTTCATAAGATTTATAGAAACCTGGATGAAGGTACGGTACAAATATCAGCTTAATCCAAAACTTCCTGTGTCACCCGAGAACTTTTCAACGGTCAGAATTTAATCCCTATTTCATGGTCCAAATGAGCTTGTATCTGCCCCATTTCTGAGCTCATGACCTGAAATGACGTGGAAAACCGAATGGACGGTGTGGATAAAATCCATACATCACGGTGGCCCTCATAGCCCTAGCCTGTCTGGAGCTCGGGACAGGCGGTGGAAGTACCTAATCCGCGCCCGTCGCGCAATCTGCACAGATAGGAGGAGACAGAACCTGCACAGTTGATGTGTCCCACCTCAGCCTATTTTTCCGCCCTAAGGCTTAAGATGGGGTTACACATCTAATGCCTGGAGTGAATATGACATACACATCAAGGTGGGCCTCTGCAAAAATAAGGGTAGGCGTCCATGAAATTCCATTTTTCAATGAAGAGGTCCAATTAGTTAAGTGCTTGTGAAATCCAGCCCTTCCAATAGGTTAGCGTCCCCTACTTGGGAATTGCCTAATGCAAAGGTTAGCATCCCCTCTTCATTAAGCAGGCCACATCATATAAAATAATGTCCAACTATTAATAAACTATTCGACATGTTGGATGTTCGCACATCAAAGGTTGGAAGTTATCGGGTAATTGGACCATAAATTATGGTCCAACCTATCTTCTGACCAGTTGGGAAATGGTCACCCCCTTTAATAATTTTTCTTTTTTTTTCATAGAGCCCTACGTGCTATGTAGGTGAGATTCACTTTGACTATTAGATGTGTGATCTCACATTATGTGTAAGAACAATAAATCAAGCTGACCTGGGATTAAGGTGAGTCATACCAAAGGAAAAGATTGGAAGAAAGACACCCACCCTTAATTTTTATAGAGTTATCTTTTATTGTACTCTATTTCTAATTGCCTCCAAAAGAGCTAATCAAAAGATGACACACATGCTATTTGCTGAGAAAATGGCCGATCAAGGCAGTAGCCAAGCCAGTACTTCAACCAAGTACATGGAGTAGTGGCTGAGCAAGCTATTTCAGCCGAGTGCATAGGTTAGTGGCCGAGCAAGGAATGTTGAACCATTACAAGAAGAGAAAGAGTCTGAGGATGTTGAACTGCCAGAGTAATGACTGAGTAAAGAAAGGCATCTAAATGCTTCTTCCTTCTTCTCCTCCAAAAGAGCCTGTAAATAACAGAGAGAATTATCAAAATAAGTTATTTAACACTAACCAAATCAAATTGAACTTATCTATTAGCATAATCAGTTATCTAGGAGTAATTATAATCTTTAGTTGTAATTCAGAATTTATGCTCATATGTTAGACGGTAATATCTTAATACAAACAGTTCTACTTTAGAAGACGTTTTGCAGTCAATCCTTGCGGCTGACTGTAAGTAGTTTCTTCTTATTTGTTTGAAAAGTCATTTCATAGGAAAGACCAATTGCAACCCATTTGAGGAGGAAGAACCCCTCCCTCTGATAATCGCCTGAATCTCTTAAACAACATCTTTCGAGTGGTTGAATAAGTGGTCAATCTGCTCAGATCTTGGTCATATACAATTGAGTTCGACACATCTATCTATCTTAATGTTTGGGGTCAAAGTTGATTGATTAGAATTAAGTCGCACAATCGGTTCTAGCACGCTTGTGCACACACATATAGCAAAAAATTAAGCTAACAACCAATTGAGAGCCAACAACTTTAATGATTATATTAAATCCACTCCAACCATGAAACGCAATACTAAAATTTAGGCATGGGCTCAAAACTTAGGTTCATGCCTTAGTCACGTGAGTGACACCAAAGGAAACAGTTAGGTGGGTCAGCCCTGCTTGCTATACTATTCTCTATTGCATGGAGGGGCTGACTTGAGAAAAATTTTGCTACACCCACGAGTTAGCTACACCAGGTGTAGCAATGACCCCACCTTCATGTATGTGTTGTATCCACGCCGTCCATCCATTTGGCGAGATCATTTTAGGGCATGAAACAAAAAATGAGGCAGATCCAAAGCTCAAGTGGATCCCATAAGTTTTTAATGGTTGACGTTCAATCCTCACCATTTTCTTTGCTAGGTCCACTTGTTCTTTCGATCTACCTCATTTTTGGTGTCATGCCCTAAAATGATATGCCAAAATGGATGGACGGAGTGGACACAACACATACATCAAGGTGGGGTCATTTCTACACCCGGTGTAGCTAACTCGTGGGTGTAGCAAAAATTTTCTCGGCTGACTTTGGGGTGTTGCAAATAAGATGGGGTTACTTGGTGGTTGGTGAATTTCACATAAACATCATAGTAGGGTACTCCAGATACGCCCAATGTCTTGACTAAAGTTACTAGCTTATTGATTTATTTATTTTCTTTTGAAGATGTAGGAAATGTAAATTCTATATCCGGCAGGATTCTTTTTTTTTTTTTTTTTTTTTTTGTAAAATTCCCATTTACACTTTATATCAAGGCGCGACCGCTTTCAAACAGTTTGTTTTCCCTCTCCGCTCCTCTCTCTCTCCACACCGTATGTACGGCACCAATCTACCTAATACGCCTGCGGCGCCATTTCCGTACACGAAACCGTATAAAACACTGTAAAACTTGCTGAAACACACACAAAATCCCCCAATTTCTTCAGAAAATGGACTACGAGCAGAGGCTCAAAGCAGCCGCCCACTTCATCATCTCGAATGACCGCAGCCGAATGGAAGAAGATCCACCGTTGAACTGTACAGATTTGGGTATCTCTGCTACGCTGAAACCCCACCAGGTCGAAGGAGTTTCTTGGCTTATCAGGAGATTCACCCTCGGAGTCAACGTCATCCTCGGTAGGTTAACGAAGTACCTCTTCCCCTCCCTTTCGTTTCTACGCATTACCTATGCATTCGTTTACCTATTCGTGTATTTATACGTTTCGGGTGTTCTTGCAGGAGACGAGGTCAGCTTCTCCGCTCCCTAATCTAGGGTTCGATATTTCTATTAAAAAAATTGTTATTAGGGGAGTTATTTGATACTCTGGCTGTGGATGACGCTCGATATGCAGCCATTAAACCGGCTAAAGGGGTTGTTTGGATGCCTGTAAAGACATTAAAGGGGTTGTTTGGATGCCTGTAATTGCCTATAAACCTTTTACAGGCTGTAAACACTTCACAGGTGACAAGAGCTTTTTAAGTTACTGTCAAAAAAGCAAATTGGTTCAACAAATTAGTAGACTCTTGTTTGTTGAAATAAGACCATTAGATGTTTTCATTCTAAATCGTCCAATAAATATGCACTAATCTGATTGTCAGATAATTGAATAAGCGTAACTTTTGGTTAATGACACATCTCAGGTGGTGCCCATAATTTGGATCTTTTCATTTGAATTACTTCTATGCCATATATTCAATTCCTAAGTAATCTCTAAGTGCCTATTTGGTTTTCTAATTTCCTATGAAATGCAAAGTAAATGAGCCACCATTATCATTTCCAGGTGTTTATTTAAACAAGAATTATGGCTCGTAAATCGAGAGTCAAATACACTTGTAAAGGAAGTTGGTATAGTAAATTGTAATCATTACATTTTCACATTATAAAACTACATTTTTAACGACGATGGGTGAAACAAACAATGCAGCAAAATCATCATCGCAGCCAAATGTAAGTGATGTCACCACACAATTACAAGAGTAAATAATCGTTACCCATTTACAGCCATTTACCTTTGTAATTGGAAAACCAAACAGACCCTAAGTGCCCGTGTATCCTCCTTGACACTGCTAGAGTATCAAAGTTGTGCCCTTGTTATTATTTTTGTTCTTTTCAATTTCCAGAAGGGAAATTGTTTGGTCCTAAGGCAGAGTATGGTGCACAGAAGCCACCATACATGTGGCATACATGTACCATGATCCAAATGGTTCAAACCATGGGTCCCATCGCTGATTGGCAGTAAGACTCATTACCCAAGATGGTTGCTGTGAACTAGATGGTTAAAATGAATAGAACTCAACTGTTTAGATTCAACAAATGTTTATTAATTAGAGGTTAGAATTTTCCAACCTCTGTGATTTTGGGACCCTGCTGGATATATGGTAGGCCCACAATTTGGACAGTTTGGATCATTGTACATGTATGTATAATCATTGGGTACATTGGCTGTTTATGTGCTGTATCTAGGTACCATAGCTGGTATAATCTTCATAGACATTTTTGAGCTGAATGAGTTTTTGGCAGATGGGCCTTGGGAAGACTCTGCAAGCTATCTCTTTCTTGAGTTATTTGAAGGTCCACAAGATATCCCCTGGGCCATTCTGTGAGTTGAGAAACTTCATCTTTTCTTCTACTCGTTCACTTGAGGAGGAGGGCTCATTTTGATCCCCGGAAAACTCAGTTAATAATGGATTTCCATTTCCAAATGACCTAGACTGCATTTGGCTGCTTTATGATTCTTGGAAAAGTGACAAGCTTTGCCAAAAAATTGACTTTAGTGTTGTCTAATGGGGGGAGGGTGAGATGCGGCTTCTTGGAAAGAACTTTCCAAAACCAAAAAAGCTCTCTACTCTACATCCTTAACTGCAACCTCCATATGCAACCCAACACTATATGAGTGAGATTTAAGGAGAGAGCATGTTCACATTTTAGAATCCACTTATTATCAGAATTTTCTTCTGCATACACGTGCCATGTTGTTAAACATGTCACTACTCACCTCCTCTATATGCTTCTGCAGGATATTTTTAAGGAAAATGTTGTCCAAGAGGTGTCATCCAAATGCAAAGCAGCAATTTTCATGGACAACCTTATCCATGCGCCCAGACATACTAAATTGGAAATCCATTTTCAATTTAGAAATTTGAAATGGAAATCCATTTCTTAAGTGAGTTTTCCAAGGATCCAAACAAACTCGATCCACAGGATTCTGTATGTGTGGGTTCAGTGACCCTGAAACATTAGTCGCTAGGCCCACCATCAGGGATGCCTAGAAAATTTTCCACATTGGAAGAGCCTAACCCTTCGATCAATGGCCTAGAGATAGACATTGAAGCAGAAAAGATAGACATTGAAGCAGAAAATACAACAGTGCTCTGCATTCACAGAAAATAGTCCAACTATCGAATGGTTGTGATCTTCTAATCTCAAAGTTAATGTGCCATCCTCATCCTTGATGGGGCTTGTTAGGTCAACTGTCTGAATTGCCCGAATCATGGGCTTTGAACATGTGATAAATATCAACACACAATGTCTTACTTGGTAACTATGGGAAAACACTTCTACTGGACATATTTCTTATATTGTTCTTGAACTGAAGTGTGAATAATGTGTTGTTATCTCTGCTTCTATCTTTGCAGTGGTATTATGTCCTCTCAGTGTGACAGATGGTTGGATGTCTGAATTCACCAACTTCTGTCCAACTTTGAGGGTTCTTAGGTATGTTGGTGATAAGGGACTCCGCCGCGATATGAGGAGGACAGTATATGAGCGTGTAAAGCAACAATTGCCATCATCCGATGTAAGTCCGGAACCTTATCAATCTGTCTTTTCATTGTCAAAATGTGCTCTTATTCGTCACTAAACCAACATGGATGTGAATAGGACTGCAGTTTCTCATGCTGGCAACACTTCTGTTAATCCTTTTTCCTCTGTTGCTCAGCTTAGAATCTTACTTGTTTACCACTGGTAGTATTTTAGAATTTGTACAAAGCTGCGTCTACATTCGATAATGGAGAGGAAATATATATATATATATATATATATATATATATATATATATATATATATATATATATATATATATATATATATATATATATATATATATATATATATATATATATATATATATTGGAGAAGTGGTCCTCAAATTGTGGTTACATTCCTTTCCAACTTGAAAACATTCAATTCATACACAAGTTCCTAATAAGATTAATGAAGTACTGGCAATTTGTCATTTCCATTTTATTGAACTTGTAGTTATTTCAATATAGTTCAATAGTGCATTAAAGACGTCTCAAATCTTTCACTCCGTAGCTATTCATTGAAGCTCTTCTTCTTTTTCCCTTTCTTTCTTTCTTTCTTTCTTTCTTATTTTTCCCTTTTTGGTGTCCTTGCAGGTAGAATCTGCTTTACCATTTGATGTGTTGTTGACAACTTACGACATAGCGTTGTTGGATCAAGATTTTCTTTGTCAAATTCCGTGGCACTATGCAGTAGTTGATGAAGCTCAACGGCTTAAAAATCCTTCCAGTGTGTGTACTAATATTAGTTAATCTTTTTATACGTTTGATACATTCATGGACTTAAAATAATTAGCTCTTGTAATTTCTGTGGCAGTTACTTTGTGATTGATGCTTTGCAGGTCTTATACAATGTACTTGAGCAACATTTTGTCATGCCGAGACGGTTATTGATGACAGGAACTCCTATCCAAAATAACCTTTCTGAGCTTTGGGCTTTGATGCATTTTTGCATGCCTTCAATCTTTGGGACATTAGAACAGTTTATTTCCACATTCAAGGAAGCTGGAATTTCCTCAGCAGGTACCATTATTACCCTGCATTGATCATGGCTCTGTTCTAGCATTGACAAATTACTCTTATTTTTTGAAAATTAGTTGTCATGCAAGGCGATTTTTTTCCCCCCTTTTTTCCTTCTATTTTTTCAGAAGTCTTATTGGGAACTGATTGTCATTACTGTCTGTAGATTGCTCTAATGGAAACTGTGTTCTCCCTGGTTGTTTCCAACAATCTTTTAATACCAATGATAAGTTCCAATGCTTCTTGAGACGCTCTCACAAGAGTACTAGATTTTCAAATCAAATCGAGAAACAGGAAATTTTGCTATTTGCTAATCCTGCTCATGTGTATAAGGCAGCCTCTTTGCACACACGTACATTTGTCCATGCGGCACATGGGGTGCGAGATCTAGGCTGTCCATCATTTAGGACTCACCCTTTAGGTGACCCATGTTGGGATTTTTGAAACGCAACGGAAAATAGAAATTTTTAAAAACACAATTTTGGATTTTATAACCTTATGGATCTCCATTAAGATATTCTCAGATTTTATTTTTTATTTTTTATTTTTTTTTAAAGGAGATATTCTTAGATTTCTAGAAAAGAAAAAAACTCAAATCATATGGCTGGAATTACTTGAATTGTGCCATCGATGATCTATTGATTTGTTCATGCCATTCCTTTAACTAAAATGTCTCTCCCTGATTTGTCCTAGATGAAGGAGAGAATGTCACACACTAGCCCTTGGAGTAGGGGATGCTAGAACCATCCACAAATGTGGACCCTACAAGCGTGGAACGTGTGATGTATGGAGGAAGGAGAGATGAGAATCTCTCTCTCTCTCTCTCTCTCTCTCTCTCTCTCTCTCTCTCTCTCTCTCTCTCTTCCTACAGGTGATGGCCGGTGGGGATGTCCAAGGGTCTTTCTTTCTCTAATTTAGGGCTCCTCTCCCTCTAGGATATGATGTATGTATGTATGTATGAGTTAGGGTTTCAAGGAGACCAAATGGTTCCATTATCATGGGCATCCACCACCATAACAAATCTAAACTATTAGATCATCATCAAGTATGATCAAACCATTTAATGGTTAAACATTTGTAAAACCTTCTGAATGCTATGCCCAGTGGAAAAACCACTTAATGAACATATAATCTCCAATATTTAAGCCACAAATAAGTTCCTAGGAAACCAGTGGATCCCTTTTTGGCCCACGTGGGTTTCAACAGATCTTGATGGATGCACCTAGCTACATCCACTTTTGTTGGCCACATGATGACCTCGTAAAGTGTTCCAAAACACAATCATGGCATTGATTCTTTACATGTTCTCAAGTCTAAGGATTAAACAAAGCTAGTATGTCATCAAGTCTATCTTAGTTTAGGCATGATAGGTCTCCCGATCTAGAGACTTAACCTCGATCTACTAATGCAAGTGCCCAATAGGTTCAAACTAGGAGCCTATATCCATGACACACTCACACTCCTACATGAGGTAGGGCAAAGGCACTCAAATTTGTCGTCATGCCCGATGGTGGAGACTTTTTATCCTAACTTGTCATCAATCCCTTCACACAGGATGACCACATACAAAGTAGTAACCACATGGTTGTCCTATTACTTGCCAGGTGGTCATGGTATGGTAGGGTGCTGAGATCCATGGCCCATAACTTCCTATTGATCAATGACCGTTGTGTCCTCTCTCCAGTTCGTAAGGACAACTAGAGGAATCCCCTACTTTCATTATGTACATTTATGATACTCCCTCATATTAACTATGGCATAATCACATGTCCATCTAGGACCTATGGTAATCATGATCTACGGTCAAGATCATCAATATCACCAAATACCATCCACGTCATTAATGGATAAGATTCACATTGGTTTTCCAGGGCACAACTCCAACACCTCCACCCCAAAACCATGCCAGTGTATTCATCAGGTCACCCTCAATGTTATGAATCGGTTTGAAGAACTTGGCTGAGTTTTTCTAAACCATTTACTTGTATGGTTGAATTTGGCAGACAATCCTGATTTATGGGCCTAGGAAGATACAAGGTGGGACCCATC
Organism: Liriodendron chinense; assembly: GCA_003013855.2. Classification (NCBI taxonomy): domain Eukaryota; kingdom Viridiplantae; phylum Streptophyta; class Magnoliopsida; order Magnoliales; family Magnoliaceae; genus Liriodendron; species Liriodendron chinense. Next base: position 9,912,237 of record PVNU02000637.1, on the reverse strand, counting down.
TAATGTTTGGTTTGGATCTTGCATCCTTGTGCGCCTTGGCACATGCGGGGGCATGTAGAAGGACGACTTTCCTATTAGTCAAAGTTAGTAAAAGGGAGTTAGAGAGATAGAAATAGAGGCAGGGGCATAGCTATCAGAGGCAAAGGGAGCATAAGCAAGGATGCCAGTACCAATTCCAAATCTAGTTGAATATCCTCCCACCATTGCAAATGGGGATGCATAGCCGCAACTATCTCGTCCAATTCCAATGTTTGTTAGAGATCTAGTTTACCAACATAGAAGTAGGATTACCAATCCTCTGAGAAACAACATCCCAAGTGGGCTCTAGGCTAAGCAGAGGGAATGGAGTGAAGGGCATCTTTTACTTCCTCATATGGGTTCTTAAACAGAAGATTTCCCAATCTTTGGCTGGGATTTTCCACTTTTTATGGCAATACACATTGTTTGTGGTGGCTACCTTTGGATGTTATCTTATAAGTATCTTGGGTTACGAGAGAGATTATTTTATCTAGGATTACATATCAGCAAATCCCTTGTTCATATGGTTCAAGAGTCATTACGTATCATCTATTTATTTCTTTTTAATCTTACATCCTCACTGTGGATATCTATGGGCATTTTTTTAATTTTTAATTTTTATATTAAGCATTCTATTTCTGAAAAGAGGAGATCTTCTCAAATTAGGAAGGACCTTGTGATGTAAATCGAACATCATCCTGAAATATCGTCTGCCCATTCTGAACAGGTCATGATGCAGCTAAAGTTAAGGAACAGTTCAAAATTTTAAAATATATATTGAGAGCATTTATGCTTCGGCGAACAAAATCAATGCTCATTGAGAGGGGGACTCTCACGCTACCACCACTTACAGAGATTACCATGTCAGATTCTCCACTCTGGATTTAGATTTTTAACACATCATGTTACATTCAAATGTACCTGTAGGTGTATTCGAGTGTACCTGTAGGTGTTTTTGCCATCAAGTAGTGAACTCTCATCTGGTTTATTGCAATTTCATCTTGACAGGATGGCTCCGCTAGTCCCCCTGCAAAAGAAAGTCTACATGTCAATATTGAGGAGAGAACTTTCTGCACTTCTGGCATTATCCTCAGGAGCATCAAGTCATCAGTCATTACAGAATATCGTAATGCATATCTTTCAACTTTTCATTTCAAACATCATATTCTTGCATCACTATTTTAATTGCACTATTCTTATGGTTGCATACTACTAGATAGGTGGTTACCAAAATGGATAAACACAATAGACGGGGAAGGATAAATGAACACATTCAAGGAAACTTTGGAGAAGCAGCGTAGCTCCAATAGGTAATAAGATGAGGAAAGTAGGCTTAGATGGTTTGGTCTTGTGCAATGTAGACCAAGAACCACACCGGTTAGAGAGAATGAGTTGATCCAAGTTGAAGGCTCTAAAAGGGCAGGGGGAGGCCCAAGAGGATGTGGATGGAGGCAGTAAGAAAAGGCTTGATGACTTATGGTCTAACTGAAGGTATGGCCCTTGAATGGGGGAACAGGATTCATGTAGCAGACCCCAATTAATTGGGTTAAGGTTTAGATGATGATGATGGCATAGTAGTTCAATTGAGTGTAGACAACTACAAAAGCTGCTTCAACTGTCATTGTAACTGTTAGTATTAAGTTTGTAGGTACATAAGTTGTGCCCCCCCCCCCCCCTCCTCTTTTTCCTTCCCCTTTTTTTGTGAAAGATACCACAATTTTATTAAAGCAAAGGAAAGGGATGACAAGGTGTCATTCCAAATACAAAGGAGAAACACCCCGGGAATCCCAAAAAAAAAGACCCAAGATTGTTACCAAAAGGCATAAGTTGGCTTTTTTTTTTTTTTTTAAAGGAAGTTGTAAAACTTGTGAAAGTACAAAGCTTGGCAAGGAGAGACTCATAGCTTTCAAGAAAATGATATAGGGCCTTCTTAGATGGTAGTTTACAATTTAAATGTGTTCAATTCTCTCTGGTTGTTATTTCACCATGTTGCTTTCACTTTAGATTCGGCCATCAAAATTGTGGAGGAAGGGTCTTTGTATTTCTTGGTGTCTAGATGTCTTGTTGGAGCCTAAGTTTCTCATCAGGCAGGCACACACCTCCTCATCTTTATTTATTTGTTTATCTATTTATTTACTGCTAAGAAAGAGAAATACAAGTATTGAAGATGCAGAGATTGCCAAATACATAATGATGAACCTTCCCATAGTTGTAAAGAAAGATTTCTTTTCCCTCTTTTTGTGGGGCTCAGAGACTTTTTCCTCAACGCTCAGAAAGACAAGTATTTAACCTTTTTTAATTTTTATTAGACATCAATGTTCATTGGTACTGACATATGCCGACAGTCTAACTATAAGATTCCATGATGCCACCAATCTTTCTCTATGTTATATGGCTGTGGATCTGTAATCTCACTGATTTTTGTACTTCTGGTGTGTGACTGCTGCCTGATGTGTTAAGATTTTGCATTCTCTCAATATGAAAGAAAGTGTGCCTCTAATATTTCTTGTTGCCGTTACCAAACCTTTGTGTCATGGTTGTTCAGGTTATACAGCTTCGAAAGGCATGCAGCCATCCTTACCTTTTCAATGGTATTGAGCCTGAACCATATGAAGAAGGCGAACACCTGGTTCAGGTAGATCTAGATTCTTATGTTGATTTAGTCTATTATGCAAAGTTCACATTGTGCTCAGTTAACAAATGAAAAGAAAAAAGAAGGAGAAGAAAAGAATAACTTGTTCTAATTGATTTTTTCGTCTTAAGTCTTAACAAACTGAAAGTACTGTCCAGCACTTGTTTTGAGACCACTGAATAGCTTGATCTGATTTGGTTTCTTTTCAAATGAGGTAAGATATCTTGTCAAACAAATCTCATTTTATGGTTCTCTTTCTGTGTGTTACATTCATCAGGCTAGCGGGAAACTAATTGTTTTGGACCAGCTACTTCAGAAGCTCCATTCTGTAGGACACCGTGTTCTTCTTTTTGCTCAGATGACGCATACACTTGACATTCTTCAAGTCAGTTATTTTCTTTGATCGTGATTGCTAGAGGATTGCTCAACCTCAAATAAAGCTGAATTATACATGCGGTGAAACTCTTATAGCTCGTATACTTTTGCTCTATAGGATTTTCTAGAGTTACGCAAGTACACTTATGAGCGTCTTGATGGATCTATTCGGGCAGAGGAGAGGTTTGCCGCAATAAGAAGTTTCAGCCAGCAACTAGTTAATGACAGGTCAAAAACTCAGGCTAATCAACATGGTGCATTTGTCTTTATGATTTCAACTCGAGCAGGAGGAGTTGGTCTGAATCTTGTCGCTGCTGATACTGTGAGTTAATGAACAAATGCTCAACGATTTCTCAGTTTTGTGTTAACATCTGATACTGATTTTAATCCCATGCTTTTAGGTCATATTTTATGAGCAAGATTGGAATCCTCAGGTAGACAAGCAGGCCCTGCAGCGAGCCCACCGCATTGGTCAGATGAATCATGTCCTGTCTATAAACCTAGTGTCAGCACATACTGTGGAGGAGGTGAGATGTGAATCTTTGTACCGGTGTTTTAAATGGCTTATTCTATGTAGCGTGTAGCTTATGTTGCATAGCTTAGCTTAGCCTAATGCTACATAGCTCATGAAAATAGCTGAAGTCGCATTTGCATATGCTACACGCTTCATAGGCTATGCTACGCGTTACATAGCTTATATTGCAAGTTAATTTTCACTACATTACAAGTTATTTTTCACTACAAAATTAAAATCAATTAATTTTTCAATGATTCGTTACATTTTTCAATGCTTTTAGTAAAATAACACAAGTAACGGTATTAAATCAGTTTCGTTGCTCTTTCTTTACCTTTATACTTAATCGTTGCCCTTTCCTATTACTTTAGGTTGTGTTTGGTTGCACCAAATATCATGAAATTTTGTTAAATTTCATTATTAATCAATCTAATTTGGTGCAAAATATCATGAAATTGGTGGAACTAAGTGTAAGCTTGATTAAAAATTTAGAAGTAGCATCTAGCTTACACTACATGCTATGTAGCTTACGCCTCACACTTCAGAGGGGTGAATGCTATGCTACAAGCTATTTGTTATTTAAAACACTGCTTTGTACCTTATGTTGGTGAACATATATGACAAAATGGTTATTTTATTTTGTTTTCGGAGGCTGATAATTTCTGTGAATAGGTTATCATGCGAAGAGCAGAGAGAAAATTGCAGCTAAGTCGTAATGTAGTCGGAGAGGATGATACCCATGGGGAAGGGAAAGAAGCAGGAGCTGAATCTGGTGACTTGCGATCTCTTATATTTGGGTTACATATGCTTGACCCCACAGATATCGATGAAAGCTCAGGTGGAGTGAATATGGTGGAACTGAATGGAATGGCTGAAAAGGTAATTGAAATGCGCACTCATGAGCCATCAGACAGGCATGATGAAAATGACCGGAAATTTGAGATTAATCCAAAGGATTTGTTGAATAGAGATGATATATCTGCAAAAAGCAGTTCCATGTCAGTTAGTTTCGATCCTGGTCTTGATGAGGCTTCATATCTGTCATGGATTGCAAAGTTAAAAGAAGCATCACAATCAATTGAGGGTTCCATTGTGGAGTTGGGAAGGAAAAGAAACCCATCTGAAGCAAGGCATCAGAAACATGAAGCTGACCAGAAGAAGGCAGAGGAGAAGAAGTTGTTGAAGTGGGAAGCTCTTGGTTACCAGTCATTAGCCGTCAAAGACCCTGTTTGTGTCATGGATGGTGACATAATGTCAGATTTAGGATCTGTCCAATTTGTCTATGGAGATTGTACAAAACCAACAAAAGTTTGCCCATCTGAACCGACCATAATTTTCAGGTAAGTTTCTCATTTCAGATATTTTAGAATAGGATTATAGAGTTGATGGAATACCTTTGAAGAGTGGACATATAAATGATAAATGGAGATTGCTGGTTTGTCGGCTTCAATCATTTGTGTTATATTTAGAACCTGACATGTAGTCAATATCCTTGTGTTTGATTTGCTTGTGCTGTTTGAAAAATTCTATTTTGTAGCTAGAGTTATTTGTATGTTCACTCGTGTAATTTCTTTGGCAGTTGTATTGATAATTCTGGGAATTGGGGTCGTGGAGGAATGTTTGATGCACTGGCCAATCTTTCTGCGAGCATCCCAGATGCATATCAGCAGGCTTTTGAATGTGGGGACCTTCACCTAGGTGACTTGCATCTTATAAAAATCAATGGTTAGTTCTTCCATCTTCTTATTCTTGTGAGTACCTGCTACACCAGGGCTGCCTTCACTAAATTATATATTAAACATGGGTAAATCTCTCTTGTGCAATTAAATAAGTGGCGGTAGGTTGGTTGTCTTGAGAATATTTGTAGGTAGAATAGATTTCTGCCCCCAACTGTTAGTCTGCTTCTTCCAGGCATCCGGAAAGACAGAAAAATGTTGGTCTGCCTAACGTGTTTCCCTCTTTCTGTACCCCAGAAAATGTTCCTCCCCCCAAATAAATTGGAGGTAGCCTAACCCCCATATTCTCCCCACTTTGGTTTGAGTGTAATTCCAAACATACCATGGACAATTTGCTTTTTTCTCAAAAAATTAGGCAATGGATATTTTAGTAGGAAAGGTACACTAAGTTGCAGTTCCCGATTTGAATTTTTCAGTAACATCCCTTGATTTATGTTGGTGTTAAGGTTCTATCCATCTTACTTGGCTCCTGTTGCTGTTTTTTCCTTTTTGTTCCATTTATTTCTCTGGTGCTTTAGCTCATAACTTGTAGCCCCAATGCTATGATGGGAGTAGGCACATCTCCTTCTAAAAATATCTCTTGGTTCTTGTATTTTCAGAAGTTCTATATAGCTATCTTCCATCTAATATCCTATGGTTTTCATGTTTTCACCAACCCTAGTTGTGTTGTTGATGTTCAGAGGTCAATGATGAAAATGACATGGATGGAAATGCTCCTCAGTGGGTGGCTCTAGCCATTGTACAATCATACAACCCTCGCCGGAAGGTTCCTCGTAGCAATATCTCTTTACCTGATTTGGAACAATGCTTACTGAAGGCATCTTTCTCAGCTGCTCAGAACTCTGGTACTGTTCATCTAACTCAAGTTTGTTAAGCAAATTGTGTTGGTTAAGAAATCATAAATTCTAAGAAAGAGGATTGAGTATATAGCTATTAGTTAAAAAAAAAAGTTTGGGCTGTCTTGAAGCCCAGAAGTAATGCGTAGCTACCACTACATGAGGGAAGTAGTCATGTTTCCTTTTTTTTTTTTTTTTTTTTTATAGCAATATACTTTTGTCAGTATCTAACATTTTTCTGTGTTAATTTCTTAAAAGCATCAATTCATATGCCGAGAATAGGCTATCAGGATGGAAGTGACCGTTCAGAATGGTACGTGGTAGAACGCCTTCTGCGAAAATATGCCTCCATCTATGGCATAAAGATTTTTGTGTAAGCAATTTTTCTCTCCTTGTTTTACATTGTTCAATGTTTTTCACATTGAAAGCTTTGTATGTAGATCGGCTTCACTTTTATCACTAATCATTTTTTTATGTTCAATATTTTTCACGTTGAAAGCTTTGTATGTAAATCGGCTTCACTTTTATCACTACTTGTCATTTTTTACAGGTACTATTTCCGACGCGTATCTTAAAGACGGAAAAGAAGTTGGTATGTATGGTTAAAATATCAATGTAAGAAAGCATGTTCTCGAAATTGTATGTATAGAAACTTGAATATAAGATGCATTTTCAGAGTGAATTATTGAGCATGGAATTGAATTTGCAGTTACCAGTTTATTAGAGCGGAAATTACCAAATTGTAATTTCCTCTGATAGCATGCATGCTGAGGGTCTCAGCTCCATGTTGCAATTATGTTATTTTCAAGTTGGACGCACAACTTACTTAACTCTAGTTTTTCATAATGCATACCGGGAAACAGTGGTTTTTTTTATTTATTTTTTTTGGCTGTTGCCTCTGTGATTAAAAGGAATGTCTGTAATTCAACTTATGCATTGTTTGGATGACTGTGAGTTGTTTTATTAATGAACCTTTTAATCAAGAGGAAATGGCAAAAACTAACAACGTTTTGTGTGATGCATTGTGAGAAATTAGCCATCATATAAGAGTTAAGTTCTTTGCACGGCCAATTTAAAAGTGATGTAAATCCAATTTGGATCCGGACCCTCAATATGAATTGTATTAAAGGAAATGGTGGTTTGGTTATTTCCACTTCTTCAATCTAACAATTGCAGATCAATATGATAGTGCATCCAAATGCACCCTACATATTCTCGTTTTCTATGCTTATATATTTATCTACTATCGATTTCACATCAGTTGTTAAGTTTTCTAATCTTCCAACCATTGAAGAAGAGAACCATAGTTCTGAAACCCAAAAACCCAATTTGACTCAATATCTAGCCAGGTCCAGCCAACTCAAAGACTCAATCAAACCTTTATATGACTTGGTATTTAATAGTATTACTAAAATATTAGAAATAGTAATAAACAATACAACAAGGTAAGTAATATAAAATAGCCAATGCTAACAACAAAATCACATCTGGTGCACTGATTTAATACTTTGGTTCCCATAGGAGAGGTTTACCTGGTGAGTTACTTGGTCTGGTCACGGCAAGTCATGTCAAATCAACTGAGCATGAGTCGCGTTGACAATTCTCTCTAAAACTCAGCCAAGTCAAGATGTAAAACAGATTGTCACCCTTTTCAAAATAAAACAAATTTCTCATTGACTCGGCTTGAAATCCCACCGAGTCGAGTTGACTTGGCTAAGTTTTGAGTTGAGTCAGTGAGTTTTAGGACTACAAGAGAACTACACAGGTGTTGCTCTCTGCTGGCCTAGAGTCTAGACGTCCAAGCCCATTATCTTGAACCATCTTGAAGAAACAAGGGAGATGCATGCACACACCTAACTGCAGAAAAGGGAAAACAAAAAAGTGCATTCATCTTCATTTTCATTTTGCCTCACCTGGCAATTACAAGAGGTACATGTAAATAAGGCAAGACCCCAAAAGCCCCTGTGAGTGGACCAATTGCTCCCATTGGCACGAGCCCAACTTGGGTGAGACCCGGGACCCAGCAATGTGGGTGAGACCCCGATGATAGGGCCCCGCCTTGATGTATTCATTGTATATCCACACCGTTCATCTGTTTTTCCAGCTTACTGTGGGCCACGGTCCCAAAAGTGAAGCCGATAAAAATTTATGGTGGACCACACCACAGAAAAAAGTGGTTAATGACCACTGAAAATCTTTTGTGGGCCACAAAAGTTTTAGATCTAGCTGATCTTTGTTTTTTTTCCCTTTCATCCAGGTATGTGTGACCTTATTAACAGGTTGGATGTTCAATAAACATTGCGGTGGATGCTAGGAAGCTTTTAATGGTGGGAGTTCAATGACCACTGTGTCTTGTGGGTGTGGTCCACCTGAAACTTTTATGAGCTTCGTTTTTGGGGCCATATTTTAAAATAAGATGGAAAAAACAGATGGACAGCGTGGAAATACGATGAATACATTGAGGTGGGCCCTATGGTCAGGGTCTCACCCACATGGCTGGTTCCGGAGTCTCACCTAAGTTGCACTCCGTGGGCACAGCATTTTCATGCCTTTTGTGCAATCCAACGGGGCTCACGCATATGATGAACCAGGCATCCTGCATGTTCCTTGTGTGATTGGCCACTGACCAAAAAGTGCATTGCTTGGGCTATCTGATAGTCATAACTTGATCGCCTAGTCATTTGTATGAAACCAATTAAATGGCCAGGATCACTGAAATGCTGTGACTTTTTGGGCCATGGCCCACTCACTATTGGTAATACCAAACAAACAGTTTTGATCTCGTCCAAGTATCCCACATGTGCAGAAATGTCTGCAGGGCCGCCGGATCTGCTCCCACGCAATACCCGTAATATATCTGTACTAGGAGATGATCATAAAATAAAATTAGACCGGCTAAAATCTTTGGTGGGCCACATGTGGACAATTTCTAAATTTCTTCCAACCGTCCATTTCCTAAGTATACATTCTGCCCACCAGCTGAGTGGATTGTCTCCGTGGATTTCCTGCACGATTGACATGTTGGCACTCGTTGCGTGCAAAGGTGAATGTTTGGCCGGCAGACCTCAGCAATGGGGTCAGATCAGACCAAAATCAAGGAGACCATACATGACCATCATTAAGGGTACCAAAAAAAAAAAAATAATAAATAACGGGTTTTTGGTTTCTACAACTAGGGCCCTTGCTTATATGACCCAAGCAGTTGGTTTGGTGGGCTCCACAGCAGACGCTTACCCATGCTTTAAAACCAAGGGTTGAAGATCCTAGCTACAATCTTGGGCCTTTTCAGTTGAATGTGGGCTGTCGTTGTCTCTCTTCCTTCCCATTCTAGAGGAAAAATTTGGGGCATGGTGCATCAATGGTGGGGCTCAAATAATCAATTGTCTGAGTTATGAAATTTTGTGGCCCATCATTCCAAACTGGGAACTGAGTATGTTGAGGATCATGTAATTCCCCCCAAATCAAGGGGTGAAGGTGCGACTCATTGGAGCTGGGAGCTACTCCAGGTTGGTTTTGGTTCTAATGGCATGGGCAATGCAGATGATATGTTCAAGATTAGGCTGGTTTGGTAATCAGGTATGGCAACCGCCACTGTGCAGTAAAAATACCAATGGTCATCATTCTTTGTACATGCATGGAGTCATGGACGGATAAGCAGTCCCAAAATTGCACATTGTTTCCATGAATAGAAAAGCAAGGATGGAAGAGGCGGATAGTTACTGTTTGTAAAACTCATCCACTGCAATGGTTGCTTACATATGTAGCAATTCAGGCCACCGTCAATGGTCCCAAAATTGCTTGATCACTCTCAAGTGATCGACTGATCAATTAACGGTTTGCATAGTTTTGCATAAGTGCACTATTTTGTTTCTAATTTTCGAATGTAATGCTATATGAGTGGGTGTCATGTGGGATTAGGGTATTCCAAAAATAATTCTAAAATATCCAAAAGGGTTTAGAGGATTTTGGGAGAGAAAAAGTTGGGATTTTCTCCGGGTTTTGATCTAGTAAGTTATCCATCTCTTGTCATTTTGTTTTCATAGTAGAACTATCGCTTTGTGCCGTGGTTTTCCCCACAAGAGATTTTTCATGTCAAAATCATGTATTCTCTTGTTGGCTTTGCTTGTGTGATTGTGATTGCCTTGTTTAATTCTTTTCTAAGTTGCTTTCATAGTCCCAACAATATGGACATTTAGTTATCCCAAGCAAAGTATGGTGCTCCACCATTTGCAGGCTCTAGAATGTCCCAATACATTTAAAGTATGCAATCTTATTGAACTATGATTAAAATTGGCGACATCCCTCCATTGAACATGCTATCCATCCTCAATCCAAATTTCCATGTAAATCAAGTGATAAAATACAAGATCTTAACAATTAGAATTACCATTAAGTGTGGTGATAATGTTTTAATGGTTAAAAAAAAAAAAAAAATCAATGGTTGAAACACTCATAAAATCATGTCCTAAGGGCCCGTTTGGATACCCACCAAATAGTTTCCTTTTTAACTTACAATTAAGTTAATTTTCTTTTAACTTAAGTTGGTTTCGTGAGTATCAATATAAAAGTAATTCATGCATCAAAAGCTACTTATCTTAATAAACAACACTTTTTTGTTGTTGTTGTTTTTTTTTTTTTTAGCTTTTTAACGCATCCAGATGCAAAAATTAATATTATTTAATCATTTAACTGTCGGATTGGTAGGACATTTATGGACAGTTAAAAATGAAAATATTCCGATGGCTTGACTCGAAACTCAATCCATGTTGGCTCGATTTGAGTTTGACTTGACTAGCTGGAAAGGTATATTGTTTAGTCCCACATCACAAGTGAGCAAATGATGAGAGTTGAAACTCTTTATAAAAGCAAGTGAGGTGTCAATGTGCCTTGGACTGCCTTTGGGCTCGGATTTTAAACACATCAGGACTTTTCTACTTCTCTTTCACGGTACGTGTCAAAGGATAATGTCTTATCGCCCGGCCCCACATAGTGGACTGTCCACATTGAAGGTGGGGCTCCCATGGTAGACACTCCACATAAAAGGTGGGCCCTACATGATGGATGACCCCATATTAATGTGGGGCCACATATGGATGGTCCACATCAAAGGTAGGCCCATAATAATAAAAAGCCCACATCCAATGCGGGCTGGTATGATGGACGACCCACATTAAAAGTGGGGCCTACATGATGGACGGTCCACATTAAAGGTGGGCTCTACATGATGGGTAGGGGACATTGAAGCTGGGCCCCACATGATGGATGACCCGTATTGAGGTGGCCCAACATGATGGATGGTCCACATCAAAGGTTGGCCCCTAATGATGAATGAACCACATCCAAGGTGAGCCCTGAATGATGGGCAACCAATGTTGAAGGTGGGGCCCACATGATGGATAGTCCACATCAAAGGTGGGCTCCACATGATGGGCAATTAATAATGGTGGGCCCCACATGATGAATGGTCCACATCAAAAGTTAGCCCTAATGATGAGTGGCCCATATCCAAGGCAGGCCTTGCATGATGGACGACCCACATCAAGGTGGGCTTCACATGATGGACAATCCACATTAAAGGACGGCCCTAATGATGAGTGACCAATATCCAAGTCGGGCCCTGCATTATGGACAACCTTCATTAGAGGTGGGGCCCACATTAAGGTGGGCCCCACATTATTGACAATGACATTGATGTTGGGCCTATTGATGGATGACGAACATCAAAGGTGGGGCCCGTATGATGAACAACCCACATCAAAGGTGGGGCCCATACAATGAATGATTCACATGAAAAGTTGGCCCCATATGATGGACAGTGGATGTATAACCTGCTCAGAAATAACAAAATACTAGAACAAAATACCAGTGTGGTCCACCTAATGAGTGGACGGTGCTTATTTTAAATACAAGGAGATTCTTATGGTGGGGCCAGCCTATTGGATGGGGTGGATGCGGCATGCAAATGATAGGTTAGGAAGTTATCCACTAGGTGGATGGTGACTAATTGTCCAACAAGTTGGATGTGAACATTTTTAGGGGTGGCAATGAGCACGTTTAGGTTCAGTTAGATTCGGGCCATAACCAAGGTCTATCTAAATCCAATTCATTTATCAAATAGTTTAGAAATCTCAACCTGAACTCAACCCTTTGTAAGAAATGGTCAACCCAAACCCTGACTTTCCAGGTTGGTCCAGGTCAGATCAGTTGCCAGGGTCAAGTTTTATCACCCGCTATGCATTTCTTCATTTAAAATCTACCCGGGTTTTGTTTAGACTTTAGAATCAGCACACAACCGAATGAATTACCAAACCTGAATAAAATACATAAATCTCCTTGTTCATGTCTTACTTTTCTTGGAAACCAAACTCCCTCCAAGAAACAAAGCTCCCATCCCCTTAAAATCCCAAACTCATCGAAAACGGATCATACCATCTAAAATCAAGTAAAAACAGAGTCCTACATTCCTTTATTTGTTGCCAAAGATGTCGAGAGCTGATGGTAATGACAAGTGCTGCCCATGGCTTCGCCACCTACAAGCGCCCACGTACGCCTGGGAAGGCAGCGATTTTGGCACTCGGCAAGGCCTTCCCGAACCAGCTCATCCCCCAAGAATTCCTCGTCGAAGGCTACTTTCGCGACACTAAATGCGACGATTGGGCGATCGAGGAGAAGTTGGAACGCTTGTGTAAGCAATACTCATTGCCGAATGTGTTTGATTTCTTGTTAAGATAATGTTTTTATGGTGTGTCCCGCCATTCCTGTGGCGGGTGCATCGTGCGTGTTTGGCTGCGTAAAAATGAGGCCGATCAGTAATTGGGTGGAGCACACATGCACTAAAATACAGGTCGTTAAAAGAATTCGACTAAGAGGTTGTCTGGCAGCATGGATTTTGCATTCTTTCCGTTGCGTTTGGCAGGTTCGATTTTCAATCCTCTTGAATCCAGAAATATAGCCTGGATTTTAACTAGAAGCCCTTGAAAGAGAGGAGAGAGCAGTTATGTTAGTTGGAGAGGATGGAAAATCCATGATTTTGAACCCCACCTTTGCTCTTGAACTTTGAAAGCCTTTTGAGTATTTTCAATCCAAGTTGAATTCAGAATCCAGAATTTTGGAGGTTGCCAAAACTGCCCAAAATTCATTCTGCCAAAACCACCCGTAATGGTCCACATTCAAGCTATATATGTTGGTCCCCACGCGACCACCTGATTGGCCTGATTTATATGGGGGACACCTGATAAATGGCTTACATTTTTTTCTTTTTCTAGGCAAGACCACCACTGTGAAAACAAGGTACACTGTCATGTCCAAGGAGATCTTGGACAAGTACCCCTGAGCTGGCGACGGAAGGCTCGCCGACGATCAAGCAGAGGCTGGACATAGCAAACACTGCTGTCTTAGAGATGGCAGTGGAAGCGAGCTTGGCCTGCATTAAGGAGTGGGGACGGCCCACTGCAGACATCACCCACGTCGTTTATGTGTCCTCCAGTGAGATAAGATTGCCTGGAGGGGACCTCTACCTAGCCAGCCAGCTTGGGCTGAGGACCGACGTGGGCCGTGTGATGTTATACTTTCTGGGGTGTTATGGAGGTGTCACTGGCCTCCGGGTCGCTAAGGACATCGCCGAGAACAATCCCGGCAGCCGCGTTCTGTTAACAACCTCGGAGACAACCATTCTCGGGTACCGCCCGCCGAACATGTCACGCCCGTATGATCTTGTGGGGGCTGCACTTTTCGGCGATGGTGCTGCAGCGGTTGTGGTGGGGACTGACCCACTCGTGGCTACCGAGATGCCGTTCATGGAACTGAATTACGCGGTGCAGCAGTTCTTGCCAGGGACACACAACATAATCGACGGGCGCCTATCGGAGGAGGGCATAAATTTCAAGCTGGGGAGAGATTTACCGCAGAAGATCGAAGATAACATCCAAGAGTTTTGCATGATGCTTATGGAGAAGGCTGGTTTGAAGGACTTCAATGACTTGTTTTGGGCCGTTCATCCTAGGTGGGCCGGCAATTCTGAATAGGGTGGAGAGTAACCTGAAGTTGAGAGAAGAGAAGCTGAAATGTAGTAGGAGGGCGTTGATGGATTATGGGAATGTGAGTAGCAATACGATATTCTACGTGATGGATTACATGAGAGAGGAATTGAAGAGAGAGGGTGGGGAGGAGTGGGGCCTAGTCCTGGCATTTGGGCCAGGCATCACCTTTGAAGGCATCCTTGTTCGTAGCCTACAATGACATCCATGCATGCCTACTTTCTTCACTAAGACATGGATTTTGGGTTTGTTATACAGTGGTGGTGATCATTTCATTTGTGGAGATGGGTGTGTTTTGGCCGTTGAGTAAATGGGCCATCTTGCTTTTTCCTAGTGAATATATGGATGTTAAAATCTCTCTCTCTCTCTCTCTCTCTCTCCCTCTGAGGGGGCTATTGTATAATATTCTTGAGTGGTTGATGTTAACAATCCCCCTCAATGATCCAAACCGTTTATATGATGGGGCTACACCTTGGATTGGGTAGGAAAAAATAAATTCTTAAAGTGGAATATCTCAACCGCTTATCCATTTGACTTTCCATCATGCCAACGGTATGGATCAGTGAAATAGGACCCAAATCCAGGGACAAAAGTCCTGATGTATCTCGTAGCGGTTCATAGGGATATATTCCAGCAAACCTCATCCTATTGAGTTCTTGTAGCTGGGGGGGGGGTTTGAGAAATTTTCCTCTGTAGATTTTAATTTTGACTGAACAACTTAACTAGAGCTCCAAAACTTTAGTTTCGAGGTATAAATTTAAAAATGTACCTATGAGTTTTTTTATCTGACGGAACTGCCCTAGTTTTTGGGTTATATTTCTTTCCTAAGATCCCACCTTCTCTTTAACTATACTCCAAACCCATCTTCTCTTCTGGTATAACAAAAAAAACTCATCTTCTCTTCATTTTGAAATTGTGTTTCACTTCACAGTACTCTTCTTCTTATTCCCTTACCTTTTGGGTTCTATTCCTTTCATTTGGCTATACCCAAAACTCATTTCCTTCTCTTCATTTTTTTTCTTTTGAAATCTCCCATTACTATCATATTACATTTGCAATCTTTTTCAAGATTTTGTTCATTGCTTCAAACTGATTGCTTTGATAAACTTGGAATCGTCCAGGTCCTTCTTTTTGAACTCGTGTTTCATTGGAGCGATAGCTGTGGGGAAGTAAGAATGACGAATAAATGTGTTTTTTCACAAGTAAGATTTGAGGGAATGAATGATATAATCAGTGGTAAATTTCACCGAGTGAAACAATGAATTTCATTGTAATCGGTGAAATATACCAAGTATATTGAAATTCAAAGAGCTCTAAAAGAGAATTCAGTCAATTTAGGACGGACTTGGTCCATCATTTTTTCGCTTTTTTGGCATACTCGGTGAAATTATAATGTACTCGATGAAATTCACTAAGTACAAGTTGTCTGATCAAGTATTTGGTCAAATTATAACGAACTTGGTGAAATACTGAGTACATTCAAATTCAAAGAGAACATGTCGATTTATGACAGACTTGGTCCATTATTTTTCACTGCACTCGGTCAATTTCACCGAATTTCATTGAGAAAATAGAGAGGTTGGTGAAACATACAATGCGCTCGGTCAATTTCACCAAGTACAGAGAGGTTTCATTGAGCACCAAGAATAGTCAATTTGTGACAAACTTGGTCCATCATTTTTCATTGTACTTTGTTAATTTCACCGAATAGTTGATTTGCGACGAATGTGATTCGTCGTTTTTCGTTGTACTCAAAAGTCAATTTCATTGAGAATAGTTGATTTGCGAAGGACTTTAGTCCGCCATTTTTTACTAAGGGGGCATTTGACATTTCTAATAATAAGAGCTTATCTGGCTTATTGCTGAAAAAATAAGTCTTATTGCTAAAATAAACTGTTTGGTAACATTTATCATTAGTATTTATTTTTATAGAAATAAGTGAAAAACCTCTTAAAAGATAAGTAAAGGGGGGGGTTACTTTATTAATAAGAGCTTATTCGGCTTTTGTAGGAAGAGGTTTTGAGGTTTTAATATTTTTTAAAATTTCAAAATTACCCTCTTTCAATTTCTCTCCTTCTCTCGGTGGAGGCGGTTTCCTGCAAAAGCCTTGCATAGGAAGTTCCTAAGATGGGAATTAAGATGGGGCCCACTGTCTTGTTTTTTAGAAATTCACTTCATCCATCTGTTTTGGAAGCTCATTTTAGGACATGAGGTGGAAAATGAGGCGGATCCTAAACTCATGTGGGCCACACAATAGGAAAATCCCGGGAAAGAAATGTCTACCGTTGAAACCACCTTAATGTTTATATGCCATCCAAACTGTTTATAAGGTCATTCTCACTAGGATGAGCTGAAAAATAACAAAAAATAGCCTGATACAAAACATTTGTGGCCATATTTGAACGGTTGTAGCTCATTCCTCATTGTTTCCTATCGCATGGTCCACTTCAGTTTAGGATCTGCTTAATTTTTGGCCTCGTGTCCAAAATTGAGCTCCTAAAATGGATGGATGAAGTGGACTTATGAAAAACCATGACAGTGGGCCTCACCTCCTTTCCCAGCAAAGGAGCTTCCTACACATGGCTTTCGTAGGAAATTGGTGTCCGACACGGATTAGGTACAGTCCCTGCATGGGACGTGGATTAGCTACTGACAGGTTGAGAGTAGCTATTTTGTTACTGAAGTGACGTCATTGACTTCTGTGGGCCCCACTATGTTGTATGTGTTGTATCCACACCGTCCATCCATTTGGAGAGATCATTTTAAGGCATGATACAATGAACGAGGCAGATCCAAAGCTCAAGTGGACCCCACCAAAGAAAACAGTGGGGACAGTGACCCGACCATTGAAACCTTCCTAAGGCCCACCGTGATGGTTATTTGAGATCCAACCTGTTCATAAGTTTACACAAACATAGAAGAAAGGGAAAACACAAATATCAGATTGATCGAAAACTTGTGGCCACAAGAAGCTTTTAATGGTAGGCAATCAATCCTCAATGTTTTCTTTGGTGGGGTCCATTTGAGCTTTGGATCTGTCTCATTCTTTGGATCATGCCCTAAAATGATTTCTCCAAATGGATGAATAGTGTGGATACAACACATACAACATAGTGGGGCCCACAGAAGTTGATGACGTCACTTCAATAGCAAGATAGCTACCCAACCAGTCGGTAGCTAATCCACGTCCCCCTGCATGGGTTTATCAACACCATCCATTAACAGTATCATTTTAAGATAAAATATTAAAAAATGAGGCAGCTACAATGCTCAAGGGGACCACACATTATGGATTAAAAAACTACAGTTGAAAACTTTTTAAAGGCCACGAAAAGTGTGGATCAAGTTGATATTTTTGTTTTGCCTTCATCCAGGTCTATGTGACCTTATGAACAGGATGGATCTCAAATAAACATCACAGTGGGCCCTAGAAAATTTCAATGGTGGGAGTCACTATCACCATTGCTTCTTATGGTGTGGCCCACTTGAGACTTGAATCTGCCTTCTTTTTTTGTTGTACCCTAAATTGACATTGAAAAGTGGATAGAAGATGTAGATAAACTTATAAATCACTATGGCACCTTAGAGCCCCAGCCTGTTTCAAGTCGAGATAGGCCTACTATTTCGCACCAGACCCCGATCCACCAAGCGTCACTAGGCTGGTACCCGGGTAATAGCTTATTGGGTGTTACCCCTTACCGTGGAGCCCACCTTGATGATGTATTGTATATCCATGTCATCCATCCATTTCTAAAGATCATTTTAGGACGGGGTCCAAAATTTAAGAAGATTCAAATCTCAAGTGGATCATAGCAGAGTAAAAAGTGGTAATTGAGTGCCTCACCATTAAAGCTTCCAAAGGGCCCATAATAAGGTTTTATCATGTTTATTTTCCATCCAGCCCATTGATAATTTCAAAAACATCTAGACGAAGGAAAAATACAAATATCAGCTTGATCCAAAACCTTTGCGGCCCCATAAGAAGTTTTTAATGATCAATCACCACAGTTTCTTTTACTATGGTCTATCAATGATTTGGAACTTCTTCATTTTTTGGATCATTCTCTACAATGAGTTTTCAATGCGGGTGAACGGCATGGATGTAGCCAAATAAATTATAGTAGGCCTCACGGTCAGGGATCCCACCCACCTTGGCGGATCCAAGGTCTCACCAAATCTGCTCCCACCGGGCGCGGCTTTGCTGGATGAGGATCCACCGAGGTGGGTGGATCCCTTACCGCTGTCCATCGTGTGATGTGTGTGTATTACATCCACACTGTCCATTCATTTTGAAAACTCATTTTAGAGCATGATTAAAAAAATGAAGTAGATCCGAATCTCAGGTGGACCATAATATAGTAAAAATGGTACTCAAACATTAAAAGCTTCTCGTGGGTCACAAAAGTTTTGGATCAAGCTGATATTTGTTTGGTATCTTCATCCATGTCTTTGTTACTTTTCAACAGGTTAGATAGAAAATAAACATTCCAGTGGCCCCCATGAAGTTTTTAATGGTGGGGATTCAATCACTACTATTTCATGTGATATGGTCCACCTAAGATTTAGATCTGCTTCATTTTTGCGATAATGTCCTAAAATGAGCTTTCAAAATGCATGGACGATATAGATGTAAGGTACATATATACATCACAGTGGCCCCATAGTTGGGGATCCACCGACCTAAGTGAAAAGATATCCTATCATGAATGTGTGAGATCCACAAAAAAAGGCCCCTAAGACCGAGGCCAAGTCCATCTCTTGAGTGTGTGGAGAGATACGTAGATGTTGCAACCTTTTGAACGTGTGAGATCAACCAAAAAATCATTTGGATAACTTTTATAATATTGTTATAGTAATTTTTAAAAATGACATCAAATACCCCTACAATAAGCTCTTATCTGAATGTTTTACCAAATGTACTTATTTTAAATAAGAGCTTTTTTCTCTCTAAAAGAAGTGATTTTATCATACGAGCTTATTGTAAACATGAGCTTTTTCAATTATGACTTTTGAAGTAGCTCTTATTAAATTATATTAGATTTGCCAAACGCTTGCTAAGAATAGAAGTTTCATCGAGAATAATCAATTTTCAATGGACTTGGTTTGTCATTTTCATTTTCACTGAACTTAGTCAATTTCACCAAGAACAGAGAGTTTTCACCGAGAATAGTTGATTTGACTGAGTATCAATCAATATTACAACATAGTCGGTGAATTCCTTTCACCATTCAAATCACCATTCAACATTAACCATTCACAAATCACCATTTATCATTCAAATCACCATTCACTGAGTTCTCACTGATTATATCCTTGTGGACAAAAACCTTGTGAAAAAACACATTTATTCTTCATTCGTACTTGTCCACAACCATCGTTATAGTGAAACACAAATTCAAAAAGTAGAAGAAGAGTGCGGTGAAGTGAAACATGATTTTAAACAAGAAGACCCTTATGGATAAAACTACTGTGGACGCGACTGATTTGGAGCAATGAACAAAACCCTAAAAAAGATTAGAGATTTCAAGTTGAGCTGAAGATTTGAGGAAGAAAAACGAAGAAGATGATAGGTTTTGAAGGATATTTTTATCCGTAAAAAACTCATATATTTAGAAATGGAAACTAAAATTTTGGAGGTTTAGTTAGGTGTCCGGTTAAAAGGGAAGTCTACATTGGAAAATTTCTCAAAAATTTTGCTACTCCATGTTAGCTATGCGGGGTGTAGCAATGACCCTACCATGATATATGTGTTGTATCCACACCGTCCATCCATTTGGCGAGATCATTTTAAGGCACGACACGAAAAAATAGGCAGATCCAAAGCTCAAGTGGACCTATCACAGAAAATAGTGGGTATTGAACGCGAGATCCAAAGCTCAAGTGGACCTAGCACAGAAAATAGTGGATATTGAACGCCAACCATTAGAAACTCCTTGGGGGCCACTTGAGCTTCGGATCTACCTCACTTTTGATATTATATCCTAAACTGATCTCGCCAAATAGATGGACGGTGTGGATACAGCACATACATCTTGGTAGGGTCATTGCTACACACGGCGTAGCTAGCGTGCGTGTAGCAAAAATTTCCTCTGCAAGCAGTACTATAAATCGGGCGCGGATTGCATCTCCTGCGCAAGGAATATGGGTGGGGCCACCGTGAGGTTTGTGGGAAATCTACGCCATCCAACCGTTTTGTGAGATCATTTTAGGCGTTGCGACCAAAATTGAGTGGGATCCAAGACTTAAGTTGGCCGAAAACATGACGATTAAACTTCCAGAGTTGAAATATTCGTGGGGCCACAGAAGTTTCGAATCAGGATAATATTTGTGTTTTCAGTTCATCTCAGTAGGAATGACATTATGAGCGGTATGGATGGCGTATAAACATCACTGTGGATCCCATAGAGGTTTCAACGGTAAGAATTTCCCTACACACATTTTGCTTTAGTGCGGCCCACTTGAGTCTTGGATCTCTTTTATTTTTGTTTCAACGCCTAAAATGATCTCACAAAACGGTTGAACGGCGTAGATTTCTCACAAACCGGTGGGCCCCACCCAGATTCCTTGCGCAGGAGATGCCTGCGAAAGGCTTTCGGAGGCATTCCGCGCCCCTATAAATCATTAAATCTGCTTGCCGCGTGGAGCCATGAATGCCCAAGATCTGGTATGCTCATCAGGTGGGCTTCATGTATGTGCTCAGGACCAAAAATAGGTTGGCCGTTGATCGGTTGCTTGCATCTGTAGGAAAGAATGTACAGATTTAAGAGAAAATGCTAAAACGGTCTACATTCAACATTAAAGTGTGGCCTATCTAATAAGAAGCCATACTTTGATTATCGGGATTGGGCGCATAAGTGGTCGGCCACTTGATGGACTATATTTCTCCTTGCGCCATGCTGGCACGTGTGCGGGTTATTGTCTCTCAAGAAATTCGTGAGTTGCCTCATCTTCTCTTCAGAATTAATTTGTGCCCCTCCGCCATAGATCCCACCTTTTAGAGCTGTACATAAATTGAGCTGGCTTGGAAAGTTCGCTCTGTCGGCTAAAAACAGCTTGGTTTGGCTTGATTCAAAGGTGGATTAAACTAAACTAAGCCTAACTTTTGGGCTCGTTGAAAATTCGAGCCGAGCTCGAGCTAACCTAAGCTGGATTCGGCTCGGCTCGAAATCAGCTTGGTTTTGTTTGAATCAGGCGCATAGTGGCTCAGTTTGATTTTATATATAAATTTTTATAAAAAAATATAATATATTTCAAGCACCCCAACCCTAATTTCACTCGAGCGCCAGCTCCCCTTTTGAGTTTTGCCTGGAACCCGCCCACGCCCAACACCCAACCAACTGTCTTACAAACCCTCGCTAGATCTCTCTCTCTCTCTCTCTCTCTCTCTCTCTCTCTCGCTCTCTCCCCCCCCCCCCCCCCCCCCTTCTTCATCTCTTCCCAATGGCCAGTGTCCAATGTCCAACTTGCTCAGTCCCTGCTCCTCTCCTAGAGGGCCAGACGCCCCAACTCACTTGAAAGCTTGACCAAACCAAGCTGGACGCCCCAACTCACTTGAAAGCTTGACCAAACCAAGCTGAGCTAGCTAGCTTGGCTCGAGGACCAAATTGAGCTCGAGCTCGAGCCTAGGTAATCTGTTGGTCGAGCCAAGCTGAGCTAGGCCTAGCTTGATTCGGTTCGGCTCGTGTACAGCTCTACTGCCTTCTCATTAAATGGAATATATATGCAAGATCAAGGCTGTTCATTGTATATGTCATTGCTTGAAAAACAATGTGCTAGGTTCGGGTGAGGCCTAGATTACTTGGTGCTAGACCCAGCAATAAATAATATCATACTACTTTCATACCTATGTTAGGCCTGAAATGAGCACTCAAGGGGCACGTGCATTATTGCCTCTGTGAATTAGTGTTGTAGGTGGACACATAAGTGCGACACACAATGGGTTGAATGCCAACGAAAAAAGAACCATATGTAGAGGTGTTCACAAGCTGAATTGAACAAGCTCGGCTTGGCCCAGCAATTGGGTAGCTCGGCTTGGTTTGGATGAGCTTTCAAGCTTAAATTCAATCTTTCAGACATGGAGGGTTGAGGGGGTGGCTCTGCCGGTTTGGTCGTCTGGGGACTGGGCATTTGTTGGCCGGGTGACGAGAGAGAGAGAGAGAGAGAGAGAGAGAGAGAGAGAGAGAGAGAGCCAAGCAGGTCAGGCCGAGCGACGAGGGGAGAGATCAAAGATGAAGAGAGAGAGAGAGAGAGAGAGAGAGAGAGAGAGAGAGGTGGACGGCTGGAGTGGGTCACTAGTTAGGTCTAGCGAGGGCGAGTCGACGATTAGGGTTTGAGGGGGGTGGGCGATGACGCTCGAATGAAAAAAAGAGTTTAGGTTTAGAGTGAGGGCACTCAATTATATAATTTTTATTTATATATATATATATATATATATATATATATATATATATATATATATATATATATATATATATATATTAATGGGTTAGTTCACACACCCCATTGTTAGTACACCCACCCACCCTCGTTAGTCACATCACAATGTTAGCCACCCCCAATATGGGAATCGATACCATGACCTCAGTGTCGAAATGAGGTTATCTTCACTCAGTGTGCCACTTGAAGTATGGGGTTGGGTGTTATTAAAAAAAAAATAATAAAAAATCGAGCCTATTCAAGCTTGGTTCAAGTTGAATCGAGCCTGATTTCGAGCTGAGCCGAATCGAGCCTGGGCCAAGTTTCAGCTTAGCTTGAATTTCAACAAGCCTATAAAAATAGACTGGGCTTAGCTTAATCCACCCTACAAATAGAGCCGAATCAAGCTTTTTCAAGCCGAGTTGAGTGATCTTTTTCAGGTGGCTCAGTCTGTGTATAACTCTAGCCATATGAGTTCATCAACCATCAGCCTATAATGGAAAAGGTAAAAATTCCCTCCATGAAATGACTATTTAGCCCATTCTTACCGTACGTCTCATGCTTTTGCACATACCCAAGCTTTTAATTGGGGTCGGAATCGGTTCATCTACTGTCTTGCTGGACGCAATCTGAGTTGTGTATCAAGTAGAACCTACTATGATAATGGAATACTAAAAAACTAAGACAATATAATCATCAGGTGGTAGGGCTGTCAATGGCACGGATCTTGATCCGTATCCGATCCGTATTCGATCCGATTTAATCGGATTCGGATCAATAATCGGATAATCGGATCGGATACGGATATCCAAAGATGATCCGTTTAATATTCGGGTCGGATTCGGATCAACCTTGATCCGGCCCGTTAACGATCCGACCCGATAAAAAAAATAAATAAATAAAATAAAATAAAATAAAAACATAGGATAATCTCTCTCTCTCTCTCTCTCTCTCTCTCTCTCTCGGATATCCGGTTGGATATCGGGTCGGATTATAATCGGATCGGAAACGGATTTCGAAAAATTTAATCGGGTCGGGTTCGGATCATATACTTGTGATCCGAATCGGATTCGGGTCGGATTCGGGTCGGATATATTCTTAATCGGGTCGGATTCGGATCATCACTGATCCGGCCCGTATCCGACCTGTTGACAGCCCTATCAGGTGGGCCATACGGCGTAGAAAGCAATGGACAATAATACAAAATTTTCAAAATTCGTTTGGTGGCCCACACGGTGGTTAAATCAAATTGAACTTTGAGAATCCCACTTTCATGATGGAGCACTACCATTCGGACGTTAGCTGACATACATATTACCCATATTGTGGTGGACCAAAAGGTTCAAGTGTTGTTGAATAACCTCATCTATAAAAAAAAAAAAAGAAAAAAAAAAAAGGAAGCCATGTTCTTTGTTATTATTATTTTTTTAAATATAGTTCTGGGTAGTAAAAGGTATTAATTAATTAGTGATTAATTATTATAAATTAAATGAAGTATAAGCATATAATTAACTAGACTATTACTAGCATAAATCCATTCAGACGCACTGCCACGCACATCATCAGGTTGAGATTGATACCCAACCCTGTACATGGCCCGGATCTGGCTACCAACGGTCACAATACGATCCAATAGGATGCATCAGGCCGTTCGTTCAGGGATCCAAATCGTTGTCCCACAAGTTTGGATCACTGAAACCGACGAGGATTGGGTACTCGGCCATGCTCGTCCCTAGCTAGGAAGGGACAGGGCTCTGAGGGGCACCGTGATGTATAGGTTTTCTCCACGCCGTCCATCATTTTGCTTAAAGGCAGTTCCATGGCTTAAGTGGACCACACATTCTGTTGAAAACCCATGTAAGTTTTGGATCGAGCTGATACTTGTGTGTTGTCTTTCCTGTGGTGTTGTCCACTTGAGCTTTGGATCTGCTTATTTTTGCGATCATGCCCTAAAACAAGATGGAAAAATAGATGGACGAGCGCGGATAAAACACATACATCAAGATGGCCAATGAGCTTTGACACCAGTTAGCTGGCTGGTGGTGTTGGGGTCATCACTCACTAGCCAAGGAAGCGGTTTGCGTACCGAGCAACTCTACCCTTTGTCGTACTAGGTAAACTCTTTTGGGCCCACCGTAAATATATTTGGTTCATCCACCCCGTCCATCCGTTTTACCAAATTGTTTTAGGCTTTGAGAACAAAATTGAAGCATATCCAAAGCTCAAGTGGACCACACCACAGAAAATAGTGGGAATAATGATTCCACCGTTGAAACATTCCTAGGGCTACGGTGATGTTTGTCATCCAACATGTTTGTAAGATCACACAGACATGGATGATGGAAAACATAAATATCAGCTTAGTCTAAAACTTCTGTAACTTCCAAGAAATTTTCAACGTATATGCTTGCGTGCTCAACTCCTAAAATTAGCTGGAAAAACGGATGGACGGCGTGGATAAAGGAAGCGGATTGCGTAGTGAGTAAGCGTGCGGAGTAAACTCTGTGGGGCCCACCGTGATTTACCTATTTTATCCACTCCGTCCATCCATCTTAACAGGTAATTTTAGGTTTGATGCCAAAAAATGAAGCATATCAGAATATAGAGTAGACCACACCACAGGAAAAGTGTGAACTGAATTTCTACCATTGAAAAATTCTCGGAGGACACAGAAGTTTTGGATCAAGCTGATATTTGTGTTTTCCCTTCATCCATGTCCATATGATCTTATGAACAGGTTGGATGAAAAATAAACATCACTGTGGGGCCTGGGAAGGTTTCAACGGTGGAAATCATTATTCCCACTGTTTCCTGTGGCATGGTCCACTTGAGTTTTGGATATGCTTAGATTTTGAGCTCAACCCCTAAAATGAGCTGGAAAAACATATGGACGGAATAGATAAAGCACATACATTCTAGGTGGGCCCAACAGAGTTTACTCCGCACGATAAGAGCGTTACTCCGCACGCAATCCGATTCCGTGGATAAACAACATACATTACATTTACGGTGGGCCCACCAGCGTATGCTCAGTACGAAAAAGCGTACTGGGTTGGTACGCAGTCCGCTTCCACCAGCCAAACCGCGTCCTGTCCCACACACACCATCTTCCCACCGCCAGCAACGTGGACACGTGTGGTGCCCAAATGCTCGAGCGCGGGCGTGGCACCGCTCATCTCTCGCGAAATACCGGTCGTTAAAATCGTCTTCTTTCTCCGTACGTCGGTTACCCACGCAACCTCTCTCTCTCTCTCTATCCATTCTCTCTCTCTCTCTCTCTCTCTCTCTCTCTCTCTCTCTCTCTCATTCCATTCTCTGTCCAATTCCATCTCTCTCTCTCTCTCTCTCTCTCATCCCATTCTTTCCCCAATTCCATTCTAGACGTCTTTTCTTCAGATATCTCACTTGCAAGCCGATTTCGTTAGGTAAGAGCTACAATAACTCTTTTCATTTAGGGTTTCCGAAGAATTTCATCTGAAAAATCCGAAATCATCGCTGCCATGAATCCTGGGGGTTGCTTGCATGTTGAATTTTAGATTTCTATTATATCAATTCGATTAGGGTTTTATCGAATTAATTTGCATTGATTGTGACTTATATGAAGAGTTGGATGCTTTTGCAACCGATGTTTCAGTATTTCTGTGAATGGAAACAGTAAATTCCTTTTGGAGACGCTTTTATCAAGCCATGTATATAATTCATCCAGACCAACGGGGATTGGGCTTCATTGCAGTTGGATCATATACCAAAATGTTGTGGTCAGAATATCTTAACAATCTGATGTCAGCTGTTGAATTTGGAATGCTGATGGTTTATTTTTAATCATCTGTTTTATGGCTGTCAATTTTAATGGTTAGTGCCATTCGATAAATGTGACAGTAGGATACGATCCAACTAGGTGGGCTGGCAATTTGGATGATCTGATTGACATGCATGCATGTCATGTGTGTGGTGGATGGGTGATGGAGATGGATCGTCTACCCATTTAGGGATTTCATGCAAGTTCGGTGCATTGTGGCACACACTGATGAGTCACTGCCAAGTAAGAAATGGCGGAAAGCACACACATTAGTCTAGCCCAAAAATTAATGGAATGGGTTGAATTATGGAGAATAGCTATGAGGTTTTGAAAAAATGCTACAATTTTTTCAATGTGATTATCCAATCTTTTTACAAGTCCGCTTAATATGTTCAATGAAAGTCTGCATCTCTTTCTTTCCCTTAATGGTTGTGATTCCTTTGGTCATTGAGTGTTTGTGCGTGCGCACGCGCGTGGGTGGGTGGCTGTGTGGGCGGGTGCATGGGTGCATGTATATGTGCGCACTTGTGTGATGTTAGTATCATCAACATAGCTAGAAGGACACGGGGATATGTTTGTTCAATAACATTTATTTTGGTCATTTTAGCCAAATATAAAGCGGCAATATAGGCCGAAGGATTGGGTGTCTCTCGATGCAGTGGGCTCTGCAGGAGGTATAGTGGTGATTTGGGGCAACAATGTTTAGGTGAAGGAAGATTGGTGGTACAGTCACATTTTTGCCTTTGTGTTGTTGAGGGACTTGGCTTCAGGTTTTCATATGGGTCTACATAGCAGTGTATGACCTGAATTCTTTTTGTTTGCACGGTCAATTGTGAGTTGAACTGGGCTTGGTTCGTAGCAGGTGGGGCTACCTTTGTGTTTGGGAGGCAATTTTAGAGTTGTCAGGTTCTCGTTTGAGAAATCAAACGGTGGCCACATAACTCTGAGGGAATTTTCAGGTTGGGTTAATAGGAATGATCTTGTGGGCATTTCATGAGAGATGTTAAATTTACTTGGTCTAATGGGTTATGTTAAGCTAGATTGATTTTCGGTTTCAATAGAGTAGGTGAAGTTTTCGCTGGTGCAGCAGAAAAGCCTATTGAGGCCTACTTTTGATCATTACCCGATTCTACTGGAAGTTGATGAGAATGATTGGGGTTTGAGGCCATTCAGTTTTGAACCATTGTGGACATTGTGGTTAGAGGTGGTGGGATTCTCAGATTCCTTGAAGGACTGGTGGTTGTGTTTCTTGGTTGAGGGACATGCGGGTTTACCCGATTCCAAACTCAAACTTAAGGGGAAGATTAACCAGTGGAAGGAGCAGATGCTAGGGGGAAGGGAAGTGGAACTGGAAGCAATTCTCTGTATCATTCGAGCTTTAGATGTGAAGGAAGAGGGGTTGGAGTTATTGGCGGAGAGAGGACCTTGAAGGAGAAGCTTTTGATGGAATACAAAAATCGGGGAAGGAAGAGGGAATTAAATGACAATTATGATTGGGAGCTACATGGCTCGAGGAGGAAGACAAGAACATGGAAAATTTTCATGATATCAGTAGCACCAGGGCTAGAAACAACAAGATTCATATTGTATTGGTGAATGGGGTCACGGTGGAGGAAAATCCAAGGTGTGTGATGTGGTTGTCTAGTACTACGAAGACTTCTCAGGCAAAAGGTGGGTTTGGCCGAGGCTTGTTAATTTGCCAATTAATACTTTTCTTGAAGACAAAGCTATTGCTCTAGAAAGAAAAGTCTTTAAGGAAATTAAGGTTGTAATGGATGCTTTGAGTAGAGCCAAGGTGCCTAGGCTAGATGGTTCCCCTTAGTTTTTCTAGGTGCTTTTGGATGTGGTGAAACGAGATTTGATAGCATTCATAGTTGAGTTCTTCGACAACGGGTGCCTTTCGGGAGAACTAGGTGCATCGTTCCTAGCTTTAAAGAAAGAAGGTGCTGAGTGCCTAAAGGACTTTAGGCCTATCAGTCTAATTCAAGGACCCTACAAGATTTTTATTGAAAATTCTAGCTTCAAGATTCCACTTGGTGCTTGCATTTGTCATTTCCAACATTTAAAGTGCCGTCGTCGACGGAAGACATATTCTGGATAGTGCCCTAATTGCGCATGAACACAGTAACAGTTGCCATAGGGAAGGTAAAAAAGGCATAGTTTTGTAAGCTAGATATAAAAAAAGTGTATGATTAGGTGAACTGAGGTTTCCGAGAATAGATGCTAGGTCGGATGGGTTATGGGGAGAGAGATGGAGAAGGTGGATTAAAAAATGTATTTGGTCGGCCAAATTTTTGATGTTGATAAATGGAACGCGTAAAGGTTTCTTTGAGGTTTTAAGAGGGGCTTTGGAAGGGGGATCCATTGTCAGCCTTATTATTTCTGGTGGTAGCGACTAGCGAGAGCTTTAATCGAGATGTTGGAGGAAGGGTCAGGGCATTAGGAGTGGGTTTAAGGTGGATAAGTGACGCAGGACAACTAACCACTTGCTCTAAAAGCTCGAATTGATAAAGCGTGACGAATCAATCCCTTTATCTCATAGCCCGGGCTCCTGCTTCACACAGGCCAGGCCCTCGGCTGAACCCTCATTCATGGGCCCTACATTACATGGGTTCGCATCACACTAGCCACCTGCCTCACATGGATGGGGCCCGCATCACATGAGCCACCCGCATCACATGGGCCGCCCACCCCGAGTGTGCCCCCGCATCACACAGGCCACCCCACTCAAGCCCGATGTGAAAATGCCCCTGCATTAATAAGACAACGTTTTAAGTTTCCCATCTCCAATTTGTAGATGATACCATCCTTTTTTGTGATGTAACAAAGACCGAGGTGGACAATCTGAGGAAGATAATCAGGTATTTTGAGGTGGTTTCGGGCTTGATGGTGAATATCCTCAAAAGCGAGATTTTGGGGGTTGGTATCTCAAAAAAAGAAATGGAGAAGCTTGCAGGGTATTTGGTTGTAGGGCTAGGTCGTTTCCTTCAATGGAACTTGGTCTTCCTTTATGATTGGCAAGTTGGCAAAGCATTTGTGGGATAAGGTGCTTGAAATAGTTGAGAGGAAGTTGTCAAGGTAGAAATGTCAGCATCTCTCTTTGGGAGGTACATTAACGTTAATTAAAGCAGCTTTAGTGAATCTTCGTCTTTACTTCATGTCATTGTTTAAATGCCCGAATGATGAATCTTCCTCCTCTTTACTTCATGTCATTGTTTAAATGCCCGAATGATGTTCTGGATAGGTTGGAGAAGCTAAGGTGAGATTTCCTATGGCTAGGAGTAAAGGAGAAATACAAGTTCCATCTAATGAAGTAGGACAATGTTTGTAAGCCACATAGAAAAGGGGGCATAGGCATGATAAAGTTGGAGTCCATGAACTAGGCGTTGTTAGGTATATGGTTATGGAGATTAGATATAGAAGAGGGTTGGTTGTGGGGAAAGGTGATAGCTAAGAAGTATGGAATTAAAATGGAAGAGTGGTGGGTGAAAGACTCATCTCTTTACAAGGCCTCAGTGTTATGGAAGTCGTTTATCAGGTTGAGGAGCAAATTCAAGGAGGGCCTGGATTCTCTGTAGTGGATGGAGAGAGGATTCAATTTTGAGAAGATGTTTGGAATGGTGAGAGGTCTCTTCGTAATGATTCTCTAGGGTAAGCTCGATTATCTCATGAAGCGAACATTCCTGTTGCTCGATGCTATTTGGTTTCAGGCAACATGGTGGTGTGGTGTCCTCCATGTCGATGGAACCTATCAGAAGGGGAAGAGGAAGAGCCAATTGGTCGGTTAGAGCGGCTCCAAGGCATTCATCCTGATTCAGGCATCAAGGACGAGTTGAAATGGAATATCGACAAGTCTGGGTTGTTTTCAATTAATTCATTTTATAGGATGATTTGTGGGATTTCCTCTAAGGGTGCAAAGGGCACACGTTATTATTGGTTTGTCCCACATCGATTGGGAGGGGGGAGGGATTTGTCTTCATATATCCTGGTGTTACTCCACCTAATAGGTTGGCCTTTTGGGTGTAACACAACAGTGGTATCAGAGCCTAAGTTATCTGCCCGAGCCATGCCCAAGCCCACGTAGGCGGGAAGGAGGGGGAGGCTGATGCAGGGGCATGCGATGACCTAACCCTAGATGCATGTATATTTAGTTTGAGGATATTCAAATAATAAAATTACAAAACTATCTACTTTCAATAAGAGGAAACTAACAAATCTCAACACGAAGATGAGATCCGTCCGTCCGGATCATGCCCCTTAGCATAAAACCATGTAAAATCGTAAAACAGGGAGGATCTAGGGATATGAGAATATCCCAGATTTAGCATAGACCAGTCCACAATCAAGTTTGGATCCAGTTCTCATGGCTAGGCATCCTTCTTTTCGATCGTACCCAAGGGTGGGGTGGTTCAGAAAAGGATGAGTTATGTCGAAAAGCAATGGGTTCTCATGAAGTACGAATTAAGAATTTAAAGAAGCTTACCTTTCCTCGCACCTTGAAGAAATAGAGAAGAGAAAATGGGAACTCCGGGGTGGAATCCTTAACACCCGAGGGCCAATCCTGAAACCCTAATCTCTCAAAGAAAGAGAAAGAAACTCACGAATTTTCTATTCATTCAATAATTTTGAAATAGGGTTTCTCACAGTATATATAAGTTACGAAAATAAAAAAAGTGCACTAAAGTGCCTGAAAACCAAAGA
Organism: Liriodendron chinense; assembly: GCA_003013855.2. NCBI lineage: Eukaryota > Viridiplantae > Streptophyta > Magnoliopsida > Magnoliales > Magnoliaceae > Liriodendron > Liriodendron chinense. The sequence continues at coordinate 9,881,175 of PVNU02000637.1, read as the reverse complement.
AATAACATAAAAACGCCTAAAGTAAATAACGACACTAAAGCGCCTAGAAACAAGGAAATAAACAGAAAAGCGCCTAAACGTAAATCCGCTCTATGGTCCAGCGGTCATGATGCTCCTGCGCGATCCTACATCTCGCGTACTCTTAACGCGTCAGAAAATGGGCCCAATGGGTGCGGCGTCCATCCACATCAACTCGTCTGCTCCAACACTCGATCTGCGATGTCGCCTCCTCTGGTACACTTTAAAGGGTGCACCACTGATGTCCGCATCAGAGGCCCCATGCATGCGTGTTGCATGCCTTAGGTTTCGCTTTGGGAAGGGGTTTGTTGGTTTGTTCTACATCAATTGGGAGGGGGGTAGGATTTGTTTTCATACATCCTGTGGTTACTCCACCTAATAGGTTAGCCTTTTTTGTGTGACACAACAGACTTTGGGGCTTCCTCTAAAGCAGTGGCTTTGGCATGGTTGGTAGGTAGAAATAAGGTACTGATGGTTGGCAATCTTTAGAAAAGGAAGATAGTGATATATAGCAGCTCTCAAGTCCAACCGGTTGGACTATAAATTACATTCCACCCAGCAGATAACTTCAAACCTGTGATGTATATTCAACATCTAACTCATCTAATATATTGCCCCTTTCATGAGGATTGCCTTCAGAAAAATTCAGTCACACCCACTTTTCAAGTGGGCCACACTTGTAATTTGCTATTTATCAATGGCTAGAAATTATTTCCTCCATTGTGGTCCACCCCAAGCCATTAGAGGGGTTGGATTTCACATTCTCTTAACTGGTTGGAAGTTATCCGCTGGGTGGACCATAACCTGAGGGATTTCACATTCTCTTAACTGGTTGGAAGTTATCCGTTGGGTGGACCATAACCTGTGGTCCAACCGGTTGGACTTGAAAGTTACTCATATATATATGCAATTCCTTAGTGGCTCTATAAATAAGGATATCATTAAAATACACCACTAAGAATCTCCCTATAAAGGGTCTCAATACCTGGGTCATCACCTGCATAAAAGTACTAGGCGCATTAGTCAGGCCAAAAGGTATGACCAACCACTCATACAACCCATATTTTGTCTTAAAAGCTATCTTCCACTCTTCCCCTAGGCGTATGCGGATCTGGTGATACCCGCTGTTGAGGTCTATTTAGAGAATATTGTGGCACCAACCATCATATCAAGCATGTCGTCAAGCCGCGGTATGAGAAACCAATACTATATATATATATATATATAAGTAATGCTGGGGAGGGGAGTCGAACCCACACTTGTAGGGAACAAACCCATGGTTTGGCCGCTCGCCCAAACCCCGTCGAGTAGTGATAACAAATATGTGCTTGATGTGTATGCAAAATGAGGAATCGATTCACCATCTCTTTATGCGCTGTCCTTTCACTAGTGAGATGTGGGTGAGGTTCTTGGCAGAGTTCATTGTGTCGTGGGTGATGTCGGGTTCCGTCTAGGGCCTTTTCTTGGCCTAGCATAGGGGTGGGATTGGGAAGAAAGGGAGGTTTCTTTGGAGATTGGTTTTATTGGCTGTGTTTTGGGCCTTATGGGGGGGTGAGAATAACCGGTGCTTCCAAAACCAGAATGGGTCAGTCTCAAAAGGTTTTGACAAGGCTAAATCGGATGTAATTCAAGGGGACTCAAATATAAAGGCCCTTGCTGGGTGTCCTCTTTTATCTGCCCCTTGGGCGGCTTTGTAGTTTGTTTTGATTGCTTTGACCTTTTTAATAATAAACTCATTACTTTTCCCAAAAAAAAGAAGACAATATACTCATCAAGATCGTGTGTAGTAGCTTGTCTTGTTTGCAATGCTATACTGCCATCATTGTTATATATTTCAGCATCTGATGGTGGTGTTTTTCGAGTGGCAACAATTGTGGTTATGCTTTTCTGTTATTCGTTTACCTTGAAAGTCGTAACATTCCATCTACTTGTTTCACAATCATTTATGACATCATCTATAAATGGTTCATTCAATGGCATCATTGTTCAATTCTCTTACTTTTGAGCATAGTTGCTTTCATTTTTAACTAATCACTTCTTTGCTTATGCTTTTTAGGACGTGTTGCAACCATGGAGGATGGATCTTCGGACAAGGGAGAATCAACTGCCCCGTTGGTGGTAAGGATCAGAACATAAATTTTCTACTTACAGTTATACTCTTACAAAAGGTTTCTTTTCTGTGTATTGAGTGCACATTTTTCTTGGATTTGGTTTTAGACTGTTAGTGTCACATTGAAAGAGGTGTAAGGAGGGTATATTAGGCTTTGTTGTTCTGTGCATATTACATTCAATACTTTCTTGATTCCCATTGCTTGTACCTTCAATGGTTTCCCCTTTTGCATTCTCAAATCTCTATCAATTGTGTAGTATTTTCCATTGCTGGGGTGCATGTGCATGTATGTGCACGCTCATTGCAGAATGCATAGGCCGATTTTTTTTAGCTTGTTTGATTGTTGAATTTGGTTTAAAAATTAAAATAGAAAGCAGTTTAGTGGTTACAGCTGGTGGTGTCATAAATTAGAAACGTGGCAAGATGGTAAAACCACTTTCAGACTCCATCAAGCTAACATTGTAGGTAGTTGGTAGCATTCAATGTTATAGCATGAACATAAAAAAACCTTGGTTCCTTGCAGACTAGCATGAATGATTGACAAGATTTTGGACATTTAGAAATTAGAACTCCTTAGAGGCTTGTGCCCATGTCTTTTGTGAGGCCTATGGATTTGGTGATTATTCACAAAAGAAGGGATATGAACAAAGGAGATGCGCATAGTTACAACAGCTATTCAGCTATTGAAGGATCAAAATTATGAGTTAAGATATGAAGTTTTGGTAGAGGGTGGTGGAGCAAATACTAAGACTAGAAACAAGGATATCATAAGCTCAATTTTGCTTCATGCTTGAGAGATCAACAAAGGAAGCTATTGTCCTACTTGGACAGTTGATCAAAACATAAAGAGACGAGGAAGCATCTATACAAGGCTTTTACAAATCTAGAGAAGGGAGTCTTGAGAGGATATATGCGCATTGCTAAAGGCATGTACGAGGGTGTTGTTACAAGAATAAAAGTGGTTGTGGTGTCACAAATGAATTTCTAATGGTGGTCTTCATCATGGGTCAGTATCAGACCCTTATCTTTTTTGACTTGCTCGAGCTTAAGTGTACATACCAAACCCAATAGAAGATCAATTTCCACCTCTATATGCTGCAACAAATTTTGATCTCCAACTGTAGCAATAAAAATAAAGAATATAAGTTGAAAAGAGATGCAAATCTAAGGAAATCTCTTCCCTAGGGTTTGTCCCTAGAAATTATCCCTAATCTCGAGAAACAGTAAAAGAAACCACTCTTTATCCAAAACATCAAAACCATTACATTACATTAGTCCATGCATATGGATATATATATATATGGCTTTTCAAACTCCTATTCAAAGTTAAATAAGATCAGCCTTGTAGCCTATTGGTTTGAATTCTTTCTTTCCATAAATTGTCTCAAGTTGGTCTTAGAGACTTGTAAATATGGATGGGAACTTATTAAACTTTAATGCACTTGTATATACAACCGTATGCCAGGTGTATACTAAAACCCCTAAGAATATCTGCTTGAACCTGTGGGCCCCATAGGCCAATCAGTCCACTAGATGAGCCATCTGACTGGGTCCATGGATCCATAGTCCAAACTGACCACTGATTTGGTTCGTAACATTCATGGGAGCCATTGGTAAGGTCCTAATCTTTCATCAGCTCAATTTGAGCTCTGGATGCAGTCCATAACTTCAATCTGGTTGGTTGAATGGGTTTGATCTTCGCTAGGAAGTTTAATAGGCCTCATTTCCAATTTGGATGGTTAGGTGGGATAGATCACTTAGTTGGCTGGGAATGGAGTATAATCTTGACCCTTTTTGAAGGATTGATGGTCTTGTAAATGAATCCTTGGTGTAGGTTGTTTGTGAATGAGGTTGTGTTGGTGGGCAAATACTAAATGGGAAGTTTGGAGGAAAGCTTTAGAGTCCAAGTGCTTAAAAATTAGCAAAACCAAGACACAGTATTTGCCCAAGAAAACAACAAAAAAGGGACCCAAAAAAAAAAAAAAGAAAGAAAAAGAAAAAGAAAAAGAAAAAAAGGAAGAAAAAGAAGATAATATTTGGAATGAAACTTTAACAAGAATAGTTATAGATGTTAGGCCACTTAAAATCAAATTTCAGTGGATCCCTCAGTGTTTTTTTTTTTTTTTTAATTACTCTTAGCTTATTATTATTATTATTATTATTATTGAAACTAACGGCAATTTTATTAGAGAAGTGCCGAGGTGGTGCAAATTACAACTTACAAAAGAAAAGTACAGTCATTCTCCCCATCAATACACAAATCCCATTCAACAACAAAACCATTGCCCTCATTATCACCCGATTAAGATTGTGGCTTACATTTTGAAAACATCCTCCCATTCCTCTCTTCCCAACTGCTCAAAGGCCCGCCAACAAGCACAACTGCCAAATTGCCTCACCTGCTTCCTACTTCTACGCCAAGCCAAGCCATCAGGAAACTACCAACTGAACTCGGCATGACCCAAGAGATGTTGAAGTTGGTTAAGAAACCATTCCACCCCTTGAGAGCAAACAGCTATTGGAGGAAAAGGAGAAACTATTCCACATCTTGGCTTATTATTTGAAAACAAAATGGAAAAAAGAAAAAAGAAAAGAAGGATGGAGAGCTCGATGAGGCTGTTTCCAATTGAATTAGAGTTGGGTTAGATGTAGCCGGGATGTGCCTAAGTGATGTTATGTGACAAGTGCATGCCTATGTAGTTTAAGGGAAATTTTATATGACAGCTATCCGACTAGCTATGCTATATAGGGCAGAATGTTGGGTGGCTAGAAAGCCACATGAGCAGAGATTGGGTGTTGCAGAGATGAATATTTTGAGATGGATGTATGGAAGACTAGGGAGGATGGAATTGAGAATGAGCTCATTCCAAGCAGTCAAGGAGTATTTGGAATAAGAGATAATATGATGAAACAATGGATTCAGATGGCTTGGTCACATGCAGTAGATGGCTCTGGCCGGGAGGGGAACATAGATCAGAGTTGAAGGTCCTAAAAAAGCATGAGATGAAGACCAGAAGAATTTGGGTCAAGGTGGTGTGAACAGATATGAAGGGTTTTTCAGTCACCTATGGATAGGACCTTGGAATTATTGGTGAAACAGTATTTGTAAACTTGGCCCCAAATAGTGGACAAAGACTATGATGATGATGGAGACTGAACATCTCTATTTCCTGATTGGTTGTTTTTTAAAATTTTTTTTATGGCAATGAAGTTGTTATTTATGAAAAAGTAACTTGTCTGTTCCATGCTTTTTGGTTTTCAATTTTAGGAATGGATGGATATTATTTTGAAAGATATGGTTTGTTGCAATAATATCTTCCAACTTTTAACAGTTGCTCTATGTCAGGTTCACGATGATCGTTCGGGAAATGAGGGGCTTATCCATCAGCTTTTTCCATCTGTTCCAGCTCTCAATGAAGCCGCTACTTATATTTCACAAACAACTTCATACTTGGGTCGTTGTTTCTCCAATTTTGTTGGTGGGCTTCCTTTTCTAGAGTCTATATGTTGGGTTTTTCATTGCTTTCTGTTGTGTTTTTTATTTTTTTTTCCAGTACGATAACTGTTTTTGTTGACATGCCATGCTTTCTAAACGTAGGGAGATATCCTTGAAACCTTATTTGTCCCATGCTTTGTGTTTGGAACCTTCTAAATCTTCTATTACAAATTACTCAAATATTTTTTGGTTAAGAGAGCTTATGCTGAGTTGGGAAAGATATTGAAAGTGGAGTCATCGCATGGCTACCTTGGATCTGATTCCAGTGCAACTTTTTTCCTTTTCCTTTTCCTTTTCATCCTCATATTCTCCAACCTAATACAAGAAGGGAAATCTAGCCTATGACCTCCCCTCTTCGTCTTTCCATTTTTTTTCTCTTTCTATGGATTTAACTTGAAGTTGGATCCTCTGCGACATTTGTAGAATATAAGCTCATTCTACAACTATGTGTGGGGCCTACTGTCATGTGTGCATGACATCTACTTCGTCCATCATTTGAGCAGTGAGTCCCCTCATTTTCTCCTTGGAGGAAAAATTCCGGCCGATCAAAATTCAGGTGGGCCACACCATGCAAAATTATGCATAAACCATGTGGCGTGCCCACGTGAGTTTTTGAATGGCTGAATTTTTAGGTCTTTGTTCATCCTAGTGGGTCACATCTTATTAGTGGACTGGATGAAATATACAAAAAGCGGTGGGGCCCCCACACAACATTGAGGGTTTTAATGGTAGGCATCCCCTTCGCAACTGCTCCTTCTGTTCTGACCTGCTTTTGTTTTGGATCTGTCCAATCTTTTTTGATTTGGGGTGAACCTGAAGGTGCTCACCCTAGTGGCTGTTGGCCTTATATTACGGTGGGACCCACACACGCAGTTGTAGAATAAACTTGGTCTACAATAATCTCTCAAAAAAAAAAAAAAAAAAAAAAAAAAAAAAACTTAGTCTACAATAGCTGCTGAGGGACTGGACTCAAACTTGGATATAAAGAGAGAAGCGTGTTGCAACCACCTTTGGGAATTCCCAAAAAAGAAGTTTGATACCGTGACAGTATGATGGATGATGTACAAACACTAGAAAATTACTTCAAAATTGCTTATGTGGCATACAAACAGTCAAATGAAACCATCATGAAATGTATTCAATGTTATTATTTAAACGAGTGTCTAGGAATCAGAGGTTAGGATTATTCAACCAATCTGATTATTGGACCTTAGCAACAGTTTGTTCCACAGTTTAGTCATTTTAGCTCTAGTTAATATATGCCATGTCTAAGTCCATGCTTATCAAGCATCTTATGTGGCCAGATTATCAACTTCCTGTTGCTGAAAACTGATAGGGGGATATGATGCGTAGACCTTAGGAATTGGAATGTAGAGCTGTCCTCAAGTGGTGCACGTGGCATGTTTGTGTATCAATCTGGTCAATCAATACATTGGGTCCTAGCATGGATGTCAAATGTATGAAAAATTAGAACTATTAGGAATTCCTTTCCACCTGATTGGTAGCATTAAATCAATGGTCGAAAATTAATATTAAATGATCAAAGGAACAACCAAGGATATGGTTGTCTGATACATTTGATTTTGATTTTTGAAACATAAATAATCCTTACTAGGGCCAAATGGATGAATCAACTCGACGGATAGTTCACCCTGCCATGTGCAACACGCATCACACAGGTCCTTACTAGTTTTGACTGACTTTAAAAAATCATAACTTAGAATTTACTAAAGGTGTGGCTGTAGACAATCTGCAGCCAAATAACTTGATAACAATGTATGAAATCTTTTTGAAGGGCAACAACTATGTATGAAATGGAATTAATAACACAAAAAAACCATCCTTGTTCACGGTACAACACACACACACACAAAAAAAAAAAGGCTGTAGACTAGATGCGCCGTGAGTCCAAATTGGAGACTCTTTAACCATTATTCTCTGTTTGAAAAATGACTTCTTGAATCGGTATAATTCCCTATTCCTCCACAATCAAGAGGTTCCTTGCAAGTTAAGAGTAACCCATTCTGCTTCCCTATATATTCCCAATAGTTCTTAACATTATCAAAAAGGATTTTTTTACTTCTTTCTACAAATTCAAGAACTTATGACAAAAAGTTATACATTACACAGTTTATTAATCCAGAACAGACTCTTCTCCTACTTCTTGCCTTAACCTCAATTGAAGCAGCAAATCTATAGGCAGCGAAACAGTACCCTCCCACATGGCCATGCCATACCTTGCTCATACTCATATTCTTCAACTTCTTGTTGGTTTGCACAACTTGCGAAAGAATATGCAATGATTATTGAAGTGTGGATTTTTGTCTGGGTTCAGTTCCAATAATATTTTCTTGTGAAATGCTCACCCGTGCAACAGTTCTCACGAGAACTTTTTGAGAACTCATTTCACATGATATGAACATAAAATCTGAACCGTCCACGTAATGCGGCACCCCATGAAACCCCTGAGGCCCAACTTTCACCCTGATCCGAAACTCTGGTGGGCCATGGCAAAAGTAAATAGTTTTCTCCCTTGATTTCTCCTCTCCCTTTGCTATGGCCCATCAGAGTTTTGGATCAGAAAGTTGGGTCCTAGGGTTTTCATGAGGTGCCACATCACATGGACCGTTCAGATTTTTTGCCCATGACACGTGTGTAAGGTGCGCACGTAAAAAGGTGCACAGGTGAGCGTGACTCATATTTTCTTAATTTCTTTTTCCAATTATATGAAGAGTACTGGGAAAAACTAAAAAAACTCCTCTTTGTTAATGGAGGCTTGAGAGACAATAATCACAAACAAACTGGCTAATATGGGTATTAACTGAGCAGATTTAGAAACTTGCAATCATATGCCTGGGATTAACTCTGTTTTTCCCTTTTGTTGGGTCTGGACCTTGGTCATAATAAATGGTTGTATTATATTCTCCTCCATCAGCAAAGATATTAAAAACTCCTTATGGATCACATCAATATTGATAGTTTAGGTACATATTTGATCTTGTCTCCTCATATAACTGCATTGATGAGCATTGACATTAAGTTTCCAATGCCCTCATGCCACACACACACACACACACACACACACACACACATATATAAAATTTTTCTTAGATATGATATATTGTTTCATATAGAATCCACCATATAGCTCTTCTAACGCATTGCATGTGGTATGTTATTTTGTATATTGTGAATGGAAATGTGATACTTGAAATTGGAATAATTTTGTGCTGGATTCATGTTTTTCGTTGCAGAGGGAGCTGAAGATCCTAGCATGAACGCACAGGAATTAGTGACATTCTCACCCAGACAGAACAATGGATTACCTTCTATCAATCATTGGTCTAGATTTGGGAGCTTCTCCACATCCCTTGAACCTCCTGCTGCAACCTGCATTGCCCCACCCATGCATGACGGAGGAGCAAAGAGCTCAACAGGAGACTCATCCCAAGATACAAATGAACAGGCGGAATCAACTCATAATGTCCAAAGTGGATCTTCTATATTTCAAAGGTACAAATTGCTATTTAGATTAAAACTGGATAAGAGCTTGTGCAACACACTGTTTCCCTACAAAGGTTGCAAGAGATATTAGCATGGTTATGTTTCTGGTTTCGATCAACAGCTGGCAAATATTGTTGTCATGCTTAACGAAGAAAGCTCGTAGGTAGAGCAAAAATAGTTCTGGTACATACATGCTAGCTTGTCACGTCACATATGATTCTTAAATGAATTGGAATTATTTTTATAGGCAGACACTCCAGAATTAGCTAGCATTTGGCATGGTAGATCCACCATATTTGACCTTCAGCAATGAATGGAACAAAACAATACACATCCTCATTCAATATTTTATGGGTGAGAAAGTGACTATGCATGGGAACTATATGGTTGGGTTGACTCCAATCAGCTTAACTTTGCATGGCCTGATGTGATGCGTACGGTGGATATTATCTGTAATAGTCAGATTTAGTATCTCATTATGTAACTGAACTAGCACTGTATATAGTATACCTCTTTAACCAGGGAAGATATTATGTTATATCATTTTTTTACTAGAACGTACCTAGATTTGTCATGCTATCTGTGTGAGACACGTTTCACAGGTAGTGCTCATAAAATAAGCTACCCGGGAGTTTTGTAGTTTTGAGTAGTAATGTAGGCTTTGCCTTGCATGTCAAATTGACAACTGTAGCAAATTTTCCTTCCACATATTTTACTTGTTTTGAACTTTAAAATATGCATTTTCAAGTCTATCTTTTCGCATATTGGTGCTTTGGCATGTTTGTTCATGCTTTTTGGAGAGCTTCCCCAGTATTGGATGCACACGAACACACACGCACACGCACGCGCACACACACGCACACGCACACGCACACACACATTCTTTCAGTGCGAAGAGTACTTGTCATTGATAACTTCTGTAAAATTGTGGCTTCTGTGTACTGATCCACAGCCTGATTTCTCGGGTCCGTAATACTGTCCTCGGATCAGCACGGGATATAGGCTGGCTACAACGTGCTTCAGCTCCTGTTGAGGATGGTACTCAAAGATTCGCAGAATTACTTGACAGCATAAGGTATGACTGCATCATGATTCAACCTCATGCAAATAAGTGAAGGGATTATTTCCAACCTCATCTGCCTGACATTGTTATGCAGTTTATTTTTCTGGGCTCTGTTTGGAGGCTTGATGATAATGAATTGCAATAATCCAATCTATATAGAAGGAAATGACCAAACTGGAGGTGCCACCATTATACTCCATGAGGGTTGACCTGATCCCTACTGCAATTCTGTGCATATTCTGTTGCATCTGGACTTTATATGTCCTTTTGTTGGTTTCTAATAAAAAAGGAAATCTAATTTGAGGGCCAGCACCTTATTGTGAAGTGTGTGACCATCTCACTCTGGTCATTTTCCACTGAATTAATTCATTGCAATTTAATTGAATTGAGCATTGGTCTGTAACTTTGGCTTTTTCTTCTATTTAGGAATGGTGAGCACAAGTTGCCAAATTCGATGGTGTATCTATTGGTTCCAGGTAGAGCAATTTTTAGTCTTAGCAACACGTGGTCCCAACATTGTTTGATTGGTTATTCATGTAGGTGTTTGATTGGTTATTCTTGTAGTTATGATGGAACTCCTTTTTTTTTTTTCCTTGGTTGGCAGGTCTTTTTAGCAACCATGGCCCACTTTATTTTGTCAATACAAAAACGTTCTTCTCAAAGATGGGCCTGGCCTGTCATATCGCCAAGATTCACAGCGAGGTATGTATTCTGATTATTGTTTTGTTTCTTTCGTATCTTAATGTGATTCTTCTATATTTTAATATTGAGCATTCAGGCTTCTGTTGAGAAAAATGCCAGAGAAATAAAAGAATACATCGAGGAAATCTACTGGGGCTCCAGGAAACGTATCATGGTTCTTGGACACAGTAAAGGCGGAGTAGATGCTGCAGCTGCCTTGTCCATGTACTGGTCCGATTTGAAAGATAAGGTTGCTGGGCTGGCATTATTGCAGAGCCCGTATGGAGGTAGCCCAATTGCCTCGGATATCTTGCGTGAAGGGCAGCTTGGAGACTATGTTCAATTACGGAAACTCATGGAGATCCTGATATGTAAAGTCATCAAGGTATTCTTTTTTATGCTGGGTGGTAGGTTTGTGTACCGATGGAGGTGATAGTGAAATGCTTAGGGCCTGTTTGGGTGCCAATTAAAAAAAAAAAGAGATTCATCTCATTTTAGTTAAACAGAACTATGTATTAGAGACATGATTGTTGGTTATCAATTTTAATCCTTGCTAAAAATGAGATGACTCATTTTTAAGTGGCACCCAACACAGGCACTTAGATGTTCTTTTACGGCCTGTTTGTTTCCAATTCACAATGAGAAATCACTGTAAATAGGTAATAATTACTTACCAACGTAATTTCCACGCACATTTCGAGGCTGACACTGACAGGATTGCTTTTTGAACACTAAAATTGAGAAAAGTGTGAATTTCATGTGGGGCCCACTATGATGTATGTGGCTTATCCACACCGTCCATCCATCTTGCGGGTTGATTTTATGGCATGAGTCCAAAATTGAGGCAGATCCAAAGTTCAAGCGGACCATGCCACACGAAACAGTGGGTTGAACGCCAACTGTTAAGAACCTTTTATGACCGCAATTTCCTATGGTGTGGGCTACTTGAGCTTCGGATCTGCCTCGTTTTTGGGCTCATATCCTAAAATGTTTTGATAAAATGGATGGACAGCGTGGATATATCACGGACATCACAGTAGGGCCCATGAGTGGACGTCGAACAGCTTTTGCAAGGAGGAAAGTAGCATGCATTTACAGCCTCAATCAAACAGCTAACATGTACAATAATTATTCATTTACACCCTTTAAAGTGTATTTATATGCATTTACAACAAAACAAACAGGCCCTTAGGTTGGTTGCATTTGGACAAGTGAATTGAAATCTGACTATTTGGTTTACCCATGCAAAATAATAAACATGTATGATGTTTCCTAGTATTTTCAACTTTATTATTCAAGCCTTTCATGGGGTCTTATTTCCAGTTTTAAGATTTCAAGCCTTTTCCCATTTGGAGTAGCCAATCCTGCCGAAATTCAATTCCAGCTTTTACCATGTGTTACAGGGCGACCTGCAGGCGCTAGAGGATCTAACTTATGAGAGAAGGAAGGAGTTCTTAAGCAAACACCAGATTCCTAGGGAATTGCCTGTGGTGTCATTCCACACAGAGGCCAGCATTGCTCCTGGTGTCCTTGCGACCCTGTCCCATGTTGCACATGCGGAGCTCCCTTTGGTTTCGCCCCTTGCCACAGGCCAGCCAACCAAAGTTCCAGTGGTCATGCCTCTCGCTGCTGCGATGGCTGCATGCGCGCAGCTCCTTCAGATCAGATATGGAGAGAAGAGCGACGGCCTTGTCACGCGGCGGGATGCGGAGGTGCCTGGGTCCGTCGTGGTCCGGCCTGATCGTAAATTGGACCATGCATGGATGGTGTATTCGTCCTTGAATGATGACCCAGGTGAAGCTGATGCTTCTCAGGTGTGTGAGGCTCTTCTCACATTGCTTGTGGAAGTTGGACAAAAGAGGAGGCATGAAATTGCCATGAAAGATGAGTAAAAATAACATATGGTAGCTCCACCGTGTACATATCACCTGCTCTGCTTTTTGATCTTTGGAAAGCATGGAAATAAGAATTAATTAATTTTTTGTTAATATTCTCTGTTAGGGTATTTTGGAAGGGCGCATGGTTCGTTTTTGTGATTATGATCTCACCAACCTTCCACTATCCAATGACTTCAGGTGGGACCCGCTGTATATTTTTGCTGAGGGACGTTCATGGTTCCACGGCCCTGAATCGTGAAGGGCCTGGATCTTGCACATGTATGACAATTCAATATGTGCGAGGTGCATCTTGGCAGAGAGCTAGAAAAACTGAGGCGAACCAAATATGGCTTTAAGCTTTGGGTCCAGATCAGGTAGGGATTAGTGGTCCACAGGGCTTCCTAATCCTGCAGTCTGCCATTCACATGATGGGACCCCGCCCATTTTGCCATTTATCAGGCGACCCAAATGGGGTAGTAGGTCCAACACTCCCATCAGCTTTCACCAGTAGCAGTGTCGGACTGAATAAAGGCGAGTATTGTTCTTGTACTGGGAGTTCGGATGTGGAAACGCTTGGGTGACTTTGATAGGCAGACCGGCCGTGATTTGTGGGAGATAAGTTACCTCATACTGTATTCGCACTGGGGGCGCAAAAATCAGGCTGATTCAACACTCAGGTGGGCCGCACAGGAAACAGTTGAGATGGGAAGTCTGACCATTGAAACCGTCCAAATTGCGTGTCGTGTGTCTATACGCCATTCCATCCACGCATCTAACGCGCCGCTGCAGGATGAAGGAATTCCGGAAGTTTGATCATTTAAACCGTCCAAATTGTGGTGTGTATGTGCTATCCCATCCACTCATCAGAATGAATAAATTCCCCTGAAAATCAGGACATTCAAGAATCATGTGGACCACACGACGTGAATTTAGAGGTTTCGGCATGATTTTACACTGTTCCGTCTGGTGTGGTCCACCTAAGTATTGGACTGGACTAATTTTTAAGATTCGTGGTGAAAATGTCGAGGCCCACCTGATGGACGGGGTGGATCTGATGCATGTTGGTCTCACGTAGCGCTCAGCGCAAAGTCAGGCCGTCCGCGTCGCAGTCCTTGGGAGATCCTCTAACCCAGAGCCCGGCCAACCGCGCGACTACAAAGAAACTAATTTTCGTGATAAAATGACATATTTACCCCGTCGTATGAGTTGCTCTTGGATGACGGCTTTTATCCGCTTTGCATTTAGCAACCACCGGGTTGACTCGGAGGTGATTGCCGGGGTTAACCAAACGAGTTTCCATGTAGAAGATTCCTAAAGCAACCAACTATTATTCTTTCAGGGGAGGTGGGTTCCTCCACAGCAGAAAACTCCGTGAAACTAACCGGGTGGTGGGCCCACCGTAAATGTGTACGGAATCTACCCATATAAGAAGGGTATCCTCACCATGAAAATTGGACGCGGCGTCCAATTGTGGATCATCGCATGTGGTCGTTTATTTTCTCTATGGTGTGGCCCACCTGATGATTGAATCTAATCTATCTGATTCTTGGGTCCGTCATTTTAAAGGTACGTCCTACCTTCTGGACGGATTCGATGCCCTGCACACACCAAAGTGGGTCCTGCACGCGGCTAGTTGTACGAAATTATAGTCCACGACCGTTGCAGCGGAACTGTCAACCTGCTTGAGTGGGACGAGGCAATGCTCGACCAGGTAATTCATTATCTACGGGAGTAGGGTTTTGATTTTGTACAAGCCGGACCCATTCTATAATAGTCTCGAACCGTTTGTATTTTGTTACAGTCGTGCATGACCCCATGCAATACGAGTCTCCCACACGGAAAGACCGTATTGATCAAGTCTTTGCCCATCTCTCTTGGTTGATTGTGGACCATAGCCGTTTTTCTTACCGTCCATCTATTTTCTTTCCACCAGCGTCTTTTTTTCAATTAAATAAAGTTTTCAGTTCATGGGCCATCGAGAGTGGTCCCACTATATCAACCGTTTAGATCACTGAAACATTAATCCATTTGCCCTAACTGAAAACCCGAGGCTAATGTAGAATGTAGATTTTCTCGAGTCGAGCATTGTACCGACGACTGCTAATACGCAGGCTGCTTCACAGAAGTTCTATGCTGTACCTTAATCACAGGAAAGAATGTATGATGATCGGGACCGTTGATATATCGGCCTATAACGTGGATACGACTCATCACAAAAATCAACGGTATTGGATTTCCACAGCCTTTGGATTAGTGGCCTGCAAACGAATCGATCAGGGCAATGGTTCATATTCAACCAATAAAACACAAAGAAAATGGACAGAAGATATGTAACCATAGAAATATTGGGAGAAATATCTTATTCACAAGGTGGTCCAACAGATCAACGGTTATTCTCATCAGAATTATATTACACGCTTACCAATAGGAGGGAGACGTACAAAACTTGAATGCAGCAACATCCATATTAGCATTCCTCTTCCACGAGAGAAAATTTTTGGTACTCTGGCAGAGTATATGGATGATACACACAAGTTATTTAGAAATTTTGCTGACACGAAATGTAATTAATTCGAATTAAACTGTCCAAATTGTGGTTCCCAGCTTACATGTATCATGGACCAAGAATTACACTATCTGATTAGCTGACTAAGTGGACGTTTATTGGACGGTTAAAATGCAAACATCCAACGTTCCCATTTCAACAAACAAGTGTTCATGAATAAGAGCTTAGTATTGTTAAAAAAAAAAATCTGATGTTAGGACTCTGGCTCATGATAGCAAGTTCCAAAATTTGGTAGGTTCATGTGAGTTAACGTAAGCCTCTTGTGAGTGCATGCGTATCAAGCTTCATATGCAGCTGGAGTAGGAAATAACTCCCATTGGGTTATACTTATACCTCTTCTCTCGGAAACAACCAAGCGCTCAATCATAAACCGCACGGAAGAAGACATGAAACCTGTTTAGTGAATTGACGAATATGCCCTCAACATCCTACACAATTACTTAAGTCGCCATATAAAATACGTAGATTTTTATGCCCTCTCCCTCTCTCTCTCTCACAGCAGACTGCATGCATTGAAACGCCCCTTCTCTACCTCTTCCAATCGCCCAACAACACCTACTTGCCTCTCTCTTCTCTTTCTACTCCCTCTTCCGTTTCTCATACAAATCTGTTTGAATCTCTCAAAGGGCCAACAAATCAATCTCTACTGCAGAAACCCTATTTCCATCTTCCAACTCCATTTCCCTGCTTACACAATTTCCATGGAGCTCTTATAAATTAGGGTTTCCGAAAACCATTTCTGCAATCAAAATCACTACTTCTCGTTCCCCTCTTTTTTGCCCCAACCTTTTCATTTCTTGATTGAGATTTCCCCCCCTTTCGCCTAATGTGAGCGGAGCGGCGAGCTAGGGTTTATTTCCTTTCTGCGATGGGGAGCACTGGCGAGCCGGACCGGAAGCGTCGCCACTTCAGCTCCATCTCCCCCACGGCTGCTGCTGCGAAGAAGCATCCCCTTCTCCCGTCTTCCGAGGACAAAAAGGTAATTCTCATTATTTCTGTTGGGCAGAACGGTAATTTCTGCTTGTAATTTCTTTATGAATTTGTGGAGAGTGTACGATTCTGCTGATTTGAATTTCTTAGGTTTTTGCCTTTGTTATGATTATTCTCACAATAGTAATGAGTTTGGTGCTTTGATCATGTTACATGTGGATTTGTTTTTATCCTGGTAGGAATAATTCTCTATTTCTTTCTGTATATAGAGATCTTTTATTCATATACTTACTGTTTTGGCTGTTGAATTATGTTCTAATTCCATATTACCAGAACTGATCCTTTCTAGATATCTTTCTTGGTTCGCCCTTTAGGTGATCCTCGGCTTGGTAGCAGTTTCCTGTTAATTTTTAGGCTACGGTGTACCCAGATACAGTACAAGCATGGCATGGGTGCGGCATGAATATGGTCTTTACTCTTAATATTGAAAATTTAAATGCTATAGAGGAATATGGCAATGATGCATTTCCTGTTCTGGAACATCTGGTTACCCTAATTTTAGATGTTGGGAAATTTTCTTGGAGAAGAATTTCTGAAAAAAATCATTAGTATTATTGTCAGGGTCTGGAAGTCATATGCCCGACCTTAGAAAATTATGCAATTTTTTACTATGTTTCTGGCAATTGTGACAGTGAACTAAGTCAGCTTGTTTTCTATTGAAATTTAAAGATAAACACTTTGGGTAAAAGGCTGTTGTATGATTTATTATCTTTCCTGCACTCTTTACCCTCATTAGTTGGTTTTGATTATTTCTAGTGGTGTTGTTGGGTTGAAGTCATCTCACTGCCAAATCGCTGCCCGACTGTCTGTTTCTCAAATTTCCAGTTTGAATGTGTCTGAGCATTCTGTATTCCAATTAGAGATTCTACATAAGTTAGACATAGCTGCTGTAGGAAGACATGGATCTGTTATGCTTGAAACATCATTTTTTGTCAGATATGGTAGATGGCATCCTGCGAGAGCGTACTTGTTTTGCTCAAACTTTAGTTTGATTTCTTGTATTTTTTGTCTTGTGTAGCTTGATGCTGCTGTGCTCCAATATCAAAATCAGAAGCTTGTTCAGCAACTGGAAGCTCAGAAGGCTGAGTTTTCTGCCCTTGAGAATAAATTCCATCGGCTGAAGGAGAAACAACTGACTTATAATGACACATTAAAAGTGGTCAATAGGTCCTGGGAACAGGTACTTACCCTATGGGCTAATCTTCTGCAGGTAGGTGTAGTTCAGTCTGCTATGGTTTCTCACATCAGTTCATGTGTTGTTTTCACAGCTGGTGGACGACTTAGAGCTGGAATCACTTTCTATTTGCACGAGAGGTTCTGAAAATGGTGGAAATGATGTGAAACATTCTCAAAATTTGGAGGGTAAGACATGCAGACTAGATAGATATCTAAGTGTGTCTTGTTATTTGGTATAATAGTATATTCAACAGTTTGCTGTGAGTAATACTGTTGGACTCACTAGATTAGAATGACTCTTAGTACATACCTTTTACGGTTTCTTCATTACTTAGCATGCTCCTCCTCCTCCTCATCATCATCATCAAACCCTTATCACAATTAATTGGGGTTGGCTACATGAATCTTGTTCTGCCATTTCACTCTGTCAAGGGCCATACCTTCAGTTAGACCATAGGTCATCAAGTCTTTTTTTATTATCTCCATCTACTTCCCTTTGAGCCTTCCCCTTGGCCATTTAGCCTTCAACTTGTGCCAACGTACTGCTAACCTATGCGGTTCTTCATATCCCATGCACATAACCAAACCATCTAAGTCTACTTTCCGTCATCTTATTACCTATTGGTACTACTACTAAGCTCCCTCTAATGCAATCTTTTCTAATTCTATCCTTCCTCATCTTGCCACCCGTCTATCTCAACATCCTCCTTTCAGCTACACACTCCATTAACATGTTCTTTAAGTGCTCGACATTCCGTCCTGTAAAGCATGGTTGGGCTTATAGCTTCCTATAAAGTTTCCCTTTCAGTTTGAGTGGTCATGACGATCACATAAAATTCTAGAGGCAAATCTCAATTTCTTCCACCCAGCTTAAATTCTACAGGCAACATCCTTTTGAACCTCTCCACTCTCATGAATTATTGACCCAAGGTATCGAAAGTGGTTATTTTGAGAAACTTCTTGGTCAACAATCCTAATTAAATTCTTGTTTTCACTCCAATTATTACTAAAATTGCTCTCTAAATACTTTGTTTTAGTTTGACTAATTTTAAATCCTTTAGGGGGTGTTTGGTGCGTAGAATTAAATTGTATCAAGTTGGATTTGGTGGGATGGGTTTAAAAAATAATCCAACACCGTGTTTGGAGCAGCAAGGTGTCAAAGCTTATTTTACTTTGGACTTTGTGCTAGCACCTTTCTCTATCCACCAGGGATATCGATCCACGAAAGAGGGATTGCCACGATTTGTCAGATACGAATTTCCTGCGAAAGCCCTATCGAATGAAGTGCTACGCTGGAATTCTAGGTGGGGCCCATTGTGATGTTTGTTAGAAATCCACCCCGTCCATTCATTTTGCGAGCCCATTTTATGATATTCGATAAAAAATAAGGCAGATCCAAAACTCAAGTGAGCCACAGAGAGGGAAAATTGGGAGAATAAAAAGGAACCATTGAAACCTTTTTGGGCTCCATATTGATTTTTATATGCCATCTAAACCGTTTATAAGGTCATTCTCAATGGGATGAAGTGAAAATACAAAAAAAAACTTAGCTTGATTAGCAGATTTTGTGGCCATACAAACTTTTCAACAATGGTCATTGATTCCCCACTGTTTCCTCTCATTTGGCTCATTTTAGAATTGAATATGTCTCATTTTTAACGAAATGTCCTAAAATGAGCTATCAAAACAGATGGATGGGGTGGATTTCTCATAAACATCACGATGGGCCCTACCTAACATCCCAAGCGCAAGAACTTTCCGTAAAAGGCTTTCCACAGTACGTTGTCTTCTTCCTCACCAAGCCAGCTCCACGGTTTGGATGGGATTCTCCTCCGTCCCAAACGTGAAATGGGATTTAGTGGTATTCTACCAATTCCATGACAATCCACCAGCAATCCACTGACAATGTTAATCATGACACTCCATGAATTCCATCCCAGTTAATAACACTTAATCCCTTGCGCCAAACGGGCCCTTAGATTTTAAATATCTCTTTATAAATCTAGCTTTGTGTTTATGCCTCACTTGTTTTGTTAATCAAAACTATGTCATTTGCAAACAACATACACCATGTGACTCATCCTGCAATTCTGAAATTTAAATTGATTACCTTAGTTTCCTAAAATTTAGCAAATAGCTTTGTCTATCTTATGCTAGCTGGCCACTTTGAAATGCGTCCTATGCCTATAGCATACGCTTCATTTTGAAATTTTGATGCAACACCCATGAAATACTAAAACAACCCCTTAAATACTCATGTTGCATCTGCATAACATAGTTTTTATGTTCTAACACAGTCAAGTAATTTTTTATTGCACTCATTTGTGGATTCATGTAATCATACTAACTTGGTTAAGAAATGTTGTGGTTTTGTTACACTAACACTTCGATATGACTTTATGTGATATGTCTCATGTACGTTATTGCGTATGGATGTCACATTTCAGGATGCTCACATGTGTGCATAATTCTTTTTTCTTCTCTCTCTCTCTCTCTCTCGGTTTTTTTTTTTGAAGGATAATTGAACTCCTGATAAAAGGGAGAAAAACCGTGCGATTAGAGAAGAGGATGATGAGAGATCATCCTATCACCACTTGCACACAACTGCCTTGGAAGGCCTCCATAGGACTCCCCCCAAAGACGCTTGATGCTCTAGCCTATTCCACCACCATCCATTTTGCCTTATGGAAGATCTGGTCATGGTTAGAGGCCATTCGGTTGACAATCCTGCTATTTTATTCCATTCAAATACCAAACTCTATATAGTTCTTCTCTTTTTATTGGATTGGGCAAAGTGCCACATGGAGAATAAAGCCTTAATCTGTTGCGGTATGACCCATTCAATTTGCAGGAGCATGAAAAACCTATCCCATACTTTCCTTGAGAATTCACAAAGCATGAATAGGTGGTCCACTGATTCCCCATCGTGTGAGCACAAGATGCTTGTGTCGGGGAGAATCATATTTCTTTCCTTAGATTGTCAATTGTAAGGATCTTGGTCTTGCCCACCAACCAACTAAAAGCCACCAATTGAGGAGGCATGGGGTACGTCCAAATATGATGGATGGGATCCTTATACTAGTGGGGGGAGATGGATCATGAAGAGTGAGTAGAAATGCCTAACCATGAAGAACCCTGACTTACTCGGATTCCAGACCCATCTATCCTCTATTGATGACAAGCTTCTATGGTTGTGAAGCTTTTCCATCAGGCTAACAAACTCAATAATCTCCTCATTAAGGGGATTCCTTTTGAACAACAATTTCACACCAAATGCTCTCCCCCTCTCGCACACATTGAGCAAATAAGAGTCTTTTTCTTTCCCTACCCTATATAAACGTGGAAGTGTGGGTCAATTTTGAGTTGCTTCTTTCTATAAGTTGCTTTGCCTTTAGCTGCTCGACGGCTAAGCCCCGATGACTATGGTATGGTAGTATGGTAGTGGTGGTTTTGCGTGGCTAATGGGGAGGAAGAGGGTCTTAACCATTAACAACCTTTCGAAGAGAGAATGGTGATTTCGAATATTTGCATCTTCCGTAAGGGTTATGCAAAAACAGTCGATCATTTTTTATCCATTGTCTCTTTACTCAAAAGGTTTGGGATTCGATTCTTTCTTCCTTCAATTTGAAGTGGTCCACGCTTGCTTTGATGGAGAATTTATTGGAGGCAGGCTATGGGGCTTGTCTTCGTAAGCAAGATCGGATGGAATGACGGTTCTTACAACCCTTTGGTTGGTGTGGGGGGGAAGAAATGGGAGATGCTTCAACAATATTAGCGATGTTTGGGTTGTCATTCATAGGGTGAAATCTTCTTCAGCCGTTTGGGCTTCTTGTATTATTTCTTTGAAAGATTGTGTCTTGCTTTTTGCTTGCTAGGGTTGTAAGCTTTTGGATGCCATCTCGGTGCCTTTTCAATAATAATCCCTTTATCTTTCACAAAGTAAAATAAAATAAATGGGGAAGTACAAATCTATGAGGCCTATCATCACACCATCTATCCTCCCAAAATTGGACTTGTGACCTGAGGCTTGGCAAGAAAGAGATGTCCTCTCTAAGGGACTTCGGTAATTCGAGAATAGCTTTCATATGCTTGAGGCTCTATAATGAGTATTTGAAGTTGTGAACTAGCCTCCACTTTCCTCACCATATTTGTAAGAGACCACCTTGTTCCATCGACCAATTCTTTTCCTCCCCAAATCTACACAAACTTTTGCAAGAAGGTCCAAATTGAATTTTTTCATAGATTTGATATTGAGACCTCCCATCCTCCTTGGACCTGCAAACTTTTTCCCAACCCACCAAATGAAATTTTTTGTCTTCTACCTCTTTCCAGAGAAACTCCCTCTGGATCCTTTTTATTCTCGATAATGGTAGAAGGGAACTAAAACGAGCTATAAGATAAAGCGGCATGTTAGAAAGCACCACTTTAATCAACGCAACATGCCTCCCAAAAGATAGATGCTTGTTCTTCCATATAGGGAATTTCATCTGAATTCTTTCCAAAACTACACAAAGATGCTTTGCTGGCTTCTCAATGCATAGTGGGAGACCTAGTTAGGTTGACAGAAGCTTTCCTTTCTTGGATTCAAAGATGTTTACGAGCTCTTCTACTTTGCATTGTGAGTTTCACATGTAGCTACTTACTTTTTTTTTTTTGGTTGAATATTTGTCTCTTGATCAAAAGACTGCCTCAAAGCGTAGTAATAGATTTTATTTTATTTTTTTAAAATTTTTACGAATAAAATACTTTTTTCAAGGATAAAGAAGGTATCATAAAAATACAACATGGAAAGCCAGCCTCAAGGAGCCACTGCCTAGATAATGCCCCAACATGCAACGACATAAATGGGAAAATTCGAATCCCTATGGCCACTACCCTCTCTAGATTAGGAGGGACTCAAGCAAGAAGCAACCCACTTTAATTAGATAAGAGTAGTAGTGGACACTCATCTCTCTTGAGAAGCCCTTAAATTTCTGTTCCACTTATACCATGGACTAACATCTCACTAATTCTATTTAAAATAGCTTGGATATGGTATACCTTTCCTCGAAAGATGCTCTTGTTTCTTTCTAGCCATACCCCACATAACACAACATAAAGGGAGCCGTTCTACAGTCACTTGCCTATCTTACCCCAAGCTTCGGAATACCAACTCTCAAATAATTGAGAGAGATTTTGGAAAGACCCAATACATCCTAAAATTTCATTAAGAGAGCTGACCAAATCTCCATAACTGTATCACAGTGGATGAGGAGGTGGTTTGTCAACTCCTCGGCCTTGAAGCACCTGATGCACCTACTAGGCATGCTTATCCCTTTCCGCTATAATTGGTCCACTGTTAAAATTTTACCCAAGCACGCAGGCCACATGAAAGCCTTAATTTTTAAAGCGACCTTAGCATACCATAGATTGCCGACAAGAAAAAGGGAGGATATGGAGACTATCAAACATGAAATAGGAGAGAGACTTCGCGGAGAATTTACCATCCTGCTGCAAGCTCTAAACTGCTCATGTCCCTCTTGTCCCTGGTCAAAGAAACATCATCCAATGACTTCATAAGCTTAATGAAACTATTAGCTTCTGAATCAGATTCTGTCTAAACATATGGTACTGAACACTGCGCTTTCCCTTCTCTAGATCATTTGAGCCACCGTCCCATCTTTGTAAAGAGCGATTGCGAACAATTCCTCAACTTGACACATAACGGGGAATTTGAGCACCATTCATCCTTCCAGAACTTGGTCTGGACCTTGTTGCCAATTTTGAAGCGAGCAAAGTTGCTCCCAAAACTCTGAACCCGGGATGTGGACCACCAAATGTAGGATCTGACCCTGCGAGATGCCGCATTAATGTCCCAACCATTTGCTGCCACACTGTATCTAGCAGCCAGAAGCCTTTGAACTTGGCTTGCTTCTTGCATGCGATCCTCCACCACCATTTACATAAAAGCACAATATTCACTGATTCGATGGATCTCAATCCCAATCCACCCGATTGTAAAGGCTTTACATATTGTGTCCCAAGAGCCAGGCGAAACCTTCTTGCATCTCCCTATCATTCCACAAAAAACTGTCTTTGAAGTGCTTCGATCTTTTACGATCGAAGCGCTAATTGAGTCCCATTTCAAGATTGGGGGTCTTCTAGAGAAAATTGGAACCCCAAGTGCTTTATGGGGAACTTTGATACTCCACAACACACTTCTAAAGTTACTCAG
The DNA here is from genome assembly GCA_003013855.2 of Liriodendron chinense. NCBI lineage: Eukaryota > Viridiplantae > Streptophyta > Magnoliopsida > Magnoliales > Magnoliaceae > Liriodendron > Liriodendron chinense. The sequence goes on along the minus strand of PVNU02000637.1, from coordinate 9,857,480 downwards.
TCCACCATTACATTATCAAGATTGATACCCACTATACTGTGTTTCAAGAGATTGACCCTAAATCCCAAAGCCACTTTGAAGCAAAGTAGAATGTCCCTGTATCTTAGAGTCCGAGCTTCTTCTACAGACCTACTGCCAAACAATAAGGGGTATCACCAGCATAAAGCACATGAGAGAGGGTCAACTCTCTGTTTTTCGGCCGCATCCCCTCAATCAATCTGATGGCTTGAGCTCTGTTTATCATACGAGTAACCCTTCAGCAATTAATGCAAATAAGAGAGCAGACAAAGGATAACCCTGACGAAGCTCCCTCTACCCTTTAAAAAATCACTTTGGAGAGCCATTTATGATTACAGAGTATTATGCTGAGGGTATACAAGCCATTGGGCACCAAAACCCATGCACTTGAACAGGTAGATGAGAAATTCCTGGTTAATGCATATGATTTGCTCTCTTAAAGTCTGTCTAAAATGGTAAGGCATGATTACCATTTTTCTTGTAAATATCTACCAGGTTATTAGCCATGAGAGGACCATCTAGAATACATCTGCCAGGGTTGAAAGCACTCTGATAGTAGGAGAAGCATACTAAGGCTTTGATGTTTTTGGAAGGTGCCAAGAGAGCCAAATTCGAAAAGACCTGCTGCAAAGATGTATTACTGCACAATGTAAACTCCCAAAATCTGACTCTAGTATCGCCTCCAATCGAGGAAGAAATGCCTTTTCTGAAGTTGGACTTTAACGACTGCTATCAACTTCCAAATGTGAGAGGTCTTATATAAAGAAGACTCTTTCACGTCCTAACCTCCATCTTGCACGTCATATTTCCTTCAGCAATCTCCCGCCAGAAATTCTCTTCTTCATTAGCAAACCGCCATAGCCACTTGCCAAGAATGGCCAAGCTCATACTGCGGAGCTCCTGAACCGACCTGATGAATGGGCAAGCACACCTCCCATTTCATAAGGTGGAATTTGTGACTACCTTCCAACCCCTTCCAAAGAAAATCCCTCCTTAATTTCTCTAATTTTTCCAACACTGAATTCTTACATTTGAATAAGGACATGAAATAGATCGGCATGTTGGAAATAGCAGCTTTGATGAGAGTTGGTTGACCACTTCAGCATAAATTTAACCTAGTATTTTGGGAAAACTTTTCCTGACCATATAATAATGCATTTCTTATGTTGCATGCTTATCAATTTTAAGTTGCCAATGTGATGTGTTCATTGCTCTAGTTGAGGTTGCACATTCATCTTACATGTATGTCACAAGTCGGTACCGGTAGTTGAGTACTCCTGCCCCCAATTGTATGTTTTCCATGGCCATGTATTATGGGATTTGTACTTCATCTTCGGAGGCAACCCTGTGGAGAACATCCGCGTTGAAAATATTCAGTACTTTTCTCTATTTCCGAAGCACAATTCCATCATTTTTCTTGTACATCTACGTAGTTGTATTCCCTTATCCTGAGTTTATGAATGGTATCCACCAATGTTTTAAAACCCAGATGGATCCTGATATGATTTTGTGGTGGTCCAACCACCATCAGACCAAGTTGGCTTGACCCTTAACATCAAAAGGGCATTGTAAAGGGTGAAATGTATAAACTAAGGTTTGACCAGTTGACCTGGAAGGCTGGACCAGATGAACTGCCTAAGATGGACAGTTGGACTGGATGAACCAGCGGGTTTGAACAACTCCTTCACCAAAACAGTTTGTAGTGACCCGGCCCGCATTGGTTTGCAGTCTGGTCTGACCGTTTAGTCCAGTCCAGATGTCACTGCTCTCTAATTTGTTCTGCCGAGCTCCACACCTGTACTTCTCAGTCACAAATTGCTGCTGAAAGGAAACTTAATTTTAGATTTCATATAATTTTCTGAAGGCCATCTGCTTTCAACGTCATTGTCATATTGTTCTCTTCCATCACTCATTACAAGGTATGCCCTATTTCACATACCTGAACAAACTTTTGTATTATTGGAGATTGTGTATGCTTCAAATGGCATGCCCAAGCATATACCTTGGGAGATTTATGCTTTTTCTTTTCTGAGAAGCAACAGATACAGATAATTTTATTCAAAGGATACGAAGACCAAGAACAGTACAAATATTCATTAAGATAATGGATTAGCATTCCCCACCAAGAGCCCTTCCCTAGGTACATCTTTCTTAGCTAGCACATCCACTAAGACACTTAACATATGGGGCACCACTTCAACGGAAGCTTTCAAGAGCCCGACACACAAGCTATTGCATTCTATGGATCTCCTTCCATAAGTAGACTGCCATGAAAAGAAGCCTGATAAAGCTTGATGCCAGTTTTTATTGCCTCTAAGTTCCAATTCTGCCCTATTCGACTCACCCACTCCGGCAGGCCTGGAAATGCCAATTCCACTTCAGCTCCTATCATTGTGAACCTCTTCCCCCACCCCAGAATCCCCCAGATTGCCGAAGGAACTACTATCTGTGTTCAACTTTCACCATCCATTGGGAGGATTCTGAGAATCACCTTTCTTGGAGGAGGGAGATTCTGTATGGGTAACCAAGCCTAATTTCTGTGTGATTTATATTATCTAGATGTTTTCTTGCCTTTAAAAAAATTTAGCTGTTTTCCGTACGAATAACCCAGCCCTTTTTAGGTACCCATGCTTCTACTCAATCAACATAACCAATTATAGATTTTTTTTAGGCAATCAGAGGTTAGTGGTTGCCAAACCGAATCTTTTTTTTTTTTTTCTTTGGCTGGCATTCATGTGCGTACGCCGTGTTTGTTTCATAGATAAGATCTTTATTGCTAACTACAAGTGATATTAAGAGTAGTTTGCTGATTATGCATCTGGCTGAAAGAAGGATATTTAATCATGCAGAGGTTGCACTAACAAAGAAATGGGTGAAGTAAAGAAAATAAACTAGGTGCTTTCATTTTTTTTCTCTCTGGTTTTATTGACATAATGTGCAAATTTCCATGTAATTGGTTCTTTTCATACTCTATGGCAATTACTTGATTAAAACCGGGATGTTGTGGCTGGAAGTGGCCAAGAGGATATAGTGTCATTTACTGTATACTCAATAATTATTTTATTGCCATATTGTGGAATAGATATATTCATTATAATTTTCACTTTTATGAGACACAGGTTCTTAAAATTGAATGCTGGGCAAACATCCGTCCTTATAATGTGCTTTTAACTTCACATTTCAGATGGGGCATCTTCTCTCCCGGAGGATACTTTTCTGTGCAGACTCCTGCAAACTGGTGCCACTGATAGTTGCTCTGCAAATGGGTCCACTGATTTAATGGAAATCGATATACAAACATCATGTGCATCGACCAAAAGAATCTTACAAAACATTGTAGTTGCCATTAATGGCCTGTGTTGTGCAAATGATGGAGTGACTGCTCCACTTCTAGCAGTACTACCTAATGATGGTGAGCTTTAGCCTATGCAATGATGTCTCCTATTTGGGTTTGGTATAATTTATTTTAGGGAATGAGCCTTTTTAGGATTAGTTCCTTTAATCTATTATTTTCTGTTTTTTATAGAGCCCAGTGGACAAATAGGAAAAACGGCTAATGAATTTGAGATGGAGGTTAAAAACTTGCGAGTGGCACTAAGTGACCTTCATTTGAAGCACAGATCGTTCTCAAATGAGGTCCAGAGCCATCGAGACAGTAATGCAAAGAATAAAGCTGAGCTTAAACGTTTGGCAGGTATATCCTATGCATCAATTGTGAGTTCTGCTGGTTTATTTGCTAAAATGCTTCTCCATCTAAAAGATTTCTGTTAGTGTTGGAATTAGAAATGATAAAACCTGAAATCTTGCTGCAAAACACAGAAGAGTGACAACAACTTTTTGGTGATGTGTGAAGGGGAATTGGAAGATACCATTGCGGAGTTAGAAGAAAGCAACCGTAAACTGGCAGTCCTTAAGGTACAAAGAGATGCTGCACAAGGAGCTTCTTTCCCAGTCCTAAATATAGGAAACAAGCACGTTGCAGGAGATAAAGCTAGAGACAAGCAAAAAGACTTGCAAGACATGGAGTCCTCACTCAAGGAGTTTTTGGTAATTCGTCAGTGCGTTCTACTTTCCTTTATGGGCACATTTTACAGTATTTATCCCAGCCTGACATGTATATGTTTTCATACGAGCCTTTGTGCAGAATTTATCTTCTAGTCGTCTTCTAGAACTTAGGAATTTGCATGAAGAAAGGATTGATATCTTGAAGCGGTTAGCTAATTTGCAGGTCTGTTTTAAATGACTAAGTTTGCTCTTGAATTCTCGACGTCCTTCATTTGTTCGTCTATCCTGATTGAAATATTAATTGACAGAACACTTTGAAGGGTGTGAAACACATATCTTCATCGAAAGCTTACCTCTTGCTAAGTGATCAGATTGAAAAATCAAAAGCAGAAGTGAATCGGTATCACTCGTTATTGGAGAAACAACAGGTGGTAACTGGTCGGTAGATGCATTTAGATGTTTGCGTAGTTATTTTAGTTGAGGAAATGCTATCCCTGGTCTGACTATTTTCTATGGAAAAAAACATTGATATAGGTCGAGAAGGATAATTTTATCTGGCGGGAAAAAGAAGTGAATGCAAAAGTTGATTTAGCTGAAATTTCTCAAAGAGCTTGTGCGGTTGCTGAGTTTCGAAAAACTGAACTAGAGAAAGTGATAAAGAGACAAATTGAAGAAAGAAATCTGTTCGAGACTAGGCTAGAAGAGGCTTCAAGAGAGCCAGGTATTTATCTATGGTGTATTCTGTGTCTTCAGTGTATGGTAAGCCAACTTTTCTTTCACATATTGTTCCATATGATATCTTTGGGGCATCCATGTGCATTTCAGGGAGGAAAGAGATCATTGCTGAGTTCAAGGCACTTCTTTCATCTCTCCCCAAGAATATGGATATTATGCAAAGTCAACTGAGTAAATACAAAGAGGCTGCTTCTGAAGTTCATTGTCTGCGGGCTGAAGTTCAGTCTCTGTCTAATAATCTTGACAGGAAGGTGAGTATCACTCACCAGTTCATTTGCATACATGCAGATGTAGGTGCACAAATACTTGTATCTGTATTGGTGTGCCTGCAACATATTTTTTTGTAGGACTAAAGGTGTTTCTCAATACAGGCAAATGAGCTGGAAACTTTATCTGGTAGATCTGCTGACCAAGCTGCAGAACTGCAGAAACTGCAGGCTGTGGTATATTCTCTTCTTATGTCAACTATTTTTATTCTGTTGAGTACTGGACTGTTGATAGTAGCTTGATGAGGCAGGCAACAATACGATATAGCTGCAATCAGTGTTTTGAATAGCATCTGTAGTGTAGCGGTAGTGCATGTAGTGTAGTGTAACTACGACGCTACGTAGCGTTAGAAAATAGCGTAAATCCCCTGTAGCGTTGTAGTTATGCGTAGTGCATGTAGCGTCATAGTGCACGTAGCATACACATAGGTGCTGTTTGGTAAACTGAAAAATAAGGTCTGAAGATTAATATAAGTACTGAAAACTTAAAGTGCTGAATTTTAGTACTTACAAGTACTGAAAAATCTGTTTGGTAATTTGTCTGAAAAAAGTCCTAATATCTGAAATTAAGTACTTTTTTCACAAAAGTTTGTTTGGTAAGCATACATTATAGATGTCTGAAAATTGGCAATTTGTCATATTTGCCCTTGTTGTTTCAATTTCTATCTTTTGTAAAGTACAAGACAAAATATGTTATTGCCATACCATTAAATTTGGTACACCTATGCCCAATTCATATATATATATATATATATATATATATCTCAAACTATATATATCTCAAACATAATCTTTCAATTGATGAACCATGTATTGTATTCTTCTTAATGGAATAATCATAACCCTTCAATTAGTGTCTTTGAATTGGACAACTAAATATATCATATTTAACTGATAAAGGCCGTTTTGAAGGTTATGATCATCTAATATTTATTTATATATTGTTGTTACTATTTTGAATGATACATCCATAGCGGGCCCTACGTTGACATTATTATTGTTCATGAAACCAATGGGCCCACCTATATGAAGAAAATCTGAGATATGAACCACACTTAGGTGGAGCATCATTTAACTCCCTTCGTTGAGGGAGTTATTGGGTACACAATGCATGATAACATGGCACACTAGTAAATATTGGGTGCGTTTCCTAAAACTTAATTTCAGGCATAGTCCATCAACAGGACCCCAATGGAAGCAATTGATAAAGGTTGATTTAAAGATTATGATAATCTAATATTTGTATTTTACTTTTTTAGACAGTCCATCAATAGGACCCCAATGGAGCAATAATCCATCATGAAGTCCACCATGTCCATCTATTTTGCTGCATCATTTTAGGACATGGGCCCAAAAGTGAGCCAGAACCAAAATTCAAGTGGGCTGCATGACAAGAAAAAGTGGGTAGGGAAATGCACACCATTGAAAACTCCCAAGGGTCCACTGGGATGCTTATATGCCAACCATACCGTTCACAGGGTCATTCCTTATAGTATGAACTAAAAATAAAAAAATATTAGCTGATCCAAAACTTTAGTGGCCCTTAGAATATATGTTTCAACGTAGACGTTCAATCCTCACTTTTTTCTTATCATGTGGCCCACTTGAGTTTTGGATCTACATCATTTGTGGGCCCATACCCTTACATGATATGAAAAAAGGGATGGATAGGGTGAATTTCTCACAAACATCACGGTGGGCCGCACCTAGTCATTGTCCATCCAAAGTTGGAGTGGATTAGGTGTTATTGGGGCAACATAGGATCGTGGGGCCCACCTTGATGTATGTATTCCATACTGTCCATCCATTTTTCTGTATCAGTTAGGATATGGTCGCAAAAATGAAGAAGATCCAAATCTCAAGTGGACCACACCACATGGATTTAATTCCCACTATTAAAAACTTTTTGAGGGCAACAAAAGTTTTGGATCAAACTAATATATGTCTATTCCATTCATCCAGATCTCAAGCGGACTACACCACTGGATGTTCAATCCTCTTTTTTTTTCCTATCATGCGCCAAAGCCTCTAGCGAGAAGTTTCTAGACTGAAAGTTGGGTGGGACCCACCGTGATGTTTTTTGATAAATCCACCTAGTCCATATATTTTTACAGATCATTTTAGATTATGGGATAAAAAATGAGGAAGATCCAAAATCAAGTGGGCCGCATGACAGGTAATAGTGAGGATTGAACATAGACCATTGAAACATTTGCAGGGTCACAGAAGCTTTGCATCAGGTTAATATTTTTGTGTTTTCAGTTCATCCCAATAGGAATGACCTTATGTATAGATGGTATATAAACATCGCGGTGGACCTTGAGGTGGTTTTAATGGTAAACATTTCCCTGCCTACTGTTTCCTGTTGTGCGGCCCACTTGAGTTTGGGATATGCCTCATTTTTTCTCTAATATCCTAAAATGATCTAGCAAAATGGATGGCCGGGGTGGATTTCTCACAAACATCACCGTTAGCACACCTAGCTTTCCCACGCGTGAACTTCCTGTAAAGGCTTTGGCGTGAAATCCACGTCCTGAGCAAAAGGGGATTACATTGCCTGACATTATGGCACCTTGTGGTACTGTATTCATGATGTGACAAAGTTTTATGGACCCATAACAATGGTAGATCCACACTGTTCATACATTTTTTCACATTGATTTAGGTCATTAGCTTAAAAATCTGGCAGACCCAAAGCTCGAGTGGACCACACCACAGAAATCGGAGGAGATGGGGCCACAAAAGTTTAGGATCAAGCTGATATTTGTGTTTTCCCTTTGTCCAGGTATGTGTGACGTTATGAATAGGTTGGATGGCATAAAAAAATCATGGAGGTCCCTAAGAAGGTTTCAATGGTGGGCATTGTCCCCAAGGCTTTCTGTGGTGTGGTCCACTTGAGCTTTGGGTCTGTCTCATTTTGTGGCTTGTGCCCTAAAATAATGTAGCAAAATTGATCAACGTGCTGGAATAAAATACATGCATCATGATGGGGCCACAAAACTTTGCCATGTTAACACAGTAGTTGCGCAATTTGAACAGAAAGCTTTCACGTAAATTATGAAAAGGGCAAGATCGTCATTTTAAAAAATATTTTAACTTAAAATCACTTACCGCATTCCATGTTAAGCGTTAAATCAAAAGAAGAAAGCTTAAAAATTAACCCGTTTTTTCAGTGAAAATCCAAATCAGGCATTTAAACCTTTTGATTTACCAAACGATCTAAATTAGAAAAATCACTGAAAAATGCCTATTTCAGCATTAAGGGCTGAAATTAAGTTTTACCAAACAGGCCCATAGTGTATGTAGCATACGCTACGGTTATTTATTTATTTATTTTATAAATGATAATTGTATTTTGTATTTTCTACTTAATACTCTCAACTTGTGGGATTTTAATTTCTTTTCATACTTGTGACTTGTGGTTTCAATTAGACATTATTAATTAATGTGGTTTTCATAGAAAGTTGTTGATGTAATAATGATTTGATTTGGTTTATGTATGTGGATTAGCTTTTGATAAATGATAATTAATAACTTGTTTGAACATGCTTATACTTGAAAAAATAAATCATCTTTTCGGCATTGATATTTTTTTCTTACTATTTATCAGGATTTTCCTATTTTTAAACTAAAAAATAGAGAATTGTGTAGCTTATGCTACATGCTAGAGAGGGCTGAATGCTACTCAACACGCAACCGCTATTTAAAGCACTTGTTGCAATGAAGAAATTTGATCCTGGTTTATTGAATAATCCTGCCTTTTGAAACGATTATGTAGCCCATCTTTGTTGCATATATCTGCTGTCAATGATGTCTTTGTGGTCTCTGTGGAATGGGAAAAGGAGAGTTTATGGCTTGGAGCTCAGCTTTCTCTCTCTGTTATGTAATTAATGGTGATGAGTTAGCGAGTTAAGCTCTTTTCTGCAGGATCCAGTGTTTTGGTCCCCAAAATTCATATGTTTCTGTGGAATTCCATCCCAGTGGTAACAATAGGCGTTGAACTTAGGCGAGGACTTTAGCTGAAACAAGCTTTTTGGTCCAAAAATATTTTTCCCGTAACTTCTTTGTTGCCATCAAATGATTTTGTTGCCTGTACATGAATGGGAAATTGTCAAGGTCATCTATATTCTTATCAATCTTCTCCTCTGTGAATTTCACTTCTTTTTCCTTATTGTATTAAATTGATGTATGATGTGTGGATTTTGCAATCCTGCATTCTGCCGTCCTGACATTGACATTAGATGTTGGGTCCAATTCCCTGGAAGAAGGATGTTGCCAGTAAAAAAGGGTTTCCTATCTATTTACCAAAAAAGGGCTTGACTGGATTTTTTTATTATTTAAATGCAGGTCTTGGATTTGAAGGAGAGTGATCAGGAGCTAAAGCTAATTCTAGAAATGTATAAACGTGAATCCACTGATTCCAGGTTAGAACTTCTTATGCTTCCTTTTAATGTATTGCATTTCCGTAAAATCTTCTTGTGTAAGAGGTTTGTATTGCAATGCATCATCACATTTTTGTTCTATATATTGATTCTATTGTGTAGTTGGAGAATCATGTTGGTCAGTGGTGGCTGCTTATTATATGCATCATTCTTCTTGCATCTTCCTTACATGGATCCTTTTTCTCATGTGTTGAGAGGTCAATGAGTCAAGAATATTGGCAAGGATGAAACAGGGTGCTGCTATGCATTGGATCCTTCTTGTTCGATGCTATTATAGCATGTTTCTTATATCTTTTAATGTCTATTATAAAAAAATAAAAATAAAAAAAGGAAGAAAGAAAAAGACAGAAGTTTCCAAGGTTTGTTCAGATTTTTTACTTTTGTGGTGTAAAATGCAGCGCTGCTGAACAGCACCTGCCTTTATATGAGAATCATACTTTTTAGAAAGGAAAATTCTGTAAATGAACAATACTTTAATCCAGAAATTGGAGCCTTAAAACTGTGTAAACTTGATCACAATAATGTCTTTCTGAAGGACATTTGTGGGGAGCCTGTTTGTTTCTTTTTATCAGAGGTTAAGGTTATACAAATGTGATAAAGTTCAAATACTTCAGATGTTTAGAAATAGAAGGGCAAGTGATGCAGGATGACCTAATTATGATGCATGTTTATAAACACAATTATTCAGCGGAAATAAAAGGCAATAATAATCTAAAATTCTAGCATTAATCATCATAACTGAGAAAATCATAAAGGAAACATGCAATGGAGCGGGCCATCATCACAACCATGGAGTATGAAATTCAATTATTACTTTGGTTGGATCCGGGGATGAGACCTCGCAATCTTGCATGGTTATACCCAATCGATCAATGAAGATCACTAGTCCGAAGAATCAGGAAGTTTCTCGAATTAGGGATTTGAGAATTTGGGGTTTAGGGTTTAGATTGATTCTCAAAGTTTGATCGAGGAAGGATTAGCAAAACTGAAAAATAGAACAAAGAAGATGATTATCTTGAAGAATTTGGAGGGGCACAAGAAGAAGTTAGGAGAAGAAGATCAAGGAAAGAGAAGAAGCACCATGAGAGAGAGAAGAGAGAAACCACCAAAGATGTTTGCTTTTCATTAACAATCAACTAATCACGTTATTAGGGCTTAGCCCACTTAAATAAGCAAGAAGAAAACATAAAAGTACCAAAATACCCCTAAAATATTGGTAAAAAAAACAACTAAAAAAAACAGTTCGTACGTTGGCCGGTCGCCCGGTGACCAATTTGGCCGGGCGCCCGGCTAAGACAAAAACTGTCCAGCAAGAAAAACTGCAAAATTGCAGAATTAAGGGCGCCCGGTGCCAAGTTTGGCCGGGCGCCCGACCACCTTCAGAAAGGCAGTTTCTATTCTTTCAGTCTGGTCTTCTTCCATACTACACATGTGTCTTCTATATGCCAAATCACGTGCGTAGGATCTTCAATGCTCCTCAATTATCGCCTAACCACAAGGAAGGTGTTAGTGGTGGGCGCTTTCTTCGTTGGTAAACTTGAAACGCTAGATGTCTGCATCAGCAAGGCTCTTAGTTCTTATCCTTTAAGGTTTTATCACAGTAGAAACTGTTAGAAAGAAAGAACTACTATAAAAGACCGTGCTTGCATTAAAAGATAGAAGTTTGAAAAGATAGCTGAACATCAGAAAAGAGTTAAAAAGATATGAAGTTCAAACTAAGAACTTTAACAACAGAAAAGCTCTAAAAAGATTAGGGCTTTTTAGATTGCTGTGCGATGTGCGTCAAGCAAGAAGAATCTGTGCCGTAAGTTCTATTGCATTGTTATCTTGCCTGGAACTTGGAAGGTTCGATCAGCAATATTTGATCGATTTGGGATTCTTTGGGCCCAAGTCACAGTTGAGGTGCTAATTGCAGCTTGGAGAAACAGTGCTCTGGGTCTTATTGGCTCGATTCTTCGGAAGATGGCATTGCTATCAGTGCCGTGGGTCCTATTGGCTCGACTCTTTGGAAGATGGCGTTGCAATCAGTTTTGTTGTCTCTGTGTAGAGCGCAATCACAGGAATTTCGAGGGAGATCTTGTAATGAGGTGAGGATATTAAGCCTGCTACTTAATTTTGGAGTGGGAACAGATTCCAGATTATTCTGGCATTAAAAAACTGTTATGTAACGGCTGTAACAACCTCCTCTTTTTTTTTTAATTCTTTTTTTTAAAATTTATTTTTAAGGTTCAAGATTTTGTAATGACTGTTACATAACAGTAATGGTAGGACTCCTTACGCGATTTGGGGCTGTTTTCAGAATGGCATGTAACCAAGGTATGCCAAATCGGTTACATCACAGTTGTTACGTGATGGTAATGACGTGACCCGTTACACAATACGGGGTTGTAACAGGCCATCCTGAAAAACATGCACCATAACAGACCTAATGTTGTCAAATGGCATAAGTGATCCTGACTGCTCTAAGGGGTTGTGCGCTTTTATGATGGCATAATCGTATACGCGATCACACAACCTCCTAAACATTTTTTTTTATATAAAAAAAAAAAGAACAAAAAGGAAAATTCAGGAAAAGATGAAAAGCATGAAAATTTATGTAAAAATACTATCAGTGAAGGAATTGTTTTTTAAAGTTTTATTAGATATTAGACTATAACAAGTCAACTAACAACTACTCAAATGAATGCATATACTAAAAAATGTGAAAAACAACATAGAAATTTTATTGATATCATTTTAAGAGAGAATGAGAGTAATAGACTGTGAGAGAGAGTAAGCAAGTAAGAGAGTTAGAGAGTAGAGAGATTGAGAGGTGTGTGTGTGTGTGTGAGAGAGAGAGAGAGAGAGAGAGAGAGAGAGAGAGAGAGAGTTGTGAAAATAGAAGGGCGGGAAAAAGTGAAATGAAGCAAAAAAAAATGCGACCGCATAAGCTCCAACGGCACAATAAGCGCATGCCACCATGGCATTATGCGGTGCACTTGTCCAAAATGGCATATGTAATGGCATAATTGCTTATGCGATCACATATGATAACATTGGATGGACCGTTACGGTCCATCGTAATAGCATAACTCATTTAAAAAAAAAGAGGGGGAAAAATCCATTTTGTAGTGAAAAAAATAACTTCTCTTCCTCTCCTTTGCAAGTGGAATGGAACGTCTCTCTCTCTCTCTCTCTCTCTCTCTCTCTCTCTCTCTCTCTCTTCTTTTGAGAAGGTTACGTGGCTTCTTTATGTCCATGTCTTTAACAAGGATGTCTGTCCACCTAGCTGTACTATAAACTATGGTCCAGCAATGGATAACTTCTAACTAGTGTTTTAAATAGCTACGCTATGTAGCATGTAGCTTATGCTACGTAGCGTAGCTTTGCCTAAACGCTACGTAGCTCATGAAAATAGCTTAAGTTGCATGTAGCCTACACTATGTAGCGTGTAGCATAGTCTATGAAGCGTGTAGTGTATCCAAAGCTCATGAAAATAGCTTAAGTTGCATGTAGCCTACGCTACATGATTAATTTGGATATGCTACACGCTTCATAGACTACGCTACGTGCTACATAGCTCACATTACAAGTCATTTTTCACTATAACATTAAAATCAATAATGTTTTTAATGATTTTTTACATTTTTATATTTCAATGAAAATTCGTTAGTCTTTTCGATGCTTTTAGTAAAATAATATAAGAAATAGTTTTAAATCAATTTTGCTGCTCTTTCTTCACGTTTATACTTAATCATTACTACTTGCTATTACTTTTGGTTGCATTTGGTTGCACCAAATATCATGAAATTTTGTTAAATTTTATTATTAATCATCTAATTTGGTGCAACCAAGTGCAACCTTGATTAAAAATGTAAGCTTTGTGTAGCTTACGCTACACTCTATGTAGCTTACGTCTCACGCTTCAGAGGGGTGAAGGCTACACTACACGCTATTCGCTATTTAAAACATTGCTTCTAACCTTTTGTGCGTGAGATATCCAATCCGGTCAAGAGGTTGGCCCCATTATGAGGATCACCTTTTGCAAAACTCAAGCACATCCACTCATTGAGTGGATTGGACTTATTTTTTTGCTATTTATCAATCGCTAGAAATTTGTCTAGTGTTGCCCACTTGATGAGTAGATATGGATATGGCAAATTGGTCAAAATTTTCAATGAAACTTTAGGGATTTTTGAGAAAGACATCAATACACACTTAGAAATCAAAACATTACAAAAAGCTAGTGCACGTAATGGGTTTCCTTTGTATGGGGTCCTAATATATGCGTTGTCTAACTGAACTGATGCAAGTATATTAAAAGTCTATTCAATATAATTTATAAATGCAAGAAGACATGTACGGAAACACAAGCAATACGTTCAAAAGCAAAAGAAGAATCACTAGATTAGGTTACATGCATGTTTGATTTTGTGTTTGGATATAGAGATTGCAACTGATTTGCGAGAAATTGAGAAATTTTGATTTTTTTCCAATTTTCCACAACTCAGCCCATTTCCCCCAAATCTTGAAATTGAAGCTCCAAATTCATGATTTTTCATGGAAAAATGAAGAATCATGGATTTGTAACCATTTGACACCGATTTAACATGATTTATAGTAAAAAATGGATCGAAAATGCTGACTAGATTGAATAGGTGGGATATATCAGCACTACCTGTGTGTTTCGTATCACACAGGCGGGATACAAGATATATTGTGGGATATAACGGCTGATATCGTCGATACTGTAAACATTGGTTGCAAGCTTTTGCACCATCTTGGTGCTCATTTTGTAAATCATTGTTTCTTTTCAAAAAAAATTTGCTCATTTTGTAAATCATTGTTTCTTTTCAAAAAAATTTAATGGATGAGTTCCAACATGTGTTTCAGTCGTGGTGTAGCCTTTTCTCATGTGCATACAGAGATAATTCTGATGCAGACAGGTTGGCGAAATCAGGTGTCTAGGGATGGTATCCTTTTTGCTTTTTTGGGCCCTAAAAATTGTTTCAGTCTTCTTGGTTATTTCATCGTTATAATGGTGTCTATCATTTTCTCTGGTTGCCACGGTGACTGTTATATTGTTTTCTTTTCTAAATAAAATCTTGATGTCAACCATTAAAAAAAAAGAATAAAAAAGGACCAGGACTTCTCTTTCTTGCCTTTCTTTAACGTTTGATCATTTTGTACCCATCCAAAATGGTTTCAGTTGATTTGTGATAAACGGAGGAATGTAAGAATCTGTAGTTTGCATGTCTTGCTGACCATGGGTTCATGTTCTGCTCTCCCCAAATCAGGGAAAATAGTTTCTTATTTGTCACGAGTCAAAGTTGAGAAGATGGTTGGGTGTCCTTAGCATTAGCTGTCATATGAATGTGCTTGCATTTTGCTCTAATAGGCGACCTGTATACACCTCATCTATCTTGAACAATGGGTTTACTCTGAATCTCTATCTTGGATATTGTTGATTGTTTTGCTGCTATAATTTCATGCATAAGAAGTCTGGAAAGGCTTTTCTTGTTGATTGTTATTTTACGCATAAATTCTGATTTTTAATGGTGTTCCAAATTATTGACCATTGTGGGGGCGGGGAATATGGACCATTGTTTTTCAATTCTATTTTATGCATAATTTTTTTTTCTGCCCAGGACATTATACTTGAAATAATACTGAATACTGCTTAAAGAATGTAGAATTTAGACTTTCATAATTATACCAAAATGTTGCCTTTTTTTTTTTTTCTCCCCAATTGCAGCGATGTGATTGAGTCCAGGGACTTGGAATACAAAGCTTGGGCTCACGTTCAAAGCCTTAAATCTTCTCTTGATGAGCACAATTTGGAGTTGCGTGTTAAAGCTGCCAATGAAGCTGAAGCAATATGTCAACAGAGGCTAGCTACTGCTGAAGCTGAGATCGCTGATCTGAGGCAGAAATTGGAAGCTTCTGGAAGGTTGGCTTTAAATTAATCTTTCTGTGTTGCTTAATTTTGTGTGTGTGCTGTATTATTATCATTATTTTTTTTTTTTGTGAATTTAACTTGCAATTTAAGCATATAAGTTTAATGGCTGTCATTTTCCGCTCCACTGCATTGCTGTTCTGTCAATGAATTTCCCAGACCTTTGAGGCAAGACAATTTTCCCAATGTACTAGCTACCTTAGCTGGCCAAGTTGATTTCCAATTCTGGTACTATTATTCTTTTTTTTTTTTTTTTTAAATATTGTACTGCAATATGAATAATAATATTTATGGAAATGAGCAAATAACCTTGTACTAAATTATTGGGAACAAATACATCCCCACAATTAACATGTAGCGTAGGCTACATGTGACTCAAGTTGTTTTCATGAACTACATGATGTTAAAGCTAAGCTACACTATGTAGTGTAAGCTAATGCTAAATAGCAAAGCTATGATAGTTAGGATCTTGAATCCTACTCTTCAACATGTGCCACTGTGGCAAGCGTGAGATCTGGGCCTTTTGGGAGGTGGCCCTTATATGCTGTGGCCTGAATTTCAGGCCTATCCCTTCAGTTGCAATTTTTTTTTTTCACTTTTTTTTTAAAAGCACTAATAATTCTCAACCATTCTTCTGTCAGTTCGTTTCTAGATTCAACGATTTCCCCCCACCTTTGGACCAGGCAGGCACTATTTTCATGCCATGGCACACACATGGTGAGGCCCCTGCCTGATGATTTGTGTGGGTCTTGCACCCAAATGTAAATGGCACATTAGAGAGTGTAGGATTTGTGATCCTTTTGACAACCAGATCATTTCTCTTAAAAATTGTGGCCGGTTGTGAAATTTTTGTAAGAAGAATAACTAATCTCCTTTTTTTTTTTTCCCCTCTTAATCAGGGATATATGTAAACTTTCCGAGGTCCTGAAATCTAAACACGAAGAAGGCGAGGCCTATTTGTCTGAGATAGAGGTTTAATTTCCCTCCTTTTTCTAGATGGATTATGGAAGTTGAGGAACAGGAATAGGAGTGTAATTTTGGCTTCTGTTCCCTGCAGTCTATTGGGCAAGCGTATGGTGATATGCAAACTCAGAACCAACAACTCTTGCAACAAATTACAGAGAGAGATGACTACAACATCAAGGTGATCTAATTTTTTTCTTAGTTCAGAAAGTATTTTCTGTTGTCTCTCTTGTAGTGCATGCATATGAATTTAGTTTTATGCTGGTTGTAGCATTTAAGTTCTGCTTATTCTTTTCCTTCTCTATATTTGAAGATTTATTCTGCGTATGGAACTCGGAAGCTTGTGTTAGCTTTACAAGTGTGTACTCTAAACTGTATCATTCACAACAATAACATAGAGATTTGAGATGAACATGTAGAACTGAGGGATTTCTCAGAAAGCTACTCCCTTTTGACTTAACCTTTTAGGTTTCTGGCCAAGACATATCACAATCACAGAAAATTTGAGCGTACAGTTGTTTGTTTTCTTGAGACTTCTTTAAAATGATTGGTTGATCTCTTAGAGGGAAGCTATTATTGTTATTGATGCCATGTTTCTTGAAATAGCAGCAACACTTCTTTTGGTTGATATCTATTTCTCTAAATCATGGATAATGACAACACTTGTTTTCTTGGTTGTTGTTGGACATCTTAGACTAGGAACTAAAATCTATCCCTGAAAATCTTTTATTATAATGGTCATGTGCTTGCATGCATGTGCCCATGCATGTGATCGAGCTGGAATACAGGTGTGTTTGGCTATCTTCCATTAGCAAACATGAATTTTCTGTGCTCAGTATTGGTTTGTTAGTCTTAGATCTTTGTTATGTTTCATGCTGTTCACCCAGATTGCAGTCTTCTGACTCCAACCCTTCTTGTTTCAGCTTGTGTTAGAGAGTGTGAAGACAAGACAGCTTCAGGGTACTCTACACATGGAAAAACAGACCATGGAAAAGGAGATGCAGCATGCGAATGCATCTCTTCATTTCTATGATATGAAAGCGGCACAGATCGAAGATCAGGTTACTTTTCTGATTCTCAGTTCACTTCAGCCAAATCATTCCCAGTTTCTTTAAGTTTTGAGAGTTGAGACACATATATACTTCCTTTGCAGTTGAAATTTTGCTCAGAGCAGGTTGGGAAACTTGCAGAGGATGCCTGGCAAAGTTCACTTGCTTTGGAGAACACAAAAAAGAGACTGTCGGAGGTACAGGGAGAATCTCAGCAGCTACGACAATCACTTGGTGAATCACAGTCCAAGGTTGAGAGAAGCCGGCTGGATGTTGCAGAGCTGCAGATAGAAGTAGAGAATGAGAGGTAGTCAGTCATCTATTTTTCACGTTAGTCTAATAATCCTGAATTGAGCGCTTGACACTCATAATTCTTTAAAATTTTCAGGTTTAACAAGAAGAGAACTGAAGAAGAACTGGATGTTGTGACAAGGAAAGCTACACTACTTAGTGCACACACAGAGGGTACATCAGTGATAGAAAAGCTTCAAGAAGAAGTCAGAGAATACAAGGAAATACTAAAATGTAGTGTCTGCCACGACAGACAGAAGGAGGTAAAGCTCCAAATGCTATAATTGGTGTACTGTCTACTCCAATTTCATCCGACATGCTTGGAGCAGTATTTGTATTAGGAACTGATCACAGACAGGCAACATGGTTGTTAAATATCCTACATAATACAGCCACATCTGATATTTATTGGCCTACAGGTGGCCAATATGGGTCCATACCAATACAGGCTTATAGTCTGTATCAGGCTATCAGCCTATGTTGTAAATGTTATTTGAGGAGCTGATATGGGGGCCAATATTGATGTTTAAAACCATGACAGACAATAGTACCACAAGTCGTGGTTCTGTGCCATTTTTACTGCCGACTCTTTAGGACATCCGTGCCATGAATATGGTAGGACCCCCTTGAAGGCACCTGACACCAAAAAGGGCAGTCCACCCATTAGAGGGGCAATACCATTCGAATCAATGGACTGTCTGACTCAACATACAGGTGTGGCCCAGCTAGTGAGTCAATCAGCCTGATTACCTGATGAGGGTGATTTTCATTGTACAGATGTATGTTCAAGCGGCATGTCAGCGGGAAAGATGGTATGGCACCACGAGTTGTGGTGCTATTTCTCTGTATTATGCACTGGAACTCTGCTTATTTTTTGTAGTACTCTTAAACATGGTGCCTCAAGGTTGAGGTGCCAATATGCTTAAAAGCTTGTTATTCACATTTATGAAACCCACATTACGAACCAAATTGATGTGGTAGTGCTGTCATGACTTTTGTCAGATTAGGAGAGTAACTAGGTTCTCATGCGTATGTTGCCATAGCCCGTCTTTCTATATACCATAGCGCTCTCCTCAAATGAATGTTAATGCTTCATAAATTTCCTAAGTTGTATAAAAAGAAAAGAAAAAAAACACACCCAAGAATGGATAGGATTAATTTTCAAACACGATACAAAAGAAATCTGATCCCTTTTCATTTCAGAATTCTTTTTCTTTATTCCAAATTCTACTTTGCCATTGCTTCCAGATTTTCTGGGCCTGTTGAGAGAGACATGCTGTTGTTTTTGTTTATGCAATTCTTATTGTCTTCATCATTGTCTGCATCTTCTTGTTGTGTAATCTTCCTGTTTTGGGCCTCTCAGGTTGTCATCACCAAATGCTACCATCTATTCTGCGGTACCTGTGTCCAAAGAATCCTTGAGAGCCGCCAGCGAAGATGTCCCATCTGTGCTGCAAGTTTCGGCCCTAACGATGTGAAAAACATCTATATATGAGAAAGTGTTTGTGCTCTGTTGCAGAAGAGAAAACCAAGTCAGGCGTCAACCCACCTGTGAAAGATTCTGGGCTTCGGCAGGTTTCTCGCCTGTTGTATCACTATAGGGTCTCCTTTGTAATATATTTCTACAAGAATTGGTGGTTTCCTCCGCTCCCCCTCTCCCTTTCCTCAGTAGGTTTCTGTGTACTGCTGTGGACATGGGGTTTACGGGTAGATTTTCTTCTCATGAGGTTCCCTCTGATATGTGTAAAGTCCCGCATCCATCCGTCGACTGCTTTGGCGCACTCTCTTTTACCTGAGCCATTGGATTATTAATTGATTAACTTGCAGATCCACTTGAAGAGCCTGCCCCGTTTCTGTGTAGACATGCACAGTTGTTCGACACATGGGCTGTGGTTGTTAATGTACAAAATTTCCAAGGGCAATCCGGGCTGAATGGTTTCTACGGAGTATTCATGCTCCTGTTTCTTGGGTCGAAGGCAGCATTGCTAGTGAATCTGATTATTTCTTGTTATGCCAGGCTCTCAGCTGAAAATAGACCAATGGTCTCAGTCTTCAGAAAATTTTGTTTGATTTTTTATTGTTTCCTTTTGATTGTTTGGGATTTAATTGCATCCAAGTATTCCAGTCCATCTCCATTCTTAGGGTTTAACCTGTTCCCATGCATGTCTATAGAGTAAAATAGGATCCTTGACCCCTAGGCTTTGCATGGGATACTTGGGGTATGCAGTTCTTACAAGTGTGGCACCTGGTTCAACAATTAAGACTATTGGTCTATTTTGTTCCACTATGGATGGACCTTGACCCACAACTCTCCCAATTGGGCCAAAGAATCAAATTGGTGAATTTAAATTGCCAATCAGATTTAGGCCATGAACTGAAGGTTAGGATTATCCCATAGAATTCTTGGTGCATGGCTCATCCAGTGGTGGAAGACTTGTCTAGACTTGCCAAATCATGGTGCCCGTCTGGCAGGAACTAGAACCCTGGTGCAGCGAGAGAAGCCTTGGATCCTCGTAGAAGTCTTTTAGCCTAACCTTTTGAAAGCTAGGATATTTAGGCAGGCGGTGTGCGGAGGACGAAAGCCCATAGGAGAATGCATTTGTAGCCAATTGACCTCCGTTGCATGGAAATGAAACTGCATGTCTAACGAAGGCTGGTATATTCAATTTGACGACCCTTTTTTTTTCTTAATAATAATAATAATAATAATATATATATTATGATTATTCAATTTGACGACCCATAGTAATGCTTTTTACCCAACCCCACATAAACTCACCCCGAAACTCTTAACCTAACCTAACCAACCCTCTCTCTCTCTCTCGAGCGATGATCTAGTGCGTGTGTAACAGAAGGTGAGCGCGGCTACAATATGCATGGTGAGCAACTAACGGTGTGTGTACACTCTTTCCCACCGTTAAGTGGTCGGCCAGCAGGAATCTGGAAAATACTCCAACCATCCAATTCTATCATTGATTCTTGGCCCTGGAGGTAAAAATGGTCAGATCCACAACTCAGGTGGGCCACACCACCAGATGTATGATGGATGGACAGCAACTTCTGGTCCAACCGGTTGGACTTGAGACCTCTAGTGGCTTCAAGTACACTTTTCCACTTTTTATTTTTCTTTTTCAAGTTAATAAGAAAATATAATTAGTGTGACATGAATTATCCAAATGCCAGGTACATACGGCGCACACGCTTATAGAGACCAGACCACTGATGTGGTGGGTCTTCAGCCATAGCTTGAAATTAACGTGATCTAACTATGATATCTGTCCAATCAATAGCCCGCAAGAGGGAGGTATGGTTTAAAAGATGTTGATCAAAGCCTACGTTTAATTGACAAAAGTCAACAGTATTGCCGTGAAATGGGCCAGTGCAACCTCCATTTTTATTTCCCCTCTTTGTTGTCATTTTTGGTCCATCACATGCACCCCTACAATGGCATATGTGGCCCCACACTGATCATCCAAGCACAAAGAAAACTTGTGCAAGATGAGCATTCAAATTTCAATCAAGTGGACCACTTTTTTTTTTTTTTTTTTTGGGCCAGAAGATCAACACAGTGTGGTCCACCTGATGGATTGCCCATCTTGCACATGTTTGCGACGTTGCTGCATGCACTGACATGTAATGTGGGGGCTTAGAAAAACCTTAAGCCACTTTCGTGAAACTATATATGGCTGGTCATGGGTCGGGTTTGAGTCAGCCCGGCTCAAGGTTAGCCCAGGAAGTACCAGTTTTTCGATAATAGGCCAAGAATTACGGCTCGAACCTGAACTTGAGACCCGTTACCTCAAGGCCCAACCAGACCTACTTAAAATTCATTAAGACCAATGCCAACCCTACCTGACCCATTTAAATGCAATCAGATCAAAGCTCTTCCAAGCCTACCCGACTTGGCATTATCAAACTCGAGTTTAAGAATGGAATATGGGGTTAAAGGTATGCCTAGCCACGCCTAACCAGTCATGCATCATTTTGTTAGTATCTATACTGATTGTCTATTAATTCATTTTAAATTTTAGGCCGAGTTGGGTTGACTCATATCGCCCACCCCATTTATGGGCTGTACGGTTGGACCCAATCCATTTACTTTAATGGGCCACATTTTTTATACCCGAGCTCAACCCATTAGCCATCTAGGTTGGACGGGTTGTTGACCTGCGGTCGGATCTGATTCATTGCTACCCCTACGTGGAAACTAATCCAACCAAACTCTCACCTTCCATGATAGTCATCAGGTTGAATTTGAATTTTTATTCAATTTTTTAATGATGCATTTGTTTGTACATGTGTGTCCCACCTGATAATTGTGGCAGCCTACTCTTTTACAGACACATTGCATCTGCAAAGCTGGAATGGCCTGTGAGCGGCTACGGTACCACACAGGTGCTTTGTTTCCACATGTGAGGCAAGTGAACTTAAAAAGCGTACTCCAACACGTGAGCATATAACCTGATGCATTATAGGGGACAACAAAAAAGGAGGGAGAAATGCGAAGTGCGCACCAGATCTGAGTGCGCCTTTCTCGCACTAACCCAGGACGTTTTCCAACGTGGCACACTTTTAAAAGATCTACGATACTCGTAAAGCATGTCCCACCCTATAGACGTACCAAGTCAAATCAGCCCAATCAGCTTATCTGGCGAATGCCATTGCCATTTTTTTTTTTCTTTTCTTAAAGCAGCCGTCTATTTTGAATAGTACGGCCCACCTGACTTTTGATCAGTTTGTGCAAGTGAAACCCACGGTTCATTATCCCTGGCAACAGAAGCGGTTTGGGTCCTGCCCCTGACCGGACAGACTCGGTCCAGGAAAGGGCTCTGTGGGACCCACCATGATGTATGGGTTTTTATCCACTCCGTCCATCCATTTTGCCATACTATTTTAGGGAATGAGGCAAAAAATGAGGCAGATCCAAGGCTCAAGTAGACCACACATTGGGAATTGAGTGCGCACCATTAAAAATCTCCTGGTAGCCACGGAAGTTTTATCCAGCTGATATTTTGTTTTCTCTTCATCCAGGTCCATGTTGACCTTTTGAATGGGTTGGATGGCAAATAAACATCAGGGTGGGCCGTAGGAAGGTTTCAACAGTGGGCGTCATTATCACCGCCGCTTCCTGTGGTGCGGTCCACTTGAGCGTTGGATCTGCCTCATTTTGGGCTCTTATCTTAAACGATCTGAAAAAATGGACAATCCACTTCCACATGCATCCCCTTAGGGTTATTGAGGTCAATAGCCAGTACTATGATGTGTTGGTGTCAGTCCATCTGCCACACCATAGCTCTTCCTCCTAGTCAAGTTTTTTTTTTAGCTCTAGAACCACTTCTCACTTTTTTATGGTCGAAAATGCCTCTATGCTGTCCTTCTTACAATGGGCTCGTCTCAAGGGAAGAACTTTTTTTTTTTCTTTTTCTAAGAAGGGCATGGCCCTATAAAAAATAGGGATCCAAGGATAGTCATGAACCTACAGAATGATTTTTTTATTTTCTATTTGAAGCTTCCTGTGACCCACAACTATACTAATAGTGTGCATTAATTCTGAACTGTTTTCTCCCGTGTGGTCCATCTATGATGAGTTTAGCCCTCAAACTTAGGTTGATGGCATTAAATTAAAGTCTCTTACATGTGGAAGGAATGGATTTACTTCAAGATGACTCAGTGAGTCCCGTATAAGATGTGAATAAATTCAAAACACATGGCCCTTTCACAATCTTTGAAGTGGAACTTATGATGAGAAGAGGTAATATATATATATATATATATATATATATATATATATATATATATATATATATATATATATATATATATTCTCTCTTCTAGTGGATATAAATGATGAGAGTTTGTGAAATAGAGGAGGGTGTGGGGTCCTTCTTTGTTTTTTCTTTATTTTTTATTTTTTGCTATATAAATAGTGGGACCACATGGAGCCCGAATATTCGCCGAGGATCGTAGATATTCACTAAGGACTTCGAGGACTGCAAATATTCACTGAAGATTGGGGATATTAATAGTGAATTACGAATATTAACTGAGGACCGCGGATATTATCTGAAGATCGCGTATATTCACTAAGGACCATGTATATTCATCGACGATCGCGGATATTAACAATGGAATATCCGTGGTTCTTAGTGAATATCAGCGATCCTTAGTGAATATTTGCTGTCCTAAGAGAATATCCATAATCTTCTATTAATATTCGTGGCCCTCAAAGAATATCTATGATTCATGTGGTCTCACCATTCATAAAAAAGACCCCCCCCCCCCCCCCCCCCCCCCCCTTCTTCTCTTTCACAAACTCATACCATTCATATTTATCAAAAGAAATAAAAATAAAATACAAAAAACTTACTCTCTGCTTAGCATAACTTTCACTTCGGAGATCATAGCCAAAAAACTTCAGAAAAAAAAAAAAAAAAAACTCGTTTTGTTTTCGGCGCAAAACTAGTCTCAACTAGCCGGAGTTTTTTGTCATCGCCTGGAGTGTGTAGAGACTGATTATACAACTACCAAATGTCGAGGAAGCTTTAGCTTCGTGTGATCCCAAGAAGTTAAAAAATAAAGGAGGGAAAAGAACTAATTCATATATTTTATGGGGTTCATTAGGTTGTTTGGAAGTAAATTCATCCTTTCCACATATAAGATTTTTAAATTTCATGTTATTGGCCTAAGTTTGAGGGCAAAACTCATCACAAATAGACCACTATGAAAGAAAAAGTTGAGAATTAAAGTATATTGTTAGTGTGATCGTGGGCCATAGAGAACTTTAAACAGAAAACTACAAAAAATCCTTCTGTGGATTCACGATTGTCTGATTAAAATGAACGAATCATATTGTCCAAGGGATGGGCTGAATCTTTTTTTTGGTGGGGCTCATGTCCTTCTTAAAAAAATTTTCCATAGAGAAGAGCCCGTCGTACGAGGGGCAACTGTGGCAGAGGGGTTGAAAAGTGAAAAAGTAGTTCAGAGCTAAAAAAAATTGAGTTAGAAGAAGGACGAGCCACTGACATGAATACATCACAGTCACAATATGGGGCTACTGACCCCAATAACCCCATTTAGATAGATAAAATGTCCAACATTAGTGGCTAGGATCTTTTGTTCTTCCATATTTTGAGAACATGGTCCATCCACGGTGGGACCTACATCCCAATATTCTTGATATACTGAACCATTGGACTCACATGTACAAAACTCAAAGCCATTGGATTACAACTAGCAGGCATGGGCTAGAATATACGCACACCCAAGCTAAGGGCTCGGCCTAGATTTAAAGCACAATTATTAATTGCGCTGGGCTTAGGTTTCCACGACCTCATTAGCCTGACCCATTTAAGGTTCCAATCGGTATTTTTGTAAATATCATGCCTGGCACACTAATGAACAGCTTCAATCTTGCGTAGAAGTCTGTGGATTGCTATCTCATATGTTATTGGCCCCGTCTTGGTTCGGCATGGGTCCAGGTTTTACTTTGCAGGTCGGTCTCAGATAGACCTCTGGCTCACCTGCAGCAGCCCAACACAGACCGAGTCAGGCCCATTTTCAGCCCAATATACTAGGTGAAGAGGATAATGTTGATGGATAGTACACATGCAGCCAAAAAGAAACAAGACACACATCATGTGGTGGTGGGTCGCACCCTTCTTTCAAGTACTAATCACCCACAGAATAAATTCAATGATCTCCAAATCCTCGTGTAGAAATGACCATCCCTTGGATGCCATCACTCCACCAGGAAGCTTCCTTTCCAATGGAAAGCTTGGCTATGAAAAGTACAACAGGAGAAGCCAAAGCAATAATTCAAGAGAGAGACAGAGACCACTTTCATTTGGTCTTCCTTTCATCTTCCCTTCTCATTTTTTTACTTACCAGAGACAACAGCGTCGACCTTCTATCTTTTAAAAGGATTCTCTTTTCTTCAGTCAGTGGGCCACACATGAATACGAAATGTACACCACTGACAAGGTCACCCCATAATTATTCAAACGTGACCGTGTTCCAATACCCACCATGGGATTTTAGACCCAAGTGGAGCTCATATGGTACTCTGCCTGAGTATTTTCGATCATACACCTTCACACATCCATGGTACACGTAGAATATATTAATCCAGACCATCCAAATTTCCAATTCCATTGTGGACTTCACTTGCTGTAGAAGTTAACAGTGATCAGGTGATTGTAACCATCCAATTGATGACAATCAAACAGATATGTTCTATAGGGAAAATGGCCTATAAGAGGTCAAAACCGCATCTCGAGTGGACGGTTCTCCTTATCGCAACCCTGAGGTTGTGGGTCCCATTACAGCTCACCCACCAAAAGTTGAGAAAAAGGTACGCATGGGTGAGTCCAATGGAAAAAAGCCCATTGAATGGACGGTTAAGATCGTCCGGTTGGCGTGGTGTTTGGCTATTCCCAACCGGACCGGGGCTCATAACTGAACTATTCTGATTGGCAATCACATGCATTAACGGTTCCGTCCTTGGTCCAGTTCACGTCAGCTTCTACAGTACCATACTCATGGCTAATAAAATTCAGCTCTTGTCAAGTTTGGGTCTTTTCTGGTCTATTTATGGAAGACTCGTGGCTAATAAAATTCAGCTCTTGTCAGGTTTGGGTCTTTTCTGGCCTACCTCTCAGGACTTACGAACCAGGTCCGATCAGGTTCAGGTACCTGACATCCAGGTCCCTTCCTCTCCAGATATTGTTCTTGAAAACTCGGGCTCTGATTCGATTCAGTTGAAGTACTCAAGAGGGTTTTCAGATGTAAGTTTTTAGTTGGGTTCAGGTCAAATAAGAGCATTTGCCTGGTTTAGACAGACTCAGATTGCCTACTGGCACTGCCAGTGCTTTGTGGGCCATGTATGTGTTTTATCCACCCATTCATATGTTTTTCTAGATTATTGGATGAAGCTTAATGGTAGGCATTCAATCATCACTGTTTCCTGTGGTGTGGTTCACATGAGATTTGGATCTGTCTTATTTTTTAGCTCATGCCCTAAAATAATCAGGAAAAATAGATGAACAGCATGGATAAAACATCATGATGGGCCCACAGAGCACCATCCAAGCACCAGTAGGCAATCTGCTTCAGGTCCAGACCACCCCAAGAATGCCCCAGACATGTGCTACTTTGACACATGCATAACAAGGTCCTGATTGATGGACCTGACGCAGGTCGAGTCCAAAAAGATGAGACCAGAACTTTACCCATTTTCTTAAATTTTTTTTTAAATACTCAAACCAGCTCACATGGGTGCTCCAACCCATGACCTCAATGTCGAAACTCTGCTGTCTACCACCAACCATGAGCAAGGACCCAATTTCCTAAGGAGTTGAAAATGTTACACATAGGCTCATTACAACCGGGTCAGGTCATCTGGTACCCATGGTCTATCATACCACTGACATTCCGAAATTAATCAGCCATCAAATGTGAAATGGGAAAACCAGTCATCACAAATTGCTAAAATGCGCTAGACCCCTTAAAAGGGTGACGGATTTTGTTAGTATCTAATCAGCGTTAGTGATATACTTTTTGTGAGTGGGTTGGACCATCAGTATCACCATCACCGTTCTTTATGTAAGAAAAATGCCAAAAAGCTCATTCACCATTTCTCCCTATCCTGATTGGATTTTTGGGACCCCATTTTCACAAGTTGAATTACATGAAAGTGGATGGCACACGAGTGAAAGAACGGATATTTTCATTGGGTTGGTCATGTTTTTTTTTGCATCTTCCTGTTCAAACGTCAGGCCACTTTACTCACATGGGCCTACAAAATAATTGGACGGCTAACAAAAAATGTTTCAGCATTCCCTTTGTGCATCGTGGATCGGCTACTACCCCCAGTTAGAAGGCTCAAGTGGACCACAGCATAGGAAGCATTGGAGATTGAATTCCTACCGTTGAAAATTTTCTAGGGCCCACCGTGATGTTTATTTTGCATCCAACCTGTTCATAAGGTTACATAGACCTGTACGTAGGGAAACAATAAATATCAGCTTGATCCATAACTTCCGTGCCCCACTGGAAGTTTTCAATGGTAAGCTTTCAATCCCCACTGCTTCCTCTGGTGTGGTCAATTTGAGCCTTCAATCGGCCTCTTTTTTGGTATCATGCACTTAAATGATCTTTCAAAATGAATGGACGACGGGGATAAAACATGTACATCACGGTGGACCCATAGAGACAATGACAGGACCGTCCGTCTCTCTCAGAAGGGGGAATGATGTCCGTGATTTTTTGGCTCTGTTTAGACCAGAGTTTGTGAATTGCTCTAGAATCACATGATCACATACCCATTTGAAAAATGGTGGTGACTCTTCAACTGCACACATGGCATAGTTGTCCGGCAATCCAGACTGTCCAAATTGCTGGGCAATTTATGGATGGAGCATAACTGAAAAATTACACTGATGGCAACTGTCTGATTTTGCACATGAAATCTGGAGTATTTACTATTTCACATTAATGGCTATCAATTAGATGGTTAGGATAAGATGCTTGATCGGTGTAGTTTTAGAGAGATACTCTATCCACAATGTAGGACACTATTTTGCCGGTCTGGATAGCCATACATGAGTGCCACATGTTTGGAGAACGAATCAAAGCCATTCCCAGAATGGTGGCGAACTATCATAGAAGCCTAGCCATAGAACTTATACGAATTTCAATTGATGTGGGGCACAAGGATCTGGTATCAAGATTAGGGATTGCAATTGGTGTTTCAATATCTAGGGATTTTTATACACAGCTCCCTCATTATTCTACAATTTACATTCCGGTACCTATTTTAAACATCTTTTTATTTAGATACCTCATTAGTCATTATTGTAGTTATATTATGTTCTGTTAGATTTCTCCTATGTCTATTAGATAGTATTTGATTTTTTTTTTTTGTAAGGGACGAAATTGCCCTCCCCTTTTTAAATGATGAAATTGCCCTTCCCTCTCTAAATGACCAAATCCACCGGCCATTTCCCCTTTACTGACACCCTCATTCAACCAGGCTTTGCAAGACCGCACCTATGTGGCTTAAGGGACACCCTGTAGCTCCGGGGTGTGAGGACACTTTGGGGCCCAACGTGATGTATGTGTTTTATCCATGCCGTCCATTTATTTTTTCAGCTCATTTTAGGGCATGAGCTCAAAATTAAGGGATATCCAAGGCTTAAGTGGACCACAACAGAGGAAACAGTGGGGATTGAATTCCTACTACTGTCCCCACCGTTTCGTGTAATGTGTTCCACTTGAGCTTTGGATATACTTCAATTTTGGGCTTATGCCCTAAAATGAGCTGGCAGTGTCGATAAAACACATACATAAAACTACCCCCCCACAAAGTCCTTACACCAGGTAGCTGATTGGTACGGGGTTCCTCACGCAATCCACGTGGTGGCTCACGTGCTCATAAGTGCACAATATATCCTGACCGTTCATCAGGTGATCCGAGCTGCTTATGTATCTAATGAAAATCAGGCCAATATCTTGGCATTGTAAGGTCCACTTCCAGAGGTAGACCCTACCCTTGATTAGCAAACCCAAATGATTTATGGGGTACAACCTCCACAGCCTAGCAAATGAACAGCTGCGACACCACACATACTTGCTGCACTCGCCACTGAGTCACTGACCAAATCCATTTGGATTGTTGCCTCGTGGAGCTCAGATTCAACACAAATTTGGATGGTTTGGATTGAGGAACTGTCTCCTTTTTCATCTTTTAATTTTCCTTATGGATTTAACTGATCGAGTGCTACACATGGACCGTGGCCTACTTATAGTGGGACCTACCTCTTAACTGGTCCTTATCACCGTACAGAAACCAATCAATCTCCCATATGTCCAACTGTTATAGTGAGCCTTGTCACTAAAATGAAGGGAATTTGTCATTTGACTTTTCCATCAATGAGGAATTTCACATTGTAGGAGAGTATCGCTTTCATCATGGCTATCATGCTTGGCACGGCATGCTTCGTACGAGGTATACCTCAATCCAAACTAGTGTAGGGCCCACCTTTGTAAGGTTTAAATTCGAGTGCCACATGTATACGAAACTGTATTCTAAAATTGGTTGCTCTTTGCATGAGCCATATAAGGTGAAGCCCATTACATCAACAGTTTAGACTATTGAACAGAGAGATTGACTAGTGAAAGTGAAACCTCAGTGCTGCTTAAATGCCCACTCAAAAAATATCAAGAAGATTATTTCGGAATTTGGCCCGTCACAGCAATGCTTTATACAAATTTCTAAGTGCCCGTGTATGAGTCATAAGCTCTGCTAAAGTACTAAAACTTTCGCTGCTTATAGAGGAGGCTTATTAATGATAAGGCTCGATATTCTGATAGAGTGTGATAGGTGATATGCAAGTGCACACAAAAATGGCTCAAGAAAAGGATGTTCGGCTCAAAATAAACCTTTGGGTGAAAAGGCCCATGTGGGATGGTTGAATATAAGATATACTACAATGATATTTGAATTAGCCGACTATATATATAATGGGTGGTTAATGTATGAAATTACTTTAAAGGTTTGTTTGCCTTACTAATTAAAGAAAATGTGCAATGATTACAAATTATTTTACTTACATATTTATAGCATATTTATAGCATCTGCATTTGTCGCCTATTCTAATGTTTGGTTTATCAGTGGTGAAATTGTAACAATGGTATACTTTTTATTCTACTTGAATGTTAATTTACCACAAAAAATTCTAATGTTAGTGTTTGAATTTAAAATTTTTACTATGTGAAAAGGCAATGATTACATATTCCTTTACTCATCTTTTAATTTTCCTCATAGATTTAACTTATTCGAATGCTACACATGGACCATGGCCTACTTATAGTGGGACCTAGCTCTTAACTGGTCCTGATCACCATACAGAAACCAATCAATCTCCCATCTGTCCAACTGTCATGGTGAGCCTTGTCATTATTAAATGAAGGGATTTGTCATTTGGATATTGAGCCTCGTTACTAAAATGAAGGGAATTTGTCATTTGGCTTTTCCATCAATGAGGTATTTCACATTGTAGAAGAGTATCGCTTTCATCATAGCTATCATGCTTGGTACGAGGTATACCTCATTCCGAACCAGTGTAGGGCCCACCTTTGTATGGTTTAAATTCAAGTGCCACATGTATACCGAAACCGTATTCTAAAATTAGGTTGTTCTTGGTGCATGAGCCATATAAGGTGAAGCCCATCACATCAACAGTTTAGACTATTGAACAGAGAGATTGACTTGTGAACGTGAAACCTCAGTGCTGCTTAAATGCCCACTCAAATAATATCAAGAAGATTATTTTAGAATTTGGCCCGTCACAGCAATGCTTTATACAAATTTCTAAGTGCCTGTGTATGAGTCATAAGCTCTAAAGTACTAAAACTTTTGCTGCTTTTAGAGGAGGCTTATTAATGATAAGGCTCGATATTCTGATAGAGTGTGACAGGTGATATACAAGTGCACACAAGAATGGCCCAAGAGAAGAATGTTTGGCACAAAATAAACCCTTGGGTGAAAAGGCCCATGTGGAATGGTTGAATATAGGATATACTACAATGATATTTGAATTAGCTGACGACATATATAATGGGTGGTTAATGTATGAAATTACTTTAAATATTTGTTTGCCTTACTAATTAAAGAAAATATACAATGATTACAAATTATTTTACTTATATATTTATAACATATTTATAGCGTCTGCATTTTATTCTAATGTTTAGTTTATCAGTACTAAAATTGTAACAATGGTATTTTTTTATTCTACTCGAGTGTCAATTTACCACAAAAAATACTGAAGTTAGTGTTTGGATTTAAAATTTTTACTATGTGAAAAGGCAATGATTACATATTCCTTTACTTATCTTCTATATGCATTTGCATTTTGCAGTGTTGAAATCATAATGATAATACATTTCCCTTATATTATCAGAAAATTCAGCAAAACAAACAGGCCATCCAAAGAAAGACATCTTTACTATTTACGAAAAGTAAAAAAATGTAAAATAACTAATTTAACTGAGACACCTCAATGAAAAGATGTTTAAAATACGTACAGAAATGTAAATTAATTTCAAATTAATAAGGCAGCTTTCTATAAAGGAAATAGGTACTGAAATGTAAATTTCAAATGAAATGTATTTTTCTTCTTGACCGTTCATTTTACGCCGATGGAACCGATTTGGGTTTGGAGTTTTTTGGCATCCCTGCCATGGGAGCGCTCATACGATCAACGTTTTCGTATTTATGCCCTCAGATAAACATGTGAGAGATTTAAAAAAATGATACTTCGGTAAATATTTATGCAATCAGGTATTGTGAATATAATTCAAATATTAAACGCTACAAAACCATGGTCCACCTTGGATAGTTTATGAACCAACAAGTACCAGACGTCATGTCCTAACCATGGAATTGGTCGACATCTTAAAATAAACTTAAAATGAAAACAGTAGGTTGTCCAAATTCAACGAACACATGCTCATTATTAAGTGGTTAGATTTGTCCTGTAGGTCTGATCATATTTCTAGGATTATGACCTATATGAGTTGGGTCCCACAACTTTTATGGTTTAAGTGTGTGAAATATATGAACCATAAGACTTTCCAAGAGTATAAAAAAGGTCGGCTCTATAAAAAGGTGGTCGTGACCGTGAAGATCACATGTGATGAAAACCAAGATGGTCCACCCATCAGGCTGGCTAAACAGTTGAAATCTATAGACAGCCAGTCGTCATTCGGTGTACAGGACTTGTCCATGTTTTCACCAGGGATGCTTCTTATACTGTGGACGACCTTTTGCGCTGCTCATAAGTCCTACACAAGTGACATGTTTGTACAAAAGAAAGCTTCAAGTATGGGAAGGTTTCACGTAAAACCGGACTCGGACTGCTAGTTACTCATGTCGGTACTGGTCGATCGATGCTGTGGGCCCCACCATGATGTTCGTGTTTTATTCACTCTGCCCATCTATTTTACCAGCTCATTTTAGGGCATGAGCCCAAAATTGATACATATCTAAATCTCAGGTGGAGCACACCACATGAAACCAGGGTGATTGCACGCCTACCATTAAAAATTTCTTAGGGCCCACTGTGATGTTCACAAAGACCTAGATGAAGGGAAAACACAAATATCAGCTTGATACAAAACTTTTGTGACCTCAACAAGTTTTTAATGATGGGACGTTTAATCACCACTGTTTCCTATGGTGTAGTCCACTTGACATTTGGATCTGACCTCATTTTTTGTCTCATGACCTAAAATAAGTTGAGAAAATGAATGAATGACATGAATAAAACAAATACATCATGGTGGGGCCCAAAAAGCTTTTCCAGCACCGACCAGTACCGACCTAGTTGCTGGAGGGATCACTACCGAATCCAAATCTCGTAAAGCGCTTGTGCAAAACACAACTTGTAAGTTAAAAAAAGGGCCGCGACTTGGTGAGACCCCCCGAACCAGGGATGTGGATGGGAGCCTGAACCTAGGGCCCACCTTGATGTTTTTATTGTAGATCCATGCCGTCCATCTGTTTCTTCATATTATTTTGTACTTACCAAAAATGAAGCAGATGACAATTTTGGATGGACT
Source organism: Liriodendron chinense (assembly GCA_003013855.2). Classification (NCBI taxonomy): domain Eukaryota; kingdom Viridiplantae; phylum Streptophyta; class Magnoliopsida; order Magnoliales; family Magnoliaceae; genus Liriodendron; species Liriodendron chinense. The sequence goes on along the minus strand of PVNU02000637.1, from coordinate 9,824,155 downwards.
ACAACATAAGAAACATTTCTCATTTAAGTGTGATCATTAAAAACTTTCTGAAGTCCACCGTAATGTTTATTGACCATCCAATCTGTTGATAAGGTCACGTAGACAGGGATGAAAGGAAAAAACAAATATTAGGTTGATAGAAAACTTTTGTAGCTCACAAAAGGTTTTTAATGGTCATTAACTAGTGTTTCTTATGTTGTAGTCCATCCAAAATTTTCATCTTCTTCATTTTTGGTAACATAGTACGAAATAATATGAAGAAACAGATGGACGGCATGGATCTATAATAAAAACATCCAGGTGGTCCCTAGGTTCAGGGTCCCACCCACATCGCTGGTTCCGGGGTCTCACCCAAGTCGCGCCCAAAAAAGAGAAGGAAGCTCGTGCGTGAAATTGCGTGTATATATCCGAAAAGAAATAAAGGGAAGGTGAAAGGACGAGTAATTGCGGATCCACATCATTTTCTGTGCACTTTATGCAGATGAAAGAGATCTGAACCGTTAATCCCCGAGCTCTTCCATTGATTGTCCCTCCAGCTAAAGGTCATCCTTCCTTACAAGCGTAGCCATCGAATCATATTTCTGGTTGAATGCAAGCCATGCCTTTTACTGTTGATTTGTACATCACCCATTAAATGGTTGCGATTGTACGATCAGATATGAGCTTTTTTCTGGACACTCACGACCTAATCTGTCGATCGAAGTCCCGATCTCATTCTTGTCTGCCACCTGTACAGGAAGCGATGTGGCCGTCAAAACAAAGCACTGGATCAGTTCTAGCTCAAAGAAAATAGAGGAAGGCATTAATACTCCTGGCACAGAGTTATGGATGATGCTTCGGAATTACTTAGAAAGTGAATGCGTTCCGTACAAGTAACTCAAATTACACACTATGGTTTCTAGTTTAGATGCATCATGAACAAAAAACAATTATACTTATTTGATCTTTGGCCGTCGGACTATGGATTGTTATTGGACAGTTAAAAATGAAAAACCCAATGGTCTAATTTCAACAAAATGGTATCCATGAATTATAGGTTAGAATTCTTCAACCAAAATCTGATTTTGAGACTGATTTAAAAGACAATGGGTTCTTTAATCTATTGGTCTAGTTTCAATCTATTCGTCTAGTTGAATAGGATATATTCTCCAACACCCAAGTCTGTAGCTCAAGTGGCACGCTAAGTTAAGATAGTCTCGTTTCATTCACTGAGGTCATGGCATCGATTTCCATAATGGGTTGGCTAACATTGTGATGTGACTAATGGGGTGGGTGGGTGTACTAACAATGGAGGTGTGTGAACTAACCCATTAAAATAGAAGCATAAGATTCTTCTTGAAGAAAATATTTTGGTTACTACTACACGTAAGTAATAAAAATGGATCACCTATGTAATCTTGAAATACCTTCGGAGTGAATGATATAGGTTTTACCAGCAAAAGTAGGACGATTGTCATAGTGGTCCATGCTAATTATGCCATTTATTTTCAATAACCTTAGTATCATAGATTCTTTGATCTAACGATAAGGTAGGTACCTACCATTGAGCCTGACATAAATCACTGGCACAATTAATTTCATCTTTCAAGCTAATGTGACGGTGACGACTAGCAATTTTCACTAATATGCTGTTGGATCAATAGTTCTCTCCCTCTCTCTCGGGTTAGTACACACCCAACTGCTAGACTAAAATGGTATCCATGAATTATAGGTTAGTACACACCCAACTGTTAGTACACCCACCCCTGTTATTCACTCTGCAATGTGGTAGCCACCCCCACTTTGGGAGGACGCGGATTGGCTAGTGACCCTGCCACTAGCCATTGGCTAGTGGTCGGTGCTCTGTGGGCCTCACCATGACGTATGTGTTTCATCCACGCCGTCCATCCATATTTTCATATCATTTTATGGTATGAGACGAAAAATGAGGTAGATCCAAATATCAAGTGGACCACGTCACAGAAAACAGTGGTGATTGAGCGGCCACCATTAAAAACTTCTTGGGGCCCATAAAAGTTTTGGATCAATCTGATATTTGTTTTTTCTCTTCATCCAGGTCTGTATGACCTAATCAACAGCTTGGATGTCAAATAAACATTACAGTGAGCCCTAGGATGTTTTTAATGGTGGACATTCAATCTCTACTGTTATCCTGTGGTGTGGTCCACCTGAGATTTAGATCTGCCTCATTTTTGGTATCATACCCTAAAATGATCTGGGAAAATGGATGGATGGCATGGATAAAACACATACATCATGATGGGACCCACGGAGCATCAAAGTGGCACGGTCCACTAGCCAAACCATGTCCACTTTGGGAATCCAGACGTACCACTTGAGCTATGGTTCTGGGTGTAGCTCTATAGCTCTCTTGATCCCAACTGATGGAAGAAGTCGGGTGCATAAATTATAGTTTTCTAAAATCACCCATGCACTAATGATTGGGAAATAAAAAAATCACACATGCATATTGTGTTCCACCGGTGCTGGACCTCAGAGCTTAGAAAAAGACGACTTCATGATCTTCCTCCACCTTTACACCCTTAAGTAGGGCTGCACATCTGCCCCGTTAACCCGCCCAACCCGCCCGACCCGACTCGGTAGAAACCCGATCCATCCCGACCCGACTGAGAAAACGGTCCGGTCTCGAGTAGATGCGGCTGGACCGTTTTTAATCTAGGTACGGTTTAGGGTACATGCCAAACCCGCCCGACCCGACCCGACCCGTACCCCGACCCGTGTATACCTGACCCATTCCACCCGACCCGAACCGCCCCGTTTATACTAGTTTATTGCTTTTAGAAATATCCATATAGCATTATCAATAGGTTGAATGGTCAATAAACATTAGGGTAGACTTTAGAATCTTTTAATGGTGGGACTTCAATGACCACTGATTTTTGTGGTGTGGTCTACCTAAAACTTTTATCTGCTTCCTTTTTGGGACTATCCTATAATAATCTGAAAATGTAGATGGACGGCATGAATTTACAATCTATACATCGAGGTGAGCCTCATGGTTAGGGTCTCACCGACTCTCACCATCTCACACTCACAGGAGGAGCAGATTAGGTGACATTGGGGATCCACCAAGGTAGGTGACCTCTGATTATGTGTCTTAAATCCACACCATCCAACTATTTTGAAAGATCATTTTAGGATATGATACCAAAAATGAAGCTGACTCAAATCTTAGGTGGACCACACCATAGAAACAGTCCCGACCCGACCCGACCCAACCCAACCCAACCCAACCCGGTTTAACATATAGGGTAGGGTAGGGTTAGGGTTGACCCTTTTACAAGTAGGGTAGGGTTAGAGTTGGATCAGCTCAACCCTGTCACGACCCGGACCGAAACCCGGACCTTTAAATATATTTAGGTTCGGTCCAGGGTTGGGCCCAACCCGACCCGTGTGCAGGCCTACCCTTAAGTAGGGTTGTACACGAGTCGAGCAAGCTCGATTAACTCACTTGACTCGGCTCGAAAAAGCTCGACCCAACCCAGTTCAAAACAAGGATTGGACCGAGTCGAGGCCGTTTTTGGGTGCTCGCATAAATTCGAGTCGAGTCTCGAGCTAGACAGTTCTCGACTTGACTTAGTGCTTGGCTCGAACTTGACTCAGATCGACTCGCTTTTTATTGGCCCTAACCCTAATTCAAAAAAAAAAAAAAAAAAACTAGCGCCTGCCCATCCGTCCTAGCACCGTCCCCCCCTTTCTCCCCTCTCTCTGTCCACTATCCAACTAGCGGCTAGCCGTCTGAGCTGCCCCCCTCCTCTCTTTGTCACTGTCCAGCCTACGCCCTTTGAGGCTCCGAGTCGACACCACCCCCTTCTCCTCTCTTTGTCCAGCCAGCACCCACCCGAGTTTTGATCTCCAATCCGGCAAGTACCTCTGACCCGGCAAGTACCTCTGACCCCCCCCCCCCCCCCCCCCCCCATTCTCCCCTTCCCCTTGTTTGGCTGACCACTGTCCATGGTCCATGGCAGCCCGATCCGATCGAAAAATTGAACTCAGCTCAAACTCACTCAATCACTGACCAATTCGAGTCAAGTAGGACATTTAGGTTCGTTGCTGAGTCTAAGTTGAATACTGAACAGGGGTTGGTTGTTGGCTGAGCCGAGTCGAGCAGGGCTAAGCTCGACTCGTGTACAACGCTAACCTTAAGTACTACTAAATGAGAAGTAATTGTGCCAATTGCGTGCGGAATTTAGGATCAAAGACTCTTTTATGGAGGTGATTTATTTATTATTATTATTATTTTATCCTTTCCATTATAGGGTACTACAAGATGCATTTTTCTCCCCACCTACTTCTTGGGAGTGAATTAGCAGTTACTCCAATAATAACTTAGTGGGTGTTACCCTAATCGTGTGGGCCCACCTTGATGTATTTTTTGTATATCCATGTTGTCTATCTATTTTTCCATCTTATTTTAGGATGAAATGCCAATCATAAGAAGATCCAAATCTCAAGTGGACCATACCAATAGAAACGGTGGTGAATAACTATTAAAAACTTTTTGTGGGCCACAAAAGTTTTGGATCAATGTGATCTTTCTAATTTCCCTTTAGAAAGATCTTCTTCACATTATCAATAGGTTGGATTGCAAATAAACATTAAGAAAATGTTACAGTGGGCCCTTTGCAATTTTTAATGGTGAAGCACTTAATCATTACTGTTTCCTCTGGAGAGGTCCACCTGATATTTAGATATGTATACGTTTTGGTAACCCATCATAAAATGGTACTGGAGAAATGGATGGATGGCTTAGAGATACATAAAATCATCAAGGTGGGCCACATGGTAGGGGTAACACCCACTAAGTTGTTACTTGGGTAACACCTAATTCACTCCCTTACTTCTTTTAGGAGAGAATTTATACGTACTGCCCGTTTGGCACCATGGATTTGAGAAGTGAGGAGAAACCGGTTGCTTTATTTTGTTTGGCACTATGAATTTGATAAGAAGTGGATTTAAGAGGAATCCAGGTTAAGTAAAAAAAGGCACTTTTAGCTCTTTTTCAAATCCTCTATAAAATGTGGGATTTGAGGAGAAATCCTCTCCAACATGTGTCCCAACTATGGGACCCAGCATAGTAATGTGTCCCTAACTATGGGACCCAACATGATGTATATTTTCCATCCAACTTGTTGATAAGGTCACAAAGACCCAAATGAAGAGACCACACAAATACCAGTTTAATTCAAAACTTTTGTGCATCATAAAGGTCTCACTTTCCACTTTTTCTCGTTTTATGGTCCACTTTAGATGTGGATCTGCTTTATTTTTTGAATCCTGGCATAAAATGATATATAAAAATGGATGAATGACATTGATTTAAAAACCGAGGCTAATACGATGGGCATACGGTGGGATTAAAATTTACACCGTCCATTCCGTCATATCTGATTTCTCTCCAAATCTTGGCTGCCAAATAGAAAATTTGGAATTGTTAAGAATTGGAATTGATGAGAATTCATATTATGGAATCCACTTCTCCTCAAATCCATGGTGCCAAACGGGCACTCATCTTTCATAAGAGTATGACATTTCTTATGACCATTGAAAACCTTCTGTGACCAAATCTATGTGGACCCTGACTGCTTCCTAATCATAATGTAGATCTAAACCACCTAAGTCAACTGTTTAGACATGGGTGCCACAAATGACCCACAATGGTTTACAATGGTTTGCTAATCAAGATGTTTAAAACTATTTTTTTAATACTATCAATACTACATAATGATATTTATTTTGTAAAATTACTTTAAAAAAGTTTAAATTAATTAAAATTTTCAAAGTAATTGGCATTTCAAAAGCATGAGGGCATTTCTAGCTCTTTGGGTATTAAAGATCTAAGCATTTGGATGTCTACAAATGGGGATTTGCAATTCCATGCAAAGTACAACAAGAAAAAAAACACACACACAGGAAAAAGAAAAAACCAAGAAATTCTTAGATAGTCAGTCTCAAGACACTCTTCTCCTCCTTCTGATTTGTCAAATGCCAAGATTGCAATTCCAAAAAAAGATAGACATGATAAGATGATGCATTTATATAGATTTACGCTGTGTAAAGACTTATTGGTGTTTGTTACTTAGACAATCAGCAAGACGTGGGAATCACGTATTAAAAATGAGAAAAAACTTTCGCACTCAGGCAGAGTCTGATGGATGATATGCAAGCACTTTAGAAATTGCAATGTGGCATACAAGTAGTTTAAACTAAACTGTCCAAATTGTCGCATCCAATTTAGATGTATCATGAATAAAAAAAATTACACATATTTGGCAATCTAACTATTGGATTGGTGAACAATTATTACAGTTAAAAATGAAATATAAATTATTGGTCCTTTGAAAAAAAGCATCCACAGATTAGAGGTTAGGATTTTTCATCCAATCTAGCTAATTTGGAGATTGCCTCAACAACAGTCAATTCCACAATTTAGTCGGTTGAATCTAAGTTAATTTATAATAGGCATACAATTTACGTGCCTATGAAACGAACCACCTGCATTGTTAGAGTATCAAATAATTCCACATTAAAAGTGGGAATTACTTTTTGGTACTACAACATGTAGGATGAAAAAAAACTACCAAAAAAAAAAAAAAGTTCTAACAAGTAGAAAATATTTACGTTATTAGTTCTAAAGCACGCTGGGCTGGACCGGACCATTTTTAATAATCTAAGACTGTTTATGTAACCAAAAGGCCTGTAATGGCATTACCTTCCTCATCCGTGTCATTAGTGGGTGCTTAAAAATTCGTAGATGCGGTATATATTAGCTCAAATTAATATATCCAAGTTGTAGGGACTCATTGAAGAAGGGTCATTATATAATGATTAAATTAGTGGAATAATCTTAACTTCTGATTCCTAATCCAGGATGCTTGAACAAGTTGATTGAGTCCAAGTTGGCGTAGTAAGTTCCCTAAAAGATTGCAAAAAGCGTAGGACAGCTAATCACTTTCACGATCGAACAAAACAAATACTTTTATGGTGATCACGTAGTAAATGTCATAACAGATCTAGGCAATAGAGGGATCCCCGTAAGGTTGCGAAGCGTTGGGGCACTAACTTTCAGATTTACCTCCAATGTTATCATCGATATGACGTGAAAGGATTGTGATTGGTTGCCTGTAATGGTGTTGAATGCACAGGGATGATTACAACATTTTTTTCTCAAACTCTCATGATATGTACGAGTCATCTCTTTTTCAGACAGTAATTTGATAAATATGATACTATAGCAAGCAACAGGTCTTGATCATAATTTTTTTTTTACTGGGGGGTGGGGTGTCCCCTCGCTTTGGCAGTTGGTTGCATATAACTCTACTAAAGAAGGGCATTTGTAGACACCCCACCCAGGCTAGCAACCTTATGAGGCATGGATATTCCTTAAGAGCCATTACCCCAAACCCTTAGCCATACCTAAGCCATTACCCAAATCCTTAGCCAAACCTAAGCCATATTCAAGCCTTAGATACCATTTTAAGCCCAACTTAGACTAAGCCAAAACACTAAATTTGGCTAAATTAAAAAAAAAAAAAAAATCAAACCAAACATAAAAAATTAAAAAAAAAAGTGAAAAAACCCAAAACACAGCCAACACTAACTAGAGACTACTCCAACCCAGAACAATGGCTCATTTGGAGATTACGAGGCCAATCGAACCAATTGACGGAACAAAGCAAGAGGGTGGCGGTAATTGGACTACCGGCTTAGGAGCTATGCGAGTCTCCTGCTGTTGCTCCCCGTGAGAGACAACTGTAGTGGAACTACTTTTGCCCCTGAAGTGGTAATTATTTACACTTTTACCAACTTTGCCAACTTATGAGAATGTGCCATGTGGCACCTCTCTCCCCTTCACCAATCCTAAGCTGCCACATCATCTTTGCCCACTAAAGTCCTAACATTTATATAAGAAAGCCATCCAAGGGGGCCATAAATACCCTCATCTCCTCATTTCACACATATAAAAAATCTAAGATAAAAGGAGAGTGGGAGAGAGAAATGGAGAAAGTGAGTGAGAGTAGGGTGAGTTTGAACCTTCTAGGCCTTCATCCATTCCAGTGTAACACCTCGTCCGTTTCACCATACTCGATTCTAGCATATACGTAAGTGTTACTATAAAAGGACTGTACAAAAGCAATTAAAGACCATTAGAAAGCTTATGAATTCACATGGTCACCTAAATAGTTAACCTAATAGTTAACCTAATCATATGATCTATTAATTGAAGGTCAAGATCTAGCCACTATCAATTACTTAAGAACAATCGAAACATAATAAAGATCTACCTAAAACCAATCTAACTAATGGATTAGATCTTAATTACTTCATATACATAAATTGAATTGACTGAATTACCTCTATGACTTTCAAATCAATGACATAGAGGATAACCTTTGATGTGGATTGTCCATGATGTGAGGCCACGTCAATATGGGCCATCCATTATATGGGTGTCAACTTCAATGTCCACTGCCCATCATGTGGAGCTCACCTTTGATGCGGACTGTCCACCATATAGGCCCCACCTTTGAAGTGGGTCGTCAATCATACCAGCTTACCTTGGATGTGGGTTATTTAAAATTATGGGCTAACCTTTGATGTGGACCATTCATTTGTATGCCCCCATTAATAAGTGGTCATCCACCATGTGGGGCCCACATTTGATGTTGACCAATCTTTGTGTTAGTCTCACCTGTGATGTGAACGGTCTATCATGTGAAGCCTCATTTGAAATGGTCCCAAGAGAGAGAGAGTTCCTTTGACATGGACTTTCCTTTCACATGGAAGTCCATGTGAGAGAGAAGTAAAAAGTTAATAAGTTAAAATCTAAAAATAAAAAAACTTATTGAAATAAGTAGCTTTTAGCACGTTTAATTACTTTTACAATAATGTTTACAATGAAAAAAATTAATCACTTAACATAAATTAAAATGTCACTTATTTGGTGGTACCCAAACAGCCCTTCATGTCCTGAGTTGTGTAAAAGCAGGGCGATTGAGGCCCCGCTCCGAGTCAGCAACTGGGGTCATGCATGTCAGGGGCACCACCATGGATAGCCTATCTAATAATCTTGTGGATGGTAAGCAACCGATCCACCAAAATACTGTGGATTGGGAGCATGCTCCAACAGAAAACACATCAACGGTTCAGATTCAACGTAGAAAGAAGCAAATACCATGAAGCTAGAAATCTTCCAATCTGGGGTTATATGTTTGCACATGTGGCAACCATGGTCCAAACCGTTGATATGAGGACTAAAATTTTCAAATCTGGAGGATTTTTGGTGCATGTGATGCCCGTAGTATGAACAGTTCTGATCATTGGACCGTGAAACCTGTACAACAGAAACTGTACCTGAACGGTATTGTCAAATGTCGGGCAACATACATGAAAAGGACACAATTTGGACGGTTTTGATATCTTTGTATTCTACTTCTTTGGAGCACAAAGATCCAAATCTAGCTTGTGCATGAAGTCATTCCTGTGGGGCCCACCCATTCCTCTTCTGTCACTTTATTTTCTTTTCCTCTTGTCGTTTTTATTACCTTACTATTCCGATGAGGATTCTTTCGCTTTCCACGTTTTGTCCTTTTTTTATTTTTTATTTTTTAATCTTTTTATTCCTTTCAAGATCATCTACCGAAGGTTTACTCACCACGTGATCCCAATGTGGCACGCATGTGTGGTATTGGAGCCTTTCAGTAGGTGGGACGGACTACAAACAAGCACTGGCCCTCAACTCAACTGAGTTCCTGTTAGAATGTATGGCCAGTTATGGGAACGGATTAGATGAGATCCACGAGGTGGGTGGGACGTACGCCTGACCGTGGGGCTTACAGTGATGTATGTGCCTTAAATCCACACCTTGCAACCATTTTGACAGCTCATTTTAAGGCATGATCCGAAAAATGAAGTTGACTCAAATCTTAGGTGGACCACACCAAGGAAATAGCTGTGATTTAATCCCCACCATTAAAAACTTTATGGATTCCACCGGAATGTTTATTTGCCATCCAACCTGTTGATAAGGTCACAAATACCTAGATGACGAGACCACACACATATCATCTTGATCCAAATCTTTTGTGGCCCACAAGAAGTTTTTAATGGTCAATCACCACTATTTCCTGTACTATGGTCCCATCTGGGATTTGGATCTGCTTCATTTTTTGGATTGTGCCCTGAAATGAGCTTTCAAAATGGGTGGACGGCGTAGATGTAGTCACTTACATTGCTCACAGTCAGGGGTCCCACCCAGCTCGCCATTGATGGCCTCTAATTAACGATAACGGCTTCCTCTTTTTCTCCCGTAACAGTTAAAAGTAACGGACGAAAGAGGCTCTCTCTATCTCTTAACGACTTCTCCGGCCGTAACAGAAAATCTCAAAACCAAACCATTCTAATCTCTATAAAAGACACAACCATGGTAGGGATCCAACACACAGAAAAGACACGAGAAGAGAATCCAAGAATACACATTATTTTGGTGGGAAATCCTCCTGCCTAAGATTCCTAGCCACATGGCACTTCAAGCGCTCCTCATCGTTCTTCATGTAGCCATCAGGTGGTCCACATTCCACACCTGTGAGAAGAAAGTGGACGTTTAATATATAGCAGCGCAAGACTTACGAAAGCACTGTCTAAAGAAGTTTGGCCAAGCATTTGAAAATTTGATTTTTCAAATTCGTTATGAAATATGCCTTGAGATTCCCGCCCACAATTGTTGGATGGTGGGAGATACGTGCACAAGATATATGTCATATGTTGGGTTAGTGCCACCTCGGCAGGAGGGGTCATATACTCTGTGGTGACTCCACCTAGCGGGTTAATTTTTTTGGGCGTGACACAATAGTAGTATCAGAGTAAGCTTATCCGTTCAACCCATACCATGGTGGTGCCCACACCCTAGGACTGACAAGTGAGGGGGTAAGTTGAGACTAAGTTTCGAGAGCTCCACATATGCTGTGGGAGGAGGTTGTTGGGTTAGGTGTTGTTTGGTAAACTGAAAAATTAAGCCTGAAAATTAATTTAAGTACTGAGAACTTAAAAGTGTTGAATTTAAGTACTTATAAGAGTTGAAAAATTTGTTTGGTAATTTGTCTGGAAACTATTATTGAAAACTTATTGCGGCCACAAAAGTTTCGGATCAAGCTAATATTTGTGCTTTCCCTTAATTCAGGTCTTTGTATTCTTATTGATGTAGAACGGGTCGCTGATTATTTCATGGCCCAGATGGAGCAAAAGAAGACCGTTCGGGGTCGAAAGTGCTCCGGACCGTCAGGACCGTAAATCGGTCGTATCTCACAATCCGGGATGAGTTACGGGACGTATAATATATCAATTTGAGGTAGCTCGAGCTATTTTAGCCAACCAACCCGCTACGTCGGGTTGCCCAAGCCGGAATCGCGAGAATCGACCGTATCGACGGTCATTAGACTAGTTTATTTTCAGTTTTACTATTTATAGTAGGTTTTAATTCGATCATAACTTTGCATCCGTATGGTTTTAGAGTTAGTGCCCAACATGAAAAGGGCTTAGAATATTTAGTAGAACAGCGTGGTTGAGGCCGTTTGATAACTTTCTATTTTTGGCCGAAAACCAAGAGTTCTAGTAGGATTGAACGACTTCTATAAATAGTAAGTTTACTATTTATAGTAAGCTGCGTTTTCTAGGAGTTTTAGTTGGAGTTGGATTCTAATACTTCACCTAGGGTTTAGTTTCCTATTTATATGCATTGTAATTCCGTTTTTATTCATTCAATTATCAATAAATCAATTATTTGGAATTTATTTCCTCTTTTATCTTTTATTTCTTCTCGTGGATTCGAGAACTATCGGTTAGGGAAACGGTGATCAACCTACCACGTCCTCCCTGCGTCATTGGTATCAGAGAGAGGTTTCTTCCTCAGGACGATGACCTCTAATGAAGGGTTGGATCCTCATCCTAAAGACGGTGCTCCAAGGGACTATCTAACGGCGACAGCCTTCAAGGCAGCATTCGAAGCAGCACGACGGGAGAACCGGTTGATCCTGCAAGGTATACAGGCGACCCTCGACCAGATTGCAGCATCGCTAGCTCCTCTTCGAGCCCAAGGCGACCAACAACCACCAACAGTTGTTATACGGGACAATCCTGTTGTCCGTAGAACACCCCAGGTGGATAACCGTAGGGTTACGCCAGACGATTCAGAACCAAGCGATGACGAGGTCGAAGACATATTCGTACGACGACCGGCGCTAGGGAATGAGCATGTGGAACGAGCAGAACGAGATTATCGGGGCAAAGCTGATCTTCCCAGCTTTAATGGCCTACTTCGAATAGAGGAGTTCCTCGACTGGCTGGCAGAGGTCGAGCGATACTTCGACTATATGGAAGTGCCGGACGACAATAAGGTAAAACTAGTTGCATATAAGTTTAAATCCGGTGCTTCAGCATGGTGGGAAAACCTACAGGTTTCCCGCACCCGTCAGAATAAGACACCCATCCGAACATGGCCTCGGATGAGACAGCTTCTTAGAGCTCGATTCCTCCCTAACGACTATGAACAAATTTTGTTCCAACAATACCAAAATTGTCGTCAGGGAAATAGAACCGTAGCCGAATATCTTGAAGAATTCCAACGATTGGCTACACGGAATAATTTATCGGAATCAGAGGCACAACAAGTATCACGATTCATTGGTGGGTTGTGATTTGCAATCCAGGATCGAGTCCAGATGCATCCAGTTTGGACGTTGAGTGAGGCCAACCAATTGGCCACTCGAGCAGAAACACAGTTGTCACGGCCCCCTGCTCGACCCTATCCGGCAACACGAAATCCCAACACCGGACCCACTCAAGATACAACGTTGGCCAAAGGCAAGGAGCTCATAGGAGGGCGTCCTCAACCTCCTACGGTCACGAACCGGGACTGGGGAAGCAGTTCCTCAAGACCTCAACGTACAGCTTCCACTACAGCGGGTTCCAGCAGGATCCCCAACCCATATGGTCAGCCAAGACCAGACCATTGTCTCCGTTGTGGCCAACCAGGTCACTGGTCGAACGCTTGCCCTCAACGCCCTGCAGCACACTTAACTACGAATGAAGGCGGCGTGGAAGGTGAGTCAACAGAAGACAACCCTGAATTGGAACAGGCCGAAGAGGAGAACACAGAAGATGTCGATTGGCTGACTGAAGATCATGGGGAATCGCTAGTAGTAAGACGATTACTTTACGCCCTCAGGAAGGAAGTGCACCCACAACGACATAATATTTTTCACACAAAGTGCACCGTGCAGGGCAAAGCCTGTGACGTGATCATACACAGTGGGAGTAGCGAAAATATTGTCTCGAGAATTATGGTGGATAAGTTACATCTGCCTATGACGAAGCACCCTACCCCTTACTCTATCGGCTGGATCAAGAAGGTGAACGAAACCAAGGTAACTCATCAATGCATTATTTTGTTTTCCATTGGTAAAAGCTATAAGGATGAGGTCCTCTGTGATGTGGTTGACATGGAAGCCTGCCACATGTTACTTGGGCGGCCATGGCAATCGGATCGAGATGTGACCCACAGTGGACGGGAAAACATATACATGTTCACCAAGGATGGTCGGAAAATTGTTTTGGCCCCTATGACACCAGACAAACACCCTGAAGCTTCTAAAGTGGAGGGGAACTCTCTCCTTACCATTCGCGAGTTTGTTAAGGAATCAAAGGAAATGGGCGAGATTTATGCCGTTATGGTAAAAGGCGAGGAGCCAGGATCCTTTAATATTCCTCAACGCCTTAAACCGCTGCTAGAAGAATTTCGAAGTACTTGGCCTGCAGAGTTACCTGATGAGTTGCCTCCCATGCGAGACATACAACATCACATCGACCTTATCCTAGGGTCCAGTCTACCCAACCGACCGCACTATCGGATGAGTCCGAAAGAGTGTGAAATTTTACAGGGACAGGTAGAAGAACTGATCCGTAAGGGTCTTATTAAAGAGAGCATGAGCCCGTATGCCGTTCCGGCACTCCTTACCCCAAAGAAGGACGAAACATGGCGTATGTGCATCGATAGCCGCGCGATCAATAAAATAACAGTTAAATATCGTTTCCAATACCGCGGTTGGATGACATGCTGGACATGCTCGAGGGCTCCAAGGTGTTCTCGAAACTGGACTTACGGAGTGGATACCATCAAATCCGTATTAGGCCAGGTGACGAGTGAGAAACGACCTTCAAGACCAAGGAAGGGCTATATGAGTGGCTGGTTATGCCTTTCGGTTTGACCAACGCACCAAGCACCTTCATGCGTTTAATGAACCAAGTGTTGAAGCCGTTCATTGGCCGTTTCGTTGTCGTTTATTTTGACGACATTCTAATATACAGTCAGGATGAAACGGAGCACATGACCCACATCAAAAAAGTGCTATAAGTGTTGGCCGACAACAAGCTATACTTAAATATGAAAAAGTGTAGCTTCTTAACTGATCAATTATTGTTTCTGGGGTTCATTGTGTCGTCCACGGGTATCCGAGTGAACGAAGAAAAAGTTCGAGCTATTCGGGATTGGCCGACTCCGACAAACATTCATGAGGTACGAAGTTTTCATGGGTTGGCGACCTTCTATCGTCGATTTGTGCGGAACTTCAGCAGTATCGTCGCGCCGATTACTGACTATATGAAGAAGGGTCCGTTTCAATGGACCGATGGGGCTGAGAAGAGCTTTGCAGAAATTAAACATCGGTTGTCCACTACCCCGGTCCTGGTACTCCCTAATTTCGATAAGCTATTTGAGGTAGAATGCGACGCATCTATTGTCGGCATTGGGGGAGTCCTTTCTCAGGAGGGCAGGCCGGTTGCCTTTTACAGTGAGAAACTCAGCGACGCACGACAGAAGTGGTCGACCTATGAACTTGAATTATATGCAGTGGTTCAGGCACTGCACCATTGGCGCCATTATCTTATTCAAAGGGAATTTATACTGTACACTGATCATCAGGCCTTAAAATTTATCAATACTCAGACTAATGTGAATCGTATGCATGCTAGATGGATTTCGTTTTTACAGGAATTCACGTTCGTTCTGAAACACAAATCAGGGCAGCAAAACAAGGTGGCAAATGCACTAAGCCGACGTGCATCCCTTCTTATTACAGTGAGCAATGAGGTGATCGGATTCGACTGTCTCAAGGAACTTTATGCCGAAGACGAGGATTTTGCAGATGCGTGGAAAAAGTGCCAAGAGGGGCACCCGAGTGACCTTCTAATTCAAGATGGTTTCCTCTTCGAAGGAAATCGACTTTGCATCCCGCAGAGTTCGTTACGGGACAAAATTATTATCGAGCTGCACGGCGGTGGCCTCGGCGGTCATCTAGGACGAGATAAGACTCGAGCGATGGTGGAAGAGCGGTCTTACTGGCCGCAACTTGCTCGTGATGTTGGCAGGGCGGTACAACGATGTCATATTTGTCAAACCGCTAAGGGACAATCTCAAAATACAGGTCTTTACACGCCATTACCCGTGCCAGATGCCCCTTGGGAGGATTTATCTATGGATTTTATATTAGGGCTCCCACGACCACAACGCGGCATGGACTCAGTGTTCGTGGTGATAGACCGATTCTCCAAGATGGCACACTTCATTCCGTGCAAGAAGACCTTTGATGCGATACACGTTGCGAACCTTTTCTTCAGAGAGGTTGTGCGACTACATGGGATTCCTAAGACGATCACTTCAGACCGGGACACAAAGTTCGTTAGCCACTTTTGGCGAGCCTTGTGGAATCGGTTCGGTACACGACTTCACTTCAGCAGTGCTTATCATCCACAAACAGATGGACAGACTGAGGTCGTCAACCGCACATTGGGGAATCTCATCCGTTGCCTTTCAGGTGACAAACCGAAGCAGTGGGACATGGCCCTGGCTCAAGCAGAGTTTGCATTCAACAACATGGTAAACCGATTGACAGGAAAATCTCCGTTCCAGATTGTTTATGGGTGCGTTCCTCGTCACACACTCGATTTGGTTCCCCTGCCCAAGCTTCCGGGCATGAGCGTTACAGCTGAACATATGGCAGACCGAATCATGGACATACATGCAGACGTGCGCAACAAATTACAGGCTTCGAACGAAAAGTACAAAGAAGCTGCCGACAAGCATCGGCGCGCCAGAGTGTTCGAAATAGGTGATCAGGTGATGGTCCACCTACGTAAAGAGCGATTTCCTACCGGGACCTACAACAAGTTGAAGCAAAAGAAGATTGGACCGGTACCGATCATTCGCAAGATCAATGACAATGCCTACGTTGTTGATCTTCCGGATGACATGGAGATTTCGAGGACTTTCAACGTGGCAGATCTGTACGAATATCATGAACCAAAGCTGGACGAGAACTCGGGGTCGAGTTCTTTCGAAGTGGAGGAGACTGATGTAGAATGGGTCGCTGATTATTTCATGGCCCAGATGGAGCAAAAGAAGACCGTTCGGGGTCGAAAGTGCTTCGGACCGTCAGGACCGTAAATCGGTCGTATCTCACAATCCGGGATGAGTTACGGGACGTATAATATATCAATTTGAGGTAGCTCGAGCTACTTTAGCCAACCAACCCGCTACGTCGGGTTGCCCAAGCCGGAATCGCGAGAATCGACTGTATCGACGGTCATTAGACTAGTTTATTTTCAGTTTTACTATTTATAGTAAGTTTTAATTCGATCATAACTTTGCATCCGTATGGTTTTAGAGTTAGTGTCCAACATGAAAAGGGCTTAGAATATTTAGTAGAACAGCGTGGTTGAGACCGTTTGATAACTTTCTATTTTTGGCCGAAAACCAAGAGTTCTAGTAGGATTGAACGACTTCTATAAATAGTAAGTTTACTATTTATAGTAAGCTGCGTTTTCTAGGAGTTTTAGTTGGGGTTGGATTCTAATACTTCACCTAGGGTTTAGTTTCCTATTTATATGCATTGTAATTCCGCTTTTATTCATTCAATTATCAATAAATCAATTATTTGGAATTTATTTCCTCTTTTTTCTTTTATTTCTTCTCGTGGATTCGAGAACTATCGGTTAGGGAGACGGTGATCAACCTACCACGTCCTCCCTGCGTCACTTATGAACAGGGTTGATGGTAAATAAACATCATGGTGGGCCCTAGGAAGGTTTCAATGGTGAGTATCATTGTCTCCACTACTTCCAGTGATGTGGTCCACCTGAAGTTTGGACCTGTCTCATTTTTTGGGCTCATGCCTCAAAATGATCTCTCCAAATTGGTAGACGGTAGATATAATACATACATTATGTTGGGGCTTATAGAATTTGGTGAGTTCAAGTACTTGCGTGAGATGATGTCATAGATGGGAAAGTAAACAAAGAAGGGTAATCTTGCCATTTTTAAATGTTAATAGGGATACTTTTGTCAATTTTGATCTAAAAATTAAATAGAGATCACTTACCGCATTCAGCTATAAGCTTTAAGTCAAGTTGGCATGACTTAAAATAATCCACTTAATTTAAGTAATTTTTCTAATTAAGTACTTAAATAAATTACCAAACGGTCTGAATTACTAAAATCACTGGAAATATGATTTTTAAGTGATAAGTCGTGGAATTAAGTTTTACCAAACGCACCCTTTAATTCTCACATCCACTGGAGGGAATGATGAAAGGGTTTCATATAATCTAAAGGTAACTCCACCTGAGGGGTTAACCCTTTGGGTGTCACATAACATTTTTATTTCATTGGGCACTTTTTTTGCTTTCAAAATTGGATAAATTTTTTAATTTTATTTTATTTTTACTTCATTCCTGTTTGCCTTTTTCCTGCTCAATAGTAATTGGGAAAGACGTGTCCGTCTGAGCTTTAATTTTTACGAGAATGGAAACTTCGTGCACACGTGTAAGAGAAATGTGGCACACGATTTTGCACAGGTGTGCCCACCCATCCTTTCCTGAACCTGTTCAACAAAAAGTTCCATGGGGCCTACATTGATGTGTGTGTGTGGCGGTCCATCCCAGATCGTGTTAAGACGTCAAACGCTCAACATTGAAGCCTTGCTGGCCCACCCTGATGTTTATATGCCATCCAACCTGTTCATGAGTCCCACCAGGATGAAGGGAAGGACCAAGCATTAGAATGATACCAAACTTCGGTGGGCCCAATAGATTTTAATGGTAAGTGTCACCATTATCTCTTTTTCCTGTGGTGTGGTCCACTTGAGGTTTGGATCTGCTTTATTTATTGGTTCACGACCCTAACATGACCTGATGCAAATGATGGACGGAGTGGATAACACACAAAATCACAGTGGCCCTAAAGCTTTTCCTTGCACGTGCTGCTTGAAATTAGCAGATTGTACAATGCTCTCTCGCTGTTTGATTGGAGGTAAATGAAAGCAAATTGTGGTAAATGCGTAAAGATGATTTTGACCGAACATTTGGTAGAGAGATGAAATTCCACCTGGAAAATGATGTAAATTTCAACCTTTTTTAAAAGCAAAATTCTGTAGGGGCCCACCATGATGTATGTGTTATATCTACACTACTTATTCAACACTTCAAATCATTTTAGGACATGAGTCTAAAAAAGGAGATAAATCCAAAGATCTAGTGGACCACACCATATATAATAGTAGGTTCGATGGTAGACATAATTATTCTTATTGTGAGCAACTTAAGCTTTAGATATGCTTCATTTTTTTTTACTTATGCCCTAACATAATTTGAAAAAATAAATTGACGGTGTAGATATAACACATATAGATCTCATTATTTTGGTACATAGAACGGTAACCAAACGTAAAACTTTCCAGCACGTGACCACGTGCCTTTGGACGAAATACAAAAGTAAGTAATCATTACTTATTTACCATCAATTGTTTTCATTTCTCCCCTTTATTCTCTTCGTCAAGTGATCTCTACGAATTGGATTCCTGCCGTAAAAAGAGAAATTAGGCCTTTTTTTTATCATCAGCTGGTGAGCCAATTGGTGCATAGAATTAGGACCGTTTGTCAGTTTTCTTAACCGTTCAATTATCTTGTACATGCTTTTCCGATCTCACACTTGTGAGTCAAGTGCACTTTCAAGTTACACAGGCATTCACGAGAAAACAAAGAAATTCAATTATTTCTTTTACTTTTCCTTTTGTTTTAGAGTTATTTAATACTCTGCAGAGTATGATGCTTGATACGCAGACAAAAGTAATTTAGGTGGCACTCATTAACTCAAGCTAAACCTATTAAGTTGTAAAAATCACTTTTACTAAGTCACATTCCCAGACTCAGATTCATGAAACAAACCCAACTCTAAATTATGGACACTCGTTTTTAAGTAGGACCATTGGATATTTTCCATGTTTAACTATCGAATGTCCACCAATCTGATAGTCAGGTAATCAAACCAGTGTGAATTTTGGTTCTTGATCCATCTATATCAGGAACTATAATTTAGACGTTTGAATCTGATTTTGCATGTAGAGTATCAAAGTTTTTCTCTTCAAATAAAATACATGTAACGTCTCTCACCTGCTAGCCCAGCTGGAAGACGCTTAGGTGTTTCAACACCAGGTCTCATGTTTGAGTGCTAAGGAGACACACTAACCCTATTGGTGGGTGGGAGCATCATGTGACTAACCGTATACTCTTAATGTAAGCATTGTTTAGTGAATCTTAATAAAATAATTCTTCTGCAGTATTATCTTTTAAACTACCCATTTACATGGAATGTGGCAATTTTTTTTTTATATACTATGATAAGTGGGTCACACCACCTTTCTTTTGCAGTATTCTCCATTTAAGATGAATCCCATCATATAAATTATTTTGATTATAGAAACACAACAACCCTTAATTTAAATGTACTTTAAACTACACATTTACATTGAATATGACAACTGTTTTTTACCCAAAAGGTGGGACACGCCATGGATGCTTTGAATGAGACAATTCACAAGTGTCTTCAGATCATCTATTCTATTGTACGATAATGGCCCACTTCGATGGAACTACTCCCAGGTGCCTTCAAACTGTCCTTTTTGTTGTATAGCACCAACCTACTTAATGATTGGAATGGACGAACAGGATGGACTGGGCCATTTATAGTTGGCCCTAACATGACTCAGCCTAAACATCTGCCCTTGATTTCAAGGCCACGTAGCCCTCGGGGCAAGTTTAAGGCCCAAAGCCCTGGCCCATTGCAACCACAACAATCATAGCCATCAGTTTTCTTATTGAATTTTAACCAAAGGTTATTTTCACTTTTACTGTCCATTTCCAAATCACCCTTCGTTTGGCTAGGATAGCCAGTTCTGTGTGATTTTCAACTATGGGACAGCCACAGGTAGGATTCACTACATGGATGGTCTGGATCCACTGCATCCATTGCCATACTTAGCTATTGGGAGAGAGATGTCCGTTGCTTATCAAGCATACCGTACATTAGGCCACTAGTGATATCCTTTTAGGACCACACACGTTTCATAAACGTTTTTCAGGTGCCCTACAAATTGAAACGGGATAAGTAGCTAATCACGCTCACACACACAGATCTCAGGGTGTGTTTGGATGCACTATCCAATTGAATTGCAATTATTAATCTAAGGTAGAATCAGGACTCAATTCAATTTGAGTTCCAAATAATATTTGACAATTTGGCAATTAAACATTAAGAAAGTAGACATAACCAAATTGAAATTTCAGTCCTTGGCATTCATCTGAAGTGTTTGGGCTCCATATTGCAATTCATGATGGAACAAAATGTAACATTAATTTCAATTTAAGATCTATTCAGAATTCTACTAGGAACAGCTAA
This sequence comes from Liriodendron chinense, assembly GCA_003013855.2. Lineage (NCBI taxonomy): Eukaryota > Viridiplantae > Streptophyta > Magnoliopsida > Magnoliales > Magnoliaceae > Liriodendron > Liriodendron chinense. Next base: position 9,803,352 of record PVNU02000637.1, on the reverse strand, counting down.
TTTTCGTTATTCCACCATGATTTAAACTCATAGTTTGAAAATTCAACTCACAGGCACATCGAAATGCACCCCTTAAATGACCACGGCACCTTCTTCTTCTTCTTCTTCTTCTTTTTTCCGATAGGCGGCGTGAATCACATGACCATCCGACATTCTAATCGTGCTCAGGTGGCACTTCATGTGTCCCATATGGTAATCATGCGGTGTCACTGCCGGTAGCGAATGTCAATCATTGTGCAACACTTTAAGTAAAGTGAGAAGAATCACATGAAAATGATGGTTAGAAACAAAGTTAAATTCCTTAAAGATATTGAGGGATTATCAATGGCAATTCACTCTCAAGCAAGTCAAATGTCCTCTAAGGGCACATTCTAGATTACTTTGTTCCCTTTTATATTTTCATTTCTTGAATTCCAAACCGTTCTCTCTCTCTCTCTCTCTCTCTTCTTTTTTCTTTTTAATTCTTTTTAGATTACTCATATATTCTCTTGCTAACATGAGGCTTCTTTCTCTGGGACCCGAAGGCAACCAAAAACAAAAGAGGAGCCGTGCATCAAAAGCATACGAGTATCTTACAGCATGCTTGAAAGCATGTGAACTTCTTTACAACTTAAAAGAAAGGAAAGGAAGGTTGCATAGACACTTCCTGTGAAATGATGCTTTGGTTCTACTGACTCTTTGTATCTTAAGTAAAGATCACTGCTTTCTTTTCTCAATATGACTCATTACATCATGACTTTCATAACAAATTACAAATGTGGGTTTTTTTTTATTTTACCCCTCAAAATCCAATTAATTTATTTTAATTTAGTTTTAATAAATGGTTTTCGCTTTCAAGATAGTGGCCCATTTTTCCTGGGGCCTGGTTCGAAAACATCGATCTACCATCTACTGCGACCCCATTATTAATAAGTCCATCTACCGTCATTAAATCCCCTTTGTTTTTTCGTGCATGAGACGACATGATTTTTGCCTACCACTGATATGGGATTATCCAGCTGGATTTCTTGTTAATCTATGCAAATGATGAATTGGGTTATGATCAAATTGACTAGGATAAGTCAAGATAGAGACTCAATGATCAGAGAATCTATATCGTGATTGGATGATGTTGACCCATGTCGGACCCCAATCATTCACGCACTAATCTTGATTAGCATCCTTACTAATTAAGGTTACGGATTGTTGAATTTCAAAACATGTTTAGGTGTTGGGGCGAAAATGCATGCTCTCCTTACAAGCAGAGCGCACTGTTGGCGATCTAGGCCGTTGCTTTAAGGCGACCCACCAAGAATGAGCGATGCCCTGCGAATCACGGTGATCGGAAGATCCTAATCCCTCAATCAGTCACCTAAGGCTCAAAGATTGGACCGCTAGGATCATCCAAGGTGGGCCTAGTCAGATCAATGGTCTTATATAATAAAGCGATGGGCCCCACTTTTACATACTACATACCTGATGCATCCGGGTCATCTAGACCCTGTAATTCCTCTTCATCTACAGTCATTTCAGCCACAATCTTCACGTTTTTAAACTATCAACAATCTAACCTAAAATCTTGAGCCCTAATCATTGGGTTTATGAGGCATCAAGAGATGGATTTTACAATTAGGGCGTCACCCAAGTCGCCAATGGGCTTGAGACACGTGGCAAAAATGATGGAGAAATGGACTATTTAAGGAAGGGTAGTGATTGTGAGGTCATGTACCACTCAGACTTGAGTGGCTCGTGTTGTTCTAATGGGGCGCCCTTTATCTGATTATTACACTTTCACTAAGAAAATTAAAAAAATAAAAATACTCATCAACTTGTCAAAGTTGTTGTCTCAATGGAGGGGTCCATATTAATTTCCACGTTTGCAGGGACCTTATTTTAATAATGTTCTAGAAAAAACTTCGGAACTCTGGCATAGTGCGTTGATCTGTAAGCATCACCTGGGCAATTGCACGTACACATGGCGTACACGTATCTCAAAGTAAACCGTCCAAATCGTGGGTCCCACAATAGTTGGGTCATAATACCTGGAAGATTTACAGACATCACCAAGTTCTGTGGACCCCAACATAATGTATGTTTTATATCCACTCCGTCGATCCATTTTTCTAGATCATTTTAAGGCATGGCCTAAAAAAGGAGGCAGATCCAAAGTTTAAGTGGACCACACCACAGAAAGCAGTGGGGATTGAACGTCTACCATTGAAAACATCTTGGAGGCCACATAAGTTTTGGATCAAGCTGATTTTTGTTGTTTCCCTTCATCCAGATCTGTTGGACCTTATGAACAGGTTGGATGGCAAATAAACCTCATGGTGGGCCCTAGGAAGGTTTCAACGGTAAGCATCATCGAACCCACTGCTTTCTATTTGAGCTTTGGATCTGCCTTATTTTTTAGGCTACGCCCTAAAATAATCTTGCAAAATGGGTGGACGGTGTGGATATAATAATACATTATGGTGGGCCCCAAAGAACTTGGTGACGTCAACACACCACCCAGGTAGGTGTTGTGTGGCACACCACTCAATCCCTTCTGATAGATGGATGGTGGAGAAAAGAATTAAAAAAATAAAATAAAATCAGCAGTCCAAATTCAACAGGGAATTATGTAGGATCAAAATATCAGAACCATCTAGACAGTCTACCTTTGGTGCTACTACCTTCTAGAGTGGGTCCCGCAACTTGGGTTGTACGATGGTTGAATGCATTTGCATGGCTCATAATTTTTCACCGTCGATCCCTCTTAATTTGGTACACTGGCACTGCAATATTGGTACTGACGAGATTATCCCACTAAAACAGGGAACGGTTGTGGTGCCATCATCACAATAATACCATAAAAGGCTCTGAAACACATGAAAAAAATTCACTGAAACCCACAAAACTCCTCCAATGGAAAGGCAATTGCTAAATTCCAATACTCATCATATACACGTGGACTTTTATTGTACATCATATGATGGAGGGGTGGTGGAAGCTAAGCTGCATAACCTTTGGAGCGCATGTTAGCAAATAACACACTTACAGAGCCTGTTTTTTCAAATCCGTGCAAAATCTTAATGTTATAGTAGGAAAAAAAAAAAAAAAAAAAAGGAATGGCAGGAAAACAACCCCAACTGAAGATTTTTTTGACCGTTGGCTTCAAATCCACGGATGGAGACGTTGGCTGGGTTTCCTTTTTTTAGAGCACTTTTCTTCAACCAAATTGGTAAATTCAAGTTAGTGGGGATGGCCGTTGAGCTTTGTACCCTGTATCACTAATAGCGGTCCCATGAGAAAGGCTCTTCAAGCCGGAATCCGATGTCGGCGCCTGCCGGTAGCCATGGCGAAGTGTAGTAGAAGTCGTCGGCTGTGCCAGTTAGGTGGCCCACATCAAGGAAGAGATCAGGCAGGTCGAAGAGCGCGTCGTCGTCGCCGGTCGATGGGGACACCGAAGACTCCTGGGTGTCGCCGGAAGTCGTGGTGGGACTCGGGGAGTGAGTGACCATCGGCTCGGCGACACGGCTCCTGAATTCATCGAACGTCATAGCTGCAGCTTTGGCAGCAGCGGCCTGGATGTCTTTAGGGGATGCGGTGGCCGGGCGGGGGAGCTCATTGGCCAGCTCAGGGAAATTGAGGAAGGCGGCTCGCCCCTTGATCATCAGCGCGGCCACATCATGCGCTCGGGCCGCCATCTCAGCCTGTGGGGAACGTCCCGAGCCATATCCTCGACTTCTTCCTTGGCTCGCGAATCTCCGACACCCATTTACCCCAATTACGCATCCGCACCCCGCGGTATGTCGGATGCTTGCCATCATTGTCGTTGCTTCGCTGCCGCTTCTTGGTCACATTATTGTTCGCATCTAGCGCCGGCTCGGAGCTTCTCTGAGTGGCCTCGATCGGATCTTGGCCCATCCCAGGCAGAATGGTGGACCCCAAATGGGTGGATGGATAGGAGGAGGAGGAGGAGGAGGAGGAGGCGGAGGAGGAGGAGGAGGCATTAGCCTCACATTCTCTGATGGGTGGTTGTAGTTTCATAATAGATAAGTGGTGTAGCTGGGGAGAATGTGAAGTGGAGCCTAAAATTTTAAGAGGGTTGGCTTTTATTATTCTTCAATGAGTTAGGAGAAGGGTCATGGGCCCTTTGGCATCAAAAGGGTTACAGTTGTATTATATTTTCTCACCATTACTGAAAACTCTCTAGAATAGTTCTTGCTTTTTTTCTTACCATGCTTTGTTCTTTGCTTTGGTCTATTTTCATCTGATTTATATAGAAAATAATACATTATGGCATTTGGAAGGTATTTTCCATGTGTCTCTTACCATCATCTTGTTTATCTATGATAATCTCTAAACAATGGGGCCCATTCAATTTGGTATGGGAAAAATTTTGGTACTCTGAAAGAGAGTGATGTTTGATAGACAGCTGCTGCTGAGAAATTGCACACGTGGCAGACAAGTAATTCATGTTATACCATCCAAATGGTGAGCCCCACTTTAGATGGATCATGGACCAGGAGTAACAATAATTTGATTGGTTAACTTGTTTAGTGGACAGTTATTGGACGGTTGAGATGAAAATTGCCAAAGGTTCAAATTCGGCGAGTAAGTGTCCGCAGAGGTTGATAATGTTAAAACAAATCTTATCTGGGGATGATGAACTATCTACAGTGAGAATGACAGCATGACGCGTGTACAATTTCTTTGTGCCTGAGTATCAACCATCATGGTCCCCGGGAGTATTGAATGACTAGCTATTTGATATGGCCACCCCAACGGAAATGGGCCCAGGCCAGTTCAAACCACGTTATTCACATGCGTGTGGATTTGAGGCTCACCTGTGGGACCTCTAATGTATTCCTTCCTGAAGCGGATTGCTTGGTGTGCCGGCCCCACACCACCGACCTTGGAGGTGTGTTGACGTCTCCAAGTTCTGTGGGCCCCACCATTATGTATGTGTTATATTCACATAGACCATCCATTTTGCGAGATCATTTTAAGGCACGAGATAAAAATAAATAAATAAATGAGGCAGATCCGAAGCTCAAGTGGAACACACCATATATAATGGTTGTTCTCTTCGATTGATTGTATATTATTTCTAAACACACAACACCTAAAAACTTCCCTTCTCTTCTATATTGAAAGAGAAAAAAATGAATTTTCAGTTACAGAAAAATTTAAGGCAAAGTGGAACCATTAACTATTGATTGTGAATTCATGAACAGTTCTTGGATTTAGATCTCTTTGTTTCCTTAATGGCCTAAGAAAATCAAATTGATTCACAACTAATCAGTATGAATTCTTTTCTCTTTTTAATTTCAATTATAACAACAATTATATATATATGTAAACCCCAGAACCAAAATTATTACACAGATACCTAGTTAGGTATCTTATTCTACATATCCCTATAGGGAATCATCGTGCTTAAATTTTCCATTGAATATAAAATCAAAATTTGGATATAACACAACCTATGTTGCCTCAAGAGGAACTGCGATAAAAGATGGGATATGCGCTAGATATTTATATCCGCATGTACTTAATAAATGCAACTTCTCTTACACACTTCAACCCTATTCTACTAATTTCTAAAATAAGGACAACGATCAGTATGAAGAGAAAATACAAGTAACACCCAGGTCCGTAGTTTAGGTGGCAGACTGAGTGAAGATAGCCTCGTTTCAACGCTGAGGAATGGTACCCACAGTGGGAGTGGCTAACATTATGATGTGATTAACAGGGGTGGGTGGGTTTACTAACAATGGGGTGTGTGCACTAACCTGTTAATAAAAAAAGAAAAAAGAACACAAATATAAGATCGATCTAAAACTTCTATAGCCTACAAGAAGATTTCAATGGTAGGTGTTCAATCTCCACTGCTTTATCTAGTGTGGTCCATTTGAGATTTGGATCTGCCTTATTTTTGTGTCCTGACCCTAAAATGATCTCTCAGAATGGATGAGCGGTGTGGATATAACACATACATCATGTTGGGCCCCACAGAAGTTGGTGCCGTCAACACACCACCAAGGTTGGCGGTGTGAGGCACACCACGTAATCCGCTTCGATTCCTATGATGCTGGGTGAGAGATCGTTCAATGGTACCGCATTCTTAGACTTTGACCTACGATGGTGCTTGGGTTGAAGACCCGATCTGGGACTAGTATATGTATGCTGTGATGGGCCATGTATTAGATTATTGATATCATTGCTTTTTGATAGTTTCCGTGTAATTTCTCTCCTGTTTGGAGATTAAACCAATCAAATCAAGAGATCGAATCCTTTGAATTATAGTCGTCCATCTCGTACTTAAAGGTCTGGTCGGGAATCCAGGCAATGATGGACCCCTTTCATAGAATCCCATATTCCCATGTGAAAATTCAAAATAATACAATATAGCCCACTTCCCTAGACGTTCGACAATATAAAAATCCCTCCCAGCAATGCATTTCTATTATTACAAACCCAATCGTAGTTGTTTGCAGAATCAATATCCTTTTAGCAGACTAGGTTGGAGAATAAAATTTGTTCTATTGCAACGTGGGTGGGGCCCACATTCACTCCATCATAAGATCTTCACTGTTCAACTTCACCATGAATCCATGAAAATAAGACCGATCCTACGGCACACCACGTGTAACAGCTGGGATGGAGACGTTAGTCAACCGTAAAAACTTACAGATTGTATGGCCCTCACCGTGTTCTTTAATATGCCATCCAATCCATTCATTAGATGACCCCCACCAGGATGAATGGTAATCCAAAAAATCAGGCCATTCTGAAACTCAGGTGGGTCACACAACATGATTTTATCCATGAAAATGAATGGTGATGCCCGCCTGAGTTATGGATCGGCCTGCATTTTGGTGTCGAGCATGAAAATTAAGTGACTCACATATGGACAGAGCGGATGTCATGCACGCATAACACTAGACCCCTACAGACCTAGTTGAAGAATAAGACATTCTCCTGGTGCTATAGAGGATCCACCGTTCTCTACTAGATCTAAAATAAATAAATAAATAAATAAAGCATATGGAACACTTTGGTGGACCACACCAAATAGTAAGCTTGGGTTGCATTAAATGCCATCTTTGGTATGGTCCGCTAAAGCATTAGGTTTACCTATTTTGGAGTCATGCCTTAACATGATTTTAAAAAAGGAATGAAACGGCATAGATAAACAGATACGTCACAGTGGGCTCCCATACAGATTTTGTGTGACGTTAAAAGGTCTGACTGTATTTGTGTGGAAATCCACCGTGGTGTGTATGCTTATCCATGCTATTTATTCCTTTTTTTTTAAGATCATGTCAAGGCATGTGTAAAAAAAAAAAAAAAAAGAGGCAGATGGACTGCTGTAGTAGACCACACAAGAGATGACTCTTACGTTTAACACCTTGACATAATCTTAAAAAGGAATGGATGTTGTGCATAAACAGATACATCACAGCGGTCCAACCCAATCTGTGTCCATATCAAAGTCATGGATTTTTTGTTTTTTTTTTTTTGGTTAGTCATGCAATGACGACACACCCACCCACCCAGTCTGTTACATGATGGTCCCGCCCACTGGTAGGGTTAGTAAGTTTCGAACTTGAGACCAGAGTTGAAACGCCCAAACTTCTATCAGACTAGCCAGCGGGTGATCCCAAAAGTCACAGACCTTGATGTGCACGAAGCATGTCCCAAAAATCACAACAACCGGGGAATCCTAACTGTTGATGCCAAAAATTGGTCAACAGCTATTGGTCAGGGACCAACTTCGGTTCTTCATCGCCCGATCTCCACTCAGAGATAAATGGTGTAGATGGAGGGACCTGCAACCACTGACAAAGGTGAGGACCGCCGCCGGTTGGCCCGGCTTATGGCCCTCCGATGGCTAAGTCAGTATGGATACTGAAAGAGAAGGCTATTAGAGGTTTAATGGCAGTGGATTGCTTACCTCGAGAGAGAGTGGGAGTCCTCTTTATAGATAATTACTTGGAGAGATTTAAGGTGGGATAATCCTTATCCTTATCTGGATCAGTGGTTATCCTTCTCATTATCTTTATCCTTCTCTTTATCTGGATCAATGCTTATCTTATCAAGAGGGATAAGCTTTATTCAAACCAAGGCAGATGAGGCCAGGTCTCTTGCCAAGATGAGGGCCGGATGTTGAGCTGAGGTGGGCCAAGGTCGAGGAGGCTGAATGCCGAGCCCGAATGGGCCGAGGCCTGAGTTAGCTTCTTCTCTTAAATAATCGGTCCATGACCATTGTAGATGAGCCCCAGTGGGACGCTTTCCATATTCGAGCTCAGCCCGAATTTACCTATAACAGAAGCCCCCCTACTCTCGAGCCTGACTTGCTCGGCTTGAGAGTAAAGAGAAATGGATGAGCTGATATTTGAATTTGGCCAACTGCATGAGGTCGGCATAGTAGGGTGGCCCGTAGGCTCTGCCAATTATACGAGTCGACGTATAGAGATGACTTCTGGACACTTTGCGTTTTGGTCCGACTCTTTCGTCCATTCCGACCGCCCAAGTCCGTCTTTCGACTCTTAGTCTAGGGTTATTCCTCGATTGCCCAGGTCGGTCTTTCGACTCTTAGTCTGGGGCCATTCCGACTGCCCAGGTCGGTCTTTCGACACTTGGTCTAGGGCTCCTCCGACTGCCCAGGTCGGTCTTTCGACTCTTGGTCTAGGGCTCTTCCGACTGCCCAGGTCGGTCTTTCGACTCTTGGTCTAGGGTAATAAGGCGATTGATCCCGTCGTGGTCAGTCCTGCTGACCTGGAGATTTGCCATGTTTTTTGGAGGAGAGATTTTGCCGCGCTATATAGTTGCGGGGATGGCCCTTATGGGTCAGTGTCTTGATTTCATATTTTTTCTTAAGGACGAGGCCTCACGAATGAATGCCCGAATCATGGCCTGAGGCATGGATGAGGCAAAGCGATGAGACCGAGGCGAATAAATACATTTCAATGCTCGGATCACGACCGTACTTGCATCTAGATTACGCGGAGGTCATCTGTCGAAGCCTTCAGGACGATGCCAAGGACGTCTGCCAAATACCCGAGGTGAATGTCGATACGAGGGTGACGGGAGCCAAATGATGAGCCGAGTAGGCCGAGCCGAGTGAAAAGGCCAACAAAGCCGAGGCCTGTTGCCGAGCTTGGGCGGGTGAGCCGAGGCGATGGAATCGAGCCCTTGAGCTCGGTGCATGGCCGTAATCGTGGCTGGCTTCTAATGTGGTCTTTGTCTTGATGGCTGTGATCAGTCGGAGATGACACTGGTGGGAGTCATCTATCGTTAGATGTTGAGATATGTCCAGTAGTTAGGGTAGAACTTGGACAAGGTAGGACGTCCAATAATTGGACGGTGGTGATGTCAGTGAGTCCATATTGGATGGTGATGTCGATGGACCTATGACCGCAGATCTGGAGTGATGGACTGCTGATTGATGCAGGCATGAGGTTACAATGATTTGGCGCTGGTGTTGAAGGTGTAGACGGTCATAGATGATGATTCCAACATGGATGGCTGGATTTGTTGGATGCATGCCCTGTTGTCGCCATACGGTCGCTGCTGTTGCTGCCCGTAGCCAGGTTGCGTTACTGGCTGTGTCTGCCCATAGCCAGTTTGGGCAAGTGATTGGCTCCCATAGCCTGGCTGTGATGTTGATGGCATTCTATAACCAAGCTGGGTACTGCCTTGAGCAGCATAGCTGGGCAGGTTGGTAGTAAACTGTTGACCTGGGTAACCTTGTTGGCCTGCAGCTAGAGGCTGGACGTTGACGTGGAGTCCTTATTGATGACCGCTGGCCGTTGGTATATAGCTGGTAACATGATCATGCTTGCTGATCTTCGATGACCCTCCATGGATGGACAATGGAAGATGAATGGAGGATGTTTGTATAACTGGACGTCTTAGATGTAGATGCCCTTTGCTGATCACACGACTGATAATCATGATCATTCATTTGTCAGCTGCCCGTGTGCTCCTCTTAGACGTCCAACCGTCTGGATGTTTAGATGGGGCTGGAGACCACGTGTGACATAGATGGTGGAGATTGATCTCCAACTGTTGTGCGGGCTATCTGACGGTGGATGGTTGTTCTGGAATCAAATACATCAGGAACTAGAAATGCAACTAATGAATGTTCTGACGTCCATGTTGCACCCAAAATGGGTAAAACCATCATTGAAGGAACCACTGTGAGTCATTTTCCAGACCAACATGTAAAATCTGAAACTCTGTCATCTTCACGCATGGTGTCTCCAATCTCCAAGTTGAAAACTGGAAAACGGGAAGGCCGATCTGCAAGGAAAAGTGCATCTGGACCACCAAGCAAAATTTCTGAATCTAATGCCCATAGACGTAGAACTTCTGTTAAGGCGGTTGATACGAAGCCTAAAGAAGCTTCATTTGCAGGAAGTTATGGGCTTTTAAACCTCACTAAAATTGTCCCTGGTGCTACCATTAGCAATCCAACTGATCCAAGGCCGAGCTGAATGATGAGGATGGAGAGAATCAGGTCGTTCCGTGATCCTCGATACCACCACCACCAGTCCTGAGCTCAAGATCCATGAGCACAGCCCGTGGCACGAACCTGTCACAAGAAGCTTTGTTGTAGTAGACATTGACGCGCTCCAACTGCAGATCGGAGGTCCCAGTATAGCGGCCAATCGGATCGATTCCATGCTCGTCGCAGACCACTTCCCAGAACTTCGATCCGATCTGATTGCCGCACTGGCCGCCTTGTACGTGGAGGATTTCTCTCATTTGTTGACTGGTTCCATGGACATCGATTGTGTTGAGGTAGTGCCGCTTAGACCGCCGGTCGGGATGGTGCAGATCCATAAGGTGTGTCCCACCCTGATGGATGGTGCAAGGCAGAGATGGGCTTTTCTAGGTCTTGAATCGGATGCAAGTTGGCAGCGCCACGTATGCCGACCTCGAGCGAGCCAATGGGCGGCTTCGATAGCTGCTTCGTCGCAGCTCGTACATCACTCGCGACACGAGCCACCTCGTCCAGCACCTGGTACCCATCCTCCAGGCAACATGAGCCCACTTGTACTCGTCCAACACCTCGTCCGCACCTCGTCCAGCACCTCGTCCGCACGTGTACTCGCCCAGCACCTCGTCCGCACGTGCTGGTGAGTGCAGATGGGTGTGTTGGACGGTTGAGATGAGGCAGCCCGACCCTTTGGTCCGCACGATGATGCTGATCGAAGGTTCGGACAGCTAAGATGAAGGCTGCTCCACGTGATGGATGGCCATCATGTGATCGATGGCATGGAAGCGACGGAGATGCTCGAGGCAGAGATTGGACGGCTGAAATTGGAGATGCAACAACCTCTTGAAGAGAACGAAGGGCTGCAATCGACCGTCTCCGAAGTCGAGAAGGCCAACGGATCTTGTTGGATGGCAGTGAATGACTGGTTGTTTCCACTGCTGGCGTGAGGGCTGATCACGGACGAATGGAGATGATTCTCCACATGAGTGGCTGCTGGACGTGGTTGAACGGTGGATCCCACCTGACGCTGGAGGTCAGGACGTGTGGTGGTCTCGGACGACTGAAATGGATGGCTGAAATTCCGCTGCTGCTGCTAGCGTCTGATTTTCAGTAGCGTCTCTAACAAGAGTCTGACGGCAGATCTGAGGAGGGTCGGATTTGACTTCTTCTTCTCGGATCTGGCCGTTGGTGAGGGAAAGTGTGTCCTTCCTGCTGATGAACGGTGATGATGGCTGATCTGCACCAGCACGCATGGCCTGGTCAGTTGGTGGCAATGGACGCTGATGGAAGTGGGGCCGGTCCACCTTGCAGCACGTGTGAATGGAGCAAGGGGCGGTTGAGATCTGAAGTGTCCAGTAATTAACGCAGAACTTGGAGAAGGTGGGTCGTCCACTGGTTGGACGGTGATGATGGAGATCATTTCCATTACTGATGCGGGCAGGCTGAGACGCCGGATTTAATGGCCTTTCCTTTGTCTGTTTGAGATGAGGAGTGGCCGTAATGGTTAAGCTATGCTCGCTTAATCGGAGAGGATAGTGGGTGCCCCAACGAAGTAGAACTCTGATCTGGTTTTGAAGAGTCACTGTCGAGAAAAACTGCCGAATTTGGGGCTGTTGATGCGAGTGGGCACTGCTTTGCTGGAGGCCTAGGGCGGTAACAGATCTATCAGATCTGGTTGATACCAGAAAGGAGCTTGGATGGTGAAGATGAGGGTGATCTCCATTGTTTCTTGTGTTGCAAACGTGGGATGATGAATGGCCAGCCTTCCAAGATGTTGTGGATGGCTAATGGATGACGTGAGATGGAACTGTGGTTCCACCATGATCTTGATTGAAAATGGCGGAAGCTCCTCTTTGCTGATGGACGGCTGGAGAAGATCCAGCCCTTGAGCTTTGCTAGGGGCTAGGGTGTGTGAAGCTTGAAGGAGGGAGTTTCCTTCCTTGGCACGTGTAGAGGTTGGAGAGATTCACCTTTGCTGGACTCGTGCCAGGCATGATAAAGCTGCCCACGTGCAGATGGAATCTCCATCTCTGGCTCATGGATGATAGCTAAGTGTGGTATTCCTTGGACAGTTGGAATGTCTGCACATGATGTTGGCCATTGATGAAGTGAAGAATGATTGAATGACAAAGAAAAGATCAAGTGAACGATCTAGTCGTTCCCACAGACGGCGCCAATCTGTTGATGCCAAAAATTGGTCAACAGCTGTTGGTCAGGGACCAACTTCGGTTCTTCATCGCCCGATCTCCACTCAGAGATAAATGGTGTAGATGGAGGGACCTGCAACCACTGACAAAGGTGAGGACCGCCGCCGGTTGGCCCGGCTTATGGCCCTCCGATGGCTAAGTCAGTATGGATACTGAAAGAGAAGGCTATTAGAGGTTTAATGGCAGTGGATTGCTTACCTCGAGAGAGAGTGGGAGTCCTCTTTATAGATAATTACTTGGAGAGATTTAAGGTGGGATAATCCTTATCCTTATCTGGATCAGTGGTTATCCTTCTCATTATCTTTATCCTTCTCTTTATCTGGATCAATGCTTATCTTATTAAGAGGGATAAGCTTTATTCAAACCAAGGCAGATGAGGCCAGGTCTCTTGCCAAGATGAGGGCCGGATGTTGAGCTGAGGTGGGCCAAGGTCGAGGAGGCTGAATGCCGAGCCCGAATGGGCCGAGGCCTGAGTTAGCTTCTTCTCTTAAATAATCGGTCCATGACCATTGTAGATGAGCCCCAGTGGGACGCTTTCCATATTCGAGCTCAGCCCGAATTTACCCATAACACTAACCATTCTATCAGTGACCATCAATGGCTGTTTGAAATAGGTAATTTGATCCAATTGCAACGTTGAATCAGATGGTTTCCCAATCACTTGCGTGAGGCCAAAATTTGGACTGCCCAAATCTTTTGCGCACGTTACCATTGCCACATGTCCGGCTGCAGGGGATGCTAGAGTGCTGAAGCCTGTCTGCTAGAATCCAGACCATAGAAGAATCACTTGCCTGAATATCAGGCATGCCCACTCCATCATGCTGTGGACCAACACGTACGCGTGAACGTACGGTCAGTTGCCCTTCGGACGCGGATTGCCTGCGAAAGCCTTTCGCAGGCATCTCCTGCGCTTGGAATCTAGGTGGAGCCCACCGTGATGTGTGTAAGAAATCTACGCTGTACAACGGTTTTGTGAGATCATTTTAGGCGTTGTGACAAAAAATGAACGTGATCCAAGACTCAAGTGAGCTGAAAACGTGAAGATTGAACTTCCACAGTTGAAATATTCGTGGGGCCACAGAAGTTTAGAATCAGGATTATATTTGTGTTTTCAGTTCATCTCAGTAGGAATGACATTATGAACGGTATGGATGGTATACAAACATCACTGTGGACCCCATAGAGGTTTCAACGGTAGGAATTTCCCTACCCACCTTTTACTTTATTGCGGCCCACTTGAGTCTTGAATGCCGTTCATTTTTTATTACAATGCCTAAAATGATCTCACAAAATGGTTGAACGGCGTAGATTTCTCACAAACATCACAGTGAGCCCGACGTAGATTCCGAGTGCAGGAGATGCGTCTCTTTAACCACCCATTTAATTGGACGCGGATTTCCGCAAAAGAAGTTACTGCGCTGGGAACATTGAGGGAACCAATGTGGGGCTATAGTGATGTTTTCTGATAAATCAACCCCGTCCATCCGTTGTGGGAGCTCGTCTTAGGACATGAGAACAAAAATGAACCAGATCCAAGACTCAAGTGAGCCGAAAACGTGAGGATTGAACATCCACATTTGAAATATTTGTGGGGCCACGGGAGTTTCAAATCAGGATAATATTTGTGTTTTCAGTTCATCCCTGTATTAGTGAGGTTATGAACGGTATGGATGTCATATAAGCATCATTGTGGACCCCAGGGAGGATTCAACTATAATAATTTCCATACCCACCTTTTCCTTTAGTGAGGCCCACTTGAGGCTTGGATCCGGTTAATTTTTGTTCTCATGTCCTAAAATGAGCTCCCAAAACGGATGGACGGGGTGGATTTATCAGAAAACATCGCTGTGGGCCCCACGTAAGTTCCCAATGCAAGAACTTCATGCGCAAGGCTTTCGCATGAAATCCGCGTCCCATTTAATTGTACACGTATGACACAGCTAGTCAGTGGACCCACATGATTTTTGTGACTGATGGACATCTATCAAAGTGCCCACATGATAAATGATCCTGATTCCTCAAGGGGAGCGGATTAGGTACTACCCGAGCCTAGGATAGGCCCTACGTGGCATGTACATGTCACATATATATTGGTGTAGGGAACGTTGTCAGAGGTGACCTGCCACGTAGGGCTCTCAATGGGTCGGATCTGGAGCTGGATCCGGCTCCAAGTCCGTATACCTATAGACGGATTCGAATCCGATTCAGATCTAACTCGGATCCAAAAGGTGATATCCATATTCGATTCATTTATAAATTGTTAGATCCATTTCTGAACCAAAATTCATATAACCATCGGATTCAGGTCGGATCTAAGTCTCAATCCAACCGTTACAAATCTAAAAAAATATATGATATAAAATATATAATATAATATATTTAATTTAATAGAAAAATGATGCAAATCCCACTATTTACTATGGTATGGTAGGACATGGCCTAAAATAATTTGTTAAAAAAATAAACAGCATGAATATAACATACACATTAAGGTGACAATGAGTTGGATCCTAATCGGATTCGGATCAAACTCGGATATGCTCCTGTGAATTCATATTCGGTCCATTTAAGTAATCGGACCTATTTTAAGATCCAAATCCGGTCCATTTAACTAATTAAACTTATTTTAAGATCCAAATTCATATTTATACGGATTTGGAGCAAGTCAGATCTACCCGCTCCATTGAGAGCCTTACTGCCACGCCCGCAAGCCTATCACAGTCATGTCACGCCTCTTCTCCCCCAATGCCCACACGCCACCTACTTAGCCTATCCTGAGCTCGGAACAGGCTCGGTAATACCTAACCCGTGCCCTTTCTCAAGCACGCGTCACATCAGCAAGACGTGATATTTAATAATTAATAAAGGTGGTTGTAATTATAGAGGAGTTAGCAACAACATCAGTGGGAGCATCAGCTATATTGTTCTATCCATCCCCATTACGAAGGCGGTGGTGATTGGAGATAAAAGTGGGTCTAGAGCGTTATCTCCTATTTAAAACCTCCACGTCATCACCATCATTTAAAACTATAACCTACTCGTGGACCACTTTATTTCCCATCATGTATCAAAGTCATAAGAGGAGTACTAAAGCCAGTCAGATGAGATTCGTACGCACACATGCAAACTGCTGTGCACGTGAGACGGACTCAGGTGGACCATCAGTAATGTTCAATGGATCGAAATTCATGCTAGTCCACTCATCAGGTAAGAGACGTGTGTACGAGAAATATGAACGGTTGGGGAGAAAAAGAACGACTTTCTATAATCAACGAGCAAGATGTAGCCCCATGATCCATGGACGGGCCTGGGAATACTCATGATGGGACCCACCTGGTGTGCGCCATGGATCTCTCCCATATGCCCCACGTTGGCTGCAAATCAGCACTCCCAAATCAGGGTAGGATTAAACATACAACCCGATGCGTGGGCCCATTATCATGTGTACATGAGATCCAATCCTTCCTTCATGTTAGCACCTTCATTTTCCCTCTTAAAGCACAAAATCGGGCTGACCCAAAACTCAGGTGGGCCGCACCATGTAAATTATGCTTAAAACCTACAAAATCCCTCGGTGTGGCTCACATGAGTTTTCAAATGTCCTGATCTTTGGATGTGCATTCATCCTGGTGGGGTAAAACTCCTGTATGGATTGGATGGCATATAAAAAATCATGGTGGTCCCCACACAATCTGTAAAAAAAATTATTTTATTTTTTTATTTTATGGTGAGCTTTCGATTAGGTGTTGCTGCCGTGGGCCCACCTTGATGATGTGTTGTATGTCCATGCCATCCACTCATTTTTCCAGCTCATTTTAGGACGTGTTCCCAGACATTAAGCACATCCAAATCTCAGGTGGATCACGCGAAAGGAAACAATGGAAATTCAAGCCCACCATTAAAAACTTCCCAAGGCTCAGCGTAACCTTCTTAATGTTTATTTTCCATCCAAACCGTTGATAAGGTCAATCAGATATGGATGAAGGTAAAATAAAAATATCAGCTTGATCAAAAAGTTTTGTGGCCTACAAAAAGCTTTTTTTTAGGTCATTCACCACTTTTTCCAGTGATGTGGTCCACTGGAGATTTGAATCCGCTTGCCTTAACGTCCTAAAATGAGCTGAAAAAATGGATGGCAGCGTGGATATACAAAATAAGTTCATCAAGGTGAGCCCCACATGGTAAGAGTAACACCCACTAAGGTGTTTCTCAGATAACACCTACTCCGCTCCCTCACCAAGAGGTAGAACTAAGCACGAATCAAGCTAGCTTGGTTAGCTCTCTCGATTCTGCTTGTTCTAGCTCGATTTTGCTTAATTTAGGGGGAGGATTCGAATAGAGCCGAGTGAATTTTCCTGGCACATTTCATAGTTCGAGCTGCACATGAGCATGCCCAGGCACGGCTCGATTTGGCTCGCTCGATTCAGCTCAATATATATATATATATATATATATATATATATATATATATATATATATATATCAAACGAGCACCCCCTTCCCTCCCCAAAACCTTAAATTTGTCCGACCGACCACCACTGCTCGGCTAGCCACTCACCGACCACCTCTCATTCTCTCTATCTCTCTCTCTCGCCAATCCGTCCGGCGAGGAAGGGAGCCTGGTAACAACTCTCTCTCTCTCTCTCTCTCTCTCTCTCTCTCCAGTCCGTCCAATGACTGCTGATGTCCGATTATCTCTCAGTCTTTCTATTTCTCTCTCTCAATCTCTCTATTTCTCTCTGAAATTTTTTAACACATGTAAAAATTGTGTCCAAGCTCGACTTTCAACTTGAAAGGCTCAAGCTCAAACTCGGCTCGAAGCTCAACCAAGCCAACTCGAATATAAAAGTCCAACTCGATGGCTAAGCCAAGCCAAACACAAGCCAGGCCATTTAATGACAGAGCCTAACTCGAACATGGCTGAGAGCGGCTGGTCCTACCAAGAGGTGCATATCAATAGGGACGCACCAGCGTCATGGTTTACTTTCCATGCATTTTCAATGGGCCCAAAACCTGTCAAAATCTTGTTTTCTCTCAAATGGTCCCATGATCAATACCCCTAACAAATGTCATTTTAACTGATCCTTTTGGACGTGTATCTATGATAGTCACCCTGTTAGGTCTTTGGTCACCCATCCAGATTTATCGCTGGATGGGACCCACATGAATGCATCTTCATATTATTCAGATGAACCATCTACTTGGTGGATTCATGTATCTGCATGATGAGTGTATCCACTTGAATGTGGAGACCTTGTGACTAGCTTTATTGCAGCGCATCCATTTAAATCCACAAATTGAACGGTCAAGATCATCAAAGAGTTCCTGAATAAGGTAGTTTCCACCAGATGGACGGTTCGGACCATCTCAACATGTGGCCAACTGGACCCATCCTGAGCCACATGTTAGGTGGGTGTGAATGGCACAGCCTGCGCTCGTCTGTGTGTAAAACAAAACGTGCGTCAAATCAGAAGAGGCATACTCCTGGTTTGTGCCGAAGACGTAACTTCTCTGCTATGCACCTAGTTTTTACATGTGGGACCCATGGTTGGTTTATCCAAGCCATTGATGTGATGGCCCCCATTATGGATGGACGATGCGGAATGAATCTTCTTGATTGATGAACTTTAGCCTTTCCATTGTTGGCATGCAAATGAATGGTTGAGAACCAAATTAACCAACAATCCAAATTCAACGGAGAAAAGTCAAATATTCAATGGTTACCATCTTCGAATATGGGAGATTTTCTGGGCATGCTCCATCCATAATAGAAGACATCAGATGTACGGCTTGGATTAATTACCCATGGAACTTATATGCAGAAGCTATGTACACAGCCGGAAAATTGCCTGTTCCTCGCGCAAGGGTTTTGATAGGTTACGGTGCCACCGTACCATAATATGGTACGGTGGCAGGATTCCACCCCCACGTTGCATCTTAAATGATGAATCGGACGGTTTATGTTAGGTACCCTGCGCTGCTTGGGCCATCATCCGAAGCATTTATTACATTGGTGATTATGGAGAAAGATGAATATTTAAGGGCTCATGTTCACTTGAACATTCAAAGGTTATGATCGTCAATGAAACATGATATAGGATCATATTTATGTCTTAGTGATATTCTCACAAGAGTTTCAATACTAAGGTCATGGGTTAGAATATACATCTAGACCATAGCTTCCATTTCATAAGAAGCGTCAGGCGATGAGAACATGATCGAATCATACTATTATGAAGACATAAGCTAAGGGTGTAGACTTGCCAAATTCATATCTAAGTGTTTTCAATATCGACAACATCGATTGATATATTTTCCAACTCAGCAATGATATTGCACAAAATATAGGAAGTTAGGACTTTTTTTTTCAGAAAATTAAAAAAAAAATCCTCATTTTAAATAATTTTTTTCTTAGTCCTCTCCACTTCTAACAAAATCTATTATAGTTTTTTTTTTTTTTTTTTTTTTAATCATTCTACTTAATCCTTTCGAAGAAAAACATCAATTTTATGCCAGAATCAAGTTTTAAGCTGATTTGAAGTTGTTTTCAATCTGGTGAGCATTTTCAAGATTCAGTCTTTTTTCCATTATTTTTACTGTCAAATGGTTAGAAATCAATTATTCTTCATGTTATGGCTGAAAAATCATGAATTTAGACTTTTTATTTTGAAATTTGGGGAAGATGATGCTGATTTGTGGAAAATTTTAGAGTAAGTGAGAAATTTCTCTCAAATTAGTTGCAATCTTACCATCCAAACACAAAATCAAACATATATGTAACAAAATATGATGATTCTTTCTAATTTGAGAATTTTTCAAAAAATACTAATTAAAAACAATAAATATTTTTTTTCAAAATTTTATTTGATCAATTCTTAATTGGTCTTCATTTCAAAGTATTTAGAGTATTTGATAAAATCATCATCATGTACACTAATTAATGTGAAAAAAAAAATTTAATTAATTTTTTTTTACAAAATTCCAGTTGGATCAATTATAAATCAAGCTCCTTTTTTAGCATTTTTTTTCTTTTTTTAAAATTTCAAACAAATGAACGCACAACTCTATATGGGTCTTAGTCTCAAAGACATCATTTATAAATTACACACACACACACACTCTTCTTCTTTTGTTTTTGAATGTAGTGCTTATATATCTATACATGTCTTTTTATATTTGTAAATTATATAAAGTGATTCTGAATATATTTGTATCAATTCAATCCGACAATACATAAATTAGGACTTGATACAAAGGAAACCTATTATGTGCTCTTTTTTTTTTTTTTTTGTAATGTCTTGATTTTGCAATGTGGATTAATGTCTTTTTAAACAATCCTTGGAGTTTTAATGAAAAATTCAACCAAATTTTCAATGTTTCCCCTTGTCTCCCAACAACAACAATGTATTATACGATGTAATTAGTGCATCTCTTGTAGTAACTAATATGTATTCTTATCGGTGTGATACATTATATGATAAAGATTTGGGAAACATTGGCCCTATCCAAACCCTCATCACAAACATAGGCCATTCACTTGGTATAAGTCACTCGTCATGAACACGTGCCATCGGTAAGTAGGATTCCCTCAGTAGAATGCTGCGAGGCAGAGAATATCAACGTGGTAAACCTTCAATTGGAGTGTTTTTTTACAATGTACGACAAAGTAATTTCGACTGGTATGAACCATTCTAGCGATGATATTGGAGTATCTTATTGAAAATTTAAAAAATAAAAATATTAATTGTAAAGTAATTTTAAATTATGATTTTATCAAATAATACCTTCCCCAACCAAAATGGTGGGGATGTTTTTTTTAGCAGAGAAATTACCATAACACCCATTATATATTCATTTTCTATAGAAAGAGGTAATGTGAAAAAATTGTGGAGCGCACATGAGATTTGTATAATACCTAACCCCGTTCAATAGATGTAATCTATCATGATGCTCAAAATATTGAAACATTAAATTAATTTAAACATAAGATGAGCCACATCATTAAAAAAATAATATACACCACTTGAAAATATCAAAATTTACTAGTAAACTATCCAATAATTTAATCAAAAACATTTTTGAATAGTATGCAAGATTTTCTATAAGATGGGCTAATTGATCAACAGTCTGGATGTCTCTAGGGTTGGATATTATGGTCTGGCATACCAGTGGACTCCACTAAGGTTGTGATTGATCTAAAATCATGTAAGGGGCAAATAGATTCAATACATGATGTCTCTACCAAATATGAATTTAAGTTTTGATTTCTCTTAGCAAACCCAAATTTAATCCATTTAATTTCAAGTTAACAAATCGCAACACGAACCCACATCATATGGGAAATGGATCAACCCAAACCTTGACTTTTCGGGCTGGGTCTAGGTAAGGTTGGCGGGTGGGGTCAACTTTTGTAACCCTAATAATATTCACATTAATATTGGAATATTTCACATGGGAAGTTAAAACTGCCGATATTTTGAAAATGTCATCAATGTGATATTTTTTTAAACCAAGGTGATATAATATTACTTAGTTGATTCTTCGTGAAAATATTGCAAGATTTTCATAATCTTGACAAAATTTGTCACGGTGGGGTAAATCATGTTGAGAGAGACAAGAAAATACGGACTGTCGTGGTCCTCCACTGCTCAAATTAAAATAATGATCAGTCCAGATCATTGATTGGCCATGTGTAAACTGAAGGACAGTGACAAATCTCATTTTACAGATATTTTCAGGATATTTTCAAATCTATACAAGTGACCTTTAATTTTACCAAAGAAACCCTTGTGGAAACAAATTCCCTTTCAGGGCTTGAAACGATCCACAAATGCCTTTTCTTAGGTGCATCCTAGAATGATGATCAGGAAAAAAAAAATTATAGCATATGCCATCATCAGGTGGGCCACATCATTAAAAAAAATCTACGAGACTTAAACAATCCCATTTAATGTGTGGCCCATGTGATGATTTGGTATGCCTGATTTTTATTTCTTCTGATCATGATGATGCGGTGCATCTGTTGGACGGGATAGATGTCAAACATTCACCATATGGGCCCCAATTTTGGACTTTAACAGATAGATAGGACAATGGTCAATTCATCTTTCCAAAATCTCCTTTTCATGTAAAAGTTCTATAAGTTGGGCCTAATTAATCAACCATCTAAATTTTCTAATTAAAGGGTGAGATATTGTGACATAGCATACTAGTGGGCCCCACTAAGTTGTGATCAATCTTAAATTCATGCAAGGGGTGGTACACTTAAACTATAGTACACACACATTATAACTATTTAAACACGCTGTGTCTCAGAAACTACATATTAATAAATTTTTATACCCATCCATGAGCTTCTCTAAAGTGTGTAAAGTCACTTAAGATCACTTCTAGAAAAATTTACAGTAAAAATCCCTTCAGTATTTTGTATCTATTATAGGAAAATCTGGCTAAAGATTTTAAAATATTAATTATAAATAAATATATAAATATGAAATGAATTATTTACAAATAAATCATTTTGGGGATGATATCACGATAGTCTTGAAAATTTCAAAGTATTAAATTAATAATATTCTTTGATTGGTTTCTCGAGGATATTCGTCAGTATTTTGAACATTGCCAACGTAACCCTGGGACATTTGCATTCCTTTATTTATTTTATTTAGGTGATCCACCTAATGCAAGTCACCTTTCTTAAATTAATCCGGGGCACATCCACATGTTGATTAAATCCTTAATTTAAGATCCAACCGTCGCCATTTTATTAAATCAAGTGGTTCTCACAAATTAAGCCGTCTTAGTTGTTTACATCTCATTATCTTCAACCTTCTAGAAGCACCATATGTGAGCTATTTGATGCTCTGGCACAGTGTGATGGTCATATGCGTTCATTCAGAAATTGTACACATGGATGCATGCAACTCAAATTAAGCTGTCCAATTTGTTAGATCCACCATGGATAGGCTGTAGGCTTAAAATCGGACCGACTTAGATGACCAATGGCCGTTAGTTTCTGACCCACTATTTCGACAGTCATTTCAGTGCATGTGTACGAATCATGCACTCCGTACATCAAATTTTTTTTTTTTTTTGGGTTGTTAGTTCACACACTCCATTTTCAGGACACCCACCCAGTTAGTCACATCACAATGTTAGCCACCCCATTATGAGAATGGATACTATGACCTAGTGTTGAAACGAGGCTATCTTCACCCAGTCTGCCACTGAAGCTATTGACTTGGGTGTCACTCCGTACATCATTCGGCGCCAACTAATATTACTAGGAATGAGCTTAATGATAAGGCTGATCTAAACCTCAGGTAGGCCACACCACTGGGAAAAGTTTGGTGAAACTTTCTTGAGGCTCATGAAAGTCTTGGATCATGCTAATATCTGGGTTTACCTTCATCATGGTCGGGCTCACTTTATGAATGGTTGGATGATACATAAACATCACACTGGGATTAAGGAAGGATTCCATGCTTTCTTGATCTACACTATTCCGTGTTCTGTCCCACTCAAGTTTTGGATCGGCCTGATTTTTTAGCCCACATCCTAAAAATGAGCTGAAAATAATGAACGGCGATGCCATACTCACATGATGGTGAGTCCTATGGAACATTTTGTTGCATAAGCTCAAAATAACTGTAAATTTCGTGTCCTTCCCAAAGTTTTATTTTTTTTTATGTTTTTGATGACTGGGTATAAGGCCTCTTAGAGCACATAACAAGGTCCTCAACTAGGTCTCCAAATGAAGAACCCTTTGAGGTTCCCAGGGCACGTGCAAACCCTCTTACCAACATGTGCGGGGTAATTTCTAGGGAGGTGGCCAACGAGGGGACTTGGGCAGGTCCTGGCCAACTGAGACCCGCTCATTGGTTGTATCCTTCCCAAAGTAGAAACCTTCTACTGCAAAAGTGCCCAGATTTCTAATGTGACCGGACCATAGCGTGAATTTTTAAAGTCAACTTATTGGAAATGATAGAAATGGTCTGAATTTTTTTTATTTTTTATTTATTTTTGTAAAATGAAGTGGAATCGAGCATTGTGAGGCCATATAAGTGTGTCAGCGGGTGCACCCATCATGATAATGAGATCAACCACATGAAAGGATCCAATCATCAGGTGGTCCGCACCATGGAAAGCAATGTCCACCGACCCAAAACCTCCATACTCATGTGTGGCCACTTATGATTGGATGGAGCTGATTTTTCAATTCATCTAAATCATGATGGAGTGCATCTGGTAAATGGGTTAGATGTGGGTGGGATCCCTGACCGTGGGGCCCACTGTGATGTATGTGTCTTATATCTATGCTGTCCATCCGTTTTAGAAACTCGTTTTCGGACGTGATCCAAATCTCATGTGGAACATAGTACAAGAAAAAGTGGCATTCGACCATTGAAAACTTCTCTCAGGCTACGGAAGTTTTTATATCAAGCTGATATTTGTATGATCTCTTCATCCAGGTCTGTGTGACCTTATCAACAGTTGGATGACAAATAAACATTCCGGTGGCTTCTAGGAAGTTTTAAATGGTGGGGATTCAATCGCTACTGTTTCCTGTGGTATGGTCCACCTAAGATTTGGATCTGCTTCATTTTTTAGGTCATATCTTAAAATGAGCTTTCAACATAGATGGATGGTATAAATGTAAGTAACATACATCAAAGTGGACCCCACAGTTAGGGATCCACCTAAACAGCGTACCCAAAATGGCAGGCTGCAATATGTTTTAGAAAACTAATTAGATAGAGGCATTCGGGTCATTTCACTCTCTAAGACACGTTTCTAGTGGGACTTCGCCTTCAAAACCCTAGATAAGGGCTCCACAGAAGAAGTGACATGTGAAGTTGATGGTGACCAGAATGATGAGGAAATCATCGTCCAATCGCTTGAGCTGGCCAGTTATGCCAAAGATGATATTATGGAGACTACCCCACTTGCTGTTGTGAGATGCACTTTGGCTCAGGTGAAGGAAAGTGAGAATTGACGCAAAACCACCATCTTCCACACTTACGCCAAGTGTGGAGATAAGAGTTGAAAACTCGAGATTAAACATAACAGCTTGGTTGCCAAGGGAGAGTTGTGTTCCATGGATCTCATTGTCTTAGCTATGACCATGCAGGTTCTTGAGCATTCTTGTGTTATCATTGGATGATCGTCTCATGTGAGGGGACTGGCTTGGTCTTAAGATGAACAGTCAACCTCATATGAGGGAGCATCATGACGTTACCTCATTCACTTGGATTAACATGGATTGCTTGCAAGTATTAAGATTGGGAGACCAATCGTGCTCAAACTTGATTAAGCTTGTAGTTTCACTAACTCTATCAAAATTCTCATGACCTGAGTATATGCAGATGGAGAGGCCCTGGTTGATCATGCTTTGGCTCTCCTTACAAGGCTTTTGCATAGCCATTAAAAGTTGATTTCTTTATCGCAGTCCTCAAAGTATGCACGATCTAGATCTTCCCATGACATGAATAAATAATTGATCTTAAGGTTGGGACGGTCCATCAAGAGTTTAAAAGGCCGGCCTACACGTACGAGGTTTTTAATTCGTTGATTGAAAATTTTCAATTGTTAACTTTTATTTTTAATTACTGATTTATTTTAAATCATGCTTGATGAATATCTAATAGTTGAGATCTGACATGATCTATATCCTGGGTGTATGAAAATTAGGAATGACGACCATTGATAATGGACGGATTTGAACGGTTGGGGTGTATAGATTACGTAAATATAGAGTATCATTCACGGGAGGGAACATTTGGAGCATCATATGGGGCATATCTTCCTACAACCCAAACTTCTCTTTTTAAGATCTTATATAAAAGGTGAGGGGATAAATAGCCTTGTACGTCCACACCTCCCCCTTTGTAGTGGACATCCCTACGGAGAGAGTGGAAGTGGGTCAAGCCTAAGCCCTCTCTGCTCCTCACATCTACACATCTATAGGGGTCCGCTATAGGATAGCTCAAAGGTCAAACTTGGCTCCTATCAGAATTTTGACGGTGACTCTCTACCCTCTTCATCTTAGATAGATTCAGGAGATAATTTCTTATGTTGAAAGATCAACAGTGGCACACAATCGACGGTTCTAGTTCAAGTATAAGTTTATTAAATTATATATTTTTTTATTTTTTAAGGACATAGGCTGATCTTAGGTAGAGATCCTATTAATATAATAAATTGGAATCTCCAAAGGCTACGGAGAGTAGGACCCACCCCAACATCCTTCTCTTAGACCTTCATTATTTGTCTTTGTATTACTAGTCCCCATTTTTGTTACTCCCTTGTGTCACTCTTCGGGCCACTTTTTTCTTTTCTATTTTTTTTTTTTACTTTTTTCTTTTGATAATTATAACAGAAAGTATGACGCATAATGTACGGGCATGCAAGTAAATGAGACTAGTATATACTAGGATAATAGAATGTAAAAGTAGGGAAGTAAATGAACCAGTATGTACTAGAATGTAGTAAAGTAAACGGACTAGTGTAAATTGGAATGTAAAATGCTCATGAGAAAGTAAAGGGACCAGTTTGCACTAGAATGCCAGATATAGGCGAAAAAGTAATAGGACTAATATACACTAGAATGTTAGTAAGTTGGTTAGCAAGTGACCAATATTTACTGGAATGTTAGTTAGTTTGATAGGAAGTAAAATAGACCAGCATTTATTAAAATGTAAGAAAGTAAACACGTCGAAATTATGGAATCTTCGAAAAAACCAGTAAAATCCTATGTTTTGAGTTGGGACTTGTTTAGTAACTAGCATATGATCCTCAATGGAGTCTTTATTCTGTGAGCGTCATCCCATGCAAGCCTAAAAATGCCCTCACTTCTTCAGCTTTCTCCTCTTTGTTTGCTCTAATTTAAATGTGGGGTTAACTCAGAGGTAAAAGTGTATTTAATTTGAAGTTACCACTAGCCAAATGAAGCTTTGAATCTACGGCCAACTAGAAACTATAGAATTACTTAAAGATCAGAGAACCGTAAGATTCCCTAACTCAAGTGACTTATGTGGTGTTCTATGACCATAAATTCTGAGTAATGGTTTCAGTTATGAAAAAAAGGAAAGGATTAAACACCCTTTTTCGCCCACATGAGGTATAGTCTCTACTTTACGTGATTTAATAATTTTTTAGGAGATTCAGTGGAGTTTCGGCAATATTACATCTGGCAATACTTCATGCAATTTAAGACTCCGGTAGTGAAAAAGAGAAAATAAACAATGCCTAACCTTACTACGGAGGGTTTAAGACTTTGAGTATGAAAAATAAAGTAAAAACGATAGACAAAAGAGAGTATTACTAAATAAAAGATAAATGAAAGTGAGTGCGTGCTTCTAATATGTCTCAGATGTGTGAACTGGAATGTAATTTAATTTAAAATGTGAGAAGAAAAATGAGAGATCCGACACTCTTTTTTGCAAAAGGGATGGTCGAATGTCCCCAATTGTAAACCTACTATTTAACTTTAGCGGCATCTTTTATAAACTGTTTCTCCGTAGTTGGATTCCTGAATCGGGTAGGACCTTAACGTTAGTTAGGAAATCCATGAAGTCTTCAGAGAGTAAGACCCACCCAATGTCTCTCTCTCACTAACCCTTTTTGTCACTTTGTCACTGGTTATCCCTAGAATGGTAATGACGCTGAATTTATAGATGGAAACCATCGGCTCACCATGAGTTGACCCTAGACACTTGTCATTTTTTCATTGTTTTAACATCCATAAGAAGGGATCAAGATCTTGGGTAGATAAAAAATGTGCCAAGTGGTCGTCAGCTTATGGCCAGCTAACAGTCCGTGTGACAGCATTCTATTTAACAAAATAAGCTTCTTGACACATGTTGAAATGACAAAAGAAGCAGGGATGATGACATCATTATCGTCTTGCCAAGAGTCAATGATTTTATTTTGTCGATTAGATTTGTCTGTTACTTCTGAGAGATGTTAGGAACCCTTAATATGCGACCCATTTAGATTTATGATGCTTTATGGGTTGGATAGAGACGACTTTCAGGCATTAAACAGGGTTTTTGAAGGGTATATATGGATGCTTGAACAGGATTTGATTTGTCAAGTTTCAGATTTGTCGATCAAGTCTGTTGGTTATTCCCGGGAAGTGCTAAGGGTCCTGCCATTTTGATCAATTAGATTTTCAACGATTCTCGAGTTGCCAAGGAATGATTTTATCGAAGCTTAACTAAAGTCTGAAGAGCATATTAGTCTTGTTTTTTAAGGGGTATCTAAACCATTTTATTCCACTACATTTTAAAATCTAGGCCATCACATCAAATCGGACTATTCATCATACATAAAATATATAATCAATTTTAATAGAAAAAAATTGATTAGATCAGCCGTTGTTTCCATAAACAATCATACCTCCAATTTTGACGATTAATAATATGGTAAAATTGGAGTAAAATCCCAAACCATTTCTGCACTTGAGCAAAATAAAAATAAAAATCTAAGAAACTTTACAATGAGTATTTCAACGTAGCTTGTCAGCACAAAGATAGTTGCGTAAAAACAAAGTTGTCAAGATGAAATAGGTAGTTGATCGTGGGATGAGTATCTCTGATACCACTTGATGGTTTCTAACTATGATAAACACAATATAATTAAAAATTTGAAATACCTTTTACTAGTTTTAATATTAAAGATCGCCGTCCATGAATCAAGTATGTTTCAAAAGCATAGAACAATCACATGATTATACCTTAGCACATACTTGATGTAGAGGGGGTCACTGAAGATTTTATGAAGAAATTAGACCATCGGAAGGAGGCCAAGTGGAGTGACAAATTGACGGCCCAAATCTAGAAATTTCAACCCAGCCGGGCGCCTGACCACACATCACCGGGCGCCCGACCATGAGCTCAATTATTCCAAGGAGTCACTAGACCAATTTTCAAATTTTGGGCACCCGACCATCAAGTCATTGGGCGCCCGACCATATCATCGAGCGCCTGACCATATCATCGAGCACCCGACCAACCCTGACCGGGCGCCCAAAATTGGACGATTTTTTGTCCAAACTCTCTGGACGGTTTTAAGTTCCATCAGGCCCCTGACCAGTCCTGACCAGGCACCCGACCATGCGAGAACTTTCGAATTTAAGTTATTTTCTTTCTTAGTTCGTTTGAGATTCTTAATTTTACGCACATAGGGTATGCTTCACTCACCTGGAACAGTCCAGCATGTCTCTATCAACATTTAGTAAACAGAATAAACCCACATGTTTTGCATAGCCCTTGGGTAACAAATTCATGTGTTGCGCTAGAAAATGGCCCCAAAGTCACGTGGGATGAAAATGGGCCCAAAGAAATCGCTTCGTTGAAAACATTCACTAGCTATGATCCCATGATCACCCTTAATTGATAATCCTAACCCTCAATTTTTTTTATTATTATTATTAAGATGAATGTGAGCCACTGAATTTTGTTTATACAAATGTTAGGAATTCATCTACTCGTGGTTGTTGTCAGGCATCCATTTGTCTCAAGTTTCTTACCGTGGCCTAAGCATGAGGGATCAATAAGGTAGGGCTCTCAATGGAGCCGGTTAGATTCGAAATCTGATTCGCTCTAAATCCGTATAATGCAGAGTTAGATCTTAAAATAGGTCCGATTAATTAAATGGATTGTATTTGGCTTCACAAAAATAAATCCAAATCATATTCGGGTTGGATCCGAATCTAGCAGTAAGATTCGATCAGATACCCCACTATACTATGCTTCAAGCAAACTCTTTTGAGAAAAGTGGTCCTAGGGCCCACTCGTGGGGTCCATCATGATGTATATGTTATATTCATACTGTCCATCCATCTTGATAGGTCATTTAAGGCTATGGGACAAAATTTGGAGAAAATCTAGGTCATAGGTAGACCATATAACAGGGAATGTTGAAGTTGTGTATTCACAATTGAAATTGTTCCAGGCCCACTCTAATGTGTATATGCCACCAAAAGCTACTCAATATAGGGTTCTTTGAGCCATTCAAGGGCTGACCGAGCTAATGAATGAAGTGGATCTTCCATACCTAGAATCCACTTGCCAAAAATTAAAAAGAGAAAAAGAAAAACATGAAGAGGTTTAGATGCTGCTGCTAGTGTTGGGTGGATAGGCGGCTCCCCTTTTTTGGCGTGAAGTGGGACCCACCTGGATGTATATGTTACATCTATACTGGCCATCCGATTTTTAGATTATTTTAAGGTAACGTCCCAAAAAATGAGACATATCCCAATCTAAGGTGGATCATACCATAATAAACAGTGGAATTTGCACCATTTTATTGCTAAATTAATTATATTGTATTATATATTTTTTTTAGACTTATGATATGGTGGATTTGGACCTAGATCCAACTCGTAGCCATATGGATTTTTGAATCCAATATGGATATCACCTTTTGAATCTGAGTTTGACTCGAATTTGATCCGAATCCACCTATAGATTTTCGGACTTGGAGCCAAATCTAACTCATTGAGAGCCCTACAATAGGGGGTGCATGCTGGGCTCCTAAGTAGCAGCAGAGGTGAATCGAAGTCCATATTTCATTGAGTGGAATAGCTATTCACAGAAATAGTCATTGTGGCGGATCTGTTGTTGGGCTTGAAAGCTATTATGAGTGTGCTTGGATACATGGAATTTATACTGTGAGAATATAAAAATTGTAATAATTATATAATGCCAATTAATCTTATTTATTATACAAATAGAATTTCATGAAAATCTTATATTTATTAGGTAATATTTACTTACTTTTTAAACTAGAAAATCTTATCATGGATAAGGCTAATGATATCCATCTACCAAGTATACTACTATCTCATCAAGGTTATCCAGGATCCCTGAATGGAATAGCTATTGGCTGAAGCAGGCTTTTCTCCATTTTGCTGAATGGATTCAGTGTCTCAGCACTTTCTAAACAACTTCCAATCTTCTCGACATTTGGGGGGCGTTTGGTTGCACAAGATATCATGATATTTCATGTCTAATTATGTCTCATTTGGTGCAAAATTCCATGCTCTTTCATGAACGGTGCAACCAAAGGATAGGTACCCTATAATTGCCATTCGACGGTGATTGTATCATTATCCTTTTGGGTCCAATCGGGAAAATGGGTTTCAACACAAATCAACATACCTATGACTTTTGCTCCTACAATCCTAGCCAAAAGACGATACTGTTAGGTAAAAAGCAAAAGGTTTCTTTCCCCTTCCTGACTTCATTTACTATCTTTGAAAAATCACATTTACCATCTTTGAAAAATCAAAATAGGATGGTGGTATAAGGACTGTCCAGTTGGAAACACCCATTCGCTGTAACAATCCCTATCAAGTTTGTGCACGTGTATCGTGGATGCCCAAACTTGGATGTTATGGAAGACAATCATATGGTGTGGAAATGATATATACATCAAGATGACCCCTACAAAATTAAGGGTGGTCGTCCCTCTCCATAAGGTTCAAAATACTAGGCTTCCAATGATATATTAAAAAATAAAGGAATGATGCCCGCCCTTAAAATTTTCAGTGCCCACCAAATCCACTCTGATCTAATAGATGTGCAATCCCATTTTAGGCCTAGGACTGAAAGATCAGACTGATCTATGACTCAAGTGGGCCACACCAAGGGAAATAGTAGGAAGGAATGTCCAACCTTGATTTTTATTGGGCACACATGATGATTATATGAAATCCACTCCAACCATTAGACGCCACACCAAAATTTAACTTCGGGACCAAATATCAAGCCCATCCATGATTCAGGCGGGCTACACCAACTGAAACAGTTCAAAAGGTGATCATTGCTCTATATACTGTTTCCAATCGTGTGATCCACCAGAATCAGGGATGAGGCTGATTTTTGGGCCCTGAGACTAACATGGGGTTAGTGATAGGGGTGGATTTCAAATAAAAATCACAGTGGGGCCAAGCTGAGCTGCCGGCCCCTTTGCTTTCTGTGGACCTCAACTTCTGTTAAAAAATCTGAAGGAAGGTACCCCACTGATAATTACTTAAATTAATGTGGTAGCTGATTGAAAAGCTTTTTTGAGAAAGGCACCGGAATGTACACCCTATAATAAAAACAAATCACAGGTTGTTTTCGCCTTTTTAGCCTCCTGTTGGGGAGTCAATGTCAACTTAATTGCACTTATCTCCCAACCGAATATGAGGATAGGCACTTCCACTGAGTTTGACTGTCTTGACTAGAATGCAAGCAAGTAATTCGTTCTTGAATGTCAGACGCCTGTTCTATTCTCATTCTTAACCGTCCATCTGTTGGTAAAACATTCAAAGGTTAAGATCGACCCATTGAAGAGGTGGTGTTTCGACCATGGTTCACACCTGGTGTACCGATACCCCAGGAGGGAAGATGTTAACCTTAAATTACTGGCCTACAAATAGATGGTAGGCCCTCAATTGAAGGTTTAGAATCTTCCAATGTGGCAGATTTTGGGGTGCCCATCAGAACAATCGGTCTGCATTGCCATTTTGCTAAGATCATGGGCCCACCCTTGATTGGTCCCATCACTTTAACCAATGAGTTGAAACCAAAGGGAGACCAATTAGTTATTGAACTCATGACTGTCACAGGCCTAACACACCATAGGCCGTCTAACCCTCGGCACCCAATTCAGTAGCAACCTTACTTGCAATCGGTTGCAACCTTCTGAACGCTCATCCAACCAAACTAATTATGGGTTCAGGGACAAATCCAAGGCCCACCAAATCAATGGTCCAGATTAGCAACCAGACCAACATGAATGATAGGATGCATAACCATAGTTCAAAGTCTAGCCCATGAGCTCAGAAAACGGTGAGGTCAAGATAGGCCCGCCATCCACATACAAGGCCCACCAATGCCAGGCAAGAACAATCTGTAGGGGCTTAGGCATATACGCAAGCCCAGTTGCAAAAAACGCACGATGGGATCCAACCGATAACCCATAAGTCTCATCATCTCAAAGCATCAAACCCAACCAAAGCAGGCTGAATGTGGGTCGGGCTGGGCCACCAAAGTCCATTTGGCAACTCTAGTCACGAGAGAGAACAGAATGCTGCTATGGAAAATACCAGACTTCATCGAGAAAAGCTCGTAAACTAATCAAGTACATGAAAGAAAGAAAAAAAAAATTGCGTCGTAAGTCGGATACTATAATCAACCGTAACGGTCTCACCAACAACAATAGAAAATTCTAATGGGCGTAGTTGGAAGCTGACAAAAATGAAAATAAAAGAAAAATGTGACACCAAGGGAGAGGAAAGCAAGACTAATAAAGCATGACAAGAATGCAAAGAAAGGAACTTCTCTATTGTCTGGGCAATTTCAAGCGCAGTTTACTGCTGGGCGCACTGCACCCGTGGTGCCGCCGATGCTTCGTCGTCCTCATCGTATGCTTCCTGCTTCTGCTGCTGTCTCCGCCTTGTCTCTTCCTCCATATTCACATCATGTAATGTCGTCTCCTCACAATCATCCAGTTCCATCCCTGACAGGCGGTTGCCCTGCCTCAGTGGTAGGATCGTCTCCAATGTACGGCACTGATCAAGGGAAAGCACTCCTGAATCTGGGAAGTCCAGATTGAAGTGGATGTACAGCTGGCCCTTCATGAAGGGCCTCTGATGGTGCGGCATCCCCTCGTCGTTGATCGCTTTGTATTGACCTGGTTGAGAGACAGACAACAGCATGTGAGATATAGATAGAAGATCGATCAGTGCCCGCAGGCATGCAGCAATGATGATGATTGAGGAGCATGGTCTTCATTGTTACAACTTACAACCACCTTATAACTCCAACTGGCAGGTGCCGTCATAGAACCCGCCATGCTCAAATATCCCCTCTATCGAATAATCCTAGCTGTATGGCTGGTGGCATGTCTATGGACAGTTTTAGCCAATGGTCTGAATCTAATGATTCAGATGAGGTATATTTTTAGCCTACTTCCCCTCCATGACATGGCCCACCAGGTGAACAGTTTAGGTCACCAGAAGGTAGCCTCCACATGTACCATACCAGGCTATGCTAAAAATCATTCCCATAATGATGCAATCAGCCCCACCATCACATGTCAGATCAACAGGGCTGTGCCTGGAGGTGATCAGATCAGATTGGTAGGCCCAATATGTGGTCCGATCAGACTGCAGACCCACACGCAGGCATTACGCACACGTTTGGACTGTTTATTCATATGTATGTATTAGAGTTGACACAAGTAGCTTCATAGATTCCTATTTTATTACAAAACAGTAACTTTCCTTTTGTTTAAAAACTGGGTCAGTAAACTCCAGCTCCTTTCTTTGGTTGAAGTAGGAAAGCAACCAGTAGACGCTTCCACTGATTGTAGTCTTTAAGAGGAGTGACATTCAACCATTTTTCAGTTGTACTATGCCCAGAAGGCCGTTGAAATTCTATTTTCACAGTCCATTATTTATTTTGTTTCCTGTAAGCGATCTTATAGAGCTTGTTTGTTGCTGCTACCAGGTATGAAAAGATTTAAAATCTCAGTTTTTCTAGCACTTCTCTTAATTTGGTAGAAGTAAAAAGAGTGAAATCCATTGTTCCACAGTCACATACCAGGCTTGATGACTTCGCCCGGATTTGATTTGATGAGCAGCTGTCTCCCATCGAGATGAGTCAAAGCGAACTGGAATCCGCAAAGAGCCTCAGTCAAGCTGAGCGTGTGTTCCACATAGAGATCATCAAACTTCCGTTTGAACTTGGGATGCTCCTTCAGTTGCAACACGAAAACAATGTCGCCGGCTACTGTATCAGGCTGCAAATGGAACAGACAGCGGTCGGTCGGATTTGTGATGCACATGGAAAAAAAATGATGCAAAACTCATAGCCAGTTCCACAAGAGTTGGTGCTGGTTAAAGGAGAAACATAACCCAAGGGGAGCACAACAATTTTTACATCTGGCTCAATGCTCTCAAATTGGACTCATTGCAAAATGGTCCCATGATCCAGGCAACTAATCAGATGGGTCCAAACATGGATTGATCACTATCCATAGATCATGCAGATTGGAAGACCCTACCCGTCAATCAAATTGGACCTTTTTTTCTGATGAATGCTAAATGGTGCCAAAATTATTTTGTACCATATTAGCTGGTCACCTATCAGACAGGATCACATGGAAGAGCTAATATTCTGCTGTAGTCAATCCACATTGAAGTCCACATAATCAGCAGTTCAAATATGGACCATTGCACCACAAAGTCCAATTTTTTGCAGCTAAGCTCACCGAATAGATAAACTAATAGTTTGATGGCCCAAAAAGGAAGGAAAAACAATAAAATGTAAGAGAGCCAACTGTGACAATTGAAACTTAAAAAAGAAAAAAAGAAGAAGAAAACAGTAATCTTGCTTACAGCTTCATCAGCTTCACCCTGAAATGTGATTTTCTGACCATGGCGCATCCCTTTCTCAACATGCACCTCCAGCACCTTCTTCTCTTGAGTGACTTTGTTCCCTTTGCACTGAGTGCATTTATCCTTCTCACTAATAACCTCGCCTGCATCAAAGGAATGGATGTAAGAAAAAAGGGCAACAAGCAACAATGAAGATCAAGAGCTAAATGGAACCCGATATTCATTCCACACCTGAGCCTCTGCACTCGCTACAAACTTGTTGCATCTGTTGGATCATGCCCGGTCCGATCTGTCGAATCGAGATCTTCGTCCCTGAACCTTGGCACGTGTGACATCTCGCTGATGCTCCACTGTTCGAGCCTTTCCTGAAATGATGTGCAGTGTGGATTAGCAAAGAGAAGACTAAAGCCTCCAGATCATGAGCAATTTTAAGAAACATCTCAACATTGACCCCTGACTGAAAGATCATGTATCATCATATGTCAAGGCATGATCAACCATTCCAACATAATGCCCTCAAAACAGAGCAACTGTAGGATAACCCATATGCACCTTACAGCAGCTAAAAGTACCAACCTGGAATGTCTGCAGGACACCCTAGCCACATATGGTGGGGTCTTTAGATGATTTGGCAAAAAAATCAGGCTGGTAAACCAATATGTACGCAACATATGTACAAAAGCAGTGAATGGTCCAAAAAGACACATGAGTTTTTTCTGGACCATCCATTATTTTCGTAAATGTCAGCATGTGCCCAGTTGTTGGCCATTCTGCTTTGTTGTCAGGATCATTCATCTGATGTGTCAACCTGATACACAGTTTGGATTTGCTACACATATGCCAGGTTGGCACACGTGGGGCTAAGCAAACCTCCTCACAAAGCACGCTCATGTACTCAAGGGCTCAGTTATGCTGGCACTGAACGAGAATATGCATCTATCTAACAAAACATGTTTTCCTTTTTCTAATTAGGTATTTTCAATGGATTATTGAATTAGATGTTTTAACTCCAAATAATTTCTTAAAGTCTGTGATTTTAGAAAATTTAAAGAACTGCCTGAGAAGTCTCGCTAAACCAAGATTGCTGCTCCACTGATGAAGTAGCTTGCCAACAAGTGAAGTCATGATGGAACCAAAACCAACAGCTACGAAGTCCATCACAAGCTCCAACATGCAGGAACTTTTTACAGAACTGCAATTGGCATCAAACACTGCCTCTAACAGACAAAGCACTGCCAGTCAAGCAACCATTTCTACATGGAGCTTTTTTGGAGAAGTGCAAATACCATCAAACACTGCTTCTAACAGACAAAGCACCGCCAGTCCAGCAACCATTTCAAAGCCAATCCACTACAAGTCCATCCAACAGCAGACATCATGGATGGGAGGATGTACACCAAAAATCCCATATTGGAAGCTCCTAGCTATATTTTGATAGCGGACAACCGATCAGCGCACTAAAAGCTCCAGAGCTGATGGGGAATGACCGGTTTATCCCCATATGTAGGCCCTCACCTCTTCGTGGGCAACCCCCGCATCGCACAGGTCCCCGAATCACACGGTCCCACAGTGGGCCTCACCTCGTCGCAATTCTGCATCTCACAAACCCCACCTTGTGGGCCACCCTACCCCAGTGTGGAGACACGGGGCATCCTTGGAGTCACACCAAGATGCCCCCGCATCATCCACCCACACTGGTGAAGAGATTCGAACACTAGGCTCCCGTTCTGATACCATTCTGATAGCGGACAACCGAGCAGTGCACCAAAAGCTCCAGAGCTGATGGGGAAGGATCGGTTTATCCCTATATGCAGGCCCTCCCAAGCAAATCCAGGTACGACCTCCCTGTGGGCAACCCCACCCCAGTGTGGAGACACGGGGCATCTTTGGAGTCACACCAAGATGCCCTCACACCATATTTTATTTGGCAGTTTTGGGTAGAATGTGAACCATCACTGTATTTTCTTTCTTAAGAGTCTATTTGCTAGCCACCTATTGACTTGTTATGAATTTTCCATCTGGGAGATTTTTGGTGCATGGGTTACAGTAGGGCTCATAGTATTAACAAATCACTAAGCCATGAGTCCATTTGTAAAAAGTGAAAGCCTCAGCATTGTATAATACTTCCTAAGAAACATGCATACAATGCTTGTTTTATACTCTACAGTTGTTCAAGATATAAAAATTCATAATTTCAACAATAATGTAACCGAACTTTCATAACGAAGGTTGTGTTTGAGAGAACTTTTTCCATTGGAAGAGGGAATAGAGTCAGGTTCTGGCTCGATACTTGGTGCGACAATCAACCGTTGGCTGTTGAATTTCCCTCCCTTTTCGCTATTTCCTCTAATAAGGATGTCCTTGTCATAGATTGACTCTCCAATCACGATGGGGAGGAACGGGGAAATGAGAGAGGCATTTAGACTCCCCCTTTCTGTAAAAATTTGTTAGATTTGGAAATCAATGATCTCACCCTCCTCTTTTCGCGTCTACAGGATTTCCAGACCTTCCTTGACGAAGAAGATAAGCTAGTTTGGACTATCGCTGCTTTTAAAGGTTTCTCTGTGCGTTCCTTTTACAAGTCTATGGTCTCTTCTTCTTCAGTCATCCCTTCCCATACGGCGCAGTTGTGGAGGTATGGTGTCCCTCCAAAAGTTGCGGCTTTCGGATGGCTGGTTGGTAGAAACAGAGTTTTGACTGTGGATAACCTTCAAAAACGTGGAATGTGCATTCCAAATATCTGTCTTCTGTTTCTTCATGTTGAAGAAACAGTGGACCATCTTTTCATCCACAGTCCGTTCTCGTCCAACATTTGGTGGAGCATCCTAAGACTCGCAGGGATTCAATGGGCAATGCCTTCTTCCATGGAAGTGCTGAAGAGTCTTTGGCACGGTGAATCAGGAGGGGCTTTGGGCAAAAGGAAATGGAGGACAATATTCCTAGCAGTGATCTGGGCTATTTGGATGGAGAGGAATAACAGCTGCTTTCGGAGCCTTTCTATCATCGTGGCCAGTGTTTTCTCCCGGGTCTTAGTTCTGTTTAGAGATTGGGCCCCTTAATTGTGGGTTAGGGGTTTTTTCCGCTGTCCAGGGGATAGCTGCAGTTTTGTAATTTTTTCTTTTTTCCTTTTTCTGTTTCTTTTCAGTGTCGGGTAGTCTGTTTTAGATGTTAGCCTTCGTTCTTTTTGCTTTCTTCCCTTGTTTGTATTCTCTCTTTCTTTTATTTAATAATATTTAATAATATTGCTCACCTTTCAAAAAAAAAAACTTTCATAATGAGGGAATAGGCTGAGTGTGATTCAAATCTTGGAAAAGGATTTTGAGTAATTATTGCCATAATTAGAAAAAGAATGGAACTTAACTTTCATCATCATCATCATCTAAGCCTCATCCCAACTAATTGGGCCAGCTACACGAATCTTGTTCTACCATTTCACTCTAAAAAGGAACACATCCTCAGTTAAACCATATGTCATCAAGTCTTTTCTTATTACCTCCACCAAGTCCTTTTCAGCCTTCCCCTAGCCTTTTAGAGTCAACTTGAACCAACTCACTAGTCACTCCTAACCGAAGTAGTTCTTGGTCTCTGTTGCTAACCTGCTCATGACCAAACCATGTATGTTCCCTCATCTTATTACCTATTAGTGCCACTCCTAAGTTCCCTCAAATGCATGCATTCCTAACACCATCCTTCCTTGTCTTTCCAGTCATCCATCTCAACATCCATATTTCAGCTATACTCATCCTATGAACATGTCATTCTTTGACTGCCCAACAACCTATCATATGAAGCATGGCTGGTCCTATAGCTATCCTATGAAAGTTCAGTTTTATTTTAAGTGGCAATAACATAAAACTCTGGAGGCAGATCTTCATTTCATCCATCTACCTCTAATTCTATGAACGACATCCTTTAGAATCTCTCTGATCTCCTAAATTATCAACCCAAGATATCGGAAATGGTCATTTTGGGGTATTTCTAGGTAAGCAATCTTAATTAATTCCTCATTTTCACTCCTACTGTTGCTAAAATTGCATTTCATATACTCTATTTTAATCCAACTAATTCTAAAACCTTTTGATTCTAAAGCATCCCTCCATAGTTCTATGTTTGCATTTACCCCCCTCCATCTCGTCAATCAAAGCTAGTCATTTGCAAATTATATACACCATGAGGCCTCTTCATGTAAATGCCTCATCCATAACTAATGCAATGAGATACGGGCTTAATGCCAACCGCTGGTGCAAGCCTACATTTTGTCTCCCCACAAGTCACCTCACATTGGTCATTACTCGCTCATACCTATCCTTATTTAGTACACTTTATCCTCTTGAAACTCCTTTCCCAACACCCACTAGATTAATCCCCCAAGGACCCTATCTTATGGTTTCTCCAAGCCAATAAAGGCCATGTGGAGACCCTCCCTCCTTTCCCTATGTCTCCATCAGCTGTCTGAGTTGGAAAATAGCCTTGTCAACACATGAGGATGTGGGTCGTATAGTTAGTGGATGTGGATGTAAGCCATCCCACTATAGACCCCAACTAATTTCTTTCTCTTTCATATTTACTATTTATATTAGATTAGGACATTTGGAATATAAACATTATTAATGACTAATGAGGGTATTTTTTGTACTTTTTTGGTTTTATTATTAATATAAAGTGGAAGAGTGGGGACGTCCAACAATAACCCTTTTTCCTCTCTTCTACCAACTTTCTCCTCTTTTCTTCTCTTTTTCTCCATTTAATCATGATTCTATGTAGTATCAAAGCATCCTTGTTACTGATCTAATCGATCTTTCTCCCTTCTATCTTATATTGCTTTTTGGTCACACTCATCCTTCTTGTGCTGAAAATCTTTTAAGAAACCTAAGATTTCTTTTCCTTTTTGTTGTAGCAGGCTTTTGTAATGGTCCATGCGTAAGGGAATGAAGTGTTCATGATCATCACCTCTCATGTGTGGGACATGTGACTGATTGCCATCATCGGATGCCGTGTTCGTGATCATCAACCCTCGTGATTGGTTGGAAGGTGTGGATGTGTGGGCCGGTTATTCTCTTCAAATATGGTGTGCGTACCATGTGAACCGTACAAGTTGGGTGTTCATTGGTCAAGAAAGGTCAACCTTGTTCGTATAAGCTTGTGGTACATATCCTAATCCATTGTCGTAGATGGAAGAGAAAAATTATTCATGAACCGAATTCATAAATCCATTTAATTTTTTAGGGGTCCAAATAACCTATATTATATTGAATGGAATGAACTATCTTTAGTGGTCCAAATCCATACATGTGTTTTTAATTGCCGAGGACAAACCAAATACTTGACCACAAAAAAGCTTCTTGAGAGTGCTAGTACATATGATCAATGGATCCAGGAGAATGCTCAAGTTATGATGTGGTTGTGGAATAGTATGGAATCTTCAATTAGTGTGCATGTAATGTTTTTTTATACTGTAAAAGAAGTTTGGGATGCATTATGAGAGATGTGTTCATCCGACAACTCTTGGATGTATTAGTTATTTGGGGAAATATTTGAGCTTCAATAAGGAAATAAATCATTTGTTGAATATTATTCAAAACTTAAAAGAATGTGAGAGAAGCTGAATGTGAATCAACCCCTTACTACTGAATTAGAAAAGCAATGTCAACAATGAGAGAAGTTCCGTGTGGCCAATTTTTTATCCAGCTTACAACATAAATATGAACCTCTTTGTGATGTAGGACGACTAACCACTTGCTCTAAAAGCTCGAACTGATAGAGCATGACGAATCAATCCCTTTATCTCATAGCCCAAGCTCTTGCTTCACACAGGCCAGGCCCTCGGCCGAACCCTCCTTCTTGGGCCCCACTTCACATGGGTTCGCATCACACTAGCCACCTGCTTCACACAGGTGGGGCCCACCTCAAACGAGTCACCCGCCTCAAATGGGCCACCCACCCCGAGTGTGTCCCCGCTTCACACAGGCTACCCCACTTGAGCTCGATGTGAAAATGCCCTTGCATTAATCACCCCCGGTGAAGAGTTTCGAACATGAGACCTCCCGCTCTGATACCACTTCGACGCAGGATAACTAACCACTTGCTCTAAAAGCTCGAACTGATAGAGCATGGCGAATCAATCCCTTTATCTCATAGCTCGAGCTCCTGCTTCACACAAGTCAGGCCCTCAGCTGAACCCTCCTTCTTGGGCCCTACTTCACATGGGTTCACATCATACTAGCCACCCGCTTCACACGAGTGGGGCCTGCCTCACACGAGCCACTCACCTCACACGGGCCGCTCGCCCTGAGTGTGTCCCCGCTTCACACAGGCTACCCCACTCGAGCTCGGTGTGAAAATGCCCCTGCATTACTTTGTATATAAATTTCGGGCAGCAAGGATGTGACACCTCTAAATAAAATGTATACTTGCCTCCAGCGTCTATCTTTTGGCCCTATAAGTAGAGGTAATGACAACTCTAATATCCTTTACTAGTTGAGGTCGAAGTAGTAGACATGGTGGCAAAGAAAATCAAAGTGGTTGTGGTGAAGCAAGAGGAAGTCATGGGCTTAGAAAGGGTACCCATTGTGGGATTATGAATCAAATGGGATTATGAATCATTCTGTTGAAAAATGTTGAGATCTTCATGAAAAACCAGCATGGGCTAATCTGGCATCTTACATTAACAAGAGTAGTAGGTCTCATTTGGTTAATTCTATGTGTACAACTCAATAGTCGCATACAACGTGTGTAATGATTGTTACATAATGACAACAGTGACAATCATTATGGGTTACAGGGGCCAATGCAATTTTTTTTCTAGTTTTTTTAAAGTCTGTGATAGAATACACGTGTCTATACAGATGGCTACGCTTACTAAAGAAGCACAAAATCAATTTGTTATTGCTACTTTTGTAACTACTTCCACTCATAGGGCTACATTCATGACCTCAAGTATGATATATTTAGGATTCAAGTTTCCTGCTTCATTGGTCATTGACTCTAGAGCATCTGACCATATGACAGGTGAGTCCAATGCATTTTTCTCTACTAATACAATGTTAGCATATTCATCTGTCACTTTGGCATATGGTACCTAGTCCAAAGTACATGGAATAGGTACTGATCATCTAAGTTCCTTCCCATCATTATCATTTGTTCTTTATGTTCCTAAATTCCTTTTTTATCTTCTATCTAGTAGCAAGCTCATCGAAACTCTTAGGGGCATTTGGCGCATGGTATTAGATGGGATTAGGTGAGATGGAATGGATTGAAAGTAATGATTACGGTCCTTTGGAAGTGTCGTTGAATTTGTGGACAAGCACTTACTCCCATGTCGTCTTTGGAATGGTTGTATTTCCCATTCAATTTCAGGATCGCTCAACGTTGCCATGTTTGGTATATGCACATGGTAGCATAGAACACAGTGTTCCCAATCAAAGACTATTTGGAGTGGCGGGGTTGGAAATTGACAGAAAGTGTTGATTGTTTGGATGAGGTCTTCACAACAGGCATGGACCGTAGAGATTCACCAATGTTGGTGTGATCCTTGACCGTGGGGCCCATTGTGATGTATGTTCCTTATATCCACACGGTTAATCCTTTTTTATAACTCATTCCAAAGAATGAGCACTGCAACTAATCCAAACCGTCGGGAGGACCACAATATAGGAAACAATCGTAATCGATGGATGGGAAACTACTCGTGGGCCAAAAAATGTGGGATGAAGTAGATAGTATAGAAATCCCGAAAGCTCAACCAGACAACACACCGACACTACTTGTCTTCAAACGCCCAAACCCATCTTCGATTTCAAATGAGTGTAGTCCTTTTTATAGGTATCCTTGATGAAGAACTAGAGATGGCTATGAAGGATGGTGGAGGAGTCATTTCTCTCTCAAGTTCCATCGTTGCAGATCATTCATAGCCGTACGGGGCTATGAAGGGAAGTGGTGGAGGGACCTCACCCATCGATAGAGCCTTGGGAAATGGTGGATTCGACCATGACCTCCGAATCCATTATAGGTCATCTGAAATCCAAGAAGGAGAGAGAGGTGAGTCTTCCAAATCCCACGCCAATTACGGCAAATCCTGTAGTGATTTTTAAAATCCAGCCTCTGTCCAGTGAAATCCCACGTCAATTTTGTTATCACGTCAGCACAATTTCCAAGGAAGAACACTCGTGAAACCCTAGCGTTTCCAAATGCCGTGTGGAATTAACTCCTTACCCTATTCCATCAAATACCACCTAATCCTATCTAATACCATGCGCCAAACAACCCTTCAGTGCTTTGTGACTTTCTATCATTCACATTGTGTTTTTTAGGATCTAAATACAAATGAGAGAATTGGTAGAGTACATGAATATTCTGGTTGTACTATCTTGACCGTGACATTGTAGTATAGAAGCACAAAAGAACATTTCTCCATATTAGTGGCACCACTGTCTTGGCCATCCATCCTTAAATATTCTAAAAAATCCACTATTCCTTCTTTATCATCTATGCCAGTTCTAGAGTGAAGTGTGTGAATTGAGTAAACATCATTCTATTAGTTTTCCTTCACACGTGGAAAAGCGTAGTTAAGTTCCTCTTTCTTTAGTCTATTAAGATGTTTAGGGACCTGTTATATTTTTTTAGTAGGCTAGGGTATAAGTGTTTTGATACATTTGTTGATGATTTTTCATGAATGACTTTGATTTATATAATGAAAGAAAAAATTGAGTTATTTTCTATTTTTAAGACTTTTTATATGGAAGTACAAAACCAATTTAACTTAAAAGTATATCCGTATCGTTTCGATAATGTCAAGGAATATGTCCTAATCCTTTAATCAGTATTTTTCTAAAATAGGTATCCTAAATCAAATGTCATGTGCCCATACCCTACA
This sequence comes from Liriodendron chinense, assembly GCA_003013855.2. Lineage (NCBI taxonomy): Eukaryota > Viridiplantae > Streptophyta > Magnoliopsida > Magnoliales > Magnoliaceae > Liriodendron > Liriodendron chinense. The sequence continues at coordinate 9,759,406 of PVNU02000637.1, read as the reverse complement.
ACAAAACGTTGTTGTAAAATGGAAAAATCGTCACCTGCTTGAGTTGGCTCATGCTCTATTAGTTTACATGAACGTTCCCAAAAGTTCTCGAAGTGATGCAATGCTCACAACATTTTTTTTTTTTTTTTTAAATCTAATGCCCTCGATTGTTTTAATGGGTCAATCACCTTATGAAAATTTACTTCATGGTACTCCATTGTTTTCCTTGCCTCATAAAGTTTTTGGATGTGTATGCTTTGTTCATTAATTGGAGTAGAGTCACAATACGTTAGATCTTAAAGCGATTATATGCATTTTCTTAGATACTCCCAGACACAGAGATTATCGTTGTTATAGTACTTCACCTATAAAGCAATATATGTTTGCAAATGTTAATTTTTTAGTTTAGTACGTTCTTCTCAAAAGACAGTAAATCTCTTAATGTAGAAGTTGTGCATGTACCCATTGTCATTGAAGAAGAAGACATCATCCAAGCTCCTCCCACTACTAACTTCTCCATTCCTACTATGCCTCAACTAAAGTCTGCTCACAACAAAAATGGGAAGCTAGTTTGTGATGTGTTATCCACCATATCTTCTTATAAGCTTAGTGATTCGGTGTGCGGATTTTATGGCATCATAAAGGAGTGTCAAGACAAGGAGTTCAGCACAGATGGCACAATCATAAGATACTTTAATCCAGACTAAGCGGATTCTTTAACAAATAGGCAGTCTAGTACTAGGTATTGCACGTTTGTAGGAGAAAATCTAGTCACGTGGGAGAGTAAGAAGCAAAGTGGTGTGGCATGATCAAACACTAAAGCATAACATAAAACAATGGCTCATACTACTTGTGAATAACGTGCGTGAAGAAACTGTTGTAGGAAATTGAGTTATGGTGAATCCACCTATGCTGTTGTTTTGTAATAATTAGGTAGCATCCCACATCTAGTCATGCAGGAGAGTAAAAAGCAAAGTGTTGTGTCATGATCAAATGTTAAAGCATAATATAAAACAATGGCTCATACTACTTGTGAGCAGTGCTTGCATTGTCGACGGAGTGTCGATAATATCGGCGATATTGTTGGTGTCGCTACAGTTGCGATACCGAAAACCCAGTTATTCGTTTCTCTTCCAGATATCGCCGATATTTCGACGATTTTGTCGATATCGTCCGAAAAGATCTGACATCGTAAGGAATGTCGCTGTAGCCACCTACCTTCCACGGGACTTCTGTAGCTAACAACCCCCTATTGTCGATAAAAGGGCCGATATTGGGGGGATTGCGAAAATACCCAAAAAATCGACAGAAAAGGGGAGAAAATTAGGGATTTCCATACCTCTCGTCTGTAAAAGAGGAGCGCTCATCAAACGTTGCAGTGGGCCAATCCAAGCTTCCGTGCGCTGTAAGTGCTCGACAATCACCACTTTTTACTTCCTTCTTTGCGATTGATCCGTGCACCGTACATAATCGGCGAAGGAAGAGGGAATTTCCGATGAAATTGGGGGGATTTTGGAGGGATTTTAGGGATTTGACGAATCTCCCCTCTTTCGGAACCCTTTCGTCTGCAGAGAAGGGTGGTCGAAGCCATTTTGTAAAACCCTCTTCCGTGCGGTTTTACTCCGCACGCTCTTATCGTGCGGAGTAAACTCTGTTGGGCCCACCTAGAATGTATGTACTTTATTTGTTCCGTCCAAATGTTTTTCCATCTCATTTTAGTGGTTGAGCCCAAAATTTAAGCATCTCAAATCTCAACTGGACCATGCCATAGGAAACAGTGGGAATATTGATTTCCACCGTTGAAACCTTCCCAGGCCCCACAGTGATGTTTATTTGTCATCCAACCTGTTCATAAGATCACATGGACATGGATGAATGGAAAACTCAAATATCAGCTTGATCCAAAACTTCTGTATCCCTTGAGAATTTTTCAATGGTAGACATTCAGTTCACACTTTTCAAGTGGTGTGGTCCACTTTAGATTTTGATATGCTTCATTTTTTTTGCACCATATCTAAAATTATCTGTTAAGATGGATGGACGGAGTGGATAAAATAAGTAAATCACGGTGGGCCCCACAGAGTTTACTCCGCACGAGTAGCGTGCGCACTTACTCAGGACGCAATAATGGGAGCGGATTACCTGTGACCCCGGGAACAGCTTAGTGGGTGTTACCCTAACCGTGTGGGGCCCATATTGATGTAGTTTTTATATATCTACGCCGTCTATCTATTTTTTCATATCATTTTAGGATGTGATCCAAAACCCTTAGAAGATCCAAATCTCAGGTGGATCATACCACTAGAAATAGTGCTGAATAACCATTTAAAATGTTTTGTGGGCCACAAAAGTTTTGGATCAATCTGATCTTTATATTTTCCGTTCATCAAGACCTTATTGACATTATCAAGAGCTTCAATTGAAAATAAACATTACCAAAACCTTACGATGGGCTCTTTGGATTTTTTAATGGTGGGGCACTCAATCACACTGTTTCTAGTGGTATGGTCCACTTGAGACTTGGATCTACATGATATTTGGTTTAATGCCATAAAATTATGTTTATAAACAGTTGGACGGTGTGGATACATAATATATACATCAATGTGGGCCCCATGGTGAACCTACGTAAGGGCCGCACCGTCTTGCGTGGGTCCGGGTCGCACCTAATCCGCTCCCCACACCGGCTACGTTTCTGGTGTAGGGACGTGGCGGACGCAGAGTGAGTGCGCAGTCCTCGAGCACCGTGTTTGTACGAACGGTTCAAAGAAGATTAAGGCTCTGTGGACCCCACAATGATGTATTTAGTACATCCAAACCGTCCATCCATTTAGAGAGATCATTTTAGTGCATGATACCTAAAATGAGTCATATCCAAAACTCAAGTGGACCACACCAATAAAGATAGTGGTGTCAATGATTCTCACCGTTAAAACATACCCAGGGTCCACCATGATGTTTATTTGTCATCCAAACTGTTCATAAGGTCACACGGACCTAGATGAAGGGTAAAAATAAATATCAGACCGATCCAAAACTTCTGGGACCTCCAAAAATGTTTCAATGGTATACGTTCAATCTCCCACTGCTTTCTGCAGTGTGGTCCACTGGATCCTTGGATCTGTCTGATTTTTTGGGTCAAGACTTAGAATGATCCCAAAACATGGATGGACAGTTTGGATATAACAAGTACCTCATGGTGGGACCCACAGAACTTGATGACGTCACTGCACCAGCAACGTAGCTGGTGTAGGGTGCACCAGCCAATCCGCTTCCACCCACTCAGCATTACCGGGCGCGGATTTCCTGGGAAAGCCATGTGCGCTAGGAACCAAGGTGGGTCCACAGTGATGTTGTTTAATAAATCCACCCCGTCCATCCGTTTTGGGAGATCATTGTAGGACATGAGAACACAAATGAACCGGATCCAAGACTTAAGTGGGCCGAAAATGTGAGGATTGAACGTCCACAGTTGAAATATTTGTGGAGGCACAGGAGTTTCGAATCAGGATAATACTTGTGTTTCCAGTTCATCCTTGTAGTAGTGACGTTGTGAACGGTATGGATGTCATATAAACATTACTGTGGACCCCAGGGAGGTTTCAACGGTAGTAATTTACCTACCCACCTTTTCCTTTAGGGAGCAGCAGAAGGTTTGAGGGAGGCAGTATAGGTAGCGGTGGTTCTGACAGGCATGGACTACAGCGCACACAGAGCGCCCGCGTTACAGATGCACCCATTGCGGGTGTTAATCAGAAGAGGTTAAAAAATATATGGAACAAGGGGATCAGAGAGAAAGTGGGTAGCGCCATATCTAGATGGTTCATTTGGAGCCACATACCAGCCAATGCAGCTGCCAGTCCTCACTTCACAAATATGATTGAGGAGGTGCAGCGACATGGGCCTGGTGTGAAGCCTCCGACGCCAAAAGAAATTCTTGTTGTCTACCTTGATCAGGAATACGAGGAGATGCGTGCTTGGGTATGCGCACTCACTCCGAACTGGAGGGAGTATGGGGTGGCGATCATGTGCGATGGGTGGACAGGACCCACGAAAATGTCCATTATCAATTTTATGGTATACAATAAAGGGCAGTCCGTTTTCCTCAAATCTATTGATGCATCTGCCAAAATAAAAGATCATGATTACATATATGATCTCTTGGAACAAGTCATCATAAGTGTTGGGCCTGAAAATGTCATCCAAGTTGTGACAGACAACGGTAGTGCATTCGTTAAGGCAGGAAAGAAATTAATGACAAGGTACCATCTCTATTGGACCCCTTGTGCGGCACACTGCATTGATTTGATGCTCGAGAAGATAGGCCAAAGGGACTCGATCAGGAAAACCATCGAGGATGCGAGGAGAGTGACGAACTTCATATATAATCACTCTTGGTTGTTGGCTGCAGTGCACGAGTGTTGTAGAGGGGACATCGTTAGACCAGGTGCAACACGGTTCGCCACAAACTTTATTGCACTCGACAGCTTGTATAGGCACCGTGTGGGTCTTAGGAATTTGTTTAGATCTGAGAAGTACTTGGAGTGGAATCAGAGGAAGACTGATGGTGCAAAGAATACATCGAAAATAGTGCTTTCTGATTTCTTCTGGGATAGAGTTCATGATGTTGTTTCCCTTCTAAAACCGATCTACAGTGTCCTACGCGCCGTAGATAGTGAGATGTGTCCTTCAACGGGGTCAATGTACGAGCTTATGAGAATTATGAAAGAAGGGATACGGACTGCTCTCCCAAATGCACATAAGTGGGTGATCGATATCATCAATGAACGATGGACCAAGACCCTTAATCATGAACTCCACAAGGCTGGTAAGTTTGTTACGTTCACCTGTATTTTTTACCACTTACACTTGCACTTTAAGCATCACTTATGTTTACAAGTTAATGCAACTGAGTAAATAATATTTGAGTTTCAGCATACTATCTGAATCCTAGATTCCATTACAAACGCCGACTTTATGAAGATAGTGATTTGATGATGGTCGTCCACGAGGTGTTTGAACGGTTGTTCCCTAAATCGCCAGCACGATCAGAATTTGGTAACCAGGTAATGCAATTTGAGTAGATCTCGCTGATGGTAATCGATAGAATATATTTTCTTCCTCATAGTCTTTAGATATATGGGTAGTTAAAATGGTGACATGTGAATCCATATGTTACAGTTGTTGCAGTTTAAAGATGCTAGGGGTACGTTCTCATCCGCACTAGCCAAGCATCTAGAGAAACGATGATGCCATGTGAGTATAATGTTTATTGGGTAATATGGTATCTAATTAGGTAACTGCATTATAAGTCCTTATTTCAAACTAAAACAAGATGCTCATGGATATATAGGTGAGTGGTGGGCGATGTACGAAGTCGACACACCTGCACTACAAGTACTTGCAGTCCGTATTCTCGCACAGACTGTATCCTCCTCCCCGTGTGAGAGGAATTGGAGCACGTAGTCACTCATACACACGAGCAAGAGGAACAAGTTAGCATACGAAAAGTTACAGAAGCTCGTTTACTGCCATTACAATATGAAGTTAAGGGAGAAGCAGTTACGGGTAGACCAAGACATGGTGGAAAATCCGGACCCGCTGGACCTGTTGTCGATAGGTATCATGGCACAAATAGGTGACGATGCTGAGGACCCACTTTATGAGTGGGTCAAGTCAGCTGATTTAGATGATGCAGATGGAGGCCCTGCACCGCAAGTAGCCGAGGGAGCAGCGTCTCTTGGTATCTATGTCGATGAGGTAGTAAGCCAACAGAGGGCAGATACAGACTCCTTTGATCATTTGATGAGGAGTTCGACACGTCATGATGATGGCGAGGAGGCATCTTCACGGCCACCTCGTCATCATCAAGTCGTAGTGAGTGATGATGATGAGACTCAACCCCCACTTGACACTGGTCGTGGGGACGACGACGACGACGACGACAACAGTGGTGAGGGAGGTGATAGAGGCACCGACACTGATGTAGGTGGTACTAGTGGGGGTGGAGGTGGCAGTGGTGGGGGGTACAAAACAGGTCAGAGCCAGCGATCCGTTGGTTAATTCACTGAGGAGCAGTACTTTCACCATGCAACTCAAGACAAGAACCATGGATCTCGTCTACCCTCGCGTATGAGAGCATCAGAGCCCACACATGTGTTTGAGCGTCGTTCAAAGAAAAAAGCCGGACGTGCCGCGGCAGATGCTCTCGCACATAGCTTGTCATCTATGGACATCAGTTCAGAGCGGGGGAGCTCCACTTCCGTCCCACCTTATACGCATGGGGGATATCACGAGTATGAGCATGGCAGCTCTGACATTCAGTCGCATTCGTCTACTCGTGGATACGAGCAGCCATCAGATAGCTCTTCGAGTTATGGTCATTTAACAGGAGGATATTCGGGGTACCCGTATGACTGGCAGCAATACTATCAGGGAGTCGGGGTTGGACTTGATATATTCCCTCAGGACCCTACTCAACCAATGCCGTCGATGTATGTCACGCAGTACCCACGTTTGGGCTATCTCGTACAGTTTGGAGAGGACGACTATCAAAGATACATAAGAAAATACCTCCATTGGTATGAGCAGAGGATGACATGGGAACAATACTGTCAATATATTGGTGAACAACACTACAACCAACGGGAACGGGATCCGGATGATTGACTATGAGCCACCTCGTCACTCCATGTGGGGATGAAATATGGCAAAAAAGTATTATTTTCGAATTCATTTAATTTTATGTCTTAATTATTATATGGTGGATGCATTTGTATTATATAAACTCATTTTCGTTGCTATTGGAGTAATTTCTTATGAACGCATGCCTTTTTGGGCCCCATTGAATGGAAACTTATTATTTAATGCATTCTTTTTACAGTTTTTTTATTCCTGAATATGCAAATATGTGTATTTAGGCATTTCCTGAAGTTTCACTGAAAAATTCCACAATTTTCATCATGTTTCCCCCTTTTTCCCCACATTTCCAGTTATCGGTGATATTATTGACGATAACGATATTATATCTTTATCTCTGGCCAGCGAAACTTGTAGCGATACCGACAATGCAAACACTGCTTGTGAGTAACGTGCATGAAGAAACTGTTGTAGGAAATGGAGTTTGTGGTGAATCCACCTATGTCGTTGTTTTGTAATAATCAGGTAGCATCCCACATTACAAATAATCAGGTTTATCATGAAAGAACTAAACATATTGAAGCCAATTGTCACTTTATCCGCGAGAAAGTCTTCAATAGTAAAATCTCTACATCATATGCCCATGTCTTAGGATCAACTTTTTAACATGTTCACTAAGGCCCTTCTTCACAGTCAGTCTACGCGCATATACTCCAAGCTTGGTATTGGCAGCAGATATGCTCCAGCTATATGGCCCAACTAATGGATGTGGACTTGGTCTTTCTCTTTTATATTTAATGTTTATATTGGATGAAGACTTGTTTGGAATATGAACATTATTATTGAGGTATTTTTGTACTTTTTTTATTTTATTTTATAAAGGAGAACAGTGGGGACATCCAACACTAACTCTTTTTCCTCTCTTCTCCCAACTTTCTCCTCTCTTTTCTTCTTTTCTCTTCTTCTCTCTTTAATCTATGATTCTAGAAGCCTTAAAGGTCGACCTTCCTGACATGAATCCAAATTGATTTTCTGGTACATTCGTCTCATGCCTTAATCTTTCCTTGATTACTCTCTCCCAAAGTTTCATTTCATAATGTTTTCAACTTTTTCCTTCTAATCAATCACATTTTTTTCCTTTATATCATTTTTTTCTATATGCTTTTAACTCCAGAAAAAAATAAAAAATAAAAACAACAGACAACTAGAGTAGTTAGAATAAAGAATTATTAAACACGTTGCCTATAAAAGAAGTCAAAGTTTCATACCATGAACAAAAGTCAAACTCAAAGTTTCATACCATGAAATTTCATGATACTGAAAGTGAATGCATTAACAATAGAGATAAATAAAAAATTTAAATGAAGTAGCCTTATATTAGTAAACAATGAGAATAGAAGTCATAGTTTACGTAAACAGTCAATAGATGGATGGAAAGGGTACCCTTTGCATTTTGTGCACAGCACATTCTTAGATAGTGATAGCTTCTTTGAAGTTCCATTGTACAAGTCCTCCAGAGAAACCTTCAGACTGTGAACTACATCATCACCTTGTCTCTGCCTTCGTCCTCTTGAACTGCCACCTAGACAATTAGGATCATAAAAAATAATAATAATAATAAATATCCATTTAAATGGAAAGAGAAGATTTCCAAACATATCATTAACGCATAGAAAGAAAGAAAAGAATAAAATCTCTCACCACCAAAGGCTCCTCCACCAAAGAAAGATTCAAATACATCAAAAGGGTTATGAGAACCACCACCACCTCCCATTCCCTCTTTAAGTGCATCTTCTCCATATTGGTCATAGGTTTCTCTTTTCTCGGGATCACTAAGAACTTCATAAGCCTGAGCTAACTCCTGGAACTGATATAAAAACAAAAACCACAACATAAGACGGAAAATAATGACTTGTGAAGACAGACATCACCATTAGCAGAGTTGCACTTTGCATGTGCATGTGGATGCAAATGTAAGCAAATGTGAATAGCAAGAGACCCCTTCAGATATATCAATGCGTGAGAGCCAAAGTAATTAAAAAAAAAAAAAAAAAAACCAGTTATTATTCAGGGACTAAAGCAACCAAATGAATGGTGACAAACCAGAAAAAAAGGCTAACCTTCTCAGAGTCTCCGCCCTTATCTGGATGATTCTTTATGGCAGCTTTTCTATATGCTTTTTTCAGCTCGTCTTGACTCGCATCTTTCGAGACACCAAGAATCTCATAGTACCTGGTGTTGTCACTCTTCTTCGGAGCACGTCCAAACATGATTTGTGCACCTAAAAAGCTGCAGCTTACGTATGGACTTCTAAAACTGATATCACTTCCTGTTTCTCTTGTTTACCTGAAAACCTAATTTAAGAGAGATGCAAATAAGTAAATAAATAAATTGTGCAATGCATAAATCAGGTTGTGTTTGGATGTTTAGATGAATTGCATTGCAAAAATTGAACTCAAAAAAGGGTATATCATGCAACAGAGCTAGCCCCACTCATTAACACCGAGACTTGAGCCCCAATTTTCAATTACAACCATTGCAATTCCAACTTGAATTGTACAAAATTGTAATGAGGGGTTGGGTAGTCATTAGGGATAACAATGATGCCACCCCCACTTCAGTTGCTTTCTATGTGATGAATGGAATGAATTGCTTGGTTCAACCAAGCTCCAAAGACACCCTTAGAGCAAGAAATAAATTAACATTATGAAATTGGCAGCTAGCAACAATGAACAGCACATTTGCAATCTTTGGACTCCAAGAACAAAATGAGACTAGAGGTTTCTTGTCAGTCCATACAACCATATTTTCAGTAACAGAGATGGCAGGCAACTTCTAAGAACTTCAATTCAACCATGCACCCATATGCACCCTATCAAAATTCAGGCATTTCTTTAAAGAAAGTGAAACCAATGAATAAAAGAATAAATGACGGAAAACAACTACATCCAAAGAACTTTCTTACTCGAATTGCAATCATGAATTGAAACAAGAATTTAATAGAATGCAGACATTTCAACAAGGAAATATTTAAAGAGAAGATATGCAATGGTCAGCTGAACAACACGGATCTTCTTGTTCCTCTGATAAAAATACAAGTGGAGCCACATTTACATGATCCATAACTTTCATCTGGTGGCCCACCATGAATTCCAGAAACTTTACCCATACAACAAGTGTTTTTTTTTTTTTACCCAACTGAATATGGGTGGTTGGATAAGCCATCCATTCTCAGGCGGTCAATTGGACGCTAAAAACCGTCCAAGAGAGGAATCTTTTGCACAATGCCAGTCTATAATTCTCCTAATCACATTCACAGCATAGATCACCAATGGTGGGCCTCACCTGGACGGTCGCCTTGCCCAACAAAAAAAAAACCAAGCATCTTATGATTGTGCAGATCAAAAGAAACACAGAAAATAAGTGACAGATTCTCTCCCCGAAAGGATTCTAAGAACTCCCATTCAAAATCCGGGCACACCCAGATCCAGAAATTCCATCTTGAAACTAAAATCCAACAAAAACTCCAAACTATCAAACATCATAACCGGGATTCTCTGAGCCCAAACAACCTCAACTACAATAAAAGAGATACCAGATGGATTTCAACTACAAGAAAGAAACCTGATCAGGAAATCTTTCAAGAATGTCCAAAACCCATCAAAAAGCAAAAAAGAATCCAATAATTCAACCAAAAAAAAAAACAAAAACAAAACAAAACAAAACAAAACAAAAGCAGCAGCTCCAGATCCAAAAATAATAGGTTCTTGATTGAATCGGATAAATTTCAAAACCAACAAAAGCAAAACAACCACAAAGCGAGATTGATTCAACAACCCAACGAAATCATGAAAGCTATTCTCACTCTAAGATATGATCGAAGAGAGGAGAAGGGGAATGAAATGAAGGAGAAGAGAGAACTGACGTGGGTTTGTGAAGATGGGAAAGAAGCAGGTTGCATTCGCAGATGAGAAGAAAGAGCTCCTCTTCTTCTTTCTCGCTTTATAGGAGTTCCGCCTTTTTTGACGGTCTTCCTGCAGAGGCTTTGTAGGATCCTCGACTCGAGGATATGTCGTCGGGTTTTCTGTTTCTACGAGTGGGGCCCACGTATTCAGTGGTCCAGTGTCGGTCTATTGGACCTGGACTCGCATTCGGTAGTTACCCTCGGGCGCGGATTTCCTGCGAAAGCCTTGTGCAGGAAGTTCCTGCGCTGAGAACCAAGGTGGGGCCCACAGTGATGTTCGCTGATAAATCCACACCGTCCATCCCTTTTGGGAGCTCATTTTAGGAAGTGAGAACAAAAATGAACCGGATCCAAGACTCAAGTGGGCCCAAAACGTGAGGATTGAACGTCCACAGTTGAAATATTTGTGGAGCCATAGGAATTTAGAATCAGGATAATATTTGTGTTTCCAGTTCATCCCAGTAGTAGTGACATTATGAACGGTATGGATGTCATATAAACATCACTGTGGACCCCAGGGAGGTTTCAACGGTAGTAATTTACCTACCCACCTTTTCTTTTAGTTCGGCCCACTTGAGTCTTGGATCTGGTTATTTTGTTCTCACGTACTAAAATGATCTCCCAAAAGGGATGGACGGGGTGGATTTATCAACAAACATCACTGTGGGCCCCACCTTGGTTCCCAGCGCAGTAACTTCCTGCGCAAGGCTTTCGCAGGAAATCCGCGCCCGTTACCCTCCGGGCGCGACTTGGGTGAGACCCCGGAACCAGCGATGTGGGTGGGACCCTGAACCTAGGGCCCACCTCGGTGTATTTGTTGTATATCCATGCCGTCCATCTGTTTCTTCAGATTATTTTAGGATGAAGTGAAAAAATTGAAGCACATGACAATTTTAGGTGGACCACACCACAGGAAGCAGTGCTCATTGAACTGCTACCATTAAAAACTTTCTGGAGTCCTCCGTCATGTTTATTGACCATCCAATCTGTTGATTAGGTCACGTAGGGAGGGATGAAATGAAAAAACAAATATCAGGTTGATAGAAAACTTTTATAACCCACAAAAGATTTTTAATGGTCATTAACCAGTTTTGCTTATGGTGTGGTCCACCCGAAATTCTCATCTTCTTTATTTTAAGTATCATGGCATAAAATAAGCTGAAAAAGAAGATGAACCGCATAGGTATACGATTCATTTATAGAGGTGGGCTCCTACAGTCAGGGTCCCACCCACATCGCTGCTTCCGGTCCCACATCGATGATTGTTAATTGTTTTATGTGGTGTAACCACTTAATGATTCAATGGTACTAATTTGTGAGGCATCACATTGCTATCATGGGCCACGAATTAGGTAGATTATACATAATGTTGTAGGCCCATCATAGAAAACAATGAACAACCACCCTCCAAAACCTCAATATTCACATTGTAGCCCCACATCATGGTCGAATCCACTTGATTTTCAGGGCTTCCAACTTTCATAGGGGATGATTGTGGCAAACAAGTGGTATGCCATACACATACATACTTTGCTACAGCTATGTATTACACTAATAATGCTGATTATGCAAGCCACTTTTTTTAGTGTTTGGCAGGAAAAGAAGTTAGCAGCTGTTTGGCAGGAAGTGAAGTTAGCAGCGATGAATGTAGAGAAAAGTGGATCTTAGAAGATGAGCCGTTGTACTTAAATTGATAATGTGCAGCAATTGCCACACACACACACATATATATGGTCGAGCGCATGGAACACTGTTGTGAGGTGCGTCTCCTCAATCGCTGCTTCCGGGGTCCCACATCGATGTGGGTGGGACCCTGACTGTAGGAGCCCACCTCTATAAATGAATCTTATATCTATGCCGTTCATCTTCTTTTTCAGCTTATTTTATGCCATGATACTTAAAATAAAGCAGATGAGAATTTCGAGTGGATCACACCATAAGAAAAACTGGTTAATGACCATTAAAAATCTTTTGTGGGTCATAAAAGTTTTCTATCAACCTGATATTTGTTTTTTCATTTCATCCCTCCCTACGTGACCTAATCAACAGATTGGATGGCCAATAAACATTACGGAGGACTCCAGGAAGTTTTTAATGGTAGCAGTTCAACGAGCAGTGCTTCCTGTGGTGTGGTCCACCTAAACTTTTCATGTGCTTCAATTTTTGCACTTCATCCTAAAATAATCTGAAGAAACAGATGGACGGCATGGATATACAAAAAATACACCGAGGTTGGCCCTAGGTTCAGGGTCCCACCCACATCGCTGGTTCCGGGGTCTCACCCAAGTCGCGCCCCTCTATTTTGGGCTCAATCCCTAAAATGAGCTGGAAAAACGGATGAACGACATGGATTAAACACATACATCGTGGTGGGGCCCACAGAGATTTTCCAGCACCGACCGGTACCCACGTGGGTGGTGGGTGCTATACAAGGCAATCCGAGTGTGGTCCGGTGTGTTGTATTTATAGATGGAAGGTTAAGATTTTTTCTGTAGGGGAGAAATTTCGGGACATGGTCCACTCCGCGGTAGATCACACGGATCAATGGTCCGGATCATGGAAATTTCTGTCTCACTTGTACGAACTGAAAAGCCGAGGACGAGGGTGTATTTGCCGGTCGACGATCCCGTAATTCCTCCTGTTATTCGCTCCTTTTGTTTGCAATTTTCACTTGATCTGTCAGTTGTTCGACCTAGCAGCCCCAATCAACGTTCCAGATTTCGCGATTGGATCGGGCGCGGCTTCAGTGGATCCCCTGATCCACCGACGTGGGTGGATCCCTGACCGTGGAGTTCAATGTGTGATGCGTAAGTCTTACATCCACGCCGTCCATCCATTTTGAAAACATATTGTCAAAGCATGATCAAAAAATGAAGTAGATCCAAACCTCAGGTGGACTATAATATATTAAAAAGTGGTACTCAATTATTAAAAACTTTTCCTAGGCCACAAAAGTTTTGGATCAAGGTGATATTTGTGTGGTCTCTACATGCAGCTATTTTTGACCTTTTCAACAGATTGGATGGAAAATAAAAATTCATGTGGCCCCATGAAATTTTAATGGTGGGGATTCAATCACTATTGTTTCATGTGGTATGGTCCACCTAAGATTTGGATCTGCTTCATTTTTTGGATCATGCCTTTAAATGAACTGTCAAAATGCATGGACGGTGTAGATGTATGGTACATACATCACGGTGGCCCCACAGTTGGGGATCCACCGACATGCTGCTATGCGAGGCGGCATGTTTTCAAATGATCTGGCGATCTGCGCGAGTAGAGATCGAAGAGGTGAATCGCGGGACTGTCGGCGCATATGATGGCCCATGGTCAGACCAAGCCACGTGTGTGACTCGAACCCAGATCTGGTAGTGAAACTCTGGGCGTCTACCACAGAGGCAAGGACTCGAACCCCATCCCAGCCATAGCTTCCTCAAAGTTTAACACACTGCATATCAAGCCTTTAACTGCTTTTGCTTTCCAACATCACTTTAAAGGCCACAGATTAGATGGACACGATCATCTAATATATTTTATTCTGCAGACATAAAAAGTTAGATAAAGATTGCTTGAGAAAGCCATTCACATAAACATTCATCCCGTCCATCTGTTTTGTTTTGTTTCGTTATATCATGTTACGACATAACATGGGCTAAAAAATAAAACAGGTACGAATCCACCTGGGCGGCAGTGAGACACAAAAAGGTGAGTAAGGAAATACCTATATTTGAAACCTTTTTAAGTTCTAGTGTGATCTATATACGTCATTTATACAGCTCATAAGATTATTTCTAGTGGGATGAGCTTCAACAATGGATATTCATGTTGGGGAAATCGCCCGTAGTGGAAGCAAACCTAAAACCTAGCTAATACACTGAGTATAGAATCAAACAAGCAACACAATCCCATCACAACCGCATTCAATCAATCATAAAAGGAGACAATATAATTTTTAATGTGGATGAACATCCACAGGTAAAAAATCACGGCACAAAATGAATCTACTATGAATCAGAATATTACAAAGATGAACAACCCACAAGCAAAGAAACCTAAGAGAAAACCTAAATTCTCTCTCGCAAAAACATCTCCCCACACCCTAATATAACTAGGAAACCTTAGACACCTTAGGATAGCTCTAATCTCGGTATTACACCCCTTAAATGGGAAAAAAATGAATTTAGAAATAATTTCCACAAAATCGCACAAGACTGCAAAAAAATGCACGCACTATTGATAGGTCCGTCGGTAGGGTCAACCATTCCGTCGATAGGATCAATGATGGACCATAACAATCCATAAATAGTCCAAGGAGCAAATTGCATAAATTCGAAACACGGTCAATCGTCAATAGGGTTAACAGTCCACATTCAGCAAAATTAACGACATCAAATTTCGACAATTCAATTATAATTGTTCTTGTCATGTGGCCCACTTGAGTTTTGGATCTATATCATTTTTAAGCCATGTCCTAACATGATCTAAAACATATGAATGGGTTAGATATCTCACAAACATGGCTGCACCTAACTTCCTGTCACTGGAAATTCTACCAAAAGGCTTTGGCTAGCAATCAGTGTTCTAAAACATCAATTCTAGGCCCTGCAAATGGATGGACCAAATTTGCACATAACCCGTCAAGTGTACTGGAGTGGGATGACCATACCTTATTACGGCTCCACCATATCATCTCCCCGGCACCGGTGCATCCCTCAGCCTTTGAGCCTGTATAGGTGGGGTTCTTTAACTCAGCTGATGGGTCTATTAATTGGTGGGCAAAAGCAAGCGTGAAAATTCTCATTCAAATGGAATGCTTTCAAGAGATAATAAATAGATTTAATAATTATTGGGCTTTTATAATAATGAATACATCATTGATGTAATTTGCAATTCAAATAAGCCTGAAGGCTACTACATTGACGAAATATTCGAAATTTGCAATTCAAAAATGAGGCAGATCCAAATCTCAGGTGGACCACACCACAGAAAAATAGTGTTGATTGAACATCCACCCTTAAAAACTTCCCAGGGCCCACCGTGATGTTTATTTGCCATCCAACCTGTTGATAAGGTCACACAGACCATGATGAAGTGAAAACACAAATATCAGCTTGATCCGAAACTTCTGTGGCCTCCAAGAAGTTTTCAACGGTGAGAATTCAATTCCCACTGTTTCCTGTGGTGTGGTCCGCCCGAGATTTGGATCTGCCTCATTTTTGGGCCCATGCCCTAAAATGAGGTGGAAAAATGGATGGACAATGTGGATAAAACACATACATCATGGTGGGCCCACACAGCTTTGACACCAGCCCCGGGGCTGGTGTTGGGGTCACTAGCCAATCCGCGTCCCCACACAAGTACCTTATTCTTGCACCTTGGCTCTCCTATTAAAACAGCCCATATTACACCACAGATGCCTCCCGTATGATGGGGAGAGCAGCAGGGAAAGTATAGTCCTTGTGGGCCCACTTGATTAACCGATCAGATCTCTCACAAGCTTGCCATGTCGGCATGTTTGTGGAGCGACTGTAGATGCGCAGCTGCATCCTCTCAGTGTAAAACAGGCGGCGGGTGGTAGTTGTAGATGCGCAGCTGCATCCTCTCAGTGTAAAACATGTCGAGGGTGGTAGTTGGGATTCTTGAACAAGAACGAAACGAATGCCGTACTCTCAAATAATACCATCGCTGATCGCGCGAGTAGCTATTGCAGTGGCTACTCTCGCCATCGGTGCCGACTGGCCATGTTTAATGGAAATCTAGACCGTTCATAAGGTTTTATTCCTCTTTTTATGTTCCAATAAGTAAAAACATTATACAATTTTCACTTTTTTAATCTTCATGTTCGTAAATAAAAGCGTTGGATGTGCACAAAGGTTAATTCTTGTAACTGTCCATTTTTTAAACTCAAATTTCGTCCACCTCATGAAATAACGGACCGTATTTTTTTTATAAGACACTTTAACTTTGTTTACAACACGATGAACGGATGGGATCTCCCGCATGTCTCATTAAAACGCGCAAGAAGAGCAGATAGGTATCAGGCGAGGAGCCATCACGTTTACTCAGTCAAACGAAGTTGAGTGCTAGCATACAGCGCGCGCTGCATAGAACATCCATCCAGTACACTTTCCACAGTACACGTGACAAACTTGTTAAGATCGAAACTGTTTATCAGGTGCATCATCACGTTTTTAGGCTACATCCGAAAAATAAAAGCGATCTTAATACCATCACCATCTGATATGTGACCTACAAATGAACGGTTAAAAATAATGTATGCTCAGATCTGTTCAATCAATTTTTTTTTCTTCTGGGTTTTCTACATGGTGCCCACCAGATTAAGAGTCTCGATCACTACACGATTGCCACGTGTACCTCAAGGAGGGAACTGGATAGAACGTCTATGCAGCGCGCGTTTCATACTCTCCTCTCTACATAAAAGTGAAATAGCACCCCACCTGCCCTCAGAATCACTGAATCAGAGAAGAAGATTCTCTCTCTCTCTCTCTCTCTCTCTCTCTCTCTCTCTCTCTCGGTGTAAATGGAGTGCTCTTGGGATTACTGGGTCGAGCAAGCTGTGGCGAGATTGGAATCATTGAAAGTCCTGCGTTCTCTCAGGCCCATTTCCCTCTCTTCAAAAGAATCCAGCACCGTCGAGGAATCAGATAATGCCGTGGTGGGCCCTGACGATTTCGAGACGTTCGATGGTTTGGGAGCGTGGGATCGTTCATCGGTGGAGATCGAGATTGCGGAATCCACTTTCCAGAAATGGGTCCATGACATTCCTAGTTCTGGTAAGGTACTTAGTCGACTTCCATGCCTTTTTCATATACAAATGGTTTACATATGCTTTCTTGAATTCGTTCCGAACTCTTATATGATTTTTATTTCCTGAGTGTTTGAAAGTTGCTAGGTTGTGAATAGAAAATAAAGAAATTAATTAATAGATAATATCTGTTAGTAGTCTGCAGCATCACCTGAAATGGAAGTGCCCTGGTCCAGCCACTCCCTTTTGTGGACGGCGAACTGTGTGAAAATCTGACATATTAAACTATCCTGAATGAACTCTTGTAGAATTGAACCGTCGGCCTTTATTGTTTCATCTGGCAGTTCGCACACCATATCAGGGCCCCATGGCATTGTCACAATCTGTAAGCTTTTGGCTCTGTGGACCATTCATGGTGGGCGCAATGGATGAGTGGTTCTGATCAAGATAACTCTTTAAAGTGAGGTGATGTGTAATTGGGCATGTTCATATGTTGCTGATAGGGAATTACACATGGTCTAACCTACCAACATATGCACAAACTGACGAGTGTACCCTTACACGCATCAAATGAAATTTGTTTACAATGTATATGATGAAATGTATATGATGAAAGTGGTTGAAACTTTGTTTACAATGTAGATGATGAAATGTCAGCCAAGTTGAGCCCGAATTGGTTACGAAATCTTATGACCATGGAGCATTGCATGTGACTCTGTTTTCCTTCCATGGGCGAGGATGTACATTGCAGTGTCAAATTTGATTTGAATCAATTGAGTTAAAATCATGATAGGCAGATCTGGGCTACATAATTGAAAACAGAACTGACCAATTATGAGAAATTGAGATCACCACCTTCAGCCATTGTCAACAAATATAGGGACTGGATCTTGTTGCCTCCTTTTTGTTTTCTTATGAACAATCAACACCCTCTTTGGCTGAGGAATCTGCCATAATGTTGGTCTCTCTACCAACATGGGTAAATGAAATGTTTAGCCTTGAGGAAATATGGCGAATCTCATCGAAAATGAAGGATTGCTTCACTGTTTTGTCATCACCCTTCTAGGCCCAGGAGATGGCAATCAAGAATCCCCTTGAAATTTGAAACTAACCTTGCATGTCTCATCAGAAGCAAAGTCGTACCAATATGATTTGCAAAGTCAAATTGCAATTCCACTGTCAGTGAATCTGGTCTATCCCTACACATCTTCCTTCTTGCCTCTATGATTTTTTGTGCTATGATGACTTCATGAGCGTCCACCTTATTCATCCAGCTATTGATTTGTTTTTTTTGTTTTTTTTTTCTTCGTGTGTTTCTACAGATAATAAATGTACGAACTGCTAAAGTTACTTTTTCTTTCCTCTCAAGGTCGTTTATGTATTCCTTGCTCTTATCTTTCAGAGTCTGATAATCCGGTGTTTATGATCCCCTCTCTATTTGACTAAATCACACTAATTCTATATTTGACTTAATGGGCTTTGGCTACTTTTGATTCTATAGTCACCAATTTTCATGGTGGATTCAATTTTTCTCATTAGTTCATTTCAGTGTAATGTTACAGATACTGATGAAATGATGGACCAAACCGATTGCTTTGAAGCATTTTAGATTATGATGGTTTTGATTTTATAGGAAAGGACAGCAGTTATAGAGATGGAGATGGAACACTAGTGGCCTGCCCTCACCAGTCGAAAAAGCTACTTCTCTTCTCAGGAAATGATTACTTGGGGTTGAGTTCTCATCCAACAGTACGGAAGGCCTGCTGCTAAGGTATTCATAACCACCCATTCTCTATAAGCTCTTCAGTTCATTGGATAAGTATACTTTCGACTGACATGTTCTTACTGTCCTGTAATTCAGGCAGCCCAAGAGCATGGAATGGGCCCTAGAGGGTCCGCGTTAATTTGTGGTTACACTGATTATCACAGGCTGTTAGAGTCATCCTTGGCAGATTTGAAGAAGAAAGAGGTAGCTGCTGATGACAGACAGTATCTCTCTCAATGGCATGAATTGCCATGTTTGATTCTTAGCTCATTCAACAGTCTACGGGGAAAAGCCCAATCTCCATTCTAGCTATTATTGCATTCTGATATGATTTTATGAAAAGGATGACGTTTGTGCATGTGTTTTATTTTATTATCCAGGATTGTCTTCTATGCCCTACTGGGTTCGCTGCCAATATGGCTTTAATGGTAACGCTGGGAAGTGTTAGCTCTCTCTTAGCTGCTGGCAGAAAACCTTTGAACGATGAGAGGGTAGCCATATTTTCTGATGCTCTGAACCATGCATCAATCATTGATGGTATTCGTCTTGCTGAGCGGCAACAAGAAGCAGAGGTCTTTGTTTATAGGCACTGTGACATGGTCCATCTTAATGCTCTCTTGTAGGTTTGCTTGTGATAGGCTAGTTTGGTTCTTTCATTTATCTATCAAGTTTCTCAAGATCTTATGGCACTGTATATTTGGGACTCAACAGATCAACTTGCACAATGAAGAAAAAAGTGGTCGTGACCGATGGGTAAGTCTCATGCAGCTAATGACCACCATCCTTCTACTACTTTTCAGCTATATTTCTGTTGCATGTTAGATATATTCAAATAGTGTAGAGGTGCCTTAGAGGAATTATATGATACATACTTCCAAGGATATGCATAACCTTTGGGTTTCCATTTACATTTCCGTTTTATACAAGTGGGTCCCATGATTCGGTGATCCAAAGTGTGACCTGATGGGCCCCAACGTGGAAGGACCATGCACCAAACATCTAACAGGTTGGAAGATCCTGGTTTTTTAATCATTGGCATTTTCTCAGTTAAATGTGGACTCTTACTACACTTGTTTTCTTAACTGTCTTCACAGGCGACCAATGAAAGAGTCAGGATTTTATTGTCAGGGAGATTTTGAGCCATGGTCCATCCACTGGGCCATCGGATCTATGATCTGGATGACCAAAACATGGGCTGCATTTGGACGAAGGATCTGTTGATGGTATTCATGTCCTTGAGTAAGAGGATCAAATAATTTTTGTCTTCCTAATATGCCATTCTAAGACAAGGATACCATGTCAAATCATTTTCCTCAATTCCTATGGAAGTTCCTGGCTCATAAAATACATCTTTGAAAGGGGTATATTGTATTTTTGTTGCATAAGCTACTGTCGCTTTTCTTATTGTGCAGCTTGTTTAGTATGGATGGAGATTTTGCACCTGTGATTGAACTCGTTGAGCTTCGGAAGAAGCATGGATTTTTATTGGTCATTGATGATGTAAGTGTGGCCTCCATTCCAATTAGAGCTGCATGATTGTACCATACGAAACAACGATTGATCTGATGCACTGGCATTTACTTGGAGTTTCTTCAGGCCCATGGGACACTTGTTTGTGGCAAGCATGGTGGTGGAGTGGCAGAGCAGTATGATTGTGAAAATGATGTAGATATATGCATTGGAACTTTGAGCAAGGCTGCAGGTTGCCACGGTGGTTTCATTGCATGCAGGTAATTCGATCTGTATTTCCACAAAATATGATTACCAGGTGGAATCAATTTTTTTAAAACATTTTTTTTTTATGTCCGAATTATGTTTTTTATGCTTTTTACTATTCATAATGAGGAAGCAGCCTCAAATTGCAGTTGTGTTCCATTGAAGTAAGATTTGAAATAATGTGGTCGCAATTTGTTAGCTTAATTCCTCAATATGAATGCTAAGAAAGGTACTTGCAATTTGGTTATCATTTTAGTCAACAAGCTAGTTCAATTCATTTTAATATCCATCCAAAAACACATTGCATAGGAGTTGTAATATCTGAAAAAGAAAGCAGCTTAGCTAGTAATGCATCCTGAAGGATTTTACTGTGGAAACCCATAAGATCTATTTTCGGATGTCTGGATGTATAATGTTTGAATTTCCTGTCATTTGAATTTGCAACTAGATTCATACATGGGCTCTGTCAATGCAAGTTGCTACATCTTTGTTCTGAAATTCCATTTGAACAGTAAAAAGTGGAAACTACTCTTACAATCAAGGGGTCGATCTTTCATATTTTCAACGTCTGTTCCAGTACCAATTGCTGCGGCTGCACATGGTAGGATGTGCAATGATACTCTGCATTTATATGTCATTATACAAGATGATAACATCATGGGTACATGACTTTGTAGCGGCGCTTATGGTGGCAAAAAAGGAAGAGTGGCGTAGACAGGCAATTTGGAATCGGGTGCATGATTTCTCTGCTTTAACCCAAATTCACATTACTAGTCCCATCATTTCTCTTGTCATTGGTAATGAAGAAACGGCACTTCTTGCCAGCAGGTTCTCCTTATTTTCCTCCTCCAATACCCACCTATATTCATCTCTGTTATGAATTCTTGTCATTAACTATGGCTACTAACTCACCTTGTTGGCCTGAACCAGGCATTTGTTGAAATCAGGTTTTCATGTGACTGCAATAAGACCTCCCACAGTGCCTCCCAATTCATGCAGGTAGTAAATCTTTTCTTTTTACTTGGTCTCTGTTGTTGTTTTCTTTTGCTGATGAATAGTTGAGTGTAGATATCTGAATTATCTTTTATATCGTTTGTATCCTGATCTATTAGTCTCTGTTGTTTTCTTTTGCCAAATAGTTGAATAGATATCTGAATAGTCTTTTATATTATTTGTATCCTAATCTATGTAACTTATGTGGTGTTTGGATACACACGAGTTGAATTGTGAGCACAGTTTAATGGAGTACACTTCATTAGACTAATGACCAGTGATTACAATTCAATTCAATATATTCACTGCAGTTGTTCTTTTTGGATATGCACTAAGGGGGCCTTGATAAATTGTGGCTACTCATCCACTATCAGTGTGGCCTATAAGTACAAAAATCCAGATGACGGGCTCCATTATGGATGGAACATAACCAGAAAATCCAACTGAGGATGACCTTAGCCCATTCAATTCATAGACATCTAATGGAAGTTGCAAAAGCAAAATGCTGGAAGTCCAAATTAAGTGAGCAAACCCTGATGGTTAAGATCATCCAAGCTGGATGCATATTAAAATGAATCGAAATAGCCTCTTTTGTCACGCAGACCCTGAACAGCACGTGCAGTGTGATTTTCAGGCAATGCCCTTTCCACAATGGGGCCTACGATTTGGGACAGTCTGGATTGTCTTAAATTCATGCCACATGGTGATGTGGATGAGCTGCGAAAAGTTAGTAATAACAAACACAAGAGCCCATCCTCATTCGTTACTTGTTAAGGTTACTGATTTTTTTAATTTTCTTTCACATCAGGTTAAGGGTAACATTAAGTGCTGCTCATACTTTGGATGACTTGAAAAAGCTCACATCTGCTCTATCTCACTGTATCAAATTATCTGATGTTAACGGCAAGAACAATTGTAGCATTAGAGCCTCAAAACTCTGAGATTTTATCATCTTCATTGTCGTCTTCGTTGTCATCATCATTGTTTTGGGTCGCATGAGTGAAGATTCACGGCAAACAAGAACTGATTTAAGATGTATGTTTCCGAGTTTATACAGTTCTAATATTTTTGTGATTTTCAGTAGCATGGACAAGGGCCTGTGGGCCTCTTTGCACCAGATCATACCATGTTGTATCCTCCAAGACTTTTTCTCATATACTATTGAAGAAAATTTTCGTATCCAGCTGGAATGGTATGAACGATTGATGGACGTTGAATGGAAGATTGGTGTCCACCAAAAGGTACACTAATCTAATATCCTGATTGGTGGACGTTGAATGGACAATTGAAATAAGAGGTAGCTGACCCCAGTTAAGGTTTAGATGATGATGATGATTGAAATTAAATTAGGTGAAGTAGAAGAGAGAAAATTTCAGCCGTATGAGTATGGTATAAATACATACATTCCAAATTTCCAATGTCAAGTAATTATCATATTTGGAGCTGTGTGGGGTCTGCAGTGATGTATGAGCGCCATCCAACCCGTGTATTAGATGCCCCACCTCATGTTATGCCTAGATAACAAAATCCAGTCTGACCCATAAATCAGTTGGGGCACACCAAAGGAACAATGGGGGACAATGGAAATGGTGACGCCCACTATAGAAACTTCTAGATGGAATGTGGGGTCCACTGTGTTGTGTTTATGCCATTCAACCCAGTAATTAGCTGGCCCTACCAGAAGGAAGGGACAAACAAAAACCCAGGCCATTCCAAAGTTCATGTGGGCCACACCACGTAACCATATAGGTTTTAGGCATGATTGTATATTCCTCCATGTGATATTCCCACATGAATTTTGGTTCATGATTTTTTTTTTCCCCCGGTGTATGGTGAACGTAAAGAGGCTCACCTGATGAGCGATTCGGATTCCACATGTACATCAGGTGTGGACCCCACACAGTTCCATTACTGTACGATTGCAATGTACGATGATCATCCCACTCATGAAATATAAAGATGGTAATACATTTTTTTTTTAAGAGCGTCTTAAGCTTGTTGGGGTTGTGAATTTTATCAGTAATGTGCCACATAAATGCCATCATCACAATTTTCAAATGCTTATTTGAACTTGTGGTTCAACTGTTAAATGCAAATACATTAAGAAACAGTTTAAAGAAGTTGGAACCAATACAATTTTACTGCAGTGAAAATCTCTTATTCAAATGTATTTTTCTTTATAATTAAACATTAAAATGATGAAAAAGCAGTATTATCATAGTTTTTTTTACTTTAAACGAAACATTATTACAATACAAAGCATTGGATATTGTCTGAGACCTGTACGAGTTGGAATGTGCTCCTTAACATCAGCCACAAAAGTGCCTTGTTCTTGTGGCCAGACACATATTCCCTGCAAAAGGAATCTCACCGTGAGGTTTGCGGGGAAATCAACCCTTTCATCAGACATGCCCTAAAAATGATGCAAATTCAAAACTCAAGTAAGCAGCATGACAAGAAAATGCCGCTCACTGTGAAATCTATTTAACATCCAGTGTGATGTTTATATGCCAACTATACCCTTTATAAGGTCATTCCTGCTTAGAGGAACTGGAAATACAAAAAATAGCTTGATACAAAACTTTTGTGGCCTCACAAATGTTTCAACAGGTGGACGTTCAATCCCATGTTATTCGATTAGTCCCCTTGAGTTTTAGAATTGCATCATTTTTGGGCTATCTCCTAACATGGTCCGGAAAAACGGATCGACATGGTGGATTTCCCACAAACATCATGGTGGGCCCCCACCTAGCTTCCTGTGACATGAAATTTCTGCAAAAGGGTTCCCCAGGCAATCTGAGTCCACCTTGGCCCTCCTTTTAAAACAGCCCATGTTCCACCACAGATGCCGCCCGTATGATGGGGAGAGCGCGCAGCTGGGAAAGCATAGCCCTTGTGGGTCCCACTTAATTAACCGATCAGATCTCTCACAATCATGCCATGTCTACATGTGCGTGGAGAGATTGTAGACGGGCAGCTCCGCCCTCTCAGCCAAAATAGGTTGCGGTCCGTGCGTATGGGGAGCGGATTAGTTTTTACCGGGGAACAGGTAAGTGGGTGTTACCCTAACCGTGTGGGGCCACTTAATGTATTTACTGTATATGGACGCCCTACATCTGTTTTCTCATCTCATTTTAGGAGGGATCCCAAATATTAAGAAGATCCAAATCTCAGGCGGAACATTAAGTGATGAATGGCCATTAATAGCTTTTTATTGGCAACAAAATGTTTTGGATCAAGCTCATATTTGTATTTTTCTTTTCATCCAGATCTTCTTGACATTATCAACAGTTTGGATGGGAAATAAGAAAAACTTACTACAGCCCTTTGAAAATTTTAATAGTGAGGCACTAATCACCACATTTTCCTGTGTTATGGTCCACCTGAGATTTGGATCCGTTTAAGTTTTGTGATCCCGTCCTAAAATGGTATGTAGAAACGGATGGACGGAGTGGATATACAATAAATCATTAAGGTGCGCCCCAAACTAAGGGTAACACCCACTAAGCTGTTACCCGGGAAACGCCTAATCCACTCCCTGCGGATGGTAGTTGGGGGCGCGGATTGGGTACTACCACCGGGATTGCCTGTCACCCAGTGCGCTTTAGGGCGTGTTTGGCACACGGGATTAGGCGGGATTACGTGGGATGGAATTACGATATCCCACTGTCCAAATTCCACATGTCTGTTTGGATAGAGGTGAGTTACGTTTGAAATACCACATCGAATCTCGTGCTGGAACTCCGGTCATAATGGTGGGATTTCTCAAAACCATCTCGTGTGGGCCCGATCATGATTTATGTGTTTTATCTACGTTGCCCATCCCTTTACCACCTCATTTTAGAGCATGGGCCCTAAAAATTAGGCAGATCCGAATCTCAAGTGGACCACACAACAACAAAATAGTGTTGATTGATCGCCCACCCTTAAAAACTTAAGTGGGCCCACCGTGAAGTTTATTTGCGATCCAACCTGTTCATAAGGTCACACAGACCTGGATGAAGTGAAAACGCAAATATCAGCTTGATCCAAAACTTTCGTGGCCTCCAAGAAGTTTTCAACGGTGGAAGTTCCATAGCCACTGTATCCTATGGTGTGGTCCACCTGAGATTTGTATCTGCCTCATATTTAGGCCCATGCCCTAAAATGAGGTGGAAAAATGGATGTCCAGCGTGGATTGAACAAATACATCATGGTGGGGCCCACACAACTTTGACAGCAGCCCTTGCCTTCCAATCCACATCCAAGCACTCCACGCACTCCAATGCCAAATCCCATGTTGTAATCTCCCTTCCAAACATGGCTACCGCTGGATGTACCATCCCACGGGATTAAAACCAATCCCACCAAAATGTAATAATTACCTTAAAAAGACTTCCATCCCACCGAATACCACCGAATTCCATGCGCCAAACACGCCCTTATTGGACTGAGTAAATTCTGTACGCTTGATTGAACAACGGATTGTGTACTGAGAACCATCTATCGTATTGAGTAAACTCTGGTAGGCCCACCGTGAATGTATGTGGCTTATCGACACCGTACATCTATTTTTTTTCTGCTCATTTTAGGGGGATTCCCAAGTCAAAGCATATGCAAAGCTCACCACAAGAAACAATGGGGATAATGATGTCCACCATCAAAACCTTCTTAAGGCCAACAGTTATGTTTATTTATCATCCAACGTGTTCATAAGGTCACATAGACATGGATGAAGGGCGAATACAAATATCAGCTTGATCCAAGACCTTTGTGGCCCATTAAGATTTCAATGGTAGGTGTTCAAATTCACATTGTCTCCTGTGGTGTGGTCCAATTGAGCTTTGGATATGCTTTGATTTTGGGCTCATTCCCTAAAATAAGTTGATAAAACGGATGGAAGGGTGGATACGATATGTAGCCCATGGTGGGCCCCACAGAGTTCACTCAGTGCGCGCACTGAGTTTCTAAGTCCACAATCCGCTTCCGTCCTGGTGGGATAGACTGATAGTACTCAGTCCTTGCCCGGTAGTTGGGACTCGTGATTAAGAACGAAACGGCAGCCGTTGTCTGAAATAATGCCATGGCTGATCGCGCGACTAGTTATTTCAGTGGCTACTCTCGCCATCGTTGACAACTGTTCATATTTAATGGAAATCTATACCGTTCATCAGATTTTATTCCTCATTTTATATTCGTGGAAGTAAAAAATAGACAATTTTTATATTCGTAATCTTTATATTCATACATAAAACTTTGGATGTGCAAACTGTCCACATTTAAACTCACATTTGGTCCACCTCATGAAATAACGGACCGTATTTTATTTATAAGACACTTAAACTTTTTTAACGACATGATAACAGATAAGATCTTCCGCATGCCTCATTAAAACGTGTGAGGAGAGAAACTTGTGGAGCATACATCGTGCTGCATAGACTTCTGTCCATTACACTTCCCACAGGTGAACGTGACAAGCTTATGGTGGAGATCAAAATTGTTTATCAGGTGCACCATCACGTTTATATGTTATATCCAAAAAAAAAAAAAGTGATCTTAACACTGTCACCATCCGATATGTGACCTGCAAAAATGAACGGTTAAAAATAAATAATGTATGCTCATAGTCTTTTCAATCAAAAGATAATTATAGATCTGCCTAACTTTTTTCTATAATTCCCTAAAATGATCTGGAAACACGGATGGGCGGCATGGATACCTAGTGCATACATCAAGGTGGACCCCACGGTAACCACGGTAAGCGCCGCACCGTCTTGGGTGAGGCTGGTTTCTCACCTAATCCGCTCTCTAGAAATATCGGCCTTGCGTCGTATGCAAACCGTACTTTTTTTCTTCATTCAAAACATGTACGTAACAAGAGGGGTGCGAATTAGGTGTTACCCTCGGGAACAGCTTAGTGTAGGATTCTGGATCCTGTGTCCAGTCTTCTATTTGTCCTTCTTAACATAGGAGACACCAACAATTTAATCAATCCTTGAGTCAGGTAAGCTCTAGCACGCTCGTGCATTATACTCACACATGAATTTCTAATCTATGCCCTTGCTCACATAAGTAGCCAGACTTGATTGAATTAAGAGCAACAGATCCAGATGATATTTGTTTTCCATTCATTTAGGTAGGCCTCTATGACTTTATCAAAAGGTAGGACTCTGTGGATATATAATACAGACAAATGATTTTTTTTTTTTTATTTAAAGATTGACTCTCGTTCAAACCTTCTTAGGCCCGTCTACTATTCAAATTTGCCTTCTTTTTTTTTTTTTTTTGGCTCATGGCCTAAAATGACTTTACAAAATGAATAGATGGCATTGGTCAATCGTATATATAAAGTTGAGCCTTATAAGCTCTTTATCACACCCACCCTGAATAATGGGAGTAGAATGGTGATATTGAATGGCCTTAGAAATAAAATAGACTTTTATAGGTTTAACGACACTTTCATCTATTTTCATTGGTTAAAGTCAAATAAGTAGTTTTATTGACCTTTTTCAAATGATAAGTGGATTACTTTAAATATTTTTGAAGTAGCCATGTTTTCAAAAGTATATCAAAAGGTAATTGGTTTTTTCACAATTAATAAATAATATCTATTATTAGACTACAACATCACCTAAAATGAGAGTCCCCTAGTCCAGCCACGTGTAGATGGCGAACTGCATAAAAAGCTGACAAATGAAACCATCCTGAATGCACTCTTATAGAATTGAACCGTTGGTGCCCTTCATTGTTTCATTTGGCAGTTTGCAATGTCCATGACAACCTCCCAATTTGTAAGCTTTTTTTTTTCTTTGTGAACCATCCATGGTGGGCCCAATGGATGAGTAGTTTTGATCAAGGTAACTTTGTAAAGTCAGGTGATGTGTGGGCATGTTCACATCTTGCTGAGAGAGAATTACACACAAATGCATAGGTGAATGGATTGGAATTATGCTTGTATATGCTTGAATGAATGTAAGTGTACATTTATGCGCGCGCGCGCACACACACACACATGATAGGGTGTTCATCCTTAGGGGCAGAGGAGAGAGTGCAGCTCAGGGATCGTCGGACGCCTGACTAGACTGGGTTAGGTGACCGAAAATGCCCTGGATGAGGCAATTGGTTGCTGGACTATTTTCGAGAAGTATTGGGTGCCCGACAATGGGGGTTTGGGCAACCAAAATTTGGCACTTTTCTTCGTTTACTCTCTGGACAGATTCGCAAACTGTTTCATACAGTTTTCATTTTTTTTATTTCTAAGTCGGTCCAAAGTGCTGTTTAAGCACGTGCTAAGATGGATTAAGGTTAGAACAAGTGTTTTGCACATCCAGAAAATGAGAGAGAGAAAAGAAGAAGAGTTTGAGAGAGAGAGAGAGAGAGAGAGAGAGAGAGAGAGAGGAAAATCAAAGAGAGAAGATCCAAGCTCCTGAAGTTCATCCACGGCATCGATTCTTATTTAAGACCTCTTCAGGACCATCTTATTTGGTGAGATCTCTCTGTATTCATTTTTTTTTTATTATAATCTGCCCTTGGGGGTGAAGAAAACCGGATTCAAGCATGCTATAAGCTCATGATCGCTGTGTAATATTCATTACATAGTGGATTATTTGTTTGGATGAGATCCCATGGTTTTTACCTCTGTTAGAGGGTTTTCCATGTAAAAAGTACTTTGTGTCATGTGGTGATTGCTTGTTTGTTTTTTTCACATTATTAATCCCATAATTCAGGTTAGTTGGGGTGCGAGATCCGAAGCTCCTGTGATGAAAGACTTGGACTTAGCTAGATAGATTCTATGAATGAAAATCACTCGTGACAGAAGTAGCATGAAGCTATGGCTGTCACAAGAGCGGTATGTGGAATAGGTTCTAAAAAAGTTCAATATGAAGACAACAAAGTCGGTCAGTTCTCAACTCGATGGTCACTTCAAATTGAGCGACAGATAGTCTCAAGACCAAGGAAAAGGTGGAAGAGATGCATAAGATACTCTACGCTTCAGCGGTAGGAAGTTTGATGTATGTTATGGTGTGTATGCGCCCAAACATAGCATATGTGATAGGCGTGGTGAACCGATATCTTGCTAATCCTTGCAAAGAACATTGGGCAACAATGAAGTGGATACAACGGTATTTGAGAGGCTCTTCGAAATTAAGCATATGCTTCGGTGAAGGAAAAACTATGTTAGAGGGTCAAACAAACGCAGACATGGCAGGTATCATAGACTTAGAAAGTCTACATCGGAGTACATGTTCACATTTGCAGAGGGAGCGATCTAATGGCAGAGCAAGCTACAGAAGTGTGTAGCATTATCTGCGATAGAAGACGAGTACATCGCAGTCACAAAAGCATGCAAGGAGATGCTTTGGATGAAGGGGTTCTTATAGGAACTTAGCCTAAAGTAGGATAAACACATGATCTATTGTAACAGCCAGAGTGCGATACATTTGAGTAAGAATTCAAGCCAGCATTCCAAGTCAAAGCACATAGAGGTTCAGTATCACTGGACTAGGGATAAGTTGGAGAACAATGTACTACAACTTAAGAAGATCTATACTGATGATAATGGATCAAACGTAATGATCAAGGCGTTGACCAATGGCATGTTTGA
Source organism: Liriodendron chinense (assembly GCA_003013855.2). Lineage (NCBI taxonomy): Eukaryota > Viridiplantae > Streptophyta > Magnoliopsida > Magnoliales > Magnoliaceae > Liriodendron > Liriodendron chinense. The sequence goes on along the minus strand of PVNU02000637.1, from coordinate 9,729,000 downwards.
GGTTTTTTAGAAGCCTGGTAGGCTTGAAGACATTGAAGCTCCTCCTAAGTCGAAAGGGAGAGATTTGATAGGTTGTTCCTCCTCAGGACCAGAAGAGAGAGTGTATCTCGGGGATTGTTGGGCATCCAACTAGACGACAATGTCGGGTCGAGCAATTGACGACCACACAGATGTTTCATATATATTTTTTTTCTAATTCGGTCCAAAGTATTATTTAAGCACATGCTAAGACAAATTAGGATTAGAACTATTTTTCACGTCTAGAATGTAAGAGAAAGAAAAGAAGAAGAGTTTGAGAGAGAGAGGGAGAGGGGGAGAGAGAGGGGAAAATCAAAGAGAGAGAAGATCCAGGCTCGTGAAGTTCATCCATGGCATCGATTCGTCTAAAACCTCTCCGGGAGCATCTTGTTTGGTGGGATCTCTTTGTATTCATTCTCTTTGATTGCGATCTACTCTTGGGGGTAAAGAAAATCAGATCCGAGCATGCTATAAGCTCGTGATCGCTGTGTAATGTTCATTAAATAGTGGATTATTTGTCTAGATGAGGTCTCATGATTTTTACCTCTGTTAGAGGGTTTTTCATGTAAAAAGTGTTGTGTCGTGTGGTGATTGCTTGTTTGGTTTTCTGCGTTATTATATCCTATAATTTAAGTTGGTTGAGGTGTGAGATCCAAAGCTTTTGTGCATCCGTGAAGCTTTTGTGCGTCCGCCCCATGAATATGCGCACCAAAAACCCATGTCATTACGGTTACACACAGAGATGAAAAGATGGACTGAACCAATTGCTTTGAAACATTTCAGATTATGAAGGTTTTGATTTTATAGTAAAGGACACCAGTTGTGGAGATGGCGACGGAAAACTAGTGGCCTGCCCTCACCAGTTGAAAAAGCTACTTCTCTTCTTGGGAAATGATTACTTGGGGTTGATTTCTCATCCAAAGGTGAAGATGGCCGCTGCTAAAGTATTCAACTATTCATAACCACCCATTCTCTGTAAGTTCTTCAGTTCATTTGGATATTCGATTGACATGTAATTCTTACTGTCCTCTAATTAATCAGGCAGCCCAAAAGCATGGAATGGGCCCTAGAGGGTCCGCGTTAATCTGTGGTTACACTAATTATCACAGGCTGCTAGAGTTATCCTTGGCAGATTTGAAGAAGAAAGAGGTAGATGATGATGACAAACAGTAGCTCTCTAAATGGCATGAATTGCCATGTTTTCTTCTTAGCGCTTTCAACAGGTCTATGGGAAAAAGCCCAATCTCCATTCTAGCTATTATTGCATTCACGATTTTATGAAAAGGATGATGTTTGTGCATGTGTTTTATTTTAATATCCAGGATTGTCTTCTATGCCCTACCGGGTTCGCTGCCAATATGGCTTTAATGGCAACGCTAGGAAGTGTTAGCTCTCTTTTAGCTGCTGGCAAAAAACCTTTGAACGATGAGAAGGTAGCCATCTTTTCAGATGCACTGAACCATGCATCAATCATTGATGGTATTGGTCTTGCTGAGCGGTAACAAGAGGCAAAGATCTTTGTGTATAGGCACTATGACATGGTCCATCTTAATGCTCTATTGTAGGTTTGCTTGAGATAGGTTAACTTGGTTCCTTCATTTATCTATCAAGTTTCTCAAGATCTCATGACACTATATTTGGGACTGAACAGATCAACCTACCCAATGAAGAAAAAAGTGGTGGTGACTGATGGGTAAGTTTCATGCAGCTAATGACCATCATCCTTTTACTAGTTCTCAGCTATATTTATGTTGCATACTAGGTATATTCAAGTAGTGTAGAGGTTCCCTAGAGAAATTATATGATAAATGCTTAAACCAAGGATATGCTTATACCTTTGGGTTTCCATTTTATACAAGTGGGTCCCATAGTTTGGTGATCCGAAGTGTGACCTGATAGGCCTCATCGTGGATGGACCATGCATCAAACATCTCGCAAGTTGGAAGATCCTGGCCTTTCAATCAATGGCATTTTCTCAATTGAATGTGGATTGTTACTACACTTGTTTTCTCAGCTGTCTTCCCAAGTGACCAGTGGAAGAGTCAGGATTTTATCGTCAGGGAGATTTTGAGCCATCGTCCATCCACTGGGCCATCAGATCTATGGTCTGGATGACGAAAACATGGGTTACATCTGTGCAAAGGACCTGAGGAGGGGTATGGATATCCTTGGTTAAGACTGTCATACAAATATGCCATTCTATGACAAGGATACCATGTCAAATCATTTTGCTCAATTCCTATGGAAGTTCCTCGCTCATAAAATACATCTTTGAAAGGTTATATATATTGTATTTTTGTTACATAAGCTACTGTCGCATTTCTTATTGTGCAGCTTGTTTAGTATGGATGGAGATTTTGCACCCGTGATTGAACTTGTGGAGCTTCGGAAGAAGCATGGATTTTTATTGGTCATTGACGATGAAAGTATGGCTTGCAGTTCCAATTAGAGCTAGCTACATGATTGTACCATCTAAAACAGTGATTGATCTGATGCACTGGCATTTACCCGGAGTTTCTTCAGGCCCATGGGACGCTTGTTTGTGGCAAGCATGGTGGTGGAGTGGCAGAGGAGTATGATTGTGAAAATGATGTGGATATATGCATCGGAACTTTGAGCAAGGCTGTAGGTTGCCTTGATGGTTTCATTGCATGCAGGTAATCCAATATGTGGATATATGTTATGCTTTTTAGTATTCATAATGAGGAAGCAGCCCCAAATTGCAGTTGTGTTCCTTTGAAGTCAGATTTGAAATAATGTGGGTCACAATTTTTAGCTCAATTCCTCAATACGAATGCTAAGAAAGATCATTACAATTTCGTTATTTCACTTTAGTCAACTAACTATTTCAATTCATTTTAATATGCATCCAAACCCACATTACATAGGAATTGTGATATCAGAAAGGATAAGCAGCTTAGCTAGTAATGCATCCTGATGGATTTTACTGTGGAAACCCATCAGATGCTATTTTCGGATGTCTGGATATATAATGTTTGAAATTTCATGTCATGTGAATTTCCAATTAGATTCATACATGGATTCTATCAATGCAAGTTGCTACATTTATCTTCTGAAATTCCATTTGAACAGCAAAAAGTGGAAACTACTCTTACAAACAACGGGTCAATCTTTCATATTTTCAACGTCTCTTCCAGTACCTATTGTGGCGGCTGCACACGGTAGAATGTGTAATGATACTCCCCTTTGCATTTATATGTCATTATACAAGATGATAACATCATAAGTACATGACTTGTAGCAGCGCTTATGGTGGCGAAAAAGGAAGAGTGGCGTAGACGGGCAATTTGGAATCGGTTGCATGATTTCTCCGCTTTGGCCTGAATTCACATTACTAGTCCTATCATTTCTCTTATCATTGGTGATGAAGAACCGGCACTTCTTGCCAGCAGGATTTCCTTATATATTTTCCTCCTCCAATACTCACCTATATTCATCTCTGTTTTGAAATCTTGTCACTAACTACAGCTACTAACTCACCTTGTCGGCCTGAACCAGGCATTTGTTGAAAGCGGGTTTTCATGTGATTGCAATAAGACCTCCTGTAGTGAATCCCAATTCTTGCAGGTAGTTCATCTTTTTTACTCTATCTCTATTGTTGTTTTCTTTTGCCGAATAGCTGAGTATAGATATCTGAATAGTCTTTTAGGGCCCATTTGGATACCATCATATAAGTTACCTTTTCTACTTACAGCAGGAGATAAGTAACTTATTTGAGACAAGTAAGTTTGGTTTATGATCAATTATAAGTAACTTTTCTATTTAAAGTTACTTAATCACTTTTAATAAGTAGAAATCAAGAGAAGCTACTTAAGGCATAAGTATCTTAATTATCTTAAGTAACTTACTATCCAAACGCCCCCTTATATTGTTTGTATCCTATATATATTAGTCTCCGTTGTTATTATCTTTAGCTAAATAGTTGAATAAATATGTGAATAGTCTTTTATATTGTTTGTATCCTAATCTATGTAACTTGCAGACACGGATTGGGTACTACCTGTTGGAAGTTGCAAACCAATCTGGTCCATCCATTTGGTCAGACCGTTGGTTTCTCAAGGGAGGAGTAATTGCTGAGAGAAGCTTCCAGCAGCTTGGTGTGTATTCTCCATGAAACTGTTGGCTTCCCATGCATTGGAAAGAAAAGTCATTTAATTTTTTATTTTTGTTTTTTGTAAAATAGTTATTACATGCCCTTGTAGTGTATGGTTGTAAGGGCAATTTAGTCATTTTAACTATGTTGAAAAGCCTATATAAGGAGGGGTTTTGCTGTACGTTGGTGCAAGGAAAGTGCAATACAAAGATACATAAATAGTTTTAGAAATTTTTGTTCTCATCTTCCTCTTTTCCTTCTTTGAAAATCATCTTTCTTGAGTTGTCTTGAGGCTTTAAAAAGCCAATCAATCCATCTTCTTAAGGCTCAGTACAGCCAACAAATTGGTATCAGAGACCTTGGTTAAATGGCCACTGCGATCCAACAGTAGATTCCTAAGTTGTCAAAAGACAACTATGAAAATTGGTGTATCCAGATGAAGGCGTTGTTCGGGTCACAAGACCTATGGGAGATCATCACCGACGGGTACATAGAGCCCACTACGGAGCAAGAAGCCACTTATACTATTGAGCAAAAGACCGACCTCAAAGAACAAAGAAAGAAGGACAAGAGGGCCTTGTTTCTTGTCTATCAAGGGTTGGACGAATCCACCTTTGAAAGGATCGCCGAAGCGACGTCAAGCAAGCAAGCATGGGAGACTCTTTGCACCATTTTCAAAGGAGTTGATCGTGTAAAGAGGGTTCGTCTCCAAACCCTTAGGGCCGAGTTCGAGACCGCACACATGAAGGAAGGTGAGACCATTTCTGATTATTTTTCAAGGTTGCTTGTTATTGTTAACAACTTGAAAAGAAATGGTAAAAAGATCGAAGATATACGTGTGATTGAAAAAATGCTTCGATCCCTCGTAACCAAATTTGAGCATGTGATTGTGGCCATAGAAGAATCAAAGGACTTGGAAAAATTGTCCATTGAAGAACTAATGGGATCGTTGCAAGTGCATGAGCAACGAATGCAAAAGAATGCCGGTTCAATGCTTGAACATGCCTTGGAGTCTAAGTTGACTACAAATGAACAAAAGAATGGCCATACACAAAGAGGGGGCCGTGGCACTAGCAATCGTGCAAGAGGCAGAGGGCGTGGATATCATCCAAACCATCAACAATATCAACAAAAGTTTACCAGTTTCCGTGGAAGAGGAAATAGTAGAGGCCGGTTCATGCGTGGTCATGGAAACACAAAAAACGTTCAATGCCACAATTGCAAGAAATTCGGCCACTATGCCTCTGAGTGTTGGAGCAAAGTGGATCAAGATGAACGATCCAACTATGCTGAAGCATCACACCATGAACAAGAAGACTCCACACTCCTCCTCGCATAAGAAAAGGCATGTGAACGGCCGAATGTGTGGTATCTTGACACTGGTGCAAGCAACCACATGAGTGGTAACAAAGAACTGTTCGTGGAACTCACAGAGAAGTTCGTGGCAACGTGAGTTTTGGCGACTCACCAAAGATACCAGTAATAGGTAAAGGAAAAGTTAAAATCTATCAGAAGAATGGTGAGCCAAATTACATCTCTAATGTGTATTACGTACCAAACATGAAAAATAACATCCTCAGTATCGGCCAACTCCTTGAGAAGGGGTATGTCATACACATGGAGAACTATTCTCTCTCTATAAGAGATGCTCACGTGAGACTTGTGGCTCAAGTCCAAATGGCGAAGAATCGCATGTTTCCACTCCATATTAACACAAAGGCTGATAAGTGCATCTATGAACTCGTGAAGAATGATTCATGGAGATGGCATCTTCGCTTTGAGCATCTCCATTTCAGCGGCCTTAAACTCTTGTCTTCATTAAGCATGGTGCATGGCTTGCCGACTATTGAAGGTCCAGAACATGTGTGTGAGGCGTGCACACTCGGCAAGCAACAAAGGAATTCCTTCCCAAGTGGAGTGTCCAGAAGAGCAAAGGAACCATTGCAGTTGGTTCACACTGATATTTGCGGACCACTTGAAACACCCTCTCTTGGAGGTAATAAATATTTTATTACCTTTATTGATGATTTCAACCGAAGACTTTGGGTGTATTGCATTAAAGAAAAATCTTCCGCTTTCGCTATTTTTAAAATTTTCAAAGCTCGTGTTGAAGTTGAAAATGGTTATAAAATTAAAGTACTCAGATCTGACAGAGGTGGAGAGTACACCTCAAATGCATTTCGAGATTATTGCAGGGAACAAGGCATCAAGCAGCAGCACACTGCAGCCTACACGCCACAGCAAAATGGCATTGCAGAACGAAAGAACCGTACCATCCTCGACATGACAAGAACTATGCTCAAAGAGAAAGGCCTGCCAAAGAGCTTCTGGGCAGAGGCAGTTACATGTACCGCCTACTTGCTCAATCGGTGTCCAACCAAGAGCGTCAGAAACATGACACCACAGGAGGCATGGAGTGGCTACAAATCGAGCGTGGCGCACCTAAGGATCTTTGGGTGTGTCGCCTACGCTCAAGTTCCAGAAGTAAGAAGAAGAAAACTTGATGATCGTGGCGAGAAATGCATCTTCATCGGCTACAGTGATGTATGGGTGTTATCCACACGATCCATCCATTTTGCCATATCATTTTAGGGTGCAAGCCCAAAAATGAGCTGCTCTAAGGCTCAAGTGGGCCGCACAATAGGAAGTAGCAGTGGTAATGACACCTGCCGTAGAAACGTTCCTAGGACCCACCGTGATAGTTAATTTCCATTTCACTGGAGTTGTTCTTTTTGGATACGTGTGGCAACTCATCCACTATCTGTGTGGCTTATAAGTACAAAAATCCAGATGAGGGGCCCCATTAGGGATGGAACATTGCCAGAAAATCCAACTTAGGACGACCTTAGCCCATCCAAGCTGGATTTCACTTGCCTCCTGTCACACGGATCCTAAACAGCATGTGCAGTGTGATTTCCAGGCAATGCCCTTTCCACAATGGGGCCCACGATTTGGACAGTCTGGATTGACTTAGATTCATTCCACATGCATGGTGATGTAGATGAGTTACGAAAAGTTAGTAATAACAAACAAAAGAATCCATCCTCATTTGTTACTTGTTAAGGTTGCTGATTTATTTTTATTTTATTTTTCTTTCCATTAGGTTGAGGGTAACTTTAAGTGCTGCTCGTACTTTGGATGACTTGAAAAAGCTCACATCCGCTCTATCTCAATGCATCAAATTATCTGATGTTAATGGCAAGAACAGTAGCATTAGAGCTTCCAAGCTCTGATATTCTATCATCTTCGCTGTTGTCTTTGTTGTCGTTGCCGTTGCCATTGTGGTTGTTGTTTTGGGTCCAATGAGCGAAAATGATGGGAAACAAGAACTGATTTAAGATGTATGATTCTTAGTTTATACAGTTCTATAATAATTTTGTGATTGTCAGTAGCCCGGAGAGGGCCTGTGGACCTATTTGCACCAGACCATACCATGCTGTGTCCATGGAGACTTTTTCTCATATGCCATTGAGGAAAATTTCCGTATCGGACAGGAATGGGATGATTCTTATGCATGCAGTTGGGAATCATAACTAGAATCAAGTAGTGTAAAATGTGGGCCCTACTTTTAGATGGGTTCTAAACCAAAAGGTACACTGTTCTGATATCCTGATTGGTGGACATTGAATGGACGATTGAAGTACAAGAGGTAGCTGACCCCAGTTAAGGCATATATGATGATGACGATTGAAGTTAAAATATTGAAGATGAGAAGAAATTTTCAGCTGAAAGAGTATGGGTATAAACACATCCGTACGTTCCAATGTATGGTAATTACTCCTATATTAGGCCTAAATGCCAAAATCCATCCTAATCCATAACTCAGTCGTGCAAAAGGTGGGCCACATCACGATGAACACTTTATATGAGAATCAGGCTCATCAGCTTCTTGGGTAGGCCACACCAGTAGACCGAGTCATACCACTGGCTGTCCAATAATTTGGCATTGCGTCCAGCTCCACGAGTGGATTGACCTAATTTTCATAACAGGTGACCACCATGGGTTGGCCCACCATTTTCACGGTTCCGATATTCTATACAGTTGACACAATTTTGAAAATTTATTTTTCCTTAATTTTTCAGCTGTAGGATTGTATTGGATATGAAAAAAGATGTATTTCCAAACGCAATAAACTCAGATTGGACTGTTCTGGCGATGGCCTCTAGATGGACGGTCCATCATCAACTGGCCGCCTGCAGATTGGACAGTAGAGTATAGGTGGTTTAGTAGTCATATATCTCCCAAATCATTCATCTGCCCTTCAAACATCTGTCAGCTCTTCTCACCCACTTACTCACAGATGTCAACGTGGCAATTCAAACTCCTATTAGATCCAAGCCGCTCATCAGGCAGATCCTCACAACTGTCAGGCGTTCTCTCATCATGTGGGCAGTGCGTGTACGAAAAAAAAGGGACAGCCAAAACAAGCTGACCGACCGTCCACAATCAACATTACCGTTGCCGGCAGCCAGTTGAGGGCCCACGTGATGAGGTTGCACACGTGTGGCACTTTTGGAGGTATGCTTTGGACTCTTGACAATTGCAATGTTGACTGAAAACTACGTGCAAGAGAAACAGTACAAGAGAAAGAACAAACAGCATTATTGGGGAAGTAAAAGTGTAAAACATCCCATTTTATTCATTTCATAATATTACATTATGCTTTATTCATTCATATAAATGAAACACAGCAACAACAAGACCAGGCAACAAAACACCCACAATGAAAGCGGCAACTCGCTTTGGCACGAACACAGACGACAACAAAACACCCACAATAAAACCCAGAAACACCAACAACGACAACAACAATATCACTGCGCAGTCATTTATTCGAAATGCAAAGCCGGTGTAGTTCCAGTATCAGGTGTTTTCCCTTTATCACAAACTTGGCCTTATCCTGGCCGCTCAAGATGGAGGGGATTACCGAGACAGTATTGAAAACTAACCGTCCAAACATGGGCTGAACCCCCGGTGGGGTCCTCTCAATCGTCAAGCTCTGCACACAATTCCCCCAACGCCTACACCCAACATACACATCAACGTAAAAGCAACCATCATAAATGAAATGTCACAACAACAACAAATCTGTACTGTCAACCCATTGGGGCCCACGTGGATAGATGATCTGATGAGCAGAACTGTCCATGGTCTGGATTCACCGATATATTAGTATGGCAATTCTATAAGAAACTTATGCTGAATGGATGATTTTGACCATCAGTGAAGCTAGATGAATTAGAACAGTGGAAAGAAAATTTCAAAGGTCAGAATTATCGCTGAAGAATCATGACGAAACCATAGGTTGTATATGATAGTACGTACCTAGAATATGGACGGTTCAAATCAGAGATCATTCCTGCAGGTGGGACCCAGTGGGGTGACACATGCTAACAATCCTCAGTCACGTTATAGGCAACGATCGAACTCTCTTTTTTTCTTTCTTTCACAACCATGTCATACGTTTCTAGAACGTTGGACAAAACGCATTTGCTATCTATACGCATTTGCATGGATGCAAGTATCAGGCCCACACAACATGAATCATACCTTATGATAGGATCGGATCTGGTGCATGTTTGCCATGTGTACCGAAAGCAAGTCACTGGTATTTTAAGCGAAAGAAAGTGGCAACGCCATTGTCCAGCCTTCTCAGAGGGGAAAGAGATCTACTGCTTCCAAAGCACGGGAACATTTGTACATTCACCTACTATACTGTACATGTGGCATGTGTATGATGATCCCAACCATTAATCCAATAGGGATATAGGGAGCAGTGGATCTGATCATAGAAATATGTTTAAACTTATTCCTCGAATCAATCTGAACAGTCTATTTTATAAATCCAGAACACATTCCCTGGAATACCGTGCAAAAATCATACTGATTGGATGATCTAATCCATTCATGCAATTGATGATGTGTTGGAACAAATTGTTGTTTTGGCCTATTTCTGCATAAATAATCTTGACCTTCCAAATGAAGACCATGCATTGATCAAATGGTTAATATTTGTCAGATCAGTGCGATACGTTATGTGCGCTGGACCTGATGAACAGTCCAGAACAGGTAAAGTCCACAATTCGCGGCAATGTGGTTTCCACACTAGACCAGCTTGCCAATAGAGCAGTGATTCCCCCTGCAAATAAGCCAGCGCAACCAAGAGCAGCACCTTGCATGCTAGTGCTGTCCCCAAAGGGCCTTAATCTAGCCGACTTCAACATCTGGTTTGCTGGATGGTTGGGATCATTTACAGCCGCTCACATCACGTTGTCATCTAAAATTATATTACAAATGGTGCTTATGATCTTCGACGATGCCATTAACCACCACTTCTCTATGATAATGGAAGAACCGTAAGTTCATCGGCTCATTTATAAGGACTGGCCATGATTGTAATATCATTGTTTTGGGTGGGCAGTGTTGCATTTGGACAGAGACATGCCTCGGCTTCAGCTACAATTGATTTCAGGGAGGAGTCTGTATGCGGCTGGATAGGTTATGTTCCATGGTGTGAAAGAAAAGAAGATCAATGAATGTGACTATAGCCATGGAGAGAGAGAGAGAGAGATGGTCTTACAAACTACCACAATCGGACATGACCCATTCAATCACCATTGCTCTAGGTTTTTTTTTTTTTTTTTTGACATATTTCACATTTGATTTAATACATAACGGAAATCTGAAAAGTACAGCATGTGCAATTGTATTGGGACTAACACGCTAAAATGATCCAGTGATCAGAGCCATCCATGTTCTCTATATGCCATAAATCTGAACATCACTATGCATCAATAATGCAGAACCTTAACATTGAGGTCTAGGTATCAATTTCCAACGTGGGGGTGGCTAACATTGCAGGGTGACTAACAGTGTGGGTGTGTGTAACAGTGGGATGTGTGTACTAGCAAAAGAAAATGCATCTAGAACCTTTCATAACCATCACTAGAGCTTGATTGTTGGACCATGGGCAAAGTCAAATGGGGTAGAAAGTTCGATCCAAGGGTCTAGTCTGCACTATAGATTCTGACTGCCATAACTTTGCAACAGGTTACCCATTTTGCATGTATAATGTGTTGTTCAAAACCTATCAAAGAATTCTACATGCTGGTCAATGCCAAAGAGTAATTGACCCTAGAATGGTCTTTCAAAATAAGATATTCTCTAAACGGTTTGAGTAAAATTAGGGTTTAGGGTATATAACCACATTAGATACTTTACAAGAAGCACTTTGATTAACAATATGAATTTCCTCCTCACGTTTTTTAGATGCTTCTCTTTCCTTCTCTCTTTTATCTACGCATCAACTATGCAAGCCAATGTGCATCTAGTTTCCATCGATTACAACCATTTACCATCAACCAAAGAACCCCATAGTGATGATCTTGAGTTCCAACGTAGACCAAGAAAACAAACAGATAATGCTCTTTGGAATGTCTACACTACAACAAAAAGAAAAATTGAGTAACTTGATGACATGCTAAAACCACCTCATTTCGGTATATATCCGAAATGGCTTTTATTTATAGTATTGAAATTCAAACACACAGGCAGAAATAACCAGTAAGAATAACCACGATGATGGCGGCGACAAGACCACATTATTCAAAGAGAAGAAAGACCCATTACTAGGTTATTAGAAGACCTGTCCCGGATGGGAAGGATTTATTGGAATGTCGAATATCTGCCATCTTATTTTCATCTGCCTTCTCAGCGTCGGTCCTCCAGGAACACTTTAATTCCCATATATACGCAGTATATGAAGATCACGGCAGGGGTAAGAAGTGCAAGGAAGAGAGGGTGCATTGTCTGGCTTAGGAAGAGTAAAATAACAAAGAACACCACTCCAAATATGATTTCAGTTTGCATGGTTAATTACTGTGAGGGAGAGAGGGATAGAGGGATGATGAGGGGCTGGTGAGGAGATTTGAGGAGTTAGAGCCCCATTATATAGGGACGTTTGGAATGCATCTTGGCCTCTTTTGGGATTGTGTTTTGAGGGAAGACGTCGATTGGGAAGGGATGCGTCTATTTATGTATGGTGGGAGGATGCAATGTTTGGGAAGGGTCGTTCTTTTAGAGAGAGAGAGAGAGAGAGAGAGCCTTTTGGCGGGAAGAGTAGGGAGAGAGAGAGAGAGAGAGAGAGAGAGAGAGAGAGAGACTTTTTGGCGGGAGAATAGGGACATCCAACGGTCAGGATCATGTTCCAAGGGATTGGTGGGGGAGGGGGGCACAACATCATCTTAATCCAAAACTTCTCTGGCCCCAAGTAGATTTTGAACGGTAGGCGTTCAATCACCAGTTTCCTGTGGCGTAGTCCACTTAAGCTTTGGATATGCTTCATTTTTGGGCTCATGGCCAAAAATGAGCTGGCAAAACGGATGGACCGCGTGGATAAAATATATACATCACGGTAGGGCCCACAGAGTCCTGCCATCACGGATGTCGGTGGTGGCAGGGTCACCACGCAATCCGCGTCCGGAACGATGATCCTTTTTGGCGGGAAGAATAAGACATCCAACGGCCAGGAGTTCTGTAACCGTTTCTATTAGGGGAGAGTTGTATTTACTAGAATGCCCTCAGTTGTCGGCACGAGCCTTGCACCTAGATGCTTGCGAAACCAAACAATAATTTCAGACGCCACCTCTAATGCAACACGTGTGCTAAAGTGAGGACACGTTTGTGGGATACAGACCATAATCAGGCTGTTCCTTATGAGGTGGGCCACGCACTTGCGAAGAAATCAAACCGTTGGAAAAATGACAACCAACGGTCTACCTTCAAAGCAAATGCATCCTCACCTGTTGAGTGGGTCAGTATGATTTTTATAGGACAGCGAATATTCACCATGGGCTCGTTTAAGAACGTCTTCGATCTCAAATATATATACCAATCTATCAAGTGTGTTGCGTTTGTTTATGGCGCATGTAGATGGACGTCTGGAATTGTTTTTAGCGGAACGAAAAGTCCGGTCACGCGAGTGAACTTTGCAAGGGAGTTCGGGATCAAAATCTGCCAACTTGGCACACTTGTACGAGATCCAATACGTTCATCAAGTGGGCCCCACATTTTAGATGCTTTTCTTTAGAATTAGAAACATACCACCGTTTATATCCCAAACATATTCAAATTATATTCTAGAGCCAATAGTTAATTTTTTAACAATTCATATAATATAGTATACGTGGCCCACCTGACAGAGTATTGGATTGATTTTTGGAAATTTAATCTAAAGGAGCATGGTCACCGCCTGATGAACGGCTTGGATTCTGCACACACAAGCCACGTTGGCGACTGTGTACCGCGAGTTACTTGTATGAGTGCATTGCATGTGGCACGCCTCGAAAAGAAAGCGGGAAGAGGTTCCCTCTACGCGGATTGCATGCTGACTCTGCCAGTGCTCTGTGGGCCCAACCATGATGTATGTGTTTTATCCATGCCGTCCATCCATATTTCCGGATAACTTTAGGTAACCAACCCAAAAATGAGGTGGAAAATAATCTCAGATGGATCACACCACAGGAAAGCAGTTGTATTGAACGCTCACTATTAAAAACTTCCAAGGGTCCACTGTATTGTTTATTTGCCATCCAACCTGTTGATTAAGTCACAAAGACCTGGATGTAGGGAAAACATAAATATCATCTTGATCCAAAACTTTTGTGGCCCCAAAAAGTTTTTAATGGTAGGTGTTCAATCACCACTGTTTCCTTTGGTGTGGTCCACCACAGATTTTTATGAGCCCAAAAATGATATGATAAAATGGACGGATGGTGTGGATAAAACAAGTACATTATGGTGAGGCTCACAGAGCACCGACCAGACGCCAATGGCAGGGTCAGTGTGCAATCCGCATCCGTTTCCTTGATAGGTTTGATCCAAGGCATACCGAAGTATTGAAATATGATATTTCGGGAGTCAGCCTTTGACACTGAGTCCTCCAGTGATGTAGACCGTTTATATGAAAGTAAAAATCAAGAAATTACTGATAAGTGGAGAAGGATGCATTCTTCTACGAATGCTAAATGCACTCGCTCGAGTGCACTTGGATCACACGGAGAACATAGTTCCCAACCCGTTGGGCTGACCTGGTGAGTCGGCCGAGCCAACTCATGCCCGTCACCAACTGGGTCATTGGGTGAACAATACATACACTCAGATTGCACTGACTTGGGGTTGACTCGCCCGATTCCAGACGCGGTTTTGTTGACTCGCCCGAGATGCTGGGACTTGGATGGGTCATTTCCATAAGATTCTGCTAAACATATGATCATAACTAGCTGATTGTTGGACATATAATAAACGGCCAATACATAAATAGCTAACGTTCCAAATTCAGTAAAATATCCATCGATCTAAGGTCAGGATCGTCTAGTCAATCTGACTCTGGAATGTGAGGTCCACCGTGTCCTTTATATGATGGACATTAGGGAGTGTGAGTTCCTACGTGTTGTTTATATTTCATCCAATCTGTCCATCAGGTGCACCCCACAGGATGTAAGGGACACACACGGAAATCGAGATATTCCAAAGCTTAGTTGGGCCACGAAAAGTGAATATATAGATTTTAAGGGCCATCATACATTTGTTTCCTTGGTGTGTCCCATTGAGTTTTGGATCAGGATTCCGACGGATTCACATTGATACACATGCATGCAATGCATCGTGGATGCTATTCCACTGTTAGAACAATGGTAATAAATGCATGCATACTCAGCCCGAAGAGGAGATGATATTGACCGTTCATTGTTTTTCTGTTTTTCGCTGCTGACCTTTGTTCCACTGCTCCTAGATTTCTATAAAAATCATATACTTTTGTAGAGTGTCATGGTTCATATGCATGAACTCGATATTGTATTACGTGTAACTTAAATTAGGCCATCAAATTCGTGGACCCCACTTTAGATGAATCATAAACCTTTCCCAAGCTCTTGATGGGAAGGCGTCTAAATTCTAATTGTCCTCCTTTAATGGAAAGCACTCAACGGTCTGAAGTCAACCAATAGATGTCTGTCAATCACAGAATAGTTTTGTCCAACCAAAGTTGTTTGTTAGGTTAAAGTGGGGTTGACATCTTATGCCGGTTCAATTGACTAATGGCCATGATTCAATAATCTGCAGCCTGCAAGGATAATCCTGACCATCTGATTTTGATCGGTTGAAGATTTTTCTTTTCTACTTTTCAATCTTCAACTATTCAAATCAACGGTCAGGATCGTCGCTCAACACGAGTTTGCAGATTATGATGATCAGGTATGTTGATCTGGTAGGCCACCAGTGACTGTGCACGGAACATCATGCTGGTACAGTGGTACCATTCTCTCTCTTTTCGAGATGCAATGGCCACTCGCGAGATGAGCCATCTGAATCCTACTCAGCCCACCCTTGTCAACATGGCACGTTTATGCAAGACCAACTCGTTCCTCTACCGGACCCCATTGAGTGTCATGACGCATGGCCCACTATTCAGGCCAATCAACCGTCATGTTGCCCACATCTGTACGGTTAAGATGGCCGTGAGAAAAGTTAACCGGTGACCCACGCTCAATCGCACTCATAAGGTCAATTGATGACACATCTAAAATCTCTTGGGAGGTTTTGCTTGCATTATCATTCCCCCTAATTTTTTCGACTTTTTGTTGTACACTTCATCATGGTTTCTACTGTTATCTCAACCATCGCTTGTCTATCACCTTGTTGTAGTCAGTCCCACTATATCTATCAGAAATGGCCCCACCTCAAATACAGAGGAGAAATATTCAACAATGCTTCCAGTTCAGCATCGGAATCAGAGCTCTCTCTGCAAACCTCATCAACTTCGGCACCGAAAAGATCAAAGCTGGCGGGGGCTGGCGCATCTCTCTCTCACTATGGCTGCAGTGTTGGGGTTTGTTTTTTTTTATCTTGGGCATCAGGGGGCTTCGGGCGACCGATGGGATCAGGTCGGACGCCCGAAACTGCATGCCCTGGATCCTCGAGGAAAGCCCACCGGCCACAGGCTCAATTGCAAGTCGTCGGTCCATTCCAACTAAGGAAGGTATTGACCTAGGACATCGAGGTACCAATCTCTACAAGAGAGGGAGGCGATGACAAAGCTAATGATAGTTCAACCTTTACGAAGGTCATTTTAGATATATTAAAACAACTTGAACTAGGTTGTTCTATTAACATAGCCGACGAGCATAGAGGTCGGCCTTGGACCATGAAACCGTCAGGCCGACCTAGGCTACAACCGCCATAAAGGCGCGCGATAGTCTAGGAATGAGCCCAGATAAACCGGACACGTTCCCAGCAATTATAGGCATAATCCATGTCGCTAGGAATCCCGCTGGCCATTACGGGAATAACGCCCACGATCCAAGCCCTCCACAGCTCTCCAGTTACCCTATAAATAGGGTCTTTCCTCACTGTTATATGTACACACAACTCTACCTACAAGACTTGCCTCTACTCTCTCCAACCCCAATCTGACTTAAGCATCGGAGGGCTAACGGCCAGACCCCGACCACCCCCTTAGCACTCTTCCTTGTGTTCTACAGGATCCATTAGACACCCGATCCAGATCTGTTGGAACGTCCAAACCAATCGGACGGTCCAGATGGTCTAGCAATATCTGGAAGCTTCTTGGTATCTGAAAAGGCATACGTTACAACTGTTGGGATTTCCCACATGTTGAGACTGTTGGAGTTTCCACGCGTTGGAAACTGCCACATTGAATCTACTCTTGATTTAGGTTGCTGTAAACTCTATATATACAGATTGTTGCTGTATGTTTTTTAAGCATAAGATAAGCGGGAAATATAAGAAAGTTTTCAGATATAAAACAGTAGCAGATTTGTAAATATGTTGTTCTTGGTTCCCTGTTACAGATTAGAAAATCTGTTTTTCTTTTGGTGACTTTGAAAAGCCCATCGCCCAGCTCAGTTACACTATCATCCAATCGTTGGTGAAGATCGTCCAGCCTCTGGTGAAAGATCAGTCAGTTGCAAACACAAACGTCCAACATTATCCAGCAATTGGTGGATATCGGTCAGCCACTAAGGCAGTTCCTCAACTGACGCCCAACGTTTCTGATTTGATTGTCCAGATTTTGTGGGAGATCGCCCGACTTCTTAGGCTATCGCCCAACAAATTGGGTCCACTTCAGGAGATTAGAGGCAACCTATTGTCCAACGGTGGAGATCTTATCACTGCAACTGTTGTCCAATTTCTGACGACAACAGGATGCATTATTATATTCAATTGCAATAACTAGTTCAATGAAGAGGAGATGATCCAATTGCAATTGCTTTCCTCAGTATTCATGTTGAGGAACCGCTCCAAATTCCAACTGTTTTACTTTCACGTTGGATTGGAGTGCTAGACAACGATGATTTAGCCATATCCTCTCCATTTAACTAATTACTGCAATTCATTCCAATAATGCATCCAAACACAGCTCAATTGTTGTCTGGCAATGGTTTCTATGAGGGCAACAGAGGCCATAAGAATACATTCTCAAAATGTAGGTCTGGAAATTTTCAAAATGCATGAGTGGATAATATGAAGAACTAGGTCATCTTCCATAAATCAATAACTGCTATCATTGTAAAGAACATAAACAGAAATCACATGATCTGAAATTTCCCGCATAGCATCAAAGAATCCAGCATTGAAGATTAACTAGTTCCCTACATGATGGGTACAGGAAGTATGTTTAACTCACTTGCAAATCTCATAAATGGGAAACCCAAACAACCCAGTTACCTGAATCGTCCAGTTTTAGGCAAAAGGAACTATGTTTATCAGCTATAGGGAAACAACCCCAAGTTTGGACAGGTAATGGATGTGGTTATTTTACGGAAGGGGCAAAAAAAAAAAAAAAAAAAGTGGTTGGTTAGTCATTTTGAAGAATCAGGTGCGTTAATGCAAACTTCCATAGTAGAAATTATATGAAGGATATAAGCCACTGTTGCAGTTTATTCATAATGTAAACAGAAAATCTGCACGAATTATCAGCACTGAGCTAAC
Source organism: Liriodendron chinense (assembly GCA_003013855.2). Classification (NCBI taxonomy): domain Eukaryota; kingdom Viridiplantae; phylum Streptophyta; class Magnoliopsida; order Magnoliales; family Magnoliaceae; genus Liriodendron; species Liriodendron chinense. The sequence continues at coordinate 9,710,857 of PVNU02000637.1, read as the reverse complement.
TTCTCGAGTTTCAGGCCCAACACTGTTTCTGGGCCCATTAGACTGCATGGATATTGGACTGCAGCTTGAGTTCATGCTTGAGCCATTTGTGGCTGGGTTCGCATGGGAAGCTGATTGTCGAGCAGACCCTTCCAGCAGTTTTAGCCATAAGGGTGAAGGGTGGCCAAGGGATTCTCCCAGTCCCAGGCTAAGTTTCAACATGCCCACCAGCTCGTGAATTTGGATTCTTCAAATGTATTGTTGTTGGCTTCACGACTTCATGCATCTCTTTCTCCATTGTCCCCACTGTGTAACCTGGACAGAAGGGTGATGGATATGGAAAGAACGGAGATATATACTGCACTCTGAAATTTCTGGCTTGGGAATAACAGCCTCTCCACTGTTAGAGTTGGCGGAATCCATTGACTCACATTCATCATCCGAGGGTGGATGTGCTGGAAATGGCATGTCAGTTTGTGTTTCAGGTTGTTGAAGGCTCATGGGCAAGAGATGACGTGCCCATGATCAGGAAATATGATGTACACTGTTCAGTAAGGATGGACGAACAAATTCATATTATAAAAGTGAGCAACATACTTTAAAAGGAAATATCAACTTGACCCAAAACTTTTGTGGCCCATTAGAACTTTTTAATGGTCGATTGCCACTGTTTCTTGTATGAATTTTCAAAACAGATGGACGGCATGGATATAAGGCATATACATCAAGGTGGGCCTTGCAGTTAGCGAAACCTTCTTGTGCATTTGTGCGAGGGTGTGAGACACATGTACATACAAGGCATGCCCCCACTACTTTCAATTTTTCCACTGTCGTAAAGAAAAAGTAAAGAGATGATCTCAAGAAGCACTGTCAAGAATATCGATTCTTAGAGTCACTATTTGGTAAAATCCAATTACTTGAGAAATTTTACGGTAGAAATTCTTATTTTCAACTTGAAAGGACTCCACTTGAACCGATTGGAGGTGCTACATAAGAAAAAGGAAAGAGAGATATAGAATTTTACCAAATGCTCCCCTAAGTAGAAAAACTTAAGATTTATGGGGCCCACATGATCTATATATAACATCCCAACCCTTTAAACATATGCACCACTTTACGGTGATGTTGAGAGTGCTGTAGACATGTCTATGTTGGAAAGCGGGTGCCTATGTTGGAATTTAATGTTTCTATTTCTTGCAGCGTAGACATGTCTAAAGAGTGTTTGTACTTCTTTTTTTTTTTTGGCCTGTGGGAATTTAAGATCATCACTATGTGTCACCCCATTGGTTGGCATAGCAGGTGGGTAGATAATAACCTCTAAAAGCGAGATAAGGGAATTGATATTATTAATCAAAGTGCTACTTAGAATGTAAATGTGGTTATATTATAAGTAAAAGAAATCATAAATCCTAATTTTACTTGTAACATTCTAGGACATATCTGGGACCTAAATGTGGAGATAATTGCTCTTTGGCATTGGTCAGCATGTAGAGTGTTTTATTTTATTTTTATTTTTTTCACTGTAAAAATTCAATACTCGGCATGACATCGTCACTATTCATGATCTTACTGATAAAATACACAAGTAAAAAAAGCACCCATCACAACCTACTTCGCATGACTGATCTCTTTCGCTACGATTGAAAGATAAAGATTTGAGGCCAAACTAAGAAGTATGGTCACAATTGGACATCCACCCAAATCAGAATTCTGGCAGATGCAGCATTTCCTTAAGTTAGAATATGGAAAGAGGCTGTTTGGGCGGCACAAGTTTCCCCATCTCAAGCCCACAAAGGACCATTTCCATCTCGGCAAGCGTACGATTCCATGCTCGGTGCCCCAACAGATGTATAGTTCATAGATAGCTTTCAAACAATATATTATGCACACAAAACAGATGACCACTCACAAAGTTATCAACGGTACACACTAGACCTTTGGATCAAACTTTCTACCCCAATTTGTTTCGATCCTAGCTACCTGTGTGTTTGTCCTTGACTTTGCCCTACATCTTTGACCCACATGTTGTGATTGTCTCAGATGATCTGCCTGATGTTCGGTGCCGTGCCATTGTAATTAAGCTAGGGTTAACTATAGTCCTCTCACTTGCAACTCCTCGGAGTAACTACTTGGAGCATCTGGTATAGAATGGGCTCTATTCATGACAACTATAGCCATCTCAATCTCTATCTATCTTGAAGGTAACACGGCAGCGGATGGATTGGCAAAGTTAGCTAGTGAATGGTGCCCAAATAGAGTACAACCAAGCGGACTAACTCAGGCTGATTCGGGGGTCTCTCATCCTTCACAAAGCAGGGAATTGGGATAGTTAGGTGCATTCAGTTGCTGGGTTGTGGTTCTGTATCTCGGGATGTCTGATCTTCTTAGGTAGCTTGGGTTGGGCTTTGTATATATTTGCTTATGATAGGTGGGTCCCTGGCCTTTTTGAGGGGTTAGTACACACTCCACATTTTTAGTACACCCAACCGCCTGTCAGTCACACCACAATGTTAGCCACCACCCATTATATACAATAAAAATAAAATAAAATAAAAGCTCCTGTGATTGTCATGATCTTTTATTTTTGGAGTTTGATGTCTCATTTCCGGAAGTTCCCCTTGAAAGGTTCCGTATTTATTGATGCATAGCTATGCTCACAATCATGGCATCTAGAGAACATGGATGGCTCTGATCACCTGCTCATCTCAGCATGTCAGTCCTGGCCATCCTGTGCCCATGACATAGATAAAACTAACTTCAGTGCTGGCAAAGTTTCAGGTAAAATAACTGCTTGTGACCATAATGAAAGTCATGCTATCTACTCTTCGAATTTCATGGAAATGATAATCCATTATTAACAAAAATAAAAATAAAAAATTCAAAACACCATCTGATGTGCATTGCATACAATTTCCGCTATGTATTAGATCAAATGGATTGAGTGGGTCATGGCCGATTGTGCTAGTTAATAAGATAGGGACCGCCGAACTGGTTGCCCTTACTTGCCGGGATGATCCTTAATAAAGCATCCTCAGAATAATAATAATAATAATAATTAATTAGATAAACGAAATTGCAGGGGATTAAAGTTCCCGGGTGCATGAGGTGCTATATTACTTACACATTCCACACAAGTCTTAGATGACTTGAGACCCTTTATATGGACAGGAATTACACTCAGCTCTCCCAATTGTAGCTCAGGTGGAACCAAATTCTCGAGGCAAAAAACCATAAAACACCAGGTACTTTTGTGCTCTCATCTCAATAGATTCTTGAGAACCATAAGCATTCAATGTGAACTTCATAGAGTCGACAATTAAGATATAGTTGGTTAGACTACATTGCCATTAGACCTGATCTGGACCGTCCATTTCCATGTGCATGAATCAGATTGCTAGTGAAGGTGGGACCCCATGATAGACTATCTAGTTTGATAATTGGACTTGGGAACATGGCAGGGTAGAGAATCGGATGATTCTTTTTTTATTGGAAGTTCATAGACTTACAATCTCACACAGCCACAAAATGAGATGCTCCAAAACAATCCAAGGGCTAGACCGTATCGCAGTTTAATAAGCACTGGCTACTCCACCGTAGGTGCAAGTGAGAGACAACTACGCCAATCCAGACCTCCAGATGTGGACTCCATGTGATGTGAGTGGAGATCCTAACTAGATATCCCTCCAGCTGCATTGGGCCACTCACTGCATTCCTTTACTGTCCATTTGATAGTCACCAACAGGACGGTGTGGATCTTCTAATCACTGTGATTTTTTGGGCCATGCCGCAACGGACCATGCCCCAAACATATCTGAGGTGAACATTTTAGCCACCCATCTAGCAGTCATTCATTGGTTGGCCCACCTTTAACATATCCTAGCCAGCCCGGTCCGATCATCAGGCGAACCACATCTTTACGAGGAAAACGACCGGTTAAAAAGAAAACACACGGGGTGCAAATGCTAATTAAGTGGATCGTCCTAATTTTAGGCCAGCCCACAATCGCAGCTGGCAAACCCACCTGACCAATTCCCCGGATCTCACACAGGTTTTAGATAATCCTTCCCAGCAGTCCTTCCGTAAGTGGGTCATAGTCCAAATAATGATACCTATATGCCAGGGTAGGTTTGTTTGGTAAACATACCTGCGATGGAGTATGGCCCATAGAGTGGCAAGCTAGTATCGTGTGCAAGATCATACCTGTCCATCTGATGCAAAGCAGGTTCCATTGGTCACATTAGCTGTGGTTGTTTTAGCCGTCCATTTGTTTCCCACAAGGCACAAGGTAGTCACATGATCGAGGGGACAGGAATCCCTTTGGGGCCAGAGTATCTAACAGGAGACCATCAAAAAATTGCATTGATGGGATGATCCGATCCATCCTATACTCGGATTGAACATCCACAATCAGATTGATGGTAATTTTCCCACTTTTAGGGGAACAAAATGACAAGGTTGGGATTATCTTACTAAGTAGGTTTTGGATAATGATTCCATCCATTACAGATGCAAAATCCCAACGGCCATAAGGGAAGGATATTTTCAAGTTGGAATGCCCATACCAGCTGGAAGCGCCTGGAGGGAAATCGGTCCAGGCAGGGGATTTATAGGGTCCACGCCGTTCATCCATCGTTTCGTATCATTTTAGTGTATTACAAAAAAAAATAGGACAGATCCGATGCTCAAATGAACCACACCACAGGAAGCAGCGGTGATAATGATGCTCACCGTTGAAACCTTCGTAGGGCCGACCCTGATGTTTATTTCTCATCCAACCTGTTCATAAGGTGACGTAGACCTGGATGAAGGGAAAAAACAAATATCAGGTTCATCCGAAACCTCTACGGATCCCAAGAAAATTTCAACAGTGGATGTTCAATACCTACTGTCTGGTATACTTGAGTCTTGGATCTGACTCTATTTTGGGTTCACGTACTCAAATGATGTTTCAAAATGAATGGACGGCATGGATAAAACCCATACATCACGATAGGCCCCGAAGAGCCTTGACTGGATGGGTTATTGTCCTGGCGGTAGCAGCACGCAATCCGCTTCCATGCCGGCTCTCATGATCCACGAGTCAAGCAGTCAAGCTAGACTGCTACTTTTGTCACTTTCCACGTTTTTCAATTAGAAAAACTGCGCTCTCTCTCTCTCTCTCTCTCTCTCTCTCTCTCTTCATTGACTTAATATCCACTACTCATTGCAAGGTGAAACTCATCCTCATTTTGGGTCTGTTTGGTTCCACCAAATTAGACTGATTAATCACGAAATATCGTGAAATTTCATACTTCATATCAATTTACGCTGATTAATCATGAAATTTCGTGATATTTTGGTGCAAACAAACGCACTCTTAGAGAAGGGCTTTATTCATTTTATATAAAGCTCTCTCTCTCTCTCGAGTGAGCTAAGGAGAAACCATGGCGGTCGGATTCGCCATGAAAAGCGAAAGCGAAAGCGCCCGCTACAACGGAAGGCTAACCCCCTTTGTCGTTCTCTCATGCGCCATGGCAGCCATGGGAGGAGTCATCTTCGGCTACGACATCGGAATTTCAGGTCTCTCACACATTCCATTTTCCCATTTCTCTTCAACAAAACTCATTACAACATATGTGCATGAACAACATCCATATGAACATATTCACGTGCATCCAACGTTCATTTTGTGAACTGCAGCGCTTGAATTCCTTCATTAGAGAACTGAATTTTGCTTCTTTTTTAAATCAAAATTCAAAAATGCAACTGATTTTTGAAGTGTACATGTTAAGGTGGGGTTACTTCCATGGCACCATTCTTGAAGAAGTTCTTCCCTGAAGTCTACAGAAAGATGAAAGAAGACTCTAAAATCAGCAACTACTGCATATTCGACAGCCAGCTCCTCACCTCCTTCACTTCGTCTCTATACATCGCCGGCCTCGTCGCCTCCTTCTTTGCCTCGACTGTCACGCGTACTTTCGGGCGCAAGCCATCCATTATTGCCGGTGGGGCCGCTTTCCTTGCTGGCTCAGCTCTCGGCGGCTCTGCCGTCAACGTCTACATGCTTATCTTAGGTCGGATCTTGCTCGGAGTCGGTGTCGGATTCGCAAACCAGGTAGAATATTCCGTCCACTGGTATTTATTCATCTCTAAGGGTATTTTCGTCAATTTCTTTTGTCAAAGTCAGGGACATTACTCTGACATTCCAAGGGGGATGATCACGTGGAGTCGACCTTTGTGGGGCCCACTTGTTGTGCCAACCTGTCCATCAGATAAGAACCCTTGCGCCGGTCCCAAACTCAGATGGGCCACACCACAGGGAACAATGGAAGAGGAAAGCCTACCGTACAAAACCTTTCAGATTGTGAGTGAAGCCCCCCATGGTGTGTGCATGTCATCCAATCCGTTCATCAGGTGTGCACCATCAGGATGAAGGGATGTCCCAAACATTAGGCCTACCCAAAAATAAGGTGGGCCACACCACCTGAATTTGATGGTTTTGAGCATGAGTTTACGCGGTTCCTACGGTGGAGCCCACATATTTGTTGGATCAGGGAGAACCAGAGATGAATGGTATCGATTTTACTCCACGTGATTAGTCCCCTATTACTGGAAATGATCGCTTGTAGTTTGAATCGTGATCTGCTGCAAATGAGTTGGATTGGACACCTAGAGAGCTTAATGATGGATGTGGACCGTCCATTCGATCAAATCCAGCCCTCAAGCGACACAGTGCCAAACTTTCGCTGATTGGATATGCCAAACATCTGATCAACGGCACATATAAATTAAACAGACCGCTAAGATGGGTGGCCACTAGTAAGAAATCAATCTACAATGCCCATCATGTGGGCCCCCTTCTGAGTGTCCCTGGTTATCAAAGAACCACTTCGATTGGGAAAGCATTTACCAGAAAATGCAAACGAAAGCCCAATGTAAAAATAGACTCGGATCCTCTGGTCAGGATGACTTTTCGAGGTGGTGGACCATGAAGAAGGGGTACAGAATTGCGTGGACGGTTTAGATCGATCAAACTCTCAACATTTCCAAAGTAAATAAGCTCATTTTCTAATGTCCCATGCTATCAGCTGGCACAAACAGCCAAACGATAAAAAAAAATGGAGAAACCAAGACTTTCAGAAGTCCTTAATAATAGCAATATTCGAGAGAGAGAAGCATTCCGTCCACAACTTTTTTCTCCCCATCACTGTCGTTCGCTGGAATTATGGAAAACAAAGACGAAGGACTTTGTGGTTTGCAGAGTGTGTGCTTATGGCAGGTGGGTCCCATTCGACAATCTGTTGGACCACTGTCCAAGCGTCCCATAATTCCTCCGCTGTCGCTGACAGGCAAAAACCACAAAATGTGAACTCATCAGAGGCGACAATGGCCCGACCCGCTTTTAAGCTGGGTTTGATCAACGTGGGTCAGGTTGCGCGTATCGCTCAGCCAAAAAATTAGTCCATTTTTATAAATTGGTCAGGCTAGGCTAACCCAATCCAACCCTCCTATCCACCCACGTATCATATCAATGGGCCAAGCCATATGACCCGACCCAATTCATAACCTGAAACAAAGGTATCTTAACAAGGGTAGGTCGGATCATCAGGTAATGCATAGCTGGTCAGATTAGGGTCAGATTTCTTGACCCATTTATTAGATGGGTTGGAACTGACCCAACCCGAGCCAGACCCCAACCATGGCTGGACATGGTTTGGCGGTGACCCCAACACCAGCCCGCTAGTTGGTGTCAACGCTCTATGGACCCATCATAATGTATGTGTTTTAATTATCCACGCTATCCATACATTTTGCCAGCTACTTTTGAAGGCATGAGCCTCAAAAAGAGGCTGATCTAAATCTCAGGTGGACCACAACACAGAAAACAGTGGTGATTAAACTCCCACAGTAGAAAACTACCTAGGGCCCACCATAATGTTTATTTTCCATCCAGCCTGTTGATTAGGTCACATAACCCCAGATGAAGGGATGAAAGGAAAACACAAAGATCGGCTTGATCGAAAACTTCTGTGGCCCAGGAAGTTTTCAACAGTAAGCGTTCAATCTCCATAGTTTCCTCTGGTGTGGTTCCCTAAGCTGTGAATTTGATTCATTTTTTTACTCATACCTAAAATAAGCTGGAAAAATGAATGGACAGCGTGGATAAAACACATACATCATAGTGGCCCCAAGAAGATTTGACATGGGCTAGCTGGTGACCCACCCAAACCTCGTACCCCATTGCCATGCTTAGAACTCGTGGCCCTCTCTCTCTCTCTCTCTCTCTCTCTCTCTCTCATGATGCAATAGGGTAAAAGGCTAGAAGCATGTGGCCACAAAAATTCCTCTGCGGACCTTTAGAAGACTCATTTGATATTGCGAATATGGTACTTCATATAAATGCACACATAAATCGTGCAAGTGGCATGTATTTAGCTTAAATCAAACCGTCCAAATAAAGGAACCCACGGTAAATGGGGCATAGCCCTAAATCTAAAATGATCAAATAATCCTAACCTCTAAATAGTGGACATTTCCTTGTTGAATTTAGCCCATCAACTTTCTGTTTTAACTGTCCATTAGGCATCTGTCCGTTGGCCAGTTGGGATTGTCAATTTTGGACTATGGACCATCCTAGGGGACCTATGTTTTAGGTAAACATGCCATGTGTAAACTATGTGTGCATGCATATGGAGCATCAAATGTAAGACTCCATTAAGTGGGCCACACATGATCATAGGTTTAGATCATGACCGTTGGATTATTCAGATTGAGCGATTCAGTGGGCCCCACTATAATTGTGATCATTACAAATAGGTTTGGGGCGGGACGCTTGAACCGTGTTCCCTATACGCGGTTATTAAGCCAGATATGGAAACCTATGGTGTGGAGACCCTAGAGGAGAGAAGTGTAATGGGTAAGCTTCTCTGGCCCTCTTTCCTATAAATATATGTCATAGTCCCCTCACCAACACATAAGAGAAAACCCTAGTTCCATTGAGTGATTCTCCTAAAGGTGTAAGGTGCAGAAGACCAAGAGTTCTTCTCGGCAACACGACGGCATCATGAATGTCTTTCCAATCAGGTATGGCTTTAAGATTACAGTATGAAATCTCCATTATTCGATGCATAGAGATCCGTTTATTCCGCATTAAGATTAAGTCTCACATCAAACTCTTCCAGAGTATCAAGTATTTGTCCCGACATATTTACAGCATTCAAATGCATGATGCGCGAACGTGCAATTTGGCCCCTATAATAACCCTTCTATTTAGCAATCCCTATAACGGCATGTGTTACGTGATTTGGAAAAACAAGGTCACAACTTACGTGCACATGTTAAATGCAAGCCTCGCAATGAAAAAGACAACACCACCATTTCACACGGTGGGACCATTGTTTTTTATTACAGTCATCGCATCTAAATATACACACGTGGTGACCTTTGAATGAGCCATATCAAGGGGTTGAGGGGCCCCTTTAAGTTGGGTTACTGGCAATTTACGTTCATTGCCCCCTCAGCCGTACATGAGTCGAACTGAATCAAGTTGGCCAGGCTCAGCTTGGCTCGGCTCAACCAGCAGGCTATTTAGGCTCGAACTCAGCTCAATTTCATCCTCAAGTTAGGTTGGCCAGTTCGGCTTAATCTGGTCGAGCTTTCAAGCCAATTCCAGCTGGTTGGATATATATATATATATATATATATATATATATATATATATATATATATATATATATATATATATATATATATATATCTAGAGAGAGAGAGAGAGAGAGAGAGAGCGAGCAGGGTGAGCCGAAGGCCAGGGGCGACTAGGACAGAGAGATGAAGGAGAGAGATCTGGCAAGAGATGGCTGCATGCCGGACGGTCGGTGAGCGTTTGGGCACTAAGCGGGCCATAGACTGCGGGCAAAACTCAAAAGGAGAGAGAGCTCGAGTGAAAATGAAATTAGCGTTGGGAGATAGGTGCTTGAATGAAAACCTTGTATAATAAAAATTTATACAATTTTAAATCAAATCATGCCGAATCGAGCTCGAATTTAACCAAATTGAGCCTGATTTCGAACATAGCCAATTGAGCTTAAGTCAACTCTTGCTCAACTCAAATTTTCAACCAGTTCTAAAATTAGACTCAACTTGATTTGAAACACCTTTTGAGCTCAGCCAAACCAAGCTTTTTGGAGCCAAGCCAACTTGATTTGAAGTCATATGTCTGTTGGCAGCGTAATATATAATCAGGACGGTCCAATCATCAAAAAGGCCACTTTGAGTTGAAGAGCCTCCCCCAGTCCCGCACAAGCATGGCCCACCAAATCCATTGAACGGAGCTATCTTCCAAACACCAAAAAGATCTCTGTATCATTTTTTTTTTCTCTAATTTCTTAGACTTTCCGTCTACTTCGTCATGGTTTCTTCAGAGATCTCACCTAGCTTTTCCATCTCCTGGGTGCAGTCAGTACCACTATATCTATCAGAAATGGCCCCTCCTCGATACAGAGGAGCATTCAACAACGGTTTCCAGTTCAGTATCGGAATCGGAGCTCTCTCCGCAAACCTCATCAACTTCGGCACCGAAAAGATCAAAGCTGGCTGGGGCTGGCGCATCTCTCTCGCCATGGCTGCAGTTCCAGCTTCGATCCTAACCCTTGGCGCCCTCTTCCTTCCCGAAACTCCCAACAGCCTCATCCAGCGTAGCAACGACCGTCAAAAGGCTACGGACATGCTGAAGAGGATCCGAGGCACCACAGACGTCCAAGCAGAACTCGACGATCTCATCAAAGCCAGTGCAGTTTCGAAAACCATCAACCACCCGTTCCAAAAGATCATTCAGAAGAAGTACAGGCCTCAACTGGTAATGGCAATTGCAATCCCGTTCTTCCAACAGGTAACTGGAATCAATGTGATTGCATTCTACGCTCCTCTCCTATTCCGCACGATCGGTCTCGGAGAGAGCGCTTCACTCATGTCAGCCGTCGTGACAGGACTCGTGGGTACCATCTCAACTTTCATATCGATGATGATCGTGGATAGATTAGGCCGACGGGTTCTGTTTATGATCGGAGGAGTTCAGATGTTCATCTCCCAAATGATGATTGGAGGAATAATGGCAGCTCAGCTGGGCGATCATGGCGGGTTGAGCAAAGGCTACTCCTATCTTGTTTTGGTTTTGATCTCCATCTATGTGGCTGGTTTTGGGTGGTCTTGGGGTCCATTGGGGTGGTTGGTCCCGAGCGAGATCTTTCAATTGGAGATAAGATCAGCTGGGCAGAGCATTACTGTGGGGGTGAGCTTTGTGTTCACTTTCATTGTTGCTCAGACATTCCTATCTATGCTCTGTCACTTCAAGTCTGGGATATTCTTCTTTTTTGGAGTGTGGGTGGCGGTGATGACCGGATTCATCTACCTGTTCTTGCCTGAGACTAAGAACATGCCTATCGAAAAGATGGACCAGGTGTGGAGAGAGCACTGGTTTTGGAAGAGCATTGTGGCGGATCGAAATAAGCTAGATGAGGAGGATGGGATGGGCTCAAGCTTGTGAAGCACACCCTCTCTGTACACTGAAACGATGAAATAATGGAGCCTGTGATTCTGATGGTAGAAAGGCTGCGTTTGGATGCATTATTGGATTCAATTGCAATAACTAGTTCAATGAAGAGGAAATGATCCAATTGCAATTACTTTCATTCAGTATTCATTCTCAAAATGTAGGTTTGGAAATTTTCAAAATGCGTGAGTGGACGATGTGAAGAAAGAAAAAAATATATAAAACTAAGATACAAGCGAACAGTTGCAGTTTATTCATCATGTAAACAGGAAATCTGGACCCCACATTGTTGTTGGGCCTATTAGACTGCAGCTTGAGCTCATGCTTGAGCCATTTGTGGCTGGGATTGCATGGTCCGATATTTGAATTGATGGCATTTTGTTCCGCATTTCGAGCAACTCATGGCTTCTTTATGTTTGTATCTGAGGTTGCAAGGGTTGGATATTTGATTTGATTGCATTTTATTCGTAAGACTGGTGAAGAGGTGGGAACCATTCTCATGTGGAGATAAGAATGCCTTGATTGAGAAAGGGCACTATTGCCCGTGGGGGTGCCACAGATGATGTAAATCCAAGGCTCAAGTGGACCACACCACGACCTCAGTGTTGAAAAGAGATCATCTTCACTCATTCTACCACTTGAGCTATGGATTCGGGTGTGAATGAAATGTGCACCTAGGGTATTTATAGTGAGGTGATGTATATAAATCCTTTTTTTTTTTTTTTTTTTTTTTTTCGGTCAGTCATGCAAGGCACCCACTGGTGCTGTCAGCAGGTGGATATTTCACCACTGATGGGTTTCAAAACCAAAACCCCTTGTTGAAACTCCACAGAGTTTACCGACAAGGCAAGGCCCCGAACCCGATGTATATAATTACATAAGTGCCTGTTGATTTTCTCAATTACGGTGTAAATGCCTTCAGATGGGGTAACATTAGTTTTCATTGTTGTTTGGTTAAAAATGGGCCATCATTAGTTCTCATTATTATTAGTTGTCTAGAAACCATGTGCATTCCATGTATTTCTGAATGTGTAAAAATTCTGAAACCCTCTGTGATGAATATATCATATCTATGCCATTCATCTGTTCCATGAGCTCATTATTGAGAATGAGTTTAAAAATAAGGCGAATCCAAAGCTCAGCCCACACCATGTGAAACAGTGATTCTAACGGACCTAAACCAATAAAAACTAAAACCTACCTAGGGCCCATGCTAGTGTTTATTTGTCATCCAACCCGTTGATAAGGTCATACAAACATGAATAAAGGAAAAACATAAAAATTAACTTGATCCAAAACTTTTGTAACTCTCAAGAAGTTATCAGTGGTAGGCCTTCAATTCCCACCATTTATTGTAGTGTGGTATAATTAAGCTTTTGATAATGAGCTGGTGGAACGGCAGGACGGCATGGATACGACGTATACATCATGGTGGGCTTCCACAATCTTTGCTCCAAAAATATTTTCCGCCTTCTGTTTTGCACTTCAAAATTAAAATGTTTTTCTGTCTCTATTTTGCATCAAAACATGAGACTCGTCAACATCAACTTTAAATTAAGAAATGTAATTACAAATGTAAGTAATGATGGCTACATTACAATATATTTACATAGTAATTTAAAAATCAGACATACCCTAAATATAATTATACTATAAATATAGCTGTTGGACTGTAATTTTGGCATTTGCAGGGGGACAAATGAAAAGGTGAGGATTACCTTACGAATTAAATTTTGGATAATATTTCTATCCATGATAGATGCAAAATCTCAATGGTCAGAGCCATGGCCCCACTTGTTGGGCCCACCATGAATATATGTGGTTTATCCACACCGTCCATCCTTTTTTACAGCTCATTTCAGGGTTGAGCCCAAAATAAGCATATTCAAAGCTCAAGTGGACCACACCACAGGAAACAGTGGGAATAATAATTTTCACCATTGAAACCTTCCTAAGGCCCACAGTGATGTTTATTTGCCATGCAAATTATTTATAAGATCGCACAGACATGATGAAGAGAAAACAAAATATCAGCTTGATCCAAAACTTCTGGGACCCCCAAGAATTTTTTAACGGCAGACCTTCAATTCACACTGTTTCCTGTGGTATGGCCCACTTGAGTTTTACAGATGCTTCATTTTGGGCTCAACCCTTAAAATTATCTGGTAAAATGGATGGACTGAGTGGATAAGATACATAAATCACGGTGGACCTCACAGAGTTTACTCTCAATCGGCTTACCACAAAGCAACGGTTGAGATCAGATGATTCCTCTTTCACCAATCGTTGAGCTGAACGTATGCCTTACGGAATGATATTTTAAGTTGGAAAGCACATGCACAGCTGTTCTGATCCACAAGTCGAGTAGTCAATGTGGACTGATACTTTTGTCGCTTTCCACTTCCCTTGGTTACAAAAAAGTGGGACGTGGATTCAGTGGATCCCCGGATCCACCGATGTCAGTGGATCCCTGTGGGGGCACACTTTTATTTATATTCCTTACATCCACGCCGTCCATCCGTTTTTACAGCTCATTTTAGGGCATAATGCGAAAAATAAAGAAGTTCAAAATCTCAGGTGGACCATACCATAGGAAACGGTGGTGATTGACCATTAAAAATTTCTTTGAGCTACAAAAGTTTTGGACCGAGTTGATTTGTGTTGTCCCTTCATAGAGATCTTTGTAACATTATCAACGGGTTGGATGTAAATAGACATTTTGGTGGCCCCCAAGAATTTTTTAATGGTGGTATTTAATCACCACTGTTTCTGTAGTATGGTCCACCTGAGATTTGAACCGGCATCGTTTTTGGGTTAATGCTCTAAAATGATCTATCAAAACGGATGGACTGCCTGGATGTAAGTCACAAGCATCTGGGGATCCACCAAAAGCGGGAGCGGATTAGGTGAGACCCGGATCCACCCACCCTAACTGTGGGGCTCACAGTGATGTATGTGCCTTAAATCCATACCGTCCAAATATTTTTAAAGATGATTTTATTAGGGAATGACCCAAAAATGAAGCTGACTCAAATCTTAGTCCAAAGCTTCTGTGGCCCCTAAGAAGTTTTAAATGGTCAATCACCACTGTTTCCTGTACCATGGTCCATCTGGGATTTGGAACTGACTCATTTTTTATCATGCCCTAAAATGAGCTTTCAATATGGATGGACGGCGTGGATGGAGTCACATACATCAAAGTGGGCCCCACAATCAGGGATCCCACCCACCTCCGTGGATCCGGGGTCTCACACCTAACCCGCTCCTCACCCAAGCGCGTCCAAAACAGTGCTCTCTTTCCATCGACCTAATCTTCACCACTCATTGCAAGGTGGAACTCATCCTCATATTGGGTGTGTTTGGTTACACCAAATTAGACTGATTAATCACAAAATATCATGAAATTTGATACTTCATACCAATTTACGTTGATTAATCATGAAATTTCATGATATTTTGGTGCAACCAAACGCACTCTTACAGAAGTGCTTTCTTCATTTTCGATAAATCTCTCTCCCCCTCCCTCCCTCTCTCTCAAGTGAGCTAAGGAGAAACCATGGCGGTCGAATTCGCCATGAAAAGCGAAAGCCAAAATGTCCGTTACAACGGAAGGATGACCCCCTTTGTCATCCTCTCATGCGCCATGGCATCCATGGGAGGACTTATCTTCGGCTACGATATTGGAATTTCAGGTCTCTCACACATCCCATATTCCCATTTCTCATCAACATAACCCATTTCAACATATGTATGGACAACATACATATGAACATACACACACGCATTGAATTGTGTTCTCTTAATCATGCAACGTCCATTTTGTGAATTGCAGAGGTTGAATTCCTTTATTATAGAAATGGGTTTTGCTTCTTTTTAATCAAAATTCAAAAAATGCAACTGATTTTTGAAGTGTACATGTTAAGGTGGGGTCACTTCCATGGCGCCGTTCTTGAAGAAGTTCTTCCCTGAAGTCTACAGAAAGATGAAAGAAGACTCGAAAGTCAGCAACTATTGCATATTCGACAGCGAGCTACTCACTGCATTCACTTCGTCTCTATACGTCGCCGGCCTCATCACCACCTTCTTTTCCTCGCGTGTCACGCGTGCTTTCGGGCGCAAGCCGTCGATAATTGTCGGTGGGGCTGCTTTCCTCGCTGGCGCAGCTCTCGGCGGCGGTGCCGTCAACATCTCCATGCTTATCTTAGGTCGGATTTTGCTCGGAGTCGGTGTCGGATTCGCAAACCAGGTAGAATATTCCGTCCACCGGTATTTATTCTTCTATGAGGGTATTTTCGTCAATTTCTTTAGCCCAAGTCAACGACAGTCTAATACTCTAAGAGGGATGATCACATGGAGTCGAACTTTGTGGGGCCCACTTTCTTGTGTTCATGACATCCAACCCGTCCATCAGACGAGAACCCTTGTGTTTGGCCAGGAGGAAAAAGATTAGGACGGTTTGAAACTCATATAGGTCACACCGCATTGAACAATGGAAGTGGAACGCCTACCGTAGAAAACTTTTAGATTGTGAGTGAAGCCCACCATTGTGTGTACATGCCATCCAACCCGTTCATCAGGTGTGCACCGTCAGGATGAAGTGACGACCTAAACTTTTGGACCAATCCAAAATTAGGATGGGCCACACACCTGAATTTAACGGTTTTGAGCATGATTTTACGGGGTTCTTAAAGTGGGGCCCACATAAGTTGTGGATCAGCCTAATTTTTGGGCTTAACGTCAAACAATGGAGGACGAACCAGAGAGACGGTAAGGATTTGACTATATGGGATCAGTCCCCTATGATAGATTGCTTCGTAATTTGGTGCAAATGAGTTCGATTGGACACGTAGAGGGTTTCATGATAGATGTGGACCGTCCATTTGATAGTCCAGTCTTCAAGTGACACAGCGCATGCCAAACTTTCACTGACTAGATATTCCAGAAAACAACGGATCAATGGCACATATAGAAAAGACCGCGAAGATGGGTGGCCACTGGTAAGAAATCAATCTACAATGTCCATCATGTGGGCCCCCAGCTTCTGATTATCTGTGGTTATCAAGAACCACTTCGATCAGGCAATCCTATCAATGCAATCATTGACCAGAAAATGTGATGGCCATGAACAAAAGGGCCAATGTTAAAACAGATTCGGATTCTCTCGTTGACGTGGTGGACCATGAAGACCGGACTGAATAGCGTGGACGGTGTAGATCGATCAAACTCTCAACATCTCCAATGTAAATGAGCTCATTTTCTATGGTCCCATGCTTTCAGCAGACAAACAATCCCAAGTCCTTACATGAGAGAGAGAGAGAGAGAGAGAGAGAGAGAGAGAGTATGGCAAAAGCATTCCGTCCACAGCTTCTCTCCATCATTTTTGTTCACTGGAATTGTGGAAAACAAGATAAGAGGCTCTGTAGTTTGAACCGTGTACGCTTCTGACAAGTGGATCCCATTCTACGATCTGCTGGACCACTGTCCTTTTGCATCCATCGTGTATGGACCATGTTCAATAAAAACCTCATTAGTACATCCATGAACTTAAATAGACGACTATGAAGAGAAATATATCAATCGTGCATACTCAAGCCCAGTTATCAGATTGAAAAACCTAATACCGAGCATCGGAGGTGGCATGGCCCGACCCACTTTTAGGCCGGATTGGATCAGGTTGTGGCCTGTCTTACACCCCCCCCCCCCCCCCCCCCCCCCAAAAAAAAGTAGCCCATTTAGATTATTGCGTCAGGCTAATGTTTAGGCTAACCCAACCATAACATATATTGAATTAATAGACCAGGCAAAATGACCTGACCAGACCCATAACCTAAAACAAAGGTATCTTAATACACGTGATCTTAATATATGGGACTCGTTGAGGGTTCAGTCACCCTATTGCAATTAAATAGATTGAGTCAGGTCAGGCTTTATAAATTTTAAGTGGGTCAAATCACCGGGTAATGGGTAGCTGGTTGGGCTAGGGTCACATTTCTCACCCATAGGGGGCTGACCCCACCCGGACAGAAATCAACCATTGCCATTTTTTCAAAACACACACCCCACACCCACACAGACCACAATTGGTGCCCAAATCCATGATCTCATTGTTGAAACTCCTGTGAGTCTACCACTGAGCCGTGAGTAGAGACCCAACTCAACCATTGCCATTGCCATGCCTAGAACTCGTGAATCCCTCTCTCAATAATGCAGGGTCAAAGCATTATTGAGAGGACTCGTTTAATATTGCCAAGAGGATACTTCAATGCGTGTGCCGGTTTGTCCACGTTAGCTCATCGTTCAGTGATCCTAACTTTCTTTTATTTTTTTCGCGTCTCCAGAGATCCTGTTCGGTGATCCTTCATCTTCTTTTTTTTCTTTCTTTCTTTTTTGGCATCCCCAGCCGAGTGACTCACCTTATAAAGGGTTTTTTAAACACAAAGGGATTATTAGAATGAGGAGAATGGAATATCCAACCGACAACACCTCTTTATCACATGCTCCAGCAAGACAACTTCCTTTCACACTCAAAATTTTTAATTACTTATACAACGTGGAATTTATATGTATTCAACTATCGAGTCAAGTCGGGTCAACTCTTCAAGTCGACCTGACCCAGATGAATACCGTCTTCGAGTCGATCCGACGAGGATTTACATGCGTTGAGATTTCAACTATGCCACCAAATACTCTTTTTAAGTCGTGCTTAGAAAGTTGTTGTACCATAATCCCGCAGAAAGATGATGAATGGTGGGAAATGTGGATACACAAATGTATGTTTTGTTGGGATAGAAAGTCGGCAGCCGGCAGCGGAAGTAAAGCCAAACACAAGCAACAAATTGAATCAAACAAACAATACAATGTAATCACAATGCATGCAACCAATCACGCATAAACAATCCGAAGTTAACGTAGAAAAACCCTCATGAGTAAAAAAACCACGGCACAAAGCAATACCAATACACTATAATATCAGAAGTTACAAGAGATAAAACCCAAAACCTAGGATCACAAGCCCATAAGAGAAATCCAAACTTTCCCAAGAAAAAAACTCTCTTCTCAAGCTCTTTCTCTCACTCTACACCTCTCTCAATTCCCTTTCCCATCGATGATACATCTAATCTCGTAATACACTCCATAAATAAGAAAAAACCGAGATTATAAACTCTTTGCGCAAAACCGCACAAGAAACACAACCCAACTAGGAAACCTGTTGATTGGTCAGCTGACCGGTCAAGAACCCCTGCCGACCGGTCGGTAATGCCCAAATTCGGTCCAGTAACTTTGCTGCCTTGGCTCCACCGTGACCGACCAGTCAGTGGCCTCTGTTGCATGAAGGTTGAGGCGTTCGTTTCCAACAAACTCCACCACGACTCAACTCTTCATGCACCACCTTGCCACGCACAACCTCCACCTCTACTTCGTTATCATCATAATCCCGTCGCTTCTCGTGCCCCATCGACTTTATCCTTGCATATTCACACGCTTGTTGCTCTTCTCATATGACCATTTTTCTCTTGTCATATACGAGCAACCATGGATCCCACTGCCGATCCCGCAGCTCCACCATGAATTGTTCTCCCGATCACCTTGTAAAGATTATCGCACATCCGTGCCTTTATCATCACGAGTGCTCCATTCACCACTTTACAATACCGATTACAGCCAATGAACCTGCACCCTTTCACCTCGAGTGCACCAAGAGATATCACATTCCTTTTCATCTCAGGGACATGCTTCACACTTTCAAGGATCTGTTCGACCCCATCGAACATCCTAATGCGCACCAAACCAATAACCACCACATTGCGAGCGTAGCCATCACCCACAACCACTGATCTACCATTATACTCTCTGTATGTCATGAATGAACTCTGGTCAGGACATACGTGACATGATGCACCTGAATCCAAAAGCCACTCTCCACCAAAACACTCTATACCAGATACAATCAATACATCACAGACATCACAACCGTCCTCTACGATATTGGCCCCCTCCATAGAAGAATCTTCAGATTTTTTCTGCGTTTTTTCCGGGATTCGAACAATCCCTCTTCATGTGCCCTTCTTCCCCACAATTCCAGTATCTCACCTTGTACTTCCACTTGTCCTTTGATTTAGATCTCGATGACGAAGTCATCCATCCCGCTCAGAATTTCTCCCCCTCATAACCAATGCTTTGTCTATAGAGGGACCCATGCCGCCGCTTTTCCTTCTCATCGCCTTCGCCTGAAGGGCTAAGATAATGGTTTCCACACCAATAGTCTCCTTACCTACGCACAACGAGTCCTTGAGCAACTCATATGATTCTGGAAGAGAATTCAACAGGATAAACGCTTGATCCTCGTCCTTCATCGGTTCCTCTACATCCATAAACTTGCAAATAAGCATATTGAAATTACTGATGTGGCTCTCAACATCAGTCCCCTCTACCATCCTCAAATTATACAACTGAAGCTTCAAATATATGCGATTTTTCAAAGATTTCTTCATGTAGATATTCTCCAACATCGCTCATTTTCAGCCGTAGTTTTCTCTTTCATGACGTTATACAGGACCTCATCTACCAGGCACAATTAGATTGAGACATTGGCTTTTTCATCAATTTTCTTCCACTCTTCTTCTTTCGTAGCCTCCGGTCGCTTTCCAATGAGAGCATCTTGTAGTCCTTACTAAACTAGAAGGCCTTTCATCTTCACCTTTCAAAGTTCAAAATTATGTTTTCCCGAATACTTCTTTATGTCAAACCTCATGCCTGATGCCATGCTCTTGTCTCATCCCGTAATACATTCCTTAAATAGGAAAAAATCGAGATTAAAAACTCTTCGTGCAAAACCGCGTAAGAAACACAACCCAACTAGGAAACCTATCGACCAGTCGGTAATGCCCAAATTCGGTCCAGTAGCTTTGCTGCCTTGGCTCCACCGGAACCGACTGGTCGGTAGCCTCTATTGCATGAAGATTGAGGCGTTTGTTTCTAACAAACTCCACCACGACTCAACTCTTCATGCACCACCTTGCCACGCACAACCTCCACCTCTACTTCGTCATCATCATAGTTCGATCATTTCTCGTGCCCCATCGACTTTGTCCTTGCATCTTCACACGCCTTGTTGCTCTTCTCATGTGGCTATTTTTCTCTTGCCACATACGAGCAACTATGGATCCCACTGCCGATCCCACTGCTCCACCATGAATTGCACTCCCAATCACCTTGTAAAGATTATCACACCTCCGTGCCTTTATCATCACGAGTGCTCAATTTACCACTTTACGATACCGATCACAGCCGACGAACCTGCACTCTTTCGCCTCGAGTGCACCAAGAGATATCACATTCCTCTTCATTTCAGGGACATGCTTCACACTTTCAAGGATTCGTTCGACCATGTCGAACATCTTAATGAGCATCGAACCAATACCCACCACATTACGAGCGTAGCCTTCACCCACAACCACCGATCCACCATCATATTCTCTGTATGTCATGAATGAACTCCGATAGGACATTCATGACATGATGCACCTGAATCCAAAAGCCACTCTCCACCAAGAGACTCTATACCGTATACAATCAATACATCACAGACATCACAACTGTCCTCTACGGTATTAGCCCCCTCCCTAGAAGAATCTCCAGATTTCTCCTGCCTTTTCCTAGGATTCGAACAATCTATCTTCATATGCCCTTCTTCCCGACAATTCCAGCACCTCACATTGTACTTCCACTTGCCCTTTGATTTAGATCTCGTTGACGAAGATCCTCCACCCCGCTCAGAATTTCTCCCCCTCATAACCAGTGCTTCGTCCATAGAGGGACCCACGTCGCCGCTTTTCCTTCTCATCGCCTTCGCCTGAAGGGCTAAGATAACGGTTTCTACGCCAATAGTCTCCTTACCTGCTCACAACGAGTCCTTGAGCAACTTATAAGATTCTGAAAGAGAATTCAATACGATAAACGCTTGATCATCGTCCTTCATCGGTTCATCTAATCCATCAACTTGCAAATAAGCCTATTGAAATTGCTGACGTGGCTCTCAACATCAATCCCCTCTGTTATCCTCAAATTATACAACTGAAACTTCAAATATATGTGATTTTTCAGATATTTCTTTGCATAGATATTCTCCAGCTTCGTCCATGTTTTAGCCGCAGTTTTCTCTTTCATGAAGTTATACAGGACCTCATCTGTCAAGCACAATTGGATTGAGACATTGATTTTTTCATCGATCTTCTTCCACTTTTCTTATTTCGTAGCCTCCGATCGCGCTTTCCAAGGAGCGCATCTTGCAGTCCTTGCTGAACTAGAAGGCCTTTCATCTTCACCTTCCAAAATTCAAAATTATTTTTCTCCGAATACTTCTTTATGTTGAACCTCATGCCCAATGCCATGTTCTTGTCTTAGATCCGAATTTCTGCTACACCCCGATGATCTCTCTGATATCAGTTGTTGGGATAGAAGACCAGCAGCGAAAGCAAAGCCGAACACAAGCAGCATATTAAATCAAACAAGCAACATGATGCAATCACAATGCATGCAACCAACCACACATAGACAATCCGAATTTAACGTGGAAAAACTCCTCACAGGTAAAAAATCATAGCACAAAACGACACCTATCCATTATAATATCAAAAGTTATAAGAGATAGAACCCAAAACCCAAGATTACAGGCCCACAAGAGAAACTCAAGCTTTGCCAAGAAGAAAACCCTCTTCTCAAGCTATTTCTCTCACCCTAAACCTCTCTCAATCCCCTTTCCCGTCTGGGATACATTTAATCCCGTAATACACTCCTTAAATAGGAGAAAACCGTGATTAGAAACTCTTTGCACAAAACCACGCAAAAAATGCAATCCAACTAGGAAACTTGTTGACCAGTCGAGGACCCCTGCCGACCGGTTGGTAATGCTCAAATTCGGTCCAGCAGCTTTGCTGCCTTGGCTCCACCGTGACTGACCGGTCGGACAACCGGTCGGTGGCCTCTGTTGCATGAAGGTTGAGGTATCAGCTTCCAACATGTCTCGCCGTCATACAATGCTCACATCTCACCTAAATGAACGAACTGGTACTTGGGGGGCCTGATTCTGTACAGGTCGAGATCCTCTTTTTGAACTATTCAGCTCGTGGGCTCCACACACCTTACATGTCACCGGTCAAGATAGGTCATTGTTTTTCAGTGGACGTGATTGTCTTGATGGATAACACCAGCATGAGGGATACCAGGTAATCTTTAAAGAGTCCGGATCCTCTGCTCAAACCGGATTCATCTTTAAAATGGCTAGGTAAATGGGGCAATTTACCGTGACGGTGCATATGATTCAGACCTCGCGACCGGTTCAGTATCAGTGGGACCCGGTTCCTGTGGTGACTGATACAGTGCACCGAATCAGGTTTTTAATGCTTGCTAAGGAAAAAAGGCAAGAAGAATGGGAAAGAGCGACAGAATGGAACCCCTCACGCTGCCAACATTGCCACTTAGAGGTTTTGCTTACACTATCGTATTTCTCTCTAATTTTTAGAGTCCCCGGTCTCCTTGTACTCTTCGTCATGGTTTCTGCTGTGATCTCACCCATCACTTGTCTATCTCCTTGTTGCAGTCAGTCCCACTATATCTATCAGAAATGGCCCCACCTTGGCACAGAGGAGCAATCAACAATGGCTTTCAGTTCTGTATCGGAATCGGAGTTCTCTCCGCAAACCTCATTAACTTCGGCACCGCAAAGATCAAAGCCGGCTGGGGCTGGCGCATCTCTCTCGCCATGGCTGCAGTTCCAGCTTCGATGCTAACCCTTGGCGCCCTCTTCCTTCCCGAAACTCCCAATAGCCTCATTCAGCGTGGCAACAACCACCAAAAGGCTGTGGAGATGCTGAAGAGGATCCGCGGCACCACAGATGTCCAAGCAGAGCTCGACGATCTCATAAAAGCCAGTGCAGTTTCGAAAACCATCAAGAATCCGTTCCAAAAGATCATTCAGAGGAGGTACAGGCCTCAACTGGTAATGGCAATTGCAATCCCCTTCTTCCAACAGGTTACTGGAATCAACGTGATTGCATTCTATGCTCCTCTCCTATTCCGCACAATTGGTCTCGGGGAGAGTGCTTCACTCATGTCAGCCGTGGTGACAGGACTCGTGGGCACCATCTCAACTTTCATATCGATGATGATCGTGGATAGATTAGGCCGACGGGTTCTGTTTATGATCGGAGGATTCCAGATGTTCATCTCCCAAATGATGATTGGAGGAATAATGGCAGCCCAGCTTGGCGATCACGGCGGGTTGAGCAAAGGCTACTCCTATATTGTTTTGGTTTTGATTTCCATCTATGTGGCTGGTTTTGGGTGGTCTTGGGGTCCATTAGGGGCGTTGGTCCCAAGCGAGATCTTTCAATTGGAGATAAGATCAGCTGGGCAGAGCATTGCCCTGGGGGTGAGCTTACTGTTCACTTTCATTATTGCTCAGACATTCTTATCCATGCTCTGTCACTTCAGGTCTGGGATATTCTTCTTTTTCGGAGGGTGGGTGGCGGTGATGACCGTATTCATCTACCTGTTGTTGCCGGAGACTAAGAACATGCCTATCGAAAAGATGGAACAGGTGTGGAGAGAGCACTGGTTTTGGAAGGGCATTGTGGCAGACAAGAACAAGCTAGATGGAGAGGATGGGATGGGCTCAAGCTTGTGAGGCGCACCCTCTCTGTACACTCTGAAACGATGAAATAATGGAGCCTGTGATTCTAATGGCAGAAAGGATGAGTTTGGATGCATTATTGGATTCAATTGCAATAACTAGTTCAATGAAGAGGAAATGGTCCAATTGCAATTGCTTTCCTCAGTATTCATTTTGAGGGACCACTCCAAATTCCTAACTGTTTTACTTTCAAGTTGGATTTGAGCGCTAGACAACGATGATTTTGCCATTATCTTCTCTATTTAACTAATTACTGCAATTCAGTCCAATAATGCATCCAAAAACAGCTTAATTGTTGTCTTCGAATGGTTTCTTAATAGGGGAATGGAGGCCCCATAAGAAGATATTCTCAAAATGTAGGTCTGGAATTTTTCAAAATGCAAGAGTGGACAATAAGAACAACTAGGTTACCTTCCTTCAATAAAGAACTGCTATCATTCTACAGAACATAAACAGAAATGAAATTATCTGAAATTCCCACGGAATATCTAAGGATCCAACATTGAAGATTAACTGGTTCCATTCATGATGAGTACAGGCAATAGGAGACTGTCACTTGAAAATCTTATGCATGCGAAATGCAAACAACCTAGTTACCTGATTCGTCCAGTTTTAGGCAAAAGAAACTATGTTTATCCTCTACAGGGAAACAACAAAATCAGGCAGGTAATGGATGTGGCTGTTTTAGAGGAGGGAAAAAAGATACGGAAGAGAGAGAGAGAGAGAGAGAGAGAGAGAGAGAGTGGGTGGTTAGTCATTTTGAAGAATCAGGTGCATTAATGCAAGCTTCCATAGTAGAAATATATAAACTAAAGGATACAAGCTGCCCGTTGCAGTTTATTCATCATGTAAACAGGAAATCTACAGGAATTATCAGCACTGAGCAAAACCTCACAAGTTTTGGGCCCCACATTGTTGCTGGGCCCATTAAACTGCATGGATTGGACTGCAGTTTGAGTTCATGCTCGAGCCATTTGTGGCTGGATTCGCATGGAAAGCTGATTGTCTAGCAGACCCTTCGAGCAGTTTTAGCGAGAATGGTGAAGGCTGTCCAAGGGATTCTGCCAGGCTAAGCTTCGACATGCCCACCAGCTCATCAACATTAATTGGATTCTTCGAATGTATTGCCGTTGGCTTCACGACTTCATGCATCTCTTTCTCCATTGTCCCCACTGTATAACCTGGACAGACGGAGAATGGATGTGGAAAGAATGGCGAGAAATAGGCAGGAAATATTACTGGGTAACTGCACTCTGAAATTTCGGGCTTGGGAACAACAGCCTCTCCACTGTTAGAGTTGGTAGAATCCATTGACTCGCATTCTTCATCCAAAGGCAGAGGTGCTGGCAATGGCATGTCAGTTTGTGTTTCAGGTTGTTGGTTGCTCATGGGGAAGAGATCATGTGCCACCGGAGTGTCAACTGACTGAGAAAATATGATGTACAGTAAGGATGGACACACAAATTAATATCTATAAAAGTGAGCAACATACTTTGAAAGGGAATTGCTGAAACCCACATGCACAAAATACATGCATACATGTGCGTGCGTGTGTGTTTGTGTGTGTGTGTGTGTGTGTGTGTGTGTGTGTGTGTGTGTGAGAGAGAGAGAGAGAGAGAGAGAGAGAGACTTACTTCGTCGGCTATGATATCAAACAGGCTAGACCGCCTCCTCCTCCTAGTCACATTGGTTTGGCGAATGAAATATTTCTGAGCATGACTGGCCACTTGAGTGGGTGTCCTTGACACTACAAAATTGCGAGATATCCCTCTCCAATCACCTTTTCCCAGCTTCTGCAGGCCAAGTAGAAACATCCTGTGTTCATCTTCAGTCCATGGCACACCTGCATATAAAAATATGCATGCAGCTGTATTAGATAGAGAATGTTGTGCATGTCGCAAGCAAAACTTTAGCTGTGATGCCTTGAAAGCATTCATGTAGCAGTGTTCATCCTGAAGCAAGGTTTGTTATTCATCCTCATCCATAGAACCCATAAGGCTTGAGGTGCAAATCCAACTTTGTTATTTTTTTTTTTTTAATTATCAGGAATAAAAAGAGAAATAGAAGACAATTAACTGAGGGAATTTAGAAATGAAATGCTATCATTTTTCAAATCAATTTACAAGAACGTTTTTTAGAGTTATGTGCCACATATCATTCATAAGCCTATACTTACCATTCAGTCAGTTCAAGTGTAGTAAACATAAAAAGTAGACCACAAACAGTAATTTAAAAACTAGGAGAACATATAGTTTTATGAAATTCATCAATCATTACTTAATCCATATATAGCATATAGATCATGCATGAAAATATGAAACATCATGGTGCAATGTGCCACATCCGTGAGGTTGTGGGTTCATTCTCAAGTCACCTACAATATGCATGTGTGTACATTAACACCAACGTGAAATTTATACAATGCATGCATGTCCAAACAATTTTATTGTTCGCCATTAACATTCTCTTTAAAAGAAGCAGGATGCAGATGAAGGGCTAAGAATCCAGCACGCACATGCATGAACATGCCACAATGGTGCCCTTTGCATAAAAACTGTTGTGAAAGACTAGAACGAACACATAGAAATTAGAAGTTGAGCATGGGTTAGTTCATTACTGCAGACAAATCTTCTAAGAATCATCATATCCATGAACCCAAAATGTGTAACAACAATTCACGAAGTCGTGCCCTATTTGCTTATCTAAAAACATGAAGTTCCCAGGACTTTTCAAGCATTTATACATTTCCTTGTGGCAGAATATGCAAGAATTTTTTGGTACAGTCATACAGAGGGCTGAGTGTAAAGTTTTAACAAAATATCCTTGGTGCTCCGAGTGGAAAACCTGCTTTCCTCAATGTATCAATGCATGAAAAGGCAATTGTGTTCCATTTCGGAGAGACATCACCAGCAGATGATATGCTTCATTAGATTTCTAAATCAGATTGTCAAGTTATCGAAAGGCACATATCACGGGGAAATCCTGTTCTTAGCATGCTTTTAAAATTCTACCATAGCAGTTGCCATACCCATACATCTCACCACATGACATGCGCGGGGGACTCAGAGTCATGTATAAGATAGGCCATACTATGAAGATCACTTTCTGTGTCCACTCATTAGGTGGGCCAAACCTCTTAATTCACTCAGGCCATTGGCAGTCCATTTATTTTGACAGAGTAGCCCACTAACAATGGACCATCCAGAATTCCCCTCCAGGTGATCTTCATGGCATGGCCAAACTTTTGCACAGATGAATGTCATGCATGCACGACACATTGATGGGAAATACAGGGCAGCATGTGAAAATTAGCATGTAGTGGCTGTATGTGATCATCTCTTTTGCACAAATAATGCCATTAATGCTATTTTGGTGGCCCAACTTCTGGACGGATAGAATGTTCCAAATGCGCGATATGTCGACAGGAAATACAGGGCAGCATGTGAAAACTAGCATGCAGTGCCTGTATATCATCATCTCTCTTTTGTGTAAATAACACTGTCGATGCTATTTTTGCACCTTATTAACAAATTCCCATCTAGATTTCTAAGTTACCCTCGTTTTTTTTGTACGCATGCTTCTACACCGATACTAACAAAAAACAGAAATAACTACAAGATCCGCCAGATCAAGGGACAACAACACCATATAAATCCTCAAATCCAAAGGGGGAAAAAACCTAATTTGCATACAACAGATCAGATAAAATAAAATTAAAATAAAATAAAATAAAATAACCTTTTTTGCGCTCTCGGCAACTCGAGCCCTGGACAAAATCCTCGGACGCATACCCGTCCGCCGCGGCAGCTGGCTCGGGATTTTCCGCCGGAGACCCGGGATTGTTCCCGCCGATATTACTCGACCCTGCGTAGTGCGTTAGATTCCCCATGCTGGCGCTCTTCCGGATCGATCCGTCCGTTAGTCGGACCCCGAAGATCTTCACGCCTCTGTTAGGGCAGGTTCTTGAATTGTGGCCATTATGGCTACAATGCGAACAACGCCGCGTCATTTTCTTCTACACTCCGCCTTGATGGACGACAATCAACGGTTGGATTTAACTATGATCCAGATCCGAATCGCCAGAAGTATTGACGCATGATCTAAGAAGAGAGTTTTTCGAGAATTAGGGTTAGGGTTTGGAAGAAAAGGGGAGGATTTGGGGACTTTTGATGGGAGGAAAGGAAAGAGTTGGGATTTTGCAGAGGAGGAGGTATGAAAAGGAATGGAAATGAAACAGCGTCCGTGAATTTTAGTTCATAGATAAAAATGCCGGTGGGGGGATCTGCCACGTGGAGATGCCTACGTGGCAGCGTATATTCGACCGTATATACGCGGAGCACGACACAATCTGTGGACGTTTTGTAACATGACTCTTCAACTTTAGAGGCTGGCCTCCTTTCCCCACCGCGTGATGATCCAGACCGTTCATCTAGAAGATCCGATATTACATGGTCAACAATGAGAGAATTTCACTGATCGAAGATCTTCACAGTCTTTTCTAGACTAATGATTCAAGTCGCTTCGAGTGGATGATGAAATCACTGACGTTGGATGAGAACTGCCTGCAGCCGGCCGTTCGATTGTTTATATCTTTTAGGGCCCACCGTAATTTTGATTTGAGAGCGGATTAGGTGAGACCCCGGATCCACTGACGTGGGTGGGACCTTTGACTGCGGCTCACAATGATGCATGTCTTAAATTCACACGGTTCAAACATTTTGAAAGCTCGTTTTAAGGGTATGACCCCAAAAATAAATCTGATTGGAATCTTAGGTGACCATGCCACATTGAATCTCTACCATTGAAAACTTCATAAATTCCACTGGAATGTTTATGGAATGTTTATTTTCCTTGCAAAATGTTGATAAGGTGACAAATACTTAGACGAAGAGAACATAAATATCATCTTGATCCAAAGCTTTTGTGGCCCACAGGAAGTTTTTAATGGTCGATCACCACTTCTTCCTGTATCATGGCCCATCTAGGATTTGGAACTGCTTCATTTTTTGGATCATACTCTCAAATGTACTTTCAATTTGGATGGACGACGTGGATGTAGTCACATACATCAAAGTGGCCCCACAGTCAGGTCCCACCCACCTCGGTGGATCCGGTTCCCAAACTTATGTGGCAGCTAAGAAGCTTTTAATGGTAGGCATTCAATCGCCGCTGTTTTCCTGCATTGTGGTCCACTTGAGCTTGTATCTGCCTCATGTTTAAGTTCATGGTTTAAAATGATCTGGGTAAATGAATAGAGGGTGTGGATACAATATATATATGTCATGGTGGGCCCCACAGGGCTTAAAGCCGCGTTAATCCCCTGCGGCCGAGGCTGTAGGCAATCTGCTTCTCCTGAGGTGTAAGAATTTCTTTAACCCGACAATGTACGGTAGAAATTTCTAGATGGACGGTTTGGATTATCAAGTAATGGGGAGCCTTCTCGCTATATCCTGGCAAGTCATCTACGGCACATGTGGCCTACACACTAATCCAAACCGTCCAGATCATAGGACCATCACGAGACACACATGGACAACATCTGGACCATCTGTCAGATGGGCCTCTATGTGAAGTTTCTTTTTGCTCCTATTAACTACAGAAAGTTTCTCTTTGCTGAAAAATAGGCTGGTCCACTCATCAGGTGGGCCGACGTGTACGTTGAACACCGGCTGTGAGTGATTTTCTGAACATTAGATGTGGGTGATTTTCTTTCGAACCGACTTCTTTTTTCACAAGAGTGTGACCCACTTGATACGTACATTGACCTGATTAACAGCATAGTGCATGTTTACGTTTTATGATCTAACACGTCGGGATATTGACGGCTGGGATCTCCAAATTTGGGACACTTTCGTGATATGCTATATAATCGACGGGATTAAACGGGCCCATCTTTTCAACCAAGCTGTGTACCTCACCCGTAAAAACTTGTGATTTTAAGACTCGCATAATCTCGTGCCACTCACCCGAGTCAACTCAGATTCCGTCCAACCCAATCCGATGAAGATAGTAAGATACGTAGAGTGTCCTACCCCCGCACGCCTCCAGCTGGGAACGGGCAAGAGCTTTGAGTGGCCACCATGATGTATGATTTTATCCACACAATTCATTTATTTCGTTGTGCCATTTTATGGAATAAGGCCAAAATTTAAGTAAATCTAAGGCTCAAGTAGACCACACTAAAGGAAGCAGTGGTGATAATGATCCTCACCATTGAAACTTTCCTAGAGCCCACCGTGATGTATATTGCCATACAACCTATTCATAAAGTTACGTACACGTGGATCAAGGGAAATTTAATCCATGGACGGTGTGGATAAAATTAATACATCACGGTGGCCGTCGACTCAAGACCGAACAAGGGATAGTATGTCTCCTTATCTTTTTTTCGTGGAAACGCCTAGGCGACCCCTAGGACACGATTAAAGCCATTCATTCATGGTCAACTTCAAAAGCAACAGTCACCCTACATTCTTAGCCGTTGAAATAGTGGGTAACAAAAAATAAATACTTGACACTATTCTCAATTCGCTCTGGCATAGGTCGCTGAAATGTCCATACGCACATCTGTCCAGCCTTTTCTTAAGATCCAAGTCTAAAATGGACCACACCATTGGGACCGCACATCTTTGCGTTTTTCTTTCATCCTAGAAATTGCCATGACTGAGATTTGTCCCTATGATCCGATCCATACATGTGTGGCCTACCAAATGAGTGGATCAGCATGATTTTCGTATTAACTGATCTCATGGTAGGGTGAACCTGATGGATGGTCTAGATGTCATACTCACATCACAATTTTCACACTAATGCTCTGGTTGGACCGTAACTTAGCGGTCCAACTAGCTAGCACCGGAGAACTCTTTTTATTTTATGTTTTTCTTGTTTGACGGTTGACATGTCCTGTATGTTAATACTATAGGACGGCGATTAGCCAAAGACAAGTTGAGTAGCTATCTCGTTACTGAAGTGACGTCACCAACTGTTGTGGGCTCCACCGTGATATGTGTGTTGTATCCACACTGTCCATCCATTCTGAGAGATCATTTTAGGGAATGATCTAAAGAGTGAGACAGATCCAAATCTCAAGTGGACCCCACCAAAGAAAACAGTGGGGACAGTGATACGACCGTTGAAACCTTCCTAGGGCCCACCATGATGTTTATTTGAGATCCAACCTGTTCACAAGTTCACACGGACATGGAAGAAGGCTAAATACAAATATCAGCTTGATCGAAAACTTCCGTGACCCCAAGACGTTTTTAATGGTAGGAGATCAATCCCCACTGTTTTATTAGGTGAGGTCCACTTGAGCTTTGGATCTTCCTCATTCTCTGGATCGTGCCCTAAACTAATCTCTACGAATAGATGGACGGTGTGGATACAATACACACATCACGGTGGGGTCCACAGAAGTTGGTGACGTCACTTCAGTAGCGAGATAGCTACTCGACCTGTCAGTAGCTAATCCGCGTCCAATATTATACTATGAACTGCATGTCTCTCGCATTTCATTGGTTTTAGTGCAGATAAATGATCAGTGACTATCATCTGTACCATAAGTGTAATATATTGCACCATTTTCATGCTAACTTTTCAGACGTGTAGCGAATCCGGTCGGTGAAAATGGTCATTCCAATAACGGAGATCAATTGGAAAGAAAATCAGGCCCATCTGCTCATCTGGTTTGCCACGCCATTGAAATCATAGAAGGCCGAAAATATATAGATTTGACACATCTGATGACTGTTTGGCATGGTTTTCATCTCAATCGAAATGGCCACAGTGGGTCAGATATTTTCACGGTTTGGATGTCCCACATATATGACATGTAGGCAGGAAAAGAGGGACGGTGGGGCACGGCAGGGGGTACTGGAGGCAGAACCAGATTTTTTTTCTCGCAGATTAACCTCCTGTTGTTTGGAACTTAAATAATAGCATTTAATAGAGGCAGACACTAAAGTCACTTACAATAATAACATTTAATAGAGGAGCTATTTGGGGCTGAGCATGACCGTCCGCCACAATCCAAACCGTCAAATTGTGGGCCCGTAGAGATGGTTATATCCTCAAATTTTGATTGATCCGAATGGATCTAACCTCTTACGTGGATATTCGTATGTTGAATTTGGACCACTGAGTGCTTTTCATGCAGCGTTCACAAATCCCTTCTCGCACCCATGGAGCGATAACATCTTCGTCCACGCCTCCTTTTGACCCAACTAGGGAATCTCACATCCCACATGCAACCCACATCATCCTTGTTGAACCCAACTAGAGAGAAAACTGAAAACAAAGAATTTACCATTTGCAAGCACACAAAGACCACCATTTTCATACCAAGGGAAAGAATTTATAAAGTCAAATCATCTCCTTCAAAAACCTATCTGTACGGACCTACCATTGGTAGAAACTCATCTTTCCCACCTCATCTTCCTCATGCTAGCTGATCCACAAATGATTGGTGGATTTGGGAAGGCAGATCCCGCATCTATGAGCCCATTGAAAATCGACGGAAGGGAGATCGATAGTATAACCACCACATATCCCAATTTGATTTAGTTCCCAACGTGTGCTCTGATATCACTTGTTGAGAACCCATAGAAGCAAGAACTTAGAACGAAATTAAACGAGATAATTACAATGACAACAAGCAAATTAACACACAAGAGACAATTCGAATTTTAACGTGAAAAAACCTTTATAAGAAAAAAATCACGGCACAATGCGAATCACTGTGAAAACAAAGTTACAAGAGATAGAGAATAACTAATTACCCGGATCAAAGCCCCACAAGAGGAAAACCCTGGCTTTTTCTCTCTCCTTAGAACTTCCTCAACCCTTTCACGCATCTAGGATACTTGACCCCCTTTGGCAATTACCTTAATTCTGCATTACACCCCAATACATGGTGATAAACCAAAATTAGAAACAAATCGCGTAAAACCACACTAAACAGCGCACCAGTCATCGATCAATTGAACTGAACCTTCGGGCGATCAAACATGACTACTTTGTCCAGAGGGTTCACCGACCAATCCGAGGAGTTTTGGGTGACCGAGCTAAGGCCTGTTGGTCAACCAAAAACCCCCTATCAAAGATTGAAGACATCTCCAATAGTTTTGAGTTGACTAGGTTTGGCTGAGTTACTTGAGGTGGTTCTTACTGCGCTCTAATCAACTTGTCAACCCTGGGTGAGGTGTCTACAATTGGTACATGTAGACACCCCACTCAAGGCTAAGAAGTTGATCAAAGCACAACAAGACCCCTAAAACTTAAGCCAAACCCAAGCCCAGTCCAAAGCCTAGTTTAAAACTCAGTTCAAACTCAAGCCCAAACCTATGTACATTTTGGATCATAATAAATTGAAAAGGAGTGGGACCAATGGGAATGAGTACCCCACCTGGGACCCTTGCAACAAATAGGGCCCATCCATGTGGTAGGCAGCGCCACCTGCCTCGTGGAAATATTACGGGTTAGGTGGAGAGGGGGAAAAAACAAATGTTGCCTAGAGAAGCCCGCTTGAGATGAAATGACCCCTCTACTCTAGTTTTGCCCAAAATTCACCTCCTGTCATTCAATCCAACCATCCACATTACGCCATATGGTACACCCATTCCAACAGTCAATTATATCCCTTAGAGCCTTCTTTAACCCCTAAAGTTTTTAAAAATCACTCTAATACCACCCAAAATACCTATAAATACCCCATCCTATTTTGAAAATTTTCAAAACCATCTCTTATCTCTCATCACTACTTACCAAAAGAGCCTTAAGGAGAAGAGGAGTGAGGAAGGGAGAGTGGGTTTTAAGCCACCCCGCCACCAATGAGAGAAAAGAGTGAAAGAAGAGCAGCCTTCTAACTTGGATCAACCCAGCCAAGCTTAAACTCTAGCCATATGAGTAGAGCTGGACACGAACTGAGTTTAACCATTTGGATCGACTCGGTAAAACTCTATTCGAACAGAAAGTCTTATTGTTCGAACTTTGTTCAAACACACATGGTGTGTTCGAAAAAAAATTCAATTCAATTTCAAACACAGTCCTGTTCGACTTGACTCGAACTCGACTCGAACATTGATTGACTCGACTCGTTCGTTCGACTCGATTATATATATATATATATATATATATATATATATATATATATATATATATATAGAGAGAGAGAGAGAGAGAGAGAGAGAGAGAGAGAGAGAGAGAGAGAGAGAGAGAAGGGTGGATGACAAATAAACGTGACTGTGAGCCCAGGAAGGTTTCAATGGTGGACATCATTCTCCTTACTGTTTCCTGTGGTGTGGTCCACTTGAGTTTTGTATCTGCCTCATTTCTTATTTAATGCCTTAAAATAAACTATACAAATGGATGGACGGAGTGGATAAAACAAATACATCATGGTGGGACACAAAGAACGAAAAATCGGCATTTACTATTCAGTAGTAGAAAAAATATTTTCAAGTGAAAAAAGAGAAATTGTTCGAACTTATTCGAACTCGTAAAAATTGTTCAAAATCCATATGTTCTTACATGATTGGGCTAAACCAAATTGAGTTCGAACAGAGCCATCCTGTTCAAATGTTTGTTCGAACATTGTTCGAACACACCCACTCAAGTAGCCAAGCAATCCGATTTGGTCCATGTTCAACTCGGATCGGATCGTTGTCCACCTCTACATATAAGTTATTCGAAAGACCAATCCAACCCATTCTGATCGATCATTACGACAACCCTTCACCCATCTTCCTAACTCTAGTCAGCTTCATTTATACTTGCATTGGTAATGTGCATTATCATCTCCACTCTCAACTCCATACTCACCTAGTCTTTGATTGTATGTTTTGTGGCTTGCTGGAATATCATATCATTCCCATCAAAACTCGGATTGACTAAACTTTTGACCACTTCTCCAAGCGTGTGAGTCCAGATAGTGAAGTCTTTCCTAGACCTAGGCTTGCACACGGGTCGGGTTAGGGCCGAGTTGGGCCCAACCCTGGACCGAACCTAAATATATTTAAAGGTCCGGGTTGTGACCGGGTTGGGCTGACCCAACCCTAACCCTAACCCTAACCCTACCCTACTTGTAAAAGGGTCAACCCTAACCCTACCCTACCCTATATGCTAAACCGGGTTGGGTCAGGTCGGATTAGGACTATGTTTCTATGGTGTGGTCCACCTAAGATGTGAATCAGCTTCATTTTTGGTATCATATCCTAAAATGATATTTCAAAATAGTTGGACGGTGTGGATTTAAGACACGTAGTCAGGGGCCACCCACCTTGGTGAATCCCGGATGTCACCTAACCCAGTCCCTGTCAGTGTGAGATGAGCACACTTGGGTGAGAGTCGGTGAGACTTGGAACCAGCCCTGTGGTTGAGACCCTAACCATGAGGCTCACCTCAATGTATATATTGTAAATCCATGCCGTCCATCTATATTTCCAGATTATTATAAGACATAGTCCCAAAAAGGAAGCAGATAAAAGCTTTAGGTAAACCACACCACAAAAATCAGTGGTCATTGAACTCCCACCATTAAAAGATTTTAGAGTCCACCCTAATGTTTATTAGCCATTCAACCTATTGATAATGCTATATAGATATTTTTAAAAGCAATAAAATAGTATAAACAGGGCGGTTCGGGTCGGGTGGAACGGGTCAGGATACGGATCGGGTCGGGCAGGGTTTGGCATGTACCCTAAACCGTACCTAAATTAAAAACAGTCTAGCCGCATCTACTCAGGACCGGACCGTTTTCTCAGTCGAGTTGGGACGGATCGGGTTTCTACCGGGTCGGGTCGGGTCGGGCGGGTTGGGCGGGTTAGCGGGGCAGATGTGCAGCCCTACTTAGACCATCACTTGAAGTAGGCATTGAACTACCACACTGCATTCTACACACACCTTTAGTTACTCGCAAGAATTGATTCAATCCCTTGTATTTAGTTAAATCTTATGAAATAAAGACTGTACGTTCTTACGAGTAGAGAGAGTGCCTAACATCTTCTTTATTTGTCACCGTAATCCTTTACTTAGAATCCTAAGTCGCAGATCATGAGTGATTTTAAGATAGATAATCTTTTGATTCTTTGGATTAAGTTTTCTACATGATCTAATTGACTGTGAAAATCTAAGTAATTGGCTCATGACGACTCCAAGTCAAACATATAATACACCAGACCATAAATATGCTCGAAAGCTTGTAAAGGCTCCCATGAGTGCAATCCGCCCATAATCTAACATCCACAGTGCACTGCAAGGGTCGTTGTTATTACATTGTAAATTGTAAGGATTGTTGTTGATATATTTTTTCTTAAATTTCATTCTCATTTGAAAAAAAAAAAATTAAGAATATTTTTCTGTTTATTAATTAATTTTTAGATTTATTTATCTTTTTTTTTCGAAAAAGAAGAAGAAGAAGAAGAAGAATGAGAAGAAAAGGCATGCTATTTTATTTTTTCGATATTTTTTTCTTTTTATTTAAAAAGATTAAGGATTTTTTTGCCCTTTTATTCATCTACTTACCATGGATATTTATCCTTTTATTTTAGTTTAATTCATGGCTACAACACACAAATATTGAAATAATAGACACCTTATTATGTTCTTAGTTCCATGAACATGCTACGATCGCACCGACGGTCTCATCACGACCCGGTTCGACCCAACAAGTAACAGATTGTCCCATATGATTATGGGTGGTTGGCCATCCAATTGCAACCGTATAGAAAGGGCAAAGTCTATGTCCTGCGACTTCCATATGGTACAGAGATATTGCTTTTTCCAACCAACATGTCACATGTAGAGGACATCTTACCCGCTAAAAGTTGGTCCCCACAATCACAGTCATATATCTTCAAAGATAGTACCATCAACTCATTAGGCAGGCAGATTATCCGCCGTCCATTTTTTTTTTTTTTTTTTTTTTTATGGCGAGGCCCATTTGTGTATGTTATCTAGGGACGCGGATTAGCTACTGACATATTGAGTAGCGAATAAGGCTACTGAAGTGACGTCACCATGTTATGTGGACCCCAACAGGATGCATGTCTTGCATCCACATCGTCCATCCATTTGGAGAGACCGATTTAGGGCATGACTCAAAGAATGAGGCAGATCCAGAACTCAAGTGGACCCCACCACAGAAAACAGTGGGGACAATGACATCCACCGTTGAAAACTTCTTAGGGGCTACAGAAGTTTTCGATCAATCTGATATTCGTGTTTTCCCTTTCTCCATGTCTGTGTGAACTTATGGACAGGTTAGATCTCAAATAAATATCATGGTGGGCCTAGGAAGTTTTCAACAGTGGATGTCATTGTCCCCACTGTTTTCTGTGGTGGGGTCCACTTGAGCTTTGGATCTGCCTCATTCTTGGATTCATGCCCTAAATTGGTCTCTCCAAATGGATGGACGGTGTGGATGCAACACATACATCATGTTGGGGTCCACAGGACATGGTGACGTCACTTCAGTAGCCTTATTCGCTACTCAACCTGTCAGTAGCTAATCCGCGTCCGTTATCTAGAACCAACTCGCGGAGAGGGAACATTCAAACTTAGACTAGTCAGAGATAGGGCTGTCAATGGGCCGGGCTTGCGGTAGGTTTCGGCCCGAATTTTGCACCGTTTCGGGCTGAGCCTATTCAAAATTCTGATTTTCAGGCCCGAGCTCGTCCCATCGACATCCCCAGGACCCCAGCCACAGCGTTGAATTACATCCTTTGCGTGGGACGCGGATTGCCCGCAACCGGAATTCCGGTGGATTCCTGCAACCACAGTGTTACCCTTACCGTGTGTAGCCCACCTGATGATTTTTCTTTTTACATCCACGCCGTTCATCCGTTTTTTCAGCTCATTTTAGTAAGAGATTCCAAAACTTAAGCAGATCCAAATCTCATGTCGATCACATTACTGGAAACAGTGGCGAATGACAATTAAAAGCTTTTTGTGGGTCACAAATGTTTTGGATCTAGCTGATCTTTACATCTTCCCTTCATCCACTTATTTTTGACGTCATCAACGGGTTGGATGGATTTGGGTTGAGTCGATCTAGACGTCCGTCATCAACGGGTTGGATGGATTTGGCTTGAGTCGATCTAGACGTCATCAACAGGAATCCCTGAACGCTGGTCGCAGGCAATCCGAGTCCTTCTGCGTGGCATAGATTTGGCTTGAGTTGATCTAGACCATTCAAAAATGTGGCAGGCATAATTTAAAGCTGAAAAGAAGACATCTTCCCGTTGAACGTTGACCATTGGCCGAATTTATTCTCAGTGACGGGTATGATCGCAGGAGTATAGTCGACTGTAGTCTGCCAGAGGCACATCAAGGCCAGGAGAAAATCCAGTAACGGGGCATCGCGGATGGTGGGTCCCACGATCGTGCACTAATGAACTCTGTCATGTATGGCGAGTGGTTGAAAGCTACGAGAAAATCCTAGCCATCACTTTGATTTGTTGAATACCGTCCGTGTTTAAGACTACCGATTGGAGCTGAAATATAACCCAGACTATTGGCTCGATCATATGCCACGTTGATGGGGTCCACTTGGTGGACGGCTCTGATCCATTGGTCGCACGCAACGAGTATGCTGGTGGTCTGTATCATCCAATGATAGAGACGGCTCTATCATATCATTTACCAGAAGAAACTAAGAAAGAAAACTGTTACTTTAGTGCGCCCCACCGAGCCAAACAGTTCCCTCACGAAGCATACGTGGCATTATTGTGATTGACCGGCAGCCAAACGCCTGAGAGAAGGCCGTCCTGTCTTGCAAAATGAGAGTTTGTTTGTTTAGTCCTTCGATATTCCCGGCTTGTGTTTGAATTGAGAGAGAGCTAGCTCGCGAAAGAGTCTCTCGGCTTCTACGGCGATTTTTCTTCTCTATCGCTCCCAAAGAAAAAGGTACTCTTGACATTTTTAATGAAATTAGGGTTTCCGATCTCTGGTAGTTTCTTCGAATTGCCTGCTATTTCTCTTCCTCCGATTCTCGATCTCGTCGATGGAAGAGATCGAATCTTGCAAAATTAGGTTAATCGATGTAAAAATCTGAAACAGGGTTGGGATTTCTCCTTTTCGTTGCTTGGATCGATCTAATCAATGTTTTAATTGATCTTTCTGATGTCGATGATCATGTTTATGTGTTTTAATTGATTCTTTTTATTGCGTGATTCTTGGATCATGAAAATTAGGAAAGATATCTCTTTTGTATAGATTGCCTGCGATTGGTTATTTTTGTGGAATGGAGATTTTCTTCGAGGGATGTTCTGGTGCTCTGCCTGAATTGCTGGCGGGGTTGTAAATGGGCAGATGTAAAATAAGGAAAAAAAAAAAGTCAATGACTCATTTGCAGCGGAAAAGGTCTTTTCCAACGGATGAGATTCTTTGTCCATAGCTCATCTGTGCTGGGGCTTACCAGATGAATGATCCGGATTGCTAGCCAGCATGAAAGCGTACATAATTCAGGCAGAACCTATGATATACCTCCTTTTGAGTGCTGCAGTCTGACTTGAAGGTTGCTGTAAATTTCTTATTATATTTGGGATTTGCCTATGATATACCTCCTTTGAGTTCTGCAGCATGAAATCGAATTCAAAAAGTATGGCATAAATTTCTTATTATATTTGGGATTTGCCTTTTGTTTTTTCTCTATTTCTTTGATCTTTAAACAGTTTTAGAATAGGAAATTTAACTTTTTCTATCAGTTTCTTTGCTCTTCCGTCAATTTTAGAAGTCAATTTTAGAATACAATATCGAATATTAGCCTTTCAAAATAATCATCATCATCATCATCACGTAAGCATTAGCACTTTCCAAAAATCATGTATTACATAGCCTTTCAAAAAATATGACATAAATTTCTTATTATATTTGGGATTTACCTTTTGTTTTTTTCAGTTTCTTTGCTCTTAAGAATTGTTCAAATGCCTTCGACTGACTCGCCTCCGTGGCGTGAGAAGGCAACCGGGTTCTTTTCATCTTCTGGTAAGTCACAATTACAAAGTTTTGTGCTGAAAGTAACTCCGTTAAATGAATGATAGGTTATAATGTGGCTTTTTTTTCCCCTTCTGAATGCAGGGGTCAAGCTTAAGCAAGCTGGGAATTCTGCTGGGACATTTGTGGGGGAGGTTGCAAAGGATGCAAGTGGTAATGTTGCTGATGTGGCAGGACGGGTTGGGTCTCTGGTGAAAAGCCGATGGGCTCTTATTCGAGAGGCCGGAAGGAGCCCAGCTTTTCGAGACAACATGCAAGAACGTATTATCTCTGCTGCTGCTACAACTGGCACACTGCTGAAGAAGGGCCTTTCAGAGACAAAGGACAAGGTTTCTGTAGGAAAGATGAAAGTTGAAGAGGTGAATTTTTGCTATGTTTTTATTGATTCTTTCATGATAAAGTCACAAAGCAGACCCATGTCCACATTCATCGAGGGTGAAAATCCAAAATTTGGGATACCATGGATTTCCTGTAAATGTTATTGACGGTCACTTTGATATGCATGAACTTGTCACTGACTGGTTGCGCTCAAAGCTCGAGCTGTTAGGGAACGACAGAACAATGTATATCAGGGGGTTTGCTGATGCCTCCAACACCTCCCCTCACGTGCGGGCGGTATAATGGCCCCGCACGTGATACTCTGGGCTGATACAATACCGGATGCCCTATAATACCAAATTTTGCAAACCCCTGGACTTGAACACCGGACGTCTTGCTCTGATACCATGTTACTGACCTAGTTGCGCTAAAAGCTCGAGCTGTTAGGGAATGACAGAACAATGTATATCAGGGGGTTTGCTGATGCCTCCAACAGAACTAGCATAACTGTGGCCAATTTTCAGTTCAATGAAGTATTCATATAGTTTAGTATGCATACAAGTGTCTGAAAAGGGTGGATGTGGCTGAAATTCTAGAAAATGATTTGAGTACCACCAATAGTCTCCTAATGCTACATACGGTGATTCTCATACATGAATCACATGTTGGCCAACCCAACAACAAAATACAGATGCTTAGACTCCTGACATAATGCACACATCTCATGTTGCTGTTGTTGTACTACCCTACTCATCCCTTATTGTGGGTTGAGTCTCACACACAGACGTAATGTCTCAACTTATCGATTACCTAAACTATTGGCTGGTCAGTTTGCTTCCCAATAGGTGTGAAATGTGAACTATTGGAAAATCTCCTAAGTCCTCAATTAAGTCTAGGATCTCCAGAAGGAAAACTTGGCCATCTTCCAAGGGCAGCAATTTACTTGTGAGTCCATTGAATAGCCTTAAACGATTCACTTGTTAGCACCACAAGTAACAAACTGGGAGTTTCTTAAACCCAACTGAAGTACTTCGGTTCTCCAGTTGCAGAATATTTCCAAATTAGCCCATAGAAGAGTTAAAATCATCCCTCTTGAGCCATCAAATACAACTGCACGTCTTTCTTCTGCTAGATTCACCCAACCATCAAGTTCAAACTCAGCGATTGCATCCAGCAGCGAAACCCAGCATACAGGAGGCCTTTTTCTGCAGCTGGAAGTGCTTGCACTATTATCCCCAGCCCATTTTTACTTGAATCACTGGTACACTCAGCGTAGGTACTAGTTTATGATTTGTGATGCTCCTCAGATGAGATTAACCTGGTATGCTGTGGTAGTCTTGGTCATTCGTTTTTGGTCTGCTGACCTGGTTCATTTTGGCTCACTAGTTTGGAAGGCATGTTTTGGCTAATCTGGTACTGTATTAATAGTATATAACTGATTCGTTTATCTACACTTCAAAATAAAGTGACTCAACTCTTATGCAAAATTTGATGGTTTGAATATTATATAATATACAGAATATTTGATCTCATATATCTATATATGCTAATGTTTCTAACGCAGAGCATGCAAGTGTTGTTTAAGTAATAACATATAACCACAGAAAGAGGTTTGGTCACACATCAACTGTCATCGAAATGTCAGAGGACACTGCATCTAAAGTGTAGGCACTTGAGCTTAAAAGCCCTGTAACATTCAACTGCAATGGCTTTTTAGACTTCCTTTGTGCTCTGAATTCCAAACCAAGCTTAACTGCACCACATCGGTATGTTTTTATTTCGGGTAGGTGGTTTGGAATGCACTTTGCCAAGCAAGGTAACCTTGTCTAGGCCATTGCTACGAAAGTTGAAACAAGTAGTCCCCTGTGGATCAAGAGAGTTGGTCCTCTTTCGCTTACCCTGCATTCAATACAGTTCGCTAGAAACTACATTTGATGCAGGGACATGCGATGACCTAACCCTAGATGCATGTATATTCAGTTAGAAGATATTCAAATAATAAAATTACGAAACTAACTACTTTCAATCAGAGGAAACTAACAAATCTCAACACAGAGATGAGATCCATCCGTCTGGATCATGCCCCTTAGCATAAAACCACGTAAAACCGTAAAACAGGGAGGATATAGGGATATGAGGATATCCCAGATCTAGCATAGACCAGTCCACAATGAAGTTTGGATCCAGTTCTTATGGCTAGACATCCCTTTTTTCGATCGCACCGGGGGGAGATTCAGAAAAGGATGAAGGAAAAACAATGGGTTGTCATGAAACATGAATTATAAATAAAAAAAGAATCTTATCTTTCCTCGCACCTTGAAGAAATAAAAAAGAGAAAACGAGAACTTCAGGGTGGAATCCTCAACACCCGATGGCTAATCTTGAAACCCTAATCTCTCAAATAAAGAGGAAGAAGCACACTAATTTTCTATTCATTCAATGATTTCGAAATAGAGTTTCTCATAGTATATATAAGCTACGAAAATAAAAAGTGCACTAAAGTGTCTGAAAACCAAATATATATATATATATATATATATATATATATATATATATATATAAATGCCTAAACTAAATAACGATACTAAAATGCTTAGAAACAAGGAAATAAATAGAAAAGCGCCTAAAAGTAAATCCGCTCCATGGTCCAGCGGTCATGATGCTCCTGCGCGATCCTGCAGCTCGCGTACTCGTAACGCGTCAGAAAATGGGCTCGATGGTCCCGACGTCCATCCACATTAGCTCGTCTGTTCCAACACTCGATCTGCGACGTTGCCTCCTCTGGTACACTCTAAAGGGTGCACCAATGATGTCGGCATCAATTCTCCCCGGGTGGGAAGAATTCGCCACTGGCGAAAGTAAACTCCTGTACCTCTCAAGCATGTCTGAATCTACACGTTGTAGCTGTCTCGGTAATTCAGGAGTTGTCTGCAATAGGTCTGTTTCTCCACTTGACTAGCAATTTCTGGTAACCCCCTAAGCGAGTAGAAATCAACTCGGAGTCCAAAATTTTCTCTATCTCGTCTCTTCTCGGTGCAGATGGAAGAGATGGTAAGATGGGTATAGGGAGGTCAGGCCGTGGCCAGGGTCCATATATAGGGGAGGTTTGGGAAGAAACAAGGGAACCGGTGGATAGAGGTAATGGTTCGTGAGAGGTAGTGGTTCGTGATAGGGAACTAGATCTTCCACATTAAATGTGGAACTGATGCTCATGGTAGGAGGGATATCGACAACATAAGCATTAAACCCCAATCTTTTCACAATTTTATGTGAGCCTATACTACGGGCATGAAGCTTCTTCACGGATCTAGGTGGAAACCGATCAGACCTAATACGAACCATGACGCCTTCTCCAGGTTGAAATTCCCTAAATCTCCTATGAGTGTCAGCAGAAAGTTTATAATGTTCATTACTTGAATTAATCTTCCTTCTGATCTCATTATGCAATGCATGTATATGATGGGCAAATGACTCTCCTAACTTTGAAGGACGTTATGGGGTAGCCATGGGAATCAAATCTATGGGGGCTCGGGGTCTAGGACCTGAAACAATTTCAAGCGGGCTCATTCCTATGAACCTGTTCATTGAAGAATTATAAGCGAACTCTGCTATGGGAAGAATAGTGTCCCAGGTCTTGTGGTGGTCTCCAACCAGACATCTTAACAAATTCCCTAGGCTACAGTTCACTACCTCTGTTTGACCATCCGATTGAGGATGATATGCTGAAGAAAATTGAAGCCTCGTACCCAAAAGATGCCAGAGAGTCTTCCAAAAATAACTAGTGAACCTAGTATCCCTGTCAGACACGATGAATCTAAGTACGCCACGAAGTCGCACAACCTCCTGAAAGAATAACTTGGTAACGTGGGAGGCATCTGAGGTCTTATAACAG
This sequence comes from Liriodendron chinense, assembly GCA_003013855.2. Classification (NCBI taxonomy): domain Eukaryota; kingdom Viridiplantae; phylum Streptophyta; class Magnoliopsida; order Magnoliales; family Magnoliaceae; genus Liriodendron; species Liriodendron chinense. Next base: position 9,666,460 of record PVNU02000637.1, on the reverse strand, counting down.
GGTAGGAAATGGGTCATCTTAAAAAACCGATCAACGACTACGAGTATGGAATCATACTTACGAATAGTCTTGAGAAGCCCAAGCACGAAATCCATACTGACAAAGGAGTGTATAAGCCTATATCTTTCCACGGGGCATATGGAACTAGCAAAGGAGTATGTAAGCCTGTATTTTGTTTCCTCTGCTTCGCCAATTGACTTGTCCGACACTGCCCTACAATCTTAGCCACATCTCGCAGGAGATTAGGCCAATGGAAATGATCAGATACAAGGGCAACTATTTTATCTTTACCAAAGTGACCTGTCATCCCTCTAGTACGAAGCTCCCACACTAGAAAATCACGGAGGGATGTGCGTGAGAAGCAGAGTTTGTCCCCTCTAAAAAGATATCCGTTTGTAAGAACAAACTCAGCACTCCTCGAGGGCGGGTCACTAGACAACGACGCATAGATGGTCCCAAAGTTCGGACAAGTTGAGTACTCATCATTGAGTTGCTCAAAGCCTGTAACTTCAATGCTCATGGACCGCAGCGTCATGACATGACAACTAAGCACGTCAGCAATCTTATTCTCTTTCCCAGCCTTGTGCTTAAGCATAAACATGTACTCTTGAAGAAATTATGCCCACTTAGCATGCCTAGGACTCAATTTCTTTTGGGAGCTCAAATATTTCAAGGCCTCATGATCAGAGAATAGGACGAATTCTTGTGGTAATAAATAATGCTGCCAATGGCGCAATGATTGCATAACCGCATAAAACTCTTCGTCATAGGTGGAGTAGCGTTGTTTAGCCTCATTCAGTTTTTCACTGAAAAAGGCCACAGGATGTCCCTCTTGGCTTAACACTCTCCCTATGGCAAGTCCTGATGCGTCACACGCCACCTCAAAGACTTTAGAGAAGTCGGGTAGACGTATGACGGGCGCTTCCATCATCTTCTTCTTGATTTCAGAGAAATCCCGCGTTGCGGCTTTAGTCCATTGGAACTCTCCTTTTTTATGCAATCTGTGATGGGAGCCATAATAGAGCTAAATCCACGGATGAACCGCCGATAGAACGTAACTAGGCCGTGAAAGCTTCATACGTCGTGTATACTACGCGGCTCAGGCCAATTGACAATAGCCTTGACTTTCTCAGTGTCTGCAGACATACCCTCTGAATAGACAACGAACCCCAAGAAGATAACTCTGGATGTTAAGAAGGAACACTTCTTGAAGTTCGCATAAAGCTTTTCTGCTCGCAGGGCGTTGCAGACCTGCCTCAAGTGTTCAAGGTGCTAACTAGGGGACGTACTATAGATGAGGATATCATCGAAGTATACAACTAAGAACTTACTCATAAAGGGTCGCAGCACCTGGGACATCACCCTCATAAATGTAATTGGAGCATTGGTTAACCTGAAGGGCATAACCAACCACTCGTATAGCCCGTCCTTCGTCTTGAAGGCAGTCTTCTACTTATCTCCTAGGCGAACACGAATTTGGTGATAACCACTCTTGAGGTTAATTTTTGAATAGATAGTAGAGGTGGCCATCATGCCAAGCATGTCATCAAGCCTCGGGATGGGAAATCGATACTTGACAATAATCTTGTTTATGGCTCTACTATCGACACACATGCGCCACGTGCCATCCTTCTTTGGCGTAAGAAACGCGGGCATGACGCACGAGCTTTATACTCTCACGAATAAACCCCTTTTTAAGCAATTCATCCACTTGCCTCTTCAATTTGGCATGTTCGGTGGGATTCATTCTGTAGTGAGAGAGGTTTGGTAGGGTCGCCCCAGGGACAAGATTTATCGCATGCTGAATATCCCGCATAGGTGGGAGTTCGTTTGGAAGGTCCTCAAGGAAGACATCCTGAAACTCCTTTAGGACTGAACAAACCTCCTGGGGTAACCCTATAGCAACCTTGGGTGTACTCTCTCTAGTTAGTAGAGCGTACACCATAGTTCCAGCTTTGGCCTCTCTCTCAAACTCCTTAGCATATATAATGTGGAGAAACTTTGACTGAGGCGCCCTTTGACTCTTGGAATTGCCTGGAGACGCAACATCTTTCGCTCCTGTGGACGATTTGGGAGGGAGCGGGCTCAAGACAAGCTTCTTCCGTCATGCTTAAACACACAATTATTTATACGCCCGAATATTGTGACATCTTTGTCAAAGAGCCACGACCTTCCCAAGATGATATGGCCAACGTCCATCGTGACCACATCACACCACAACTTGTCCTTGTATGGTCCGAACACAATTGGAACAAGGCATCACTAAGTCATAGGAAAGGATGTCGCATCAACCCAAGAAACCCAGTATGGGTTGGGGTGAGGGACTGGCCTCAACCTCAGGCGACTTAAAGTACTTGGAGAAACTACATTCTCACAGCTCCTGTTGTCTACGATCACTTTGCAACTCTTATCTCCACACTTGGCGTAAGTGTGGAAGATTGTGGTTTTGTGTCAATCCTCACTTTCCTTCACCTGGGCCAAGGCGCATCTCACCACTGCAAGTGGGGTAGTCTCCACAGTTTCATCATCGGCATCACTGGCCGACTCAAGGGATTGGATGATGATTTCCTCATCATTCTGGTCACCATCAACTTCATATGCCACTCCTTCTTCTATAGAATGTTCAGAAACAAAGGCAATGCGCCCGCCCTTATTTGAACACTCTGCGGCAATGTGACCCATGCCACCACAACGATAACACTACCCTGGCATCGCGGTCCTAGTATTTGGTCCAGTCACGTTGTTACCTCGATTTCTGTTGACCGGTTGGGTACCAGGTTGAGCTTTGGGTTAATTTCCGACCTTAGGTCTCGCTCCCTGCGGAGTGACTCTAGGCACAATAGATCGAATCTCAAATCCTCTAGCAGGAGACTGGCGCACATAGCACTCTAGTTCCTACACCATTTGGTAAGCGTGCTTTAAGCTGGTGACCATATGAGGCATGAGCTCACGCTGGAGGTTAAGCCTGAGGCCCATACGGAAACGGGAGAGAACCACAGCAGGGTCCTCATCTACATCGCACCTCATCATGTATTCATTGAACTTGGCGATGCATTCCGTTACCGTCATGGATCCTTGGCGCAAAGTGTGTCATTGATCCAACAGCCTCTGCTTATAAGAAAGGTGAACATACTTCTCTCGCAACAGCTCTTTCATTTCAATCCAAAAGAGAACTGACCCCTCTCTAGATCGCTCGCGGCGACGCTCTACATTTCCCCAATGTAGTTTTGCCTAGCCCACCAACTTCATCTTGGCGAATCCAACCCGCTGTGAGTCTGGCAGACCGTGCCACTAAAAGAAGTGATCCATGTCTGCTAGTTAATCGAAAAAAACTTTGGGGTCCAGTCTCCTATTAAAACTGGGAGCGTCTACCTTGATGCCCTTCATGACCCTAGCAACAGGATCCTGCTCATGGTATCTCTGAGGTTGCAGATATCGCACCCCACCATGGCCCTCCTGCTGGGCGGGAAAAACAGGATCACGAATCTGTGGGGTTGGCTAATGATGCACCCCATCGTGTCCATTGCCAGGCCCATGGGCCTGGCCTGCGCCCAAACTATCTCTAGGCGGATCAAGGCTCACAACTTGGGACTGATCGATTGCCCCAGTGTCGGGGGTCGCTTGGGAACCATCTAAAGTGGTGGTCTGGATGTCATCCTCTAAGCGCGTAGCCCTCTCCTCTAAACATGTGAACTTATCATCCTGATGCGCAAACTGCTGTCCGATCTAACCTCTCAAGGTCTGAAATTGTTAATCCATTCTTGTAATTATATCCTTAAGAGCTTTGGTAATTTGATTAGAGTCCATAGTATAATGGAGACCAAACCCACGACCAGTGCGCATGGGCATACACCAGGAGTAATATGTGAAAGGCCCTAGATCTAAGTGCGTAAAGGTGTAAAAAGGTAAAAAATCTAAATGCAGTTTTAACTATCTTAGTTCAACGCAATGCAAACAATCCTATATGGCCTAGATCTATATGAGGACTCAACAAAATTTAGAAAAAGGGCTAACTAGACTCAATAAACTATGACCCCTACGCAGAGTCGAAACGCAGGTTGAGCTGGGATAAACTATAACTAGACTCAAAGGTCTACGATTTTTACGATTTAGGATATTTGGTTCCTTTAAAAAAAAATTCACCGAAAAGGAAAATTTTGGGTAAATTGACCTACGCTAGGACCTTGTTCTCTGATACCAAAATTGATGCAGGGACATGCGATGACCTAACCCTAGATGCATGTATATTCATTTAAAAGATAGTCAAATAATAAAATTACGAAACTAACTACTTCCAATCAAAGGAAACTAACAAATCTCAACACAGAGATGAGATCCGTCTGTCTGGATCATGTCCCTTAGCATAAAATCACGAAAACCCGTAAAATAGGGAGGATCTAGGGATATAAGAATATCCCAAATCTAGCATAAACCAGTCCACAATCAAGTTTGGATCTGATTCTTATGGCTAGACATCCCTCTTTTCGATCGTACTAAGGGGAGGGGATTTAGAAGAGGACGGAGGATGTCGAAAAATAATGGGTCGTTATGAAGCACGAATTATGAATAAAAAAAAGAATCTTACCTTTCCTTGCACCTTGAAGAAATAGAGAAGAAAAAAGGGAACTCCGAGGTGGAATCCTCAACACCCGAGGGCTAATCTTGAAACCCTAATATCTCAAATAAAGAGGAAGAAGCACACGAATTTTCTATTCATTCAATGATTTCGAAATAGGGTTTCTCACAGTATATATAAGCTACGAAAATAAAAAATGCACTAAAGTGCCTGAAAAAAAAAAACATAAAAACGCCTAAACTAAATAACGACACTAAGACGCCTAGAAACAAAGAAATAATAAAAAAACGCCTAAAAGTAAATCCGTTCCATGGTCCATCGGTCATGATGCTCCTACGCGATCCTGCAGCTCGCGTACTCGTAACGCGTCAGAAATGGGCCCAATGGGCCCGGCGTCCATCCACATTAGCTCGTCTGCTTCAACACTCAATCTGAGAAGTCGCCTCCTCTGGTACACTCTAAAGGGTGTACCAATGATGTCCGCATCAGCATTGGAGCAAATCCAGCAAAAAATCCATGAGTTTTGTTCCACACCATAGATGCAATGCTAAAGAAAGAAAGTCTAAAATGATCTTCTAAATTGTTGTCAACTCCAAGGAGTCCCAGTACTGCGATAAGTCAACAATGACGAAAGTAGCACCCATCTTTGTCCATTGAACAAGGAGAAATGCATACATAGTTGTCATGACAGCAATAGATTAGCAGATACAACAAAGCTTCCACTTAATATGTGCGCGTGTGTATGGGTCTCTCTCTCTCTCTCTCCCTCCCTTTCTCTGTGTGTGTGTGTGTGTGTGTGTGTGTGTGAATCAAATCCAAGACCTCAATGTTGAAAGATATGCTGTGTACCCAAAATGCATGTACTGGCATGGTGGGGGAGACACAGTAAGTCCAGTCAGCCATGGGAATCTTTCTCTGTCGCCAAGAAGGAAAAAGTAGTCCAGCCAAGAAAATCTTGTAGAAGGATATCATATAACTCTAAAGATCTTGTAGTGTTCCGTGAACCAACAACCATATATCCTTCTCAAAACCTTTTGCAATTAAAGTTCCCTGGAAGCTCAGTCCATTAGGTTTCCTTGGCATTTGATGTCCACCTAATGCTCACATCCTGCCAAGTAGAACAATCCTTGATCCTTCCATTTCTATCCTCCGCCACCCACTATAGTTAAGAAAATGGAAGTGGATGGAGGTAGTAAGAAAATAACATGGATGAAGGTATTAGGAAAAGACTTGATGACCTATGGTCTAACTGAAGTTATGGCCCTTGATAGAGTGGGAATGCAGAAAAGGATTCATGTAGCCAACCCCAATTAGTTGGGATTAGGCTTAGATGATGGTGAGTCAAGCTTCAGGACAATCCCTTCAAAGGCCACCATGGAAGCCAAGTAAATGACCTCATTATCAACAACCTTTCCAATATCCACATCCCTCACAAGATCCTTTCTGATAGCTAGAAGAAATAAGAAAACCCGTCACCTCCCTAAGCTGTCCCAAACTTTTGCTAAAACCTTTGCAGGCACCCTCGACTATACAGAGGTCTCTAACTTCCATCACACTAGTTCATCACCAATCTTCTGGAACAACAAGAAAGAAGTCCAGCGAGTAAAATTCATCTATTGAAGAATTGCATTTTGGAGCTTTGATAGATTTCTTGCCCTTATTTACCAGACAAAAAGGTAAAGTAAATGGAGCTTTTTTTTCCCATTAAATGTCTTGCTCAAGAATTGGAAGGATTGGTAGACAGCTTTATTTTATTTGGAACCTCGTTTCCAAGAGAACCGAGTCTGTCTTGGTAGAACTGACTGTAACACTTCCAAGTAAAGTTCCCATGGGTAAGAAGATAATGAGTAGGTTAGATTTGGACCATAAATGATGAGAAATAATAATCAAAATAAAAAGGAATACTGAACTCCCATATGAATTGATGTGGAAATTGAGTGGGATTTTTGTCTGGCTGTAGATGCCTCACCTATTGATCCATTTGAGTTCTTGCAGAATTCTTTTTTCCCTGGCCCTTCTGCTGGCCATTGGTTCAAGAAGGCTTAACAAAAATTACAGGGATGAATGAAGCTCCAGAAGCATTCATAGAATTGCGTTGTCAATGGAATTGCCATTGCAAGTTCAACCAATTTGTAGATCTTGCCAACTTCACATTTATGAATTAACCTAAAATACTCCTTGTGAGATATTTAAATAAATATGGTTACTTGTATTCTGCTATGCTTTTGTTCCATTTATAGTTGAAGTGAAAGATATAATAAAAGATGATAATACTCATTATCAGAGATTTATTTCGTGGGTGGCATTCTTTCAGGCAGCAAGGATGACTGCGCATAAAAGTAAGAATATTTTGACCAATATTGAGCGTTGGCAGAAGGTATGTAATTTGAAAACAGTAAAAACTTTTCCATACGATTGCATGCTTAAAGTTCCTTATGTTGGCCTTATTTTATTTTCTTTTTCTTTTTTCTTTTTTCTTTTTTTTTGCAGGGGGTAGCAAGTAGTGATGGTGAGTTTATATTCCTCTGGCCACTCATAATATTGTTTGTTCTAGAATTTGTGGTGGAAATCTCTCTTTTTTCTTCTTCTTCTTCTTTTCTTTTGGAGTGTTTTAATTTTGGTGGTTGCTATTGTAAAATGAGCAACTCTTATGGAGCAGCTTTCAAGTTGTCTTGCAAATCATAAAACTGTACAACAATAAGATATTAGTCTAAGTTGGTACTTGTGGAAATGTCTGTGTTGTTCTTTTGATTTCCTGATTCTGTTAATTACTTATGTTTCTGTTCCATTCAATCTGTTTCTAAAACCATTTCCATCTGATTCTGGGTAGTATAGGTTGTCAATGGTATGCACATATTTTCAGTTAGAACGAGAACTCATTCAAATTATTTTTCTCTTCCAATTTATCCTCAGTATTTGGAGTGCCAATTGAGATAACAGTACAACGGCAACAATCTAGCAGACCCATTCCTCAGATATTGGTCAGATGTGCAGATTTTCTTGTATTATCAGGTGATCTGTTACAAAAAGACAATAAACAGTGTTTGTTTATTTATATTTCAGATATTGAAGCCATAATAAAATCCCTATGCATTGCTAGGATTACATTCTGAGTACTTGTTCAAATCTGAAGGAGATAAGAAAACTATTCAGCAGTTGATTTCAGTGTACAATGAAGGTATTATCTGATTTCTTTAATCTCGTGTTAGATCTGAGTTAATCATGTTCTTCGATTTCATCGCGATCATGATCTGATTTGGATTTTACAGATTGGAATGCTCCACTGCCGGAAGGCATAAACCCAATTAATGTGGCAGCTCTAGTGAAGTGTTATCTGGCAAGCCTTCCTGAGCCACTTACCACATACGAGCATTATCATGCAATCAGAGATGCTCGGTCCAGCATACGTGACATGAGAAACATATTAAAGAGGCTTCCAAATGCAAGTTACATGACTCTGGAGTTCGTCACTGCACTGCTGCTCCGTGTGAGCCAGAAGTCATCTCTTAATAAGGTAGGCTGTCTTTCCTTTGTTCTCTGCCTTTTTTTCTGAGTAAATGTGCACTCAATGCACCTGAATCATGGTATTCCAAATGGTAATGGTGGCCACCACCGTTACTGTTACGATAACAGCCATTATGTTTTTTTTTTCAACCCCCTTTATCACCCCCATAACAGATCATTCTTCCCGTAACAGCCATTACAGCCCTGTAATGTGTAATGTTGGCTGCCGTTACCTTTACATAATGGCCATAAGGCTTCTGTCCATTACATAACCGTTTTTGCATACCTTGACCTGAATGCATATTGCTATTTATCATGCACATCCACCCATACACAGATACACCTTACATATAATATATATACACTATTGCTCATTAAGTGATACGTGCATGTAGATGGATGCTCATAGCCTTGCTGTGGAACTGGCGCCTGTCATTATGTGGCAGAAAGGGGCTCAGAGGTTAGATTTTTCCAGTCAGCTTTGGCAGTCCTCTGTCAATCAGTCATCAAAAGGTCCTCCCAATAACATGGGTCCGACCTCCTACAGTGCATGGGACAGCCTATCAGGTTAGTTGCCTATTCATAACTAATATTTTTTTATTTCACTTTTAGTTGGATTTTACATATTGGTGTTTCTTAACTTCAACACTGCATTTCAACGATTTAATCTCTAACAAGGTGCAACCAGTGAACATGCTCATCAATCTGGACCATCCAATAAGTGGGTCACTTCTTGAGTGGGCTCTACTCCCAAACTTGGGACTGATCATATAATTCTAAATTTCCAAACAATCATCGATGAAAAGTCCATTAAATTGATTTTTATAGGAAATGGTTTAGAGTGAACTCTACTAAATGAGTGGTAAGAACTGTCCAATCAGTGCGACTTTCAGTCTATGGCCATACATATCCTCCCCCCCCCCCCCCCCCCCCCTCTCCTGAAAAATATTACTGTTTTATACATTATTATGTTATGACGAGAATTTACGTTTAGAACCTACAGATTTTTGGTGTTTCCTTGCACTAAGATTTAGTGTGTGTTTGGAATGGAGGAACAGGATTTGTGTAGCTGAACCCAAGTAGTTGGGATAAGGCTTAGGTGATGATGCGGATCATGAAATTTCATGATATTTGGTGCAACGAAATGCACTCTTACACTTCAATTTTACAAGAGCATGGGATATAATACTATGCATGTGGGATCTGTTTTTGTTTTTTTTTATTTTTTTGAAAGAAGACGAAACTTTTATTAAAACAAACAAAAGCAGCAAAACAACAAGAAGCAAAAGCAGGAACTACAACAAGAAGGGGATGCTGAGAAAGCAACCCAACTACAGCCCCATGAAACCAAATTACATCCCCTTAATTGAGCAACTGAAGAAGCCCATTCTATGACCAGCAGTACTCTTTGGGAGGTGCGATCAACCAACTTAGCATTGATTTCTTCCCAAAAAGCCCACCAAATTGTGAGCAGAGCCATTCTCCAAAGTACTTTGTTCTCTTTTCCCAAGGCACACCTTGTGCCAAGCCGACAAAAGGTGATCCACCAAACCCAGGGCGATCCTACCCTAGCATTTATCATTCACGCGGGATCTATAATATCATCATTTATCATTTCATATATAAATTGCCACATGATCCTACCCCTGGCATACCATGTATTGGAGGAAGTAGCATACTGTGTACCATGTACCAAACCACCTGCCTTCCAGGTAACCTTGGTCCGGATCGAGGAACACACCAATTGTGTCATGCTCATTTGTTGGAGGGAGATTCAAATTTCTATATGGTTGCCACAGTCGATTTTCCTTATTCGAAGTATTTCACAATATGGAAGAAAGCTGATATGGTACTCAATTGGGCACATGTACAAATCTGGATCACTCATGTCGTAGCCCACCATGGACAGACCGGAGCTTGAAATATTGCATTGGTCAGATGATCTCAACATTCCAACTAGAGTTGGACAGTATAAAAAGTGGATCCATAGTTCTCATTCTTCTTACAAATATCCTCCATTAGAGTAGTTATAATCATATGATGTATGTGTTTTTGCACTATAAATCATCAATGATAGAGGCCTGAAGGTGAGCAGCTAAGATGTTAGCACGTCTGCTGTGCCCCCATAGAGTGGGGGTGATATTTGGGTGCAGCAGTGTGCATTTGGTACTGGCACACTGCGATATGTGCAGAAATAGTTGTCTGGACAGATAGAAGCAGTCGCCCCTGACTCCATTCCCTCCTTAACTTCAGCTTCAGGTCGACAAAGGAGGATTTCATTGCTTGATCATTCAGATCATGCGCTACCTGCTCTTTTCTCTGGTTCAACCAAATAGAGTGGGTTTCCCAGTCAAAATCTGAGCTCACTAGGTGCTTTCGGGCTTTGATCTCCCTTCTAATCTTATTTATCCCAATGTGGTAAATCAAAGTGTGCTTTTTCCATCTCTTGCTTAGCTTGGGTCTATGCTGAATATTTTGGGGTTCATGACAGGGCTCTTTTGTTCTTTTGTGGGAAATTCTATTCTCTACTAGTTCTATTAAGTCAAACTCTTTATCTATACAAAATCAGTTAGGAAAATGGATTTTCCTCTCTTTTCCCCCATAATGAGAGAACCATGATTATGAAGTGTAAAAATATAACACTGCTTAGCAACTCTTAGGGTGTTGGATGTTAATGTATTTGCATTGAGCAAAGGCCACTGGATGAAATATGGCCACCAGCTAAATGCAGCTCACTGTCATTTAGTGTTGGCTTGAGGCTTGAGAATGGAGTTTCTGCACTTCTCCAACAAAAGGCTATTTGGGAATGGAAGTCGGCACTTTGCAAATAGCGCCAAATCTACATTTGTGCTCACACCCAAATTGGCTTTAGGTATACAATTCATCCACCAGGGATTGCAGTTGGCTACATGAAACTCATCATCCAGGTGGAAGGAAAATGACTGGCTGTATTAGAGGCTCCTGATGAATGTCATTTCTAACACTCATGGTCTTCTAGATGGTCTGCAATCTGAAGAATCCCTTGTTGCTACCATAGTTGCACTGGTAGATTGTTGGACAGGCCATATCAGCCAACTGTATGTCTTGCTTTATAGAAAAATGTTAGCTCTGAATAATGAATTTTGCTAGTGAATTAACAAAACCAGGGTCATAACAAGTCCTTTTCAACACGGGTGAGGGGTGACGATTTACACAGAAAATCATAAGTCTTTCCCATTTCATTATAACTGGATCTTTGGTCACCTTCACCTGAAGGCATTTCCTCAAAACCTTCAAGGTATTGGGCAAGAAGGACAGTGTAAAACTCTGTCCTTTTCTACTGCTCAACTGGAAAGTGATTTGGAAGGAGATATTTACAGAAGTAGTCTTTGCAATTGTCAGCTTCAAGTTTCTTTCTTTAATTTCTTTCATCTTCCCTTGTAACAGATGAAGACGATGGTGTCAATGCATCCTCTCCCATTCCCTTGGATGACGGCTTGCCCACCGATTTTGGCGCCATCGAGGTCATTCAGTGCCTCATCCAGCATCACAACGCCATTTTCACAGATGCAAATGAAACTATATGGAGATGATTTCTGATAGGAAGTTGGCTGTAGCTTTCTTGGGTTAGAGTTTGTTGAGACAAACAGACAGATGGACAGATAGGTTCTCTAATTCTGGGGTCCTTCATTTTCAACTGTAATCAAGGATTATAATGTATTACCCGAAACCAGTACATATCGACCGATATGTACTGGTAGCATCGATGAATGATATGGCTGTATCAGCCTGTATCTGCCCGAAACAGCCTGATACAGGGTGATACTGAGCTGTATCGGTGGTGAATGATAATGATACCCAATACACCAATTTTAAACCTTCACTGCAATGCTAAAAGGTGGCAAATTCCAACAGATATTTGGAGTTGTTGGATTTGGGTTTGTAAAGTGTGAATTTGACCTAAACTACAAGGTCGAAGTTTGGCTGCTGCCATGTGGCAAATTTTTTTTATTTATTATTATTTTTTTTTATCCTTTTTCTTCTTCTGCACATAAGGTGGGATTTTTGCAAAGCAATTATTTTAGTGGAGCTATTTCTTCTTTCTCCCCTCAATGGTTAGCTTTCTCTCCAAAACATGACCTTAAAACATTAGGTTTTGATGCCTATGTTCCTCTTATAATTTGACATATACTCCAATTTCTTGGACTTCCGGACTTAATTTTAATCTGTTCAGGTGTTTTTCCAGTCAGGCGATGATAACCAACTGCAATTTTCACATGAATTTTTCAAAACCAACCAAGAAGAATATTACACATGAAAGTATGTTACTTATCAAAGATAAGATATAGATGAGTGGCATTTTTGTGTCAACATCTAAATAAAGGTTGATCATTATCTCCCTTCAGAGGATTAATATAGGTTACAGTCATCCAGTCCAAGGTCCGAGGAATTACAAATCATCATAACATGCATGCATGCATAAGTCAGATTGAGAAGAGACTCTTGAGACGCAATCTGACGCCCATGTGACACACTTACCACTCTGAAGAGCTGGGGAGGGGCTCCAGGTGGTTAAACATGTCTGCTGGGAAGTCATCAAAGAAGCTGTCTGGGGTTGTTGGGATGTTTTCTTCCTGCTTGTTGCCATGTTGTCCTGCATCCAGTTCGAAGAATGGCAGCCCAAGCGTGAAGCGAGGGCCATTGTCGGGATCTGAACAACTTTCTCTGCCCGAGACCATGTCCCAGAATCTGGTGTCACTGATTTCAGTGATGAGATTTTCACTTTCTGCCAATAGTGGGAAGTCCAATGCTGGTGGTGGGACTTGGGTGAAGGGGAATTGTGGTGTCATATCTGAGCATGGTTTGTTGTCATCATTGTTCTTGTATTCAAGGGACGGAATGTCTGTTTGCACATTAAGCCTGTTTAGGTTCACTAGATCTGGCAACTGCACCATCTTGATGACATCTGAATTTCCCATGGATGAAACAGTTCTGCCAGACTGGATATTTGAGATTTCTTCTTGAAACTGTATAGAACTTAGTCTTGAAGCCTTGAAAAAAAACAAAAAAAATCAAAGCAAGAAAAATGTTGAAAGAGAGAAATTGAGATTATTTTGACCAATAAATGAAATAATCACCACAAATACAGGGAGCTGTTTTAATCATATGTGAACTTTCGGGTGTCATATATAGACCTGTCTTTCCTGAGATCCGACCCATTCAAAAGGTGGGACAATCAAGCTGATTTTCATGGATTGAATGTCCTATGCGTGATGTGTTGGTGGGAAAGATGGCCGGAGATGAAAGTTCACATACCGCTTGTAGAATATCATTTCTCATAATTATATCCAACTACAATGGTTAATTATAAGGGAAAAGTCCATGTGTGCGTGATGTACCACCATCCAATGACGCTGGATAGCGAAAATCAATGCTTGTATCAAAATGCATTTTTGAAAATCACATGGTTAGATGCTTGCTGAGTTGCTAGATTCCCCACAACCATCTTAGGATGGTGAGAAACGTGTGCACAGACTGCACGCTGAGTAAAAAAATGGCGCCCTATTCATAATGGTTATATAGTTACTTTCAAGACCACTAACTGGTTAGACCAAAAGTTGTGGTCCACCCAGCAGATCACTTCCAAAATGCAACCCATCCAATACAATGACGATCACCTTGTGCAAAATATCCACCCATCGAGTGGGCCACACTCATATTTTGCTATTTATCAATGGCTAGACATTGTTTTCTATGGTGCGTCTCACTTGATAAGTAGTTAGTGTTGATTGATTTTAGTGATGGAAGCAACCAACTGGAAGGTTTCCATTTCAGATGTACTTAACAGGTTGGAAGTTATTCACTGGGTGGACTGTAATTCGTGGTCCGACTGGTTGGACCTGAGATCTTCACAAACAGAGTTAGAAATCATATATCCTGATCATTAACCAGAATATTGAAATGAAAGGCATGTAGACAGAGCTGAAAGGTCATACCTTAATTTTAATGTTCATGTCTTAAAATTTAAATGAGATTGAACATGATCAATCCTTTTATATTGGAAAGATATTAAGATATTTGTTTGGTAGTAAATAGGATAGCAGTACCAAAAATAGTTCAGTAAGGTATATTTGCATTTTATATAAAAACAAGTGAGCAGATGAGGATGCGATCGCATCACTCTTACCTCGAAAGCAGGCATTTGGTGAAAAATGGGAAGTTTCCCATGATTTTTCTGTGCTCTGGGTGGTGGAGATGTCTGTAAAAGCCTTGCCAATCGCTTCTGCCTTGTACTCCAGAAATTCTTCACATCATTGTCTGTTCTTCCCTTCAAATAAGTTGCAATTCTAGCCCACTTGTTCCCGAATTGCGCTTGTAAATCAATCACTATCCTCTCCTCCTCTGCTGAAAATTTGCATCCACTTCTTGTTTTTGTTTTTAAATGATTTTTGTTAGAATGCGAAATTGCTTTCCTCATTAGCAACCATAATAATAACAAGAGCAACAAAGACAGCATCACTAAGTGGAATTATTGTTATAGTGATAGTGGCTATTGCTGTTAATTAATTGAACTTTTAAAAGCAATTTTCAATCAACTGATAATGAAGAGAGACCACAGAAAGAAGAAAAAAAAAAAAAAACCCCACAAGAAAGTACTCTAGTTTCATATCATAAACATAGTAAACTAATTGAAAAGGAGAGAAAAACCCATGAAAAATACTACTCGATTACCATTCTAATGACACCCAATAGCATGAATGTATTTACAAACAGATTTAGTAATTAATCCATTGTTAAAACGCTAAAGAAGGAAATCTGCAATGGCCCAATAACATGAACGTATTAAGAAGGAGATTAGCCACTAATTCTATCGTTAAACACGAAACTCATTACTGTAAATCCAATACCACAAACAAATAAAGAAGAAGGAGAAGAAATGCTTACGTCTTCAAGTCGGGTTTAAGCTTATTAACCCATCGAAGACGGCATGATTTACCAGTTCTTGGCAACAGACCCTTGGACCGGATCGAGCTCCAATCACGTGGACCATACTTCTTCACATAATTCATCAGGATTTCATCTTCCTCAGCCATCCATGGTCCTTTTCGTATCGTCATTCCATCATCTCTCCTACAATGTCCTTCCATGACAAAAAAAAAAAAAAAATCTTCAAATCCAAGTCTCTTCTATAATAAGTATGTTTATCTGTCTTTAATCTGATCTTTTTCACTCCTTTTTCTTCCCACTGAAATGGTGGAAATCAAAGTCCCGTTTGGATTTTGTTTTCCTTTGAATTTTCTTTTCTTTTTTAAGTGACGGTTAAAGCGGTTACTAATGGGCTTCATGCCACTAAGCGTCCCACGTCCCCCCATTTTCTCTCCCTCGTTCAAAATATGGGCAAAGTTACATAAATGCCCCTGGCTTGTTCGAGAAATTACTTGAGCGGAAATGGTGGGATAAAAATGCCATCCTCGAACTGTATATGTGGCATGTGGATCTTTGAATCAAGGCCGTCCATTTGGTCAGATCTACCACTGATGGTCCATGTCTCAGAAACTACAGAATTTGGGTGATTTTAGATATCCATTTAGGAGCCTTCAAATGGACGGTGAAAGTCTACCGAGGTGGGAATTGTGAAATTTGATACTAGGATGTTGTGGTTTTTGAGACCTGGAATATCCGCAGAGGAAACGCTACTCGACGGTGATCTGTAGGCCCCACCATGAGCATGTGTTTTATCCACGCCGTCTATCCATTTTGAATCATTATTTTAAGGCATGAGCCCAGAAATAAGGAAGATTCAAATCTCAGGTGGACCACACCACAGGAAAACAGTAGTGATTAAACGCCCACCATTAAAAGCTTCTTAGTGCCACCACACGTGCCACGTGTATAGTAGAAAGGCGGTCATACCATTTCCCACGTGGGTACCCGATTTTGAGGAAGGACGTGGGAGGGGTCGTGGCGTTTGGTGAAAGTAAAAACAGGGCGCGGATTTCCTGCGAAAGCCTTGAGCAGGAAGTTCCTGCGCTAGGAACCAAGGTGGGGCCCACAGTGATTTTTTTGAAAAATCCAACCCGTCCATCCGTTTTGGGAGATCATTTTAGGCCATGAAAACAAAAATAAACCAGATCCAAACTCAAGTGGGCCGAACTAAAGGAAAAGGTGGGTAAGTAAATCATTACCGTTGAAACCTCCTTGGGGTCCACAGTGATGTTTATATGACATCCATACCGTTGATAACGTCACTACTACAGGGATGAACTGGAAACACAAATATTATCCAGATTCCAAACTCCTGTGGCTCCACAAATATTTCAACTGTGGACGTTCAATCCTCACGTTTTTGGCCCACTTGAGTCTTGGATCCGATTCATTTTTATTTTCATGTCCTAAAATGAGCTCCCAAAACAGATGAACGGGGTGAATTTATCAAAAAAATCACGTTGGGCCCCACCTTGGTTCCCAGTGCAGGAACTTCCTGCGCAAGGCTTTAGCAGTAAATCCGCGTTTTACATATACCCTGGGGCGCGGACAGGAATTTCCTGCGCTAGTAACTAAGGTGGGGCCCATAGTAATGTTTTTGGATAAATCCACCCCATCCATCCGTTTTGGTAGCTTATTTTAGGACATGACCGGATCCAAGACTCACGTGGGCCTCACTAAAGGAAAAGGTGGGTAGGTAAATTACTACCGTTGAAACATCCCTGGGTCTACGGTGATGTTTATGTGACATTCATACCGTTCATAACGTCACTACTAATGGGATGAACCGGTAAAACAAATATTATCCTGATTCGAAACTCCTATGGCTCCACAAATATTTCAACTATGGACGTTAAAATCTCATGTTTTCGGTCCGCTTGAGTCTTGTATCCCGTTCATTTTTGTTTTCATATACTAAAATGGGCTCCCAAAACGGATGGACGGTGTGGATTTATAAAAAAAATCACTGTAGGGCCCACATTGGTTGCCAGCGCAGGAAATTCCTGCGCAAGGCTTTCGCAGGAAATCCGCGCCCCCGAACCCGACAGTAGCGAGTTTCCCTACTGAAGTGACGTCACCAAGTGACGTGGGCCCCACCATGATGTATGTGTTCTATCCACACGGTCCATCCATTTGTAGAGGTCATTTTAGGGCATGAGCCAAAGAAAGAATGAGTCATATCCAAATCTCAAGTGGACCCCACCACAGAAAAAAGTGGGGATTGAACGCCTACCTTTAAAAACTTCTTTGAGGCACAGAAGCTTTTGATCAAACTGTCTTTTTTTAACTTATAAACAGGTTGGATCTCAAATCAACTTCATGGTCGGCCCTATGAAGGTTTCAACGGTGTTCGTCACAGTCCCCACCGTTTTCAGTGGTGGGGTCCACTTGAACTTTTTGATATACCTCATTCTTTGGCTTATACTCTAAAACTATCTCTCCAAATGGATGGACGATTTGGATACAACACATACATCATGATGGGCCCACATAACGTGGTGACGTCACTTCAGTAGGGAAACTCTCAACTGTCGGGTTCAGTAGTTAATCCGCGTCCACCATGACTGGCCTTTGTTTTTTTGTACCGGGAAAGTGGGTCACAGCTGATGAATGATCCAGACCCCGCGCACATCTGAAACATCGGCAGGTGTGAGGAATAACGAGGTCCTTGAGCCGTCCAATTTTCAGTTGTGCAAGTTGATGGGGTTTTCCTCCACAATGTGAAGCCTGGGCATGGTCGGGCGCCCAGACCAAATTCTGGTCATACGATCGAAATTCCACCAAATGAAACAGTTTATTGTTTGACTGTTTTTACAACAGTCGGGCGCCCGACGGTCAGGTGACTGGGCATCCAATATTCGAGATTTTTCTTCTGAATCCTGTTGGACAATTTTGGCTTGGGCGGGCGCCTGATGGTCCACTGGCCGGGTGCCCGACCCGATGCGGACTGCTTATGCGCTGTTTCCTATTTTAAGTCTAATTCCTCCGGTTCTCAATTTAAGGGAGTTCCAAAACGGGATTAGGTATTCCTAATAAGGGTTTAGCACGTCCAAGGTGGGAGAGAGAGAAAAGAGGAGATAGAAAGAGAGAAAAGAAATAGAGGAAGCTTGTAGAAGAAAGTAGTTGTTTGAAGAGAGAGTTCTTCTGCGCAACCGTCAACTCAGCACTTCTACGTCCTCGGGATCGGTGAGATCGCTCTAATCTTATTGTTCTCTTGTTGTTTATCCACTCCTATATGAGTGAAGAAGGTTTGATCCAAGCGGTATGTGCTTGTGATCGGTTGTAACGTTCTACTTCATAGTGGATTGTTTATCTGGACTAGGTCCCGTGGTTTTTACCTCTTTCGAGGGTTTTCCATGTAAAAACTCTGTGTCGTGTGATTGATGCTTTATTCTTGATTATTGCATTATCATATCCCATAATTCTAGTGCATTGGGGGCAAGATCCTAAGGTTTGTGTGAAACGCACCCAACAAAGTGGTATCAGAGAGCTCAGGTTGGTTGAACGGAGTGAGATCGGTTCTGAATTATGGAAGGTGGCTCGTCAAGGATAATCAGTCTCAATGGTTCTAATTGAACCATATGGAAGGCTAAGATGGAGGACTTGCTCTATTGCAAGGACCTATATACTCCAATCCTAGGCGTATCAGCAAAGATAAATGATATGTCAGATGATGATTGAAAAAAGTTGGACCGGAAGGTGGTGGGGTTTATTAAACAATGGTTGGACGATTCCGTATTCCACTATGTGTTTACGGAAACCTCAGCCGCTAGCCTATGGTTGAAATTGCAAGGGTTGTATGAGAAGAAGACAGCCGACAATAAGATATTCCTAATAAGACGACTTGTGAATCTCAAGTTCAAAGACAGTGGTTCTATGGTTGAACACATGAATGAGGTCAGCAACATAGTGAACCAGCTCTCCATCATGAAGATGGTCCTGGATATGAACTTCAGGCTTTGCTACTGCTTAACTCATTGCCTGACAGTTGGGAGACGTTGGTGATGTCTTTGAGTAACTCCGCGCTAGACGGAAAGGTATCCATGAAACAGGTAACAAGTTTTCTCTTCAATGAGGAAACAAGGAGAAAGTCTCAGGGGTCTACTCAACAAGAGGCTCTTGTGACACAAGATCGGGGGAGAGGTAAGAACAGGAAGGGCGGGAAGGCCTGAAATAAATCAAGAGGCAAGTCGAGTGTCAGGAAAGATGTTGAATGCTGGAATTGTAACAAGAAGGGCCACTATAAACATGAATGTCACAAGAAGAAGGGTGACAAGAAGGGTAAAAGAAAGGAGAAGGAAGATGAATCAGATTCTACTGCGGTCGCCTCAGATGGCGATGTTATTGTTATTCTTTCGACAGATCACGACGTTTGTCTCATGGCTATGAGTTAGGACACCGACTGGGTGATAGACTCAGCAGCCTCGTTTCATGCGACTCCACACAGGAATTTCTTCACAAGCTATAAGTCAGGTGACTATGGGACAGTGAAGATGGAAAACTCTGGCGTATCGAATATCGTAGGGGTCGGTGATATTTGTGTGAAGACCGATGTGGGCTGCACATTGGTTCTCAGGGATGTAAGGCACATTCTAGACCTTCGCCTCAACTTGATGTCGACGGAAAGGCTGGATGATGATAGTTATGAAAGTCGATTTGTTGGTGGGCGTTGGAAGTTCATCAAGGGTTCGATGATTACAGCCAGAGGAAAGAAGTGTTGTACCCTTTACAAGGCAAGTGTCAGTGTATGCAAGGGTGGGTTGAACACAGTGGAAGATTCAGATACTGACATGTGGCACAGGCATCTCGGCCACATGAGTGAAAAAGAGCTTCAGCTACTAGCGAAAAAGCGACTCCTTCTAGACGTGAAAGGTATACCTCTGAAAACCTGTATTGACTGTTTATCAAGGAAACAACATAGAGTTTCATTTGTTAAATCTGCTTTTCATGTTAATAAAATGCATGCATTAGATTTAGTTTATTCTGATGTTTATGGTCCGATGAGGACAAAAACCTTGGGTGGGGCATTGTATTTTGTCACTTTTATAGATGATACATCTAAGAGGGTTTGGGTTTATGCTTTGAAATTCAATGACGAGGTCTTTGGTGTGTTTAAAATGTTTCATACTATAATCGAGAGAGAGACAAGTAGATCGTTGAAGTGCATCCGCATTGACAATGGTGGTGAATATAGAAGTGACTTCCACGAGTATTGTAAATCACTGGGTATACGGCATGAACAGACGGTTCCCAAGACCCCCCAGTATAATAGTGTGGCTGAGCGAATGAATCGCATCATTGTAAAGAGAATCAGATGCATGTTATCCCATGCAAAGTTGCCTAAGATGTTCTGAGTAGAAGCAATGCACACGGCGATGTTTTGATAAACAGGTCTCCATCAGCCCCGTTGAATGGAGGAGTACCTGAGAAGGTGTGGACTGGACAAAATCTGTCGTACAGTCATCTCAGGGTGTTTGGATGCAAGGCATCTGTTCACGTACCAAAGGACGAGAGGTCCAAGCTCGATACGAAAATCAGACAGTGTATGTTCTTGGGGTATGGAGACGAAAAGTTTGATTACAGGTTGTAGGATCCGACCGAGAAGAAGCTCGCCAGGAGCAGAGATGTGGTTTTCTTTTAAGATCAATGTATAGAAGACATTTGTAAGCCAGAGAAAAGCCTTCCTAGTTCAGGTGAGCTAGAGGACATAAATCCGGTTACTCCTCCCATGGTGCTTGATGACGAGGAAGTACAGTAAGGTGCAGAGGATGAGGAAGTCTCTGCAGAAGATGGACAGGGAGAGCAGCCCCCACTTGATCCACCTGTTGAGCCACAGGTGAGGAGGACATCAAGGGACAGACAGACATCCATCCAAGAAGTACTTGCCGCATGAGTACATTATGCTCATTGATGGGGGAGAGCCAGAAGACTATTCTGAGGCCTTAGCCGACGAGCATAAGGGGGAGTGGTTGAAAGCTATGCAAAAGGAGATGAAATCCTTGCATAAGAACCACACCTATGATATGTTGAAATTGCCTAAGAGCAAGAAAACTCTTAACAACAAGTGAGTGTTCAGAAAGAAGAATGAGCAGAAGAATTCACAAACGATGTTCAAGGCCAAGCTGGTAGTGAAAGGGTTTAGTTAGAGGAAATGTATAAACTTCGAGGAGATATTCTCACCTGTGGTGAAGATGACATCTATACAGGTGTTGCCTGGGTTGGCGGCTAGCATGGATTTGGAGATAGAGCAGTTAGATGTTAAAACTGCTTTTCTCCATGGTGACCTGGAAGAAGAGATCTACATGCACCAACCAAAGGGGTTCGAAGTCAAGGGCAAAGAGCATATGGTGTGTAGGCTTAGGAAGAGCTTGTATGGGCTGAAACAAGCTCTTAGGTAATGGTACAAGAAGTTCGACTTGTTCATATTAAAGCATGGATATGATAGAATGTAGTCGGACCACTGTGTGTTCACGCACAAGTTCTCAGATGGTGATTTCTTAGTTCTGCTATTGTACGTTGATGACATGCTCATCATAGGAAAAGATATCAAGAAGATTGATAGACTGAAACAGGAGTTGGGCAAGTCGTTTGTGATGAAAGACTTCGGCCTAGCAAAACAGATCCTAAGAATGGAGATAACCCGTGACAGAAGTAACAAGAAGCTTTGGCTGTCACAAAAGCGGTACATTGAGAAGTCCTAGAGCGGTTCAACATGAATGCAGCGAAGCCGGTCAGTACTCCAATGGATGGTCACTTCAAATTGAGCGACAAGCAATGTCCCAAGACGAAGGCGGAAGTGGAAGAGATGTGAAAGATACCCTATGCATCAGCAGTAGGAAGTTTGATGTATGTTATGGTGTGTATCCGTCAGACATAGTATATGCAGTTGGTGTTATCAGCCGGTATCTTACCAATCCTAGCAAAGAACATTGGGCAGCAATGAAGTGGATACTACGGTATCTGAGAGGCTCATCCAAGTTGAGCTTATGCTATGATGACGGAAAACCTGTGTTAGAAGGCTACACAGATGCAGATATAACAAGTGACATAGACTCTAGGAAGTCTACATCGGGGTTCATGTTCACATTTACAGGAGCGGTCTCTTGGCAAAGCAAGCTATAGAAGGTCGTAGCATTGTCGACGACAGAGGCCGAGTACATTACGATCACAGAGGCGTGTAAAGATATGCTTTGGATGAAGAGGTTCCTACAGAAACTCAGCCTGAAGTAGGTGGAGCACGTGGTCTATTGCGATAGCCAAATTGCTATACACTTAAGCAAAAATCTAAATCAGCACTCCAAGTCGAAGCACATAGAAATTCGGTACCACTGAATGAGATACTTTGGAATAAAAGGTGTTACAGCTTGAGAAGGTCCACACGAATGATAACGGGTCAGACATGATGATCAAGGCTTTGCTCAAGGGCAAGTTTGAGGTTTGTAGAAACCTGACAGGTTTGAAGAAGGTGAAT
Organism: Liriodendron chinense; assembly: GCA_003013855.2. NCBI lineage: Eukaryota > Viridiplantae > Streptophyta > Magnoliopsida > Magnoliales > Magnoliaceae > Liriodendron > Liriodendron chinense. Next base: position 9,643,943 of record PVNU02000637.1, on the reverse strand, counting down.
TTTTCCTGAGTCGGAAAGGGAAAGATTTGATAGGATTTTCCTCCTCAAAGCCAGAGGAGAGATGTGAAGCCTGGGCATAGTCGAGTGCCCGGACCAAATTCTGGTCGGGAGACCGAAATTCCACCAGATGAAGCTGTTTGCTGCTGGACTGTTTTTACAACAGTCGGGCGCCCGACGATTAGGGACCGAGCGCCCGATATTCGGGATTTTTCTTCTGAATCCTGCTAGATAGATTTTGGCTTGGGCGGGCGCCCGATGGTCCACTGGCCGGGCGCTCGACTCGACGCGGACTGCTTATGCGCAGTTTTATATTTTGAGTCTAATTCCTCCGGTTGTCTATTTAAGAGAGTTCCAAAACAGGATTAGGTGTTCCTAATAAAGGTTTAGCACGTCTAAGGTGGGAGAGAGAAAGAGAGAAAAGAGATAAATGAAGCTTGTAGAAGAGAGTAGTTGCTTGAAGAATGAGTTCTTCTGCGCAACCGTCGACTCGGCACTTCACGTCCTCGGGATCGGTGAGATCGGTCTAATCTTATTGTTCTCTTATTGTTTATCCACTCCTACGTGAGTGAAGAAGGTTTGATCCAAGTGGTGTATGCTTTTTATCTGTTGTAACGTTCTACTTCATAGTGGATTGTTTGTCTGGACTAGATCCCATGGTTTTTATCTCTTTCGAGGGTTTTCCACGTAAAAACTCCTTGTGTCGTGTGGTTGATGCTTTATTCTTGATTATTGCATTATCATAGCCCATAATTCTAGTGCATTGAGGGGCGAGATCCTAAAGTTTGTGTGAAACGCACCCAACACAAGTGAGGCACAAGATTCAGTGATCCAGACCGTTGGTTTGTTGTTGCACGTGGTCGATGGTCCATTCCCAACGTTGAAGATCGTAGCCAACAATAGCAGGCCATTTTAAGTTGAATGTAGACATTTGCTGTATTTTCTCATTCTTAAACTACTATTTCCAGGCAGCATTTGGAAAGCGTGGGATTGTCCAAGAGCTCTTCGGCATAGCCAATCCACAGTAGGTCCTACCAAGGAAATGGTTTGAACTTTGAACAACGGATCATAGGTCCCACACCACATGGGCACTCGAGCCCTGGTCTCAGTGTTGAAACAGAGTCTATCAACCACCGAGCCATGGAGAGCACGAGTCTACAATCACACATGGCTTCCAACACGCTGATGGTGAATGCGGCCAGTCAGACACTCGTATTGTCAAGGTCCTTGGGTTGGGTTGGGTTGGGTTGGGTTGGGTTGGGCTGGGCTGGGTTGTGGTAGAGAAACGCCAACTCAATTTAAATTAGGGTTGGATTTGGGTTGAGCTAATTCAGGTCAAGTTAGGGTGTGAATAATAACATGTATTTGAGTTGGGTTGGGTTGGGTTGCGTTGGGTCGAACATACAGTTCTTGGGGCTGGGTCATGGGTTGGGTACCTCTCAGCTTGGAATTATGCCTTGTAGGGTCGTGGGTTGGACCATCTTGAGGTTGGGTTGGGCTTGGGTTGACCCTCAACCTGATACGACTGGCCCAAGTTTCATCCTTATATTTGACCCATGATATCTAATTTGGTAGGGCCAAAAACCAATGAGATCAGACTACAGTGGTCATATGGTTGATTTCCCAAACTGGATGGTTAACATCACGTTGGGTGGAAAATGAGCAGAAGTTGCAAGCATCAGACGGTTAGGATCGTCCATTCACCGTGTCTTTCGGCACACTAGATCTGCAGTCCATCACCATCACCACACACATTTGCCTCATGTATTGGGGCGTCATAAATTCATAAGGGAATCTCTTTAGTTAGAAGATATGAGATGGGTTTTGATTTCATCCAAATGAGAAGTTGGATTAATTTGTTACTGTGGGACTAAAATCTTCTAGAAATGGACATTTAGGGGCGTTTGGACAATAAGTTACTTATGCCTCAAGTAGTTTATCTTGGTTTCTACTTATTAAGCAAATAAAAAAGTAGCTCATCTTGATTTCTACTTATTAAGCTGAAGTAATTAAGTGGGCATTTGGACTGCAAGTTACTTAAGCTACTTATGCCTCAAGTAACTTATCTTGGTTTTTACTTATTAAGCTAAAGTAATTGAGTAATTTTAAGTAAAAAAGTTACTGATAATTGATCATAAACCAAAATTACTTATCTCAATAAGTTACTTAACTACTTCTGTAACTAGAAAAGGTAACTTATTTGGTGGTATCCAAATGGCCGTTTGGATTGTAAGTTACTTAGATAAGCTACTTATGCCTCTTAGTAAGTTATTTTGGTTTCTACTTATTAAGCGAATAACTATGTTTGGTAAACAACATACTTATCAGTCCTGTACCACAATTTACAGCTATGAACGAGCACCTCTTTTCTTGGCATTTCTTTGAACAAGTATTATGCATCGTTTATTTTAATATTGGATCTGTAACTTAGTGACAATGAGTTCCAAATTTTAGTTGGTTGGAGCTAAGCTAATGTATGCGGCTAATATAATTTTCGAATGTTTCCTTGTCAATCATTGTACGTAGCTAGAGTATTAAATCACTTCCTTACAAAAGAAAGGCAACTAGGTGACCATTGAACGGAAGGTTGTATGAAGATTTGGCCTCATCATTATTTTGAAGACGCATACACATAGGGATGGTACAAGTGGCACCCGTGTACCTTAATTCAAAGCATCCAAATTGTGGCCCCCTTCTCTGATGGGGTGTTCAACCAGAATTGTTACTGTAAACAAGCAATTTTGTTTGCCTAAGGCCATCAAAGGGATGGTTAAGATGATGCTTATTCAACGATTTGAATTCAAAATATAGATATCCATTAATTAGAAGTTAGGGCTATCCTCTGAATCTAGTTTTGGTTATACTCCTTATGTAAAGTGGGTCCTACCATTTGGATGATTTTGAATAAGGTACACATATGCTATTACATGTTGGGTTGGGCGGTTGCCGCAAAAATCAACATAAATAAGCATAGTTTACGGCTATGGATGAGCACCTCTCATTTTAGTCGATGGAGAAAAAGTAAAAAACCAAAAAAAAAAAAAAAAATTATTGAAATACTTAATCGATTTTAAGCAAATAAGTAATGATAATTTTTTATTAAGCTATGAGCAAGAAAAGAAACTTATTTGGTGGTATCCAAACGGGCCCTTTAATGAGAGGCATGTAATGGATATCTAGATGTTGGGTCGCAAGTAGAGGTGGGCAACGATCTGAGCCGGGCCGAGTTAGCCCTAGATTGGTTTGGCTTGTTTTTGTGCCACCCTGGTTTGTAGAATGGCTCGGTTTGGATTTCGGGCCAACCCATTCGGCCCGAGTTTGGTTTGCTATAGAAAAATTTGGTTCGAGCCGGGATCAGTTTGCTAGAAAATTTTGATCCGAGGCAAGCTGAGTTTGAACAAGTGATAGCACTTTTTTCTTTTTTCTTTTTTTAAATAGAAAAGAATTTAAAAAGTTTGAAAAAAATACAAAAGTATCTGACCACATGATGTTTAACATCCTCCAAAGGAGGAGTGCAACTTCAAATTAAATAGACATATAAGAGCCTTTTCCAAACAAAAGTACACAATCATCATTTTACAAGTGTAAGTAAGTAGCATGCATCCATGTATATGTATTATGCATTATTCATGTCATCATGTATATATATTATCCATGCCATCCATCCATTTTTACATATCATTTTAGGACATGATCCTAAAATGGAATCATATCCAAAGCTCAAGTGGATCACACCACAAGAAACAATCTACTTACAATCTATGAGCCGAATCAAGCTGAATCAAATCAAGCTTCGAGTTGAACCAAGTTAGTTCTGCCCTAGTTTAAACTTGGTTTGTTTTTTTAAACAAGCTTGACTCTTAGGCTTGGTTTGGTTTGAATTTCAATTCGAACCAATCCAAGCCGAGCTTTTTCGAACCAATCCGAGCTAAGCTTTCGAACTGGCTTGGTTTGTACCCACCTCTAGCCGCAAGTGACATTCCACTCTAATACCATGTCATATCACCACTCTCTCAAGTTGCTAGAGGATGGCCTATCAATGTATATATATATGAAGGGACTTAATTAACACATAGTTACTTTGCATGCACACAATCTCCATTTACGGTTGGTATGAGACTAATCCGGAGTATTTACCACAAAAGAAAATACCTATTGAGCTGATTGGTAATACTGTTTATAGTACCTATTATCCAAAGAGGAATCCTTCCGGTGGCATCTGCCATCTACCCTACTTCCCTCCACCTTTCATTATCTGGGTATGCTAGAGCCGTAAACAGTCATGCAAGCATTCTGAGAAGTATAAAATGTAGAGAGGGACTACAAATTGATTAGGAGAGGAAAACAATCCATGCAAGATTCTATAAAACTGAAAATCTACACATGGGTACACAATAAGTCATAGCTGTGAATGTTATTCACATCACCATTTGATGCATGTTCACTTATACATTTACATACTCCATTCAATTAATTAAGTCATTGAATTAAGTCCGATTTGTGAGCAGTCAGGCCTGGAGGCAGTCCAGATGAGAATGGAGAAATTTTTTGTCATGAACGAGGTAAACGCTTTTTACTTATTTGAGGTGTGTTAGTACATCATCAAAGAAAAAATAAAAGAAAATACTTAAATAAAGGACTAAAAATGAAATTAAAAATGCCAAAATAAATACTCCCAAGCAAACAAAACCTTCTTCTCCTCCTCTTCTCCTACTCTCAGAAAGTTAAAAAACAACAGCAGCATAGGCTTTCTTGAACTGGGGATGCTACCAACACCATATCTCAAGCTCAGCAGTATGTCCATTCTTCCCCACCACCACCACCACCACCACTAGCTTCATCCTGACCGTTCATCCAATAGCCTGCTTTCCCGACTATGGAATTGGCCAGGTACGGCGTTGAATGGAAGGCACGGAACAGCCCACCCACGATTGCCTCCATTCCTTCAACACCACCGCCGCCACTGTACTCGTCTGCCCGGCACTTGAGAATCTCGAACATGAACTCAGGCTCATGTTGCATCACTCGAAGGACGTCCGCACAGTCCAGCCCCGGCACCGCCCGCGTTACCGCGAAGCTGTGCGGGCCATCACTCTGCGATACACGCACCTCGCTCGGTCCACCGAAGAGGTTGTGCAGGCCCCCGAGCGCCTCCTGGTAAGCCCCACCCAGGAACATCCCCAGATAGTAGCCCCCACCACTGCCGCCGCCTCCACCATTTCCGACCACTCCATCCAACTCGTGAAGTGGCAGGCTCGATTCCCCACCGATGAACTTGTCGATCTTCCCGTCACTTTCACATGTTAGATCCGATAGGATACCCTTCAACCCGGGCCGCTCATCCAGTCGGTGGATCGGGACAATCGGGAAGAGCTGCCCGATCGCCCAAAAATCTGGTATCGACGTGAAGAGCGAGAGGTTCACATGGTAGGTGCGAACTGGATCAGACACCCCAATTGCCTTCAACACGCATTCACAGAGGCCGTCCACGGCGGCGAGCTGCTCTAGGCCCAGAGACCCTTCCTTGAACTGATCCATGCAGCGGAGCTTGAGCTGCTCGGCGTAGATCAAGCACGTATCATATTCGCTACGGAGTGCCGCAGCTCTCAGGTTCCGGTAGTCGGCAAGGGCCTCGTCTGGCAGGTGTTCGACAAAATAAGCAAGATCAAGACCGTCCGGTGGAGACACCGGCAGAGTCGAAGAGACCGCCTCGAAGACCATGATTGAATGGTGGGACACCAGCGCCCTCCCACTCTCGCTGCTTATCACCGGATGCTTCACGAACTTCCGGTCGCATATATACCGCACCGCCTGCACCACAGCAGCGGCGTACTCCTCGAGCCCATACCCAACCGACTTATCAGAGGATCCCGATCGCGACCCATCGTAATCAATGCCGAGCCCAACGCCAATGTCGATGACGTGCATACTAGCGCCGAGCCGCTCAAGCTCACAGTGGATCTGTGCGGCCTCGCCAACACCATCAGCGAGCAGGGCCGTAGTCGGAATCTGAGATCCAATGTGGAAATGCAGGAGCTGGAAGCAATCCAGCATCTGCAACTTCTCAAGCTTCCTCACCACGCTCAGAATCTGGACCGTCGTCAATCCAAACTTCCCTTTCTTGCCGGAAGTTGATCCGAAATGGCCAGAATGCTTGGTCCTGAGCTTAGCCCGCAGACCAATGATCGGGCGGACGCCGATCCGATGGCTTATATCAATCACCAAATCAAGCTCCTCTTCCTGCTCGAGAACAATCACTGTATTGAGATTGAGCTTCCGCGCCATTAAAGCAAGTGAAACATACTCCGAATCCTTGTATCCGTTACAGATCAGAAAAGCTTCGGGGCTGCCCTTGCAGAGGCAGCTCATGGCGAGCAGGAGCTCGGGCTTTGATCCAGCCTCGAGGCCGAACCCGAAAGGCGATCCGAACCGCACAATGTCCTCGACGATGAACCGATCCTGATTGCATTTCACCGGATAGACGCCTTGGTAATGAGACTCATAACCCTGCGATCGGATCGCAGAATCGAACGCCGACTGCAGGGATTCGAGCCGGTGTCTGAGGACATCAGGAAGGCGGATGATGACCGGGAGCGGGATCCCGAGCCCGCCAGAGAGCTTCGGATCAGACACCCTCCGGACGACCTTCATGAGATCGATCTCCTGGTGAGGGAGCGTTGCGGCGCCGGAGGGACGTACGGAGATGTTGCCGGAGGGGTTGACGGAGAAGTAGGGATCGCCCCAGCCGTCGATCTTGTAGAGGGAGGCGGAGAGGGAGGTGGACCAATCGGTGGCGGGGACGGCGGTCGGAGGGGCGCCAGTGAATGTCTCCGGCGGCTGCTGGGGAAGATAGAAATCCCCGGCGAGAGCGGGGTAGCCAGGAGGGAATGCAGCAGCATCTACGAAACTCGCCAGGGCAGGCATCTCTTCCAAGATCTGAAAGAGGAGAAGGAGAAGAAGAGAAGAAGACAAAAATCTAGGGTTTCAAGATCCCGTCTTTGTGTGAAAGGGGGTTTTAAAAGCCGCCGAGGCGCCGAGGCCGGAGCCCCGGCTACCCCCAAAAGAAGCAGAGAAGAAGTTGGAATGGGGAAAGAAATCCTAGCTCGCCTTTGTGGATCTCAGAAATCCCCACGCCTGACCGTCAGGAGAGACGGATTCCGTTCGAAGGCCGACGGAGAAGACGGACGGAAATGGACGGAACAAAACGGAGTGGGCGGGCGTTAGATCGCAGCAGATCCAGAAACGAGAGGCAGGATAGAGGTGGCAATGGGTCGGGTCGGGTCGGGTCGGGTCGGGTTCGGGTCGGGTCAAGTTCGGGTCGGGCCATTTCCACCTCAACCCTAACCCGACCCAAATTGAATTCGGGTTGGATTCTCCCAACCCTTACCCAACCCAAATTTAACCGGGTCGGGTCGGGTTGACCCACATTTTAATGATCAACTAACCAATTTGTAGATTAAACTAGATGCATAAAACACTAGCATTCAATTGAAAACCAAACCATCCATGTTTAATAGGTATGTAAGTTACCTATATGTAAAAAAAAAAAAAAAAAAAATCAAAACTTTCTTATAAAGTATTTCTATCATGCAAATACTGAAAGAGAAAAATAAATGGAGAATGGAGTGCAGATTTAAAGCATACCTCTTTAAGCATCAATGCCATTAGAGTTATAGGATGATGCTTCGGACACGTCGATTCTTATCGCGTCATCAATATCATCATCAATCAGTTTATCTATTTTGAAAAAGAAAAATAATAATTTATTTCATGCACTAACAAATATCAAATAGAATTAATTTTGGTAATAAAATTAGTTACCTTCTGACCCATACAACCAATCTCTTGTACATATTAATGCTTCAACATTTTCTGATGTAAGAACACTCCGAGTTTGATCAAGGACCTTCCCTCCAATGCTAAATGCTGACTCGGAAGCAACAGTTGAAATAGGAATAGCCAATATATCTCGAGCCATCGCAGCAAGTTGAGGGTAACGATATTGACTGCGCTTCCAATCTTTTAAAATATTAAAATCTTCTTGTTCACAAAGAGGCTCGTCCAAATACAAATCTAACTCTGATTTTGACTTTGTGGATTTAGAAAAATTCTTAAATTCCTACATTATATGTCAATAAAATATGTATTAGTTAAATGAATATATAAATGCATTAAATTATAATGAACATGAAAGTTAACTTTTTAAATAAAAATACCTGCAATGGATCAGTAAAGCTATTCAAACTGGCACTCGAAGCTAAGGGAACGTCTTGTGTACTTGATGGGGCTGTTGAAGAGTGATGTGCATATTCTTTATAAAGCTCATCTAACTTCTTACGAATGCGTGTTATATATGACTCAGCATCATCAATGCCATAAAGCTTGACATAACAATACTCAACTAACTTCATTTTATATCGAGGATCAAGAACAACAGCAATAGCAAATAGAATATTATAATCATCCCAATATTTATCAAACTTGTCCCTCATCTGCCATGCAATCGTTTTAATGAATCCACGTGAACTTTGCATCCCTTCACTAATGCACATTTCAATTTGCCACACGCCATAAAAATATAAATTTGCCGTTGGATATTTGGTTCCCGAAAACATATTTGTAACATCATAAAAAATCTTCAAGAATTTTGCAATTTCTTCAATGACCATCCACTCCATGTTACTGGGACAATATGTATAATTTGCATCACACAACTTCAAATGACATATTGCTTTGCGATGTGTAATTGCGCTCTCCAACATTAAATATGTTGAATTCCACCTAGTTGGTACATCTTGACGCAATCCCATTTTACTTTGAGAAGAAAATTGTTTAACACACTCATCAAACTTTTTTTTTCTTAGTTGGCTGCCTTTGATATACTTGATGGTTTCTCGAACTTTTACAACAGCTTCATCAATTTCTTTCAAACCATCTTGCACTATAAGATTTATAATATGTGTACAACAACGCACAAAAAAGAACTCACCATCCAATAATAGTGCATTCTTTAGCATTAGTTGGCCTTTGTAACATTCAACAAACCTCTCATTTGATGACGCATTGTCTAATGTGATGGAAAATATTTTTTTTTCTATATCCCACTCATTCAATAAAGTAGACACTACTTCAGTAATAGCGACACCGGAATGTGGAGGCGCCATCGCTCTGAAATTTAAAATCCTTTTCTGTAACTTCCATTCTTTGTCAATAAAATGTGCTGTGATGGAAATATATCCATCCGTTGTAATGGAGGTCCAAAGATCTGAAGTAAGACTGACCCTTCCAAGCATTTCTTTCAATGATTCTTGAGCTTTCTTTTTTTGTTTCTTATATAATTTCAAGACATCAGCTTTTGCCGTGTTGCGAGTTATATTTTTGATATCATGGTTAAGATAAGTAAAAATGTCCCTCATCCCATCATGCTCCACTATCTGAAATGGATAGTTGTGTTTTACTATAGCTTTCGCCATTAACTCACGAAATACGTCTTGATCAAGGTTGGAGGGTTTCAAAATTAAAGAGCCACCTGCTTGTCCACTCGTAGATGACAAGAACATTTGTCGCACATCTTTATTTGTTCGTCGTACACAAGATTTCAAATGCCGTTTTAGGTTGGTAGTTCCATAGGCACGGCTATGTATTGCTGACCACAATGATTACATTTGGCTCTTTTCCTGCCATCTTTTCCAATGACTATCACTTCAAATTCATCCCAAACACTAGAACGATTTTTTCTTGATCGTTTGGATGTTGCCTCGGTTATAGAATTTTTTTCAATAACTTCAATATCATCATTATCACTATCCAGTGAGACTGACATGATTAGACCACTGCAAGGTAAATTAAAATATCCAGTAAAACCTCTGTTTGTGACAATTAGAAAGAATAACAATGGCTTATTAAATGAGAGAGAACCATCATAACTTGAAGAGACAAATCTAACTACATGAATAATTCAAAGATGTGAGAGTTTATTCCAATCAACATGCTCAAGCATATAAGTAGCCTTTGCAACATAAATCTATATCAATTATTCATATGAACATCAAGGTATTTGAGCTAAGCACAAGTTAAATATATCGATTTATGTAACCAATAGGTATAAGAAACTCAAGTACAAACTAAGCATGTTTCAACTCATATAATGACTAAGCGTGCTATTAGCATAAATCATTTAATAACAAGAATTAAAATAGAAATTATTACTCAACCAACAAATGGGTGGAAAGCCCAAGGAAAGGAATCATCACCTTCTCAAGTAAAACCGAATGGACTTGAATGTATCAAGAGTCCTAAGGATGGTGCAATCCTCAATTCCTAATGAGCAGATTTGATGTCTGATTCGGATTCAATTCCCCAACTAGATCAATATGATGAACCTGGGATGAATTTCAATCCACTAGATAGGCTTTTGGTTTGGGGGAAACCGGCAAGTTGGACGTTCCAACGATTGAGATTGCTACTTGAAATGGCCCATGGCCAAATGGTTGTCCCAGCAATGCCTGTACCACGGCGATGGCTGGCCCGGCTCGATTTTGGAAGCGTGAACAACACCCCACTCGGTTTGCTTCTACCTAGCAACTATGCCCAACAACTGGCCCAAAGCTTACTGGAACCCAACAGCATACAATCACTCTCCTCCAATCTCTCTCTCTCTCTCTCTCTCTCTCTCTCTCTCTCTCTCTCTCTCTCCACACTCCTTCCGGTTTGGGAAGAGGTGCTCTCTCTCTGTTATTCTTTTCTCTTCCCCCACACTCCTTCCGGTTTGGGCAGAAGTGGCTGGAAATGGAAGCCTATTGCGAGAACTGAGAATGCCTCACCTTATCAGCTGCATGCCCTAAAATGAATGGTTGTGATTTGTTGAACAAACGGCTATGATTAAGAGAGAAAAGATCTCTCGGATTTGCCAGCTATCGGGCAGAAACGAAACTGCCATTTTCGAGAAAATTTCTCCCGCGCATCTCACTTTGCACCAGAAATTGTGCGCATGCTGGGGTGTATTCACATGTGGTGATGATTGGATTCTGGTACGAATCAAAGGTCCTATATGATGGACGGCTCAGATCGTTGAGTTGGTCTGTGATGGTGGGCCACAATGACACGCACGGACGCTTGTACCGGCGTACATTAAAAACGCCCGCAGGATGGAGAAACGGAAAGGAAGGAGGAAACCTTCCTCTCTCAGGAAGTTATCGGGGCAGCACCCGATTGGTTGAGGCCCAGGTCTGGTGCGCCGCTGGTGCACCTCCACCAGTGCACATGCATGGATTGGAAGTATGGCCACAGGGGTTCATCTGTGAGATCTACTTCGTCCATATGTTTTTCCAAACTTCATCAGGACACGAGTTTCCAATATAAGTCAAATCCAAACTTTAGGTGGGCCACAGATCGAAGAAACGAAAAGTTTACGTTTCAGGTAAACGGCCGCACTCGGCACTTTGTGCCTGGACTTTAGCGTCCAATCGAGAGTTTCAACATGAGGTCCTGGCAGATATTAGCTCGGATTCGACTCCCAGACATGATGGAAGGCTCAGCTCATCTAACTGTGGCCCACACCGATCACGATCAAGGGATAACTAGACTGCTTAAAAGATAAAACTTATTTCGACATCCCAACTTCAGCTTTGCACTGCGGACCTTACAATGAATAGAAGCGAGGGCCATTTCCTAGGGTTTGGTCAACATATGCGTTGGACATGATGGATGACTTAGATCAAACACATGACCACCAATGGTGGGCCACATCAAGCAGAAACGGACGCTGTCCGTTTAATCAACTCAAGGCTGGAAAAGGGGAGAGAATATCTCTTTTTAGAAAAGAGTCGGCCAGCGCCGAGAAAAGTTTTGCTACACCCACGAGTTAGCTACGCTAGCTACACCGGTTGTAGCGATGACCCCACAATGATGTATGTGTTGGATCCACACCGTTCATACATTTGGCGACATCATTTTAGGCCATGAAACCAAAAATGAGGCAGATCTGAACCTCAAGTGGCCCCCCAATAATCTTTTAATGGTTGGCGTTCAATCCCCACCATTTTCTTTGCTGGGTCCACTTGAGCTTTTGATCTGCCTCATTTTTGGTGTCATGCACTAAAATGATCTCACAAAATGGATGGATGGCGTGGATACAACACATACATCATGGTGGGTCATTGCTACGCCCGGTGTAGCTAGCGTAGCTAACTCGCGGGTGTAGCAAAATTTTTCTCGCCAGCGCCAAACTTGGAAATCGGATTGCGTCCTGAGTTACTAAGTGCAGTCTTATCGTATGAGTAAACTCAGTTGGGCCCACTGTAAATGTATGTAGTTTATCTACACCGTCCATCCTCTTTTACAGATCATTTAAGGGGTTGACACCAAAATTGAAGCATATCCAAAACTCAGGTGGACCATACCACAAGAAACAGTGGGTATAATGATTTCCACCGTTGAAACGTTTTTAAGACCTGAAGTGATGTTTATTTTTCATCCAACGTGTACACAAGCTCACGTAGACATTGATGAAGGGAAAACAAATATCAGCTTGATCCAAAACTTCCGTGGATTTGCCACGGACATCCACGTGGAAGCTCAATCTCTACCGTTTTCCTATGGTGTGGTCCACCTGAGATTTTTATGTCTCATTTTTTTGCCAGTAACTTAAAATCAGATGAAAAAATGTATGGACCGGCTGGATCAAAAAATACATTCATAGTGGGACCCACAAAGCTTTGAAACCATCATTTGCTTGGACTAGCAGATCCACACCCCTCTAGGTATGTCCTGGCGAAAGTGGATTAGGTGAGACCCCGACCACACCTAAGATAGTGCGGCCTTACCATGGGGCTCATCTTTTATGTATTTATTATGTATTGTTCATCCGGTTTCTAAAATCAATAAAAATGGGGCCTACTTGTATCAGAAGTGAAATCCACTACGTTCATCATTTAGCAGGGTGTGTGAAATCTACTTAACCCTTATATGATTCGGGTCGGGTCGGGTCGGGTCACCTTTAACCCTAACCCAACCCATAAAAATCCGGGTCGGGTCGGGTCAACCCAAAAATTGAATTCGGGTCAAATTTTCCAACCCTAAACTAGAAAAATCCAGGTCGGGTCGGGTCGGGTTAGCGGGTCGGGTCGAATTTTGCCAGGTCTAGGCAGGATGGATCGGTGGAGCAGCGCGATCGACGTGGAAAGGAAAGAAACAAAACGGGGAAGGCTTTTCGTGGCTCGTTTTCTACTCTCCCTACTTGCCGCGTCAGTAGAGAAATCAGCTCCTGAATCGATGCCACCGAGATCTTTGGGCCCCACCATGAAGTATGTGTTATATCCACACCGTCCATCCAATTATAGAGATCAATTCAGGGCACCATATGAAATCTCAAGCAGATAAAAAGGTTATGTGGACCACACAACAGAAAACAGTGGGCATTGAAAGTCTATCATTAAAAACTTTCTTGGGCCCACAGATATTTTTGTTTTTTCTTCTTCCATGTCCTTATTAACTTATGAACATCTCAGATCTCAAATAAATAGGGTTGTGCACGGTTCGGTCGGTTCGGTTTTGAGGAAAAATATCCAACTGAACCGACTTAGTCGGTTTTGAATATTTAACAACCGAACCGAACCGATGAATCATCACCAACCGAATCGAACTAGATAAATTCAGGTCGTTCGATTTTATCGGTTTGGGCCTTAATCTAAAACTTTTGTGGCCCATAAAATGCTTCTAATGGTTATTCATCATTGTTTCTAATGATATTGTTTACTTGAGATTTGGATCTTCTCAAGGTTTGGAATCATGTCCTAAAATGATAGATGAAAACAGATGAATGGAATGGATATAGAAAACATACATCAAGGTGGGTCCACACAGTTAGGATAACACCCACTGAACTGTTACCCTAATTTGCACCCTCACTGTGATGCAGAGTCGGTGTCTGTGTAAAATTCTTTTACTTGACATAAGGTAATTGGTAATGTAGTTTAAATGGGCCCCACTATCATGCATTTTAAAAATCCACCCCAACTAGCAGGTGACTAACCCAATTTTAAGCCTAAATATGAAAAATCAGCGTCATCTTTGATACATGCGGACCACACAATCGGAAATAGTGTATAGGCCACATTACCCTCTAAACTCTTTTTCTTGGTGTGGCCCACTTGAATTACAGATAAAGATGATATTTCAATCTTGGGCCTAACTTAGGGTGGCACCCTTACTAGTTTGTGTGGATTTCATGTAAATATTGAAGTGGGGCCAACCTCAACTTGTCACACACACACATACATGTCGGTTTGGTTCGGTTGAAAATGGTTTATAATTTTCACAAACTAACAACCGAATTGGCACTCGGTTTTTTATATTAAAAAACCGACCCGACCCGAAATAGATTGGAAAACCGACCGAAATCGATCGGTTCGGTCCAATTCAGTCGGTTTTATCGGTTCAGTCGGTTTTTTGAACAGCCTTACAAATAAACATCACGGTCAGCCCAAGAAGGTTTTAACGGTGGGCATCACTGTCCCACTGTTTTCTGTGGTGGCGTCCACTTGAGCTTTGGATCTTCCTGATTCTTTGTTTCGTACGTTAAAATAATATCCCCAAATGTATGGACGGTGTAGATACAACACATACATCATGGTGGCCCCACAGAACTAGGTGACGTCACTTCAGTAGCGAACTCGCTACTGACGCAGTCACTATCTAAACCGCGTCCACTCCCCGCACTTTTAACGTTGCTTACGCGGAGGCTCGATTCCGATTGGAAATCTCTGGAACACGAAAAATACATTTTTTGCCTCGTGCCGGACCATTAAAATCTGTACACGTTCAGACGTTTAACCACACGTTTCATACCTAAAATCCTCCATTTTGCACGCACTCGATTATCTGTATACCAAAAAATACACGAGTTTGACGTTCTTATCGTGACTATATAAGTTCAACCGTTGATTAGTTTCACATTTAAGATCTGCATTTTATTGCATTTAAGTTTTCGAATTTTAGCAGTATATTTTCTATTTAAAAACTTGATTTCCATGATTTGGACGGTCTGGATTAGGGTAAACATATTTACACGTGTGTATCATGAAGCACATGCCTATGGAAATTTCGTACATTGTTAGGGTAGCGAACAAAACTTCGGTACCAAGTTCGAGAACTTTGGAAACTCGAGCTGGTAGAACCGGAATATGGTAGACCATCTATCCTATCTACCGTACACGTGGCTGATTGACGCATCATCAACCGTAACTTTTCATCGTTCCTGGTTCACAACGTGCATGGAATATGGCACCTGGATTCGATGCTCTTGTCCATCTAATCGTTGTTCTACCAAAGCAATTATTTTCAACGGTTATAAAAAATCGAATATAACTAAAAAACTGAGTGATTTTATTTCGGAAATGAGGACTATCTATGACAAGGCCCACCACATGGACAGTCATGATTCTTACATTAACTTTGGCACGTGGACAGCAGAGACGCAGCTCTACGGTATTCCAGCTCTACTGGCTGTACGGGAGTGTGTAACGGCCAGATGCTATTTGAATATATTTTACCTCTTATCTCTGTCTCTTTTAACATCCCGTCTCTCTCATTATTCTAACTAACCCTCTTTAAAGAAGGAGCTTAAAAGGAGGAGTCCTACTTTAACTCAAACAACTAAGAAAAAAAGATTCATGTGGCTGATATACTTGGTATGATCCATGCTGTTCATAGACTCAACGGATTTCTAAGATCCAAATTATTTAGAATCCTAAATCTTAGGCCAATGAGATCATTGGATGGGCCACATCAGTCTGAGACAAATTTAACCTAAGAATTATATAATGATTATCTCTGTTGATCCGTTGGATGATTGAGGTTTGACCAATCTAGACTGACTATTAAAATTCAGACATTAGATTATGATAACATCTAAATTTGATGATCGATATGATCATCTGGTGAGCTACCTTGATCAATCAATGATTGATTATTAGAATTGTAATAAATTGAAGGCATAAAAATATCATTTATAATTTTTTTTTAAAGTTGAATTAAATGGACTTATGCACTAATTTCATTGAGTTGAGGCTTAGTTGAAGCCATCTAATGGTTACTATGCATTTAGATATTGTTTTATTATAGTTGGGATTAAACAATAATTAAAATTAATTTTGAGTACTTTTTCTAATTTTTCAAAGGAATTTTTCTGTAATTATTTAGGGATCTATTTGCAAATTCATCATTAGGGACCTATGTGCAAAGAAAAAAATTACAGTGAGGTTCTATACAGAATTTTAACAAGGATTTATTTGCAAATAGAAAGTTATAGAGGTATTTTATTGTAACAGGATCAAGATTTTTATGAAATTTGCATATTTTATTATGTGTTTAATGTTTAATAATTCTACATTAATTTAAAATATTATATTAAAAGTAGTCTAGTCAATTTACAAATTATATATTGCCCTTTAGATGCCATTATAAAGTTTTAAAATATTTGATTGGCGTATAGAATAGCCATAGTATTTTAAAGCATAACAATGTTTGGACGCTAATTACATCCTAAATATGTATGTGACTATTCTAGAAGCAATGTCATTAACGGTTGCGATTATTTCTAAAAAAATAATGGCTTAGTCTCATAGGGAAGCCATCATATTTTATGGCTCAATCAGAATAGATAATGAATTTCACATCAATATGAAGATTATTCTAAATGCACATAAGTATGAGATCTAGATTAGTCAAAGGTAAGCCCAACAATATGAATCACTAAAATTAGGCGATAATTTTATTTATGAAATTTTAAGAAATTCTAAATCAAATTAAACCACCTGTTTTACAGAATATCTCTACTATACTAAGGTGAGTGATCCTGATGTGGTTCCTCCCTATTAAGTTAAAATAGATGAATTGTTTGATATATTTGTATGCTTATTTGATGTAATTACTATGATTCTTTAACTTGACTTGATTGGACATCGATTTGATTAATGCATTGATAACGATGATTGGTTTTTATGATTTGCTTTGATGTATTGATATAATTCATTATCGGATTTTTTTTTTTTTTTTTTTTTTTTTTTTTGTAAATACAATTTGTAATATGATTTACTGAATGGATATAACTATGGATTGATGGTTGTATTAACGTTATCAATTGGTATAAGAACTATGTTAATACAAATCTAAGAATGGAAATGATCATATATCATTCATGTCTGATATGTTAAGATTGTGCATCCATCATTGCGTGCACAACACGTGTTTAATTCCTGGGAGATCTTCTTAGATGGTTTACCTGATAGAATTGTTACCGGATGTCCATTATACTAGTGGAAGCCTACTCAAGAAGTAGACGTGGGCTTTCTCTATGCCTACCAAGTGGTAGAAGCCTGTTAGAGGAAAGATGTGGGTTGATGGGTTTCCAACTCAAACAGGTGAATGGATTCCCACTTTGATACATTCATACATTCATGTATTTGCATTTCTATATATAATCGTTTTTGCTCTATTTTAAGTTGATGCAATGAACTATGTTGGGACTTCTCACATACTTAGCCAGCTTACTTGTATTAATGTAAAACCATATTGATATGACCAAAGATGAGTCATTGGCTCAAGAACAGGAGGACGTGATCGAGCCAAAAAAGGATCATGAAACACGTGGCCCTACTTGATGGCAGAAGAAGTTGCTACTCTAGACCAGCCATGATTATCATTTTAATTTCATTTGATATTTTTGAATTATTATTTGTTTCTTTCGGATTGTTGGACAAGATTATTTAGTTGATTGGTTTGACTATTTAAATTTCTAATTATTAAAGATCCTGAATGAAAGGTCCTTAAGTAGATTAATAATAAATTATTAGATTGGATGGTTGATTTCTATCATATGAGATGGGGTTGGGCGTAAATACAATCTAGAATTTATAAAAGTACTACAATTTATGCAAATAAAACAATTAATTCAATTCATGTACACTTAGGTACTTGAAATACAATCTAGAATTTATAAAAGTACTACTGGTTAGGTAATTAGTGTACAAGTAGTGCGTGAAGCTCAAAGTACATGCTAGGTACCTGAAATTGGAGTCGGACTACGTCCTTCCTCAATGGTGGGTGTTCAATCACCACTCTTTCCTACGGTGTAGTCGACCTGGGATTTGGATTTACTTAATGTTTTGGGACCACGTCCTAAAATGATTTGGAAAAACGGAAGGACGGTGGGGGAGATATAACACATCATCAAGGTGGGGCCCCACGGTAAGGGTAATACCCACTAAGGAGTTTCTTCGGTAACACCTAATCCACGCTCAAAAATAACGTGATAAAATTCAAGGAGATTCGTTCAGAGACACATTCCCGACCAACCAGATTTTGGCACGTGTACTTACCTTGTCCCATGCTCACAGATTTCTCTCTGATGAATATTACTCTAACCCATATGCCCACACCCATACTCGGTTACCCGGTTTAGCTGTCAATGGGCCCGGCCTAAGGTCCTAGAATCCTATACAACACCCATTTTACGCACCCAACTCTTTGGGCCCACCATGTTCTACCTGTGAAATCCAATCCATCCATCTTGTGAGCTCTTTGATGCTAGGCCCTGCAGCCGAAATTTAGCCAGATGCACAACCTGGTAAGCCACACCGCAGGGGATAATGGGGATGGGATACCAACCGTCGGTTTGTTCTGGGGCCACCATGGTGTGTCTTTCACCTAACCCATTCATCAGGTGCAATTTTATTAGTGTGGCGCATATGAGTGTTCTATTAGGTTGATATTTTGTACGTATAGTTAGCATAAGGGTTATAACAAGATAAACGGAGTGGATTTCACATATAGAACATGGTGGGCCAGAAAGAGCTTCGGTGTTTGGATGCTGAATAAAATAGGTGTTCATACTTCATAGACATTCAGGTCCGGGCCTAGGGTTGTCATAGGCCCGAATTTTGGACTCTTCAGGAAGCACCTATTCATAACTTTGCATTTGATAGACCCAACCCTGGCTCATTGGTCCGACTCTAACCTAGGGCTGTAAATGGGTCAACGGAACTGATGGAGTACCCAAACCCAACTCATTTAGACCCAACTCAAATCCGACCCATTTGTTAAATGGGACAGGTCTGGGTCCAAGAATAGACCCAATTGCTAAATGGATCCGGATTTGGATCTGGATCTGGTTTCATTTATATTAGGCCCAACCTAATCCAACCCAACCCAACATACCCATTTAGTAAATGGGCGGGTTTTGGTTTATCTTCCAAGGGACCCTTCTAGGCTCGACTCATCAAGGCCCAGTTTTAAACCTAGTAAAAATACTTTCATACTAGATCCAAACCTAGACCCATTATACCCGACCCATTTATAAATAGATATGGATGGATCTCCCTTTACCAGACCCAAACCCATTTAAAAATGGGTCTGATCGGGTTGACTCAGACCTGACCCAAACCCACCCATTTATTAAAAAGGTCTAGGTAAAACTTTGGACTCATACCCATTAGTAAATGGGGGGGTCTAGTTTTGGCTAAACCCGACCATTTACAGCCTACTAGAACCAGACCGGAATTGAAATGAATGGACTGGACCTTGACCCGGACCCGATTCGAAACGTCGAGCCCATTAGGATAAGAAATTAGTTTAAATAACAAGCAAGGACATTTAACAGGTGAAGCAGTCTCCTGCGCTGTGATACGTGCGGGAGAGGAGGTTTGCCGTAATGCATCCCAGGTTATCGGTACTTGTTATCCAGGGGTTGTAGATCTCGGGTCTGGACAAGTGTTGCGAAGATCGAAACCGTTTATAAGATGGGCCACATGGTGGATGGTTAAAAACAAGATAATCATCTGGACTGACAGATCCTATTAATGGCCTATAAACAACAGTTAAAGGACACCGTCGATTTTTAGGTAAAAGGGTTTAAATGATCAAAGTATTAATTTCAGGCATCCCCACAGATCAAAAGGCCCATTGTATAAAAGGCTGGGATCATTGAAACTCATCCAGCAGCTACATTCGCAGCCGTTCCTTCTCGCACGTACGTGTACCGGACCACTTAATTGAAGTTACGAAAGCCCTGAGGTTTATGGTATGCCATATGCATGCAGTCACGATTTACGTGCATGTTGTTGACTTGTAACCATCCCAACCGTCCAAATTATTTATCCGAAAAGGTATGCGGCTTGACGATCGTTCAAACTCGTGATCTTAGATCACCGAGGATGAACATTTTCTAGTTGAACTCGGACCGTTGATTGTTTTCTATTAAACTGTTTATTGGGTGGTCATCTATTAGATGGTTATGGTTATGGTTGGTTGGTCAGTTTTTCTCTTGGTTCATTCTCCTCTATTGATCTGCTGTTGGATGTGCATGATGCAATGTAAGCAGGCACCTTAAAAATTGCACATTTTTATTGTATTTTAACTAAAGTAAGGCCTTTTTTGTTGCAGAATCCAGATTATAGAGAAAATCTAGATTCCACGGTTGGAATCCAGAATTTCGTAAACTAGAGTGGAACCAGGTTTCATCCGGAAGTTGCTGTTTGGTTGAAAACGGTGCAATTTTCAACTCTTGCTTGTGGCATGGCTCACTTGGGCTTCAGATTCACCTGAGAACCTAACCATTGGCCTATTGTAGTCCTGTAAGACAGATGGCCAGGTTGGATGGCAAATAAACATTATGGTGGGCCCTAGAAAGTTTTTAATGGTGGACGTTCATTCAACACTGTATTCCTGTGGTGTGGCCCACTTGTGATTTAGATATGCCTCATTTTTTGTCCAATGCCCTTAATTGAGCTCTCAAAATTGATGGACCGTGTGGATATGAAACACATATATTATAGATGCACAACACATATATGGAGGCGATGACACTTACTTCCGCCTCTTTCTCCCTTTCGTAGAAAGGGTCACTCACACTGTTTCCATTAATCCCGGTCCCAATCCATTTAGGCTTCCAAACGAAATTTTGTTTTGGCTGAAACTTGCCACCAAACATACCACTTAAAATAGAATTCTGTTGGAATCTGTATTTTAGGTTGGAAACGGGTTTCCAGATGCCGACTAAATGAGCCCTAAACTGACTAAATTGTGGAACTCAATTTCGGCAATACCTAGTAAAAAAAATTGGATTTCTTAAGCAATCTTAACCTTTGATTCATGGACACTTGGTTGTTGAAATAGGATCATTGGATGCTTATCATTTTAATGTTACAATAAATTTCCACTAATCAGGTAGTCAGATATTCGAATAAGCATAAATTTTGGTTCATACAAGATATAAACTGGGACCTATAAATTGGACAGTTCGATTTGAATTATTTGTATACCATGTATGAAATTTGTAAGTAATTTATAAGCACCTTTGCATCATCCAGCACACTTTCAGAGTACCAAACCCTTTTAGTGATCTTTTTTAGCAGCGGCATCCAACTTTTACTGCCATGCTAAATTGACTTGGTGTTTGTTTTCTAATTCCATCATGCAAATGGAGGTAAACGAGTAATAATTACTATTTACATATGTTTGGCTGAAATGTGTATTTTCTCCTTGAAATAAATTCATGAGCCTGACTGTAAGGTTTATGACATATCCATGCCATCTACTCATTTTATTGGAACATTTTAGGCATGAGCACAAAAATGAGGTGATCAAAAGCTCTAGTGATCCATACAATAGGAAATTGTGTTCATAAAAGGTTTTTAACCCACACAATAGGCATTCAACCCACTATTTCGTGTGGTGGGGCCCACTTGAACTTTGGATTTGCCTCAATTTTCGGTTCATGCCTTAAAATCAGCCCACAAAATGGATGGATAATGTGGATAAGCCATATACATAACAATAAGCCCCACATAAAATTTGCACAATCCTTGCTTTTATTGTCGACAAACAAGCATCAGTTGTCAACATAGGAAAAAGTGAGGAATTACATTAATAATTAATTATTATCCATTTACATGTATTTAGACGAGGGAATTGAAAAACAAACACCCGATGGCAATAAGCTTGGCTAGGACTTGAATCAGGACCAAACCCTCCTCCGGCCTTAGTCCCCCAAACCAGGGCCTTATTTCAGCTGAAAAACCTTGGATGGACCCTAGCCCTACCAACTGAGCAGGGCTAAGGCCCATCACCTAAGTAAAAGAGATTTAAATGAGCAAAAGTTTGAAATTAGTTCAATTTCAGAATTTCTTTTTGAAGTACCATCCATCGTATCATGTAAATGAATTTGGATCATTGGATCCAATTCTTTTTTATGCTGGCGGCCCACTTGATAGTTGGATGAGCCGCACCATTTCATCACTGGCCCAGGTCTGGCCCGCACCAGGCTTAGATATCAAGCACAGGTCCAGCCCTTGCGCTTTGTTTTATGGACCAATGCCCTGCTCATCGCCACAGCCTCAACTGGCTTGACGAGTCAAATGAGTGGGTCCAATCTTCACCGTCGGAAAGTGGACCGGTGCGATCCAGAGCATATACAAATACCTGACCGGCCCATGATCTAAGGACCATAGTTCAGGTCCAGACCAACACATATTGGGCTCAGCCAATCTGGGCCCACCGACGAAAAATATCAATTATCAGTTTTAAACGAGTTGGATGAAGGTGGGCCTGCTTAACGGGCATTTAGCAATATCCAAACCCGTACCCGGTCCAATTATCCATCGGTCCCAGACCGGATAGTTAGCGCTGGCTGTTGACTCTTTATAAAGCAGCCCTCAGCCTCCTTTCTCTCCCTTCATGGCTCTCAAAAATCTCACCCTCCCAAATCTCCTCCTCTTTTTTTCACTTTCTACTGTAAGTTTCCTGAAAAAACGCATTTTCCTTTGCATCTGGATTCCCATATAATTTCACAGCACATGCTTCATCTGGGACCTTTCTGGGTTCCTTTTTCTACACTCCAATAATCTCTTCCCATCTTTTCATCATCAGGTCTTGGCCCATCTTGACCAGAATTCGGGGCAGCATCCTTTGGTTGTGACCACCTGGCCCTTCTTAGATGCCGTAAGAGCTGCTTGGCGGGCCGTCGATGGTGGTTCCTCCGCCGTCGATGCCGTTGTGGAGGGCTGCTCTGCTTGTGAGGAGCTGAGGTGTGATGGAACTGGTATGTATCTTAAACACCCACACAGCGACATGTAAGGTACACTTCATTACTAGTTTCTGATTTTGCTTTTTGGCTTTTTTAAACTAAGCTTTTTGAATGGATTTCTGTGAATTTTCAGCTAAATTGATTGGAGTCTAGTTAGAAGGAATTCTACTATGATGACGAACTTCATGGCCTGATCACAACATCTGCACTCACATGGCACTTGTACAGTTATCAGGATCATTGATGGTATCATTGGCATGGGTCATAGGGACAAAAACCAATGTGATCATACTACAGTAGTCAGCTGGTTGATTTGCCAAAAATGGATGGTTAAAATCAAGTTGGGTGGAAAATGAGTAGAAATTGCAAGTATCAGATGGTTAGGATTATCCAATCACTGCATCTTTCGGCACACTATATCAGCGGTCCCATCACCACCACACACACACACAATTGCCTCATGTATTGGGGCATCATAAATTTATAATGGAATCTTTTTAGTTAGAAGATATGAGATGGGTATTGGTTTCATCCAGATGAGAACTTGGATTTGTCACTGTGGGGACTAAAATCTTCCAGAAATGGACATTTAGGGGGCGTTTGGATCTTAAGTTACTTAATATAAGCTACTTCTGCCTCAAGTAGCTTATCTTGGTTTCTACTTATTAAGCTGAAGTGATTAAGTAACTTTAAGTAAAAAAGTTACTTATAATTGATCTTAAACCAAACTTACTTATCTCAAATAAGTTACTTATCTACTGCTGTAAGTAGAAAAAGTAACTTATTTGGTGGTATCTAAATGGGGCCTTAGTGAGAGGCATGTCATGGATGTCTGGGTGTTGGGCCACAAAGCACGGCTGGCAGCGTGGAACCTAGCAAGATGCATGATAGTCTCATCTGCTAGATTTCAAAGCTTACTGTGCATCATGCATATAACCAGAGATGTAGACTTCATAGTTTAACTGTGTGGGCTGTCAGGTAGAGTAGCATGGCCATGTTTTTCGTGCTTAGTTGTAGTCGTGTCCATGGGTCATTGGACTGTGAAGTTAGTTTTGCAAGATAAGCATGGAATGAAGCATGGATTAATGTTCAGTTTCTACCGTGAATAAAATGCTTACTTCTTTCACAAGCATTGATCAGGTAGAGTTAATTTAGGACTTTGGGCTAACATCATTATCCAATTAATCAATTGATCACTTCTTATTGCTTTAGATCACTTCTTATTGCTTCAGAAGAGCCCCTCCACACTATGGAGGAACAGATACTATGAATCAATCAATGGATTCAATTCTTCAAAAACATCATCAGAAACAATGAGTGGTTTGAAACATTGGAGGAAAGGATTTGTTTTGTCATTTCTAAGAATATGATGATACTATTATTATGTTTACTAGATGGAATGGATCAAGCAAATTTTATTTTTTTAAGATAACGAACTTTTATTGAAAGAAAAGGGAGAAAACAGCAAAAATAAACAGAGACATAGACGCCAAGGCAGCGACTCAGCTACATACCCAAAAAAAAAAAAAACTACAGCCCTTGAGGCTTGAAATACTGGAAGCGCAGTCAATCACTAGACATGTTGCCCTTAGGGATCTTCACTCCATAGACTTTGATTCGTTTGTGAAGCACCTGGAATTCCTTTCCTCCCAAACAGCCCACCAAATTGCCAGGATAGACAGCCTCCAAAGAATCTTCTTCATCTTTCCGAAACAGACGCCGTGCCAAGCGTGAAGGAGGTTATCCACAGTCTGAGGGAAGCTCCAAAGAACCTCGAAGCGTTTCAAGATATCTACCCAAATAGAGGTCACAAAAGGGCAGTGTATGAAATGGCGGTCGATCATTTCGTCTTCACACATGCAAAGGAGGCAAATTCTTATCTGAGGAATTAAATCTCAACAAGTCATGTTGGATAGTTACTTTTCATGTACACAATCTGGTTCATCCAATTACCATTGGGATGAGCCCAATCTAGAGTATGAACCAGAAAAGAAAATACCCATTGAGCCGATTAGAAATACCAGTTATAGTACCTATCATCCAAAGAGGAATCCTTCCAGTAGCATCTGCCATCTACCCCACTTCCCTCCGCCTTTCATTAAGTGGGTATGCTAGAGGCATAAACAGTCATGCAACCATTCTGAAAAGTATAAAATGTACAAAGGGAATTTAAATTGATTAGGAAAAGGAAGGTAATCTATGAAAGTTTTTACAAAACGGGAAAACTACACATGGGGTAACTGTAAGTGAAGAATTACCTCTATCAAGGATTTGCAATTTATTTTATTACAATGCATACATTAATCAAGTATTGTGCATTAGTTTGGTCACATTGGAGTTTGATGCGAGTTTTTCTTATTTGTTTATATCCTCCATTCAATTAATTAAGTCTGATGTGTGAGCAGTCGGGCCTGGAGGCAGTCCAGATGAGAATGGAGAAACTACAATCGATGCTCTGGTCATGAATGGGGTAAACACTTTTACTTTAAGGTGTGTTTGGATGCACCATTGAATTGAATTGCAATAATTAGTCTAATGAAGTGGAAATGGCCAACATGTAATCATCTTCTTTGGCATTTATATAAATGGGAGATAGGTCTCCAAATTGCAGTTTTATTACGTTCAAGTCAGACTCATAAGGAAACATCATTACAATTTGGTCATATCCTCTCCTCTAAACTGAATTTTTGCAATTCAATTCGCTCATGCATCCAAATGCGTCTCTGGTTGGAATTTTTTGGTCGTGATTTTCACTCTTTTTGCTTCCCACGTGTATTGAGGATGATCGTCCGACTTATCTGTTGAAGGACATCAGTAGACAACAATGGAGGTTGGAGCTGTTGCTGCAATGAGATACGTGAAAGATGGCATCAGAGCTGCAAAGCTAGTCATGGAACATACGAAACACACATTGCTTGTTGGGGAGCAGGCCTCGGTCTTTGCCATTTCCATGGGTCTTCCAGGACCGACTAACCTTAGTTCATCAGAATCTATGGAGAAGTGGGTTAAATGGAAACACAATTCCTGTCAACCCAATTTTCGGAAGAATGTTGTCCCTATAAATGGCTGTGGCCCTTACCATCCAACCAAAATAGCATCCGCTGAAGGTGACGATTCTTGTGGAAGCTCCACTGAGAGGACATGTGATGGTGGCAAACCATTGGAAGCTTTTGTGTCGAGCACTAATTGCGTCAGTCGTGACAACCATGACACAATCTCCATGGCTGTAATTGATAAAGTAAGTCGTCATTGAAAACATTGGTTCTTCTTCTAAAGACATTCTTCACAAATTTGTGTTGTTTTGTGCAGGCAGGACACATTGCTGTTGGTACATCGACAAATGGCGCCACTTTTAAAATCCCTGGAAGGTCGGCATAATTGCCTACATGGAACATGTGTGAGATCCAGGCCATTCATCAGGTGGCGCCACCATAAACATGCCCCACCCCAAAATCACACTGATCCACTCATCAGATGGCACATGTGAGAAAAATGCCCAGTTGGAGAAAATGACTAACTATTCATATTTTCAATGCACACACATGATCGATCTATGAGTGGATTAGCCTGAATTTTAGTCAAGGACATGTTCATGGTGGGTCCCACCTGAAGGATGACCTGCACATGCAGCCTCCATCATCAAATTACAGAACTCCCTCAGGAGCATCAATTGTACCCGTGATTTGCTTGAACATGCCTGTTCTTTTACAATTTCCATTACTAAAAGAAAGTGGAGTTCTTGTGTTTTACAGTGCATTGAACAAGTGCTTGATTGCAGGGTAGGTGATGGACCGATAGCAGGATCTTCAGCATACGCCGATGATGAAGTTGGAGCTTGTGGTGCAACTGGGGACGGTGATATTATGATGCGCTTCCTTCCATGGTAATTGGCAATATCATCAAAATGTTCTTTTCTTCTATAGGAGGGTGAATGTGACTCTCATGTTTGTAGAGCCCATGGTCCCAATGTCAAGCCTTGTAAAATCCAAGTGGCATTGAAGCTGCCATGTGGAGGCTGAAGTGGGCCACCTTTACCATTTGAACTCCTGAATTCACCAAATAGTTTGTATGTTCGTAGGCCTACTGATATTCTTTAGGGTGCGTTTGGTTATCATGATATATTGCACCAAAGTAGACTGATTAATCATGAAATATCATGATATTTGGTACAACCAAACACGCCCTAATGTTTCAAGATTTTCAAAGCTCAGCCTCTTGATAGAGGGAAAGCTCCACTGGTGGGATCACGCTAACCAATCCCCAGTTCGGGTAAAGGTGGGTTGCAGAGTGAAAATTTTGAATAAACATCAGCACTTTCTCAATTACCAAACTTCAATAAATAAACATCTTGCATTGAATCGCATTGCATTCTTTCCTGTATTGCATTGAATCACATTTCACTCTTTCCTTTATTGCAGTTATCAAGTTGTGGAGAATATGAGGTTAGGAATGGAACCCAAACGTGCTGCTGCTGACGCAATATCACGAATTGCACGTAAATACCCAGATTTTGTCGGAGCTGTTTTCGCTGTTGATAAGAACGGCGTGCACGCAGGAGCTTGCCATGGCTGGACATTTCAGTACTCGGTAAGAAGCGCAGACATGGAGGATGTGCAAGTGTTCAAGGTTTTACCTTGAAATGGCAATGGGAAGTCTATCGAAGCGCATGGTAATGGAGCATTGAGTGGCTTTGTCTGTAATACCGCCTCTAGCATCAGATGTGTACGCTGCAAGACTAAAAATAATATTAAAAAAAAAAATCACATTAGGAATGGATTGCGAAACTGTTATTGATTTTTTATCATAATAATTCAATTTTGATGTTGCGAATTTGTCGATGTTTTGAAACTGGGGATGGACACTGGCCCGTTCTTGTGGGTGGTCTGATCCATAGTTCTAAAACTTTGACTCGAAACTCGGCTGAGTCAACTCGACTGGAAGCTCGGTCGACTTGACACTACTCTGCAGGAGGTGCAGTGCTCAACCGGCAAGCTATGCAAATGGTTGATACGTTTTTACTCATTTTATATTATAATGTATAAAAAGCCTAAAGTTTGCACATCTTGTTAATGCTATTCATGCCCTGTGTACACTTAGGTTTTTAGATGTGTGTGTGTGTGTGTGTGTCCTCAGCCTACATCTATGCTTGATCTGAAGCGTGCATCATATGGGTCACACTACAGCATGTGGTGGACAAAAAACAGACAGGATGGACATGTATTGTGTGAAGAATTCTAATAAATATGCTCTCATTGGCTGGCTTATGTCCTCTCATGTGGTGGTAATTTACAGCTATGAATGCTATCGAAATTGTGGGTCAATCAATTGGATGGTTATTATTATGATTATTACATGCATACTCACACACCCGGAAGTGGATTGCCACACACACCACCTTGACTTCACCAAGCTAAGTGAATCACACCATAGAAAGCAACGGGGACAATGACACCTATTGTTAAAACCTTCCTAGGGCCCACCATGATGTTTATTTGCCATCCCTGTTCATAAGGTCACACAGACCCGGATGAAGGGAAAACACAAATATCAGCTTGATCCAAAATTTCTATTGCCCCCAAGAAGTTTTTAATGGTAGGTGTTCAATCCCCATTGCTTTCTGTGGTGTGGTCCATTTGAGCTTTGGATCGGCCTCATTTTTTGGCCCATGCCCTAAAATGATCTCATAAAATGGATGGATGGTGTGGATATAACACATACATCATGGTAGGACCCACAGTGACTTCAACACACCACAAAGGTGGGTGGTGGGTGGCACACCATGCAATCCTTCCCACATGGCCACTTGAACCCATGACTTCAGTGGTGTTGAAATGCACTTTATCTGCAGAATGGATTGCCTACTGTCGCTTTAAGTAGTTACTGGATGCTGCTTTGTGAGCCCCACCATGATACATGTGTCCATCCATTTTTTCATATCATTTTAGGGTATGAGTCAAAAAATGAAACATTCAAATCTCAAGTGGACCACACCACAAGAAAACAGTGGTGATTGAATGCCCACCATTAAAAACTTGGTTTTTTTTTTTTTTTTTTTTTTTTTTTTTTTTTTTTTTTTGAGGGGTGGTTACAAATGACCTAATCAACATCTTGGATGGCAAATCAATATTAGTGGGCCCCAAGAAGTTTTTAATGGTGGGCGTTCAATCACCACTGTTGCCCGTGGCGTAGTAATGTACAGTGAGTCCAAATTCAAAGAAAAATCAGAAGGTTAATATAATCTCTGTGGTTTTTTGGTCATGCTCCATTGGCAGGAATTTGAACGGTCAAAAGTACCGTGGAACTATGACGCGTGCACAGTTACAAGTCACCACTATCTTTTAAATAGTGCTAAACTAACTCTAGGCAGCTTACACCTCCTTATCGCCCAAGCGCCACTTACACTAGTAATACTACTACAGAAGATAACTAATATAAATATTTAAATTTATTATTAGTAGCCACTGAGTCGAGATGGATCGAGTCTTTGAGTCAACTCAACCCAAATGAACCATCAAGCTGAATTAAGGCTTTGGGTTTTTAAACTATGGTTTGATCCAACAGCCCGTCTAACTGGTTACACACATTTGGAACTGTTTTGCTTGAAAATTATAGTCAAATTAAATTAAATATTAAATTAACTAATAATATGGATATAGGGTTAGTGGTTAGGGTGTTCATTTTCCAAATCGAGGTTGTAGGTTTTTATTTTAGGTTGCGTTTGGTTGGACCAAATATCATGATATTTTGCATCAAATTAGACTAATCCTGAGATTTCATGATATTTGGCGCAGCCAAATGCACCCTTTCCCATGACATTGCTTAAAAAAATAAAATAAAAAATAAAAAAAACTGTCTTTTTTGCAGCTAGCTCTGATCCATGACAGTTGGACCACCTGCTCATTTTTGTGGTTGCATTTAGAGGTGAGCAATGATCCGATCTGAGTCGAACATGGACTAGATCGGATTGTCCGGCTGCTTGAGTGGGTGTGTTTGAACAATGTTTGAACAAACATTCAAACTGAGTGGCTCTGTTCAAACTCAGTTTGGTCTAGCCCAACCATGTTCGAACATGTTCAAACACATGGATTTTGGACAATTTTTACAAGTTCAAACAATTTCACTTTTTTCGCTTGAAAATATTTTTTTCCTATTAAATAGTGAATACCGATTTGTTCACAAATTACATATCACAACTGACAAATCACAAGATTTAAAGTTTTTAACTAACAAAAAAGAGGCAGATACAAAGCTCAAGTGGACCACACCACAAGAAATAGTGAGGCGAATGATGTCCACCATTGAAACCTTCTTAGGGCCCACAGTCATGTTTATCTCTCTCTCTCTCTCTCTCTCTCTCTCTCTCTCTCTCTATATATATATATATATATATATATATATATATATATATATATATATATATATATCGAGTTGAACAAACGAGTCGAGTCGAGTCAGCCAATATTCAATTTGAGTTCGAGTCAGGTCGAACAGGGAGTCGGGTCAAATGGGGCTGTGATTGAAACCGACTCGAATTTTTTTTCAAATAGACCCATGTGTTCGAACTCTTTCTATTCGAACAGAGTCTTACTGAGTCAATCCGAACGATCAAACTCAGTTCATGCCCAACTCTAGTTGCATTCCAAAGCGGTTTAACCACCCCATCTAATCTAGGTTTTAAAAGGCCGTTATCATGCATGGGAGTTTACTTATCCTATTTGTTAAATGATAATTAAAAAAATTGAGGCCAGTTTCCCTACAAGTCTGCGTAAAATGAGTTTAGTCTAAGCGTTGTGCATAGGGTCCACCCATGGAAGTTTATCACCTCCAGCATGTCTCGATACGTGGCCCACCATCAAATTTGGATGAACAAAAAATCAGATTGATCCAATCAACATGTGGGACACCCATGTTTGTTTGGAGGTTTTTGAAAGGTTGTCCATTGTTTTCTATAGTGTTGGCCACCTAATGATCGTATATGCCTTATTTTTTTGAAATCCCATCATCAGAGTGAGGCTCGTATAATGAATGGGTTCGATGGAAGTGCATAACAACACAATGGGACCTAATGCAACGGGCTTGCATCATCAAGATACATGCACCTTTTTAAAAAGGAGCATATGTTGCCCTAAAGTGCTTGCATCTAATTTCCTCTCATCAAGAAAGTATAATCTTTTTCTTTTTCTTTTTCTTTTTTTTTCTTATTCTTTTTCTTTTAAGGCTAAACGGAAGGAAAAGATTTTTAACTCTAATGTAACATTTTGAATGTCAATTTTGAAAGAAAATATTTACTTTATAAAATTATAATCCAAATAATTGCAAATGCAAAAGAAATTCAATTTCTTTGTAAAATAAATGCACGTTGGGATCATAAGTTACTTAAGATAAGCTACTTATGCCTCAAGTAGCTTATATAAAATAAATGCGCATTTGGATCATAAGTTACTTAAGATAAGCTACTTATGCCTCAAGTAGCTTATCTTGGTTTCTACTTATTAAGCTGAAGTGATTAAATAATTTTAAGTGAAAAAGTTACTTATAATTGATCTTAAATCAAACTTACTTATCTCAAATAAGTTATTTATCTACTGGTGTAAGTAAAAAAAGTAACTTATTTGATGGTATCCAAACAGGCCCTAATAACTAACTTCTTCTCACATTGATCATGTTGCTTTCTGCTTATGCTACAAGTTTACTATGCGTCAACTTCTCCCACATTATACTCTACCCAAACAAGCCTAAAAACCACCTCCAAATCCACAAGGGGACCAGGCTATTCTTGGAGCGTCTAAATTTTATAATGGGATGACCTTCTGGATAGATAGATGCCGTACGCACACCCACCGTCCTCAAGCACACAGCACTCATAGAATAAGCTAATTCTATAATGACATGGATGCCGTTTGATAAACCAAAAAATAAGCTCTAAAAATTAATTCAAGTGCAAAAAACTTAAAAGTGCTGAATTATAATCTTGAAATAATTTTAGAGATAATTTAGTCAAAAGTGAAAAAAATATATATATAATACACCACCATTTTCAACATTCAGCCTTCAATATTAAGTGAATTTAATAGAGGAGAATTAAAAAAAAAAAAAGACTCATAATTTCAATAAAAATTAATTTAAGCACTTAATAAGTTGTATTTACCAAACAATCTGAATTACTGAAAAATAAGTGCTGAAAATAAATTTTAATAAACGGCCCCCGGCCTTGAGAAATAAATGAATCACGTGTAAAGGGGAGTAGCCTACTAAGGTAGGCGAGGCGGGGATCCAGACATTCCACCTACATAGTCCTATTTACGGATAGCTATATTCCAAAATCACGCAAAAGCAGTCAGCCTTCCTGAGTGAGACAAAGAACAGCCTCAAAAATGTTGGCAAATGAAAATGGCTATTAGCGCTTAGCCAGACCCACACGCGTGAGCAATACAAGTCATGTACACGCCGGCATGTTGGTCTGAGATCCAATCCATCCATCGGCCGAAAAATCAGGTTAATCCACTACTCAGGTGGGCCACAGTTTGCAAACAAATACGGCTATGAAAAACTTGGCTGAAGTTTTATAATCCGTAGTCCACCTGCTGAGTGGACCAGATTTATTTTTTGCGAAAAAGTACCTATAAGGTTACACCAACTGATGGATGGATTGGATCTTGGACCTGGGTGCCATGCTGGCACTTGTGGCGTTTACACGAGCTGTATTGCATACGCGTGTGGGCTTGTCTAAGCTCATGGGCAATGATCAGACATTCAACACGAAAAAAACATAGGCATAGCTTAGATCAACTGTCTTAGTGTTTTCAGCAATGGCCCCTGCACAGGCAGGACCAATTAGATGGACGGTCTGATCCACCACCCCCACTTGCCACGTAAGGAGTTGGGCGACAAAACGTCCCTTGAAGAGTTGGCAACACCACCTTATCCTCGTGCCAACGAGGTATATGATTTGATAGTGGGCCCCTTACAAACAAGAGGAGGGGTGCTATCATTAGAAAAGAAAAAAGATAAAAAAACAAAAAAAATCAATTACCTGCCATCATCCCAAAACGTGCATCGGTTGTTGGTTTGGACAAGCAATGTCCATCGTTCAGTGATCCAGACCATGGGTTTGTTGGACCCACAGTGGATGAGGCACTGCACGGCCCACGAATCTCCCAGAGTGGATGACTATATAACCATTCTTAACCGTCTATTTTACAGCCTAGAAAGTGAAACATCTGGTTCATTGTATTGAGGAGATTTCATGGGTCATGATCCATAATGGCGGGCCATCAGACCAACGGCTCAGATCACGGGACCATGGGCTCCACCTGTACAAACCGACAACTCGAGAATACTGTGCAGATCCTTGGATTGGGAGGATCAAATGATTCTCCGTTTCTTTTACAAGCTCTGAAGACTTGCACTTTCAGCATTTTCAAACGGCATCTGGGTCCGCAGAGTCATTCAAAGAAGCTTTCATCATACACAAATAAAAGTGGGCCAACTAAGGGAACAAAAACATTGTAGTTGTACCAAAAAGCAATGAAATAATTAAAAAAAGGAAGTAATTACATTTTTTTTTTAAAAGAGTGCTTATAGACAATAATGATCAAATCATTTAGGAAGATGTCGCCAATCGAAGAAGACCATACATCTTAATTTAAATGTGCCACTTGTTCAACATCCAACAGATATGACGACCTACTCTCGTGGGCCAAAGCCCAAAAACCGAACTGATTAGAACTTACTGTCCAACTGGCTTTTTTTGCCTGATGAATGTAAACATGACTAATTATAGAGTCCTGATTATAGGGTCCCACTCATTATAGAATCCAAAGTGGGGTCCATTGGATGAACATCCAGATCCAATACATACACATCAAGCGTCAATTTTGAATCTACAGACAGCAAGTCTTTTATACCCTTTATTGGTTCCGATGTCTGACACACTTGACACACACACACTTGATACTGTGTGTGTCAAGTGTGTCAGACATCAGAACCATGCATAAGCACAGCGTGAATATGACCATTTGAGGAAAAACCATAGGCGCACTCAACAGGCGGGTGACACCTACAAGAAAAAGACTCAACAGTCAAGAAACATTTACATACAACCTACCTGATGAGTGGACATTCCTAATTTGTGTCTATGTTAATCTTTGGGCCCACCTCATGCACTGATCAGATGTCCCAAAAAATAGCCAGGTTGGCATGCGTGCCCAGTGCAAAAGGGGTGTGGGGAAATTCAACAATAACTAGTAAAGCCAGAGAATGACAGTCTGCCATTGTTGTGTAAAGTACATGTGTAATCTTGTATTTATCATTGCATATCTACTGTTCAAATCGCATTTATACAAACTCTGATCTACTGATTTTATAGTCTTTCATTGGTTAAGAAGATTTGTGCATCTTTTTCTTTTTGGATGATAAAAAAAGAAATTCAACAAACCATGTCTACACTCAATTCATGTCTCTGTACTCTAACCACCCACACCAACCCACCTTATTTGATTGGATTGGTCCTTGAAAGAGAAGGAAACAAAAGAAGAAGATTCTATCATTAGCTGAAGAGAGAGAAAAGTACGAAGATGTGGCTTTCAAGTACAAATGAGCATAAATTCTTCAAAACTAACACTATATATGTGTATATCAACCAGCAAAAGCAAATATACCAAACGCCAGCTACATCTCAATGCGATGTGGATGTTAGGATTGGGTTTCACGCTCATACCTGTAACTCTCTTCCTCCCCCCATGCAGGCTATTGACCCGTTTGGTTGCCAAGCTTCAGTGGCTTTGCGAAGCGGTGACTGGTATAAGATCTGCATTTCCCAGAGCATGGTCTACTCTAGCAAACCTTCAGTCCATAACTTTCAGAGTGCACAGTACAGAATTCTTGGGAAATGTCCATCAAGCTATGTACATGTGAGTTACAGGCATTAATATGAGTGTTCTGAGCGTGTAAATAAATTTAGAACTCGTTTCTATCCTCTTGGAGTGAGATTTTGGATTTCTCTAGCTGTTAGGATCTGATCTCTGACACATTTTCTTCTTGTTTCTCTTTGTCAATGCCTAGTTTGGACAAAAAGAATATTTGGTGGAGGCATGCCTGCTGTGGATTCTCCTCCTCTTCTTCTTTTTTTCTTTTTTCCCTTTTTGAATGATGATTTTGTGTTACCTTGCTTAGCAGATCTCCACCATTTCTCTAAGCGGAAGTGAAGTTCATGGAGTGAAGTGGTCAATTTCCATTGAGGGGAAACCTGACTGCACCATTCTCAATCCCCTTAGGAGATTCTTTGCTGTCTCTCTCTCCTGCAGCCATGAGAATGATGATTGCATGATGAAGGAAGAGGAATAAAATTATTCCAAATTCTTTTCTGTAGAAAAGAGTCATTATATTTCTTCTAGTTGAATATTTGTATTATGGGCCAGACGCGTGCTTTTTCCATGATGCTAAATGATGGTGCCCCATCTTCCTGTACTTGTGGCATATAATGTGTCAATCCAGACCATCCAAATTTTGAACCCCTTTGTAGATGGACCACAGTTTGCAAATCTCATCAATTGATCTTAACCATCCAACTGGTGCCTATCAAATGGATGGTTAACAAAGAAAATGGCCAACAGGCTAAATTAGATGGTTAAGGTTATACGAGCATTATGATTTTAGAGCAATGTTCTATCCACGATGGAACCCACAATTCTCACAGTCCGGATTGTTATACAAGTATGCCACAGTACGGTGGATGAGCCAGCAGCCCATCACCATTTACTGAAGTGTGGTCAACCCACACCAATATCCAGCCCTTGCATTCCTTGATAACTTTTTTTTTTGGAGAGTTACTTGCTAACATGTATCATGAAATACATTCTTAGAGTTCAGTGAAAAATTAAGAAAAATCAGCAGATGGGTAACCAATCTTTTTATATATTTATCTATTTTTTTGCTAAGGAAAGAAAAAGTCAGTGAACTAACTGGGCCCGTATAATCCAAAAGCTTAGTGCAATACACTTCCGCTTCCTCGAATCTTTTCTCAGCTTTGCAGTGGTCAGCAAGAAAAAGCAGAGCTTCAATCATATTAGGCCCCTCCCTCTCTTCCGCTTCCATCCTTTCCAAATCCTTCTTGTAGTAAAATGCTGCCTGTTCAGAGAAACCGAGTTCGCTGTGCAGCTTTGCCAGCTGGTGCAGTGCTATCCCTTCTCTGTCATTACAGGTTGTGGCCCTTTTGTAGCACTTTATAGCCTCCTCAAGCATATGAAGTTGCTCAGACTGATAGCACTGGGCCATGGCATTCCATATCCGGGCATCAGTTGGCTGCAAATATGCAGCTCTCCGGAAGTAATAAAGTGCATAAAAGGGCATGACCATCATCTCATATGTCTGCCCCAGCCCATACCAGGCACGATAATCCCGTGGATTTATATCAACGGCCCGTCGATATGCATCGACTGCAGCTGGGGTGTTCTTCATCTCCACGTACTCATGACCCATCAATGTCCAGGCCGACAGATATTTTCTGTTGAGTTTCAGCGCCCTCCTAAAATACAAGACGGATTTTTCATGCTGTCCTTTCAAACTGTAATAATTCCCGATGATGCAACAAGATTCAGGACGATATTTATCAGTAAAAAATACCCTGTGAGCAAGGTAACTCAGAGCAGAGAAACACTCCTTTGCATACAGCACGTTTGAGTATATATCCATGGAATCCACGCGATAAGGGTCATTTCGTAGAAGTTCTTCAAAGAGGAGTTCCGCTTCGTCAAGTTCCCGTAAGCTATACTGAGCTGTTGCAATCTGAGCCTGAATGTAGTCGCTGAAACGGAAAATCCCTTGTAAATATTCATATTTTGCCAAAGCGTCACTGTACATCTTGAGCTCTTGGTATACATTCCCTAGGAAGAAGTCCTTCATCCAGTGGTTCCTGAGGTTAAGGTTGTTTAATAAATCGAGGGTGGTGCATAGAGACTGAAGCTCTAACCATGCACTCCAGTTCCAAGGATAGCTGTTCACGGATTCCACAAGGACAGTCCGGGCAAGATCTTCACTGCCTTTCTCTCGTAATACAACGCCATACAAGTACAAGCTGAAGGAGTCGATGGCACCACTTTTGCGGAGTGCTGATAACTCCTGTTCAAGAGAAACCAATTCATTGTTCACAGTGTCGCTCTTGCCCAAGGATCCGTCGAGTTCTATCATCTCCTCCTCTTTCCGCTTTTCTCCAGACTTCATTGAAACCAGAAAGAGTGAATTATTCAAAGATAGATTACTGCCAAAGGAATTTGAAGCTCTGAGATGAGCTGATTGTTCAGTTAAATGCAATATCATTTCTAGTATATCTGACTGATTTACAAAATGATAGCTTAAGTAACTTTGTTGATAAGAGAAAAGTTACAGCAGGCAGAAAAAAGCAGATGCAGAGAAGAAAAAGAACCCAACCTATTATTCAAATCACATGAAAAATATTATAGGCTAAAATGTTTGTAACTTTTCAAGTAACATGAGTGACTAACATTAGATTAAATGGAAGATGCTTTCATAACAAAAGTAATTGCGAGGAGAGGGTTCTCTCTTGTTTCGGATTGGGTTGAGATGTTGGATAAGATCTTTGTAGTTGTTTTTTGTTTTCTTTCGCTTGTATTTGGTACTACCTCTGCACTTTCTCTTGAATGAAAGTTCTTGTTAATTTTCAACAAATAAAAATAAAAATAGATGAGAGACATTCACAGCCTCCAAGAACCATGCAAGGAACCAGGAGGTTGCTCCATCTAAGAATTGGGGATAGCGTGATTTTTGGGTGGAAGGGCAACCCGTCAAAGTAATTGGGTGGACCTCTCCCAGGGATGAACCATGGGGGCTCCAGTATATTTGATGGAATTAGATCCCTTTCAAGTAGGCTAAACACTTCATTTACTTATGTAAAGAGGGAAGATAATGATGTTGTTCACGCTTCAGCAATGGCAGGGGCATATCATCCCGGCTCATGCATCCAGCATTCTTCGGTTTCTTCTTAATGAAATTTACTTTGTTGGGGGAGTGTTCGGAGCTAGGTATGGGACTTTTGTGCATGGGGAAAATCACTGATTTTGTGCATGATAAGATGGACTCATTTCCTATGGTTGCAGCACATGGGAGTAATGTGAACCTTGAAGATATGCTTTGAAGGATTGGGCTCTTCACAATAATTGCATTTCTTGTATGAAGAGAAGCATCCCTTCTGTATCTCTTTCATGGCAGGTTGCAGGTCAATTGTTTTGCTAACAAATCAACTTATTATTTCTGGAAAGACCAGGAACACGACTTCTTGATGATCATTTCCCTACCAAAAAAGCATATATTTAGAGTTTGTCTTTGGCTTGTTCGAAAGCTATGGCTGGTGTCAAACTTCTCCTCTTGTATACAAACAACACAGTACATTGATTCATGAATGTAAATGGCTGTAGTTTCTAAGATAAGAAGAAAGTCAGGCTCCAAGCATTTACACCTATGGCTACTAGTGGCCGGACAGGTGCTGACTCATATTCTCAATTGTCCAAGTAGCACCTTTTCGTTGCTAATGCAAATTTTGATAAAGAAGAGAAACAGAGATTAAGGGTTTTTTTGCATGCGGCATGGCCCATATTGAACCGGGTAGTGTGGCCTTGCTGATTTTGTTTTGAGCGGGATACAAAGGAAATGGATCAGAAACAGTACCCTTTTAATTTGTTTCCCACTTGTACCAAGGATGTTTTGGACAAAGCAAACCGAATAGTTTTGGATTCAAATCTTTTTAAGATAAAATCTGGCATCACTCCTTGCCCAAATAAACGATTCGGCAAGTGCATATAGGAACTCATGGACTCAAAAGCAAAGATGCTAGAATCTTCAACAATTTAGCCAATAATATTGGTTTCACTTTGGCAATTGTCTAAGCTTTACCCAAGCAATTAATGAATCAGTGGCACATGGTGGTTATATTGTAATAGGGCTCTATGCCACAAACTTGCTATCCCCTTCCACCCTCACCTGCCCATGCAGCACGTGAACAACACCCAACGATACTCGAATCGGCCCAAAACCTGCTTGCATCAACATCAAGTAAAGAAATAATGCTTATAACTATGAGGAGTTGAGTTCCAAATGAGGGGGACTTCCCTATATATAGACTTTTTTTTTTATTTGAAAGATAATTGAAATTTTGTTGAAACAGCAAACCAAACTACAGCAAAGGGTCACTACGATAGAGGCCCGGAACTACCCAAGAAAATCTAGACTACAATCCAAAGGGTTATGGGAACAAGAGGCCTATTCCACAACAAGCCTTCTAGCCCTAAAAGACAGTGCATCTGCCGGCTTGGATACGTTGTTGAAAGTTCTTGGATACGTCGTTGAAAGTTCTAGCATTCCTTTCTTCCCACAGGGCCCACCAAACTGCCAAAAGAGTCATACTCTTTCCCAACCTCATCCCATGCCAGGCTAAAAGAAGAGCTTTAGCGGAAGCCAGCGAAGCCCAAAGAACCAGGAACCGCCTGAAAACGTCCACCCAAAGCAATCCCATGAAAGGACAATGCACAAAGAGATGATCCACGGTCTCCTCATCGTGCATGCATAAAATACAAATGTTGGGCAGCACCATTCTTCTTTATGAAGGTTGTTGAAGGTGAGGACTTTATTCCTTCCAACAAGCCACCCGAAAGTCGCATATTTCGAAGGAATGGCATGGTGCCACACCGGCCATGTCGCCCTTGCCTTAGAATGAAGGTCGCATGGACGGATCAAAGAGAAGAAAGATTTAACCGAAAACCTTCCTGTGCTATCGGCCTTCCAGAATATAGCTTATTCGTCTCCTCCACCGATGGGACATAAAGGTGGATGCGATACTCTGCCACTGTCGTAGAGGGGTCCGGAGCCAAGCAGAAAATCCTCAGAAATTGAGCCTTCAAAGGGGAATCCCCAACCCATACATCTTCCCAGAACCTGATCTTGACACCACTCCCTAAAGAGAAGGCCACTCCTGAAAAGAAAGCTTGCTTGATTGAGCAGACCCCTTTCCACAAAGTGGAAGCTCTATACATAGAAGATTCCCTAGTCCACCAATTCCCTTTCGAACAACCATACTTGCTCTTGATCACGTTCTTCTGAAGCATATCCCTTCCCTTGCTAAATCTCCACAACCAATTTCCGAGAAGAGCAAAATTCATCGCCTTTAGATCCTTGCTGCCCACACCTCCCTCCTCATAGGATTTGCACGCCTCATCCCAACTAAGCAACTGGTATTTCTTCTTCTCATCAGCACCTTGCCACAAGAAGTCTTGTCTCAGCTTCTCAAGCATATCGAGCACCGAGGCCGGGCACTTAAAGAGCAACATAAAGTACACCAGGAGATTAGACAAAGCTGCCTAGATAAGATTAATGCGCCCACCGAGAGACAAATGCCATACATCCATACTTATGAACTATCTGGAAACCATAAATCCATCATTCAGATTACGCCAAATGACATTCATCCAACCAACAGTTAAAAATGCTCTAAAAATCTTTCTAGACCCTTTCATACAAGCCTAGACACTTGAGAATTCTAGAACCTTCCAAAGGTCTCTACACAACTCTACCATAGTGTATGTAGACTGCTCTAGAATTCTGTAAACTTCTCCACGGGATTCTAGGCTACTCTAGATGCCTCCACACTCTTCTACTACATACAAGCCTCTCGTACATACAAGTAAGCCAAGAACAGCTAAGTCGTAAATCAACCTCCAAGCCTGTGACATTCAGTTTGGTTCCTAACGATCATCATAATCAATGGCCGGCTATTGAGTCCTTGGGGAATCCTGCTCCATGCAAAGGGTGGTTCATGATAAGCGTTGGATGTGAATGTTAGTTGTTTTCCGCCTAAATTTGTGGTGGAACGTTAAGAGGTTGTTTGGATGTTTGTAAATTTTTAAGTTGTGACTTTCACTTATAAGTCTACCTATTTGGATGTAAATTGTACGTCGCTTACAGGTAAGTTGTTTTTGTGTTTGGGTAAGCTAAAAGTCAGTTACAAGTAAGCAGCTTTGTATTTACACCGAGCAGGACTTGGAGTAGGGAATCGTTCCAAAACATTATGATCACATAAGAAAATTTTGCACAAAATATGCCATTTTGTTAAACCCTTCTACATGAATACTTGAGTCGAGTCTTAGGCTAAACCAATCATCAGGTGGGCCATAAAAGTGGGCCTACATATTTAAAATACCTATAATGTAGAGCAATAACTTAATATGAGCAAAAAGGAAACTAAAAATATTAATAATAAACTAAAAATATATTCAAGCATTGTTTCATTTTGTGTGACCACCATCCTTTGGGCTCTATCATGAAAGTGCCACGGTCAAATAAGTTTAGCAATCAAACTATCCTAACAGTTCAATCGGTAGTAGAAACTAAATAGTGAAAGAAAATGTTTAAAAATAAAAAAGGGCAATGGTCCACATTCAAATTTTTGCACGCCTCTTGTACCTCACAATGAATGGACCACAGTCAACTTGCGCTAATCAAACGGTAGTAACCA
Organism: Liriodendron chinense; assembly: GCA_003013855.2. Classification (NCBI taxonomy): domain Eukaryota; kingdom Viridiplantae; phylum Streptophyta; class Magnoliopsida; order Magnoliales; family Magnoliaceae; genus Liriodendron; species Liriodendron chinense. Next base: position 9,602,346 of record PVNU02000637.1, on the reverse strand, counting down.
CTCAATCAGCAGCCCAAAAACATAAACAGTTCAAACAAATTACACTAACCATACCACATGATGCAAGTGCACTGAGAAAGAGATAGATCGTGAATGGTTCTAATCATCATTTAGGATTCGGTGAGGCCGCAACCATGAGGCCCACCTTGATGTATGAGGCCACGACCATGAGGCCCATGTTGATGTATGTTTGTATATCCACGCTACCCATCAGTTTTACCAGATCCAAATCTCAGGTGGGCCACACCATTGGAAACAAGGGTGACTGAAGGCCCCCCAACTTCTTGTGGGCCATAATAGTTTTGGATCTAGCTGATATTTGTGTCTTCCCTTGACCTCATCAACAGGTTGGATAGCAAATTACACATAACAATGCCCTAGGAAGTTTTTAATGGTAGGCGTTCAACCACCACTGTTTCCTGTGGTGTGGTCCACCTGAGATTTAGATTTGCTTCATTTTTTGGCCCATGCCCTAAAATGAGCTGGCAAAACTGATGGATGGTGTGGAGATACAAAACATACATTAAGGTGGGCCCCACGGTAACGCCCTCAGTAAAGTTTCAGGTACAAGAGTGTATGAAGAAGGAGCATAGCACCGATTGCAGAGAGAGAGAGAGAGAGAGAGAGAGAGAGAGAGAGTTCAATGGTTGGAGCTTTAATGATGTTGGGGTGAATTTCCTCCCCCAAACACTACCTATAAGTGACTTCCCCGTAAGTCAATTATCACTTACAGAACTTACAAGCATCCAAATAACCCTTAAGTAGAGCTGTACACGAGCCAAATCAAATTGAGCTTGGCCCAACTCGGCTCGACCAGCAGACTACCTAGGCTCAAGCTTGGCTCGGCTTGGTCCTCGAGCCAGGTTGGCCAGCTCGGCTTGGTTTGGTCAAGTTTTCGAGCCGAGTTCGAGCCAGTTTGATCCGAACCGAGCTCGAGCTTTTCGAGCCTAAATTCGAGTGAAATTATATATATATATATATATATATAAAATAAAAAATTTATATAAAAATCACAAACCAAGCCCAATCGAGCCTAGTTTCGAACCAAGCTAAATCAAGCTGGGGTCAGCTCGAGCTCGGCTTGAATTTTCAACGAGCCTAAAAATTAAGCTCGGCTTGGTTTAAAAAACCTTCCGAATCGAGCCAAACTGAGCTTTTTTGAGCGAAGCCGAGCCAGCTTGGTTCGTGTACAGCTCTACCCTTAAGAGTCCAACCTAAAAATGTCACCTAGCAATTAGAAGCATAAAAAATAATAAATAATAAAAAATAAAAAGTGGGAAAAAAGTGTTGGTGTGCCAAATCCTTGTAACTATATATGTCCCATCCCTAATGGAAATTGGAATGAACAATAAATGTGTAGCCCCATGTTTGGTGGACATCCAAACACACCCTAAAAGACTCATCTGAATAATGTAACCACATGGACCATGAAATTTCAATGCATGTAGAAACCCAACCATTGGAAAGAAAGAAAAATAATCAGGAGGAAATACAAGTTCGCAATTCCAGCATTAGAATAAAAAAGGCATCCCAACAATGACCAAAACCCATATCATGAATTCCAAATTCATTGCTCCCCATGATTAATGAAAACCACAGTTCTAACAAATAGGAATCGAAGGATACATGGCCATAGTATGTGCTGGTTATCAATGCCAACAAGCTGGGCCCATGCTCCAGTAATCCAAACCATTGTTCCGTTGCATCCCATTGCCGGCGGACCATGCCCCAGAAGTCTCTCAGATCGGAAGATACCAGCCATCACTCTCTGAACTTATTTCAGTTGAATGTGGACAATTGCTTTAATTCTCTTCTTAACTGTCTCTTTGTAGTAGACTTTCTAGGCATGATCCATCATCAATAGCAGGATGCAACAGACCATCTGTCTGGAGATGCGCCCCCCACTTCTCAGAGTTGAAAACCGTAGTAAACTGCACAAAGCCTCAGATTTCATCACTTTTAATTCCCAAGAAAGAAATAATGGGGGAGATCAGATCGAACCAGATAGAGAGCGTAGCAGCGCAAAAAGATGGCCTTCTTCCCAGTCTGATCGTGGAGGACGTGAGCAGCCCGCCGATACTCCCGGCAGTCAAAGTAGGACTTGGCAAGGAGGAAGTAGTCGATCTCGATGTCATCCTGTTCTTCTTCGATGATGGGAGTGCCAATGTAGGAGACACCGGCTAGGGGGGTGGATGCAATGTCGGCGGGGCGAAATCTGCGGTGGCGGGTACTGGAGGTGGTTCTGCCGCTGCTGCGGTGGAGTCGGGTCTGGTGGTGGGAAGTGGCGACTTTTGCCAGATCTTGCTCAATTCCGACCAGCTGTTCTGCTGCCCTGCAATAAAATAAAATAATAGAGAGTTAGAATGAAGGAAATCAAGTATTAGAGAGGAAAGGCACTGAGATGGAGTAAGAGGAAGAAGGTGGGGTAAAATGGGAAAACCATTTGGAAGCGGAGTAGAGGCAGCGATCTCCGAGCTGACGGATCGCTGTACGGAGCTCGCTTCTATAGATTTCCCTCGTGCTAGTAGAAGAAGCCATTTGCTGCTACTGCTGCTGCTGCTCCTCTCTCTCTCTCTCTGTGGAAAGCGGTAAATAGAAAATTGAAATCGAGGGTTTCGCTAAGTGGATAATCAGATTACAAGGGGCGTTTGGATGGGTGTATTTGCCTGTAAACAGATTATCTGTAGGCAGAAGGTCATATTTCATGCTGCAGATAAAGGGATTTTAGGCAACGGTTCTAATTTTTGAAAAATTCCAATGCGGGGAGAGTTGCGGATCATCTACAAAACGAAAAGAAGAAGAAGAAGAAGAAGACATACCTTCTCTTTCGGCAAGTCTCTGGATCGAGGTTCTTCCCCCCTTCCTCTCTCTCCTCTCGTGGGTTCCTGGCGCTAGGATTTGAAACCCTCTCACACGTTGAATGCAAACCGGAGTCACTTCAAGTACCGAGGTCAGTCCTCTGTGGGCCCCTCCATGATGTATGTGTTTTATCCAAGCCGTCAATCCATTTTTCCAGATCAATTTAGAGAATGACATGGAAAAACGAGGCAGATCCAAATCTCAGGTGGACCACACCACATGATTTTGTGTTGATTGAACCTACACCATTAAAAAATTCCTGGGGGCGACAGAGGTTTTGGATCAAGTTGATATTTGTGTTTTCCCTTCATCCAGTTCTTTGTGACCTAATCAACGGGTTGGATGGCAAATAAACATTACAGTGAGTCCTGTGAAGTTTTCAACAGTGGGCATTAAATTTCGAAGGCGCCATGCCAAATTTCAAACACGTTTAAAAGTTGTTCGGGTCGGTCGGGTCTCCGTTTTGGGCCCTTCGAGACGGGTCTTGGCAGGGTACAAGTATTTAGATCTTGTTTGCAACATGCATGTGTCACAGTGGCACATGTCTGTGTGATCTAATCCATTCGGAGGGGAAATATCCATGTAGATGCCCTTATTTGACGTGGACCCGATGAACCCAACCAGGAATTGAGGTCAAGGACTTTAGGGGTACCTCAGCCCAGTCCAATCCAAGGCCCAAAAACCGAGTCCCTGTGCACGGTCGTTTGACTCGGTAACTCGTTCCCAGTCATTCGGATTAGAGTTGAGTCATGACTCGGCTGAGTTGGGAGTAATTTGGCCCACTCGCTCAAGTCAAGGGTGAATTGCTAATGTGACTTTTGGTACTCTAGACTTGATTACGACTTGAAACTCAGCTCACTTGTGGCTCACCCGAGTCAGGGGTATTTGGACCCTACTTGCTTGACGGTGAACTGTAGGATGACTTTGGGTAATGACCCGACTTGGGGCAGCTGGGAATGACCCGGACGACTTACAAACCATGCCTCTACCTGAAAAAGATCAGGACCCGAAAGACCCGATCAGCCTGGTCCAGGGACTCAAGGGCTCAACCGTTGATGGCCATAGTTTCCAGTTTGTGCGAGTAAGGCTGGCCAATGTTTCATTGATCCAGACCATTGGAGTGCGACATCACTGAAATCGATGCCACAAGTCACAAATCAAAAGATTAGATTGTCACTTCTAGTAGTTTTTGGGTCTAGGTGAGCACAGGGCCTGACCAACCAATCGTCTGGATCACTGAAACTTGAGCTGCAATGGCTGTCTTGATTGTCAAAGAATTCTATACTTTTCTTGCTTTGCTTGGGCCCATGGTTCCCTGATTCGCAACATTTATTCTGTCGGCCCTCTGCATGTATGAAATGAACCTCATCAGGAAGAGATAGTAAGTTCCCTGGCTCACCTAAGATGGTGCTTACCTTGGAGCCCACTTTGATGTATGTATTTTATATCCATGCCGTCCATCTATTTTTCCATATTATTTTAGGGCATGAGCCCAAAAATGAAGAAGATCCAAATCTCGGGCAGATCTTACTATGGAAAACAGTGGTGATCGTACCATTAAAAATTCCTATTGACCACATCTAAGGCTTCCATAATATTTATTTGCCATCCAACCAGTTGATAACGTCACATAAACCTGGATGAAGGGATAAAACAAATATCATCTTGAGACAAAACTTTTGTGGCTCATTAATGGTCAATCACCACTTTTTCCTATGGTATGGTCCACCTGAGAATTTAATCTGCTTCATTTTTGGGCTAATACCCTAAAATGTTCCGTCAAAACGGATGGATGGTGTGGATATAGAATACATACATGAAGGCGGGCCCCATAGTAAGGGCCGCACCTAATCCGCTCTCATTGATGATCTACTGGATTAACCAGTGTGTGACTTAATAGCCCCAGGTCTGGATCGCAGAACCATGAGAAATTGAAAAACCGCGTTTATACTGAAAATCGTTCGGTCGCGTCAAGTATCATATATTTCCTCCGGGCACCATCTTTGATTGTGGACCGTTGATCTCTCCGAAGACCGTAGAAATCATCAGGGCTTCACAATTACTGTGTTAGGTAAGGAGGACTCATCCATGTAGGTAGGACCCACTACATGGATTCACAAACAGTACGATGGGTTGGTCGCGACGAGACCTTGACGGCTTTAGATATTTGAGTTCTCTTCGCCTATGTCGCGACTCACAATCAGCCGCGTGTCACCGCTAGCTGGAGCTCACACGTTGAGTATTCAGATGATCGGAACCGTGCATATCGTGGGTTATATTTACAAGCTCTACCGTAAGAAAAATAAGCTTAACGGAAGATTTTGACTCTCACTATCGGTGGATGAATTTAGAACAATGAAAAAAAGATTTTCAGGATCGAGTTGAATACTAAAAATCAAAGGCTAACATTAACTATGAATCTCGATTATGATAAACCGGACGGTTCTAATCATAGAACCATCTTCGAATGTGCACATGAGTAGACCGCGACACACGCTGGAATCTAACTCGCGATGGAGGCAAAACGAACTGTTGATTTTCGGCCGAGATTTTTAATGCAATAGCCCCTAATGTGGCTACATTTACTAACAGTCCAATTTATAGTGAGGCTCATCTTTTTTAGCCTTTTCATGAGAATTGGAAAACTTTCGGTCGGAAATGCGCCTCTAAATACATATGTTACATTCACGCCGTCCATCCTTTTTGCCACATCATTTTAGGCAATGGGCCCAACTATGACATAGATCTATATTGTAAATGGTACATACCATATGGAACAGTTGGAACAATGACGTCCACTGTTGAAACCTTACTAGGCCTCACTAATTTATTTATTTTGGGTTAGTTCACACATCCCACTGTTAGTACACACCCACACGGTTAGACAGCCAGCAATGTTAGCCACTCCCCATGTTGGGATTCGATGATTAGACCCGAGTGTTGAGATGAGGTTATCTCCACTCAGTCTACCACCGTCCCAAATGTGTGGGTGTTGCTAGGTCCTACTATAATGTTTCTTTGCCAGGGAAAATCTTGATAATTATGGAGCCCACTTTAATGTATATATTGTATATCCACGCCATCACTCCATTTTTTAGCTCATCTTAGAGTGGGAGTCGAAAAATGGAATAGATCCAAATCTCAAGTAGCCCACACAGTAGGAAACAATGGTAATTGACCATTAAAAACCTATTGTGAGCCCAAAAATATTTGGATCAAAATGATATTTATTTTTTCCCTTCATCCATGTCCATGTGACCTTACCAACAGGTTGGATTTCAGATAAACATTACGGTGGGCATTTCAGTTGGCCCTTAGAAGTTTTTAATGGTAGACGTTCAATCACCAATCTTTCCTATGGTATGCTCCACCTTTATTTGGATCTGCTTCATTTTTTAATTCATAGCATAAAATGAGCTAAGAAAACCGATGGACGGCGTGGATATACAATATATACATCAAGGTGGGCTCTATGATTAGGGCCACTCCATTTTGCCATATCATTCTAAGGCATGGGCCCAAAATTGAACTAAATATAGATCTTAGGTGGGCCACACCAGCTAGAATAGTAGGGACAATGATGTTCATTGTTAAAGCCTTCCTACATTACTCAGGGGGAACCCATAGTGCTCGGGGGGAATCCATAGTACTCAAGGGGAATCCAAAGTGCTAAGGGGGAATTCACAGTGCTCGGAGAATCTTGAGTGCTCAAGGGGAATCCACGGTGCTCAAGGGGGAATCCACAGTGCCTAGGGGGAATCTCGAGTTCTCAGAGAAAATCCACAGTGCTTAGGGGGAATCTCGAGTTCTCAGAGAAAATCCACAATGCCTAGGGGGAATCTCGAGTTCTCAGAGAAAATCCACAGTGCTAAGGGGAAACTTCACAATTCAGCCAGCCCCACTATGATCTTTCTTTGTCATCAAACCTTGGGGCCCACTATGATGCATGTATTGTATCCACATTGTCCATCCATCTGGAGAGATCATTTTAGGGCATGCGCTAAAGAATAAGGCAAATCCAAAGCTCAAGTGGACCCCACCATAGAAAATAGTGGGGATTGAATGCCTACCATTAAAAACTTCTAGGGGCCATCATGGTGGGCCCTAGGAAGGTTTCAACAGTGGGCATCACTGTCCTCACTATTTTTGTGGTGGGGTCCATTTGAGCTTTGAATTTGCCACATTCTTTATTTCAAGCCATAAAATTATCCCTGCAAATGGTTGGACAGTGTGGATACAATACATACATCATGGTGGGACCCACAACTTAAAATGATGTGAAAAAATAGATGGGCAACATGGATAAAATAGATACATCATGGTGAGACCCACAGGGTAAGCCACTTGCTACTTGCAGCGTGGCACCCAAACGGGGCCCAAGAGTTTTTAATCAAACTGATATAGTGATATTTATGTCTTCCCCTTCACCCAAACCTATGCCATTGGTGGCAAGTAAACATCAAGGTGAGCCTAAGGAGGGCTTCAATGGTAGGCATCACTTTGTCACTATTTTTTTTTTATAGTGGGGCCAACAGGGCCTTTAAATCAAGTTGATATTTGTGTGGTCCATCTTTTTTTCCAGATCATTTTAGGCTTTGGACCCCATTTTGGGCTAGATCTAAATCTCGGTGGGCCATACCACAACAAGTAGTTGGGACGGGGATGTACACTATTGAAACTTTTCCTGGCCCACCTTGATGTTTATTTGTTATCCAATCCTGTTGATATGGTCACATAGACCTCTATAAAGGGACCACACAAATATTAGCTTGATTCAAAGGCCTATGGGCCCCACTATCAAAAAATAGTTTGGGCAATGATGCCTACCGTTGAAGCCTTCCTTAGGCTCACCTCGTGGGCCCTATTTGCCTGTCATGCTGCCTAGCAAGTGGCCCACCCTATGGGCCCCACCACGATGTATTTGTTTATCCATGCTGCCATCTATTTTTTCATATCATTTTAGGCCCGGGCCCCCCAAATATAAGACAAATCATCTCAAGTGGACCACATAACAGGGAATAGTTGGATCAAGCCCAACCACGGGGTTGCCCTGTGAAGCGCATCATGATATTTGTGTTATATTCACACTGTCTTTTCGTCTCTCCAACCATTGTAGGGCCGAGGGCCTTATTATGAGGCAGACCCAAGTCTCAAGTGGATTGCACCATGGTGATGGTGATTGAGGCGACGCCGTTTATCCTTTTTGCAAGATCATTTTAGGCCATAGGTCCAACTCTGAGATAGATCCAGATCGCAGGTGGGCCACACCATAGGGACAGTTGTGGAATCTCTCTGAGTACTGTGGATTTCACTTACGCACTGTGGGTTCCTCCTGAGCATTGTGGATTCCCCCTGAGCACTGTGGATTCCCCCGGCATTGTGGATTCTCCTTAAACACTATGGATTTCCTTTGGCATTGTAGATTCCCCCTGAGCGCTATGGATTCCCCCTGAGCACTGTGGAATCCCCTTGAGCATTGTGGATTCTCCCTGGCACTGTAGGTTCCCTTTAACATTGTGGAATCCCCCTAAGCATTGTGGATTCCCTTCGAGCACTGTGGCTTCTTCCTAAGCACTGCGGATTCCCCCTGGCACTGTGGGTTCCCTCTAAGCACCGTGTAATCACCCCAAGCACTTTTGGTCCCCCCTAAGCCTAAGGAAGGCTTCAACGATAGGCATCATTGCCCTCACTATTTTCTTATAGTGGGGCCCATAGGGCATTTGAATCAAGCTGATATTTGTTTGGTCCCTTTATACAAGTCTATGTGATCATATTAACAGGATTGGATGACAAGTAAACATTAAGGTGGGCCTGAAAAAGTTTCAACAATGGACATCCCTATCCTAATTGTTTGACGTGGTATGGCTCACTTGAGATCTAGATCTGGCCCAAAATGGGCCCGAAGACTAAAATGATATGAAAAAAGGATGGATGGCATGGATGAAACATATACAACATAGTGGGTCCCACGAGTGGACCACCCGTCCACGCCTAAGAGCGCTTTCGCCTCTTCATGGACACACGCAAGTAGTTAGAGGGCTTTACCCTGCTGAAGCAACGTCACCAACTTCTATGGGCCCCACCATGATGTATGTGTTGTATCCACACAGTCCATCCATTTAGAGAGATCATTTCAGGGCATGATCTAAAGAATGAGATAGATCCAATTCTCAAGTGGACCCCACCAAAAAAACAGTGGGGATAGTGATGTGACTGTTGAAACCTTCCTAGGGCCCACCATGATGTTTATTTGAGATCTAACCTGTTCATAAATTCACACAGACATGGAAGAATGGAAGACACAAATATCAGCTCGATCGAAAACTTTTGTGACCCCAGGAAGTTTTTAATGGTAGGACATCAGTCCCCACTGTTTTCTTTGGTGAGGTCCAATTGAGCTTTAGATATGCTTCATTCTTTAGCTCATCCCCTAAAATGGTCTCTCAAAATGGATGGACGACGTGGATGTAACATATGCCTCAGGGTGGGGCCTACGTGTGGAGCCCCTTTGTAACACCCAAGAGGGCTTCTGCCTCTTCATGGACATACGGTTGTCAATAGAGCTGTATATGAGCCACTTTAGCTTGGTTAGCTCACTCGATTTAGCTCGAACCACCTCAATTCGGCTCGATTCGAAAGTTGGGTTCGAACCAAGCAAAGTCATTTTTCCAAGCTCGAAATGATTTCAAGCCGAACTTGAGCTAACCCAAGCTCGATTCGACTCGACTCGGCTGACTCAGTTGGAAAAGTATGTTTTTTAGTCCCATGTCGGAAGTGAGCAAGGAAATGAGAGGTGAAACTCTCCATAAAAGTAAGTGGGGGATGTAAATGAGCTTTGGGCTGCCTTTAGGTCTGATTTTTAATAGTTTTAGGCTAGACTTTGGGCTATGCCTATTTAAAATTTTATTTTTTTCAAGCTTGAACTCAGCTTGAATTGGGCTCGAACTCGGCTCGAAGCTCAGTCAAGCCGAGCTCGAACATGTTAGTCCAGCTCGAAGGTCGAGCCAAGTCGAACACGAGCCAGGGTGGTCCTTGAACGAGCCTAGCTCGAACAAGGCAAAGCTCGGCTCGTGTACAACTCTAGTTGCCATAGGGGCATTTCTAATCGCAAGTTTTACAATTTCTAGTGAAAAGGTTAAAAAAGATGAGCCTCACGAGAAATTGGACTTTTAGTAAAAATAGCCACACCTCAGGGCTATTACATTAAAAATCCCTTTTCCGCCGTGTAACATGGGCAGCTACGACGTCTACTCGGCCAACACGCGTGTTGACTACTGCCCATCCAACGCAAGCTCACATGCCAATGAGTTATGTGTGAGAGAGATCGAAACCCTCCATAAGGTGGACCAGACTATTAAGATCTCTTATCCTAAGATTAAGGTCATTTAAATCCTCAGGTGGGCCACAGTTTACAAATCAAATAGACGGTTAAAAAAGTTTCCTTCTAGCCATCCATTCTTCTTGTTTAATGTGAGCCATCCGAAGAATTCAACTGACCGATTTTTATGTAAAATATTTAAAAAGTATGGTCCACCTAATGGAAAGCTTCGATCTCGCACACTTTTGCGACATTGGCACGTGTGGATGGGCGGGCTCCACAGGCGTGTGAACTTAGCAGGTGGGGAACTTCAGTCTCAGAGATAAAAACCCCAGCGTCTCCTCCAACTCTCATCCCATCTTCTTCTCTGCAATGTCTGAGAGAAGCTTCTCCCCTTCTTCTTCCGTTTCCGAAGAAGGAGAAGAGAAGCCAGAGCGGTCCCGGAAACGCCGCCGCGATCGTGTTTCCGACGAGGATCTCCGCGGGGATTCCTTCGATCTCCGGCAGTCGTTGCTGTTGAAGCGGAGTGCGAAGCCGCACGACGTCCTGTTCAGGATCGTCGTGCCGTCACGGCAGATTGGGAGAGTGATCGGAAAGGAAGGGAGTCAGATCCGACGGATCAGAGAAGAAACGCGGGCCACGATCAAGATTGCCGATGCCGTCTCTGTAAGTCGACTGACTGACCATTTTAATTGACTCAATTTCTGGATTTTTAAAGCTGTAATTGCGTTCGTTTGTGTTTTAATTCAATTTCTTTTTTCTCCTGAAATATTCTGGAAGTATCATTGTTATGCTGTGAACGAAGGAGAGAGAGATAGTCTCGTAACTTTGTTAGATCTAATGTATGAATTTAGTTTGATAATTCATGAAATTAGAGAAGCTTAGATAGTAAGTTTGCGTTTGGATGTTATTATGTTATCAGCATTCGGCTGATGGCACTGAAATGGCTGATGTTCTCAATTTTGAACTGAGCTTACTAGCCCTTTCAGCCAGTATTGAGGGGAAAATTCAAGCGAGAGCTTGTCTGAGCCTTTCCCCAACAGTGCCAAAATGGCGACGGCATTATCATTCAAATTGTGACAAATATTGTTTCGTGGGCCTTCCAAATTGGGCCTAAATTATGGGAAATTATTAGGAGTTAGTGGGAAGGGAAAGACTATGGATGATAATTCGTGGTCATTTTTCGCGTTGTGGCATCTGTTAACACCTTGCTAGTGGCATACATGTATGTCAATCTGGAACATCCAAATGGTGGGCCCTGCTGTGGCTGGAGCTTAGACTGGGTTTCAAACTAATTGAATAATATTGCTGGCCAATTGGTGGCTATCAAATGGATGAACAAAAAGGAAGTGGTAAGTGGCCCGAACCCAAGGGAAATCAGATGGTTGTTTGGTCAGTGTGAATTTGTGGCTATGATCCATCCACAATGGGGCCCATGATTTGGACGCTTGGTGGCTAGCAAATGGATGGACAAAAAGGAAGTGGTTAGTGGTCCAAACCCAAGGAAGTCAGATGGTTGTTTGGTCGGGGTGAATTTGTGGCTATGCTCCATTCACAATGGGGCCCATGATTTGGATGCTTGAGATTGGCATGCATGCCTTCCATGTTTATGGAGGATGAAACACCACAACTTAAAATTCGGTGGTGTACTATCACCATTGTATAGCCCTAATAGAAATGCTGCTCAGGTGGATGTAAAAATTAATATTTCAATTGAAGCAGACAATCATGGTCGAGCATAGCACTAGCTACAATGATTTTGGACTTGGATACCTTGAGCTATTGTTTTGCATTGGTTGCTTTTATTGTCATTTGTATTAAACTCATTGAATGATTTTTTTTCCCTTTCTAGTTTCTGCATAATCTACCAATCTTTTGTTGCCCCAAATAGCAGGGACAAATCTAGGATGACAGCACGAAAGCTATCAATGTTTTGAATTCATTCAAGGGGACATGGAAGAGGTGATTTACAAGCACGCATGCCTGTGTGGTCACTCATCACGTGGGCCCCATCATAGGATTCTCTGGCTCAAAATCCTCTAGCTCACTCATCGGATGTTTCACATGTTTATAAAAAAACATATATTACCAATTATCTATGCATATCACCAACCAGATGAGTGCCTCAGCTTGATTTTTAGGCTGGCATGTCCACTGATGGAGCTACCTGATGAATGACCCAGATCGTTCACATGCATGTCACTTTGGCATGTGAGATGCAAATCACCTTTTCAATCTATCCTCGTGTAAAGACTAATTCCACATATGATACAACTGATCTGCAGCTGTATCTTGGATAGTACGCATATTTCCACATGGTTTTAAATGATCACCAAGGTGGACTCATTATTTCCATTTATATTTATTAGTTATTGTTTGGATCTTCCAAGTTACCCAATATTATTGTTTCCCATAATGTTGGTTCTTAATGGATGTAATTGGTGTCAAAAAATTTTCTACAGAGGCTGCAGTAGCAGCATGAATGACATTCTTAATTATTTTGCAGCGACATGAAGAGCGCGTGATTATTATAAGTTCCAGAGACGATGATAGCACAATTTCTGATGCGGAGCATGCATTGTATAATATTGCAAGTGTTATTCTCAAGGTAATTTGCTTCTGTATAACAGTAGGCCACATATAATTCGTTATCACTATAACAAGTTTGTTTGGCTTGAGCATGGATTTGCATGGAAGTTTCAGTTCTTTTTCTTCTTTTTCTTTTTTTGCGCATTTGTTGTTATTCAAATTTACTAGTCATTTGAAAAAAGAGAACCAAAAAAAAAAAAAAAAAGTTGAGTTGCAAAGTTGGGAGCTGAACATCTCATTCTATTATGTACCAGAATAACATTTTTCTAAAGAAATGTAGAATCTTGAACCAAGTCTCATTCACCCATTGGAAATGGCGCATATTGGTATCTTATCAGCCTTCCATTTTTTGCATATTATTATTATACTAGTTTAGTTTTAATGAATCTTATAAAAAGGTTACAAATTACAATATAGAATTAGATGATTTTTCTTTGCTTGCACTTCAACAAGATCCTTCCCAAAATGAACTAGTGAGACCATAGTTGACTGCATCTTATTTTTGCACATCCATTTCACCCCTTGTGTGCATGCATGCGTGCATGCAACGTGTGCATTTATATGTCCATACTGTTCTTCCTCCAAGCCTTATATACACCACAAAGACTTGAATCTGTGTCTCAGTCGGATTTTCTGTAATGAATTCCAAGATGCATTTTGTTGCTTAATTTGTGCGTACCATGGAGCCTTTTCTCATGCCTGTTGCCTTTCATCTTCTGGAGTTCATCTACTTCTGTCAAATGTTGTTTTTGCCTGGTCGAAAATTTCCTACAACCTAGTCTGGGAACTTACCCTGCTTTCACCTTAATAGCTACAGATGCAGATCTTGTTGGAAGTAGATTTATTTCTGAAAATTTTGAAAGAAAGCATGAGTTATTATGTTTGATTAGGCAAATCATGCTTGCTTGCAAAGGCTTTGGAGTTTGCATTCTAGGATTGCACATCATCTTTAGCCCATGCATTTCAAGCTTTGACTAACTTTACTAGGATGCATGGTCTGAAGGCTCATCTGAGTCTGATACGACTTGTACAAATCGACTTGGACACGGTTGGACCCAGTCTAGTCAACATCGCGAGTCTTGCAGTGCGGGGTGGGCTTGGCCAGCTTGGATGAGTTGCTACAGACTTGGGTGATACAGCCAAGTCGGGTTGAGTTGACCTGATTGACTCGGCTGTATATAAAAGAAAGGGGGTCAGTCCCATACCCGTGCCCCCCCCCCCCCCCCCCCTCTTTTCTGATTTAAAGACTATTTTTGCCCTCTCTCACACCCATTCTTAGATGATACTAATCCAGGAAAGTGGCAATTTGAGAGTCTTCAATGCAACCAATTCAGACCTCTTATTTTGTTTTCAAACCATGCTTGTTTAAATGATCTCAAATGTGTGTAGCTGTAACTTGCTAGTACACTTAACTCTACAATTGCTAGCAGTTGTGACCGAATCAGTTCATCAGTTGGAACCACAGCAGAAATTCCTTGCTAAAAGAGTAGGCTGTTCCAGTCATCTTGTAGGCTAGACATGTATAAAAGGGTCCCTACTCATGGCTCAGTGGCAGATTCTGTGAGTTTCAACACTGAATTCATGGGTTCTAGTGCCCATGTGGTGTGTGTGGGTGTGAGTATGTGTGTAAAAAAAAAAAAAAAAAAAACGAAAGAATAAAAATAAAAAAGGCCAGACATGTATAAAAGAAATGGACAATTCCATGCTTATGTGGCAAATTGGCATGATTTTTTGCCCAAAGAATCTACATGGTGGGTCCACTTGATGGACAGCTCGGGTTGAGTTTACTTCCATTACCACTCAAGAGGAATGCTACAATGCAGGTTATCCCATGGTGAACTTAACATTTCCATTGTACACTACGCATGCCATCAATGCACAATGATCTAGACCTATAGCTGTGGTACACCACATGATGAGGCATACGCCCATAATGATGAAAGTGATTCCATTGGACTATGCATCTGATCAATGGCCCAAAAAGACCCTCACAATTCTAGAAAAAAAGGGTGACTTGGCGAAGTTACCCCGCAACTTGGCCAAGTCGACCCCAACTCGGCCTGAATTACTCGACTTCAGACTGAACAAGTTGATCCGAGTCACCCAGACTTAAAATCATGCTTGGAAGTAGCCTCAAATTGGAGGTTAAGTTTTTTGTTTAAAGCACTTCATGGATGTCATTTCCCTTCTTTTCTTATTGGGCAGGAGAATGATGATGGTGCTGATTCATCAAAGGTCGGTGCTGGACATGTGGCTGCCAACATGATCCGGCTGTTAATTGCAGGGTCCCAAGCAGGTTGTCTGATTGGGGTATCCGGGCAGAACATTGAAAAGATAAGGAATTCGTCTGGTGCCACAATCATGATTCTGGCTCAAAATCAGTTGCCTTCTTGTGCATCTGCTCATGAATCAGATCGCTTGGTTCAGGTAAGCCTGTCTGTGCAATTAGTAACATGGATATACTATGGACTTGTTTAGCCAAACTTTTGCTCTCCCATTCACCCCTTAGTTTATCGATTCATCTTTTTGTGCTACTCTTTCTACTTTAAATTTCTATGATTTTAAAGTTCTAGGTATCCACAAAAGTTTCTCCGTTTTTTCTCAAGTTCTTCCTTCATCCTTATAAATGGGTTGGACTTATTGCAATTGTATCTCTCTTACCTTTTTCTTATCATGGGCCATGGCCACCCTTCTTTTTAAAAAAAAAAAAAAAATTTCAGGTATCAGGTAATGTCCCAGAAGTATTAAAAGCCTTGGAGAAAATTGGCTATACACTAAGGTTTGATGTTTCATCCTCCATTCCTTTTTGGTTTATCGATCGCTTGTTTCAGTTTATTCCTGGCTTTTTCTTATTCTTTCTTAATTTATGCAGAGAAAATCCACCCAAAAAAGTAATTGCAATCAGACCAACATATAATATTAGCTCTGCTCATCCGAATCCATCGTATCCGGCACTGTCTTCAGGTTATTCAATGCCATTCGGCAAAATCATCCTACTAATGATACACAGTGTTTTGCAAGCACTGCACCAGATTATTGTTTTTTGTCTTATAACAACATCAAATTTAGGACCCCCACTCTTGCAGCTGACCTTGTGACCTCGGAGATGATGATTTCGGAGGCGTTGGTTGGTGGCTTGATCGGCAAACATGGCTCCAACATCTCAAAGATCAGAAGTGAGTCTGGGGCAACAATCAAGGTATGTGGTTCTCTGCAGTTACATCTCATCTGTTCAATTCCAGAGCTTGGAAATCGTTGGTTACTGAAGTATTTCAGAACAAAACCCTCTGAAGGCTGTATGTAAAGAGGGGCTTCAATGCTGAATTTTCAGTCTGGAGTTAAAAAAAACTCAGGAGACTTTCTTTGGAAAGTTTGCCTGTATTCTCCAGGGATGGTGTTTTAGGGTGTGGAATGGACCAGAATCATCTACAACACCTGTTTTATGCAGCTACATAAAACACCCAGCTCTGTGGGGCTCACCATGTCTTATACCTAAATCCACTGTGTGTATCAGTTGAGAACCCTTATTGAACTGTACATACGAAAGATCAGACAGATAAAAAACTCTGATGGGCGCCATTAAAAAAAAGAAAGAAAGAAAAACTCAAGGGCCAATACCAATGGGAACAATGTGAAATAGCTCCCAAAACCTCTAAAGTTCACGCAGTGTGGCTCGCCTGATATTTGGATCAGGCTGGGTTTTGTACTTCACTTCATCCTGGTGAGGTACACCTGATTAACAGGTTTGATGAAAGATACACCCCATGGTGGCCCCACATGCAAACCTATGGTTGGCATCCCATCCTCTTTGTCCCCTGTGGTGTGGTCCATCTGAGTTGTGGATCTTGCTGATTTATTGCCCCGGGGCCTAGAATCGATGATAGAACCTGATGGACATAATGGATTTTACATGTACATGTTGGGCCCAACAAGCTTGGGTGTCGTAGAGGATTGGGTCTGTGTTTAATGCGGGAAAATCCACTCCCCAGGGGTGGTGATTTAAGCCCATGTGTAATGGGGGAGAATCCATGCTTACTTTTTCCACTGGAAAGCACTAAAATCTGAATAAGTTGGACATTTGTCTTCTCCAACATGTCCTGGACTAAAGCGGAAGCATGTTAATCAGGCTACCATTCCAACCAGTTTCCTCTACCTGCTCGAAATGGAATGGATAGCACTGTCCTGTCCAGTTTGGTCGGTGCTGCCCTGCATGTAAACTGGCCCATATTGCAAGCTCTAAGCGAGCTGAAATCATGAAAAGAACTTGGAACTCAAAACCATGCTATTTTAGCACTAGATGCTTGTCGTTTCACCAAGTTGGTTGTTGCCTTTTCTATTTGCCATCTCAAAAGCACTCAGTTGCTTTTCTATATTTGGTGTCTAAACATATGCTTGATTCTTCTTTGTGAAGGTGAAGCAAAACACTAATTCTTCTGTGTGAAGCTTCCACACACGAGTGTGCACGTGCACGCGCGCGCACACACACACACATCTATTGAACATTCGTCCACACCTTCCATTTCAAATTGTAACCATTCAAAACTCGGTGTTTTAGCTTGCATTGTAGTATCGAGATATTTCTTTGTTGCATTTCTGATTGCCACATTCATGAAGGTTACTGGCGGGAAGGGCGAACAAGAACAAAGGCAAATCCATTTCGGAGGGGATGCTCAACAGGTAAACTACACATCCAGTAGATTTTGTTAGGGTATGCTCTTAGTTTCTGCTGTTGATTTGAGGTATCTAAGTGAAATTCTGGTGGTGGTTCTAAAAGCAGGTAGCATTGGCGAAAACTTTGGTTGAGAGATACATATATTCTCAGTTAATACAACAAGGTTCTTCTTGACATCCTTATTCGAAATCTCAATGGCTGCTCTCACTGTTGTTGGAAACTTGTACCTGCCTCTTGATCACTAAAAAACCATGCTTGATCCAGGCATGCTGCTAAACTACGTTACATGTAGGTACCTTGCTTTTCACTTGTACGATTTAGGAAAAGACAAATTTCATCCATTACATTGCAACCATGGTGTAAATACTACATTCAAATGCATTTTGCACCCGGCTGTGGCTCATTCGTCTATTTTTCCTGAATAATCTTGTGGCCTATTTGTGATTGGCACATAGCACATGAATAGTTCCAAAAGTCTTCACTAGTTAAAGGAAGTTAACAAGTTAAAGATCGTTTACCCGCGGCAGGTGTTGTGTTTCTGCCAGGTTGCATTTGGATTCACTGCAAATCACAAACATGGTTATTTTTCAGTACCTAATTGTTTTATGTTCAGCTGAATCAGCTGTTTGCTTGGAAGGATGAGGAATTTCAGCAACCTCATTATTACTTATTCCGTTTAGGGAAGTATGTAATCCTTCCCCCCCTGAAGATATGCATACTATCATCGGTATTTTCAGATTTCAATGCCCAACAAATGTTCTCCATGTGCCAACCCTTTCGGTTCTTGGTTAACAAAGGAAATGCAGTATTCCTACACTGGAAATGGCCTGAAACTCCAATGGCTATGCTCTCTCTCCCTCTCTCTCTCTCTCTCTCTCTCGTCATGGTGTATCTAGAGTGCTGCATCAGATGTAAGATTTGCTTGTCTGAACATGTATCCTACTTCTATGGACCCTATGTTGTGGATATGATGCATTCTCCTCTAGCAGGGGTAACTTAATTCCCAACTCGTTCAATATCCAATTGCATATACCATTTTGGCATACATGTATGAGATCCGAGTTTCCATCATGTGGGTCACACTCTTTAGATTTTCTGTATATAAAAAAAAAGTCCTGATTCTTCCATTCCTCAGGTTGTCCAGCGTAAAGCAAATGGAAGACTGCAAAAAATAAAATAAAAATAAAAATCGTTTTAGACATCCCTGTGTTTTGTTGTACACTGGGAGGCTGGAGGATTCAAACGAGGTGGCCCAATTGAAGGTAAGGTGCGGATATGACAGACGTGTTCCATATTGGCACGTGTGCGCATGCATGCAGATTGTAGATTCACGGCACAAGAGGGGTTTATGGTTATCTAAAGCAAGATGGGTGGCAATCAAACATGGCCTAATGTTCTGGCAAACCAGGATCCTAATATTACTAAGGGCCCGTTTGGTTGGCATCTGGAAACCGTTTCCAGCTTAAAATATGGATTCCAGCAGAATCCGATTTTAACTGTGGTGTTTAGTGGCAAGTTCCAGCCAAACATGATTCTGACTGGAAACCTAAGTTGAGTGGAACCTGGATTAGTGGAAACCTAAATTGAGTGGAACCGGGATTAGTGGAAACGGTGTGGGCGAGTGTCACCACCTCCATGTATGCATTGTACATCTATGTTGTATATGTTTTATATCTCCACAGTCCATTAGTTTTGAAATCTCAATTAAGGGCATTGGACAAAAAATGAGGCAGATCTAAATCTCAAGTGGGCCACACCACAGGAAAACAATGTTGATTGAACATCCACCATTAAAAACTTCCTAAGGCCCACTATAATGTTTCTTTGCCATCCAACCTGGCCATCTATCTTGCGGGGCTATAATAGGTCAGGGGAGGTTCTCAGGTGGATTTGAAGCCCAAGTGGGCCATGCCACAAGCAACGGTTGGAACACAATCTGGATTGCACCGTTTTCAACCAAATAGCAAGTTATGGATGAAACCTGGGTTCCACTCAAGTTTCTGCAATTTTTGATTCTAACAATGGAATCTAGATTTTCTCTAGAATCTGGATACTCCAACCAAAGAGACGTAGGGGAAAAAAAAATGGAGCTTCCAATTACATATGTTCTCCCATCATATGTGTTATTGATTGAGTGAAAATAATGTGAAACAAACATTGCCATAGATTTCGATATGCATGAAAATAGTAGAGAATGAAACAAGCTATATGCATCTATTACACTAATGAGAAAGTATTTCACTAGCAAAATAAGGAGAAGATAAGATAAAATAGGAGTTCACAAGCATAAACATCTCTCAACTCTTTTCACCATGCACGAGAGAAAGAGCCTATGATAAAACAATATCGCCCTTCTCCATTTTAACTAATTAATGGGAAGAAACCATTAAACCCCTCTATCCTTTCTACTCTTCGTATCATTAATGTAAGAGAAGCCTTTTAAAGTATTATTGCCATAGATTTTTATATGCATGAAAATAGTAGAGAATGAAAGAAGCTATATGCATCCACTATACTAATAGGGAAGCATTGCTAAAGAATTTCACTATCAAAATAAGGAGAATATAAGATAAAATAGAAGTATTGTTCACAAGCAGAAACATCTCTCAATGCTTTTCATCATGCATGAGAGAAAGAACCTATGAGAAAACAATCTCACCTTCTCAATTTTTGCTAATATCACAAAAGAGGGGTTTATGGTTATTTAAAGCAAGATGGGTAGCAACCCAACAGGGCCTAATGTTGTGGCAAATCAGGAGGATAATATCACTAAATTGAGAAGGAAAATAAAAAATAAAAAATGGAGCTCCCAATTGCATAAGTTCTCTCATCATATGTGTTGTTGATTGACGCAGGGAGAGCGTGATTAGGTCGATCACCGTTTGTCTAATCGAATAAATACCTTGAGTCCATAGGGCCTTTAGGAATCCTCAACCGGACTTCCTCGAATTCACGAGGGAAAGTAAAAGCAAATAAGAAATAAATTCAAAAAAATTCGTAATAATCGATTGAATGAGAATTAAGTGACTACAATACTTTAAATAAGAAACTAAACCTCAAGTAGAAGTTTTAGACTTCAACTCAAATTAAAACACATAGAAAATGGGACTTACTATAAATAGTAAACTTACTATTTATAGAAGTCTCTGGAACTCATGATTTTCGGCCAAAAAATGGAAAGTTTTCAAACGGGCCCAACCACATTGTTCTACTAATTATTCTAAGCCCTTTTCATGTTGGGCACAAACTCTAAAACCCTATGGATCAAAAATTATGATTGAAACAAGACTTATTATAAATAGTAAAATTGAAATAAAACTAAGCTAATGACTGTCGATCTAGTCGAATCTCGCAATTCTGGTATGGGAAACTAGGCGTAGTGGGGTTGGTTGGCTAAAGTAGCTCAAGCTACCCCAAAATCATGTATTATATGCCCTTAAACTCATTTTGAATCGTGAGATACGATGTTTCACAGTCCTGATGATCCTAATCGCTTCCAACCCCGACCAGTCTTCTTTTGAGACCATGTAATAGTCGACAACCCGCTCTACATCATTGATTGAGTGAAAACAATGTGAAACAAGCATTGCCATAGATATCGATATGCATGAAAATAATAGAGCTTGAAACAAGCTATATGCATCCACTCCACTAATGGGGAAGCATTGCTTAAGCATTTCACTTTCAAATAAAATAGGAGTATCGTTCACAAGCAGAAACATCTCTCAACTCTTTTCATCATGCAAGAAAGAAAGAACCTATGAGAAAACAATCCCACCTTCTTCATTTTTGCTAATCCATGGTAAGAAACCTTTAAAACCCTCTTATCCTTTAACTCTTCCTTTCACTAATACAAGAGAAAAGCCTTTTAAAGTATTCTCTCTCTACCTTTTATAACATTTCCTAATTTGGAAATTAAAACAAATTCCTCTTTAAGCAAGAGTGATGTGCCATTACCCTAATACTACATTGCACACATGTGATGAATCAAAGCGCCTCATCAGGTGATCCACATGCGTATGTTGAATATGGACCATTTGGAAATTCATTTCACCATCCATTTCTTTTCCACATCTGTGGCTCATCCAATGATCATATCGGCCTAATTTTGACGAGAGCGGATTAGGTGAGACCTTGGCCTCACCTAAGACGGTGTGGCCCTTATCATGGGGTTACTGTAGGGCCCACCTTGATGTATGTATTATGCATCCACGTCGTCCATCTCTTTTTTACATATCATTTTAGGACACCATCCCAATAATGAACCAAATCCAATAATCAGGTGGACCATAACTTAAGAAAAAGTGGTGATTGACCAATAATGGGCCACAAAAGTTTTGGATTAAGCTTATATTTGTTTTTTCACTTCATCCAGGATTATCTGACCATATCAATGGGTTGGATGGTGTAGACACCCCACCTTAAATGCACTGTGTACTACTCGTTGACGTTGACTTTGTGTAAACCGAAGGTCCTATATGGCAAAAAGTGGGCTACCGAGGCGATGGATGGAACAGATCGGTTATTGATACAGCGGCGGGAGCACATTTTGGCACACGAGAGCACATGTGGCACAAACCATGGGACAAGGCACAAAAGACAAAAAAAAGAAAAGAAAAGAAAAGAAAAAGAAGGTGAAAACCTTCACCACTGTCACATGGCTATGGAAACGGTCACATGGTGACCGTGGATGCGCCGTCCACCATGCATTTAGCATGTGCGCCCTCATGGCTGCCTCGCATTGGTCCTCCACAGGCTTTCCACCACGCACCTTCGTGCAGCTCGCCCACTTGTTATTGCCCCACTCACCCATAGTTTTGCCAACATCCATTGGGCGTACAATTTATCTGCACAGCACCCCGTGTCCAATTCGGACGGGCAAAATCGCCACGTGGATGATCCGGGTTTGCGATAGGCCACTGGCCATCCATTCCTCAGCCCGATCCAAAGCTCGCCAATGTCTTTTGCCCGTCTATTTAAGTAGGGGCCTAGCGAACGAACAGAGAAAAATCCAACAAGAGGAAAATGAGCGGACAGTGAGAGTGGGCCAAGGAGAATGGGCCGACGAGCTCCAACGGTGGGTGGATGAGAGAGAAAATTCTGAGAGAGCGAGAGACAACGACAGAGGTCCAGTGAAGCTCTGCGGAATCCCCACCTTGCAGGGATCGGTGAATCCGAGGCGTCGAGGCTCTGTCCCATTGATCAACCATCCGACACGGGCAGGGCATACCTCCTGCTTCGATAACCATATACTAGTGACCGAGTATCTCTGTTTGTCTCTTTCTCTATTGAGAAGTCAGAAGCAACATCGAGTAGGGTGAGAATCTGGGATGTCCGACCATCATCCATCTTTTCTATAAGAAAGGGGTGTTTGATTTTCCCTTTTCCTTACTCATCTCGAAGTACTCACTCTTCGTCAATCATTCTCAAAGTCAAAGTCAATGAGTAAGGTGGGAATATGATGCGTTCGATCATCCCTGGTCTTTCCCATGGGAAAGGGTGTTTGACTCCTCCTTTTTCCTCTCACATCTTGAAATTAAACCATATTTTACACCGCACATTTCATATACACTTCATCATTCCACATACTCACTATTTACTTTTAGTGTTATTTCTTTTCTGTTTTTGCCAAACCAGGCCCTAAAAAGCCTGCGTAGTTGGGCCTAACCCTATTATGTTGTTGTCGTGCTTTTGTTGTTTTGCCTACTCAGGCATTAAAAAGCCTGTGAAGTATGGCCTAATCTTGCAGGTTCAAAAATTCTTTAGAATTTCCCTAAAATCGTTTAGCCCCTTAAAGTAGAGACCATACGATGCATGAGCGATAAGGGGGTGTCTAACACCTTCCCCTTTCGTAATCACGACTCTTACACAAAATCCACGACGCGTACCATGCTTATCCAAACGAGAGTCATCTAAAGACTAGGGGTTCTTCGGAATATCTTAGTCATTTTCGCGTTTTCACGGGTTCGGCCCAACCGTGGATTCTGAGGCCTCTATTCGACTAGTGGTGACTCTGCTAAATATACCGAGTCCGAGAACGTCATTTTGTTGTTCTCGAAAAGGTTTTGCATAACCAAGGAAAATCAAAGCCAAGTGAATCAATTATTGCAACTGTGTGCCCCAAATCAAAACAAACAAAAAAGAAAACAGTGGGCACACAAGTGCGAGCTTCGAGGGCGGGACAGCATCCACAAATGGTAAATAAACACCACGGCGGGACAGCATCCACAAATGGTAAATAAACACCACATAAACATTCAGATGCACCCTAAGAAGTTTTTAATGGTTTGAAAGTCTATCACCACTGTTTCTTATGGTATGGTCCACCTGATAATTGGATCTACTTCATTTTTGGTATATTTTCCTAAAATGATTCGTAAAAACGGATGAATGGAGGTGGATACATAATACGTACATCAGTCTGGCCCCACGGTAACCCCACGGTAAGGGCCGGACAGTCTTGCCTGACGCCGGGGTCTCACCTAATCCGCTCTCAATTTTTACGGAATCGGATTGCTCCGCACGCTCTCATCGTGCGGAGTAAACTACGTTGGGCCCACCTAGAATGTAGTGATTTATCTATTCCGTTCCTATGTTTTTCCAGCTCATTTTAGGGGTTGAGCCCAAAATCTAAGCGTATCCAAATCTCAAGTGGACCATGCCACAGGAAACAGTGGGAATAATGATTTCCACAGTTGAAACCTTCCTAGGCACCACAGTGATTTTTATTTTTCATCCAACCTGTTCATGAGATCACATGGACATGGATGAAGGGAAAACACAAATATCAGCTTGATCCAAACTTCTGTGTCCTCCGAGAATTTTTCAATGGTAGACATTTAGTTCACACTTTTCTTGTGGTGTGGTCCACTTTATATTCTGATATGCTTCATTTTTTGGCATCGTACCTAAAATTACCTGTTAAGATGGATGGACGGAGTGGATAAAATACATAAATCACGGTGGGCCCCACAGAGTTTAAGCGTGCGGAGTTACTCACTGCGCAATCCGCTTCCAATTTTTACCCTAAGAGGTCAGAAAATTGTGACTTTTTGATCCATTTAGATCATGACACGTGGTGGGGCAACCGCTTTTATCAATACGCGATTCAAAGTCCTCGTGAAGTCAAGGGGGGGCGAAAGAAAAATGTAACCCAAGGCTCTGGAAGGCATAGACGTGTTTTAAGTTCTGACAAGTGGGGTCCCTCTTCTGGTAATCCAGACCATTCGTCAGTTGCCTGTCACAGTGAATGGACCATATGCTCAAAATCTCTCAGATTGAAAGATTCTACCCAGTGATCTTGGGGCCTTTCAGTTGAATATGGACCGATCCCTGTGTTTCTCTTCCTCAACTTCATTTCTGTGTCAAAACTGAAAGATCAATTAGTCATATTAATGATATTATTAGGAAATGGTCCATCCACGATTGTACGCAACATTCCAATCGTCTGGATTACCGTGAAATGGGTCCCATTTCTCACAACTAAAAACGCGAGTATACCTCCAATAACTATCCTACATCTAACATCTCATTGTTCTCCTCGTCGTCGCTACGGTGGAGTAGGAAAACGACAACGTATATGGACTTCTTGCTAAAGTTCACACGCGTGTATATGACAGCTCATATACTCGTCGCCGGTACACGTGCCAACATGGCGTGTAGTTACGGTATCTAATCTAATCCATCCATCACAAGGGTTCCCGTTGGTGTCTTGGCTCAATGATCAGGTCGTTCTCTTCAGTGGGAGGGCCACTACTGTTTATTAAAAAGATTAACGGCTGGGATATTGCTTCTGAGCCATCCATCTTTTCCTAATATAGTGGCCCACCTAATAAGTGTACAATCCTTTTTTTAAGGGAGGGAATGCTTATGCGATCAAGGCCCCCTGATGAACGCGTTGGATAATTCACCTGTCTACTCGTGCTGGCACACGTGGGTAGCTTGTACAAGGCCATGCGTGTGGTCTCAGAATACTAGGATCTTTTAATATGGTTTTTTTCTTGTCAAAGAGAATGAGAGGCAGAGACTTTGAAACGAGGAGCTTCCACCACGACAAAAGTCTTCTTTGTTATTCCAATATCATCATCATCATCAGAAAGAAAGAAACAATCTCATCCCATTTCTTTCCTTCTCTTCTTCTTTCTGCTACCTTCTTCGATGTCTACTCCAGGAGAGTAAGCTCTCTCTCTCTCTCTCTCTCTCTCTCTCTCTCTCTCTCTCTATGTATGTATTGTAAATTTGCAAGGGTTGCAATGGGCCGGGAAGCCTGCTCGATGGGCTTTGGGCCAAACCTGGATATACTAACTTGGCCCATGACAGACCCCGGCCTCGAGTCTCAAGTGTCAGTCTTAGCATGGGCCTAGACTTGCCTGGACAAAATCCGGCCCATTGCCTCCTCCCTGTATGTAGTCCTGTGTGTTTATAGATATACATGGGAATTTGATTACACATGTGTATGATGATCCAAGCCGTTCACTCATCATAATGCTCCATAAATGGACGGTAGATCAAATATCATAATGAACCGGACCATTTTATTCATGTAAAAGATGGTAGTACAAATATCACTAACCAGATTTTAGGGCCTATTTGGCGTTGCTTCTAGCAAGTGCAAAATGGATTCTCATGAAACAATCTTGTGAATTATTGATGTATTAGTGATCTTTGTGGACCGTTTGGCAAATGGTTAGGAATTAGAATTACCATGTCATTTTTATCTCCTGGCTATCGCTGATGAATGAACAGTTGGATAATCATACACGTGTCATGTATGTTTGGATTGGATCTCTTCCCCCATTATCTATGTATAACTATGTATGTACGCGTACATTATCTTCATGGCTTTGATAGTCGATTTGGCACACGTGCCTGACATCCAGATTGTTCATCCCATGGGCTCCACCATAAACTGGCCATCACCAGACAATCCTAACCATCTAATCAGAGAGCATTTCAGGAACTGATTATTTAGTAGGATTCCATTTCAGATACTACAGATCTCTACCGCCGGTGAGCAAGACGTACGGTGTGATCTGCCTCTTGACCACATCGGCTTATTATCTCCAACTCTATGATATCCAACTCATTTATTTATCCTATAAACATGTGATCAAACATCTGCAGGTAATTATATATAGCTTTTAAATTTCATTTTCTTAATCAAATAATAGTTAGGTACTATTGTTGGGATAAAAAGAGAGACACACATATCTGTGAACCTTTTTTTTTTTTTTTTGTTGGTCTCACTGTGATGTGTTGACGACATCCAACCCATCCATCAGATGCGTTCTGGCTTGTTTCATATTCACGGCCAAATTTTAGTTTGATCCGAATCTCAAATGGGCCACACAACATGAAATAGTGCCCACCCTTGGTTGCTTACAGGGACCACCATGCCATCTAATTTGGATGGCATACACAGAGCATGCTGGTCCCTGTGTGGGATCAAGGGTGAACGTTCCACCTCAATTACTTTCAAGTGTGGGGTCCATCCAAGCCATGGATGGGCCTTTTTTTTTTTTTTATTACTTACACACACCCCCACATGGGCACTGGATGACATTACCTCAGTGTTGAAACACACTCTCTATCACTAAGACATGGGTTAGAACCCAACCCTGAATGGGCTTCTTTTTGTGCTCGTGGCCAAATGAGGGGGGCACTCCCGGTAAAAAATGCAATGCAATTAGGATATGGTGCAGCCTGGGTGAGTAAGATTGAGTACCATATCTCTCACGGGGATAACTATTCTAAGTTTCAGAACTACCAGGACTTTTCAACCGATCTTCCTCGAATCCACGAGACCTTCTCTTCGAATCCACAACGAACAATATAGAAAATTAAAGTTTTTTCTACGAAGAGCGTAATGTTATTCAATCATTTTCCCTAAAACAAATTAAACAAATATTTATAGTAAAACTAAATCCTAGAATCATAACCTAGGTGTCCTAATTGTAAAAGAAAACTAAATAATAAAAAATGGAAACAAATTGTTCAGAATAGAAAACTCGCATGTGATTTTGTGCGCTGGGCGACCGGGGGCCACGACTGGTTAGAGTTGGGTGGCGACCGGTTGACTGGTGCCCAAAACAGTCCAGCGAAACTCATTGGCTTTCGAATTTAATTCAGTCGGTCAGGCGACCAGTCCTAGATGGTGGACGATCAGTCGTCAGGTCTCCTTGGTCTACGAATTCGTTGAATCTTGGCCCTTCCTTTGGGGCTTTTCTTGGGTTCTTCCGGGCCCACTCTTGGGTCCTTTTTCTAACTCGACCAGGGGAGCACTTCGCTACATCCGTCGCCCCCTCTTGAGAGAAACTTGACCTTTAGTTTTACTTACTCCCATGAGGCCTTGTGGCCTTGCTGCGTAAGACGAGGAGAGACTAACCCTCCCCCTTGGTTGTTCGACGGCCTTCACTCGGGGCTGCTGGTGCAATGATGAATTTTCTCCCGTCCTTGACGAATATGATGACGTTGTCCTGTCGATGATGTACGGTATCCTGATCATATTGCGATGGATGCCCAAGTATCATGTGACAGTCATCCATGTGAACGACATCACAACATATTTGATCTTTGTAGGCCTTGTCGATCGAAAAGGAGACAAGGTATTGCTCCGTATCCGTCGTCGCATTGCTTTTCCGAATCCAACCTATATCGTAGGGTAAAGGATGTAGTGTGGTCTTGGGCTTCAATCTGTCCACCATCGCTTGGATACGATGTTCTCATAGTTACCACCGTCAATAATGTGCAGAAAAAAGTTGTGGTGTTGAGGACATGCATATGCTTCAGACGTGCGTTTGTTGCCTTGTACAACCAAGGATAAACCCTGATCTCCTGAAATCTAGTAAGTCCCTTCATCCTCTTCTTCAACTTGCTCAGCTTCAACAATATTTTTTGGCTCAGCTTGCACATTGTCCGCGGTGATGACGACATTGGCCATGGGCCATTGGGGGCATACGTTTGAGAGGTGACCTAGCTGTCCACATCTGAAACAATAGTCGGGCCTTGGACGGTCGTAACGATTCAGAATTTTGCTAGGACTGGGCATAATTGCTGAATGTTGCGGCCGTGCTTAATAACTTCCTTGCATAATTAGCGACAAACATGGGGTTGAGCACGATTAACAATAGGTTCCTTTCCCTTCGTTATGGATGGAT
Source organism: Liriodendron chinense (assembly GCA_003013855.2). Classification (NCBI taxonomy): domain Eukaryota; kingdom Viridiplantae; phylum Streptophyta; class Magnoliopsida; order Magnoliales; family Magnoliaceae; genus Liriodendron; species Liriodendron chinense. The sequence goes on along the minus strand of PVNU02000637.1, from coordinate 9,573,752 downwards.
CTTGAGTAGAGTTATTTGTGGGGGCCATAGGAGAAGGATTGACACATGCAGGGAGCCTTGCTAATTGCGCCTCAACACGATTAATGACATGAACGACTTCATCCATAGTGTAGACTAATCGTAACTGAACTTGGTCTTGGATCACGGGTCTTAAACCGCTGATGAACCTTACTTTTCTGGGCTTTTGTCTCTGACAACTCGTTGAGAGTCATAATATGATAAAACTCTATCAAATATTCAGCGACGGATCGACTTCCTTGCTTGCAATTTTGGTATTGATGAAACAATACTTTCTCATAATTACTGGGTAAGAATCGTGATTTCAGCAAGCATTTCATCCGAGGCCACGAACGGATGAGAAGTTTGTTCTTGCGGTTATGGGTAATCTGTAATTGCTTGCACCACGCCGAAGCACCCGATTTTAACTTGTACGCGATAAATTTCACTTGTAAGTCATTGGAAACGCCCATTCAGTCAAAGTATATTTCAACTTCGGCTAACCAATCAATAAAATCTTCGATACTGAGTGCTCCATTAAAGTTGGGTAATTCACTCTTACCTCGAAATCCTCTGTCAACGCAATCAACATGCGCTTCTCTACTGGTAGGATGTCGGAATACCAATGCTTCTACTTCATCATCGTTGGATCCGAGTTCATCTTCTATAGCAGGCCGACGATGCTTGGCGAATGATGTCATTGCGTGGTATGAATATCGTAGGGGGCGGAGCGTCGTTAGCGGGTTGAGGTAGTGTGAGGGTTGCGGCGAGGCGATTGAATGAAGCTTGTAGCCCCTGCATAGCTTAAATATGCTCTCATCGGAACTCCATGAACTCTCTTGATGTTAAGGGTTGTTCTCCAAAATCACCATCGATAGGGTTGTTGTCGTTGCTTGCATTAGAAGGCACACCGAGGAAGAACCTTGCACTGATACCAACTTGGCGTAGTCGGGGTGGGTGAGATCGAGCACCATCTCTCTCATGGGATAACTATTCCAAGTTTTAGAACTATCGGGACTCCTCAACCAATCTTCATCGAATCGACAAGGGGATATCTCAAATCCACAAGACCTCTTCGAATCCATGAAGAACAATATAGAAAATTAGAGTTTTTCTAAGAAAAAAGTAATGTTATTTAATCATTTTCCTAAAAATGAATTAAATAAGTATTAACCTAGGTGTCCTAATTGCAAAAGGAAACAAAATAATCCAAAATGGAAACAAATTGTTTAAAATAGAAAACTCCCGCGTGATTCTGTGCATTGGGCGATCGGTTGGACTTGGGTGGTGACAAGTTGGCGACCGGTCGGCTGGTGCCCAAAATAGTCCAGTGAAACTCGTTGGCTTTCGGATTCAATTAGGCTGGTCGGGCGTCCGGTCCTAGATGGTGGACGATCGGTCGTCAAGCCTTCTTGGTTCTCGAATTGGTTAAATCTTGGCCATTCCTTTGGGGCCTTTCTTGGGTTCTTTCGGGCCCACTCTTGGGTCTTTTTCCTGTCTCGACCAGGGGAGCACCTTACTACATTAGGATATGTAGAGCCTGATCATCAGAGGTGTATTGCTCATCCAATTATCAATTTCATGGGTCAAGCTTTGCGCCGAGCTTGTTAGGGGTTGTAGGGGCATAATGCCTCCTTGCTTGAGGGTTCAGAGACGTAGCCCTCGATTTGGAGGGCAATTTCGTAATTTCACATGAAATAACATGTAAACCCTAGTTCATTTGAGGTAATATATTCTGTCGAGAGAGAGAGAGAGAGAGAGAGAGAGAGAGAGAGAGAGAGAGAGCCCTCATTGTATTGAGAGCTGCTTCTTCACTTTTTGCCTTTAAGCAAAGTGGATTGGTGTGGACACGTGGATGTACCTTTAGGAACAATGTAAATCTATGTGTTGCGGTTTGCTGGTTTTTTTATTATTATTTATTTTGCTTTTCTTTTGATTTCAACATTACTGTGCGTATGATCAAGAAGGGATCTCTTCTACCAACATAGGCCCCACACAAAATGTTTTCATCAATCTTTCGACAAAAATGTTACCATGGAATCATTCCCCACACGAGCATATGAAGGAGCACTTTTTAAGTGCCTCAAACCCTCAAGAATGCACGTATGCTCATGTGTGGGGTGTGCCATGTTTTTTTTTTTTTTTTTTAATTTCTCGTGCGCGTTTTGCTTTTAATGTATATGTATGATGGTTGTTTGGAAATTTAGACATGTAATTTCAAGCATTCTCAAGCAATCTTCTCTAAAGCTAGAAATTTTATTCACATGATGCAGATATGGAGGCTCATAACAAACTTGTTCTTCCTTGGTCCATTTTCTCCGAGTTTTGCAGTGCGCTTACTAATGATGTAAGAAACCATTGGACTGTACTACAACACCCTCTTTCTTTTCACTGCGTTCGCCATTTTGCGTCATCCATCTTGTTGAAAAAGTAGTCTATTTCAGTCGCAAAGAAGGTTACCAGAAAAAATGTATCTAATGTCGCCCTCACACATTGATCACTAATGTTTCATTTATTTGTTTTTAGGTCCTGTATCAGTTAGGGTCTGTTTGGATGCACTATACAATCGAATTGCAATTATGAATAATTGTTAAGTCATAAGAGACTACCTTGTGAAATTGTAATTAGTTTATTTTACTAAAAATAATAAGAATATATAGAAGAGATAAGAGATCTTAATAGATACACATCTTAATAAAAAAATAAATGTCCTGATTTAGTAAAATTATCACAATCTACTCTAACAGTAATAAATTGAGAATGACCAAATTCCAAATTTCTTCATTAGCATTCATATCATGTGCTAGAAATTGCAATTGGCATTAGTTTCGAGTAGGATTTGGAAGAAACCCAATAAGTGTTTGGGGGCATTTTCTCATTATGAATACTAGGAAAGGTCATCAGTTCTTGGTATTTCTTGGTTAAACTGGATTTTTGTAATTCAATTCTCTTGTGCATCTAAACATGGCCTTAAAATGTAGCCTAAGTCCCACCAACATGGTTCTGACTGTAACTCTTTATGTCTTTCATAATCAATTTTGATTTCATCTTTAGTTATATGCGAGGCCCTTTTTGTAATGCCGTTTATGTGTTTGCCCTCTTTAATTAGTCACTGATTTGAATTTGAAATTCGACTGGAAGTCTGGTCACTCTCTATATTTAAAATTTCAGACAATGTATTTTTTCCTTTGACATGCATCTGATGCTTTTGAGGCTTGAACTACATAGAGCAAGATACTGGGTTCTGTTGGAGAAGGGAGCCTTCGACAAGAGGACTGCAGACTTTCTGTGGATGACAATCTTCGGTGCCTTGTCTCTCCTGGTAAATCACAACCCACCATTTTTCTTACAAGAGTTGCCTTTAGTATTGATTGTATGCATTAGCTTCAGTTTTCCTTCGTTTCTTTCTCAATTTTATATTCTCACAGTCAATGAGTACATTGACACTAGCCCATTTCCTAGGTAATTGCTGCAATTCCGCCATTATGGACTCCCTTCATGGGAGTTTCTTTGGTTTTCATGCTTGTCTATGTCTGGAGTAGGGAGAATCCGAACGCCCAAATCAAATTATACGGTATTGTGACAATAAAGGTATGCTATCAACCAGTGGTGTGTTTGGATATGTCGAATACCTAGAAATGAATTCTATTTCCATGGAATCCAACTGTTCCACTTAGTGGGATTTTTTTTTTTTTTTTTTTTTTTTTTTTTTTTTTTTTTTATGGAAATCATTATCCATTTTCTGAGTCTTTGCTAAATAACATGGATATTGGTTTCTCCCAAACATGTTAAATGCCAATTTCTATGGTTAGTAGAGACAATTCTCTCATCCTAACCATTGACTTTTTAACGTTTCAATGAAAAGCTGCACTGCAAATCAAACAACAGAATTATTGTTGAATTCTACAGTTCTCTATTTGCTAAGGATTCCTTAGAGGTTTTTCACCATCACTAACTTATGAATTGTACTTGTATAGGGATTCTATCTTCCTTGGGCATTCCTGGCGCTGGATTTGATCTTTGGAGCCTCTTTAAAACCTGACATTTTAGGAATTGTCGAGGGGCATCTGTACTACTTCCTGTCAGTGCTCTACCCTCTCTCTGGGCGAAGGAACATACTCAAGACTCCTTTGTGGGTGTATCCTTTTTAGCTGGATGCATTTATCTTCTTATGTAACCAGCCATGCTACTGTTCTTTGAGGGTCCGTTTGGATGCACTGTCCAATCAAATTGCGATTACTAATCCAATAAAGAAGAGTGACCAAATTGTAATTACCTTGGTCTCAATCTCTCTTAACATGAATACTTCAAGAGGTCAATACAATCTGGTCATTTCTTCTTGTTTTAAGCTGAAACTCTTTGCAATTCAGTTCACTCGGACATCCAAACACTACTTAAACAAGGCAACATGTAGCATTCACATCACTGGTATTGAACAATAATAATTTTTGCAAGCACATTAGTAGGGTAGTTTGGGATGGTGCTTGATAGAGAAGGTGTCTAAACCCGTCCTACGCCCGGCCCATTTACTAATCAGGCCGGAAATTCACGTCCAGGTGGCCCGTCGTTGGGCCCATTTTAACATCCCTCAAAATCATGTTTTTGCAGAGATGTTATGATCCTTAACGTGTATTCAGTCACAAAGTGGTCATGTTTTGGGGTGAGGGCGTCCAAGTAAACAGCCTGGTGCCGGTTAATCCATCAGCAGGTGTCGCATTCCGAGGGAGAAGCTACAGACTCAACCAATAGCTATCTTATATAATTAAAACCCAGCCATTTGATCTCTATCAATATCAATGTGTCCATCATAGCAAAAACACATCTGTAATAACTTTTCTGTTTCACCTGGGATTTTCTTTCCTTTAAAAAAAAAAAATGGAACCCATTATCGGTCAGATTATGAAGAATCAGTGCCGTTAAAAGCAATTATCCAATTAGCAAAGCTTTTTATTAAGAGGAATTACAACATAATTTTCTTTTTTCTTAAAAAGAGATGTATGGATTGCCACATTTGCATCTGTTAGTCATGCCTTTGCTCGCCCTGTCACATGGGCCGTACGGCTGGATGGTCCTAGTTGTGTGGCCCTACCACTTTTATATATTGTATTTTATTGTATTCTTTTTCATGCTTTTCCTCTGCTGCCCTTGGACCCATGTTCGGTCTTTCTCATATTTTAGGGGTATTTTTGTGATTTTCTGTGTATGTATATAAGCACTCTCCCTTGTGTTGGATGAGGAAATTCTTCGTCAACTCGCTATCATGGTATTAGAGCAACTTACCAAATCCTGTGCCAATTAAGATGCTTAATCTCATATCCATTCCGACCATTTTCTCCAAATCCGGCATCGTCTTTGTTTCCGACCGTTAGCAGTTTGCCTTGCTCGAGAAAAACCATCACCCTGTTGGAAGTAGCAAACCAAAAGGCAATTGTTACAGAAACCTTTGGTTTCTCAACAGTTGCACCATCAACTTCTCAACAGTTTCAACAAGTTACAGCAAACAATGACTCAGCAATTTCAGCAACCTTTGATATTCTCAAGGGTCTCATTGAAAGAGTTGTAACAGGTGACCTTTAGGAAAATGAAGAGTCTTGTAACAATCAAGGAGTTATGTCTATCTAAGAATCTATAAATAGGTGAAATGTGTAGTCATTTGTATCAAACTCAATTAGAAATCCAACAATAGAGTATTTTGTTTTCTTCCTACTTGTTTTAGAATTTCTCCCAAGGCTTTGTAAAGCCAACAAAGTGGTATCAGAGACACCAGTCCTAGGTGCCGATTCCATAGTCTAGTGAAGATGGCTACCACTATTCAGCCCCAAATTCCGAGGTTGTTAAAAGACAACTATGAGAATTGGTGTATCCAGATGAAGGCACTGTTCGGGTCGCAAGATCTATGGGAGATCGTTATCGATGGGTATGTAGAACCCACAATGGAAGAAGAAGCCATCTACACTGCTGATCAAAAGGCGGTCCTCAAAGATCAAAAGAAGAGGGACAAGAAGGCTCTGTTTCTTGTCTATCAAGGGTTAGATGATTCTACCTTTGAACGGATCGCTGAAGCGATAACATGCAAGCAAGCATGGAAAACTCTTACCACCATTTTCAAAGGAGTTGATCGAGTAAAGAAGGTTCGCCTCCAAACCTTTAGGGATGAGTTCAAGACCTCTCTCATGAAGGAAGGTGAGACTATTTCTGATTATTTTTCAAGATTACTTGTTATTGTTAACAACTTGAAAATAAATGGTGAAAAGATCAAAGATATACCCGTGATTGAAAAAGTTTTTCGATCTCTGACAACCAAATTTGAACATGTGGTTGTGGCCATAGAAGAATCAAAGGATCTTCAAAGGAGTTGATCGAGTAAAGAAGGTTCGTCTCCAAACCTTTAGGGCTGAGTTCAATACCTCTCTCATGAAGGAAGGTGAGACCATTTCTGATTATTTTTCAAGATTACTCGTTATTGTTAACAACTTGAAAAGAAATGGTGAAAAGATAAAAGATATACACGTGATTGAAAAAGTTTTTTGATCTTTGAGAACCAAATTTGAGCATGTGGTTGTGGCCATAGAAGAATCAAAGGACTTGGAAAAACTATCCGTTGAAGAACTGATGAGATCGTTGCAAGTACATGAGCAACAAATGAAAAAGAATGTTGGTTCGATGCTTGAATATGCCTTAGAGTCTAAGTTGACTCTAAATGAACAAAAGAATGGCCATACACAATGAGGGGGTCGTGGCACTAGCAATCGTGCAAGAGGCAGAGGGCGTGGATATCATCCAAGCCAATTACAAAATCAACAAAAAGTTTACAAATTTTCGTGGAAGGGGAAATGGTAGAGGCAGATCCATATGTGGACGTGGAAATACAAAAAATATTCAATATTACAATTGCAACAAGTTCAGCCATTATGCTTCAGACTGTTGGAGCAAACCAGTAGATCAAGATGAGCATTCTAATTATGTAGAAACTCAAATCATGAAAAAGAAGACTCCACACTTCTTCTTGCACAAGAAGAGGCATGTGATCAACAACACATGTGGTATCTCGAATCTGGTGCGAGTAACCACATGTGTGGAAAGAAGGAGCTGTTCGTGGAACTGGCAGAAGACGCTCGTGGCAACGTGAGTCTACGAGACTGATCAAAAGTTTCTGTGAAAGCTAAAGGAAAAGTTAAAATCTATCAAAAGAAGGGTGTGCTGAATTTTATCTCCAATGCGTATTACGTACCAAATATGAAAAGTAACATTCTCAGCATCGGCCAACTCCTTGAAAATGGGTATGTCATACATATGGAGAACTTCTCTCTTTCTTTGAGAGATACGCATGGGAGACTTGTTTCATAAGTCCAAACGGCGAAGAATCGCACGTTTCCACTCCAAATATACACAAGACTTGAAAAGTGCCTTTATGGACATGTGAATAATGATTCATGGAGATGGCATCTTCGCTTTGGGCATCTCTATTTCAGTGGCCTTAAACTCTTGTCCTCATCAAGCATGGTACATGGCTTGCCTACTATTGAAGCTCTAGAACATGTGTGTGAGGCGTGCACACTTAGCAAGCAACAAAGGAATTCTTTTCCAAGTGGAGTGTCTTGAAGAGCAAATGAACCATTGCAAATGGTTCACACTGATATTTGTGGCCCACTTAAGACACCCTCTCTTGGAGGTAATAAATACTTTATTACCTTCATTGATAATTTTAGTAAAAAACTTTGGGTATATTACATCAAAGAGAAATCGGCCGCTTTCACTATTTTTAAAATTTTCAAGGCTCGTGTTGAAGTTGAAAGTGACCACAAAATTAAAGTACTCAGATTTGACAGAGGTGGAGAGTACACCTTAAATGCATTCAGAGATTATTGTAGGGAACTAGGCATCAAGCAATAACACACTGCAACCTACATGCCATAGTAGAATGGCATTGCAGAACGAAAAAATCGTACCATTCTCGACATGGTGAGGACTATGCTCAAAGAGAAAGGATTGTCAAAGAATTTCTGGAGAGAGGCAGTTGCGTGTATTACCTATCTGCTCAATCGGTGCCCGACAAAGAACGTTAGGAACATGACACCACAGGAAGCGTAGAGCAGCTACAAACCGAGTGTGGCGCACCTAGGGATCTTTGGGTGTGTCACCTATGCTCAAGTTCCAGAGGCAAAAAGAATGAAGCTTGATGATCGTGGCGAGAAATGCATCTTCATCGGCTACAATGACGAATCTAAAGTCTACAAGCTCTACAATCCACTAACCAATAAATTAGTGGTGAGTAGAGATGTGGTCTTTAGCGAGGAAAAAGCTTGGAAATGGAACGAGGAAGAATCAGCCAAAGATATTCAAGTCGAGACAGAAGAACAAGAAGAAGGCATGATCGTCAAGAGCAAACACCTGCAACACCCTCCCCAACTGCATCGCCAGCACACAGAAGTCCAAGAGTACATTCCGTCTCTCTTAGAAATGCTCCATCAAGTCAAAATTCAGCCAGCTCATCATCACCCATGGCACCTATCAAAATGAGAAGCCTAAGCGACATCTATAAGCAAACTGAAGAGGTCAATCTTTTCTGCTTATATGCAGATCATGAGCCTCTTACATTCCAGGAGGCTGTAAAAGAAGAATGTTGGAGAATCGTTATGAAAGAAGAGATACATGCTATCGAGAAAAATGACACATAGGAGCTGACTATGCTTCCTAAAGGCCAGAAAACGATTGGCGTCAAGTGGGTGTACAAGATCAAGTGCACAGTCGATGGAAAGATCGATCGCTACAAAGCGAGACTTGTGGCTAAAGGCTACAAACAAAAGTATGGTGTGGACTATGAAGAAGTCTTCTCTCCTGTTACTCGTCTTGATACAGTGAGAATGATAATCTCCCTTGCAACCCATCACCATTGGATGATCTACCAACTAGATGTGAAATCCGCATTCCTAAATGGAATACTTGAAGAAGAAGTCTATGTTGACCAGCCTGAAGGCTTTGAAGTGCAAGGGAAAGAACACAAGGTGTATTGGCTGAAGAAAGCCCTCTATGGGTTGAAGCAGGCTCCTCATGCCTGGAATGCTCGTATTGACGACAATCTTCAAGAGAATAACTTCTCCCAATGTCCATATGAGCATGCACTCTATATCAAGAAGAACGCACATGGTGATATGCTTATAGCATGCCTGTACGTATGTTGATGATTTGCTGTTTACATGGAACAGTCAACCGATGTTTGAAGAATTTAAGAAGGCCATGTTTAAGGAGTTCAAGATGACCGATGACAGACTTATGTCTTTCTTTCTGGGCATCGAGGTAAAACAATAACTTGGTGGCATCCATGTATCTTAGAAGAAGTATGCGAAGGAACTTCTTGAAAAGTTCAAAATGGTCAATTGCAATGCCGTGAGTACGCCTGTAGCAACGGGTTTGAAGCTAACAAAAGAAGGAGAATGAAGAAGCATGGACTCAACTTTATTCAAGAGTCTAATTGGAAGCCTAAGGTACCTCACAATTACAAGGCCAGATATAGTCTATAGCGTTGGGCTTCTAAGCAGATACATGGAAGTACCAAAAGAATCACACTAGCTTGCTGTAAAAAGGATCCTCAGATATATCAAAGGATCTATGGAATTCGATCTTTTCTATCTATACGAAGATGAAGCAATACTATATGGATACTCAGACAGTGATTGGGGAGGTGACCAAGATGAAAGAAAAAGCACTACGGGATATGTTTTCTATCTCGGGTCGACTGCCTTCATATGGAACTCAAAGAAGCAAAGTGTGGTCATTTTGTCCACATGTGAAGCAGAGTACGTGGCAGCATCATCTACAGTCTGTGAGGCGATTTGGTTGAGAAACCTACTAAAGGAATTGAAGCTCCGCAGGAAGGATCCACAATCATATATGTGGATAACAAGTTCGCAATCGAGCTCTCCAAAAATCCGGTGCAGCATGGAAGGAGCAAGCACATCGATACTCGATATCATTTTCTCAGAGATCAAGTGAAACAAAAAGTGGTGAAATTGGAGTACTATTACACCACTGAACAGGTCGCGGATATATTCACCAAGGCATTGCCAATTGATGCATTTAGACAACTAAGATCAATGCTTGGAATGAAGTCAGTTTTGACTTGAAGGGAAGTGTTGGAAGTAGCAAACCAAAAGGCAACTGTTACAGAAACCTTTTCTCAACAGTTGCATCATCAACTTCTCAACAGTTTTAACAAATTACGGCAAACAATGACCCAGCAGTTTCATCGACCTTTGATATTCTCAAGGGTCTCGTTGAAAGAGTAGTAACAGGTGACCTTTAGGAAAATGAAGAGTCTTGTAACAACCAAGGAGTTATGTCTATCTAAGAATCTATAAATAGGTGAAATGTGTAGTCATTTGTATCAAACTCAATCAGAAATCCAGCAACAGAGTATTTTGTTTTCTTCCTACTTGTTTTAGAATTTCTCCCAAGGCTTTGTAAAGCCAACACACCCATCACTCTTCCTACTTCCAGCTGCATCTCCGGCCATCTCCGTTGCTGGCCGCGCTTGATTTCCGGCACACCACACCATGAGCAGCACCTCCAACGTCTTGCTAGGAAAAACCCCACCTCCGCGAGCAGCATCTTGGCTATTGCGTCGGACAAACCCCACCTCCACCTCCACCTCCACCTCCATGCGCAACCCTCCAGCGGAATCCGGCTGCCCTTTGTGGGCCCCATTGTAGTGGCCCACAGACGAAAAATGCACTGATCAGAGCATTATAATCATTCTACCAGTGGCTAACAAGTGGACTATTAGAAAGAGAAATGGTGCAATTCCTTAGCTATGGACAACGCATGGGAGGACCAGCAGATGAAATATCCTGATTGTGGGCTAACGCACTAAAATCACCCATCTAGAATAACATTTCGTAAAAATGAAAATGCCACCGATATCGAGGTCACATCCAAGATGGATACAACATACCAATGGTCTGGATCACTGAGCCATGGCTCCACTTGAAGAGGCTCAGGTTGCAAGGGTCATATATTTCCTCCTGCCGGATTCACCCAAGCGATCATATGTATGGTCGCTGGGCAACGAGTTTGAATAAGTGGGGCCCATGGTTTGGTGTTCTAATACAAGCGATCTGATCTGTCTGACTGTGCTTGGACCACACACCAAAAGCCTATCTACCCTTTTTTCATCATAAGTTCGCCATCCTTATTTGTTTCCTTAAACCATATATATGCCTGAATGCATAGCAGATCAGAAAAGCCTGACTTGGGAGAGTATGGTCATAGTCCAGCACAGTGGGGCCCACTAGATCAACGGTTTGGACCATTAAAGCAAGGAACAATGGCTACTTATTTCTTGCCAGAAGTGTCCTATTCAATTCAATTCAATGGCTGTATCAAGGGTGATCCTTTATCTCCTTATTTATGGACAGAAACGACCGCTGCATCCTTGGAAGCTGCCCACATCAGTGACAATCTAAAGAAGTGGGCCACTTTCACTTTCTAGATTACCATGGAAGCGATCCCTACATCCATGTGTTCATCAGGAGAACTCGAGATTTCTGCTGCTTGTACTCTTGGGTGATGTAAATGATGACAGGGAGGATGTGGGGCCCATCTAGTAGGCCACGTGTGGGAGATGAAATTATCCATACATGGCAACCATTAAATTGGTTGATCGTCTCAGGTGAAACATGAATAGGCCAGTCGATTCATTAGGTGGGACACATCTTTTAATGGTGGCCCACTTTATAAATAGTTCACATCTTCCATGTGTTTTTCTTCAATCCCTTCTTAATTTTGTTTTTTCTATAGTTATCCTTTTTTTTTAAGCCATGGATAGAAAGGTTATGGTTGCCTATAAAAAAGTCGATCCTTTAAAATCATAAGCAATCCATGATGATCCCAACAAATAGATGAATCAAAATTGTTGATCTAGTCTTATAATGAAAATGATATTGACCATCCATATTAAAGGCCATTAATCAAATGGTTGATATTGGTCAAATTATCTGATGTTTGCATGATAGCCGCGGTGGGGATAATGAACAGTGTGGATCAATGAATTGAACTGTGTGTCCCAATGCAACTAAAGAGCACAATGACTGAGCATATCTCTATGTTGGAAGGGGCATGTTGGTCATGACAAAGTGTAAAAAAGAAAGTATTATAAAATTATTGAAGTGTAATTAGACAATTAATAGGTAAATAATTACAATTAGTGTTTAGCTGTAGTTGTTCTTTTCCTCAACTAGTCTCTCTAGAGGAGGTTTGCTAATTAATCCAACACGCTTTGTAGACTTGCTCTATCATATGTGCGTTCTTGATCAGTACAAGCATTCTTTAGTTTATATGGCTAAGATCGTGAGTGCACCTAATCACGGCTATTAATCTTGGAGGAGAGCTATTATATCCCAAGGACAAACTTGTTGGGACCTAATACATTAGGGATCATGTTCCTGTTGGGGCAAATTTATCTTTAAAACATCGACTTTAACGTAGCTTAGCTTAGCTCTCCAAAATTTTCTTTTATTACTTCTGATTTGATATTTTAAATTTTTTGCTATATCTCTATATATTAGAACCATAGGATTGGTCCACTGTATGGGGGTGTATGCAAGCCGAGTGCCTAGGGAAGTAGATTGTGTACTTGAGCAACTTTGCATCAAGTAAACTGTGCGACACCACGGCGATGCATGTCTTGTACACTCCAATTCATCTATTTTACCATCTCATTGTAGGGCATAACTCAAAATAATAGAATCCAAAGCTCAAGTGGACTACAACACAAGAAACAATGTGGATTGAATTGTATGATGTTGAAAACTTCTTGGGGCTACTGAAGTTTTGGATCAAAGCTAATATATGTGTTTTCCCTTCATCTATGTCATGTGCCCTCACGAATAGATTGGATGACAAATAAACATCACTATGGCATTAAAAAGTATTCAACAGTGGATGTCATTATCCCCATTGTTTTTAGTAGTTTGGTCCACTTGAGCTTTGGATGTGCTTCAATTTTGTTTTTTTGTTGTTTGTTTTTTTTTTTATATTCTTCATTTTTAACACAATCAACTTTGGGTTCATGCCCTAAATGAGCTGCCAAAATGGATGAACAGTGTGGATAAGGCATATACATCCATGGTGCATAGGCAATCCGCTTGGAGTGCACACTGGCTAAAAAAATACTTTAAAACAGGGTAAGTCTTGTCCTGAGTTTGGCACAAGTTAGTGCTTTAATGAGCTCACCATGATTTATCAATTTATCTACATCATTCATTCATTTTGCCATGTCATATTATTAAGCTAAAAAATGAGGCAAATCCAAGCCTCGATTGAACCCGGCTGCAGGAAGTGTGATGATAATGATGCACACTATGACCATGATGTTTATTTGCCATCCAACACGTTCATAAGGTCACATAGACCTGGATTAAGGGAAAACAAAAACATCAGCTTGATTCAAAACTTCCGGTGCTCCTAAGAAGTTTTTGATGGTGGGCAATTCAAAACTTCTGCTGCTTGCAAGAAGTTTTTTATGGTGAGCAATCAATGCCCACCATGTGGGCTACTTCAGCCTTTGATCTTCCTCACTTTTGGGCATATTAAAATGATATGGCAAAATGGACAGACGGTGTGGATAAACCCACACATCAAGGTGTGCCCCTCAAAGCCCAACCTGTGTTGAGCTCGGCACAAGGGGGTGCAAGTACCCCCACGTGCATCCCAATTCCCATCAATATCAACATGACATGATAGGATTTGATTGGATAATATGCTGCTGCAAGAGATAAACCCACACAATAGGGAGTGAATTAAGTCAAGCTGTGGCGACACCAAGCCAGATCAGGACGTAACTTGGCATGGTTTCACTGGACAATTGTACACTTGTAAAATATGGAGCCTCCAAGATCAATATCTGACAACCTTCTGAGAAGTTGGCACCTCTTAATTTGACAAGTTTATGTAGGCCAATCAAATCTTGCCATGTCACGGCCTCATCAGGTATGGTGGGATGTGGGTTACGTCCCCCTAGACGGATTGGGTCCAGGTAAGGGCTCTAGCGGGCCCACCATGGTATATGAATTTTATCCGCATCTTCCATCCATTTTGACATTATTTTAGAGAACCAACCTAGAGGAGGCAATTCTAAGACTCAAGCAGACCACACCAAAGTAACCAAAGGTGATGATGATGCTCACCCAGTCTTCTTAGGGCCCATCATGATGTTTATTAGTCACACCGTCACTTAGACATGGACAAAAGTAAAAATTCAAATATCAGCTTAATTGAAACTTCTGCAACTCTTAATAAGTTTTTAATGGTCAGCTTTCAATCTCCAATGTGTGGTCCACTTACTAGTTGGGACAATGCTAACCCCTTGATTGTTAGCCAGAAAAAAAAAAAAAGATGGTTCAGAAGCAGAACAGCAATCATGGTCTGGTCCAAAAGAAAGGCCAATCGTTGGATTGAAGGGTGAGGATCTTACCATTTTTTATAAAAAAAAAATAAAATTGGCATCCCTATCTACTTCGGAATCCTATGGTATGAATTTAAGGTCAGAGGGTACGATACGTATCCCCAGGCCGAGGATTATATCAACCGTTCCGATTCCTCAGCCCAGAATGTATCCATCATATTAACGGTTTGGATCACCGGATCGTGGGAACCACACGTACCAACCGGGCCCCGGTGTCGGATATCCGCGCCGTGTATCAGCTGAGACCCACCCTTATGATGATCTGGACAAGAACTGAGGTCACCCAATTACCGGTTAAGCCCACACGCGAGGAACGCCAATGACTGGCAGGCGAAAGTTTGCAGGTTTTCATCGGCCGTCCATTGCTTTATTAAGTATGTGGCCTAACCTGATGGATTAACAACCCAGTTTTCGGCCAGGTGGAGTTCGCCGCGGGTCCCACCTGATACCCGGCTCGGATTCGTTACAAGTGTCACGTTGGCAAGCGTAGCTGCTTGTGGAGGAGTTCGTGTTGGTACAGGAGACCAAATCTTGGTGGGTCCCGCACAAAATCATTGTATCGTGAATGGGAGCGGATTAGGTGTTGCCCCATCGTGGGGCCCACTTTGATAATATATTTTCAATCTACGCCGTCCATACGTTTCTACAAAATGTTTTAGGACAGATTTCAAAAATTATGTAAATAAAAATCTTAGGTGGACCACACCACACGAAACAGTGGTCACCATTAAAATTTTGAAAGGGCCTATAGTAAGATTGTAGTAATGTTTATTTTCAATCCAACCTGTTGGTAATGTAAAGCAGATATGGATGATGGGAAATTAGAATGATAAGATTGATCCAGAACTATTGTGCCCCCAAAAAAAGTTTTTAATGGTTATCCGTTATTAGTATGGTCCACCTTGATATTTGGATATTCTTAAGATTTGGAATAAAGTCCTAAAATAAGATGTAAAAACATATTGATGGAATGGATATACAAAAAATACATCAAGGTAGGCCCCACACGGCTAGGGTAACACCCACTGTGTGGGCCCATAGAGATGTCTGTTATAAATCCACTCCGTCCATCTGTTTTATAAGACCACTATAGGGTAGTAATAAAAAAATCATGTAGATCCAAAACTCAGGTGGCCCATACCAAACAAAACAGTGGGTATTGAACACTTAGAGATGACAAAAGTTTTGCATCGGGATTATATTTTTTTCCTACAGTTTCTCTGAGTGTTAATAATTCTCTGAACGGTTTGGATGGCATATAAACATCATGGTCAGCTATAGGAAGGTTTCAATGGTGGATGGTGGTGTTCCCACTGTTTTGTTGGTGTGGCCCACCTGAGTTTTGAATCTTCCTGATTTTAAAATCCTACCCTATTTTAGTCTTTAAAAATAGATGGATGTAGTGGATTTTTCACGGACATTTCTGTGGACCCAGCTCTGGAAGAGAGATATGTCTGTGCACGGAGCTGTGTGGGCCCATAGAGATGTCCCATTACATATACAATCCGTCCATCTGTTTTATAGAACTTCACATCAATTTTCATTTGCCAATGTAAAAGAGACGTTCGACTTGTAAAAATAATGCCATGTGGATACAAGCAATAGGGGGTCGCGGATTGGCCTACTGACGCTGTAAGTACTCAGTAGCTGCTGCATGGTGCTCTGTGGGGTCACCATGATGTTTGTGTTTTATCGGTCCGTTACATCAAATCATTTTACAACGTGAGCCTGAAAATAGTTAAGCTGATTTAAATAATACGTAGACTCCAACACAGGAAAACAATGGTGATTTAACACCTATTATTAAAAACAAATTTCGGGCTTAAAAAAGCTTTGGACGAAGAAGCTGATCTTTGTATTTTTCTTTCATTCAATTATTTTTGCACTAATCAATGGGACCTTAGGAAGTTTTTAATGATGGGTGTATGAACATCACTGTTTTCTTTTGGTGTGATTCACTTAAAATTTGGATGTGTTTTAATTTTATTTTTGGCTCATGTCTTAAAATGATCTCTAAAATAAATTAACTGCATCAGTAAGCTTGGCAGACAAGGGCCTGATTAGGAGAGACCTTGACTCACCCGAGATGGTGTGACCCTTACCGTGAGGCCCACCTTGATATATGTACTCTATCCATGCCGTGCGTATGTTTTTCATGTCATTTTAGGGCATTATCCAAAATATAAAGCAGATCTAATTATCAAGTGGACTATATCACAGGGTGATTGAAAGCCCCATAATTAAAATCTTCTTTGAGGCACACCTTAACGTTTCCTTAGTGTTTATTTGCCATCCAATCTGTTGATAAGGTCACACAGGCCTCATTGAAGAGAAAAACAAATATCAGCTTCATCCAGAACTTTTAGTGGTCAATCACGACTGTTTCCTATGGCATGGTCCACCTGATAATTGGATCTGCTTCATTTTTTAGGATGATGCCCTAAAATGATCTGAACAATTAAATGGACGGCATGGATATGAAATATATACATAAAGGTGGACCCCACGGTAAGCGCCGCACCGTCTTGAGTGAGTCCCGGGTCTCACATAATCCGCTACCCAAGTAATATGGCCCGGCCGGTTGTCAGGATCAAGAGTAAAATGACAATTTACCACTACTTAGTCATCTAGTCTAGTTGGAACTACATGTGTTGCACGTATATGGTAATCTGGACCATCCACTTGGTGGGACTTATTGTGAACGGATAGTAAGAGTAGCCTATATTTTACACTGGATTTCTTTCATTGATTTGGGACATCTGACCATTTTATTTCTACTGTTGGGTAGAAAGTCACCAAATGGTTGGTTAAGATAATTCCGTGTGCTCAATCTATGACGCAATCCAAGGGCTTTAGGTTAGTGGCTGGATTTGATTAGGACATATGCCACTGCTAAAGATGGGCATGCACCTAACAAATAGCCAAGCTGGCAGGATGGATGGCTAGATCAGTACACACATGTTGCACGCGTAGGTACTCGACAAGGCGTACTCACGAAAGGATCTCTCCCATATATACAAAAATTATTGGGTACGCATCATGTCACTGCACAAGTGTCATTTGCCGAAAAGTCAAGTGATTGAAAGCTACATTGTGGAATACTATTTTGCATTCTCTTGGACAAGGTAATGAACGGTCTTGTAGTTGTAGGATAAGGGATGCGGATTGCCTGTCCCTCTCGCAGGAAGTTTCCCTGATATTGAAACCTTCCTCAATCCACCATGACTGAGGAGCTACTGTGATGCATGTGACTTATATTCATGCTGTCCATTCACTTTAAAAACTTATTTTAAGGCATAATTTAAAAATAAAGTTATTTAAATTGTTTACACTTATTTTTAGTGCCTTAACATGGATCAATGAAAAGTCACCATGTACCAACGCTACAAATTTGGTACTCACAGAAATCTTATTTGCACTTGAAGATATATTCAGATATTTCTTCGGTTATATGTATTCTATTATTGATGTGGAGGCACAAACCCTTATACATGCCTTTAGGGGAGCGAGCTGTCGCAGGCCACGAGACCATGATTAATGTGTTAATTAATAAGGTAGTATACCTGACACGTCTATAAAGACCCACCAAAAGGACAAATTCTATCACAAATTCGGTTATAATACACTCAATAAGGTCATCTTTCACAGTTCTTCTAAAATGAGAAGAACTGTGAGAGATTCCCAATGTGAGGGGTGGCTAACATTGCAGGGTGACTAATAGTGTTGATGTTTGTACTAATAGTGGGATGTGTCTACTAACCCAAAAAAGGTAATCTCTCACAATTCTTCTAAAATGAGAGATCTTTCCAAAGATGCTGGAAAGATGTATGGAGTTCATGAAGATTCTGAATATCCGAAAATTGAATCGATGTCTAAGCAAATTTGATTACAGTTTGGATCTAAATTAGGAGAGGATAGACATCAGCCAAATTAGGTCTCTCTTCGTACAATAATCGAAATTAAGAGAATGAGAGAGTTCGATAAAAAATCTGTGAACATAGGGTCGAGATTTAGTGGATCTAACCTGTCCAACCTTTACAGGACTACGATTAGAAGAGAGAGAGAGAGAGTTCAAGGTAAATACAGGAGATGGTTTGATTATGTTATGTAAATGCATAATCATGATCGATTTGAGGTCCGGGATCAGTGGTAGAGATTT
This sequence comes from Liriodendron chinense, assembly GCA_003013855.2. Lineage (NCBI taxonomy): Eukaryota > Viridiplantae > Streptophyta > Magnoliopsida > Magnoliales > Magnoliaceae > Liriodendron > Liriodendron chinense. The sequence continues at coordinate 9,555,135 of PVNU02000637.1, read as the reverse complement.
CCATAATTGATTTTGAATCTAGATGCAGTTGTTTCCTAAAGGGAATTAACTACGAGAAAAAGATCCGAGAAGTTAGCAATTTTGAATCTATTCAACGACCTTCCTATTCAAAATGAATGTTGTAACTATGAAAGATCCATGATCAGCAAGGAAACCAAGTAAGGGTTTAGCCGTCTCGACAACCTATGGAAGGAGCATGCGAAGAAGAGCTCTAGGCCCCATGCCAAACATAAATATATCTTCTTTATATTACATTTATCTTTTTGCTTATCTTAACATAGCATAGTTTAGCCTAGCCTTAGTATAGATCGCTACTGTCCAACGTCTACCACTACAGTATTGTAGGATTAGATTAAATGTCCACAACTTAAGTTGTTGGATCCTGATCAACCAAGTTCTTACTTAGGCGATCACATCTCTCTAGTCACATCTTACTGACCATTCGCCTTGATCATTTGTTTTTATAGATGGATCAAGTATTTGTCTCTTATTTATTTATTTATTTGATTTATTTTGACACTTTGTCGATTATAATGAGCAATACATTCAAATATCAATAAAATTGATATTATTTACTTGTCAATCATAATTCTTTTAATAAAATTAAATTGCAATTATTGGTGAAAGAAAAGTTCTGAAGTCGTAAAGCAAAAAGAATCCATTAGAGATCCCTACCCTTTTGCAAATCACCTAATTGCTGATCACAACTGGTGGTTGACTCGATAACTGGATTTTCAAATTTGGTCAAACAAATTCGTTGTGGTACATGGGTCACCTTCGTTCAATCAAACATTGAGTCAAGTAGACTCTAGTATGCCCATGCAAATCACAATCGCACACAAAATCTAAATATAGGCCCTCGCTCATACGCATGGCCTTGTATTTGATTGAATTGCCCAAATGCAAATCTCATGAAGCAACAATAATCGATCATTAAAAACTTCTCATGGCCACAAAAAGTTTTGGATTTATCTAATATTTGTGTGGTCTCTTCTTCGGAGTCTTTGTGACCTTATCAACAGGTTAGAAGGCAAATAACATTTCTGGTGGTCCCGTAAAGTTTTTAATGATGGGGATGCAATCATTATTGTTTCCTATGGTATGGTCTACCTAAGATTTGAATCTACTTCATTTTTCAGATCATGCCTTAAAATGAGCTGTCAAAATAGATGTGTGTGGATGGAAGGTACATACATCTTGGCAGAACCCTAACCTTAATAGATATGGAGATCCACCGAAATTGCCCCCATATATGTCATTCATATTATTCACGAGGTCATTCCCACTAGAATTAACTCATATACATGCCATCCATACTATTCATAAGGTCATTCCTGTCGGGGTGACCTAAAAAGACAAAAATATTAACCTATTCATAACTTCCATGGCCCCACAAATGTTTCAACAGTGGATATTCAATCCTCACCATTTCTTGTCATGTAACCCACATGAGTTTTGGAGTTGCCTCATTTTGGCCCATGTCGTAGCATGATCTAGCAAAACATATGGACAAGGTGAAATTTTCACAGACATCATAGTGGGCCCCAGCTAACATTGCCACAGGCAATATTCCTTGTCCTAAAGTAAGTTATTTCTCAAAGGCATGCAAGTGGAGCCAACTTGAGTGTGTGCATGGCATCCAACTTATCATGCGTGGTGTGAAAGCCCTCCCGACACATAGGCATACCCTAAATTCTTCCCGTTCTGAGTGTCCATGTGTGGTCGTCACAATTTTTAGGTTCGGCACGCCAGATGTATCTGATTCAGTTAAGGCAGATTTGAGTGCCTTGGTTGTGCAATACCTTTCTCAAGGTGGTAAGAATGGCCTACACGGCTGTATGAAGTCACCACTAGCTAGAAGATGGCTTTGATCCCTTCGGTTGGCTAGAGTCTATAGGAGTCCCTCGCCTAAGATGACCCCTACATTGATTCGTACCGCTAATTCTGAGTGAAGGCCTCAATTATGGAAAAAGGAAGGAGTTAGACATTCTTTTTCACTCGTGCAACGCATAATCCCTACTTTACGGGGTTTTGAGGATTTCTTTTGGGCGTTTTATAATAGCTTGCTAAATGAAACAAAAATAGGCAGAATTAGAAATAAAGTAGGGAAAGCTGTTTGGAATGTGTGGACTTTGAATTTGTTTTGACTAGAAGAGGCGGGATGAAAGGGAAAATCAAATACTCTTTTTAAGCAAAAGAGATAATCAGACGTCCCCGATCATGCCCCTACTCTTCACCAGGGCCACTTCGGTGACCGCTCATAATGGGATTTTGACGACGAGCTATTACCACTGGGCTCTAGCAAGGGCTTTGACACCTTTGGGTTGCCTTTGACTTAACTAGCACTCCCTGATTGCGGTTTGGATGATAGTTCTATGGCTGAGAGAGCTCACCGACTGAGATTCAGGCACTCTCTCCCCTACAGAGGTTACTAACTGGCACCACTCTCTGTTCTCTCACCCCCTGTTGCCTCAGTCATCTGTACGTTTCTCACCTCAGTCGTTTGCCATCCCTCCTTTGCTTCAACGTGTGCATGGGATTTATAGATGGAAACCAATTGTTCGACACTGTTCGTTGGCACTGTGCATATAGCGTTACAGTTGAGCATCAGAACTACATCGGCCGGATATGGCGGAGGCAGAGCTGACGTCCTATCATAGCAATAACAGTCGGTTGGCGAGTAGGTGATTATTTGCGGGATTGAGTAGGGATGTGAAAACAGGTGGCTTCTATGGGTTGTGAAAACCGGCAGCTGCTCAGAGACCACTGGCTACTCATGGTGGGGTGTCTACACACGGTTGCCCAACCATGAAAAATTAGACACCCTGGACCATCAGGTGGGCCACCACGTGAACTTTATTGTTTTTTTTTTTTTTAATTATTTTTTTATATGGCTGTTCATTATTCCTACTTAATGAATTTTATATGCCTAATTTTTTATGCATCTCATCATCAAAGCAGGGCTCACATAACGCAAGGGTGGGTAGATGGCATATTAACAACTAGGTGGGCCCATCCAAGAATATTACAATCTTCCAAAAGTCTCCAACTTCACATGGTTGCCTATTAGATGTTTGGATCGATCTGAATTTTGGAGCATCCAACTTTCATGAATGGGCTCATGTAATGCATGGGTTGGATGAGATGAGCACACTCCATAGGACCACGCAGTAGAAGAACCGGCCTTGGTGTCATGCATAACACGAGCATTGACCCCATGTTTCGTACCGTTTACCAGACGGCATGTGCCACGCATTGAGGTAGGAAGCCAGAAGAAAGTTGCGTAGACTTTTCCTAACTTTCCTGTGCCACGTCGGATGATCTTAAGCGTCTGATTTCGAATGTTGAAATTGGGCCACACAATTGTGAATCCATTTGGAAGGAAGCGAATCAGCTGTTGCCCGGGTAACAGCTTAGTGGGTGTTACCCTAACCGTGTCGGGGCCACCTTGATGTATGTTTTGTATATCCACGTCGTCCATTTGTTTTCCAAAATCATTATAGGACATGATTCCAAACCTCAAGAAGATCCAAATCTCAAGTAAATCATACCACTAGAAACAGTGATGAATGACCATTAAATACATTTTATGGGCCACAAAGGTTTTGGATCAAGCTGATATTTGTATTTTCCCTTCATCCCTATCCTTTTGACATTATTAACAGGTTGGATGGAAAATAAACATTATGAAAACCTTACTATGAAAACCTTATTATGAAAACCTTACTACGGGCCTTTAGGAATTTTTAATGGTGAGGCACTCAATTACCGCTGTTTACTGTGCTATGGTCCACCTGAGATTTGGATCTGCTTAATTTTTGAAACTCCGTTTTAAAATGATCTGTAAAAACGTATGGATGGTGTGGATACACAATACATCATCAAGGTAGGCCCCACGGTAGGGGTAACACCCACTAAGCTGTTACCCGGGTAATAGCCAAGTCGCACCCCATTTGGAGGAACAACGTTGTACAATTAGTTGGGGGCGTGAACGATACAGGTACATCATAGTGGGGCCCACAGTGCACCGGCCACTAGCCATTGGCTTGTGGCAGGGTCACTAGCCAAAATCCGCGACCCTGTTTGGCTAAGCCAGTGGCTAATCCACGGGAGATTTTTGGTCGTTTGATTCTGCCATATGTCACGGGTAGAGATGAGCACACAGTTGAGAGTACCAGCATACACGTGGCCCAATCAAATCATACCGCATCAGGGATCCATCAACCTCCTGGATCTAAGCATGTACGATGCATCATACACCACAAATTTAAATGGGTGTAGACCGTCTCATAGTTGGAGGTGAATTTTCCACAACACTGTTTCAAGTAGCCCGTTCAATAAAAACTCAACGGGCCTACCTTGATGAATATGTGACGTTCACTCTATTCATAAGCTGAGCCTGTTCATGTTAAGATGTTAGTAAAAAGGTCAGGTTAATACAAAACTTAAGTGGGCCAAATCACAAAAAATAGCAGAGAGGATTTACCGACCGTTAAACCCTTCTTTTACGTGCGTCTCTATATCCATTGTGTGTAGGGCGCACAGCTCTTTTTGTTGGACGGGCTCCTAACACATTTGCAGCCTACAAGCGCAGCATAAAAATTTGGAAATCGAGTAGAGAAGCAAGGAACCAATGCAGTGCCTCCTTAGGTACAGGATCCTAGCTACCCAGTCATTTTGGCACCGGTGGCATAGATGGATGAGATTAGAACCGTTTATTCAATGGGTTGTGTTTACACCTATTTTTGGTCACGGGATTGGACCAATAAGATGTCACCATATATTAACATTACTTGTTTAATATCGGTACAAATCATACTTGTGTCTGAATATATCTTTTGTTGATCTTCCTTTAGCGATACATCTTCTGTTATTAATGCGTTGACATAGAACCATGTGTATGCCTTTAGAGGAATGAACTGACAGATGCCACATGGGTGTGATTAGCATGCCATTTTAACGGGACAACGTACCCAACACTTCTATAAAAGACGCATCGAGGCAAGAATCTTATCACGAATCTGGTTATGATACACTTAATGAGATCATCTCTCCCAACCCTTCCAAAGTGAAAAATCTTCTCGGAGACATTCAGAAACTTTGAAGTATGCACGAAGATTCCAAATATCCAAATATTGGATCGATATCCGAGCAGATTGGTTGTAACACGAATCCAAATCAGAAGATGATGGACATCAAAAGATCGGGCTCGTATTCATGTATTGATTAGAATCAAGATATTGGGAGATTAGGATCTCGTGAATCCAACCTTACTAGTCCATGATCATAATGGATAAAGATCATGGAAGGGCAGAAATGACATCGATTGGATCATTCAGATGTAATGATGACTTGATCAATTTGAGGTTCAAAATGAATGGTGGAGATGGCTCTAACCGATCCCAAATCTAAATGTAGTAGGGTTCTGAAGGTCTTCAATATGAGAATATCTACATAAAATTGAAAATTTAAAAACTAACGGTTTTAGATTCACGAAAATCTCCTTATTTGGAATGCAAACCATAGATGTAAAATATCCTGAATCAGCAAGGAAATCGAGTGAAGGTTTTACTATCTCAATGACATATAAAAAGAGCACACGATAAAGAGTTCAGGGCATACGCCAAACATAATATTTCTTTTACATTTATATTTACTTTTATCTTAGCATAGCTGATCAGTCTTAACATAGATTGCTGTTGTCCAACATTACCACTACAGTACTGTAGAATTAGATTAAACATCCACAACCTTAAGCTGCTTGACCCCAATCGATCAAGTCCTTACTTGGACAATCATCTTCCTGGTCACATCCTATTGACCATTCGCCTAAATCGTCTGCTCACACAGACGAATTAAATATTTATCTTCCTTTTTTCTCTAATTATTTTATTGTATTGATTGTAATGAACTACATCTACATATTAATAAAATCAATATTATTTTAGCATTATTTTAGTTTATCTGTTAATTTTGTTTTTTTTGAGAAATACGTTAATCACGAGTGGTGGTGAAAGAAAATCCCTTTAGTCTCGATGCAAGAATAATCCATTAAAAAGGATTCATCCCAACCCTTTCACAAATTAACTGATCACTTATCAAAACCGGAAGGATAGCTAGATTTTCAAACAGTTAAATTTTCGAATTCGGTCTTATCCAGTTAGTGGGTTGGTGGGTCACCAACGTTCAATTAAACATTAAGTTGAGTATGATTTTGGAATGCCTACACTTTTAACCACACGTGTAAAACCAAATACAAGCTCTTGATCATACATATGACCTCATGTTTGATTGAATTGTCCCGACGCGTTAGAAATTGAATGCTCCATCGAGAAAAAGCCACTCTTTCAACATTCCTACTCTTCACTCAGTGAAGTACCAATGGGCACAAAAGACAATTTCAACAATGTCTCACATTCAGTGAGGATATGTTCATTTATCAGAGGGTTACGATGGTCCCATTAATGTTATCATTGGTCTGTGGCCAATCAACAGCCGAGCCTGCACAATGCATGGTTAAGATCATTCCACACATATAGCAAATGTAGGCACTCGACAAGGAGTCATGAAAATCGGTACAACGGAGGAACAGGATCTCTCCTAAGTTCCAGTTGTAAAAAATTCAATGGGTAGGCGTTCCGGTCATCACACACGTTTCATAAAAGAACTCCCTCTTACCAAAGTCAAGTGATTGATAGATATTATTGATTCTAACAACTGATTGCAGGGTTGATCATTCGGGACTTTCAATTCATAGGCGTGGATCTCAGACCTATGAAAGGGAATATTCCCCATACTCACAGAGAAAAAAGAGAGTGACTATAGTCCAATACTATCCATTCAGACAATTAATGAACGATGGGCCCAAAGCCATGACATTGTAGATTGCATGGATGGATGGAGATCCGTTCCTCTAGAATATCTGTATGATAAGTTATCAAATAAAGACATGCAAGTGGGGCCCACCTGAGTGTATACATTTTTTTTTTTTTTTTGGTACCACTTCATGATTTTTATATGCCTAAGTTTTTAAGCATCTCATCATCAAAGCAAGGCTCACGTAATGCAATGGTAGATGGCATATAAAGAACAAGGTGGCCTGATCATCCAAGAATGTAACAATCATCCAAAAAACCTCCAAATTCGCATCGTGGCCCACTTGATGGTTGGATTGGCCCCTACTAGATGGTTGGATCGGCCTGACTTTTGGGGTGTCCAACTTTCATGGATGGGCTCATGTAATGAACGGGTTGGATGCGATGAGCACACCCTGTGGGACCAAGCAGTAGAGGAACCGGCCTCTCATGGGTAGGTTGATGGCGGATTGCCGATGACTATGTGCCCGGGGCTGTGTTGGGTCCATAGAGATGTCTTTGGAAAATCCACTCCGTCCATATGTTTTTAAAGACCCCAATATGACAGAATTCTGAAAATCAGGTAAATCCAAAACTCATGTGGGCCGTAGCAACAAAGCCGTGGGAACAGCAACCTGCACCGTTGAAACATTCGTGGATCTGACCATGATGATGTTTTGATGCCATCCAAACCGTTCATAGAATTATTACCACTCAGATAAACTGTAGTAACAAATATCATCCTGATACAAAACTTCTGTCAGCACCAGGCGTTCAATCCCCACTGTTTCGTATGGCATGGACCACATGAGTTTTGGATCTGCCTGATTTTTAGAATCCCTATTGTGGTCTTTAAAAAAATACAGACGGAGTGGATTTTTCACAGACATCTCTATGGGCCCCACACAGCCCCTGGTACACAGATATCTCTGTGCCCGGGGTCACACGCAATCCGCTCCCGTTCATAGTTGTTTTTATTTATTTATTTATTATTTTTCTTTATTTTTATGGGTTAATTCATACACCCCTACCCACCCGGAAGCGGATTGCGTACTGAGTAAACTCCACACGCTAGCGTGGAGTAAACTCTGTGGGGCCCACAATGATTTACGGATTTTATCCACTCCATCTATCCATCTTAACAGAAAATTTTAGGTATGGTGCAAAAAATGAAGCATATCAAAATCTAAAGTGGTCCACACTGCAAGAAATGTGTGAACTGAACATCTACCATTGAAAAATTCTCGGAGGACAGAAGTTTTAGATCAAGCTGATATTTGTGTTTTCCCTTCATCCATATCCATGTGATCTTATGAACAGGTTGGATGATAAATAAACATCACTGTAGAGCCTGGGAAGGTTTCAACGGTGGAAATCATTATTCCCACTGTTTCCCGTGGCATGGTTCGCTTGAGATTTGGATATGCTTAAATTTGCATGGTTCGCTTGAGATTTGGATATGCTTAAATTTTGGGCACAACCACTGAAATGAGCTGGAAAAACATATGGACAGAATAGATAAAGCACATACATTCTAGGTGGGCCCAACTGAATTCACTCCGCGCAATAAGAGCGTCCGGAGTTACTCCGCATGCAATCCGATTCCTACCCACCCCGTTTCTACTTGCTTAGTAACATGAATGATTGAATGTCACAAGCATTGACCAATATTTCGTATCGTTCACCCGATGTCGGAAGCCAGAAGAAACTTCATAGAATTTTGGTAATTTTCCTGTTCCATGTCGGATTATCTTAACCGTCTGATTTCGCATGAAATTGAGCCACCCATTTGTGAACCCCATTTGAACGAACAGAGTTTTCCAATCAGTTGTTTTTGGGCTAGGCTACAAACACAATGTGGCCCACGAATTGGATGGTTAGGATTGAGAGGGAAGCGGATTAGGTGTGGTGGGTGTTACCCTTAACGTGGGACCCAGCTTGATGATGAACTGTATATCCACGCCGTCCATCTGTTTTTTCAGCCCATTTTAGGCCATACTACAAAAATCACGCAAATCCAAATCTCAGATGGACCATAAAGCAAAAAACAGTAGTGATTGAATACCTTACCATTAAAAACTCCCAAGGGCCCACCTTAATGTTTTCTTAATGTTTAATTTCTATCCAACCTGTTGATAAGGTCACAAAGACCTGAATATAGCGAAAATACAAAGATCAGCTTGATCCAAAAAATTGTTTGTAATTGTAATTCACCACTATTTCCAGTGGTATCGTCCACCTGAGATGTAGATCTGCTTAAGTTTTGAGATCACGGTCTAAAATAATCTGGAAAAACAGATGGACAGCGTGGATATTCAACACATTCATCAATGTGGGCCCCACACGGTCAGGGTAACACCCGTGCAACACCTAATCCGCTACCGATTGAGACATGCCGCGTTGTGTACTGAGGATTAGGTGCGGAATTCAATTCGGACGCGGATTGCATACTGAGAATGGATCGTGCTCTGTGGTCCCACCATGATGTATGTGTTTCATCCATTCCGTCCATACATTTTTCCAGATCATTTTAACGATAGAGCCGAAAAATGATGGAGATTAAAATCTCGAGTGGACCACACTATAGAAAAACAGTGGTGATTGAAAGCAAGCCATTAAAAGCTTCCCCAGATTGAGGATAGCGACTTCGGGTTGGTGGTACCTCAGAAGCTACCCGCAGTTTCCCGCGTGGTTACGTTACCCTGTCGATTCTCTTGCTCTGGACTCCGATTGGACGGTTGACCTAACTCCTTTTAGTCGTGCCGCCGATCTGAGAAGGACGCCGATTGCGTCCGACCTTGGTCGGACCTTTAAGCGTCCGACCAAAACTGTTTCGTGACCCACTGTGATGTATTGGTTTATCCAAGCCGTCCATCCCTCTTATAAGATCATGTTAACGTATGAGCCCAACAATATGTAAGATCCAAGTTGTAGTCCACCACACCAAATAAAGCTTGGGTTGCATTAAATGCTCATTAAATGCACGTAGCATAAATTCAAGTTGCATTAACTGCAAGAGTTATCTCTGGTGTGGACCATAACACCGTTGGATCTGCCTCAGGTTTGGGTTCCTCCCTTAACATGATCTTAGAAAATGAGTGGACAGCCTGGATAAACTGATACATCACGGTAGGCCCTCGTATAGATCTGGTCGGACGCTTAAAGGTCCGACCTCTGGTCGGACGCAATCCCCGTCCATATGAGAAACGCTAGCTGTGATTTAGAGAGGAGATCCAGGTCGTTAATTAGGTGGGGCCCAACATTAGATACAACCCCACTAAAAGACAGGCGGGTCAATTCATCGGGTGGCCACCTGTATATCAGGAAATGGACGCGGATTAAGTGGTGTTGCCCACACCACCCCTAGCGGTTATGTGTTAGTCGTTGTAGGGCCACATTGATGTGTTTTTTTAATATCCATACCGTCCATCCGTTTTTTCAGATCATGTTATGGCATGAACCCAAAAATAAATTGGATCTGAAGGTCAAGTGGACCACAGCTGGAAACGGTGAGAATAATCACACGCACCATTGAAACTTTCTATTGTGATGTTTTTTTTTTCCATCCAACCCGTTGATAAAGTCACACAGACTTGGATGAAAGGAAAACACAAATATCAACTTAATCCAAAACTTTTAGAGGTGGGCATTCAATCACTACTGTTGTTTTGTGGTGTGGTCTACTTGAGCTTTATCTCTCTTTTATTTTTTGGTTCTTGCTATAAAATAAGCTGAAGAAAAATGAATGGACGGCATGGATATAAAACACATACATCAAGGTGGCCCCACAGCGCCAAACACATCATCACACCACAGCTAAGGGTGGTGTGGACAACACCACCGGATCCGCGTCCGAGGAAAAATCAACATACATACGTGGCCGGTGGCCCACCTAATTAATGACTGAACCGGCCTTTATTAAATCTCGAGAAACTATAACATACATGGGATGAGTACCAAGGTTGATGGTTGAGCATATTCCAACCGGCACGTACGGCATACGTATAAGCATATCAGAACCGTTCAAATTGTGAACCCTAGCCAGAGATTGCATCTTACCAAAAAGTCTGCAGATCCGATGATCCAAACCATCCGATCAGTAAACTTTGTTTAATCGAACGTCGATGCTTGGCCATTTGTCATTATACTGGTCGATCGCCAGGAACGTTTGGACAATCGTCTGCCGACCGGAAACACTGCTTTTGTAAGGAGGGAATTTTCAGGTATCCATATTGTGTACTTTTCACGTGGCACATGTGATGATGATCCGAACCATGCATCCTTCAGTATCCACCGTTGATTTTCCACTGGCCAAAAATTTCTTTGATTGGACCATCGTAAGGGAATGATAAATGAAACTTTTCTTACTGAATATGAGCCGTTGCTGATTTTCTTTTGGTGGTCATTTATATGCCACCAGTTTAAGGGCTAGGATCGTACAAACATTGTGGTTTTCGGATCATGGCCCAGTCTCAATTGGAAATACCAAGTGAACAGTTTAGATCTCGTACATGTATGCCACGTGTCCAGAAATGGCAGGCACCGGATCCTCTCCCACGTGTGTTATACATGGGAGTATAGCTGACGAGGTCGTCTAATGCTGACAAGTCGACGACTTTGACGAAAAAGGCTATACGCTATTTTAATGGTGTGCGAATGCGACTAGTGAAATGATTAAATAGACTCGTATCTACCAAGCTCCCATGCAATCCCCTTGGAAGGTGGGCCCACCATGAACGGTCCACATTTAAAAAAATGCTATACAGATGATCTTAGCTCTCACTTTTCCCTGATGATCTTCAACCGTTAAACATTAGTTTATGATCGTCCATTTAAAGGCCATCAATCAAATGGACAGGATCACCTGATCAGTGTGAATTTTTCTTTTTTATAATTACCTGCGAAACATACATGTTAGATGCCGCTATAAGGGCCGCATAGATCCACTGTCCCCTTGTAAGGTTTGCAGAGGAAGGTGGGCTGTATGGGATTTTCGGTGCAGATAACACCACTGAAATTCTTATAAATATGCTACTCAGACGGCGTATGATGCTTGATACACAGGCACTTGAAATTGTACACGTGTCATTCATAAACTCAAAATTCAATCAGCTAAATTCTGGAACCCATTGTTTCTAAGTCACAGTACGAAAATCAGATTGGATTAATAATCCAATCTGATTCTTGGATACTTGTTTATAAATAGGACCATTGGATATTTTTCATTTTTAACCGTCCAATAAATGTCCAGCAATCAGAAATTCAGATAATTATTTAAATGTAATTTTTGGTTTATGATACATATAAAGTGGGATCCATAATTTGGGCATGGTAACTAGGGCTGTCAACGGGTCGGATACGGGCCAGATCAGTGATGATCCGAATCCGACCCGATTAAGAATATATCCGACTCGAATCCGACCCGAATCCGATTCGGATCACAAGTATATGATCCGAACCCGACTCGATTAAATTTTTTGAAATCCGTTTCCGATCCAATTATGATCCGACCCGATATCCGACCGGATATCCGAGAGAGGAGAGAGAGAAAGAGAGATTATCATATGTTTTTATTTTATTTTATTTTATTTTATTTTATTTATTTTATTTTATTTATTTTTTTTATCGGGTCGGATCGTTAACGGGCCGGATCAAGGTTGATCCGAATCCGACCCGAATATTAAACGGATCATCTTTGGATATCCGTATCCGACCCGATTATCCGATTATTGATCCGAATCCGATTAAATCGGATCGGATACGGATCGGATACGATCAAGATCCGTGCCATTGACCGCCCTAAATTGGTAACTTGTTATTGTGTCATGTATGCAATATCTAAGTTCCTGCGTATCAGCCATCACCCTCTGCCGGAGTATCAAAGTATAGCGGCCACAAACACGCTTTCTCTTCCGCAACTGCATCACTAGGGCAGAACATCTGAGCCATTAAAAAGGTGTCCGAACTATAACGATCATCCGTAGAAAAAGAAAACGACGATCCATTCATCAGGACGGCTGTAACGGTTCATATCGACTTTAACACGGCTCAGATTTTAAGTACGACTGTCATGCTTGTCGAAACAGAAGTGATGTATTGGCCTCACCCAAGGCGGTGCAGCCCACCTTGATCTATCTATTTTATATCGATACCGTCCATTCGTTTTTAAAGATAATTTTAAGGGATAATACTAAAAACTAAGTAGATCCAAATCTCAGGTGGACCATACCATAGGAAAAAGTGGTGTTGACCATTGAAAACCATTTTTGTGCCACAAAGGTTTTGGATCTAGATGATATTTGTTTTTATACCTAATGCATGTTTGTTTTTTTTTTTTTTTTTACCTTATCAACAGTTTGGATGGAAAATAAACATTAATATGGGCGGTACGAAGTGTTTAATGGTGTGGCGTTCAATTATCACTGTTTCCTATGGTACTGACCATCTGAGATTTTTATCCGATTAATTTTTCTTTTAATAGTCTAAAATGATATGAAAAAACGGATGTACGGTGTGGATATAAAATAAATACATCAAGGTGAGCCCCATGGTAAGTGAAGCAACGTATTGAATTAGGCCGGGGTCGCACCTAATCTGCCCCCGTGCCAAAGTCAATTACTCAATCTACTCACCGGTTCTCGCCAGTTGGCAGGAAAGACAATTTGAATGAGAAGAATTGATACTCTGGCAGTTTACGATAATTCATACACATGCACAAATACCAATGTACACGTGGCATGAATCACATTAATCCAAAACAATCCAAATCTTGATTCCACTATACCAAACGTATCTTGATAAATTTTAAGTTGACAGCATCAAAATGACTAAACGAAAATTTCAACGGTCCAAATTCAACATTCAAATTTATGTTAATCATACGTTAGTACATTCCAAATAATCTGATTTTGGGATAAGATCCAAGTAAAGTGGGCCCCACAATGAGAATGGTTTGCATTGGAGCACATATATACCTCAGTGTCTGAGTCAATGCGTACGAATGGTCGTGCTCTGCCAGCCTATGAAATAACCCCACAAAATTCAAAAAAGAAAAAAGATAAAAAAAGATAAAAAAAAAAAAAAAAAAACCATTTGTGCTACAGCATTTCCATGGTCCTGCAAACCATATGAAAACACATAAGAACAAGAGGATCTTTCCCAGAACCGCTGAATATACAGTAGCTTTCTTAAATTGATTAGCTCATGACAATTGCATGATTACCCAACTTTGAAGATTCTTCTCTAAGAATACAGCAGCATAGGTGTCTGTGGGCCTCTGGGACTCTTTGCCTCCTCAGCTCCTGCAAGAGCTATCTAGATTTCAGTTGGAAATTTGGATGTGAGAAAGAGGAGATTTCTTGGGTGCTTTTGATTGTTTGGTTGCATCTTTTATCAGAGAAAATTCATGGGTTGTACTTTTCGGAACTTTTCCAAGAGAACCCATGTCTGAAAAGTGACTGATTGGTGAGATTCTCGTGCTGGATTTGAGCTTTTTCTACAGATTTGTAGATGTGTATGTGATTTTTCCTTGATGTTGGTTTAAAAACTTATGCTGTTTTGTTTGGAATCTGAGATTATTCAGATGCAAAAAAGATAGTAGCTACTTTCTTTTGTTGTGAATTTCTGGGTTGTAATCCAATAAATCATTCGAAACTTCTTCTTCCATTTTTTCGATTTTTTATCTTATTTTGAGGGGATTTGGCATGTGGGTAATGTTCCTTTCCGAGGCTTCTGACTTCAATCCCTTGGAAGAAGCTCAAAACATTCTCCGTTTTGCCGAATTCCGATAAGGGAGAGTTGAAACCTTTAAATTTGTCTTAATGTTTTCACCAACTCATTTCTTCATCTTCGGAAGGTTTTATATTTACTCAATTTCATGTTCTAAATTCTGAAAACAGTGTTTTCTTCACTGTTTTTGTTCCTGTTCGAGAGCAGTGTTCATGTCGTTACAGATTTTTCCGCCGTTACATAAAAGGGTTTTTTATGATTTACTTCAATACTTAAAACTAGTGTTGGGTCCTTTGAATACAGCTCCTTTTCCTGGTTGAGACAAGACTAGCCTGTAAGCATTGGAAGCAAAGGCTAGGGAAGGAAATGGAAGTTCGTGAAGTGGAGGGGGCACGTTCTTTGCCGCCTTCTTCAGTTTTAACAGTTGCGGTGGCTGTCAATGGAAAAAACAACTGCAAATCTGCAGTTAAGTGGGCATTGGGGAAGTTTGTTCCTGAAGGGAGAGTGCAATTCAAGCTCTTACATGTCCGCGCAAGGATTACAATGGTTCCGACAGCGAGTAAGTCGTGCCTCTTAAACAACTATGTGGAGTTGTTATTCTACTTATGTCGCTGGACAATTACTGATTGCATGATTCTTGATAATAGTTTCATCTTCGATTCTAAATCTTTCTTTACTAGGATTCCTAATTGAATCATAGTATTCTGTTATCTGGGTCTTCTTGTTCGTCTTTGGTAAATTACATGGGAAGTACAATGATAGTGTTGAATGCTACCATTTTAAGATGCCATTGGTTTTTCATCTATCATTACTGGTTTATTCAGCTTATTCAAACGATATAGAATTGCCTCAATTCCCACTAGGTGTAGAGACTTGCAAGTTTTGAAAGCAAATGTGAAACCACTCGCACAAATGACTAAACTTGTGGGGGAAAATTGTGGGAGAAAAGGGGTTTTTCTATCATTGCCTCTCTTGTTCTCTCTGCTTTCACCTGCATCGATGTGTTACTCCATTGATTGATTTAGTTTTTTCTTTTTAGGACCTCAAACTTTCAGCATTCCGTGCTCAGGATTTAAATACAAAAGGAAGCCTACTCTTCCATGCTCTTGATAGATAATTTTCCATTCATATATGTAGAAGAGGCCGGATCCAAACAATGTTTGCACTGTAAAAAAGTGTGTTTAATTGTGTTTAAGTGCTTTTAAATGCATCTAAGTGTGTCTAAATCATAGTTAGCATAGCGGCATAGAATGGTACAGGAAATGTTCACATTTAATTTGGTCTCAATTGTCAAAAGTACGGTAAAAAAAATTCAGTCCAAAAAATGGAAACGCCAAAAATTTGGAATGAAAAGTTCAGGTTTAATTCCATTTGTACTAAAAAAAAAGTGGACCAAAAATAATGGCTATAGATGTGCATATATTTGTGTGTATATCATATATTAGGTTAAAATAGAAAACCTCAATTAAAATAATTAGAATGTCTATATGTATGAAGAATAATGTCTATAGATAGTCGAATAGTTTTCTTTGCTTCTCTCAAATCCTTCCTTTTCAAGTAAGTTAATCTGTCTCTATTAAAAAATTTCTCCTTCTACTCAATTTATCAATGGGTGGGGACCACCGATCTATTTTTTCATTACCCCCAAAAGTTTATTTTGAATAAAACATGTTTTTATGAAGGAAAAAAATGTTTAATTGTGTCCCCCCCCCCCCCCCCCCCCCCCCCCCAAAAAAAAAAGAGTTTTTCTTTCTGATTTTTTTTTCCCTGAAATATACGGAACATTAAACGTTTGATCAATTACGTGTTTTTTTATTTTTTAAAAATACGGAATTTAAAATGTAGTTTTGCTAATTAGGGTCTAAATACAGTTTGTAAGTGCGTTTAAATTCATCTAAGTGCAACATACTTAGTTGCACTTAGCGATGCTTAAACATGCATAGGGCACGTACGCACACTTTAAGACACTTAGAGATGCTTATACTCACATTGTACATGCAAAGCTGTACTGCATCCGGGCTCTATGAGAAGGTCAATATAATGAGGAAAACTGAAGAACCAAAAGCTGGGGAAAAGTCATAGGAATAATGGAGTTTGATGGTTCTGACATTGCCTGGTAAAGAATGGTTTAGCTGAGGCAAATGATTGCCATTGGATATGGAACCTGCTTTTAATTTCATTTCTGAAAACAAATTCCAACGGAAAAATTGTCTGACACTCTGACTATTCTGTCCTAGCTTCAGTGGGAAACTATCTACCTATTTCACAAGTGCGAGATGAAGTAGCTTCTGCATATAAGAAGGAATTAGAATGGCAAACAACTGCAATGCTTCTTCCCTACAAGCAAATGTGTACCCAGAAACAGGTTGGACTTCTTGTTTCTCCAGTTTTGTCATGGTGAAGCAAATATTCACCAGACTTGTCTTTTTTTTTCTGTGCAGGTAGAAGCAGAGGCTGTGTTGATTGAGGCAGACGATGTAGCTGATGCAATATCGGAAGAGATTGCAAAGTTCTCAATCAACACTCTTGTCATAGGAGCTTCGTCTCGTAGCATGCTTGCAAGGTAATATTGTTAAACAGGCCACATGCCTTGTATAGCCAAATTATTTACTTTCCATATATATAGTTAGATTGATTCTGTTTTTATCATTTACCTTGTATAGATGATTCTATCTTTTATCATTTACCTTGTATAGATGATTCAATAGGGCTGTACATCTCTATATATCAACCCTTTGGGGTTATCTTAATATATAGAAAACCAGAGGAGATTTTCAGATTTCCATCTTCTCTCTCTGTTGTCATGTCAGAGCAGGACGTCCGGTGTTCAAGTCCCAGGGTTTGCAAAATTCGGTGTTATAAGGCATCTGATATTGTATCAGCCCAAGTATCACGTGCGGGGCCAGTATACCGCCCGCACGTGAGGGGAGGTGTTGGAGGTGTCAACAAACCCCCTGATATACATTGTTCTGTCATTCCCTAACAGCTCGAGCTTTTAGCGCAACCGGTTCCTTTTCGGCCGTTAATTGTTTGACTTCAATAACCACAGTTACTTCATAACAATATATTAATCATTTTTTATGGGAAATTGAAGAAATGCTTCTCCTGGATTGTAAATTTACTTCATAAGGCTGCAATGGATGGCTAATGGTTGAATTCAATGAAGTTGCAATAACCAAAATGTGGCTATAGCCCCATTTCAGATAATTTAAAGTTCAACCTGAAATGCATGGAATTGCAATTGAGGGTTTGTAGTCATTAGAAATTTAAGACAGCCCCAACTCTATTTTGATTGCATGGAAACACATATGAGTGTCAGAATCCAATTCTAATAGGGAGTTTTGGATTTGCTGAATCCCCAAAAATAGGATTTGTGGATTCAACAATTATATCTTCATTAAAGTTGTTGGTTAGAAGGAGGGAGTTGGTTCAAGTTGAAGACTTCAGGGGAAGGCCCAAAAGGATGTGGGGTAGAGGTAGTAAGAAAAGCTTTTATGATCTATGGTTTAACTGAGGATGTGGTCATTAATAGAGTGGAATGGCATAACAGGATTTGTGTTGCTGACATCAGGTAGTTGGTATAAGGCTTAGGTAATGATGATTTAGGCCCCCTAGTATATCCGTGACTGATATATGTGAGGTAATCTCCCACTTTTGGCAATTCCAGTTGGATTTTACCATGTTTTGACTGTCACACCCTTATTCATTTAACTGGGTTATGACATGTTGTACCTCATTTATTCTTTCTCTGATCATTTAACCAAAGCCCCAAAACAGCACACATCCAGCAACATTGAATCCTGTATAGATCCATGCTACTCTTTGTTATGTTCTTTACCCATCCTTTCCCATTTTCTCTTAAATGAAAAACAGGAGTTATCAGTGATTCAGATTTCCTCCTATCCTAGTTAGCATGACTGGTCTGGGAAACATTGTCTCCTTTCAGAATATCTTATCATCAGGGTCTTCTTGGATATTCCTCCTATCCATATGTTTGTATGGAATCTCTAGAAGTACTAGAACATAAACCGTCTTCGTTTGCCTTCCAACATATTTCTCTCTTTGAAGCTGTTATTTACCAAATCATTTCATATATTCTCTTCACGAAAGCATTTGTGTCATATATTCAACTTGGGACAACCTACCTGCCTTCATGTTGTTTTGCTTATACTTCTGCCTAACCAAACAGCTCTATGTATGGTCCCTCTTGGGCATATGCATGCATGGGTGTGAATCGTGATGTGATTTTTGCATGCATTGATGTCTGCATGTTCTTCACTTGTATGTTGGTGGGTGATCAATGAGTATGATATCCACAGGAAATTAAGAGGCGGTGATGTCTGCTCAAGAATCTCAGAACGCGTCCCGAGCTTTTGTACGGTCTATGTTGTTTCGAAAGGAAGGCTGTCATCTGTTCGTGCATCCACTTCAGAGACGAATGAAAGTGCCCGAGATGAAAGGAGTGATTCCAGCCTTTCTACCAACAGCTGCTTAAGTTCTATTTCTAGCACACAGACAGGTATCAACCTCTGCACGGTGATGTTGCAAGTAATGACAAAAGAAGTGATATAGAGTTAGTGTTTGTTTGGATTCACCTATTGAATTAAATTGCAATTAGTTTAATGAAGTGTAAATGACTGAACTGTAATTACTTTCCATTGTGTTTATTTTGAAAGACGAGGCTTCAAACTGCAATCACATTACTTTCAGGTTGGACTTGGAAGTATTGAATCTGCAACAGGAAGTAAAATTACAATTGGTCATTTCTTTTTCATTGAACAGAACAGTTGCAATTCAATTCAGTTGTGCATCCAAATGCACCCTTAGGATGTGTTTGGATGCATGAATTGAATTACAAATATTAGTCTAGTAAACTGGAAACAACCCAATGTAATTTCCTTAATTAGCTCTCATTTTTGTGGGAATGAGTTCCAAATTGCGACTACTTTACTTTATATTGGAAGTTGAAACTGACAAAAAACATGACCGCAATATCCTGGCTACTTCCTCAGTTTGAATTCTAGCAAACATTATTCAATTATTATCATTTAGTCTTTGATTAAATTGAATTCTCACTATCCAGTCTGCTTGCGCATCCAAACGCAGACTTAGTGTCACAATTTTATGAGGATTTAAATTCTTTATCAATATATATTTGTTCTTTTGGTTTCAGAATGCATGAACACAACTCCATCAGTGAACTTCTCCCATTTTCGCTGTTCTTCTCTACCTGATCAGCGGTATCAAGCTCTTTTAACTATAAACCAGGCTGTTGTTAATAAAAGAGCAAGCCCAGCTGATACCCACCATTCTAGAAGTCCATCTCTGAGTACTGAGGAGGAGGTCGTGAGCTCCAGTTCCAGTTTTTCAGACATGCAGTATGGCGGCAGTATGGAATCTAGTTATAGAAGCTTTCAAACAGACAGTCAGTCATGCTATTCTGATCAGGTGTCCACATCAGATCTTCCTACGGATTCCCCTTTGCCAGGCAACCAGGTAACCAAATTTCATCTGTCAATGCAGCAAAGTATACTGGTAAACAATACAGTGAGATGATCTAGACTAGTATGATAGGACCTATGGTGGATAGAGCATGGCCTGAAAATCTCCTCAATGGGGTGATCCTAACCCTTGAAATTCAATTGTTGGCCTGCAACAGACGGTTGAGAAAAGAAAAACGGATGGTCCATATTCAACTGAAAGGGCCTAAGATTGGCAGATGTGATCCTCCAATCTAGGAGATTTTTTAGGAATGTACAGACACCACAGGCCCATCAGATCAATGTTCTGGGTCACTGAACCATTGGACCACTTGCATCAATTGAAAACTGATAATAGTGCGGATATAACTCGGATTGTGTAGTTTCTCATGAAGCTACACCTCATTTTTTTATCTGCAGAAATGGGTGTCCGTTCAGACACCAGAGAAGTTTAAAATAGCTAGGTAGCGTGACACTCTTTTTATTCTTAATCTTATTATATAATCGCAGGTGGATATTAGCTTTGAGCTAGAAAGGCTACGAATTGAACTCAGGCATGTTCAGGGGATGTATTCAATGGCTCAAAATGAGAAAACTGATGCGGCTCGGCAAGTAAGTTTCATTTTCTACCATGGAACCATCGACCAAAGGGTAGAATAGTGGGAATTTGGATTGAGAGATATACTGACATCCATGGTTTCTTTTAGTTAAATGAACTAAGTAGACGCCGTGCGGAGGAAATCATCAAGCTCAAAGAAATACGTGACCGTGAAGCAAAGGCTAAGGAACTAGCAATACAAGAGAAGGAAAGAATCGAAGCTGCGAAATGGGAGGCTGAAGTTGTGATGGAATGTGCCGAAAGAGAAGTTATGCGAAGAATATCAGCAGAGACAAAAGCTGCCCGGAATGCTGAAGAGAAACAGAAGCTGGAAAAGGCCCTTGTGTGTTCTGATCAGCAATACAAGAAATTTATGTGGGAAGAGATAGTATCGGCTACCTCATCATTCTCTGACACTCTTAGGATCGGAATGGGAGGGTATGGGATGGTTTACAAGTGCAACTTGCAACATACGATGGCAGCAGTGAAAGTCCGTCACTCGATTGAGGGGCATAGGACCAAGCAATTTCAACAGGAGGTATGAAGAATTTTGGAAAAAAAAGAAAAAAAGAAGTGATGCTAGAAACTGTTTAGCTATTGTTGTTATTTCTGTGACTTGTGAAATGTAAGCTTGCTGACAGTTCTTCACCTCTAAGTTTTCTAAGATGATCAAAATAAGCAGTAGACTAGTTAGTATGTTTTCCAAGATCTTAAATGCTGGTGATTCGTCCACTGTACATGTGGCCTAAGATGCATCAATCCAGACTTCCCACATTATGGGCCCCATGAGATCACGCTAATCAGACGAACCAAATGACCGTTGAAAGAAAAATAGTCCCAAAACGACCAAATTCAATGTCCAATCAATGGTTAAGATCATCTGATATGCTCTATCACAGATGAGGTTCCTTATCTAGATTGGCATACATGCAAGCCACACATACATTGGATGGGGTCCCTTACCACAATTAAGAAATGATGGAAAATGTAATACTGAATCACCCACTTTCATGTGGAAGAGTCTTACGATCTTATCCTTTCCATCATTGAACTCGATTTTTGAAATTAAAGAAACAACAAAAATACAATCTGTTACGTCTCACCGTTTCCATTTTATTTTATTTATTTGATTTTATTTTCAACTTTCAAGGTTTGTGAGATTGTTCGGGTACAAGCATGAAAAGCTAATTTAAAAATGCTGCTTGAATGTATCAGACAGTTAATTGAGATGTATTTTGTTCATTTCAGATAACTTCAATGATTTCCATTAAAAAAAAAAAGCCATCTGTCGCATAATATATGTTGCCTTCAAGGATCTTACTGAAATCATTTCTATACGTTTTATTGCATTTCAGCTTGAAATCCTGAGCAGACTCCGTCATCCCCATCTTCTTCTTCTTCTTGGAGCATGCCCAGATCGTGGTTGCCTGGTGTACGAGTACATGGAAAATGGTAGCTTGGACGACAGATTGCTCCGCAAAAACAACACGCCTCCCATCCCTTGGTTCGATCGATACCGGATTGCTTGGGAAGTAGCCTCAGCCCTAGTTTTCCTACACAATTCAAAGCCGGAACCTATAGTCCATCGTGATTTGAAACCCGCAAACATTTTGCTTGATCACAACCTCGTTAGCAAAATCGGTGACATTGGCCTTTCTACATTGCTTCCCCTTGCGGATTCTTCAGTGTCCGCCATGTACAAGGATACTGCTCCTGCCGGGACGTTCTGCTACATTGACCCTGAGTATCAGAGGACTGGTTTGGTATCGGTGAAATCTGATGTGTATGCTTTTGGGATGGTGATCCTACAGCTGTTGACTGCAAAATCTCCTTTGGGACTCACCGACATTGTGGAAACTGCTCTGGAAGAAGGCCGCTTGATGGACATTCTGGATCGAGAAGGTGGGGAATGGCCCACAGAAGAGACACAGGAATTGGCAGCCCTGGGACTTAATTGCACGGAATTAAGACGCCGCGACAGGCCCGATTTGAAGGATCAGATTCTTCCAATGTTGGAGAGACTGAGAGGGATTGCAGATAGGGCCCGCAATCCAGCACCCACTGTCATGTCCATCCCGCCGAGCCACTTCATATGTCCAATACTTCAGGTTGGTCATCTCCTCTCACAGATTCTGTATTATATTTCTGAAATCAGATCTGTTAAACCAGGTGTCACAAACTCTCAATTGCATTGGAGTGTGTGTGTGGGTCGTCAGTATTTCTGCATTCAAATAACGTGGGGTTAGAAGTATGGTTAAATTGTTAATAAATATGAGCGGAGATCATATTTCAGAATTTTTTGAAGCCCATATGCACACATTGCATGGCACACAAACCACACATCAGGTGGGCCCCACCGTGTAGATGACCTGGCCTAATTATAGGCCAGTGCACCCATTAGGCAGGCCACGAATGCATGTTGAAGGGGGAGCATTATCTAGTTTCTAAACCATCTGTTATTTTCATGTGTCTGGACCAGCTGAGGAATTGACCTGCCTGATTCTGGGACCATGTCATCTACAAAGAGGGCTCACCTGGGTGCGTGCCGACTATGCTCTTTTCAATTCAGTCCACCAATTGGGTATTGACTTTCATGGGATTCTGATTCTTTCTGTGCAGGATGTGATGGATGACCCCTGTGTTGCAGCCGATGGATATACTTACGAGCGCCGAGCAATCGACCTGTGGCTCAGCATGAACGACAAATCACCAATGACAAATTCGCCACTGCCCCATAAGTATCTTGTGCCCAATTACACCCTTAATTCTGCAATTATGGAGTGGAAATCCAAAAACCAATTGCACCCACCATGCGATTCATGATTTCAATGAAGACCCATCAGCTAGATCCTGTCATGGATTAGTCATGGCCGTTGAACCAGATCAATTAAGATCCTGTACGATACTGCTACCAAGCGTAAGCTCATTTGAATGCAGTGAAGCCATTATCTACATAAACACAGGTAAATGCCAGAATCCAGAATTTTTAAAAAAGTATGATTGTGTAAAATATAAAATGTGCATGTTAAAATATATATATATATATATATATATATATATATATATATATATATATATATATATATATATATATATATATATTCCCAACTCCATAACAAAGATATAATGGAGTGGAAATCTTTTATTTTTTATATAAAATGTGCATCCTAGGAAGTTATATTTTTGAAGTCATTATATCTTTGTTATGGAGTTGGGAATATTGGCCTTACTTGTAACTGTTTTAGTTATTGCATGAAGATTTGTACAGTTGAATTTTGCTGTATAAGAATCCGAACTGATAAATTCAGAGAGAGTTGAAGATGCGTTTGGCAAACATTCCTTGGTAACACGTAATCTTTTATTCAACTGTCAGTTTCTTTGGTTTGAATATCTGGATTACGTTTGGATGCACAAGTGAATTGAATTGTGAACATTTTGTTTAATCAAGAGGAGAGAATGGCAAAAATTCAGTGATGCTAGCATTTGTACTGCGGAAGTAGCCATCAGACCTCGAATTCTTTGGATAAAAATCACATTGCATGGACTTCTGTTTTTCTGCCTTCTCATCCCCAAATTCATATCCATTTGGTTTCAGGTATGACACACCACATGCATTATGCAGGATTGGCATTTCTCTTTTCCACCGAGAAAAAACACAGTCACACCACCATGACAAATATCACTGATATTTTGAAATCTCACAATATTTTCACGCAAAAAAAAAAAAATTAAAATACTAGAAGGTAATATTGTGCTAATATCACAATATTTTCAAAATCTTATCAACTTTTTGTTTCTTGTTGAGAAATTATTGCTACCTTTGACATGAAAATTATCTAACATTATAAAAGTTCATTATGTACATGTATTGTTAAAATATTAAAATTATATATTAATCATAATAACTATTTTTATATTTTATTTTTAGCACGATTTTTCTGATAATACCCTGAGTGAAACCTCCAAATCTGAAAATCTCCAAGAAATTCCTGAATGGAGAACAAGATTTGTCGCTCTGGCGTGGGGTCCATTTCCCACACTTGCATGTGTCCAATCAAGATTGGATGGATGTGAAAATATCTCATAGTTCTAATGATTAGCGACTTGGCTAAGTTACTCAACTCTATGAGATTTTAAGCTGAGTCATCATTAAACTTTATTGTGAGAGTGACCCAATCTTGAGTTCACATGACTGGTCCAGTTGACTTGATGATGTTGGTGAATTTTTGAAATACTCTGGAATATAAGAAAAAAATTCACATTTTTTAAACCCTAGGATCACATCTAAATAATATCAACTTCCAAAATAACAAAAACCAATTACCAGGATCTTGCCTTAGTTTTGTGTTGGATGATTGCTGCATTAATTTGATGCCAATCTCTTCTCTCTCTCTCTCTCTCTCTCTCTCTCTCTCTCTCTCTCTCTCTCTCTCTCTCTCTCTCTTTTCTTTCTTTTTTTGGGTTAGTACACACACCCCACTGTTAGTTCACCCACCCCCATTGTTAGTCACACCGCGATGTTAGCCACCCCCACTTGGGATCGATACCAAGACCTCAGCTATTGAAACAAGGTTATTTTCACTCAGTCTGCCACCTGAGTTATGGATATGTAGAAGTCTCTCTCTAATCTATCCTAGAAAAAAGGACAGTAGGGAGCCACTACCACTCCTATAAGTTAGAGAGCACCCACAAGGTAGCTCAGCATGTGTGAACATGTGATGACAGAGGATGAAAGAGAGATAATTCTCTCTTCTTTTGTTCTCTTTTCTTTTGTCTTTTCTCTCACACACCAAACATCCCTAATGGGTGGGGATGCACAAGGTTCTCTCTTGCTCTATTTCTCTTGGGATTTAATCTATTTATAAGGAGAAACCAAGGTTCTAGAGTGAACACTAGTTATGGCGTACCTTATTTCTACTTACTTTAGCATGCCTTACAACATCAAATTCTGTATGCCAGACTTATCCATCCACCCAAATTGACGAAATCCCTTCACTGTTTGGTGGCATCTACTTTTAACAAAAATTTCTTGCCAGTTTAAGAGGTGAATCACAAGACCTGAACCATCAGATATTCATCAAGCACGATAAAATACTTTTCACGACTAAAGCAAAAAATCAACAGTTACAAACCTTCAATTAAGCGTTTAAAACATTGATGTGCCAGGCCCCATCTAGAAAACCACTTGATGGAGACAGTTCCTCGAGATGACTAGTGGATTCCTATGTTGGAGCATATGAACCATGATCACACCCTTAATACATGTATCTAACTACAATCTCATATTTCAACTAGTATTGTTACCTCATAGGGTGAGTGAAAACACAGCATGAGGAGCTTCTGCTTCCCAAATAACCTAGGTCTAGTGCATGATTAAGTCTATCCAATCCAGGCATGATGGGTCTTTTAGGCTAGAGACATGATGCGATCCTTAAATGCAAGTGCTCAGTTAGGTCGAAACACAAGAATTTGCACTCCATGAACACTAACACTTCTATGTGAGTAGGGCCATGACAATTATCTCGATTGTAGAGACCTTTCATCCCAACTCATTACTGGCATAGTGACAAATCTTGTTTGAGGCGATATCTTGGCCCGAAAATTTCTTAGGAGATTTTCAATTTTGAGGTTTTTCTTGCAATATTACTGAGAAAATCTTGCATAAAATAAATTATTTAAAAATACTTATTCTAAATTGATAAATGAATTTAAAATTTGAAATGTGTGTGTGACAAATTCCATAAAGTTTATACTATGTTTCAAAATAATATGGCAATAAAGGCATGAATTCCGCCAATATTTTGAAAATCTTGAGATAATATTGCAATGATATCGTTTAATGTATTTTTGTGACATTACTGTGGCGACATTGTTAACTAGTCACTGATTCCCTCACACAAGATGACCAACTAACTTTTCACAGATTGCCCAACTACTACTATATTCAAGAAAGTTATAAGGATTCATGAAACACAACTCTCCCATAGTCAGTGGCTAAACTCACCTTTCCCATGACGACTTGAGGAATCCCACTTTATAACTTATAAATTATAGATAGTTGAGGTTTCCCTTGCATTATTAATGTCATGTATAGTGTAAACTAAACACATGTGGTCATTAATCTACATGACTATAGGCATCATCATTGGCTTTTCAGGGATCACAATACCAACAAATGACTCGGTTAAGTTGACGCCACTCGCCATAACACAAACCGAATCACTCGCTTGGAGATTATTTGTTTATAGTAAGTATGGAGGATTTGAACCTACTGTTAGAAGGAGGTACTTGTTTTTACATTTTATCTTATACAAATGTCAAGTTGGGTCAAGTAAAGCCTCATCTGGGTCTTCAAGTCAATTGGAACCGTCCTTATCCTTGCCAAGGTGGTAGACTCCTAGGAGTTTCGACACGAGGTTTCGGGTTTGAGTACCCATAGGTGGTGAAATTCCACTACGGCGTTAGTGCGGGGGTGTGTGTGGGGTGCAAGTAATATAAAAAAAAAGTCAATTGGATCCAACCGAGTCGAATTTTGAGATTTTGAACGATTGAAATATTTCACTTCCCAAGGTCCAACTCAACCCAATTGAACTCAAGGTATTAAAAAAATGTCAAACAACCACTTTCTCTAAAAGCTCAAGCTGTTAGATGATGGCGCATTAATGTATATAAAGAGACTTTAACACTCCCCCACACGTGCGGGGTGGAACTCCGCACAGGAACGTATTGGACAAGGGTGGAGGGATACTCACACCATAAATAGGCCCGGCTTGATTTCCCGATCCTCGGGCCGGACTTGATTTTCCTAACCCCCCGTGGGAGAATATATTACCAAGGCATATTTGTTGCTTTCATGATTCGAACATATTACCATCTACTTTGATACCATGTTAAACAACCACTTTCTCTAAAAGGCAGTTAGAGCAAATGGTTATTTGACATGGTATCAGAGCAGAAGGTTTTGTGTTCAAATCCCGAAAGTAGCAAATATGCCTTTGGAGTCTATTCTCCCATTGGGAGCTAGGGACCAATAAAATCAAGCTTGGTATGGGACCGGGAAATCAAGTCCCACCTATTTATGGTGTGTCCCTCCACTTTAGAGCAAGTGGTTATTTAACAAAATATTTATCCCCGTAGAAATTTGGATTGGGATGGGTTAAATCGGGTCAAGTTGGGTTAACATTTGAATATAATATCAATAAAGTAAAAACATCGACTACTCAGGTCCTAATAAAGTAATAATTAGTGGATTGTCACTTGTAAATATACAAAGAGGAGCCCCCTAGTGTTAGTGGGTGGAACGTTGCCATTCATCAAGAAGTGCATGATGCGAACATGCTATGGACCAAGTGTACATGTACTCCACATAAGATCGGGTTGGGTTGACCAAGGCCTCAACCCAAACCCAACCTAGCTTTTGAGGGTTCAGGGTTGGGTTAGTCTTCAACCCAACATGACCCGAAGTTTGATGTTGGGCTAATCGGGTTCGGGTCGACCCAATCCAATTCCACTACATTCAAAATATTGCTGAGGAATTATACTATGCGTGAGTAAGGAGGACATGTTAATGGACGCATCTGCAGAACATGTAGCAGGCATGTATTTTGATCTAGACCGGCTGAAAAATGGGTCCCATGATGGATGAAGAATGGCTGAAAAATGTTGACAACCTGTTTTAATTCGTATGTGAATCTGTGCCGCTGATCAATTTTCTTTTCAATCATACATTCAGTGGTCATCGAACTGATGGCCAGGATCATCTTCCTAATGAAAGTATATACCATGCCACATCCACGGTTCTGTGGGGGGCTACGTCGCGCGTGCAGTTGTGGTGGAGATGTGCGGGATTATAATCCACTATACTCTGCCAGTGTACGGTATAAGTCCTCTATAGTACCAATATAGGGTTGGAAGTGGACTGGTTAGATGGACCCAGGCTCAAATACAGGCACGAGCCATAATCATGGGATCCACTAGTTAAGTGGACCCAGGCCCAAATACAGCCACGAGCCATAATCATGGGATGGATGTCGAACGTTGCCAACAAGGCTTGAGCCCAGATCACACATATGCAAGAGCTCATCGAGCCGGGCTTGAGCTCAAACGGTTACGACATTTGGCCCAAACCAAGCCCATACAGAACCCAATTCCATGTGTACCAGTAGATAATAATATATTAAGAATAATTTAATAAAATATATTCAGGCCAAGCAGGGCCATCGTGCTTTCGCATTCTAGGCCCAAGCTCGGCCAGGTTAGCAATCAGGTTTGAAAATCTAGGCCCAAACCCAATCAATGGATCCAAACGGCAGCCAATACCTGTCGCTAACAGGATGGACACTTACCAGGCTTGCAAGACCAGCCCACTTGCCACTCCCATTCCAATCTAGCAAGGATGGAAACTAGGGCTGTGGCAATGGTTGCGATACGCACTTTTGAGGTGGTTCGGGCCAATCTAAATGGACAGTGGCTCAGTCTTGGGCTAGAAATGTGACCTGTGTAAGGCTTGGGTACATGACTCAACCTGCCCATATAAGTTATCAATGGGTTGGGCTAGATGACCCGACTCAAAACCCAAAACCAAAACAAAAAAACGGAAGAAAAGTGTTGGTTATTATTATTATTATTATTATTATTATTATTAAGTGTATGTATAGGTCCACTGTTTGGGCTACGTTGTGCATAGCCTTAGTGTCGTATTCCATTCTTAAACTTGAGTTGGGTTGCAATAGGTTGGGTCAGCTCAGTCCAGCCCAAACCGTTTATAATTAAATGTGTCGGGTTGAGAGAGTCAGGCTTGCTGAATTTTTAAATGGGTTGGGTTAGAAGGTCATGGGTTGTGGGTCAGGTTCGGGCAAGAATTCTCAGCCTATTTACTAAATGGGTAAGCTTAATCTAATCCCACATTGTCCAAACCCAAACCTATTGCCACCCCTAGACGGGTCATCCTAAACCCAACCATTTACTAAATGGGCTAAAAATTTCAGCCCAGACTTAGACCCATGAACCATTATCCTATGGGCTGGCCTAACCCACCTAAAATCATTAGGTCCATGCCCAACCAAACTTCTCCCATTGAATTGCAATTGGGTTGGGCCCCAGCTGAACCAACCAGACACGACTAGGCACAAGCTTAAGAATGGAAGACGAGGCTTAAGGAATGCCCATTGCTGCACAAAACTAGAAATATATAAATATACATGGGATAAGAGAATGTGAGAAAGATTACGATCAAGCTTGCAAAAATGAGAGAGATGAAGGCCAAGGGCCTAGATCAATTTAAATGGATTAAGAGTGTAATCAAAGAGTATTAATAAAAGATAACGAGATCAATGACAGGTTTAGAAATGTCGGATACCATAATACTTCCATAGAAATAGAAATCTGAATTTTTTTTAAAAAAAAAAGTATATCAATAAAGGTTTGAAAGTGTACGAGAAATATTGGATTATTTTTATAGACAGTATTATTTAAGAAGATTGTAAAATAAAAAAATAAAATAAAAAAAGAGTCAAGCAAATGAAAAAAAAGTACTGTGGTCACTATTTATAAGAACAAATGAGGCATATAAAATTGTATTGACTATTGTGAGATAAGACTTATGGGTCTTACTATAAATTTTTCGAAGAGAGTAATTGAGCAAAAACTAAGACATAAGATGAATGTATCAGAAAATTAATTTGCTTTCATACTGTGGAATCCTACCACTGAAGCTATTTTTTTTACTTAGACAAATGATAGAGAAATATAAGAAAAGGAAAAATGATCTCTACAATCTTTGACTTAAAGCTTATGATAGAGTCCTTAAAACAACTAATGTGAGGGGGTGTTGAGAAAGAAATAAGTTTAATAGGATATACTGACATAATTAACGATATATATGAATAGCAATAAATGTGAGTAACAATGGGTAAAGATACAAGTATTGAATTCTTAATTATTATAGACTTACACAAGGGTTGACATTGAGACCATAGCTTTTTGCATTGGTATAAACAAGCTAATGAGGCATTTATAGAAAGAGATCTTATTATATATGTTGTTTGTAGATGATGTAATTTCGATTAATAAGATGATACAAACTATAAAATATAAAACTAAATTTATAAAGGGATGCTTTATAATCTAAAAGGATTTAAAATTAGTTGGACTAAAATAGAATATTTTAAGTGCAATTTTAATAATGATGATAATGAAAATTAAAAATAGTCAAGATGCCGACTAAATTTTTTTCTAAAATGACCCATTTCACTGAAATTCAAACTAGGTGGAAGAAATGGAGATGGGCCTTTAGCCAAACACAATATACCATACTTCTCATGGTTCCATGTTGCAAGTCATGAGATTTGTTGCTAATATAGTAGGAATAGATTTCAATTTATGCCTCTATAGCATCGAAGAGTGTGGCTAACCTGGTGACCCCACCAAAGACCTAGCCATGGATGGATGTGAATTGTGTCCAACCCTAGGTCGAACCTTTAAGCGTCCAACTAGATCGGGTGGAAGCACACTGTGATTTATTTGTCTATCCACGTAGCCCATCCCTTTCTAAAATCATGTTAAGATATGAGCCAAAAAATGAGTCAAATCCAACGCTCTAGTGAACCACACCAAATAGTAAGCTTGGGTTACATTAATCCACAAAGATTAAATGCAAGAGTCATCTCTGGTGTGGTCCACTAGAGTGTTGTATCTGCCTCATTTTTTGGGCCCACCTTGACATGATCTTTGAAAAGGGATAGACGTCATGGATAAACAGATAAATCACAGTGGGGCCCCCACATAGATCTGGTTAGATGCTTAAAGGTTTGCCAGGGGTCGGACGCAAACCGTGTCCACCATACACATCCATAACTCCGGTAGGGCTCGCCAGGACCTGGATGATCAATGGACCAAATATCAGCCCCGATTAGTAGATAACGGGCTGAGTTCTAGCCCATTTTGTATTGAGACCTAGCCCAAATCCGGATGTGAGCTTGCTCAAGTAGAAAAAAGACCGAACCCGACCCATCCCATCTCATTCCCACGGTACACATGGTCATTCAAATGATGCACATGGAGAGAGCAAGGACACCGTCCAAAATCTGTCGATCACCACAAGATCCTCAGCGTCCGTACACCGCACGTGCAATCCAAAGACCAATTGCATCGTTTTCTGAGAATTAAAAAAAAAAATAAATAAATAAAATCAACATATGATTCCTAAAAAATCGACGGTCACATGGCAACCAGCTAGCCTATCACATGGCCCTGAAACGTGAAATTTCCGCACGTGCACCCATATCCATGAAACTTCCTAAAATCGTTATCGGATCCTTTAGGTGACCAAACGCAGAGAACATTCGGGCTTTGTTTTCTACACCTGGACCCGTGGTTTGATGATCCAGCCCGTTGGAGTGTTGGGAGCCATCGTGGATCAACCACATCATAAAAATATTCTTGATGGGATAATCCTAACCGTTAGATCACTGCAACGGTGTTGACCAAACTGGAGAAAGCCCAGGATTGGTGGTTAGGATCTTTCGACCTGGGATGTTTTGGGAATAATTCATCATCCATGGGTTCATCACACCAACGGTCCGGATCACCGAAATATGGGCCCAACTTGTAACAAAATGAATACCCGAGTATACGTTTATGCTACACACGCATCATCGTTTTTTGGTGCAATGTAAGCCATCCACACCGGCGTATCTAAACAAATCTAAGGCTGGGACGAAAAAGCACGATCGGACGGTTGAGAATATGTCGTACATATGCGATCCCACGGATGGTGGGATTCTTTTTCCGCGGAACGAAGGTGTGATGAAGCCCTCAAGAAAAAAGAACTACCGATTTGGTTTTGACCGGGAATCGGATCCAACAAGATCCGCTGTTTGACTGGATATTACACGTGTGGTCTACAATGATCGTACGAACGCCTCGCTGTCGATCGCTGATTCCTCCATATTCCACGTCGGATCCACATGCGTGTAATCAGGAACCGAAAGTAGCAGTACCACAACGACCTTGAACTCTGATGAAATAACCAAAATGCCACCCGGGTCCATGCATGCAGCATGCAGCATCAACGTGGTGTCCTTGTACACGAATGATATGTACCAGACATCTGCAACCGTCCATTTGATGTGTTGAACGTACATCGGATCGTCTGAGCCCGAGCAATGGACGGTGGAAGATCTCGGTAAGCAAACCAATGTATGTCGATGGGATCATGTGAGGCATGCTTATGTATGATATGTAGAAGATGCACATGGTCATTGATGAGTACAATCCACTTAATGGATGCCCATTCGGTGGGCCACACACAAAAATCATAACATATGCAAGTTATAACTAAGGAGAATGATCACATGCTGCACGTTCCAGTGGTGTGTGGCCCACCCATGATGTGTATATAAAATCCACACCATGCAACTAGTGAGATGACTCATGGGCACCATACATCCGAAAGAATCATACCCATCAAAAAGTAAGATGGGAGGAATATACAATTAAGCCTAGAACTTATATATTCACTTGTGTAGCCCAACTAAAGTTTGGAATTCCTTGAATTTTCATTTTCTCTTAATTTTGGTGGGGTCCATCTAATTAGTGGGTTGGATGACACATATAAACTGTGGACCCCACATTTCATCAGGAAGTTTCTATGGTGGGCATCCCCTCCTTGATGTCTCCAATTTCTCCCTTCAGTGTGGTTCACTTAAATTATGGATCAGTTTGGGTATGGGATCTAGGGCATAATATTGAGTATCATGTAATAAATGAATTGTGAGGTGGGCCTCACATAGCTCGAATATTTAGTGGTGACCATGCATTGTATCTGATCATTCCCTTGTGTTTGACTGAATGTTCTTAGCGATTGAAACTAATAATAACCCTGCCTTCCCGGCATTGGATTGGGGGAAAGGAAAATATATAAAATGAATTGCATTTACCACTATAGTATATTCTACTTGGATAGCAAGAAAATATTCACTTAAAAAATGCAATTATTATTCAAACATCATGGTAAAATTCTCATACACAGAGTATAAGGTGATTATTGTGAGAGTTTCCTGAGATTTTCACTTGTTATATTCTATCTATAGAAATATATATTTTAATTGCGATTATGAAAAATCTTAATTGAATATATAATCATTACAATTTTATTTTATTTTCTCATTACCCAAACAAGCCTAATATGAAAAATAAAGAATTTACATGGCGAGACCTCTATTATTTTAAAGATTCTACAAAGTAATTATTAACATTATTCATACTATCTATTTGCGCAAGATGTGAGATAACAACTGTTGTAGAAACATGGGATTCCTAAATAAGACTTCTATTGAATTCCCTTTCTCTGAGGTGTTGATAAAAATAATATCTACACCGTAAACTCTTTATATCCAAACATGCACTTTGAGACCATCCAAGATGTCACCCATGATTGCAAGCTTGGGATATGCCCCACACCCAAGAGCCACATATACTCAAGCTAGTATAAGGGCTAGACCTCATACATTTTAGAATTTCTTTTTAAAATATTTAATTTCTACTCGCTATTTTTATTTTGGATGATTAGTACACTACTGTTTTTATTTATTTATTTATTATTGTTGTTGTTTTTCACGCTCACACCCTTATGCCCACTCACCACAGTGGGTACTCATACCCACGACCCTAGTATTGAAACTCTTGTGATTCGTACCACTAAGGCCATGAGTGGGGACCCACAGCAAAATGGTAGATATGTGAAAGACACTACCCATCATGCATCACCTATTTTAGGCCTAAGACACATATATTAAGTTGGTTTGCTATTCAAATGGCTGCCCAATAAAAACAATAGGGGATACCAACCCTCAAAACTATTAAACCAACTCAAATGGCTGCCCAATAAAAACAATAGGGGATACCAACCGTCAAAACTATTTTCCTTGGTGTTGCTCACTTGAATCCCAAACCATCCTGATGTAAGGCCCCGGGCCAATGTGCAGTAATGCACCTACCAATCGGAGTAGATTTTACATAAATATTATGGTGGCCCTATAAAATATCAAGAATGGGAGTTTTCCTCCATACTCTTTCCCTTGTATTGTCCACCCAAATCATTAGCCTGAGTTTGCAGCCCATGGCATATGGCTTCCAATTGTTTTGTTGGTATGGACCACCTAGATCAAGAACCGCCCTGATTTTGGGACCAGTCTGCAAAGGCTGGATTTCACATAAACCATAGGGCTACCAAAGCTAACCCCTATTTGATCGCACACCAAATGGTGACGATGGGGCACAACTGGAAGCTGAATGATGAGAGCGGATTAGCTAGGTGCGGCCTGGCCTCATCCAACACGGTGCAGACTTGACCATGGGGGCCGCACCGTCCATCCATTTAACCTCCACCATTAGGGGTTTGGAGCCTTGCCTCGTTGGTGGACCTTGCGGAGTTTCAACAGGTGTCTTGATTTCAAAACCCATCAGTGGGTGCGTTGCATGATTGATTGACTGGGTAGGTGTGTTGCGCGATTGACTGGGTGGTTGCACTTGCATGACTTACCAAAAAAAAGAAAACCTCCACCATTAAAACCTTCCAAGGGCCTCAAAATGAGCTGGAAAAAAAAAAAAAAAAAAAAAAGAAGATGGATGGCATGGATATAAAAAATATACATCTAGGTGGGCCCCACGGTCAGCACTGCACTGTGTTAGATGAGGCCCAGACACACCTAATCCGCTCACGTGATTGATGGGCAACAAGTGTACGGTGAGGAAGAGGACCATCACTTCAGAATTTATACCCAGGTCAGCATTTCCAAATTATTTGAGGGTGATTCGGTAGGTGGGCAATGATACGAAGGAGATGGCTCATCATCACACTGTGGACCCACTTTCTTCACCGTACACGTGGTAGGGAAGATGGTGGATTGGCACCATTCACCTGGTGGACCCCACCTACGATAGAATTTAAAATTACTACAAACTGGATGACCGCACACGTCTAATATGGACCATTACAACCAAAACTCAGTCAACATTTGATATTTAGCAGTCAAAAGATGGGAAAGGGCCATGTGCTTTTTGAACCAATGGGCCATCTATGCCAGAGCCCAATACTTGGACGGTCCCGATCCACAGTCGATGGCCTGAGCTTGAATCAGGGTCGTTTGTGGGGAGGAGTGTGCTACCAGTAGCCTATCCATGGTGGGCCCTGCCCCTGGAACAGTTCTGATCAGACGTCTCGACGTGCTCCAAAGTCCAAAGAAAGCGGCAGAACTCAAAATCGTGCACCCGCGGTGTATTTTACCGGTCCTCCTTTCGAAATAAAAGATAAAGTGCGGGGGTAGTATCGTAAATGAATAGGGAAGAAGAGGACGAAGGCATCATCACGTGCGTCTCACATGGTCTGGGACCTCGTACTGGTGACCTGAAAGGCGGTTGTCGGAGAGTGAAGTAATCCATAGTTGGGAACACGTGGGACAGCTATCATGCAGTCGTGGGGACACCAATCATACAACCGACATCGTGCCGGAATTACATCTCTCATTTTCAACGGCTGAAATAAAATATATCTGCTTTCCTCCCCAGCAAGCGTCTATGAAGTGGACTGACCAAAACACCCTCATGATAACCTCTAATCCTATTAATCCGTGGATCATTCGTTATGAACCTATTAAATCAACGGTTCGATCTTATCCATGCAGGGAAAGTATTCACCAATGAAATGGAGCCGTTAGATCCACTTCCTTTTGGTGATTGGCCCATCACCCTGGAGATCCTTATGAGAATAGGGGTAGGAATGAGTTGGGTTGGCCAGTGTATTAATTGGGTTTGAGCTCATTTAAGTATGGGTTGGGCTTGGATTAGAAAATATGCCTTGTGTAAGTAAATGATCAGGGCTGGGCTTGCTTAATTTCTACCTTGAGTTTTAATTTTAAGTGAGAATGTGGTGGTGTTGGATCCAACACGATTACAATTAAATGGGCCAAGTGGGTTGGGTTGGGTTGTCAAGTTTGGTCCCAAGGTAATTAGTTGCGGGTTCAGTTTAGGCTATAATTTTTAGCTGACCAAGGCTAGTGTTAACTCAGCTCGACCCAAACTCAAACTACTGCCATTTTAGTTGAGTTAGGCTGTCAATGGGTAGCGAGACTTACGGGCTCCAAATAGAATCAAGCTTATTTTAATTGCTTCCGGTCTAATTTCTTGATCAATTAAAAAGTTTAGCTGAGTTTGCGTCTCACTTTTTAAGCTTGTTTCCTAGGTAGAATTACATAGTATTGAATTGCATCTAATGGGATTAAATTTTATCTAGCGTTTGGAATTGATGAAAAGGATTGGATGAACCAAGTCAAGTCTTGCCTAATTAATGTTACTAATAATAATATATAATGTTAAGTACTTCTTATTAAGTAGTCTCATGTCAAAGCAGCACATGCCTGCTGTCTACGCAATGGAGGCCAAATGCCTCTGGCCTTGACTGCAAGAATCATTGTAGTCAGAAGTTAGGTGAGGCTCATCGTTATGTTTGTGAGAAATCAGCTTATGTTAGGACATGAGACAAAAAATGAGGCAGTTTCAACACTCAAGTGGGCCACATAATAGGAAAATCACTCCATTCATCCATCTATATACACTATTCAAATTGTTTGTAAGGTCATTCTCAATGAGATGAATTGAAAACACAAAAGCACTAGCATGATACAAAACTACTATAGTCCCTCTCGAGGGAATGTTTCAATGATGGGGGCTCAACCCTTATTGTTGTATTGTGGTCCCATGAATGTTTTAATGATGGCCTCAACGCCCAATGTTGTCTTGTGACCCACTTGGGTCTTGAATCCACCTCATTTTCTATCTTATGGCCTAAATTGAGCTAGCAAAGTATATAGACAGAGGGAATTAGATTGTGTCCGATCTTTGGTCGGACAATAAGCCGTCCGACCAAAGATCCTGAGGGGCTTGCTGTGATACATTTGTATATCCACACCATCCGTCCATTTTCTTGGATCATTTTAAGGCATGTGCCCAAAAATGAAGCCGATCCAACACTCAAGTGGACCACACTAGACCACACCAGAGATGACTCTTGCATTTAATGCAACCCAAGCTTACTACTCTTTGATGAGTCCACTTAAGTGTTGGATCTACCTCATTTTTCCGGCTCATACCTTAAAATTATATGAGAAAATGGTTGGACAACTTGGATAAACAAATGCATCATGGTGGGCCCCACAAATATTATGGTCGAACGACTTATTTTCCAACCAGGGGTCGACACAATCCACTCCATCTCCAGGGGTCAACACAATCCACTTCCTAGACGGAGTGGATTTCATACCAACATCATGGTGGCCCCTCCTAGCTTCCAACGGCAAGAAAAAGTTGCTCTCATTTGACAAGTAGACCAAGTACCTCGGAACTTCGATCGAAAGCGCCGATGGACCTGAACCCTCTAAAGTCATAAAACAAGATGAGAACCCACTAAAGTTATAAAAAAAGATGAGAACCAGAAAATTGAGACCAGGACCTAATAGGACCTGGATAGGCCAGACCCGAACCCGATTCGACCAACCCATAAAAGGAAGTGGACATTGTGTCATTATACTTACGGCAGAGGGTATTTTCGGCAGTTAGCGAAAATAAAGAAGGAAGAAGGGGATGATGATGAATGGGGCTGAGAATTCAATGATTGTGGGGGGGGAGTTGGTGTCGGGTCAAAGGTTGACAAGATGACACGCACGACCACTGGTGGGCCCAGATGTCATGTCTTTCTTTTTCTTGTTGCCACGTGCCCGTACAGGACATGTTGGTCCACGTGATTTGGGGCAGGTTTTCCTCTAGCTCACACACCCTCCAACGTGACACCCCACCCCTCCTGTCGGGACCCCGACGTCGAGCCGCGCCTTTTCTCGACTCAGCTGGAACCCGGCTCGGCCCTGCGTTCAGACCGGATCCGCGAGCCGAGGGTTGCACGGTTTACGAGGCTTGTTAGTTCTGAAGTCGGGTCTGCAGCCGTAATCCGGACCACTGTTTTTATGGGCCCATCTTGGATTGGACCATGCTAAAAACAGCTACTCGATCGGAGTATCTGACCTCTTCCGTTTTTCACTCAGGAATAGACGGTTAAGGAAAAACTGGTCCACCTTTATGTATGTGCCTTACATCCATAGTAGATTTGGATCTGCTTATTTTTTTGGATCATGTACTAAAATAACACGTAAAAAAGGATAGACGGTGTCGATGTAAGGCACATACATCAAGATGGACCATAGTCAGGGATCCACCGAAGCTGCACCCGGTTGTTATCCACGCTGTTCATTCATTTTTCTATATCATTTTAAGTTACAAGGCTAAAAATGGGGCAGATCCAACGGTCAAGGGGACTACAACACAAGAAGCAGCAGTGATAATGACACCCACCGTTGAAACATTTCTAGGGCCCACCGTGATGGTTAATACCAATCCAACCTCTTCATAAGGTCACACAGGCCTAGATGAAGGGCAAACACAAATATCAGCCTGATCCAAAACTTCTTTGCCCCACAAAAAGTTTTCAACAGTAGGTGTTTAATCCCCCGGTGTGGTCCACTTGAGCCTTGGAACTGCGTCATTTCTGGGCTTGTACCCTAAAATGATATGAAAAATGGATGGACAGTGTGGATAAAACCCATACATCAAAGTGGTCCCTAGGAGCCCCTCTCAGTTCCTAGTTAGGGCCGAGCGGTGTAGTACAGGTTGATCCACAGGGGAGTATTTCATATGGTCTGGATTAGTGGCATGGGTCCCACTTGTGGAACCGAAACAGGCGTTATTCATGCTACCGTTGAGTCCTCATTGTACAGGTGGAGCGCATGGTTCAGCACTCAGGACCTTCGAGATGATGGGTCCCACTTCAGATTGACTATGTCCGAAATTAGAGGGTCCTAGCCATCAATTCCATTTGCAGGGATACATGTTTGTGTGCTTTTTCCCTTTCATTTTAAGGAAAGATACACACCATGGTGTTCCCACACAAAAACCTGTGGTTGGCATCCTATCCCTATCGTTCTCCTTGGTGTGGCCCATCTAAGTTGAGGGTCTGGCTGATTTTTATCTCTAGTTACTAAAACTGAGGATAGGACCTAATGGACTGACTGGATGTTACACAGACAATTGGTGGGGGCCACAAAGATTGGGTGTTTTAGACATCAGTACAACAAACAAGCCCTGTGGGTCCACCACATTGTCTGGGCCAAATCCATTCCGTCCATCACGTGTGCTCCTCAATTCTAGTTGATGGGTTCAAAGTCATGCAGATACACAACTCAGGTGTGCCACACTACAGGGAACAATATAGATGAAATGCCAACCATAGGTTTGTATGTTGGGCCACCATTGTATCTTTCATCAACCATATGCATCAGGCGTGACTCAAATGGAAGAAATGGAAAAATAAAAATAAAAAAGAGCTTCAACCAGGAATCACACCGGTAACCCTGCCATCATGAATGTCCATAATGACTCGGAATTTGATTGGACCATGTATCACGGTTAAAAATAGGTGGTTGAGACCTTGGAAATTTTGGACATACTTTGTGTTACCTTATTTCCAATAGCGACACAAGGCCCAATCAAATCTTACCACATCAGGTCATGATGGATGTTCGTAGTTGCCACCATGCAATCGCATCCGTAGGCCTCATGCGTTTTACACATGCAATGTAGACCATTTGGTCCCCCTCAATCTAACCGTAGATTAGAGAAGTAATTAAGCTGTTAAACTGCATTACCTCATATGCATTTTTTTTAATATTTTGAGAATAATCTGACATCATTTTCAATCAATTAGCAATAGTGAGCATTTTAGATTTTCAAGTTAAATAATGAGATTATATCCCTTAATTAGGGAGATGATTTGTCAATAGGAAATGCGGTGGGCCCTTTCTCACTTCAAATTCAAGGTTCAAAATATCATTATTATTGTACAGAAAATGAGAATGCCCCACACGCAACTACTACATGAGAAGAAACTATACAATCAGTTGAGTGTGGGGCCCACCATGATGTGTGTGTGACATCCAACGCGTGCAGCAGGATCGCAATTCCCTACTATTTTATATGATTGTTATCGTTAGTAGGATTGGAGTACTCTGCTACACCTGTTATAGGATGCGCATGCAAAACCCAAGCTGTGTAGCCCATGGTGATGCGTATGCGACATCCAAGCCGTCCGTCAGTTTAGCCATCTCATGCTCACCGTACGTGACAAAAATGAGCTCGGTTCAAAACTCAGATGGGCCATGCCACAGGAATGATAAAAATCATGGCTAAAATTTACAAATTCATGCAATGTGGCCCACTTATATTTTGGGTCAAGATTATCTTTGGGATATCTCTTCCTTCTGGTGGGGTTCACCTAATTAATGGGTTGGATGGCATATAAACAAATGGTAGGCCCTATGTAGGTTTCTCTGATGGACGTCCCCATCGCACTGCTCCATGTGGTGTGGCCCACCTAAAGCTCATATCAGCCTGATTATTTTGTATCATGTCTATCATGAGGTGTTGCAACTAGTGGATGGAGTAGATGTCACAGGAAGATCATAGTGGGCCCACAGATAAATGTGTGTTGCACGCTCCTGCTTAGCAATGTTACCGAGTGGCGAGAACTGGGTGTTAGAGGATGGACATTGATACGATCCTCTAAAACTGGGATCCGTATAACTATTGATGATACTCATATCTATAAATAGAGAAATGCTAGCACTAGTGCGTCCAACTAGATGGCGTGTGGGCCCATCATGGTGTTTGTATGACATCTCACCCGTCCACCAAGCTCGTCCTAAGTGAAAATGAAATGCCCTGAAAATCAGGTTGATCCAATTATTTCGTGGGCAACACTTTAAAAAATAATGAATAACCACCTAAAAACCTAGAAATTTTAATTTATAGGTCTCATCTAATGGTTGGATTGACCTAATTTTTAGGGCAACCAATTTTCAATGCCGTAGAACTTGATGAAAGTTGGATGGCATACAACTACTGTCCCACACACTAATTGGTTAGACGTGTAACTAGTGCATGAACATTTATCTTTTATGCTAAGATACAATTACAGTTAATTGACATGGAGTACCCACCATAGTGTTTTTATGATATCTTGCCCACCGACGAAGGTTGTCCCGCTATAAAAATGAAATGCCCCAAAAATTAAGTCAATTCAACTATCAAGTGGGCCACACCATAAACCCCAAAACCTCCATGTTCATATGAATCCCATCTAATGGTTGGATCAACTTTATTTTTAGGGCATCCCATTTTTCCTTAAGGTATCATGTTAGAAGGTTGGGATGGCATACAGTCACCACGAGTGGGTCCCACACACCAACTAGCTCGATATATCCTCCTAATTAAAAAATAAAATTTATCAAATAAATCGTCATCATCATCATTATTATGATCATTATTGTCATGGAGAAAAGTCCAACACTAATTTACCGTCCAGTCGGTGGATAACTTCTAAGGTGTCGTATGTGCATGACATCTAAGCAGTCTGAGTAGGTTCGCCTACCCATGGGAAACCTCTAGGGCCTGTTTGATTTTTTATTACTTTTTACACATATTTGGTTCCTGGAGTAATGTCAATTTTAAATGAATTTGGTGCGTTTCTATACATTCAAATATATGGAGCCCACCTTGATGAATATGTTATATCCATTCCATTCATCCGTTCCAAAAGCTCATTGCATGGTACGCCTCAAAAATTGAGGCAAACCCACAATTCAAATGGACCACACCACATGAAATAGTAGTCTTAATGGGATTCATCCGTTAAAAGTCTATGCCTTTATAGGGCCCAAAGTGATATTTATTTGTTATCCAGCCTGTTCATAAGATCATGCAGATATGGATAAAGGGAAATCATAAAGATCAACTTGATCCAAAATTTCTATAGCCTCAAGCAATTATCAACGATAGGCGTTCAATTCATACTGTTTAATGCGGTGTGGCTCGCCTTAGCTTTAGATCTGCCTCATTCTTTTGGCTAATGCCCTAAAATGAGCTGGTAAAATGGATGGATGGCATTGATATGACCTATATATTACTGTAGGCCCCACTATTTTTGCGTCTGAAATTTATTTCCGCCTCTATTTTGCGCCAAAACAATTAACCTGTCAATGTCAACTTCGTTCCTAGAGACGTAAATACAGGGAAAATAATGATGACCAATTTACATTGCGAGTTATAATTTAAAAATCAAACAAGTCCCTAGTGAAAGAATGAGCTCCATCTACTCATCTAGCGGGCTTTTTAATGTGTAATTACCATTGATAAATAACAAAAAGCGCTGATTTCAAATTGGGTGGATCTTGAGACCACCTCATTAATCATATTATTATTAGTAGTAGTAGTATTGAGAAGTGCTTCAATGCCTTTAAAGTTATATTGTTACTAGTTGCCTATATTTAGTTAGGTAGTCGAATCAATTGATTTGAATTGCCCATTTGGTCCATAAGGTATTTCTCACGTTACCATGCAAAAATTTCTTTGACCACATGATCTACTCCATCATTGATTTGGCCTTATTTTCTATAGCTATCCTTTTCCTAGGCTATGGAGGGGATGAGTACTACAACTGCCTAAAAAAAATGATTCTTTAGAATCATAGCAATCTATTATGATCTTTGACTAATAAATAAATCAAATTGTTGATTGGATTTGTTTACTTGTAAATGATCTCAATTGTTCATATTTAAGGCCATTAGTTGAATGGTTAATATTCATTAAATTGTTGTGATGTCGATGGTTACATTGGACTCAATAAATAGTCTAGATTGATGGATTGAGCAATCCAAGTGCCCCAATACAACTAGGTACACTATAACATAAGTGCTCAATCTGAAGCATTTTTCATTATCATCAGTGCAATAACTCGAGGTTTTGGTGTGTATGCATATATGTGCATAGTGTACGCTTACATTCATCTAAGCATACATGTATGAATAATTTATTCATTCACCCATGCATTCATAATTTATATAATATGTGGCTATTGATAGGTGAGATGGATTTGTTAACCACAGATTAAATCTAACTAATGAATATATGATATAATTCTACGTGTTTATAAATGTATATGTCTATTTACATTCACTCTCGCACCATTGTGCATAAAACTAACTGCCATTCATAAATTCACTCAATTTTAACCATTGAGCATATGTTAAGCTTAATCCATCATCTACCATTCATAAGGTCAAGGTTTGTGATCACCCTCTTATCCATTCACTAAAAAACCATCAAATTTGGATGGGTCCCATCTAATGGTTGGATTGTCAACCTTATTTTTAAGGAATCCAATTTTCATTATGGTGGTACATGGTGAAAGGTGGGATGGCGTACAAATACTACCATTATGTCCCACACAACACAAACTAGTAAGACATGCAACTAGTGTGTGAGCAGTAAATGCTCATACACAACTAATTGACATGTGAGACCAACAATAGTTTTGTATGACATCTCGCCCATTGACAAAGGTTGTCCCACCACGAAAATGGGATGCCCCAAAAATCAGGTCAGTCTAGCTATCAAGTGAGCCACACCATAAATTCCAAAACGTCCATGTTCGTATGGGTCCCATTAATGGGTTGGATCAACTTTATTTATGGGGCATCCCATTTTCATTATCAGTCCGACGGTGTGGTGGAATACAATCACCACTATTGGGTCCCACAC
This sequence comes from Liriodendron chinense, assembly GCA_003013855.2. Taxonomy (NCBI): domain Eukaryota; kingdom Viridiplantae; phylum Streptophyta; class Magnoliopsida; order Magnoliales; family Magnoliaceae; genus Liriodendron; species Liriodendron chinense. The sequence continues at coordinate 9,510,778 of PVNU02000637.1, read as the reverse complement.
ACCAACTAGCTAAATGCATCCCCAGGACATTAAAAAATAAAAATTTATCAAATAATAAATTATCATCATCCTCATCATCATCATTATTATTTTCGTCATCACCGAGAAGAGTCCAATGATAATTTACGTTTGTACTGTCTACCCCCGGTGGGTAACTTCTAATTTGTCATGTGTAATTCAGTAATTGACATCTAACTGGTCTGAATAGGTTGGCCTAACGATTGGAAACCTCTTGTGAAAGATGCACTCCATCGACTCATCTGGTGGACTTGACACCACCTTATGTACTAATATTACCTAAATTACTATTATTATTATTGAGAAACGCTTCAATCTTCCGGAGTCTTATTTACTAATACTACCTTTATTATCATTATTATTATTATTGAGAAATGTTTCAATGCTTCCAGAGTTATATGGCTCTTGGTTGCCTATATATATTTAGTTAAATCAACCAATCAATCGATTTGAGCTGTCCATGAAGTCAAAGACATATTTCTCACGCTATCATGCAAAAACTCCATTGGTCATATCATTGATTTGACCTTATTTTCTATAGTAATCATCTTCGCAGCAAAGTCATGGATGAGATGGCTACAACCGCCTGACAAAGTGATCCTTTAGAATCATAAGCAATCTATCATGGTCTCGGACAAATAGATAGGTCATGTTGATTGGATCTGTTTATGGTAAATGATCTTGACCGTTTATATTAAAGACCATTGATTGAATGGTTAGTGTTTGTCGAATTGCTGTGGTGCTTGCATGGTTGCCCCTGAAATGTGGGTTGTACACAACGAACAGTCTAGATCAATGGATTGAACAATGCAAGTGACCTAATACAACTAGTTGCACTATAACAGAAGTGCTCTGGGTGCATTGGAGCATTTCTCATCATCATCAGTAATGTTGAGAAGGTTTCAAGTCTGACGTGTTGGATCATAATTTAAAATCCCCTATGAATAACTTCCGACCTATTATGTTCGTGCAACATCCAACCCTTCCAATAGGTTGGTTCGACCATGAAGTTCTTTTTCTGTAAAAATCAGCCTCATCCACTCATTGGATGGGCCACACCAAAAACAAAAATAGAAAATGATAAATAACAAAATGCAAATGTGGCTCGTTGACTGGATGTGGCTGATTTTCGTACAAGGTATTGGTCCAATCTATTAGACGGTTTGGATGTCACACAAGCATGAAGTGTTTGAAGTTACATATGTTGAGTGGATGTAAGTTATGGTCCAACCCGTTGGACCTCAGACCTTTTCATTCATGTGGCAGTGATGAGGATGATGATACCAATGATGTTTTCCACACCATATATCACAACAACAGTGGAGAGTGTAATGTCTATCCTCTATTCATTCAATGCAGGTGCAATTTATACACAGTACCTTCTTCGGCGATTGCTTTTTCAATTTTTGTAGCCGTAGTGACTCGTGTTTCATTGGTTCTATCATCTAAACCGTTGATCTGTTGTGTCCCACCGAAGATCCTGGCGCTTTATATATTTGTCATTGATTCCATGAAGTTGGGCCATTGCCGCACATTTTTTAACTTAATACTACATATGCATTGGCCTCCTGTAGAAGGGCTGGAATTATCTGTCTGGGAAATTTCCTTGGCATAACTCATGAAGAGTGGGGTCTGTTATGGGATAATTTCACATAACTCGACCTGGGCATATGAGACCTCGGAATAATAGAGCAAGTTGAAGCCTGAGCCAATGACTTCGCCGGCCCTGAGGATAGATCGGATCGGACCCGAGCTGACGGGTTAGCGGAAGCCGACCTCATCTCCATTGTGAGCGGTTTAAAACAAGGGCGCGTTCCCTTCAGGATCGGGACAGTCCGAAAGATCTGAACGGCCCAAGATTTTCGCCCGGATTCTCGGGCAAGATATCCGCCATGATCTCAGCCCATGAAATCTCTATCAAAGCCTATAAGTAAGAGACGATACATCAATTACAGGTACACAATAATCTCTATTCAAAGTAATCTTACGATTTTCAAAGGCCATTACTGATTTAGGCATCAGAGGGTTCACGGCTGATCCCAGCCACCCCCCCTTTACCATTTTCCGTGATCTTTTACAGAGGAAAAGATCAAGCCACTGATCCGAATACCTTCTCCGATTACACCGAAGGATATCTACAGCGATGATCTGTTCCTACGTGTACAAATTCTATCACCTCGTCTGTTGATCAGAAATCGACATCAACAGGGTCCATGAGATAAGCGGTCTGGATCACTGAACCGTGGACCATATACAGGGATTGGTGTGCATATACGAACCGTATAATTGCTAGTGAGCCGGCCTGCCCGACCCAATAATTCCTGAGAAATAATGGGAATCAGCCCACCCCGGTTGATAGATACACCCTACTTTTTTAGTTTTGGTAATACATTAGTACAAAAATTGATGCTCCAGTTCCTTCAGAGGATATAAGTTGCATCACTCCTAGTTGCGTCGGTTCACTTGGAGGGTCCAATCAATTGAGCTGAGTGCTGTCCAGTAAGTTCCGTACACATTTCATAGGCTGCCATGTAAAATAGCACTGCCCAGATGATCTAATCCATCTTTCGTTTGGCGTTTAGCCATCACTTTTCCAGCCATGGATGGGAGGCTTAAGGTTGCCTAATAAAGTGATCTTTAAAGCCCGGTTGGATACCACTGAATAAGTTACTTTTTCTATTTACTGCAGTAGATAAGTAACTTATTTTAGACAAGTTTGGTTTATGACCGGTTATAGGTAATTTTTTTACTTAAAATTATTGAATCACTTCAGTTAATTCTTTTAGCTTTTTTGTTTCTCATAAGTTGCTAAAGAGAAGCATGGGAAGAAACCAAGATAAGCTACGTGAGACATTAGTATCTTCGGTAACTTAAGATCCACATCAAGATAAGTATCTCATGTGGTAGATTTGAGTAAAGATAGCCTCGTCATGGCATCAATTCCCAAAGTGGGGTGGCTAATATTGCAGTGTGACTTACAAGAGGGGTGGGTGTACTAATAGTGGGATCCCCCATCCAATTAGTGGGATGCTTTCATCTTAGCCCATGTAACAAGCCCAGACATAATGAATAGTTTAGATTAATGCTCTGAAGTAGTTTAGCCATTATATCTATCTCTCTACATTAGAGGAAAGTATATGTCCAAGAGAATACTATGTAGAGGTAATAGTCCAACTGTATCGTACTAAGCCTATCTTGTCGATCACAACTATTGTGGGGCTCACTGATAGGCTCAATCCAAATAATTCAACGGTCACATTAAAATCAATGGTTACGTATAGCTCACCTAATAAAAATCTTTCATCATAAAATTATGGGTCAAAGCATGGAAGATAAATGGACAGCAGAAAAATAATTTTTAGCCATCAATTCACTTCATACATTGTGGTCCACTAGGGGAGTGAAGAGGTATAAATTTTTGGCTGGAAGATATAAGTATTGTTTCCAACCAAATGGAGAGCACTTGTCTCACACATGTGCTTGATATTGGCACGCGTTTTGAACTTACATTAAAATCCCAACAACCCCCAGTCCAGGCGCATTGATGCAAACATAACATTACTAATGATATCAATAAATAAAAATAATCCACCTACCACAATTTGATAATGAGGTATTATACCATGCTCGGAAATATATATATATATATATATATATATACACACACACACACACACTCCAATCGTAGGGATTTTTGTCAACCGTTTGGATCTCTGGGTGAAGGCCCCATTTGCCCCAACTTTAACAAACCAGAAAACCAAACACAAAGGACTGTAAAGTTTCTCTTCAATAATAGTGGACCACATCCTGTGCTTCGAGGAACCATGGGAAGCAATGTGCCTCCTTGCTGATCATGCACACGTGGCATACATTAACTAGATCGAAACCGTTCATTTGTTATGTTAAGATCCAGCATGATCCATAACTTAGGTGGGCCACACCAAGGAACAATATGGGCAGGAATATGGGATGCCTGCCGTAGAAACTTCAGAATTGATCCAAGAGCCCCACCATGATATGTGTGTGTGTGTGTGTCTGTTTTATCTAATCCGTCCATCCACTTTGCAAGATCATTTAAGGGCATGATCCCAAAAATGAGGCTGATCAAAATCTCAAGTGGACCACACTACACAAAATAGTAGTGATTCAATGCTCACCATTAGAAACTTCTTTGGGGTCACGAAAGTGATATTTATGTTTTAACTTCATCCAGGTCTTTGTGACCTGATCAACGGGTTGGATGGCAAATAAACATTACGGTGGGTCTCAAGAAGTTTCTAATGGTGAGCATTCAATCACAACTATTTTCTGTAGTGTGGTCCACCTGATATTTGGATCTGGCTCATTTTTGGGTACATGCCCTACAATAATTTCTCAAAGTGGATAGACGGAGTGGATTAAACAGATACATCATGACAGGGCCCACAGTAACGAGGTGGATCCTGAGGTGTCCGTACCGAATCCGATTCCGTTTTTAAGGCCTGATTGTACGTTGCTCCCGGTGGTGTGTCCCCCCGAAATTTAACAGTATGATTCTTGGAATGTCCAGGGACAAACATCACCGATGGCCCAAAACAGCCCGGACCTATGATGATAACCACACGTTCTAACACTTATATTCGATATAGGCCATGTTTCGGACGATCACGATCGTCCAAATGACTGTGCCTTTCAAGCGCTTGCATTCCGTTGGTGGGGCCCATGGGATGTCAAAGTGGATGGGCATGATCTAGAGTCTCTAGACTCACAATCACCATGCGATGCACATGGAAACGTGGAAAATCTGGGTAAGATTTACCGTTCATCATGTGGGCCCAACCATTCATTTGCCGTGTCAAAAGACATACGGCTAACGGATGACTCTTTATCCCCTGGATTAGAGGACAAAAGTTATGGAAAGGCTGTAAACCTTAATTTCTAGTCCATTCTCTCACTTCAAAGGTTACAGACTTCGGTCCAATACCGATGCCAGCTAGGCAATGACTTTGATTTTCGTGGCTAGGAAAGGTTGGTAGATGGTCCACACTCATTTCTCCCTAATCAACAGCTGGGGTTATCTCACGGGCTTGACTTTTTCACCAGGCCGCCATATGATAGGACCCACCTTACGAACGGCCTGGATCACTTGTCTTTGGAGTGGTGCAGTGCGAATTAAGTATACGAGGGCTCTTTTTTAAAAATGCAGGAGCTCTACTTATGGGACCCGCAAAAGCCCTTTCCCAACGAAGATCCGGCCCCACAAGCAATTGCATTCCCTTTTCTAAGATGGACGCGGATCAGTGATGTTGTGTCTATGTGTTGGCACTGTAGGGCCCAACTTGATGTATGTGTTTTATACCCATTGCGTCCATCCGTTTCCCCCCTCATTTTGGGACATGAACCTAAAAATGAAGCAAATCCAAAGCTCAAGTGGACCACACTACAATAAATAGTGGTAATTGGTGCCTACAATCAAAAACTTTGTGGGGCGCAAAAGTTATGGATCAGGTTGATATTTGTGTTTTCACCTGGATCCCAGGATAAATAAATAGAAGGGTGGGCCTTAGACAGGTTTCAATGGTGGGTGTTATTAATCCTACTATTTCCTGTGGTGTGGTCCATTTGAGCTTTTGTATCTACAACAGGTGGACAGTGTAGATATAAAACAGATACATTATGTTGGGACTCACGGCTCACAATACATCATCCCGCCACGTAATCTGCATACTTTTAGATCCGATTCACTACACAAAAATCAAGCCCGTTCAATTTGATGTATCCCTGGCTCCACTAAGATCGGAGGAACCTTGACTGTAGAGTGCACTTTGATATATGTGTCTTATGTATACTGTCCATCCATTTTACAATATCAATTTAGGACATGAGCCAAAAGATGAAGCACATGCAAATCTCAAGTGGGCCACACCACAGGAAATTGTGGTGATTGAGTGACCACTGTTAAAGATTTTTTGGGTGGCCACCAAAATATTTATTTTCCATCCAACTTATTGATAAGGTCATAAAGACGATGTAAGGATCACATAAATATCAACTCCATCCTAATCTTTGGTGGTTCAAGAGAAGTTTTTAATGGTCAATTACTACTATTATGCCTTACCTGCAAGCATAGCTGGAAGATGCCTAGGAGTTTCAACCGGCGGGTGTCAGGTTTGAGTGCTAAAGAGACACACTAACCCACTGGTGGATGGGTGCACCATGTGGTGTGTCGCGCCGCTAATAGGGTGGGTGCGTTGCATGACAAACAGAAAAAAATTATCACGATTTCTGATAGTGTAGTCCACTTGAGATTATGATTTGCTGCATTTTTTTTTGGATCACACCCTACGATGATCCAGCGAAACGGATGGGCGGTGTGGATATAAGACATATCACCGTGGGCCCCACTGTTTGGGATCCACCGAAGTCGCGTCCCTTGCCAGAAGGGTTTCCACGAGTGGAAGAGAATCCGATCATTCATCAGGTGAGGACCTTGCCACAGAACCCATGCCTGTCTGCTCCGCAGAGGTTCACCCGTGTAATGGGAAACTGGACGGCTGATGGAAAAAATGGCCATACCACTCTCCCGCGTGCCGCATACTGCGTATTTGCGCGAATCCCATTGCTTACAGTGTCTGTACAATCATTAACTCGCTTCAACCGCATGAAAAGCGAGAAACTGAAAATAGGAGTTTGGTCAGCGGTCAATAACTAAGAAGCCGCCGCCGAACATGAGCAAGAGCCGAGCCAGTAGAGCCTACTCTAATGAGGAGAAAATGCTGGTTTGAAGGTTACTCGCGCGACTGAGATAAAGAAGATGTATCTCCACACATATCATGTATTTTAGCGCTCTTAAAAGATCTGATCCATTCAAAAGTTGAGAACCACATATAATATACATATAAAAAATATATACCATTAAATGAATTCCAAAATTCACATAAAATAAAATCAGTATGTGTTTTTGAGCAAAATAGTCTAACTCATGAACATATTCCAAAATTATTTTACGATCAAGGAATTTCCACTTCATATCCACATGATGGATGTCTTGGATCTCATACACGTATTCTATTTTAGCACGTGTGAATAGAAGCCCGTCCGCATGTCACTCGCCAGAGGCGGCATCTGGATTCAAGAAGAAGACCACATTAACCATGGTTAGTTGAAGCAAGTACAAATATTAACCATGGTTAAGTTAAATAGGAAACCAGGAGTGATGGTTAGGCAGCCACACATCATTGAGAAAATTGTAACCCGGACACAAGTCATGATTGATCACCTTCTCTCTGCAACGAATCCCAACCGTACACGCTCGTGTGAGGTTCATGGAGATTACTTCTCATCACATGTGCTAAAAATTCATACGTGTTAAATATCTGGTCCATTCATACAGTACGTAATTACGTGATCATTTCTTGATCCAAAAAATAAAAGGATCTACAAATCAGAAGGCCATAATCGTTTCTGAATACAGACCGTTAATATCAATTTCTCGTGTAGATGAATGTATGAATCTTCATTTTTCAGATCAGATTTTTTTAATAAATTAATAAATAGTGGGCCTCATAAACTGAACGGACTGGATCTTAAATAAGTTTTACAAGCTCCCACGTGCTAGGGGCGAGTGAACTTCGTTGAGTTTACTTTACTATTCCTCCGTGCATCTATATAAACCCATCGTCATCCCCCACCCACTAGACTGTAAAACGCTGGAAACGGCCTCGGTTTCTGCATTTGTGTTCTTTCTCTCTCTTCACCCTAACTCTAGAAAGAGAGAAACAGAAGCAAAAGAGAGAGAAAAATGATGGTGGGAAAAGAAGATCTAGGACTGAGTTTGAGCTTGAGCTCGTCAGAGAATCGCAATCCATTAATGTTGAATCTTATGCCTTCGACGATCGCGTCGGCTTCCCATTCTTCGCCTTTCACTCTGCAGAGAAGCTCGTGGAACGACGTTCTGTCATCGGCAGCTGGTATTTTTTGAGATTTTCTTTCTGCATGCTTGGATCGGATTCGCTTTTCTTCTTTTGCGTTCTTTTCGCTAGGAATCTCCAGATCTGATGAAAAATCGGGTTTCTGTGACTTCCTTTGGCGATTTATCTGCTTTTTTGAGTCGCGATGGATGTGTCCTTGAGATATTTTTTCGCTACGATTTAAACGATTGTAGCGATTTTCCTGAGATTCCGCGGATTTTCGTCGGAAATGAATCCGATCAATTTATCTGAGAGAACTACTCGAAATTGTAGTTTTCATGGACCTATACCGCATATGGACCACATCATCTATGATCAGGACCGTTCATGCAGTGCAGCCCACCTAGGATGGCTAATGCTGTAAAAATCGCGAGCTGGACAATCCGATGGGCCCTGCTATTAGCTTGAATTTACGGTATACGTCCATATAAATGAAGCGTCCTGATCAGGCCGCGTGTCTGAAGCGGGCCCTAGAGCTGCGATTTCAGAAAGTCTTATAACTTTCCAACTTTATCATCAGATCTTTCATATCTGAGTCTTTCTATCAGAACAAAATTCGCCTAATTTGAACGAAATCCATGCAGAGCGGAATTCCGAGATCTACAGAGGTGAGACTCGATCTTTCCTGAAAGGAATCGACGTGAATCGGATGCCGTCGACAGCTAACTGCGAGGAGGAAGCTGGTGTCTCCTCTCCAAACAGCACTGTATCGAGCGTGAGCGGAAAGAGAAGCGAGCGGGACCCGATCGGAGAGGAGAATGAGATCGAGAGGGCTTGCTCTCGAGGGATCAGCGACGAGGAAGACTGCGACGCGTCATCAAGGAAGAAGCTCAGGCTTTCCAAAGACCAGTCGGCCGTACTTGAAGAGAGCTTCAAAGAGCACAACACTCTCAACCCTGTAAGCAGAAAACTCCCCTGTTTCTCATCTACTTTTCTTCTTCCATCTCGAGGGTATTTTCGTCACAAGAAGGAATGGCAAGGATATAATTTTTGAATACTGAGGGTGGTTTAGTCATTAATGAAAACAGAGCTCCCGAATACAGGCGTACAACGTGCGTTATCGACCCTTAGTAGTGGGCCCAGGGTTCGGTAATTACTCGATCTTAACCGTTTGATCCATGTCCTACAAGATAGACGGTTCGGAAGAGAAACAAAACATGTCCGCGCACAACTGAGAAAGGTCCTGTTATGTATGGATGGCTGTGATCTGCCTGATCTGGGGGATATATCTAGTTCATTATCCCCGCTCGGTGGACTAAATAGATGAGGTTTGCTGGAATACAATCCAACGTGTTGCAATCCGACACGTCAGGATATTAGCCTTCGAATCTGAGTGATCTTCCGATAATCGAAACCGTTGATTTTCCATTTCAACCCTTTGAAGGTTGTGTATTATCCCATCGTATCTTATGACAACACGTGGGAATGGATTCGATCAAACCTCGTGAATAGATTGTCGAACCATGGCATTTACACAGCTCAAAAATACCAGGTAGCTTATCCCATGATTCTCGGTTGGCTGACCTGATCAGCACCCTCTGCACGTGTATCTATTCTTTACACGCTAGGCCTTACGCGTTTAAATGCTAACCTGTGCTTTTGGGCGTCCCAACGGAGCAGATGAGTCCACCGATCACACATCCTGATAAGGAGGAGGATCTTTGGGTATCCCATTTTCCATTTCGAGTTTTGAAATAGCGCACAGCCATTTTTTTTTTCTGTGGGTGGGTCGATACTGTAGAAATGTAGAAAGAAAGTAATAGAGAATAGAGAAGGGAAGGAAAAAAGTGAACTGATTTTCCATTGTTTTGTGTGGAAACCATAACAGAAGCAAAAGCTGGCGTTGGCAAAGCAGTTGAATCTCCGTCCTCGACAAGTTGAAGTATGGTTCCAAAACCGCAGAGCAAGGTAAGACCGATCAGCTTGTGGAAATTTTCTCTCGAAATAATACACTTGTAGAGTTCGAATCCATATCTAAATATTGGTTTCTTTTTTTTCTTTTTCTTTTTTAACTAATCTGTGGTGGATGGAAAATGGAACAGGACGAAGCTGAAGCAGACGGAGGTGGACTGCGAGTTCCTGAGGAGGTGCTGCGAGAACTTGACGGAGGAGAATAGGAGGCTGCACAAGGAGGTGCAGGAGCTGAGAGCCCTCAAGCTCTCCCCTCATCTCTACATGCAGATGACTCCTCCCACCACCCTCACCCTCTGCCCTTCCTGCGACCGCGTCTCTCTCTCCGACCCCAGAGCGCAACAGCACCACCACCACCACCAACACCACCCTAACACCTCCTCCTGGGGTGCAGCCCCGATCATCCGCGCCCTCGATGCCCCTCATCCTCCCCGTTCATGACGATATTGAAAGGGCACTTGGTCATTCTCAAAAAAAGAAATTCCGTTTTAACTTAAGAAAGTGCTAACTGAAATGAGAGAGGGGTCGGTGGTCTACCGGCAGTCTCGATCGCATGCCAGCTGCTTTTATCTCGAATTTTATGAGATCATCACATCATGCGGATTTGCTTGTTTGCTTGGGGGAGGGGGGACGTTTATCTTAATCCTTCCTCCTCTTTTCTATATATTTTTTCTCCGTTTTTTGTTTTTATACAAATATATATATTTATATTTTATTTTGAGAGAGAGAGAGAGAGAGAGAGACCTTGAGTGGGAGGTTTGACGAGTCAAACATAGTAATACATTTGTATTCACGTCCCCCATCTGCCTTGTATAGCTTACGTTTTCTAATCTAATATGGCATCCAAAATCACATGTGACTTTGATTGTTTTTCCCCACCATACAAGGGGCTCAAGTTCTGGACCATCATTGTAGAGAGTTCAGTCGGCTTTGCTGGATTCTTAAAAAAGAAAACGCATTGATCATGACCCATCTCAAGAGGGTTTGCATTGAAAACATGTATGAAAAGTAAAAGGTTTTGACATAAGAAATTTCAATGCCCACATGTCTTAACCCTGAATCAAACCGAATCCAAAAATGTACAAGCGATCGGCCATATATCAACTCCAGTCTCCTTCAATTTGGTACCGTATATAAGATGGTTGGTGTGTGTAAATAAAAGGAATGCTAACCTGGTCACTCCTCTCACGGCATACTCGAGCACTTTTTGATGGCTCATCTCACATGATGTGAGCCCAAAATCTGAACTGTTCATGTGATGCAGCACCCCAAAAAACCACTTAGGCTCATCTTTCAACTTGATCCAGAACTCTGGTGGGCCGCAGCAGAAAGCAAGAGACAAATCAAGGGAGGAAACTGTTTCCCTCTTTCATGGCCCACCAAAGTTCTGAAATAAGTTGAAAGATAGACCATTGGGGTTTTTTTGGAGTGCTGCATCATGTGAATGGCTCATATTTTGGCCTCACGTCATAATGGACAGACCAAAACAGCCACGTGTCCAATTCATCAATATAAATGCCTACTAACTTGAGATTAGAAACATTACATCAATATAAAATTCGGAAACTAAATTATCTGATGTGATTTTCCCAACTTGGTCGCGAGTAAATCAGATCCACTGCTGAGTAAACCCTGTGGGACCCACTGTGATGTATGTGTACTAACCATTTTACTAGCTCATTTTAGCGATGGACCCAAAATTGAAGCATTTACAAAGCTACAGTGGAACAAACCACAGGAAACAGTGGGATAAAGATGTCCACCATGGAAACATTCCCATGTCCCCACAGATGTCCACCATGGAAACCTTCCCATGTCCCCACAGTGATATATTTGTCATCCAACCTGTTCATAAGGTCACACATACATGGACGAAGGTGAAGCACAAATATAAGCCTTTTTTTTTTTAGTCATGCAATGCACCCACCCTGTTAGCTAGCTGGGCAACGCACCCACCCACCAAGTGGGGTTAGTGTGTCTCCTTAGCACTCAAACCTGAGACCTGCTGTTGAAACACCAAGGCATCTTCCAGCTGGGCTAGCAGGTGAGTTACAAACACAAATATAGGCTTGATCCAAAACTTCTTCTGTGGCCCCCTACAAGTTTTCAACGGTAGGCATTCAATTCCCATTATTTCTTGTGGTGTGGTCCACTTGAGCTTTGGATATGCTTCAGTTTTTGGGCCATGCCCTAAAATGAGCTGGAAGAACGTACACATCACAGTAGACCCACAGTTTATAGTATACTGAGTTGCACAGCCATGTCCTCACAACTTTGAATAGTTTGTGTGCCATCTGTAATATCTCAAAAGTGTCCGAGTTTCAACCATGGTATCCATTACTTCCTTTTATAGCCGCTTCTCCACATCTTGCAAACCGCTACCACTCCAACCACAAGTGAGTTGCACATGTTATACCCAATTGTCCCTACTATGCATAACGCTACCCGGGGAGGGCAAATTCATCATTTAGAAAATGCAGCTGCTTAGTAAGAGGCAGTTTGGATTATTCTTCAGGAATCATAACAACATTTGGCCACTTCTATCCCTGCAGTTAGTCACAGGAAAACAAAAACAAAAAAAAACAAAAACAGAAAAACAAAAAAAGGGTATGTATTTGGGACCATTTTTGTCATTTCAATTCTTTTGTGCTTAGCCCACTCCCACTACAATTTTCATGTAGCCTCCATCATCCACAACAAAATACGCCACAACACCAGAAAAAGATGAGATGGTTCACCACCGTAGAAACCATTGGGCACTCTTTGCCTGTAACATAGACCTTCATATACCTATGCCCTAGCCTTCTGCCTCTCCCTTACGCTGCACATGCCATATCCCCAGTATCTTAAAATGCTTACAGAGAAGGATAATAGAGTCTCCAACAATGCATTCTCTGAGCGTAAATCTCAAGTGGGAGTTGTGAAAAAATCTATTTTAAAGAAAATGGCCCTAAATCAACATATGAGCTCACAAGGATCAGCAATGTAATAGCTCCATCCTTGTCTTGGAAGCTTACCAATGTCCCATCCTTCTGGTGGTGGAGAACACTTTTCCAAACACAATATTGAGAAGGAAAAGTATAGGTTTTCCAAATAAGAACCATTTTTCTTGGCTATGAAGAGACAATTAAAATGGGAAATGCTGTTGCCCACCCCCTTATTTTCTACGCCCATTAGGCCACAGAGGAAATAGACAGGAGGGTGGGAGGATCAATCAACCAATATTGGGGAAAAGAGCATATCATATCTATGGATTGCCAACTTGTCCAGGTCAACTCACATCTTTAAATCCTTTATATATTAAAGCAACTCTTAATAAATTAGCTAAAGACTGCTATGTTGGCTAAATTACAAACAGACTGGAACTAGAGACTACAGTGGTGTCCGTGGTAGATTTGTCAAACGGCAGTATTAAACAGTATTGACGGTGTCAGCAAGTGAACGCAGTATGCATCCCAAACCAGCTCTCTCCGTCAGTTTCTCGTGAATCCGCAGGCATTGATCGCATGTAGGTCGGTCTCCAGTTGCCAAGCCTCTATACAAATACCTGAAAATTGTAATGAAAATTAGGTACTTGCATGTCTTCAGAAGAATTCAGGCTTCTTTTGATAGGGTAATACAAAACTCAACACCATAAGTGCCATTACCACATGTTTGGGATAAGTTATAGGATCTTGATAGGGGCATTTCATCAGTCATCAATGATAAACAAAAGGCCACTAAAAAGGTTGATAAATAAAGGACCATCTCATGTATGGTGGGACAAAAGGCGGTACATCGCAAGTGTTCTGTGGTCCTTCAGGGGTTTGTGACTTCAATAAAGAGAAATTGTTTGCAATTGAAGTCTGTGTAAAATTTCTTGAGTCGCATGCAGGGCCTCTAGAACTGCAATTGGTTGGGCAGCTGGCAAGTGTTAGCCCCTTGGAAGCAGACATTTATGTTGCAGTCAATGAGATTCAAGCATTGTCATCTCCTTTAAAGACAAGATTCATCATCATAGTCATCATCATCTTTCTTTCTTTCTTTTTTCTTTTTCATTTGAAAGACATCATAATCATCATCATCTTAGCCTTTCTCCCAACAATTTGGGGTTGGCTTTTAAATGGTAAGAAAGCCTGTTGTCTGCCCACCAGACAGTAACTTCCTCTTTTTCCTGGCTCTTGTAACTGGCCATGGCAAAGGCTCACATTGACACCACTCACATGAATACATTCATATTATGAAGAAGTCTTTGCTTTTGATAGTAAAAGGAAAAGGCATAGCATACCCAAATAAACCAATTCAAACCTTCAGATTTAACAAAGACCAATTAATGAAATTGTAAAGAATATTTGCGCTATCTAGGCTTTCTCATATGCTTCTCTCAACCCACAAGACAGATATTTTGATTCCTATATTCTCCCAGAAAATTGGTTTTACATGATATTCAACTATACTATCCAAAAAATAGCTTCCAATGATTTATAGCTTCCTTGTAAAAACAATAAAAAATGCTAGCATTCTCCCCGAGGAATGCTCGCCTGCACGCCAGTTCTCACGAGAACTCATGAGCACTTTTTGAGGACTCATCACACGTGATGTGAGCCCAAAATCTGAGCCATCCACGTGATGCAAGACCCCAAAAAAACCCCATGGCCCAACTTTCAACCTAGTCCAGAACTCTAGTGGGCCGTAGCAGAGAGAGAGAGAGAGAGAGAGAGAGAGAGAGAGAGAGAGAGAGAGAGAGAGAGAGAAATCAAGGGAGGAAACTGTTTCCTTTTGCCATGGCCCACCAAAGTCCTGGACCAGGTTGAAAGTTGGGCCCTAGGGATTTTTTGGGGTGCTGCATCACGTGGACAGCTCAAATTTTGGGCTCACATCACATGTGACGAGTCCTCAAAAAGTGCTCACGAGTTCTCGTGAGAACTGGTGCGCAGGTGAGCATTCCTCCATTCTCCCCTAATGCTAATTTCTAATCCATTTGGTTCTTAGCAGCTTGTTGAAGTCATAGAACAACTTTGGATGTGAGCAACCCATCAACTATAACAATATGAACTCATTTTTAAGTGACAACCAAACAAGGCCTCAAGTTGTGATCATTAGGGTGCCTATGGCCCGATTGACAAGAATTGGCAGTTGGGCCTTCCACCTCAAAAAGAAGGGGGGATGACAAAGAAGGCCCAATAACAGTTTCTGGATGAGGCCCATTTAGGTTTATCGTTCTTGGCCCTCTACCAACCAATTAGCGGCTGGCCAATGATTTCGGCTCAATTTTAACAGATGGGCTTAGGCAATCAAAAAAACTCTAAGCTAAGCAAGGACTATAGATATATTTTCCCAACATAGCCAAGCAAACAATTTAAGCTGTAGGTTGCCAAAGCCAAACTAGTTTCATCCAACCAGCCCATAAACAATGGCCCATGTCTAGCTGATGATTATATGTGGGCTTCTATTATGGGCGCTGGAGTTATTCATTGAACAATTCTGGATATGACCGCAACTTATCAATTACAAACCAACATAACAACCCTAATTTTATACAGAAAAGCTTATTACAACATATCGACACCTAGCACATCATTTTACACCCATCTATAACTACACCCTTGATGTAATGAACTTCTCAATAACCAATGCCCTCTACAATCTAAATTTACCACCGCCACACAGGTTTGGTGTTTAATCATACAATGGCTTGATTAGCATCTTAAAGAAATTCCTGAAGGCATCATTATGATTGGTCATTGACCATAAGATGGTTAGCTTTTAATAGGGTTTGGCATCTGTGTTTAGTAGCGGGGTTATGGTGCTTGGTTGGGAAGAAATAATCATTGCTTCAAAAATCGAAGGGGCCGTCTCTCGGAAGTTTTTAATAGGGCGAAATTTAATGTAATGAAATGGGTACAAGCACCTAATATTTTACTCCTTGATCAGTTTCCTAATAGTTGGTCAGAGTTGTAAAGGATCTTTTGGTTGTATTTTTTTCTCCTTGTTTGTATTCTTTGGCTTTGAATTTTTTCTAATAAAACTGATTATCGCTTTAAAAAAAAAAAGGATGGCTAGCTTTCCAATGTTGGTCACAGGAAATTACCTGCAAGAGGTATTGGAACTTCCAAAAATATTGCTTCATTGAAAAGCTAAAGGGTTCATGATGCAAGACCGATGCATGCGACTAGGTAATGAGTGAAGATCAGTGAACAAATTAATGTAAGCAAATAAAATCCACAAAACAAGCTAACATCATCACACACATCAATATCCAAAAGAAATACCATGAATAGCTCTAGCATTAAATCACATTCACGTCCCGCAAACCATTAAATACCCAAAAGGTTAGGATCTAAGGGATGTCATGGACATCCACATAGCATAGGAATGGCCTAGATCAAAGAGGAAAGAGGTAGCACTAGTTAGGGTTGGGGAATTTAGAGTGTGGGCAAATCTAGGGTTTTGGGGATTTGGGGGAAGTTGGAATTCTATGATGAGGGTGAGGGTAAGGGTTAAAGGATTGAGTGTTTTTGGGTAAGAGAGGAGGGAAGCCAAGGGAATCAAGGCGGGACCAAACGGTCTGCCCATGGGGCCCACACGTGTGGCCGTACCATCACACATGTGGCCGTACCGTCCCACGTGCGACGGGTGTGGGACTAAGGTGGGTCCCACATGCAGGTGAAGTGACAAATGGGGCTTGGAGATGAAGGAGAAAAGGGTTGGAATGTTATGTGGTTGTAGAGTAGAAGGAGAATAGGGAAAATCTCAAACGTACCTTGATGATGAGAAGAAGACAAATGCAAGAAAATCTCCCTCGCGATAATGGGAGAAGGGCCTCACACTGATCTCTCTCTTCCAAATCACATGGAAGATTTTCTTCAAGTCTCATGAAGAAGTAGAAGAAGAAGAAAAGGTTCTCTCTCTCAAAAAAAAATCTTATTTCCACCATGATAGGGTTACACGCCCCTCTTATTTTATAGTTTCAAGAAATTGAAAAATTACAATTAACCCTCCTTTATTATGACTAATTATTAAATACTCCCCTCCCCCCCCCCCCCCCCCCCCCCCCCCGCCGCAAACTACTAAACTCTCATAAACACTAAACAAATCACAATATAATTCCGAAACTAGTCCTAGACCAAGTGGTCACAATGATGTCCATTCAGCCCACATGGCCCATGGTCGCAATCTAATGACAATCCAACGGTCCGATGATGGCCCGCCAAAAATGGATATCGCTCGATCACGATCCAATGGTCAAAAATGTCAAAACATGGTCCGATGCCATCCTTGACAAGTACTCTCAAGACGATCCGGGCATAGTGCTCGTCCATCCACAATGATACAAGTGCTCTCCTCCGCCTCCTCTCCTACACTCGAATAGTAGGTGATCGTGCATGGATGTCCTCATCAATTCATCTTCCTACTTTCCATGCTAACGTTCAAAGTTACCAAAGACATTTGAAGGCAACGATACAGCACAAAGAAAGGAAATGAGAAAAGAGCACAATAGAACTGCAAGGATCTTGTCCATCAATAACGGTCATAAGATTCAGAACAAGAACCAGCACTCTACACAATACAACAACAAAAGGATACAGAGAATATTCGCTCATATTCCCCATACAAACGAGAAATTTTGTTCCTAATGTCTGCTAGGGTGTGACTTTCAATGGTATGGTATGGGCTAATCTCTGTTGCATGGGATATGAACCTTGGCAGAGTTAATTGTTGTGAAACTTTCTTTCAACTGTTAAAGGAAGTTTAAAGATGCATAAAAATTTGGATGAGTTGTAGCCAGCAGTTAGCGTTGTGTTAATAGTCGATAATACCCTCCAAATTAGTGGCAAGTTCATGGAACTGTGATTATTCGAAAGGCTTGATGTTTGGGTCATGTAAAGAAACCAGAAAGCGTCAGAAGGAACTGTAATAAACTGTCTTTTTGAAGAAGTTATTCAGTAACTATAACTCTGTGCTATGAATTGCATGCATGTGAAGGATCTCAACTTGTTGGTTGTCCAACACAACCTGTAACATTCTCATGTTTAAGTATTTGAGTCCTTTCTCTGTATAGTTTCTCAACTTTTGGTAATTTCAGATTCTTCAATTGTTTCGATTGTTAGAGATTTTGTAGGCCCAAAGTCTATTAAACTCTGGGTGATCATTAGGAAGTTCAATAGGCAGGAGTTTCCAGGTGAATTTTGGTGTAGAATCTCATCTCCTGGACACTTCACTAAGTGCAATTATTGTTGTTGGGAAAATGGGTAGCATTGGTTTTTAATTATATGATTTTCCAATTTCAGGGTGATACTTACATGGTGTTGGTTAGTAATTTTATGATTTTCATATTTCAGGGTGATACTCCATACTATCTAGGCTTTCTCATATGCACTCCTGACCCTGCCATTTGTAGTTAACTGAAGAAACAAAATTTGACCATTTGAAAATCTGATTCATACAATTATAGTAGGCTACAACCAGCAGTACGACAGCACAAATCACAAGACTCACAACACATCGTATACACATTACATGCAGACACACAGAAAACAGAAGTTACAGTGCATATGCCAAATAGTAAATGCAGGTCTGCACAGTTTTTTTTTTTTTTTTTGAAAGGTAACAATACCAGGGATTGAACCCTGGATCACTCAAACACAGGACATTCTCTACCAGCACATCTAATGAGCCGGAGACAATTCTTTTTCTTCTTTCTTTGAGGGTATGAATATATAGGAATCCCTAACAGCAATTACTATTTAGTATACATTATATATGTATAGAGGTTTACTGGTGGGTATGCACCTTCTGTGCACACACTCTACACGTGGACACCCAAGCCAAAACTGGCAAACATGAAAAACGTCTGACCAGTGTGTCAATGAGACCTGCTGCGTTGATGACCTGGCCCAAAACTAGAGAAGCTAACTCATGAGGTGGGACACACATGTATTAAGATCATGGCTGCGTTATGCATAGGCCGCATTGCATTCTGTTCAGAATCTTTGAACCTAGAAAATGAAATCTCCAGCCCATCCATTTGATTTTAGTACGAGTACAGTACCTTTGGCCATCCCAATAAAGATATTAGCTTTTAAATGCTAGAACCCCATGTCCACGAGGGGTCTGCAATGAGTAGTTGATTTCTCAAGAAGTGACGAGAAAACAACAGAACCTAAATGCTTTCCTAATTGAATAGAAGCCCATTAATTAATGAGGAAATATAATGAACAATTGCTTTCCAGAGAAATGAAGAGAAAACCACAAAAGCCCCACTTCTTATACCATCCTCCAGAAGCCTGGTCACTGCCAAGTTCTCATGAAACATCTATCACAACAATCAGCTGATACATTCTGCATCACTGCCAGATTTACGCAAATGCATTAGAAACAAGACATAAAATCCAATTTTCCATCCAAAGTTCACTGCAATCAGCTTATAACTACCACAGAAATCACAGAGAAGATTTCTAGTGGTCAAACCCTAACAACGCAGACCCCTCAGATGGAACTCTGAAATACAGACAAAAAAAGTCAATTAACAACATTGAGGTCCATACAAGAACCTCAGCAAGAAGAAATGTGATCAAGCTCCTGATCCAGCACAATTTAATACCCGTGTCATATCCAGCCTTCATTCTTAAACTAACATTGCCCTACATGCCTACATCATTCTCCTCCATCCTATTTATAGAAAAGTGTGTCATTTTCTTTCAAACCATCCTTGGAATGATAGTCCAAGCTTATTACTCACTAGAGTGGTGGATCACTTCTGAGATCACTACATACAACTGCTGTCACCTTCTCAGGTCCATACCCCAAGTAATGAAGGCGGATCAGTCCATACCCCATACCATTCTTTGGAGGGCAAATCCCTAGTAGACATTAAAAACAATTAGTTCATTCCAACTCATGAACTCATCATTAAAAAAAATTATGTTATTGTTAACTCAACCAATGTACAGTGAAACAGACCGCATAAAAAACCTCCCGACACATATGGATGATTGCAAACATTTCAAATAGAATATAACTAGGACCACATGCGATCTTTATGACCAGGGACTGAAGAAAGAAACCATCAACAACGGTCAACTACCAAGCTAAATAATTGAACAGATAACAATCTGACATTATCCTCCTCAAGAACATCAGGATCCCAAATAACTACAAGCCCACTTGCCACATCCTGGCCCCTGAAACCAACAAATTGCATCTTCTACTCCCTGAAACAGATTTCTTTATTATTGTTGCTAATGAAAATAAATAAATTGAAAGGTCAATGATGAAAATATCTTGATAATGAAAATATTGTTGAGATAAAATAAGAAACTACATCACATATTATTATCCCAATTGGAATAGAGGAAAAGGAAAAGAACAAAAAAGAATAACTTTGTTTTTTTGGGAGAGGTAATGGAAACTTTATCAAAATTAAAGGAACTACATCAACTAGTGAGAATGAATCCCCAAAGTGAAGGGCGATGGATCCCTCAGCCCCTTTAGCCAACTTCTTCATCATAACATTTGCATATCTACCCACGTGTCCATATCATTACAGTTCATTCCCTCTATCACTAAACTGCTGGTGAATCTCCTTGAAAAACCAGTTGCAATGGAAACTTTATAAAAAAAATTAAGGAACCAAATCAAGGTATGTGGAAAGATTCCCCCATACAAAGGGAGGGGCGATGCGCACCTTAGCCTCCTTAGCCAAGTATCTGCCATAGCATTCGCATATCTACCCAAATGTATCCAAGTCATTACGATTCATTCCTTCTACCACTGAACTATTGGTTTATTAACAGAAAATGTTGAAACCATACATCCAATTCCAGAGAAAATATCACGGATTTCTGCCAAATAAAATTGGACAATCCACCACTGACACTTTCTTTATAGTGCGCACACAAGCACACACACCATTACACTATTTTGATTCCTATAACATCATTGCATGCACTTCTTTTGAAGCTCATTTTTTCAGCTTCAAAACGACTATAAATTAAGGCTCTAGCATAAAGTTTTGTACTAAGTCCTCGAACATGAATGCTCAGTGCAGAATGGCCAGAACCCCCTACATTCCACAATGGGATCTTCATGTAGCAAATATGGATAATTGCTTATCAGAAACCTGCTACCTACTCCATGCTTCCAACCTGCCTTTAATATTTACTGAAGAAACAGGATTAACTGTTTAAGTACTAACTCATTCAATTGTGGTAGGCTACAAGCAGCAGTAAAACAGACAAGTCAGAACACACCTCATATAGACATTACATGCTCGCATACAGAGACAACAAGTTAGCATATGCCAAATGATAAATGCAGGATGCATAGGAGTCCCTCAGTAGCAATTATGGTTATGTAAATTAAGATAAATTATATATGAATATGAGTATAGACGTTGCTAGACTCCATGTACCCTCTCCACACCATGGTTCTGAATGACAGTGTCGGCCACCATATCAGCCCTGTGGAAAAATGATAGGATACGGCGTCATGTATCAGAATCGGGGCCATATCGGTCCATATCGGCCTGTATCGGTCAGAATTTTTTTATTTTTGAAGCAAAAAATATATGAAAAAGTATCAGAAATATAGGAAAAAGTGAGATATTCACGAATCTATTATTTTTTTGTGTTTTGACCATGTACACAATGGTGTATCGGACCCTTCTTTAACAAGAATGTTGTTTGTTGATTTGACTTGTTAAGGGTTAACTAAATGGGCCCTAATTGAACACAAATCAAACATGATTTGGTGAACGATGGTCCATTACATTGGAAATACAATAAAAAGAAGATGAAAATATAAAAAAGAATATGATGGTTTGCCCTTCTTTCTGATTTTTCCCATAACGGTCCACTTTGTTTCAATTTGTCGAATCCCATTCAAATCATATGTTTTGATCATAAAATAGGTTTAGATCTAGCCTAAAATGAGTTTTTAAGATTCTTCCATGGTTTAAATGAAAAGAAGAAGAGGAGACGAGAGTGAATATTTGAAAAAAAAAAAAATCAAATTTGGGGTTTTATAGGTGTATCGGCCGCCGATACGGCCGATACGGATTAATACGGCCCGATACGGGCCAACCGATACCGATACAGGTTCGTATCGTGTATTGTATCAAGCCAATACGGATACGATACGCCCGTATCAGCCGATACAATACCGATACGGGTTGTATCGGCCAATACGGGCCAACCGATACCGATACAGGCCCGTATCACGTATCATATCGAGCCGATACGGATACAATATGCCCGTATTGGCCGATACAATACCAATATTTGAATCTATGCTCCAAACACACATTTATATGTAGCCACGTGCCAAACAGCACATCTGAGAAGACCTGCCATGCCAATTAATTGGCCCGAAACTGGACCAGCTAACTCATAAGGAGGCCCCACATGCATCAAGACACTGACCAAGTTATGTGTAGACCATGTTAGATTCTATCCTAAATCTTTGAAACTAGTTACATATTGATGCAGGGTGCCCTAATTATGATGCATGCATATGATCATAGATAATTCAACGGAATAACAAAGCACTAACAGTAAAAGATTCAACATTCACTATCATAATTTAAGAAAATCAAAAGGACACATGCAATAATGTGGGCCATCATCACAACCACGTAGTAAGGATTTCAAGTATTGTGTGGATTGGATCCGGCGAGGGATAAAACCTCCCGATCTTGCATGGTTATGATCCAAACGAGCAATGAGATTCACTAGTTCGGGAAATCGAAGGATTTTTCGGATTAGAGGATCGAAATCTGAGAGTTAGGGTTTTGGGACCAAATCTCATATTTTAAGGTTGTAGAGAATGAGGGAAAGTAGGGTTAAAAGAAAGAGGGAAAATACTAGGTTACCTTGAAGAAAGTTGGAAGAAAGAGAAGAATAAGGAAGAAGAAGAAGGTTGGGGAAGAAGATGAAGATCCAATGATCAACCAAATTCGTGTTTAGGGCTTAATCCCTTTAAATAAACATTAACAAATAAGAAAAAGTCCAAGCTACCCCTGAAACTTAAGTTAAAAAAAAGAACTAGAAAAAATAACAGCGCCTCGTCGGGCGCCCGACGACAGTCCAAAATGTTCAGAGACGTTCGAGTACCAGATGGACAACGGTCGGGCGCCCAACAAGGCACCCGACGATAATCTGGCGGGTCTTTTTTCGTTCCTCTTCAACTCATGCTCCATGCTCTTCTTGGGTTTTTCCTATACACGTGTCTTCCCATTGTAGGGTCTTCTACGCGCCAAACCACATGTTTAGGGCCTTCAATGCTCTTCACCATCTCACGAACCATCTTTTAGCCACAAGGATGCCTAAGACGCTCGCTTCCTTCGTTAATATACCTTGAAGGGTCTAATGTCCTCATCACATATCCACATGTCTAACCGATTTTAGTACGAATGTAATATCTTAGAGTTTCCATTAAAGATCTTAGCTTTTGCATGCTAGAAGCCAGTATCAACTAGGTCCCAGTTAGTAGTTGATTTCTCGTGAAATGAAGATAAAACAACAAAACGATACATCCTTTGCTATTTGAATAACAAAAGCCAGTTATTGCACAAGAAAATGAAATGTACAGTCATTTTATCCAGAAATGAAGAGATATCCAAAAAAGCCTCACTTCTTATACCATTCGAAGGAAGCCTAGTCAATGCAAAGGCCTCCCTTTTTAGTCTAAAGAGTAACTAAAAAATTTATCAAATATATATCACCACATTAAGCTGATATATTCCTCATTTTCAATCCCACTTAATGGTTCTCCAAAAGGTTTCTTCAGAGCTTCTAGAGGGCTTAGACAGGGAGATCCCTTGTCTCCATACTTATTTGTGGTGATTATGGAGGCGTTGAGTAAGATGCTTAGTAGGGGAGAAGATAATGAGCTCTTCACTGGTTTCTAAATAGCGGGTCTTCAAAGGAGTATATCTCACCTTCAATGTGCGGATGATACGTTGCTTTTTTGAGAGGCAAAAATGGATGCAATGCAGAATCTGAGGAAAATTTTGGTATGTTTCGAAACTGTTTCGGGCCTAAAAATAAATGTGGCAAAATCCGAGATGCTTGGTATTCATGTTAATCAGACAGACCTGACTCGACTTGCCTCGGCTTTCGGTTGTCACCCAGGATCTTTCTCATCCAAATATCTTGGTCTTCTACTTTGCATTGGGAAGCCGACGCTTCATTTATGGGATAAGATGACTCAGAAGCTTCAACACAGATTAGATGCTTGGCAGTGCAGATATTTATCTTTGGGGGGCCGTATTACGCTAATTAAATCAGTTATGTTCAGTTTACCGCTTTATTTCATGTCTATGTTTAGATGCCTGACTTCAATGTTGGATAAACTTGAGAAACTCATAAGGAATTTTCTTTGTAATGGAGCGAAGGATGGGAGAAAATTTCATCTGCTAAGATGGGAGGAGGTTTGCAAACCCATGATCGAAGGGGGAGCAGGTATAAAAACATTAGGGGCAATGAACTCAGCACTCCTGGGGAAATGGTTTTGGAGATTTTGTGAAGAAGAAAAAAGTCTTTGGGAAAAATTAATTGCAGCCAAGTATGATGTGCAAGATGGGGGATGGTTTGTTAAAGCTTCCTCGCTTTATAGATTTTTGGCAGTTTGGAAAGCAGTCATGGCGACACAACATTGGGTTAAAAAAGGTATATCCTTCAAGCTAGGCAGTGGTAATCGCATAAGGTTTTGGATAGACAGATGGTGTGGGCCTCAAACTCTTCAGTCTTTGTTCCCCATGATTGCAGCTCTTGCCCTGAACAATTTTGTTAGAGTCTCGCAATGCTTTTCGATTATGGGAGAGAGGTGTTTGGAATATTCCTTGCCATAGGAACTTGACGGAGATCGAGATCGAGCTCGAGTATGTCGCTTTGCTGAATTGCCTTCAAAAGATTCAATTGGAAAGCTCCAAGGAGGATAGGGTCATATGGATTTTGGATAGCAAAAATGGCTTCTCGGTTAAATTGCTCTACTCTCTTATATCCTCAGTGCCTTCCTCTTTTGTTCCTACACACCCGTTCCATCACTGGTTCTACGGGGCTCCTCCTTGGGTAGTAGCTTTTGTGTGGTTAGTGAGCAGAAAGAGAATTCTTACGATCGACAACCTCCAAAGGAGAACGATGATCCTCCCGAATATTTGTCTTATGTGCATGTGAGATGAAGAGTCGATTGATCATCTTTTTATTCACTGTCCTTTCGCCAAGAGGATATGGGACTATTTTCTTTCGGCTTTTTAGGTGGATTGGGTTATGCCAAAATCGGTTCACAATTTGTTGTGGGCTTGGCACGGAGTAAAGGACATAACGGTTCCTAAATCACATTGACAATTACTTATTTTGGCCATTTTGTGGGCAATTTGGGGATCTGGGAAAGGCCGATGTTTTCGGAATGTTGCAAATGGGATTCTCGTTATGATTGCTAGAATTTCATACTTAGTCAAAGAGTGGGCCGGCTCCCTCTCTTTGCATTAGTTTTTGTTTGGTTGTTTTGGGCTTTGTATTCTTTTCCCGCTTTGCGAGATTCTTTAATAAAATCGTTATCTTTATTTTTTTTTTTTTTTAAATCCAATTTTCCAATCAGAATTCACGTGCAATCTGCCCACATCTACCATAGAAATCACCGAGAAGATTTCTAGGGGTCAAAACCTAACAACGCATAACCCTTAAATGAAACCCTAGAAAACATACACCAAAAATAAACAAACAATACAGAGATCCATGCAAGAACCACGGCGAGTAAAGTCCTGGTCAAGTTCCTAATAGTCTGATACCGCACGAATTCAATATACCCATGATATCTAGCCTACGCTCCATTCTAATTTACATATGCCACCCTACGTATCTTATAGTACAATTTTTTTACTAAAATAAAAATCAATTAATTTTTTCAATGACTTGTTACATTTGTCTAGTTTTTAATAAAAATTTGTTAAATCTTTTCAGCGATTTTAGTAAAATAATACAAGTAACAGTAAGCCTTTGTTGCTCTTTCTTTATCTTTATAGTTATCTTTGCCATATTTTCCTATTATTTTAGGTTGTGTTTGGTTGCACCAAATATCACGAAATTTCATTATTATCAGTCTAATTTGGTGCAAAATATTATGAAATTACATGATATTTGGTGCAACCAACCATGAAAATCTAGAAGTGGCATGCAGTTACGCTACAAGCTATGTACCTTACGCCTCACACTTTAGAGGAGTGAACACACCCTACACACTATTCGCTATTTAAAGCACTAGTTGAAAATTGAGAAACACGTATTCAAACCAGCAGCTGCATCTCTGCCTCTCTGCCTAAATGCATGGCAAGTTTTATCCTCTCAAATAAGATGTGGAACAAACTTGGTCGACTTAATGGACAGCTGAAATCCTGAGTATCCATATCCCAATGGCTAAATGCAAAAATTTCCTAGTGTGGACAATGGACCCAACTGGCAGCTTTCCTCCCAAGAAGCCATTACAAAATTGGTTGGGCCAGTTAGACAGGACCAACTAATCAACTGCAAGTATAGAAGCTTCCTTGTGTTTCTAAAATTTGGTTTTTCATGTGGAAACTTCTCCATGGTAACTTCCCACTCTTATCAAAAGGAACATCTTCCTACCAAACACTTGCGCGACTTGCAATCTTGTAACAGCTTTGATGAATGAAGAACCAATGGATATCGAAATCAAAGCTCCAACTCCGTGATTTTTCATGCAAAACATGAAGAACCAATGGATTCGTAACCATTTGACACTGATTTACATAATTTCAACAAAAAAAAGGATTGAAAATTGAAAATGCTCACCGGATCAAACATGTGGGATATATCAGCACTACGTGTGCATTTCGTATCGCACAAGTGGGATACAAGATATATCATGGGATATATCAGCCGATATCGTCGATATTTAAAATATTTCTTATAAGTACTTAAATTCAGCACTTAAATTAATTTTCAAACCTTATTTTTCAGTTTACAAAATGATACCCAAGTCTACTTTCCCTTATCTTATTACCTATTTGTTTTGCTCCTATATTCCCTGAAACGCATTCATTTCTAATTCTATCCTTCCTTGTCTCGCCACTCATCCATCTCAACATCCTCAATTTTGGCTACACTCATCCTATGAGCATGTTGCTCCTCAACTACTCAACATTTTGTCCCATGAAGTGTGGCCAGTCATATAGCCATCCTATAAAATTTCCCTTTCAATTTGAGTGGGACATGACAATCACATAACTCCCAAAGACACATCTCCATTTATTCCGCCCCGCTTAAATTCTATGGGCAACATCCTTCTCAATCTCTCATCCATGATGAATTATTGACCAAGATATCAATAGTGGTCATCTTGGCAAACTTCTTGGTCAACAATTGTTATTATTCCTCGTTCACAGTCCTATCATTACTAAAATTGCACTCCATATACTCTATTTTAGTTCAACTAATTTTAAAACCTTTAGATTCTAAAGCACCTCTCCATAAATCTAGCTTTGTGTTTACGCCCACTCTCATCTTCTAAATCAAAACTATGTCATTTGAAAACAAAATACACCACAGGATCTCTTCCTGTAAATGCCTCGTCAACTCATCCATAACCAATGGAAAAAGTTAAAGGCTCAGTACCGACCCTTGTTGCAAACCTACAATAATTACAAACTCACTTGTCTCTCCACTAGTGGTCCTCACATTTGTTACTGCTCCCTTGTACATGTCCTTCATCATGTCAATATATCCTCTTGAAACTCCTCTCTCCCAACACCCACCAAATTAAACTCTCTGGGGATCCTATTGTAAGCTTTCTCCAAGTTAATAAAGACGATGTGGAGATCCTTTCCTCTTCTCTCTATATTTCTCTAGGGACTAGTCGTATACTAAGG
Source organism: Liriodendron chinense (assembly GCA_003013855.2). Classification (NCBI taxonomy): domain Eukaryota; kingdom Viridiplantae; phylum Streptophyta; class Magnoliopsida; order Magnoliales; family Magnoliaceae; genus Liriodendron; species Liriodendron chinense. The sequence goes on along the minus strand of PVNU02000637.1, from coordinate 9,483,034 downwards.
AAATTCCCAAGACAAGAAATTGCCAATGACAAGATTTGTCATTGTGATTGCAGGCATGAGTCTCAAATCCATGTAATCCAATGTTAAATAGCATGAGTTTGTAAAATTACCTAATTCTGATGTAACCAAATCAAACAGCCGCAAAAAAACACATAATTTGACCCCCAAAAAATCAGCAAATAAAATTCCAGCATTTTTTTGCTATATATTGCAAATTATCATAACATAAAGCAAATCAAGAGTAAATTTTAAAAAAAAAACACTAAAAAAAAAAATATAACAGGCATCGAAGAGAAGGTACCGACTTCATGAGGATGTCGTAGTATTCCGGATCTAATGAGGAGAACATCCCATCCACGTCTTTGATTGCCATCATCGCCCGATGCACCACTATCCAATTTGCTGACTGCAATTTTTTTTCCAGACATTTCTAACAAGGATTAGAAAAAGAAAAAAGAAAAAAGAAAAAAAAAAGTACTACAATTCTTAAAATGGAAAATTGGGTGTGTGTGCAAATCAAACATTGTCGTGTATAGATATAAAAAAATTCATAATTTAAATAAAAAAATTAAAATGAGAAATAAAGAGAAGACAAAAAAAGAACCTTGCATCTCTCATCTCGGGTCTTTGGAGGAGATCCTTCGAGAGCGGTTTTGAGGGCTTCGACCGGTTTAGACCTTTCAGGGACATAATATGGAATAATGAGAAATTAAGAGGGGCATTTTCGTCACAAGCAGGAGTAGAAGTGCTTACTGCTTGAGTAGGGTTTCGATTTTGCGGGATTTGTGTTCGATTCTTGCGATGATTGCTTCAGCGTTGTCGTCTTGTTGTTGATGTGTCTGCCCAGCCATTGATCTTGATGTGGGATTCGATCCCACGGCTCTCCTCTGCCTGATGATATCTCATCTACGGTTCCTGTCCATTTGAAATCCGATGACAGAGGAACAGAGGGAGGGTTCTTCTTCTCTTCCGATACTAGCCTCTGAGAGAAGAACCTCCTGTTAGTTTTTTCCCTTCCAAGCAAAGGGAAATACTATGATGATACTCCGGCAGACTGTGATAGTTGATACGCAGACAGTTGTAAATTACTGAGAAACTGCATACGTGGCATATAAATATTAGAAACTGAACCGTACAAAAGTATGGGTACTAGCTTAAATGTATTATGAACTAAAAATTATTGTATTTGATTGACCATACATTAGACTATTGGACATTTATCGTACGGTAGAGAATATCTCAAATATATCGACGAATCAGATGCTACGGATTTTCAACCAATCCGATTTTTAACATTTGCCAAGTGTACCATTTCTAGGTGCCTGCGTATCAAGCATCATGCGCAGCCAGAGTATCAAATAACTCCCAGATGGAAAACCTTGTGCTTTTCTCTGTGAAAAGGGTTGTTGAGAAATGATTTGGGGTTCTCGCAGCAGTGTGTAGGCTATGGTGCTCCTTAGTTGTATCAAGACACTTGGACAGTCCAAATAGTCGATCTGGGCTGTCCATTTGGTCTGCGCTTATTTCTCAGCAACGTGGAAGTATAAACAAACTGATTGGATGATTCTGATTATCTAAACAACGGCATCTAATATGGATGGTTTAGATCATTTATATTGAGATGGTTCCTGTTGGAGTCATCACGGATGGGTTCTAAAGAATCACTCCTATAAGGCAATCAAAACCATCCCATCCATGGATATGAAAACTGATGGGCATAAAATTAAGGGCAGCTTGAGTAACGCAACGGTGGGATCTTATGAATTTTCTGCAGGTAGGCTGCAAGAAGTGTGGTGGACCCAGTGGATGGTCGGATCCATGAAGAGCCATTTGGATGCAAGCAAAGTTCTGCTATGCATTGTCTGTCGGTGGACAGCTATGGCTCGTCTACCAGTCTACCACATTTTTGCTTAGGGGCTGGAGAGAAAAACAAAAGAATAAAGAATATTTTATTAAAAAATACTATGCCTTGTAAAGACGAGGAAGGGTGGGGATATCCTAGTTTTATTTATGCATGAAAGATATATTTTAAATATTAAGAAGAAACTACTCAATGTTTAATTCATTCCTGCAAATAGGCCATCCTCCTACTCATATTGTTGTAGTTGTGCCATCGGAAGCCAAGAAAGTTATTATTCATCAATGACATGAATGTGATATTGTTTGCAGGTTATAATAACCATAAATGTTAAATTTACAAATCATAATGTTGTAATTAATTATGAGAGTACCTTAAAGACCTAAGCATTGGTTAAGATAAAGGGATTCTTCTAATTGTCCTTGAAAATTCAAGAGTGAGATGCAATTGCTGTTGAGGAAGAGATGTGGGTTATGGATCCCAGTGCATTGTTATTCTATGGCCACCTAAAGTATTACAAGATTGGTTCATGGTTTTTATCATGTGATTATCATATGAAACGGAACTTATGACAAGTTAGTGTATTTGCCTTGCTTGTTATAGGAGAGTAAGTCTGCCATGGAAATAAGCTATTGATGTTAAATTTATTAGTGCACTTGCATTGGTGAATCACTTCAAGTCTCTAGACTAAAAAGCTCATCCTGCTTTGACTATAATTGACTTGTGAATGTACAAGTCTTGGTTAGTCCTTGAACTTGAAGAAATGTAAATAGTCAAAGTCTTGATAACATATACTTTGACTTATTTTATAAGGTTATTGTATGTTTGAAGAAGTGAATTTTGCTAGATGTATACATCAATGTTCAATTAAGGCTCACATGATTCAACAAGGAATTCAGAAGTCTTCTTTTATGAACTATTTTTGGGACTTAGGACTTGGAATTAGATACTCATTGAGTGGTTTTCATGCTAGGATTATTATTCAAAAAGTTTTAAATAATTTTATAAATATTTTCAATTATTAAACTTTTGTTTTAACTATCTAGTTTTTTATTCACTTAATAATATTCTGATGGTTTAGATCTTGTAGTCCACAACTTGATTCGCATGGAATCAGATCAACGATGAATGGCCACAACAATGGAGAAATTTGATCATTATTAAATGCATAGATAAGTAGAATCACAAATGTGAGGCATGATACCAAAAGTATGTATGGTGGTGGAGCACCATAACCATAACCACTAAATAAATTAATATCCGAATTTTGAAACATTTTCATATATATTGTTTTAAAATTCTTGACAGCCCACCCGAACACAAGGTGCTGAATACTCCATCTTAGTGAAATTTAGCTTTGGTTAGGTTAAATTGGATTAGGTCACATTAAAACCTGCAACTATCATATTAAAACATAGACGAAACGAATACCATTCTCTTGTGACTCACCAATATATGTAAGACATCCTGAATGAAGATTTTTGAAAATTCAAAACACAACAAACATTGGCCATGAAACATGAAGCCTTTTGTAATAAAAGCGTTATTTAAATAAATAGATAATTTATCCCGAAAAATGAAAGTGTACCATCTAAATCAAGTTTCAAAATAGATATTAAATTTTTACGACAACTAAAAATGCGATCATTTAAATTAGAGCAATGCCCTCCAATGATGGCCTCTACAGTTCCAAAAACCTTGCACTTTGACCTTGACATTAACTGACAAGTACAGATAATCCTCTCATTCATCCAATCTTCTCATTTCCTTACTGCACTTACACCACATTGCATGCCTCTTAAATTCATACACCATGTGTTTAATGATTGTTGGTAAATAAGCATTCAACTAATAGAAATTAAGGATTATTTGTTCCTTAGATTCCACTGTTGGAATTACTAAATGAAAATGCTTCTTTAGAATTGCAAGTAATGCAAAGTGAGATCTACCAAATAAATATTTAAGGATGATAATCATACCTATTTTGTTTCTCTACTTAGTTTTGACTATCAGACTTCCACGCTATTGACTAGATGTCTAGGATCATCCGGCAGCCATGATTTTTGCACCATGACTTATCCTAACAGTATAAATGAATGGACAGTTCAAAATAATGATAAGTCATCTCATATCACATTAAAAAACTTGGGAGACTGTTAGCAAAAACCCCTCTTATAAGTCGATATAAATCGTTCTAAAATGTTGATGGTATGCACGCTCATGGTGAATTGGGCGGATGTGGGATCTGCATGATGCATGTAGGCCATCCAACCAACTCATCAGATGTGTCACTCACAGTACCCTTTAGTTTCAAATAGATTCAATGCTCGATCAAGTGGGACCAAACACAAGAAACAATGTCATAGAAGATGCTTACCCATATTTAACAAGGGGCCACATGAATTGCAAAATGGCTTGAGTTTTTGCTTGACCCTTAATCAAGACGAAGAGACAGAACGATCTAAATTCAATATAAGGAATATGATTGGCTCTCAGTGCAAATCAAGGGTGAGCTTGCCGCCCAAATTAAGGGTGTCAATGGGCTGGGTTCAGGCTTAAAAATCGCAATTTTGAATAGGCCAAGACCTACCCCAGGCCCGGCCCATTGACATCCCTACCCAAATTGTACCCTAAGGTGTGGCCATTTGATTTATGTATTAGCTTGATTGTGGACAATGAGAGTAACAAGTGCTAAAGCATTTGATGAATGGATTGGATTTTATTAATGCATCAAGTGGACCCACATTTGCCTGGCTTCATTGTCGCCTACGGTGGTACCATACTATTGGAGTTGGCCTCAGTTTTAAATACGTGCATGTAATGATTATATAAAAAAAAATTTTGATAAAATTGGAAGGGGGGGGGGGGGGGGGGGGCGAGGGGGGTTTTAACTGCACAATTCCTCCAAACTTACAATTTTACCAAATGATGTAAGACTCCATTAAGTGGGCCACACATGATCATCGGTTTAGATCATGACCGTTGGATTATTCAGATTAAGCGATTCAGTGGGCCCCACTATAGTTGTGATCATTACAAATAAGTTTGGGGTGGGACACTTGAACCGTGTTCCCTATACGCGATTATTAAGCCTGATATGGAAACCTACGGTGTGGACCCTAGAGGAGAGAAGTGTGATGGGTAAGCTTCTCTGGCCCTCTTTTCTATAAATATACGTCTTGGTCCCCTCACTAACACACGAGAAAAAAAACCCTAGTCCCATTGAGTGATTCTCCTAAAGGTGTAAGGTGCGGAAGACCAAGAGTTCCTCTCGGCAACACGACGGCGTCGGGAATGTCTTCCCAATCAGGTATGGCTTTAAAATTACAGTATGGAATCTCCATTGTTGATGCATAGACGATCCGATTATTCCGCATTAAGTTTAAGTTTCACAGTTGGTATCAAAGCCGACTATGCATTAATTTTGAGAATTTCCAAATCAGCACATTGAGATTGGTTTTCTTCTTCATATGTGTGCCTCATTCAAACCTACAAGGTATCGTGTTCTAATGAATTTCGGGTCAGCCATACAACCTATACACATTCAGTAACAAAGTTTTGGGCGTATGATCTGTAAATCAGTCCAATTCTGGATCTAGAAATACGATACTTGCAAAGGGGACATGGCTATTGGAGATGACTGGATCGATTGTCAAATCTCATCCATGATTGATCATCATCAGCGGTCGTCGGCCAGCAATGGCTGATCCGCGATGACTCTCTGCCCATCTCGCGGCCGTTCTTGGTGGCAGCCATTACTAGTGAAACCCACCTCATCAGATCCGATCAATGGTTGTTGTGCATCTAACGTGCACAATCAGATCAGATCTGCAGCGGTCGTGGAGTCTGACAGATCAGATCAGATCGCGTTTTGGGGGCATACAACCGTAGACACGGTCATCACCGGTCAGAGGTTGTTTTCTTCCACGGCTGCGGTGTAATCACCTGTCGACTGTCTGATTCCGGTGCCGCAACGGCACGCACCACCCGCGATTAGGAATCCGACGATCCTAGTCTATTTGCGCCGGCGTCGGCAGCCATGGTCGACAGCAGAGAATCCTTCTGTCATAAAAATAAAAAAAAAAAACCACACTTCGTTACTGTGCGTAGGGGCTGTGATCGCGGCTCCATTGACAGTCGCGCTCGATCATGGCGCTGGAAGACAGCGGTCTTCGCCGCCGATGCAGATTCGAGGGAGGAAGAGGGCTTGGATTGCGGCTGGTGGCAAGCAATGTCGGTCGGCGGCTGCTGCTGCTGCACAGGGGTTGTGGAAGATGAAAGCCGGCCGCCCCTGCTCACCTTCTTCTTTAGCCATGAAAACCGGCCGCTGCAGCCGGATTTGGGTTGCCCAGATTTGCGGCGGCTAGGGTTTTGCAGAGAATATAGCTGTTACTATTTTGGACGAACAACGGAATGCCAATTTGGGGTTGCTAATTTGGGCGTTCAGTGGGCTGTACAGCGTATAGCTGTTTTGGGGTGTATAGTGGGCTGCCGAATGGGCTGTAGCAGTTTTGGGCTACGGGCTGAGCCTTCGCCCAATCCAATAGGCCAGGCCCACCAGGCCCAGTCCAGCCGGACATGCCAAATTAGCCCAGCCCAAGCCCAATTTCAGTGGCCTCTTTAATGCCTAATTTTTTGGGCCCAACCTTGGGCCTATTGCAGATCTTCTTTTGGACTTTGAGGGGCCCACTTTGAGTACTTGGGCCCATTGTCCAAGACGAACTAAACAATTGAATTAATTTCACTTGGGCTATTTTTTAGAACAAATAAAATCTAAATATTATTAATGGTTGGAACATTTTATTTTATGGATGGCCTAAGCACTTCAATGAATATAGTTATTCTTTATCAAGTTCAAATTTAGCCTAAAATGGGCCATTACCCATGTGTTTGATACTGACATTTAGTTGTTGACCATTAAGAAATTAAACCAACCATTCTTTTGGAATATGTTTTGAGCCTACGGGCGGTCAACATCAGTTGTGTTTTGGGCCAAATCAGAACTCTTACAAAATGGTCCATTTTGGGCAGGACCATGCAGCAATCCTTGAGTTTGGAAGTAGAGATTGGAACTAGCTGTGTTAGCCACCAAAGTGACCACAATTGGCAAAGATTTCTACTTCTAGACTTCTGTACTTGGAATTCAGTGACTCCTCCATTATAGGATTGCATTAAGTTGCGTTCATACCCAGGCGAGCGGTGGTCAGAACAAAGAAGTATCATCGTTTGGCTGGATGTGAGCGGAATGAAGTGATTGGTGATAGTGATATAGGTTTGAGAGATTCATTTCACCCAAAGGTGATGGGCGTCTTAGAACTTTTTCACCAACATTGGTCAGCTTCATGATTCAGTAGAGCCTCATGTATGTTACAATTTCGCCCAAAGGAGGAATCGTGATGATACACTGGGCTTTTGCCAGATTTTGATGATTATGGCCCATCATCATTCTGGGTCATTTGATTGAAGGCCCAAATTAATCGAATGTTCATACATGCACGATATTTGTGGTTTATGTTTATGCATTGTTATATGGGACTTGTTTATTAATGTGAGTTTTATGCTTTGAATGTCCAGCTATGACTGTTTCCAATATTCCAACCCAATTCAATTCCATACCTTTGCTTACTGGGTCCAACTATTCCAAATGGAAGTCGTCCGTTAAAATAGTCCTAGGTTGCATGGACTTGGACTTGGCCCTGGAGGAAGTAGAGCCTCCTATTCCAACTGATTCTAGTACAGAATCAGCAAAGGCTCACTATAAGGCCTGGACCAAGTCAAATAAGATGTGTCTCAAGATCATAAAGAACTCGATTTCTGAGACCATGCAGGGTGTCATGCCCGACATTGAGCAAGCTAAAGATTTCTTAACTGAAATAGGAAAACGATTTCAGAAATCGGATAAAGCTGAGCTGAATTCACTTTTACATAAATTGACTCAAGCCACCTATAACGGTCAAGGAAATATCAGGAAGTACATTAGTGGATTGTCTGATGTGGTGGTTAAAATCTGCGCATTAGACTTTAAGATTGAGGATGAACTCCTGATTTTCTTGGTTCTGAACTCCCTCCCTCCACAATTCAGTCAATTCCAAATCAGCTATAATACTCAAAAGAAAATTGGACATTGAACGAACTGATATCTCAGTGCATTCAGAAGGAAGAGAGACTCAGAAGGTCGAGCAAGACACAAAGTGCGCACCTAGTGACATCTGGTCAAGGACGAAAAGGAAATAAGAAAAGAAAGCACACTTCAGGAAAAAGTTTTACGGGTCCTGTGGGTGGCAATCAGCCTAAGTCTGGAAAGACATTTAAGAAGAAAAGGAAGGGTCATAATGATGGCTGCTTCTTCTGCAAGAAGCCTGGTCATCAAAAGAAGGATTGTGAAGAATTTAAAGCATTACTCGTTTCTAAGGGTAAAGACCACATTTTAGTCTGTTTTGAATCAAATTTAGCTGATATGTCCACAGACTCTTGGTGGATGGATTCTGGTACAACTATTCACATTTGTAATTCCATGCAGGATATGCTCCAAAGCCGGACGCCAACTGATGCAGAGAGATCAGTCTATATGGGGAACGGCATTGGAGCAAATGTGGAAGCTATTGGAGTCTGTAGGCTTAGGTTATCGTCAGGACACTTTCTTGATCTAGTAGATACTGTTTGTGTGCCTTCTATAAGGTGCAATTTGGTTTTCCATTTCTCGTTTAGACAAATTTGGTTATGAGTTTAAATCTACAAATGGAAAATTAAGCATTTATTATGATTCAGTTGTGATTGGTTCTGGCACTTTAGTTAATAACTTTTATCAGCTAGATTTAGATGTTTCACATGTATACAGCATTAACTTCTCACATGAAACACTAAAGGCATCAAACGAAGTTTAGATTGTGAGAATTCCTCCATACTATGTGTTGGGGTCCCAAAAGTAAGGGTCTTCGAAGCAGTGATTACAAGTGTCCAAATCATCACTTGATTGGATTTAGGGCCAGTGCATCGGAGATCGCGTCAAAAAATCGCAACACGCATCAGACTTAAACAAAAATGGAAAATTGGGCCTAGTGGTGGACCCCACCGGTCATCATGATCAGAACTCTCCAAATTTGGGAGGGTTGCCTCAATTATGAAGAAATAGGGCCAGTGCATCGACATTCATCGCAAAACGGGCTCCGCAAGCCCTCCGTTTTGCAAAATTCAATTTTGTGAAAACACGAGTACGTTGGCGTATCGAGAAAATCCATGGCCAGCACATCAGGAAATTCGGTCATTTTAAAAAAAATAAATTTCAGGACGCACTACCTTCAGCGCGTCCAGGAATTCGTCCAGCGCATCTAAAAATTCAGACGGCTTTATGAAAGTCAATTTCAGGACGCACTGTTCGCGGCGCGTCTAGGAATTCACCCGGCGCATCATGAAATTCAGTCGCTTTCAGAAAATGAATTTCAGGACGCACTGACCCTCAGCGCGTCCAGAAATTCGTCCAGCGCATCCAAAAATTCAGGAATTTTAAAACGCACTGACCCTCAGCACGTCCTATGAATCAGACATTTTCAGGACTTTCAAGATGCACTGACAGCTAGCGCGTCCTAAAAATCAGCTTCCGAACTCAGCCATTTTGAGACGTGCCGAGCGATTTTATTGACGCGCCAACCCATTTTCTCGACGCGCTACACGTGTCGGCCTTCTTATTGGCCGACTTCGGCTATAAATACCCCTCCCACCACCTCATTTACACGATTCAGAGAGAGAGAGAGAGAGAGCCGAACCTCTTCGCCGAAAAACTTTTTTCCGATCGCCGGAACCCTTGTCCGATCGCCGGAAATCGCACCTCCGACCATAACAGGTCCGGAGATGAAATAACTTCAAATTGCACAAGTATAACAGCGCATCATGAAAATCAATCATCTTAAAACAAGTCATCTTTTTTGACGCGTTGGCCCCAGCGAATCACAAAAATGCTCCAGCGCATCAGGAAAAACCCTCGGCGGATCAAATAAATCAACATCTTAAAATTCGTCATTTTCGGACTGCACTGGCCCCAGCGCGTCACAAAATCTCCCAGTGCATCAGTAAAATCAGTCGTCTACAAAACTGAAGTTATTTTCGGACGCACTGGCCCCAGCGCATCACAAAAATGCTCTAGCGCATCAGGAAAAACCTTCGGCGGATCAAATAAATCAACATCTTAAAATTTGTCATTTTCGGACTGCACTGGCTCCAGCGCGTCACAAAATCTCCCAGCGCATCAGTAAAATCAGTCGTCTACAAAATGAAGTTATTTTCGGACGCACTGGCCCTAGCGCATCGCAAAATTTCCCAGCGCATCAGTAAAATCAATATGCCAAAACGAAGTTATTTTTGGACGCCCTGGCCCCAACGCGTCAGAAAAATAGCCCAGCGCATCATGAAAATAGACTAAATTTAACAATCATTTTGGACGCGCTGGCCCCAGCGCATCAATAAAATCAGGCCAGCGGATCGCAAAAATCAAGCACTTTGAGCGTTCATTCCAGTACCCTTAAATCTTCATTTTACAACGTTTTCGAGCCCCGTTTGGGCCTATTTTGGGTATTTCGAACGTTCCGGACACAACGGAGTGGTCAAATGACTCATCCGGGCTACCTAGTGAGTAGGTTGCAAGCCTTCGGAGTCCGATTCGATCCGACGAGTTGAATGGAGCAATTCTCCCGAAAAGAGGCCGCCAGTGCCCAGAACCATACTAATGTATTATCATTATATGTACTATCAAAATGTGACCCGAATTCAGGCCCGGACTAAGTAAAAGGGACTATGGTTAACACGATAAACCATACCAGGAGAGTTCCAAACTATCACACACAATTTGTTAAACACGGACACTTCAAGAACAGTCGATGCCCTACCCATCCAAACGGCATCTGCTGGTTGAGCTACTCAGGTACACACAATTGTGGAATGGACTTCCCGAGGTCACCTGTCCATACATTGACAGGCGCGGGCCCAGAGTCGTCCTTCCTTGCTATAAACCCTGACAGTCTCAGCCCGGATCTCCGGTCAAAACATGGGACATAGACATCCGCGTACAAAGATGGATCAGTCCATAACAGAGCACAACAAATACAGGTCTCCGTGACCATACAAATACAGGTCTCCGTGACCATACAAATACAGGTCTCTGCGACCATACAAATACAGGTCTCTACGACCACACAAACATAGGTCTCCACTGACCATGAACTCTGAGACCATAGTCCCCGCTGACTGGTCTTTTGCCTTTTAATCAAGGGTTATCGATCATTCGATGTAATTAAGGGCTCGTGCCAGATCACGGCCTGGAATGTACAAGATCTCAGGATCTCTGGAATAAAATTTGCCTTGCGATATCTTTTCTCTTGTGTACTTTTGTGAATGCCTGTGATTATCTACGAATGCTTCTATTATTCAGAACCCCAAAGCAACAAAACACCACATCTCAGGAAAATGTCCTCGTAGAGCATTTTTCTAGTTCTATCACTATGGCACAGGCGATTAGGCCATATCTCTCGTGAGAGATTGGAAAGGCTTGTGCGTGAAGGAATTCTTCACTCACTGGACTTCTCAAACTTTGGGGTTTGTATTGATTGCATTAAAGGTAAACAGACTAAAATAAGGAAAAATGGTGCCACTAGGAGCTTAGGACTCTTAGAAGTGATTTATACAGACATCTGCGGACCGTTCCCTACAGCATCCTGGAATGGGGCAGAAGTATTTTATCACTTTTATAGATGACTACTCTCGTTATGGGTACTTGTACCTCATTAACGAAAAATCAGACGCCCTGGATACATTTAAGATCTATAAGGCTGAAGTCGAGAATCAACTCGACAGGAAGATCAAAGTCGTTAGATCCGACCGTGGTGGTGAGTACTACGGAAGGTATGACGAATTTGGGCGTAATCCAGATCCATTCGCTAGATACCTACAAGATTGTGGCATCGTCGCCCAGCACACCATGCTTGGTACTCCAGAGCAGAATGGTGTAAGCGGAAAGGTGTAATCACACCCTAAAGGACATGGTGCGATCTATGATTAGTAATTCTACGTTGCCAGAATCTTTGTGGGGTGATGCGTTGAAAACAGTTGTGCATATCCTTAATAGGGTCCCAAGTAAGGCTGTAATGAAAACTCCATATGAATTGTGGACATGGCGAAAGCCTAGTCTATGATACTTTCATGTATAGGGTTGTCCTGCAGAAGCCAAACCATATAACCCACATGAAAGAAAACTTGACCCTAGAACTGTTAGTTGCTTCTTTATTGGACACCCAGAAAGATCAAAAGGATTCAAATTTTATTGTCTATCATATTCCATGAGAGTCATTGAGACTAGGAATGCTAGGTTTATTGAGAACACTGAAGATAGTGGGAGCACAAATTTAAGAGATATTGTATTTGAGGAAGAGCGGATTGTGATTCCCACCACAATCATTCAGAGTAGCATGGTTGTCCGTCCAGCAGTGAACCCTGAGATCCCTATAGACGACCATGCACAACCTCAAATACAACCCACTGATGAGGAAATGGAAAACCCAATTCAGAATAATGAGCCATTAAGACGATCACATAGAGAGAGAAGATCTGCGATACCAGATGATTACATCATCTATTTGCAGGAGTATGAGTTTAACATTGGGGTTGAAAAAGATCCCGTATCCCTTTCACAGGTCGAACAAAGTGCGGATTCTTCTCATTGGTTCGATGCCATGAAGGATGAATTGAAATCCATGAGGGACAACAAAGTTTGGGACCTTATTGAATTGCCTGAAGGGATTAGACCGATTGGTTGCAAATGGGTATTTAAAACCAAACGGGACTCTAAGGGCAATATCGAAAGGTATAAAGCCAGGCTAGTTGCAAAGGGTTTCACTCAGCGTGAGGGCATTGACTTTAAGGAGACTTTCTCACCTGTATCTAAGAAAGACTCCTTTAGGATCATTATGGCTCTTGTGGCTCATATGGATTTGGAGCTACATCAAATGGACAGTGAAAACTGCGTTTCTCAATGGAGATCTAATGGAGAACGTATATATGCTGCAGCCAGAAGGTTTTAAAGCCAAAGGCTCAGAACATCTGGTCTGCAAACTTAAGAAGTCCATTTATGGGTTGCAACAGGCATCACGACAGTAGTGCCTAAAGTTTCATGAAGTTGTTTCCTCATATAGTTTCATTGAAAACACTACGGATGACTGCATATATGTGAAAATCAGTGGGAGTAAGTTTATCATTTTGGTCTTGTATGTTGACGACATTTTATTGGCCAGTAGTGATATTAAATTGTTGCGTGAGACTAAGAAATTTCTATCTCAAAATTTTGAGATGAAAGATCTTGGTGATGCTTCATTTGTCATCGTCATTCAGATTAGCCAGGGCATATCACGTGGATTACTTGGCTTGTCGCAGAGGGCCTATATTGATAGGGTTCTCGAAAGGTTTGGCATGCAAGGTTGTGCTCCTGGCCAAGCACCTATTGTAAAAGGTGACAAATTTGGTCAATTTCAGTGTCCTAAGAATGACCTAGAAAAGGACAAGATGAAAGCCATTCCGTATGCGTCAGCAGTAGGGAGCATCATGTATGCTCAGGTTTGTACGCGTCCAGATACTGCTTTTGTGGTTGGAATGTTCGGCAGGTACGTCAGCAATCCAGGAATGAACCATTGGATAGCTGTAAAGAAAGTGTTGCACTACTTGCAAAAGACAAAGGACTTCGAACTCACATACAGAAGATCCGACCATTTGGAGTTGGTAGGATATACAGATACAGATTTTGCTGGTTGTCTTGACAGCAAGAAGTCCACCTCGGGCTATGTATTCATGATGGTTGGTGGAGCCGTATCATGGAAAAGCGTGAAACAGTCGATTACGACATCATCTACCATGGAAGCAGAGTATGTAACTTGTCATGAAGCCACGAATCAGGCGGTCTGGCTTTCAGAGCTTTTTCTCTGGTTTACGGGTTGTGCAGATGATCCTAGGGCTGTAAATGGTCAGGTTCAGGGCGGGTTTAGCCAAAACCAAACCCGCCCATTTACTAAACGGGTTTGGGTCCAAATTTTAGACCCAGACCCTTTTACTAAATGGGCGGGTCCAGGTCGGGTATGAGTCAGCCCATCAGACCCATTTATAAATGGGTCCAGGCCTGGTAGAGGGAGATCCGCCCAGACCCATTTATAAATGGGTCCAGGCCTGGTAGAGGGAGATCCGCCCAGACCCATTTATAAATGGGCCGGTGTAGACACCCCACCTTTGGCTACACTGTTGGTAGAGATAGCTGGATGAATTGAGGACCATACCCCCAAACCCCAAGTCCAAACTCAGCCAAACTCACCCTTGTAAGCCCCAATCCATAGCCCAATTCAAGCCTGAATCCAGTCAACCCAGTCCTAAACATCAGCCTGAAAAACCCCCATAAGAAAAGCCAGTCAAAAAATCCTAAAAAGGTCAAACTCACTGAGTCAACCCACTGAGTCAACCCGCTGAGTCAACTCGTCGAGTCAAAACACCGAGTCAACCCATCGAGTCAACCCACTGAGTCAAATCATCGAGTCGACCCGCTGAGTCAACTCACTGAGTCGACCAGCGAGCCAAACAGCAGCCCCGAGGGAGCGACCGTACCTCGCTGGAAATCGAGGAGTGGCCGTACGGGCGGCCCACAGCTGGCCGCCCAAAAATAATTACGCAAACTGCCACTGCCCGCTGCTATAAATACCCCCCTCCCCTTCTTATTTCAACATCCCTTCGAAGCCATCCAGCCCGAGTGCGATTCGAGCCCTCCTTCCCCTTTAGCCCATTCTCTCACCAAGGAGAGCTCGAGTGAGGAGAGCCTCGCCCTGATCTAGCCCAGCCTGACCACTGGTCCAAGTCTCCCAAGCCATCCAAGTCTTGATCCAGCCACTCGAAGCCAACCCTTGCGACACCTCCGTCCATCCAGCTACTCTTTTTCCAGCATCATCTCATTTGCATCTAGCATAAATGCAACATTTACTTTTCTTCCAACCCCCCATGCTTCACTATAAAGCACCTTGATTATTCAAGCACACTGCATACGTCTTAAATTAAGCACCTGTCAGTTCGAGCGTATGCTCTGGGCTTGCCCGTTGTTGGAACCTGTCCATCAGAAACTCTTGTTGTTCAGACCCACATTCATGCATCATGTCATCTATGAGAATGTACGAGGATTAAAACAGACTTTCAAGTATTAGTTCGATTCTGTGAAGTAGAGACCGTACTTCGGTACGGGCAGTGTGTGGGGTGCTTAACCTCTTCCCACCCTGTAACCGTGATCCCTTACCTCGAATCTCTGGCCGCAGATCAAAAGGAGTCATTTTAGAGGAAGAAATCTTCGGATCCCCTTCTCTAACGTTTCTACAGGGTCTAGCCGATTGTAGATTCGAAGTAACTGGCTAGTGGCGACTCTGGTCTTATATAAACTCATTTGACACATCCAGCTTAAACACGACTACCAAACAAAGCCCTCGAGAACGAGGCAAGCCAGTGACACAAACGGCGATTTCGCACTCACGCATCCTCCTCTCCTTCTTTTCCCGAAAGGGGAAGGGACGAGAACGTCGTGTGGGAGCGCGGAAACGGCGAGGGTCCACAGCCGGGTCTAATGGTTCCGGGTCTAGATTAAGTATGCAAGCATTTTACAAGGCTTAAAATCGGGTCTGGATGGGTCTGGGCTGGACGGGTCCCTTGTAACATAGACCAAACCCGCCCACTTACTAAATGGGTTTGGGTCGAGTCGGGTCAGGCCTAATATAAAGGAAACCAGACCCAAACTTGTTTAACAAATGGGTCTATTCTTGGACCCAGACCCATACCATTTAACAAATGGGTCGGGTTTGGGTCGGGTCTAAATGGGTTGGGTCTGGGTACCCCATCGGGTCCACTGACACATTTACAGCCCTAGATGATCCCGAAACCATTGAAAATTTATTGTGATAGTTCAGCTGCAGTTAACTTCTCCAATAACAACAAACATTTATCAAGGTCAAAGCACATTGACATCAAATATCTTGTTGTGAAAGAAAGAGTTCAGAATCGTCAAGTGTCTGTGGAACTCATCGGCACAAGGCTGATGATAGCGGATCCTCTCACTAAAGGCCTTCCTATCACGCTCTTTAAGGAGCATGTGACGTCTATAGGAGTTGTTGATCCCAATGATGTATTTCAGTAGTAGGAGTTTTCATGTATGATCCGATTATGTCCAGACATTTTTAGAGATATCTTTTATGCATTGATGATTCTATTTTTCAGTTTATATCTTGCTTCTCCTTCAGTGTGCACATTTAGTTTTGAGTAAGCAAGACTTTGGTTTGTATCTTGGAGACACGTTTAGTAGGACCACTTGAAGATAAATACGTATAATCACATAAGACGTGTAATCTTCATACCACACCCCATATCATTGATCCATGTCGTTAAGGCTATTGGTATCTGTGATTGTGATTCGTCACACTTTGAAAATATTAAATGTTGTGTTGACTACCACGATTCAATATCAGTGGTCTTGATGGACCGGATCTGACAAGCGTTGCTCATAATTATCCAACGGTATTGTTTTGAAATTAGTAGGGTGCACCCATTAGGAACTTTTGAAACAAACATGTTTTATGAATTTGTTTTTTGCTTCACAAAATAAAATAAAAATGTTTTGTTTTCTTTCAGAGATCAGTGTAGCCCAAGTGGGAGAATGTAAGACTCCATTAAGTGGGCCACACATGATCATCGGTTTAGATCATGACCTGTTGGATTATTCAGATTGAGCGATTCAGTGGGCCCCACTACAGTTGTGATTATTACAAATAGGTTTGGGGTGGGACGCTTGAACCAGTGTTCCCTATACGCAATTATTAAGCCTGATATGAAAACCTACGGTGTGGAGACCCTAGAGGAGAGAAGTGTGATAGGTAAGCTTCTCTGGCCCTCTTTCCTATAAATATACGTCTTGGTCCCCTCACCAACACACGAGAGAAAAAATCCTAGTCCTATTGAGTGATTCTCCTAAAGGTGTAAGGTGCGGAAGACCAAGAGTTCCTCTCGGCAACACGACGGCGTCGGGAATGTCTTCCCAATCAGGTATGGCTTTAAGATTACAGTATGGAATCTCCATTTTTTATGCATAGGCGATCCGATTATTCCGCATTAAGTTTAAGTTTCACAAATAATGCTTGTACGATCTAAAATGTCAAGCACTTGCTTTTTTAGCGAAAGAATTACCATAGTACCCATTGCATACCAATTTCCCTTAAAAAGCAGTAGCTTGAAAATTTGTAAAGCTCATGTGATATTTGTAGATGTAATCTACATGATGTTGAGAATATTAAAAAAATTTACAGATTTAAACATAAAGTTAGCCACACCATAAAAAATAATATACACCACTTGAAAATATCAAAATTTATGTGTAGTCCATTTGGTGATTTGATTAGAAAGGTTTTTGCTTAATGCAGTTATTGTAGATGAGAGTGACGTTTGAAAGGTTCAATGTCATACACATGTCATGTGGTCCCCTTTTTTTTTCTTTTTAAGACAAATAATACTTTAGGGTACTTTGGTAACATCTGTTCTCAAAAAGTACTACCCAAGGATTTTAATTCATAGGGTAATTCTTTGGTAATTATGACATTCGTGAGGAATTTTTCTGTTAAAAAAAATATCTTAAATTATGAAAATCTTAAATCACTAATGAAAGAATATTGTTTCATTAATATGGCATGGTAAGATAGGAGCGTGGATTAGTTACTATTTGAACCTGTGCAACAGTGCGGGATAGGCTAGTATGTGGCACGTGCATATTAGTAGAGAGCAAACATGACAGGCTTGTGTCATGCTTGCTGATGTGGTAGGTCTCTTATGACAATGTGCTCTCCACCAATACAGACATGACACATACATACTACCTCAGGCCGATCTCAAGCTCTGCACAGGCACAGGTACTACTTAATATGCACTTGATAATAGTGCATGATGTCACTCTGTGGTGTTTGTCAAAGCATGACGAAAGTGATGACATAAATCTACAATAACATAGGTGCTAGATCCCATAGAAGAAAAAACCAATGTGGATAATGGGAATTGATTTAAAAACTTTGATACTATGCTAGAGTGGGATGGATGATACACAGGCACTTAAGAGTCCCAATTTAGAGATTTCATGGAACAAAAAATTAAGATTATTTGATCATATAACTATTGGATTGGTGGGCATTTAGTGGATGGATAAAAATGAAAAGACATTCAGTAATTGTACTTCAACAAGCATCTACAAATCAAAGGCTAGGATTGTCTGCCAGTGTTTGGTTCAATGAATTAATCTATTTAATTTTAATTCAACCAATCTATGCAATTGTACAATTTATAAGATTCCAGAAATTTAGAAATGATACAATTTGGAGGGTGTGGATTTAAGTACATGTGCTCTAAGTGGATTGAGTGAATGAATTACCACCACTTAAAGAGGTGGAAACAAACACACAGTCATAGCAAATGCTATCCATTCAAATTCAAAGCATCATCCCCTGTTTTGGTGGGACAAAGAGAAAAGAAAAGAGGATGAAGACGAAGCTTTTTAAGACATGGATGAGAAAGGCGATTCTAAAGAAAGAAAATATCTTTTAAAAGAATACAACAAAAGAAAGAGGCCGTTTACTGCCTGTCTATAGATTGAAATTTGAAGCTCTAGGACGCAAAAGCCCAACATCTCAAGCAAGCAAGATCTTATCATCAATGCAAAGCGAGCTGGAAACAATGGTCCAGATGAGCAATTTCTAACTCATCTCCGTGCGGAGAATCGTGACCTATGATCAAAGAAATTCTTTCCATGTATAACATATAATATAGGATCTTCTATATGAACTGCCCGGATCATCACTTGATGGGGCTGAAAGGTGAGGTAAATGGACAAACCTGTAGGCTTAGAGGCTTCTTGGCGAACCTCATGACAAAACTCAGCTCAAGTAGGTCTGTCAGGTGTTAACACAAGCGGTATTTGGGTCAATCTGTCCCTGTAAGAACCTGGACCCATTTAGGAACAGGGTGGAGTTTCCGTCCGAATGTTGTGGACCCTTTTAAAAATCAGGTCTAGCGCAGTTAAGTTGAATTTCCTTAGTATTGACTTAAAGTGTCCAAACTGAGTTGTTGAGGGGCCCACCTGTGATGTATCTATTTATCCTACTCCGTCTATTCCATTTCTAAGATCAGGCCAACCACATGAGACCAAGAATGAGGCAGGTTTACCATAAATGACTCTTGCATTTAATGCAACCCGCCAAATACCTAAGTTCGGGTTGCATTAAATGCCAGAGTCATTTATGGTGGACCTGCCTCATTCTTGGTCTCATGTGGTCAGCCTTGATCTTAGAAACCGAATAGATAGAGTGGATATACAGATATATCACAGGTGGCCCCTCCACAAGTCAGTTTCAACGCTTTGCATCCATACTATGGAAGGATGCAATCCAACTCCAACCCAAATAACTCAATGCTGACACCTGACAGCCCTATTTTATATATAAGCTTGGATACCTCCAAGGCAGGTAAGGCTCATCAGGTAAGATAGGGACTAAAACCTAAATTACTGAGGTGCTCATATAACCTCTACCAGCTCAACCACCGAATCTACTTACTCTTATAATAATATACTCTATGTTAAATTTAAAAAAAATGCTGGTAGTGGATTTGATGCCCCTCTTGCCTCACCCAATACGTGGAGTGCTAACCTTGAGTCTCACCTCGACGTATGTGTAATATATTCCTGTTGTCCTTCTGCATTTAGATCATTTTATAACATGGAGGAAAAAATGAAGCAAATTCAAATCTCAAGTAGACCACACTACAAAAACAA
Organism: Liriodendron chinense; assembly: GCA_003013855.2. Taxonomy (NCBI): domain Eukaryota; kingdom Viridiplantae; phylum Streptophyta; class Magnoliopsida; order Magnoliales; family Magnoliaceae; genus Liriodendron; species Liriodendron chinense. The sequence goes on along the minus strand of PVNU02000637.1, from coordinate 9,463,316 downwards.
TGGTGATTGAGAAATAAAAACTTATTGTGGGCCACAAAAGTTTTGAGTCATGCTAATATTTATTTGTTTTTTTATCCTTCATTTAGGTCTGTGTGACCTTATCAATGGGTTGGATGGCAAATAAACACTACGATCCAGTCCTTCAATCACGGCACTTTCCTATAGTGCTGTCCATCCGAGATTTATATTTACTTCATTCTTGAACTCACGCCAATAAAAGAAGCTGATAAAATTGATGGACAGCTCATTTAGCAAGGTTCAAGTCGAATCCACAATCCTAGACCCAATTAAAATTAGGCCGACTCAGATCTTGATTGAGTTTGCTGTTTGTAGTAAGCAAACTCAATGTAAACCTGATTTTGGCTTGATTTTAATTGGCACTAGGATTTTGGATTAACTCGAACCGTGTTAGATGGGATTTTTAAAAGTCCAAAACATTGGACCAAAAGTAAACTCTAACCTGTTCCTAAATGGGTCCAGGATTTAACATTAACAGGTAGACTAAATAACTGTGTGCTGACATCTGACAGCCATATTTTATATATAAAGCTTGGATTCCTTCAAGGTGGCAAGGCTTATCTGGTAAGACAGGGACCAAACCTGAATTACTCAGGTGTACGTACAACCCTCTACCAGCTCAACTACCGAATCTACTTACTTTTATAATAATATTCTCCATATTAAATAGAAAAATGCTAGAGTGGATTAGATGCTACTCGACCTCACCCAACATGAGGAGTGTAGACCACAAGTCTCACTTTGATGTATGTGTAATATGTACACGTTGTCTATCCATATTCTAGATCATTTTAGGACATGAGACAAAAAATGAAGCAAATACAAATCTATGTGAACCGTAATATGGGAAGCCAATAAAAACTTCTTTGGTTGGATGGTGAATATAAACTACGGTAGACCCTCAGAAGTTTTTAATTGTGGGTGTTCAATCACCACTCTTTCTTATTGCATTGTCCACCCAAGATTTGTATTCACTTCATTTTTATGACTCATTTCACAAAATGAGCTGACAAAATTGATAGATGGCATGGATACTGCTACACATTCATCAGGGTGGGCCTCATAGTTAGGACACACCATGTTGGGTGAGGCACCTAATCAACCCCTATAAGTTATAGTGCTCCTAGTTGCATTGGTACAATTAGACAATCCAACCACTCGAGCAAGATTGCTTGTCGGATGCAAATCACATCTCATTGGTTACCATGCAAACATCGCATTGATTTGACAAATATAACTATTTGATCAATCACCTTTAATAATCACGTCAAGATCATTCACACAAAAATAGTCCACAAGGCAATTTCTTTCGTCCCAGCTTGAAATGCTTACTTTCTTAGGAATCAAACTTTTAGGCAATTGAGATCATCCCATCGGTGCCTTGAAAAATGAATGGCTATAAAATAAGGCTAAATAAAGGATGGACTTGCATCATAAGATCGGTGTGAATTTTCGTATGACTCATGGAATGTGAATGGACAGTTTAGATAGATCAATTGTACTATCCAAGTGAACCAACACAATCTAGGAGCATTGTAACTTACAGTTCTACGAAAGTGCTGGAGGATCTCTCCATGGACCGATCAGCACTTGTAAATATATTGTTTTCTATGGTGTGGCTCCGCTTTTCAGTAGATTAGGCTGATTTTTGCATGAGATGAATCTCATGGTGGGATGAACTTATTAGAAGGTTTGGATTTTGTATGCGCTTAACAGCATAGGAGATATCTACTTGGCTCGACTTAACTCGTATCTCTCTGTATATACATACACGGAGAGAGAGAGGTCCGAAGTCTAACAGTTGGACCACAAAGAACAGTCCAACTAGGGGAAAACATCCAACCCTTCCAATAAATTGGTCCACCATGGAAATCATCTAATGCAAAAACATCCCTACCTGCTCACCAGGTGAGACACACCACATGACATAATTTCTAGCCATTAATAAATAGCAAAAAAGAAATGTGGTGCACTTGATGAATATATATTTTTGAATTTTTTAATAAGTTGATCCTCGTGATAAGGCCAACGCATGGGATGGGTTGGATGCCACACACACAAGTTGGGCTGACCACAATAATCACATACCACAAAAATTAACGCGTCTACTCATGTAGGTGACATCTAAAAAACCATGTCCAGTTCAGCCATTGATAAATGGCAAAATAAAATGGTCACCGGCTCACTTAGTTTGGATGCTGCAAGAACATGAATGGTTGAAAGTTATTCACTAAGTGAACTTTAAGTTGTGGTCTAACAAATTGAATTTGAGACCTTGCATACATACCCATGCATATGCATACATACACATGCATAATATGTGTGTGTATGTGTGTGTCAGACATCCACACTATCAATCAGATGCACCTTTTTATGATGGGCTATAGGCCTAAAACTCATTCCTATCCATGACTTAGGTAGGCCACACTACAAAAAGAAATAGCTGAGAGGAGATGGTAATGCAGAGGCATTTTCACACCGGGCTCAAGTGGGGCGGCTTGTGGACTCAGGAGCACATTCTGGGTGTGGTCGGCTGTGAACTCAGGGGAACCGTGGATTCAGACCCACCCGTGGATTTGGGCCCAGGGTGACCCGTGGATTCGGGGCCCTGGTGTACCCGTGGATTCGGAGCCCTCTTGACCTGAGCTATGAGATAAAGGAATTGATTCGCCACACTCTAACAGTTTGAGCTTTTAGAACAAGTAGTTAGTTGTCTTATATCAAATTGGTATCAGAGTAAGAGGTCTCGTGTTCGAAATTCCTCACCAGGGGTGAATAATGCAGGGGCATTTTCACACCAGGCTTGAGTAGGGCGGCCTGTGGACTCAAGAGCACACTCGGAGTAGGGTCGGTTGTGGACTCAGGGGGACCGTGGATTCGGACCCACTCGTGGATTCGGGGCCCTCTTCACCTGGGCTACGAGATAAATAGATTGATTCGCCACATTCTAACAGTTGAGCTTTTAGAGCAAGTGGTTAGTTGTCTTACATCAAATTGGTATCAGAGCAGGAGGTCTCATGTTCGAAACTCCTCACCGGGGGTGACTGTGGATAAAGCTACACACAAGCCAAGATAGCTCGTAGGCCAAAGCTCAAGCACGAGTGAGCTTAGCTTGGCTTGGCTCGAAGCTCGACGCTCAAATAAAGCTCGGCTATATATATATAACCTAACCCTAAGACCCCACCCAACCCTTTTCTTTTCATTTCATTTTCACTCCCACTCGACCCCACGCAGCCCGCTGCGCCCTTGGCCGGTTGCCCCTCCCTCTTTTCTTCCCTTCATTTTTTTTTTCAAATCTCTCTCTCTCTCTCTCTCTCTCTCTCTCTCTCTATCTCTATCTCTCTGTTCTAGCTTCCTCCCCTCACTGCACCTGACATCGTCGCATCGGACGCCTGGCAGCAAATGTTGGACTGCACCGCACCTTCAAGCCTACCTTGGCGAGCATCCACCACTACCTGGTAGGCTTTGTTTTTTTTTTTTTTCTTCTTATTTGTGATTTATTTTGTTTGAATTAGAAAATACCCTAATTTTTTAGGGTTTTGGGTCGGAAGACTGGGTCGGGTTAGTGGGTTGGGTCAGTTGGGGTCAATGGGTTGGGTTAAGCAGGTCAGTGGGTTGGGTAGGGTTTGGTTGAGTGAGTGGGGTTATTAGGTTGAGTTGAGTCGGGTGAGTGGGTCAGGTGAGTGGGGGTTATTGGGTTGTAATTATACACTCCTAAAAAAAAAAGACAAAGCTCAGCTTGGCTTGGCTCGAATAAAGCTCGATCGGCTCAACCAACAAGCCAACCTTGAGTGGTTGTTTTGAGCTCGATGCTCAAGCCAAGCCAAGCTTAAGCTCAAGCTTTGTCAAGCTCGGCTCATGTGCCAGCTCTAACTATGGATTCAGGGGGACTGTGGATTCGGGAACCACACAGGAGGATTCGACCTAGGGTCTAGGGTGACCGGTGGATTCGGGGACCCTCTCGACCTGGGCTATGAGATAAAGGGATTGATTCGCCACACTCCAACAGTTCGAGCTTTTAGAGCAAGTGGTTAGTTGTCTTGCATCAGATGGCCCCCCATTGAAACATTTCTAATTGTTTATTTGGCCCACTAAGATGTAGTTTAGACATCCAACCCATCTATTGCGTCTGTCTTACTTGGATGAGGGGTCATACCAAATACCAGGCCATTTTAGAACTTAGGTGAGCCCCACCTGTTGGGATAGGAAGGGCCGGTAGTGGAAGCAAAGCCAAACACAAGTAGCAAATTGAATCAAACAAACAACACAATGCAATCATAATGCATGCAACCAACCACACATAGACAATCCGAATTTAACGTGAAAAAAATTCCTCACGGGTAAAAAACTATGGCATAAAGCGACACCAATCCACTATAATATCAGAAGTTATAAGAGATAGAACCCAAACCTAAGATCACAAGCCCACAAGAGAAACCCAAGCTTTTCCAAAAAGAAAACCCTCTTCTCAAGTTCTTTCTCTCACCTAGAAACTCTCTCAATCCCCTTTCTCGTCTAGGATACCTCTAGCCTCGTAATACACTCCTTAAATAGGAGAAAAATCGGAAATAGAAACTCCTTACTTAAACCGTGCAAGAAACCTGTTACAACAAGGAGACCCGTCAACCGGCCGACAGAACCCAAAAACGGTCAAGCGACCTGTTGTTCCCATCTTCATCTTGACCGACCGGTTGGCCGACCAGTCAATAGCCCCTGTGCAATGATTTTGAGACGTCTGTTTCCAACAAACTCCACCACGACTCAAATCATCATGCACTACCTTGCCACACACAACCTCCACATCTACTTTGTCATAATTATAATCTTGTCGCTTCTCATGCCCCATCGACTTTATCCTTGCATCTTCATACGCCTTGTTGCTCTTTTCAAGTGGCCCTTTTTGTCTTGCCACATACGAGCAACTGTGGATCCCACTGCCGATCCCGTAGCTCCACCATGAATTGTGTTCCCGATCACCTTGTAAAGATTATCGCACCTTTATACTTTGATTATCACGAGTGCTCCCTTCACCACTTTACAATACCAATCACAACCGATGAACCTACACCCTTTCACCTCGAGTGCACCAAGAGATATCATATTCCTCTTCATCTCAATGACATACTTCACACTTTCAAGGATCAGTTTGACTCCATCAAACATCCTAATGCGCATCAAATTAATCCGCACCACATTGCGAGTGTAACCATCACCCACAAATATCGATCAACCATCATACTCCTTGTATGACATGAATGAACTTCACTTAGGATGTACATGACATGATGCACTTGAATCTAAGAGTCACTCTTCACTAAGAGACTTTATGCCAGATACAGTCAATACATCATAACCATCACCACCATCCTCTACGGTATTAGCCCCCTCCCTAGAAGAATCTCCAGATTTCTCTTGCCTTTTCTCGATATTCGAACAATCCCTCTTCGCATGCCTTTCTTCCTCACAATTCTAGCATCTCACAAGGTACCTCCACTTGCCCTTTAATTTAGATCTCGATGACGGTGATCATCCACCCCGCTCAGAATTCCTTCCCCCTCATAACCAGTGCCTCATCCATAGAGGGACCCACGCCGCCGCTTTTCCTTCTCATCACATTCGCTTGAAGGGCTGAGATAACGGTTTCCATGCCAATAGTCTCCCTACATGCGTATGACGAGTCCTTGAGCGACTCAAATGATTCTGGAAGAGAATTCAACAGGATAAACGCTTGATCCTCGTCCTTTATCGATTCATTTATATCCATCAACTTACAAATAGGCCTATTGAAATTGCTAATGTGGCTCTCAACATCGGCCCCCTCCACCATCCTCAAATTATACAACTGAAGCTTCAAATATTTGCGATTTTTCAGAAATTTCTTCGCGTAGATATTCTCCAACTTCACTCATGTTTCAGCTGCAGTTCTTTCTTTCATGATGTTATACAAGACCTCATCTGTCAGGCACAATTGGATTGAGATATTGGCATTTTCATCGATCTTCTTTCACTTTTCTTCTTTCATAGCCTCTTGTTGCTTTCCAAGGAGTGCATCTTGTAGTCATTGCTGAACTAGAAGGCCTTTCATTTTCACCTTCCGAAGTTCAAAATTATTTTTCCCCGAATACTTTTCTATGTCGAACCTCATGCTCGATGCCATGTTCTTGTCTCAGATTCGAATTTCTGTTATACCTCAACGATCGCTTTGATACTAGTAATTGGGCTACGAAGGGCCGACAACGGAAGTAAAGCCGAGCACAAGCAATAAATTGAATCAAACAAGCAACACAATACAATCACAATCCATGCAACCAACCACACATAGACAATCCAAATTTAATATGAAAAAACCCCTCATGAGTAAAAAATCATGGCACAAGCGACACTAATCCACTATAATATCAGAAGTTACAAGAGATGGAACCCAAAAACCCAAGATCACAAGCCTACAAGAGAAACCCAAGCTTTTTCAAGAATAAAACCCTCTTCTTAAGGTCTCTCTCAACTAGAAACTCTCTCAATTCCCTTTCCCGTCTAGGATACCTCTAGCCCCGTAATACACTCCTTAAATAGGAGAAAAAACGAAATAGAAACTCTTTGCACAAACCGCGCAAGAAATCCGTTACGACAAAGAGACCTGTCGACCGACCGAAGCTCAATGTCGACCGGTCGACGGCCCCTGCTGACCGGCTAACAAAACCCAAAAACAGTCCAACGACCTGCTGTTCCCATCTTCACAGTGACCAACCGGTCAGTGGCCCTTGTACAATGATTTTGAGGCAGACATTTCCAACACCACCAAACACGTTTAGATATTTTAAGCATGATTTCACATGGTTTAAAATAGTGTGGCCCCATATATCACTGATTTTTAAGAACATCTTATAACCTAAAGAAGACCCACCATATAGCCAGTGTGGGTGCCCGACACATTACGGTGGCGCCCAAGAGGTCGACCTCATGTAACATGTTTTGCTACACCCAGGTCCATAGCTCAAGTGGCCGACTGAGTGAAGATAGCCTCGTATCAGCACACGGTATCGCTTCCCATGGTGGAGCGACTAACATTGTGATGGGAGGGGTCGGTGGGTGCACTGACAATGGGGTGTGTGAACTAACCCATTAAAAAAATATAATAATAAAAATGTAATAAGTTTTGCTGAGTCACGCCCGCGTAAGAGAGCCTTACACCCCCACGAGTATGCATCAATGAAATGGGCCTAACCATGTCAATGCCTTACATGAATCGAGCTCAACCCAATGGGTATTCGAACCTGACCAACTCGGGGTTTGGGTGCTTAAAAACGAGAACCACGTGCATGAGATCCTGCCCATGATCAGACCCCACTTCCAAGTGGGTCGCTTGGCACTTGTCACTATCGACTTGCCACGTGGAATCCATTAGGAACAATATTATCTGTAGTCGGTTACAAGTGTCCACTAAGGTGGCACTTACATGGTGGGCCCACCATGATGGAGGGATGGGGATGACGAGCTAAATGTACGGTGTACATGACGTGGATAGACCCTTTACTTTTAATCGAACAAAGAAACGTCCGAGTGCACCCGAGGAGAATTTTGCTACACCCACGGCTTGCGTACGCCGCAATCCCAGCCGTGGGTGGGATCCGAATCTCCAGAGGCATGGAAGGCGGAGAGGGCGAGTCCCTCTCCTCTCCCCTCTCCTCTCCCCTCTCGCTCCTCCAAGATTCTATCCAACCTGGCAAGGATTGGAAGTCGGTTTTGTGCGGACTATGGGACCAGGTGAGTTATGTTTGTGAGAAATCCACCCCGGTCATTCATTTTGTGAGTTCATTTTAGGACGTGAGATAAAAAATGGGATGCATCCGTGAACCAAGTGGCCGCACTAAAGGTTAAAGTGATAGGGAACGAACTGATTGTGTTGTAAGTATTTTATCCACTCCGTCCATCCATTTTCCCATATAATTTTAGGGCTTGATATAAAAAATGAACCATATCTGAGTTCAAGGGGATCACACCACAGTAAATAAAGTGGATTGAACATTTACCATTGAAAAATTCTTAAGGGCCACAAAAGCTTTGTATCAAGCTGATATATTTTTTTTGTTACCTTCATCCATATCTGTGTGAAATTATGAAAAGGCATAATGACAATTAAACACCGGCCTTAGGAAAGTTTCAACAGTGGAAATCACTATTCCCACACTTTTCCGTGTTGTAGCACACTTGATCTCTCATGTGTTTCAATTTTTGACTCAACTGTCCAGCTATATAGAAGTACGATATAGATAGTTAAGAAAAAAATAAATAAATAAATTAGGTAACCACTCATATTCAAGCTATAAAAGTCAAATATTGTACTGTGCGGTATTCCAATCAAGGTATTTTTTTATTGTGTGGCCATCCATGGTGAGGCCTTTCAAATCTATGGTTTGGATCACTGAACAATGGGCCCATTTGAAAAACGGTGCAGCTTATGGAGGCCTCCAAAAGCCTTTGGCACGGAGTTGCGATGGAAGCTTATGTGGGGTTCACCATGATGTTTGTGAGAGATCCACTCCATCTATATGTTTTGTGATCTCATTTTAAAACGTGTGACAAAAAATGAGTGTGATCCAAGACTTGAGTGGGCCAAAAACATGAGGATTGAACGTCCATAATTGAAATATTTGTGGGGCCGTAGAAGTTTAGAATCAGGCTAATATTTGTGTTTTCAGTTAATCCCAGTAGGAATGACATTATGAACGGTATGGAAGGCATACAAACATCAAAGAGGACCCAGGGATATTTCAACAGTAGTAATTTCCCTAACTACCTTTACTTTTAGTGCGGCCCACTAGGTTCGCACGGATGGAGCCCATTTTTTGTCTCACGGCCTAAAATGAGCTCACAAAATAGATGGACGGGGTGGATTTTTCACAAACATCAGCTGTGGGACCCACCTGGGTTCCTAGCGCCCAAAAGCCTCCAGAGGCTTTCGCATCAAACCAACTTCCGATTCATGCCAGGCTGGATAGATTCTCGGAGGCGCGAGAGTGGTGAGGAGAGAGACTCGCCCACACCGCCTTCTATGCCCCTGGAGATTTGGATCCCACGCACGGCTGAGATTGCCGCGTACGCAGCGTACGCAAGCCGTGGGTGTAACAAAATTCTTCTCAGTGCACCCGAACCCCACCAGTGCAGTTCTCTCGTGCTCGCAGATTCACCCAAGCCACGTGTGCAAGATCCGAACCGTTCACAAGTTTTGACCTATAGTTAGATCACTTGGGTTAAAGAAAAATGGCTGGTTCGTGTGACAAAAAGCTCTGTGGGCCCACCACTAAGTATGTGTGACGTCAACTCCGTCCATCATCTACGCCTTTTTAGGATGAAAGCCCAGCCGATCAAAATATCAAGTGTGCCGCCCAACAGAGAAAAGTGCCAATAGACACGCCGACCCACTGAAACCTGCTTGGGCCCACCAAAGTTTCGGACCTGGCCGATATTTAGATTTTGCTTTCATCCTGTAGGAGCGGTGGGACTCCCCTCATGAACGGGCTGGATGGATGGCATGTAAATTGCATGGTGGGCCCTAGGAAGGTTGCAATGATGGGTCTCATATCCACTGTTGGTGTGACCGACTTGAGTTTTGGATCTGATGATTTTTGCGCTTAATGTCATAACATGATCTGGTGCTAATGGCTACTTATATTGATGCTGAATGTGGACCGTCGGTGATCTCTTTTGCCTGCCCGTTTCTCATATGCATATGCATGTGCAGCACACCTGATGAGCACGCTGGCCTATTTTTTGAGCCAAGGCGTCTAAGGGATCTGACCTTCCTGATGAGCGGCCTGGATCTTGCAAATGTTGACAAGCAGGCACGTGCAAGAAAAGTGCACGTACCAGTCCTGTTCGACTCATGGGCGGGCCACAATGGGTACCGAGTGTAGATGGGAAGCAGATCGGGCGTTGATCCCAGCACCACCCGGCTAGGTGGTGTTGGGCGATGTGGGGCCCACCGTACCATTTTGCGGCATAAAAGAAAATTGGGCAGCCCTAAACGAAGGTAGACCACACTACAAGAAGTAACGGGGATAATGATACCCACCGTTGAAAAGTTCCTGGCGCCTAGTGTAATGTTTATTTGTCATCTAACCCATTGATAATGTCATCATGTAACCTAGATGAAGGGAAAAATACCAAATATCAGCTTGATCTAATACTTTTGTAGCTTCAAGAAGTTTTTAATGGTGGGCATTCAATCACCAATGTTTTATTGTGGCGCAGTCTACTTTAGCTTTGGATCTACTTCAGTTTTTTTTTTATCATGCCCTAAAATAAATTGGCAAAACAGATGTACAATGTGAATATAAAATACATACATCCAGGTGAGCCCATAATGGTGTTTGGGTGACCACCCAATTTGCTTCTGTATGGATGGTACTTTTTTCTCAACTAACCATATAATTTGAGGATGCCAATTAGGTGGTATGCCAACACCACCCTCAACGTTGTATTTTGATGTGTTGTGGGGCAGTGAAAATGTATGTATTTTATAATCACACCATCTATTAATTTTTTTCATTTTAGGACATGAACTTAAAAATGAGGATCCATAGTTAAAAGAAACTCGAGTAGACCATGCCATGGGGAATAGTTGTGTTAATGACAATCACCATTGAAACCTTTATATAGCTCATTGTAATCTTTATTTTTCATCCAAACTACCATAAGTTCTCTAAAACTTGGATGAAGGTAAAACACAAATATGGGTTTAATCTAAAACTTGTGTGGCCCTCAAAAAGTTTTCAATGGCGGGAGTTCAATAATCATTGTTTCATGGGGTGTGGTCTGCTCGAGCTTTGACTCTGCTTTATTTTGAGGTTCATGTAAAAGGAGGCGGCAAAACAAATGGACAGTGTGATTATAAAATAAATTCCTCACGTTGGGGCCCACAATGCCAACTCATCGGAAAACCACTTCTAGGTGTGATCACGTCCACAATTTTCAATGAGGTGTTGAATGGGATTGGATGCTGGTTAGGTGGCGTTGCCAATACCAACCTAGCATTGATGTGTTGATGTGATGGGGACTGTGGAGCCCTAACAATGATGGGTTGATGGGTTGGGAGCTGTGGTCCTGTGAAGCTCAATATGATGCGTCTTGTATCAATGTGTACATTTGCTATTACAACTCATTATAGGACATTAAATAAGAAATGAAGTAGATTTAAAACTCAAGTGGACCACACTATTAGAAATAGTGTTGACAATGACACACAAGCTCACCACAATGTTTACTTGTCATCTAACATGTTGATAAGGTAACGTTACATGAATGAAGGGGACCACAAATACTAGCTTGATCCAAAACTTTTGTTCTTCCAAGGGCTTGTCGAGGAGCATGGATTTGGATTACTTCCGATTCAAAACCCCCTACATTTAAAATACTCTAGTCGTGTTAATTTGTTACTCTGAAATTGGAATCTTTTAGAATTCAAATGTAGCCATGCATAATATATTTACAAGATTTTGAATTTAATTACTAAATCAACTTTAACCTCTTTAATTAATGTACATATGTAATGTTTGACACAATAATTGTAACAAGCCAGTTGAAATATATACTTTGGTTCAAAATGATGAAATTTTAAATCTTAGAAAAGCCACAAGCACATGATCACAACCAAGTGACTAACTAACAATTTTTAATAGTTGATTTACATGAACAATGTTTGGAATACAGGGATCACCTTATTAAAGTAATTTCAGTGATGTAATATATAATTTGATTGTCTTAAGATATCATCAATGGGCCACATGCCCAATGGATTAATAGCCTAGTAACACACATGTTACACACCCGACTCATGAGGGGAATTTTAGATGTAATCCTAACCTCCACCTTGGATTTTAAACCCTCTTTCCAGGAGATTTGAAATCCCAAGGATTTGGGACCGCATTTACTTTGTGGCAACATATAGATAGGTAGGGGATTACAAACGGAATAATCATGTGATCCGCGTACAATGGAATAACCAGATTTTTGAGCCACGAAACGAAACACATGTGTGACACTGTTGGCACGTGCTGCCGCGCGTAGCTTCTGCAGTCATAACGGTGACGGCATTTTATTGGCGATCCTTCGGTTTTCACTTTTCAGGGTTGGGTGGCCCTTTACCTGACCAGCAAGAATGAAAGGGAACGGTAAATGCAATTCGAGAGCACTCGAAATTGTAGTCCTCAGCAGTTTGCTTCATATGATTGGAATTTGGAATGCCTAGAGGCGGTGGGGTCCACTCAGGGAAACCATGGGCCGGATATCTTGACCTTTAGATGATTATGACGATGAAGGTGAGTTGGTTGTTATTTTATTTTCAACGGCTAGATTATATGCTAGTTCTTCAACCGTACACATCACACAGTTGTACGGCGATCTAGACCGTTCGAATTGCTGAGCCAACTATCGGTGGAGCATAAGCAAAGATTACAATGAGAAATGATATAAATCATCTAAATGACCACACATTATTTTACTTTTAACCATTCGTTTGATAGCCATTCATTGGATGGTTAGGATTGCTTGATGGGCCAGATTTTAGAGATATGTTCCATCCACTATCAGACAAAACCTGGATGGATTGGATATCTGTATATCAATGCTACATGCAAGAAAGCTGAGTCACCACCATTTAAAAATAGCTCTGAACTAACATCCGAATCTAACCATTTGGAAACGGACGCGAATTGTCTGCGCCCCCACAGACTGGAAGTTACTGTGATCAGAAGCTATGTGGGCCCACATAGATTCCTGTGAGAAATCCACGCCGTTCATAAGTTTCTCAATCTCACGATAGGATAGGATTTCAAAAATCAGGCAGATACAATACTCAGGTGGGCCGTACGACATAAGAAAATTGAGAATGGAAATATCCACCGTTAAAACCTTCGACCATGATGTTTATATGCCATCAAAACTGTTCATAAGGTTATTACCACTCGAATAAACTGTAGGCACAAAGATCTTCCTGATCCAAAACTTCTGTACTCCCACAAACTTTCCAACGGTGGTCGTTCAAATCCCACTGTTTCGCATGGCGTGGTCCATCTGATTTTTAGATATATTTGATTTTTAAAATAATGAACTACTGTGAGCCTGAGAAACTGATGGACGGAATGGATTTCTAACTAGAATCTTTGTGTCACCACATAACTTCAGACCACAGGAGATTCCTGTCCGCCGGGGGCACAGGCAATTCGAGTCCTATTGAAACCGCGAATGTTAGGTGAGCATTTTCCCCTTGACAAAGCGCACACCATCTTGGCCCTCTGTCCTTTCAGGTGGGACCCATTATCGGGTGATCCAGACTGTTGATGTGATTTCCATCGCCGTGGATGGAACAATGCCTAAGAATCTCCCTGCTGAAACGGTATTACTCGTAAGACCATGATATCATCTTGATCAATGGGTCCCATTGTAAATTTACAGACGGTCGTGATTCAGTGACGGGGCCGCTTTCAGAAAGGGGTCAAAACGTGTCAGTGCCATGTGTGAGAGATCCGAGCCATTCATCAGGTCATATATCCAAAAATAAAAAAAATCATGGCAGCACAAGTAAGCTACACATGTACGTTGAATTTCAACAGTTGACTTTTTCCCTAAAGTGAGCAGCCGATCAAAATTATTTTGGTCCGTCGGATGCTCAAACTGTACGCTACCTGATTAACGGCTCTGATCTATGACACGTGTGCCATTTTAGGTGAGGTCAATAAGGTAACAAACCTGGATCAATGGACCCCACTTCTACAGACGGTGCCAATTCTGACACGTGGCATATCCATGGTGTGGCCCACTTCTTGATCGACGATCAATGTAGACGCACGTGATCGAGAGGAGTACGCTTTCGTGTGCTCCCGATGTGTAGGGTACGTTCCTTAGAAGTAAAGTGCTTCGAGAGACCTCTCGCTCCGCCATTCGACCGATCAAGAGAGAAGGAATCGCTTGCAGAGGGAAAAAAAGCCCTTTTTTTTCTCGATCCTATCGTCGCAGATCTGAAATAAAATCGTACGTTTTCCTTCTCAGATCTATATCTAGCATTTTCAGTTTTTATTTCTCCATTGAAAACCTAGTTTTACCATTGATTTTGTTCAGATTCGTGGATTTCGGCGTTTTTTTTCCCGTTTTTGGAGTTTTTTTTTCGCAAAAAAGGGAGATTTGTATGATGTGAAAGGTATGTTCTTTGATTTTTGGAGTTTTTTCCGCTTCGGATCAAATTTTTGGAGAAATTGAATTTATTTGTATTTTATATTGCTTGATTTTAGTGGTGATAGAAGAATTGCTTTTATTTTGGAGAGATTTGATTGGAGGCATGTATATTGAGGAATTGACGGAGAGGGAGTCGGGAATAGGAGACGAAGAATCGCTAACAGATGTTCGCAGCACTGAGGTTGTATTGCTGAATGCGAAAAGGGCGTTGATTGTAGTCGGGGGCCGCATTCTTTTCTACCCGACTCTTCTGTACAACGTTGTCCGAAATAAGGTAGAACCAGAGTTTCGGTGGTGGGATTTGGTCGATGAGGTATTTTTTTTTCTGTCCCTTCTCTTGTTGAGTTTTGTTGCCTCCATGTGAAAATTCACCTTTAAATTTCAATTTGTAATAGTAATGTGTCGATTATCAGTTTTTATTGCTAGGTGCGGTTCCATTTCCGACAGACGTTCCTCGCCTAAAACAGCTTGGAGTTGAAGGGGTGATCACATTGAATGAGCCATATGAGACCCTGGTTCCCACATCTCTATATCTTGTGAGTATTTTCAATTGGTGGTTATTTTGATATGTTTTCGCTAATAGGATAGGTTTTTTTTTTTCACTTGAATTTTGTTCTTGTGATGATTTTCCTTGCATAGTTCTCCTACAATTTGACAAGATTACGGTTGTTTTGTTGCCTTGGCTCTATTATTCAAATGGATGGGGAGATCAATGAGGATGCTTTAAATAGAATTAAAGCTGGGTGGGTGAAGTGGCCATGTGCTTCTAGATTGCTGTGTGATGGAGTGGGCATGCCAATGATTTTTTTTTTTTTTTGAAAGATGGGATGCCAATGAAATAGAGGGGGACTTTCTTTAAAACAGCTATTCAACCAGCTATCCTATATGGGCAGGGATGCTTATGTAATAGAAGGAAGCTTTCTTGAAAACAGCTATTCAACAGTTATGCTATATGGGAAAGAGTGTTGGACGGTTTAGTCCAAGGCCATCCTGTTACCTGAGAAGGGATATGAAACGATATGGAGGCCTGTCTGAAGTCTGAACTCCCAAGTATAAGTCCTTAGGAATGATTGTGGAAACAATATTCACAAAGCTGACCTTAAATAGTTGGGACAAGGTGGTGGCCACAGCAGTGGGGTGGTGAAGATGATGATTAAAAAAAAAAAAAATGAATGGCAATCTTTTAGAAAGTAGTTCCTGAGTAATTTGTGAATTGTTGAATAATTCTTTAGCTATTCGTGACTTATTAATGAGCAATATTTGAATTATTCACCATTTATCAATTAACAATACCTAAATTAGTTAGGAATCTTTAGTTTAAAGAAAATCTTGAAGTAAAAGTTGTTTTCATAAAATTTCCCCATCTCTTTATTTCTGAAATATTCCCAATTTGTATTGGGTGACTACAAATTGGCAATTGCTTTGCTGGTTTTCTCACTAATCTGAACTTTGCAACAGCTCTGTGTGAGCTTTAATCTAGCCACAGTGATTTGCCTAGTTGCCCAGTTGGTGACCTGGCCGGTAGATGTAGCAATTAGGTCATCGCATAGGCCATGGTTTTGTCTATGCTTTTATACTCCTATGTTATAATGAATGCAAGGGGGAAAAAGGATAAGTGTACCGGGAGCCTACACCTAGGCATCTGGATTGCCACTTGTTATTCGAACTGGTTAGGGCACAACTCTACTGGAGGGGAGACTTGGGATTGAGTTCTGATGTTGTACCTGAACCCTGATAATGTATTCCACCAAAAAGGGTCCATCAATTATGACGGTTTTATTTGTATGCAATTCGAGACTTTTATTTATTTATTTATTATGGTCGAATGGCTTGTTCCTCATTCACTAAGTGGTTGCCTAGGCACCCAAGACAGTCAGTCCCATTGGTGATCCTCTTTGTTGCTTAAAGACTGGTTATTGTCAGAATTGGATTTTTTTTTTTTTTGCGTGGTGGATTACTTCCGGCATCAATATGATCCGGTTCAACATTAAATAGGATATCTCTCAGATTTCTATTTGCGAATAATAACTGCCAATTCAAATTATGATTCAATTTTGTGGATTTCCTCATCTAAATATCTGTCTTATCCTCTACTAGTTTATGACACCACAGTGTGAGTCTGTTGAATAATTGAATCCAGTGGTTGTTGATATTGGTGGTCCAAATAACATATGAAATTGGGTTGGCCCATTTGGGGATCAATATTTGATGTTTCCGTATGTCTTGTTTTTATGTGTAGGCTCATGGCATTGATCATTTAGTGATCCCTACAAGAGATTACCTTTTTGCTCCTTCATTTGGAGATATATGCCAAGCTGTTGGCTTCATTCATAGTAAGTATTCTTCCCAAACTTTCTTTATTTCAGATGCACTGTATCTCTTTTGAATATTTTCTTCTTTCTTATAGACCAGCCCTTGAAATTCTCCGTGAGCGTTGCTTAGGTATGACATCTATTTCACAAATCACAATAGTAGGAAAAGATGGAACTTGATTTCATGGATGAGTGCTAATTTACTGAATCATCGGGAAGTTTTGCTTGCAAAGCTTTAATGGTTCTTCTGATATGCACAATACTTCTACCATGGTTTGTCAAATTCATGTAATTTAATTGGCCTTGTACAACCAAGTTTCCATTTCTTTTTACTAAGTTAAATGAAAATGAGGATCTAAACTCACATGCACGTGCCAACTTATGTGGAACATCTGAACCGCTTATCAGGTGGGCGCCATGTATAGATGCCTTGGCCTAGAAATAGGTTGGTTTACTGATCTCGTCGGCTAGAGTGTACGAAACAGTGGGTGGCTATTTGTCTATTTGTTTGTTTCATGCACTGTGGCCCAATAAATGAGTGGACTAACCTGGTGGGCTAATCCATTTCTTTTGCACAAATGTGTGAAATATTCGAGCCATGTATCAGGTAGGCCCCATATGCTGGTGGCTTTGCCCAAATAGAGGCTGGTCCACTCATCTTGTGGGCTACGGTGACGGTAAATGACACTTCTTTGTACCATCTATTTGTTTCATCCACTGCTGCCCACTAGATGAGTGAACTAGCATTATTTTTGGGCGAGCATATCCACATGGAGGTGCTCACATGATGGTTGGATGGATGAGCTGTTTCACGGTTTGTCATGCGAGGGAAATCTATCTGTTGCTGATGACAATGACAAATCAAAACTTTGTAACTTTGAAAGTTTGGCACTTGTGGAAACATGCATGGAGGCTGGCTATACATGTGTTGTGATTAGAAGACCTCTGCTTTTGAAGACCTTTTCTACTTTTTACCTTTTAAAAGTTAGATGAGTTGTTTCAAAACTTTTTTTTATCCTTCAAAAAAAAAAAAAAAAAAAATTTGTGGAACTTCTGGTAGTGTTTGTTTGATTTTATTTCTTGCTCACTAAGCATAGGAAGATTTAAGTAACAAGTGAAAGAGGGGCCAAAACCAATCCAAAACAAAAGAAAGAGGCCAGGAGTGTGATAACTCTTAAGTACTACAATGTTCCGTGGTCTGCTGTCTACAGTTTTTCGTCACATCTATACCGAGTGACGAGTGAGAGACATGTTTCTATCACTCAATGCATCACGAGGGTGGGGGGAGTAATTGGTATGAAATTATGTGTTTGGAAGGGATGTTCTTGACAAGGAAATTAATGAGTATGTTAGGATTATGGAATTAATTGAAAATCATGGAAAACCTCATCATGCAACGGATGGTTGGGTCTGGGAATTGAGCAAACCTGGGGCTTTAGTTGGGTCTGGAAATCGAGCAAAACCGGGCTTTTATGGTTAGGTCATTCTACTTGGTGCTTCAAGAACCTTGGTTGAATCAGGATATGGATCCTATTAGTCAAATATCGAGGTTCCCAGGGTGGTGGCTTTTGGGTGGTTAGCGGGAAAAAACAAGATTCCTAAAGTAGATAACCTTGGAAAAGGCAGATGATAATTGCCAATGGGTGTATGCTGTCTCCAAGATGAGGAAGATGTGGATTACCTTTTAATGCTCCGCCCATTCTCAACAAAAGTGTTGGAAAATCTCTGTATGCTGCTGGAGGCCCATTGGGTCATGCCTCGTCAGTTTGGGGAGCAGTAGGAGTGGAAAGAAGAAAAGGACATTTGGCGATCGGTTTTCTCATCCGTCATATGGTTGGTTTGGTTAGAAGCAACTCCAAGACCTTCAACTGTAAGGTTTCATCTACAAATCAGGCATTCAATAAAGCTAAATGGTTGGTGATGGAATGGGCTAGAGATGGATTTTGTGGGCTGCCTTCCTCTCTAGAAACTTTTCAGGGGAGTTGGGGTGAATTTTCCCCTTTGTATTAGCTGGATGATCTCTCATCATCCTCTTTGTTTATCTTTTGCCTTTCCTTTTTAATAAAAATTTCAGTTACTCTTCTTCGAGAAAAAAGAAAAAAAAAAAAAGAGAAGAAAAAAAAGGACCATGGTCTACCACAACAATGGGTGAAGCAGCCAAACTTTTTTTTTTTTCTTTCACTTGCACTCACACACCCCACACACACCTGTGCACTCGACCTAAGCTGACAGATTAAGACAATATAGAAAAGAAAACTCCCTCAACCCAATTCAATCCACTAAAGATAAGGGGAGACAACTTGAACCACGAAGTATTGGTGGGAGGAAAAGGGAGAAAGAGACATAAATTGAGGAACTGGGAACTTAAAACCAAGACTTTGACAGATGAAATGGTCAATATAAATCTTAAGCTTGTTTGTATGATTTGTAGGGTGTTTAATAATTTTATAAGATGGACCTTATGACATTCTTGAGGAGAATATCATAAGAGAGAATGTCAATTTACATATCCTTTTGGGATACTTCCCTAAAAGAGGTTGGTAGGAATTTAGTGTAAATGTATGGAATGAATTAGGATCTTAATCGTTGTAAGTTGGGGGAAGATCCTTCTCTCCCTTGAGTGTCTTTCCTTCCGCTTGTGGAGACAAGCCTTATGACATTATTTACATCATCCAGTCTGCTTATAACCCAGCATAGTATTTAGGGCCTGCTTGTTTCCTCAGTTACCCTGGTAATTTAAGGTACCTGCTTGTTTCCTCAGTTACCCTGGTAATTTAAGGTAAATTTGCCATCATTACGATTTCACCACCTCCAAACCAAATGCGGGAATCAAATGCGGGAATCGTTAGTCAGCAGAAGTATTCAGGAGAGGTAAAGGAATTTGGAATCATTGCACTATTTCATGGCATTACCGTGAAAATCTCGAATCCAAATTGCGACATCAGTGTATTTTGGTGATGATTTGACATTTAAGTAACGTAAAAATGCCATCACTAAAATTAAAAAAAAAAAAGAGAGCCATCATTATGATTTTACCGTCGATAAACCAAACACGGGAATCGACGGTCAAACGCGGATGTTGTCAGGAGACGGGGAAAGTAATTCGTAATCATTTCATATTTTCTCTACATTACCATTGTAATTGGTGAAACAAACAGGCCCTTAAAGTAATTGTTGTTGTACCTTTTGTGATCACCATTTTAGCATTGTTGCTTGATCTCCTAATGAACTACTTGTGTGCTTCCCTTTCAATAACATCAACTGACCAAACATTGTTTAGCATGGCGTTTAGTGTCACCATACATGAACCCCATTATATAGGCTGGTTTAGGCTATGAGATCATTTTTAAAATTGAATCTGTGGCTGTTAGGAACTAAAATCTTACTTCAGTAGTTGGAGCTCAAATGATGACAATGTCAAATGTTCAGGCTATGAGATCATTTTTAAAATTGAATCTGTGGCTGCTAGGAACTAAAATCTTACTTCAGTAGTTGGAGCTCAAATGATGACAATGTCAAACCAGCTTTGCTTTTACAAACAGACCTTTGTTAAGCCCATACATGTGGATCAAGCAGCTCATGTACACGTCATCACTTGTGCCACCATGTCACATAGGTACAAGATCAAATCCATCCATCATGAGGGTCCCACTATATTGATCTTCTGGTCCAAGAATCAATTTGGTTGAACAAACAAGTGTGCCTCAGTTTATGAAACAATTGCACAGCTGAAATAAACTCGGTCAGAGTTTTCTAAGAGGCCCACCCGTTTCTAACATCATGGCATGCCTAACGAGTGGACAGACATGATTTCTGGCTGAGAACATCTAGACAATAAGACCGACCCCATGGATGGCTTGGATATTACCTATCTGCTACGTTGGCACATGTGGTGGTGTGGATGGTGTGCCTTGTACACAGTTTGGGCTCAGCAAGCCTCTTACAAATGATACTAGTATATTACTTGATTTTCGGAAGACTGATATATGTATTGTATATAAGAGTGTGTATCTTGGTTTTATTTATTTATATATATTTTTTGAAAGGTTGGAAATAATTTACCTCATGAAAAAGTTGGAAAATTTTGATTTCGAGAGAAGAATTTACAGAATGGGACAGCCACCCCCCAATGATCCAAGCCACCCATTTCAATGGTAGGCCTGAAAGCCTCACCTAGCAAACACCGTCTCTCCTTCTGTAATGATCCCCTCTATGATCTGAACTGATTGTAAATGGGCCATCTCTTTTACTCCAATCCAGGGAGCTCTTACCTGTGTTCCATTGGAGTCACAGTCAACAATTGGACCAGGAAAAAAAAAAAAATCTCTAACAGCCTACGCTTGTTACAAATGATATCCCATATCCATTTTGACCCTGGATCACCCCACGATCTGCCATAACAATTCAGTCCCACGATCTGCCATAACAATTCAGTTTTAATGACCCTTCAGAAGGAGGCTTCATTTGGATGACTCTCCTCTCATCGATATTCTTATCATCGATTATTTCTTACCAGCTCCTTAGATCGTCGCTGTTTACATTGATGAACTCCTGTGAACAATCACCCAAGGCTATAATTTTCCCTCTTATTCTCTCTATCACTTTAGTTCCACTTTCCGACTTGTATTGAAAGTCCGGTTATTTTGTCCCTTCAAAATAGACCGAAGTACCACCCATGGATGACAAGATTCCTCAAAAAACTGATCCTTTGAGTAGTGAAACCTCCTCCTTGCTTCCATAAATTTCCCCCAAATATTCCAGTGGGATAGAATATCAGTTCATCTCATGTTATTTGATAGAATGGCTGTTTTTTCTATGTTTTAGAAAATCGATATATACCTGGGAACTCTTAGTTGCTGTGTTGTTGTTTGTTTGCAACGTGACCGAACTTCCTAAAACTAATCCTTTCTAGATATCTGCATTAAATATATTACCTAAGTTGCCCTTGGACTCGCTTCACATCCAGTGCATGCTGATACTTGAAAACGAGTCTGTGAAACATGATATGCTTATCTTTTTCCCACCAACTAAATGTACACAAATACAAAATTATAATGAATGAGAGTTTCTAATCTTTGCTAATTTCTAATATTTCTTCATCACCAGTCCTGTTCTGATGCCATCTGGATGTTATTATAGTAACAATATAGTATATACGACCATCATTACCTGCACCTACACCAGATTCTGAATTTATCTTACGCACAATGCACTTCCAAACTGACCACCATTGATTCATTTGACAACAGATGGATCTAGTGGTGCTCTTCTTTTCTCTTTTTTACCTCCTTCCGAGATTTTTCCCTTTTTTTTTTTTTGGGTGCTTTATAGTAAAATAAGGGCACCTTTGATCGACAGCTCATGCAATGTCATGGCTATTATTGCTTACTTAGTATTGAGAAATCCCTCTCTGACTGGCCATGCATGCCGTAAAAATTTCCCTTACTGTTTTTTGCTAGAATAAACTACACAAATTATCATTCTCCAGTCTTGCATTCAAAGTGTTACATGAAGTGGCCTTCATTCATTCTCTCTTTAGAATGATCTTTGTCAATGTTCTGTTGTAATTTTCTTTATGGTCTTCTCTCATGAAGGGAATGCTTCTCATGGGAGAACAACATATGTGCACTGTAAAGCTGGCCGTGGACGCAGCACAACCATTGTTCTCTGTTACCTGGTAAATGACACTCTTAGCCTTTGGTATGGAAATACTGAATAACAATGGATAATGGGCCTGCAAGCCGTTACTGAGCTTTCTTGTTGCAGGTGCAACATAAGGGTATGACCCCCTCTGCTGCCTATGAATATGTGAGGTTTAGCAGGCCAAGAGTGCGCTTAGCTGCTGCTCAGTGGCAGGTATTTAAGTACAGGTTTCAGCAATCTTTCACTTTCCCCTTTTAGGTTCGGGTTTTCTCTGTACATGTATTTGGTTCTTCTGGAGCTGCCAGAAAATTCAAAATAACCGTTGCCATCAATACATACATTTTACACTAGCACATGCATATACGTGTACATATATACGGTTTCAAATCATTTTACATAGCCATACACTTAATATGCATACTGACATTGATCGAGCTCAGCGCATTCGCTCTTGGTTTGACATATTGTCTGAAACTGATTGTACCAGTATACGATACATCTGTATTGGCCTGTATTGGCCCAAAACAGTCCAATGCAGGGACGAATACAGTACATTGAAGCTGATTTGCAAACCGTGCATTTACTCAGTCTAGATGCTAGTATTGGACCTTATGGAGGGATCCATTAAGATGGATTCTTGATCTCCTGAGTATGGTGTTGATGCATATAACCCGCACACTGGTTATGTCCATCATGCTAACTGTATAGACTGTCTGGCTCTTGCCATCCCCTCTGTTTATTTATGATCCAGTGAGTCCTCAATGGTGGATCAAAATCCCATATTCCATCAACAAAAATTGATTGCTTACTTGCCTACAAATTGCAGGCTGTTCAAGAGTACTATGAGATCAAGGTAACAAAGACCAGGAAGTCCAGTTGCATGGACAATCTGATCATGAAATCACCAGCTCTAAGGGCCGCTCAAGGTACTGTGGTTTTTGATGATGGGTCTGTTGTAATGGTGGCAAAGTCTGACATTGAAGGCTACAATGGAAGCCATGAATCGGGTATTGTGGGCAATGACATATGGGCAGAGCTGAGCTTGGTCTACAGGGTCCAGTTTGCAGGGCAGGCAGCACTGGCGAGGCTTTCTTGCCTGTGGCTTCGTTGCCACACTGGGCAAAAAATAGCAGCTGAGAAGCTGGGAAAGGAGAGCTGCTCAGTAGAGGCTGATCAGCGGGGGGGTTTAGGTGTCGATATACCTGTTTATTGAGTTTATTGAGAGGGCGTTGAGAGTGTAGTGAAGGTCATAAAAGCTTTTCTTCTTTTCATCTGCCCTCTTCTTCTTTCTTTTTCAAAAAAAAAGAGGAAAGTGTATGGACATGTGGTCTTATGTATGTTTATGTTAATAATAATAATATTGCATTTGTGGAAAATCAAATGTTGGAAGAAGTGTTTTTAGTTCTTTTGAGAAGGATTGGAAGGCCAATGAGCTCCTGATGAACCGGATAAAACCTGTTTGCAACTCCATGGCAAGCTAGCGGCTTGGGTGGGACTGTAAAAGGTGCCCATTTTAATGTGTTTCTTCCATGGCCTGTGGCGTTTCTGAGAAACCAAATATCTAACTCTATCCTCTATACTTCAAATTACATCGTGCAAACTAGGGAAAAGTAAAGCAAAGCAGTCATGTGACATAAGTGTGAGGTAAGCTGACGTCAGCACTGATGGAAGCAAGCCCTCTTAACCTAATTGTTTTGTGGAAAATCTTTTTCCTCATATTTTTAAATAAATGTTGTGCCCTCTTGTTGAGGGTACAACTGTACAAACTTGCATCCAAGATGCCTCCGCATCATTTCGGTGAATCACATGGTTCCACAATGAATCCCACCTTGTGGCCATCTTGCATCTCACATGCCTAATCTTGTGGGCTATCCCACCTCCAGCTTCCTTGATGTCTGCACCAAGATGCCCCACATCAATCTTATTGACACAAGGGATGCATTTTTTTTTTCTTGCAATTTGAATATTGCAATTGTTAGCACTATAAAATAGTACAAATGGGTGCATTTCTATCTAATATTTGAATATTGCAATTTTTAGCACTACAAAATGGATGCATATTTTTATATTGCAAGTTTTAGCAGGACAAAATGGCACAAATGGATGCATTTTGCCTGCAATCTAAATATTGCAATCCTTTGCACAACACATAAAAGAGAACTCTCTTCCTGGCAATATTGAAATTTTATGTTATTTTGCACCAGATCGAAGTCTCAAACTGGATATTGTAATCTCATAACAATCTAACATTGCAGTAGATACGGCTATAATAATTACTTCAAACATCTCCCTGTAGACTCTTTAATGATGTTATCGGCCACAAATGGATGGTTAAGGAGAGAAATATAACAGATTCAGGTTCTAACATTGGTCTCTTGAATATTCCAATCTGAGTAATTAGCGGATCCTACATCCATCTTTGATGTATTGGTTACAGGGATAAATGGAGACTCTAGCCTTTGGAAATGTGTCATCTTTCAATGATCCAAACCATTTATACGATGGGCCCCACTTCCGGCTGTGGATAACCCAAAATAAAAACTCTTGGATAAGTGTATTTAACACTTCTTGAGTTTTTTTTACTATTAACGGTTTCCTCAAATTGAGAGTATTTGGTATTCTCCAACCATTGAAAAGGCACATCGGTTTACCCATGTTTGGGTAATCCATACCATTGATAGAGGACGCACAAAAATACCTCAATTACTAATATCTGAATCAACTTGCACGTGGGCCCTTGTATTTTTCTTCTAAACCGTCCATTTACAGGCAGTAAATCTAAAGATGAAACTATGATATTGAGGAGGTTTTGAGCCATATAGTCCATCTACAGTGGGCCACAACAGACCAGCCACCTAGATTACCGATCCGTGGGCCCCACTTATCGGAATTGAAATCACATTACACTGTGCAAATATAACCCAATTTTCACTGTTATTCAGATCACAAACACAGCTCCAAACTAATAATCATACAAAAAAAAAAAGAAAAAAAAAAGATATCCAATAGAACTCAAATTCAATTAAAAGAAAACGAAATAAAATCCTCTCAGAATCCGATCTCCTTATCAGACGTAATCGGATGCCCGTCGTATTCCAATCGCACGGAGAGCGTCGCAGAAATCGCTCGGAATTTCAACCTCAAGCCATCCATGATTTCCTGAATATTCTCATCTTCCGGATCCAAAATCGGGTATTTCTCCAGCAATTCCTCCATCTGCTTCATGTTCTTCTGAACCCTCGACGAGAAGCTGCTTGGTTCGACGCGTAGGATCGAATTCCATACGTCGATGCAACCCTGATAAAACCCTAGCTCCTCACCGACTTCAAACCCTAGCTTCAGACCCACCTCTCTTCCTTCATGCTTTCCGGAGATCAGGCCGTCGTTGAATCCATCTCTGAAACCCTCGTCGAAGTGAGTTTCCTCAAGCTTGAGAGATGAATCGAAGATGTCTTCGAGATTACTAGGGTTTGGGGAAAGAGATTCCATGGTCGACAGAGAAGAGCTTGAGGAATACGGAGGATTTATATGATACGCGACTTGTGTCTCTGTCTCTCCTCAGTATGCTCGGGTTTTCGATCGGAGGATTAGGGGCTTCTTTCGGTAATCTAATCCAGACCGTTGTCTGCTGATTCCCATCCAAAAGTATTTTAAATATTTTCTGCAGGACTATCTTAACGTTTCAATTCGTGGCCTATAGATTGATCAACGGCCCATATTCAAATAGTCCCAAGATATTGCGCTGGGATGTCATGTGTAGCAGATTTTTTTGGCCCAAAATATTCTGATAAAACAGATGGACGGTGTGAATATATCATATACATTAAGGTGGGGCGTAGATTTAAATCAACACTTTTGGACTAATTTTCTAGTCGGGGTTACTCGCCCACTATAAAAACTGGTGAAAAAGTAATAAATCATTTATGCATCCCTGATCTCAAATGAGTTACTTGGAAAAGTAACTTATTTGGTTGGGCCCTTAAAAGAAGATCTTATCATCTATTTGTTTTTATGGTTAAAATGACCCAAATTGTACTCAATACTTTAATGGGCGGCTGATGAGGCAATGTCATCTATTTTATCATCTATTTCATGGCACAAAATAATGTTGGTCGGCTGATGAGGCAATGTCAAACTTACATGAGTAAGATGGACGGCGCAATGTCATCTATTTTATCATCTATTTCATGGCTCAAAATAATGTTGGTCGGCTGATGAGGCAATGTCAAACTTACATGAGTAAGATGGACGGCTAAACAAAAAAAAGAAAAAAGAAAAAAAGTCTTGACTCCAAATTCAACAGACGGCTGGCACTTGCACGGTGATCTCACCTGATGAATGGTCCAATCTCTGACACATGTGCCGTCCAACCATATCCCTGACACGTGCTCCGCCCCATCACCTGCGGAATAAATGTTATTGTAGATTCAAATGCTCCAGTTTGTCCAGCTGGACCATGGTTAAGGTAGCCCAGCCGTTTATATGATGGGCCACAATGAATGAAGAATGCCTAAGATATCTCCCAGATCAGCGGCTCCGTGTGATATGTGTGCAGGTGTGACAAAATTGAATGTATAGATCGGTTCAGACCGAATAACGAGAATCCCAAATATGAATATAGGTAGACATGTTGAATCCGCCGCATATGACTGATATTTATGTGAAGATGGGTCATTTGTATTGGGATTGAACGCCTCTACTTTTCACGCATAAGACCATCGATCCATTGGCTAGCCGGTCGGTTACGTTGGATCAAGACAACAGGTTTGCTGGAATCTTTTTTGGGCCATTCGGCCAGTCGGTCGGTGGGGGGGTCCAACTGGTCGGACGACCGGTTGGCAATTTTCTTTTTAGACTGGGTTTCTTGTGTGGTTTTGCGCAAGGGGTTTCTAATTCCGATTTTCTTCTATTTAAGGAGATGTAATCCGAGATTAGGGTTGCCGCCAACGGGCCAAGGGATTGAAAGGGTTCTAGGGTGAGAGAAAAAGTTAGGAGGAAGCTTGGAGTTCTCTGAGATGAGGGAAAGGGCTGTGTTTGTCCTTCTCATGTGAGAATTAGCTTTGTTAGCTTGGGATTTCTCTTGTGGGCTATGATCCGGGTTGTGTTTATTTTATCTCTTGTAACTTTTGATATCATGGTGGATTGATGTCGCTTTGTGCCGTGGTTTTTTACCTTGTGAGGGGTTTTTCCACGTAAAATTCAGATTGCCTTCTTGTATGTGATGATTTGCTTATTGATTGCCATTGTGGTGTGTTCCTCGCCTGCTCTGATTGCTTCCGCTGCGGGGCTCCTAACCCCAATAATTTACACAGTTGCTTAATAAAGATCAGGAGAATTAGGTTCATCCCTAAAAGTAAGTTGTACCTCTACCTTATGTACGAAAGAACTTTCTAATTTGCGTGATTGTGATCAATAGTAATCAATGTATAATTTACTCAACGATGTAACTATTACATCTAATGACAATGCTAGAAAGTGATGTTCGTGGAGGACGCTACACTACCATATGGTAAGATAAAACCAAAAGATAAATATGGTAAAAGGATTTGTTGGATTTTGTATTGATGCAAGATATTCATCGTTTATAGGATTTTTAAACGGTTGCATGAGAAAATATATAGGATTCTTAAAGGGTTGCGGGAGAAAATATCATGTAACGACTCCCTTCCTGAAGTAAGAATGAATTCCTTGCTTTTCTCTTTGAATGTGAGCTTCACTAGCTTAGAAAGCACTTTCTCTGCCACGTGGCCACAGCATGTGACTCGATCAGATTTTGGCGCCAACACCCGTAAACCTATTAAACACTCTTAAACCTTTGAACATTGGGGCATGCTCCATCCGTTATGTTTCCGATTATATCAATGACCTAGATCACCGAAAGTGGACCCCACCTGCTCAAAATATATGTGCATCAAGAAGCTATTCCTTTTTTGCTCCATCCCGAGCGTTATAATTCCCACTACATTAAAGTAACCACATCTAACGGCTACGATGATCTCTGCTCCGGTTGTAATAGAATGTCAGGTTTGGATAGGTTGGGGCCCACTGACATGATGTCGGCTCAGCTACTTGGGTTGCTTGTGGATGATGGGGCTCACCGAAAGCCACCGACCAATGGACAGTCTTTTGTTCAGGTATTTTCGTGCCTCCATTTCCTCTGCCAGACATGGGACACGTGTACAATAATCTGAACCACTCGTTCCCTGGAATCTGAATCTGATTGGATACTAATAAAACTTGATTTGTTGGAATTATCTTAGCCATCTAATAAAACCGTTCTTTTTCTCGTTGAATGCTAGCCGTCTAATGGAATATATTATCTCAAGGTTTGGCGAGTGGCTGAAATTGATTTTGTAAGGAATGTGGAATGAATACCGATCTTCTGTTAAAACCTAGCAGAGAACCTCTGCTGCTGCTGCTGCTCTGATTGGTCCAACTCAGTCTGATTGTGTCAGAGCTGCTCAGATCAGGCACAGTCAGGTTAAGTTGGACCAATCAGACTGGTGACGGGTGACGAGCAGATTTTCCTGGTCGGTTTTAACATAGGATCCGGACTCGTGTGGAACAGTAACATATTCTCATGCATGAGTAAGATTGGAATAAACTCTAATATTTAGCGCACGTGGCTATTAAGTAGAGATCTCATCATAGGTTGTATGAAACTTCTCATGCAACCCCATTTTTTTCCCAATAAAATACTCCTTTAATGGATCATCTGTACCATGGAAGCAGTAGTACCCACCTTGAAGATCATGGTGTACAAAAATCAGTCCGGTAATGTCATCAGTGGGCAAAAAAATGGACTTAGAGGACAACCAAAGGTTTGATTTAATTTAAAATTGGACCACTCATTTAAACGGACCGAATTAATCTTTGACAAGGACGGGTGGGAATGGAATTGTCTACAACACCTGTTTTGCATAGTAAGTGAAACGCTCAATCTCTTTGGTACTGACAATGCTGTATGCACGGAGCTATCACTCCGTCCATCATGTGATAACTATTATCTCTTTACGTGCATAAAAAATTCACTGGGACATTTAAAAAAAAAACACACACACTCAGATGGGTCTAAAACCTCTGGGTTCACACGTTGCATGGTCCACCTGAGTTTCGGACGAGGGTGATTTTTGTGTCCCCATTCTTATGAGTCACATATAATGAACGGTTCTGATGAAAGATAAATGATATAATAGCCCTATTTACTCGATATAAAACAGATGAGGTGGACGGTCCTAAGTGAAACTATTTAGGGCCTGTTTGGAAATTGTAATTAAATAGTATGGAATTGCATTAAATGGAATTAACATTTTATTGTATAATGATTGTATGTTTAGAAGTATCATTATATTTTGATAATCTAATCTTACCTTTAGGATTAGAATTTTCTTTTGAAAAAAAACATTGTATTAAGTGAAACTTATGCTTGGCAATCCATAGAATTGTAATCAATAGACCAGATTTCACAACTGATGCCAATCACTTGATCACATAGGCAACTTGAATGTCATGTGAAAAGGATGCATATGGATGGATGGTGTAGACAAAACACATGCATCAACGTGGGCCAAAAAATGTAATGGATTTCAAAATTTGTCATAAATCCATAGTATTCTTATTAGGACTAGATGATATAATACATTAACTAATATAATCCTTTCCATCATTTCCAAACATGGGATAGGGATTTACACGGGACCAAATGCAATTCTTATATAAACCTTTCCATACACCTTACTGCATTTGAGCACCTATGCATTTGCCTTGATGAAAAGAGAAATGGTCACCCATTAGTTGCACATCTAATTGGTTGGTGTGTGGGGCCATTATAGTATTTGTATTCATGACTTTTCAATCGTGAAATTGAGATGCGCGAAGATATGATTGATTGTACGATAGGAGAATACGATGAATAGTCCACCTACCAAATTCTACATTCATGCACGGTATTCCCAAGCAGCGGATTAGACGAGACCCAGTCTCATGCAAGATGGTGCTGCCCTTACCGTGTGGCCCACCTTGATGTATCTATTTTGCATTTATCTCGTCCATTCTTTTTACTAGATTATTTTAGTACATGATCCCATATCCAATTATTAGGTGGACCATACCATAGGAAACAATGGTGATTGACCGTTAAGAGGCTACAAAAGTTTTGGATTAAGCTGATATTTATTTTTCCTTTCATGTAGGCTTATGTGACCTTATCAGTGGATTGGATGGCAAATAAACACTTAAGAAGGTGCGCGAGAAGAAGTTTTTAATGGTAGGGCATTCAATCACCAGTGTTTCCTTCAAGTATGGTCCACCTGAGATTTGGATCTCCTTCATTTTTTGTATCATGCCCTAAGATGTGGAAAAACGGATGGAGAGCAGGGGTACAAAATAGATACATCAAGGTGGGCCCCACAGTAAGTGACGGTGCGTCTTAGGTGAGGTAGGCTCTCACCTAATCCGCTCCCTCAGACAACAGAGGAACACGAATATCCCCAGGCAATCCGCTTGCGATCATGCCACAAAAATCTCTCTGAAAGGCGATAAAATCTCGTGCTAAGGAATGGTTGAGTAGTTTTGGACCACTGTTCAGCCCCATCTTGCAGTATCTTTCGGCTCTGCATGCGGCCAGTTATGACAGTTTATCCCTGCATGGGCATAGTCCATCTAAAGTGGGGTACCATGTGGACAGCTTTATTCTCATATGGCTGTGTATCAACCATCTGCCAGAGTATCAAAGTTTTTCTAAGAAATCATTTCCATGTCGCCAGTGCACGTCAAAACAATTCATTCAGCCAGACCCACTTTGGATGTTCCATACCTGAAAAAAATGTTGGTAATTGGACAATCCTAACCGCTCGTCAAGTAGCCTGGATGAATTGTTTAAAAAAGAACGGTTCAGATTTAACTGTGAAGTCCAGTATTGCGGTTGTTGGCTTGATTTGACTTTTCATTTTTTTTTGGTCAGCTGATCTGATCACCATTCAGTGACTGTGTACGATGGAGAGAGGGGAAGACCGACCCACGTGATCCATTGACTAGTGACGCCATCAGATTCTTACAAGTACTAATCTCCACCGTATGATCATCGAAAGCGGATTGCGTGGTGTTATGTGGTCCATTGACGTCACCAAGTTAATGTGGGTCCCACCCTGATGTATGTGTTATATCCACACTGTACATACATTTTCTGAGATCATTTTAGTGCATGGGCCGAAGAATGAGGCAGATCTAAAGCTCAAGTGGATCACACCACAGAAAGCAGTGGAAATTGAACGCTTACCATTGAAAACTTCTTGGGGGGGGGGGGGGGGGGGGCACAGAAGTTTTGGATCAAACTGATATTTGTGTTTTCCCTTCATACAGGTCTGTGTAAACTTATGAACAGGTTGGATGGAAAATAAACATCATGATGGGTCCTATGAAGGTTTCAAGACGTCATTGTCAAAACTGCTTTATGTGGTGTGGTCCACTTGATATTTTTATCTATCTCATTTTTTGGTCCAAATCCTATAATGATCTCACAAAATGGATGGACAGTGTGATCTAACACAAACATCATGGTGGGGCCCACGGAAATTGGTGACGTCAACACGGAGGTCGGTGGCGTGTGCCACACCACGCAATCCTCTTCCATGATCAGAAGGTACTAGCCGTCTAATCAATGGATTTTTAAAGAAAGCCCGTACAGTTTTGGAAAATACAAGATACTCATGCGTCCGAACGATAATCAGATCGTGATGCGTCATGCAAGTGGGGCCCACGGATCCATGATCAAGGCTGTTTGATCTGATGGCCCCATTCTGGATGGGTGATCCGGAAAATTCTCTATTGGAAAGTCCTACGCATTTGAAAAGCGATTAAGATAAAAAAGAACACAATGGTCAAAGAAGAAAAAAGAAGAAGAGCACATGGTTGGATGGCTGTGATCTTTTTGCGCTAGATTATTTTCATGTGAGTTTATGACCGTTAAATGATTAAGATAAAAAAGATTATTGGCTATTTTTTGTTTTAAACGTCAAATGAAAGTCCACTACACTGTCAGATAAGACAACGTTTTGGTCTCATGGTTGGTTTTTGATCCATCGACAGTGGGACTACCCATTATTTGGACGGTTTAGATTGAATTATATATGTGCCAAAGATACAATTTACAAGTGCCTGTGTATAGAAAATCGTCCTCTGGCAGAGTATGAAATGTTTTCTGACTGTAACGTTTGGAAACGGATTGGGTGCGGAGGAGGACATCCCCAACTACCACGGTGGCGAGGAGACGTGGCGGGATACAATTGGTAGGAATACGCTGTAAGAGATGGACCGAGTACGTACTCGGCCGGAAAACTTAAAAAGGGAACGCGTATTGCCTGCGAAAAGCCTTTGCAGGCATCTCCCGCCTGGGAATCTAGGTGGAGCCCACCGTGATGTTTGTGAGAAATCCACGCCGTCCAACCGTTTTGTGAGATCATCTTAGGCGTTGCCACAAGAGGGATCCAAAACAGCATCTCATCAACCCCAATCCACGTCCGTAACTTTTTAAGCGTTCCTTTACTACCCACAGATGGCATGGCTAGGTTAGTTTCATATGTGCAATCCTTTTGCTCTATGGCCCATCTACGGTGGTTCTCTTTTGATGGACGGCTTGGATCACTCAATTAAGAACACGGAGTTACCATTTGAGTTCCGATTGTCTTGGCCCTTGTTTATGCTCTCCATCCATCGTTCCGGCCGGCAGCTCTCACCAAACTGTGGGTCCCATTCGGGCTTGGCTCATTCGCGGGGCGTGTTTTGGCACAGCATACATCGCTTTAAATTCTGCCAATTGGGACCCATGTTGCAGTAATCCAGACCATTGGAACATTGCGTTCATCCATGGATAGCCTGTTACCCAAACATTTACTCATCAGAACAATCTCAATCACTCGATCTGTGGCCTACAGGTATACAGTCAAGAAGAGATACAACAGCCACATTCACTGAAACGACCGATGAATTGTCACTGGGATCTCAAATATTCGGACCATTCTCCATCGGCGGAGGAATCTCGACAGAACTAACGGTCGGGATTACAAAATCATGGGCCCCACTTTTCAGGGATAATGTAATTCCAGTCCTTTCCCAGGGCAGGGAGATGGAAGACATGCAATTCCTGCCTCCCTCTCCTTGAAGGATTTAAAAAGTCAGTTGGATTTGTTATTCTCTCTCATTTTCTTTCCTCTCACGCAACTCTCATCTCTCCTCCTTATATAAGACCTCCAAAAACCCTGTTCTTGGATTTCTCTTTCATGCAAGAAAAGCACAACAGTACCCCTTCCACCCCTCTTTAAATTCTCTCTCTCTCTCTCTCTCTCTCTCTCTCTCTCTCTCTCTCTCTCTCAAACTACTCTTCTGTCTGGCATGAATCTTCTACTCCAATCAGTCATCCTCTTCTCGGGTCTCTCTTCGATCTTTGCTTTCGCCCACGAATCCCACCCCCTTCCAAGACCCCTGATTCTCGAATACCCCGAAAAGGCCCATGCTGACGGAGGAGGAGCTGACGAGGAGGTCCGGATGCAGTGCACGAGCTGGCGGTTTGCGGTTGAGGCCAACAATCTGAAGCCTTGGAAGACAATCCCGCCAGAATGTGCAGGCTACGTGGAGGATTATATGGTGAACAGGGGCTATGGTTTTGATCTGGAAATGGTGGCGAAGGAGGCTGTGGACTATGCGAGGAGTGCCGAGTTGGGAGATGACGGGAAGGATGCTTGGGTTTTCGATGTGGACGAGACACTGCTCTCGAATCTCCCCTACTATGCCGATCATGGATTTGGGTATTTTTTCTTCAAATAATTTTCTTTTGATTGCAATGTGTTTCTACGAAGTCATTTGTGAGCAGCGTTTCGTTCTTTGGTCTGATTTTAATTGGGTTCTGATAAAATCGACTTTTGGGTTATTCTTTTGGGCCCTTTAAACTGATAGAGTTTGTTGGAAAATGATTTCTCCATTCTTCTTCTTCCTTTTTTTTTTTTTTTTGGAAATCGATATTGAATTTGGGATTTTACTTTTCCTTTTCGGGTTTGGTGGGAATGTGCAGCTTGGAGGTTTTCGATGGGCACCAGTTTGATAAATGGGTGGAGAAGGCAACAGCCCCTGTGATAGAGTCCAGTTTGAAGCTGTACAATGAGGTTGTTGCGTTGGGGTTTAAGGTTTTCCTGTTGACTGGAAGAAGTGAATTGCAGAGGAGTGTTACTGTTGATAATCTGAGGAACGCCGGCTTTCAGAACTGGGACAAGCTTATATTGAGGTACACAGCTGAACTGTACCTTGATGAGTGAAACTAGGATTCTTGCGATCATTCTCTCTTTGATTGATTAACTATATGTGATTAGACTTCACTTCTCTATTGGTAGATTGCGCATTACATGTTTTTGCTTTACAGAATCACATTTGGAATATACGTTTTAAAAGCTCTTTGTCAAATGGCTCAAGAACTTAATTTACGGATTCTTTCTGGACTTTGTGAAGCTTAGAAAATTATGGCCTTTTTGTCTTCTCTTATAGAAGAAAATTTAGTAGCTGTAGTTGTAATTTGATGCGGACATCAGGCCCTTTAGGGTTTATCAGCGTAGGATGCGAGCGACGCCTGCATCTCTTTGGCTCGATGACGGGCCTGGATCGTTCGTGATGACTTGAGGAGCATCGAAGACTTTATACATGTGGTTCGAGACATTTGTGAAGATCCCACATTGGGAGGACACGTGTAAGTTGCTTGGAGGAGATGATTGGACCATTGAATCGTGAGGATAGCGTGATCGGACCGTTGGTTCGTTGTGGCCCACTTTCATCGTGCCATCATCGGAGGCCATCGGGCATCTTAGATTTGCGTTTATTATATGCACTTTTACTTATTTGAGTTTTGGGTCAGTGTGTGCACGTTTTTTCGTGCAAATGTCTTTTTTTTTAAAATTTTATTAGTAGGGTTATTTTGGTAATTATGTTAATTTCGAATTTTATAAGGGTGTTGCCCTAAACCTTTTTCATTAGTTGATTATTGTTGAATGAAAGCCTTTTTGGTTGCCTCTCTCCCCTCTCTCTCTCTCTCTTGGAACTTCATCTTCTTCTTCTCTTTTTTTCTTTTGTCCCTTCAACCTTCTTCCAAGTAATCTATCATTTTTTCTCATCATTCTAAATCTCTATTTTGTTTATTTCCCACAACCTAAAATCTGAGAATAGATCTAAACCCTAGTTCTTCAGATTTTCGAATCTCTCATCTGAGAAACCCTTTGATCTTTCGGATTAGCGATTCCCATTAAGCAATTGGGTGATGACCATGCAAGATCGGGAGGTTCCATCCCTCGCTGGATCCAACCTAAGCTATAATTGAACTCCACACTTCGTGGTTGTGATGGTGGCCCGCTCCATTGCATGTCTCTTTGTGGATTTCTTAGTTTATGATGATTAATGTTGAATTTTTTTATTATTATTGTCTTTTATTTCCGCTGGATTATATGTGTTCATGAGCATGCATCATAATTAGGGCATCCTGCATCATAATTCTTTTGAAAAAAGCTACATTGACATGGAGTATAGTTTTGGTATGTAAAACATGTATATACTAGCAATTAGAACATTGAGAAAATTCAGCTGTGAACACTGCATTAGGAGTCCCAAACGACATATCTATTGATTTCGTAACATCCTAAGAATTTGATGTATGTTACAGTTTTTTGCTGAATGGTAGTGGTTGTTAACAAATAACAAAACTAAAAAGAGAGAAACGGTGAGTACCTGTAGTAAAAGAAGGACTGGGCATTCTTACTAGATTAGAGCTCCTCGGTGCACAAGGAGCTAAATTACTTACAAAACCCTCACATAGGCTAGAATACTTGAGCACCTTTACATGGACACAAATCACATTCCCTGCACTTCCCATTGTGGGACAAGACAATAAAGACAATGCCATAAAACACAACACAGTAAAGGTTGAGATTATATTCATAAGAGTGGTGAATAAGTAGCAAGATTGCTAAATTACTCACAAAACCCTCACATAGGCTAGAATACTTGAGTGGTGAATAAGTAGCTAGATGTGGGACAAAACAATAAAGACATTGCCATAAGACACAAGACAGTAAAGGTTGAGTTTACATTTGTAACAGTGGTGAATAAGTAGCTAGATTTCACATCCCTAGGAAAATCAAATCCGAACATGACTCTGTAAAATAATGAGGCAAGTAGCTGAGAGTGGTTGTTTCTTTTTATTGGAATGCTAATGTCACAGACAAAATATCACATGCGCCTCTGGGGAACACGCAGCAGAAATGGAAATTGAGAATGCTCATCTGGTGGTTTCAACCATGGATGGGCATTGCCTAAAAACTGTACCAGCTGGTTAATCATGACCACTTGAATGAAAGACTTTTGTCCATTAAATGTGTTTTGGTCGCCTGTTTCTTAGCCTCTCCATCGAAACTCCTATGATCCTTGTGTTTTTTCGGCTGTGAGGAATCCATGATAGAGCTGCCAGGTGAGTGGTCTAGATGTGTAATACATATATCCTACATATCTCCATGGAGTGAGCATCATATTTGCATTCATCTTCCTTTCATATCTGGATTGGCATGTAATTTCATTTTTAGTCTTGTCCTTAATACCAAAGTTTTGGAACCTGGTGGTTTTTTTTTGGTAGGGTGTACCCTGAATGCCTGTGGTAATAGTCAAGGCTGATTTTCTTGAAATTTACTTCCATACAATATTGTTCCATCTGAGGTTTCTAAGCTGATCAGAACCGAAAAGAGGAAATATAGTAATATACTGTGCATTGTTTATGATTTCTGTAGTTTGAAGTGAGGGAGTTCATGGCCATTTGTTACTTCCACTCCACACTAGTACATGCATGGATATCTCTGAAAAATTATCAAAATAAAGTTTCTTCAATCAGTTTACCTTTAATTTCACAGAGTTTCAACAGCTTTGATCCTTAATCAAACTGAAACTTAATGTTCTGCCTTTGTAAAGTTTTGTGCTTGCAACCCAGTCTTATATGGCTTGGTCAACATCAAACATCTCTCTTAACTAATTTAGGTATATCCATCTTAATCAATTTTTCTATATCATATTGACACTTCTATGTGGGGTGCTAGACTCTGCCAGTACTTGGGGATATAGTTGCATGAAGTGTGAAGCAAAGTGGTAACAAATTAGGGTTTAGGAACAGGGAAGCGTCTATTTCAAAAATGTATCAAGTATAAAAGACTTCAAAGCAGGAGTGGGAGTGGGACTCTGAAGCATGGTATTAAAAAACGGTTATATAATGGTTGTAACGGCCATTATGTAATGGTAATAGTGGGACCCGTTACGCGAATGGGGCTATAACAGCCATTCTATATAATAAAAAAGACCGTTACAGCCATTATGGGCCAATACATTTTCTTGCTTTTTTTTTTTTTTTATCATTACAGGCCCGTAACAGCTGTTATAGCCTGTATCGTAAAGGTCATAAAGCTGGCCGTTATGGCTACTGTTACTGTTATTGAATACCTTGGTCTAAAGCGCAAGTGGCACCTGCTTAGAAGAATCCTGCAACTAAGCTTGGGGACACTTGGATACTCCCCAACATGACACTTCAAAATTTGTGTCGGCAGAGTGTTTGAGTGACGTCATTGAAAAGTACCACGTGCTTTCTGTAATCCCCATAGGAGCTAATGAGGGAGCCAGAAACTTTTTGAGGGAGCGGTGAGATGTTCACCCACCACTGGCCATTCATTATCTCTTTTGCAATTTTCTTGGTTTCAATAGATTTTAGTCATGATTCAGATAAAAAAAAAAGTGTTGTGTACATGTAACTCCATAAACTTCTCTTTACATTTTGCTATGTATGTTTTATTTCTTCAAATTTTCTATAAAATAGTATCTTATTTTATTTCTTTTGGTCAAGCTGAAGAGGCCTCACTCCTCACCCTCAAGCATGCCTCCACTGTCTTGGTGTTGAAGAAACTACTTCTAAGGGCTAGCTCTCATGCTCTCAGTTTTATTCTGATTTTGCGTTATAGGCAACATGACCCATGTTGCTGAGAATCATAAATATTGTTTTTCCTTTTGCTTCTTGTTCCTATGTTGGTTTCATTGCAGTGTTCAGACAAGCTACAATTCTTAAATGATTATTGCATGAATTTCACTATTCTATTAACTGATCATTTGCCATTTTACACTTCTTCACTTCTACTAATCGAGTTTGATTGCAACGGTAGTAATACCTTTTTATCTTCTTCTAAACTTTCCTTTCGTTTTCCTCTTATTATCATTGTTATTATTATTTTCTGTTTTCTCCTTTTATTTTATTTATTCATTTAGCACCATATCATGAATTTTTCATGATATTCTGTGCCAAATTAGGCTGATTAATCATGAAATATCATGGAATTTTGTTATATTTGGTGCCGCCAAACTCACCCTAATATGTTTATTAAAAATTAAGTAATTGTGTGTGGAAGTCCTTGTTTTGATTTTTTGGGTCCACCATGGTGGACACTTTAGTACTAACAACATTTGGCACCCGTGCCACATGTCTAGGTACACACAACGTTTGGCACCCATGCTACGTATCTAGGTAGAAAATGAATTTTCGTACATGCACATGACATGTTATGTCAACGTAGGAGTACTTTGGTTCCATCCATGACTGCATAATGATTCACCTCTTGAATCCCAATGGCCTCAATTAATGGCTCTAGTAACTTACTTTTTGCACATTCCATCAAGGATGAAAGCAATTGTTTGAGATGCTTTTGATGCAAGACAACAGGCCTCCACTTGAATAAATAGCACAACACATTGACAAAATAGATGTGGAAAGTAGTGCTAGAGTTGTAGGATTTTATGAATCCATATTTAGCTTGTCGGCTTCTTCAAACATCAGGAAAGTCAAACATACCTAATGTGCTGGAAAAATGGATTCTTGCCTTGTAAATTGTCATGATATACCAGCATTGATCTGTGCCCAGTCCATCTACAGTCTTAACATGTAATTCTATTGCTTCTGCAGGTTGATAACTTGTAGCTTAATAAAATGGCATGATTTGTTACCACACCATTTCCATCTCAACAGAAATTCAAGTCCGTAGCATTTACTTTTCTGTATATTGTCAGTCACACAGTCTGGGTTTGCTTGCTTTCCATTTTTAGTGATTTCTATCATTTCTTACTATGTTTTAGTTATGGTATGGCTGGTTTGTTTCAGATCTATCTTTTATATACAGGCATACTGCTAAAATTTTCATTTATATTGATGGGCCTGCTTTGA
This sequence comes from Liriodendron chinense, assembly GCA_003013855.2. Taxonomy (NCBI): domain Eukaryota; kingdom Viridiplantae; phylum Streptophyta; class Magnoliopsida; order Magnoliales; family Magnoliaceae; genus Liriodendron; species Liriodendron chinense. The sequence goes on along the minus strand of PVNU02000637.1, from coordinate 9,423,845 downwards.
TTAATTTCCACACGATGTAATCTCCATCATTCTGTTCTAGTTCTACATAATAGCTTGTGATCTGTCTTGTATGCTATGCATCCATGCATTCCAGTATAACATTTTCGAATTATTATTATTATTTGTTATCCATGATTTCTTTTTTAATAACATATTTAAATTTGGCCTTTTTCTATCAGGTTAGTTTCATGAGGATGACCACACACTATTTTCAGTATGGAAACATTGCTAGTACACACTATATCAGAGCTTCATCATTTAAATACAAATGTGCCTATTTGCATAGCCCATCATTTAAATACAAATGTGCCTACACCAATGAATCACACAATAAGATTTGACGACCATAGGTTTAACTAAGGATACGGTTTGTCATAGAGTGGAATGGCGAACAGGGTTCATGTAACCAACCCTAATTAGTTGAGATAAGGCTTAGATGATGATGATATGACACGTTCCATCCAACAGTAAGGGTCTGCTTGTGCTGGGGGAAGAACCCTACTTTTTCAGATTTTGATTAGGATCTGCATTGGATTCTCCAAAAAGTCCTTCGAAGTGGAGGAAAAGGCATCATTTTCCACTAAAAGCAAAATAGATAGAGGCAGTCCTGGTCAAATTAGACCAGAGCCGCTTGTGTCCAAATGGGTCCTACTATATTTCATCTTCTCTTATAAGTTCAGTCTTATTGAGTTCCTTTTGTTCTTCTATCTTGACTTTGCTATGGCCTCAGTAGATGAATCAAGATACATTCATATTCGTGTTTGCTACAGATTCTAGTCAAGATACTCATTGCTTTGTGTTTCCTATATACACAGGGACGAAGGTGACCATGGGAAACCCGCAATTCTGTACAAGTCAGAGAGGCGGGAAGAGATGGTGAAAGAGGGATATAGGATTCTTGGGAACTCTGGAGACCAATGGAGTGACTTAGTGGGTTCCTCTGTGAGCAACCGCTCATTTAAGCTTCCAAATCCCATGTATTATATTCCTTGACAGGCTGAATTTCATTGCTTGCTATAATCACCCTTCTAAACCATTTTTAGTTTGTAATTGTACAATTATCTTGTTCTCAGTCAGCATAAGTTGAATAAAGATGAAGCATCTGCTCCACCCTCTAAAGATTTAAAATAAAAAGCTCTTTCAAGTGTGAAACAACTTCATTTGGCATGTTTGGTTTATGCAATGAAATTTCTCGAACTCCAAAATTGCTCCATGGGAGCATGGGACACTTCACCGACAGGATTAGCTGCACCCACATTGAACTGGTGTTATGCTTGTTAAAAAAGGAAAAAAACAAAAAAAGAGACAAATGCATAGCCTGAACCACGGGTTGTGATGTTCTTAAGATAGTAAATGCCCTTACACCAATTAAACTGTCATTGCAAAGGATTTCAACAAGTCTGCCTCCAAGATAATTCAGGTCTCGTTTTAAGACTGTTATTCGACAATAGATTGGACAACCTAAACAACTTTCGGAAACAACCCAGAAAAATAGAATGACAGAAGGCTTGAGAGGGAGATCATGTGAGGGTATGAAATTATTTTTTTTCTTTTTTGTGCGTGCGTTTTGTGGTTCTCCTAGACTCTCTATATATAATTTGAATGGTTGCTGGGAGAGGCTTGAGATGGTGCTTTGAAGATATACTTGACTATTGGCAAGAGATATTTCTATCTTGTGATTTGAATTAGGGATATTATTATAATTTAATTACAATGGTCAATTTAACCAACTTGGTTAACACCCTTTCGTATCACCTTGTCTAACTACCATCTCAATTACCACCAAGAAATTGTCACTTATTCCAACTGTATATATAACTGCCATGTGGGCACCATGTCATAGTTATGTTGAGCCTCGAGTTAGACCATGGTTTGGACAATGTTTCGACCTTAGGCTAATGTAGGATTGCCAAAAATTTAAGATTGATAAATTCTAAGGCTTATGAGGCTCCTTGCTCTTGTAAATGTGGCCTGTACTACATATGCCACTTACCCAATAAGCTTTGTAGCCCAATACTTATGCCTCGCGTGTAGATGGTGCTTTATATTGTCTTATGTTGCCTATAGCTCAAATTCTTGATATGGCAAAATTCAATTCCTTCTCTAGCAATAAACTTTTTATTTTATTTATTAAAAAGAACACTTTTGAAACATAGAATGAAGAAGGTGGTGATGCTCATGCAGGTAGTAGGGAGGAAGGTGCTCAATCTAGATAATCTTTGTGGTCCGCTGAATATGACTTTTATGCCTTTAACATAAGGAAATAGTGGATCATCTATTTATCCAATGTTGTGCATGTGCTTTGGATTTTGCCAATTTATTGTGCAGAGAAGGCAATATTCGGTCGGCCAAATATTGGCTTGGTCCAACCAAATTTCAACTAAAATTTTAGTTTCTTCATTAGATAGTTTTTGGGAGTCTTTGGTCCGATTGAGTAGGGGCTTGGTGTAACCAAATTATGGCAGATCTTCAGTTTCTACACTATGAAGATTTGGGGGTTTCTTGTTGCAACCGGAGTGCTCATCAACTCGCTTTGGTCTGACTGAAGGTTAAGTTTGGTTCGGCCGAAGTTGCAACCGACAACCTTACACGGCTTTGCGTAAGTGCAGGTATTTAAGTCCGTTTTTTTATTAAGGCGTAGTTAATACGATTCTTACGAGTTTTCTCTCTAAGAGTTAGAGTTTTAGTGAAGTAAGAGAGGGTTTGCAATACTTGGAAGGGCTTGGGAAGGTGATCTTAAGGGGTGTGCATCGCAATAGGAGATTAGGAACTTTGTAATCAAAGAAGGTGAGTTGTGTTACTCATTTTTTTTTTTTTATTTAATTATAGTGGATCTCTGTCGCTTTGTACCATATTTTTTTCTCGCAAGGATTTTTCCGCGTAAATATCTTGTGCTTGCTTGATTATTGCTTTAGTTACTTTATTATCATACTGTGATTGTTTCATCTTTTATATTTCTGAATGTGCTTTCGCAAAGCGCACGGTTTGACAAGTGGTGTTAGATCCGAATTTTTAACACCTAGTGTTGATCCAAGTTTGCTGGGTGGGCCTAAATCTTAACATCCAACACTCGTTTGTGAAAGAATTGTGGGATCATTTCTTCTACTTATTCAAATTTGCATGGGTTTTACCAGGTTCCACTAATGATTTCATTTTGTTGTGGCATGGTGGGGGTATAGGGAAGATTGGGAGAAAAAAAAATTGCCATTTCAATTTGTTAGCAAGTATTTGGACTCTATGGTTAGAGAGGAATGATCATTGTTTTAAGAATCATAAAGAGCAGGTTTTAGAGGTCCTGGGACGGGCTAAATCTCATGTAATGGAGTTGGCGCTAGCATCAAAGATTATTTATTAGTTTCTAGAATGTTGGGGGGCTTTGTAAATCTTTTTGGTTTTATATACTTGTATATTTGCGGCTTGGGCCTTTACAAATAAAATTGTCAATGTTAAAAAAGATAGAGAACTTTTCAGATTTTTTTTTTTTGTTGAAAAATAAAAATGCCCTCAAATAATTTTATACTTTGAAAAACATTAAACATGATGCTATGGATGACAAAATTGCAGTGGTACTTGCCTGTTGCATACAATCACTACTCGTCAGTTATATATATTGAGGAATGCAAGTCCCCTCTCAGTTTGTTTGCGTTTGGATGCACTATTGAATTGAAGATAAAAGTGGGAATAGTGAATGAGTTATAATTACCAGGCCGGATGTTTGTTTTGTGTTATCCCTTCAGGTTTCAGTTTCACAAATGATGCCCACGGTTTGTTTTGTGTTATCCCTTCAGGTTTCAGTTTCACAAATGAATGGATACATGGTTTGATGAAATGGACATACATGGTTTGATGAAATGGAGGTTCACATTCATGAATGGATACATGGTTGAGAATGAAAATTAGGTGGAGGTTCACATTCATGAATGGATACATGGTTTGATGAATGGAGGTTCACATTCATGAAACAAAAAAAAATGCCAAATATTCTACAGATAGGATCTTACTATATCAACAGTTTGGAGTGCTAAAGAAATCATCTCCTTAAAAAGTACTTTAGGCTGCATTTGGCTCGAAAATCATGCCAAGATATCCTTCATTTTCCTCACACTCCTGAAATAGCCATGCGCCAAACGCACATCAATCTCTTAATAGAGGTTTTTTCGTGTGGGCCCATCATTATACAATCCAAACCGTTGACCTGATGTGATATGCCTAACCATAGACTCTGCTCACTGTTATCAAACATAGACTGGGTATCTGAAAATGTCCTTAGATTGGAAGATCGCAACCATCTGAATTTGGTTAATTGCTGTATTTTGTCTGTCAACGGGCAGGGCCTTGTACTCTCTGTTATGGGTAAAACCCGAGCTGACCTCGACTTATAAGTAGGGCCAAGTAGGGCCTTGGCCCGTGGGCTCAGGCCCAAGTCTTCAGGCTCGAACAATTCAATCTCCTGCATGGCGGGCTATGAAGACAGAAGAAGGTAGGTGACTGATAATCGAGCTGACGACAGATCGGCTCCAACGATGAACATTTTGGATGCATCAAAGACAGACCCAGCACTGACTGTCTAATAACAGGGAGAACTTGACCTTAGGGTCGACCTCGGTACTCGACAGGCAGCCAACCTGGACCGCCCCTGCCTTAACTATATGCGGGATCCTAGGGAGACGTCCTGAGAAGATGGACAAGTTCCCGACTGTTACCAGCGCAATGCACGCCTCCGGAAGTCATGCTGCCCCAGCGGGCCTCACTCCCATGATCACAGCCGCAACAATGGCCCATAATCACTCATCCGATGGCTATAAATGGAGGCTTCCGTCTCCATTACAATGTATGCAAAACCTATTGATGAAAAAGCCATCTTTCATCTCTTGTTGCCATACTCATCTGACTTAGGCATCAGAGGATTATCGGCTGGCATCTAACCACCCTCTTATCCTTCCCTCGTACTGTGTAAGATCTATCTTTAAGATCCAACCGGCTCACCAGCAAGAGATAGTGGCTGCGCATCGATCCTAGGTGGCCGTCTGTCCACCTCATCCGTTGCCCAGGAATCTGCAACAACACTCTCCCTAAGTTATCAAACAGCTTGGATGCTGAAGACGAAGTATATGGCCTGGTGGGCCACAAGGTGAGGCTGAGCCCGATCCGATTTAGAAACAGGCATGATTTTCAGGCCCGAACCTTGCCCTCGGGATTGATAAATGAGCTCACTTGCCTCCAAAATGGGCCTTGCCCCTTCCAGGCCCATTGATAGACAATCTCAACCGTGTATATTTGTAGGCGAGAATCAAAGTTTTGCCATTTTCGAATCTTAGTAGATTCCTAAGCATCGTCCATCCATTGTGTGGCCCACCTTATGATAAGATTGCATCATGGAAATATGGGCCCATGTACACAAATCATACTAGTCAGAGGATAAGCAGGAGACCCAACATTGCAGCAAGGAATCATGATCTAGTATCCACTCTCTTTCTTGAACTGATCACTCGGATCTCCGTACACGTGGCACACATCTTGAATGTTCATCTGTTAGCCATGACATGGATAGATCATACCCTAAAAATAAAACCTGTTCAGAGTTCCTAGATTCATGACTATTCACTGGACGGTTAGAGAAAAATGCAAGACGTTGAGAATGGGCAAAGGTCCAATTGGCTACAATCATCATCCAACCAGTGTTTCTATGTGTGGCCCATCCATGGTAGGATCCTATAAGTGAACGGTTCACGCCTCTTACACGTGTGCTACATGTACGTAGGTTGATTGATTGCTTGATATCTAAGTAAGGTTTGGCACACGTCCTTTCACTTGGTAGAATATAGTGGGGAGCACGTTGATTTTCAAACGCTAAGAGCATGTGCGCACCCAGGAAAAAAACACCAAGCGCATGTGCGCACCCAGGAAAAACACACAACCAGCTGTAAGGTGATTGGGTCAAGTCCAACGTGGGGCCCATTTGCAGGGTAAACTGTTGAAAAAGTTTGTTTGATAACAATTTTAAAAGAAAAAAAGAAATTGTGTTTGGTTTTTGTCCCATATCGGGTGGGAGAAAGAATTTTTACATCTTTATAAGTATGGTGTTATGCACCTTACTTATTTATGGTAGAAGAGAGGGAGAATGGTGGCTTGCGTACTGGAACACCGCGCACGGTCTCGGGCTTGAGCACGGGCACGGGCTCGGGCTAGGTGTGAGGGCGTGGGCACGTGAGGTAGTGTGGTTGTAGAGGTGCTAGTGGCGCGGATCGGAGCGAGACTGGTGACAGAGGCTAGGTAGTAGGTTAGGTGACTGGGTTCGGAACAGAGGATGTGTTGTGGGTGGGAGGTCTGACAAAGAGACATCTCTGCTTTTTATAGAGAGCGGACCGGTGCGACAGAGGCTAGGTAGTAGGTTAGGTGACTGGGTTCGGAACAGAGGATATGCTATGGGTGGGAGGTCTGACAGAGAGACATCTCTGCTTTTTATAGAGAGCTGCAGGGCTAATTAGAGAGACCTGTGTAACTGCTCATGCAGTAACGGTCCAGACCATGCAGTAACAGCTGCATGTGGCTAGCCCAACAGTTAGAAACGGCTAGCTATTGAGTCTAAACAGCCAGCATGCAGGTGCATAACTCCCACATGCACAATAGTCAGAAACGGTCATAAACGGTTAGTTTCTCACAACAGCCAGAAAACGTCTAGTGCCATTATGGCTATGGACCAAAACTGCCAGCCGCCCTTGCTTATATAAACCGGACAGGTTTGGTTCATTCCAATACAATAACAGCAATCACAACCATCTCTACTGAACCAGCACCCATCTGAGTCCATTAGCCTCTCGGTTTGGTTGATACAAACCAAGCCACTTAGACCAGCGTAGTGGTCTACTGCTGCAAGAAGAAGACTGCCATTCTTTTTCTCTCTTTCTTTTCTTCATCTGCCAGACTATGTTACTGAGTTCCATAGGGGTTTCTTCGTTTCTTTCTGAACGCAGAACCACATAAGGCTTGTCGTATCCTAGAAGCAATATGCTTGTAACCTATCAGCAGGGTTAAAATTATATTGAGTAGGGGCGAATTACGCTTTAAGGACATTGTGTTTTTCACGTGCTTCAACTTGTCCTTATTTTTCGATTTTTCCAAATTAATATATTTTCTGAGATCAGAAATTCTCAAAATAAACTGGGGATGTGGGAATGTCATACTCGGGTTGTCAGTTTGTACAGGTGGGACACTGGACTCGGACTCGGTAGTAACCCCTCCAATAGCTAGATCTTGGCCGTGGTCGGTATTATGGGGCCCACCATGATGTATGTGTTTTATCTGTTTATCCACTTCGTCCATCCATTTTATAAGATCATGTTAGGGTATGGGCCCAACAACGAGGCAGATCCAATGCTCAAGTGGGCCACGCTAAATGGTGAGCTGAACCTGGTGATGTCATCACTACAGTAGAGCTATTATAGTGATGACGTCACCAAGTTCCGATCACTATTTGGTGTGGCCCACTTGATCTTGGATCTTCCTCATTTTAAGAGTCATACCTTATAACAATCTTATAAAATGAATGGACAGAGTGGATAAACAGATACATCACGGTGGGCCCCTCCACAGCTCAGTAAAGGACACAATTCGAAAAAAAAAAAGACTAGCTTTCACACCGGGTAACAACTTAGTGAGTGTTAACGTTACTGTAGGGCCCACCTTGATGATATGTTGAGGACGCAATCCCAAGTATTAATTAAGCACATCCAAATCTCAGGTGGACCACACCACAAGAAATAGTGATTATTGAATGCACACTATTAAAAACTTCTCATGGCCCACTATAGGCAGATTCATAATGTTTATTTATCATCCAACCTGTTGATAATGTCAACCAGAACTGAATGAAGGAAAAATACAAATATTAGCCTCATCCAAAACTTTTGTAGCCTACAAAAAGCATTAAATGGCTACTAACCCGGTTTTTGAGTGGTGTGGTCCACTTAAGATTTGGATCTACTTAAATTTTGGGATAACATCTTTAAATGAGCTGAAAAAACAGATGGACAACATAGGTATGCAACAAATTTATCAATCCGCTAAGCTGTCACCCTTGAAACAGCTAATAAAGCTCCAAAACTTACACACAAAAAAAAAAAATTGTAAAATAATAATTGATTACATATTAATTGTATTAAGACTTAGAAATTAAGTTAACTTGTTCCAATCTTAACACTAAAGCCACAGGATGATCCGCTATTATACATTGCATCCCATTGCATTACATGAGTGTCTGGCACTGAGGGAGGGTGTGCGCATCATTTCCCACCACTGGCATGAATTTATAATTATTTTAAGGTTTTATATCATTTTAGGGCCCACTGAAATTAAATCTGTGTGCTAAGAAAATCCTACTTCTATTGATTCTACCATAATTTTAATCAACTAGCTACTTATAAGAAAATTAGCTTTCACACTAGATGTAAAGCATGTATAAAAGACAAATGATAAAAATAAATAAATAAAATAAAAATTATTGCTACTCTTTCTTTCTAAATATATCATAGAATTGAATTTAAAATAAAAACTTGTCAAAAAGTAAAACAATAATTGATTACATTTTAATTGTTTTAAGATTTAAAAATTAAGTTTATAACTTAACTTCTAATAATCTTCACATAAAAGCTCAAGGATAATCTGTTATTATATGTAGGGTTGCACGACATGAGTGTTTGCACTGAAGGTTGGTGCATGCATCATTTCCCACAAATGGCAGAAATTTATAATATTTTAAAGTTTTATATCATATTAGGGGCCCACCTAGGGTTTTTGGATCAGGAGGCTTTTTCTACATTCTCCTGAGGCTTATTTTATGAATGGGATTTAGGAAGCTTTAAACATCTTCTCTCTTTTGTTTAGGAGTAGTTTGGATCTTAAGTTACTTAAGATAAGTTACTTTTGCCATAAATAGCTTATCTTGATTTCTACTTATTAAACTTAAGTAATAAAATAAAAAAGCTACTTATAATTGATCATAAACCAAACTTACTAATCTCAAGTAAGTTATTTATCTACTAATGTTAAGTAGAAAAAGTAACTTATTTGGTGGGTATCCAAACAGGCCCTTAGTGTGACCCACTTGAGCCTTAGATGCCTCATTTTCTGTTGCCTCCAACTTGATCTGATTCAACTGATGGGTAGATTGGATGTCAAACACACATCATAATGGGCCCGAAAGAGCTTTTTGTTGGATGTGCGCCTGACTGGAATCCGGTTGATCTTCTGACCATGATGTCATGTAGCTCACCTTGGACGGATCAAGCATCGATTTGCAACTATGTACCCAATACTAAAACAGTTCGAGAAAATGCAACCCTCTACACAAGGCACACGTGCTAATCAGGCATACGTGTGGGTATCTAAGCCGTCAATGAAGTGGGATCCACTGTACTACAACTGCACGAAATATATATATATATATATATATATATATATATATATATATATATATATATATATATATTGGATGGTTCAGAAAAAAAGCTTTCCAATGGTGCACATCCCAGCGTGCCCCCCTGCACCGGCCTTTTGCCAGGTCATATGAAGACCTTATTCACGCGGTGCTTTATCCACGCCGTCCATTCATTTCTTCGGATCATTTTAGGGCACGAATTCAAAAATGAGGCAGATCCAAATTTAAGGTGGACCCCACCACAGAAGAATAGTGGTGATTGAACGGCCACCATTAGGCAATGCGCGTCCGTTATTCATGGCTCCGATGTCCCGCACGCGTGCAATGCTGACACATGTGCTCCTGTAAAGGTGATCGTGTGGCTAGCAAACCTCTCCGTCCATGGTAGTGAGAGTACACACGTGGGTAGCCACAGCACTTTCCAGAGGAACTTCACGTGGATCTTGTTGCCTGATCAAGATTGGACGGTGGTGAGATGGGGGGCGGTGGATTTCGGTGGCCATCCATCAGATTCCAGCAGTTTCACATGGTCGCATTCGGAACATGGTACCGCCTCATCTACACCGTACATCTGACAGGGGTAACTATGAACGGCTACCTCCCATCGGATGGACCCGCCCTTTGCCACTAATCGGACGATTCTATCCATCCAATCTATGGGGTTTTAACTGGTGATAGAAAACAGATATGGTTAACCGGTAAGAATTCGGGTAAGTGATTATCCAATATGATTAAAGTGGCAATCCAAGGTGGGGTCCATTATATCTACGGTCTTGATTCATGGTACACTTGCCACGTATCCTATGGCAATGGAACTCTATCATATTCCGGTTAAAGCGTTGATGGTTGGTGGGCCTACTAGTATGGTAGGCAGCCTCGGATCCACCGACGTCGGTGGATCCCTGACTGTGGGGCCCACCGTTACATCCATGCTGTCCATCTGTTTTGACAACTCATTATAACGCATTTATCCAAAAATGAAGCACATCCAAATCTCAGGTGTACCACACCAAAGGAAACGGTGGTGATTGAATATCTACATTAAAAACTTTTTCGGGGCCACTGGAATGTTTATTTGCCATCCAACCTCTTGATAAGGTCACAAAGACCCGGACGAAGGGTCCACACAGATATCAGCTTGATCCAAAACTTTCATGGGTCATAGGAAGTTTTTAAGGGTCAATCACCACTTTTTCCTGTAGTGTGGTTTACGTGACATTTGGATCTAATTTATTTTTGGAAACATAGACTAAAATGAGCTTTCAAAACAGATGGACGGCATGGATTTAAGGAAAATACATAAAGGTGGGCTCCACAGTCAGCAATCCACCGAAGCCACGTCCTCGTTAAAAGAAAAAGAAAAAAACACTAGAAAGTTGTTGCCGTTGATTTGTGGCCCTGAAAGGGACAGACTAATGGTAAAGTAAATTGGTCCATATTTGAAAGGGAAATATCAATTAATAAAATAACATTTTTATTTAATCCTACTGGATTTGGTAATAGGGCTTCCGCACAAGGGCCCACCAGTTGGACGGCCTGGGGCGTGGATTGGCTACTACACCACCAGAACGACGGTCATCTCAGGGGCTCTGTGGAGCCATCATTATGTATGTGTTTTATCCGCTACCCCGTCCATCCATTTTTACAGATAATTTTGGTGCATAACGCCAAAGAGAGGCAAATCGAGGGAGCGGATTGCCTGTGACCCCGGGCACTGAGTGTGGGCCCATAGAGATGTTCGTAACAAATCCACTATGTCCATCATCTGTTTTAAAAGACCTTAATAGGTACGGGATACTAAAAATCAAGCAGATCCAAAACTCAAGTGGGCCATACCACACGAAACATTGGGGACTGAACAATTGGCCGTGACAAAAGTTTTGTATCATGATGATATTTATTCATGCAGTTTATCTGAGTGGTAATAATTCTATTAACAGTTTAGATGGAAAATAAACATCATGGTCAGGTCTAAAAAGGAGGATGATATTTATTCCTGTAGTTTATCCAAGCAGTAATAATTCTATTAACGGTCTCAATGGAAAATAAACATTATGGTCAGCTCTAGAAAGGTTTCAACAGTGGACGTTTACCACTTTTTTTTTTTGTGGCCCACCTGAGTTTGGGTCGGCATGGTTTTTAAAATCCTGTACGATTGTGGTATTTCAAAACAGATGGACAGAGTGGGTTCATCACAGACATCTCAGTGAGCCCACACAGCCCTGGGGTCAGAAGCAATCCGCAAGGGGACCACACAACAGAAAAAGGTGAAAATGATGCCCACCGGTGAAACCTTTCTTCAGCCCAGCGAGATGTTTATTTGCCATCTAACCTGTTAATAAGGCCACATAAACATGGATGAATGGAAAACATAAATATCAGCTTGATTCAAAACTTCTATAGCACCATGAAATTTTCAACGACCATTCAATCCCCACTGTTCCCTGTAATGTGGTCCATTTGAGCCTTCAATCCACTTTCTTTTTAGACCATTAACTAAAATAATCTTTCAAAATGGATGAATGGGAGAGATAAAATACATAAATCACAGTGGGCTCCACAGAGCTCCTGACACTAGCCAGGTCCTGATGGGGGTAGTACCCAACGGCCTGATTCGCCTAACGGTCTGCCAATATATCGGGGACTGGCAACAACTATGGCTTATGGCTGAAACATCAATCACTGAACTCGACAGCTCCTCATTTATTTTATCTGTCACTGAATCACTTCCCTCCATCCCATTTCCATCCAACGGAAGTAAAACATTATTCTTCCAACCGTCACTTTATAGGCGGCAGATTAGGTGCCGTGGGGGGCTCACCTTGATGTATGTATTCCACATCGGCCCCATTCATCTGTTTTCTCAAATCATTTTATTGCATTGACCCAAAAATAAAGCAGATCCAAATCTCAGGAGGACCACGCTATAAGAAACAGTGGTCGTCAACCATTAAAACCTTTCTTTGGGCCACAAAAGTTTTGGGTCAAACTGGTATTTGTTTTTCCCTATGAAAAATAAACATTACGAAACATGCATGAAAGTGCTTTTTCCTGTAGTATGGTCCACTTGGGATTTGGATATGCTCTTTTTTAGGATCATGTCCTAAAATGATATGAGAAAATGGATAGACCGCATTGATATTTAAGAAAGGTATGGAGGTAAAGCGTTCATATTAAGCTGTGGAGGGGGCCATCATTATGTATCTGTTTATCCATGCCATCCATCCATTTTTTATGATCATTTTAAGCCATGAGGCAGAGAACAAGGCAGATTCAATGCTCAGGTAAGCCACACCAAATAGTGAGCTTGGTGCATTAAATGCTCCTCAACATTAAATGCAAGAGCCATCTTTGATGTGGCCGAATTGAGCGCTGGATCTTACCTGAGTCTAACGGCTTAAAATGGTCATAGAAAGGGAAAGCATGGCGCGGATAAACAAACACATCAGGGTGGGCCCATCCATAGCTCAGTATGAACGCTTTGCCTCCATACTAGGGAAGGACGAGCATCTAATATAGAATACATATATCAAGGTGGGTCTCACAGTAATGGCTACACCATCTTGGTTGGATGCGGATTGCATTCAAACTCAGTAGCGATGCAAAGCGTCCAAACTGAGCTATGGAGGGGCCCACCATGGTGCATCTGTTTATAGAGTTGGATTGCATCTTTCTTTAATATGGACGCAAAGCATCCATATTGAGTTGTAGAGGGCCCACCGTGATGTATCTGTTTATCCACTCTATCCATCCTGTTTCTAAGATCAGGCGGTCACAGTAGACCAAGAATGAGGCAGGTCCAACGGTCAGATTGACCACAAAAAATAGTGAGCTAAGGTTGCATTAAATGCACCAAGAGTCATTCCTGGCATGGTACTGGCCTGATCTTAGAAACAAAATGGATGGAGTGGATAAACAGATAAATCATGGTGGCCCCCTCCACAGCTCGGTTTGCATAACGAGGAAGGATGCAGTCCAACTCCTCTGTTTATCTACTCTGTCAGGTCGGCCGCACCAGAGATGACTCTTGCATTTAATGCAGCCAAGCTCAATATTTTGACGTGGCCGACCTTGGATCTGCCTCATTCTTGGTCTCATGTTGATCTTATATGGGAATGGATGGAGTAGATAAATAGATGCTTTGTTTGGACGCAATCGGCGTTCATCTTGGTTGAGGCGAGGCCGCACCTAATCTGCTAGCCGATTTACTGGGGAATTATCTACTTTGAATTTTCCATTGGCCTTTTTGGAGCTCATGCCTTTAAATAATTTATCAAAATAAATGAAAATCATGGTCCCACAGGTCCTTTGACAAGACGCTAGCTAGGTCCTGCTGCCCTCACCAAGACGTAGCTGTGATGTATGTGTTTTCTACGGAAGCAGATATATGCTAAGCTCACTGTGTAAACTCTGTGAGGTCCACCGTGATTTATGTACTTTATCCCTTCATCCATGTCCGTGTGATCTTATGAACAGGTTGGATGACAAATAAACATCACTGCATGCCCTAACAAGGCTTCAACGGTTGAAATCATTATACCCACTGCTTCCTGTGCTATGGTCCACCGAGCTTTTGGATATGCTTCAATTTTGGGCTCAACACTAAAATGAGCTGGAAAAACGGATGGACGGTGTAGATAAACCACGTACATTCACAGTGGGCCCAACCGAGTTTACTCAGTACGATAAAAGCGCACTAGAGTACGCAATCCGATTTGGTTTTATTCGGGCGGTCCATGTACTGGAGCAGCCACAAGTAGTACGGATTAAAAGCCTACCGTCTCTAGGTGGGCCCTGATGGGAATAATACACAAGCCGCCCCCCGGGTAATACCCAATCCGCGTCCGTCCGTCGTTAGCAATAAACGATTTTCTGTAGCGTAAGACGCTCTCAATATTACACGTGGCATTCATTCACTCAACTTCAACGGACTGAAATTTCCAATCCACTGTTGCTAAGTCTCATTCCCAAAATAAGATTGGTCGAAAGAATCCTGACCTCTCATTCGTGGACACTTATTTGTTGAAAATGGGCCGTGGGATGTTTTTCATTTTAATTTTTATCCATCAAATAAATGTCCACCAATCCATGGTCAGAAAATCAAATAAGCACAATTTGGTTCGTGAAACATATTTTCTGATATAATTCAGAAAATTTTATTGGACTTAGTCTATGCCACGTATGCAATTCCTAATTAATTTCTAAGTGCATGCGTATCATCCAACACACTATCGCAGAGTACCAAAGTTTTCAACGTAAAAAAACGACTTTCGTTTACCTGCGCGCATACATTATTATATGAGTTCAGTAGCATTTAGAAAATGGTGGTGAATCTTCAATAGTATACCTGGCATGACTGTACAGAAATCCAGACCGTTGAAAATTGAATATTAACCACCTGATTTTTCCTTGCCAATTCTGACCGATCATTATTTCACTTTCAACCATCAATTTTACGGACATTAACTGGATGGTTAGATTTGCTTGATCAGTTTCATTTTAGAGATTTGATTCATAAGAAATGGGACCCATAAATTGGATGGTCTGGATAGTTATGGATAGTGCCAAATGTCAGGAGGATGAGTCACCACCAGTTTTTAAACGGTGCAAAACTAATATAAGACTCTACCGCCGTGTGCGCTCCCCACTAATCGATCAGACAATTCCACATTCCTAAATCCCATCATTCCGACCTCGCCACGTTTAACGTTGTCTTTTCCATCAACTGATTCGCTCCCAAAAAGAAAGATAGATCGGTGGAGAACGAATATACGTACTTATGCACACACCCTCTGCCTACGTGTCAAATATTCATCTCAAATTGAACTGTCCAAATCATGGATCCTATTTATATGGTACAATGTATAAAAAATTGTATCTATTTCATAATATTAATCTCAGATTAATTCACATTTATTGTTGAAATTGGACCATATCTACTTTTCATTTCAACCATCCAGTTGATGGCCATTTATTAGGAAGTAAAGATCATCCATTCAGTATCATATTTATTTTATGTCCCATCTGAAGTAGGACCCACTATTTGAACAGTTTGGATTCAATCATATAACTCACACGTGTATCTTTAAGTGTGCACGCGTATGGATTATCATGCTCTGACAGCGTATCAACTGACTCCAACGTTCCCTTTGCAAAAAGCAGATAAAAATGTCATCTTTCCAACAAAAAAAAAAAAAAAAAAAAAAAACTTTCTCCATCCCTGGACCAGTTCCCAAATCTAGAAAGGAACTAGATGATACATGGCCCGCATATATGCACATGTTTCTGACAAGTGGGGCCTACATTCCGCTAATCCAGACCATTCACGTGTTTTCTAACACCATCTATGAATCACATTCGAAAAATCTCTCAGATTGGAGTATCCAAGCAGCCAATATTACGACGCCTCTCAGTTGAATGTGGACCACTGTCTGTCTACGAATTGGCACCAGAAATCGAGAATCAGGATTTCCATTTCCAGGATATTTTTAAGTTATAGTCCATTCACGGTGGGACATAACAGATTAATGGTCTGGATCACCGATCCGTGGGTCCTGCTTATTAGAATTGAAAGCAAGTGTATACTGTGAAAAGATTCCGGCACCTATGTCATAGAACTTACCGTTGTAGAATCTAATAAAATTCACTGCAATTCCATCAAATTCTTTCGAAATCCAATTCCTGTAAATTGAGAAATCATTCTCTTCCCATCCAATTTCAAGATTCTTGCTATCACAAACCAATTAGAGAGAATCGATCATATCAGAAAACCAATGTGGTAGCATTTCCTCTCCGAAAACCAATGTGGTAGCATTTTCTTTCTTTGATCAGGATCAGAACCAACTCCTAATTGGATATGGAAAGACCCCAACGAATCAAAATCGCTCTTGGCGCCGCTTCCGCATTCCTTCTGCTGCTTCTCTTCTTCGTCGTGTGTTTTTCTCGCTGTAGGAAGTCTGCGAGAAAGAAATCTTCAGAGCTCCAGAGACTTCAGTACTCAGAAGAATTGGAAACAGAGGACTTGATCGGCTTCCCCGGGGGTGGCGAGAATCTTACAATTCACGACATTCTAGAAGCGCCGGGAGAAGTTGTGGGGAAATCGAGTCACGGGACTCTGTATAAGGCCGGGTTGCAGAGGAGCAATTTGCTGGTGTTTCTCCGGTTCCTACGGCCGGCTTGTGCTGGACAGACGAAGGACATCTTACCGTCGATTCAGATGCTGGGGTTTATCAGGCACCCGAATTTGGTCCCACTGCAGGCATTTTATGCAGGACCCAGAGGGGAGAAGCTGTTCATTCATCCATTCTTTGGCTGTGGCAATCTGTTCCAGTTCCTACAAGGTATTTTTATAACTTTGCTTTTCGGGTTTGATTTCTTACGCCATTTGGTGTTTCTGGAAAATGGGTGTGTGAAAATTTCCCCAGTAAGACGTCTTTAGATTGATGAAAACAGAGTTCATTCCAATCCCCCGTTTGGAGGTTAACATCAGAGAGAAACCGCATAAAATGGGAATTGATCATCTAAAACCAGATATGGTTGAAGGTGATCAGTTGCCATAATTGAAAATTGTTTTAGTGAGACATTAAACAAAGAACGGCTATTGGCAGCGTTTGGAAGTACCCCAAATGAAAATTTGGCCTAATCTGTTGTTGGATGATTAGCATTCTCACTGGAGTGTTTCAGGTGGCATCCGAACATGAAAAACCATTCTTTTCCCCTCCTGAATAACAATTTCATTTCAAGAACTACTTGAAGTTGAAACCAACATAATTTTATTTTGGTAGAACAGCATTCCCAGATATTTCCAACATGCTTTGAAGATTGAAGCTTGTTATAGAACTGTGATCTAGATTATGTTCTGTGGTCACCTCAGAAAAACGATTCAGAGTCTGGTGTTCTTTCGTCTTCTATGTTTAGGTTCAGGCTGTTGGAGATTGTTGCTTCTTTCATTGTTCTAGGCTTCATTGAATTTGCTCGTGTTTGAATTGTTATTTGGGCCATGCTTCAGATCGAAGATAAAACAGAAAATTCTGATTTGAGGTTTAAATTTTCAAGCCTTTGGTCATGAATTTTGTGATTTTATTACGCTAGTTATTATATGCAGTTCCAACGCTGCATGTTTATTTTCTTCAAGCATGTAGATGTCACCATAGTTCAACTTGGATCTTGAATTTGTATTTTGTATCTGATCCTCGCCACTCTTACTGTGCTTGTAGAGAAACCAGACCCATTTCCTTTTTTGGTTTTGCGTTTTCTTCTTTTCATTCAAGTTCTCTGCTGATTTTTTATTTTTATTTTTCCTACATCAATTGGATTTATCTTCTTTCATTATCATACCTTGTTCTGTGTGTTTTTACAAATGAATAAGAAATTTGGTATTTCTGTTTATGAGAAACTTACAGAACTGCTCATGTCAAGCTTGATTCCAATCTCTAGTTTACAGTTCTATTTTACTTCCTGTTTGTAATTGGAAACGACTTGGGGCATGGCGTTTTTCTTGACAGATGGAAGCAGCGAGTCATACAGATGGCCTGTCATTTATAGGATCTCACACGGTATTGCCAAAGGACTGGATCATCTTCATACAGGATTGCAGAAGCCCATAATCCACGGAAATCTCAAGTCAAAAAATGTATTACTTGACTCAAATTACCAGTCTTACGTATCAGATTTCTGCCTACATCTTCTCTTGAACCCAACCGCCGGGCAAGAAATGCTTGAAACTTCAGCAGATCAAGGGTACAAAGCACCGGAACTGATCAAGATGAAGGAAGCAAGCAAAGAGAGTGACATCTACAGCTTAGGAGTAATTTTACTCGAAATATTGACCAGGAAAGAACCCGTTAATGGTCGTTCATCGTCACCTTTGAATCATCTACCGAACTACATGAGAAATGTGATCCTCGATCATAGAGTCACAGAAATGTTCAATCCCCAGCTTTTAAGACAAAGTAACAGTGAAGATTCAATTGCTGAAGAAGGTTTGCTCATGTATTTTCAATTGGCAATGAGCTGTTGTTCTCCTTCGCCGTCTTTAAGACCAGATACCAAGCAAATTGTCAGGAAGCTTGAAGAAATCGGACAATGAAAATTTTGGATTTGGCAGACAAGTGGTGATATTGATACAGTGGTATTGGTGGAAGTGATGATGACTGATGATGATAGATGCTCTTCCTCATCAGTAACAATGACATCCACCACCACCACATTTCCTATAATGAGTCTGGGCAGTGGATAATGTTTGCCGTTTAAGCTTCATTAATGGATGACAAGGCGGCTTATCTTTTCATATATGATTTGAAAGTTCCGTAAATCAGCCGGAGATTGTGGATTTGGGTGATAGAGGATGTAGTGCTTCAGTGCTACGATTCGAGTGGGCTTGCTTCGATATCTTGTGTATTAATTAGTTGACACAAATATCTTTACAGGGAGAGAAGAATCCAATATAATCAGAAACTAACCCAAGTTTCTGATGGGGAATTCGCAGGGATTTATTTGGAGATCATGTTCAGTGTGGGAAGTGCAATGAGGAAATGGTTAGCTAGCATGAATTCTAATTTTACCAGTAATGTTGAAAAAATCTTAATCACCAAAGAAGCCATGATTACACACTAGTTTTAATCATGAGGAATTATGCGATGCGCAGCCCATGTAACTGCACATGATACGCGAGTTTTTCAATTTTGACAAGTGGGGCCCATGGTTCTAGCAATGGAAGATTGCAAAGACCAATCTAGGAACATTTTTATTTGTATCTGGACCATTGCTGCATTTCTCTTCTCAATCCTCTTATCTGCAGGCCACAAATGGAAAGCTTAAAACTGTCCCATCGGCCGGGGCCCAAAAGACCAGTGCCCCACGAGACCCACATGATGTGCAAAGACGCTGCGGGTGGACCGTGCATAATAAAATTCCTTTTTTCTGCAATCTTCCTGTTTCCACTGGGAAGCTCAATGTCGAGAACATTGAAAACATTTTTGGTTGGGCACCTGATTCTGACATTGGAAGGGAAGGGCACATTGGTCAGTTTGTTCAGATTGCCCATCATGTGCTGTTATTGTGTTTAGCAGATCTGAGTATGGTGGATCTCTCTTTCTTGACTACTTAAGCATTTTTATTTGGTTGGTAGAAGGCCATGGGCATGTAATCAATACAGACAAGACTAATAGCAATTATAGCTCATCTTCTTGTTAGTAGTCTAACCAGCACAGCTATCCCCACACCAATAATCCAACATTAGTCTTTTCTCAAAAGTCAGATGTTGAATGTATGTCTATTTTAAAAGCACATTCTTCGATGGGAAGTTATTTGATACTCTGGCAAAGTGTAGTTGTTCATGCTCATGTCCTCAACAATCAGACTGTGCCCTACTCTTAATTCAAATTAAACAGTCCAAATCGCAGGATTCGTTCTAGATAGGTTATAACCCTAAAATCAGAGATGTTGAACTATCCTTGCCACCGATTAATGGAGATTCATCAGTCTAAAACTATCAGACCATTGAATATTTTTCATCTCAACTGTTCATTGGATTTTCGTTTACTTCACTGCAAGTAATTCGGAATTCTGTGGTTGCTGATGGACTGTTTGTCCAACCAATTTCGTGCCAGCTCATGAAGGGGGGACAGTCCATGGCACGGCCTTGTATTAGATGGGAAAAGAAACATCCAACTGATATGACTTACAAACTACCCAATCAAAGAGATGGCCAAAAATTCCACCCTGTGAAATGTCGTTCATGTGCAACCGAGTCACTCCTTTGGGGGAATGATTGCATGCGTTTAGTTTGATTACCACGCGTTCAAAGTGCGTGGGACCCACTGTGATGCGTGTGCCATCCAACCCATCTGCCATATTCAATCCCCAATAACAGCACTACGTCCCAAAATCCAGCCTAATCCAGGACTCAGGTTGACCACACCGAAGGAAATAATGGGGGTACATCAGGCAGGAGGCGGCTTGATGTCGAAACTTCCGGATGAAATGAAATGCTTGGCCTACCGTTGTTGTTTATATATCATCAAACCCAGTAATCAGATGTGCCCCACCAGGATGAGGGTACACACCGAAGATTCAAGCCGCCCTAAAATTCAGTGAGCTAACAGAAGAAATACAGGTTTTAGGCAAGATCGTACATTGGTCTCTCTGGCATGTCCCAAATGAATTTTTGACAGGGATCACTCATGGCATGGACGGGGACCACTAGGAGGTGCACTGGATGCACAGTTTGGATTCTAGATACACATCATGAGCGGGCCCCACACCGAGGCACACGGCACACTAGATGCACGGTTGGGATTATCTTTATAAATATCACCGGCAGGCCCCACAGACCTCAAAAGCATGGTAATTAGCATATGTTCGAATACATGTGATCATTCACATATATTATTATGATGAATTCTTATTGCCAAACATGATGCGTTTGGACCTTACCTTTTTCATCATGCTATTTTGTTTTTTTAATATCAGAATGACGAATATGCATGGCACTCACATCGATAATCTAAGTACCTGTAATAGCAATCCTATAAATTGGAAAATCAGATATTTAAATGGAGTCCAAGATAAGGGCCCTGTCACGAAAGTACGCTAGAATACGATCCTGACCTGCACAAGGGTCAGCCCAAACCACCAGGTCCACCGCAACATTCAAGCCCAACCTCGGCTATTGTTGTAAGCCACGTCACTTTCCACATATACCTCGACACCAATCTACTTGTGGGTTACCCTTACAAACACCCCAGATGGCTGAGGCCCCACAGACTTTCGTCTAGCAGGAAGATAGTATATTACCTGCCATCTGATGTTGTTGCAACCAAAGTTTGAACTCAGGGCTCGATCAGGTTTGCTCACTCTAGCTGGACTAAGGTACTGCAACCTGCGCATTTGGATGTACTCTTGAAGATTGTGCAAATAAAAGGTTCTAACTTCTTAGAATTCGTATTGAGGGTCTGGGTTCCAAATAACTATTACATTACTTTCAACTTGGACATGAAAGGAACGAACAACCACAATTAAGCGTACTACTTCACCATTTTTTTCTTTTTCTTTTTTCGTCCCAATAAAAAGTGTATGATGGACCAATGCTGCTGCATCTTTTAGAAATCAATGTCTAGGCCTACCCCAATTGATTTAGGTACCTTCAATTCCCGGACTTGAAAATGGGTGTAGGCAAATCAAGCAAGGTGGGTGTAATCATGATCCCACTTGATCAGTTTGTATTTAGTTTCTTCTAATATTTTCTTTTTTACCGGTCAAAAAAAAAAAAAAATGGTTCTTGTTTTCAGCGTTTTAGTAGTTTTAATTATTCCTTTCACACCCTTCTGCTCCAAAGTCTAAAATTTTCTCTCCACTTTCTAATCATTCATTTCACCACCACTTCATGATATTCCACTGACCCAGCCAAATCAATGATCTCTTTAACTCTACTAAGTTAAATAAATAAAAACCTAAAAAGATGAATTCCTGTTGTTCTCACTGATCTCTTTAACTCTACTGAGTTGAAAAAACCTAAAAAGATGCATTCCAGTTGACTAACAGAACCAAATTTTCTTCCTAGTTGTATGACTCCATACCAAAGAGCACATTCATCTGCTACATTGTTATCACCCAAAAATCATTTTAAGGTGATTTATGAAGCTTTACAATTGTTTTCTTAAAGTAATGGGGATCATATTGAGATTCTATTTCTTTCAAAAAAATAAAAAAATAAAATAAGATTCTGTTTATATCCATGGCATCATGCGATTACCTTCCACAGCCCTTGGTTTCATTTCGGTAGATTAGCTGGTTCTGTTAATTGGTTTCCCAGCGAGGAGAACATGAAGTTACCAGACAATATAGCTTCCTTGTCTGTCCATCCAAAGGAAATTTTAAAACTTTGTCAAGAAACAAGTTGCGAATGAGACCTGACTTTTGAAGGATTCTACTTACAATTTCTAAGGGCCTCTTTGGGTGCCACTTAAGAATTGAGTTCATCTCATTTCAGTTAATCCTAATAATGTTTTAGAGATCATGATTGTTGGTTATCAAGATTAATCTCTAATACATAATTACGATTAACTAAAATGAGGTGAATTCATTTTTAAGTTGCACCCAAACAGGCCCTAAGGTTCATTTGGACAGTGGTTTGAGAATGATTATTCTCAGGGGACAATTCCCACAAGACGCAAGAACGGTCTTGCCACTTCTCCCATTATTTTTGTCTTGCAGAAAGCGTCCCAGAAAATGACATTCAAAAAATCTGACATGGTGGTTGTGGACCCCACATGTTCCCTGAGAAGAACTATCTGTGAATCCCATCCAAAATGAAGCATAAATGAACGCACAAAATTATCAAGAAACGCTAACAAAGGAGAGCACATTGTAAGTTGGTAACTCAAATCTGAAAAGATAACAATGTGAATAAGATATGAAAATGGGAAAAGAATGCACATCACCTGTTAATGACAAGCAAGTAGACTCCCGGTGAGCATACCTTGACATGGCCTGAAATGTAACAAGAAATAGCACGAGAAGATTAATTTCTCAGCTGGAGGATCAATCACCAAAACTACAATGACTATAAAGAAAACACTTGTATTTTAGTAGGTTTTCTGTTCAGCTGACACAGATAACGCAATGCGCATGAATTCATAGACATATGATGAACTAATTAATTTGGATGGTTCTTGCAAGTAAATGAGTTGCACAAACATTTTATAGCAGCAATATAAAAAGAACTTGGACTCGACTAAGAAATCAGTCTCTTAATCTTTCTATTCATTCAACTCGGCTGACTCAATGAGCATCTCTACCAAATTTATAAAAATCTTCTGACTTGGACAATTTCATTTTAGGACAGCTTGGAATTGCTATTCAGAGACATTGACCGAGAAGCCAATTCACTCAGCCAGGTTCACTGAGTTTGTGGTCCTTTATAGATGATCCATAGAAAGCCACAGATATGAGGTAATTTCAGTTTTAAACGTTTGCCGTCTGAACTGATCAAACTTAAATAAATAACTTCATATGCTTTCTGCTCCTCTTCCTCCACAGAAGTTTCTTCACAACTTTCTTTAATGCAACTATCATGTGGTGCATTCATTTCAAGACATTAACCACATCATAGCAGTATTTTCAGAGTCATTGCTATGTTTTGTCCTTGCCTGTTCAGTCCTTTGAATGTACCAACACAGGTTTGATTTGTTAGCAACAATGCACAAGTACATGCAGACAAGGATATGAGTCTTGTATTTTCCAGAAACCTAGTTACAGACACATGCACAAACCCTGTATGACATAATGGCTATCTGGGATATGAGTCCGTATTTTCCAGCAACCCACTTACAGATACATGCACAAGCTCCCTGTCTGACATAATAGCTATCTAAGAATGCATTAGGGGTGCAAAGGGGACCACTGGCAATGGCCATGGAATAAGTAAGACGTCGCTAAGGATGAACTTCACCTCATCCGATAACAGTATCAAATCATATTGACATAGATAGTTTGATCCAACACAAGCATCTGAGTATTGTAGTTTCTATACATGGATTCATTAGAAGCTGCTATGGTCAGGAAATGAAAGAAGAAGAAGAAAAGATAAAAGAAAAAAGCCCAAGCTTCTTATTAGGGGCATGCTAGTCTCCATGGTTGGTTACATTGAGGAGGCATCATCACGGACAAATGGTCTTCATTTGGTAAAGCATTTAACCTGCGTAAGATGCCACAAAAGCTACCAAACAGCGAGTAGAATGCATAGCCTTATTTAAGTAAAGAATAAAGAGGAAGAAAGAACATGCCTGGACTGCACTGAGTGCAGCTGTATTTGGCTTCTCGGAACCATCATCAGAGAAAACATTCCTGCAATGGCATCATTACAGATTGTTAAAGCATGCAGCCATCATCCCCAACATCAGTATAACTTCTTCTTTCAAGAGTCGACATAGCAATTCATGTGAAAAGCCCACATAAGGTGAAAAAATGCAATTCCAGATTTCTAAGATAAATTCCATCAGTGATCCAGTCCAAACTCTGAAATGAAAGATTTATGTTGTTCAAGTACTTGACCTGGCTTTGATGGAAACCTTACCTCCAAATCACATTTGAAAGCTCATCCTTTTTAGCTTCAGGAAGCATGGCAGCATCATATGCAACAATGTTTCCATAGAATATCTTCTCCAGATCCTTCATCCATTTACTCAATAGCAAGTTCACCTGTCACCCAACCGCAGAAAAGGACAGAACATTGAATAAATTTACAGATCGGAACAAACTTCTCAACAAGCCCATAAGTCAATGGGCAGCTTAAGGTTGTGCTTAGATGCACGATCCGATGCAATTTTTATTAGTGGAAATAAGAGAATTGTAATTTTCTTCGCATTCATATTGAGGGTCTGCTCTCCAAATTGCAATTATATACTTTCAAGAGGGACTTCAAAGAAATGAAGCTGCAATTTCAGGGTGACTTCTTTATTAAGAATACTAGGAAGCATCATTCATGGTTGTCATTTACTCTCAATTAAACTACCCAGCCAAAATCAGTCAGCAGATTTGCTGGCCAATAATGCTATAAACTCCATTGGGAGAGATTTGCATGTCATGAATACATCTTTTTTTCTTTTTTCTTTTGCTAGAGAGGTCATGAATACAAAAGTTATAAACTTTCATAAATAACAAACATTTGCTACTTTGAATGATTCACCATTCTGAATAAAATTATTTACTGTCTACAAGCATGATTCTAATAAAGTCCACTTCCATTTCCTACAATTTGTAACCTAGTTAAGAATTTGGACCATAAATAAAAATGACAGCGTGTCAAATGGAGAGGAAACTCAACTATTGCAAAAATAATGTAAATAGCAGGCTAACATCAACCTGCAATCCACTTTCCAGGATTTCACTTCTGTTTCAGACAAAAATGACTATGCATTAGCTTTTGCATGCAATTAATTTCCAATTATCCATAAATCTGAAACTAGTTCTTGATGCATCAACTTGCTTATTAGTTTGACTGGAAGCACTAAATGTTTCACTTCATCAATTCATTGTGCTTTTCATTATCACAACTGAAAACCTCCTAAAAAGAGGTTGTCTTGCAATCCAGAGGCAAAAATCTTTGCTTCAGCCCCACCCTAGTTACAAGTCTTCTTCAACGGTGTATCATCAATTTTGCCCCGCACCCTTAATTTTCAAATCTGCAAAGCACAGCCCATTTTATACCATCAGAAATATCTTTCCATGGACTCCGGCCAGGCAAAGAAAATCTTGAGATCCAGAATACCATCATAATACGGGATCTCAATCTTCATGCTTGATGGGGTCCTTGTTGTTGAACATTCATCCTTTCTCAAAATAATTTGAAAAATCCTGTCGAGGGAGAAAAAGTGCCCTCAGAAACTTCCCCAAAAGCAAGGTTGTTGGAATCCCAAGTTTATTTCAAGTTCATGATTGCTGTTAGGCTTGCAAATGAGCAGGCGTGCCGCTTGTTCAGGCCCAGATTTTGAATTGATCAGGCTGGGACAACTGGGCTGAGCCAACTGGTCCAGACCTATTCAAAATATTGATTTTGTGTGACCCAGGCGCAGCCCATTGCCACCCCTAGTAGTAGGTTTTGTTAGCAATATGCCTGCAGTGAGCATCCCTCGTTTTCATATTCATCCAGGAGTTGTTGCTAGATGATCGAAAGTCATAGTTGTGCCTCCTACTAACTTCTATCACGGTCTGTCGTGGTCCTAGCCTGCTAAAGCATTCAACTAAGGGTGAAACTCTTGTTCATAACATTAATTTGTTTGATTGCAATATCCATCCTTTGTTATAAAGGTCCTGAAACATTATTCACATTTTTCTATGTCATTTCATGCTATAGACAAGTCCAGCTCATGCACAGGCAGATCCGAACATGGATTGCAAACCCAGATCACTATTCAAGTGGTAGATCACAAGGAATATTAATCTCGAATTTTGGGCAAACTTGACCATTGATGTGTTCAGGGATCAGCAGATCTAACTTAAAGATCAGGTGTGGACTGGACGCTGATCTCAGATAATAGGTAGACCATGGACATGGAACACTGACTCAATAGTCCAAAGACGGAGATCTGATAACAAAATGAGGAGCTGTCAGACACATCAGACCAATGGTATAATCTGAACAGATCGTATCAAGGATCTAGGATGAGGCGTTATGAGACAAAATGGGCCAAAGATGGTGATCTGAATAGATCTGATTGTGGATCTAAGAGATGGGGTGCTGACATCAGGTCAAAGATGTAGGTATGAACTATGAACAAATCTGATTATAGATCTAAGAGTTGGGGAGCTGAGACAAGCAGGCCAAAGATGTAGATCTAAATAGATCCAATCGTAGATCTGAGAGACGAGGCATTGACGCACAGTGAGTCAAAGATGAAGATCTGAAGAGATCTGATCATAAATCTAAGGGATGGGGTGTTGACACGGAAGGCCAAAGGTGCAGATCTGAACATATCTGATCGTAAATATCTAAGAGATGGGCCGCTGAGATATAGCAGGGCAAAGATGCAACTATAAAAAGATCCGACCGTAGATCTTAGATGAGGGGCACTGAGACAAAATGGCCCAAAGATGTAGATCTAAATAGATCCAAGAGATGGGATGCTGAGACAAAGTAGGCCAAAGATGCAGATTTGAACAGTTTCCTGCACCATCAGTGCTTGACTGCACAAATAAAGAAATCAGAGGGTTGAATGGTTGGTAATATAGGTCGATTTAGATTCGCATGGGGTGGATCTAAAGATGGATGAAAATTGGTCAAAATCTAAAGGTTGATTTGGGAGTTCATGTTGTAGATATACGGTTGGGAAAGGGCAAGATCGCGATTGGCTTGATGGGAAGGGCTGGATTTTGGGTTTGGGTTCTTGATCTAAAGGTTATGGGTTGGTACAGTCTAGATCCAGATCTACACCAAAGGGTTGGGGTATAGGAAATAAGGATATGGGTTAGATCTAGGGCTGTGGATGGGCATGGCCAGGGTTAATTTGGTTTAAAGGGCTGGAAATTTGGGGAAAATTCAAATGTAGAGGTCTGGGGGTGGGAAGAAGTGGATGGCCAGGATAGGAGATTCAAGGATTGGTTTTGATAGGTGTGGTGGCTAGGATGTTGGGGCTGGAAGGGGGTAGTTGATGGGTTTTGAAGGGTAGGGTTTTGGGGGAATGATTTTTTATTTATTTATTTATTTATTATTATTATTATGAAGACAGGGTGCCCCTGCCTAGGCCTGGAAAAATTCCACACGACCCGCTAACCAGCACAAAAAAAAAAAAACAATGTTCGGGTCCAGCCTTATTGTGTCGGGTCACTAACGGGTTGGCCTGTTAAGACCCGTTAACATAACGGGTCGTGTCAATGTTTCACCCGTTTAACCAGTTAGTGAGGGCATTTTGGTAATTATCCTTAGTGTGGTGAGAAATCCCTAAGAAACTAAGACAGCCAATAAGACTCTCTCTCTCTCTCTCTCTCTCTCTCACTCACACACACACACACACACACACACACACACACACACACACACACTCGGGAGTTTTCTCCATCTTTCTGCCCACGGCCCCACACAGCCACACTCTAAAATTTCTGTCAAATCAAGCCCCTTCTCCATCTCTCTGCCCACGAAAGCACGACCTGTTTATTTAGCGGGTTAAAAGGGTTGGGTAACCCGTTAAATTAATGAATGGGTTTGGGTTTTTAGATTTCGACCAGTTAGTTAACGGGCCAGGTTTGGGTGAGAAATTTTTGACACGACACGAACACGAACACGAACACAGTTCAACATGACCCGTTGCCAGGCCTACCCCTGCCCCTCTTTAAGGCGAGAATAATCCTTGCAAATGCACACAATCACCCGCAAACCACGTGCATCGGGTAATCCTGGGGGAATAATGAAAAGATAAGAAAAAGAATGAAGAGAAGATGGGAGATAAGAAAATGAGAAACCAACTCCAAGTTCCCAAGGACTGAACTTGCTCTAATTCCAATTTATGCAATCGGATATACTGGATCGCTGCATGGAGATGGATGAACCCTTCTAGTTGGTTATTAAAGATCACAAACCTCCTCTCCTTTCTTCCAAAGCACAAGCACAATAAAAAATAAAACAATTAAAAAAAAAAACTCTAAGTTTTACTCTCTATGCAAAACTGTTCCTCGTGTTCAACAGTATGGGCATTTACATAGGCTCTCAAAAAGTCAAACCCTCACGCTAGCAAAATTGCTCTTGCCAGTGTTCGAAGTATCAATATCGCTAAAAGTTTCGCTAGGCGGGGATACAGAAACAACATCGATGTCGCCGATAACCGGAAATGCGGGGAAACATTGGAGAAACGTGGGAAAACGGTGGAAATTTTCAGTGAAACTTCAAGAGATGCTAAAATACACATATTTGCATATTTAGGAATAAACAAATTGCAATAAGAATGCAAATATAATAAGTTTTCATTTAATGAGGGGCTTAAAAGCATGTGTTGTTGCAAGAAATCGGTCTAACCATCCCATCAATCCCATTTATCCATCCAACCATCCCACCTTCCATCCAAACATCCATCAGTATTTCAAACTATCAAAAGCGCAGGATATTTCTCTAAGAAATCATCAACAACTGAAAAGGAGACGAAAGGATGTGGTTTCAAATCACGCCAATGTTGTATTATTGATCATTTTGTCAACAATTTGATCACTGCATACAACCATGCACCCATACAAAAAAAAAATTTATGGAATTTTTTAATAAACAGATTTTTGGCGATATCGATACATTGGCGATATTACGATAACATCGCCAATACACTAGCGATAAAAGCGACATCTGGAATTTACACAATTGAAAATATTAGCAATACATTGGAGATATCAATACATTGGCAATACAAGCAACACCTGGAATTTACATGGTTGAAAATATTGGTGATACATTGGCGATATCGATACATTAGCAATACATCACCGATACCTAGGATTTCTGATACTACCGGTGTTATCGGTATCGCTACCAGTGTTATCGTTATTGTTGAGCTGGAGATAGAGATAATATCGGGGATATTTTGATAATATCGAAGATAATTTGAACAATGGCTCTTGCTAATGGAAATTTCTTAAAAGGCAATAGGAAGGTATTTTAGTCATCTTATTACAAAAAAAAAGGGAGGGATTTGACATAAAGGTCATAGGGGCATGCGACTAATGGGTCCGCATGATCACGTGGGATCGACTTTGTACCTGCACTTATACACTTGCAAGTAGGACCAGCTCGCATCAATGTCTGTATCCATGTCTGTGTAACATAGCTTGATGGATCCCTCAACCCAAAATTGCCAACCATGCTAGTAATGTACTAGTGCCACCTAAGTGTTAGAGGCATACTCACAACACACTGCTACAACGAAAGCTGATCTTGTAACTTGTAAGTGAAGCCTTCAAGATTTGTGCATTGACTGTAGTCCTATTCTGTATTCCAGAGTTTTGGTGACCAAGGGTGAGCTCCTCAATGTTGACTTCCTAGCTGAGTAGTCTCTAGCCCCTAACTGGGACCAATCATGTCTGGGCTCTGGGTTATTTGATATTCATTACCACTGCATTTCTCTCTATTTTGAGGAATCTTTATTACCAAAATGATAAGTGATAGCCCATCTGCTGCTATATGGCTTCCAAAATGCTGATTCAAATTCCACATTCTTTAAGAAAGAAAATCACTCTGATTGACTTTTAACTAATGATGTGATAAAGTTCACTCGCATGAAAAAAAAATTAGCTCAGCCATATTGCATTTGGGATCAATTAAAGAAGCTGTTCTCACCCCAGCTTTAGACACTCTCAGCTCCAAATCATGATTATAAATCTCATATACGTATTGTCCGAACTCAACACCTTCCTTTCCCTCTTCTTTCAAACGCCGTAAACAAAGCCACATATGAAGTACAAGCAAAGAAAATGTTGTTTTGAAGGTTTTTTCCAATTGAAATACTGCACAGAAAAAGGGGAAAAATCAATAATTTGAACATTAGTATGAGTTCAATAAATATAATGCAGCTAAGATATAGTAAGCATATAAGGATGCACAATAAGCGCTTAAAAATGGTTGAATGTTGAAATTCAAAGTAATGGAAAGACAATATCTCATACTTCACTAAATTTGTCTTTCAATGATTGTTTTCATATGAAACACAAAAAAGTACAGAGAGCAAATTATCATAACATCTTCTGCTAGCTCTCCAGATGAACATGGTAGCTACACATGAGACAATATGTTTGGGCTTTTATATTATGCTGATGTCTTGCTTGAGAAAGAAAGAAAAACCGAGGCATAAGTTTCATTACTGGTAAGGGAAGACTGAAATCCTCCTACATTTCAGTACTGGAAATTTCCTTACATTGTTAAAAATAGTCATTTCCACACAAATAGAGGCTAAGATTCTTGAGATGAGAAATCTCAAATTGACATGATTTCCTAAGTCATCATGGGAAAGGGACTTGCAGACCAAAGTTGGAACTGACTTGGGTTGACTACAAGTTATAGTAGCATAGTGGCATGCCAATGCTTTGGATCAGTTTCCATTATCAAGCAGATCCCCATGGTGATCCCCATAAGAAGTTGTAAAGAGTAGTTTGATCCCAGTTGGGACCTAACCATGGTTGGATTAGCTAGTGGGTCAAGTCAAAGCTAGTGAAACTTGTTTCCCGAGATAAATCTCTATGTTTATTTTTAGTGTGTTCTAAATAGGAGTTGATTTTAGGAAAGTATTGATGATTTCTTTTTGCAGGCAAGTTCTATGCAAAGCTAAAACTTTAGGGATGTCATATGTTTTGGAAAGTCCTCATATGGTGATAAGTTGAGTTCAGAGTGTTTCAGACTTTTTTGAGTTCTAAAGTTAGGAGCTTACAAATATGGATCAGTCCCAAGGAGGTTACGAGTTGAGATTTTAATGGTTGGAAACAAAAGCATTTAATCCCCCACTAATTTTTCGGTAGATAGATTTTACCGAGAACTTACTGGATCTTTCATCTAGCCACGCCATGGAATCACTTTGAGAGACAATCGGACGAACCTTACTCAACAGCTCCAATAAACACAAGTCCTCCAAGTCAACGTCTGATAGATCCCTCCTACAAGGAGGAGCCCAAATAATAGAGTCCCCTTGAAATGAGAAGCATCTGGCCACCATTATATTCGGATCTTGTGCAATTCCCGCTAATCGTGGAAACCTTTCCTTCAAACCTTTATCCCCTATCCAAACATCTTCCCAAAATTTAATTCCCTCTCCATTACCCAATGTAAAACTCACCCCTTCCCAAATTCTATCTTTCAATGTAGAGACCGTTTTCCGAAGAGACGATGCTCTATGTAAGGAATGACACCTTTGTCCTTCTTGAGTTTTCTTGACAACCATACTTTCTCACAACAACCTCTCTCCACAAACTATTCTCCTCCAACTCCAAATCTCTTATTCATCCGCCTCGCACATAAGCAACTTACCATCTGCATATTGTAAATGCGACACTTGAAAATGGGAGTTATCTACTTTGAAATCTTTAAGTAAGCCGGTTGCGACACCTTTATCAATCATGCGACCCAAAGCCTCCATCACCACCAAAAATAAGTAGGAGATAATGGATCGCCCTGACACAATCCTCTTGAGGCTTGAAAGAAACCATTCGGAGAACCATTAATAAGAATAGAAAATTTAGCCGATTGAACACACACACGGATCCACAAACGCCATTTAGCTCCACACCCCAACCGCCCCCAACATATAGTCTAAGAAAGACCAGTCCACATGGTCATAAGCTTTTCCAATATCCAACTTGTAAATAACACCCTTTTCACCCTTCCTAGCATATGAGTCAATTAGCTCATGAGCTATCAACGAACTATCGACAATCTGACGACCTTCTACAAAGGCCCCTTGCGACTTTGAGATTACCTCACTTAGCACTGATCGAAATCTAGTAGCCAAAGTTTTTGCTAATATCTTATACGGACCTCCCAAAAGGTTAATTGGTCTATAGTCTTTCAAACTCTCTGCTGCTCCTTTTTTTTTGGAAATAATACAACAAATGTTGCCCCAAGTTCCCGCGCTTGGCTAGCAAGTTACCTAGTTAAAGTCCTTATTTAGTTAGTTTTATGGGTCAAAGATTGTTTTGATTTCTTCAAATTTGAATTAGAATAGTTGTGGTGAAGTTCCACTGTAGGCAAGTATCAACCCAATTTAAGTCTATTTTTAGAAGTTATAGGCTTTAGAAAGTCCTAATATGATAGTAACTTGGGTTAGTAGTGTTTTAGTGTTAGATTGTGGGGTTTTAGAGTTATTTAGGTAGTTCAAAATATGGCCCTGGGGAGAATAACGAATTTGAACGTTACATGTTGATTATTTTTTATACTTCTATTTTGTTATTTTTTGAGTTCTTCCTCTTGTAATTGCTCTCTCCTTCTGGTTTGTGTACTTGGTGATGGGGATTGTGGAAACCATTCAGAGGATTCATCTCCTCTTTCCCTAAAACAAGGACCCTCAGATAAGTGAAATACATATTAACATTAAATGTGTACTTGGCCCTTTTTTTAGTGATATCTGTACTTGGCCAATTAACAGAAAAAGAAAGGCATTGCTGATTTGAAGTGGCTGTAACTACATGTGGATGACAAAGATCATCCCAATACTCAAAAAGTATGAGAAACCACTTGAATTTCCACAACAAAGAAACCTAGAACACACACACGGATGAACATGATAGCCAAGGGTAACAATTCATCCCAAGTGAAATCGTTTTCTTCATTTAGAAAAGCACAAGTGAAGTTGAGTTGTCTTGACATGGGAGAGAAATGGTAGTGCCTACTAGACTACTAGTAGTCTTTTGCTCTTAGCACCTGTTTCGATTGAATGTAAACTAAGGAAAGCAAACAGTTTTCCTTTGATGTGACATTTCTTCTGCTTAAGAAACATAAAAGGAGAAGGTAATCTATTTCTTTTCCTCGGTAAAAGAGTAAAACCTTTTTTCAAAAAGTCAATTGGTGGGAAAAGAGATTTCCCTTTAAACAGAAAAATTGGAGGGATACGAGGTTTTCCTTCGAAAATTGCAACCCAAACAACCCAAACACTTCCAACTGCTAAAGAAAAACATTTTCCAGAACTTTTCTATAGCAAAGCAAACAAGTACAATGGGTTTCCTTCCCCTAGTGCTGATGTCAATTCACCATCCACTTATGTCACAATTTTGCTTTCCCCTGCCTTCCCCTAATCTATCCCCAATCCAAACATGCCCTCATAGACATTTTGTTTCAACATGGCTAACTTACGAAATCAGTAAACTGGACCTATGGAAATGTACTTATAGTTGCCTGTCTGTGAATTGCACCTGCCTTATATAGAGTGAAACAAATAGAATGCATAAATCTTGGCAACATGCATGCCAGAACAAACAAAACAAGTGATACATTCTTCTCTTTCAACTGAATATTACAAAATAGGCTCACCATCATAAATTGCAGGTCTGTCAACTTGTGAAATGATGCGTCGATATACCACATTTGCCCCTCTAATTGATTTGCTCTGTTTACTATAAAATAGCATTAACTTGAGCATAATATATCGAATGCCATCATATTTAGGCTCTTCAACTCTCAGAGGAGAGTCTGAAGCCAAAGCCAGAGAACAGGGCTTTGACCAAAACATAGCATTTAAATTCACCTGTTGAAACAAAACGACTTTGACATCAGGTAATCAGGAGGAACACCTTATAGATTTCTAGCAACCTGCAAGCATAACCAGGTTAACGCACAAAGTAGAGTGATACTATAAATAAACTGTCCACCTGCCACTTGCATGATATTATACCAGCAAACAGATGTGAACATATTTCAACTGCTTACATTTGCTTGCTAACAGCTTGAGGAAAAGAAATCAGTTTTTTAAGAGAAACATAATGCACTATATACAGTTACAAGAATTAAAATTACACCGAAACTTAGGATAAATGTACAGAACCAGAAAAATTCTCCTGGGAAAATAAAAATATGAAAACCTAAGAAATGATGTCACTAGTCTGACAGATCTATGTATAACTGACAAACACAATCCATTGGCAACCCAGCTCAACATAGACTGATATAGTGGGGGTGGCTAACATTGTGATGTGACTAAAAGGGGTGGGTGGGTGTACTAACAATGGAGTGTGTGAACTAACCCATTAACAAAAAAACATAGATTGATAAAACCTCCACACACACACACACACACACACACACACACACACACACACACACACACACACAGCTCAAAGCACCCGTGGGCACAAACATGCACCAGCACCCGCACAGCACACACCCACACACATTCACACACGCAAGCACACATACAACATACACAAACACATGCACATACAAGCGATGATAGTCAGCATAAACATTCAAAGCGTGCACGCACATGCACACAGAAGTGGTGATAGCCAGCATAAAGGTTGGAAGCAGGCAAGCACACATATCATAGCAATGATAGTCAGCATACACAGTGGAAGTGAGTAGTTTTCATCTCTTTACAAAGCTTCTTTCCTTTGGAAATCGGTGGCTTGGGTGGCCCCGGTCCTATCTGATGGCTTGAGATTCGCTATCGGGGATGGATCAAGGGTTAGGTTCTGGGACAATGTATGGTGTGGCGACTCTCCCCTTCGGGAGTCCTATCCTAACCTTGCTAAATTGCTAATCTCTACCCAATTCCTGATATTTCTGTTGCTAACTATTTCTCAGCTCAGGGATCCAGCGGAGTGTGGATCCCCCCTTGCCGTCGTGATCTAAACAACAATGAATTCCGTGATCTGGTGGATCTGTTGTCTCGCTTGCAGGGGATTCCGCCTGCTTCAGGTGTCGAGGATTCTCTGGTTGGAAGCTTAGCAAGTCGGGATCGTACTTGGTATGGTCGTTCTATGTCAAGCCGTTGAATCCGACGCTGTCGACCTGCTGGAGCCACACCTTGCTTCTCTGCTTTTACAGGGAACCCCCTGAAAGTGCCAGCATTTGCCTGGCTGGCTGGCTGGCAGGAAAAAAGATCCTTACCATAGGTAACTTACGCAAAAGATCTATGGTGATTCCCAACGCGTGACCACTCTGCCTAAACGCGGAGGTATCTGTCGACCACCTTTTTATCCATTGCTCGTTCTCTTGGGTGGTTTGGTCCAACATCCTTTGCTCAGCGGATGTGAGTTGGACCATGTCATGCTTGACAGAAGGTCCCTTCCGTTCCTGGCACTTTGATGGTGGAGGCACCATTGGAAAGGCTAGATGGAGGCTGGCTCTTCTTGATCTTTTGTGGGTAGTTTGGCTGTAGCGCAACATGCGTTGTTTCTGAAACCTTACGGGTTCTGAGCTTGGGGTCTCCTTAGCTCTTGGGGTGGTTTGTTGGGGTTGCAACCCTTGCATCTTTCTTTGTACTTCTAGATCTTTCTTCTTCTTTTTTCCTTCTTTTGTTTCAGGTCTATACAGGTCTTGCTTCTGTCTTTCCTTATTTCTTTTTGCTTCAGTTGCCTGTAGCTTTTGGTTTCTCTTTAATAAATGCATCATCTTTACAAAAAAAAAACCAGAACCCGTCTTACAGATTTTTTTTTTTTTTGGAAGATCTTTTTTAATCTATGAATTGATGCGATGCACCCTGTCTTATAGAAAATTAATAATGAAAACTCTGCAAATCTAAAAATAATAATAATAAAACTAGAAGCAGTGTCACTACTCCTGAATTCCTAAACAAATCAATATCTAAGCTTCAATCTACATTAATCGTTGAGGAATCACATTCAAACACCCATCTGAAATGTCAAACGCATACAACCCACATTTCCCAATGTGGTGAGAGTGAAATAGATCGACCTGCTTATCAGGGGCCCAACAGTACATATCCCCTCGCTGTAAGTCAGGCCACTACACCTATCAAGTGGACAACACATGCATCTTGAATAGGGGCCATTGCTTTCTACCATCCATTTTCTGCACATGCATGTCCCTCCTGAGGTGTAGAACGCAGTATTTTTTAGGCTATAGGGCACATTCAACATGTGGAAGGAGCCAACTACCACAAACATGTTCCACACTTGCACATTTGAAGTGATTGCATTTGGCATTTGCAGACGGGCACTTGCAAGTAGCATTCTTAACTGCTATGCGCAATCCAAAGCAAACCAAATTCGATGCATTATTAACAAGACCAAAAATTGTTTGGGAAATGATATGATCGAGGCAAGTTGGTAAGGGGTCGTTTGGATGGTGCTAAATGGTTTACTAGTAAATCACTTAAAAGCTAGTAAATGATTTACAACCTGTCTGTTTGGCTTTAAGCTGTAAACGATCTACTAGTAAATCATTTACAGTGTTTGGATAGCTTGTAAATGATTACTAGTAAATCATTTACAGCAGAAAATTAAAAAAAAAAAAAAAAAAAAAAAAAGAAAGAAAGAAGAAGAGCCGTTTGCATTTACCAGCTATGATTTCATTTACTAAATGAAATCACAGCTTTTTGCTTGTAAATGAGAAGGGGCCTTTGCTAGTAAATCATTTACTACTAATTAGGGCACAAATAGTGACTCATTTACTAGTAAACCATTTACAGGCTATCCAAATGACCCCTAAGATAGATGGTCCTGATTCAAACTCACCCATCACATGACTGTTACCAAATCATCCACATTAATATTATCATAAACTAGAAGTGGGCATTCTTCATCTACCTAAGATATTGCCAAATCCTAAAAGCAAGGTCGGACAATGGCAATTCAGTAAAACCTATTAAAAGAAAAACCAGACGCAACGGTGGTCAATCTCCAACCACCAATCAATAGTAGCCAATATGCGCAACCCAATGCAAACCAATTCAAAATACTGGTAAATTAAAGCCCTGATCTATCGGCAGTATTTAATGTAAAATTGGAAATGAGAAGTCTCCATTCATACCTCTGATTTGCCGGCGACCCCTTTTGGAGTGGAATCAGCCATAGTTGCAGTCGCTGCTGCTGAAGTGACCCTGGAATAGTGCCGGATAGCATTTCTTGATTCCATTCCCTTCTGTAATCCAAGCTTCGATAGATTGGAAACTGCTCTGCTCCATCTGGATAGCATTTCTTGATTCCACCCAATTTCTCCAAACTTTCAAAAAAAAAAAAAAAAAAAGAGGGTAACTTGGGTTAATCTGTAGATGTCTATATCTCCAAACTATCATGAAAAAAAAAAGGGCGAAAAAGGGGACAATAATAAATAAAAAAGGAAAAGGAAAAAAATGGAAGAAAGAAATGAGCTATGGTATACTACGCACCTCAGTGAATGTTAGCGTTTTATATGGCCTGTGCCCTTTCCTACTGGAGAGAAGGCAGTGCAGTTTTGTGCTGATATTTGGATCTCACCGGCAAAAGGAGATTTCCCCTACTCCCCTTGCAGTGAAAATTTTAAAATTTCCTGCGATTATTTGGAAGGAGATCACCTCGTCGTTTTGAGGAGCCCTGCAAGTGTGAAAGGTTCGCGCGCGTGTAGTATAGCTGGAGCGGGGAAGAGAGTTTGGGTTCCGAGTTTGCGATTGAGGGAAGCTGATTACGTGGTGTGACACACGCCACCAAACTGGGTCTGGTGACGTCACCAAGTTCTGTGGGACCCACCAAGATGCATGTGTTATATCCACACCGTCCATCCATTTTGCGAGATCAGTTTAGGTAATGAGTCAAACGAACAATGAGGCAGATTCAATGTTCAAATGGACCACACCAAAGAAAGTAGTAGGAAAATGACTCCCGCTGTTGATACCTTAAATGGACCTGGAGGAAGGGAAAACACAATTGTGAGCTTCATCCAAAACTTCTGTGTCCCCATCTTGGGAGCACACATGTGGGCCCAACGGGGCGACACATGCTACCAATCCTGAGTCGCAACATAAACAAGACGGAATACGCGCGCAAATAAAGGTGCGCGTAGCACTGATCGCAAACCTCTCCTAGCATAAAACAGTCAATTCACCAGAGCGAAAGGGTAAAACCGTCTTTCTTCCATTTCTTAAACCCTAAAAACCCCACCCTCTAAAACCGTTTGCCGCGGAAAGTTCGACTAGTCGGAAAATCGCTGTGAAATCGACTCTCTCTCTCTCTCTCTCTCTCTCTCTCTCTCTCTCTCTCTCAATTTCATCTCGCGAAAGCTAATCCCTCAAACGTTCTTCAATCGATAAAATTGGTATCTTTCGCACCTGATTATTGAAAAATCGAAGTACCTTAGGTTACGCTTGGTTGCACCAATTTTCATGATTTTTCATGCCAAACAGTCTAATTTGGTGCAACCAAACATACCCTTACTCATTTGAATTCCCCTATTTCCCATTTTTTTTCAATAAGGATTTTACAATTCTTCTTTTTTCCTTTTTTTGGTTTTTGAGTTCCGAAGGTAGAGAATGGGGTCAGGTTCGAAGCGATTGAGACAACGAGACAACAGCGACTCTGTTTTGGAGGAGAGCAGCGACCCTGTTTCGGAAGAGGAGAGCGATGTAGACAGTGAAATGGTAACTATTAAGCCTTATCCAATGTCTCACCCACCATACGCATGGATGCATACATGTAGGACCACACGGACCGTTCGAATCTTGGAGCCCTGAAAGTTGCACTGATTTGAACAACATCGACCTTGTGATTTAGCTCATTGGATTTAGGCCTCTGACAATTTTATTCTTTTAACCGTCAAGTTGATAGTAACCAATTGAATGGTTATGGTGGTTAGATCAGTCCAATTGAATGGTTATGGTGGTTATCCAATGCCTTGTCTACACCACGACTTAAAAAAGGCGGTGAATTATTGGCATATTCTTGGTCTTATTCAAGACTCAAATTTTACTACACATTGAAGTATGAATACACAACTGCACAAATCCACAGCATGTAATGTTATGTTAGATTGCATGCCGGTCTCCACTTGCCCAGATTGAAAGATCTTGTTTAAGGTTCAGATATAATTAATTTATGAACTTGTTTTAGTACCAACTACCAAATCAAACGGATTCTTCTTCTTTTTTTTCTGCAATTGTATCTGTGATATCTTATATGAAAGCTTGTGATGTAGGAGTCGGAAGAAAATGATGTCAAACAAAATGAAGGGCTGAAAGATGCCGAGTTGGAAGAGCTAGAGAAAGAGTATTCAAATCTGCGTCACCAGGAGCAGTAAGTTTTCTTCGTCTCTTGACAGTTTCTATTACTAGGCGTCAGTGGTATGCAACAGCACCCGTGTAACTTAAGGTGGCATTATGCATGCTGGCTTCATGATTTCCTTTCTGAAAAAAGGTCTTTTGAGTAGGCAACATAGTAATCCTTACTACTGAAGAAGAGATTTATCTATTTGATCATGGCATGGCTACAATCACATTGTACTGCTGCAAAGACGATTGCATCATGATGAGCAATAGGCACCCGTTGCTACTCTTATGTTATTAAAATATGATGAGCAATAGGCACCCGTTGCCACTCTTCATTGCATCATGATGAGCAATAGGCACCCGTTGTTCTTCTCTAATAATCATTTCACTCATCCAAATGAGACAAGTTCATGGGTCATGGACACTGTGTGGGTCTGGGACATGGACATCCAATGTACACCAATATGTCTGTATTATAACACGTCAGTAGTTGAATAAGTTCTATATTTAATTTTGTTTTACTCTTCTTCTTTTTTTTTCTTTTTTTTCTAATTCAGGGATCTCATAAAGAATTTGAAGCGACACAAGGACGAAGATATTCTAAAAGGTCAAGCAGTGAAGAACCAAAAGGTTTGATACATGGGAACTGATTATCTGGTAGTCATGCATGCAAGTGATCTTTAAGTCTTGGTCTGGAGCTGGGCTATTCTGTTGATTGAAGACTTCAAGAACCAAGATATTCTATATGTTTTCCCTTACGCTAGAGTAACATGTGACTTTATTTCTTGGAAAAAAGAAAAAAAAACTGTAGCTTGCAACCTTTTGGCATGAATATGATGGAGACCCAAGTTAGGCAAGTTGGCTATTTGGATATATTTCGCATGACGCTCTTGGGCCAGCATTTGAAATATTGCAACATTAAAAAGATGATGCATTGTTTTAGATTGAGATTTTCTTTACACTTCATGTTTTTACATTGTTTTAGATGATGCATTGTTGTCTACATGTTAATTAGCTCATATAGCATGCTGGTCCCTAAGTTTGATTTTCGTAAAGTAACAAGATGAAATAGTAGAAATCGATACTATGTTGTTAGGGCTTGACTCATTTGTTAGCTTTTCACCATTTAAAAAATGGGGGTCGCTTCTCCTCCTCGCAAGTGGCACTGATGTTCAACTAGGGATGGATCCACAGGAAAGAGATACAAAAGAGAGAAGATTAGTTGATATCCAAGGAATGGGGGAAGGTACAGGGGGTTTGAGGAAACATTTCCCACTTCCAAAAGTTGTAAATAGTATTGAAATAGATTTGGGCTCTGTAAGTTGGTGCAAAGGAGATTGCAGGCTCCTGAGCCTCCAATTCCATTTGCTGGTTCCTCTGTCCCAACCCCTGCCCGCATGGCACCTAACTGATGTCCTAATCATCCAAATTGTGGCTCCTAATGGAGCATATATCTAAAATCACTCTGATCAAGCAATCCTAACCATCCAATTCATTACTATCAAATGGATGGGTAAAAGTAAAATAGTGAGTGATCTAAATTCAAAGGGAAAAATTGGATGTTTATTATTTTCTTGTTTTGCACCATCTGCAGTTAGGTCAACGATCTGGACAGTCTAGATTCCCGTACAACTATGCCATATGTACATTTGAAGAGTCACCACCATTTTTTAGATCATGGGCAAAACTAACGTAGGAGTCAAGCCCATGTTGGTGTTATTTTCTGGAGCATCGGTTGGCTACCAATTTAACATGTACTTTACTAGCTAGAATGATGTAAATACGATTAATATGTAGACCATCTGATCATCTCCTTCTGTTAACATATCTCTTAATTTTTTAGGGTTTATCCCTTACTACTAGTTTTGGTTACTCTTCTTAATTTTGTAAATGGATTTTTTTTTTTTTTTTAAATAATAGTGTGTACACATAGTTGAGCATACATTTTGGAGTAGTCATGTCTGTTGTGAAGGTCCTCCGACATTGAAGTTCATAGCTGTGTCTGGTGAACACCTAGGTGGATGGTTTGATCTTCAAAGATATTTCCTATTAAAGCTGATTTAGTTACCTGAGGAACACTATTTTTGCACCATTTCATTTTTTTATATTTCATTTTTATTGTCAGATTTTGTAGTTGTAGGAGCGGTATATATGCTCGTGTGTCATTCACAAGCTTTCTCTGTTGTTTCCTGAAGGCTCTCTGGGACAAGGCGCTTGAGTTGAGGTTCTTACTGCAGAAAGCATTCTCAAGTTCAAATAAATTACCACAGGTTTACTTGATACTATCTTTGCCCCCAAAATGATTCAATTTTGACTAAATGTGTTGTTTCTGATTTATATTATCGTCTATGGCCATTGTTGAAATTGCTTTGACCTTTTGTGCTGAATTGATTGCAGGAACCATTGAAATCCTCATTCTGCAGTTCAGACAAAGCAGTTTGTCAAGTGTATTCAGACCTGATAACCTCATCCGAGCAGACACTTAATTGTTTATTGGAACTACAGGAGGTATGTTTAATGGCAACTCTGGATAGGTTCTCTAAGTCACCAAGTACTCGATCCAATGCTCTGTGCTTATTTACATATCATTGTCAGGTCATTCCCATCTTTGGTGCATTTACCTTGTATCCTGTTTTTATTTGACAGGCCTTGCTTGAGAAGAACCCTTCCATAACTCAAGTCAGAAATGGTATGGCAAAAAATCCATGCATTAGTTGATAATTGTGTATCATGTGATGTTTCTGATGAAGTGCTCCAGTGGGTCCACCAATGTTGTCAAATGGCATAAGCGATCCTGTGCGATCACTTTTGACTAATCGCTTACGTGACCGCACAACTTTTTTTTTTTTTTTTTGAAAAAAATAAAAAATAAAAAAACGAAAAAAAATGAAAAAGTATGCGATGGCATATGCGATTATGCGATCGCTTTATGCAATATGCGATGGCATAACATCCATATGGCATGTGCAACCATCGCATATGCCATATGGATGGCATTATGCGATTATGCAATCGCATAATCGATTATGCAATTGCTTTTGACAACATTGGGGTCCACACTACCAAGAATGATGTTGATGCACTTTACTTTCTGCTGAACTTTTTAAGATTTGTTGGAAATTTAAGTGGTTGCGCTGGGTTTTAATTCGCTAACATCAGGAGTTCTGTCTGATGTTCTGTCACTTCTAGGCATGAAAATGTTGAAAGTTGTTTTCTTCATGTGGTGTTTGTGCCAATGTGATTTGTTCAATCCTTGCTTACCCACCAAGAAATAGAACAATAACAACAGACTTAAAGTTTTATTCTTTGCAGTCATTCTTTTCTTTCTTCTTCTTCTTCTTTTAATGTTTAGGATTTTTTTTTTTTTTTTTTGAAAGACAACGAAGCTTTTATTAAAAACGAAGAAACCACCCTAGCAAGGAGCTAGGGCGGGAAATTACAACCTGATCAAGTCTAGCAAGGCGCTGACATCCACATTTTTAATGCCCTACTCCCAACTTACAATATCAACCTTAACTTTCCTTATGATTACATCAATTGGAACGTTTGTTTATTTCCCCCTAAATAGCCCAAAACACTGCCAAAAGAGTTAAATTCTACACCAAACTCCCCTCTTCCCTCTTCCCTCTTCCTCCTTTATGCCAAGCAAAGAGAAGGTCAGTGGTGGATTCCGGCATAACCGAAGTGACGTTGAAGCGGCAAAAATGGCTGGTCTGCCTTTTGAGCTAACCCATAGCGGATGAAGAGATGGTTAATCAATTTTGCATCTTGCATGCACATCGTGCATATATTTGTGAGCATCATAGACCGCTTTTGAAGGTTGTCGATGGTTAGCACCATAGAACCAAAAATGGTAGGAGTGGGTTTAGAAGCTTGAAAAGAGATTGAATAGAAAACCGGCCCGACTTTTCAACAGGCCACACCAATGAGTCTTTAGACCCCGGAGCAAGATGGAAGTGCTTCAAGAGGTCCGAAAGTTTACTGAGATCCTCTGTCCGATAGAGCCCTACGACTTGGGGGAGTCCACACCACCTTGTCACCTCCTCCTGAGTAATAGTGAGCTGCTATAATTATTTGAATCTGGAGAGAGATGGGCTAAGCGCGAAAACATTTCTAGGAGGGGTTTGTCGCCACATCAAGTGTCCTCCCAAAACTGAATCTGATTTCCGTCACCCAGCAACAAGAAGAGACACCTTCCTTGACCTTTAGCCTCAACGTAGAGATTGCTTTCCACAGGCCAGAAATGTGACACCCTCCCTCTTGCAACCCATACTTGCTAGCGATTGTATCCCTCCAAAGCCTACCTTATGTCCCAAACCTCCACACCCAATTGCCTAAAGGGGCTAGGTTTGACTGTTTATACTTGCTTCTCCCTCTAAGAAAGGCATGCGAACCTCTTCCTAATTTAGGTGGAATTTATGCTTCTCATCCGCGCCATTCCACGAAAGATCCCGATGAAATTTCTCCAATCTTCTCAAGGCAGACTTCGAACAACGGTATAGAGAACCCGTTTCCAAAAAAAAGACAACAGTATAGAGAACGGAGAAAG
This sequence comes from Liriodendron chinense, assembly GCA_003013855.2. Classification (NCBI taxonomy): domain Eukaryota; kingdom Viridiplantae; phylum Streptophyta; class Magnoliopsida; order Magnoliales; family Magnoliaceae; genus Liriodendron; species Liriodendron chinense. The sequence continues at coordinate 9,379,711 of PVNU02000637.1, read as the reverse complement.
ATGCCAACCGTAGGCATTCTTGCATCCACGCTCACCATTTCCTCCCAAACCCCAACCTAAGCGGCATGTAGTTAAGGAACTTACAATCAATGTGATTGTAAGCCTTTTCTATATCCAGCTTACACACCACACCCTTCTTCTCTTATGACTTGAATCCAAGTACTCATGGACCAGAAGAGCACTAACCAAAATTTGTTTGTCCGCCACAAATGCTCCTTGACTTTCAGAGATGATGGTCGAAAGAGAGGTGCCTAACCTGGTAGCTAGAACTTTAGCCAAGATTTTGTAGGGCCTTCTAATTAAAGCTAATGGGCATGAAATCCTTCAGACTTTTTGCTCCTCCATTTTTTTGGAATGAGGGCAATAAATGACTCCCCCAATTCTGAAGGCAGTCTACCCCTCTTGAAGAACTAAAAAATGAAGTTGATGACATCTATTTTCACCCCTCTCCAGAAGAACTGAAAGAAAGCAATAGGGAATCCGTCTGGACTTGACACTTTATCTTAGCCCAAAGAATCCACATCCGCTTTGATTCTCTCATTGTCGAATCGGTTGCTCGAGCATCTTCAACTCCATGGGGGAAATCTGATTGAAGGGAAGGTTGTCGGGCAAGGGACGGGGACCGTCTTCCGATGATAGGAGGTCCCCGAAGAATCTCACTATAACTATGCCGTGCTGCTCCTTCCCTTCAATCCGTTTGCCATCTTCGACTAATCTTACTATTTTGTTGTTTTTGGCCCTAGCCTTGGCAATGCTATGGTAGAATCTAGTGTTTCAAAAATCAAACATCAATACTTTGTGATGTGAATCATAGTTATCGATAAAAAAAAATGTCGTAAATCTGTAGTTAATTAAGGGCCTGTTTGATAGTTGGGAAATGAAATGCATTGAATGTAAATAAGTAATGATTACTTTCATATTTCCTTGGAAATGCATGTTGTCCAAAAAATTCTCACATTGGCTACCGTGTTATGTACCAAAATTCTGTGGGCCCCACCATGATATATGTGTTATATCCATGCCGTCCATTCATTTTTCCAAATCATTTTAGGGCATGAGCCCAAAAATGAGGCAGATCCAAAGCTCAAGTGGCCCACAATAAGAATAATTACGTCTACCATTGAACCTACTGTTATCTATGGTGTGGTCCACTTGATCTTTGGATTTGTCTCATTTTTGGGCTCATGTCCTAAAATGATTTGAAAGGATGAATGAGCAGTGTGGATATAACACATACATCATGGTGGAGCCCACAGAGTTTTGCTTTGAAAAGAGGTTGAAATTTGCATCATTTTCGAGGTGGAATTCCATCTCTCTATCAAACGGGCAGTAAAAATCATCATTATACTTTTACCACAGTTTACTTTCATTTACCTCCTATCAAACAGGCCCTAAATTCAATTGTTTTAAATTTTACTCCATTAATTTTCTTCTGTCAGCTTTGGTGCTTTCTTTTCCTCTTCTGCTCTGTTATTATGCTCCTTCCTAATGCAGACGGAGTTTCATTACCGCTCAGTAATCATCGTTGTTACAATCTGTTACATCTCTGGGCCCTTACTCCTTTGTACAAAGTAGTCTTTTTTTTAATTATCTAAACTTTATTGGCTTTCTTTGTTCACGCTATTAATAAAACATATGTTTCTTTATGCCTATGGATGGATGGATTTCTACCGTGAGTGATGTTACATGCTTATGCTCATATGCTTCGTGAGTGATGTTACATGCTTATGCTCATATGCTTTCTCTTATGAAGGAACCAGTACAGAATCTCACAAGGGTGAAGATACATCAAACAATTTGGATGGAGAGAATGATGAGGCGTGGTTACAGATACACAGAATGCACAGCAGGTATCTTGATCAGACACCACTTGCAAATGGTACCTATATTTATTTGTATGCTTGTCTAAACAATAATCAAGCGCTAATCTTCTCACTTTTGGGAAGCACATACGACTCAGCAGGCTGGAAGATTAAATATTTCATTTTGACTTTGTTAGATCTTCATTTCAGAAATAGCAGCATGGGCCTTGACACATGGAATTTATTTTTATTAACTACATGACTTCTAAACTTTTCTTGAAGCCGGTCTCTCTCTCTCTCTCTCTCTCTCTCTCTCTCTCTCTCTCTCTCTCTCTCTCTCTCTCTCTCTCAGAGGACATCAGATAATTGGCAACTGAGTTAAACATTACGTTTGCCCCCGGCTACTTATGTGGAATTTTCTGATGCTTCCTTTCTAGCTGATAGTGGAACTCTCGATCTTTCCTTTGTATTGAGAACTCAATTCTGTGATTTCTTTTATGCGAGGATGGAAATTATTTTATGCAAAGAAAATAAAATTACGTTGAAAGTTGAAACAAGTTCCCAATACAATGCGTGACGCTGAGCCCCCTCTTTGGCTGGAGTGATAGCACCGACACTATTAGCTAGTAGCTACCATGGAAACAATGGAAAACAAAGTGCTCAACTTCAAGAGGAGGCCCCTTAGTTAATAGAAATTAAAACCAAGTTTCAAAGGTTCAACTGATTCATTTCTTAACTAATGGAAGATGGTTCAGTGGAGTCATTCTGTAGCTTCCATTTCCCCTCCTCTATTTGGCTTTTTATAGGTATGTCAATGGACATAGCATGGATGTGTCATGGGCATGGCATTTACAAGAAAAATCTAATCTTGGATATGTATATTGTTGTCGTTAAAAACTGGACAACGGATTAGATGACTCGATCTCCACCTTGGACGGATGGATGCCACTAATCTCCTGCTCGTGTGTGGGTTGGATCTGGGCCAGAGGTCCGTTAGATCTTGTAGGACACAAGGAGAAAGCTAAAGGGGGGTGGTCGGGGTCTGACCGTTAGCCCTCTGATGCTTAAGTCAGTTGGGTGTAGGAGAAGATAGGCAAGTCTCTGGGTGAATTTGTGTGTACCCTAGCCTATAGGAGAGTGCCTCTATTTATAGGACCATCGAACAGCAGTTGTGGGCCTCAATAGAGGCTCCGTTCGTGGGGCGTTATGCCTGTTGTGGCCGGTGTGATTCCCGGAGACGTGGATCACGCCTGTAACATCCGGAGACATGTCCATCTTCTTTGGGCTCGTCCCTGGACTTCCGCGCGCCTTTATGGCAGTCAAGGCCTAGGTCGGCCATCCAAACTATAGGCCGAGGCTGAGCTCTCTGCTCGTCGGCTATGTCAGTAAAACAACCTAGTTCAGGTTGTTTTGATATATCCAAAATGACCTTCGTAAAGGCCGAACTATCGTCACGTCGGCTCTGGTCGTCGGCTCTCTTCCTGTCATCATCGGTCATCTTGTGCCCGACGTTAGTGTGTGAGCCTGAGGACTTGTACCTGGGCCCGTGGGCTTGTGGGCTTTCCTTGTGACTTGAGGTCAGCTCGAGATGTGAAGCTCGGTGTCCTAGCTCCTCCCCTTGGGCTTCTCACCCAGATCGTAGATCTTCCTCAGGAGGTGAGTCCTCTCTTACTAAGCTCTGTGCTCTAATAGCTCAGCTCAGCCTGCTGTCTGTGACGCTGACGGGACTGGGCATCCCTTGTAGATTTTCCCCTGGTTGGATCTATGAGCTCGGCCTCACTCCACCTCTGCTCGGTGGTTTCAGCCGCTTACTTGTACTATGTGAATAACCTCGGGCAAGTCGTCCTAGGACAGGTCTTCCTCTGACTTCAGCTCATAGGATATGGCTTTGGCTTGTAGGCTCTCTTCAGCTCTGACTTGCGGTGGCAGAGCTGAGGACTTTTACTTGGGCCTTCTGGCTTGCGTGCTTTATTCCCGTGTGCAGGACCAGGTCAAAATCACCCAAAACATATATAGTGCCCAATTATGTAATGTGGATTACTTTTTGAACATGATATATGTACTTATGTTGGAGAGCTGACTCTTGAATTAGTAGGCTGAAATGCATATCACTGTTTATGTATTTCAGCCTACTAATTCAGGAATCAGCCTCCTCTTCGTGTTGGTGGGCTCCTCTTTGTTAAAAGATGAGTTTTCCTCTATTTTCTACTGGGCCCCGGATCCTTCCGTTATGGTGGCAGAGTGCTACTCCTGTATAGGAGGGGCAGTAGTGTAGGAGCCCATGTAGGTGTCTTCGGGATGAGGAAGTTGAAGATTATGTGGCTCTCCTCGAGCATATCCACCTCGTCGCCTCGATCTCTTTGGAATCAAACAAATTGGTGTGGAAAGCCGACAAGTCAGGTCTGTTCTCGGTTAAATCGTTTTACTCTCTCGTGCGCGGTGGCAATCATCAAAGAAAGGCGGGTTGTACTAAGCTCATTTGGTCCTACAATGTCTCTCCTAAGATATCGGCCTTTGAATGGTTGGTAGGAAGGAAGAAGGTTCTTACCATTGATAATTTGCAGAAAAGAGTTATGGTGATTCCAAATATCTGCATCATGTGTATGCAAGATGAGGAGACAATTGACCATCTTTTTGTGCATTGCTCCTTTTTGGGTCTGATTTGGGTGGATATATTGGGTTGCTTTCATATGGTGTGGGGTACTCCGGAATCAGTAGACATTCTTTTGTTTGCTTGGCATGGGATGGGCCTAGGGAAAGCAAATAAAGTACTTTGGAGAATGGCCTTGCTCACTATCTGGTGGGCGGTTTGGGAAGAAAGAAATGCTAGGTGTTTCAATAATGCCATGAAGTCGGTGGAAGGCACCTCCCAAAGGGCTGGATCGCTAATCATAGAATGGGCCTCTTCCGTTTCTAAGTTAAAGGGATGTAATTTGAATTTCCTTGGGTTGTTGTTCAGTTGCTCCCTCAGCACCCCCTTCTTGTTGTAGCTTCTGTTTTCCTCTTTGTTGTTGTTGTTGTTTTTTTTTTTTTTTTTACCCCCCCCCCCCCCCCCCCCCCCCACAAAAAAAAAAAAAGAGTCAGCCCTCCAACAAAATACATTCATCATGTCTAAACATACATCATGTTTGTACATTTCAGCCTACTGTTTACCCCATTGGTTAGGATGAGGCTTAAAAAAATTTTTGGCAACCAAGGTTGCCTTCACAAAAACCGCCCATTCCTTGACTAGCCTTATCACATTAGAAATCACCTCATTCACCACCATTTCCCATTGGTTAGGATGAAGCTTAGATGATGATGATGGAATGCATATTATGGTTTAGCTTCAGGATTGACTGCTCTCATCTTTATATTTCTAGGCATTGATGAAGTGCTCTGTACTTGTCTGCGACACGATTCACTGTCCTCTATGAATTTCACTCATTGCATAGTTCTGTGGTTTCAGATCAGTTAATGCATGTTGTGCTTGTTATTCTTTTTTCTTTGAAAACAATTAATTTTGACAGGATTCTAATTCTAGGCATACCATAGCATTTGTTGACATGTTCAGGTTGTCATGGCATGGGTCCATTTGAGCTTAATTAGCTTCTTACTGCTCATATGTAACTTGCAGAATAGCTCCATTCAGAGACAGCTCAATAGATAAATGGCAAAGAAAGACCCAAGTGACAACGGGTGCAGCTGCTCTCAAAGGCAAATTACATGCTTTTAATCAGGTAAGGACCTATGTCTGGAATGACATCCATAGTCTGTGGAAAGTTGTCTTTGAGTTTCTGGCCGCATCTTTTTACTTTTTCATATTTGTGTGTGCAGAACATCAGTGAACAAGTAGCTCAATATATGAGGGACCCAAGTAGACTGATTAAGAGGATGCAATTGAGGAGGTCCACTGTTAATTATTTTGGGGAGGTAAGTTTACTAATTTTCACTTGAAAATCAGAATTTGAACAAGAAAAGAAGTTTCATCACGTGTGAATATGTGCCAAAAAAAACTTCCATTTTTGTTTTTATGTGTACTAAGTACTTGGTTGGATTCTTTGCAGGTTCCTGCAGTGGCCGGCAGCATAAAGGAAGAGGTCTTCAGTTGATCCTATGTCTATCAAGGCATCTATTTTAGTTGATTAAAATGTTACTTATCATGACTAAGGAGACTTACGTTTGGCCATGCCGCATTATATCTGTTAGAAATGGAAAGCCAAACTACTGAATCATAAAAACATTAGAAGGTGGAAATAAACTTGAATTTGAGGAAATGAAAATAGTGGTAGAGCAATGAACAACTGATTTTAATTCAACGAGGAATATTAATTAAGAAAAGGAATATAATTAGAAAGGAGTATCAGAAATACCCCTATTCCCTAAGACAAATTGAGATGAATGAAACATCCTAGTTTCAGATCAAGCATGTGCAATGCCATTTCCATCTGCACCTCTGTGATCCTAATATCCTACTTTGCCTGCTTGCCCTTTGGCATGTGCATGTAATAATAGTTGGGCTGGGGGATACTGGGTGGGACCTTGTTGCATGTGAATGTCACTGAGTGGTGCTGTTGCAAGTCTCTTCCATGGCTGCTTCCAAGAGCCTGTTTAAAGGAGGAAGTTTGATGTCTGGTTTGCAGCTGTGTGTGAAACTCTTGCCAATCTACCATTTAAAAGCCAACCTCAAATTGCTCATAGAAAGGCTAAGATGGGTATGTATGTGCATACAGCATACATATGTGAAGAGGTCTTAGGAGCAACTAGTGGGATGATTGCCCCCCACCCCACCCCACGAAGAAAACCTGATGAAAAAATTGGGCTGATCCACTCATCATGTGAACCACAGCATAGAAAACAATGGACCAATGCAGATCTTCTACAAAGTACATATGTGGCCCACTTGATGAGGGAATCTGCCTGAATTTTGCTCTAGGCGATCTTTACAGTTGGGCTGGGCCAACCTTTTGGATGGGCTGAAGTAATACATATAACACATTGCAATTATGTGCTACTTGGAACATTTTTTTTTTTTTTTTTAAATGTGTTAGTACACCCACCCACCCCTGTTAGCCACCCCCAACGGGAATCAATACCATGACTACTTGGAACGTTACTTAGTCGTTTTTAAGTTTATTTCCAGCTTTACTATGTTTGAGCATGCCCAAGTAATCCTCTGATAAATGTAGAAAATCTAAGACCATCTTGTGTTCTTTGATGGACAAGACATTTATTCATTTTGTGATAATGTGTTTATTCAACTTTTTAACTCTTCTGTTTAGGATATGAATGTGGATGGAGATCCTGAACTTCTGGATGACTCAGAATTCTACCAGCAGCTTCTCAAAGAATTCTTCGAGTCTTGTGATCCGACATCATCTGGTAAAGTTTCCTACAATTTCCTCCCCACTGCCACTGTCATTGTGACCTGGACATTTGTCCTGTATGCCCAGATACTGCATTGTCTGGTGCGACTGGACATGGGTATTGCCTATGGCTGTGTCCCACAATACTGTATACATTATGTTTAAGTAAAGAGGAATGATCACCTACAACCCATTGCACGTGAAGTTTTCGTGCAACCCAGCAAACCGTGTCATGTTCACTACATCAAGTTGCACATAAGGTGGTTTCCAGCATGAAGATCTCTGGCCAATTGTTAGAGTACATGGTTCTGTGTGTCCGTGCAGAGCACCATACTGTTGGCATTTGCGGTTTTGTGTGTTCCTGATGAACACCATATTGATGTATATGTCTTAGTTATTATCCTTTAGTTATCATTTAGATATCTTTTGCTTATTCGAGTTGTTTTGGCAATTATTTCTTTGTAAACAGAAGATTATCTTTGCAATCAGGAGATTTATAAATAAATGATTTTAGAGGAGAAAATAGATATTCTTTCCTCTTCTTTTTCCTATTTCTACATCCAATCATCAAGGGGCCACCCTACATGAAAATAATGGGTGGATTAAATCGGAGCTGCTAACAGCGTGCTTCAACTTACACATGCAGCCCACCTGATGAGTGGACTGACTTGATGAAGTTGGGGCCCACCTGGTGCATGGGTTAGATGTCCTACATGTGGCACGTGCTGTTCTGCATGTGAAATTCACATGTCCTGAGTTAGAGGTGGTCATTCCTCTTAAATACAATACAGTTACGTATTGCAGTTTGCATTTCCTAGCATATTATTACAAGATCACCTGTGTATTATACTACATCTGAATAACAGTTTGCTAAAATCCTGAAGGCTAGGATGTTCTTTCACTTGTCTATCAGCATGTTGGATAAGACAGTTTGCATTTTGAGTTGTATTCACAATCTCTACATTTCTGCTTGTATCCAATCCATGCATCTCTCTCTGACGATGCACTTCTTTTATTTTGTTTTCGTTTATTGGTCCATTTACAGACAGGAGTTGCCTAACTTTTTGTGTTTGATTGTTCACAGAGACGGCTTTTTATGCGCTGAAAAAGGGTCAAACCAAGAAACGGAAGGTGGTCGATCGGCGTGCATCCAAGGGCCGTAAGATAAGGTAACACTCCCTTTCCCTTGGCGGGTTATTGAATTTATAAAATGCCCGGGTTTGCAGGTTCTTAGGCAGTTGTCGTCTTTTGTTGATTTTGCAGGTATCATAAGCACAAAGAGATAGAGCATTTCATGGCTCCGGAGCCTATGAATCTTCCCCCTATGGCCCCAAAACTGTTTGAGAATTTGTTTGGCCAGAAAAATCAGAAATCAGCCCCCGTCCCAGTGTAGTTCCAGTTAGGGGTGATGGATGTTTGCAAATTCCTGAATATCTCTATACCTCTAAAAGAGGAGAGAATTTTCACATGAATTGGCTTGCTATGTTCTGATGTAAGTCCAATCTTTTTGGAAAATGTCAATTTACAAGCACGACTGAGTCCCCCCATTGTGTGATGATCATGTCCAAGAATAGGATGGGCCACTCTTGGGTGGGCTAAATATGTATGCTGTTGGCAAAATTTTCTTTTAAACTAGTAAAATATTTTTTTTATTCTTATTTTTTTCTCCTGCCCTTCTCATGGGCCAAGGCCATCTATATGGTGATGGATTGGATGTCCCATGTTTGCCTGTGGTTGCGTGTGAGCTTACAAAAGATTTGAGTTTCATAAATGCAGAAAAAGGCCAAACTTTTACATCTATCAGCAATCTGAATCCATGTTGGGGCAGTAGCAGACTGGGCTACGGTTGCTTTGTAAAAGATCAAATTGGGTTGGGATTCACATGCTTCTGCTCCAAAAGCAATTCTCATGGTGTATGGTGGATCAAATTGTATACCTGTTTTTGCATATGAATTTCCAACTTGACGCGAGAAAAAAGATCTTTTTGGTTGAATTCTATGAATGGGAGCATTGATCAGTTGTTCTAAATCTACCCGGCAGGATGTAATGATGCTGATTGACCCCAAATAACCTAATTAGCATACAAAAATTTCGCTATGATGTACCCCTTCATATCAATGTGATTGAAATAATAACACAAAATCCATTAAGCATTTAAATTCACCTATAATTTATGAACTGATTGGAATATCTCCCAACCCTTTGTTTTTTAAAATATAAAACTAAAGATCCATTATCCATCAGGGGCAAACGACCCACCCAGCAGTTTGAGCAGAGTGATCGGCCATTAGATGGATGTTCCCACTCAGATGTGAGAAAGAAAAAAAAAAAATCCTCAACACGCACACAATTAGGAACAAGTTGGCTTTATACAATGTGATCATACCATGGTCATGTCATGCAATGGGCCCTGTGATGGTAGTCATTTACATGGATGAAAATGGGGTTACATACACTTCCACACTCATGTGCATGGTGCATGGGCATGAGAAGATGAGAAAGTAAAATCAGAAAGAGATGGCTTGTTGATGTTGAGTAGATGTTCATGTCCGAATAAGGTATAGCCATCACATGGAGCAGGGTGAGGTGCAAACTGCAAATTGAGCCTCTTCACACGAAGGGCCCCAGCATGATGTGTAAAGTGTCATAAAATAAGCATATTCTACAACGTTGGAGAGGAAGTTGCCCCCATCATCAGATTGGAAATTCAAGCTTTCTGCCAATATTTTAAATTGAGTGTCATAGTGAATATGGACCGTTGATCACTTATTTATTTTTTAATTTTCAGTCCTCGTGGCCCCACCAAACCAGATGATTTTTTGGCCTGGAGGTCTTTTTTTGGGACTGCTGTTAAAAAGGTGAAATCATCATTGCACTAGGTGGAGTCTTTAATTTTTTATTTTTTTTTTTTTTGGTTGGTTTCACATTTGACACATGCTTATGACACAGTTTCAATTAACACATGTGTATAGATAGTACGAAGGATTCCAATAATCCATGAGATGAAAAGATCATAATACTGAAAAGATCATGATGTATTAGTGGTGTCCACTCTTGTTCTGACACCCAAACGATGGGTTACGTTTTAAAAATAGAATCCATGGGAGAATTCGAACGTATTACTTTCTCTACCGGTTATCTCACTGCATATTTATTTGACCGTTAAACTGGTTTTAATTTCCACCGTCACCTTAATGGCCACCAATCAGATGGATTGGATTGCCAGATAGTACCACCACATGACATCAGAGAAGGTTAGGTGTAGCAAGGGGTTACATGAAGCCTGTCTAACGATGACGTGGCCCAATAAAAAAAAAGTGCTTGAGGGGCGCGACTTGGGTGAGACCCCGGAACCAGCGATGTGGGTGGGACCCTGAACCTAGGGCCCACCTGAATGTATTCCTTGTAGATCCATGCCGTTAATCTGCTTTTCCAGATTATTTTTGGGACTGCATCCTAAAATAATATGAAGAAACAGATGGACGGCATGGATCTACAAGGAATACATCCAGGTGGGCCCTAGGTTCAGGGTCTCACCCAAGTCGCGCCCCGGTGAGATGACTCCACCCCATGCATGCGTTCCACGCCCGCACACATCCATACAAGAGTTCCAACTGGACGTGTATGTCAATAAAAGAAAGAGAAAGGAGAAATATGTCCACATAACCCTCCACTGAAGATAAAACGGCTTTTCTTCATCATCATCGTCATCATCTCCCTCTCTCTCTCTCTCTCTCTCAAACTAAGAACTCTGCCAGATGTTAGAAGAAGCTCGGAAAACAACATAAAAGCCATGCAGATAATCTCGACCTCCTTCATACCTGCATTTCCGTGTAAGTCCATCACCCGTCTTCTAGATTTCCTACATCTCCTTTTCTTCCTTCAATTTCCATTGCCGTTGTATATTCCCTTTTTCTTTTCTTTTTGGGGGTGATGATGGGTCTTCCCAATTTTTCAATTTCTTTTAAGATTCTCGGTTGAAATTGAAATGGGTACTTTTTTTTTTTAATTTATATTGGTATTCAGAATGCATCAGTGTGGTATTGATTACTGGTTTTGATCGTCCTGGTTTGCAGGCATGTTTGGTAATTATCCTCACTGTCTATTAGGATTATCATATAGTTCTGTTGATGAACCATGGGGACCGTTGAATTTTCACAATTGCATAATTAGGGGTCGTTTGGATGCCTGTAAGTTTTTAAGTTGTAAGTGAACTTCACCAGAAGGTGAAAGTCAGTTACATGCTGCCTGTTTGGATGTAAGCTATAAGTCACTTGGAGGGAGGGACGACGATTGCACCTGTGAGTCCCTTACAGATAAGTGAAAACACAGGTCTTTGCCATGTTTTCAAAAGTAACTTTTGACGTGTAAGTGAGTTACAGGTTGTCAGTTATAGGTGAAATCCAACTTACAGGCATCCAAACGCGCCCTTATGGTTAGAGAACTGATCACCTATAGTCTTAGTACCACAACTTGTGATATTGTACCATTTCCTGCCGACATGCCAATTGTGCAGAACATCAGCACCATCAAAACAGTAGGCCCCTTTGTGAAGATCATCTGGTGAAAAAATAGGCTCGTCTGCTCATCAGGTCGGCCACACTATTGGAATCAACAGAAAACCTATAGTTTGACTCAACATACAGGTGTGCCCTACCTAGAGAGCAGATCAGCCTGATTTGAGAAAGGCTATTATTGTCATGGTGGGGCTAATCATTTTTATGGTACTGATTTATGATTGGCATCCTGATGGGAAAGATGGTACTGTACTAGTTGTGGTACTTTAATACTATGTAAGCATGTGATGATTCATACAATGCACTAGAAATTGTACATGTGCCATACATGGAGTTCAAAATAAACTTACCCAAATTGTGGCCACTACTTTAGATGGGTCATGGAAGCCTAAACTTACACTGAACTCATGTCCTGATGCATCTAATGGACAGTTAAAATGAGAAATAGTCAACGGCTTGGATTTAAGAAACAAATGCCTGTTACTTAGAGTGTAGGATCATGCAATCAGTTTAATGTTGGGGTTATGACGTAAAGCCGATGGGCTACGCAGTTTGGATGGTTTAATTTGAGTTACACATACACCATATGTACATTTGCTGAGTACATGCATACGGTCTTTGCCATGTTTTCAAATGTAAATTTCCACATGTAAGTGACTTACAAGATGTAAGAACCCCCCCCCCCACAAAAAGTTCTTCTTCATCTTCCTTTCAGTAAGAGAGTGAGAGCATGTTCTGGTGCACTCATGTGATAGCAGGTTTTTGGACTGGAGAACAATCAAGCTTGAAACCAAATCAGATATTGAAATCCAGAAATTTGATAATGATTTGTAAACTTGTATACAATGTTTTATGAAACTAACCAATAACAAATGCATGATAGTACGGGGAAAAAGGGCAAATCAACTGCATTCTAACATCCCCGAAACTTTTAATTGATACATAGGATGCCCAATCATCAATTTGATCCGTCCATTCTTTCATGCATGATGCAACTAGGGACAGGCCATGGTGCAAAACCCATGCCAATCGGATGATCCTTAGCATCCTATCAATAGCATGGAAAATGGACAATCAAATTGAGTGGAGCAACAAAATGGGTCCAATCATCATCTTGAACCATCTATTCAATAGATCCCACTTTGTATTGCTTGTGATTCACTTATGATTCCAAAATAGCAATTTGGTTTGATGATGCCAACCACGAGATCTATGGCTCGTAAAAAGTATAAAGTTGGAAGAAATTGGCCTCATTCATAGGGTTAGGATGATCAAATCAGCATGATTCTTGCACAGTGGCTTGCTCCCAAATGGTACTATTGTATGAACCGTCCCAATTGATATTGGGTGTCCCACGTGTTATTAAAAAGCCTTGGGGCAGTTGCTAACAGCCCCGTGAAGGTGGAGACAAGCAAAACCGTGTGGGTGTCTGGCAAATGTTAATTTGACTATCATGAAACTGTCTGCCTTTCCATTCTTTTAGAACTATGTAAAATTTCATGCTTGCTTTTTTGTTAGTTTCAGTTGCAATCTAAGTCTGGTTGTAAATCAATTTTCATATGATTGGAAATTGAATCATAAGATTTTGGTGGCACTTGTTTGGATGACACAAACAATTGCTGTGGACGGAAGTTGACCAAACTGTCTGTTACATACACAAATGTTATTTGGCTTGATGTATTCCCATTACAATTACATTCAACACATTTGTTGAGTATCCCTTTCCCTTTTCAGGCAAAACTCTATCCTTCCATCTTACACTTGGGACTCTATGTTTTCAAAAGAAGCAAGTTCCTGTTGATTGCTCAAGTCGCATTTTCAAAGATGAAAAGTAAGATGTCCTCCATTGCCAAGATATAGACGGATTCTGCCTTCTTCTTCTTTTTTTCTTTTTTCTTTTTTAATTTAGGTTTTTTCATGTATTTGCATAGATTATAATTGTGTCATGGTTGGTTTCAGCAAGTATGAAGAATGGAACAGATATGTACAGCATTTGGAAGGAAATAGAGGACGCAGGTGTTTTCTTTTCTTCTCGCTGGCCTCCTCGGTCTCATTCACAACGTTCTCTGCCTCTGGAAAGGTGAAGGGTAAGAACCCATATGATGAAAAACGCTTGCTTGAACAAAATAAGCGGATACAAGAAGCAAATAATGCACCTGAAGACTTCCCAAAGTTCATTAGAGAAGGTAAATCATATTATTGTTTCTGTTGTTGTTATTGTATGTTTTGCAGGCATAGTAATGAGTAGTGGCCCTTGAATGACTTCTCACTTGTCTCGACTCTTCGTTCTCATTTTTTATTTTGCTGCAATCTTATTTATTTTACTACTACCCTAAACTACATGCTTTCTCAACTCGTCTAAGTTGACTCACTTTTGGACCAATACTTAAATGATGTTCCATTCACCGTTTAAAGTGTTATACGAACTGGTATATATTGCCCGATATATGTGAGCATCACCCATGAATGGTACAGCTGTATCGGCCCGAAACAGCCCGATGCAGTGCCAATACAGGGCTGTATCAGTGGTGAACTATATGATACCCGGTACACCGATTAAAAATTTTAGTTCCCTTCCCTGGTTTTTTTTGTTTCTTGGAATTGTGATTATTTTGAACTTTAGTCGATCATTTTGAATGTAGAACCTTAATGCATAACTCATCTTATTAATGATAGTCAATGGAATCATCTTATTAATTATAGTCAATGGAATATAAATCAGGTTTTCAGGTCAAGGTTGTGACGTCTGACGAGTATGTAAAGTGCGACTCAGGACTTATTTACCTGGATATACAAGTTGGTCAAGGTGATTGCCCAAAGGCTGGTCAGCAGGTTTTTTCTTGCATTGTCTTTAAAAACCACCTTTTCTTTTACTGACAATTATGGGACTTTCACTGTCTTTCTGGTCGAAACAGATTTCCTCTCTACTTATAATTAGCATGAAAATGTAATACTTAGGTTTTGCATGATGATAGAAGTTCCATTTCATTGAAACTTGAAGTAAAGCAACCCAACTGCAGTAGTGGACTGTTAGATATGCAGTGAGGATAGAACATGTCACGAAGGGAATAAGCACATAGCCGGCATTTTCATCATCTCATACATAATATAACATTATTGAACTAGACGGGAGTTGATCTTGCATTTATCAAGCCCGTCAGAGTGGTTTTGTTTTCATGAATCAAAACCATTTCAAATGTTCCTAGGTGTCGTACATATAATAGAAAGTTCCTCTCCTCTGGTTTCTGACAACTGTAAACACTCTCTCTGGTTTGGATTATTGCAAGTAACTCCCCTCTGCTCAGAGAGGGTAGAGGAATCTGCACCAAATGCCACAAAATACCCTTGTCTTAGGAGTTAATTTTTCCCATGTGTGGGGCCTACCGCTATGTATAACTGGTATCCAACCCGTCCAGTAGGGTCCCTCCACCATATATTGGATGCCCAAAAATTATGCTAATTCAATCATCGGTTAGCCATACCCAACCAAAAAAATCCAAATTTACGTGGTAGGCCTCTTGATTGTGGGATCAGCTGTACTTTTGGGGTTTCCCGTCTTCATAATGGCCTGACCTGTCTCCCGCTCGTTAGATGAGCTCGTGGAGACAGTAGTATGTGTGTGAGTGATCCAAGGTTCAATCCCTGGTGTTGTTACATTTTGAAAAAAAAAATAATGGCCCTACCACACTCAATGGGTTGGATGACACACCCGCACTACGATAGGCCCCTGCGTCTACAACTAGTTACCTCTGAGATAGGGGTAAAATAGTCACTTTCTGAAAGATATCAGTGCTAGTAGATCGTGAGGGGGAAAATGCAACAAATCTGTAAACCAAAGAGAGATTCTTGCAATAATTCAATCCAGAGAGGAATTGTTTACAGTTGTTAGAAACCAGAGGGGAGGTTTACAATTATCCCTTTTTTTGGTAGGGCAAGTGCTTCTTCGACCTTGTTGTTATAAACGTTAGGTGTAACATTCCTATTCAAATATGACATTTGGATGTTTAATGGCCTATGCAGTATCTGTTATCTTTTGCTGTTCCATATGGTCATATGGATTCATGGATTTTTTATTCCTGGAATTTATCAGACGGTATCAAATACAACTCCTGAATCCAGATGGTTTTGGATGTAGGTGACATTTCATTATATCGGCTACAATGAATCAGGCCGTCGTATTGATAGCACATACCTACAAGGCAGTCCAGCCAAGATCCGGGTAGGAACGAAAGGGTTGGTTCCAGGTGATAATATGGTTCTAAGATCTCACCATTCATTGTTCTTTCCACATTATCAATCAGTAACTAAGCAATAGATTACATAAATGCAGGTTTTGAGGAAGGAATACAAGACATGAGGCCCGGTGGAAAAAGGAGAATAATCATTCCTCCAGAACTTGGACCCCCAGTAAGACATGTTTCTCTTCTGCTGATGCTTTGCATGCTGTCCTTTTCTTTTGGTTAGACAATGGTGCATTTGAATGTACTCAAAATCACAGGCAGATAAGAGATTTCGGCGGGAAGGATGGCTATCCGTCCCTTTTCCATTTGGGTGGTGCAGAAAACCAAAACTGCCTTACACGGGATGCAATTACTTGGTCTTTTCAGCTCCAAATCAATCTCCAGAACATTTCCGGTCCTACATGCACTGTTGCAGATCTTGATTTGGGTGGAAAACCATCCCACCTTCCTGACCTCTTGCAGGACATCCACACGCACCCTAAGCTAAATACCAAACTTGGATGATGCAATTATTATTTTATACAAAGCCAAGTTGACAAAATCTTGCCACTTCAATGGATGGTTTGCCTGTGTTTTTCATGCATCGACTAGGGGCTTGTTTGGATGCCACCTCACATGTGCCAAATAGGCACTGGTTTGGAAAATCTAAACCACTCCAGCGATGCACACTTTGGTTAAAATCTCTATGCCCTTTAAAATGAACCTGATTCCATATTCAGGCGGGCCACGATGAATAATAATTCCAACTGTTCAATTTGTAACTGACAGGCTTTGATATTTAAAAAGAGTCACCCCGTCAGCTGAAAAATGAATTCAATGCAATTTTCAGTGGCATTCAAACAGGCCTAAGACAGTTTTGTCACTTGATAGACAGCATGCTGGTAAATACAGTTGCCATCCCCATTCATAAAAATGAAAAAATTAAAAAATTAAAATTAAAAAAAAAACCGGTTGCAATCTGCTACTGTTGGATGAATGGTCTAATGCAATTATTGAGAAGTAAACATTTTTTTTTACAATGAATAATTCTGCTATTTTACAGGTTGGACCCTCCACATTTTTCAGTTCAAAACAATTTGAGGTATTTGATGTCGAACTACTCAATGTGAAGGACTGTCAACGCAGGACCATAGCATTTTATTCTGACGTTGTCTGCAATTGATCCGGATGATTTCCTTTTCTCTTGTTTTTGAAATTTCTGTTCATTTGATTAGAGTCTGAATGCTGTCTTTGAGCACATTGTTTTTGTAAAATTTTATATATTTAGTCCGACGACAAGGAAGCAAATTTTATTTTTCGAATCAAAGGAAGCTGTATTCTGGTTAGAGAACAATTCAGGTGCTGAATGCTGACAGTCTACAAAAGCTACTGTGGCTAGTTTATACCCTGCAATCAACTGAGGCTACTATAAAAATATTGGCAATTTTGCATTATGCTAATTTATGGTGCTGATCTTTTGGATAAATCAGGGTATTAAAAAATGTTTATGTTGCAGCAGTATCAGCCCTTGCACACAAAAAAGTCACTTCTTGCAATATAGTGGTGAATCAGTCTGCTATCAAAAAATAAGTTGTATCAGCCTGTCTTGGCCCACGGGACAATACGCCCCGTGTCAGCTTGGCCCACGGGATGATATTTGCCACATCGGCACAATTAGGGACTGATGGTTGTTACAGGTTATATGACCAGACTACAAAAGGGTTCATTTAAAAAATTATTTTTAAATTTTCTTGTCATTGTTAGGATTTTCAAAATGCTGCGGCAAAAAGTTTTCAAAATCCTTGATTTCATATTTTAGCCCCAAGGATGTCTGCTGATATTGTCAAGTTCCTAGAACAGAAAAAAGAAAACGGAAAGGAAAAAGAAATTCTAAGAACAAAATTACTTCAGATTGATTTGGGTGAGAAGCTATTGATGCAAATCCTCCAACACAGGAGGTCTCTCCCTGTCAACCTCGAAGTAGGATCAGGGGATGCATGTAGCTGTCTAAGGTGGATTTCATACGTGAAACGTGTGATGGAAGGATCTCTCTCTCTCTCTCTTTAGGAGGTGGGGACGTTCAAGGCTTTCTTATTGCTGCCCCTCTCCTACATGATATGATATATTTATAAGGAGTTAAAAGAGTTTCATGAAGGCACTAGTTATGGTACTCTATGACCCTTTAGTCTTTCATATACCTTGTGACATCGGAGGTTTGTGATCCTGCCTCAACCATAATATTTGATTCAATTCCTTTACTGTCATGGCTATTCACTGTTGATCTAATATCTATGCAAATCAAGTGGTAGGCCCCCAGATCTAAACTATTAGAGTATCATCAAGTGCGATTAAAAACTATTTTAATAATTAAAACAAAAATTTAACGGTTGAAAATGTTTATAAAAACTTTTAAACCTTTTGATTGATGACTCTAGTGGAGAAATTATTTTATAAATAGTTGTTTCAAGATCTAAGCTATAAGATAGCTCCTTGGAAACTAATAGATCCCTTGTTGAACCTTGTGAGCTTCAACCGGACTTTGATGTATTGCTTACCTACACTCACCAGTGTTGACCATATAATAACATCGAAAAGTAAGCCAGGACCATATAGGTAGTTAAGACCTTAAACTTCTCACATGTGCTCAGGTCTAAGGATTTAATCAAATCTAGTAAATCTAAAAATCCATCATAGTCCAAGCAAGATGGGCCTCTCGGTTTATATACTTGTATTGATCTACCAATGTAGTATCCAACAAATCCAACACCAAGAGCCTATACCCATGCTACACTCATACTCCTATGTTGGGTAGGATAAGGCACTTGCTCATTGCAAAGTTTGATGGTGGAGACCTGTCATCCTAACTCATCATCAATTCTCTTTCGCAGGATGATCACATAATAATAATAATAATAATAATAATGATAAAAGTAACTATGGGTATTATCTTAAAACTTGCTAAGTGGTCATGAAACAACGAGGTACTATGATCCATGTGACACACTTCTTCTTTTGCTATTAATTGTCGTGTCCACTCTCAAGCTTCTTATGACGAGGAATCCCTTTCCTTTAACACAAGTTTGCCTATGTTTAAGGTACTTACACATATTAACTATGGCATAGCAACATGTGCATCTAGGATTCATGGTCATCATGATCTATGCATAAGAGCATCCATATTACATTTATGTCACCAACTCTAACAGTTTTTCTATTGCTTTATTAATTTCAACTATAAGTGGACCTAAAATACTAACTTAAATTAGATCTAGGCTTCTTTTGAGAGTCTAAACATAAAATATGAATGAAATTCAATGAATTGAAATGGATAGAGCCATTTTGAAAAATCCCGAAAGAAGTAGTAAACCATCACCTTCTTTTTCCAACCAAAAAAAAAAAAAAAAAAACCCTTCATTTTTTCACCATATTTTTGTTGTATTTATATGTAATGGGCTCAAATAACTAATTCATGCTCTATTTGCATTCAAGTAGGAGTCATTTAGATGTCTATGAACTTTTAAGTTGTAAACACTTTTCATCTAAAAAGAGTTTATGGTAAAAATTGTTTATATGCTATTTTGTTTGGCTTTTAAGTGGTAATACCATAAATGGATTATGTGTTTGGATAACTTGTTAAGTATTTACCATGTATAAAGTAAATATTGGCACAGCATGGAGTTTGAGATAATAAATCTTGTCAAAATTGGAAAATCACATCGAAAGGACTTGAATTTTTCGGGGGCTTAAAAGAGCATCAAAGTTGCATACACTACACAAATTAGATGTCCTCCACTCATCACAATGGATCCCAAATGCAATATGATTTTAGTGGTGGGCATCGATCCCTTCCTTCCCTCTCACATGGTCCATTTGATAATCGATTAAATTATTTGTTTTTTCTTGGACTCTAAAAGAGCATTAAGGAAGCACATGATAGATAGATTAAATGTACAATACACATCACCACACACATCACAAATGCGTATCAATTATTTTATTTTTATTTTTTTGAAACATTTTTATCAGGTTTCAAATTACAACTAAAAGTTGTAATATGTTTATAGCCTATAAAGCCTTTATGAGCAAATGCAGCTGTTCAAATTGCTCCTGCAATTTGATTACCAGCGACAACTTAACGACTTAAAGATTTTACAAACATCCAAACCACCCCCTTGGTCTCTAATGGTCAACTTTCAACATGTCAAGCTGAAATTGACCGAGAGACAACATTCTTACTAAAGAATGGCTCGTTACACCATCACATACGTCCAAAATAAAATTAATAATTACATGTATAGGATCCTTCGAAAAATGATCATCCATCAATGGGCCTCCGTAGATGTGAACTAGCTCCTTAACAAGACATTGAGAACTAGGCAGTCATTGGGCAAGCCTGCGGGCAATGGTGAGGGCTGACTTCCATTTTGTTTGTTTGGATCTGTTTTAGCTGTCATCACAACGAGGGGGGAATGCATTCTGTGACTGCCAGTAGCGACCGGGTTACTGGAAGGTGCTCTGTGGCCCCACCATGGTGTATGTGTTTTATCCACGCTGTCCATTCATTTTGGATCATTATTTTATGACATGAGGCGAGAAATGAGACACATCTAAATCTAAGGTGGGCCACACCACAGGAAAACACTGGTGATTGAACGCCAACCATTAAAAACTTCCTAATTTTTTAATGGTTGGCGTTCAATCACCACGTTTTCATGTGGAGTCGTCCACCTGAGATTCGGGTCTGGCTCATTTTTTAGGTCACGTCCGGAAAAATGGATGGACGGCGTGGATAAAATACATACATCATGATGGCCCACATAGCACCGTTCAGTATGCAATCGGCCTCCATCAAAACATTACGACAAATACAGTAGAGATTTTGAAAATATCGCGATATCCTTGCAGAAAATACCATCACGAGATTTTCAAAACTTTCGATTTTAATAAAATATTTTAAAGTTCAAATGAATTCATTAAGCCCATATTTTGAAATTTTAAAATTACTTATTAGCTTATAATAATATTTTAACATTTCAATTTCAGCGAGATTCTCTCCATAATATCAAGAAAGACGTAAGTATCTGAATATCTACCGAGAAGTTCCATGCCGAGAAAAAGACGGGAATGGATTAGGTGCGGCCCTGGCCTCACCCAAGACAGTGGGGCCTACCTTGAAGTCTGTATTATATATCCACGGCATCCATCCATTTTTCTAGATCATTTTAGGACATGAGCTCAAAAATGAAGCAGATCCAATTTTCAGGTGGACCATAACACAAAATAGTGGTGATTGAACGCCTTACTATTAAAAACTTCCTAGGGTGAATTTATAAACACTGTTTCCTATGGTATGGTCTACGTGAGATTTGGATCTTCTTCATTTTTGGATACGTACCGTAAACTGATCTGGAAAAATGGATGGACGGCGTGGATATAAAATAAATACATTAAGGTGGACCCTACAGGGCCGCACTGTCTTGGGTGAGGCTGAGGCCGACATGCCTTCGATGAACAAAACCTCTACGGTACGAGAGTGTGTGCACCCGGAACCGTTTCGCCAAAGCGATAACGATGACACGTGTCGTGACGAAGAAACACTCTCTATCAACAGACCATAGGATCTCTCCATGGCATTTTACACGGTTTTCAGATCTGACCACTGGGCCCATGAGCTGGTAAATCCAAACCATTGCTCTGGTGATTCTGCTGGAACAAACCGGAAAAAAATCTCTCAGATTAGAAGATCAATCGACGGAGATCAGGACCTTCGGCAGTTGAAGTTGGACAGAAGCTGTAGCAACTGTATTCAAACGTCCATTTATGTCAATATCGGCAACGATAATTAAAAGGTATTAATCCATCCACGATAGCAAAGAACTGTGGGCCCCACTCGTCAGGCTACAAACCCCACGTGCACTCTGCAAAATGCGTGAACGTTTCATAAAATCCATCAACTCTCTTTCATCACACTCCAAACGCCTCCAACACTCCCAACCCGACGGAAATGCCTCCCAAAGGAACAATCGTCTTCACGACCGTCGGCCGAATGCACTACGGCTTCGACGTATTCTCCGTCACTCTCCCGTCAAAACTCGACGCACTAACGGAACTGACGGAACGCCGTTTAACGGACGGCGTATCCGTTAACTATAATGGCCAATTCGTCGACGAAGCTGAAACCCTCGCCTACGTATCGGAACGTACCGGCTACGCTCGTCTCTATCTCAACCGCCCGAAAATCCCGACACCCGATCACCTCCCCTCGATTCCCGAAAGCCTCTTCCACGATCGCCCGACCGTCCGTAACGGACTTATCTACTTCGTATCGGCTCACGAACCGGCCGATAAACCGCTCAAAAGCTCGTTGGCCGTTTACTCGACCCGGCTCGACCAACCGAAGACGGCTGTCCGACTCACGCCGCACGGAGCCGTCGATTACAGCCCGGCCGTTTCGCGGACCGGAAAATACGTCGCCGTCGCTTCGTACGGTTCCCGCCCATGGGCCGGCGACTTCTTCGAGCTCCAGACAGATATCGTCGTCTTTCCAGAATCCGATCCGGCGGATCGGACGGTCATCTGCAACCGCGGCGGATGGCCGGCGTGGTCCGGCGACTCCACCATCTTCTTCCACCGGAAAGCGGTAGACGGTTGGTGGAGCATTTTCCGGGCAGATCTGCCGGAAAACCTGAAGAATTTTAAGGGGTCTGGCGAAGCTCGTCGGATTACTCCGCCGGGGCTCCATGCCTTCACTCCGGCGGCGGCGCATGACGGAAAACAAATCGCGGTTGCGACTCGGAGGCCGGGAAAGGAATTCCGGCACGTCGAAATCTTCGATCTGGAATCAGAGAGGTTTTACAAGGTGACGGAATCTATAAACCCTAATTTCCACCATTACAATCCCTTCTTCTCTCCAGAATCGGGATTCCTAGGTTACCACCGATTCCGAGGCGAGTCGGAATCGGGCGAGTCGACGGTTCCACATCTCGACCCCGTGGCGTCTCCGGTAAAAGAGCTGAGGATGGTCCGTCTCAACGGATCGTTCCCTTCGTTCTCTCCAAATGGCGATCTGATCGCATTCAACCGCGACTTCGACTTGAAGCCGGGGGTGCGGGTCGTGAGATCGGACGGTTCGAAGCGATGGACGGTTCTGAAAGACCGGACGGCGTTTCATAATGCGTGGAGCCCGACGGAGAAGGGCGTCATATACACGTCCGTTGGGCCCGTCTTCCAGACCGTGAAATCGACGGTCCAGATCGCCCGCATCTCCTTCGATCCGAAGGATCTGGACGATCGGGAGGAGATCAGAGCCGATGTGAAGATACTAACAAGGGAAGATACAGGCAACAACGCGTTCCCGTCCTGCTCGCCGGACGGGAAGTTTCTGGTCTTCCGGTCAGGACGGTCCGGCCACAAGAATCTCTATGTGGTTGACGCCATTAACGGAGAGTTTAATGGCGGAATCCGTCAGCTGACGGACGGACCGTGTATCGACACGATGCCGAGCTGGTCTCCAGACGGCGAATTCATCGCCTTCTCGTCCAACCGTCATAACCCGGATAACGTCGAAGCCTTCAGCATCTATCTCATCCGTCCGGACGGGACGGGGCTTCGCCGAGTCTACGTGGCGGGGCCAGAGGGATCTGATGACGTGGATAGGGAGAGGATCAACCACGTGTGCTTCAGCCTGGACTCCACGTGGCTGCTCTTCACTGCAAATTTAGGTGGGGTATCAGGGGAGCCGGTTTCGATGCCCAATCAATTCCAGCCATATGGAGAGCTTTTCGTTGCCAGGTTGGATGGTAGCGAGCTGAAGAGGCTGACGTGGAATGCTTACGAGGACGGGACGCCAGCGTGGCACACGGGCAGCGGGGATCTTGACATCGGGTCGTTGGGGCTGGAGACTCGGGTCGGAGACAAACTTAGGGGCGAGTTTCAAGAGCCGTATTGGATAACTTGTGACATATGAAATGAAAATCCTAGACTCTTAAAGGCGTTCCTTTTATTATGCATGAGAAAAAACTTTGATACTCGTGTGATGGATGATACACATGCGCTTAGAATTACATATAATTTGCATACGTGGCACATAATTAATTCACAATTTAGACGTATAATGAATTAAAAAAAATTGAAATATGCTTATTTGATTACCTGGCAGGGGTGGGTGGACATTAATTGGACAGTTGAAAATGGAAAATATCATATGGTCCTATTTCAGTAAAATGTCCAGAAATCAGAGGTTAGCGCTGTGCGTCATAGTGGGCTCATCAATTTAGTAGGGCGGTCGAAGGCTGGCTCACCTGGTACACATACAACGTTTACCATATTCGGGTCTTGCCGAGTCCGGTGTTTTTTTTGTCTTTTCTGAGCACTCAGACCCTGGTTCGTTTTTAAAGACTCAGACATGGATCTGATGGGCTTTGGGTACCATCTGCACCCATCAGGTCTTGGATCTAGGTTTTGAATTGAATTGGTTAAAATAAGAGCATTTCCCTAGTTAGGTCTAGCCGATGGATGGATTAATACATGCATGGTGTGTAATACTTGTGTAGCTCCAAAAACCTATTTTGTTGTTTGAATATGTATTTTACAGACACATTTGTGTGTGCACGCATAAATTAGTGCTATAAAACTACTTGGACCAAAATTGGGAGCTAACTTGACCCAATATTAATCAGGTCCAAGTTGACGGACCCAACCCGGACCCAATATTTAAATGGGTCCAAAATGCGAGAACCAAACCCAACCCCATTTCTTCAGGGTCCAAACAAGGGAACTCAAACCCATTAAGACCATGATAATTGACAGCCCTACAATTTAGCCAGTTTAGTTTTAAGTTAATGCATTCCAATTGCACAATTTCTGGATGCCTGCGTATGAATTGCCATACTATGCATATACAAACTGTGGGCCCTCCTATGGATGGGGCATAGCCCAACTCGCAGTGATTGGATTTTCCCAACTCCTAGACTGCTAGTTAACTTCAGACCACTGATCACATCATCCTCCGTGGTTCATTTGAAAACCATTGATCGAACTGCTTAGATCATCCAACCAATGTGGTGGTGGTCCCATCAACAATTTGGTGCCTGACATTAATAGGAGGCAGTCCCTAACCCTGCCTGAACTGTAGCTCACCTAGCAACTAATCCCCAGATCAAGTGGTTCATGAGTGCATGACGGCCTTTTCTTTTTTCAAATTGTCCTTTTCTCATAATGCATACCCAGCTCACCTAATGAGTGCACCCAACTTCAATGTTAGCCACCACCACATTAGGAATCAATACCAGGACCTCAGTGATGAAACCAGGTTATCTTCACTCGGTCTACCGCTGTCCCAAGGGTGTGGGTGTGGGTGGACCCAACTGGTTTGTGCCAGGGGGCGCATTCATTGATGAGCCCAGCTGATGAGTGGCCCAGATCTCATATTTGTGTGCCCCAGAGGAGAGTGTGCTGACTGAATCACCTCTTCAATCTGTCCTCTTCTCATGCCAAAATCTCCATAACACATTCAAGAAGAATTTGGAGCTTGGAGTTCTTTGTTTTCAAAAATAAAAACTAAAAATCCAAAATCTTTTTTTTTTTTTTTTTGGTTAGTCATGCAACGCACCCACTTTCACCTTGTAACTGGATTAAACTTTTGGGTTGTTTTGCCAACTAAAATTCAAACGCATAAAATCCATAATCTGGAATCACACTTTCACCTTGTAACTGGATTGAACTTTGGGGTTGTTTTGCCAACTAAAATTCAAATTTCAGCAACAAGTTAGCCCGCCCTTGCAAAGGCCTGGCATGAATAGGATCTTTTACAACTGAGATTACAACACAACCTGATGGGGCTATAACCAGCCCAAACAGTACTAGTGATACATGCATGACTTGAAAATTGTATGGTTTGCAAATGGATTTTTGTGTATCAAATCATTCACTACCCACGTGCAGTCATATTGCCCCATGTTGCCCGTGTATTCATCTGCACTGGGCCGACACAGCCGTATTATTCATGGATGACACCGGTACGTATCACCCCCAGTATCAGACAATAAGATCAAACCTTGAATGCAAAACAGCATGCTGAAGTGAGTACTGAATTTCTATAGCTGGCGCCCCATGGTAGATTATAGTGTGATTTGGACTCACCTATTGGATTTCTTCTGTTGGCGCCCTGTGATAGATTATAGTCTGATGTTGATTCTCGGGATCGGCATGATACTGCCCATAAAAAGCATAAACTCCAATTGAGATGATGCTGAGGACAACAAATCTCACCCATGCTTCTTCGTGCAACTGAAAAAAAGAAAACCATTATTTCTGCAATCAGCTGCAAATCTCAAACTCGCCAATGTCAGCAGGACATTTCCATATAAAACGAAGCTGGTGGTTCAATATGCTGCAACAGATGCAAATCTAAATACATTTAGGCTCTGCCTTTAAACCATAGGAAAATACAACTGGAGAATGGAGAATTGACAGGCTCTGAAATAGGCAGTCCATACCTCTACACATAAACTCAAAAAGACACTCACTGAATCGGCTCAACAGCCTCAACTCCCTCGATTAGATTTCATCGGTAATTGAAAAACACTCTGTTAGGTCACAACTCGTTCAAGACTCGAATAACTCAGTCAACTACAAAAAACTCGAAAGAACAAAATAGAACCCGAAAAAACATGCCCACACTCCAAGATATTCATAAATTTTAAATAGCAAATATTTCCGAGTCCTGGTGTTGAAGGCTCAAAAACTTGCCAGAGTTGCTCAATTTGACTTGACAGACTTCTGAGTCAACTCAAATTTTAGAACCATGCTCCATATAGTTTTGTGGACCTCCCATGCAAAGACGAAGAGGACTAAATATTTGGGTTGAGGCTGCCAATTCTCAAGGTATATTCACCAAGGCTTGCCAAACAAAGCCTGATCCAGGTGACATAAGCTGGCCCTACTCAGGTGTATAAACAAAGGGTCAAAATGGACCTCTCATGGTCATGTGTAGGCCCCATGTGTGGACCCATGAATCACATGCACACTCCACTGACCTTCGTTCCAAGTCTTGTAATGTAATAAAATGAATAACCTTCACATGGGCTTTTATGCACAGTAGGCCCATTTAGTGTTCCCTGATTCGCAACAATATCGAAGTTATTTTTTTTTACTGGAAATGGCTGGGAGACGGGAACTCGAATAACATGAATCTCGTTTCCTAATCCACCAAATGGTTCTGGAAAAAGTGGAAAATCAATTTTCTCTTCGGAAAGACTACCCAAATGGGCCGTAAAATACAGGGCCTCATACTTGCAGTCGACCATCACAAGAGAAAATCAATGTTGTCTTTGGAAAGACTCCCCAAGTGAGCCCTAAAATACAGAGCCCCATACTTGCAGACACAACCACCACAAGAGGACTCCAAGTAGCAACAATGTGCATATTACCAAGGTGGCTTTTGAGTTACTATTGGTACAATGATGCATGGGGTTTTATGGTAAGATGCAGACTAACCAATCACTTCTACAAGTTCTACTTGGGCCGCATGCATCCGCAATCACCACCAAGTTGTTGGAGGCATCATGTCAGCTAATGCAAGTTCTATAGGTGATCTCAACTTGCTTGTGAATAACAATATTTCTAGTTAATCATCCGACAGCTGCTGATACGTTCTTTTAACAGACTAGAAGTTTCATGAATTTCTTTCTTTCTTTTTCACTACATGCCAAGCCAACAATTAATTGCAGAATTTTGTTAAGTGTATTGTCTCAGGGTTCCTTGAGAAGCTAACCTGTGCGAACAAGAAAATGTTGACAAAAATGGAGATAGCCGGTAAAAAGGGAACTCCAGGACAAGAAAAGCCAGGTGGATCTGCATAGACCTGCAATAAGAAAGAAAAGTGGGAGCAAAACATTCAGGTAAGAATTCAAACATATGAAATTTATGCATTGTTCAACCACCAGTTCATCTGCTAAGTGCTAATCCATGTGGAAAGTAAAGGCAGACCGACATAGGATTATTACCTTCATAAGGAAGTCCTTGTAATAGTTTCAGTGATTATTGAGATGGGACTAAGAATTTGCTGCTCAAAGTTCACTGAAAAAACTTTGCCTTTCTTACAGCTTAGAAGCAGGGTTTAAGAGGGTAAGCGACCAAGTCTGTACCAGGGACCTACAGTGACCAAGTCTGCACGCATGGGACCCATGCATCAATCATTCAGACCCTTGACCTGATGGGAAAAAGGAATGCCCCAAAGATAGCCAAAGTGGGAAGATCGGCCATCCAATGTTTGGTCTTTCATTGAATATGGATTGCATCTGTATTTCTTTCTTAACTGTCCATCCGTAGTTCACTGATTTGGATGATTGAACCAAGTCTAAATGAACCCAAGAAAAAAAGAAAAAAAAAACAGCCTTATCATGTTCAACTGCAACCTAATTTGGATTTTTTTCTTTTTTCTTTTTTCAATTCTTAAAAGCACTTAATGACATAACCTTCAGCTAAAACCATTACAAGAAAACACACACACACACACACACACACACACAGAGGAAAAAAAAAAAAACTTCCATTAAGTATTTCAGATTACAGACTGATTTCTAACACAGTTGTTATGTAAACAATGCAACTTTTATAAAGAGGAGGTTGCAGTAGCAAATTTCCAACTGTCAAGTAGCCCTTTCATGAGGTTAGAATAAAACGACTGAACTTATGAAGTTCAAGCCCGATTATCCCTAAACGGCTAAACCCAATGTGAGTTTTTCTATTTTGACTTGCTCGCCCACCGTGATCGAATGAGAGTGGATAAGAGGCTTGTCGGATTGAATACACATTTTCAGGCCACATAAACAGCACAAAACAGAACTTACTTGGCGATAATGAAGAGCAGCAGTGGCAAGGATGGCTATCAACAAAGCTACCAGTAAAAAGATAAATGAAGCATTGAAACGATAGCACAGTCCAGCACCAAATCCACAACAGGCAATTCCAAAAAGGCAGATGACACCTTCGCGCCAGGTTGAAATCCAGCTCCCAGAGACTTGACTTCCTGCCTTATCCCTCCAGCGAAGGGTTACAACACAGGCTGAAACAACAGAGTAGCCAGTCTGTGCAGCCACCAAACCAACATATCTACGTGAGAATCATAAAATGTAAAATAAAGAACATGATCATTTTCTCTCTCTCTCAAAAAAAAAAAAAAAAGAACATATTCATTTTCCATTTATGACAGAATGATAGGGCCCAGGACAACTACCCAAGTGTCAAGCATAACCAGAAAAAAAAAAAAAAGGCATGAAAGGAAGGATTCACATGCAGTAAGGAGAAAGGTGAGACACCATACCAGTGAGCCAACTGAAAGAATATGGGAGAGTACATGCACATTGAGCAGTCCTGCCATAACACCCGCAACTAAACCAACCCAAATCTGAGAATGGATAGGAGTGTGACATGTGTAGTGTACTTTTGCAAATACTGAAGGTAGTAAACCATCCCTTCCAAGACCAAGATATAACCGTGACTGCTCACCAAACAACCTCATTTAAGTATGAAACACACATCTCATGCCAAGGATTGTCAACGAAGTTTAAGTATGAGGTAATTCACCTGAACATACAGGCCAACCAATAGAGTCGTAGTAAGGCCTGCAACAGCACCTACGCTGATCAAAACAGAAACATATTTCATCCCCTTTGCAATAAAAGCTTCAGCCAAAGGAGCATCTTCACCAAGTAACGTATACGGCACCATTCCAGTAATCACCAAGCATACACCGATATATAGAATCGCACAAACAAGAAGGCTCCCCAGGATTCCTATAGGTAAATCCCTCTGAAAAAAGTTATAAAGAAAGTGATTAGAAGAATCCAATGGTAATATCATTTGGAGTACAATGCAAAATGCAAAAAAATAGCACATTAGCATGCTATAACAACTGGCAAGTCATAGCAACACATGACCAACCTTAAAACATAAAGGAAAAAACTGAATGCATGAAACCAATCAACATACCTGCGGTCTTTTAGATTCTTCAGCAGAATTAGCCACTGCATCAAATCCAACATAGGCAAAAAATACCACAGTTGCCCCAGTAACAATAGCTTTAAAACCGTTTGGAGCAAAAGGAGACCAATTTGACACATCAACCTCAAAAGCACCAGCGATAACGACGATAATGACAATCACCACCTGCGGCGCAAGTGGAACAATATAAGCTGCTTTACCAAAGAATCTCAGTCAGTCAAATCAGATCTTTGTCAAAACTCATCATCAATTCTGTGATGCAACAGACACTGTTCAAAAAAATAATATAAAATAAAAAAAATCTTTGATGAAACAGAAGCGAAAGGGACTTAATATATGACAAAAGATGGACAATTTTGGAAATTCATAAATGTCAAGTATGAGGTCCAAAATGCTGGGTTGTAATGACATGGAAAATGTGGAGAATCAAGGGAAGAACGGCTGGCATCTGAACTAGCATAAGGAGCAATAAACAAGATCAAGCTGCAACCAGCAGGCAATAAATCAATTTCTTGATCAGGTTCATCTCAAATAAGGATCGCAATTACGAATGCATGCAGCTAAGTCGTCACAGACGCACAACATTGTCATCATCCATGTCAATGCATACATGAACATACACAAATGTAAAGACATGAACATACGATGCACGAACACATGCACAGTTTCTTTCTTTTTTTTCTGGGCATGTGTACATACATTTGCACATTTTTCTTGAGGGACGGCTTATAGTTTTGAAATACATTTGCACATTGAAGGACTCGAATTGAATGGAGGCAAAAGTGGGAGGGCTTCCAAAGCCTCTCTGGGATTATCAATGTGAGGATGTATTGTTGAAGGGGACTGGAAGACTCACAAATCTGGTCTCTAATGAATCTGAGGTTGGATGCTTTCATACATCTTCAATGAAATTAAGGAACTCGCTTCTAGTTTAAATGTCTATTTAATCCTGTTGGTACAGAGGGATGTTGCAGATTTGCTTGTGGAGGAAAGAGTTTAAGACCCTTCGTACAGGCGACTGTTGTCCTCGTAACTTAATGTATTCTCTTTACTTGGGTGGTTGGCCTTTTATTCTCTTGTTCTCTCTTTTAATAGAACTTTTCATTATCCATCAATGTGCGTGCATGTAGCTCAAAACCAAATAACTTAAAATGGTATACTAGCTAGTACAAGAGAAGCACATGACGAGCATTATAAGTTATAAAGCACCACCTTTGTTGCAGTCATAATTGAGTTGACCATGGATGATTCCCCAACACCCCGGCATAGGATTATTGTTAACAACGCCAGGAGAATAGGAGCTAATATGTTGATGGATACAACTCCTCCAAAGAGCTCTAGGCCACCTTGTCCTATCCAGCTCGGAATGTTTTCCCTGAAGAAGGGAAAGAGCTGCAATATTGTCATTACATAGCTTGCTAAGCTCCGTGCTATGCTGGCAGCTCCAATATGGTAGTCGAGCATCAGTTGTGCGAAAACAAGAAAAGCAGTGAGCTCATTAAATGCAGCATATGAATACAGGTACGCTCCACCAACAACAGCAGGAAAACGTGACGAAAGCTCGGCATAGCATAAGCCGTTGAGAACACATGCAGCTCCGGCAAGAATAAAACTAATTGTTACACCTGCAATGAAGCAGATGATATCTTGAGAAAACATCAAACAAATCCAAACTCAACTGCTGTATGTCCGGCATTGGAAATCTAAAAGAGAAAAATGATGCAATGAAATCAAAACAAAAAGGGAGAATCTTGATTCATATAAATACCTTCTCTCTTGAATATCAACTTCTATTGGTGAAACAATAACGACAACTACCAAAGAAAATGGCAATCATGCAAAGACTCCCAGGCGGGGTACCTAGCGCTTTAGTTAACAACATTGCATGGATCAATACACACAATGTCAAGAATCCATCTTTTATGACCAAGACTACTAGAGAATCTAATCCCATTTGTTCTCCCAAACTCAAGTGAGGGTGATTTCAGATCAACTTCAACAGGTGAAACAGTAACGACAGGTCAACAACTACCAAAGAATTTGGCAATCTTGCAAACATACCCCCCAGGTAGGATACCTAAAGCTATACATTGCACGGGGTTGATATGCATAACGTCTAGTATCTATCGTCTATGGCCTGGACCACTAGGGCATCTAATCCCATTTACTCTCCTAACTGAATATCTTTTACTGCATCTCCTAAGAGATGATGAAGGAATGGACCACTCACCTTTATAACCCAAGAAAAATAACTTTGTTATTTGAATAACCATCATAACTATCCATAAAAGAGTCTTTACATGCTTATATGCTTATTCTCAAAACAAAACAAAACTTAATATAATCCCTAACCATTCATTACTCCTAATCTTAACCATTTATGTCACTAAAATATTAAAAATGGACAAAATATCATTAAATCCCAAAACAATCATACAGTTTACCCCCAAAATGCTAGCAGCTGCAAATATTGAAAATAGATTTTTTTTAAAAAAATGGAGCTTTGACACAATGAACCCTCTTATTAATGTTATACTGTGAACTAGGCTATATTCAATAAGAAACAATTGCAAACAAATGACATCAGTAATTGATAACTTCTTGGGAAAAAATCACGGAATTTAAGGGTAAACAAAAACAGGAAAAAAGTAAAATGCATTTCAAAGAGTAGAACTTCCCATTAAAGGAAAAGAGGAAGTAATGGTCGAAAATCTCTGCAAAGCAACACAGTATGACCAAATAAACAGTGGCATTAATTCAAACTAAAGTTATGCTTCTGAGACTATACAAAATAAGCACCCAAAACTGACCATTTTTCATATCTTGGTCAGTATTTCGTGAGAGTGGAAAGATTGAGAAGGATGTTGCTCATAGAATTCAAGCTAGGTGGAAGAACTAGAGAAGACCCTCTGGAGTTTCATGTGATTGCCGCATAATGATTATATTGAAGGGGAAATTTTATAGGATAGCTATAAAACCAGCCATGACTTATGGGGTAAAATGTTGGTCACTTTAAGAACAAAATGTTCATAAGATGAGCATAGCTGAAATGGGGATGTTCAGATGGCTGAGTAGCAAGACAAGGAAGTATAAATTTGAAATGAAAACATTCAAGGAAACTTAGGAGTAGCACCAATGGGTAATAAGATGAGGGAATGCAGACTTAGATGTATTGGCAATGTGCAACATAGACCAAGAAATGTGCCAGTTAGGAGTGAGTTGGTTCAAGTTGAAGGCTCTAAAAGGGCAAGGGCAAGGCCCAAAAGGATATGGGTGAGGTAGTAACAAAACATTTGATGACCTAAGTGTTGAGTAAGTGAGAATATAGTTGGGACAAATCCTTCATAGAGTGGAATGGTGGAACACGATTCATGTAGCCAACCCCAATTAGTGGGACAAGTCTTAGATGATGAGAATATATTTTTATTTTATTTTAATGTTTTAAAGCATAGAATCGTCATCTAAACAATTCTCTACAGTATGATCTTATCATCATTATCGTCATTTAATCCTCTATAAATTGCTAACATTACATTAACTCACCAACAAAACCTGATTGAGAATGAAATTGCTATTAAAAAATCAAGCAAAGATAATTGCAACTTAGGGGTCGTTTGGATGGTGGTAAATGGTTTACTAGTAAATCACTTAAATGCTAGTAAATGATTTACAAATTACAACTGTCTGTTTGGCTTTAAGTTGTAAATGATTTACTAGCCTGTAAATGATTGTTAGTAAATCATTTACAGTGTAAAATTCAAACAAAAAAAAAAAAAAAAAAGAAGAGCCGTTTGCATTTACCAGCTACGATTTCATTTACTAGTAAACAGCTTTTTTTATTGTAAATGAAAAGGGGCATTTGCTAGTAAATCACTTACAAGTAGTAAATGATTTACTAGCAAATGAGGGCATCCAAACACAAATAGTGATGATTTACTAGTAAACCATTTACAGGCTACCCAAACGACCCCTAGGAAAAAAGAAAAGATCAATAGTCCATAAGACCACCCTAGACTGCAGTTAGTAAGCCCTCAACTGTACATGGGGCCCACCCTCATTGCTCCAATATCCTGGGGGACCCTCCATGGATGGCCCGTGGCACAAAGATCCAGTCGACAAGGAAAATGTGTTTGATCTCAGCATGGTACGAAACAGGCATTTGAAAAATGAAAACAATGACAATTCGCATTCAGAGAGCGGGAATAACTCGACCACGGAGGGGGCAGAGGACTTCGATTTGGGGTGGTACGGCGGAGTACCGAACTGGTCCTCTTTGAATTGTGTACGGAAAAGAGATTGGAACACTTAAGAGGGGGACCTTACCAGGTCCGGCATCGCGGGCGACGGTTCCGGTGACGACGAAGATTCCGGCACCGATGGAAGCGCCGATTCCGAGGAGAATGAGATCGAATTGGCCGAGCCGCCGGACGAGGCCTTCCCCGGGAGCGGACCGGGTTTGGGAATCGGAAGGACCGGTTAGGGTTTTGGACCTGAGAGCAGACGAGCAGAATCTGGAGAACCAAGACGAAGAAGAAGAAGAGGAGTTTGTGCTCTTCTCTCCTCCTCCCATCTCTCTCTCTCTCTCTCCCCTGTAGTTTTCTTTCTTCCGCTTCAAACAGGGGCTCTTTCTCTCTCCGCTAATTTTCTTCTTCTTCTTCAAACAGGCAAACACGCCGACGGAATCCCTGATTTTTTTTTATTATTATTTTTTTCTTTCTCTACGAATAATCAACTTGCATGAGGATCTTATAGAGATTGATGGGGCGTTTCGCTGCAGGTGCGTAAGCCTGGGATGCGGATTGCGTATGGAGGCAAAGCGTACATGCTGAGCGAGCTGTGGAGGGGCCCACCGTTATTTATCTTTTTATCCATGCCGTCCATTCATTTTACATGATCATTTTAAGATATTAAATAGAGAATGAGGCAGATCCAACGCTCAGGTCGTCCACACCAAATAGTTAGCTTGATTGCATTAAATGCTCCTCAACATTACATGCAAGAGTCATCTTTGGTTTACTCGACCTGAACGTTGGATCTTACTCTTTCTCGGTCTAATAACTTAAAATGGTCATAGAAAATGGATGGACGGTTCGGATAAACAGATACATCAAGGTGGGGCCCTCCACAGCTCAGTATGGACGCTTTGCTTCCATACCGAGGAAGGACGCAATCCGCGTCCTTAAGCCTGGCCAAGTTTTAGAAGATCCGGACCATTAATCAGGTGGATCCCTTTGTCACAATGTCGTGGCCCACGTTTGAGAATGACATGCTTTTCCAACGTTCGGGAAAAAATGGGCGGCCCTGGTAGACGAGCTGCTTTTCCAACGTTCGTGGCCCACGTTTGAGAATGACATGCTTTTCCAATGTTCGGGAAAAAATGGGCGGCCCTGGTAGACGAGCTGATTTTCAATGGACGCGAATTTCCTGACTTACCGGAAGTTCATGCGGCGGAACGCTAGGTGGGCCCCACAGAGATTCCCATGATAAATCCACTCCGTGATCAGTTTGTCAAGCTCACAGCAGCGAATTAGGTCATGGGATTTATCATGGGAATCTCTGTTACCGGGTGTGTGCGTTAATAATAATAATAAATTAAGAAAAAAAAAAAAAAACCGATTTAAGTGTTACTGGGTGACAGCTTAGTCGGTGTTACCCTTACCCTGAGGCCTACTTTGATGATTTATTGCATATCCACGCCTTCCATCCGTTTCTACGTTCCATTTTAGGAAATAGTCCCAAAAATTAAGCAGATCCAAACATAAGGTGGACCACACCACACGAAACAGTGGTGATTCAGTGCCTCATCATTAAAAATTCCAAAGAGCCTATTATAAGGTTTTTATAATGTTTATTTCCCATCCAACCTGAGGACCTCGATGAAGGGAAAAATACAAATATCAGCTTGATCCAAAAGAAAATTGGCCCATAAAAAGTTTTTAATGGCCATTCATCACTGTTTCTAGTGGTATGGTCTAGCGTAGATTTAGATATTCTTAAGGTTTGGTATCCTATTCTAAAATAAGATGTAAAAACAGATAGACCGGGTGGATATACACCAAATACATCCAGGTAGACCCCACATGGTTAGGGGGTAACACCCACCAAGCTGTTACCCGGGTAACAGTTAATGACCTTATGAGCAGTTTGGATGGCATACAAACATGCTCACTGTTTCCTACAGTAGATACCACCTGAGTTTTGGATATGTCTGGCCTTTAGGCTACTGTAATTTTGTGAGCTTCAGAAATTAGCGGTTGGAGTGGATTTGTCACGGGCATCTGTGGGCCCCACATAGCTTCCGGCCAGGGGAACTTCATGTGGGGAGGGGGCACAGGTAATTTGCGTCCCTCTAAATTTCATGGCGTGGTCGATGAATTGTCAATGTTTTCAATGTGACGATTTAATGGCATGAAAATAAGCCGCTCAAAACAGAATGCAGCAGCGGTTCAAATTCAAATTGGGTCCTTACACATGCCTTGGTGGTAGACTCACAAGAGTTTCAACACCATGTCATGGGTTCAAGTACTCGTTATTGTGAAAAACCACTATAGTGTGGGTAGGGTGTGAGGGCATGTTAAAAAAATTATCAAAGAAGCCCAAAATTGAATTGGTAAGATCATCTTCCAAGTTCAAATCTAGGGTAATTCTGGGCCATGGTCTACTATCGGCATGCCACATGTGTTCAATGATCTGAATCACTAAATTGGGCTTCGCTTTTATAAAAAGAAAATCAGAGTGAAAATGCTCTCCTACTCGATTTTCTTCCCATTAAATGATTCTACGATTTCTAGCTTGCTATAGATTCCAAGTTTATTTTTACTTAGTGACGACTCCAAGTCAAACATACATTTATTTCCAAGTCAATCTAACATCTCGATTAAATCAAAATTAAAACCAACAAACAGAAAATCTAAGAGAGCGTGGTCATTCCACCGCACATACACAAGTGCAGGACGGAGTTCACCCAGAAGTACTCAACTTAACTAAGCACCAAAATACCCTAGTATATAATCTGCACAACTCGAGCTGTTCTTCGTCTCCACGGCCTGCCCCAACTGGTCAAGACAGCCAAGTTCACGTTATGGCCATACGTCCGGAATCATCTACACATATTTTACCCGGCATGGTAAAATGCCCAAGCTCTATGGGGCCGACCATGATTTACATGTAAATCCACTCCATCAATCAATCAGGTGAGAACCATTATTTTAGCAGCCTGATAAAAGAGACTCTGAAAAAGGGGCACGGCTCACTCAGTGGCCTAATTTTTGGATCGGCCTAATTTTTGTATTTCTACTTTCCTGGTGAGAAACACCGTAGTACTAAAGCCTGAAAACGGGGCACGGCTTCAGTGGATCCCTGATTTTGTAGCCCACCTTGATGTATTTACCTTACATCCATGCCGTCCATCCATAGATAATTTTACTTTATTTCCCCAAAAATGAAGCCAATCCAAATTTTACGTGGACCACACCACATGAAACAGTGGTGATTGGCCATTAAAAACTCATGGGCCACAAAAATTTTGGATCAAGCTGATATTTGTGTGATGCTTTCATCTGATATTTGTGTGGTGCTTTCATTCAGGCCTTTGTGACCTTATCAACAGCTTGGATGGAAAATAAACATTCCAGTGTCCCCTAAGAAATTTCTAATGGTGGGTATTCAATCAAAACTGTTTCCTGTGGTATGGTCCACCTAAGATTTGGATCTGTTTCATTTTTGGGATCATGCCATAAAATGAGCTGTCAAAACGAATAAAGCATATACATCAAGGTGGGCCCCACAGCCAGGGATTCACCAAGCCGTGATGCTGGTCGGGTCAAAGGCTCGGTGTATTAAATTGATTCAACTCAATATCTTATCATAAGTATTATAAAAAAAAATTGTAGGTGATGATTTTTAAAATCATTGGAATCAGTACATATTTTGAGCAGCCAAATAAAAAACCATCCCGTGCTTTTGTATGTTGGTGATGGGCTTCCGCTGCATCTTTGCAGGTCGTTGGTTCAATCTCTTATTATTTATATATTTTATCACCCAACCGAGTTGACAAGGCATGGGACTCGGTTCTGCGTCGGCCTCGAGCCAGACCAATCTGCTTTGAAACAAGTTCTTAGAGACTCAGCGCTTCATCTCACCGAGTTGAGTCGAGTCAACCGAGTCTCAAGTTGAGTCAGTGAGTTCTAGAACTATGAGTTACACATGATGAATGGCTTTGATGAAAGTAACAAACCATCGCATAGCTCAAAAACCCAAAACTCGATTCAATGTCCAGTCCAGTCAGGTCAACTCACAAGGATCGAAGGAGTCTTTTAAGTAAAATCAATATTATATAATATATAAATGATAAAAAAAATAATATTGATTATTTTTAAAATCATTAGAATTAGTACATCTATTAAATAGCCAAACAGAAAACCAACTTATGCTTGTTGATCTTGGCGATGGGCTGGGCTTGAGCTGCGCCTTGGCAAGTCCTGATTCCAATCTCTCACTTGGTATTTCTCTATTTTATCACCCAACCGACTCAACCCCAGTTCATAATGCATGTAACTCAGTTTGAGTCGGCCAAGTTGTCAAGCAGGCTCGAGTCTTGCAGAGTCTGGACTGAGTCAGACTCAGGACCAAGTTTCTTAGGGTAGCTCGAAATCTCAGCCAGTCGAGCCGATTCAACGGAGTTTCGAATGAGTCAGTGAGTTTTAGAACTGAGCATCATGGTGGCCCCTATGGTTAGCAACCCATCTCCATTGTTCCCTATGGTAGCCCACGTGAGTTGTGTGTCTCAACTAATTTTTACCGAGGCACTAGGATCGAGGACTTCACATGCACAACATGGTGGGCCTCACGTGAGTTGTGTCAAACTGATTTTTACCCAGGTACTACGATCGAGGACTTCACATGCACAACATGGTGGGCCCCACAAGCTTGTGTTTTACGTGCTACATAAAGTGTTGTGGAGGATTGCGATTCACATATAACATGAGCAATATCATATGTTTTGTACACAGCTTTGCATGACTTTGACAGTGGAGCCCCATGAGGAACTTTGGCTGCTTTCACATCATGTGGGGCTTGTTTGGTAGCTTATATCTAACATGCATTGACAATTACTATCGAATTCATGTGAATTGAAATCACCACTTGTGTTTGGAAGCCTGTAATCAGAATCCATATGAAATGAAATCACATGATTTTGCAGTGATTTCACAAAAGGGCCTTTTTAGTGTATTTGATGTTTGAATTGGATTCCAATTCACATCAGGTACACTCTCCCAAACACACCAAATACCACCGATTGGCATCAATTACTGCCTTATAGTGGGGCTACCGGCTACTATGTCCGACTCCCGTAACCTTTTCAGAACTATGCATTGTTTTAGTATATATGAAGGATTTTTTTTTTTTTAAAAGAAAAAAAAAAGGCATTTATGAAATGCAAGTACAGCACTACTTTCACAACCTGTGTTTGGGATTTTAACAATCAAAATCTGAACTGAAAATATCAATAATTCACCACGTGTATTACACATGCATTACCCAAAAGTGCTAAAAATAATAGGTTAGAATTTGACCGTCTATGGGCATGCACGCTGCCAACATACACACGGCAGATGTACCTCGAGATGAGGCATCCAAGTAGTCACAATTCGGAAATAACGTTGATTGGATGATCCTAACCCATATCAATAGACATTTGTTTAATGAAGTATAAATACACATACTTTTCAAAACATAGGTTGCGCAAAAATAATCTACAGAAACTCAACACAGCCAGTGGAGAGGTCTCACATATGCATATTGATAGGCATAAAATCTTGTTGCAGCTTTCACGGAAACTTCCACATGTAAATGTATAATTGGATTTGATCAAGCCATTTGTTTAGCATAAGAAAGTTGAATCGAAATAATCAGGACGCTCATCGGCAGTCACTAAATTAGTGATACCCAATCCCATTCTCCTCTTATAGAAGAGGAAGGTAGACAAGGACATAATGAATCATCTAAGGTAATAGTTATTCATGCGAAGGGAATTATTAGATTCAATAGAAGCATTCAATACATTAATAGGCTCTTGTGCATAGCTTTGCATCAATGGAGTAAAGAAAATGATATTAGGAATATGTTGGATTTACAAATATAAAGGTTATCACATGTGAGGTGTGACTCATCTCATCACCTCACAACAAGGCGTTTTGAATCAGGCCATAATACTTATGAAGAAATAGTACTCTATTATTACGTTATCTTGACTTTTACTCTCTCAGCTTCAATTCTCATAACCAAATGTAGATATTACCTAATTGAGAGATCCTAAAATGAATATTTGGTTGGGGTATCGACCCTTAAAGGAGTTATTCTCTTGCCTAGCCTCAGTTTCCTTGAGCCCAGATATATCGGTCACCAGTTGTTTCTCTCGGCTAGGCTCTTTAGGTGTGGACCCTCCTGTGCAGAAGGAACCCGAAGGAAGAAGAGGAAGCTGAGCTTCTCTCTCCTTTGGAGAAGCTTTTCGGGGATTGA
Source organism: Liriodendron chinense (assembly GCA_003013855.2). Lineage (NCBI taxonomy): Eukaryota > Viridiplantae > Streptophyta > Magnoliopsida > Magnoliales > Magnoliaceae > Liriodendron > Liriodendron chinense. The sequence continues at coordinate 9,339,302 of PVNU02000637.1, read as the reverse complement.
GCTGAGTTTGGAGAGGGACTCAATGACTTGGTCCCTAAACAAATCCAACTCTTTTTCAGTTAAATCTTTCTACTTGTTGCTTGGGACAACAACTGAGGGACAACCCATGGCATCCGTCTTTCTTCTGGTTTTATGGTGTCGCAAAGAAGGTCATGGTCTTTGCGTGGTTGGCAGGTTGGAACAAGATCCTTAACTATTGCTAACCTCTGCAAACAAGGTATGACCATGGTAAATGCATGTGTTCTCTGTTGGAATAAGAGGGAATTGGTGGACCATCTCCTAATTCATTGTACATTTGCAATGGGAATTTGGGATAATTTCTTATCCTTGTTTGGAGCCTCATGGGTGATGCCAAAATCCTTCCCCGAACTGTTATGGGCATGGCACGATGGCAGAATCAGCAAGGTTAGGAGGAGTGTATGGCTTCTAGCTCTGCTTGCCGGAATATGGGAAATATGGAAGGAAACAAATAACTGGTGCTTTAACAATTCCTCGGGAAGTGTGGAAGGAGTTTTCTGCAAGGTGAAAAAGTTTGGTTATTGAATGGGCAGCGCCAACTTCTCTCTTAAAAGATTTTTCCCTTGCCCGACCGGATTGGGCTGATTGTAAATTTTCGCCCTTTTTACCTGGGTCCTGTGCATAGTTGTAACTATTTGCTGTATATAGCTGCTGTAAATATGCTCGCCTCTTGACCCTCCACTAATAAAATCGGTATCTTTCACAAAAAAGAAGAAGAAGAAAGAACACTTGGGTTTTTCTTAGTTGAATGTGGAGCCATGCTATGTTTTCCTTAACCGTCTATTTGTTAGCGAGAGGGTAAGGATCGGCTTTCATATAAAAGATTGTTTATGCATGTGCCATCTACATTGGATTGCATAGTATTGGTGGTTTGAAAGAATTCACCAAAATGATGGCTCTTTTGCATGACAACTCTTTGTTCAAATCCTTCGTCACAAATTTTAGGATGAAGAGTTAGAGGTAATTTGGGCTCCTAATTTTAGAAGGAACTTGGCCGATGAGGAGATTGAAGATTTGGTTCTTCTCTTTCGAAAGATTTGCTAGTAAAGGTTTCTCCAGTGTTATCAGATGCAGATTCCATCATGTGGTTTAAAGTGAAATATGGCTCCTTTTCAGTTAAGTCTCTCTATGGCTTTCTCACTGAGAGTGAGGATCAAGTTGGGGTAGCTTCTACGGTCTATCTTTGGTGTTATGGTGCTCCTTTAAAGGTGATAGCGTTCGGATGGTTAGTGGGGAGGCATAAAGTTCTAACAGTAGACAATCTTCGCAAGAGGCAGATGATTCTTCCAAACATGTGCTTGATGTGTTACAGAGATGCGGGAACCATGGATCACCTGTTTCTTCATTGCTCTTTTGCTAGGGAAGTTTGGGATTATTTTATTCAGTCTTTCGAGGTCCTATGGGTGTTTCCAAAATCAATAGAGGAACTTCTTTTTTCTTAGCATGGTGGGGGGATAGGTAAATCTGGAAAAAATATATATATATGGAATTTAAGTATGTTAGCGATTTTTTGGGCCTTATGGTGGGAAAGAAATGAGCGTTGTTTTAGAGGAAAAAAAGAGGTCCTTCAGAAGTTATTAAAATGGTCCTTTTCTACATAGAGGAATGGGCATAATGGGCAATTTCTATTTGTTCTTAGTTTCGGTTCTTGGGTTGGTTTCTTAGTTTTAGCTTCTTCTTCTTCTTTTTTTGCCTCGGCCTTTACTTTAATGAAGCTTCATCATTTTCTCAAAAAAAAAAAAAAAAAAGGAGGATCCGTCAAGGTATTTCGCATCATTAACGGTGGCTGTAATAGTCACCACCATTACCAATATGGGGGCGTAACGACCATTACAACCCCCGTAACGCTTGGAAAAAAAAATTGCTTGAAAAAATCTAGAAAATCCAGAATAATGTAAAAATTCCAAATATGTATTCTTTTATTGTTTTGAACATGTTTATGGTAGCGTAATGGTCCACTCTTTGGTAGAGTGTTGTACCGGGTTGTCTAGTGAATTTATGAACATGATTATGTCTCTAATTTTTTACACATCACAATCAAGAGTTAGAACTAGAAATAAAAAAGAAAAGGCATAAATACTACTTTTTCGATTTTTGAAAAAAAAAAAAAAAAAAAAAAAAAGAGGCACTCGGAGCTTCTATTCGCTCAAATCGCTTCAATCTACGGTTTTAATCCTAAAAATTATTGTAAGAGTGGTCGAAATCTGGTGTACAATAATCTAGGAGAGTTTTTGGAATGAGAAAAATAGAATAATGAGGGACAAATTAATTTAAATATAAAAAAGTATTTTTTCGATTGTTACGGGGTAACAATCATTATGTCCCGTAACGGCCAATAGAGTCCCAAAAAACTAATTGTCCTGTTTCACCCCCGTATTGCATAACAGTCACGGCCGTTACCTATACATATCGGCCTTTACAGCCGTATCATAACAGATACAGAACACCTTGGGATCTGTGAGTCGTGACACAAGGCTTTTAGCAATGCACTTTAATTTCTGGAAGAATTGGGTAATGCGAGAAGAGGTTGGGATGTGTCATGGTGTGTTGAAGCCTTGAAGGTGACTTTAACATCATTACCATCATTTAGATTTAGCAACGAGAGGTCGGGCGGGTCAAGGATTACATCTGGCGTGAGGGGGTTTAGTGAATTTGGAGATCAATAGAGTTGATTGAGCACCTCTCTCCAAAATAATAATAAATAAAAGAAAGAGTTGATTGATTTTCCACTTCAAGGGGCAAAACACACATGGTCGAACAAGCAAGGGAACCCTGAGTGCTGCACGTTGGATCGTTTCTAGATCTCTGAGTCCTGGAAAAGAGACATTCGCTGAAGTTGAGCATATATCTGGTGAATAGGGTGTTGGATCACAAGCCAATTTTTCCATCCACTAAATTTGAATCATGGGGCCCGAAGCTGTTCCAATTCAAGTGAATGTGGTTGGAGCACCCTGGCTTCATGAAGGAGGTTGAAGGTTGATGGTCAGCTTATGATGCCTCTGGGACTGTGGATTGCTGGAACAATGTGAAGCTGAGAAATCTGAAGATCTGTAATATAGTGTGGTAATATGGGGGAGGCAAAGAAGGACCTGCTGCTAGAGATGTCATCCATCAAAAGGGAGGAAAATTAAGATGGTTCAGATTCTAATCAACTTGTTCCTAGAAAGGAGGTTGTCATAGCATCATTGGAAGATATCCTTCAGCGGTAGGAAATCCCTTTGCGTCAGATATCTCGAGACAAATGGATCGAGGTTGTCAGTGTACTTCCACAAGGTAGCTAGCACAAGGAAGAGAGCCAACTGCATCTCGGTGATCACAAAAGGGCAAAAGAATCCTTTCTACAAGAGATGAAATCTGCAAATGTATTGTTCAGCACTAAGGCAGCATTCTCAGGGGACTTTCCTAGCAGACACAAGTTAGATGAGATCATACTTGATTACATTGGAGGCGACCACCCAATGGAGATCGAGGCTCCATTTAACAAGGAACAGATTGTGTATTTGAAGTTAATGGTGATCATGCCCCTGGCCTGGACAGATTGTCAGTCATTTTCTCAACAAAAAAAAATGTTGGATTGTGATCAAGAATGATGCAGTGGAGGTGTTTCACAAGTTCAATGAAGAGGTTGTCCTTTTTAGGGATTTGGGAGCTATGTTTATTCCTCTAATCCCTAAAAAAAGGAGTTGGAAGTTCTAACAGAGTTCAAGCCTGTGAGTTTGATTGGTGGTATATACAATTTTATCACTGAGGTTCCATCCTCCCAGCTAAAAAAGGTAATTGGATTGGTTATTTCAGAATACCAGTGTGAGTCCATTCCTGGTAGATCCATATTTGACTGCCCTTTTATTACCAATGATTTATTTGATGAAAGTAGCAATAGCCGGCACTCGGGTTTTTTGCTAAAAGATTGATATGGCGAAAGCTTATGGTAGTTAGAATTGGAGATTATCCTTCAACAAAAACAAAAAAGTGAGAATTAGAGATTTCTTTTGGATCTAACGGAGTCGATGGATTTGGGGCAGAAATCGCGGAGTTGGATGTGGGCCTGCTTATTGTCATCCTGGTCCTTGATCCTGATAAATAGGACCCCAAGGGCTTCTTACAAGGGGAGAGAGGGATTAGCAAGGAGATCATCTCTCTCCTCTTCTTCTTCATACTGGTGGAGGGGCTGTCAAGAATGTTAAGAAAGGGCACCAGTCGCTGAAAAGTTTGAAAACCTCTATGCTATAGCAATGAACAAAGGGGGATTGGCTTCTCGGTTTCATGAGAAGCGGAATAGTAGAACTAAGATTTAGAAGCTCATGCTTCCTCTCTATTTTACCATCAAGGCTTGTTGCTCGCATTTATTCTTTTGATCTTTCCCTTCTACAATTCAAATCATCATCATCATCAAGGCCTTATCCCAACTAATTGGGGTTAGTGACAAGAATAATGTTACATTGTTCCACTCTATCACAGACCATATCCTTAGTTAAGCCATAGGCCCTCAGGTTTTTTCTTACTACCCCCACCCATCGCTTTTGGCCTTTCCCTTGCCTTTTTAGAGCCTTCCACTTGAACTGGCTCAGTGCTCACTCCTAACCGATGCAGTTGTTGCTTGTTGGTCTCCATTGCACATACAGGCCAAAACATCAAAGTCTACTTTCCCTCTTATTACCTATCGATGCTACTCCTAAGTTCCCTTGAACGCATTTGTTCCTAATTCCATCCTTGTCTTGCCACTTTTCCATTTCAACATCCTCATTTCCACTACGCACATCCTATGAACATGTTGTTCCTTGCCCAACATTCTGTCCTCTAAGGCATGGCTGGTCTTATAGCTATTCTAGATTTCAAACGGTGCATAAAAAGCTTCCTCATCATTCCCAAACTGAATGTGAATCCCCTACCCCACCCTTTCCAGCATATTGCTAATACATTCTAGCTCATTCCCTTTTACGTGCTGCCCACCCCTCAATTCTGATTCATTCTCCCATGAGTTCATCAACAGTTCTCTCTTCCTCTTTCTTTTTCTTTTTTTCTTTTTTTTTTTCTTTTTTTTTGGAACAATGATCAACAGCTCTCTCTTCCTTTACATGCTTTGCCCAGCTTTTCCCATTTGTCTCATCAACCAGGACACCGGTATTAGGCTTCTGAATTGTTTCTAGATTAACTTTTCCTGCTTATCTCCTTGACTGAGACCCTGCTATTTGGTTTCTGAATTGCCTAGATTGCCCTTACGACATTACATACAAAGAACATGCCGGACTCCCACTAACCTACTTCAAAGTTGTCCTATCTCTATCTCTATTCAAAAGTAGTGATCAACTAAAACGTTTAATCTTCTAATCCTAAGACGTGTTTTGCATTCTAAACAATAGCTTCTATGAACACCATAGTAACCTGAAAAAGGAAATAGTTATTTTATATTCATGGAAAAAGTCATGATGTATTTTAATTTTTTAGGCTGCTTTTCGGCAAGAAAATGTATCATTTATTATCTCTTTATCAGTAGGAGAAAACTTATTGATGCATAAAAATCACAAGAAAAAAAATAATTATAATGATCATACATGTGCTGCCATCTACATCAATGCTACAAAATATTCATGATTTTTTTTTTTTTTTTGAAAGGCAAAGACTTCTATATATTAAAAAAAAAAAAAGGCCAAAAAGGCTACAAAACCAAAACCAAGAGGATAGCAGAGGAAGCGATCTAACTATAAAGCAAGAAACAAAAGATTACAGTCCTTGAGTTTGTCGTTAATGGCAGCCCATTCTATAACTAGCATCCTCGCCCGATGAGAAACAACGTCAGCCCCTTTAGTTTCACCACAGAAACATCTTCCGTTCCTTTCCTCCCACACAGCCCACCACGCCGCTAGGATGCACAATCTCCAAACAATAGACTTTTGCTTATCCCAGTTGACGCCATGCCAGGCCCTTAGAAGATCCCTCGTCGATGAAGAAAAAGCCCATGTCACTTGAAACCACAAGAGGATATTGGTCCAAATCCGACCAATAAAGCTACAATGAACAAAAAGGTGATCCACCGTCTCCTCATCCGCCATACAACACAAGCATATGTTAGGGATAATCATACCTCTCTTTCTTAAGTTATCAACAGTTAGAACTTTCTTCTTGCCCACAACCAACCAAACGCGACAATCTTGGGCGGAGCTTGGTAGAGCCAAACATGCTTCGTCTTACTATCTGCTGTGGAATAGCCGCATTTTTTAAGCAAGACGTAGAAAGACTTACCGTAAAGATGCCCGACTTGTGGTGCCTCCACACCAAACTATCTTCACATGATCGATCCAGTTCATATAGATGAATACGGTTGAGCAGAGTGACATATTCTTCGACCTCCTTGTCCCGGAGGTAATCTCTACAAGGAGGTTCCCACAGCATTTCTCCCCCGACAAGAGAGGCACACTCGGCAATCTTAATGGGCTGGTTTGAGGATATACGGAAAATGCGTGGGAAGATCTCCTTAAGCGGGGCATCTCCTACCCAAATGACCTCCCAAAAATGAATACGCTCACCGTTCCCTAATGCAAAGCCCACTCCTCTCAAAACTTCAGATTTGATGGAGAGCACCCCTTTCCAAACAGCAGAACTCTATACGCGGATGAGTCTCTAGTCCACCATCCTTCCTCCGCTTCACCATATTTCCTTTTTATGACCTTGTTCTAAAGAGAACCCCCTTCAAACCCGCTCCTCCAAAACCATTTACCTAACAGAGCCCGATTCATATATTTAAGATCTTTGATGCTAGCCCCACCCTCTTCAACGTGATTACAGACTATCTTCCAATCCGAAAAGTGAAACTTCTTTTTTTCCTCCATCCTATGCCACAGGAAATCGTGTCTTAGCTTTTTTAAAATACCCAAAATCGAAGCCGGACATTTAAATAGCGACATGAAGTGAAGGGGAAGGTTCGAGAGCGCAACCTTGATGAGAGTAATCCGCCCACCAAACGACAGATATCTACACTTCCATCTGGACAAGTAGCTTCCAAATCTTTCGATCACCTTGTCCCACATCCACAACGAAGGCTTTCCTATACAAAGCAGGAGGCCAAGAAAGAAGGTTAGGAGGTTCCCTTTTGCGCAGCCCAAGATATTTACCAGATCCCCTAATTCATCCTCCTCCAGATTAACCCCGAACATCTTACTCTTGTCCAAGTTTACTTTTAGACCCGAGACTGCTTCAAAACAACGAATAATGGTGCGCAAATTATTCACTTTCTCCAGCTCTGATTAGCGAAAAAGCAGCGTGTCATCCGCAAACTGAATATGGGAGAAGTGGTTCGCTGTGCCTTCCGTCCTGAAACCACGGAACAAGCCTTCTTCCTAACCTTTAGCCAACATTCTGGACGTGGCTTCCCCAACCAAAACAAAGAGAAAAGGAGAAAGCGGATTCCCTTGGCGCAAACCTCTTAAGCTTTTGAAGAAGCCCTTGGGAGAACCGTTCAATAAAATGGAAAAATGCGCTGAACCCACGCATTCCCCTATCCACCTTCTCCATCTGTCCTCGAACCCTAACCAATTTAGCATGTGTTGAAGGAAGCCCCAATCGACACAGTCATAAGCCTTCTCAAGATCCAACTTGCATATTACACCTTTTGCCTTCGCTTTATGGACCAAATGCAAACATTCGTGGGCAATAAGGGCATTGTCAAGCATCTATCTTCCCGAAATGAAGGCACTTTGATAATCCGAAATAACTGTCCCTATAACCCTTTTCAGATGAGTCGCCAACACCTTAGTTAAAATCTTGTGCGGGCCACCAATGAGACTAATCGGTCTGAAATCCTTGAGAGATTCAGCTCCCTGAGACTTCGGAATCAAAGCAATAAAGGAAGCTCCAAGGTCTTTGGACAACCAACCTCTTCTATGAAACTCATTCATGAAGTCCATCATGTCCGTTTTTAATACTTCCCAAAAAACCTGGAAGAACTTCAGAGGAAAGCCATCCAGCCTTGGCGCTCTATCTTCTCCCAGATCGTCCACATCCCTCTTAACTTCTTCGCTAGAGAAAGGGGACTCCAAGGAAGAAGCTTCTTCAGAAGATAGCCTCTCGAACTGCAAGAGATCCAACTCAGGTCTATTCCACCTCTCACCCTGAAGCAGGTTGTCGTAAAATCGGATCACCTCTTCCGTGATGCTTTCTTTGTCTACTATCCTACTATCATCAACTACTAGGCTACTAATTTTGTTGCTCCTAGCCCGCGCGTTGGCCAACCTATGGAAGAATTTTGAGTTTTTGTTTCCTTCTTTGACCCATCTGCTTTTTGCTCTCTGCCTCCATTTGGTTTCATCTTCCAGCACCCTGTTCGAATAACTTTGCAGCAACTGAACTCTTCTAATTATCTTTGCTGAAGAAACTGATCCCCCTTCCACTTTTGCATCAATCGTCGCCATCTCTGAAAGCATCAAGTTGGTTTCACGCTCTCGGTTTTCCATATTAGCTTCCTTTCACTGTTTAATTTTTTTCTCAAGAAGCCTCAGTTTACATCCCAGCCTATAGCCGGAAAAGCCATCTACTTTAAAACTCAGCCACCACTCTTTAACCAGGAGTTGGAAGCCATCAATCTGCAACCAGGAAGACTCAAATCTAAATGGTTTCGGGCCCCAATTATCTTCTTCCATCGCCAACATCACCGGCATATGGTCAGACGTTGGTTTAGGAAGAACCGACTGCGAAATGAGAGGGAAGACATCCAGCCACTCAGAAGATACCAGGAATCTGTCCAATCGAGACATGGATGGAGAAGATCGCCCATTCGACCAAGCGAATCTTGCCTCCTGCAACGGAAGATCCACAAGGTCCTAGTTTTCAATCCAATCGGAAAAGTTTTGCATCCCTGTTGTAACCTTGCCTCCATTGCCCTTCTCATCAGCAAAACGCGTAATGTTGAAGTCCCCACATACACACCAAGGACCTTGGTAATTAGACCTGGCATCGTTGAGCTCCTACCAGCAATCATTCCTCCTAACATCTTCATTTGGGCCCTACACCGAAGTGAGAAGGCAACAGAACCTGGAGGAAACATCTCTGAGAGTAACCGAAATGGAAAAATCTCCCTTCCACGAGGTCTCCAGCACCCAACGAGAGGAATTCCAAGCAATCAGCACTCCTCCCGAACTACCCTCCGCGTCCAGAGCCACCCATTCAGCGTCTTTGGCTGCCCAAAGATTGTTCAACAGCCTCCTGGAGAAATTCGGAACCTTCATTTCTTGGAGACAGATCACCTCAACTTTGCTTCTGCGGCAGATATCCTTGATCAGCTGTCTTTTAAGCCTGGAGCCCACCCCCCTAACGTTCCATGAAACTATCTTCATTGACAAACAGCCTTGACCCGATTTCCCTAACTGTCTCCTTTCGGCATCTTTCCACTGTGAGCTGGGGAGGCCGTGAGAAGACTCTGAAGCTCCCTGTTGTTATTCGAGGGGGTAGCGCCCTTCTTTGAAGATCTAGTCCCCAACAATGGACATCCTCTAGCTTCCACACACTAGAATAAAAGAAACGTAATCTTCCGAATGGTCTCCAAAGGATAGACCGATCTACCTACCGACATGTCCCATCGCGTCCCTTATCCATTTCTTCTTTTGAATGACATCGATTAACGCTGCCCTCTGTTCTTCTGCTTGCACCCTGTCCTGTCGAATAGCTACCTGAGTTATAGGACCCTCCTTGACCTGAAGAGGCTCTACTTCCATAATTTTGTCGGCTCTCTCTTCGCAAAACAGCTCCGATAACGCAATCTCCCCCATCGTTTGTCTGCTTCTGCTGGAGATTGGTGAGTCTCCCTCCTGAAGAGCTTCACTGTCGGACTTCCAGGACGCCATTTCTTCATCCGAGAAGAAGTTGATATCCCCCTACACTAGGGAAGAAAAGATCGCTAACTCCCTAGACGAAGAGAAGAAGCATCCCTCATCACTCTTCTCCACTTCGCTCTGAGGCAGAGGTTTTGGAGATGCCGGCATAATTCCCCATAGATTCTGATTAAATTCATGCAAAAGCATCCCCCTAAAATCGCACGTATCTGATACTAGAGACCTCTCGGCACTCTTCTCTAGAGCCGTGACAGCTTGACAAGGTTCTTGCCTCACTGTTCCTTTCGGAGCTGGCACGTGTCTCCCATCCAGAGAAGGGACCGCCCGATTTGTCCAATCCCGATAAGAGGGCGTGGGTATCGAGGAATACAAAGCAACCAGATGACAGTGCAGGTTCGGCTCCGAAGCATCTCGGGTCTCCAAACCAGGCATTGGGAATGGCAATGCCACCTCGGGGCTGACACGCGTCTCCTTCTCGACGTTCGGCGCTATCTCAAGATCCCCCAAAAGATCTCGTTCATTTGGATGACGTGTCCAAACTATCTCTGTCCACTTGTCTGGAGAAGAAGCGCTTTCTATCCGCATATCAAACTTTTGGAGTCCCGGGGAGCAAGCCATGTCACGTGTCACGGCCCCATGCTCTCTCCTCTCACCGCCTCTACTACTTCCAATGGGTTGCCTACACGTAGCCCCCTCACGTTCTGGTAGTCTTGAGGTATTGTCCTCCAGTGCTCCTTCCTCCTCCCGCTCTATCTCAAGCTCTGCATTCAGCGGCTCCAAACACCTTGCTCTCCAGATATCTCCCCAACGAGGAATTTGACCAATCCTCTCCTCCTTCTGGATCAGCAAATATACCTTCTTATCATCTGCTTCAAGAGTAATAAATGCAGGCATAGCCTCCCCTTTTCTTCGCCTAATGCAAGCCCTAATAACGCCCATCTCCTCCCCTAATTTCGTCTTAGGGTCAATCTCCGAAGGCTCACCCAAACACTTCGCCGCTGTTACGAAGAAATCCTCATTCCAAGCTTCCAACGGGACCGACCAAATCAAGACCCATATGTCCTCCATACCGAAGACAGAAAACTCTTCCCACCTAAGTACCCTCTCCACAGGGCCTCCCTTGTGCAAGGCTCCCGCCATGACGATGAGATCGCTATTGGCACCAGGGCTTAGCCAAATCCAAAGTTCATTAAAATCGATTGGCCTGATATTGTACAACTCTGGCGGGATCCTGCAGTATTCAGTCAACCAACCCCTCACCTGGACAATTGAGGCTCCTTCCTTCACGATAACTACAACAAACTCCTTAAGGAAGTTTTTTGCTCTGTTGAACTCTTCCGAACTGATTCGCACCATCGTCATATTTTCCCCTTTCTTTTCTAACTGTCCTAATCTCATCGACTCGTTTAATTTGGGTATCTGGAGTGTATTTCCGGAAGATCCAACAAGAGCATCCTTGAAAGAGCGCAACCCATTCGAGCCTCTGGAATTCGCCATCTTCCCTTGAAGTGAACCAACAGCAGTAGCCTTGTTGCTTTCCAGGGGCTTTCTAACTACGAGACAGAGGTTTGTTCTGAATCCTTTGTTCAAGTCCAAATCTCACCTGTTGAACTAGCATTTTTACACCCCCAAAACTCTCACCATGAAGCATATTCACTGCCCTGCTCAGTTCTTCTTCCGAGCTCATTCTGACGAATTTAGAGGATTGGTTCTCCTTGCTAAGGGTATAACTACATCCATTACCGCACCAGCCCTCCCAAACACCCTAGAGAAATTAACTAGTAGCCAACCTTCCGGAAACCCTTTGACAAAAAGGGTTGGGTAATCAAACATGTTTTTTTCAATTTCTGCTCTGAAAATGATCTATCCCCTTCCTACTCACAATCTCCTTCCAAGTTCCTACATTTCCCGAGGCAGATTGGCCTTCTCCATTCTCACCGGGAGCTATCGCGACCTCACCGGAATCTGACGTGATCTCACCGGGAACTGACGCAACCTCCATTCTCATCGGCACTGTCACAACCTCCATTCTCACCGGCACTGTCACCTCCATTCTCACCGGCACACTATTGAAACATAAATTCTTTGCACACTTTTCCTCAACATACCAGATTTTTGAAGCTTGAATATCAAAAAAACGAACACATCTGTACTGAATCCTCCTATTTGTTGCTGAATCAATAGGACTATTAGAAAGAAAATGGCCAGTGACCCACTCCAATGCATGAAATCAGATGATTAAGATCATCCAATTGTGTGATTTTTGGGCTATGCTTACCATGTTGGGTTGCACAATTTGACTATTTCTTCTTGTTTCAGTTGTTTCGATCCATTAATCTCAACTGTAAAAGGTTTTGGGGTTTCTTCCAAAAACCTTGCTTTTCACTAACCACAGAATAAGAGGAATATCATATCAAACAAAAATGTCAAATCAGAGCTCTATTGTTCCAAAGTTTGAGATTGAATAAGAAGACCAAGATAAATTCATAAAAAGTATAAAGGTAAAAGTAGATGATTTTCAATTAAAACTCGAATGGCAATCGTACTTTCCTATTTCCAGTAAAAAGGTTCTCTAAACAGGTTCACAATTTTCAGTAAAAGGTGTCATGCTTCAAGAACACGACTTTGCTAAATCATTTACGAAATGAGCCCCCATATACGAAACCAGTTTTATACTTGTCCCAGGCATGATATATGAGGAAGCGACAACACAAAGAACTAGAAGAGTTCTCTGGTGACTTGTCCCAACTAATGGGTGAAGCTCTTTACCCTCTGTATCCACAAATCCCATCAAGTCTCTTTGTTATTTTTCAAACTATTAGATCAATGACGTCACAGTGCCAAACGAAAATGCATAGTATGTTGGGGAGTTGGAGATTATAACTTTGATTAGAAGAAGCCCGATGGCCTTCCTTATACACCCAACCAACTTTTTGTTTTTCTTCACATATAATTGGGTTCTAAATCTGGTATGGGGCGATTCAACACATAAATAAATTTTTCAACCATGTGCCTAGTATAATTCCAGTGTTGAGCACCACTCTGTCCACTCTGATCCTATTTTTCTTACTTTTGCGGCTTTACCCCAATGGATGATCTTAAAACCACCCAAACAAGATATCAAAATGAACTTTGAATTAACAGTCTTCCGAAAACTGTTTTGATGGTCATGTCAAATCCAAGAATCAGGGGTTGCTTGGATGCCTGTAAAGTTTTAAGTTGTAAACACTTAACACCTGAAAAGAGTTTTCAGGTGTAAACTGTTACATGCTATTCTGTTTGGATTCTAAGTGGTAATCTGTTTACAGGTAACTAGATTATGTGTTTGGCTAACTTGTAATTTTTTTTTCTTTTAATGACGTCAGGGTGCACCCACCCCATTTTAAGGTGAGACTATTCCCTGTGGATGCACGCGATCACCCGCAAACCACGTGCATCGGGTAATCCCAAGGAGGGGAATCGAATTCACGTCTATGGGGAGCACACCCACGACACTTGTCATTCGCCCAAACCCCATGCGGGTGTTTGGCTAATTGGTATAAAGTGTCCACAATGTATAAAGTAGGTATTCACACCACATAGAGCTTGGGGTGGTAAATCCCGCCAAAATCTGTAAATCACATAAAAATGACTTGACTTTTGGGGCCCTAGGAGAGCATCAAAGTACACACACATTGGGACAGATTGGATATCTTGAACCCATCAAAGTGGGCCCCACGTGCAATCTAGAAGGTTTTCAGTGGCGGACGTCCCATCCCAAATGTTTCCTCTCATGTGGTCGATCTGATAATCAATCGGGCTGTTTTTTTTTCTGGGCCATAGGAAAGCATCAAGGGACTCATATGATGGACAGATTGGATGTGCTGTACGTGCTGTACACATCACAGTAGGCCACATACATCATGAGTGTGTATCGACCATTCACTGTGTTCTATTATGTATAATGTGGGGGGAGGTTATAAATGTCTACAATTTATAACTATATAGGCAAATTTTTTCATCCAAACAGCTGCCTGCAAAGTGTTTACCAGTAAGCACTTTATAACTAAGGATTTTATAGGCATCCAGACGACCACTTAAGAATTCAATATAGAGGAACTGCAAAAACCTCAGCCTGAGCTCTTGCTTTTTTCCTTTAATCTTTTTTCTTCTGTTTTTTTTTTTTCGTCTCAGCCAAGGATATGCACATTGTTCCCAGGTCTTCAGTTCGTTCTAGTGGAACCATATTTCAATTATTGAGACCATTGATCGGTTTGGTCTACTATGGATGGATCTTGCCCAAAAATCTCCCAGATTGGATGATCCCGTTCAACAATCTGGGGCCCTATTTCTCCTCTCAACCATGAATTTACAGGCCATGATTTTGGAAGGTTAGGATTGTCCATTTTTCCTATCTAGAAGAATTTTGGGGCAGTCCATCAACATCTAGTGAGGTAGAAAATTTTAATCATCTAACCTATGCCATTTATTGAGTGTGACCTTCATTTGTTATCTTAATTCTTAACCATCTATTGGCAGCCCACCAATGGATGAGCTACGACTGTCCCTCTTGAGGTGACTTTTGAGTCGTGCACTCCAGACTGCAAACAGTGTATGGACTTGCACTCCAGAATGTAGACAGTTTCTATGCTCAGAGTCGAACGATATCAGAGCAAGGTTTCATCATCATTGCTGTGTTGAGGGAGATTTCAATGTTATTAGATTTATACATGGGAAGTCGAACGGAAATAGAATCACAAAAAGCACGATAGGATTTGAGGAGTGCGTAAGGAACAATGAAATGATCAACTTACCAATTAATGGGGTTAAATTCACTTGGACCAACATAAGGGCAAAACCAGTCATGTCTAGATTGGACAAATTCATGTTATCTGCTGATTGGGTCAACAAGTTCCCCTTGGTTATATTGTATGGCCTACCTAGGTCCATACCTGATCACCGTCCTAGTTTATTAGAAGTGGAGGAAGATAGTTGGGGGCCTAAACCTTTCCACTTTGAACTCATGTGGTTGTAAGTGGAAAGTTTTGCTGACCTTGTTAAAAATTGGTGGCAATCCTTCAACATTACAGGCTTGGTTGGATTCCGACTATCTCAAAAGCTCAAACTATTGAAAGGAAAACTGAATGATTGGAAAATAAAATTCCTAAGGATGGTGCCGTGGAATGCATATTAAGCGAACTTCATGGGATTCATATCAAGGAAGAAGGGGCTGGATTATCCGAGGAAGATCATCAAAGGCATTCTTTTTTGCCGGCAAATATTCAAAATATCTGAAGGAAGAAGAGATTACATAGCGACATAGATCAAGGGTTATGGCTAAAGGAAGGCAACAAGAAAACATTTTTTTCCATAGCATTGCTAGTGCTGGAGCGTGAAACAACCAGATTAGCAGTTTGAAGGTTGATGGCCAAAGAATTGAAGAAAAGGAACAAATTTGTTCAACCTCGTGCAATACTATTCGAAACTAGGATCCAATGAAGAGGGAACAAGGCCTTTATTGGATAACTTGCCTTCTGATTGTATATCATCCACGGATAGGTTCTCTCTTGAGAAGCCAGTGTCGGAAATAGAAATCAGAAGTGCTATTCAAAACTAGTATCCAATGAAGAGGGAACAAGGCCTTTATTGGATAACTTGCCTTCTGATTTTATATCGTCCACGGATAGGTTCTCTCTTGAGAAGCCAGTGTCGGAAATAGAAATCAGAAGTGCTATAGATTCATTGGGCAAAGATAAGGCACTGAGCCCAAACGGGTACCCTATGGCTGGCTATCAAGCTTTTTGGGAAACTCTCAAGAGGGATGTGGGAATGAGGGCTTCATTCATAACTATAATTCCTAAAAAGGAAGGAGCCAAGTCACTTATAAAATTCCATCCCATTATTTTAATTGGGAGTTTATACAAGATCTTGGCCAAGATCCTTGCTACAAGATTCAGGACCATGTTAGCCTCTGTAATCTTTGAGAACCAAAGAACTTTTGTAGCAAATAGACAAATCCTAGATAATGCCTTGCACATGAATGCATTGATTCAAGACACAAGGAAAGTAGGAAACTAGAAATTGAGAAGGCGTATGATATTTCTAGGTTTTGTATTCTTTTCGCTTCGGCCTTTTTTTCCAATAAAAGTTTTCATTATCTCTAAAAAACAAAGGTATATGATCAAGTGGACTAGGGGTTTCTTAAGTATATATTAAAAAGAATGGAGTGTGGGAACAAATGGATTTTGTGGATGCATGAGTGCACTTCATCGGCTTCCTTCTCAGTGTTGGTAAATGGTTCTCCTAAGAGATTCTTCGAAGCCTCAGGGGTCTAAGGTAGGGGGATCCATTATTGCCTTTTATGTTTGTTATAGCAACGGAAGCCTTGAGCATAATGTTAGCGGAAGGTCAAGATGGGGGGCTCATCTCTGGCTACAAAGGTGCACACGTAGGTTAGCAGATCTCCCATTTACAATTCATGGATGACAATCCTATTTTGTGATGCAAAAGTTTCTATGATGGATAATTTGAGGAAAAATTTGGGTTGCTTCGAGAAGGTATCTGGTCTAAAGGTTAATGCAAGGAAAAGTGAGATCCTAGGTATTGGACTTTCGAATTACAAATTATCTACCTTTGCCGACATGTTTGGATGTGGAGTCAGTTCATTCCCTTCATCCTATTTGGGTCTCCCGCTATGCATTGGAAAATCGACAAAACGCCTGTGGAATAAAGTGATCGAAAGGTTCAACAGGAAGCTGTCAAGATGGAAGAGCTGCCACTTGTCATTAACAGGCCAAGTGACGCTCATTAAAGCAGCTCTCTCTACCTTCCCATTTACTTCATGTCTCTATTTAAGTGCTCAAGGTCAACTTTGGATAAATTGGAAAAGTTGAGGCACGATTTCTTATGGCAAGGGGTAGATGAAAAACAAAAATTCACTTAAATGGGAGGAATTGCGTAAGTCTTTTTCCAATGGAGGTGCGGGCATTAGAATCTTTCAATGTGGCACTACTAGGCAAGTGGAAGTAGCGGTTTAGATCTGAAGAGGGCAAGCCATCGAGAGATCCTCACATGATCAGGCATCAAGATTTGGAGGGACATTAATTCAGTTTCCCCCCTGTTTAAGCCAAGAGTTGCTTTTTTCCTCGAAAATGGGAATCGTATTCAATTTTGGGAAGATCCTTGGCGTGGTGAGAGATCTTTGGAATAAGAATTTCCATCCTTGCCTAGATTAGCCCCTAGGCAGAGTATAATGGTATCTTCTTGCTTTTCCCTTGTCAATAAGAGCGAGGTGCATTGCCCCCCAATGCGGAAGAGCTTTGTCAAATGAGGCAGCAGCAAACATGGCAGTATTACTGGCACGGCTTCATAACATCCATCCCTCTTCAGCATCAATCGATTCTATTGTATGGAACGTACCCACATCAGGCAAATTCTCAGTCAAGTCTCTCTACAAGATGCTTCGGTCTTTGGAGTCGGCAAGTAACAGAGAATTTTTTCATGTTTTTTGGTTCTACAGGGCACCCTCCAAGGTAACATCCTTTGTTTGGTTGGTTGGGCGAAAGCATATCTTAACCATAGACAATCTTTAGAAAAGGTATATGATCCTCCCAAACATCCGTCTCTTACGCAAGAATGATACATAATCAGTAGATCACCTCTTCATTCATTGCCACTTTGTTTGTCAAGTCTAGAATTCCTTTTTAGTATCTTTCGGTACCGAGTGGGTTATGCCTCAGTCAGTTGATGATTTGTCTTGAGCCTGGCACAGCAGCCCCATTTCTAGGGAGAAGCACACGATATGGCAGCTTGTTTTATTAGCAGTTTTGTGGAACACTTGGCAGGAACAAAATCATCACTGCTTTCTCAACAAACAAGGGCCGCGGGAAGAAATATTGTGGCTGTCCAAAAGAGACATCATCAATTGGGCTAATGGGTCTAAAGAGACTCAATGTCATCCATGTTTGAGTTGTAATTGGGTCCGTAATGAGGGCTGCAACATGGGCATGTTGTTTTTCTTGCTGTTTAAAATGTTTTTTTTTTTTTAGGCTGTATTCTTTTGCTGCTATATATTTTCTCTTGCAGCTTTTTTTAAGGGTTTTTTTGTCTTGCAGCTTAAATTCATTGCTCTTCCAAAAAAAAATTTGTGAATCCCCATCAGATCAATGATGAGCATCACCAAACAATGGGCCTCACTCGTACAAAATAGCGATTCAAGAATCATCAACTGATCAACAATAAAATCAACCCTAAAACATGAAAATCAATCAATTCCACACATTCGAAACCTAATAATAAAATCTCACAATAGCTTCCACTCCAGTAAAATCACGACAGTGAAACCGATCATAGTCTGATTATTAATTCACAGCGAGTATCTCTAGAAAAAAAAAAAAAAAAAACTCAATTTCTTCCTTGTCTGTTCTTGAAATGAAAGAAGGAAAAGAAAACGAGAGGGAGAGAGAAATGCCTTCTATTTCTTGTAACGAGCTACCTCATCTTCGTTAGGAAAGAATCCCATGAGGCGGCCAGCAGAGTTCTGGTAAGCGTACATGAAACCACCCATGATGCCGATGAGACCGCCTGTCACCATTGATGGCCCTCTTATGTTTGGTTTTATTCCTGCAATTATTCAATATATCAAAATCATCAAAAGAGTAAAGAAAAAATAGAATAGGAATGATAAGACGGATGGATGGTGGACCAGAGAGGTAGCCGACGGTGACGGAGACACCAGTGATGGTGAGAAGGCGGCAATAGTCGAGGACGTTGAAGTTGGCCACGGTCTTAGTGAATGGAGGGTTGCGATCGACCACCGGATACTCCGGTTTCGCCAACGCCGTTATGTCAGTGTTCATCCTTTCTCTTTCTTCTCTTCCCCTTTCTCTGCCCTCTTCACTGCCTCGCTTCTGTCGTCTTGAGTTGTCTTTGAGAACGCCTTCGATACTCTGGCGGATGGGAGCGGAATAGGGGCGCGGATTTGGGTACTACCCCCTCCAGGTAGTCGCTAGAGACCGACGGTCTTGACAGGGGCTCTGTGGGGCCCACCGTGATCTATGTATTTTATCCACGCCGTTCATCTATTTTTTACAGATCATTTTGTTTGTTTGCCATCCAACCTGTTCATAAGGTCGGACAGACCTGTAATGAAGGGAAAACATAAATATGAGACTGATCCAAAACTTCTGTGGCCCACGTAAGTTTTCAACAGTAGGCATTCCGTCCCTACTTTTTTATGTGGTGTGGACCGTGTGGTCCACTTGAACCTTTAATCTGGTCCACAGAGCCCCCTGCGTTCGTCCCTAGCGGGCGCGAATTAGGTGTTACCCCTACCGTATGGCCCACATGGATGATATTTTGTATATCCATACTGTACATCCGTTTCTCCATGTCATTTTAGGAAGGAGTTCCAAAAATTATGTAGATATGGACCATCTTAATGGAAACAGTGTGATTCAGTGTCCCACCGTTAAAAATTCCAAAGAGCCCATCGTAAGGTTTTGGTAATGTTTATTTGCCATCCAAGCTGTTGATAATGTAAAGAAGTTCTTGATTAATGTTAAATATAAAGATAAGATTGATCGAAAACTTTTGTAGCCCATAAAAAGCTTTTAATGGTCATTCATCACTGTTTCTACTGCTATGGTCCACCTGAGAGTTCGATCTTCTTAGGGTTTTGGATCACACCCTAAAATGATATTAAAAAACAGATGGACAGCGTGGATATATAAAAAATACATCAAGATGGGCCCACATGGTAAGGGTAACACCCACTAAGCTATTCCCGGGGTAACAGCTAATCCGCTCTCGTCCCTAGCACGGACGCGGATTGCGTCCGACCCCTTGTCGGACGTTTTAGGAAGCTGTGAGGCCCCACCGTGATGTATCTATTTATTCATGACGTCCAGCCATTTTCTGAGATCATGTTAAGGGATGGACCCAAAATGGAGGCAGATCACACGGTGTCACGGATCACACCAGAGATGACTATTGCATTTAATGGAACTTACATTAATGCTATGTGCATTTAATGCAATCCAAGCTTACTATTTGGTGTGGTCGACTAAACGCATTGGATCTGACTCATTGTTGGGTCACACATTAACATGATCTTATAGCATGTATGGACCGCTTGGATGAACCGATACATCACAGTGGGTCCCCAAGCAGATCTGGTCGGACGCAATCGCGTCCCTCTAGCACTTAGAGAGGCTGTCAAATGCCGATACGTCGGGCGCTCGGTACTGGACGCGGATTAACTACTGACGGGTTGCGTATCCAATCTCATGTTCTGTATGTCCATCATGATGTATGTTTTGTATCCACACCGTCCATTTATTTAGAGAGATTATTTTAGGTTATGAACCAAAGAGTGAGGCAGATTCAAATCTCAAGTGGACCCACCAAAGAAAACAGCGGGGACAGTGATATCTACCATTGAAAACTTCTTAGGTACCACGGAAGTTTTCAATCAAGCTGATATTTATGTTTTCCCTTATTCCATGTTTGTGTGAACTTATGAACATGTTGGATCTCAAATAAACATCATGACACTGATTTTTGTGGTGGGATCCACTTGAGCTTTGGATTTGCTCCATTCTTTCGGCCATGCCCTAAAATGATCTCTCCAAATGGATGGACTGTGTGGATACAACACATTCATCATGTTGGGCCCACATAACATGGTGACGTCACATCAGTAGCGAGATTTGCTACAACGCGACAGTAGCTAATCCGCGTCCCTCGTACTGCCCCTACCAGGGGAAGCGGGGGTTAACATTGGAAAAGGATTGGCCAGTGACACTGCCACTAGCCAACAGCTAGTGGTCGGTGCTCTGTGGGCCCACCATGATGAATGTGCTTCATCCATGCCGTCCATCTGTTTTTCAGATCATTTAATGGTGTCAAAACAAAAAAAAAATGAAGTAGATCCAAATCTCAAGTGGACCATGTCAAAGGAGACGGTGTTGATTGAATGTCCACCATTAAAAACTAATTGGTGGCCACAGAAGTTTTGGATCAAGCTGATATTTGTTGTTTCCCTTCATCCTGATCTGTATAACCTAATCAACAGGTTGGATGTCTAATAAACATTACAGTGGGCCCTAGAAGGTTTTTAATGGTGGACATTCAATTACTACTGTTTTCCTGTGGTGTGGTCCACCTGAGATTTAGATCTGCCTCAATTTTAGGCTCAAGCCCTAAAATGATCTAGAAAAATGAATGGACGGCGTGGATAAAACACATGTCATGGTGAGGCCACAGTACCGACCACTAACCACCTGGCTAGTGGAAGCGTCACTAACCAAACCGCGTCAGTTAACCTTACCGTGAGGCTCACCTTGATAAATGTATTGTATATCAACACTGTCCATCCGTTTTTCCAGCTCACCTTAGACATACTCTCAAAATTTGAGCAGATCCAAATCTCATGTGGACCACACCAAGGAAACAATGTTGATTGAATATTCACCATTAAAAACTAATCAGGGCCAACTGTAAGAAAATCTGTTATGTTTATTTGTGATGAAAGGAAAATAAAAACATCAGCCTGATCCAAAACTTTTGCAAAAAGCTTTTAATGGCGATTCATCACTTTTTATACTGCTGTGATTTAGAACAATGATTAGAAACTCATTCATCACTTTCATGCCCTAAAAAGATTCAGAAAAATGAGTCGATAAAACTCATACATCATGGTGGGGCATCAGGGCAATGACCACTAGCGAACTACGGTCACTATTCCTAGATTGCTACTCGCAGTGTTAATATGGGTACTAGTAACATGGACTACAGCTTCCCTGTGCTAGCCTACGTAATAAAATGAAGAATTTTTATATTTAAGTGTGATAAAGAGAAATTTTCGTCCGTAATCCTCAATGTTTTAAATTTGGAGGGCTTTTTCGATAAAAAAGGAACATTTGTTTTCTATGTAAAGTATATTTTTCAAAGGTATTTTGACTAGTCAGTCAAAACTGTGGTTTACAGCCAAATTTCTTGTGATGAATGATGCATAAGTTCTATATTGCATAAATTTTGAACCCCACTTTAAATGGTTGAGAATATATTGATGCACTTATTAATTGTATGCATGCAGTGGATAATTTGGTAGAGCATGTATGTGCATGGTTGATGAATATCTCAAGCTAAAACTAGAGCAAAGCATCTCCACGTCCTCGGCCTTTAAGTTGAGAAAACCGAGTAAGGAGACTATCTGAGCGAGCAATTACTCAGGCTCAGAGACAAGCTACTGAGCTGGACCAACAAAAATAGAGCTCGGACTCATCCTCTTAGGAATATCTATATTCCAAATGAGAAATCCGAAGGGGAGGAACTCAGGCACCAAGTTCCACATCCTGAGCAGACCAGGATAACCACCACCAGAGATGCAGTACAACAGGTCCGGAGCTAGCAGATCCGCCAAATACAGACGAGATAGGGATCCAGCTTCATCTCAGCCGTAAATTTCTCCTACAAGTCAGGGATAAAACTCCTGCCTAATTATGACTCTCCTAACTTATCCCAATGGGACTCCCTCATCTAGAACCTTCCCCATGTCCTATAAATAGGACTTGGATCTCCAAACTCAGGTACAACATTTCTAACCTTTACAATCATTATATTCAATTTTAAAAGCCTGACTTAAGCATTGGAGGGTCTACAGCCAGCCACCGGCACCCACTCCCACTTCCTATTTTCGCTCTCTTGCAAGACCAACGATCAAAGTGTGTCACGAGCTTGCTTTCGTGTTGAGAAGACGATTGTGGAAAAGATCACAAGGCCGGCATGGCTTGACCTTGTCTGTTAACCAAATCCAAGTTACAACAAAGTCATTTATAAGTTGCTCTTTAGAAACATTATTAATGTTGTTATAAGGATAATCTGAGCTTACACATGGCCCAAGAATGTGAGAAAGCCCATTCAAAAGGCCTACGTCATGGTCCTCAGCCCAAGACAAGCCAAGGACATACAACAACAGCCTATGCTGATGAGGCTCATAGTCGGCTATTGCCGATGATCGATGACCTGTCAATGGCCCTCCGCCTACGAGATACACTATTGAGAACCTCGTCTCGTCGATGGTCTACCATCTGAGACGGACCCAATTAGAAAAGCTCGGGAATTAAGCTCCCTAGTGTGAGTAACTGACCACCTAAAGGCGGTCCGCGATATCGACCACCTGAGGGCGATCCAAGATACCGAATATCCGACCCGAATATCTCAAAATGTACTTTTATTCCTAGTAGGATCTTTCCAACGCAATTAAGAAAGACAGTCTTACTAAAACAAGGACTCTATCGACGTATCATAGCAGGATCTTACTTTTTAAAACCGCTTCTAAGCCCTCTAAATAGAACTTGGATCTTCACCTCAAATGTATAAACATTTTAAGCTTTAAACCTTTATTCACCTTGTTCCTAAACGTGACTTAGGCATAAAAGAGTCCCCTACCGCACTGTGGCACCTCCCCCTGCCTATTCACTTTGTTCTTACAGGTTTAGTAGACTAAAGAAGCCCTTACTCGCGGATTGAAAGTTATGTGGTTAATACCTATCATCCAAATCTATTGTCCAAATCCCTACGACAACAAATGCAATTTCAATTTCTTATTAGTTAAGCCTTTTGTATCAATTGCATTATTATTGAATGACTATGTTGTAAAAAGTCGTTTCCAACGAAAGGGGAAAAGAATTCATAAAAAGATGGACCCTCCCCTGTCCAAATTACCTAGTCTCAATCCATATATAGTTGAAAAGATGGTCGACAATAAAGGTTCTCAATCTCACCATCTACCTCCGGTGTAGTTGAAAAGATGGTCGACAATAAAGGTTCTCAATCTCACCATCTATCCCAACACCTGGGGTTAAAGGAGATCAGCTCAAATCGAGCCAAATCCGACTCTGGTACACCCGGCACACCAAACGAACTTACGGCGGAATTTGAGCCAAACATAGAAAGTTCTCATCATGATTATAAATGGTCTGATCAAGGCAATTTTTTTGTTGGTCTCCATCCAAAAGGGACGGTTTGGATCGAGATACTTATATGCCATGTGGCAGGATGAAGAGACGCCAGTTATCTCTCCCACTTCCGAAGATGATCCCATGGGCAAAGAATTTTCAATACTCTCAATGATCCAACCTTCCCGCTCACATCCCAAGTGAATTACTAGAGACAGCGTTGTGGAACTTAAAGCCCAGCTCGATCGGATTCTGTGCTCTAATTTTCAATCAAAAGCTGTAAGTAGTGTTAAAAACTAGTGCCTTCAGTATGTACTGAAACAGGGAGTTTGGTCGATCGATGGCTTTGGCCAATTAACTGAAATTACTCTGAATTATCTAATTTACTCGCTGAACAATTTTAATCATGTTCAGTTAATTGAACATATCGATGATTGGTTCCCCAACAAGTAGGGATGTTAGTGGGCCTTGCTACCTGTCTAGATGTCTGGCCCTGGCCTGCTTTGGGTAGGGTTTGGATGAAATTTGTGCCCGAGGGCCAGATCTGGGCTTAAATTAAGCTCGTTTGCAAATTGGGCCGGGCTAATGACCTGGCTAAGAGCCTGTCAGCTCAGATAGTTTGGCACGGTTCTTACTAATGTTTCAGGGGCAACCTCATTGTATATCATACATTTCTTGCACATGGTAGGGCCCACCCTTGATAAAACCCGTCTGTCGTAAATCATTTTGATCTGCTGCTCTAGCCATCTAATGAATGTGCATTGAAATGGATAATTGATCTTTATTATATTAGAAAATGTCTTATCATTGATATAAATCGGCCATTATGTGGGGCCAACTTTTGGATTGCCCATCCCTCTCAAATCACTTTTATCAAGTGTTCTTAGCCATCTGATTGTGATTTGGTGAAATGGCTTGTCCAAATTGTGCAGAGAGAGAGAGAGAGGTATAAGAAATGACGTGGACGTCCATTGTGTGGGGCCCCTTTGATTGCTCATCCATTTCAAACACTTGGATCGGATGATCCTAACCACTATCTACCGTCAGCGCATGGGGAGCGGTTTGGGTGGTTCCATTACTGTGGGCCCACTATGATGTATGTGCCTTACATCCACATTGCCCATTCATTCTGAAAGCTCATTTTAGGGCATGATCCCAAAAATTAAGCAGATCAAAATCTTAGGTCGACCATACCATGTGCAGGAAACAGTAGTGATTGAATCCCCACCATTAAAAGCTTCATAGGGGCCACCGGAATGTTTATTTGCAATCCAACCTGTTGATAAGGTCACAAAGACCTGGACGAAGAGAGGACACAAATATCATCTTCATCCAAAACTTTTGTGGCCCATTAGAAGTTTTTAATGGCTGATTACCTATGTTTCCTGGATTATGGTCCACCTAAGATTTGGATTTGCTTCATGTTTGGGATAATGCCTTAAAATAAGTTTTCAAAACGGATGGACGGTCTGGATATAAGGAACATACATCACGATGACATTTGTGTGGGCAACTGCAAATAGTTGCCCTCATATAACAATCCAGACCACCCTCAGGCCACGCTTGCACAAAAGCGGCAGAGAATTTGAAGAGCAACGGTCCACATTCAACGTTCGTGTGTGGCCAGGACATTTAGATGGTGCAGACGACATGATGAATGGTTCACACAGACACGTGGGACACGTGGGACCGGGGCATCTGGAAAGTGTGTGTAATACCAAAAGTAACGTCTAATATACATGCGAATGCACCGTAGCTTAAATGCAACTCCTGGTTAGGTAAGCTACTAAATGCGCACGCATCCATAAAGCTAAATTCCAAGCAATCAGCATCACCAAAGAGGAAGAAGAATAACGCGTGTAAGTCTGGCTTTGGTTATGGTTTCAAATCTCGATCAGAACCGTTGGAGAGGTGGGCCTTCGTGGATGGACCATCGACATAAAAACTCACATGGACTGGATAATCCTCTCCGCTTAGTGAATGGATATTCATTCACGGGCTTTCTTTTATATTTTGGCTGTAATTTTTGGCACATAGTCCATCCACGATTTGTGGTGAGAATTTGGTCGGCATCCAACGTCCTGACATTTCATATCTCACGCCTTCTTGTACAGTAAGCTTATTCTACAAATGCTGCGCGTGGGGCCCACTGGGTTGTATTTAAGACATCCAACACGTCCATTCAAATGAGGCCGCTGCAATTGTCACATGACTTATCATGTGAATTTAAAGTATTTGGATGGCCGTAAGTTATTTTCCTATGGCTTGCACACAACTCACCTAATAATGGACGGCTGTCCATTATTTTTCTATGGCTTGCACACAACTCACCTAATGGTTGTATAGGCCTTGTTTTTGGGGCATACCCGGAATGGTGGGGCTAGCTCAGTCCACATGTTCAATGGCATATAAATGACACAGTGAGCCTCGCTGTATAAAAATGATGGACAACTAAAGCTGTACATGAGTTGAGTAAGATGGAAAAACTCGCTTGACTCACTTGAAAAATACTCGACTTGGCTCAGATCGGAAGTGAATTTGAGACGAGCCAAGTCAAATTTCTAGTGCTCGAATGTGTTCGAGAGAGCTTCGATCAGGGCCATGGTCGATTTGGCTCGACTCGTTTATAGACTCGAACTCGGCCCGATTTGATTCGACGCGGCTCGAAGCCGTTGTATATTTAAGTTTTTTTTTTTACCCTAATTGTTTTTACCTTTTACAACCCCCCCCCCCCCCCCCCCCCCCCCCCCCCCCTCTTTTCAAACCCTAACCCTAACCCTAACCCACCCTCCCCCTCTCTGAGCTCGATGGTCGGTCGTCCACTCCACGCCGGCAACCCCCGATCTCAGGCCGCCCTGCCTGTCGCTCGACGTCGGCCACCCCCTGGTTCTCACCCTGCCCGCTGATCCTCGGCCACCCCCTGTTCTCACTCTGTCCACTCGACGCCCACATGATGCCAGCCTCCCACTGTTCTCACCCTGCTCGCTCGTCACCGACCACCCCCTGTTCTCAACCTTGCCCACTTGTCAACGTCGATAATCCCCCCCCCCCCCCCCCCCCTTTCATGAAATTTTGGGTGACCGGCTGGGCATTGTCCAGTGCCTGTCACCCATCACACACACACACACACACACACACACACACACACACACACACACACACACACACACACACACAATAAGATAGATGTGTGATGTGGATGGTTGGATGGGTGGGAAACTTGAACTCAGCTCGAAAGAATCGAACTCAAACTCGGCTCGGAGACTCGAACTCGCTCGGTCTACTGACCGAGCAGGGGCTTGCTCGACTTGGCCGAGAGAGCCGAGTAACAAGCAGGGGTAGGTGAGTTCGAATCGAGCGTCGAGCAAGGCGATGCTCGATTCAACTCGACTCTTGTACAACTCTATGGACAACCACCCAACCTCCAAACTCTTGGGGTGTTGTAAACACCCCACCCAAAATGAAAATAATACTCCATCAAAGCAAATCTCAGAAATTGGCATCAAATTTGGCTCAATGAAGTATGGTAAAGGGAAACAAATTGCACTTAAGGGATATCTAGACCCATCTGAAGCTAATTAACAATCTAAATCAGCCAAAAAGCGACTGACATGAATTGAATTTCCGCCGGCCATGTGTAGTTGAATTGGACTGATAGATGAAGTCTAGTGGTAGCTTAGGTGGGGAACATGCCTAAAAAATCATGAAATATGACGGGAGGGAATTTTTTTCCCACCGACCATGAAACGCCTCCTTATCAGCTGTGCGGGTTTGTATCATCTTGAGTATCTTGAAAATGTGTTTTATTTACCATGCTAGCAGCAACCAACGAGAATTCAGTTTTCCATTGATCATGTTTATAAATATGGAACCAACCTCTCTCATTTGCAATGATCACATTGAAGGAGAGACATCCATGGACACGGGAAAGAAGCCTTGGAGAGGTTCCATGAGGGCTCCGCTAGCTGGGAGAATCCTTCTCCCCCTTAGCAATCTTCTCTACGTTGTTGCTGATTTCCTGAGTTTGTCAATCAATGAAATAGAGTTAAAATAGGGATGCCTAGTTAGCTCTTTTCACATAAAACTAATTGACTTCCTTATTTTTATTCTTGCATTTCCATCAGTTCATACTATCATCCCACATATAGCACACTAGTATCACATATGTATCTCTTTCTGCTTGCTTTTAAGTTTTCTTTATTTTTCTCTAGTGTCTGTCCACTTGGACCCTCGAAGTAGTTACCTCTAGAACTCTCCCAAATCCCTATAAAATTTAGTACCCCATAAAGTAAAGGCCGCACTTAGTGCAGGTGGAAAAAGGTGTTTGACCTCTTCTTTTTTCGTCATTTAGGCCCTTGGGATCTCCGATTGCAAACCAACTACAAGAGTCATTCAGATCAAGAGATCTCCAAATTTTTCGATTCACAAACGATTCTACAATTTATAGCCGGCCATAAATTCTAAGCTTTTTTTTTTATTAGTAATGACTCCAAGTCACACGTGTTACTTTATTTGAGTCAATACCATCCCACCTACACAAATAAAGAGCACCAAAAGCAAGAGATAGTGCGAGCAAGCCAGGAAGGTGGGAAGGGTGACTTGCTCGTGAGGTAGCATTTCACAGGTGGCTTACATGATAGCTGGATGTGCTTAATTTTTTTGTGTCCAACTTTCACGGAAGGGCAAACCCTAATAAATAGGTTAAATGCTATACAAGGCTAATGTGGGCTCCAAAATAGCACTTGTAGAGTAAACTTATCCTATGTCAACTTATAAAGGAAGCAACCTCTTTGAGTAGGAGGTCAATTCATAGGCTTTGGGCTGCCCATAAGCTAGATAAATGTACACATTCAACTCACGTAGAAGCTAGGGTAATCAGCTAACCCATTAGATAATCGGGTAAAAC
Source organism: Liriodendron chinense (assembly GCA_003013855.2). Taxonomy (NCBI): domain Eukaryota; kingdom Viridiplantae; phylum Streptophyta; class Magnoliopsida; order Magnoliales; family Magnoliaceae; genus Liriodendron; species Liriodendron chinense. Next base: position 9,310,617 of record PVNU02000637.1, on the reverse strand, counting down.
TTTGAAATCTTTATTTGACCTTCATGAGTTAACGAGTTAAATATGGCAATCCGGTAATCAAATATATACTACTAGCTATATATAATATACAATCTTTTGGGCTTGAGCATTATATAACTCCTCAATTTGATTCACATTTGTGAAATTTTGACCCTAGTTGTCCATTTGGTGGCCATTGATTAGATGGTTAGAATCATCTTTATCAATATGGATTTCGACTACAACATAAATAGAACAAAGAACCCCATGGTACTATCATCTAGATTGTTGAAATGATGGGCCTAGTTGTTGATGTAGTATCCATATATGACCAGCTTGGAGGTTTGATGATCAAATAAATGTGTATAACTTTTGAACCACATTAACTTGCACCATAGGTCGGCATTTAGCATGTACCCCTTTGCATTCGTTACAAATGAGTTAACGAGACATTTGTAGGTAAGAGATTCCTTAGTTTATGTTGTTTGTAGATGACTTAGTTTTGATTGACAAGACAAAGGAGTGCACAGACATAAAGTTAGTGTTGTCTCCTGGATTTGGCCAACGGATAAGGTTGGTTAAGCCCGACCTTATAGTCTTTTCCACCATCGTCTTCTTAAGACAAAGTGAGCTTATGACACCCTGAGGTCGTCAGACTTGCAAAGGAGAAATGAAAACAGACAACGAGGAGGTGCAGGCGGCTGGCTGTGGACTCTTCGATGCCTAAGTTAGGCCAGTCGATCTCAAACGTAGGGGTGCGTAAGCTAGGATTGGCGTAGAATTGTGTACCTTATTCTATAGAAGGGAGCCCTATTTATAGGCCATGTATAAGGCTCAGGGCGTTAAAGTCCTTTGCAAATACATTAGGAGAGTCGTAAATGGGCGGGAGTCTCGTCCCATAGCAGTAGGAGAGATTCACGGCTAAGATAGAGTCGGATCCTTATCTTGTCCGTATTTGGCAGAACTGGCCCAGGCTTGTCACGTCGCCTCTCCAGCGATGGTCGTTAGGGCTTGCTCAGGATATGGAGCTTGGGCCCTTTGGGTTCTCACCCGGACTGTAAATCTTTCTGGGAATGAGATCGATCTTTGCCTCTGTTAGTCTTGTTGGAAACGGACACCTCAAGTCAACTTGCACAGGGACCATCGACCGGTCGGTCGCGGTGAAACAAAACAAAAAACCCGCTGGACAGTTTTTTGGACATCTGATCGGCCGACCGGTCAGCAATCTCCTAATTGGAGTGGGTTTCTTGCGCGGTTTTGCGCAAAGAGTTTCTAATTTCGATTTTCTCCTATTCAAGGAGTGTATTATGAGATTAGAGGAATCCTAGATTGGAAAGGGGATTGAGAGATGTTTTATGTGAGAGAAAGAGCTTGAGAAGAGGGTTTTCTTCTTGGGAAAGCTTGAGATTTCTCTTGTGGGCTTGTGATCTTGGGTTTGGGTTTCATCTCTTGTAACTTCTGATATTATAGTGGATTGATGTCGCTTTGTACTGTGGTTTTTTACCCGTGAAGGGTTTTTCCACGTTAAATTTGGATTTTCTATGTGTGGTTGGTTGCATCCATTGTGATTGCATTGTGTTGCTTGTTTGATTCAATTTACTACTTGTGTTTGGCTTTGCTTCCACTGTCGGCCCTCCTATCCTAACAAGTGGTATCAGAGAGATCGTTGGGGTGTAGCAGAAATTCAAATCTAAGACAAGAGCATGGCATCGGGCATGAGGTTCGACATAGAGAAGTGTTCAGAGAAAAATAATTTTGAACTTTGGAAGGTGAAGATGAAAGGCCTTCTAATTCAGCAAATATTACAAGATGCGCTCCTTGGAAAGCGACTGGAGGCTACGAAAGAAGAAGAGTGGAAGAAGATCGATGAAAAGGCCAATGTCTCAATAACGTCATGAAAAAGAAAACTACGGCTGAAACATAGGCGAAGTTGGAGAATATCTACGCGAAGAAATCTCTAAAAAATCGCATATATTTGAGGCTTCAGTTGTATAATTTGATGATGGCAGAGGGGACTGATGTTGAGAGGCACATCAGCAATTTCAATAGGTTTATTTGCAAGTTAATGGATGTAAATGAACCGACGAAGGACGAGAATCAAGCATTTATCCTGTTGAATTCTCTTACAAAATCATATGAGTCGGTCAAGGACTCGTTGTGCACGGGTAGGGAGACTATTGGCATGGAAATCGTTATCTCGGCCCTTCAGGCGAAGATAATGAGAAGGAAAAGCGGCGACGTGGGTCCTTCTACGGATGAGGCACTGGCTATGAGGGGGAGGAATTCTGAGCGGGGTGGAGGATCTCCGTTATCGAGATCTAAATCAAAGGACAAGTGGAAGTATAAGGTGAGATGCTGGAATTGTGGGAAAGAAGGGCATCTGAAGATGGATTATTCGAATCCCGAGAAAAGACAGGAGAAATCTGGAGATTCTTCTAGGGAGGGGACCAATACCGTAGAGTACTGTGGTGATGTTTGTGATGTATTGATTGTATTCGACATAGTCTCTTGATGGAGAGTAGCTCTTGGATTCAGGTGCATCATGTCACGTATGTCTTGGCCGGAGTTCATTCATGTCATGCAAGGAGTATGATGGCGGATTGGTGGTTGTTGGCGATGGCTACGCTCGCAATGTGGTGAGGATTGGTTCGGTGCGCATTAGAATGTTCGATGGAGTCGAACGGATCCTTAAAAGTGTGAAGCATGTCCCTAAGATGAAGAAGAATGTGATATCTCTTGGTGCGCTCGAGGCGAAAGGGTGCAGGTTCATCGGTCGTGATCAGTATTGTAAAGTGGTAAAAGGAGCACTTGTGATAATAAAGGCACGGAGGTACGATAATCTTTATAAGGTGATCGGGAGCACAATTTATGGTGGAGTTACGAGATCGGTAGCGGGATCTATGGTTGCTCGTATGTAGCAAGAGAAAAAGGGCCACATGGGAAGAGCAACAAGGCGTGTGAAGATGCAAGGATAAAGTCGATGGGGCATGAGAAGCGACGTGACTATAATGATGACGAAGTAGAGGTGGAGGTTGTGCGAGGTAAGGTGGTGTATGAAGAATTGAGTCGTGGTGGAGTTTGTTGGAAATGGATGCCTCAAATCAACTTGCACAGGGACCACCGACTGGTTGGTCACATTGAAGCAAAACAGAAAACCCGTTGGACAAATTTTTGGACATCTGGCCGGTTAGCTGGCCAACCGGTCGACAGTCTCCTAATTGGAGTGGGTTTCTTGCGCGATTTTGGGCAAATAGTTTTTAATTTCGATTTTCTCCCATTTAAGGAGTGTATTACAGGATTAGAGGGATCCTAGATTGGAAAGGGGATTGAGAGAGGTTCTAGGTGAGAGAAAGAGCTTGAGAAGAGGGTTTTCTTCTTGGGAAAGCTTGAGATTTCTCTTGTGGGCTTGTGATCTTGGGTTTGGATTTTATCTCTTGTAACTTCTGATATTATAGTGGATTGGTGTCACTTTGTGCCGTGGTTTTTTACCCGTGAGGGGTTTTTCCATGTTAAATTTAGATTGTCTATGTGTGGTTAGTTGTATGCATTGTGATTGCATTGTGTTGTTTGTTTGATTCAATTTGCTGCTTGTGTTCAGCTTTGCCTCCGCTGCCAGCCCTCCTATCCCAACAACTCTAGCTTGGGACATCAATCTCACTCCTCAACCCAAGAGGCGAAGTGCTTGTGATGATTGCTCGGTCCTCTGCTTGACAGAGAACCGAGGTCATGGCCTTTGCTTTTGCAGATGTTGATAGGATTATAGTAGGAAGCTTGATAGTTGTTGTCTCTTAACTCGGAGGGCTTATCGATCTATCTTCTCAACCACTTGACTACCTCAACTTAGAGGTCGGGCTGAGAACTTACACTTGGACCTCTAGGCCCGTAGGCTCTCTGCTCTGTGTATGGGGCTAGTTCGAAATTCCCCACAACTGTTAGATTTATGGAGTGTTTTAGAATTTAAAGGATTTAAAATTAGCTTGACTAAAGTAAAGTATACATGAAAATTTAATAACAATAGGAGCGTGGACAAAGAATTAGTTAAGATTATTGTCTAAGAAGTTTTCCAAAATAACCACTTCCAATGTATTAGGTCAATAATATATGAAAGCGGAGAGATTGAGAAGGATGTTGTGCATATAATCCAAGTAGGGTGGAAGAAATGGAGATGTGCCTCTAGATTTTTACGTAATTGTTGTATACGCCAGCACTTAAATTAAAAGGGGAGCTTTATAGAATGATTATAAAACCAACCATGCTTTATGGGAGAGAATGTTGGATAGTCAAAGAATAACATATTCATAATATGAGTGCAATTGTAGTGAGAGTGTTAAGATTGATGTATCAAAATCAGAAAGGATTATAATAAAAAGTTGACTTATATGGTTAGGTAACGTGTACAAGAGACTGAGAATTGCACCGGTTAGAGTTATTTTGGTATAAATTGAAACCTTTAAATGGGTGAGGAAAAGGCTCAAAAGGACATAGGCGTACATGAGAAGAAAAGACTTTGAAGACCCATAATGTAACTGAGGTTATGGCCTTTGATATAGCTGACGGTTAAAAGTACTCAAGTGGACCACCTCAATAAGTTGCGATAAGGCTGCATTAACGACAATGCAGTAAAAAATTCGGCATCCAAATCTAATTTTCCATTGCCAGCCCTATTCCTAGTCATTGTCAGGTTGGGTGACTCACCACACCGTGCCATGCATATGCGTCCATTGGAATTATCCAAAATGTAGGGCTCACTGCAGATGGAAGGATATTGATTGCACGATCCTGGTCACTATCAACTGATGGTTGAAAATAAAAGTGCCGGTCGTCCAAATTCAAGGGTGAATTAGGCAGTAAAAGCTGTGATGTGAATTGAGGGATACCTGGGCCATTTGAACAGTAGGGATAACAGGAAGCAGATTACCTAGCCTTGGATATCCTTAGTGGGACGACTTTGTGGGGCCCACCATGATGTATATGTTTTATCCATGCTTTCCAGCTCATTTTGGGACATGAGCCCAAAAATAAGGTAGATCTAAAGCTAAGTGGACCACACCACAGGAAATAGTGGGGATTGAATGCTCACCGTTGAAAACTTTCATGCTGGCTGAAGTTTTGGATCAAGCTAATACTGTGTTCCTTCATCCCTGTACCTGTGACCTCATGGACAGGTTGGAAGGCAAATAAACATCACAGTGGGCATAGGAAGCTTTCAAACAGTGGGTGTTATTATCCTTACCTTTTCCTGTGATGTGGTCCACTTAAGGTTTAGGTTTGCCTCATTTTAGAGTGCCCATGTCATGGATGGACGAAATGGATAAAGCACATACATCACAGTGAGCCCAAAGTGTGCGGTGTTGGGTGCTGGAGGGGAGCTGATTAAGTCAGGTGGCCTGATCCACCGAGGTGGGTGGGATCCCTGACTATGGGGCCCACTGTGATGTATGTGACTACATCCATGCCGTCCATCCGTATTGAAAGCTCATTTTAGGGCATGGTCCAAAATAACGGAGCAGTTACAAATCCCAGATGTACCATAGTACAGACAAGAGTGGTGATCATTGACCATTAAAAAGTTCTTGTGGGCCACAAAAGCTTTGGATCAAGATGATATTTGTATGGTCTCTTCATCGAGGTGTTTGTGACCTTATCAACAGGTTGGATGGAAACTAAACATTCTGGTGAACTCCATGAAGTTTTTAATGGTGGGGATTCAATCGTGACTGTTTCCTGTAGTGTGGTCCACGTAAGATTTGGTTAGCTTCATTTTTGGGATCATTCCCTAAAATGAGATTTTAAAATGGTTGGACAGTGTATTTAAGGCACGTGCATCATTGGATCCCTCCCGCAGTCTGCTCCTGTGATGACCACGCACGCATACGCCAATAGGGTACTACTCCGGCCTTTCCTGAGCTCGGATCAGGCTGGGGCTATGAGGGGCCCACCGTGATTTATGAGTTTATCCACACCGTCCATCCATTTTAAGATATCATTTTAATATGCAGACCAAGATATAGGCACATCCAAAGCTCAAGTGGACCACCCCGCAGGAAGCAGCCGTGTTAGTGATGTCCATTGTTGAAACCTTCCTAGGGCCCGCCGTGATGTTTATTTGCCATCCAACCTATTCATAAGTTCACATGGACTTGGATGAAGGCAAAACATGGATATCAACTTGATCCAAAACTTCTATAGCTCCAATAAGTTTTTAATGGTAAGCGTTTAATCCCTGCTGTGTGGTCCACTTGAGCTTGGAATGCTTCATTTATGGTCTTAAACCCTAAAATAATATGAAAAAAATATAAATGGACGGTGTGGATAAACCCATACGTCATGGTGGGCCCCTCATAGCCCCTGCCTGTTCCGAGTTCAGGAAAGGCGAGTCTAGTACCCAACCGCGTCCGACATGAGCCAGCTTGTTGAGTCGCCGATTTAAAAAATGGGGAAAGCGCACAAACGAGCGTATTTGGAAGGCAGTACGATTATTAAATCGTTAAGACGACCTTATCTACTAATCAACACCAACCGTTCCAAAACGTGACATTACTATCGTGATTGAAAGCACTGGGCTCTACCAAAGGAAGCGGATTAGGTGTTACCTGGGTAGCACCTTAGTGCGTGTTACCCTTACCATTTTGGGCCCACCTTCATAACGTTCTGTAAATTGACGCCGTCCATACGTTTTTTCAGATCATTTTAGGACGGTGATGCCAAAAACTAAGTAGATCTAAATGTTGGGTGAACCATGCCATTGGAAACATTGGAGAATGGCCATTAAAAGATTTTTGTGGCCCACCAAAGTTTTGGATCAAGCTCATCTTTATATATTCCTTTTCTCCAGGTCTGGTTTACTTATCAACGGGTTGGATGGAAAGGAAACATATGGTGGGCATTACTACAGGACCCACGAAGTTTTTAATGGTGGTCTTTCAATCATTCATGTTTCCTGTGGTGTGGTTCACCTAAGATTTGGATCTCCTTAATTTTTGGAACCAAGTCCTAAAATGAGCTGCAAAAACGGATGGACGGCGTGGATATACAATACATCATTAAGGTGGGCCCCACCCTCTCCCGAAACTCTCCGGCAGCGGCCGATCCAAACCGTCCATCTATTTGTCCCTACTGTAAGGGTTAAGAGTTCAGAAACGCCTCATGGTCTACCACCAGACATCGAGCAGGCATGTTTGTTGCTTCCATCATGATATTATTGTGGTTTCACATAGAATCTAAAAGATGAACGGTCCAGATCCCCGGCCATGCCTCCCATTTGAACGGTGGAAGGTGGGTTGAACGGAAGTTCTGGTAGAGACGAATCTACGGAGTCATTTTCCGCACTATTCAATGTATTCATTGTTTTCTACTTTAGTCAGCTGAGTCAATATTAACGCCCACGTCGGACGATAAATACACCCATCTTTTCCTACTGTTTGGTAATACGATAGTACACAATGTATGATCAAAAGTACAAAGAATGGATGAATTGACCTGTTATCTACGCTCACCTTTTTAATAGATACACCCTTTTCTTGTTGTCTCGGTGCTGTTGTCTCGCCAAATTCAAAAGTAAAAAAAGAAAGGATTAGGTGCGGCCCCCGCCTAATCAAAGATGGTGCGGCCCTTAATGTGGGGCCCACCTTGATCCATTTATTATATATCCACACCGTCCATCAGTTTTTACAGATGATTTTAGGGCATGAATAAAACAATGAAGTAGATCCAAATCTCAGGTGAACCATATCATTAGGAAACAGTGGTGATTGAACTTCCTACCATTAAAACTTACTAGGGTCTACTATAATGTTTCCATAATGTTTTTTACCATCCAACATGTTGATAAGGTCACGTAAATTTGGATGAAGAGAAAAACAAATATCAGCTTGATCCAAAAATACGTGGCCCATTATAAGTTTTTAATGATCAATCACCACTGTTTCCAATGGTACACCTGAGACTCAGATCTATTTAATTTTTTGACTCACGCTATAAAATGATCTTTCAAAACAGATGGACGGCGTGGATATAGAATAAATACATTAAAGTGGGCCCCACAGTAAGGGCCGCACCTTCTAGGGTGAGCCCGGGGCCGCACATAATCCACTCCCATCAAAGAGAGGTTTGCTAGCCCACGCACTCTCCATGTGCCTCCTTGCAGGCAGAACACGTGCAAAAAGTCACGTGCGAGGAAAATCTAAGACGTGTACAGGGTGGTCCCACCATAAGGATTAACTGGGCCAAAAACCAGGTCTTTCCCACTCATAAGACGTGCAACCCGTGCCGAGATAATGGACGACTTACAAAGAACCTGCTAACCGTTCACGTCCAGCGCAGAGGTGTCGTGCACTTATTTAGCAACCTAGCCTTATTTCATGACAGATAATCTGAATGGTTGGACCCAACTAATGCACGGAACCAGGTGGGCCCCAAACATGCCATATTGGCACGTGTGGAGATGGTGCACGTGAGCTGTATTGTTTAGAAACCAAGGGATGTAAAAGGATACTAATAAAAGGACGTGGATTGGGTAGTACCTCCGCCAGGGGCCCACCGTGACGTATGGTTTATCCACACCGTCCATCCATTTTTTCATATTATTTTAGGGCATTGGAACAAAAATGAGGTAGGTCTAAGCCTCAATTTGACCACATCACATGAAGAAGTGGTGGTTATGATTCATAACATTGAAACCATAGTAGGGCCGGCCATGATATTTATTTGACATCCAACCTGTTCATCAGGTCATATAGACCTGGATGAAGCCAAAAAAAAAATAATAATAATAAAATTTAGCTTGATCACTCCCGACAAGTTTTTAATGGTATGTAGGCATGTAATCTCCATTGTGGAGTCTACTTAAGCTTTGGATCTACCTTATTTTTTTGTCATACCTCAAAATGATATAAAAAAAATGGATGAATGGTGTGTATAAACCCATACATCACGGTGGGCCCCTTAGATCCCCACCTTATTTCGAGCTAGGGACAGGCAGGGGTAGGGCTATACACGAGTCGAGCAAGCTTGAAAAACTCGCTCGAAAACTGCTCGATCCGGCTCAGATCGGAAGTGAGTTTGAGCTGAGCCGAGCCGAGCCAAAATTCTGATGCTCGAATGTGTTCAAGCGAACTTCGAGCATAGCCATGCTCGATTCAGCTCGACTCGTTTGTTGGCTCGAACTCAGCTTGGTTTGAAGCAGCAGTATATACATAAGATTTTTTTTTTAAACCTAATTATTTTAACTTTTAACTTTTCTACCATTTACCGCTCGAGCGCCCCCCTTTTCAAACCCTGACCCTAATTCACTCGGCCGGCAACCCTCACTCCCTCAGTCCCTCACAGCCTCACCCTTCGTCTAGCCCGCTCGTCGCCGGCCACCCTCAGCTCGTCCACTGCCACCATCACCTGTCTGCTCATCGCCGGCCACCCTAATCTTGCCTGCATGACACCCGCTCGTCGCCGATCACCCTTATTCAAACTCGGCTTGAAAACTCGAAATCAACTCAAATTCAAAATTGACTCAAACTCGCTCGATTTGCTAAATAGTAGCATGCTCGACTCGGCCGAGTCAAGTTAAGTAACGAACAAGGGTACGTCGGTTCGAATCGAGCACCGATGAGGGGTGATGGTCGATTCGACTGACTCGTGTATAAAACTGCCGACCCACACCGCCCTTCGACGTAAAGTTTCCCTCTTACGTCACAATCCGCAAGATCATCGAGATCAGTTACATCACGTGACTTTTTCCGACGTTTTACGGATGAATGATACGGTACGCGGCCGGTATCTTAGCATAATATACGAGATTTCTTATTTCCGACAAGAGGGCCCATGAGACATTGATCTAGACCGTTGTTTTATTTTTTCGTACATTGGATGGAACATTTCAGAAAATTTTAATCGAATTTATGAAATAAATCACTCAATATTCGGCCTAAAAATGGACGGTGAAGGAGAGAGATACAGCTACTATCGACACGGATAAAGAAGTCGTGATGTTGTTGATCCATTCCTCTGATATTAGACGTTTCTGGGTCATAGCATATGGAAGGTGGGACGCAACAGATCAATGGCCTGGATTACGGAACCATATAGGCCCACTTGTCAGAATGGAAACCCGCGGAAGCGGATTGTGTGGTGTGCCACACACCACCGACCTCCGTGGTGGGTTGACGTTACCTAGTTACGTGGGCCCCAAAATGATGTATGTGTTATATCCACACCGTCCATCCATTTGGAGAGATAATTTTAGTTCATGATAAAAAAAATGAGACAGATCGAAAACTCAAGTGTACCACACCATAGAAGGCAGTGGGGACAATGATTTTCACCGTTGAAACCTTCCTAGGGCCTACCATGATGTTTATTTCTTATCCAACCTGTTCATTAGGTCACACAGACCAGGATTAAGGGGAAAAAGAAATATCAGATTGATCCAAAACTTCTGTCCCCAAAGAAGTTTTCAATGGTAGACGTTCAATCCCCACTTCTTTCTAGGGTGTGGTTCATTTGAGCTTTGGATCTGACTCTTTTCTGGGAAAATGCCCTAAAATGACCTCTTAAAATGGATGGACAGTGTGGATATAAGACTTACATTATGGTGGGGCCCACATCAGTTGGTGACGTCAACACACCATGGAGGTCGGTTGTGTGGGGCACACCACGCAATCTCCGTTTCCAAACTCCGCGTATCGCACAATGCCTTCTTCCTTCTCATCTCATCATCTCATCTCATCTCACTTTCTCCCTTCTCTTCGTTTCACCACAGAAGAAATATCTTTCCCCTCTCATCTCCTTTATCGATTCTTCCAATTTCTCATCATTCTCCGTTTTTTATATATACTCTTAAAAAAAACAAGGAGCAAAAGAAAAAACCAGCAATAAAAGAATGGACGGAGTCTGTACGGAATCCGTTAACGGCGGACGGGATGTCTGGAGCTCTTCCAATTCCTCCGCTTCAGCTGCAGATCATCTCGTTGTTATGGTTAACGGAATCCTCGGCAGGTGCGATTCTCTAGAATTCCGTTTTTTTTCTAGAGATTTCGATGCTAATTCGCCTGTCTTGTCGCTGGATTTTTGTTATTTTTAGTTGAATTTGGAGATCGATGCTGTTTTTTATTTTATTTTATGAGAGATTAGGGTTTGATCTTTGATGGGTCAGAAAATGTATGAGATTTTTGTTTACTCTGAGAAATTCGAGTTCATGAAATCTGAGCATAGAAATTGATGAAGTGATTCGAGGCTTGTAGAGTATGGTTCTAGTTTTGGGGAAAATTTTCGCTCGTTTGATCAGTAATGGTCTTGCAATGAACGGTTTCGGGAGGTGATCTGGAATCGAATTGGTCGAATGGTTCTAACTGCGAGAGAATTAGGCTAGATTAGTGGGGATATTGTGAATTCCAGTCCTATCGCTTCCGTTTTTAGCTTATTTAATAAGGTATTTTACAATGCTTGGGCAGAGAGATTGTTCTCAACACAGAGAAAGCAACGAGTTCTATTCCATTTGTATATCTCCTATTACTATATACAAAACATATACATGTATTTAGATATGAGGCTTGTAGAGGACGGTTCTAATTACAGAGAATTTTCGCTTGTTTGGTCAGAACTGGTCTTGAAATGAATGGCTTCAAGAGGTGAGCTGGAATTGAATTCGTTGAATGGTTCTAACTGCGCCAGAATTAGGTTAGAGAAGTAGGGAGATTGTGAATTACAGTCTTCTTGCTTCCTTTTTGGGTTTATTTAGTAAGGTATTTTACAAAGCTTGGGCAGAGAGATTGTTATCAACACAGAGAAAGCAACAAGTTTGATTCCCTTTGTATATCTACTATATATGAATCATATACAGGTATTTAGATACTGTACATAGCTAATACATAACTGTAAACAACTGTATAGATAATTAGATATATCAAGATCACATTGGATCCACAATGCCTTTCTGTCTCTACACTCCCAATCAAACTGAGGCTGGGTAAACGACATCAGTTTGTCAATATGATACTCATGACTATAGGTAGATGTTTTGTGGCAAAGAGGAAGAATGATGTCCTTTGCCAAGTATTTCTCTAGTATGAAATGCTGATTGAGTTGACTATGCTTCATACGCTCTTGAAAGATAGGATTGGAGGCAAAACAGAGGGTGCTCATTTTATTCCCATAGAGCAGTGTAGGAGACACGATGAATATCCAATTCTTATAAAAGGTCTCGTAAACACGTGATGTCACTGCAAGCAGAGAATATGGCTTGGTCTCTGCATGAGTAGAAGACCAGGTACGTGGTCTTGCTTTCTCGCATTTCTGTGAACAAGTGAATTGCTATGAAAAACAGACCATCCACTAGTCAAGCGACGTGTATTGGGATAACCTACCTAGTCAACCTATGTATAGGCTCTCAACTGAAGAGATGAATTGAAGGAAAAAAAAGTCCTTTGTAACATGCATTGCTTGGGTAGCGTATGAAACGATGGACAACTAGGAGGTGGATGCATCGTGGGTTGACAACAAACTGACTCACAATTTGCATAAAACGGGATATTTTGTGACATGTCATTGTCAGGTGAACGAGACCGCCAACCAGTTGTCTGTAGTTAGTACGATCAAGAAGCTTTTCCCCATTGTCTTTCTTTCATCTGACATATAATTCAATATGGGTATCAACTTGTTTGTTTTCTTTGCTAATTTAATACGGTATATAGAATATTTCCATTGATGAATTTCATGCCCATATTTGTAGCTCCATGAAACCCAAGGATTGTGCCAGTTGTAAAGAGTGACTTGGTGCAAGTTGAAGGCTCTAAAAAGGCAAGGGGAAAGCCGAAAAGTACATGGGTGGAGGTAGTAAGAAAACACTTGATGACTTATTGTCTAACTGAAGTTATGGCCCTTGATAGAGTGGAGTGGTGGAACTGGATTCATGTGGCTGGCCCCATTTAGTTGGGATAAGGCTTAGATGATGATGATGAATTGCATACCCATTAGAAGAGTAAGAAACTCTAATGCAAGGAAATACATGAGATGCCTTAGGGGTCTTTCATCTTAAAGGAGACACTAAGGAGATATTTCCAAGTTTAAAATGTTTTCGTGATCATTAACCACAATATCATCAACATATGGTAGAAATAATGTGATTTTAAAGCCCTTGGGGCCTGTTTGATGTTATAAGGACTTCTTTAACTGACAAACCACTGATTTTTCATTGGCATATCTGCATATTCTCTTTTAAATTTTCATGGAAAAGTCATTCTTCACATCCATATGAAAGAACACTGAGTGACTGAAAAAAAAAAACAATAACTGTATGGACCATCTTGGCAACCAGAGTAGCAGTTTCTTCATAGTCAATGCTATACTCCTAATTTTAACCATGACAACTAAACCCCTGGGCAACTGATTGAGCTTTAAATCACTTAATCGTCTCATCAGACCATAGCTTGACTGAGAAAATCCAATTGCTACCAATAATGGAGGTGTCAATGGGGCAAGGCACTAGATCTCAAGTGTCATTCTCCAACAATGGACTGATCACTGCATTTCTAGCTTGTTTGCAATATGGAATTGTGAAGGCTGGTTAGTTAGAAGGTACATCAATTGGATAAAGAAATGTTAACAATGAGTTAGGCTATGCTAAGAGACGAAAGAAATTAAGATGATGGGACACAATTGGAGCATCAGACATGAACAACGTTATAAGTAGAAAATGGACCTGGGTCTAGTGATCAATATGATGAGTTGCAGGATGGGCCATTGTAGGTATTTGTTGGTTAGTACTAAAAGAACCATCATTAGAAGCCTTAGATTAAATATCAGAGAATTCGGGTAAAAAGACAACAGGAAGGTCACTAGACTTTGCAAGATGAATAATAAAAAAATGTTTTCCAAAAAGGTAACATCCCAAGAAATCCTAATGTGCTGAGCTACTGGATCATAGCATTTGAAGCTTTTATGGTCTAGACTATAGCCCACAAATACACATATGGCAGCTTAAGCAGAAATTTTTGTTCGTTTAGTGAAAGATGGACAAAACAAGCACAACCAAATACACGTGACCAGGAATAATCAAGAGGCTCTTACAAAAGACAATAATGTGGAGTTATATTATCTAAAACAGAAGATGGAAGACAATCGATCGGGTAGACAGCCCAGGATGCAGTTTCTACCCAATGGGAATGAGGAATTTGGGATCATGCATGAGGGTCCTGACAAGCTCCAACATGTGGCGATTTCTTCTTTCCGGAATCCCCTTTTTTTGGTGGAAATGCAAACAAGTTTTCTGCGAGTGGATAACCTATCTTTTAAGTAATTGTCAAATTTACTTGATAAGTACCCTTTCCTTGAATATGGCCAAATAACTTGCACAAGTTTCTGCAAGTGAATACTTGAAATTTACTTGACAGACACTCTCTTTGAATATCGCCAAATAAGTTTAATTTGAGCATTAAATTGAGTTTTGAATCTTTTGATCATAGATTTTTTTTTTTTTTTTTGAAAATGAGTGAGCAATTAATATTTTGATGAATGAAATACACTCAGGTATGATGAGTATAATCATAAATTAGTATAACAAACTACTTGTATCCATCCTAGAAGTAGCCAGAAACTCGGAGCCACACCCCACACATCACTGTGAACAATTTGGAATGGTGCAGCAGTGTTATCTATGTGAGTAAAAGAGTCAGCTGAGCACTTTTACCCAAAGAACAAGAGACAAGGTTTACCAATGGAGGCTAAATTGGATAATAAAGAACCTTTACAAAAAAAAAAGTTTAATAGCTGTATGTGGATGACCAAGTCTATGATGCCCATATGCCAAACTTCATTTGGGTGAAAAAAAATCAAAGGTAGTAATAAAGAAAGTTGCATCACTTTTACGAGGTATTTCAAACTCTGGGCAAGCATGTGAAAGATCCTATGCCCCACTGTTCTGGCTTTGAGTTTGTACAAATGAGGGCCCATTATTTAGTGACCCAAACCATTGGTATGATGGGCCTCACAGTGGATGGCCTATGTGAAAATCCTACCCAAAGAAAATTTGGCCTTTTGTTGATTGAATGGGAATATTGATTTGTTTTCTTTCTTAACTATTTCTTTGTTGGGCACGCATTGAATAAATATCTTTCTATATGGGAGATTTTTGGGTTGCGTGGACCATAAACTGTGGGATCCTTAATATTGATGGTTTGGATAATTGAACATTGGTCCCCACTTGTACAAACTGAAAGCCCAAAAGGTACCATTCAATCTCTCACATAAGCGCTGTATAGTAACTCTTAGTTAATTTAGAAGTTGACAGGGTGAACTGGGAGGTGAGTTATTTTGCCTGCTTTAGTAGATTAGTCTTTCTTGAAGAAATACTATTTGATTGGTCGATAAAAATGGGCAGTCATTCATATGCCCGTGTTGTTCTCTTTGGTGTTTTTTCTTCCCCAAATTTAAATGAGGGTTATGTTGTTGATGAGTAAATTTTTTTAAAATTTCTATTGGGACTATCTAGAAGTAACCTCTGGGCAACATCAAATAAGCTCCCAACACATCTACACCCAAAAATCAACTAATGCACAGCTACACCGAACTTGTCGCTTAGATGGCCCAACCCATCTATTGACCATTTCCTGCTGTCCAACTTGTGGACCATTTTTCGCTTAACTGTCACATGACAAAATTAGTTACAAGTTACATCCACCGTTCCCCACTTCTATTTCAAATCTACATAAGGCAAAGGAAGATGAGGGAGATCAGAAAGAATCAAAAGTATCATAAAAAAAATCTTCCAACAAGCAGGAAAACTCTATTTTGCAAGATCTCACTGTTAGCAGGCAACTTGTGCTCACTTTGAAGTATCAATTGATCTCATAAAGATATGAAATTGGTGCCATTTGAAAGCTTATCAAAATGGCTTTCAACAAGCCCAAGATAACCTGATTCCAACACCTATCGAGGGACTGCTTTTATGCACGCCTGCACAGTAGGTGCGTCAACAGCAAATTGTCATGCAATATACAACTTGCGGCTCAGTTTTGGGACATCAAATGATCTTAGAATATCATGAAATGATGGCATTTGAAAGCTTCTCAAATTAACTTTCCAACAAGTCCAAGATTGCCCAGTTCTGACACCGGTCAAGAGAGTTACGGATGATTCTATGAACACCCGTGGTACAACAAAATCATCATGTGACAGGAGCAGATGATCGCATGACAGACAACTTTCGGGTCAGTTTTGGGATATCAAATGATTTCAGAATAACATAAAATTGTTTCCATTTGAGAGCTTACCACAATGGCTTTCCAATAAGCCCTAGATCCCCTGATTCCGCTGCCGATCGAGGGAGTTATGACCGATTTTGTGAACACCTGTCTTGATAGGCAAGTCAGTCGTGACCAGGTATGATGGTGGCAGTTATAACTGCCATTCTCAAGTTTTATGACTTCAGATGATTATGGGGTTTTTTTTTCATGTCCCTAGGGATTTTAAAGACCCCTTTTTCATTAGAAGAAAGTGGGCCTCCATCAGGCATGCAATTTTGCAGTAGTGCTACTCATCATGCAACAACGAAGCTGAAGAGATTCTTCAAGGGCTGTAAAAAAATTCTTTTGCTTTAGGAAAGTCAAGA
This sequence comes from Liriodendron chinense, assembly GCA_003013855.2. Classification (NCBI taxonomy): domain Eukaryota; kingdom Viridiplantae; phylum Streptophyta; class Magnoliopsida; order Magnoliales; family Magnoliaceae; genus Liriodendron; species Liriodendron chinense. The sequence goes on along the minus strand of PVNU02000637.1, from coordinate 9,294,041 downwards.
TACTTGCATTTTGGTTGGAAATTTACTTGTATTTGAGCCATTAGAGAACCCTTAGAGAAAGGGGCATCCTCTCTTTGGAAAGTTCTTATTTTTATTGCAAGTGTAGAGGTCATTTTAAACCCTGAAATCTGTGTGGAGTCTGTGGACAGACCCTGGTTCGAGTCGGATCCTTTTGCTGTTTTGCCACACAAATTTGTTGAAAGAAACTTTCTCCTTTAGCATCATATGGCCATTCAGATAGCATGTGAGAAAAGTCAGCTGAGGTGATTCTTGAACTTGAAGACTAGCATTTGCCGGCTTGGGAATTTGCTCCATTATGGTGATTCAGTATAAGGGCAACATGTCTAGCAGCGCCCCTGGCTTCAAGGGTTTGACGCCCGTGTGCCCATGAATGATGAAGGGTGCTAACACTTTGGGATGTGCCATATGACCTGACTTGATGCACATATCGTTGGGTGACACACCAACTTAGGTTACAACCCGTGACACTTGATGCCAATGCATGTGCTAGAGCGTGACGGCATCATGTTTTTCACATGCACATCTAGCATGAGAGCCCTTGTGTGACTGTCACCACCCTTGCACCCGTGTCCTTGCCTAATCTTGAAAGTGCACTAGCGCACAAGCGTAGGGTACCGTTGCTTCGTGCCCATAGAAGCATGTTGAGTGATGGTCGCCCATGGTTTTTGTGTGTGTGTGTGCGCGCACGGAGGGGTGGGGGTGGTGGTGGTGGGGAGGCAAACTAGAGCATACCACCTTGATGACATCCTTCGCTGATCGTTGGACCTTAGATGGCTAGGACATCCTTGTGCCTCTTAGATCTAGTATGTAGCATACAAGCACCCTCCTAACTTACTACCTCTGGCTAACCCTTAGGTCCTCTTTGCTTCCTGTGGTGTGTCCAGGGTATGAGCTGGGTCACCTTTAGACTCAACCAAGTCTGTGACCATATTGTGGCACCGTCACAACCCTCTCATCCAATAAATGAGAGGAATGGGCATGTTATGTCATCTACTAAGTTTTCTAATCACATCCACTTTCCTACTAAAGGACGCATGGATTGGCTGAAGAGCCTAACTGGGTACCAAACCCATGGTGCTGCGAGCATGCCATGCCCAACCATCTGCAGCCCTTGAAGACATGTAGGTGAGTTGCTCCTACACAACTGCAGGCTTGTCATGCTTCACATATCAAGTGACTATTTGCCTGTCGGTTTGCACCTTATCCCACCACTTCTTCGCAAGCATGCTACTGAGCTGTATTCTGCATCCCTGCATATCCTGAGGACTCAGTGCCACCCTGTGGTACATTAAGATTCGAACGTTAGCTGAGAGTGAGAGACTGGAAGCGCCACATAGAAATTTGACCGCGTTTATTAGATTGTTTGCAGTCATCATATCAACTACCTGAGGTCACCGCATGGACTGTAACACTTACCCTATACATGCTACAATAGCTGCAAAAGATTAGGGTTGCTTGTGCACACACTGCACAGATCATTGCACCCCTGTAGTAAATTTGGTTTTCCCTTTTAATCAAGTGTTTTCTCCAAATGAGATGTAACTGAGGGCTTGTGGTATTTCACAGAATGAAACGTACGTCCCAAAATTCAATAAAACCTCTAAATTGGGAAAATTGAATTAAATTTGAGTGTTCTCTTTCTATCCATTCGCACCCTATGATAGAAAACACCAAAATTTGGTTACACTCACGTGTGTGTCAGGGGGTAATTAAGTCCTTTGAGTTTGATTATGGACAAACATTAGATGTAGAAGTGTTTTCTAATGGAAATTTGCTCTAGGGTTAGGGTTATTTTTGAAGGTGATTATAAAAGGTTTAATTTATTATCCGCTGTTAACGCACGAGGGGAAAAAAAAAACCCTTAACTCCTAACCAAGAGTCCTAATCCAATTTAACTAAAGAATAGGCAAGAGAAGGTGCCACGTGGGCCGTAGAGTTTACGGCCCACATCCATATTCATTAGGTGGGTCGTACAGTTGTACAACCCACATTTCTCTGCGTTAACATATGCCATTTTAAACCCTTTTGGCAAGATAGATTTTGATAAGATAGTTAAGCTCTATGTATAAATCACTAGGATGGATAATGTCTTTCACACCCTTTTGAGGCAAGTACATGGATATCTTTATAGATAAGATTTGTTTTATTTTAGTTGCTCTTTTCTGAGGTAAGTATGTTAGACACGATATCCAAGCTTTTTTTTTTGTTTTTGGTATTTCGCAAATTCTATCTTCTTTTTTCTTAACCATTCACAGTGGAATTTTCTTCTTTCTTTCTTTCTTTCTTTTGCAGTGCTTCAGATTGGAAATTTGCAGCTGACCAATTTGTTAGAACACTTCCAGATAAATTAATAGTTCACTGTAAGGAGTGTTTTCCAAGTTTTTTTTTTTGTTATGTTTGGTATTCTATTCTCACTGGTAACATTTTGGTCTGCTCGACGTGTATCTTGGTTATAATATTTATGGACAGAAGTGTTTTTTGTGCTCATCATGTATATCTACACCGTATCTATTTCATGCATCGGAAAATTCATTATAGGTTTTTACTTGCTGCCTATCACACAATATGTATTTTTCTCGCCCATGGAGAAGATGGATCGGAGGAAGTCAGCCAATATCACAAAGTGAGGCCATAGCCCTTTGGAGGACAAAACAGGACTACAGGAATTCTGTTTTTCCTTGAATTTATTAGAAAAAAAAAGTGAAGTCCCGAACACCATGGGCAATCTCCTGAATCCCTACCTTGGCAAGTGAATCTGCCTCCAAATCAGTCTCTGCAGATCTCAATAGAGGTCTCGATTCTCTACTATCAAAATCTACTGATCTCCAAATATAGCTTCAATACCCATCTGACCATATCTAAGGTGTCATGACCACCACTAATGAACCAGAAAACCCAGCAGCTAATGCCTTGATTCCACGTACACGAATCTCCACTTTCAGAACTTTTAAGGCTTATCGACCTGAATAAACCAGCCTTTTCTTATCTAAACTCCTCCTCCAGGGCGCCATCAGTTCAACTTACCAATCTTCCAAAAAAAAACAAAAAGAAAACGGACTCCTAATCTCTCTTCAATTTCACATCTCAATAACAAAAAACAGAAAGGAAAAAAAAAGAAGTAAAGAGAAACTCAGCTTACTATATGACCTTCCAATGAAATTGGCTTCAAGGTAAGCCTTGTGGCGTCTTCAGTTGTTTGGCCTCCTTCTCTTCTCTTCTTCTTTTCCACAGTGCCTTTTGATCAACGCTGAAGGTCCTCCACTTTGAAAATGAGAACTTTTTTTACCTATCAATGCCCATGAATGGTGTTGCAATGACTGATCCTCTTCGATGCCCTTCCTATTCTCCAGGGATCGAGTTCACTCCAGGCATACAGAACTGTATGCTTTCAGAATCATGTTCAATGTGCTGCTGGCTTGAAAAGTATTTGCCTCATCTGATGTGATTTGGTTGGCGGATGTGATTCTATGCAGGTAGTGAAAGCAATGTGTCCAAGCTCACACTAGATGGCGTTGATGTCATGGGCGAGCGTTTAGCAGAGGAGGTCTCCCCCCTCCCTCCGATATGGAATTATAGTATATATGTTGTATAAACCGTCGTGATTTGCAACTGTTGAATGTTCTTTACATAATTTTCTTAAAAATGTGTCTTCTATCGCACCCATCCTTGTTTGCATTTTGCTCGGTGTTTGACAAAAGATGTAAATTTTAGGTTATGGAAGTCATTCGGCGAAAGCCAGAAGTTAGGAAGATTTCCTTTATTGCACATTCTGTGGGAGGATTGGTAGCAAGATATACAATTGGGAGACTATATAGACAACCTAGAAGAGTAAATTCAGAAATTGAATCAGTTGGAGCCCAGGATGAAGATTCAAGAGGTACAATCACTGGTCTGGAGGCGATGAATTTTATTACTGTCGCCACCCCTCATCTTGGTTCCAGGGGTAACAAACAGGTATTTTTCAATTCTTCCCATCTATATGCAAGGAGTTCAAGTATTTATCAACCTCATACACCTTAATGTCCTCTGAAAGTCTGGAGGCTAACATCTGAAAAGGAAAACTGAATGCATCATCTCATTCTTTTTTTAAAGGTCAAATGGGGCATAGTGCATCATTTTATTCATGGGCTTTTTGGGGAATTGTTCTTCATTTGCAGGTTCCATTTCTTTTCGGCGTCAATTTTTTTGAGAGAACTGCATGTCATGTTATTCACTGGATATTTAGGAGAACTGGTCGGCATCTTTTTCTTACTGATAATGATAAAGGGGAGCCTCCACTGTTGCAGCGCATGGTGGATGATTATGGTGACCTTTACTTTATGTATGCTTAATAACCATCCATGATTTCAGTTCCGATGCTTTTGCTAGACCACAGAAATTCCTCAGATGTCCTTCTCCAGGAACCAGGATACATAATCATGATACCTGATTTTTCTCTTGTAGGTCTGCTCTGCGTGCATTCAGACGCCGAGTGGTATATTCTAATGTCGGTTATGATCGTATCCCCTTCTCTGGTTTTTCTTGTTGCTGCTGTCTGTACTGCTGTTGATTATTTATCTTGTCCTATGCACCCCCTGCTTTTACTATATTTGTTTTTCATGACTAAGTTTCAATTAAGATATTGTTGGGTGGAGAACATCATCAATCAGACGTAATTGTGAACTGCCAAAGGTAATACTTGGATCTTTTTTCGAGATTTACTGATTTGTCTTCAAATTCTAGTTCAGTGATAAATGACAGATCCAACAATTCTTCTTGGTTGTGTAGTGGGAGGATTCTGTAAGTGAGAAATACCCACACATTGTACATGAAGAACAATCAAAGGGAAATGATGCTGAAGAGGGTGAACAGGTCTCAGTTGGAGATGATGGTTCTGATACGCTAGAAGGTCTGTACTGTCATTGATTGGTTGGAGCAAACATCAGCCATTGCAGTCTAAATGGCCTTTTTCAGTTTGAATGAATACTACATAGGCTGAAATTTTCATGTTGTTCTCTCTCCAAAGTTCATATTTATTAAGAGCATTATATTGTCCCTTTGTTATTTCCTTGGGAAGTGTAGTAAATTATAAACCAGCCCCCCACCCACCCACCCACCCACCCACCCAATGTACTAGGGGTATAGCTATTAGTGACTATCCAGGAGAAGAATTTATTATTGATACAGTAAAAATCCAAATAGAAAATATTTGGAGTGGAGACTCATCAATTTTTTATCTTAGAAAGAATATTGATATTGAGACCTGGACCGACATAGATATTGGGACCAATATTAAAAAAAACACTAAGACTGGGATTATGATTATCAAATAATTGATAAGAAAGAACTTTTTATCTCATGGTTCATTAGTAACAGAAAAGTATCAAACCTCTACCACTTCCTTCCAAACAGTTTTGGTAACTAATTTGAATGGTTTGTTTCAAATGCAAAATTTCATCAGTAACAGAGATGGGTTTTTCAAGCTTTAGAGCTTCAAACACCTCTTGTTAAGTTGGGAGATTTCATAATTTGAATTAGACCTATGACAAATCAGTGCCGTTGATTTATTTGTTGTAATATGCAAATATGCAGATCATCTGATTTATTGTCCATTGTAAGTTGTATCTGGTCCATCATGTCTGGATTTCCCTATCAGCTATGTATAAATTGACCTAGTTTAGTTGAGTTGTCCAATATGATCTGATTTCCTAAGATTCATTAGGTTGCTACTGCTAGCAATCCAAATTTTCTAAAATTTTTTACGTGTCTAAATGCAAAATGACTCGAAACACTGTGGATTTTATATTATGGAATTCCAGGTTTCGGCCATTTGAGATAAGTGGATTACAAAGTCACACACTCCTCATGGAAAGACTAAAGAAAGCACAAACATAACTTCGCCAGACCACACCATCCTTCTCTCATTGGATATATCCTGCTTTCTTAATTCTGGTGTGCTAGATATGTGCCATGGTCTGTCTTTTTTTTATTTTTTATTTTTTAATTTTAATGTCAAAAGTAAGTTCATATTCTTTCTTAAAACCCTAGTTGTAATTGTGTTTTTCTTTGTCAATGCACTTTTTTTCTTTCTTTCTTTTTTTTTCTTTTTTGGCCATGACTTAGGTAAAGTAGTTGAACAAAGTAGGTAAGTGACTTGGTAACTTAGATGCTAGGACATGACACTTGTAACCTGGCACTCTCACACATCCATGTAGTGACAATATTGAAAGATGACTGAATATGCACAAGACCATCCAAGATTTTGATAACTTGTACCTTGGGATGATGTGAGATTCATAAGATATTGGAGCAGTAAGTAATTGGGGCAGAATTGTTGGGATCCTCTTTTTTATTTACCGATGGAAATGGGCTCTCTACTTGATTGGTTTTTTTTGTCAAGGGTTTTGATCTTTCTGTAATCACCTAATTGGCCTTCCGGTCCTTTTTAATAAAATTCTTCTTTACCGGTAAAAAAAAAATGTAATCGGGACCCTGTTGATATTTTGGAAGAGATTAGAAGATAAAGTGGAGCCAATGAGAGCTCCACGATGAAGTGCAGCATTGCAAACAATTACTACACACTGAAAAGTGATGTTAGAATCTTATCCAAGTAGCCTCAAAGTCCCTCACTCTTTATTGTTGTAGGGCCTGTTTGGAACGCGATATTAAATGGTATGGAATTGCATTAGGTGGAATTAACACCATTATTGCACAATGATTATATGTCTGGAAATACCATGGTATTTTGACTGTCCAGTCCCACATTTGGGATCAAATTCTTCCTTTGGGAAAAACACTTTAAGTGAAACCTATGTTTGGTGGACCATGGAATTGTAATCAATGGACCAAATTTCACAACTGATGCCGGTCACCTGTATGCATATGCAACTTGATTGTCACGTGTAAAGGCGCATATGGATGGACAACGTGGATAAAACACATGCATCAATGTGGGGCCCTTTTTTTTTTTTTTGAACATTGATGAAATTTCATATAAAAAAGAAGGCTAAAGCCTAGAATATACAAAAAAAAAAAGAAAAGAACTATACAACTCTAAACAAAATCCCTCTCCAAAACTCCCTTGGATTCAACCAAGATAGCCCATCATTACACTTCCGACCAATCCTTTACATTTTGCATAGCCAATTTAAAGACCTGCCCCTCCCCTCGCCTTTTGTTCTTGAAGCATCTCTCATTCCTTTCCTACCATAAAGCCCAAAGAATCACTAGCAAGCTTAAGTTCCACACCATTTTCGAATTTCACTATTTCAACCAAATCACCATCAAGAAGGCTCTAAAAAATTCTCAAAAAATCATGACAAATCTTCTAAAATAGAGATCTATCATACCCCTAAACTTTCAGCTCAAACGGGGTCTATTTGACCATACATTGCTTACGTCATCCGTACGGCCGCTGACGTCAGCAATCTGACATGTCGCCTCTTAACTCCCTTGATGCGGAATAGTTTGATCTTTTCTCTGATACCAAGTAGAAGAGGATTAGATAATTAGGATGGAAGAAGAGGAGAGAAGAAAGGGAAGAAGAGGAGAGAGAGTGAGAGAGAGTTTTAGGGTGAATCTTGTGTATGTGTGCCACATGCCCACCATACAAAGCTTTATTAGAACAAGCATATAGTATACTGTAGGAGAAGAGAAAAGATGTGCACATGCACTTACAATCAAAGAGCCACATACTAACATACATATATACTAATATTCTCTAGACTCCCCCTCAAGTTGGAGTATAGATGTTGATCATGCCCAACTTGTTACAAACACGATGAAGAGCATCTCGACTTAAAGACTTCGTAAGAACATCCGCAAGTTGATCCCCGGACCGAAAAAAAGGAGTGATGATTTCCTTCGAGGCAACTTTCTCCCCAATAAAGTGACAGTCAACCTCAATATGCTTGGTGCGCTCGCGGAAAACAGGATTACGAGCAATATGTATGGCTGCCTGATTGTCGCAATGAAGAGAAATAGGGCCCGAAGGAGAATAGCCAAGTTCGTCAAGAAGGGTGCGAAGCCACACGAGCTCACATGTAGCATGAGCCATAGCACGATATTCTGCTTCAGCCGAGGAGCGCGCAACAACTGATTGCTTTTTTACTTTTCCACGTGACAAGATTACCACCTAGGAAGGTACAAAACCTGGATGTAGATCGACGATCATATATACTACTGCACAATCGGCATCGGAATAGCCCGAAAGATGAAGATGACCATGAGACTGAAAATGGATGTCAAGGCCCGGTGCTGATTTAAGATACCGGAGTATGCGGTAAACAGCCGTGAGATGTGAAGAACGGGGAGCTTGCATGAACTGGCTGACAACTCCTACCACAAAGGAGAGATCTGGACGAGTAATAGTCAAATAAATGAGCTGACCTACAAGCTGACGGTACACTCCAGGATCAGAAAGAAGAGTAACATCATCTGGCTGAAGCTTATGCGAAGTATCCATAGGGGTGGTAGCCGGTTTGCATCCTAGCATGCCGGTCTCCACGAGAAGATCAGGAGCATATTTTTGTTGGGATAAGGATACCCCGGTTTGGGAGCGAGCAACCTCGATGCCCACAAAGTAGTGAAGATGACCAAGGTCTTTGATCTCAAACTTGTTCTTCAGAAATTCTTTGACATCGCCCATGCCAACCAAATCACTGCCTGACAGTACAATATCATCCACATACTCAATGAGAACCATGATGCCCGTCAATTGTCGACATATAAAGAGAGAATGATCGGCATGACTACGAACAAAGTCAAACTCCATGAGAGCTTGACTGAATTTGTCGAACCAAGCACGTGGGGACTGTTTGAGCCCATAAAGGGCCTTCTTCAATCGACACACAAGCGTAGGATTGTGGGAAGCAATAAAGCCTGGAGGTTGATGCATGTAGACCTCCTCCGCAAGATCTTCATGAAGAAATGCATTCTTGACATCTAGTTGGAACAAGGGCCAAGATAAATTGACGGCCAAGGAGACCACCACACGAATAGAATTAAGTTTTGCCACTGGAGAGAATGTCTCGAAATAATCCACGCCCTGAGTCTGTGTATATCTCCGAGTAACAAGACGGGCCTTGTAGCGATCAATGGAGCCATCAGGAAGGAATTTGATCGTGTACACCCATTGACACCAAACAGGTTTGTGCCCTGGAGGAAGAGAAACTAGCTCCCAAGTATGATTCTTCTCAAGAGCAAACATTTCTTCCATCATAGCCTTCGTCCAGTCAGGACTTTGAAGAGCGTGGGAGAGAGACCGAGGAATAGCCTTTGATGAAATGAAAGCTGCAAACGACTGAAAGGACGGTGAAAGATGATCATATGAAACAAAATTGCTAATGGGGTGTTGTGTACATGATTGTGTCCCTTTACGCAAGGCAATGGGAAGATCCGGACTTGAGGTAGGAGAATCACCTGAGCCAACATCCAAAGTGAGTGGACGAGTGGACAGCGGAGCGCATAAAAAGATTTATCTCGACGATGATACACTCGCAGAGGCTTCGGGTCACCCAAATCACCAACAGAGTTAGGAATGGGAGGTGAAAGAGTCTCCCTATGATCACTAGTGACAAGAGGAAGGGGAGAAGCAATATGCTCCCCCTCACTCGCAAGAGGATCACAGAGGGATTGACCGTGAGGCGAAAAAAAAGGAACATCTTCAAAAAATGTTACATCGGCAGAGATATATTTCTTACGAGTCGAGGGGTCATAACACTTATACCCTTTCTGGCTCGGAGTGTACCCTAAGAAAACACATTTAATTGCCCTGGGACTAAGTTTATCATTACGATCATCTAAAATTTGAACGAAGCATGTGCATCCAAAAACTTTAGGGGGTAAAGGAAATGGATTGTCATGAGGATACAACATATTAAATGAGGATTTGGAAGACAATATACGTGAGGGAATACGATTAATAAGGAAAGTGGAAGTAAGAAGAGCGTCACCCCAAAAATGCTTAGGTAGATGCATACCAAGAAGAAGGGTACGCGCGACTTCAAGAAGGTGACGGTTCTTTCGTTCTGCAATACCATTTTGTTGTGGAGTGTAAACACATGATGTCCGAGACAAAATACCATGTTCCTGTAAGAAGGACAAAAAATGAGTGGACATGTACTCCCTCCCATTATCAGAATGGAGGGTTTTAATTGAGCATTGAAATTGAGTGCACACTTCACGATAAAACACTTTAAACACATCAAACACTTCACTCTTTGATTTCAAAAGCTAAACCCAGGTCATGCGAAAATAATCATCAATAAAGGTGACAAAATATTTAAAACCAAAAGTGGAAGTAACCGGGGCTGGTCCCCATACATCTGAGTGAACCAGATCAAAAGGTTGAGATTTCCTTCCTGAAACACTTGGAGGAAACATAGTACGATGATGTTTTGATAATTCACAAATATCACAACACAAAGGTTTAGTAACCGAGAATGAAGGAAACAAAAGTCTCAATCGAGCTAAGGAAGGATGTTCTAAGCGGCAATGCCACCGTGTGATGGAGTCTCGATCAAGAGAATAGGTACTTGAAGCAGCAACAGGTGTATCATTGAGAAGATAAACGCCTCCTCGCTCATGCCCCCCACCAATCACTCTCTTCGTCTATAGGTCCTGAAAAAGACAATGAGAAGGGTAAAAGGTAATCGAACAATTCAACGATTTAGTAAGGGAGCTAACAGACAGTAAGTTTAATGGAAAACGAGGTACATGTAAGACTGAGGACAATGGCAAGGAAGGGGAAAGGGAGATGGAACCAATCCCAGAAATGGGGGCATGTGTTCCATCTGCGACTTTAACATATTGAGAGTAGGAGGAAGGAGAATAAGAGGAAAAGAGATGTTACTTACCAGTCATGTGGGAGGAAGCTCCAGAGTCAATGACCCAGGAGGTGGTAGAAGAAGACGCTAGAAGAGCGGTACTTGACTGGGCCGAAACTACATGAGAAGGCTCAAGAACATCACGTATATGAAGCCGCATCAGGGCATCATAAGCTGCTCGAGAAATAATGAGTGACTCTTCAGAAGAAGGATGCTCAGCTGCCAGGGTGGAAGGTTGTCCCTCAGGAGCAACAGTAGCTGTAATAGAGGCAACAACACACGTAGGACGACTATGGAGCTGCCAACAATAATTAATAATGTGATTAGTTCCGCCACAATGCGAACAAATGCGGGAACTATCACGTCCTCGTCCACGTCCACTACGACCTCGAAGATGACGACCAACACATCCCCAATCTCCCTCTCGGCCTTTGCCACGACCACCATAACCAAAAGTGTGCCCTGAACTCAAGGATGGCGTGCGAGATCTAGGAAAAATGGAAGATGGATCGCCAGCAAGGTGTGCTGAACGCTCTGGTGGTACAAAAGGATTTGAAGGAAGAGCTGATATAGTAGCGCGCTGGCACATGGCATAGACTGTTGTTAACGGAGGAAGGGGATCATTAACAACCACTTGATCCCGAACACTGAGGTAGACGGAGTTCAACCCTGCGAGGAACTGCATAACACGAGTGTCATCCCGTTGCTTGCGAGCATGCTCATGATTGTCTAGACATTTCGAAGGAAGAGGTTGATACAAGTCCAGCTCATCCCAAATGCCTCGAAGTGTTGAATAGTAATCTTTTAATGATCTTGAGTCTTGCTGGAAATGACCAATTTCTTAAATAAGCTGAAATCCCCGTGAAATTTTTTAGACTCAGAGTACATGTCATGAAGGGAGTCCCAAATGCCTTTAGCCGATGATAAAAACATCACGGAGTGGCTAACCGAAGAATTCATACTGTTCAACAACCATGTAATGACTTGATAGTTCTCCTTTGTCCAAGTCTTGTAGGTGTCTTCTGTAGAGCTTGGAGGATCATCCAGAATATACGACAACTTCTCACGGGCCCCCAAGAACACTTTTACAGATTGTGCCCATTGAAGATAGTTATCACCATTCAACTTAATCGAGGTGATTTGGAGTGAGTTGGGTTCAAGCGAACCCATGCCAAGATGAGATTTCCCTTTGTACTCCATAAGAATGAGGGGTCCAAGTAAAATGTACTTCAATAAAGTCTCTAATAAGCAATCCTTTGAGGAGATGAGAGACTAACCCCAATCAACTAGAAAACTCTGAAAATACCACCCGAAGTACTCAAATCTGACACAAACAGCCCAAAAATGACATGGCCGCACCTCTATTTGGGGTTAAAACCCACTCAAATCTTAATATCAACCCAAAACTCCTCCAATATTAGCTTGAGTGAGAGATATCAGTCCATCTAGAGGAAAGAAAAAAGAGAAAAGCTTACCGATTTGAGAAAAATCGACGAAAAACTGATTCGGGGCCTGATTTTCGAATTTCACTATTTCAACCAAATCACTATCAAGAAGGCTCTAAAAAATTCTCAAAAAATCATGACAAATCTTCTAAAATAGAGATCTATCAAACCCCTAAACTTTCAGCTCAAACGGAGTCCATTTAACCATACATTGCTGACGTCAGCCTTACGGTCGTTGACGTCAGCAATCTGACGTGTCGCCTCTCAACTCCCTTGATGTGGAATTGTTTGATCTTTTTTCTGATACCAAATAGAAGAGGATTAGATGATTAGGATGGAAGAAGAGGAGAGAAGAAAGGGAAGAAGAGGAGAGAGAGTGAGAGAGAGTTTTAGGGTGAATCTTGTGTATGTGTGCCACATGCCCACCACACAAAGTTTTATTAGAATAAGCATATAGTACACTGTAGGAGAAGAGAAAAGATGTGCACATGCACTTACAATCAAAGAGCCACATACTAACATACATATATACTAATATTCTCTAGATTTCCCTTTCTTCCCTTCCCCACCATTGTGCCAAGCTATGAGAAATTCTTCAATTGAGTTTGGGAACACCCATAAGACCCTCATAGACTGAAGAAAGAGACCCCAAACCTTCGATTCGAAAGCACAATGAATAAACAAATGATCTACCGACTCCGCGTTTCTTAGACACATTAAGCATACATTTGGGAGGATCATCTTCCTTTTACAGAGGTTGTTAACTGTTAACACTTTATTCTTCCCTACTAACCAAGCAAAGGCTGTCACCTCCTTAGGGGAACCATAATGCCACAGAAAAGCTGTTGGAGCAGCCCCTCTAGCTTCATTTTCTGCATTCAACATCCGATAGCAAGATCTAACTGAAAAAGAACCTAATTTTGCCTTGAACCATCTCATGGAGTCCATCTCGGATATCATTGGAGAAATGGGACAAAGCAGCTCTAACAATTGAATAAACTCTTCGACTTTGTCAGCCCACAAATTTTTTTCTAAACGGAAGAGTCCACACCACCTATGCACCTGAAAAAGAATAACAAGTACTCACCTTCAAACCCCTTTCCTTTGCTATCCCTACCAATAAAGGAAACCTCTCCTCCAAATCCATCTCCCCCATCCATTGATCCTCTCAAAATCTAATTCTCTCACCATCCACCAAATGAAAACCTATGCCCTCCCATATTTTATCTTTCAGAGATGACACCGATTTCCACAAATAGGACGAACGATAAAGCAAGGAAGCTTTAGCCCACCACCCCCCATTCTCTAACCCATATTTCCTTGCAAGCACACCCCTCCATCTATCCTCTCCCTCCGCCCCAAACCTCCAAACCCATTTCCCAAAAAGCGCTAAGTTCATCACTTCTAGCTTCACAATTCCTGCTCCACCTTGATCCTTCGGCTTATAAACCTCCTCCCATTTCAATAGGTGAAATTTGTGCTTCTCTCCCGCCCCTTCCCAAAGAAAAATCCTTCTACGTCTTTCCAAGGCATTGATAATTGATTTTGGACATTTGAAAAGAGACATAAAATAGACAGGGAGATTAGACAAAGACGCTTTAACCATGATCATCCCCCCCCCCCAAGCGATAAGCACTTAGACTTCCACCTTGACATTTCCTCTCACATCTTTCTATAACTGTGTCCCACATGTGTTTCGCCGGTTTCCCTATACATAATGGAAGACCCAAATACGTCGTCGGAAAAGAAGCTTCCACACAACCAATAACCATTGCAAATTTCCGAACTTTATCGATAGAGATACCAACCCCCAACATCTGACTTTTGGAGATATTTACTTTTAACCCCGAAACCACCTGACTATAATAGAACGAAGATTTTCCACATAGAAATCTTCCGCCTTACATAACAAAAGGGTATCATCCGCATACTGAATATGAGAAATCTGAAACTCCGAATTATCCACCCCAAAGCCTTGAATTAAACCAATCTGAACTCCTCTATCCAGCATTCTACTAAGAGCCTCCATAATGGTGACAAACAGAAGAAGGGATAGTGGATCGCATTGACGAATCTCCCGAGAAGCTTAAAAAAAAACCTTTAGGCGAACCGTTCACAAGAATGGAGAACTTAGCCGATCTTACATGTAATTGAATTCACGATCTCCACTTCGGCCCACAACCCAGCTTGCCCAACATATAATCTAGAAAAGCCCAATCCACATGATCATATGCCTTTTCAATATCAAGCTTGCAAAATATTCCTTCCTCTCCTTTTCTATGGCACGAGTCGACACATTCATTGGCTAAAAGAGAGCAGTCCACAATCTGTCTTCCATCCACAAAAGCCCCTTGAGATTCTGAAATAACATTACCCAAAACCTTCCCGAACCTTGAAGCCAACACCTTTACTAAAATCTTGTAAGGACCTCCTAACAAACTTATAGGGCGAAAATCTTTCATACTTTCAACTCCCTCTTTTTTGGGAATCATCACTATAAACGTGGCCCCAAGCTGCTTCGCAAGAGTCCCTCTCTTAAAGAATTCTTGCATGAAGCCTATGACATCTCCCTTCACTCAATACCAAAATATCTGAAAAAAGCTATCGGGAAACCATCCGGCCCAGGGGCTTTGTCACCCTCCAATTCCACCACAACTTTCTTGATTTCCTCTTCCGAAAAAGGAAGCTCTAAGGAGGCCGCCTCTTCTTCCGATATAGAATCAAAGTGCAAATTATCAAGGGACGGCTTGGGATCTCTACCTTTAGACATGAGATCTTTGTAAAAGTGGACTATGACCTCACAAATTTTGTCTTTACCTACTAACCTTTGACCATCCATTACTAGGGAAGAGATCTTATTAACCCGAGCTCTAGTGCTTGCTGTAGCATAAAAGAACTTGGTGTTCTTATCTCCTTCTTTCAACCATAACGCCCTCGACCTCTGTCTCCATTTAATCTCTTCTTCCTTCAATCTAGCATTATACTTCGCTCTATGAAGTAGTGGATTTCGAAATCCACTAGAAATCCCGCCGTATCTCCTGCTAGAACCGATGATATGATACCCAGATTAATCCAATCCTTCCCGTTGTTTCCAAATGCCGGATGGAATTTACATTGGACCAAATGCAATTCCATACCACGTAATCCGACGTTCCAAACAGGCCCTTAGATTTTGGTGCATGTGTCGATGATAATAGAAATTAGGGAATATTAACTCTTAGCTGTAGAATGGTATTTATTCAAATATTTTGATTACTTATTGGAAATTATAGACAATCTCCGTATAATATATTGGAGGGTCTACTGTATCAGTATGGGCATGATTGGGAGCTTGTAAATGGAGGTAAATGGGAAATGAAATTGGAGGGAAATGAATTGGGAGTAAATAACTTACTCAGTTGTGTTTGGATGAGAGTAAATGAAATGAATTTGAAATCTAAATATTCTGTTTGGATGGGAGTAAATGGGAGGAATTAGAATGCATTTGAAATTTTCAATATATTCACAGGAATAGATGTGATATCCCAAATCAGCTTTAATATCCCAATGTAGTGTACATATGTGATATTTAATAGAATGATTGTAATAAGCCCATTAAAATATGTACTTTAGCAAAAAAAAAAAAAAAGAAGGAAATTTCGAGCCTGGGGGTAGGCCACAAACATAAGGATCACAAACAAGCAACTTTTTAACATTTTTTAACCATCCATTTAGATGGCCAACCTTTGGACGGTTAGGTTCATTCTTTTTGTGTGATTTTAGTGATGTAGCCAATAATTGGATTGTTTTGGAGTATCATTAGCGTGCTACGTGTATGGTGGACATGTGCATAGCGGCACCTTTGTTTACTCATGCGACTCTCCAATGGAGCTCAAAAAGGCATTTACCGCATTTACTTTTAAATCCTCTCTTGTAGAGAGGATTTCATTTACATACCCATTTTCTCCCATTTCATTTCATTTGCATGCATTTACTCCCATCCAAACACACCTCAAATGTCATTTACCACCATTTATTCCCAATTCCACCCATTTACCTCCATTTACTTCCATCCAAACGGCTCCTATATGTATTTGTTTAGAAAATCTTAGGAAGTAGAAAGTGTTTCTAGATTAATAGAAATGCAATTAAACTATATTAGTAAGCTAAAAACAAAACTTTTTTAGGGATAATATAAGGAAAAGTAAAGTTGGGTATTTTTTCTAGCTGCCACACAAGTCAAGTATTTTTATAGTAGACATGCTGGGGTTCACATGTATTTGCAATGTGCATCTGATATGCCATTTTTTCTTTTAAAATAAAGTTCACTTGCTATGTACATGGCGGATTTCATGAACAAGGTATTCCGTAATAATATGGTGGCCATTACGGCCACCGTCTATTGTTATGATACGGGCAGTAACAGCCATTATGCCCCCCATCACAGCAAATTTTTTTTTGAAAGAAAACCTGTATCGACCATGTAATGGGCTGTTACGGATCTTTTTTTCCGTGACGGCTGTTGCAACCCTGTAACACATAACGGTTGCCACTGTTACCCTTGGTTGTGAAGGTACCTGACACTGTATTCTCCAAATGTGTTTCTTTTGGGCCGTTTTGCTGTTTTGGCTTGTACATAAGCTGTTTTATGTAAACTATGAAGCTTCAAGAAAATTGGTTATAATTTTTCCATTTGAACTTTATTTTGCAGAAGAGCTGGTGGCAGGTCTCTCACGCGTGTCATGGGTGAAAGTTGATGTTAGCTTTCACAGCAGCAAACGAAGATTTGCTGCACATAGTCTTATTCAGGTCTTTGTTCAATCTTCTTCTTCTTCTTCTTCTTCTTCTTCTTTTTCTATTCTTTTTCTTTTTCTTTTTTTTTTTTGGAAGGCAAGTAATTTATGGAAGGCACAGTCATTCAGGTCTCTGTTCAATCTGTTTAGTCTTTACTTTCAATTTACTGGTGAAATTACTTAAGCCTTCGAACTGTTCAATCTAGCATAACATGAGGATGACCAAATGACCCCATGAATGAACTAGAATGTAGATGACCCTGATGATGATTGAATAATGAAAATGCCCTTTTTGAATTGTTAGCAAGAGATTCATGCCTTCTGTATCAGGGATACTAACCGCTCCAACCAACACAAGAACATCGTAGTCATTCCAAGATGTTCTACTCAGCTTAGGGAATGTAGTTCTCCCAGAATTGCATGGGTACTGTATAGTTTTCCAGGGGTAGTCAATCATTCTCATGCAAGTCGTGCCTGTGAAAAACATGTGCCAGGTATTGTTATGGTAATTCTGGGTACTCCATAGGAAGTTGTCATCCTTCGGCAGACATCTATTTTGTTCATCTATTCACATTTTCTGCAATAGACCTCTTTAAAGCTCAAGGATTTCCATTATTCTTTTGGAAGGTTTCGTGTCCCTAAATGGCCTCTCCAGTTGCACGACTAACACAGCAACATATTCTCCTCTGCAAGAACCATCAAGAAAACCTCAATACATAGTGACAGTGTGAATATGTTTTTCTCGTATTCAATAAAATTAAAAGTGCCTTGACCATACGTCCAATAACATATTTATAATGAAACCATGAATCCTAGGAACTAAATCTTTTATAATCAGGAAACTAATTAGAAGTGCAAAACTACCATAAACAATGAAGAATTGTTTTAAACCACCATAAATCACGATACTAAAACATCAGAAACAAATTCTGAAATGACTGAATTTTGTAAAAAGAAAAAAAGAGAAAAGAAAATCATCACCATCAACTAAGCCATATCCCAACTAATTGGGGTCAAGCTGCATGAATCCTTGTCCACCATTCTACTATCAAGGGCCATAAATTCAGTTAAACCATAGGTCATTAAGTCTTTTCTTACTACCTCCACCCATGTCCTTTTGGGCCTTCCCTTGCCCTTTTAGGGTCTTCAACTTGTACCAACTCACTCCTAACTGGCGCACAGTTCTCGGTCTCCGTTGTGCGTGACCAAACCATCTAAGTCTACTTTACCTCATCTTATTACCCACTGTTGCTAGTCCTAAATTCCCTTGAGCGCATTCATTTCTAGTTTCATCCTTCCTCGCCTTGCTACTCATCCATCTCAACATCCTCATTTCAGCGACACTATCCTGTGAACATGTTGGTCCTGAACTGCCCAACATTCTGTCCCATAAAGCATGGCTGGTCTTATAGCTATCCTGTAAATTTTCCTTTTTAAGTTGTTCTGTGAAAAAGAAAAACCACTTTACCAAAAAATGTGAGTCTGCTTGAGTAGACATCGACATGACTCTGTTGAACAGTTGATCTACTTCCTATTGTTTTTCCAATTTTGCTTCTACTGAAGATTCTCCTTTGCCCAACCTAACTCCGTCATGCTGTTGCATGTTCCTCATTAGTCTTTTCTAAATTGAACAATTTTGCATCTTTAAAGTCGCCAAAACTCATCTCTATGTTCTTGCACTGCAACTTTGTTTCAATTGGAGCATAAATCCTCTCTTCCAATCTGTCAGCTGAATTCTGATCCCATTGAATCAAACATTCAATTCAACAATCAACTCCCATCCTACCACAGACTTCAATGGTGGATTCAGTACCCAAAACCCAGTATCTTCCTTGACAACATCTTTGGTTTCAATTCATTACAATTCTTGCCTTTCAAGCTCAAGGATTTCTTCGACTGCTAGATTTACATGTAGATGCATGGTTAGACCTTCAAAAAGCATGTTACTTTCTGAGAATTTGCAATCTCTCAGATGATATTCTGGTATCCCCGTGTCTGAGACCTTGTCCTCATATCGCATGATCTGATGGTGTGTCTTGGTGACCTTCAATGGTTACCCGTCCAAAAAAAGAAAAGAAAAGAAAAAAGAGAAAAAAAAAACTCCGATTCTCCTGTGCTGTCAACGCTAGTTGTCGATGTCATTCTTGACAGATAATATTTGGCAATTTCTAGAGTCCATTTTATTGGTGTCTGTTTTTGGCTGTTCTCACTGAATCAGCTGATCAAACTGCTCTTGAAATTTCATATTGGATACTTGCATCCCCATCCTCAAGGGACTGCATCTGTTACTCATCACATCATTTTTGCAGGTCGTGCTGCTATGCAAACCAGTTACTGATGCTTAACTCATGATGGAAAGTCCTGATGGTTCTTCAACAGAAAAATCCTCGGCATAGGGAAAATCCAAAAATATTTTTCTTCCGATACTTTTTTGGAACACGTTTTTCTTTGTTTATTCACTACTAGAACTGTGTTGATATTATTTAAAAAAGGATCTGCTCGGGAAGCTAAATCTTGTGCAAACAAGAAACCAATTAAAATGAAAGACTACCTTAAAAAATAATTACTAGATTGAACCTATCCTCCAACTAGAATGAAAATCTAAAAAGGCATGCTGAAACCGTCGACTGTTTTACCAATATCCACACTGTATCATAACTCTTCTTGAGTAGATACTACTGAAAAAACTGAACCTGTGGCCGAAAAGTTATCTGATTGTGGCTGTGCATCACACACAATGTACTTCAAGCGATCTCTACCAACATACCATATCGTTTTGTTTTTCGTTGAAGTTCCGGTATGGAAGTATCCAGCACCAATCTGCATCTGTTCAGCATAGCATGCATGCAAAGCTAACCTCACCAATCACAATTCCCAGATCTTTCCTGATGGAGCAATTGCCCTTTCCAACCTTTTTTCCAGGTCAAAGATCATTTCATGCATTCAGAGGGTGCAGATGTCATACTTCACATGATTGATCATCTCCACACTTAGAAGGTGCATGTTTGAAGAAGTCAAGCTCTCGAAATGACAGGTTATGTCACCTTCCATGAGAATGCGGATGTTTCATTCCAAAGCACAGCACATTCTTCTCCACCCGCTCCTGTAGCACAGTAAAACATCCGTTTCCACTTCTTTGATGGCAGCTTCAAGATTAGCTAATTGTATGTATGAAGAGCTCCCAAAAGAAGGGAAAACATTAATCGGTGTGAAGTTTTGCTTATTCTTTATTAGGTGTATTATGTGCTCGTCTCTACAGATGTACGTGGTACTTATTAAGCTTTATCAATAATCATTGATTGATTTATAGTGTTTATGTGGGCACAGAATAGCTATTTTGCTTGAGGCAATGCTCCTTAGGTTGATTGAGAGTATGTTTGAACATGTTGCCTAGCCAGCTACCTTTGTTTAACTGTTCATGAGAAACTATGGGGTACTGTTGTGTCAAGACATGAAAATGCCCTGATGCTCCAAGTCAATGCAGATGGGTCCCATGGTTTGACGATCAAGACGGTTGATATGATGGATCCCATCCTTGATTAGGGTTCCAGTTTGGAGGATCCCAAACCTTCAATCAGTAGCTCACAAGTGGTAAGAAGGAAAATAAATAAATAAATAAAAATAAAATCCAGTGAAGATTAGAAAAAGCCAAACATGGGATGGCTGAGATCTTTCAATCTAGAAGAAATACAGCATCCCCTATCCACTGGTTTTTACCAGGTCAATGGTCTGATCAACTGTCATGGGACCCTTTTTCATGGACAAGGCACTGTGGCATTATTCAAATTGTGGTCCATGATCCATCAGAACTCTATAATATCTCATTGTTCTATCACTGGTGTTTAGTTACAATATTCCTCTGATTCCTTAGACAATTTTTAGCGTAGGTATTGATATTTGGTCGGGTATTAAACCCATCAAATTGTCCTATGTTCTTGATTTATGGCCCATAGTTTTTTATCAGCAGGGTCCTTTGAATACCATTAAAAAATGCCAATTTAGGACTGACTGATCTGTTGCTTGTTCGTCATGCATATCAATCTTTATTTCACGATGACCTAAAGAATGGATTTAGCTCAGATCTTTATGACGAATTATACAATGTCGTGGTTGAATATTTGTACAATGTCCTTCAGGTATCGGTTGGTACAAGTGGGTCCCATGGTCCAGTGATCCAAACCATTGTTATGGCGGGCCTTGTGGTGATTGTCCCATGCACAAAAAGCCCTGGGGTTGGAATGCCCTACCAATATTTTAGGGCGCATTTGGCATCTCTACTCTAATTCAATAAGAGCTTTTTGAATAAGAGCTACTTCAATAAGTCCTTTTTGTTCTAGCTTTGTTTTAAACACGCTCGTTTGGTAAAATCTCCAAAAAAAAAAAAAAAAAAAAAAATCTTATTTAAAATAAGCATGTTTGATAAAATTTTCAAATAAGAGCTTTTTTTTAAGGGTAATTGATGCCATTTTTAAAGATTACAACAACTTTAATATAAGAGCAATCCAAATGGTTGTTTTGGCGGACCATCCATCATGTGGGGCCTAACATTCCTACTTGCTCTTTATGTGGGGCCCCTCAATGTCCACTACCCATCACCCATCACGTGGACTCCACATTTGATGTGTCCATAGTGTGGGCCCTACCTTTGAAGTGGATTGTCCATCATGTGGGGCCCACTTTTGGTATCCACCATTCATCATGGGGGGTGCACCTTCTATGTGGATCATCCATCATACGGCCCACTTTGGATATGGGTCATATATCATGAGAGACCTTAGATGTGGACCGTCCATTGGTGGGGCCCACTTGATGTGAACTGTCCATTATGAGGGGCCACACTTTTATGTGGGCTATCCATCATGTGAAGCCCACTCCGTCCATTATGTGGGCCCACCTTGATGTGGACCATTCATTGTGTGGGGCCCCACCTTTATTATTTGTCGTTCATCATGTGGGCCCATCTTTTATATCAACTGATCATCATGTGGGCCCACCTTCAATGACCATCATCCATCATGTGGGTCCCACCTTTGATGTGGACTGTCCATCAAATGGGACCCATTTGATGCTCACGTTTTCATGTGGGGCCCACCTTTGATGTGAACCTTTTATTATGTGGGCCCACTTTGATGTGGGGCTCCACTTTAATATGAATCATTCATCATGAGGGGCCCGATCTTTGATGTCCACCATCCATCATGTGGGTCCCACCTTTGTCGTGGACCACTATCATGTGGGGCCCACTTGATGTGGATAGTCCATTATATGGAACCCACCTTTGAGGTCCACCATTCATCATGTACGTCCCACCTTTTGCTGTGGATCGTCCATCATGTGGGGCCCAACCTTTAATATGGGTCATTCATCATGTAGGCCCACCTTTAATGTCAACCTTCCATCATGTGGTCCCACATTCAATGTCCACCATCTATCACATGGGTCCTATCTTTGATGTGGAACATCCATCATGTGGGTCCCATTTTTGTTGTGGACCATCTATCATGTGGGGCCCACTTGATGTGGATAGTCCATCATGTGAGACCCACCTTTGATGTCCACCATCCATCATGTAGGTCCCACCTTTGCTATGGACCACCCATCATGTGGGGCTGAACCTTCAAGATGGGTCATTCATCATGTGGGCCCTCCTTTAATGTCAATCTTCCATCATGTGGTCCCACATTCAATGTCCACCATCCATTGTGTGGGTCCCGCCTTTGATGTAGACCATCATCAGGTACGGCTTGCTTGATGTGGATCGTTCATCATGTAGGGCCACACTTTGATGTGACTATGCATTATGTAGGCACACCTTGGATATGGGCCATTCATTATGTGGGGCCCACCTTCACTATGGGTCGTTCATCATGTGGGCCTTTCTTGAAGAAAGAGAAGAGAAGAGGGTAAGATGGGAATTACTTGAAAAGTTTAAAGGTAAACTTGTCCAAAAATTAGTCTAAAATGTCTGCCCGCAAAAGCTAAATAAACTCCATTTCAAAAAGTAACCCCTCCCCAACTTATTACATCAGAGCTTATTTACTACTTTCTAAAAAAGTTAAGCACTTCATTAGATCTTACCAAACAGTCCAAAAGCTTATTTTTGTTAGAAATAAGTAAATAAGCTCTTATTTGTAGAGATGCCAAACGCCCCTTAGTCTTTGTAAATAGAAAAGTGATACTTGAGCCTCTTTTTGTGTCATGGCATGACGCTGTAGAATTAGAAACCGTAAATTCTGATTCAATTTGTTGTAATCAATTAATTAAAGGGTCGTTTGGCATCTCTACGCTAATTCAATAAGAGCTATTTCAATAAGTTTTTTTTGTTCTAGCTATGGTTTTAAATAAGCCCATTTGGTAAAATATCCCTAATAAGCTCTTATTTAAAATAAGCATGGTTAGTGAAACTTTCAAATAAGAGCTTTTTCTAAGGATACTTGACGTCATTTTTAAAAATTACAACTACTTAAAGATAAGAGCAATCCAAATGGTTGTTTGGATGGACTGTCCATCATGTGGGGGCCAGCATCAATGCTAATTGTCCTTTATGTGAGGCCCCTCTCTACTACCCATCACCATCACGTGTACTCTACATTTGATGTGTCCATAGTGTGGGCCCTACCTTTGAAGTGTATTGTCCATCATGTGGGGCCCAGTTTTGATATACCATTCATCGTGTGGGATGCACCTTCTATATGGATCATCCATCATATGGGCCCCTTTGGATTTGGGTCATTCATCATGAGAGACCTTGGATGTGGACCATCCATTAGGTGGGGCCCACTTGATGTGAACTTCCATTTTGAGGGGCCACACTTTTATGTGAGCCATCCATCATGTGAAGCCCACTCCATCCATTATGTGGGCCCACCTTGATGTGGACGATTCATTGTGTGGGCCCCACCTTCAATATGAGTCATTCATCATGTGAGCTGATCTTTGGTATCAATTGACCATCATGTGGGCCCACCTTCAATGACCATCATCCATCATGTGGGTCCGACCTTTGACGTGGACTGCCATTTAAATGAGACCCACTTGATGTGTATATTCTGTCATGTTGGGCCACACTTTGATGTGGGCCATCTATCATGTGGGGCCTACCTTTGATGTGAAATTTTCATTATGTGGGCCCCACTTCAATATGAGTCACTCATTATGTGGGGCCCATCTTTGATATGGACCATCCATCATGTGGGTCCTACCTTTGTTGTGGACCATCCATCATGTGAGTCTTACCTTTGTTGTGGACCACTATTATGTGGGGCCCACATCAAGTGGGTAGTCCATCATGTGGGACCCACTTCGATATCCACCATCCATCATGTAGGTCCCACCTTGGCTGTGGACCATCCATCATGTGGGTTCCAACCTTCAATATGGGTCATTCATCATGTAAGCCCACCTTTACTGTCAACCTTCCATCATGTGGTCCCACATTCAATATCCGCCATCCATCACTTGGATCCTACCTTTGATGTGGACCATCCATCATGTGGGTCCCACCTTTGTTGTGGACCATCTATCATGTTGGGTCCACTTGATGTGGATAGTCCATCATGTGGGACCCACCTTTGATGTCCACCATCCATCATGTAGGTCCCACCTTTGCTATGGACCATCCATCACATGGGGCCCAACCTTCAATATGGGTCATTCATCATGTGGTCCCACCTTTAATGTCAACTTTACATCATGTGGTCCCACCTTTAATGTCAACTTTACATCATGTGGTCCCACATTCAATGTCCACCATCTATAGCAAATGTGGGCGCCACCTTTGCTGTGAACCGTCCATCACTTAGGGCCCACTTGATGTGGATAATCTATCCATCATGTGGGGCCACATTTTAATATGGGTCATCCATCATGTGGGACCCACCTTTGGTGTTCATTGTCAATCGTGTGGGGCCCAACCTTCAATATGGATTGTTCATCATGTGGGCCTACCTTTGATGTCAACCTTCCATCATGTGATCCCACCTTCAATATCCCCCACCCATCATGTAGGTCCCACCTTTAATGTAGTTGTTCATTATGTGGGGCCTACCTTTGATGTGACCATGCATTATGTGGGCCCACCTTGATATGGAAACCCATCTTCAATATGGGTTGTTCGTCATGCGGGCCAACTTTAGAGATAATCTAAAGAAGTGAAGAGGGCAAGATAGGTATTACTTAAAAAGTGTAAGGACAAACTTGTTCAAAAATTAATTAAAAATGTCTACCCACTTAAGGCAAATAAGCTCTTAAAAAAAAAGTGACATTCCAATCACTTATTATTTAAGAGTTTTTTTCTAACTTATAAAATAATAAGCTCTAAAATAAAAGCATTACCAAACGGTTTATTTTCATGATAAGAGCTTTTTTTTTTTTTAATTTTAAATAAGCATATAAACTCTTTTTAGTTAGCTGTGCTTTGGAAGACAAAAAAAACCCATTTGAATCTAGAAAAGATTTGACTAAACACCAATAAATCCACTATCTATTTTGAGTAACTCTCATTATAGCAGTAAAAGCAAGCCGTGGTGCTCTGTGTGATTGATTGTGCACCGTTCAAAAAAAAAAAAGAAAAAGAAAAAAAGCAGTAAAAGCAAGCTGAGTAACTCCCAATATAGCAGTAAAAGCAAGGCATTGGGTGCTTCAGCATGCTACAGTGATGTACTGCTAGCCTGCTACAACACGGCCAGCCAATGAATGATAATGATCTCGTTGTTGTTTGTTGCCTTGAGCAAGGTGAGTGAATTGATGGACCGACGAAAGTGAATTGCACTTATTATTCAGGCCTTTTGTTATCTATTTTATTGATTGTGCACTATAGCTATGTTTTCTCCATCAACTGTCAATTTCTTGGCAACATATTGAAGAGGCATGACTTTCATAAAAGTGGAAATCTGTGGGTTCTCCTTATGTGCCTCTCATATTTCAAGAGGAGCTTTCGAAAATGCTTGCTTTGTTCTCTCTAGTCTCTTAAATTAGTGTGTGAGAGCACACAAGTTCTATATATATATATATATATATATATATATATATTGCTACCAAGGAGGATGGGTCCCACTTTGAACAGTTTTTCCTTATAACTTCCTTCATCTAACTCTCTCATTTTCTATTTTATTTTTTGTATTTGTGGATGATAATCCCTCTTTTACACAGTTAAACAAAAAAACTCTCCCATTAAAACATCTCCTGTCTCATGCCCTTTTTTAGAACTCATCTCCTTCTGGAAACCCGTCTCTTCTCTGTCACCCTTTCTCAAAAACCCTTCTCTATCTTGCCCCCTTTTGAGATCTCTTCTTATCACCACCTTTGAGAATCATCACACTTGAGAAATGTGGCTATGAAGGTTGATTGATTTATATTCTAGAAGATCTTTTAATTTGAATGTGGGTAAATGTTCATTTCCTAGGAAGCAAAGGTGTGCAAGTCTACATGGAAAAAGGACGTGTTCTGATAGAATTTAACCTCAGAGAGAATTTTCAGAAATACACGAAAAGGTAATGGGGTTAATTAAAAATATGGATAAGGAAGGGAGTTATTTCTAGTGCAAAAAAAGGGAGGTATATGCAAATAACCTTTCGGCATGTTTGGGATTAAGAAAATGAGAATAGCAATTCCATAAATCCATCTACTTATTTCTAGTGCACAAAAAGGGAGGAAGGTAAATGCAAATAAGCTTTAGGCATGTTTGGGATTAAGAAAATGAGAATAGCAATTCCATAAATCCATTTACAAATCAAATTCATGGATTTGCATTAGATTTGGATTTGGTAAATCCCAAAATCCACTGTTGAGAAATCAAGCTACAAATCCGTGGATTTGACAGTCATTGCAATGGAGTAGCTTTAATTACTTTTAAGAAAGTCTCCCCTTTCGTGGATTTGACAAGTCATTGCAAAGGATTGCAATATGCCACAAATTCATGGATTTGTGCAGGTGTGGATTTGGAATATTCATGGATTCAGCAAAAGAAAAAGTTAAGGGTGAGAATTGAAATCCATGCATTTCACAAATCTTTACGCCAAATTTCTTACCCAAGCATCCTGTTATATAAATTACTCAACAAGGTTCAAAGAGATGCTACCGTCGAGCAGTTTTCAACTAGGCTTCTGCAACACAGTCAGGTTTTCAGCATTGGAAACTAGTTCGGCCATTGTTTTGGCGAACCAGTACCATTGATTTGATGGGTCCCACTCTGGGTGGTCCATGTCCAAAATCCCCTTATAATGGAAAACAATATTCATGAAATCTTTGGCGGATTTATTTTTATTTTTTGGATTGAATGTGACAATTGTATTATCTATCGTAGCCATCTATTTGAAGGCAACGAAATTGAAGGGTTAAGATTTTTGGGTCCAAATGAAAAATTCTCAGATTTGATCCAAACTGCTGGTCTATTCTGTAGCTTGTGCCCCACCATTCCCCAAAATATCCTCAACAGGACAACCCACCTTTGAATTTTTAGATTGCAAACAGCAAGTCATGACAGTAGCACAGCAACGGTCCACATTCAACTGTAGCAAAAGCCCAAGCTTGATTGCCAGGGTTTTTCAATGGGAAAGATTTTTGGGTGCATGATCCATCCACGGTGGTAACTACCACTGAAACCTTATTGGGCCCACCGAAGTTTCGGATGGGCTGATATTTGGTTTTTGCCTTCATCCTACTGGAACTTATATTATGAACGGACGAGTGATGGATAAACATCAGGATGGGCCCATGAAGGTTTCATCGTGGCCGTTCCTATCATCACCGGAAGCAGCTTGCCGCTGTTAGATGGACTCGCTCTGTTGGGCCCACTGTGATGTATGGGTTTTATCCACTCTGTCCATCCGTTTTTTTCAGATCATCTTAGGTACGAGCCCAAAAGTGAGGCATATCCAAGGCTCCAGTGGACCACACAGTGGGGATTGAACGGCCACTAATAAAAACTTGCTGGGAGACACAAAATTTTTGTATCCAGCTGATGTTTGTGTTTTCCTTTCCAACAGGTCTATGTGAACTTATTAACAGGTTGGATAGAAAATAAACATCACAGTAGGCCTTAGGAAGGTTTCAATGGTGGGTGTCATTATCACCGGTGCTTCTGTGGTGTGGTCCACTTGAACCTTGGATCTGACTCATTTTTGGGATCATAGGCTAAAATGATATGGAAAAATGGATGGACAGCATGGATCACAAAACCCACAGATCACAGTGGGGCCCCACAATGCCCCTGCTTGGACCGAGCCCGTCATGCGGGGGGCTTCCCTGAGTTTTGGGCTTGCGTCCTAACATCCCACGAACTGGCGCAACACGGTGGGCCCCACAGATGTTTTTGTAACACGTGCTACTCACGACAGTAGTTGTACAAAAATTCGCGTCACCCGGCTTCTGTTTCTCGAACCGAAGTTCTAAAACCAATGCCATCTCTCTCTCTCTCTCGTAAAAGGGAAAAAATAAAAAAGTAAAAAAAAGAAAAAAAGAAAAGGGTGCTTCGGATTGTAGCTGAGATAGGAGGGAAAATCAAGTCCTTCTTCCGGAGGTACTACTTGTACGATTTCTGTCTTCCATTCCAACTTGAAATTCAAGGGTCTGTTTGTATGCACCCCGCCGTTTGGCGCGCGCGCCTTTTACAGAAACCCATCCATCGCCGAAAAGCGCCCTTCCTCCCCAATTCCCTATCCGGTATTGGGATGGCGAATCGGGCGGAAAGCTTCCCATTTGCCCCGAGAAGCAGAAACACCCCAACAGCTCAAAAATCAAATTCTGTGAAAATGTGACAATTTTGGTTGAAATTGGAGTGGGAATGGGTCAGGTCGGACCTCAGACCTGCTCAAGAGTCGGGCTTTGGCTTCATTTGTTGGGTTTTCAGCTCAGGTCTAGGCCAGAAAATGTGACCCATTAAGTAAATAGGCCGGGCACGGGCTGACCTTGACCCGATCGAAATCCGACCCATTGTCACTCCTCCATTCGCTGGAGAGATACAGTTGAGTGAAATGAATGAGTCTATATCTATAAGAAGATCCTTTTCATTTGGCACCAACATTTAATACTGTGTTGAAATTTTGCTCTTCCCTGCAATGACTGTGCATTTTGTTTTGGCACTCTGCTGAAAGGAAATGCATTTTTATTTAATTGTCTGCAATCAAAATCCATTTGGGTTTCTTCAGTGCAAACAGGTGCTTATTTAATGGCAGTGAATCACTGATAGAATTTTAGTCTCCCCTCTGACGGCTCATGCGGGCAGGAAGAGAAATAAGCTCATATAAATGCCTCATCATGATACTAGTTTTAGACCTGTTGAAATGTTGATGATTATTTACTTGATATTTTTTGTATGAGAAATGCTCCATTGCTCTTAGAGCACTATAAGTTATAGTGCTACCAGTTGTATTTGGACACTTAGTCCAGTCACTTGATCTGAACTGTCCGTCAAGTTTAGAACCATTTCATGGGCAACTATGTGAAAAATAACACTAACGGGATAGTCTAATCCATCCTTAATTTTGCTTTTTTTTTTTTTTTTTGTTGTAGCCATCCTTTTCCCAAGCCATGGATGGGATGTTACAATTGCCTAACAGAAGTGTTTCTTTGAATCATAAGCAATTCATGATGGTCCCTAACAAATAGATGAATTGAATTGTTGATTGGACCTATTTTGTGTAAATGATTTTGGCCTACGATTTTAAGGCCATTGATCATCATCATCATCTAAGCCTTATCCCAACCCAACTAATTGTGGTCGACTACATGAATTCTTTTAAGGCCATTGTTCAGATGGTTGAATTGTTTGATCAGTGTGCTGTTTTCATGGTATCTTATGAGATATGCGTTAGACCTAATAAACAGTCCAGGTCAATGGATTGGACTGTCCAAGTTTTGAATACAACTAGGAGTCTAGGAGCACTGGAGCATTTCCCTTTTTATGTAGGTGTTCCATATTTCTTTCAAAAGAAGTGGGTGTTTGTAGTGTTGATGCTATGTAATTTTTCGGGAGGTTTTGAAATTTGTCCTACAACATTCTTCATGTATCTGTGGGTAGGTAAGAGTATCTTAGTTATAAATATAATGGGTAGGAATTTCTAGTGTACCGTAATCAACTAGAAATGCTTCTAATGGTAGACTACTGAAATTGAACAGTTTTGTGTCTTCTACTTCCACAACTCTTGCCTTTAGAGTAAGAATGGGCTTAGATGATGCTTCACTAGTTTGAGATCAGTGTGAAATCTGCAAGCATCTTTGTAAGACAGAGAGTGTTATTATGCGAAATGTCAAAATCACCCAAGTCATGCTCTTACCTATGTGCATTCAGATTCATAGAGGGACCTCGTGAACTTTTCTTTTTGAAAAGTCAACCTTGTGATCCTAAATCCTAAACCTTGTGATTTTTTTCCAGTGTTTTCCAATAATCCTTGTGAACTCTCCCAACCAAAGGTTTCTTGAATGCTGGGTCTAGCAAGGCAGGGGCTTTTGCATGTCGAGAAGGAATGTGTATCTTCTCGAAGTCTTTTACAACAGGTGTGTCATTGAAGGTGATTCATGTAATGTCATTAAACAGGCCTCTTTGAATGAGCTGGTGCCTTGGCAACTAGCTTTTGTTATCTAAGAGATTAGAGCAATTTCTGCCCCATTTAGATTTGTTTTTCCTTTTTGAAGAAGTGACAAAACTTTTATTCAAGAACAAGAGAAGAACATTTCAAAGATATATCGAGCGACCAACAGTAAATGACATTCTTTCAGTCCCTCTTCATTGAGTTATTCGTTGGCTCATTGGCATTCCCTAGGACCAAGAAACACTGTACCCCCAAAGAGGCAGCCACAGACTTAAATCTCTATAATACAAGTAGGGAAATTGAGACTCTGTGATGTCCTCATCAAGTCCTGCGTCACTCCGACTTTGCCCAAAATCCACTGGATGACATGTTGAGCATCCAATTCTTACATTTATCAAGGAAGAAAGAAATGCAAGAGCCCCTGTTGCCAGCAAGCAAAAAGGAACAGATCTACTAAAACAGTGATGTAAAACCCATGACCAAAACCAATAAAAGTGACCAGCCCACCACTTATTTAGAAAAATCCATGACCAAAAACAATAAAAGTAACCAGCCCACCACTTATTCAGAATTCCCTACACCGACATACCCACTCTTCACTAGACTATCTGCCTCATCAGTTGCCTCTCCATGCACATGAGAGAATTCTACCACGCAATTAGCCCATTTGTCGAGAAATTCATCCATAAGATTAGCCCCTAACCCGCAGGATTGGGGGAGGGACTGTCAAGTTTATGTTTATCTAGTGGCGCACTGCAGGGGCCCTTCACCTTTCTATTGGAGTGCTCTAACTAAATTTTCAAGAGTAATCTCACTCCAACTAGATCTTATAAGCTGGGAAGGAATCTCACAGAATTCTGTATTAGCTTTAGACCACCCTGGGAGAAGTTGCAAGCTTTATCAAACTTCCTTGTGGCATGATTTTCCACAAACATCTAGTGATTGCATTCTAGCAGAGAGACCATACCATTGCTTGAAGTGCCATCTTCCACACGATCACACTGATGAGACCCTACGCACTGATTCTCCAGTATGCAATAAGCTCCTCTTTCGACTTTGTCATGGCCCAAAGAACCCCAAATTGCCTCAAAGTTGCTGCCCAAACCTTCATGGCAAAAGCAGTGCAGAAGAAGATGAGGTACCAATTCTTCATGATTGACACATGATGCAACAATTAGGGAAAGAATGACCTGACTTTTCAAGTGGTTGAGGGTAAGAATTTTATCGAGAGCTGTTGTCCATCAGAAAGCAATGATTTTGAGAGAAAATGCCTTGAGCCAAACCTGAGCCACCACTGAGGAAACTGCTTGGGGAGTTACACCAATGGACTTATAGAAAGATCTAATCAAGAACATCTCATCTGCGTCTTCAGTAGGTTGGATATGCTGGTAGAGACAGTGTAGTTTGTGTGTGTGAGTGGTGGTGGTGATGATAAAATAAATTTTTAACTGACAAAATAGCCCTCCTAACTGCAGACCCCATAGTATGAGTAGGACTTCGAATGTTCCAAGCCAGATTGTCTTTGCCATATTTCGATATGAAAATGGTTTCCAGAGAGCAGGCTGGCCATCACTGATCCTCCAGAGGAATTGTTTGTGGATAGCTTCAACTCTGTCAGCGACTTTAGTTGGGTAGTTGAAGAGGAACAACCAATAAATGGGAAGATTTGAATTTAACAAAGACTGCCTTCAGTAGGGTGGTGCTGCCCCCCAATGAAATAAGCTGCCAGTGTCCTACTAAATCCCTCCATGAGGTCATCCCTAGTTTCTTGAGGTGGGCCTCCATAAGAAAGAAGGATTCCGATGTGCTTTAATGGGAGAGGAGATCCTCCACAAATAACCTGAGGAATTGATACACAACTACGTCGTCAAGATTCAATCCAGTAATGCAGCTCTTAGCCAGATTAGTTCTTTGCGCTGAGACCATTTAATAACATCTCAGCATTCCTTTGAATGTCTTAGCTTCCTGCTAGAAATCATCCCCAAAGAACAACATAGCATCAGCGTATTGGATGTGAGCCACTCTTCCGCATGATGCTTTTGCTAACATTCTATTCGAAGAGTTGGCAATGATAGAAAATAAGAATGGACAGGGAGATTCCCTTGGACGAATGCCCCTGCTACGCCCAAAAAAACCTTTTGGTCTCTCATTCACCAGGGTTGGAGACCAGATCAAAGAAATGCACACTTTAAATCTGCTGTCTCCAAAACCCATATACTCTAGGAGATTGAGAAGAAAGTTCCAGTCTACCTAGTCAGGGGCTTTCTCCATGCCAACTTTGAGGAGAAACATAGAAAACCCTTGCTACCAGATTTACATCCACCAGCTTGTGTGCAATGAAAGGACCATCAACAATGTCACTGTCTGGGAGAAAGCACTTTGGCTAAGGGTGAACCCATCTAGGACAAGAATCTTGTCTCCTTTCGAGTCAAACACCTCTTTGATTTTTTTATTTTTAGAATTGATAATTTATTGAGTAGGGGCTGAAGCCTCTAACAGCAAACAAGAAAAAGAAAACAAACAACAAAACAGCCCCTTCAAGCCTGTAAAGAGACTAGAAAGCAGCTGAAATCGCCCATTCCACCACAACAAACTTAGCTCTAAAAAACACTTCCTTGGCTTGCCTCTTCCGATTCCTAAAACAATGATCGTTTCTCTCAAGCTAGAGAACCCACAGACTTGCCAAAAGAGAAAGATGCCAAATTTTCCTCCCAGTCTTCCCTATGCCCCCACCATGCCAGCTCAAAAGAAAAAGATCCATAGAACCTGGCGAAACCCATTCAACTCCGAACAGCTTCAAAAAGCTATCCCACAACTCTCTTGAGAAGGAGCAGTGAATGAACAAGTGATCCACTATTTCCTCGGCTTGAAAGCATAAAAGACAAATCATATTCCTTCTACGAAGATTATCCACTGTAAGCACTTTCTTTTTTTGAAAGATAACGATTTTATTGAACGCCACGAGCTGCGGCAAGAAAACAAAAACAAGCAGAAAATACAACGAACTAAGTTACAGCCCAAGCAGAGCGATCATGACACACTCGTCCAAATCCTTCCTGCTCACTGCCCATTCTAACACCCATCGAGGGACTTTACGAGCAACCATGACAGCACTGCTCGACACGTTTTCGAACGTTCTCCTGTTTCTTTCTGTCCACAAAACCCAAACGCATGCCAAGACCCCAAGTCTCCACACTGCCTTGCCTTCTTTTCCAACTCTCCCTCCATGTCAACGCGCCATAAGCGACGCAAGAGATGCTGGCATCGCCCATGCTGTGTTGAGAGCTTTTAAAAATGAGGCCCATATTTGACCAGCATAGTTGCAATGGATAAATAGATGGTCCATGGTCTCTTCGTTGTTCATGCATAGGACACAAATATTAGGGATGATCATTCCTCTCTTCCGCAAATTGTCCACTATTAGCACCCTATTCCTCGACGCTAGCCAGGCGAAAGCTGCCACCTTTAGTGGGGCTCCATATTTCCAAAAAAGAAAATTATGAGCTGGACCATTCTGGGGGGCTGTTAGGATGTCATAAAAGGAGCGAACTGAAAAAATGCCCTAATTTTGGCCTTTCCACTTCAAAGCATCAGCTGTAGCTGGAGTGATTGCTGCCCCGTTCAAAACTTCCAACAAGTTCAAGAATACCAATGTCTCTTCTTCCGACAAACCTCTTCTCAGCAAAGGAGACCAAACTATTCTTCCTCCTACCATCAACACACATTCGGCCACACTAATATCCAGTCCACTGTAAGCGCTTTCTTCCTTCCCACTAGCCAATCAAATGCCGCCACCTTCAATGGAGCACAGTACCTCCAAACGAATGACGTCGGACAATACTCCCCCGGACCTGGCTCCCTGCTAATAGACAAATATAGGGATTTGACCAAAAAAGTACCAGACTTACCTTTCAATGAAACCAGTGAATCCGGATCCAAAATAACCGGCATAACCTTGGCAAGCTTATCTATGAAATTGATGAAATCTGAGAATTCCTCTCTGATAAATTCCTTCTGCAAGGAGGAGCCCAAACTATATTATTACCTATGAAAGCAAAACAATTCTCCACCCTGATCCGAAACACCTTTGATTTTATGCAAACTGAACTTCTAACCTGGCAGCTTCAGATTCAGATATGGAATTAAACCATAACTCAAGAAACCTAGGGTCTGTGGAGGTCCTCATCAAGATAGCGCTCCTAAATGTCTGATAATACAGGAACTAATAGCCGCTTTGTCAGAGATGATCTTTCTACCCTTGGCACTTGCAAAGTTGCAATCTTGAGAAAGTAGGCAGTGTTGCAGTCTCCTTTAATCCATTTGGCGTGTGACTTTCCTCTTCAGCCAATCTCCTCCATCCTTAGAGGATCATTTAACTTTCTGATTGGTCCTTCTCTGAAACTTCTTTCCTTCTTAGATAGAACCCTATCTTCGGCTACATGATCCATTTGCTTTATTATTGTAGCGGGTGCATGGATAAAAGAGAAAAGATAACCGACTTCTTCTCGAGAATAGCCCTTGAATCCACAAGGAGAGAAAAATCTCTAAAAATGAGAGGTAAAATTGATATTATTAATGAAAAAAAGTACTGCTTACAACATATCTAATGACCTTATATAAGCAAAACGAACCCTAGACCCTAATCTGACTCATGATAGGACACATTTCCAAAATATTAAAAATTACTAAACATAGTAAAAAAACCTTTCCTATCGAAAGTCGTAAACAATGTTTACATGACTAAAACAAAGTTTGGACCACAACTAGACCCTTAAAGCCCTAAAAATAGCAAAAGCAGAACTTATTAAAAATAGTTAAAACCCTAATTTGACCCCTAAAACGATTGAATTTTGCGAAGCCATTTTAGGGACAATGAACCTTGGGTTATTGGCTAGGGCATAGAGCTCGTCAATAACTTTCCAAGGGTATATTATATGCAAGAATGGATAACTGGTTGCAAAGTTATAGCTGTCAAAAGCTATAGAGTGCATTTATGCCCGAATTTGTGCGATCCTGGCCTTCCATTGAACCATCCTATACCCGTCCTACATCATTTTATCTCCTGCTTAAGCTGATCCTTAAGAGGTCTTCAAATCCCAAAAACTTCTTTATTGCAAGTTTTCGGCATCTCTTCCAACAATTTAAGTTTGCCCAAGAGTATTTTCCCAGCTCCACCTTCCACTAAGAAAGAAAACCACCCTTCTTTTATACGATTTAGAAGAAAAAAAAAATTTGGGTGCTCCAACCACATGTTGAACAAATTGGTCACGGATCCCAGGATCCACGTTGGTTGACCCAATTGTTTTTTTAATGTTTTGAGAGAGGCAAATGAGATTGCTTATTCCCTTGCTAAGGAGGGAGGGAAAGGGGTCGATGGAATCTTGGATTCCGCTTTCATAGGAGTTGTATGTATTTTTTTCCTCATCCTTTTTACTAAACTTAGTCATCATTTAAAAAGACAACACAAACGCCAAGTCTCTAGAGTACTTCCATTTTGTGACAACCATGGATAGTGCTTTTTTTTTTTATTTTTTTTTATTTTTTTAAGAACTAAGCATATATGGATAGGCAATGACAAATGGAACATGTAACCTACCCAACGGTTTCTGATTCAATCAAGTCAGAGAAGTTTGATGGTGCCATTTACTTTTTTTGGATGTAAACTACCAGTTTGTAGTCTTTACACAAGCGTCTTATGGGTCATTTCTACGGTATTTTTCGGTTTTAATCTGTTTTAGCTAAGAAAGGATATCTACGATCAAGATGTGTTAGTGAACCAACGGATTTATCGGGAATACTGTTTGGTTGTTTGGAGTTTGGAACTGGTACTCAATGAGGAGTAACTACAGACAATTAAAACATGCTAAGCTTACCATGCTACTCCGTTTTTCCCACCAATGTGCCATGTGTAGGATATCTGAGCCGATTAAGTGGGCCCATCATGATGATTAGCTGACAAGCAAACTTGGTCAATGCACTCATCAGGTGGGCTGTACCACAAAAAATTAATTGACAGAAAAGATCTGATCCAGTGTACAGTGTGGCCCACCTGATGAATGGATCGACCTTCGGCACTAGGTGTTCTTCATGGTGGGCCCACCTTTTGCAATGTTCTGACGTCTTGCATGTGATATTTTGCGGGAAAACAATATGGCATGGTAACATGGCTACTCTGGTTGGTAATTCGGAATTTTATGGAAAAATGTATCAAGTTCCACTCATGTTGGAGCAATGAAATCACCGGACACCTTCATTGCTTGTACACCTTCTCATATGCTGCAACAGATAGCTAATAGTGTTTGATTGAACGTTTCAAACATGCACAAATCTATTTGTTTCTTAATCATTCCCCTTTTCTTATGCATGTGAACTGTATGAAGATTGACAATGAGCCTTCTTATGATTGTGTTTCCATGATCATAATTACAATTTCAGAGTTATTATACAATGCTCATCCTGAGAGCCTCGATAGGATGATTGGTATTCAGTTTGTACAAATGGTGCATGCTTGAGTGATCCAAACTGTTGACATGAATGGCCCACCATGGATGGCTGGACCACGCACCAAAATCCCTCCAAACTGGAAGACCCCAGCCATTGAATCTTTGGTCATATATGGTTGAATGCGGACCATTGTTGCATGCCCACATCTTCTTTCGTAACCATCATTTTCCTCTCACCCATTGAACGGTTATGATTTTCCCATTTGGGAGATCTTTGGCACATGGGCCATCCAGAGAGGGGCAAATCATGTTAACCATTGGGACCACGAAGCCATTGGCCTCATCTGTCTAAACTGAAAACTCAAGCATATTGTTGAGACTCCCAGGTGGAGCATTGTATAATCCGTATTTATTTTTATTTATTTATAGGTGCTTCCTTACCATGATCCCAATCCAATGTGAAAATATTCTGAGGTTGAGGTCCCATCCCCAGGGCCCACCCATATGTTTGTTCAGCAATGTTGTTAGATTAACTAAGTTACATGTGTTGTGCTCCCACCTTTCTGGAAAACAAAAGGTCCCATCCCCATGATATGGACATTGAATTATTCAATTTAATATTGCCATCTCCTGTTTGCTTATTATGTCTGCAAACGGAAATCACGCAATTGCTAGTCAGTTACAGTCGCCTTCAAATAAATTCATTCTCTCAATGTTGGAGATGCTAATTTGTTTGGTTTGATTTACAGCACTATTTCTTTAGCTATTGATATCTAAGCTGTAAGCCATGCTTGATCTTTTCAAGGGCTCATAAAACATGTCTGGCAATAAGGTGAAGCTACTCTGCAGCTTCAGGGGTAACCTCTTTTGCCATCCCGCCAATGGGAAGGTTCTCTATATGGGTGGGAATACCCGCATGGTTGTCATGGACCGTTGTGTGAATTTTTCTACCCTCCTGTTGAAGATGTGTGAGATTTGCGACTCCAAACCAAGCTTTGTCAAAGTGAAATTCCAGTTTCCCGGCACAACTCTAGATTCACCTCTTGTGTCTGTTGAATGCGACGAGGATGTAAGAAATATGATGGATGAGTCTGACAGCAGCAACAAGATTTCAATCTTCCTTTTCATCGAGCAAGGCGAGGCACCCGATGTAATCACTGGGTATGCTAGTACACCTCATTGGTGTATTCTTCATAATTTCTTATACTTAAT
Source organism: Liriodendron chinense (assembly GCA_003013855.2). Taxonomy (NCBI): domain Eukaryota; kingdom Viridiplantae; phylum Streptophyta; class Magnoliopsida; order Magnoliales; family Magnoliaceae; genus Liriodendron; species Liriodendron chinense. The sequence goes on along the minus strand of PVNU02000637.1, from coordinate 9,255,814 downwards.
GCATGGTGTTGATATCAAACCCTCCCCATTTCAGAGAGGATGCTACTTTAACTCCTGCCCATGTGTCTACGGATAGTGGACCAAGTTCATTGCTACAGTTGGCTGATGGGGATCAAATTCTCCCACATTGTCAAGAGTTAGCAAATGTCCAGAACTCCGGCACTGCGTCATCTGGGTATGTGTGCTTTGCACTCTACATTGTAATCACACTTGTGCTGTTATGACGGTGACCATGTTGCTGTTACCCCTTTAACTAATTGCACCTATAAGTCAGGTCTAGTCCCATCCTGACCCATTACAGTCATAGCCGGGCTGAACAACAGGCTTGGACTGCAATAAGTAGAGATATGGTCATACGTGGGCCAGGGCCTGACCCACGGCCATGGCAAGAGCCAGGCCTGGAGGCCGGGTGGTTCAGTCATATTTGATATACTAATGCTGCTTATTTTATAATTTATAGAGGGGAAGCTACTGCAGTGGATGCCCAAATAGTCGATGGTGAGAGTGGTCCAAGCACACCCGTGGTTAGAAGGGATCAGCCTTTCGCAGTTGGTCAAGCATTTGCTGATGCCGAGAGTTTCCGTCGTGCATTAAGGGATTATGCCATTGCTAATAAAGTTGCGCTCCGGATGGTCAATGTTTGTCGCGAGCGTGTCACAGCAAAGTGCCTTGGAGAAGGCTGTTCTTGGCGTATCCATGCATCTCAGCTCCGGCGAGACCTCGATGCATTTAAGGTGAAGACCTTTCGCCCTGAGCATTCTTGTGCTGGACATAGTGTCGGTAGACATCCTCAAGTGAGTTCCTCATGGGTTGCAAGTCGCATCGAGGACTGGGTGCGGCATAATAATGATTACAAACCGATGGATATAGTGAGAGACATCGAACGGGAACATGGAGTCACTATAAAGTATTGCGTAGCATATAAGGCGAAGTGGAAGGCCTTGAAGCGGATCTATAGCTCTGATGAACACATGATGGAAATCCTCAACACCCCCCGGCCACCTGGGCGGCCGAAAAAGACTCGTATCGAGAAACCCAGAGAAGTCCTTCCCTTGCATTGTGGTCGGTGCAATCAGATCGGACACAACAGGAAGACTTGCAAAGCTCTGCTGTAATTTTCTGTTTGTTCCCATGCGTGGCTCATTCTATCTTTTTCTTATTTCATCCGAGTTGAGATATGTGTGATCTTATGTTGCAGGTAGAAAGAGTGAAGTTCTGTGAGCTCTGTTGAAAGGGTAATTGGACACTTGCTTCTCTGTTGTATATGCTTTGTGACTCCATGACCTCGGGCCCGTTTGGATGCCGCAAAAGTTCTATCCTGGATAGTCCAACTGGGATAGTCTGCCTATAGCCTGTCCAGCATCTTGTTTGTCAAACATCCTGGATAGGGAAGGAACATCTGGTACCTGCTATGGATGTGTGTACATTGCCACATGTGGTGCATGTGGGCGACTTGTAGATTTAGTGGCGTGCTTGAAGATGGATGTTAGAACATGTAGCATATGTGGACTGTGGGGTGCTTGCAAAATGGACAATGGCACATACGGCGGCATGCAACATGTGGGGTGGTTGAAGGTTGACGGTGGCACATGTAATGCATATCTATAGAGCAACAGACACCAGAATATATTGTAGCGAGATAGTTATTACATGCTATTTCACCCTTTTTTAAGGTGAGGCTATCCTTTTTGGTATAAGCCTATCCTCGTTTATCTTGGCAACCGTTCAATATGGGTGTTTGACAAACAAGGAGTGGAACTAGTTATGTTGTATGAGTTGCATGCGATAGAACTTTTTCTGCACTCAAACGGGTCCTTATCTTTTGTGAGCTTTGGTTGGTTAAGGCTAAAAATGCATGGTGTGTGTATGTGTGTGTGTGTTGGTTACTACAAAAGCACTGTGTGCGCGCGTGCGTGTGCGTGCTACAAAAGCACCTAGTTGGGCACTTGGACTGCTCTTTATCTTCCCGTCCTGAAGGTTACTAGCATGCGTTTTTGTTAGGAAGTACCCTTTTGTGTTGCTGACCGCCGATTGATTTTGTTGGTCATGAACATGCATTTGGGTCTGAAAGTGCCTTGTTTGTGTTGTTGCCTGAACCTTCGAAGTCTGCAAGCTGTTCTTCAGTGATTCCTTTCAGTCATCACCTTCTTTTGCCTGATTTGGGGACATCATCTTATCTCACTACAAGGATCAAACTCTCTCCAATGCTCAAGTTACCTAATGTCCTGACTTCAGGTAACTATTCATTATCGCAAGGGACATGTTCGGGTTGGTGTGGTGTGCATATTCATTAATCAGGACCTGATCATGGCCTGATTGATCACACTCATAAATCAGCTGAGCTGCATGCTCAGGCTTGGGCCTAAGTTAAGAAACCCAAGCCTGTATCTATCAATTGCCCATCAGGTAACTGCTAAATGATATAAACTTTGGTTGCTTTACCATTTATGTAGAATGCCAAGCTACTTTGCAGTTGCTCAAGCAGTTGTTAATAGTGAGAGTGATCTAAGCTTATGTTTGGAAGCAATTGAAGACTCCAACTTTCGCTGTTGGTCAAGCGTTTGCTCGCGGATGACAAGAGTTGTGCCATGCATTACATTGGCATGCTTTTGCTAACAAAGTCAATGCTCTATGCACTTCGGCTAAGATCTTAATACATGTAGAGGCTATGTGGAAATGAGGAATATATATATATATATATATATATATATATATATATATATATATATATATATATATATATATATATATATATATATATATTTGCTTTCATGGATATGTTATTTTTCACTGTTTTTATTATAAGAAGTAGATGTGGGAATTGACCATTGTGATTACATTTTGTTGCGTGCATTGGCAGGGAATAGTCTCGCCTTAAAGGGGTAGGGACACCTTGTTGGCATAAAGAAAAAGAAAAAAAAAAAGACAGAAAAAAAGAAGGTTGTCCACAACCATTTCTAATTTTGAGACACTTTGGTTGTTGACTATTGACCTTTAAATATTTTTATGAAAATTAAGCTTAGAAACAAAGAAGGTATATTAATTATTGGCCATTTGCCATTTGTACTTTTAACATTTCTATTGTTTTTTCATATTTTTCATGTTGACTAATATTCATGGAGAGATTTTGGTACCCACATTTAGATATCACTCTACTCAAATAGCGTGAAAACTGTGCATGCTTGAGGATTTGCAAGCAGATTCGGAATGGATTGCAATGTGCCGAGAATCAGACAGTAAAGCAAAGCTGATCCGACGGTGTAGATGGTAGTTAAAAGAGAATGCCCTTGATCAACACATGAGATCATCTGTAGGTGGAATGTTCTTTTTTTTTTTTCCCTCGTTCTTTAGAAGAGAAAATTGCTCATTGAGAGAAGCATGTAAATTCCCCCAAAAGAAAGGTGCGTGGCTTTCCCGCGAGCCTTGCCAAGCAAATCATGTGGGCCCATCCACTAGGTGTCGCATGAAGTGGCCCCATGGTGGCCCACGACAAACAGAAGGTCACGGCATTTGGATGCTACGAGGGCTTTGTGGGGGCGAGTTTTCAGACGTGAGAGCCTGCCTGATGGATGAATGGCCTGAATTTTTGCTTAAATCATCCATACAGTAGATCCCACCTGATCGATGGTTTAGATGTCCTGCACGCATGCCAGGATGGCACGTGTTGTTGGGTGAAGAGGGGTGCGTGTGGGGCCAGTAATAGCCGGCCTTTTCCTGGTTATTGCCCACGCGAAACCTACTCGCATGCAGGTTTGCTAAATATCCATCTCCATGTAATACTTTCTGTTACGTCGAGGCTGCAGCCGTTGGATCTGGCGCGTGAGCTGCAAGTAGAATTTTGTCATTCATATAATCCTACTCATGCGAGTACCTTGCATTCCTCAAATAACCATTTTTTCGCGTGTGGGATTGCAGTTGTTCGATCTGGGTTAGTGATCCTAACCATTCATATGATGGACCTCACGGTGGACGGGTAAATACCCAAAATGTCTTCAATATTGGAATAAATCTCTGAAATCCACCATTAAAGAGACGGTCCATATTCAAAGTCAAAGAGTTGAATGATCAATGGATTCAAATACTCCAACATCAGATCCCGTATCCCGACCCCAGATCGGACGGCTATAAGCGCGACATGAGAGAGGGGGAGAGAGAGAAGCTTCTCTCTCTGGCGTTGAATGCAGAGAAAGCTTCTGCTTGTAGCTGAGATCGAAGGAAAAATTGAGTTAATTGAGGTACTTCTCATGCGACTTCTTTCTTTCATTCCTTGCTCAATTTCGAATTGAAATTCAATGGTCCGTTTGGCTGTGCCCAAATTACGATTCTGTTGGGTTTTCGTGGCGATAGTGTTCAACATCCGTTCGCCTGCCCATTTGGTAAATCCGTTTCTGCGCCAAATTTTGATCGGGTTTTTGATGGACGGAGAATCGGACGGAGCACGTCCCGTCCGCCAAAAAAAAAAAAAAAAAAAACACCCAAACGGGCCGTAAATTAGATTCGATGATTTTAGCCCAATAGGAATTTGAATTTTAACCTGGAAGAAGTGAAGAGATTTAGTTGAATGATGTAAATAGAAAAACGGCATCTAAATAGAAGAGAATTGGCGTATTGGTCGTTTGGATACCTGTAAATGGGGCAAGTTGTAAATGATTTACAGGGAAATCATTTACACTCTTGCGTTTGGATGACCTTTGTTGCTTGTAAATGATTTACAGCATTTACTCCCATCTCATTTACAGGCAAAAAGGTGGGATTTCATTTGCAAGTTCTCCATTTACAGCCTAATGGCTATATTTTCAAAGATTGGTTCTCCATTTGGATTTCATTTAGAGGACTTCTAGAATTTACAAGCTATCCAAACACAGACAATCATTTACAGCTTACACCCAAACAGGATACACCCAAACAGGACAGGCTGTAAATGGTTTACACCTGTAAATCATTTGCCAGTTACAAGCAAAAGAAGTTTTGTTTCAGATTCCTAAGCCCCTATGGAAATGAGATCCATAAGTATGTGCGGATTCTTGCATTTGGGCCCTTGTAATACTTGGAATTGGTTTCCTATTGGAAAAGAACATTTTGAAATTCCTTGGGCGGAGCTTAAGTTGCCGGCAGTCATATTTATGAATTTCCTCTCCTGTGAATTTGTGCAATATAATTCTTGGCAACTCTTTCACAATACCTAAAATTTTGGATTCCATGGAATTACATTCTCACTACCCAAACAAGATGAATAGGTTTCTCTTTCTCATGGATTTTGTTTCTTGGAAACCAATAATTTAGGCCCTTTTAAATTTCCTGCATCCAAATCAACCCTAAACAACAAATTATCAGTAGCACCAATGAACTGTCAATAGAATTTACCAATGGTGGACGCTTGATTAGAATTTTCTTTTCTGTTTTCTTTGAATGAGTGATTAAAATTTAATCCGGACAGGTCATGTGGGTGGAAAAAGACGTATAAATGGTACAACTCGTTCAAATAACTTGATGCCCTTGTTAATTTAATATAGTTATAGGCATCGAGTACAACGAGGATTGGTCCCTACCGATGAGCATAATTATGTTAAAATATATCACAAACTACGTCAGGAGTTGAATTGTCGTTGCCCAATTCGCACCATTCACATACAAATTCTAAATAACTTGTAATTCTAGAGTTGTTGGACCCAGTACATATGGATTTCAGGGCATGGGGAAGGAGAATCCCTTATCCTTAACCTTTCTGAGCATCTGGGTGTCTGACTTAGGTAATTTTTTTGAAGGATACAAGTATCATATACCTTCTCATATTAGCGCATTTTAGCGACAAGCAGAATAGCACACATTAGCATTTGCCTCTGTTTTGATACCCCTTAAGATTTTTTTGCCCCCCTCTCAAACAACACTTTTGGAAACCTCATTTTAATCCACTTCCCTGTGGAAGGATTGTTTTTTAATATCTATTTCTTTATCTATCAAGATCTAACCAATGCTTTATCTTTTCAAGGACCCATTAGCATGTTGGCCAATAAGGTGAAGCTGCTCTGCAGCTTTGGTGGTGACCTCTTTTGTCACCCCTCCAATGGAAGGGTTCTCTATACTGGTGGAAATACCCGCATGGTTCTGATGGATCGAAATGTGAATTATTCTACCCTCTTGTTGAAAATGTCCGAGATTTGCAAATCTTCGCCTAGCCACATCAAAGTGAAGTTCCAGTTTCCCGGAACAACTCTAGAATCACCTCTCATATCTGTCGAATGTGATGATGATGTAAGCAATATGATGGACGAAGCCGACAGCAGCAACAAGATTTTTCTCTTCCTATTTGTTGAGGAAGGCGATGCATCTGTCCCAGCCACTCGGTTTGCAACTATACTTTACTGGTATGCTATCTGTAAGTTTTTGTTTTGGCACTTAATCCGTAGTGTTGATATTAGGTCTGCTGCCTTTCAGAGATGATGCTACTTTAACCCATGCCCAAGCATCCACTGATAGCATGAGTGGACCGAGTACATTGCAACACCCAACTGCTCAAGAGTTACCAAATGTCCAGAGTTCTGATACTACATTACCTGAGTATGCAAATTCTGCACTATCTGTAACTTCTAACCATATTCCGATGTTGTTACGGGTGATGCCAAATGAATATGGGCCAGCCAGTTGTTGACCTGTTTGTCGACTGCGCCAATTAAGTCAGGCCCAGTCATGGCCTGAGTGATTACGGTCGGAAATGGCTGAACTTAGGGTGCAGTCCAGTCCTCAACAGAGAAATGGTCATACCTAGGACTGGGACAGAGCTCAGCCAATGGAGAGCCCCTGGCCCGGAAGCCCATTGGGGCAGCCCTATCTATCTGTCTGATGCTTATGCTATTTATTGTTATTAATTTATAGAGGGGAAGCTGCTCGTGCGGCTGCCGAAACAGTTGACAACAGTGAGAGTGGTCTAAGCACACCTATGGTTAGAAGGGATGAAACTTTCACAGTTGGTCAAGCATTTCCTGATGCCAAGAGTTTCAGCCATGCATTAAAGGAGTATGCCCTTGCTAACAACGTCGCACTCCGGTTTGTTGCTGTTACTCCAGAGCGCATCACAGCAAAGTGCCGTTCCGACGATTGTTCTTGGCGTATCCATGGATCTCAGCTCCGGCGAGATCTGAATGTATTTAAGGTGAAAACCTTGCGTGCTGATCATTCTTGTAGCAGGCATACTCCCAATGCTCATCCACAAGCAAATGCGGAGTGGACTGCTAGCTGCATTGAGGCAAGGGTACGAGAGAACGTGGATTACAAACCTATGGACATAGTGAGAGACATTGAACGAGAACATGGAGTTAAAATAAATTATATGACAGCTTTCCGGGCGAAGCGGAAGGCCATGGAACAAATCTATGGCTCTGATGAAAGCATGGAGTTCCTCAAAACCCGCCGATCACCTGGGCGGCCAAAAAAGGCTCGTGTTGAGAAACCAAGAGAAGTCTTTCCCTTGCATTGTGGCCGTTGCAATCAGATTGGACACAACAGGAAGACTTGCAACGTTCCACAGTAGTTTGCTGTTTGTTGTGAAAGCGGTTCTCTTTTCTTCTTTTGCATCATCAAGATGCATGTAGTCTTCTGTTGGCCCTGAAGAAACAGGTTACTAGGCTCAATTAGCATTGAGGGCTAGGGTTCGAGTGGAACTTGTATGTGTATGAAATGCATGTAGTCTTCTGTTGGCCTGAAGAAACAGGTTACTAGGCTCAATTAGGATTGAGAGCTAGGGTTTGAGGAGTGGAACTTGTATGTGTATGAAAGTGGGATGGTGTCGGAGTGTTTCACCTTGTGTCCAGGAGTCCCTCTTGAAGACCACCTTCAATGTCCAATCTGCTGCTGCAGCATCCTTGGCTCAAACCATCTACTCCAAATGTCCTTTGCTGTGGTCTCATTTTTTTTTTTTTTTTTTTTTTTACTCGTTACTTTTAAGGTCCATCCCATTTTCCACACATCTCTTGCCGGGGCCCTTATCAAGGTTGCATTGCATTGCATTCATGCGTCTTGTAATTTGCAAGACTCAATTTTAAACTCTGTATTTTGGGAAAAAAAAAACTTGTATAATCAATTTAGTGTTTAAAACTCACATATATTTCAGAAGATTAAAAAGGTTTTTTTTTTTCTTTTCTCAAACCATGTTAAATTAGGGATTTTTTTTTTAAACTCATTTTATTTAGAAAACTTTTGAGTGTGACTAATGACGACTTGGTCATTGTCATCTGTTCATAGAATAGAGTGGAAGGTGGAAAATTTTACTGCAGATGGAACAACTTGTATTGAGATCACTTGAAAAGGAAGAATTTGCGAGAAGCAAAGAACAATGTTAACACACTATACATTATTACCATGCATGTGAAAATTCTAACCGTTTTAATTTAGTTTTGTATTTTAACCTTAGATGTGTGCGTGCGTGCATGCGCATGCGCATGTATAGCCACCTTATCACACACACCCACACACGCGCGCGTGTGTGTGCACACACTCGTTCTAACTGTTTGTTAAGGATTAGGGTTAGCTTGTATAAAATTGGTAGTACAGCAGAACTTATGCTTGGTGAAAACTCTTAGGCCATGTTGGGAAAACATGGATTCCATGCCAAACAGCAGAAAGGAAAACCTTTTGAATTTTGATGCAACAATTTCTATTGTTTCATAACAGAGTGGGGAAAAAAAGTGTGGATTCCACCAAGCAATCATTTCATTTTTCATTTTTTGAATTCTTGGCATAAGAAACTAAGTGCGTAATGTGAAAGGAGTGGGATTTCCACTTGCTACCCAAATGAGAACTCAAAATTACAATTCATGTTTTAATAATTCTCATCAAAATCATCCTTGGATAATTATTGTTTTTTTCCTTTCTTTTACATTAGATTCATGTATCCAAACATGCCCTGGAATAGTGATACGTAGACATTGCAACAAATTAGTTAAATAGATGCTTTTTGTCTGTTTCACTTTCTTTCATGACTAATGTTTGCCATTGCAGTCTGTTGATGATAAATTGATCTGAAAATTACTAATGTTATTTGTATTTTGGACAACATCCAGTTGCTCTGATGGGCCCTGCGATAGATGGCCTATTCACCAAAAATCTTCTGTCATAGAATATTTGGCCTTTTATTGGTTAAATGGGAACTGTTGCTGTATTCTCTTTCCTAACTATTTCTTTGTTGGCCGCATATTCAGGCCTAAGAATTTTCCATGGTGTTGCTAATAATTGATAACTGAACAAATGGCCCCTCCTGTACAAACTAAAAGCCTGAACTCTACCATGTAGGGCTGTCAATGGGCAGGGCTTGGACTGGTCTGAGGTCTGTCCAAGCCCCAGTCCAAGGCCAGCCTGCAAGGCAAAATCTAGGCCTGAGCCTGCCACAGGCCAAAACAAACAGGCATGAGCCAGGCCCTTGATGATAATGCACAGCCTGGGCCTGATTCCAGACAGCTACAGCTGTGCAACATCTGTGCTGTTCATTAAGGGCCCGTTTGGATACCACTAAGGGGGCGTTTGGATCATAAGTTACTTAAGATAAGCTACTTCTGCCTCAAGTAGCTTATCTTGATTTCTACTTATTAAACTGAAGTGATTGAATAACTTTAATTAAATAATTTACTTATAAGTGATCATAAACAAAACTTATTCATCTCAAAAAAGTTACTTATCTACTGCTGTAAGTAGAAAAAGTAACTTATTTGGTGGTATCCAAATGGGCCCTAAATAAATTACTTTTTCTACTTACAGCAGGAGATTAGTAACTTATTTGAGATAAGTTTGGTCTCCGATCAATTATAAGTAGTTTTTTTTATTTAAAGTTACTTAATCACTTTAGTTTAATAAGTAGAAATCAGGATAAGCTACTTATGGCATAAGTAGCTTATCTTAAGTAACTTTACAATCCAAATGCCCCCTATGTGTGCCCCATCGTCTATCATAAAATTCCTAAAGTAACTTATGATCCGAATGCCGCCCAAGTGTTCCCCATCGGCTATCATATATGATAAATATGCCTTTGAAATCCTAAACAGTAAACAGTGGGGCTGGCTAACGGGCTCTTAAACAAAGCCTGAGCTCACACCAGTTATCGAACCGTCAGACTTAGTATTACAGCTCAAGCCCCACCTGAAGTGGACCATGCCTGAAAGCCCCGACAGTTCAATCCAGCTCATTGATACCCCTGCTACTATGCAATCCGTTGGCCCAGGCATTGTATGATAGCTCCAAGAAATTTCATTATGGGTCACCATTCACAAAGAAATATTGCCCCATGCAGGTAGATCAGTTTGATTTTTTTAACCGCCCAGGTTTGCCAGCAAAGTTCACGACTAGAGGTTTGCCCAATCTGCAGGCCTTTTCGCCCAACTATGTGAAGAATCAGACCGTTTATCTAGATGCCCCCACCTCGGAGGTTTCTAATGGAAAAAGATCTCACTTAATAGAGATCTGATGAGGCCCAGAAAAGCAGCTTGAAACTCAAATGAAGTTGAATGGTAATTTATCTCCGATGGACACTTTCCGTGTGAAGCAGATTCCCTAGGAACTCCTAGAGGAACCAGTCCGGATCATCACGTGGTGGGCCATCCTGTAGGGGAAGATCCTTGCTAGCAAATATGATTGAAGGAGAATTGATATTAACATATGGACGGTTAAGAAAAGACCCACCTAGCACAATAGGTGAAAATAAAAAAGAACAAGAAAATCCTCGAATCGACAGCTAGGATGACCTGAATGTGTGCTTGCCCAGTCTCCTCCATCGAATGGCATACCTACGAGACTTGAGTGCTTGACACTAATGTTTATCCTATCATCAAATTCTCTCTAGAGGAAGACATGACGAAGGAAGTTCCACATGACTAGGGCTGTCAACGGGTCAGATACGGGCCGGATCAGTGATGATCCGAATCCGACCCGATTAAGAATATATCCGACCCGAATCCGACCCGAATCCGATTCGGATCACAAGTATATGATCCGAACCCGACCCGATTAAATTTTTCGAAATCCGTTTCCGATCCGACCCGATATCGGACCGGATATCCGAGAGAGAGAGAGAGAGAGAGAGAGAGAGAAAGAGAGATTATCATATGTTTTTATTTTATTTTATTTTATTTTATTTTATTTTTTATCAGGTCGGATCGTTAACGGGCCGGATCAAGGTTGATCCGAATCCGACCCGAATATTAAACGGATCATCTTTGGATATCCGTATCCGATCCGATTATCCGATTATTGATCCGAATCCGATTAAATCGGATCGGATACGGATCGGATACGGATCAAGATCCGTGCCATTGACAGCCCTACGCATGACGCATGTAAGAGACCCAAGTGCTTGACACTAATGCTTATCCTATCATCAAACTCTCTCCAAAGAGTGGATGTCTCTCTCACAATTATAGTGTTGCAGTTCAATTGAGGCCACATGTATTAACAAATAGCCCGCATTCAATCAAATATGTGCAATTAGGATAGTGCTAAGTGTGCTAGAGTCATACTCGACTCAAGTCGGATTGAATACTTGCAACCTAGACACCAAATCAGCCATAGGATTATACTTGTGAAGGTAAACCTAATTGTCTAGTCACTAATGTGCAATGATTAGATGGCTTAGAAGGGAAGGATTAGTCCTTTTGAATAAAATATTTTTGCCTTGAGATAATGACTTTTTTTTTTTCAATAGTAATCGCGGGTTCCAAGTTCTTTAGTAATGCAATAATAAATGTAAAGAATTTTAAATAAAGGCTAAATCATTGACTTTATTGATTTATAATGAAAATCAATACAATAAGTGAGAACATAAAAATAAAAAGAAAAAAATATGTAAGATTAATACCTGAAATTACTTGTTTGGATAAACAATCTCAGTGGATAGCTAACAAGAAGCGACCGGTGTGATATTCTTAGTATGGACTCGGTTGATTAGGATCTAACAATAATAAGTCGTGGATATTTATACTACTTTGATGCATACTGCGGCGATGACACTGGAGAGTAACATATCTAAGCTATGCTAAACTCTGGACCTACTACAATGAAACTTGGACAGAAGTGAGGAACTAAGGCTAAAACTAAGATAAAACAATGTTGTGCGGTCAACGATGTTATGTGTGATGGCTCGATTGGTGTCTTTAGCCTTAGGTCAACAATGATATAGGGGATCATATCTCAGTTGGACCCAAATTCCTCCTTGCATCCATTGATTTCCTTCTCATCTGGATATTCCTTCTCATTTAGAAAGTATCCGTTGAACATGATTTTGTGCAATAGCTTGGCCAAACATATCTAGAATTTCATCCATCATTCATTCGTAGTGCCAACATGTGGCGGCATTTCATTAGTCTGCATAGACTACATTAGGACAAGTGGCTAGAGTGGACCTCACGTAGCATCATGATGAGGCCAGTCAAAAATCAAGGGTGGGCGTCCATAAAATTCCTTTTTCTAAAACAATAGGGAGAGGGATGCCGGTCCATAAAACTCCTTTCTCCAGAACTCCGACCATTATACATGTAATCCCACATTAGATCTAGGACAAAAACACCAAGCTAACCTGTGATTCAAGTAGGTGGGCCATACAAAGGGAAAAGTTGGGAGAGACATCCAACCTTGATTTTTACAGGGTTGACTATAATGATCATATGAAATCAACTCCAATCATTAGACGTCACACCAAAATCCAGGCTGGAGCAAAAAAAAAATCAAGCCCATTCTTGATTACAGTGGGCCACACTAAGGAAAACAATTCAGAGGGTAAACGTTACCCTATATATTGTTTCCAAGCACGTGGTCCACCTGAATCACATATAGAGTTGAATTTGGGCCTTGGTCCTATCAAGAATGGCTCACCTGGTGGTGGTCAGTGTGGATTTCACATAAACATCACTGTGGGGCCTACCCAAGCCGCTAAACCCTTTGATTGCACAGTCCACCTGAGCCGCCTTTAAGAAATAAATCTATCATATGGTACTATAATGATAATTACTTGGATTAATGAGATAACTTATTGAAAACCTTGTTGAAAAAGGCACCAGAATGTAATTCTATATTAAGTAGGAAGTTTTTATTTTGTAAAATTCCCATTAGATTATGTTGTATAAGCCACGTGTGCACGGAATGGAACCCACCAATGATGGACCAAGGGGGTTATTCTGGCTAACACCACAACCTTAGGTGGACCCATCAAGCCCACCCTTGGTCTGCTTCTAAATCATTTATTTACAGGTAATAATGGCTTCCTCTGTTTCAATCTCTCCTCTAACAAGACCCAAGCGTCCAAGAGCCATCCCATAATCATCATCAGTGATTAAGCTAAAGAAAGGAAAAACAATCCGATATGGAAGTGTTACTTGAATTTGAGAAGAGAAAAAAAACAAAAGGAGAGTAACTGATTATACAAATATAGTAACAAATGCAGATCGAGGAACCTCAGCAAGAATGCAAGAAAAGAGAGGTAGGAGAGCTTAACCCAATGAAAAGGTATGTGTTTTTTTTTTTTTTTCCATACAATTGAACTCATACACTAAAAGTACAAACAGGATAAAGGACGAAAGAAAAATTCACATGACATCTCGAGCAAGAATCATTGGTTTTTCTCTTACAAATCCGACATCACTGTTGGGTGTCGCTAGCAGGTGCTGATCCGAGTCCTCGTCACTGTCCATTACGCTAAATGATTCCGACTCCGACCCATCATCTGCTTTATGAGTTTTTTTTCCATAAAAGTGAAGAAGATCAATTAGGTATTGGAAATACAATACTAATCATGCAGCACAGTATTTCTAGGGCCAAAAAGCAAGCATTAAAGAACCCTCTAGAATACCAAAGACATAGTTTTAAAAGTGATACATGCAGAGTAGATGTCAATGAGGTTACTTGTAGCTCACATGCCAATGTGGCAACCGTGTGAGATCCAGGCCACTTATCTGGTGGGTCGTACCATGAACATGCCCTGGTCTACTCACCAGGTCAGTCAAATGTATGAGAACGTCAGACAGGAAAAATTGGGTCAATGGTCTGTATTTGAGGTCATCTGTGGCCCATCAACTGATGCTCCCGCTTAAGTTTTCTGGGACATGGCAGGTTGGAACCACCCGAAAGGCGGCCCAGACCTCGCACTTGTGCGAAAGGTTGGCAACTTTAAATGCCTGCCACCAACAGTATCTTCAATCTCTCCTCACAAGAATCATCTCAGCATGCCACTTAAACAATGCCAATGGAATCGAAGTGGATATTACATTGACATGCTTAATATGAAATTGGAAGAACAATTTCCTAGTGGAATCGAAGTCTCAGAACGAGGGTTTAAATAATGCTTTCTGTATTTGAGATCATGTGTGGCCCACCTACTCTTGTTGTCTGATGCTCCCGAAGAGAAATGGGTATGCAGGTCGGTTTTAGAAAATTTACATTTTGGAGCCTTGCTAAGCCCATAGACATGAAATAAAGCTCTCATGTACAAACCGCATGTGCTAGAATGGCACAATAGGTCTGAGATCCAATACTCTATTAGAGAGACACCATTATATTGATGCCCTAGCCCAACAATCAGTTTAATCCGCTTGTCAAGTGGACCGTAGTTTACAAAATAAATGTTTGGCTCTGAAAAACTTAGCTGAAGCTTTCTAATCCATCCACCTGTTTCCAATACTGGGGTTCACACACTGACTGGAGCAGATTTATTTTTGGAAAACATGTACGAAGTCAGACCAACCAGATGGATGGATTGGATCTCACACCTATGTGTCATGCTGGCACATGTGTGTGTACACGAGCTTTATTGCATGTGTGCACGCTTAGCAAAGCTCAATGTTTTGTTTCTGTTGTTTAGAAACTGTGGTGGGGAGCTTAATTTTCGGAGATAACTCAGAATCCCTGATTTTACAGATTTGCCAAAATATCCTCATCCAATTCAAGCTGAGGAAGGAATATCCTTGATAGTATTAGAGGAAAGCTTTTGGCTTGTATGAGGTAAGAAAATTAGAAAAACATTCAACCAATTGAATAAACTCACCAGAATAAGCCGTATGATCTGGTAGATGCCTGACTGATGTACCCTGAATACTTTCTGGTAGTAAACAGTTGCAGAAAGAACCTGAAACTTCCAAATGTACACATTATATATAAAGAAAGGAGCAGTGATCATAGATAAAGACAGCATGTTTCAGCAAAAGACTCTTTACCCAATCTCGCTAGCCGATTTACCCAGCTGGGAATAGGCTTTCCAGTCAGATGCATGCAGACCTCATCCGTGAAATGATTGCAGTTCTTTGCAATCAGATGATACGAGTCACCATGATAATTTCCAGAAAGGTGCTCCATGAACGACTTGAACTCTGACCGGGACATCTCAGTGCTGCCCAACCATACAGAACGTCTGAAGATAAAACCAGGGCAGCTTTTTGGTTCCACCTCAAACACACCACTGGTTGGGTATTCATGGGCTCCAAAGGCATACTCGCAGCCATGGACTGTTAGTCAGGTTTAAACATTCTGTTAATATGCATTGAACAAATTGAACTGTATGAGAAATTGGAAAGCAGAAGCAAGTCCAGATGATATGGGAAAAACCATATAATATAGTCCAGTTTTAAATTTTGAATCACTCAAAATGCATTAAATGCCAACATCACTTCCATAAAAAAAGAAAAGAAAATATCAAAAGGTTTCCCCTTAAAATCATTGCATATAACTGTGGTATACATATTCATACTGCTTCATTATTTGCTTGTCAAGAAAGATATAACCTCCCACCCTCCCTCTCAGGGCATATGCAGACACCCACTACCACATATCATGATTATAGAGCCATACAAGCTTGAGCTAGCAGAAAACTTATTTGCCATTCCAAGAATGTATGCAGGGGATGCATGAGAAAGTACGAATGAGAAAGAGGAATACCCATTGTGCATACAGAAGCAAAGAGAGCAGCCGGTCCACCCCTGCTAAAAATTGAAAAGCTGTTTAGCAGCGCACTCCCTGATCATGAGAGCTCCCAAAGACACCAATTTAATGGCATGCATGAAGTGAAGGATTGGGGTTGCACCTTTTCAGGCACACGGACCATTTTCAAGCGCAGACGTTCATGCAGCAGTAAATCGCTCTCATTAAGGCGTCCTTATCAAACCTCTTGGTGTATTTTATGTCTCTTGTCTGATGCCCTAAAATTATTGATCGAATCAATCGGCTTAGGAAAGTTTTTCTTTGGCACGGAGGTGCCCTCTCGGGGAAGTTCCATCTCCTAAAATGGAACGAGGTCCGTTCCCCTATTCACAAGGGTGGTGCGGGAATAAAGAAGCTGGGAGATGTCAACTCGGCACCCTCCTGGGAAAATGGATTTGGAGATTCGCTGAGGAAGAGGGAAGCCTATGGAGGCCTATTCTTGCAGTCAAATATGGGGTCTCCTCTTCGGGTTGGAAGATCAAAACCTCCACGCTGTACCGAGCTTCCCACTTATGGAAATATATTGCAAAGAATGCATCCATCATCTACAAAAGAATGGCGTTCTCGATTGGTAAAGGGAATTGCGTCAGATTTTGGGAGGACATGTAGGCAGGTGATGCCCCCTCTTTCTTCTCTATTCCCAGCTTTGGTAGCTTTATGCTCGTCCCTGGAGATTTTAGTGGCGGACTGTTTCTGTGGGAATGAGGAAAGGGGAATTTGGCTCCCTCCTTGTAGGCGTAATCTTTCGGACGAAGAGGCTCTTCAGCTTACCTCTTTTTCAGCCCTCTTGCGTGGCGTTTCGCCAGATTCTGAAGTGCAAGATTCTTTGAGGTGGAAATTCCACCCCTCGGGGAGGTTTTTGGTTAAATCTCTTTATTCCAGAATTTCCTGCTCCTCTTCTCCTCTCATTTCTTCTGAAAGTCATTCCGCTTTACTATTGTACACTGGTGCTCCTCCAAAGGTGGCTGCCTTCACATGGCTTGTTGGGGGAAATCGCATCCTCAATCTTGACAATCTCCAGCGTAAAGGCATGTTCCTCCCCAACGTGTGTCTGCTATGCTACCATCAAGCCAAGACAGTGGATCACCTATTTATCCATTGCCCTTTTTCAAGGGATATATGGTCTATTGGTATTACAATCGTTTAATATCCTGTGGTGATGCCAGCTGTGATTGAAGACCTCTTCAAATCTTGGCTCTTCGTTGGAAGTGGGAATTCCAACTTGTGCTGCAGGAACCTCTCGCTGCTGGCTACTCTTTGGGCTATACGGACTGAAAGGAACAATCGTTGCTTTAATAACAAGAGTAAATCTTAGGTCTATGCTTTTCGTAAGAGAGTGGTCAGCAAGTGGTTCTAGGTATAGGGGGTAGTGCCTTCGGGCTGCCTTGTAGTTCGTTCTTTTGTTTATTTCTTTTTTGCCTTTTGGCTTTAATAAAGCGAAGCATCTTTCAAAAAAAAAAAAAAGGTTACAGGTCCCCACTCCAACGATTGGTTACAAAAAATGGCAGTTTTCCTGACGGAAGCTAATTGAAGCTAAATAGTCTACACTAATTCGTTGCTCAAATTCAGTTCATGATGATGAAAGCTACAACGAACCACTGTTTGAAATTATTCAAAAGAAACAACAATGAAAGAATTCGACCTTGAAAAGATAATGAAGCATTCAAATTCAGTTCATCTTTAGGACTGGGCGATCGCCCTGGTAATCATTTGTCAAAACCAAAGCTCTAAAATGATGGTACTGCAGATATGGCAACCAACGGGCGTTACCATGATGTACGACCACTATAATGTTTTCCATTTTAAACCCATCCATATATTTTTATTTTTATTTATTATTATTTTTTTTTTGTCCATTTCATATACACACTTATAACAACTTGCGACTTTTACCATTACTAACGAGTGCTACTACAAATTTTGAGAACTGATCACCTGCAACCCACTTTTTGCAAACATTTGATATTTGGTATGGTAAAAAAAAAGGTTGTACAAAACAACCAGTCGTAGGTGATCAACTCACGCCTATCTTTAAAAAAAAAAAAAAAAAAAAAATCAACCTACTCGCCTTTTTCAAACCATCTTCAAATCATACCACGTAGCCGACAATTCAATCCCTCCTCAAAACCATTTTGCTGGAAATTAAAACAATTCACAATTCCACGTATTCAAGATAAGATGCACATAATAACCAAAAAAAGAAAAGAAAAAGAAAGCAACATACACAAATGCATAAAAAACAGGCGCGGTCAGAAAAGAGGGAACGTAGCAGATTTCCATACGAGATTATCGAATCGAACAAGCAGAAAGAAAGAAAGAAAGAAAGAAAGAAAGATCACAACGAATGACATACCTTCAATTCCGGTATGGAAAATCCCGAGCCCGAACCAATAAAGGTAGTTATTTACAGGCGTGAGATCGTAGATATTCAGGTACAGATGAGTACGGTTGCTTCCGCCGTTGCTTTTCTCCTTCACCGCACCCAACGCCGGAAGAATCGATGGCATGGTGTGATCCCGATCGTCAATTTCCCAAACCCTAGAATTAGAACCTCAACATTCCTCAATAACAATCTAAAACCCTAAAAGATCTATCCCAGAATCAAGATTCAATTCCGGATTCGAAACTAAGAATGATATCTGAAGCGAAAATCCCCAGAAATGGAAGCGAGAGGAATCGGTAGCGTGAGGAGATGAGGACGAGATTGGGGTTCTTTCATCTTCGAGTGCGAAGAGAGATTTGAAAACCTGAAATGTTGGGAAGGGTATTTCGTCTTGTTTTGGGAGCGGAAGAGAACTGCCCTCGGATAAGCGAGAGGGAGCGATTTTCGCAGCTGTGTTATGAGGGGACGCGAATTGCCTGTGCCCCTCCCACATGAAGGAAGCTATGTGGGGCCCACAGATATTCCCGTTATAAATCCACTCCGTCCAATATTTTTTTAAAGATTACAATATAATAGTAACCCAATTATCAGACGGACGAGAAACTCATGTGGTCTACACGACAGGAAACAGTGAGAAGAGAAATGTACACCGTTGAACCATTCTGGGGCCGATAATGACGTTTATAAGCCATCTAAACCCTTCATAAGTTTATTACCACTTCGATAAAATGAAAAAATCCTGATAAAATAGTTATGTGGACATCATAAAGTTACCAATGATAATTGTTCAATCTTTTCTTTTTCGTGCCGTGTGGTCCACCCGAATATTTTATCTACATGGTTTTCGGAATGTTTTACTACTGTGAGCTTGATAAACTGATGGACGGAGTGGATTTGTCATGGGAATCTATGTGGGCCCCAGATACCAGCAACATGAACTTCCTGTGGATGTGGAGCATGGTAATTCGCGGCCGCTTGAGAGGAAGGTTGCCCTTCCAGCTGTCGATAATCACGAAAATACCCCTGCGGAGTGCGGGGTGCCGTCTTCACAGGGCGCGAATTTCGGTCGCGGGTTCAGTCAGCCGTCACGTTTTTTCTGTGGGGCCCACCTCGATGTATTTGTTATATATCAACGCGGTCATCCGTTTTTTCCGTATCATTTTAAGTCACAAGGAAAAAAAACGAATAAGATCCAAATATCAGGTGGACCACACCACAGGAAACAATGATCGTTGAACTCTCACCGTTAAAAACTTCCTAGGATCCATCGTAATTTTTATTTGCCATCTAAGCGGTTGATAATCTCACGTAGAACTGGATTAAGGGAAAACACAAATGTCAGCTTGATGGCCCACAAAAAGCTTTTAACGGTCAACCACCACCGTTACCAATGGTGTGGTCCACCTCAGATTATGATCTGCTTCATGTTTGGACCTATGCCCTAAAACAAACTTGTAAAACGTATAGACGGCGTTAAAACACATACATCGATATGGGCCTCGCAGAAAAGAACAACGGAACTCGGTCAGATGACTCAGGTCTCTACTTGACTGAATCCGCGGAAACAATGGAATGGAATAGAAACATCACACCGAGGCCCAGGATGGTTTCAAGGGCGGGGCATTCTCATCCCTCTATTTACTGATATGTGGCCCATTTAAGCATTGGCTGTGCCTGATTTTTGGGCTTATATCCTAACATGATCAAGGAAAACTAATGGGTGGACTGGATGTCACGCAAACACTACGTTTGGCCCGAATGCTTTTCAGTGCACAACTTCCCTGCCTAGGAAATTTCCGTCCGGGTATTAATTAAAATAGCCCTCAGTAATAAAGCCAGTAAGGCACTGACATCACAATCTGAAACATTAAGTTTTAGCCTTTTAGGCACTTTTTGCATCTTTCATAATGAAAGTGTCCTTCTACTGCTCGTTTTCTTGTAGAAGTAAGTCCAAAAGCCTATTCAAAAAGAGATTGTAAGCCCCGCTAAATTAAGAATTGGGGTCACCCCTTAGTTGATCTGATCCTTTCATTTTAATTAGACAGTCGTGAACGTCCAATAAAATTATTTAAAAAAATGGAGTTGTATGAGGCCCACACAGCATTAACGATGTTCTTTAATTATGGACTGTCTCCTTCAGTGTGGTCCATCTGTGATGATTTTTTCCTTCAAACTTGGACCGATCACATAAAATTAAAACCTTATTCATGTAGACAGCTTTGATCTGCTACAAGACAATCTAATAGGCTTCACACAAAACGCGAGATGTATTCAATATGGGTCTTGTACATGAATGCTATTTGGCCTTTTTTTTCTTTTCTCATTCTTCTTCTTTTTTTCACATGAGAGGACCATTTGGTTATTAGGACCGTTATCGCTTTCATGGGATCCACTTTGGTGAGCTTTTGGCATGCATCTAGTGTCATTTATTTTATTCCGGCGAGCTTTTAAGTTTTTTCTTTAAGATTGCCGGTCCCATGAAAATGGTCATAACTCCCTCGTTACGTGTCCGATTTAAGTGATCTAGTATTTGTTGGAGACATAATTTGATGAATTTTCAAGTGGATTTAGAAGAATTTCATTTAAACATCATTGGATTACCCAAAAGTGGGCCTAAAGTTCATTTATTTGGATATCTGATTTAGTGATAAATGTCATGATGAACTTTGGACTCACTTTGGAGCAACCAAATGGTTTTAAAATGAGATGATTTCAAATACATTTGAAATTCATCAAATTATGTTTTCAACGAGTACCAAATCACCCAAATTGGACATGTAATGAGGGAGTTATGACCTTTTTGTGGGATTGGCAATCCATAGTGAGTATCAACAACCCACATTAAGTTTAGAACCAATTTTGGATAAGAAAATGGTGTCCAAATGAGGTGATTCCAAAGCCATATAAAATTTCATCAAATTATCATTTTAATGAGTATAAGATCACTTAAATCGAATATGTAATGAGGGAGTTATGACCATTTTTGTAAGACCAACGATCCATAGTGAGTATCGACAATTTACAATGACTTTAGACCCACTTTTAGACTATCAGATGATGTCCAAATAAGGTGATTCTAAAGTTATTTGAAATTTTATAAAATTATCTTTCCAAGGAGTATAAGTTCATCCAGTTCAGATATGTAGCAAGGGAGTTATGATTGTTTTCGTGAAATTGACGATCCGTAGTGAGTATTGACAACCCATAATGACTTTAGACCCACTATTGGGCTATTACATGTCCAAATGAGGTGATTCTAAAGCTATTTGAAATTACATTAAATTTACTTTCTAATGGATACAGTATCACCAAAATCATACATGTAATGAGGGAGTTATGACCGTTTTCGTGGGGCCGGTGATCCACAATGAGTATTGGCGATTTATAGTAACTTTGGGCCCACTTTTGGGTTATTAAATGGTATTCAAATAAGATAATTTCTAATCTATTTGAAAATTCATCAAATTACATTTCCAACGAGTATAAGATCACCTAAATCAAACATATAATGAGGGAGTTATGACCATTTTCGTGGGATTGACGATCCATAGTGAACTTGGGCCCACTTTTGGGTAATCAAATGACGTCCAAATGAGGTAATTTCAAAGTCATTAAAAAGTTTATCAAATTACCTTTCCAACGAATACAAGATTGCTAAAATCGAATATGTAACGAGAGAGTTACAATCATTTTTATATGCCCAAAAATCTTTTTAAAAAAAACACTCAAAAGTTCACTGAAATGAATAAAATGATGCGGAATACACGCTGGAAGCTTGCTGAACAAGGTCTTATGAAGGTGATAACGGTCCTAATGGCCAAATTATCCCCTCCCATGAAAAAATGAAGAAGAAAAAAAAGGCCAAATGACCTTTCAGTGGAAGGGACCCACTTATTGAACCCATCCCATGTCTTATGTGGGGTCCACTAGATCGTCTTATATCATATTGAAGCCGTTCACATGAAAGGATTTTTATTTCATGCTATAAGCTCAAGTTTGAGGGCAGAGCTCATCACGGATGGATCACACCGGTAGAAACAATCTGTAATTAACGTACAACGCTCATGTAGTTGTGGGCCACAAGTAGCTTCATTTTTTTTAAATGACCTTAATATGAGTTTACGACTGTGTGATTAAAGTGAACAGAATAAATCAGCCGAGGGGTGGCCCCAATTGTTGATTTAATGGAGCCCACACTCCTTTGAAAAGACCCTCTCAACTTAAATAATAACTTAAACGACACGCTACCACCATATGAGAGGACGGGCTGATAAATGGACATTTTCGTCATTTGAAAAACCACAAAAATGCCTAAAGAACTAAAAAAATATTGATTCAAATTCTGATGTCAGCGTCCTTATTTTATCATAGTTGAGGACCATTTCAATTACTAAACCCTCCCACTTTGAAAGGTTTGCTGGAATACATTCCGACGTGTTGCATTAGGATATGCGGAGGCTTCAGTCTTTGTATCTGGGTTCATCTCCCAATAATCCGAACCGTTTAGACCTTGGATGGTGGAAACGCAGTACGATCGTTTGATTCTTTTCCTCTGAAAAATAGACGGTCTTCATGAATTTTGAGCTTAATAAAATTAATATGAGAGTCTCATCGTATGAGAATTTTAGTCATGCAAAAGGAACGCAATCCAACGGCTAAAGCCTCCTGCGTATCCTACTGTAATACGTTAGCGCAGCTCATGTAGTAGACAAGTGTAATATCTAAGCCATTCATCAGGATTGCCTACTGACGCTGCCATTAGCGAGGTAGCTACTGGACAGTGCTCTGTGGGCCCACTATCACACGCCGTCCATCTATTTTTCCAGGTTATTTGGTGGCATGAGCCCAAAAGGGAGACAGATCCAAATCTCAAGCGGACCACACCACAATAAAACGGTGGTGATTGAACGCCCACCATTAAGAACTTCCTAGGTCCCAACTAGATGGACCAACAAATTAACAGCTAAAGATGAAAATACATCAACCATGCCACTATGCCAGTTCAACTAAATCTTCCAACCTGGAGGATTTTGGTTAACGGGGTTCAATGCAAGTGCTAATCATATAAACGGTTTGGATCACCCGAATGTACTGCACAAAGTCTCAGTGGTATTTGGGTTTTAAATCCAACAAGTGGAGAAAAATCCAGACCGTTAGTCTGTTGTGACCCACCACAGATGGACCATGGCCCAAACAATCTCCTCAATAAGACGGTTTGGCCTTTTGATTTAAGGCCTACAAACAAACGGCAAATAAGATAAATTCGCCGATGGACCCACTAACAGAAAATGGTCCGGATACTGGTCAAGGCGGTCAGTATTACCAAACCATGGGCTCCACCTTTCAGAAATGACAACACTTTCGTACTGTGCGATGATGACATAATAACGGTCAATATTACCTAACCATGGGCCCCACACGTTAGATTCGAGCAAATTCGTCAGTTCAGGTACACATGTTGTGCAGGTTTATTCCAATTTCCAGTCAATATGAATAGTAAACACATCAATGGTCCACAATTAACCTAGAAGAAAGGACGTCTGTGATCTAATCTATGAGAAATGAGCAGCTTTGATCAAAGAAGGTCCAAGGAGCCATTTTGATCAGATGATCATAGCCATCAAGACTAGTGCTGAAAGGTTAGCATCCTCGTCCTATCAGCCTGAGTTAGCACGAGTTTTTCATGGTGGCCCAAAAGTGGGGTGAACATGATGGAATGCCCAAAGAGAAAGATCCTACCGTCCATGTGTCTAAAAGACCCGGGACGCACTCAGACTCTAGAAGCCATGGTTAAAAGACTCGGCGACTCTGAACCGACTTGTTCACTCCTGAGTCAAGTTGGGTCTGATTGAGTCCGAGTCAACTCGGACGAGTTGAGCAGGACTTTTCCCAGCCTTAAAACTACGCTAAGAGCGAGGAGAATCAAATATCAACATCATTGTCATTTGAAAAGTGCAAGATGGTATGCATATTACGATGCTTGATGTACTGTCGCTCAAAATTTGTACACGTGGCATACATCAGCTCAAACTAAATTGTGGACCCCACTATCATTCACGGTCCCAAAATCAGATTGGTCAAGCAATTCTTAATCCTCTGATCTACTACTAATGAAATATTATTTTTATATAACAAAGAAAGAAAGAGAAATGATGGAAGTGGATTGGATGGTGAGGAGCTCACCACCCACCTCGGTGGTGAAATGATGTGGCGAGATTTGATTGGTGGGGCTGTATGCTTATGTAATTTCACCACCAAGGTGGGTGGTGAGCTCCTAGCCACTCAATTAACGTCCAAAATGATGTCATACAGTTACTACAAGGACGGGCCGCATCATGTGAAGGTAGGGCCATGCATTCATTAAGTGTACAATTAAATTACGAGATTCATGCAGGAGAGTTAAAGAAGAACGGAAAAAAAAAAGTGGGCCATAGATGTACTGTTAAGACAGATGAGCTGTCCATTGATTTCGACAGTGTGGCCCACTCCATGAGTGGACTGGCCCAGTCGTTCATGCCAGGTGTTCTTCATGTTGTGTCCCATCGTTTGCTCAGCTGGGGCATTTCTTATGTGATCGCTTCTCATAAGGAAATCAAAATAGATTGAAAGTCCTTTGATCAAGTGGTTAGGATCTATTACTGGAGTTGATTTCTGGGCTGTGGCAAATCCATGGTGGAGCCCAGTAGATGACCAGTTTGGATTGGTGGGCCCCATCACATTGCTCCCAACCAACGTTTCCATTAAGAGGTTGGGTTCTGAAATTACAGTTCTATAGGAAGTAAGTAGAACAATAGATGTTTTAGCAGTCCTCAGTACAACCCAAGATATGGACCATTCATTTGTGGATCTAATCTAATTGAAAATTTTAATTGGTTTGAATGATCTGATCAGTTCATCACTTGAGTTCACCATATCACTCAACTGGTGGGACACACCATGGATGGCACATGGTATAAACCTAATTGCGTGATTCGAGGATCTCTGATTGATCGAAAAGGATCTTTTACTGGTATTATCTTTTGGCCAAATGGCTCATATATGGTGAGACCCACCAGACAAGACATTGTCTATACCCGCCAATTGCGCGTTGTAACTCATGTGACAAATGGAGGACATCATTCCTATTCCTATGTCTTCATCATGACACTTTTGTGGGTTCCCATCGTCCCTTCAATGCAATTTTTTATTTCTATTTTTATTTTTTTTATCATAAGTTGGATCAATTCCAAACTATTTAGTGTTTCTTCACTCCGCAACAAAATGGTGTTGCTGTAAGAAACATTATAAGTCCTATGAGCGTACTTACAGCTAAAACACCGTTGATTCATCTGAACATCTAGTGTTTCATGAACACACTAAATACATTGAGATCTAGTATCATTTCATCAATGGACCGCTTCAAAGAGGCATGACCCACCTACCATACATCTCCTCAGCCCAACGACTCGCCGACTAGGAAAAGGGTGCTTGTTGCACACATATACAAAACAAGAAGAAAACATTCCCTTTCTTTATGAGGCACATGTCAATAAAAAGAGCTTCATTAATTACATAATATGTTGTTTCTGTGTTACCCCAAAGGGAGATATTTACTGCTGCATTATGTCTCGTGCATCAGCTGTTAGCAATAACAAGTTCAAACCCAGTTTACCCCATACAAATGAAAGAGATGAAAGAAAAGCATGTTACACAAGACCAAAGAAAGACGAGAAGTAAGAGCGCACACCTTCATTCTCCTGGGCAAGTGAAATCTTCATCCTGGATAAGATGATAATACAATGAGGATGGCTTCCCGTCGAAAAACCTCGAGATCACTCGATGAGGGTATAATCCACAGTAACTCATCCCAAGACGCTTGATGCAAATGTCAATTGTCTTCTTGAACATGCTGTCCCCTTGAATTGATGGTTGCTTGACAAATTCAACTAGGGGCATCCACTGGAGGGAGGTAGAGAGGGTGCATATGAGAAAATCATCCAGATTTTGGTAACAAAATACACAATAAAAGATAAGATAGTTTATTTTCATGAAAAAAAAGAAGAAGAAGCAGAAAGATGGTTACGGCCCGCCAAAAAATTCCACATTATGTTAGCTACTAGAAATTTAACCCTCTTCTGAAGAGAAAAACAAGATTTAAACAACTTTATAGCTTCTTTGAGAGACTATAACTTGTTATTTTCCAAAGTTTAGAGTAGGTTTTCTTCGTTTCATAGGGCACGTTCGGATCCATTATCAAATCGAACTGATATAATTAGTTTCAAGGGAGAGGAAATGATTAGATTACAGCGACCTTCATTAGTATTCATGAGGAAGAAGTAGCACTCCAATTACAGCGACATTCCTTTCAAGAGTAGGATTGAAACTTAGTCAACTGCAGTTTGTTGAGCTTGTTATAAATTGTGTGTGTGTGTGTGTGTGTGTGTGTGTGTGTGTAGTAGGGTGTTTCTTACATAGTATTGGTGCTCCCTCAGGACACCATATCATTTTTGGTGAGCTTAGGGTTTTATAATAAAAATAGGGAGAGAGATTTGGAGGGGAAAGAAAAAATGAGAGAGGCGGAGGGAAATGTGGGGGCTACATTAGGTGCTTACTACAATCTAGTTGTCGATCTGCCTAATTTTTGGGCTGATGTCCATCACGGTGGGTCCCACAAAGCCTGTCTCACATTTTCCCTAATTAGATGTAGGCTGCATGTGGAGAAGTTGGTGTGGGCTACACTGAATTAAAAAAAAGTGAAAGGATGTGGGTGCAATCTACGCCCTGGTGCGTGCAATCCCAATCATTCCCTGCCAAGCAGCTACATTTTTATGACAAATTTACCCTCTTAAACAATGTTGTGTATGCTAATTGCCAGGACAAAAATGACCAAAGCTATTGGCATTATATATTGTATAGAACACGTTACTCTCTAGTCTCCTTTTCTTTTTCTTCCCAAAATAATTCCGTTCTCCTCTCTCTACTTCTTCTACATGGTATCAGAGACATGTATTCAATTTAAAAGTTCATCCAAATGCAGACATAATGCATAGGGCTACTTTTCTAGTTCTGAAGTTGAATGCTACCTTTGCAGCTTGAATTTCCATGTCATCTACCTCAATCTGAGAAGATAGAGGTTTCAGCATGCAGATGAAAAACAGATCTGATTTCTCAAAAGCCACGCGAAGTGCATGCCTGCAATTGAATAGACAAAAGATTAGAGCCCAGATGTAAGCTGCTGATGTTCAAAAGGTAATTGGACGACCTTGATTCCCATAATTTAAGCAAACCCATAATAACTGGAGCACCTCAATTCCAATAATTTAAGCAAATCCACATCCTTTTCTTTCTTTCCTTGCTTCAGGAATTAAAATAGATAGCATTTACATTCAAGACATAAATATCATTACCTAAAAGCAATCACTTCTATAAATTCTGTATCAATCTGCAATGCCGGCAAGAAATGAAGTTACATTTCACAAATATGCTTGATTTCTTGAAAGGGAAATAACCAATAATCAGAGAGAATCAAAAGGTAAGAAAAGATGTATTTTCTTCTTACACCAGTTTCCTCCTTGACTTCTCTTACAACTCCAGTGTAGATCTCCTCAGACTGTACACCGAAAAAAGAAAAAAATGTTATTCTGTGAAATAAAAGGTCTTGCTGCTGCCAGACATAAGATTCGAATAGAAACCATGTAGTACATACCTCAAGAATAAAACCAGTTGGTAATTTCCAACTGCCTGAAAATGCAGGGGAAGAATGCTTTTCTTGCACCACAAGCACCTGTGGAGGTTCTCCAGAATAATGTTCATTAGAAAGCAAGCATTTTTTACGGATACATGAATTAATGCTAAGAATTCTAATGAAAAATCCAAGAAAATTGGGGTGTCTTTGGTTGCACCAAATATCATGAATTTTCATGATATTTTGCACCAGATTAGGCTCATTAATCATGATATTTAGTGCAACCAAACGCACCCTTGTATACTAACGAGTTGTTCTCACGATTATAATTATGCATCTATTTGCATAATCCCTAGTCTTGGTCATTTCCTCAACGGACATTTTAAAAGCAAATATTGAGTTGGATTTCACTGGAAATTAGTGTCAATCTTACTATAACTTAACATGGGAACATTTTCCACGTTACAACCTGATTGCGCTAAAAGCTTAAGCTATTAGGGAACGGAAGAACGATGTATATCAGGGGGTTTGCTGATGCCTCCAACACCTCTCCTCACGTGTGGGCTCTATACTGGGCTCCACACATGATACTCTGGGCTCAGATAACACCAAATGCCCAAAATACTAAAAATTTGCAAACCTGAGACTTGAACACCAAATGTCCTGCTCTGATACCATGTTACAACCTGATTGCGCTAAAAGCTTAAGCTGTTAGGGAACAGCAGAACAATGTATGTCAGGGGGTTTGCTGACGCCTCCAACATTCCACCCACACACAATATTAATCAGGTACATGATTAGTTACACAACCTGACCGGACTTTTGAAGGGGTCTAAAAAATGGTGGACATGAACCCAACATGAACCTTAAACGGTTCTGATTTTATGATCCAGGTTCGTCTATATAGTTTCAGGTATCTCGGGTGCCAGTCCTACATACAAGCATAATTTTGTGTTTTCCCAACATGATCTATGAGCATACCTCATTTTTGTTATTGACAACAAATGCTCCAACCCCCACATGATGTGAAGCATTAGATGGAAGCATGCTAGGTTCTTCAGGAATCCAATATGTAAGCATTACATACTCTTTTTCAGCATGGTGGTATATGAAGCCTTCCTGTAACCATATAAACATTCTCAAAGACTGAATAAATTATACCTTGAGATATTTGAACAGAAAATCTAAACCGTACATTAGTTCTGACATGCATGATCGAACGGTTCCACAACATCCAAGGTATACAAGTATGTGATTATTAAAAGGTCATCCTGATCGGTCAATAATATCATACCATTAAAAAAAATCAGAAAAATGGAAAACAGAACAACAGAAAACAGAGAAGTGTTACCTTCACAGAAATGGGAACAAGCTCGGAACGTTCCCGTGGCAACTTAAGCCACACACCTTTCTTTCCCTGCCAAGAAGTCAGAAAAGGTTATAAGACCAGGAAGCCGCCACTATTCGTTAGCATAGAACCGTTGATTAATTCATAAAAATATAGAAGACAGAATATTAAAAAATCAGTGAAGCATTAACATATGACCAGTCACATGTTCATGATCACATCCCAAATATAAAACTTCTTTTCAACGAGTAGATGACAGAGTAGTGAAACCCTTCGGGCCTGTTTGCGTGCCACTTAAAAATGAGCTCATCTCATTTTAGCTAATCGTAATTATGTTTTAGAGAACAGATTGTTTTCGGTAAGGATTGAAAGTAATCTTGATAACCAACAATCATAATCTCTAATACTAGAATGAGATGACTCATTTCTAAGTGGCACCTAAACAGGCCCTTAAATTTAAAACATATATTTCTATTCAGATTCCTTGTGCGAAGCACCAATAAGCATGGGTAGAGTCCGAATAACCATTGGATGGATTGAAAATAGAATAGGACTTCAATGTACATTTCATTGCTCTTGGTTCCAGGGCCAATGGGGCCGAGCTACTGCCGAATAATGGTTGAGAGAATGATGGCTAGTGATATGTGGCTGAACTAGTGGTAAACAGATGCCTGCTTGATGCAGGTTCTGCTCCCCCAAATGCCAAGCATATTAGGAATAAGATTGGGAAGTCCCACCAATCATGATTTGGTGGTAAATCCAACAGCTGACTAAACAACTGAAACTAGATACAAGTTCCTAATTCATATGGCCTCATGCTCGTATCCAGAAATGCCCCCAGAAAGGTCACATAATGATTGATTCTTTGGTTTTACCTGATTAGTGTCAGTTTAACAGCAGCATTCAGTAGTGTGAATTATGAAGGTTTGTTTGTTCTTCAGAAATGTGACTGTCAAAATGAATCAAAACTACAAGTACTAGAACGTTCGACAAGAGCAATGAACTCATCTTAGGATTTCAACCATCTAATCAGTTAATTAGCATGTCCAGCAAATCTTATAACGGGCCCTAAACACCAACCGGTTATAAACATTTAAATATTAACCATTCATGACCAGATGATTTGTATACTCTCTTTTTGTTTCTGTAATGAAGACTTGAACTAACAATTCGCCTAAGAGAACAGGATACAGTCCGTAGTGGTCATTATACTTAATACAAACTAAGATGCAGAAAGAAGAGGTCGATTCCTACTCAACGAGCTAGTGTTAATCACAAGAGACTACATTGTGGAAATTGTAACTTGTTTATTTATCTAAGAATAACATAGATAGGACATTTGTAGAGATCTTAACAGATAACCTTCTTAACATAAAAGTAAATATCCTAATGTAAGTAAGATTACCCTAATCTACTCTAACAATGGTGACCAAGCATCCTCAATAAAGCTTTGAATTCTGACAACTTCATATAATTCCAGCTAATATAGCTCTACTCTTAAGTTATTCATAACTTCAAAAGTGAAGAAAAAGAAATGAAAATCATACCGAGAATATAATAGCTGTCCACATGCATTAAGATTCTAAGTTTTGAGAAAGAAAAGGCTGTGAACAATGAAAAAGAATGCTACAAGAAGATGTAAAAGACTCATTTATGACTTAAAGAACCAAGGTGTGAAAACTCACCTTCAATTTCCAATGAGCAAGAGAGACCTGAAGGCTAGAAGCAAAAACATTTGTGTCGAATGGTAACCTTTCGTAATCAACCACGATTCCACCATATTGATCGTCATATGCAGGAAGGACGTAGCTTTCTCTAGAAGATGGACTCAAATGTGCCCCATTCATTCCGTTAAGCCTAGATGACTCAGTTCCCGACAACAACCCATTTTGGCTCACTGAATCAATATTCTCACAGGAAGTTCTCGCAGCTGAATAAGAAGCTTTGAGCGAAATTCCTGAATAACGAAAAAAAAAAAAACAGACAGGAATGGCAATTTAGGCAGAGACTGATGCAAGGAGACACCATTTCCACCCACCCTATTTGATCTGCTGACACTTGCATTCCATTTTGGGAACTCCAACAGTAGAAAAAGTGTACTATCTCAACTCCCAACATGGAATTAAACAGAGTGGGTGTAGATATCAACCCCCTTGAGTTATTACATACAGATAATCATACATGATAAAACAGAATCCAGGCAACCCAAACAGAACAAGAAAAAAAAGAGGAAGAAACAAGGCCAATATATCATCAAAGCCAGAAAAGAAAATGTAAAAAAGAAAACATGGGTTCCTACAAGTAATCAACACCCAGTGATTGTACCAAATAGCAAACAAAACTGAGCACCACGCAACCCAAATCCATGTTCATCTCTCATCGATCCATCACCGTTAATTCCTTCTACTTTTGATGAACAATTTTAACTATTTATCGATGAAAATATCAATAAATTCAACACAGATTCGTGAATTTTCATGTACGAAAAGTTCCCAACAACTAAAAACCCACACAAATGAATGGAAATCTCAAAATTGATGCTACCATTCAACCATCCGAAGCAGACCCAGACCAATAAAATACTTAATAGAAAGAAAATTCCCAAGCACACAAAACAAAAAAAACTACCTCGACAGGTACATGATAACGGTCGTGAGATTCCACCACGGCCGCCCACACGGCTCGAAAGAGGATTTGACAACGCCCTCCCACACAAACTCGCTACCTCCGATGCTGAAACTGACCGCGAATCAAACAATTTCAAATCCATCGTCGAAAAATCCCAACCACTCGCACTAACAACAAAGCTCATATGCACTCAGTTCTCATTCTCTGTCTATCTATAGATATTCAAAAACAGAATCCAGGCAACCCAATCTAGAAAAATCTAGATTATCTACTTATCAGCATCCAACCGTCCAATGGCTCTAAAACAAGAAACCAACATGGGATTCATCGCCCTTCGGAGCAAGCTAGAGATGATGGAACAAAACCAAAGCAACAGGGCATTTCTCGACAGAAACCCACCAAAAAACGACCGTTTTAAACTATTTTGAGTGCATATCCTCTCCCAAAGCAAGGATGCTTTTAGTGGGTTTTCGATTTTATGGGGTTTTTTGAAGTTGATCTTGTTCGAAGAGGAGTTTCAATGCAGGAATCTTCTTTTTTTCTTTTTTTGTAATGTGAGGTTGAGTGAAGAAAACGAGGGAAAAATATACAAGAAAAAAAACTAGAAATGAAAAGAGACGTTAGTGCGAGAGGAGTCAGAGAAGGATATTCATATTAGTGATCCTCGATCGAGGAGAATATATATACATGATGCTCTGGTTTTTAGTTTTGTACAAATGGGTTGCATATTTCATTGATCTCGACGGTTGATGAAGGGGCGCAATAGACCTACGGTCTAGATTACTGATCCTCAACCGCCATCTGCATCCACCGGCCGAGGATATATCATTGAGTCCTCGGGAGAAATATTACTTGGCGAGAAAAGCGCACGTGATCGGGCGTAGACGCGACCTGAAGAGTTTGTGGCTGAGGTTCAGTAACAGATGTCTCGCAAATGAGTTTTCAAAAATCAAAGTGTACTCGCGCAATTGCAATTTACGAGTGAATTTTCTTTACACGTGCAACACTGACAGATCAAAGCCGTTCATGAGTTGAAACCACATCTAGATCTTCTGTTTCAAGTATTAGATGGGTCTATTCACTCGTTAGAATATGAAAATAAGTTAAATGTGGATTTATGGTCAATTAATTCTTTAATATTTTCTTTACATATGTGGCCCACTAGATGAGAAGTATGAAATTTTAATATAATATTGGTGGTTTTCATATAATGAACGGATTGGATCTTATGATTTAGCATGTTTGGTTGCGATTACACTAGAAAGTGCACACGTGCGAATGTAGTTCGCTATACTTTCTTGTCTGGGGATAATGAAAGATGGCACCCAGCAACGCCTGGTTGAATTTGACTCCTACATAGACTAGCATCCACCGTACACGTGTCATGGAGGAAGGTGGATCGGTACCATTCATATAGTAAGTTCCACCGTAGATGAATCATGGTTCAAAAATCTCGTGCATCTGATGATTTTAGATATTCGATCAGTGGCCTTAAATGGATGATAACAAACAAAAATAGAGAGCATTTGGCAATCAGCGGCAGGAAGTGGCACATGCCTGTGGTTTCTGAACATCAAGTCATGAGTAATAGGGCCCTCTAAATGGACGGCTGCGATTCCAATTTCCACTTTCTTGAGGAGGTAGGCCGTATGGTATGCGAGTAGGTTGGAGTTCATAAAACTCAAAAGCTAGGTGGGCCACTGCGATGTCTGTGAAAAATCCACCCCGTCCATCAGTTTTATTCGCTTATGTCAGCATGAGAGCCCAAAAAATGTGGCAGATCCAAACTCAAGTGACCCACACCATAGGAAAAGAGAAGATTGAGCGCACACCACTCAAACATTCTGAGGGGACAGAAGTTTTGGATCAGAATAATATTTGTGTTTTTCATTCATCCATGTGGTAATGACCTTATGAACGGGTTGGATGGTATATAAACGTCACCCTGATGCCCAGAAAGGTTCCAGTGGTGGGCGTTTCAATCCCCACTGTTTTCTGTGGTATGGTCCACTTGAGTATTGAATCTGACCTATTTTAGTCTTATTTGGCTATCATAAGCTGGAGAAACTGATGGACGGAGTGGATTTTACTCAGACATCTCGGTGGGATCCACAGACCTTTGGATTACAGGAACCGAATCCTGCATTCAGCTGCACGAAGTTCCTTACAAGTGAGGGAATTGTGCCCTTTTCTGGGGGAAGCGGATTGCCTGTGACTCCGGGCACAGAGAGGGGCGCGGTTTTCCTGCCAAAGGCTGTGAGGCTAGGTTGGGCCCACCGTTATGTTTGTGAGATATCCATCTCGTCCATCTGTTTTGAGATCATATTTTAAGACATTTTACCAAAAATGAGCCAGATCTAAGACTCAAGTAGGCCACACGAGAGAGAGAGGAAACGTTGGAGAGTGAACGACCACTGTTGAAGCATTCGTACGGCGACAAAAGTTTTGTACCAGTCTATTTTTTATTTTTTTTTGGTGTGTGTGTGTGTGTGTTTTTTCAGTTCATCCTAGTGAGAACGACCTTATAAACGGCTTGGACGGCATATAAACTAAGTTTTTTTTTGTACTTTCAGTTCATCTTAGTTGGTGTGACCTTATAAACGGGTTGGATCCCATCAAGTTGGAGCCCAGGAAGATTTCGACAGTACGCATTTCTTTTCTTAATTTTCCCTCTGGTGTGGTGTGGCCCACTTCTTGAGTCTTTTAACCGGTTAATTTATTTGTCACATGTCCTAAAATGAGAGCTCGCAAAATGGATGGAGGGGTGGATTTCTAACAAACATCATGGTGGGCCCCACGTAGCTTCTCAGCACAGGAACTTCCTTCCAATGGCTTTCACAGGAAATCGGCGTCAGACAGACGGGGTCGATTTCTAACAACCATCACGGTGGCCCCATATAGCAGGAAATCCGGGTCACACATAAATATACCTGTGCTCGGGGCGGTGTGGAGCCCACAGAGATGTCCCTGACAAATGCACTCCATCTATCTGTTTTGAAAGAACACAACAGAACAGGATTCTAAAAATCAGTTAGTTCCAAAACTCATGTAGGCCACACCAACGAAACAGTGGGAACCCGTTGAAACCTTCCTGTAGCTGAGCATGATGTTCATATGTCATCCAAACTGTTCATAGGGTTCCTACCACTCAGATAAACTTCAGAAACAAGTATCATCCTCACACGAAAACTTCTGTCATACCAATGCGTTCAATACACACTGTTTCCTATGGAATGGCCCCCATGAAATTTAGATATGCCTCATTTTTAGGTTTATGTCCTATTGTGGTCTTGCAAAACAGATGAACGGAGTAGATTTGTCACGGACATCTCTGCATGCTCCACACAGCCCGGGGTCACAGTCATTCCGCTTCCATTTTTTTGGGCGAGCTTCTGTGGATCCCTGATTGTGGGGCCCACCTTAATGTGTGTAGATTACATCCACGCCGTCCATCTTCTTTGAAATATCATTTAGGACATTATCCAAAAAAAGGTAGCATATCCAAATCTTAGGTGGACCCCGCCATAGGAAACAGTGCTGAGTGATCATTAAAAACTTCTTGTGGGCCACCGGAATGTTTATTTCCCATCCAAGCTGTTGATAAGGTCACAAAGACCTGGATGAAGGGACCACACAAATATCAGCTTTCCAAAACTTTTGTGACCCACAAGAAAATTTTTAATGGTCAATCACCACTATTTCATGTGGTGTGGTCCGCCTGAGATTTAAATCTGATTTATTTTTGGAACGATGCCCTAAAATAAGCTTTCAAAACGGATGGACGGTGTGGATTTAAACCACATGCATCACGGTGGGCATTATAGTCAGAGATCCACCGAAGCCGCCCCCAATTTTTCTCTCTTTATTTTGGTTTTTTTTTATAAATAAAAGATAATATCCGGATCATTGGCAAGGTTTGAGAGCTGACAATATCCACGTGTCCCGCTAATAGTGGTAGTTGATGCGACAAAATACTTGGCGCACGAGCTGTACGATACTATATGTTTTGAGTCTGCGGGACATCCTCAATTAGTGGTCCTCTCCAGACTCCACCATGATCCCAGCCGTTGATCTATAAGATCCACTGTAGTTAGCCACTTACTAAAAGTTGCGTCCTTACTGGCAATCAATGGTCTCCAATCCAGCGTACAAACGGGCGTTTCAGACGCAGAAAGGTACAGAGGGCACGTGGTCAATGGTCTAGCGTACTGCCTCGTTCACGCACGCGGGAGAAAAGGAAAATAAATAATGGAGAAAATGCACACCACGCGCGCGATGAGATGTGAAAAATACAGAAAAAACACGCTCGTGATACACGTGAGATAAAAACACACGTGTAACACATGGAGGTATCCAGACCTTTCATTTATTGGGCGCTAATATCAATGGATCATACGCCCAAAATCATACAGGTCGGTTGATCAAGCTGCTGATTGTAGCACCCAGTGGTCCACCGCTGCTTCCTATGGTGTGGTCCACCTGTGTCTTGGATCTTCCTCAGTTTTTCTATTATATCATAAAATGACACGGAAAAATGGATGGACGGTGTGGATAAAACCTATACATCACGGTGGCCACTCAAAGCTCCTGCCCGTTCCCAGCTCGAGACGGGTTCCCTTGCACTTGAATGATGTCGGCTGCTGGACTTTTCTTTTCTCTCTCTGGTCGCTAAATTGTGGTGCTGTCGGATCAGTGGCTAGGATCAATGGAATGGTTGGGATATGCCCAGTTGGGGCCGACAGATGAACGGTCCAGATTCCAACATAAGACCGACACCAACTAAGCTTAAATGCTCGGTCGATACTTTAACCAGCATTTAGGCGTGGGAAAATTGTGAATACCTCCGCTCCGTTTTATGACAATTGTAAAGACCTCCCCTCACTTTTGAATTACTGCGGGAACCTCCCTCTATCTGGCGGTGGGAATGGGGCTAGGCTTGGGTCAATTACAAGGGCAACCATGCCATACCAGTAGGTGGAAGAAGCACACATACTATAATCATATCACTTACATGGATGCGGATTTCCTTTAGCAGCATATTCCTGCGCTGGGACCCTAGGTGGAGTCCACCTTGATGCTTATGAGAAATTCACCCCACCATCCGCCTTGCGAACTCATGTTAGGACATGCAATCAAAATTGAGCAGGGTCCAAGATTCAAAGGGGCTATACCCAGGAAATAATGGGGATTGAATGACCATTATTGAAACAATTATACGACCACAAAAGTTTAATATTAGATTAAGTTTTTGGTGATTTCAGTTCGTCACAGTGGGAATAGCCTTATAAATGATTTAAATGGCATATAAACATCAAAGTGAAGTTTAAGGTCTTAAAAGTAGGTGTTTCTTTTTTCAGTTTTTTCTCACATGGTAAAATAAGCTTGAAAAATCGATGGACAGGTACATCTCTCGTAAACATCAGGGTGTACTCTGCATAGCTTCCTAACAAAGGAACTTCCTACGAAAGGCTTTGACAGGAAATCGGGCTGCCACTAAAATGAGCACCATACTTATATCCATCAGGTATACAATTTTTTTAAGTGATATGCACCCAAACTAACACCGATGATGTGTGGTTAAGGCTGTCAATGGAGTGGGCCAGGCCTAGCTTCACGCTTCTCAGTCCCATCTCAAATTCCTCTAAGCTAGTCGAATCCCGGTCTTTGATTAAAAAAAAGAAAAAGAAAAAAGAATAAGAAAATCCAAACCATTGCTCACACCCTGCCCACATGACAGTTTATCTGATCATGACCAGTCCGGCTTAGCCTATAACCACTTATTCATCTCAAATATATAAAAACAAAATAAAGACGTTACAACTTATACAGAATTCAAGATTATTTTGGTCCAAGTGAAAAGAAAAAAAAATTGCAATAGCAATTCCAATTAAAGTCAATCATGCACTTATATTATCTACCTACATCTTATATCACCTATGTACATCAAAATCACATTCCGAGAAACTTGAGTGAGCATTTCTAGCAGGGTCTATGCCGTTTTCTCATGTGTTCGCATATATATGCAATCCCAGATAGCCAAAGCTTGGCTCAAAATTGTTCCTATATTTATATATAAGCTTAAGCTCATCTCATGGGTCCAAAAGGTGTGTCCACACCCAACCCAAATACCTATCTAGCCAAAAGCTCATGGGCCACCTTGGGATCGTTGACTGCCATGTATCAAGCATTATTCCACCACACTTTGCAAAGAATAGAAGTTTTTCTATTTCACTTTCTGATTTTCTTTTTTAATCACTTCATTAGTGGGGCCCACCGTGGTGTGTCTATACCATCCAGCCCACCCATCAAGTGAATCCTATTATAATGATGCAATGCCCCAAAATCCTACAATTCAATTATTAGGTAGGTGACACCATATAAGACAATAGACAACTATCCAAAAACCTCCAAATTCACTTTCTAGCCTACATGATTGTTCGGTTGGCCTAAACTTTAGGGTTACTATTTTAAGAGGTGACCCTATTGGATGAGTTAAATGGCATATGTATTGTAGACACCAAGTGGGCTTCACATGCCATGTGTTGTAGAAAAAAAAACCTTATCCTTCTAAACCATCATACTTTTTTAGTGTTGCGAATTAAAAAGTAAAAATATTTCATTAATTGGAATAGTTATATCTTAAATATATGAATAATATTAGATATGATTTTAAAATGCGGACCGTCTGCTCAGCTTCAACATGATTTTTCTGTTTGCCGACGCTAAATTGGTCCAACTTAGCACACATCAATGCTGATAACATCAGTGCTCAATTGGACCAATTATGTGGTCCGCTAATCGGAAAATCTTGTTTAAGCCGAGCAAACCATCCAAACTCATGATTTTATTAGGGTTTAGGCACAAGCATGGGTACACCAACACCCAGCTCAGTTATTAATTGGGTTCAAATTAATACCTAAACCCACACCTACTTCCACTTAGTTACATTCATAGCCAAGCCATGTCTGCCCAGGCTTGAGTACCAATCGGGCCTACACGCCCATTGCTTATCAACCTGATTTTTAAGGTGTCTAATTTTCATGGTGGAGTGACCATGAATAGGTTGGATGACATACAGACACTGTGGTGACTCATATATCTGCGACGAGTTGCCTGTGAGAAATTAGTGAAACAGTCCACTTCTCAAAGGTAGCAGTGCTAGAAGACAATGTGAGGGAATTTGCAATGAATTTATTAAAAGTGGGGAGGTATTTATAAAAAGTGAAAACAGAAAGTGTGCCTCTACCATTTTTATAAAAAATGGAGAGGTGTGCTTCGTTCCACCATCCGATCGACGTCACTCTTGTGTTAGAGATCTAGACCACTCATTAGGTAGTGAGTATTGTGATCATGCCCAACCCATGAAAGCCCATCCAACTCACATGAGAAAATGGGGCCGTTAGGAAAGAAGTCCAAGAGTACATGTTCAATGGCTCGGATCTCTGACACGTGTGCCGTTGAATGGTGGGAACCAGATACCACATGGGAGTTGTCATGCACAGCCCCGTTTAACAAAACCCTTGGGCCCTGTTTGGATGACAATTCAAAAATTAGTTTTCCATGGAATTCGGTTCTAAGAGTGTAGTTTCTAGCGACTCATTCAATCTGGAAATGTTGTTCAGATGAAATTGTAAGTTTTTTTTTTTTTTCCTTTCTTTCTTATAAATATGTTTGGATGACAATATTTTAAAAATCAGTTTATTAGTAGTGTAACGAAATTGACTATGACTTCTTTTGCGCTCTACAATCAATACATATGTATAAAATCCCCTTATATATTAGGTCTTAACTAGGACAATTTTTAAGGTTTTGGGACACACATGGCACATTGGCCTCCATGTGAGCACCGCCTCTCATTTCCTTAGGGGGAACCTCTTGCTTTTTGCATTCAATTTGGGTGTGATAGGAGTGGTTTTAACTTGCACATGAAAATGTGTTTAGACTGAAGTAGCCACTAACTGCATAAAAATTTTAAATTTACAACTGATTAGAAATTATAGAATCGTTCATAGGTTGAAGAATTATAAGATTCTTCAACTCAAGTGATTCTTGCAGTTGATTTATGTTGTAGATTCTTTAATTTAAATGACTCCTGCAGTTAATGTGTATTATAGATTTCTAATAAGAATCTTGATTATAAAAAAAGAAGAGATTATGTACACTTTTCAACCGTATAGCATACAATTTCTATGTATGGGATTTTATGATTTCATAAGACTTAATAGTACTTTAGTGTTACTGCATTAGGCCAAATTTCTTAGAGTTTCAGGACCCTAAGTAGACAAAATAAAAAATAAAAAAGAAAGTACAGAGAAGAAAGGAGTATAGGAACAGCGTGCATGCGTGAATGTTGCAGACACTCTTGTGGTGTGTGGAGCAAATGTAGGATAATTTCGAAATGTAAAAAGTAAAGGGGAAAAATGAACACTCTTTTCTTGCAAAACAAGTATCATGTTTGCACAACAAAGTACCGTTGGAAAGTACTTCTAGCCATCTATTTGCTAGCCATCAATTGAACAGTCATGATTGCTTGATCTGTGTGATTTGAGAGATAGACTCCATCCATATATTTTCCTGACAACTTGTATGGTCGGGTAGCCGTACATGAATGCAGATGTGAGGAGGTCGAGTCACCACTACTTTAGAAATGGTAGTGAACTATCACATGAGTCTACCCTCTTTGTGATAGCTTTCCCACAATCATACATTAGGAGAGCTGAAATCTTTTGGTCCGATATCCATTAAGTCACCGTTGGAGGTATTAGCAAACCCTTTGATTACATTGTTTTGTCATCGTTAACAGCTCGAGCTTTTAATGCAACTCATCAATAACATGGTATTAGAATAGGACATCGGTTTTTAAAGTCCTGAGGTTTGTAAAATTCAATATTATAGGGCATTAGATAACTGGCATGTTGTTGGTGGTGACTAATCATCCACACGTGGCACTCATGTATACCTATCCAAGCCATTAAAATTGTGGGGCATAGTATGAATGGAGCAAGCATTGAAAGCCACACTAATTAAACACTCATAACCATCTAATGATAGCGTTCATGTGGTAACTTTGACTTAAAATCAACCATCTGAATTGTGGGACACCATGAATTACCTCAAAAACAGAAATTGTTTGATTGATCGTAAACGATGTTTACAACAACCTTTTCGGGCCATTCCAAAACTTAGGTGGGGCCCACCAAGTGCCTTTAGATATTTTAGGTATGATTTCCCATGGTTTCAGATAGTATGGCCCACTTGAGTTCCGAGTACGGATGATTTTTGGCCCATCTTATAACCTAGAAGGTACTTACCAAATGCATGGCATGGATATCTATAACACATCACGATGGGGTCCACGGAGCTCAACCTCATAGTACCATATCCTACCCACACAGCCAAAAGGGAGGTCGACTTCCCATGAGGTTGAGCTCTATGGACCTCACTGTGATGGGTGTTAGACATCCATACTATGCATTTGTTAGGTCCCCTCTAGGTTATGGGATGTTGCGAAAATCAGTCATAACCAAAACTCAGGTGGGCCACACAATCTAAAATCACATAAAATCATGCCTTGAAGATATTAAAGTGCGCAGTTGGTGGGCTCACTTGAGTTTTGGAATGGCCTGAAATTTGGTGTGACCTCTCATCCAAGTGGGACAGACACAATGGATGAGTTAGATGTCTAAACCACATTTCTGTAGGCCCTATAAACAATTAGAAAGGCTTAATTGGGTGGGCATCTACTCTCTCTATGGTGTGGCCCACCTAAGTCATGGATTGACTTGATTTTTAGGTCCACGGCCTACGACGGAAAGATGCATCTATTAATGGTGTCAAATGTGCAATACACATTATAGTGGCCCACAGAACTTGACCACATGAGAAGCTCCTATAAGGTCTACCTCATAAAACCTTTTCCCTATTTATACCTGCACATCTGTATCGCGTTCTTTACTAGAAGCCAACCTTTTTATAAGGTCAGTATATGGATTACCAAGGAACACCAAACATCCATGGAATTCAAAACATAGTGGGCCTTAGAGAGATTTTAATGATGTGCATCCCATCCCTAAGGCTATATATGTGGTTTATGCCACTTCATTTTTGGATCGGCTTAATTTTCAGGCTCCGGTCCTCACATGGGCCAGAAGAAATGACAGACAAATAGATGT
The DNA here is from genome assembly GCA_003013855.2 of Liriodendron chinense. Classification (NCBI taxonomy): domain Eukaryota; kingdom Viridiplantae; phylum Streptophyta; class Magnoliopsida; order Magnoliales; family Magnoliaceae; genus Liriodendron; species Liriodendron chinense. The sequence continues at coordinate 9,213,677 of PVNU02000637.1, read as the reverse complement.
GTCACAGGCATGTCATAGTGTGTCATAGAGATTTTTGTGGCATGCCTTACAAGGCTGGGCCCTAGGGACTGTTTGGCGAGTGACCCCAACATCAGCCAGCTAGCTGGTGTCAAAGTTATGTGGGCCCATCACGATGTATGTGTTTTATTTGGGGCCCTATCTCGGGACTTTGTTGGGCTAGTGACCCAAACATCAGCCAGCTAGCTGTTGTCTTGAGGATTGAGCACACCACAGGAAATAGTGAAGATTGAGCACTTAACTGTCTGTGTGACCTTTTCAATAGGTTGGACGGCAAATAAGCATTTATGTGGGTCTTAGGAAGTTTTTAATGGTGGATGTTTAATCCTCACTGTTTCCAATGATAAGGTTCACCTGAGATTTGGATATGCTTCATTTTTGGGCTCATGCATTAAAGTGAGCTGAAAAAAATGGATAGACGGAGTGAATAAAACACATACATCATAGTGGGGCCCACAAGGTAGTTGGTGTTGGGATGGTGGTGATGCTTCATGTTACTGACCGATTGTGCTAAAAGCCTGTTATTATACCATGTTGCTGTGGTTACGCTGCAAGCTCGAGCTGCTAAGGAACGGTGGAACAAGGTATATCAAGGGATTTGCTAACGCCTCCAACACTTCAAACACACAATATTCTAACCTTTGAGCTGAGAGGACCATGTGGGCCATTTGTTTTTCTCTTTTAACTTTGGACCACTGATTATTTTACTTTTACCTATTTATTTGCAACAGTTCAGTATTTGACGGATCCATGTCCTTTAGACATATGGTTCATCCATTGATGAGACACGTAGATGCATGAATGCTGCTTGCAAGGAGATGAGTGAGTCACCACCATTTCCTAACGGAGTCCCGATCCTCTGTTGAGACTTTTCATTGGTCCACATCACACTGCGTGATGTTAGTATGATCAGGTTGTACTGTGGCACGATCAGGTTGTAGTGAGGATGTGATAGGGTTGCAGACCTATATGATGACGTGCTCAAATAAAAAGGCTCTCTGCTCACGTGCAACAAACGTACGGGCACGGATTTCCTCCGAAAGCCTTCCTGCGCAAGGAACCAAGGTAGGGCCCACAGTGATGTTTTTTGATAAATCCACCCCGTCCATCCGTTTTGGGAGCTCATTTAGGCATGCTACCAAAATGAACCGGATCCAAGACTCAAGTGAGCCTCACTAAAGTAAAAGGTGGGTAGGTAAATTACTACCGTTGAAACCTCCCTGGATCCACAGTGATGTTTATATGACATCCATACCGTTCATAACGTCACTGCTACTGGGATGAACTGGAAACACAAATATTATCCTGATTCGAAACTCCAGTGGCTCCACAAATATTTCAACTGTGGATGTTCAATCCTCACGTTTTCGGCCCACTTGAGTCTTGGATCCGGTTCATTTTTGTTCTCATGTCCTAAAATGAGCTCCCAAACGGATGGACGGGGTGGATTTATAAAAAAAATCACTTTGGCCCACGTTTGGCTTTCGCAGGAAATCCGTGCACCGTACATACGGAATTCGGGCAGGCAAAATCACGCGTTGTACAGCTAATGCTGGCACCCTCCTGCAAGAGATCCGTAAAGAAGGGAAGTGGTTTCAGTCAAGCCTGACTGAACCGAGTTCAGGCCCGACCTTACCTACCGTGACCATGGGCCCCATATTATCTTCCAGCTGATTTTTTTTTTTTTTTTTTGAAAGATGATATTTTATTTAAAAGACGGAAAAAACAAAAGAGCTATATAAAAAATCAGCAAAGAGAAACAGCCCAAAGAAGCTACTAGGCGTAGAAGGCCAGAAAATAAGCAACTGACCCCTAACCACCCTAGGGAGTCCAATCTCTAAAAAGAATTGAGGGTTTTAAGAAGACTCCTGCTGTGGACAAACAGACATGGCAAAAACACTGGTTGCTTCGCTTAGTCCGAGTAACCCAGATAATAGCCAACAGAAGAACTCTCTGTTGGGATACGAGCGATCAGCCCCACAGCAAAAGCGAGCGCGGAGAAATCAAACGAGGAACAAACATGATGTAATCACACACCAAGCAAATCAACACACAAGAGACAATCCAAATTTAACGTGAAAAAACCCATCACGGGTAAAAAACTACAGCACAAAGCGACATCAATCCAATATGAATCAGAAGTTACAAGAGAATGAAGAAAACTTACATCGAATTCAAGCCTACAAGAGAAAACCCAAGCTCTCCAAGAGAAAAAACCAACGTAACCCTTCCTCTAAAGCTCTTTCTCCCACCCTAGAACTCTCTCTCTCTCTCAACCCTTGCACACCTAGGATATTTAATTCACGTATTACACTTCCTTAAATACGAAGAAACCCGAATTAGAAACATCTTACACAAGAAATTGCGCAAGATCGTGCAAAAACTGTGCTATCGACTATACAGTCGGCGCACGGTCGGGCGCCCAGCCCAAACCCGTCGGGCGCTTGATAGATTCAAAATCTGTCCAGAGAGTTCCAACAATAAATCCAGCCAATTTCGGGTGCTCGCCTGGCCATCCACCGGGTGCCCGACCAACAGTGGTCGGGCCTCCTACAGGCTAAAAAATAGTTCAACAAAAACAGACTTCCAAACCTAGGCCCTTGAACGGGAGCCCGACCAGAGACAATCGGGTGCCTGACACCCCCTGGTGTCCAAGATTGAAGGCAAAACCCCAACAATCTCCACCGTGACTTCAATCTTCAATTGCTCCACTGCTTCAAAACTCCATTCTTCATCTCTACTTCGTCTCCTTCGTAGCTCCATCGCTTCTTGTGCCCCATCGACTTATTCCTGCACCTTCACCACTCGCTCGCTCATGTGACCCTTTCGCACACGCCACACACTAGTAAACGTGGATCCCGTTGCCAATCGCGCAGCTCCATAGTGAATAGTGCTCCATATTACCTTGTAAAGATTGTCGCACCTTCGTGCCTTTATTATCACGCGTGCTCCCTTTGCCACTTTACAATACCGATCCATCGAGTCCGCTGACCCATTTACAGCACTAGTTTCTGATTTTTGATTTGATTTAAATGCAATGTTGACTCAAATGTAAAAGTATATTTGACTTGGAGTCACCACAAAGCTAAAAGAAACTTGGAATCTACAACCTGTTAGAAACCGTAGAATCGCAAGATTCTTCAATTCAAGCGACTTCTGCGGTTGATCTGCGACTATATATTATGGATAAGGGCATTGGTTACGAAAAATGAAGGGTTAGGCACCCTTATTCCACCTGTGTAATGTACAGTCTCTAATTTATTAAATTATATTATTTTTAGGGGGATTCAGAAAAACTTTCAATATTACCGAGCTAAGCCATACCATCGTACGCTTCAGGACATGGGTAGGGGAAATAAAGAAAATATAAAAGTAATAGAAGAATAAGAAGAGTACTAAGCCATACTTTGCCGGGTTTTGGAATTCGGATATGCGAAATAATAATAATAATAATCATAAAGCAAATGCAGTAAAGGATGTGTGTATATATTGGTGTGGTTTATATTTTAGAATATGTGCAGAGCGAAATATGACTTGATTCGAGATATGAGAAGAAAAAGGAAAAGTCAGGCATTATTTTCGGTCAAAAGGGATGGCTAAATGTCTTAAATTTTGACCCTACTTATTGACTTTAGTGTTTTTCAGCCTACCCTGCTTGTCGGCCCATCTCCTCTCTCTTAGACTCACTCTGTTTGCCGGCTTACCCTGCCTATCCGCTCGACTTAAAACTAAATACTCAAACTCGTTCGATTTGCTAACCGAGCAAAGTCATGCTTGACTCGGCCGAGTCGAGTTGAGGACCAAGGCCAAGCTCGACTTGTGTACAGCACTAGCCACACCGCAATGTTATCCATGCCCTTGGAGGTTATCTTCACTCAGTCTCCCACTTGAGCTATTTAATGTGAGATGCCTACATTGGGACAAATATTATGGCAACTATGAGGTGGGGCTTAAGAATTTTTTAATGGCAAAGTATTCAAGCAGCACTGTTTCTCATGACATGGTCCACTTGAGTTTTAGATTTGCTTCATTTTTTGACTCATGCCCTGAAATGGTCCGGCAAAACAGACGAACAACATAAATGTAGAACACATACATCAAGGTAGGCCCCATGGCATGGGCCGCACCTCTTGGGTGAGGCCCGGACCGGACCTAATACGTCTCGGAAGGACCTTTCGTTTAGATTTCGTCAAATATAGCCCAGCGTATCGCAGTAAGAGTCGTTTATTGGATTTCGACTTTCTCAATGATCCAAACCGTTTATTAGTTGGGCACCCCTTAAGATAGAAAAAATCTTCTATTCCATGCTCGAAACCTTTGATTAAATTAGCGACCATTCATGTTCGAAGCCAAAGATCCAAATTATCATAAGGATCAAATAATCCAATTTTAATTTGAGAGTTTTATTTGCTGACGTTCCACCGTACAAAGTGATTAAACGGTTTGGATCATTGGACGATGACCGATACCGTATTGCAAGACGTTGGGACCTCGTCGAGCCGTACACTTCCACATGCCGGATGGCCATTAGGTGAAGTACGTCGTTTAAATCTTCTGACCTTAAAATATGAATGGCTAGAAAAAAGACTTCTAACAGTCAATTTACAACGTATTGAAATATCAGATCTATCACTCGTGTTTCATATGTGCCCGGTTTCCCGCGTGTGGATTTGTAGGGCCCACCATGATGTATATCTTATCCATGCCATACATCCGTTTTATCAGCTCATTTTATGGCATGAACCCAAAATTGAAGCATATCCAAAGGTAAAGTGGACCACACCACAGAAAACAGTGGGAATTGAACGCTTACTGTTGAAAGTTTTGGATCAAGCTGATATTGTGTTCTCCCTTCATCCATGTCTGTGTGACCTTATGAGCAGGTTGGATGACAAATAAACATTACTGTGGGCCCTAGGAAGGTTTCAACAGTGGATGCCATTATCCGTGTGGTACAATTGAGCTTTCGACATATACATCAGGGTGGGCCCCACAGAGTGTACTCAGTAGGCAATTCGCGTCCTATTTATAGGTCTCTACATCAGTCCAGCCTGGCATTCTATTTGCCGTTGAAACTCGCGAACAACGTTGATACTCTGCCGGAGTATGATGGATGATACATAGGCACTCAGAAATGTATGAGCGGAACAAGTTTAATTCAATTTAAACCGTCCATACATTTCTCTCCCTTTTAGATGATTTAAAAAAACATCAATGTTACTTAAATGATATCTCAACTGGAAGATTATTTGATATCTAATGGATGGTTGACTCGAAAATAATCAACGGTTGAAATTCGAGGGACAAATTTTCCTACGGCAGAGATTCCACTCATGAGATTAATAATATTTTAGGCTAATAACCTATCATTATTGGTTTCCATGATTTTTCACCGTTTTATTTGATATGTATAAATGCCACGCTTACAGATGCAAGTGCCTGCGTATCATCCAGTGCACTCTACCAGAGTATCAAAGGAAATTTGCTTGCCCCGGAGGCATCCATACACGCGGTCATACGTGTAAACCGGCCTCATGTTGGGTTCATCCGAGCCGTTCAAAAGTTGGAAAAACCGTAAAGATGATTGTGAAAAAACCTGATGCCTTGCAATATAAAGGTAGGCCACGTATTTACTGAAAAATGACGGTCTAGATAATTTGCAGGTATTTATATATATGGTCCAAAATTTTCAAATACGTCTGTCCTACCTGATGGATGAACATCCTAAACTTTTGGAAGAGCGACCCACACATCGGATCCACAAGATAAATGGCTAGGATGTCATTCTGAGTCCGCTTCACCTGCGTCGTGCCTACAAACAGTAGGATTTGTCGCCCACGTTGGGGCCATAATAAAGAGATTTCACAGTGATCAGAATGGCCCATCATCTGGACGCTATCTGAAAGATATACAAAGGTCGAATCTGACCACTTAATTTTTTCGGTAAATCTGAATCGTTGATATTTTTTCTTGCAACCGTCCACATTTCATCCGTATATAAATAAGATTTGTACCATCTGATCAGATTAATCATTTAATCTGATCTCTTTCAAGAACGTAACTATTGAAAGAACCGTTTAGATCATCGGATCATCTCTAATTTTGGGCCAAATGAGGCAACGCATGAATGTAAATCTCAGTCGCGATGTGGCCAAAACGAACTCTTTTCAGCCGAGCGTTGACGAAGTACGAACGCAAGTCATGGAAGCGTTTCTGTTTTTTTCTTTCAAAATTTCAAAAAGCAATCGTTCAACTGTTTCTCTTCCCTCCCTCATATAAAGCTTACCTTTCTACAAGAAAATACACACGAGTCGAAGAGAATCACGTGATATCTTCCACAAAAGCAAATATGGTCACGTGCATGGCTCGTTCAAGCTCCAAACGAGCCATCAAAGAGCTCGCTGCTCATGTATCTTCAGCTCACAAAAACATCTTTCTTTGTTTTTCCTTCTATTATTACTTTGTAATGTCTTCTTTTTTTTTCTTTTTTTTTTTTTTCTTTTTTTTTTGAGGAGTAGATCAAGTACATGATCGATCGGTGTTTCAATCCGTTTTCAATTTGGACCGTCCATAAGAAGGCGGCCATAATCGATCAGACGGTGACGATGAACGGTGGCAATGCAGAGGTCACAGTGCAGGAAGAAGTTCCAATGCAATGGGAAGTCGAGGTGGAAGATGGTGTTATGGCAACATTCGTTTCTCAGCCTGGTGTAGGCAATCTGTTGAAGAAAATACGTTTTAGGTTATCTTCATTTCTCTCTCTTCTAATTTCTTTTTTTAACTCATCGTCACCGTTCATCAAGGTCCGTTACTCCACTTGATTGACTAGCCAACGGCCCCACCAAGATTTTAATTGTGGGTTTCCCATCCCCACTCTTCCCTTTGGTGGGGCCCACTTGACTTTTCGATCGGCCTGAATTTTGGGCTCACATCCTAGAATGACATCCACTCAAGTGGGCCACACCAATGTGGCCCCATAGAGCTTTCAGTTGCACGGGCTCCATTGGATCTTGCACGTGGGAAATGTTGGCACATGTGGAAGAAAAGGACATGGAGGCGAACGGTGAAATCGGAACCGTTCATCAGGCAACCGAATCTGTAGATGCAATCCCCAAAAAACCAGTTTCGATGGGTCTGATTATCAAGTGGGCCACACATGTATACCTTTTTTGGACTCTTGGTGAATATCTCTTCACCATTTATTTGTTTTCTACACGTGACTCACCTGATGACCAGATAAGGCTGATTTTTCAGTGTATCTAGACAATGGGGATTGCTCGATGAGTGGCCCCACTATTATACACGTGTGAGGTGAGTACCCTTATAAAGGACACTCGAGGTATACAGTTTTGTATGTTGAATTTGAACGGTACCATTTCAGCGAAGAGATATTTAATCCACTACAAGCCAAGACGTGGTGGACACAAAACTCGGATAAGCTAATGGAACTCTACACCGTCCGAAGATCTTGTCTCCCAAATCAGGTAATCTTGCCTTTATTATGATATCTAAACGGAACATCACGTATGAGAAACCTTGGATGGACCACACCCAAAATTTTGCACCGATGGGACAATCCTAGCCATTCGGTTATCCTTTAGGAAACACATGGACAGCCAAGATAACTTCGTGTTTTTTCTCCTTCTTTAATAATGATCTATATTTTTGAGGATTGTCAAATCGGTGGGATTTTTAGGGTTTCCTTTTTCATCTCATTTCGGTACATGAGCCAAAAAATAAATAGGCAAATCCAAAGCTAAAGTGGACCACACCACAGAAAAGTGAAATAATAGCCATAGTTTCGACCATCGGGCTCCCCGTTATGTTTATTAGCCATCTAACCCCATTGCAAGAGCACTCCTACTTACATAAAAGAAAAATGCAACATCAGCTTGATCTAAAACTTCCATGGCCCCTATAGTAGTCAACATTCAATCTCCACCGTATAATGGTTTGGTCCACCTAAGCCTTGAATCTACCTCCTTTTGGGGGTTATGTCCTAAAATGAGCTAGGGAAATGGATGGACGGCATGAGTATAACACATGCAGTGCATGGTGGGCAGCAGGAATTACTTGCTAGTGTGCAGCAGGCAATCCCCTTCTTTAAGAAAGCGGATTTTCTCCTCCCCTCTGATGATAATCCGTCCACGCAGGGCTCTGTGTGGCCCACAGTGATGTATGGTTTCATCCAAGCTGTCCATTCATTTTTTCATATCTTTGTAAGCTATGGAACCAAAAATGAGGCAAATCCAAGAAACAGGTGGACCACCAATTGGGGATTGAATTCCCGCTATTAAAAGCTTTGTAGGAGCTGCAAAAGTCTTGGATCAAGTTGATATTTGTGTTTTCCCTTCATCCAAGTCTACATGACCTCAGGTTGGATGGAAGATAAACATCAGGTGGGTGTCATTATCACCGCTGCTTTGGTGTGGCCTACTTAAGCTTTCCATCTCCTCTTTTTTTTTTTGCTTAAACCTTAAAATGACATTGAAGATTGAATGGACGGCCTAGGCAAAAATAAAGCAATCCAGACCGATTGTCTGATTTGTCCGATTGTCTGATTTATCCCACCGTCGGAAGTACTATCCTTAAAATCATTTTAGATTGTGAGACCCAGAGTTAGTTTTTTTTACCGTTTTACAAATGGCTTAGTCATACAGTAATCTAAACCGTCCAAATCTGTAATCAAGATCATTGCCTAGAAATTTCACTGGGAGGACACTATAACAATTTGATTTTTTCTTGAAATTTGGAGCACTCACGATTTTGCTTTTAGCCTCATAAATCAATTGTTGGGGTTAATAGCCAAAGAGTGAGTATAGATATATGGTCCACCCACAATGGGACCCACAATTTGGATGGTCTGGATAGCTGTACGTTGGTCCTACGTGGTAGCCGTACTGTTAGGCTTAATTGACAAGACTGAATATAAATATGTGGTCCACCCACAATTTGGATGGTCTGAATAGCCGTACCTTGTGCCACGTGTGAGAAGATGACTTTCCACCAAATTTCTAGTGGTCCAAAACTAACATGAAAAGTCTGTGACCTGGGGTTATGGAAATCCTGGGCCATTGTAATGTATGTGTTATATCCACTCTGTCAATCTACTTCTCTGTTTCATTTTAAGATATGAGCCCAAACATCAGACAGATCCAAAACTCAAGTGGGCCACACCACACCACAGGCGTTCAATCCCACTGATGTGGCCAACTTGAGTTTGAATCTGCCTGGATTTTTAAATAAAGTTTTGAATGTAGACCAGGCAACCGATGGACGGAATGGATATACAACAAACATATCACAGTGGGCCCACAAAGCTCGGGGTTACAGAGTATTACATGCAAGTCTCGTGCATTTGACCTTTTGAGCATGCACGATAGCATGTACCCATCAACGGTCGCGTCACTGTTCCCACTGTTTTCTTTGGTGGGGTCCACTTGAGCTTTGGATCTGTCTCATTCTTTAGTTTGTGCCCTAAAATGATCTCTCCAAATGAATGGACGGTGTGGATACAACACATACATTATGGTGGGCCCCACAGAAGTTGGTGACGTCACTTCAGTAGCTAGATAGCTACTCAACGTGTCAGTAGCTAACCCGCCTCCGTACAATAGCATACAGCATGTATCAGTAAGATTCTTATTCGGTAGTGACCCCTCCCGTACCGAGATCTCAGTACTGGTAGGTGCTGGAAAAGCTCTGTGGGCTCCACCATGATGTATTTTTTTTTTTTTTTTTTCAGCCGTCCATCTATTTTGAATCATTATTTTATTGCATGATTCCAAAAATGAGGCAGATCCAAATCTCAGGTGGACCACACTACAGGAAAACAGTAGTGATTGAACATCCACCATTAAAAGGTTCCTAGGGCCAACTGTATCATTTATTTGCCATCTAACCTGCTGATTAGGTCACACATCCAAAACTTTTGTGTCCCCAAAAGAAGTTTTTAATATTGGGTGTTCAATTATCACTTTTACTGTGTTGTGGTCCACTTGAGATCTAGATCTACCTCATTTTTTGTCATAACGTGATAAAATAAGCTGGAAAAATGGATGGACGGCATGGATAAGATACATCATTTTGGGGCCACAGCACTGACCTTAGTACTGGAGGGGTCACTATCAAATCCAAGTCCGTATCAGAATTTACTTGTAATATAGCCTTACCTAACGAGATAATGAATGTGACATGTGTGGCCCACTTTCATCCATTTGGTCTCTCCATTATTTTCATATAACTATTGCAGGATTCCATTCCTTTGAGTCAGGTGACCACATGCCAACGTGGACATGTGGTGTAGATGGATAAGATAGAAACGGCCACATTCCAATTTCCAATGATGAATGCACCATGGTATAGACATCTACACCAATAGATGCATAACCAACACTCATTGTTTCTGCAAGCTATTGATTGGATGATTAAGATTGTTTGACTGGTGCATTTGTTGTGGAAGCTGATTGTGTAGTAGGGAGCTCACCACCCTATAGCTTGGTGTGGATTCTCTGTGGAGCCCAATATAATATATATATATTTTATCCACACTGTTCATCAGTTTTTCCAGCTCATTTTAAGGAATGAGCCCAAAATTGAAGCATGTTCAAGGATCAAGACCACATTATTAGAAACGGTGGGAATTGAATGCCTGGAGTTAAAAACTTCTTAGTTTTGGACGGGAGCGGATTATGTGTTACCCGGATAACACCTTAGTTGGTGTTATGCTTATCGAGTGGGGCCCACCTTGACGACATTTTCAACTCGTTTTAGTGCTTTATCCTAAAAATTAAGTAGATTCAAATCTCCAGTGGACCATACCATTGGAACAAGTGGTGAATGTCCATTAAAAGCTTTTTCAGCTCATAATCTCCACTTTTCTGTGGCGTGGTCCACTTTAGCTTTGGATATGCTTCAATTTTGGGCTCATGCCCCTAAAGTGAGCTGGAAAAATGAGCGTGGATAAAACACATACATCACGGTGGGCCCCATGGAGAATCCACACCATGCTACAGCGTGGTGAGCTCCTCACAACACAATCCGTCCATTTCTTGCATCATTACCTGCCGTTGGATAATCCAGATGATAGGAAAAAACATAGATGGGACATACCACAGGAGGCAATTTACATCACTACTAGTCAATTGGGTCCGTTGATGGACCGTGCCCCATTTTCTGTGGCCCACTTGTTAAAACTGATAATATGCATCCATTGATTTTAAACCGTTAAAAAGTAAGAGATATCATGCAATTACCTGTTTGTTTTTTCTTGCTTTAGAGCCACATAGTTTTAGCTAATGAAAGCCCGGTTACATCCTCGAGCACGCCTGAAAATGAAGTGGACCAAGATCATGATTCGGACGACTCCATGCACACGTCCAGGATGAAGCTTTCTAGCACGACAGACAGCACATCATCATCTGCAGAAGCTTCTGCATCGAGCACCGATAGCTGCGTTAGCATCCATGAATGGGAAGAACAAGATGAACCTGGCGTCTCCGTGACTATAAGGTCGTATCCAGATGGCACTAGGGAGATCAGGCACGTCAACCTCAGGTGGGCCCCACATTCACAAACAACTTCATCCGTCCAAGTCAGGTTAGTCCTATGTGGATTGATGCCGGGCTGGGCCATCATATCCAAGGGTACTGCATGTGCAGGGGGGGGGGGGGGGGGGGAGGATCGATCTCCCTGATTGCACGCCCGGCATGTGCATTAAATCTGAGCAGTTCAAATAGGACCTGAGTCATTGATCACCCTAGCATTTAATGATTTGTTGGATGGCACTCACACACCAATGTGGACCCCACACAGCTAGAATATATGATAATCACCATAAGTTCGAACGTATGCGATCATTCCCCATATGACCAATCTACTGTGGGGACCCACCATTTGATTGGCTTGAGCTTGAGCTACATTCAAGAAGTACATTGGGTGAACAATATCACATAAGGTTTGTATGTTCCTAGCTGCTGATTAGAAATCATGACGGTTGATTGAGCTTTTCACTTAATGGGCCAAGCGGATCTTTAGATCATTCAACCACTGATTTTCCATGGTAGCACCCCATTTATTTTATTTTATTTTTAACAATTTTTTTGGTCGTCCAATTGACTGTTTTACCTTCCAGATTTGCACATGCAATTATAATTACAAATAGATTAGAGCTAACTGGTTCGACAACATTGCAGCCGGGAAAGGTTCGATGAGGCGACGGCGAGGGCATGGTGGACAGATAACAAAGCCAGGTTGCATGATCGATATGTAGTCTTCTTTGTATTTTGACTTGTATTTCTTTTTCCTGTATATTTTTTCTCCCTCTATAATTTTCTGTATTTTCTTGTCTTCCTGTTGTTTTAGAGGCAATGTTACGTGCATTTTTGTGTTTTCCACCTTTTGTGTGTGTGTGTGTGACTGTGTGTACATCGAAACAATGGTGCATTGCATGATGTAGGATGCTATGAGCACCAAAGAATGGCACATCAGGGTGCGGTTTGGGTGGATCCCCAACTGTGGGGCCACTGTGATCTATGTGCCTTACATCTACACTGTCCATGCATTTTGAAAGCTCATTTTATGGCATGATCCCAAAAATGAAGCAGATCCAAATCTTAAGTGGACCATACCACATGAAACAGTAGTGTTTGAATCCCCACCATTAAGAACTTCACGGGGGCCACTAGAATGTTTACTTTCCATCCAACCTGTGACAAGGTCACAAAGACCTGGATGAAGAGACCACACAAATATCAGCTTGATCCAAAACTTTTGTGGCATAAGTTTTTAATAGATGAGTACCACTATTTACTTACTGTATTATGGTCCACCTGAGATTTGGATCTACTTAATTTTCTGGATCATACTCTAAAATGAGTTTTCAAAATGGATGGACGGTGTGGATGTAAGACACACACATCACACAGAGGACTCCACATCATGTCCCTGATCAATGCCATAATGCAGTGTATACCATAAGACTGCAGAAGGGTTGCACACCATGAGCCATGCTAGGTTTACTTTCTCTAATGTGCAGGAAACGACTTAACGTGCATGAAACCCACCCTTTGCATCCAGATGTCAAGAATCAAGCTGATTCACCACTCAAGTGGACCACACCAATCATACCTAAAACTTCTAAATTCATGAGGTACGGCACACCTGTGTTTTGTAACTGTGATTTTTTAGGTAATTCTTTCATCCCAACGAGGCACATGAGATGAATGAATTCTATGGCATACAAATTGGCCCAATACAAAACTGATGGTGGGCATCCCATCCCAACTGTTTCCTATGGTGTGGCCAACCTTTGTGGGATCATCATGATTTGGGTTCCATGGTGAACATGAGCCAGTGTAGCTGATGGATAGGTGGGTCTTATGAAAATTCCACCCACGTAGCTCTTGGTCAGTGAAAGTAACTTAGCGAGTAACCTTTACGCTAGCACCGGTCTTCGCATCATGTAAGCAAAGAGGAAAACTTCAATACTCTGGAAGAGTGCCATGGTTGGTGAGTAGGCACTGATAAATAGTACACGTGGCATAAAAATAACTCAAGTTGAGCTGTCCAATTTGTGCGCTCCAATTAGATCAATAATACATTGATTTGGTGGACGGCAGAAGTAGAAAAGATCCAATGGTCCTAATTCAGGTAGCTTCCATGAGTCAAACAGCAGGATTGAAATTTGATTTTGGGATGGTGATGTATCTAGATTTATGTATGCCACATGTACAAAATCAGAGTACATACACATGAAACATTACTCTGCCAGAGTATCAAATATATTCTTCCTTTCCATGCATGGTAAAAGATGCTAAACAGATTTTGAGCGAGAAGGAGATTGCATTGAATTACAGCACAAGATCCAATATGGCAAATGTACGAGATCCAGCCATTGAATCAGGTGGGACTCTCCATGAACATGCCTAGTCCCAAATCCAGCTGATCTACTTATCAGGTGGGCCAAAAAATGTGCATTGATACATAGACCATTGGTTGTTTGTAACCATGTGGCTTATCAAAGTTTGGTCCATCTGACGAGTGGATTGCCATATATATGGCATACACAAGCTTTCATTCCTCCCCCATTTCCAACAATAAATAAATGCTACATAGAACAGTAACTATAGATATGAAGCTTATTGGTCTACAGAGCAACTGTCCTCTGATCGATAATCATGTCCACAAGATTAGAATGAAATATAAGGAAATAATGATATGATTGAAAGGAAGGGCATGAGAAAGGAAGAGCTCTGGTACACTTCTAGAGAGTGTAGTGCTGGTTGATGGCTTCGATGTCCAATCCTTTAAGCTTTGCAAATGATTCTACGCGGCCTTTGAGAGTGTGAAGCTCCCTCAGCCTAAGAAACAACAATATCAACAATGATGATGGTGACAAACGATTCATCCAATATAGAAACACAAAAGAAGAACAGTAATTTTCTTTTTGTTTCATGACTTTAGAAAGGGCCTGTTTCGATTGTGGGAAAAGAAAAAAAAGCAGAAAGGTGTAACGATTATCTAGTGATGGACTCCCATGGATTCCAGGAGCACTGTTGAAACAGGAATTCCCATTTAGGGTCTTGTTTGGATAAGAAATCTTGTATTCCTCTTACAATGGTCACCTCACATCTTGTATATGAGAATTTGACTATAGAAAAAGGCTAAGGATTGCTATTTCATGGTTTTCGTGTGCATGCATATCCTGTTGGTTTATGCATCAAGAGAAACAAAGCTTTAATGGCTAACCTTGCAATTTCTGCACGCCTTTTAGCATCCTCAGCCATCAGGTTAATGTCTCTGAACGCGCTGCGTTCAGTAAACATCTTCGTCTCAATTGACTGGAGGCCATGCAGTGTCCGCTGCTCGCGCGCCCATGCAGCCTCCCGAGCTTCCCTACCGAAGTCTTTTTGGTTTGTGAAAGCCGTCTGTTGAACATAGAAAGGCAACAAAGAGAGATGAAGACTGCCCACAGAAAACCAGAAGCAGAAGGATGAAGATGGCACGACGAAAACAAGAAGTATTTAACAGGGAAAACCATTGACCAAGGCAAATTACATGCATAGAAGTTTAAATTTACTGACCCTCTGGTTCAAAACCAGTCCCCAAGCTTTTCCACTCAGCAAATATCGGACACAGAATTTGATAGGATCGAGCAGCATGTAAGTTACAATATTGAAGAGCCAGATAACTCCTGTCCAACGCCAACCAATCTTTCTTATACCAGCAAACCACCAGGTTGCCTGGGCGGATATCACAGTAGCAATCTGCAACAGAGAACAGCAATTCTTTAAATCTACTATCAAAAGAACTTTTGAGCACTATTAACTGCAGATGGTAACCTGACATGCACAGCTACATGTATGCAAATCCAGATATGAATAGGTAGAATATGCTAATTACCTTGCCTGTGATCATATTATCAACCGTAGAGAGCAACATATCATTTACAACAGGAAAATATGCATACATATCCTCTTGAACCCAAAATGAACATGTATGTATTTTCATATGGGTATGCTACATGAAAAGGAAAATGATAACTACAATTTCAAAGGAAAATTGGCTGTGGTTGATCTTACTAGCTAACCAACTGGGAAACATTCCTATCAAATGTTTGTCAATTACTACTGTTATATTTTTATCTTGAACAATCTGGAGAAAGTAGAATCACAGCAAGTTTCAAAGTCAATACCAATTGGGCAATGAGGAAGGCGATAACAAGCAGAAATCCAGGTCGTTCCATGAAAGACCAGCCCCTAGAGCGCGTCACGAATATTAATGCCTGGCTAATGGTGCTCACTTGAAGATACACAGCAGATGCCAACATTCGATTGTTCATATCCTTATCTTCATCAGCTATCTTATGTTTGTTGAGAGTTTTTACATCGAATTTGTCCTGAAAAGGAAGTAGAGATAAAAACATGAAAATCAGTATGTGCTTGTGCAAGCATGCAAACGAGTGGATGCATGTTTCTATCTTCATGTATGTGGTTGTACTCGTGTATGTAACAATGTGTGGTGGTGGCCTACAAGAGGTGGTTGTTTGGCCAGCAAAGTGCACCAATATTAAATAACCACAAGCATAAGCATAGCTGAAATACCAGACACCCTTGTGGGGGTTACAGAAACTGGGATACAGTTGCAGGTTACTACAATTACCAACCTCAGTAAGAGAACAACAACAAAAGACCACAAAACCATTAAAAAAAAAACAGTTTTTAAGACGACAAGAGCACATAGTTTCTGATTCCCAGGCATAAATTTTTCAAAAGTAGCCAAACCACAGTAGTGCAAGCAGAAGGGCCCGACATGGACATGCCCAATTAAAAGAAATCGAGAACTGCTTCTGTAAATGCTAGTTTTTGGAAAATACTTCCAACATATTTTGTCAATTTCCATAAAATTCGAGTCGTCTTTTGTTCTTACCCACAAGATGAAAGTACCTTCTGTTTTGTAGGAAGTATTAAAGAAGCCATGAATTGTGAAGTATTATTTACAGCATTGAGGAACAAAGAAGTATTTACCGCGAAAAAATCAGTCTCGTAAGCTAAATAAAAGAACACAACAGTCATGAGAGCAAGATATGTTCCAATGACTACTCCAGTTGCAAAAATTTCACCGAGTTTCCAGCTGTCAGGAAGCGGAGAAGGCTTGACTCTGTCCTTGGAGATTGTCATGATAGTACCTGGAAACAAGTGCACAAATTAGAGAAGGGAAATTTTCAAGGGAAAAGTAAGAAAGGATCACAAGAATCCCATAACAGAACACAGATGAAAACAATTTCAACAGAATTTGAGCTAAGAGAGTTTCTAACCATCGTTAAGAATCGCAATGACAAGAACCATAAAAGGAGGGAAGTCAAATCTCCAGAACACAGACAGCAACATAAAGCCTAGCTGTTCCATAGTAACACGGTGTCAAAAGGAAGTGATTGTTCTATGACGATACACTTATTGTATTTCACAGGTTATTTCCTCATAGATATTCAGAAGATCCATAGACAATAAGGATAGCTGCTTCACATTCAGCAAAAAAAGTAGAGGGAAAAAGAAGGCGTAGTTGACAACTTACCACAATACGAATGGTGATAGACACGGCATATATCTGTATGACAAAAAAAGAGAGGTTAAAAGTTGTCAGAATCTAGACATATAATTCTGTTTCTCACAAACACATTTTTACCTCTGTAGCGAAATCTGGTTTGAAATAACATTGAATATTAATTTACGCAGAAGAAGAAGAAACAACATCACAGATTGTCAAAAGCAGATGTGGAAAAGTTAAATAGAAATTATTCAAGCACTTCTTTACATGAAATTTATAAGATACACAAAGGAAAAAAAAGAAAAAGAAAAAAGAAGCATTAGGGTGTTAATGTGGAAATATAAGTAATTGTGCTTTCTTCCCATGGTCACAAGAATTGTCCATGTTGATATAAAACTGATTATGGCATGAGTTGGTAACATGTATGAGGACAAAAATTAGGTTCTTCATGTGCATATATGCATTTAATTGATTCAGATTTTGGCCACATATATGCTGCACTGACTTGTAATGCAGCTGCCTTGTTTGCTTGAAAACCGACCAACACATCAAAGCTGTTGATTCATGAAATATTTTCGACCATTGCCATTTTTTAGGTACAGTGACATGTTTGCTTTTCCCAATAATTGGGGGTCCCTTCATATGGCGTGAACTAAGCACTTGCCCCAATCAAGCCATCCCAGACAGATCCATGTTATGATAAATATTAAAAGTGGAGCAGGTCAGCAGCACATGCATAGTCCCTACTGTAACATAGCAAATGAAATCATGAGACTACCGTATAGTTCTTCATTCTCTGAAAAATTGCACGGCTTGTTAAAACGGCGCTAATGATTACACTCAGTCCAGGCTCTGTTAGAACTATGTCAGAAGCACTTCGAGCAGCATCTGTTGCATCTGCCACTGCAATTCCTATGTCTGCCTTCTTTAATGCAGGTGCATCATTTACCCCATCACCTGTCATTCCACAGATGTGCTTTCTAGCTTGCAGTTTCTTCACGATCTCATACTTGTGCTCTGTGGAAGAAAACATACTATAAGAGATAGCATAAGAAAAATTCATAGAACCAACATAATATATAGAAATTTTACCAGGAAAGACCCCAGCGAAACCATCAGCTTTCTCAATAAGTTCATCCACAGGTAGAGCCGAAACTGATTCATCCTTGCTTTCCCCCAACAGAGATGAAGATGGGTACATGTTTGTACCCATTCCCAGCCGACGCCCAGTTTCCTTAGCAATTGCCAATTGATCACCTGTAATGGTTTCCATGAGGGACACTTTAGTGGAAACATATTTAGTGATAGTAGCAGTGACTAGCAGTGTGATACTCTGAAGAAAAACAGTTCAAACTTGAAAAGAATGATTTTGACAAGGAAAGCATTAGGAACGACAAAACAAGGTAAGCATATTTCTCTTTCGAACATATGCTTGTCTATCAAGCTTCAGAAAAAATATATTGATATTGGAAATCAAGGTGGGAAAATTCTAAGAGTAACCAGTAAAAATTTGAAAAGCAGGACTTGACGAAGAACAAAAACATTTATGAGAAACTGAGCTAAAACATAAATCACCGTTGCCA
The DNA here is from genome assembly GCA_003013855.2 of Liriodendron chinense. Classification (NCBI taxonomy): domain Eukaryota; kingdom Viridiplantae; phylum Streptophyta; class Magnoliopsida; order Magnoliales; family Magnoliaceae; genus Liriodendron; species Liriodendron chinense. The sequence continues at coordinate 9,195,030 of PVNU02000637.1, read as the reverse complement.
TTGTCGGCAGTAGCAGTGGCTGCATCATCAATTTCATCATGCATAGTAATGAAGCATGGAGATGGAACTGAATGCATAGATCCAATTACATGCCATTTATTTATTTGACTGATTCCAACCCTAAATGCTCCAATCTCCAACTGATCCAATCACAGCAAGAAATTAAGAAATGATAGGAAATAAAGATAATGATGCCAAGCCACTCCACAAAAGATCCTAATGAATCAGACCAAAATGGTTCTAGAAGAATCACTCTTTTGGGGTTTTGAATGCTGTTGAATGGAACAAGGAATCTAATTTTATTCAACCAGAATATCATCAACCTCTCCAATAATTCATATATGGCTTTATATAACCATAGATGAAGTACAAATTCCAACCACCAATCACAGAAGTCAATATTAAAACCCTATTTCCTCATACATAAAATATCTCAACTACTACAAATCTGGTAACAAAATTTAGAAAGCTATTAAGGGAACTAGGCCTAAGAAGACTCCAAACACTATCTGAACTGTTTACAAAACCTTGTAACTCACTTTAGGGCTGTACGGTGGTACAAAAGCCGTATTTTTTTTTTTTTTAATGTATACAATGTATAAACTCCAAATTACCCAGACAGTAAAATCAATCATTTTTTTTTACCATCTGATTGATCATGTTGGTCCCACAGGTCAATCGGACCATTGGATGGTACAGCGGGTTGGTCCTGTGTGTCCCATAGGCCAATTGGACCACAAGTAATAGCCTGATCTTCTTCAAGCAGCAGTAAGGTCCGTTGGCAACATGATACATGACCATGCTATTTATGAAACTTGTGCACATATTTTCAACTGCTGTTATAACAATCACATGAAGAAACAAACACACAATCTGGCAGATATCTTGCCCAACAAGGTAAAGTGAACACTTGACCTGCTATCACCACTTGGCAACATGATACATGATTCACTTCCACATATTTAGATGCACTGGCTGATATTTTAAGCATTGTTTAGAAATCTCCAGTTCCATCACAGCAAGATGCATGGAATTGCAAATTACTGTTACAGGCGAGGGAAGAAAAAGACATTATCGACAGTAAAAGTGTGATACACACCTGTTATCATCTTTACACTCACTCCAAGATCAAGAGCTCTGCTAATTGTTTCAGCACTGTCATGGCGAGGAGGATCAAACAGAGGGAGAAGGCCAATAAATTCCCAGGGCCCTCCAGGACTTTCCTTATTACCAGCGGGTACTTGCTAAATAAGAGCACATTCCAATCACTTAACAAGTGCTACAGACTAATAATGTAACATATATGAGGATGTGATAAGAAGCTTAGGTAAAATGTCAAAGCTGAATTACCTGGCGGGCAACTGCAAGAGATCGAAGCCCGCGGTCTGCAAATTTGTCAATTATTGCATGTACCCGGCGTTCAATATCTGACTTGTTTGATGCCAGATTAAGAATCTGCATAGGATGAGAGCAGAAGAATTCAGCAGTTTCATACATTTTTGGAATATAATGGTTAATTATGTTGATGCAATGGGCTGTGTTAGGGGCCTTGTAAGGTGTCCTTTACAACCATGAGAAATAGAAATATTAAACTTCAGATTCAGTTAAGTAAATTACTAAACATGTTCCAGCATTCGATATCTGACGTGTTCCATGGCAGAGTAAGAATATACAGAGGACAAGAACAGAAGAATTCAGCAGTTTCATACAGTTTGCAGTGCAATGGTCAATTATGTTAACTTCTTAGTAAAACCCATGTGAGGTAGAATGATTAAACCTTAGTTTCAATTAAGTAGATGCATTAAAAAAAAAAAAAAAAACAGATGCTGCAAAACAAAAGATAACAGGCAAAAAGGATATTCGTAAGTATATCTGATGGAGAATTTTCGTAAGTATAAAAGTCCACTCTATGAACCCAATGGCTTGTCATATCTGATGGAGAATTTTCTGTCTCTATTTATGTGGGAGATTTTATAGATGATGAAACCATACAAGAAGTCGGGTATTTTGTTGAAATGGTATGCCAGTGAGAGATTTTCTTCCCTCCCTCCCTCCACGCCCCCCCCCCCCCCCCCCCCCCACACACACACACAGATCATGAACTGCATTGCATCTGACAAAGGGTAAACCACTTAAGCACTTCCATTCAAAATTTTGATCTTTAATTTATTATTTGAATGCCTACCAAAAAATGTATATTATTTGTGAATATCCAACTGCTCATCTCCACAACTATGCTGAACAACCCACGTAGTGATCATTCTAGTCTAGTGGTTCAATCATTTCAGATATTAAATCCCAAAGCATGAGCATGAAATTTTCTGTACCTGCTCTGGTGCTCCTTTGCTCACTCTATGCATTTTACCAGCACCATCTAAGTATGTGAGTGCTGTTCTTTTGTCAGTTGGGTTGAAGGGAAGGAAGTGAACCTCTCGAATGCCTGCTCGTGCCTTTCAATAATCATGAAAACACCTCGTAAGATTTGGGAAGAAAAGCAAGTCTGAAGATCAAAAGACAGGAAAAACTAGGCAGAATAATATCACAATACATCATCGGCAAAAAATCAGTTTAACAAAAATCAAACAGATGAATTCAATCCAATGGAGAATGTTTTTAATACAGGATGTTGAGATGGATTAGCGGCTAGACAAACAAGGATAGAATTAGAAATGAATGCATCCGAGGGGATTAATGAGCAGCACCAATAGGTAATAATTAAGATGAGGGAAAGTAGACTTGGATGGTTTGGTCATGTGAAATAGAGACCAAGAAATGCGCCAGTTAAGAGTGAGTTGGTACAAGTTGAAGGCTCTAAAAGGGCAAGGGGAAGGCCCAAAAGACGTGGGTGGAGGTAGTAAGAAAAGACTTGATGGCTCATGGTCTAACTGAAGTTATAGCCCTTGATAGAGTGGAATGGTGGAAAAGGATTCATGTAGCCAACCCCAATCATATGGCTTAGTTAATGATGAGGTAATCTGGGCTCCAACCCAAGACATCAATGTTCAAAACACGCCCGGTTAACCATTGAGCTACAGTCTTGAACCCAACTAACAGAGAAATAAGTCCACGACCAGCAATTCTTGAGGATCTGCAATCTTAAAATAAAACTTTACCTATTGGAATTGGAATGGTCCCATAAAGTTTTTTTTTTTTTTTTTTTATTTGTTTACACCAAACATCATTTCGCAATAAAAGGAGGAAACTTGACACCAACATTCTAAATGCTGGCCTTCAGTAAATCAGAGGATGAAAGAAAGAAGTAAGAAAATTTGCCAACTCTTCAGGCAATTTGCTCGTATCCTGAACATCATTCAATTTCAGTTACCTCTTTGGGGTCAGACAACATGGAAACAATTGCAGCGTCAATAGCATCCTGATTTTCCAATCGTGAAGCTCTTGCAGCCATCAATACAACAGAATCCTTGTCAACATCTTTAGCAAAAACCTGCAGTGACAAGGATGGGATCATAGCCTCACTCACCGACTGTTCAACAAACTGTTTATCATTTTCTCATTATTACATAACTATATTCTCTCACAAGCCCATCAATCTTTCCAATCCCTGGAAGATCCTGGAGTATAAAACTCTAAGCTGTTTCTCATCAATTTCACTTAACATGTGAAATGGTATTTGCTGACCCCAATTAGTAGGGGTAAGGCTTAGATGATGATGATGTAACATTGTTATTTGCTTTGCATTTAATGTTTGAAAATTTTCATCCACATCTTCAATTTAGACAAAAAAAAAAAAAAAAGAAGAAAAAAAGAAAAAAAAAAAAAACAGACTAGGAAATACTGGTTGCTTTCTACACAGTTATCTACAGATAATGTATGCCATGCAATGCAAGTGCAGAACAACAAAGAGAGCACAATTTTAACCTCAATCATATTCTTATCCACAGTAAGCTTATTAAGGGTTAATGTTCCCGTTTTGTCACTACACAGCACATCCATGCCCGCCATTTCCTCAATAGCTGTCATCCTTTTTGTTATTGCACCCTGCATAATGAGAGGATACAAATAATTTTCATACCTTTCACAAATAGAAAACCTGTATCCATTTATGAGGAGACTGCAGGTGCTGTTGCAATTATCTATTAATCAAGCAGTGCTACCTGTTGGTGGTGTCAGCAGACCCCCTGATATACATTGTTCTGCCATTCCCTAACAGCTCGAGCTTTTAGCGCAACCGGACAGTAACATGGTATCAGAGCAGGATGTTCGGTATTTTCAAGTCCCAGGGTTTGCAAAATTCGGTATTATGGGCATCCGGTACTATCTAAGCCCAAGTATCACGTGCAGAGCCCAGTATTGTGCCCGCACGTGAGGGTAGGTGTTGGTGGCGTCAGCAGACCCCCTGATATACATTGTTCTGCCGTTCCCTAACAGCTCGAGCTTTTAGCACAACCGGACAGTAACACTACCAATATCCATTAACAAACCTGTTGAGATAAGCGGTGTGATCCAATGGCCATTGTAACAGAAAGAACAGTTGGCATTGCGATTGGGATCCCACCAATGAGTAGGACAAGAAGACTATCAATACCAACACGATACTTCCTCCCTTGAATCCCATATAAGACAATAATTTCAATAATCATTCCAATGGCAATTGAGCAAATGCAAAAGTTCCCAATTGCAGTCAAAACCTGAAAAACCATCCAATAAAATTATTATCAATAGATGCATGACGTAAGTTCTTCTTTGAGTAAAAGATGACTTCCACCTGTCATTAAAAATGTCACCACAATCATGGTTGCAATACTGGTGTCTTGCAAATTGCTCAGATGTGCTTCAGGGTTTTCTCGAACTCCTTGTCATGCAATTAGTGTCTGCTTTAACTTCACAAATGATAAAAGCATTCCTGATTTCATGAAAAACTGACCTTTTGAAAATGCCCAACATGTGTAGTAGTGTCCACAAGATGAGCTGCTTTCCCAAAGAAAGTGTGAACTCCGGTGGCAATGACAACAGCTTCAATCTCACCTTGCTTACACGTAGAACCTGAGTACACCCCTTCACCAGGATGCTTGGTCACTGGAAGTGATTCTCCAGTAAGAGCAGACTGACAAAGTCACATTTAGATATGTCAAACCGGAGGGCCTTCAAATGTCCATTACACCTTACATAAGAAATTGTTTTCCCAAACCATTGCCAAATCCACGCGTTGTTAATGATGGGGATAGTTCCATTATCATCATGAGAAAATTGGTGAACATAGAGTACATTAACTGGTAATTGGGAGCAGGTATTCGGTGGTAATTGGTGTGAATCAATGGTAATTAGTGCCTTTGGGAGAGTTTATTTGATGTGGAATTGGAATCCAATTGACATCAAATACACCAAAATTCCATTTCTTGAAATCATAGATTTCAAATAGATTCTAATTACCAATGATTCACAAGTCACATTCCTCTCTAACACTCTCTCTCCACCAATGCATTCCGAATATGGGCTGCCAAACACATTGACATGGATTCCAGTCAATTTCGATCACAGGCTGCCAAACACAACTGGTGATTTCAATTCACATGGATTATATGGTAATTGCCAATGCATATCAAATACACACTCCCAAATGAGGCCTAATAATAGGAATTTGCATAAGCTGAAGAAGAAGTTCTGGATCTTAATATTAAAAAAAAAAAAAAAAAAACCACCCTTTTACGTTCAATCCAACCCTCCCTCAACATTCAATTTTAAATCAAACAACATTCTCAGTTGTAATCGAACTGCTGTTTGGACACTTTGAGATTAGATATTGAAGCAACTTGTTGCCTATGCAAGTCAGGTGTGCCAGTTGGATCGTATGGTGTGATTTTTCAAAATGGAGTGATGAAGCATTCACATCATTTGCATTTAAATTGAATAGGAACAAAACAAATAGAAGAGATTCCAGCAGAGTTCTCCTAAGCTTTACTTGCCACTTCCTATCATATGCAGTGTGGGAAGACCTGTCCCCTTAGTAATGCATGTTCTCTGTGGGCACACACGATAATGGTGCAAATCATGCACAGATGTTCAAAGTGGCTTCCCCTGATGAACAGCCCGACGCTAGATGAGTGCAACAAGGCACTCTATCCATCTGACGTGCACGCATCCATTCACACTCAGAGAGTCAACTACATGGTGGAAATTCTATGTAGTTCCCTCCTAACCATAGACTTGGCAAACGTGTTTGATGATTGGGACAATCAATATAGTGGGTTGTTGGTGTCAAAGTTGGGGTGACTTGATGCAGACATCAATGGTGCACCTTTTAGAGTGTACCAGAGACGGTGGTGACATAGACAGATTGTTGGAGTGGAAGATCTTATGTGGATGGACACTGGGGCCACCGGGCTCATTTTCTGACGGGACATGAGATCCCATGCACATGCACATTTGGAGGTTCATTAGCGATGTACGTGTGCGGGATGGTGATTGGAGGTTATCTGGACCATGGATCTTTGATTGGATGGAGATCAAACCGTTGCTTTCATCCGATTTGGCCATCTAGTCGTTGGATCACGTCGGGCCCACTTCGGGCGGTCTACTTCTTATTTTTTAGCTTTCACATGTTCTAGACATTATTTAGAGATATATAGATGATTTAGATTTGGTATTTGATGTTTGGATTATGTTATTTTAAATTTGGGACATGAGTGACAGTTTTGTAATTTTCACGAAAATTTAATATAAAAGACATAGGGCTGGACGTCCAGCCCTAGAATGGAATTTATGCATTGTTTTTCTTTGAAAATTTAATATAAAAGCCATAAGACTTCCAGCCCTAGAATGAGATTTATGTATTGTTTTTCTTTGAAAATTTAATATAAAAGCCATAGGACATCCAGCCCTAGAATGGGATTTATGCATTGTTTTTCTTCTCCTCCTTGTGAAGAAGGATTGGGGTTTCAGGATTGGTCCTTCAGGGGTGAGGATGCCGCCCCAGTTTTCAAGTTGCATCTCGGATTCTCTACACATGAAAAGGTAAGATCCTTCAAACTCTTGAACCCTCCCCTTTCTTTGAACCCTCATTGATTCTCCATACTTTCCCATCTTTCTTCTTCCTCCTTCATCTAACCTTCCCAAACCTTCAAACAGTCTCCATGTGGGCGATTATCCACATCTGTACAGTCCGTACGACCATCTATATGGACGGACGGCTGTCCACACGTGTGAACAACTATGCACGTGAGTTCCCTCCTTAACTTGGGTTGTTTCCCCTTTGATTGTGATTGACTTATGCTAGATTAGGGATATCCTCATATCCCTTAGATTCCCCCCTTTTACTTTTATGTGCACTTCATGTGTACAATCCAAGTAGTGTACAGCAAGATTGATAATCTATACCGCCATATGATTGTACCACATGTACAATAGAAATGTTTTGGTTGTGGCATCATGATACTCAATGACATTCAGCATAGTAGATTCCCTCAACAGATGAAAACCATTTGCATTAGTTGCTTGGCATAAAAAAGTAATCTGAGCTTATAATGAAATTTCCCTTGTTAATGGCTAAAGTTATAGGGGTAAACTGAAGATCCAAGTCAATAGAAACAAGGTTTAACCCATGTTCATTCATTTGCTGAAAAATGAGAATGACTTGGTAGGGTTTTTATATGACCCTCAACTCGGCCAAGTCACCAAAAACAGCCGATCAATTCAAGTGTGCACATATTCCTAGTTTGTAAATTGGATCGATCGGCAAATGGTCTTTCTGGGTTGACTCAGCCAACTTAGAATGTCACCTTGTTGAGTTTTCCAACAATGATCTTATGACCACAAAAAAAATAAAAAAATAAAAAATAAAAAATAAAAAATAAAAAAATAAAAAAAACTAATTGTCATTAAATCTCATAACTAAAGTAGGACTCAAGACTATGGCCAACATACTTCTTAGGTTTTATTTATTGCATTTCAAAAACTGATTATTTATTTCATAACTGGTTTACTTATCTAGTATTTTTGCTCTCCTACTTCATTGAGTTTAATCTTTCGTGCTTCTAACGTCAAATTCTCACTATCCAGACACATGACACCAGACAACACCCAACCTTCCCATAATAACCTTCCATGTACTAGTCAATTTTACAATGTTCTTTTAAATGTTAAAAATAATTTACATTACAGCAGAATACTCAATTTAAACTCACTAGATATATACCTGATCGATTTTTAGAGGATCTCCTTCAAGAAGGCGTGCATCAGCAGGAATGATGTCTCCAAGCTTAATGCTTATGATGTCACCTGGAACCAAGATGGCAGCGTCTTCCTCACTCCATCTCCCATCTCGTAGGACCTGATAAACAGATTGAATGCAAAATCAAACACAAACGGGAACTTAGGTGTCTCAGGACAAATGAAGCTGCAATTATGGATACCTTGGCTTTTGGAGCCAGCCGAGCCATAAGTGCGGCAGCTGCATTGCCGGCATTATTTTCTTCTATAAAGCTAATTGTAGAGTTGATAATAAGTAACAGCACGATGCCAACAAAATCATGGTAATCTATACCCTTATGCTGCAAGTTAAAAGTTTTTCCAACATAGAATCAGGATAATAAGCTTCAGCTGATTCATCACTTGCGATAAGAATCAAGATAAATATATTGGACAAAATCAGATAGAATTCTAAGTTTACCCCTCCATGTGCAAGGGCAATGGCCATGATGGCTGCGGCTTCCATTACCCATGATAGAGGATTCCACATAAACCCTAGAAACTTCAATAATTTGCTTTCCTGCGGAAGTCATTATAGAAATAGAAATACAACAAGAGTTAAGAATAGGACTATCCCATAAAGAGAACAGTCTAAGCTGCACTGTTCTATATGGTAATTCAAATGTTATAATTGTAGACACCCCACCCAGTAACAAAATAGCCATAGTGCCCAATTGGAGAGATTGCTTCTCGCAAGGAATACCAAAACCAGAAACCCCCATCTAAGTCCATGTAAGTCCTCCCCACACCCCCAATCCAATCCAAACCAACCCAGAGCCTAATCCAAGCCATCCAAACGCCAAAATAAGGCCAAAGGTGACCCCCAGGTGGTAGCGGAAATTCAAAATCTGTTAGCACCCTTGTGCATCCAGAAGCTGTTAGTTGCCTCACAGTCAATGAGTCAATGACCAATCAGTCAAATGTTGGGATTTGGATCAAAGATAAGTATTGGAAATCCAATTTCCCCATCTTTAATCCTCTAGAGGCTGCCAGCTATCTCCGCAATCAACAGTCAATCAGTCAGTTGTCAGGATTTGGCCAAAGATCACTGACAGAAATTGAATTTTCACTTTTAATTATGACGTAATGATGACATCATTTCCTCTATTTTTTGAATTCCCTATCCACCCATCATAAACCATTTTCGACCCTATCTACCAAAAATCCTTAAAAGAAAATCATTTTACCCTCTTACTCCTAACCTTCACACAAATTACCAAGTCAACCACTCCAACCAACCAATGAGAAGATTCTTTATGTCCTAAGAGCTTCCAAGAGCCAATCACAAGAAGCCATATGGTTTTTTTCTCCTCACCTTCCCATTAATTACTAAAATATGATAACCTCCAACAATAAATACGCCTCACCCCTCTCATTTCCAACAAACTTCAACACAACACAACACACTAGTATCACACCAAGCCTTGAAGACTAGGTGAGGACGTCTAGGAGTAGGGCTGAGCTGATCGAAGAGCCCTAGTCATCTTCTCTAACTAAGGAGTTCTGGTGTTCTTCTTTCCTTGCTCACATCTCCAAATGGGCCCACCATCTTGTGATCTAAAATTTCATAGAGTAGAGTTGGATATCTAAGAGCTTTGATCATCTTCTCTATTAAAAGGAGTGTTGAAGTTCTTTCCTCTCCGCTCACATCTCTCTAGACCCTCGGTTAATCCGAGTAGTTCATTTATTGTTTTCCTTTTTTACATTGCCTTTTGCTTTCTACGTTACTCCATTTCCCTTCTTATACACCCCCCAATGAAGATTTGCTTTATTTTTGTCTTTATCCATTTCCTCATTCGCAAGCAATAATCTAGAACTAGAATTCCAATAATCCTAAATCCCGTAAAGTAGATACAGACTGAGAAGGATGCCTAACACTTTCCTTCCCCGCAACCAAGGCCTTTGCTCAAAATCTATGGACATAGACCATGTGGAGTCATTTAAATTCAAACTGTTCATCTCCACCCCTGGGAAATTGTGGTTCTATTTATATCTAGCCTACCGTAGATTCTGAGATTTGGCTAGTGGCAACTCCATCAAACATTTTTTATCTCCTTCTACCGCATCTTGTGCGCTCAGCCCAATGTGTTCTACAATAACTCACCTTTTTCTCTTCAAGTTTATTGTATCCAAACACTGCCAACCGTTCTTGAACTGCATCAGTGCTTAGACCATCTCGTGTGCATTTAAGATTTTCAAAAACTTCTTCAAGGGGTATGTTTTCCTGCAAGGATCAAGTTATACATTTAGGAAACAATGTGGAGATATTCACGTGCAATGACTTTGTGCAAATGCAAGCATAGCAAGAAACAAGACCTGATAGTTCTAAGCTACAGAAGAACATTTATTTTGAAGGATATTAAACATATATCAGAACTTATGGTATTATCACTCTTCAATGAGCCAAAAGACTTGGTATTTACCATTTCAATTACCACACTTTCTTATGTATCAAAATTCAAAGCATAGGCAAGTAAAATGGAAGAAACAAAAGGATTTCTGCACCACCAGCTGCTCTGCTCAAAACTAGAAAGAGCACAGTCATGCTTCACAAGAATATGAGTTCCCAAAACATCACTGATATTTAAGAAGTGACTCTAACAGTATAGGTTAAACTTAATCAAGTTTTAGACAAGGAACAGATGCAACAGCTACCCTGACCAGAAATGATGAGCAGAAAGAACAAACTGCCAGTCAAATTTTTAACGCTTCTACAAGTTTTGGCAGCCTGGTTCCGTCAAACAGGTGCTAAAATGAGGATGATGTTCTAAACTATATACCAGATCAACAGCTTCCTTGTTAATAGCTTCGAGGGCAACTGATTTGTCATCCATATTTTCTCTCCTTTAGCTTCAACCCACTCAAAAACTTGTGAAAGGAGAATCTGCAGAAGCAGAAGCTTATAGTCAGTATCATATTTCTCTGTTGCAAATAAGGGACCTCGTATTACAACAATATTGTAACGAAACCAAAAGAAATACTGAACCAAGTACAGCCATGTTTCCCTACTTGACTAAATGACTATTTCAGTTAATTTCAGACTAATGATAGTTAGTTCCTGCATCATATGGCATAACTTGTCTTCTAGACAAAATAGTTGCAATTAACCACACAATCATGAAAAGTATGCATCTTATACAAATTCGAACAAAGAATGTCCTGCTGAGGCTCCCAATTCCACACATGACAGGCCATGGTTCACTGGTTTAGAACATTGATTACCAGGGCCCTACTGTGGATGCATGATGCCCCAAAAATATCCCAGATCAGAAGATATCAGCCCTTGATCAAATTTTCGCCCCTTTCTGTTGAATGCAAACTGTTTTTATTTCCTAACCATTTAGTTGTAAGCCACAGAAGGGTTAAGTTCTTCCAGTCTAGATCAGTAGATTATGCGCCCCACACACCTCAGAAACCTATGCATTTTCCAAAGCTCAGGGCCCAACAATTCTGCGCATCTAAAATGAGTTCCATAAAAGCCTAGTTTCTAAGTACCATATGCCTACTACAGTTCAACTTGAGGGTTTCACTAAGCCCCCACATTTAGAGCTCTGCACAACCACATGCAGGCACACGTTATTATGGCACATGCGCGTGAGGCCCGAGGATTCCATCAGGTGGGCTTCACGGTTTTAGACCTCCATGCCTTTTTCTCTCTCTTTTTTTTTTTGTTAGTCATGCAAGGCACCCACCCTGTTAGCTGGGCAACGCACCCACACGGTTAGTCACACGATGCACCCACCCACCAGTGGGGTTAGTGTGTCTCCTTAGCACTCGAACCTGAGACCTGATGTTGAAACACCTCGGCGTCTTCCAGCTGGGCTAGCAGGCGAGACACTCGATCTCCTGGCCTTAAAATCAGGCCGTTTCACTCAGGTGGGCCATGATGTAGAAAACAAAATGCATTCCTAGAAAGAAAGGAACATGATGTAGGAATCAAAATGTATTGCTAGAAAGAAAGGGAAAAAAAAAAAAAAAAAGTTACAGCCATCCATTTGTATTGCACAATTCAGCCCACCTAATGAGTAAAACGGCATGACTTTTAGGCCAGAAGATCTAAACATCATGGCCCACCTGACGGAAGGCTCGGGCCTCGCACATTCAACATAGGCACGGATGCTTGCATGGACAGGCACAGTTTTATACACTATGGGCTTGGAGAATCTCCAAATTTTGAATATAACACACGACTACCATAATCCCAAATATAATAAAAAAAAGGAAGAAAAGGAAAGGAAGAAAACTGCTTGAACTAGCAACCTGAATATTCAAAGGCGATCGATTAAGAATCATATTTCTACGAATATGAGATCTAATTCATAGAATCAAACGAATTTACAAGAGCAGAAGATTGGAGCAATTCATCAAGAAACAATTCGCGGAACGATTTCTGATAGTTTGCCGATCAGACAAGGAAAACGCCATTCGTACCTCAAGAAACTCAGATACTCTCCTTCGTCCTCCAAAACCCTAGATAACCTGTATCTGAGAGACGAAATCCTCCAAGAATTCCACCAAAAACCCTGAGGGTGGATGAGGAGGAAGAAGGAGATCGATGCTCCTCGAAGAAAGATATCGAGGCGGGAGAAGCTCGAGACGGGTATAAATACAAGGGAAGGGATAAAAGACAGAAGATTGGAAGGGAGGAATCCATGGCAGGAAGCTCCATCTGCAAGAAGACGAGATCCAAGCTTCAGTTGTTCCGCCCGGCCCGCGAAATTCGTAGAAGAGAAGTTTAAATGCCTTTTGTTGCCGCCAATCGGCACAACGAAATGTCTACTCTAACATGGTGAGGTGATTTGCGCGAGGATGATTTGAGAGGAGATTCGCGGTGCACGTGCCGACCTGGCATATATGTATTCTCCCAAAGAATATGGGACGCGGTTTGGCTAGTGACCGGTGTCCAGGCTCTGTGGGCCCTACCATGATGTATGTGTTTTATCCACACCGTCCATTCATTTTTCAGATCATTTTAAGGCCACGAGACAAAAAATTTATGCATATTCAAATCTTCGGTGGACCACACCAAAGAAAACAATAGGGATTGAACGCTTACCATTGAAAACGTTTTGGGGGCCACAGAAGTTTTGGATCAAGCTGATATTTTTTACTTCCCTTCATCCAGGTATGTGTGACCTAACCAACGGGTTGGATGGCAAATAAATATTACAGTGAGCCCAGGGAAGTTTTTAATGGTGGACTTTCAATCAACAATGTTTTTCCTGTGGTGTGGTCCACCTGAGATTTAGATTTGTCTCATTTTTCAGCCTGTTAGTAAAATGAGTTGGCAAAATGGATGGACGGGGTGGATGAAACACATACAGTATGTTGGGGCCCACAGAGCTTTGACAACAGCTAGCTGGCCGGTTTTGTGGTCACAAGCCAAACCGAGTCCGATATGAAGAGGTGTATCTTAGCCGTTCGTATTTGGCCCACGTGATGAGTTGATCATGATGGGCTAAGCCCGGGATCTCTCTCCCACTTGAGAAAGTGGCAAGTGCACCGTCATTGGCCCGTTAGAGCTCTCCTCTTGCAAATCGCCTTGCCATTTCTAGGTATGCTTTGGGAACGGCTCCGTAATCCCTAATCCGTACAAGGTTTGTCTTTTGTAGACGAGATAAATCTCCGTCCTCTGGCCATGCACAAAGAGATTGCACACGTGGCATTATGCCCGCCATGTTTTGATTTCATTGCTAACCGTCCAATAAGTGCCTACCAATCTGATGGTGAGATACTCAAAGAAACTTAATTTGTGGTTCATGGCCCACCTAAACTTGTAAACATGGCTTGAACGGTTTAATTTGAATTTACTTCTATGGCACACATTAATTTCTAAGTGCCTGTGTATCATCCATCACACTTAGCCAGAGCATCAAAGTTCCTCTCAACGGCAAAACCTCCAAATTTGTGGGTCCAACGTTACAAACAGCACGCCCGAGTATCACCGTTCGATCACCAGATAGATTCGTAGGATCGAGCCTGGAGGAAAACATGTCGCCGCAGCACCCAAAATAAGAAAATAATCCATTGGAGAACCATATCCCCAGTCAAATTGGTCCATACGAACATCAATCAAAACCGTCCAATCAATGCTAACCCTTTAGTTATGTGCCATAGCATAAAATGTTTGAGGAAAATACGATCCTAACCGTCCAATCAATGGTTTTCTTTGATAAGCTTACTTTGGACAACGAAAGAAAGAAATGTTACAAGCCATCCAAGATGGGGCCCATGAATTGGAAAGTCTAGATTGAACGATTGTCATGTTCACTTTCTTTTACTCAGGAAATCATTTTTCTTTTTTTATTTTTTATTTTCGTAGCCTCCGAAGTGGTAGATACCTTCTAAGTATCCCCATATTCCGTTTTTAGATTGTTGCTTACCTCTTGGTACGAAAAGTCCAAGTAAGAACAGACCTGATCACCTAGCTGTGGTGTTGTATCATCTCTCACCAGGTGGGCCAGAATTTTTTTTTGAATCTAGATCGTCGGTTGTGCATTGATTCTAATGGTGTGGTCCATCTGATGAGTTTGTTTTTGTGCCTGGGTGATTTTCATGGTGGGGCCCACAAATTTGGGAAGTCAGCAGGAAAGATACAATGGCACCACAAGTGGTGCTGGCCGTTGCCTGTTAGTGATCAGTTCTTATATAAAAATGGAGTTGCCGTCAGCTACTAAGTTGATAGCTGTACTGCTCAAAGTAGTGAAAGTTAGAATAGTGAAGATCCGATTGTAAGAAGTACACAGCTGGAGGGCCTTTGTACTTTAGGGGAGAGACATTTTCCAACAAGGTGATTGGCCGGTTCGCAGCTGGTTCCTATTGGCTACGATGCGGATTGCTTGGTACACTAGCTCCACGTGACTACCTTGTGTCAGGACTCTGTGGGGCTTACTGCTATGTATATGCTCTATCCACGTCGTTGGTCCATTTTTCCAGCTCATTTTATGTCATGAGCCTAAACTTGAAGCATTTTCAAAGCCCAAGTGGACCACCAGAGGAATTAGTGGGGATAATCCACCGTTGAAACTTTCCTGGGGCCCACAATGATGTTTATTTATCATCCAACCTGTTCATAAGGTCACACATACCTGAATGAAGGAAAACATAAATATCAGCTTGATCCAAGCTTCCGTGGCCCTCATGAAGTTTTCAACGGTGGATGTCATTATTCTACTGACTGTTTCCTGTCGTATGGTCCACTGGAGTTTTGGATATGTTTCAATGTTGGGCTCATGCCCTAATATGAGCTGGTAAAATGGATGGACGGCATGGATAAAATACATACATCACAATGGGCCCCACAGAGTCTTCACACCACGCAGTGTTTGGGGACCACACAATCGGCGTCCTCCCCCTGGAACAAAAGGCGTGGATCGCATGGGAAGAGCTGGAAACAGGACATGGATTGCCTATATCCCGGGATGCAAGCTGTGCCGGCGACAGATGTTTGTGATATATCCACACCGTCCATCCATTCGCCAGCTCACTGTTGGACATGATCCTAAGAATGAGGGAGACCCAAAATTCAAGTGGGCCACACCACATTTGAATGGCTTATATTCAAATCCAAGAGTCAAAGGGCAGGGTCATCAATAAAGCATGGTTATATTATCATTTTTTTTTAACGCACGCACCCCACGCCCACATACGCCACAATGGGTACGAACACATGACTTCATTGTTGAAACTCTTGTGAGTCTACCACTAAGCCATAACTAAGGACCCTTCTACATGGCTGCAATGAGAAAATTAACGGTTCAGATCATCATCTAAGATACCGGGGAATACCCGCCCTACAGTACCCGATAAAACTCAGCAGTTAAACCAGCACGTCTAATTTCTACTATTGGAAATTCCTACTCGGACTACTAATCCTACACATGACACTCGGTGTATGATGATCAGTTCTGCTGATCTGGTGGGCCACCATGTACATGGACCATATACAAAATTCCATGAAAATAAAAAAGTTGTAAATGCTCGAGCTTTGCAATTTCATCAACCAGTCAAGCTCAAAATATTGTTCATTTTTTAGCCATCCATAAGCAAGAAATTCATTAAAATAAAAATAGATGGACCTTCGTTGCATCATCACCATCTTATTCTTCTTCTTCCTACTCCACAAAGAAGTGGAAAACACAGACAAGCAATAACTGCATATGACATGGAATCTACAACAGCTTAACACATTCTCCAGGCGGGAACAAGACCGTCTCTTTCTGTAGATCGAAAAGGACCTGCAGATCTAACATGAAGACGTTCCCCAAGATATTCAACGGCACCAGAGACCTCCCAATAGCAACATTACTCCAACCAGAACCCAAGCATGTGACGTAATTCGGCACAACTCTAATCCCACGCCTGTTGAAGGTAGTACAAAAGTAAAGAAGAATCAGCTAGAGCAAGGTGCAGATACAGTTGAGATAGTTTGCACCACTCAATTTTTTCTTGATGGGGGCAGTAGTGATGTAGGATGTGGCACACATACATTACTAAGCCGTAGTAATTAGAGGTGGGCACAAACCAAGCCAGCTCGAAAGCTCGGCTCGGATTGGTTCGAAAAAGCTTGGCTTGGATTGGTTCGAATGGAAGTTCAAACCAAACTAAGCCTCCGAGTCAAGCTCGTTTGAAAAAACAAACCAAGCTCAAACTAGGGCAATGCCAGCTCGGCTCGGCTTGAAGCTCAATTTGATTCAGCTCGGTTTGATTCAGCTCGTAGATTATAAGCACACTGTTTCCTGTGGTGTGATCCACTTGAGCTTTGGATATGATTCCATTTTGGGATCATGTCCTAAAATGATATGTAAAACAGATGGACAGCATGGATAATACATATACATGATGACATGGATAATACATAATACATATACATGGATGCACACTGTTTCCTTGCACTTGCAAAATTATGCTTGTGTACTTTTGTTTGGAAAATACTCTTACATGTCTATTTTGAAGTTGCACTCCTTTGGAGGATGTTAAACATCATATAGTAAGATACGTTTATACTTTTTTTCTAACTTTTTAAATTCTTTTCTAATTAAATAAACAAGGAAAAAAAGAGCCGCGCTGCCTGCTTGAACTTAGCCCGGCCCAGTTCAAAATTTTTGACCAAACCGATCCCGGCTCGAACCAAATTTTTCTGGAGCAAACCAAACTCAGGCCGCATGGGTCGGCCCGAAACCCAAACCAAACCGATCTACAAACTGCGGTGGTACAAAAACAAGCCAAACCAAACTAGGGCTAACTCGGCTCGGCCCAGATCGTTGCCCACCTCTAGTAGTAATCCATCAGATCTAGGCCCATCCTATGTCGGGTATGACGTAATTGGGCCCCAAGTATATCACGTTCGAAGAGATTCATTCTAGATATTGAGAAATTCTTGTTTGAACTGGAACCATAAATTAGTAATAACTTTTGATCCGGGTATCGTTACAAGTCATATGAGCTATCGATCTTCATGTAGTAAGCCATTCGGGGTCAACTGACCAACATAGTGGTTGCGTCCATCCGTTTCACAAGAAAACACAGGCTTCCAGTTTAAAATCAAGATTTAAAAAAATTTACTACTTTTATTAACTCCAATTTTATTGTGTATATATATATATATATTTTAGAATTTTAGATTTTAAAAATCCTTTGCTAAGATCAAGTTAGGACTGTTTTGGTCAAGATTTACTATTTTTAATTGAATTAAGACTTCTGTAAAGGTTAAAATTTTATTAATTTTTATCATTTTGAATTAGGATTTTATTTTTCCTTTATTAATAGTGTAATTGAGAAATTATACACATTAGATGCTATTCAATAAAATATTTAAGTTCTATTTCTTTTTTCTTGTAATTGTATGGGTGTATGTACTAATAGTGAGCTGTGCACTAACCACAAAAAAAAAAAAAAAAAAAAAAAAAAAAAAGAAGAAGAAGAAGAAGAAGAAGAAAGAGGCTCTTCAACACGCTACTTTTAGAATATAGTGCCTGGTATGAATTTTTTTTTATCAACTTGCACAAACTATGTAAAAAACCCTACACATGACACCACATGAGGATCTTGGTATGCCTGATAAAAGAGAGAAGAAAGAAAAGTTTATTTTTTCCTGATCTTAGTATGCCCAATAAAAGGTAAGAAAAAAAAGTTTATTTTTTCCTCATCATAATTGATACGTTATGATGCGTAAAAACTCAAGCTACCACCTTAGTGTGGTCCACTTGAGATTTTTGGATATGCATCATTTTTAGCCTAATGCCCTAAAATGAGCTAGCAAAATGGATGGCAGGTGTGGATGGAACATATGCATCATAGTGGCCCCCACAATGCATATATTACTAGCTAGCGGCAGGTAACCAATTGTGCTAGATCATCAATTCCATATGTCACGTCCAGCATATAAAATGCACTTTTTATTTTTCTTATAAAATAATTTTGACATGCCACAGTGGCATGTACTGACTGCTGCTCTACCTTTCCAGAGCACTGATTGCTGCTCTACTTTCCTAAGTTCATCCAATTCCTCCGTATAACAAGGGTATGAAAAGGACCCATGTACACTTATGGGCCCCATTGTGATGTTAGTAAGATATCCATGTCGTCCATCCATTTTATCATAACATTTTAGGGCACGAGTCCAAAAATGAGGCAGATCCGAAGCTCGAGTGGCCCACACCATAGAAAATCATGGTCATAAAAGGCTTTTAATGGTAGGAGTTCAATCCACTATTTTGTGTGGTGTGGTCCACTTGAGCTTCGGATATCCCTCAATTTTGGATGAATGCCCTAAAATTAACTCACAAAATTGATGGATAAAGTGGATAAGCCATGTGTATCATAATGGGCCCCACAAAAAAATCACACTCTCCTTGTACAAAAAGCAAACCATCAATTGTCATTGTCATTCTTGAAATATACGTAGGTTATGTAAGTAAATATAATGTAAATAATCATTATCCATTTATAATGTATATATCTCAATGAAATGAAAACAAACAAGCCTTAAGCATGGAGAGTGGGAATTGGTGGTATAGGAATAAAATTGTGGTGGGAGAGTGGTATGGTGGTGGTAAATAGATTTTATTTACTAACTTTTTACCTGTTTGCCAAAAGCTATGTTTTCAAATTTCATTACCAACATTTACCACGTCAACACCAAAATTAACAGTATATTTGCTTCAAGAATTAGTGGGCCCCGTTGTCATGTTTATGTGAAATCCACCTCAATCATTAAATGTGTTCCCTTAATTTAACCGTAGGGCCTAAAAATTAATTCGGTGTATGATTCAAGTGGGTTATACCTAGGAAAAAGCTAGGAGAGAGACACCCACTATTGATTTTTTTTCGAGGCCCAACATGATGATTATATAAAATCCATTCCAATAGTTAAATACAAAGCTACAATGCAGGCTCAGGGATAAAATAATCAGGCCCATCCTCAATTCATATGAGGCCACACAAAAGGAAACAGTTTGAAAGGTGGGGGTTATTGTTTCCCTTCATATAGCCTACTTGAAAAACGGAGAATTCTAATATTTGGGGCCTACGGCTCAAATTAAGCAACAAACCTGGTAAATGGGATGGATTTTATATAAACATTATGATAACAATGTCCCACAATATTTTTAAGGCTTAGATGGATTCATACCCCCTCGTATTTGCATGAAAATGACTTATTTGACTTCAAGAATTGGTATGCCCCACCTTATTATTTAATTGAAATCCACTCGGATCACTAAGTGTGCCACTCCATTTTAATTATAGAGCCCAAAAATCAACCGATTCGTGATTTAGGGGGCTATACGAAGGAAAAAAGTTGAGAGAGGTATCTCATATATCTTGTTTCCAATCATATGGCCCACCTAAATTATGGATCGAGCTAAGTTTTGGTCCCTACAACTAATATAGAGTATACTTGATGATTGGGGTGGATTTCACATAAACTTTAATGTGGGTTACTATTAAGAATTTAGTGAAATACATATTATGTATAGAAAAAAGTGACGAACACAAATTTTGAATTTACATGAAATTAATAGGCACACTACCAAACACTACCTTGGATTCTAATTGACATGATTCCATAGTAATTGTGATTTCGATTTCAATTTACATATAATTCATGCCAAATTAGGCTGCCACTCACCTAAGACTGTGTGGTCTTTATTATGGGGCCCATCTTTATGTATGTATTTTAAATCCATGTAATCCTTTCATTTTTATGAAGCACATTCAAAACTTAAGTTGACCACACAATAGAAAATAGTGGTCATTGAACGCTCCACAATTAAAGGCTTCCTGATGCCCAAATATTTCTATAATGTTTATTTGCCATCCAACATATTGATAAAGTAATAGAGAGTAGACGAAGGGAAAAAAACAAATATTAACTTGATCCAAAACTTTTGCAGCTTGCTTTAAATTGTTAATGTCTATCACCACTATATGTCTCATGGCATGGTTCACCTGATATTTAGCTCTACTTAATTTTTGAGATCACGCTATAAAATGATATAGGAAAATGGATAGAATACATAAATCAATTCGCCCACAATAAGGGCTGCACTGTACCCGGTAAGGCCGGGCTGCACCTAATCCACTCCCCCTCAAATTACGACTGTGCCATGTGGCATGTATAAAGCACCTTTCATTCCTTTTATTTTTTTTATAAATTATAAATTGTTTGTGACATGCCACGTGGCATCTACTAATTCTTTTATACCTTCCTACGTTCGACCGACGGAGCATGCTGATTGGTAGCTGCTCTACATTTCTAGAGGCGGACCAACTCTTCTGGGGGCATTTTCAAAGCCCCAGCTCCTCAAATTAGGGGTGTACCATGTGGCATATGAAGAACACTTTTTATTCTTTTTATTTTTTTAATAAAATGCTTTTGGCATATGCCACGTGGCATGCATTGGTTGCTGCTCTACATTTCTACAGTTTGACCAGCTATTCCGTGCCATTTCCTAAGCACGGGCCACAAATTACGGTTGCAATTCAGCCCCAAGTGACCCAAATTTAGGAAAACTCAACCAACAGCCATACTCAACCTGAATTCCAAACTCAACTTGCGGACTTGAACCCAACTTGATTTCCTTTGTGTGCAATCCAACCTGGATTATTCTCAAACTGACTTAACCTGAGCTGAAATTGCTCAACCTGGGCCCAACCCGTTTTCGTTTAGATTGGTGTACGTTTTCCATCCCCAACCTGACCAGAGGACTGGACAACCCAACCCGGCCCAAACTCAGGTTGGGTCGATCAGGAAGGGATTGACCTAAATCCAAGTTGCAGCTCAACCTCAAGTAAATGATGCATTCGGAGGCCACAATCACGTGGAGAACTGCTAGGCCAGGAACCAATAAATAACACATAAATCAAGGACTATGTGGATCCTCAGACATATATGAAATATGGGCCAAGCTACTTATAGATGTAACCACAATTAACATCACTACGGTCGGGCTATCCCAGATGGGTCATCAGTGAGTTACGAGTTGGACCAATATGTGAATTGAGCGATGAAGAATCGTAAATCAGTCTGCGGGCATCGCAGTAAGTCCTTCGTCTTACTACAGGTGCCACGACAACCTTTTGCAAGTCAGCTGCACCATTTACAGTGAAAATAGTAGGTCCCAGAATGAAGAACATCCTTCTCAAAAATCAGGCTGATCCAGTCACAAGGTGGGCTTCACTTGTATGTTGAGTTAGATCATCCGATGTCCATTAACTTTTGATGGTGCAACACATCAGATGACTGGAACCACTTGTGGTGTGAACTACTTCATTCACAACTTTTGTCTTGATTTCTCACTAGACCGTCGATTTAGAGTAATTTTTTTTATTTACGGCCCATCCATAGTAGGGCCCACAAGTTCAACAGTTCAACCTGATTTACGGGTCATATGTATGCCACACCAGAAGTATAATTGGGTCAGTCTCAAGCTCAACCCAACCCACCTGTGTTGTTTATCAATGGGCTGGGCCAGATGACCCAACCCAGCCAAGCCCAAAATGCAAAAGAAATTAATAGACGATAAGAATATGTTCATACACACGTTTATGTACACTCGTATACACCCACTAATTGGGCAAGGCAGGTGCACCTTTAGCTCCATATTTCATTCTTAAAACCTGGTCATGACAGGTTGGGTTGGGTAAATCGAGCCCAACCCAATTACAATTAAATGGGTCGAATCGGGTGGGTCAGACTTGGGCTTGATAATGTTTTAGTGTGTCAGGTCAGGTCAGGTCATGGTATCATGGTTCGTGGGTCCGGTTCAGCCAAGAATTCTTGGCCCATCTAGTGAATGGGCCAGGCTTGGCCTGACTCGACCCGACCCGACCTGACCCAACCCAGTTCCATTCATATGGTGCTCAGTTGTGTACGGTTTTTTTTTTTTTTTTTTTTCAATTGTGAGCGGGGACCACAAACATACAGCCGGATCAAAATCCCAAGTCAACACTATCTCGTTAAGCCGTTATTTCCGCTCTTCTCCATGTTTTTAACATTTTTCATTGTAAAAGTTATTTGATACTCGGAGAGAGTAGCATGCTCTATACTCATGCATGCAGACATTGCACACTTGCCATACATGTACGTCAAATATAAAACCACCAAGTGAGACCTGATGGAGATGGGTCATGACTCCCAAGACAAGATTAATGAGATGATTTGGACCTTTGATTAATGGCCTTTTGTTCATTTCCTTGAGAGAGTGAGAGTCAACCAATTCCCTTTTACCTGTCCATACATAGCCACATACAATGCAATTTGTGGTTCACGACCATCTAAAGTGCGTCCACTATCATGCCACGACGGTTTCTTTTGTGCATACACACAAAAGATCACAGTTACAAGAGTATGGAAGCTTTCCTTCTATTTTTGACCGGTTAGACAGACTACCTGGTCTTCTTCGCCGTTTGAAAAGTAGGCTGACTCTTTTTCTTTCACATGTGGCATTGATTTCAACTGTCCAAACTATTCAAAACCATGATGGTAGGGCTCTCAATGGGTCAGATCTGGATCGGATCCAAGTCGGTATATCTGTAGACGGATTTGGATCCAACTCGGATCGAAAGGGTGATATCCATATCCGATCCAAGATCCATATAACCATTGGATTCGGGTTGGATCTAGGTCCGAAACCACCCCCATTACAAATCTAATATATATATATATATATATATATATATATATATATATATATATATATATATATATATATATATATATATATGTCTCAATTTTGAGATATGGCCTAAAATGATCTTAATCGGATTCAGCTCGAACTTGGATATGTTCCTGTGAATCCAAATCCGGTCCATTTAGGTAATCAGACTTATTTTAAGATCTAAATCCTGTCCATTTAACTAATCGAACCTATTCTTCTATCCAAATCTGCATTATACGGATTTGGAGTGAATCAAATCTCGGATCTGACCCGCTCCATTGAGAGCACTACGTGATGGTGACTCTTTCTCACTGGTGCGTGGATTTGCTAGTCGTTGGACTAGCATCAGGGATGGTTTCAAATCTGTGTGGGCCCACCATGATGTATGTGTCTTATCCACTACGTGCGTCCATTTTTTCATCTGATTTTAAGGCTCGAGCAAAAAAATGTGACAAATCTAAACCTCAGGTGGACCACACCACACGAAAACAGTGGGGATTGAACGTCCACCATTAAAATATTCCTAGGGCCCACTGTAATGTTTATTTTCCATCCAACCTGTTGATAAGGTCACATAGACCTAGATGAAGGAAAAAAACCAAATATCAGATTGATACCAAACTTCTGTGGTCCCCAAAAAGTTTTTAAGGGTAAGCGTCAATCCTCACTGTTTTCCTGTGGTGTAGTCCACCTGAGATTCCCATTTATCTCATTTTTGAGATGATGTCTTAAAATCAGATGGAAAAATAAATGCACAGCATGGATAAAACACATATATCATGGTGCGGTTGGGTTTAGAGCCGTCGGTAATTTTTGAAGCTCCATGTGCTACTTAAATGCATTACATTTTTATTTTATTTATTTATTTATTTATTATTTTTAATGGGTTACTTCGCACACCCCATTGTTAGTACACTCACCCACACGGTTAGTTACATCACAATGTTAGCCACCTCATTATGGGAATGGATACCATGAACTCAGTGTTTGAAACTAATACTATAATTTTACCCATCAACAACTATAATCTACGGCTACCCCTTTCGAAGGTTGGCTAACATTGTGATGTGACTAATAGGGGTGGGTGAACTAACCCATTAACACCCCCTACAAAAACAAAACAAAACAAAAAAAAAAAAAAAACCCATCTTCCAGAGAGCTTAATCAAGACTTACTCAAACTACCCCCAACAGGAAAAAAAAAGAAAAAAAAGAGAGAGCTTTGGTGTACCACTCATTGAGATACAGGCAGGTGAAAGATAGATTTTGATGAATAAATGCAATAACCTGTGAGAATATAGTAATAGTTGATTAATATATGATCAGTACAAGAGGCATTGTGCAGTTGCTTTTATGGTACTCATGTGCCGTCAAAGCTAATCAGATAAGGGCAAATGAGTTCATGGCCTACCACCATTCATGGGTTTACCTTTCTAATGGATACCTCTACAGTCTTCGTCAACGGTGGATGCTATCATTTGAGATGAATGACCACGCCACGTTATCCACAGGAGTCGTCGCGAGCTGGCATCCAAGTTTCAGTGTCCCCGGCCCTGTATCAACCACACAAATCACTTTCCAAATATAAACGAGCCTTGAGCATTTGCAAATCTACACGCCACCACAAGTGCCAATGTAACACACTGGTGTGAGATCCAAGCCGTCCATCAGGTGGGTTGAGTCAGGGATATGTCCTGTTCCAGAAATCAGACGAGTTAATTGATAAGGTGGGGCATAGTTTGTGAAATAAACAGATGGCTGAAAGCAACTTAGCAAGTAAGCTGTTCATTGTTTCTTGTAATAAGGCCCACTGTACGACGGACTCCCCTGATTTTTGGTACAGAGTTTTACATGGTTGGACCCACCTGATGGACAACTTGGATTATGCATGAATGTGCCACGTCAGCACATTTGGTGGCGTATAGATGGGAAAAAGCAGAATGCCTGTGACCCATGCACAGAGATATTCCTGTGCGGGGCTGTGTGGGGCGGACTGAATTGAGATGTCTTTCATAATCTGTCCATCTGTTTTAACATTAGGACAGGTTTCTAAAAATGAGGCTGATCCAAATTTTAGGTGGGCCACACCAAAAGAAACAGTGGGAACAGAAATGTCCACCGTTGAAACCTTCCTGGAGCTGATAATGATGTTTATATGCCATCCAAACCGTTCATAGGGTTACTACCACTTTGATAAACTGTAATCACTTCAATCCCCACCGTTTCGTGTGCTGTGGCCCACATAAGTTTTGGATTTGCCTGATTTTTAGATTCCTGTCCTACTCATTTCTTGCAAAACAGATGAATTGAGTGGATTCGTCAAGGACATCTCTGTGGGCCCCACAGCCCCTGGCATAAGAATATCTTTGTGCTCAGGGTCACAGGCAATCCGCTTCCGTGTACACGGGATTGTCTCACGCATGCACTTTTGATTAGGGAGCCTTGTATGGGGTCTGCTAGCAAGGCTCGCACAATCTGCAATCCCCTTCTACCCTACCACGTGATGATCTGAGCTGTTCATCTAAGAAGGTATCACAATATACGGCCCTCCTGGAAAATCGATATGATAGATTGGAGATCATGGCCTCCGAAAGAAGGTAAACCAGAACTGGTTTCTAGACCGTTGTTTTAAAGTAACTATTCGTGGGCGAGAACATATCTTATCAGTGAGCGAGATTTCCCACTCTATGGAAAATCTGCAACGGTACTTTCAGATGAACGGTCTAGATCACCCCGTGTTGGGGCGGCAAAAGCTGGGAACGGATTCGGATGGGTTCCAGAGGCGAGCCTTGCTGGCAAACCTCTTGAAAGGTATGTGATTGCTGGTGACGAAATCAACCGTCGATTTCAAAAGTCAGTGAAAAGTCAAAAGGGAATGCAAGGCAAAGTAGATTCTAATCCAGTAGCGACTCAGGGCCGCTTCCGAGTGCATGAGTCACACTTGGGGAATTAATGCAAAGATGGTTGGCTGCAAAGGTGGTAATGGGTTGGGTCCATGTAAGGTCGGGCTGGGTCGCTCTAGCCTGACCCGAATTCCAGCCTGAACCAACCCACTATCCATTACCATCAGGCTGACCTGACCCACTTTAAATTCAGCAAGCTCAAGTCCACTACCCCTACCGGACCCACACGTACCTCATTGTAGTGTTAGCATGGTTTTAAGCCTTAGATGGGTCTAATATAACTCACAGTGTCAACTCGACTCACTAGCACTTGACCTGGTTCAATACCATAAGTCGAGCCAAGCGGGCAAGTTCGAACTCAAAGTGGGACGTGTCAGCCCGATTCAATGAGTCTTTTAACCATGAATGTTAGACCTGACTAGCTTGACCCGGCAGGACCATTCAAGTTTTATATGGGTCAGCCCTTCCTAAATATTGGTAACATACATCATATGTATTGTTGTCATCCGAATCCAATCAACAGGTAAGGTTGGGGTAGTGGTAAAATGGCTTGGAGCCTTGTGATTATCCTCCACTCGTGGGCTATGCAAGACAAAGAAGATGTAAGTGTTAACGTCAGATTTTGTAACTGGATCCTCCGGAGGTTCACCTTCTCTCCAATAGAGACTTCCTCCGCCGGACCTGAAAGAAGACAGAAAGCAACTAAGGGTGGCTGGCGTCCAGCCGTTAGCCCTTCGATGCTTAAGTTAGATAAGGCAAGAAGGGGAATAGCCAAGCAACTGAAGCCAGGGATTGAATTTTGTGTACCTATATCTTAACGGGGTCGCCTCTTTATATAGATCTGAAGTGATCCAATCTGTTACTTAAGATATCGAGATCCCACTGATTCCGCGAGATAAGATCCTTATCCTTAGATAGAGAAGAGACCTAATTTGAATGACTTGTCCGACAATTACGTTCCTTGATAGCAATCCCTTGGGATTCGTAACCATTGAAGAAGATAAGCCCAAAATCGGCCTATACGGGCTGCTGGTACTGAGGGCTAAGGGATGTCACCCCAGAAAAAGCTGTTAGCATGTTGGAAGATGGTCGCGAGTCCAAGTGGTCGCTCATTCAGATGTAACACCTTTCAACGACTTGTGAGAAGGTCTGCTCGCAGATCAAGAAGGAAATCTTTGCCTTGCTATATGCGACTATCGGCTATGGGAACTCGAGGCCTTGCGAATAGGTGCTCCGCATTTACTCGATCTGCGACTCTCGAGCATATGATCTCGAGAGTCGAATGGGCGCCCGCGCTTATCCAATCTGCGACTCTCGAGCATATGATCTCGAGAGTCGAAAGGGCACTCCGCATTTACTCGATCTGCGACTCTCGAGCATATGATCTCGAGAGTCGAAAGGGCACTCCGCATTTACTCGATCTGCGACTCTCGAGCATATGATCTCGAGAGTCGAATGGGCGTCCGCTTAAAATCTTAGCAGCTAAGTTGATCTCCATCATTTTGCCTATAACAGTAAGCAATGGGGTACTGATGGGTGGCAGTAAACCCTTCGATACTTAAGTCAGGTTGGCTGAGCTCGAATAATAAGGTTTTAACAAAGATTTTGTGCGTACCTTTCTTTAAAGTTAGTGGTGGTATTTGTAGAGTGTGATGGCAGGACTGACAATCCCACCTTGACATGACGGTTTACTGTTCTAATCATTGAGGCATGGAGGTAGGCCCTAGTTTTAACAGTATAGCTTGACACGCTAGGCTTGCAATCGTAATCATTGGTCGTGGGGTCTGTCAACCTCCATGTGTCATGCCAGAAGGCCTTTAGCGAGATCCGTATCCCGAATTTTTTGCACCACCCTTGGCGAGAGTCAGCCCAATCTAATTGGGATGCGGAAGTCGAGGCCCAAGCTCCTCCCTTTGGGCTCTCCGCGCAGGTAGTAGATCTTCCTTAGGGGGTCGAGTCATCTCATATCGAGATCCATGTTCTGACGAATCAGCTTGATAGTTCGCCTTTATGTTGGAGGAACTGCTCATTCCGCGTAGACGACTCTTCTGATCAGACCCTTCGTCATTGCCCAAAGGATCAGTCAAACTACCAGCTTAGCCCCATCCCATCTTTACTTGATGGCTCTTGGACCTGTTTTCCTACGGGTGAGACGAGTTTGAAATTCCCTCACAACATGTATTTATACTTATCATCTATTAACTTCTTTTGGGTTTTAGGCTAGGCTAGATGGGGCCATCTGTCCTAGGCCATGGATCTGCCATAGGGATGTATGGGTTGGCTTGGTAGGGTTAAATGGGTGCTGGGTTTACTTAAATGGTTCACATTTCCTAGCCTACGCCAGACTGACTGCCCATGTAGCTTGGTCCTAACCCACCCGGAAGCAGGTGGGACCAACTGACCCATGGGCTGACATGATCCCATTGCCACCCCTAGTTGGATTATTGGACCCGTCCATCTGCTTGGTGCTACGATGGGCAAGCACAATCCAATTTGAACAGGCGATCCAGACCATTCACTGCGGGAGTCCAACGTGGAATGTTTGTTAATTGCATTTCCAACTGTTACCAATCAATGGTCAGAGCATCACTCTGCAACTCTATTTATGGTGGCCCAACCAAGACAGCACGTAGTAGTTGATGGCTCCGATGACCTGGTCATCTCTTCGAGTTGAATGTGAACTATTGAAATTGTTCTTTCTAATCTCAACATTCAACTACACTAGTCGACGGTCAGAATCATCCGTTGACACATCGTTTCCCATGGTATCCCATCGGATGGACTGTTCAGATGGCACAAGGCATCATGGTAAGCTGCAAACAGCTCCAACCGCACATAACTCGCGTTAGATGTACACCGAAATTGTGTGCACGGCATACTCGTAGCTCGATTAGAAGTGCAGCCCAAATAGTGGGACCCACTCTTGATGGCCTCTCTTGGATGAAGAGGGTCCCACTTAAGTTGATCCTGACCTTTAATTGCTGGACATTTGTTCTTCAATTAGAACCACTGATTAGTTTTTATCTTGACCATAACTTTGACGTCCACTTATCAACCAGTTAGAATCATGTGTTCAGTGTCATATCTGGGTCAGGGCCCCATCTGTAGTGGGTCCCACTATTTTGTGGCTTTGCTAGGAGTACATAGATGCCGTGTGCATAATTTCTATGCTCATGTGTATGGAGGATCACGCTCTGCCAGAGTATCACGGTTTTTTTTTTAATTATTGAAAATTTGAAACGAGACGGACTGGTGAGAAAAGAACCGACAGCCGAAGTCATACTTTGACCAATGACAGATCTTGTGATCCTCTGGCCGAGGATATGCATCGAATACTCGGGTTTATAGTTTGTACAAGCGGGGTCCATTATCCAGTGATCTGGACCATTTATCTGTTCGGTCCCACTAGCGATGGACCATGCCTCAGGTGTGTTGTAGGTTAGAAAACACTAACCACCATATTTTGGACTTCTTTTAGCTTTTTAACTGATTTTTTTTTTTTTTTTTTTGCCACTAATTGAAATTGAAAGGATAAGATCAAAATGATTGAAATTTTGAGGGCATGGTTACTCGAGTCAGAGTTGACTCCAACTGTCCAAACTAATCCGATATGACACCACGAGTCACCCTACTTGGTTTGGTTGGGCCGATTCACCCCGACTCAGTGAGTCTCGACTCAGCTTGAGACCGGGCGAGTCGGCCCAAGTCATTTGGTCTTTTAACCATTCTGGTACGGAAATCTAGGTGGAAGGTCCGGATGAAAAATGCAGCTATGCCTATATATCATGGATGAGAAGAAAATGGGCCATCAAATGTAGGGGTGCGAATGGGTAATGTCAGCTCGGTGGAAGGGAGTTCCTGGCCCCAGTGACATCCCTGTGGCAAGACGTGGCCCAAGCTTTGTGAGGCCCACTGTGATGTATGTGTTTTATCCATGCCATCTATACGCTTCGCCAGCTCATTTTAGAGCATGGCCCAAAAAATGATGTAGATCAAAAGATCAAGAGGACTATACCACAGGAAACAGCGGGGATTTAATGCCTACCGTTGAAAATTTCTTAGGGCTACAGAAGTTTTGGATCAAGCTTATATTTGTGTTTTCGCTTCATCAAGGTGTGTGTGACCTTATGAAGAGGTTGGATGGCAAAATAAAACATCACGTCCCACTGTTTTATGTGGTCCACTTCAGCTTTAGATATGCATCATTTCTGGGCTCTTGCCCCGTTGGGCCTGTTTTTGAGGAGAGAAATCAGCGTAACTGGTTGTAAACACACCATTGGCGAGGCGTTTGAAAGAGATGTCGGGCACCACTATTTTGTATCATGAATGACATGTATCAAGTGGACCATACCAATAGAAACAGTGATGAATAAGAATTAAAACCTTTTTGTGGGCCACAAAGTTTTGTATCAATCTGATCTTTCTAATTTCCCTTCAAAAGGATCTTCTTGACATTATCGACCGGTTGGATTGCAAATATACATTAAGAAAACGTTACCATGGGCCCTTAGAAATTTTTAATGATGAGGCACTCAATCACCATTGTTTCCTGTGGTGTGGTCCACCAGAGATTTGGATCTGCATAAATTTTGTTAATCCATCCTAAAATGGTCTGTAGAAAAGGATGGACAGCGTGGATATACATAAAATAATCAAGGTGGGCCCCACAGTAGGGGTAACACCCACTAAGCCATTACCCGTGTGCGTAACACCTAATTCGCTACCAATCAAACAAGCCATAAAACACATACATCACAGTGGGCCCCACAAAGCTTGGGCCACACTGTGGCACAATATTCAATTTGCTTTCTTGATTAAACGAGTTATATATTGGTCCTACATCCAACCAGCCAATTGAAGTTTGGAGCCAATACAAGTAAAAATAAGCAAGTCGCCCCTCCCCAGTGAAGCCTAATTTATAGTGGCCCATGAAGCCTAATTTATATAGTCGCCCACTTGCATGTATGGACAGTCATATTGGCCTTTTAGATTTTTTATTTTTTTCTATTTTTTGAGAAAACTTAAAGCTATAAGGTTTATAGCTTGATTATAAAATGAATTTTTACATTAGGGCCAGCTAACATGTGCAATGAAGGTGTGTCCATGTGAGACTTAGTTTCTATGATAGGATGCTCTCGGCTCACTCCATCCAAGTTAAAAAAACATGTTTGTTTACCCATCTCTAAGCCTATACTTGAGATAGAATTCGAGAGAAGTTGAGCTCGGATCTCTACCGTGCAAAGACGTATGAAAGATGATTGGAGGTGTTCATCATCATGCATGTTTGGCTACTTGGAAAACTCTAGCTTTGAGTTTGAAAGCTCAATTATAAAAAGGAAACTTTACAGTAAGGGCTAGCTAACATAAGTAAGGAGTGCCCACAAAGGACCTTGTTTCCATGATGAGATGCACTTAACCCACTCCAGCCAAGTTTTTTTTTAAAAAAATGTGTAGTTACCCCCCTCTAAACATCTACTTGAGGCAGAATTTGAGAGAAGTTGAGCCTGAATGTCTACAAAGCAAGAACAAATGAGTGATAATCCATGTCGTTCGTCGTCAAGTTCAACTAATTAAAGAAGTGTGATGCATTGTTAATTTGGCATATGGCTTAAAGTATGTGGTCAATCCTAACTTTAATTTGTGGTTTTTTGGTTAATATCTTTGTATATGTATGCATTTCATGATCCTAATTATGAAATCATGACAGTTGATTTAATTCCATGAAAAGTTAACAATATTTGTTGCTCAAACAATTTGTATACTCTAAATGCAACTTCTTTAAGATTGAACTTTGACAAGTTTTAATTGCTTGAATATATAATTACAAAAAGGTGAATTCTAATATTTAATGTCGAACTTAAATTAAAAATATTATTAGTGGTCAACATTAGAGTAAGTTATTTACCCTCATGTGAAGTTTTGTATCATTAGCATTTTACTCTATTGGATGTTTTCATCATCATCATCATTGTAGCCTTGCCCCATTCATTTAGAGTCAACTTATGAATCCTATTTTGTAGGTCATTCATCAATCTGTTTGATTTTCTAAAGCCCACCTTAATAGGTTGTAAATGAGTAATAATCATTTCCCTTGGTAATTACCACATCCTTCCTAATGCACTGAACTACTTTTTGGACCTTAAAACTAAGGACGCTGTGAAATATGTGAGGCCCACCGTGATGTATGTGGCTTATCCACACCATCCATCCAATACGCCAGCTGAATTTAGAGCTTGAACAAAAAAAATGAGGTAGATCGAAAGCTCAAGTGAACCACACCACAGGAAAAAGGGCATTGAACACCTACCATTAAAAACTTCTTGGGGCTATTATTTCCTTTGGAGTGGGCCAGTTGAGTGTTGAATCTGCCTCATTTTTCAGCTCATTCCTTAAAATGTTATGATTAAATAGATGGATGACGTGAATATGTCATATATATATCACAATGAGGACAAAAAATTTAAACCAGTCCTTTTGGACTTATTTTCAAACAAAAAATACAAGCATATTTTTAAACAAGGTAAAAGAGTAATAATAGCTTATTTACATAGTATTTAGAAAATTAAACAAACCCAAGAAAGGTTTATAATATCATGTGAGATTAGAGCCTATATTTCACTCCACTTGTATTAAGTTTGTTTATGAATTGTATCGGTCCACGTCAACCCAAAACAGCTTGATATTTGCTATACAAACCCATATCAGTGGTATATGACATTTCCTCCTCTGAAATTGGTTTGCTCATTGTTTTATTTTTCTTAGCACCCCACAAAGTTCCCCTAATTGACTCCAATGTTAGTCACGTGCATATGTGGTCAAATTATCTTAATATTCTCCACCTGATATCCTCTTCTGAGCAATTTTAGCTTGCAATATATAGCTGACCTCATCCAATTTAACATCCTTATCTTTCCAATGCAAAACATTTATTTTTAGTTTCGCTAGCCTCTTCCAACCAATTTTTAGCATGCAATGGATCCATCTTAATTTTTAAATTAGTGCGGAACATTTATTTTTAATTTCACTAACATCCCTACCTCCACAAATTTTTGAATGACAGATGGAATGCCCAATCATCAATTTCAATAGTATCATTGGAAGCAAGCCATGGTGCAAAATTAACTCTAGTTGGATAACTCTAACCCTTTGAATGGGGCCAATTGTTATAACCATTTTCTATTTATGCACTATAAATCACAAGGATAAAATTCTCAAACCTAAGTGCTAGTTTGGAATTATAAGCAATATAAAGTGAGATCTACCCAGTAGATGTTTCAAGACTGCGATTGGAGCTATTTTCTCTCCCCTCAATGTTGACTGTCTATTTTCCATATTGGATATGGTATGCTTAGGATCTTCAAATTTGAGTGATTTTTGCAGCAAGGCTTGCTCCAATTTGCATGGATGAATGAACAGTCCAGATCAACCGATGCGCCACTTAAAAACTTGGGGATGTTGATTTTAGCAACCCTTCAATTTTATAGACTAATTAGATTAGGTAGGAGAAGGACAGCCACTCTGAAATTTTTAAAAATAAAATAATAAAAGATGCAAACAAATATTCAGGGTTTCTTTAGAACAAAGTCCCAATCCAGGGGCTTTTACTGCAAAGTTTTAATATTAGAAAAAGAATAAAGAAATTCAATATACACAAATACGACATTAGACGACCGTATATGTACACTTTCCTACGTCTCCCGGAATCTCGCCCACGTGCCGTCTTTGTCTCGGCATCTGACACACTCTCCGGAAATCTCAACGCCGTCGGTTTCTTTCAGACCATTATGAACTGCTGATATCCCAGAGGCGTATGTGGAGATAACGGCGGGACGTTGAATACCCCCGTCAGCTCAACGTCCGTCCAACACGAAGGCGTCAACGGAATGTTCCCTGAATATTCCACGGCATTAGATTCCGGTGGCGATGCTTTCTTAAACGGCTTCTCCTCTACTGCAACCACCTCGTCGGGTTCCGTTTCGCGGTGCCTCTTCCGGCAGTCGGCCACCGGCACCTCGCAGGAATCCCCGGCCTCGTGCGGGAAATTGAGGATCGCTTTGCTTCCGCGCATCTGGAACGCCGCGCGATCGTACGCCTTCGCAGCCTCGATTGCCGCCTCGAAGGTGCCGAGCCAAACCCTACATCCCCGCCGGCTCGGATCTCGGATCTCCGCCGCGAATTTTCCCCAGGGACGCTGGCGTACGCCCCTGTAGTGCTTCTTCTCGTCGGAACATGAAGGCTTCTTGTCGGAAAAGGGTGCGTTAAGCGGCTGCGGCGCTAGGTCCGGCCACTCGCCTTTGGGAGGTAGGGAGATCTTGAGAGCAGATCGGCGAGGAGATACGGAGCTTTGCCTTTTCTGCTGCTGAGGATTTGTGCTGTTAACAGAATTGTCGATTTTTTGTTTGGAATCGGCGATGTTTTGGTCAGGGAACATGAGACTGTCGAAGAAATCGGTGTCGGAGGCAAGGGAAAGGAACGGAATCGTATCGGTTTCGAGTTTCGGTTTTAAAATCGGGAATTCTTTGCAGAAGGTATCGCAATCTGAAGAAGAACTCTGAGACTCGTTTGGGGGAGAATCGGAGGTGGAGATGATTGGGTTTTGGAGTAAGTCTAGGAAGGAGGAATCGTCAAGTAGGTGTTGCCTGATGAGATAGAGGGCTGAGATTTCATCAACGGTGGCCATGAGATTCTTGAAAAGGGAGAAGAGGGATGGAAGAGACTTGAATGGAATGGATTGGAATGAGGTGAGTAGAATCGAAGTGAAGGTGGGTTTAAATGGGCGAGGAATTTGAGCGGAAAAAGCGTCTTTCTGACGAGGTTCGTAGATGGGAAGACGAAGGAGCATCCGTCTTTTTCATTCTTCTCACATGCAGCTAGTTGGACAGTTAAGTTATATACATCTACCATTTGTTTTCCATCTTGTTCTGATTTTATGAAATCCAGATCGTCCAGAAGGTATTTAATTACCTTAAAAATCATTACTGAGAAATATAGGCCAATCCAACTCTCAAGTTGTTCATAAGTAAGACAAATCAATGGACGTTCATTTTTTCCTCTATTGTGGGACACATGGATGGTGGATTCTACTGAATTTTTTCATTTTATATTCTTCATGGTTGGTTAAATCTTCTGAATAGGTTAGATACTTTAAAAGTGAAATCTACCCAAATATTTTCGTAGTTGGACAGTAAGTTACCGTCCAACTCGTTTCATTTGATCTAATCAAGTTGCTGCATTTTTTATGGTGGATCCCTGGTTTCCTCGCGGGTTCCTGTAAAACGGTAACTTATATCTGAGAAATGCACTGATTCGCTGAGAGAAATTATTAAGAAGTTGCGTAGATGGAATAAAGCAGTTCAAAATAAACCGTCCAAATTATATGTACTTGTTTAGATGCGTCATCGGCCAAGATGTAAGCTTATTTAGTTATCAAAATATTAGATTGCTGAACATTTATATGAATGATTAAAAATGAAAAATATCCAATAATCTAGTTCCAAAATAAAGTGCCATGAATCAAATGTTACAACTGTTCAACTAATTTTATTTTTTGGAATGTAATTTAATAGGTGGATTTTACAATTTAGTCAATTTGATTTGAAGTATTATTTTGTTCGTAAAAACACCTGCACATAATCAATGGTGCCAAAATATAGCTATAAAAAGGAAGCCAAGAAAAAGAAACACAATCTAAACTGGAAAGAAAAGAAAAAAAACAAAAATCAAGAGATAAAAGGTAAATTACTCTATGTGGTTCAACAATATGCCAATGTCAATGTAGTGGTAACATGGAACATTTTTTTCTTTTTCCATTTAAAATAACTCTCTTGCTAAAGATTACCTCTCTCTACCTGTGCTCCTCATTTAATAGACCACACTACCTAGAGAGTATACATCCAAAGCTTAATGAAACTAAGCTTCACATGCATACATACATACATACATATGAATAGAGAGAAGAAGTTGTCTCTAAATTGGAAAGGGGCAGACACATTTCACACATCCACCTCCGTAGATCCCTATCACCTCAGCATATTTTTCACGTGTGTAAATTATAATGATGTTGGTTTATGACTTTAAATTATAATGATGTTGGTTTATGACTTTTATGATCTTGGTCCAATTTACATGAAGCCACTTTCTCTTATTGATATGAAATTTATTTATTTAAATTGTTTTTAAAACCATCATACAAGTCTTCCATCATATGGGGTCATCATTGATGGCTCATTACTTCAAATCACTTTGGTTGGATGCTCCTAGCCATTAAAGCCATCGATCAATGGATACTGAAATAGATAATTTATATTTATTACATTAGAAGATGTTTGATCATTGATATATATCATCCATCACGTGGGACCACTTTTGATTGCACATCTTTCAAAGATTACTTTGATTAGATGATCCTAATCATCCACTGATGAAATGGATAGTCCATACTGAGTATACTAGAGAGGTTTGAGCATTGATGTGGGTTGTTCATCATGAGGGGCCATCTTTGGTTGTTCATCCCTCTCAAATCACTTTGATCAGATGAGGAACTTAACCACTCTATTAGTGTTTGGGAAATGAATGGTCCCTATTGAATATACACAAGAGGCCTAAGCCTTAATGTGGATCATCCATCATGTGGGGCCCATATCAAATTGTCCATTCTCTCAAATCATTTTGATCTGATGAGCTTAACCATCGAATTAGTGTTTAGGAAATGGACTATCCATATTAAGTGTACTGGAGAGGTGAAAACATTGATGCAAACTATCCATCATGTGAGACCCCCACCTTCTATTATCATCCCTCTCAACCCACCTTAATCAGATGATCCTAACCGTCAGATTAATGATTTAGTGAAATGAACTGTCCATGTTCCGTATATAAGAGAGGTTTAAGCATTTATATGGATCGTCCATCATATGGGCCCCACCTTTGATTGTTCATCCATCTTAAATCATTTTAATCAGATGAGCTTAACCATCGGATTAGTGGTTCGGAATGGTTCATAATATATTGTCCATACGAGAGAGAGGTCCAAGCATTGATGTGGACCGTCTATCCTTTGCGCCCACCTTTGATTACCCATCAATCTTAAAAACACTTTGATAAGATGATCCTAACTATTCAATAAATTGTTTAGTGAAACGGACAGTCCATATTGCTTATACTAGAGAGGTCCAAATGTTGATGCAAATCATCTATCAGATAAGGCCCACCTTTGATTTGTTCATCCTCTCAAACCACTTTGACTAGAGTACCTAACTATCGAATTAGTGGGCTGGAAAATGGACCGTCCATATATATTAAGTATACTAGAGAGCTCTAAGCATTGATGTGGACCATCCATCATATGGGTCCCACCTTCAAGTGCTCATCTCTCACAAATCACTTTGATTGGATGATGTAATCATCCCATTAGTGGTTTAGAAAATGTTTATCCATATTGAGGCAGCAAAAGCATAGGAGTCAAGGCATATAGGGCAGTGTTTACACAACTCACATGGGAAAGGGTTTTCTATTTGAAGTGCAATGCTTACAATTAGTTTTTACTCATGGCAAATAAACATTTATTAGTTACCACAAGAATTCTATCCAGCCGCTCCTACCACGTTAAAATTGAGGATCGAGAACTAACATATGTGGGGCCCACCATAATGTATCTGTCTGATCCATGTAATCCATCCTTTTTATCAACTCATTTAATTAGGACTTGAACTCAAAATTGAGAAGGATCTAAGGAGCAGGCGGACCACACCACTTGAAACAGGAGAATTGCACACCTACTGTAGATAGCTTGGTGAGGGTAATAGAAGTTGTGGATGAAGTTGATATTTGTATTTTCCCTTCTCCATTGTCGGTTTGACCTTAATTATGACCAGCTTGGATTACTACCATGCATCATTGTGGACCCTAACTAGTTTTTTAATTTTAAATGGTGGATGTCATTATCTACCCTATTTCCTAAATTTACCTTATTTTTGAGTTCATGCCTCAAAATGATTTGGCAATATGGTGGATTGTACACATACCTGCATCACCGGTGGGTGAGACCTACAAATTATTTTCTCCTCTATCAAACAAACAACCCATAAGTAATCATTATTTACAAGTGAAATTTATACCAACCGCCTCACATGACATTGACAGATACACATGTTTGGAATATTCTGGCAATAAAATTGAAGAAAAGCAGGAAACATTGTGGAGCCCAAATGTTATAAATGTGTCTGATCCACACCATCCATCTATTTTAACAGCTCATTTAAGGGCAGTGTTTTCACGACTTACATAGCAAAGTGTTTTCTCTTTTAGGTGCAATGTGATTTTTTTTTTTCTTCTCCTTAATTAACGTTTACGACTGTAAATTGGTTCAAATAAACATGCAGAAATCAATTTATACGTTGCAGCCCCCTTTTTTTTTTGGTTTCCACCAATAAATGAAGGTAAAATGGAACTAAGGGCTGTTTGATTTTTCATTTTCTCTTATAAAACGGATGGACGTTCTGGATCAGACATATATCACAGTGGATCCCACGTATTTAAAGAGGACACAAACCCTTTTTCTTCTGGTGAAAAGTTACGATAACTTACCCTTAGTTTATTTTCTAAATGAAAAATCAAACAGGCACCCTGTATATCAAATCTCCGCCATAGCTAGAGTATGAAATAACTCCCCTCGTATATTCAAGTACTTCAACTGGTAACTAGTCTATGGCCGGGCCCACAGGTTGGATTGACCATGCACCTTCGCGTCAAAATCCTAAGCCTTCAATCGGTGGTTAAAGAATAGACGGTTAAAAGAAAATACACAGCAGCATTTCACCTTCAGTATGGTAACTTCCAGTATGGGGCATTCTTTTTTTATGGATATCCAAAGGTGACATCAATGGTTTTGTCCATTTAGCCATAGGCCCACTTGTACAAATTGAAAACCAAGTGGCCTGGCCCCACTATTGAGCCATCAGCCTCCAAGAAATTTAAAAGCGTCCACATACAATGTTTTCTTTCTTTACCAAATGTACCACATGTGCAGACTATTCAATCCGTGGGCCATAATGAAGATTAAATCTTTCCTTGTCTTCACTTATAAGGGAAAAGTCATCTCAATGCTCTAACATACACGGGATGTGGAATGAACCGCCTCACAGCCTTCTAAACCTAGTTCATGCAGCTAAAGCCTTTGGAACATAGTATGAGTACAATTAACTAGGCGGCCATACTCATCCATCAACCCTTATGGGACCTACTGTGGTGTTTGTTTTTTATCCATGCTGTTCATCCATTTTTCCAACTCATTTGAGGGTGTAAGCCCAAAATTGAAGTATATCCAAAGCTCAAGTGAACCACAACACAAGAAAGAGTGTGGATAATAACATCCACTGTTGAAACCTTCCTAAAGCCCAATGTGATATTTATTTGCCATCCAACCTGTTCATAAGGTCACACAGACCTGAATGAGGGGAAAACACAAATATCAGCTTGATCCAAAATCTCAACTTTTCAATAGTGGGCAATCAATCCCCATTGTCTCCACCAGGGTGTGGTCCACTTGAGCTTTGGATAAGCTTCAATTTTGGGCTCAAGCTCTAACATGAGCTGGGAAAACAGATGGATGGTGTGGATAAAACACATACATAATGGTGGCGGCACCATCAATAATGTAGCTTACTTGCTGACTGGTCTACCCTGAAAATGAGGATTTGATGAGCTACCTAATTATAGTTCACCACCATTTTAAAAGAGTGGTAAAACTTCATTATGGACAAGGTAAGATTTTATGGGAATCGAAACCATCCGAATCGTTGACCTAGCTATCGATGGAGCAAAACCTAAAAAATTACATTTAGAACATTATACTTTCCTTTTGATCTTACCCTTGAAATTTGGACCACTCAATATTTTACTTCAAAACCGTCCATTTGATGGCCATGAATTGGATGTTCTGAATTGCTTGATTATGTGGTCTTCGAGATATGCTCCATCCACGATGTGGCCCACAATCTTAACGGTGTGATAGCCGTGTCACAAATGTGTGTTGCATGAGCATGACTTGGCTTTGTTTTGTGGATAGAAATAGAAAGTTGAGTACTATGTTAGTTTTACACTGTTTAAAAGTGGGGGTTACGGGTCTATCTCACACGTGGCACTATTCTACAGTTATCCAGACCATCATATATTATAGATCGCAAATGCTACACATCTTTAAAAGTATACCGATCAAGCAATCATCCTAACCATCCAACCAGTGGCTATTAGTGAGTGGTCTAAATCCGTAGGGAAAATCAGATAGTTATATTATCTTCTCAGAGCACATTTTTGAGTTGTGCTCCATCCACATTTAGGTAAGCGATTTGGATGGCTGTGATTGCTGTAAAAAATATTCAACATCCACGTTTGAAGAGTTACCACCATTTTAGATACCTACAAAACCAAGACAGACTCTAGCACAACGCGACCCTACTTTTCAAATTCCTCAAATGCTCTTTATGTAAATATAAAATCCTTCGTGTGTCCTTTACTTGGGACCATGTTATCACCATTGCTATCTAAAGGACATGGTCATAACTAACCAACTTGCTGCCCATGTCCCTCACACAAGCCCACTTGCTCGCCGCCTCCAACCACTTCACTATCACTCCTTTGTCCTGGGGATCTGCTAAAATGCATCATAGGCACATCGGATAAGGTGAGATCACATGAGATATCTTTCATCCATTCTTCTATATATATTATATGATTATTTTTATAAATATAGAAGAATTATTTTATGTGGTCAACAATCAAATTTAATGATTTAAGATCTCTTTCATATTTAATTCAAAAGTGATTTTTAAAATATAATATAAATTAAGTGTTATATGTAAAAAAAAAAAATATCCTCTTAAAATAATTTCACATTTAAAACTTACTTGAGGGTGTCTTTGGATGCACATCTAATTGAATTTTGAAATTTGAATATCCAATTAATCCAAATGAAAAAAAGGAAACTCTATTCAAATTGCAGTTATGTTTCTTGCTGGTTCCACCTTAAAAGTAGAGCTATTGCAATATAGACCAGATATTAGTCTAAACACTAAGGTCACCACAATTCCATCATTTCTAATTATTCTTAGGGCTTATTTGGATGCTTGTAATTGGAGTGCATTGGAATCCAAATCACATGATAAATGAAATTAATGTGAATTGGAATCCTCATTTCTATTTGGATGCTACAATAAGAATACAATGGAATTGAAAATTTGTGTTTGAATAATAGTAATTGAATGCATTAAGTAAATCAATTTTAATACCCCAAGTTAGTGTAGATAACAATTGATGTAATAAATTGCAATGAGCCCATTGAAATATATACTTTTGCCAAAAATAAGAAAATGGTGATACTTGGTGACTCATAAAAGTGGGCCCACTTTAAAAAATCCAACTATTTCTAACATTTGCACCCGATTCTTGACCTTTGAGATGATTTTAGTTCACATGATTTTGCTGCATTTTGTCTCATATTGATTTCAATAACTATTGTTTAGCATCAACCAAACAATACTTTTGCTCATGTGCATCCATTTACCACCCTATTTCAACCGTTTATCATCAACCAAATGACCCCTTATTGGAATTCAATTCATGAAAGCATCCAAACACAGCCCACATTGAATGCCAACAGTTGTATAATGTTAGCTCTACAGAAACTATACTGGAAGGCTAGCCTTTCTGTTACTTGCGCAGGCCCCGCCATAGCCTTAATTCAAGAATCACAATGATAGTAAGAATTACATTAGTTCAATGCAGACCAGTACTCATTTCTGTGGGGCCACCATGATGTGTGTGAAATCCAAACTGTAAATCATGTGCTCTGTTCATCCTCACCATACAGACCAAAAATCAGATCGATCCAAAACTCAGGTGGGTCCTACCACATGGAACAATGTAAAATCACATCTAAAACCTTTGAAATTGAGTGGTGTGGCCCACTTGAGTTTTGAAATTGCCTGATTTTTGGGGGTGCCCCTTCATCCAGGTCGCACTCATCTGATGAGTGAATTGGATGGTATATGTAGATCACAATGGGCCCCAAAAAAAATCATAATTGGCGGGCAACCCATCCCAACTACTCCCTGTGGTGTGGCCTACCTGAGTTTCAGACCAGCCTGGATTTTGAGCTCGACGCCAAACATGAGAGGGTGCACCAGATGGCCAAAGTGGATGTCAATCACACATCACGGTGAGCCCTGTTTTGCTCAACGCTGCTACCACAACTCTTTTACATTCATGGTGGGTCCCATCATACTAATGGCTTAGATTACCAAAAGATGGACCCACTTGCAC
This sequence comes from Liriodendron chinense, assembly GCA_003013855.2. Classification (NCBI taxonomy): domain Eukaryota; kingdom Viridiplantae; phylum Streptophyta; class Magnoliopsida; order Magnoliales; family Magnoliaceae; genus Liriodendron; species Liriodendron chinense. The sequence continues at coordinate 9,152,445 of PVNU02000637.1, read as the reverse complement.
AAGATAGATACATCAAGGGTCATTCATGTTTCGATGGATCAAAACATTATAATCCATCTTTGATGCTATTATACAAGAGAAATGCTCACGCATAACTAGTTGGACATTGCATATTTTTCTAGTTAGATGAGTGTTTGATGAGAAAAGGCTCTCTCTCTCTCTCTCTCTTATGTAAATGCTTTCATAAGAAATATTTTAAAACATATGTACTCTTTTTCAGCCATGAGAAAAAGTTTCAAAGATCTGGCCGTCCGATAAGGCTCATTAATCGATTTCATATGGAAAAAAAAAATTTATTAAATCATACTTATTAGGGGAGAAACACATGCAGGTTGAATCTGAATGATTAAATGTATCTTGCTTCATTTTACATGATTAAAATGTACCATACCTAATAAACGTAATGGATCTCTTAGACATGTGTTTCTACTCTTTGGAAAGTAGAAACAGCAGCCCGAGAGTTAAATGAAGCGAGATAATAGGATTTTTTTTTTTTAATGGGTTTGTTCACACTCTTGTTCACACACCCCATTGTTATTACACCTACCCCAGTTAGTGACATCACAATGTTAGCCACCCCCACTATGGGAATCGATGCAATGACCCTAGTGTTGAAACGAGGCTATCTTCACTCCGTCTGCCACTTGAGCTATGGACTTGGGTGTGAGATAACAGGGGCCTGTTTTCATACAAGAGGGGGAGAATGGAAAACAATGTAACTACCTAGCGCTATGGCTGAAATGCATAAACGCCATCCTGTCCATGAGGTACACCACAGCTTACTTGGCCTTGATCCCAAAATCAAGTTGATTCAATAATAGGGTGAGCAACTAAAAATAAATTATACCTAAAACCTCTATATTCACATGGTATAGAGTACTTGATTTTTGGAATACTATAAAAAAAAAAAAAAAAAAAAAGGGAAAATTATTGCATCCTAATGAGGCGCTTTAGATGAATGGATTGGACGGCATGTAAATAACATGGTTGGCCCAATACAAAAATGATGGTGGGTTTTCATCTTAACAGCTTCCTATGTTGTGCCGTATCTAAGTTTTGGATGATCATGATTATTCAGTTTAAGGGTCAATACGAGGCAGAGCACCTGATGGAGGGGGTGAATCTCATGAATGTTCCAGGCTCTTAGTTTCCATAGGACTTGTGCAGTCACATGAAGGGCCTGACTTGCACACTTACGCTAATTGATCTCTAAATGGGCGTTTGGATGGTAAGATACTTTAGATGAGCTATGCCTTAAGTGGCTTATCTTCTTATTTAAGTAGATAAGCTTGTTTTGTAAATAATTTTGTTTACATTAGGTAAGTATTTATCCCTCAAGTTTGTTTGATCAACCACATTTGCCATCCATGTGAGGCCAACCTTGGATGTGGATAGTTCATTGCGTGGATCTCACCTTTGATGTGGGCCATCCATCATGTAGTGCCCACTGTGGATGTGTGCCATTTATCATTAGGGGGCCCACCTTTAATGTGCACCATCCATTATATAGGGCCCACATTGGATGTTGGTCGTTCATGCTATGGGGCCCACACTATCAATGTCATTGTCGATCATGTGGGGCTCACCTTCAATATCCACCACGCACCTTGAGGACTATCCGTCATGTGGGCCCCACCTCCAACATGGACCTTCCATCATGTGGCGCCCGCCTTGGGTTTGGACCATCTATCATGTGAAGCCCACCTTTGATGTGGACCGTCCATCATGTGGGCCCCCCCTTCAATGTGGGTCGCCCATCATGAGGGCTCGCCTTGGATGTAGACCATTCAACATTAAGGGCCTACCTTTGATGTGGAGTGTCCATCATGTGGGGCCCACCTTGATGTGGGCCATCCATCATGTGGGGCCCTGCTTCAATGTCCATTGCCCATCATGTAGGGCCCACCTTTGATGTGGACCATCCATCATGTAGGCCCCAGCTTTGAAGTGGGTCGTGCATTATACAGGCCCACTTTGGATACGTGTTATTTAGCATTAGGGGCCAACCTTTGATGTGGACCATCTATTATGTGGGCCCATATTAATATAGGGTCATCCATCATGTGGTGCCCACCTTTAATGTGGATTGTCCATTGTGTGGGCCCCACCTTCAATGCCGACTGTCCATCAAGTGGGACCTCCTTTGACATGGACAATAAGAGAGCCTCCTTTTACATTGACCTCATGTGGACGGTAGAGAGACTCCTTTGACAGACACGATGTGGGTGTGAGAGAGAGAAGTAAATAAGTACTAAGTTAAAATGCTATAAAAAAAAAAAAAAATCAAGATAAGTATATTTCAGCAAATAAGTTACTTTTACTAAGAAGCTTAACAAATTAACTTAAGTGAAAAAAATAGCTTACTGATTTAAATTAAGGGCCTGTTTGGAAGAACTTATTTTCTGCCCTGGTCAACTATTTTCAGTGATTGTTTCAATTCAGACATTTGATTATTTAGCACTTAATTTTAAATTTCACTTAAAAACATTTGATTTTTTTCAGCCATCTTCCTTTCACTTAACGCTTAAGGCTGAAAGCTGTAAGTGATTTCAAAGTTAAATATTTTTTTAAATGATAATTTTACCCTCACTTGCAATACAAGTTTTAACAAAAGAGGGTTAACACCAAAATGATGTGCAAAGTTTTGTGCTTATCATGATGTATGTGTTATATCTATACCATTCATCCATTTTTCTAGATCATCATGGGGCATAAGCCAAAAAATGAGGTAGACCCAAAGTTCAAGTGGATCACACCATAAAATGCAGTGGGGATAATGACGCTCACTGTTGAAAATTTCCTACGACCCACAATTCTATTTATTTTCCATCAAATCTATTCATGAGGTCATAGTAACTTGGATGAAGGGAAAACAAAATTTTCAGCTTGATCCAAAACATTTGTGGCACTGAAGAAGTTTTCAATTGTAGATATCAAGCACTGGTGGTTTCTGTGGTGTGGTCCACTTGAGCTTTGAATCTGCCTCATTTTTTAGATCACAAACTAAAATCATCTAAATAAATAAATAGATGGTATGGATCTAACAAATACATTATGGTGGGGTTTGCATGACTTAGCCATATTAACCGATTTGGAAGCAATCCAATTCGAATTGCCTACTGACGTTGTCACCATAGGTGGCTACTGAGGTTGCCACAGATTTGGACAATGCTAGGTGGGCCCATCATAATGCATGCATTTTATCCACACAGTCCATCTATTTTTCCATATCATTTTAGGGCATAGGCTAAAAAATGAGACATCCAAATCTCAAGTGGACCACACCATAACAAAATAGTGATGATTGAACAACCACCATTAAAAGCTACCTAAGGCCTGGTGCAATATTTTTTTTCCATCCAATCTATTGATTAGGTCACACACAGCTGGACCAAGAAACACAAATATTAGCTTTATCCAAAACTTTGGTGGCCCAATAAGTTATTAATGGTGAGCATTCAATCACCACTTTTTCTTATAACGTGGTCCCATGAAACTTAGATCTACCTCAATTTTGGGCTCTTATGTAAAATGATACAAAAAAATGAATGGAAGGCATGGATAAAACAGATGCATTATGATGGATCCCACATATCACTGTCCAACAGTCACCTTGCTCCGCGCAGTTGGGAGTGGATTTGGTGAGATCGTGGCCTCACCTAAGATGGTGCGGTCCTTATCGTGGAGCCCACCTTGACGTATGTATTTGTATCTACGCTATTCATCCATTTTTCCAAATCATTCTAGGGCATGATACCAAAAATGGAATCTTTGGTAGACCATACTCTTGAAAAAAGAGGTGATTGAACGTCTTACCATTCAAAACTTCTTAGGGTGCACCATAAGCCTGGGTGTGTCAGGTCTCATATTGCCGATGGAGATGGATTTTATATAGACATCAAGGTAAGTTATCTCATTTAATTTCTTGGAATGTCCATGGAACACACACACCCGGAAGTTACATGAATTGTACCCAACGGTGTTCTGTGGCCCACCATGATGTATGTGTTTTATTGATTATGTCCATCTATTTTTCCAACTTATTTTAGAGCACAAGATAAAAAATCGACTTTTATAAATTAAACATGAGATGTTGTTTAGGTTCTCTTATTAGTTGTTTTATTCAGGACACCAATTGAAAGATTATAATTATTCCATTAAGAATAATAGAATACATGGTCCATCAATCAAAAAATTATGTTTGAAAGAATATAATTGAATTAGGCATAAATGTGTCAAATTTGGTGACATGATAATCACATGCTTTATCTCATACTCTATAGTAGATATAAATTGAAACAGTAGGGGTAAATATGACAAATTGTCAATTTTCAGACATTTATGATTTGTGTTTACCAAACAGTTTTTTGTGAAAAATTACTTAATTTCATATATCAAGACTTTTTTCGGACAAATTACCAAACGGATTTTTCAGTACTTATAAGTACTAAAATTCAGTACTTTAAGTTTTCAGCACTTAAATTAATTTCAGACCTTACTTTTTAGTTTACCAAACAGCACCTAAGTTATAAAATAAAAATAAAAAAATAAAAAATAAAAAAAAAGTAACTTATTTGGTGGTATTAGGGGTGTCAATGGGTTGGGTTAGGGCCGGGCCAAGCTTTGTCCAAACCTGACCCGTCTCCTTCAACACATGCCCAAACTCAACCCGGCTCGTGACATGCCACGTTAGTGTAGCCCAAGCTCGGCCTAGGATGCAAACCCGACACAACTCAATCCTGACCTTTCACATAGAGAGAGAAATTGTCATTTAATCCTTTGTTTTTTCATATATGAAAAAAAAAAATCATTAACACTACAAAGAATGAAATAAAAGAAACCTTAGGAGGGAGATGGATTTTTGAAGAAAATTTGTATAAAATTTAAATTTTGAGGGGGGGGGAGAATATTTTAATTTAAAATTTAAAATTTTAAAAATATATTCGGCTCAGGCCGGGCTGACGGGTTTTTAACAGCCCAGTTAGCCAGTTTGAAAAATGGACTTCTAATTTTGGCCCCTCACCCGCGAGCTTGATACTCTAGTCCAAGCCCGGCCCAAGGCAGGCCAGGCCCGAAAGCCCGACGGGCCAATCTGGTCCATTGACAGCCCTAGGTGGTATCCAAACAGGCCCTAAGGGGACCATCATGGATCATATCCAAATGCAAAGTGATGCACATGAGGGACAGGGTGGATCTCATTCATATAAAGACGTTACATCCACACTAGTCAAAGTAATTTCCCCTTAACCATATGAAAGCCAACAAACATTTTTCAAAAATATTTGGTATTAAGAGATATTGGACAAAGTCTTAAATGTAAAATAGGCTAAATATATGACATAAATATGAACAATTCAACTCATGTATTAAAGATCCAAACGGATCTATCATTTCAAACTTTGTTCCTACGAGGGAGGGAAAAGAAAGGGTGGGAAAATCAAACATTTACTTTTAGCTGTCCTCTTCCAACCAATTTTAGCATGCGATGGATCCATTTTAATTTTGGGTGCAAATTAGGTGTCACCCCAGGAACAGCTTAGTGGGTGTTACCCTAACCGTGTGGGGCCCATATTGATGTATTTTGTATATATCCACTCCGTCTATATGTTTTTACACATGATTTTAGGATGTGATCCAAAACTCTAAGATGATCCAAATCTCAGGTGGACCATAATACTAGAAATAGTGATGAATAATCATTAAAAAGATTTTGTGGTCTACAAAAGTTTTTGATCAATCTGATATTTGTAGTTTCCCTTCATCAAGACCTTATTTACATTATCAAGAGCTTGGATTGCAAATAAAAATTGCTAAAACCTTACGATGGGCTCTTTGGAATTTTTAATGGTATGGCACTCAATCAGACTGTTCCTAGTGGTATGGTCCACTTGAAATTTATATCTGCATAATTTTTGGAACATCTTCCCAAAATGGGCTGTAGAAAAAGATGGACGGAGTGGATATACAAAATATCATCCATGTGGGCCATACGGTAGGGGTAACACCCACTAAGCTGTTGCCAGGGTAACACCTAATTCGCCCCCTTTAATTTTTCAATTATATGTTCTTAAATGACACATGGGATGCCCAATCACCAATTTGGGTTCCTTCCATAATACCGTTGGAAGCGCACCATGGTGCAGAATTCACTCTAATTGGATGACTCTAACCCTTCGCATGGGGCCAATTGTTGTAACCATTCTCTATTTATAAGCTACAGACCTGACATAGTTAAAATCCTCAAACCAAAGTGCTAGTTTGGAATCATAAGCCATACGAAGTGGGATCTACCTTCTTAGATGTTTCAAGGCCACATTTCTCTGCTCAATGCTGACCGTCTATTTTCCATATTGGATATGGTATGCTTAGGATCTTTGATTGGCATGATTTTTGCACCAAAGTTCGCTCGCATGTGCCACTTAAAAGCTTGGGGGATGTTGATGTTAGCAACCCTTTAATTTTATAGACTAATTCGATTAGGTAGGAGAAGGACAGCAAATCCAGGGGCTTTTTCTGCAAACTTTTAATATTAGAAAAAGAATAAAGAAATTCAATATACACAAATACGACATTATACGACCGTATATGTACACTTTCCTACGTCTCCCGGAATCTCACCCACGTGACGTCTTTTTCTCGGCATCTGACACACGCTCCGGAAATCTCGCCGCCGTCGTTTTCTTTCAGACCATTATGAACTGCTGATATCCCAGAGGCGTATGTGGAGATAACGGCGGGACGTTGAATATCCCCGTCAGCTCAACGTCCGTCCAACACGAAGGCGTCAACGGAATGTTCCCTGAAGATTCCACGGCATTAGATTCCGGTGGCGTCGCTTTCTTAAACGGCTTCTCCTCTACTCCAACCACCTCGTCGGGTTCCGTTTCGCGGCGCCTCTTCCGGCAGTCGGCCACCGGCATCTCGCAGGAATCCCCGGCCTCGTGCGGGAAATTGAGGATCGCTTTGCTTCCGCGCATCTGGAACGCTGCGCGATCGTAAGCCTTCGCAGCCTCGATTGCCGTCTCGAAGGTCCCGAGCCAAACCCTACATCCCCGCCGGCTCGGATCTCGGATCTCCGCCGCGAATTTTCCCCAGGGACGCTGGCGTACGCCCCTGTAGTGCTTCTTCTCGTCGGAACATGAAGGCTTCTTGTCGGAAAAGGGTGCGTTCAGCGGCTGCGGCGCTAGGTCCGGCCACTCGACTTTGGGAGGTAGGGAGATCTTGAGAGCAGATCGGCGAGGAGATACGGAGCTTTGCCTTTTCTGCTGCTGAGGATTTGTGATGTTAACAGAATCGTCGATTTTTTTCTTGGAATCAGCGATGTTTTGGTCAGGGAACATGAGACTGTCGAAGAAATCGGTGTCGAAGGCAAGGGAAAGGAACGGAATCGTATCGGTTTCGAGTTTCGGTTTTAAAATCGGGAATTCGGGGCAGAAGGTATCGCAATCTGAAGAAGAACTCTGAGACTCGTTTGGGGGAGAATCGGAGGTGGAGATGATTGGGTTTTGGAGTAAGTCTAGGAAGGAGGAATCGTCAAGTAGGTGTTGCCTGATGAGATAGAGGGCTGAGATTTCATCAACGGTGGCCATGAGATTTGAAAAAAAGGAGAAGAGGGATGGAAGAGACTTGAATGGAAATGGATTGGAATGAAGTGAGTAGAATCGAAGTGAAGGCGGGTTTAAATGGAAGAGGAATTTAAGCGGAAAAAGCGACTTTCTGACTAGGTTCGTAGATGGGAAGACGAAGGAGCATCCGTCTTTTTCATTCTTCTCACATGCAACTAGTTGGACATTTACGTTATATACATCTACCATTTCTTTTTCATCTTGTTGTGATTTTATGAAATCCAGATCGTCCAGAAGGGATTTAATTACCTTAAAAATCATTACCGAGAAACATAGGCCAATCCAACTCTCAAGTTGTTTGTACGAGAGAAAAATCAAAGGATGTTGATTTTTTACTTTATTGTGGGACACATATAAGGTATATTCTCCTGATGTTTTCATTTTATATTATTCACGGTTGGTTCAATCTTCTGAATAGGTTAGATATTTTAAAAGTGAAATTTACCTGACTATTTTCGTAGTTGGACAGTAAGCTACCGTCCAACTCGTTTCATTTGATCTAATCAAGCTGCTGCATTATTTTTCATAGAGGATCCCTGGTTTCCTCGGGGGTTCCTGTAAAACGGTAACTTATATTTGAGAAATACACTGATACTCTGAGAGTGTGTAAAGGATGATACACAGGCATTTAGAAATTACCAAGAAGTTGCGGAGATGGAATAAAGTAGTTCAAAATAAACCGTCCAAGTTATGTGTACTTGTTTAGATGTGTCATCGGCCAAAATGTAAGCTTATTTAGTTATCAAAATATTAGATTGTTGAGCATCTATATGAATGAATAAAAATGAAAAATATCCAATAATCTCGTTCCATAAACAAGTGCCCATGAATCAAATATTACAACTGTTCAACCAATCTTAATTTTTGGAATGTAATTTAATAGGTGGATTTTACAATTTAGTCAATTTAATTTGAGGTATTATTTTGTTGGAAAAAAAAATTTAATGCCACCAAAACAAAGCTATAAAAAGGAAGCCGAGAAAAAGAAACATAATATAAAACTGAAAGAAAAAATAAAATAAAAACCAAGAGATAAAAGGTACATCAATTTATGTGGTTCAATAATGTACCAATGTCAATTTAGTTGTAACATAGAGCTTTTTTTCTTTTTTAATTTAAAATAACTCTCTTGCTAAAGATTACCCTCTCTACCTGCTCATTTGATAGACCACGCTACCTAGAGAGCATACATCCAAAGCATAAAGAAGCTAAGCTTCACATGCATACATACATACATATGAAGAGAGAGAAGAAGTTGTCTCTAAATTGGAGATGGGTAGACACATTTCACACGTCCACCTCTATAGATCCCTACCGCCTCAGCATATTTTTCACGTGTAAATTATAATGATGTTGGTTTATGACTTTTATGATCTTGGTCCAATTTACATGTAAGCCACTTTCTCTTATTGATATGAAATTTATTTATTTAAATTGTTTTTAAAACCATCATACAAGTCTTCCATCATGTGGGGTCATCATTGATGGCCCATTACTTCAAATCAATGGCTCATCATTGATGGCTCATTACTTCAAATCACTTTGGTTGGATGCTCCTAGCCATTAAAGCCATCGATCAATGGATACTGAAATGGATAATTTATATTTATTACATTAGAAGATGTTCGATCATTGATATATATCATCCATCACGTTGGACCACTTTTGATTGCACATCTTTCTCAGATCACTTTGATTAGATGATCCTAATCATCCACCGATGAAATGGATAGTCCATACTGAGTATACTAGAGATGTTTGAGCATTGATGTGGGTTGTTCATTACGAGGGGCCATCTTTGGTTGTTCATCCCTCTCAAATCACTTTAATCAAATGAGGAACTTAACCACTCAATTAGTGTTTGGGAAATGAATGGTCCATGTTGAATATACACAAGAGGCCTAAGGCTTAATGTGGATCATCCATCATGTGGGGCCCATATCAAATTGTCCATTCTCTCAAATCATTTTGATCTGATAAGCTTAACCATCAAATTAATGTTTAGGAAATGGACTATCCATATTAAGTGTACCAGAGAGATCTGAACATTGATGCAAATTATCCATCATGTGAGACCCCCACCTTTTATTATCATACCTCTCGAGTCACTTTAATTGGATGATCCTAACCATCATATTAATGATTTAGTGAAATGAATTGTCCTTGTTGAGTATATAAGAGAGGTTTAAGCCTTCATATGGATCTTTCATCATATGGGCCCCACCTTTGATTGCTCATCCGTCTCAAATCATTTTAATTAGATGAGCTGAACCATCGGATTAGTGGTTTGGAATGGTGCATAATATATTGTGCATACATGAGAGGTCCAAGCATTGATGCGGACCGTCTATCCTTTTCGCCCACCTTTGATTACCCATCAATCTTAAAAACACTTTGATAAGATGATCTTAACTATTCAATAAATTGTTTGGTGAATCAGAGAGTCGATATTGATTATACCAGAGAGGTTCAAGTGTTGATGCAAATCATCTATCAAATAAGGCCCACCTTTGATTTGTGCATCCTCTCAAACCACATTGACTAGAGTACCTAACTATCGAATTAGTGGGCTGGAAAATGGACCGTCCATATATATTAAGTATAATAGAGAGCTCTAAGCATTGATGTGGACCATCCATCATCATGTGGGGCCTACCTTCAAGTGCTCATCTCTCACAAATCACTTTGATTGGATGATGTAACCATCCGATTAGTGGTTTAGAAAATGTTTATTCATATTAAGGCAGTAAAAGCATAGGAGTCAATGTATATAAGGCAGTGTTTTCACAACTTACATAGCAAAGCGTTTTCTCTTTTGCGTGCAATGTGATTTTTTTTTTCTTTTTTAATTAACGTTTACGACCATAAATCGGTTCAAACAAACGTGGAGAAATCAATTTATACGTTCCAGGCCCTTTTTTTTTTTTTTTTTTTCTTTCCACCCATAAATGAAGGTAAATGGAACTGAGGGCGGTTTGATTTTTCATTTGCCCCTATAATTGGTTTTTACTTGTGGCAAATAAACATTTATTAGTTACCACAAGAATTCTCTCCAGCTGCCCCTACCACGTTAAAATTGAGGATTGAGAACTAACATATGTGTGGCCACCATAATGTATCTGTCTGATCCATGTCATCCATCCTTTTTATCAACTCATTTAATTAGGACTTGAACCCAAAATTGAGATGGATCTATAGAGCAAGTGGACCACACTACTTGAAACAGGAGAATTGAACACCTACTGTAGATAGCTTGGTGAGGGTTGTAGAAGTTTTGGATGAAGATGATATTTGTGTTTTTCCTGGTATATGTCAGTTTGACCTTATGAACAGGTTGGATTACTACTACACATCATTATAGGCCTTAACAAGTTTTTAATTTTGAAGGGTGGATGCCATTATCCGGACGCGGATTGCGTCCTACCCCCACCTGTCTCCAGCTGGGACCAGGCAGCTGCTTTGAGTGGCCACCTCGATGTATCCACACTGCCTATCCATTTTTACGTGCCATTTTATGGCAAAGGACCAAAAGTTAGGAAGATCCAACCGTCAAGTGAGCCACACCACAGGACTCAGTGGTGATAATGATTCTCACCGTTGAAAGTTTCCTAAGACCCACTGTGATGTTTATTTGCCATCCAACCTATTCATAAATTTATATAGACCTGGATGAAGAGAAAACAAAAATATCAGCTTGATCCAAAACTTCTATGGCCCCCAGAAGTTTTCAACGATAAGGGTTTAATCCTCATTGTATGGTCCACTTGTGTCTTGGATCTGCATAAATTTTTGTCCCATCTCATAACATGCGACGTAAAAATAGATAGACGGTGTGGATAAAACCCACACGCCACGGTGGCCTGTCAAAGCAGCTGCCTGTTCCGGGGGGGGGGGACGCAATCAGTGTCCCCATTATCCACCCTATTTCCACGTGAGGTTAATTTGCCTTATTTTTGGGTTCATGCCTCAAAAAGATTTGGCAAGATGGTGGATTATACACCTACATCACAGTGGGAGCTACAAATTGTTGTTGCCTAGTCTTTACCCATTTAAAGAAAGGTAGTAAAGACGACGTTAATGTCTCCTCTATCGAACCAACATCCCATAAGTAATCATTATTTACAAGTGAAATTTATACCAACCGCCTCACGTGACATTGACAGATACACATGTTTGGAATATTCTGACAATAAAACTGAAGAATAGCAGAAAAAATTGTGGAGCGCAAATGTTATAAATGTGTGGGATCCACACCATCCATCTATTTTGACAGCTGATCATTTTAGGCCATAAAAAAGAGGTAGGCCAGTGTACCACACTACAATAAAGAAGGAATTGTTGGCCTACTGTTGAAAACTTCTTGCAAAAAGCTGATATTTGTATATTCCCTTCATCAATGTTGTTATGACGTTGTGAACAAGTCAGATGATCGATGCACATCCCTGTAGGCCATGACTCACGTTTTAGCTTCTAACAGTGAATGCCATTATCCCCACATTCATGTGATGTGGTTGCTTTAGAAGTTAATCTACCTCACTTTTTGTCTCATGTCTTAAAATTAGCTGGTAAAATGGAGGGACGTCATCACGGTGGATCCAACATATTTAAAAAGGACAGAAACCCAATAGATTTTATTAGGATGTATTATGTTTTTGAAAACGATGTTTCCCTCTTTTTTTTTTTACTGCTGAAAAGTTATGATAACTTTGAAAAATCAAACATGCACCCTGTATATCAAATCTCCGCCATAGCTAGAGTATGAAATAACTCCCCTCATATGTTCAAGTACTTCAACCGGTAAGTAGTCTATGGCCGGGCCCACAGGTTGGATTGACCATGCATCTTCGCATTAAAATCCTAAGCCTTCAATCGCTGGTTAAAAAATAGACAGGTAGAAGAAAATATACAGCAGCATTTCACCTTCAGTATGGTAAATTCCAGTATGGGGCATTCTTTTTTTATGGATATCTAAGGGTGACATCAATGGTTTTGTCCATTGAGCCATAGGCCCACTTGTACAAATTGAAACCCAAGTGGCCTGGCCCCACTATTGAGCCATCAGCCTCCAAGAAATTTAAAAACATCCACATACAATGTTTTCTTCTTTCCAAATGTACCACGTGTGCTGACCATTTAATCTGTGGGCCATAGTGAAGATTAAATCTTTCCTTGTCTTCACTTATAAGAGAAAGGTCATCTCAATGCTCTAACATACAAAGGATGTGGAATGAACCGCCTCACAGCATTCAAAACCTAGCTCATGCAGCTAAAGCCTTTGGAACATACTGTGACTCCAATTAACTAGGCGGCCGTACTTATCTATCAAACCCCAACTGACATCCCTGTGGGAACTACCATGGTGTATGTTTTTTATCCATGCCGTTGATCCATTTTTCCAACTCATTTGAGGGCATCACTCCAAAATTGAAGCATATCCAAAGCTCAAGTGGACCACACCACAGGAAAGATTAGGGATAATGACGTCAATTGTTGAAACCTTCCTAGGCCCACTGTGGTGTTTATTTACCATCTAACCTGTTTATAAGGTCACACAGAACTGGATGAAGGGAAAATATAAATATCAGCTTGATCCAAAATCTGATGTTTTCAATAGTAGGCAATCAATCCCCACTGTTTCCAGCGTGTGGTCCACTTGAGCTTTAGATATGCCTCAATTTTGGGATCAAGCCCTAAAATGAGCTGGGGAAATGGATGGATGGTGTGGATAAAACACATGCATAACGATGGCGTCACCCTCAACAATGTAGCTTACTTGCTGACTGGTCTACCCTGAAAATGAGGTTTGATTTGATGAGCTACCTAATTATTGTTCACCACCATTTTAAAAGAGTGGTAAAACTTCACTACTCACAAGGTAAGATTTTATGGGAATCGAAACCATCCAAATTGTTGACCTAGCTATTGATGGAGCAAAACCTAAAAAATTACATCGACAGCATTATACTTTCCTTTTGATCTTACGCTTGAAATTTGGACCACCGAATATTTTACTTCACAACCGTCCATTTGATGGCCATGAATTGGATGTTCATGGCCATCCAATTCCTTTTGATCTTACGCTTGAATTGCTTGATTATGTGGTTTTAGAGATATGCTCCATCCACGATGTGGCCCACAATCTTAACGGTGTGATAGCCATGTCACAAATGTGAGGTGATCAGTCATGAGCATGACTTAGCTCTGTTTTGTAGCTAGAAATATGACGTAGACTACTATGTTAGTTTTACACATTTTAAAAAAGTATGGTGACGTGGCACTCTTGTTCAGTTATCCAGACCATCATATATTATAGGTTGCAAATGCTGCACATGTTTAAAAGTATACCGATGAAGCAATCATCCTACCCATCCAACTAGCGGCTATCAAGTGGATGGTTAAAACTAAATAGCGAGTGGTCTAAATTCGTAGGGAAAATCAGATAGTTATATTATATTCTCAGATCACATTTTTGGTTTGTGCTCTATCCACATTTAGTTCAGCGATTTGGATGGCTGCCATTGCTGTAAAAAATATTCAGCATACGTTTGAAGCGTTACCACCATTTTACATACTTGCAAAACCAAGACAGTCTAGCAAAACACGACCATACTTTTCAAATTCCTCAAATGACCTTAAGTTTAATATAAAATTATTATCATCATTGCTATCTAAAGGACATGGTCGTAAGTAACCAACTTGCCGCCCATCTACCTCACACAAGCCCACTTGCACACCGCCTCCAACCACTTCATTATCGCTTCTTTGTCCTCGGGATCTGCAAAAATGCACCATCGGCATATCGGATAAGGTGAGGTCACCGTAGGACGCCAGCATATGGAGATAATGAGGGCACCGCCTCCATTTTTCCCTCTCATTTTAGGGCATGAGCCCAAAAATGAGGCAGATCAAAATCTCAAGTGGACCACACCAGGAAATAGTGGTGATTAAATGCCCACCGTTAGAAACTTTTTAGCGGTCACAGAAGTTTTGGATCAAGCTCACATTTGTGTTTTCCCTTCATACAAGCCTGTGCGACATAATCAACCGGTTGGATCGCAACTAAAAATTACAGTGGGCCATAGAAAGTTTCAATGGTGGGTGTTTACTCACCGCTGTTTCCTGTGGGTAGTCCACCTGAGACTTTGATCTGTTCCATTTTTGTGTTCATACCCTAAAATGAGATGGAAAAATAGACAGATGGTGTGAATAAAGCACATACATCATGGTGGACCCACATCTTTTCCATCATTTACAAGCACCGGCTAGGTACAGGAGGTGTCACTAAACGTATCTTAAAGAAGCTCTTCACATCCTTATTATTTTTAAATGCAAAGGATGATATAACTTTCGTTAATTTAGTTTCACATGGACCCAACCATATTCTGTCAAATCTACTGTGTCCATCAAGATCATCCCTCAATGTTAGACACTGGACAAAAAATCAGCCTGATTCGCAATTTATGTGGGCCACACCATAAGCAACTATGTAAACAATGAGTATAGATTTGTATGTGGAGCTCAGCATATTTCACCTAAGACCTTCATCAAGTGCCCCTCAGAAATATTTTCAGAATATTAATTAGTAATTCAAAACTCAAAATTATATCCAAAAGAGTTTCTTAAGAAAATTTTATTTTGCCAAACGTCTAATTTAAAAGAAAACCTCAATTTTTTTAAGAAAATGTTGTCGATAAAGAAACATTAAAATTAGTATTTCATTTCCCATATTTTCCTAGAAATAAGATTTATCGGGAAATATAATTTCATTTCCCACCCTTTCCACATATCCAAACAGGCCCTTAAAGAAAATTTCACATTTAAAACTCATTGAAGATGTGTTTGGATGCACACTAAATTGAATTTTGAAATTTGAATGTCCAATAATCCGAATGAAAAAAAAGTGAAACTCTGCTCAACTTACAGTTATGTTTCTTGCTAGTTCCACCTTAAAAGTAGAGCTATTGCAATAGAGCCCAGATATTGGTGTAAACTTGAGGTAACCACAATTCCACCGTTTCTAATTATTCTTACGGCTTATTTGAATGCTTATAATTGGAGTGCACGGGAATCTCAATCACATGATAAATGGAATTGATGTGAATTGGAATCCTCATTTGTATTTGGATGCTACAATTAGAGTACAATGGAATTGAAAATTTGTGCTTGGATACCAGTAATTGAATGCATTA
The DNA here is from genome assembly GCA_003013855.2 of Liriodendron chinense. NCBI lineage: Eukaryota > Viridiplantae > Streptophyta > Magnoliopsida > Magnoliales > Magnoliaceae > Liriodendron > Liriodendron chinense. Next base: position 9,136,631 of record PVNU02000637.1, on the reverse strand, counting down.
AGTAAATCAATTTTAATACCCTAAATTAATGTAGATAGCAATTGATGTAATAAATTGCAATGAACCCATTGAAATATATACTTTTGCCAAAAATAAGGAAATGGTGACACTGGTGAGTCATAAAAGTAGGCCAACTTTAAAAAATCCAACTATTTCTAACATTTGCACCCGGTTCACAACGTTGAGAAGAGTTTAATTCACATGATTTTGCCGCATTTTGTCTCACATTGATTTCAATAACCATTGTTTAGGATCAACCAAACAATACTTTTGCTCATGCATATCCATTTACCACCCTATTTCAACCGTTGATCATCAACCAAATGACCCCTTATTGGAAATCAATTCATGAAAGCATCCAAACACAGCCCACATTAAATGTCTACAGTTGTATAATGTTAGCTCTACAGAAACTACACTGGAAGGCTAGCCTTTCTGTTCACTGCGCACGCCCTGCCATAGCCTTAATTCAAGAATCACAGTGATAGGACGATCCAAACCATCCGTAGTAAGAATTGCATTAGTTCAATGCGACCCAGTATTTATTTATGTGGGGCCACCATGATGTGCGTGAAATCTAAACTGTGAATCATGTGCTCTGTTCATGCTCACCATACAGACCAAAAATCAGATCAATCCAAAACTCAGGTGGGCCATACCACATGGAACAATGTAAAATCACATCTAAAACCTTTAAAATCGAGTGGTGTGGCACACTAGAGTTTTGAAATTGCCTGATTTTGGGGGTGCTCCATCCAGGTCACACTCATCTGATGAGTGAATTGGATGGCATATGTAGATTGCAATGGGCTCCATGGAAAAATCATAATTGGCGAGCAACCCATCCCAACTATTCCCTGTGGTGTGGCCCACCTGAGTTTCGGACCAGCCTGGATTTTGGGCTCGAGGCCAAACATGAGAGGGTGCACCAGATGGCCAAAGTGGATGTCAGTCAATGTCAATCATACATCACGGTGAGCCAGTGTTTTGCTCAACGCTGCCACCACAACTCTTTTCCATCCATGGTGGGTCCCATCATACTAATGGCCTGGATAACCAAAAGATGGACCCCACTTGCACAAGATAGATACACCAGAGGTCATTCATGTTTCGATGGATCAGGACATTATAATCCATCTTTGATGCTATTATACAAGAGAAATGCCCACACAAAATTAGCTGGACATTGCATTTTTTTTCCAGTTAGTTGAGCGTTTGATGAGAAAAAGCTCTCTCTTTCTCATGTAAATGCCCTCGTAAGAAATATTTTAAAACATTTGTACTCTTTATGTGCCGTAAGAAAATGTTTCAAAGATTGAGCCGTCCGATAAAGCTCATTGATCAATTTCATATGGAAAAAAAATTATTAAATCATACGTGTTAGCAGAGAAACACATGCAAGTTGAATCTGAATGATTAAATGTATCTTGCTTCATTTTACATTATTAAAATGTACCGTACCTAATAATTTTTATGTGTTTGTTAGTACACCCACCCACCCCTACAATGGGAATCGATGCCATGACCTCATTGCTGAAATGAGGCTATCTTCATTCAGTCTGCCACTTGAACTATGGACCTGGGTGTGAGATAATCGGAGCTTGTTTTCAAACAAGAGAGGGGGAGTGGAAAACGCTCAAGTACCTAGCGCTATGACTGAAATGCATAAACTTCATGCCGTCCGTGAGGTACACCACAGCTTATTTGGCCTTGATCCCAAAAATCAAGTTATTCAATAATAGGGTGAGCTTAAAAATAAATTATACCTAAAACCTCTATATTCACATGGTATAGAGTAGTTAATTTTTGGAATACTATAAATTTTTATTTGGAAAATTCCTGCATCCTAATGAGGCACTTTACATGAATGGATTGGATGACATGTAAATAACATGGTAAGCCCCATACAAAAATGATGGTGGGTTTTCATTTTAACAGCTTCCTATATTGCGCCATATCTAAGTTTTGGATGATCATGATTATTCAGTTTAAGGGTCAATACAAGGTAGAGTACCTGATGGATGGGGGTGAATCTCATGAAAGTTCCAGGCTCTCAGTTTCCAAAAATAACCCCCCGTAGAACTTGTGCGGTCACATGAAGGGCCTGACTTGCACACTTACGCTAATTGATCTTTAAATGGGTGTTTGGATGATAAGTTACTTTAGATGAGGTATGCCTTAAGCTGCTTATCTTCTTATCTACTTGTTTGTTTCGTAAACAACACACTTGTCAGCTAAAAGGAAGAAAAGCATGTTTTCTTTCTAACATCAGGGTCTGCCCAAGATGCAAATACAGGGTTTGGCTCAAACCCAACACAACCTGAGCCCGACCTTTCACATAGAGAGAGAGAGAGAGAGAGAGAGAGAGAGAGACTCTGTCATTTAATCCTTTGCTTTTTCATATATGAAAAAATTCATCAACATTACAGAGCATAAAATAAAAGGAATTTTAGGAGGGAGGTGGATTTTTGAAGAAAATTTGTGTGATATTTTAATTTCAATTTTAAATTTTAGAAAATATATTCCGGTTTGACCAGGCTAACAGGTTTTTAACAGCCCAATCTAAGTCTAGCCCATTTGAAAAACGGACTTACAGTTTAGGCCCCCCACCTACAAGCCCAATACTCTAGTCCAAGGTGGCCCAGGCTCGAAAGCTTGGTCCATTCACAGCCCTAGGTGGTATCCAAACAGGCCCTAGGGGGGACCATCATTGATCATATCCAAATGCAAAGTGATGCACGTTAGGGACAGGGTGGTTCTCATCCACATGAAGACGTTACATCCACGCTAGTCAAAGTAATTTCCCCTTTACTGTATGAAAGCCAACAACCACTTTTCAAAAATATTTAGTATTAAGAGACATTCAATAAAGTCTTAAATGTAAAATAGGCTAAATATATGACATAGATCTAAACCATACAACTCATGTATTAGAGATCCGAACGGTTCTATCATTTCAAACTTTATTCTTACAAGGAGGTAAAAGGAAGGGTGGGAAAATCAAAGATTGTATGATTTTTTATTTGGGAGGATCTGCTTCTATTTTCTTTATGGTCTCGAATTTCACAAGTGATTAATTCATGATTTCCTTAATATATATATTTTTTTTAAGTTCAGACATGTGGCTGTAAAAGCTAACTAACGGGCCCACCTTCTCCACATCAGCTGTTTTGGGTGCCTGAAGATGGTCCAAGTCTTCAGTGCCAACAAAAGTCATGGTATCCTCACCGCTAATCCATGTTTATTTAAAAAATATAATTAAAAAAGGCAACATTGGGTCCACCCACGTGGTCTATTGAAAAACAGCTAGCTAAAGTCATCGAGCTGGGTCAAACCACCGGGTCAGTTGTCTGGCTTTCAAACATCCATATCCACGTGCTTTGTCTGGTTAGAAATGGATATGGCTTTTGGAAGCGGATTGGGTGGTGTGCACACGCTGACCTCAGTGGTGTGTTTACGTCACCAAGTTCCGTTGGGACGAGACCGAAAATGAGGGGTGCCGTTTGGGTGGATCCCCATGGGAGCCACTTCAATGTATGTAACTTACATCCACACGGTCCATCCATTTTGAAAGATCATTTAAGGGCATCGTACTAAAATTAAACAGATCGAAATCTCAGGTGGACCATAATACAGGAAAAGTGGTAATCAACAATTAAAAACTTCTCGTACACCACAAAAGTTTTGGATCAATCTGATATTTGCATGGTCTATTCATCCAGGTCTTTGTGACCTTATCAACAAGTTGGATGGAAAATAAACATCCCGGTAGCCCCATTGAAGTTTTTAATGGTGGAGATTCAATCACGACTGTTTTTTGTAGTGTGGTCAACCTAAGATTTGGATATTCTTAATTTTTGGGATCATGCCTAAAATGAGCTATCAAAATGGATGGACAGTGTGGATGTAAGACACATACATCACAGTGGGCCTCAGTGGATCCAGAGATCCACCCAACCCGCACCACAAATTTAGTCATATCAAAGCTCAAGTAGACCACACCGCAAAAAGACATGAAGTTTATTTTCCATCCAACTTGTTCATAAAGTCACATAAGCTACATAAGCCTGAAAATAAAATAAAATCTTAGATTGATCCAAAACTTCTGTGACAACAAGAAGTTTTCAATGGTAGACGTTCAATCCCCACTGCTTTCTGAAGTGTGGTCCACTTGAGCTTTGAATCTATCTCATTTTTGGGCTCAAGCCTTAAAACGTTTTCACCAAATGTATGGACAGTTTGGATATAATACATACCTCATGGTGGGCCCCACACAAGTTGGTGACGTCAATCCACCATGGGTTTCAGGATATGGAGACGGTTTTGTGATTTTTGGAAATTCTACTTAAGGGTGAGAAAATTCCAAAATCACAAATTGTACTTCTCTGATACTGAAATGGTCATGAGGCGAACTCGGGCAACGGAATTGATCTATTCCTTGCGAATATGGTCAGAGCCATGTGAAGTTAAGACTCTTGCAATTATTAAATCCAGTAGCTGGATGTAATAGGAATATAGAGTCTGCTCGGCCCGTTTGCAAAGTCCAAGTTGACTGAAATCTTGGACATTGTCGTGAATCTTGAAAAGTTCATCCCAAATTTATGAGGGCGTTTGACCTCTAGCACGATGACGACTGGGCCGCTGCACATGAAGATGAAGGTCAATAGTGGGTCAATAGTGTCATGACTGGAAACGGCATTGGAGCAGTTGACAACTGAGTCAGCTGTGCGCGAAGGTCAAAAGAACCTTCTCCCATGCCTAGCGTTGACAAACTACGATATTGTAAGCGTGAGTGCAGAATTGGGAATTGGAATTGTTGATAAAGTGCCTTTAATCTAATGTTATGGAAGACATGTTGATTCGATCGAAAGATGTCTCCATTCGAATCAAAGAATTTGAGGCATTAATTCAGAATCCCCGTTTGCTTGATGGAATGTTTTAGATGTTTTCAATTCGGTCGATGGATGTTGTCGATTTGATCGATGATGCATCCATACCTGTCGATTTGATTGACAGTCCAATAGACAAAATGTATAATTTTTAGAAAGTGTGGGTTTTGTTTCTTAATGTTGTACGAGAGTATATAAGGAATATCCTAAATACGATTAAGGTAACAACATGAGAGCCTACATGATTTCGAGGGTTTTGTAGGAAATAGCTAGAGTTTTCTGCACTATACGTTGTTCCATGTTTTGTAATTTTCTTAATATAATAGAATGATTGTTACTTTGTGCCATGGTTTTTTCCCGTAAGTGTTTTTCATGTAAAATTTTTTATTCTTTGTGTTTACTTGAATTTTTTGTTCTCTATCACTTATTTGATTCGGTCTGAGGTTGCTTCTGCCCCCAACAAGTGGTATCAAAGTGTCGTTGGGGTATTAGATTAAATTTGAAGACATGAAATTAAGGAGATTGAATGTGAAATTCGAGACTAAAAAGTTTATAGGTAAAAGCAATTTTGAACTGTAAAGGTTAAAGATGAAGGCCCTCCTAGTTCAACAAGGATTGCAGCATGTACTCATTAGGAAAATGCATTGTCCGAAATCTACGAAAGAATGGAACTGTGATTAACTTGATCAGAGAGCGATTAGCACAATCCAATAGTGCTTAGCCAATAAGTCATTTGTAATGTCATCGGTGAGACGATTATCGTGGCTTATGAATGAAGATGGAGAGCATCTACATAACGAAGTCGCTCACCAATTGTTTATATCTAAAGAGATAGTTTTACACTTTGAAGATGGCAAAATGGTCAAATCTCTCAGAGCACATTAAAGATAGCTTGTAAGTTGACAAGCGTAGCGGTGAAGATCGAAGAAGAAGACAAAGCCCTAATTTTGTTGACATCTCTCCCAGAGTCCTACAGGTGTCTGGTTGACACTCTTTGCTATGATAGGAATGCCTTAGACGTCAAAATTGTTATCTTAGTCATTCAGTCGAAACAGTTGAGAAAGCAAAATGGAGGTGAATGTATTTTTATGGATGCATTGTTTGCTCGGGGAAGATAGTCTAAGCGAGAGAATAGAAAGTCACGATCTAGATCCAAGTCAAAAAGCAAAGACAAGTTGAAGTGTTGGAATCGAATGTTTGTGACGTATTGTCAATGTCCAAGACGGGTCACTTCTATCAAGAGTGGATTTTGGATACAGGGGCATTGTATTATATGTGTCCTCATCGGAGTAGGTTCACCACATATAGCAAGTACGATGGTGACCTGATTTTTATTGGCAATGATCATGCTTGTAAGATGGTAGGAATTGGTTTGGTTCATATCAAGATATTTGATGAGATGGAGCGTACTCTGACCAATGTGAGGCACGTTCCTGATCTAAAGAAGGATTTGATATCTTGGGAGCTCTAGATGCACTTGGGTGTAAGTTCGTCAGTTATGAAGGTGTCCTGAAGGTTTCAAAGGGGGCACTCATAGCTATGAAGGCACAAAGAAACATAAATCTTTACGAGTTGATTGAGAATATTATATTGGGTAGAGCTACAGCGTTTGTGGCGGAGTCTACATCGGCACATTTATAGCATGCGCGCCTAAGCCACATGAGCGAGCGAGGTATGAATGTACTTTTCGATCGTCGTTTAATTTTTAGTTTTAAAAGTTTTGATTTAGATATATGTGAACATTAGATATATGAGAAACAATCAATGTTATCATTTAAAATTAGGAAACATGTTAGTAAAGGTTAGCTAGATTATATACATTCATATATGTGGGGGTTGTCACCTGTTGTTTCTGGAGGAGGTAGTCATTCTTTATTACTTTCATTGACGATTTCTCTAGGAAAGTTTGAGTTTATTGTTTGAAACATAAATCTAATGTGTTTGCCACTTTCAAAATATGGAAAGCAATGATTGAAAAATAGACAGGGCGAAAAGTGAAAATTCTAAGCATAGAAAACGACGAAGAATTTACTTCAAGTGAGTTTAATAAATATTGTAAGAATGAGTGAATAATGAGACACAATATAGCGAAGCATACACCAAAGAAGAATGTTGTGGTTGAACGTATGAATCAGACTCTTTTGAAAAGAGCCCGAAGTATGTTAAATAATTATGAGCTAAGCAAGGAGCTATGGGCTGAAACCGTCTCTACAACTTGCTATTTGGTAAATTAATCTCCCTCTACAACTATTGATTGCAAAATTCTAGAAGAAGTATGGAGTGATCAAGAAGTTGATTACTTGGAGTCGCGAATATTTAGTTGTAATACTTACTTTCATGTACCGTTAATTAAAAGAGATAAGCTAGACCAAATGGCTAAGAAGTTTACTTTTGTCGGCTATGGTGATAAAGCGAAAGGATACAGATTATATGACTGGGTTTCACGAAAAATCATATTTAGCTGGGGCGTTAAGTTTAATGAAGGTTACTTATTCCAGAAGAATGAGCACAAGAAGCGAAAAAATTGATTATTGATAATGAAAAAGAAAAATGTGAAACATTTGAATAACCTATGCCGCAGGTAGAGGTATACGAAAAGATGGAGACACCACCTATCAGGAAAAATCCACTAAGGGATCGCAAGTTACTATTGAGATACAGAAATGACTCAAACGTTGCATTTGCTCTTATAACAGATAAGAGAGATCAATTTACTTTTTAGGAAGCTCTAGAAGACAAAAATGCAGCGAAGTGGATGGTAGTGATACATGATAAGATGGACTCTTTGTACAAGAATGAAATGTGACAGTTGGTGGAGCTGCCCGTTGACCAGAAAGCGATCAGTTACAAGTGGATTTACCGGAAGAAACTGGATAGGTATAAAGCCAAATTGTTAGCTAAGGATTATGCTCAAAAGGAGGGTATCAATTTCAGCGAGATATTCATGCCAGTGGTAAAGCAGGTATTTATTAAATTTAATTGACTTTAGTTGCCCGATACAATCTGGAACTGGAATAGTCAGATGTGAAAACTACGTTTCTACATGGTAAACTAGAAAAGTCGATTTACATGAAGCAACCTGAAGGGTTCGAGGTGTAAGGAGAGAAAAATAAAATTTGTAAGTTAAAGAGGTAATTGTATGACTTGAAATAGTCGCCTAGGCAGTGGTACAAGAAATTTGATTCTTTTATATTGAGCCAGCGGTTTATCAGAAGTGAATTTGATCATTATGTCTATTTCAGAGCACTGAGTGATAGGGAAGTCATTATTCTGGTGTTGAATATTTATGATATAAAAGATCTAGGACATTTGATATGAAAGATCTGCGAGCTGCAAATAAAATTCTTAGCATTAATATACACAGAGACAGGAAAATGGGCGAGATACAATTTTCTCAGGAAGAATATCTTAAGAAGGACTTAGTCAAATTTGGACTTAAAAATGCAAAACCAATTAGTACTCCCCACACTACTCACTTCAGCTTTCTCTGGAGTTATATCCTACATCAAATGAAGAAAAGCAGTATATGTCTCGTATGCCCTACTTGAGCACAGTTGGCAATCTTATGTATACCATGGTCTATATTAGATCAGATATTTCACACGCAGTTGGTGTTGTGAGAAGATACATGTCAAATCCCGACAAGTAGCATTGAAAAGCAGTGAAATAGTTACTTCGGTACATAAGAGGTACAACGGACTACGTCTTGGTTTTCAGAAATTTTGAAGAGAAACTTGTAGACTATGTGGATGCAGATTATGCAAGGATGTGAATAATAGAAGGTTTGCTTTCGGCTACTCGTTTATATTAGCGGGTAGAGTTATCAGTTAAATGTCAAAGCTTCAGTCTATGGTTGCACTTTCCATTATCGAAGTTGAATACATGGCAGTGACAGAAGCATTCAAGGAAGCTATTTGGTTGAAATGGATAATGATAAATGAGTTGAGGCTTCAGTAGGAAACTATGCATATGCATTGCGATAGCGAGAGCATGATCAATTTCACAAAGAATTCGATATATTGCTCCAAGACTAAATACATTGATGTTTTTTATCATTTTATCTGGCAGATGAAGAAGGTGCTGCTCTTGAGAAGATTCACACTAGCATGAATCCGGAGGACATGCTTATAAAGGTTGTTCCTATAGAGAAGTTCAAATTTTACTCGTCTTCTCTAGGCTTGACAAAGAAGACATGAAAGAGTGTCCACGAGAAGCAATGATGGCAATATTTGAAGATGATTAGAGATAGTGATAACAACTTGGAGCAGTAAAGTTGGATGATTAAAGGCATGATAGAGATTGTTGATTGAGTGCTTTTAATTTAGTGTTATAGAGACTGGTCAATTAGATCAAAGGATGTGTCGATCGAATCAAAGAATTCGAGGAATTAATTCAGAATTCTAGATTGCTCGCTGGAATGTTTTCGATGTTTTTTATTTGATTGATGGATGTTGTCGATTCGATCAATGATGCGTGGATACTAGTCAATTCAATTAATAAGTCCAATCGACAAAATGCGTAAGTTTTTAGAAAGTGCAGGTTTTGTTTCTTAATCTTGTACGAGAGCATATAAGGAGTCTCCTAAACATGATTAGGGTAACAAGATGAGAGCCTACACGATTTCTAGAGTTTTTAAGAGAAGAGTTGGAGTTTTCTATATTGTAAGTTGTTCCATCTCTTATAACTTTTTGAATATATTAGATTGATCATTGCTTTGTGCCGTGGTTTTTCCCGCAGAGATTTTCCACGTATCGTTCTCTATTGCTTGTTTGATTCAGTTTGAGGTTGCTTCAGCTCCCAACAGAAATTGTGAGGTCCAGCAACCTGACGCATCACACTACTCCCAATCCAACATTAAACCTGTTGTAAATAGGCACCCAGCAGCACTTGTTGCACTGCGAAGTGAACTCCAAAAGCAATGTACAACTGAGATTTCTCGGGCAAAACTAGTACATGAAAGTCTAATGCCTCCACTGCAACTCCACATCTGACCTTTGTACAAACATGTTGCATCCTTTCAACTGCCGACCGACCGATTTCATCGGCTTCCCGGAGAGCCCACCAGAAGTTTAACAGAATTACAACGAGTCGTTCCTAATGCTGATGCACTTGCACGAGTGGGAAGGCAACTCCTCTTTTCCAACTGCAGCTATTGATAGCATTGCCAATTTTTAACCAGAAGCTGCAGGAAACGGAACAAGAAAAGGTAGGCTGTTTTATAAGCCAAAGCAACCAGGAGTAATGAGATTCCAAATAGTGAGCAACACCCCAAGAAGAAGATTCATGCAGCCATATGCATTACCTCGCAAACCATCTTCTAGACTTTGCAGTTGTAGCAAACTGATTTGTTCTGCCTCCATTTATCCAAATCGTTGCTTTCCGTGCATCACTTGCTCATCTTAACCTCCCACCTTGTGGCCACATCGATACTACTTCCTCTTTCCGCTGCCGACCTTTCAGCTTCTGGTCTAACTAGAACTGATGCCTGCATGAGCATAAAGCAATACAATTCTCTCAATCTTCCCATCTCCTGCTTCAAGGTTCTCTTCTAGTAATCAACCAAGAACAAGGACGAAAACAAATTCAGGGGTTAACTGGTCTTACTGAGGGCCATTTTCCGGTAGACAGACCAAAGGTAATAATTTCAATGTGATTACAGTCCCGGAAACGAAGTGATTACAGGTCTCGGAAACAATTTCAGTTCGATTACAGGTCCTGGGAACAATTCGGATGCGTTTACATGTCCTGGGAACAATTCGGGTGCGTTTACATGTCCCAAGAAAGATTTCGGTGCAATTATAGGTCCCAAAAATGATTTCAGTGAATTAACAGATCCCGAGAATGATTTTGGTTCGATTACAGGTCTCGGGAACGATTTCGGTGCGATTACAGGGTCCGGGACCTGTAATCACACCGAAACTATGCCCCAACTGTCTGGGGTCCGCCTCCAATTCAAAATGGGATCTGTCATGATTTGTTTGGCAAAACAATCAGCTGCCTGACTGACATCAATCTCCTTTACCTGGGTTGGGACTGGCTGATGCATCACCACCAAGAAGAGCTGTTTAATTCTATGATGCTGGAGTTAGGAAGATGCATTTGGTTGTGGGTTCGAAAGGGGCATTCCAACAACTACAGGAGATGCTAAGGACACCTATCATAAGGGCATACCTTTTCAACACAGGATAGTAGATTCCACATTTGAATTTCACGCACATCTCATGTGATCAACACATGCATGAAATCAATATATAGATATATACACAAACCTCAACTCATGTCCAAATTCTCAATTATTTCAAAATGCATCTGCAAATTAGGAAGTCTATCAGGAAAATAGAATCTCTCATGCACCTGTAATCTGCCTCCGCTCCTATGAGCTTCCTCTTCTAGCAACTGCAGCAACCTATCTTTTTCATTCCGGATCCATGGTCGGCTGCTGTCACACCATTGTCGGGGAGTGCCGTGAAGCACAAAACGCATTCCATCAGTGCCCCGTGAAAGCCGTTCAGAAATTTTCTTGATCACATTGGCGTCAGTCAGATATGCTCCCTTAGAGTTTAGGCCAACATCAACATAGTGAAAGTCAGAGATGCTTCTCAAGAGGCCGTTTTCCGAACTGGGGAAGATGGCATTCTCTTCCCGGATTCTGGCAGGTTCATGTTTTGATTGGGCAAGTTCGGAAAGCAGCTGGTTGAGCACCGTCCCACCCTTGCTAAACCCTATGATGATTGTTTTGGGGTGATAGGGACATGGTTCAGATGCCCCAATATGCATGTTGGTCGGAGATAGGTTCTTGTTGTCCATTTTGGATCACTTTTTTGGCCTGCTAGTCAGCCAACAGACTGATGTTCAGCAAAAACGTAAGTTCACTTCAAAAAGAAAAAAGAAAAAAGAAAAGAAAAGGAGGGAGGAGAGAGAGAGAGAGAGAGAGAGAGAGAGAGAGAGAGAGAGGTTTACTTTTTAATACTGTAAGGTGTTTTCAGATTATCTTAGTGCTTTTGTTACTGTACATGAGCTGTTGTTTCCTGCCAAAGCTGGCTGTGAATGTGAATGTGAATGTGAATGTGAATGCGAATGCGAATGGGAAACCTTTGATACTCTGCAGAGTGTGATTGATTGATATTTGATGATAGGCATGCACTTAGAAATTGCATACATGGCATACAATGAATTCAAATTAAGTCATTCAAATTTTGAGTAATAGTTTAGATGTTTCATGAACCAAAAATTAGGCTTATTTGATTGATATACATTCAGATTGGTGGGCATTTACTGGACAGTTAAAATTTAAAAATATCCAATGGTTTGTGTCTGCTGGGGTTCTTATCCTTGCCTCGGTGGTAGACTCCCAGGAGTTTCAACACGAGGTCTAGGGTTTGAGTCCCATAGGTGGTGAGATCCCACTACGGCGTGAGTGCGTGGGTGTGTGGGGTGTGTGTGGGGTGTGTGTGTTAAGAAGAAGAAGAAGTGTCCACTGATCAGAGGTTAGGACTGTTCCACCAATATGATTTTGGTCCTGCAACTTAAAGACAATGGCTTCCACAATTTGGTTGGTTTATTTTGAGTTGATATATGTCTCGTGTACCATATATCAAGAGTCATATGCAGCCGGAGTATCATATAACTCCCTTCTGAGAATTTGAAGCTTGGCACTCATGAACTCAGAAATTGTACACATGGCACACATGAAATCAAATTTTAAGCATACTAGATTGTGGAATCCACTAAGCCACAGTCCCAAATTAAATTGATTGAACAATCCTAACTCTGATTCAGTGGATACTTGTTTGTTGAAATTGGACCATTGAACTTAAGGGACGGTGACTCATCTTTCTCACATGTGGCACTTGGTTACAGCCATTTGAACCAGTCTAGATTGTGGGACACAGTGGAGGGTGCATATCTCCAAGATCATATGGAATAAGAATTCTTAACCATCTGATTTCAACTAAACATGGGCATATTGACCCGTATCAGCCTGTATCAGCCAACAAGGGACATACAACTAAGTATCAGTGGTGACCAATACGGCTGTTGAAACCAATTTTCAACATTGGAGTAAGCTGGTTCTCTGAAAGAAATCGCATAGGGACTTGTGTAAATGACTTGATACTTAAGTAATCAAAGTATGCATCTCAGTATTTAGGGAAAATCTGAGTGGTGAAACACGCATCATTGAAACCTTGAGGAAAGGGTTCGAAAGACGGAGGAGTTTCTAACAGTGAAGATGAAGAAGATAAAAAGACAAGAAAGCTACGAAAATAAAAGTGTTATTTTGGTTATGGAAATAAATTTCATTGCGGGGAACTGAAAGGTGACGCTTGTTCCTGTAGAGTCTACCATAGAAGTTCAAGACAAAAGGAAGTGACTAATGACAAGTGGGACACTCATATGGCACTGGCAACTAGGGCTGTCAATGGACCAAGCTGGCCCATGGGCTTTTGGATTGGTCAGGTATTTGGGTTGGTTTAGGCATGCCTTTTAGGCCCATGGAACTGGCTTGGGCTTAGATATAAAAGCCCAAACAATTTTGGACCGCGCTTGAGCTCCACCTTACCCAGCCTATTTCGGCCTGCACCCCATAGTATATATTGAGAAAGATACTATGAGGTCAGCCTCATGGGAGCTTCCAATGAGGTCGAAGACCGTGGTCCCCACCGTAATGTGTGTCAGACATCCACTCCAATCAGTTGCACCTTTCCATGGTGGGCCATGGGCCTAAAATCAGAACAATCCATAACTTAGGTGGGCCACATCACATACAACAGTTGAGAGTGGATGCCCAACCATTGAACCTTCCTGATTTGTTTATAGGGTCCACTGATATGAGGTTCAGACATCCAGCCCATCCATTGTGTGTGTCCCACTTGGACAAGGAGTCACACCAAATTTCAGGCCATTCCGAAACTAAAGTGGGCCCACACACGCACACATGGGGATCTTAGCAACGTCCCCAAACCTTGTAAATGGCACACATGGTGACCTATTGTCAATCTGAACAATTCATTCAATCATACCATATAGTGGTACAACCAACCAAGTCTTGTATTTTGTTCATGTGTCCATTTACTTAGTCTATTAGGTACACTTTAGGTACACATGTTATATTAAAAGTTGGTGAGATATTTGCCTTTTTTTACTTTTATATAAAGATAAAGGAGGGGTGCATAGCACTAATTCACAATCTCTTCTTTTTTTTTTCTCTCTTTTCCCCATTTTTGGTTCTCTCCCTTTTCAATTTCTTTTGCTTCTACATAATTCTGCATTGTATCAGTGCAGATTTCATTATGATTTACACAACTTTCTTTTCTTCCATCTCTTATCTCTCATAAAGTCTTCTTTTTCTTTTCCTCTTTGCCTTTTCACATCTCTCCTCTCGTGTTCGGTTGGAACATGTAGGTTGATTGTTTCATTAAGTGTGGTGTGTACATTGTGTGGAGTGTGCAATTGGAGCATTCTTCTATCTGGAAGAGTTGTCCCTCATTTGTGTAAGCACTGTGTTATTTATTTTAAATTCTTCTTCGAATGGAGATGGAAGAGTGATTAAAGATCTGGGTTCCTAAATCTATCTGATTTTCTAGCGGTTCAAATAACGGCCATAAAACTAAATTAAGCAAATTATCTCCAGTCTAAATCAAGCCAAGTATTTTTTTACACCCAAAGGCAACTTAAGATACCTGGCCACAAAGAAACCAGTTGAAAGTGTTAACACGTGCAATTAGCGGATCTAGGAAAATGTTCAGATCATGGTGTGAACGGTATGGAAACATCTGTTTGTGAGAATGTGATGTTTCTAGATACTGTAAAAGAGGTATGGGATGCATTACGATAGATGTATTCATCTGATAAAAACATCTATCGTACGTATCATTTGTTTGAAGAGATTTTTGCATTTTTTCCAACTATAAGATAAATTCCTTGGTGAATATTATTCGATGTCTAAAAGAACGTGGCAGGAGCTGAATATATATCAGCCACTTACTAGTGATTTGGAGAAACAACATCAGGAACATGAGGAGTTCTATGTGGCTAAATCTCTACCAAGCTTAAAACCAAAATATGAGCTAATGCGTGTGTAAATCTTGATGGAAAAAATGTTCCATATCCAAATGAGGTTTGTGCTTACTTTTAATGTATATTCTCTTAGCTCCGCAGGTGGAATCACTAATAATTCTGCTCTAGCATAATATGCTGGATAAGGCAGAGGTGTTGGTCGCGGTGGCCAGGGTAATCAAGGTGGTTGTGGTGATACAAGGGGAGATCGCGGTAGAGGTCATAGACATATGAAGTGTACTTACTATCGGCCTACAAATCACACTATTGAGAAATGTAGAGACATCCATGGGAAGCCAGCTGGGCCAAATCATGCATCTTATTCTAGAGAGAGTGATGGGTCTCATTCTACTGATGCTACCACAACTAAGCAGCCAAGTACATTTTGTGACATAGTCACACTCATCAAAGATGAGTATTCCAAGTTATTGAAGAATCAACCTATCTCTGTTGTTACTCCCTCTTCTACAACTACATTTGAGAACTCAGGTATGACTTGTTTAAGGGTCTAAGCCCCTCTGCTCCGTGAGTCATGACTATGGGACATATAACAATTGAGTCCGGTGCTTTTTCCCTTATTGATACATTGTTGTTGAGTCCATAGGTCACATTAACAGATTGTACCTAGTCCAAAGTGCATGAATGGGTATTGTTCATCCAAGTTCATTTCTTTCATTTCTCATTTGTTCTCTATGCACCTAAATTTCCTTTTAGTATTATATATGTTAGTAAACTCATAAAATCACTTAACTACTCTCTAACCTTCTATCCTTTTGGCTGTGTTTTCCAGGATCTAAGGACAAAAAAGAAGATTGGTAGAGGACATGAACATGTTGGGCTTTACTATCTTGACTGTGAAGTAATTGGAGCAGTAGCACAGGACAACCTCTCCTTAACGATGCCATTGTCGTCTTGTCACATCTTCGAAGATTCTCAAAAGTGTAATTCATTCATTATCATTTATATCAGCTTTAGAATGCGAAGTTGGTGAGTTAACTAAGAATCATCGAGTCACTTTCCCACCATGTATAGAAAAGCGTAGTCTAGATCTGTTTGATTTAGTTCATTCAAATGTTTGGGGACGTGTTTAAGTCTCTAGTTAGCCAAGGTATAAGTTTTCTTTTTCTTTTTTTATTATTTCTTTTCTACTTTTGTTGATGACTTTTCAAGAATGACTTGACTTTAATTAATGAAAGATAGATCTGAATTCTTCTCTATTTTTAAAATTTGTCATATTGAAGTATAAAATCAATTGACCTCGAAAGTACGTGTTTCATTAAAAAAATGCAAGGAAAATATAATATCCAATTATTTTAGCTTGTATTCATCTAAAAATGCCAAACATCATAAACCCACATTTCATAACAAAACAGTGCCGTAGAATGGAAAAACCATTTTGCTTGAGGTGACACGTGCCCTGTTAATTCATCTAAATGTTCCAAAAAAAATTTGGAGTGATGTAGTTTTTATGTGATATAATCAATTGAATGCCCACTACTATCTTAATAGGCCAATCACCTCATGCAGTTTTGTTTCAAGGTTTTCCATTATTCTCTTTGCCCTCAAGATTTTTGGCTGCACATGCTTTGTTCATCGCTTAGAGTTGGACCACGATAAATTAGATCCTAAGAGCAATTAAATACATTTTTCTTGAGTCCTTGTCTTTAAGGACAATATATTTGTGTTAATGTTATCTTCTTTTAAGTCCACTCCATTCTTTTCAAATGACAGTAATTCTCTGGACTTGGAAACTTCACCATCAGTGTCTGTGCCTATTCCGATTGAAGAAGACACAATAGTCAATCGCCCCCTTCCACTGATTCGTTCATTCCAAATATCGTGTCTGCATTCAAAGTCTACTCACGATGAAAATTGGGAGATAGTGTCATTAATCATAATGTGACACTCACCATGTCTTCTTCCGAGCTTGTTAATCCCATCTCGCCCTATATCTCCTCATTCGTCTGATATCCCAATTACTCTGAGGAAAGGTAAGCGCGCGTGTACCGAACATCCTATCTCCAAATTTATTTCATTTCAGTGTCTGTCTTCCACATTCCGTAAATTTGACTTGTCTTCAGCGCCTCATTTTGTTCATAAATCATACCAAGAAGCCTTGTCACATGAGGAGCAAAAGCAAGCTATGGAAGAAAAAATGATTGCACTTCATTAAAATAACACTTGGGAGGTAATTGGTCTTCCCACCAATAAGCATGGTATTGGTTGTATATCATTAAATTTCAGCCTAATAATACAATTGAATGATTGAAAGGTCTCTTAGTTGCTGAGGGTTATACTCAAACTCTTGACATCAACTATACCAAGACCTTTTTGTTGTTGTTAATCATGGATGACCTATCTTTTAGCTTGATGTTAAAAATGTCTTTCTTCATGTTAATCTCACAAAGGAGATCAATATGAAGTAACCACTTAGGTTTGTTGCTTAGGGGAAGTCAGGCAAGGTTTGTAAACTGAGAAAGACGATTTATGGGTTGAAGTAGTCACCACGTGTACAGTTTGATTAATTCGATAAGGTTGTGTTGGCCTACGATTTTGTTCGAAATCATGCTCATCATTCTATCTTCATACGAAGAGGCGCCTCTGGTATGATTGTAGTAGTTGTATATGTAGATGACATTGTGGTTTTAGGGCTTGTTTGATTTTCCAAATCCACTATAAAAGCCCCGTAAATAACCAATTATTATAATTTCATCCTGTTTGAAAATAAGCATGTATTTCTGCTTTGAAAACCAGTCCAAAATGACTAGGCGTAAATTTGTAGGCCCCACCGTGATGTATATGACATATTCGCGTCGTCCATCCATTCTACTAGAACGTTTTGAGGCATGAGCTGAAAAATGAGGTAGATCCAACACTCAAGTGGCCCACAACAAAGGAAATAGTGGCTCCAAGATTTTTTTAACGATAGGTGTTTGATTTTCTTTTTCCTATGGTGTGGTCCACTTGAGCTTTGAATCTGCCTCATTTTTTTGCTCATGCCCTAAATTCAGCTAGCATAATGGAGGAATGGTGTGGATAAGCCACATACATCACGATGGGCCCCACATATATTTGGTAGCATCCTCGATTTTAGCATTCAAAAAAGTAAGCGTCAAATCAACCTTAGAGAACAATGCAGCAAATACTGAAGGAAATAATTATTATACATTTGCAATGCATTTACGGAGGATTTGGAAAATCAAATAGGCCCTTAGGGAGTGATAGTAAAGGAATTGAGGATATTAAGAAATATATACAACATCACTTCCTAACAAAAAGATTTGGGTCATCTTTAATATTTTCTTCGGTTTGAAGTTGTCAGATCAAAGGAAGGAATTAATCTATCTCAAGGGAAATATCTTTTGGATTTACTCACAAAAACAAGCTTAGTACTAAGCTAGTTGATAAACCAACATATTCAAATCAATAATTAGTTAATTATCAAAGAAACATGGTTGAAGACCCAAGAAGGTATAGGCAATTGGTTGGAAAACATACCTACCTAACAATCACTAGCCCAAATATATTATATGTTGGGAATGCGGCAAGGCATTTTATGAGTTCTCATAGGGTACATCACATGAATATGGTTGTTCAAATCTTGCGATATTTTAAAGGAGCACTAAGTCAAAGAATTTTATATAAAAGTTACAGGGTCTGAGGTAGATTACAGGTTCCCCGACTGACTAACGATTTATTATTGGGTACCGCATATTTGTAGGGGAGAATTTGGTCACGTGGAAGAGCAAAAGGTAGAGCATTGTAGCTCGATCAAGCATTGAAGCAGAATATAGGACAATGGCTCATACCACTTGTTAGCTCGTGTGGATCAAGAAATTGTTGCAGTGAACCAACCAATGCAGTTATTTTGCGATAATCAAACAGCCTCCCATATTACAAATAATCTAGTTTATCGTGAGAGAACCAAGCATATTGAAATTGACTATCATTTTATATGTGAGAAGGTTATCGGTAGTAAAAAATTTACACTGTTTATTCAGTCTGAGGATCAACTTGCTAATGTTTTCCTTAGCTTGCTGCTCCTTCAAAATATCGCAGGATTTGAACAACCATATTTATGTGAGGTACCCTATGAGAACTCATAAAATGCCTTGCCACATTCCCAACATATAATATATTTGGGCTAGTGATTGTTAGGTAGGTAGGTAATTTGCTGACGTTTTCACTAAAGACAGAACCAAAAAGCAGCCCGATTTATCCTCCAACCAGACCATCTTGTCCTGATCCTCTCTCATCAAGCAATAATGTTGGAGACGCGATCCAGCAGTGCCACATATTCCTTCATTTTTTCATCCAATAGGTTTCTTCGACAAAGAGGGGACCAAACGATTACATTGTCAATGATAGAGAAGCATCTGGAGACCAGAACATTATCATCTAGAGAAAGATGAGCAAATCTTGGAAACACATGCCGAAGACCCTATCCACACATCCTCCCAAAAAATTCTCTCCCAGTTACCAAGAGAGAACCCGACTCCCTCATTAAACTTATCATTCAAAGTAGAAGCCCCCTTCCAGATTCCAAACCCTCTATAAAAATAAGTTTTTGACCCACTAAACTCCTCCTTGACTACCTCTCACCACAAGGACTCTTCCAATCTGAATTTCCACAACATTTTTTCCTAAAAGAACTTTATTCACCTTTTCCAGATCCCTAATACCAGCCCCACCTCTTTATAAGGTTTACACACTTCTTCTCAGACCAAGGGGTGGAATTTTTTCTTGTCTTCCATTCATTGCCACAAGAAGCACACCTTAACATTTCCAATCTAGCCATAATAGGTTTTGGACAGCTGAAGAGGGCATGAAGTATAAGCGCATATTCGACAGAGCTGCCTTGATAAGAGTAAGCCAACCACCAAAGAATAGGTACCAACTCTTCCATCTAGATAATTTCCTTTCAAACTGCTCCACAACAACATCACACAAATACTTTCGCCGGTTTCCCTATGCAAAGGGACAGCCCAAGATAAGTTGAGGGAAAATTCCCGCACGACAACAAAAGTCCCCGCCATCCACCCCACTTCTTCCACATACATCCGCTCACCCAACCAATTTGTTAAAATCATCTGTTGTTTACGAGCCATAGATCACATGGTTAGAATCATCAAAATAAATTGATACTTTAAAATCATAAGCAATACTGAGTGGGATCTATCTAGTAGATGTTTCAAGATGATGATCGGAGCCATTTTATTTCTCCATTTTCCATGACATTGATCAAACGTTTAGGATCATCCAATTGGCCTGATTTTTACACCATGGTTTGCTTGAACGGTTCAGATCGATAATAGGTCATCCCATGAGCCACTTAAAAGCTTCGGGGACGTTGCTAACATCCCCATGAAGGTGGGGGGATTGGCAAAACCCATTACATATCATATATTGGATGTGTGTGTGTGTGTGTGTGTGTGTGTGTGTGTGTGTTATAGTGATGAGGCTTATGTGTGCACTCATGCTAACCGTTCAATTAGAACGGACGTGCATGATAAAAGTACAGAGTCAAGGGGAAGCCCAAGTCTCTCAAAATGAGATCTTTACCTTTTGGGTCTTGTATATACTAATGTACATGGGTGATATATGATGCATCATTGACTTGAATTGGAATTGCAATTTTTTATTTATTTGGATTGAAATAACTTGAAATTCCCATTTGAATTTTAATGTTGCCATTTTATTTTTACTCATTTGGCATGTGCAATTGATAATGGGCTGGACCGGGCTGGTAATAGGCACGTAAACTGTCATATGGGCTGGGCTTGATTTTATTTTATTTTACTTATTTATTGGACATGACAAGGCTTGGGCTAGCCTAGAGAATTTTAAGCTAGGGTTGGGCAGCATGGAACCCTGCATGACCCAGCCTACTTTGCAACTGCTGATCCAGGTGGCACTTTTTCACATCTTTACTATGGAATTACAGTGTCTACCGACTGTATGAGGAACTACAGTGTCCACCGTTGAAGCTAATATACTTTACAAGTTGTGCGAGATTGAAAAGGGTCCTCTGAGAGAAGCTAATACTAGTTTATTTACGGAGCCCTTCAAGAACTAGTATGAATTTACAACATCGTCATGTACATGTGCAATGTAGAACATCATTGCATGTTCGGAAGCCCAAAAGTACACAAACTCAACTTATGCAGGAGCTTTAAAAGAAAATGCAATTCTTTGCAATGCCTTGAAAACCCAAGCTATTAAAGAACCGACATATTTCAAAGCTGTAAAAGAGGTCCAGGACTGGCAAGTCATGATGTGCAAGGAGATCATTGCCTTGGAGAAAATGAGACATGGAAATCGGTTCCATGACCAACTGGTGTTAAACCAGTTACACGTATGTGGGTTTCGAAGGTGAAAAGCAATCAAATGGGAAAATCAATCGTGTTACAAGGTGCATATGGTAGCATGTGGACATTTAGTGTTATTGACAATATCAGCGTTGAATGTGTGATAATTGCTCTTGAAGCGAGAAGATTGGAAGATCCGGTAGATAGATGTCAAAAATGTTTTCCCAGAAAGGGAGATTGATAAGGAAATCTACATGGTGCATTCACGTGGCTTGAGGATTGAAAGAAATCTGGGTATGTTGGCCTACGTTAATGACCTGATCGTTACTGTTCAGAGAGAGAGGCTATGGTTTCTAAGACATACATAGAGAGAGAGAGAGAGAGAGAGAGAGAGAGATGAGAAGCTTTGTAAACATCAACCCCCCCTGAAAGTGAGATGTAAATCATGTAATTGTTTGCATGAAGCAATTAAAAAGAAAAATCTCTCTCAAATCTTCCTGCTCTCACCTGCTCCTTTCTTCCTTCTTCTACTACAAGTTTGATTACACCATAAAGTTGGAAATAAGAAACCACTATGCTCTTTTGCAATCAGAATCGAGAGTAGACGTGCTTCATGTTTCCAGTTGTACAACCACAAGACTCAAATGCCTTCCCTTAGGCCATGTTTGGAAACCATAGATTCCATGCCAAACAATAGAGAAGGAAAGAGTTTTCCTTTGATATGACAAACTGCGTTGTTTGGATAGCAAAGAAAATGGGGAATTCCACCAAGCAATCATTATACTTTTCCATAATTTGAATTCTTGGGCACAAGAAACTATGTGAGTATTGTAAAAGGAATATGAGTTTTCCACTTTCCATCCAAAAAGAAAAAACTAGAATCAATGTTTCATAGTTCTCATGGAAATCACTGTTTGATAGGTTATCATTTTTGGTTTCTTTTCCCTTGGATTCCATGTGTCCAAACATGCCCTTAGTATTCACGTTGAGGAAGCAAGTCCTAAATTGTAGTTCTATTCTTTGAGTAACATAAGTTTCATTTGAAGACTAGTCAATTTGGTCATTTCTGCTTTGTTGAACTAACCATTGCAATGCACTACAATGGCATCTCCAAACACAAACAATATTCAAAGCAAAAATAGACCAAGTCCCTCATTCCGAAACACAATAGAAAACATACACAATTATCAAGGCTGCACCTGGATGCACAAGTTAATTGAATTGCAAATAATCATTTTAATCAAGAGAAAATAACAAAAAAGAAGAAAAAAAAAATAATGTTTCCAAGTATAGTCATAATGAGCAAGTAAACCCAAACTAAAGTTATGTTTCTTTCAAGTCCTACTTGAAACTAAAATATCGCAATTTAGAGCTCAGGCTCTCAATATTAATACTAAAGAAGGACACCGCAATCTAGTTATTTCCACATTTTTAGCCTAACAAGTATAATTCAATTCTTCTTCTTCTTCTTCTTCTTCTTCTTCTTCTTCTTCTTCTTCTTTTTTAAGAGAGGTTGTTCAATTCAAACAAATTGAAAACTAGCAAAGAAATAAAATCACTAAAATAAGCATTCCATTTCTCTTATAATTGGGAAGTTGATTCCCCTCCCTTGATGCTTTTTTCTCCTCTTTCTCAAGAAAATAATGCATTATCATTTAAAAGATGTCACTAAAATAATTATATAAGAAAATGATACCTCTTCAAGGCACTTTGAGACAATTGTAGCAATCGAAGTAGACGCCGGGAATCCATTGGGTTTGTAAGACTTTGGCTCTCCCCAAGAATTCACCGATGGGATGAATTCCTTGTAAACAGCAAATGGTCCATTGAAAACGGAAGCCTCAATGACCCAAGCATTGACAGAAGCCCCCAATTTGGAGACCAGGATCTCAGCTATGTTCCGGGAATCCGAGAGTTTCTCAATGACGGGATTCCCAATCCCTTGGACTCGATCCCCATTGAAGAAGACAGCATTTGCAGAAGGCATCTGGTTTTCAGAGAGAGAGAGGTGAAATTAGGGTTTCTGAAGAGAGGGATCAAACGATCCTTGATCACAGGGTGTGGACACTACACTTGAGTTCTGATTTCGTGAAAGTGAGGACAGAGCGATCCAGACTGTTGGTCTGATGAGCAGCAATGGACGGACCATGCACAGCAAATCTTAAGGATTGGATGATCCTAGCAAGTAGCAACTGATTTGGGGCCATTTCTCAGTTGAATACAAACTACAGCTGTATTGTCTCTACCGAGGTGCGCTCATAAGGTACTGATACCGCCACGATTTGCGGTGGTACTGCACTGCTGTGTGACCCACATAAAACTGTGCATCTTATCCACCCATCCATCTTGTTCAACCCCTCACGCTCAACAAATCAGGCTGATTGAAAACTTAAGTGGGCCACAACGCAGAGAACAATGTAAAATCATGTGCAAGTCCTCTAAATTCACGTGGTGTGGCCCACCTGGATTTTGGAATGTCCTGATTTTCGGTGTGTCCCTTCGTCCTAGTGGGGGCGTCTGATGAATGGATTAGATAGCATATAAACAAAATGGTGGGCCCCACAAACAGTGGGGAAAGGCTTATTGGCTGGACATACCCTCCCAACGGTTCCTTGTAGTGTGGCCCACCTTAGTTTCCATTCGGACTGATTTTTGGCCCCATGGCCCTAACATTGAGGGGCATCTAAGGGGTTGTTTGGATGCCTATAACTTCTGTAAAAATGTAAGGAAGTTACAAGTAACTTTCTTGCAGTTGGTGTTTGGGGGAGAAATGTTACAGATAACAAAGTCTCAACCTATAACTTTGTATCAGGTAAGATTGCAAGAAATGTAACAGGAGAAGATGTTGTTTTTCCACTCATAGGTTACTTTGTTACAGGCAACGGCTACCTATTTCGAATTTGGGAGGGGGGTGAAAACGCAGCTGAAGAAGCACCTACCTGCTCGAATTTGGGAGGGGGGTGAAAACGCAGCTGAAGAAGCACCTACCTGCTCTAACGCAGTCTCTCTCTCTCTCTCTCTCTCTCTCTCTCTCTCTCTCTCTCTCTCTCTCTCTCTCTCTCAGGTTGACCACACCACAGGAAACAATCTTGACTGAATCCCCACCATTAAAAACTTCATGCGGTCCACTGGAATGTTTATTTGCCATCCAACCTGTTGGTAAGGTCACAAAGACCTAAATGAAGAGTCAATGCAAATATCATCTTGATCCAAAACTTTTGTGGCCCATAAGAAGCTTTTAATGATCAATTAGACAATTACTGTTCTTTCCTATAATATGGTCCACTTGAGATTTGTATCTTAATGTTTTGGATCATTCCCTAAAATGAGCTTTCAGAACGAATGGACTGCGTGGATGTAAGGAAAATACATCACAGTGGGCTCCACAGTCGGGGATCCTACCCACCTCGATGGATTCGGGGATCAATCGAAGTTGTGCCCATTTGGCTAGTGACGTTGGCTAATAGCCAGGTGGCTAATGGTTGGTGCTCTGTGGGCCACACCGTCCATTCATTTTTCCATATCATTTTAGGGCTTGATCTAAAAAATGAGGCAGATATCTATCTCAAGCAGACCACACCACAAGAAAGCAGTAGTGATTGAATGTCCACCATGAAAAACATCCTAGGGCCCACAGTAATGTTTATTTTACATCCAACTTGTTGATTAGGTCCTAAAGACCCGGATGACGGGAAAAAACAAATATTAGTTTGATCTAAAAGTTGTGGCCCCCAAGAAGTTTTTAATAGTGGGAAGTTTTAAATATGGATTGAAACATAATAATTTTGATCCTAGACCATTGAATTGATGGTCCCAATGTCGAATGGGGGATGTCTCAAAAATGTTCTCAATTGGATGGTCCCAACCCTTTGATCAAAGGTCTAGATCATTGAACCATAGGCCCCATGTGCATCGAATCAAAACCATCATCAAACTATTTGCCTGCTTAGGCACCTAGATCCTACAATCTAGTTAAACTCTATACGTTGGAGGTTCCTTTCAGATCAACCGAATCTTATCCATACATTTCTTCATAGTGTGTCTCCTAACCAAAGGCATGTATAGTTGAAGAACATGGTTCCTAAATAGATAGCTCTTTTGTTGGTGTAGTTTGTTTTTATGTTTCTTTCCACATTGCATTTATTTTGAGTATGTGGGCCCACTTTTATGGCCCACCTAATGATTAGTTTAGCTTAAGAATCGGTCCAACTATTCATCTAGATGGGCTTAATAAAATGACATACTTTTATCCAAGCTTTCTTATATGTCAATCTGATTTTTAAACGATTTCGTACTCCAACCTCATGTTGGTGCTTCTCACTTGTAAATTACTTGCAGGTTACCCAAACACAGAAACTAAGTTACCCGTAAGTTACAGCTTACATGCAAACATAATTACCTGTAACTTAACATTGTGATGTGACTAACAGGGGTGGGTGGGTATACTAACAATGGAGTGTGTGAACTAACCCATAAAAAAATTTAAAAAAAAAAAAAAAAAATTACCTGTAACTTGCAACTTAAAAAACTTACAGGCATCCAAACGCGGCCTAATGGACGGGTTGGATCTGATGCAAAGTCAACGAAAGCCCTACGGCTACCCGATACCACCACAAGTTCTGGTGGTGCTGGCACCATATGACCGCACCTCTTCTCCACTTAACCCTCTACTTCCATTTCACAAATGGAAAGGCTAAGGCTCTCCAATCAATGAGATTTTCTTGGGGTATGGTACATAAACTGCGAGGCCCACCAGATTAGTGCCATAGATCGTTGATGAGTGGGCCCCGCTAGCATAAACTGTGTGTGTGTGAGGAGAGAGAGAGAGAGAGAGAGAGAGAGAGAGAGAGCTTACAGTTAGGGTTTTAGAAGAAGAAGAGAAGCAGAGAGAGGCTGCGACTCTGAAGTAGGAAGATGAGGTTTTGTTGTGGGGATTGAAAGACACCCTCAGAACTCCACTCCACCGTTCCATTCCTTGCTTTCTTTCACCGCATCACACACAAGCTGAGATTGTTATAGCTCCATTGGACAACAATACCCTTCATTTTCTTTTCAAGTCGAAGGTCCTGTACTGGGCTCCGCCCGTCATTCCACAAGGGCCCGTTTGGATTCGTGCAAAAACCTTTATAAGTAGGAAAATGGTGCTTTGCTGTCAACTTGTCAGGCTCGGGCCAGGCAAATTCTGTCCAAGCACGGCCAGCATACCAAGCAAGGCCAGCTCGGGCAAGTGACGGGCCGAAATAAACAGGCCCAACCCAGGACCTTGATTTTAATTCATGGCTCGAACCGAAATCCATCTCCAACTCGAGCCCAGCCACCCACTTTTGTTCAACATCTCATCTGAACATTAAGGCCTATTTGGATACACCAAATAAGTCACTTTTTCTAGATAAGCAACTTATTTGAGATAAGTAAGTTTGGCTTATGATCACGAAGTAACTTTTTCATTTAAAGTTACTCATTCACTTTTGTTTAATAAGTAGCTTATCTTAAATACCTCACAATCCAAACGCTCAGTGTGCCCAATCGTCCATGATAAATGACAAGAATGTCCTTGATATCCTGAAGTAGGTTGGGCAGAGACAGGCTTCAGCTACACTCATGGGCTCGCAAATGCAGACTGAGGTGGCATTTAGCATCTCTACTCTAATTCAATAAGAGCTTTTTTAATAAGAGCTATTTTAATAAGCACTTTTTGTTCTGGTTCTTGTTTTAAATAAGCCTATCTGATAAAAATCTTTAAAAAAAAACTCTTTTTCAAAATAAGCACATTTAGTAACACTTCCAAATGAAAGCTTTTTTAAGGGTAGTTGATATCATTTTTAAATATTACAACAACTTAAATATAAGAGCAATCCAAATGATTGTTTAGGTGGACCGTCCATCATGTGGGGCCTAGCATCAATGCTAATTGTTCTTTGTGTGGAGCCCCTCAATGTCCACTACCCATCACCATCACGTGGACTCCACATTTGATGTGTCCATAGTGTAGGCCTACCTTTGAAGTGTATTGTCCATCATGTGGGGCCCAGTTTTCATATACCATTCATCGTGTGAGGTGCACCTTCTATATGGATAATCCATCATACGGCTCACTCTGGATATAGGTCATCCATCATGAGAGACCTTAGATGTAGGACCGTCCATTATGGGGCCCACTTGATGTCAACCGTCCATTATGAGGGGGCCACACTTTTATATGAGTCATCTATCATGTGAAGCCCACTCCCACCATTATGTGGGCCCACCTTTATTATGGGCCTTTCATCATGTGAGCCCATCTTTGATATCAACTGACCATCATGTGGGCCCACCTTCAATGACCATCATCCATCATGTGGATCTCACCTTTGACGTGGACTGTCATTTAAATGGGACCTACTTGATGTGCATGTTTCAGTCATGTTGGGACACACTTTGATGTGGGCCATCTATCATGTGGGGCCTATGTTTCATGTGAACCTTTGATTACGTGGGCCCACCTTGATGTGGGGCCCCACTTCAATATGAGTCATTCATTATGAAGGGCCCATCTTTGATGTCCACCATCCATCATGTGGGTCATACATTTGTTGTGGACCACTATCATGTGGGGCCCACATCAAGTAGGCAGTCCATCATGTGGAACCCATTTGATGTCCACAATCTATCATGTAGGTCCCACCTTGGCTGTGGACTATCCATCATGTGGGGTCCAACCTTCAATATGAGTAATTCATCATGTAGGCCTGCCTTTAATGCCAACCTTCCATCATGTGGTCCCACATTTAATATCCATCATCCATCACTTAGATCCTACCTTTGATGTGGACCATCCATCATGTGGGTCCCACCTTTGTTGTGGATCATCTATCATGTGGGGCCCACTTGATGTTGATAGTCCATCATGTGGGACCCACCTTTGATGTCCACCATCCATCATGTAGGTCCCACCTTTGCTACGGACCATCCATCATGTGGGGCCCACACTTCAATATAGGTCATTCATCATGTAGTCCTACATTTAATGTCAATCTTCCATCATGTGGTCCCACATTCCATGTCGACCATCTATCATGTGGGTCCCACCTTTGATATGAACCGTCCATCATGCGGGGCCCACTTGATGTGGATAGTCCATCTATCATGCGGGGCCACATTTTAATGTGGGTCATCCATCATATGGGACCCACCTTTAGTGCTCACTGTTAATCATGTAGGGCCCAACCTTCAATATGGGTTGTTCTTCATGTGGGCCTACCATTGATGTTAACCTTCCATCACGTGATCCCACCTTCAATGTCCCCCATCCATCATGTAGGTCCCACCTTTGATGTGGGCGTTCATCATGTGGGGCCCACCTTTGACGTGACATGCATTTTGTGGGCCCACCTTCAATATAGGTTGTTCATCATGTGGGCCCACCTTAGAGATATTCTAAAGAAGAGAAGAGGGCAAGATGGGAATTACTTAAAAAAGTTAAAAGGACAAAACTTTTTTAAAAATTAATTAAAAATGTCTACCCGCTTAAGCTAAATAAGCTCTTAAAGAAAAAGTGACCTCCCTGTCACTTATTATTTAAGAGCTTTTTTATTAGTTTCTAAAATAATAAGCTCTAAAATAAAAGCTTCACCAAACAGTCTATTTCCATAAGTCTATTTTTAATAAGAACTGGCTTTTTAAAAATAAGTAAATAAGCTTTTATTACTTGCCAAACACCCCTAAGGCTGGCCTGGTTACTAAAAGGGCTCAAATTTTAGGCCTATTCCAAATCGAGCCTGTTCCAAAGTAGGCCATTGCCAAAAGCCCATGGGCCAGGCAGGTCCACTACATTGTATGTCTCTTGGCTCAAAGAAAGATCGGTCCACTACTGAGTGGGGCATTCTTGCACGGTGAAAATGAACGGTTAAATTAAATTCACCAACCATTCACATTCAAACGGACAGTCTGGCCCACCTGGTGGAGATACTGAACCATTTCTGAGACAGAGCGTATAAACGATCTGACCCACCTCATGAATGGCCTGGATGTGGCATGCCTCGCTTTGCACTTGGGCCATTTGGACTCCCGACAGACGCCAGAAATAGGAAGGTGAACCCAGTCTCGGTCTTAGGCAACTTAGCACCGTCGGTATGCCCGCATGGTAGCTAAATCAAGATCATTCATCTGTTGAACCCCACTATAGATTGTTCATGGTAGAAAAGACATGCAGACGGTGCAATTCACGATCCATGTCCCTTGAAAGGATGGTAGAAATTGAAAATGATCAACAGCCCACATTCAAACCAGCAGTATCTGAATCAAATTAGAAATCCAATGGTTAGGAATCTAAAATCAATGCAGTTTTTTTTTTTCTCGGTGGACCATTTTAGGTGGCACCCGTCAACGTTTAAAAGATATGAGAGTAATGTATGATGAATCAGGATGATTTAATAAATTTGCATGATATTCGCAAGAAATGATCACATCCAACTAGTTGAAAGATAAGTTACCATCCTCTTAGTGGATAGCGTGCAACTGATCCTGTGCGTGTAACATCCACTCCGTCCAACAGGCTGGACCCCACCATGAGGATAACTTGGGCAAAAGTCAGCCCATCCACTCATCCATAGAAAATAATATACAACTGCTAATAAATAACAAAATACAAGTGTAGTCCATCTAAAAGCAAATGGGGCTGACTTTTGCATGAGGTGATCCTTGTGGTGGGGCCAACTATTTGGACAGGTTGGATGTCACACCTATATGATATGTTGAAAGTCATATAATGAGTGGACAATAACTTACCAACGGTGTCAATGTTCGTGCCTATGTCTGATGTAGAGCAGGTCACCAACTATTTCATGGCTCAGATGGACCAACGGAAACCGATCAGGGTCGGAAGTGATCCGGACTGTCGGGATCATAAAATAATTGTATCTCGCAATCTGGAATAAGTTTATAGACGTATAATATATGATTTTCAGATAGCTAGAGCTACTTAAGTCATCCAACCCTACCATGCTCGGTTGCCCAAGTCAGAACTGCTGGATTCAACCCGATTGTCGGCCATTAACCTAGTTTTAATTTAATTTTACTATAAATAGTAAGTTTTGTTTTGATAATATCTTTTGATCCGTTGGGTTTTAGAAGTTGTGCTCAACATGGAAAGGGCTTAGAAAAGTGTGTAGAACCATGTGGTTGGGCCTGTTTGAAAACTTTCTATTTTTTACCGAAAACCATGAGTTCTAGCAGGAGTGAGAGACTTCCATAAATAGAAAGTTTACTATTTACAGTAAGTCGGGTTTTTCAAGGAATTTGAGTTTGAGTTGAAGTCTAATACTTCTCACTAGGATTTAGTTTATTATTTAAAGCACTGTAGAGATGATTTTACTCATTCAATCAATTATTTCATAATTTCTTTAAAATTATATTTTCTTTTATCTTATTTTATTCTTCTCGTGAATTCGAGAACTATCTGGTGAGGAAGATGGTGATCGACCTCCCACGTTCTCCGCGTGTCAAAGTCCCAAGTAAAGTAATAACGATCATGGTGGCCATTATGGCTAATTTCTTCATTGAAGAAAAAAACGCTATAGGGGTGTTTGGATCACAAGTTACTTAAGATAAGCTATTTATGCCTCTAGTAGCTTATCTTGATTTCTACTTATTAAACTGAAGTGATTAAATCTCAAATAACTTGCTTATCCACTACTGTAAGTAGAGAAATGAACTTTTTAAATGGTATCCAAACGGGCCCCATACGACCCCAAAACTGCTACAACCCATAATTGTAATAGCATGTGACTATAATGAGCCATTAGGGCTATAAATGGGTCAGCGGACCCAATGGGGTACTCAGACCCAACCCATTTAGACCCGACCTAAACCCGACCCATTTACCCGACCCGAACCCATTTAGTAAGTGGGCAGGTTTGGTCTATGTTTCAAGGGACCCGTCCAGCCCAAACCAATCAAGACCCGGTTCTAAGCCTTGTAAAATGCTTGCATATTTGATCCAGACCAGGACCCATTAGACCCGACCCATTTATAAATGGGTCTGGGTGGATCTCCCTCTACCAGGCCCAGACCCATTTATAAATGGGTCTGATGGGCTGACTCGGACCTGACCCGGACCCGCCCATTTAGTAAAAGGGTCTAGGTCTAAAATTTGGACCTAGATCCCGTTTAGTAAATGGGCGGGTCTGGTTTTGGCTAAACTGCCCCGAACCCGACCATTTACAACCCTATGAGCCATTATGGGCCATAACGGACATTATGAGCTATTTTTTCCATAATTGCTACCCAGTAATGTATTGTTACTGATATATAACCGTTTTTAAATACCTTGATCCGAGTGTAAATAAAGGAAAAACATTCATCAAACATCGGCCATGTAAATCATGAAAATGCATATCTTAATTGCTTAATATCATGGAAAAAGAGATGACATGGTAGGGTAAGAGTAGCTGGAATGTGGTAGAGCCATCTTTTCATGGCAAATGTGGTAGAGTTGATGAACTGGTCAAGATTATTACACTACAAGATATTACATTGTAAAAGTTGTAACTTTTTTTGTTTCATTAGCAATGTGGAGAATACATGGGTAAGAGATTTATGAGAGATTTTAACATAAAAGAAAATAACATAACTTAAAAAAATACTTTAATTTACTCTAACATTTTTTTTCAAACTCAAGGTGCTCTGAAAATAAGTAGTATGAGTTTGAAAGGCATGGTGGAGGCTTATTTATAAGCAAAAGAAAAATTCAAAAGTAACATAGTGACAAAACAAGTAGTATGAGGCAAGTAGATTAACACTTTCAAAAACTATTGAATAATCTAGTGTTACTTTCAATGGTCATGATTTTAATCATTGCTCTTCTATGAATATATACTTTTAATGTTTGGAAGTTTAACTATTGTTTTATTGATGGCTTTAGATGTTCCAAAAAAAAAAAAAAAAACAAACATATCTATCCATAAGGTCGATAAGGCAATGGGGTTTGATCCATTTGCCCGACATAGTAACATCTTCTATTCAAGATGTGTTTGCACAAAAACAAGTTTGGTCTAGACGCTTGGCACAAAAACGAGTCTAGTCCAAATGCCTGGTACGAAAAAAAATACATCATCAAAGCTATGTAAAGGAGATGATTGATCAAGGCCTTTGAGGCTAAGGAGAAGTAACAAATGTAGTAGCAAGGTCAGGCAACAATGAACGTTGTTGTAAGCAAACTGTGGAGGATAGTTTTGCTTAATCTAGGGAACCGACAACTTAGACCTGATGGTGTCGGTGAGCAAAAACATGGCTTACATGCAACAGAAGAGTAAGGAGAGAGAAATAAATGGAAGTTAAAAATAATCTCAAAGATGGGTGCTCCGGTGTAGAGCTCTGACAGAATTAGGTTGACAGTGTTGTGTCACACCCAAAAGGTTAACTTGCTAGGTGGAGTGACCCCAGAGTATACGAAGCTCTTTTCAATATATGACCCCAGGTGTAGAGCTCTAGCAGAATTAGGTTGACAGTGTTGTGTCACACCCAAAAGGTTAACTTGCTAGGTGGAGTGACCCCAAAGTATATGAAACTCTTTTCAATATATGACCCCAATGTTGTGTTCCCCCCACCCCCCCCCCCCCCCCAAAAAAAAAAAAAAAAAAACACACACACACACACAGAGAGCAGATGTGGGGCTCTCAGAACTGGTTCTTAGATCCTAGAGCGTGGGCGCCACCATGGCATAGGCCTAGATGGATAACCTTGCTCTGATACCAGTGATGTGTCACACCCAAAAAGTTAACCTGCTAGGTGAAGTGACCCCAGAGTATATAAAGCTCTTTTCAAAGTCCCCTCCAGCCGATGTGGGACTAACCTAACAACCTCCCTCCCACAGCGGATGTGGGACTCTTGGAACTTGATCTCGGTTTACCCCCTCGCTTACGGGTCTTGGGGCTCTCGGAACTTGGTTTCGGCTTACCCCCTAGGGCATGGGCGCCACCATAATAAATGTAGTAGCAAGGTCAGAGATGGGCACTCCGGTGTAAAGCTCTGGCATAATTAGGTCGACAGTGTTGTGTCATACCCAAAAGGTTAACCTACTAGGTAGAGTGACCCAAGTAGTATATGAAGCTCTTTTCATCATTCCCTCGAGCAAACTGCCCAAGTCTAATGTAGAGCAGGTCACCAACTATTTCATGGTTCAGATGGACCAGAGGAAACCCAGTCAGGGTCGGAAGTGATCCAAACCGTAAAACGGTTGTATCTCGCAATCCGAAATGAGATTTTAGACGTATAATATATGATTTTGGGGCAGCTAGAGCTACTTAAGCCAACCAACTCGGGGTTGCCCAAGCTGGAATTGTGAGATTCGACCCGATTGTCGGTCATTAGCCTAGTTGTAGTTTAATTTTCTTATAAATAGTAAGTTTTGTTTTGATCATATCTTTCGATCCTTAAGGTTTTAGAAGTTGTGTACAATATTGAAAGGGCTTAGAAAAGTGTGTAGAACCACGTGGTTGGGCCTGTTTGAAAACTTTTTATTTTTTTCCGAAAACCATGAGTTATAGTAGGAATGAGAAACTTCTATAAATAGTAAGTTTACTATTTATAGTTAGTCAAGTTTTTCTAAGAGTTTGAGTTGAAGTTGAAGTCTGATACTTCTCACTAGGTTTAGTTTATTATTTAAAGCACTGTAGAGACGATTTTACTCATTCAATCAATTATTTCATAATTTCTTTGGTATTATTTTTCTTTTATCTTATTTTATTCTTCTCGTGGATTCGCGAGAACTACCTGTTTAGGAAGACAGTGATCGACCTCCCACGTCTTCCCTGCGTCAAACTCCCAAGCAAAGTAATAACGTTGATGGTGGCCATTATGGCTAATTTCTTCATTGAAGAAGAAGAAAAAAAAACAACATGGGGGTGTTTGGATCACAAGTTACTTAAGATAAGTTATTTATGCCTGAAGTAGCTTATCTTGATTTCTACTTATTAAATTGAAGTGATTAAATCTCAAATAAGTTACTTATCCACTATTGTTAGTAGAAAAAGTAACTTATTTAATGGTATACAAACGGCCCCATATGACCTCGAAACTGCTATATGCCCATAACTATAATGGTCTGTGACTATAATGATCCATTTTGGGCCGTAACGGACATTATGAGTTATTTTTTCCATAGTTGCTACTGAGTAATGTATCGTTATCGATGTATAACCTTTTTTAAACTTTCATGAATAAAGGAAAAACATTCATCAAACATTGGCCAAGTAAATTATGAAAATTCATATTTTAATTACTTAATATCTTAGATTACCAACAAGTCATCAAACATTGGCCATGTAAATCATGAAAATGCATATCATAATTGCTTAATATCATGGAAAAGGAGATGACATGGTAGGGTAAGAGGAGCTGGAATGTGGCAGAGCCACCTTTTCACGACAAATGTGGTAGAGTTGATGAACTGGTCAAGACTATTATACTAAAAGATATTACACTGTGAAAATTGCAAGTTTTTTATTTCATTAACAATGTGGAGAATACATGGGTAAGAGATTTATGAGAGATTTTAACAGAAAAGAAAATAACATAACTTGAAAAAGTACCTTAATTTACTTTAACATTTCCTTTCAAACTTAAGGTGCTATGAAAATAAGTAGTATGAGTTTAAAAGGCATGATGAATGCTTATTCATAAGCAAAAGAAAATTTTAAAAGTAACGTAGTGACAAAACAAGTAGTATAACGCAAGTAGAAACTTTTGATGACTTTTGAGATGTAATCCATCGGCACTTCTAAAAACTATCGAACAATCTAGTGGTACTTTCAGTGGTCATGGTTTCAGTCATTACTCTTCTATGAATATATATTTTTAATGGTTGGGAGTTTAACTATTGTTTTGCTGATGGCTCTTTATGTTTTAACAACAAAGTACAAACAATCTATCCATAAGGCCGACAAGGCAATAGGGTTTGATCCATACGCCCGACACAAAAAAAAAACATCTTCCATTCAAAATTCCTTACACAGAAACAAGTCTTGTCTAGACGTTGGGCACAAAAATGAGTCTAGTCCAAATGCCTGATATGAAAAAAAAAAAATACATCATCAAAACTATGTAAAGGAGATGATTGATCAAGGCCTTTTAGGCTAAGGAGAAGTAACAAATGTAGTAGCGGGGTCAGGCAACAATGAACGTTGTTGTAAGCAAACTGTGGAAGATGGTTTTGGTTAATTTGGGGAACCGACAGCTTAGACCTGATGGTTTCGATGAGCAAAAAGATGGCTTACATGCAATAGAAGAGTAAGGAGGGAAAAATAAATGGAAGTAAAAAAAAAATCTCAGAGATGGGCGCTCCGGTGCAGAGCTCTAGCAGAATTAGGTCGACAGTGTTGTGTCACACCCAAAAGGTTAACCTGCTAGGTAGAGTGACCCAAAGAGTATATGAAACTCTTTTCATAACCCCCCCCCCCCCCCCCCCCCCCTCACTTTGTAGATCTTAGGGTGTGGGCCCGGATGGATAACTTTACTCTAATACCAGTGTTATGTCACACCCAAAAGGTTAACCTGTTAGGTGGAGTGACCCCAGAGTATATGAAGCTCTTTTCATCGTCCCCTGCAGTTGATGTGGTACTAAACTAAACCCCCCCCCAAACGGATGTGGGACTCTTGGAACTTGATCTTAGCTTGCCCCCTCGCTCGTGGGTCCTGAGGCTTGCATAACTTGGTCTCGGCTTAACCCCTAGGGCATGGGCGCCACCATGGCGTGAACCTGGACAGATAACCTTACTCTGATACCAATGTTGTGTCACACCCAAAAGGTTAACCCATTAGGCGAAGTGACCCCAAAGTATATGAAGCTATTTTCATCATCCTCCAGCTGATGTGGGACTAACCCACAACAAGAACGCTGCCTAGAAATGAAGTGGATACTACAATATCTGAGAGGCTCATCCAGGTTGAGCCTATACATGATATGGTGACGGTAAACTTGTATTAGAAAGCTACACAAATGCAAATATGGTAGGTAAAATAGACTCCTAGGAAGCCTATATCGATGTTCATGTTCACATTTATAGTAGGAGAAGTCTCTTGGTAGAGCAAGTTACAGAAGTGTGTTGCCTTGTCTACGACAGAGGCCGAGTACATCGTAGTCACAGAAGCATGCAAGGAGATGCTTTGGGTGAAGAAGGTCCTACAAGAACTTAGCTTGAAGCAGGAGAAGCACATAATATATTGTGATAGCCAGAGTGCGATACACTTAAACAAGAATCCAAGCCAGCATTCCAAGTCAAAGCACATTGAGGTTTTGTATCACTGGATTAGAGAAACGCTAGAACAGAAGGTGTTACAGCTTGAGAAAGTCTATATAGACGATAACGGGTCAGATATAATTATCAAGGCTTTGCTCAAAGTCAGATTTAAGGCTTGCAGAAGCCTGGCTGGCTTGAAGGTGGTGAAGCCCTTCTCTAGAGTTAGAAGGGGAGATTTGATGGGATTTTTCTCCTCATGAGTTGAGGGGAGATTGTGCAGAAACTGGGTCTTACTATCGGTCGGCCCACCCTGGATGATTGATTGAATTTTGGCCCTGGAGAGGCTCTGCACACTGGATTGTTTTTGGTCCGTCAGGACCTGGTCGCACGATTGGTCTTGAGCCATCAGCGACCGGTCGAATTATGGCGGTTCTCTCATATTTCTAGCTCGCTAGGACTGTTTTGGGTCATCTACAACCGGTTGGCCACCTTGGGCGATCGGTCGATGTCGCGTGCGGAATGCAATAAGCAGTTTCCTGTTCCGACTCTATCTCTTCCATGGTACTATATATTAGATTCCAAGTCAAGATTAGGGTATTCTAATAGGCCGTTCTACATGTCCAAGGTGAGAGAGAGAGAGAGAGAGAAAAAAAAAAGAGGGGAAGAGAAAGAGAGGGGAAGCTTGTAAAGAATGAGTTTTTTGCTTGTGACATTGTATACACGCTGCAGACGGTATCTCAATTCTTCTATGTCCTTGGATCCAGTGAGATCTCTCAGTTTTTTAGTTCTCTTTGATTGTTATCCACCATTGAAGTGAAGATTGATTGGATCCAAGCAGGTTTTGCTTGTGATCGCTGTGTAATCATCATTTACATAGTAGATTTATTAATTTAGACGAGGTCCCATGGTTTTTACTTCTATTGAAGGTTTTCCATGTAAAAAACTTTTGTATTCGTGTGGTTGATAATTTGATTGTGTTTATTGCATTCTCATACCACACAATTCATATAGTTGGGGAACAAGATCTTGAAGTTTTGTGCAACACACCCAATATATAGTGCTAGACGAAAGGATTTTATTATAGATCCAACGGTATTTACAAATACAGTACCTGTAGTAAGAGGTTTGCAATGACATTAGTGAGTGTAGGTTTACTAGAAGAGAAATCAGGCTAGAGAAAATGACTGATACAAAGATGAGTACCGGAATGAAATCTGGTTAGCATTGCAGTAAAAAAAACAACGCAATTTGGTTTGGATAGCAATAAAAAAAAAACAACAAATCTGGTGTTGCAATCATAAATCCGACAAAGACATGACTCGAACAAATGACAAAGTGTTGGCTCTGATACCAATTGTTAAGAACCTAACCAATGTGCCAAAAGCCCAAGGACCGAAGGTATGTATAAAATTAGGCTCTTAAACCCTTGGGACCGCTATAGGAGCTAATGCAGTCAGTGAGTGAAGGTACTACTCTGGACAGAGGCAACAGGCTGCGACGAATTGTGGTTGGTGTGGTTGGTTCCACAGAATGGACGGCCCAGATCAGATGCAGCAACAGTTGCAAACACCAAAGGCCCAAATCCATCCCTTTTATTTCAACTGGATCGTGGAAACTGCAACTTTTTATTTCATTAACAGTAAAAAGAGAAAAGATCTATAGAGATCTTAACAAAAATTCATCTTAATAAAAAAGAAAATAACTTAATTTAAAAAATTACCCTAATTAACTCTAATTGGGTCCACCCATACAGGACCAACGGCTTACATTTTAAAAATAAACCCTACAGGACAATCATATCCATCCCTTTTCTATAGCTTATCCCATTCCTGATTTGATGTCCACTGCTTTTGTTTTCCACCACCATTCTAGTGACCACCGATCAGATGGTTGAGATTTTGAGACATGGACCATTCATGCTGGGCCCTACATATATGTGAAGACCTAGTATACCCTTCCAAGTGTACCTTGGAAAGATGACTCCACCATATTCCAGCTCTTCATGTGCTCCTCTCTACCATCGATCTCCTCAAAATTGAAACGCAACATCTTTTTGAATATTTCTTTTTTCCTTTGCGGATTTCTCATTTATTGAAAGAATAATTGACCTATATTTTATGAATGATCGGCTGTTCGAAGTCAGTCATAAAAACAAACATTTCATGACTTATTTAAGGAACAGTGGTCAGATACCACCGGCCACGAACATGGACTGGCTCAAAATTCATGCCAGTTCCGTCATTGATAAGGCCACCCACGTGTTCGTACGTTGAATTGCACCATTAGTCTTCTGCATGTTTTCTCTTGGGCCACAGTAATCTGGAGTGTGGGACCCACCTGGGTTTCTCTCATCTACAGTCCCAGTCCATTTCACAACTTTGTGGATGGACCATGCCCTAAAGTTCTCCTAGATTGAGAGATTCTATCGGCAAGGGGAGGGTTATGATTGTCGAGCAAGTTAAGGAGATCATAACATGGTCCATTCACCGTGAATGGTCCAGACTTGTGATCAATGGGCCCCACCTATCATACATGAGAAGGAATGTGTATCGTGGAAACACAGTGTCTTAAAACCCAAATCGGACCAGAGGGCTAGATTGATTCAGACCATGAAACTGTGGCAGAAATGGACCACTTCACCAATACCCAAATTGGACCAAATGGCTAGATTTTTGGGCCAAAATGTGTCCTATGGTTAGACCAGCTGTGAAGCCGAATCGCGCACAAAAATGGGTTAGTATCTGATCTGGGTTTTAAAAAGTAGAACTAAAGAATGCGTTTGGCTTAGCCAAATTAGATTGATTAATCATGAAATATCCTAAAGTTTCACGATATTCTTTCCTGTAGGTCACAAGTCAGAGACACGCCATAACTAATATTGCTGAGATTTTGAATTTCTATTGATATTTTTGCCAAATATCAATCAGATGATGCTAATACATGATCCTAATACAGGCGATCTTACATGTGGACCCTTGAAAGGAACTCTTTTTCAAAAAATCATTAACCAAGATCATCTTTTCAGCAATATCTAAAAATAACCACACCAAATTTTTTTTTAAAAAAAATCATATTTTCAGCATGATTATAGGATCCTGGCCCATCTGCAACAACACCCAAATGATGGACGACTACGACTGCATGCAGACCTAATGGCACGACAAATGGAAATGAGCTGGAGAAAACAACTCAATAAAGTAATAAAATAGAACGAAAGCGCCCTTTGATTCAGTTTTTAATGATGTTATTAGCACAATGCTTCATCCTAGCTTTGAATATTTTCATTTTTAAAAGGAAAGTGGTGTCAAGTACAATGCGTATGTTAAAATACAACATTTTTATTTTCCTGTAATGCGTAATTCAATGGAACATCCAAGCCGTGAAAAGGGTGGATCAAACCCTGAAGATCATGTGGATAAAAAATTCGGGAACAATCCACTCATCAAGTACTGGGCCACACACATACAGTAAGTTAGACCATCACCTTCACATTGATTCCGACAGTGTCACCCTCCTGATGAATGGACCATCCTGATTTTCATCCCAGGTAATCTTTACAATGTGGTCCACCTTTCTCACCGCACGTATGTTATACAAAAGCGAAACATAAGTGGGAAATTTAAGAATAAAAAAAAAACATTGTAACATACAACCTTGCATGTCATCATCTCTCCCTCTTTAAACAACTATTCAATAATCCAAATACACTTTCTCGGAAAAAGGCTGAAAAGCAGTTGTATATGAAACATGTGATTCCTTACCATTTGCACGTTGGAGAAGATGGATTTATTTATGATATTTTCCTCTCTCCTTTTTTGTTTTTTTTTTTTTTTCTTGCTTTTACTTTATTGTGTACTTGTTTATGAGATGTAAAGATCATCCAAGAGAGAGGACAAAAAAAAAAGCCCGTACCTGACCGTCCATGGAATGTTGGACATGTTACCCAACATGTCGCACGTGTACCATATCTGGCAGGTGGCCCACCATGGAGATCACCTGCTGTAAAAGTCAGGTTCTCCTCCATTGGTCAGGTGGACCACCTTGTACAAAAATCACCGACAATTTAAACCATTAACCATACACTTACGAACCGTCCAACTCAGCATGTACTTGGGGGCGGGCTCGGACGCGGATTAGCTACTGACGAGTTTAGTAGCGAAGTGACGTCACCTAGTTCTGTGGGCCCCATTATGATGTATGTATTTTATCCGTACCGTCCATCCATTTGGAGAGATCATTTTAGGGCATGATCCAAAGAATTAGGTGGATCCAAAGCTTAAGTGGACCCTACCATTGAAAGCAGTGGTGAGAGTGACGCTCACCATTGAAACCTCCCTGGAACCC
Source organism: Liriodendron chinense (assembly GCA_003013855.2). Lineage (NCBI taxonomy): Eukaryota > Viridiplantae > Streptophyta > Magnoliopsida > Magnoliales > Magnoliaceae > Liriodendron > Liriodendron chinense. Next base: position 9,095,819 of record PVNU02000637.1, on the reverse strand, counting down.
ACCATGATGTTTATTTGAGATCCGACCTGTTCATAAGTTAACATAGACATGGAAGAATGGAAAACATAAATATCAGCTTGATCGGAAACTTTTGTGGCCCAAAAGTTTTTAATGGCGGGCGTTCAATTCCTACTATTTTCTATTACAAATGGAGGATAGGTGTGATACAACATACATTGTTATGGGCCCACAGAGCCTGGTGACGTTACTTCAGGAGCGACGCCGTAAGCAGCTAATCCGCGTCCGGCGGGGTCGCCTATTTTTTCATCGGAAGCGGAACTCGATGGTGGGTTGACGCCACCAAAATCCGTGGTCCCCTCAACATGACGTATGTGTCATATCCACACCGTCTATTCATTTTTTGAGATCATTTTAGGGCATCAGCCCAAAAGTGAGGCAGATCCAAAGCTCAAATGGACCGTACGGTAGAAAGCAGTGGGGACAATGACACCATACCCACCATTCTTAGGGCCCACCATGATGTTTATCTGTACTGTAGAAAGCAGTGGGGACAATGACACCATACCCACCGTTCTTAGGGCCCACCATGATGTTTATTTTCCAATCCAATTTGTACCTAAGGTAACACAAAACTGGACGAAGGGAAAACACAATTATCAAATTGATCCAAAACTTCTATGCCCCAATAAGTTTTCAATAGTAGACGTTCAATTTCCACTGTTTGTTTGTTGTGGTGTGGTCCACTTGAGCTTTGTATCTGCATCATTTTTAAGCTCGTGTCCTACAATATCTCGAAATTGTTGACGTCAACACACCCCTAAAGGTCGGTACTTTTTCACCATGTCTGCAGGTTAAATCAATATGTACCAGTTTTGGTGGTACAAGGCTGTTGTGGGGCCATGCAATATGTGTGTCAGATCAGCCCGTCCATCAGAAGATTTACCACTCAACCGTTTCGAAGGTTAAATCGAGGGATCAAAACTCCTGCCCAAGTTGTATGTAAGTTGAAAAATGGACCTCTTCGCCATCTGGATTTTCATTGCCATATTATTTCGAACGGTCCCATCTTTGGCGCGGCCCAAATGGCATGCATCGGGATCATTAAGGGCGCGGATTTCTAGGAAGTTCCTGCGCTGGGAACCAAGGTGGGGCCGGAAATCCTGCGAAAGCCTTGCGCAGAAAGTTCCTGCGCTGGGAACCAAGGTGGGCCCCACAGTGATTTTTTTAATAAACCCACCCCGTCCATCCGTTTTGGGAGCTCATTTTAGACATGAGGACAAAAATGGACCGGATCCAAGACTCAAGTGGGCCGAAAACGTGAGGATGGAACTTTCACAATTGAAATATTTGTGGAGCACAGGAGTTTCGAATCAGGATAATATTTGTGTTTCCAGTTCATCCCAGTAGTAGTGAAGTTATGGACGGTATGGATGTCATATAAACATCACTGTGGACCCAGGGAGGTTTCAACGGTAGCAATTTACCTACCCACCTTTTCCTTTAGTGAGGCCCATTGACTCTTGGATCCGGTTCATTTTTCTTCTCACGTCCTAAAATGAGCTCCCAAAACAGATGGACGGGGTGGATTTATCAACAAAGATCACTGTGGGCCCCACCTTGGTTCCCAGTGCAGGAACTTCCTGCGCAAGGCTTTCGCAGGAAATCCGCGCCCGTCCTTCCACCGTGTAGCCACTCATAACCGACGGCATGCGTTGTCTTTTATTGCCAGGTTCAAAGATAATTAGTAGTAGAACCGGTCTATTGTGGAGCCCAGACAATGTATGCATGACATCCAACCCGTCCATCAGAAATGTCCCCACACTTTTGGCCTTAAGCCCAAAGATGGGACCCATCACAGGGGAAAAAATTGAGATTGGACACCCACCACTGATTTGTGTGGTGGCCTGTAATGTTCTGTATACACCATCTAGTCCATTCATACGACATATCTGCCTAAGATGAAAGGATAATGCAAAAATCAACCCAAAACTTGAGTGAGCTCTAAACAAATCAATGGTGGGCGTCCCACCTCAGTTTTGGATCAACCTGATTTTTTGCCGTTGGTCAAAGTTGAGCATATGATGGAAAAGTTAGACATAATGCATGCGTTATATGAGTTACTGTAGACAACTCCATCTACACCATATTAGAAGCGCTTTGTATGCATAAATCTTGAAATGCACCCCTATATCTAATTCCATATGTGAATCCATCCAAATTACCATCTAATCTAATTTGTCAAATCCATGACCTAATCCGGGCCATTTAAACCCCAAAATAAAGCCAAATTAGTAATATGGCGGTGGCAAAAATTCAACTTTTTGCTGGCATCTTTTCTTCTCCAAAAGTTATTAGGTATTTCCGAAATTAAAGGGCAATCACTCAAATGTAAGAATTTAGTCAAAAATCACTAGGAAAAAATTCAATTTTTGTTGATGATTCAATTATAACATCATTTCCTCAATTTTTCAAGCTTCTCATCGTTTCCGTTTATTATATGCCATTCTTCAACTTCTTTGTAAAAATCATTAGAAGAACAACACTTTATATCTTTACACTTAAACGTCACTTAAAAATTATTAAACCAACCTCAACCAATCAATGAGAGGATGCTATGTATTCAAGATCTTCCAGTAGTTAATCACAATAAGTCATGAGATATTTTGCTCCTTATCTACCTACTAATAATCAAAATATCACCAACTCAAATTATAAGTACCATCCGCCAAATCATTTACAGCACAACAATATACAACAACAACCACGTGACCGAGAAAGCCTCAAAGACAATACTGATGTCTTAGAGAAAGTGGTAAAATCCTTCCTCTTTAGGCACATTTCATATAAGAAGCCCTAAAAACTAATTAACGAAGACATCTTAGAGAAAATTGTGAAATATTCTCCTCTTTAAGGCTATCCTCCCCATAAGGTCTTAAGAATAGGATGTGAATTGAAGAACTTAAATCATCTTCTTTGATCTAATAGTGCAAGTGTTCTTCTTTTCCTTGCTCTCACATCTCTATTCAAGACCCATTATCTTTCCTCTCCAATCAAATCTCTCAGCCCTTGGCTAACCCAAGCAGCTCATTTATTGTTTCTCTTTCACTGTGTTGCTACAATTCCCTTCTCACACACACTAAAGTTGTATAGATCTATTTTATTTCTTACTTTATTTATCTATTTATTTTCAATCAATAATTTAAAGCTAGAATCCATACCTACACCTTTGGGACATTGGTAGACTGACTGACAATAACCTTGTCTCAACATTGCAATCTAGGTATCAAATCCCAACATGGGGTGCCTAACATTGTAGGGTGACTAACAGTGTGGGTGTGTGTACTAGTACTGGGATGTGTGTTACTAAAAAAAAAAAAAAAAAGCAAAAAAAAAGCAACAAAACAAAAAAAAAAGAAGCTAAAATCCCAAATAATCTTAAATACCATAAAGTAGAATATTGTATATTTATACATGCAAAAAATGGTGCCTGAAACCCTTCCTTTCCCCTAATCAAGGCTTTTACTAAAAATTTACAAACACAAATCACATAGAGTTATTCAAATTTAAACTGCACAACTTCCCCTTGAATATTGTGGCATTGTGGTCTTTAACCTACGGTAGATTCTGAAAAAAAAAAATCTCTATTACAACACCTTCCCTTTCCGCGCATTCTGCTGGTTAAGCAAGCACCCCAAATAGAGTAGTATCCATAACATCAACGGTTAAGATCATCAAGCCATCTCAACATGCCCCCTTGCAGCGACACATGTTAATCATCCCTCTCTATTAAAACCTCTCGCATGTGCCTCTTGGAATTAATACATGTATTAGCACCGATTCTCTATTAGCATACCTCAAAGCCGCACCTGATTTTGGGATTTCATGGATGCATAGAATATCTAATTATATCTACTAAGGTGTGTGATCTCAAAGCAGTATCTTAGATAGTGTTTACGTTTTAAGTCACCAACGTAAGATTATCTTATAAATAAAAAATTCATGATGCATTGCACACATGGCGTAATCTTAAGTTCATTTCACTTGGACATAATCATCCTTTTTTTCTTCTTTATTCATCTTATCCTTTTGTTAATCATTGCCGCTACATGATTAAGTTTCACTTAAGGTTATTTAAATATTGCAAGGACAGTAGGGCTGACGTGGACCACATTGGCTTGTGGATTACAGGCCCCAGCCTGATATGGGTCGGGTCAACCTCTCTTGACCCAGGGTTCAGCCCAAATTGAATCAGGTTGTAGGTCGAGTTTGTGTCAAAAAAAAGTAGCTCATTTAGATTAATGGACCGTTCCCAGGTTTTGGCCAATCCGACTTGACCCACCCATGTATTGAATAAGTGGGTCCAAATGACCCGACCTGACCCATAATCCGAAACAAAAGTATCTTAAAATACACGTGTGATTACAAACATATGCCATTGAAAAAACCCAATTCCATAAGTGTATAATTGTAACTACCATACACATGAAAACTCCAAAAATAGCAAAAAAAGTCCAGCACTAGACACTGAAGTTAGTATATTGGTCACTCTCGGCAAGTTGGTTGAGCCTGAACTAACTGCAATTAAATGGGATTGGCCGGGTTAGGATTGGGCTGTAGAAATTTTAAGCAGTTGGGGGTAATGGGAAGCAAGTTGGGTTAGGTCTAGATTTCTTGACCCGTTTATTAAATGAATCGGGTTTAACAAACCCCCACCCGATCTGAACCTGACCCATTTAAATGGGTTTTCTCAGTCCTGATTAATAATCAAATTGGGCTTGGGCTAACCCTGGACCAGCCCATTGCTCAGGTTGATGAATTATTTTGAGTTTTTTTATTACTAGTTTCTAATTGGTGGGACATTTTGGTAAAAATATGGTTGAAAATTTGCATTGTAATGGGTGGGGTCATTTTGGAAATAAAAGTTACAGATCTTTATATATAATACGTCAGTTGTCAAGGTAAAAAAAGTTTCACCCGCTGTAACACTTTCCTATTTGTGAGGATTTGGAAACGCTTTCCACTAAATTAATAGGTATTTGTGTAATTTACAACAGAGTCAAACGGTGTGTTTCACGTGTAGTTGGAATTTTTCCTCCCCCCTTTAGGGCGTGTTTGGTGCGTGGAATTAGACTGCATTAAGTAGGATTTGGTGGAGGAGAGTGGATTAGTGCGGCCAGTGCCTCGCTCAAAACAGTGCCGCCCAGAGCCTAATTTGATGTATGCATTGTATATCCATGCTGTCCATCTGTTTTTCCAGCTCAGTTTTGGGAATGATCACAAAAATGAAGAAGATCTGAATATCAGGTGGACCACACCACTGGAAACAGTGGTGATTGACCATTAAAAGCTTCTTGTGGGCCATATAAGCTTTACGACAAGCTGAAATTTTTATGTTTATTTTTTTCTCCTATTTCCAGGTCTGTGTGAACTTATCAACAGGTGGGATGGAAAATAAACATTACGGTGGACCCTAGGAAGTTTTTTGTGGTGGGAGAACAATCACCACTGTTTGTGGTATGATCCACCTGATATTTTGGATCTGCTTCCTTTTTTGCATCATGCCTTAAAATGAGATGGAAAAATGGATGGACGGCGTGGATATACAATAAATACATCAAGGTGGGCCCCACCGTCAGGATCCCATTGCAGGTAGCTTAAGCAACGGTTGAAATGGAGGACAGTATCCTACTGGACACGCCGGAAAACATCCAAATCATTACTATTTTTTACTTTGAGATTGCAGCCCATGCATTTAGGGCCTTGTAATAATGATCCATACCGTCTGTATGACGGATCACACCATAGATGGTTGATAACCAAGAAAATTTTCAAGTTTGGAAAACCCTATGGATGTCCCACGAAAGACTGTTAAAGGATCAAAAGCTGAAATTTTTTGTTTTTCAAGTGCAAGGAGTCTAACTATGCAAGCGCTTTGGACCGTTGAAATATGACACCAAATCCAACAAGTCCATGAAATTGAATTAATTGGATTTCTAATTTTACCTACCACATGATCCTGACCACCTTATCAAAATAGACACTCCCGTTGAATGTATACCTCTGTTTTCTTTTTCTTTTTCTTTTTCTTTTTTCTAACCATCCATTTGTAGGCCATCAATCAAAAGGAAGGTTAGGATTTCACAACAAACAAAATCTTGGGTGATGGTCTATCTATAGCGGGCCCCTTAATTTCGAAGGTTCAGATAGCATTACACATGATCGCATTTTCGGCGGAGATGCCATTCAAGACTAACGACAATGTTCCCTACTGACTAACACTGTATTTGGTCTTTTAAATTTTAATATAAAATACAGCATTTAAATATTAAATATTATCCCTCACAAATTCCAAGATTGGCACTGTCTGTACGGACGCGGATTGCGTCCGACCTTGGTCGAACCTTTAAGCGTCCGACTAGAACTGTTTGGGGACCCACTGTGATGTATCAGTTTATCCAAGCCGTCCATCCATCTTATAAGATCATGTTAAGGTATGAGCCCAACAATAAGTCAGATCCAACGCTGTAGTCGACCAAACCAAATAGTAAACCTGGTTGCATTAAATGCGCATCCAATGCACGGAGCCAAATTTCAAGTTGCATTAAATGTAAGAGTCGTATCTGGTGTGGTCCATAGAACTGTTGGATCTGCCTCAATTTTGGGCCCATCCCTTAGCATGATCTCAGAAAATGAGTGGACGTTGTGGATAAACCGATACATCACGGTGGGCCCTCGAACAGATCTGGTCGGACGCTTAAAGGTCCGACCAGGGTCGGACGCCATTCGCGTCCTGTCTGTACATTAATAATCAAAGAGGACAGAAGCGGATTGCGTACTGAGCAGCGTACTGAGTAAACTCTGTGGGTCCACTGTGATTTATGTACTTTTCCATTCCGTCCATCTATTGGGCTTGAGCCTAGAAATGAAGTATATCCAAATCCCACGTGGCCACATGACAGGAAGAAGTGTGAATTGAACATTTACCATTGAAAATTAAGTGGAGGCTGCATTTGATATTTGTGCAAGCTTTTGATCAAGCTGATATTTGTGCTTTCCCTTCATCTATGCTTTTGTGGTCTTATGAAAAGGTTAGATGACAAACAAACATCATTGTGGGCCCTCAGAAAGTTTTCAATGGTGGAAAATCATTATTCCCACGGTTTTTCTGTGGTGTGGTTCACCTGAGCTTTGGATATGGTTCAATTTTGGGTTAACCCTTGAAATGAGGTGGAAAAAGGGCTGAACAAATAGATTACATGCATTCATGGTGGGCCTAACAGGGTTTACGAAGTACCAGAAAAGCTTACTGAGTAACTCAGTATTTCAAAGAGCACGACTTCAATGTGGGCAATGTGTACGGATACGTACATCTCCCACGATGTAAAGAAGTTGGTCAGGGATCCAACAACCATTTACAAATGCAGAATTTAGAAAATCCATTTCACCATGCGTGTTAAGATTCCCACCAACCACTAATATTAGATGGTCGGTTATGTATGAACACGACTTTCGGAACACTCCGTGCGCATGAAATTCTACATGTTTGTTTACATTTTAAACTAGAGAAATGATCAGCATAAGTTATAGAGCATCTAGCTCAATGTGGACACTTGGGCAGTCCAATGCATTGATCTAGACGGTCCATTAAGTTTAGAATATATTTCATGGGCTGCCAATGTGAAAAATCACACTAATTGGAGTATATGATCCATTTATAAGTTAATCATCTTTGACAACTGCCCATTTTCAAATACATGAATGGAATAGTTAGGATTTTCCAGTGAAAGTGACATCTTAAAACTGTTAAGTATCCAAATGTGCCTCTACAAATACTGACAGAGATCCGTCCCGGTGGCTTATCGATGGCAGCAGGATTTGACTGGGCTTGTGCTGCTATCATAAATGGGACATGCAAAGCATGTTTTAAAGTTGTTGAGTACATACCTGGCCGTAGCCTGGTTCAGTCAAATCCTACAGCACCAGCATAGACTTTAGGTGAGACCAAGACTCACCCAAAACTGTGCCGCCCTTACTGTGGGGCCCACCTTGACATATATATATTTTGTATCCATACTATCCATCTGTTTTATCATATCATTTTAGAAAATTATCCCAAAATGAAGCAATTCCAATTATCAGGTGGACCATACCGTAGGAAACAATGGTGATTAACCATTAATGGGCCACAAAAGTTTTGGATTAAGCTGATATTTGTTTTTTCTCTTCATCCAAGCTTATATGACCTTATCAATGGATTGGACAGCAAATGCACACTGTGCCCTAAGAAGTTTTCAATGGTAGGCCGTGTAGTCACCATTGTTTCCTATTCTATGGTCCACCTGATAACTAGATGTGCTTCATTTTTTAGATAATGCCCTAAAATGTCTCAAAAATGGATGGTTAGTGTGGATACAAGATACAAGCATCAAGATAGCCCTGAAGGTAAGGGCTGCACTTGACCAGGTGAGGCGGGTCTCACCTAATCTGCTCACCTTAAATGGGTAGTTGAAAAAACCTCGATTTATGATGTGACATTGACTCCCTCGTCAGACTTATTTATTTATGTATCTTATTGTGCATTGTTTGGATTTTCACTAAACCAAAATGCTCCTCTGCCACACCCTGCCACACTTCCTACTGTACGGCAGCAGCTTTTTGCAGAAGTTGAGAGGGCCTTTTGAGAATTGGGGGTGGACCCCACAAAATCGATTGTTGGGGCCAGCCTTCGGCTAATCTGATCCGTTCACTTTAATTGGACATCTGTGAACCCACAAGAGAGTCATTTCAAAAAATAAAATTTGGAGCTTTCTGTGGCCCACGACTACGTTAATTATGTAAATTAATTTTGAACTGCTTCCTCTAGTGTGGTCCATCCGTGATAGTTTTGCTCTCAAACTTGGCTAAATCACATGAAATTAAAATCACTTTCAAGTGAACGGCTTGGATCTACTCCAAGACTATCCATTAGACCCCACATAAGACGTGAGATGGGTTAAATTTATGATTCCCTTATACGGGAAAGGCCATTTGGCCTTCTCCTTTTTTTTCTTTTCTTTTTTTTGTTCGAGAAGGGACCATTTCATCATCAGGGCTATTGTCACCTTCATGGGACCTACTCCGACAAGCTTCCGGTGTATATCCGGTGTCAATTCCTCCATTCCAACGAGCTTCTGAGCTTTTTTTTTTTTTTTTTGCAATTAACGGTCATAACTCCTTGCAAGTTGTAGATCCCACAAAAATGCACTTTTAAGTAATCAAATGGTGTCTAAATGAGGTGATTCCAAAGCCATCTAAAAGCTCACCAAATTACCTTTCCAACATGTCAAAATCACCTAAATCGAACATGCAACGAGGGAGTTATGACTGTTTTTGTCAGATTTGCGAATGACAGAGTTTCGATGAACGACGGTAACTTTTAACCCACTTTTGGGCAATCGAATTGGGGTATAAATCAAGTAATTCCAAATCCATCTGAAAGTTCATCAATTTACCTTTCTAACAAGTATAAGATCACCCAAATCAGACATGTAATAAGGGAGTTATGACCATTTTCATCGGATTTACGAATGACTAGAGTATCGAAGAATGGCAATGACTTTGGGACTAATTTTAGGCAATCAAGTGGTGTCCAAATGAGGTGATTCTAAAGCCTTCTAAAAGTTCATCAAATTATCTTTCCAACAAGTATAAGATCATCAAAATTGAACATGTAACGAGGGAATTATGACTATTTTCGCTAATAAACACTAACCATCACCAACAGACACTGACCGTCACCGATTGGTCAGTGAGTATAGGCGATTGGTCAGTGAGTATCGACGTTAGTCATTAAATATCGACGATGAACAATGCAGTATCGTCGATTTATCAATGTCTGTCGGAAAAAACAGTCATAACTCATTCGTTACATGTTCGATTTGGGTGATCTTATACTTGTTGAAAAGCTAATTTGATGAACTTTCATATGGCTTTTGAATCACCTCATTTGGACATCACTTGATTGCCCAAAAGTGGGCCCAAAGTCATTGTCGTTCGTTGATACTCCTCCATTCGCAGATCCGACGAAAATGATCATAACTCCCTCGTTACATGTCCAATTTTGGTGATCTTGTACTCGTTACAAAAGGTAATTTGATGAATTTTTAGATGGCTTTGGAATCACCTCATTTGGACCCCACTTGACTGCTCAAAAGTGGGTCCAAAGTCACTGTCATTCGTCTATACTCCGTCGTTAATAGATCCGACGAAAACAATCATAACTCTCTCGTTACATGTCTGATTTGAGTGATCTTGTACTTGTTGGAAATGTAGTTTGATCAAATTTCAAATGGTTTTGAAATCACCTCATTTGGACACCATTACCTAAAGGCGGGCCTCGTTTTCGTGAGATTTGTAACCTACATGGAGTTATGACATTTAACTCCAGAAAAATACTCAGAAGCTTGCTGGAATGGAGGGAATAATACCGGATACATGCCAGAAGCTCGTTGGAGTAGGTCCCACGGAGGTGGCAACAGCCCTGACTGGCGAAATGGTCCCTTCTCGAAGGAAAAAAAAAAAAGAAGAAGAAAAGAAAGAAAATGCCACACAAGAGACCCATCTATTGAACCCATCCCACTTCTTATGTGGGGTCCACTGGATTTGCTTGGAGCATATCCAAGCCGTTCACATGAAAAGAGTTTTAATTTCATACAATCTGTCATCATGCGTGAACCACACAGGAGGAAACAGTTCGAAATTAACTCACAACATTAACGTAGGTGTGGGCCACAAAAAGCTCCATTTTTTTTTGATGTCCAATTAAAGTGAACAAATAAGATCAACTAAAGGGTAGCACCAACAGTCGATTTTGTGGGGCCCACACTCAATTCTAAAAAGGCTCTCTTGACTTTCGCAAAAAGTTATTTTCATCTAATGAAAATACAAACAATGTCGAGCGAGCTACATAAATAAATAAGTCTGACAAGAAGGTCAATGTCACAAATGATGTCATAAATCGAGGCCTTTCCATAAATAAACTCTAACGGTCCAATTTATGGATCATCAATCAATGGTTTCAGTCCACCATTCTCATTCTCAAAGAGGTGGCCCAATCTGATGAGTGAACGATGCTACATTACTTGCAGCTATCTTGCAATGGGGGCCACCTTATGCAGCCCTTTGATGTGCTTTAAGCTTCCATATGAAGGGCTACCCAAGAATATCTGAACCACAAACCTAGTGGCCCACAAGAGAGTCGAATCACAAAACTTAAAGTGTTTAAAGCACTTATTGCCAAAATGCCCTAACTGAGAAGCACAAACGTTCAAAATGCTCCACAACCGTTAGATTATAAGCTGACAGCCTTCCTCACATTCACAAATATACTTGTCTACCTTACACCAAAATCTGTTCACAACCGCCCATTAAAGCTTCCATCTGATGGGCCACCCAAGAATATCTGAACCTCATGGGTTGAATAGATTTCTGGCCGCTGTAGTTGGTAACTTTAGCAATTATTTTATTATTTTCCTAATAATTTAAAGCGTCCACTAATTTTATAATTAGTATTTTAACAATTTTAATTTCCAAGAAGAGCTCTCTTGATGAAACCCTCTTGATATATCGCTGCCGAATATCTTATACGTTGATGAACAGAATGAGAATCCAGACCGTCCATATGATAGGACGAAGTTAGAATCACACCTGCTGTATGATTCCAGACTAATGTGTGGGCATTCTCTAATTCTCCTTTAAAATGTTGGCGAGAGATACAGAGTGGATAAATAGGATTTCCAGATTGATTTTTCTACAGATAGGCTATGCAAGGTAAGTTCCAGTACGTGAACGGTCTGGATTCATTGAAAGTAAAGTCAAGTGAATCGAGTTGAGCTGCGATTGACAAAATTAGTTCATTGCGATTAACTAGAATGGTCAGCAGCAAGAAGCAGCTGCGAAGTTAGCTCTCTATGACCATGAGCGAATCTACGACGTTAGATTTTTGTCGGCTAGCGAACCGCAGTTAATTAAATGGTGTTCCTGCGCACGTGACGGATCTGTCTTTATCCACGTGCTTACGTGTACTTTCCTTTTCGGGCAAGTTAGGGCTGTAGTCAAAGTCAGATGCTATGGTCCAAATGGTCAATTTACATCTTTGAATACGTAAGCGTGCTACTTTTCAACCGTCCGATGTCATCATCTTTTCATCTGACGGTCGAATTTCAAGGAATTTACAATTACCAACCTAAGATATGGTAAATCTAAATGTTTGAAATGTTGCTAACCCATATCTAAGCGCCACAAATAAAATGATTTTGCTCCTATTCTTCAAATGCTCGGCCTCCAGAATTTCTGCTTTATCCTAGGATCTGTTTGTATAAGTGGGCCCCATCGCTCACTGATCTAGACTGTTGATCTGGTGAGTCCCACCATAGATGATCTATGCTCCAAAATTCTCCAAGATTGGTAGATTCTATCCAGTGAATGTTTCGCCATTTTCAGTAGGCTTCAAATGGACGGTGAAAAGCACAAATTGTAAACGGTAAGCACTTGGCCCGGAAAAGGTTCAGGAAAGTAACGGGTAGGATTGTCTGGCCGTTGTGGTCTTTTCAGCGATGAGGCATCTCATGGTTGGCCCACTAGGTGAGCAGTCCCGATTCATAGGGCTCTCAATGGATCGGGTATCCGAGATCCGATTCGCTCCGAATCCATATAATGTAGATTTGGATCTTAAAATAGGTCTGATTAGTTAAGTGGATCGGATTTGGATCTAAAGATAAGTCTGATTACTTAAATGGACCAGATTTGGATTCACCGGGAAATATCCGGAGTTCAATCTGATTAAGATCCGCCCGTATATGTTACCTTACTGTATATGTTATGTTCTCCCTTTTAATGATTATTTTAGGTCATGTCTCAAAATTGAGACATGCCACTCTTGGGTCAACCATACCACAGTAAATATTGGGATTTGCATCATTATTCTACTAAATTAAATATATTATATTATATATTTATTTAGATTTGTAATGGGGTGGATTTGGACTTAGATCCGACCCTTATCCAATGGTTATATGGATTTTGGATAGGAAATGGATCTAACAATTTATAAATGGATCGGATATGGATATCACCTTTTGGATCCAAGTTGATCCGAATCCGATCCAAATCCGTCTATAGATATACACGGACTTGGATCTGGATCCAACTGGATCCGATCCAGATCCAACTCATTGAGAGCCCTACCGATTCACCATTCGTACTGCCACGTGTATGGTGGAAGGGAGGAATTTCACAACATATACATCTGAAGGGAGTGGCCGAGTTCTCCATTAGTGGCACATAATTTCTCTAATGGGCACGAACTTCGCTCGCGTGGGGCCCTTGGTGATGCATCCAACCCATTGATCTGATGGCCCTCGTCGTGGATGGACAATACCCCCAAATTGGAAGATCCTAGCCGATCGATCCTTAGTCTTTCATCCATTAATGAGAACTTCGGGTATCTTTTGTATTTTGCATGCCAACAATTGAAAGGTTATACAGTAGCCCGATTGATGAGATTCTTTTAATGTTGTCCATCCATTGTGGAACCCACAATCTCAACGGTCTGGATCATCAAATCGCGGCCCCCACATGTACAAACCTCATGAACAATACAGGGTAAGAGGCCGGATCTATTACAAGCACTTGTAGGTTAACGTAAATACTCAAAGAGGTTAATTTGGTCTTTTCACAAAGGACTCAAAAAGAGATAAAAAGTTGTGAATCTATTCGCGCCAGTTGTCTAAATTGACACTGCTACCCTTGTGGTGTTACTTTATTACAACTTTAACCTTGAAATTGTCAGTTACGTTAAATCTCTGAAATGGGGCCCACATAAATTTAATTTGTCGATCGATACCGTCCAGCAGTTTTTTCATCCTCTATTATATCATTAGAAAAAGAATGAGGCGCATCTGAGTGGAATGTGGGCCGTAAATAGTATTAGTAGTGTGTTAAGTATGTACCATTAAATGTAAATGAAAATGATGTGGACCACTTGATTATTTGATTTGCCACACTTTTTTAGTATCGGAACAAAAAAAATCTTTAAATTTGAATGAACAACATGAATCATTGCTAACAATATCAATAAATGAAGGTGTGACCCATTACTATAACAAGGCAATCCAAGTCGGGGTGAACCGTTACTATTTTGAAAATTCGGTGTGTGTCCGTGTTCGATAGTGTGTGGTTAGAGTGGTTCTTGAGTCTCGGTACCGTAATACAGCATCTTCTTGAGTGGTTACGAACCCAGTCATAGCTCGGTGAAAGTGTTCGGCGTGCCACCGAAGGTTTACAGTGCAAGTCGGTGTGGATCGATTTTATTTTAGCGGTACAATGTGCGTCAATGTTTTTCGGTATGATGTTAGAATGCTTCCGTAGTCTTGATATCATGATGCAGCGTCTTCCTAATTGGTTATGCACCCACTCCTACTTCGGTAAAAGAATTCGAGTTGCGACTGCCTCGGTTGCAGTGCAAGTCGGAAGGAACCGTTACTATTTTGGATGCCCCGTGTGTATCCGTGTTCGTTGGTGCATGGTTAGAGTGATTCTTAAGTCTCGGTACCCTAACGCAACGTCTTCTTGAGTGGTTACAAACCCACTTGTAACTAGGTGAAAGCGTTGGGCGTGCTAGTGAAGGGGTGTAGTGCAAGTCGGTGTGGATCGATGTTATTTTAGGGGTATAGTATGCGTCAATGTTTTACGGTATGATCTTAGAGAACTTCCATAGTCTCGGTATCATGATGTAGCATTTTCCTAGTTGGTTGCGCACCTACTCGAACTTCAGTAAAAGAATTCGAGTTGTGACAGCATGAGCTGCAGTGCAAGTCGGAGGGAACTGTTACTATTTTGGAGGTCTTGTGTATATCTATGTGCGTCAGTGCGTGGTTAGAGTGATTCTTGAGTCTCGATACCCTAACTCAGCGTGTTCTTAAGTGTTTACGCACCCACTCATAGTTTGGTGAAAGCGTTCGGCGTGCCAAGGAAGGGCTGGTGTGCAAGTCGACGTTTATCAATGCTATTTTAAGGGTACGATATGCGTCAGTGTTTTTCGGTGTGTGGTTAGAGTGCTTCCGTAGTGTTCGTATCATGATGGAGAATCTTTCCAGGTGGATACGCACCCACTCGTAGTTCAGTGAAAGCGTTCGACGTGCGATTGCATGGGCTGCAGTACAAGTCAGAGTGAACCGTTACTATTTTGGGGATCCCGTGAGTGTCCGTGTTCGTCGGTGTGTGGTTAGAGTGATTCTTGAGTCTCGGTACCTTAATGCAGCGTCTTTTTTGGTGATTCTCCACCCATTCGTAGTTCAGTGTAAGCGTTCGGCGTGCCATCGAAAGGCTACAGTGCAAGTTGAAGTGGATCAATGTTATTTTAGAGGTTCGGTACGGTGTGCATCAATGTTAGTTATTGTCTATGTAGAATGGTTCTATAGTCTTAATACTATGATCGAGAGTTTTTGTAGGTGAATACATATATACTCATAATTCATTGAAAGCGTTCGACCCACAATCGCATTTGCTGTAGTGCAAGTCGGAGGGAACCATTAATATTTAGGGGGTCCAGTATGTGTTCGTATTTGTCGGTGCGTGGTTAGAGTAATTCTTGAGTTTTGTTTCCCTAACGTGGCGTCTTCTTGAGTGGTTATGCACCCACTCGTAGTTCGGTGAAAACATTTGACGTGTCATTGAAGAAATACTGTAGAAGTCAAAGTGGATCGATGTTATTTTAGGGGTACGGTATGCGTCAGTGTTTTTCGGTATATGGTTAAAGTGCTTTCGTAGTCTCGGTACTATGATGCAACGTCTTCCTAGTTGATTACACACACACTCGTACTTCGGTAAAAGCATTCGAGATGCGACGACATGTGCGGCAGTGCAAGTCGGAGGGAACTGTTACTATTTTGGGGGTCCGGTGTGTGTCCGTGTTCGTTGATGCATGATCAGACTGATTCTTGAGTCTCGGTACCCAAATGTAGCATCTTCTTGAGTGGTTACGCACCCACTCGTAGTTCGGTAAAAGTGTTCGGCGTGCCATAGAAGGTCTGGTGTGTAAGTCGGAGTGGATCGATGCTATTTTAGGGGTACGGTATGCGTCAGTGTTTTTCGGTATATGGTTAGAGTGCTTTCGTAGTCTCGGTACCATGATGCATCTTCTTCTTAGTTGCTTACGCACCCACTTGTGATTCAGTAAAAGCATTCGAGATGCGACTGCATGTGCTGCAGTATAAGTCGGAGGGAACAGTTACTGTTTTGGAGGTCCGGTGTATGTCCGTGTTTGTCGGTGCAGTGTCAGAGTGATTCTTGAATCTCTGTACCCTAACGTAGAGTCTTCTTGAGTGGTTACGCACCCACTTGAAATTCGGTGAAAGCATTCAGCGTGCCACCGAATGACTGCTGTGTAAGTCGGAGTGAATCGATGCTATTTTAGGGGTACGGTATGCGTCAATGTTTTTCGATATTTGGTTAGAGTGCTTCCATCGTCTCGGTACCATTATGCATCTTCTTCCTAGTTGTTTACGCACCCACTCGTAGTTTAGTAAAAGTATTCGAGATGCGACCGCATGTGCTGCACTACAAGTCGGAGGGAACCGTTACTATTTTGGAGATCCGGTGTATGTCCGTGTTCGTCGGTGCGTGGAAGAGTGATTCTTGAGGCTCGGTGTAATAACCCTGGTTTTACAGTAGTTAAAACATGACTCTAGTTGCTTTAGATTTCAGAGATAATTTAATTAATAGTTTAATTTAATAGTTAAGTAATTAAATAACTTAAATAATGAATAAATTAATATTAAACGATCTGTAAGAATTATAGTATGATCATATTATTAGAAGTGCTCAACATGAACACTAGAATAATATTGAAGTGTCAGGTTTCACATAATCTACAACAAATCAGAAATATATGTTATTAATTGAACTTAAGTTACAGGACATTTTCAAAGATCATGGTTTCTGGTGATCATTTTTGTACAAAACCTTATATACTAGTTCTAGGACTCGATCCAACCATACATGTCAAATTTCAACCCTCCGATCATCCTACAAACGCCCTAATCAGAAATCAGGCCATAAGTGGGCCATCTAATTTCATAAATGTCTCATTTTTAGTGTCATAACCTAAAATGAAGTGGCCTACCTGATGATTGGAGTGGATGTTGCATGTACATCATGGTGGGACCCACGTGCATAACATCCACGTCGCTGGTCCGGTCAACCAGCGTTGACCGCGAAACCAAGAAGAGTTCTTCTTCTTCTTCTTCGTTGCAGCGCTGCTGCGAGCGGACGTCGTCCGCTGGTTTCATCCACGTCGTCCGTTGGGGACCACTGCAGGTGGGCCCCACATGAAAGTGGAACCCAAAGGGTGGGTATACGTGCACCGCATGTAACAGGCAGTGTAAAGGAATCCCTCCCTCACTCGCTGAAACAGCGGACGCTGTTACAGCGTCCGCCCGCTGTCGACAGTGGGACCCCATGCGATCATCGGGGCTGTTACAGCGTCCGCAGGCTGTCGACAGTGGGACCCCATGCGATCATCGGGATGGGCCCCATAGTTCAATCCAAGCCGTCCATTGACTTTGTACCTTCGACAAGTACACACCTCCCAAGTTTCTCTTTCAACAACCGGGTATATAATCTTCTTCAAATCTTCGTTCAAATCAAAGAAAACCAAGATCCGGTCGGTTGCTTTGCATGGACGGTCCCGACTTCACCAATCTCTTCATTGGTCCCCACCTACATATCCGACGGCTTCTACGTGTCGTAGTCTACAAGAAGTGGAAACCGAATCCTTCTTTAAACCAGATACGCAAACCGACCCACGTCGGACTCGCACGGCTATAAAGCCTGCCGTCCATCCCTACGTCCTTCAGAGAAACGCTAGAGAGAGAGAGAGGGTTCGGGCAGAGAAAGAGAGAGAGCTAGTTGAAAGAGAGAGAGAGAGAGAGAGAGAGAGAGAGAGAGAGAGCCTTTAGAGAGAGAGTAGAGAGAGAGAGGGGTCGTGTAGTCTCTCTATCCAGTGGGGGATCCATCCACTGTTGCCTTCCTATTGCTGCTGGAAGAATCCTCCAGCAAAGAAGAAACAGAAGAAGAAGAAGGGAAGAAAAAGAAAGAAAGAAGAAGAAAGGAAGAAAGAAAAGAAGGTGAAGAAAAAGATTTCTTTTCTTGGTCCGAGTCGACTCGTTAAGTTAATCCGGATTTGAGCCGATCTATTTGAAGTCTAAAAGATCAACAAGTAGTGAGTGATCTATCTCAAAAATTTCATGTTAATATCCTTTCAAATTCCTTCCTATTGAGTTTGAAATTCTTCCGTCCTTTCCTCCATGTAATTGATTTTTCAACTTCTTATCTATATAGGATGAGTTTTATACTTTTATGCTATTTTCTAGGCATATGTATTAGATTTTAGTTCAGGGGATCTCTTGTAGTTTTCTTGTTCTTCCTGGTGACACTCCTTTAGTTTTCGTAGGATCTTACGTAGAGGTTAGGCATGGGTTAAACTTCCCTTCACGAATTTCCCTTTCTAGTTACACAAGTGAAAACTGTACACAGTCGTAACTTAAACTTAAATATACAAGATGTTATTATTGGTTCAAAACCTTCCGTAACATACATCATTCTCAACTCCCTTAATTAACGATAAACATCATAGATAGATGGAAGGTTACTTGAATACATACATCTCATGCATGGTATGATTGAAATTGCACTTCGAACGCATAGTATGCTTGATGAATGCTTCCATAATTCATGACACGCACATACATTAATACACTGCGACAGAACAGGAGCATGGTTGATTTGACTCCTGGCGTGCATTATTGATTTGCCACCTCGCTGTACCGGTTAGGTGAGCATGGTTGATTTGCGACAGGTTCCTAATGTTCAGTGGCAGCGAGTTCTGGTCGTTTCACTTATTGAGCATGGTTGATTTGCTCGGTTGGATCAAGTGGTATATGGTTGATTTCCCCACTGGCGTGCATGGTTGATTTACCGCCTCGTTGTACCAGTTAGGTGAGCATCGTTGATTTGCGACAGGTTCCTAATGTTCAGTGGCAACGAGTTCCTAGACGTTTGTTGCTCTCAGACGTATCATAACATACATGACATCATGGTAATCATGTTTCATTCATAATAAGACATAAAGTGTGTTAATCATCATCATAGCCTTGTATATTCGTATGATTCTAGCTATTGGTATTTCACATCTAACATCTTATTAACTGAAATATTACCTGTGATGGAAATGACCTCACTGGGCTTTAGCTCACCAAAATCACCACAGTTCCTGCAGGATATCAGGAGGAAGGAGGAGCGGCTGAAGCGGAATATCTGGACGATTATTTTTATTAGAAGACTTATTCTAGATTAGGTGTTTAATTTATTTCTTTTGGCAGATGATTGAAATAGACTCTAGGAGATTTAAATATTTTGCAGAGTAGATGTAGTTATTTGATTTAAACTTTCGTTTGAGATTAAGTTATGATTAATAAAGCACTTTAGTTGGTATTATTGTGGTATGTGGAATGGAATTTCTCTACAGGTTATATTTGGATTGTATTCACACTCTGAAACACGGGCCTTGAGTTGTTATACTCAAGTCTCGAATTTCAGGGCGTGACACTCGGTACCCTAACATAGTGTCTTCTAGAGTGGTGACGTACCCACTTGCAGTTCGGTGAAAGCGTTTGGCGTGCCACCGAAGGGTTGCTGTGTAAGTCGGAGTGGATCGATGCTATTTTAGGGGTACGGTATGCGTCAAAAAATTTCGGTATTTGGTTAGATTGCTTCCGTAGTTTCGGTACCATGATATATCTTCTTCCTAGGTGTTTACGCACCCATTCGTAGTTCAGTAAAAGCATTCGAGATGCGACCACATGTGCTGCAGTACAAGTCGGAGGGAACCATTACTATTTTGGAGGTCCGGTGTATTTTCGTGTTCGTCGGTGCGTGGCAGAGTGATTCTTTAGTCTCGATACCCTAATGTAGTGTCTTCTTGAGAGGTTACACACCCACTCAAAGTTCGGTGAAAGCGTTCGGCGTACCACCGAATGGCTGCTGTGTAAGTCGGAGTGAATCGATGCTATTTTTGGGTATGGTATGCATCAATGTTTTTCAGTATTTGGTTAGAGTGCTTCCGTCATCTCGGTACCATTATGCATCTTCTTCCTAGTTGTTTACGCACTCATTCGTAGTTCAGTAAAAGCATTCGAGATGCGACCGCATGTGCTGTAGTACAAGTCGGAGGGAACCGTTACTATTTTGGAGGTCCAGTGTATGTCCGTGTTCGTCGGTGCATGGCAGAGTGATTCTTGAGTCTCGGTATCCCAACGTAGCATCTTCTTGAGTGGTAACGCACCCACTCGCAGTTCGGTGATAGTGTTCGGTGTGCCACCGAAGGGTTGTTGTGTAAGTCGGAGTGGATCGATGCTATTTTAGGGGTACGGTGTGCGTCAATATTTTTCGGTATTTGATTAGATTGCTTTCGTAGTTTCGGTACCATGATACATCTTCTTCCTAGGTATTTACGCACCCATTCGTAGTTCAGTAAAAGCATTCGAGATGCGACCGCATGTGCTGCAGTACAAGTCGGAGGGAACCGTTACTATTTTGGAGGTCCGGTGTATGTCCATGCTCGTCGGTGCGTGGCAGAGTAATTCTTTTGTCTCGGTACCCTAACGTAGTGTCTTCTTGAGAGGTTACACACCCACTCAAAGTTCGGTGAAAGCGTTCGGCGTACCACCAAATGGCTGCTGTGTAAGTCGGAGTGAATCAATGCTATTTTAGGGGTATAATGTGTGTCAATGTTTTTCGGTATTTGTTTAGAGTGCTTCCGTAGTCTTGGTACCATGACGCATCTTCTTCCTAGTTGGTTACGCACCCACTCATATTTTGTTAACAGAGGAAGCAGATTAGCTGGTGTACGTGGACCACACCAAAAAACGCAGACCCTACAATGATTCTCACCGTCAAAACATACATATGGCCCACCATGATGATTATTTGCTGTCCAAATTGTTCATAAGGTCACATGGACCTGGATGAAGGGCAAAAACAAATATCGGACTGAACCAAAACTTCTATGACCCCAAGAGGGTTTCAATGGTATGCGTTCGGTCTCATTGCTTTTTGTAATGTGGTCCACTGAAACTTTGGATCTTTCTTATTTTTTAGATCAGGCCTTAGAAAAAATCTCAAAAAATGGAGGGATGGATTGGATCTAACACGTGGGTCATGGTGGAAGAACTTCACGACGTCAGTACACCTTGGTGTACCTTACCACTACATTCGGGCGTTGATTTCCTGCAAAAGCCTTGCGTAGAAAGTTCCTGCGCTGGGAACCAAGGTGGGGCCCAAAGTGAATTTTTTTATAAATCCATCGCGACCTACTGATTTGGGAGCTCATTTTTGGACACGATAACAAAAATGAACCGGATCCAAGACTCAAGTGGGCCAAAAACATGAGGATTGAACGTCCACAGTTGAAATATTTGTGGAGCCACAGGAGTTTTGAATCAGGATAATATTTGTGTTTCCAGTTCAACTCAGTAGTAGTGACTTTATGAACGGTATGGATGTCATATAAACATCACCGTGGACCCCAGGGAGGTTTCAACGGTAATAATTTACCTACCCACCTCTTCCTTTAGTGTGGCCCACTTGAGTCTTGGATCCACTTCGTTTTTGTTCTCATGTCCTAAAATGAGCTCCCAAAACGGATGGACGGGGTGGATTTCTCAAAAAACATCACTGTGGGCCCCACATTGGTTCCCAGCGTAGTAACTTCCTGCGCAAGGCTTTCGCAGGAAATCGGCGCCCCATTTAACGTCACCTCTCTCTCTCTCTCTCTCCACTCTCTCTCACTCTATCTGCTATCTCCCTCCTATGAAGAAACCCTAGCCACCTATTGTATCTCCTACTCTCCCCACTCTCTATTCCGAGCATTGTCTCTCTCTCTCTCTCTCTCTCTCTCAACGCAAAGTCCGTACCAGCGCCAACCTCTGCACCAACCTCTCTCACAGCAAAATCGCTTCCAAATCAGGTATGAGTTTCACATATTATTAGATTAAAGAAGTAATTTGTTTAAATCACATACATTCACGATGGGACCAAGTAAGTTTACTCAGTACGATAAAAAGGGAATTGAGTAACTTAGTACACTATTTAAATTCTACCTAGGGGATTCGTGGGACCCACCATGATATATGTTTTTTATTCAAGTCGTCAATCAAGTTACAGGGATGATGATTCCAATGACATGATAATGACCGCTCATACTGTAATGAATGACTAGTCAAAAGTGGATTGAGTTGTCCCAAACAATCCAATACAAATAAAGTGGTTGTTCGAAATGACTACTCGTATCACAAATAAAGTGGTTGTTCGAAATGACTACTCATATCAGGGTTAAATAACAATTCGATGCACAAACTGTTTGATATTACCCCTCATATTCTCAGTTTGTACTCAACATTACTCTGACAGGTCCATCTACATATATAATGTGGTGTGTATTATGCACCTACACCCCACTCATCCATAATATTTGAACTCATACAGAAATATGCCACTAAACCGTCGTGCACATCAGTAACCCAACCAACATCCACCTCCCGGCGACTCCTACCGTATGTGCATAAAAAGGGCTGAGTGGGATCGTCAAATACGTGAAGGAGAACAATGGGCATCCAGATGTAGGAAATACAGCCTTCCAATACCCAAACGACATTCATTGAATATGAGACGTGGTACGTTAGAAGAAATGGAGATTGCATTGGCAAGGCTGAAAAGGGAGATTAGGAGGATGGTAAGCCGTGTAGCGAGGGTGTGGGTTGAAGGAGAGATGATTAATTTGACGTATGCATCTGAATCGGAAATGTCAAATGAGAGTGAGGGGAGTTCCTTAGATTTTGATTGATAATTGATTGTGGTTGTTCAACTCATTTCTATGTTCTTATGATTATGCATGCTTAAATACAATTTATATAATCTTTTCATGCTTTTAGACGTATGGGTTTAATCTGTGTAATCCTTTCATATAGAGTAATTATTTATACTAGGTAGCCACCTTAATACTTGTAAAATCAGTACACATGACGGTATTTGGATTTCCTGTTAAAGGCTTTTTGATGGGATGCTAGGTAGGGCAGTCATGATGTTCGTGTGAAAAATCCACCCTGTCCATCCATTTTGTGAGCTCATTTTAGGGTATGAGACCTAAATTAAGAATTATTTTATATGGCCTTACTTTAGAAATGAATGAACATGGTGGATTTCTCATGAGCATCACATTGGGCCCCATTTAACATCCCAGCGTATGCACTAGATTAGATGGTACGCCGAATCGACAGTGGTGGGTGGAACCCCTAGCTAAGAGGCCCACTGGGAAGTACGTCCATGCCGTCCATCCGTAATGAAAGCTAGCTTTAGGGCGTAGGACATGATTTAAAAAATTAAGTAGGTCGAAATGGAAAATGGATTATAGTAAAGGAAACAATGGTGATTAACCTTACAGGAAAAGGCGTTTCTAATGGTGAGGATCAACTCCAATGGTGACAAATCTATAACTGTCCATCGATTTTTTCCAGATCATTTAAGACATGGGACAAAAAAATTACACCGAACTAGTGCTTTCAGTGGCCTGCATGACTGGAACAGTGGGTAGGGAAATGACTGCAGTTAAACCTCCCTAAAAACCTTGTCATGTTTACATGGAAGCCATACCGTTCATAAGGTCACTATTACTAAGATGAGCGAAAAACAAAAATAATATTAGCCTGATCCAACTATTTTTGGCCCTACTAATGTTTCAATAGTGGACGTTTGATCTCACTATTACCAGTTGTGTGGCCTGTTTAAGTTTTGGATCTACCTTATCCATCTATTTTTCAATAATGGATGTTTGATCTCATTGTTTCTTGTTGTGTAGCCCATTTAAATTTTGGATCTACCTTATTTTTGTTCCAATGTCCTATATTGATCTGGAAAAACCCATGGACGGTGAGGATTTCGAACGAGCATCACGGTGGGCTCCACATAACTTCCGCCGGCAGGAAACGGATTGCATACTGAGTAACTCAATACTTTAAGCATACTGGGTAAACTCCATGGGGTCCACTATCATTTATGTATTTCATCCACTACATTCATCCATTTAAATCCAAAATTTTATGGGTTTATATAAAAAAAAATGAAGGCTATAAACGGCTGAAGTGGACCACACCACACGAAACAATGTGAATTGAACCTAGATCGTTGAAAAATTCTTGGGGCCAAAGAAATTTTCGATCAAGCTGATATTATTTATTTTTTTCTCTTCATCAATGGCTGCTGTGACCCTGTGAACAGGTTGGATGACAAATAAACATCACTGTGGGCTGTAAAAAAGTTTTCAACGGTGGAAATCACTGTCGGCTGTAAGAAAGTTTTCAACGGTGGAAATCATTATACCCACTGTTTCTTGTGGCATGGTCTACCTGAGTTATGGATATGCTTCAATTTTGGTTTCAACCCCTTAAATGATCTAGAAAAGTGGATGGACGGTGTAGATGAACTACATACATTTATAGTAGGCCCAACAGTGGCCCACCATCAAAATGCTTTCTAAAAGAAAACCATTGGAATATTTCCCGCCAAAATAAAATTACGTTGGGCGGGAAACAAATGCGTGTAGAAAAGGCTGATATATGTGTTGGCAACCAACTTTTTGAAATGACAAAAATGCCCCTTCAAAGGTAGAAGGATGGTCAGGATGTTCTTCACCGTTGAGTGGCCCACCTGACTTTAGCATTGAAATTAATTTCAGCCACAAAGGAAAGCATCATTAGATGTATGTGATGGATGAATTAGATTACATACGCGCAATAATATGAGCCTCATAATTACATCGTAAGTTCACGTTAACCTACAAGTGCTTGTAATAGATCCGGCCTCTACAGGTAATACAAGAAATTATCCGAGAAGAAGATTTAGGGAGCCAAGCGGATCTAAACGTTCTCATGCACATGGTTGCATTTGGATCGTCGACATTCATGCCGTCTATCCAGACCATCCATTATGTCCAGTCCATTCATCTTCCACGATTTTGCAAGAATCACAGCAACTAGATGGTCCTAAACATCCATGAGCAGACCTATCTTACACGAACGGCGTCATCAATTTATTTTTGGATGCCAATAATTGAATTGTTTTGGATAATTCGATAAGTATTATTTTTAAAAGGCAGCCTATCGAAGTGTGGTTCTACGAAATAGACGGTCCAGATTGACAATATGGATTGTTCCATTTCCAAATACAACTAGGTGCACGGGAAGGTCCCATACACAGCCCATTATAAATCAGTTTTCAATGTGAAAACGATTCAAGTTAGTTGCAAGCCGCAAGCAACTTCCTTTGTCCATCGTTTATTCAAGTTGGCTTCGATGATACCTCTACAAGCGTGTACAATGTATCCCCTTCACACGCCCCTACATGTGCATGTGCGGCATACAGAAGAGACATCGAACCGTCCATCAGCTGTATCTGACCACGTAGATGATCTGGCGAAAGAATTACTGCTCTTTCATACTTCAAGTGTCCACAAACCAAAGGAAAAGCATAATGGTGGCTTGAAAAAAATAAAGTTATTGTAATCCGTCCATTTGTTTCGCCTGAGAAATGAAATGGTCTGATATTTGAGTCAGTGTATATATACAACATGGCCCACCTGATGGACGGATCAGATCTTGTATCCATTTGTCATAATACACGCATGGTGTGGTATGGATGGGCTACCTCATGCGCATGTGTGGGCTCAGCAAACCTCAAAGAATATTTGGTATGACCGAAGACTCAACATTCATGGTATTGGGCGCATTGAAAAAAAATCGGATAGTGACGTTTGCCTGACTGGATAATTTAGATCGCGATCGTGGCCCACTGCAATAAACGGCGAGGCCAAACAGTACATTAACCACTTCCTTTCTGCCGTTTGTTAGTGTTGTGCACTATTCCACCAGAAAAAGTAGAAAGAAGGGGTGTGTATGTCAAAATAAAGGGGGTTAAAGATATCCGGTGCGTGCATCTTTTTCAAGCAAGTGGCACAAGTGGGTCGAAAGTCCATTGCATAGAAAGATACAAGCGGTATTGTATTGAGACATGCATGGTCCATGGTTCTGTATAGTGCTACATCGATCGAGTGACAGCTGTCGGTCCACATCAGCAATCCAATCCTGTGGGCCCCACCTCCCCGGATGAAAATTCAGGCCCGTCTCGTCAGGTGAGAAGCACGAGTACGTTGAGTGTTGATGGTCCGTCGATCTTTTCAATCATGATGGGTTAGCCCATCCGACGAGCGGACCGGCCTAATTTTTTGGTCAGGGCATGTCAGTGGTGGGGCCGACCAGAAGAACGGTCTGGATCTTTTACACGTGCTGACGAACGGGCAGCTTGCTCTTTGGCCCAGTATCATTTCTGTGGCTCATTTTAGACGATCGCTGGTATTAGTATGTGTACTGCACGTGAAGAGAGAGAGAGGACGAGATTTATTTACTTGTGAGATAGAGCAGAAAAGTGACTGTAAAAAGGGCAGCGGATTGCGTACTAACTCACGACGCTCAGCTTACAGAGGAAACTCTGTGGAGCCCACCGAGATTTATGTATTTTGTCCGCTCTGTCCATCCATTTTACCAGATTCTTTTAGGGCTTGAACCCAAAAAGAAGCATATCCAAAGCTCAAGTGAATCACAGGAAACAATGTGAATTGAATTTTTACCGTTTGAAATTTCTTGGGGGCCACAGAAGTTTTGCATCAAGCTGATATTTGTGTTTTCCCTTCATCGATGTCTTTGTGGTCTTATGTACAGTTTAGATGACAAATAAACATCACTGTGGGCCCTAGCATGGTTTCAAGGGTGGAAATCATTATTCCCAATGTTTTTTTAGGCCTAAATTGATGGGGAAAAACGGATGGACGGCATGGATCATAAATTCACGGTGGGCCCAACAGAGTTTACTCAGTACGATCTGATTTGGATTTTTTTACCTGTGGGAAAAGTGCAGATAAATGCTTGTAAAAAGATGGAGATCGTACAGTAGAGGTAGATGAACCGAATAGAGCCATCTTCTCACCGTGCATCTTAAAGAGTTATATTAATGAAGTCCATCCGTCTATTGGGCCCTCGCACGATGGCATATGTTTCAAAAATCATACCTGTTTGGACAGTTATATACATCACCTGCAGCAAAATGAAAAAAAAATAATAATAACAACGGTTGTTAACCATTTTCATTTTCTATCATTGCTTTGATGGCCAGCAATTGAATGGGTAGCCTAGATGCGTAGTGGGTGTGGCTTTTTATAGCCATCCATTATTTTCCAAATGTATAGATGAACTTGGATTGGCAAAACCCAATAGAATGTCTAGAGATGGCTCTATGATATTTATTCTTCCGGCTCTACTATAGGATATCTATTTAATAGCCCAATTGTTTTTAATAGATATTAATGATACAATAAGCCAAGCTTATCATAATAGTGTAAGCTGCCAATCGGCAGATGCGGTGGGATGTAAAGTTTTTTTTTTTTATTGGATTTTTGTCTAAGAGTATTTTTTAAGATATCAAATGGCTTATTGTGATTGTTGGCTTACCCAATCTCCATGTGCCATTTGCTTATGCGATCATTTTCCTGCTATATATAGCCAATCATTTTGTTAACCTTAAGTTTTCTAGAACTCTACTAGAAAGAGTAAGTATAAATTGGAGGTTCTAAAATAATGAAAGAAAGGTTTAGAAGAAAGTAGATGAAGGTAATAAGAAAAAATTTAATGGCCTATGATGTAAGTGAGAGTTATTAGTATAAGTTGAAGGTTCTAAAGTAATAGGGAAAGGTTCAAAAGAATGTAGATGAAGGTAGCTAGAAAAGACTTCATGGCCTTTGTTGTAAATGAGAGTGTGCCCTTGGATGCAACCCCAGCCTCACCCAAGACGGTACGTGTATGTATTCTACATCAATGTTGTCCGTTTTGCTAGATCATTTTAAGTTATGAGCTCAAAAATGATGTAAATCCAATTCTTAAATGGACCACACCATAAGAAACCTTGGTGATTGAAGATTAACAGGCCACAAAAGTTTTAGGTCAAGTTGATATTCTTTTTTTAGCCTTCAGCCAGGTTTGTATGACCTTATCAACAGGTTGATGGCAAATAAACATTACAGCCGCCTAAAGAAGTTTTTAGGGGCGTTATCATTGTTATGGTATGGTCCACCTAAGATTTGGATCTTCTTCATTTTTTTGGTTCATGCGCTTAAAATGATCTTGAAAAAAATAGATGGACCGCATGGATATAGGATACATATTTCAAGGTGGGCCCACAGAAAGGGTGACACCTACTCGCTCCCATGGCCCTTAATATAGTGGAATGGTGGAGCAGATTCCTATATCCAACCCTGTTTAATTGGGATACAGCCTAGAGGATTACAACGACCGTAATGATGATGTTCTCTCAAAATTTATAATTTTAATATTTCACAAAAATAATTTATCTTAAAAAGTTTCTCTAATATTTTTATTCTCCTCTGGTTGTACATGGGTAGATGTAAAAATGGTATAGTGGCCAAATGAACCAAATCCATGTCATGCACCTAGTTGCATCTAGTTGGCATCCACCGTCAGCCATTTGCACTGTTTATTAGGTCATTTTTATCCTTCGGGCATCATAGGCTACTATGAAAATTTTGTACCAAGTGCATTATCCAAGCCACACCTGCTAGCCCAGCTGGAAGACTACATTGGAAAATAAAGAAACTCTTATTTCAAATACTTTTTGTTTTTTTTGTTAGTCATGCAACACGGGCAATGCACCCTATTGGTTAGTCACATGATGCACCCACCCACCCACGAGTGGTTAGTGTGTCTCCTTAGCACTTAAACCTGAGACCAGCTGCCTATTGGTTAGTCACATGATGCACCCACCCACCCACGAGTGGTTAGTGTGTCTCCTTAGCACTTAAACCTGAGACCAGCTGCTGAAACACCTAGGTGTCTTCCGACTGGGCTAACCGGTGTGTGAACTAACCACACCGGTTAGTTCACACACCCCATTGTTAGCACACCCACTCTCCCCTATTAGTCACATCACAATATTAGCCACCCCCACTCTGGGAATCGATATCATGACCTCAATGTTGAAATGAGGCTATCTTCACTCAGTCTGCCACTTGAGCTGTGGACCTGGGTGTACCTACCATGATGCTTATTTGTCATCCAACTAGTTCATAAGATCACACCATCAGTGATTAAAGTAAAACACAAATATCAGCTTGATCAAAAACCTTTGTGGCCCCCATAAATTTCTCAATGGTAGACGTTGAATTCACACTGTTTCCTGTAGTGTGGTCCGCTTGATATTTGGATATCCTTGATCAATCTATGCGCCACAGTGTGCAACGAGAGCCAGTGCACGCAGAGCTACGTCTCCCCACCACCGAGAACAAGTGTGAAACGTCAATATGCGCACTGTTTTTGGGTGCGCACTGTGTGTATAGAAGATGCGTCCCCAATATATACAGACTATGTTACGTCTTTCACTGATTTTTCATTTAAAATGCGGTTTTGATTCTCATAATGGGAATCCAATTCTCCTCACTACGCTAAAAGACGCATAGTGGGGCCCACCACAACAACCAATGAATCAGGATATCTATTGTTATGTTGGTGGGACCCCTTGTGTCATCGTGTGGCACCAACCAGTTAAGTCTTTTTTTCTCGTTTTCCATGAGAAGATTTTTCACCTTACCATTTCCCATGTTTTTTAGGGGACAGATGAAAAGAGTCGGTATCCACAGTCAAGAACCATCATGATCGCACCATCACATCTGTTCATCCAGAGCGCCCCACCATGGATTTGCGATTGATATAAAGATAGGAATAAATGGACGATCCTGACAGTCTGATAGAAGGGATTTTCCTGTTGATCTTGGACTATTGCTCATTTTTGTTATTGATCATTGATCATCCATTGGTGGGGGACCCCAATCAGATTTTGGAGACATTAGGCCATTGAATGAAAGGTCCGGATCTCTCGCCACATGTACGGCCTCGGGTTGGATACCCTAATCTTTTCTTGTGTTTGTCTTGGACACTTGGGATATTGTATGATCCTGGACGCGACCTGACTAGCGATCAAGACCATTGATCTAGTGTTACATCCCAGGTAGGCAATGCCCAAAATTTCCACGGATTTGAAAGATCCTGCAGATCAAACTTTCGGCCGTTTACACTTTAAGATGGCCCACCGTTGATTTGATTTCTTAAAAAAAAAAAAAAAAATTATGTGTAAATAGTAAACATCCCCCTCCCGTTTAGATTATTTCAAATGACATATTAAATAGATATGCAACAAATGACAAAAATACCCTTATCTTAGGAGTTCATTTTGCCTGCATATGGAGCCCACTTGTGCATAAATTGTATCTAACCCGTCCACCACGGTCCCACCATCGTGAATATTGGACACCAACAAAATCTTCCTTATCGATGAACCAAAAACCTTCAATTTTCGTGGTAGACAACTGATAGTAAAATCAGTAAAATATTTTAAATTTTCTCATTTTCACGGCCGTGTGATAACTCTTACTAACTTGGATGACATACAGCTCTGAGACCTACATGTCGGCAACCACTTTTAATTTCTTTAAGATAATAGTGGTAATAGACGGCTCAGAGAATTCAAGGACTTCATAAAACCAGAGGGGAAGCACTACAATAATCTAAACTAAAGAGGATATTTAAGGGGATTGTTTATAATTATCTATTATCTTATAAGACAAACCTAGGTGAGGACATGGAATGATATAATTATGATTTATAAGCCACAATAAGCACAATGGCAATAGTATTAAAGATTCATTATCTTTCCTTGCCACCGCCATATTGAAAAACAATGTCTGATGTGGAAAGGGAGTTCATGATTTATCTTTAAGGGAAAGTCCAATTCAATATTAAGCCATTGAGGTCTCCTCACTTTCTTATAATCCAAACAATCGAATAGTGATTTTTAGAGAAACTAAAATGTAATCATGATTTCCGGACCATAATAACAACCAAAATGAAATTGAGAATTCCAAGCTAATATATATATATATATATATATATATATATATATATATATATATATATATATATATATATATATAAAATAAAAAATAATAAATAAATAATAAGGTAGAAAATTGTACATTTCTACCTAAGTGGATTGTATGGTCAGCCCAGCAACACAATTCTTGACAGACTTTGTAGGGCTCACAGTGATGTATGTGTTTTATATGTGCTTCCCATCCATTTTGCTAGCTTATTTTAGGACATGAGCTAAAAAATGAAGCACATCTAAGCTTAAGTGGAAAACATGGCCAGAAACGTGGGGATAATGACTTCCACTATTGAAACATTCCTATGTCCCACCATGTTGTTTATTTTCCATCATTCATAAGATAAAGTTGAACATCAGCTTGATCCAACTCCTTTGGCTCAAAAGAAGTTTTCCATGGTAGGCATTCAATCCCCAGTGTTTTCAATGGTATGCTTCAAGTTACTAAAATGAGCTAGCAAAATGGATGGATGGTGTTTGGGTCACCACCTAATGTGCTTTCCTTTTCTGTAAAACCTATTCTTTTCCTATATCTTCCTTGTCCAAACGTGGCCAAATGGGATCCCATCATAGAGACATCTGTTGGAAGAGAGCCTTCAAACGAGGTCCTTGGACTGTGCAACCGACCAGTCATGATCGATCGGACAGTGGGGGCCGGTCAGCTAGTGTTGAGGCAGACGTGATTCAGTGGTGTTTTGCTCCCTGGACTGTTTTTTTGGTCCAGGTCAAGACCGATCGGCCGTGTTACGCGTGACTTGCGCAACAAGATTCTTCTTACGCTATTGCGCGGATTTGCGTAATACGCTTCTAATTCAGGGTTGCTTGTTATATATATGGCATGAATCCGAGATTAGGGGTAATCCTAAGGTGTCCAAGGTTTCCTAAGTGGGTTAGGAAGAGGGAGAGTGTTTTGAGATGAAGAGAGCTTGGGTTTTCTCAATTTTTCTTGCTTGTTGGCTGTCAATCTCTGTAATCTTCTGTTAATCATAGTAGATCGCTTTGTGTCGTGATTTTTTACCCGTTTAGGGGTTTTTTCATGTAAAATCGGATTGTCTCTTGTGGTTGAATGCTTGTGTGGTTTGATTACATCGTGTTTCTCGTTTGATCCTATATACTGTTGTGGTGTTTGTTCGGCTTCCGCTTTTGCTGCCGGTGTCTCTATTCTCAACAAGTGGTATCAAAGCTAAAGTTGGGGTAGAGTAGAATTCGGATCTGAGATGAGAAGATGGAATCAAGTACAATGTTCAATGTAGAGAAGTTCTCTGGCAAAAATAACTTTGAGCTATGGAAGGTGAAGATCGAATCCCTTTTAATTCAACAAGGGCTTGATGAAGCTCTTGGAAAGCGACCTGAGGCTATGAAAGAGGATGAGTGGTCAAAGCTCGACAAGAAGGCTAGAACCTCAATTCTTACAAATGATGTCCTCTATCACGTTATGAAAAAGAAGACTGCGGTTGATACGATGACGAAGTTAAGGAAGGTTTATGTCAAGAAGTTTTTAGAGAATCGCATGTATCTATTGATGCAGTTGTTCACTTTGAGGATAATTGAGGGGACTGGATGTAGAGGACCACTTAAGCACGTTCAATCGGCTAGTTTGCAAGTTGGTGGAGATAGATAAGCCGATGAAGGATGAATATCAAGCATGCATCCTGTTGAATTCTCTTTCAGATTCATATGAGTCATTCAGAGACTCTGTGTGCGCAGGGAGGGAAACCATCAACGTCGAAACCGTTATCTTAGCCCTTCAGTCGAAGGCGATGAGAAAGAAAAGCAGTGACGTGGGTTCTCGTTCTTCCTCAGAGGCACTGATTATGAGGGGAAGAAATTCTGAGTATGGTGGAGGATATTCGAAATCGAGATCTAAGGCCAAGGGTAAAGGGAAAGCTAAAGTGAAGTGCTGGAGTTGTGGTCAGGAAGGCCACATGAGAGGGGATTGTCATAATCCCAAGTTGAAACAAGAGAGGTATGAAAATTCTTCTGGAGAGAGAGCCAATACCGTAGAGGACGATGGACAATCTTTGTGAAGTTCTGACTGTATCTGGCAAATAATCTCACAGTAGAAAGTGGGTCCTAGATTCAGGGGCTTCATAGTCCCGTTTGTTTTGACTGGAGCTCATTCACGACATACAAGGAGTATGGTGGTAAATCGGTGTTTGTGGGCGATGGTTACGCTCATAAGGTGTTGGGTATTGATACGGTGCGCATCAGGATGTTCGATGGGATCGAACGAGTCCTGGAAGATGTGAAGCATTTTTCCAAGATGAAGATGAATGTGATCTCTCTTAGTGCACTCAAGGCGAAAGAGTGCGTGTTCATCAGCCGCGGTCATTGTTGTAAAGTGTTGAAGGGGGCACTTGTGGAGGAAGGCACGGAAGTGTGGCCATCTTTACAAGTTGATCGGGAGCACAATTCATGGTGGAGCAGCGAGATCGGCAGCGAGATCTACGGTTGCTCATATGTAGCAAGTGCCCAAGGGCCACATGAGAAGAGCAGAAGAGGGCGTGAAAGTGCAAGGTTAGGGTTGATGGTAGCACGAGAAGCAGTGGAGCTATGATGAAGATGAGATGACGAAGTGAGGATGTTCTGATTTGACGTTTGAAGCCTCGGTAGAGTTTGTTGAAAGAGAGCCTTCAAAAGAGGTCCCTGGACTGTGCAACCGACCGGTCATGACCGGTAGTGTTGAGGCAGACGTGATTCAGTGGTGTTTTACTCCTTGGACTATTTTTTGGTCCGATCAAGACCGGTCGATCGTGTTACACATGACTTGCACAGCAAGATTTTACTTGCGTTATTGCGCGGATTTGCGTAATACGTTTCTAATTCGGGATTGCTTGCTATATATATGGCATGAATTCGGGATTAGGGTAAATCTTAAGGCGTCCAAGGTTTTCTAAGGGGGTTAGGAAGAGGGGAGAGTGTTTTGAGAGGGAGAGAGCATGGGTTTTCTCGATTTTCCTTGCTCATGGGCTGTTAATCTTTGTAATCTTCTGTTAATCATACTAGATTGTTTTGTGCCGTGGTTTTTTTACTCGTTGATGAGTTTTTCCACGTAAAATTATTGTCTCTTGTAGTTGAATGCTTGTGTGGTTTGATTACATTGTGTTTCTCATTTGATCCTATATACTGTTATAGTGTTTGTTTGGCTTTCGCTTCCGCTACCGGCTCCCTTATTCCCAACAACATCTTGGATCACTAAATCGTGGGCCCCACTTGGAGAAACTAAAAATATGGATACATGATATTGTAAGATCACAACAGGATTGGAGCTTTGAATTGAAAAGATTCCAAGATGGGTCCTAGCCTTACTTGGAAGGTGGCCTTAAAACAGTTAGTATAAAATGCAGAAAATTCACCGATAAGATTGTCCAATATGTGTGATTTCTTAAAGACAATCCAATCCATCCATGATAGAGACAACGGTATGGACGGCCCAGATTGATACATGTGTACTGTGGTGAGATGGTTCCACCTTAGCTCAGTGAAGCCGAGCCGAAGCAGCAGGGCCCACAAAGGTCTAAATGTCTAAGGCCACGTGACGGGCTTCCTTGAAACGGCCGGACGTTTCAAAAGCGAGATGGGTCCTATGATCTCACCTTTATCCCACTGTCCAGAGACAATGTATCCTCCGAGTTATTGGCTACCACGGCTATTCCTCGGCCAACAAAAGGACATGGAGGGATTGAGTGCGCACGAATGCGTGCTCTTTCCCGACAATCACCTCTCACACGTGCGGAACTTGATGTCCGTGTGCAAGATTCAGGCAGGAGAAATTCTCTCTTTTCAGATGCCTCATGTTAGGAATAGGGTTAGCCACAGATTTTCAGAAAATATGGACGGTTAAGGGAAATTGATCAAGGGTCCAGATTCAACATGCACATTGGCCCACCTGATGATCGCATAAACTAGAACTTTTTATTCAAGGTAGCCACACGACAGGTAATGCATGATGAACGGCTTGGATGTCACGCGTGCGGCAAGTAACGTTAAGTTGCACTTGCTACTTTGCACTGGACATCCGTCTCGACTATTACCTGTTTGTCTGTTTCTTCTTTCGTAGGTCAATTCCCGATCTTTCATATGTTCGCCATCCGTTTCCTTTGAAGGGTGTAGATCCACGGCTAGGATTACATCTTCAGTGTATTTTTGTTCAACATGGGTATTCTACTTTATCATCTATCAGATGGACCTGTCAAGATTTACTAACTATGCAAGGTAGAGACGTGACGAATCTGTCTCGTGGACCCCGAAGGGTCACAACCAACTTGGAAAACGAGAAAACGACAAAACGTCATTAGACAAAAACTTCGATACTCCGGAAGAGCATGGTGGATGATACGCAGGTGAAGTACTTAGTGTTGTCGTGTTATTGGTCGGCCACGCGTGTTATGTGTATGCAGGCATGCCATAACTGATTTAGATATGTCGAGTTATTCCCCATTTAGATGTATCATATTCTAAGAATTACACTTATTTAACCATTTGGAGGACATTTACGGACGGTTAAAATGAGAAATTGCAATGGTCCTTTTCCATCAAACAAATGTCCAATCGCCAATGGCTAGGATTATTCAAACGATCTGATTTTCAGACTTTAATGACAGCAGGTTCCAGTTGAGTTCATGTATGCCACGTGGACATTTTCTCAGTGCCTGAGTATCAAGCGTCATGAGCTGCCAGAGTAGGGGTGTCAATGGGCCGGGCCTGGGTACCTCTCGGACCTTCGGGCCGGGCCGTAAGACCGGCCCCATTCAAAATTCTGATTTTCAAGCCCAGGCCCGGCCCATTGACACCCGTATGCCAGAGTGTATTATATAACTCCGCAAGTCGGTAAATCGGCGAGTAAATGGGACGCTCTGAATAACCAGCTCGATGACCTAAGGGCTACGAACGTGGCCCACAGACGATAGTCCAAGCCATGACGTCAGCTGGTCCACATTGCCACGCCTGATAGGATTTAGAAAAAGCACGTGCGTTTTGAGGCGAAATTTCAAAGAAGCTCCAAAAAAGTTCCATTCAAAAACCTCCCTCGTTCATGAACCTTCCAGCCTATATAAACCCCCAGATCCACTTTTCTACCAAATTCGACTCTTTCAATCCAATCTCCTCCTCTTCCTCCACCACCAAACCATACGGAACACCCAAAAACCCCTCTAATCACCGGCTACTCCCAGTTAAAATCCTATCGACATGACGTTCGAACAGAGCATCGATTCAGAATTCGATCTGCTGGATTCCATACGCCGGCACCTGCTCGAGGAATCCAATCCGGCGAAGAATTCCAATGGATTTCCGATCTACTGCAGGAGCTCGAGCTTCAACAGCGGCCTTTCCCACTGCCTGACGGAGAAATGGGGCGACCTGCCGCTTAAGGTCGACGACTCTGACGATATGCTGCTGTACGGAGTCCTACGCGACGCCGTTAGCAGCGGATGGATTCCGTCTCTGACGGAGAACAGGTGCGAGCTGCCGTTAAAG
The DNA here is from genome assembly GCA_003013855.2 of Liriodendron chinense. Taxonomy (NCBI): domain Eukaryota; kingdom Viridiplantae; phylum Streptophyta; class Magnoliopsida; order Magnoliales; family Magnoliaceae; genus Liriodendron; species Liriodendron chinense. The sequence goes on along the minus strand of PVNU02000637.1, from coordinate 9,059,231 downwards.
GTCGATGACTCTGAGGACATGCTGTACGGAGTCCTACGCGACGCCTTTAGCTGCGGATGGATTCCGTCTCTGATGGAGAACGTGGCGTACTCCGTTGGCCGCCGTTAAGTCCGAGCCACTGGACATGCCTCCGGCGATGCCACTGGCAGAGACGGCCGTAGTGAAGCAGGAGATTTCATCTCCTGCTCCAGCGCCCTCGCCGTCGCCGTCGCCGTCGCCGGAGAAGGGGAAGCATTACCGGGGCGTCCGGCGCCGGCCGTGGGGGAAATTCGCAGCCGAGATACGCGACCCAGCGAAAAACGGCGCGCGTGTGTGGCTGGGGACGTTCGAGACGGCCGAGGACGCCGCGCTGGCCTACGACCGCGCCGCGTACCGAATGCGCGGATCTCGGGCGCTGCTCAATTTCCCCCTCCGGATCGCTTCGGCGGGAACCGATCCGGCCCCGATCAGGAAGCGTGCTTCGCCGGAGCCTTCATCGCCATCATCTTCATCATCGTCAGAAAAAGGATCGCCGAAGCGGAGGAAGAGAAGGCAACCGGAAGTACCGGTTCAAGCCGGGTTGGATTTTGGGAGCAGACCGGAAGTCTGCCCGGCCGGGCCTAATGTGGGCCCCTTGACATTTGGCGAACATCTATTGGTTAGCTAATGACCACGTGGCATGAGATTGAGAGCTCGCCCTCCCCATTTTGGACATAGGTGTGGTAGTTGGGGAGGGGCGAAAATTGAAGGAGTTTTCGGCCCTTTTTTCTTTCTTTTTTTTTTTTTTTTTCTTCCTGATTTTGTGAATAGCGTTTTTCTACGAGTATTATTTTATTTGATTTCAGATAAGGTTTCCGAGAAGTAAACAACCTATAAATGGTCGGACGGTATTATTTTATTAAGGTGCTCCAGCGCTCTCAGAACATTATACGTTATCGTGCTCCTCTTTGCATTGGTTAACATGGACACTCTAATCGATCAATCTGAACTGTTCATCAAGTTGAGAACACATCTTACCAGTCACTATAGAAAAAACGCACTGATTGGAGGATCCAATCCATCCTTGATTTGGCCTTAATTTCTGTGGCTGTCCTTTTTCCTAAACCATGGATGGGATGGTTGCGATTGCCTAATAATTATAAGCTATTCTTGAAGATCCTTAACAAGCAGATGGATTTAATTTTTTATCGAACTTATTTTAAAACAATCATAACCGTCCAGATTAAAGGGCATTGATCAAATGGTTAATAATTGTCGGATTGGTGTAATATTTTCATGGTTACCCATGAATTTTGGGTCGAACCTAATGAACGGTCTGGATCAGAATACTGGACTAGCTAAGTGTCCCAGTGAAACTAGGAGCATCATAACTTAAAAGTGCCCTCTGAACCTTGGGAGTATCTCTTACCCCCAAGGAAGCACCGAAGCGGATTGCCTGTGACACCGGGCACAGATATTACTGTGCCCAGGGCTGTGTGGGGTCCACAGAGATGACTGTGAAGAATCCTCTCCGTCCATGTGTTTTGCAACACCACAATAGGACAGGATTCTAACAATCAGGCAGATCCAAAACTCATGTGGGCCATACCACAAGAAACAGTGGGAATTAAACGCCTGGGGTACTGACACTAGTTTTGTATCAGGATGATATTTGTTCCTACAGTTTATCTGACTGGTAATAACCAAATGAACGGTTTGGATGGCATATAAATATCATAGTCAGCTCCAGGAAGGTTTCAACGGTGGGCATTTCCGTTCCCACTGTTTAATTGCTGTGGTCCACCTGAGTTCTGGATCTGCCTGATTTTTAGATTACTGTCCTATTACGGGGTGGATTTGTCACGTACATATCTGTGGACCCCACGCAGCCCCGGTCACAAGTATATCAGGCAATCCGCTTCCCCCAAGGAATACTATGCCTAATCAACGATTTGGATCATCCATTTGGCTTTCATCAGACATCCTCAACCGTTCTGTTCTAATGAATGGGTGTAAAAGAAGGCCAGGTATTGGATGGTCATAATCATCTGGTTAGTGTGATTTATCTATGGTGGCCTAAGAGGTGCGAGATGGACAGGATGGACGGTCCAGATCAATTGATTGCGATGTCCCCATGTCCCCATGCAACTAGGAGCATTATAAGTTGTTAGTCCTACGAGATACCTGGATACAAGTTTTAAAAAGAAGAAAAGTCACCACCTAATCCCACATCCGAAAAGCTTTGACACTCTGGCGGAGTGTGATGGATGACACGCAGGCAGGCGCTTATAAATCATTTTAAAAATTACATATATGGAATATAGGCAATTCAAATTGAACCGTCCAAGTTGTGGGTCCCAGTTTGGATGTATCACGAACCCAAAAAATTACATTTATTTGCTCGGCTGCTTCTACATCTATTGGACGGTTAAGAATTAAAGTATCCAGCAGTCATATTTCAACAAACAAGTGTCCACGAATCAAAGGTTGGGATTGTTGGATCAGTCTGCTTTGGTGGCACTGTGAATTAGAAACTGCTAGTACCACTATTTAGTAGGTCTAATTTGAGTTTATGTATGGCGTTTTTACAATTTCTGGGTGCTGCGTATCAAGGGTCAGACCAGAGTATTAAATAACTCCCCCAATCCGTTCCTGCAATCATTGAGAAACGTCTAAATCTGCCGGCTCTCAGAACTTTGTTCACAGCTAGCATTTAATAAAAAGCAATAAGACTAATACAATAATAGTATCTAACTTTAATAAAAATAAACAAGCAGAAAGAAATTACAAAAATTGACATAGGAAAAGGAGGCGAAAATTATTATTGATTTTCCGAACATGCCAACAATAAAAATAAAAAATAAAAAATAAAACTACAGCTCATGTATGGTAGATCTATGTTCAAGTAATACTATTTATTTTTCAATTTTCTAATCTAATTTTTTAAAAAAATAAAATTTAAAATTACAAAAAGGGACAAAAATAGATTACAAATAACATTATTGCATATAAAATGTAGATATATGTTTTAAAAACTTAGATTTATGTCTAAATAGCATAAATCAACCATTCCCCTAAATAGATATAAAGACTCTTTATGCATCACTAAAACATTGAGTAAGTATTAGAATTTTTTTCTTGAAATTTTCAAAAAAAAAAAATCCAACATAAATTGAAAAAAAAAAATCCTAACTTGAAAACAAATCAAGCATGATTTGATCGATTTAATGTTATAGTGTTCATTGAATCTGCTTCCAGTAAAAATAATAAAAAAAAGTTTATTAACCTTTTTTTTTTAGATTTGCCCCAAATCCAATACTAAGCCTTCAATCTTTCAATTTGATATTTCAAATTTTATTTGGATCTTCAAATTTGTTGTAGATTTGGTCAGAAATAAGCCTCAAATTACCCATTAATGAAAAAAAAAAAAGAGGATTTCCCTTAAAAAAAAAAAAAAAAAAAAAACAACAGAAGAAGTGGATACACCTATGCAGTTAGTCACACCATGCACCCACCCGTCCAATAGTGGGGTTAGTGTGTCTTACTTAGCATTTGAACTTAAAACCTGCTGTTGAAACGCCTAGGTGTCTTCCAGCTAAGCTGGCTGGCAAGACATACATATTGATATATTTTGAGCAACCTTGAGCAAAACACAGTGGCACAAAGGTGGATGCCAATTGCATACCAACAATACTGCTAATAGCAAGTCGCTACCTACTGCTCAATGAGCCTCACCATACTGTATGTGTTTTATCCACACTATCTGTACATTTTGCTAGCTTATTTTAAGGCATGATCCCAAAATTGAAAGAAAACGGTGGTGGTTACCATTAAAAATTCTTGTGGAACATAAAAGTTTACCATCCAGCTGATATTTGAGCTTTCCATTCATCCATGATAGATTGAATCAACTGGTTGGATGATAAATAAGCATTACGGTATGCCCCGAAAAAGTTTTTGATGGTGGTGTTCAATCACAATTGGTTTCTGTGATGTGGTCTACTGATTCGCCTTAATTTCCTAAAATAATGATCCAAGATGGATCAAACACATGCATCATTCTAGGGCCCACATAGCGCCGCCTAGTAGCCACATGCTACTTGCAGTGTCAGTATGCAAGCCCGTCGGCACAAAAGGGGCAAGCTCCCTACACAATCTCTTTGTCAGCAACTTTCCGTGGAAGTTCAAGATCGTTGTTGAGATTTTGAAGGCATGGCCTCATTTAAGAGGTGTCGATCCCAATCTTGTGGCTATTGCTAAGTCTTAGGGAAGGTCCGTCCATCTCAAGATGGTCAACTGATTTAACGGTGTAGAATGATAGCCGATCACTATTTTCATGGTTTTAAAATCTAATTTTATTAAATTGTTTAATAATTCTAACCATAACAAAAATAGAATAAAATAATCGGGTCGGTTCTTTCTTGGTGTACCAAACATCTTCCCTGTGCATTGATTGCGAGCGGCAATCAAGATGCACATCTCCTCATCAGGAATCAGATGACTGTGGCCACAGGATACCCTCCCTACAAATGCGGTGGATTCCACATGACTGGCACACGAACTCACATGAACCAACGGTTACACTTGTTTCACGCTTGGGTAAAGAAGAAAAAAATTTGCATCACCCACGAGTTAGCTACGCTAGCTACCAGGTGTAGAAATGACCCCACCATGGTGTATCTGTTGTATTACACTAATGGATGAGATTCTTTTAGGGCATGAAACAAAAAATGAGGCAGATCCAAAGCTCAAGTAGACCCAACACAAAAAATAGTGGGAATTGAATGCTAACCATTAAAAACTTTTTGGGGTCCACTTCAGCTTTGGATCTGCCTCATTTTTTGTTTCATGCCCTAAAATGATCTCGCCAAATGGATAGATGGCATGGATACAATACATACATCAAGGTAGGGTCATTGCTTCACCTGGTATAGCTAGCTAGCGAAGCTAACTCGTGAGTGTAGTAAAAAGTTTCTCTAAAAGTAAATAATAACTTATTTACTTATTTCTAAAAAAATAAGTTTTAGACCTTATTAGTAAAAATCTAATCAATTGCTTATTTACTTAAAAGTTAGCAAATAAGTTCCCATTTAAAAAGTTGGCTAAGGGTTACTTTTTGAAACCAAGCTTATTTGGCTTATTTAGCTTTGGGGTAGATATTTTTAAACTAACTTTTTAACAAGTTTACCTTTTAATTTTTGTCTTACCCTCTTCTCTTTACAATTTCTTCAAAGTAGGCTCATATGATGAACGACTGATGGTAAAAGTGTGCCCCACATGATGAATAGCCCTTATCAAAGGTGGGCCTACATAATGCACAATCACATCAAAGGCGAGTCCCACTTAATGGATTTCCTACTTCAAAGTGTGGCCATGCATGATGAATGATTCACAGCCTCTACCTGATGATGGTCCACATCAAAGGTGGGACCCACATGATGGATTGTGGACATTGAATGTGGGACCACATGATGGAAAGTTGAAATTAAATGTGGGCCCACATTATGAATGACCCATATTGAAGGTTGGGCCCCACGTGATGGACGGTCCATAACAAATGTGGGACCTACATGATGGATGGTGGACATCAAATGTGGGTCCCACATGATAGACTATCCACATCAAGTGGGGCCCACATGATAGCTAGTCCACAACAAAGGTGGGACCCACATGATGGATGATCCACTTTAAAGATAGGACCCATGTGATGGACGGTGGATATTGAATGTAGGACCATATGATGGAAGGTTAACATTAAAGGTGGGCCTACATGATGAATGACCCATATTGAAGGTTGGGCCCCACATGATGGACGGTCCAAAGCCAATGTGGGACCTACAAGATGGATGGTGGACATCAAAGGTGGGTCCTGCATGATGAAATATCCACATCAAGTGGGCCCCACGTGATAGTGGTCCACAACAAAGGTGGGACTCACATGATGGATGGTGGACATCAAAGATGGCCCCTCATGCTGAATGACTCATATTGAAGCGGGGCCCCACATCAAGGTGGGCCCACGTAATGAAAGGTTCACATAAAGGTGGGCCCTACATGATAGATAGGCCGCATCAAAGTGTGGCCCAACATGATAGAACATGCACATCAAGTGGGTCCCATTTGATGGACAATCCGCATCAAAGGTGGGACCCACATGATGGATGATAGTCATTAAAGGTGGGCACAGTCAATTGATATCAAATATGGGCCTACATAATGAATGACCCATAATGAAGGTGGGGCCCCACACAATGAATGGTCCACATTAAGGTGGGCTCACATAATGGACGGAGCGGGCTTCACATGATGGATGGCCCTCATAAAAGTGTGGCCCCTCATAATGGACAATTTACATCAAGTGAGCCCCACCTAATGGACGGTCTACATCCAAGGTGATCTCTCATGATGGATGACCGGCCCATATCCAAAGTGGGTCATATGATGGATGATCCACATAGAAGGTGTACCCCACATGATGAATAGTGGATATCAAAAGTGAGCCCCAAATGATGGACAATCCACTTCAAAGGTAGGGCCCATACTATGGACACATCAAATGTGGAGTCCACGTGATGGGTGATGAGTAGTGGACATTGAGGGGGCTCACATAAAGAATAATTGGCATTGATGTTGGGCCCCGCATGATGGACAGTCCACGTAAACAACCATTCAGATTACTCTTATATTAAAGTTATTGTAATCTTAAAAAATGAGGTCAACTACTCTTAAAAGAAGCTCTTATTGGAAAGTTTTACTAAACAAGCATTTTAAATAAGAGTTTTTTTATTTTTGGAGATTTTAGCAAACAAGCTTATTTAAAACAAGAGTTAAAACAAAAAAAAAAAAAAAAAAAAGACTTATTGAAGTAACTCTAGCTCAAAAAACTCTTATTAATTTAGACTAAGTATACTAAACTAGCCCCTAATGTATACGTTGTGCATGAGCCTTGCAAATCGGATGAGACCGCTGGCTCAGTTTGGCTATGAAGTAGTTGGTCAAATCAGGCCCACCATGAGTTCAGCACCAGTGGTTGGGTTGCATGACTGACAAAAACAAAAAAAACAAAAAATCGAGCCCACCATCACATGGCCACCTTTTTAATTCCCTCCTACGTAAATGCATGTACGTATAAAAAAAAAAAAAAAGGATTGGTTGATCTTCTCGAAGGAGGAGGAAGTTAAAAAAAAAAAAAAAAAAAAGCACGGGGAATCGAGATTCGAGAGGGACACTTTCCCCAGATTACATTCACACTATTTTTTACAGGATACGGTGCCGCTATGGTACGGTGAAGGGACGCGGGCTTTCGCAGGCACTTCCTGAGTTGGGAACCTAGGTGGGCCATGATGATGTTTGTGAGAAATCCACCCGTCCATCTGTGTTTTTGAGTTCATTTTAGGATATTAGATAAAAAAAAACGAGCCAAATCCAAGACTCAAGTGGGCCGAAAATGTGAGGTTTGAACGTCCATTGTTGAAATATTCATGTGCCACAGAAGTTTTGAATCAGGCTAATATTTATGTTTTCAGTTCATCTTAATAGGAATTAGGTTATGAACAGTATAGATGGTATATAAACATCACTGTGGACCCAAGGAAATTTCAACAGTAAGAATTTCCTCGCCACCTTTTACTTTAGCGAGGCTCACTTGAGTCTTGAATTCTTCTCATTTTTATTAGCATGTTTAAAACGAACTAAACAAAAAGTATGAACAAAGTGGATTTCTCACAAACATCACTGGTGAGCCCCAACTAAATTCTCAGCACAGGAACTTCCTCAAAAGGCTTTCGGACATGAAATCCGCGTCCGTCCTCATCTTCTAGATTGCATCTTAAATGATGATTTGAATCGTTCATGTTTGACTCTATGCTGCCTAGATGTAGATTGGTTACTACCCTTATCTGTCCCAAGCTTGGCATGGGTAGGGGTATGAGGGGCCACATACCTCATCGGCACCGTCCATCCATTTTCCCATATCATTTTAGTGTATTAAGCCCGAAAATAGGGAAACTCAAGGCTTAAGTAGACCACACGAGAGGAAGCAGCGGTAATATTGACTGCCCACCATTGAAACCTTCCTAAGAGCCACACCATCATGTTTATTTGCCATCCAACCTGTTAACAAGGTCACATATACCTGGACGAAAGGAAAACACAAATATGATCAGCTTATCACAAGTTTTCAACTATACGTGTTTAACCCCTACCATGTGCTCCACTTGAGCCTTGGATTTGCCTCATTTTTGGGCTGATACCCTAAACTGATATGGAAAAATGGATGGACGGTGTGGATAAAACCTACACATCACGGTGGCCCTAAAATGAAGCATTTGTTGAATCGGGCGGCTGTCTATGGAGATCAACACTAATGGCTCATGTTCAAATCGAAGATCCAAAGGTCAAGCTCATGCATGATTAATACTGAAGAGAACATGAACGGTTAAGATCATTCTAAGGATGGAATCCGATGGTGGAAAAGATGCCACCGCTGAGGTAGCGTGGCAGCGTACGTACCTGGCAACAGCTGGGGACATGACACATGACGCCCCAACACGAGGATAAGAAATTGACCAGAGGCTTCTCACGTTTTCTTTATCCAATAGTTTGACTTTCTGGAAGACGGTTGACTATTTCCACAGTCAAACCGGTCCCATGATCGAAGGTTTTCTTGAAATATAGAAAAATTCATATGACATTGATGAGGAGGTGTTTGAGGTGGGTGACCTTATTGCCAGCTGGCGAGGGAGGAAATGAGCTGAGTTAGTCCTAATGGACCTAATCAGGCTTGAAAGCTGTGTATAAGGATAAGGATGAAATAATCAAAGGTTCGAAATAATTCCAATCTTGCTATGGTCCACTCAAGAAAGTCAGATCATCTAAACTGCTGGGGTTATACACATGACCGTTACATTCAATCAGTGCCGGATTGACGGTGGCACGTGGCCTAAGCTCTGTGGGGCCCACCATGATGTATGTGTTTTATCTTATGTCGTGTATATATTTTTCCAGCTCATTTTAAGGCATGAGCTGGAAAATGACATAGATCATAAGCTCATGTGGAGCACACCCAAAAAACTAGAGGGTATTGAAAGCCTGATGTTGAAATTTTTATGGGGCTTACTCTTATGTTCTATTTGTCATTCAACTTGTTCTTTAGGTCACGCAAACTTCGCTAAAGAGAAAGCACAAATATAAGCTTGATCCAAAACTTTTAACCGCAGGAAGTTTTTAACTCTTGGCGTTCAAGCCCTATTGCTTTCTATGTTGTGGTCCACTTGAGCTTTGGATTTGAATCATTTTTGGGTCCTATGTCCTAAAATGAACCAGAAAAACAGATGAACAACATGGATAAAACACTTACATAACAGTGGGCCCCACATAGCTTGGGCTATGTTCACACAATGATATTCTCACCAGGGGCAATCTGCTTCCCTCTGGACTACACGTGTACATGGGATGGGAAGCGGATTCGTCCAAACCGAGCTATGGGGGGCCCACGGTGATGTATATGTTTATCTACTCCGTCCATTTCTTTTCTAAGATCATTTTAAGGCATGACACCAATAATGAGGCAGATCCAACTCTTAAGTCAGCCACACCATAGATGACCCTTGCATTTAATGTTTAGTGCATTCAATGCAGCCGAGCTCAGTATTTTGGTGTGGCCAACCTCAACGTTGGATCTACCTCATTCTTAGTCTCATGTGATTGCCCCTCCATAGGCTCGGTTTGGACGCCTTGTGTCGATACTGAGTTTGGATGCAATCCAGGTCCCATGGGATGGAAACAGCTTACAAGCATTTCTAATTCAGGTAGCATATTAAGTCTGGTCTTAGCCTCACTTAACAACCTAGCATGTCCATGGGTAAACAAACCACTTAATTGGGACTGCTACAAAAATACCATCTAATTTCAAAACAACATGATCTAATTCAAAATTTTCACTTAATTGGGCACGTCTTGTTGGCATCAATTTAGGCAAACAACCATACATGTAGTGCTTGGTTGAGATTTGATCGCATATTGCATGTATGTACTGTATTGAGCATGCTAGATCTAAATACAACTCAAAATCGAACCGAACGCCATGTGACTCTAGGCACCGAAATAAACAAATTAAGATCGAATTTGAAAAGATCGATCATCTACTCAACCACTGATTACAAGAAATCAAGCAATATTTTGCGAATTGAGGAGGGTTAATCCTTTAGATGAGTTTTTTTTGCCTTGGAAATAAAAAATTTCTATTACACTGGTGATAACTTATATTGCTTAACAACAATGCAATATACTCAAAAGCAAGAAATAAAGCAAAGTGGTGTAATCAACAAGTAAATAAAGATAGATTTTATTGAATTAAAGAAGAATGCAGTATACTGAGCAAGTAAATAAAAAACAGAGAAGAAAGATTACCAACGACCCTCCAAGCAGACAAAGTGGTTAATGATAATTTGATGATCATAGTTTGGCCAACTAGTTGTGGCCTAGTGTGAACGTCGCCGACCACGTAGTAGTCGCCTTCACTTATGCTGATTAATTGCGCAGATGGGGTATAGAATTGAATCAGATGTAAAAAATGTGTTTGATTTTTAGAGTTGCCACTAGCTAAATGAAGCTTCAAAGCCTACGGTCGACTAAAAATTGTAGAATCATTCAATGGTTAAGAAATCGTAAGATTTTTTGACTTGTGACTCCTGCGGTTGGTTTGCAACCTGTAGATTCTGAGTAAGGGCTTTAGGTTACAGAAAAAGAAGGGGTTAGGCACCCTTTTCTGCTCGTGCAATGCATGGACTCTACTTTACAAGATTTTACGATTTTTAGGAGAATTTAGAGAAATTTCAGTGTCACTGCATCTAGATATGCTTCACTGAGTATAAGACACTAGGGCAGATAAAAAATAAAATAAATATCACATTGCCTTACTATGCAAACTTTGAGACCTTGGGTACAAAAAAAAAATTACATAATAAAGATAAAAGAAAGTGAGCATGTGCTTTTTTATGTGTCTGGAATATGTGGATTGAAATGCAAGTTAATTTGATATATAAGAAAGAAAATGGCAGACCTGACACCCCTTTCTACAAAAGGGATGATCAGATGTCTCCAATTCCAACCCTACTCTTCACTTCAATGATTTCTTTTGTAGACTATTTTTCTCAAATCTAGTCTTCTAAATTGGGCAGAAACTCGACGTCAGTCAAAAAATCTCCGAAAGCCTTTGAAGAGTATGACCCTCCCTATGTCCCTCGCTCACTAACCCTTCTTGTCTCTTTGTCCCTTAATCCTCCTAGAATGGTTGTTGTTGCATTGAATTTATAGATGGAGATTGTCGACTCATGGTGAGCTGATACTAGACTAAGTGTCACTATTTCATAATTACGATGTATGCAGGGTCCAAATATAGCTTTAGGTTGGTAAAAAGTGTGGCAGGTGGTCGTTGGCTTATGACAGGCCAACGGTCCACGTGGCATTATTTTGCTGGACGAAAAAGGTTCCTCGATTCCCATTAGATAGAAAACGAAAATACGGATTATGATGTTACCAGTCGACTCGCCAGAAAACTACTATTTTATTTTTTCAATATGGTTCGTTAATTGCTTCCGGGAAGTACCACGGACCACTAATATGTGACCCGTTTGGATTTGTGGTGTTTTACGGGTCGGATTGAGATGAATTTAAGGTGTTTAAATAGGGTATCTATATGGTCTGGATGATTGGCCAGGATTTGTTTTGTTAGGTTCTAGATCAATCGATCAGGTTTATTGGTTGTTCCCATAATGTGCTGAGGGTCCTTCCCTTTAAATTGATTAGATTTTCAACAATCCTGGAGTTGCTCAGGAATGATTTTATCAAAACTCAGCCAAAGCCTGAAAAGTAAATTAGTCTCATTTTAGGTGAGGTGTCTACATCTAGCAAAATCGCTAAGTGAGAACTTAAGAATTTGATATCTAATGACTAAGTCATGGACGAAGAACTAAACTACTCCAAACTTGCTGCAGTAATGTGCTGGCCGAAAGTGGACGAAAACTAACAAGGATAACACTATGCTAATCGATCCGGACTAGCTGCAACATTGTACTAGACAAAATTGAAGAAGCTAAACTATGACAAGTGTCCCTGAGGTATAAAGAAAGATAGTCAACATTATGTTGAATAAGAGATGTGTGTATTTGAATTAACAATTATATACAGTTATTCGTTCTCTACTAATTTTTTATAATACTTGAGAGGTGGTTGCTGAAGAGTAATCTTTGACATCTTGGGAGATTAAGCTAGTTGGTTATGCAATCTCATGCAAATTTCTTGTGCTTCCAAGTAATTGTGATATTTCACATTTAGCCACTGTGTACAAAAAGAATTTTTCTCTAGTGAATAATGTAGTTATACATATTATTTTACATATTATTTCAAGCATAGAGAATGCTTTCTCTAGTACATTTTTATCAACATTACTTTAATTATGACCATTTCAGTCATGTCACGTGTAGATGAAGATATTGTATCTATTGTTTTGTTGAAGAGTTTCTCTTTGTTAAACTTATTGTATTTAATATTTTACGGAAGAGTTTGCTTTTCCTGCTCTCATATATTTATTGCTTTCCAACATGGACATATCTCTAAATTTTTTTTACTTGGAGCTTCATCTTTACTACATGCAATGCATTGTTGCCATGTGGTGTCATATGAGCCATTTGATCTATTTGTGTTATGTCGGGTGTAGACATATCTAGTCTATTATTTCGATTGTAGTAGAATCATTATAACTACCTTCATTGAGTTCGCCGCCATAAAACTCAACAGTTTAACCTACCCATTGGACACTATACTGATTTTCCAACCCTGACTATGGGGCCACCTTGATATGTGTATTGTATATCCATGCCATCCGTCCATTTTGCCAGCCCATTTAGGGCATGAGTCTAAAAATGAAGCAAATCCAAATCTCAGGTAGACCACACGATAGGAAAAAGTGGTGATTGAACGCCAACCATTAACTACTTCTTATGGCCATGCCCACTGTAATGTTTATTTTCTATCTAACCTGTTGGGACTCGGATTAGGTAGTGACCTCTCCTGTGCCGATCTACTAGTCAGTGCTGGAAAAAGCTTTGTAAGCCTCACCATTATGTATGTGTTTTATCCATTGTATTCATTCATTTTTCAATCCTAAATATATTTAGGGCATGATCCTGAGGCAAATCCAAATCTCAGGTGGACTATACGCTAGAGTGGTGATTGGGCACTCACCATTAAAAACTTCTTTGAGGGCCGCCAAAAACTTCCTGAGGGCTCAAAAGTTTTGGATCGAACTGATATTTGTCTTTTTTTCCCTCCACCCAGGTCTCTGTGACCTAATCAATGGGTTGGATGGCAAATAAGCATTACAGTGGGCCATAGGAAGTTTTTAATGGTCGGCGTTCAATCACCACTATTTCTTGCGGTGTGGTCCACCTGGGATTTGGATCTGCCTCGTTTTTGTGCTCGTGCCCTAATATGAACTTGAAAAGTGGATGGACGATGTGGATAAGAAACATACATCATGGTGGGTCCACAGAGCTTCTCCAGAACCGACCAGTGCCAAGCTTTGTAGTTGAGGGGTCACCACCGAAGCGGAGTCCAATCTGTTGATTAGTTCACACGGACCTGGATGAAGGAGGAAAAACAAATATAAGCTTGATCCTAAACTTGTAGTGCACAAGAAGTTTTTAATGGTCAATCGCCACTGTTTCATGTGGTGTGGTCCACCTGAGATTTGGATCTGCTTCATTTTTGGGCTCATGAACTAAAATGAGTTGGCAAAACAGATGGACGGCATTGATATACAATACATACATCAAGGTGGGCCCCACGGTCAGGGCCGCACCTAATCTGCTCCCCTTTAATCCGTTTTCTGTTTGCATAAAGATGGCCTCTTGATGATTAGACCGGGTTAACAGGCTGGGCCGGGCCATTCATTATTCGCCCGGGCCTAGATTTCAAGTCCAGGCCGGGGCACCCGGGCCGTTGCCACCCTTAGTGATGATGCAGGTTTTGATAGAATGGACCCCACGACTCAGCGATCAAGCGAGCCTCATCCCACGGTTGGATAGCAGGCACGTCACATATCCAGAAAATTCATGCCATATACCAAAAATGAGGGCAGTTTCTCTGCTTGAGCAGCGGACCAATATTAGAATTTCTCAGTCTTGGGTATGTTCACATTACCTCATGAATTGTCTAGATCTCTGACATGCAGGCCATCCAACGGTGGTAATGAGCGATCAGGCCCCCACATTCTATCATAACCGATGATGATCCCTGCGCATGTACGTTCTTCAATCCAACCGTTGGTTCGAGTGCAGATGGATCATGATATAAAATTCACATTGTAAGCATCTGCCCTCATAACGGACTAGTTCACATCTAATGGACGGATGCCAGGACTTCCCAATCAGTCCGATTTTGGATTTACTCCCAATCTATAGTGCGGCCCACTATCTGCAACGTACGGATCAAGGTCGCCAGGTGTATGATAGCTGAGTGCATACGTATGGTTCTCAGAAGCTGCCAGAGTAGAGAAAGCAATTTCTCATTTTAGGTCCAAACGAATGCAGATACCGATTGATTGGGTGCGTCGCTATTATTGTCCATTCAATAATATTCAATCAACGACAGAGAGTCAAAGCTTACGGCGAGATTACTTTAATCCGATTCCAGGTGAATTTTTCAAGTCCGTGATTCATCTATCTTTCACACTGGCAAGACTGCAACTGTGGACCACTACTTCGGTATATGGGACTTACATGCACGTGAATCCAGACCGTCCAAATCATGGGTCTCTCATTGCATGGAGCACAGACAAAAAAGATAACACAGATCAGAAAGTTCAGACTGTCCATCAAATGAGTGGTTAGAGAGAGAGAGAGAGAGAGAGAGAGAGAGTCATCTGTGGAAATTCAAAAGGGAAAAATCAAACCAGTGTGATTGGATGATTGTGAAATTGTAAATGATGGGTGTATTTTATCCGCTTTACATTTCAATTTCAACGTTTCCTTCAAAAGGTACCCCTTTTTAAGAACCTTTTTGTCTCATTTCACATTTCACTTCTCAAATTCGCATCCCGACAGGAGTTTGGTTTATGCCTCCCTCATGACTCACGACCGCAGGCAGGCATGCATCTTCCATCACCCGCAAACCTCATAGCAAATATCAATTGACCCACCCAACTTTCTGGTCAAGGGTCGATATCTGCGTGGTGGAACCCATCTGGTGGAGGGCAGGAAGGGACGTACCATGGCGCGCCCGTGGGCTTTGAGGAAAGTCGGAGTGGGGTGGGACCCACTTGCCAATTTATTTTTTATTTTTTAAGTGAAATGAGATTCTCTTGCAACGCATGGAGATATGACAGGGTACAC
This sequence comes from Liriodendron chinense, assembly GCA_003013855.2. Lineage (NCBI taxonomy): Eukaryota > Viridiplantae > Streptophyta > Magnoliopsida > Magnoliales > Magnoliaceae > Liriodendron > Liriodendron chinense. The sequence continues at coordinate 9,043,881 of PVNU02000637.1, read as the reverse complement.
GGGATTGGCATGTGGTAGATGAGCTGAAACGTTCCATCCCTATTGACATGACGAAGTCTGTAATCTTTTATCATTAGTCGAACAGTGCACTTAACTCCCAGCAAAATTTAGCAAAGGAAATTCACATGGTGAGTGGAGCAAACTGCCCATCTCAAAGCAGACCTGCTCGAGTGGGCTGTGTCTCTCCAGCTACTATACTCCACGCATCTTATCACATGCAGTTGGGTCATAAATACAACATGTTATATGCTTCACCAGCTAATTCAGATTATGAACTTATTATTTCTTAGGAAGAATGGCCTAATTTTTCCAAATTTGCAAAGGAATTCCCATGGCCCCACACATGCCCCTAATGCACCCTCACAAATAGATTTTTTTTTTTTTAATGACAATAAGGTGTCCCTGCCCTTTTAAGGGGCGACTAATCCCTGCGCATGCACGCAATTACCTGCAAACCACTTGCATCGGGTAAATCGAAGGGAGGGGAATCGAACTCGTGTCTGTGGGAGCAAACCCACAACACTAGCCATTCGCCCAAACGTAATGCACCCTCGCACATACATAGCGTGGCATGTGTATAACATCCAAGCAGTGTGGTAGGTGCCAAACCTGTGGCATCATCCGGTTGTGAAATCAAGCCAGTGAACTATCAAACCAAAAAGCTCACAATTTTAATTTTAAAATTTTTTTTGGGTCCATTTTTTCTGCTCGTGTATGGCCTAGCTGATAATTGACCAACCCTGAGTACATAGCCAGATGATCTGCATTGTGGATACCACCTGATACACAGCTCAAATGTCATACACATGTGCCAGTTCGGCACATGGAAGTCCCGACTAGAGGGGTGCATATGGGGCTGGCAAATGTAAAGGCCAGGCAAAACTAGTATAAAAGAGGAAGAGCAGATTATCTTTGCTAATTTCATATGCTTTTGGCAACACTGCCAATAATCACTACTTTTAATGATAAAACTCTAGGAACACAACGATTGAAAAATAATGAGTCAAAATAAATTATCCACTCTAAATACACCAGTTCTCCCAAGTATAGTGCAGACGGCCCCAAGTGAGCGCTGAGAAAGGAAAACAATAAAAAAAAAAAGGAACATGAATGATGGCATGGCTGTATGACGCCAGAATGCCATGAGCAAAAATCCAGCAAGTCACCTGAAAACCCGCCCAATGGATCCCATCCTCGTCATGTTATCTTTAAGACAGTGGCTGCCGCCTCCTGCATTTTTTTAGTTGCATTGGGCGATTGAAGGGCAAGAAGAGATTAAGGCAGTAAAGCTATGTAAACTAAACAAATGGAGATTTTGCTTTACTCAATCTGGTACTTCAATTCTAGGGAGATATGAGTTGTTTGCCGTGAACGATTTGTCTATTGAGAAATCTGTTGGTGATCAAATCATTCCATGGGCCATCCCCTGGCATACCCCGAATTACCATGAAGTATGCAAGGATGCATGTGTAAGCATATGCCAATGCTTGTGACAAGTGCTCCAGATGAATTCATTGGTCCTTTCTCAGCAGCAAAGGTATAGTTGGCCACTGCATGCGTGGGACCCTGTAAATGTAAGGCCCATGGTTTTGGTCATCTGGACCTTTGACATGATGGGGCCCTTTGTGGAAGGTTGATGCCCCAAGGAAACCTGGATTAGAACATTGTAAACCTTTGATATGTGACCTACAAATGAAAGGTTGAGAACAATGCAATCCTCCGCATTCAATGATAATGGGTCGAAATATTTACAGGCTTAAAACTTCCAATCTGTGGGACTTTTGTGTAGTCCCCATCAACAGTGTGGCCCATCAGGTCGACAGTTTGGATACTGAAGCAAAGGGCTCTACTCAACATGACACAGACAATTTATGTATATCTGCCTTTTCAGTTTGATGCATGTGTTGTGTGTATGTATTTCCATGCACATCTGATATACAGATGAACATGTCTATAAGACATCCCAGTTATGCCGCATGCATATGTATAAACAGCAGTTTGAGATTACCTCTTGGGTCGGCTTCGATCTTCTTCATAGTCCATCACTCCTCCAGGTTCAGAGTAGATGATCTCCTCATGCCCTCGTAACTCCACGTCTGCCTGCTTACAGTGTACTTCTGCGACCAAGTAAGTAAGACACATCGACCGACATATCCTGTATTCGATAAGTAGTCTACTCTATTATACATTCGCTTTTCTAACAAAGTATTGTACACATGACTTCCACATTATAGCGAGCATAAGTACAATGCTCCATATGAAAGGACTTGCAATCATGGGGCCCAACATCAGGAGATGTGGATGCGTACCACCAATCTGGGATGTACGAACTTACACATAAGGGTTAAGACACTGTAAATCTGGGTCTGAGATGACAGTCTACCAAGGTCATCTAATAGTAAAAATATAATATGTATTCAGTTAAAAGAAGTAAAATAAAACAGATCCAACTGACCTTAAGGGTTTTCTTCACTTCGTCCACCTTGTCTTCAATTTCCTTTCGGTGTTTCTTGTCGGCCTCGCCCATCGTATCAGCCCATTTGATCTTCTCTTGAATTGATAGAAGAAGATTGTCTGAAGTGGTCAACCTGCAAAATACTCATCCATAAAAGAAAGATCATCTAACAAACCATTGTGTTTTGACCCACAATCATTCGCAGGGCTGCCAAAGAAATTTTTAGGAAACCAATTAAGCAGAAGATCACCAACTAAAATTCATTCAGCAAAGAATTAAAAAAAAAATGAAAAAGAAAAAAAGCAGGGAGTAAAAAAAAAATCCTGTTGCAGAGTTTATGTTGCCTGCAGCACTCAGCAATATTTGTGTGCTACCCGATGATTCACAATGAGAGATGAAAGCATTATATTGGTCAATATTTATTTGAGAATTGCCTATTTCTACTTAAATTGGGAAAACAGGAGCAGGGAACAATTAAAGGGCAAAACAGCCCTTGAACTTGCATTTACCACTTGGCATACCTAATCAAAATGAAGCAATTAATTTTCTATCAATCTCCTAATAACCTGAAAATTTCAAACATATGCGAAATCAAGGTTATCTTAGGCATGTCGACCAAGCTAACAGGAAGAAACCAGGACTGTCCATCTCAGATGGAAAGCATGTGAATTGCATAAAGTTTGTGTTATACACACATTTATATTTTGAAGTGTAGATTTGGGGGGGAGGGGGGGCACAAATGGACCATACAGGTTCTGTGTGGATTCTCCTATACCAACGGGTACAGCTACAACTTATAGCAGTCTTAGAGACCACATAGCATGCTCAATATGGAGCTCATCCTACCTAGATCACCAGTGTGAGAGAATAAACTCTGTTACACATGCAAAAGAAATATAGAAGGACACTTGGGTTCACCAGCAGAATAGAGGCATTCTCATGTCCAAAATGCTTACCAGAAAGTATTTTAACTACTCTCTTTTCACAGGTAAGCTATGGTAAAGGAAATTTCAAAGATGGGATTTCTTTCTATCTGAAAATACTGAGAACCGAGACCAAAGCAATATAGCCACCATCCCATTTACTGTCATCATGATTCAGCACCCACAGAAAATTCAATTTGGCCAAAGGACAGAAGAATAAAAGAAATATTCAAGCACTTCTTTTCCGGTATCATATTTCAGTAAAGCAACTACCAGGTAGTTAGTGTCTGTATCATGCTGCCGAGCTGTCCAGGTCTCAAATCCCGCCCGGCTGCAAATTGCACCTACACCTCAAGAGAAAAAAGAAAGAGAATTGGCTAGTGGTTATATGTCCTTGCACTAAAATAATCACACTAAAAGCAAATTGGCAACTGAACTCTAACCTCAAAGCATCTGCGCAATTGATCCAGCTTTCCTCTGACTATACCCTACAAACCCAATTGAAGATGCTCAGCCAAGGTTTTGAATAACAATCAATACAGGGTGCATCAGACCATATCAGATGATACTGACCCAAATTAGCTGAACTTAGCACCAAAAAAATCTTGAAAATATACTGGGTAAATAAGGGGAAATGTAAAACATTAGAATCTCTCCTTTCTTTCTCTTTTTTCTTTGAGCATGTGTGGTTTTTTTTTTTGGGGGGGGGGGGGGTTGGGTGGGGGGGAGCAACAAATGTCCTGATCGAACAAAAGTCAAAGATGATTTAGGTCCCATTACATATGAATATTAAAATAAAAAAAACCACAAAAAATGAAAAAGTGATGTTTGCCCCCTTCTTGATATTTCCCAAAATGGTCCATTCCGCTTTGATTCATCAAAGCCCACTCCAATATTATGTTTTGATCCTCGAAATAGGACTATATCTAGTCTAAAGTTAGTTTCTAAGCTTCCTTCACGGTTGAAATGAAGAAAGAAGCAGAGAGAGAGAGAGAGAGAGAGAGAGAGAGAGAGAACTTGAAAATAAAATTTTCAAAATGGAGCCTTTATAACCTTTCCAGCCGATACAGCCAATTTTTTTCTTAATGGACTGGTTCACCGCCATAACGTGTCGTAGGGATGACCAATGCTATAACATAACGGCCGATATGGCCATAACTTAACAGCCATTCAAAACTATACGCTCAGTACCTTTTTTTATCATATAGTACCTGAGCTATATTCTCAATGACCGATATACTATAACATAACGGCCGATATGGCCGTAACTTAACAGCTATTCAAAACCATACGCTCAGTACCTTTTTTTATCATATAGTACCTGAGCTATATTCTCACTTCTATAATTCTCAACATTTTTGCAATAAAAAATGCAAAATGAACTGCCCCTATGCAATTCTAAAATAAACCAGGCATTTGAAGAATGAGTTCAAAGGTAAAGAAAAGTTCAAATGTGAACCCAAAACGACAAATACTTCGAATAAGAACTGTAGATTGTTTGCTGTCACCACCATATTGAAGAAAATGCACCCCACACTTCTATGAAGCAGTAGAAAGCATAATGATTCTTAACGCCCATAGCCAAGTTTGCCAATAGATATGGGTAGGATATGTTTGTGCTGACAGTATTTTAAACTAAAATTGCAATATTCAAGCACAAGATGTCATAAAGAGGAATTTGGGAGCGAACCGCATTGATAAGGTTTGGAAGTCCAAGTTCTTTCGATGAGTTAGTCAGTTGAGAGTCAGCAAAAGAACCTCCTTCCAGGTTAATCATGATCTAGATTACAATAAATGCCAAAAGAGAGAAAATAAAAAAATCAGACTGGAAGAATACTTACAGCATACATGCACTCATTGATAAGAAAGTCTTCAAGCTCTCTTACATTTGAAACATCAAGTTCCTGCATCAGTTGATCATAAGGAAGTACCTGCGAAAGGCAAAAAGACAGCCAATGTTACAATAATAGTAAAGTATCCCCAGAACAACATATGGAGAAACTTCACCTCATGAAAGGAGGTATACTATGGACTGATTGGCCCATCTGGATGACTATAGAAATGGTAATCTACATTTTAGCAATTACGGAAACAACATAAAATTGTAACAAAACAAAAGCTAATCTTTCTATTTGTTATATTGACTCCTTTTGATTCATTACACTCTGGCCCGATCAAAATTGCAATATTCAAGCACAAGATGTTTTGTTGTACGGTCTCCAATTGATTTTGTGATGTACGCGAGAGGGGTGTCGAGAGACGATTTTCAGTGGAGAGCATTTCTAAGAGTCTAGAGACAATCGAAGTGATCATCTAAGAGAAAGGGAGGTATCTCTCCCACAAAGGATTCAATGAGCATCAGAGGCATGTTTCTAGGGTATTGAGATGAGATGTTTCAAGTGACTTTCCTCAGGATGTCTCCAGAAGCAAGGCTTGAGGATCAAGCTCAAAATCCCTCATGAAATCATAGCTGAGATGGGGAGATGGATCAAAGCAGGAGATCCTATTGACAATCTTTGTCGAAGATCCTTGTCCCAACAAAGATTATGGCTGACTGGGAGGGGGGTCAAAGGGGGCAGATAGAGATGCACATGTAGCTCTGTGAAGCAAGCTACATTAGGGATAGGAAAGGAAGGTATCTCTCCAAGGGTAAGGGAAAAGTCGAGGAGTATTCTCCAGAAGAAAGACTATTATGAATATCACAAACCTCCTTGGTTTTGCATTTCTTTCACTATAGAATCAATGAAGGCCCTTCTCCTACCAGGGGTTGGGGATCCCTTGATGTTTAGGATTCAAAATCTGCTTCACGAATGTCAGGGATGTGCTTTCAAGGAAGCAAACTTACCCCTAATGAAGATCCTCTGTTGGAATGTTTGTGGGCTCAAATGCCCCCAAAAGCAGTGTCCAAGTTAAGTCTGTCTGTAAGTGTTCTACAGATAATATTGTCATTCTTCAAAAGTCCAGGCTTCAAAGTATTGATAGACACTTGGTGGAGTCTGTTTGGGGTCGTAGGCGTGTTGATTGGGTGGCCTTGAGTTCAGTTGTGGCGTCGAGGGTATCATGATGTTCTGGAATCCCTCTCTCTGGAAAAGGGAAAACTCTTGGTTGGAGATTTTTTTCGGTCAAGTGTAGTCTTTCAAGATATTTCTTCTGGTTTCAGATGGGTTTTTTTCTGGGGTTTATGGTCTGAATCGCCCCTCTTTGTGCCCATTTTGGGGATGAGTTGTCTTCGGTCTCTAGCAGTTGGCGCCCCTTGGTGCGTTAAAGGGATTTTATTGTGGTTAGGTTCGCTCACGAAAAGCTTCATAGGGGTAAGGTTTCTGCTAGTATACAGAGTTTTGCAGATTGGGCTCTAAAGCACAACTTGGAGGACATTCCAATGGGGAGTTTATTTCGCTTGGTCCAATAGACAAGTTTCTCCTACCATGCCTTTGTTAGAAGACAAAATATCGATATGGTCGTCTTCAGGAGTGCAACCTGGACGAAGACCAGACGCCCGTGGTGTTTTTTCACATGGCACATTCATTACTAGTGGTAGGATTGCCACTGTCCTCAACCTGGACTCTCTAGACCTGCTTTGTCTAGCTTAAGAGTGAATTGCTTGGGATAAGTATCTCTCAAGATGAGGTTGCTCAATTTGCTGAGATATAGGTTGGTTCTTTCCCTTGACTTATCTTGGTCTCCATTGTGTTTGGGTATACCTGCTTTGTACCTATGGTACAGGGTAGTGGAGAGAATGGAGAGAAAGCTATACGCGTGGAAAAGTAAATTTCTCTCTATCGATGGGAGAATCAACCTCATTAAAGCTACCCTCTCCAATCTCCCCATTTACTTCAGTCTTGAACCCTATGAACGAGCTTAGGAGGGATTTTCTTTGGCAGTGAGGTGCGGCTAATAAGAAATGTCATCTTCTTAGCTGGGCCAAGGTTTGTAAGCCAATGTCTGAAGGAGGTGTGGGTAAAAGGAGGTCATTGATGGTAAATTCAACCCTTCTGGGCAAGTGGGTTTGGAAATTTGGGGTGAACTCTACCCCTCCGGAGGAAGGTTATTGCTGCCAAGTATGGAACCTCCCCCTTGGGTTGTTGGACCAAGAAGTCTTCACTGTGTAGGGCTTCTTCCCTTTCGGGATTACTGTTGCTTCGTTGTTGGCAAGTGGACTGAGTTTTGATATGGAGAGGAGTTTTGATATGGAGAGGGGTCTAGAGTCACATTCTGAGAGGATGTTTGGTGTAGTGATGCTCCCTTAGAGCTTCCTTTCCCTCCTTAGCATATCTCTATCAGGTTGCTAGCATCTCAGTGGCCGGTTGTTTCTCCACCCAAGGCAATGGGGGTGTGTGGTGATTTAGTCTCTTATGTCCCTGTTGTAGGGTTTTGCAGTTGTTCCTGAGGACTCGCTCATATGGCATTTCTCCAAGAACAAAGTGTTTTCAATGTGATCTCTCTATGAAGTGTTGTCCCAACCCATCCCGGCTGTTAGCAAGAGTCACATTGCACATATCTGGTCATATGGAGCGCCTCCGGAAGTTGCTGCATTCATTTGGCTAGCAAGGAGAAATAGGATCTTAACTATTGACAATCTGTATAAAAGATCCTTCATTATGCCCAATATGTGCCCTCTCTGCTTGAGTACAAAGGAGGTCGTGGATCATCTATTCATCCATTGCTCCTCCCGCATCGTATCGTCGGGCATTCTTCGATATGCTAATGTTTGCTGGGTGATGCACAGCTCAGTCAAATTTTTGTTACGGGCTTTGAGCATGGTAGTAGGGGGATCTTTTGGCAAAGTTAAGTGGAGGATTGCATTACTCGCCATCTTTTGGGCTATTTAGCTAGAAAAAAACAGGCGTTGCTTTCGAAATCATAAGGGTTCTAAAGTGAGAGTTTGTAATAGGGTGACTGAGTGATGAGGACATCAAAGCACCATTGAGAGTCTACTAGAAGATGAGGAGATCATCACCAATTTCCCTTTGGATGGATGACGACTACGTGGGCCCGAGTGGCCCGAATGAACCGTTTTGAAGACCCCACATGCATTTGATGCATCTTTGAAGACTCTACATTAGGAAGATGCATGTGGGCTGCATTTTTTAGGAGTCCAGACTGTTGGATCAAGTGCGCGCATCGATCAGACCATTGGATTGCGTGTATCAGGGATGTTTGACCACATTTGATTGTAGCCCGCCTCGATCATGGAAACTTTAAGACTTATATATCTTAGTTTTTATTAGAATTTAGTTTATTTACAGTTTTTAGTTTATTTACACTTTGAACCCTTTTTTTGAGCTTTATATTATGTTTTTCTAGTTTAGGGTTTTTTTTAAGAAATCTTTCTTGAGAGCGCCTTTTTGTAAATTTCTACACTTGATGCTATAAAAGAGAAGATGGTGTGGAGCCCTAATGCATTTATTTTAAAAAAGAAACTTTGTGTTTTTTCTCTTCTTCATGTGATTTGAAAAATACTCTATGCGATTTGGAGCTTGGGTGTAGTGTGATTCCATTCCAATTCAACAGAGATGCGAGGCTTCCATCTATCATCTTTCTTCTCTCTTTCTTTCTATCCAAAAGAAGTATTTTCTCAAAAACTTCATCTTTCTTCTTCCTTTCTCATCCAAAACCATCCAATTCATCTTTTTTTTTTAACTTTTCATCATCCAACTTCAACCCCAACCGAACCCCATCATCTAAAACCCCAAATCTTCCAATTTCCCCAAATTCCCAAACCCTAGATCCCCACTACTTCAATTAACCTAAAATCCCTAATTTTCATATATCCAAAACCCTAATTCTCATCTCTTAATACATAAATCCTTTGAGCCCTTTATCTTAATCCCCAATTTAGCCCCTATTTCCTATTTCTCCCCATTTTTAAAAACCCTAATTCCAAAATCCCTATTTCCCATAAACTCTAATTTCCCAAATTTCAGATTTTCCCCTTCCTAACCCTAATCCTAGAACCTACAAGTCAGCCCTTGAGTGTGGAATGTGCCTATGCTAAATTGGAAGTTCTATCCTTCCATCGGGCCTAGTTTTAATTGATTTATGTGACTTCTTAGTATGCAGGCATATGATTTAGGTTTAGATCAGATTTTATTTCATATTGTTTACTCTTAATTACGTGGTGTGTTAACATCTTTTGTTAATTGAATTACTTTATGAACTCTTTTGTAATCTCTATGTTGCATGCTAGCATTAAATCATGTGTCATGCATCAGTGACCTTGTATATCAGGGGGTGGGCCCCCTAAGGGTGTTTTGGTTGTCCATTTCTTTCTTTCATTTTTCTGTTTTGTTTCTTGTTTGTTTTTACTTTTTCTCTTGTTTTCTTTTTCGACCTTCAGCCTTAATAAATTTATCATCGCTATATAAAAAATAAAAAAATAAAAAAGCTTGAATGCCAATTATGTTAAGAACAAAAGCACAAACATGCAAAACCACAACAATTGACAAACATAAAGGGAAAACATTATATTCCACCATAGAAAGAACGGTAAATAAACTTGTCCAATAGATAAATTGGATTATCTTTTCTTATGCCAAACTCCAGATCTAAGCTTTTAGGATTTATCTTTCTTATGAAAACAGTGTATCACATTATTATAGTATATCTGGTTTCTTTTATATTATAGTTAACATATAGTGCAAAATGTTTAGTGATATATTTATTTAATTCTCAACTTTATTTGTTTTTCCTTGAAAGACGAAGTCAACTTGATTTCATTATGTTCTTGAGAGAGAAAACATGATAGAAAGCAAAAGAAAGGGAGAGAAGGGTTGGAATAGCCTCTCTATTTTATTATTGGGGCTTTTGTAATAAAAGCAAAAGTATAAAAAGACTCCATGCTTGAGTTATTATATAAGCAAAGCTCATGAACCTAAACCCTTTTATAACACATACTTCAGCCTAATAATAATGAGAAACCACATGTGAGATCATCATGGTCCACCAACACTCGAAGCTAGAGCATATATATGATGAATGCCCAGCTTAACAAAGAGACAATCCAAATGAGTGCGACCAAGAGCCTTGCTGAACACATTCATCAACTGATCTTAAGACTTGACGAATGACATGCAAATTTCCTTACTCGTAAAACTCTCTAATGAAATGACAATCAACTCAAGGCTATTGGTTCTCTCATGATAAACTAGATTGTTGGCAATATAAGGGGTAGCTTGATTATCGCAATATAGCCTCATGGGAACATCAATCATAACCCAACTCAAATATTAACGTCTTTAACCAAACAAGTTCACATGTAGCATGAGTCATTGCCATATACTCTACCTCTACGCATGAATGGGTCACCATACTTTGCTTCTTACTTCTCCATGTAACCAGATTACCTCCTACTTGGTATAATAGCATGTAGTAGATTGCATGTTAGATCAAGAATAAGCCCAGTCTGCATAAGAACGCCCCTTCTACTTAAAGATGGCCATTGTGCCATGGCTAGGAGCTACCTTCAAGTACCCAAGTATACGAAACAAGGGCTTCATTACCAGTCACATGGAGAGCCAGCATAAACTGACTAACCACACTTACAGGAAAGTGATATCAAGTTGAGTGATTATTAAGTAGATCAGTTCTCCAAAAAGCCAACAATATCTTCCTGGATGATCGATCAACTCTCCCTGATCTACACAAAGCTTCTGATTTAGGTCCTTGGGAGTTTTGATTCAGTTAGTTCCTAGAAGACCTATCTCAGCCAATAAATTCATCACATATTTTCGTTGCGACAAACTAATACCCACTTCAGATCTTGCTACCTCAATACCCACGAAGTATCAAAGATGACCCAAGTCCTTTGTAATGGAAGTGTTGCTGTAAAAATCTCTTCAACTTGTCAATACCTGTACTCTCACTCTCGGTATCAATGATGTCATCTACAAACCCAGTCAAAACAATGACAAGTTGACTAATGGTCAACCTGACTAATGTTTCACCCCACATTCAAACACCACTTTACTAAATTTGTCAAATAGTGTCTTAATAGTGGTAGCATGTTGCGCAGCGTTCAACCCTTTGTAGCGTGTAGCGTAATAGCGTAGCGTGTAGCATAAGCTACATGATACTTCTATTTTTTTATTTAAAAATAAGAAAAATATGATAATTAGTAAGAAAAAAAGCAAAAAAAATATAAAAATGCCTGACAAATGATTCATTTTTTCAAGTATAAGCATGTTCAAGCAAGTTATTAATTATAATTAATCAAAAGCTAATCCACATATATAGAGTCAGTAAAAAAATCAATAATCAAATAATTATTGCATCAACAACTTTCTAAGCAAACCTCTTTAATTAATAATGTCTAGTTGAAACCACAAGTCACAACTCACAAGTATGAAAAGAAATTAAAATCCCAGAGGTTAAGATGGGTTTCCAAAAACCCTCTTTCGAAACCCTTTTTTCTTTTTAGTTTTAAAGGTTTTTAGTGTGTGAATTTCACACCAACTTTAACAAAGGATCACCACCATTTTAAGTGAAAGTAAACATAGAAAGTTTTGGTTTTAACTTTACATTTTCAGTTTTTATATTTTATTTTTTATTTTTATGTTGTGACTTTTACACCATTTTTTAAAAACAATAATAAAAAAAAAACAAAAGACAAAAAAAATAAAAAAATACATTTTTTTTAGAGATAATAAGAAAATACATTGTAGCGTACGCTACAAACGCCACACGCTACATAGTTGTAGCGTATGCTACGACCCCTGTAGCGGATTTACGCTATTTAGCTACACTACGTAGCGCGCTACACTACATAGCGTACGCCACGGATGCTATTTGAAACATTGTTGTCAAATTAGGTCCTTAGGGATTATTTTAGGCTACAATGTGACTTCTTAAGATGGCACACAGTGAATCCCCCTGGACAATAAAGTCAGACATATTGTCCATATAAACCTCTTCAATAAGATCCCCATGAAGAAACACAATCTTCACATCAAGTTGGTATAAGAGCCAATCCAAATTTGTGACAATGGAAACAACAACCCGCATAGAGTTAAGCTTTGCGACAGGAGAATGTTTCTAAATAGTCAACTCCTAGGGTCTACGAGTACCCTTAGGCAACCAATCGAGGCTTATAACTAATCAATTGAACTATAGAGGTTGTACTTCACTGTATACACCCATCGACACATAATTGCATGTTTTCCAAAAGGTAATTCAGCTAGAGTCCAAGTCTAATAATGATAGAGAGTTGTCATCTCTTCTACCATAGCTCATGTCCATCCATCATGACTTAAAGTTTCCTGAAAGGAATGAGGAACAAACAAAGATGACAAGGATAAAGCAAATTTTCGAAAGGAAAGAGATAATCTAGCAAAGGAAATAAACTGAGAAATAGGATGTTAAGTGTAAGAATGTACACCCTTGCAAAGAGTGATTGGTAAATCACCTTCATTAGACATTGAAGTCAAAGATTCATGAAGAGGATGATCTTCTGACAAAGCAGGAGAATTGGCTAGAGGCATGATGATACGAACTTTATCACGCATGGAACATCTGGGGTAGGCCTATAAAGGCGGAGCTAAACACTGTACAGGCATCAACCCACTGAATGTCTTGTGTTAGGCACAATCGGCAAAGTAGCAGGAATCTCTCCAAAGCACTTATTGCCTTTAGAAAAATAATGAGTGTGTTCAAAGAATGTGACATCAGCTAATACATAATGTTTACAAGAGATTTGATTGTAGCATTTGTATCCTCGTTGGGTACATGAGTACCCAAGGAAGATATGCTTAATGCCCTTCAGTTCAAACTTGTCAAGAGCACAATCTAACTGATGTACGTAACACAACCAAACACGTTGGGAGGAACTAAAAACATAAGAATAGTCAAGACATAAAAGCAAGAAAGAAAATTGAAACAATCCCGTAGTAACAATGAAGAGGTGAGGCTTTTAAAGAATGATAAACTTTAATCTAATGTTTAAAAGACCCACTAGTGTCTGAACTAGTAAGGCAAGCATAAACGATTACAGGAAGCTTGTGATGAATATGTGACTCCCAAAAACCTAATTTGGGAGTCCTACGGCTCATTCGGTAGCCCCTACGCATGGAGTTGTACATAAGAGTTTTTTTAGGGAGAAATATAACCCATATGTTTTTTTTTTAGAGGTAACGATGATTTTGTCAAGAAACTCGCAAAAGTGAGAAAAGAATATAAGCCCAATGGGAAGGAGAGCACACTCAAACAAAAGGGGCAACCGAGGCCGCCTTAACATGAACCGCCCATTCTAATACAAGGTGGTCAACCCTCTGAAGGACCCCATTTACCCCGACACTGAAATTATGAAAACAGTAGCAAGCATTCCTCACTCCCCAAATCGTCCAAAAGGATAGCCATGATGAGAAGCCGCCATATAGCTTTTCGAGCCTTGCCAACTCCTGCATGCCATGCCCAAAGTAGCTCATCCACAGATTTAGGCATAACCCAAACGATGTTAGGCTAAGAAAGAAAATAGTCCCAAACCTTTGAGGCAAAAGGTCAAGGAATGAAGAGGTGATTAATCGATTCTTCATTGGCCATACATATTAAGCAAATATTAGGGAGAACCATTGCTCTCCTCTAAAGGTTGTCAACCGTGAGAATTCGCAGCCGACCCATGAACCAAACAAAAGCTGCAACTCGGGGGGGTAGAACAAGTGATGAAACAGGTGTTGCGCCGCGAGGTTGGAGACAATCTGGAGAGGAAACTGGAAAGCGATCTTACTGAGAATTTCGTGGAACTATTCCCTGCCCAAACTATCTTTATCTTCTTCTAGCAAAACTGGCTTTACCGAATTTAAGAGATCCAGCAACCCAAGCAACTCATCGAATTCCTCATCCGCAAGGTCTCTACAACAAGGTGGAAACCAAATTGCCTTGTCCCCTACCCAAGAGTAGCACTCCACCACTTGAATAAATATGTCAAGAGCAACCATAGCTACCTCAGAAAGACATCCCGTAACGTCTGAGAGCCACACCACACATCCACACAGAAATGAATACGAGATCCTCTTACTAGCCTGAAGACTATGCCTCTACTCACTAAATATTGCATATACGCAATATCTTTCCGAGCACCTGAGGCTCTATATAGGGAAGAGGTTTTAACAAACCAACCACCCTCTCGTAAGCCATACTTTGCAACTATCAACCTTCTCCAAAATATGTCCTCCTCAACTGAAAATCTCCATAGGGGTCTAATACCCGCTCCCCCTTCCTACAATAGGTTTACAAACCTCTTCCCACCTTAGAAGATGAAGCTTGTGCCCTTCGCTTGCCTCGTTCCATAAGAAATCCTCCTATGCTTCTCGCCTTCTCCGACTTTTCCAAAATTGATCTCGGGCATTTGAAAAGGGACACAAAATACACCGGCATATTGCGCTTGATCAAAGTTAGGCAACCACACAGAGAAGTATCTACATTGCCAAGAAGCAAGTTTCCGCTCTATTATTTCAATAACCATGTCCCACAAATGTATAGCCAACTTGCCTATACATAGAGGCAATCCAAGGTACTTTGTAAGGAAGGAAGCAGAATGGCATCAGAAGACATTGGCGAACTGAAGAAGGTCCTCCTTATTGATATGCACTCCCAGCATCTCAGATTTTGTGGCATTGATCTTCAGACCTGATATCCGCCTCGAAGCAAACTACAACCTTACACAAATTCTGAATCGACTCTTCCGCCTCGCAAAAAGGACGGTGTCATTCGCATACTGCAGGTGGCCGATAGTCTCATCAAACCCTGGAATCTGAAAGCCACGAAAGAGACCGTTCACCTCGCCCTTCCGAAGCATCATGCTAAGGGCCTCCTGCAACCACCACAAATAGGTACAATGAGAGAGGGTCTCCTAGCCTGAGACCCTAGGAAGCTCTAAAGAAGCATTTGGGGGACCCGTTAACCAAGTTAGAAAAAGATGTTGTACGAATGCACAATCTAATCCAGCCTCTCCACTTAATACCACATCCCAGCCTGCAGAGCATGTAATCCAGGAACTCTCAATCCACATGGTCATAGGCTTTTTCGATGTCTAGCTTGCAAACGATGCTGCTTTTCCTCTCTCTGTATCTGGAATCAACGCATTCATGTGCCACCAACGTAGTATCCAAAATTTGTCTACCGAAAACAAAAGCCCCCTAACTTTCCAAGACCACTTTAAAAATGAGATCCCTGAATATAAAGGCTAAAATCTAAGCCAGGATTTTATAAGGCCCCCCAATGAGACTGATCGGCCTGAAGTCTTTCAGTTGCCCAGCCCCCTTCCTTGGGAATGAGATCAACAAAGGAAGCTCTCAATTCAGCCAAAAAACGACCACTTTCCGAGAACTTTATCACGAAGTCCGAGACATCCTTCCCTACAATGTGCCAAAATCTCTAGAAGACTATGGGAAAGCCATCTGGCCCTGGGGCTTTAACTCCACACATCATACCAACTACTTTTTTTCACTTCTTCTGAAATGGGTCTTTCTAAGGATGAAGCTTCATCGGTGAAGAGTTGCTCGAATTACAAGTTATCTAACTCTGGTCTGTCCCATTGAAACAAGTCTTGGAAGCCTTGCTGGTTGACTAAAGGGTATCTCTCGTTCCAGTCTTGCTAAAACCAAGAATCTATCCAGCTTCCCTTTCGTTAGCACCCTTCCCTTCGACTTCCCCATCTGAAGTTCCCTATCTACCTTTAGAGCTACTTTCGTCCTCAACAGTATCATCAGAGCTCATCTTGTCCTCAACAATATCGTGGAGGTGACAGAATTTGAGATTTTGTCACCTTTCATGTTGCAATTACGTTGTGGTGGCTTGATTCTTTAGCCTTTATTCAATAAATATTTTAGGGAGACTTTAATAGGACCTTTTGTGTGATTAAGTCAGAAATAGTTTTCTAATTTGGGAGATTTTTGTTTTTGGAACTTTTAATACAATCTTTTTTTCTTTAAGTCATTAGTACTTGTCTATTTTAGGAAGATCTTCAAAGATTTAGGCCCTGTTTGGTAAACACCTGAAAATTAGATCATCTCACTTTAGTTAACAGTAATTATGCATATAAATTTGTTAACAGGTAGTAGTGAACTCATTTTTAGATCGGTTGGATACATTGGCAATGTTAACCAACATCAAGGAGTGCCTCATGCACATGAAGGTGCTCGTGTCCTAATATGACATGTTAGCAGTTCCGATGGTGTTCGATTCAATCATCCTTAGGGTTTAAGAGACGACCAATTGGAGAATCATGTTGCGCTTATGATGTAAAACTTGAGTACGCCAGAGTTTTATAAAACATGAGAATTTCAAAGAACAATTTTAAGATCCATTAGAGAAAGTGTTTAAAGATCTAATGGATGGCATGACTAGCAAAAGCATCACAACGTAAGAAGATACACATGAAGGGGCATCATCTGATTGATTGGGGAATCCGTCAAAAAGTCAACAAATGTATTAGTTAATGAAACAAACAACAGATTACCGGTTAGATTGATGGAAAGGATGAACATCTAGATATTCAAAACGGTAACGATTGCAGTAACAGTCAATTGTAGCCCTGCAACGGTGAAGATCTTTTTTAAAGGAAGAAAATGTATTGGCCCCGTAATTAGAGCTGTACACGAACTGAGCTAGCTCAAAATACTCACTCAGCTCGACTCGAAAAAGCTCGATTCAGCTCGGCTCATAGGTTTGAATAAGCCAAGCCGAGCCTATTTTATGGTTTCGTTGAAAATTCAAACCAAGCTCGAGTCAGGCTTGAGCTCGATTCGGCTCGGCTCGAACCAGGCTCGATTCAGCTCGGCTCGTGTACAGGCTCGGTATTTAAAATAAAAAAACAAAATCCTGAAAGTCGCCCTCAACCGCGGCTGCCTGACCGCCTTCCGGTCGTCCGGCCTCTCCACGAGGACCACGACCCTTTGATCTCTCTCTTCTCATCTCATCTCCCATCTTCTCTCTTCTCATCTCCTCTCTCTCTCTCCACTCGTCGCCCAACCAGCCAACGTCCAGCCATTCCGGCAATTCCCAACCTTGTCCGACAGCCAACCACCCCTGTCCTACAGCCGACCTCCCTCTAGCCGATGACCGCCCTTGTCCGACGGCCGACCTCCCTCCAGCCGACGACCTCCCCTGTTCGACCGCCCCAACCTCAAATGCCCAAGCTCGATGATGGCTCGAAAGCTTGAAGCTCGAATAGGCTCGAACAGGCTCGAAAGCTCGACCAAACCAAGATGAGCCGAGCCCGAGCCGAGGTCACCCGCTGACCAAACCAAGCCAAATTGTGCAAAGCTCGGTTCGGCTCGGCTCATGTACAGCTCTACCCATAACATACTGTTACAGGCCCATATCGACCCATTACGACCAAATGGGCATTGCAACCATGTAGAGCTTAACAGTTCCCACCGTTAGCGTTACATAATGGTTGTTACGTAGCTGCTTTTTAAATGCCATGATGGACGCATTAGTTCCATCCCAATAGCAATAAAAGTATGTAGATCAGAAACTTTTAACGAGAGGAACGATGCAATGAAATCAAAAAACCAATCACGTGCAAGGAAAAAAGAATTGCCAAGTCCGCATTTAAAGCAAGCAACTCTATGAACACTAAAAGATTTTATTGGGAAAAAAAGAGAGAGAGGATACAACCAAGCTGAAAACACTCAAAACAGGGACTACATTTTTTTATTTTTTTTTTAAGAATGAAACAGGGCCTATCATAAACCCAAAAAAAAAAAAAAAAAAAAAAATTGAAGGTAATCTTTGCCCCTTATCAGGGACCAGTAGGGCCCTAGCCCTCACTCCTTAGCTTAGTGCAAGCCCTGAAATTTCCTGAAATTTCCCAATCGAAGGACATGAGAGAAGGAAGGCATGAGATTGGAGCTGAGCTCGACAACTTCATCTAATGCCTTTTCTAATTCCAAAGGTGTGCACGGCCTCCCTTGATCCATCTGATCGAACTTCTGGGGTCACCTTCAAATTTCAATGTCTATCTGGCGGAAATTTTGAAAAAACCACCGATCTTAGGCCTTGATGCAGAAAGGCAGCTTTAGCCAGATTGTTGTCCCTTACTCCCAGAGGGCCTGAGTATTCCACCACAGACATCCCCTCATCATTGCCACACATGCTTCCAATTCCCACAGGCTCTGGGTTGCCAAGAAAACAACCATCAGAGTGAAGCTTAAAATGACCTCGCAGGGAAGGGACCCATTTTACCAACTTTTAGGAGGGAACTGCAACCCTGAATCACCTCATCCCACTTCCAAAGGAATAAGAAAACAGGGAAACCCTTCAGCCGATTGTCTTGCTGACCCCATTCCATTACTGCATCAAAAATCTTTGAACAAACTGTTAGAACAGCCCACTCTTTGCCTCTAAAAATGTGTGCATTCCCCTCTAGCCAAAAGTTCCACATAATTGCCCCAACAACTAGAGACTAGATTATATGTCCTATCATTCCTCAAGCATAGCACTACCAAACAGCTAATAACTTTCCCAAAGACTCCGGAATGACCCAATGAATCTGAATTTTGGAGAAGATTCCTGGCCATTAGCTGCTGCTAATCTACACTGCAGTAAGATGTGCGGCACTCTCTACTCAGCAGCGCAGCACAATGTACTTCTGTTTGCTAACATAATTCCTCCCAAGTAAATGTGACTAGCAAGCAGTTCTACTGTTGAAAAAGAGATGCAAACCATCCTATAGCACGTGAACTGCAAAGAAGCAACTGTGAAAGTGGCATGCTCTACCAATCCAACCATTGAAAAAAGTTTGTGTTGGGCATGTTTGCCTCCATCAGCTCACGTCAAAGACTGGGAAGAAGCGAGACAAGGATGCTCGTGATGGATTGATACCAGCTATCAACTTGATGATGAATTTTTCCAGAGCCAGAGGAAAAATGCAAGAACAATCGCAAGAATCATGCGATGAAGATGAGGGCCCCAAAAAACCAGTTTGCAGGTCCTGCAGCCAATTCAGGTGGGCCCCATGCATGGAGTTGTGTTTATAGATTTTTTTTTAAGGAGATATAGATCCCATGTATGGCTGTCACTAGATTCTTTTGGAGTCTTCTTCTATGTTTTTTTCTTTTTCATTTTTTTTTTTTTTCGAGAGGGAGAGAGAGAATGATAATTTTATTAAAAAAGCGCTGGAGCGAAAGAATACAAGCCCAACACCACGAAAGCTCAGAAAGGCATGGAAGCCAAAGCCTCCTTAACATACATTGCCCAATGAGACACAAGCCTTTTTAATTCTATAAATCACTTCATCCTCCCCTGCTATGATGTTTCAGAAGCAGCGACCATTCCTTGACCCCCATATGACCCACAAGATTGCCATAACAAGTAACCACCACACAGTTTTCCGCACCTTCGCTCCACCGATAGGCCCATAGAAGCTCCTCCACTGACTTAGGCATAAGCCAAGCCGTGCCCAACCACGATAGGAAGAAGTCCCAGATTCTAGTGGCAAAAGGACAATGAATAAATAGGTGATTGATCGATTCCTCAATCCTCATTTCCCATGCACATAAGGCAAATGCTTGGCAACACAAACGCTCTTCTCTGAAGATTGTCTAACGTTAGGATTCTCTTCCGGCCTACCAGACCAAACAAAAGCTTCTTTTGGAGTCTTTATTGCATAAAGATTTTGAAACATTCTTAATAGGATTGTATGTGTCATTTAAGTCATTAGTAGTTTTCTACATCGGAAGATTTATATCTAAGGAAATTAATGTAATCCCAAAGGGGAGGCAAATGAATCAATGAAAAAAAAAAAAGAAGAACCGAATAATCCTCTAGCCACATGGTAGAGATCACAACCCCCTCTCTCTTCTACAGAATGGAACAAAAAAAAAAAAAAACCATTATCATCAGCGATTACAAGGTCTTTTATATAGACTATGTCAACTAAAGGAAAAGTAATAAAATAGGAAATGATGAAAATGCTCTTGAATCCCGTCACCACCATATGAGCCTTATGTAAATTGCCCATAATTCAAACAGCAGCAGGAATTGCATGATCTTGAGCTCCTTGAAAACTAACTCAATAGGCTATCAAATGGGACCAGTTTTGTGTAATTCTAACATCGTTTTATGCACAAAAAATGACCCACAATGAAAGTGACGAAAATACAAATGGGAAATTAGCTTAGCTAGCCCTAATGCTAGCAACTAACTAAAATACTTTCAAATATGGTTTAGAATGCAAGTCCGGACCATTGATATTCCACCAAAACCAATCCCAGCCATGAAAGTGGTCTAGATCCTCGATCAGGACACTTGAATGGGCCTAATCTATGAGCCACCAGGTTCCAGGTCCTAGATGTATCAGGAGTCTTTAATAGGATTTTCGGTGTCGTTACGCCATTAGTGGTTTTCTAATTTGGGGAAGGATTCAGAATCTTTTTAGTTGTTGTTATTTCCCTTTTGGATTTGAAAATTAGATGTCAATCTTTAGGATATAATTTAGATTAAACAATATTGTCCATGTCTGTAACAACTCTCTTTGGATCATCTTTTTAGTCTTTTTAGTTGTTGTTATTTCCCTTTTTGGATTTGAAAATTAGATGTCAATCTTTAGGATATAATTTAGATTAAACAGTATTGTCCATGTCTGTAACAACTCTCTTTGGATCATCTTTTTAGTCTTGGTCTATATAAGACTTCTAACGCCATATGTACGAATAGGAATATAAATGGGAATAAAAAACTGAGTTTGGGGAGAGAATTTTCTCATACATAAGGAGAAATTTTTGTGCAAAATACTTTCTTCCTCTCTTTTTATATACGTTCTTCCTCTCTCTTTTTTGCTTCTTCCACATCCATCATATGTCAACATGTCAAGTGGACGCTTTGGTGCAGCCAACCTAACTAACATGGCAGTTTAATCTCACCATGATTCAGATGCAACTGCACATATGTCATGCTCAGAAGTTTCCAGCATAATTCTCATGAGTTTGTGAGCCAGTTCATGGGAAATGTCAGTATCTTGAAAAATAAGGTGTTTCCATAGTTGACAAACAAGAAGGAATGTTGAACAGGTAGATTAATTTGTACCTTGTTTGTCTCAGCCAGTGTGAGTACACTAAGTTGCTTTAGCTTGCGGACTTGATCAGGTACCAGCGACGGAAAGCAGCCTGCATTGCCTATAAAGGAGAAATGTTTCAAGGAAGCAAATTTCAGAATTTTCTAAAAGAGACATGAAGAGCATTCCTTAATGCATTTTCTATAGACAAGTTGAAAATTTGTCTATTGTAAAGGTAAACTTGACCTAAAAAATTGTCATAATAAAAGTTTGCATGTTCCCAACAGCCCAAAAGGCCTAAAGCTTCTTTTCTAATAACATGTTTTCATATTTTGCCTCCATCTATACCTTTTGTTCATCGTAAAATTCCAATTGTAGGTGAGCAATCATCATATTTGGGTTGTAAATAAAGCCCCCTTCTCCCTCAATATTTGAGTGAAAATTATAGTGGAAGTTTATGCATCTTAAGTGGTACATGTTCTGATTCCATTGACACAACCATCATTTGAACATTTCTTTAATTTTATTTAGACAAAGCAGATCCACTAGCAAGTAGCAACATAAGTAAGAGTTGTCTAATTCCACAGGATTAGACAACATGGACCACTCAACTTTCAGATGCATTGCCCATTCAACTTGCGATGGTTCCTCAACTTCTTCTTTTTTTTCTTTTTTCTTTTTTCTTTTTTTTTTTGGGGGGGTGTTTAATATCAAATTTCTGATTTCTCTAAATACAGATTATTACAGTGTGGTGGCGAAGACAGAGAAAAGGGGGTTTGCAAAGAGGAAGTGAATGTGGGGTAGTGAAATTCATTATCCCATACGCTTCAATTCCAGTAACTATGAATGACTAGTTTTTTGGTGGGAAAAAAGAGTGCTCTCCAACCATAGACGCTTATTATCTAGAAGAGCCCCATGCCTTGCACAACTAAAATATTATGAGAGCAGGTCTTGTTTTGTGATGATTCCTCATTGATGCTTTTGGATGCATTGGCCATTTAGCTTTCTATCTTTTATCTTTTTTTCTTTTTTAATTAAAAAAAATCAATTCCTCTCAGATTTTTTTTCCGAAAATAAATTGGTTTATTTGTATATCTTCTTTTTGAAAGATAAATTGGAATATTTTTATTTGTATATCACATTTCACTAAATACAGATTATTACAGCACGGTGATAAAAACAGAGGAAAAGGGGTTTGCAAAGAGGAAATGAATGTGGGTTGGTGAAATTCATTATTTGTTTCAATTCCAATAACTATGGATGAGATAAAAAGAATGATCTCCAACCATAGACGCTTATTATCCAAGAAGAGCTCAATGCCTTGAACAACTAAAATATTATGAGATACTAGATTTAGAATACTAAAGTATATTTGATGATTTCTCCACGATGGTAGAAGGTCCAATAGAAATTATTATTACTGTCCCTTAACAGTTGAATTAAAAAGATCAATGAACAATCATGGATCAAATATAGACTAACAAATCATCTGTTTGACAAACAACGGGAAACTTTAACTTGTAGAAGGATACAAGTTTCAGACACTTACTCTTGTAGTCACTCCATGTGCCATGAGCAAACAAGCGAAGCACATCAAGAAATATGGAATACTCAGTGCCTTGAAGCTGCATTTAAGAGAGAGAGACAATAAAAAACAAAACGAGGTTTAGACAATGCTAAACTCAGTTTCCAATACTAATAGGATGAAGCAAATAAGACATGAGAAGAGCCAAAAGAGACAGCAAAGAAGACAGGGAATCAACTTTTTTATATTAACGGAGCAGCTCAGTTTCGTTAGACCACTTCGTTGCTATCACCTCCATCAGGTATCAAGTGCATCTATAAAAACAGTCTAGAGAAAAGCTAAGCATGGTGGTAAATGGGAAATCCCTTTAAGCCTCCGCAACACATTAGAGAGAGAGAGAGAGAGAGAGAGAGAGGTACAAAAGATACATAAGCAAACATGAACTATAAATCTTATATGCTCTGCACAACATCCAAGAACAACAACACATAAAAAACAAAAAACACTTACAAGATTATGTGATTGTGTACTGGAGACTACTTAACGCTAACTCTCCACCCGAAAAATTCAACACCAGCCATTACTTCAGTGCTGTTGTCGTTGTCGTCAAAGACTTGTCCCAGCCACTTGGGTCAGCTTTACTAATCCTATTTTCACAAATCAATCCTATCCAAGGCAATATCCTCAGTTAAGTGAGGAAGCCTCCATATCCCTTCTCACCACTACAATCAAAGTCCTTTTGGGTCTTCCTCCCATCCTCTTTTCAGGCCCTTCAAAACCCTAATCAATGTTCCACTTTAGGGTGGCAATGGGTGGGCAGCCCGGCCCTGAAAGGCTAGAGATTGGGACCCTAAACTTGGCCCAAGAGCTGGGATCAGGCTAGGCCAAATGTCCGGACCAATGATGAATGCCCAGTCCAGCCCAATCATCAAGGGCCACTGTTATATTAAAAAGAATTGACAGGTTGAGAACTTATGAGTGGTTCCCATTCAACATGCACATGTAGTTTAAAGCACTCTTGGACGTGGGGTCATGTTTCAATGATGATCCATTTAGAAGATAGGACTTGTCATGGATGGAAGGGTTACCCCAAAAAAATTAATAGATTCTACCGTTTCAAACCTTTGATTATTTCATTGTTTTCCTTATAGGGCCGGCCCTATAGAGTTAAGACCAAGGCTTAGGGTACTAGCATCAGGCTAGGGCCAACCTGGCCTGGCCCTAGCCTATTGCCAACCTTAGTTCCACTCCTTGCTAGAGTTGTTTCTACTCATTATTGCACATGACCAGACCATCTCAATTTTCTCTCCGTCATTTTATCTCTTGTTGGGGCTACTCTTAGGTTGCTCAAAATGACCTCATACTTAATTCTATCTTCTGTTCAAAATTACCACATTCTTAGTTCTATCCTTCCTAGTCTTCCAACACATCCACAGCATTATCCTCGTCTCTACATCACTCAATATCTGCTCATGTTGCTTTCTAATAGGCTAATTCTCTTGCCCACATACCATTGCCAGCCTAATAGTTGTCTTATAGAAATTTCCCTTAAGTTTCACAAGTGTGTGGGCTTGCGACAATAACAAAACACTCCAAAAGCACATCTTCACTTCATCCACCAAGTTCTGATCTATTGAAAACATCATCACCAATCTCCCTAGCCTTCTGAATAATGAAGCTATGGTAATGAAAAAGAAATATCACTTTGAGGGATCTCTTGACCATCAATTTCAACAAAGCGATCATCACCTCTAGTATTTGTTCTTACAAAAGTTGCACATACAATGCAATTCTACTAATTGTTAAGCTTCTAGACTCTAGAGTCTTCCACCAAACCTCTATTAATGGACTCATAAGTACAGTAGAAGGACATGTCGAGTGATGCCTATTCTCTTCAGTTTATTGCAAATCATGTACCATTGAAAATATCTTTTTTTATACGTATTCTCTTCGGATGACAAAAAGTGACAAAAACGCAATAAAAGTGAAATAATTAAATATTGCGTATAAAAAGATGGAGAGAGACAATCCCAACAGCAGAAGCGATGGGATTCTAACCTCAGCAACGTTGGGGACTGAAAGGATCTCAGAGAAGGCGAAGAGAGAAGGATGTGATGTCGCCTCGACGATTACATTGGAAAGAGATCCGCCTCTGAGACTCTCGGCTTGCTTGACGAAGTGCTCGATCAGCTCTGCTTGTTTTTGCTCGATGTCCATCACTCCTTGGAGAAAACAGGAGAAGATTTCTCTTCAAACAGATGAGATTTTTCAGGCCATGAAGCAGAGTAAAGAGGCGGGAGATTCGAGAAATCCTTGGGGTTTTGGGAGATTTTGCTTCCTCTGCGGTTTTCAGCGTTCTTAAGAGGCGATTTTATAGAGGGTTTGGAAGCTTTTGCAATTTGTACAGCTTGTTGCTAACTTGTGCCGGCAGGGGGGGGGCTTTGAGTTTAATGTACGCCTCTATGAAGGAATGCCCGTTCCACACGCTCCATCTTCAAGCGCACAACAAGAACGCACAGCTGTGCGCATGCGAGATTCGGAACGTTCAGAGAGAGCGGATTAGGTGAGACCCTTGAGCGAGGCCCTTACCGCACTGTGGGGCCCACCTTGACGTATATATTATGTATCCACGACGTCCATCCGTTTTTAGAGATAATTTTAGGGCATTATCCAAAAAATGAAGCAGATCCAATTATCAGGTGTACAATACCATAAGAAATAGTGTTGATTGACCATTAATGGGCGACAGAAGTTTTGGATCAAGCTGATATTTGTTTTTCCCTTCATCCAGGCTTATGTGACCTTATCAACAGATTGGAAGTTTTTAACGGTAGGACGATCAATCACCACTGTTTCTCATGCTATGGTCCGCCTGAT
Organism: Liriodendron chinense; assembly: GCA_003013855.2. NCBI lineage: Eukaryota > Viridiplantae > Streptophyta > Magnoliopsida > Magnoliales > Magnoliaceae > Liriodendron > Liriodendron chinense. Next base: position 9,018,112 of record PVNU02000637.1, on the reverse strand, counting down.
AATTGGATCTGCTTTATTTTTTGGGATAATGAAATAAAATGATCTGTAAAAACGGATGGACGGAGTGGATGCATAATACATACATCAATGTGGGCCCCACGGTAAGGGCTGCACCTTCTTGGGCGAGGCCGGGTATCAACTATTCCGCTCTCACGTTCACAGGGCGGTCGAGTTGGTGCCTACATCCTGTTATAAAAGTCCGGCAGGCCCACTATCAAGGTGAGCCAGACGTGTACGTTAAATGTTGGCTGCGCGTTTTATTAACCATGTGTGGCCCACCTGAAAAATGGACCCGATGGCTTAGGCATGTGCAGTGGGATATCCTGTGGGCTGTAGCAGGATGTGGACCGCGGATGTATGTGTTACATCAACGCCATCCATCTATTTTTACATATTATTTTAAGGCTTTAACCGAAAAACGAAGCAGATCTAAATCTCAGGTAGACCACACCATGGGAAAATAGTATTGATTGAATGTCTACCATTAAAAACTTCGTGGCCCACTCTAATGTTTATTTGACATTCAACGTGGATGAACGGAAAAAAAATGATTTAAAACTTTTGTAGGCCCAAGAAGTTTTTAACGGTGGCCATTCAATTAGCATTGTCTGATCTAATTTGAGATTTGGATCTATCTCATTTTTTGGTTCGTACCATAAAATGATATGTAAAAGTGGATGGATGGCATGGATTAAACACATACATCATGGTACGGCCCACATCATGGTATGGCCCACAAAGCATCGATCACTAGCCATTGGCTAGTGGCAGGGTCACTGGCCATTCCTTTCAGCACTACGTGAACTCCATCCATTTTTTCTGCTCGTCCTATGACATATTAGCCCATAAATAACAGCAGATCCAAGGCCCAAGTGGGCACATGGAGCAGTGGCAATTGAACGCTGGTTATTGAAAGCTTCCGGGGACTACTGAAGATTTTGATAAGCCTATACTTGTGCTTTCCCTTCATTCAGGCTTGGGTGACCTTGTGAATAATTTGGAGGGTAGATGAAACATGATGGTAGCTCTAAGTTTTCAATGGTGGGTGTTTAATCCCCGCTGTTTTCCATGGAGCGGTCCATTTGAGCTTCGGATTTGCATCATTTTTGGGCTCATGAATGATGAACCATCAATTTTTTTCCAAGTCTACCTCAAACTACAGGTGTGTTGGCCCCACCTACCCTTATATATGTGACTGCACTCCTGCACCCACAAAAGTTCATGCATGTGTGAACCCACCTTGTATGTGAGTAGGCACACACCCCATATGTATGCACACACAAAGACATTTAAATAAGGTTTGATCATGGGCAAAAGATAAAGTTTTGACTTCACTTTCTACCTCATCACTTTAGGCAGTGGGCTCTAACTAGATTAAGCTCGTGGAGCTAGAAGCCTGTGACCCATTCCAAAGCATTTCACTTACTCTCTTTCTTAAGTCATACCCTACTGTTCTATGTCACCCTCCACTGAGTGGATCACTCTCTCCTCTTCCTATGTGCACCGGTGCATGCCTTACACTATGCCTTCCACCTCCCCCACCCACCAATGTACACACTCCACTAATCCCATTGCTACCCTCACCCTTACATCAACATCCATTCACCCTCCTAGTCCATGAGAGATTACTCTACTCACAATTCTAACTCTTAATTAATTCTCTACACACCCAATAGTTTATATATATATGGGAAAAGGTACTATGCGTCAAACAGTGTGGGCCCCACTGTGATGTGTGGTGGGCATCCACACCATCAGTCAAATGCACCATTCCGTGGTGGGCTATGTGCCTAAAACTCAGTAATCCATGACTTAGGTGGGCCACATGATAGACAAAAGTTAAGAGTGGATATCACTCTTTATGATCGTTTATAAGATCGATTGAGATGTGGTTGAGAAATTCAGCCCATCCATTTTGCGTGTCCCACTTAAATAAAAGGCCACACCAAGTCTAAGCAGTATCCAAAACTCAGGTAAGCCCCGACAAGTGCTTTTAGATGTTGTAGGCATGATTTTACACTCGTTTAGTTGGTATGGCCCACTTGAGCTTAGGATACAACTGATTTTTGGGATATCCCATAACCAATAGGGGACCCACCAAATGAATGGTGTGGATGCCCATCACACATCATGGTGGGGCCAATAGGGCCCACACAACTTGACCTCTCTGTGTGTGTGTGAGAGAGAGAGGGGGGGGGGGGGGGGGGGGAGAAGAAGGGAAGAAATAAATAAGAGAAACTAGAGAGAAGGAAAAGAGAGAGAGAAAGAGAAGGGAGAAGGGAAGGGAAGGGAAGGGAAGAGAAAAACAAGAGAGAGAGAGAGAGAGAGAGAGAGAGAGAGAGAGGAGGGTGGCGCCGTTAGAGCCGTTGCGCTAGAACTGTCAGGAGAAGAGAAATCGTGGTGCACACTAGGTCTTGGTTTGTCCCACGTCAGTTAGGAGGGGGGCAGGGTTTGTCTTCATATATCCTGGGGTCACTCCGCCTAATAGGTTAGCATTTTGGGTGTGACACAATAGCAATATCAAAGCCTAGTTTATCTGCCCGAGCCATGCCCCAAGCCCACGTGGGCAGGAGGGGGGTTCCATCCATGCATGCGAGTTGCACGCCCCAAGTTTTGTTGCGGGGGATTGTTGGTTTGTCCCGCATCTGTTGGGAGGGGGGCAACGTTTGTCTTCATATATCCCGGGGTCACTCCACCTAATAGGTTAGCCTTTTGGGTGTGACACATTACTAGATGGGTCATCTACCTTCCCCCTATACTCGTTTTCTTTTGAAGCCTAAATCTGGCCCACCATATTGTCTGTGCCATATCCACACCCTTCAACTATTTTTTTTACCAAAATTTAAATAAGGCACGGGCCCAAAATTGAGGCTGATCCAAAGCTCAAATGGACCACGCCATAGGAAACAGTGACAATTGAACAACATTAAAATCTCTCTGAGGTCCGCACCCCACTGTCCAGGAAAATGTGCCTTGCAAGCTGCCCAAATAGCGTGCTCCTCATGCTGTGGAACCCGTTGCTACAGTTGTGGGTTCCATTGTAATGTCTATCCAGCTTGTTGATAAGATCCCACTATAAAAATCAATAGTACTTAAACACTTACCATGAAAACCTTCCTTGGGTCCATCACAGTGTATGTGTTTTACATACATCGTCCATCCAGTGAAGCCCACCACAGGAAACTCAGTGTCAGCTTGCTTTGTAACTCAGTGGGACCAAGCGACTGGGCTCCGCACTTGATGCATGCGATTTATCTGCGCTGTCTAGCATTGTGGACCCTACGCTGGACAGTGGGCCCCACCTCGATGTATATGTTTCATGCACGCTGCCGGCAATGGGCCCCGCATGATGTGTGTATGATGCATGTTGACCAGTAGCATGGATCCAACGCTGGGGCCCACATGTTATATGTGTCTTGTTCATGTCCTCCTCCACTTAACAACTCATATTGGGACGTGGGCGTAGAAGGTGGCAGATGCAACACTTGAGTGGACCTTACCCTCGGGAGCAGCGCTGACAAATAACACAAATGGTTGAAAATCATTATTGGGCCACCCTAATGTTTATCTGCTATCTAACTTGTGGACGACCCACTGTGAGGTGTCTGCCTTCAAATCTCTTGATAAGGTCTTGTGGACCTAGATGATGAAAAATACAAATATCGGCTGATCTCAATTTATGTGAGGCCCATTGTCTAGATGAAGGAAAAATACAAATAGTATCTTGATTTTAAACTTCTGAGATTCCAAGAAGTGTGCCCCACCTTAACATTGCTGCTATCAAACCTGTTGACATGGCTACACGAGCTTGGACGAACGAAAACATCATGCATCAACTTGATCCATAACTTCTGTAGCCCACCAGGACACAGGGTTCACCCATAGCTACGTGGGGCTCACTGCCTGAGCCCCGCAAGCCAGAAATATGATGCGTGGAATAATAATTAGGATTTTACTTTTAATCATGAAAACAATACATAGATTAGTAGCTTGACCTTTTGGTTGTTAAGCCAATACTAGTTTATTCAAGCATGTGCTGGGGGCTAAATGGATTTGCCTGAACTTGGTCAATGATGCTCAAAGACTATGCCTACACATATGGGAAAGAAGCGCATTTGACTCATGTGTTGTGCTCCAGATAGCGTGCATGGGAACTAATGTTTAAGTATGCTCCTGAGAAAACATTAGACTAAATAAATGTGCACAAGTGGTATGCACATGCAGACTATTGCTTGAGCATACTCATATAACACATTCGACTTATGTAATGTACGCCAATATAATGTGTAAGCAACAGTATTGAAGTACTTTTAGTGAAAGTCCCTTGCTGCACACTAATAAACCCTTGTGTTAAAGACACAATCGATTTTTATAAGTAATCCATCATACTAACATAGATATACACAAACCATTAAAATTATGATATTGTGAATTAATAGCATTTGATTCATGTTGTACTTGTCTGTATTGAACAATGCATTTTGAACATATTGATATCTATTGTCTTTGAGAACTTGGCATGTATTCAATGATACCATCAAATTCATGTTGTACTTGTCCAAATCAACACCATGCATTTTGAATGCATCTTAACCCCCTACATCACAATGGCCCATTGTGATTGGTCATGGTTGTCGGATTCTCTAGAACACATAATTGGTTGTGGTTACTTACTATATCTATTGCTGGATCCCTTATCATCTAGTCCCAGCCTGAGTGAGCATTCCAATTATGTGAGAGTCTTTGTTGCCAAGGATAAGTAAGGAAGAGGTGTGAGGAGCCTGGCTTGTGTCAAGCTAAGTTGGGTTGACATAATTGCAGAGCCTAGGACTAACCTTTATACGACTCACCGAAGTCCTGGATCAGGGAGACCTAGAGCCTAGGACTAACCCTTCGGTAGGTTTCCTTGGTGGGCGTTCCCATTCCCATCGTTCCTTGTAGGGCTGAAAGTTGGGCGGGTTCAACCCGACCGACCCGTGACCGACCCGACATTGGGTTGGGCTTGGGCAAGAAGTATCGAACCCGATCTCGAGCTTGGGCTATGAAAACATCAACCCGATGAAGTTTGGGTCGGGCTTGGGTTGAGGTCTCGGGTTGCCCGACCCAAACCGAACCCGATGTATATATAAGTTACTTATACTTTTATTATACTTTAGTGAAGTAAACTTATAATGTTTACTTGTATTTTAACTTATTTGTTTAGGAAAAGTGAAGTTCTTTATATAAATAAGTACATATATAATTAATAAAGCTATAGGTACAAAAAATAAGGCGTGTATTGAAACATAATAGACTAATGTAATAACGAAAATATTAGCATGTATCAACCCGACCAACCCGATCAACCCGACCGAGCCCGCTTGGGTTGGGCTTGGGTTGAGAATTCCCAACCCAAGATTGGGTTGGGTTGGGTTAGGGTTGAGTTATAGGAACCTTGGGTTGGGTTAGGGTTCGGATTTTTGGACTTAATCCTTAATCCAGCTAGCAGCAGATGTTGTGCGGAGTGGATGTCACACGCACCGTGTTGGACCCCACACAACAGTCTCTCCACGCCTCGGCCTAATCCGCTGCACGAGGAAATTCTCGTCACGCCTAATGAACCGCTCGATCTTCCACACAGCACGTCCGCTGCGGAATTGGGATTCGGTAGTGACCGGAAGCCAATTGCGTCCTACCCTTACGCGTCAAATCAGAGATGTGTTGGGGCCACCATGATGTATCTGTTTATTCATGCCATCCATCCATTTTCTAAGATCATGTTAGGATACGGCTCAAAAAATGAGTTAGATCAAACGCTCTAGTGGATCACATTTAATGCAACTAAGCTTACTATTTGGTGAGGTCCACTAGAGCTTTGTATTTGTCTCATATTTGGGCCCATACACCAGCATGATCTTAAAAAAGGAATGGATGGTGTGAATAAACAGATATATTATGGTGGCCCCATAAAGATTTGGCCCGATGCTTAAAGGCTTGGACATGTAATGGTTAGTGCTGTGGGCTTCACGATGATGTATATTTTTTCTGAGGCAGATTCAAATCTCAAGTGGAACACATCATTGAAAGCAGTAGCAATTCAATGGCCAGCATTAAAAACTTCCTTGTAATGTTTATTTTACATCCAACCTAATTAAACAGGACCTGATAAACAGGACCTGATGAAGAGAAGGCAAAAATAGGAGCCTGATAAAAAAAAAACTTTCGAGACCGTGAGAAGTTTTTAATGGTGGGCGTTCACTCACCACTGTTTCCTGTGGTGTGGTCCACCTAAGATTTAGATCTGCCTAAAATTTTTGCAGTGCCATAGAATGAGGTGGCAAAATGGATGGACGGCATGGATAAAACACATACATCATAGAGGGCCCACATCACCGTATGACATAGGAGTCGTCTACCAGTGAATCCGTCTGCCACGAGTAGCCTCTTTCGCGCGAATATTTTCCCTATACCTCCAAGCAGGAGAGGCGGTTCCCCTTCTCTCTTCCGGCCCATTGAAAGTAGACACTCTCTCCTCTCTCAGAGCTCGAACGAGTCGAAGCCATGTCAAAACTGGCAGTCGATTCCCATGGCAGCACAGCAGCCGTTCAGGCTACCAACGACGACGCATCTGCCAGCAAGCTGTTAGTATTCTCCTCTCAAATCTCAATCCCATCTCCGCACGAGAAAAATGATCAGATACACCGGCTGTATCACAAGCTACGATACAGCCGCTTTTTATCCGCATCGTGTCACATATTTACAGTATCCCATCCGTACAAACGCCGGGAGACACCGTGGTAAACATCTGAGAGGAAAATCAGGCCGATCCATTCGTCGGGTGGGCCACGACAGACACTAAGTCATATCATCGGCCGAACCATTGATACTTTCTGTCGATCAGAGAGGAAGATCCTGATTTCCATACCGGGTGATCCTCTTTGTGAGGCCAACAATTTGTACGGACATGTGACATGCTGGCGAGAAAGGGATGGCTGTATCATTACTTATCGTCCAGCTCCTGTATCTGATCAGTTATCTTCCCATACCACTCCTTCCATTCACTTCTTTCAATTGGATGCTCTCGATTTCAATGTCCACGGGATCCTCTTTCACGGTCAAGATCTTTTTATTTCCCAGTCTCGTTACTACGATCATTTGTAATCTGTCCAGCTCATCTCAATTCATATATTGAAATTGCAACTTCTGGCTTTGTTGATTGAAATTCATCAATTCATGATCTATCTTGATATACGCAGAACTTTGGTGTAAATGCTTGTGTCCGGGTTCTTGCCTTGAACATTGGCCTCCTTTTGCGTTTGTTCTTTCATTCATTTTTCAGATGGTGGTCGTAACTTGCAAGCATTTTTTCTTGGGCTTGTTTGGAATGGCTTGTAGCAGCCAAACATGGCCGCCCTCAACTGGATGCTGATTCAAGCAAACCAACTGTACCTTGTCTACACAACCACCAACTCTGCTAAGAACCACATGCAACAAAATGAAGGAAAATAAATGGGAGAATAAGAAGCACTTACAACCACAAACCACAAGACGCAAGATTTCGTTGTTCACCACACTGGGTTACATCCACAGGCAAATGTGCAAGCAAATGAATCTACTACCTCTTGGGTGAAATTACTGTTTGGGAAAAAAGGGGCCCGCAGCGGAAGCAAACCAGACACAGAGTATGGAGTCAAACAAGCAACACAACGCAATCACACCCACACGCAATCAACCACACAGAGACAATCCAATTTTATGTGGAAAAACCCCTCATGGGTAAAAAAACCATGGCACAAAGCGAATCTACTATGAATAAGAAGATTACAGAGATGAAACACCCACAAACAAGGAAAAACCCAAGAGAAAACCAAGTTTTCTCTCTTTCAAAACCCTCTCCCCACACCGTAATGCAATTAGGAAACCTTGGACACCTTAGGATACCATCTAAGTCTGGATTTGAGCCATATATATAGCAAACAACCTGAAAATAGAAACGACTTACGCAGATTTGCGTAACCATGCAAATCATCGCCATACTGTCAACCGGTCGGAGCCTATTGTCGACCGGTCGGAAATAGCAAAAAACTATCCAGAGAGGAAACTTCTAAATTCGTCCCGTTTAGCCACAATCGCCGACCGGTCGGAGCACCTTGTTGACCGGCCGGCGACCAGTCTGGAATGCCCGAAAACTGTCTAGAGACCAACTGTGTAAACGTTGTCCATTGTCCGACTGGTTAGAGGACCCCGTTTCAGCATAGTTTGAAGGCTCCTCCAACAATTACAACCCAGTGTAGAGAAAATAGACACTCACCAATCTGACGAGATACACACTAAATCACCTCCCCATCCACCTCCAATGCCAATGTAAACGTCAACCATACAATCCCCTCTCACGTGGTTGCTATTGCTGTTGGAAATCACTCAATTCAACACTTATAAAAATACTTTGGCTTCTACAATTTGAAAGAATGGAAGATAAACCCTTGTAGAACTTGAGAAATCTCACTTTAAAGAACCCCTCCCCCCCCTTTTTTTGCTCTTTCTACACACCTTCTTTTCTCTCTTCCCTCATATGAGAAAACCTCTCACTCAAATTCGTTTTTCCTCCTTTAGCCCTAAATAACTTGGCCCGTATGACAACAACCCATGAGTAAAATGTCTTAAATCCCCTCCCAAAGATGCATACATACATAGAATAGGCCTTTACTCCATGACCATATTACTAGTTATAGCACACTAAAAACAGAGTACACGTATCATGATTTGGTACTAGACACTAACATAGCTCATTATTATATTTTTATGGTGCTTTCTTGGTTGATTTCTGAAACATGAGATCATACAACTACATGTAGTTTTACTCAACGAATGCAACGGTGTAAAATCTTACAAGTTGAAGGAAGAAACAATCATAAGCAAGGAGGCAATGGGCTTTTCATCACTCCTGATAATTGATAAAATAACCAAAGCGGTGGAGGGATGCAGGTGAGAAACATGTGATCAAGAATAGAGGGTGGAATCCTGTAAAGTGGTCAAGGGCAATGGGTTGGGGCCTTGGGGCATAGAACTATGACAATGGTAATGTATGTGTGCATACATACATACCTACATACCTACATGCATGCATACATACATTCATCATCATCATTATAACCTTGCCCCATCCATTTGGGGTTGGCATAGGACTCTTGCTTTACCAATCATTCCTGTCCAAGTCCCCAATTTGAGTAATCGAACAAGCTTAAAAATCATATCTACATATATACTAATATTTACAAAAAAAGAGAGTACATATACCCATAAAGCCATGTAGACATACATGTTGTTTAGGGTAGGGGAGATTTTTGAAGATGGAATTACTGGGTGCTGTGAAGATATTTGGGTGGGTGAGAAGCATCTCACATCAATGTAAACTACGTATGGCGTTGACTCAAAAGGGAAGAATTTTCATGGTGTGCTTCAAGGTTGTAGGGGAGCAGTTGGCTTAGAAAGTCACGTTTACTGGAAAGTTGAGAGAGGAAATAGTCCTGTGAGTCGGGGGGGGGGGGGGGGGTGCTTCAAGAAGCCTATGTATCTATAAATTCTCAAGAAAGGAGTGTGGAGATGGACGTCTTCAAATGCTTTCTTTCATCGAAGAATCCTTATTATTTTCTTATCATTGACTTCTAATGAAAAAGAGGACTTGCCATCATCCACTCTTATAAATGGTGGAGGGCCTGGAGGCATCTTGTTGGATGGCAATGGCGGGTTAAATTCATTATCTTCAAATCAAGAGCACCGGCTACTGACTGTTTTCTTCATGTCTAAAGAATGTGGAAGAGAACACTATCTTTTCTTTCATTGTGAAGCAACATGGAAACTATGGGCATTCTTTTTTTTTTGAAAGATGGGCATTCTTTCTCAACCTATTTGGTATTTCTTGAGAAGCTTAGCTCAGATCATCAAGAAATTCAGGAGGGCCTTTTGAAGAGAGTGATAAGATATTGTGGCAAGTTCTTCCATTTGTGGTTCTGTGGATTTGGAAAGGGGGCAACTTGATGGCAATGCCATTTATTTGGAATAGCGGTTGAGGGCCATTTTTATTGACAATCGGAAATTTTAATCCAAAGAAAAAAAAGAGAGCTACAAGAAATACATCCAGCAGCTAGCGAAAGGCCATTATAATAAAAGTAGATGATCTGACATCAAACTTGCGAAGTGCCAGCCCACTTATAGTTAAGAGAGTCTGCCACTGGTTTTGCATCACAGCTCAAATTAGAAAAAGGTGAAATGGAACTCCATAACCTGAACTTGAACCTCATCCATGGTATCCGCACAACTACATGGTGCAATGCTTGAGAAAAGCCTATCTAATGTTATTGGCTGAATCCCGTTCCACAATGATAGGATCAGGAGAAAAAGTGCTGGAATGTGAGTAGTATAGGAAGTAGAGCCTTTGCTTCCACCATATTGGCGTCCCATATTCCTGTCAGACCATACGTGATAATATTTTAACACATCCCCGCATATCACTGAATTAAACCTCTCACACCTTCTGGTCTCAGGTTATCCATCTAACAATCATCAAAGTTTAATTTTGTTGAGCCCATTGGTAGAGCTTCCACCTTTTTCAAGAACAGAAATATTCCATGACTCACTTTGAATTACAACATTCAGTTTCTTCTTATCATATCTTTGGAGAAATGTTGTAAACTTTTATCCAAAATAATAAAATAAAATCCCAATTAAGTATGTTGATCATGTGTCAAGAGGAAATTTTGGTCCATCTAGAGTAGGGGAGAGCTCCAAAAAAGGCAATATGAAAATGACTTTCTCAGTTTCTGTGGGTCAGGGTTATTCATTTGAGGTGGAGGCTAAGGCTTTGAGAGGGGTTGAGAGTTTCTCAGCAATGCATTTTGGAAATCTTATGGTTGAAGGTGATACAAGAAACGTGATAGCACATGACACTCATACCCGGTTGTGGATATTGTCTTTCATATTTCATGAAATATGGGATATAGCTTCATGGACAAACATTTCATTTGCCCATGTTGAGAGAAGGGTAACTATAATCAGCTACATTCCTGCTGAAGGGGGATTGAAAGATCATCTCCTTGTTTCTTGAATCATTTCCCTTTAATTTGATACTTTGATATCACTCTTTCGATTTTGTATCACGCCTCAGGATATCTCCTTATATTACTATTTACTTTTATTATTTCTTAATTCTTATTAAATCTTATCCTCATTCATAAAGACAAGTCTAAAATAATTAACATTATGTGGTCTCTCTATTGGAAGAACACATTGCCTTTTCTCTGGGAACTCTTTTTATCAGATACATACTGGAGTTCTACATCAATACTCATGGCCTTGTACACATCATGAGAATGTTGTGTTGAAAGGAAAAAGCAAAGTCGCATCTCTCTCTCTCCCTCTCTCCTTCTGAACAAATTTCCAAAGAAGGTATAAGATGACTGCTTAACTCATGATTGTTTTAATTAATTAATCGCCGTGACCCTCTTATGATGTATCAAAGAGAGAATTGAGCTTAAATTGAGGGGCAAAAGTATCCATACCAATTGTAGACTCACCACTCCCTTGTAATTACCACAAATAGAGAAGAAAATATCCCTTGGACTGCAGGTGATTAGTCTATAGACTGAAGAGGTACTACAGGATAATCTCAAACAGCTGATTAGTCTAAACTAGCAGCCTCTCTTTATAATTAGCAAAATCCAAAGAAACTTCATTTGGTAATCAAGTAATTGTAGTAGAGTCCATAGGTCTTGTAGGCCTTTATATATGTTTCAACATTAACAACAACAAACTTCAAGAATAATAAGGCTTTGGAATATTATTTCTAGGCACTAGAATGAAACCCATTCTTACCAAAATTTTTATAAGATGGTTGTGATCTGTCACTAGTCATTATGTGCCACTGTCTCAACTATAGAAAGAAGGAAAGAAAGATCAAATCTGCTAGTAAGTATTATAAATAAAATGGCTTTCCACGTATGCATTGTCTAAAGCAATGATTTTTATCTGCTGTAGCTAAGAAAATGACTCATAGGAGTGGAAACGTGAAGAAATAGTGGCAGGGCAATATACAATATTTTATGACAAAACCTTATTGGCAAATAAAAGTTGTCTAATTGAATGAAATGCTCTCCTATTTGCAATAAATTAGAAGTGAAATAAACCTGCTAAAGAAGAAGAAGAGAAGAAGGACGTGAGAAAAAAGAGTTGTCGAGAGTTGTTTTCTCCCCCTCTCCTTAATGTTGTATTAATAGAAAAGATTACAGGAAGAGAAGATGATTTGCAATAGGAAACATAAAGATAAAAATGACTTAAGAGGATATAATCCTAATCCTAGGTCTAATCCTAATCCTAATCACATATGGTCCTCAGCATGGTTGTGTACACCACAGGTGCACACTAATCTGTTGTATACCACTATAGTTGTACAGTATTTTTTTTTTTTTTGTTAGTCATGCAACGGACCCACCCTGTTAGTTGTGCAACACACCCACACGGTTAGTTACACGATGCACCCACCCACCGGTGGGGTTAGTATGTCTCCTTAGCACTCGAACCTGAGACCTGCTGTTGAAACATCCAGGCGTCTTCCAGCTGGGATAGCAAGCGATCAGGTGCAGCTTTCAGATAACAAAGAATTTGATAGATTGCTTCGAGATGATGATGACAAGGTCGTTGCATAGACTGGCTTACAATTCCAACTGCATAAGAGGTGTTAGGACGAGTAAAGCTGAGATAAATTAGTCGACCCACTAGTCGACGATACATGCTCGGATTATGAATTTAGTTTGGTTGTCTCTCATGGAACTTATGATTTACTTCAATAGGTATGTTAACAGGACGAGCACTAAGTAAACTAGCCTTAGAGAAAAGATTCGGCCAATATTTACACTGGGATAAAAAGATTCCTCGTTTTGAGCAGGCCATTTCAATTTTAAGGAAGTACTTCAACAACCTTAAATCCTTCATTTCAAATGACGAGGACAAGAATATCTTAGCATTTTCTATCTCAGTCATGCTTGTGGTAATTAGAATGATGTCATCAATGTTACGACAAAAAATTTCACATTACTGTTCATATGTTTTACAAATACAGGATGGTCGAATGCACTTCTTTTAAATCCAATGTTGGAAATCATATTGCCAAGCTTTTCAAATCAGGCTTGAGGTGACTGTTTGAGCCGTACAAAGCTTTCTGAAGGCGATGGACTTTGTCGGTCTTCTCCTTAGGCTGAAAACCAGGAAGAAGGGCCATATATATTTTAAAGATCACCATGTAGAAATGCTATTTTGACATTTAATTGATGTAAGGGCCAGTTATGATTCATGGCAATAGACAAGAGGTTGCCGCTAAGTTTAATTTTGCCACTAGGGCTTAAGTTTCATCATAATCTTCTCCATACTTTAAAGTGAAGCCCTTTGTAACTAACTGTGCTTTATATATGTCTATCGATCTGTCAGCCATGTATTTAATGGTGAATGCCAATTTGCATCCGACGATCTAGTGGAAAAGTGACTAACTCCTAAGTATTCTGTTTTTCAAGGGCATACATCTCTTTTACCATGGTTGCTTTCCATTTAGTGTCACCTAGGGCATCTGCAATCTTGGTTGGGATAGATACAAATGATATAGATGAAAGGTATGACTGATAAGAAGGTGAGAGATTTATACGAGACATAGTTACCAATGAGATAATTTGTACAAGACTGAGTTCCTTTGTGAAGGGCAATTGAGAGATCTGCCTATTCTGGTTCTAAGGTTGAAGAATGGTAGTGTTTGGGAAGAGTAGGAATTTTCTTCCTCCGAGAGTAGACATAAGTTCGTTGGTTGGAGTAGGGCTTGGCACTCTTTAATAGGGGACTTGTCTATGACAAGAACTGGAAGGGTGCAAGAGCATGTGTATTGTCTTGTGAATTGAAATAAGGTACGTTTTCAAAGAATGTGACATCCTTAGAATTGTATCTTTTTTGATTTACATGACTAACATTTATACCCTTTCTGAGAGTTTGAGTACCCTAAGAACACACATTTTATTGATTGTGGTCCTAACTTGGTGTGAGATGATCCAACAGTGTAGACAAAGCAGGTGCGCCCAACTTTTGGAGGTAGGTTAAATAGAGGCGCATGAGGTTGCAAGACTTATAATCGGTAGTTGCTGTTGAGAACATCGGTTGGAGTCCGATTGGCTATATAGGTTGCAAGGAGAATTGCTTCATCTCAATACGTTTTTGGTATTGACATGCCTATTAGTAAAGTCTGGGTGACTTCTAGTAAGTGCCAACTTTTATGTTCAAAGTTCGGGTGACATGCCAATTTTTTGTTGCGGCATATAAGGGCGTGAGGACTGAAATTCTATACCATGATCAAAGTTGTGGTGTAAATATTCTCGGGCATTGTTAGATCGAAGTGTTTTAATCTTGGTATTGTATTGTGCAGAAACCATTTGATGAAACATCTTTATAATCAATAGGACTTCATCGTGACTTTTTAAAAGATAAATCCATGTATATTGTGAGAAACCATCGATAAATGATAGGAAATATTTGAAGCCAAATACAAAAACTAGTGGAGCAGGTCCCCATATGTTTGAATGGATAAGTTGAAATGGATTCAATGTCATTGTATTACTCAAGGGAAAAGTAGTTCAATAGTGTTTGGATAACTGATAAGTTTTACATTGTAAGTAACTTTCCAGGAAACAAAGATAAATGACAAAGTGTTTGTTGAAGAGTTTTGACATAATGGTTGTAAAGATAAATGACCTAGACGGGTGTGCCAAATGGTCACCTGATTTTTATTCTCTATGTCAGAAGTTGAAACATGAGCAAAATAGAGCCCTTGATCTTCATAACCCCCACCAATCGTCTTTTTTGTTGCCAGTTTCTGGATAACACAATGGGACAGAGAAAAAATGACACAACAATTCAGTTTTTAGGTCAGAGAGGTTATAGAAAGAAGATTGGATGGAGATGAGGGAACATGGACTACAAAAGAAATAGACAGGAAATCAGAAAGATAGAAAGTTCTCCTTTCCAGAGCTTTAGAAAGGGAATCATCAACCAATTTAATATTACTGGAGATAAGAAAGTAGGAAGTGTATATATAGGTCATAGTCCTTATGTGATCAAATACCTCTGAATCAATGATCCAGGATGTCTGAGAGATGTGGTTCGTAGTTGGAGAAGTACCTGATTCCGGTGGTTTTAGAGAGGCCCTGATGTAGATATGGTGACAGAACTAGCGCTAGAATTGAAATTTGACAGTCTTGGATGGTTTCAGGCTTAGATCCGAAGTCGGAAAACCCGTCAGTACTTGGTTCTGGTACAGTTAGAGGCTTGTGGATACCTCTCTGGTGAGATTTACGGCCTCGAGATGCTGTGGAAGCTTCTTCCAGAGGGAATGACTGGTGGAGAAGACTCTTCTGGATGAATCAATGATGCATTAGGATTGCATCTGCCGATGGTGATGGAGAAAACCTCTCTCTTTCACCATCTTACAACATTAAATAGAAACCGATGGTAGACCTTTAAAATCGTAGATATAGGAGGAAATTTGAGATTTAGAGTAAAGAGGAAAGAGGAACAGATAAGAGAAAGGGAAGGATTTGGATCAACAAAACTCTGATACCATGATAAAGAAGAAGAAGAGAAGAAGAACCTGAGAAGAGAGTTTTTTTCTCCCCCCCTCCTTAATCTTGTATTAATAGAAAAGATTACAGGAAGAGAAGATGATTCACAATATGATACTTAAAGATAAAAACGGATCATAAATCTGTGTACACCAACAAAACCAGAAAAAGGAAACAACTTGAAACTTGAATGTATGGCCATTAGGGGTTGTATGGGTGTATAATGCCCCTTTTTTCTCTTATACGGCTGTGGATGCACTCCTGAATCAGTGCATGGACAGTTGGACCCCATAGTCCACTCGATTGTCTAGCAAGGCCATCCCATTGGATATGTGGGTCCTAGAGTCAGACCATTGATCTAGTCTAAAATAACCATCAGGCCTTGGATCCCATCCAAATGGTTGAGCAGGACAATCTGAACCCTTGATATGGAGCAGATTTCAATATGGATGGTTGGATAGGGTTCAAAGCCTGATCTGATTCCAATTTACAATTTGAACCCTTAAATGTGCCTGATGCGCAATTCCCTATATATGGGCCTCAATTAGATGATAGGGTAGCCCTTTTGCATTACCTTGTCTTAGCAAAAGCGTTCGATGTGTTGAATGGTTTTCTGACTATATTGGTAAAAAGTGGTTTCCATTACTGTCCTGCACGTATCATGGCTCTTACTTGTTTCCCATTTATTTTGCTTATCAAAGGAACTCAGCAAGAATTTTCTGAGATTCTGACTAGAATGGTAATATCAAGATAATTCTTCTACAAAGCTCATGCACCATGACAAGTGAGAGAAATTATGATACCACATTAATGAATACAGCAGCCTGGTTGCTGTCAACGCAACATGCAACTGCTGTTGCTCCTCGTGCTGCACCTACAAAGATCTCCATCCAATCTTCCATCGCCAAAGCGACTGACTTCCTCCAAGACAACAATTGTGTTGTTATCTTCTACCACCATTACTTTGAAGTACCACTGATATGCCACCATCAACCGTCAAGGTGTCAAGAGATATTCAATTCTCTTCTTGAGCTGCACAGGATGCTGGTTGTGTCTAGCTGGGGTCCTTTTGAAGTGCTTTGTTGAAGCAATTCTGCTGGAAGGGACTGTCCTTCCGAACCATATTGATTACTTCACATATGTTCATGTTGCACTTTGGTTCTGGGATTTATACGTCTCTAACCATGCTGCCGTCTTGAAGCTCTTCCCCCTCTCTTTTGCGAAGCATTACATGCTCAAAAGTTCTCATCCCTGATACAAGTGTAACAGTCATCTTGTAATGTTGAATGATTTTATTTGCCCCTCCCATGTTAAGCTCGCATCTAAAGACACACTTTGCATACCCGTGAGTAACAATACCATTAATTGGGCGCTAAAAAACCCATTTAACATTCGGAATTTTGTTTTGAATGATGTACTGTTCACAGCACTTTAGGTCCTTGAGTATAAAAAAGAACTGGACCTTTTGCTCCCTTGTCGATGACACACTTTTTAAACCAGTGTGGTTATCTGACTGGCATGGCTCCAAAGCCTGCACCTGGTTTCCTTAGGAAGGAAACCATTCACTTGATGATGTTACAATCATGTACATTCTTGTAGTAGCATGTACTCCAAAATGGGGCCCCTTGTGATATTGACGACTGGCAAACTTTTCCTGATCGTCAACGACACCTGAATATCAATTTCAATA
The DNA here is from genome assembly GCA_003013855.2 of Liriodendron chinense. Taxonomy (NCBI): domain Eukaryota; kingdom Viridiplantae; phylum Streptophyta; class Magnoliopsida; order Magnoliales; family Magnoliaceae; genus Liriodendron; species Liriodendron chinense. Next base: position 9,000,796 of record PVNU02000637.1, on the reverse strand, counting down.
CTTATGAACATCTACAACAATGCTGTTTCCACTCTTCAACTGAAGTCTGGATGATTACTACTGAGGGTTGCATTGTCCCCTTGATAGAGGATGTTTGCTGTACTGGTGGTATCAAGAAGGGAAAGATGACCTCAGGAGCCACCTCCACCTCTGCCCACCACAACATCAGTCAGCTAGCTACAGATAAAGCTGACTGCCACAACCACAAGTCCAAGAAAAGTTTTGGTTTTCGCAGCCACCAGCTCCAGAACTCGAAAGGCACTTGATTTCAGATAATTGATTGGATCTATTACAATTATGCAATAGCTGATACTGATATTCATACGCGTTGTGGCATGCTCAGAATTGTAGTGCATGGTTAAGTCCATTTCTGACTTCGTAGTGCCATTCCTTTTGTTACTCGCCTTTTCATTTAGTTTTATTGTAATGCATCACAGTTTTGTTTTACCGTGATCATTCAAATTTGAGCACATTTGTAGTTGGATGGCTAAGGCATATCTCCCAATATTGCAATCTTTATGAAGATCTTGATATCAAGTGATAGCCACATTTTTTGCCCCTTTCATTCATGCTGTAATATCACCTCTCCAGAAGTAATTTTCTATTGCTTCTAGCAGTAGCTGTTGCATATGCAATTTTTCTAGTTTATTTCATGATCTGCTTTCTCAAACAAGCTTTGTCAGACAAGAAATTCGAGTGCTACTGTTTACAATTGATAGACTAATGATATTGTTGTTTGACTCAAAAGATCCTGTGTTAACAAGGGATACATGAAGGATAGTTACATCCACTTTTTTGTGAGAAGACCTGTAAGAAGATCTCCAATTATCAATCGTGGTATGGATTGACTGCTGCAAGGCATTTCAACTGACAGACAACTTTGTTCTGTGATGTCATGAATTTGAATAAATTTTAATGCTTTTGTTCCTGTGCACGTCGTTGCAAAGGGTACTATTCTCGTTGGGCTGCTCTTCGAAAGCTTCTCCTTCAGTTCCTCAAGTCCGAAAGACATGGCGAGGACGGAAACATAAAGAAACAGATATTATCTCTTGGAGCTGGCTTTGACACAACCTATTTTCAGTTGCAGGTGTGTGAATTTCCTTGTGTAAAAATAGCATGAAGGAGCTTTGCTAAGCCCAGATGTGTGTGCAATAAAGCTCATGTACCTGCCACACATATTTCACCATGTCATGATAGGTCTAAGATCCAATTCATCCATCAGAACACCACTATATTGATGCCTAGCCCAAGAATCATATTGATCCACCGGTCAGGAAAACTGTAATACCCTCCCCCCCGTCTGAAAAACTTGGCTGAAGTTTTCTAACCCATCCAGCTGTTTTCAATATTGAGGCCCACATGCTGTTGGACCAGATTTTACTTTTGGGAAAACATGTAAAAGGTCACACCAACCTGATCGATGGATTAGATCTTGCACATGTGTGCCATGCTGCCAAGTGTGTGGCATGTACACCAGCTTCATTGCACATGTGTGTGCTAGCAAAGCTCCTATAAAAGATCCAGAAATCTAATCGCAGTCTTTCAGATAGCTTTGGAAGTTAACATGATTGCTGTAATTTGTCTGTGGTCATTCCACTAATTCAATGCATACTTAATACGTCAGTGTAGCCTTGTAAGGGCAACACTACAGTGCATTTGCCACCATATCTTAAAATGGTGGCGACTCATCCTGTACATGTGGAATGCATGTATGCCCATTGGAAGAGTCCAAATAATGGTCCCCATTATGGTTGGAGCATAGCTTGAATTTGTATGACATTGGTTGGGCTACCTTAACCCAACCAACAGCAGGTCCCCATTATGTGTCTCGCCTGCTAGCCCAGCTGGAAGATGCCTTAGTGATTCAACAGCAGGTCTCAAGTTCGAGTGCTAGGGAGACACACTAACCCCACCATTGGGTGGGTGCATCTTGTGACCAATTGAGTGGGTGCGTTGCCCAGCTAACAGGGTGGGTGCGTTGCAAATGCAAGACTAATGAAAAAAAAAAAAAAAAAAAAACCTTAACCATCTTGTATCGGCCACTCAATTTGGCCTGTCAATCATTTTTTTAATCTCCAGGTCAAGATTGGATGGTTAGGATTGTTCAAGCAGTGTATTTTCAGGATTTGCTCCATCCATGATGGGACCCATGATGGACAGTCTGAATTTATTACATATATGCTAAATGTATGGGGGATGAGTCGCCACCATTTAAGAAATGGTGGTAATCAAATAACAAAGTCTAACAAATCTTTTCAATGTGCACATGGTGTACATATATGCATTCGATTTTAATGATTTTACTTAATTTATTTTTCTATTTTACAGGAAGAAGGGATTGCACCACATCTATTTGTGGAACTGGACTTTAAGGAGGTGCTAGATTTGAAACATCCATATTATGCTACCTTGTGGATTTATTTGGCAACGCATTAGTTTAAGTTTTGCGACACATGAGAAATGCTGTTTACTAAGTTAGTCGAAGACTTTAATCATACGGAAGGAATTGTTATCATTTCATCCATGCTTGGCAGATAAAGTGCCACTGCTTTGTTCAAATACATCCATATTTTCATTGTCATCTTAATGCACAACACTGATTTTTGTTAGCATTTCATTTTCCGTGGATGGATGTTTCTTATTTTTATGTTTGTTTTGAATATGTAGAAATGTGTTGACATCAAAATTCGGCTAAGTTCGATCTATGCTAACCATCATTGGCCAGTGTGGGAAGATCTGCGCTTATATCAGTGTAAGCACAGGTCTAGTTCGCAAACTAAGGTCAATGCAAGACCATCTATGGCACTCCGCGCCAACAGTTAAGGCTACCGCAGGACCATTATTTCCTTTCCTCTGTCACTGTCTAAGGACAGCACCCTGAACCTTCATCATGCTCTGCATTAACGGTCTGCCAGTGCGGGTTCTCAATCATCCAGTCTGCGCCCACTATCTAAAGATAGCGTGGGATGGCAGTAGACAACTTCCAAGGAACTAGAATCCAATCTATGCTCACTAAGGGTTGCGCGGAACCCAGGTTCATCGCTCCGTGACAACTATTTGTGTGTAGCACGGTACTAGTTTCCCTCAGCAGGAGTCTGCTCCTCACTAATGGCCAAGGTCAGCGTGAGACGCCATTCCACACCTAGTGCGCACAACACCGTGTACCACCCTTTGGGTGAGAAATAATTGTCTCCCTCCACTATAAATACCTCTTTGGTTTTTCATTTCAATACTTTTATGTTTTCTTGGCTCATGAGATTGCCTAAGAGCTCTCTGAATCCTTCTCAACGCTCTCTCTTTCTTCCCCCCATGCCAAGGCACCAACAAAATAAGAATGAGAGCCCAAGGACTTTCCGTTATGAAACATGACTTCGTAATACCTTTGGACCCCCAATAGTGGTTCCATGCCAACTAAGTACTAACAGTTGCTCTGCGCCAACTGTTTGGATGCCTGAGTAGTGGTTCAAGGCTGATTGTTCAGGGCTCTAATGGTGGCTCCATGTTAACCATCCAGTGCCCCAAGCAGCAGCTCCACACTAAATGTTTGGATTATTGAATAGAAAGCCTTGGTGGTCCTGCTAACTGTCAAAGCAGTCCGTGTTGACCCCTGGTTTTCTCTAGCAGAATGGCCAAGTGCTATTTCTGTCTGAGGTCTCTTGAACGCCTTAGGCCAAGGCAGATATGCTGCCGGAACTTTTGAACTTGCTGGGCTATAGAGGACATAAATGTTAGGGCTATCTGAATCCTGAAAGCACTGGAACGTTTCTCCTGATCGTTGGTCTGGACACTCTGAATGCAAAGGACCATAGACTGGGGCTATATCAGTGTTTTAAATAGCAAATCGCGTGTAGCGTAGCCTTCACCTCTCTGAAGCGTGAGGCGTAAGCTACATAGCGTGTAGTGTAAGCTACACACTACTTATATTTTTAATCAAAGTTGCACTTGGTTGCACCAAATTAGATGATTAATAATAAGATTTAACAAAATTTCATGATATTTGGTGCAACCTAAAGTAATAGCAAGGGGTGTGATTTAGTATAAAAGTGAAAAAAGAGCAACACAACTTATTTAAAACTGTTTCTTGTATTATTTTACTAAAAGCATTGAAAAGACTAACGAATTTTCATTGAAATAGAAAAATGTAACAAATCATTAAAAACATAATTGATTTTAATGTTATAGTGAAAAATGACTTGTAATGTGAGCTATGTAGCGTGTAGCGTAGTCTATGAAGCGTGTGGCATATTCAAAATTAATCATGTAGCGTAGGCTACACGCAACTTAAGCTATTTTCATGAGCTACGTAGCGTTTTGGCTAAGCTACGCTACGTAGTGTTAGCTAAACGCTACATAGCATAGGAATTTAAAACATTGGGCGATATGCATCATTTGCATCTGACTAGTCTGTACTATCTAACAGATTATTTCTCTCTGGCTTTTTAACTCTTAATCAAGGATTTTTCTGTAGAGAATGTAATTAAGGGCCTGTGCTAGACTACTGCCTAGAATGTATTTGTTTCCCTGATCAATAAATTAAAAGCCCTGCGACAGGGCATATTAGGGTGCATATCCTATTAATGGAGTCAATAAACCTTATAAAAATGAGACATTCTTGTAAGCAAAATGTTTATTGTTTGTTCGCTTCTATTTATTAGGTGACTAGTAAGAAGGCAGCTCTCATAGACTCCTACAGTCAGTTGAAGGATAAGGTTGAACAAGCTGCATCCATTTCTCGAGGTAATTACCTCTCAATATCAAATCACTGCAACTGACAGTTGGTTTCTTGTACATGCTCTGAAGAATGACATCCATTTTGAAATATTCCGTTAGTTATGTGTTCTTTTTCTCCTCAAATATTTGAATTTGATTCAGTGTTAATGTGTTTCTGTCATGGTTCTGGTTTGAATAGATCATTAGCTGCAATTGCTTAGTTTATTCACATCAGTACCAAGACACGACCCCAGATGACCTGATAGCTGATATGTACTCATAGTTCTATTATAAAAATATGATATGTTTATGTATGCGTCAGTTCGCGAAAACATAAATATATATAAAAAAATCTTAGATAAATAGAAATACATTAATAACATGTCGAGGGTTTCTCCTAGCAACTGTGTTTGATGCATGTCAACACCTCAGGAAAGTTTTAAAAAGTTGTGGCCTCGTTATATTTCTCGAGTATCTGTATCCTAACTATGCACATTAACGAGGTGGTGATTTTTGTGAACTGGCACAATTATTTATTTATTTTTGAAAGATGATGAGATTTATTTATAAAACAAGGCCAAGGAGGCCAGCAGTATAGTAACTATACACAATGAAGTAAAAGAAGAGAAACATAATGTACGACCTACAACCGAGACCTCAGACCTTTACGAGAGGAAACAGAAATTACAGATCACTCCAAGCCGAACGGGCAATGGGGCAGTCTGTCATCGCAGGCATGGAGGCTGCTCACTCGATAACATGGTGTTTTGCTTTAGAAAAGACCCCCAAAGCTGTTCCAGATGAGTTGTTAAAACACCTGTTATTCCTTTCTTGCCATATTACCTGCAAGACCGCCAGCAAAAGTAACTGCCAAGCATGCTTACCGCTCTTACCGCCTCCACCACCATCCCAATACCATGCCCATAGTGGGTTCGGTAGGGATTTTGGCATTACCCAGGGAAATCCAAACAATGACAGGAAGTTATCCCAAATCTCCTGTGCAAACTGACAATGCAGAAACATGTGATTAACCCATTCATTGTCCTTCCAACATAGAGGGCAAACGTTGACTAGGAAGAGTCCTTGCTTCTGGAGGTTATTGATAATGAGGACGTTGTGCCAACTAGCCAACCATACAAATGCCACAACCTTCATAGGGGCATCATATGACCAAATAAAAGAAGAATGCGTCGGTTCGGATCTCAGATAGGAGCCAGATAACAATGAATAAAAAGATTTGATTGAGAAAGAACCTGACTTATCTAGAGTCCAACGCATCGAATCCTTTTCCAAGCTGAGTTCAATTCCCGAGAGTCGGTCCAATAGCATGAGAAGCTCGGCTTCTTCTTCCTTTAAGTGCTTTTTGCAAGGCAGAGTCCATACTCCAGCCATGCCTAATCGAGCAAAGCAGCTTGCCACTGAGATATCCTGATACGTTGAAATCGAGGCTAAGGGAGTGAATAAGTCCTTTAAAGGCTGACTCCCTGACCAGATATCTTCTCAAAATTTGACAAGCTGCCCATCCCCCATGGAGAAAGATACCCCTTGCCCTAAAACTTCCTTCCAACTCCATGGCCTTACAAGGTTGATTTTTTAGGCCACCATCCCATCTCCTCAGACCCATACTTTCTCACAATAACATTTTTCGAAAGATTCTCGTTTTCCTTTCCAAACCTCCAAAGCCACTTGCTTAGTAGTGCTTTATTAACGACAATCAACTTCCTAATCCATCCCCTCTCCTGTGAACGACAACATCATCCCAATTCATCAAGCGAAATTTCCTCTTTTCCTCAGCACCTTTCCACAGAAAATCCCTCCTGAGCTTTTCCAGCTATTTTATCATGCCCAAAGGGCATTTAAAAAGGGAGAAGAAATAAAGAGGTAAGTTTGATAGGGCTCATTAATCCAAATTAGCCTTCCACCTAGGGCCAAATGCTGGTGCTTCCAAGAAGACAACTTCTTCTTGAACCTTTCGATTACCTGATCCCAGGCCACAAGTGTCTTGGAGGTTTTCTGACACAAAGTGGAAGCCCGAGATACGTGGAAGGAAAAGAGCCCCATCTTGCACCCAAACACTTTTGTGATCCTCTCAACCGTCTCCAGCGGGATGCTAGTACCCAACATCTCGCACTTTAATTGATTGACCTTCAAGCCTGATACCGCTTCAAGGCAGCAGATAATCTTCTGCAGGTTATTAACATGGGATTCATTCACGTCACACATCAAAAGTGTATCATCAGCAAACTAGAGATGCAAGACTAGGAGAGCTCGCTGCTATCCACCCTAAAACTGCTTATCACCCCCCAAGGAGACCCCCCTTTCCAGCGTTCTACCTAAGGCTTCTGCCACCACCATGAAAAAAAAGTGGTGACAACGGGTCACCTTACCAAAAACCTCGCGAAGATTTAAAGAAAACCTTCGGTGAACCATTAATTAGAATTGAGAACCTGCCTGAACCAACACGTGTGGATACCTAGTTTCACCACTTATCCCTGAAATCAAGTCGACCAAGCATATACTCCAAAAACTTCCAATCCACGTGGTCATATGCCTTTTCCAAATCAATCTTACATGCTAAGTGACCACCCCCTTCCTTGAACCACACATCCAAGCACTCGTGAGCTATCAAGGCACTATCCAATATTTGGCTACCTTCCATGAAAGCACCTAGAAACTTCGAGATGATCTTCCCAAGAACCTGCTTGAGCCTGGATGATAATATTTTGGCTAGAATCTTGCAAGGGTTCCCAATCAAGCTAATTCGCCTGAAACCCTTCAAACTGTCAGCACCCTCTTTCTTAGGGATCAAAGCAATAAATGAAGTGCCAAATTCCTTTGCAAGTGAACTGGCACAATTAGTCCAGTACTCTGTATAACTTCAGCTCCACGCACTGCCAGTTTTAGGTCCTCTGTTCTGGTTCTTCCTAGACCCATAATTGATTGCACTTGGCATGGGTTTAGAATGGAAAAAGTTTTGAAATCTCATTAGTTGTAATTGCCTTTTCCAATCTTAGGTACTTAAATGTCCTGTGCACTAGTGAAGTGATGATTGCTGTGGAGTGGCCCTAACAGTCCAGTAATATTGATTATTGCATAACATCAGCTCGATGCTGGCAAGCGGCAACACTTGAGATTCTTCATTCTGAGTGTTTCTAGGCCCATGCCATGCTTCATATGGGCTCACAACGGCAGCTATTTTGAATGTCTCACTTTTATAATTGCTTTCCTCATTCTCATATCTTTGAATTTGGTGCACATTAATGAAGTGATGGCTGTTATGGACTGGAACAGCTCGGTATCCCTGCAGCATATTAGCTTCATGCAATGCAATTTGAGATCAGTTTTAGTTTTTTGGTTGTCCACTGTTCTGCTTTATATCGGTTTTTGCCTAGGACTATCTGTACGAAATACTTTGCCTTAGATTTCAGGGAAGTGTATCCCCACTCTCAGTATCCATATCCGTATCTGGGTAGCATTGCCTTCTAGTCTATGATGTTCCCAGGACGGTACTGACTCTTACCTGATTTCAACCTCTTTCTAAAGACGAATTGTGTAAACTTTCATAATTCAGGAGTTATTTAGTCTCCTGTTGTCTGTATACTTTGTGCTTCATCAGACATTTCTTTTTTCTTCCCACTGCACTTATTACAACTTACAAGGGCTTTGATTTTGCAGAAAGAGGGGAAGTACTGAGCGATCATTACAAACTACTTCCTGTCGATCTCCGTGAGATTCAAAAATTAGATAATGTTATAGCTCTGGCAAAGTTGGATCCCTGGTAAGTGATTCCAACTCCAAATCAATTTACATCAAGATGCAGAAACTTTTTGGTAGCTGTTCCATCCATTTAAACTGCAGAGCATTTGATGCATCTGAAATAGTTCTGTAAGGCCTAGGTAGCATTTGGCTGTATGGTTAGTAGTGGTTGGCAGGGCTTGGTGTTTGGGATGAGGGGTGGAGGTGGGGGGACAGGCTAGTTCTCTCTGCCCCCAATGCCAATGGTTGTGAATTCTTATCTCAACCATGATATGGCACAAGGTCATATTGTCAGCCTTGAGAACCACAAACACCAAGTGTACCCATGTGCGTGTGTATTTTTTCTTTCATTCTTTCTTTCTTTCTCAGAATATTAGAACTTTCAAGCAGCCTATAAGCTTCTTTTTTTAAAATTTTTTTTTTTTTTACTTTTTTGAAAGATGCCTATAAGCTTGATTTCATCGGCAACTTTCATGGTGAACAAGCTCTTAGGGGTGTCAATTGGACTGGGCCTAGGTTGCATCAGGGTCAGCCTGAGCTTGGTCTGATAAATAATCTATCAAGCCTGAGCCCCCGGCCATTTATGCAATTTCTGTGTTGTAATTATATGTAACAAAGATATGTGATTAGCACACATTAATGTCCTGGCCAAGGCCCTGCCTGACCTATCTGACCTGACCCTATGTTCCAATGATGATTACCTGAGTCTTGCCTGATAATTAAATGGCCTGAAGTTAGACCTGCCCTGACTCAGTGGGTCTATGAATCTAGGCCCAAGCACAACCTATGACATGCCAGGCCCGAATAATTGATAGACTGGCTAAAACGTTGAAACCCTTGTCTCCGACAGTGGTTCACCTACAGTCGATCTCAAGATTTTACGTATTCTATAGATCTGTTACGTTCAAGACTACAACAAATCTTTCAACCTATATTGCATTATCTTCAATGTGATACATCACCATTTGAGAAGGAATCATTCACTATAATAGAGGAAGTTTTTATTTATTTATTTATTATACCAAGTACTTTATCTTTTTTGGCTTACTTCATCCTTTTGTAGACTAGGATGCTCAGCATACTCACTGAGTGAATGATTAAACTGCTTCATTTTGATGTTGTCATCAGCTTGCCAACATTTATAATTGCAGAATGCGTTCTAATATACTTGGATCCAGATTCAAGTCGCGCAATAGTCGAGTGGGCTTCAAGAACATTCTCTACTGCTGTATTTTTCTTATATGAGCAGGTCCTTTTGTCGTTACTCTCAAACAATGTTTTGTTTCATTGTTACCTGTTTTTTTCTTCTTTGGATGTTTGCGTAGTTGCTCATCTCATGGAATCAAGTTCTTTTTCATCTAAATTTGTTTTGCCCTTTCAACAGATCCATCCAGATGATGCTTTTGGTGAGCAGATGATCAGAAATTTAGATGTAATGGCAATTGTCCTTAATTGTCTGGCTTTATATTCCGAAACTTCTCCCTGCATACTGCTCTTTTCCGATATCTTCATCACAACCTGACACCTAAATTTGTCTTGTTATTATCATTGGCTAGGGGTTTAGTTGCTCACGTTGTGCCTTGCGTTCCCCATGCTATATCTTCCCCTTTGTTCTTCTTCATCTGTTTAGTGCAATCCACTATATGTGACAGAATAATTTATAATTCAGTATTTATTAAATAAAATTGAATCAATGATCCTTCTAAAAAAAAAAAAAAAGAGTTTTACAAGTGTCAATACATAAAATGGGTGAGGGTATGTGGCTTTTGTCAATGAGAGCCACTATTCACTACCAGATTGTTTGATGCGTACATCTTTATCTTTTCTACCCTTGGTAATTCTATAGAGCTTTGCTAAGCCAACAAGTGTGCAAGTCAGACATGCTAGCACAACACAGCGTGTCACAGTTGAAATTTCAAAGCCATTCATCATGTGGATCTCACCATGTAGATGCTATTCCAAAAAGATAAAGGCAGTCCGCTCGGTAGGTTCGCCATGATATTAGAAATAAGTGGACGGATTAGAAACTTCTGCCAATTTTTTCCACAACTGTACATTTGTTTGTTTAATTGTGGCCCACCTGACCATGGACCGGCTTGATTCTTGGGCTAGAGAATTACATAGTGGTACCCTTTTGATGAATGGCTTTGATATTGCACCTGTCTCCCCATATCCAGTGGCGTGTGCATTAGCTGACTTGCACACACATGTGGACTTATCAGTGCTCAATTCTATAATACAAATTGTAAGTGTACTACCAATGATATAAAAGAAAGGGTGTATCTGTGAAATAAGACGGGTGTAAATATCAACGCCCTTTGCAGTATCTATAGTTCATATAAATCTGAGTGGATTGCGATTGGAGCTGCTGTTGGATGAAAAGTCAAATGCTTGCATCCATCATCTGAAAGTTCTTCAGGAATCAGATTTGATGTTATTGGATTGCACTAAAATTCTAAACTGCAAGCAGCAAGTTTGTATTGTACAACTCTGAAGTTCTTTTGTGTGTGATTTTCTTGCAGAGTAGAGGCTGCCCTCTCTTGGGCATACATGCTACACCAACTTTACAATCTAAGGAAAGACTATTTCTTGACCAAGGCTGGCAGGTATATCTTTCCTTTGATAAGAGCCATTTTGGATTAACGTAAAATGTGGATGGGCTGTTCAATCTACTATGCAGAATGTCATCATCATCATCATCTAAGCCTTTATCCCAACTAACTGGTGTTTGCTATATGAATCTTTTATCCCCATTCCACTCTATGAAGGGCCACAACTTCAGTTAAACCATAGGTCTTTTCTTACTACCTTAACCCACATCCTTTTGGGCCTTCCCCTTGCCCTTTTAGAGCCTTCAACTTTTACCGACTCCTAATCGTCAGTTCTTCATCTCTGTTGCACCGGCAGAATGTTGATGTGTTAAAAATAGGCTTGAGCTGTTTTCGTCTCGTCCAAATTTTCAGTCCTGTGGACAGGAGTACTTACTGCATCCTGCCATCTGCATTCACCGAACATGGCAAGATCTCTTGCTCCCCATCATACAGATGTGTGGATGCAAGTACACCACCATTTGGATTATGAGGTATATTCAAATAGTCTACACATATTTTCCTCAATTTGCAATTCTTCCAACTTTTGAAGGAAATTAACCCTTTGAATTGATGAGACGGGCTAAGTTTAGGCTTTCTTATAGAATAGGGAGTTTCTGTGTTTATATATTCCATCTTTTCTAGGATTTTCCTCTGATGTTTTCTCGCTGTTACTTTCTTGTGTTGTGTTTCAGAAAGCTGTTGCTTGGGATATGCTTCAAATTTACAATAATTCCATTGATGCTCGAGAAAGACGCAGGTAAACATTTTCTTCTTATGTTTTGGGGTAATTGGGACCAATGCCTGTCTTCTCCAAAAGAGAGGGGGAGGGAGGGAAGGAGAGGGAGATGGAAATGATTGTGTGAAGGGAAAGAACTCTGGGGTTGGGAGCAAGAAGCTAGACAATTAAGTAGCAGCAACAGAAATAGTACATAGTACTCACCATTCATATTTACTCAAGAAGCCTATACAAGCACAGGAATTTCATAAGATGGAGCCCACCTTTACATCTTTGGTACAAAGATTAGGCTCGGTCTGGTCATTAGGTGTGCCATAATGGTAACAGTGGCCATAATGGCCACCATTGTTACTATTATGATATGGGGCGTAACGACGGTTATGGTCTCTCTCTCTCTCTCTCTCTCTCTCTCTCTCTCTTTAAAAAAAAAATTGAAAAAAAAACCTATATTGGCCCCGTAACGGTACGGGGCTAATACGGGCCATTTTTTCAATAACAATTGTTATGACCTCGTAATGTGTAACAGTTAGCACCATTACTGTTACGTTACACCATGAGTAGGTCACACATGTGCACTGAATGTAGGCATTGGTCAATTTATTTTAGTTCTCCATGTAATGCAGGGGCATTTTCACACCGAGCTTGAGTGGGGTAGCCTGTGTGAAGTGGGAGCACACTCAGGGTGGGCGGTCCGTGTGAGACGGGCGACCCGTGTGAGGCGGACAACTCGTGTAAGGCGAGACCCATGTGAAGTGGGGCCCACGAGGGAGGGTTCGGCCGAGGGCCTGACCTGTGTGAAGCAGGAGCCTGGGCTTTGAGATAAAAGGATTGATTTGCCACACTCTATCAGTTCGAGCTTTTAGAGCAAGTGGTTAGTTCAGCCGAGATCTTGCACCAGTGTTCCATGCTCTTGTAAAGAGGATTCTCAGATCCTCTTTGCTCTGATACCTGTAGTAGGCAAGGTATTAAAAATGGTTACATGGCAGTAACGGTGGGAACTGTTATGCGTTATGGGGCCTGAATGGCTTTTGAGGGGCTGATACATTTTTTTATTATAAAAAATTGGTCATAATTGTAAAGGTAATTACGGTGACCGTCACAGCCATAGTTTGCATTATTGAATACCTTTGTAGCAGGGGTCTTTCCAGCAAGAATATCCTTTGCAGGTCCTTTTTCAAGCTTTTGGGGATAGAATCGAATTCATTTCTCGTCTGCATGTTTCCCATTTGTGAAATGCACTGCTCTTCACCTATAGACACTCCCCAACTGTTTCCAAACTGTCCAAAGGACCTTTCTTTTCACTGGAAAAGATGGACCCATATCTATTGTGTCAAATTCCTTTCATCACATCATGTTATTCTCATTCATTATCCTTTTGCAAATCATCTTAGCCTCAAATCATTGTATAATATTCCTGGTCATTAGTTTGGCATGAGGTAAAATGGCAGTGTTGTACGGTGCATGTGTTGGACTCCGGGTCCGTACAACAGCCACACCTACTGTGGAATTTGAAATAATGTTTTGTAATTCCTGTTTCTGGGTTCCAATTTTCTGGGGAATGGAGTGAATTTTCTCTATTCTCTAAAAAGAGAGCGAATTAGTTAGAAATTATTTTCCAACCACAAGTGGAAACTTCATCTTGCATTCAGCATTTTTTTCCTGTTGATATCTAGGAAATCAGGGCTGTTGGATCATATCTGTTATTCCGCCCATTGGTGGTTCCCGTTGCTCTGTGATTTGCCCCCATGTTTAGTGGTGCCTCGTGATTGGGCCCCCATAAATCTATTGGGTTGGATCACCCAGACTCAGCCCAGCTAAGCAAGACCCAGTTCTTTTTTTATTCTTTTGCATCCGATACCTTTATGTGTACTCACGAGTGATTTTCTGTCTATCAGGATTGAACGGCTGGAATTGTTCGACGAATTTGAAGAGTGGCACATGATGCAGGCAAGTTCGTAAATTCTAAACAAATTCTGCATGGGATCATTGAATGTGCTGATGCTCTTGGCATTTGAAGGGTCAAAATCATCTGGCTCAAATTGAGCACCAGAGAGCACTTGTTCATGTTAGAAAGAGAAAAAAGAAAAAAAAAAAAAAAGAAAAAGAAAACACCTTTTTAGCTTTATAGATATACTGTGTGCGCGCGCGCCTAGAAGAGAATCAAATCAAAAGGTAGAAAAAAAGAGGTCCAAGTTATATGCTTGATACAAAGGCTCTCATCAATTTTACACCTGGCATATGTTAATACAAATTAAACTGACTAATCTATGGAAATCACCCTTGCTAAGTCACCGTCCCAGAATTAGATTGGTTTAACAGTCCTAACCTCTGATTCATGGACACTTGTTTATTGAAATAGGACCCTCGGATATTTAATATTTTCAACTGTCCAATAATGTCTACCATTCTGATTGTAGATAATCAAATAGTGTAAATTTTGGTTCATGATACGTCTAAACGGGGAACCACAATTTGGACAGTTTAATTTGACTAACTTGTATGCCACATATGCAATTTCTAATTAATTTTTAAGTGCCTGCGCATCATAAACTGCCAGAGTATCAAGCTTTAGAGTATCAAGCTTTTCTAAAAAAAGAGAGCATATATGCCATTTCCATTGCATTCCTCATCTGTTTTGCCAAAACCAATGTTTTCAGGAGCACTACTGCGTGGCCTATGCAATAAACGACGCAATGGTAAGAGTCCCACCTCCCCAATGCCACCTCTCTCTCTCTCTCTCTCTCTCTCTCGCTCGCTCGCTCTCTCTCTGAGTCTGGTTTACTTTATACGGTGCAGGGATTGTTCCAGGATTTGGGATTCTCCAACGACCAGCACGTGCAGGTTCTATCTCCACGGCATCCTCAGGAAAGTGAGGGCTGCTGAAGCCTCTCTCTTTTAAAAAATCCAATTCTAACTAGTTTATAACGAGCTCAGTAATTGTTATTCGTAATAGTTATAACTAGTTTTTTTCTATTCCTGGATGAATTTGTATACTCTACACACACGTCCATTCTAATGCACCATGTGGATTATCAGAACCGTGCAACAGGTGTGGCCCACAGATCTAGTGAGCCGCATGGTGGAAAAAAAATAGACAGTGGTGATGGTTGATATACTCGTGGGCACATTTGAGGGTGTGGTACACACATTGGAGTGGCATGAACAAACCTCCTTATCTTGTATGGTTTGCTAAGTTGGGGGGAAAATCCAAAGAGAAGATGATGGACACGTGTCGGTAGATGCGGGCATCGACGAAAGGTTGATGGCTAGGTTCCAAAAGCCAGCGGAGAGAGAGAGAGAGAGAGAGAGAGAGAGAGAGAGGATCCTTTTGGAATGGAAATGCTAGCTGGTGAGCAAAATAACTGGGTGGGGCCCAGGAAGGAAAATTCTCTTTCCTTCGTTGCTTTTTGTGATCTCCTTTTGATGTGGGATAGACGTGTTGTTGACTTGAAGACTCTATTGCTTGTACGTTTGTTGATTAGACAAAAAGGCCCTTGCTAAATATTATTTTTATTAGTAAGTCCACTTTGGCACTCGTGATTGTAGTTTGTTCAGGTGTGGCCCATGGTTCCATGATCTGAACCATTGATTTATTGGTGCCCACCGTTGATTGATCCTGCCTTGAAAATAACCACTGACATTTCAGTTAGGAGCCTGCTGCTGGCTGGTTAAGAAGAGAGATCCGGCAATGGTCCAGTTCCAACTGCAAGAAGGACCTACTATCTTCCAATCTGGGGATTTTTGGGCCATGGTCCATCAACAACTGTTCCATAGGACCAGTGGTCTGGATCGGTTTCCTCGTGTTAGAAGGGCAACCCATAGTAATTAGGTGATGAGAAAAACTGTTACTCCGTCAGATTGCGGTAGCTGATAGACTGGCACTATGAAATTGCATAGATGGCATGTAATGAACTCAAAAATTAAACCAATCCCAACAATGGTGGCTCGATCAACCCCAAAAGCTGACATGAATTCGTAACGGACCGATTTCTTGAATCTAAATGGACGGCCCTATTAAAACTACTCAGCCAATCATTAATCTCCATTTGCGGACGTGAGGTATTCATGGTGGGCCCCTCAATGTGGACGATGCATTTGGAGCAAATCTCTTTCACATGTAGAAATTCGAAGTGCCACTGTATCAATCAGGGTGGTACGGTGCAGATGTAAGATATACGGTCGCTGTAAAAAGACCCAACTGCCCTTTGGATGTAAGATCAGCAATTTCAGGGAATGGAATATCACTTTCTTTTCTCGTGTGTGCATACGATGGGACGAGGAAAATGTATGTGATATCTCGAATCCTCCACATATAGTAATCATGGGCATTTTCGTCTTTTGTGGAAGAAAGGGTATGGTGACGTCATGAGGGGTACTTTTGTCATTTGGAGGAGAGGTGGGGGTGGGAAAGGGCCAAGACGAGGTGGGGACTAACGTTGACGGAAGGAGTAGTGGGGGTCGGAAAAGGAGCTTTGCCGTTAAGTCTATCTGTGTATTTTAACGGAGAAGAAGTGGAAAAAGGGGCACGTGGGTAGTTGGCCCAGCTGGGAGTGAAAGGTGGAACCTTTCACCCGTTTCGAATCGGCTTTCACCCCTCCTTTCATCTCTGCTTTTACCGAAAGCATGGAATTATCATTTATCACACCCTCCCAAACGCCCAAACACTGCCTTTGTGTTTTTCTTTTCAAACATGATGGAAAAAGAAGAAAGAGCGCACCGAGTCTGTCTCGGTGAATACTTGGTGCGCATTTTTTATTTTTTATTTTCTCTTGAAACGATCACATGCTTTTAAATGCATTTGAGCTGTATGGGCCATCTTGATGTCTAAGTGCCCGTCGAATCTATCCATTGGATGTGCCCCAATGAGATCCCTAGATCCCAAAATCAAGCATGATACAAAAGTCAGGTGGCCCACACCGCCTATTTGCTTTGCATTTCCCGTGTAAATGGTAAATAGATGTAAGTAATTATTACAATTTAGTTCGATGGAATGAGTATTTCCTCCCTTAAAAAATGTTTGAAAAGGATGGCCTTACATTCAGGGCTCCCAATGTGATGTATGTGACATATCCATGCCATCCATCCATTTAAGTTGATCATTTTAGGGCATGAGCCCAAAATGAGGCAGATCCGAAGTTTAAGTGGGCTACAACATAGGAAATAGTTGTTGTAAAAGGTTTTTAATGATAGGAGTTCAACCCATTGTTTGGTGTGGTGTGGTCCACTTGAGTTTTGGATTTACCTCAATTTGGGGTTCATGCCCTTAAGCACCTCGCTAAATGAATGGATGGCGTGGATAAGTCACATGTATCACAGTGGGCCCCACATAAAATTTATACCATTTTTTTTAATGTATAAAAAGTAAATCATCATTGTCAAGCTTTCAAAATGTGTATGAAATTACATTCAAAATAATCATTATCCATTTACTTTATTTATACAAGTAAATGCAAAACAAACCGAGCACAGGGGACATTAGGGAGAGGAATCTAGATAGTCTGCTCACTCTTAACAGGGTTTTTCTGTTTGAGGATGCCTAATTGGTCCAACTCAGCAACCATTAGTACTGACTGCATTAATGCAGCAGTGCTGACAACATCAGTGCTTAGCTGGACCAATCAGGTCATCCGCAGACAGAAAAATCCTGTTGAGGATGAACAGATGATCCAGACTCGAGGATAGGGATACCCACCATAGAAACGCCTACATGAATGTAGGGTCCACCATGCTGTGTACAGAAGTTAGTGACCGAATTTTAGCGATTTCAGACCCTTTTTAACATACAGTTGTCCTCCATAAATGAACGGTTTAGATTGTCATGGACATGCCCCAATGAATTGCATTGCATGATGACAATAATTACATAATATAATACCCCTCTTGCTCCAGTGGTATTTGGATTTAAGAAATCCAATGTCCGGAGAGCCATGATAACAGTGTATTCTCACTCGAATACTGTAGTGGTTAGTGTATAAGCACTGTACTTGACCATGGGATGGCCCCACCTAAATACTATTATAATATAATGATTTCTTTAATAGATTATAATAACACCAAGTACTGCAATCCAAACGCATTTTGTATTTCTACTCATTTGCCTGACCAAACTAGGCTGTTGATTCTCGTGATAGTAGCACAGCTACTGACCTACGACTGATTACGGAACCTTCCGACTCTAGTCGTTGCGTTTGCATCACAAGCTCCTTCGCTTATGTATGATTTGCATTATTTCTGAGGATAAATTATCAGATACAGCGGTTGTATCATAAGGTATGACACAACTTTTCTTTTCCCTCCAACATGTTAGATATGCAGATCATCCAATCCGTGCAAAAATGTTATCTACACCATGATGATCACCTGATATTAAAAATCAGTCCCGTCGAGACTGAGTGGGGACACGACATCGAAATCAGTGGACAGCCAATGGCGCGATTCAGTGTATTCGTGTCGCCCCACCCATGAGTGGATCGATCAGATTTTCGTATCAGGCGATCATCATTGTGCTGCTCGTTGTATGTGTGGATTGGATATTCATGTAATATGAAAGAATAGCCGTATAACAACTGTGATACAGCAGCTGTACCTGTATATCGTCGTTTCTCCTTTCTTAGAGTCTATGTAATTTAATAGGGATGATGCCATTGAGAATGTAGAACCGGAACTTGGCAAAGCTATCTATTGACATCATACTTGGCAGGATGAAATATGAATCCGGACCGTCCATCTAGTTTTCCATATGGTGGATAGTAAATGGTTTAAAATACATATCCATCTGATGGTCTTAATCATCTGATCAGTGGTTGTCAAAATGACGACAGTAAACAAAAATTGCTACGGTCAGCATTTATTTTGAATCTGCAGAATATCGATGGTCCATTATGTAGGATATCACTAGATGGACGGTTAAGATTGATGCATAAACTATCAAAGTGTCCTGCTAGTAGAGACAGCTGTATCATTTCCAGGTTTTTCCAATTCTACCATATCTCCTTTCGAGATTTATCAGATTCTTCTTCCACTAAAACCCCAAAACAGGTTGTGGGGTCCACAGCAAGAGATTGTCCGGGCGCGGATTTCCTGCGAAAGCCTTGCGCAGGAATTTCCTGCGCTGGGAACCAAGGTGGGGCCCACAGTGATGATTTTTGATAAATCCACACCGTCCATCCGTTTTGGGAGCTCATTTTAGGACATAAAAACAAAAATGAACCGGATCCAAGACTCAAGTGGGCCGAACTAAAGGAAAAGGTGGGTAGGTAAATTACTACCGTTGAAACCTCCCTGGGGTCCACAGTGATGTTTATATGACATCCATACCGTTCATAACGTCACTACTACTGGGATGAACTAGAAAAACAAATATTATCCTGATTCGAAACTCCTGTGGGTCCACAAATATTTCAACTGTGGACGTTTAAATCTCACGTTTTCGGCCCACTTGAGTCTTGGATCCGGTTCATTTTTGTTTTCATGTCCTAAAATGAGCTCCCAAAACGGATGGACGGTGTGGATTTATCAAAAATCATCAATGTAGGCCCACCTTGGTTCCCAGCGCAGGAAATTCCTGCACAAGGCTTTCGCAGGAAATCCGCGCCCAGATTGTCCCTTCTCTTTTTTTGTCCTCTTCTTTTGTAGGGTACAGACCATTCATGCATCAAAGGTAGATGGTGTGGAAGGATATAGCCGGCAGCTGGAACGAACCCAAAATAATCAAAATCTCACGTGCAATTAGCTGTACCAAAGATATGGTCCAACGACCGCTAAATTGGCACCATTTGGTGTTTGTATGACATCTAATCCGTCAAAAATGTCGAATCTACCACAAATATCTTCTATTGCAAAAAATCAAGGAGATCCAGTCATCAAGCCAGCCACACCTGCACTGCAGATCAGATCAATGGATGTTCATTGTATTCTGGAGTTGCCTACTTGGTAAGTGAATCAACCCGATTTTTGCATCAGCTGATCTCAATTGCGGGTTAAATCTTTCAGATGGCCACAGGAAGTTCGTGTGGTCGGAAGCTATATGGGGCCCACAGAGATGCCCGTGAGTAATCCACTCCGTGCATCGGTTTCTCAAGCTCGCAATAGGATAGGAATGGAAAAAAATCAAGCGGATCCAAAACTGAAGTGGGCCACACGTTAAGAAATAGTGGGGATTGAATGCCTACCATTGGAAACTTTGTGGGGCCCACAGAAGTTTTAGATCAGGATTTTATTGGTGATTACAGTTTGTCCCCGTGGTAATAACCTTTTGAATGGTTTGGATGGCATATAAACATCATGACTCGGTTCAGAAAGGTTTCAATGGTAGACATTTCCGTTCTCACTGGCCCACCTGAGTTTTGGATTTGCCTGATTTTTGGATTCCTGCCTTATTGTGAGCTTGAGAAACCAATGGACGAACTGGATTTCTCATTAGCATCTTTGATGGCCCCACGTAGCTTCCACAGTAGGAACTTCCTGCTGGTGTGGGGACGTGGATTACGTTCGACCAGACGTCAGGAAGTTCCTGCGATCAGAAGCTAGGCAGGGCCTGCTGTGATTGTTGTGAGAAATCCACTTCGTCCATCCGTTTTATCAGCTTATGTTAGGACATGAGTTAATAAAAATTAGGATGATCTAAAACTCAAGTGGGCTACACCTTCACGAGCGAAAAAAGTAGGGGGGAATTCCCACCGTTGAAACCTTCTCGAGCTCCATCATGATGTTTATATGCGATCCAAACCGTTCATAAGTTCATTCCCACTGGGATAGACTAAAAACACAAAAAATATTATCCTGATCTGCGACTTCTGTATCGCCATGAATGTTCCAACAGTAGGGTGTTCAATCCCCTTTGCCCTTCATGTGGCTCACTTAATTTTTGGATCTGTCTCATTTTTTTTTTTTAACTCATGTCCTAACATGAGCTGAAAAAAATGGATGGAAGGGATGAATTTTTCACAAACATCAAGGTGGCCCCCACCTTGCTTCCAACTGCACGTAGAAGGGGTTTAGGCAATCCGCTTCCAAATTCGACCTAGGCCTGTGGGCTGTGGCTAACTTGACAAGAGTATTCCCCTGATCTCAGGAACAGGACATGCTGACAGTGCATTCCACCTGATGAATGGCCCTCGTTTCTCACACGTGTGCCGTACGCATGTATCCCTGACACGTGTTCTGCCCCGTGCAAATGGAAGATGCTGAATCTTGACCCTAACGAATCTGGCGGTCAAGTAAAGATAAATGGACGATTCATATTCAAAATCGAAAAGTTAAACATCGAATGGCTGGAATCTCTCAGTGAAAGTTTCTTTTTTAAAGAATCCCTCATCCACGATGGGGTCCATCGGATCAACGGTCGGCTTTATACTTGCAGAATCCGAAGTGTAACACAACATATGGACGGTGGATCTCACTAGCTTATCTGGCATAGGTACACCATACCACTGGAAACAGTGTGATTGAGTGCCCCACCATTAACAATTCGAAAGAGCCCATCCTAAGGGTTTTTTAATGTTTATTTTCAATCCAATCTCCTGATAATGTCAATAAGGTCTTGATGAAAGGAAATTATAAATATCATATTGATCCAAAACTTTTGTAGCCCACAAAATATTTTTAATAGTTATTTGTCACTGTTTCTAGTGTTATGGTCCACCTGAGATTCTGATCTTCTTAAGTGTTATAATATCCTAAAATAATATTTAAAAACATATGGACGGCGTAGATATATAAAACATACATCAAGATGGTCCCCACACGGTTAGGGTAACACCCACTAAGCTGTTGCCGGGGTAACACCTAATTCGCACCCCATTTCATTCGGTTCCGTTACGAAAGAGACAGACTTTGATACTCCGGCGGATTGTGATGGATGATACGCAGACACTTCGGAATTATTTAAAAATTACGTACTTAAAATACAAGTAATTAAAATTAAAGCATCCAAATTATACGTAGCATTTCAGATGTATCGTGACCCAAAAATTACTCTTATTAGATTGCCTGACTGCCGGATTGGTGGAAAATATTGGATGGTTAAAAATGAAAATATCCAACGGAATTATTTCAACAGTCAAGTGTCCAAGAATAAGAGGCTAGGTTTGCTCATGTAATATGATTTTAATTGGGTTTAATGCACGTGACGCTTGGAGTGCAGTTTAAGAGTGCCTGCGTATCAAGCATCATATGCAGCCAGAGTATTAAATCACTCTCCTGAACAAAAACGCAACTGTGATGAGTTGTTGCTTCAGTGGGCATATGGGGGCGTGACGTGTGCTATGGGGAAAATGATTTTATGCACGTGAGATCCACCTCATCCATCAGAAGAGCTGCCCTATTTGGAGCTGTAAACGAGCCGTACCCAATCGAGTTGAGCTGGGCCCAACTCAGCTCACCTTGACGAGTGGATGATATAGGGAGTAGACCCCGTGAGAGGGCAAGGATGGATAATTTTCATGGAGGAGATGGACCGATAGAAAATAAATGAAAAGGCAAGAAAATGTCATCTGATGACTGGACGACCAGTCATGACTCATCAAAGTTGCTGGACCATTTGAGCTCCAGCCAACCAATCGTCCAACTGGTCGACGCTTAACTTCGACCAATTTGAGCCCCCTGATGACCAGGCCCGCTGTATTACACAGAACTGTGCTGGAATCTCTCGAACTTCTAGATTTTCTTGTCGATTATTTACATATTTGTGCGCCTTTTTGAATTAGAACTCCTTACTGATAAAATTAGGGTTTAGTTTTGTTATTTAAAGGATGTTAAACTTATTTTTGGGATAGCTTTTATTATTTTTAATGAAATTAAGTTTTTATTCTAATTTTCTTCATGTATTCGAAAATAAGCTTGTAGATTTGAGTTGTTCCGTTGTGGATTCGGCGAAGACTGGTTGAGGAGTCCTAGTAGATTTGCGGATTCAGATCAGTTATCCGTGGGAGAGACGGTGCTCGATCTCACAACTTTGCCCTGGCCGCACTAAAAGTTGTATTAGAGCGAGGAATGACCTCAGGAAGATAACTTTTAGCATTGGCTACAGCACAAATCCTGTGGACAGTAATCCAGGGATCCATCTTTTCAAAGTGGCGACCTTCGGGGCGACGCTTGAGACATTCCAGCGGAAGAACTATCAAGTTATGCAGTGGCTGTAGGCTAGGTTTGATTGCAAAGTAAGATATGTAAGGAACATGATTGTTTATGGTGAAGATCTGGTAGATCGGGCAGGTCAGGTCTACACCGAGGTTGATCTTCCTAACTTAGATGGTCATGGTCGCGTTGACGACTCACTATTTGAAGTCGAGCACCTCTTCGAACTCATGCAGATGATGGAGGATAAGATAGCTCTGTACGTGGCATGGAAATTAAAGAGCACCATGTCAATTTGGTGGAAATATATTCATCGCGATCGAAAGAGAGAGATGAAGGCCCCGATACGCTCGTGGTTGCAGATGAAGCGTTGGATGCTCGAACAATTTGGATACACTTATTTTGAAAATCAGGCATTATTCCCCAACCCTGTTAGGAGAGCGCATGTTGTGCCTGCAGGAGCGGAAGACTACAAACAACATGAATGTGTCATTCATGCAGACACTGGAGTCCCGCTTGAGGCTTCTGAAGAGGAGGTCATTCAAGCAGACGTGGGAGTCCCTCTAGAAACTCCTGAAGTAGATGGGCCATTTTCTATGCCAGCCCAGGATCACGTCGAAGAACCTGTTGGATCAGTCATCGTTGAAGCTATGGAAGGAAAGAACGAAGTTCATTCCCCTATTGTCTTTGATGTTGACCAAGTTCTTTCATAAGTGAATGAGATCTCTATTCTAGGAGTTATGAGCGAGAAGGAATATATTGTAGATGTTCTAGAAATTGTGGATTTGGAATGGCAAAAATCTGTCATTATCCCTGGAGTGGTGGCACAAGTTTTGCAGGAATCCGTGTGTATCCTAGATGATGCATTGATAATTTATGCTACAAAATATGGGATGATGTTACATGATCATTTGATAGAAGCCGTGCGCAAGGGAAGCGATGCGTTTGACGAACCTTATCTGTTGTAGGAGAGAGAAAAAATGAAGAGCGAAAAGAAAGCGTCGACCCTCGAAGTTGCGAACATCCTATTTATTAAGCCCAAAGCGAAACTCGAGGTCGAGTTTTCTTCAAGTAGAGGAGACTGATGTAGGGAGTAGACCCCATAATCGAGGGTGAGGATCGATGATCTTCATGAAGGAGATGGACCGGAAGAAAATAGATGAAAAGGCAAGGAAAAGTCATCCGACGACCGGTCGTGCGTGTTTAAGGACCGGTTGCCCTGACCAGTCGAATTAAAATTCGGAACCCGTCAAAGTCGCTCGACCATGTTGAGCTCCAGCTGACCGATCGTCTGACCGATCGACGCTAAACTTCGACCGGTCCAAGCTCCTTGACGACTAGTCCCGTTATGTTCCACAGAATTGCACTGAATCTCCCGAATTTCTAGATTTTCTTTCCGATTCTTTACATATTTGTTTCCATTTTGAATTAGGATTCCTTAGTGACGAAATTAGGGTTTAGTTTTATTATTTAAAGGATGTTACACTCATTTTTGGGCATAACTTTGATTATTTTTAATGAAATTAAGTTTCTACTCTAATTTTCTTTGTGGATTCGAGTTGTTCCATCATGGATTCGGCGAAGACTGGTTGAGGAGTCTTAGTAGATCCGTGGATTCAGATCAGTTATCTGTAGGAGAGACAATGCTCAATCTCACAACCCCGCCCCGACCACATTAGTGGACTTCTTGGGCTCGAGCTAAACTCGATTTGGTCCTTGAGCTAGGCTGGCTTGCTCGTCTTGGTTTCATCGAGCTTTCGAGCTGAGTTCGAGCCAGTGAGAGAGAGGGTCGTCTGATCATTTGGGAGAGCAGCAGGGGCCAGGCGAGTTGAGCACTGGGCACTGGCCGCTGGGGGAGATGAAGATGAGAGAGAGAGAGAGAGAGAGAGAGAGAGAGAGAGAGAAATTCAGTGAGGGTTTGCCAGACGGTCGGTGGCAGAGCGACTGCCAACTGGGTGCTTGCTGTGGGCAAGTTGCTGGCAAAACCCAAAAGGGGGGAGGGCACTCGAATGAAATTAGGGTTGGGAGGCACTCGAAATATATATATATATATATATATATATATATATATATATATATATATAAAATCAAACCGAGCTGATCCGAGCCTAGTTCGAACCAAACTGAGCTTGGTTTCAAACCAAGTTGAATCGAGCACGGGTCAACTTGAGCACGGCTTGAAATTTCAACGAATCCAAAAATTAGGCTCGATTTGGTTTGATCCACCTTTCAAATCGAGTCAATCAAGCTTTTTCGAGTCGAGCCGAGCGAACTTTTCGAGCCGACTTAGTTTGTGTACAACTTGGTCTTTACTGGGCCTAGGTGTGGATATGATATCCAATCCATTCATCTAACTGGCCTAGGAAAATGGGCTAGACTCTGAATTTATATTTTTATTATTATTTTACACCATCCATTTACTTTGGTGTGGCCTATCTGAGCCTTTTATTTGCACAAGTTTCAGGATCTGTGGTGAAATTGTGGTTGTGCACCTGATCGGCGGGGGGATATGATGTACTTTTCTCATGAGATGGCTCTCTGTTACGGATTGTGTAGTGCAACACATGCGTATGGCTATAAATGGGTCGACAGACCCAATGGGGTACCCAGACCAATGGGGTACCCAGACCCAACCCATTTAGACTCGACCCAGAGTTGACTTGTTTGTTAAATGGTACGGGTCTGGGTCCAAGAATAGACCCGTTGCTAAATGGGTCTGGATTTGGTTTCCTTTATATTTGGCTCAAACCTGACCCGATCCAAACCCATTTAATAAATGGGTGGGTTTGGTCTGTGTTGCAAGGGACCCATCTAGGCTCGGACCCATCCAAACCCGGTTTTAAACCTAGTAAAAATGCTTGCATGCCAAATTCAGACCCGACCCTTTTATAAATGGGTTTGAGTGGATCTCCTTCTACCAGACCCTAGACTCTGATGGGGTTGACTTAGACCCATTAGTAAAAGGGTCTGGATCTAAAATTTGGACCCAGACCTATTTAGTAAATGGGTGGGTTGGTTTTGGCCAAACCTGCCCCAAACCCGACCATTTACAGCCCTACACACGCGGGTACCGGTGGATGCTGGAAAAGTTCTTTGGGCCCTATCGTGATGAATGCGCTTTATCCACGCTGTCCATCCATTTTTACAGCTCATTTTAGGGCATCATCCCAAAAAATGAGGTAAATCCAATTCTTAAGTGGACCACACCATAGGAAACAGTGGCGATTGAATTCCCACTATTAAAAATATGCAGGCTACAAAAGTTTTGGATCAAGATGATTTTTGTGTTTTCCGTTCATCCACCATTAAAAACTTCTAGGGCCTACTAAAGTTTTGGATCAAACTGATATTTTTGTAATCGGTTCATCCATGTCTGTTTCGTGTGGTGTGGTCCACCTGAGATTTGAATTTGAATGTGCCTCATTTTAGATTCATGCCCCTAAAATGAGCTGTCAAAATAGATGACGGCATCGATAAAACGCATACATCATGTTGGGACTTACATACCTTTTCGAGTAGCACATGGTTCCGACATCCGTGATGTTTGCTACACCGAGGTCCTTAGCCCACCACGATGTATGTTTCAACATCTTCTTCTTCTTCTTCTTTACCTAAGTTAGTCATTCAACACACCCATCCTGTTAGCTGGGCAACACACCCACTTGGTTACTCACACTATGCACCCACCCACTAATGGGGTTAGTGTGCCTCCTTAGCACTGGAGCCTGAGATACGTTTCCACATCTACTCTCTATGTCAGTTACGCCAAATCAGGGTAGGATGTGAGTTAAAAAATGAGACCCATCCAAATCTCAAGTGGGCCATCCCATACATAATAGTGAGGATGGAGCACTCACAAACTCAAGTGGGCCATCCCATACATAATAGCGAGGATGGGGCACTCACCATTTAAACCTCCATGAGCCAACTATGTTGTTTTTATGTGCCATCCAAGCCAACCATAAAATGAGTCACACTAAGATGTAGGAAATAGCCAAATAAACCAAATCCAAAACTCTCATGGCCCTGAAATGGTTTCAACGACAGGCATCCCATCCTCCATATTTCCTTCATTGTGGTTTATTTTGAGCTTTGAATCGCCTTGATTTGAGTTCACGTCTTGCACGTGGATTGCTTGAGAAAGTCCTTTGTAGGAACTTCCTGCAATGGAAAGCTAGGTATGGCCTGCCAAAATGTTTACGAAAAATCCACTTTGTTCATCTATTTTACCTTATCAAGCTACTACTTGGGCCTAAAAATGAGTCATTGAGGTGAGCCGCATTACAAACAAAAATGGGTAGGGAAATGCCTACTGCGCTAAAACCTCCTTGGGGTCCACTATGATGTTTATGTGCCATCTATGCTGTTCATAAGTTCATTCTTATTGGGATGAACCGCAAACAAAATATTAACTTGATTTGAAACTTTTGTATAAATGTTTCAGTGGTAATGTTCAATCATTGTTGTTCCCTACCAGTGCAACCCACTTGAGATTTGGATCTACCTCATTTTTTGGTCCTATGTCTTAAGATTGACTAGATGGATTTCTCACATACATCATAGTAGATTTTCCAGTTATGTTAATGTTCCATATGAGAGGAGAAGAGGAAAATAGACCATTTTAGTTATTTATAAAAATATTTGCTTAATGTAACTACCGTTTGATCAATCTAGTGAAAAGGTAGGAGAGTGATTAAGTACTAAACTCATGAGTTAGCTTAAAGAAAGCTTTAAGAAGCATATCAGAATGTAAATTCCAGGCAGTATCTCATAAAAAGGCCCTCTTTTTAATTATTTCCACTCATAAATATCAGAAGCTTTTGGGTGGTCGTAGCTGCGCCGGTGGAGACTGTTGGACTGTTCTTTCGCTCATCAGAGCATAAGCTTACTGTGAGTGGTGATATAACCCCACTTTAAAAGCTGTGGTGTATCTTTCACCGTACACGTCGAAGACATAAGTAACAATCCAGATCATCCAAATCAGACGACCACCGCACACGTGGAAGCATAAGCAACAAATTACGTCCGTTGATAAAACGATCCTAATCATTTATGTGCATCGGTCACAATTCAGTAGGTGTAATCAGACGGTTAAGATTATTCTCAGATGACAGTTTCAGGCCGAGCCCAATCCTCAATGAGGCCCAAGATTTGGACGGTCTGATTACCGACACGTGTTCCAGTTACAAAGGCTCAGATACTACCACTTAAAATATGACGACACGTTCCGGTAGCAAAGGGCAAGGGGCTCCGACACCACCACTTAAAAATATGGTGTTTCGCCATCACCGTATCTGGCCGGCTATTTTAATATTTTCTAAGGCGAGATTGTATGTTTGACACCATTTACGAACAATGGCAATAGATCCATCATTAACATGATACATATTACGTTCATCCAGACCGTTGAAAGATCCAACAAGCAGTTCACGGTTGCCACCGTCAAAAGGCCGGCAACGTAACAAATGCCGAGAGGAGCTTGCCGATTCACGAAGAATAACTATACGATACTCTGGCGGGGCATGATGCTTCTTGATACGCATGTACTGAGAAATTGCACACGTGTCATGTATAAACTGAAATAAAACCGACTGGATTGTGCATCCCACTATAGCAGAGTTACAATCCTTAGATCAGATTGTTTCAAAAATTCTAACCGTTGATTCGTGGACTCTTGTTTGTAACCATTGGATATTCTTCATTTTGAACCGTCGAACTGTCCACCAATCTGATAGTTAGATAATTAAACAAGTCTGGGTACCATAATGTTAACTGTTTAGATTAACTACTTATACCACGTGTGAAATTTCTAAGAGCATCAGTGTCACCCGTCACACCCTGCCAGAGTGTCAGACGGCGCTACTGGACAGTGCTATGTGGGGTCTACCATGATGTATGTGTTTTATCCACGCCGTCCATCCATTTTAGATCATTATTTTAGGGCATGATCCCAAAAAATGAGACAGATCTAAATCTCAAGTAGACTACACCACAGGAAAACAGTGGTGACGGAAGGCCAACCATTAAAAACTTCATAGGGCCGACTGTGATGTTTATTTTACATCCAACCTGTTGATTAGGTCATACAGACCTGGGTGAAGGGAAAACACAAATATCAGCTTGATTCAAAACTTTCATGGCCACTATTAAGTTTTTAACACGGGTGTTCAATCACCACTGTTTCCTGTGATGTTGTCGACCTGAGATTTGGGTTTTCCTAATATTTTGGATCATTTCCTAAAATGATATGAGAAAATTGATGGATGGCGTGGATATAACAAAAACATCATAGTGGGGCCCACAGCACCGTCCAGTAGTAGCTAGTGGCAGTGTCAGTATGCTGTCCGCGTCCTAGGTCATTCCCACTAATCACTTCCATGGCTTTCGTATCAGTGGCCGTCCAATGTGGGACCCACCAGATGGACAAATTAGATTTGGATGCACCAAAGGCAAACACAGGCTTTTCTCAAATTAAAAAAATATATAAAAAAAAGAGGGGGAAAAAGAAATGAAATGTGGACAAAAACTACCCTTGTGTAAATAATAATCCATCAAACCCATAAACTTTACTTTTTCGTAAAAGGGTAGTAACTATTTATAGTGGAATTTTACTGTGTTTTCCAAAAAGCCTTAAATCGATGGGACGGAGAGTGACCCCTTCACTAAATACACAGCGTAGAAGAATATAAGCTCTTCCCTCTCTCTCCCTCTCTCTCTCTCCCCTCCGCCGCGCCATGGGCTGCACCGCCTCGAAGCTCGACAATGAAGACACGGTCCGGCGCTGCAAGGAGCGTCGCAGCTTCATGAAGCAAGCAGTCTACGCCCGCCACCACCTCGCCTCAGCACATTCCGATTACCTCCGCTCCCTCCACCTCACCGGATCCGCTCTCTCCCGCTTCGCCGCCGGCGAGCCCCTCACCGTCTCCGACGACACCCCTCCCGTAGTCCTCCGGCCCCCTTCTTCCACTTCCTCCGCTTCCGCCTACGCTCCTCCTCCGCCACCACCGCCGCCTCCTGCTCCGCCTGTTTTCGCTCCTCCTTCACCGTCCGTCGCCAGCTCAAAGATGCCGCACACCTTCTCTGAATCTAGCCCTTCCTCCACTCCTTCCCAAAAACTCCCATCCCGAAAATACCCCTACTTCCCTTCCAGCGCCTCTACTTACTCCACCACGCCCTCCCAATCCTCTTCCGCCTGGAATTGGGAGAATTTCTACCCTCCCTCCCCTCCCGATTCCGACTTCTTCCATAAAAACACCCACAACGTAGACGCCCACAACGGAGACGCCCACAACGACGCCGATGAAGAAAGATCCGAGCGGGAAGAAGTCCACTGCAGCGAGTGGGGCGACCACTACAGCAGCAACAGCAGCACCAGCAGTTTATCCGACGACGACAACGATAAGCACAACGAGTCCCCGTCCAAGTCGGAGGCCCCTGACGCTGCCACGGCCGCGGGATCGAATTACGCACCGTCGTCGTTCGGCGACCGGGCCTCGTTGGCAGGGGAGGAGAAGTTCCGCAAGGAGAGGTCGGAGGTGGGGTCCACCGTCGACGGCGAGATCTCGAATATGAGGATGGTGGTGCGGCACCGGAATCTGGCGGAGATCGTGAAGGCGATTGAAGAGTATTTCGAGAAGGCGGCCGCTGCCGGAGGTTCCGTGTCGGATCTGCTGGAGACGGGGCGAGCGCAGTTGGATCGGAGCTTCCGGCAATTGAAGAGTGAGTTAGGGTTTTCGAATTCAGTAATGTAAAGATTCGATCTTTAGGTTGTGTTTTCTTCTTCTCAAATTTCCTGATTTTGGGGTTTTTTTTGGGGGGGTTTTAGAGACGGTGTATCATTCGAACAGCGTACTGAGCAATCTATCCTCGAGCTGGACTTCGAAACCTCCTCTGGCGATACGGTACCGGCTTGATACCGGTACGCTCGAAGATTCGGGTGGTGGGAAGAGCCATGGCTCGACGCTGGAGCGATTGCTGGCGTGGGAGAAGAAGCTCTACCAGGAAGTGAAGGTAATTAATTTCTTTTTAAATACTTTTAATTTCCTTTATTTTCTATTTTAGACTTTTAGGAAAAGACGTTTTTAGCCACTGGATTCAGGAGAATGAATTCGAAGGCCGCTCGCGTAATCCGACGGCAATGCCTTGAAAATGACCTAAATGCCCTTTTTGTCGACCTCACTGTTGGTGGCGCGTGGATTTGAGGTGGAATGCACTTTACAGGTCATGAATGTGCAAGATCGGACACTGACAGTCACGACAGTGTCGAAGCTTAGGTCGGAAATACCCCTTGACAGTAGCTAGCCGTTCATCACGCTGGCTCCCCTGTAGATTGATTGATATCAAAATGGAGCTGGTCTGCTAATTAGCTGGCCGTCCATTTACAAAGACAGCTCGAAGAAATTGATCATTGGTTCATAAAGGAAGTACGTGTGGTCTGATGAGTGAACTGGTGGACCTGACCTGATGAGTGCCCCGGATCTCGAATGGGCATGGAGCATTGCATACTTGCTGCGAAGCCTCCGTCCATCTCAAGCGAGCGACTACACTTGAGCTGAAGCGTATCCAGGGTACCGTGGTCATTAGCCACAGGTGGAATCGCTCGTATCGCTCCCGAATGGGAAGGGTATATTCGGTAATCGTGTCTGTTTCTTAAATGACAGAAATGTCCCCGGACATTTCTGTAAATGCGGGACATTTCTGTAAATGCATAAGGCAGTCAGAACGGCTGTTCTGAGGGAAGCTCGCTCCGACCTGTGATGGGCTTGTGGGCCTCACTCATTCGAGAAAATGGAACAGACATGTCGGCAAGTGAGACGGGTAACGAGAAAAACTGCGGTTTTTTCGTCGATTTCTCGTTCCCCTTTTTTTAAGTTGTTGCGGTTAGTTTTGAGATGACGAGATATTACGGGACGCGATATATTGAAGAGATGATACAACATCAGCTCCTGACACGGACGGGAGACCTACAATTTTGGTTAATTTTCTACCGCTTTTTGTTTGTTGTGTATGTGTTTGTTGGTAACTTTCATATTTTATGGTCTGAGTTATCATTTTCTTGGACTTGGATTTGTTAATATCGGAACAATGGCTCTCTCTCTACCTGTATGCTACATATATGATAATGGTTACAGAACAAGCACGTGCAATGCACGTGGTAGAAAAAGGTTATTTTGTTGTTGCATATCCGGGATATCTATCTCTTGGTGGGCCATCTTGGGATACATGGTGGGATTGATGAAATAGGCCAATCTGATGGATGGGGGCATACCAGGAACAGGGTTGCAGTTTGATGGACATTTTGGGATAAATGACAGAAATGGGGTGCGAAATTTGCAATTTTTCTTCTGGGAATAAATGGTTGCACCTTTTTCACTGGGGTATTTTGATACTAAATGATCCAATGTGATGGGTTGCCAACTAAATGATTTTGGTTTTTTAAATCAGAGAACTGGACTAGATTCCTATGCTTTTTTTTTTTTTTTTGAAACTGTAACTAGATTCCTATGTTGGTTTTGCACAATTTTAAAAATGGGGGAGACTCTTTGACCGTAGGCATGGCATTGTTAATCCAGAATGTCCAAATTGCTTACCCAATTTGGATGGAGATAACTGAAAAGCTGTCCTGAGAAGATAATATTTATCCATTTAATTTTTCCCTTTGAATTTGGACCACTCACTGTTTTAATTTTAAACTTCCATTTGATAGCCATTAATTGTATGGTTGGATTAATTGATATTGTGATTTTAGAGATATGCTTCATCCGTGATGGGACAACAGTTTGGATGGGTTTTGATAGATGTACATCAGTGCCACATTGAGAAGGATGAGTCACTAGGATTCTTACTGTGTGCGTGCGTGCGCACGTGAGTGTTGTGTGCATACCGTTCAGGGGGAGCCGCTGTTTACACCTCCTCTAACTGAGAATTACATGCTTCATTTCTGCTTTTGATCATGTCTTGTATAACTTTTTTAATATCATATTACCAAGAGTAGAAAGGATGGATGTGTTTGCCAGTAGGAATGGGTGCAGATAGCATTCTCACATGTATTGCAAGTAAGATGCTTTTAAGGAGAATTGAAACGTTTTTCTGTTGATTAACTGTGCAATTTTTGAGGGGGATGATGGTTGTATTCCAACACAACTGCAGGCACCAACATGACCAAATACATGGTAATTGTTGTAATCCTTGGATCGAAGTCATTTGACTTAATGGGCTGTTTTTTTTTTTTTTTTTTTTTTTTAAAATTAGAAATCAGTTAGTTCTACTTCTCTTGACTTGAGGCAGCAGATAGATAATGGTATGCTGATGACATGTTGTTGGTGTTTGCAGGCGAGAGAGGGAGTGAAGATCGAGCATGAAAGGAAGTTATCATCCTTGCAGAGTCAGGAATACAGGGGACATGAGGAAGCGAAGCTGGACAAGACCAAAGCCTCGATACAGAGGCTACAATCTCTTATTTTAGTCACATCTCAAGCAGTGTCCGCCACCTCCTCCTCTATCCTAAAACTGAGAGACAACGAGCTTGCCTCGCAGCTCGTCGAGCTCTGCAATGGGTAAATACTCTCTCTCTCTCTCTCTCTCTCTCTCTCTCTCTCTCTCTCTCTCTCATTCTGCATTTCGCATCACAAGGAAGCACATTTAGCTGCTATTTCTATATATAAATTGTTTGCATAGAAATTTCTGATCAGAACCCAGCTGGTTAGAATGTACTTGAGAAACAGCTGCCACATAGATGCATTTGTAGGAAAAAGTGCATCCTGTCCACACAATTGATATGGTATGAAGATGGTTCCAAACTGTAATCAAACAGGATAGACACTAAAGAACTTATCACATATAGCATGTGCATATTTACAACCCGATAGTGGAAGCTTTTTTGTAATTGAAGGGATGAATACTTCAGTATGTTCACAAGCATCCAATCTAATGGTTTGCCATTTGGGGTCGTTTCTAGAATAAACTGTATGATTGTTTAACAAGTTGCAGAGCATCTGAGGGGGGGTTTGCCATTTGGGGTCATTTCTAGAATAAGTTGTATGATTGTTTAACAAGTTGCAGAGCGTCTGAGGGGGGCATTTTGGTAACGTGTTTAGGGTGTGTTTGGTTAGTCCAAATATCATTAATTAAATGATATTTTGCACCATATTAGACCTGATTAATCATGAAATATCTTGAAAATTTGATGATATTTGTTGCAACGAAATGCGCAATTAACTACTGAAATAGGTTCAAATTTGCTGGGGGATTTGTTTTTGGCAATAAATGGAATCAAATGTATTTACGAATGAAAATTTGCACTCTATGGTGCGGCATTTCGAGCATAAATCATGTAAATACTTAAGATTGCATTTGGTTGCACCAAATATCATGAAATTTCATGCTATTTTGCACTGAATTAGACTAATTTATCGTGAAATATCATGATAGTTATTGCAACCAAATGCACCCTAAATAGTTTGGAAATTTTGCAAACTAATGTATTGGGGTATTTGGTAATAAGATGGCATAAATGCCAAAATGGATAGGAAAACCCCAATTATCTAATGGAATTGGAGCCTTTGATACTTCAAAAGGCAATATAATATGAGTGCACTTTGGGATGAAGCAGAATAAATAATATTGAAAATTTGCAAACTAACTTAAATGGTATAAATAGCTGAAATTTGATTCCTCATGCAGGTTCATGTACATGTGGAGATCTATGAACCAGTTCCACGAGGTCCAGAACCACATTGTCCAACAGGTTCGTGGCCTTGTGAACCGAGCGATGGCTGGTGATTCAACGTCCGAGATCCACCGACAGGCAACCCGCGACCTTGAGTCTGCTGTATCAGCCTGGCATTCGAACTTCTCTCGCCTCATAAAATATCAGCGTGACTATGTCCGGTCCCTACATGGCTGGCTTAAACTCACCCTCCACCCCATCAGTGAGGAAAAAGATCCATCTGTCGTAAGCAATGTCTCCTCCGAACTCTTCGCCTTCTGTGACGAGTGGAAGCAGGCGCTCGACCGCCTTCCCGACACTGTGGCATCTGAGGCCATTAAGAGCTTCATCACTGTTGTCCATTCGATATCTCTTAAGCAGACAGAGGAGCTCAAGATCAAGAAAAGGACAGAGAGTGCGTCAAAGGAGCTTGAGAAGAAGGCAAGCCGCCCTTAGGAACATTGAGAAGAAGTTCTACCACTCATACTCAATGGTTGGGATTGGACCTCCCGATGGCGGGTCAGATGGTGGGCAGGTGTTCGACGCCCGTGACCCGCTTGCGGAGAAGAAGTCGGAGATTGCGGCGTGCCAGAGACGGGTGGAGGATGAAATGCTGAGGCACGCAAAGGCAATTGAGGCGACACGGGCAATGACACTGAATAACATACAGACTGGATTGCCGGGCGTGTTTCAGGCAATGACTGGGTTCTCGAGTGTGTTCACGGAGGCGCTTGAGGTGGTGTGCAGCCACGCAGGTGCTCTTAAATAAATAAATAAATAATTTCTTTTCCTGTTATTTTGGAGGAAAGGAAAAGAATTAAAAGCCAGAGAAGCCAGAAAAGGTTTGGTAAGGAATTTTTTTTTTTTTAATCTTCTTTTAGGCTCTTTTTTGGGTCTTTTATGTGTAGATATGAATTTTGTTTTGTTTGAGTCTTTTTATCTATTTTGGAAGGGGGAAAAGGGGATGTTTGTACAGGAAATTGCTGGGTTGTTGCATGGGTTGGCTGCAAATAAATGGTTTTTTGAATCGTTTATTTTTATAACAGATTTCTGATGCTGTTTCTTTCCTCAGAATTCCTTTGTCTTTTTTGTTCCCTTTTTTATTTATGAGAAAAACTGGGTATATACATTAATAAATGCATATAAAATAAGCGTCTGGATCGTTCCAATGGACAATACCATTTGGATGGAATGTAGACTGAAAAAATACATCACCGGACCAGTTTGATTAGTTGGATACCAGGTTTTGATCCATCCAAAATGCGATTTCGCATGCTGAGAAAGGGATCTCCATAGCAATCTAGTGCTTCTCTGTTCTCAGAGATGATAACCTTCTTTCTAATCTAGCTCAGGTTCGCACGCATCACCTTTTGTTTTTTTAAATCACACCACACGCACTCACACACCCAACACACGCCCGCGCACTCGCACAATAAAGGGTTCTCGAACCCATGACTTCCTGTTGAAACTCCTGTGAGTCTACCACTGAGCCATAGGGTCGCAGGCTTGTGCCATCAGGTACGCCCACACACTCGTGCCATCATGGTATATGGGGTGAAAAAGAGACAAGTGAGAGATCTATGAGCAGTTAAAAAGGGTTAGTTTGGGCTGGCTACAATCATGAGACGGGTGATAGAGCCAACTACTCACTGTAGAAGCCTTATGACTAAAAATGAGTATTGATCAAAACACAGTGGAGTCGCGACAAGTGACGGACTCAATTCAGTTAATGTGTCGTAGTGATGGACTCAATTCAGTTAATGTGTCGTACTCAATTCAGTTAATGTGTTGTAGTGACGGACTCAATTCAGTTAATGTGCCGTACGTAGCATTCCACAGAAAAGTCCTTATAACTGAAACTGTTTAAGGAGCAGGATAATAATAACGTCAACTTGGTCGATTTGCACAGTGCATTACACGTTCTTGCAGACAAAGGGATAATGATCACCAACACATGTGGTGTCATGAAAAAACTCTTCGTCCACGTAACAAAAGCAGGATTTATGCGCAACCAATAGTCAGCTCAGCACTCTTCATCCACATAACAAAAGCAGGATTTATGCGCAACCAAGAGTCAGCTCACAACAAACACCTAACACATGTGTTATAAAATACAATTATCTTTGGGCTTAGACGATTATTTCCACATCAATAGATGTGAAGAGCGGCTACAAAGTCTCTTTCCAACTATTGCCTCAAAACTCTATAAGTAGGAAAAAGATCGAAGAGCTCTGGCCCTTACCAACCCAATAGATATTAACTCTACTGAGAAACACTATTTTTCTTATCTTTTTATCTTAGATTAGGAGTAGTGTAATCCAATCCCTTTATGCTACTAAACTAGACCTACTTTTAAAAAAGAGTAGTGTAATTTCGTTCATCTATGCTGATATGTTGGACTAACCTAGTTTAGGAGTAGAGTAATTTTCTTCCGTTTACACAAAGCGTCACATTGTAAGGATGACATTTTCCTCTTTTATTAGTAGTGTAATTCTCTTCGTTTATGCCTAAATCACTGGACCAAGAAGGATTTAGTTCCAAGACCTCGTTATCTACACCACAAATGTTGGATTGTCGAAGAATACTTTTATAAGTTTTTATTTCTATTTCAATTAATACAATTGAGTTCCTTTTACTCTCACTGTTGCATGAATCAAATTATCTTTGTTATCATAGTGAGAAAAAAAAATCCTTTTGGGTGAAAAAAAACTTGATTAGAAGGATGAACCCCCCTTCGCAAATCACTTGGTTTTCTTTATAGGTGGTTGAATAAACAATCTAATTACTTCAGTTCTCTATCATAAATGATTGCTTACAACCTATCTATCTATCTTAACGCTTAGGGTCATTAACATTAAGTTCGAATTGAGCTATAATAGGTGCTAACCCAAATGTTGTACTCTCTAGTTTTTCTAAGCAATTGGTTCTAATCTATAAATAGTAGGCCCGACAAAATGGACGGTTTGATTTAAGTTAATGTATACCAAAGTGTACTTATCAAACATCATATTCTGCCATAGTATATCAACCAACTCTAAAATATTTATCCCATCTTGATGAGATTACCCACAAAATCAACGGATGAAACTTTTTATTTTATTTAAATTAATCAAAACATTAAAATTATGTTTTTGGACAACTATCTATTTTTATATTATTAGTTTTATGCCTTTCGGTTTTTTATTTTTTCCCCACTAGTCTTGGATGCATGACTATTCAATGGGGACATCTAGCACATGCTCATTATAATGTGCTCCTATAACAGGGGGACACAACTAAACGGTGATATCACCCATTCATTTGGTGGGCCCCACCGTAGAGGGACATAGACTGAAATTGACTGAGTGGATGATCTTAAAATTATGTTTGGGGATTCGTAAAATGGGACACTAAAAAAAAACAATGGCAATGGTCCAAAAATGACCTCACCAATTTGAAGGACTTGGGTTATTTGATATGTCCAATTTTCCAGTTCATGGACCACCCACACTGTGGTCCATCATATGAAGTGTCCAGATCAACGACCTACTCTGCCGTATGTCTGATATTTCTGGGTTTAAAGGAAATAAATGTATTTTCATGGCTAAAATTATCGGTAAGGGAGCGTTTGGCTGCACCAAATATCATGATATTTCATGATTAATCTGTCTAATTTGGTGCAGAATATCACCATCAATCAGTCTAATTTGGTTCAACCAAACGCACCCAAGTAAAAGGAGCTCCGGACCTACGGAGTGTGGAGAAAGTAGACAACCATGGTTTGGATCCAAACCATTGATCTCATGGTAGACAACGCATGGTTTGAATCCAAACCATTGATCTCATGGTCCCGCCATAAATCTGTCAGATCAGAAGATCATAGATCTCCAATATTTGTTCCCTTTTCCACTGAATGTGTGGACATGAGCTCAATTCTTCTTTGGACGGTCTATTTGTTGGCCAACATATGGAAGCATGAGGATCTTCCAATCATGAGATTTCCAGAATAAACCCTATCCACGGTGTGGTCTGTCAGATCAACGGTTTGGATTACAAAACCATGGGTTCCAATTCAACGAAATCTGTGTGTCAGGAAAGTTAGCCATGCAAATGGCAGAACCCTATGATTCCTCTAGAATGTGAGCTCCCCGTTGTATGCGCACCGAATACATGTGCTTGCGAACAGAACTCACGTGACTAAGATCAACGACCCCATTGAGCAGGAAATGAAAGAGAAAAACTTTGGTACTCTGGCAGAGCATGATGGTTCATACATATGCACTCAGAAATTGTATGCTTGACATATGATCCACTCAAATTAAACGGTTCAAAATTAGGCCCGGTTTAAAATTAGACAGAACCAATGTCCTAATTGGCAAATAGGTGGACATCTTTTATGGACCGTTGAAATGAAAAAAATGATCATTGGTCGAAGTTCACTTCTTATTGATGGCAATTGGACAGATTGTCGGCCCTTTCTATTATTTGATTGAATAAGAAGCAAGATTAAAGATGTTAATGAAAAGATACGTATGAGGTCGTTAAAAAATAATTTCCTATCATTTTCCTAAGGACCTGTTTGGATGATGACTTGAAATTATTTGGTTTTGTTTTCTACATAAATAGCTCTTAGTTCTTGCGTGCCTCAATGATTGCATGGGGTAGAAATGCATAATGTGTGTGATGTTAGAGTAGATAATAAAATTAGATTATGATATTTTTTATATTTATTATGTAAAACTATTGGGATCATCGATGAGGAGAATCTTTTCTCAGGCAACAGTGAGAGGGAGAGAAGAAAGGTGAAGAAAGAGAGAAATGGGGGTTAAGGTTTTACCTCAGGTTTGATACGATGTTAAATCATAAAAGATTATCTTGTGTAAATGGTAACTTATTTTGCAAAGAATAACACAACGATATGTAAAGTCTATGTGAAATTTATATAAATTTCAATAGATACACAACTTAAGAAATATAAAAAATATCATAATTTAATAAAGTTAACCTAATCTATTTTAACATGTGATCACAATGTCGCTAAAAAAATCAAGTCAATTCGGTCTTTAGTAGACAAAGGTGGTGATGCAAATTTGAACTCTACATCAACTGACACTTCCGTTGGAAATTGTTGACAGACCCATAGCTTGGATAGTCATTGGATATATACTACTGGCAATTGATAAGTATTTACTTAGAAATTGTAAATGTGGCAAATATTAATTAAAATTAAAGCATCTAAATTGTAAACCCACAATCACTAAGTCATGTCTCCGTAATCTAAATCTATGATTTGATAGAAAGCTATTTGTGAATCTCAAGCATATGGATTGTAATTTGCCAAACTAAAAGCCTTCAAGCTTTCGAGGAAAAATGATCTTAGCTCTCTTTTCTCTATTTTTCTTCTCAATTTTCATTTCATTGCAATATTTTCTGAATTTGAAGTATGATGCAAAAAATCCTCCTTTTATACAACTTGTTTACATTTATTTTTGAAGAATCGACATGAACTA
The DNA here is from genome assembly GCA_003013855.2 of Liriodendron chinense. Taxonomy (NCBI): domain Eukaryota; kingdom Viridiplantae; phylum Streptophyta; class Magnoliopsida; order Magnoliales; family Magnoliaceae; genus Liriodendron; species Liriodendron chinense. The sequence continues at coordinate 8,960,731 of PVNU02000637.1, read as the reverse complement.
ATAAGAAGTCATCATGTGTTGATACTATAGATTTGGTGCCGGTACAAATTGAACCCGCACCTGAAGATATCTTTTGTTCATCTTCCTTCAACGATACAAATTCTGTTATTAATGTGTTGGCATAGAACCATACGCATGCCTTTAGGAGAGCGAAACGACTGGTGCCATGTGACCGTAATTACTATGCCATTTTAATGAGGGAGCTTACCCAACATGTTTATCAAAGACATACCGAGTAATAATTTTATCACTGATTTAATTAGGATACACTCGGTAAGGACATCTTTTGCAATTTTTCTAAAGTGAGAGATCTTCCCAGAGATGTTCAGAGATTTTGTGATGATCATGAAGATTCCAAATGTCAAAAGATCGGACCAATATTCGAGCAGATTGTTTGAAACATGGACCCAACTTAAGAGAGGATGGGCACAAGCATATCAGGTCCCTGTCCGTACATCAATCAAAATTAAAAGAATGGGAGAGCTCGATCGGGTGTCTAGCCCCACCAGCTTCGCAATAAGTAGAAAGAAGGACCATGGAAGGGTGGAGATGACGCTTATTGGGTCATTTAGATGCAACGATAGCTGATCGATTTACGGTCTAGGATGAACTGTGGAGATAGATCTAATCAATTCCGAGGAGATAGATCTAATCAATTCCGAATTTAAATGCAGTAGGGTCCTAAAAGTCTCCAATATGAGAGACCATCTACATAAAAATGGAAATTTGAAAACTAACGATGTCAGATTTACAGTGATCTTCCTATTCAGGATGTAAGCCGTAGATGCAAATGATCCTAAACTAGCAAGGCAACCTTGCGAGGGTTTTGCTGTCTCAGCAGCCTATAAAAGAAGCGCACAATAAAGAGCTTGAGGCCTATTCCAAATACAATCTATCTTTCTTTTACATTTATCTTTACATTTTTCTTAGCATAGCCTAGTCTTAACACAGATCATTACTGTCTAGCATCATTGCTACAGTATCATAGAATTATTACAAGCAATTTCTCGATATTATTACAAGCAATTTCTAAAAATAGACAAAACTCTAAAAATGTAAGAATAGGGAGATACGACGAAAATGAAATTTCTAAAAATAGTAAATTTTCTCTAAAATCGTAGTGTTGAACTAGAGGGGTATGTTTTCTGGTGAAATAAATGAATTCAACCAGCATAGCTGGCCCGTTGGCCTTGGAATCATCATTACATTGTTTGATGGGCATCCACACCATTAGTTAGATGCACCATTCCGTGGTGGGCCATAGACCTAAAACTTAGTACCATCCATGACTTGGGTGGGCCACACCATAGACAACAGTGAAGAGTGATATCCACCCATTGAAACCTTTATGATCATTTATAGGATCAACTGAAAAGGCTGTTGAGAAATCCTGCCCATCCATTGTGCGCGTCCCACTTAAAAAAGATCTCACACTAACTTTCAATCGTATGCAAAACTCAAGTGGGCCCCAACAAGTGCTTTTAGATGTTGCAGGCATGACTTTACACTATTTCAGTTTGTATGGCCCACTTGAGTTCTAGATACATTTGATTATTAGGATATCCCATACCCAATAGGGTACCCACCAAATACATGGTGTGGATGCCCATAAAACATCACGGTGGGGCCCACACAGCTCGACCTCATGGGAACTTCCCATGAGGTCGAGCGCATAGTACCTTTTTCCCGAGTAGGGGTTAGTACTTCTTGATGGATTCTTTTTGCCCTATGTTCAGAACTTTTGTTTCACCAATAATTGTAGCCAATGTATTTATCAAAAAAATGAAAATGAACATATGAAAGAAAGAAGGCTAAAAGATTGTTGAATTTATTAATTATAGATGAAGCTCATTACAATTGATAACGTAAAATAAATAACTAGTGAAAGTGAAAGAGATAAATACCTAATCCATTCGTATGAATAGATGATTCGGGCGGATGATTAGTAGGATGTGACCAAAGTGTTTGATCTCTCAAGTAAGAACTTGGTTGATCGGAATCCAACAATGAAAGGTTGTGGGTGACATTCTTACGGCTAAGACTAAGGCTAAACTATGCTATATTAAGATAAATGTAAAGAAAGATAGATTGTATTTGGCATGGGTCTCGAGCTCTTCATAACATTTTTCTTTTATACGTTGTCGTTGCTGGCAAAATCTTCACTAAGATTCCTTGATGGTTCAGGATCCTTCGTAACTATGGCCCTGTAGTCCTTCTATAGGACTCCTCGTAAATATGAAATTGTTGGTCAGATGTCCACTCTTACGTAGATGCTCCTCGTAGATCAAACCTTCTGGACAATTTTGCATCTAAATTTGACTCAATTAGAGACATGTCTACCCTTCTCCTATCGTGCCTTTAGATTACTGTAGAACTGGTGGAATCGGATCCACCAAATCCTGATCGATTCCCATTATTTTAATTTCAATCCACTCTGATAATAATTCAATCTTCAAATATTCAAAATTTTCATAGTTGTTGTAAGAGCTTTGAACGTCTCTAAAAAAATCTCCCTATTTTGAAAGGACTGTGTGAGATAGCTTTATCGAATATATCCGGATCTGTGATAAGATCCTTGGCTAGGTAAGTCTTTTATAGATGTGCTAGGGTATGTTGCCTAGTTCTCATGCCATATGTATTAGGGCTACTTGTCATTCAACGTTTCGCTCTCTGAGGGCATGTGTATGATTTTGTACCACTGCATTAATAACGGAAGATGTATGATGAGAGTATGATTTCACTAGCATTGAACTTATAGTGTTGATGAATGGTGATTTCTTTTTGGCTCACATTGGTATACCGAAAATGAATGCAAAAAGATAGGTAGTGTGTTTTGTAACAATACTCGGATAAAAAGTTCTAACTGATTTACGATCCACATTTTGAACAATTTCTCCCTATCCGGAATGAAAGCATCCGGGGCTCAATTAATTATTCTCCACGTAGGACTGGGCCCAACCATGGTAAGAATGCATCTACACCTACTGTGCATCAAATAATTTCTAAGTGCGTGTGTGTGATCAATCACACTCCACGAGAGTAACAAAGCTTTAATCCCTTATCCTTTGTGTCATTTCCAAGTGGGGTACTAGCAATGAATGATGTGCAAGAAAAAAAGAAAGGTTTGTGGGCCCAATTGAGTGATAATAACCTTTGTATGTTTCAATTATAATGTAAATACTTCTTTGTCGTTGGTGGGCCATGCCTTTTTTTTCATTTTTTTATTTGGTTTTTATACAAAAAAGCTAAGCACACCTTCCCTTTAAAAGCCACCGAACTTTGTATTTTGTAGACATAGGTCCACAGGTCCATGTGCCCACTTTGAAAAGTGTAGACTCCATATCTTTAATGAGATTCTTTCTTTTATCTTAGAAATTTAGACATGTTTGGTTGGAGATCACTCTTACACAGTACGTTTCGTGACTCATGTGGATGTGGACCTCGAGAGTAATGTGATGGCCACTCTCTCACGTGAGATCGAGGGTATTCATTGTGGCACGTATGGGTGATCTTTTGACCATTGATTAATCAATGGTGCACGATGAACAAGCTCTTGCCTAAATCATGCTGGATCAAACTCGTGCATTGGATGTGGACCGTTGATAATTTTCCTGTTCATTCTCACACATTTTTGAGTCAGGGAATAGTTATGTTGGGCCGAACCTGATGAATGGCCTGGATCTCACACATATGTGCCAGTTTTTTGCATTTGGGGGAGAGTAGGATTACGATGAAAGGAGAATATGGCCACTCTTGCAAGTTGCCACAGTACAGCTGGATGGTCAAACATTTGATGGAGAATGGTCCTATCCATTTTTCACAGCAGATGTAACATTCATTGAGATTATTCTCTGACTCTCACTCTCACTCTCACGTGCGCAAACGCACATGTGCAGAAACACACGCTCACATTCTAAAACTAACACACAAACATGAGAAATAAATAGGGTGTTGGGAATGTGCATGGCCCACCCCGAACAAACAGCATGTACTTCAAATCCAAACTGCCCAAATTGGTGGACCGTAGCCCAAAATTACACGGCAGGTATGATCATAAATAGCAGATTAAAGGACAACCAATGAACAGTGGCAAAATCTACAACAGTTCCCACTGTTTGGACAGCCCGGATTTGAGGTGAGTCCATTTGGAAATATGGACCACTTGGTTGGGCTTGAATCAAAACACTGCCTTGTTCATTAAGTTGGGTTAGGTTCAAAACCTCTCAAAGCTAACCCAACTTACTTACCTTGAAAGAAACTTAAATGTGTCTGACCCACAGTCATCTATTATTATGCTTAAAAATGCTACTCGAATGTAAAAAACTTAAAAGTAGGATTGTAAATTTAAGGTAGTTTTTTATTTTTTATTTACCATTATTATTAGTGGTAAATAAATAATCATTATTTACAATTTGAATTACAGCGGGCATTCCTACAATGTTGATGTCTAGTTGGCTTGACGCTAATGCAAATGAGGACGGAGTAAAACTTTGTGGTGCCCACCATGATGTATGTTTGATCCATGCTGTTAATCCATTTTACCAGCTCATTTTAGATTGTAAGCCAAAAAATGAGGCAAATCCAATAGTAAGTGCACCACACCACAAAGAAACAGAGGAAGTTAAACACCTACAGCTGAAAATTTCCTGTGGGCCACAAAAGTTTTGGATCAAGTTGATATTTGTGTTTTCCTTTCATACATGTCTATGTGACCATATAAACAGCTTTGATCATAGATACACATCAGTGTGGGACACACGGATGGTTCAGCTTTCAATGGTGGATGCCATTATCCCTACTATTTCCTCTAGTGTGATCCACTTGAGCTTATAATCAGTCTCATCTTTTTTGGATCATGCTCTAAAATAATCTAGTAAAATGGATGGACAGTGTGAATTAGACTCATAATTCGCAGTGGGAGGTACATTTCACTCACGGATTCTCAACTAAATGTCACAAAGATAATCCTAGAAATCAAGACATAGATAGTGAGACGATTACCTCTTTTCCAAACAGCAATAATAGGACATTATTATTTTTTTACTACCAGTTACAGTGATAAATAAAAAACAAACACCCCCCTAAAGGGTTTATAGAAAGAGGAAATCCCAAAAGTCATTGGACAACCAACTTGTCTTTTGCTTTCTTGTGCTGAACTTAAAAAAATAAAAATAAAAAATAAAAAAACCTGGCTATGGATAAGGCTAACGTGTACATTGGAAAATCTATCTAATCAAATACCTACTTTTGTCTTATAAGGTGAATTCAATCTCTTTTCCTTTGGGATACTGCTTATCCAAACAGGCCACTAGAAACTAGATAAACTCAACTTAGACCGAACCAAACCAGACCCACATGTAAAATAGGTCGGGTATGAGTCTCTTACCCTAGACCTGACCTAGACTGGACCCAACCCTGACTCATGTACTAATGCATCGGGTCTGGGGCTGAAATCCCCTCAACCCCACCCAAACTGGTCCACCCATAACGACAGCTGCAAGTCCATGTGGATGGGAGATGGAGAGCTAGCCGTAGTAGTTTTCAATGAGCTGGCATTATTTAATACAACTTCTGTGATTGCACGGCCTGATAAGGGGTTCCATGTCCCTAGCGTTGCATTGGGGAGCTGCCTCTCTGAGTAGTTCGCTTTTCCCGGCTATGGTCCAATGTGGGGCCCCTCATAAGAAGGGTCAGATATTACCGTTGGAGGGTCCACGTGTCAGAGATCCGGGCCATTCATCAGGTAATGGACACTTAATATGGAAAAAAAATGATATTAGTCCCGCTGATCAAGCAGGTCAAACCTGTATTAGAAAAGTGAGCGTTCCAAGTTCAACGTACATGTATGGCTCACTCGATGAATGGTCGCATGATGTTGGGGTATACAGTATATTGACACTGCAGACTATCTAATGGGTGGCCTGGATCTCTGACACGTGTGCTGGTAGAACCAGGCCCAGCATGGGAGCTGTCATCTTTGGGCCTGCATTCTGTCAGACTGGTTTTCAATGTATTGGCGATTGGCAATGATACAAGCTCCTCGAGTTGCTGGATGAGATGGTGGGCCCATTTGAGTTTGGAAGAAGATAATGAGGCCCACTTCCATTCATTGGCCAGATCATGGGAGCTAAGATCTGTAGGGTGAATAATTCAATGGGTCCCATTGTTTTCACTAAGATGTCCTGGTGATGCAGATCTTCTCATCAGGTGGTGGCACATATACACACAAGAAATGGACGGTTAGGAGTTCAATACAGATAGCATGCGTAACCAACATCTAGCATGTGTGTCCCACCATATCAGTAGTTTGGCCTGATTTTTGGGACATTGCATCTGCTGGCAAGTCCCATCAGACGGCCAACATTGACCTTGCAGTAGAATCCCATGAAAGTGCAGACAGGTAGAGGTTGCATTCACATTTCTAACGAGACCATCTCGCTCCCAGACATAATACAACCACTTCATGTTGCCTGTCCATTGAATGATTATGGCATTTCATGTCATCTCTCAGTCAATGCAATATTACCTAAAACACAGAACCCTCCACTTTTCCATTTGGGATCAAACGTTCCAGATTGTGGCTCATTTACAATGCGGATCACTATTTTGGGTGGTCCAAAACTATGGCTCTTTGCCCTTACCATTTATTAATTTAATGCAATTTTCTATTTACAACATAGAGATTTCTATGCTTGTGAGGCCTATAGTAATAACATTCATCATTTCATATGAAAGTGCATTGCATAAAGAGTGTGTATGTATTGGAGAGATGCACATGATCTTACCCTAACCTACCACCTATTGGAGGTTGTGTGTCCCACAATCCATGTAACCTTGACTTGATTTTTAGCAATGCATTTCATAATAAGCTGGTGGCCCCAGTTGCAAAACAAGGATGGAACTGTCCATAGCAGTCATATCTTGATGGGCAACACAACCACCTCATGATGTATCTTGGAAATTCGTCGAAGCCGGGTCCCATTTTGGCCCATTAACTTATGGACTAAAATTTAGTCCTGGCCTAAAATGATTGTTTAGACCACCAAGAATATTTAAGCCCTAAAATTTGGCCAAGTTATTTAAACCCTAATCTAACCCAGGCCCAACATGATTCGGGTTCTACTTGATTGCAGAGGAAAAGTGTTGTATTGATGGATGTGAAAAGCCAGTGAAATGGGATGGGCTTTGAATTCTTTTAATATAATAAAAGTTTAGCCATCGATAGCCTGTAGCTTGTTTACGTTATGTCTGCTTTGTTCTTGTCTATCTAGATGGATTTGGAATGTACGGAATATTTGGCACATTCGGTGTCGTGTGCTATTTGAAAAATGATCACATGTGGCGCATGTATGACACTTGAAAATAATGGTGACACATGTAGGTACTTGATGATGTATAGTGGCCTATGTGAAATATATGACATTAAGGGCCCGTTTGGATACTACCAAATATGCTAAGGCCCCGTTTGGATATTACCAAATAAGTTACTTTTCTACTTACAGCAGTGGACAACTGGCTTATTTCATATAAGTTAGTTTGGTTTATGATTAATTATAACTTTTTTATTTGAGAGTACATCATCACTTCAGTTAATCTTTTTAGCATTTCAGCTTTTCGTAAGTTGTTGAAGAGAGGAATAAGGAGAGATGAAAGAGAGGAGAAGCTAAGCTGTCTCTTATGGCTCACGTCAGACGCAGCTCTCTCATAAAATCCATAGTCAAAGAGGCTCCACATGATGGACTATCCTAAGGTGGGGTTCACAGGGTGGACAGTCCACATCAAAGTTGGGCCCCACATGATGGATGACCCCATATTAATGTGGACCCATATAATGGATGGTCCACATCAAAGGTCGGCCCATAATGATAAATAGCCCACATCCAAAGATTGATGGATGACCCACTTCAAAGGTGGGGCCAACATGATCGATAGTTCACATTAAAGGTGGGCTCCACATGATAGGTAGTGGATATTGAGGCTAGGCCCCACATTATGATGGCTCATATCGAGGTGGACCCACATGATGGATGATCCACATCAAAGGTCCTTCCCTAATGATGAATGACCCATATCCAAGTGGAGCCCCACATGATGGGTAACCCACATTGAAGGTGGGGCCCACATGGTGGACAATCCACATCGAAGGTGGACTCCACATTATGGGTAATTAATAATGGTAGGCTCCAGATGATGGATGATCCACATCAAGGTGGGCCTCACATGATGGACGGTCCACATCAAAGGTCGGCCTAATAAGAGTGGTCCATATCCAAGGCAGGCCCTGCGTGATGGATAGCCCACATGGGAGGTGGGCCCACATGATGGACGGTCCATATCAAAGGTGGCACCACATCATGAGTGGTGGATATTGAAGATGGGCCCCACATGATGGACAATAACATTGATTGTGGGCCCCGTATGATGGATGACCAACATCAAAGGTGGGCCCTATCTAATTAATGGTGCACATTAAAAGTTGGACCCTAATGTTAAATGGCCCACATCCAAGGTGGGCCCCACATGATGGAGGGCCCACATTAGTAGGGGCCATACTATAAATGATCCACATCAAAGGTTGGCCCCACGTGATGGACAATGGATGTGAGGGCGACCAAATACATGTAAGAGATGATTACTTATGATGTTGAAAACCAAAAATGCTTTTCTACTTTTTGGATGATAAATATGTTGTTTACCAAAGATACTTATTTACTCATTAAATAGAAACCAAGATAAGTTACTTATTTAATGAGTTGCTTATTGAAAGTAACTTACAATCCCAACATGCCCTACAAAAACCTATGCACTTGTGATTAAGGGAAGAGCATATAAAAACAATGAAGAAGAAGATAATGGTTTTCCTCAAGTAGTGAAGGCCTTAAACATATAAGTTAGATTTTTGAGTCAATAATAAAAAGAGAGAAAACTTAAATATTTTTATATGGAGGACCCAAAATCCTAATTAGAAATTATCCAAAATAGTAAAAAAAAAATCTCTAAAGATTAAATTTGTAAAAAATAGAAACATCAAATAAACTTTATTAAAGCATTCTCGATATTATTATAAACAATTTTTAAAAAAGACGAAAATCTTAAAAATATAAGAATAAAAAGATACGATAAAAACACAAAATTCAAAAATATTTTTTTTTTTCTAAAATTGCAAATTTGAATGTGCATTTTTTGTGAATTGGTTGTCATTGATTGGCTGAGCTGGTTGAACTTACCTCGGAAGCATCGTTACATAAAGATTAATAGACCTGCATTCCATGACAATACCAGGATCAAAAGTTATATCTAATTTACGATCCACACTTTAAACGGCATCTCTATATGCCATACATAGAATTGGACTCGAATCTACTACTTTCACTTTGGTTTGGGCTTCTTTTAGTCCAACCATGCTAAGAAACATACTTCCTGCCTGCTCTACATCGACTTAAAGGTTGATTTGTTGTGCTTGAAGCTAGATGACGGTGCTTTTGACACAGCAATAGATGTTATAGGTGTGTATCAAAAGAGAATAATTCAATATAAATATCTACTGTAATAGAAACAAATAAGCCTGGTTTGTTTTTAAAAATAACAAAAAAACTGAGAATAGTTTTTATTTTTATTTTTGGATATACTATAGTAATTTACTCATACTTTTAGGTTTTCAGTAGAAAAGAACAAAAGCATAGACAAACGAAGTACAAGAGCCTTGTCCTTAGCAGAGACACAGGGCTGAACTTTTGCTGGCCTCAAAGAGGCCAGAACAACCTGGGCATGGTTGATTCATGCATTTGTGACTCAGGTGAGTCAGGCAATATACCCCCAACTCGACAAGTCCTGACTCGACTTGAATCCAAACTAAGCTGATACAAATCGATGAGTCAAAAAACCACCGGTTGAAAGTTTGGGTTCTGGTCAGTAGAGGTCCAGTCCATTGCTTAAAGGGCTAGCCTGGCCCAGGCCCAGACCATTCATGGCCAATATTTGAATCTTGTTGAAGTTACTCATTTGCATCAGACGGTCTACAATCCATTTTCAGTGGGCATCAGGAAAGGACGGTTTTGTCCGTGTGATCTTTTGGGCCATGCCACACCCAAAAGACCCAATTAATGAATGGTTTTCCTTTTTTCCTTTTTTATTTTCTTTCTATATATATCTCACGAGCATGTCATGAGTTGTATGGCAACTTCATGTACTACTGACTCCTCTGCCATAGAGATTATCCAGAGGTCATCACAAATGCTAAAATGAAGATCTCGTCTACGAAGATCTATTCAGCTCCCTCCTCACCATAGATTTGGCAAAATCAGGACTGCTGATCTGGTGGGCCGTCTCATGGTTGGAACGTAGGGCTGTCAGCGGGTACCCAGATTGGGGGTACTGATGGAATGTTCAGGTCCATTTTTTTTTGACCCATTAAGAAATTGGGTTGGGTCTAGGTCTTGCATCTTTGAAGCCAGTTAAAGTCGGATGAAGTCAAGTTTGGATCGGCCCATCAACTTGAACCCAGTTAAAATTGAGTCGGGTCAGGTATAAGCCGGATCTAATTTATTATAATAGTAATATCATAGATTGATTATTGTAGCAACATAATAGAGATTGCTATTCACGTGTTAGAGTTACTTGATATACATTGATACGCGGTCTCTTAATAGTTCAAGCTTTTAGAGAAAGTGATAATTTGACATGATATCAGAGTGGAATATCCTGTGTTTAAATTCCAGAAGTAGCAAATATGCGGTCTTATCAGAGGACCGGACCTGACCCAAGCCCAATCCATTGACAGCATGGAACATTGGGGACGCAAACCAATGTGGACTGTTGCACTCCGGCCATGAAAATGGATGGCTACCACGATCCAATACCCATGATTCTTGCGATTTGGCCCACCCACAAGATCGCACATGCTGCACAGAAGCCTGAAGTCTGATGTTCATCACCACTTGACCACTGCCCATGTAGTGATGTTCCATGATCCTGATCTTCCATGTAGTGGGCCTCTTGGTTCCATATAGTGGCAATGGCCAGTTGAGCCGGATCCGCTACAAACCTTTGTAGGTTGAGCTGAACCTGCAACGGGGATGCGTGGGGTCGTGCATGACAGCCAATCTGTCCATCATATGTGCCACTCTCACGTTATCCTCAAAACACAAAAATCATGTGTATCTAAAATCTGATGGGCCTACCATTAGGAGCATTTGGTATGGGGATGACCACCTTTCTGATTACATGTGGGGACCACCATGTTTTGTATATACCATCCAATCTATTAGAAGATGCACCCATCAAGAAAAATGAAACCCCCAAAATTCGGGCCATTTCAAAACTTAGACGGGCGACACCATGATCTTAGATAGGCATGATTCTACGAGTTGTGGCCCACCTGAGTTTTCAATTATTGTGATTTTTTTTGGACACAGGGAGAGCATGAGACTTATCACATGATGGACGGATTGGATTTGTTGCATACATTATGGTGGAGCCTGCACAATGATTAGCTTAAGCTTAATGTACCGTTGGGCTCCTCCCACCTTTTTAATTGGTCGGCCATGACTGGGCCTATTTGTTGAGCTTTTTTGCAGATGCAATCCATGGTCCAACCCTATTTCTTGCTGTACCTGAACTCAGTACTAGGTACAGCTAACAGGCTCTGAGAGTAATGTTCTTAAGCACGAATCAAAAGCATCTGTTCATCAGCTCAGGGTTTGAACAAGCTTAGCCCTATTCTGGGCCCAAGGCCCATGAAAAATATGTACCTCATTCTAGTATTCTCTCATCGACGTGTCTGGCCCTCTTAAACAAGAAGGATCCTTTGCTAGCGCTTGCCTCGCAACGGCCCCAAGTAGCTAGATGATCCGGACCGTCCATCGTATGGACCCCAGTATTTGCAGTATACCCTATAAAAATTATGGAATAAAATTATACATGCGATTCGTCCCATCAGACGTGGAATTTGGCCATTCTTAATTTAACGGCCCTCTTGAAAGGTGGTTAATCAGATGGATAAAGTAGTCTAACCAATCTTAATGTTTTGAAAAGTGTCCATTCAGTTTAGGCCCATTAAACAGACGGTCCGGATTTTTCTGCATCACATCCTATCCTTAGCTTAAAAAAGTGATGAACGGAATGGATGTAACGCAGACACTGCGGTAGGTCCCACAGAGGTTTGTGTTGCCTCGTGTCATAGGCTGTTACCCGCAACGCTGCGGATTAGGTGAGACCCCGGCCTCACCCAAGACGGTACGCGGCTCTTACTGTGGGGCCCACCTTTATGTGTATATATCATGTATCCACACCGTCCATGCGTTTTTACAGATTATTTTAGAGAATTATCCTAAAATATTAATTAGATCCAGTTATTAGGTGGACCATACTGTAAGAAACAGTGGTGATTGACCATTAATGGGCCACAGAAGTCCTGGATCAATCTGATATTTTTAATTTTTTTTTTTACCTTCAACCAGGATTATGTAACCTTATAAACAGATTTGATGATAAATAAACACTACGGAAACATTAAAGTTCGCCCAAAGAATTTTTTAATGGTTGGACGGTCAATCAACACTATTTGTTATGATATGGTCCACCTGATAATCAGATCTGCTTCATTCTTGGGCTTTTCCCTAAAATGATCTAAGAAAACGTATGGACGGTGTGGATACATGATATATACATCAAGGTCGGCTCCACGGTTTGGGACGCACCGTCTTGGGTAAGGCCTGTGTCTCACTTAATCCCCTCTCTTCCACAACTCGAAAGTACAGAATGGGAAAAAGAGGGTTGCGTTCCTCACCCAACCCCATCCGCCGTTTCACTCGCTCTGTCGCCATCGACGAGGCCAGAACAACGCGTGTCTCCGCCAGCCCTCATGCAAATCCCTGCATCCGACCTCACCCGGCACGTGCCACAACCCACCTCGTGCCACGCCACGTGTCGATCCCTCCTTCCCTTTAAATACCCCTCCGCCACACCACCTCCACCCCGCACAAACACCTCCGTTTCCGTGACATTCCTCCGCTGCCGTTAAAACGCGAAAATGGCCGATATCCAGACCCAACAAGCCGGCCCTCGTTCCCGACAGCTCGTGAAGGCCGCAACCGCCGTCACGATTGGAGGCTCCCTGCTCGTTCTCTCAGGGCTGACGCTGGCAGCGACGGTGATCGGGCTGACGCTGGCAACGCCGGTGCTCGTCATCTTCAGCCCCGTACTTGTGCCGGCAGCTATAACGGTTTTCCTGCTGCTGGCGGGTTTCCTGTCCTCGGGCGGGTTTGGGGTGGCAGCCGTGTCAGTGCTGTCGTGGATATACAAGTACTTGACCGGGAAACACCCTCCTGGGGCAGACCAGCTGGAGCAGGCGCGCATGAGGCTGGCGAGCAAGGCTAGGGACATGAAGGAGCATATGGGACAGCAGATTCAGCAGGTACAGCAGCAGCACGGCAGGGGTGAAGGGGGTGCGCAGGCTTCTTAAGCTGCGCCACCTTGGCTTTTGTTAGGGGTAGTCGGTGTAGGATGCGTTGTGTGGTGGGTCTGTTACGGCTCTTATACAAACTGCTTCGAGTGCTTTGTTTTTTTCTTTTATTTCCCTTCTTGTTTTGTTTTCTGTTTTTTCTACTAGTGTTAATGGTGTTTGTCTCTGTGGAACTTACAAGCTAGCGTTTTCTCATTTTCTTTTTTTTTTTTTTTGGCTTGTTATTTTCCGGTGGATGGGACCCACATGCTTTGGCCAGATCAGCAATGGGCCATGGTCTTAAAACACAGGGTTGAGTGTGGATTGATTGATCTTTTGTCTTTATCATTGGATTACTTCCACAATGAGTGGTCAGGATTGTCTCTTTGGACCGTGGCCGGACCGTGGTGGACGAAAGCAAAGCTACATGGGTTCTGTGTGGAACCCTGTCCGGTGTTGCACGAGTGTCGACTCGTGCAGAACGAACACCAGTCACGGAGATCTCGTCTCTTTGAAAGAAAAGAGGAGAGAGAGGGACAGACGTCGTAGGGGATTGATCAGGATCGTCTATCTACCAGAAAGGACGTAGTTTTGCATGTTGTTTCGACGGTTTCTAGTCCCTAAAACGAGGCAGGCGTGCCCATAGATCAGCCGTCCATGGGAACTGTCCGAGTGCAGAAGCCCCGCAGTCGCAAGTGATATTAAAGTATGACTGGAAATAGTCAAATTTCAACGGAAAGAAGTGATGCCTAGGTTGGAGCATTGGACACTCCAGGACACAAACAAGATTAAAGTAAAGTAAAAAAAAAAAAAAAAAAGAGACGCTAGTTTTAGACAGTCGATGGTCGATATAATTTTCATACCATGGACCACCAACGGCTAGCAGTGAGCAGTACATGAGCCAAGTTAGCTCGAAAAGCTCGCTTAGCTCAACTTGGTTCCGTTTAGCACGGATTGCCTCTCCTCGTAAAGGGAATTCCGGACGGCCTAGTGCCCGCAGTCTTGTGCACCATTTGTCAAGAACAGTGAGATTATTTATATTATGTTGTTATTGCTAGTGTTAACCAACTAACAAGGCTAACCTATTAGGTGGAGTAACCTCAGATATATGAATACAAACCCTGCCCCCTCTCAACCGATGTGAGGCAAACCAACAATCCCCCTACTTGGGGTGTGCAACACGCATGTAAGGTGGGCCTTTCCCTCTTCCCACTCATGACCTAGGCTCTGATACTACTGTTGTGTCATACTCAAAAGACTAACCTATTAGATGGAGTAACCTAAAATATATGAAGATAAACCCCGCCTCCCTCCGAACTAATGTGGGACAAGCTTGGACTTTGAATGAGTGGGCCAAGCAATTTTTGGGGCAGTTAAAGTCATTTTGGCCCCGTCCAATTGGCCCTGGGTTAGGTTACAGGATAATCATGTACGACTGTTGTCTGCATATCTTATACATATTTTGCTTGATATGAATATAAACCTGGCGGGCTTGGGCTGGGCTGCTCGACCCAAAGTAACCTGCGCATTGCCACCCTATGTGCAAAGCGTGCAACAACCAAGCTCTATGGGTCCACCGTGTTGTGTGTGACATCAACTGCATTTGTCATGTTAGACTATTTACGTTAGGCCTTAGGTGTGGCACTAGATCTATAAATTAGGTGACTCACATGGCACTAGATCTATAAATTAGGTGACCCATGTCCTAGGAATAGTAGGCCACTATTCGTTGGGTATGAGACGCCTGCTTCAATATAAGAATATCCAAAGATTTATACTATGAGTCTCACTTAGGGTGAGAAGCCCACAAATAGCCCACTTTAGTGTGCGAAGGCAACAAATAAAAGCTCTTAAGTGAGAAGACCACAAATAGCCCACTTTAGTGTGCGAAGACAACAAATAAAAGCTCTTGACCCTTTGATAATTTGGCTCTTTTACTCACAACTCATCAGTAATTTAGCTCTTTTGCTTGGAACATGAAACCCTTTTAAGGCTTTGATAATTTGGCTCATTCACTTTGAACTTTAACCCACTTTGAACTTTAACCATCATTATAGCTTTCACATGATCAAAGGATTGTTAAAATTGTGATATCAAAATTACTATAGGTTTTAGTCACTTTTTAAGCCCATATGACCTATGTTTCACATGAGCTAATGAGGCCTAAGTGTTAGTGGACTCTTGGAGGAGTATTTTTAACATTCCTTTCATGAAAGGGTGGCTTTTAAGGTAAGTTATGTAGAGCCTAAGGTAATGTTATGAATTTTGGAGAGGGATTTTCTTAATCCTCAAGATGGTTTTAAAAATGGGTTTCTTTAAAGCAAGATTCAAGATTTTAAGATTTTTCAAGAAATGCTTCAAGGTTTTCTTCTCAAGGCATCCAAGGTAAGAATATATAATTCTTGCATTGCACCTGCTGGAGGATTTTTCCATTTAATTTTGGACTCAATGGGCCAGATTTTATTGTATTCTTGAAAAAGGCACTCCATTCCTTATTCTTTATAATCTCTCCTTGATATAGTAGATTTTTCTTTGCTGGATTGTCCATGAATGTAACCTAAGTGGTGAAGCACGTATATCTTGTGTGGTTGTGCTTTTGGGTTTTTCTACATTATCTTATTTCTATTTATTGCACATGATCCTTGCTTATTTTATGTGTCATTCAAATC
Source organism: Liriodendron chinense (assembly GCA_003013855.2). Lineage (NCBI taxonomy): Eukaryota > Viridiplantae > Streptophyta > Magnoliopsida > Magnoliales > Magnoliaceae > Liriodendron > Liriodendron chinense. Next base: position 8,944,621 of record PVNU02000637.1, on the reverse strand, counting down.
AAATAGTGTTTGATTTTTGCTGCGTGTTGCTTGGGTGGTAATTCTAGTCACATCAAGTGGTCGACGGTGGTTTCAGTCGCTTCAAGTGGTATTAGAGCTTTTGGGTTTGTGTAGTAAATTGGAAGAGATAAATTCTAGTAGATTTAAGGTGGAAATTTGTTAGGGGCAAAAAAAAATTTGAGCTTTGAAAATTAAAAGTTCAAGATTTGTTGGTTCAACTAAGGCAACACAAGACATTGCTCGGTAAGGCAAAGAAATCGGAATCTATGACCTGTGATGATTGGAATGAGATGGATCTCAAGGCATTATCTACTATCCACTTATGTTTGGCGGATCATGTTTTATTCAACATAATTGATGAGAAGGCCGTGGCAGGCTTATGGGAAAAGCTAGAAAGCTTGCATCAAGCAAAGTTGATTCCTTACAAACTGAATTTTCTTGAAGAGAGTTATATGCCTTAAGAATGAAGGATGATATGAAAATTTTGAATCATCTAAATACATTCAACAATATTATCTTTCAGCTTGAAAGTATAGGCGCGAGGATGAAAGAGGCAGACAAGGCGGTGACATTGTTATGTGCGTTATTAAGGACTTCTGACAATTTGGTTACATCATTAAGTTTTATCAAGGAAGATTTACTCAGTTGGGATACAGTTTGTAGTGCATTGCTTGTTGATGAACTTCGAAAAAAAATACGTTTTTGGAAAGTTCAAGTGGTTTGGTAGCAAGCCGGCGAATTCTTCATGAAGCAAGTTTCAAGGCCAATCAATATCAAGGGGTGACAAAGGTGCTTGTTGGGTGTATGGCAAGATCGGTCACTTGTAGAAAAATTGTTGGAAAAGAAAAAACAAAAATCTGAAGGAAAAACTCTTGTGGACCTACCTCAAGTCTATCAGTTTCTTTTGTTTCTTGTCATGTGGCCCACTTGAATTTTAGATCTGCCTCATTTTTTAAACCACATCCTAACATGAGCTTAAAAACTTAATGAACGGAATGGTTGTCACGCAGACATTGCAGTAGGCCCACAGAGGTTTGTGTTACCCATGTAAAAGGCTGTCACAGGCAACCCGTTTCCGCTTGTAACAAACAAACCGAACTCAAAAGCATAAAAGAGGGAAAATCAGGTTGCATATTGCAAAATCCAGACAAAGTTCAGGTTTTGGGATGTTCTACTCAGTAGAAATTGCAAAAAAAAAAAAAAAAAAAGAGAAAAAACATGAAATGATACCAACAATGAAACACAAAATTCTCAATCTAGAAGTTAGAATTCTCGATAGGAGTAATTACAATTAGAAAACATACCGATCCAAACTCTACGACCCCAAAATAAATCCAAACAATGTTAGGATTGGCTCTGGCAGCAATGAAAATAATTTGCTGATTTTGGGATTTCTACTCTTAGTAGAATTCTTTAAAAAAAATAAATCCTGAAACCAAGAGACAGAAGAGATCTTTCTGTTTTGCATATTTTGAAAATTCTACTAAAAAAATTTTAAATTGACAAACTATTTTTTATATACACTTGAAAATGAAGAACTGAAGAGTTAGACTAGGTTATGTGATTTTGTTAGAGAAATGATAGACACCCCTTTGCCTACTTTTGGTATGAGAACAGTAACAGTATTGTCAACTCCAAACTACAAAAAAGGGGGTTGTGCACACGAAAAAGATTGGGTGAAAATATCAATTTCACTAGTATTTTATACCATCCAAACCTACTTAATTTTTTAATCTCCAAGGATTTCTAAGGTGATTCAAGGCAATTTCTGGCCTTCAATTAAACCTTGGAAAAAGTGCATTGGCACTGTTGGCATTGGCAAGGCATTTGGAATGCACCTTTGATCTACACCGGTCTCTTGGATGTGAGATTGAGAAGCAGTCCCTTCTCTACTTTGGTTTACCCCTTCTGATGAATGTGCATTCAAAATTAATTTGGCCCTGGTCATTGCAAAGTTTGAGGGAGGCTCACTTCTTGGAACCACAACTACCTCTCTTTTAGTGGAAGGATTTTCAGTGAATCCAAACAGGTCCTTATGCAATACGTGATATTTCACAATGTTCCCACAATATTTTTGCATCCCAATGCGATACTGGTACTTCATACATTGGTTTTAGCAGAACTCTTTATGGCTGTTTGCATTGTTTTTCTATAACTTTAACATCATCATCACCAAGGCTTGCTAAGTGATGTTTAAAGTGACTTCACATGCTAGCTTATCACCCGGCGTCTTGCTTACTGCACCTTCCAACATGTGTTTGCATGTGACACAGATTGATGATTAAATTGTTTACATTAGGTCTCAGTTGAAAATGCTATAGTAACTTTCAAAAAATGAAAAAGAAAGACTGTTACAGATTTGACAGGAATGTGTTGTTAGCTTTAACCAAAAAAAAAAAAAAAAAAACACTGGAAGTGATGAGACACAAATTGCCGATGTTGAAGAGGTATGCCACAAGGCTGTTTATCATCTAGCAGTTATAAACTTTTGACAAGCGTGCACATACCACTAAAATGCTTAAAGAGGGACTGCATCACATCACCCAAAGCCCTTTCGAAATCTAGTATAGAACGATAATAAAAATACTTTGTTACCTTGATACAGAGGAAAATATTCATTGGTGATCACAAAATCAAACGGTTCTTTCCATATGCATTTACTGATTCACTCCCCTTAATCATGTGACACTTTCCCTAAAACCATAGCTTAGCAAAACAATAGCTTTCCTTCTACATTAATTGATCCTGGTAAACAGAACCAAAACTTACCAAGTGCCAAAGACATTGACAGTGCATCAACTATGACTGAGATGAAGATAGTAATCTAGACGACCAGCTTAAGCTTTTCAAAAAGTTGACAAGGTCTAAAAGGATGATTGGCTAACCAGAATTCAGCTAAGCCGCATTGATTAGTTCTTTCATGATAAAATAAAAAACCTAGGCCATTTCGCTTCTCAGGTGGGGGTCAATATACAGAGGACAGATGTCTAATGCAGTTTCTTCTAGACGTTCATTTGAGGATGAAAACGACTTGATTGTACGCCGGAAGATAGTTGATCCTAATTCGACATTAGAAGTATATTGATTGTTCTTCAATAATCGATCACAAACAACATGGCCCATCTGATGGAAAAACTCAGATCTCGCACCTTTATTCTATATTGGCACAATTGGTTTTGTGTTGTTGGGCAAGGCTGCAAACAGGTGTGGGCTTAGCAAACCTCAGCCAAAACTTGCGCCCTTGTACAAGAATCATTTCAGTCGCATATTGGGTGACCTAAATGTAAGCATAATGGTATAGGCAGTTAACATTCCATGGGCATGCATGGCCAAGCAGATGAGTGGACCAATTTAAATTAGCTCCAGGGAAGCTATATAGTGATTGATTGGCACCAGCTGACAAGCAGCTTTGGTCATGAACCCATGTAGAAATTCTCCAATCAAACATTGTGGACCCCAGACTAAGATTATACTCAAAGCAATTTCCTCCACTCTGAATAATCATATTATATCTAAATATAGATGCACCAAATATTACGAGAGCCATCTATTATGTTAAAGTATTGAACAATCATAGAACATGATTCCATATCAACATACGGGTCGCAAAAAAGTAGTACACATCAGTTTAAAAACATCATCCAAATATCTCACTGTTGGGTGCGTTGCACAAAACTTTAGGATCTCGCACCCCAACTATGTGAATTATGTGATATGATAATGCATAAACACAACCAAATCATCAACCACACGAACACAAGAGAATTTTACGTGAAAAACCCTCAATAAAGGTAAAAATCACTGGACCTCATCCAGATCAGCAATATCCACTATGTAAAGGAATATTTACACAGTGATCACAAGCACAACCCGCTTAGATCCAATCTTCTTCACTCACAGACGGATGGATAACAATCAAAAGGAACTAGAAACTGAGAGATCTCACCGGATCTGAGGACGTATGAGAACCTGAGATGTCTTTTGCGCTGTGGACCAACCTTCACAAACAGAAATCTTTTCCCCACAAGCTTCCTCTCTCTCTCTCTCTCTTCCTCTCCCTCTCTTCCTTTTCTCTCTATCTCTCTCACCTTGGATGCATAGAACACCTATTAGGATACCTTAATCTCAAATTAGAAGCCAATATATAGCCCTATGCAAGAGTTAGAGTCAAGATAGGAAATTGCATATAGTATCTTCTGCATCTCTTCCACCTCATCCTTCGTCTTAGGACATTGCTTGTCGCTAACTTGAAGTGACCATCTATTGGAGAATTGACCGGCTTCGCTGCATTCATACTGAACATCTCCAGTACTTTTTCAACATACCGCTCTTGTGACAGCCAAAGCTTCTTGCTGCTTCTGTCACGGGTGATCTCCATTCCTAGGATCTAGCTGGTTGGGCCTAAGTATTTCATTGTCAAAGGACTTGCCTAACTCTTGTTTCAGCATGTCATTCTTCTTGATGTCTTTACCCATGATGAGCATGTCATCAACATATAATAGTAGAACTATGAAATCACCTTCTAAGAATCCGCGTATAAACACACAGTGGTCTGACTTCACCCTGTCATACCCATGCTTTAACATGAACGAGTCGAACTTCTTATACCACTGCCTCAGAGCTTGCTTCAGCCCATACAAGCTTTTCCTAAGCCTACACACCATGTGCTTCTTGCCCTTGACCTCGAATCCTTATGGTTGGTGCATATATATAGATCTCTTCTTCTAGGTCACCATGGAGAAAGGCAATTTTAATATCTAACTGTTTTATCTCCAGATCCATACTTGGAGCCAATCTAAGTAACATCCGAATGGACTCATCTTCTCCACCAATGAGAATATCTTGTCTAAGTCGATTCCTTTCTTCTGACCTAACCCTTTCACCATAAGTCTGGCCTTGTACCTCGTCCGTGAATTCTTCTGCTCAACCTTCTTCCTGAACACCCACTTGTTGCTCAATGCCTTCTTGCCCTTAGGCAGTTCCACCAAATCATAAGTATAGTTCTTATGCAAGGATTCCATATCCTCTTGCATAGCTTTCAATCACTCTCCTTTATGCACGTTAGATAGGGCCTCAAAGTAGTCCTTTGGCTCTCCCCCATCGGTAAGCATAATGTACTCATGTGAAGAGTACCTCTTGGACGGGTGTCTGTCCTTGGATGACCTTCTCACCTATGACTCATCAGGTGGATCAAGTGGGGGTTGCTCCTCCGGTTCATCTGTTGTAGGAACTCCCTCGTCGCCTGCACCTTGCTGCACTCCCCCATTATCAGGCACCACAAGAGGAGTGATAAGATTCATGTCTTCCATACACTAATCTTCAAAGAACACCACATCTCCGCTCTTGACGAGCTTCTTCTTGGTCGGATCCCACAATCTGTAACTAAATTTCTCATCACTGTACCCTAGAAATACACATTGTCTGATCTTCATATCGAGCTTGGACCTCTTGTCTTTGGGTACGTGAACAGATGTTCGGAATCCAAATACTTTGAGATTACTGTGCAATGCATCATGTCCAGTCCATATATTCTCAAGAATTTCTCTATTCAACGGGGCTGATGGAGACCTGTTTATCAAATACACCGCCGTGTGCATTGTTTCTCCCAAAAACGTCTTGGGCAACTTCGCATGGGATAATATGCAGCTGATTCTCTCCATAGTGGTACGATTCATTCGCTCTGCTACACCATTGTGCTGAGGGTTTTGGGCACCGTTTGTTCATGTCGTATACTCAGGGTCTTAAAATATTCATGAAATGCCCCAATGTATTCACCTCCCTTGTCAATGCGGATGCACTTTAATGGTCGACCTGTCTCTCTCTCGACCATGGAATTAAACATTTTGAATAGACCAATGACCTCGTCCTTGGATTTCAATGCATAAACTTAAACTCTCCTAAATGTATCATCTATAAATGTAACAAAATACAAAGCCCCACCTAAGCATTTTGTCCTCATTGGACCAAATACATCAGAATAAACCAAATCCAATGCATGAACTTTATTAACGTGAGAAGCAGTTTTAACAAATAAAACTCTATGTTGTTTCTTGGATAAATAGTCAATACAGGTTTTGAGAGATATACCTGTCATCTTTGGAAGGAGCCGCTTCTTCGCTAATAGCTGAAGCCCTTTCTCGGTCATGTAGCCAAGCTACCTGTGCCACATGTCCATCACTGAATTTTCCGCTGCATTCAACTCACCCTTGCTTACACTGACACTTGTCTTGTAAAGGGTGCAACACTTCTTCCCTCTAGCTGCGATCAACGAACCCTTGATGAGCTTCCAATGTCCACCAATAAACCGGTTTTCATAGTCATCATCATCCAACCTTCTCGTTGACATCAAGTTGAGGCGAAGGTCAGGAATATGCCTCACATCCTTCAGTACCAATGTGTAGCTCAAATCGGTCTTTACAAAAATATTACAAACCCCCACGATCTCTAATACCACTTTTGTTGGGTGCGTTGCATAAAACTTTAGGATCTCACACCCCAACTACGTGAATTATGTGATATGATAATGCAATAACACAACCAAATCATCAACCACATGAAAACAAGAAATTTTTACGTAGAAAACCCTCAATAGAGGAAAACCACAGGACCTGGTCCAGATCAACAATCCACTATGTAAAGGAATGTTTACATATAGCGATCACAAGCACAACCCGCTTGGATCCAATCTTCTTTATCCACAGACGGATGGATAACAATCAAAAGGAACTAGAAACTGAGAGATCTCACCAGATCTGAGACGTAAGAGAACCTGAGATGTCTTTTACGCTGTGGATCAACCTTCACAAGTAGAAATCTCTTCACCACAAGCTTCCTCTCTCTCTCTCTCTCTCTCTCTCTCTCTTTTTTTTTCTCTCTCTCACCTTGGACGTGTAGAACACCTATTAGGATACCCTAATCTCGAATTAGAAGCTAATATATAGCCCCATGCAAGAGTTAGAGCCAAGATAGGAAACTGCATATAGCAATCCGCGCACGCCACCGACCGGTCGCCCAAGGTGGCCGACGGGTCATGAACGACCCAAAACAGTCCAACGTGAAAATGTGAACGAACAACCAATTTCCATGGGCAACGATCCTCTATCCTGACCAGTCACTTCAGACATGCCAACTATCTCCACCTATTCAATGTAACATCCTTAATATTCAAAGTAACATCCTTAAAAATCACATCTGCAATTAAAACATATTAGCATATGAGGCCTGATGCATTGGTATAGAAATAGTCTTGATGCATCCATTCCATACAAGTGATGGCTATAGATCTGATGGGTTTTCAGTGTGGAAGGAAGATTACCCCAGATTGAAAGTTCCTAATCCTTCCATCAATGACCTACAAATAAATGGTTTTAAGGAAAAAATACAGAAATAGCCTTAGAAAATGCCAATGTTTATAAAATTCCACTTGGACAGGGTTCCACCAGAAATCATATCTAAGGGATCCAACAGTCATAGAGGACCTAAAACAAATGAATACCATTTGCTAGTTGTGCCAATTGAACATACTAGTGTGGCCTGCATTTGTTGGTCGACTCACCTGATTTTTGCATATGGTCTCTTCACAAGGGGGTTTATGTACTGGTGAAAAGTTCAATACACTTGCTAGGTCGGCATATGTACTGCAAACACCATCAGCCGGTGTCAAGTCTATGATACAAGAAATAAAAACGAAAGAGAAATACCGAGGCGATTCACATGAAGAGGCAATACATGGCATGCTTGTAAAGGATTTGGGCCGCTCATCTGGTGGGGACCACTGTAAACATGCCCTGACTTATAAATATGGTCTATCCATCTGGTTGACAACATGCATTTGATTTAGATTGCATCTTTTCAACAGTCCACTTTTTTCTTGTAAAGGTACAACCCACCTGATGAATGGACTGCCCCCTATTTTTAGGCCAGGTCAAGCTCGTGGTGGCTCCAACCTGATGAATGGCTCTAAATCTCACTCATATATGCGACATTGGCTGTGTGCTACACATCCACCTCTTGAAAAAGTAGCTCAAAAACCAGTGGAAAGAGGATCATACACTTTGTTGTGATTGCGGCGGTGGTTGTGGCCATGATGGTGGCTAGCTATTCATCTATAGGAGACAATTCGTGAGCTTCTGCATCCTTGCTTCTAATTTTCATTTTGGTTTGCCGAGGATTGCTGATCACTTTGCTAAGAAAATATGTGAATGCACGAACCTAAAATTTCAGAAACCAAGAGTCACTTTGACCATGCATGTGTCAAAGTGACACATGTTTGTAATCTTATGTTTATTTATAAATCACATGGCTTTCAAACAGATCTTGATACTGTTTGTGGGGTAAGGCTTAGATGACGATGATGATGGCTTTCAAACAAATCTGTTAGTGTTTGTTTAGAGATTTTGAACCTTGAAGTTGATCTTATGTTTCAGATACCGATGGGTTCATGATCCCAAGCTTGGAAGTAGGAGAATCTGGTCTGAGTGAGGTGGATGTGCCTGATGAATTGGGCTTGAATCCTCCTGTTGGAAAGCTTTAAATTAAGATGAGCAGAGTATCTTTTTTACCATTAAAGCTTGGATGGGATTTTGGAGGAATACTCATATTACATGAAGTCCAGGGTATGTGTCAGCTCATCCTGTGGGCTCCATCATGGGTAGGCTATAACTCAAAGGTCACACTTATGGAATGATCGTACCCATTCGATCCCTGGAGTTTGGAAAGGAAGGTCACAAAGAAGACTACCAATGATTCAGGTTCAATGGACAAGAGTCCTCCAGCAGATAGGATTGTTGGTTATTCCAACCTTGAGGCTATTGTCCGTCCATGCATGGTCACTGTGAACCCCCATGGGATTGTGTGTGACATTCACATGTTCGTAATCAATGTGAACCCCCATGGGATTGTGTGTGACATTCACATGTTCGTAATCAATGTGAACCCCCATGGGATTGTTTGTGACATTCACATGTGCTATTAGCATTTCTCTTAGAGTTTTGTGCTTGATCAATAGTGTAAATCTTTTGATTTTTCTGGACTTGAATGGAGTGAACTCCAGTGATACCACCATAAGCTTATGATAATGTGGGATGATGCGGGCCCTGGCGATGTTTTCACGGAGTAGAAGCTGTCCATAAGTCATAAGATGCATCACCTTACAATGCCCCCAGATCCCAAATTAGTCTAATCCAAAACACAGATGGGACACAACACGGGCAACAATTTTGACAGGAAACACCCACCATTGATTGGATTGGAGGGCCCACCATGTTGTTTTGCAACTCATATGGGCCTTTGTGGAATTATTCCCTTTGCAGTGGCCCATCGAGCGGGCTGATTTTTGGGTCATAAGCGTTTTCTGAGGTGGTGCTAACATGGACCCCACATCTATGTGGTATCACCATAAACTTACCATGGTACCGGTGCCACTGGATTGTGCTTCTCAAATGAAAACTGGTCTAAAGCCTCTTATACATTCCTCTACTACAGGTGATTAAGGAAGAGGAAAAGATCTACTTGGGACCACATGGTGCACCTTCTTCTCAAGCCAAGCAGCAGCAAGAACTGAATACTGCAGGCTGTAAGCAGCGGTTCAAGTACAAGCTAAAGGAAGCGAATAGGAAGTTCACAGGCATGGAGTGGGAGAACAAGGTTGAAAATCTGTGCGTGCTTGTGGGAGGCGGTAAGGCGAGCATCGCCACCATACCAAAGGATTCTCCTCATGATTGTCTCAATCCGCATTGCAACGAATCTCAATTTGAGAGGTATTGAGAAGTATTCTCAGTGAAAATCTTGGTGGCTTTAGTACAAGTGAACATAAAGTATACTGTGTTGCATTTTCTTACCACTATATAAATTGATGTATTGATCTACATAGATGGCCGAGATTACTTATGAGATTACGTATAATTGCTATTACTGTTGGCTATGGGCTGATACTATTCAAATAGTAATTGCTATTACTGTTGGCTATGGGTCGGTACCTAAACATTGCAGTTTCTGTTCTTCAAGAGGGAACAGAGTTCCTTCAATGTATTATCTGCGTTTATTAACGATATCTCTAACCTGCAGATTTTGTATCTAACTTTGGAGGATAGTTTCTATATATTTCTAAATAGAAAATATTCATTTCGAAGAAAATTGAGAATGGTCACATGCTTATTTGCTAGGTTTCACTCACTTCTTTGGCCAATTGTTTCTTCTCCTTAACTACCATACTGGAGAATTTGGACTTGGAACTTCTTCTCTCTAGTGTTAAACTACAGGTCCTCTCATCCATTGTGCAGTTGATGGTGTCACGATCTGCGTTTTGAGTTTCTTCAACTCAGCATCATCTGTTTGTCTCCATCTGCAAAATCAAGAGGTTAGTTTCCAAAGAAGTATGTAGCATAGTTGTGTATTCTTTAGTCAATTACATATAATGAGTTTATTGTATGTTTGTTGTGAAAACTTAATTTGTTGGTGTCATGCCCTTGATACTTTAGCACAACTGCCGAACTGCAAAGGGAGACTGAAGAGTTGTGGCGGTAGATGAACGACCGGGTGGAGCAGCTGGTGGAGGAGCAAATGACAGAGCGGATGGCTTACTATTTGGAGCAGCTGGAGGAGCGATGACGATGCGAATAAATGATTGTGTTTTTATGATTGTTTTGTCTTTGATGAATGATTGGATTAAATGAATGAATGATTACACAGGTTGAAACAGGTAAACATGCACAGGATTATTCAAACGAATATTTAAAAAAGAAAATACTTTTAGCTGCGAATCGAGGCTAAAAATGGATTTAGCCTCTGTTGGCATGAATTGAGGTAAAAAACTTGATTTAGCCTCGATTGTTGAGAACTATGGTTTAAAGTTGGATTCAGCCTTGGTTGTTGAGAACCAAAGTTAAAAGTTGGATTTAGCATGATGCTAACAGATGCTAAATCCATCTTTAGACTCACTTATCCAAACTGGGCTGCAAAGTTGTCGAGAGTCGAAGTTAAAAACTGAATTTAGCCTCAGTTGTAGGCAACTGAGGCTAAAATTTAGATTTAATCTCAGTTGGAAACAACTGAGGCTAAAACAATCGGTTGGAGAATTGAAGCTAAAAGGTTCTTTTAATAGAGACTGAAAGGCTTTTTAACGCCTTTACCCACGAGACTTGTAGCTCCAATTTTAGGGTAAGTTATGTGCGGCTAAGGTAGTGTTATGAATTTTGGAGTGAGGGGTTTTCTTTTTCCACGAGAGAGTTTCAAAAGTGGATTTTTTCAAAGCAAGGTTCAAGATTCTAAGGTTTTCCAAAAAGTGCTCTAGGGTTTTTTTCTCAAGGTATCCAGGGTGAGAGGATCTATTGTTGGCATTGCAATGATGGAGAGTTTTTCTTTTTGATCTTGGACTCAAGGGGTTTTTATTGTATTCTTGAAGAGTATATTACATTCCTTATTCTTTATAATCTCTCCTTGATATAGTAGATTTTTCTTTACCGGATTGCCCGTAGATGTAGCCCAATTAGTAAATCACGTATATCTTGTGTTCTTGCGTAGTTGTGCTTTTGAATTTCTTTTCATTATCTTTTTTCTATTTATTGCACATGATCCTTACATATTCTGTGTGTCATTGGAATCAAAAGGTATTTGATTTTTGTGGTGTGTTGCTTTGGGCGGTGTTTTTAGTTGCATCAAGTGGTCGGCAGTGGTTTTAACCTGCGAGCCTAGCTGGAAGACGCTTAGGCGCTTCAGCAGTAAGTCTTAGGTTCGAAATGCTAAGGAGACACACTAACCCCAACGGTGGGTGGGTGCACTATGCAGCTAACGGGGTGGGGGTGCGTTGCATGACTAACCAAAACAAAAATGCTTCAAGGTTGAAATGTCTAATCTAGAGATTTTCTCCTCCGTTTAACTTTGAACATGAACAATAACTGCTATGACATTTGGATAATTAAAAGGTTGATACATTCAATCCTTCAGGAACCCTAGTAAGAGCTTATTTTATTTTATTTTTTTCATCACCATCTTAGGAGAGCCCATGGATCTTTGGGAAAAAAAAGAAAAACCTCCAAATTCAACGGCTCCTCACATTTGATTGCAACAGGTCAAGATTCATTCCAACGAAACCTCTGCTGATGGGATCTGATTGGGCCACCTTGTAGTCTATATTCTAGCCGTATGGACACTGATTGAGTTTGACGAAGTTCTAGATGCATCTTGTTCAACACCAATGAAAAAGCAACATGTACAATGAAAAAGTGGCAGCTGATGGGATATGAGTGGTTGCTTTTGTTATCTATATTCTAATTAAATGGACATGAATTGAGTGAATCGAGTCTAACAAAGTTCTTAATGCATCATGTTTAATATTAATGAAAAAGCGCCATGTATGGGTGTCTACATGGTACCCATAGTAGAAAAAGATCATCATATCATGTAGGGAATTTTACTTTCTCACTGTGGGCCATGCCTGACATACCCATATGGTTCTGTCACAATTCACGTCCCATCCATGAATAGCATATCAATAGGTTGATCAAAGTATCAAAAGCGCAGGTTCATCCTGTGACATGAATTTTTTTCGTCCTGCAACATGAATTGTGGAGATGATTTACATTTAATCCTATAGTCCACCCATCTAAGTTTTGGATTGGGCTGAATTTTTTTTCTTTTTACCTTTTATAGTGATAATGAGGACTTGATGAACGAGTGGATTTGTGTGGAATGTGTCACAGGCGAAATGATCTCCATGCACAAAGGATGTACACGGGGAGATAAGTCTTATGATTTGCAATAAACAGACTCTTGCGAGTAACCCTATACACTCCATGTTCAGATGAGTTTTCAAAACGGATGGACGGCGTGGATAAAGCACATACATCAGGAGCACAACTTGAATCTATGCATCCTTTAATCAAGACTAATAAGCACAACCCATTTCGTAACCAGGCCTTCACTTTCATGAGAAATGGGCCTCTGTCCTCATTTTTGAGTCATGCTTTAAAATGGTCTCTCCAAATGAATGGACGGTGCGGATACAACAAATACATTATGCTGAGGCACACAGAACATGGTGAAGTCACTTTAGTAGCGAAATTCGCTACTCATGAGCCTAGTATCGTAATTCGCTACTCAACCTGTCAGTAGCTAATCCGCGTCCCACCAAAGGAGGCCCACCTCTATGGCCCAAAAAAATCAGGCTATTCTGGTAGATTTACTCAGTGGGCGCTGTCACTGATCAACGGATTGGATTGTTTCAGTTGCCATTAAATAGAAGGATTTATGACCTTGATTCTCAATCCCTAGGCTTGCAAAACATATCCTATTGTGCCACTCTACTTTAGTGGCTTGACTAAGTTTTGGGCCAAGAAATCGACGTGGTGGGACTTACATGATGGATGGCTAGAATCTGGCACCCATGGTCTACACGTTTGGCGGTCTGTGGAGCACTTGTACACACTTGTTAGCCAGGCTTAGCAAAGTTCCAAATAAGATTGATTATCAGATTATTGAGATAGACCGTACATGTGGGTCTGGGGCATATCATTGTGAATGGAACATAACACCTGATGAGTAGATGATCTTAGCCATTGATTTTGTTTGTTGAATTTGGACCCCGCTAACCATTTTGTTTTTTTAATCATTCAATCAATGGCCACCAATTGGATTCCAATCATTGTGATTCTTGGAAGGCGTTCCATCCACGATGGTTCGCATGATTATAAAAATGGTGGTTAACCATCATGGCATCCTCCTCTTTGTGATTTTAATATTGATAGTTGCTTTCGTATTCTTGATTCCATTTGATTAATTCACCATTAATGGAAAAGGTCACATTTGAAGAAAGCGATTTCTTTTCTAGGATTCCACTAATCTAAAAAGTTTTTACGAAAAACATATTTCTCTTTTGGCGCTTATTTGGATTAGTGGAAAAAGAAATTTGAGGAAATGAGTTTCTCATAAAACACCATTTCCATATAATAATAATAAAAAAAATTGTTTCCTTCTATTATTTTTCAACTGGATTTAAAAGAAAATAAAAAAAATTCTAACATCTCCAAATCCAGCCATTACAAAATATGAATTTTCCATGAAAATTTTACTTGAAGTTGAGATGTGACACTTGTATGTTAAAGATTGATTATGGCACCTATCACATTGTCAATGTGTAACATATTCATGTAAAACATTGAAGCACATGGGTTGCTTGAAGATGGATGGCAAAACATTTTGCACCTATGACATGTGGGCAATTGTGACACATGTAGGGCGCTTATAAATGTTGCAGCATGTGGGGCAAAATAGTACAAATGATACATAAGCATTTGTGGGTGCTTAAGATGAGGGTGGTGGATGTAGGGCTGAAAGTCGGGCAGGTTGGGTCGGGTAGGTGCTCAACCCTAACCCAACCCAAGGTTCCTATAACTCAACCCTAACCCAACCCAACCCAACCCAACCCAAGGTTCCTATACCTCAACCCTAACCCAACCCAACCCAACCTCGGGTTGGGAATTCTCAACCCAAGCTTGACCCACGCGGGCTCGGTCGGGTTGAACGGGTTGGTCAGGTTAATGCATGCTAATATTTTCGTTATTTCATTAGTCTAATAGATTTTAATACATGTCTTATTTTTTGTACTTATGACTTTATTAATTATATATGTAGTTATTTATTGTAAAACATTTCACTTTTTCTTAACAAATAAGCTAAAATATTCAATAATTACTCCTTTAACATGAATCAAATTTCAAACATTATAAATTTACTTACTAAAGTAGTATAAACTAATAAGTTTGCTTAACTAATGTATAGTAAAATTCTAAACTAATAAGTTTTCTTAACTAATGTATAGTAAAATTCTAGGTAACTTGTATATAAGTTGGGTTCGGGTTGGGTTGAGTAACCCGAGATCTCAACCCAAGCCCAACCCAAGCTTTATCAGGGTTGGTGTTTGCATAGCCCAAGCTCAAGATCGGGTCTGATACTTCCTGCCCAAGCCCAACCCAATGTCGGGTCAGGCACGGATCAATTGGGTTGAACCCGCCCAACTTTCAGCCCTAGGTGGATGTTACCAATTTGGCACACTTACATGTGGAGCACTTAAAGATGGATATGAAACGTGTTGCACATGTATAGGTACCTTAGGATGGATGGTAACATAGTATATGTTGCAATGTGACAAACTGTCATGTGGAACACTTGAAGATAGGTGTGACACATGCTGCACATGTGGGTTCATACACATGTAAGGCACTTGACAATGGGCGTTTATATATACATCTCGGACATTTGAAGATAGGGCTGGATTAGATGTTGGAAACAGCTCAGACTCCATAAAAAAAATTAAATTAAAAGAAAAAGAAAACTTATTCGATTAGTGTGAGATGAATTACTCAGCTTGAAATTAAATTTGCCAATCTTGGATTGCATCTGAAGTACAATAGAATTTTCTGGACAATTGACCCCTACGATATAACAACAATAACCCAGACCAGGTGCACACGTTGTACATAGGCTCAAACAATGATCAACTTTAACCTGAAAATATTGAGTCAACTCAGATACTAACTTAGTAAAACATTACTTTAGAAATCAGAAAGTTTTTCAAGACAATTTGAGAGAGACTTGATGTGAGTACGAGCATCCTCGCAGTACACCGTAAGCACGTGTACACTCCCACTCGCACTACACTAGTGGCGTGCGCATAGCACAACCATAGGCTCAGCTTGCGCATTGGATGGCCTGAGAATTGCTTTATAATGATGTGATGTACTCCAAAGAATCACCACCAGTATTTAAGGGGAAGCTATATGATAATGAGGCACCCTATCGTGCTTGATATGCAGCCACCCAGAAGTTTTACACATGGGATGCATTAACTCAAGTTGAATCATATGGAACAGTTCTATTTGCTTATTTGTGAACATTTTTTGTTGGAACAGGAGTACAGCCATATTTCAATTTAGCCGTCCAAAAGAGATGTCTGCTGGTCCAATATTCATATAATCAAATAAGTGTAATTGTTTTGTTGGACAGTATAGTATCTTACTTGTCAGCTAAGTATGCAATTTCTAAGTGCCTGCCCATCATCCATCGCAATCATACAGAGTATCAAAGCCTTTTTCGCTTTTATGAAAGGTGACTGACTCATTTGCAATTATAGCACGGACATGAACGGGGGCACCCGGTTCACGTCTAGATGATAAGAATCTCATACCATGTGCATCATGTAACTTTTCCACCGCCTGTCCGGATTATGACAATTATATAATAATTTATATAGAACTGACCAAAATTCCCTACAATTATTTCATCAAAACTCATTTGGTCTTAGGACCATGTATAGTTTGATGGGCACTAATGGTTTGTGTTATAAAAAAAAGAAGAAGAATTTTTTTAGTTTTCTTTTTTATTTAGTCTGGCATTAAAAAGAGGATGGATATTAGAATCTTTTATCTATTATTTGTATTGGGAATTAAGAGTGTGCCATGGGTTCAACCTCACTTGAGCTACGATCATGGTTTGTAGCGAGGTGCAATCGGTGCATGTCTTTAACTCAGCCGCAGAATAAAATTGTTGAGACCCAATGCATTAAGGAAGAGGAAAATCTCAATTTTCTACTTTATGCTCTAAATAACCATATATTGAAATACGAAAGGAAAGACTTTGAAACTCTTCCAGAGGAGATAAACCATCATTTGATTTTCTTAATTACTGGTAAATGCCCTATAAATGGGTCATTATTACTTTTTATCATTGATTTTTTTTTTTTTTAAGAAATCACTATCTTGAAAATCATACGAATTTTAATTGAATTTCTTGTATTTCTATGCGCACAAAAATGTAGGGCCCATCATGATGAATATGTTATATCCATGCCGTCCATCCATTCCACAAGCTTATTTTAGGGCACATGTCCAAAAATGAGCCAAATCCACAACTCAAATGGACCACACCACATGAAATAATGGTTATACTAGACTTCAACCACTGAAAGTTAATATCTTCTTAAAGCCCACATTGATGTTTATCTGTCATCAATCTATTCATAAGATCATGCTAAAATGGATAAAGGAAAAACATAAAAATCAACTTGATCTAAAATTAATGTGGCCTTAAAGCAATTACCAATAGTAGGTTGTTCAATTCCCACGGCCTAATGTCCTCATCTTTTGGCTCACGACCTAAAATGAGTCGGCAGAATAGATGGATGGCATGAATATCATCTATACATCATGGTGGACCCCACAGCTATTAAGGCCCAAATTTCCTACCTCTGTTAAAATTTTCAACCTATCGACATTAACTTTAAGATAAGGGGAGGAAATACAAGTTTTAGCACTGATAACTATTTACAATGTATTTACATTGTAATATAAAAATAAAAAATGCCCTAAATTTATAAATTGATCTCGCCGGATTACAGGTCATAAATTAGATGTATCATAAGCTACACTTGTTTGGGATTGAAATGAAAAACATCTAATTATCCTTATTCAACAAACAAGTGTCCAAAAATCATAGATAACGATTTTTTGACCAATCCAAATTTGGGACTGTCACTTAATTAGTGGAATGCTCACCTGGGCACTTCTCTCACGAGAGACTCGTGAGCACTTTTTCATGGTTCATTGCACATGATGTGAGCTCAAAATTTGAGCCGTCTATGTGATGAAGCACCCAAAAAAATCCCTAAGGCCCATCTTTCAACCTAATCCAAAACTCTGGTGGGCCGTAACAGAAAGCAAGAGGCAAACCAAGAGAGGAAATTGTTTCCTTCTTTCATAGCCCACCAAAGTTCTGGAACAAGTTGAAAGATGGGCCCTGGGGTTTTTTTGGGGTGCTACATCATGTGGATGACTCAGATTTTGGGCTCACGTCATGTGCCCATGAAAAAGTGCTCACGATTTCTTGTGAGAGAAGTGTGCAGGTGAGCATTCCTCCACTTAATTATACGTGAGTGTAGATGCCCCACCATAGGCTGATAAATTGATAAAATAAAAAATAGACTATTGTAATCCTAAACTTAACCCAAACCTTAATCTTAGTTCCAAACCCTAAACCTAGCCTAAGCCTTAATCCTAGTTCCAAACCCTGAAACTTTAGAACTCGAAAACCCTAAGAGTCCCGAAACCCGACTAGCCGAGCCAACTCACTGAGTCATATTGAGTCGACTCATTGGTCACAACCCATCCAACCCACTTAGTCAAGGCAAAATCCAATCCTACCCAAAACAAAGTCCAAAGACCAACTCATAGGCCCATTAGAGGTCTGTAGGGAGACAACAAACGTACTAAGCAAAAGTTGGATCTCTCACACGCTTGTGGGAGGCACCCTGCCAAAGTAAGGAGCGTGAGGTGGCCTGTGTGGTGGGCCACGTGGCACACCTCCTCCTTCGGCAGGGCACCTTAAAAGCGTGCGAAACTCCCCTTAACCAAGCCCAAAGCATGGGAAGTTGCAAAAAGTCCCTTGTGCCATTCTCTTGGTTTCAAATTACCATCCTACCAGCCCATTTAGCTATCCAGATTGTGCCATGTGGCGATATGAAATCTCAGCTATTAAACCATATTTCAGCCCTACACTTTCATGAAATTCCAAGAAAATCGGGCTAGGGGGCTATAAATAGGCCCCCTCCCCTTCATATTTCATTAATCTCAGAAAAATCCTAAGCTTAGGAAATCCTCATAGGCCTCTCCCCTGAGCCTAACTTCTATCCATCCACCAAGGAGAGTGAGAGTGAAAGAGAGAGCCTAGTCCAGGTCTAGCCTAGCCTAGCCCGATCCCTAGCCTTTTGAGCAACCTAAGTTCCAATCCGAGCCGCTCAATCCAATCCTTACGATACTGCCATCCATTCAACTATCTAATTCTTGAGTCAGCTTCACCTAAATACGACATTAGCATTGTGTAACATTTATTCCCTTCTCAACTCCCCTGCTTAGTTCATTGTATCACATCAACCATTTAGTCAACTTGGGCTTATGCTCTGTGGCTTGCCGATATTATTCGATCTTGCCCATCAGAAACTCGGTCGATTAGGCCATATATTGTCATAATCATTGCATCATATACCACTCAACACCCGATCAGTTTAAGCGAATATTCTGTGGCCCGTCGACTTAGTTAGACCCTACCCATCATAAACTTTGACTGATCGGACATACTTTCTTACCACTACACTATACATATAGATATCATTTTTTTTTAATAATGAGTAAGAACTAATCGCAACCTTTGAGAGTTCGTATGATCCTATGAAGTAGATACTGTATACCTGTATGAGTAGAGTGAGTACCTAACACCTTCCTTCTCTATAACCAAAGTCTTTTACCCTAATTTTTTAGTCACTGATCAATGAGTCATTTCAGGATCGAGGATTTTTGGATACTCTTTCCTAATGTTTCTATAGGGTCTAACCGAATATAGAAATGAAATAATAGGCTAGTGGCAACTTCAGTCAAATATCACATCATCCAACCCCCATGTCACAAAAAAAAGCCCTCGAGATAGGTAAACCGCGTAGAGGCCGCGAGCCAATGTTCATAGTGAGTTAGTAAATGTGAGGTGTTGTTGGTCTGGAATTTGGCCACGTAGTATATGTATGAGGATTGCAGGTGTGCCAGAACTGATTAGGTCCGAATCAAAACTTTTAACCCTTAGTATCGAGACTAGAGCAGTATTTGGTCAGGGATTCAATCTATCGTTTATTGAGCCAACTGTTGAGTGCGATATAAGGCGATTTGCAGAAGCTGGGAATACTTCTCTAATGAGTTCTTTTTTGCCTTGAGAAACTAAAGACTTTTAAAAGTGCAACAATTGCATGGTTGAGCGAAAATAAGTCAGAAATGAATTCAGAAAGGCAAGAATTTACCACTAAAGTTGAAATCACTGACCTTGCTAAGAACAATGGGGGTACTTCGTGGAGTAGCATGCTAACGAGCGATGGTCAAGTAATGTCGAGGGTTAAGGTATGAGCGCTAGTGGACGATTGTTAGAACTAAGGTATTCCTTCAGGTTCGACAGGCAGGTGTAGAGACGGAAGAGAATTATGACTACTGTTAAATTGGTCTGGTGTGATTGTAGGGATGGACCGAACTACTCCTAGAAGCTAAGGATAAAAGCCCGGAGGTTTGGATAAACAATTTTTCGCTTGTGTGTTGATTGATACTGAGATTGCTAATATTTTTTTAAACATTATTTTACTATTTATAGAGTTCCTGATACAGACATGAGAATAATCATTATCTACGTGATGATCTTTAGCGCCACCAACCGTAAAGTAGCATTTACCTTTTCTTTTATCATGTTTGCCCTTTACTGAATACATTCTTATCTTGTCATTAACTTCCTGCACGTTCTCTAGTGCTGACATAGCTTAACTATCAAGAATTCTTATTTTGAAATCACACGCCCCACATGCTTATTGAGAGATTTGCTCAATAACATCCATAACATAAAAGACGTCATTTGTGCCATATGCCATATCTATATTACTCAGCTGACTGCCAAGTCTTGCACAAACAGATATACAGTACCTGAGCGCTTGCTTATTAAGCAATGTTCTGAGAACGTGAGGTGTGCAAATCAAAAGAATCCTTTTGGGACTGTGACTTGCGGTTGAATCAATGAATGTGATATGTATAATACCGCCGGTAAAGAAAACGAACCTCAAGCATGAGAGCATCTATTAACTTCCCCAAGAAAATAAGGGGAGGTGGATTGCGTCCCGTCTGGACCAAGTCTGTGGGACCCACGGTGATGTATGGGGTTTTATCCACACTGCTCGTCCATTGTTCCATATCATTTTAGGGTATGATCCAAAGGCTCAAGCAGACCACATAGTGGGGATTGAATGTCTACGGTTAAAAATTTCTTAGGAGCCGAAGGAGTTTTGATCAAGCTAATATTTATGTTTTCCCTTCATCCAAAACCATATGACCTTATGAATAGATTGGATGGCAAATAAACATCACTGGCCCTAGGAAGGTTTCAACAGTGGGCATCATTATTAACACCCGCTTCCTGTGGTGTGGTCCACTTGAGCCCTCATTAGTGGGTTTGCATACTAAAATAATCTGGAAAAATGGATGGACGGTGTGGATAAAACCCATGAATAACGATGGGCCCTAAAGAGCCCCTGCCTAGACCGAGTCCGTCCAGGAGGGGGCAGTCCGCTTCCAAAATCACGAACGGGGGACATCTGTTGGTAACTTTCTTAAGAAACCCCGAACAAGAATCAAATCAATACCGACTAACCCAAACCTATATATTGAAGAGAGGGAAACCAAACAAACCCAAAATCATTTCAAGAACAGAAAAAAAACCCTATCATTTCACTCCTCTTCCTTTCCTAAGAAACCTGCAGCATTTCTCCTCTTCTTTCCAGCAAATGGACGAAAGCCCTTCTGCCAAGAGATGGCTTCCTCTCGAATCAAATCCGGAAATCATGAACCAGGTCCTCTATTCTTGCCCCTTTTCTTGCGTAAATCTCAATGATGGAAGGATTCTTTTCTTGAAAGATATTCAGATTTTCTTTCTGTAGATGAAGAGATTTCGATCGTAATTTTCTTGATCCTAATGTCTTTCTTTTTTCTTCTTTTCATTTTAATCCAGATTGAGATTGCTTTCTGTTCGACGAATAATCATTGCTGGGTTCTGCTGATTTTGTTTTATGCAGTTTCTCTGGGGGCTTGGTCTTCCGGAGGATGAAGGGGAATTCTACGACGTGTATGGTTTTGACGATGAGCTCTTGGAAATGGTCCCGAAGCCTGTGCTTGCGGTGCTCTTCCTTTTCCCCTTGACAGCTGAAGTAAGAATTGGATCCTTTACACATTGACTTCTTTGGTGCCTTTTTTTTGTTATATCCATCTGTAGTAGTATGTGGACTGATTTTATGTTAGATTGTGACTTGTGAGTTTCAGTCTTTCTGTTTGTAGAATTGTTTGAATCTGCTCATGGAATTGGTATCAGTGGTGAATTTTTCTCGGGTTCAAGTTACACCTATGAATCGCAAGGGTTGGCATCATGTATGCGAATATATATTGTTCCAGTGATGTTCGAGCCACATTGTGGATCGAGCACAGTCCGGCAATCACACTGATTGGATGATTTTAACTGTCCAAGTTTTGTGATTGAGTTTGGACTGTTGGCTATTTTCTAATTGTCCATCTGTTTGATGGCCATCAAGTGGACAGAGAGGATTGTTCAGAGAGCAATTTGGAGCGAAATTCCGTGTGCACACACATTTTAGACAAGCCAGGATTGGCGTATATATGTGCACCATGTGCTGCTGATGTTTTGCTAACACTCACGTAAAGAGTAGCTAAGTTACTAGGAATTACAGGGTAAACTGTGTACTGATGTAGTGGACTCTGAACACGTGGAGCCCACTTTTAGGGTGATCTAATTGTTTGTCCAATGGGCCCTGTCATGGACGGGATGCCTGAAAATACCCAGGTTGGAAGGTACTGACCCTTTGACGTGGTGTCTACAAATAGACGGCTAAGAGAGAAAAAAAATTGCTGCAGTGATCCATGTCAGTCCAACAGAGAAAGAGCCAGGTATTGAAGGGTCAGGATTTCTGGAATATTTCAGAGGAATCTGCCATATGGTGTAGGTTTGTCGGCACATGTACCGAAACCATCGTATCAACAAACAATGTGCTTGCTGATGAGCAAGATCCTATACTTACTCAGAACTTGCACTTGTCAGTTGTCAACTGTGAGATATAAATATTAGTAAGGGGCACTGATGAAAGTCTACCAGACTGCAAATTCAGATGGTGCCCCAGTCTCCCATTGGTAGAATGATGGGACGTGTATAGATATTGCATGGATCCCGAACTGACCCCCAGTTAAACACATGGGTGATGGCATTTTCGCTAATGGAATAGGAGGGTGGGTTATCATCTGGCTTATTAGTCTTCTTGACCGTCAAGGTGGACATCTGTTGGTATTGTAGAAGATTGTGAGGGAAATTTGCTCCCACTTGTGCAATTTGTGAAGTTTTAGAAATATACTAATTGGTGTGCACCCATTCACACTTGTGAGGCAAAGCAGAGGTTACTGTTGTCCAAAGAGTGGGCATTTTTGTTTCTTTTGACACTAGGAGTTACCAATCTCTCTCTCTCTCTCTCTCTCTCTCTCTCTCTCTCTCTCTCTCTCTCTCTCTCTCCACTGGTGTTTGAATACTGCATGACATTATATGACACTTATTTCAGTCTGAAGCAAAGAGAGTGTCAGAGGAAGAGCAGACTCCGGCAAGTGGGAAGAAGGTCAGTGGGATGAAATTATGGTTATTAACTTGGACTGAAGTTCTCAATTATCTTCTTGTTGTCTCATTTTCACGTCTGTTTTTGACAAAGAACTATTGGTCACTACTGTGTTAATGAGATTGTATGTTCCATACATGGTATTTGTATATGCACTAGCTGTAATTCTTTTCCCTTCTTTGTTTTTTATTGCTATTTGAATTTCATTCTTTACTACATATGCCATTGTTATGCATTAGTCTTCATTCTGTACCCAGTTACCAGCCACTTTTAGAATATGATGTTCCTGATGTATATACATCATTTCCTCGTCCATTTAGGGCCCGTTTGGTTTTCCAATTTCCAGAGTAATTCAAAGTAAATGAGCCATCGTTATCATCTTAGGATGTTTATTTAAGGGAAATTATGGCACTAAAATGAGAATCAAATACACCTATAAAGTAAACAGTAGCCCACTTTTTTTTTTTTTTTCCAATTATAGCAGTGATTGGCTGCAAATGGGTAAATGATTACTTACCCCTATAATTCCCTATTGATGCTAGTGCAATTTGACTGTAATGAGGGACTGAGCTTAGGGTATTTATTTTCTTTGTGAATCATCATAAATAAGGTAGTTTTACAATAGAAAATTGTAATGATTACAATTTCCATTTTCTTTTATTGCATTTGAATATCAATTCTTGTGTTAACAAACACTTTTCAAAGATAATGATGACTCATTTGCTTATAATTACACTGGAAAGTGGAAAAACAAACAGGCCCTTAGGATTTCATTGTGTCCTTCTTTTCTCCATGGTATGCAGAGATTTATGCACAGATGGTTATTCTTACTACTTTTTTACTCTTTCTAATTGAATATCATATTCTAGCATAGACTTTATCCATATGCAGTTGGAGCCATGTGAAACTGGCTTATTTACTAACATGTGCTTCTTAACTTCAGGTAATCGAATGTGTTGTCAACAAGTGATTTGATATATGACGTAGAATTTCAATTTCAAATGATTGAAATGATAACTTAGGCAACAGAAAGTTTCACTGATGAATGCTGAAATAATTGCTTTAGGACATCTAACACCTTGTGCTAGGGTGTCTTTACCATGTGCATGATGATTCTATTTTACCAATGACCTTTTCTTATGGTTATATGGAGCAAATTCTGTTGGCCAACCATCAAATAGTGGAGTAATGTACAAGGGAGCATGAACCATAGAAGCAAATGGGAGAAGATCTCATTTTACAACTTTTGTAAGGGTTTGGTTGCCGTTGCTTCTAGTAAGTGCAGAATTGATTCCAAATTGCTTATGTGAAAATAGACATATTTGGTAAACATCACCACCACCACCTCCAACACAAGGTATTCCATAACGGTGACGGTGGCCGTAATGGCCACCACCGTTGCCTTCAATACGGGTTGTAACGGCGGCCATTACAGTCTCTCTCTCTTTCTCTCTCTGTCTCTCTCCTCAATTGGAAAAAACCTGTAAAACTTGTATCGGCCCCGTAATGGATCATTACGGGGTTGTTATGGCCTTTATAAGAGGCGTAATGGGCCATTATGGGTCATTTTTCCATAACGGTTGTTATAGCCGATATGACCCTGTAACGTGTAACGGTTGCTATCATTACCTTTACATAATGGCCTTTACGGCCCCATAATGGTCGTTACTAGACCATGCTCCAACATCAATTAAAACCTTATCCCATATAAGTGTGGTAGTCTAAATGAGTCCCATTCCACCATTCCACTCTATCAAGGACCATATCTTTAGTTAAAAAGTAAGTCATCAAATCTTTTCTCACTACCTCTATGCATGGCCAGCCGGGCCTTCTCTTTGCTCTTTTATAGCCTTCAACTTGCACCAACTTTACTCCTAGCAACCAACAGGTGCAACCATATAGTTCTTGATTTGAGATACGCAAAGCCAAATCCTCCATCTACCTTCCCTTATCCTACTACCTAATGGGGCAAATCTTAAGTTTCTTGCTTGTCTTGCCACTCATCCACCTCAACATCCTCATTTTAGCTATGCTCATTCTATGCATGGTTCTGAATGATGGTATTAGCCACCATATCGGCCCCATGGAAAAATGATACGATACGGCATTGCGTATCGAAATCGGGGTCGTGTCAGTCCATATCGGTCAGATTTTTTTTTTGAAGTAAAAAAATATCAGAAAAATAGGAAAAAATGAGATATTCATGAATCTATCATTTTTTTTTTTGGGCGTTTTGACCATGTATACAATGGTGTATCAGACCATTCTTTGATGAAAATGTTGTTTGTTGATTTGACTTGTTGAAGGTCAACTAAATGGGCCCTAATTGAACACAAATCAAACATGATTTGGTGAACAATAGTCAATTACATTGGAAATACAACAAAATGAAGATGAAAATATAAAAAACGAATGTGAAAGTTTGTCATTCTTTTTGGGTTTTCCCATAATGGTCCACTTCGCTTCGATTTGTCGAATCCCATTCAAATAATTTGTTTTGATCCCAAAATAGGTCTATATCTAGCCTAAAATGAGTTTTTAAGATTCTTCCATGGTTTAAATGAAAAGAAGATGAGACATGAGTGAATTTTTGAAGAAAAAAAAATAATCAAGTTTGGGGTTTTATAGGCATATCAGCCGTATTGGCACTGATACGGGCTATGTCGGCCGATACGATACCGATATTTGAATCTATGATTCTATGAACATGATGTTCCTCGACTGCCCAAAATTCGGCCTCATCAGGAAGAAATTGCTTATGTGCTAAGCAAAGGCATTCCCAATTGTCCATTGTTCTTAAACAAGTTTGACCAGCCTGATCAAATGGACCAACATTATTTTTTGTTCAATGCATGTGCACGTGTACCATCCAATGGTTGATCACAATCCTTTTATTTTAAGGGGTTAGTTGATACTCTCCTATGGATGCCTGATATGCAGGCACTAAAAAATTGTATATGTGGCCTGCATCAATTCAAATTAACCTGCGTAAAGTTTTGCACCTCATTTAGCTTTGTTATAATCTAGAAATCAGATTTGTTGAACAATTTAACCTTTGATTCATGGACACTTGTTTGCCGAAATAGGACCGTTTTATATTTTTCGTTCATGGACTCTTCTTCGTTTTTTTAGATGCTCGAAGTCGGTCTTGGATAGATTGGAACAGCTAAGAAGGGAATTCTTGCGGCAGGGTTTGGAAGAAGAAAATGTCCCACTTGATAAGTTAGGGGGAGGTGTGCAGTAGTGTAGTGGCGAAACTCGAATCGAATGATACGCCCCTCTTCAAATTAAATTCTAAGAAATATGGTATAGAAATCCAAAAATATGTTTTAATTGAACAGTCGGTCTTGGAAGTGTGGATGAATTTATGAAGCTGATAACCTGGAATTAACTGCAAAATTTATAAATTCAAATTTCTAACTGTCTATTATAAGTAACACATATTATCCAACCTTTAAACCAGAATTTTTTTTTGAAAAAAATGAATTTCCCTAATTTTTAAAATTATTCCGAAATTAATTTGAAATTGATGCAACTACTGTTTAAATTGATTCCATAATATATACAAATGTAACAAGACATTAATGTAAACACAACCAATGCATTGACAAAGTAAAACAAGCAAGAGAGTTGAGAAATATTCTAGTTTTGACTGAATGAGTATCCTCCAATGTAGTTTTGACTATTGAACTTCAACGCAATGCAAGCTATCCTATATGACCTAGATCTATATGAGGATTCAATAAAATCTAGAAAATAACTAACTGGACTCAACAAACTATGATCCCTACGCAGAGTTGGAACGCGGGTCGAGCTGTGCGGTCAGCTTGCCGAGGGTGCAGGGGGCGGCGCGCCCCTGCCCGGGGTTCGGGGCGGAGCGCCCGAAAGCCCAACGGTTTTTTTTTTTTTAGGGAGGAGAAACTAGAAGAAAGTCGAAAAAAAAGTTATTTTTTTCTACAAAATGGAGACTCTTGTGTGTCTAACCAATATAGTAAAATAGGCCGATCTGCAAACACTGGTTTTTAGCAAAAGAATAGATTAGAAAAGAAATGGGAGAAGAAAAGTGTGAAAAAAATAAAAAAACATCAGATTTATATTAAAAAAAAAAAATTAGTTTTCCGACCGTTACGGGGGGCGTAACGGCTGTTTTGGGGCGTAACGGCCGTTACGCCCCCCGTAACGGCCGTTACGGGCAAAAAATTTGGGGGTCCCCGTTTTGGACCCCGTATCGCGTAACGGCTTCGGCCGTTTCCGTTACGTATCGGCCGATACGGCCGATACGTAACCGTTTTGGCCTACCTTGAGTTGGGGGGAGGTGTGCAAGTCTTATGTAAAAGTGGTGCAACTCGGTTATCGAATTAATGAGATATCAACACCAAATCGTAAATAAGTGGACAAGAATTGCACCCATAAGAATAATGGAGTAGAGAGGGAGAAATAATTTTACTGATATCAAGCTTAAGAACTCAAACAAATACCCCTTCCCCCCTTATAGATGTAAGTGAATCTCTAATGAAAATCCCCCCAACTAAGAGGTTCATTTTAAATCAATCTAATCTACCCAAGATAGTAAAAGTAGTAATAGTAAATATAGAAAATTCTAATTTTATCTCTAAATCAGCCCTACATCTTCAATCACATCTTCTCACATCTTCAATCACATCTCTAAATCATCCTCCATATCTTTCAAAAATAGTAAATTGCAATTCTTGATTTAAGCTTCCAAATCTATAAATAAACAATCCAAAATTCAGTTCATACTGGGCTCATCAGTGGGCTGTGGACTACATTATTGTTGGGCCCTACAGTGAGCCTGCATTAAAAAGGTGGAGCTGGCATTAGAGATTTAGGGTTGATGAACCTCACTCTCTTGGGAAAGTGGTTGTGGAGATTTGGCTTAAGAGGGGGGTGCCTTATGGAGGGAAACTGTCGCCAAGAAGTATGGGTGTCATGACGAAGGTTAGGGTACCAGGGGACTCCTTATATAGAGCCTCGGCTATTTGGAAAGGGATTGTGGGTGTGAATTCTAAATTCCTAGAATGAATTAGGTTCTCTCTTCATAGCGGGGAGAAGACAAGGTTTTGGAAGGTATGTATGGGTTGGTGTCTTGGTGACTCACCCTTGCAAGAAGCTTTCCCAAGAATCGCCCCCGTCTATGGACTACAATATCAAGGCAAGTAGGTGCTACTCTTTCAAAGGGGAATCTGTCTTTTGGTCTCCCCACACCGTAGGAAACTTCTTGATGACGAGGTGGAGTTTGTTTCACTCTTTGGCTGAATTTCGTAATGCCATCCAATTGATGGGCATTAGGATAGGATGATTTGGAAAAAGGATAGATCAGGTTGT
Source organism: Liriodendron chinense (assembly GCA_003013855.2). Lineage (NCBI taxonomy): Eukaryota > Viridiplantae > Streptophyta > Magnoliopsida > Magnoliales > Magnoliaceae > Liriodendron > Liriodendron chinense. Next base: position 8,916,045 of record PVNU02000637.1, on the reverse strand, counting down.
TTCTTAGTTAGATCCCTTTTATTCCTTGCTTCAACCTCAACGACAGGAAGGGGAGCCTAGTAAGACTCTAACATGTGTTGTCTTACGGTGCCCCCCAAACAAAACAGAGAGAGAGAGAGAGAGAGAGAGAGAGAGAGAGAGAGAGAGAGAGAGAGGATTGCATCGTTTGTTGGCTAGTTGGAGGAGAAAGGGTGTTGATCATTGATCATCTTTAGAAGTGGTCAATGGTGCTGCTCTGTAACATGTGCTTAGTGTGCATGCCAAATGCAAAGTTAGTCAACCATTTATACATTGCCAATTTGTGCATCATGTATGGGGCGGGTTTCTTAGAATCTTCAATATTGCTTGGTCTTTGCGAAACTTAGTTGGCAGGCTATATATGGCTTAGCATGGTGTGAGTCTATTGAGGCAAGCAAGGGCTCCTTGGAGGCTATGTTTATTGGGTGGCATTTGGGTTATCTAGGGAGAAGGGAATGGATGATGTTTTTCAAATAGAGTGTACCGGGTCATGTGTAAGGCTATGATGTTTGTCAAGGAATGGTTTTCCTGTATATATGCTTTAGGAGGATTGTGCCTTCGCTTTTCAGGCTTGTAGCTTTGGCACCATTATGATGCTTCCTTTAATAATTTTTTTGTTGCCTTCCAAAATAAAGAAATAAATAAATGTTCAAATGTGAGAGTTAGATAATCAAATGAGTGTCATTTTTGGTTTATGATGATTCATCTTAACCGGGACCCATAATTTTAGCCAATTCAACTTGAATTGCTTTTACTTCTATGCCACATCCACAATTTCTCAGTTCTAAAGTATCATCCATCACACTTTTGCCAAAGTATAAAAAAAGGGCTGGTGTGGGGCAGTGTTGTCAAAATTGTTATTGTATCGCAAATCATAATAGGTTGAATTGTATTGAATTGCAAATCATACCATAAATCATAAGATCTTTTTTTTTTTGCTTTTATGATTTCTTAAAAATATGAAAACTATAAATAATTAAAAAATTAAAAATTTAACACTATCATGACATGGTATTACTTAAAATTAAATGATTCTTATCTTTCCATTTTTTTCGTCTTTCAAAAAAATTTCCTTAAAAAACATACAAGGATCTTTTAATAATTTATGTTCTTGTTTACCTTTCTTGAATGCAAAATGGCATTGGAAAAGCGGCATTTGATTCTATAGACTAACGAAAAAAGATATTTTGATTTCCAAACTATCATTCCACAATACATAAAGTCAACATGATCGTAATCGTCCAAAACATTCTAGATAAGTCATATAGCAATTAGATGTTTCGACCGGTTAAGAAATAAGAAATCATAAAAAAAAAAGCCTTATGATTTAACATTGAAGAGAATATATATCATTCAATCTCTTATAAAGAACAAATAAAGTAATTTACCTTCTCTAAATGATTTTTGTTTTCTTAAAGGTTTTTTCTAGATGATTTGTAAAGCCCCCACCAATTTCAAAACATAAAATGAAAGCCAAGCGAAGCTTAAAATAGAAGAAAACAAGTATAATTTGAATTGTAAATTGGTATGTGAATCGTAAATCATAGGGTTCAAATCATAAAATCATAAGATTCATATCGAAAGGGATTCAAATAGTTTTGCTTTAGATTCTACTCAAATCTTAAACCATAAAATCGTAAATCGTAGAATTTTGACAATACTGGTGTGGGGCATTGTGAGCCAGTTTCTACTCTTCAATTTCTCGATTCCTACTCCTTTTAGGTGCCAGTTCCTCTTCAATTTCCTGTGTGGGAACCATCATGTTTTGTGTATGCCATCTAATCTGTGCTGTGCAGTCAAATGAGTCCTACCATGATGATGTGATGGACCCAAAAATCGGGCATATATGACCATCAGGTGGGCCGCTATATAGAAAACAATAGACAACCACCTAAAAAACCTCCAAATTCATGTGGTGGCTTGCATGATGATTGGATTTGTCTGATTTTCCTCACTTCTATGGTGGGGTGACCCTGGTGGATGGGTTTGATGCCCATACACATACCCCAGTGGCCTCCTCTTTTATATCCATTTTCTAATGAGGAAATAGATACCCTTTTAAATACGTTTACCAACGAGAATGAAAACATCTCTTGGAACTGCCCTCCTACCTGTTTAGGAAATTAGTGGTGATTAAGGAAATTGCTTCTGAATAATTAATTATTCTCTACTCTCAACCAGACATTTAACATTTACATAAATGCCTTTGAGAAATATAATAACTGAAAAACACTTATTTTAGCAACACCAAATGGTCCCTAGTAATAACTAGAAATGCATGAAACAGATTTGAAAACTGGGAAGGGAGAAATATGTTTATTATTTTTAGGGGAATGACTCTCCATTAACCATGCCTTAGATAACACTTCACCACAGGAACCTGGATTTCCTGTTTGTATTGCAACATACCAATGTGATGAGAACTTCCCATCTTGAATCTCTTCTTTCTGGCAAGTGCCTAGTGTGGTCATACTGATTGAACATTTTGTATTTCTGGCAAAGTACCTATGTGATGTATTGAAAAGATTTCACCAAGTTCTCCATTTCACTTCCTATCTCAAATCTCTTCTTTCTGGAAACTGCCTAGTGTGGTCACACTGATTGAATATTTTGTACATTCTTGATTTAACATTTGCATAAAGAGCTACTCTTGCTTTTAGAATTTGCACAAATAACCAATAGTTGGTGCTCCGTTGGCTGTAGGAATCAAGTGATAAAGTGTATTTCCTGAAACAAACTGTGGGCAATGCCTGTGGAACAATTGGCCTTCTTCATGCTGTAGGAAATGTAACTTCAGAGATTAAGCTCCGTAAGTCTGTTCTGTAATTTCTTTTCATAGCAATCTTCCAAAAAAAAAAAAAAATTTTTTTTTTTACAGCAGATCAATATTATGTTTACTTATCTGCTTGTGTGCACATGTTCACTTGTCTAAAAATGCCTCTATAGTAACTCATCCGGGGTAAGGTTTACCATTGAGCATGTTATGCAAGTTAGTTTTGTGAAAAGGTTCACATTAGCTCCATTTCCATGCTTTTTTTTTTTTTTTTGAAAGCTTAGCTCCATTTCCATACTAGGCTAATGATATATTTGGTTAGATTGTCAAATTAATCATCATCATCATCATTAAGTCTTATCCCAACTAATTGGGGTTTCATCTGCTATGTGTTTTTTGTCATTCCACTCTATCAAGGGGCAATAAGTGACCATAGGTCATCAAATCTTTTCTTACCACCTCCACCCACGTCCTTTTGGGCCTTCCTCTTGCTCTTTTAGGAGCCTTCAACTTGTACAAACTCACTCCTCCTAACTAGCTCAGTTCTTGGTCTCTGTTGCACATGACCAAACCATCTGAATCTACTTAGATTGTTAAATAAATAAATAAATGGTTATAGAATTTCATCCATCACCGAGTGCTTTGTATTCTCGCCATATTTTTTTAGTGGTAATGCACTTTTGGGATGAAAAGATAACGTACTTTCTTCTAGAGATTTGTTTCCTATGCATAGAGTGGCAGGATGGTGTTATCAGGTAATGCATTATTAAGGCAACTCACAGAGGCACACCTTCACTTCAAGTTTTGCACATAACAGACTCAAACAACTGACAGCGGCACATCTTCACTTCATTCACTTAGCTCTAATCTCCATATTTCTATTGGAAACATCCTCATTTAACTCTCCTCCCTTTTGAATTGTATAGTTTCACATGTCTATTGTCATATAAATGTCCACAAATACCCATAAAGTGTCACCCTTCCAAGTAGTAGCAGGATATGTTACAACCTGCAGTTTCCCTTGCTGTTTGCATAGGAACTCATCTTAGATTACCCAACTTCACAAGCACGGTCAGCACGTCAATCTCTACAAAACATAGCTAAAGGTTTTCTTTAAAATATTAATAGTATCTTGTTATTTATGTGTACATCTTGCATCTAGTAACTAACGCAATTGGTATAAAGTTTTTCCTTTTGTCTGCATGCCTCTATATGATGAATTTAGGTTGAAGTAAAGACCATTTCGAAGAGAATGGCTCTGAATATAACGATGTGCCCATTCTATATGATCGATGATATACAGGTTCCACTCATGAATGTTTCGATATGATAGCTTTTCTAGGTTTATTAGGGTTAGGTAACTTGATGCAGAGATCTCATCTCTATCCAATTCTGCTTCATCTTTGGTGAACTGACAAATGTTGAGCCCGATTTCATTGATGGACAAGAACACATTAATGTCACTTGTTCAAAATTACTAATCTGTCAGATACATAAAATAAAGGTTTGCTATGTTGCCTGTATATGGCAGCCCATCTGTATGCCGTCACATGGGCCAATGTAGCACATGGTTGCATAATCCAATTTGTTAATCAGGTGGGTCAGGTTGCATAGTTGACGTGGCCTGGATATCAAACTGGTCCACTGATCATGGGGTGTGCGATGTTAGAGATAGGTGAATGTAAGAGGTCACCAGTTTGGGATGACCTGCTCCATCTATGGGCATAGTCCATTTGAGGTCGGGCCTGAACCTATACCCTTAGGCCTGTGGGTTCAGGTCTGAAAGTTGGAGCCTGAATAGGCTGAGCTGGGCCAAGGGCATAATTGTAAAGATGCATGTTATTTGTGGAGCATTGCTAAGCCTGCACGTTTGTACAATTTATACCATCTACATGCCACAACATGTGCCAGGCTGCCAGCATATCAGACAGGTGCTATATCCAAGCCATCCATTAGGTGGTTATGACTGTGTAAATGTTGTCATCTAAAAATAAGTCTGATTGACAGGTGGCTACAATATAAGAAACCAGTGGTTGGGTTAGAAAACTTCAGCCAAGTTTTATTGGCCGTAAATTTGTTTCATAGACCATGGCCCACATGATCAGTGAACTGACCTGATTCTTGGGCCAGGGCATCTACATAGTGGTGCCCTTCTGATTGATTGTATATCATGCGCCTGCTGGCACCTGTGTAGCTTGTACATGAATTGCCTTATGCATGCATGTGGGTTTTGAAACACTTATCTGCATGTGCATGCGCGTAGGCGTGCCTTACATACATTTATATTCATGCAGAAATTATTTGACAGGATCTGGCTTGACAAACTCATGATTTAGGCTGGGCTCAGGCCTAAAAAACTTTACCCGTTTCTGGTTGGCGTCAAGTTTGGGCCTTCAAAAAAAAAAAAAAAAACAGAGAGCCTGTTTTGAGCTTTTGATTGTGTGCCCGTGCCTTTTATTTTCTGGTTGGGCTCATGCTGACCTTGACCTGGCCCAAGCCCAGCCAGTTGAGAATCTGAGATCCTAGGCTTATTGCATTTGGGAAAAAAAAAACATGGCTTAGCGTTTTTTCAGCTATCCATATTGTTTCATCAACTGTAGCCCACTTGATAAATGGACCTGCCTTGTTTTTATCTAGGTGAACAATATAGAGGGTACCCACCTAATGCCATCTTGGATCTTGTGACCATGTGTTATGTTGGCACATGTTGCATGTGTATGTGCTGCTTTATACATGTATGTGGATTCAGCAAAGCTCCAGAAAATACAGATTGTGGGCTACGGGATATTTACAGTCTGATTCGTATCATCTTGTACGGTTTAGTTGCTACACCAATTTCGATGTAAACCTATTCCTAAAATCTTTGTTCTGCTATATTATATCAGAGAAAGCATGCATCATCTTTAATAAAATACAACTCCGCAAACTTAAAAAATGCTTTCCTTGCAAAGGATATTTCTTAATAATTGTGATGTTCGATATCAAGAATAGTGCAGGACATTCCTTTTAATTCCATAACCCTGGACTAACGTTTTACTTTTTGTGCTTTTTTTTTTCTTGTTTTTAGTTGAGGGTTCATACTTGGATAGGTTCTTCAAGTCAACAGCAAAAATGGATCCTCTGGAGGTTCTAATGATTCTTTTGCATTTCCGATTTTTTAGCCAATGATTACTCAAAATCTTCTCTATTACCAATATCTCTGTTTAACTCTTAAATTTGTAGCGCGCTGCTTTTCTTGAAAAAGACAGTGAATTGGAGGCTGCACATTCTGTAGCAGCTACTGCTGGCGATACAGAGGCAAGTTCTTGTTTGTCTTTAATGGATATTAATAAATATTTTTGCCATCAATTAGTCATCTATTGTTTTAGGAGGTCAAGCATGGTTGCCATGCGAATTTATTGCAAAGCATGCCCTCTTGCTGTATGAATTTATTGCAAGCATTCCCAAACTGTACGTCCAAACTATTCCCTTGTACCATATTCTGATTGGAGGATTCCTGTGTATCCCATGGGACATTCATGATTACCTAATGATTGTTTACACTACTGTGCTTCAAGGACGACTCCATTTTTTTTGGGGTTTTGTTTGAGAATCGTGTTGAGATGTGGAAAATATGAAATCACATCTCACAGCCCAAATTCCTAGGGATTCATGTATACACCAAACAAGTGACATCTTTGGAGATAATCCTCATGATTCCATACTATTCAAACATGCCAAGATGTCAAATGGGGTGAATCCGGTTTCGTTGCCATCAAATGACACAGGTATCCAATATCCAAGCATGCCCTTAATTTTATATGGGGGTTCACAATACCTCATATCAGAATGGGTCAATGGTACAAGCAAAAGAACAACACTTTTTACATGGATTTTGTATCATATTGCTGGATGAATTTATTTTGATACATTCTTTGTACAACATGATAAACTCCAACATTTTGAACCTTGGGGTCAATCTCAAAATTAGGACAATTTAACATAAAGCCTGTATCCAATACAAAGATTTGTGTGTTAGCTTAACGTACAAAATGCATCTAAGTGCATTTTAAGAGTGCCCAAGTGAATTGCGCTTAAATGAAGATGCACTTCATGTACTTAGACACAATTAAGTGCACTTAGATGAATGTAGAGGCACCCAGATGTAGTTAGATGAATTTGGTAGTCTCGGCTTAATGTGATTTAAAAAAAAAAAAAAAAACTAAAAATAAATCTGATTCAGGCTTTTTAACATGAGTTTGAAAGATAAGCTTGTTGTGTTGGGTACTGGCTGATTTCTTACTGGTGGGTGCCTAATATGGTTAACCTAATGTTTGTTTGTGTGTGCATGTGTTCCATATATCATCTACATTGACAGTTATGTTCACATTCTGCTCTGGTGAGGCATTCTTATGTGAGATTTTTTTTATTTTTTATTTTGTTAACAGGCTCCGAATATCAACACGAACGTAGATACACATTTTATTTGCTTTTCCTGTGTGGATGGTATGGATTCAACCATCGAAAACATTTTTCTGTTTGGTTAGTTTTGCCTATTCTAGAGTCCAGAATCTTTTAATCCTTCTCCTGATAAACTAACATGCTTTTTTTTAGGAGAACTCTATGAACTCGATGGTAGATGGTCACATCCAATATCACATGGTCTCTCCTCACCCAACAGCTTATTGAAGGTTGTCTTTCTGGATTTATACAAGTTTTTTTTTTTTTAATCAATAAAGGGATTTTTTTAAATGCAATTTCCTTTCATGATGTGCTTTGTGACAGGATGCTGTCAAAGTCATTCAAAGGATGATCCAAAAGATTCCTGATTCGAATAGTTTCAATTGCATCGCTTTTTCGAAGAAAGTGGAGGGAGCATCTTAAAATCAGTGATGAGATCAAATAATTTCAGTTAGCTAATCCAGTTATCACAGGTGGGCATACTCACAGCCAAACGTCTAGCATGACAAATCCTGTTTTCTTTGAAGAGGAATGGATGATCTGGTGCATCATCTGCCAACATGCACTACTCATAAACTCTGTTCACCGGTCAACATGGTTGAGTGGAACTAATTACCTTTTTGCAATCAAACAGTTGTCAAGTGTTTCATATGAATTTTAAATTTGGAATGTGCATGCAGTTATTCAGAATATTGGGATGGGCCATGCATGAAAGTCTCTCCAATCTAATAATAATTTTACAAACCTTCGTTAAGAGAACAGCCAAAATTCACCAATAAGGATGCCAAAAATGTTTTGTTAACTACACTGATTGGATGATCCTAGCCAGTGAAGGATGCTGAATGTTATTAGAACTATCCCAGCCATTGAAACAGTGACTTTCCAAGGTTTCAGGTTCCCATGCAATGGATCATAACAGTCCGGGGCAAATCTTTCATGAGCCATAATACAATGGCTGTTAGAACATGATTTGCCTCTTGAGCAACTGTAATGTTGCTGTTACAACTAAAACGAAGATAAAAATGAATTGGGATGGCCCTAGCCTGTAGCTGAAATGAGGATATATTGAGATGGATGGGTAAGCAGGGCAAGGAAAGATTAGAAAAGCCAAACATCGATCTGCTAGGACATGGGAAAGTAGGACTTGGATAGCTTGGTCATGTGTCTACTCAGATGTTTTGACCAAGAATAATACCGGTTAGGAGTGGGTGTTGAAGGATCTTGAAAGGAAAAGGGAAGGCACAAAAGGATGTGCATTGATGTAGCAAGAAGAGAACGGCTAACTGGAGAATAGTAGTGGCCCGTAGATGGAATAATGATGGAACATTCACGTAGCCTGACCTCACAATTAGTTTATATGATGGAACAAGATTTTATGACGAAGGATGCGACGGTTTCCCATCTGTGGTGAGTCCGTCCCATCAATCAAAATGAAATAGCAGTTCTTATGGAGTGCGAGATAGTTTGCGTGTTCTTTAAATGGGCCACTTTTCTAGCAATGTTGGCCTACTTGATGATTGGACAGATGGCCTGATCAATGTATCATTGTCCTGAGCCCATCCCTCGAGCCAATTTTGGGGGTCCAAGTCTTGGCCTTTCAGGTCCCAACCAACCCATTTGCCACCTCTCTCGGCTGTTGCAGAAACTATGCTTCCAAGTGGCCAACAACAAAATCAGTTCAATGGTTTTTTACCTTCAGCAGTGGTGACGACGATTCACAGGTGTTTTAACTTTTTCGACATCTGCCCATCCGTTCATAAATATTAAACCCGTTAAATGGATGGTGTGGATTGCTGCTAGATTACCCCGCGTGCATCCTTAGGCTGTGTGATTGCTCCCCATCCTAGTGTGGGTTGGTAGACAGCCACTCTGTTTTTATTTTTCGTTTTTCGTAACTAACAAGGGGGCTACACAAGCCCAAAAATCAGAGTGACCGCACATTCTCAACTATCAAAATCATGGTCGAATCCTAACCGTCTAATTGATGGGCTGAATTCGACACACTGATCATTCCCATCCAGCTAAGCTACGAGCCCAAGTGCCAAACCGATCGAAATGCGAAATATCTCGAAGGCCCCACCGATCGAAATGAATCAAATTAGCCGCCGAGTCAGAGTCAGGTACTCTATATTATGGGCGCGGAGGTCGGTGGATCCCCAACTGTGGGGCTACTGTGATGCATGTAACTTACATCTCCACCGTCCATGCATTTTGAAAGCTCATTTTAGGGCATGATCCCAAAAATGAAGCAGATCCAAATCTTAGGTAGACCATACCACATGAAATAGTAGTGATTGAATCTACACCATTAAAAACTTCATGGGGCCACTGGAATGTTTATTTTCCGTCCAACCTGTTGAAAAGGTCACAAAGACCTGGATGAAGATACCAAACAAATATCAGCTTGACCCAAAACTTTTGTGACCCACGAGAAGTTTTTAATGGTTGAGTACCATTGCTTACTTTATTATGGTCCACCTGAGATTTGGATCGACTTCATTTTTTGAATCATGCTCTAAAATGAGTTTTCAAAAATGAATGGACGGCGTGGATGTAATACAGACACATCATACATGGGACGGCACTAAAAATAATAATAAAATCTAGAAATCAGACTCTCCTTAGAATCCATTCAATATCTCCTTAACAATCCACAAGTCTGCAAACAATCTACCTACAAGCATTAAAAATAATAATAAAATCTAGAAATCAGACTCTGCTTACTTCACCCACATAACACTAATAAATAAAAAAAAAAATCACCACAGCCCATCACGCGCGCGACTCGGCCTGCTGCTCGGCATCCAACACACGTGCCAGGCATGTATCCAAAGGAGAACCCTCATGTGCAACACCACCCAAGATATCGCTACTAATACTGTTTCCAGCATCAGCTGCAGTAGTAGTTAAAAAATGTTGTGATGACATGAAGGTCCTAATCCTCCCAAGTGCAACGTCCAAATCCTCCCCACTCATATTCCCAAAACAGACCCTAAACCAACCAGCTTCCCCACAGTGAAAAGAACAACCTGGACTTACATTCAAACCAATCTCTTCCAATATCACCCTCCAAAGCTCCTTCTCTCCTTCCCAACTCTCTCTCCTCCCTAGCAGCTTCCTTAGATTAACCCAGCAAAAAAGCCCTGCATTCCCTTCCAATACTTCAATCCCAACGTCTTTCAATCCTTTCACAAACTCTCCATGCCTTCTTCTCAATCTCTCTCTAAGTGTCCTTAAGTACCTTGTAATGAAACCATAGTCATTGAGGAGACATGTAAGGAAGGCTTGGGTCTGAGAAGATACAAGAGAGAAGCTGGACATCCTCCTTGAAGTGGTGATCACACCATTGTTTTGGGAGTAGATTGCGCCAACCCGAAAACCTGGCAGACCCAAATCCTTGGACAGGCTGTATGCAGCATGTATGGTGCATGGATCGTATTTCTTCGAGGATTGCACGATTTCTAGGATGCTGGTGAAGCGTGGGGAGGAGAAGACAGTACCCGCATAGACCTCGTCTGAGATGACGTGGAGGGAGTTCTGGGCCGCAAAGTCAAGGATCTGGTGGAGGGTTTGAGGGGGTATGGTGAGGCCTAAAGGGTTTGATGGGTTGGTTATGAGAAGGGCTTTTACAGTTTTTTTGTTCTTGATGGCTTGTTGGTAGGCCTTTTCTAAGGCTGGGACTGTTATTTGGAAGTTGGTATGGCTGTTGCACTCTACTGGGATTAGTTCTACTCCAGTTCTCCACTTCAAATCTCTGTCAAACCTGTAGAAGGAGTGAAAAATTAGGAAAATCGAACCATGGGGAATGATCATATGCAACTCAGTTGTGCACCACATTATGGTGCAACTAACATAGATCTTAGACACTGATCTGGACCATCCATTTATTCCATGACACGTCCAATGTGGACCACGATCAAGGCTTCATGTGGTATGAATAAAAAAAAAGAGTAATATTGATAAATCAAATTACCCTGGATAATAGGGTGTTGGAACAAGCAAGGCCTCTCCAGGGTTGGCAATGCAAAATGTCAGAATCTCGTTGGCAGCAGTTGCACCGGCGGTCAAAACGATCCCATCGGGTTCAATTTCTGCTCTCCCTCCCCTTACTTCCATCATAAACCTTGCTAGTGCCTACATGCACAGAGAATGCAAAGTAGAGAGAGAGAGAGAGAGAGAGAGAGAGAGAGAGAGAGAGCATTGTACCTTTCTGAAATCAGCTAGCCCATGATAATCTTGATACAATGCGATTTCCTTGAAGCTTGTATTCTTGCCTTCTTTCCATGAAATAATATGTTGGTGTTTCTCTACCCACTCTTCTATTAAATCAGCGCCCACCTGCATAAATGGATAAATCAATCTACTTAATTAGATGATAGATGGCAATGAATATCGTTTTGGCTGACATCAGACGGTTAGGATCAACCAATGTGTGAGATTTTAGCAATATGGTTCATCAATGATCTCAACCATCGACGTATAAGTGTAATGTACAAAAATGCTCTTCTTCGACGAGGTGGGGTCCAGTCCACAGATGGCCCACGGTGCAAAATACATATTGGACATTAGAACTAATTCTACATGGCCCATTTTATTTAAGATGATGATGTTGATGCACTTAATGCTCTGCCATCTGAATGATATGATGCCAGATGGGATCCTGTACGTCCACAGATGGGACCCGGTGGAAAACACATACATTGGGCACTTGAAATAACTAATTAAACATGGCCCATTTTATTTGAGATCTTGATGATGGTGATAATGTACCTGATTCTCTGCCAGGCCCATCTGAATGATCCCAGATGGATTGAGAAGTGGGTCATATGGATTGAGATCATAAGCCTTCCAACCGTCAAAATAAGGAGAATCCTCGGCATGACCTTCTTCCATAGCCATCTTCGATAGCCTCCCCATTCCCATCTTTCCCATCTTATCCATCTCTCTCTGTCTCTCTCTCTCTACCGTTGTTGTAGTGGAGATGATCGTCCACCTTCGTTTCACCTCTATTTAAAGCAATTCAACGGCTGTAAATTCCCACAGGAAATCGAGTGTCCTCTGCAGTAGAATGCACGAAATCTTAGGCAGTTTCTCTCCTTCAGCCTGCAGAGTAGCATTCTCGCTGACCTGTCAGCTCCATGATTTCACCTAACACGTGGTTATTTTTCTGCACTTTTTTCCTTTACTGAGAGCCGTTGATTATCTTAGTGTTTTGACTCTGGGGTCAACGCCTATCGTTCATGCACTCTGGCCAGGAAGTAGGCAGTCGTCGTTTTGTTTTCGTTGTCAACCCAATCATCCGATTGAGGATGCCGTTGAATAGAGAGGCCCATTGATTTGCTAGCTTTTGTCATCTGCATTATATCCTTATTAAAAGAAAAAGGTCACTTGTCACGTGCGATGCGCGTGGAGATCCAGCGACGTCCACAGATCACATGATACATGTATGGAACTGGTCAGAGGTGGGGCCCATCTTAATATAGCCAGAGACGCAGATTGGATGCAGCCTAAGCTCTGTGGGTCTCACCATGATGTATGTGTTATCTACCCGTCCTTCTGTTTTGCCAACTCATTTTAGAGCATGAGCCCAAATCCATATCTAAAGTAGACCACACCACAGGAAAAAGTGGGGGCGCACCCATCAAATCCATTTCATTGATTTGATCCAAATCTTTTGTAGCCCTCAAGAAGTTTTTAATGTGGACGTTCAATCCCCATTGTTTCGTATATGGTATGTTGTAGTCGAATGGAGCTTTGGATATGCTTCATGCCCTAAATGAGCTGGCAAAATGAACGAACGGAAATAGCGCATGCATGACTTTGGGACCACATGAATTAGGGCTGCAGGAGCCGAGACGCCAATGTACTACAACAGTTGTTGCAGGCCTGGGCAACAAAAAAGCTGTGGGGGCCACTCGTTTACGCTTAGCTCATGTTAAAATGGGAGTCCAATGAGAAGGCCCATTCAAAATTCTAGTGGGCTTCACCAGTGGGAAAAGTGGGGAAAAGGAACCTTAAGGGCCGCAGGAGGACTTAATTGATGAACGGTTTGGATGCCAACTTGAGTTTTGGATCAGCCTGATTTTTTGGATCACGTTCTAACATGAGCTGGCTCAAATTACGGAGGAATCAGTTCATGCACACATCACATTGGCCTCTTGTTGCACGGGCTCCCTACAGGATGTACCGCACCATTAAGGTGTATAGCCAAAATGGGTCCCATGTTTTAATGATCCATGCCGTTGGTATTGTTTGCCCCCACGGTGAAGCAAAAATCCTCAGAATGGAAGAATCATGGCCCTTCAATACATGGTGAACAGATAGATAGTCGAGAGAGAACACATCTACAAATAAGGGCCAATTATCCTAGACATGGATCTTCTAATCTTAGAGACTTTTGTGCATAAACCATCCACGGTGAGCCCGTCAATCAATGGTTTTTTTTTATCTTTCAATGAGGAAAATTTATTAAGGAAAAAGTCCAAGTCACAAAAAACACAGAGAAAAAACTATAAAATAACCCGAAAACTCTTATAACACTACATTCCTTTTCGCTACTTGAAAAACTTTCTCTACATGTATCAAACGATCTGAAACATCTGTTATTTCTTTCATTTATAAGAACCAAAGGCCAGCCCATCATCACAAGGCGCCAAACATTTTGTCCCGCCTTCAAGTGTGTGCCGCAAGAGAAATAATTGACTGATAGAGTTAGGCGAGAACCATTAGAACCCAAAAAGCTGAACAACTTTCTCTACATGTGTCGAACGATCTGAAACATGTGTTATTTCTTTCCATTTATAAGAACCAAAGGCCAGCCCATCATCACAAGGCGCCAAACATTTTGTCCCGCCTTCAAGTGTGTGCCGCAAGAGAAATAATTGACTGATAGAGTTAGGCAAGACCCATTAGAACCCAAAAAGATGAACAACTTTCTCTAAATGTGTCGAACGATCTGAAACATCTGTTATTTCTTTCCCTTTATAAGAACCAAAGGCCAGCCCATCATCACAAGGCACCAAACATTTTGTCCCGCCTACGAGTGTGTTGACTGATAGAGTTAGGCCAGACGAGAAATAATTGACTGATAGAGTTAGGCCAGATCCATTAGAACCCAAAAGGATGAACAACTTTTGTCACAATTGTTGCACGAAACCACAATGGATAAAAAGGTGATCAACTGTCTCCTTATCTTAATAGCACATGAAGCAAACATTGAGAAGAATCACGTTTTGTTTTTCTGATTTTAATGACTATAAGCACCTTGCTACTTCCAACTAGCTAAGCAAAAACCGCCACCTTAGAAGGTACTCGGTAGCGCCAAACAAAAGCCGTAAGACTTGTTTCACCGTTAGAGTCACCTCCACATGTGCATTTCTTTTTTCAACCAACCCTTTAAGGGCCACTGATCGGCATTGGTTAGTCTCGCAGTCAGGTCCTAGCCATCCAACCAATCAAGGGTGGGACCCATCTGATGATCTAAATGTAAGCTGTTGGTCATCATTGAGGATTGTCCATTTACATTGTATTCCCTAACACTCCACATTTGGATCACCGGAAGGCCTACCTGATGTGGATCCCACCAGCTTACGTGACGCTAAATGAAAAGGGCCCATCTTTTACAGCTAACACATTTGCACGTGCGCGCAATGAGTATTTGCTAAGCTCACATGCGCATGTAAGTCACACCCTTTAGACACCACACATGTGCAAGCGTGTGGCATCCAAGCTGTCCATCAATAAAGAGAGAGAGGCCAAGATTTTCTCGCCATCATTTGTTTCTAACAGTCTGGCCCTTGGGTCTGATTTTTTGGCCATAGCATCTTCACTGGGGAACTTAGCTGATCCATGGCTTGGATCTTGCACTCGTTTCCCCATATTGGTACATGTGGTGCTGCCTGTTAGTCACATAACAATGTTAGCCACCCCCACTGAGAGATTCGATAAGGCTATCTTCACTCAGTCAGCCACTTGAGCTATGTACCTGGGTGTAGCATGTTTGGATGTCATTTCATAATAAGTTCATCTCATTTTAGTTAAGGATTGAAAATAATCTTGATGGGCATGATTAGTTGCACCAAATTTGACGAAATATCATGATATTTGGAGCAACCAAAGGCACCCTAAACGTATACCATTTCAAGTTTGAGAAATGATCAATTGCTCTCAGAACTTTACATAGCTGCATTGGCGCGTGATAAGAAACATAAGAAATTTCTTGTGGGGACATAAGAAACACCAACCAAAGGCTATAGTGATATTGGCACGGCTCAATCAAAGTAAACGGCTCAGATTCCATCTGAGTAGTTCATGTGATTGAACCTGACCAATATCACAGTCGCTTACAAGGTCGATGATAAGTTAGATGTGAGAGCATAAGAAACACCAACCAAAGGCCATAGTGATATTGGCACGGCTCAATCAAAGTAAACGGCTTAGATTTCATCTAAGTAGTTCATGTGATTGAACCAGACCAATATCACAGTTGGGCTTACACGGTCGATGATAAGTTAGATGTGAGAACATAAGAACACCAACCAAAGGCCATAGTGATATTGGCACGGCTCAATCAAAGTAAACGGCTCCGATTTCATCTGAGTAGTTCATGTGATTGAATCGGACCAATATCACAGTCGGGCTTACATGGTCGATGATAAGTTACATGTGAGAACATAAGAACACCAACCAAAGGCCATAGTGATATTGGCGCGGCTCAATCAAAATAAACGGCTCAGATTTCATCTGAGTAGTTCATGTGATTGAATCGGACCAATATCACAGTCGGGCTTACACGGCCGATGATAAGTTAGATGTGAGAACATAAAAACACCAACCAAAGGCCATAGTGATATTGGCGCGGCTCAATCAAAGTAAATGGCTCAGATTTCATCTGAGTAGTTCATGTGATTGAACCTGACCAATATCACAGTCGGGCTTCCACGGTCGATGATGAGTGAGATGTGAGAACATATGAATCACCAACCAAAGGCTAGGGTGATATTGGCGCGGCTCAATCAAAGTAAACGGCTTAGATTTCTTCTAAGAAGTTCATGTGATTGAACCTTGCCAACATCACAGTGGGCCTCACAGGGTCGATGATGGTTTAAATATGAGAATCTATAGGAGTAAACACCAACCAAAGGCCTTCTTTATATTGGGTCCGTGATGGCTGAGATTTAAAAATGTGTCATTGATAAACGGTGGATGGTACAAGCAAGTGCCAGATGAGCGGTCACGATAGTCCAAGCAGTAGGACCATATAGTAGTCCGGTTGCAGGCCCCACTGTGGTTGGTAAAAGGATGCTGGTATTTTCTTTGGGGATTTGTAATTGCTTGAATTTATAGGCATGGAATGACCGGAAATCTAGAGATAATGACTTACAACCGTTAGCAACCGCCTCGGCCGTTATAACTGCCTTATCATAACCGTCAGCAACCACCCATTTTCACACACGTTTTCTATGAGGTCGGATTCACCTTCAGGTAAAACGTCATTCACCTGCGTGTAAAAGTTATTCACATGCTTGCACACATTGGCTGTGTGTGCGCCACTGCGTTGTGTGTAAGCCATCTAACCCCACACTCAGTGATCCACACCGAGAAGATAGGATGCCTCAAAATTCAGGCTAATATAATTATTAGATAGGCCACATCATAGAAATCAATGGACAACAACTCAAAATCTCTAAAACGTGTGGGTCACGTTCTTTCTTTTGGAATGACACAATGGTTGTGCAAAACGTTATACACTTTTCAGTCTATGTAAATGGGGCCCATCTTTCAATAATCCCAACCGTTCGAGTCCATGAAGGACTTTTAGTTCATGTGCCAACCATAGTGGAGCACATAATATCAACCATTAATATTAATGAACGTAACCCTATCGCGTTAAGGACTGTATACTGCCACATGTGGTCGACAATTATCCCTAAGTCTTAATTTTTGCACAGTTGGATATCCATGGTGGGGCCCACTAAGATGGGAGGTCCAGTTTTATGGACCATATACTGTCTCGGTTTGGATCACCATCCATCACTGTAGGGGGAATACTTCCAGTACACTGTCCACTACCTGATGAATGGACCGAATTAAAAGGAATGTTATCACTGAAAATAAAAATTCCTGTTAGTTGTTTATGTTATCACTGAATGTGGATTTGGCTGACATTTGATCGATGCCAATTGCAAAAAAACTGGGATACTCTGTAAGAAATGTGATGGTTCGTACTCTTCCATTCCAGTACTGTACACATGGCATACGTTCCAATCAAACTTAATCGTCCAAATCATGGGCCCGATTTAGATGGGTCCTGGAAACAAGTATTCTGAGTTAATTGGATAAGTAGCCAGTTCGTCACATTCGATGGATGGTTTTGATGAAGATAATCAACGGTCCAAATGCATTGAACAAATGTATTTTACTTAGAGGCAACGATGATCGCGCTCAGTCAATCTTACTGGGCTTATAGAAAGACACTCGACGTGTACCAAAACAGCAAGTTTGTGACAGTTTTAAGTCGTTAATCAGGTGGACCCACAACGTATTTCTTTATTAAGCATCTGCTTGTTGGCCCATCCATTGAATGGTTACGATTTTTCCATGTGGGAGATCTGTTCCGTCCATGGGCAGAAAGAGACTCTTATTATCAACTGTTTGGATCACTGAACCCGCAGGCGCCACTTGTACAAAATGAAAGCCGACGCTGCATAACGCCTCTTTAAAAACTATCAACCATGAACACAAAACTCTGTGGAGCCCACCGCAATGTCTGTGTGACATCCACTCAGGCCATCAGTTTCATCAGCTCACATTAGTAAATGAGCCTAAAATTGAGGCAGATCCAAGACTCAAATGGGCCACACCATAAGAAACAGTATAGATGGTAACCACCACCATTGAAATATTCCTGAGCCCACTGATATTTATATGCCATCAACCCGTTTATAAGGTGATTACCACCAAAATGAAGGGAAAAGACAAATATCAGCCTTGATCCAAAACTCGTAGGCCCCAAGAAGGTTTCAATGGTGGATGTTCAATTCCCACCTTTTCCTGCAGTGTGGCCCGCTCTAGTTTTTGATCTGCCTCATTTTTGGTCTCGCATCCTAAAATTATCTTGCGAAACTGACAGATGGAGTGGATGTCACACGGACATCACAGTGGGCCCCACAGAGCATTGGGCTACGGGACCTCCATCTGAGTCTTCTGCATGCTCGCGGGGCATTGATTTACCATGCAGGTCCTGCTGTGTGGCTCTTCTGCCGGGCATCAGACCTCTGCTGAATTAGATGACCACACACGTATGAACTAACGGCGACGAGTGGACCATATTCAACATCTGGCTAAATTGGACCAGCCAGACAGTGGCCAGATCATGTCCATGGTGGGCCACACATGATGAACCCCCTACCTTTTTTAACAAAGACCTATCCCCATCTAACGCAAGAGAATACATTCCACCGTCCGTCCCGCCATGTGTACAATAGAAGGTACGGGCCCACCTCAAACGTCATAGGACCCTTCAGGTGAACAGGACTCGAGCGCGCTCACTACAACTATAGCTCAACGGTTCGGTTCAACTCCTACCGGTTGGGATCTTAAAATGAGAAGAACTTTGATACTCCGGCAAAGTGTAATGGATGATACACAGGCACTACGGAATTACTTAGAAATCGCACACGTGTATACAAGTAATTAAAATTATACGTATTTGGTTATCTGACCATCAGATTGGTGACATTTATTGAAGGGTTAGTAATTAAAATATGCAATTGGTCTGTTTAACAAACAAGCGTCCATGAATCAAGTGTCAGGAATGTTCAACTAATCTGATGAACTGTGACTCAGAGACGGTGGATTCCACAAATTTAGCCGGTTTTAAATTGGAGCTGAATGTTCAACCAATCTGGTGCCTGCATAGATTGCATCATACGCTGCCACAATATCAAATCTTTCTCCTTCGAAAACGTCGTCCCGACCAGTTTGAAACAGCAATTGAACCATTATAGACTAGGGCTGTAACTTTAGGGAGGTGTCCCGACCCCAGGCACCCTGAGTTCGGATTGGGTTGTTAGGATCCTCTGGTTGGGTTCGGATAGGAAATCGGGTTGGTCTTCTTCAGGACCCAACCAGCCCCAGTTGCCCCCTCGTTCAGATACCTCTCTATAGTTGGACGTATGGCCGGCTTGGGCCAGACTATTAGAACATAAACGACCAGTTAGCTTGACCCAACCAGTTCAAAATCGGGGCCCCAGGCCCACCCATTGTCAGGCCTAGTTGGGCGAGCTTAAATCTCGCTGCCTGTATTCACAGATCTGCACCGTCAGATGAGCTGAGGTATGGGTCCCCACGACTTGCTCTTGTGACCTCCTTACAAATACAAAATGTCTCAGGCAGTTGCCTGATTCCTGATCAGTTTGCTACATTCCCAGTGAAACTAGGAGAAAAAACAGCCAATGCCTGATGAGTTTGTGGAATCAGTTCCCAGCTAATTAACAGTTATCTATTAAACTTATTAGGCAATGGTCTACACCATTTTTCGCCAACAGAATTCCATCCATGAAAGAAACAGGATGAAACAATAGGAGGGGCAGAGAAAGAACCCCAAATGGTGAAACAGCAAAAACAGTAGCAGTTCTGACTCCACATAATGGTTTATCAGGTGAGGAACCAAACTGAATCCAGCCTAATGCAGTTTTTGTTTTCTGTGGTGCCACAGTGGAATGGATTTTTATCCACCAACCCACTGGGAATTGACAAAACAATCCCAATTTGAGGTACATCCAAACAGGCCCTAAGATGTACAAGTCATTTATATGATTTATGCAGAGAAGCACTTGGACATCCAGCTACGCAAACCCCCAAGCGATGCGCATTGAAGAAATCAATGGGCAACACAAGCAGATGGAACTAATCATATACTAATACAACAACTATGAATCCACAACGGTAAAACTAAAAGAACTCGAAGTCTAGATATTTACCCCCAGACTTCATGTCTGCCCCGACCATCCTCTTGCTGCTGCTCCCCACCCCAGCTGCCCCAACTGCTCCCTCGGCCACCGCAAATTTCCCGGGAGGCTCTGCCTCCACAGGCCTTGGCACCTCTGGTGGTGTGCTGCAACGTATCAGTGCCCAGTTGACACCTTCAAAGAAAGGGTGCTGTTTGATCTCGGTTGCCCCCCTCTTCACCCCAAGCCTATGCTGGGGCTCCTTCACCAGCAGGCCTCTAATCAAATCCCTGCTTGAATAACTGGTGGCAGGTGAATCTGGAAATCTCAGCTGCTGGCCAACCACGTTGAACAGCGTTGCCCGGTTGCCCGATCCCTTGAATGGAGTCCTTCCATATAAAAGCTCGTGCAAGAAAATACCAAACGTCCACCAGTCCACTGCACTGCCATGGCCTTCACCCTTGATGATTTCTGGAGCGAGATATTCATGGGTCCCAACGAAAGACATGGACCTAGCCGCAGTTGGCTCCGCAACAAGCTCAGGCAAGGTTGACACCATCTGTCCAAGATCTGCCCGTGGTTTTCTGCTCTTTTTCTTGCTTTTCTGAGGGAAGATCCGCGGGATAAAGCATGAGGGCTGGATGCACACAGAAGATGGCTCGATGCATGCAGGTTGGACACAAAATGCGCCAGCAGCCCGTTTGGAGGGGTCAGATTCAAATAATGACGTTCTTATCAGGGTTGGTGAAACTGCACACCTTAAAGAGAGGTCAAAATCTGAAAGCATAATGTGTCCATCATCACGGACAAGAACGTTTTCTGGTTTTAAATCCCGGTAAACGACTCCCAGCATGTGTAGATACTCGAGAGCTAAAAGCACCTCTGCTGCATAAAACCTGAAAAAAAAAAATGAGGAAGAAGTTATCTATACATGAATGAGATCAAGAACATAAAATTTTAATGCCTGCAATATCATTCGTACAAAAATATGTTTGAAGACGAACCACACGATGTCAATTATCATTTAGCACTTGCACAATGATTCTCGCCATAGTCAAATTTCACTGAATAGACGGTCAAATGACCGAAACAACAGCTCCAGAATACCTATACAAAAATCTCTCCCCAGATGCCATGAAAAAATTATGAAGGGCAAGATCATCAACAATTTTTATTTCTAGTTCAGATCACACACTCATAATCCCTGAAACCCTTAAGTCGGGAAATGAAAGCATGCAGAGAATGAATTTCCTAGGCCCATATCTTAAACCCATTGCTTTGGCAACCATGTCACTGGAACTGCAGATAATGGGGCAAAATAACAAAGAACTTCTAACCTGAATGGATTACGAACAACTCCACAATAGGTATAAGACACATTCAACTTACTGCTACTGAGTTTGCACTATGAACACCTAAATGAAGGAAGCAACCATATCAAATCCTGAGCAGTCAAAGTAGACCCGCACAATCTACACACATAAAATCCTTCCAATCAACCAGTTGCATGGAAAAGCTGATGGCATCATACCAACATAAAATAGATGCCTGAGAGAGGTGAGCAAGGTTTAGTGGATCAATGGGTTTATCTCTTTCCATATGCTCTGGAACAGGCATGAAAGAAAAGTGTTCAGATAGTAATGGAATATTAATTGACTCTAAAACAGGTTAAATGGCTCTCAAAACCAGATCAGCACAAGAGATGTGCTAATCTAGCCATCCAATACGAGGTCTCAGCACTGGCCGAAGGAATACAATGGATAAACAAATGAAGACCTGTCTCCTACATGTTGAATAAAACATATCTAAGGTGTGAAGTCCCCAAGCCAAGTTGATTGCAGTTGAGACTTTGATTGCAAGAAACAGTAAGTTTATGATAGTAAGGGAATAGTAATTGCCTCTAAAAAGGTTAAATGGCTACATGAACAGATCAGCACTAGAGGTAGGAGCTGATCTAGCTTAGCTATACATTACATGGTCCCAACCATGCCTGAAGGAATGGCAATGGATCAATAAGTAAAGAATTGCACTCATCCCTGCTGCATAAAACATGTCTGATGTGGGGAGTCCCCAAACCAAGTTGATTGCAGTTGAGACTTACTACTATAAATGAAGGCCATGCAAACACAAACACTGAAGGAGCCACAACCAGACCCCAAAACAATGAATGCCCCTCAGTCCAATGTCTGCCTCCAAAGGTCTAGCCTGGTCTCACAGAAGTCTCCTCAGGGAATCATTGCTTTTCGCTCAAGAACGTAATCATTTCTGAAATCAGTTAAAGCTCCCAAAACCATCCCAGTATTAAAATAGAGGCAGCAGAACCTTTCAAACTAGGGCATGTTTCAACCCAGAAATAGTAAAACAGTCCCGGCACCACAGAACAACTATGAGTAATCATTAACAAGAAAATATGCAAGGGGCAATCTATGTTTCACTGATGATCTATGTTTGAAACACCAAAAAAAGAAGAAGAAGAAGAAGAAGAAGAAGAAGAAGAAAAGAAAACTCAATTCAATCAGATCATAATGAGAACCGGAAAAAAATTAATAAATAATAAATATCTTGATTTGCTCATGACTTGTTCAAGACTTGGTTGACTAGTTTGACTAGACTAGACAAAACTGGCAAGAACTCGTAAAAACTCAACAAAACTGAAGTCCAAAGGACAACACTAGATTCGTCATTACTACAATATCTATAAATTTTAATTATTTAAATATTACCACTTTGAGAAGGATGTTGCCCATTGAATCTGAGTTTGGGTGGAAGAAATGGAGATGTGCCTCTGGGTTTTATGCGATCGTCGTGTACCACTCAAACTGAAATGGAAATTTTATATGATAACTATAAGACCAACCATGCTTTATGGGGCAGAATGCTGAGCAGATAAGGAACAACATGTTCATGGGATGGGTGTAGCTGAAATGAGAGGATGTTGAGGTGGATGAGTGGCAAGAGGAGGAAGGATACAATTAGAAATGAATGGTTTTGAGGAAACATAGGAGTAGCGGAGCAGTACCGGGACCAAGAACTGCACTGTTTAGAGTGAGTTGGTAATAAGACGGGGGAGTAGACTTAGATGGTTTGGTCATTTGCAACAGAGATCAAGAACTGCAGGGATTTAGGAGTGAGTTGGTACAAGCTGAAGGCTCTAAAAGGGCAAGGGGAAGGCCCAAAAGGATGTGGGTGGAGATGGTAAGAAAAACTTGATGACCTATGATCCAATGGAAGTTATGGGTCTTATGACAGAGCAAGATTCATGTAGCAAACCCCAATTAATTGGGATAAGGCTTAGATGGTGATGATTAATATTACCACTTTAAGTTCAAGACCCAAAAGAACTCAACCAAGTTACTCAACTCAACGGACTTTCAAATCGAATAAAGATTTTGAGTTTTAGAGCTATGCTAATGACACTATCAAAGAATACAAAATCTCTAAGCATATAAAATATCAATGAGGCAGCACTTTATATTCTCGGCAACACTAGGCAACCGTATCCTTCTCCAGAGAATCCCAAAAAGAAACAGGAACTGTAAACTTGAAGCCAATAAGAGGACACTCATATGGCATAAAAACAGGTATCAAAAACAAGGAAAAGAGAACTCTTGTAATAACCAAACCAACTTTGAAAATCTGGCAAAGCAGAGTTATGCAAATCGTATTTGCTTTCTCTGTGATAAGTGGTACCAAAGTTTAAAAAAAAAAAAAAAACAGTTACGAAAAAGAAAAAGAAAACATTGGAGCCGGATATATTGACATCAATAAACTGACTACAGAAGAAAATATGGCTTATGAGGAGAAACATTACAAAAATGATGATGTTGTTCTGCCTCATAAAACATTACTCAGCTAAAATCTCACCGTGCTGCATACTCAGGGAAGTGCTTCCCTGGCTGTCGCTGTCTCAAAGTGTGCAAATCACCTCCTGGACAGAATTCCATGACCAAGCATGAAAACCTGTCCGTCTCAAAATGGGTGTACAAAGTTGGCAGGAAAGGATGATCCAGCAGCTGCAATATTTCCCTTTCAGTCTGAGCCCTTGTTAACTTCTTCCTACTTGCAAGAGACGCCTTGTCCATCACCTTCATCGCAAAGTAGCACCGGGTTCCACTCAACTCTGATAGATAAACGCTGCCAATATCACCACAGCCAAGCCGCTTGAGCAATCTAAAATGGCTCATCCCCAAAATCCCATCCCTTGCCCGAACAGCCAGAATAGCCTTCCATCTAGGGTCGTTTCCTTTGTGAGGCTTATTAGCACTCCCAGTTAGATTACTCCAATTGCTTTCATCGCTAAGGCCACTGCTATCGCTTGCTCTACTGATGCTAGTTTTCCCACTTTCAAGAGAATCTCCTATAACACTCCCCTTGGCACTCTCACAATTCTTTTCCATGCTAAGCATGCCATCACTAGTTATCCCATCGCTTCTGTATGTGCCCGTGCAACTATTGACGATGCTCATAGCTGTGACAACACCAGTACTATCAATGCTACTATGTGGGCTTATGTTGCCACTGGGAGGCAAGGAAGCATCCCATACACACTCCTCCTCAGAATCATGAGGAAGAAGTGTGTTCTCTGTAGTTTGTGATGCACGAGGAACCAGAAATGGAGATGGTGATGATGATGCCTCTAACTCTTTAGGCTCCTCAACGGCGCTTTCTGAGTTCAAAAGAACAGCAGTGCACGTTTTCACACCAGGAACTCGAACCGAAAGATCTTCAAGAAAAGGACCCTTCACAGAAAGGCTTTTCACCAGGCATCCTCTCTCGGACTTGTCTTGATCAATTGTTACATACACTGTCCTCATTAGATCAGTATCAACAGGTTCAGGGGGATGACTCGCCCCAGAGAACGAGCTGGGCCCACCTTCATCACATGCATTGCTGGCCTTAAACACAGCAGCCCCGGATGTAAATTCCACCTGTTCCTGGAAAGAACCTTTTCCTTTCCGTGCTTGTACAAGTACAGGCGGGTCCAATTTTTGAGATCTCTGTGCCCCAGCTGGAGCCACTTCCGCTCTTGGCACAGCACCGAGGAATTGCCTGGGTAGTATCTTCAGGTTCAGGGATTCTCTCCATCTCTAGGAATTGCCTGGGTAGCATCTTCGGTTCAGGGATTCTCTCCATCTCTAGGAATTGCTTGGGTAGCATCTTCGGTTCAGGGATTCTCTCCATCTCTAGGAATTGCCTGGGTAGCATCTTCGGTTCAGGGATTCTCTCCACCTCTAGGAATTGCCTGGGTAGCGTCTTCGGTTCAGGGATTCTCTCCACCTCTAGGAATTCCCTGGGTAGGGTCTTTGGTTCAGGGATTCTCTCCATCTCTGATGAGTGTCTAGAATTACATACATCGATGGGAAAATGTATTCCTGGAGCCACTTCTGCTTGCGTCACAGAGACATGTAAATTTGATACCTTGTCATTAACTGCAAATTGTCCGGGTAGTATCTTCGATTCAGGGATTCTCTCTGTCTCTGATGAGTGTCTAACATTACATAAATCAACGGGAAAATGTATTCTTGGAGCCACTTCTGCTGTAGGCAAAGAGCCATGAAAATCTGATACCTTCTCTGGAACTGGAAATTGCCCGGGTAGTGTCTTTGATTCAAGGATCCTCTCCATTTCTGATAAGCGTCTAACATTACATGAATCGATGGAAAAATGAATTCTCTTCGCTACCTCAATGACAAAATACTATGAACATGTGGCAGTTTTAGACTGAAGGGTACTCCACAATGTCCTTTTCTTGACCTTTTTTTTTTTTTTTTCACATCACCAGTACAAATATTGAGAAGGGTTTTCTTCCAAATGCAGGAATTTCAGCCAATCTCTCCAACCCTCCCACTCAAATCATACAATCACTAGCGAAAGACAGAGGTTGCTGCGAGTGAGCAAGAAAGAACAGTTTTAGCATTGCACATAAGCCATCTTTCTATCCATTCAATAAACCTACATTAAAAGAATAGCACCCATCAGAACAAACCAGATTTCTGAATTTCAACACCAATTCGCAGTAGAACATCAGAGCAGATATCAGAACCACAAGAGCCCGATTCAAACGAAAAGACATGCGAATTTGCATAGACATAAAACAATCGGGATTGAGCATGTGTGTTTCCCAAATGCATGAGAAATTTCAAATAGCTGAGAGCGTAATGATCTCAAAGGCACAGCAGAATACGAATAAGTCATTGAAAAATTTCCAAGAATCCTTCAGATCAATAACCTTTAAAAAAAAAAAACAAATAAACAGACAATCTCTAGATAAATTCAGAATAACTGAAGAACTAAAACTCATAGAAGTAGAACATTTACAGAACCCTAGAAAAATAAGAAAAAGGAAAGAAAACAGAACTAAAAACAGAGAAAAGCAGTCCGCGAAATCCCACCACAATCACTTCCCCTGACGATTCCTTCCCTCCACCCTTCAAATCCACGCCAGAAATTTCGAAAGAACAAAAAAATCACGGAGGGCCGAGAAATGACAAACTCCAGCAGAAGAATCAGACACAAGCGTACCCGAAGTTTTCCATGTTTGAATCGGCCATCGTCCTTCCGCTTCCCGCAAGCAAAACGTAGGATCTAGAGCTTGAGCTAGGGTTTTTGGAGAGTACAAGAAATAGGGTTTTCAGAGCTCTCTATCTCTCTCTCTCTCTCCTAAAAGGGGGAGAGGCTGCTGCTGGCAGCAAGCAGAGAGCAGCGAGCGGGGAGAGTTGCAGGTGGAATTTCGCTTTCGCTTTTTTTCTTTTCTCAGTATTTGCATGTAATGAGTCAGGTGTATACGCTCTGCGAAAGCAAGACGCTCCGGATGCCTGTGGGCCCCACCACGGCCCGCCATTCTCTGCTTTAGGTCATGTGGTGGGGCCCACTTATGCTCCCCTTTTGCGCTACACTTCTTTTCCAAGGCTCGTATCATCAGCAACCGTTCGCTATCGCTTTTGGATCTTGGGCTGGACTCTTCTTGCGAGGTTTGCAACGTTTTTGTCATTGGTGGGTGGTAACTTATCCTCTGTGCATGTACGGGAATCTTGACCGCCCAATTCGTGGGCCCAGCGTGCAATGTTCTTCTTTGGATTTGGACCGCTGAACACAGTTTGAATGGTCTTAGTAGGGCTGTAAATGGTTGGGTTCGGGGCGGGTTTAGCCAAAACCAGACCCGCCCATTTACTAAACGGGTCTGGTCCAAATTTAAATTTTAGACCCAGACCCTTTTACTAAATGGGCGGGTCCGGGTCAGGTCTGAGTCAGCCCATTAGACCCATTTATAAATGGGTCCGAGTTTGGTAGAGGGAGATCCACCCAGACCCATTTATAAATGGGCCGGGTCTAATAGGTCCGGGTCTGAATCAAGTATGTGAGCATTTTACAAGGCTTAAAACCGGGTTTGGACGGGTCCCTTGTAACATAGACCAAACCCGCCCACTTACTAAATGGGTTTGGGTCGGGTCGGGTCGGGTCGGGTCGGGCTTAATATAAAGAAAACCAAACCTAAACCCGTTTAACAAATGGGTCTATTCTTGGACCCAGACCCATACCATTTAACAAATGGGTTGGGTCTGGGTCGGGTCTAAATGAGTTGGGTCTGGGTACCCCATCGGGTCCACTGACCCATTTACAGCCCTAGGTCTTAGTTACCAGATATTTATGCCACGTTTGAGGTGGATGAACCACCACTATTTAAGAGACCGTAAAACACACATAGTAACCTTTTGTTTGATAGAGCTTCGCTAAGTCCACACGCGTGTGCCATAAAGCTCATGTACCCGCCACATATGTGCCAGCATGGAAAAATAGGTCCAAGATCCAAACCATCCATCAGAAAAACACCACTATATTGATGCTAATCAGATTCGGTCACTAGCTGGGCCACAGTTTAAAAAACAAGAGTACGGCTCTGAAAACTTGGCTGAAGTTTTCTAACCCATCCACCTGTATGTGATAGTGGGTCCCAGACACTGAGTGGACCAGATTTAGTTTTGGGTAAACATGTAAAAGTTCGGACCAAACTCATGAATGGATTGGATCTCCTATTTATTCGCAATTCTGGCATAAGTATGGTGTGTACATGAGTCTTATTGCACGCGCGCGTTGGCTTCCCAAAGCTCTTTTTTCATACACTCCGGCGGATTATGACTCTTGATTCACAGACACTTACTAATGGTACACGTGGCATACATTAACTAACTGAATGGACTAAATTGTTCATAGTGTCGCTGAATCAAAATCTCAAAATGAGATTGGTTGAACCATCCTAGTCACTGTTCGGACACTTGTTTGTTGAGAGATGACCATAGGATATTTCAATTTTAACCGTCCAATAAATGTCCACACACTCGATAGATAATCTAACAAGTCGTAACTTTCGGTCCATGATATTTTTAAACTGGGACCGATGATTTGGACAATCTAATTTGAAGTAGTTAAATGCGAAGTTCGCAATTTCTAAGTAATCTTTATAGCTGCGTATCAACCATCATACTCTACCAGAGTACGAAAGTTTTTATCTGCATCTGAAATTTTTCTTTCAGACACTGCGCGTTTCTCACTGCATTGTAAGTGGCGTTTCAGCCGCTGTGTGCGTGTAGCATAGATGCGCCTTAATCGAAACCGTCGATTCGTGGACCCAAATGTAGGTGGACCACGGCCAGAAAAAGAATAGCAGGCGATTAACCATCTAGTTTCCCTTTCTGAACTTGAACATCTGACAAGTACTCTTGCTGACCGTCGGCTACCAATTGGACACTTACGATCGTTCATGTAGTGTGATTCTGGGATATGCCCCACCTAAAAAATAGGCCCATACTTTCAATGGTCTAGATTGATGTGCATGTAGGTGTTATCTATGGTGGACGAGTCACCACCATTTAACATGGTGGCAAATACGGGAGTCACCTTTTGTGGTACCTTCAAAGAAATATTAATATTAATATTCATTAAATTATCACCATTCATTTGTGGCCAGGATCTTCTGATTGGTGCGAATTTTAGACGTTGATCTAACTGCAGGTGACATTTTCTGGATGGACAGTCCAGATAATGACGTCGTTGTGCACATTTCAAAAACCATAAAATAATAACATTTTCACTCACTGCTTAGATTATCAAATACCAGCAAGATGGCCCTCGCGCGTGTAGAGCACCATCCAAACACATACATGCTCAAATGCCAATTTGGCATGGCTACCCGTGATCTAAGATTTCCATAAGGTAGATCCAAGGGTTGAGATCTGTTGACCAAAAATCCAGGCCGTTTTGACCCCCAGGTGGGCCACAGTGTACAAAACAAATGGATCGCTAGAGATCTTGTTTTAGCCGTTCATTTGGCCCACTTCAGGATCAAAGCAATCTAAAAGATCTACCTCTGCGGACCACCTGATCAAAAGGTTCGATCTTGCACACACGTGCCACATTGGCATGTTTACTTGAGTGTGAATGTGCACTGTTAGATACGACACGTGTACAAATATATACCGTTTGTCATCTTCTTCTAATATGCATGGGGCCACGTTTTGAATGGCCTGGATCTAGTACATGCGTAGCACGTATGCTCGTGTACGTCGAATAGCCTCTTCAATAAATCGTCACGCGAATCGTACTGGTACTTAGTTTTTTTCCGATTTTTTAAAAAAGAGAAAGTGACAAAATATCATTTCTGGTTTTGTCCGCTTCGAGGAAAAGGCAATATTCCGTTTCCCATACTCTCTTGGGGTGGGACATCTTCCTGTTTGAAGAGATGAGACGTTTCGCTGAGATCCAGACCGTTCACCTACGAGTCCTCATTTTAGATGGTTCAATGCGGAAATATCTCATCATTGATATCATCATTTGTACTAGGGGGAAGTAGCACGCGCAACCCACGTGGAGAGAGGTTGCTGGAAGAGAGAATTTCTGGCTGGGGTTGGATGTGTAGGAGAAAGGAAAGACTGGGTGTATCGTGGGAAGGACGTGCCGAGGTTACTTCCATTAACTTGGGAGAAATGACTTCCAAGTGTATGAAATCCACGCCGTCCTTCTGGGTCTTCATCCAAAAATTCAGAATCATTCAACATTCTGGTGGGTCATTCCAAAAATTCACATGATAGGGGTCTATATGAGTTATGGAATACTTTGATTTTTGGGTAATTCTTTTATACTGATGAGTAATTTGGATTAGATAGCATATAAAGCAGACAGGGCCCACTAATGATGCGTGTTATCCATTCTTATTTAATCAGGTCATTGTAAGGCATGAACTCAAAATTGAAGCATATCCAAAACTTAAATGGACCACATCAAAGGAAATTGAATTAATTGAACCCATGCGGTTGAAAACTTCTTGGGAACATGAAAGTTTTGAATAAAGTTCATATTTGTGTTTTAATTTTTGTTTATCATATCTATGTGACCTTATGAACAGATTGGATAACAAATAAATGTCATCATAGGCCCTAAGAGGGTTTCAACCATTGACGTCATTTTTTTTCCACCATTTGCTGTGGTGTGGTCCACTTGAGCTTTGGATATGCTACAAAATTTACTCGATAGGCAATCTGTGTTCATATTAAATCCACATTTTTTCTCAATTTAAATGCCATCTGAGGAAAAATATAGGCAAAAGTAAGGAAAAGAGATGATCTAGAAATCAATGGGCTTACATGGGAGTTAGTCATTTCCTACCAGAAGTGAATCATAAATTTTATTGTATTGATACTTTGATTTGCAATCCAAACCGTCCAAATTATAGTCACCATAGATGAACATAAGGCATTTGTGTAGAAGAGGAAGAAGACCACTAAATTATAGTTATTATATGTGCCAATGAGAAGGCCCTAGGTGGGTGGGGCCCACATGAGAATCTAAGTGATCCATTCATCAGGTGAGACATACACGGATGATGAAATAGACAGTTATAGATAACACATTGACTAAAATTTTACCTCCATCCAGCATTTGTTACTCTCCACTTATTGAACCACCCTATGAGCATTCAAATTTCCTTCTGTAAAGAAAATTCTGTCCGTTCATATTTGTGGACATTATATAACAAGTATAGTCCATCATGTGCCTAACTTCTTCTTCTTTTTTCTTTATCTTTTTTTCTTTTTTTTAAGTTAGCCAAGCAACGCACCGCACCCTGTTAGCTGGGCAACGCACCTGCTTGGTTAGTCACATGATGCACCCACCCACTAGTGGGGTTAGTATGTCTCCTTAGCACTTGAGCCTGAGACTTGCTTGTTGTTCAAATGCCTAGGCATCTTCTGGGCTAGCAAGTGAGGCACATGCCTACCTATTTACATGTAGCATTTGTACTCAAATGTAAACAGTACAATTTTAAGTCTTCCCATGGATGAAGCATAATACATCATGTTAGGATTGCGTCATGGAAAACCAATGCTTCATTGCTCTTTGACCAACTCCATGCAAGGAATCATAATTCAAGCGTTGATCTAGTTAATATGTGTAGAACATAGTTATATTTATGGGTTTGTTGTCCTCAAGCATTCTAAGATTATACATGACGGTTTGTAACCAGGGAGAGCTGTGATCCATGTATCTCAGTGCCTTGGCCATAATCATATTATGTTATTGGACAAATTTGCATTGTTCACATTAGTTATCTTATGCAAGGGGAGTGACTTAGTAATAGGATGAATTGTTTCCACCATCGGGCTCAAATCGAGATCGGTGCACATTCGCCCTATATTATATAAGTGTGTGAGTGTATCATAAATGGCTCTCTAGACTAGAGCCTTTGATCATTCACGTTAATAGAATCACGTGCAATTAACTAATTCAAAAAAAAAAAAAAAATCCATCATGTCTAAATAAGAAGATACTTGCGGTTGCCCTAGATCTATTAAATCTCTCAACCTGATAATGCGTGGATGAAAAGATCCTAATTGATACTACTTTAACATACTTTATGATATTACCTAGAAGCTACTGAAAGGTATCTATAAGACTAGCATTTTACCTATACAATTCAAATAAGGATCTTGCATGATAGACGGAATGGATTCACATGTGCAACATGCAATGCCCCGTGGAGCATGGATGTTTGTTGCAACATGAGCCCCACAGGACCACCTTGATGTCTATGTTAAATCCACTATGGCAATCAAATTCTTCATATCATGCTATGATTATAGCTCTGAAAATGAATCAAATCCAAGACTCAGCTAGCCACACCATAAGAAATGGGGATTGAACGCTTAGCACTAAACCTATCACCATAAGTGCCAAGAAGGTTCCAAAGGTGACTGTTTCCATCCCTATTGTTTCTTGTGGTGTGGCCCAATTCGGTCTTGGATCTTGCCTAATTTTTTATGTTCTCTTCTTAAGATAAGCTTCTCAAATAGATGGACGGAGTGGATTTATTTCTCAATGGATCCCACAGGGCTTCGTGTTGCCGAACTCCCTGTGACAAGTGTAGTAGGAAATCGAGCTTCTTTTTTTTTTTTTTTTTTTTTTTGGGGGGGGGGGTGGGGGTGGGGTCACCCTCTCAGGGGGAGGTTTGGTACCTACCTATTGAACTATGATATGTTTGGACGTTAGCCTTTGAATATGGATCATCTTTCAATGATCCAAGCCGTTTAGACGATGGGTCTCAAATATAATCACTTAAATTGGACTACTGAAATGGACGGCCATCACAATCTTTATGTAATCAAGGGGTTGAAATGCTCAATCCAATAAACCTTACAGACCTTTCAGACATTCTCCATCTAAGGAGAGCTCTATTGTATCAATGTCTTGGATCATTGAGATTAACCCAATTCCAATGGATAAAGTCCCGCGTATCATATTGCAACACGCGGTTATGTTTTTCAGGTGATTGCTAAGGAGTAGTTGTTGAGAATTTTGGTTTTAAAAATTAAATAAAATAAATTTTTTTTCAAAATATTTCATTTTTCCTCCAAAAACAATTTTGAAAAACCAAAAGAAAAGTGGTATTTTGTTTAGCCCCATATATGATAGAGCGGGAGAAAACTTTCGATTTATAAGACTTTGTAAAAAGAATATTTTTACTTGGAGAAAATGGAGAGAGAGAGAGAGAGAGAGAGAGATATACTTTGGTTCAATGCGC
Source organism: Liriodendron chinense (assembly GCA_003013855.2). Lineage (NCBI taxonomy): Eukaryota > Viridiplantae > Streptophyta > Magnoliopsida > Magnoliales > Magnoliaceae > Liriodendron > Liriodendron chinense. The sequence continues at coordinate 8,882,795 of PVNU02000637.1, read as the reverse complement.
TAGAGTGATCATGGACAGTATGGCTGTAAAGGCACTAGTGGACTTCGTAGAAAGGTGCGTAGTGTGAGTGGTGGGCTGGTTTAGAAATCATAAAATTCAACAAATCTATTACAAGCTCTCTAAATAATAAAGAAAAATACTTATCCAACAGGTCTATCACAAGCTCTCTAAACGGTAAAAGAAAAATACTTTTCTCATTTTAAAATCACTTGAGCAAAGCAAGTCTGTACATAAGACCACAGAAGGCTTGTCGTATTCTATGAGCAATTTGCTTGTAACCGATCAATGAAACTTTAAGGACAGCGTATACTATACAAAACTTTGAGGACAGCATATACTATACATGTAATTATTTTTATTTTTTGGTTTTCGAATTTTATTTCTTTTGAAATCATTTTCAACAGTAGTGGTGACTAAGTGTTAATATTCCTTTTGAAATCATTTTCAACAGTAGTGGTGTCTAAGCGTTACTTGAGTAACATCTTAGTGACTATTACCCTTATAGTGGGGTCCACCTTGATGATGTGTTGTATATCCATGCAGTCCACCCGTTTTTTAAGACCATTTTAGAATGTGGTCCCAAACGTAAGGCATATCCAAATCTCAGGTGGACCGTACCACAAGAAACAATAGTTATTGAATGCCCACCAATAAAATCTTACTTGGACCTACCATAAGCAATTTCGTAATGTTTATTTGCCATCCCACCCATTGGTAAGGTACCAACCTGGATGAAGGGAAAATATAGAGATAATCTTGATCCAAAACTTTTTTGGCCTACAAAAAGCTTCTAATGGCTATTTCCCACCTCTTACATACATTCATTTATTTATTTATTTATTTGGTCAGTCATGCAACCCAGCCACCCAGTCAGTCATGCGATGCACCCACTGGTGCCGTCAGCAGCTGGAATTTCACCCTGATGGGTCTCCCACCTCTTACAGTTGTGCGTCTACTGGATATTTGGATCGGCCTAAGTTTTGGAATCATGTCATAAAATGTGTGGATCTACAATACATTTATTAAGATGGGCCCCACATCGTGAGGGTAACTCCTAACCTGCTACCTGTTTGGTAAACGCCTTCATAGGGCCCAAAGATTTTTTTTTGGTCAGTTCACACCCCACACTGTTAGTCAAACTTCAATCTTAGCCGTCCCCACAGTGGGAATGGATGCCAAGACCTAGTGTTGAAACGAGGTTTATCTTCATCTCAGTTTACCAATGTCCCAAAGGTGCGGGTATTGTGGGGCCCAAAGTTAAATTTAAATACTATCCAACACGTTCATTAACTAAGTCCCACTAGGATGAAGAGAGAAAAAACCATCAGCTTCTTCAAAAACTTCAATGGGTCCAAAGTACATTTCAACGCAGGCATCCCATCCTTAATTTTTTTATTTTCCTATGGGGTGGACCATTTTAGCTTCTAATTGGCCTGATTTTTAATATGAAGTCACAGATCAACCCTGTACAAATGATGGACGGAGTGGATTTCACGCGCACATCATGATGGATCTCACTTCTTTTAGGCACGGACTCCCTATAACGCAGACATTTGGTGAAAGTTTGGGCTACTTGACACCTCGGACTAGGATTCGGTACTGACCCCTCCAGTACAGAGCATCATAGTTCTGTGGCCCACCATGATGTATTTATTTTATCCACACCGTTCATTCATTTTGAGAACTCATTTTAGCGCATGAGCCCAAAAATGAAGTAAATCCAAAGCTCTAGTGGACCACACCACAAGAAGAAGTAGGAATAATGATGCTCATCATTGAAAGATTCCTAGCACCACCATGATGTTTATTCACCATCCAACCTGTTCATAAAGTGACATAAACCTGTAAGAAGGGAAAACACAAAAATCAGCTTGATTCAAAACTTCTGTGACCCACAAAAAGTTTTCAACGGTGGGTATTCAATCTCCACTATTTCCTGGAAGCTGGCAAAATGATTGAATAGTGTGAAACAAATACATCAGGATGGGCCCATGGAGCTTCAACCCATACCGTGCTCGCTCTTGAAGAGGTCACTACCGATTCAACCTGACCCTTTTTTTTCTAATTTAAGGTTGGAAAATTTGACCCAATTCAATTTTTGGATTGACCTGACCGATCTGAATTTTTATAGGTTAGGTTATGGTTGATCTGAATTTTTATAGGTTGCGTTAGGGTTAAAGTGACCTGACACATCCTAACCTGAATCATAAAAGGGTTAAGTAGACTATTATATATTGATTTTCTTCTTAGTTAAATAATACATAGTTTTTTTCTCTCACACACCCTGCTGGGAACAGTCCACATGTCTGTCAATTTAATAAACATGTGCACACCAATGATCACATTTTATGACATGTAGAACTAAAATATTATGAGATTTTTTTTTCATTTATAGTGCTCATTTATTGAAGAACCGAAATGGTAGCTAATGTTCCATAAAATAAATTAATAAAATTATCTTAATGGTTATATTTATTTGATTGTTGATAGAAATTTATTGGACGATTAAAATGAAAGGATTAAATGGCTCCATTTCAATAATTGTGTCCACAATTTAACTATCTAAAAAATTAAATATCAAATGGTCTTGTTGATATGGTTAAAAATGAAAAATAGCATTGTCGAACATTAATCGAATCTTTCAAATGAAATATTAAATGTCAATTTCTCTTTAATATTTGCTTAATAGAAATACTATAAAAAAAAAGCCTCGGTATATATATATATATATATATATATATATATATGGGAAATGGTACTATGAGGTCGAGCTATGTGGGCCCCACCATGATGTGGATCGAACATCAACATCGTGCATTTGATGGGTCCCCTTTAGCTTATGGAATATCCAAAAAATCAGGCGTATATGGAAATCAGGTGGGCCATACCATCTAAAACCACATGAGGACATGCTTAAAACATCTAAAAGCACTTGGTGGGGCCCATATAAGTTTTGGATGCGGCTTAAATTTGATCTAACCCCTCATCCAAGTGGGACACACGCAATGGATGGGCTGGATTTGTGACCTACATCTTAGTGGGCCCAATAATTGATCATCAATATTTTAATGGGCAGGTAACCCCTCTCAACTTTTGTCTATGGTGTGGCCCACCTAAGTGATAGATTGACCTGATTTTTAAGTCCGTGGACCACCATGGAATGGTGCATCTGACTGATGGGGTAGATGTTCGATCCACATCATGGTGAGGCCCACACAGCTCGACCTCATAGTACCAATTAGTTAGTTGTTCATTTAAATGCGGGTCAACCTAACCCGACCGTTTAATTTAGGTTGGGAAAATCCAACCCGAATTCAATTTAGGTCGAGTTAGGGTTGAAGTGGTAATGACCCGACACAAACTTGACCCGACACAAACTTGACCCGACACAAACCCGACTCAACTCGACCCATTGGCACCTCTAGGTGCGATGCAAACCGTCGAGATCCAATCCATAGATGGATAAGGGTTTTGTATGCTTTTTGCCCTTACAAAGCTTTGTATTATATTCAGCCTTCATTATTATTAAAACAGACCTTCACCAGATCCTCTACCAAACGGGTCCAGAGAATTGGATCCTGACCGGTCAAAGTGGGAGCGGATTAGGTGCGGCTCGACCTCACCCCAGATGGTGTGGCCCTTACGGTGGGCTCCCCCTTAATGTGTCTATTCTATACGCGTATTTTATGGCATGAGCCCAAAAATGAGGCAAATTGAAATCTCAAAGTGGACCATGCTACAGCCAGAAGTGGTGATTGAAAACTCTATCATTAAAAACTTTACAGGTCCCACTATAATGTTTCGGTAATACCATCCAACCAGTTGATAAGGTCACACCAGCAACATGAATGAAGGGGGAGAAAAAAAATATGAGCTTCATTATTCGGCTCATGGCCTAAAATGATTTAGGTGCAGTTTGGTAAACTGAAAAAATAAGGTCTGAAACTTAATTTAAGTGCTGAATTTAAGTACTTACATGTATTGAAAATTCTATTTGGTTATTTGATTGAAAAAAAGTCATGATATCTGAAAATAACTAATTTTTTCACAAAAATGTGTTTGGTAAAAGTAAACCATAAAAATATGAAAATTGACAATTTGTCATATTTGTCCCTATTGTCTCAATTTCTATCATTTGTAGAATATGAGACAAAACATGATATTGCCTTGCCACCAAATCCAAATCTCATGTGGACTACCCTATAAGAAACGGTGGTGATTGAACGCCCTCCAATAAAAAACTTCTTGGTGGACACAATGGTTTTGGATGAAGCCGATAGTTGTGTTTTCCCTTCATGCAGGTATGTGTGACCTAAATGAAGGGTGATCAACAGGTTGGATGACAAATAAACATTACAATAATCCGTGGGGTTTTTAATGGTTGACATTTAATCACCATTGTTTTCCTGTGGTGTGGTCCACCTAAGACTTGAATCTGCCTCATTTTTTTTATTACGCCCTAAAATACTTGTCCAAAATGGACAGGCAACATGGATAAAACACATATATCATGGTGGGTCTTACAGAGCACCATCCAATAACACCTAGCTAGTGACAACATCACTAGGCAATCCGCATCCGGTTGGGAGCGAATTAGATGTTACCTTAGTAACACCTTAGTAGGTGTTACCCCTACTATGTGGGGCCTACCTTGATGTATTTTTTGTATATCCATGCCATTCATCTGTTGTTACGCCTAATTTTAGGATGTGAACCAAAATTAGAAGAAGATTCAAATCTCAAGTGGACCATACCAATAGAAAGAGTGATGAATAATCATTAAAAGCATTTTGCAGGCCACAAAAGTTTTAGATCAATCTGATCTTTAAATTTTCCCTTCATCCAGAAATTCTTGACATTATGAAGAGCTTGGATTGCAAATAAACAATACCAAAACCTTACGATGGGCTCTTTGGAATTTTAATGGTGGGCACTCAATCAGCACTGTTTCCAGTGGTATGGTCCACTTGAGAATTTGATTTTCATAATTTTTGAAATAACATCCTAAAATGGGCTGTAGAAATTGATGTACAACGTGGATATACAAAATACTATCCATGTGGGCCATGCGGTGGGGGTAACACCCACTAAGCTGTTCCCAGGTAACACCTAATTTGCTCCCCATCCGATTTAACGGACACGGATTGGCTACTGACAGGTTGAGTAGCAAATCTCGCTACTAAAGTGACGTCACCATGTTCTATGGGCCTCAGCATGATGTATGTGTTGTATCCACACCATCCATCCATTTGGAGAGACAATTTTAAGGCATGACTCAAATAATGAGGAAGAACCAAAGCTCAAGTTGACCCCCACCACAGGAAACAGTGGGGATAGTGACATCCACTGTTGAAAACTTCTTAGGCCCATCATGATGTTTATTTGAGATCCAACCCGTTCATAAGTTCACACAGACATGGAGGAAGGGAAAACACAAATTTCAGCTTGATTGAAAACTTCTGTGGCCCCTAAGAAGTATTCAACAGTTGATGTCACTATCCCCACTGTTTTCTGTGGTGGGGGTCCACTGGAGCTTTGGATCAGCCTCATTCTCCAGTTCATGCCTTAAAATGATCTCTCCAAATGAATGGATAGTGTGGATACAAAACATACATCGTGCTGAGGCCCATGTTTCATGGTGATGTCACTTTAGTAGTGAGATTCGCTACTCAACCTAAGTAGCTAATCCGCATCCGGTTTGAACGTGGTTTGGTGTGTCACACAGCACCACATACTTCCTTTTAATCAACAACATCAAGTTTTGCGTGTCCTACCATGATGTATGTGTTATATCCAAACCGTCCATCCATTTGGTGAGATCATTTTATCACATGAGCCCAAAAATGAGACATATCCAAAGCTTAAGTGGACCATACCACATAAAGCAATGAGATTAGATGTCTATCTTCTAACCGTCCATCCATTTGGTGAGATCATTTTATCACATGAGCCCAAAAATGAGACATATCCAAAGCTTAAGTGGACCATACCACATAAAGCAATGAGATTAGATGTCTATCTTCTATAACTTCTTAGGGATCATAGAAGTTTTCGATCAAGCTAATATTTTTCTTTTCCCTTCATTTAGGGATGTGTGACCCTATGAACGGTATGGATGACAAATAAACATCATAGTGAGTCCTAGGAAGGTTTAAAAAACAATAATAATAAATCGAAACCTCACCTCAAGATTAACGAGAAGAAAATGAGAATTTGAGAACAATTTGGCCTACGTATCTTTAGGGATTTTTTCCTTTGTAGGAGAAGAAGGAACCACTTTGTGACTTCTGGAAACTTTTGGTGAGTAATCTTGTCATTTTTAAAAGTTGGCAGGGGTATTTTCGTTACAATTCATAATAAATTTAAAAGCAAATCGGTGAATTTTTTTCAGCCATAGGCTTTTGGCTTATTACTTATCGCTGAATGCTGTAAGTGATTTTGCTTTAAAGTTTTTAAGGATGGCGGACAAAATTATCCCTGTCAATATTTTGAAAAGACATTATTATCCTTTCACTTCCAAGCGTATTGCAACGTGACGTGGGAAAGTTCTATAAACCCTATCATGATATATGCATTATATCCACACTATTCATCCATTTTTCTAGATTACTCTAGGCATGAGCTAAAAAATGAGGCAGATCTAAAGATCAAGTGGGCCACACCAAAAAATAATTGAGATAATGACACCCACCGTTAAAACCTTCTTAGGGTCCACCGTGATGTTTATTTTACATCCAACCTCTTCATAAGGTCACATGGACCTAGAAAAAGGAAAAACATAAATATCAGTTTGATCCAAAACTTTTGTGGGCCCAAGAAGTTTTAAATGGTAGATGTTCTATTGCCATTGTTTTTTGTGGCGTGGACCATTTGAACTTTGGATTTGCATCATTTTTAGTTTCATACCTAAAATGACCTGACAAAATGGATGGATAGTACAGATATCACACATACATCATGGTGGGGCCCATAGAATTTTGCCAAGTTAAATAGGTATGATGGATGTGCCATGTTTTACGTAACATAATCCTAGTAAAAGGGAGCGATGAGGCGTTACCTGGCTAGACGTCAGCTGGTGTTGCCCCAACTGTGGGAGCCCACTTAGATGTATGTGATATATATCCAACCCGTCCATCAGTGTTTCTGGATCATTTTAAGACATGATCCAAAAAATGAACCAGATCCAAATCTCAAGTGGACCACACCATAGGAAACAATGGTGATTAACCGTCCACCATAAAAAACTTGTTGAGGGCCATAAAAGTTTTCGATGAAGTTAACATTTGTGTTTTCCCTTCACCCAAGTCTGTGTGACCTAATCAACAAGTTGGATGATAAATAAAAATTACATAAGTTTGGATGACAAATAAACATTACATAGGTACCTAAGAAGCTTTTAATGGTGGGTATTCAATCACCACTGTTTCTTGTGCTGTGGTCCACTTGAGATTTGAAGCTACTTCATTTTTTGGATTCATGCCCTAAAATGGCCTAAAAAAATGGATGGACGACGTAGATATGGCACATACATCATGGTTAGCACACAAAACTTTTCCCCATCAACATAATACCTACTAGGTACGATGCGCATTCCCGAGTAAAAAGGGAGTAGCTGTAGTTACAAGGTAACACTTAGTGGGTGTTGCCCTCATCATAGGCCCACCTTGATATATGTATTGCATATCTAAGTTGTCCATCAATTTTTCTGAATCATTCTAAGCTATGGTCACTAAAATGAAGTTAGATTCAAATTTGAGGTGGAACATACCATAGGATCCAGTAGTGCTTGAATGACCACCATTAAAAACTTTTTTAGGGCCACAAAAGTTTGGATGAAGCAGATATTTGTGTTTTCTCTTTGCCCAAGTTTACATGACCTAATCAATAGGTTGCATGGAAAATAAACACCTACAGAGGGTCCTAAGAAGTTTTTAATGGTGGCATTCCATCAACACTATTTCCTGTGGTGTGGTCCACCTGAGATTTGGATCTACCTTATTTTTGAGCTCATACCCTAATATTAGTTTGGAAAATGGATGGGCAGATCGGATAAAACGCGTGCATCACAGTGGGTTCCACATATCTTTTCTTGCACTACTAGTACCAAAGTGGGTGTAGGCGGTCACTACTAATATGAGCCTGTCTGTAACATAGCACACATATATGTAGTGTTCACATAGCAAATTTGGAGGAATGATAATAATAGGTTACCATTCATATTCAACAAAAAGTAGGAATTAGGGCAATACGGGTAAATATGACAAATTTTCAATTTTCAGACGTTTGTGATTAACTTTTACCAAATAAGTTTTTGCAAAAAAAAAATACTTATTTTTAGACATTAAGACTTTTTTTTTTTAATATAAATTACCAAATAGATTTTTCAGCACTTATAATTACTAAAAGTAAGCACTTTTAGGGTGCGTTTGGTAAAACTTAATTCCACGACTTATCACTGAATGCGGTAAGTGATTTCTCTTTAAATTTTTAGATAAAAATTGACAAAAGTATTCCTATTAACATTTAAAAATGGCAAGATTACCCTTCTTTGTTTATTTTCCCATCCATGAAACCATCCCACGCAAGTACTTGAAGTCACCAAATTCTATAAGCCCCTACATAATGTATGTATTATATCTACATAGTTTATCCATTTGGAGAGATGATTTTAAGGCATGAGCCCAAAAATGAGACAGGTCCAAACCTCAAGTGGACCACACCACTGAAAGCAATGGGGACAATGATGCCCATCATTGAAACCTTACTAGGGCCCGCCCACCATGATGTTTATTTACCATCAACCCTGTTCATAAGAACACAAAGACCTGGATTAAGGGAAAACACAAATATTAGTTTGATCCGAAACTTTTGTGGTTGTGATAAGTTTTCAATGGTAGTTTTCAGATAAATTACCAAACATATTTTCAGTTATTATAAGTACTTAAATTCAGTACTTTAAGTTTTCAGTACTTAAATTAATTTTCAGGACTTAATTTTTCAGTTTACCAAACAGCACCTTAAGCTTTCTGCACTTAAATTAATTTTCAGAACTTATTTTCAGTTTACCAAACGGCACTTAAGTCAAGGTGCGATGGCTGAAAAAATTTCATCAAATTTCAGTGATATTTCCAATTAAGTACTTAATTTATTTTAGTTACCAAACGACCTGAATTACCAAAATCACTGAAATTAATAATTTTAAATGATAAGTTATGAAATTAAGTTTTACCAAACGCACCCTTAGTAAATAGCATGGATATAGAATATATACATCAAGGTAGGCCCCACATGACTGCGCCGTACATAATCCAAAAACATGAGGCCGATCCAATGTTCAAGTGTACTACACCGCAAGAAACAATGAGGATTGAACAATTACTAGGAAATTTTATGGGGCTGCAGAAGTTTTGGGTGAAACCGATGTTTGTTTTTTCCACTCACAACTCTTTTTTATCTTATGAACACGATGGGTGACAAATAAGCATCACTGTGAGCCTCAGAAAGGTTTCAACCGTGGATATCATTCTCCTCACTGTTTTCCATAGTGTGGTTCACTTTAGCTTTGTATCTGCCTCATCTTTGGCATCATGCCTTAAAATGAGCTGGAAAAATGGATGGACGGCATGGATAAAACGCATACATCACTGTGGGTCCCATAGAGCTTTGACACCAGCTAGCTTGCTGGTGTTCGTGTCACTAGCCAAACCGTGTCCAAATTGGGTTGGGTTCATTGAGTTTCATGGATCTAGGCAGTGCACGTAAACGCCCGTCAGGTCAATGTCATGCTGAACGTACAACCCATTTTCTGTCGAGCGTTGGCCATGCACGATTCTCTCCCCCATTGCCATCACCCGTGCGAAAACTGTCTTCCCATTTGCGGCATTAAATTCCAGTAGGACAATATACCACAGAGCAGGGACAACGCACGAGCTCCATCGACTCAGATAGCAAACCAACATCCATCACGCCTTTGATAGGGACCTCATCGCACGGATCTAGATACCGTGCGCTAACACGTGTTCCAATTCCGTTCCACCACCAAAACCGTTCACATTAGGTTGTCTCACAAAGCTAACCCAATCAAATGATTTGATGGTGCACCCAAATGCTACTCTTGTGATTGGAGACGGTTGACCGTTAGATGAGATACTAGGCCAGGGATTGACGGTGTGGATCGAGACTTCGAGTGGCCTTTTTTATTGGATGGTGGTCCATGTGACGTGGACGCATGTCGCTCTCTTCCAAATCCAATGAAAGCTTTGGATATGATGGGAGTTGAATGTCTATCTGATTAGATCTATCGTGATTAAATGATTAGCTTCCTCACTGTCTTCTTCTCTCAATTTCCATCTTTTCCCTTTTATGGATCTCCGTTGATTCTCTTTGGGAGTTATTTGATACTCTGGCAAGGTGTGTCCCTTCATACTCGTGTACACAGGACCCAATCAGATATTCTGACAATCAAATAAGTGTAATTTTTTGTTGATGATACATCTAAACATAGACCCACAGTTTTGTCCGGTTTGATTGAACTAATTGTCTGCCACGTATGAAAATTCTAAATAATTTCTACATGCCTGCGTATCGCTAACCCCACTCTGCCAGAGTATCGAAGTTTTTCTCTACCTTTTTTGACTGGCGAGCATGACTCTTGGACAAAGGGTAAGGACGGAAGTTTTGGTTCGTACAAGTGGGGTCCACGGTTCAGTGATCGAGTACATTGGTTTGCTAGGCCTAACTATGGAAGAACTGTGCCCTACATTCTCCTGCAGGAATATCCCAGCCACCGATGGTGGGTCTTGTTTTGGTCCCATGTGGACGAAGCTACCTGTCTCTTATCAACCGTTTATTTCCATACCGCAAAATGAAAGGTGAGAATTGCCTTACTGATGATGCTTTCCAGAGGTGGCACATCGAGGATGGAGCACATCAGATCAATGGTCTAGATCAATGAATCATGGATCCCACTTTCATGGACTAAAAACCCAATTAAGTACACTGTGTATACCCTTTGACCGTCCATCATTTGCTCTGCTTGAAATGGGCCTCCATCACTTTCGGAGCATTGATTGTTGGAATTAGGAAAAGGCACATCCAAATGGCCCACTTTCATGATTCCTTCTTGCTTTTGTTCACAAAAGTTTTAAGAGTGGGGTGGCCCACCCTTATTACTAACTCCACCAAATGAAAGCTAGTATTTACTTTTTCCTCATGCCTCATAGGGAATGCCCCCACATGTGGCCTGAGTATAAATTGCAACAATTCTCACCGTTCAAAACTCAAGAAAACTCCGACTCAGTTTTGACTCAGTTTCAACTCAACTAGATTTCACCAAGAGTCGGGGAAACACGACTCCATTAAAACTCGCCAAAACTGGATAAAACTCAATAAAATTAAACTACACTCAGCACAACTCCATGTCATTTATAATAGTATTTATACCTTTTTAAACACTAAATATTACTGAAAAAACTCGTACCCATAAAAACTAGTCTAATTTTCCGAGTCGACTCGGCTCGAGCCGAGTTGACTTTTTATATCTTAAATTGGAAACGCCTAGCCATCCAACTGAGGCCCTTATTTTTAAATGACATGGGCCGTTGATTCTATTCCTGTAGTCGTCACCTGATGGAGAGAAGTGGACCCTCCTGTCGCAAAAATACTTTGAGTGTGGTCCACACACATGGTACCCATCAATTCAACGGTGTAGATTACCGAACCATGGGTATCCACATCTGTGCTGGAGGCCCAAGCACATTATACCTCGGACTGATGAACATACAAGGCATGATCTTCTACCATATACTGACCTGGCCACACGCCAATTGTGATATGCATGACGCTATCAAGATCGTATGTGGGCACATAAATGCCGTTCATCAAGGTGGCCACACACCATAAATGGACCAAGATTTGTAGCCCTAGTCCGATCTTCTACCATGTACTTGCCATCTTGCTTGTCTCATGCCCTCAGAATTCTGCAAGCCCAAGTCCAATTTGACTAGCCCATTCATTTTGATCAGGTCAAGCACGACCAATCATGTGAGTCAACTGATGGACGGATTTGATGAAACATAGACACCATGGTGGCCCACGTACAAAATCCATGATTGGCATTGCATCCCCTTGGTTCCATGTGGTTTTGACCACCCGAATCATGAATTTAATTGAGTTTGGTACCAAAGCCGGAGCGTTGACGAGTGTACTTGTTGATGGAGTAGATTTCACGTAGGCAGCATGGTCGCCCTTAAAAGCATAAATACTGTGTTGTAGTGTTGCGGGAAGAAACGCTCACATAGAAAGCATGGTCGCCCCCAAAACACATAAGGACTATGCTGTAGTGTTGTGGATAAACGCTCACATAGACAGCATGGTCGCCCTAAAAAACATAAATACTGTGTTGTAGATTTGTAGTGTTGTGGAAAAACGCCCACATGTGATCAATGTGTTGTGAAGACTGGTAGCGGAAGCAAGTTAAACACGTAACAAATTATGGAATCAAATGAGCAACACAATGCAATCACACCCACACAATCAACTACATAGAAGTAATTTGATTTTAATGTGGAAAAACCCCTTAATGGATAAAAAAAACCATGGCACAAAACGATCCACTATAATTAACAGATGATAACATAGATGAACAACTTACAAGTAAGAAAACACAAGCTCTCTCCCTCTCTCAAAACACTCTCCCCTTACTCTAATACATTTAAAAAACTTTGGACACCTTAAGATATCATTTAAGTCCGGATTTATTCCATATATATAGTAAACAACCCCAAAATAGAAACATATTACGCAAATTTGTGTAACCACGCTCCAATCGGTCAGACTTGGCAGAAACTAGTTCAAAGAAGAAACTTCAAATTCATCACGTTCAACCTCAACAGTTGACTAGTTGGAGCACACCATCGACTGGTTGTCAAATTGGTTTGAAACACCTAAAACTGTCCAGAGACTTAGCTGTGCTTCCTGGGCCAAAATCAGACCGATCGATCAAGCACCCAATTTCAGTATAGTTTGAAGACTCCTCTAACACAATGTAGGTGAAGCCAAAACACAAAATGAAAAGGCCAAACAAAAGCAAGAGAAAAGAGGCACAATGATTTACATGGTTCGACAATATCCCTATTCTATGGGACAATAATAAAGCTTTCCTCTTCACTACAAACAAGACAAAATAAATACAAAGTTTACCACTCTTCCATTAGTACAATAAATTCCACACCAAGAAATACCATAGAAAATAAATTAATGGAATTGGCCACTTCTCTTTACTTGTAGCTAGAGGTAGGCAACGATTCAAGCCGAGCTGAGTTAGCGTTAGTTTGAGTTTCGCTCATTTTTGTGCCACCCCAGTTTGTGGATCGGCTCAGTTTGGGTTTCGGGCCCATGTGGCCTTGAGTTTGAGTTGCTCCAGAAAAATCTAATTCGAGCCGAGATTGGTTTGGTTGAAAATTTCGAATCGAGCAGGGTTGAGTTTGAGTTGCTCTAGAAAAATCTAAATCGAGCTAGGATTGGTTTGGTCGAAAATTTTAAACTAGCTAAGCCAAGTTCAAACAGGTGGCAGCTCTTTTTTTGTTGTTTGCTTGAATAGAAAAGAATTTAAAAAGTTCAAAATAACACAAAAAAAATATATATATATACAAAAATATCTTACTATATTATGTTTAGCATCCTCCAAAGGAGTGCAACTTCAAAATAGGATTTTTTGAAGTGCAACTTTGGTTTTTTTTTTTTTTTAACCTAGTATCCTACAGGCCGGGCTGGGCCGGTCCAAACCAGGCTGAGCTGAGCTTCGGGTCAGACTGGACCGGCGCTATAAGAGATTGGGTTCGGCATGTTTACTAAATGGGCTGCATTAAGGCAGCTCCTCGCTGAATCAAACATCACTTCGAACAAGACCAAACCTGGTTTTTTCAATTAAGGGCCGGGCCAAACTTCTAAGCTGGCCGGGTTTGAGTCCAGCTCTACTTGTAGCCCTTTTGATATGATAGACTTGATGGTACGTATGGCTCTACAAGATTTGTGTCCAGCTCTACCTGTAGCCCTTCTGATAGACTTGATGGTACGTATGCCTCTACAAGAGGGAGGGAGGGAGGGAGGGAGGGAGGGAGGGACTCGTCATGAGACTTCAACCGCCACAACATGTTGAAGGTCCCCATCCCTATGGGAAGCGCATTCGATGGGACTCATCTATATGACTACAAGTCCACGACCGCTTATTTATGTAGCTAAAAATGTTTGCACGACTTGCCTAGACTGACGTGGGCCGGATTACTTCACGTGAATGAGATCTACCAAATTGCTATGCCGTGGTGCTTCAACTGAGGCTTAAAAGTAAGCCGAATTCCAACTCAGGTGGGCCACATGATGGGGAATAGTTGAGAAGGGGATGCCCACCATTTGAAAATTTTCAAATTACTCGTGGGTCCAACCATTCACCTGTTGTAGTGTCAATGGGCATAGTTAGTGGCCAAACTCTATCAAGCCCAGCCCACTTGTTTAATATAGGCCTGCCTCCCCCGGGCCATGATGAGCCAAAATAATCTAGCCCAAGCTTAGCCCGAAATGTTTCACCCAAGATTAAGCTCGAGCCCAAGTGCGAGTGTCTTTTAGGTGGATCACAAGCTACAAAATAGCTTGAAAGAAGGTTTACTAAGAAACCCTTCATTTCCCACAGTTTTTCTCAATCCATGGATCTATGATTTTATCATCAGATCAGATAAAGATGGGAAAGAGAGTTGTACTGGGCTGGTCCAAGTGAGAAGCGGGCTTGAATTTAAACCCAAGCCCAGTTGTCTAGCCTAATACTCCAGCCCAAGTCCAGCCCAAGGCAGGCCAGGGCCAATAAGCCAGTCTGGTCCTTTGACAGCCCTATTCACCTGTCATGATCCACCAGGACGAGGGGTCTCCCTGAAATTCAGGACGTTCCAACATTCACGTGGTCCACACCACATGCAATTAGAGGTTTTTGGCATGACTTTACATGGTTTCCAATGGTTTGGCCCACCTATGTCTTGGATTGAACTGATTTTCAACATTTATAGTGAAAATGTGGCAGCACCTAATGGACGGGGTGGATCTGATGCTCATCTCCCATGAAGGGCACACGGAGTGGATGTCTTACAGACCAACATAGGATCACCTATATGGCTGCACCTGAGATTTGGATCAACCTTATTTTTGGGTCAATGCCCTAAAATGATCTGGAAAAATGGTTCAACGGCATAGATAAAAAAACATACATCATTGTGGGGCCCACAGCACCGCCAGTACCCGGGCCACTGTCGAAACCGACTCCTATCATGTAGGCAGACTGTCAAAATGTCGCCCATGGTTCGTTGATCCAGACGATCGATATTATGGGAGCCACAACGGTTGGATGACCCAAAACTCTTCCTCACTACAGATCTCTTGCATTTGTATCTAGCCCTTTTTCTTGACGGCTGCTGTAATTTTCTTTTAATCATTTAATTGTAAGCCACTGATCTAAAGGTCATCTAGTTCTAATCCGGGAGACTTTTTTGGAATCCTTCATTCATTCCATCTTCGATCAGATCCATGGTTTGGATCACCAAACTATGGGGCCCATCTGTATAAGCTGGCGTATGGGGACAGTCTTCATGTTTGGATGATTCCGGTTATAGTTCTTCTTCCTTTGAGTGTGTGGGAAGTTACATGATAGAGGTCTCTCCCTCATAATGTCATAAAGCCACCCTCACAGTCTACATGAAAGGGGAAACGGATGATAGGGACTGTACAACTAGCGGAATCTATTGTGGACGTCTAAGGTTAGCAATCAGGCCAAAGCCAATCGTCTTAAAACATTCCATTGCGATCCTTCAAATGTACGGTAGAATAAATAAAAAGAGTTAAGATTGGCTATTGATCCACCTTCAAACGTACAGCAGGCATGTGAATGGCCTAACTTGTGCAGCTGTGCTAACTCAGCTCTATATGGGACAAACATGCATTAGCCAGCCCATCAGGTGTGACACCTCATTTTTTACTTGAGTAGTAAATATCAGCTTGATCGATGACTTAGGTGCATGGCTGTGGTAGAGAGACTCTATTTCAACAACCCAGAGTGCAAGTGTGTCTAAAAAGAATAAAGAAAAGGCCAAATTAATGAAAAAGTGTTATGTGATCCATCATGCATGATGCACTCTCAAATACAAAATAAATTCTTTCCATGGAGTAAACACTGTCCTTTTGAGTGTGGGTTTGCTAACAAGTACACTTGAGCCTGTTTGGTTGCAAAATCTAGATTATAAAGAAAAATCCAAATTCTAGTGTTAGAATTCAAAATTGTAGAAATTGAATTGGAAACCCAAATTACATCTAGAACTTGTTGTTTGGTGGAAAATTGTGTAATCCAGATTCTGTTTGGTTGAAAACTATATGATCCAACTGTTGCTTGAAGCATGACCCACTTGGGCTTTGGATCTATATGAGAACTTGACCCCTAGCCTATAATAGTCCCACAAGGCAGATGGCCGGATTGGATGGTAAATAAATATTACAGTGGGCCCTAGAAATTTTTTAATGGTGGAGGTACAATCAACACTGTGTTTCCTATGGTGTGGTCCACTTGAAATTTAGATCCGCCTCATTTTGGGCTAATGCCCTTAATGGAGCTCTCAAAATGGCTGGACCATGTGGATATAAAACGCATACATCATAGATGTATAATGCATATATCGAGGTGGGCACTGCCATAGGGGTATTATTATCAATATTGAATGACACTCACTTCGGCCTCTTTTACCTTCCGTAGAAAGGGTCCCTACACCGTTTTCACTAATCCCGATTCTAGCCAATTGAGGTTTCCAAATGGAATCCCATTTGGCTGAAATTCAACGCCTAACACACTAGTTAAAATTGGATTTCGCTAGAAACCAGTATCCAAATGGCAACCAAACAAGCCCTTGTAAATGAACTTTTTCATTTGCACTGGACTGCCCAGCTGCTATCCCATAACTCTTACCTGAATTACACATTGAGTAACTCAGCATACTCGTGTACTGACTAACCTCTCTAAGGCCCACCGTGACTAAACTCTTTGAGGCCCGCTTGAGCATTAGACCTGCCTAATTTTTAGACATACCCTAACATAATCTTTAAAAAAAATGAATGGATGACATGGATAAAACCCATACATCACAGTGGGACCCACAGAGCCCACGCATTGAATGCCTACCGTTAAAAACTTCATGGGAGACTTCTTAGGGTCATAAAAGTTTTGGATGAAAGTGGCATTTGTCTTTCTCCTTATTTATGTTTGTGTGAACTTTTTGCCTTTTCCCTTAGTTCTTGTTTGTTGGACGTTATGGGTAGAAGGTTGATGACAAATAAACATCACCATGGGCCCTGGGAATGTTTCAACCGTGGACATCATCATCCTCACTATTTCATGTGTGGGGTCTACTTGAGCTTGGGATATGCTTCAATTTTGGGCTCATGCCCTAAAATGAGCTGGAAAAATGGATGAATGGTGTAGATAAGACATATATATCACAGTAGAATGTCTTGATCTGCACTGAGCCCAATCATCTAGTGTGCCCAATAGATGAGTACATTGGATGGCATATACAAACAATGATGAACCATCCACAAAATTTGGAAGATTTTAATGGTCAGACTTCCCATCTCAATTGTTAACCATGGTGGACCTCACCCGAGGCCTGATTTTGAACTCTGATCCAAACGCAGGCGGCACACCTGATCGATGGGTTGGATCTCATCCACATGAAGCCGTTCCATCCATGTAGTAAAAAATCAAGTTTTAGTGCGGGCTTTCAGCCATATATAAGAAGGCGAAGCTCACTTGTTCGACAATCCTGATTGATCGACCATCTCCCTTTCCACAGGTACCAGCTAGTCCGGATTGATATACCTATCTCCCTTTCCACATGTCAGGTGAAGGTGGCTGATCATATAGTGTCTGGAACAGCTTTGAGAGCAGATTGCGTGTTGAGAGTAAACTTTTACATGCCATTCATCTGTTTTTCCAGCTCATTTTGAAGCATGATTACAAAATTTAACCATATCCAATGCTCAAGTAGACTACACAACAGAAGAATAAGGATAATGACATGGTTGAAACCTTCCTAAGGCCCAAAGTGATATTTATGTCATACAACTTATTCATAAGGTCACAAGGACGTAGAGGAAGGGAAAACACAAACATCAACTTGATCCAAAACTTCTGTACTCCTGAAAGTTTTCAATAGTAAGCATTCAATCCCCACGGCTGCCTGTGTGCGGTCCACTTGAGCTTTTCGCTTTAATTTTAGGATGATGCCTCAAAATGAACAAGGGTGGATGGCGGGGTACAAGAGTACATCACAACGGTCCACAGAATTTACTCATTACGTTAAAGCGTTCACCGTACCGAGTTGCTTAGTACGTAATCTGCTCTTTGTACAACGGAAGCGGATTGGGTACCGAGTACTCAATATGCTAACCATATTGAGTAAACTCAGGGGGCTCACCGTGATTTATATATTTTATCTCCGTCCATCCATTTTACTGGATAATTTTATAGTTTGAACCCAAAAATAAAGCATAATCAAATCTCAAGTGGACCACACCATGGAAAAGAGTTTGAATTGAACACCTACCGTTGAAATGTTCTTGAAGGCCATGGAAGTTTTTGATCAATTTAATATTTGTTTTTTCCATTCATCCATGACCTTTTGATCTCATGAACAGGTTGGATAAAAAATAAACATCACTGTGGGCTCTAGTAAGGTTTCAAAGTTGGAAATCATTATTTACACTGTCTCCTATGGTGTGGTCCACTTGAGCTTTGGATATGCTTAAATTTTGGACTCAACAACTAAAATAATCTGATAAAACGGATGGACGGCGTGGATAAACAACATAAATTTACGGTGGTCCCAATGGAGTTTACTCAGTACAATAAAAGCGTACTGAGTGACTTAGTACGCAATACGATTTCCTTGGCGACTCTTATCAGATCATTTCCTTCTTCGTTTTCGTATGCAAACGGTATAAAATCGACTGCACTCTATTGCCCGCGTTGCCATTTGAAGTACCTGTCGCGCCTTCCTGAAGTCTATCCCCTCTGTCTCTCTCACTCAAACCCTAGATCAGGGTATGGCCGTCGCCTCTGAAATCAAGGAGAAGATCGAGCCCCTGCACTCCATGGAGCTCCCTCCTCCTTCGCCCTTCTCATCAAATCTCAGTGCCGATCCTGACGCTATTGCCGATCGCGATCCCTATACCGAAACCTCCTCCGTCAATTCCCCCGCAGCAATACCAGGAGTCGGCGATCTCTCAGACCGCAGGGAGCAATCCGATCCGTCCAATAACGTGCGTGGGGATGACGAAGTCCAGGTACGGTCCTCAATTCTTCTTAATTAGGTTACTATGTTATATATCACTTGCAGTTTATTTAGGTGAAAGATGAGACGTTTTAGGTGGAATGCATCTGTTGACATGCCACAATTTATTCCTATCTGTTGTTTTACAGTCTCAATTGGCGTTGAGAAGTGAAGAATATCGACTACTGTTTCATCTCCCACCGGAGGAAGTAAGTCCAATTCAATTTCACTCTGGCATTGCTTGCTTTGATTTCGTTATTGTGTTCCCATTCCCAACCGTCCATTGGGGTGGAAAGGTATATCCCTATCTGTATATCCTGCCCAATTCTTGAATCTTGGAGGGAATCTAAATTTGAGTGTTGTAGGGATTACCTTTTCTATGGGTGGAAATCGGTAGATATTCGGCATACAATCTCATTTGAGTGTATAGAGTTCTAAAAATGAAAATATTAGAAAACACTTTGATGGATTCTGGTGGTCCTGACAGAAATGGCTGCATGGTAATGGTTCTTTACAGCCATGATTGTTCCATTATAACATGAATCTTTCGATTCATTTGGCTCTCATGCTCAGTTACTTATGTTATGAGCATTCCCATATCTTTTAATGTAATGAGCCTATCCTCTCTTCTCTGTTCATATTCCAAGATATCGAAACTGATACAAGACCAGAATATTCAGAGGATTTTCTGACCTCAAAGGCCATTTTTGAAATAATGGTTGTTATTTAATGGGCCAATTTTGTTACATAACACAATGGAAAGTTGACGCAGGGAGGAACGTGGTAGGTCAATCACCGTCTCCCCACTTGATAGATACCTTGAATCCACAAGGCTTCCGGGACTCCTCAACCAGACTTCCTCAAATCCATGAGGGAAAATCTCGAATCCATGAAAGAAAATTAGTAAAAACCAGAATTTTATTGAATAATAATATGAAAGTTAACATTAAAAACGAATTTAATATCCTTAATTCCTTATATGTCCCTAAATAAACCCTAATTCGTATTTACTAAAAATAGTAAGTTTCCCGAAATGGAAAGTTACTAAAAATAGTAAAATCCTAATTAAAGACTACTACTAAGTAGACTCTTTCTAAAACTCATTGCTTAACAAAAATAGAAACTCCTAGAAAGAAAGAAACAAACTAAAATTCAGAATTACTAAAAATAGCATGGTTTTCTAAAATCCCGTTTTTCTACTATAACCGCGCGTTTTCTGGCGAAATGGACGGACACGACCAACTTTAGTGGGTCGGTTCACCCTAAAACGAAATTTTAGTTGGAATCCGTATGTTGTGCATCCCGTAACTCCTCTTGGATAAAAAGTTATGTCCGATTTACGGTCCGCCTTCTTGTGGTCCATCCATACGAAAATTGACGATTTTTGTCGAACTTTCCTTGATCTTTTGCGGTCCGTGTGCGATAAAAAGGTTCTTGAGCCACGCCCTTCATTAAGGGGTTCTTGTTCTACATCAAAAGTGAACATTCCCATTATAACGACCATTATAATAGGTGTTATGGTGGTTTTTAGCCTTGGTGAATATTTGATGTATGTTAGGTATATTAGAGGACCTTCCTTTTCACCCTCTCCACAAGTTGGAGCTTCTTCTTCTTCTTCTTCTCCTTTTTTTAAACGGTAACGAGAACTTTTATTCAAAAGGCGCCGAGCTGGCACCACAAACTACTAGGAAAGCAGAAAATCTAAATTACAATCCTCCAAAAATTTTACATTCGTAGCCCATCCCAATGCATAAGATTTAACCCTTAGAATAACATCCGTTTCGTTTCTAGAAGTATTATGGAAGCAGCCACTATTCCTTTCTTCCCAAATCACCGACCATATAGCTAAAACTATCATTCTCCAAACGATAGTCTTTTTCTTCCCAATCCTTACACTGCCAACTCAAAAGAAGCATCTCAACTAACTCGGGCATTACTCAAGACATGCCAAAGGAAGTAAAGAATATGCTCCACATATCCGCACTGGCCTTGCAGTGAATGAAGAGATAATTGACAGACTCCAAAATCCCCATACACATCACACACACATTTGGAAGAACCATAGATCTTTGGAGGTTTATCGATGGTGATGACTCTCTTCCTTCCAACCAACCAACCAAAAGCAGCAGCCTTTAGAAGGGCCTCATAGTACCAAACATGAGAAGTATAATCACATTTCTCAACCATAGTTGAAGAGCGTAAATGACCATAAAATGACTGAACCGAGAAAAGACCCATCTTATCCTTGAGCCAAATGAATTTGTCCCTCTCATTTCTATCCGAAGTGTACAAAGAAGGGTTGTGCAAAAGCCTTACAAACTCTCCAACTCCCTTGTCGTCTATGTCGCAGCGACAACGAGGACACTAAACGGTGTTGTGTCCCACTATAGAGTAGCATTTTGAAACCTTAATTTCCTTTACCACAAAAATCCGTGCAAGTCTTGGAAACACGTCCTTGAGAGGCAAATCGCCAACCCATACATCTTGCCATTCACTTATAAGTAGCCTACCCCGTCTCTAATCTCCTTCTTGAGAGTCGAAATTGCCTTCCAGATACCAAAGGGTCTAGATAGTAAAGAGTCTTAAACCCACCATCCCCCGTTCTGACATCCGTACTTTTTGGCAATAACCTCTCTCCACCACAATCCTTCTTCCTCACCAAAGGGTCATTCCCATTTCCCCAAAAGAACCCTACTCATCAATTGTAAATCTCTAATCCTTCCCTCGGTTTACAAACCTCGCTCCACTCTAACATGTGAAACTTCCTTTTGTTTTACAACCCTTGTCACAAGAAATTCCTTCTCAACTTTTCCAATTTGTCAAGGATGGATTTTGTGCATGCAAATAGAGACATAAAATACAAGGGAAGATTTGAGAGCGAACTTAATAAGAGGTATCCATCACCATGAGATAAGTATTGACATTTCCACCTAGCAAGTTTCTTTTCAAAATGCTACACAACTATGGCCCATAAATGTGTTGCCAGTTCCCAATGCAAAGAGGGAGCCCTAGATAGGTTGTAGGAAATGTTTTCCCCTTTGTACCCAAATATGCTTGCCAACTTAGCCAACTCCTCCTGATACCCTCAACATTTCACTCTTAACAACAAATTGCTTCAAAGCAAAGGATCACCATCCTCAACTGTTCCGCCATAGACTTGTCAGCTTCATAGAATTAGTGTCATCAACGAATTGGAGATGAGAAATAGGAAGAGTCACCTTGTTCACCGCAAACCCTTGAAAAAGGCCAACTTCCAACGTCTCAACCACAACCACAAACAAGTATGAGGATAAATGATTTTCTTGCCTAATACCTCTTGTTGGTTTGAAAAACCCTCTAGGGGGGGCATTAACCAACAAAGAGAACCGAGCAAAACTCACACACTCCCTTATCCATACCCTCCATCTCGGCCTGCATCCCATTCGCTCTAGCATATAATCTAAGAACCTCCCGTTAATGTGATCATAGGCTTTTTTCAAATCCAATTCACACGCTACATCGCATTCCTTTCCTTATGCAGAGAGTCAACATAGTCATTTGCAATCATAATGCTATCGATAATCTGTCTTCCCTCAATAAAAGCTCCTTGCTTGTTGGATATAATTGACACCAAAACCATTCAATCTAGTAGACAAAGTTTTAGCTAGAATTTTGTACGGTCCTCCAATCAAACTAATCGTTTGAAATCTTTTAGACTATCTGCTCTTGTAGTACTTGGGATCAAAGGGATGAAAGACGCACCCAACTTACCTCTTTGAAAAAAAAAAAAGACGCATCCAACTCCATAGATAAATGGCCTCTGTTATAAAACTCCGACATGAAACTAATGATGTCTTCTTTGACTACCTCCCAAAACTCCTGAAAGAAGGCCATTGGGAAGCCATCGGGTGGCTTTAACTTCTTCCTCTGAGAAAGGCCTTTCGATTGAGATTGCATCGTCGTCAGAAAGCCTAGATATCTCTAGATCATCCACCAAGGGCCTATCCCATCCCTCGTCCATGAGAAGAGATTTGTAGAATTCAACTACTGATCCGCACACTTGATCTTTGTCCTCGATTCTTCTGCCTTCCACAACAATGCTGCTTAACTTGTTGCATCTTGCCCATGTGCTAGCGACGCCATGGAAAAATTAAGTGTTCTTATCCCCTTCCTTCAACCATGTATCTCTTGAATGTTGCTTCCATTTAATCTCCTCCTCCTTTAAGCGATCCAAGTGTTGTTTAGATAACCACAACCTTCTTATATTTTCCTCCTTCGAAAGCTCCACCTCTTCTGCCTTTATGTTAAGGTCGTGAATGCCTTTCAACATTTCATCCATCTCCTCTTCTTGCTTTCGCAAAAACTCTTTTGTCCAACCCATAATTTTAGACTTTAAGAGCTTTTACTTTGCGACTTAGAAGGAAGGGAGAGAAACAGGGAGAAGAAAGAGGATAGACGGCTGCTGAACTGTTGTGTGTTGTTGGTTATAAAACCCTACACACACACACACACACGCACGCGCACACACACGCACACACACACACACACACACACACATATTACTTGAAAGAGAAGATACAGTGCTCCACAGGGGTACATAAATTCGTACACACGCACACACATAAATACACATATTTCCACACTCCCCCCAAGCTGTGAAGCATGTACATGCTTCAGCTTGGAATACATATAAACTAAGGCTGGAGCTTCCTTTAATAGTAAAGTCTTCTCTTCAAGAAATGGCCACAAGACAAGGCTCGACAACAATCGAGTCAATAAAATGTCATCCACATGCAAATTCTCTCACAAACAATAACAATGAGTATGCATCATGTGCAACACTCAAGAGAACACACACAATAGCAGTGGAGACGTGTGTGCATCACGTGCAACACACAACAAACAACAACAATAAGGTGGAGGGACACTCACACCATAAAAGGGCCTAATAAAGGAAGAGAAGAAGAACAGTGAAGGAAGAATCCACCAATCGCAACCAGCTCGCATGCGAAATTGGGTGAAGCATTTCGTCAAACACCTAGTGTGCGCATGATACTCCTATGCATGATACAAGTAATCCAGCAACATGATGTTACAGTGCTACCCCAAACACATCAAAAGAAAAGAAAATAAAGAAATCCCAACAAGGGATCCAAGAATGAGGGGTCAGCGGTACAAATATCTCGCAAAAGACGCTGCCGTACACCCAAATCTCGATTAAGCTTCATGATAATTGTTGCTGGAGACTGCTCCTGATCAATCGCACCTTCCCATGTGGAACAACTGCTTAAAAATCCTTCAGAAAAACACTATAACTGAAACAGCAAAATTTGGGCTTTTCGATTTTTTTTTGTTTTTGTTTTCTTCATTTTCTGCAGCAACACTACAAAACACTGCTCCAATTTGTACAGAAAATACTTCATTGTGCTTCCAAAAAACAGATTTACCAGATCCCGTCACTCCTACATAAAAAAAACTACCAGCCGAACACTGCCGACATCATTCGTGTGCACGAACGACGTCGACAGTGGGCCCCACTACCGCTGGTTGCGGTCAGGTCCTGGATTGGAAGCTCTGATACCAAGTAGAGAAATAAAAGAAAGGAAATCTGATGGAGAAGAAAGGGAGAGAAACAGGGAGAAGAAAGAGGAGAGACAGTTGCTGAACTGCTGTGTGTTGTTGGGTTATAAAACCCTACACACACACACACACACACACACACACACACACACACACACACACTACTTGAAGGAAAAGATACAGTGCTCCACAGGGGTACATAAATTCGTACACATGCACACACATAAATACACATATTTCCACAAAACTGACATAGCCTTCAACAGTGAAAGAGTTCCACCAATCTTTGAGACACTTAGCGAAACCCGCATGCAAGCAAGAAGGTAATTAGGGAGTTTCAGCATGTATAGGCCCATACATAATCAGACCTTCAGACATTGATCTCGAACCAAGACAACTCGAAACAGAAAGGTTTCGGCCCCTAGCTCTCCTCCTTCACTTCAAGAATAGAAAATGGTAGGTCCATAGTCAAGAGTGTTGCATTATGGGGGTAATCCTGTGATTTTGTAATTAGTGTTAGAAGCCTTCTTGAGTTAGGTCAAGAGTGTTGCATCACAGGTGCGGTCTCGTAATTTTTTAATAAGAGTTAGAAATTTTCTTGAGTTTGGTCAGTGTTATATTTGTTTGCTATTATTTGTTATGTAACTTAAGTCAAATGATCCTTTATCCTTTTTGGACTTCATGTTTTTCCACCTTGATAAGCAATGACCATTTTATTAAGAAAAAGAGGAAAGGGACTATCCATTAAGGTATTGAATAAGAAATACCAACCAACATGGAATGCCTGACCATGGCACTCTTGGCCAAGTCCTCTGCAATAGCATTAGCCTCCTATGAAACTAAAATAAAAGCATCTATACAAGGAATGGACAGCTGTTTAATTTCACTAACACAAAAAATGGCATTCCAGCGAGCTTGAATTGGACCTCAGGCCTAAGAGAGAACACTTTTTGAGTCCCCTTCCGATGAGGTGATCAAGAGAGCGCAGCAAGTCTTTGGGTAGTATGGATCACCTTCAACGCTTCCAATTGTGGACGATTCAAGGCACCAATTACTAGAGGTGGGTAACGATCCGATTCGAGTCGAACATGGACTAGATCGGATTGTTCGGCTGCTTGAGTGGGTGTGTTCGAACAAACATTCAAACATGATGACTGTTCAAACTCGGTTTGGTCTAGCCCATACATGTTCGAACATGTATGAACATATGGATTTCGAACAATTTTTACAAGTTCGAACAATTTCGCTTTTTTCGGTTGAAAATATTTTTTCTACTACTAAATAGCGAATACCAATTTGTTCACAAATTACATATCACAAATGGCAAATCACAAGGTTTAAAGTTTTCAACTAACAAAAAATGAGGCAGATACAAAGCTCAAGTGGACCACACCACAAGAAACAGTGAGGAGAATGATGTCCACCATTGAAACCTTCCTAGGGCCCATAGTCATGTTTATTTGTCATCCAACCTTCTCTCTCTCTCTCTCTCTCTCTCTCTCTCTCTCTCTCTCTCTCTCTCTCTCTCTCTCTCTCTCTCTCTCTTTGTGTGTGTGTGTGTGTGTGTGTCTATATATATATATATATATATATATATATATATAACTGAGTCGAACAAACGAGTCGAGTCGAGTCGGTCAATATTTGGGTCGAGTTCGAGTTCGAGTCGAGTCGAACAAGGCTGTGATTGAAACCGACTCGAATTTTTTTTCGAACAAACCTTGTGTGTTCGAACAAAAACACGAAGACTTTTTGTTCGAACAGAGTTTTACCGAGTCGATCCGAGTCAATCTGAACGATCAAACTCAGTTTGTGTCCAGCTCTACCAATTATGCAAGGCCCCTAAAAAACAATTTTACACCTACCTTTTGTCAACGAAGATGATTTTGTTTTCACACTAAGCCTGAGAAAGAATGATCCGTCTTTTTTATTTCTCTCTCTCACGTATTGCAGGTCCTTGTTCAAGATTTCAATTGTGCCCTGCAAGAGAATATTCTTCTTCAGGTAAGTCATGATCCCTGTGAATTTTGGAGTCAATTTTCTTCAGATGATTATTTGCATCAGTGCATTTTCTGTCATCTCTGCTTCATTTCCTTTTCCATTGTCCTTTCTAATGCAATAGTGCATGCTAATTTTAGTTTTACCTTGACAGTTTTAACTCCAAGAATAAACATTTGTGTCTTAATGTCATTATAATCTTTCAATAGTTTTATTTCTATTTTTTTCTAATTGGACTTGTTAGTATGCAGGGTCACATGTACTTGTTTGTCCACCATATTTGCTTTTACTCCAACATATTTGGATTTGAGACAAAGGTATGCAGATAACTTGTTGCATTGTCTTGTTCTACAGTTCTACTAGCTCCTGAGTAGAACATAGAAAGTATCAGCTGAGAAAGATGGCTATTGTATCTGTACAGTTTATGTTTTTGGATCTATCTTTCATTTATTTCTTCACATGCAATATATTTCTAGTACTTGGTTGCAGCTTAACGTCATATCTAGAACTTGTTGTTTCTAGAAGTTTTTTTCACCTGGAGATGTGGTTAAAATTGGTTGTTTTCATATTTTGGTAACAAGTAGAAAGTAGTGATCATATTTTCTTGCTCCAGAGAAAACTATACCTGCCCAAGTTTCATCAGCAATTTTCTTCACAACTTATGTTGTGATGGAATGTTTAACTTCCTCTCATATTGCAGAAAACAATCCCTTTTAATGAAGTCACATTTGTACGGAAAGCAAAAACAGCAGCCATCTTCCCTAATGCCATAGAAATTGTTGCTGGTGAGAAGAAGGTATTTTAGATTTGAGTGCCCTTTCTAATTTCATGCATGTAATGACATCTTGTTTTATTTTTGTCTTAAAGCAATCTTTTTTTTTACATTATATATGTGAGTAGAGGTCTCAAGTCGAACTGGTTGGACCACAAGTTACAGTCCACCCAGTTGATAACTTGCAACCTAGCAAGTGCATGTGACATCCAACCCTGTTGGCCCCACCATGAGAATTGCCGAGTGCAAGGCCAGCCCGGCCTATATACTCATTAAGTGGGCCACACCATATAAAACAATGTTCAGCCATTGGTAAATATAAAAAAACCAGTGTGGTCCACTCAATAAGTGGCTGTTGTTGAGTTTTCCAAAAGGTTGTCCTTATGATTCGTCCAACCTATTGGTGGTGGTGGGTGCATTAGTTGACTTGTCTACGTGTGTGGGCTTAGTAAGGATCTATAATATACACATACATACATATCTATTTATCATACACAAAATTTTATTGAAAAATAATATATCTTCATATTTTACAGTATATATTTTCTTGTTGAAAAAAAATCTTTCTTTAACACAATATGACAATTTAGAAGAACATGCATATTTTAGTTTTCAAGCCTGTGGGAAACACTTTTCTTTCTTCATATTTTGGTTTCCTACTTTCCTTGAATGGCCAAATAATGATTCAAGTTATTTGGGTCACTCAATCACAGAAAAATAAATCTGCCTGTTGTGTACTACAGCCTATCCACTTTGTCAAATGGATTGTCTGCTTACCATATTGTGTTCCAATCAATAATTTCTACTATATATGATGCAAATAGCTATGGACAATTTTACCTTCACTAAGTTTTTGAGGTAAAGCTTTGGCTTATTTAAGGACATGGGAGGGATTTTAACAAAAAGAAAGGTCATTTAGGGATTTCGAAAAAGACCGACTGACCAACCGTTCCTTCAACTAAGCTCTCCCTTTTTACAAGGAGAGAAACTCTAATAATTTGGTAGAGTAAGATGGTTGATACATGGGTACTAAGAAATTATAGACACTGAAGCTAATGAATTGAAATTAAATCGTGAAATTCATAGGTTTAGATTCAGCTGGATTTTAATTTAAAAAAATATATTGATTTCATTTTCTAAATGGCTTATTGGTGGATATTTAATGGATGGCGAAATGCAGTCATTCAATGGTCCAAATTAAACAAATAATGTTTATTAATTGGAACTTAGAAACATTAAATCAATCTGGTTTTGGAACTAACCTACCTAATATGATTCCTACAACTTGAACGGTTTGATTGAGCTAATGTATGCCAAGTGTACGATTTCAAAGTGCCTAAGTATCAATCCTTACACTTTGCTGAAGTATTGAATAACACCCTTTTAAAACTTCAGCTCTCTCCCAAGTCTTGCAAACCACTACCTCTCTCTGCATGTGCATTGCACTGCCATAGCCACTAATACTGCACTATAGGTAATCTCACCCACCATCCAAGATTCCACACCATATTTAGCAAATAGACTTGAAGCTTTAAGTAAAAAGCTTGAGGAGATCAAGATACCATATTAAAAACCCTGTATAAAAAGAAAGCATGATTATATCTGATAATTCGAAGCCCGTGGCTCAAATGGCAGACAGGGCATGTTTCAACAACAAGGTCTCGTGTTCAAGCCCAGCTTTACCTATTAAGAAAAAAAAAAGAAGATTATTTGAAACCTTTGAGCATTAATCTCAACAAAACTATGCAGAGAAAGGGAGCACTCCTAAAGGCCCCATTTGGAATATGTGGTAAAAAATGGTGGAAAATGATTCATGTAGTTGGCCCTAATTAGTTGGGATAAGGCTTAGGTGATGATGATTAAATCATCACCATCAACGGGTCCTCTACTCTCCAATGGCCGGATTTATGTGATTCTCCACCATTATGTAGCTGTCTTCATGTAGAAGACATCCAGTGGTCCTGATCAAGATATGGACCCATTTCGCATCATTAATTTTCAGGTTTCGGTAAAGTTTAAGTGATCATTTGTTAGTTTAATTTATTTTCTTATGCTTTATTGTTGAATTATGAGGTTAGCTGCAAAGTCTTATTTCATTTTTCTATCTGGCAGCACTTTTTCGCATCGTTCTTCTTCCGTGATGAAGCTTACCGGTTCATTGTAGATGGATGGTCACAACATAATGCTGGTGCTAATTCCATCATTGATTGTCAGGTATGGCATTTTCCTCATACATTTGCGGCTGTTCAGGCATTCATTGAGATATGGTTGCTTTTTGGTCAGTCTTAAATGGGGCACTTAGGAAAGGGTTTGCCTGAATTAGTTGTATGCTTCATATGAATTTAGTCAGGTAACTTGCAATATGATTTCTTGCTACCTTTCTAAGAACAATAATTGCTTCTCAGCATCCATCTGAACACATGCACATGAGGAACAACCAAAATTGTTCTAGATGAAGCCTTGCTCAGTTGTTACAGTTTCTCCGTGTTTATCCTTGATGTGCATGAATTATGTTTCGTTCTAGTTTTTGCAGGTGTTTAGAGATGGGACTTGTTATGAGACTTACCACTAAAGACATATCTGTTTTTTTTGTTTTTTTTTGTTTTTCGAGTAGTGAAAAGACATAGATGTTATTAGATTCCTACTTTCAGAAATTATTGGTTAAGTAAGAGCTAACCCCAATTGAACCTGCTAATCTTCCATCTGAGTGGCCACTCCCACTTAGAGGGTTAAGGGCAATGCTTGATCTTCCTTTTAGTTTCTATGTGGAGCAAAAATGTGATGCTTAGAATGGGATGCTAGGTGCAAAAGGTGAGGTCTTTGCTGATATGAAAGAAGAGGGAGGAGTTCTGAATCATCGCAATCGTCTAAGCCTTCTTATTTGGGTCGGCTACATGAATCCTGTTCTACCATTCCACTCTATCAAGGGTGGAAATTTTGAACAATCTTCCTATATAATGTTTGAAATGTGCAAAATTTCTTGCTTAGGTTTTTACTTCAATAGAAGATTTTGTCCACAGTGACACATATTCAATGAATAAGGAGTTCGTTTGAGTTATTGGAATATTTAAGGCTGTCATGCTTTTAGCCTTTTGGTTTCACTTGAAAATTTTACCCCTAGGAACAAAAATTTAGTGCACAAGGAACTTAAATATTTTAGTTGGCTGGAGAATACATACATGCATCTGTAAGTGCATAGTACATACGTACGTGAATTTTAAATCCGTGAATTTCGCAAATCCCTACCCCAAATCCTTCACCCTAAACAGACGCCAAATGTCTTCAAGAATTTGAACTTAAAATTTTTAGCGTCAAATTTCCAAATTGTAATTTTAAATTTTCAAAACTTGAATGTCAAATTTCAACTATAAAATTTACCATTTCAAATTTGAAATTTCATATTTACACTTTCAATTTCAAACTTCAAATTTTTAAATACTCAGAATCTAAAATTTCTAATGTCGAACTTAGAATTTTGAATTTCACTGTGAAAATATGAGAGGGCAGGAAGTAACAAACTCTTTTGTTGCAGGTCCCTTGTGGTTCCAATCCATTCTTGTTCCATGTACTGGAGCAACCCATTTGTACGAGAGGATCTAATCCATAGGTCCCCTCCATATCTTGCACAAATGACTCTTTTCCAAAGTGTGTCTCCTTCAACAGAAAACCTCTGCAGCCAGTTTCAAGAGGAGAGGCTTTCATTCCCCTGAGGTTCCTAATTACCAGACACCCTCACCCTTCAAAAACATCTCTCCAGTTTTCCAATTTGGATTTTGTCCAACTTGTCCGCCCCACTTTCCACACTGTGGAAGAGAGGCATGTAGTAGACAGGCATGTTCGACAGGCTACTTTAACCAACATATTCTATCACCAAAAGGGCAAATATTTGCTTTTCCACACCGACATTCTTTTCTCCACCTTTTCTATACCAGGGTCTCATTGAGATTTATTAGGTTTGCCAATAAATAGAGGAAGGCCAAGATAACTGGAAATTGAACCATTGGCTGGAAGATAAATGGAAATATAAAAAACCACCGATGGCTTTGAGCTTCCTAGTCTTCTTAATTTCATTTAGACCAATGGTGATGTGAAAGGGTTGGCAATGCACATTTTCAGGTAGTTCTTCTCTCTTAGGGACTAGGGAATTTTTT
Organism: Liriodendron chinense; assembly: GCA_003013855.2. Lineage (NCBI taxonomy): Eukaryota > Viridiplantae > Streptophyta > Magnoliopsida > Magnoliales > Magnoliaceae > Liriodendron > Liriodendron chinense. The sequence goes on along the minus strand of PVNU02000637.1, from coordinate 8,850,960 downwards.
GTGTTTTTTAATATTTGAGAGGTAGGTGGTAGAGAGAACAAATAATAGGGAGAATAATTGCGTTGTCCCTGATTTATGGATTGTCTTTTCAAACCTGATGATCAAAGAAGGGGTTGGGTAGAAGTGATTGTTGGCAAAAAGTGAGGGCTTTGAAATATAATTGCATGAAGCAAACCAGCAACAAGTTCTGGTGCGGGAGTGGGGAAGCATCTGCTTGAAAAGTTAGCAAATATAATGGTTAGGATACGTGGGTCCGAAGCGTGATTCGAAGTGGGTGTGGCACCTAGTTAAAAAGATCCTACAACTAAGCTTAGAAGCGTTCATTGGCTGCCTCCTTGCATGGTAATGCTAAACTCTACTTTGATAGGAACTCAAGAGGTAATAGGGGTCTGGTAGGGATTGGTGGTATTATTTGTAATAGAGGTGGATAAGTTTTTTGACCTATTGAAGACCACATCTCTAATGTGGCATTGATGAAGGCTCTTTGGACTGGAATTGCATAACTTCTTCCAATACATTTGGGTCCAATGGTGATAGAGGCAGCCCTTTAAATGCATTGATTTGTGTGATGCTGTTAGGGAAATGTCATTGGAAATGAGATGGTTGGATCAAAGAGATTTAGGAACTGTGGTAGCAACCTGTACTCTCTCCCACGCAGAAAGGTAAGGGAAATCCAAAGCAGACTTGTCAGCTGGAGGTGTTCGTAGCTTATCCATTGTTTTCTGTGTATAGTTATCCCCTTCTGTAATTCTCTCCTCTTTATCTTTCTATATATATATATATATATATATATATATATATATATAGGGAAATGGTACTATGAGGTCGACCGCATGGGAACTTCCCATGAGGTCGAGCTGTGTGGGCCCCACCGTGATGTGTTTCGAACATCAACGCCATCAGTTAGATGAACCATTCAATGGTGGGCCACAGTCTAAAAAATCAGTTCAATCCATAACTTATGTGGGCCACACCATAGACAACAGTTGGGAGGGGTTATCCGCCCATTAAAACATTCATGATCATTGATTGGGCCCACCGAGATGTGGTTCACAAATCCAGCCATCCATTATGTGTGTTCCACTTGTACGAGGGGTCAGACCAGGTTTCAGGCACATCCAAAACTTAGATGGGCCCCACCAAGTGATTTTAGATATTTTAGGCATGTCTTCTCATGGTTTTAGATGGTATGGCCCACCTGAGTTCCCTGTACGGCTGATTTTTGGGTTATGCCATAACTTAAAGGGGACCCATCAAATGCACGGTATTGATGTCTGACACACATCACGGTGGGGCTCACACAGCTTGTGGTCGTACCATTTCCCATATATATATATATATATATATATATATATAGAGAGAGAGAGAGAGAGAGAGAGAGAGAGAGAGAGAGAGAGATGCTCACACACAACTAGTTGGACCGTTCAAATTGGTCCAACTAGCTGTGCATTAAATGCCCAAAATTCCCTTTTTATCCTCATGTAATGCCCCACATGTGAGGATGTGAAACATCGAGCTTACATAAGTACAATAGAAAATATTTGTCAAAGATCCAATCCATTCATTAAATAGGGCTCAGTAATTAAATGTTATATTTTAAAAATCTCATCACTGGAGCCACACATTCAGGTTGAATCTGAATTGTTGGAATGAATTTCTAACACCCTAGTGGACAGCTTGAATTGATCAATGGAGTCATCAATCATGGACACGGCCACTTGTTGATCTTCCCATGAGAAAAACTTTACTTTGGTAGTGTGATGAATGATACGTAGTTACTTGAAATTTGCATGCCATGCATGTATCCCTTAGTACATGTGTATCAAGCATTATATATATATATATATATATATATATAAATTACGGTCCACCCAGCAGATAACTTCCAACCTGCAATGTGTGCCCAACATCCAACCCATCTAATAGGTTGGCCCTATCACAAGGATCACCTTCAACAAAATTCAACCACATCCACTTTTCAAGTGGGCCACACTTGGAATTTGCTATTTATCAATGTCTAGAAATTGTTTCATTTGTTGCGGTCTGCCCATTGAGCAGATGGGGCTGATGTTTGAACTAGGCGATCCTCATGGATGGGCCAACCCATTGGAGGGGTTGGATGTCACATGCTCTAATCTAGTTGAAAGTTATCTGTTGGGTGGACCATAACCTGTGGTCCAACCAGTTGGACTCACACACACACCATGTCCATCTTTGAAGATGGCCTCAGTCCAGTGGCCAGTGGTGCTCTTGGCACTTTTCTCTTGCATTAAATAACCATGATTGATTGATGGGTCACCATGCTTGCCTTCCGGAGCTCCCATTTGGATTTGTAACTTCTGATTTAATTGATTGAGCTCTTTCCATTCTTCCAAGTGCTCACCTCTGTGCTGAATTTTTGCTCTCAAGTCTGAACGTTATCAAACAGACAAAACACAAATTGATAAGAGCTAGGACATTATGGTATTGGCTATTGTTGAGCGTGGTCATCATCAACATCTCGTAAATTACTACGATTTCTTATTTAGATTTCAAACGTTCCAGTTATTTCCTTTGCAGTAATGGGTAAGAATTTGCACTTCTTGACCTGTATCATGTTCATTTGAGGGGATGAGTTACTGATTGTTTCCCCCTTTCTTGAAGGAAATATTAATTGTAGTTGCTACAATGGTTTAGGGGTCTTTGAATTTTGCAATCCCTTTCTTTTAGATTAAAGGATGGGCTTGAGTTGAATCTTTGCATTCTTGGCATTATACAGGATTCTTCAATGCCATAATCAATTTTTAATGAGCTGTTTCCTACTTCAGGAGTCAAAGCCTGATACTAGCAGCCAAGATGTTTTATTTGAAAGATTCAAGGGCTTCAAGCGTCCGACTAATGAATTGTGTTCTGTGGACAGGTAGAAAATCATTTTAAGTTCTATTCCTGTTCTTCTAATGACCCTTGTTAACTAATTTGTGTCTGTGAATCAGGGACAGTGATGCTTATGTTTCGGAAGAAAGTAAACTTTCAGAAGAAAGTAAATGTTCAGAAGAAAGTAAACGTTCATCCAACAGTGAAGATGATTTAGGTGTATCAATAAGGCTTTCAGAATTACATGAGAACGGAGGAGCAGAAATTGCTGAGTGTTCATCTCATGGAGAGTCTCTGACTTGGAAGGTGGAGGATGTTGATGCCCCAAAGAGTTAGTTGATTCGTTACTTTACTTGTTGACAATGACTCTTGTAGCATAGCATTTGTATGAGTTCTGAATAGTCTGATTTTATGTGCTTGACTCAGTATATTTATTTCTTGTACTTTGTTGCCCCAAATAGTTGATTCGTTACTTCACTCGTTGGCCATGACTCTTCTAGCATAGCATATGTTTGACGTCTGAATAGTTTGATTTTATGTTCTTTACTTCGTGGACTTATTTCTTTTACTTTGATAAACTGTTTTGAGTTCTGCAATTTTAAGTTGGTTTCTTCAGAGTGTCTGTACGTTGATATGTATATTTGAATTTCTACTTTAGAGTTCATCTGTCAACTTCACATTCACTCTGTCCATTGTACATGTGTTTTGACAGTACCTGAATACTATGCAACCGTTGCTGAGTCGAAGTTTCCGGTAGTGTGACATCTTCATCGCTGTATTGGGTATTTTTGCACTCCCATGGATAGTGCCTGAACTCTCATTTTGCCTTACTGATTTGATTTAATTCATAATATCAATTAATGGTGCATAGATTCGGGTAGAGGAGTTCTTCAATCTCTTTTTCTCAGATGAAGCCGTCAACTTTGTTGAAACGTTTCATAGGAGATGCAGAGACAAAGGTAGCATTTTGCACTTAATTGGCAAGGTTTTTTTTTTTTTTTTTGGGTCATAATTAGTTGCTATTTTATGATTATTACCTTGATTACTGTCAAATAGCAATACGATTGATGTAATTGTGTTTTTCTTTGTTGAAGTCCACTCAAGGGAAAAAAACCTTGATTAAACTGTGTATCACAATGAAGCTATTCAATGCCATGGTTCGTAAATTGTATATACATATGAACCATAGTTCCTATTTCCGTCTTTCAGATTTTCATTGCACTCCATGGAATCAGCATGAGCAGTTTGGACATTCCCGTGATGTGTCATTCCAGCATCCCATCAAATTTTATTTTGGTATGGCAAGGCACCTTAGTAATTTCCATGAAGCACAGTTACATAAATTTGATTTTATTATTTTAGATTCTTGACTTGCTTTTAAGTTTTCAGAGAATCTCAATTTGATTTCTGTGATGCATTCAAGGTGCAAAATTTGGTCAATGTCGGGAGGTACAGAAATTTCGTGTCTACAGAAATGGGTATACCATATATCTTTTATCTTTATATACTATGATGATGAAAGTATGTTGTCAGTCAACTTGTAAATCCATGCTGCACTTAATACCTTCCAAAATACTAATGCTCTGTTGATTTGTGTGGCATTGAAAGGAATTTAATAGATTGTTAGCTAAATTTTCTTGACAGAAGTTTGAACACTCATTGTTATATAATTTCCACACTTGATGATGCTTCAGGCTTCAGCCAAGGTTTCAAGTGTTCCGTTTTAGACATAGTCGTCGGAAAGCAAAGGTTGATGGTAACATCTTTTGACATTTTTATGTTCAATGGGCCAAGGACATGCCATTCCTTAGAAAAGCGCATATTCAACTTGTTATCAGAAATTAGGAGAAAGGATGTTCATTTTTTTTTATACAAACTAAGGTCAAATACAAATTATCTATCTAGTGGGTATATAAAAAAAGTAAAATGGAAATTTGCATGTGAGACAAATATATCAAAAAATTAGTTTGGTTTCATGCCAGGGAGGTCTACTACTAAAGCTATTTTCCTACTTAGACAATTGATGGAGAAATATAGGGAGAGGAGGAAGGACCTCTACATGGTCTTTATGGACTTGGAGAATTATGATAGGGTCCCTAGAGAGTTTAATCTTGTGGGTGTTGGGAAAGGAGTTCCAAGAGGATATTTTGACATGATTAAGGATATGTATGAGGGAGTGATAACAAATTTGAGCACCACTAGTGGAGAGACAAGTATGTTCCCAATTACTGTAGGCTTGCACTATGGGTTGGCGTTGAGCTCATTTCTTTTTGCATTGGTTATGGATGAGTTAACAAGGCATTTGTAGTAAGAGATCCCATGGTGTATGTTGTTTGCAGATGACATTAGATTTGATTGATAACATGAGGGAGGGCGTAAACACAAAGGTAGATTTATGGAGTGGTGCTTTAGGATCTAAAGGGATTTAAAATTAGTCAAACTAAAATAGATATATGGAGTGCAATTTTAGTGATAAGGAGTGAAAAAGAGGAATTTAGTTATGATTGCTGACTAAGAAGTTTCCCAAAATAACCACTTTTTATATCTTGGGTCTATGCTTCATGAAGGTGGAGAGATTGAGATGGATGTTGCCCATAGAATTCAAGTGGGGTGGAAGACGTGGAAATGTGCCTTTTGAGTTCTATGTGATCGTCGTCTAGTACTCAAATTGAAAGGGAACTTTTATAGGATAGCTACAAGACCAGCCATACTTCATGGAACAAAATGTTGTGTAGTTAAGGAACATGTTCGTAGAATGAGTGTAGGTGAAATAAGGATGTTAAGATGTATGAGTGGCAAAACGAGGAAGGATAGAATTAGAAATGAATGCATTCTTGGGAAACTTAGGAGTAGTGCCAATAGGTAATAAGGTGAGGGCAAGTAGACTTGAATGTTTTGGTCATGTGCAACGGAGACTAAGAACTACGCTATTTAGGAGTGAGTTGGTATAAGTTGAATGCTCTAGAAGGGCAAGGGGATGGCCCAAAAGGATGTGGATGGAGGTAGTAAGAAAAGACTTGAAAAATTATGGTCTAACCGAAGTTATGGCCCTTAATGGAAATTGGTAGTAAATGCATGTGGAGGTAGTGCCTGAAAGGATGTGGGTGGAGGTAGTAAGAAAAGACTTGACAAATTATGGTCTAACTAAAGTTATGGCCCTTGATGGGTGAAATAGTGGAACATGATTCATGCACCTGCCTCAATTAATTGGGGTAAGGCTTAAATAATGATGGTTATGGAAATTGACAATAAATGTATGTGGAGGTAGCAGTGTTGTCATATGTGATTATGCCATCACATATACTATTTTGGACCAGTGGACTGCATAGCATATACCATGGTAGCATACGCCGTTAGGGTTTATGCAGTCATATATAGAGGTACGCAACTGCATAAGCCATAGTTATGCGGTTATGTCATCGCATAACCTTTCAATGGTCAGATTTTTTTACCATTGGGACTTTCTCTTCTTCATCTCACCTTTTGGAACATGTCAATGCATATTCCCCCCTCCCCAAACTCTCTTATTCTCTCTCACATAGATTAGTCTCAATCTCTCTTAAAATAACATTAATAAAAATTTTGTGTTGTTTTTTTCCCCACATTTTTTAGTTATGCATTCATTTGAATATTTGTTAGTTGACTTGTTATAATTTAATAGTCTAATAAAACTATAAAAACCAATTCCCTACGCGTGTATTTTTACATAATTTTTCATTTTTTCATTCTTTTCAAAAGGGGAAAAAAATTGTTTGGGGGGCTGTGCAATTGCATATGCAATTATGCCATCGCTTAAGTGTACATCCCCCTTGGATTGCATAGGATCGCTTATGCCATTTGACAACATTGGGAGGTAGTGGTGTGTTTCTAAACCCTTATGCATGTGATCATGCATGCCTAAGATCGGATGTAACTAACAAAAAAAAAAAAAAAAAAGGAAAAAGGAAGAATACACTGTGATAATCAAATCAAAATAGAAGTTTCTAGATCTAGAGCGTGCCTTTGTGGAGAAGATGATCCTCTAAGATTTTCTAGATCTGGAGCATACCTTTGTGTAGAGCATACCTTTGGGTTTCAAGGGCACAAAACCCAATTGGTAGAAGTAAGAGAAAGTAAAAGATTGATTACTACTAAACCCTGTAATGCTCGAAGATCAGCTTAACCCTTTTGAGTTATATGTGCCTTAGTTCTGAAGTATGAGAAAATATTACTCAGGTTATGGTGAGGTTTCTTATATTCTTTTTAACTTTGCTTCTACTGTAGTTTTTCGTGGTCCTGTGATGTTCATTCTGTTAAATGACTAGTGAGTTTTATTCTTTACAAGATAGTTTTTACTTGGACTGGGTTGTAAGATCATATGAGGACCAGACTGTACCCAATCATTCATTTCAAACTATTTTTAACTTCTCTATAAATTAATTGAAATATTAACTGTAAAAACTAACTCACAGGGATAGTATCTATTAAAAGATAACTTAATATAGACTGCTTTTTTTTTTCGAAAGGCAACGAAATTATTAATAAGAGCAAAAAGAAACAAAAGGCTGAATCACTGAGATAGCGAAACAGCTACACACCAAGAAAAAAGAAATTACATCCCTTTAATTTATAATAGGTATTAGATCTCTTTCTCAGTTTTTCACCATCTCTATTCACCAGGTTCCTAGCAACAAACTTGTCAGACTATTGTCTTGCCAAAGAAAGAGTTCCGAGGTCTCCTCTTTGCGTCAGGGAATCTTATCATTGCCTTTATGGGTTATTGTATTAGCTTTCCCTCTGGGCTCTTTTAGTAAAATGTTTGCTATCAATAAAAAATAAATTAATAGAAATATGGAAAAATAAGAGATGATCAAATCAACCATATTCTGACAGCTCACATGACATTCTGGTCAATTCTGTAACATTTCATGGCGTGTAGTGATGAACCAGTAATATCTAGATCCCTCAAGACATGAGAGAGAAGTTGATTGTGCACCTCAATTCCAGTTCCATTATGTCCCCTTGGGTTCATACAGAGCACCTTTTGAGATCATAACAACTGTTTGGAAAGTTGCACCTTTATATTTTTTAGCAGATGTTCAGTTAATAATGGCAAAATAGATGCAAGTTGATCACTGAACTGTTTATCATGGGATTTCAATTGGATCTCTTGATTTGAATTGTAATCATAGGATTTTGAAGCTGATGGTTTCTGCAGCTTCTTTAATACTTCAATTTTCCTTGATCATCTCAAATTTTCATGAGCATTTATTGCTCATTTCCTTACTTAATACATGAATGCAGTTCCTCGTAAGATAATTATTTAGTTTCGAAATTTCCTTTCATATTTCATGAGGCTTTTGTACTGAAGTTTCTCCAAAATTGCTAGAGATGTGATGATTTGTGCTTTGACATTTTTGAACCTTTTTATTGTCTGTCAGCCATTTGATTATTGAGACATCACAAGAAGTTAATGATGTGCCATATGGGGACTACTTCCGTGTAGAGGTATCCTATCTAAAGCAGAAACATTCGTATGATTGTTTGACTTGTATAAAAAGTCTTAGGTGCTATCAAGTCTTTATTTGGCCATTGGTTGGAATATTTTTTACTCCTGTTGTATAAAATATTGTGGATGAATTTTAGGTATTTGTTGCGAAAACCAAGGGCTGTGGTGCTGTCTTGAATTAGTTGTTAGAATAGAAAGGGAGTATGCATTTAGTTTTGTCGCACTTTGGAGACAACAAGTTGAGTTTCAGTCATGTATCTTTTTGAACATTGCTAATTTTATTGAAATGAGAGGCCGAAGCCAAAAGAATACAAGCACATCCCAAAACAGGAGAAACATTAAAGCTCAATCCAACAATCTGGAAAATGGGCTAAAACTTTTCCTGACAAAGCCCATTCCATACCAAAAGATTTAGCCCTATGGAACACCTCCAAAACATTATGCTGACGATTCTGGAAGCATCACTCATTTCTTTCCTTCCAAATGGACCAAATTTCCACTAATAAACTTAACTGCCAAACCTTTTTCCCAACTTTGCCTATTCCACTTCCATGCCATATTAGATATAAACAATCAATTGACAGCGGCATCCACCCAAACAATCCCAAATAATGAAAAGAAACTGTTCCATACAGATTTTACATACAAACAATGAACAAAGAGATGATCCACCGATTCCTTGGCTCCATAGCACAGCAAGCAAACATTCAGAAGAATCATCATGCGTTTTTGGAGGTTATCCATGGTTAGAACCTTGTTCCTCCCAACTAACCAAGCAAAAGCCACTACCTTCGGGGGAGCCCCATATCCCCAAACAAATGTTGAGGGACTGATAGCGTCATCCACGCTACTCCCAATTAACAGCCTGTAGCAAGAGTTAACTGAATATTTACTGGATTTGTCACAAAGCCATCTCAAAGAATCAGACATAGAAATATCCGGCTTCACGGAAGACAACAACTTGAGGAGACCCATTAGCTCTTCAAACTCCATATCATTCAAATCCCTTCTACACGGTGGCTCCCAACACACTTATACCCCTTGGAGAGAGAAATATCTTTCCACCCTCAAATCTACCTCACTAGCTACCCCTTTTAGGTGTGGAAATAGATCACTAAACCTCCTATCTCCCACCCATATGTCCTCCCAAAACCTAATCTTTTTCACATCACCCAAAGAGAAACCTATACCAACCCCAACCTCACTCTTAACTGAATTGATGGTCCTCCAAAGAAATGAAGCCCTATATAAAGAGGATGCCTTTGTCCACCAACCCTCACCATCCACCCCATATTTGCTCTCTACCACTTTTCTCCAAAGAACACCCTCTTCTGATCCGAATCTCCAAACCCATTTACTAGCAAAGCTATATTTATCAACCCTAACTCCCTCAAACCAGCTCCCACACATTCTCTTGGCTTGCAAACCTCCTCCCATTTGACATGTATCTTAAAGAGAATTTAAAGGGAAGAGACACTATTTGCATCGAGATGTGGTAATTCAATGGATTGCGAGCTACTTCAGGATGCCTAAATCTGCATTATTTTATTATTATTATTATTATTATTATTATTATTATTATTTTTTTGCAATGAAACATGAACAGAACATTCTGCATACTATGGATAAAGAGAGCCAAATAATCTCATTCAGTTCTGATGGGGTGTCCTATGTTTTGATTGTTGCATTAATTTGTGTTGTTTTGTTCTAAATGAATTTATCTCAATCCCCTTCATTATTACATAGCTGGTAAAAGTAGAATTACACAATGTGTGGGCGTGCATGAGAGTAGTAGGATGTTTTGGACATGTTCGAGAAGCCAAGGCAGGATTTCTTATGGTAGGGAGCAGATGAGAAGCATAAATTCCACTTGTTGAAGTGGGAGGAGGCGTATAAGCCGTATGGGGAAGGGGTGCAAGAATAAAGAAGTTGGAGACCATGAATTTAGCGTCGCTTGGAAAATGGTTATAGAGATTTGGTAAGGAAGAGGGTTGTTTGTGGAGAGCGGTGATAGTTTGAGAATATGGTGTGAAGGAGGGTGGGTGGTGGATGAAAGACACGTCTCTTTATAAAGCTTCATCGTTGTGGAAGGTAATTATCAGGTTGGGGAACAGGGTCAAGGAAGAACTGGATTCTTTTTAAGATATGGGATGAGGATCCATTTTTGGGACGGCATTTGGTTGGGCAAGAGGACGCTCTGAAAAGAGTGCCTGAGGGTTGCCAGTTTATACCCAAAAGCAAACATCACTATTGCCCAGTGCTATACTTAGTTTTAGGAAAAGAGATGGTGTGATCTCCTTTATGTAGGAATTTGTCAGAAGCAGAAGTGGGAGAGCTCATTAGCTTGCTGGGAGCGGCTTCAAGGTATTAGCCCTCCTCCAGGTGAAAAGGATTTGATGGTGTGGAATAAAGAAAAGTCTGGCCAGTTCTCAGTTAGTTCTTTTTACAGGTTGATCCTTGGTACATCTTTAGGTAGATTTCACACTTCCTTCATCTGATACTATGGGACTCCCCCTAAGGTTGCAACGTTGGCATGGTTGATGGGTAGGAAATGAATAAGGTGCTCACAATCAATAACCTATGGAAGAGGAAGATGGTGATTACCAATGTCCGTATTTTGTTTATGCAGAGTGAGGAGTCAGTTGACTACCTCTTCATTCACTGTCCTTTTGCTGCTGAGTTGTGGGAGGGGTTCTTGGCGGTTTTCTGTTTGTCTTGGATCATGCCGGGCTCCATTGAGGGGCTTTTGCTTGCCTGGCAGGGGGGTGGGACTGATAAGAGAGAAAGGATGCTTTGGAGACTAGCTTTATTGGCCAACCTTTGGGCTTTATGGTGAGAGCGTTTTCCATAATCAGTGTGGCCAGGTCTCGAAGGTCTTCGGGAGGGCCAAATCAGATGTAGTGGAGTGGGCGTCAAATATAAAGGCTCTTCGTGTCCCCTTTTGTCGTTCTCTTGGGCTGCTTTCTAGTTATGTGAGGGTGTTTTGGCCTCCTAAATATAATCATTACTTGTAAAAATAAAAAAAAAGCACTAAGGGCCTGTTTGGATCGTGGGAAATATAAAGAAAAGTTTAATAATTATCCAATATGGATTTCCATGGTTCCATCAGCGCTATTGAAACATGGTTTCCCATGGGTTCCATTTTTGGGTATCTTTTTGTATGGCAAGTGGAAATTTCGTATTCCTCTAACAATTTTCACCTTGTATCTTGTGTATGAGAGTTTGACTATGGAAAAGGCTAATGATTGATCCTTCCAATCTCACTATTTTCTTCACTACCCGAACTTCTCAAAAGATCCAAACAATGTGAAACAATTAAGAGTTTCTTTTCGTTTCCTTTAATTCAAACAGATCCTAATTGGAAGGTCCTTGCTTTGGTTTTTTATAAGAACCTGTCAGTTTTTTCCTTTCTTTATCGGTGTTTTCCCTAGGAATCATGGTTGTGGAAACCCTTTTTTCGATGTTTATGTATTCTTTAGCTATTACTCTTTTTATTATTATTGTCACATTTTTGTGACAAGTCATTATCATCCAAGCCTTATGACAATTAATTAGGTTGGCTATTTGAATCCTGTTCCACCATTCCACTCCATCTGATTGTAATCAACCTATGTAATAGACTATTAGATGGCGCTTGATTGTTCCCAATCTATGTACTAGTCTCTTACATTATGCCTATGGGAGTTTTGTGCTCCCATTGCCGATCCACAGCCCAGATAAAGGAGGGTTGTGTTAGGTTGGCAGTTGGCATCGAATTTATGCCATAACTTTCATCATGAGCTCAAACATTTTTTTGATAATTGGTGGATTTATTATTCAGGAGCCATGCAAAAAAAAAAAAAAAAAAAAAAAAAAAGAGCAGAAGAAGAAAGAAAGAAAATTTGGGTCAAGATCCTTTGCTATTGTTCGTGACCTTTAATCGAGATTTGCGTTAAGCATTCTTATGCGGGAGGTCACCTGATGCAGGGGCATGCGATGACCTAACCCTAGATGCATGTATATTCAGTTGAAAGATATTCAAGTAAGAAAATTAACAACTAACTATTTTCACTCAAAATGAAACTAACAAATATCAACACGGAAATGAGATCCGTCCGTCCGAATCATGTCCCTCAGCATAAGAATCACGTAAACTGTAAAATAGGGAAGATCTAGGGATATGAGAATATCCCAGATCTAGCATAGACCAGTCCACAGTCATGTTTGAATCCGGTTCCCAAGGCTAGGTATCCCTCTTTTCCAATCGAAACAAAAGGGGTAGATTCGGGAAAGAACAAATGTGATGGGGAAGGAATAGGTTCGAGATGAAAGATAACACATGATAAAAATGGAAAAATCGTACCTTTCCTGCACCTTGAAGAAATAGAGACGAGAAAATATGAAAACCGAGGTGGAATCCTTAATAACCGAAGGCCAATCCTGAAACCCTAATCTCTTGAAACAAGAGGAAGAAAAGCAACCGAAATTTGTATTCATTCAATAATTCGAAATAGGGTTTCTCACAGTATATATAAGATACGAAAATAAGAAGTGCACTAGAGTGTCTGAAAACAAAAAAAGTAACATAAAATCGCCTAAACTAAATAATGGCACTAAAACGCCTAGAAATAAGGAAATAAACAGAAAAACGCCTAAAAGTAAATCCGCTCCACGGTCCAGCAGTCATGATGCTCCTGCGCGATCCTGCAGCTCGCGTACTTGTAACGCATCAGAAAATGGGTCCAATGGACCCGACGTCCATCCACATCAGCTCATTTGCTCCAACACTCGATCTGCAACGTCGCCTCCTCTGGTGCACTCTAAAGGGTGCACCATTGATGTCCGTGTCATCACCATTGTGTTCATTGAAAGTCTTTTGCTTTTATTCTTGTGACTACGTAAAATCAATGCATTGAGACCTTTTGTTGTTCCTTCCATTGTTATGATCAAACATGCACAAATCATTATATGTGTCTTTATCATGGTTGATTATCATGAGCCAGTGGTCGGATTTGCACCATATTGCTATTAGAAGTTTAGTTCAATGGGGCTGGTTTTATGAGACATGATAGTGACGTAGGACAGTGAACCACTTACTCTAAAAGCTCGAACTGATAGTGTAGCGAATCAATTCATTTATCTCATAGCCCAGGCTCTTGCTTCACACAAGCCAGGCCCTCGTCCAAACCCTCCTTCGTGGGCCCCACTTCACATGGGTTCCGCTTCACACGTAGCCACCTGCTTCCCACGGGTGGGGCCTGCTTCACATGAGCCACTCGCCTCACATGGGCCGCTCACCCCGAGTGTGCCCCCGCTTCACACAGGCTGCCCCCACTCGAACCCGGTGAAAATGCCCCTGCATTAGATAATAAACATGTGGATGCACAAGGTGGCCTACAAAATGTGTATTTATTTTCCTTCAGTATAAGATTCTACCTTTCTCATTGTAGAATTCTACAAAGGAGAGCTCTAAAAAAAAAAAAAATCTACAAAGGAGGAAACATAAGTCCAACTGGGGCCTTGTATGAAAGTTGGGCAAAAATCTTAGCAAAATCCTAGGTAGGACTCATAAATGCATCAACTAGGCATAGGGAGGGGAAACTAGGGTAATATGCCATTTTGACATGGAAAAGACTTATGATTATGTTGACTGGAATTCTTGAATTACATGTTGTGAGTATGGGTTTGTGGGTAGGTGGACACATCGGATGCAGGAACATGTAATTACAGATTTTTCCTTGGGGTTAATGGCTCCCCTAAAGGTTTATTTAGGGGGTCAAGGGGCCTGTGGCAAGGTGATCTCCTATCTCCTTTGATTGTGATAGCAGATGCTTCAAGTGGAATGGTGGATCCTGTTAGGGAGGGGGGCTTGATTAGGGGGTTTAGGGGTGGAAAATAGAAATATTCAATTGCCACTTGCAGAAACACATTAATTTTCTCTACTACTTACTGCACTCAACTTGATGATATGAGAACGACTTTGTGGTGCTTTGAGAAGTTTTTAGGCTACAGATCAATGGTTTGCAAAGTGAGCTGTTGGGAGTAAGGCTGGGAAGGAAGTCAGTAATTAGTAGGCTTTATTTATTTATTTATTTTTAAATGTGTAAGCTTGGAGAGCTTCTACTATAATTCTTAGCCTTACTACTTTCCATTATGGGATGTGGTGTTGGAAAGAGTAGAAAGGAAACTCTTTGGTTGGAAAAGCAAATTTCCATCCTTTGGTGGTTGAATCATGTTGATAAATTCTTGTCCATATATGTTTGATCTTTTGGATTTTTTTTTCTTAATTTAGAATAATTGAGTTTTTGTGTGTGTATTTCTAGACGCCATATGGTAATGAAGATTGGAACAAAAAAAAAAAATTTAGAAAGAAAACCCTATAAAAAATTAACCCATTTGAATTGCATAGTGTGTGGAAAAATCTGCAGTTCTTGTCTTATTTTCTTTCTCATCCACCCTACATCAACTTTGTAAGACTAGACTTGTCTGGCGCAGCCCTCTTTTCATGGAAGGTCCAGGGGAAGAGGAATACAAAGATTCTAAGGAAAATCAAGCCAACCTCTCAGACATTCAAATCCACCTGTTCCTCTTCTCAAACAAAGGTGGACCTGTCTTCAATTTCTGTGGGGGGTCGGGGGAAGATGGGTCTTGTGGATTTGGTAAGCATGTTAGCAAGTGCAAAGAACATGGAGAGTTAGGAGTAAGATTTATGAAAATTGTGAACGCCATGTTGATGAGTAAATGTGTGTGGAATTTTGGAGTGGATGATGAAAGCAAGTATAATAGTGAAAATGCAGTTAGAGCTGTGGTGGCTGGTTCATTAAACCTTTGTCCTAGCATAGAGCATTGGGGTTTTGTGAAGTATTTTTCTAGGTGGGAAGTTTTATAAAAAGGAGATTGCTTTTTTGCGTATTGTATTGAGCACAAATCTGGTTTTGGGAGGATGTGTAGTACAAACACATACCTCTCAACCTTGTGTGCCCTTGATAATATAGGGTGGTGGCCGAGAAGGACGTGATCATTTCCCAATGTTGCCCATTAAAATTAAAAATAAAATAAAATCATTTTTCAATGTTATATCTTTCCTGACTAGGTTGCTTGGACTGCAAATTTGCAGAGAGATCTTTGCAACATGAATTTGAAGAATTTGTGAGCCTCACGGGTCAGTTGCACAAGCAGATACCATCTGAGGAGAGGGACAGGCAAGTTTGGAGGTCTGAGAGGTTGGGTTAATTGTCCTTCAAAATCTTTGTATTCCTCCACCTTTGGAGATTCTGCATAAAGGGAGATGGACTAGACCAGTCCAAGGATAGCAGCTTCCATTCGGCTGGTTGGTAAGAATAAAGCGCTTACAATTGATCACTTCAGGAACAGACAAATGATCATTTCCAATGTGTGTATCCTGTGCCTATGTTATGGGGAGTTGGATCAGCCTTTTAGGCACTAGGGATATTCCATCTGTTTCGTGGAGGTTATTTGAGCTATTCAAGACTGTTTGGATGATGCCTCAGTTGATTGGGCTCTTCTTGCAGATGTCGCACACTAGCTGCAATGGTCTGAAAAGAAAATTTTTGTGGAGATTGACTATGATTGCAGTGCTTTGGTCTACTTGGTCCGAGCACTACAACAACACGTTTCGTGATGTGTTCCAGAAGAGGTGTTTTTGAAAGCCATGTGGAAGGTTGTTGGTTGGGTCGAATCCCACAATACTTTTGCTATTTTCCCTTCACGTGCTTTGAAGGAAGCTAGGGGGATTGGACTGATAACATCTCATTATCTGCCCCTACCCTGTTCCAATCATTTTGATTAACTTAAAAATTTGAGTTACTTTGAAAAATATGGATAAACATTTGAGGCAGTGGATTCCTTTCAGTAAAATGAAAATGATTGGGATGTGTTTCAGATATTAGATCATTGTAGGGTCCATAGATCAATGGTCTGAATCACCAAATATTTCATATTCGCCAGAATATAAACATTCTCAAAATAGAAACATTTTTTTAGATAAAATCGGTTTAATAGGATTCCAAATTCACTCTTTCATATGGCATGATGGATAAATATTGCAACTATTTCATATGCTTTTCTTTGCACTTGTGGGAAGTGACCATAACTAGTAGCATGTTTGAGCTTGAATCGCAACTAGGTTTGCTGAACCGTCACTCCTATCTAGAAAGGTCTATCTTGTTCTCTTATTGTAATTCATCATGGATTGATTGTTTTTAGCATTGACTTTTAGTCATTTCTATTATTCTTTTATACATAATTATTTCGAATAACTTAGTTTCTATCCTTGTTGATTGATTGCATGCAATATCAGAATCAGTTTTGTTACTGGCTGGCTGCTTGCTGTACTAAAGTAATCTTGTATTTTTTTAATCTTCAACAACTGTCAGTTGGATAACTTGTATGATGAGTTATTTCTAACTCCTACAAATCGCCTCATCTAATGGAACCGTGGGCGAAGTTTTGAGGTTTTCATCATTAAATTATCTTGCAGTGGAATATGTTAAAATAATACCTCTCAAAAAAAAGAAAATGTTAAAACAGTAATACTGTTCAATTATGTTTTCAGATCCGTAATCACTTTTACTGTTTAGCATCTGGGCCACTTAGTTATTTGTATCATATAATCAGTTTTGCTTCAATATATGATCCCATCCAGTATGTAGTATATCAATGCTTCTTGTCAAGGTCTGTACGTTTTTCTGCTATATTTGCAGTAGTCCTTCCTGTATGCACTGCCCTCTTTTTTCTTTTCTTTTTTGGTGTCTTAGGGGCTTTGGGATGTGGAGGAAGATGGCAATGGAAATGGCTTTTGTTTTCTGCGAGTGTATGTAAATGTGGCATTTTCAAAGAAAACCATGTGGAAAGGTAAATCTGTGACATTGTCAAAGACATGTTACAGAAAAATTAGTTTTGAATTTTATGAACCATGGTAGACTGCATCAGTGCATATGAGCTTTATCTGTAACCTGACAACATATAAAAGGCATGTCTCAAAATATGTGCAAAATTTTCCCTTTTTACCCTATCTATTCTTGCAGTGGGGTATTCTTCTAAAATAGTCTCCCATCTGAAACCCTTAATGTAGTGGCATCTGATTGAGCTTCCCTGTGTATATGAGATATCTTGTATATCTATATGTTGGGGATGTTGTCTGGAGTTTTAGAACCTTCATGGTTTATATGCCAATGGCAGGGGAACAATGGATTTGATGAATGGATGGCATTTTGTTGTTGCCTTCAATCCCCAACAGTTGATGGGACTCCATTTTCATTAAAATACAGATTACGTCTTAAGGCAACAAGGCCTGCAACGGTGCAACCTTTGCTTGAGACACCCTCACAGTGAAAAACTAGATTTCTCTCTGTTGCTTTCACAGGAAGGTTTGACTTGCCAACCAAACTGGGAGTCCGGGAACCATACATATTTTTCTTAAGGGATTGGGACCAACACATCAATCACCAATGGGGATTTTAAAAGGCTGGTGAACACCCTAGTCCACTCAGCTTTAGGTTAAGGGAATGCTAGAGTAGCATATTAAATTCAGGCAATCATATCAACTGTTTCAGAATGTTGCAAATATTTTCCATAATTTATCTATTCTATTTTAATGCCAATTTTTTGGAAGAAGTTATTCTTAGTGCTTACTGGGGGGGGGCCTCTTGTGTACCATTTATGTGCCCACGGTAAACACTGGGTAGCCAAGTGCAGAGGGGATAACTGCTGAAAGCATCTAAGTAGTAAGCCCACCCCAAGATGAGTGCTCTCCTATCCCAACTTCCCCAGATCCCTTGTGTTGCCTCTTCTTTTTCTAGCGATGAAAAAGAGACTGAGAATAAGAAGGAAACAAAGAAGAAACTGAGAAAATAATCTAATGGGATACTCTGCCAAACACAGGGAAAATAGAGCAATCAACAATGGATGAGTGCCGGGAAGCCTATGCAGTTTGGATCAGCAGTGTACTCTCTTCCTCTTTATGGATTTCACCTAATCATTTTCTTCTGTTTCTCTTTCATGCCACACATGCCATTTCAATTAAAGCTAATGGGGTGTGCTAAATCTGTTTCAGGCAGATGAATTACTGAAGAAGAAGCAGAACATTGCGAAATCTGAAGGTTTGAACTCTTTTACTGTTAAAATGCAAAAGCCCATCCCACCTGGAAGACTTTTCAACGATGTGGATTATAGCGAATAATTTCCTTAGTCAAGGAAGGTTTCTGGATTATCTTTTGTCTGTTCATTCCCTTTTATGCGTTTATTGCAGGGGCTTCAAGTGATGCTGCCAATGCAGTGCAAAATAGTGACGATGGGCTGGAAAGTTCCACAACACTCGAGAGACCTTCAGAAAGTACAAGAGCTCTTCCACGTAGAGCATCCAATACTGAGGATGTTATCCCACAGACTGAAAATCCTGTTAAAGGAGGCCTGAGCGATTTGACCTCAATGATATCTTTATTCAGAGAATCATGGGCATCATTTTGTGTGTATCTGAAAAATCGAAGCCACCTCTCTGTAATGGTAGTGATCGCATTTGTTTCCATCTTCATCCTAATGCAGGTAAATACTCACTTTCCAAAGTTGCATACCATCTTTTTATCATGTTAGGATGCCTGGTGTTTTTCTTGTAATGTATGTGATGAGATTCATTGAATGGATATCATGCAAAAGACCCGAGTATATTAAAATTTTCATATGCAGATCATTGTCTATGTGGTCTTTTGGCATTCCTCTTGATAAGTACGCATTTTCATTCTTGGCTTTCTTGGTTTTAGAGTCCAGTGGCAAACTGATTGTTCACTGAAATATTTAAGTTTCTCTTTAATTTAGCTGAACCTTTACTGTAGTTTCATTATATTACATAATTACAAGTAATTTGCCTTTCGTATCTATGGCATTACGTTCAAACTATTGCTGATCAAATAAAAAGAACAATCTTGCATTTCTTGATGCAAGACGGATAGTCTAACCTAGAATGATGCAATGAAATTAATCAACGGATTAATTAGACAAATCAAAACACAAAATAAAGCTAATCTATCACAAGGTCAAAGAATTCAAGCATTTAAGGATGCTCCAGTTCAAGACTACCTACAATTCCGAATAGCAGGTCTTAGAGCATATTGATTAATTAGGACCTATGGAAGGTAAAACTTCCATCTAGCATAGGGACAAATCTTAATTCAAAGGAAATCAGTTGGTTTTATTAAGGTTTGGGTAAGTTGGGGTTAGGGTTTTAGGATTTGGGAATTGTGTTTTTTGGGAATTAGGGTTTGTTGTGAAATAGGGTTTGGGAATCTAGGGAATTAGGGTTTGAAGATGGGAAACAAAGAAGCAAGAAGAGGAGGGGGGTTGTCCTTACGGACAGCCGTACAGTGTGTCCGTATGGGCATATAGTCCGGGTTTTCTGTATGGTTGAGGTTGAGTGGGGTGACGGCTTGGGAGTGATCTAGATGGCTAGAGTGATGGTTTGGGTTAAGTTTGGAAGGGCTAGGGTGATGGTCTTTTGGTTGGAAATAAAAGAAAAGGGAAAAAGAGAAGATGAGAAGAGAAGAAATAAAAAATAAGATTACCAGGAAAGAGAATAAAAGAAAGAAGATAATTAGAATCACTCCATGGCTTCACACCAAACTCCAATCACATGAGTTACTTTGCTCCAAAACAAAGCAAGAAAAAAATTTCATTCAATGGCCAATGATGCCCTAGGCTTCTCACACGTCCAAGCCTTATATGCTCTATTTGGGGTATTTTTACAAAAACACCCTTAATACTATAAAATGTCCAAAACATCCCTAATATCAACTAAATCATAAAATAAATCAAAATAATCAAAGTAACTAAAACTAGTGTCCAATATGAGTCCACGATAAATACGACCCAACGATCAAAATGGTCCAACAGTCAAGATGGCCCATCGTGCAAAATCCAACCGTCCGATTCTCTCAAATAAGCAGCCCATATGCATCTTCCCAGTGTGGGGTATTCAAAGATGCACATTCATGCATGTGGGGTCTTCAACGTGGTTAGGAACTTGAATTGGGTCCACTGGGCTCCATGTAATAATCACCTAGCCATAAAGAAACTGGGGCAGCTCTTCTTCTCTGATAAACTCTAAAAGGTGCTCGGATGTCCTCATCATTTCTCCTGGATTACTAGTGTGTGAAACAAAAAGTTAAGGGCCTGCTGTGTTCTTGTGACATCCAATATGTCCATCATTTTAGACAGAACATGTTAGGATGTGTGCCCATAACCAGACTGATCGAAAACTCAAGAAGACAGACCACATGGGAGAGTGAGAACGGAGATACACACCATTGAAACCTTCCTAGGTCCCACCAAAGTTTTGGATCAGGCTGATATTTTTTCACTTTCATCCTGGTTGTACTCACGTTATGAACAGGTTGGATGACATATAAATATCACTGTGAGCCCCAGAATGGTTTTGATGGTGGGCTTTCTCATTCCTACTGTTCCCTGTGGTGTGGCCTGCTTGACTTTTGGGATTATGTCCAAAAATGATCTGATGTAACTGATGGGCGTAGTGGATGTCTAACACACGTCATGGTCAGCCCCATAGACCCTTTTTTGTTGTGGACACGAATCTATGTAGCATTGCTCAATTTCATTTTCCATCTGAAATATGTTGTAAGTTTCACTTCTAATTTTGTTGCTTGCAGCTGAGCATCATTGTTCTACTGACAAGAACCCCAGAAGTCCGTTTAATTTCTCAAGAGAATATCATGGACAGTCTAGCTACTGACAGAACAGAGACTGTAGCATGGTTGGAGAGACGTGTTTACCACCTCAACGACGAAATGCTGATGGTTGAGACTCGGCTGGAAAAAATGCGCCGTGAATACATATTGTTAAAGACATATCTACAGAACCTTGAAAAACTCAGGCCAAAATCATGACTGGTATAAAAACCTTTCATGACAAGAACATGTAAACTCAGGTAAATTCTTTTGATATCTCATGTTGTAAAGTAGAAGTAGGCAACCAAAAATGCTAATACAAAACAACTGGATAAAATATCCACTAGTTTCCTCTTAATGGCTTACGTTATCCCCTTGCTTCCTTCAGATATTGCAGTGTGGTGATGCGAGTGGATTCTGTTGTGGAAATTGACAAGAATGACGCTGCTCTAGTGAAAACTTCCGGGAGTGCCCTGATTTTACAATAATACAAAATAGCAGGAATATAGAATGCTGGTGTACGTGTTTTCCTCGAGGATCTGATTTTTCAGCCCTCACGAAGAGGGAATTACAGAGTTATAAAAAAGAAAAGAAAAACCATATACAGTTTGTTCAAGTGACGTGTGTGTATACTTAATGCAACAGTTGATCAGGTGAGGCAGAGATGAAAATATAAAGTTACACTGTTACTGATTGATGTGATTTTCACTCTTTTGAATGCGGATCAATGCCATTTCTTTTTTCTTGAAACCATTTTATGTTTTTACCATCCCTTACCAGGCCACTACTTGGATAAGATCAATCACGAGACTCCATGGAGCATGACAGAACCACCACCTGTTGTTCACGATGGATGGTACCACTGCAGAAAGCTGTGGTTTTATTACTGAATTATCCGGAGTGGAAAAGGAGGTTGTATCTACAAGACCTCCATGACATTGCACAATAAGCTTGTTTGTACAACACTTTGCGTGTGGAACTCGTGCATGTGTTTGGCATCTAGTCTGTCCAGCAGTATTTCCCAATCACGAAAGTGGGATATGCTTTAAAAAAAAATCAGGCTGATCCAACCATCAAGCCGTGGCATGAATTTGGAGGTTTTTGGGTAGTTATACATTGTTATGCGGGGCTCACCTGGTGATTGGACAAGCCTACTAAGTCATCCCATCATAATGGTGGGGCTCACTGGCAATCCAAACAATTTCTACGTGTGGTTGAATAATTTTTTAATTACAGTTGAATGGCTTTTGGGCCCAGCTGAACAGGGGTCATTTGCGCCCCCATCTATATATAGCATGGCTGTCAAGGGTGATTGTCCGTAAACCACTTCATCTGGTGTCATTTTTGTAGATGTGTCAGATGCTGTGTTGTACCACCATTCTGCTAGCGGCAACAATTTGACCTAATGCTTGGGCCGATCTCCCGCTACACACTGCAAATGTCTCCAAACAACGGTTACCAATCTCTGTTTGGCCGTCGGCTTGCAGGGTAGCACTCATATGCAATTGCGTCCCTTGAAGATGAAAAAATCCCTCCAAAATTGACTGATATCGGATCCCACTCACTGACAAAGCAACGAAATCTGCATATTTGCTCAATCCGTTGACCAATACAAAGATAACATTTTTTTTTCAAACGACACTGGTAACCTTTCGATTTTTGCCCAAACAAGATCTGCGATGGGCAAGGGCTGCAAGCTTCCTCGCTCAACTATTGTTTCTCCTTTATATCTTTCGCAAACATCACATTCAGCGACGCTCAACTATTGTTTCTCCTTTATATCTTTCGCAAACATCACATTCAGCGACGCTCAACTATTGTTTCTCCTTTATATCTTTCGCAAACATCACATTCAGCGGTGAACTTCTGCACATACTGCATGCCTTGCCAATAAAACAATCTGGTGACCCGTTTTTGGATCTTGTGTGCCCTCGAGTGCTCACCTTCTGACGTAGGTGTAGACGTGGTGAGATCGAGCACAGCCTTTCTCACAAAATAATTACCTTGAATCCACAAGGCTTTTGGACTCCTCAACTGGACTTCCTCGAATCCATGAGGAGATATCTAGAATCTACGAGATCTATCTTCGAATCCAATTAGAAATAGGTAGAAAAAGCTGAAGTTTTATTGAAAATAAATCAAGATGAATGCATAACAATGAAATAAAACAAGTTTAAATAGTCTAAGCAACTCTAAGAAACCCTAATTGCGAGATTAGAAAGAAGTCTAAACGAAAAAGGAAATAAAACAGGGAAAAAAAAAGGTGTGAATTGTCAAACGGGCGATTAATCGACCCGAGCAAGCGATCGATCAACTGGGCAAGCGATTCAATCGCAGACCTCAAAACAGTCTAAAGAAGTCCAAAGGCGATTTGCAATTTTTAGGAATTTGAGCGAACGATCGACTAGGGTCGGGCGGTCGATTGCTAGAGGCGTTTTTAGTCTAGCAAACTTGCTGGACAATTTCCCTTGCGGGCGATCGATCGCTCTGGCCCAAAAACTGCTGAAAATTGTCTTCTCTTTGGTTCTTTCTTATAATCCTCTTGTTGGTCGATCCTTTGATTCTTCTTCGTCCTCAATTAGGGGACTTTCTTGCTACATCAGACTCCCCCACTTGAAGAAAACTCGTCCTCGAGTTTCATGCTGTCCTTGGATCTTGAATCACATCCAACGTTAGTACTTGATGTACTACAGTAGCTTTCTCACGTGACACAGATCTTTCTTTCCACCTGATTTCCTGCTTAACACCATTCACAGCAAGGAGAGATGGCCCCTCCACTTTTGAAGCCTTGGAGTTCTCTTTGGGAAGCATAGGGGCGAGAACGATCTTCAATCCATCTTTTACGAATGTAATCATGTTGTCCCACTCATGATGCACGACATCTCGATCAAACTGCCACAGTTGTCCAAGTATCATATGACATGTGTTCATATCTACGATGTTACACAATACTTGGTCCCTGTAGGATTTGCCAATATAAAAGGATATGTGGCATTGATTCATTATTGTTGTCACACTTCCCTTCTGGATCCAACCAATCGTATACATAAATGAGTGTGGGGTAGTCTCTAGTTTTAACCTTTCCATCATTGTCCTTGATACAATATTTTCACAACTACCACCATCATTGATTACGTCATAGACTTTTCTACCCATCAGTGCACCTGGTGTGAAAAAAATTGTGGCGCTAAGGGTTGGTCTGTACACCCGTCATAGACGACTGTCTCTGTACGACCAAGGATACACCCTGATCCCCGAAAATCCATTCAATCCCTTCTTCCACATACTCAACTTGCTCAGTGTTGTTGTCCTCCAGATTACCCTGTGCTTCTCCCTCGGTTACGGCGAGGTTAGCCACCGACCTCTGTAGACATGTGTTCGATAGATGGTCCAACTCCCCAACACCTGAAGCAATGATCAGTCCTAAGATGACCGTAGGGGTTTGGGATTTTACTCGGGCTCGGCACAACCGTTGTACACTGGGGCCTTGGGGGAACACTGCCTAATGCACAGGTCGCGACCACCGCGAGCTGAGAGCAATCATCGATAGGCTCTTTTTCCCTTGGACAGTGATGGATCTTGAGTGGAACCTACAGTAGAGTAAGATTGTATAGGAACCCTTGTAAGTTGTGTCTCTACCCTAGTGGCCAATTGGAGGGCCTCATACAAGGTCCAAACCAAAATCATCTAAACCTAATCCTGAATTGTGAGCCGCAATCCTTTGATGAACCGCGCCACTTGCTGTGATTCAGATATTCAACAACAAGTCGATTCCCTTATCGACAGTTCTGGTATTGCTTGAATAGAATTTGTTGGCAGTCGTTAGGGAGGAAGCGGGCCCGTAGAAGATGCTTCATCCGAGGCTACACTTGGATGGGCGTCTTGTTTTGTCAAACACGGATCATCTAAAGTTGTTCCCACCATGCTGACGCACCGAATTTCAACTTATAGAATACCAACTTCACTTATTTTTCTTCCGGCACATCCATGTATTCAAAATACTACTCTACCTCGGCTAACTAATCGAGGAACTCTTCTACACATAATAGGCCATTAAAACAGGAAAGCTCATCCTTACCTCGATAGTTTCGTTCAGCATGATCGGCACATTCATCTCCACAAATAGGGCATCAAATCATGGTGCCACCGACTTCCTCATCGCTGGAGCTCGAACCGTCTGGAGTAGCTTTGCGATTTACCGTCGGGAGTGCCCTATGAACAACCAGATTGTTCTGTACAACAGCTGCAGGACGTGTGAAGTTCCGATCGAGGCTAATGATGCTGCAATCCGATCGAGAGTCACTTATAGCCCTTGCATGGACAACTCATTTGATCGTTAGAGAGCATCTAGTCTCTCTATGAGATGATTGATCCACCATTCTATGTCAAAGGGATTGTTGTCGCGGCTGTCGTTAGTTGCCATCGGATCGAAGGGGTTTCATCTCTCTGATACCAATTGATATAGCGTAGACATGGTGAGATCGAGCACCATCTTTCTCACGAGACAACTACCTTGAATCCACAAGGCTTTCGAGACTTTTCGACCAGACTTCTTTGAATCCGCGAGGGGATATCTCAAATCTACGAGACTTATCTTCGAATCCACGAACAAAGAGATAGAAAAAATCAAAGTTTTTTTGAAAATAAATCAAGATGAATACATACGAATGAAATAAAACAAATTTAAATAGTCTAAGCAACCCTAAGAAACCTTAAGTGCGAGATTAGAGAGAAAGTCTAAACAAAAAAGGAAATAAAACAGAAAAACAGTGTGAATTTTCGAACAGGTGATTGATCGACCCGAGCGAGCGAGCGATCGACTAGCAAGCGATTGATCGAGCAATCGATTGCCGCCTGCTTCAAGCGCAGACCTCAAAATAGTCCAAAGAGGTCCAGAGGTGATTTGCGATTTTTCAGAATTTGGGCAATCAATCGACTAGGGTCGAGTGATCGATCGCCAGAGGCATTTTTAGTCTGGTGAACTCGCTAGACAATTTCCCTTGCGGGCAATCGATCGCTCGGGCCCAGAAACTACTGGAAATTGTCTTCTCTTTGGTTCTTTCTTTTGATCCTTTTGTTGGTCGATCCTTTAGTTCTTCTTTGTGCTCGATTAGAGGACCTTCTTGCTACATCACCTTCTTGGCTAGCATAAAACTCTTGTAATATAACCATTCGTAGATGTGACGTAGGAGCCAAGCCGGCGCATGCCTTGCCAATAAAACGATCGGGTCACCCATTTTTGGATGTTATGTGCCCCCAGGTGCTCACCTTCTTGGCCAGCAGGAAATTCCTGTAATATAACCATCCGTAGAGGTGACGTGGGAGCCAGAACGAGCCGACCCTTGTACTTTAGGACCTTTTGAGCCCACGTGAAACTTGAGTGAGTGGACGGGTCTATGTGAGGTCTGTTATAATCTGTTCTAGGTCCGAATCTTTAGCCCATCCACGTTTGATATCCTCATATCACAAATGATGAAGGGTGAAAATACTCATGACTTCTGCACAGTGAACATCTTGGAGATGATGTGATAGGGCGTCGGCTGCACGATTAACACTCCCTTTGCTGTAGATAGTCTAGTCATAGCTCATAAGTTTGGTTAGCCATTTTTGTTACACGAGTTGTTGGAAAACCGACAGCAGAAGCGGAACACCGAACATGTGGAGCAATGCAAAATCAAACAAGTAAATAAGATGCAATCAAATCACACACAAGCATTCACCACAAAAGACTCCAAATTTACGTGGAAAAACCCCTCAACAGGGTAAAAAACCACGGCACAAAGCGATCCACTATGAATATCAGAAGATTACCGAGATCGACAGCCCACAAGCAAAGAAAAACAGAGAAAACCCCAAGTTCTCTCTCACACACTCCTCTCTCCTCTTCCTAATACGATTAGGAAACCTTGGACACTTAGGATACAACCTAAATCCGGATTACAACTCCTTAAATAAGTAAATCGCCAAAAATGGAAACATCTTGCACGCTACTGCAAGCTGCGCAAAAACCCCACGCACGTCCAACCGGTCGGCCGACCAGTACACAAAACAGTGCAGGGGAATCACGTCTTTGTTGCTTCACCACCGACCGGTCGCCCGACCGGCCGGAGCCCCCTGCAGACCGGTCAGCCGACCAGTCTAAGGCACACGAAATCTGTCCAGGAGGGGGTCTCCACTGCATCTGGGTCACACCATCCGACCAGTCGGAGCACCCAATCCGTGCATAGTTTGAAGATTACCCCAACACTAGGCTGAAATATTTGCACTCCAGGCTGTAGATCCTCCCGAAGGCTGCTAATAAAACAACACATGTGGAAATCTGTCAGTAGCCCCATCGTTCGATTCGCCAACTACTCAACTTTTTTCTTGATATCACTAACATTGAAATTTTGCTTAAGTTAGTCAACTCATAGGCACTGAACTCAAATCTAGCGCATAGGACCTGAACAAACTCCCTCCATGATACCTGTCCTGTGGTTTTTTTTTAACCATTGAAACCACCGAGTTGCTTTCCTTTCCAAGTGCACGGATGCTAGAGGTACCTTTTGATCTTCAGGGGTGTTATTATAGTAAAAAAGCTGTTCAACACAGTCGTTGTGTGACATGGTGTTGCCACTGTCGACGCCACAATCTCCAGCTGGTTGTTGGTGAACAAGCTAGATAACGTGTCATATTTAAGGTTGGTAGCCGACACCGACTGTCAAATCTCTCGAAAGACTTCATCTTGCTTCTCACTGATTTCCTTAGTTTGTTTGATCTCTAACTCCAGCTATTTGGTCTCCTTTTTTTTTGAGGGGGGAGGGGGGGGGGTTAGTTCTCACACCCCATTGTTAGTACACCCACCCACCCATGTTAGTCACATCGCAATGTTAGCCACCCCACAATGAGAACCGAAACCATGACCTCAGTGTTGAAACATGGCTATCTTCACTCAGTCTACCACTTGAGCTATTTGGTCTCCTGCAATCTAATTTCTTCCACCATGGATCCTCCCACAGGTACAAGGCCAACCACTCTGATACCAAATGGTAAGAGCCCAAATGATTCCCTCTTCCGGGAGGGATGCCTCTCTGCAATTAAACGCCTAAGAAAAAATTGTTTTTATGGCTTCTCTTTCCGAATTACAATCCCTTCTATAGTTTTTCTAATACTCGGTTAAATCCCTACAAGATTTCCATAATTCTAGCTTACTAAAGTAAAGCGGTAAAATAAATCCCTACAAAATTCTCATAATTCTAGCTTACTGAAATAAAGCAGTAATATAAATCCCTACAAAATTCCCATAATTCTAGCTTATTAAAATAAAGCAGTAAAATAAAGATGACAACTACTAGAATTCCTGCTGCTTGCCAAATCACATAATGGCTTCATTCTACTCACCAAATCAGGCACCTAACAGGCCTGGATCACCAAACCTCTGTAGTGTGTGAAGATGCAGGCCACATTTGTAATGATCTAATTGTAAAGGGTTGAAAACTGTTAAAGATTCTCCCACATGGAGCTAGCAAGATATGATAATTCTCAGACAAGATCATGCCTACTGAGCTCGACGAACCCAACGTTCAAGGCGAAGCTGCTTTAATGGAGGTCCAATGTATGGCTTACCTTTCTGGGGACATTTCCATTTTCCTGGTATCTCTGGCATTGTTTCTTCGCCGGGAAAATTGGTTCGATCCAATAACACAGCTCTCCCCACTCGAGTCTGGTGTTCACAAACTGATGCCTTGTCATTCTGGTGCAGAATTAAACCTGCATTTTGTCTAAATTCCTTTTGACAGGATCCCCCCACATGATCTTTTCTCAACTTCCCATCATTTTCTGAGAAAACAGCTTCTTGGGCAGTCAGACATTTTCCTGCCAATGGCCGCACCGAAATCAACTTGCTTGCAAAACTGCCACCATTTGCTGTTGCAGTTCTTTTACTCTTTGTTGATACAAAGCCATCATCTGCGACCACTCTTCCTTCCTCTTTGGCATTGCTTCCATTTGCGACTTTTGAATTGAGGTTAGTTGGCAAATCTTTTGCTTCCAATTGTTCTTCTTTGAGATCTTTTCCCGCAATAAAGTCTTTTGGAAAATCTCTGTTATCCTTGCTTGAACTTCCATTGATTTTTGAGACGATACGATCTTCTTTCCCTAAGTATTTGCTGCCATCCAAATTTTCTGGAGAAACTTCGTTATTTACACTTGAATTTTCATTACCAGCCACTGGAATAAGATTGAATCTGCACAAAGACTGATCTTTTTTGTGTTCATCTTCACCAATTCTTCTTGAAAAGAAGCTCTTTGGGCAAGGAGGGACTTCTTTTATTTCAGGTAAATGGGTATCCTGTAATTTTCAACACAGGAAAAAGGAAACATTATAGTTGGGAAAATTTCACCATAAAACCCATCTGAAAATCTCTAAAATTAAAGGTGTTCTTTCTAAGAAAATGACTAAATTCCCTAAAATTTTCAAAGAAAACCCACATATAATCTTCTTCCCCATTGTCCTTCTTGAACTCCCCTTTTGTAATCTAATGAATGGATGTACTTCAGGAATTAAGGACGGGACTTCCTTGTAATCCAGGGTAACAGGAATCCCAGGGTTGCACCATGATGTCTGTTTTGTATTCACGCATCCATCTGTTCGAACCAGATCATTTTAGGTCATGAACCCAAAAATGAAGCAGAACCAAAAGTCAAAGTCACACCATAGGAAACAGTGGGATGGAAACACCGACCATTGAAACCTTCTCAGGGCCCACCATGATGATGTTCATATGCCATCCAACCTGTTCATAAGGTGATTCCCACCAAGGTGAAGGGAATAACAAAAATATCAGCCTGATCCAAAACTTCTGTAGCCCCCGAGAAGGTTTCAATGGTAGGCGTTCAATCCCCATTGTTTCTTGAGAATTGTTTTGGATCATGTCCTAAAATTTTCTGGCAAAATGGATGAACAGGCTTGATGTAACACAGGCATCATGGTGAGCTCCACAGAGCTTCAGTTTACAGGGGTTTCCTATAACCTGGGATACAGCAAGTCATGTCTGGGAATTAATGGTATATGATGAGTGACTTACCTGTAAGTCACTTCCCACTTTAAGAACTTACAGGCATCTAAACGACCCCAAACTGCGAGATGGGGGCATTTGGGGATTAAATGGCATAGATAAACGTCGTCTGTGAAATTGCAATCTAATAAATGAGGGCATTGTGGGGACATATGATCCCAGCTGAAACAGGAAAAATCATTAATTCGGAGAGGAAAAGTCAACAATTGATAATCTGCCACGTTGGGTTTTGTTTGCCAAACACCAGTGAGTTTGTAAGTCCAAAACAGAGTCACCCAGCTGACACATTCAACCAAATTTTTATTTAGGGTACTTCCAAACACGCCAAAATTTCCAAATTCACAATTCAAGCAGATGGGAGCATTTCCAGAACAAACGTTATATAAATGAAATAGAAGAAATTTCATTGGAGGCAATTTAGGAATCACAACAAAGAAGAGTACCTTGTTTATAAAATGGCCGTTTTGCTCAAAATCCTGCATAGACCTCTGACATGTCGTGAATTCATCAAAGCTCCTTTCCACAGAATAAGAAGGATTTGGGTCTTTCCAATTTTCAAATCTTTCAACATTCTCCACTTCCCCACAGTCGAGATTTGCAGATGCAAAACCTTTGAAATCATCGTCATCAAGATCTGACGCTGGGGATTCGTATTCATAACTTGAAAACCAGTTCCTAATATCAGGAGGCTCTGGTAGAATTTAAAAAAAAAAAACAAAAAACAAAAACAAAAACAAATCAATCCACATAAAGAAAAAAAGAAGAAAAATAGAAAAGAATATGGATTGTCGGAATACTCACGGGAAGGTAACGAAAGCAATTGAGAAGAATCCTCCATCATCTACAAAGAAAAGAAAACAAGAAAAGATTTGAAGAGAGAACTAATTCTCTGAAGAAATGGATTCAAATTCTCTTGATTGATATTTACCTGGGAATTGATGGGATTTGAATCTTGTGGTATTATGTGTGAGGCCATGTTTTAGAAAGAAATAGGAAGGAATTTGAATTTCTAGCTGTTTTATGTGCACCCGCGAAGTTGATTACCCTCCAGTTTTTAATGTTCCCGCGCTCGACATCTTTTCAGAAATTTGAGACTTTGAAAGTACTAAAATGCCCCTACATGCTTGGAGAAATGGCAAGCGAGCTTGTTCTTTGTGCACATGTGAATGAGGTGCACGTGTGAAAGATTGATCAGATGCGCTTGCAACAAGCGAGCTTGTTCTTTGTGTGCACTTACGATCCGTTAAAAAAGTTCAAACGTCATTGAAGGTCACCTGGCGTGAAAGTAGGGCCAACTCACTCATCAGGTGGGCCACTCCATGGTGTAGCAGGGGCATCGCAATGTGTGGCTGAGATCTGTTCTGTTTAGTTTATTTTCGGACTGATTGGACCTGATAATTGTATTTAGCTGGTTCTGAGGGTCCCAAATTTAGGTGAGCCTGCTACCTGTTGGAGTTGGGGAAATGCGTGCAGAGTAGGCATTTTTTAATTTAATTTTTTTCTTTTTTATGGATTAGTTTAGTACACCGACCCACCCCTGTTAGTCACATCACAATGTTAGCCGCCACCACTATGGGAATTGATACCATGACCTCAGGGTTGAAACGAGGACCGGGAGCGAACTAGGTGAGACCCGGATCCACTGAGGTAGGTGGACCCCTGATGGTGGGACTCGAAGTGATGTATGTATCTTAAATCCACACTGTCCAACCATTTTGAAAGCTCATTTAAGGAAATGATAGAAAAAATGAAGTTGACTCAAATCTTAAGTGGACCACACCACAGGAAAGGTCGTGATTGAATACTTGCCATTAAAAAACTTCCTGGATTCCACTAAAATGTTTATTTTCCATCCAATCTGTTGATAAGATAAAAATAAAAAAAACACCTAGATGAAGATACCACACAAATATCATCTCCATCTAAAGCTTTTGTGGCCCACAAAAAGTTTTTAATGGTCAATTACCACTGTTTCCTTTACCATGGCCCATCTGATATTTGGAACTGCTTCAGTTTTTTAATCATGCTTTCAGTATGGATGGACGGTGTAGATGTAGCATATACATCACATTGGCCCCCACAGTCATGGGTCCCACCGGGGTCTCACCTAATCCGCTCCCCCTGGGTGTCGGCATATTCAAGATTTGACTCTTTCAGACTGTCAATCACCTCGATCTTGGGCTCGCTGATTTGATCCGTTGGTTACTTCTAGGCCCATTCAAGGACTAATTCTTGCCATGTTCATCTGGGCTTTTGGGGCCTCCGGCCTTGTATGGTCTTGATACCGATCTGAATACTTTTAGATTGGACGATCCTCTCCATCTGGTGCTTTCTTAATGGTCCAATTTTATGGAAACACAAGATAGTGAGTATATGTCTCTCATACTGACTGGGGTGTCCAGGCATAGCAATCAAAGGACTAGACGATCTGCACTAACATACAGGTCTAGCAAATCTGATAACTGGATTGGCCACTTTTCAGCCCAGTGATACTCTTTATGGGACCCACCTTTCCCATGGCTCGAATGCTTTACATGTTAAGCTTATTGTGCTGAAGGTAGTACTCGTGATTTCTCAAGTTATTTTGACAAACTGAGTCGGGGCGAGAATTTCCTACAACAGAGACATGGTTTGGCTAATCAGGCTGCCAATATGGCCATGTGGCTACTAGTTGGTGCACTTTGGCCCCACCATGATGTATGTGTCTTATCGACACTGTCCATCTATTTTTCCATATCATTTTAGAGCTTGATCCTAAAAAATATCTAAAACTTAGGTGGACCACACCACAGGCAAATAGCAGTGTGATTGAATGTCCAACATTAAAAACCTCCTAGGGCCCACTGTAATGTTTATTTGACATACCAGGAAAAAAAATATCAGCTTGATCTAAAATTTTGTGGCCCCAAGAAGATTTTAATGGTGGGTGTTCAATTAGCATTGTTTATTGTGATGTCGTCCACTTAGATTTGGATCTACTTCATTTTTAGGCTCATGGGATGAAACACATACATCATGGTGGGGCCCATAGAGAGCCAATCAAGCATCAGCCACCAAACCTCCGCCCATCAATTTTATGATGGTCAATGTTAGGATGTGAGACTAAAAATTAGCTGGATTACGAGCTAAACTAGAGTGTTGGGTGCATATAAGGGCTCATTTGGATGCTTGTAATTGAAAGACACCAGAATTGAATCACATAATAAGGGGTTGACTTGTTGATGGTTAATGGTTATAAATGGTGGTAATGCATGCACATAGTTAAAAATCATAAATTTGATTGATGGTAAATAATAGTAATTGAAATCAATATGAAATGAAATGCAACGAAGTCAGAGAAATTGGAATCCTCTCAACAGGCTAAGAATCCAATACAAATACGAAAAAGATCAGATCTTCAAAAGCAGATCCACTTTTGTGGCTCATCTAAGGCTCAGAATTTCTTTATTTTTAGCCAAAGTATATATTTTAATGAGCTTATTATAATTATTATATATATCGAATGTCATATATGCTAATTGGGGTATTAAAATTGATTTACTTAAGGTATTCTAATTACAAGCATCCAAGCACAATTTTATACTTCAATGTCTTCTAATTAGAGACATTCAATCACAAGTGCAGATTCCAATTTGCAATGGCTTCATTTGCCATGTGATTTGGATTCTAATGTATCACAATTTCAAGCATCCAAATGCCCTAAAGGCCTGTTTGTTTCCCCATTACATCAATAATGCATTGCAACTATGCAAGGATTATCTTTTACAGTCATCTGACAAGAGGAAATTATGTTTATACACTTTCCATATTGGTGTTTCAAAGATATATGTATTCGACTGACCTCAAAGGATCTACTACCGATCAAGATGTGTTTGGTCTATTGTGATAAAGCTGGACAAAGTGAGAGCAACAACAAACTTGAGGGAGCACCATGATGTTTGTGAGAAAATCACCACATCCATCCATTTTGTGACATAATTTTAGGACACGCGACAAAAAATGAGGTGGATCCAAAATTCAAGGTGGCCACACCGGAGGAAATAATAGGTATTCAACAAGACATTTATATGGCCACAAAAGTTTTGCATCAAGCTAAGATTTTGGGGTTTTCACTTAATCTTTGTGGAAAGACCTAATAAATGGTTTGCATAGTATATATAAACATTAAGGTGGAGCCCAGGAAGATTTCAATTGTAGGCATTTCTTTCCCTAATTTTCTCTCTTATGTGGCCCGCTTAAGTTTGGATCCATCTCAGTTTTTGGCGTGAGCATCCAAAACGGATGGACAATGTGGATTTCTCAAAAATATCATGCTGTGCCCCACCCAACATCCGCAATTTGAATGCTCCTGAAGACTACCAAGGCTCAGACTACTCCAGCTCAAATACCTCGAGCACTGAAAGGAAATCCGGGGGAATTTTCATAGATGGTTGTGATGTCAGCGTCATTTACGGTCATAATTTCAAAAGCTGATTTAGCACATGAAGCAAACAAAAAGCTAAAAAAGTGGCCCCGCAATTACAGGGGTAAAGGAGGAAATAAACGGGCTCTAAATGGAATTGACGGTGTTCGAGTCCTTGCCTCGGTGGTAGACTCCTAGAGTTTCAACACAAGGTATGAGTGCAGGTAGGTGTGGGGTGCGTGTGTAACAAAAATAAATATAGAATTTATGTGAATTGAAACTCTCAGTTATATTGGATGCAGCATATAATTAGAATATGTTGGAATTCAAAAATTATGTTGAGATGCCTGTAATTGAAATGCATTAAATAAGTTAGTTATAACACCCTAAATTAGTAACATTCGACAAAATAATTGAAACAAGCC
The DNA here is from genome assembly GCA_003013855.2 of Liriodendron chinense. Taxonomy (NCBI): domain Eukaryota; kingdom Viridiplantae; phylum Streptophyta; class Magnoliopsida; order Magnoliales; family Magnoliaceae; genus Liriodendron; species Liriodendron chinense. The sequence goes on along the minus strand of PVNU02000637.1, from coordinate 8,816,059 downwards.
CATCAAAATACATATATTTTGGCTAAAATTAGGAAAATTTTAAGTCTCAAGTGGGCCATAAAAGTGAGTCTACTTATGAAAATCTGAAATTTTCTAAAATTACATTTCACATTGATTACAATCATCATTGTTTATTTATCAAGAAGGAAACAACCCTTTTACCCATACGCATCCATTTACCACCCATTACAACTGTTTACCATCAACCCCACCCGACATGACATGAGCCCAAGGAAAGTTTGAATGGTGAGCTTTTATAAGGGTGGCCTACCTGAGCTTTGGACCTGCCTAACTTTTGGCTCATGTATTAACATGAGTTGGCACAATGGATGGACAGATATCACGTAGCTGAGGGCGGAGACCTAATATACGTGTCGCTCATCCTCAGCGATTGAAACCGTTCACTACATGAGCCCCACCATGGATGGCCTGCTGTCAAAAGTAATATTTTGTTATCCATATCATATGGTGAGATGTGATCGTTTGCATTTGAATTGTCTATCATGGTTGGTCCACCTGATCAGTAGGCAGGGGCCATCCAATGAACAATCCTGATCACCAAAGGTGTTGTCGCTTGGATTTGGCCAACAGATAATGTTGGATTAGACCAGCCTTATGGTCTTTTCCACCTTCATCTTTTCATCTTTTCAAGACAAAGCAAGCTTGTGATATGATGTTAATTGTTAGCCCTGTAAAAGAGAACAAAAGTATGAAGTAAGGAGGCGTTAGCGGCTGGCCATAGACTCTCCGGTGCCTAAGTCAAGTCAATCAAACTCAATCATAAGCATTGGATAGGTGAGGAATAGTGTACCTTGTTTTGTAAATTGGAGTCTTATTTATAAGAAATGGATGAGGTTTTGGGTGTTAGAATTCTTCACGAAAACATTAGAAGAGTTATAAATAGGCAGGAGTCTTATCTCATAATCATAGGATAGATCTACGGTTAAGATAGAGCCGAATCCCTATCTGGTTTCATGTTTCGCGGATCTGCTATGGATTTGTCGTGCCGTCTCTCTAGAAGTGGTTGTCCTAATCTGCTCGGGGTGTGGAGTTCGGCGTCTGAGCTCTTTTCCTTTGGGTTTCTTATCCAGACTGTAAATCTTCTTTGGAGGATAAGTCCAAGCTTTGCCTCTGAGCCGGCTTAGCTTGACAACTTGTCTCTCAATTCCCACTCTTCAATCTGGAGGCGAAGCACTTATAGATAACTGCTTAGCCTTCTGCTTAATCGAGAACCGAGGACATAGAATTCGCTTTAACTTTAGCTTTTACAAATGTTGATGGAATCACAGTAGGAAGCTTGGTAGTCAATGCCCCCTACTAGAAGGGCTTATCGACGTATCTACCCAGCCCCATTGCTTCTCAGCTCATAAAAAGAGCCAGGATTTATACCTAGGCTCTTTGGGTCTTCACACACGGACCAGTTTGGAATCCCCGCAACAAGCTAGGTATGGTCCACTTACGGTCGAGGCCCACAAACTATATTATCTGACACTCTTCCGTCCTTTCCCAAACAGAACCTCCTTGTATTTCCTACACTACACGAGCCCACCATGCAAAAGTCATGATCTCATCCACCCAAAAGTTGGTATTCTATGTATTACTTACAGCCGTCCCTTTCCAGGGCATAGAATGGGATGGTTATGACCGTCTGCTTAAACTGATTCTCGAGAACCATAATCAATAAGAGATGGACCTCAATAAATAAATGGTTCAAATTGTCGTTTGAAGATATATTCCCCGTACAATCTTGACCATCCGTTTTATGGGCAATTTATCAAATGGTCTTATTCTTTCATAGTAGACCATCAAGCATGGGATGTACCTAATGAACGGTCCAGATCAGATCGACTGATTCGACTATCCACATTTACCTGTACAACAACTTACAGACTTACAAACTTACAGTGACCGTTGGATCATATGTCATATCTATTTATTTATTGATCGCATGCAATGCGAGATGCATGCGAACTGACAATAACTAATGTAACATTTACATAAATAAAACGGATTTTTATATTAAATCCACCACCTTAATCTCTCCACATTAATCCAAAACGGTCTTCTCTCTCATCTGAATTCACCTCAGTTCACCAACTCCGAAATCCAATCAATAGCAGGCGAATCCCACATATCAGCACCGATACTCGTCTCCACTTCTTCCTCACCATCACCAATCTTCAATCCTTTTATACCCTCCAAAAACTCCCACTCTCCCACCGAAATAAACTCATTCTCTGGCGATGTGGGAAGCGATCCCACCACAGCATTCTCTCCTCCATCCGAACCTCCCACGCCATCCCGATGGCCGCATTCACATTCACACGTGTACTTGATCCCAGCCCGCAGCTGCTCCGGCGTGTGAGCGAAGAAGCAGACCTTACGCCGGCAGTACCGCCCTGCCTTGCATGCACGAGTCCGGTACCTCGCTGGATGAAGCCAAAACTCAAACACGCCATGAGCAAACTCGCATGTGTCGCCCTTCCAGCAGGCACCTTGCCGGAACTCCGGGCAAGCGATCCCATGGTAATTGAACTTGCGTGGGTCCCGCCGCCTCGCCTTCTCACCACGATGAGCGTACGGGCACTCCGTCCAGTCGTGGCTGCGAGATTTCGAGCATCGCTTTATCTTGAACACATACATCCGGAAATCGTCCGATTGCAAGATCGCATCGCTGCGATCTGATAACCGGCCGGTCGGCTTCACGTTCGAAAACCGTGGCTTGGAAATGTCTAAGAAGCTCTGGTTTACTTCTTTCAACATCCCTCACAATGCTAGTAATATCTCTCCCTTCTTTCAAGAGATGTATGGAGAAAATTGCATTTAAAATGACAAAATCAAGAAATTGCAAATTCATGCAAACCTATGAAATGCATGGACGAAAAATCACAAGTGGGATTTTATATTAACAAAACAATGCCAAAAAGAAAAAAAAGAAAGAAAACGTGGACGTTTAAATACCAAGCTAGAAATTCTATATTTTAAAACTTTAAAGAAAATATATTACAAGGAATACAAAAGGCATTTTGTGGAAAACCCAGTTACAAAAAGAGAAATCTAATTACAATGCAGATAAATGCATACATAAAATTAAAAAAACAAAAAAGAAAATTCATTTTTATTAAAATAAAAAATTCATTTCAATTTAGAAATTAGAGCAAGAGAAGCATTACTTACCTGACCTCAGTGTAAGAAGAGGATGGCAAGAAAGTTCATTTATAGGGTACAGTCCTAACCCATACTCGAGTTTAAAGCTAACCACGTTGGGTTAAGTTATAACCCGACATTGACTGCTCTAGTAACGGAATAGACGCCCGTTGGGTATTGGAGACGTAAACCTGACGGCCGTTTATGCTTCTTAAACAAAAGAAATTGAAAGGAGATTCGCGCGAATTGAAATTCAGGAGACTAGTCGCGTTACATGTAGTACTGATGTGGAGGTCTTGTATCATATCCTAACCATTCATCAGGTGATTCACTTTATTAATATTCTATGAACAGTAAATCAGTCAGCTTTAGACTAGTAGATGGGTTGAACGGAGATGAATTGATGGCTGGAAAAGTGACCAATGCTCTCGATCTACATGTTTGGTCCTTCTAATGAGCAGGAAGGTCAGTTTTTCAGTCTATTGAATATTCAACGTGGCAACAACATGTTATATTGGCGCGAATCCCCGTGAATCTCCACTTCACTCTTGTTCGTGCGAATCGCATTAAAAAATTAAGAAGTTGTGTGGTACTCTGGTACCATCTGACGCTTGATACGCAGGCACTAAGAAATCTGAACGTAGCGCATGTTAGTTCAAATTAAAACGAGTAAATTCTGGAACCATCTGTCACTGACTTACAGTCCTGAAATCGGATTTTTTTAAACAAACCTAGCCTCTGATTCGTGGAGGTGTTTTAAGAAAAATAACCTTTGGATGTTTTAAATCTTAACCGTTAAATAAATACCAACCAATACCATAGTCATTAATCAAATAACTTTCATCATTTTTTTTCTTTATAATACAATTAAACCGTACCAAATTATAGTTTAATTTTGTTTACTTGAGTGACACGTGTGCAGTATCGAATAATTCAAACTGCCAGCGTATCATCCATCACACACTGTCGGAGTATAAAAGTTTTTTCTCCATAAAATAACGAGTTTGCTATGCTCCCACGCATCCCTACACGCTCAGACACGTTCACTCCTGACACTTTTCTCGGACATCGAATCCGTGTATTGCTTTGGGTAACGCTTCTCAACTGACCGTTCATTGCAATCAGGTTTGGAAACTCATCAGGTGGGCCGCCCATTTTACTGAAAACAATGGACGGTTTAAAAAGTATGTCGCCTGCCATTTTCAACGAAAGCCTACTTGATTACGTTCATCTTTACAATGGACCAGATTATAACGGCTGGGATTTAATAATCAGGCCCTTATCTGGCACGTGAAGACACGTGTAGAGCTGCATGTTGGCCTTGCCAACCTCCTACACACGAGAGTAAAACGGCGTCGCCCTGCCACGGAGAAGCTGAAAACGACGGACTGGGCTAAAAATAGCAAACGCATGCTGGGACACGTGGCGGAAGCTGAAACGGTCTGCTTATGTGAAGACAAAAAAATATTCTCGATTCTTCTATACGCGTGTATAAGCCGCTCTAACTAGCCGCAGCTTCTAAACCGTTCACTTCTGCGAAGTGATATACGCACCCTTTGCTTTTGATTGATACGCCCTATTCTTCTACTTTTCGTATGAAAACGGTTATAAAAGTGTACTATCCAGTAAAAAACGGAAACAAGGGTGCGGTTTACATGGACTCGGATTCGGTAGTGACACCTACAGTACCAATCGGTGCTGGAAAAAGCTCTGTGGGCCTAACATTATGTATGCGTTTTATCCACACGGTCCATCTATTTTTCCGTATCATTTTAGTGCAGGGGCCCAAAAATGAGGTAGATCCAAATATTAGGTGGACTACATCATAAGAAACAGTGGTGATTGAACGCTACCATTAAAAACTTCTTGAGGCCACAAAAGTTTTGGATCAAGTTGATATTTGTGTTCCCATTGATCCAGGTCTGTGTGCCTGATCAATAGGTGTTGATGGAAAATAAACATCACAGTGAGCCCTAAGAATTTTTTGATGGTGGGTGTTCATCACCACAGTTTCCTGTGGTGTGGTCCACCTGAGATTTGAATATATCTTATTTTTTGCACCATGCCCTAAAATGAGATGAAAAAATGGATAGACGGCGTGTATAAGACATATATACATCATGGCGGGCCACGGAGCTTTCCAGCACCAACGATTGAACTCGGTACTGGAGGGATCACTACGGAAACTGAGTCCAGTTAACATCAGCATGAGCACAGTACCGAGCTCTTTACCGGTTGGAAGGCCTAGTCAGAAATTACCGGCGGGAAATCTCGCCAGTACAAAACAAGTGCGGCCGTAAAAAGTGGGTAAGATCTAATTCAACATGTATGCACCGTTTGTAGCATGCGCTGGCCTAAAATCAAGCAATGTTTGATCTAACGCGTTTACGGGTGCTATTTGATACTCTGGAATTCGAAGATTGATACGCAGGTAGCTAGAAATAGTGCACTGACTAATTTGTGGAGGACGCGGGTTAGCTACTGACGGCATCAATAGCTATCTCGCTATGAAGTGACATCACCAAGTTTGGTTGGCCCCACCATCATGTATGTGATATATCCGTACCATTCAATCACTTGGAGAGATCATTTTAGTTCATGAGCCAAAGAATGAAGTAGATCCAAGTCTCAAGTGGATTACATCACAAAAAAAACAGTGGCGATTGAAGGCCTACCATTAAAAACTTCTTATGGGCTACAGAAGTTTTCCAAAAAAACTGATTTTTTTGTTTTCCCTTAATCCATGCCTGTGCGAACTTACAAACAGGATCTCAAGTAAACATCATTGAGGGCCCTATGAAGGTTTCAACGGCAGGCATCGCTTTCCCTATTGTTTCCTATGGTGGGTCCACTTGAGTTTTATATCTGCCTTATTCTTTATCTCATACCTTAAAATCATGATCTCTCAAAATGAATGGAATGTATGGATACAACTAGTGGTCAAAACTTATTACAATGATAAGTAAACACTCTTTTGTTAGTTGTAGAGAGTCTAATAAGAAGAAGAAAAAAAAAAAAAAAAACTTGAAGGCAACATATATTTTTTACAAAGCTTTATTTTCTTTCCATGTTATGATAGTTGCCTGGATTTCGTATATTTTGTTCACGAACTACAGTGACCTGATCTTATCAGGATGATAGGTTTAGGTCATTGTAATTTATTGTCATTTAACTTGGAACTCAATTGATTTTGTTTACCTTCTTATTTGGATGAATGAGAAGAGGAAGGAGAAATAGGTAAATTACAGGAGTTTCATTAAAAAATATACATATTTCGTGTACAACTCTACTAATATATTTCTTACTACATGATAAAGGTCTTCTGTTAGTGACTTAGACTCACCTCCTTTGTTCAGTTTAATTCACTAATAGATAATCTCCGTCATGTAGTTAGAAATTTATTGGTTGAGTTGTACATAAAGATGTCGATTTTCTTATGGAGTTCGTGCAGGCAATGTTTTAAATATTGATGATATCGACTGATATATCCCACGATATATCTTGTATCCCACGTGTGCGATACGAAACGCATAGGTAGTGCCGATATATCCCAAATGTTCAATCCAATGAGCATTTTCAATTTCTGAACTCTTTTTTTTTTTGTTGAAATAATGTTAAATTAGTGTTAAATGGTTAAATATCCATTGGTTCTTTATGTTTTGTATGAAAAATCATAGAGTTAGAGCTTTGATTTCAATATCCATTGGTTCTTCATGTTCTACATGTTTTTTGTCAAAATTTTCCTTCAACCAGCTGTCGATTGAGACTAATTTCAAAGTATTTAGGAGCATTTGATGAAGTGATCATCACATACACTCTAAATATTATGCATTCAATTTTAATATAGTTGCATTAATTCAGTTAGACAACGCATAACTTATTACCCTATACAAAGAAAACCCATTATGTGCACTTTTTTTTTTTAGATGTTATGATTTAAAAGTGTGTATTAAGGTCTTTTTAAACAATCCCTAAAGTTTATTGAAAAACTCAACCATTTTCCCTATGCTTCTCTATGTTTTCGAAAAAGTGAGATAAATTACCCGATTCAAATGATATATCCCGTGCGATAACCGATACGTATCTGTATCCCAAGGGTGCGATACGTAACACGATACCGATATTTCAAACATTGCGTGCAGGCTTTTGTTTTTCCTTTATTCTCATTTATTTAAATATGAAGAAACATGAATTAATTGTAATTTAAGTTATATATATGACGATGAATTACAATGGTCGAAACCTATTACAAATAAGTATGTAAACAACTTTCTTATTGGTTGAGGAGAGTTCAGTCGAAAAAAAGTACTAAAAAATTATTGCAAATCTTTATTTTCTTTCCATGTTATGATAGTTGTCTGGATTGTACATATTTTTCAATGTTATAATGGTTGTAACATATGAGTATATTATCATCTCATGCATGATTTATTTAATATAGTAGTTGAATTTTTTAATTCTATAAAGATAAACTTAATACAATTTTATTAATTTCTTTTCTTCAAATAGTTTTCTAATTTTTATTCATGATTTTATAGTAAACAATGGATAATAAAAATACTCATAAATTTCACCCAATACATTGTGCTTGCAATCGAGCAGTATGTACGGTGTTAACATAAAAAACCCTTTACCAATTCGGATGATAGTTCTACAAATATCCTTTGTAGGTAAGATTGGTAGAATACATATATTTGAATTTTTTTTTATGCTTTTAATGGCGAAAGATATTAAATGTTTTTAATTGTTAAAGATATTAGATGAATACAAAATTATAATTTCTTCTATTGGTATGATGAGTACGATCTAGATATGATGATGCATGAAGTTGAAGAATTAAAGAGGCAGCTGAAATCGAAAGAGAATGACAAGCTGAAGAAAGAACTCGAGATTGTAAAAAAGAAGAAGTGGAAGTTATTAAAAATAAATGAATTTGCTTCGAATGACAGAAAAATTAGAACAACGACTACATTATTTGTGGATTGTAACTGATGTTAAGGTACATGTAAATAAAAGATTATATATATTTAAATGACAATTAATTACAAAATTACCAGGTTTATAGCGGCGGATATATCAGCCATTAAAGACTTTTGGAAATATATATTTAGTAGTAGATAAGTCCGCTGCTAAAACAATATTTTACGATGTTAAGAATCATTGTTGTATATTCTTTATAATTTCAACTGATATAGCGGCGAATATATCCACCCCTATATACACCAACACACAGTGTTAAAATGTAGTTAATCTTATTCAACAGTAGATATATTTGCCACTAATTATAAACTTTAAATCAGTCGTCTGTTAGTATACATAAAGGTGAATATATCTGTTGCTAAATGTCTAAATGCCATGTTAATCACGATATATAGCGGCGGATATATCCATCAGCATATAGCATTATGTAGCAGATAGTTTCGCTGCAACAAATTTAACATCTCTCGTCTGTTGGCAGTATATAGAGGTGAAAAGTTTCACCACAATAACTGTTATAGCGACGGATGTATTATTTGCCATATAATTTATACTGATGACGGATATGACAACGGATACGTGATCCGCCATAAAATATATTAGCGATCAATGTTAGTATATTCAATAATGAAAAAATTTGCCGCTATAAATCTCTTTTCTTGTAGCGTTTCGTGATGCCAATTTGAAATGCTTAATAGGTAAATCCATAAGATCTAATAGTATTTACATAATTTTTTTGGCATTTTTAAAGTAAATACTATGGTTATGATAACCATAGTATAAAGAGATAATCACATAAATACTATGGTTATGATAACCATCGGACATGATCAATGATTTAGATCATATGATGAGAGTTATTATAGCAAACGGGTATTCTCTGTTTTCTCTTCATCTTTTATTTGAGAGTAATCAAAATATTTTTACATTGAGAAAGTTCTTATCTTTATAGATGATCAAGGAAGTAATATGGATAAGGCCTATATATCCCTGTTTTTATCCAACATTATCACTATTTTTTCTCAATTTTAACTCAAATTTAAATTTCGAGCGTAAAAGAAGTGTACTAGGAGATATTGCGAAGGAAAACTACTTTGTGAGACTTATGACAAGTTGTGGCCCATAAGTGGGTTCCATAGGGCTCACATCTAACATACATGGATATAGATTTTAACATGTATTTTAAAAAAATAAGCTATATAAAATTTCTAAGCTTATGACCCACCTATGAATTCAAACACTAATTCAAGGGGTGCATTTAACAAGTATACAATTTGTGTCAAGTCACTAACTCTTATGGTAATGGCATGTTGGATTAGTGGCATAAATTGGTTGGGTGAAAGCTTGTTAAGGTCTAGGCCCTGAGGTAGATACCAAATGCAGGATCACCTTAGCCTACTAAGTAAGCATCTAAGTCCATGAATAGCCAAATAACTAGTCCAACAGTGTTAAAATAACAACCTTGATGTAGGGTATTAGGTGGGTAACCTTTATGCATGCTCAACACTTAAATCCTAGCCAAGCCTACCTCACTTTTGGCCCTATCTGTCTCTTGCTATCTTTGACGTAGACAACTTATAAGAAGGAAGAATAAACAACACAAGAAGTCATTGAAAAATAAACAGTTGGCATAAATAACTACAAAAGTAAAAAAATTCAAATACACACATTTTTTTCTTAATTTTTTTTTAAATTTTATTATAATTATGTAAGAAAGAAACCAAACAAACATATGCCCATACAGAAAAAATATTAACCTTAAAGAAACAAAGAAAAAGAAAAAGAAATTATAATTTTGGTGTTGCTTCTTCTCCTTAACTTTCATTGGTTCCACCGATTCAGTAAAAGCTTCAAATTTCTCTCTCTCTCTCTCTCTCTCTCTCTCTCTCTCTCTCTCTTCCTCTTCCAACTCTTTTTCTTTCTTCCATTTTCTGCTTTCGGTACAACTTTCTTCTCTCTTATATAAAACAACTGTTAAATATGAGCTTATGAGGCTTACTTATGGGTAACCACTGGTGTGTGGGTTCCACTTGAATTTCCCTTTCAAACATTTTAGGTGGATAACCCTTTTATCCTAGTGCACACACTTATCTCTCTTATATAATAAAAAAAAGAAATAAGTTCAATCTCCGCACTATGAAGCTATAATCATTGGATGCGGTGGGGACTCACCTGCCTATTGTTGATCTCACTTTAGATTCTCTATCCAATTGGAGACTTTCCATGCTTGCTACCAATTGCTCATCTTGGGCAGGATGTGCCAAGCTTGATAAGCTACGTATTGGAATCCAAGCCCTCAAATTACCATGCTTTTGTAGCTTGTGCCATTTTACTTATACAATCGTTGAAGGCTGTAAAGCTTTGAGAATTTGATTAATATGACTAATCAAGCGTTTAACCCTCTCAAACTTTGAAATAAGATGAACGGACACGGCCGCAGTTATCCATCTTCCCTTTCAAGTAATTGTCTTTCTCCAAGTTGTCATTACTAAAGTAATATTTAATCTGAGCAAGTAGTGCATTATTTATATATGCATCCGTTTACAATGCATACATCAGAAAGAGACTAAGCATGAACATTATAAAACGGCCTATACGTATGTTGAAAATATAAGTGGGTCTAAACTAAGGTTATGGTGCGCCATAATGTAGAGGAACATGAGTAGCATGAGTATTAGAAAAAGTATGAGGGTATTAAGTTGGATATGCTGGTATTAAGTTGGATAAAAATTACCAGAATTTGAATTCCAATGGTGTGTTGATAATGGGGCCCATAGCTTGTTCTTTGCATCATAGGGGTGATGAGACAAAGTTCAGTTGGGATGAAAGATAGAAAATCTCAACCTGTCTTCTCATTGAGAATCTCCTCTCTTTCTTGCTTTACACCTGAACCGTTACTCTTGAAAATTCATTTTTTTAATAAATTACTAACCTTTCATTTATAAAAGAGAGCTATCTTTGGAGAATGGAAGAAAGATTTATAGAGGGGAGGCATTGACAGACACATATTACATGCTAACGCTGTAGGTAGTGCTTTGTAGGCTCGCCATGATGTGTGTTTCATCCACACAGTCCGTCCATTTTTCTAAATCATTTTATGGCATTACGCAAAAAACAATGCATATCCAAATCTCAGGTGGACCAAACGATAGGAAACAATGGTGATTAAATTGAACACCCACTGTTAAAAACTTTTCGGGGGCATTTACCCTTTCTCCAGGTCCGTGTGACCTAATCAACAAGTTGGACTAAACATTATAGTGGGTACTTGGAAGTTTTTTTATGGTGAGCGCTCCATCGCCATTGTTTTCCTATGGCATAGTCCACCTGAGATTTGAATTAATATGCCTCATTTTTGGGTGGATGTTATAAAATGATCTGAAAAATGGATGGACTGTGTGGATAAAACACATATCATGGTGGGGCTCATAGAGCACGATCAACAGCCACCTCACCATTAGCAGCGTCTGTAGGTAGTGCACCTCTGCAACTGACTTGCTAAGCACGCTGAGGTCCTTCCTTGCGTTAATTGACAGGGATAAATATGCATCTGACCCTGTCCTGTTCATCAAGTGGGCTGCCATATTTTTGTCATAGATTTCAAAACTTAGAAAGATAAATGACCTAGGATTTTTCTGTTATACACCATTTTGTTAGGGAGTATAAGTGCAAGAAGTCTAGTGCGTAATACCACATGAATTGAGAGAAATTGCAAAATTAGATGACATATATTCAGCACCATTATCAGATCGTAGACAACGTATTTTCTTTTGAAATTGTGTACATATTTTCATATGAAAATATTTAAATACTTCAAACAATTCAGAACAATCATGTAGTAAATAAATCGAAGTCATCAATAAAAGTAATGAAATAATTAAATATGTTCAAGTTTGATACCTAGAGAGGACTCAAAATATCTGAATGTACTAAATAAAAAAAGGATAAACTGTGATTCAAAGTACAAGGTAAAAAATATGATTGATTATATTTAGACAACTGACATGCCTCATAATTTATTTGGATAGTATTAGATAAAGATGGAATCAACTTGTGTAAAGAATCAAGAGGTGCCCAAGGCGAGCGTGGTATACTGACAGAGGAATGGAGTTGGTTGAGAGTAATGCAGAGCCCACACCCTCTGGTTCAAAGTAATATAGCCCTTGTAACTCATGCCCCTACCAATCGTTGCTCTTGTTTGAAGGTCCTGAAAAACACAATGCAAAGGAAAAAATGTAATGAAACAATTCAGAGATTTAGTAAGTTCACTAACATACAAGAGATTCATGAGAAATTTTGGTACAAATAAAACTAAATCCAAATCAAAGTGAGTGCTCGGAGATGCAGTCCACTTTCCTATGATAGGAGAAAGTGATTCATCGGCTAAGGTCAGAGGTAAGTAAGAGAAAGAAAAATCAAGAGTGGACAGTAGTGAGTGAGTACCTTTCATATGATCTATGAACCCTTAATCAATCACCCAGAGTGAAGATCTAGAGGATACAATTGAGGCGTTACCCAAAGTAGCAAGTGAGGTTATGCGCTAATATGAGAATCTGTGACTGAGGTCCTGCCGAGTAATTTTTTCAAGTCTGCTAGAGAGACAGTAATTGATGTGCCTAGAGTATATGCCTTACTAGAGAACACAACATAGTTAGCTTGAGGAGAGCCAAAGATGTCATTTCTTTCCATATGTTTCCAACATTTATCCATTGTGTGATTGGTCCTTCTACAATAAATGCAAAACCGTTATTGTGAAGAAAAGTGATCATGGGATCACATCCTCCACCACGGCCACCCTTAGTAGATGTGTCCTCCCTAGGCATTGTTGCGCACACCAAAGTAAAGATATTTTCTGAAGAGAATGTCTAGTAGTATGTAGAAATCGGTGTGGACACCCGTAGAATACATGTAAAAACATCTGAAAGAGATGACACCTGCTCACTTCTAAGAATTTGGACTTTCATTGGGTCCAAATAAGGGCGCACAGTAACAAGAAATAGTGCAACTAAGATCTCTTCTCGTTGATGTTGTTGTTGGGATAAATTTTAGGTGAATGGGTGGTGAAGTAACCATTCATTGACTAAGCCACGAAATTGAGCACAATTGGCATGCAAATTTTTTCCCTATTTAATTGTTTGGAACTCACAGAAGATATCATAAAGGCGTTGTATATTCTTCTTCATGGAGTAGAGTTGCCGTGAATTATCCTAAATTTCTTTGATAGTCTCTCGAAACGTCATATCATTGTACACTTGCTCTTCCATATAGTTGAAGAGCCAACTTATTACTTGGTAATCATCATTTCTCCACTAAGAGATGGTATCAAGTTCCTTGGGTCATTTTCTGAAATATGTTTGAATTTTCATTTGGATTGTAAAAAGAAAATGATAGAATGAGCACAAGCCAAGTAATTCTTAATGCTCCTTAATTTAATTGACACGATTTGTAGATTCTCATTTTTATTCTCGACTCGAGATTCCATTTTCAATCAATCATAGAATTATAAGTAAAATGAAATGGTGAGAATAAGTTACCACAACACCAACCAACAGAAACCATGAGACTTGTTGATGTAGAAAAACAAACCCAATGGTCCAATAGATGAAGATCAGTCTAACTGGCATATGCAAATTCGGCACATTGAAAAATACATTGGTTAAGAGCGTGATTCCCTTCACATAAATAAACACATGAATTCCTTTACGTAAGGCTCTTCAGATAAGTCTTCAAATGTGGATCCACCTCTTCAAAGTCACATGTGTGGCCAATGGGTTGAAGAAGATGTGAATGTGGGCTGAAGCATATCTCTGAACGAGGTTCTAAATCATTGGATTGAAGTAGATTTGGGTGTGGATACAGTAACAATAAGAGGCGTGTGTGGATTTTCAACAACCATAAGAGGGTCCATGACATTTAGATTTATGGCTTGTTTGTTTGGAGCAAAAAGCACAAACAAATTAGATCTTCCAACACACATCAACCAAAACACAACTAATTGTAAAGAATTGTAGCTTGGATTGTGTGGCCTCCCAAAAAATGATAAGAGATGATTCTTCTTCAATGAACATAGACCCAACAAACCAATATGCTAGGAAGATTTGGGGGTTCGGAGATCCAACCAATCTGAACACGTTCCAAGCAGAGATTTTCGGATCCAACAATGCCGTAACAAGAGAAGGAGATTACACATGTGGTCTTACTCCATTAATGGCTGCACATTAGGGCAAAAACCAACTGGTTCTACATAAAAAATGAGGGCGGGATAGGATCGGTTCACACCATCAAACCTAAAATGCTAAGTACAGAGATGATACATGTGTGAGAAGAAATCAAGATTAGTAGGTCACGTAGGAATGGATCAGATTTGTTTTGATACAATGTGGAACCTCTTATGATGGGCGAATGGGCAATGTAATAGGTTGATCTATGCAAGCGAATAGTTGTAGTGGCGTAGTAAGAAAAGAGTATTGAGAGAAGGGAGGAAAGAGAAGGATGAGAAAAATGGAGGTGAGGTAACACGTCCTCACCCTCTCTTTTTATTTAACACAAGTGGATTAGGTCGGTCCATAATGACAGGCCCATTGTACAAAAGAACTAGGCCCTAAGCCCCTTCATTCTTTAACAAAAATAACAACCATGATGTAGGATGTTAGGTGGGTAAGCCCTTATGCATGCTCAACCCTTAATCCCAACCAAGCCCACCCCACTATTAGCCCCACCTACCTATGGCTATCTTTGACGTAGATAACTATTGGTGTGATTTTTGGCATCACGATAAGTGTGTATAATTTCTGCTATGTGCAGGCGTGCCAGCATTGATGTGGGACCAATCCAAACGGTTATCACAAATGACCCTCGGCATTAAGATAGAGTGGTTCTAGATCGATCGATCACCGTCTATTTGGCTAACAAATTTGTGCTCGTTGTTAAACCAAACGACTTGCGGAGGCTAGGGCGTTCCCTCTAATGAACTATTTTTTCCTTGTCAATCAAGGACTTTCGAAGGTACAATAATTGTATAATTAAATAAAAGTAAAAACTAGATAAATTACTAAAAAAGAACTATTGCAACGACTTACCACTTAGAGATAAAATCCGCCAACCTTGGCTGAGAGCGGCAACACGGATTTGATGAGGGATGTTATGACAAATTTCAATGGTTACAAACTAATGATAATGAGTCAACCCTGCGTATAAGCGTAGGCTAACCAGACCTAGGGATAATAATCTTCTTCCCGATCTGGCTCCTAGGCACAGATGGGAAGGAATTAGGTATAAACTATTAATTGGTCCGACGGGTGCGTGGGATAAAGCTATGCTACTCCTATACTAATGATCCATGGCTAACCGGTGGTGGACAAATATTGAAATTTAAGCTACAATATTATGCTAAGATAGTTCATCAGCGTTGCGCTGGGAGAAAGATTTGATCTAGTTTGTTGAGTTGTTGTGTCTATTCATTCTGATTCTTCTTCTACTATTTATATCCTCTATTATCGATAGTAGGAAGTAACCGTCATCACACGAGGCATTTCCTGATAAGTCCACGAAAGACGAAATGGTTATGAAATCATGGCAATCTTTTGTCGATTGTGCTTTAGTGTTGAAAAATCTGTAGATTGCTCGTTCTTATCCAATGATGACGTGGTGCATCGCGATGTCCAACTCTTTATCTTGCGTACTGAACAAGCTACGCCTGCCATGTGGATGAATCTTCGTCATTGATCTGATCCGCCATATTTTAGTGTAAATAACAACTTACAAAAAGGAAGAATAAATAACACATGAAGTTGGTGTAAATAACAACTTACAAGAAGGAATGCCAAAAATGTTGCCCACTATTTTTCCCCACGCCTGCTAGACAAGTGCAGGGGGGTTAAAACTAACTGTGTGGCTCGATACCAACCGAACAACTTTGACCCCAAGCACCAAAGTAGGCAGATTCGTCAAACTTGACCGTATATGATCGGAATCTATAAAGATTGGCTACCTATTCAGCCACTCGCGATATGTCGCCAAGCGATTATTGGAGGGTAGAGTTTATCCTCTGAGGATGGGTCACACCTTTGCCTTCCGTATAAAGGGACTTTTGAAAATAAAAGGATAAACATAGTGTGGACCCTCGCCGATTTTCCGCGCTCCCCACACGACGTTCTTCTCGTCCTTCCCCTTTCCTTTCGGAAAAGAAGGAGATGAGGATGCGTGAGTGCGAAATCGTCGTTTGTGCCACTGGCTTGCCTCGTTCTCGAGGGCTTCGTTTAGTTGTCGTGTTAAGCCGGATGTGTTAAAATGAGTTTGTATAAGACCAGAGTCGCCACTAGCCAATTACTTCAAATCTACAGTCGGCTAGACCCCGTAGAAACGTTAGAGAAGGGGATCCGAAGATTCCTTCCTCTAAAATGACTCCTTTTGATCTGCGGTCAAAGATTCAAGGTAAGGGATCATGGTTACAGGGTGGGAAGAGGTTAAGCACCCCACACACTGCCCGTACCGAAGTACGGTCTCTACTTCACAGAATCGATCGAATACTTGAAAGTCTAGTTTAATCCTCGTATATTCTCATGGATGACATGATGCATGAATGCGGGTCTGAACAGTAAGAGTTTCTGATGGGCAGGTTCCAACAACGGGCAAGCCCAGAGCGTACGCTTGAACTGACAGGTGCTTAATGTAAGACATATGCAGTGTGCTTGAATGATCAAGGTGTTTTATGGTGAAGCATGAATGCAGGTCTGAACAGTAAGAGTTTCTGATGGGCAGGTTCCAACAACGGGCAAGCCCAGAGCATACGCTCGAACTGACAGGTGCTTAATTTAAGACATATGCAGTGTGCTTGAATAATCAAGGTGCTTGTAGTGAAGCAGGGGGGTTGGAAGAAAAGTAAATGTTGCACTTATGCTAGATGCAAATGAGATGATGCTGGAAAAGAGTAGCTGGGTGGACGGAGGTGTCGCAAGGATTGGCTTCGAGTGGCTGGATCAAGATTTGGATGGCTTGGGAGGCTTGGACCAGTGGTCAGGCTGGGCTGGACCAGGGCTAGACTCTGCTCACTCGGGCTCTCCTTGGTGAAAAAATGGGCTAAGGGGTGGATGAGGACTCGGACCGCACCTGGACTGGCTGGACTTGAAGGGATGTTGAAATGAGAAGAGGAGGGGGGTATTTATAGCAGCGGAGAGTGGCAGTTTGCGTAATTTTTTTCGGGCGACCTGCTATGGGCCGCCCGTACGGCCGCTCCTCGATTTCCAGCGAGTACGGCCGCTCTCTCGGGGCTGCTGTTGGACTCGCTGGTCGACTCAGTGAGTTGACCCAGCGGGTCGACTCGGTGGTTTGACTCGACGGGTTGACTCGGTGTTTTGACTCGACGGGTTGACTCAGCGGGTTGACTCAGTGAATTTGACCTTTTTAGGATTTTTTGACTGGCTTTTTTCTGGGGGGGTTTTCAGGCTGATGTTTAAGACTGGGTTGACTGGGTTCAGGCTTGATCTGGGCTATGGAATGGGGCTTACAAGGGTGAGTTTGGCTGAGTTTGGACTTGGGATTTAGAGGTATGGTCCTCCATTTATCCAGCTTTCTCTACCAACAGTGTAGCCGAAAGTGGGGTGTCTACACATAGATAATACTTACAGTCGACCGTAAAAGCTTTTTTGAATGAAGAACTTGCTTATACTCGAATTAAATATAAGTCCATCGTATAAGCATAGACCTTGATTACAGTTAAGGATTATAGCTACTCCTAATTACAAGAGTAAATTGCAAGTTACGTTAGGAAACGTAAAGTATTTGGCTAATCTATGGTATGTAAAAGAGCTGATTACACAAGTGAATGTAAACGATTAACTTATGCTAATGAATATGAAGTAAATTTGAAAGATAAATTGAATGGATTTAATTTAGTTTGTTGTTGGTGGTGTTAGACCCCTTCGTCTGTTTCTTCTTCCTGCTTTTATAGACTTCTCAAAATGTAAAGAGCTTTCTAGATACTCTCACGTCTGACGATTACAACAATTATCTTCCCATGATCAGGGTCTCTAGGTCCTTTTACCCACTACCCTCCACAATATTGACTCTCATTTCTCCTCTCTATTTGTTCTCAACATGCTCGGTCAAATCCGACGTGGTCTATCCAAATAAGGCTAGTTGTACTCTCATAAAACTAGCTCCAACGCCTTCTTCATAATCACAACCACCACGCTTTCATTAAACAACATCATGCGTCCATCTCTTATTGGCTCTCCTAGGGGCTGCAAAAAAGCAGGTAGAGTATTCTTAGTTTAAGAAAATGGAGAGAGATGATTATGCCCGCTAGCGAGGGAGTGGGCAATGTGGCTGTAGAGGCGTTAGTGACGCACTTTACACTTCGCACGTGTCACAAAGTGTGAGTGGTAGGTATGCTAGTAGCCTTGATGACTAAACGGTCAAAAAACAGATAGCCCTTGATGATTCAACAGTCAAATCGTTGATCCAACGATCTGAAATGTATGGAATTGAGTGCCAATAGTCAGAAACATCTTACAAATATTCTGAACCATTGATGACCACCCTACAATGGTCCATACCCAAATGACCCTCTTAGTCAAAAAAACTATTCAAGTCCAACAGATCCATTCTAAGCTCTCTAAACAGAGAAAGAAAACAAACATCTTCTCATTTTCTCTTTTAAGATTACTTGAACTAGCCAAAGTCTTCCATAAAAGTGTACTGTGTTAATAGAGTCCTAGTGGTGGTCCATTCATGATTGCTACTGTGTTAATAGAATCATGGTGGGCCCATGATCTTTTCCAGCACTACACTGTATGGTAGGTGCAGAGGGCCACACTACGCAATCCGAGTCCTTCACGCTGGAGGGACTCCGATTTCCTACAAAAGCCTCTGCAGGAAGTTCCTGCACTGGAATGCTAGGTGGGGCCCACCATGATGTTTGTGAGAAATCCATCTTATCCATTCGTTTTTCAGATGGCCACAAAAGTTTTGTATCAGGCTAAGTTTTTATGTTTTCACTTCATCTCAGCCGAAATGACCTTATAAAGGGTTTGGATGGCATACAAACATCAAGATGGAGCCCAAACAAGTTTCAACTGTACATTTCTTTCCTCAATTTTCCATCTTGTGTGGCCCGCTTGGATTTTGGATCTGCATCATTTTTTGTTGCATGTCTTGAAATGAGCTCGCAAAATGGATGGACAGGGTGGATTTCTACAAACATCAGGGCGGGCCCCACCCAGCAGCCCATTGGCAGAAAATCCACGTCCACGAGAGGGACACGTTCCGCAATCCTAATCCTTTAGGCAACAGAGAGACGTTAAGAAAGATCCTATATTTATAGATAATCATGGAAGTAATATGGATAAGACTTATATATCCTTATTTTATCCAACCTTATCACTATCTTTTCTTAATTTTAATTCAAATTTAAACTTCGAGCTCAAAAGGGTATCTAAACCCTGTGATACCCATGAAAAGTTGTGGACCATAAGTGGGTCCCATATGCTCATATCTAACTTACATGGACATAGATTTTAAAAAATAAGCCATATAAAACTGTGAGGCTTATTTTTAATTTTTTTATGTTCACCAATGAATTCAAACATTAATTCAAGGGACATGTTTGACATGTACACAATTCGTGTCATATCATTAACTCTTGTGGTAATGGCATGTTAGATTAGTGGCATAAATGGGCTGGATGAAAGCCTGTTAAGGCTTAAGCCCTGAGGTTGATACCGGATGCAGGCACGCCCTAGCCCCTATGTAAGCAACCAAGTCCATGATTGGCCAAGTAACCAATCCAACAGTGTTAAAATAACAACCTTGATGTAGGGTGTTAGGTGCGTGGATAAGCCTCAACCCTCAAATCCCAGCCAAGCCCACTCCACTTTTGGCCTTGCCTCTAGCCATCTTTGAGGTAGACAACTTACAATAAGGAAGAATAAAGAACATAAGAAGTCATTGAAAAATAAAAAGTTGACACAAGTAACTACAAAAGTAAAAATCCAAACACACATATTCCTTTTCTCAATTTTTATATTATTTTATTATAATGTATGTAAGAAAGAAATTAAACAAACATACACGTAAAGAAACAAAGAGAAAAAAAAATAAAAACTATAATTTTGATGTTTCTTATTCCCCTTGATTGCTACTGGCTCCACCGAGAGAGTTTTAAATTTCTCTCTCCATTCCTCTTCCACTTCTTTTTCTTACTCCCATTTTCTTCTTCTGGCACATTTCTCTTCTCTCTTATATAAAACAACTATTGGATATGGGCTTATGGGGCCCACGTTCCACTTGATTTCCCCCTTCAAATATAGGTGGATAGCCCTTTTATCCCGATGCACACACATCTCTCTTATACAATAAAAAGAAGAAATAGGTTCAATCTCACCACTATAAAGCTATAACCATTAGATGTGGTGGGGACTCATCTGTCTATTGTTGATCCCACTTTAGATTCTCCACCCAATTGGAGACTTTCCATGCTTGCTAGAAACTGATCATGTTGGGTAGGATGTTCCAAGCTTGACAAACTACGTGCAGGAATCCAAGCCTTCCAATCACCACTCTTTTGTAGCTTGTGCCCTTTTACTTGTACAATCATTGAAGGATGTAAAGCTTTGAGAATCTGATTACTATCACTAGTTAAGCATTTAACCCTCTTAAATCCTGAAATTAGATGAACGGACACCCAGCCGAAGTCATCCATCTTCCCTTTCAAATAACTGTCTTTCTCCACGTTTTCATCACTAAAGTAATATTCAATCTGAGTAAGTAATGCATTACATATATATGCATCCATCTGCGATGCATACATCATAAGAGGCTGACCATGAACACTATAAAAAGGCCTATAGGCATTTTGAAAATTTGGCATGATTGTATAAGTGGGTCTGAATTGTGGTGCACCATGGTACAGAAGCATGAGTAAGATGAGTATTAGAGTAAGTATAAGGAAGTGCATACTGAGGTTGTGGCCTGAATATGTAGGGATATTGAGTTGGATAAAAAATACTAGAATTTAAATTCCAATAATTGGTGTGCTGATGGGGCCCATGGCTTGTTCTTTGCATCCATGGGAGTGATGCAACAGAGTTGGGTTGGGATGAAAGATGAAAATTTTCAACTTCCCTTCTCATTATTGAGAATCTCCTTTCTTTTTTTGCTCTGCACCTTATGTCCAGAACTGTTACTCTCTAGAATGAAAGAATGATTTATAAAGGGAGGCATTGACAACGCGGATTGCATGCTCACACGTTGTACGTAGTGCTTTGTGGGCCCAGCATGCGAAGGTCCTTAAGTTAATTGATGGGGACAAACATGCATCCGATCCGTCCTATTCATCAGGTGGGTTGCCATATTTTCACCATGGATTCCAAAACTCAGTCAGATAAAAGACTTAGGTGGGCCACACCATAAAGAATGCTCTAAAATCATGCCTAAAACTCTAATTTCATTTGGTGTGGCCCACATGAGTCTTGGAATGTTCTGATTTGCGAGGAAGCCATTCACCCTGGTGTTGCACGTTAGATGAATCGATTAGATGGAATACACAGGACCTCACACACAATTTGAACGATTTTAATGGTGCGACTTTTATCTCGATTGGATGAAATACACAGGACTTCCACGATATCTAGATTTATGGGTTGTTTGTTTGGAACAGAGAGCACAAACAGATTAGATCTTCCAGCACACATCAACCAAAACACAATTAATTGTAAAGAATTATAGCTTGGATTGTGTGGCCTCCCAAAAAATGACAAGAGATGATTCTTCCTTAATGAACATAGATCCACACCAATATGTTGGATAGATTTAGGGGTTCACGGATCCAACCGATCTGAACACATTTCAAGCAGAGATTTTCGGATCCAACTGATCCAACAATGCCAAAGGAGATTACACATGTGGTCTTACTCCATTAACGACTGCACATTAGGGCAGAACCCAACTGGTTCTGCATAAAGAATGAAGGCGAGATAAGATTGGTTCACACCATCAAACCTACAATGCTAAGCACAGAGATGATACATGCGTGGGAAGAAATCAAGATTAGTAGGTCACGTAGGAATGGATCAAATCTATTTTGATACCATGTGGAATCTCTTATAAAAGATGAATAGGCAACATAATAGGTTGATCTATGCAAACGGATAGTTGTAGTGGCGTAGTAAGAAAAGAGTATTGAGAGAAATGAAGAAAGAGAAGGATGAGAAAAATGGAGGTGAGGTAACACGTCCTCACCCTCTCTTTTTATTTAACACAAGTGGATTAGGTCGGTCCATAATGAGAGGCCCATTGTACAAAGGAACTAGGCCTTGAGCCCTTTCATTCTTTAACAAAAATAACAATCATAATGTAGGGTGTTAGGTGGGTAAGCCTTTATGCATGCTCAATCCTTAAATCTCAGCCAAGCCCACCCCACTTTTAGCCCCACCTACCTATGGTTATCTTTGACGTAGATAACTATTGGTGTGATTTTTGGCATCACGATAAGCGTGTGTATGATTTATGTTATGAGCAGGTGTGCCAGGATCCATGTGGGTCCGATCCAAACCGTTATCACCGATGACCCTTGGCGTTAAGATAGAGTGTTTCTAGATTGATCGATCGATCATCGTCTATTTTACAAACAAATCTGTGCTCGTTGTTAAATCAAAAGACTTGCGGAGGTTCGGGCTTTCCCTCTAATGAACTATTTTTTCCTTGTCAATCAAGGACTTTTGAAAGTGCAACAATTGTATAATTAAATAAAAGTAAAAAATAGATAAATTACTAAAAAGGAAATGTTGCAATAACTTATCACTTAGAGATAAAATCCGCCAACCTTAGCTAAGAGCGGCAACACGGTTCTGAAGAGGGATGTTATGACAAATTTCAATGGTTTCAAACTAATGATAATGAGTCAACCCAGCGTATAAGCGTAGGTTAGCTAGACTTAGGGATAATAATCTTCTTCCAGATCCGATTCCTAGGCACAGATGGAAATGAATTAGGTATAAACTACTTATTAGTCCGATGTGTGCGTGGGACAAAGCTATGTTACTCCTATACTAATGATCCCTGGCTAACCAGTGGTGGACAGAGATTGACATCTAAGCTAAAATATTATGCTAAGATAGTTCATCAACATTATGCTGAGGAGTGATTTGATCTGATTTGTTGAGTTGTTATGTCTGTTTATTCTGATTCTTCTTCTACTATTTACAACCTCTATTATCGATAGTAGGAAGTAACCGTCATCACACATAGCATTTCCTGATATGTCAACTAAAGACGAAATGGTTATGGAATCGTGGCAATCTTTCGTCGATTGTGCTTTAGTATCAAAAAGTTTATAGACTGCAGGTTCTTATCCAATGATGATGTGGCGCATCGCTGTGTCCAACTCTTTATCTTGCGTACTGAACAAGCTATGCTTGCCATGTGGATGAATCTCCGTCGTTGATCTGATTCGCCATATTTTAGTGTAAATAACAACTTACGAAAAGGAAGAATAAACAACACAAGAAGTTTGTGTAAATAATAACTTAAAAGAATGAATGTCAAAAATGTTGCCCACTATTTTTTGCCATGCGTACTAGACAAGTGAAGCGGGCCAAAACCGACTGTGTGGCTCAATACCAACCGAACAACTTTGACCCCAAGCGCCAAACTAGGTAGATTTGTCAAACTTGACCGTATATGACCGAAATCTATAAAGATCAGCTACCTATTCAGCCACTCGCAATATGTCGCTTGCGTTAATCAAGCGATTATCGGAGGGTAGAGTTCATCCTCTGAGGATGGGTCACACCTTTGCCTTCCGTATAAAGAGACTTTTGAAAATAAAAGGATAAACATAGATAATACTTACAGTCAACCGTATGACCGCAAAAGCTTTTTTGAATGAAGAACTTACTTGTACTCGAATTAAATCTAAGTCTAGTGTATAAGCATAGACCTTGGTTACAGCTAAGGATTATAGCTACTCCTAATTACAAGAGTAAATTGCAAGTTACGTTAGGAAACATAAAGTACTTGGCTAATCTATGGAATGTAAAAGAACTGCTTACACTAGTGAATGTAAACGATTAACTTATGCTAATGAATATGAAGTAAATTTGGAAGATAAATTGAATTGATTTAATTTGGTTTGTTGTTGTTGGTGTTAGACCCCTTCCTCTATTTCTTTTTTCTGCTTTTATAGGCTTCTCAAAATATAAAAAGCTTTCTAGATGCTCTCACGTCTGACGATTACAACAGTTATCTTCCCATAATCAGTCTCTCTAGGTCCTTTTACCCACTACCTTCCACAATATTAACTCTCATTTCTCCTCCCTATTTGTTCTCAACTTGCTCGGTCAAATTCGACGTGGTCTATCCAAATAAAGTTAGCTGTACTCTCATAAAACTAGCTCCAACGCCTTCTTCATAATCACGACCATTACGCTTTCATTGAATAACATCACGCGTCCATCTCTTATTGTCTCTCCTAGGGGCTGCAAAAAAGCGGGTAGAGTATTTTTAGTTTAAGAAAATGGAGATAGATGATTATGCCCGCTAGCGAGGGCGTGGGCAGTGTGGTTGTAGAGGCGTTAGTAGCGTACTTTACACTTCACACGTGTCACAAAGTGTGAGTGGTAGGCATGCTAAAAGCCTTGATGGCTAAACGGTAAAAAAACAGACAACCCTTGATGATTCAACATTCAGATCGTTGATCCAACAATCTGAAACGTAAGGAATTGAGTGCCAACGGTCAGAAACGTCTTACAAATATTCTGAACCATTGATGACTACCCTACAATGGTCCATACCCAAATGACCCTCTTAGTCCAAAAACTATTCAAGTCCAACAGATCCATTATGAGTTCTCTAAACAGAGAAAGAAAACAATCATCTTCTCATTTAAAATTACTTGAACTAACCAAAGTTTGCCAGAAAAGTGTACTGTGTTAATAGAGTCCTAGTGGTGGTCCATTCGTGATTGCTACTGCACGTAGGACCATAGAAGGTTTGTCATATCATGGAAGTGATTTGCCTGTAATCCACCAGTGATCTCAATTCAATAGGAGGGGGCGAATTAAGCTTTAAGGAAAACGTATCATATACGTGCTTCGACCTGGTGTTAATATTTTTGTTTTCTATTTTCAGTTTCCAAATATTATTTCGTATGAAATAATTCCAACATTGGATATGCTTAATTCTCTATCTCATGCCCTAAAATGATCTCTCAAAATAGATGAATGGTGTGGATACAACACATACATCATGGTGGGCCCCACAAAACTTGGTGACATCGCTCTAGTAGTGAGATATCTACTGAATCGGTCAGTAGTTAATCTACGTCCATTTGTGAAATGTATCATTGTGAGTGGATTAGCTATTACCCGAGTAACACGTTAGTGGGTGTTACCGTAACTATGTGGGGCCCTCCTTGATGTTGTTTTTGTATATCCATGTTGTACATCTATTGTTCCATCTTATTTTAGAATGCAATCCCAAACCTTAAGAAGATCCAAATCTCAAGTGGACCATACCACTAAAAATAATGATGAATGACCATTAAATACCGTTCGTGGGCCTAAAAAGTTTTGGATCAAGCCGATATTTATGTTTTTCCCTTCAGCCAATTCTTCTTGACATTATCAATAGGTTGGATAGCAAAGAAAAATTATGAAAGCCTTATGATGGGCCCTTTGAAATTTTTAATGGTGAGGCACTCAATCACCACTGTTTCCTGTGGTGTTGTTCACCTAAGATTTGGATCTGCTTAAGTTTTAGGACCACTTCCTAAAATGGGCTGGAGAAATAGATGGACAACGTGGAAATACAAAATATGATCAAGGTGGGCCCATGGTAAGGGTAACACCCATTAAAGTGTTACCTGGGTAACACCTAATTTGCTATTGTTTAAGTCACACACTTTGTTCATGCCTGTCCTGGCACATCCATGTGGACCAATAGAATGTTACCACATATCAGCTCTATATACTAATGATAGACGAAATCCTACGCGCATATCGAGGATATCTTTCGCCCCAGATCCTTCAGTGGCACATCACCAACCAAAAGTAGAATGGCACAAGTTGCACGCACGTTTACAAATAAGACACTGCGATGAGTGACACATCGCCCTAACACGAGTGACACGTGTGGTGTAAGTAGCGTGCTCGACAGGTTTATAAAGACCCATCAAGATAGGGACCCTATCGCAATCTGGACATGCTCGGCAACGTAGTCTCACACAATCCTGCCAAAATAAGAAGAATTTTCAGATATTATCGTTACTTTTGTGGCGATTACAAAGGTTCGAGAAGCGAATTCCTCTCAAAATAAAAAGGAAATTGAAGGATGCCGTGAGGAATTTGAGTCCAGCAAGATTGATCCTGTAACATTCAGAGATTTTTGCAGTCACGTTAGTGAGGAGATCTAAAAATAGTTTCATTCTATAATTATCAAGGATCACGGACCAGCAAGGAAATCCAAAAGAGTTTGCCACCTCCCGAGCTATATAAAGAGCACGTGCTGAAGAGCTTAAGGCCAACACCAAACACAATCTCTCTATACAGCTTAAAGTTGGTTATCTTAGTTTAACTTTAGATTCCTCCACTTTTGTCTAACCCCATTGTAGAATGTCCGAAGTTTAGGATAATTTTATATTGTTGTTGTCCAGCGCCATCGTTGTAATACGCATAGAAATAATATAAATATCCACAACCTACCGTCATTGGATCCTTGATCAACTGAGTCCTTACTTGGAAGATCACACCTCTATCACATCCTGCTGACTATCTACCTCGATTGTTTGTCTATACAAGCGATTATAGGTATTTATCTTTTATTTATTTCTCTACTTATCTTGCGTATCTGCTAATTGTACTAAATTTTCATTATAAATCAATAAAATAAAAAAATTTAGCCTTTAGTTTTTAATCATTTCCATCCATTATTATCTTATTGAGAAATATAATGCTCGTGATCACTGTTGAAAAAAAAATCCTTAGCGCAAGGCAAAATGTTCACATTCAGAAGGACTATCCCTCCTCTTTTAAATTACATGATCATTGCAACAATCAGGTGGTTGAGTATGTAGTCGACTTCACATATTCGGTCTTGACTGGTCTATCTCAACACTCGGGGTGGCAAGCGTTCAATCGAACTCTCAGTTGAGTATGACTTGAGCACACCCACACCATGCTAATTGCATATGTTTGACTGAATACAGGCTTTTTTTAGCTCGTGTGGCCTTGTTTTTTATTGAATAGTAAATAACCCATAATTAGATTTGTTTGAATTGGTTGCTTGTATTTAGATTGTATTAGATTTCAAATCTCAAATGCATTGGAATCTAATATATTTGGAATTCTCAATTGTGTTTGACATCTTGTAATTAGAATAAACTAGAATCCAAAGTTTTTTGCTTGGTAGCCTATATTATAAAAGCATTAGAATTCTGTATTATATTCACAAAAGCTTGAATTTGGTTATTCATCTATGATATTAAAAAATGACATACATGTGTAACATTGTAGACATATAATCACAACTAAAGTTTCATAGTCCAAAATGGCATACCATAAAATCCAAGCTGTCAAACAACTTGTTAAAGTAATTCCTAAAGTGTCTGTCTATCAGAGTTTTTTTTTATATGTATGTTTTATTGATGTATGCACGCACAACTAAAGTTCCATAGTCTGAGTAATTCATTAGATTTTTCACTAACCCATTGTATTATTGAAACTCTAACAACTAGTATGTTAGATAGCAATATAGAACAAGTGGCAAATAACTTCATTAATGGTCAGGGCAGGGGAGCTACATGCACTTCTTATAGTCAAGGATATACGTGGAATGCCCACCCTTGATTTTTCATAGGCCCACTGTGATATGTACATGAAATTCTTTTCAAACATTACATGTGTCATCCCATGTTAGGCTCACCGTCGAAAAATTAGACTGGACCATGATTTGGGTAAAGGTAACAGTTGGGAGAGATGTACATGTTTGATTTTTAACAAAGCCCATAGTGATGATTATATGAAATCCACTCAACCCATTATAAGCCATGCTAAATTTAGGCATGGGGCCTAAAAATTAGGGCCTTTCGTGATTCAGGTCAACCACACCAAGGGAGAAAGTTTGGAGGGTGAATGTTGTCGTGTTCATTGTTTCAAACTGTATGAGTATCATCACTCCGGTCTAGGTATAAAAGTTTTGAATTTCGGGGATGAAATTTGTTTTAAGGGGGTAAATTGGGTTGATTTTTTAGCCCTACATCTAATATTAGGTCACATACATAATGCCTAGCCTGACAACCCATTTACCTAACCCTTTTTAGGTTCAAGTTTGTTTGATTTTCTAATTTCTTACGAAATGCAAAGTAAATGAGCCATCTTATCATTTTCAAATGTTCATTTAAATAGGAATTATGGCTCATAGATTGAGAGTCAATTACAGTTGCAATAGAAGTAGGTTACTATTGTAATCGGAAAATCATCGGGCCCTTAGGTAATGCCATTTTACACAAGGGATTAGGTGTTACCCATAGTGGGTGTTCCCCTTATTGTGGGGACCACCTTGATGTATATGTTATATATCCATACCATCCATCATTGTTTCCGTCTGATTTTAAGAATGGTAAAAAAATGAAGTAAATCTAAATCTCAAGTGGACCACATAGTAAGAATTGAATGTCCGGTGTTAAAATTTCTTAGGGGCCATAAAATTTTTGGATTAAGCTTAGATTTGCGTTTTCCTCTTATCTATGGCCTTTAAGACCTTATCAACAGGTTAGATGTCAAATAAATATTACAGTAGGCCAAAGTTTTTTATGATAGGCGTTCATGTGGATGCTGGGATCACGGGTGAATCGCGCTCACGGGTGTGATTTTCATTGTATGAGAGGGGTTATATTTGATTGGAGTCGCCAGTACTAGCCAGTTACTTCGTTCCCACAGTCGGCTAGACCTTATAGAAACATTAGGAGAGAGAATTCGAAGATTCTCAATCCTAAAGTGACCCTTTGATCTGCGACTAAAGATTCTAGGTAAGGAGCTACGGTTACAAAGAGGAAAGTTGTTAGGCACCCACTCTACCAGTAAAAATGTATGGTCTCTACTTCACAAGATCTGGCTAGCTATTGAGGATTAAAATTAGTTATCATGCACTAATGATGCAATAGTGTGTAATGTTGTGTTAAATGTAACGCCTATGACAAGTTCTAGGTTAGGCTGGGTAAATCCACATTGACTCTCCCGACGATAACCAACCAGTCCAAGTTTTTTATGTGTAGGATCCGACTATCTCGACAAGTCACAAAGCACACATTTTGACAGATTGGGTGCACAGTGTTATGTATGCAGTACTAGATGAGGAAAGTTATATAATGTTGCCTGTGTGATATAGTGTTGGATGAAAGGCTTGTGATAAAATATAGCTTAGGCTGGATAAACCCCCCTAAGTCTCTCATTTACCAAAGCGATAACCAATTGAGCATAGTTTTTTATGGACAGGATCCGATTATATCGGCAAGCCTCAAAGCATACACCTGAGTCAATTAGGTGCACGATGCTATGCAATGCAATATGGATTGATGAGGTGAGCAAAGAGAGCTAAGAGGGGAATGGGGATTACATGGTGCTAATGTAAAGGGATAAATGAAGCTGATCAATTGTTCGACTGTGGGGTAGACGGGAATGTCGCAAGATTAGATTGAATGGCTAGAGTCAGAGTCTTGATGGCTCAAGAGGCTAGGGATTAATTTAGACTTGGCTGACCTCGGATAAACTCCTTCCTGTTGCTCTCATTTCTCCTTGGTGGATGGATGGAGATGGGCTAAGGGTGGCTCGGGAAAAGCTTATGGCCCGTTTGAGAGCTTGGATTTGGATTGAATTGGTATCCAAATCACAATTACATTGGAATCAAGGTGATTCCAAATTCTCATTTTTGTTTTGCTTAAATGCACTGGAATCCAAATCTCCTATTTAGGAGCTTGTATTTGGAGGACATTGGAGTTTTTGGGTATATTCATATGACTTAGATTTGGTTAACTAAATTAGCTTTCATACTCTAAATTAGTATAAATATGTGGTATTTGATAGAATGGCAGTAATAAGCCCATTAAAATATATACTTTGGCAAAAAAAGAGGAAATTCTAAGCCTTAGGTGGGCCACAAATGCAAGGATCACAAATAGGTGACTCATCGATGTTTTTTAACCGTCCATTTAAATGTCCAACATTTGGATGGTTTAGATCATTCTATTGATATGATTTTAGTATTGCAGCCGATAATTGAATTATTTTGGGGTATCATAAACGTGCCATGTGTCCCATGGATTAGTAGCTTAGAGACATCTTTGTTACATGTGTGACTTTCCTCCCCTTAAAAGGGAGGCAAAAAAGGCATTTCCTCTCCATTCCAACCGAATCTCAGCATATTGCTGGGAGTTCAAAACACATAAAAAATGAAGATTTGAAATACCTCCAATTCCAACTGCCACCAAATCCAAGGCTGTTAAACACAAAAAACAACTATATGGATTTTAAATACTCCCATTTACTACCAAATCCAAGGTGCCAAACGAGGTGTTAATAGATTTCTGAGGGTGATTAGGTGTATTTTAGATTTTCTGGATGTTTGAAATGAGAAGGTAAATAGCCCCCAAACCTAATTTTCTTATAATTTTTTAGAAGTCCAGGGTTTAAAATGGCTTAGAAGGTTGGGATTCAAGATTACCACGTGGCATTATCTGGATAGTTAGATCGATTGGGAAAAGTGTGATTTTGGCTAAGAGAGGGGTACCAAGGTCATTTTTACATCTCCACATGCTTGCAAATCATGCTAGGGAGAACCTCACTTGGGTTGCCCCCCTCTTGCCAAAGTAGGGGCGCCACCACATGTTTGACGGCTGCCAATGCACCACCCAAGCTACAACAATCCCCCTGTTGTAGCAGGTGGATGCCCTTAAGTGTGTGGGAGCTCTCGTCCCTCTGGAGTTGTATTGCTGTGTCTCTGAATTTTTATGGGCCTTTTAGGTTTGGATTTGGTCTTGGTTGAACCTCGGCTTATCTTGACTAGATGGGTTGATTGGGTAAGTTAACTCTGTGAGTTGACTCGGTGGGTCAACTTGATGAGTCTGGTTATGGGGATTTTAGAGTTTAGGTCTTTAGGGTTTAATCTTCTAGGGTTTATGTTGCAAGGGTGTAGTTTAAGGTTTGATTGGGTAGATTGTGTTTGGTTTAAGGTTTGATTTTAGGTTTTGATTGGGTAAATTTGGTAGATTTTGTCGAACTTGATCAGCTTGTCAGCCTAGGGTGGGGTGTCTATAGTTTAATAATCATTGTTTCCTGTGGTGTGGCCCACTTCTGAAATTCGGGTCTACTTCATTTTTGGGATTATGCCCTAAAATGAGTTGGAAAAACTGATGAACGACATGGATATACAACACATACACCACGATGGGCCCCACAGTCAAATAAACACATATTACGATAACACCTAATTGGCTCATGTTAGGAAGCCATTTAAGGGGGATTGTAAAGTTACTTTAGATAAGTTGCTTATGACATGAATGGCTTATCTTGGTTTTTACTTATTCAGCAAATCAGCGTGCTTGGTAAACAACATGCTTATCAGTCAAAGGTCGAAAAACATGTTTAGTTTCAACATCATAAGTAATTATCCCTCAAGTATGTTTGGTCCCCTTCACATCCACCATCTATCATGTGGGGCCAATCTTTGATGTGAACCATTTATTGTATGGACTGTCCATCATGAGGGGCCCACCTTGGATGCGGGCCATTAATCATTAGGCGCCAGCCTCTAACGTGCACCGTTCATTATGTAGGGCCCACCTTTGATGTTGGTCATCCATCATGTTGGCCTATCATCAATGTTATTGTCCATCATGTTGGGCCCACCTTCAATATCCACCATCCATCCTGTGGAGCCCAGCTTTGATGTGGACCATCCATCATGTGGGCCCCACCTTTGATGTGGGTTGTCTATCATGCGGGGCCACCCTTGGATATGGGCCACTCATCATTAGGGCCGACCTTTGATGTAGATCGTCTATCATTTTTTTCTTACATACTCACACACCCCACACACGTGGGCGCATTCACACCACAATAGGTGATTGAACCCATTACCTCTGTTGAAACTCTTGTGAGTCTATCACTGAGACATAAGGCTACAGGTTTGTGGATCATCCATCATGTGGGGCCCACCTCGATCTGGATCATCCATCACGTGGATCCCCATTATTAATTGCCCATCATGTGGAGCCCCCCTTTGATGTGGATTGTCCATCATGTGGGCTCAACCTTCAATGTGGGCTGCCCATCATGTGGGCTCACCTTGGATGTGGGCCATTCATCATTAGGAGCCAACCTTTGATACGGACAGTTGATTATGTGGGGCCACCTCAATATGGGCCATCCATCAAGTGGGGCTTAGTTGCAATGTCCACTGCCCATCATGTGGAGCCCACCTTTAATGTGGACCATCCACCTTATAGGGCCCACCTTTGAAGTGGGTTATCCATCAGCCGGCCTTAAATGCAGGCTATTTATCATTATGGGCGCCATTCATTTTGTGGACCCACATTGGGGTCATCCATCATGTGGGGCCAATCTTTGATGTGGACCGTCCCTAGTGTGAGCCCCACCTTTGATGTGGACAGTCCATCATGTGGGGCTTCCTTTCATATTTACCGTGAGAAGTAGAAAGTAATTATTAAGATACAGTAACTTTTAGCATGTATTTTAATTTTACCAAACTGATGCTTACCGAGTGAAAAACCAACTTAATCACTTACCATAAGCTAAATGCAAACACGCCCTGGCTAAGGTTGCGTCATGCGTGGTGTAGCCCATAGAACCGATGTCGGTCCATGTGGTGGTGGAAAAGCTTTATGGCCTCACCATGATTTGTGTTTTATCCAAGCCATCCATCCATTTTCGAGATCATTTCAAGGCATGGCCTAAAAAATGAGGTTGATCCAAATCTCAGGCGGACCACACCATAAGAAACAGTGGTGATTGAACGCTCACCGTTAAAAACTTCCTGGGAGGATGAAGTTTTGGATCATGCTTATTTTTGTATTTTTACTTTCGTTACGTGTGACAGGAGGTTACCGTAGAAAGTTTTTAATGGTGGCAATCCCCACTGTTTCCTGTGGTGTGGTCCACCTGTGATTTGGATCTGACTCATTTTTTGTGTCATGCCCTAAAATGAGCTGGTAAAATAGATGAATGGCATGGATAAAACACATGAATCATGATGGGCCCATGATCTTTTCCAGCACTACACAGTCCAGAGTCCTACGCAATCCGAGTCCTTCACGCTAGAGGGACTCCGATTTCCTGCAAAAGCCTCTGCACGAAGTTCCTTTGCTGGAATGCTAGGTGGGGCCCACCGTGATGTTTGTGAAAAATCCATCCTGTCCATCCGTTTTTGGTATGGCTACAAAAGTTTTGTGTCTGCCTTAAGTTTTTTATGTTTTCACTTCATCTCAGCCAGAATGACCTTATAAAGGGTTTGGAGGGCATACAAACATCAAGATGGAGCCTCGACAGGTTTCAACTATACATTTCTTTCCTCAATTTTTCATCTCATGTGGCCCACTTGGATTTTGGATCTGCATCTTTTTTGGTTGCATGTCCTGAAATGAGCTCGCAAACCGGATGGACAGGGTGGATTTCTCACAAACATCACCGTGGGCCACACCCAGCAGCCCATTGGCCGGAAATCCACGTCCACGAGAGGGATACGCTCCCCAATCCTAATCCTTTAGGCAGGAGAGAGACAAATTTAAACTTCGAGCGTAAAAGGGCATCTAAACCTGGTGAGACCCATGACAAGTTGTGGTCCATAAGTGGGTCCCATATGCTCATATCTAATGTACATGGACATAGATTTTAACATGTATTTTTAAAAAATAAGTCATATAAAACGGTTAAGCTTATTTTTTATTTTTTATTTTCACGTATGAATTCAAACATTAATTAAAGGGACATGTTTGACATGCATACAATTCGTGTCATATCATTAACTCTTGTAGTAACGGCATGTTGGATTAGTGGCATAAATGGGCTGGATGAAAACCTGTTAAGGCCTAAGCCCTAAGGTAGATATCAATGTAGGCTTGCCCTAACCCACTATGTAAGCAACCAAGTCCGTGATTGGCTAAGTAACCAATCCAATAGTGTTAAAATAACAACCTTGATGTAGGGTGTTAGGTGCATGGTTAAGCCTCAACCCTCAAATCCCAGCCAAGCCCACTCCACTTTTGGCCTTGCCTCTAGCCATCTTTGAGGTAGACAACTTACAACAAGGAAGAATAAAGAATACAAAAGGTCATTGAAAAATAAAAAGTTGGCACAAGTAACTACAAAAGTAAAAATCCAAATACACACATTCCTTTTCTCAAATTTTATATTATTTTATTATAATGTATGTAAGAAAGAAATTAAACAAACATATGCGCAAAGAAACAAAGAGAGAGAAAAAAAATTATAATTTTGATGTTTCTTAATCTCCTTGATTGCTATTGGCTCCACGGAGAGAGTTTCAAATTTCTCTCTCTCCATTCCTCTTCCACCTCATTTTCTTACTCCCCTTTTCTTCTTCTGGCACAATTCTCTTCTCTCTTATATAAAACAACTATTGGATATGGGCTTATGGGGCCCACATTCTACTTGATTTCCCCCTTCAAAAATAGGTTGATAGCCTTTTTATCCCGATGCACACACATCTCTCTTATATAATAAAAAGAAGAAATAAGTTCAATCTCACCACTATAAAGCTATAACCATTGGATGTGGTAGGGACTTATCTGTCTGTTGTTGATCCCACTTCAGATTCTCCACCCAATTGGAGACTTTCCATGCTTGCTACAAATTGATCATGTTGGGTAGGATGATCCAAGCTTGACAATCTATGTGCGGGAATCCAAGCCCTCCAATTACCACTCTTTCGTAGCTTGTGCCCTTTTACTTGTACAATCGTCGAAGGTTGTAAAGCTCTGAGAATCTGATTAATATCACTAGTCAAGCATTTAACCCTCTTAAACCCTGAAATAAGATGAACGGACACCCAGCCGAAGTCATCCATCTTCCCTTTCAAATAACCGTCTTTCTCCAAGTTTTCATCACTAAAGTAATATTCAATCTGAGTAAGTAATGCATTACATATATATGCATCCATCTGTGATGCATACATCATAAGAGGCTGACCATGAACATTATAAAAAGGCCTATATGCATTTTGAAAATTCGGCATGCCTGAATAAGTGGGTCTAAATTGTGGTGCACCATGGTGCAGAGGAACATGAGTAAGATGAGTATTAGCATAAGTATAAGGAAGTGCGTACCGAGGTTGTGGCCTGAATATATAGGGATATTGAGTTGGATAAAAAATACCAAAATTTAAATTCCAATAATTGGTGTGCTGATGATAGGGCCCATAGCTTGTTCTCTGCATCCATAGGGGTGATGCTACAGAGTTGGGTTGGGATGAAAGATGGAAATTTTCTACTTCCCTTCTCATCGAGAATCTCCCTTTTTTTTTCTCTGCACCTTATTTCTCTCTGGAATGCTTTTTTGCTCGGCACCTTATGTCTCCCGGGAATGAAAGAAATTTTTATAAAGGGAGGCATTGACAACGCGGATTGCATGCTCACACGCGGTACGTAGTGCTTTGTGGGCCCAGCATGCGGAGGTCCTTAGATCTGTCATGTTCATCTGGTGGGCTGTCATATTTTCGCCCTGGATTCCAAAACTCAGTCAGATAAAAGACTTAGGTGGGCCACACCATAAAGAATAATGTAAAATCATGCCTAAAATTCTAAATTCATCTGGTGTGGCCCACATGAGTCTTGGAATGTTCTGATTTGCGAGAAAGCCATTCACCTTGGTGTTGCACGTTAGATAAATCGATTGGATGGAATACACAGGACCCCACACACAATTTGATCGATTTTAACGGTGCGACTTTTATCTCAACTGGTTCGGATGGTATAACCCGCCTGAGAGTTCAATCAGCCTGAATTTTGGGCACTGATAAAAAACAAGGGTGGCCCACCTGATGTACCGAGTGGATCTCATTAACCACGTCAATCATGCAAGCGTTTTATATTTATAAAACTCGCGAGCCAACATGCTCTTTATATGAAGTGTACTCCACCATGATGGTCAGACGTTATGAGGATCAGACCGATCTATCAGGTGGCCACACGTGCAGGAAGGCTTCTATAAAGTGTACATTGTTTCGTGTGGTGAGGCCCACCTGATAATTAGATCAGCCTGATTTTTGGACTATCCGATCATCATGGAGTGGTCTCTCTTTTGAATGGGTTGGATTTTATACACGCAACACATAGTACACCGTCGTCGACTACACCACTTTTAGTAAAAACCGGCAAGGCAGCTTTCCTGCTCAAACTATCCTTCTTCTTCCGGTACTATAGGGAGCAGATTACTCAAACTATCCGGCCTCACCCAACAGGCGCGGCTTTGGTGGATCCCAGGATCCACCCAGATCGTGGGGCCCACCATGATATATGTGCTTTACATCAAGGCCGTCCATCCATTTTGAAAACTCATTTCAGAGCATGATACAAAAAATGAAGCAGATCCAAATCTCAGGTGGACCATAGTACAGGAAACAGTGTGATTGAATCCCCACCATTAGAATATTTATTTGCCATTAAAAACTTCATAAGGTCACAAAGACATGGATGAATAGACCACACAAATATTGGTAAAAAACTTTTTTGGCTTACACCTGAGTTTTGGATCTGCTTTCATTTTTTGGATAATGCCTTGAAATTAATTTTCAAAACGAACGGAGGACGTGGATGTAAGTAATATGTATCAAGGTGGCCCCACAGTTAAGGGATCCACACAAATTCCTGCCCTCACCCAACAAGTGTGGCCCCGACTGCAGGGATCATATTGATGTATTTATTATATATCCATGCCATCCATCCGTTTAGACAGCTCATTTTAGAGAACGAGCCCAAAAATGAAGCAGATACAAATCACAAGTGGACCACACCACAGGAAACAGTGACGATTGACCATAAAAAACTTCCTGTGTTCCACAAAAGTTTTAGATTAAGTTCATATTTGTTTATTCCCTTCATCCGGATCTATGTGAACTAATCAAATGGAAAATAAACATTAAGGTAGGCACGGTAGTCACTTTCCTACTCAAACTATTCTTCCTTTTCCGGTATCATAGGGAGCAAATTAGCGCGGCTTTGGTGGATACTTGATAGTGGGGCCACCGCGATGTATGTGTCTTACATCAACGCCGTCTATCCCTTTTGAAAACTCATGCATGATCCAAAAAATGAAGCAGATCCACATCTCAGGTGGACCCGTGTGAATGAATCCCCACCATTAAAAACTTGATAGGGGCCACTGGAATGTTTATTTGCCATTTGACCTGTTGATAATGTCACAAAGACCTGGATGAAGAGACCACACAAATATCAGCTTGATACAAAACTTTTTTGGCCCACACGAAGCTTTTAATGGTCAATAATTTCCACTGTTTCCTATACTATGGTCCACCTGAGTTTTGGATCTGCTTCGTTTTTTAATCATACCTTGAAATGTGAGTAATATACATCATGTTTGGCCCCACAGTAAGGGATCCTCACCTAAGCCCTCCCCTCATCCAACAAGTGTGGCCCCAACTGCAGGGACCATCTTGTTGTATTTATTGTATATCCATGCCATTCATCCGTTTAGAGAGCTCATTTTAGAGAATGTGCCAAAAAATGAAGTAGATACAAATCTTGAGTGCACCACACCACAGGAAACAGTGATGATTGACCATAAAAAACTTGTGGGCCAGAAAAGTTTTGGATCAGGCTGATATTTGTTTATTCCTTTCATTCATATCTACGTGAACTTATCAACAGGTTGGATGAAAAATAAACATTACGGTAGGCCCTAGGAAGTTTGTAATGGTGGGCATTCATTCACCACTGTTGTCTGAGGTTGGGTCCACCTGAGATTTGGATCTGATTCGTTTTTGGGCTCCTATGCTAATAGGATCTGGGAAAATGGATGGACGGTGTTGATATACAATACATACATCAAGGTTGGGCCCTACAGTCAGGGCTGCACTGTATTGGGTGAGGCCAGGGCGCCCCCTCCCTCTAAAAGGAGTGAGAAACTGGACAAGACTCTCTCCCTCTCTTTCCCTCCTTCCATCTACCATGTGTGATGACGTCCCACCCATCAATCACATTTAAATAATGATTTTAGGCCTTCAAATCAAAGATCAGTTTGATCCAAAACTTTTGTGGCCCCCAGGAAGTTTTTAATGGTGGGCGTTCAATCACCACTCATGTGGTGTGGTCCACCTGAGATTTGGATCTGCCTCAATTTTGGGCTCATGTCCTTGAAAATAGATATATGAAAATATTCAACGTACATGTTTAGTGTTTGCCTTGCTTGAGTACCTATGAGCGAACCGGCCATGGCTAAGTGGTAGATCCTGTGGGTTTCAACATTGAGGTTGTGGGGAAATACATGGTGATGCACACATCACTCTCTTTTCTTTTAATACAAACCATCTGATTTAATCATTGTTTTGTGGGCCATTGATAGGATCTTCCAATATTGAAAGATTTCCACGGGTATCACACCTCCATGCTGAGTCTCATCATATAAATGGCATGGATCCTCCAAAGCCCAACTTTTAACCTAATCCAGAACTTTGGTGTGCCATCTCTGCAAAGAGGAAAGCCAAGGGAGGAAACCTTGCCCATACCTCTGCACAACTCATCGTGCATCTCAAATTTTAGAGAGCACGTTCGACCATTGCACACATGTTAGCGATCCAGGCCAGGTAGCTTGCCCTAGCTCCAAAATATCGGTCAAGCAGACAACACTCGTATGAGGACAATGGCCCATCAGCAGAAGAAATTAAAAAAAAAAAAAAAAAAAAAAACCAAATTCAACGTACCATCTCTTCAGTCCGTTGAAACCATGGCCCTTATGGTCCATTGGAACCATGGCCCTACAAGCGGGGGTATGGTCCAGCAGTTCCATCTTCAGCCACTGTAACCCTTCTCCTGAGACATTCCAATCCAATCTAGGAGACTTTAGCATCCCACATACACCTGTGGGGCCCATCAGATCAACATTCTGGATCCCCCAGCAGCATGACAGTACTCATATCCTAATGGGTCAAGCCATACACTCGGAAACTCAAAAAGCTTCAAGACAATAGTAATTCATTTTGGAAAATCATTTGCGATATAGTTCTACAAGTAGAAACAGTAAATAAATTTCCAGTCACAGCACTGCATTTTAATAAGGGTTTAATATCCTTACAATGTACAAATGTAATAAGAGGCTTATACATATGTTGGACTGCATCTACAAAATGGAAACATTCTCATTTTGGGTGCCCTAAAAAAGAATGATAATCCCATATTCCCAGAAAAGGAATTTTAAAATTATGCTAAGGGGCCACAAGGAAGACTGCGGCATGGGATCGATGAATTAGATGCCCCCCTCATTGTCCAGTCTCTCCCTCCGTCTCCATCTTCGATGGCCAAATAATCGCATGTCAGCTTTGCTTATGATCCGAGCTCTCATTTCGGAAACTGTCAAGAATTATGTTACAATTGTTCATCGAACGAGCATCCAAAAGGCTGTGATTCCAAAGTTTTATCATAAACAGCCTCCAACACCTGCTCAGGTCACATACACAATTGGATGGAAAAATGTTAGCAGCATACATGCCTGTGATGGCTATAAATCAGGCCATCATTCGTTGGTCCCATCATGTAGATCTTTTTTTTCTCCTGGCCAGGGAATCAGGCCAGTCCGCTTGTCATGTCCACCACAATGTTCCAATAGAAATAGTCAGATGGCTTTAATGTCCATTTCTTTTCTTGTAAATTGTGGCCCACCTATTGACTTGAGTGGCCTGAATTGTGTCAAAGCATCAAAATGACGTGATCCACCTGATGGGCGCTTTCAATCTCATCTTTTAGTGCCATGTTGGCATGTGGTGGCACATCAACTCGCCCTAAGTAGGCCATTTCTTTTGGAAATTGTGGCCCATCTATTGATTTGACTGGCCTAAATTGTGAAAGCATCAAAATGATGTGATTAATCTGATGAGAACTTTCAATCTCATCCTTTAGTGCCACATTGGCACATGTTGTGGCACATAGATGAGATGGCCTAATCATGGCTGTGCAGGCACGGAAGTTGGTTATGGGTAGAGCTGGACATGAACCAAGTTTAACAGTTCGAATTGACACGGTAAAACTCTGTTCGAACATAAAGTCTACATGCAAGGTGCGCTCGAAAAAAAATTCGAGTCGGTTTCAATCAGTCCTGTTCGACTCGATTCGAACTCGACTCGAATATTGACCGACTCGACTCGTTCGTTCGACTCGGTGTGTGTGTGTGTAGAGAGAGAGAGAGAGAGAGACAGTTGGATGACAAATAAACATGACTGTTGGCCCTAGGAAGGTTTCAATGGTGGACATCATTCTCCTCACTGTTTCCTGTGGTGTTGCCAACTTGAGCTATGTATCTGCCTCATTTTTTGTTTAATGCCTTCAAACGAGCTGTACAAATGGATGGACGGAGTGGATGAAACAAATACATCATGGTGGGGCCCACAAAGCTTTGACACAAGCTTGCTGGCGTGTGTTCGCGTCACCAGCCATGAGCCAACCCACGTTCGCGTCACAAGCCACGTGTAGTTCCTGCGCTGGAAATCTAGGAGGGGCCCACCGTGATGTTTGTGAGGAATCCACGCCGTCCATCCATTTTTTGAGATCACTTTAGGATGTAAGACCAAAAATGATTTGGATCCAAGACTCAAGTGGGCCGCACTAAAGGAAAAGGTGGTAGAGAAATTCCTACAATTGAAATCTCCATGGAGTCCACAGTGATGTTTAATGCCATCATAATGTTATTCCTGTGGTGTGGTTCACTGGAGATTTAGTTGTGGCTAAACCTTGTGATTTGTCATTTGTGATATGTAATTTGTGAACAAATCAGTACTTACTATTTAGTAGTAGAAAAAATATTTTCAAGCGAAAAAAAATGTGAAATTGTTTGAACTTGTTCGAACTCGTAAAAATTGTCCAAAATTCATATGTTTGAACATATTCGAACATGATTGGGCCAGACCAAATCGAGTTCGAACAGAGCCAACATTCGAACATTGTTCGAACACACCCACTCAAGCAGCCGAACGATCCGATCTGGTCCATGTTCGACTTGGATCGGATCGTTGCCCACCTCTAGTTATGGGCTTTACATATATAATGGTTAAGAGTCATTCATACAGAATACGAGCTACGAGAGTAGGGATCTACACATATCTGTGTCATCAATAAGGTTGATATGTGATCTGCATGTGTGTATATAGATTTACAGGTTTGTGCATGCGTGTATTCATGTTTGTATGTACACATGTACATGTCGCGCATGTCACGATGCAAATTACAAAAGGTAGAGATTGGTTACCAAATCAGAGCCGGTGCTTGAACAAGGTCCCGTCCATGTAGCCTTGAGAATGACTCGCATGCCCATGGGATATGACCATCCGCCAACACCCTGCAACCATGAAATGCTAGTTGTTTCAGGAAAAGAACAAAGAAAAAAATACGATCACAACAATCAACATGATGGATAACTGCTCTAATGGACTTCTATGCCTATGCATATTCAGCTATGGAGACAACTGAATGAATGCAATTTTCAAGGGATTGTTGATTAATGTCGTAAGATCATCTATTAAAATTTCTCTGTTCACCAGTTTTGTGCTGAATAATTGTTGTTTGAATCACGTACAAACACCCATGAACATACATTCATGATGCCACAATGCATCCCAGGAGTGGGCCTCAGAATCGATCCAATCAGTGGACTTGCCTTTCAATATCCAGCAGCCATATTGTCTCTAGCTGCTTCGTTTTGGGTGTGTTTGGTTGCACCAAATATCATAAAAAAAATTGCACCAAATTAGACTGATTAATCAGGATATTTGGGGCAGACAAACAAACCCTCAGAAAAAAGGTAACTGGTAAAATTAAAAATGAAAAATTCAGCAAAGTGGGGAGTTTCTTTTAATCATAAAATTTCTTTCAGATGAAAGAATTTAAAGAGTAGAAATTTGGTTTTTGGAAAAGTTGACATGGGCATGTGCATATACAGCATGAATTTAAATGTGGTCTACATATCACCCTCCACAAAGCTAAACAGTTCAAAAGAAGTTTGATTATCAAGGGAAACAGCCCAATGCCTGCTTCAAAATAATGAATCAACAATATGCCAGTATCATGAGGATCTCATCGTCCATCCAATCTTGCCTGGACCGTAAGCCTCACATCTCATCATCTGCTCTTATATTTTAGCAGGTGATGGGTTAAGTCGGGCCCCACAACCAGATACTATGCCCCATTCCTTCTTCAATTCAGTTTTATTTACTGATGAAAATGGCTGCAGAATAGAATTCTTACCACGTGCTATACGCGGGGGTTATCTTGATTCGTGACCAAATAAGAGACAAATGGAACAGAGGGAACTTACAAATGAAAGCTTGAAGGAGATTGATCCCTCCTCACATAACGGAGAATACGCTGAGCATACGCTACAAGGTTGTAGCGTATGTTATGTAGCATACGTTGCATTGTACTTTGTTCTTATTTTTTTTAAATGGAAACATATTTTCAATGCTGTTAGTTAAACGATTTATGCAAAATGGTGGTGACCCATCCTTCTCCCACATGGCAATGATGTAGAGCTATCCAGACCATCCAAATAGTGGTAGATGGAGAATATCTGTACATGTCCCCATTCTGGACAATCTTAACCATCTATAAATAGACCTCCACGTGTATGGCTGAGGACTTATGCCA
The DNA here is from genome assembly GCA_003013855.2 of Liriodendron chinense. NCBI lineage: Eukaryota > Viridiplantae > Streptophyta > Magnoliopsida > Magnoliales > Magnoliaceae > Liriodendron > Liriodendron chinense. Next base: position 8,773,044 of record PVNU02000637.1, on the reverse strand, counting down.
TATTGTAAATGGTGGGGAACTCACATTTTAAAGAAATGTCTTAACTTAATAGGTTTCAAAAGAGAGCTTCTTTCAAAAGCTCCAATAGTCGACACAAGCTCCCGTCCGGCCCCAAATCCAACTTTTTCATTATTTTGATCCACAAAGCCATTGATGGCGAGATTTTGGCTGATGAATCAACCCTCCAAGAAGGCCGATTTGCTGTTTTTTCACAAGCATTGGAGCCCAAATCAAATTTCCCCCTTTCACATACATAAGGCTACGAAGCTCAAAAATTCAGTTTTTCAATTGACTAAATCTCTTATCAAGCTTGATAGAGTTATGTTCTTACCCCTTAATATCTCTTAATGAGTTCTTTTTCATTTCAGATGAAGATTTGTGGTTTCTTTTGGGATTCTTTTTCAATTCTTTTTCTTCTTAGGAGGTGTTTGGGTGATTGTGCATTGTTTTCTATGCCTATGGCCCACGTGCATGGGGCTCACTGTGGTCTGTGTATGGCATGGAGTCCAACTCTCCAGTCCATCATGTGGGCCACCACTCTAGTGTTGGTTTTCTATTGATTGATGGTGGTGGTGATCTTGTTTTCTAGTTGTGACTGTCCATTGTTCTCTATGGTTAAATACTTAAATGTTAATAGAAATGTGACATTTGTACTTAATACACTATATAACTTGTGGGATTTTATAATATAGTTTATAATTGTGCATTATGACTTGTGGTTTCAATTAGACATCATCAATTAAAGTAGTTTGCTTAGAAAGTTGTTGATGTGATAATGATTTGATTTGGTTTAAATATAAGTGGATTGGCTTGCTTTTAAAAAATGAAGATTTTTTTATTCTTTGCTTGTTTATATTTATTCAATAGTTTGCTTAGAAAGTTGTTGATGTGATAGTGATTTGATTTGGTTTAAATATAAGTGGATTGGCTTGCTTTTACTTGAAAAATGAAAAAGTTTTTATTCTTTGCTTTTTTTACTATTTATCATATTTTCCTATTTTTAAATTACATATTGTGTAGCTTACGCTACATGCTATTCACACACACACACACACACACACACACACACACACACACACACACGCACATGCACATGCACATGCGCGCGCGCACACACACACACATGTATGAAAGCTTAAGTGGATAGAGAGTACCTCTGTTTCCTCACAAATGAATTCCAAAGGTGCATGATCTGCTTCTCATCTTTGGTCACATCCACAAAATCATCAAGTAACTGCAACATATTATGATACCTTAGCATGCAGTATTGTATTACAATTTCACACCACTATTCATTATAATTTTCACATCATGATAGAACAAGTGTTCATGACCTATGGAGTAACAAAAGTTATGGCCCTTGATAGAGTGGAATGGCGGAAGAGGATTCATGTAGCCAACCCCAATTAGTTGGGATAAGGCTTAGATGATGATGACAGCGAATGGGCTAGTATGGAAGCTTCTTGACATTTGGCCAAAACCAGCTCTCAAAAATACAAATTGCATGGCTTATTATTTTCCTGCAAGTTATATGACACTTTTTTGAAAGGTAGAAGTTATATGATACTCAGGCAGCATATGGTGCTTGATACGCAGGCACCCATAAATTATATACTTGAGATACATTAGCTCAAACCAACTAAATTGTAGAATCCACTGTTGCTTAGTCAGTCCCAAAATCAGATTGTTTGAGATCCTAACCTCTCATTCTTGGACACTCGTTTGTTGAAAACGGACCACTAGATATTGTTCATTCTTAACCGTCCAATAACTCTCCACCAATCTGATAGTCAGGTGATCAAATAAGCATAATTTTGGGTTCATGATACATCTACACCAAGAAACATAATTTGGATAGTTTAAATTGAATTACTTGTATGCCACGCAAGCAATTTCTAAGTGCCTGTGTATCATCGGTCACAATCTGCCAGAGTACCAAAGTTTTTCTCATGTTTTTCCTCATGATGTGATTATCAAAAGGAGAAAAGAAAGGCAATGGATACAGTTCAATAATCAAATCATACCCTCCGATCTTCAAAGTCTGCAATGTCATCATCAACCTCGTCCTCACTATCCCGATCAGACAATACTTGATCAAGTGTCATGGGCTACAACAACAATAAAGATTCTGATTTCTTAAGCAAAGTTATGCAATGTCATGGAAAGAATGTAGTATTTTCTAATGATACAAAAAGAAGAAATGAACGGTTTCTTTGAAATTGTGATGAGGCCTACTTGAAGCCCTAAAAAGCAAATCAAGATCTTGCCATCCAGTATCATTGTGCGAATTAACTTAATAGAATTTAAGCATTTGTAAGATCCAAACAGCTGAGACGGCTAAAATGATGATGAAGATGACGACAATGATGACAAGGAAGCATTTGTAAGTTCCAACACTGCAAATAAGATATTGCATGCTAGAAACAACATGTGTACAAAATTCCAAAGAAACTGCACATATATGTTGGTGTGTCTGACATATGCATCTATATCTATCTATACGCATACAACAGCCTCAAAACTAATGGATAAAACATGCTTATAGAAACTAAGCATAGGAGGAAGGAAGCACTGAAAACATCAAAGAGGTAAAAGAGTAATCACCTGAGCTCTGTGAGAATGAAAGAACTGGCGTTTCTGAAGAAGTGCATGGCTGGAGAAAAGAGAACAATAATGGTCAATCAAACATGTTTAACGAATATGGCAGTGACACAATTTTAAAAAGGAAATACTAGAGGAAGATGGACCAGGCTAATTGCATGACTATAAAGGCATGAATTCTTCAGTGACATACGAAATACAGAGGTCTTGGAATGCATGAAGAAATAACTTGAGAGAAACACAAATGAATAAACTTACTTTCTAGGGTCAGCTCGTTCAGCAGATAACTTCCTTGTCTTTGCAAACTGAAGCATAGAAGAAGGGGCAAGATTGTTTGCAGATATGGGCTGCACACATTCATTGCTAGCAGAAGCCTGTGCTGCAGCAGAGCAAAAACCTGCAACATTGGAGCTGGATGCAATGGGTTCTGTGAACTCTGCAGCCCAACCCAGCCCACATCATTCAGTTTTATGCCTTTCAGACTTCAAATGATTTTCACTGAAAAATGCTTTCAAAATTTTATGCTCTTTATCTTTATTAGAACCACCATCTGAATCATGGAGTTGATTAATTACCCATCTCTAGAAGGCATTTGGCAGAAATAATTCAAAGACATTATAGTGCTCCTAGGGACTATTGGTTACTAACCCTTCTCAAATCTTTGAAGAAATAATCTGTTTGAAGGCTCAGCATCTTTTGAAGAAGTTGTAATGGGCTTGCAGTAAGAATTCGTACCAGCATCCTTTTCCAGATGATCCTCATGAGAAGCTTCCCTGGACACTTCAGGTGAGGCGCTGTTCCTGGCATGTGGATGGACATGCTTAGCATTTTGAACTAGCTTTTTCGATGTTCTACGCCTACATGGCTTCGAGCTGCACACACAAATCAAGTTTCTTCAACCAACTAGAACAAATGTACGTAAAGAAGAAACTCCTTAAATAGCTAAATTGCAATCAAGAACTGCAACTAAATCTAGAAATTACCAGAACGAAAATGTCTGTAGCCTCGGGTCAACTCCATCCGCAACACTCTGTATATAAATAAATATCACCAACAATTAAACGGTTAAATAAATAGCATAGATAAATGATGGTCTTTCAAAGCTTATATCATTTAAACATGTGAATGTGTGGCATGCCTTGATCGAACTCACAAACATTTATAAACAAGAATTGACAGCAAGTGACAGAAATTTTTACTGTGTTAAAGTAAGAATAATCACACAAGCTAGCTGATGCACTACCATGTGAATAATGAATCTAGACCTCCTAACCACTTTAGATGGAAAAGGTCCTTTAGCAGATTGGAAACAACCAACTTTGTTCTGTCTTACAAGTTACAAGCACAAATGTGGCTGCAAAGGTCACACCATAACTGTTAAACCGGTGAGTGCAGCTCAATCAATCTGAATTACTGGCACTGTAGATCCAACCCCGATAGTGGTAGCACCCAAAAGGTCCATTTGAGTCGAGCATTAATGCACAGATCTTGCAGCTGCACTTTCAAGCATCCTTTCCACATAAGGACAGCTTCTCGAAAGGAAAGAAAACTTATAAAGGGTCAACTTAGTTGTCTTGAATAGAAAAAACTGCAAAGCTATGTTTATTAAATTGATAGTGGAACATGTTGTTCCACACTGTATATTTTTAAGAGAGATAGCAAGCAATTTAACGTCAACCGAGAATCCTACAGAAGCATACTTGTAAATGTGAAGAGAGCTCAAACCTCAGATCTCCATATATCAGTTTTTACAGAAACATTCACAGCTTGATACTCTTCAGTTACCTGCAAAATAGGCAGCCACTTGCTTAAGTAAAATGGTCAATAACAGTTAATGATCAAAATGTCATTTAGAAGTGTTGAAGTTTACCAACCCAAAACTCATAGTTGAACAAATCATGAGAGGTAGTTAAGTGGTATCTCAGACCCTGTAAAGAACACTCTGAAATTGTGATGCATCGTAAACCAAAACCTAAGCTTCCAAAATGTAAATGAACAAAAACTTTTACATAAAAAATTTTAGCATCCTTTCTGCGACCATATGAAACCTCAAAAAGTGACATAGATATAGATCTCACCTTAAAACTTGCACATTGCACCAAGCAAAACGGACAGGAGAAATCTTCGGTAACTGTTTCTTCAAAAAAAAACATGAGATCAGAAGAAAGAACCTTTTTGGAGTGAGAACCAAAAATTACTTCATACTCGTAGCAATATAAAATGATTTATTGTAACAGAAAAAAAATGACACCAAAGAATTTCCCCTTTCAAGTTTTGGGCGTAAAGACTGATCAATTCGATCCTGGATTAGGTTCGCCCACAAGGACAATTGTGGCATGAAAATTGATGCACTACAATTTCCATGATGAAGAACCACATTATGAATTCGTGAAGTAATGTCTCTGCTGAACCAAGGGCATCTACCATCTTTTGGGATCATAGACAACTTTTCCCACTTTGGATACACACATGGGTAAGACAAGTGCCTATGGTAAGACAAAGTTTTACCAGTCATGAATTCAAAAGGAGGAATCCCAGATACAGATGATGCACCAGAGACTTAGTTTCAAATGTGACACGCTGACCAATACAAATTGAGTTAGTCCTAATGATGCTTGATGACTTGCTTGCAGCTCTCTTTCTAGGACTCATATTATTCCTGAAAACCCTTGTTACAATCTTGAATACAAATCAGGTTGCTGAAATTTGTAATTACACTGAAGTGCCCTTTAGGTTATGTACACTTACAATATAATAGAAGATGATTAAACCAGTGTTCGAAATATCAGTTTGCTTTACGTATCACACCCTTGAGATACGGATACGTATCAGTTATCTCATGGGATATATCAGTTATATCGCGTAATGTATTGTTGTTGTTGGAAACATGGGTAAATTGGTCGAATTTTTCAATGAAACTTCAGTGATTATTAAAAAAGACATCAATACACACTTATAAATCAAAACATTACAAAAAACAGGTGCACATAATAGGTTTTCTTTGTATGGGGTCCTAATCTATGCACTGTCTAACTGAATTGATGCAAGAATATTTAAAGTCTATTCATATAACTTATCAATGTAACAAGACATGTGGAAACACAAGCAATACATTCAAAAGCAAAAAAAGAATCACTAGATTAGGTTACATACATGTTTGATTTTATGTTTGGACACAAAGATTGCAACCGATTCTCATGAAATTAGGAAATTTTGAATTTTGATTTTTTTCAATTTTCCACAACTCGGCCTATCTCCTCCAAATCTTGAAATCGAAGATTTTTCATGCAGACCATGAAAAATCATGGATTTGTAACAATTTGACACTTACCATGATTTACAGAAAGAAAAAAAAAAAAAAAAAAAAAAAGGGATCAAAAATCGAAAATGCTCACCAAATCGAACATGTGGGATATATTCCACTACTTGTACGTTTCGTATCATACAGGTGGGATACGAGATATATCTTGGGATATATCAGCCGATATCGTTGATACTTATAACACTAGATTAAACTACACCTATTTCATGTTGACATACACCATATAGTGAGAAAGTCTGAAGTGCAAAATACCCCTCAAGTACAACATCCTCTGCCAAAGAAACCCTAGAATTTCAAACTTCAAACTTACCTCAGTTTTGGAAAAGATTTTTATCTTTGACCTTTTAGAAGAGAAAACACACTTTTATTTTGCATATGTTCATGGAAACAATATCAATATGATAACAACAAAAATCTCCATCAAGCAAAATTTTCACTAGATAAGACTAAGAGAAAATAATCACTTCAAAGGAAAAACAGCAAAAGACAGAGAAAGATGAAAACAAATATCTCATAAAAGTGAAATAATGGCAAAAGAGAAGGGCTACCTTCAGTCTTCTGCAGTGTGTTGTTATAGTACCTATAGTTGAAGATAACATTCCCAGTTCTCATTCTGTACAGTACAGAAAGCAATATTTAGAAGGGAGATTCTGAAATTCCACTGAAAAGGATAAGCTGTATCATACACAAGATCATTAGTAGGTTGAAAGTATCTAACAAATGCTAAAGACATCGATAGCATACATCTTTCTTTTGTTTGCCCCAGATTTGAAGAAATAGGTAAACATATGAGTGTTCAAGAGCATTACTTCCTTTCACAAGGAAAATGTTACATAAAGATTTTCCTAGTTAATCTCTGCAGAGAATTTCATCTGAAAAATGTGTTTATTTGAACAAAAAAGAACATAATATGCAAAATGGTTTGCAAATGCACCATCATTCATCCCTTAGATTGAGGGGAGATATTCCATAAAAGACTAGCCAGCTGAATCGATATTCCAGTTTGACTAAGATCAGCACTCTAGAGTTTACATCAATGATCTATGTAAGAAGGACAATCCTTTTTTTCTCTTTTTGAAAATTTCCCATGTCAGTACCTGTCCAAGTCTGCCAACCTGACACTTCTAGACACAAATCATATAAAATAAAATAAAAATAACTATTTTTTTAATGTTTAATTACTATTCGCTTTTGTTCGTGGAATAATTTTTAAGGTCAAGTATTGATGTTATTTGTTTGGGATTTTTAAGAATAAATAATTGCAGGATACTACTAAAATATAAATTTTATTATGTAAAATAATGCGAAATAACTGCAAGGATGTGTAGCTGAATCTGACTTTCAAGACACCACCATGTCTGATGTCGACACACATTCATGTCCAAGTTCCAGTCTAATGCACATTATGCCCCTAAAGGACGAGCACAACCTCATCATCAAAACAGAGAACTGCCAATCACAGACAGCCTAGTTGTGCCCTCCAGGAAAGCTACAGTAAGTTCAAATTTGGTTGACCCTGGAACGGGATGCTCCATAAATTCGAAGGACGACTAGAAGGAGAAGTCTGGACAAGAACTATAACGAATCCTCAAATAGACAAGAGGGTAGAAGCACACTGTTGAAAAAGCAGGGGAAAAAAAACTGCAATGACACACCTTATATAATTGATGGCACCTTAAAAGCAGGAACCTCATAGTGTCCACCTCCTATGGTACACAAGGTCCCAGACAAGGAAAGTCGCATGTATATGGGAAAAGAATACAACTAACCATTTCTAAAAATAATCCAGGATATGGATAAGGATACAGGTATCCCATCTATAACATGATAATTATAGTTACATTTATGATGAAATATTTGACTTATTCCATATAATTTTAGTTTTATTAAGGCTATGTTATTCAGTGTTTCCACTTTCATTGATTGTTTAATCCTTCTAACATGACGTTTTTAACATCATAGTTAATGTTCAAAACTTTTACAGTACACAAGTGCATTTATTTTACAGTACGCACATGCATTTATTATGACAAGAATGTAAGAAAATCTCCAGGATTTCAAAGTTACAAATCTAATGCAATGGGATCAGTTACAACACTGCAAGTATCCTAGACCGCAGAGTGCTAGTATTGATATATCTGTGTCTGCAACACAATATGTCAGGCATAGGCATCACAGTCCACCCCTTCTAGAACAACCCAACGGGATACATAGATTTAACCCTTTATCATGAACTCAAGATCAATTTACAGAAAGAATTACAAAACAAAAAACCAACAAACGAAACAAAACAAAAAATCTCCCAAAATTCCCTTTCCAAGCAAATCATTTTAGTTGCTGATTGAGGAGTAGAATTTATTTGTTTCTGGTGAACATATGCACCTGCATTCCAAGTGGAATAGAACATTTGTTTCTTCAGGATCCAAGTCTGGATTTAATTTGGATGAGATGAAATGGTATTTAAAAGTTAGTAACCTCAACGAAAAAAGGCTTTGAATAGCAAATTTAAAGAAGAAAAACGAAGATTCAGTTACCGGATGATGTGAGATAATGACGATGTAGGAACATCATACGTGTAAGAATCATAAGGAGATCTCTCTTTTGCTCCAACCTCTTGTGCCAAAACATTCACTTGCACTTGCCTTGACAAATTCTTGAAGCAAAAAGAGTTTCAATCTTTAAAATAATTGAATCTCAAGTCAATAGAGAAAGATAATTTGAAGAGAACGAAGAGTTAAATTGCATCTGCAGTGGAAACATGATACACCAGGTAAGCATGAACTCACCATGGTTCTAGAATTATGAGGAATCTTGAATGTTATACAGTTGTCCCCATCCAAACAACTTGGCTGCAAGACATAATAATGTCAAAATACATTTTATCAATCTAATAATAATTTTCAAATACATAACAATCCTTTTTTTTTTTTCCAAGAATCTATGTAATGGTGTCATCTTGTATCAACGTAAGCCTATGTTCCCATGTCTGGCACTACTAGACACAGCTCATATAAAAAAAGACTAATTGGCTATATCTAAGTGTTGTTATCTTTTATTTTCAGACTTTACATATAAATAATTGCTTTTAGCTTTGTGATTAAAAATTTATTTGTGGGATCTTTTACATAAAATATTTGCCATATTCAAAATAATATTTTATTAGTTTAAATATTGTATGAACATGTTAGCAAATCTAACTTCAAAAACCACCACGTGTAATACCCCGTAACTTGTGTCTGACTCCAAGCTGTGTTTGTCTCCAGTTGCATATGCAGAGTTGCACCAGGCCCATCGCTTCAACCTAAAGAGCAATAACTTTCAAGGAATTCCACTTGTCCAGAACAAAACAAAAGTTTTTACTCCCTCATTAGCAGCATGCAGAATTGTTGGCCACTCCATTGCCCCCTCATCTCCCTCACTAATGGCATTCTAAACTAAGCAGTGATTGCTGAGCACGTGTGCCTTACCATTATTGTAAGATAGGTTACATAAAAAAAAAAACTAAAAAAGAAAAAAAAAATTGCTTAGTTGCAGCCATGGCCCCTACCCCACTTAGGGCTGTTGAAAGGCAACCCTTTGGTTGGTTTGGCCTGGATTTTGAACTGATAGTGCCCTGCAGGTCAGCCAGGATTATTCAAAATTTTCATTTTACTCAACCTAGGACTAGTCATTGACAACACTAGCTTCATTGCCTAATTTCCAAATAGAAAAGATAACATCCATGATTTGAAATAAAAGTATATACATAATATTTCTAAAATAATTATGAGCATAATTTCAATATGCCTGGGGAGCATGGAGAGCTGGTCACACATTATCTCTCACCGTTTAAAGGCAGTTAGCTGGACTACATAAGCACTTCACAATTTTAATTCTCAAAAGTCCACTTTGAAATGCATATAAAGCTTCCAACCCACGATTTTCGGATGGTGGGAGGTATGTGCGCACCAATTCTCCATGCAAATGAGTGCACATGCACGATCTTTTTCCAATAATCAGATGGGCAGCTGATCCTAAAACTTTTTTTTCTTTTGGAACAGTGGCCAATCCTAAAACTATCTTTCAAAAAAAAAAAAAAAAAAAAAAAGCCAATCCTAAAACTTCTGCCAATCAACCATTTAAAAGCCAACCACAAGTTGCTGGGAGAGAGGCAATTATGATGATGACAATGAAGTCATGTCATCCAACCCATGCACTTAAATGATGTGGCTGGAAAAAATTATATGCAGCAACACCACCATATAACCACATGATCCACAACAAATCGTATCCAAACCTTGGGGGAAAGGACATAGATATAGAAAAAGATTTAGGAATGAGATAAAATATAGTAAAACAATCCCAGAAATAAAAGTGATGTCCAAGAGGCAGAAAAGTGAACTTCAAGCACAAAAGGAATATGCACAAACATCTTCAAGATAAATAAGAAAGGTGAATGAGAGTTGCTCATATAGTAAGTGGTCTCAACATAGAGCTAAAATATCGCTAAGTGGTTAACCAATTGCATTTACAGCTACCTACCTCAAGAAAACCAGAGTGTATTTCTACAGTTGATAGAATCTCTGCTCTTGCCCCCATACTCAAGCTTGCACACTTCTCCCAAGAGGAATAGAGTGATTCCATTGGTAGTCTGCCCCAAAGACAATGTCCCTCAAATTTTGCTGCCAGGAAATTTGTCAAATCGTCAAAACAGAAGTTTCCAAAAAGCAGTTATAAAATGTTATTCCATCTAGAAATATCGCATACCTCTGAAAAGAAAATGTCCAACCAACAATGTCAGCATTGATAAGGTACCAAAAAAAAAAAGTAGAATGGACAAAAAATTTGATGAAAATTTTAACTCAAAGAACGATATCAGGCAAAACAATTGAAATTGTTAAGATAGCATCAAGATGAACTCCTCTCATGCCAAGTTTACACATTTCATAGTTCAAATTGGAATTTCTTCTGCTGGGGTGTTCAACAGGGTCCTTTTTAGAGATTAGCCCCCGTAATCCTTTGGGTGCTTCTGTTTATTGTTCTTGGGTTTCGCAGGCATGGGCATGGTAGTGGTGTGTTTTAGTTTTTTGTTTGCTTTTCCTTTCTGTTTTTCTTTTGTTTTTCTCCTCTTTTTTCCTTTTTTTTCTTTTCCTTTCCTTTGGTTTTGTTCTGATTCTTTTTTCTTTCTTTCTTTCTTTTTTTTTTTTTTGAAAGGAGATGATTTTATTAAAGCGAAAAGAAAAAACAAACAGGAAAACAGCAAAACAAGCTGCCAAGATAGTTACCCATCGCATCCCAAGAAAATCCATATTGTAGTCCTTTAATTTTGACAAAAGTCCGAGGCCCACTCTATAATAAACATTATAGCCCTATAAGAAATTTCTGCCTCCGTTTTGCTGATGTTGTTAAAACACCTATTGTTTCTTTCTTCCAAACCGCCCACCGCACAGCTAGAATAGCCATCCTCCAAAGCATTTTCCTCATACTATCAAGCCTTGCTCCATGCCAAGCTAGCAACAGCCAATTAACGGAATCAGGATTATCCCAAGCCATATCGAAACGGCCCAAAATATCTGCCCATATGTTTCTTTTTATTTTCTGCTTCAATAAAACTTTCACCTTTCAAACAAAATTGGAAGTATTTCACAAAAACCAGTAAACTTGCCATTTCTTCTCTAAAATTTCTTTATCATTTACCCCTTTGTTCCTCTAAAACACCCAGACCATCCTAATTTTTGAAGTTTCTTAAGTTTCATTCAGATGGGTTATTTACAGGTGTTTACTTTTCTAGGATTTCGACTACTCACGTCAAATGAGTGTCTCCATCTACATAAGGAGCAGTCCAAGTCAACTATCTCACAGATAAAACCTTGAGTCAAAATCTCGTGGCATGCATCATTGTACATTTGTACCAACTACATGAGCAAGATTGTCAATATTACAATTCACTCTTGTTTGGGTCATAAGTCTCTCTGCAGGGGTCCCGGCAGTGGCAGGGAAGGGTTGTCAGTGCCGTGGTTGAAGCAAGTGACGGTGGCCATGGCAGCCACTTCCACGGCTAGTAAAAAAGCTTCTTCTTCTTCTTCTTCTTTTTATCTCAAGGTCATAATCCATTTTAAGGTGTTCAACTACTTTTAAATAGCAGTTTACCAAACTAACTTTTCTCACATGAGTAGTTGAATTGGGTTGTCAACAAAACAAAAGGTAACATATCACCATGTATCCAAATGTTCCACATCACTAAACTTCACTCTTTTTTTTTTGTCTTTTGTGAGAGATACCTCGCTAAACTTCACGATTTAGAGATATTACAATTCACTTAGGGGGTGTTTGGGGCATGGTATTAGATGGGATTAGGTGGGATGGAATTTCATTTGGTTCTGTGCAAATTCCATATGATGTTTGGAGGCTTGGGATTAGGTGGGATGGAATTGCACTTGATACCATGTGGGATTTCAAAATCCCACACATGTGGGCCCCACATTGATGCATGTGTTTTATCCATGCTGTCCATCCATATAAGTCCATTATACATGACACTATGGTTATATACATGTTCGAGTGACGGACATCTGTTGTGAATTTCGTCCGTTGATTGCAATTCCATGGTCCACCAAACGGGATTTCGCTTAATCCAATGGTTTTCCCATGGTAAGTATTTGATCCCAAACATGGGATTGGATATGAAAATACCATGGGATTACCAGACATGTAATCATTGTGCAATAAATGATGTTAATCCCACCTAATACCATTCCATCCCCTCTGATATCATGCGCCAAACACGCCCTTAGTATCATGAAACTTTATGTAATAGAGAACAATGTCCTTGTCCATTTTCCGTGTGCTGGGTTGTCAAACTATAATTATTAATGGGGGATAAGATAATGCACCATTCATCATATATTACAGTTACTGCGACCAGCAAAAATAGGCCATTTGAAACAAGCATACTGTTCCACAGCAGCAAAAGTCATGTTGTACCCCTTCCTAGCTGCTCCACAGATGGTAATTCCAAATAAAGGAGCATTTGATTTGGGTAAGGATACAGGTTTTTTTTTTGGACATTTCTTAAATTCCATTTTAGAAGCTTAGCTTATTTCAGCCTGTATGTACTCACCATAGTTGAATTGTATTAATTATTTGGTTAAAACATTCAAAAGAATGCAATGCACTGGAAATAGAAAGGTATGCAAGCAGGCATATTATAGCATTCACTCAACCAGAAGCGTATACAAGCAGGCACCCACAACACATATGCACACAAGCATGTTATACGGATAATCCAATTGTAGCAATGTATCGAAACAGTTATTGAACTATGGCAAGATTTTTGCCAACTTACTAGATTTTTTTCTAATCACTCCAGAGCATGAACCCTGACAACAATGTAAAATGCAGGTAAAACACGTGGTTCTTTGCATCCCCCATATGATATATTATAAGTTATAACCAACCAACATTCCAGAATACTTCTGCGTCTAACGAATATGGTAAATGGAAAATAAGCCAATGAACAATGATAAAATGTAGTTCTCTGCATTGCATGCATAAAGTAGTGTAAGTCTACCAACCAACATGCCAAATCAGTTCATCAGAGAAAAAAAGAAAGGAAGGAAAATTAGAAAGAAAGAAAAATAAAAATAAAAATTACATGGAAAGGATGCCAGATCCAATTGGTCTTTGAGTAGGTCACTTTCACTGGAAGAAATTGCAGCTTCCCCTGAAGAAAAAATAAACTAAATTGACCACATTCTTTTATAATCCTTATTTCCTATAAACATGTGATATGCCAGCTGGAGTATACCATAGCTGACAAGTAAGACGGTGAGGTTGCCAGCTTTGCCATCAGCTGACAACTTCCTAAGCTCAGGAATAATAAAGGTGGCTTCTTTTTTATCTCCACTGCCAAACTCAGAGAAAGCTTTCAGTACGCGTGTCCTCCTGAGTTGATAAATTGCAGAATGCTGCGGCACAATCACATCAGAGCTTATCCAGAAAGCATGCTACAGGAAATTAAATGACCTATGGAAGCAGATACATTTGATATGGCGTACCTCTGCAACTGTAATATCAGAAACAGGTTTTGCCAACAGAACATACAGGGGTAATACATTTTGCACTTGCACTCCATCACTCCCAGTCCCAAGCGATATGGTCATTTGTATTCTACAAGTCAAATGATGGTGATATAGTCAGTGTCCTCAGGTTTGAATGGCTAAAGACAATGATGATACTACATAACAAAACATATCAGTTCAGCTACATAAAAGAAAATTGCAACACAAAGCTTAGATCAGGTCATAGGTAAAAGGTTTCCCTCATTGATAACATGGAGCAAAGCAGAAGGTTCCAACATTTTAACGTGTTCAGAATCTTATTGACAGGTAAAGAACACAAAGGAAAGCCAAACAAGGCAATACAAAGAAATAAAAGTACTACTTATGATGCCAAGTATCCATGCACAAAAATGAAAAGAAATAATCAAGTAATATCTTTCTAGAACAACATCTGGGGTCAAAACAAGCAAGAAATTTTTGTAGAAAATCCTTAATAAAAAAGAATCGAAAGTGTTGGTATCATCCAATAACCCTATTCTGATAGACAACCCAGTAGCTGGCAGAGCACACAGAATTTATAAGTTTGTGTTTAGTATCTATAAAAACATTTAAGATCATAGAGATACTTAAAGGGAAAAGAGCACCTCCTCTTGCGGTTGGCCTGTATTTTGTAGTGCAAACATCTCTGAAGAAATGACGGCTGCAACAAAAAAGTTCCCAATCAGAATTTAACATGTTCTCGCAAATGAAAATATTCCTCCATCAGAAGGGCAGTGAGAAACTACAGTCTATGCACTATTTTTACCACAGGAAAAACTGCAGGCTTGAACATTACGCAAAGATCAAACTTACATTTTGTAATGCACGGCGTTGAAGAATATTATAGAATTCAACAGGTTTGCAGTAAATTGACAGACTTTCTTCAGCTGCAGCTGCCTCATCTGCGGACAAATGCCGAGAGTCTTGATGGCACATTTGTTCTACAGTCCGAGAATGGCTGCAGTTGCAACCAAGGTTCCTACAATATGCATGGGATTAAGGTGTCAACATAGTAAAAAGTCAATACTTGCATTTTTGTTTTTTGAAAGGCAAGTCAATACTTGCATTTACTCTTCAATTTTCATAAGTATACACTTATATCAAAGGGTTGGAGCAAATCTGGGAGATTTTCGGTGAATCCCTATCCAAAGGGGGGGGCATCAAATGGATGCCTTGGATCACCGAACCACGGGCCCCACATGTGAACTATAGCCTTGTCCAGATCCTGAAATTCCTCCATGCATACATCATCACCATCATAGCCTTGTCCCAGCTATCTGGGATCAGTTGTTCATGCATAGATCATAAATATAAATGTGAATATGATACTGTGTTTTGCCTAAATGGCATCACTGCACAGCCTAGAACTGGCTTTTATTAATTGAGACTTGACGGCTTGAGAAAAAAGCTGACATGGTTTCCAAGATTTGAGAGAGTTAATGACACATAACCTCACTGTAGTATAACCTAGTAAAAAAAATCTGCATAGTTGAATCAATGCAGCAGACAGGAACCAGTAATAGAGTTCAGAAGAAGGCAAACTTACGTGGTCTCACGAACCACCAAAGGTAAGCCTGGCATTTTGGTAGAAAAATGTCCACAAGGTAACTCAAATTCATAGCTCTCTCAGCCTTCCCAGATCAAATCAGTGGATATTAACCAAGTGCTATGGTTTCTTCCTTGAAATCTGCAGCAGAAGACCAGATTCAAGAAGTTAGAAATTAGAATGGAAAATCCAAGGTGCTAATGTCTTCCAATTTTTTTTTGTAGATGAAGGAAACATGAAAAAAGACCACTACCAGCATCAATAGAAAAAAAATACAATATTGGTTAATGAATAGTAATTCAGTTATAATGAATTATTAATCATGGACACAGCAAGAAAAGATGAGAAGGGAAAGAAAAATTCCCAAGTATTCAATTTGGAAGATGACTGTCTAATCAGAAATTAATGTATCGGTTATATAATGAAGATATAATAAAGGCGATACATGCTAACTTAAATTATGAGATCAGCATCCAATGAATCAATTTATTCAGCGCACAATTTATTTAAATCATTTATTAAATAACAAATGGCAAGTTATTGATTAATAAAAAAAGATTTTATTATTTTCCCTATAAAGATGTCATTGGGAAAAAACAAAATTTTGTTGCGGTTGAAGAAAAATAATGAATGACTACTTAGTTCCAAAAATAATGAATCACTTGATCAGCCAATCCTAAGCCTCCAAACGGGAATTTTGCCCATAAAAGGCAGACCTTTTCTTACTTCTAGTTTTTTGTCTTTTGATTCAATTTGTAGGCCTCTGATTGGACAGTAAGCATTGTCCAGTAAGTGCAATTTTCTTAGCTATGGGCCCTTAATGCGAACCCCAAAAGGGAAGGTAAATAGATAAAAAGAAGAAGAAGAAAGAGTTTGCAGTAAAGAACCCAACAACCCTCTAGCTGAATGCTAGAGACCACAAAAAAAACCCCTCTCTAAATCTTCTACCAAATAAAACCAAAGATAAAAACATGAAAACTGAATTTTTATCCCATACTTATAGTAATAACGCATTGCGCCTTATATAGACTTAAAACAAAAACTAAAAAGCCCTAGGAAATGACCAAACTGCCCTAAATTTTATCACTATAATGTAGGGGCATTTTCATACCAGACTCAAGTGGGGTGGCCTGCGTGAGGCGGGGGCATACTCAGGGTGGGGCGACCATTGTGACACGGATGGACCATGTGAGGCGGGACCCATGTAAGGTTCGGCCCACGAAGGAGGGTTCAAACGAGGGCCTGACCTGGCCTAAGCTATGAGATAAAGGGATTGATTCGCCACGCTCTATCAGTTCGAGCTTTTAGAGCAAGTGATTAGTTGTCTTGCGTCAAAAGTAGTATCAAAGCGGGAGATCTCATGTTCGAGACTCCTTACTGAGGGTGATTAATGCAGGGGCTTTTTCACATCGGGCTCGATTGAGGTGGCCTGTGTAAGGCGGGGGCACACTTGGGGTGGGGCGCACCGTTTAGTGCCCCAAAAGTCGTCTCCTAAGAAAGTGACAAAAATACAAAAAAGAATTTATTAACTAAATCATGACTCAATCTCACCCTAAGGACTAATTAAATAAATGAAACTTGTAAAATTAATGACCATATGAATGATCCCATAGGCCCCACAAATTAATTTGATTGTTCATCCCATTCAATTGATCATCAGACTACTAATTTGGTCTAGATCATCAATCAAGACAATCTGAATGGTAGGATTGGTCAGATCTTAGATCAACTAGCTTGTGTGGCCATTTGGTTGCAGCAGCCCTTCATGGTAGGTCAAACACAATGAACGAGCCAGATCATGCCCATATATGCCACAGTTTTCCGATTCGGACACAGAGACCCATGATTGCAGTCCCCATTGAACCCCAGCCATATCCTTCCCGTGATAGCAAGTATCACAAGTGCACACTAGAACAATTTCGCTCAAGATTATCCGATAATTGGATACTAAGTTCAGTTAATGCTCCAACATAAGTGCTTGCATCAAAACAGAATTTCCCCATTATCTGTCTTCATTCGAGCCATTTCTCAAATAACGCATTGGACCCGACTCAGTCATCAAACATTACATGCACACATAGTGACAACTGAGGTTTAAATTATCGTCCCAAACTGGTATGTTTCGCTCGATACGAACCAGTTTCAGCCAGAATTTCCCCATTATCTGTCTTCATTCTAGCCATTTCTCAATAACGCGTTGGACCCGATTCAGTCATCAAACATTATATGCACACATAGCGACAACCGAGGTTTAAATTATTGTCCCAAACCGGTATGTTTCGCTCGATACGAACCAGTTTCAAGATTATCCTATAATCGGATACTAAGTTCAGTTAACGCTCCAATATATGTGCTTGCATCAAAATAGAATTTCCCCATTATCTGTCTTCATTCTAGCCATTTCTCAATAACGTGTTGGACCCAACTCAGACATCAAACATTACATGCACTCATTCTAGCCATTTCTCAATAACGCGTTGGACCCGACTCAGTCATCAAACATTACATGCACACATAGCAACAAGCCAACAACCGTGGTTTAAATTATCGTCCCAAACCGGTATGTTTTGCTCGATACAAACGAGTTTCAGCCATTTTATCAGCCTGATACAGGTACCTGGTTTCAGCAGTGAAAGATATGGTACACTGAAACTGATTTTCTATCCTTGCTGACACCTGACCAGAGACTCAGAAGATCCTTGATGTCCAGCTGTAGATGCCCGTCCCCACGGACCACATCAGTCCATTTATTTTCTGGGCTTGACATTCGGAGCAGGGCCAGGCCCAGATCATGTCAGCAATCTACGGCCTACATTCAAGCTCGAGCTGGACCACAGCAGAAAATGGCTCTAAATCTAAGCCAGGGCAGTGGGCCCGGGAATCAGATCCAGCCACCTTGAATTTAGGCACAAGGCCAGGATACAACGTGACAAGCACAGGAAACCCGACGATCCAGCCCCGCCCATTAACAGCCCTATATTCAGCACCAGAACTGCAAGGAGTTCTACATTTCATCCATTCAACTGCATATTTTCCATTTATGCATGAATTTTCTCAAGAAAAACCCTAAAAAAGGGGAAAACCGAAACGAACCAGAGCAGCAATGGAGGAAGGAAAGAAAGAAAGATCAGAAATTTCCAACGAATACGATCGAGCAGCGAAATCGTCGAGCAAAATGAAAGGATCTGAAAGCAGTAGGTATCGAATAGAAAGAGAACGGACGGGTGAGGGAAAGAGAGAGATGTACATACCTTTGTTGCCCTAGCTGGAGGTTTGAAAATAGCACGAGGATTATTCGCATTCTGTCCGCCCAGACGGATAAGAGGGAGTTACGCGTGTCGGAGGGGGGAAATCAGATTCCTCAAATTTCCCTACTTTGGAAAGTGCCTTTTATACATGCGCACGTTAGAGAGGGAGGGCAGCCAGACGCGGTTTGGCTGATGACCCGAAAACCAGCCGGCTAGCTGGTGTCAAAGCTATGTGGGCCCCACCATAATGTATGTGTTTTATAAACACCGTCCATCCATTTTTCCGGATAATTTTAGAGCATGACCCTAAAAGTTAGACAGATCAAAACTCAAGTAGACCACACTATAGGAAACAGTGGAAGAATGATGTTTACCGTTGAAACCTTCCTACGGCCCACATTGATGTTTATTTACCATGCAGCCTGTTCATAAGATCATACAGACATAGAAGAAGGGAAAACACAAATATCAGTTTTATCCGACACTTTTGTAGCCACCAAGAAGTTTTCAACGGTAAGCATTCAATCCCCGCTGTTTCCTGAGGTGTAGTCCACTTGAGTTTGTATCTGCCTCATTTCTAGGCTTATGCCCTAAAATTATCCGGAAAAATGGATGGACGGCATGGATAAAACACATACATCATGGTGGGGTCCACAGAGCTTTGACACTAGCTAGCTGGCTAGTGTTCGGGTCACCAGCCAAACCGCGCCCAGGGTGCATATGTAGATTTGTGGAAGGTGATCTCAACACTATCCAGCTAGCTGGCGTCTGTGGCCCCCACCATGATGTGTGTGTCTTATTCACGCCCTTAATCCATTTTCCAGCAGCTTATTTTATGACATGAGCCCAAAAATGAGGCAGATCAAAGCTCAAGTGGACCACATCAAAGGAAACACTTGAATGACATTCACCGGTAAACCTTTCTTGGGCCCTCAAGTGATGTTTCTTTGTCATTCAAACATCACACAAACATGGATGAAGGAAAAACAAAGGGGCATGATTTAAAACTTCTTAGCCTTGGACGCTCAGCATTCAATCCCCACGGTTTTCCTGAGATGTTGTCCGCTTGAGCTTTGGATTTGCCTCATTTGTGGTTTTATGCCCTAGAATGAATTGGAAAAATGCATGAATGGCTTGGATAAAACACATACATCATGGTGAGCCCACGTAGACTAGACACCAGATTTGGCTAGTAACGCTGGGCTAATGGTCTGTGCTCTATGGCCCCACCATAGTCTATGTGTTTTATCCATGCCATCCATCCATTTTTTTCATATCATTTTAGGACTTTACCCCAAACATGAGGCATATCTAAATCTCAGGTGGACCCCACCATAGGAAAACAGTAGTGATTGAATGTCCACCATTAAAATCTTCCTCGGGCCTATTTGATATCCAACAAATATCAGACATGGATGAAGAGAAAAAACAAATATCAACTTGATCCTAGGGCTAGTGGTCTGTGCTCTATAGCTCCTAAGAAGTTTTTAGTTTAAGTGTTCAACCAACACTGTTTCTGTTGTGATGTGGTTTACTTGAGATTTGGATCTATCTCATTTTTGGGTTCAAACCATAAAATGACTAGAAAAAATGAATGAACAACATGGATAAAACACATACATCATATACATCATGTTAGGGCTCATAGAGCACCGACTACTACCCAATGGCCAGTGATAGGGTCACTAGCCAAATCACGTCCCACTCCCCCACCCTATATGGGGCCACCATGCTGTATAAGTTTTATCCACGCTGTCTATTCATTTTTCATCTAATTTTAGGCTATGGAGGTAGATTCAAAGCTCAAGTGGACCATACAGCGATCAAGTTGATATTTTGTTTCCCCTTCATTCGGGTCTATGTCACCTTATGAGCAGGAGTTCATGGTTGCCATGACAAGCTTTAATGGTGAGAGTCATTATCACCATTACTACTTCTGGTGGGGCCACTTGAGTATTGGATCTGCCTATTTTTTGTTTCGTAACATAAAAGGATGAAAAGATTGAAAAAAAAAAAAAAAAAAAAGGTTGGAAAGCATGGATAAAACCCATACATCAACAAAGATCCACCCACCTCCGCGCGCCCATTCATTTTGTGCATTTCCAAGGAAGTGCTAAAGCGATTCATAGGTTGGGCCAACATGCTTAAATTGGCACACCTGTTTCATCCTACCCATGCATCGGATGATGGGAAATGTGAGCATTGCCTTACCTGAAAATGGAAGAAATTAAAACTTCTTGGGTTAGTCGGCCATAATTTTATTTAAAATAGACCACTTCTCGTCTTTCTCCATCTGTCCATTTTTCATGTAATGGTGTCTCCCACCTCATGGATATATAAGGGCTTAATTTTGGCCAAGGAATTTAACTATATTGGGGCACTGTATGAGTGGATCCGATCTTGGACATTTATCCTACATGGGCATATTTGCCGTGAATAACCTCGTCAATCACTTCTTTCGTGAATCACCCAAGTATTTTTGTTCCTGTAGAAAGCTCACGAGTCAACTTGGAATGTGCTAGGGACATTCGAACCTTGAATTTGTTAGGATCTCACTGTTCAGATTATCTGAACACTCGAAATGACGGCCAGGCTCATATGGTGGTCTACAAATGTGCAAAATCAATGGACGGTTGCGAGAATTGGTTGGTAGTATAACCCACTAGTGAGACGGCTTGATTAGCGAACCACCGTGTTTTTGGGCCAGGTGATATGTTTTTGGGCCAGGTGATATAAAGGCATACGACTTAATGTCCCACGCACTTCTAGGTTGCACGTGCAAGACCCGTTGCATGTCACATGGACCAACCTCAAGAGGTGACTAGAAAGACTGGATTAGGCTTGGTCATAGCTTCCAACTTGTGAACAATCCAAACCACTTATGAAAGTTTATCAAATTATCTTTCCAATAAGCATAAAATCACCTCGATTAAGACTGTAACGAAGGAGTTATAATCATTTTCACTCGATCGTTCGATGGTGAAAATGAGGGTTAGCTCGCATGATAGTACGCTATCGAATCGTATGATCGCATGAGAGTACACTATTGAATTGCACGATCTCACTCTCGTTTTCAACATCAAGTAATTGCGTGAAAATAGTCATAACTCCCTTGTTACAACTTTGATTGGAGTGATCTTATGCTCGTTAGAAATGTAATTTGATGAAATTTTAAATTATTTTAGAATCATAACATTTGGATACTATTTCATCATTTGAAAGTGATCCTAAAGGTCATCATAATATTAGAGCAAGCTTGCATAATCGTGCGAGAGTACTGGATTTTGATTCAACTTTGAAAGATTATAACTCATTTATTATAGCTCCGATCAGAGTGATCTAATGCTCATTAGAAAGGTAATTCGATAAATTTTTCAAATAAATTTGAAATTATTTTATTTGGAGACCATTTATTATCCAAAAAGCAGGCCCAAATTTCTTCATATTGTTAAAGTGAGTTTGTGTGATTGTGTAATAGTATTGGAATTTGACATAACTTTAAAAAATCATGATTCGCTTGTTACAGTTCCAATCGGGGTAATCTTATACTCGTTAAAAAGATAATTTGATGAACTTTCAAATAAATTTAAAATCATATTATTTGGAGGCCATTTTGATCATCCAAAAGTATGCCCAAATTCCATCATATTGTTAGAGGGAGCTTGTGTGATTGCACAGAAGTATTGGATTTTGACTCAAAAGGTCATAACTCCCTCGTCGCAACTCTGATTTAGGTGATCTTATACTTATTGTAAACATAATTTGATGAACATTCAAATAACTTTGGAATCATTTCATTTTAATACCATTTGACTTTTCAAATGTGGGCTCAAATTCTATCATATCATTAAAGTAAGCTTGCGTGATTGCGCAAGTATTGGATTTTGATTAAAGTTTGAAAGGCAATAACTCTTTTGTTACAACTCCAATTAAAGAGATCTTGTGCTCGTTGGAAATATAATTTAATAAACTTTCATATATATTTGGAATCATCTCAATTAGAGACCATTTTATCATTCAAAAGCGGGCCCAAATTCGACCATGATGTTTGTCACGCTTGCTCATTTCTAATATCACATGATCGCACAAAGACTGTCATAATTCTCTCGTTATAGGTCCAATCAAGATAATTTTGTGCTTGTTGAAAGGATATTTTGATGTACTTCTAAATGACTTTTAAGTTATATCATTTAGATTTCATTTAGTCATTTGAAAGTGGGCTCAAAATTATCCTATTCGCTCTCATTTTTAGCTACGTTTGATTCCGTTAAAACGGTCATAACTCCCTTGTTATAGATTGGATTGTGATAGTTTCATACTCATTGAAAAGATAATTCGATAAATTTCAAATGAATTTAGAATCATCTTAATTGGACATCATTTGACTGTTGAAAAATGGGCCCAAAATTTATGCCTCTAATGTATAGTTAAAGTGAAGGAGTATGTGGCAACTCTAACATTATAGAAATAGAGGAAAAAGAAAACATGCTTCCAGATTTTGAAGCAAAGTGAAGAATTAAAGAAACCGGTGGAAATTTTTTTTGACAATATAGGAGGGTTCTACAGTCTTGAAATCTCAGAAGTGTTTGTCTAAGTTCTAATTTGTATGTTCTAGTTTCTTAAATTTTGACCATATCAACTTAGAAAGTTCTATATAGGAAGCTATGAACTATTTTTTGTCCGACTCTTTTCATAAAAACACCATATCTTAAGGTATTAATATGTACTGGAATTAGAAAAATTCTAAATTCAAAACCCTTGAGTGAAGGTGGCAACGCGAAAGTATTCAAAGATTAGAGAACAGAGGGTTTACTTATTATCTGATCAAGATAAAGAATATTGGTTTCAAATTTTAGCAAAATATGCATTTGACACAAATTATGAGATCGCAAAAAATAGTTCACAAATCAGTCTTGTGTGGGTTTTGTGAGGTGGTTTTATCTTGTGTTTGATGACTTGCCAAAGTGAGCTATCAAGTCTTCTAAGCATCCGGCCCACAGGATATTTACCTTTGGCTACAAAACAGGCCGGTCAGCTCATCTTTGGGGCACACTTGAAAGTTGCAAGCGGATCATTGGTCAATTTTTCTTTGAAAGTCAGACCCAAGCCCATACTTTTTAGCCATTGACGTCAGGCCCAAGACCACCCATTAACACTATAAGTGGGCCTGTTGGGGGAAAGGTCAGACACCAATAGAACCACTTGCGGTTTGATGTCATGAGTCTCCCTGATATGGGTGAGCCAGACCAGTTCAGCCCCAACTCGGGTGTGCCCTTACTTAAGACTCAGGATTGAACGAGTTCATCCGAGTCACTGAGTCTTTTAACCATGTTTACAAGACAGAGGTTCAACCCTTTTATTAACCCGGCTTCAAAATCAAGCCCATACATGATCCATGGGCCTGTTAGTACTGGCCTGAGCCAGATTGGTATTAGGCCAAGACCCAAAACCTGGTGGGCCAACCCAGTTCGGATAAGGAGTAAATATAGAACTTTGTCACTGCACTTCTTCCTCAATAGAGTGAATGAATATTAAATCTGGACCGTTGTGTTGTAGGTAAAAGATCATGGGCTCTAGGTTTTTTTTTTTTTTTTTACACACACCCTCTCATCCACACACACCAGACCACAATGGGTACTCGAACCCATGACCTTTAGTGTTGAACCTGTTGTGAGTCTACCATTGAGCCATGAGTAAGGACCCAGTTGGTGAGCCCATGAGAACCTCTCCACACACATAGTTGCATTTGGACTTGTAGCTAGGCATCTGCATCACCAATATTTTGGGCTATCCATTAGGTCAAGTCAGCTCTTCTTCGTTGCTGTAGGAAAATCACAGCAACCAGATGGTCCCAAACATCCGCTGTGGCTGTATCCATCTTCTATGGACAATCTTATCCGTCCATCTTGTCATGCCACTAAAGTTTGGACCATGCGATTAGTATGATATTCTCTAGTCACACTATGAAGATGGACTGACCTAATGGATGGTCCAAATAAGTGAAGTGAACACGTCCAAATGCAACTATGTGCATGGGAAGCTCCCGTACATTCGGCCCAGAGATGGTATATGAATAGCAACGTACAGTTTTGTGAGGCAGAGAGTGGACCGAACCGTGGAATTAAAACCTACAACCGGCTGTTCACGTTCCCATTTGTCAGGTGTGTAGTATATCATCGCAGTGCGTAAGGTGGGCCCCACCATAAAGCTCACCTTGTATGAAATTGAGGAGAACCTGTGCATGAATAGAATCGGAGCTGTTCATCCGGCAGTGACTCATCATCATATGTGGCACTCATGTACATCTTTCCATACACACCGGGGCACATCATGGATGGAGCAAGTCTCTATAATTTAACTGATCAAGAAATCATAACCATCAAATTGCTGGCTGTCAAATAAATGGTTTAACCTAAAATAATGAATGGTCCAAATTCAAAGGGCAAAATCAGATGGTTACTATCATGGTGGGCCCCAGGGATTGAATTCACACCTTTAAAACCTTATTGGGGCCACAAAGATCAAGCTGATATTTGTGTTTTTCCTTCATCTAGGTCCTTGTGACCTTATCAAAAGGTTGGATGGCAAATATACATCAAAGTGGGCCTGAGGAATCTTTTAATGGTGGGCGTTCCAGTATTGTTTTCTGTCGTGTGGTTCATTTAAGATTTTGATTGATTCATTTATGGGACCATGGCGAAAAACGAACTAGAAAAACGGAAAACAACACATACATCAAGTGGGTCCCACTGTCAGGGCCTCACCCACTAAGCTGTACCCGGGCCTCACCTAATCTGCTCCCTTGTGGTACACATTATCTGCCATGTGTACCATGCAGTTAAAGAGTCACTGTCATTTTTTAAAATGGTGCCTAAGCTATCACATGCGTCTAGCCATATGGTCCGGCAAACAGGATTTTGAACCTTGATACATTGTTACATGTTCATGTGGAATAATCGCTGCGTCCAGTTTAAGCATGTTTGCAGCCGACCCCTGCTATGTATGTGAACAACGCCGCAAGCTGTCATATTGAAACCAAGAAATATAGGCCTGGCTGGGAATCCACATGGGTGAATTTGGTGCAACGCCTCCTGAGCCTGGTAAATCCCAAAAATCATGACTACAACCAATATACTCACTTGTTGTAGTCCGAACTTTGGAATAATTCGAGTTTTTAATGTGTCCCTCAATCACTAGTGGGGTTCACTTGATGAATGGGTTGATAACATATAAACAACATGGATGGAACCCACGTTCCATCTACAAGTTTCCATGGGACTCCCAATGTCCCCCATTGCTCCATATATATGGCACGACCCGCCTGAATTTTGGATCAGATTTTGGGATCTAGCCCTGACATTTGGGTCTGCATCCAACGAACGTCACACATCACAGTGGGCCCCAGAACCTCAATTGCATGCAAGTAATATGCATCTGAACGTATGTGATTTTATTTATTATTATTATTTTTTTATGGGTTAGTTCACACACCCCATTGTTAGTATACACCTGCGCGCCCACCCCTGTTAGTCACATCATAATGTTAGCCATCACACTGAGAATTGATACTAAGACATCAGTGTTGATACTAAGGCTATATATCTTCACTCAGTCTGCCACTTGAGCGATGGACCTGGGTGTAACGTATGTGATTATTTCCTATTCATGTGTTTCGCCCGCGACAATACATGCTACTGGTGCTCAATGGTATCTGACTTATTTCTCAGACGATTGAAGAGATATTCGAGAATATGCAAAGAATCCATTTCCTCACGTAAAAACAATCTATGCAGACAACGTAAGCCGCCCAAATCCATGAAAGCTTTGTAATAAACCACATCGTTCCATAGGTATTACCGTTTAATATAGTTTTGGTTCACCGCTACAAAAAAAGTGGTTGAGCATACGAGGAAGTGGGCCATGGAATGTGACCATATTTAAGCCCCCATCGGATGGCTAGATTTCACCAATGGTCCCAATGGCAATGGAAGAAGTTGTACAGCAACACGTCGATTCTCTCTCATCCATGGAGAACAGATACCGCGTGAAGGATTTTGTATGGTCTAAGGATGAATGGCCAAAGATAAACCATGATGACTTCGAAGAGGGCGACGACATTCCCATTATAAGCCTTTCAAATGTTATGAAAGGTGGGAGGGGCAATGATTATGATAAGGTGTGCAAGGACATGGTGGATGCTAGTGGGAAGTGGGGCTTTTTCAAGCTGATCGATCATGGGGTCGCGCTCAATACCATAGAAAACATGAAAGAGCGGTGCCATGAGCTCTTTGACCTCCCCATGGAGCAGAAGATGAAGGGTGTGAGGTCGGCAAGCTTACCGTTGGGATATTGTGCTAGTAATCCTGATTACGGGCATAACCTACCATGGGCTGAGATCCTTCAATTACTTCAATCGCCCGAGCAAGTTGTTGCATTTTCAAAGAAGGTGTATGGCGACCAACATCGGCATTTAAGGTAAATTCAATCTATTATAATTATCACCATCATCTAAGACTGTTCCTAACTAATTTGAGACCCGTAACAATGAAGTTTTGTATGAAAATGTGATTGGATTCGTGTTTGGATGTCACAGCGTTGCGATTATGGAGTACATGCGAGCCTTGGATGGATTAGGAATGGTTATATTTGAGATGTTGGCTCATGGATTGGGCCTGGAAGATGATTTCTTCACGAAGAATTTTGAGGAGAAAGAGGCCACAATGATCAGGGTGAATAGGTATCCACCATGCCCTCTTCCTGATAGGTGTTTGGGCCTTGGGAGCCACTCGGACCCACATACGCTCACGATTTTGCTTCAGGATGAGGTGGGTGGCCTACAAGTCCAAACGGACGGTGGTGATCGGTGGGTGGGGATTCGTCCAATTCCAAATTCATTTATAATAAACATCGGTGACACACTTGAAGTATTCTCTCTCTCTCTCTCTCTCTCTCTCTCTCTCTCTCATGCACCTTTGTATTACGGGCATGTACAGATTTGCTGGGCTTCAGTAATCTCTCTTTAGCTCTCTCTCTCTCTCTCTCTCTCTCTCTCTCTATATATATATATATATATATAATAATGATAATAATAATTATAATTATTATTATTATTATTATCAATTTAGCTGAAATCAATGGGAATGATCACATACGTTGGAACATTTGGTAATTACCATGCATTCGACCTGTGTAGGGCCCACCTGTTGTGTTTAAATCCAGACTGTGAATCTGGTACAGACATCTAAAGAATCATCCTGATCAAACTTGGGTGGGACATACCATAGGAAGCAATTTACAGCCACACCTAAAACCTGGAAATTCACTTGCTGTGGCTCACCTAAGTTTTGGAATGCATTGCGTTTCAGTGGGTCCCTTAACCCAGGTGGATAACACCTGATGAATGAGTTAGATTACATATACACAAGGTGGACCTCTCATTCTATTTGGAAGTTCCTCTGTTGTGGCCCACCTGAGTCATGTATCATGCTGAATTTCATGATCTAGGCCTAACACAGGGGAACACATCTAATGAACAGGTTGGATGGCACACACATCACAGTAGGCCCCACACAAGTTAAAACTTATGGTAACTAGTAATTAACGGTATGTGATGATATCCCTGTTATCAATGGACGGTAATCTGTGACAACCATGTGAACGGGTGGGGCCCCGATTTACTAATGTTTCGTACATTTACAGGCATGGACGAATGGGAGACTAAAGAGTGTGGTCCACAGAGCAGTGGTCAATAGAGAGAAAATGCGTCTATCTGCAGCTTATTTCCTGAGCCCCACCAGCAATGTGATCATCGAATCCCCGCCAGAGCTCATCAACCCTGAAGAAGGGCATCCAAGGAAGTACCGACCCTTCACATGGGGAGAGTTCAGGGAGGAGTTGATAATACAGAAGAGAGTGTTAGGGAAGACTGCCCTTGAAAGATACCTCATTTCCGCTAAATATATAGGGTGGTCGATCAGCGGTCCCAGATCAAGCTTCAAGTGTGGGCCCTGCTAACTTCGAGTTGTTTGGGTTAATGGGATGTCATTTAAAATTACTTATGGGCCCCATCTACCCAGTCATGACTGGATGTCAGGCCGTTGGTCTTCACAACGGTTTAGCTGAATATCTAATAACATATGCGTGCATGTTGAATTAGCAAACTAATAACGAAGCTGATCTGGCCTATTTTACCCTGTAATCAGTCTTGCCAAAAGATGTAATCTTTACTCTCTCTCTCTCTCTCTCTCTCTCAAGGGCTCAAAGTGCTGTGTCACACTCAAAAGGCTAACATAGTAGGTGGAGAAACCCCAGTAAGCAAGCAAATATATATATATATATATATATATATATATATATATATATATATATATATATAAAGGCAAACCCTATCTCTCTCCCAACTGAGATGTAGGATAAACCAACAATCCCCTCCCTACAATGGATTTGGGGCGTGCAACATGCAGCACGCCATGCACGGGGCCTTCTCCTTCTTGCCTATGTGGGCTTGGGGCACGCCATGCACGGGGCCTTCTCCTTCTTGCCTATGTGGGCTTGGGGCAAATAACATTGGCTCTGATACCACCATTATGTCACACCCAAAATGCTAACTTATTAGGTAGAGAAACTCCAGTATATATAAAGACAAACCCTGGCCCCTCCCAACCGATGTGGCACTAACCAACACAAAACTGCCAATGTGCTGGAAGTCCCAATAGATTAAGTCCCTGTCTACCTTGCACTTGTGCTGGTCCAATGACCGAGTTTAGAAGCCTATCAAAATTTGAGTAGGGTCATGTGATTTCATGTTTGTTTGGATAGGGAAGGTCTCAAGTCCAACCAGTTGGACCAAAAGTTACGGTCCATCCAAAGGATAGCTAACCTAAGCCTTGATACCACTGTTGTGTCACAGCCAAAAGGTTAACCCTTAGGTGGAGTGACCACAAGAAGTATGAAGCCATCCCTGCCCCATCCAAACCGATGTGGGACAAACCAACAATCAGATGAATATTGATTGGATGGTTCATTCAATGGTACCAATGGGGACTTGACCTAGAGGATAACTTCCAACCTTTGAAGGCAATCAAACCTTTTGAATGACAGGTGGGGCATCTAATCATTGATCAGGATGGTTCATTCAATGATACCAATGGGAACAGGCATGGTGCAAAAATCAAGCTGATCCGGTGATCTTGGCTGTCGTGGATCATGGAAAACATGCTCTAGATAGATCATACTCTTGGCTGTCCGATCATATGCAATATAGAGTGAAATCTATTTAGTAAATGTTTTAAATTGATGATTAGAGCTATTTTGCTTCTTTTCTTAATCTTGGGTATTTGTTTTTCATGATAATTGGACGCTTAGGATCACCCGGTTGGTGTGATTTTTTAAACCATGGATTGCTCTTGGTTGTATGAATGAATGGATGGTTTAGATCAACGATGGGTTACCCCATGTGCCATTTAAAAGCATAAGGGTCATTGCTAAGGTCCGATCAAGGTGAGGACATTATCAAAACCCTATATATGTATATGTCCACTCAGCAATAACTTCCGAACTATCATGTGCATGTGACATCCAACCCTCCCTAGAGGTTGTCCCCACCATAAGGATCTCGTTTTACAAAAATCAGCCCTAGCAAGGCAGGCTGCAACATAGAAAACAATTTCTAATAATTGATAAATAACAACATAGAAGTGAATCTAGATCGTCTGCTTGGATTCAACAGGATTTTCTTGTTTGCCTGCCCCTGATTGGTCCAGCTTAGACTGATTACATTAAATGCAGCAGTGCTGACATTGTCAGTGATGAGCTGGACCAATCAGGTGATAGGCAAACAGGAAAATCCTGTTGAGGGCGAGTCGACGATCCGAGCTCCATTGAAGTATAGTTGATTCCACGAGTATATGTGACTGATTTTTGGATAAGGTGATCCTCATGATTCGAATGACCCGTTGGACTGGTTAGATATTACATTGACATGAAAGCTTGAATGTTTTCTGCTAGGTGGGATAGTAACTTTTGCACAATCAGTCCGACTTAAGACATAACACACCCACATATTTTCTTTCTTTATGTTTGATTAGGGTTGTGAATGGATCGGGCTGGTCAGTCGGGCTTTCAGGCCTTACTCGCCTTGAGCTGGATTTGAGCTCGAGTATCAGGCCTGTGGGTCAAATTCAAGCCTGTTTTAAAATTAGGCCTAGTTTAGACTCTGTACAACAGCTTGTCAGCCCAGCCCGCCCCATTAAAGTTTGGGAGGACAATTTTGTAATATATATATATATATATATATATATATATATATAATCATCTCTCTCCATACCCTCCTCCCACCTAAAAAATCTCTCTCTCTCTCTCTCTCTCTCTCTCATATTGAAGCTCAGGGTCAGGCTGGATTGGGCTGGCCTTAGCGCTGGACTAGTTTGGCCCGTCATGGCCCCAGATGGGCTTGGTCCTACTTTGAAATATATAGGCTGGGCTTGGCAGGGCTTGGCCCGGCTCTATCTAACCCGGGCATTTAGCACCCTAATGTTTGACTAATGTAAGCATTAATAATAATATTTTAAAAGGGTCATGCATGCATGCTTGATCCACAGGCACTAAAAAATCCTATGCATGGCATACATTAATGCAAGTTAAATCATTGAATTGTGGAACCCATGGTCGCTGAGCCACAGTCCCAAAATCAGATTGGCTGTAAAATCACCTTGGATTCCTAGACACTTGTTTTTTGAAATAGGAGAATTGGATATGTTTCACGCTTAATTATTCAGATAATCAGATAAGCATCATTTTCGGTTGACGATACATTCCCTCTTTTTCTGTCAAATGCTTTGAAAATGTGAACAACTAGACTACAATAAGCCTTTGCCATGGTCTAGATTCGTGAGACCGTCCAAATTTTGGGGTCCATCTCAAATTCGTATAGTTGGAAATCGCCTTATAAGTTGGATCATCTTCAAGTAAGAAAAGCATTTATTCCCCTCGCTAGTTTGGGTAGTGATGGGAATGGGCCAGGCCTAGGCCAAGCAAAATCCATGTTCTGAATAGGCCTGGCTAACTTGATCGAATCAAACCCCAGGGCTGTCCATTGCCAGCCCAAATTTGAAGGTTGTAAAAACAACTGCTTACTTGGCTTGAACGAATGCTAGTGAAACGATATGATGGAGGGACTCGGATTGCCTGCTGACGCTGCCAATAGCGAGGTGGCTATTGGACAGTGCTCTATAAGCCCCACCATGATTTATGTGTTTTATCCACACCAGGCCATCTATTTTTCCATATCATTTTAGGGCATGAGCCCAAAAATGAGGTTATATCCAAATCTCAAGTGGACCACACCACAAGAAAACAGTGGTGATTGAATGCCCACCATTGAAAGCTTCCTAGTCTCCACTGTAATGGTTGTTTGCCATCCAACCTGTTGATTGGGTCACACCGACTTGGATGATGGGAAAAGTCAAATATCAGCCTCATCCAAAACTTTTGTGGTTCATATGAGATTTGGATCTGCCTCATTTTTGGGCTCATGCCCAGAAATGATTCAGAAAAATGGATAAGCAGCATGGATAAAACACATACATTATTATGAAGCCCATGGAGCATCATCTAGTAGCAACCAACAACAACAACGTCAGTAGGCAAACCGTGTCCTATGATGGAGACGTTTAAAACATGACAAGGTAAAGCACCAATGGGAGAAGGGATGTGGCATCTAAAATCACTTTTCAAAATTTTTCTATTGTTTTAGTGATAAGTTATTTCAAAATTGATATAGAATAAGGACTCCATGATGAGGACGAGGTTCAAACACATTCTTCATATGGATGAACCAAAAGAAGGTGGACCATAAATTGGCCATAACTTTTGATCCGGGAGGAGTTATGGGATGCATATTATATGGATTCCTATTGAAATTAGGTTTTTTGGTGAACCGACCCACTTTAGAGTAGGTCGTGTCCGTCTGTTTCATAAAAAAACGTACAATTACTACAGAGAAGCAAGATTTTAGGAAAAATTGTTATTTTTAGTAGTTCCAATTTTTAGTGTGCTTCTTTCTTTTTAAAGTTTTGTTTATTTAGAAGTTTTTACTTTTGTTGAATAATAAGTTTTAGAAAAACTCAACTTAGTAGTAGTCTTTAATCAGGAGTTTACAATTTTTAGTAACTTGTTATTTTGAAAAAATATGAATTGGGGTTTATTTAGGGTTATATAAGATTATCAAATTCATTTTTAATGGAATCTATCATATTATTAATAAAATTTTAGACTTTTGTCTTTCTACTCGTGGATTCGAGAAACGTTTCGTGAATTCAAAGAAGCCTTGTTGAGGAGTCCAAAGAATCTTGTGGATTCAAGGTAATTATCCTGTAAGGAAGAAGGTGATCAACCTCACCACGTCCCCCCTCGTCAAGTGGTATCAGAGTGAGGATTATCCCTCGGGACGATGGCTCCTAACAACGGGTTAGATTTTCATTATGCGGATAGTGCTGCAAAGGATTATCTTACAATAATAGCTTTCGAAGCAGCGTAACGGGCGAATCGACAAGTTATGCAAGGGCCACAGGCTTCCCTCGATTGTGTACGTAGCAGACGCCATAGAACTCCATGTTTGTAGACAAATCCCGCTTTCAAGATCCGTTGGATTTTACAATCGGGTGGATAGGACAGATCGATCTTATAGAAAATCAATGGATATCCCTAGCTTCGATGGCTGGAGTTGCATCGACGAATGACTCTTTGAAATTGAATACTTCTTCGATTACATATAAATCCCTAAAGAGAAGAAGGTTCAGTATGTAGCATTAAAGTTGAAGGGGGATCTTCATCTTGCTGGAAGCAATTCTAAAATCAACTAATACAATAGATGAAAGCACCAATGCATTCATGGTCGCGGATGAAACAACAACTGCCGACCTATTTTCTATACACCATTGATGATCAGGTATTACTCCAATAACATTACAACTTGTGTCATGAATCCTATTATTTTGAGCCGGAGTTGCAACAGAACTCCGAATTCCATGGAGGCGTGTAAGTGGCCCTTGTGGAAGCGAAAAACCTACCAAAAACTTTTAAAGGGGAGGGGCATTCTTTCGTAATCGTGCAAAATTTTTCCAAGGAATTGGAAGATAAAGAGTTGGATTCGGGTGAGTGTAATGAAAACTTAAAACTCAGGTTGAATCTCTAACGTGGAGCCTAATGATGTTGGGTATGATCACTTGTTGATGGGGATTTGATTAATGCTGATTTGGTATCACATGTTCCACCATCTTGTGAACCTCAAGAAGAAGAAGCACATTTCATGTCAAAGGATGCAGAATCGTTTCTTGTTGAGGCACTTCCTTCACCTAAATAAGAAGAATCAGTTGGGGAGAACGAACATGTGGTCAATCAAATCTCTATTGTAGATTTGGTGCTGCTACAAATCGATGAGAATGTCGTTAATTTGAATGATGATCTAAATTTAGATAGCCCCACTATTGAAAATTTCATACCATTGTCGATTGAGAGCAATGAAATTAAGACATGAATGATCGATGCCTTAGTCGAGCAAGCAGAGGATGTGGATCCCTTATATATTGCTAAAAATGCAGTGCCAGGATTGCCAGAGTTCAAGATTATTGTGTTTGATCCTATGACGACATCAATGACACTTTCTCCAACGTACATTGAAGATGTGAGTAAGTGAAGGCATATGTAGTTGAGCGTGCATCATAGCCCGAGTTCAATGTATAACTCGATGATGAGTTATTTTGAAGTGGAGGGGTCTAATGTAGAACAAGGATCCCCTGATGAAGGACGAGGTTCAAGCACATTCTTTACATGGATGGACCAAAAGAAAGTGGATTGTAAATTAGCAAAAACTTTTTATCTAGGAGTTATGGGACACACAACATATGTATTCCTATTGAAATAAGGTTTTGTGGCCGTGAACCAATCCACTAAGGTGGGTTATGTCCGTCCATTTCTCCAGAAAACTTGTGGTTACGGCAAAAAATAGGAATTTAGAAAAAACTGCTATTTTTAGTAATTTTGAATTTTATTGTTTTTTCTTCTTTTTAGAATTTTTCTTATTTAAGAGTTTTTACTTTTACTGAATAATTAGTTTTAGAAAAACTTTACTTAGTAGTAGTTTTAATTAGGAGTTTACTATTTTTCATCACTTTCTATTTCGGGAAACTAACTATTTCTTTAGTAAATAAGAATTAAAGTTTGTTTAGGGTTATATAAGGTTGTTAAATTCATTTTTAATGAAATTTATCATATTATCAATAAAATTTCAAACTTTTGTTTATTTCTTCTCGTGGATTCAAGAAACGTCTCATGGATTTGAGATTTCCCGCTGTGGATTTGAGGAAGTCCTGTTGAGGAGTGTAGGAAGCCTTGTGGATTGAAAGTAATTATCCCATGAAGAATATGGTGATCAACCCCCTACCCCCCCCCCCCCCCCCCCCCCCCCTTCCAAAAAAAAAGAAAGAAGAAGCCCCGTGCATGGTATATGCTGGTTGGTGCTGTAGGCTTCAATTGACCCTATTGCATCATTCCCCTAAAGTTTTAGTCGGTTGGGCTTGAGTTTGAAAATTGAGTCGATCATGAACTTAGATACGTTTGGAGGCATGATGAAGTTTTTAAAATAAATGGTTCCTACAAATTTCAATTTTTTAACAAATCAATTAGATTGGTTTTCGGCAAGTGGACTTTTTTAGCGCCTATTTCTACAAGTGAGACATGAAACAAGGTTTATGAAGGTGTTGTTGGTTTTAATAACAAGATAAAGTGGAAAATTCAAAAATCATAAATAAGAAATGATAAAAAAATTATCTAAAGAGCTAAACTACATTACAGTTATTGTTTAAAGATAGATTTACCCCCACTAAAAAAGATCATCAATACACTAGGTCCTAACAACTCTGTCATTGAAATACAACAAATCTCCTCCATGATGAACAACTTCGATTAGGTGCACACGAGATTGCAACCACATGAACCCAAGCTTACTCGTAATGATTTACCCAAAAGAAAATGTAGAGAAGAAGTGAGAAAAAAAATAGAAAGAAGTGTTGAAATCGAATGCCTGAAACAGGGCCATCAGTCGACCAACCAGTCTGGTTGGTCAATCGAAATTATTCCGAATTTATGCTGAAATTCATTGGACAGTTTTTTGACAAGTTCGGTCGATCAAACTTCTCTGGTCAATTGATCGATCGAAATCTCTTGATCGACCGACTGAGCGACCGATGGTTCACATTGTTGTGTATTTTATTTCTAATTTCAGTTATATTTATATAAGTGGGTGTAATCGGGATTAGGGTTAAGATAAGACATTTTAAAGGGTTGAGAGGGTTTTGGAGAGAAGAAAAGCTAGGGTTTTCTCTTAGGTTTTGATTGGTGTGTTCTCTATTTGAATTCGCTTGTGCAATTAGTGTACTTTGTTTGATTATTCTTTGTGTGTGAGGTTGCTCCCATGGCATATTATTGGTTTTCAATAAATATACTAAGTATTCTAACATAGAGGCTTAAAATTTTCATTTACCCTTTGATTTGGGTCTAAACCAAACACTAATATGCAAGTTGGACTAAGACAGGTCAAAAACTAAAATTTTCATATCCTGAAAATCTTCATTTTTCTATCTAGGTGTATCCAAACATTAAAGAAAAAACAAAAGCAAGTGCCCCCTTTCCGTCAAAACCTATGTTCAGAGACGAATGTTCCTTTTGATAAGAAATAAGGATTTTTGTGGCTTCTCGGAAAACCCCCGGAAATCACTTCGTTGAATATCAACCCACGAAATAGGCTAAAATGCGGACTCTTGGAATTGGATTTTGGCTGCTTGATGAAAAGGTAGCTTTTAGGTAAGTTAGGTCTGGGTTCATCCAGGCCCAGCCATGGGTCAATTTCAATCCAACGCTACTAAAAGCACCAGGAAGTAAAAAGCCCAAAAAAGTCTTTACTTTTAAAAGGAATAGAGGCCTGCTAACCCCACATGCACAATTCACCACGTTTACAATTACATGCAGGTGCCAACCTGGAACATGAGGTGTTGCACCTAATGGACGGTGCCAAGTCACCACCAAACCCCACATGTTGGACACTCATTGGATGGACCACACGTCCAGAAGAGTCTTCGAACCGTCTATTCTTTCGCGACATGGATGGCTTGAATAGATTGGTCTGATTTTCACACCGGGCAACTTGATCGAATCTAATGTCTTGCATACGTGCCAGTAAGAATCTCGTCTTCGGTCGACCTCCACCGTGTGGGTAGCTGATTGCTACCTTTGGGCATGTACCCACCGCTAGTAGAGCACCAAGTGGGTGGAACTTTCATGACGTTGACGTGATACGGCTGAGCATCCAAGGCCCCATAATAATTGATTGAATGAATAAAATCATGATTATTCATGCCCGCAGTCAGGCTGTAGTGAGATTTTAAACCACCTATAAGACTCGAGTTGAACTCGAGACCTTGTGTTGAACTCATGCTGGCATTCAGGCCGTAGTGGAATTTCACACTATGGGACTCGAACCCCAAATCTCATGTTAAAACGCCCCGGGAGTCTACCATCAAGGCTAGGATAAGAACCCTTCTAGGGCCACATTCAGTATGAAATGATTTCCCAAAAATTACGGAACTCCAATACTCAAGTGGGCCATACCACAAGGCTAAACATGAGGTGCTGCATCTAATGGACGGTTCTAAGTCAAAAAAGCCTACCCGGTGTGAATGGGGAGGATTGCCGGTCACCCCAGCCATAGGGATATCTTTGTGATCCTTGAGGCCGGGGCTGTGTGCGATCCTCAGGGATGTCTGTGACAAATCCACTATGTCTATCTGTTTTGGAAGACTTCGTTAGGGCAGTATTTTAAAAATAATGCAGATCCAAAACTCAGATGGGCTATACCGCACGAAACAGTGGATATTGAACACAAAGTGATAAAAGTTTTGCCTCAGGATGATACTTTTTCTTACAGTTTATTTGAGTGTTAATAATTCTTTGAACGGTTTGGATGGCACATAAACATCATAGTCAACTCCAGGAAGGTTTCAACAGTGGATGTTGGTGTTCCCACTGTTTTGTTGGTGTGGCCCACCTGAGTTTTGAATCTACCTGATTTTTAGAATCCTGCCCTATTTTTGTCTTTAAAACCATATGGACGTAATGGATTTATCACGAACTTCCCTGTGGATCCAGTGAATGGTAGGAGGTAGATTTGCCAGTATTGAGACTTGAGATCCAGTGTGTAGATGTCGATTGGGACCAGTCGTTGAGATGGTTTGATGATTTGAACCATCCCTTCACCATTGTGAATAGATGTGGATTCATGTCCCCAGGAGTTGCACCATATAACAATGACGTGGGCCAATGCAAAAAAGTACCACGTGTGAGTCTCACATGTGAGAAACACATGAAGAGGGTAAAATTGTCATTTTATAAAAGAAAATCTTTATCTTTTATACAGATTCCACATCTAATACGTGCGTACTACGCTTTCTCACTTGACACACTTTCTCACTGGACCATGCCACGTGATATGCAGAATCATACACTAGAGATGTTCTTGATGACTTTTGAATTTTTTTTTTTATTTAATCGTCAGCCACTAAACTCATATACAAAATGTGACATCGACATATTTTCTTTGTTATGGTGGCTCACCGTAGAGAGTAGAAGCCAAAACATGGATGATTCCTATCAACCGGCTACTTAGCATGTAGGCTCTGGTGCAGAGAGACGTGCTGGATCTTGAACCGCAGCAGGATGAACTCAACCTTAAAAATGGCAGACGGGTAGACCCATCTCTCTAGGGTACATGTGGTAGGATGATGAATCAGTATAAGCGAAGTCTCCAGTGGACCTTATCGATCTTGAATGGACATATTTTTGAAGGACGCGCGTGGATTGTGCAGTGAGGTGGTCACCATCCTTAAAATTGAACAATGTGGGGCCCATCGTGATCTATGTGCTTTATCGTCACCGTTCATCCATTTTCAGCTCATTTTAATGTATGAGACCAAAATTGAAGTATATCCAAAGCTCAGGTGGACCACATCACAAGAAATAATGGGAATTAGGCGTTTTCCGTTCATCCATATCTGTGTGACCATATGAATAAGTTGGATAACAAATAAACATCATGTGGGCCTTAGGAAGGTTTCAACCGTTGATCTTATCCCTTTCTGTGGTGTGGTCCACTTGATCTTTGGATTTACTTTGGTGTCATTCCTTGAAACGGGCGGGAAAAACAAAAGGGCATTAATGTGATCAAAACACATACATCACGGTCAGCAGGCCCTTTTCTCACTACAAGATACAGTCCATTTTGAAAAATCAGACGTAGTGGGCAGTCCTAGCTAGACATTTGTTGACATTCCCACACAAAATATAGAACGTTGACTGTTTCTTTTTATTTTTATTGAAATTTTATTGGTAAGCAGAAACCTTGTACAATCGGAGAAAATTAAGCCAAGCCAACTCATCCCTCAGATGAGTATGTGACATCTGCAACGTCCATCAGTTGAGAATCCTCATGTAACGACTGGCCCAAAAATCAGGCCGGTCCAAAACTCACATGGGCCACACCATATAGAACAGTTCTAAAACTCAGGTGGACCACACCAAAGGCAATAGTGGGGATAGGGAGGCCCGAAAAATAAGCCTTTCTAGGGCACTGCGTTTTTAATATGCCATCACCACCGTTCATAAGATGAACCCCACTAGGATGAAGAGACATTCGGAAGATTGCCATGATACGATACTTAAGTGGGTCACACCCCATGAGTTTAGAGGATTTAAGGGTGACTTTACATTGTCACCATTGCGTGGCCCAGCTAAGTTTTGGATCCCGCTGGCCTTCGTTAAGTATGGTGAATATGAGGTGGCCCAGCTTCTGGATGGAGTGGATTTCACACACAATTACATTGGGCCCCACCAGTCTAGGGTGTTACCCGCCCTTCTTACAACAGTTCCAGTTGTTCCCCCGGCTACGTGCTAGATGGCTGTTCGATCCGAGAGCGGCTCTGTGCCCGTGGCTGTGTGGGGTCCAAAGAGATGTTCTTGAAAAATCCACTCCGTCCATCTGTTTTTAAAGATCACAATAGGACAGGAATGAAAAGATCAGGCAGATCCAAAACTCATGTGGGCCATACCGCACGAAACAGTAGGGATTGAACGCCTGACTGTCACAGAAGTTTTGTATCCGGATGATATTTGTTCCTAGAGTTTATCTGATTGGTGATAATTCTATGAACGGTTTGGATGGACTATAAACATCATGGTAAGCTTCAGGAAAGTTTCAATGGTGGACGTTGATGTTCCCACTGTTTTGTTAGTATGGCCCACCTGAGTTTTTGATCTGCTTAGATTTTTATAATACTGTTCTATTGTGATCTTTAAAAACAGACAGATGAATTGGATTTTTCAATAACATCTCTGTGGACCCCACACAGCCACGGGCACAGAGATATCTTTGTGCCCGGTGTCACAGGTAATCCGCTCTCGTTGGATCCGGGACACGTCTTGCCGTTAACCTGGCGTTAAAGGAATCCTAAGCTATGTGGGCCACCTGAGATGTCGGTGTTACATCCACTCCATCCTTACTTTTCTCCCGCTGATTTTAGGACGTGAGAAAGATCTAAAAGTCAAGGGGGGCCTCGCCACTGAAACCTTCCTAAGGCCGACAGTAAGAGTTCAATCCAGCTGTTTCGTGTGGTGTGGTCCAGTTGAGCCTTTGATCGGCCTCCTTTTCTGTCTCAACCCCTAAAATGGTCAGTCAAAATAAATGTATGGCGCGGATAAAACATATAGATCACAGTAGGCCCCACAGATCCGTTTCAACGGTGGGATTTCTTTTCTCACTTTTCTATTAGTGTGAGTGTTGGATCTGCCTCATTTTTGTTTTCCTACTTAAAATAAGTAAGAAAAATGAATGAATGGTGTGGATTGATCGAAAACATTACGGTGGGCCCCACAAAAATTTTCAACCCAAGAACTTCCTGCATACGGCTTTGGCAGGAAATCCGCGTCCGTATTTGTGGTAAATCTCCGGACGGGATTAGCAACTCACAGCGTCAAGTGAGGTAACTAAGTTTTGTAGGCCTCACTATGATGTATCTATTGTATCCACACCGTCCATCTATTTGCATATATTATTTTAATGCACTAGCCAAAGAATGAAGCATATCTAAAGCTCAAGTAGATCCCACCACAGAAAACAATGGGAACAGTGACATCCACCATTGAAACCTTGCTGCCCTAAAAGAAAATTCTGGCTCCGCCCCTGCCTAAGGCCAACCATGCCATGATGTTTATATGTCATCCATCCCATTCATAAGGTGGTTCCCAGCAGGATGAAAGGAAAACTCAAATATGAGCCTAATCCAAAACTTCCATGGGCCACATGAAGGTTTCAATAGTGTGCAGACAATCCCCATTGTTTCTTATGTTGTGGCCCAATTGAGCTTTGGATCCACCCAATTTTGGCTCAAATCCTAGCATGATTGGGTGAAACTGACGGACGGAGTGGATGTCGACATCACGGTGGGCCCAACATGTTCCGGTTCCCTTGGAACCACCCCATCATTCTCCAGTAAAGAAAGTGGACCCACCATTGAAAAACTAGCCTCGGAGGAATAAAATTCGTTCCCACCCAGATATCAACAAGAACAAATCAAAGCAAAATAAAATTCTTCCTTTGGACTTTTCGCCATTTCCATTTCTAATCCATCGACCGAAAGCTATCTCATTTAGAGAAGTCAGACTCTCCCTATCTATGCAGCTGTACTTTAGAATGGCTGTTCTAATTACGTCCACTTTCCACCGTTGATCTTCCATTGGAAAAGGCGAAAAGCTTTCCTACTCTGGTAGGCTGTGATGGTTGATGCGCAAGCGCTGAAGAAATTGAACACGTTGCATATGTGCAACTCAAATTCAATCATCCAACTAGTGGGCCCCACTTTGTGTAGTTCATAAGATAACAATTGTAGTGAAGTGATGCCCTACTGGATCGATTTGTTGATATCTAATGGACAGCCAATGCGAATAATGTACTGTTCAGATTTTCAACAAAAAGAAATTCATAAATCAGAGTTTTCGATCAATGCTTCAGGTTTGGAGCCTATCCTTACAATGGTTTAGCTACGTATGTGCCAATTGTACAATGCAAGTGCCCGTGTATCATCTGACGTAGTCTGCCAGAGTATCAAATAACTCTAATTTGAATGGATCAAGTAAGACTTTAGAAAATGAAGTTGAAAACTGACATCCTATTCCAACTAAATTTCTTCCCATTCGACTCTACCCATTTTCTTTGAGGAGTTTACGGTCAGTGACAGAACTGCTCTTATCTATGTTACATCACAAGTTTGAAAGCCGAGTAAACATTGTATTTGAAAATGGATATGTAATGAGCTGACCAGAAAAGATTAAAAAAATAAACTCAGTCAAAATAACAAATTAAAATAGCAAAATCCTTTTGAGGATCTGGTTCTCCCAACTCAGTGACCAAGTTGGTGACCGGGCCGGGTAGAATCGGCCGAGTCACAGGTTGACTCACCTGGTTTGTAAACTATGATTTCAGCATTCCTTTTGTTGGGATTTTTTTTTTTAATTATAGGAAATTTCAATGAAATTCGGATTTACATACCAACGAGTGGATTTCGTGCTGGAGGCACGACGTTTTCATGCTTCCC
Source organism: Liriodendron chinense (assembly GCA_003013855.2). Classification (NCBI taxonomy): domain Eukaryota; kingdom Viridiplantae; phylum Streptophyta; class Magnoliopsida; order Magnoliales; family Magnoliaceae; genus Liriodendron; species Liriodendron chinense. The sequence continues at coordinate 8,730,553 of PVNU02000637.1, read as the reverse complement.
AAACATGTGGCCCGCTTGTGATGATAATCTGAACCGGGCAACCAGTGGGCACATCTATTGATTCTCCCCTCACCAAAATTTCTTGATGATTGGACTATGTTAAACATCTAATAAATGGAATTTTTTTTTTTTGTCTAAAATATCATCTCACTCTCATTCATCTTCCCCAAACATGCATGCTTTGCATTTGTATTCTTCCCTTTTTTTTTTGTCGTCTCCATCAAGGTAAGAAAGATTCTTACTCTTGTTTTAATTGACAGAATTTATTGTGGCTCTATAGCAGTAAAAAAATAGCTTTTCTTTCTAAGAGAAACTTTGGTAATCTCACAAAGTGTAATGGATCAAATGTAAGAACATAAAATTTACTTAGAAGTTGCATAAGTAGTGTACGTAGGTAGGGGTAATTCAACTATCCAGATTATGGTCCTAGAGTAAAGGTATCATGAACAAAAAATTACTGATATTTCATTATTTGACAATAAGGTTGGTGGTTTATTGGACAGTTAAAAATAAAAAAACATGTAATGGTCATATTTCAACCAACAAGCACCCGCAGCCCAAAGGCTAAGATGTTTCAACAAGATTCATGACCCACAATACGTGAAAAATACACCAAACAACCTCATTACTGCAAGATTTTCAAAATCTCAATGGATTTTGAAATATCTAATTTCTATTATGATATTGTCATGAAAAATAATGAAAACATTCACAAATTTGTTATATATATATATATATATATATATATATATATTGGATTTTATTTTTCTTCATATAATCACCTAACATTTAAGCTAGCTATTGATTGATAACCATCCACTTTATGGCCTATCTTTCAAAACCGCTTATCCTTTAAGTTGTTACGAACACAAGTGCTGCTTGTTGGATCCGTGTACGTACATCTATTTGTATTTTCAAGATGACATCAATCCCTTATTGAAATTTTACCTTATCAAGGTACGAACGGGTCTTGGGTCTTGGGTCTTTTATGGGAAGGCTCAGATTTCCTCTTGATTTGACTTTTCATGTCGCGTGGGTTTGCCGGTGTAATTCAAAGTCAAGCGTGTACACCCAAACTTTGTCGCCACACTCTGAAACCGATCTGCCTATTAGTTGTACCACCGCCTATTGGGTGGGTCGGTACAAAACTAAGGTTGGTCACATCATAGGAAACAGTGGGGATGGAGGCCCTGCCCAGAAACCTTCTTGAGGCCCATATATCCATCCAACCCATTAATCATTAAGCCCAAACCGATTAAGAGGCATTATAAAAGTCATCCTAATCCAAAACTCAAGTGGGCGTGTGAGTTTTAGACATTTTAAGCATGATCTGAATTTTATTATGTACAGTGAAAATGAGGTTGTGAAACTGGTGAACACAGTGCATTTTAGACATGCACCACTTTCATCTTTGTACAGCTTGGATCTTGTGCATGCTTTGTAGGTGACCTGAATCTCTTTACTTATTTTAAATGAAGGAAAAAAAATTCTTTTAAATTTTAAATCTTGCTGATCTCAAATTCAGCCACGAACACGTGTAAGGTTTGCTGGCAAGCCAAACCCGATTGGGTTCGTTTCAAACCATGACCATTGACCCCAAGCGTCAAGATAGAGCAGTATTCGGTTGTGGTTCGACTATTCATCTATTCAATCAATTATCTTACGCTCGTTATTGAGGCAATTGACAGAGTTTAGGGTTCTTCTTCCAATGAGCTCTTTTTTGCCTTGAAAATTTAAGGACTTTCAAAGTTGTAACAGTTATATGGTCGAATGGAACATATTGGTCATGGATGCGAAAAAAATATGTAACTTACTACTACAATATGATCACCAACTTGGCTATGAGCGAGAGGGTGCTTCAGGAAGTAGCATACTGATGAGCAAGGCAAAAGCAATGCTGAAAATTACAACTATGGTCGGCCAAACATATGAGCATAGGCGAACATGTTACTAAATTAAGATAGAAGGGAATTACAACTATTGGCTACAACTAAGAGTCGTCCACTATGCATAGGAATGGACTGAAACTAAATTTATCCTAAGAGCCTACTGCTGATGAGTAGTGGAGAACTAATCCTAAATACACAGTGTTGCACTGGATTGCATGTTTTGTAGTTTGATTTTGAATTCTGGAGGGGCAACTTGGGCCTACATCTGATTATGCTATTTATAGCTTTTCAGGAGAGATGAGAGAACAACTGCTCGCCCATTAACATATAAATAGCTGGTAAATAGCAGTTACATTTTATTGACCATGATCTTGTTTTTGTCAGATGCTCATAATGTGCTCTAGGGTTGACGTGGCTAGAACAGTTGCTATTGGAGGTTACAACTATGGTCGACCCAATGTATGAGCGTAGGCGGACGGGTTCCTAAACTAAGATGGAAGGGAATTACAACTACTAACTACAACTAAGAATTGTTCGGTATGCATAGGGATGGACTAAAACAAAATTTATCCTAAGGGCCTGCTGCTAATGAGCCGTAGAGAACTAAGCCTAGATACATAGTGTTGCGCTAGATTGTGTATTTTGTAGTTTGATTTTGAATTTCGGAGAGGCAGTCTTGGGCCTGCATATGATTCTGCTATTTATAACTTTTCAGGAGAGATGAGAGAATAACCGCTCGCCCATTAGCATATAACTAGCTGGTTAATAGCAATTACATATTATCAACTATGATCTTGTTTTTGTTGGATGCCCATAACGTGGTCTAGGGCTGACGTGACTAGAACACTTGCCTGCTCTTATTCGAAGATAACCAAAACATCCTTGAAAAGATGATCTGGGCACTAAATCTCTTACACATGCTTCTCAAATATCTTGTAATGCTTCTCAAATATCTTTTATACCTCATTGCCTAATCCACATCTTTTATCTGGTCTGGACAGATTTTGGTACAAACAAACTTTTTAATATACAATAAATATTTTTAAACATTTTATTGTTTAGTGTGATTTTCTCAAAAAAATCCTCAAATTCTCAAAATCTCCGGGGACATTTTTAGGAGAGAAAAATGCCGAGAGCAATATTTGTTGTTGTGCTGCATGCTCATCAATGGTGGCTTCAACGCTTTAGCTCATTTAATTTGAGTTATTTAAAATTTCTAGTGCCTATGCATCAAACATTAAACTCGATCAAATGAACCCCCTGATCTTATCCGTCCGTGTATGATGACACTTTATTTGTTTCTATTAAGTTTTGGTAGAGTTGCTTTTACCTTTCTGGACTTATTTTCACATCAAATCGCGTAACGACTGTCACATCATGTTCGCATCGTAATCATGTTTATTATGTGAAAAAAATCATTTTTGTACATGAAGAAACAATGTGGAATGCGTTTTAGAGATGAAAATAGTTTTTGTCCTAGCAAGTCAAAAATGACAGGAAAGATGAGATAATTATATTAAGGGCTCTCTTACGCCTGGTAATGGGTAACACGCAGAAGATTAACCGCAGAACTATGCATTTCCGTTTTCTTTATTTCAACTAACATTGCTGGAGGTTTCGTTCTTCCCTCTCATTTTCTTTATTCATTGTCCATCGTATCCTGTACTTCTACACCGTCTTTTGAACTCAGCCACCATAAATGCTGCCAAGAATGGACACGGTTTGGCTAGTGACCGGCCAACACTAGCCAGCTAGCGGGTGTCAAAGCTCTATTGGCCCCCATGATGTATGTGTTTTATCCGTGCCATCCATCCATTTTGCCATCTTATTTTATGCCGTGAGCACAAAAATGAGGTAGACCCAAATGACAGGTTGACCACATTACAAGAAAACAGTATTGATTGAACGTTCATCATTAAAAACTTCCTAGGTCCACGGTAATTTTTTTTTTTTTTTTTATCTGCGATCCAACTTGTTGATAAGGTCACAATGACCTGGATGATGGGAAAATACAAATATCAGCTTGATCCAAAACTTCTGTGGCCCTCAAAAGTTTTCAACAGTAAGCATTAAACCCCACTGTTCCCTGAGGTGTGGCCCATCTGAGATTTGGATCTGCCCCAAATGGGTTGGAAAAATGGATGGACGGTGTGGATAAAACACGCATATGTCATGGTGGGGGCCACAGAGCTTTGACACCATCTAGCTGGCTAGTGTTGGGGTCACTAGCCAAACCGCGTCCGCCAAGAATATCTAATAGTGGGGGCCATTTTAGTTGTTGCATGGACCCAGAAAACTACCCTGATGGGATGGTCAATAACTATTTGAATTTCTCCACCAAATCTTGGCCATTGACTACACAACTTTTAACCGTACATTAGATGGCCACAAATACAACGGTTGGGAGCATAGAAAAAGTCAATTCTTTTCCGTGCTTCATCCATAATCAGCCCAGTAACTCGGACGGTCTGGATCCACGTAAATGTATGCCGAGCGCACCATGCTTAGTTCAAAAAGCTTGAAAAAACTTAATCTGGTCATGACTGGGTCAAACCTCAAGAAAGATTTGACTTGGAAAGAATGGCAAAACTAGACATAAAGTCGGAAAAACTCTACTTTGAATGCTGGCAGCCAAAGCGAAAGCTGAACAACACATAGTAAAATATATGATCAAACAAGAAACACAATGCAATCACACCACACAAGTATTCAATTACAAGAGACAATCCGATTTTATATGGAAAAACCCCTCAACGGGTAAAAAACAAGGGCACAAAGCGATCCATTATGATTCAAAAGATTACATAGATTGACAGCCCACAAGCAAGGAAAATCTAGAGAAAATCCAAGCTCTCTCTCCCTCTCAAAACACTCTCACCTCTTCCTAACACACTTAGAAAACCTTGGACACCTTAGGATATCATCTAAGTTTGGATTTATGCCATATATATAACAAGAATCCCGAAAATAAAAACATTTTACGCACAACCGCGTGACAGCGTAAGAAAACACGTGCACAGCCGACCGGTCGAAGCTAACACAAAAAACATCTAGAGAAAAAATTACAGAAACATTCATGTCTGCCTCACCATCGACTGGTCGGAGCCCCCTGCAGACAAGTTGCCCGACTGGTTTAGGGCACAAGAAAACAGTCCAGTGCCTTGCTGTGCTTCTAGGCTAAACGTGCAGATCGATCATCCGATCGGTCTGAGCACCTAAAGAAAGGCACAGTTTGAAGGCTCTCCAACAATCTCCACTGAATCAAACCATCCTTGCTATCTTCGTCATCTCATCTTCATCATAACTCTACCGCTTCTTGTGCCTCCATTAACCTTAACCTTGCACTTTCACCCATTTTTTTTGCTCTTCTCATGTGGCCCTCAGACACTTGCCACATACAAGCAACAGTGGATCCCGCTGTCGATCCCGTAGCTCCACCGTTAATTGCGTTACCGATCAACTTGTAAAGACGGCCACACCTCCGTGCCTTCATTCACACGAGTGCCCCCTTCATTACTTTACAATAACGATCGCGGTCGATGAATACATACCATTTTGCCTCGAGTTCACCAAGAGAAATCACATTCATCTTCATCTTGGGGACATGCTTCACATCTTTCAAGACTCGTTCGATCCCATCGAACATCCTGATGTGCACCGTACAAATACCCACCACCTTATGAGTGTAGCCATCGCCCACAAACACTGATTAACCACCATACTCTTTGTATGTAGTGAATGAACTCCGGTAAGGACAAACGTGATATAAAGCACCTGAATTCAGGATCCACTCTCTACCGTGAGATCTCTTGCCGGATACAGTCAGAACTTCATAAAGATTGTCACCATCCTCTATGGTATTAACTCCCTCTCTAGAAGAATTTTTATACTTTTCTTGCTTCAACTTAGGATTCTGACAATTCCCTCTCATGTGGCCTTCCTAATCATAACTCCAGCAACGCACCTCTACTTTCCCTTTGCCCTTGGCTTTAGATCCCGATTTAGAATATCTCCCACCATGCTCAGAACTTCTTTCCTTCATAATCAGTGCCTCTGAGGAAGAACGAGAACCCCATGTCACCACTTTCTTTCTCATTGCTTTCGACTGGAGGGCTGAGATAATGTTCTCGACGTTTATAGTCTCCCTCTCTGTGCACACAAAGTTTTTGAATGATTCATATGAATCTAGAAGATAATTCAGCAGGATGCATGCTTGATATTCATCCTTCATCGGCTCATCTATCTCCACCAACTTGTAAATTAGCTGATTGAACGTGCATAAGTGGTCCTCCATATCCGTCCCCTCCGCCATCCTCAAGGTGAATAACTGTATTAATAGACATATCCAGTTCTCTAGATATTTTTTGGCATAGACCTTCTCTAACTTAGTCATTGTAGTAGCCGTTGTCTTCTCCTTCGTGACATGATAGAAGACATCATCCGTAAGGCAAAATAGGATCGAGGTTCTAGCCCTCTTATCGAGCTTCGTCCACTCATCCTTTTTCATTGCCTCAGGTCGTTTTCCAAGAGCTTCATCAAGCCCTTGTTGAACTAGGAGGGATTCAAAATTCACCTTCCATAGTTCAAAGTTATTTTTGCTAGAGAACTTCTTTATTTCGAACCTTGTGCTTGATCCCATCTTCTCGTCACAGATCTGAATTCTACTCCACCCAACTTTTGCTCCGATACCACTTGTTTGGAATAGGAACATCGACAACGGAAGTGAAAGCCTAACAACACATAGTAAAATATGCGATCAAACGAGAAACACAATGCAATCACACTACATAAGCATTCAACTACAAGAGACAATTCGATTTTATGTGGAAAAATCCCTCAACAGGTAAAAAACAACGGCACAAAGCAATCCACTATGCTTCAGAAGATTACAGAGATTGATAGCCCACAAGCAAGGAAAACACATAGAAAACACAAACACTCTTTCTCTCTCAAAACACTCTCCCCTCTTCCTAACACACTTAGGAAACATTGGACACATCTTAAGATAGCATCTAAGTTTGGATTCATGCCATATATATAGCAAGAATTCTGAAAATAGAAACATCTTACGCACAACCGCGTTACAGCGTAAGAAAACGCGTGTGCAGCCAACCAGTCGCCCAATTGGTCAGAGCTAACACAAAAAACGTCCAGAGAAAAAATTACAGAAACATTCACATCTGCCTCACCATTGACCGGTCGCCCGATTGATCGGAGTCCCCTGTAGACTGGTCTAGGGCACACGAAAACAGTCAAGCTCCTTACTGTGGTTCTGGGCCAAACGTGCAGACCAATCGTCCGACCGATCTGAGCACCCGAAAAAATGCACAGTTTGAAGGCTCTCCAACATACTTGACTAAGCATAACGCAAAGCTATTTATATATCATTTATCCTTTCTAAATATTAAATGATATTACTTGAAACACTCAGACAAAAACGAGTTTTCGAGTCAACTCAAGTCGAGTCGAGTTGAGTTTTCAAGTTTTTCAACAATGGTAGCGTCGGCGAATCACCACCATTGAAAGTCTTTCATTCACACACAGAGTAAAGAAATAGAGATCTAGCTTCGACCAGCCTCCTCAACTGCTCTCACCTGGAGAATGTTGAACAACAACCTCCGTCTTTTGAATTTCCCTCTATATTCTATACCGTAATCCATTTGAATTTTCCATACTACTCTCTTAACATCTACCATCTACGTGCCTCCTCGTAATTTCCTCAACGACCTTTTGTTTGCAAAATTACTAAATTACCCTTTATATGAGCTCATCCCCATAACGATTTCATGTGATTGCGAGACGTGTAACAAAAATGTAATAATGCATACAGTGTTTGCCATCTTGGTGAGATCAGCTCTCAACGATCCGGCCGGACCGTTTAAATGATTTTGGTAGAACCAGTCATGGATGGGCCACGTTTCTCCATCAGATTTTACCCAGCATCCAATCCGCCTTTCGTGATTAAATGTGTAACGTTGGTACGTTACTTTCGACCGTCCATTTGCAGGGCACAGATCTTGTGGCTAGGTTTGTATAATGGGGAAAAACTTTTGACATGGACCATCTTATCATGGGACCACGGAACGAACGGTATAGATCATATAAAAGTGGGTTCAGGCCAGAGAAAAAACCGCATTTGCAAGGGACGAAAAAACTAAATACATCTACGAGAGATTATCTTAGCGGGAACAGTGTATGAAATCCTTCCCATGCACTTAGTTGCATTGGGACATATGGGCAATCGCATTACTTATCTGGACCGTTCAATAGGTTGGATCAGGTCTTTATTCTCCCACTGTGCAAAAACGAAAAATCTGAGCCATAGTGACGATCCTAACCCATGGATGGATCTTGTCCATACATTTTTTTATGCAACTGAGTTGAAGGTTTCAATTAACCGATCAAACTGAAATTTTCAAGGCAGCCAATGAAGAGCGGATAAGACCTAATGGACGGCCCAGATAGGTTGTGAGTTGAAATGAAACCAGGTCTTTACATGCCTTGATTCTCGGTAATATGGCGAAAATGTTATTGAAAGCACCGGCCGGGATCGTAGAATGTTGAATTGACATATGGAAGGGTATTTTGGTCATTTCAAGAATGTCATAGTCAGGCTGTTGGAAAGGGGCATTTCGGTCAATTTAAGGTAACTCCTTTTCTCCAGTTGAATGAGATAAAGAATGCGTGACGTCATCCGACGACGTTGCGTTAGTTTTCTGCTTCGTTGACAAGCAAAGAGGTTCACACGTACGCGAGAAAATGTCAAGGTCCATGTCTCGCATTGTGGAACCGTCCAAAATGCCCCTGTATTTTAAGGTATTACAGAAATGTCATTTTACGCGGGAACCTAGGTAGGGCCCACCGTGATGTTTTTGAGAAATCCACCCCGTCCATCCATTTTGTGAGCTCAGAGATTAGAACAAAAATGATCTGAATCCAAGACACAAGTGGGCCGAAAATGTGAGCATTGAATGTCCACAGTTGAAATATTCGTGGGGCCACAGAATTTTTAAATCAGGGTAATATTTGTGATTTCAGTTATGAACGGTATTGATGGCATATAAACAGCACTGTGGACTCAGGGAAGTTTCAACGGTAAGAATTTCCCTACCCACCTTTTTGTTTAATGCGGCCCACTTGAGCCTTGGATCCGGTTCATTTTTGGTATGATGTCCTAAAATAATCTCAAAAATTGGATGAACGGGTGTATTTCTCTAAAACATAACGGTGTGCCTTACATAGGTTCCCCGCGCATAACCTTCCTGCGCAAGGCTTTCGGAGCGTCAATATGGACGCCGATTGCCTGCAAAAGGCTTTCGAAGGCATGCCTGCTCGCAGAATCTAGGTGGGGCCACCGTGATGTTTTTGAGAAATCTACACCGTCCAATCATTTTTTGAGATTATTTTAGGCGTTGAGACAAAAAAATGAACAGATCCAAGACTCAAGTGGGCCGAAAACGTGACGATTGAACTTCCACAGTTGAAATATTCGTGGGGCCACAGAAGTTACGAATCAGGATAATATTTGTGTTTTCAATTCATCTCAGTAGGAATGATATTATCCATACCATATAAACATCACTGTGGACCCCATAGAAGTTTCAACGGTAGGAATTTTCCTAACTATCTTTGCTGTAGTGCGGCCCACTTGAGTCTTGGAGCCTGTTTATTTTTTGTCTCAACGCCTAAAATGATCTCACAAAGTGGTTAGACGGCGTAGATTTCTCACAAATATCACGGTGGGCCCCACCTAGATTCCGTGGCCAGGAGATGCCTGCGACAGGCTTTTGCAGGCAATCCGCGTCCGTCAAATATCACCTGTGCCAGGTGTACGGTGGAGATAGAGCCAAGTGTCCATTCTATAGTAATAAGTACGATATCATGCTCATAATTCTTTGGAGTACTATTGAGGACACGGATTGCCTGGTAGCCTGCCACCACCGACTTCCGTGGGCCATGATGTATGTGATTTTTCCACGCCGTCCACCCGTTTTTCAGCTCATCTTAAGTCACGATTCTAAAATTGAAACATGTCCATAGCTAAAGTGGACCACACCAAAGAAAACAACAATAACGACGTAGATAGCTAAAACCTTCATGGGCCATGGTGATGTTTATTTATCATCCAACATGTTCATAAGTTCAATCAGACCTGAATGAAGGGAAGACACAAATATCAGCTCAGTATAAAATTTCTATACCCCCAGTTAGTTTTCAATGGGCATTTAATCCCACCTCTTCGTATGGTGTGGTCCACTTGAGCTTTGGATGTGCTTCACGTTTTGGCTCATGACCTAAAATGAGCTGGAAAAATGGATGGACGGAGTGGATAAAACACATACATCACAGCATCCGTCCACCAGGGAGGTTGGAGGTGGCATGGTCTCCACGCAATCCGCGTGCTGCTAATTGACCATATTTAACTTCTATCATAAATATCAGGGGTATTTTCGTCATTTCATATTCAGAATTGGCAGCTGCCAGGTACGAGTAAAGGTGCGAAAGCTGACGGTTGTTGTATTAAGTTCCCTCTATAAATACATGCACGTATCCTTCCCAACTTAAGCTGCTTCAACGCACCAAAACGAAAACAAAGAGAAGCCTGCTTCAACGTCCATCTCTCACCACTGCCCCCCCCCCCCCCCCCCCCCCCTCTCCCCCTCTCTCTCTCTCTCTCTCTCTTCCCAAATGCATTTCGGATCCATGGTATCCGCTCCAACACAACCCGCATTTCGGCTCGGGCGCGTCCCATCAACCCGCAACGTGTCTCCTTTAAACCCCATCCGAAGGACGCGCGCAGCCGTGCAGACGCTGCAAACCTCGAAATTCGCCGCTCCGACTCTCCAAAAACCGACCGAGTCGATTCAAGCCCACCTTTCTAACCTAGAGAGACTGCTCCAAAAAGACCCACTACCAATGTCAGACCCACCTCAAAAAGATTCTGGTAAATCATTATTGCCGGAAAACAGAGGAAGGGGCGTCTTAGATGGCCTGAATCTTGCCGGGATCTGGCCCGGATCGAGGAAGGCCGAGGAAATGTCACCTCGGCACATGAACAATCTCCAGCGGCTCCTGTCGATGTCGCCGGAATATTCTCCAAGGAACAATCTCGGCAACCGGTGGCCGGAGTACCACGGCCGCAACGACTGGGCCGGCCTCCTCGACCCACTCGACGAGAACCTCCGACGTGAGGTCGTACGGTACGGCGAGTTCGTGCAGGCCGCTTACCAGTCGTTCCACTCCAACCCCGCAACGTCAGCACGGGACCCGCCATCGTCCCGCCACGTGGCGTTGCCGGACCGCTCGTATAGGGTGACCAGGAGCCTCTACGCCACGTCATCCGTCGGGCTGCCAGCCTGGGTGGATGACGTTGCGCCGGACCTGGAGTGGATGACGCAGCGGTCCAGCTGGATAGGGTACGTGGCGGTCTGCGAGAACGAGAGGGAGATCGCACGGATGGGAAGGCGGGACATTGTAATCTCGCTCCGTGGGACGTCCACGTGTCTCGAGTGGGCCGAAAACTTCCGGGCCACACTAGTGCAAGTCCCAGGCGATGACGGCCCCAGCAGCAGCAGCACGAATCCGAAGGTGGAATGTGGATTCTGGAGCCTGTACAAGACACGTGGGGCGCACGTGCCGAGCCTGTCAGAGTCGATCGTGGAAGAGGTACGACGGCTGTCTGAACTTTACAAGGGCGAGCCGCTCAGCATTACTGTGACGGGCCACAGCCTCGGCGCTGCGCTTGCGCTGCTGGTAGCTGATGAGCTCAGCACGTGCTGCCCGCACGTGCCACCAATCGCCGTATTCTCCTTCGGTGGTCCACGAGTCGGGAACCGCGGGTTCGCGGACCGGATCAAAGCGAACGGGGTCAAGGTGCTTCGTGTCGTCAACGCTCAGGATGTGATCACGAAGGTCCCAGGGATGCCGGTTGGAGAGGGGCTTGACCAGAAGCTGAGCGTGCTGGAAGACACGCCGTGGGCTTACTCGCACGTGGGGTCCGAGCTGAGGGTGGACAGCAAAAGATCCCCGTACCTGAAGCCAAACGCTGACGTGGCGTGCTGCCATGACCTGGAGGCGTACCTACACCTGGTGGATGGGTTCCTAGCTTCCAACTGTCCTTTTAGGAAAAATGCTAAGAGGAGCCTTACGAGACTGCTTCATGAGCAAGGTTCTAATGTCAAGAAGTTGTATACGAGTAAGGACTTGACCTTGAATTTGGAGACCATGGTGGGGCCCATTCCAAGTTGCCTTCCCAGCCCTTCATGACTTTGATTGTTGGATGAGTACTAAGCGTTGTGATTAGGGACACTGGAGAATAGAGATTGGATTAGAAATTTCAAGGGGCGAGTTGGTCCCATGTGAATAGTGACATTGTTCAAAATGTTCAAAATCCCGTGGAATGTATTTATTTTTATTTTTTAAAAAATAAAAAACAGAGTATTAAACTGAAAATAAAAAGAGGAAAAATCCATTTTATCTTTATCAGGACCACGTCGCGTGTGACTTTCTTAGTTGATTGAAGTAATTTCTCCTACAAAGGGTCTATTCAACAATCTTGCATCATACTGCTTGATCAGCAAAAACAATATCATCGCTTTGGGCACTATTGGCCTAGGACGCGTTTGGTTGCACCAGGTATAATGAAATTTCATGATATCACCAAATATCATAAAATTACATGGTATCCAAACGCACCAAATGTCATGAAATTTGATGATAATATTTAGTGCCACCAAATGCATACCTAAGTAACAGCGATATGCAAATTCACCTTTGATGTTTGGTTAGGGCATTTTGGTAATATATGGCAAGTAGTTAAAAATATACAACTCATGATTTTGGCTTATTTATTTAGTTTTTAATGCATGTTTGATAAGTGGTAATCTATCTTGGGTACAAAACTAGTTATAGATGTTTGAATACATTGTTGCAACCATGTCGTGAGAAGTATTCAAAACGGTTCCAAAACAAACTTTGAATTAAAAATTAAATCTTTTAAACTACACATGATCCTTGAATACACATTCATCTTGTTGGTCATTACATCTGGATTTCAAATCTTCATTTGCATGTTGCTCCTGATGTGTTGCATGAGATTCAAATTTCTTCTAATACTCCCTCTCAAACTGGGCAGGCCAAAGGCCCAATTTGGGTTCGAATGGACTCAAAAGATTGTTACAGAAGCACCTTAGCAAAGCTATTTGCAACTTGATTCTTAGAGGAGATAAACTGAATCACTAAAATGGCAAGAGTAACTTTTCACTAACAAATTAAGTGGTGCTTAATTTCAATATGCTTAGTCATCATCACATGAAAAAAATGGATTGATGATGAGATGAAGGGCCAAGATATTATCACAGAACAACATTGGGGGCTGATCAAGGTGCACACGTAGAATAAATAATAACCAAGTGAACTAGGCAGCGTTTTATGCAAGAGCCAGTATTCTACTTCAACATGGGAATAGGCCAGTATGGGTTGTATTTTTGCATTCCAAGAGATACCATTTCCACCTAAGTAGGCACATAGACTGGTTGTATAGCGTCGTGTGATTTGGCAGCTAGCCCAATTTACATCAGAGAATGCATAAAGAACCAATGGAGTATTAGAGAGTAGTCATGTACCATAGGAGGTGGTGCCTTGAATAAAGCGGAGAATCCGCTTGACCTGCTGATAATGGTATATCATGGGATTCTGTCTAAATTGCATACGTGACAGAGTGAAGGATACATTGGGCCTGGTGAAGGTAAGGGTACTGATCAAGCCCACCAACAGTACTGCAATATAATTAAAGATTATGAAATAGATCACTGCATTCCTTGAAAGACAATTTCCACCAAAGTAGGTGCATACACACCGGTTGTAGAGCGTCGTCTGATTTGGCAGCTAGCCCAATTTGCATTGGAGAAGGCATAAAGAACCAGTGGAGTATTAGAGAGTAGTTATGTACCATAGGAGGTGGTGTCTTGAATATAACGGAGAATCCGCTTGACCCGCTGATAATGGTATATCATGGGGTTCTGTATAAATTGCATACGTGACAGACAGTGAAGGATACATCAGGCCTGGTGAATGTAAGGGTACTGATCGAGCCCACCAACAATACTGCAATATAATTAAAGATTATGAAATAGATCACATAGGAGGAAAACAGGATTCCTTTGCTCGGGTAAAGCAGAGGATCCGGATTCATCCTGTGGAGCATGATGCAAATCATAGAGAGCCCAATAAAGCCTGCAAACATAAGTGGACCGTAAGGGGTCTATCCATCTAGGCGGTTGTTCCATGTAAACAGGCTCCTAAAGATGGTCATGAAAGAATGCATTTTTGGGGTGACTGGATCAATTGTGAGTCAAAGCAACTGAGAACACGCACCATATATATTATACATAGCAAATTTGATCACGGGTGAGAAAGTCTTTGTAAAATCAATTCCTGAGACTTGATGAAACCCTTTGTTGATGAGGTGATCTTTCCAACTGCATGAATTTATAAACCCATTTACAACCAATTACATAGATTTGGAAATACATGATACTAACTCCCATGTGCCATTACTTATAAAGGGTTGAGTTGTCTTTCTCTATGGTTATCTAGTCACTTTGCGTCAATAACTCAATTTCTTCCACAATCTATGCAAAATCAAAGGAAATTGTAATTATTATTCTCCAACGTATTATTAAGGAATGAGTTCTAAAGATTCCATTTTCTTTGAGATGTTTGTTTATAACAAATGGCTCACCTTTGAATTTTTTGTTTGAGCATTGTAGGAATAAAAAAGTGTAATTGATTACATTTAGGATCCATAATGATTTTACTTTCGTTTATCATAAATTCTCATTTATTAAACCCGCCCATAATTACATAACGGGTTTTCATAGCATCGAGTGTTCACCTGTTTGGTCTCATTACCTCCATTGGTGGCACACATGTGATTGATCTAGGCCATTCATTTGGTTACGTGAACCATAAACATGCTGTGTGTAAAATACCATGGCTGTTCAGTTATCAAGTGAGCCACACATGTACCATGAATTCAGACTGTGTCTTTAACCGCCCATTCTTCTCAAACAACTATGATCTACCTAATCAACGGAGCGATGACAGTTCCGGGACCAGGGCATGTTCATAACGTGCGTTACCTGATGAACGGCCTAAATCTCTTACATTTGTGCCATACAACAATGGAATGAGATCCGCAAAGGCAGCTGTGTGGTGGGCCCGCATTTTATAAAAACCCTTTCTAAACGAGCAGCCCTGAGTCAATTAGACAATTAGACGGAGAAGAGAGTGACAAAATCGAGTTGAACTGTTTTGATTGCTAAATTGGACTATTCCCAGAACCTGCCTCTCTTGGAATTACTTTCCTGGCTTTTTTAGGCAGACACGGTGTGACTATTGCTAGGTGCGGCCGTTACTGTGGAGCCCACCTTGATGCATATATTCTATATCCACGCCGTCCATCCATTTTTTCAGATCATTTTAAAGCATGAGCCAAAAATGAAGCAGATCCAATTCTCAGGTGGACCATATCATAGCAAACAGTGGTGGTTGAATGCCCAAGGCCACTAAAACTTCCAAGGGCCCACTGTAATGTTTCAGTATTGTTTGTTTCCCATCCAAGCTGTTGATAAGGTCACATCAACCTGGATGAAGGGTGAAAACAAATATCAGCTTGATCCAAAACTTTTGTGGCCCATTAATGGTCAATCACCACTGTTTCCTATGGCACATGAGAATGGGATCTGTTTTATTTTGATGACCCAGCTCTAAAATGATCTTGAAAAAAAATGATGGACGGTGTGGATATAGAATATATTAATTAAGGTGGGTCCTGCGGTAAGGGCTGCACCTAATCCGCTCCCAAACCACTTCACCTGGATGAGATCCACTCCGTCGATCAGCTGTGAAAACCTGTGTTTGGACTGGGACCAAAAACTCAGGCCGGTTCAACATGCAGGAGGATTATACCATGGAAACAGTTGAGATGGGAAGTCCACCATTAAAATTGTATCTCAACAGTTGAGATGGGAAGTCCCACCATTAAAATTATATGCCATCCAACCCACTCATCTGTCACGCCACACCAATATGAACAGGTTAACCGTAAATGAGGACATTTCAAGATTCTAGTGGGCCACACCACATGATTTAAAAGGTTTTAGGCTTACTTTTATGCTTTTCTCTACAGTGTGGCCTACCTAAGTCTTCGATTCGACTGACTTTTAGGATTGGAGGAGAGAATATGGTGTTAGACCTGATGAACGGATTGGATTTGATACATATTTGTCCCAAGTAGCTCTCTGTTAGCGCAAGCCAGGCCCTCCGACGTGGCTACACCAATCAGAGCGCGGATTAAGTGACGCAGGAAAACAGCTCCGTGGCCGAGGCCCTGACTATTGGTCCACCTCAATGTATGTGTTGTATATCTTCTCCGTCCATCTGTTTTTTCAGATCATTTTAGAGCATGGTCTGACAAAGGAGACATATCCAAATCTTAGGCGGACCACGCCATAGGAAAGCAGTGTTGATTGAAAGCCTACCATTAAAAATTTCCTAAGGACCACTGTAATGATTACTTGGAGAGCGAAGTAGGTGGGACCCGGGCTCTCCAAGTAGGTGGGACCCGGGCCTCACCCAACACGGTGCGGCTTTTACCGCGGGTTACCCTGGGCCCACCTTGACGTATGTATTATGTATCCATGTCATCCATTTGTTTTTCATATTATTTTATTTTAGGTGATTATACCAAAAATTAAGTATATCCAATTAGCAGATAGATCATAACATAGGAAATAGTGTTGATTGATCATTAATAGGGCCACGAAAGTTTTGGATCAAGATGATACTTGTGTTTTTCCTTTCATCCAGGCTTTTGTGAGCTTATCAACAGATTGGATGGCAAATAAACACTACATAAACATTAAAGTGCCTCCTAAGAAGTTTTTAATGGTAAGATGCTTACTAACCGTTGTTTCTTATTATACGGATCACCTGATAATTTTCTGTGCTTCGTTTTCGGGGTAATTCCCTTAAATGATCTGGAAAAACATATGGATGGAGTGGATATCTAATACATACATCAAGGTGGGCCCTACGGCAACCCCACTGTGGGGGCCGCAGCCTTTTAGGTGAGGCCGGGGGCGGCCGGGGTCTCACCTAATCCGCTCTCGTCTATTTGCCATCCAACCTGTTGATAAGGGGAGCGAATTAGGTGTTACCTCGGGAACAGCTTTATGGGTGTTACCCCTGCCGTGTGGCCCACATGGATAGTATTTTGCATATCCACGCATCCATTTCTCCAGCCCATTTTAGAATGGTCTTTCAAAAAGTATGCAAATATAAATCTCAAATGGACCATTCCACTGGAAGCAGTGCTGATTGAGTTCTCACCATTAAAAATTCCAAAGAGCCCATCGTAAGGTTTTCGTAATGTTTATTTGCAATCCAAGCTCTTGATAATGTCAAGAAGAAGGAAAAATTTGAAGATCAGCTTGATCTAAAACTTTTGTGGCCTGCAAAATACTTTTTAATGATTATTCATCACTCTTTCTATTGGTATAGTCCACTTGAGATTTTGGATCGCGTCTTAAAATTAGACGTATTAATAGATGGACGGCATGGATATACAAAACATTCATCAAGGTAGGCCCCACACAGTAGCGGTAATACCCACTAAGGCACCTGGGTGAGAGCTACTTTGCTCCCCCATCAACGGACGCGAATTAGGAGTTACCCCGGGAAAAGCTTAGTGTGGGTGTTACCCTAACCGTGTGGGGCCCATATTGACGTTTCTTTTAATATATCTGCGCGGTCTCTCTACTTTTTTTTTTTTTTTTACTTATGTCATTTTAGGATGTGATCCAAAACCCTAAGAAGATCCAAATCTCAGGTGCATGATACCACTAGAAACAGTGATGAATAACCATTAAAAATGTTATGTGGGCCACAAAAGTTTTGGATCAATCTGATCTTTATATTTTCCCTTTAGCAAGACCTTATTGACATTTTCAAGAGCTTGGATTGCAAATAAACACTACCAAAACCTTACGATGGGCTCATTGAAATTTTTAATGGTGGGGCACTCAATCACACTGTTTCTAGTGGTATGGTCCACTTTAGATTTGGATCTTCGTAATTTTTAGAACATCATCTTAAAATGGGCTGTAGAAAAGGATGGATGGGATGGATATACAAAATATCATTCATGTGGGCCATACGTTAGGGTAACACCCAGGTAACACCTAATTGGCAAAAAAATACAAATAGCCGCTTCATACAAAACTTTTGTCGGCCCCAATAAGTGATTAGGGGTGGGAATTCGATACCTACTGTGTAGTCTACCTGAGACTTTGGATCTGTCTCATTTTTAAGAACACGCACTAAAATGAGCTAGGAAAACCGATGGACGGCAATGGACATATAGAACAAACATCTACGTAAGCTCCACAGTCTACGCCTCGCCCACTAAGCTGTTAACCTGACTCACGTAATGCGCGCCCCTCCTGTCAGGCTAACTTAATGTTTTAGTGTTTAAGGGGGTGCTTGTTTTCAATTCCATCATCTAAATGCAGATAAATGGATGATAATTATTGTATACACATGTTTGGCAGAAATGCATATTTCCTCTCAAATGCAGTTTGAAAAGAATGGATTTAAATTTGTAGCCCCAAGGTCTGTGACATATCCATGCCATCAATCCATTTTACCAAAACATTTTATGGCATGAGCCCAAAAATGATCTAAAGCTCAAGTGGCCCATAACATAGGAAATCGTAATCATAAAAGGTTTTTAATAGTAGGCATTCAACCCACTATTTGGTGTGGTGTGGTCTAACTCAATTTTGGTTTCATGAACTAAAATCAGCCTAGATGGCTGGTGTGGATAAGCCACATTTATCAAAGTGGGCCCCACATAAAATTTACCCAATCCTCAATTTTAGTATCAAAAAGTGGTTCTCACCTAGAAAAAAGTAAGGGACAATGCCATACATATGTTTATATTTTAGTTGAATTCTTAAAACAAACTTGCTTTTAAATTGTTTCCTAAAATTTGTCTAAATGTTTTGTCATTAGTAAAAAATTGTTCGTCATTTAACACCATTAAATATTAAATACCATATATATTTTTAAAAAGACAATGATACCATCAAAGAAAACCCTAAGACATATTTCCAATAAAACATGCAATATCTCTCCTCCGAACAACCAGGCGTAAAGTAGGGACGTGAATCTCTTGCAACCCACACTCAGACGGAATGGGGGAACCAAAGCCTCTACAGCCCATTGCCATCTCCCTGTAACACCCACTTAGTACATTAGTAATTCACTGGCTGATGTTACGACGTGCGCTCATGTGACCAATGTGTGTGACAAAAAATTAAGGTAAATCTAATACTCAGATAAGCCACAACACAAGAAAGAGAAAGGATAGAAATGCCTGCCATTAAAATATTCTTGGAACCCACCATAATGTTTAGGTGCCACCCAACCTATTTATAAGGTGATTCCAGACTGAGATGAGCTGAAGTGAAAGAATGAATATCATCTGAACACTCAAGAAGGTTTTAATGGATGACGTTCAATTCATTCTGCTTCTTTAGTGTGGCCCGCTTGAGGCAGCTCATGTTAGGCTATGAACCCAAAAATCAAGCTGATCCAAAACTCAAGAGTGGGCCATATTATAAGAAATAGAGGGAATGGACCACCAACCATTGAAACCTTTTTAGGGATCGCTTAAGTTTTGTATGAGGATGACATTTGGTTTTCCCTTCATGGTGGTGCGACCATGGGAGTCACCCTATGGACGGGATAGAATGCATATGAACATCACATTGACCTGATGAAGGTTTAAATTATGACCCACTTGCGTTTTGGATTCCCCTTGGATTTTGGGCTCACATCTTAATAAGAAATGGTGCAGATGATAGACGGAATGGCTGTCACACAAACAACCAGTGGGTCCAATAGAGCTTGCTAAGAAATTTCTACGTGCATAAGCATCGTACTCAATGCATGCCTACACAACGAAGTAGATTTCAATCATCAAGGCCTGGCTGGACTCAACGACAACCCGACTAGGGACAGGAATCATCTATAGCAGTCGCTTTCTACAGCGCATAAAATCCAAGCTGTGGGGCCCAGCATTCCATCAAGTGATCCGGAGATCGCCTTATTTGAACTGTACATACAACGGATCAATCCCATTAAAAATGAGACTTAGCAAATAAATACATAAATATTATGTATTTACAAATACCTAAATAAAAAAAATACATTTCTGTATTTACAAATACCCAAATAAAGAAATACATTTACAAATAATCACATAATTAATTTGTGATTGTTGTAAATACCAACTTTCTTAGTTTTTCCTTACTGTTGCTAACTTTTTTGGTACACTGTCTTTATCCTAAGATCTCTTTGCCTTTCAACAACTCAAAAAAGATAAAGGAAAAAGGAAAAAAATGGAAAAAAAAAGGAAAAGAAAAGTTTAAAAAAAGAAGAAAAAAATCAATTAAAATTACTTTGTGGTATGTTTCATATGAAGGACAATTAAAGGATTTATGTTGAATTTTGTGGTATGTCCCATACGGGCATTTCGTCATTTTCTAACAACATTGCTAATGGAAGTTGTGAGAAATTAAGGGAATGTGGTTGTTTGCAATAATGATGTATTAATAATCTGGCTGTTTACAAACTATATGTTTTTATTTGGGTATATTGCAAATACTCTATTATTGATGTGGGAATTTGTATAAACACCTCGGGCGGAAAAAAAAAAAAAAAAAAAAAACTTCCAATGGATTACATCAATGGAAACAATGTAAAATTGGTCTTAAAACCTGAAAGTTCATGCCGTGTGGCCCACCTGAGTTTTGGGTGGTGCTGATTTTTGTATCTTCATTTCATCTGGATGAGTTAAACATGATTAATATCAGGTTTGATGAAAGATACACACCAAGTTGCCCTAAAAAAAAGGCCTGTAGTTAGCATCCCGTACCCCGTTACTCAATGTGGTGTGGCCCACCTTGGTTGTGGAGCTGAATTATTTTTTTTCCCAATGGCTTAGAATTGAGGATACAATGTGATGGACAGAGTAGATCATTTTGTTCAATGGCCTTTAATATTGGAAGTCAATATGTACTTACACATAAATGAGTCAAACAAACAATTCGATCCATCTATTTGCTAGGGCCAGTCAGGACATTGCTCATGATTATAAAGAATCACTTTTGTTAGCAATTGTAACCATACCATCCATGGGCTGAAAAAGGGATGGCTATAGAAAATAAGGTGATGGATTGCATCATCTAGCCATTACCATTGTTGCCTCTTACTCCGTAAATGTGTTCTAAACTTAATAGAGATGGTTCAAATCAACTGATTAGACTGTTCCAGCAGACTGATGCAACTAGGAGCATCGAAGTACCTCTTATCTTATTAACGTTTAGACAAATACCGCAAAGCAATAGATTCTTGCTTCAGCTGCAAAGGTATGTTGATCTCTAATCATGCCAATTGCGGTCAGACCTAAATTCTGGAACTGATTGGTAGTGCTAACCTTGGATGGACCCAATTCCGATCCGACTCATTTCTACCCTTGGTTCTTTGCTAGAGTACTTGAACCACAACGATAGAAGAAAAAAAAAAAAAAACTAATTCACACTCCGGAATCCGAGAACCATAAATATTACTTTCCGGTCCTAAATCCAGTGTCGGCAAGGGAATTTTTTTTTTTTTTCAATTTTCCATTGTCATGCTCCAAACTTGACGAGTGGGCTCACTAAATTCTCAAACTCCAAATCCGGTTTGTAACAATAGAAGTTTCATATTTTTTTTCTTTTTCTTCCTAAGATATTTAATTTGATAACTTTGTCTACTCTAATGTGAACAACCCCAACAACCCACATATAACAAATACATCATGATGCAAGGTAAAAAGCACTAAACTTGGAATTCTTATAATGTAACTAAATTAGAAATTTATAGGTTATTTAAAGGGGCGCATGCTAAGTGAACAACACTGAAGCAATTTTGGGATTGAAGCAATGTTTCAAAATTCCAGATGAACACCCACCCATGCAAATGGTTCGTTAAAGCGTCTATGCATGATACAACCAAAACAAAATCAAAATAGATCTATTTGGACGCACATAAAAACACATCATTTAATGAAGATAGAGAGGGGGAACAAGCTGGCACGACAGTACTTCTCACAACCACTGAACCTACACATCATTTGATGAAGATAGAGAGGACAAAGTACACTTCTCACAATCACTAAACCTGTGCACGTATAATTTCTACTTAATAAGAAAACTTTTTTAAGACGTGAAACTTTGTAAGACTTCCTAAGCTACTCATCAATTTAATAGACGTGTAGCCTATTGTCATGAAGCTTTATTTTTTATAGGCGATGTCTCTACAATAATCCTTATATGTTACTTCATCAGCCACACCCACAACAAACTTATCCAAAAACAGTCTCTGACCAAGGCCTACTCTCGTAGGGCACCTCATATCCCAGAGTGTAGATCGCTTGCGTTGGAGGCATAGGGAAATTTTGCGTTGTTGCTTTTTATTGGCCAAGGCCATCACCCATGACACCGTCTCACAAAATACACTGATTTTCTCTCCTCAATAGATTGAGTACTACACAACACAATGTTTAATATGGGGAACTTATCTAGGCTTCATCATAATTTATGTGTTAGATCCACACTATTCATTAATTTTCCATATCATATAAGTATGAGCCCAAAAATGAGGCACATCCAAAGTTCAAACAGACCACACCATAGAAAGTAGCGGGGAATGAACAATTATTGTTGAAACTTCCTAGGTTCCACCATGAGGTTTATTTGCCATCTAACCTCTTCATAAGGTCACACGAACTTGGATGAAGGGAAACTAAAACTATCAACTTGATAAGAACCTTCAAATCCATCATTGATGTGGGCCACACTACAGGAAAAAAACCACGACACAAAGCGAATTACTATGAAAACGAAGTTATCAGAGATGAAGAACAATTTACCCGGATCTAAGCCCTACAGTAGAAAGATCCTAGCTTTTACTCTCTCAACCCTTAAACACGTTTTGGCAATCTATGATACCCTAATCCCGTAATTACACCCCATTATATAATATTAATAAACTGAAATTAGAAATAAATCATGCAAAATCACACTAAACAGTGTGCCAGCCATCATTCAACCGACCCAAACGTTCAGGTGACTGAATATGGTCAAAATTGTCCAGAGAGTAACTATCACATCCAGGGTATTTTCGGACAATCGAGTTAAGGCCCGTCGGTCAAACAAAGACCTCTCTGATCTCATATTGAAGACATCTCCAACAATCTCCACCATGGCTTCGATCCTCAAGCTCCACTGCTTCAAAGCTCTATCCTTCACCTCTAATTCGTCTCCATCATAACTCCATCATTACTCGTGCATACACGACTTCACTCCAGCACCTTCATGCCTTGCTCGTTCATGTAGCCTGGGTGCGCATACCACATATGTCCAGACGTGGAATCTGTTACAGACGTTATAGCTCTACTTGATGAAGTGCTTCCGATCAACTATGTAAAGATTGCCTCACCTCCGTGCTTTCATCACCACGAGTCCCTCCTTTAAAACTTTACAAAATCGATCAAACCTGGTGAATTTATACTTAATTGCATCAAGTGCACCAAGAGAGATCAAATTCTTCTTTAACCTAAGCACATAACTCACATCTGTCCAAATGCACTTGACTATCGAACATCTTAATACACACCGAATCAATACCCACCACCTTGCAAGTGTAATAATTACCTAAGAATACTGAACTACCGTCATACTCCCTATATGAGGTGAATGAACTTTGGTTGCAACACTCCTAAATTTTTTTAATTAATTAAGTGTATTAAAAATTGTAAATAGTAATTAAAAATAAATTTAAGTATAAAAAATTGACACAAAGAAATAAAAATAAATTGATT
This sequence comes from Liriodendron chinense, assembly GCA_003013855.2. Lineage (NCBI taxonomy): Eukaryota > Viridiplantae > Streptophyta > Magnoliopsida > Magnoliales > Magnoliaceae > Liriodendron > Liriodendron chinense. Next base: position 8,706,673 of record PVNU02000637.1, on the reverse strand, counting down.
GCTCAAGTGGTAAAGTCACTCTTAAGCTTAGGAGAGGTCATAGGATTGATACTCGTCTTTGTAATAAAATTATTTTTGACAAATCCAAGAATAAATGCAAATTTAAAATGGAGACATAAAGGGAGACGCCCTCTCCTTAAAATAGACTTTTTCATTTTTTATTTTCGTGCATCTAGCTTTATCCTGCCGGATCTACTGCAATAGGACTGGGTCAATTGGTCATTCGTTCCTTGCTTTGATATATAAATGGATTCTAGGAAGAGACAACAAAAGTTTGGTTATATGTAAAGTCTCTTGTTATAGAGATCGATTGATGTACATCGGGTGATGCCAGATTAAATCTGAACGGATCATATGTTTTTTAAGGCCAAAATATATGAAGGCCCAAAGTTTTAAGTTGATCTAATCAGCAAATGGACCACAATAATAGGATCTGATCCTAGCCTTTTTTATTTGTATATGTGATCCCATGATGGATCATCGGCTGCTTAAGATCCAATCTAAACCATTCATGTGAATTTTAAGATAAATCTAAATCCACTTCCAAAATCCTAGATGGATCCGATCATCTAGTAGGTCATAATGATCATATACATATGAGTGTTAAAGACATAATCTAAAAATAAATATAAAGATTGAATGGCTCATATTTGGCAATCTATTTGTCATCCCTAATTTGATCGTGTGAGAGTTAATGGATGGTTCAAATATGACCCATTAGAGTAATAACATCATTGAAAGTAAGAAAGTATTGATATATCTACGTAAATTTGGAATTTCATACTAAAATAAAAATTTTGTCTGAGGGGGTTTTGGCATAAATTTCAGAATGCCACCCGAATCTTCAAAAAAATTAAATTTACATACTGTTACTGAAAACAACCTGAATCTGCAGAAATTTCAAGGGCTAAATTTTAATAGCACCTTAATTTCAGCAATAGTTTTATTTAAATGAGATCTCTTAGTGTAAAACTATATAATTACATAATTATGATGCAATAAAACACCTTTAGAATATTTTAAGAATCCTGAAATGATGTATATTATTGAAATTATAGAAATGAAAATTGACCTCTCATATGGCGAGATGAGTATATCTTGCGATACGTTGATAAGTAGCATTACATGCACTTCATTATTTACATGCATAGTGATCCTGCGTTATAGCTTATAGGACCACACTAGAAGACCTGTAAGTACTTACAGTACTGGGTGATCTAGGGGACCATCCCTGGATGCTTAAAAAAATATTTAGAAAATTACCAAAATGGTGGAAGCCTATCCTAGGAGGGTGGATGCAGGTTGATAGATATCCGACTCAAGCAAGTGGACAGATTAATCCACTTGATTCATCATCTTGTATTGCATGACATCTATTCATTTACATATGCATATTGTTCTATTTTAATTGTGGCATGCATGATCCTATGATGGGTTCACTCACTGGGCCTAGCCAGTTGACACTTGATTGATAAACTGTACAAAAATGTTTGATGAAGAACCCTTAGCTCAAGCTTAGGAGAATAAGGCTGAACCAGTAAATAATTCATAGAAGACGTAGTCATATGGAACTAACAATGAATTAGTAACATTAGATTGATTGGATGATTTACTTGAAATATCTATTTCTTTGAAGTTACAACTTCATTTTTCTAATATTGAATAATATATATCTTAGCATGTAGCATCTTTGACTTTTATATTAATTAAGTTGAACATGTATTATTTATGGTTATGGATTTCATTTGCTATTAAGTTTCGAATGGGAGGACTGGCTTTAGAAATAATTAATGACAACTAAAGGTAGTCGATTACTTGAGAAACCTGGAAGGTGTATTCTGTAAATAATGGTCGTGTGTATTTTGTGTTGAATGATGTGTGTGATTGGATGAATTGAATGAAACTTATCATACATATAAAGTTGTGCCTCTGATTAACTATATGATTCATTGATTTAAGTACACTCGGTGTACAAGTCATGGACCATAATTCGGGTCTGAGGGTGCATGCTTTGTATCTGAATTTCATGGTGTGACACTAGTCAGGGACACATGTGATACGATACACATGAATCTAAGAGTCACTCATCGCTGAGATACTTGAATTTGAATATAGTTAATACATCATGATCATTACTCATGTCCTCTGTGAATTCTACAGTATTGGCCTTCGTAAAAGAATCTTCAGACTTCTCTTTCTTTGACTTGAGATTCTGATAATCCCTTTTCATGTGCCCTTTCTGTCCACAATTCTAGCACTTTAACTTACCCTTTCCATTGCTATTGGATTTGGATCTCAATTGAGAAGATCCTATATCCCGCTCAAAATTTCTTTCTCCTCGTAATTAATGCATTTGAAGGCATACCCACATCACAGCTCTTTTTTCTCATCGCCTTCGACTAGAAGGCTAAAATAATAGTGTCAACGCTAATGCCCCTCCTACCACGGCACAAAGAGTCTTTAAACGACTCATACAATTCTGGAAGAGAATTCAATAGGATAAACGCTGGATCTTCATCATTCATCGTCTCATCCACATCCAACAGTTTGCAAATAAGTCTATTAAAGCTATTAATGTAGCTCTCAACCTCATCCCCCTCTGTCATCTTCAGGTTGAATAACTATAGCTTCATATACAAATGATTTTTAAGAAATTTCTTCACATATATATTCTCCAACTTCGTCCCATATATCAGCCACAGTCTTCCCTCTCATGACGTTTTAGGAAAGATATCCGTTAGTCATAATTGAATTAAGATATTAACATTTTGATCCATCTTCTTTCACTCTTCTTCTTTCATAATTTTAGGTCGCTATCCAATGAGTGCATCTTCCAATTCTTGCTAAATTAGGAGGCCCTTCATCCTTACCTTCCATAGTTTAAAGGTATTTTTTTTCGGAATACTTCTTTATGTTGAATATCATGCAGGACGCCATTAATACCTCGTCTCATATTTGAATCTGCTTCCCAATGTTATCTGTAATACCACTTGTTGGGAACCCGTGAAAGCAAACTCATAGTGGAATCAAACGAGATAATCATAATAACAATAAGTAAATCACACATATGAGACAATTCAAATTTTATGTGGAAAAACCCTTGCAGGAAAAAACCACGTCACAAAATGAATCACATGAGAATGAAGTTACAAGAGATGAAGAACAACTTATCTAGATCTAAGCCCCACAAGAGAAAAACCCTAGCTTTTTCTCTTTTCCTAGAACACTCTCAACCCTTAAATACATTTTGATAATTATCGATATCCTAATCCTGCAATTACACCACATTATATAGTAATAAACTGGAATTAGAAACAAATTGTGCAAAATCGCATTAAACAGCACGTCAACCATTGGTCGACTGACCCGAACATTCGAGCGACTGAACATGGCCAAGATAGGTCTAGAGAGTAACTGTCTCATCCAGGGTATTTTCGGTTGACTGAGCCAAGGCCCGTCGGTCGACTGAAGACCCCTTAATCTCAAATTGAAGACTTCTCTAACAACTTGTTGGGATTTTTAAACGCAGTAATTTTTTTTAAAAGTAAAAGTAAAAGCTTATAACTAAGTAAAATCTCATATTTATATATTCTCATATTTTTAAATTTTATAACTTATAGATCCACAATTAGATGTTCTCATATTTTTAGAAAATTAAAACCTCAAATCCTATAACTAAGATTATGGATCCACAATTAGATGTTCTCATATTTTTAGAAAATTAAAACCTCAAATCCTATAATTAAGATTTACCCGAATGGTGATACTAAAGATCCGTCAATTTGTCGATGTCATTCCTTCAACTAGAAGATCATCTCTCTCTTATCTATCCAGATGAAGGAGAGGATGAGAGTCACATGTCAACCCTTAGAATAAGGCCAAGGGTGACACCAAAGCTGTCCACACAAATTATAGATGAAAGAGAAATGAGATTTTGTGTGCATGCCCGTTTGCTTGTGTGTGAAGGTACACTAAGAGGAGACCTCTAATGCACTTTTTTTCTCTGTCCAGGACTCATTATCCTCTATGATAGATCTAAATATAATGAAGAATAAAGATTTCAAAGGGATACCAATTATGGTACTCTACAATCCTACAAGCTTTTATATGCCTCGTTACATTAGATGTTTATGATCCCGCCTTATTCTATGAACTCAAATTGATTCGATCCTTCTATTATCATGGCCATTCACCATTGACCCAATACTCATATAGATCAAGTGGTGGATCACACAAGATTTAAACCATCATATCAATGTCAAGTGCTTTTGGAATGGACTTACCACCATCTTTGGACCCATAAAAAATGAGCCCAAGATTAGTCCACAACACATGCATGTAGGGCCCTTGATTTGACTTAAAACTATGTAATTAAGATTGGAGCCCCTTTGAGCCCGACTGCTTGGGCTAACCTAGCTAACCAGAAGGAGTCATCCAATGTAAATTTGGAGTGATCCTAGACCCATCGCTGGACCCACCAAAGATTAGCCCCAGACCAGCCCTTAGACCGTGTAAGGCCCCCCAAATGGGTCCATATATAGTTGGGGCGGTTGGGATCCCAAATCGTCACAACCTTTGATCAGTTTGGGGGGCCCCACCACCTCTCACTCGTTGGTCAGTTGGGTGGTCCACCTCTAGCCCTCATCTCATGGATGCTCCCATTTGATTTCAAATGGTTCCTTAAGTTTATGCTACAACGTTTGAATATATGTTCATATGTTGCTGAATTTTGACCCTTACTTGGGCCTGGGTTGGACCCTCTTGTTGGACCATTTAAACCATTATACAAGGCCCTTAAATCATATTCAGGATGACCCCTAATCTAACCCCTAAACTATGCCCAACGTGGAGCTTACACACATATGTAGGAATGTACTCACTGGGCTTTCTTAAGCTCGTTCCTACTACTATTGTTTTTTTAGGCAAAGGTAAGCAATAAAAGTAACCTAGCATGGATCGTCTATGGATGTTACTTCGACTCTTTTTGTTCTTTCGAAATCCATAATATAATATATAATGGAGCCTTGTGCATTTTTTGTAAGTGTGAATGATATATATTACAGGTGAAAATTTTGATTCTCAGTTGCCTGGACATCACAACCTTACTGTTCAAATATATTGGAACAAATTAAATTTTACAAATTTTCCAGTCACACACTTGAATTCGGCATCGCAGCACATATTTGGATGCCGGATTCAAAGTGCGAACTTGGTATGAGAGCATAAGATTTGAAATTTATCTGGGGTTAATCACTGATTTGGAAACTTAGAAACAATGAAACTTAGGATTCCTGATTTGCGAACTTCCGATCGAGTCATGATCCCTGATTTAAGAACATAAGACTCCAAACGGAGCATCCTTAACTAAAGAACTTAGGAATACTGGAATTTAGAATGCTTTTTTGTGTGATAATTGTGATTTAAAGGGTCGCCATGTTTCTAAGACCTTGCGGAGGTTACGGTGGGACCCAGAACCCGAGATAGGGAACTCAGTTGAGCTAAGGTTTTAAAAAAAAAAACATTTGATGGCCAAAAAAGGCCAAGTAAAGCTTCTGGAAGTCAAACATCATGGCACGTTTAATAAGTGGAGCAACCTAATACTTGAGGAAGAGCATCTGAACGTGTGGCCCACCCAATGGAGGATAACCCTTTGTGGGCGCATGAGTTGTCATGGCGTGTAAAGGTTCTCTCTTATATAATGCACGTGGGCTTAGCAAACTTCAAAAAATGAAAAACCTTGTTACTCATAAACCCACACTGACTTGAGATATACCCCATCCTCCTCAGTTATTCCACACATGATAGGATTTGTATGATGATCTGAACAACTAATTCATCATAAGGTTTGAAAATTGGCCATAGAATTTTTTTTTTTTTTTTTTTAATGATTAGACAACCCTAACCACATAAAAATGATGTAGAAAAAATAATGCCTAGGTTTTATTGAGTTTTGCAAACCATTTTAAACGGTTGAGATCCTTAGCTTATGACAGATCCATGGTGTCCACTGTAAATGGACGGTTCAAACCAATGTACACATATGTCATGTGTACTGTACAGGACCTGGGAGTACAAAAATTTCATTCTCCCAGGTGGATTGAAGCTCCTCACGTAGTAAAAGATGCATAAAATAACTTACAGTGAAATAAAGCTCCAATCAGAAAAGTGTGGGGCTACAGCTGATGGCCAGGTAACAGCTTAGTGGGTGTTATCCTCACCGTGTGGGGCCCACCTTGATGAATTTGTTTCATATCTACGCCGCCCATCCTTTTTTACTGGATCATTTAAAGACGTTGTCCCTACATTGAAGGTAACACCTAATCCGCGCCCCCTTGCAAGCTAGCCGACTTGAGGGGGTGCGAATTAGGTGTTACCCAGGTAACAACTTAGTGGGTGTTACACCTACCATAGGGCCCACATTGATGATATTCTATTTACTATTTTAAGATGGGAAACCAATATTTATAGATATACAAATCTCAGGTGGACCACACGACATGATACAGTTTTGATTGAGTGCCTCACCATTAAAAATTACAAAGGGCCTATTGTAAAGTTTTCTTAATGTTTATTTGCAATCCCACCTGTTAATAATGTAAATAATATCATGAAGGGAAATTAGATAGACCATTTCGATCCATGCCTCTTGTAGCCAGCAAAATGTTTTTAATGGTTATTAATTACTCTTTCTATTGGTATGATTCACCTAAGATTTGGATCTTCTTATAATTTTGAATTGCGCCCTAAAATGAGACGGAAAAACAGATGGATGGCAAGAATATACAACAAATGCATAAGGTAGGCCCAACACAGTAGGGGAAACATCCACTAAGCTGTTACCAGGGTAACAGCTAATTCCTTCCCGACTTTAGGAAGCGGATTGCCTGTGGGGCCGCCACAGGGATATCCCTGTGGCATGGCGTGGCTCTAACTATGTGGGCCCATGTTGATGCCTGTGTTTTATCCACGCCGACCATCCATTGTAATGGTAGCAAGCTATTCGATGGCCCACCTAATGCATGCATCTAATAAAGTCCTTTCCCTTAAAGTCAAGCACCCAAAAATCAGCTCAAACGAAAACTCAAGTGGGCCACATCACATGGAAAGTTGGGAGGGGACGCCCAACCAATAAAAACATCCGGACAGTCAGTTAGGCCCGCTGTGTTGTAAATATGCCACCAATTCAATCTACTCGTCATGTGTGGCCCACAAAGGATGAAGGAATTCATTCATGTGAATTTGGATTTTTAGGCGTGATACCACGTTGTTTCCTGCATTATGCCGCATGTAAGTTTTGGATGGACATGTTTTAATTTATTATTGTGGACATAAGGGGAGAAAAAAGAATAAAGGTGAATCTAATGGCATGATGTGGGACCGTAGTAGCTCTATAAGACCACACGTTGTGTTGGTACGGTTACCATGTGACCAAACCTAATATAAAAGTTAAAACAATGCATTCTTTCGGTAGCTTGATTTGATTGCTTTGCAAATGAAAGATTTTGTTGTTGGACATCCTATCTTTCTTTGGATTTTCTTACGTCACACCCATTTCCTTGGTTAGCCCTCAACCATCCTCAGGTGGCCGGCCCCATGAAAAGGCTTTAGATACGCCCGCAACATTTGAGGCCCACAGGGATAAAATTGGCATTTCAAATAAGAGAGTCTTTGCCACCAGATCCACTTAGATAGGTGGATCCCTGTCTGTGAGGCAAACCGTGATGCATGTTCTTTACCTCCACGCCGTCCATCTGTTTTTAGAACTCATTTTAAAACATGGTTCTAAAAATGAAATAGATCCAAATCTTAGAAGGAGCAAACGACAGGAACTGGTGGTGATTGACTACCCATCATTAAAAACTTATTGGAGGCCATCGGAATGTTTATTTTCCATCCAACATGTTGATAAGGTCATAAATTTATGGATGAAGGGACCAAATAAATATCAGCTTGATACAATAATTGTGTGGCCCACAAAAAGGCTTTAATGGTCAATAACCACTGTTTCATGTTGTGTAGTCGGCCTGAGATGTGGATCAGATTTATTTTTGGGACCAAGAGCTAAAATTATCTTTCAAAACGTCTGGACGGTGTGGATTTAAGAAACATACGTCCCGGTAGGCCCCATAGTTAGGGATCCACCCATTTCGGATCCACCGAAGCACGCCCGCATTTTAGCAAACATAGCTCCGCCTTTTGGTTGGGCCGCATTAAGAATTGTTGGAATCGCCTGCAACCCAGCAGACAAGTCAGTTCAAAAAACTGGATGCGTCTGATTGACCTTATGCGGTCTTGCGAACGGAAAGGAGCTATGAGGGCCTTTTTTTTTTTCTTTTTTTTTTTTGGGGGGGGGGGGGGACCCAGTCAGTCATGTCAGCAGTGTGGATTTTCACCACTAATGGTTTTGAGACCAAGACGCGCTGTTGAAACTCCGCAGAGTCTACCAATGAGGCAAGGCTAGGAACCCCTCTAAGGGCCTGTTTGGTTGGCATCTAGAAACTTGTTTCGAGCTTAAAATCTAGATTTCAGCCAAATTCAATTTTAATGGGTGTGTTTGGTGGCATATTCCAGCTAAACAGGATTCCATTTAGAAACCTAAATTGGCTGAAATCAAGATTAATGAAATGGGTGTAAGGGACCATTTCTACGAGAGGGAAAAGAGTCAGAAGTGAGTGTTATTCAATATTAATGATAATAACCCTAGGGTGATGTCCACCTTGATGTGTGTGTTGTACATCGATGATGTATGTGTTTTATCTTCATGCGGTCCATTCATTTTGAGAGCCCAATTAAGGGCATTAGACCAAAAATGAGGCAGATCTAAATCTCAAGTGGACCACACCTATAGGAAAATAGTGTTGACTGAACGTCCACCATTAAAAACTTCCTAGGGCCCACTATAATGTTTATTTGTCATCCAACCTAACCATCTGTCTTACAAGACTACCATAGGGGTCAAGTTCTCAAGCAGATATGAAGCCCAAGTGGACCATGCTATAAGCAACGGTTAGATTACACATTTTTCAATCAAACAGAATCTAGATTACACAATTTTCAACCAACAACAAGTTCCATATGGAATTTGTGTTTCTAATCCAAATTCCGCAATTTTGGATTCCAACACTAGAATTTGGATTTTCTTTAGAATGTAGATTCTACAACCAAACGGGCCCTAAGTGGCCACCATGATGTATGGGTTTTATCCGCACCATCCATCCATTTTGCCATGGGATTTTATTGAATATGACCAAACGTTAGGTAGATCCAAGGCTCAAGTGAACGCCCACCATGATATTTATTTGCCATACAACCTATTTATAAAGTTACGTAGACCTGAACACCCAAATTCCATAGTTCAAGTGAGAGACTGAGTGAAGATAGCCTCATTTCAACATTGAGGTCTTATGTAACGCCCTAGATTTTCAAGATTTATTTGAAAATTTTTGAAAATTCATTTTTAATTTATTTCTTATTAATTATCGTACATTTACCGTTGATTTGCGAATAACGAAACATCCGTAGGAGATCTGATAGGGGACCCTTTACAAAAGTTGTTTAGAATGATCCCATAAATATCGTAGAAAGATCATATTTCAAAAATCACGCACTTTTCAAATAATTACAAAAATGCCATTAGTTAAACTTAAGTTAAGATGCTATTTTTAAATATTATAGTTTCTGACGATTACTTTCACGCAAAACTCCGAATTTAAGCATTTTGGCACATATTAACTATACATGTCAAATTTCAGCCCTTAAATCATAGTAGAAGTGGTCCAATTGTCAAATCAGCCCCTTAACCCTTGATTTTCATGTCCATCGAGTGAGGAAAGTAGATGGTTAGTCGTAGTCGAATATTTCTCTTCATATGAGTGACTTGGATCTTTTTTATCATGGACCAATAGTGTGATTTGAGTGCCTCATCTTAATAAGCCTCTTTCTTATGCGCGAAGTTATCTCGTTTTAGAAATTAACGAGTTATCAACTCTTCTCAAATTTGAACCTTTCAATTTATCAACTTATCACCATCAATCGCTTCTCAAATTTGGACCACCCATTATACTCATATGACTACGAGTTTACACAAAATTTGGACCCCGATCTATAATCCTACACCGTTGAACCACAAAGCCAGCCCCTTCCTTTTCCGCCAAAAGTTGAAATTTCAGATATAAGCATTTCTCACCATCAATCAAGCCACTAAATTTTGTACAATTTTTTACCTATCATGACTACATATTTCTCAAAATTTGGGCCTTGATCATCAAGTGTAGACCGTTAATTGAAATTTAGCCCATTTTAATACCCGTTGGCATTTTCAAGGATCAGCCAATCTAGCTAGAATGTGGATCATCAAGAAACTTACATATTTTGACTCTACTCTTCGAACTTGATAAGATGAACGGATTGGAATTGATTAAAGATCACCTGAATATTGAGATTTGAGAAATCCACCTCGAGATGTTGTTACACAAGACCCCGTACACCCTTCTTTTCTCTCCCCATGTGTGCACATCCCTCTCCATATTCCTACTACACACCTCAAAGCCCTTTTCCTAACCCTAGCCTCCATGCCCTAGAGAAAGAGAGAAGAGAGGAGAGAGAGAGAGAAGAGAGAGAGAAGGGGGTTCTTTCTCATATTTTTCCAGCGGCTAGGATATTGTACAACCCTCTTCTAAGTCCATCCTAAGGTGAAAATTTTCCTTAAAGCCTTTCATTAATAATATCACGATTATCATAAGTTTTTTTTGTGACATGTGAAGTTATTTTGTCTTGAATTGCTTATCCATATAACATGAAGTTTGATGTGAGATTTGTAATGAATATCATTATATGGTGATGTGATTCCTTGTTTAGATTTTTGACTAAGAAACATGTGTATTTGTGTTATTTATTTTTGTGAAATCTATGCTCTTATTTTCTTAATCTATATGTTACAAGTAACATTGGTTTTCATATGGTGATATGAAATATGTGTATAAGATCATCATATGAACATCACATTATTGTATACTCTTTGTCCCTAAGTTGGTAAAATTATTCGATGTAGAGAGATGGAACCTATGAGAGGTGTCCATGATGGAAGAATATATCTTAACTTAACTGAGAGAAGGAAGTGATTGTTTGTCAATGGATCCTTATATGTACATGATGCTTGATTAGATCCATTTACATTACATGGGTATTTTAATAAATTTGGCCATGATGTACAACATTGATTTTTTGGGACATGATAAAATCATAAAACGGGACAATGAGTGGACACTAATGGTATACAAATTCTCATGAGCCGGGGTTGGTGCTATGGACACTAATCCTGTGCTGTCGGCTTATGCTGGGTTGCTTACGACTCCCCATAGTGACCACTGAGTTTTATTTAAATCGGTTGTATGCGAAAATACTTAAATAAATGTGAAACTAAAGTCATGTATTCACTTGGCTTCATGTGGGTGTACGGAATTGAGAATAGGCTAGAGCGTCCTACTTCTCCCGTACATTGTCACGTGTAGATTTGGGCTATGAGCGACCGATTTCTCACGTGGTCGGGCAAAACTATGAGCTTGTGCGTCCTAAGAACCTCTGGTGACTAGTGGCTAGCATAAAGTCGTAACAGGGAGTCTCCCACTTCATGTATTGTGATTCTAGTCAGGGTGCCTTAGCCAGAGCATGCATTCCATGCATCGCATTAACAAAGATTTTTACTTGGTTGTTTTGATTTGATTAAATGATAATATCCTGCCTGTGTTTACTCTGTACCGTTATTGTTATTCTTGATTGTCTTTGAGGAATATTCCCCACTATGATAGCATTTAACACTATCCCAAACACAATTTACATGATGCAGATGAAGATCCATGTATTGAACCCGATTTTTAAGGAAAAGAGTTCGATGGTTCGTATGATCACATGGTGGATGATATTGTTGGGGAAACTTAGTTGATATTTTCATTTATTAAATATTTCTTTTGAGTACTTGATACATTTATAGAATTGTAATAAGTCTTCAAGAGAAGATATGGTTTTGTATTTTAATTAATCAGTACAAATATTAGTTGATTCCCTTATTTAAACATTGATGATGACGTAGTAAGTTTGATAGAATAAGATGATAATTGTTTCCGCCATTGTACTTGAATGCTATATTTTATTATTTAACAAATCAATTATTCCATGATTTACTTGGAAATTCGGCCATCGTGTTATAGGCGAGAGTCGAAAATCTCGGGTCGTTACATCTTAGCATCGATTCCCAAGGAAGTGTGTACTAACGATGAGGTGGGTGTACAAAGACTTGAAATCAAAGTGTCTTAAAAATAATTGTCTATTAAACTTAAATTGAAGTCTATGACAACAAGAACTAAACCATACAAATTAACTGCTATATATTACATAAACATGTGACTTAAAAGGTTCTATTTAAGTTACTTAAGATAATCTACTTATGCCTTAAGTAGCTTATCTTGATTTCCACTTATTATACTGAAGTGATTAAGTAACTTTAAATATAAAAAAAAAAAACTACTTATAATTGATCATAAACCAAACTTACTTATCTTAAATAAGTTATTTATCTACTATTGTAAGTAGAAAATGTAACTTATTTGGTGTTATCCAAACAGGCCCCTAACATCCTCCGTTAAATTGAAACATTCGTGTTATCATCTTCAACCTTGCAATGTTACACCCCAATCCATAGATCAAGTCATAGACTGACTGAAGATAACCTCGTTTCACCACTGAAATCTTTGTATTGATTCCTAATTGGGGGTGGCTAACATTATTGGGGGGTGGCTAACATTGCAGTGTGACTAACGGTGGGGGTGTGTACTAACAATAAAAAGAACCCCGCAATGTTAAAAATAGTTTATATATGATTATTGGCTATTATCAGCAATCTTGGAAACTTCTCCGACTATGCAGCCCTGGATTTCTTGAGCCATCAGCTCCAATGGTGGACCTGCCTGATTTTTGTGCCAGGCAATCTACACAATCAAACCCATGACGGCTTGGATTTCTCACTTGCATTCAGGCGAGCACATTTGGTGGCTGCCTAATGCACGTGTTTGCGTAGGGAAACTCCAACACGTATCAACAAGCGTTTATCATATTTACTTTAGTGGTAGGTTTGTGTTTCACATGTTTTTGGAGTGGGAAGAAGGGGAAGTCGCCCGAAGGATCCCTTTCAGCCCACATGCTACTGTTGATGAGGTATTACAAATGCTCGAGCCTGAGTTTCAACATGTACAATTGGGACCATAGCTAAGCAATCCAAACCGTTGATATCATACGCCCTGCAAATGGCCCATGCTCCAAAAAAAGAGCAGTAAACATTTCAATATGTGGCCAACAACACAAAAAGAAAAAAAAAAAAAAAAAAAAAAGAGAAAATACATGAACGAGTTCCTATTTTGATAAACAAAGTGGCAAATATTCCTCACCTGGGAACCTCTGATCTGGCAGATTTTAGTTGCATGGGTCATCTATGATGGGTCCCATAATATGAACGTTTTGGATCATTGAAACATGGGACCACTTGTACAAACAGAGAGCCCAAACATTAATGTAGATAAGGCGGATCCCAGGATGAACGGTTTTGGTGACTGTGGACCCTACTAGCCTACCACAGAAAGGCTCAGGTGCATATATTATAATACCCTTTCGATTATTCCTTACCCAGTTTTGAAAAGAAACAGATGGCCCGTGGATAAGCTATGCCCGGCCTCATATTTCAACTCTCCCTGCACTAACCATTGCACGCGGCACACATGCCAACCAGGAAAGTTCGTGGAAGATCTGAGCTGTACATAAGGTGGACCACACCATGAAGTCAAGCATAAACAAAATTCTTGTAGGCCTACTCATCAGGCCAAACACGCGTGCACGTGGTCGGTAGTCATTTTTTCTAAACCATCAAATTTCATTTCGGGGAGACCACCTGATTTCGTGACCATCTTCACGGTTGGGGCCACCTTATGTGTGACTGAAATTGCGACATGGACGGCAGTCGGTGATATGCCCTACACATCAGTAAGGTTGGCGCGTCTGCCTGATGTAGAAGTGCGCGTAGAATGGTGGCTGATCAGCTATGAAGCTCGTTGACTGGACACGCGTCCCATAGGCTAGCCATGTATTTTGACTTTTGAGTTCGTTTTTTCTCTGTCGGGAGTTAGAATCTAACATACGTCGTCGATGGACGCGAATTGGGTCCTACCCCCAACCGTCCCTGGTTAGGAAGGGACAGGGCCTTTTAGGCGACACCTTGATGTATGAGTTTTATCCACACCGTTCATCCATTTTTCCATGTCATTTTGGGGTAGAGGCGAAAATTTTGAGGTAGTTACAATGCTGAATTGGACCACGCAGTGGGGATTAAACACCTGCCATTGAAAAAAGATTTGGTAGCCACAGAAGGTTTGGATCAAGCTGATATTTATGTTTTCCGTTCATCCAGTTCAATGTGGATATATGAACAGATTGGATTGATATTATCCTTCAAGGTGGACCCTAGGAAGGTTTCCAATGGTGGGTGTCATTATCAGAGCTACTTCCTGTGGTGTGGCACGCATGAGCCTTGGGTTAGCTTCATTTTTCGGCTTGTAGCCTAAAACGATATGGAAAAATGGATGGGCAGTGTAGATAAAACCCATACATCACGGTGGCCCCTCAGAGGCCCCATCCATTCCTCCATTAAGGGGCAGGGAGGGTAGTAACCAATCTGCGTCCGTTGTCGAGACGCTCTGACAATTTTCCAACCATCCATTTTCTCGCTATTACCATAAATAAATGATTCCTGATAACCATGCTGCAAAGATGATTATAACCTTTGATTTTTAGAGTAGAATGAGAGGTATTGAAGAACTTCTTTCATTTTCTAAATTCATCTTCAGATAGTGGTTAAAATGATCCGTTCAGTCTAGGTTTGTTATTTAGACAATATAGTACAGCCTTCACAAAATGGACCGTTCGGATCATTGGAATTCTCAGCATGTGGGTCCCAGTGCGTGGCTACATACGTTTGATCCTCAGTCGCGACGGTGGCAAAATAAACTCATTTTTTATGAAACGCGCGACGCACGTGGAGATAAACGATTTAAACCTGTAATTTTTGGAAAAAGTAATTGAACATTAAAAGGGATTTTTTTTAAACAAAAAAATATCTGTAATTTATTCTAATTTGCTTGAAAAGCAAACAAGAGCATCTTCGGCGCACGTGCTTGAGATCCGGGCCGTTCATCTGGCTAGGCACTCACCATGGACCTTCTCTACCCGGAAATGCATGTCGGTCCATTAATCAGGTGGGTCAAATCCCTAAGATAAAAATTGACGGTTAGAAGAAATTTGACGAATTGCCTTTTCAATCTATTGTGCATTTCTCATCCAAGTGGTCCATTTGAGGCCAACACTCCGATGATCAGGATGTGGGGACGACCTGATGGACAGCCCCGATCATTCGATCATGAACCAAGTGGTCCCTTAATAGATGGACCTCAAGCGCGATCGAACCAAGACGTAATCGAGTCATTTTCATCAACATCCCAGTGATTAGTTACTCGTGATTTTTTAGTCCGTTGGGGCCGGTTGCAACTCGGGCCCACATGGAGAAATTGTCCAATGAAATGAACGGCCATAACATCGCGCTTAACTGAGCGGATGATCCTCAGCATCGCTATGCATGGTCGAACAAAATTTCAGTAGCTCGCACCTAACCCACAAATGAATGGTCAAGATTATACTTTCAGCGAGATATTAACTGGTCCAATCATACACTCTCGAAAGATGGACGGTTCCAATAATCCAACCATCTCTACGTGTGGTCCAAATGAGGCATGCTATAAAAGTGACTCAGAAAGAACTCGTGCTTTTCACCTTTTACTGTAGGCCCACTACTTGAAGATAGAGCAGAGCGCGTGTAGGAATACCCTGACCCTACTGTGAACAAACAAGAGAGGGTTAGTTTCCATACCACGAAACAAGTGATTGTACGATTGACAATCTATACCGTCCATCTAATGACCCTACATTTGATACCCCACTGTGTAAAAGGAACTCTAAAAATGGAATCATTTCTGCCGATTTGTTTCATTCAAATGTAAAGTGGAACTAAAAAATATTTAACGGTCCAGATCCTTGATAAGAAGGTCCAATCACACAGTTACTTAAATGGTTTAACCAGATTAACTAACCATGCCGTCACATGTACCACGTGTGTTGCGACGAACCATAAACCCATCATTGCGCGGCAAACGTAAAGCTCCTCTAGTGGGCATCACAAAATTCCAACACGCGAGAAGTGCGCTCAAGGAACGTGTGTGAGGGAGTTCGTTTTCCCTCCGTCGCGACCCAGAATCCAACATGTGTCTAACACCCACCTGTGCCCACATGCTAAGATGGTCATATGATTTTAACCGTCCATAACTTTCTTCAATACAATAAATAATCTATTACTCTATAATCGAACTTAGTAGATTATCCTAGCCTTTGATTTTCTGAGTCGAATGCAAGTCAACAAGCCATTGAAAAATCTTCTCTTGTTTATTATAGATTCATCTATAAATAGAAACTAATAATTTGGTTTCCTAATATGGAAGACTTCCATGAAATGAACGGTTCGGATCATCAAACCACTCATAATGTGGGCCCTATCAGGTGGTAACACACGCCGGGATCCGAGTCGCGACAGAGGGAAAACAAACTCGAGAAGTGCGCTATGGAACGTGCGTTTTACTTGCTTAAAAAAAATGTCTTCTTTCACCACATCACGGCAAAATCTAAAACGCGCTACTGTACACTTCTCCGAGTAACCGTTTTGTCACATTTCTTTTAATTCCCGAACTTTCTCGACGTATATATGCATCCAAAAACTCTCCTATCTGCACTACCAGCTATCTGTCTCCTTCTCGAGCCCTCCCTCTCTGCTTCTCTCACCGAATCACATCTGCACCATCATCCATCTCTCTCTCTCTCTCTCTCTCTCTCTCTCTCTCTCTCTCTCTCTCTCTCTCTACCTCTCTCACTGAGGCAGATCTGTACTATCATCCATCTCTCTCTCTTTCATTCACTCACTCACCGAGTCAATATGCAGATGGGATCTACCCTTACGGCACCGAGTCAACCCGGGTTTCCGGTTGGGTGCAGCAGTACTACCAAATGTCGTGGACCTTCATTAAAACCGCTACCGAAACCCCCTCGTTTGTCGGCCCAAATGATAAGAAACTCGATATCTATTGCGCCAGCATTCAACCAGTTTTTTACCCGTGAGAAACTCAGCGAGTCGACTCGAAACCATCTTGATAACTTGGAAAAACTACTTGAGAAGAAAGGGCCTTTGGCTGACTCACATACAAAAGACTCCAGCGAGCTGTCGCATGAAAATAGAACAAGAGGTGTGCTTGACGGCCTGAGTCTTCCCGGAATATGGCCTGGATGGAAAGGGGCCGACGAGATGTCGCCACGGAATCTTAACGATCTACAGAGATTACTGTCTAAATCGCCAGAATATTCCCCCAGGAATAATATCGGGAGCCGGTGGAAGGAATATCACGGTAGCAATGACTGGGCTGGCCTGCTCGATCCTCTCGACGAGAATCTCCGGCGAGAGGTCATCAGATATGGAGAGTTCGTACAGGCCGCCTACCGCTCGTTCCATGCGGAGCCCGCCACGACAGCTGAAGGCATATCCACGGTGCGCCACGTGGATTTACCGGATAGATCATACAGGGTGACAAAAGATCTGTACGCCACGTCATCCATCGGGCTACCAGAATGGGTGGACGACGTGGCGCCTAATCTGGGATGGATGACCCAACGGACCAGCAGGATCGGTTACGTGGCAGTCTGCGATGATCCGAAGGAGATCGCAAGGATGGGCCGGCGGGACATCGTGATCGCTCTCCGTGGGACATCCACGTGTCTCGAGTGGGCCGAGAACGTCAGGGACGTCCTTGTACCCATCCCAGCGGATGTGGTCTCCGGTGGCACGAATCCAAAGGTAGGAGTGCGGGTTCTGGAGTCCTCTACAAGACTGGTGGGCCCCAAATGCCGAGCCTATCAGAGGCCTGTAGTGGAAGAGGTGCAGCGGCTCATGAAACTGTACAAAGGCGAGCCACTCAGCATTACCGTAATCGGTCACAGCCTGGGTGCAGCCCTCTCCATACTGGCCGCAGACGAGCTCAGCACATGCTCCCCACAAGTCCCACCAATTGCGGTGTTCTCCTTCGGTGGGCCACGAGTTGGGAACCGAAGGTTCGCCAACCGGGTCGAGCGAAATGGGGTAAAGGTGCTACGCATCGTCAACGCTCAGGATGTCATCACAAGGGTCCCTGGCTTGTTCGCCAGTGAGCAGCTCGACCAGAGGATCCGGACCAGCGCTGGGAAAGCGGCTGGCATGCTCGACATGATGGACGACATGCCATGGGCGTACTCCCACGTGGGAACCGAGCTGAGGGTGGACAGCAGGAGTTCGCCATTCCTGAAACCAGATGCTGACATGGCATGCTGCCATGACATGGAGGCGTACCTACACCTGGTAGATGGGTTCATGGGATCGGATTGCCCATTCAGGGCAAATGCAAAGAGGAGCATCGTGAGACTATTGCATGAACAAGGGTCTAACGTAAAGAAATTGTACACAAGCAAAGCCCTTACGTTGAATCTAGAGAGGGTGAATCTAGAGAGGTTGGGAGCTCTATCTCCAAGATGCTTGCCAAGCCCTTCATGAGCCATCTCTGTACATGTTGTAACCATTCATTTCACATGACCATTTCATTCTTTTAATAGAAATTGGACATGATGGTATTAGGTGTTATATGTGTCTGCATTTCGTGGGCTAGATCACGTGAAAATGTGTGTAGGATAGCCTAACCGTTCATCAGGGATGCTATTAATTCCTTGGATGGGCCATGACTTAAATGATCAGATCATGATCCTAACCGTTGATTGGAGGACTTTCCGGAGAGAAAAAATGAATTATTACAAAAGACATCAGATTTTTCTTCAATCCTACGGTTCGGATTGTCTGACCGGCATGAATCTTGGGATTTGGAGAGCTAGATGAATTAGAAAAGAAAATTGAAGAACGACTAATCACATAAAAGCTGCTGCTGCACGACCGTGCATTTTCAGCCATGGAAATTTAGAATCAATCAATGAACTTTTCGATCCTCTTAAATATCAAGTGATATTTTTCGTCTGAAAATGTACTGCGTGGCAAGAGCGCCATTCAGGCGAGTAGCGATCCGACGAGTATCCATCTCCGGACTAGTTGGTCCAAGAAAGCTACGTAAACCTGCCATGATGTATGACGTATATATGTGTTTTATCCTGACACGGTTCGGCTAGTGACCCCAAAACCAGCCAGCTAGCTACTGTCAAAGCTCTGTGGGCCCCACCATGGTGTATGTGTTTTATCCAGGCCGTCCATCCATTTTTTCAGCTCATTCTAGGGCATGAGCCCAAAAACAAGGAAAATTCAAATCTCAGGTAGACGGCACCACAAGAAACGGTAGGGATTGAGCTTTTATACCATTGAAAACTATTGAGAGGCCAAAGAAATTTTGGATTAGACGGTATTTCTACTTTCCCTTCATCTAGGTCTGTGTGACTTTATTCATAAGTTGGATGGCAAAAAAAAACATTATAATGGGCTCTAAGAAGTTTTTGGTAGCGTACATCCAATCAACACTAATTTTCCTTCGGTGCGTTCCGCCTGAGATTTGGATCTAACTCATTTTCTGGCTTAAGCCCTAAATAAGTTGGCAATATGATTGGACCTAGTAGATAAAATGCATACATCACGAGTGGGGGCGCACAAAGTTTTGACACCAGCTTACTAGCTGGTGCTGAGGTCACTAGCCAAACTGCCTATTTTATGGATGCCTTACATAAAATTAGGCAAAACCAAATCTCAAGTAAACTACGCCATTAGTAGTGGTGGTGGACTCCCACTATTAATAACAACCTAGGGCTTAGGGCTCCTGGTAATGTTTATTTTCCATCCAACCTATTGATTAGGTCACACAAATTTAGATGAAGAGAAAACACATATATTAGCTTTATCAGAAACTTTTGTGGCCACCAAGAAATTTTTAATGGTGGGCGTTCAATCACCACTGTTCCTGTGAAGTGGTCCACCCAAGATGTGGATCTTCCATGAGCCCAAAAATATGGAGACAATAGATGGATGGGGTGAATAAAATACATACATCACGATGGTCCACAGAGTTTTTCCAGCACTTACGGGTGCTTGGAGAGATCACAATCGAATGAGAGTCCGCAGGTAACGGGTTTTCGAAAGGAGAACATTAAAATGCATCCAGAAAAAGCACAATAAAGAAATATAAAATAAGAAACAACTGATGTTTGATTCCACTTCTTATACATAAAAATGAAATTGAGATATGCTTCACATGGAAAAAATCTCTAGTGCTGTAGTGCATGTGAGAACATTTAATGAATAGGAGAAATGATTCAGATAGTACCGTCCTTCCCACCAAACATGTCATGTGTGCAGCCGACATCCCACTTGTGAAAAAGATGGACCCCACCATAAATATCACCTGCTGTAAAAATCAGGTCGATTTATTTATTTAGCTAGGCAACACCTGTATGTTGGGTCAGATCACTGGGTGATGTTGTAGCCTGCTCAATGTATGGACCATACTGGTTTTTTTCCAAGGTAATCTTCGTGGGGGATCCTACATCTTGAATGGCTCGGATGTTCCACACAAGTGACATATTGGCAAGAAAGATAGTGGTTTTGTGATAACATATAACAAGAGTAACCAGGGGCAAAAAAATCCATGTAAATGGTTTTTTGGATTGCTAAATCCATATGAAATAGAAAGCTTTTAAACTAAAAGGCATACAGGTAATTTGGAGGCGAAACCATGTCTTCTCCCACCAAACATGGCTGTTTTTAATACTGAGGAGACCTTTGATACTCTGGAGATCATGATAGTTGATACACAGCTAGCTAACTTAATATATATTCTACTGATGATATATATAGATTCGAATGTATAAATAATCCGATCAGTGGATATTTAATCTGCAGTTTAATGGAGAGTTAGGATGGGCTGAATTCACCAAACTAATTAGATTTTGAGATTCTTTTAGACTATAGTTTTTTATAAATGATACATTTGCAGTAATTTTTCCAATTTGAACGGTTAAAAAACGAGTGATATACGCCATGCATACAGATCATCCTAGATGCATGTGTATCAAGGATCACACTCTGATAGAGTATTAAGTAACTCTCATCCAACAATTGATTCACTCCTCTCGACCACGTCTTGCAAACTGCTGGCCTCCCACTTTTCTAGTATACATGTAGCAGGGGATTGCTTCTATTTTTAACATCATATTCTTCATATTCTAGTAGAATGCAATCCAACTTGCGTAAGCATAGACGTGTTAGGTGTAAACAAAATCCAACCCGTCCAAATGATTCTGATGTAAAAATCAGGCTGATTGCTCATCAGGTGGCCCACGATGTAGAGAACAATGGGCAGATGCTGATCTGACTCAAAGCGCATATATGCTGCCCGCCTGATCAGTGCATCGGCTTGATTTTTCTGCAAGACAGTCTTCGTGTTAGGGAAAAACTCTAGGACAGTCGAATGTCATATACACATGACATATTGGCAGTTATGCGCTGGTTGGACCTTCATTTAGTGGTCCAACTAGTTGCAAGTGATACCTCCTAGTCTATTGATGTTTATTACCTAATGTCTGGTAACCATATAATACCATGTGAATTTATACAAATTGAAAAATCTAGCATACCGTATAAACTATTCCAGTATTTCAGATGTTGTTTCTTGGTTAGAAATGGGAATTTTTTACTGCCTGTTTGGAACGTGGGATTAGGTGATATGAAATGAAAATGAATTCACATCGGCCTTATTTTGCCATGTGAATTCATCGTCTGTGGACTCCATACATGAGAATGCATGCATGGCCTTTAGAACTGAATTCCTAATGTATTTTTTTTGTTAGTCATGCAACGCACCTACCCTATTAGCTAGGGAATGAACCCACACTATTAGTCACACAATACACCCACCGTGTCATGCGCAATGCCAAGGTGTCTTTCAGCTGGGCTAGCAGGTGGACACTTTCCTAATGTGCTTACATGAGAACAATTTCAGTTGAGAGTCAATCGCAATGATGCTAACTGTCTCAATGATCTTGTTGTGTAGCTGGAAGAACTGGAAATATGCGTGTGTATACATATATAATTAGTGTGTGTGTGTGTGGGCGCGTGCGCAATCTCTCCACCGGACACATAGCAGGATAGCGTGTTAACTAGTGTAAGGCTTCTATCACTTGGGCTCCACGTAATCAATAGTTTGGATGTGACCGTTGGATTATTTGGACGCATAACTGTGGGCCCATAATAGTATGGTCAGTTCAAATTTGTAAAGGATGGTGCGCTTGGATTATACTAATAGTTGTGCTAGGTTAAACTATTCTAGCGCTCGATCGTGTAATCTTTGGCCGCATCAATTTTCATCGAAACAATATACTCATATTAACCGTTAACAACAATGGCTTCCTGTTTGGGTATGTGATAGAGAATAATCTGCCCTCATTGATTTTCATCAAAACAACATACTATCACTAATTAAGGTAAGTAAATAGATCCCTAAATCTCTATTTTTGTTATATAAGGCAATACATTATTCCACAATTTAGGCTAACAATAGGGTCGGCCCATATACTACTGTTAGAGTCCTTTAATATACATTGATAAGCCATCTTCCAACAGCCGGAGCTTTTAAAAAAGTGGTGATTTGACATGGTATCAAAGCAGGTCTTGTGTTTGAATACCAAAAGTAGCAAATATGGAGGGATGGGTTACTTTTATTACATATAATCCCACTACAAATTTGGCCGGTAACTATTTCTTCTACCATCAATTTATGGACACAGGTTGTCTAATTAATGTGATTTACTGAGATAGGCTGATATGCCAGGTCCTACATATGGGCCAGCCACATGTCCAGTAGAGACCGTTCCACCATCTACAATTCTTCCCACTAAAAGTATGGGCCAAGTATCTACTGGCCCAGGCTAGGCCAGAGCCTAACCTAACACTTAAGACTCAAGGCCTGAGCCTAGAAATAGCAGCCACAAGCCAAACCTGAAAAAATCATATTTTCTTAATTATCTATTGTTTATCAAGTGGGCCAAGCATGTGCCAAAAAATATATTTAAAGAGGAATGAAATCAATGACCCACATTTAAGATAGATGACTGCCCCTGCAGGTTAGAATGGCATATTTATAGGATATAGCACATGTATATAAAAAGCCAGGTAAGTAGGGTCAAGCTAAGATAACTTAAGCCTTAGCTAGCACAACTGAAAATTGATTGGACCATGCATGCAAGGCCTGAGCCTAGCCCACAGGCCAAGCTAATAGGTCAAAGCCTGGCTCGAAGCCAGGTTGAGCCATCTGCCCAGCCCATTGCTAACCTTAGTTATGAATAAACGGCAGTGGGAGAAGTCTCTCCACAAAACACACAGAAGGATGGTGAGCAAATCAGGCTTACCATATGCAGCCCCAGCATGAATGGTTTATGTCTCAAAATCCCTGTTATCTATTATCCAAATCCAATCCATATGACATGTGGGCATTAGATAATGGCTGAAAACAAAGTCACATCACACATGTGCAGTTGGGAAACCTTTATAAAAAGTAATGGACAGAATCATCCGGTGGTTCGTAAGGTCCTGATGTCTGACGTCCCAGCTAACCTAACGTGGCGAGATTTAAATGAGCCACGTGTGGGTGTCATAAATGGGACCACTGATTTTAGGAGGATGCGGATGTTCAATTCTCACATTTTCGGCCCACTTGAGCATTCGATCCGGTTTAGTTTTTATCTCATGTCCTAAAATGATCTCACAAAACAGAAGGATCGATCGGATTTCTCACAAACATCACGCTGGCCACACCTAAGTTTCCACTGCTGGAAATCCACGTCCATGTTAGGGCAGCAGGATTTGATTGAATTATGTGTTGCTGTTAAAGACAGGTTCGCACAAAGCATATTTGAAAGTTGTTCTGTTGCATGCTAACCCTTTCACCACTGCTGTTCTGTTGGTGGTGACCCAAAGAAGTTGGCTTTGATTGAGCCACGTACTGTTGCCAATTTAATACATACTTCACCTAACAACTTTCAAACGTGTTTTGCATGGGCCCCATTTGTGACAGTGGCACATTAAATCCCCTCATGTCAGGCTGCCACCTATATTGGTGGGGTCAAGAGTCACCCTGCAATCTGCGTGATCTTGTTCAGTAAAGTATATAGTTGATGGGTCTATCTTTGACAACCGCTCATAGCCCAACTGATTCGTTCACCAGCGAATAGGCTTCCTCCATGCTAGTATATAAGTGGACTCCTTAGATACGCGGCCTTGCAGCATTAAATCGGACGCCGATTAGCTACTGTTGAGTAGCTATCTCGCTGCTACTGATGTGATGTCACATGATGTATGTGTTGTATACACGCGGTTCATCCATTTGGAGATAATTCTATGGCTTAAGCTAAAAAAATGTGGCCAATCCAAAGATCAAGTAGATCTCTCCAAAGAAAACAGTGGAAATTGACCTCCTACCATTACAAACTTTTTGGGTCCACAGAAGTTTTCGATTAAGCTGAGATTTGTGTTATCCTTTCCTCCGTGAACTTATGAGCAGGTTGGATCTCAAATAAACATCATGGTGGGCCCTAGAAAGGTTTCAACAGTGAAGTCACTGTCCGTACTGTTTTCTTTAGCAGTGTCCACTTGTGCTTTGGATCTGTCTCATTCTTTAGCTCACGTCATAAAAGGATCTCTCCAAATGAATGGACGGTGTGGATACAACACATTCATTTCGGTGGGTCCACAGAAGTTGGTAACGTCACTTCAGTAGCCAGATAGCTACTCAACCTGTATGTAGCTAATCCGCGTCCCATTAAATCGTGTATGAAACTTGGATTCATACGTTTGTACACAGCCACTGTACACCTGCAATATGGATGTCTCAGAATAACCCATCCAGACCGTAGGCGCCACTTTAAATGGGTCGTTAGAGGAAAATCACGCTGAAATGGTGATCTTAATTGGCAGATAGATGGACATGAAGTGGACAGTTACACTGAAATTCAATCGACGACCAAAATTCAACAATTATTTGTCCATTTAGGATTATCTAATCAAGGCTAAAGGCCCGTTTGGCGCAAGGGATTAAGTTTTATTACCTGGGATGGAATTCATGGAGTGTCATGATTAACATTGTCAGTAGATTGTTGGTGGATTGTTATGGAATAATTGGTAGAATATCACTGAATCCCATTTCACGTTTGGGACGGAGGAGAATCGCATCCAAACCGTGGAGTTAGCTTGGTGAGGAAGAAGACAACGAACTGTGGAAAGCCTTTTACAGGAAAGTTCTTGCGCTTGGGATGTTAGGTAGGGCCCATTGTGATGTTTATGAGAAATCCACCCCGTCCATCTGTTTTGATAGCTCATTTTAGGACATTCTGTAAAAAAATGAAACATATTCAATTCTAAAATGGGCCAAATGAGAGGAAACAGTGGGGAATCAATGACCATTGTTGAAAAGTTTGTATGGCTACAAAATCTGCTAATCAAGCTAAGTTTTTTTTTGTATTCTCACTTCATCCCATTGAGAATGACCTTATAAACGGTTTAGATGGCATATAAAAATCAATATGGAGCCCAAAAAGGTTTCAATGGTTCCTTTTTATTCTCCCAATTTTCCCTCTCTATGCTCACTTGAGTTTTGGATCTGCTTTATTTTTGGTCGAATATCATAAAATGGGCTCGCAAAATGAATGGACGGGATGGATTTATAACAAACATCATAATGGGCCCCACCTAGAATTCCAGCGTACCACTTCATTCGATAGGGCTTTCACAGGAAATTCGTATCTGACAAATCGTGGCAATCCCTCTTTTGTGGATCAATATCCCTAGTGGATAGAGA
The DNA here is from genome assembly GCA_003013855.2 of Liriodendron chinense. Taxonomy (NCBI): domain Eukaryota; kingdom Viridiplantae; phylum Streptophyta; class Magnoliopsida; order Magnoliales; family Magnoliaceae; genus Liriodendron; species Liriodendron chinense. Next base: position 8,680,673 of record PVNU02000637.1, on the reverse strand, counting down.
AAGGTGCTAGCACAAAGTCCAAAGTAAAATAAGCTTTGACACCTTGCTGCTGCAAACACGGTGTTGGATTATTTTTTAAACCCATCCCACCAAATCCAACTTGATACAATTTAATTCTACGCACCAAACACCCCCTAAGTGATTTTGCTTGGAGCATCTAAAGTGGGTACCCACTGTTTAGACGGCTTGGATTTAGGAAATTGCATGCCATGTGTCATGTAACGCGACTGAGTACACTGATCTTTGGGTTTTGTGCCCCCATTAGGGCCATTACTAGCTTTTCTTCCATGATCGCTGCGCACCATTCTCTATGGGGAAGATAGAAGGTATAACTCTTACCTTTGGAATCATGCAATCTGATGGCTGCAGTGCAGATTGCCTTCGGCCCTGCCGAGATTGATTACCGTCCGGGCAGATCTGTGAAGGGCCCACCATGATGTATCTATTTATCTACTCCATCCATCCATTTTCTAAGTCAGTTTAAGGTATAAGCCTAAGAATGAGTCAGATCCAACGCCCAAGTGTACCGTACCACAGCTGACTCTTGCATTTAATACAACCCAAGGTTACCATTTGGTGTGGTCTCTTGAGCGTTGGATTTGCCTCTGATTTTAGAAAAGGGATAGATGGAGTTGATAAACACATACATCACAGTGGAGCTCTCCAAAGATTACTGTCTGAGCAGACTTGTGGAGGAGCCCACCGTGATGCATTCGTTTATCCACTTCACTCATTCATTTTATAAGATAATGCTTGGATATAGGCCCAAAAATGAGGCAGATCCAACACTCAAGTGGGCCACACCAAATAGGACTGGAGTGATGACATCACCAGGTTCCGATCACTATTTAGTGTGACGCACTTGAGCATTGGATCTCCCTCCTTTTTAAAGTCATACATTAAAATGATCTTATAAAATGGAGGACGAAGTGGATATATGGACGCGTCCGAGCTTATGTTGGGCGACTTATGATTGTAATAAATACTCTGGTGAAATATCCTTGTCGCCAGCCTTTTATCAGAACTCCCTTCAAGATAGCCCCTGGCCTTTAAAATCAGATATTTGTGGACCACTCGCATTGTCTATAACATACGCCCATACTTATATGTAAATCCACTCCGTCCATCAGGTGATAACCGTTCCTTTAGCGATACATAAAAAATAAAACGTAAGATATCAATAAAATACTCTGATGGGCCGTACTAAAGGTGACAATGTAAAGCAGCTACCGAAACCTATAATTTCACATGGTATAGCCCGCATGATATTTGTATATTGCTGATTTTTTTCACTTCATCCTGGTGAGTTACACCCGATTAATGGGTTTGATGAAAGATAGACACCATAGTGGCCCAACACACAAACTTATGGTTGGCATCACATCCCCATTGTCTACTGTGGTGTGGCCCACCTGAGACTTGTATCTCGCTGATATGTTTTCTCAATCCCTAGAATCGAGGATAGAACCTTATGGATGGAGTGGATTTACATATACAACATGGTAGGGCCCACAAGAGTGGGTTTCTTATAGGGTTGTAAATGGGTTGGCAAACCAATGGGTTACCCACACCCAACCATTTAGACTCGACACAGGCCCAACCTAGTTGTTAAATGGTACAGATTTAGGTCTAAGAACAAACCCAGTTGTCATACAGGTCTGAATTTGGTTTCCTTTATATTAGGCCTGACCCGAACCCATTTAGTCACTAAGCGAGTTTGGTCTATGTTGCAAGGGACACATCCAAGCTAAGACCTGTCCAAACTCGATTTTAAACCTAATAAAAATGCCTACATTCCAAATTCAAACTTAGACCCATTAGACTCGACCCATTTATAGATGGTCTAGGTGGATCTCCCTCTACTAGACCCAAACCCATTTATAATGGGTTGATTCAGACCCGACCTCAACTCAGACCCACCCATTTAATTAATCTAGATCTAAAATTTGGACCCAGACCCATTTAGTAAATGGGTGAGTTTGGTTTCACACATTTAATTAATCTGAATCTAAAATTTAAACCTTGGCACATTCAATAAATGGGTGAGTTTGGTTTTAGCTAAACACGGAATTTGTAGAACTCGTGATGTAAAGGATTCCGGTTCGACTATTTGTGGACAAATGGTCCGGCGTCCTCAGAGTACTTTAAGTTAGAGTGCTCCTACTCGCATCTAGATCATTGTACAGTTTGATAGATCAATCCACACCGCCTGCTCTTTTCAACATCCATGTCATGGGGTATGTTGAGAAAATCACACTGATCACACGATATGATTTGTTTATAGGCGGAGACTTCTTCTTTACAGCCATCTGCTTCCTAGACATGGATGGCATGGTTAGGATGTCTTATGGAATTGATTAGTTGGAATCATGAGCAGATCATGATGGGCCCCAACAAATAGATGGATTAGATTGTTGGTTAGGGCTATTTTGCATAGATTATCTTGACCGTCCATTTTATAAACTATTGATTAGATGATTGAGACAGTCCAACTCTGTTGGACCATCTAAGTTTCCCAATGCAACAACGGCCACTGTTAACTTATGGTGCTCTGATAGCACTGGATTTGCCCGAATCTGTCCTGACAAATGAATAATCCAATATTAGAAAAAGAAAATCTACTTCATTAATGCAAACCACTGTGTGGGGGCATTTGGATGAGATCCAGACTTTTCATCAGGTGGGCCCTACTTTGGAGGTCCATATCCAAAACTCGCAGCAATAGGATGATCCTACGGTGATCTTTCTGTACTTCATGAGTGCCATTATGTCTTGTCTCGGTCTTTGCTTTCAAGGACGTCAATCGAAAGGTTAGGATGTCTGGCTGGCACCCAACTAACCAGAGGCCGAACGACTTGATCCGAGTCTTTTAAACATGTCATGGATTTCTGACTCAGCAAGAGTAGTACCCAACTGGTCAGAGTTAAGGGTGCAACCCTGGCAGCTTGGGTCAGATTGACATCGGTTAACTCAAGTCCAGCCAAGCCTCAAGATGACCCAACCACCCAAAGTCTTCTATGTTCGGTCAACTTAACACTGGGAAGAGTGAAACAATAAGAAAAATATCACTATTTTCAAGTAATGAAAACCTTGAATTCATAATATGAGTTCTTAAATCCACAAAAAGTAAGAGAAAAATTTAAATGTTTTTTTTGAATAATAATTTTAAAATTGCTCTGATTACACTTATATAGATCACTAAAAAGCCTTAATTGGAATAAAATTTACTTGAAATAACAAAATCTCCCAAAAGACTAAAGTTGTGGGTTAACCCTGGATCCACTGCTACATAAGGATCAATAGGTCATGCATGACAATGCCCGGATCAAAAAATTACTACTCTTTTATGGTCAAAACTTTGAATAGCAATTTTTCCAAATTTAAAATAAATACCCTCACGTCGGACATGCTTCGTATGCAAGTATGTCAAGCCCTACATAGGACTTGGTCCAGTTCTGACAGAATACTTTTACTTTTGTTTGAAATTCTTTTGGTCCAACTAGGCTAAGAATGTACCTACAACCCACTCTACATCACAACTCAACCCTACTTGACTCCATCCGGCCGAAGTACCTGTAATCATTCCAAATCTAGATTTAACCCGGCCTGAATTTGCTCAACTTGAACATAACTCAAATTCAAATTAAGTCGGTGCTCCAAACACAAGGACCTTAACGACTTGAACTGAACTTGGGCTAAGTCAATCGAGTTTGGCTTGACTCAAATTTAAGTAGTCGATGTAGTCCAAATCGACTCAGAATGTGGTCAGTACTGGTCCAGGTCAGTAACATAAGTCACCCGGCGATTCACCTCACCTCGACTCGAACGAGATGAGTTGATACGAATTGCCGAGTCAAGAAAACATGGATATGGCGCTCCCATATTCCGGTTCCACACTACTATATCATTTCTCATGTACAAAAGCCTCACAATCGTACAAAATCGTAAAAGCTGCAGTACATGAAGCTAATGAGATCATTCAAATAGTGGGCCCTACTTTGGATGAATGATTAATTGACCTTTATTCTGAACTGATGTACTGAGTACTGATTGGTGGACATATTGCTGGCTATTATAATAGAAAATAGTTGGATGGTCCACATGTAGATAAATCATGACTTACTTATTATAGATAGATCATCACTATTTTTTAAATGGTTCTAAACTAACACCTAGTATGGCCCTATTTAGAGGCAACCAGTTTTCACTTAATCACATCTTCATCTCACCAGACACTAGATATGTGAGCAAAACAAAATCCCCAAAATTTCTGATTTTACTAATTTTAGACCTTTGTTTTGGACTTTGTCTTTAGACTCAAGAAATAATTAAACATTTCGGGGCAATTTGAATTATGTTTTAAAAAACGATATCTAAACTACTAAAAACAATAGCTTAGTTTTACATAAATTTTCAACTCAATTTTATAAGCACATATGTTGATGTGGATTAACTTTGAACTCTATTTGAAAACTAATGGTTAATTCTGAAGTTGAAATTGAATATAAAAAGCATCCATCCACTAATCTCACAACTAAATATCATTTCACTATTTTTTATTGGTTTATTGTCCATCTGAAGTGGGCCCACTATTTTGACGGCTTAATTTAAGCTACACATTTCTCATTTGTTAACTTTGTGATCATCTAAAGTGGGGCCTACTATTTGGGCTGTTTAATTATGAGTTACATATATGTATATATGTAAGCGTGGAAATGGACTGGGAATGTCTGACTCAGCTTTGGACTAGGCTTTGACCAATTAACTTAGCCCATGTTACCGGCTTGGGTCTGACGTGCCTGGCCCAATTAATTTTTCCAGCCAAGCTTAAGCACAAGTCATTTTAGCCCAACATGGCCTAACCTGGTGCGGCCAAACGCAGCTTCATATTTACATCTTGAATGAGGATAGCCTATGTTGAAGGCACCGTCTATTCTCATTCTTCAACATCATAGCCAATGACGTCAGCTCACACAATAAGCCGATTCTCTCTCTCGTCGTATGATTGCGTGCCGATTCTCTCTCTTTTGTATGATTGCGTGCTACACAACTCCACTTTTACCATGTGGAATTTTTCCGGGCCTCACCATGATTTATCTGTTATATCTTAACGCTCATCAATTTTTTCAAATTATTCTAAAGCATAAGATAAAAAATGAGGCACATCCAAAGCTCAAGTGGACCACACAACAGAAAGCATGAGATTAAACAAGTAACGTTGAAACCTTCCTAAGATCCACTGTGAGGTTTATTTGCTATCTAACCTCTTCATAAGGCCACTCAGACCTTGATGAAGGGAAAATACAAACATGAACTTGATCAGAACCGTCAAGAAGTTTTCAATGGTATGTGTTCAATCCCCACTTTTTCCAATCGTGTAGCCTTGGATCTTACATGTTTTAGGCCTCGTGACTAAAAGATATGAAAAAATGTATGGACGGTGTGGAACTAATACATACAACATGATGGCCCCCGAAGTTCCACATTTGAATCGTTCTGGTTTTCTTCTCTCTAGCAGCAGCCGAATTTCTTGACGTGGGAAATTTATGTGGGCCCATGATGATTTATTTCTTAGATCCACACTGTTCATGTATTTTTTTCAGATCTTTCCAGGTAACAAGCCTAAAAACAAGGAAGATCCAAAACTCAAGTGGAACACACCATAGAAAACAATTGGAATTGATGCCACCGTTGAAAACTTCTTAGGGCCACAGACGGCTCTGATCAAGCAGATATTTATTTCGTACCTTCATCCAGGTATGGGTGGCCTTATGAACAAGTTAGATGTCAGATAAAGCCTCATGCTTGGCTCTAGAAAGTTTTCAACCACAGTTTGTGTAATACCCACTGCTTTCTTTGGTGTGGTCCACTTGAGCTTTGGATGTACCTCATTTTTTGAATCATGCTCTAAACTTATCTGGAAAAATTGATGAACAGTGTGGATGTAACACAAAGATCGGAAATGATGTGGGCGAATCAGAATATGTGGCACTGGAATTTTCTGTGCTTTCAACATTGACAATCCGCACTCTTACCTCTTATATCCTGCAAATGTCACTTTAATCCTCAATTAGGTAACCCATTGGCGTTGAATGTGGACAATTAATTTTATTCCTATTAAGTATTTCTTTATGTGCAAATCACTTGATCAACAAATATATAGAAGGGGAAAAATCACATAGGAGATAAGGATTTTACCCGTTTTCAAGTTTGGTTGCACCCTGAGTCAACTAATTTTCATGGGCTTGGGTCCATATACTAGGCCCATGCCAATTGTGGGCAGGAGCTTAGGAAGATGGCCTTAAGCATTGAGTCGGTCTAGCTCAAATCTTAAGCGTTACCACCCTTGTGTATTTAAGGAAGAGGTAAAGAGACATGTAAAAGTGATTAAAAGAAAAACCACAACTAAGAGATTAAAAAGAAAATAAATTTAGAGGCTTTTTCAAAATATATATTATAGTGAAATGATCACCTAGGAAGCGGTTCTCACAAGAACTCTCGTGAGCACAAAATCTGAACGGTCTACTAGATGAATCATCTCATGAAACCCTTAGGGACCCAGAAGCTAGCCCAATTTAGAAATCCAGTCGGCTGTAGCAAAGTGAGAGGGAATTGCCTCTCACTTCGCTATGGCCCACTAGATTTTGGATCAAGCTAAGGGGTTTCATGAGGTGACTCATTCAAGAGGGGGGTTGGATTGTAAGTTACTTAAGATAAGCTACTTATGCCTCAAGTAACTTACCTTAGTTTCTGCTTATTAAGCTGAAGTAATTAACTAACTTTAAGTAAAAAAAGTACCTTATAATTGTTCAAAAACCAAACTTACCATATCTCAAATAAGTTACTTATCCACTGCTGTAAGTAGAAAAGGTAACTTATTTGGTGGTATCCAAACGAGCCCTTGGTGGACCATTCGGATTGCATATACACACCATGTAAGATGAATTCTTAAAAAGTTCTCACGAATTGTCATGAGAATCGGTTCCCAGTGAGCATTAATCTCTCTCTCTCTCTCTATCTCTCTCTCTCTAAAAAAATTCTACTTTTCATTGCTTAACTAGACATGGTTTAGAAAAAAGTTATTCTGTTATTATTTCTTCTGTACTTAACTGATTATTGGTATATTCAAACAAACCCTTCGAAATTTTTTAAAATCTCCACACTCTTGACAAACTTCTGAAAATCATGAAAATAAAATAATTGTGGAAATTGTTGTAAAAATTATAAGTCATCTCTGGCCATCCAATCATTGAACATTCAACGATCTTGACCTTCTGGACATTGGACTGCATATTAAGTGAACCAATGAACTTCCCTAATTTGATGATCCCCAAAGATGGTTTCATAGGTTGGCCCATTGAGTGGGAGGTTTGGATGAGGAGGAGTTCCAATTACAGATTGTACTTATATATTAAGATCATGGGCTAGACTCTGACCTTAGTTTTGCACCACTTAAAACAATGGTGAGTGTTGGAACTTGCACCCGACATTGTTGTGAGGCAATCCTAAATATCCCCATCACCAACACAACTGCATGTGGATGGAGCATAACCCCAAAAACTATAGTGAAACTATAGTGAGAAGGTAATATTAACCATCTGATTTTTTTTTTTCCCCTTTGAATTTGGACCCCTCACAATTTTACTTTTAACAACTCATTTGATAGGCATTAATTGGATGGTTAGGCTTGCTTGGTCCATGTGATTTCAGACATAAACACTATTTGCAATGGGAAGAACAATTTTGGCAGGTCTGATAGATATGCATTAGTGACACTTCCAAGGAGGACGAGGGGTCACAAAGCGATGCAAAACTAAGATAGGGGTGCAGCCACAAGATCATGGATAATTAACACATTCTAATCTAAAATAATCGTTGAAGTGTTAAAATCCCTTGATATTATACACCATCCTCTAACAGCTCAAGCTTTTAGATCAACTGGTGTTTATCATGATTTCGCAAATAATCAAGTATTTGAACCCATGCCGAGTATGTTCTCGTGTAGAGTTCCACCCTGCACAAGTGTTGGAGTGATAAAATCCTTTAATGTACATTGATGCACCATCCTCTTAACAGCTTGAGCTTTTAAATCAAGTGGTGTTTATCAATAATTAAATAATATGCATCGAAATCATAAAAGAGAAGATTTCTCAATTAGAAACCTGTATTTGTGAATTAGTTACTAACACTAAAACCTAATTATATAGGTTTCTAATTGAGCAGATTTCTCAATTAGAAACCTATATTTAGATTTCAATGCACTAAATTGCAGCTTGACAAATATCATTAAGATTTAGTAAATATCAAGACATTATTGGAAAATTTTGATCAAACAATATTATCATACCAGTTTCACAATTTCATCACAAAATATATTTGAAAGTAATAATAAATCATTTTACAATTTTTTTAAAGTTTTAGTGTCATTAACTAATTCACAAATAAATATTTTTAATATTTTATTTCTTAGGGGAAAACATAAATTTTTAGGTAATTTTCATGGCCACGCAGAAAATTGCAAATCTTGATTGAAGGCCTGACCACTTGAAGTTGGTACAAGCACAAATATTAGAATTTGATTCGACAACAAGCTGCTGCCAAAAATGATCAAGTAAAGATGTTTGAACGAATGCCTTTAGGCCAAATGATACCCATCTACAACCAGCCAAGCAATTAATTCTGGGTCAAATACTATCATTTGCAATAGACCGTCCAATTAAATCCGGCCATGCCATGTATAAACTCTTCGGTCCATGTGGACAGTTAATTCACACACGGTCTTAAACTTTCCAAATAGAGGGTCCCACTTCGGATGCATGGTAAGAAAGAGATCACATTGAAGAATGATATCAACAAGCCAAGTGAATAGCATTTAATTAAAGGTACAAGCACAAATGTTGGAATTTGATTAGACAACAAACTGTTGCCAAAATGGTCAAGTAAAAATGTTTGAAAAAAAAGAAGTTATTAGGTCAAATGCTATTATCTATGCCCAACCGTCCAATTAAATCTAAGTCAAATACTATTCATCTGTGATGCACCATTCAATGAAATCTGGCCATGTCATGTGTAAACTCTCCGATCTATGTGGAAAGTTGATGCACGAGAGGTTTGAACTTACCAAATGGAAGGGCCCACTTCGGATGTGTGGTAAGCAAGAGATGACATTAAAGGTACAAGCACAATTGAAGGAATTGGATTCTACTCCAAAAAATGGTCAAGTAAAAATGTTTGAAAGAAAGTTCTTAGGTCAAATGCTATTGTCTACAACCGACCAACCTTCCAATTAAATCTAGGTCAAATACTATTTGTTTATGATGGACCATCTAATTAAATCCAGCCATGTCGTGTCGTGTGTAAACTCTCTAGTCTGTGTGGAAAGTCTATGCACATGCAACTTGAACTTTCCGAATGGAAGGGCCCACTTTGGATGCGTGATAAGCAAGAGATTACATTGAAGGATGATATCAACAAGCCAAGTGAATAGCGTCTAATTAAAGGTACAAGCACAAATGTTGGAATTTGATTAGACAACAAACTGTTGCCAAAATGGTCTAGTAAAAATGTTCGGAAAAAAAGTTATTAGGTCAAATGCTACTATCTACGACCAACCGTCCAATTAAATCTAGGTCAAATACTATTCATTTGTGATGGACCATCCATTAAATCTAGCTATGTCATGTGTAAACTCTTTTGTCTGTGTCGAAAGTTGATACACATGTGGCTTGAACTTTCCAAATAGAAGGGCCCACTCCGGATGCGTGGTAAGCAAGAGATGACATTAAAGGTACAAGCACAATTGATGGAATTGGATTCTACAACAAATTACTACAAAAAATGGTCAAGTAAAAATGTTTGAAAGAAGGTTCTCAGGTCAAGTGCTACTGTCTACAACCGACCAACCTCCCAATTAAATCTAGGTCAAATCCTATTTGTCTGTGATGGACCATTCAATTAAATCCGGCCATGTCGTGTCGTGTGTAAACTCTCATGTCTGTGTGGAAAGTCTCTGCGCATGCAGCTTGAACTTTCCGAATGAAAGGACCCACTTTGGATGCGTGGTAAGCAAGAGATCACATTGAAGGTTGATGTTAATAAGCCGAGTGAATGGCATCTAATTAAAGTATCTTATTCAAGAACAGTTAACGGTCGATTTCAATTAACAACTGTCCACTCTTAAGTGGCTATAAATCAACCAGAATTCTTTTGTGGATTTGACATGTGGATCTTGAGTTCTGATGATTGGGCAGATTAGACTGAGATAGGACGTGCAACGCGTCCAGAGACGCGCTCGTGTTTATGGACGCGGATTGCCTGCTGCGTCAGGAAGCTAGGTGGGGCCCACTCCGATATTTGTGACAAAGTCACCCGTCCATCCGTTTTGCCTGGTGGCATGCCCCAAAAAATGAGACATCTCCTAAAATTAAGCGGGCCGTACGATATGGAAGCGGATTGGTTGCTGAACCCTACACCACCTACGTTGCTGGTGTGAGTGCGGATCGTCTATGTTGGCCGCGCAGAAGAACCCAGCGCTGCCCCCTTCTTATTCATCCACGTCATAAGAGCCTATGTCAGCTGACGTCATCAATAACAAAAAAAGGTAGCAATACATCTCCATTTTTATACGTATCTACTCATTGCTTATACGATATACCACTCATTCAAATTTGATTTTAACAGCGAGCACATCTACCGGAGGAGTGCATAGTTTGTGGGCCCACTATGATATATGTTTAGATCGTTACCGTCCAATCAGTTTTATAGATTATTCTAAGGCACTGTCCAAAAAATGAAGCTGATCTAGAGCTCACGTGGACCACATCATAGAACACCAATCATTTTAATTGTGAACGTCCATTCAACACTATTTTTTGTGTTGTGGTCCACTTTTGATTTGAATCTGCCTCTGCTTTAGTACATATCATAGAATGATCCAGAAAAAATGGATGGTCGGTATGGATGAAGCACAAAATCATACTAGAGGCTACATAGCATTGACCTCTGCGTCTAGTGTCCCCATCACCGTCCACGCGGATTGCCATCCAATAGATTTCTCGTGAAAGCCTTGCACAGGAAGTTACTAAGCTGGAGACCAAGGTGGGGCCCACCGTGATGTTTTCGAGAAATCCACTCTGTCCATCTGCCTCGTGAGCTCATTTTAGTGCATTATACCAAAAGTTGATAGGATCCAAGACTCAAGTGGGCCGAAATTGTGAGGATCGATCCTTTGGAGGTGCTTGCGCGGGCGCGACTCGGGTGAGACCCCGGAACCAGCGTTGTGAGTCGGATCTTGAACCCAGGGCCCACCTGGATGTGTTCTTTGTAAATCCATGCCGTCCATATGTTTCTTCATATTATTTTAGGATGCATTCCCAAAAATAAAGCAGATGAAAATTTTAGGTGGACCACACCCCAAGAAACAGTTCTCATTCGACCGTGACCATTAAAACCTTCCTGGAGTCCACCGTAATGCTTATTGACCATCCAATCTGTTGATAAGGTCACGTAGACAGGGATGAAAGGAAAAGACAGAAAACAGTGGAGACAGTGACATCCACCGTTGAAAACTTATTAAGCCCACCATGATGTTTATTTGAGATCCAACGTGTTCATAAGTTCACACAGATATGGAGGAAGGGAAAACACAAATATCAGCTTGATCGAAAACTTCTGTGGCCCATAAGAAGTTTTCAACGGTGGATGTCACTGTCCCCGCTGTTTTCTATGGTGGGGTCCACTTGAGTTTTGGATCAACCTCATTCTCTGAGTCATGCCTTAAAATGATCTCTCCAACGGAATGGGGGGTGTGGATACAACACATATCTCATGCTGAGGCCCACGTGCCATGGTGACGTCACTTCAGTAGCAATGTTTGCTACTCCGGTAGATGTGTTATCTGTTAGAAGATTGCCAGCCTGTACAATCAAATTTGAAAATGTGATATTTCATATAAGCCATGAGTAGATACGTATAAAAATGGAAATGTATTCCTACTTTTTTTTTTTTTATATAATTTATTGATAACGTCAGCTGACATAGGACGAATAAGAAGGGGCAGCGCTGGATTCTTCTGCGCGGCCAACATAGACGATCCGCACTCTGCTGGTGTAGGGTATGTGGAGCACGCTCAATCCTTCGAACATCGTGAGCACGTATAAACGGTTCAAGGAAGATCAGGGTTGGGTTCTGTGGACCCCACTATAACATATTTAATACATCTACACTGTCCATCCATTTGGAGAGATCATTTTAGAGTATTATAAAAAAAAAGAATGAGTAATATTCAAAGCTCAACTGGACCACACCACAAAATGCATTAGTAAAAATGATTCTCACCATTAAAACTTTCCCAAGGCCCACCATGGTGATTATTTGCCATCCAAACTGTTCATAAGGTCACATGAATCTGAATGAAGGGTAAAAATAAATATTAGATTGATACAAAACTTCTATGACCCCCAACAGGGTTTCAATGGTATATGTTCAATCCCCACTGCTTTCTTCAGGTGTAGTCCAGTTGAGATTTGGATCCATCTCTTTTCCTTTTTTTTTTTATAAAGTATTACGATGACCACAAAAAATGATCAGACGGTTTGGATATAACAAAGCCTCTTGATGGGCCACAGAACTTGCTGACGTTAATACCAAGTCGGTGGCGTAGGGTTAATCAGCCAATCCGCTTCCCACGGCAGCAGATTGCCCCACAGGGATGTCCGTGACAAATCCACTACGTCCATCTGTTTTAGAAGACCACGTTTGAACAGAATTTTAAAAATAATGAAGATCCAAAACTCAGATGGGTCCATACCACACGAAACAGTGGGTGTTAAACACTTAGCTGTGATAAAAGTTTTGCATCACCATTATACCTTTTCTTACAGTTTATCTGAATGTTAATAATTTTTTGAACGGTTTGGATGACACTAATGTTTATGGTCAACTCCAGAAAAGTTTCAACGGTGTACGTTGGTGTTCCCACTTTTTTGTTGGTGTGGCCCAATTAATTTTTGTATCTACCTGATTTTTAGAATTATGTCCTATTTTTGTCTTTAAAAATATATGGACGTAATGGATTTGTCACAGACTTACCAGTGGATCCCACGCAGCCCCGGCCACACAGGGATATCCATGTGGCCAGTGTCACAGGCAATCAGCTCCCGCTTCCCACGATGGGATGTTATCCCAACGGTGACACCCACGCGCTTCTTCCTGAATCCAACGAGGTCATTTACGTCATTCCGAATCCAGGCCCATCTAACGGTAATGGCAGCATCGAAATTATAGCCCATTCAATGGGCAATAGAGTTATGAAATAGCCCTGTTTCTCTCCTTCTTCTGTTTCGCTGTCGGAAAGAGGGGAAGGGTAGTTTGGGAGGAGAGGAGCAAAAGGAGAAAGAAGGGGAAGAGTAGTTTGGGAGGAGAAAGGTGTAGGAATGGCAAGGGATATGAGCAGAAAATGCTCTCACAGCGGCAACAACGGTCACAACACGAGAAGATGCAATGAGAAGGGGTTGAAGCTGTTTGGAGTGAGGATTCTGAGGGAAGGAGAAGAAGAGGAGCTGATGAGGAAGAGCTCCAGTATGGGGAATCTGGCGTTGTGCGGCTCGGCCGAGCAGACCTGGCATCGGTGATCATGGGTACTTGTCGGATGGGCCCGTCCATGCGTCAAGAGGAAGAGGGCATGAGAGGAAGAGAGGTGATTGAATATTCCTTTTTGTGATTGTTTCTGTTTCTGTCTCTGTTTTTGTTTTGTTTTCTTACTTATTATTTTTTAGGATTTTGGTAATGGTGTTTGGATGAATCTGGTTCTGTTTTTGGTTTTTTTTATTTATTATTGTTTTGTTGGGGTCTACTGATGAATTGAATTGGGTCTTTTCTTTTTTTTCTAATTATGGGAGATTGAGTTCATTCATGGTTTCTCGATGGACTTTGTTTGTTATTTGTTGCATTTTATGCTATCAAATTCAAGCGGAATTTCATCAGTGGAATGTCGAATGCGCTGATTTTTACCATTTTCAAATGGGTTTTTCTTTTAGAAATGAATTTTGTATGGCGTTCTATATCTCTTTTCCTTTGTGAAACACGTTCCGCAATTCTTCTTCTTGAAGTCGTTGATTTTCGAAGATGGGGATGAAATTCTTTGGTGGGTTTGCATCATGTTATTTTTCAACAATCTTCTTTGAAACTTTAGAATTTTTTTGCCAAATTCTTAGCCTGTAATTTCTTATTGGGTTTTGAATTGTTTAAGATTGCCTTTGAAAACCATACAATTTTCATCTGACACAAGGGGCACCCATGCATTGCCGTGCTTTTGCTAAAGGAATGAAAATCCAACCTAGAACTGTATGATTTTAACTGATTTGAATCTAATTACATAGACATATAGGATTGCTTATGCGCAAAGGCCTATCCTTCAGTTATTCAAAGGATCAATGTGTCTGCATATTGTACAATAATATCACTGGATCATGTGACGGTATGTCGTCCTTGAAATAATGTGAAGGCATGTGCTTATTTCCTTGAAATTGATTCTAGTTTGTAATGCGGGATTAGGATTAATTGCCAAAGGGGCCAGGGTATCCTAGAGCGTGTGAGGATTGAGAGAGTTCTAGAGTGAGAGAAAAAGCTTGGGTTAGCGTGGGTTTCTCTTGTGGGGCTGTGATTTCCAGGGTAAGTTGTTCTTCATCTCTTGTAACTTCTGATATTCATAGTAGATTCGTCACTTTATGCCACTGGTTTTTTTTTCCACGAGGGTTTTTCCATGTAAAATTTGGATTGTCTTCTCTTGCATGTTGATTTGCCTTGGTTTGCTTGCCATTGTGATTTGCCTCGTTTGATTCTCGCTTCCAGTGGATTTTCGCCCAACATCTAGCTCCAAATCTTCACATCTATTAGAGTATTTTGGTTACTTGGACTAAGGGCAGGAGCGGAAGAGGGTGTTCCCATTTCATTGCAGTACCATCAGTAGAGTGATATGAGCTTGGCATTTGCTTCACATTGGATGGTCGTGTTAATCAATGTTCCAAATTTTCAATTGCTGATCTTGATTAATATGTTTCTCACACACTTACGTTATTGTGGTAGCTGACCTGATTCATTGCAGGGATAAGATAATTCGTTGGAAGGATGCCCAATTGGAATTTATGATTGGAATCACTTAGAATTCCCAGACATGATGGGATACTGCCAATTTTCATTTCGAGGTTTAAATTTTCTGATGGAATTCTGAATAGTACCTGCCTCTTAAGACCTTCAAAGACCCAGTCCACACTGTGACGAGTTCAATATTTTAACCATCTAGTATCTTTTTCGATGATAGATTTCAAATGAGATCTAGGGTTCCGACCATTTCCTTTGATTTTCTGTATAAATTGATCTGGATCTTAATTTTTTGACATAAAACGTGAAAATTTTCCCATTTTTACTTCTGTTTTATGGTGGATGGCGTGGTTTGTGTATATATATAGAATTTTCTATCAATAAGTTCATTTTTTTCAATGACTTGTCTTCTCTCTCTGTTAGGAGTCCCATGGACAGAGGAAGAGCACAGGACGTTCCTAGCCGGACTCGAAAAGCTTGGGAAGGGGGACTGGAGAGGAATTTCGAGGAATTTTGTGACGACTAGGACTCCAACCCAAGTAGCCAGCCATGCCCAAAAGTATTTTCTTAGAAAGACTACCCCAAGTAATAAGAAGCGCAGGTCTAGCCTCTTTGATGTGCAATTTACCAACGCTGTAATTCCCTTATTTTCACTACTATCTTGTTTCTTTAGCTTTGGTCTGGAGACAACAGCCATGCTATTATGGATTCCATTAAACTTTCAACTTTTGTCTTGATGTTGTTTCTCTTTCTTTTTTCCAGGCTTCAACCTCTGAAAATGCACCTAGTTTGTCCTCGATGAGAGGCCATGGAGTTGCAGAAGGGATTAATCATCTCCACCGTGATAATAACTATCCGGTGAGAGCCTTGCTAAGTCTACTAATAGTAGTAGCTAGTGTTGGAACTTGTGAGTCCAGTGGTCTCCCATGTCTGTGTCATGGCCTGAAAATTAGGCAGGTCCGCTCGTCAAGCGGCCCACATGCATATGTTGAGTGTGGACTGTTAGTCATTTTTTCACCATCCATTTCTTTGTACACATGTAGCCCACCTGATGAGCATACCAATCTGAGTTTTGAGCCATAGCACATACATGGTATTTTTAAGGCACAGCTTGTACACGGATTAATGTTCCAGATTTGGCGCACACACTAGCATGTGTAGCAAGAGTGAGATTGAGAATCGTAGTTCCAGGATCCGCCCTTGCCCGTTTCTCATTCAGTAAATCAGTAGATCCGCCAGGTCCATTGGCTCATTGTCTAGAAGAAAATCTAAACCTTGAAAGCCTGATCTTTTCCAGGTGGGGACCTCAGCTGATATGATGACCCAACCCCTAGGTTGGCGGTCAGAAGCCCCATCGATGCTACTGCCGATTTTAACTTGTAGTGAGCATCCAGATCTCAATCACAAGGTAAAGCATCTACAATTTATATGCATGAATTACAGCATTCTTTTCATCACGACTCATTCTAATAACTAGGAATTATATGATTTTGTACAAGGATATGCACAATATTTTTTAGTTTCCAGTTCATGCAAGTGGGGCTCATTTATCCAGAAGATACATTATATGAAAATGTCCTCGACAGGATAATCCTGGCCTTTCAATCTGTGGTCCACAAATAGATGTTTAGAAAGAGATCATACTTAAAAAATGTCCACATTAAACAGAAAAAAGGCCCAAGATTGGTGGCTAGGATGGTTCATTCATGGTTGGACCCAACAGAACAATGGTCTGGATCACTAAACCTGGTCTCCACTTGCACAAGTGAATACCAGGCATATCAAGGGGTGAGAATCTTAACATTCATCTTTATCATCTTTGGGAAATGATCCCTTATATATGTTGGGGCACAGATCGTATAATTCTTCTTTATCTCGGGGAATGATCACTTTCATCTACCATGAGTTCAAGCAGTGTGAGACCCACCATGATGTTCGAGTGCTTGCACTTAGATCCCAAAATTCAGTGCAGATTCATGACCCAGGTGGACCACACCAAATGGAAAAACGGGGGACATTGGGGAGTGAGAATCCCACTTTAGAAACATCTAGATGGAATTTGGGGTGCATCATGTTGTGTATATTTCATCCAGCCCATTCGTGCACCGCCAAGATGAAGGGACACACCAAAACTCAGGTGCACCACACTAGGCGAATATAGGCTTTAGGCGTGAGCATACATTGCTTCCTGTGGTGTGTCCCACCCAAGTTTTGGATCGGAATGGTTCTTGATATGCACATTGAGCATGAGGAGGCGCACCAGATTCACGTTTGGATTCTACATACACATCACAGGTGGGGCCCACACAGCTCCTAGTATCTTTAGGTTAGGTGGGTTTGTTTTGTTTTGTTTAGAAAGCAGTTTGTTCTATTACTTTTCATGGACATGCTAACATGCTTGTCGTTTGATCATTGAACAGGGCTGGATTTCTGGTGCTGTAAAGAACCAGTCACTTGTCGAAACGTTCTCAAATCACCCACACCTTATCCCTCACCAATTCTCTTGATCTCCCTAATCGGACGGATCTAAATGTTCGTAAAATCCACAGTGGCCCAAGCACTCTCAGGCCCCATCTTCTCCAGTTATCCTTCAATCCATCACCGAAATCAGACCCACATTGCCCATCTCACTCAAATTCCAAATGTACGTCAACAGAAAACAGTGATTTGGAGCTCACCATTGCGCCACCCCAACCTCTTAATCCAACCAAATTGTCATCTGGGACCTCCAATTTAGTGGGCCCCATTAGAGTGATCTGATATGCCTAGTTAAATACAATTTTTCTACCTTGAGAAACATGTTCAGGAATAATGGAGAATAAGAAATGGTATGGTTTTGGTTTTTCAACTGTAGTCTCAATAACAAGTTAGGTTTCTTTTTTCCATTATGGTACCAATGAATGGCCAGATTAGCACATACTCATCTCTGTACGTGTGGCACCCTGGCACCCATGTACAAGATCTGTATCATTCATTTGTTGGGACTTACCATGGATCGATTGGAGAATTTTTAAGCATTCAGTTTCAACATCTGGTTAGATTTTCTCAGAACCATGCATTCTTAAAGAGCTCCAATCTCTGGCCAAGATCATCTTGGGGCATGTATTATCCACAGTGGGACCCAGCAGATGAGCAGTGCAGATCTCATATATGTGTGCCTCAGATGAGCAGTGTTGGACAACTGATTTTCACCAAACAGTAGACTTTTCACAGATAAAAAGAACCAAGGGGGTATGCTGGTTGGCTGGGATGGTATAGGATTTTCAAATTTCGGTGGGCCTCTCTCTAAATGGTTAGATGGGGTTGACCGACAAGCAGTTTTTATGATGATGAGCAGCTTGGGTGTAATGGATCTCCTGCGTTTTCTAACAGAAAAACCTACAACATGCCCTAGGCCATGTATAATTGATACTAGAGCTGGACACAAACTGGGCCACCTTGGAAGTTCAGCCCAGCCCGTAACCAGTTTGGCCCGGTTCGAAGTGGAGTTCGAGCTAGTGACGAGCCACCTTAATGCGGCCCATTTTATAAACAGGCCGAACCCATTAAACGGGCCGAACCTAATCTCTTGTAGCACCGGCCCTAAGCTTGGCTCGGCCTAGTTTGGACCAGCTCCTAGGATACTAGGTATAATAAAAAAAATAAAAAAAAACCACTAAATAACATCATCTCTCTCTTTCCCTCTCCCACTCCTTTAGAGGATGTTAAACATCATATAGGAAGATACTTTTGTAATTTTTTTATTATTTTTAATTCTTTTCTATTTAAACAAATAATAAAAAAAGAGTTGGGAGTTCAAAGTTTTTGACCAAACCAATCCCGTACCCGAACCAGATTTTTCTGGAACAAGCTAAACTCGGGCCACATGAGTCAACCCAAAACCCAAATTAGAGTGGCATAAGAACGAGCCAAACCTAAACTAGGGCTAACTCGGCCTGGCCTGGATCGTTGCCTACCTCTAATTGAAACACTCCATTGCAAGCGTGGATTTGGTGAGGCAGGGATACCAGCTTAGTGGGTAAGGCCCTGATCATGGGGCCGCCTCATGTATGTGTTGTATATCCATGCCGTCCATCCGTATTTCCAGCTCATTTAAGGCATGGTCCCAAAAATGAGGCAGATCCAACTCTCAGGTGGACCACACCACAGGAAAACTGGTGCTTGAAAACCAACCATAAAAATAAAATAAAAAAAAAAAAAAAAATTCCTAGGGCCACTGTAGTGTTTATTTGCCATCCCACCTGTTGCGCCTCATTTTTGGGACCATGCCTTAAAATGTGCTGGAAAAACGGGTGTACGGCATGGATATACAACACATACATCGAGGTGGGGCCCACGGTCAGGGCCTCACCCACTAAGCTGTTACCCCTGCCTCACCTAATCCGCGCCCTCCATTGCATGAAAAGGAAATAAAAGAAAATCGTGCAGCAGCATCATGTGGGCCACCTAATCGTTTGAAGCGAGCATATTCACGGCCCAGCCCCCTAATGAACGCCCCGGATCTTCCGATGTGGAACCTGCATGAAAAATCCCTTTTCGTGCAACCTTAGGCCCAGCTTGTTTCCAGCTAACTTGGAACCAGATCTGGACTTGGGCCGAGTTGGCCGAGTTTGAGGCTTGGGTTGAGTTGCCAGGACTTGACTGTAATTAAAAGGTGTCATAGATTGGCCCAATTCAAACGAAATTATTTAAGATATGAGGCTGACAAATGGAAAGTGGGCCTGGCTCTGCTTGTTCCCATGACAGACTGGGTTGGGCTGGGCCTGGCCAGTCATCCTTAGTTCATTTGTCGGACTTAGACATTGTTCAGCCCAGCCCAGTTGCATCCATGTTGTTTTTTTGCATAACTATCCTGGTCCGTTGGATTTGTATAACTATGATTTTTAAGTAAATGCCCATGGACGACAACGATACAATGACACCTGAAACTGTATTTGGATGTACCATAAAAATCAGGACGATCCGAATTTCTTCGTGGGCCAACCATTTTGAAATCTCCATATACTTGGGGCTGCATGGTGATTGAAACCAAATTGAGGGAGCTATTAGTATCCCTTAGTTTCCACACATGAACAATAAGTTGTATGGTCATATAAAAGTGAAGGGTCTGCAAAAGAAATAGTTAAGTGGGCCCTTGCTTCTCAAGAAGGTTGCATGTCATGGGCCAGGCCCAGCATACTCATCAAATGAAGCCTCATGGATTGGCCTGGGCCTGACCAGATCCAACGACATATTATATGGGTGATTCCAAATTTCCAATAAATAGTTGTAAAGGTATGGCATTCTAAAGCTACAATGCGCCTAGTTTTTTTTTTTTTTTTTTTTCCCAATATGAGCCATATAGTCTCATTCTTTGTCTTGGCCCTTGGTATAATTGTCTTTAACTTGTCCTAAGTCACCTAGCTTATGTGCAAATGATGGCTTGGATCGGTGGACCCGCAAGATCTGATAATCTACATGATCTTGGGACCTTTGCACAAATTTGAGGATGGACTATCCATGTCCAGCAATCCGTCTAACCATGACGGGAGCAGAGAGAATCTTGTAACCCTTCTAATTCTAAGGTTAAAATGGGCTCCGAATGACAATCAATGGTTTAAATTGTCTCAAGGCAAGCTAGATGTGACTTAAATAAACTTTTTTTTTTGCATAAACAATTAGGACTAATTGTCTTAGTGCATATAATCCATGAACATGTTGTATGTTGTTGCAACTAGTCGTTATGTTTTTTGTTTATCAGGCACCTTGTAACATGAAGTAGGGATTGTGGCAAGTGTGGGGAGCTTTCTTTATTTTTTTGTAGGTTAGTACACACACCCACACACCCCATTGTTAGTACACCTATCACACTGCAAGGTTAGCCACCCCTACTTTGGGAATCGATGCCATGGCCTCAGTGTTGAAATGAGGCTAGCTTCACTCAGTCTACCACTTGAGCTATAAATCCAGGTGTTAAGTTTGGGGAGCTTAATATATACGTTGGCACATTGACATATGTTTCACTTGTTGGTATTTGAAGATTAATGGCAGGACATTTGCCATGTAATGCTTGAACTTAAACGGTCACACACATGACACGTTTGGAACATGTAAATGATGTGCACAAAAAAAAAAATCTTCATATACACCCAAGTAAAAAAAGTAAATATACCATTGTAAGGAGAGAACAAATCTTGCTCAATTGTCATGTGTCGGGATTAATTGTCTCCATTTTCTTTAGTGTCTGTGCATAAATAAAATTTACAAATCATAAAAAAAAAAAAAATAAAAATTACAAATCATAAAAGTTAGTTTTTGTCACAACTGCTTTGCCCAAAATAATTTTGATTAATTTCAAATTGTTATCATGGATGTCTTATATCATGCGGAATAATGTAGAGATTATATATAAAGCCCCAACATGAGGCTGAGAGGGCTTTCCTTCCTGCGTAGGGTTGGGTGTGCATTGCAAACTAGTGGGTTTTGGGGACAACGGCCCCAACTCAATTGGATACCTGATTTGAAGACCAAACCCTATCGAATAGAGTATTTTGGGCATTTCTATATCCAGGCTATAAATTTCTCTATGCAGATGAATTAGAGTTACACAAGGGAAAACACTTTTTTTTAGTGCTAGAGAGTTTTAAATTGTAATTTCTTTTTTTTTTTTCTTTTTTTCTTTCTTTTTTTTTCCCACCTAAATTTACTATGTTTTGTATGTGTATGTTTTCTTTAGTGCATCAACCGTTGGTAGAGGTGTATACGAGCCGAATTGAATCGAGCTTTGCCAAGTTTGGCTCGGCTCGACCAACAAAGTAGTTGGGCTCGAGCTCGGCTCAGCTTGGTCATCGAGCCCAATTAGGCGGCTCCGCTTGGTTTGGACGAGCTCGAACTTTCAAGCCTAAATTCGAGCTTTTGGACATGGAGGGTCGAGGGGGCAACTCTTCTAGTTTGGTCATTTGGGGACTGGGTGTTCGCTGGCCAGGAGAGAGAGAGAGAGAGAGAGCCGAGCAAGTCAGGCTAGGCGTTGGTTGGCCAGGCGAAGAGGGGAGATATCAGAGATGAGAGAGAGAGAGAGAGAGAGAGAGAGAGTAGAAACCGAATGGCTAGAAGGGATCATTGGTCAAACCGGGCGAGGGCGAGTCGGCGACTAGGGGGGGAGGGCGAGGGCACTCGAATGAAAAGGAAAATTAGGTTTAAGATGAGGGCGCTCGATTATATATATATATATATATATATATATATATATATATATATATATATATATATATATATATATATATTAAAAAAACAAACCGAGCTTATTCGAGCCTGGTTCAAGTCAAACCAAGCCTGATTTCAAGTCAAGCTCAAGCCAAGCTTGGCTCAAATTTTCAACGAGCTCATAAAATAGGCTCAGATTGGCTTAATCTACTCTACGAATCAAGCTGAACCGAGCTTTTTTGAGCTGAGTCAAGCAAGCTTTTCCAATTGGCTCTATTTGTGTACAGCTCTATCAGTAGGGTGTTTGGTTATCTGGAATGTGTGAACCAATGGCCATAGGATGCCCTATGACTTTTAACTGTTAGAATGGGTTCCTTTTCAGTAATCCAAACTGTCAATGTAATGGGCCGCACCATTGGTAGGGACAATGATGCAAGGGCATGCGATGATCTAACCCTAGATGCATGTATATCAAGTTGGAAGATATTCAAATAATAAAATTACGAAACTAACCACTTTCAATCAGAGGAAACTAACAAATCTCAACACGAAGATGAAATCCGTCCGTCCGGATCATGCCCCTTTGCATAAAACCATGTAAAATCGTAAAACAGGGAGGATCTAGGGATATGAGGATATCCCAGATCTAGCATAGACCAGTCCACAGTCAAGTTTGGATCCGGTTATCGTGGCTAGGCATCCCTCTTTTCGATCGTACCAAAAAGGGGGGGGTTTCAAAAAAGGACGAGGGATGTCGAAAAACAATGGGTTATCATGAAGTACGAATTAGGAACCAAAAGAAGCTTACCTTTCCTCGCACCTTGAAGAAAGAGAGAAGAGAAAACGAAAACTCCGGGGTGGAATCCTCAACACCCGAGGGCCAATCCTGAAACCCTAATCTCTCAACAAAGAGGAAGAAACTCACGAATTTTCTATTCATTCAATAAATTCGAAATAGGGTTCTCACAGTATACATAAGCTACGAAAATAAATAAAAAAAAGTGCACTAAAGTGCCTGAAAATCAAAGAAATAACATAAAAACGTCTAAAGTAAATAACGACACTAAAGCGCCTAGAAACAAGGAAATAAATAGAAAAGCGCCTAAATGTAAATCCGCTCCATGGTCCAGCGGTCATGATGCTCCTGCGCGATCCTGCATCTCGCGTACTCGTAACGCGTCAGAAAATGGGCCCAATGGGCCCAGCGTCCATTCACATCAACTCGTCTGCTCCAACACTCGATCTGCGACGTCGCCTCCTCTGGTACACTCTAAAGGGTGCACCACTGATGTTCGCATCAATTCTCCCCGGGTGAGAAGAATTCGCTACTGGCGAAAGTGAACTCTTGTACCTCTCAAGCATGTCTGGATCGATACGCTGTAGCTCTGTCTCGGTAATCCAGGAGTTATCTGCAATAGGCCTGTTCCTCCACTTGACTAGGAATTTCTGGTAACCCCCTGAGCGAGTAGAAACCAACTCGGAGTCCAAAATTCCCTCTATCTCGTCTCTTCTCGGTGCAGAAGGAAGAGAAGGTAAGATGGGTATAGGGAGGTCAGGCTGTGGCCAAGGTCCATATATAGGGAAGGTCTGAGAAGAAACAGGGGAATCACTGGATAGAGGTAATGGCTCGTGATAGGGAACTAGATCTTCCACATTAAATGTGGAACTGATGCCCATGGTAGGAGGGATATCGACAACATAAGCGTTAGACCCCAACCTTTTCACAATTTTATGTGGGCCTATGCTACGGGCATGAAGCTTCTTCACGGATCCAGGTGGAAACCGATCAGACCTAATACGAACCATGACGTCATCTCCAGGTTGAAATTCCCTAAATCTCCTGTGAGTGTCAGCAGAAAGTTTATAATGTTCATTACTTGAATTAATCTTCCTTCTGATCTCACTATGCAATGCATGTATATGATGGGCAAATGACTCTCCTAACTCTGAAGGACGCTGTGGGGTAGCCATGGGGATCAAATCTATGGGGGCTCGGGGTCTAAGACCTGAAACAATTTCAAATGGGCTCATTCCTGTGGACCTGTACTGAAGAGTTATAAGCGAACTCTGCTGTGGGAATAACAGTGTCCCAGGTCCTGTGGTGGTCTCCAACTAGACATCTCAACAAATTTCCTAGGCTACGATTCACTACTTCTGTTTGACCATCCGACTGAGGATGATATGCTGAAGAAAATTGAAGCCTCGTACCCAAAAGATGCCAGAGAGTCTTCCAAAAATAACTAGTGAACCTAGTATCTCTGTCAGACACGATGGATCTAGGTACCCCATGAAGTCGCACAACCTCTTGAAAGAATATCTTAGCAATGTGGGAGGCATCTGAGGTCTTATAACAGGGTAGGAAATGGGCCATCTTAGAAAACCGATCAACGACCACAAGTATGGAATCGTGCTTACGAATAGTCTTGGGAAGCCCAAGCACGAAATCCATACTGACATCTTGTCACGGGGCATGTGGAACTGGCAAAGGAGTGTATAAGCCTGTATTTTGTTTCCTCTGCTTTGCCAGTTGACATGTCCGAACTGCCCTACAATCTTGGCCACATCTCGCTGGAGATTAGGCCAATGGAAACGATAAGAAACCAGGGCAACTGTTTTATCTCTACCAAAGTGACCTGCCATCCCTCAAGCATGAAGCTCCCATACTAGAAAATCACGGAGGGATGTGCGTGGGATGCAGAGCTTGTCCCCTCTAAAAAGATATCCGTCTATAAGGACAAACTCAGCACTCCTCGAGGGTGGTCACTAGACAACGACGCATAGATGGTCCCAAAGTCAGGACAAGTTGAGTACTCACCCTTGAGTTGCTCAAAGCCTGTAACTTCAACGCTCATGGACCGCAGCGTCATGAAACGATGGCTAAGCGCGTTAGCAACCTTATTCTCTTTACCGGCCTTGTGCTTAAGTAGAAACGTATACTCCTGAAGAAATTGAGCACACTTGGCATGCCTAGAGCTCAACTTCTTTTGATAGCTCAAATATTTCAAGGCCTCATGATCAGAGAACAGGACAAATTCTTGCGGTAATAAATAATGCCGCCAATGGCGCAATGATTGCACAACCACATAGAACTCTTTGTCGTAGGTGGAGTAGCGTTGTTTAGCCTCATTCAATTTCTCACTGAAAAAGGCCACAGGATGTCCCTCTTGGCTTAACACTCCCCCTATGGCAAGTCCTGACGCGTCACACGCCACCTCAAAGACTTTAGAGAAGTCAGGTAGACGCATGACGGGCGCTTCCGTCATCTTATTCTTAATTTCAAAGAAAGCCCATGTCGCGGCTTTAGTCCATTGGAACTCCCATTTTCTTATACAATCTGTGATGGGAGCCATAATAGAGCTAAATCCACTGATGAACCACCGATAGAACGTAGCTAGGCCGTGAAAGCTTCGCACGTCATGTATATTACGCGGCTCGGGCCAATTGACAATGGCCTTGACTTTCTCAGGGTCTGCAGACATACCCTCTGACGAAACAACGAACCCCAGGAAGATAACTCTAGAAGTCAAGAAGGAACATTTCTTGAGGTTCGCATAAAGCTTTTCTGCTCTCAAGGCGTTGCAGACCTGCCTCAAGTGTTCAAGGTGCTAGGTAGGAGACTTACTATAGATGAGGATATCATCGAAGTACACAACTAAGAACTTACCCATAAAGGGTCGCAGCACCTGGGTCATCACCCTCATAAATGTACTTGGAACATTGATTAACCCGAAGGGCATAACCAACCACTCATACAGCCCATCCTTCGTCTTGAAGGCAGTCTTCCACTCATCTCCTGGGCGAACACGAATTTGGTGATAACCACTCTTGAGGTCAATTTTCGAAAAGATAGTAGAGGTGGCCATCATGTCAAGCATGTCATCAAGCCTCGGGATGGGAAACCGATACTTGACAGTAATCTTGTTTATGGCTCTACTATCGACACACATGCGCCACGTGCCATCTTTCTTTGGCGTAAGAAGCGCAGGCACGGCGCACGGGCTCATACTCTCACGAATAAATCCCTTTTTAAGCAATTCATCCACTTGCCTCTTCAACTCGGCATGTTCGGTGGGATTCATTCTGTAGTGAGGGAGGTTTGGTAGGGTCGCCCCTGGGACAAGATCTATCGCATGCTGAATGTCTCGCATTGGTGGGAGCTCGTCTGGAAGGTCCTCAGGGAAGACATCCCGAAACTCCTCTAGGACTGAACGAACCTCCTGGGGTAACCCTATAGCAACCTCGGGTGTGCTCTCTCTAGCCAGTAAAACGTACACCATAGTCCCAGTTTTGGCCTCTCTCTCAAACTCCTTAGCATCTATGATGTGGAGAGACTTCGACTGAGGTGCCCTTTGACTCTTAGAACTGCCTCGAGACGCAACATCTTTCGCTCCTGTGGACGATTTGGGAGGGAACGAGCTCAAGACAAGCTTCTTTCCTTCATGCTTAAACACACAATTATTCGTACGCTCGAATATTGTGACATCTTTGTCAAAGAGCCATGGCCTTCCCAAGATGATATGGCCAATGTCCATCGTGACCACATCACACCACAACTTGTCCTTGTATGGCCCGAATTCAATTGGCACAAGGCATCGCTGAGTCACAGGAAGGGATGTCGCATCAACCCAAGAAACTCGGTATGGGTTGGGGTGAGGGACTGGCTTCAACCCCAGGCGACTCAAAGTACTTGGAGAAACTACATTCTCATAGCTCCCGCTATCTATGATCACTTTGCAGATCTTATCTCCACACTTGGCGTAAGTGTGGAAGATAGTGGTTCTGCGCCAATCCTCACTTTCCTTCACCTGGGCCAAAGCGCATCTCACCACAACAAGTGGGGTAGTCTCCACAGCATCATCCTCGGCATCACTGGCCGGCTCAAGGGATTGGACGATGATTTCCTCATCATTCTGGTCACCTTCAACTTCATATGCCACTTCTTCTTCTGTAGAGTGTTCAGAAACAAAGGCAATACGCCCACCCCTATTTGAACACTCTGCGGCAATGTGACTCATGCCACCACAGCGGTAGCACTGCCCTGACATCGCAGTCCTAGTACTTGGTCCAGCCACATTGTTACCTCGATTTCTATTGACTGGTTGGGTACCAGGTTGAGCTCTGGGTTGATTTCCGACCTGAGGCCTCGCTCCCTGCGGAGCTACTATAGGCACAGTAGGTCGAATCTCAAACCCTCTAGCAGGAGATTGGCGCACATAGTGCTCCAGTTCCTGCACCATCTGGTAAGCGTGCTCTAAGCTGGTGACCATATGAGGCATGAGCTCACGCTGGAGGTCAAACTTGAGGCCCATACGAAAACGGGAGAGAACCACAGCAGGGTCCTCATCTACATCGCATCTCATCATGTATTCATCGAACTTGGCAATGTATTCCGTTACCGTCATGAATCCTTGGCGCAAAGTGTGCCATTGATCCAAAAGCCTCTGCTTATAAGAAAGGGGAACATACTTCTCTCGCAACAGTTCTTTCATTTCAATCCAAAAGAGAACTGGCCCCTCTCTAGATCGCTCACGGCGACGCTCCACATTTCCCCAATGTAGTTTTGCCTGGCCCACCAACTTCATCTTGGCGAATCCAACCCGCTGTGGGTCTGGCAGACCGTGCCACTGAAAGAAATGATCCATGTCTGCTAGCCAATCAGAAAAAACTTTGGGGTCTAGTCTCCCATCAAAACTAGGAGCGTCAACCTTGATGCCCTTCATGACCCTAATAACAGGGTCCTGCTCATGGTATCTCTGAGGTTGCGGATATCGCACCCCACCATGGCCCTCCCGCTGGGCGGGGAAAACAGGATCACGAATTTGTGGGGGTGGCTGATGATGAGCCCCATCGTGTCCATTGCCAGGCCCACGGGCCTGACCTGCGCCCAAATCATCCCTAGGCGGATCAGGGCCCACAACTTGGGACTGATCGACTGCCCCAGTGTCGGGGGTTGCTTGGGGACCATCTAAAGTGGTGGTCTGGATGCCATCCTCTAAGCGCGTGGCCCTCTCCTCTAAACATGTGAACCTATCATCCTGATGCGCAAACTGCTGCGCGATCTCACCTCTCAAGGTCTGAAATTGCTAATCCATTCTCTTAATTAGACCCTCCAGAGCTTTGGTAATTTGATTAGATTCCATAGTATTATGAAGACCAAACCTACGACCAGTGCGCGTAGGCATACACCAGGAGTGATATGTGAAAGGCCCTAGATCTAGGTGCGTAAAGGTGTAAAAAAGGTAAAATCTAAATGCAGTTTTGACTATCCTAGTTCAGTGCAATGCAAGCTATCCTATGTGGCCTAGATCTATATGAGGACTCAACAAAATCTAGAAAAAAAAAGGCTAACTAAACTCAACGAACTATGACCCCTACACAGAGTTGGACGCGGGTCGAGCTGCGCGGTCAACTCGCCGGGGGTGCAGGGGGCGGCGCGCCCCTGCCCGGGGTTCGGGGCGGAGCGCCCGAAAGGCCTACGATTTTTTCGATTTGGGATATCCGGTTCCTTTGAAAAAAAATCACCGAAAAGGGAAATTTTGGGTAAACTGACCTACGCTAGGAACCTTTTCTCTGATACCAAAATTGATGCAGGGGTATGTGATGATCTAACCCTAGATGCATGTATATCAAGTTGGAAGATATTCAAATAATAAAATTACGAAACTAACCACTTTCAATCAGAGGAAACTAACAAATCTCAACACGAAGATGAAATCCGTCCGTCCGGATCATGCCCCTTTGCATAAAACCATGTAAAATCGTAAAACAGGGAGGATCTAGGGATATGAGGATATCCCAAATCTAGCATAGACCAGTCCACAGTCAAGTTTGGATCCGGTTATCGTGGCTAGGCATCCCTCTTTTCGATCATACCAAAAAGGGGGGGGTTTCAAAAAAGGACGAGGGATGTCGAAAAACAATGGGTTATCATGAAGTACGAATTAGGAACCAAAAGAAGCTTACCTTTCCTCGCACCTTGAAGAAAAAGAGAAGAGAAAATGAAAACTCCGGGGTGGAATCCTCAACACCCGAGGGCCAATCCTGAAATCCTAATCTCTCAACAAAGAGGAAGAAACTCACGAATTTTCTATTCATTCAATAAATTCGAAATAGGGTTCTCACAGTATATATAAGCTACAAAAATAAAAAAAAGTGCACTAAAGTGCCTGAAAACCAAAGAAATAACATAAAAACGTCTAAAGTAAATAACGACACTAAAGCGCCTAGAAACAAGGAAATAAATAGAAAAACGCCTAAATGTAAATCCGCTCCATGGTCCAGCGGTCATGATGCTCCTGCGCGATCCTGCATCTCGCGTACTCGTAACGCGTCAGAAAATGGGCCCAATGGGCCCAGCGTCCATCCACATCAACTCGTCTGCTCCAACACTCAATCTGCGACGTCGCCTCCTCTGGTACACTCTAAAGGGTGCACCACTGATGTTCGCATCAGACAATGGAAAAAACTCTCATAGTAAAATATTTCAACTCTTCAATTACTCCAATTTTAAGAAGCCATACATAAAAGATAGAAATGATCAAAATACAGCAATAAAAGAGCTTTGTTTTTTTTTATTTTTATGAACATGGTCCATCTAAGATAAGGCCTATCATATGAGCGATTTGGATCATCGAAAGATGACCAAGGTCCAAAGGCTAAGGTCCCAAGGCACGCCAAAGCAATACGTCGTAGTGTATTCTATCAAAACCCTTCTTCACGTGAACAATGGACATTTCTTCTATCTCGGAGTGGGCCGTCTCTATTTGGTTTGAGATAAGGCCTTCAAGTAAGGCAACGTTGGTAGTTTGCCATCGTTTTAAAGTTTGGGTGTCTAACTCGGCATACAAAAGTGGCATACACGCCTGCCAATCTAGACCGTACAAATTGTAGATCCCATTTTGGTTGGACAGTAGACCTAAACTATCTGATTTCAATCACTGGAATTTGGAATGCTGGCCATTTTATTTATAACCATCCATTTATTAGTTGCAATTAGTTGGGATAAGGCTTAGATGATGATTTTTTAGCCACAGATTTAATGGTTCATCAGTTTATTTTAGAATATTGTCCGTACAGATGGTTTCTGATGGTTTGCACGTCCGGTTTGGCATGCTTGCATGCCACATGTACGGTGGATGAGACACCAGAGCTTAAAAAGAGGTGACCTACTAGTACTCACCGTACGTCGTGCACGAGTACTCTACGTGATAAGGAATTTTCATCTCATGATTCCGGAGCGTAGCGGTGGATAGAACGAACCCATCCACCGAAGAATGGTGTGGCCCACCTAAGATTAGGACGTGTAATAAGTGCGAAGCGACATTCACTGCACTCACAATGACAATGCTTATGAGTATTGTATCAATGTATTCAACTTGTTCGTGTCGAACTCCTACCACATCTGCACACATGGAACCCTTTTTTAAGAATCTGGACCGTCCATGCAGTGCAGCTGAGGTGGATGGGTCATGATTGAAAAACGTTGGTGTTGTCTTCAATCTGGAAACTGTTGGATCTGATATTCAAGGGTCTTCGATCGATTGACGGCCCTAGCTCAGTCACCCAAACCTTCCTAGATGAGACAGTAAACTCTAGACAAATTTGGCCAAGTTCAAATACCCGAATGTTTAGATCGGCTGACCAATGACTGGTGCGTAGCTTAGATCTGAATAAGTTGTTCTTCATCTCTTATGACTTTTGATATTTATAGTGAATTTGTAATTTTATTCCCTAATATTTTCCAAGAGAGTTTTTCTATATAAAATCAAATTGTCTTCATATGTGTATTGCATCTGCTTGATTGTTGCCATTTTGTGATTACATCTTTGGATTCCACTATGAGTTCCTCATTTCCACGGTTTCCCAACAAAAAAATTGCAGTGAAGGTAGGTTTTTGGCTGTCTGAATGGTCGCCTATGATAGACTACTTAAGGGTGCGTTTGGTAAAACTTAATTCCATGACTTATCATTGAAAAATCCTATTTTCAGTGATTTTAGTAATTCAGACCGTTTGGTAACTAAAAAATTTTAAGTGCTTAATTGAAAAAATTACTTAAATTAGGTGGATTATTTTCAGCCATGCCAACTTGACTTAAAACTTATAGTTAAATGCGGTAAGTGGTCTCTCTTTAAAGTTTTAGATAAAAATTGACAAAAAGTATCTCTATTAACATTTAAAAATGACAAGATTACCTTTCTTTGTTTACTTTCCCATCCATGACACCATCCCACGCAAGTACTTAAAGTCACCAAATTCTATACCCTCAGCATAATGTATATATTATATCTACATAGTCTATCCATTTAGAGAGATCATTTTAAAACATGAGCCTAAAAATGAGACAAGTCCAAACCTCAGGAGGACCACACCATTGAAAGCAATGAGGACAGTGATGCCCACCATTGAAACCTTCCTAGGGCCAACCATAATGTTTATTTACCACCAACCTTGTTCATAAGAACACAAAGACCTAGATTAAGAGAAAACACAAATATTAGCTTGATCCGAAACTTTTGTGGCCGCAATAAGTTTTCAATGGTAGTTTTCAAACAAATTATCAAACAGATTTCTCAGTTCTTATAAGTACTTAAATTCGGCACTTTAAGTTCTCAGTACTTAAATTAATTTTCTGACTTAATTTTTCAGTTTACCAAACAGCACCTTAAACTAAAAATAGGCAAAGGTCCATATCTAATCTAATTGACAGAAGTCCAATATTGGATGGCTGTGATCGGTTTAGTGTGACTTTTGCGCCGTAACCCATCCAAGTTTTGACCCAACCCATGGGATGCACGGAGTAAGAGAAATACTACCCTCCGCAAGTACGTGAGATCAGATCTAGCTCGTCCAGGTCGTTGGCCTCAGTGTGCGTATATTATGGCATCAAGATCAGGCTGGTCTGGTCAGACGCAGATTACTTACTCAATAACTCAGTAGGCTATATCGTACTGAGTAAACTCTGTGGGGCCCACCGTGATGTGTGTGTCTTATCAACACTGTCCATCCGTTTTACCAGATCATTTTCATATCCAAAGCTCAAGTGGACCACACCATAAGAAACAATGGGTATAATGATGTGCACCGCTTAGGGCTATAAA
Organism: Liriodendron chinense; assembly: GCA_003013855.2. NCBI lineage: Eukaryota > Viridiplantae > Streptophyta > Magnoliopsida > Magnoliales > Magnoliaceae > Liriodendron > Liriodendron chinense. The sequence goes on along the minus strand of PVNU02000637.1, from coordinate 8,648,294 downwards.
TGGTCAGGTTTGCAGTAGGTTTAGCCAAAACCAGACCCACCCATTTAGTAAATTGGCCTGGTCCAAATTTTAGACCCAGACCCTTTTACTAAATGGCCGGGTCTAGGTCCTGAGTCAACCCCATTAGATCCACCTTAACCCATTTGTGAATGGGTCAGGTCTAATGGGTATCGGTCTAGATTTGGTATGCAAGCATTTGTACTAGGTTTAAAACTAGGTCTTGACTAGTCCGGGCCTAAATGTGTCCCTTGCAACATAGGCCAAACCCGCCCATTTACTAAATGGGTTCGGGTCGGGTCAGGTCAGGTCAGGTCAGGTCGGGCCTAATATAAAAGAAACCAGATCCAAACCCATTTAACAACTGGGTCTGTTCTTGGACCTAGACCTGTACCATTTAACAAACGGGTCGGGTTTGGGTAGGGTCTAAATGAGTTGGGTCTGGGTACCCCATCGAGTCCACTATCCCATTTACAACCCTGGCACCGCTGAAACCTTCATAGGGCCCACAATGACGTTTATTTGTTAACGAACTTGTTCATAAGGTTACACATAAAGGTAGGCAACAATCCGGGCTGAGTCGAGTTAGCCCTAGTTTGGTTTGGCTTGTTTTTGTTCCACCTTAGTTTGTGGATCGGCCCGATCTGGGTTTCGAGCCAACCCATGCGGCTCGAGTTTGGTTTGCTCTAGAAAAATTTGGTTCGATCTGAATTAGTTTGATCAAAATTTTCAAACCGGGTCGGGTCAAGTTCGAATAGGTGGTGGGCCTAGTGGCTCTTTTTTTTGTTGTTTGTTTAAATAGAAAAGAATTTAAAAAAGTTAAAAAAATAAATAAAATACAAACGTATCATAATAAATGATGTTTAACCTCCTTCAAAGGAGTGCAACTTTAAAATAAATGTGTAAGAGCCTTTTTCCAAACAAGAGTACACAAGCATAATTTTACAAGTGCAAGGAAACCGTGTGCATTTATGTATATATATGTTGACGTTAAATCTCGTCACCAGATGTTGATCAAGGACCAACTTGAATCTTTGCCGTCGGATTGATGGATGATGAGGAAGATGTGCAAACTGGAACCTACAAACACCACTAAGGGTTAAGATGACCGTCGGTGGTTCAGGCTAATGACCCTCCAATACCTAAGTTAGTGGATATAGGATAATCACCAAAGAGAGATGGGTTTTCGTATTTCTGTATGCATACCTTTTTCGTAGCATGAAGGGATATTTATAATGTGTATTGTTACTGTATTTGACTAGGATCTTGCTTGCTGTCAAGATTTATTTCCTACTTAGGATAGGTCACGATTATGGCTAGATACGTGATTGCCTTGGAGAGATTAGCGAGATTATCTACGCAGTGCGGATATCTCTCGTATTAGTAGAAAGGTGAATCCCGTGACTTGTAGAACACACAATTGAGTTTTGGTCGTTTGGAGAGTAGTGCTCGGGAAATGACGCTCAGTCGGTTGTAACCAATTAGCAAATCCGCTCATCAGGGTATGGTCGTAGGTGAGAGAAGTATATGACATTTCAGGTGCAATCGGGTGAGAGATACCGACCGCTCCAATCTGGAGAGGTCGGTTGTGTATCGAAGAATGCCGACCGCTGATATCAAATAAGCAAGTGAGTATAGCAAAATACAGACGCAGCCAATCCGAGCGCTTGAGTATTCAGGCACAGAAGTAGAGAATGTCAATTCACACTCATGTATAGCTTTGACCACCTAATTACAAGGTATCCCAACTTAACCCATAACAATATATTATGTATTATCCACGTCATTTTGTATATGTATTATTCATGCTGTCCATTTGTTTTTACAAGTTATTTTGGAACAGGATTCTGAAATGGAATCATATCCACAGGAAACAGTGTGCCTACAATCTATGAGCCGAATCAAATCGAGCTTAATGGAGCTGAGCTTTGAGTCAAGCTAAGCTGATACTGCCGCTAGTTTGACCTTGGCTTGTTTTTTCAAACAAACTTAACTTCAGAGGCTTGGTTTCGTTTGAACTTCTATTCAAACCAATCCAAGCTTAAGCTTTTTCAAACCAATATGAGCTTAGCTTTCGAGCTGGCTCGGTTTGTGCCCAACTCTAATCACACTCACACGAAAACTGATGAATGGAAAACACAAATATAAGTCTGGTCCAAAACTTTTGTAGCCCCCACTAAGTTTTCAACGGTAGGATTCAGCGGTTTGTGCCCAACTCTAATCACACTCACACGGAAACTGATGAATGGAAAACACAAATATAAGTCTGGTCCAAAACTTTTGTAGCCCCCACTAAGTTTTCAACGGTAGGATTTAATTCCCACTTTTTCTCGTGGTGTGGTTTACTTGAACTTTCGATATGCTTGAATTTTGGGCTCGTATCCTAAAATGAGCTCCTAAAAAGGATGGACGGCATGGATAAGACACATGCATCATGGTGGGTCCCACATAATTAACTGAGAATGCAATATGTGTCACCGGATGACGATATCAAGAGATAAAGGTTGCTTAAAAAGGTGTAATGGCTAGATTGGACTCCCACTTATTGCCTGCTGAAAAAATGCATAAAAAAATATTCTGTTTTGAGAGAGGAAAGATCGTCACACTGGAACGACTTTATTTAACACTGCATGAGTGGAATGTTTGCATCAATCCTCACCGACGATATCGTGGGCCATGTTGTGGATGGAATACATGCTGGAAAGATCTCATCGACATCCACAGGATGATTGTAACCGTTTAAAAATTGTCTGTTCAGTTTGGACCGTTGGTGTAACATGTGCTCCATCCACCATGGGGGAGACAATTGGATGGTCCAGATTGATTTATGAGGAGTAAATCGACACAATTTAGTAGATTCGTGAATCCAGTTAGGCTGATGCTGCCGAAGCAAAGAGAGTTTTATCTCAGTGGGGCCCACTCATGTGAATCGATTGATCTGACGCTGCCATCAACACAGCCAGTTAGGCTGTATCCGCACGCGGACCATTAGAGTTGTGAAACGATGAACGTTTGTGTTGGAATTGGATGCCAGTGCCATCTCTGAGTGACACATGAATGGGAACAAATATAATTACCATACGTTGGAGCTGTGTGGGACCAGTGTTCGAAGTTTCGGTATCACTACAAGTTTCGCTAGCCGAGGATACTGAAACAATATCGATATCGCTGATAACTGGAAATGTGAGGAAAATGGGAAAAACAATGGAATTTTTCAATGAAACCTCAAGAGTTGATAAAATACACATAGTTACATATTTAGGAATTAAAAAATTGCATAAAGAATGCATACATAATAGGTTTCTATTTAATGGGGGCCTAAAAACATGTGTTGTCGTAAGAAGTCAGTCCAATCATCTCATCCATCCAAAATTTGAACTTCCATCCAAACATTTATTGATATTTCAGAATATCGGCAACACATGAAATTTTCAAGTAAATCGTTAACAACTGAAAAGGAAACTAAAGATTGTGGTCTCCTTATTGCCATGTTGCGATAATGATAATATCGTAATATTATCAATGTTATCACCAACAAATTGAATGCTGCATACAACCATGCACCCATAAAAAATATGAAATGGGAATTTTTTAAATATATAGATTTTTGGCATATCGATACATTGGCGATATTATCGAAATATTGCAGATACATTGACGATACAAGCGACACTTGGAATTTACACAGTAAAAAATATTGGCAATACACCAACGGGATCAATGTATTAACAATACAAACGATGCCTGTAATTTACACAATTGAAAATATTAACGATATTGATACATTGGCAATATTTAGTAATACATCACCGATATCAAGAATTTTTTATACTATCAGTGTTATCGGTATCGCTACCAGTGCTATTGGTGTCGCTGAGCTAGAAATAGAGATAATATCGGGGATATTTTGATAATATCGGAGATAATGCAAACACTGTGTGGGACCCATCCTGTTTGAGTGCCATCCAGCTGCCCATTATATACACCCCGAATGTTAAGGGAGCAGATTCGGTTAGGCTGGGGCAACAACGATATCAGTCAGGATGTAATCGTGGGGCCTACCTTCATTTATGTGTTATATATCTGTGCCATCCATCCATTTTGCCAGCTCCTTTTAGGGATTGGGCTAAAAAATGAAGCAGAACTAGATCTAAGGTGGACCACACCACAGGAAAAGGTTGTGACTGAATGCCCACCATTAAAGACTTCTTGTTAGCCACAAAAGTTTTAGATAAAGCTTTCATCCAGTTGTGTGTGACCTTATCAACAGGTTGGATGGAAAATGGCAGGCGTCTCTGTTCCCTCCTTATACCTTCGTGTTTTGACCCAACCTTATTTTATTTTGCAGGTGCTGCCCTTGCACATGCCAAAGTAACATAGTAGATTTGATTAGACGGCATAACACTATAAGAGCTGAGCCCATATGAAGCATGTTTGAAATTTATTTGGTGGATTGATTGGACGGCATAACACTAGAGATGGGCTCATATGAAGGGAGAGTCCATTAGGTGAGACCCCAGCCTCACCCAAGACGGTGCGGCCCTTACTGTGGGGTTACCATGGGGCCATGTTGATGTTTGTATTATGGATCCACGTGGTCCATCAGTTTTTCTATATTATTTTAGGGCATCATCCCAAAAATGAAGTAGATCCAATTATCAGGTGGACCATACCATAATAAACAGTGGTGATTGACCATTAATGGGCCAAAAAAGTTTTGTAACAAAATCATATTTGTTTTTCCCTTCATCTTGCTTATGTGACCTTATCATCATATTGGATGGTAAATAAACACTACCGAAACATTAAAGTGAACCCTAAGAAGTTTTTAATGGTAGGATGGTTAATCGCCACTGTTTCTTATGGTATGGTCCACCTGATAATTAGATATGTTTCATTTTTGGGATAACACTCTAAAATTATATGGAATAACAAATGAACAACGTGGATACATAATACATACATTAAGGTGGGCCACACAATAAGGGTCGCAGCGTCTTGGGTGAAGCCAGGGTCTCACATATTCCACACTCATATGAAGCATGTTTGAAATTTATTTGATGGATTGTGTGCTTGACCTTCCTTGTAAGCACACCTCAACGGAGTTTGATTGGCTAACAAGTCTCTATTAGAGATGGGCCCAGGCAAAGCATGTTTAAAAGCGGCTCAGTCCAATGGCTTTTCTTTAATACAGCTTGCACTTTAATCAAATCTTTCCATGTGCGCTCATCTAATCAGCATCCGGTTTCAACAGAAGATGATACGAGTGTAACAAACGTTTAGAGTGGATATAACACAAACATCAAATTAGTGCCCAGACCTATTTCTTAGGCAGTTGCAAGGAGATCCATGGCAGGGACTCCCACCACCATTGGCATTTCTCTCCATTAAAGCGAATTGCGTGGTCTCCAGCCGTTACATGGGTCAAATGTGGATGGTATGTGTCAGACAAGTTTCCTGTGGTACAAAGCCATGTGGGGCCCACCATGTTGTTAAGAATGAAATGCACTGTCCATTAGCATCCCCGGCTCATAAATGAGAGCCTGAAAATAAATCAGATCCAATACTCGATTAGGCCACACCATAAGAAGCGGTTGCAAACCTACCATTGAAATTTTATTGGAGCTTAGGAATGTTATGGATAGGATGATGTATTCTCTTTCCTTTGGCCTTGCGGGAATCAAGGTATTAACGGGTTAGAATGGTATACAAACATCACAGCGGGCCTCACAAAGTTTTCACTATGGGACATCTTTACACCTACTGTTTCCAATGACATGGCCCACTTGGATCTTGTATCTGCCCCACTTTCCGGTCTCTTATATTAAAATGAGTTGGAGAAACTAATGTACAGAGTGGATTTCAAACCCACATTTCGGTGGGCCCATATAGCTACGAGTGTAAGTAACTCAAAACTCATCCAGCTCTTAAGGCCAGCAAATTTCTTGCAAATGCTTTATAGAGCACCGTACAACAAAAAGCTGTGGTCCCTGCATGGCATCCACTCGGTCCATCAATCATGCCAGCTCAGGTTAAGATAGATGACTAAATATCGAGCTGAGCCAACACTTTGGTGGACCACACCGAATCGAATGAGGACAAGGGCTTCCCACCTTTGAAACCTTAAGGCCCGTTTGGATGGAAGGAATTCACCCTAATGCTTCATAAAAATTTCATTATTACTCCTTGTCATCAATTGGAAATACCAGGTTGTCAAATCATAAGAATCTACTAGAATTCAATGGGCGGAGGTGCCTTGATGTGGTATAGTTTCGTGGGTCCCACTATGATGTATGTGTTATATCACACCGTCCATTCATTTTGCAAGAGCATTTTATGGAAATAGGAAAAAAAAATTAGTCACGTTCAAAATGAAAATTGACCATACTACAAAAGCAGTTGGGATTGAACCCCTACTATTAAAAAGTTCCTATAATCCACAAAAGTGTTGGATGAAGCTGATATTTACAGCCATACCGTAAAATGATATTACAAAATGGATGAAAGGTGTGGATATAACACATATTAAATGTGTTATATCCATGTGTCTATTCACGAGAATATATTACATGTATATAAAAAATTTGAAGCCTTAGAGTAGAATTGGCATCACATCTAACTTTATTTCGGATTAATGTAGTAGTCATAATCATTACTTATTTATAATTGACCACAACACATTATGGTGAATTTCCTCCCTCTAAATAGGCCCTTACATGTTTATATGGGAAAATGCTACCTATTTGGTATGTGGGCTATGGAGGGATTAAGTGGGATGGAATTGCATTTACACCCACACGTTTGGGACAGTGGTAGACTAAGTGAAGATAATCTCGTTTCAACACTAAGGTCTTAATATCGATTCCCAATATCGGGTGGCTAACATTGAAGTGTGACTTACAGTGTGTGTGTGTGTGTGCTAACAGTGAGACGTGCATACTAACAAAAAAAAAAAAAAAAGTGAGATGGAATTGCATTTAGCTTTGTGCAAATTCTATGGGATGTTTGGAGGCACGAAAAGGAGTGGGATTAGGTGAAACAAAATTGCATTTGGTCCCATGTTGGATTTTTTGAAATCCACTACATCTATGAGCCCCACATTGATGCATGTGTTTTATCCATGTGGCCCATCCACATGCATCCTTTACACTTTGTATTTGAATTGTATACATGTGCAAGTGACCAACATCAATTATGAATCTAGTTCATTAAGTACAAATTCATCATCTACCAAACATGGTTTAGCTCTAATCCCAAACATTGGATTGGATGGTCAAAATAACTTGGTATTTTCAAACATACAATTATTATGCAATAATGGTATTAATCTCATCTAATGCAATTCCATGCCATTTAATCTCATGTGGCAAACAAACATATTAGAAGCCCCACCAAAACTTGGCTAGATAATAAGGGCCTGTTTGGAGCGTGGATTTTGAACCCCCTGAATTTTGGATCCCTTGATTGTGTTTGGACACCCTAGATTTGGAATCCCCTATAATCCAAAAAGTATTATATTTACAAGGGTTTGAATTTAATTACTAAATCAACTTTAATATCCCTAATAAGTATAAGCATGTAATGTTCGACACAATGGTTGTAATAAGCCTGTTGAAATATATACTCTGGCCGAAAATGATGAAATTCTAAGTCTCGGATGGGCCACAAGCATCGGATCACATCCAAGTGACTAACCTACAAAATTTAATAGTTGATTTCCTTAAACAATGTTAGGACGGCACAGATCATTATATTAAAGTAATTTTAGTGATGCAGTTGATAATCTAATTATTTTGGGATATTATCAGTGGGCCACGTGCCCAATAGATTAGTAACCTACATGTTACATATGTGACTCTTGGAAGGATTTTAGATATAATCCAAGCTTACGCCTTGGATTGCAAACCCCTCATTGAGGGGATTTAAAACCTACATATGCTTTATGTGCCAAAATCACTTAGGATTTGAAACCCCCTCTAATCTCCCCAAATCCATGGTTCCAAACGGGCCCTAAGCGGCTTCCCATCCTTAGAGACTCATTCCAACTGTTTTCTTTGGCGTGTCCCAATTAGCGGGTCTTTATGTGAAATAAGCTGGCTCAACTGATGAACGGAGTGGATGTCACATAGGCATCACGGTGGGCCACCATAGAGCATTTTTCCGTAGCTAGTTCTTTTCCAACGGCATATCCGTAATTTCATAAAAACAAAGTGTAAGTTTCGTCACTAACCCATACAAAACCATGCCACCCCTAAAATAAAAAATAATAATAAAAATTTACGACCTGCGATAAATAAATAGTCCGGAGAGATTAGGTTTTCCCACTCCTCTTTCTCACACTCACTCTCTGCCGACTAGGGTTTCGATCCCATTTTCATTTTCCTCCAGCAGCAGATCTCTACCGATGGGCCCGTCTGTGAAGAATAACTAGGTTTTCTCCGTTCCTTCTAAATCTCAGTGGAGTTAGGGTTTAACCATTTCAATACCTCTATCTCGAAATGACGACGACGAACCCTTTCGATCTGTTGGGAGACATCGACAATGACGATCCGTCTCAGCTGATAATAGCTGCGCAGCAGCAGCAGCAGCAGAAAGCAGCGCCGCTGAAGAAAGGCGCGGCCACGGCTCAAGCGTCTGCCCCTCAGCCGGCTCAGGCCAAAATGCCGTCAAAGCCCCTCCCTCCTACGCAAGCTGGTATATTTTTCCGTTTCTACCCTTCTGTTTACATGGATATTAGTATATTTCATTTCCCCTTTTTATTTTGTGATATGCTGTGTTTACGTTATGTCTGATCATAGTTTGGATGATGCTTTTGTTTTTAAAATCGTAGAAGTTTTTACGTATATATGTATTACTTATGTAAGTATACATGGATATATGTATACAGCTACGTATGTATGTATGCCCCTTCGCAAGTATAAATGTAGATATGTATACAGGGCGTCCAATCTAGGGTTATTTTTTTTTCCGGTACCTTCGTCCAAAATGAGTCCCATGGATGAACGGTTGGATCATTGAAACACGACTCTGGATCCAACGGGTGTCTTTAGACTCCACTTGTATGTTGAATGGGAAACACTAACAAGTGTCTTTTAAAGTTTAAACTGTCCATTTTTCTTTATAACAATGGCCCACTTGATGAATGGACTGGGTGCAGCCCATCCTAGGTGCCAGGCCTAGATTTCAAACCCAAGCCTGGCCTGGGAGCCAGGTCTATGTCAAATCTGGACTAGTCCTCCGGACATGTTTAGGGGGCCCAAGCCCTCACCATTATGGGGCTGGCCCCTCTGTTCCATTGCCACCCCTAAGGACCACAAGCGGTTAGCTGCCACTCTACTGTCCATGTGGTAGTGTAGTTGGTCGATTCTGGACTGTTATTGGGCAGTCGTATGTATTTATATCTGTATGTATGTATGTTTCATATATGCACATCCGCATGCATATGCATTGGTAGATATATATTTATAGAGGACAACTATTTATCTGTACACAAGAACTAGTCATGGTTAGCTGCCAGTCCATGGCAAATGTATGCGGTTCTACGGTTGGGAGCTTCTGGACCGTCCATTGAGCAGGCCCGACCATGGATGCCCAGCAGGAAAGCAAAGCTTACACTTGAATTCCGTCTGTGAATTTGTGGCATTCAATTGGATGGTGAAAGTAAGGGCGTGTTTGGCGCATGGTATTAGAAGGGATGGAATGGTATTTGGTGGGATTAACATCATTTATTGCACAATGATTACATGTCTGGTAATCCCATGGTAATTTCACATCCAATCCCATGTTTGGGATCAAATTCTTACCATGGGAAAAACATTGGATTAAGAAAAATCCTGTTTGGTGGACCATGGAATTGCAATCAACGGACCGAATGCGCAACGGATGTCAATAACTTGTACATGTATGTAACCATAATGTCATGTATAAAGGATTTCTATGGATGAATGGCATGGATAAAACACATGCATCAATGTGGGGCCCATGTGTGTGGGATTTTGAAATCCCACGAAAATCCCACGGAAATCCCACATGGGATCAAGTGCAATTCCATCCCTCCCATCCTCCCTAAACATCATATGGAATTTGCATAGAACCAAATGCAATTCCATCCCACCTAATCCCATCTAATACCCTGCGCCAAACACCCCCTAAAGAGTTTTCCGTGGTCCAGATGGAGAATGGAAATGTTTAGCCACCAGTTGCAGGTTTTAGTTGATTGGAGTGGTTTTTGGACCATTGGTAATACATTGCCGAGGCAACCTCTTGGGTGGTCTGGATTCCCTGACTGCACAGCCATATATACTGTAGAGTGGCAAATGGCAATGGATCAAGACTGCTTTCATTGCACAATGAACTGGGAAGTTCATATGCTTGCACGTATGTCCAAATAGCAGTGTCAATCAATTTTCTTACATAAGTGCTACATGTGTGATTTGAACTGATTTCAAGTGAAAAAAGCTGATAGAAATTGTTGCTCAGAGCATTTGATTTCTCTCTCTCCTTTTGAATTCTTTGTTGTTAATTTATATATTTTCTTATGTGGTGGTTTTTTTTTTTTTTTTTAATTTCTTTTTGGTAACGTGTCATTGTTATGTTGCTTGCATATCTTAGTTTCTTTTTCATTTTCTGCCACTTTCTTTTCTTAATCTGTGTTTTTTTTTCTTCCTTATTTGTGAATTTGGATTTCCTTTGAATAGTGAGGGAAGCAAAGAATGAAGTGGGTTCTGGGCGAGGAGGCCGTGGTGGCGGCCATGGTTCTGGACGTGGGCGCAGCAGTGGAATTTATCGAGATTCCAGCAATAATGAGAATTCATTCAATAATGGAGTTCCTGGAGGGTACGGTGCAGTTGAAGATGGCGATTCGGGGAAGCCTTCGGAAAGAGGGCGTGGCTCATATGGTGGACCTCGCAGTGCCTTCCGTGGCGGTCGTCGTGGTGGTTTCAATAATGGAGAGGTGCGGGAGGGCGATCGCCAGCGGAGGCAATTTGAACGCCACAGCGGAACTGGACGCGGGTAAATCATGCATGTATCATTCATTTGTTTATCTATTTGAATCACTCGTGTAGTTTTTTTTTAATTTTGATTTTTTGCTTGTGCTTTTCAACTTTAATCTGTCTGATGGTAGGAATGAGATTAAACGTGACGGGGCTGGTCGCGGGAATTGGGGAACCACAAATGATGATATTGTTCAGTGAGTGCTAGCTCTTGATGATCCTAACTTATTTTGCTAGGAATCTCTATCAGCTAACTATGTTTTGATTTTGACCATACTTCATAAGCTAAGGGTGTGTTTGGATGCCGATTGAATTGAATTGCAATGATTCAAATCATTAAGGTTGAAAATTTGAAATTACCTATATGGGCTAGCATTGTTCCAATCAGTAATTCAGATTGGTTCAAGTTGAAACACAGAATCGTAACTTGGGGGATGATTGTCATTGTTCATTAAAATGGTCCCATTGCCATTTTGGTAATTTCCTCTATATGTAATTGATCCTTGCAATTCAGTTAACTGAGCATCACTTGCACTAATGCAAGGAATGCATTTTTGTAACTGATCGGACAAAATCATTCTATTGAGTGGCTTTTTTTTTATGATTTCTATTGACTGGCACTTGCTGGTATAGGGAACCTGAAGAATTAGTGAATACAAATGAGAAGAGCTTGAGCCCGGAGAAGCAGCTGGGAGAGGAGGATGCTGCAGTTCTCATCAAGGAGGGTGCTGTGGATGAGCCAGAAGAGAAAGAACCTGAAGATAAAGTAAATGAGCTTCAACGTTGTTAGTTATTGGATGTCCTGCTTCCATCCTGCTATTAAGCTCCTTATTTTTCGGATTGTGTTTTTCACAGTTCTTATTTATTATTATTATTATTTTGAAAGATAACGGCAATTTATTAGAAAAATAAAAAGGAAACTACAAAAGTAGCCCGAACCACTGAGATAGCGATCCACCTACTAAGCAAAAAAAAAAAAAAAAAAAAAGAAGAAGAAGAAGAAGAAGAAGAAGAAGAAGAAGAGAGAAATTACAATCCTTAAGCTTATCACTTATGGCAACCCATTCAATAATTAACATCCTCGTGCTATGAGAAACAAAATCTGCCCCTTTACCTTTGCCTCTGAAGCATCTACCATTCCTTTCTTCCTAGACAACCCACCACACTGCCAAGATACATATTCTCCATAGAACCGTCTTCTGCTTTCCCAACGTCGTCCCATGCCTAGCCTTTAACAGGTCACCTACTGAGGAAGGAAAAAACCAAGCCACTTGAAACCGGGATAAAATGTTTGTCCAAATCCGGCCTATAAAACTGCAATGGACAAAAAGGTGGTCCACCGTTTCCTCATTTCCCATACAACACAAACATATATTAGGAATGACCATACCCCTCTTACGCTAATTATCGTCCGTTAATACTTTCTTGTTACCCACCCACCAACCAACCGAATGCTGCAAACTTGGGAAGTACTTGGTAATGCCATATATGTTCCATTTTTACCTCTATTCTTGGACTGTCTTCTTTTTGGAGGAACGCACAGAAGGATTTCACCGTGAAAACATTGGATTTATCTAGCCTCCAAATAAGACTATCTGAGATAGAAGGATCTGGCTGATAGAGGTGAATCTGATTGAGAATCGCAACGAATTCGTCTACCTCTTCGTCCCAAAGAGATCTTCTACACGGAGGTTCCCAAACCACCTCACTTCCGACGAAAGAGACGCAGTCAGCTACAAGAATGGACTGATCAGTTGAAATACGAAATATACGTGGGAATTCCACCTTTAACGGAACATCTCCCGCCCAAACCACCTCTTCAGTTAATTCTACTTTTTGCGTGCCTCTTCCTGAATACATTTCCATTCTGTTTAAGTGCTTCGAGATGGTGTCATCCGTCTTCTTCAACTAAGCAGCACACAAATGTGTCTCAGTATGTGAGGGGCATAATGTCAGTTGTCATGCATGCAGACGTTTCTGAATATGAGGTTTCTTTGTCATTGTTTGCCTCATTGTCATGGTGTAATTGATTGTATGCCTGCCTGAAGTTGAGATGGTATTAAATTTCAGCTGGATACCTTTGGTAATGCCGAACTTTGTTTTATACCATTTTACCTGATTCATGTAATGGTTCTTTCAGCATCATCATCTTTTACACCTTCATGTGATAGTTCTCATTTGCTTGTGCTACTTTTGATGGCTCCAAAGATCTTATGCTTATTTAGAGGTGCATGTTCATATTTGAATTTTGAACTGTCACTTATTTTTCTATAACAGTTCAATGCTTTTTTAGTGTGGTTTGGTATTCTAAATTCCAATGACAAGCAAATGAGAAAATAAAGAAAAGAAAATCATTCCTTCCCTTTTTCTTTCTACTCATTTCCAACAAAATTTTAAACTGATGGACATGGTAACATTCAATTTACCAAAAGAAGATCCTGTTCAAGGTGAACTGAAAAGAAGACAATGGAGGTATCACAGGCAAAGGTCTAAATTCAGAATCCACGGTACACTATTTTGCAGTGCAAGAATTTGTGCAGCATTGTCACTTTTCAATTTATGTTTCGAGTTCTCCTTGAGATGGTTTATAGATCAAAAGTACAAGTCTACTGTTTCAGGTAAATTACTGAAAAGTTCATTTCATTTAAGACCCATGTTCCTAAAGAGCGAAGCTATTACCCTTTTTCTAACGAAGTGCTCTATGTTTCTCTTGGGCAGATACAACATATTTCTTGGAGAACTAAACAATAGTAATATCCAACATTTTCAGCAGCATAAGATGAGAATAATTTGATACTAGACACCTATGACTTTCATTTGGTCACATCTTAACATAGTCAAATTTATTGCAAACTCTCAGCGTTTTCATTTGTTAAAGAGTTAGAGTTGCTTCTCGCATCCTGGATATTCGTCTCCTGAAAACTTATGAGTGTCCCTAATTTTTCTAATTCCTTTTAAGGCTCTGCTTAAATACATAATAAGGCTGGTTACCAGAGAAGATACACCCTAGTTATCCTCTCCACATTGTTGTGTCTAAGTTTTGGTTAACTGAATCTGTGTGTGGTTATGGAAAAGAGGTGCCTGTTTACATATCTTATGTTTAGACTTTGGAGGAATTTTAACTTCTGTTATGAACATTTTGGAAAATGTGTCCCATTAAATTCAAGTGATATGGACTTGTGTTTTTTCATGCTTTGTCGATAGAAGACAAAAATACTGATCTGCAGGGTTATATTTTTAGGATGTTTAACCATACACATGAGTGTTTATGTTCTCCTTGTTGCTTGTTGATGTAGGAGATGACTCTTGATGAATATGAGAAGGTGCTGGAAGAGAAGAGGAAGGCTCTGCAAGCATTGAAAACCGAGGAAAGGAAGGTTGATCTGAAGGACTTTGAATCCATGCAACAGCTTTCCTCCAAGAAGGATAACAATGACATCTTCATTAAATTGGTAAATTTACAGAAGCTTCTTTTTTTTCGGCAGCATGTGAAGGTGAATGCAATCATTGTAACTGTCTTACTGTTTAATGTTTTGTTAGGGCTCTGAAAAGGACAAGCGGAAAGAGGCTGCTGATAAGGAAGAGAAAGCAAAAAAGGTAGGCGTGACTTGCTCTTTTCCTTGCTAATGTTGTAGTGGGTATGTTTGTACTGATTTTCTTTGCCTTTTCTTATATTTGTCCTCATTTCTTCCTCTTCAACTTTTTTCGCATTGGTAATGTATAACCAACTATTTTTTGGCATGACTTTGTTTTGATCTTACCGAGTGTTTGGGCAGCACTAAAATTGAAACCCAAAGAGCGCAGATTATAATTTTTTGCCTACCTTTGACTCCCAAGGTTCTTCAAACATACCCAAGGCCGACCAAAAATTTGTGGATCTGAGCAAGTTGTTTGAGGGGCACCATGGGTCCCTTGTTATTACAAACTGTTCACAAAATCCCTGCTGTCTGGTTGATGTGTGGTGGCCCACTTTTTGCCAACTCCAACTCCAATTCCATGTCCTTTTCCTTTTTTGTTCCACCGCTGGGCCCTAACGCGTCTTGTAACATGTTTCTAAACACTTGCAAGCAATGTGCCCTATTCATTGCGGTTCTTCTTCTGAAAAGACTCGTGTTTGTAATAGGATAACGTTTGGTAGAGTTGTTACGTGGAAATGCTAGTGTCGGTCAATTCAGTTCGACTTGTTTTTATAGTTTACAAAGTGCTTTTGCATCAGGGATGAATGGGGCAAAGCGATTTGCTCATGTGGTATGTAAAAATGCATCTATAGGGGAGCATTCCGCTTAAGAGGGAAGCTCCCACATGAGCAACTGCAGACAAAGCAGAAACGAGAAATGAGTGGAGTTGCCAATTTGTGGGTACGCACTATAAGATGGTGAGTGGTTTGTGAATGATGGACGATGAGTTTTGGAATCGCAATTGGCCAACAATCTTGAAATCTATGGCCTGCTAGATACCATAGGACCACAATGAGCCAGATGTTAAAAAAAAAAAAATAGTTTGGATTTTGATTCTTGCGTATGGTCTGCGATTGTAGATTCCAAATAAGGGCCTTGGTGATGGAGAAAAAAGGGGAAGGTTTAAGCTTTATAAATTATTGCTTGACAAAAAATAAAAGAATCAAAGATAAGATTGATTCTTGCATATGGTTTGAGATTGTAGATTCCAGATAAGGCCTTGATGATGGAGAAAGAAGGGCGTTAGGCACCCTTCTCTGCTTGTACAAATGTACGGTTTGTATTTTGTGGGATTTTGGAATTTTTGGAGGTTTAAGCTTTATACGTTATTGCTTGACAAAAAATAAAAGAACTGAAGATAAGATTGATTCCTAATTTCTTATGCACCGACATTTGAGATACAACAAGGCACAGAGCATACGCTAGGCAGAATCGGTAAAGTAAAAAAAGATGAACAAATGGAAAGCTAAGGTGTATGAGAAGGATAATTGTTCTTTTTTTTAAAGATATGAGAAGGATAATGTTGCAATGTAACATATGTAAATAAAGCAATAAATGATGACAATATAGATTAATTGCGAGCGTTGGATATTGAGTGGGGAAAGAACCCTGCCACTCTTCTATTGAAAAGCTGGAGGTCTCAGATCTCGACCCTACTCCATGAGGTTTGAATTGTAAGATGCGGTTTTTATATGACGAAGAAGCTTTAAATGTGGCTAAGGCTTGCGTTGGGCATTGGATGTGTTTGATGAATTGAATGAATGGCTTGGATGATTGGGATGGATGGCTATGATAGCTAAGGTTGGAGTAAGGATGAGTAAGGTTGGGTAAGGGCTATCATTCCCTCTCATCCACTCTTTAATATGGATTGTTGGTTGCGTTGAAAATGGGTGTGGGAAGGGGTTTATAAAGGTGAGGTCAATGATATTTTGATAATTAGTAGGTAAGTAATGGGCAAAAATATTACATGGCTTGATGTGATTGGCTCTTGGAAGTCTTTAGGACATGTAACATCCTTTCATTAAGTGGTGAGAGTGGTAGGCTTGGTAATTTTGATGAAGGTCAATGGCAAACAGATAATTCAAATGGGTGAATCATCACTAGCGGAAATTCAATTTTCGCTAGTGGAGATTCCTTGGATCATGTCATCTAACTGATTGGCCTATTGATTGAGGAATTGTTGGAGACATGTCAATAGTAGTGGAAATTTGATTTCCGCTACCAATATCAAATTTCCAATACCAATCTTTGACTCGTATTCCAAGATAGGGTTCTTGATGTATTGGCAAGTTTTTTGCCTTGCCAATCCAACCTTGTCTTTTGATTTTTCTACCTTTCTGAGACAACATTTGTCTTTTGATAAGGCAAAAAAGACTTGCTAGTGCACCAAGTCATTTGTCTCAGAACGAGAGCTAAATATAGGGAAATCTTTTTAGCAATTCTCCAATCAACGGGTTAGTTAATCAGATAGTGAGATTCGGAGGATCCCCACTAGCAGAAATTGAATTTTCACTAGTGATAACTTATTCATTTGAATTATCTGTTTACTCATGGCCTTCGTCAAAATTACTAACCTCATCAACCCCACTAGTCGATTGAAAGATGCCGCGTGTCCCGGGGGCTTTCAAGAGTCAATCACGTCAAGCTATGTGATATTTTTTTCATCCTACCTACCTACCTATTAATTACCAAGGTGCAATCAGCTTACCTATGTAAATTATTCCGACGCCTACTCTTAACATAACCAAAAATTTGTGTGGTAAAACTTTAGCCCAGCCATCGTAACCCTAACCTTATCCATTCATCCAATCATCCAGTGGTCCAAATCTTGCAAAGTAGGGTTAGGATCTAAGAACTCCGATAAAATTTTCCATGGAAATGTTGGGGTTCTTTCCTTACTCATTGTGGTCTTACAACATCTAGCCGGTCGTAGATTTCGAGATTATTGGCTAGTGGCGACTCCAAAACTCATCTTGCATCACCACTCACCATCCTAGAGTGCGTATCTACAGACTGGTGACTCCATAACCCACTCGGCTTGAGTAAAAAAAACATTGGTGAGAATCCAACGCCTCAAAAAGGGTTCCTTATCTACCAAGTTTGTTGACTTTTGAGGAAATGATACAAAGAAAGATGTCATTATGTACGATAGAAAAACTATTATCCCCAATAATCTATATACCGGGAACAAATCTAATGGAGATGGTCTAGGGCCTATAGCTTAAAGGATTAGAGACATGGTACGAACCACGATGTCAGGGGTTTGAATCCCTCCTTGCCCACAACCGGCCCAAAGGGAAGAACCTTTGCCTTTGGTGATAGGAAAACCATGATCAGGATAGCAAAGCTAATGCAACTCATGATTCCAATATGTATGGTCTATATGAATCATCTTACAAATGGTAGTGTGATAAAGCTTCAATACGATTCGTCCATAATTAGATGAATTCTGTTCATAGGAAAAAATACAAATTATAAAGATCCTCAAGTCACCCCCATGCCATGCGGTAACGCCTCCTCGGACATTACAACCTTTACCACAATGATGTTGTCCATGGATTGGATTCCCTTGACTGTCTACAGCTTGAGGGTACTCCTGTGAATAGATCCAGTGGAGATGGGGTGGGGCCTGTAGCTCAGAGGATTAGAGCATGTGGCTACAAACCAAGATGTTAGGGGTTCAAATCCCTCCTTGCCCACAACCGGCCCAAAAGGTAAGGCCCTTTCCTTTACATATGGGGATGGAAAATGGGAAGAAGGATCTGTTGATGGGAATGAATGGGAAATAGAAAAATCAGTAGAAGAAAGGATGCTTTGGTTAGACGCATGGAATTAGCTAAGCATTTTATTTGAACAAATGTAGAACCAGAATGGATGGTTTTGTGCCTATTACCAGTTCTTCCCCACAAATTCAGACCAATCATTACAAAAAAAAGCCTTTTTCTTTGGAAGATCCATCTCATGTCTTGTACTGCTTGGTTCCACTTTGCAAGAACTCTGAAACCCTTGGGAATCTATTTATGCTTTATCAAATCTCACCTTGTCTCATAGTTCAAGCATGAAAAATCAGTGGAGTCTGCTGCTTAACCATTGAATTCATTAGATACTGATTTTTATATCGAAAAAATGTCTGCTCATCTTTTAGAACATGACCAATGCCCCAGTTGGTCCTATACATGTGACCAGCTATTAGGAAAAGAATTGCAATAAGCTAAATGATGGTGTGGAACGACCATAATAAGAAGCTATTTCTTTAAATGCATATGGAACTCAACTCAATTGTTTCATACTAGTGGGCAAGGTCTCTGGTTCAAGTCCAGGATGGCCCAGCTGTGCCAGGGAAAAGATTCGAAGAAGCATTTGACTCCATGCCTGGTATTTCTAAACATCTGGAAATTATTTAAAGCAGTGTTTATGATAAGCGTTTTATTATGCAGCACTACATCTGATAACTGATGGTGTTTTACTTTCTTCTCTAAATATTTAAAGTCGATACAGTACAAACCATGCATCATTTTAAATTGCATCTGTTTGAAGATCTCTGGGTGTCTTGATCTGACAAATTTTGCCAAAAGAATTCTGTCAGATGGGGAGCCGAGTTTCCAATTCTTGTATATTGGTTGGTTGACTGTGATGATGATGATGGTCGACTCATTCGTCTTGTTTCATGTGGCAGTCGGTTAGCATAAATGAGTTCTTGAAACCGGCAGAAGGCACGAGGTTTCATGGAGGTCGCGGTCGGGGACGTGGGGACCGTGGCTTTCGAGGCGGTTTTGCTGGAGGTAACATGATGAACAATATGGCAGCTCCTTCCATTGAAGATCGTGGTCAGTTCCCAATCTTAGGTGCTAACTGAGATTTGACTACACCCCCGGTTTTCTCCTGTTTTTTCCCCCCATTTGGGCCTTCTAATTTCCTTGGTGTTCAAGAGTAGTTGGGCTAGTGGCAGGATCCACATGAATAATGAGGTTTCCTGTATCAGAAAGAGATTTAAATGTTTTAAATGGTTTAAATGTATATTTAGGCGTTTTACGGTAGTATGCTATAGTTGCATGACTGACTGGCAACATGCAGGTTCGTGGGCACCTTAACCCCTTTTGTTACGCATTTAAAATTTTAGGTATTTTGGGAATTTTGATAGCTCTAAGAAGTATGTGTTGCATGTTCTATTTTCAGTCAGATTTTAGTAGAGAGGAAATATTGCATATTGCTAGACTAAAGGTATTTGTGGCTCTCTTTCACCCAACTTGATCAGAGAGCTGATCTAAACCTATATTCTTTCAGGTAGGCTCCACATTTGCTGGGCACAAAATCGTGCTTGACGTGATGAAATCCTAACACGACTACATTTCTATTCAAAAGTCTTTTGGGAAAGAGAATTGATGATTATTTACAAAAAATAATAATAATAAATCAACCGGAGTTTATTCCACTGCCCCTTGTTTCCTAGAAGATTTTGCCCCCGCTTTACGGGTGGAATTGTCTAATGGGTTTGAATTTCCAGATTTTACAACGGTTGGTTAAGAGTTGAAGGCTGCAGGGGCAAATGCCCCAAAGACTGAAATGATGGTAGTAAGAAGAGATTTAGACCGATGGTTTGAGGAGTGGAAAGCAAGGGGGAACAAGATCCTTGTAGTAGTTGGAGGTGGGATCCTGCATGCATTCGTCCTATGGAAAGTTCAGTCACCAATCAGTTGGGGGAAATACTATGAAAAGCAATATGGTAGTAGCAATATTTTAGGCAGAATTGATAATCATCAGCCATTTGGGGAGGAGTGGAAAACTGCGACTGCATTACAGCTGATGTGGATTTCCAATCCAAATCAAGGGTTTATTAAATTATGGGAATAAAAAATCCAACATTCATGGGTTTTTTTTTTTCTTTTCCCGGGCAGCAGTTGCCAAATCAAAACAAGATATCTTTTCACAGATGAAAATGAACTCAAGCAAATATGACTTCTGAAATCGATTGGAGGAAATGGCAGTGGTGGCTGTGCACTACCTTTGTGCTTAAGCTGCTGACGCAGGGACGAACCTAAAACTCTAAATTCTTGTAGTGGCTTGTAAGGACCTGTTTTTCTGCTTTCAGACCCTCTCCAGAAAATTCAGGCACTTCGGCAAACCTGTGCTAGTTGTCTTGTGGTTGGGATCGTGCTACCTTCTTCTTTTTCCTTTTATTTTCTCTTTTGTTTAGAGTGGAGGTTGGCAATAGGCTGTGCTTAATGCCAATCGTGGCCCAGCCCTACTTCTGAAGCCCTCGGTCCTTTCGTTAATAGGCTGGCCTATCATATAGTTCCTTTTTCTCTCTTTTTTTGGTTGTCCTTCATCTAGGACATGTCCATCATATAAATATATCGATTTGGATCCGAGGAACCATGCTCTGATGCCGTGCATCTTTTTGTATAAAGGTGGCTCATTTGATGATTGGACTGGGCTAGGATCCTCAGGATCAACAGCCCGGTTATAGGCGCACAAATCCAGTGTCATGCTGCCCAGCCCATTGCCCCCAGTATTTGCAAGTTATTTTGAACGTGTTGTGAGCCGAGCCTGGGGTTACTAGGGAGTGGATAATAAGAAGTTAAAAGGATGCTGTTGATGTTATTTCAAAAGTCATCTATAAAAGATTATGATTTCTGGAGGGCATCTTTAAAAGATTGTGATCTCTGGAGGGGAATCCCAGGACTGTTTCTTTCATTGCACCAGGACACTCATGTCCATCCAGACGGATCAGCATAGTCGCATAAAATTTGGGACCACCCCTACGATTTCAAGCTCATTGCTAGTAAGATAACTGATTGCAGAAGCAATTAATAAGGTCCTTCAGTATGCCTTGGTCTGCTACAGCTCTAACATGGATAGACCTTGCCCCCACAAATCTCTTGATTCGGGAAGTCCAATCCTTTCAACACGTGGCCTGCAAATACTGTTGAGATGAGATGCAGCAAGTTCAGATATTCAAGATTTTGAAGCCTACTACTGCGTCAGCCAAACCTACAGCATGGATCATTGAAAAGTGGGCTACGCTTGAACGAACTAGTATAGACTGGGTAAATGATACTGCGTAGGAGCCGGAAGAACCAGAATGAGGTAGATCCATCTCTATGAAGTACACGTGGTTCAGTGACATGCAAATCAGTTCCACCCATAGGCACAGCTCTAGAATGGACCGGTTTGTCTCAAATTACATGTATTAGGCAAATCCAATATCAATATGATCTGTCCATTGAAAGTGACAGTGGAGGAAAAAAAACAGATTCAATGGTCCAATTCAGTGGGGTATGATCTCTAGAAGAAATAAAGGTAGTATTGTCTCATGGGTATTATTTTGAAAAATAATGTCATTCACGCAGTTGCCATTATAAGAGTCATGCAGTCGATACATCACCCTGCCATGTGTCCTGTGGAGACTGCTCTGCCATATTCCAATTCTTTCAGATCCAAACATCCATCTCCCTATAAACTGGAGAAAGTGTGCCATTCCTAAATTTAAAAGAGCTTAAGAAACGGGATCAGACAAAAGCGAACAAGCGATGAGAACGAACAATCCAATGCAGTGATGGACCACTGCCTAGTTTATTTTTACAAGGAAACAGCATGTCTTTTAGGGCCATCAAAATCAGGAAGATTTTTCTAGTTGGGATATATATCCATGAGAGCAGCCCACCAGACAGGATTGCTTTAGATCATCAGCATCAGACAATAGGATCTCTTGCTGTCATATGCAACCAATCCATTCATAATCCACCCGAGTAAAATTTATAGTTGAGAGTATCTGATTTGATAAAATGGGAGTCTCCTAAGGAGAGAGCATACAACCATGAAAATGCAAGCCCTTTTGACCTCTTTCCTCTCCTTTTTTTTGGGCTGGAAACAATTTGCATTTTCCTTTTCAAGAATAGTAAAACATAATTCATTCCTAATGAAGAACTTCTCTCAAGATTTGATAAGGGTAGGAGCAAATGCGTGTATCCATTTTAATGATGTTTTACGAGGAAAAAAAAAATGAAAGAAGAAAAGTGAACAGTGAAAAGGGCAATGGTTCAAGACCAATCAATAATAGAATCAGCCAAAATACTATTATAAGCCTAATTCCTGATTTGTACAGGCTTTTTAAAATCAAATATAGTTGAAAAGAATCGAATTTCAGTAACAGTTTTAAGGTGGGAGAGACCAAATCACTGGAGCTAGTTTTACACGAGCCAAACAGATAAAATTACTACTACTTCCCTTAAGAAGATGAGCAGCAGCTGGTCTTCTGAGCTACAGGTTGGCCACGGATTTGCACCGTTGGGGGCCTGGCATTGTTCATGGCTGGTTGACTCGCCATCCTGTTGATCACCAAATAAAACAAGGAGAGATTAGAACAAATCAGCATGACTAGGAAATATGAACAGAGTTTTTCATCTAAACTACTGATTTGGGAATCATGACAACTCTTACCTGTTCTTTATGTCAGCAGTCATTGCCATGAAGGCCTGCTCCACATTAGTAGAATTTTTTGCACTCGTTTCCATGAATGGGATCCCAATTTCATCAGCAAATGCCTTCATGAAAAACGAGGCAGAAGAAAAAGAATTAAAACCCTGTTAGAGATAAACGGACTGGCCAAAGTTGTGAACTATGCAATTCTTTAAACCAGAATATATGGTCTAAAAAGATCTTTAATATCATAAAAGAAAACCAGGGAGGAAAAGCATAGAAATCCCATTCTCACAAGTTGAGATTAATGCTATCATGCAAAGAAACCAAACTAAAAGGAAAAATTACCTTCGCTGTCTCGTAGGAGACAACTTTTTTGTCAGTGAGATCACACTTGTTTCCAACCAGAAGCTTGTTGACATTCTCACTTGCATAACGGTCGATTTCATTCAGCCATTGCTTGACGTTGTTAAAGCTTTCCTGGTCTGTCACATCATAAACCACCTGCGAAACAAGCCCAAGTGAGATAAGCAGTCTACCGCCCTTAAGCATGCTTGATTGTCAGAAAGAAAGGAAGGATATGGAATTGCAGGAAAAATGACACTCACTATAATGCCATGAGCACCACGGTAGTAACTGCTAGTAATTGTCCTGAAACGCTCTTGCCCAGCAGTGTCCCACTATATAACCCAGACAAATCTTGTTAGAAAGGAAATGACCTCAGAATGGCATTAAATCATAGTCATTATAATCAAAGCAACTAGTAGAGCAAGCCTAGAAATTAGCTCTCAGCTCCAGACTAACCAAATGGTAATGCACATTTACACTTCCTCTTTTTCTTTCTTTCTTTCTTTCTTTCCTTTTTCTTTTCTTTTTTTTACCCCCCCACCAGTATTCAGCATTTGTGCATAATGACTCACCAATGAATTGTCATTGTTTCACTTTAAAAAAAAATTAAAAAAATTGATTATCTCACTTTAAGAGACAAATAGTGGAACATCTATAATTTTACCATCCATGATCTAATAATCTGATTACACTGACAAGCAGATGTAGCATGATGCATGTGAACAGAGGAGGTGGTTTGCAAGACTTGGGAGGGGTGGAGAAGCTGTTGTAGGTAGAATGGGAGTTATTTGACGTTCTGGCATAGTATAATGTTTGATACTCGATGCACTCTTAACTTGTACACTTGGCATATATTATCTCAATGTAACCATAAACGTCATGGGACCCACTTTAAATAGATCATCCAAAATTCAGATTGATTTAATGTTCTTAACCTCCTTTGAAAAAAAAATTAGTGTTCTTAATCTTGTGGCACATGCTGAGTGTTCTGCGGTGCTGCTCTTTGTTTTGCTTTTTTATTGAATAAAATTTTACCTTCCAAAAAAAATACATTTAATGTTATTAAACTCTGATTAATAAGCACTCGTTTGTCAACATAATTTTGGATTTAAGAGTTATCAAAGTCAAGGTCTACAATTTGCAGTATAGTTTTGAGTTCATGAATCATGATATGCCGTGTGTACATTATCTCCATGCCTGCATATTAACCATCATGCTCAGCTAATTTTATTGCTCCTCTCATTACATATAGTAATGATTCCGGTCCTACTGTCAGATCATGGTGCTACTTTAATAATCTGAGATCTCAGGTTTCCAGTACCAGTACTGTTTGTCTAATCACTAGGACTATATTAAAACTAAAAGTAAAGAAAAATACAAAAAAAGAGAGTACACAATACATTGCTTGACTGGCTCATTAGCCGAAATATCCAATTCTGCTTTGCCTTTCAATGAACTTATAACATAAGGATATCACTACTTCCCTGCAAAAATCCGCCAAAATTGCCAAAGGCCATTCCTCTTTCTTCCCCATCCACTTAATAACAGTACAATAAACTCCCTCCTCTATCCCAAGGGTGTCATGAAGAGCAAGAAATGGCTTAATGACTTGGAGAAGTACAGCCCCCTCCACTCCATTCCTCTGCTATCCCAAAAAGGAATTCAAAAACTAGGAAGCAACAAAACTGCTGTTTCCTTCTTCCAACAATTCCAAAGGTCTTCATCATTAAAACCTCAAAGCTCCGTCAGGACCACAGCCCATCCCACCCTCCTAAAACATTGGACCTCCCTTTTCTAAAACAAGCCTATATGATCACCTGAAAGCAATAAAGGTCTACTCCACACTGCTAATATGATCCCCAACTTCACACCCAGCTTGAAATACCAAATCACTAAAAAGATGGTTTTCAGGCTCCAGATGCTAACCTCAAGTTCTGTCTTCTCAAACCCTGTATTTCTTCCTGTGGATTTCCTCTCTCCAAACCTCCAAAGCCAGCATCCTAGTAAGGTGTGATTTATCTACAACTTTCCATGCCCAAACATCCTCTTCTATATTTTGTCCTTTCTGCTTACCTAACGAGGAAACTTTAATCCATCTACCTTGACAAACCATAAGGGCCCGTTTACATTCATGGAAGGAAAGGAAACACTTTCCCACGAGACTCACTTTCCGTTGTTTGTCAAGCCCTTCTTTGTGGAAATTTGTGGGAAACACCATTTCCCGCCTTCTCTTTGTTGGAAAAATAAACAAATCACCCCTAAGAAAGGCACTTTCCCATGAAGGAAAATGGTTTTCTCAAGGGTTAAGCCCAAATGTGCCATACCACCATCCATCTTCAATCGCCTCACATGTGCCACATATGTCAATGTGCCAAATGAGCCATTGTCCATCTTCAGTTATGCGCATGCCACATGTGCCACCATCCTTCTCCTCTCGTGCCCCACGTGTAAAGCATCACACGTGCTAATATGCCACATGTGGCACCATCTTCTCTTGCACCTCATATGTGTTCATGTGCCGCATTTACCACCATTCATCTTCTCTTGCACCCCTTATGTGCAAAGCACTCCACATGCACCAATATGCCATGTGCCATTGTCCATCTTCAATCACTCTAAATATGCCACATGTGCCAATGTGCACAAGTGCTGCCAATCTATAGCTTCCAAGTGCCCATGTGTTAAATGTGCCAATGTGTGTTTTGTGCCACATGTGCCACCATACAGCTTCAAGCACCTTACATGTACCATGTGTGCAACAATCTAGCTTCAAGCAGGCACATGTGCTACTATCCATCTTCGAGCATCCAAGATGCACCATTTGCTAATCTAGCACATGCTAGTGCCTGCTAAGAATTTTTTCTCTCAAGAAATTTTTTTGTTTTGCCAAACAACAAATTTGAAAATATATCCTATATTTCTAGGAAAATCTTGTTGGAAAAACAAACAAGGAAGAAAATGTTTCTTTTCTCACAATTTCCCAAGTAACACTATTTCCTTTCCTATGCTTTCCATGAGGAATCCAAACAGACCCTAGAAGAAAATCCAATTGCAATTTCTCCAAAAAAAAAAAAACTTTGTGATGCCATGGATCAACAGCATAAGTTTTTCTTCTTTAATCAAGAACAATGACATACACTAACCACAATATAAAGTATAAACCTGCCTTGTGAAACAAATGCACTTCTTTTGCAAAGATGACTTCCCCTCAAATCTTTCCATTATGCAATCCATAAATCTTTGAGAGGCTTCTTCAAACATAGAGAAAGGTCAAGTAAGATGGAAGTGAACCTTTTGCTCCACAGAATGCAAGCAATCACATTAAATTCATCCTCTTCCAAGGAAATACCCCACACTTCACTCTTAGATAGTATTACAATCCAAACAGACTCAAAAGATGCCTAGTAGCACCTTATAACCACCTCCAAACTCAAAACCCCATAACTAAATTCATCTTCAACTAGGGGCAGGCTCGCATGGTGCTAAAATATACTGGAACCACCACTATTAGTGGTGGTGCAAAAATGTACCATATGGTGTGTGAAGGACATCCAATCTGTCCAACAGGATGCACCCACTATTATGGCTAGAAACTCCGTAGAACAGGCTGATTCAACCATCAGGTGGGCCAAAACATAAAGAGTAGCAACCCCAAAAACCCTCTAAATTCAAGTGTTGGAGCCAATCTGACAAAAGGATTGGCCTGTTTTTTGGAGGCGTCCCATCATCATGACAGGCACACCTGTTGGGTGGGTCGGATTCAATACACGTACCACATGGGCCCTACCGCTTGAATTTGGATGAATTTGAGTGGCTGAACATTTTTTTTCTATGGTGTCACCTGATGATTGGATTGGACAGATCTTTATCCTGGAGCAAATCATGGTGGAGAGAACATGTTGGATGGTTTGGATGTCAAGCACGCACCACATGTCGCTGCCACAGTCTGGTACCACCACTAATATATTGGTGGTGCCAGTAACATGTGAGTGTGCTCCCTCATAAAGCTGAAATTTCTTTTCAATTTACTAATCCCTTACACAATCAAGGCTTTAGGCAACAGTTTCAAAATGCGACTCATTGGGGACTGAAACCAGTACAAATTGCCCCGACTCAGTCCCCTTTCAGTCTTGTATCGGTGTGGTGACTTGTTTTGTCTTGGACCAAAACCAATGCAACTCGGATGATTTTTCAATCAAACCATGTACTCAACACTTACTAGCCCTTTTACAACACATCTTCCACCATCTTTCATGGTATTGGATCATCCTAAATATCTACCAAAAGTGCTCCATATCAACACCATCTATATGCTGCAATGCATAGAAAACATCAAATATAATTGGAGTTCTCTTGGCTGCCCCCCTTGACCCAAAAGGAAGCCTCACAGAAACCCATAAAAGCCACCCCCTTTATCATTGGTTTCATCTTTCTTGCAACAAGTGTTTATGAGACAACAAAAAGGAGGGAATGCCAAGGCATTATGCTGTAAGAATTATGATTACAAGAGAAAAGGAGAGAGATGCAGAAGGGAAAAGGCAACAATTTATAGGCTATTGTTATTCTAAAACATGTTGAAGTTTACCACCACATACTCTAAAATTTTCTTAACATTCTGAAGATACATGGCAAATGCAAACACTTCATATGCTAATTAATATTGAACTAATCATTCATGCTTTTAAACCCAAATCTCATCAATGATTCAATTTTGTAACCAATAGCAGTTAATATTCCAACTTATTTTATGGTCTATATGGAAAGAAAGGAACGACCACACTTTTAATGGGAAAAATGAGACGGTTTCAGCAATCATTTCTTGAGTTAAAATATCTTGGTTGCTCATCAAGGATGGAGGCCACGGGATCTTTTCTGCCCTCCAATTCGGGGGGGTTCTCACTCCATTGGTAGGAATTTTTCTTGTAATACTTCTGTAGCATCTTGGCCCTAAGGCCCTTCTTAATAAAAGTTTAATTAAAAGAAAAGATCTCTAACTTTTTTATTTTTTGGAAAGGTTTCTCTAACTTATTACATTTATAGAGTTTAATCAATAGCCTGTCTAAATTCATGGCTTAAGGAGAGTGGGGTGACTCAAGGATGTTAAAATTGCAGAGGTTCGACTATGTAGGGTTTTCTCCAGCTAGAATATTGTTAACAGATGTGGTTAAGAAAAGCCACAAATACAAATAACAGCAAATGCAAAAACTCACAATCTGAAGTTTAATGGTCTTCCCATCCTGTTCCACAGTGCGTATTTTCTACAAAACAACACGAAAACTTCGATTGGTATTCATACAATATGTCAAAGAAAACAATGATTAAAAGACAGGTATAGGTACTTACA
Organism: Liriodendron chinense; assembly: GCA_003013855.2. Lineage (NCBI taxonomy): Eukaryota > Viridiplantae > Streptophyta > Magnoliopsida > Magnoliales > Magnoliaceae > Liriodendron > Liriodendron chinense. The sequence continues at coordinate 8,619,735 of PVNU02000637.1, read as the reverse complement.
AAGTCAACGCCTATGGTGCTGATGTAACTCTCCAGATATGAATCATCCTATATCACACAGATGAAGAAATGGTCAGAGAACATCCACATACTTCTCTATACAATTCACTGTGGTGTGCTGGTAATTGGTACAATAATTGTTCGGATAAGGGCAGAAATGGCAATTGACGTCTATTTAAGCAAGATCTACTTTAAATTCAAAACAACTTTTTGTTTGGGAAGTGCAGAAACCCATTTCATGTAGAGTGGAATGAAGGAAGTCTGTCAATCCAGCTCCAAATGGTGAGTCCATCTCTTAAAATAGAAGAAATTAGCAGAATGGCCATTTGGACCAGGGTCATTCCACCATTAATTACTTCGAACAATAGAACCATCACATCATATATTTTGCTAGCTTGTATTTTATTTTTAATGACGACAGGGTGTCCCCGCCCCTTATAAGGCGAGACTATTCCCTGTGGATGCACGCAATCACCCACCAACCACGTGCATTGGGTAATCCACAGGGAGGGGAATCGAACTCATGACTGTAGGGAGCAATCCAAGATTTTGGTTCAATAATTTGGTTAGGACTGGATAACCATACATGCTAAGTAGACTATCAACTATCAAGTATTTGCTATAACCGGATCCAATGGTATAAAAAACCCCACAGATGTAGTATATGATGTATAGCAACAAAGTGTATGGTGCCGTTTATTCCTGAAAATACAATTTTATCAGTATGTAATTTTTATTATGTGGGCACAGTATGTAATTTTTATTCAATTAAAGAATTGTTCAGCATATTGTCATCATGAAGAAAAAATGTACAGCAAGCAAGGTGGAGTTCCTGATGTTCTGAAAACTGAAGCTCATGGTCGTAACTTCTTACTTTGAAATTAAGCTTGAACAGGGAAGCACCAAAAAGACAACAGATTATTAAAGGAATAGAATGAACAGCTTTTATCACATATGAATGCAAAGCTGCCAATGCATCTATGAATAAAAATTAACTCTTACTACTAGTATCCGACTATTGTACAAAATGCTGATTACAATTGTTGCATGTTGGAGTATATACATGTATCGAATAACACACTAGATGCCTAAAGATTATAAAAACAATTAACCTTTGTTCTTTAGAATCAAAAGAGGAGGAGCAAAAAAGAGTATCCATAGACCTTACCGCAAATCTCAAAAGAAGACATGATTTGCCAACACCAGAATCTCCAATGAGCAAGAGCTTGAACAAATAGTCACTGCAATAGAGAAAGCACATTAGATGCTTTTCTCCATAAATTATATCCAAGTTGCAAGAAAATAAAATATACATACCTACACATATATATGTTCTTTGAAAGAAAATATACATGCATACATACAAACATCAATGAAATATGCATATATAAATACATGTGTGTGTGCATTTTTCTTACACATAATAGAACTGTCCCCACACACCCTAAACATTCTTTATTCATCATTGACATGCTCCAGGGAAGTTCTGGGTTTTATGTACTCAGTGTTCCCCTTCTTTCAACTCTGTGAAGATGTGGCATGCATAATTTGCCAACTAGTTTGTGTTGCATAAGTTGCCCAATGGGATTCTCACATGCACAGATGGTGGAAAGATCAGAACAGGACATCTTCTATCACAATTCTATTATGGGGCCAATAATAAGAAGGGTTTTTTTTACCCCCAACCTCATTGTAAAACCTTGAAATTCTCTACGACTCCCTCTTAAAGTAAAATTTATTAAAATTAACTCCTCCTTCAAAAAATTACATTTGCCTCGCTGAGCCTTATTAAACAAGTGGTATTCCTATTTCTTCTAGGCATTTGAAGGGAATGGCTCTAGATTTGTGACCCATATTCCAATGAGACAAGTGAAAGATTTGGGATATGCATATGGTGGGGCCAATCATGAGCATGCCCTAACCCAAACCAGGATGGTCCGCTAATCAGGTAGTGTACATGTGTATGAGAAAAGTGGACAGTTAGAAGAAAGCACAGCGATATAGGTATGCTAGTGATCCACTTGATGACTTGTCCGGCTTAATTTTTGAACTGGAGCATGTTGGTAGTGGGTCCAGCTGATGGTTACACTAAGAGAATGAAAAGCATGTGTGGCATCCAGGCTCAGACAAATTCACAGTGGGCCCCATCAATTGAAATACACCAGCAGATTTGCATATTGAATATATGCATGATCCATGTCATTCATCAAGTGATACCCACGTGAACATGCCTTGCCAAAACAAGCTGGTACACTCATCAAGTCAGCCACACGTCCTTCAAATATAGATTGCCGGTAATTTACTCATACACATGTAGCCCGTATAATGAGTGTGTCTGCCAGACTTCAGGTCATGACATGTTCAAAGCAAACCCCACGTAATGAATGGTTCAGACTTTGCACGTGTATATAAGCATATGCGATATGAAGTCTGAACCAAAAATAAGCACCACGATTTCATTTGGAACAAAAAATAAGCATCACAATTGTTCCAACATTGCAGAAGTGGGGTCTAGGATGCTCATTGGACAGTATCCATGGTGAACATCAAGTGGACACCACATGTACGTTGAGTGTAGACCATTGGTTACAATTTTTTGAACCGACCATTTTCCAGTACTGAACAATCTGTAATAACTGAACAATCCAGATTTTTAAACTGTCCATTTCTCTATGCGTGTGTAGCCTACCCTGGTAACTAAGGATGGCGTATCTCTTCCACTTGAAGATTCACATGTGCAAATTACAACCTTCATAAGAATGCCACACATTTGAGGAAGGCGCAGGGAGGTGCAAGTAGTTTTTATCATGAAACAGGGAGGTAGTTGTAGTTACATTGTTAAGAGGGAGTATGGAGTAATTTCAAGGTTTAACAAGGAGCTTAGTGTAATTTGAGAAGCTAAAAACAGGAACCATTGGAAACAAAATTCTTTCCAACTGTAAACATCGACACTTTGAACTATCCCTTCTGCATAAGTTCTAGAATATTGCTCATCAACGATAGCTCTAATAGAGCAGAGGGTTCCCCATCACGAGCATTTTTGTATGTGGGTCCCATTGGGAATGCCCTATGGATGAGCCTGAGGCAATGCTTCAACAAAAGCTGCAAAACCAACTACTCACCAGTGACATCAAAATAAAAAGGACTCGCATCCGTGAGTATTTCCAACCATTTCATTTTCTTTATTAATATTATTATTTATTTATTTTTTTGAACATTTTTTTCCTTTCTAGGATCAAAATTTATGATACCACTTCCAAATATGCGCAGGGGTCATTTGGCTACAAGTAAACTCTTTGCATGTGGAAAGTCTTTGCACTGTTTGGCTGTTTAGTCTGTTTCGATGTCCACTTTACCAGTAAAACATTTACTGGGTAGAAAATTCTACTTCAAGGGGAGACCTTACTCCTCCACAAGGTTTCTCTCTAATGCAGACAACATCTGCACCAAACCAATCTCCACCATCAATTTTCATATGATCCATGATCAAACCATTCAACGGCCCAAATTTCAAGGAATTGTGCGTGAATTGTCTTATTTGACCCTGGAAGACAGTGACCGTGATCGTGATCATCTGAAAAGTTGACCATCATCTCGGGCCCCACATAAAGGCTTCTTTGTTTGAGTGACTCCCATCTTAGGTTAGATTCTTTTAGAGAGACTTTCTCTTACTTTTTAGTTATTTAGGTAGAATTAAAATTAATTATTATTTCCGTCTCTTTTCTTGCAAACCACTTTCGGGACATTAAATGTTGTCAAAACGACATGAAACTAGAACCGTTTGAAAGCCTATTAAGTTAGCTTGCCAATGAGCACAAGATCATACAATTCTAAAGCTACGATGGGATTTTCTAAGCATGTACATGATTATAACAGAAACAAGGACTATTTTTATCGTTTTCAACATTTTGTTGGAGTAGATGGTTGAGATTAGAAGTTACGATGAATAATGAGTGGTTTAGATTGATTAGAGTTTAAATTACATTGGTTGTAATGAGTTTCTTTAATGATTGTTTTCTGTTTTTTTTTTTTGTGGGGGGGGGGGGGGGGGAACCTACTCGAGGCTCACAGAGGTCTGATTTTCAGGTTCTTTGGCTTCCCTTGTTGACAAGGTGTGTCGTCACAGTAACAGTGGCTGTAATGACCACCACTAGTTACTGTTACAATACGGTCCGTAAGTTACGAACCGTTATGGGGCATTTTTCCGCAACTACAGCCATTACGATCCCGTAACGCGTACAATTGGCACCGTTACCGTTACGTAACGTCCGATACAGCCCAGTAGCGATCACTACAGCACACCTTGCTTGTTGAGCTACTCACAGGGTACTAAAATTTGACCTGATCAACATGATTTGTCACTGAGTCACTTGCAAAATCGTGGAATCAATTTATCCATCATTGACTTTTCACTATCATTCCTAACACCTACATGTGTCCTTCCAACTACACAAATGGTCATCATAACTCTCTTCCACTCCTCTCGCAACATCTCTCTTACTTCAACTCCCTCTCTTCTTCCACACTAAAGGCATCTAAATTAGTGGGCATGCTTTTTTGGGTTTCAACACTTCATTAGGCCAGACTCCAACCAATGGATGTCTTAAATACCATGCATGTACAAACACAACGGGGATGGTGTGATATATCGCTTCAAGCTTTGTCTAATGTGAATTTCCTAGCAAATCTTTCCCACTACCAAACACAAGAAACTATTTCCCTACAAAGACCTTACCCATTCCTAAACACAACAGACTGAAACTCTTTACCTGTGAAAGGACTTACCTAGGTAAAGACTTAACGTGAGTGAGACTTTACCTACATCCAAACAACGTCTAAGTGGATCAAGCATTTACATGTTAAATTAGATTCAATCCGCGACTTTTTCCAAGGAGTAATTGAAATAAATTTTCATACTTTCTATATATCTATCATTAAAAATGCTAAAAAGACATAGACCATGAAAAATCAACAGCACTGATCATCTCCATAGACGTATCGGGATGGCCCTCAGCCAATATTCTCAGCCGCTGATATTTTTTCCATCAACAATCCATTCGCCAGCCGGTCTGAGTCGACGGATCTGAAACCAAAACACCAGGATCTGGACACAACACACCCGATCCAACCATATCCAATCCAATCAACACAAAAAAATCGATAAAACACATCGATCTTCTATAAATCGAAAAATTACCAAATCAAAACTCGTTAAGACCAGATTCTTCACAGATCAGATCTATCATATTAAAACCTGAGTAAATCAACAACAGATCGAAGCAAGAGAAGACAAACGGACCGGATTTCAACCAAACCCGAACCTCTTATGACGATCCGTGAAGGAAAATGTGTAGAAACAGAAAATTAGGGTTTTTGAAGCTTACTACTCCGGATTCATGGCGGCGGGGTCTTGAGAGACGGACGGGGCTACGGTTGGATGCGGTGCGGCGCCTGTCCGTCGGGTTTTCTACGGCGGGGACTTCCGATCGGAAATCGGATCTAAAGGAAGGAAGAGTCGATCGAAAGAAAAGATTTTCTTTTCCTCTCCTTGGTTTCTCAAAGAAAAGAAGGAATTACAAATCCAAACGAGGAAGATAAGACTTTTGAAAGCAAGAAAAAAGGTTTAATAAATATGCTAAATGCGTATGAAGGAAGAGAGAGGAAGAGGGGATGTTTCCCAACATTCACGAAAATACCCTCTAAACTGGAATTACAGTATTGCCCTTTGACTTTCATATTAGTTGGACGCTGAGAGCGTGTCCATCCGGATCAATGGGGGCTCACTCACGGCCTGTTTGGTTGCAGAATACAGATTCTAGAGGAAGTCTAGATTCCAATATCAGAATCCTGCATAAACTAGATTGGAAACCAAATTTCATCTGGAACTTATTGTTTGGTTGGAAACCTTGTAACTCGGATTCTATTTGGTGGAAAACTATGTAATCCAACCATTGCTTACGGCATGGCCCGCTTGGGCTTCAGATCCGCCTGAGAACTTGATCCCTGGCCTATAGTAGTCCCGTAAGATAGATGGATGGGTTGATGGCAAATAAACATTGTAGTGGGCCTTAGGAAGTTTTTAATGGTGGATGTGTCCATCAACACTTATTTCCTATGGTGTGGTCCACTTGAGATTTAGATCTGCCTCATTTTTCGTCTAATGGCCTTAATTGAGCTTTCAAAGCGGATGGACCGCGTGGATATAAAACGCATACATCATAGATGTATAACACATGCATCAATATTGAATGACGCTGGCTTCCGCCTCTTTTTCCTTGGGTAGAAATGGTCCCCACGTCATTTCTACTAATCCCAATTCTAGCTAATTTAGATTTTCAGATGGAATCCTGTTTAGCTAGAATTTGCTACCAAACACACTAGTTAAAATTAGATTCCACTGGAATCTAGATTCACAGATAGAAACATTTTCCAAATGCCAACCAAATGGGCCCTTACACGGGTGGAGCACGATAGAGATCAAAGCTGGGCTTATAAGGTGAATTGTGATTTGGGTAGGATATAGATACGGTGGAGCAGAGCACACTACTGAATATATTTTACGGATATGGCGAGATTTGCTTGGGCCAAGTGATGCAATCAAAGATGAGGCCACTGTCATGCCATTGTTTGCATGAACAACTTTTCAAACATGCTTTACTATGGTAATATATGACAGCTGTGCATGTTCCAACCAAACCCTGCCACACAAAGATCCATAATGTTGGTTGGACGTATAATTCAAAGCTTAAGTGGACCATAGTGGGAGTCAAACACCCATAATTAAAAACTTCTTAGCGCACAAAAGTAAGTTTGGAATAAGCTGACATTTGTGTTCTCTTCATCTAGGTCTATGTGACCTTATCAGCAAGTTAGATGCCAATTAACCATCATAATGGGTCCGAGGAAGGTTTCCACCATTAGTGTCATTATCACCATTATTTCCTTTGTGTGGTCCACTTAACCCTTGAATTTGTCTTAATTTTGGGCTTATACATTACAATGGTATGGAAAAATGGATGAAGGGTGAGAATAAAACCCATACATTATAGTGGCTCCTCAGAGACCCACTTGAGTTAAGCTTGGGAGGGCAGGCAGTCCCAAATTTGTGTTTATGGATTACATACTAACCTTACCTCAGTGATCTGTGGGTGCACCATGATGTATGTGTTTTATACACATCATTCATCCATTTTTCCATTCCATTATAGGGGTAAGTCCAAAAGTGAGGCAAATCCAAGGATCAAGTGGACCACACCACTGGAAGCAGCGATGAAAATGACACCCACCATTGAAACTTTCCTAGGGACTACCGTGATGGTTAATTGCCGTCTAACCTGCTTGTAAGGCCACATAGACTTCAATGAAGGGAAAACACAAATATTATCTTGATATAAAACTTTTGTAGCCCCTTAGAAGTTTTCAATGGTAGGTGTTTAATACCCATGATGTGGCTGACTTTAGCTAGATATGCATCATTTTTGGGCTTAGACCCTAAAATGACGTGGCAAAATGAATGGACGGCCTAAATGAAACCCATACTTCACGGTGGTCCCTCAAACTGGAGCTCAAGATAGAGGTGCGGTGAACGCCTGCAATCCTATTGTGGTTCCTTAACATGACAGGATTTGATTGGACCACATACCACTATTAGAGATGCGCAAAGTGTGTTTGAAAGTTGCTTAGGCAAGTATGCACACGACAGTGGTTCCACGGAGTAAAACTGCCACACAAAAATGGGCTTATCTTGCTAATTAGTTCAAACGCTGGTCATGTAAAAAAAAAAAAAAAAACATTATTATTATAATAAAATAATAAAAAATAACGAATTGTGGAGGGTCCTTATTCAATTTTCACGGATATGGCCTTTCCTGAATCGTGGATTGGTCCGACTTACAGGCAAAAGGTATGTTCGTGGTGTACCACACCTGATTAATTCCCCAGATCGGCCACACGTTAGCTAGATTCGCTGATGTGCCTATGATGAAGCTTGACCCATCTCATGCGTTTACGGGACTTTATTGCGACGTTTTGTAGTCTGAGGGCTTAAACAAGTGATCTCTGTAGCCTTTATTTTTTAACCATGACCATGTACTGAAGGGCTCACCATATGAACGTTCCAGATCTCTTCAAGTTGAGACCACACCTCAACAAACGGTGGGAACAGTGACACCCACCGTTGATAAATTTGTAGATGTAGATGGGACCCAACATCATGCTCATTTGCCATCCAATCCGTTGGATGATGAAGGGAAAACACAGACGTCAGAAGTTGATAACGGTGGGCTTTCAATCCCCACTGTTTCTCGCGGGGTGTTCGACTAGAGCTTTAGCTCAGCCTCATGTTTGGCTTCATGCCCTAAGTCTGCCTTGCAACCACGAAATCTGCCTTGGGAATTACGTTACGTGTGGGCACAATTGGATTTGTAGGGCTAGATTCTTATGTTAGTTCAATGCAGCTCAAAAAATGGTGGAGATTCTTGAACCATTCAGAGGTCATAATTGTACTGCAATCCAAACGGTCCGAATTTCTAACCTAACTAGCGTTGGATTGGAAATTTGCATAGAGAATATAATATTAACCATCTGATTTTTCCCTCCCAAGTTTGACAACTCATTCTACATTTTAGTCGTCCATTTAACAACCACTAATTGGACAATTAAGATTTCTTTTATGGAAGTGATTTTAGAGATGCTCTATCCATGATAGACCCACAAATTGAGTGGTCAAGATATCTATCTTCAGTGCGACGTGCAGGGAGATAGTTACCACCACTTTTTAAATTGTGCACCCAAATGTAAGAGTGTGGATCAAAGTCCTCATTCCTCATTCCACACGGAGGATTGCAGACTGCCACGGCAAGCAGTAATTACCGGAGTATGCTTTGTGAGCCCCATCATGATGTATGTGTTTTATCTACTGTGTTTGTTTACACCCATTTTGACACACACTCGTGGACTAATAAGATATTGCCATGTGTCGGCACTATGTACATAATAATAATAGAACCGTATTCTTGCTTGATGATATTTTTTGCCTTTATCCTTCAGCGGCACACTTCCTACCATAAATGCAGGTGGTACAGACCCATATACATGCCTTTAAAGGAAACAAAATGATAAATGACATATAAACCTAATTCATGTGGCATTGAGAAAGCGTACTTAACACGCCTATAAAAAGATCCACCAAGACAAGTTTCATATCACGGATTTAAATATGCTTGATAAGATCGTCTCTCACAATCCTTCCAAAATGAGAGATCTTCCTAAAAATAAATTTGAAGATTTGAAAATAAGACCGATATCTAAGTGAATGGAAACTAATGAATTGTGGCTTGATCCGGCTCCAGTAGCAATAGTTCCACGAATATTCATAGTCATAATAAGGGATCTCTGAAAAAAGTTTGTAACCCAACTGGATCCAGCGAGACCAATCCCTAAAAGTCCAAGGATATTCAACAATGCTGGCAAGAGATCTAAAAATGAATTTCAATATCAGGAGATCTCTTGTGGGAAGAGCATATAAAATAATATGGTTGTGAAGAATCTTGAACCAACAAAGAAACCTAACGAAGTTTTGCTACCTTCATAAGCTATATATAAAAGAAGAACACGATGAATAGCTTCTGGCTCACGCTAAACACAATTTATCTTTATAATATTTACCTTTACCTTTATTTTTTTATCCTAGCATATCTTAGTTTTAGCTCTCTATATTTTTGCCTAGCCATCCTGCAAAATGTTTGAGGTTTAGATTAGATTGCTACTCTTTAGCACCACCGTTGCACTACTGTAGGAGTAGAATAAATATCCACAATCTTCTGTTCTTGGATTTTGATCAACTGAGTCCTCACTTGAAAGATAAAAAATCCTAGTCACATTTTGTTGACCAGGCGCTCAGATCATCTGGTCATATGAACAATTTAGGCATTATCTCTTCTTTTATTTTATTCTCTAGTTTTAATCATTACTCTGTGAATTGTATTAAGTATCATTCATAAATCAATAGAATTAGTATTTCTTTTAGCTTCTTTTATTTTAGTTTGTCCATTTTTATTCTATTATAAAATATATATTGATTGTAATTACTGGTGACAGGAATACAATTTAAAAAGAATCCATTAGGAATAACTAATTCCTAATTCTATAAATCATCTGATATTGTTGTTACAACTGCTGGTTGAGAAGGTGGTTAAGTTTTAAAATTTGGTCTTAAATAGTCTATCTAAGCATAAGGGCACCAACGTTGAATTAAACACCGAGTCAAGTATGACTCTGGCGTGCATGTTCTTTCCTAATCGTACATGTTAACTGAATGCAGGAACTAGTTAGAGGCCTCATGCTTGATTGAATTGTGTAAACGAAGTCTATCCATTTTGGATCATTATTTTAAGAAATGAACCCAAAAGTGCATCCAAGTTCCAAATCTCAAGTGGACTGCTCTAAAGGAAAATAGTAGTAATTGAACACCCACCATTGAAAACTTCCCAATGCCAACTGCAAACTTTTATTTGCCATTCAACCCGATCCAAAAGCATCAAAGCCCCCCAATCCTGAAGGAAAGGAAAAATACCAGACAAATATCAGCTTGATCCAAAAGTATCAAAGCTCCCAGGAAGATTTTAATGATGAGGTTCAAACACCATTTTTTTTCCTGCTGTATGGTGCACTTGAGATGTATCACTTTCTAGGCTTGTGCCCTAAAATGAGCTGCCAGACTCCTTACATTAGGTAACACAGTTTAAAAAGTGGTGGTGGCTCATCTCCTTCATGTAGTCGCCAATCACTATTGACCGTGTTAGCATGCAATCCGCATCCTCATTCCACTGCCATTGAAGGTGGCGGGGCTTTCACTGCCCAATCCATCCCTGTTCTCATTGGAAAGCCACGTAAGAAAGAGAAATTTCATAATAAGTGGCCACATCTTTGCAAAGCATACACACTACATGCATTTACCAAGTGGAACACAGTCCTGTAATCCAGACCATTGATCTGTTAGGTCCAACCATGGATGGTGGATGCCCTAGGAAAAAAATCCATGATATGAAAATTCCATCTACCAATTTTAGAACCTTTTAAGTTGGATGTGAACCCCTGCTATATTCTCTTCCTAACGACCTGCATGTAGGCTGTCCTGTAATTAAAGAATATTTTAGAGTCACATATGGTCCATCCAAGGCCTGATACGCGGACCACATGTTCTTATTTACAACTATCATGACCAAACCAAGCGAATATTGTACAGAGATGCGGGCTACATATCATATGATGACCCGCCAACGCTTTTCTACTAATCAGAAATTTCAAATTCACTGCAGGAAAAATGAAAAGTAAAGAGAAAAAAAACAATCTTTAATTATATAATTGGTTAATCTGTATTTACATTGAAGTATCTAATTAAATAAACTTTTTAATAAGCTACCTTATTTATTAAGTTTATCTTCGGATTAAGTCGCATGTTTATCTTAAATGAAAAAAAATGCAACTCATTAGCAGTTTATGGCATCAGCATCCATCTTCTTTTCATGAATAAATGCACCCCAGTGGATTGCTTTGAGATTGTGCTCTCGTCCTATCACATCATAAAACCACATTATTTCATATATAGCATAAGGTAAGGTTCACCTATGCTAAACGCGTATTTCGTCGATGTTTGATTTTTTATTTTCACTATAAACACCTTGGTAAATAACTTATTATTACTTTTTAAGTTTGTTTGAAAGTTGGTGAGCATTTCTATTTCGAAGATCAATTTGAAATGGTTGAAATAAATTTGTGGCCACCAACATGACGTATGTGACATATCTATGCCAGAACATCTTAAACCATGAGCCCAAAAATAAGGTAGATCCAAAGCTCAAGTGGCCCACACCATAGGAAACAATGGTCTTAAAATGTCCATTGTTGAGAGTTATTTTCTTGATAGGCTCACATTGATGTTTATTTATCATTTAACACTGTTTCCTATGGTATGGTCCGCTTGAGCTTTAATTCTGCCACATTTTTCAGCTCATGCCCTAAAATCAGTTGGCATAATGGATGTATAATGTTAAAAAAACAGGCTGTCAACATCTACATTGGAAATGACATGGTACTTGCCTATGTAAATAATTATTACCCATTTATAAGGATTCATGTTAATTAAAAAAAAAACAACCCCAGCCTCAACAACTCTCTCGACATGGTATGCATGCATGATATCAAGATTGTTTCATCTATTATGTCATACTGCGGACATGTCATGTATAAGACATCACACCAATCAAATGATGCTAACCATCAATCAAAATACTCTTGCATGAACGCAGTTGGGGGTGGTTGGGCACTCCCCTAACTATCCACCTGTAAACATAAATGATCTTCTGATTAGTAGGTACAAACAAACAAATGGAAGGTTTGGATCTTATACATGTGCACTGTGCGCATAGATATTAAATGCTTGATTACTAAAATAAATACCGATAGCACTCGATCCCTAAATCCCTCTCTTTAGGGTGGCTTGTTTCACCGTTTACCACATTAAATATAGATAAGCATGTAATAATTACACTTTCTCAAAAATACATACTTTTATTGTAAGATTTGACTACATGGGCCTAGCTACCTGTTTCCATTTTCAAAATTTGGTGGCCCATGATTCAAGTATTATATCAATTTCTCTTCTAAATATGAGCATGTCAACCTAATTATTCAGTCAAGGCGTTTGAATGCTTAGACGCTTGTATTTGGATGGCATTTTTTTTTTGCATTGTTCTTTTGAAAGATGGAATGGCTCCAAATTTTCCATATGCATCTAGACCCTGCGATGACCGAAGCCACTTTGTTTTTGTGCCGCAGGACATACATAATGGGGTCCATTGATGAGGGGCTTCATCCTATCCATAGGTGTTGTGTTCCAATGAAACTATCTAGCTAGGAGCCGAGGCAGGGCTTAAGAAGGATTGTGAATCTAGACTAGTTGCCTCTCTTTCATCTCCACTGTGGTCAAGAGGTATTGTGAATCTAGGCTGGTTGCCTCTCTTTCATCTCCACCATGTGACGTGTCTAAAGTGATCACTTGGTAGATATTTCTACTACTCAAGTTAGACTGTCCAGTTCGGAGGCCAGATCATGTTTCATCTTATATGATATGCCCCTTAGATGAATGGATTGGACGAAACATAAATACCATGGAAGGCTCTACATAAAACTAATCGTCCCACCTCATTTTAAGGTGAGACTATTCCCATATGGATGTTAGCGATCACCCACAAGCCATGTGCATTGGGTAATTTGGAGAGGGGAATCGATCTCACATCTATGGGGATCACACCCACCATGCTTGCCGTTTGCCCAAACCATGTGCGGGTTGTATGGGTAGCTTTGTGTACAAAATAAGAGGATTGTTTTCATCATTTATGTAAAATAACATAATTCAATAAAATAAAAAAAAAACTAATGGAAGGTAGAGACATGATACTTAATTAACAACGAAATTTAATAAAAAATTAATTTAAATAAGTACTAGAATGTAAATAACAAATTAATGATATAGAATCCTATTCCTGTATATATATAGAGGGAGAGAGACTGCGTTAGACTTGCTGGCCAAGCAATGGGTGCGCCTTAGGCTCAAATTTTAAACTGATCTGTCTGGACTAGCTTAAAATATTGATTTTGCCTGCACTAACCGGGCCAATCACCTGCCTTGGATCTGTAAAATGGGCTTAGATCGGGTACTACCCTCACTAGGATGATGCAGCTGGAGATCAGACGGGTACGTGTCACCTTTGCATTAGTGGAGAGCAGGTCCCACTTGCTCTCCACCAATGGTAGGGGTTCACCTGCTCTCCACCAATACTAAGGTGATATATACCCATCTCCGATTGCATCCTGATTGGGGGGGTTGTACCCAATCCAAGCCCATGTGAAACGTCTGCATAGTCGTACTCTAACGTGAGTAAATGGCTTAACATGCATGAAATCCACCCCGTTCATCAAGTACATCACCCATTATTTGCTTTGACCCGAAACAAAAACTGATTCAACCGTTAGGTGGGCAACCTCGTAGTAGTATAACTCAAAACTTCTAAATGCACTTTGTCTAGCCACACATAAGGTTAGAATACTGTACTTTTTGGGTAATCCCTCCATCTTGAGGAAACAAAATCAGATGAACGAATTGGATTGAAAAAAACACAACGCAGCGTGCCCATCACAAACTAACGGTAGGCTTCCCACGACAACATTTTCATTAAGGTGTTGCCTACCCGACTTCTAGATGGTCGTGATTTTTTATGGTTCGAACATCAACATCACCCAGTGTACATGATAAATGGGTGGATATCACGAATTCGACCCACGTGGCTCTTGGCACATTTTCACAAACTAACGGTGATGGACGGCCCAACGCAAACTAACGGTGGGCGTCCCACTGCAACCTTCTCATAGGGCGGGGCCTACCCGACTTCTGGATGGTCGTGATTTTACTTTCCAAGGTGAACATCACGCAGCGTAGCTGATGGACGGATGGATCTCCCGAAAGTTCCACCCACTTGGCTCCATGCGCGCGAGGAAGTAAGGCGGCTCCTTAAATCTTGTCGGATCTCGCATACTTTTTCCTAGACGGCACGTGTGTCGTGCCGTGATTTACCTCTTTTTATCTATTATCATGCGATCTTCGCCGTTCATCTAAACTGAGCTAAAAATATCATTGTACAGTTAGTGCCCACGTGATCATCATAAAGGCTGGTTTTAGACATGGCATATGCATTGCTAGTATCGCCAGATGAGCGGTTCTGATCTCGCACCTGTCCCTCGCATCTGCGTGCCGAGGCGAGTGCACTTTTTCCAAGTTGCACTCGAGCCAGGTCATCGTTACTATTTCAACGGCGAAAATGGACTGGGAAGTTTGGAATCTTCTGCCGCACCCTGCGGAAAACGGACGCGGATGCCCCTGTTGTCAGAAGCTGTGTGGGCCCCACAGAGATGCCATCACTAATCTACTCCGTTAATTAGTTTTCAAGACCACATAAGATATTATAAATGAGTCAGATCCAAAACTTAGGTGGGACACACCAAACGAAACAGTGGGAACAGAAACCTCCACCGTTGAAACCTTCCTGGAGCTGACCATGATGTTTATATTCCATCCAAGCCGTTCATAAGGTTATTACCACTCAGATAGACTGTAGGAACAAATATCATCCTGATACAAAACTTCATGGTGGACGTTTAACCCCGCTGTTTCGTGTCGTATGACCCACATCTGGTTTGATTCCTTTCCTACCGTGGCCTTGAAAAACTGATGGACAGTCCACGATAAAGAAAAAAAATACAATATTCAGCCTACTACAAAACTCAGACGGTCCACACCGTATGAACTTAACGGTTTAGGAAGCAATTTTAGACGCCGTGTGATATTCATCACAAATCCTGGTTTTAGATATTTAATCTTCGTTATTAGAAATACCAGATGAACGGCTCTGATCTCGCACACACTTGTCCTTCGCATCCACATATGAGGCGAGGGTGCACTTTTTTAAATTGTACTCGAGCCAGTGCCGCATTACCATTTCTCTCCCAAAAGTACGGTCTTGGTCTTAAAGAGCGTGCCGTAACGCCTCAACAAGCAGTTTGGCATCCAGAAGGCAGCTGGATCCTTATCTCTCTGTATTAAATACAGAAATTATTTTATAATTTACCCGAGTACAGTTAATATAAGCATGCACTACGAAATTGTACAAGTGGTAAGAATTAAAAACAAATCTAAACCGTCCAAATCGTGTTATAAGGACTATAGATGGAAATTTATGTATTCTATAGCCATCCGATTGGTGCAGATGTGATGGAGGTTGGACCTGAAATGAGAAATTCAACGGCATGATTTGAACGGATTAGTTTTGAGTTACCAAGGTGACGTGAGAAAGAAGTCTGAGAGGATGTGTATTAAATATCATGCTCTTGCAGAGTATCAGATATCAAATAACTTCTCATTAAATTACGTCCTTCGCTAATGATTAGACACGCCAATAACGTACAACGCCTGTTACAGGGAGCTCGTGCAACGAAAAGCTCGGTGGGGCCTCCTGTGATGTATGCGTGACATCCACTCCGTCCATCTGTTGAGATAGATCATGCTGGAACTTGATGACAAAAATTAGAAAGATTCAATGATCAAGTGGACCACGTCACGTCACAAGAAATAGTGTAGATTAGTCTCCCACCATTGAAAAGCTTCTTTGGGCCACAGAAAAGTCTGATAGGTTCACCTTATTGAACGGGTTAGATGGTATATAAATATCACTGTGGGCTCCAAAAAGTTTCAATGGCTGGCGTTTCTATTCCACTGCCTCTCTTGCTGTGGCTCGCGATTCGTTTCTGTAAGGTCATGTGGGACCACAGAACATGCAAGTTGGCTGCTGCCAGGCATGCAATTGCTTCACTCGCTCTCCCAGATTGGCTGACTATTTTTTATTTGATAAATGTCCACATGCAACGTTCGGTTTTTTTAGGGCCGTTTGGATACTACCAAATAAATTACTTTGACCTTAAGAAGTTAAGATATTTTTGACACTTTAGTTCGCTTGTAGGTATAATTAAGAAGTAACTTATTTCTTAAAAATTACTTATCTTAATAACTATTTTTTTTAACTTTTTGACTTTTGACTTTTCTACTTATCTCTCTCAGTGTCAAGCTTTTACTTTTGTTTTTGGGTTAGTATACACCCACACTGTTGGTCACCCTCCCATGTTAATTAACCACCTTCTAATTTGGCTTTTCTACTTATCTCTCGCAGGTTCACTCAATTATTGCTCTCTCATACCGTCCATATCAAAGGAGGTCCCACATGTCCATCCTATTAAGGGTGGGGTTCATACAGTGGACGGTCCACATTGAAGATGGGCCCTACATTAATTGATGCAAGATCCAATACACCAATCAGCTTAATCTGATCTTCTACATCTTTCCAAAAATGGTTCTAGTCCACTCACCAAGTAGACTGACTATTGGAAACAAGTGAATGAGTTAGAAAACTTCAACCAAAGTCTTCCAGAGCCGTACATTTGTTTTGCAGACTGTGGCCCACCTGACCAGTGGATCAACCTGATTCTTGTGCTAGGGCATCCATATAGTGGTCCCATTCTGATGGATGGAATGTATCTGTATCTGTATCTCGGACCAATCATCCTATGCTAACACATGCATGGCATGTATATAACTTTATTGGGATTAGAAAAGCTCATTCTGTTAGGAAAACTGCCTCAACGCTTAGCTTTTTCTTTTCATGTCAATATGTTGCTTATTATATGTAGATCTGAAATTTTCTTCTGAAAGGTTATTTATCAATGTGTTATTATGAAACATACTTATTTACCTATTGGCTGATAAGTATGTTATTTACCAAAAATACTTATCTGCTTAATAAGTAAAAACCAAGATAAGTAACTTATTTGATAAGTACCTTAAGTAACTTACAATCCAAATGGGCCCTTAGGGACGTGATTAGCTACTGACACTGACGGGGCTATCTCGCTTATGAAGTAACGTCAATTTCATAGGCTCCACCATGTTGTATGCGTTGTATCTATACAGTCCACTCATTTGGAGAGATCATTTGAAAGTATGAACCAAAGAATGACTGTAGATCCAAAGCACAAGTGGACCCACACACTAATCTCATTTAGGAGTTTTTCTATTTTAAACACAATGACATTAAAAAAATTATAAAATCCAAGAAGAACGAGTTGTACTTGTATTGAGTTGAGAGAGAAAGAAAGAGTGTTGCTCTCGGGCAGACACGGGCCGGTGGCTGAGTCGGGGAGTGGTTCAGTTAGGTGCAGGTTGTGTGGCGAGGAGAGAGAGAGAGAGAGAGAGAGAGAGAGAGAGAGAGATCAGGGGAGAGAGAGGGAGGGAGAGCTCCGGCACGGCGGGCGGATATGGTAATTAATGAAAAGAAAATGACGAGTTATGTAAGGATAAGTTTAGGATATATATATATATATATATATATATATATATATATATATATATATATATATATATATATATATATTGAGCCAAGCCGACCTTGAGTAAGACGAGCTTTTACTCGAACTTCGAGCTAAGCCGAGCTAAGCTCTCTCATGCTCGACCTTAGCTTGTTTTCAAACAAGTTGAGTTATCACAAGCAGTAGACACTCCACCCTAGGTCGACAAGTTGATAAAGTTGGATGGTTTAGATGGACAGTCCCAAACCCTAGCCTAAACCTTAATCCAACCCCAAACCCTAATCTAATTAACTTAATCCTAAACTTAATCCTAAGCCCTAGGCCTAAATGTAACGTCCTACAAATTCACCTACAGGGGGTGACGTCATAAGGACTGTACGTATAGCTGTACTTAGCCTCGTACAGCTGTACTTAGCCTCGTACCCGTCTGTATATGACTACACGGCCTCATGGTGGGGCCCTGAGCATTCCAATCGTCCGTAGAAGCCTTGATGAATCGCGGATTGAC
The DNA here is from genome assembly GCA_003013855.2 of Liriodendron chinense. Lineage (NCBI taxonomy): Eukaryota > Viridiplantae > Streptophyta > Magnoliopsida > Magnoliales > Magnoliaceae > Liriodendron > Liriodendron chinense. The sequence continues at coordinate 8,601,258 of PVNU02000637.1, read as the reverse complement.
ATAAAACTGGAGGTGGCCCTTAGCCTTAGTGGGCTTGCCAACCCATGCGGACGATAAACCAAATCGAGGGGCTACATCCCTCGATTTGGGTTCCGAGTGTGGTGCACATGTGTTGTGCAAGTGACTAAGTCTAGGAGTTCTGTGTAAGCTATTTGAGTCATGGTCCACAGAAGGGATTTAGAACCGTTGAAACGCTGTGAGATTTAGGCCCCCTACCTCCAATAAATCCATAAGCCATTACCTAGGGCCGCTCATCCGATCGTGGCACGACGACCGTTAAATCACGTATCGCACTGGGGCGGTTGATCGCCATGTTTGGTCGAAGAGATAGGTCGGCCCAGGATAGATCTCCACCTAACCGATCTTATAACCGGTTGGGCTTGGATTGTGTGGAACCCAGTGGGACCTACTAAGCATAACAGCCCTCCAAAGGACCGAACTCCAAATATTACAAGTCATGGGGCTATTCAATTCTTGCTGGACCTATATATAGGAATGTTGAGGCATTTCCCTTCAACATTCATTCACTCTTGTGCTTGGAGAGAGGTCTTGGGAGCTAGGTCACATAGGAGAAGTGATATTCGAAGTGGTGGGGTTGAGCTAGGGTTTTGAGACTCAAGATCCAACCTGCTACTCATCGGCGCTATTGCGTTGAGCCGCCAACGATTGCTACAACCACCGGTCGAGCGTCGGTAAGTATAAATCTTCGTCTCTCATGTCCTAATAAGTGTAAATGGTGGTGGTCGACGCTAACCTTGACGTATTCGTGCTCACAGCTGCGGGATACGCCGACCCTAACCTAGTGTTGTGAGATCATACGAAAACCCGAAACCCTAAGGTGCGGGATTATGTTTCTAGGTTTGCTTTTATCAAATGCTGTCAGTTTAGGATTGATGTGAATGCTAGAGTTTGGTCGATTTGTAGCTGAACCACTTTAGTTAGGTTTATTGCAAGAATACACTGATTATAAATTTGTGCAGTCCATATGTTTGATAAAATGCTTGAATGAATTTACTGAACGTATAACTGCCTTGTTGTGACCTCCTATTGTGGAACATGCTCACATGTGTTTTATATTAAGTAAGTCCACACATTCAAGTATTATTATGTCACTGTGTAGATTTTTTCATCAAATGTAGGTTGAGTTATGATATGAATTCTTTGGCCAAATCCTCTGAGACGGGTAACCCAAGTGGTGGGTCACCCGAGGCGTACCCGATTGCACAGGGAAAATGGATGGCTGGCGGTAGTTCGCTACACGGGATTCGGATGCCCACGTCAGACCAAACGGAGACCCGAGTGTCAATCGGTTATGCCTCAAACCGGCAACGTGGATGACTGATGGTTGTGCAACAGAGTCCTACGAATCCAGGGTACCTAGGAGCTTAAGATGTGTATGGTCCATCGAGAATTGGATGTGCAATGATATCCCAACAAGTCTCTTGGGCCGGTCATGGCGGTATGGGACACTATGGCCGAGTCGTCGGCCTATGCTGGGGTGGTGCACCTCCCCATAGTGTCCTTGGAGCAAACCGGAGAATGCCCACTGCATCGGTATGATCGAGACAGTGGGAGGACTCCGTGCTAATCAGTAAGAAGGGAACCATACATTGTGTGTTGAAGAAAAGGGGATACGTGGGCCGCAGACGATGATTGACGACGCACCGTCGGAGCCGGGTGGCTCAGTGATTGGACAAGTGATTGCACCCGGTACCTTGAATTCACCAATCGGCTGTTTGAAAAGAGGACTAATTATAATACAAGATTAAACTCATGCATGCATGTCACGGATCACCCAGGTAACTGTCCTACTGTTAAAGGCCAGGATACCTGAGGATGATTCACCCTCATTCCCACATTAGAGGTTCTGGGGTGCCCGGTTGCTTGATGTGGCGCCAGGCTATCTCGTGTTCCTCGTTGTCATCCGGAACATTCATCATATGTGAACTCATGTCATTCATGCACTAACCCACTAGACTAGGAGTTCCTTGTTTTGCTTGCGATCAATGCCTACTCTGCTTTGTTTGATAACATGTTAAACTTCGAACTATAGTCCTCACTGAATTGATCACTCACACCCGCACCTGGGGCGGTGTTATGACATGCCCCCAGATGAACTTATCATAGATGCAGGTCAAGTGGAGGAGGAGACGCTGCAGGACGAATTCGAGGACTTTGTTGAATCCTCTTACTTCCAGCTAGCTGACGATCTAATCTAGGAGGGGAATCAGGCCTAGTCGACCTCATTTTGGGGAGCAGTGGCTCCGCATTGTACAGGATATTGCTATACGATGTACTTTTCCTTTTTGATTTAGGCGAGGTCACCCGAGATGTGGGTGCCTCATATTTTGGACAATGATGATCTGTAGTTGAAGTAGTATCCTATTACCATCTACCTGTTATTATGCATTGCCTATGGTTGATTCTATATTAGCATACTGTCGCCAAGAATGTTATACGAACAGCACGCTTCCGCATGGCAACCGTAATACCCGAAATACCAAGGCCTGACGTCATAATCGGGTCTTGAGATTTGGGGCGTTACACTAAAAATCTAGAACCATAAACCCTAAACCCTTGAGTCAACTCGATAAGTTAACTCACCTATTCAACTTGCTGAGTTAACTCACCCAGCTAACCCGGACCAACAACCCAATCAACTCACCAATTCCAGCTTGTAAAACTAAAGCCCACGCCTAAAACCAAGCCCAAACAAAACCAGAGGAAGGGCAACAATTTAACAAAAGTAAGAAGAAAGACGTCCACATGCTTGAGGGAGGCCACCTGCTGAGACAAGGGGTGGCAGCCGTCCTCTCTTGGCAGGGCGCCCCATGAGCGGAGCGATTATCCCTTTTTGCAACCTTCGAACATGTGAAAAACTAAAGTTACACCGTTGTCCCTCTCTCCTAGTAAATTTACATCTTTACCAAGCCATCCAACCGATAAGATGCCGCCACATGACGATATTAAATCCTAGCCTTTCAACCCCTTCTCAACCCTGATCCTACTTAGAATTACAAGAATACCAATGCTGGGGGTTATAAATACCCCGCTTCCCTTCTCATTTCAAGACACACTAAAAATCAAGTGTGAGAGAGAGAGAGAGAGAGAGAGAGAGAGAGAGAGAGAGAGAGAGAGAGCTCTTCACCCTTAGCCATCTAGCTAGCCATCTAACCTAGCCACCCCTCCACTAAGGAGTGAGAGTAAGAGTGAGTTTAGCCCTGGTTTAGCTTTGCGTAGCTAGAGTCCAAGTCTCCTGAGCCTTTTAAGCCCCAGTCTAAGCCACTCTACCTAGCCTTATGACACCCTCACCCATCCAACCATCCAATCCTTAATCAATCTTGTCTAACTTTACATCAACATTCGTGCAACATCTATTCCCTTCTCAACCCCCCTGCTTCTCTCATTCATAACATTCATACACAACATTTCACCCAGTCAACTTAAGTATATGCTCTGAGGCTTATCGAGTTACTCGAATCCTGCTCATAAAAAACTCAGGTCGACTGGTCATTCTGCTCGTCTAGTACGTGAGTTAGAGTAAACACGTCTAACCTAAAACACTACTTGGCAGTGATGATTCATTAAACACAACATTTCACACACACACACACACACACACACACACACACACTGTATATCATCAATGTGCAAGAACTGAAACTTCCTCAGAGTTGTTTGATCCTGTGAAGTAAAGATCGTACATCTATACGAGTAGAGTGGGTACCTAACACCACCCCTCTCTGTAACTCTGATCCTTACCCTGAATTTCTAAATGCGGATTAAGGAATCATTTTTAGGATTAAAAATCTTCAGATTTCTGCTCTTTAAGCGTTTCTACAGTCGGCTACAGGGTCTAGTCGACTGTAGATTTGAGGTAATTAGCTAGTGACGTACGACTCCAATCTTATATAAACCCTTTTCAAACACATAGCAAGTGTAAAAAGCCCTTGAATGAGGCAAACTCGTGAAAGCTCCCGAGTCGACTTCATCGTACTTGAAATTTTCTAGCGTCCACACAAGCTTGGCTTGCCTCGAATCGCCATACAAGTCAAGCTAAACCAAGCTAATATGAGCCAAGCTGAGCATGATTTTCGAGCTAGCTCAGTTCATGTTTAACTTTATAATCATAAGTTCACAAAGACATGAAGGGATAACACAAATCAGCTTAATTGAAAACTTCTATAGCCCCTAAGAAGTTTTTTATGGTAGGCGTTCAATTCCTATTGTTTTATGTAGTGGCCCCTAAGAAGTTTTGGATTTACCTCATGGTTTGGCTCATGACTTAAAATAATCTCTCCAAAAGGATGGACAGATATACAACACATACATCATGGTGGGGCCACAAAACTTGGTAATGTCACTTTAGTATCTAAGAAGATAGCTACTGAAACCGTCAGTAGCTAATCCGTGTTTGGTTTGTTGGGAAACTGGTCAGCGAAAGCACCGAAGAGATTCAAACAATCACTACACAACACATACACAATCAACACAAAGACAATCTAAATTTTACATGGAAAACCCTTGCGGAAAAAAACCACAGCACAAAGCAACACCTTTACAATGAATCAGAAGATTATAGAGATAATCTACCTACAAACAAATCCCAAAAAAGATGCAAAACACTCTTAACCTCACAATCCTATCCCAAAATCCTAATATCAAATTAGTACTCATTTATAGTGATTAGGATACTTCTAAACATGTCTAGGAGCTGTTTATATAAACTCCTCTATGAAAATAGAAACAAGTTACGCAGAATTGCGTAACCATGCATAACACCTCCACGGTTGTCTACCAATCACAGCCCATGGCTGATCGGTCGGACGTAGTGTAAAAACCGTCTAAAGAGTTCTGTTGAAAATCGACTAGTTTTGCCTCAAATACGACCGGTCGGAGCCTCTTGCAGACCAGTCACCAACCGGTCTGAAACTCATAAAAACTGTCTAGAGACTTGCTGTGCAATCTGTAAAAAAAAACGACCGGTCAACCACAGCAGGCGACCAGGTCGATGGACTTGTTTCTACACAGTTTGAAGTCCCCACCAACATGGTTTTCCACCCCCGTGTAACTTTAGTTGAAGATCACAGCTCTTAATAAGGTAAAAAGGTGAGCCGTGCTCTGAAAATGCTAGGATGGTTTAAATTAAAACATAAAAAAAAACTATGCATTTTTGCATTTTATTTTTATTTGCCCTTGTCCTACGTTAAATACGGAGAGAACTTCTGAAGGCCATTCTATTAAAATATTTCTCCATAAGTTTGTGGTGCAAATCGAAGTGAGAGTTTTTTACCTTTAATAAAAAAAATTATTTTTTTATGGAACATAATATAATATAATATCCATTATTTCTTGGGTGTCAGTGCTCCTCATCGATTGACTTGGTTGCCAATGTGACCGACCGGTAAGTGCCACATTATCTATATGAGCTACCTTAGCAAGTTAATTAGTTTCTCTGAATTTTTATTTATTTATATTTTGGTTTTATTTATAACTGAATTATTTCCTCTTTGTTCTCTTTTTGTTCTTCTCTCTTGGTAAGTAAATCAGTAGAACTAGATGGAAGTTTAGGGGCTTCGATAACTAGATGGAAGTTTAGGGGCTTCGATTTAAGTATGTACTTGATCTAAACCAAGCTGCAACCTAGTGCATCAGTGTTCATATCATTGCGGAAGTAAATTTATGTTTAAGAGGATGATTGCATATCTAAACTTCATTTTTTTAAAATTTGATTTTTGTTCTCGATTTAAGATTTTTTTTTGAGATACTTCTATATATGGAACTGATATTTCTATATATCGAACTAACAAAAAATTTCCTAGAGTACGAGTTGGAAAAAACCGCTCAAGTTATATACACTCCAAAGCTTAGGTGGTACAAATTAACCGTTGATCAGATGAGATAAACACTCCACAGGGCAGCTATTTCATGCTTGAGAGAGCTATAATTTAGCAGTCCATTGTTGGTGGCGGTGCTTGAAAATAATCAAAGTTGGAAGATCTTGAGTCTTTGTTCATCGGCCCACAAAAATAAGAACGTGGATTACATGAAGAATCCCTGCTGACAGGAAGTTCAAGTAGAGCACACCACATGAAAAAGAGAGGGTTAAAGGCCAACCTACCGTTGTAGGATCAAGGTGATATTGGGGTTTTTCACATTCAAGCTTGTATGACCTTATGAGCATGTCCGACAACAAACAAACATCAAAGTGGGCCTTAAGAAGGTTTTTTTTTTTTTTGTTAGTCATGCAACGTAACACCCACAGTTGGTCACATGATGCATCTTATAAGGTGCAGTTAGTATGTCTCCTTAGCATTTAAACTCAAAACCTACTGTTGAAACGCCAGGGCATCTTCCAGCTGGGCTAGCAGGCAAACATGGGTGTACTTGAGCTTTCCATGCGGTTTTTTTTTTTTTTTTTTGGCTGGTTGAAAGCTCCAAAGAGTTGGGTCACATACATGATTCAGATTGGGTACTACCCAGCCGATCCTAGCCTGTAACGAATAATGGCTCTCGCAGGACACCATGATCTATGAATTTTATCCACACCTGTCCATCCATTTCGCGACATCATTTTTGGGTGCAATATAAAAAAATAGACAGATCCAAGACCTCAATTGGAACACACTACAGGAAATAGCAGTGAATCCAGCGATAATGACACACATAGCTGAAACCTTCCTGGCCCCCCCTTGATGGTTAATTGCCATCCAATCTGTTCATAAGGTCACATAGACCTTGATGAGGGAAAACACGAATATAAGCTTGATCCAAAACTTCTATGTCCGGAAACGTTTTCAACGGTAGCCGTTTAAACCCCTCTGTGTGGTTCACTGGGGTCTTAACTGCCTCATTTTTAACTGTTAACCGAAAAATGGATGGACGGGGTGGATAAAACCCATACATCCCGGTCGGATTGCGTGATTGCGTTACTGAGTTACTCAGTACGCTTTTACCGTATTGAGTAAACTCAGTTGAGCCCACCGTGAATGTATGTGGTTTATCTACACCGTCCATCTGTTTTTCAAGCTCATTTTAGGGTTGCCACCAAAATTGAAGCATATCCAAAACTCAAGTGGACCATACCACAGAAAACAGTGGATATAATGATTTCCACCGTTGAAACCTTGCTATGGCCCGGAGTGATGTTTATTTGTCATTCAACCTGTTCATAAATCACACAGACATGACATGGATAAAAGGAAAAAAACAAATATCAGCTTATCCAAAACTTTTGTGGCCTCCAAGAATTTTGCAACGGTATACGTTCAACACACACGGATTCCTGTGGTGTGGTCCACTTAAGGTTATTACAGTAAAAATCCCGTCAATAGCACGTCTGGTGCTGCTGAGGACCCCACGCTTATCATGCGACGCAACTTAGTTAGGTTACTGATGCAAAATCCAGCCGTCTATCAGGTTGGCCCCGAGAAATTGATGTAAAATACCATCGATCCATTCATTAGGTGGGCCATAAGTGTTAGCGCATTTTTCATCGTTCTCTACGGTTCTGATCGCTCAACGAGTGGAAAGGGTGTTTTCGGAACTTTGAAATTCCTTAAAACCCTGCTTTTTCAGATAATCCATATCCAGGCTCCGCCTCCGCATGCGTGGAGCCTGGTTCTCCACCCGAACCTCAGACAATGGCTCTCTCTCTCCACCCTTGCGGCAACCTCAGGACCTGCTTCCCTCTTATCTCGAATTCCCGTTTTACCCTCAGCAATTCCTCTCCATTCCCACCTTGTCCTCCTTCGAAGAAAAGTCACCGGAGAAGCAACAGGCTTCTTCGCTGGAGCAAGAAGGAGAATAGTTGTGCTTTGTGGAGAAAGAGAGAGGAGAGGGTTTCTGAGAGGAGAAGAGATGGCATTTCGAGGGTTTGCAGTTTTGGAGGCGAGGAGACGGGTGAAGGAATTGAGAAAGGAGAAGATGAAGATGAGGAAGAAGAAGAAGAGGAGACGATGACGGTTTCCGTTGCGCCGGAGAGATGGGATGTTTTGGGTCTTGGACAGGCCATGGTATCATTTTTCTTCTTCTTTTAAAAAAAAAAAAAATCTTAGATTTTTTTGCTTCGTCTTTATGAGAATTGACATTGACACCCACCCTGTTGATAGATATGCCCTTTGTATTCTTCTTATGGTAAGATAATAGTACAAGTCTGTACTGTTGTGTTACCTAGAGGAAATGTTGGGTGTAAATAGTGGCTGCCTTTCTTCATTTGTATCTTTTTGATGGTGTGAAGGTAATTTCATGTCTTTCAGTAGGGAAATTTGGATTTCAAATTCCAATTTCATCTGTTTTTGCCCTCATGAATCTTTTTGCCTCTCATGATCTCTCTCTCTCTCTCTCTCTCTCTCTCTCTAATTTTGTGAGTTTAAGGAGAGAGAGAGAGGTGCATATCCATTGCCAAAGCATTTTACCAGTTTAATTGTCTGTGAGTCCTCCATTACACATTGGGCCGCCGTTCAAGATTGGAACCATCGTATGAGGATTCCATCATCCTGGCCATCCAGTTAATTGGCTTTTGCTTGTGGAATGTGAACCCTTTCAACGTCTGTTTGAAGGGCAATACATGACCAACTGAATGTTCCAATCAGTAGGACCCCGGTTGGACCCACTGGATGATCCGTCCCAGACAATCAGGGCTGGCCCAATGTTCAATGGGTATCCTGCGGGGAACCATTCTCTTTACGTATCTTTAGTGCTAGAAAATGCCGTAGAATTGTATGATGGGTTTATCATCACGTAATTTTTAGTTTCTAGATTCTACCAGTAGATGGCAATTTGCTAACCCAGCTGATTTTCATTTTAATTTATTTAATTACATTAGCCAAAATGACAATCACCTTTCAAATAAAAAGAAGAAGAAAGAAAATTAGCCAAAATGACCATCTTTCTCACATTACTCTTATCCATAACCATAGCTTTTCATGCCGATTCAGATATTTTTGGTGTTGGTGATGATGAAAAATGGCATGTTAGTATTATCGAAAGCCAAGTTCGTTCTGGGTTCTCATTGCTACATACAAAAATGCTTTCTCATAGACTCTACGGGCTCGTTTGGCATCTCTACTCTAATTCAATAAGAGCTTTTTGAATAAGAGCTACTCCAATAAGCTCTTTTTGTTCTAGCTCTTGTTTTAAATAAGCTCGTTTGGTAAAATCACTTTTTCAAGTAAAAAAACCTCTTATTTGAAATAAGCACGTTTGGTAAAACCTTCAAATAAGAGTTTTTTTTTTTAAAGGGCAGTTAACGTCATTTTTAAAGATTGCAATAACTCTATTATAAAAGCAATTCAGATGGTTGTTTTGGTGGATCTCACCATAGATGAACCATACCTCAAATGACAAAAGAATGGATGACTACAATCTTCATATTTTAAGACATTTGGGCCATCCATCGTGTCATACATTAGATGTAGATCATCCATCATATGGAGCCCACCTTTGATGTGGACTGTCCATTGTGTGAGCCAAACCTTCAAAGTGAGCCGTCCATCATGCAAGGCACGTCTTGGATGTGGACCATTCATCATTAGGGGCCCACTTTGATGTAGGTCATCCATCATGTGGGGCCCACCATCAATGCTATTTGTCCTTTATGTGGGGCCCTTCAATATCCACTACCCATCACCCATCACGTCGAGTCCACATTTGATGTGTCCATAGTGTGGGCCCTACTTTCGAAGTGGATTGTCCATCACGTAGGGCCCACTTTTGATATCCACCATTCATCGTATGGGGTGCACCTTCTCTGTGGATCATCCATCATGTGGCCCACTTTGGATATGGGTCATCCATCATGCGAGACCTTGGATTTGGAGCGTCCATTAAATAGGGCCCACTTGATGTGGACTGTCCATTACGAGGGGCCACACTTTGATGTGGGCCATCCATCATGTGAAGCCCACTCCATCCATTATGTGGGCCCACCTTGATGTGTACCGTTCATTGCGTGAGGCCCCACCTTCAATATGGGTTGTTCATCATGTGGGCCCACTGTTGATGTCAACCGACCATCATGTGGTCCCACCTTCAATGATCATCATCCATCATGTGGGTACCACCTTTGATGTAGACCGCCCATCAAATGGGGCCCACTTGATGTGGATGTTCCTTCATGTTGGGCCACACTTTAATGCGGGCCATCCATCATGTGGGGCCCACCTTTGATGTGAATTGTTCATTATGTGGGCCTCCCTTGATGTGGACCATATATCATGTGGGGCCCCACATTCAATATGGGTCATTCATCATGAGGGGCCCACCTTTGATGTCCACTATCCATCATGTGGGTCCCACCTTTGTTGTGGACCATCTATCATGTGGTGCCCACTTGATGTGGATAGTCCATCATGCGGGGCCACATTTTGATCCGAGCCATCCATCATGTGGGACTCACCTTTGATGTCCACCATCCATCATGTAGGTCCCACCTTTGCTGTGGACTGTCCATCATGTGGGGCCCAACCTTAAATATAGATCATTCATCATGTGGTCCCACCTTTAATGTCAACCTTCTATCATGTGGTCCCACATTCAACGTCCACCATCCATCATGTGGGTCCCACCTTTGACGTGGACCGTCCATTAGGTAGGGCTTGCTTGATGTGGATCATCCATCATGTGGGGCCACACGTTGATGCAGGCCATCCATCATGTGGGGCTCACCTTTGATGTGACCGTGCATTATGTGGGCCCACCTTTGATGTGGACCATTCATCATTTGGGACCCCACCTTTAATATGGGTCGTTCATCATGTGGGCCTACCTTGAAGAAATTGTAAAGAGAAGAGAAAAGGGCAAGATGGGAATTACTTGAAAAGTTTAAGGACAAACTTGCCCAAAAATTAGCAAAAAAATGTCTACTTGCTTAAGCGAAATAAACTCATTTTCAAAAAGTAATCCTTTCCCAACTTATAAAATCGGAGCTTATTTGCTACATTATGAACAGATAAGCCCCCTAATTAAACTTTTACCAAACAGTCTAAAAACTTTTTATTATTATAGAAATAAGCCAATAAGCTCTTATTTGTAGAGATACCAAATGCCCCCTACTCTCTCTCTCTCTCTCTCTCTCTCTCTCACACACACACACACACACACACACACACACACACACACACATCTTTTCTTATGTTTGTCAAAATGGTTATTTTTCTAATATTGATCATGTGGCTTTTCACCTTTCCAGGTAGATTTTTCTGGCATGGTGGATGATGTGTTTCTAGAGAGATTGGATATAGAAAAGGGGACAAGGAAGGTTGTTAACCATGAAGAGAGAGGTAGAGTCTTGCGGGCAATGGATGGTTGCAGCTACAAGGCTGCTGCTGGGGGGTCTCTTTCGAACACACTGGTTGGTCTAGCAAGGCTAGGTGGTCAGTCCATTGGAGGCCCTGGCCTGCATGTTGCCATGGCTGGCAGTGTAGGTAGTGATCCTTTGGGTGGGTTTTACAGGTACAGTCAGTAATTATGCCATTTTATTACAAAAAGGCTTAGAAAACAATGCTCTTGGTTTCTTTATGAAGTGCTTGAACTGCCATACTCTTTTGATTCTCTGAGGTTTAGGCAGTTGGTGGAATGACATGCAGGATGGAGTGTTTTTGTTTATTTTATTTTATTTTTAACAAAATGACTGGCATGACTTGCTTGACGTGCCCTTGTGTTTCCTCTCTTTCTCTCTCTCTAGACTATGGGATTGTGGTGTCTTTGTGTGTTAGCATGAGTGCTACAATATATTTGTGCGTGTTTGCATGTGTGCTTCATTAAATCTGATTGGAAACTGGGTTATCATGGGCTGACTCTTTTATCTTACTTTGAGTAATTACAATAATAACATCATTCTTCTTGCCCAATAAATTTCTCCTTTCTCAAAAAAAAAAAAAAAAAACCTTTTTCTTGCTATCTCAAAAAAACACCTTTTTTTTAAGGATGATTTGCATTTTGCGTAAAAATCAGCATATTTATGTCACTTTAAGGAAATATTTCTTCTCCTTTTCCTTTTTATTAGAAATTTGGGACCTGTCATCATGTTAAATTGTTAATATTTAAATTTTTTTAAGGATATGCGAGCTGCTTAAATGGTAAAAGGAGCTATTATAGCTTATATTAGGAATGTCATTAATGAAATTCCCTTACAGCCATGATCTTGCAAGCTTGTTTATCTTCTTTTAATACTTTCAGGGCAAAACTGCGTCGAGCAAATGTGGATTTTCTCTCTGCACCGGTGAAAGATGGAACAACGGGGACAGTTATAGTCCTCACTACACCAGATGCCCAGCGAACTATGCTTGCATATCAGGTTAGCTTCCTTATGCTTGACTCTCCCAAGGAAGTCTTCTTATAGTCTTGAGTAGAAAAACCTGAAGTATTTTGGAAGATTGCTTCCCCCTTTTACTTTCATTTAAGTCCTTGTTAGAGTAGAAAAGCCTCAACCACCTTTTGGTAAACCTTTCTTTTGCATAATATTGAATGTAAATACTTGCTGAGCTCATACATGTTGTTACCAATTATTAGTTACATTCCACTTGTTATCATAGATATAAATATCTAAATATGAATCCATTGGATCAGTAGCCATTACTTGGATTGATCGCACAGTTTGCACTTTGCAATTTAATGACTAATTACATGGGCTAACAGTATATTTATATTCTTTCTATAAGTCGAACACAAATGATTAGTGACCTGACACTTTAACAACTCATCATGCAGCTTTAACAGGCCTTAAGGAGTATGGTCTTGCCATGTAAAATGTATTTAGCAGCAAATGAAAGCAGAGTGAAACTTGATTTCAATGTTTAATAGTCGGCTATGAGCTTATTTAGGGTTGACTGTAAGGAAAATGATAACAGCAGAACAAAATTCTTATTAGGGATGGAAAAAAGGAAAGATAACGACAGTAGTGGCTTCAGGATCTGTTTAAGAGAAGAGAAACGTCTTTTTAATGCCCCCAAGTTGAATGATATAGCTTAAACCCATTTTTTAGTGCTCCCGAGTAATGTGATTATAGCATAAACCTTTTTTTTTATTAATAAATATTTTGTAAAAGTTGGGTCGAGGAATGAGAAACTTGTATTGCATCTATTTTGAACTAAATGTAATAATAAGAACAGTTTGTAAGTCCCAAGCTGGAACATTTTCAATATCTTCCTTCAAAGTCTAAAGGAATATATTGAGCAGCTAAAACTTTCATTGACAAAAATCTGAAGTCTATGTTCATTGAGATATTCTCATGCAGCCCTATTTGCTTTCAATCGTTCTCTTGAAATCATGGTTTTGTCCGTGGGTGAGTTGCGAATATAGGACTGATGGAGGATAGATGTAGACAGCCTCGAATTCTATATTGGAACAACTATTTGAACTTGAGTGAATTGATTTTTAAAAGGAATACATGGTTGTGAGTCTTGTGACTGGATTTTTGTGTGTGGATAGCTCAGTAAGGATTCTTCAAGATATTAGATAAGAAGTGCCTTACTTGCACCATTTCCTTTCCTGATCGTTTACTTGATTTTATGTGATTTATAGTCATCTATCTTGTTCTAATGTCCTTCTCCTTACTGAATACACATATGTATTGCTCCTGCATCATCATATAACCATGGGAAAAGTTTCTGTGGGCACAGTGTGCACCCAGAGTCAGTGTACACACCTCCTACCATCCAAAAATGGTGGGTGAGAATCTTAACATGTACTTCAAATTTGAATTTTGAAATGCTTCCAGATCTAAATGGTGAGAGATAATGTGCACACCAAAACTGGTGCGTACTGTGCATATCAAAGTTGTTGTGCATACTATAGGGTTCTGTGGCCTGTTGGGATTTCGAAGGTTGCCTGTCTAACGCCTTATGTCCATGGTGCACACATCTTAAGTTATATAGGCTATAAATTATTTAAAAGTATATAAAAAATTACGTTCTGTTTTTCCCTTTGAAACCCACTTCTGGTTCCTCTTTCCCTTTTTATGGTGACTGGCAAGCCTTTCATAGAAGGAAATGGAGGTTTTACTGGGCGTGTGCAATAAAAAGCTCATGTACATGCCGCATATGTGCTAGCATGACGTGATAGGTTTGAGGTCTAATCCATCCATCAGAACTACACCACTATTTTTTATGTCCTAGCCCGAGAATCAGGTCGATCCACTGGTCATGTGGGCCCAGTTTGCAAACCAAGTGTACGTCTCTGAAACCTGGCAGAACTTTTCTAAACGAGCCACTGGTTTCCTATATTGGGACCCACGTGCTTATTGGAAAGGATCTTGTTTTTGGAGAAAACATGAGCAAGGTTGGACCAACCTGATGGATGGATTAGAATCTCGCACACGTGGCACGTGTGGTGTGCTCGAGCTTTGTTGTCGACGTTTATGCACTTAGCAAAGCTCAAAGATCATATGTGAGAAGAATTGATTGGTTTCTTCGATTCTTTATCAAACTATGCATCTTAATATTTATTCTAGGCTATGCGTGGTTTGTGAGTTGAATTGCATATATCGAGTACTAAAATATTCACCTTCTGCTGAGTTTCCAGGGTACTTCTTCAACTGTTAACTATGATCCTTGCTTGGCTGGAATGATTGCCAGAACAAATATACTTGTCATAGAAGGCTATTTGTTCGAATTTCCTCACACAACTGAAACCATTTTGGAAGTATGTGAGGATGCCCACAAGAATGGTGCTCTTATTGCTGTCACTGCATCCGATGTATCATGCATTGAGAGATATTATGATCACTTTTGGTAAGCCATTACATTTGAGTTTCTTATATTTCATGTTTTATTCATTTCATTGAAGTGAGAGGGAGCTTCATACTTTCATACTTTATCTAGTGAAAATTACTTTCACAAAACATGCTTCCTTGGTGTGTGTGTGTGTGTTTGGGGGGGGGGGGCTTCTAATTCACTTTTGAAGCTTTTAATCCCCTGCATAGAGATTATTTTCTTCCTCTATATACTTGTAATATTTCATGAAGTTCAGAAACCAATTTTGGTATGATAAATTATGGAGCTAAGCACCCACGTGTGTGCAATAAAGCTTGTCTAATCACCACACATGTGCCACCATGGCACATAGCTGTGGGATTTAATTCGTCAATCAGGTTGGTTGACCTTCTACATGTTTTCCCAAAATTAGAATCTGGTCCAATAAGTATGTGGATCCCAATATTGGAAACCGGTGGATGGGTTATAAAACTTCAGCCCAGTTTTTCAGAACTATACATTTTTTCAAACTGTGGCCCACCTGACCAGTGGATTAACCTGATTCTTGGGCCAGCGCATCAATATCCTGGTTCTGTTCTGATGGATGGATTGGTTCTCGGACCTATCACGCCATGCTGGCACATGTTTGGTGTGCACACGAGCTTTATTTCACATGCGTGTGGGCTTAGCAGAGCTCTAAATTATAATCTTGTGCATAGTTTCTGTAATTGGCTGGTATCATTTCTAACTCTGGGTAAGATGAGCAAAAAGTGTTGTATTTTGAAATGCATTTGAGAAAGATGAGAAAGAATATAAAGCATATATCAGACATGGAACGAACTGACGAACTGAACTTGGTACTCTGTGGAATGTACGGATTCATCATGGAGTATTTTTACCCGGAGAGGATTCCAAAAGCAAATACAGTTCATCAGAAAACATAAAAAATCCAAAAGTATTGTGCCCAGAACAAATACTTTGGACGTATTGTTATTAAGTTGGCTGTCTTGTATGTGTCATCTTGAGTGCAAGTCCTGTGCTTTATCCTGCAGAAGATTTGGCTCTAGAAAAAGGCTTTTAGTCTTATTTGTGCTGCACTCCCTCAGCATGCCGCCATTGATGTGCAGTTCTTTCTACTAAACTAATATCAGATTTTTGAATTTTCTTCTCAGGAAAATTATAGGAAACTATGCAGACATTGTCTTTGCAAACAGTGATGAAGCAAGAGCCTTGTGCCAATTCTCCTCAAACGAAAGCCCCGGTTGTGTCACGAGGTACTTGAGCCATTTTGTGCCCCTGGTCTCAGTCACAGATGGCCCAAAAGGCTCTTACATTGGTGTAAAAGGTGAAGCTGTGTATATACCTCCTACGCCATGCATGCCTGTGGACACGTGTGGAGCCGGTGATGCATATGCTTCGGGCTTTCTGTATGGTATTCTAAGAGGAGCCTCAAACTTGAAAGGTATGGGCATGTTAGCGTCTAGAGTAGCAGCAGTCGTCGTTGGCCAGCAGGGAACCCGTCTCCGAGTTCAAGATGCAATCGAGTTGGCAACGTCATTTGCTGATCACCAGGAGAGCTCCAAGGTCCACTCTGATGTAGGGTCAGATCAAATTTCCAGCATCTGATCGGATTAGATTCCATCTACTCTAGATTTAATTTCTTCCACTTGAAAGTAAATTCTTTTAGCATTGTAGTTTTTAGCTTGTAACCTTGTACATTTTTCTTATATGTATATTTGTCCTTCAGCTTTTCATGCTTGTCAGCTTACCATTGATATTTCCTGGGGTCACCGTATATAATTAAGTGCGTGGACTCTTGGAGGAAATCGTGCGGGTGGATGTTGTATGTTAGGCCTTTTGGATTCACGGAGTAAACAAACAAACAAATAAAATGTAGTAGTGTTTGCAAAGAAACATTGTTTACAGGAAATTGCACGAAGGACGGACGATTAATAGGATTGTTGTTTTACAATTATGATTGTTTATAGGTTTGTTAAGGATACGAAATTGCAAATTGGCTACTGGAGACATTACATACCAAGTTTGAAATTTTACAGTGAGGTTTGGTGGAAAATGACTTTAAAACTTTTAAGTTTCATGTTTACAACCCATAAGTTGGGCATTTGGGAGTGAATGGTATTGATATTTTTATAGGGAAATGAGTATTTGAAATGAATGGTATTGATCCTTTGATAAGGAATGAGTGGTTGGTGTCATTCAGGAAGAATTTATACAGGTTAAAAAAATCTGAATATAATGGTTGAGATCTTGTGAGTAAATCGTTTTAACTCACAAAATGCTGATAGACAGGGATGGGTATATGTAATATTTGGCCCATCTCTTGATTGAATATGAACCATTAATGTCTTCAAGTAATTCATCAATTTGAAGGGCGGGGGGGGCCATAATATTGACTGTTTGGACAATTGAACAATAGCTTCTGCACATATAAAATGAAACATGATCAATGGTGTTTAAAGAGGCCTGGTTAAGTAGGCATAGATGAATTCGCTAAAGATGCCTGGTTTACCAGGCCATGTCATTGTCATCCTTGTAGATGGCTAAGATTGCTTAATCAAGATGATCTTAGAGATATGCTCGACCCACAATTTGGATGGTCAGGATTAGAAAATGGTATTAGTATTACCTGTGCTGTTATTTTTCCTATGAACATTGTAAAATCTCTACTCTGGTGATAACAGACACCCAAAAATTCACCAGGAGAATCAACGTATTAGAACCAAAAGACAGAAATATTTACAAAGAACAGCTTCAAGTATTGACTGGTAATAGAGAAACACCGCGGAGTGGAGATAGATTGTTGAAAATCCCATCATCTAAAGGCAATGAACTTGAAAGTTGCCCTTGTAAAACCAAAGAGGATTCTGCAGGATGTTGTCCTTGTACAATGGAAGAGGATCCTGTGGGATGTGAAGGACCACCGTTGAATCCAATGCATGCTAGAGGTGAAACGAAGACAGCTCTTGAAAGCTCGTCCGCACGCGCCAAAACATTCCCTTTGAGTCCTTCCAAACCCTTCTTCAATTGCTTAAGTTCATTCATGTTGACATACTCATCGACCTTCACGCGGTCCCACCAGTATCCCATGGCGCCACTGCCTCTCTTATGCAATTGAGCCTGGAGACGGCGTTCGAGCTGCGAGAGCTGGATGGAGATGTCTGAATGGAGGTTGGAAGCACTAGGAGTGGGAGGAGCGGGCTCACCATAGGTGTAGTGGCGATAGCGTTCGATCGTGGAATCAACAGATGGGTGGGCGAAAGAGTAGATCTTGCCTGCAGGAGAGAAGGTGAAGATAGCAATATTAGCGCCACAGAGAATGGAAAGCTCAGCTGCTTTCTTGAACAGTCCCTGGCGTCTCTTGGTGAAGGTGACCAATCTCGAACCTTTGTCTTCTATCCTTCTTATGGGGATCTTCTTCTTACCCATCTCTCTCTCTCTCTCTCTCTCTCTCTCTCTCTACCTCTGAAACCTGCAAGAGATGAGTGCGTGTAGGTATGAGAACTCAAGAGAAGTCTTTAAATGGCAATTGGAACGTTTTCAAATTTTTATAGAAACTTTGCTTTTGCTTATAGATACGTTGGAGATTTCCCAGACTTAGCATAAGGGGTGGTTTCAAAGCTCCCTGGGACCCACTATGATGTATATGTTTTATCCACTCCGTCCATCTATTTTTCCATATGATTCTAAGGCATTACACCAAAAATGATACATATCCAAATCTCAGGTGGACCACACCACAGGAAAACATTGGGGATTGACGGTTACTGTTGAAAAAATTTTGGGGGCCACAGAAGGGTGGTATAAAGATGCTATTTGTTTTTTTTCCCTTCATCTAGGTGTATGTGACCTTATCGACAGGTTGGATGGAAAATAAACATTACAGTGGGCCCTAGGAATATTTTAATGGTGGACGTTCAATGCACATGTTTTCCTGTGGTGTGGTCCACTTGATATTTATTTCTGTCTCATTTTGAGGGTAGTGATTTAAAATCAGATGTAAAAATGGATGGACGGCGTGGATAAAAACACAGACATCATGGTGGGCCCAAAGAGCTTTGAAACTACCCCTTATGCTAGTACCGCTGGGACTAGCAGACCGCCGATTTAGGGTCTAGGAAGCGGATTGCGCGTTCGCAACCGACCTTCGTTGTGGCAGGACTATGTGGGGCCCACCTCAATGTATGTGTTTCATCCATGCCGTTATTCCGTTTTTCTAGCTCATTTGAGGCCATAAGCCCAAATTTGAAGTATATCCAAAGCTCAAGGGTACCACACCACATGAAACAGTGGGAAACCGTTGAAAACTTCCTAGGGTCTACTGTGATGTTTATTTCTCATTCAACCTGTTCATAAGGTCATACAGACCTAGATAAAGGGAAACCACAAATATAAGCTGGATCCAACACTTCTGTGGCCCCAAAAAGTTTTCAACGGTAGGCGTTCAATCCCCACAATTTTCTGTGGTGTGGTCCACCAGCAATTTGGATATGCATGGCCTAAAATTAGCTGGCAAAACGGATGAATGATAAAACACATACATTTGGTTGGGCAACATAGTCCTGACACAGATGGCATGCACTCTGTCTACCGTAATAGTGCATGCCATCTAAACCGTTCAGCGTAATCACTCCACCGTGAAAATGTTACACCCGAAAGTCAAGCTCTTCCCTCTACCAGGTGGCTCACCATGTGAATTTAAGGTTCTTGGATGGTTCTCGTTTGTTTTCAATGTCGTGGCCCACCTAACATTTGGATTAGCCATTTTTTGGGGGCGTCGTGTTTATGTCGAAGGGACCTTGCTAGACGGGCTAGGCAAAAATCCATCCAAGCCCAATAGCATTTCGGCCCTAACTTTTTTGCTGGGCCCAAGCCCAATCCAGCGGGAGAGAGAGGAACTGAGTCAATGGCTGGAGGTGAGAGAGAGAGAGAGAGAGAGAGAGAGAGAAAGAGCGGATGGCTCGGGTGGGCCCCATCATAGTCTTTACGTGAAATCCACTCCGACCATCAGGTATGTCACCCGATTTTACACACAGGTTCCTAAAAATCATCCCATCCGCAATTCAGGAGGACCATAAAATTTAAAATCATATCCAGGGTAATGCTCACCCTCCAAACTGTTTTCCTTGGTGTGGCCTACCTGATTTACGTATGGGTCTGATTTTTTGAATCTAAGGCTTAAGTTTTGTACATCATATAATAGTTAGAGTGGATTTCATATAATTATTATAGTGGGCTCTGTAAAAATTAAGGGTGGATGTCTTTCTCCGTTTCCTTTGTTGTGGCCCAATTTAATCATGGGTTAATCTGATTTGTTCTTTCCCTACTCAGCATTGGAGTGGATTTTACACGGTGGACCCTGAGAATTCAAGATAGGTGTCGGGAGCTGTTGCCAGCTGTTTCCAGCTACATTAAAAGGAGAAAAAAATGGAAATTTCCTTTGACGCATCCCTTAATTTTCGACGGGGTTAGGGTCGGACACACCAACGGAAGCAGTTGAAAGAGATGTTGACCCTAAATTTTTAACTGGCCCACCATGATGATTATATAAAATCCATTCCATCCATTAGATGATACACCAAAACTAAGGCATTAGACCCAGAAATTCGGACCATTTGCAATTTAAGTGGGACACAACACGTGAAACATTTTGTAGGGTGAAAATTGCCCTGTATGCTGTTTCTAATTTTATGGTCCACCTGAAAAAGGATGCAGCGGATTTTTGGATCCTGAGCCTAACATAGGGTAACACACCTGATGGTCGGGGTGGATTTCACATAAACACTATGGTGGGGCCCAATTTTTAAATCGGTTGGACGTGCTTTAGAGTTACTTTTTATATTACAAAATTTCCCTTCAAACAGACGTCCTCGGCTGGATTCAGCTGCGTTGCACACCGTCAAAGGTCGGCCCGATTGAAAAATGGGCCTATATTTTAAACCCGCTCCAGCTATCAGGCCCAAGTCCGGCTCGAGGCGGGCCAGACCCGAAGACAGATGGGTCAGCCTCTAGCTTTTTTTTTTTTTTTTTTTAATTTCTCATAGAACGAACGGGACGTGTTTACAATTATGCATTAAAAAAACTACTGTTCAGGCTTTCAGTTTTTATCTTTGGGCCTCTCTATTTAGTGATCTGAACCGTTCATGTTATCCGCTCTACCTGTTGAAGGGGCGCGGATTGGGACTCCTGACTTTGGGGCTGAATGTGATGTATGTGACTTAAATCCACACCGTCCGATCATTTTGAAAAGTCATTTTAGGGCATGAACCCAAAAATGAAACTGACCCAAATTTTAAGTGGACCACACCACAGGAAACAGTCGTGATTGAATCACCACCATTAAAAACTTCATGGATTCCACGAGAATGTTTATTTTCCATCCAACCACACAAATATCATCTTGATCCAAAGCTTTTGTAGCCCACAGGAATTTTTTTAATGGTCAATTACCACCGATTCCTAGACTATGGTCCATTTAGGATTTGGATCTGCTTCATTTTTTTTTAATTTTTTTATCATGCCTTAAAATGAGTTTTCAACCGGGATGGATGGTGTGGATGCAGTCACATACATCACAGTGGCCCCACAGTACCCACCCATCTAGGTGGATTCAGGGATACACTGAAGCCGCGCCCCTGTTGTAGCACCGAGTATCCATCAGGTGAAAAACTTCTGGGAACAAAGGACTCCCATCCGACCACTAAAAGGCCAAATACTCTGTATATAGGATCGCTTAATGTAGGGGTTTTTTGTGGGTGGACCACATCAGGGTGAGTACTGTCGTATCAACATCATGATCACTAAACTAATGTGCCCTGTTGGAATCGGACACCTCAAATCTTTTGCAATAGTGGCCACTTGTTTCTTATTTGAGCGGGTCTCTTTCTCTGTTTTGAGAGAGAGTTCTAGGGCAAGGGAAAAAGCTTGGGATTCTCTATTATGAGAAAAATGACGGTGCTTGTCCGTCTCATGTGAGAATAAGCTTTGGGTAGCTTTGGATTTCTCTTGTGGAGTTGGGATCCGAGTTTTGTTTCTTCCATCTCTTGTAACTTTTGATATTATAGTGTATTGTTCACTTTGTGCCGTAGCTTTTTACTTGTGAGGGGATTTTTCCACGTTAAATTCGAATTGACTTATTGTATGTATTTGATTGTTGCTTGTGTGATTGCCATGGTTCACCGAAAACTGAATGAGAGGTATAATGTACAACCTCTAGATCCCGTATAATACATCTTTTTTCTTTTTATATATATTCTTACATTTTTATTTTCTTACTACCTATTTCTCTTTCAAACAAACGTGCTGTCACGGAAAAGGTAGCCTCTATGTATGTGGTGCGGCTGAGAATTCCATATTCTGACGCCTATATATATATATATATATATATATATATATATATATATATATATATATATATATATATATATATATATATATGTCCCTGTGGACCCTCGCCGATTTTTCCGCGCTCCCACACGACGTCGTTCTCCCTTCCCCTTTCCTTTCGGAACAGAAGGAGATGATGATGCGTGAGTGCGAAATCGCCGTTTGTGCCACTGGCTTGCCTCGTTCTCGAGGGCTTCGTTTGGTTATCGTGTTAAGTTGGATGAGTTTATATAAGACCAGAGTCGCCACTAGCCAGTTACTTCGAATCTACAGTCGGCTAGACCCTGTAGAAACGTTAGAGAAGGAAATCTGAAGATTCCTTCCTCTAAAATGACTCATGTTGATCTGCGGCCAGAGATTCAAGGTAAGGGATCACGGTTACAGGGTGGGAAGAGGTTAAGCACCCCACACACTGCCCGTACTAAAGTACGGTCTCTACTTCACAGAATCGATCGGATACTTGAAAGTCTAGTTTAATCCTCGTATATTCTCATGGATGATATGATGCATGAATGCGGGTCTGAACAGTAAGAGTTTCTGATGGGCAGGTTCCAACAACGGGCAAGCCCAGAGCGTACGCTCGAACTGACAGGTGCTTTATGCGAGATGATGCATGCTGTGTGCTTGAATATTCAAAGTGCTTATAGTGATATGTACGTGAATGCAGGTCTGAACAGTAAGAGTTTCTGATGGGCAAGTTCCAATAACGGGCAAGCCCAGAGCATACGCTTGAACTGACAGGTGCTTTATGCGAGATGCATGCGGTGTGTTTGAATAATCAAAGTGCTTGTAGTGAAGCAGGGGGGTTGGAAGAAAAGTAAATGTTGCACTTATGCTAGATGCAAATGAGATGATGCTGGAAAAGAGTAGCTGAGTGGACGGAGGTGTCGCAAGGGTTGGCTTCGAGTGGCTGGATCAAGACTTGGATGGCTTGGGAGGCTTGGACCAGTGGTCAGGCTGGGCTGGACCAGGGTTAGGCTCTCCTCACTCGGGCTCTCCTTGGTGGGAAAATGGGCTAAGGGGTGAAGGAGGACTCGGACCGCACCCGGACTGGCTGGACTTGAAGGGATTGTTGAAATGAGAAGGGGAGGGGGGTATTTATAGCAGCAGAGAGGGGCACTCTCGTAATTTTTTCCGGGCGGCCTGCCATGGGCCGCCCGTACGGCCGCTCCTCGGTTTCTCGCGAGTACGGTCGCTCCCTCAGGGCTGCTGTTGGACTCGCTGGTCGACTCAGTGAGTTGACTCAGTGGGTCGACTCGGTGATTTGACTCGACGGGTTGACTCGGTGTTTTGACTCGACGGGTTGACTCGACGGGTTGACTCAGCGGGTTAACTCAGCGGGTTAACTCAGCGAGTTGACTCAGTGAGTTTGACTTTTTTAGGATTTTTTTGACTGGCCTTTTTTTATGGGGGGTTTTTCAGGCTGATGTTTAAGACTGGGTGGACTGGGTTCAGGCTTGATCTGGGCTATGGAATGGGGCTTACAAGGGTGAGTTTGGCTGAGTTTGGACTTGGGATTTGGGGGTATGGTCCTCCATTCATCCAGCTATCTCTACCAACAGTGTAGCCGAAGGTGGGGTGTCTACAGTCCCATATGAAGTCAGAGGATTTTTCGACCACAACACACATTCAGCAATGGAACCACCTTTTAAACGGCTTAGATTAAGTTTCAACAATAGTGTTTGAAATGACAGAGACATTTTAAACTAATGTTCCAACTTATAGCAATTAGAAGGGGAGAATGTTTCGGTGATCCATGGTATGGATAGCCAATTGATGCTTATGATACTTTGAAATTTTTGAAAATCGTAAAATAATTTTAGTTACAATCCGCGTACATAGAACTCACATCGGTATTGTGTATACGTGGAAAAGCTATGTAAGCTATGCATGAGAGGCAAACAATCATTCACATCCACAAATTTTGTGTGCTGGAATACAGTGAACAATGGGGATGGGACACCAACCATAGGCTTACATGGTATACAAAACCATCCATCAGATGTGAATCGCATTGATGAATGGAACATACAAAAATCAGCCTGATCCAAAATCTAAGTAGGTCATATAAATATTATCTTGATCCATAGGTTTTGTGGCCCACATGAAGTTTTTAATGGTCACTACCATTGTTTCATTTACTATAGTCCATCTAAGATTTGGATCTGCTTCATTTTTTTGGATTATGCCCTAAATGAGCTCTCAATAGAGATGGATGTAGTGGAAGTAGTCACATACATTACAGTGGGCTCCACAGTCAGGGGTCCCACTCATCTCGGTGGATCCAGGGATCCATCGAAGCCACACCCATGTTGAAGCACCGAATATCTTCTTGTGTACTTTTGTTTGGAAAAGGCTCTTATACGATGATGCCGATAATACATAATACATGTACATGAATGCGTAATGTTTACTTATACTTCTTGTATACTTATCTTCGGAAAAGGCTCTTACATGTTTGTTTTTAAGTTGCACTCCTGCTTTGGAGATTTTAAACATCATGTAGCAAGATACTTTTATATATTTTTTTTTCTAACTTTTTAAATTCTTTTTTGTTTAAATAAATAAACAAAAAAAAGAACCACCACCCGTTTGAACTCGGCTCAGCCTGGTTCAAAATTTTCAACCAAATTGATCTCCAATCGAATCAAGTGTTTCTGGAGCAAACCAAACTTGAGCCGCATGGGTCAACTCGAAACCCAAATTAGGCTGATTCACAAATTGGAGTGGCACAAAAACTAGCCAAACCAAATTAGAGCTAACTTGGGCCGGCCTGGATTGTTGCCCACCTCTAGTGTCACCTAATCTGCTCTCTAATTCATTCTTTTGGCAGAGTTTTTTTTTTTAATATTATTCTCATAATCACTTCAAAATTTCCAAGAAAAGAAATGTAGGAGAAGGAGATTTGTATAGAGACGATACCTGAGGGGTAGAACCGTAGTTCAGTGGATCCATCTCTCAACAGATATATCATTTGCGACCGCTCATCCACATGCCCCTACGTTAAATCTGATCAGTGGCCTTGAAATCTACAATGAAAAGTAGAAAGGATTGACCATCGATGTTTCAATTCCTGGAAATTGAAGAAAATTGAGGGTTAGGATTGCCTGCTAGATGATTTGGATGCATCTAAGGTGGGGCATGTATTTGAACGGTTTATGCTTTATGATGATGACCTGATGCACTTCTTTCGATAATGTCGTTGTAGTATAGTGGTGAGTATTCCCGCCTGTCACGCGGGTGACCCGGGTTCGATCCCCGGCAACGGCGTTTTTTCACCTTTTTTCGTTTTCTTACGGACGGTCCTATGTTGACACTTACTGTGCAGTCCACCTTAGATTTGGATTTGACACAATCTTGGGATGATGCCATAAAATAGCTGAAAAATGGATGGACGGCATCAATTAAACAGATACGTCATGGTGGGCCCACAGAGCACCGTCCAGTAGCTACTGGCTACTGGCAGCGTGCAGTAGGCAATCAGCGTCCGGTGTGTGCCTGATGCAGGCTTCGATAGACCCTACCACCTTTGAAAATTTGCAACGTACGATCAACTATACACACACACACACACACAGGTCTAACTGCAAATGAATCTGCACCGGTAATCAAGTAGGCCCTACCATAAGATGATCTTGCCATCAGCTATGCACCTGATGAAAAACTCTAGGTGGGCCATGGCAAAATGACTTAATTTGCATCTCTTTGCTATGACCTACTAGAGTTTTGGATCAGGCTGAAAGTTGGCCATGGGGTTTCATGGTGTGCCACTGTCACATGGACTGTTCAGATTTTGTGCCCATGACCCGTGCGGAAGAAGGGGAGTCTCTCTCTCTCTCTCTCTCTAGGGAATAGGTCTCTCTCTCTCTAGGGAAAGGTACTATGCGGTTGACGTCATGGGAAGTTCCCATGAGGTCAAGCGGTGTGGGCCCCACTGTGATGTGTGATGGGTATCCATTCCATCAGCCAGATGCACCATTCCATAGTGGGATAGGGGCCTAAAACTCAGGCCAATCTATGACTTCAGTGGGCCACACCTTAGACAACAGCTAAGAGTGAATATCCACCCATTGAAACTTTTATGACTCTTTATAGGATGAAATGAGATGTGGTTAAGAAATCCAGACCACCCATTATGTGTTCCACTTAAACAAGAGGTCACACCAAGTTTCAACCGTATCCAAAACTCAGGTGGGCTCCAACAAGTGCTTTTAGATGCTGCAGGCATGTTTTTACTTTGTTTCAGTTGGTTTGGCCCACATGAGCTCCGAATACAGCTGATTTTTGGGATATACCAAAACCAATGAGGGACCCACCCAATGCATGGTGTGGATGTCTGATATGCATCACAGTGGGGCCCACACAGCTCGACCTCATGGGAACTTCCCATGAGGTCGACCAAATAGTACCTTTTCCCATATATATATATATATATATATATATATATATATATATATATATATATATATATATATATGCTTTCATAGTATCTGATTTAATGCTCCATCTACAGTGGGTCCTTCGATTTTGATGGTGCACAAGTGCCGGATGCAAAATGGCAAAGGTTGAAAGAAAATGCAGCTGTCCACATTTAATAAGCAAATCTGTACACATCCAATGGTTCTGTTCACTATCCAATAGAAGTGATTTTCAAGCTATACTGGTAATGCCACGCCCTGTTTTAAATTCAGCTCTTAAACTACAAGATACATACACCCAAACAGTTTGTTCTGCAGTTTCCATCAGAAACCTACCCAACTCGCCACACCACAAAAATTTACTGTGTGCAGTTGTTTGTCCTGCCTAATTTTACCCAGTATCACTACTTTGCAATCCCAGCTTGTCCGATTTCAGTACTTCTCCCAAAATCGGAAAAATCCAACAACTGGATGCAGTTGTTTGGCCCACTGGATTCATCTTTTGAGTCAATCTGAGTAGTAATCTGAGTTGTAACTGGTTTCAGTTTGGCCCGTCAGATTCATCCTTTGAGTTAATCTGAGTAGCTTCCACTTGGGATCACGATCCGACGCATGACAGTGTTTCTGTTCACTTCCCTCCCAATCCTTGCAAGGAGCTATTGTATCACATACATAACAGTAGCACTGCACCATTCAAAGAATGTTAACTTAGTGAATATTCTTTTAAAAAACACACATAAAAATGAATATTATAAGAGACTGGATTGTTAGTTAATGGACCCGTGGGGCCCACTTGTGGACAGCCACTTGTGGGTGGGGCCCATAGGTTGTTCCCATAACCTCTCTTTCAAGAGTGTGAAATACGGTAAGAAATTTAATCTTCGGAAGAAGATAAGATGAGATAAGAATAAACCAACCTTATCTCATCCCTTATCTTTTATCTATCTAATCATCTTATATATAGATGATGACTCTTTCCGTAATACTAAGCAATCACATCTACAGAGAGAAAAAGAGGAAAGCACAAAGAGTGTCCATTTGGCCCGTCCCATTCAATCTAAGCCATAGATCTGATCCAGGGACCATCCTCACCGTAGGATCAGAGGAGTGAGCAAACCCACTTGTTCCTGTAGCAGTTAGGCGGACCGTTGGACCGCATCGCACATCTTTGGCTATTGCGAAGGTTCTTATCGTGTAGACCGTCGAATCCTGGAGGCCCACACTTCCGCAAATACTTTTATGTTAATGCATCTAATTGCATCTACAACCATCAAGGTTCATCAAAGTGCATGGCACTTTTATGAGCTTAGCAGTGTTTAAAAACTCAAGAACTCAACTCAAAATCACAGCTAGCCAAGTAGATCAGTAACTCGGATGAGTTAACTCACAAGTCATTACCAACACAGGAATATGCAAGTAATTGGTGGACGTAGGAGATCGCAAAATCTTCTCCACATGTGCACATCAGATGGTTTCCTATTTTTGCCATGAAAGATGATAATAAAAGGTATACAAGGTACCTGTATATATTAGATAATGCGGTAAGGATGGTATTCATAAGAGAGCGATAGTGAGAGAGACAAATACGAACCCAAGAAAGTTCTTCTTTGCTGATCCTTTTTTTTACCTGCCTTGGTAAGGTATGTGCTCACAACTTGAGTTAACTTGTCCAATCTTCCTGAAAACTCAGCCGAGTTTTCCAATTCACTCGGCCAAGTCTGTGTAAACATTAGATCCATTGCAGGCAAGCTTTGATGCAATCTGACCAGGTATCCTGTCAATCCCGAGTGGATTGACAGGGTCCCCCGAGCCAACTTGCTGAGTTTTTAAACACTGGAACTAGAGTCATAGACACCCCTAAAATGAACTCAGATGAACTTACATGCACCTAGATGCAATAAGATGCATTTTGCATGTTAAGCGAGTTGGCTTAATGTACAAAGCTTTGAATTGGATCCAGCCTCCACTTATAATGTCATGCATATGTGAAAAGAAAAACATATCATGACTTTCATGCATGTAAAGGGTAAGGCTTACTACTGGCATGGCACCTTCCTTTCGATAGGCAATGGAATTATTAGAAAAGTAAAAAAAGAAGAAGGATGAAGATGATAACATAAGAAGCAAAGGAAGGAGTTGTCTTGTCTATGATAACAGACCAACTCATTCTTTTTCTCTAGCAACTGAAAATGTCATCTCATTTGCCTGCTTTATAACTGTAAGCACCCAGTTTAGTAATAATAAAAGATAATACAACATAGGAAAACATGACATGTATTCCCTTCTTTTTCAAAATACCAAAAATGCTCTCCTCCCCAGAGAGAGAAAAGAAATCCTTTTCAAGCCACCCTCCCTTAAATAACATCTTCAAATTACCATCCTCCTAAACCTTCCCTGCCAAAATAAATAAATAAAAGCTACAGAATTTGCTATTCAATTCCAAACCACAAAACCCTCCATTTCACTTAGATTTCACCATAGCATAATCCGCGAGAGGTCAAGAGTGGCAAACGGCTGGGCGCTCTGGCTTGGCGGTAGTCTCCTAAGCCCCAGAGCTATAGGGTGGCCCTGTAAGGAAGAGAGTTAAATGATCAATGGGTTGAAATAGTCCAATCTAAGAATTTCTTTTGGGAACCCCCAATACATGATGAGTTCCATCCCATAAACAGTTTGGATAATTGAAACAGGACCCTATATCCAATACATGTCTTTAAACTAAACGTGAACGTCGAACAAGACTGCCAACAAGGGTCTCTAAACCATCCATTTTTGGCCCACTTGATGATGGGTCAGGCCACTCATCATTGGCCTAGGGCCTAGATTTCAAGCCCAAGACAGGCCCTTGGGCCAAGTTTAGAGGCTCAGGTCCCGGTCCTACAGGCCCTGGCCGCCCAGCCCATTGCCCCGCTTACTCAAATGGATATTCCTCCCTCCCACAACACCAAGGTCCTCAAATCCTTTACCCTTTTGCATCTTCATCTTTTCCCTTCCTTTATGGGGGACCACTCATCTCCACATCAACTAATCAACAACTCTATAATACAAAAATGCTTATCAATCACTACAAACACTCTTATAATGACTCTGCATACTCTCTTTCAACAATTTCTTCCTATTTTTATCATTGAGGCAACACCAATAACCCAACGGCATCCTCATTCAGTCTTCACATAGCTAAAACATCTTTCGGTAGATTGTTGACTCTGAAAACCCAAAGGCCACTTGCTGCAGTTCGTTACGTGGGGCCCAAGGCTGGGCCGCTCATTAGACGAGCAATGTGTGAATGATACCCTAGCAAGCCATGTTCACAGTGGGTCCTATGATTTGGATGGTGACACGTGACACATGCACAATGGAAAGGTTAAAAGAAAAATGCATCTGTCCACATTTAGCAAGACTCTAAACATCCAATGATTCGGTTCGGCATCCAATCGAAGTGATTTTCAAGCTACATTGGTAATGCCATGCCCTGTTTCAAAGTACCAGGTCTTAAACTACAAGACATACGCCCAAACAGTTTCTTCTGCAGTTTCAATCAGAAACCTAAACAACTCGGGGATATGATAAACCACCCCAAAAATCTACTGTGTGCAGTTGTTTGGCCTGCTAAATATCACTACTTTGCAATCCCAACTTGTCTGATTCCAGGACATCTTCCAAAATCGGAAATTTCCAACTAACTAGGTGCAGTTGTTTTGCCTGCCAGATTCATCCTTTGAGTTAATCTGAGTAGCTTCCACTTGGGATCATGATCTGACGCATGACAGTGTTCCTGTTCAATTCCCTCCCAATCCTTGCAGGGAGCTATTGTATCACATACATAACAGTAGCACTGCACCATTCAAAGAATGTTCACTTAGTTGATATTGCTTACACAGCCGGGTTCAAAAACACGCATAAAAATGAACATTATAAGAGCCTGGATCCAATACAACAGTTTTTATGTTAATATATCTAATTGCGTCTACATCCATCAAGGCTCATCTAAGTGCATTTTAAGTCTTAAGTGCATGGCGCCTTGATGAACTTAGCAGTGTTTAAAACCTCACAAACTCAACTCAAAATCACAGCTAGCCAAGTAGATTGGTAACTCGGACGAGTTGAGTCACTAGTCATTACTCATTACCAACACAGAAATATGCAAGTAATTGGTGGATGGAGGAGATCAGAAAATCTTCTCCACCACATGTACGTTAGACTGTTTCCTATTTTTGCCACGAAAGACAGTAATAAAAGGTATATAATGTACATGCATATATTTGATAATGTGACAAGGACGGTATTGATAAAAGAGCTGTCAGATTCAATTTGATAATGTGACAAGGACGGTATTGATAAGAGAGCTGTCAGATTCAGATACGAGAGAAAGTATTAGATTAGATCTGACTAAGAGAGTGAGAGTGAGAGTGAGAGAGACAAATACAAACCCAAGAAGGTTCTTCTTCTTTCTTTGCTCCTACGGTTTATTTTCTTTGGTAAGCTGTTGTGCTCACAACTCGAGTTAACTTGTCCAATCTTCCTGAAAACTTGGCCAATTTTCCGATTCATTCGGCCAAGTATGTGTATAAAATTAGATCCCTTGCAGTTGAGCTTTGACATGATCCGACCAGGTATCCTGCCAATCCCAAGTGGATCGGCCGGTCCCTGAGCCAACTCGCTGAGTTTTTAAACACTGGAAATAGACGGACCTAAAATGCACTCAGATGAACTTCCATGCACCTAGATACAATAAGATGCATTTTGCAGGTTAAGTGAGTTGCTTTAATGTACAAAGCTTTGTATTGGATCCAGCGGCCAGTTATAATGTCATGCATATGTGATGAGAAAAGCGTAATCATGACTTTTGTGCATGTAAAAAGGGTAAGGCTTACCATTGGCACGGCACCTTCCTTTCGATAGGCAATGGAATAATTTGTAAAACAAAAGGCAAGAAGAAGAAGATGAAGAAGAGATGATGATGATGATGATAACATAAGAAGCAAAGGAGGGAGTTGTCCATGATAAGAGACTCTCAACTCATTATTTTCTCTAGCGACTGAAACTGTCATCTCATTTGCCTGCTTTATAACTATAAGCACCCATTTAGTAATAATATAAGTAAAAATTACGTGTATTCCCTTCTCCTTTTTCAAACTACCAAAAATGCCCTCCTCCCCAGGGAAAAAAAAAAATCATTTCCAAGCCATCTTCTCCCTCAAATAACCTCTTCAAACTACCATCCTCCCAAACCTTCCCTCAAACCCACCCCAGATCCTCGGCAAGAAAAAAAAAAAAATAAATAAGAATTTGCTATTCAATTCCAAAGCACAAAAACCCTCCATTTCACTTAGATTTCACCATGCAGCATAGATCCACAAAAGGTCCCCTCCAATGCAGGAGTGGCAAAGGGTTGGGCTAACGTTTGGCTCGGCCCTGGCCAAACTATAGTCTCCTAAGCCCAGTCCTATAGGGCTGGCCCTGTAAGGAAAAGAGTTAAATGATCGACGAGTTAAAAAAGTCCAATCTAAGAATTTCTTTTGGGTATCCACCATCCAATCTAAGACTTTCTTTTGGTAAACTGTTGTACTCACAACGCCAGTTAACTCGTCTGATCTTCCCAAAAACTCGGCTGATTTTCCAATTCACTCAGCCAAGTCTTGTGTAAAAATTAGATCCTTTGCAGGCAAGCTTTGGTGCAATCCAACCAGCTATCCTGCCAATCCCGAGTGGATCAGCTGGTCCTTGGGCCAACTAGCTGATTTTTTAAACACTGGAACTTAATAGTCAAAGACACACCAAAATGCATTCAGATGAACTTACATGCACCTAGATGCAATAAGATGCATATTGCACGTTAAGTGAGTTGACTTAATGTACAAAGCTTTGTATTGGATCCAGTGTCCAGTTATAGTGCCATGCATATGTGATAAGAATAACATATCATGACTTTCGTGCATGTAAAGGGTAAGGCTAACTACTTGCACGGCACCTTCCTTTCAACAGGAAATGGAATTATTTGAAAAACAAAAAGAAAGAAAAACAGAAGCAGCGAGGGAGTTGTCCATGATAAGAGATTCTCAACTCAATTCTTTTTCTCTAGCTACTGAAACTATCATTGCATCTGCTTAATTTATTATAAGTGCCCATTTAGTAATATGGGTTTTTTACCAAAGTAAACCCAAGGTATATTTTAATTACGAAAGTAAACCGCCTTTTGTAAAAGTTTTTTTTAAACCTCTAACAATTTTTTTGACAGAAATGCCCTTGCATTTATTCCAGCCCTTCTAAAGGGGATTGAAGCCATGTGGCCTGTTCGTAAGGTCACACTGGTCTGGATGAGGGAAAGAAAAATTTCAACTTAATCCAAACCCTCCGTGGCCCCATAAAAGTTCTAAACAGTGGGCATTCAATCCCCACTATTTCTTGAGGTGTAGTTCATCTGTGAGTTGGATACATCTCATTCTTTGGTCCATGTCCTAACTTTAGGAGCCAAAACAGATGGACGACATGGACGAGACACGAATCTCACGGTGGGCCTCACGATGGTGACCTAAGGCAATATAGTAGGCCCCACGAACTGCAACCCCTACAATGTACAAACTGTGACCCCTACAACGT
Organism: Liriodendron chinense; assembly: GCA_003013855.2. Lineage (NCBI taxonomy): Eukaryota > Viridiplantae > Streptophyta > Magnoliopsida > Magnoliales > Magnoliaceae > Liriodendron > Liriodendron chinense. Next base: position 8,568,146 of record PVNU02000637.1, on the reverse strand, counting down.
CAGTATTGCAACCCCTACAACATACCAATTGCGACCCCTACAACATTGGAACTGCAACTCCTACAACATACCAACTGCGACTCCTACAACTGGCTTGTGGTGAGTGTGGTAACCAGCCTACATATTGTTCCAGTTCAACTCATGATAACTACGAGTCCCAACTATTGTATCTCTTGGATCCTACACACACTTACCAAGTTGGCACATATGCTTAGAAAAATATCCAAAGCTGAAGATGGCAGCAATCGCAAAGGCCAAATCCTCTGCCACCTTTGTAGAATAATCTTATCCTGCAAATAGTGCGGATGGAACCTACTGCCTTGTGTGGCTTAAAAGACAAACATTATGTGGACCGCCCCATGAGAATTTAAAAGTTTTTGGGTGGTTGTCTGTTGTTTTATATGATGTGGGGCACTTGTGAATATAGAGGCTTGATTGTTTGGAAATCCCATCATCATGGTGGGACACTCTTGATGCTGAAGTTGGATGTCATAAATAAACATGGTGGGCCACATAATAGAAAAAATGGACAATCTCTCAAAACCTTATCAGTCACATGGTGACCTCATATGCTAGTTGAATAATCTTGATTTTCAAGGCATTTCAATTAGACCCTTTTGGAACGATTGGATGCCATAGAGACATCAAAGTTGGGGCCATGTGCAACGTTCGTAAAATAGACTTATTCTATAATGTTGTGGATTCTCCAAGCTCCTAATTAGAATAGGGAGAACGACACAATGGGGAGTATGGTCAATCATAATATTGCACCCACAAATGGTCAAATGTCCACAGATCTAACGGTGACCACCACACAAAGATGTATAATGAATGTACCTATATTCCCCAAGTCTCCTCGAGAGTCCAGATCCAATGCAAAGCATTATTCCTTAATTTTAACCCACAATGCAATGTGTAGGGCCCACTATGATGTGTGTGGATCCAATCCGTCCATCATGTGGGTAAATCATGCCTAAAATCACTAATCAAATTTTGGCCCACCTAAGTTTTGAAATGACCTGACCTAGTGGGGTTCGTCTTATGATGCATTTGATGGAATATATAAAACATGGTGGGCCACAAGCACAATCTGGAAGGCTTTTTAATGGTGGTTTAACCATACCAACAATTGTTCCCTGTGGTGTTCCCTAAATGAGAATTGGATCAAATTGATTTTTGGGAGCTAAGGAAAACTTGAGGGGTCGCACATGATGGATGGCTTGGATGTCAAGCATAGGCCCCCATATCGCATTATGGGCTAAGCTTAACTTACAAAAGCTTTAGAGTGGATCCAGCCTCCCTAAAAAATATGGCCACACTCACCACAAGCCAGTTGTAGGGGTCGCAATTGGTATGTTGTAGGGGGTCACAGTTCCGATGTTGTCGAGGTAGCAATTGGTATGTTGTAAGGGTCGCAATTCCAACATTGTTGGGATCGTGGTTCTGATGTTGAAGGGGACGCGGTCTGTGGCAGTGTTTCAAATAGCGTCCGTAGCGTATGCTACGTAGCGTAGCCAAATAGCATAAATCCCCTGTACTATACACTACAAGAGTTGTACGCTTGTAGCGTACACTACAGCTATGTAGCGTGTAGCGTTTGTAGCGTAAGTTACAATGTATTTTTTTATCATCTCTAAAAAAATGTATTTTTTTATTTTTTTTAATTATTGTTTATTAAAAATGGTGTAAAAGTCGCAACATAAAAATAAAAAATAAAAACTGAAAATGTAAAGTCAAAATTAAACCTTTCTATGTTTACTTTCACTTAAAATGGTGGTGATCCTTTGTTAAAGTTGGTGTGAAATTCACACACTAAAAAACCTTTAAAACTAAAAGGAAAAAGGGTATTGAAATAGGGTTTTTGGAAACCCCTCTTAACCTCTAGGATTTTTATTTTTTTCCATACTTGTCAGTTGTGAATTGTGGTTTCAATTAGACATTATTAATTAAAGTGATTTGCTTAGAAAGCTGTTGATGTGATAATTATTTGATTATTGATTTTTTTATAAATTTATATATGTGGATTAGCTTTTGATAAATAATAATTAATAACTTGCTTGAAGATGCTTATACTTGAAAAATGAATCATTTGTCAGGCATTTTTATATTTTTTTGCATTTTTCTTACTAATTATCATATTTTTCTTATTTTTAAATTAAAAAATAGAAGTATCATCTAGCTTACGCTACATGCTACAAAGGGTTGAGCACTACGCAATACGCTACCGCTATTTAAAACACTGGTCTATGGGGCCTACTATATGGCCCTGGGTCACCACTGTGGGGCCCACCGTGAGCTTTGTGTCTTATAAACATCGTCCATCTGTTTGACTTTTAAGGTTAGGGCATGAGTCAAATGATGAGATATACCCAACTCACAAATGAACCAAACCTTAGAAAATAGTGGAGATTGAACACCCACTGTTTAGAACTTTTAAGGAGCCACAAAAGGTTTGGATCAAGTTGAAATTTGTGTCTTCCCCTCATCTAGACCCGTGTGACCTTATGAACGGGCTGTATGGCTCCAATAGTGGACCTAAGGGAGGTTTTAACGGTCTACATCAAACATAGTAGTGGGCCCCACGGCCATTCCCAACAAGCAACCGCCTTTACAGGCATTGGGATCTCTGACAACCCATTTTACAAGGGCTGGAATAAATGCAAGGATATTTCTCTCTCTATATATAAAAAGAGTAAAAAAGTTGTCAAAGGTCTAAATAAACATTTTCAAAAGAGAGTTTACTTTCGCAATTAAAGTAGACCTTAAGTTTACTTTGGTAAAAAAATCTTAGAAAAAATACCAAAAAATTATGTATATTCCCTTCCCCTTTTCCAAAGTACCAAAAATGCCCTCGTCCTAAAAAAAAAAAAAAATCATTTTCAAGCCTTCTCCTCCCTCAAATATCCTCTTCAATTTACCATCTTCCCAAACCTTCCCTCAAACCCACCCTACCCTAGATTCCTGGCAAGATTTTTTTTATTTTTTTATTTTTAGAATTTGCTATTCAATTCCAAACCACAAAACCCTCCATTTCACTTATGGCCCATTTGGGAGCTTAGATTAGGAATGCATGGGAATCCAAATCCCAATTACATTGGAATCAATGTGATTCCAAATTCTCATTTGTGTTTGGCTGAAATGCACTAGAATCCAAGCCTATTTGGAAACTTGTATTTGGAGGGCATTGGAAATTTTCAGTATATTCACATGACTTAGATTTGGTTAAGTTAGCTTTCATACTCTAAATTAGCATATATATATATATGGTATTTGATAGAATGGCTGTAATAAGCCCATTAAAATATATACTTTGGTAAAAAAAAAAAAAAGGAAATTCTGAGCCATGGGTGAGCCACAAATGCAAGGATCACAAATAGGTGATCCACCAACGTTTTTTAACCGTCCTTTTAAATGTCCAACATTTGGATGGTTCGGATCATTCTATTGATATGATTTTAGTATTACAGCTGATAATTGAATTATTTTGGGGTATCATAAACATGTCATGTGTCTAATGGATTAGTAGCTTAGAGACATCTTTGTTACATGTGTGACTCTCCACCCTTAAAAGGGAGGCAAAAAAGGCATTTCCTCTTAATTCCATCCGAATCTCAGCATATTGTTAGGATTTCAAAACACACCAAAAAGGGAATTTGAAATACTTCCGATTCCAACTGCCTCCAAATCCAAGGCTACCAAACGCAAAAAGCAACTATATGGATTTGAAATACTCCCACTTACCACCAAATCCAAGGTGCCAAACAGGGTGTTAGATTTCACCATGCAACATAGATCCACAAAAAGTTCCCTCCAATGTAGGAGGGGCAAAGGATTGGGCTAAGGTTTGGCCTAGCCTTGGTCTGACTGTAGTCTTATAAGCCCCAACCCTATAAAAGTTAAATGATCAATGGATTGAAATAGTTCAATCTAAGAATTTCTTTTAGATATCCACCATCCATGATGAGTCCCATCCTATAAACAATTTCGACTATTGAAATATGACCCTGCATCCGATCGATGTCTTTTAAACTAAACATGTAGGTTGAATGAGACTAGTAACAAGGGTCTTGAACCATCCATTTTTTGCCCACTTGATGGTGGGCAGGGGCCAAGCCCGGGGCTGAGATTTCAAGCTCGAGAAAGGCTCTTGAGTCAAGTTTAGAGGCTCAACCCTTGGCCCTACAAGCTCAAGCCATTGCCACTCCTACTCCAGTGGATCTTTCCCAGTGTCTCTCCAACACTATGAACCTGTTTGGAACACCCCCATAAGTAGTTTTTTTTTTTTTTTTTTTTTGTACTTATGACAACAAATAAGCTACTTTTTTTAATAAAAGTTAGTTTGCTAACCACCTTTATAAAAGTAGCTTTATTAGCTTAAACTTTCTTCTTTTTTACTTTCTCTCTCTCGTCTTTCTCTTTCTCATCTCTCCATCTAATGGACGGTCCATATCAAAGGTGGCCCAAAATGATGGATGGTCATCATCAAAGGTGAGGCCCACATCAAAGGTCGGCCCCACATGATGGATAACCCACATCAAGGTGGGCCCACATAATCGATGGTCCACATCAAAGGTCAGCTCCTAATGATGAATGGCCCACATCCAAAGTAGGCCACGTATGATGGACGACGCACTTTGAAGGTGGGGCCCACACAATGGACAGTCAACAACAAAGGTGGGCTCCACATGATGGATGAACCATGTCAAGGACCCCACTTAATGGACGGTCCACATCAAAGATCAGCCCTAATGATGAATGGCCCACATCCAAGGTGAGCCCATCATAATGGACGGCCCACAGGAAGGATGGTCCACATTGAAGGTGGGCTCCACATGATGGGCAGTGGACATTGAAGGTGGGCCCCACATGATGGGTAGTTAACATTGATGGTGGGTCCCATGTAATGGACAGTCCACATCAAAGATTGGCTCCTTGTGATAAATGGCCTACATCCAAGGTGGGGCCCGCATGATGGAGGGCCAGAGGCACACTCCAAAGCTAGGCCTTACATCATGGATGGTTCACATTAAAGATGGGCCTTGCATGATGGATGATCTACATCCAATGTCCGACATGATGGACAACTTACATCCAAGGTGGCCCCACATAATGGAAGCCCACATTGAAGGTGGGCCTTACAAGGTGGATGGTCCATATTGAAGGTAGGGCCCATAGGATGGATGGTTCACATTGAAGACAGCGCCAAGGTGGGCCCAACATAATGAATGGTCCACTTCAAATGTTGGCCCCACATGTTGGACAATGGATATTAAAGGTGGACCCCACATGAATAATGAAAAATTGGAATAGATTTTAATGAAAAATATTTAAAAAATGGCAAAGGAGAGAGAGGAGAGAGAGAGAGACTAATGGAAGAGATCTAAAAATTACTTATGTGATGTTGAAAACCGAATAAAGTTTTCTACATTTTGGCTGATAAGTGGGCTGTTTAGAAACCAAGATAAGCTACTTGAGGCACAACTACTTATAATCCAAACGGGCGCCCTATAAGAACCAAATGAATGCCCCTACTTAAGGGATGAAGCAAGTTCTACAAACCACAACAAGGTCCTCAAATCCTTTCCCCTTTCTGCATTCTTCATCTCTTCCCTTTCTTTCTTTATGAAGGACCATTCATCTCCACTTCGCTAATCAACAACTCTATAATACAATAATGCGTTTTCAATAACATGAAAGAATGATACCTTTTTTTAATTCTTTCTTTTAATCAATAACAAAAAAAGGCTGCAAGGGTAGAAACACCATAAGGGCAAAAAGAATACACTCCGTTACAACAATGCATAGGATTCCTCAACACAAAGAGAAGAAAAGACCTCAAGACCCCTTCCTTGGCTAGCCAATCAGCAGCCCAATTGGGACTTGATGAAAAGATATGTTGATAGACTGGGGCAAAAGTTTGACACTGTTGAGAGTATAAAGTAAGTCCCAAGGAAGCCATTTCTAAAGGCCCAACCGATTGAGTTAAAAGAATCCCCCACCGCCATGACAGACCCGCCAACCTGTGAAATAGAAATTCTAAACCGGCTTTCATTGCCAGCAATGCTTCTCTATTTGAGCTTCAGAGTCCATGGATAAGAGTAGGTAAGCTTGATCATACAGGCTTGTCCTTGAGGGCTAGGGGTGGCAATGGGCAGCATGGCTTGACCCTGTTCGGACAGTGGTTGAGCATCTAATTGGGCCTAAACTTGAAACCTAGGTCTGGTATCTAGCGTGGTCGATCCCACGAGCATTGGCCAGTCCAATCATCAAGTTGGCCACCATCATACAAAGAAGAATGAGTGGTTTAAAGACACTTGTGAGCAGTTCTCATTCACCATACATGCTTAGTTTAAAGCAATCGTCAGATTTAGGTCATGTTTCAATGATCCAAACCATTCATATGATGGAATTTGTTGGAGATGGAATTGGGGGGGGGGGGGGGGGGGGTTGCATGACTGTCCTGTCCTAGTCCATACCAGCCCTGTTTGCTTTTGCCTTTTCACCTTTTCAACTGGATTAGGGCCAGTTCCACAGTTAGGGTACCAAGGATGGGCTACGGCCAATCATTCCTCAGTCTTAGCCCAGCCCATTGCCACCCATATTGAGGACTCCCAAATTTGAAGATGAATGAGATTGCCAATGGGTATGCCATCAAGAGAATGATGGATCTAAAGAGAACGTGATCTTCCAGATTTCATAAAAAAATGCAAGTAGATCTCAATAGAGTCCGATCTTTAATCATAGAATGGGCAGCTGTTGTGCCTAAACTCAGGGGCCACAGCTTAGATTTTATTGGGTTGTAGTTGAGTTGCTGTCTTGGCAGCTCGCTTTTGTTTTGTTTTGCTTTCATTTGTTTATTTTATTTTATTTTTCCTTTTGTTTGGTGTAGCTTTTTGCTGTGCCGTGAATAAAATTCATCTTTCACCAAAAAAAATAAATAAATAAATCAAGAAAATGACACTGATGAGGCTAATCTCACAATTAGACTAGATATGCTGAAATGGTATGGCTAATGATGCAATTAATTTAGATGAGGGTCTTACCTGTTGGCAGTGGCTCTCATGAGGTGTCTTGTTAAAGGGGAAATTCGCACAAAGATGCCTTGAATGAGGATAATCTCTACATGCCACCTATCACCATCGCATACATAAACAAATCAGTGGAATAAGATCATGATACTCAATCCTCATCAGAACCAATTATTAGCACTGTGTTTGGATGCACATTGTAGATGAACAATGAACATTGGGTCTAATCAATAGGAAATAAGAGTAATCAATGATATTTCTCCGAGTAAATAACGTACAAGCAACCCTCAATTTGAGATATGTGTTCCTTTCATGTCCTACTAGAATGTAAAATAATGGCAGTTCAGAGTTCAGATCTTCTATATGAATGCACAGGCTGCATATGGATGCACAAGTGAATCATATTGCAAATGTCAGCTTCAATCATGAAGAAATGTCATAATTTAATGATGTTTCCTAGAATTTAGAATAAGAAGGTAGCCCTCAAATAACAGTTAGGGATGGCAATAAATATCCATTTACCTAATTACCAGAAATATCCAACCCAAGAAAATTGGACATGGATATGGGATTTTTACCCAATTCAAGTAATTTTACCTAATTATCCGATTACCCAACTTCTAGGCCGGTTAGATATGGATATTACCATATCCCCACCCACTTACTTGATTCCTGAGGGCATTTTCATAATTTACCCAACTAATAATATTTTAACTAAAATATTAAATAGGAATATATGATATATTAAATTCTAGGGTGTTGACTGACATCGACATGTATGATGAGGTTGATATGGTGATTGTTGCTATTAACTGACTTTATATTTTGTCAAAATCGAGATTTTTAGGTTGATATTAGCTAATTATATTATGGAAATTGCTATTTTTTACTAGTTTACTTGGCATTTATCTACGATGAAACTATTTTTTTTTTCTATTTGTAGGTATTTTTGTTGATTTTATTAGGTATTTAACTTATGTTTTTAGTTTTTAATAAAATATCAGACGGATATCCCATTATCCAACTGTCCAACTTACATCTGACTCAAACAATATCCATATCCGACTTCTTTGGATAATATGCAAATCCGTATCTGTTATCTGATGTCCAGGTCGGATATTCGATAGTGATATATTGCAACATCCAACCTGTTTACAATCCTAATTGCAGCTATGTTTCTTTCATGTCCAACTTGAAAGTAAGACAAGCGCAATTTCGAGCCAGCCCCTCAATACAAATGCTAGGAACGGAAATTGCAATTCATATTGAAAGTGAACCCTAAGGGGTCATTTGGATGCATGTAATTTTCTTTAAGATGTAAGAAAGTTACATGTGACCAAGTTACAGGTGATACTTAGTTACATGCAATCCTGTTTGGATGCAAGATGTAACTTGGTTACATGTTACTCGTAACATATGTTTGGGTAACATGTAACTTTGTTGCATGTTAATGACTTTATATTCACATCTACTATATGTGGCGACAATGGATACATCTCAACACTCAATTTAGATGGGATTATGCTTGACTCAATGGATATCATTTTACCAAGCCCATCAAATTGAGTAGCATAGGCCAATTTTTAGGCTAATTTCATCATCCAATGGACCATAAAAAGTGGAATATGGTCCACCTGATAATGGAATGCCTAAAAAACCAAACCAATCCAATCATCAAATGGCCACACCATATAAAACAACGGACAGTCACCCAAAACAGATAATTAAATACATTTTAGGTGGCATATAACGGTATAGATGGCATATAAACGGGACATCCACCCAGATAACTAAATACATTTTAGATGGCATATAGGGACAGCCACCCAAAACACCAAGCATACTGAGTAAACTCTCTGGGGTCCACCGTGATTTATGTATTTAATCCTCTCCGTTCATCCATTTTAATAGATAATTTTATGTCTTGAGGCAAAAAATGAAGCATATAAAAAACTTAAGCGGACCACACCACAGGAAACAATGTGAATTGACAGTCAACAGTTGAAAAATTCTTGGGATCCACGGAAGTTTTGGATCAAGCTGATATTTGATTTTTCCCTTCATCAATGTCTGCATGATCTTATGAACAGGTTGGATGACAAATAAACATCACTGCCGGCCCTAGAAAAGTTTCAACGGTGGAAATCATTATACCCACTGTTTCCTGTGGTATGGTCCACCTGAGTGTGGGATATGCTTCAATTTTGGTTTCAACCCCTTAAATGAGCTGGAAAAACGGATGGACGGCGTAGATAAACAACATACATTTACAATGGGCCCAACTAAGTTTACTCAGTACGATAAGAGCCTCCTGAGTAACTCAGTACACAATCCGATTTCCCCAATCTGCTTCCTTTTAAACGCTGGAAGTTGCAGAAAAAAAAAATGGAAAAACTAGCTCGCAGGGAAGGAGGAAGGGAGAGAGAGGCTTCTTCTCGGATTGGAAGGAGGAAGGAGAGAGAGGCTTCATCTCGGATTGGTAGGAAGGAAAGGGATTGTGATTTTTCTGTTGCAAGGCTTCCTCTTTATAGCCAAGCTCTGTTAATGGCGGCCGCCAACATCTTCATTGAAGCCACCAACCCTCTTCATTGAAGCCACCAACCATCTTCATCAGCAGGTAGTTGCGAATCTCCCTTGTAAACCAGCATTTGAAAAATCTGATCGTTGGATGCTATCAAGTAGCATGCTACTTGAAACTCAGGGTTTTGGGATGTTAGATTTTGGGGGAAATAGGATGTAACTTGGACTCATGATGCTATGAAGTCGCATGTGACTTCAAGCATCCAAACACCACATGCTCTGAAGTCGCATGCTACTTGGACTCATCTTAACCAAGTTACATGCTATCCAAACGGCCCCTAAGGGAGCATATAACAATTTGATTATTGCCACTTTGTTAGACAAACAATTGTGATTCAATTCGATAGTGCATCCAAACACACCCCAGAGATTAACAAGTACCAGGAATCGGTGTGCACCGACCTCCTACCATTTAAAATGGTATGTGGTAAATCTAGCCAGCATTTCAAAATCAGTTGACACACAACTACTGGAGTTTTCATTGCTGAGTTTCAGATGGTGCAGAGATCTCCCACCATTTAAAAACAGTCTGCGGGAATCCAATGAGCATTTCAGAACTCGAATTTCCAAAAGCCCAAATTAAATGGGTGTTGAGATTCCCTCCCACCATCGGCGCACCTACTCTCGCTGCACGTTAGGGCTAGTTTCGTCATTTTCCTCTTTAAACTTCACCGATGGAAGTCAGCCAATGATAGTACGGACTACGGACTACCAAAGGAAGGTAACCCGCAGATGCATCAGGATCTTTGAAACGAAGATAGAGTGAGAGAGAGGGTTTTGCTTTATTTTCCTTACCGAGCCCCGTTCAGAGACGACCAAGACCTCGTCGGCATCATCATCGGAGTCCTCGAGCACGAGCTTCTTTGTAAGATTAATGCTCTCAAAAGGATCGAAATCCAAGATAAAGCAGTCCAGATCTCCTAACTTGTTCTCCTTTTTCTCCGTTTTGACGGGGCTGATTTTCTTCGCCGGTGGAGTGAGCGCGCGTTTCAGAGGAGTGTAGTCGTAGTCGTCGTCGTCTGAGGATGAGATCTCGATGACATTAACCGCATCTCCGGCCATCTCAAACAAACAGACGGATCAAGACGACTTTAGAAAACCCTAGAGAGAGGAGCGTAAATATCAGACGAACAGAAGGGTAGAATGGGGAGAAACAAAAACGCAGCCGTTGGAAAACCTAGGATTCGAAAATCGGCTTTGGCGCAGGTGTCGACGGTGAAGCTATCCTTTGCAGGGCTGTGGATGCACTCCGTCGGCCGCCTATAAAAATAAAGCGCCGTATCCGCGCGAAAGCCTGAAGGAGGGATGCGGGACGCACAGTGAAAAAGTAAAAAGTCTCCCTCATGAAATGCGCTTCCAACCCCTCATCCCTGTGGGGCCCACTCAACGTTGTACATGGTACATCCACTCCGTCCATAATTTCCCCACCTCGATCCAGTGTTGGTAAAAAAAAAAAAAAAAAAGTCAGCCAGATCCTCAACTCAGGTAGGCCACATGGGTATGAAGGTGGGACCATCATGGTGCGTATCTTTCATCAAATCCATTGATCAGGTGTTAATCACAAGGATGGAGAGAAAATTCAAAATTCAGCTTGATCCAAACCTCAGGCAGGCCAGGGCCACACATCATTGAATTGGAGGTTTCCATTGGAGGATAATCTTTTGTATGTACGGTTAAAATATGGATTGCATTTACATACACGACGTAGTGGCTCCACAGCTGGGCTGCGAGCCCAGCTGGAAGACGCGCAGGACGTTTCAATAGCAGATCCTCAGGTTCTAATGCTAAGGAGACACATTAACTCACCTGGTGGGTGGGTGCATCATATGACTAACCGTGTTGGGTGTGTTGCCCAACACCGAGCAGGGTGGGTGAATTTGTGGTTTATTTGTTACTATGAGGCAGCACCATGCTCCATCAGGCAAATAAAATCCAAATTCAAATCATAATTAAACTTTTTTTTTTCTTTCTTTTATATTGTAAATATAAATATACATTGTAAATGGGTAATGATTAATTAAGACTATCTATCATCTGAAGGTCACATAGACGTGGCTGGATGGAAAACACAAACTCCAACTCGCTTTGGATCTTCCTCGTATTTTTGCTCATGTCCTAAAATGAGCAAGTAAAATAAATGGACAGCATGGATTAGACAGTAGACACAAACATAATGGAGAGTTGAGTTGCAATTATAAGTAATAATTACTCATTTGCCTATAATTATTAATAATTATATTTATTCCAAATCCTTGACTGTGTTTTGTAGCTTGTAATCAAAACGTGTTGATAACGTGGGCCACACGTGTACAAATGAGTGAGCAAGAGAAATTAACTTATGTTCTACATTCTGCAAACGCTTCATCAATGCACACGTGTGAAATAGCGCAATCATTTTGCGGGCCATTTGGATCCTTTGTATAGGCCTATTGGCCAATCCATGCACTTGATCTCAATCCCTTTGGAGCTTTTATATGAATTGGCATGTCCAAGGATTGCTGGATCCCAATCCTCAAAACTGGCACATGTGATCAAGATCTGGCCATTCATCAATGGAGGCTCATTTAGAACTTGCTTTGGGCAGAAACGAGGCTACTCCACTCATCAGGCGAGCCACACGTCTGTTTGACTAACAAGGGATGCCGAGTAGACCATCTAACGTGGGGCTTGATCTCCAACACAATTGCTTCATTGGCAAGTAACCTCTCTCAACATTTCCCTTTAGGCCTATGAGAGTCTAAAATGTGAGTATGGAAAACCCGTAGTATTGGTCATAGCAGGGCTCAGTGGCCCCGTGATGTATGAGTTTATCCACGCACAGTTTAGTTGCCTTTTTCCAGGATTATTTTAGGGTGTGAGTCAAAAAATGAGGTAGGTCTAAGGCTCAAGTGAACTGCAGTGTGGGGATTGAATGTGCACTAAAACTTTTAGTTTCCCTTCATACAGTTCATAAGTTGGATGGCAAATAAACATCACAGTATGCCCTAAGAAGGTTTCAATGGTGAGCAATGTTATCACCGCTGCTTCTTGTGGCGTCATCCAATTGAGCCTTGAGCCTTGGACCTGCTTCATTTTTTTGGCTCATACCTTAAAATTATCTGAAAAATAGATGAATGGCATTAATAAACCCATACATCACAGTGGGCCTCACAGAGACCGTGTTTGGACTAATTTCTGTCCAGGCAAGCGTGATGCAATCTGCTTCCATTGATTTCCATAGAAATGTTGGAACTTGAAAGATCAATGGTCAATATAAGCAACATCTCTTGTTGTTATGTAAATATTTTTGGATTAGTTTTTTGAAAAGAAATTAATCCATCCAATTTTCAAAGAAAAGTATACTAATGATTGTTAGTTTCAACTGTTCATCATCATCATCTAAGCCTTATCCCAACTAATAGGTCCGCCATTCCACTCTTTTAAAAAGCCATTACTTCAATTAAAACTATATAGGTCATTAAGTTTTTTCTTACCACCCTCCACAACATGTAGAAATTAATTTCATTTCCAGCTACTTCTAACTTCCCAAGCAACCTCATGTTATCAACTTCATGGAAAGAAGGAAGAAAGAGACGTTGTGGAAGATCTACACAACATCCCAAGGCCCTAAGAAAAAGTATAAAAAGGAAAAGATGTGTGAAAAGAAAAGGAAAGGCAAAGATGCCGTGGAAAAGAAAGAGGAAATAAAAGAAAATAGTGTTTTTAGAAAACCTCTTCCTCAAGGAACTTCGAAAAAGTTAAGATATTTCGTTTTCAAAAAAGTTTTCTCTTAGGGCTGGCACTAGGTAGCGCTAGTGGCTTGACACTATAGTCTTAAGCCCTAGCCCTAGCCCTAACAAGCTAGAGGGTGGAACCTTGACTACAATAGGGCTAGGCACAAGGATTGATCCTACAAGCTTTAAAGATAAGTCATATAAGTCAAATAAGATTATTTATTAGTAAGATATGCTTTATCCAATCATCCAGCATATCTATAAATTTAAATAAGTGCATTGATGTACTGTTATTATATAAGATGCGGCTCGTGATTTGAAGGGTTTATAAGGGTATACTCATCATTTATCACTCTACCATAGTATTGGAGTTCTTCATATTATTGAACATATTAGCATAAATTTTTTACAATCTATGTTATTAATGTATGTTGTACATTAGAGCGATAGGCTGTGATATTCATCATTGCCCTCGACCCATCCCTACTTGAGCACTGGGCCTAAATTTCAAGCCTAAAACCCAACCATGAGCCAAATTTATGGCCCAAGCCCTTGCCCTTCAGGGTTGGTTGGTTGGTCCATTGTTGCCCATATTTTCTAACATATAGCATGTTAATGTAGAAATTTTCATGGAAAATCATCTTGAAGTTAAAATGTGGCACATGTGTGGCATTCAAGATAATGCGCCTAGGCATATGTAGGACACTGACACATGTGGGAATTATGAAGATATATGGTGGTACATGTTGCACATGCTATATATTGGTGAGACATGCACCACAGGGGCTAGTATGGTGCAATCAAAGATGGTGGGTGGCACATTTAGTAAATGTGGCATATTGACATATGTGACACATGTAGAGCGCTTGAAGATGAAAAGTGGTGGCATTCTATGTTGTCTAATTTTGAGGTCCATTTTATATGGATTAAAGCACCGACAAACAATCTTAACAATAAACTGGATGTCCATGGTCCAAGATCAATGGGTGAACTCAGATGGTTGAGACCATCCAGTTACCCAAAGTTTTGGGTTATGGTCCAAAGGTGCCAACAGATCATCTCACCTGTCAATATATACTTATGACTTGTGAGAAGTCCATGGTGGGATGACAGCTAAGAAATAAAAATGTGCCAAGAATTTATCGAACGCATGCTTGTGTCATAGACCATGGGATGGCAGTTCACTCCATTTGGAATGGTGAACTCCTCCAAGTAAATAGAGCTGGGCATGGGTCAGGTCAACTCGGTAGACTTGACTCGTTTAACTTGTTTAGACCCGACTTGATCCGAATCGGATGGGTGTGTCGATCCGATTTGAGTACACTTCGCCTAATCCGAACTTCAACCAAGTCAAGTCCGGGTCACCCAGTACCTCGACTAAACTCGCCCCGAAATCCTGACTCGATGCTGACTCGACTCAATCCAAAACCCAACTCGACTCAGGTACGAGTGGTATGTATGAAGAAAAAAAAAAAACCCTAAATTTAATCTGAACTACTTGCCATACCTAACCTGAGTTGAAAGTAGAAGGAAGAAAAACTCTGGTAGTGCACACTCGAGTATTGAAGAAGAGAAAAAATAGGAGAAGAATAGAAAAAATAGGAGAAGAAATTGGGGAAAAAGAGAAAGATTAGGAGAAGAAATTGGAAAATTGGGACATCCCTTTACGTACATTTTCTTCTTCTTTTTCATCTTCTTCTCTTTCTCTCTCTCTTCTACTCTCTAGACAATAACAACAGTTTTTTTTTCCAATGACTCAGACTCCGTGTTAACTCGACCTGACTCGGTCCCTATAATCAGGTCGAACTCGGTCTGGGCTAGTCTAGGCTAGACCCGGACTTAGATCAAGTCAGGCATGTTGGACTCAGTACCGAGTTGGGTCGAGTTTATTTCAAAACCGGGTTGGATCAGGTCAGCCATAACTCCGTCCGACTCGAACCACAAGTCAATAGTGTCTAGCAATCCGGGCCGCCCAACTTATGAACCCGGGCCGATTTTAACCACCTAATTTCACCCATTGAATTTGTACTCCAGACCATTTATTTCTGACGGTTCATTCGGAAACCATGAATTGGGTGGTTAGGATTGTTTGATGGTGTAATTGCGGGGCTATGCTCCATCCATAAAAGGGCTGCATTATTTGGATGGCCCGGATTTGTTCATAAGCAAGCATCCATAAGGTGTACACATGGCATACGCGCAACCGGTCAAAATCAGGAGAGCCACCATAGATGTGCCACAAAATCAAAATCAGATTATTGGAATAACCTATGGTTAATTACGTGTGTTGAACTTTGGACCGTTGGCTGTTTGCATCCAAACCGTCCATTAAATTTCCAAAAATAGGCCAGGCCAGTTAGGATATCAATTCTGTCATTTTTTATTTATTTTTTTGGTTTTATAATACATCCAAAGTGAAACTAACGATTTTGGACCGTTTAAAGCGTTACCTATATTCCGCGTTACAATTTCTGAAAGCATGCGTGTGAACCGTCAAAAATCTGAAGTAGAATCTCAGTTTTCTTTTCTTTTTTCCTTGGCAACGAACCCAAGGGCCCAGATTGTCTGTCTGTGAGGGGCTGACCAATATTATGAAGAGATTACTGCACTACTGAAATGCAGCCGTTGCACGACTGCAGCCCATCAATGTTTTCTATGGAGCGTTTGGATGCCATACAAATCTCGATTTGGATAGGCACCACCGCACCAGCGATTTGAGAAGATTTGCTGTCATGTGGGACGAACATTTGTTGAATTGGAAACTCAAACTAGTAGAGTCCGCACCCACGGCTGTTAATGGGCGGGCGGGCTGGCCCGCAAACTCAGGTCTGGCCCGCTTTGACTGGGCTTGAGCTGAAAACTAGGCCCGAGGGCTGGGCCTGGGACATTGGACTGTCTAAGAGCCCGTGACTCAGCCTGACACTGCCAAGATTTCGAATTTTTATCATATTTCATTCATCAAGGGGCACAGCAAATGAACAGCCCAGATCTTGCGCACAAGTGGTTGGTCGGGTGCAGGCTAGGTCCGTGCATAATCATCATGGGCTGGGATTAGCTCAGTTTGTTTACGCCTATAATGTCCCTGGGCCAGGTTCGGGCTGAGGATTTTCAATGCAGGACAGGCTCGACAGACCCTTTCCTAGCCCCTTGACAGCACTAGTGTTGGTTGCTGAAAATCGGGTTGCATTGGCCAGGCAATGAGGCTGGTCCAGCCCAAGTACAGCCTTGGTTTGGTGCTGAGTCTGGGTTGAGCCTCAAGGCCCTTTGGTTTGGACCCAATAACTAAGTGGTCTGGACAAGTGCCTGCAACTACCTAAAGATCTGACAAATGGGTCCTTCCCAAATCAGATTATTTAACATTGGCCATCTTATATTTGGATCCTGGCTGGGGTGGGCCTTAGAGTTGGGTCCTTCTCTCATCAGCCAGACATCAGTTTGCCTCCATCTTGCCCAAGTTTAAACTAAGCCAAAAGACTATCGTTTGCACAAAATTTCAAGTCTGAGCAAGCCATGGATTTAGGATGACTCAGAACGACTCGTTTGGTCATGAGTCAAGACTCAGTTGGCCGAGTCACCCCTTATTTGATCATGAATCAAGACTCAGTTGACCGAGTCATCCCTTGTTTTCCCTGACTTCTCATCGTGGCAACCAAGTAGAACCGAATCAATTCTGGGTCAACCAAGACGGGTTGCATCTGATTGGAATAGTTGTCAATCTTGGGTCCAAACACACAGGAGACCCAGCTCTATAAGTTCCTGTGGTGAACAAATATGCAGAAATGCAGATTAGTACCAACGAAACAACAAAAGATGTTTGGATTGGCGTAGACGAAAACGGTGGATATGGAAAACCTGTTATGGTGGTGGATTTACCCACCAACTATGCTAGGTCGGTGGAAAGACACGTTTTTCCTTTTCTTCGTCCCTAAGTTTGTACATACGGTTACATATAGTGTAGTTTAGTTTTTTGTTTTGTCTACAATACTCTCTCTTATGGTACGTGAACTATACGAGAAAGGCCGTGAGTAGACAGAGGTATGCCATTTTGTTCATCTTTTGGAGGATCTTGGGTAAAGATTTCCGATGCAAAGAAAGAGCGGGAGAGAAGAATGTTTTATTTTATTTTTATTATTATTAATGAAGAAAGGCATTACTGCTCTATGGAATAGGTATATTGCTGAAGCACATAAATCCCTATGCTTTTTATCTCTTGCTTTTATAATTTTCACTTAGTTTTTATCAATTATGTGTGCGCGGTTTTATACAACAAAACAAAACTTCATATGTGAGATGGCTGGAACATGTGGGAAAAAAAAGGATAAAAAACAATGATAATTTATTGGTTTTAACACAATTTTGTTAAAATGTTTGAGGTTAATTGGTGAGATTTGTCTCTTATAAATATAAAATTTTAAATTCAATATATTTTTTTAAAATTACTATTTTACTTTTTTTATTTTTAAGAAATTGGTGGGATGAATTTAACACCTTTTTTTTTTTTGTGGCAAACAGAGGAAAACATCAAGGCTATGGAAATTGATGTGATTATCATTTATTATCAGAGTTTTTCATCAATCCAAATAGGGAAGAGGCTGAAAAACAAGATTATCATCAACAGTAGGGCCCAACAGATGAATGATCTGATCTCACACTTGTGGTACATGTTTCAAGGTC
Source organism: Liriodendron chinense (assembly GCA_003013855.2). Classification (NCBI taxonomy): domain Eukaryota; kingdom Viridiplantae; phylum Streptophyta; class Magnoliopsida; order Magnoliales; family Magnoliaceae; genus Liriodendron; species Liriodendron chinense. The sequence goes on along the minus strand of PVNU02000637.1, from coordinate 8,550,151 downwards.
TGCTGGTCAGTGACTAAGACAATAGCATTTACGACGATCCTCCCAATACAAAAATGTATGCATGCTTGGCAGACTAATAATTAATATTTATATTGAGAGTATATCTTATTGGGCATGATTTCAGTGCGCATGTTTTAAAATGTGAATTTTCAAATGTCTATTTTAAGAATGTTGATTAAGATTCCCATCCACTATTATTGGAAGGTGGAAGATATGTGGGCACTGACTCTAGGTAAGCAGAACGTGACAAAATTCTCCATATCAAATAATTTAAAACGGATGAAAGGTGTGTTTGTTTGCATCAAATTTCATAAAATTTTCTATCATATGCTAATTAATCATGAACTTTCTTGATATTGGGTGCAACCAAACGCTGACTCAACAGATTGTAATGTTCTGGTATTACATTCATGTTGGAGATGGAAAACTACGTTTCTAATCGTCAATGTTAGGTCAAAATTCGTTGAGAATGCTGATTTATTCCACTTAAAGTTTCTGAAAGTGCTTTCAAAAGCTGAAATGACTGAAATGCTTCCCATCTCTTTTCCTCATATTGTTATTATTATTTTCTTAAAAGGTGAAGTAGAGCATTTTGGGGCCCACAAGATGTGTTTGAAATCCAACCCTGTTGAAAGGCGCAGCCAACCATGATGACTAAACTAATAATATATTAGAACTAATAATATATTAGGTGGGCTATACCATAGAAAACAATCATACACCTTCCAAAAGCTTCCAAATTCATGGGTGGTCCACCTGATCATGGCATTGGCCACGTTGGATGTCATACACATACCTTGTGATCCCCCTCCACACTTTTTTTTTTTTTTTTAATTATAAAGTTGGATGGTAACAAATTTTTTAAAGCATTTTTTTAGGGAAAAAAAATGAAGAGGGCATTTTGGTCATCTCACACTGCATGAAGCACATTTTCCTACTTTAGCAAGGCATTGTTTGGCAAAAGCAGCATTCCAAACGAAATTTATAGGGCTAATGCATTAGGGACTGTTTGGATGACGCTTTAATCCCCATTTAAGCGTTTTTTGTTCTTAAAATGGCATGTTTGCCGTGTTTGGGAAAATCACCCTTTGAAAAACAGCGCTGGTACGAACCCGTTTTGGCCTTAATTTCATTTTTGCACGAAGTAGCGAGAATCCTATTTTCGCCTCAGAAAACGCCGTTCATACTGTTTGGAGTGGGAAGTTATCTAATACTCTTGAAAGAGCACGACGGTCAATAAACGTGCACATAGATAGTAGATACTGTAAGACTCCATTAAGTGGGCCACACATGATCATCGGTTTAGATCATGACTGTTGGATTATTCAGATTGAGCGATTCAGTGGGCCCCACTACAGTTGTGATCATTGCAAATAGGTTTGGAGCGGGACGCTTGAACCGTGTTCCGCGGTTATTAAGCTAGATATGGAAACCTACGGTGTAGAGACCCTAGAGGAGAGAAGTGTGATGGGTAAGCTTCTCTGGCCCTCTTTCCTATAAATATACGTCTTGGTCCCCTCACCAACACACAAGAGAAAGCCCTAGTCCCATTTAGTGATTCTCCTAAAGGTGTAAGGTGCGGAAGACCAAGAGTTCTTCTCGGCAACACGGCGGCATCAGGAATGTCTTCCCAATCAGGTATGGCTTTAAGATTACAGTATAGAATCTCCATTGTTGATGCATAGAAGATCCAATTATTCCGCATTAAGATTAAGTTTCACATATACTTGTCAAACAGCATCTTAGATCAAGCCATCAAAATCATGGGACCTACCATGGATAGGCTGTCACTTCAAAATCAGATAAATTGATTAAAAAAAAAAAAAAAAAAAATACTTGATTAATGGACATTTGTTTGACGAATTCAGACAATTGGCTATTTTTCATTTCGATCATTTAAATGTCCACAATCATAGAGTTAGAGAATTGAACCATTATTTCTTTTAATTTACTATTCATGTAAATTAAATTCCCACCATCCGGACCCTGTAGTTTGAGCTACTTACTATTTACTGTGTATGAACCATCACACGTACAGAGTGCAAAGAATTTTCTTCCATAGGGTTTATGTGATAGTTAACCACCATTTTAGAAACAGCTGTGACTGATCCTTCTCACATGTGGCACTCATGGACACCTGTCCAAACCTACAAGATTGTGAGGAATAATGTGAATGGGGCATATGTTAAAAATCACCCTAACCAGCCAATCTTGACCATCCGATTGACCGTTATCAAATGTATGGTTAAAAATAAAATAGCAAATGAAGCAAATTCCAAGCCAAAAATTAGATAATAACTGTTATCTGCTCACAGCCAATCCAGAAGTGGGCGATTGGGTTGAATGAATCCTGTTGCCGTACAAGCATCCCATGCGTATGGTGGAAGACTTACCACTATAATTTAAATTGTGGTACTGTGGGGGAGTTCAGCACCATTTCTAAAATCGCGGTGACTCATCATCCTCACACGTGGCACTCACGAATGGTTATCCAGACCATCCACATTGTGGGGAGCTTATATAGAATAGATGGAGATCTCTAAAATCAAACTGATCAAGAAATCATAACATTCCATTGATGGCTGGCAAATGGATGGTAAGAAGTAAAAGATTGCATTGTCACCACCTCTCCCTGCGCTTCAAATGGGGCGCGGATTAGGTACTCCCCTGGGACCGGACAGCAGCTCCGAAGACCTATGTGATGTATTGATTTTATCCACGCCGTCCATCCATTTTTCCATATCATTTTAGGGAACAAGCCCAAAAATGAGGCAGCTCCAAGGCTTAAGAAGACCACACCACAGGAAGCAACGGTGATAAAGACACCCACGGGTTGAAACCTTCTTGGACCTGCCTTGATGGTTAATAGCCATCCAACCTGTTCATAAGGTTACATACACCTCGATGAAGAGAAAACACAAATATCAGCTTGACCCAAAACTTCTATGACCCCTAAAAAAAGTTTTCAATTGTAGATGTTTAATCCCCACCGTGTGGTCCACTTGAACCTTGCAACCGCTTCATTTTTGGGCTTGTAATCTAAAATGATATGGCAAAATGGATGGACGGTGTGGATGAAACCACAGATGCGGTGGCCCCCGCCCGTTCCTACCTAGGGACAGGCGGGGAATACCCAATCCGGGTCCCTTCACATGCAGCATACATGCCCATGTGGCATGAATGTATAACATAAATATACTTTATTTTCTCAAATCTCCAATTTAAAAATTGGACGACCCACTCCCCAAATATCTTCAAATCTAGAAGAAATCAAGGCCAATTGAAATTTTGACTTAATATGCTGATTTTCTGAACATACTGCATTGATTTCAGCCTCAATAAATACAGTGGTGTTGATGGCTGCATTGTACTATATTCAACTAAACTTGAATAAAATGATTTTCATATATGGCCATCTAAACATGATGTAAGACAGGTTGTGGACAACTTCATGATTGGCCAGGATCAAAAGAAATTGGGTTGGGAGATACCTGATGGGTTTATTAAAAGAAGTTATTTTGAGGATCAACGGTCAACCAATGGTTTGGCCAAACATACTAATGTGGTCCACCTAAGGAGCGGACCAACCTGAATTTCAGAAAGGGGATCTTCAGTGTGGGCATGCTGGAGGTGATAAGTTATCTAATTTCAGTTGACTAAAATAACCTTGTGGCAGTTTGGAACCTTTATGGGGCTCTTATAAAATACATTCTCTTGACTAATTCAGTACTAAAATAAATAATGGAAGAGATGTCTAGTAGTTGAAAGATCATTGGAAAATATAAAATTTCCTAATAACATGAAATGACTATTTTTGATATCTGCACCCACGCTGTTTGATAGATGCACCCTCTTTGGTATGTACGCAGTCATTGGGCCTTGTACTGGAATAACAGTTCTGGGGCTCACCCACTACGTGTTATGGTTTTAAGACTAAGATGAGTCCCTGCCACTCATCTGAGTTGACTCAAACATGGTTGGACCTCTATTGGTTCGACATCATGCGTCCCCCAGACGGGTCAACCCGATTCAGCCGGGTCCGGCCAATTCGCCCCTGACTTGACTTGAGACTGGGCAAATTGGTGTCAGTCACTGAGTCTTTTAACCATGGTAGGTGTGGAGTGTTCCTCAAGTCCAAACGTGGCGGATAGTAGGACCCATCATACTCTTTAGTGTATTTTCTGCATTACAATACACCTACACTGGGTCCCAATATCTGGCAGTTCCGAGTGTGCATTGGGGATGGGGGTGGCAATAGGCTGGGTCAGGGCCCTAGCCAGACCCACACTTACGACCCAAGACCCATGACCCAGCATAACAGGCCTTAGCCCCACTAGAAAATATTGGTTGGACCTTGGCCCAATTTCACCTAGTCTGAAAATTGATAAAATCCATATTTCCCTCTTAAATTTTCCTTATCTAATATGTTTATCAAGTGGGCCATGCAAGCAAAATCAATAACCATTTTAGAGAAATGAAATCAATGGGGCACATTCAAGATGGATGGTTGCCTAATTAATAATTAATATGGCATATTCATAGAATATAAACACATGTACATATAAATTCAAGTCAGGCTAGGTTGGGCTGGATTCAGGACGGGTTAAAATGAGTTGAGCCCAAGCCCAACCTTTAAAATGATCAAGCCATGCATGTGAGGCCCAAGCACTGGCCAAGTTACTAGTTGCAACCCGGTTTTAGTCGGGTTGGGCTGCTAAGTCCCATTGTCACACTTAAGTAGGGGTGGGGGGAGGCTGCTAAGTCCAGGCACGTGTAGATCCCTACCGATCGAAGTGTAGGAGCACGTGCCAATGCAGCTCATGTGTGTTAGCTTCGAGCTTTTGTTCTAGTTGGGAAAAATGAGTAGTACTGTTGCCTCAATATTCAGGCAGTTTCACTGCTGAGGTGGCCCACTTGTTTTTTTTGTTTTCGTAAGGTCCATTTGTTTTTTTTATGCAGTGGCCCCACCTGAGAATTGAAATGACCGTAATTTTAGGTGGGATGATATAAATGATGTAATCCATGACCGGAGCCACTGGTCAGGGGATTGCAATGTTATAGCTGCATGACGAAAATGCAAAGGCTATTTAACCATTAAGTGGTCCACGTGTACAAAACAAATGAACGGATGAGAAAATTAGACTAATGGTTCAAAAATCAGGTACATGTTTGGTGCATCGAATGGAGTCCGGTTCTTCTGAAACTATTGTAGAATAAACTTATTCCACAACTGTGTGTGGAGCCTACCATAATGGAGGGTCTACATCCACTCCGTCCATAAGGTTACCACCTTCAAATTCACACGGTATCCCAAAAGGAAAAAAAATTGGAAACACAGATGGATCACACCACGGGGAACAGTTGGGATGGGGACTGCCATCATTAAAACCTTCTAGATCGTGTACGTCCCATCGTGTCTAGTATATGGCATCCAGGATGCACCCCGCCAGGATGAATGGACGCCTAAACAATCAGGCCATTTCAAAATTCAGGTGGGCCACACCATCTTCTTTTAATGGGTTTAGGCATTAGTTTATGTGGTGTGGCCCACCTGAGCTTTGAATCGTCATGATTTTAGGCCTATAGTAAGAATATGAGGGGGATCATACTGATGGACGGGTTGGATGTAACGTACACATAATATCTCTGGCCCACCCGGTTTGCAACGTTCATTAGTGGGCCTTGCGTTCCCGCCGGTCGACAGGGAAATTCACCTGTAGTGGAAAAGGGAATGTCGTCTGCAGGCTACCGTAAAAGAATAGCCCACGGACACCAAGTCAAAGCATCTGAAGGGATCTGTCGTGTGGGTCCCATTACTTGGAAGCCTGTTCAGTAGCTTTCGCCGTTCATACAGAGGACGGCTCTCGGTCCTCGTTCTAGTCAGTGGGGAGAAGTTCCATCGGTTCATAGCCACTCATGCATACACATGGATTTACTATCATGAATCCAGACCGTCCACTTTTTTTACCCTACCTTGGATGGTCCAATCAATCTTCCCAACAATCCGTTCATACCATTTTGACGTACTCAAAAAGGAACCGTCCACCACTCAAGAGTGCAGGATCATCCAGCCAGTATTGTTTTCGTACCATGCACTATCTTTTCTATGGTAGGGTCCATTATATGAGTGGTCCGGGGTTTCTGGACACTCCGACCATGAGCATTGTGGACCGATGGTAAGTTGGGATGAACCAAAGTGGGTCCATCGCGACGAACAAGAAAAACCTCGGCCACAAAAAATGAAAAAGAAGTAAAATAAGAGATGGATAACCTAGAAAAGAAGGTAATTACAGCTGGACGAGGCGTGGAGTGAGGTGGACTGCTACTTCTTTTGTTGAAAAGGGCCTAAGAGGAAACCACGCCAGACTCATTTCTCTTAAAAAATGCAGGGGTGGGACCCACGTCATGGCCTTTTCTTAATGCAACTTGCTCTGCTTATGATAATATACATATGTGGAATAATGAAATAATCCCATTCTTTGTGGGCCCATTCTCGCTGGCCTTCAACGGCTCCCGAGCCAAATCGGCTTCTGAGTTGTGGCTACTGGCTAGGAGAGACGGAGATATCTCCGTGACCGGGGCTGTGTGGGGTCCACAGAGATGTCAGTGATAAATCTACTCCATTCAACTGTTTTGAAAGAACAAAATACGACAGAATTCTAAAAATCATTCATATCCAAAACTTATGTGGGCTATGCCATATGAAACAATGGGGACTGCACACCTGGGGTAACAGAAGTTTTGGATCATGATGATATTTGTTCCTACCGTTTATCTGAATGGTAATAACCCTATGAACGGTTTGGATGAAATATAAACATCTATAAATATCATGGTCATCTCCAGGAAGGTTTCAATGGTGGATGTTGCTGTTCCAACTGTTTTGTTGGTCTGGCCGACATAAGTTTTAGATCTTCTTGATTTTTAAAATCATGTCGTATCATGTTCTTTCAAAACAGTTGAATAGTGGATTTATCACGGACATATCTGTGGACCCACACAGCCCGCTCTCACTGGCTAGGACGTCTGGGTTTTCAACGGTCAGGATAAAAGGTTAGAGAATGATCATACACGTACATCCATTTCTGTCTTGCACAGGTGATATATATAGAATATCATATTCATAAAAATGGTGGGCCACACTATTATGATGACTTGGTTCGAAAATCAAGCCGATCTGATCCGCTCATCAAGCGGTACACTCTCGAAATCAATAGGCAGCTGATGGTATGACTGGTTATGCCGGTGTGGCCCACGCAATGACTGGTTAGCCTGATTTTTGTACCATGTGATCAAAACAAATGTTAGTTACCTTTTGCACGGATCTGATATTGTACACGTGTGACACGGTGCCGGAATGAAATGGCTGTACATGAAAGTTTACAGCCGCCGTACGGGACGCGGATTGCGTGATGATCCTGCCGCCACCCACCTGTGCAATGGCAGGAGTGTGTGGGGCCACTGTAATGCGTGTCTTTTATTCACACCGTTCATCAATTTTGCCAGCTCATCTTACGCTAGCCTAAAATTAAATGCTATCCAAAACTCAAGTGGACTACATCACAGCTGTTACAACCTTTCTGGTTCACAGTGGTGTTTATTGTTAATAAGTTCAAGTAAAATGCCCCGTTAGGCACTATGGATTTGACAAGTGAGGAGAAACTGATTGCTTTATTCAGTTTGGCACCATGGATTTGATGGAAATTAGACTTGAGAGGAGTTCAAGGGAACTCTAAAAGACACTTTTAGCTGTTTTTTATATTTACTAAAAAAGAAATCCTTCCCAACGTGGACTCACGGTAATGTCCCTACTTATATAAGACCCAACATGATGTATATTTTCCATCCAACTTGCTGATAAAGTCACAAAGACCTGGATGCAGGACCACACAAATTTCCGTTTAATCTAAAACTTTTGTGCATCATAAACTTCTCACTCTATGCTTTTTCTTGTTTTATTGTCCACTTTAGATGTGGATCTGCTTTATGTTTTAGATCCTAACATAAAATGATCTATAAAAATGGATGAACAACTTGGATTTAAAAATCGAGGCTAACATGGTGGGCACACAGTGGGATTAAAATTTATACCGTCCATTCACTTGTGTTTCATTTCTCTCCAACAGAAAATCTGAAACTAATAAGAATTGGAATCGATGAGAATTCCTATAATGGAATCCACTTCTCCTCCCTTCTCTGCAAATCTATGGTGCCAAATGGGCACATCAATTTGATCCACAACTTTTATAGGCCTCAGGAAATTTTCAACAGCAACCATCCAATCATCATTATTCCCTATTGTGTGGTTCACTTGGGCTTTGCATATGCTCAAATTTTCTGATCATATCCTCAAATGATCTGAAAAAAAAATAAAAATAAAAATGTACGGCGTGAAGAAATTACATCACCTTGGCCGGTAAAGTCCTGACAGGATAGAGATCGGTGGTGGCAGGGTCACCACACCGTGTAGTACTTTGGTCATTTCTTGGAAAGAGGGGCACGGATTGGGTACTAACCCCTTGGAGGGGTGGGCATGGATTAACCCCCCCCCCCCAAAAGGACGGACGGTGTTGTCGGGGGATGTGTGGGCCACTGTGGTTTATATATTTTATCCACGCTGGCCATGCATTTTGGGGCACTGTGGTTTATATATTTTATCCACGTTGGCCATTTATTTTCACATATCAATTTAGGGCATGAGTACAAAAATGAGGCAAGTTGAAGGCTTAAATGGACCACACTACTGGTAGCAGTAGAGAATGAATTCCTGCAGTGGAAAACTTCCTAGGGCCCACCATGATGTTTATTTTCCATCCAACCACATAGATCTGTATGAAGGGAAAACATAAATATCAGCTTGATCCAAAACATCTGTGACCTCAAAGAAGTGTTCAACGGTAAGATTTTAATCTCCACTGCTTCCTGTGGTGTGGTACACGTGAGATTTCAATCTGTCTCATTTTTTGGGCTCATGACCTAAAATGGTCCATCAAAATGGATGGAAAGCGTAGATAAAACATATATATCACGGTGGGCTCCACAAACCCCCTGATAGGACCGCCTGTCTCTAGCTAGGTCCTGAATCTGTGCTTAGGAGTGGAGGGGCACGAGACAGATGCCATGTGGTGGGATTTAATTGGCCCATAGACCTCTATGGGGATTGCATACTGTTACTCAGTACGCTTTTATCGCACCGATTAAACTCAGTTGGGCCCGCTGTGAATGTACGTGGTTTATCTACACGTTTCATACATTTTTCCAGGTCATTTTTTGGGTTGAGACCAAAATCGAAGCATATCCAAAACTCAAGTGGACCATACAGGAAACAGTTGGTACAATGATTTACACCGTTGAAACCTTATTAGGGCCCATAGTAATGTTTATTTGTCATCCAACAACCTGCTCATAAGATCACACAGAACATGTATAAAGGGAAAACACAAATATCAGCTTGATCCAAAATTTATGTGGCCCCTATAAATTTTTCAACAGTACAAGTTCAATACACACTGCTTCTCATGGTGTGGTTCACTTGAGCTTTGTATATGCTTCATTTTTTTTCTCAATCCATAAAATTATCTGGTAAAATAGATGACCCCACGGAGGTTTACTCAGTACGCAATCGGCTTCCTTAACCCGGCCTATCTCTCGTAAGCATGCGCAAACCAAATCCCGCCACGTGGTGGTATTGGTCTCCTACTATGTCTTTGGGGGGTAGTGCCCGATCTACGTCTTTGAGAACGCACGTAGACTGTGCATGGCCCTGTGGCACTTTCATGTTAGTGCACTTTTCCGTGGCATACTAGTGCACCTTGTTTGTCAATCACTTACGTCAGTGAGTCTAGTGTCGGTTGAGCCCAATAAAGACGAAGACCGAAGACTCAAGAAGGACCGACTGCATCAAGGAAGAAGAATCAGGTATAAGTGATGCCTTGTTGCCTTAACCTTGACCAAAACCCTACCCCTTTGCTCTTTGATGACCTTAACCTCATTAGGAAATCATTTTGTCATCATAGATTGGCCTTAGGTGTCCCTAATTGAACACCCACACCTTGGCCAAAGTGGAAAGGCTGATGCATGCGAAGACCAGCAAAAAAAGAGGAGAATCAGGCTGGTCCGACCAGTCAAGACCGGTCGGCTAGCAACCTTGCTGCATGCTACAATGGGCAGCCGACCGGTCAAGACCGGTCGGCCTTCACATATCAGAGGGATTCAGCAGGCATAGCCGACCCGTCTTGACCGGTCGGCCTGGTGATCTCAAGCGTCCAGCATGCTCTGCCGACTGGTCAAGACCGGTCGGCCTGGAGTCTTCAGGCTGTCCAGAAAGGGGGTCCGACCGGTCTTGACCGGTCGGCCCATGTATTTGGCCTATACAGTTGATAGCCTACAGCAAGGGGATCCAACCGGTCGGACCGGTCGGGACAGGTTGGCTAAGAGCCGTTTTATGCCCGTTTTATGACCGTTGGAACTCTCTTTTCATACATATAGAGCTCCGTTTTTTGGCATTATAAGAGGGATTCTTGGAGGAGTGAAGCCACCATTGTTGGAGACCATTTGAGGCTCATTCCTTGACCCATGCAAGGCATCTTCCTTGTGCTTTAACACAAGATTAGAGCATTCTAAGCTCATGAAGAAGATGACCTTCATCCCCTCTTGATCTCTAGAGTTTGGAAGCATCTTGATTGGCAAATCCTTGTCCAAAACTCTAAGATGAGATCATTGTAGGTAAGAGACTCTAGGCAACCCATTCCCATTAGTTGTAGAGTTCTCAAACCTATCCTCCTAGCACCTTGGGCATCTCAAAGGCATCGCATGCAAGGTGTTTGATCGAGTGTAGTTGAGGCATTGGCGACGCAACGGCGGCACGATTGTGGGAGCAAGGGAAGCTGATTGAAGCACGGGAGAGCGGAGATCAAACAACCCAATCCAGCGCTAAACAAGGGGCTCATTCGACAAGTAGGTTGTCTTATTTGAGAGTCCATTTTAGAGTTTGTTTGTTGAACTCGACCTAGGGACGTTAGCCGTTCCTTGGCCCGTCAGCCGGGCCTAAACTAAGTCTCCAAGGGGGAGCCTCCGACACGGGAGTAAACGTGCGGTAGGTTGAGAGTTAGCTTATGTCTAAAACTCCGGGTAGGGTTGAGAGGTGAACCGATAAAACCTCCGTGTAAAAGTTGAGAGGTGAACCTGATTTAAAACCTCCGATAGTGAATGCCGGTGTGCTCAAAGGGGTTGAGTACTTGAACCGGGAGTGGAGTAGACAAGTAGTCGAACCACTATACATCCTTGTGTTTGTGATTGTTCTTGAGCACATTTATATCTTTGCATTGTTAGTTTAATTGCTTAATTATGAATGCTTGATAGGAATGAATGCTAGGCACTTATTAGGCTCATCCACACACAAGATGTACCTTCACTACTTGTGTAGACTTGAGCTTATTGATCCACTCTCATAAGTCTACACAAGTTGCTTAGGTTAGGATCTTGATTGTTGAATCATTTATCTACCTATGCTTGCTTTAGACTAGGATTGCTTATTGATTAATCTTATGCTAGTCTTGTGATTGGACCCACTTAGGCTTGGAAGCCGAAGTGTTCTTGCTTACTTAGCGTAATTTGTTGAATTGCGTAAGTAGGCGAAAAGAATTTCAAAGGTCCTAATCACCCCCTCCTCTAGGTCCTTAAACATATCTCCGAGTGTCTTTACAAGCGGTAAAACCGCAATTTCAATGGGTATCAAAGCGAGGTTCCTCCGTTCAGGTTTAATAACCCGGAATGAGATCCTAAGAGAAACCGCAATTTCACTTTCCCCACTGAATATTTAGAAAATAATAAGGAGACAAGGGGTTCAGGTGGCGTCTTATCACTACCTATGTGTTTCATTCACACAGTTCATTATTTTAATGCAGGAGCTAAAAAAAACAGGCAGATTTGAAACAATAGTGATGATGATGCCCATTGTGGAAACAGTATTAAGGCTCACCATAATGTTTATTCCCTGTGAGTTTCAACATTGAGGTCATGGTTTCGAGCACCCATACAGTGTATAGTGAGTAATAGCGTGGGTGGGTGCATTGCATATTTGCATTACTGACAAAAAAAAAAAAAGTATAAAGGTGCGTTAAGAAAAACCCAGAGAAAAAAAGTAAAAAAAAATAAAATAAAAGAGAATAAAAGAAACGAAAAGAAAAGTAAAGAAAAAGGCCAATGAAGGGAAACACAGATGTCAGCTTGATGAAGACTTCTAGGGTGAATTAGGTGTTACCCCGGAACAGCTTAGTGGGTGTTACCCTAATCTTGTGGGGGCTATTTTAATATAGTTTTTATATATCAACACCGTCTATCTCTTTTTTCATATCATTTTAGGTGTGATTCAAAATCTTAAGAAGATCGAAATATTAGGTGGACCATACCACTAGAAACAGTGATGAATAACCATTAAAAACACTTTGTGGGTCACAAAAGTTTTTGATCAATCTTATCTTTATATTTTCTCTTCATCAAGACTTTATTAACATTATCAAGAGCTTGGATTGCAAATAACATTACCAAAACCTTACAATGGGCTCTTTGGAGTTTTTAATGGTGGAGCACTCAATCACACTGTTTCAAGTGTTATGGTCCACTTGAGATTTGGATCTGCATAATTTTTGGAACGGCAACCTAAAATCGGCTGTAGAAACGGATGGACGGCGTGGATATACAAAATATCATCCATGTGGGCCATACGGTGGGGGTAACCCCCACTGAGCTGCTCCCGGGGTAACATCTATCGCGCCCCTTCTAAGGCTCCCAAGAAGTTGTAGTGGCAGGACCCAATTCGTGTTTGGGTACTACACTACACGTGGCAGGACAAAAGGTTGGAACAATTGGGACTGCACGCCTAGTGGACCCTACCATGATCAATTACAGTTGAAAATTCGTTCAAAATAGGTGGTCCTAGGGAGTCCCTTGATAGGACAGTAATCAACAAAAGATAGCTAATCGAAGGGAAAAGCTGTGAGAAAGGGATGGCTAGGATTGTCCTGTTACTACAGTTTTTGAACTAGGGGATATCCAATGCTAGGGCCCACTAGGTGAACGGTCCCAATCCATTTTCTAATATGGAATCATGGATTGTGGACGGACAGAGACAGCTCTATCATGTCGCTCCCCGAATATTTTTTCTGTACGGATTTGCAGGACTTCTACAGCATGCTATGATATGCATGCCTTGGGTAATTAGAACCGTTGATCTAGTGGGCCACCATATGTACATACAATAGCCTAACGTCAGAGCGATTCGATGATTCTAATCATTTCCTGGTCAGCTCTTTAGCCATCAGATAAAAGGTGTCTGACTCGGCCCCACTCGGACAGACTCATCCGGCCCTGAGTCGAGTCAGGACTCTTTTGAGTCATGCCGAGTTAGGGATATTAGGGAGTGACTCTCGGTACCGTACCGGATCCGAGTCAACCGAGTCTGGCCTCATCAGACTCGGAAGGCTTTGCAATCCCATCAATTTGACGGCTGGAATTGTCCCATAGCTGATTGTTTATCTGTAGCATGTACGTGATATTTTTGACTGATCTAGACGTGGCCCACCAAATGAATGGTGCAAATCACTTGGAAGAATTATCATGCGTAGGTAGCTAGAGATGTTAAATGTCCACTAGCAACTTGGAAGGGAGATGTTTGAAATTGTGGAAATATTAAAATACGAAAAATAATAAAAATAATATAATGCAGACGAGAAAAATTGAGGAAATACAGGGCCTACATTCGTGGCGGCCACATATAGCACATGTGCAGGACATCTGATCCGTGTATCAGGTCAGATCCACCAGGTAAATGATCTAGCCTAAAGTTTAGAACGTTATGCCATTAGGTGGGCTACCCCTGTACTGAAAAATGGACGGCCTAGAAAATTCACAAATCAACGATGCATTCATGACCATGGACCAGAGTATTCACACACTGTACTCGGGTTTTTTCGAAATCCAATAATTAGCGATCCAGGCCATTGATTTGTTAAGCTACACAGTGGATGGACCAAGTATCATGAAAATTTCTGTATAGGGCAATACCAACCCTTAAATCTATGGCAAGATGATATATTCCCGTGCCAGGGGCTGTGTGGGGTTTACAGAGAAGTACGTAACTAATCTACTCCGTCCATCTGTTTTGAAAGACCACAATAGGACAGTATTTTAAACATAAGGCAAATCCAAAACTCAAGTGGGCCACACCAACGAAACAGTGGCAATGGAAACGTCCTAATCTTCCTGGAGCTGACCATGGTGTTTATATGCCATCCAAACCGTTCATAGGGTTATTACCACTCAGATAAACTGTCAGCTTCAGGAAGATTGCAATGGCGTACGTTTCCATTCCCACTGTTTCGATGGTGTGGCCCACATGAGTTTTGGATCTGCCTTATTTTTAGACTCTTGTCCTGTTGTGGTCTTGCAAAACAGATGGACGGAGTGGATTCGTCACGTACATCTCTGTAAACCCCACACAGCCCCTGGCACAGGAACCCGGACACAGGCAATCCGCTCCCACTGAAAGCCAAAGAATACTCTCTGGGTATCGATGGGTGGAGGATGACATGGTATCTCTCCCGTAACTGTTTTTTTTTTTTTATTCATGAGAGGGATTATAGTCGAGTTTTCAGTTCAAATAAGTGGGACTCAAGGATCAGTAATCTAGACCGTTTGTTCGATACATCCCGGTGTGATGATCAAGTCCCAAAAATCTCGCTCTTTGGAACTTCGTAGCCACCAATCTTTAGGCAGTGGATTGACAACATAACGAACGGATAAGATTATCCTATAAAGGAAGTTTTGGAGGAATGGCCCATTCACATGATACCAACGGTTTAGATAACTGAAGGATGGACCACCCAAGCATGTGTCGCATCCGACCGTAGATGGACCATTCACGAAAGTGGGTCCAAATAACATGGTTACAGTACTTTTGGGGTGGAATTACATGATACGTGGCTCACATCTCACCGCACACTAATATATAAGTTTTCAGCTCTAACATGGGGGCCAAAGATTCGTTTTCAATTCTGACAAGTGGGGCCTAAGATTCAGTTATCTAGACCATTGGCCTGCTGTGTTCCACCGCTGCTGAACTGCGCCTCAAGAACATCCTCGACGTGACAATGTTAGCCGTTTCATTTGTGGCCCACAAATAGACGGTCGACGAGGGAGATACAACAGTGATTCAGATTCAACTGAAAAGGATCCTAATATTGTGAGTTTTTATGCATGACCAATCCACTGTGGGACACAACAAATCAACGGCTTGGATCTCTGAACCATGGTCCTCACTTGTCCTTAAAACGCGTGTACACCTATCATATCATTCCTATGTATAGTACGGACGCGGATCAGATAATGACAGGTTGAGGAGCTAATCCGCGTTCGTACAGTACGTTCCATCCCAGGTGTTTCCCGATCCGCCGATTCATGCCGACGAATCGGCTCTCGCGCGCAAATTTGTCTTGCAGCTTCGAGCCGATCTGCGCGAGCAATTCTCGTACTTCTCGGGGGAATCGTCCTTCCACGATGAGCCACGTAAGCATTACACGTCGCGCCAGCACTCCCCGACGCTTTAGTTAGCCCCAGGGAAAACAACTGATGACTTAGAGCCGAGCCGAGTCAAACCAAAACACGTCGAAAGCGACCATTTCATCGGCGAATTTTCTACCAGAGGAACGCTGGTTGCAGCCGCCCATCTAGAAGCTCTGAGCAACAATCGCCACGCACATGCGAAAGCTTCATACGTTTGCACGAGATCTGAGCGTTCATCTTGAGTGTCCCTTGGCCACAGATAAGCTGAAAAATGAAAGATCGATACGGTGTGGCCAAGTTGATGGAAGGCTTCAATCTGGAACATGTAGGCCTGTCACGTGTACTTGCATTTGGATTGACATGGCTGTGGTCATCGGGACCGGCCTGATTTTTGTGGCCGCTGATTTTTTTAATTTTTTATATAGAGGTTCACCTTAGGAAACAGTGGTGATTGACCATTAATGGGCCACAAAAGCTTTGGGTCAAACTGATTTTTTTTTTTTTTTCCATTTATCAAGATTAATGTTACATTATCAACAGGTTGGATGGCAAATAAACATCATAGAATCATTATGGTGGCTCTAATAACTTTTTAATGCTAGGGAAGTTCAATCATCACTGCTTCCTATAGTATTGTCCACCTGAAATATGTATATTACAAAAAATGATCTGAAAAATGAGTGGATGGCATCGATACAGAGTACATGCATGCCTTACCCGACCGCACCTAATCTGCTTTAGGCTGCATTGCCTATAGCACTGTACTGTGTGAGTATCGATTTTCTGGGCGGATCTGGGTAAGGTATAAGTAACACCTTAGGGCATGTGTTGTTTTGTTGTAATTATCTGTATTTGTATGGTAAAAGCATAATGATTACATAAGTCATCTATTTGGAAAGAATGAAATTACTCCACTTAAGTGGAACACTATTTTGTTTTGGAATTTTTGTAGCCTGTTATGGAAATGACCCGAGCTAAACTGATGAGAAGGTTGACTCGAAACTCCAACCTGTATGCCGACTTGTTTACCAGCTCGGCCATAACCTTATCCTTTGGCAACCGCAACCTGAATCATTGCCGAGATAATAATACGCGAAAGACCAGGGACGCGCTCATAAAGGTCGGACATGTCACTAGTCGTTACTGGTTGACTCAACCCATGGTTTCGAAATTCATGCCATCCGGCGAGAATCTCTCCCGTAACTATGGCCTCAACTACGGGCATCCTAAGGGCCCCGTAATTGCTCCTCTGAAGGCTATAAAGGGAATAGGGACACCCTTGAGAAGGTACACACTCTTTCTCCTACTACAACTAAGTATATTCTATTTTCCTTGCTCACAACCTATCTGACTTAGGCATTGGAGGACTAATGACCAACTCTCTTAGCCTTCTCTTGTGCTGTGCAGACGAGGAGCTTTCAATCCAGTCAAATCACTAGTAAGGAGATATTTTGACCCCTATGTTCTTGAAGATTGATAGTTTACCTCACTTGTGATCTAGAAATCCGTATCAACATAGCCCATAATGATGTATTGCCCATTCATTTTTTCACATCATTATAGTAGGTGAGTCTAAAAATGGGGGCAAAACTAAAGCTCAAGTGGACTACATCAAAGAAAACAATGGTTTCAATGGTGGCAACATTATTCCCACTATTTTTTTATGGTGTGGTCCACTTGATCTTTGGATTTGCCCCCAATTTTAGGCTTAAGCCTTAAAATGATTTGAAAAAAAGAAAAAAGAAAAAAGAAAAAGTAAAAAAGGGAATGGCATGAATACAAAGCATGCGGCCCACATAGCCGGCCTCAATTTTTTACCCAAGACATTAAAGGAAGAAGAAGAAAAAAAAAAGGCAAAAAGTGAAGATGTCAACATCATGGATTGACATTTGACATTGTAATTAGTAAATGCATAATAAAATAAGTCAAAATACAAATAATTGCATTAAAACAAACAAGCCCTTAGGGGCTGTTTGAACATGGGATTTGGTGAGAATAGATGGTATGAAATTGCATTTAGTCCCATGAAAATTCCAGCTAGCATTTGGAAACAATTGAGAGGATTGGATTAATCCAGGCATTATATCATCTAGGCCTAACAATGGATGCCAGGGGATTTTTGGTGGATTTCGAAATCCACTACATCTATGGCCCCCCACATTGATGCATGTTTTTTTTCACATCATTTATTCATATGCGCCCTTTACATATGACATTTGAGCTGCATATGCATATAGGATTGGCATTAGTTGTGAAATTTGGTCCGTTGATTACAATTCTATGTTCCACCTAACAAAGATTTTGCTTAATACAGCATTTTCTCCCAATGAAAACGTGATCTCAAACAGTGGATTGAACAATCAAAATACCAAGGTATTTCTTGCAGATTTGCAATCATCGTGCAATAATACTTAATACTGTTAATCCCATCTAATGCAATTTCATAGCATTTAATCCCACATTCCAAATAGGCCCTTGGTGGGTGAGGTGCTGACCTCATGGCCCACCTCCATGCACATGTTGTACACCCACACCGTCCCTCCATTATTTGCTAGCTTACTTTTAGGCATGGTGCCAAAAATAAGGCAGATCCAAATTTGGGGTCCCCACCCACGGCTTGGTAATAGATAGTGTGCTTTCTACACAAAGGTCAAGGTTCACTCAATTGAGGTGTGTGAGTGCGCGTGTTAAAAAAAAAAGGATATCCAAATCTCAAGTGGACCACACCATAGGAAAATAGTAGTAATAACGTTACACAAACTTGGATGAAAGGCATCTTGATCCAAAACTTTAATGGCCCCAAGAAATTTTGAATGGTCGAAATTCAATCCCTACTATGTGGTCCACTTAAGATTTGGATTTGCCTCATTTTTGGCACCATGCCCGAAAGTGAGCTGGAAAAATGGATGGATGGTGTGGATATACAATGCATACATGAAGGTGGGCCCCACTGTCAGAGCCTCACCCACTAAGTTGTTTACCTACCTCACCTAATCCGCACCCTGGATTTCAATCGAACTTTATTTTAGATGATGATTTGAGCTGCTCATGTTTTCGTGACTACATTATAAAAGCTATCATCTTAAAATCATGCTTCATTGATGATCCTGAATATGGGGCCCACCACAAAGTAGTGCAATCTACTCACTAGGTGGGCCTCCCAATCTAGATCACCAGCCCCAAGACTGATCCCATCGTCAGCTGGTCTTCATGTGCACAACAATATTATGCGTTTTAAAGATATTAACCCAATAGCTTGTTCAGGGTAATGTAGTTGCCTTAGATGAGCAGAGTGGCCCCTTGGAGGCATGAACATCTGTGCAATGGCTCCCACCTGATGGGCAGCTTAGATCTTCCACACGTGCCATATTTGTATGTACATATACTAACAAGGATGCTAATTGTATGCAGCAGGGTGTTCATGTTAATGATGTGTTGTTAATGAAAAAGCATTAGGTGCACTTGATAGCTAGGTATAAAACTACATTAAAAACACTTAAAGAATTACCTATTTTAATAATTTTATTATGAGTCTTATATCTACCACATGTACACACCGTTTCTTCATTGCAACATGGCATTGTCGCATGGCGTATGCTATACGCAACCACCAATGTCCCTAAATAATTAATGAAATAGGAGTTGTAAACCTTTAAAAGGTGACCTACAAATAGGCATTTAAAACAAGAAATAAAGTGATGGTCCACTGCTGAAAAGACTAAACACTGCATTGCTAGGATCTTTTAACCTGTAGAATTCATATTCCATGAACCATCCACAATGAGAAGTGTCATGCGAATGGTTTAGAGACTCTAAATCTGACTTATGCTAGGTAAGAAGAACAAATGAGTTATAAAAATATTTAGCCTTAGCACCACATATAAAAATTGTTAGGCAGTTTTCAAAATTAAACTTACGTCATATCTTGAATTATTGCTAGAAATGCAATTGGGATTAAGGAGTTTCAGGTTCCTTTATCATGAGTCGCTTTCCTAAGACACATTTTCTCCATTTACCAATCGAATCCAAGGCAGTAATTAGGTTACTGTAAGATTGTCTTAGAGAAAAAGGCACCTAGAAGCATGTAAAATGAAGACTTGTAGGGCCCGTTTGGATACCATCAAATAAGTTACTTTTTCTACTTACAACAGTAGATAAGTAGACAAGTAATTTATTTGAAATAAGTTTGGTTTATGATCATTTATAGTTAATCTTTTTTTACTTAAAGTAAATCACTTTAGCTTAATAAGTAAAGGCTAAGGTAAGTTACTTGAGGCATAAGTAGCTTATTTTAAGTAACTTACTATTGGGGTCCCAAAAGTCAGGATCTTCAAAACAATAATTATGAGTGCCCAAATCATCACCTGATTAGATTTAGGGCCAGTGCATCGAAAATCGCGGCAACAATCACAACACACATCAGACTTGACCGAAAATGAAAAATTGAGACAGTGGTGGACCACACCGGTCATCATGATCAGAACCCCCCAAATTTGGGAGGGTTACTTCAATCATGAAAAATAGAGCCAACGCATCGACTTCCATCGCAAAGCGAGCCCCTGCAAGCCCTCCGTTTTCCAAAATTCAATTTTGTAAAACACGAGTACGTCAGCGCATCAAGAAATTCATGGTCAGCGCATCTAGAAATTCATACTATTTTATAAAATGAATTTCAGGACGCATTGCCCCCAGCGCGTCCAGAAATTCACCCAGCGCATCATAAAATTCAACAGTTTTACAAATTGAATTTCAGGACGCACTGCCCCCAGCGCGTCCAGAAATTCACCCAGCGCATCATAAAATTCAGCAGTTTTACAAAGTGAATTTCAGGACGCACTGCCCCCAGCGCGTCAGAAAATTCGTCCAACGCATCCAATAATTCAGGAATTTCAGGACGCACTGACCCTCAGCGCGTCCAATAAATCAGGCATTTTCAGGAATTTCAGGACGCACTGACAGCCAGTGCGCCCTAAAAATCAGCATTTCAACAAAGTCATTTTAAGACGCGCCGAGTGATTTTCTCGACGCGCCAACCCATTTTCTCGACGTGCTACACGTGGCGGTCTCCTATTGGCCGACTTCGGGTATAAATACCCCCCTTCACCTCATTTGGACGGATCGCGAGAAGGAGAGAGCTTTGGGTTTTGAGATCGTCAGGAATCCCTTTTCCGACCGCCGGAAACCCTTTTGCCGATCACTAAAAATCCCACTTCCGACCACAACAGGTCTGGTGGAGAACCTAAAAATATACAAGTGAAGTAGCGCATCGCGAAATACGTTGAACCAAGCTTATTTTATCGACGCACTGGCCCCAACGCATCACAAAAACACCCCAGCGCATCACAAAAACACCCCAGCGCATCGCAAAAAAATAGGCCAGCGGATCAGAAAAATACACATTCCAAAACAAAGTTATTTTTGGATGTACTGGCCCCAGCGCATCGCAAAATAGGCCAGCGGATCAGAAAAATATACATTCCAAAACAAAGTTATTTTTTTGATGCACTGGCCCCAGCGCATCGTAAAATAGGCCAGCGGATTAGGAAAATACATATCCTAAAACAAGTCATTTTTTGATGCACTGGCCCCAGCGCGTCACTAAAATACCTCAGCGGATCAGGAAAATAGAACATCTTAAGTAGTCATTTTTGGACGCACTGGCCCCAGCGCATCAGTAAAATCAAGCCAGCGGATCATAAAAATCAGCATTTTGAACGTTCATTTCAGTACCTTTAAATCTTCATTTTATGACATTTTCGAGCCTCGTTTGGACTTATTTTGGGTATTTCGAGCGTTCCAGACGCAACGGAGCAGTCAAATAACTCATCCGGGCCACCCAATGAGCAGAATGCAAGCCTTCGGAGCCCGATCCTGATCCAACGAGATGAACGAAGTAACTTCTCGAAAAGAGGCCGCCAGTGCCCAAAATCATACTAATGTATCATCATTACATGTACTATCATAATATGACCCGGATTCCGGTCCGGACTAAGCAAATGGAACTATGGTTAACACAATAAACCATATAGAGAGAGAGTTCTGAACTATTACACACAATTTGTTAAAGACTGACACTTCAAGAACAGTCGATGCCCTACCCATTCAAACGACATCCGCTGGTTGAGCTGCTTAGGTACATACAACTGCAGATCGGTCTTTCCGTGGTCACCCGTCACAAATGATGGGCGCAGGCCCAGAGTCGCACCCCTCGGTTAAAAACTCTAACAGTCTCAGCCCGGATCTCCGGTCAAAACATGGGACATAAACATCTGACTCGTACAAAGATGGGTCAGTCCATAACAAAACTAACAAATACAGGTCTCTGCGACCATACAAATACAGGTCTTCATGACCACACAAACATAGGTCTCTATGACCACACAAACATAGGTCTCCACAACCATGAACTCTGAGACCATAGTCCCCGCTGACTAGTCTTTTGCCTTTTAATCAAGGGTTATCGATCATTCGATGTAATTAAGGGTTCGTGCCAGATTACAGCCTGGAATGTAGAAGATCTCAGGATCTCTGGAATAAAATTCGCCTTGCGATATCTCTTCTCTTGTGTACTTTTGTGAATGCTTGTGATTGTCTATGAATGTTTCTATTATTCAGAACCCCAGAACAACAAAACACGAGAAAACTGCGCTTGAGCATTTTTCTAGTTCTAACAAACTGGCGACTCTGCTGGGGATCGAATTATATCAAAAATCTCTGGTTATGTCTGAATATAGGAACACTCTCAGATCAATTACTTGCAAACACGAATCTACGCGTAGGAAAGTTACTGCGAGGCGTAATGTTTCGGTGCCCCTCGGGCGTCAAACTGGCGACTCTCAACGGGAACGTTCTTCCCTTCATCTCTAAGGCAATAGACATTTAAAAGGTTTTCAAACTCACAAACTTCCACAACTACGCGTATCTTATCTCCTTCTTGCTTGTTTTGTCGGTTTATGCACTGCGATCAATGGGTTCATACTCCCGACCGCACTTGTGAACTGTTCTAATGATTTTTATGACACAGCAGAATTAGCAAGATACTCGGAAAGACAGAAGAAATGGCATGCTCAATGAACAGTTTGTGCACCTTCCTTGCCGCCGGGGGCTTTAGCTTCCCTCGCTTCACCCCAACTACAACAAGTATTGGCAACTCAGGATGACAGTTGGTCGAAACACGCCGATAGAAGAAAGAGCAGAAGAAAGCAGCCATCTTAGCCGCACATAAGAAAGCGAATGCTGCGAGACCTCGCCCCATGATCAGAAGACAATGGCAGCCAAAACAAGGGCAGAAGATCTCTATCAGCAGTCAGGTCGCATCAATTAGGTCCTCGGTGCCTGTGATGACGGTCAAACAGTTTCCACCATTGTCCAAGACCACCTGTGTCACACGTAAGTCGACCGGGACCACAATTGTGAAGAGCTCCAAGCCCATGACAGTTCTCAAGCCAGGACAGGGGCAGGTTCAGAAGGCCCGACCAGTGCTGATCGCAATGGTTCAAGTAGCACAGGCAGAAGAGGGATCGTATGAAGCTGAAGAATTGCCTACAGTTCAAGATCAGATCGATAGATTAGTTCAGGCTAATCGTGAGACGAATGGACGAATGAGGATAATTCAGGAAGCATTGACCACTTTGATAGCTCAGAATGCTACCAGAAGTCTCGTACCACCTATGCGCCCATTAGCCAAAGAATCTCAAGGGGCAGCGGAAGGGCCAGCTGACGCCGAACAACTTACCAAGGCAGAGAAGGGCTAGGGGCAAGGATGAAGATTAGACATGTCAATATGGTGACAATCAGCCTCACAGAAGAGGCGCAGTCACAAGAGACAACCGACGTCATCCAACCTAGTGCCGCACCCGCACAGATAGAAGACGGGGGACAGCCCACGATAGATGAGCTTGAAGAAATAAATCTGGGAACCCTAGAGGATCCTAGAAATACGTATCTGAGCAAGAATGTCCCAGAAGAAGAGAGGGAGAAATACATCCAACTGTTGAAAGAGAACAAGGATGTGTTCGCTTAGACATACTCAGAAATGCCAGGGCTTAGTCCAACAATTGCGATGCACAAGTTGGGCATCATGAAAGGGAAGAAGGCGGTCAAACAACCCCAACGACGATTCCATCCAGACATAGTGCCCAAAATCGAAGAAAAAGTCGAGAAGTTAATCCAAGCTGGGTTCATCCGAGAAGTCAAATACCCGCGATGGATCTCAAATATTGTGCCGGTCAAGAAAAAGAGCGGTCAAATCTGGGTATGCGTAGACTTTCGGAACCTCAACGAAGCATGCCCTAAAGATGATTTTCCACTGCCTATCCCGGAACTACTGATCGACAGCATGACAGGCTACGTAGTGATGTCCTTTATGGACGATTACTCGGGGTATAATCAGATTCGCATGGCCCCGGAGGATGAAGAATCGACAGCATTCCGTACGACGTTGGGCATATACTGCTATCGTGTAATGCCGTTTGGGTTGAAAAATGCAGGGGCAACATATCAGCGTGCGATGCAAGTAATCTTCCAAGACATGATGCATAAGCACGTCGAATGCTATATAGACGATCTGGTAGTGAGGTCGGCCGAACATGAGTAGCATAGAGAACATCTACGGCAAGTGTTTTAAAGACTGAGAAAGAAAAGCCTCCGTATGAACCCATTGAAATGCGCGTTCGGAGTTTCCTTTGGCAAGTTCTTGGGGTTTGTTATCAGACACCGAGGCATAGGAATCGACCCGACGAAGATTAAGGCAATCAGGGAGATGCCACCCCGAAAGAATCTCAAAGAGCTGAAAAGTTTCCAAGGCAGGGTCGCATACTTAAGAAGATTCATCTCGAACTTATCAGGCCGTTGTCAGCCATTTTCACGTCTTAACAAGAAAGGAGTCCAGTTTGAGTGGGATGATGCTTGTTAGAAAGCGTTCGACTCTCTAAAAGACCTGCTCGAAAAGTCTCCAGTCCTCACAGCATAGATCAAAGGAGAGCCACTAATCCTCTATATTGCCGTCGGCGAAAATTCACTGGGAGCCCTCCTAGCCCAGAAGAACGAAGAAGGAAAGGAAAGCGCACTCTATTACCTGAGCCGCACATTAGTGGGAGCCGAGTTTAACTACTCAGCGATTGAAAATATTTGTCTGGCATTGATCTTTGCCGTCAAGAAACTCAGACATTACTGCCTCTCTCACCAGATAACATTGATATCCAAAGCGGATCCTCTCAAGTTTCTCATGAACAGGCCCATGTTGTCTGGGCGGTTGGCCAAGTGGGCCCTTCTCTTGTCGGAATTTGACTTGACATACATGCCGGCTCGGGCTATCAAGGGGCAGGCAATTGCAGACTTCCTAGCAGCACATCCGGTAGCAAGTGGTGAAGAAATAGAATATGACCTCCCAGATGATCAGGTTATGGCAGTTAATGAAGCACGCCTTTGGGAGATGTATTTCGACAGTGCGGCCAGAGCGATAGGGTTAGGGGCAGGAGTTATATTCATCAGTCCGTAGGGGGACCTATTACCCTATTCGTTCACGATAGTCCCAGCATGCACCAACAATGAGGCGGAGTATCAGGCTCTTATTATCGGGTTACAGTTGGCCCTGGAAATGCAGATCAAGGAAATACGTATCTATGGAGACTCTAGGCTTGTCATCGAACAACTAACGACAGAATACGAAGTTTGCAAACCCGAGTTATCGCCCTATTACCACCAAGCGCAGTCAATGTTCGATCAGTTTTAGAATAGCAGTATCTCACATATACCAAGACAGGAGAATATACGAGCAGATGCACTTGCTAGTTTAGCCGCTGCTTTGGCTAACCCTGGGGGCAGCCCGCTTCAGGTAACAATTGAAGAAAGAAGAATTCTGTCGACAACCGCGCTGTGCAGTGGAGAATTGAGTGCCAATCCCATTTGTTGCTTCGAGATCACAGAAGAAGATGATTGGAGAAGGTCATTCATCGACTACCTGAAGTACGGATTTTTGCCAGAGGATCCCAAAATGCGCACACAAGTCAGAAGACGTGCTAATTCATTCGTACTACAGAATGACGTACTTTACAAACGGTCCTACGAGGGAGTACTGCTGCGGTGTCTAAGCCAACATGAAGCACGTGAGACACTGAAAGAAGCTCACAGAGGAGAATGCGGTGCTCACCAGGGAGGGAAGAATTTACATCATCGCGTACGACACATGGGTTACTATTGGCCGGCAATGACGAAAGACGCGATAGAATATGTCAAGAAATGTCACTAGTGCCAAATCCACGCGGATATCATACATTCACCACCAGAAGAATTGCATCAGTCAGTGATGTCCTGGCCTTTTGCAGCCTGGGGCATGGACGTGATCGGGCCGATTAGTCCACCATCCTCCCAGGGGCATCAGTACATCCTTGCGGCAACCGATTATTTCTCCAAATGGGCCGAAGCAGTCGTCCTGAGAAATGTGAAAGTCAGACATGTCGAGAGTTTCATTCGTCACACCATACTGTACCGGCATGGTATCCCTAAAAGAATCACCACGGACAATGGGACGCCCTTCAAGAACGCTACTATTGATAAGTTGTGCGCAAAATTTCAGATCAAGCACTGCTATTCATCGCCTTATTACCCTCCTGCGAATGGATTGGCTGAGGCATTCAACAAGACCATCGTGAAGATTTTGAAAAAGACAGTGGCAGAAAATAAGAAGGACTGGGACAGACGATTACTCAAAGCATTATGGGCATATCGAACTACGCACCACACAGCTACTCGAGCCACACCCTACTCGCTAGTATACGGTACGGAAGCTATGATCCCCATGGAGATACAAGTTGAGTCACTACGGGTCGCTCTCCAACACTCCCTGACAACCGAGCATAATGCCAAGATCAGAATGGCCGAACTCGATGATTTAGATGAAAAGAGGCTCGCCGCTCAACAAAGGCTCGAAATGTATCAAAAGCAAATTTCAGCCGCGTACGATAAGCGTGTCAGGGGCAGATCATTCAAGAAGGGTGATCTCGTGCTAATGATGAAGCGTCCGGCACCGACCCAAGGACCGAAAAGTAAATTTGACCCGAAATGGGATCCCGTCTGCATCATCGACGAAGTACATTCCAACGGAGCCTATCGGGTAATAGATTGCAAAGGGTAGGGCATCAGATCACTAGTGAATGGCCGATTTTTGAAAAGATATTACACCTAACATTGTCTTATCATCACAAGTTGTAAACACCCCAGTAGAGGAAAAGTGTAATAAAGTAGATACCAAAAGAAAGGATACCATACAATGACTAAACCAAAATGTTAATCATCTGCTTTATGCTTGCACAGGTATCGGAAAGGTCGTTAAGGCTCAAGACACGTCAAGCATGACACCATGCCTTTTCGAGACTATTAAAAATCGGGATAAGCCCTAAGCCAAGGCTCGGCTACATCTTCGTTCACATGTGTAGGTTTGAGTCCTAACAGGGGGACGTTCCTTTCCAAATAGCACAATCTATTTGCATTCAAACTCAAATGAAACGACAAGCAAGCTAAAAGCACAATATAAACCCAGAACTACAATAATATGCATATTGTTACAACATCCATTACAGCGTGTTTCAAAATTACAAAAGAATCATCATTACAGCTTAACCGTCTAAAGTTCTCAAACATTGTTCTAATAGGTTAACTGCAGATTCTTCGATTGCCTTCTGTCTTGCCTCAGCCTCGGCCAAAACTTGGACAGGGTTGGGGGTGTCTTGAAGAGACTGTTTCAGCTCGGCAACCTGTGCCCTTACAGTAGTGCTTCGCAACGGCGAAAACAGTGCGTCAATCCGATACCCGAGCGCAAAGTTAAGGCCCTTTGATCGAAAACCTTGAAAAACATAGTTTCTACACACTTGTGTGGGGCCCACTACATGGTCTCCTTTGAAATTAATAATAATAATAATAATAATAATAATAATAATAATAATGATAAAATAATAAAATAAAAAATATATATATATATAATAAAAAATAATAATAAAAGTACAAAAAAAAGAGAGATGCCATGATGGCTAGAATCTCACAACCATGCCTCTCCACTCCTCCCCACTCCTCCCCATGTCACCCCATTCCCTCTCCATGCTTTTAGTAAATAAATAAATAAATAAATAAAAGAGAGGTTATAAAGATGGGTGGGATCGTGCATACCCTCACCCCCATCTTCCATCTCCTTTCATCCATATCAAGAGAGAGAGAGAGAGAGAGAGAGAGAGTGGCAATTTTGGGTGGGCCACCATCAACCTTCCATTCTATCTCAACCATCCATCCGCTTCAACCGTCAAGATCAACTTTTGATCAAGGAGATCAAGGTGAGTGCAGGGGACCTAAACTCCCAATTTTCTTAATCACTTTTCATTTTCTTGTTTTTTTTTTGGGGCCATTTGGTGATGGACGATCAGATGGATGGATTGGATCATCCATGAATGGACCCCACCTACTTGTAATAATAATAATAATAATAATAATAATATTAAAAAAAAAAGAAGAAGAAAGAAAAGGAAAAGGAAAGCCCGGCCGCTGGACAGCCAGCGTCCAGAGGACGCTGCTGCCCAGCAGCGCCTAGCCAAAGGGGCGTTGACATTGGGGCCCACTCGTGGGACCCCCTTTGATGCATGTATTCAATCCACGCTGTCCATCTGTTTCTCCAGCCCATGTTAGGGCTGGACACCAAAAATGAAGTAATTCCAGATCTCAGGTGGACCACACCATAGAAAACAGTGGAGGCAAGGATGCCCACTGTCAAAACTTCTTGGGCCCACCGTGACATTTGTAGGCTGTTCCACCTGCCCAATATTATGTTCATTAGGTCCCCAAGGAGCTGAATAATCTGATGAATGGGGTGGATTGTCCCTAAGTGGGCCCCACATGAAATAACCACAAGAATATATAAAAAAAAAGGAAACAAAAAATAAAATAAGGCACTGGACGTCCAGCGTCTGGACGTTCTGACGCTGGAACGTCCAGCGTCACTTGACAGTGAATGGGGTCCCCACTCGTGGGACCCACCTTGATGTTTATGTTGTATCCACACCGTTCATCTGTTTTCCCAAGTCATTCTAGGGCCAGGGCCCAAATATGAAACCAAGTCAAATCTTAAGCGGACCGCACCACATGAAACAGTAGGAATAATGACGTCTACTGTCAGAATTTGTTTGGCCCACATTGATGTCTGTGGGCCATATCATACACCCAATATAGGGCTCATTGGGTCCCCCATGAGCTGTGGAACCTGATAGTAGGAGTGGATCACCCTTATGTGGGCCCCACTCGATCTAAACCATAGAAAAACAAAAAAAAAGAAGAAAGAAAGGAGAATGCTCCCAGCGTCGGCAACCAGCGTACGCTGGATTTCACGTCAAGTAGCTATCTCCCTGCTGACGTGACGTCACCAACGTCTATGGGCCCCACCGTGTTGGATGTGTGATATCCACACCGTTCATCCATTTGGGGAGATCATTTTAGGACATGATCTCAAGAATGAGACAGATCCAAATCTCAAGTGGACCCCACTTGTAAAGAAACAATGAAGACCGTTGAATTTTAGTGTTTTGGGCCATGTTTGGCTGTCCTTGGTGAGCCCCACGTGAGAGCAATGTAGAAACCACTATTTGGACCTTGAATACTGTATGTGTGACTACAACAATGACATTTTACCTGGGCCAAAGCGGACCCCACATGATCAGAAATTAAATTCCAAAATGGGGTCGGGCAAAGTTGTGCAGGAATTTCTGTGCAGAAATTCCAAGTGCTCATGTTTGGCCCCGCACCAAAAAATATTTATACATATCCAGCAGGCCCTACCTTATGGGTTTTAGAGACCATGCATGGGTCTACCAGGGGGACTTGACAACACGCCAAAAGGTGATTCCGTTTGATGGTGGGACGTGCCCAAAGTTGGGCCAAAATCATTTCTGCACTACCATTTCCGCACAACTCCAAGTACCCATGTTTGGGCCTTTGTTAAAAATTGCACACATGCAAACAAAGAGATCTGTTTTATGAGTTTTATAGACCATACATTGGTCTATGTAGTGGTCATTTTATTTCTCTAGAAGATGACCCCTTGTGATCACAAATTGGACCCAAACTTAGCCAAAAACCATTTATGCATGTAAAGTTGGTTTAATTAAAAATCTACGTGGAGTCATATCTATGGAATCCACCACCTTCCTAAAGTATTAAATAAGTCATTTAAACCCTAAAACTTGAATTTAGAGCCACCACCATAGGGTTGATCTTAACCGTATAAATTATGGATATGACAATCTAACCGCATAAATGGTCTAAAATATGGTAGGGTCGAATTCTAGCAAGCGTGTACATGTTTCAAGCAACATTGAAAGATGCTTCGATTCTTAAGGTGATGATTCCTCCCCTTGAGCTTTCCACCTTCATGTTAATTAAGTACTAGTTTTATTCATATATGATTGAAAATTTTACTCTGTCTCATGATTACCTCTGCTGTTTGATTTTGCCATAAATCATATGTTTAATCTTGTTATATGTAATTTTCTTTATAACTGTGATTTATTTACGAATTTTGGGAATTGTCATTTTCATTCATCATGTTTGGAATATGAAAGTGGAATGTGAATTTGAATGGTTGCGATCACCTATATTTGATGGGACCTTAAACTGGTGGCCTTTGGAAGTGATTTATTGGAAAGATTCCTAATGGTGTCCTTAGATGGAATTGTTGGACGAGTATGGAAACATTTTTGATGACGTCCTTATATGGACTTGTTGGGCTGAATGTCCTATTGAGATGAGTTGTTGGGATTCCCGATGGACTTGATGGACCAATGGTCCTGTGAGATAAACTATTGATTATGTCCCTAGTTGGACTCGTGTGGAAATATTTTGGAGAATTATTGTGATGAAAGGCCACTAGTTGTAAGGGAATGTCATAATTGGTTTGGTTGTAAATTGGAATAATAATGGTTGGTTTAATCATGCATATCATGGCACAGACGGGACGTGTGGTGACGAGCCATATTACCGTCGGGTGGTCTGGTTGCTGAGAGCACGTACCCTCGAGGTATTTTCGCTGGCTCTAGACCACCATAGAGTGCGTCATTCACTGAGAGCACGTACCTTTGGTATTTTTACTGGTGATGACCACTCGTGATATTGTGGGGCTGATGTGTGTCCTTAGTGACTTCCAGACTACTGGGTGAGGCCGATGTGTGTCCTTAGTGACTTCCGGATCACCAAGTGATGAATTTACATTGTGGGGCTGATGTGCGTCCTTAGTGACTTCCAGACCACATTTTTCCAGCTGGATGTGCATCCCCAGGCTGAGGGACATGTGCATGCATTCATGCATTTAAGAAAGATTACATCATGGATGTTTTATACATTTTTTTATTATTCTTGATTAATGTGTTAGTGTGTAATCTTGAGGGGACTTCACACTGAGCTGGCCACTCATGCTGTTAAATTTCAACCGTACAGTTGGTGCAGGTGATTTGAATAATGTACAGGTTATTCTGAAATGGAGCAGGATGCTCAGGTTATGCTGGTGTCATGGATCAAAGAGCCGTGTTTAATGGTTGCTGCTTTAAATTTTGTATATAATTGTAATTGTTTATTAGTGTATTCTGAATCAAATTTGAGATATTCGGTTTGTATAAGCCTTATGGGCACCACTCTGCGATGTTTGTTGTATCTTTCCTATATGCATGGTTTGTTTTCTTCCGCAGTGAACACCCTTCTTGGAATGACAGTTGAAAAGGGACTGAAATGTGGGTTTTCTTCGTAGGCTAACGCCCGGGTCTTCAACCGGTCTAGACTCGGGT
This sequence comes from Liriodendron chinense, assembly GCA_003013855.2. Classification (NCBI taxonomy): domain Eukaryota; kingdom Viridiplantae; phylum Streptophyta; class Magnoliopsida; order Magnoliales; family Magnoliaceae; genus Liriodendron; species Liriodendron chinense. The sequence goes on along the minus strand of PVNU02000637.1, from coordinate 8,518,778 downwards.
TGTGAAAATCCGGGGCGTTACAATCTCGCTTCGTGCTGGTCAACGGAAGACTGCAGACGTGCCTTCTGACCACTGAACTTCGAGAGTTTAAGATGGACGATAGAATGTTCGGCTCGTAGCCGGGCCATCTCATTCTCAATCTCTGCGAGGCATTCAGTCGCTTGTTGACACTCAACATCGGCAGCCTGCCAATCTTTCCTTACTGCAGCAGCATCCGCCTCGTGTAATTCAAGCTTTGGAAGGAGGGACCGCAAGTGATCACGTTTTTCCTCAACAGAAGGGTCAACCTTGAGGTGCCTTGCCTCGTTCACTTGAGCCATCCCGTCCTTGAATTGGAACACGTGGCTGACTATCGAAGAGATGTCAATCTCGAGCCACGTGGCGTTAAGACCTAATGCCTGCAGTGCCTCGTCCAAGATAGACCATTCATCTCCATTCCTCAACGAGTCAACGATGTCGGACAGTAAGCTCTTCAGGAGATTCGCCTTGGTCCTCGACAGGCCTCGAAAGGATGAAAGGAATGCCTCAGGCAAGACTACAGGAACTGGGATGCTGGCAGGAGCAGTGGTTGGCAAAGGAAATGGTAGATATTAGCACACTGAAGAAAGAAAAGAAGCAAGCAAGGTAATAAGGCAAGTAGTATACCGGCAACTTCAAGAACTTCATCGATCGGAGCACTGGTGGAAGCAACGGGCACTAATGATGCTGGGACACGTTCAGTCACCATCTCCGTTGCTGGCTCGGGCAGTTTAGGAGAAGAAGACGCGATTGTCTCAGGGGCAGTGGTGGCCGGAATCGATTCGACAACAGGAGTTACTTCCGTGACAGGCTCTGATGCACTGACGACGTCCGAGGGCATGGTTTCTTGGGCAGGAGGTGCTACCTCTTCCGTAATAATAGCAGGGCCTGCCTCAGGAGTAGGGTTAGGGTTTACTGCAGCTACAAGCACTGACGGGGTCGGCAAGAGGGGGATCTTCAGCTTGTGGCCCACCGTCAAGGTCCATAGGGATGGGTTCTGTGTCTGCTTCGGGAACAGATCTGTCGTATATCGGCTCGTTATCTTCACCCTCTTCCGTGGGACGATTTTCGCTGAGGTCTGCCTGCGAGCTCATCTCCCCTTCCTCCCTTGGTCCACTCGCGTCGTCAATCGGGACGCTGCCGGCAGCCTTGGAGAGTCGACTCCGTGCCTTCTCGGCCTTGTACAGCTTCCACAGGTCCTTTATTTTCTTTCCTCCATCACAACGGGGACGCGATGAGCGGTCTTCACTCGAGGCCCAGATCGCTCAGGAGACGGCTCTGAATCACTGTCTCCTGGAACAGAACGTCTGGATAGACTCGTCCGACTCGCTGGGCTCTGATCACGACCTCCCTGACCACCAGTCAAGGGGGTCACTACCGCCGCAACACCACCCTCTTCATCACCTACACCACCCTCTTCATCGCCGTCACCACCCTCAACTTCACCGCCACCTTCTCCATCAGTGCCACCCCCAACATCTTCGTCGTGGTCACCAGCACCGCCAACATCGTCACCCCCATCGTCATCGTCATCGTCGCCGCCTTCATCATCATCACCAATGTCATAACCCTCTCTCTGCCCCTCTGTCATGGGACCCACAAGTGGAGAATTCTGACCTTCTCGCAACGTGATCCTCTGCCCATAAGCAACCCACCCTTCTAGTGTATGCTCAGGCTTTTCGTGATCAATTACCACGTTTAGAGAAGTCAGGAATTGCTTCACACCAGGAGTGGCCAATTGATGTGGTGGCTCTGATACATAGCCCAGGCCGTCCGCAGGAGCAGGATCGACGATAGGAGGAGGAATGAAGACAGGATCGGCCACGTGTCGATTGTTTCTGACCAAGGAGTATTGGTGAGCCCACCACCTCATCCATCCATACGTGTCACCGGGAGTATACTCTGTACCCGGGACGATGAAGGAACAGCCTGACCCGGTTAGCAAGAGTTGACGCCATATCCACTTCCAATGAATCGATCCTGTGCCATAGGCTCGCTGCTCTCGCGTCACCGGTTCAAGAGTTTCTGGTACCCCCTGGTCATAACCGAATTGGTGAGCGAATCGGTTCGGGTAATACGGCTCTCTCCAAAACTCAGCCCCCTCCCTCAAAGGCAACGAACTCGGGCGGATGGACACCAAGAACGAGCGCTGATAGGAACTAAGACTCTCATCATCATCGAGCAATTCTGGATCCTCACTGTTGGTCCTAGAGAAAAGGAAGAAGTCGACGTCATCATGACGAGCTATCTTTGCCTCGATAGTCGCCAAGTTTCTGCTGTTCATCTTCCGCTTCTGAAAAGCATGCAGCGGAACCAATCCTCTCCAGATGAAGTCCTTAAGTTCCATACCGTAGACCCACGGGAAGTAAACCCCAAGCCAACCGGAAAGATAGTGCCACCCGCAGAAGGAAGAGTTGATTCCGAAGGAAGCAGAGCCCTTGTTACTGATTACGCCGCCAAAAGCTCGGTAGATAGAGCATAAAACTGCCGAAGCCAGTGCATAGCGATGCCCGTTAGCCAAGCTCCCCGCCACAGCGAAGCAAGAAACTCTTACGCTATCTGCCTGCTTAGAGCTTGGGAGGGCCACACAGTATAGCCAGTAGGCTAAAAATCCGGCAAGCTCGCAAGTGGGAGACAGCTTGTTCGGCTGCGGGAACTTCTTCTTCATCTTGGCCTCCAAGACCAGTTTACCCCTGCGGCCTTCATCATATGTCGTGTAATCCAAGCTGAAAAAGAAAGAGAAGTCATCAGTAAAAGAAAGAAGATAGAATGAAATGAAAATACACCACTCGAGTTAAGGAACTCACTTCAGGCCATGAATGAAGTAAATCAGCCAATCCTCAAAGGGCACTTTGTCTTTGGAGCCCAGGAACTGCGGCAGCTCCGCAAACAATTCATAACAGGCTTCGGAGTAGAAGCCTTCATCCACGCCCTTCCTTTTCTTCGACAGCTCACCATCGCTGGGTGTCCACTCATCGTAAATTTTACCACGGATAGGGAAACCTGCTATCCGGTACAGATCCCAAAGGGAGATACTCATTTCCCCATAAGGCATGTGGAAAGAGTTCGTGATGGAGCTCCAATGATTAAAAAATTCCTTGTATACCCATGACTCTCGATAGAAATAACTCGATGTCGCTCGGATGGCTCGGAGGAGACCCACTTGCTTCAGGACCTTGGCATGCTGTTCAACGATTCGGTTGGCCCAAGCCTTATAGCCAGGGTGAGCGCTCAGATGCCCCCGGGTCCGGAATCCACCCGCTGGCCAAATCTCTACATCGGTCAGGGGACGAAATCTCTGACGCAAAGTCTCGAAATAATGAGTTGGGAACGGTTGATGTGGGTCATGATTCGGCTCCAGAAATATCATGTCCTTCTCGCCAAGAACGGACTGAAGTGTTCCATTTTTGGATACCGCACAATTGAGAAAGGTAGCAGGAATAGAAGTCCAAGAAGTGGCGGTGTAGAAAGAATTGGCCCGGCACACATTGGAAGGCTCGATGCTTGGGAGAGAATGGTATCGCTGGAAGCTCTTCGGGAATCGGATATATTGCTTCGTGTAAGGATTGCGTATGATAAGAGACGATATCGCCAACTTAACAGAGGACCAAACAACCCTCATCTTATCTACCTTCGACTTGGCCTGCTTTTCCAAATATACTTGCTTGGCGCTCTTACCAGCCGTCTTCGGGCGACCTCGTCTGGTAGATTGAACAGGCGCGACCGGGCTAGCTTCGCCCTCTTCGGACCCTACGGCCCCGTCCGACCGGAAGCCACGAAGAGGAGCATACCAGGCATCCCACTGCTCTTGTGTACCCCTCTCTGGAGGGAGTGGCACGATCCTATCATAAAGGATTTTCTTCTGTATATCCTTGGATAGTGTAAGGATACTGCTTGTAGAAGTTGAACGTCTCCGGGGGAAGGAACCATTGCGGATTCTCGGCCGATGGCCTAGAAACCTTTTTAGCAGCGGCACGCTTACGCTTCGACGGAGTTGGCGGTGGACCCGAAGGACCAGCCTGCGAAGGTTCGCTGGCCATTGTAATCTGCAACGGCATGTAAAAGGCTTAGATACAGGGCAAAAGGAAAATGTTCGCATAAAATCGATCAAACATTCACAAAATCCAAAGGGATACGAAGCAGCAGGTAAATTAAGTACAAGCGCCAATCAAGGCCCCGACAGAACACATTCAAACCAATGGAGAAAGAAAGGAAGCGACATCATTCACAACCACAACACCGTCATCACAAACATGCAAACAAGGGAGGACAGAAGCAAAGCAGAAAGATATGATTATCATTCATCAACCACGAGGACAATTCCAAATGTCTAGATTGTTATATCAACCGTTTAAATGATTAAAAATTAATAATTGATGTAAAATGACGCAAAATTGCGAGGACCCCTCTCCATAGCCGAAAGAGAGGATCTCAGTCCTACACCAGCGGAAGAACCCGAACTTTCAACTCGTCCACCTTCGCCTGGACCTGGGCTTTCTTAAAAATCAGGTCCATTAGAAAGGAAACGCATTGCTGCACAAAGTCGAAGTTCAGATGCTCGGCGTTGGCCCAATTCCTCATGATGGAGACGTCGATCGTCAGCCTGTCATGCTCCCGCAGGGCCTCCCTGACCATCCTCCAGATACCAGCACGGCGGTCTGAAACTCAGCCTCCGCCAGCGGGACAAGCCAAGCCAAGAATCGTCTGCTCTCCCTTTTTTCCTCCTTCAGGGAGTGAAGCCAGCTCGACAAGGATAAGAAAGAAGCGGCCAGAGAAGGTTCCGCCGCCTCGAGGATCGCTAACTCTTCCAGGAGGGAAGAATCGCCGATGAAGTCAAAGATGACCTCCTTATGTTCGTCAGAAATGGAGGCCATCAGTGAGACGTTCTGAATAGCTTGAAGAATAGGGCGAGAGTCCGCGCCCAGTTGGGTTAAGGCCTCGGCCACCTTGTCACTGCTGAGCAGCGAGAGATGACTAAATCTCAGGGTGATCCAGAGAGCCCAGAAGCCGCCTTATACAGTCTTGGGCCACGCGTAGAGAAGCGCGAGTTATGGCCATTGTCTGCTAAGAAACAAGACTGATGAACCAATAGGGCAGTCCGACAAGAGAAAAGAAAGAGAAAGCACGTGAAGCTACTCGCGTAAAGTCAGAAAGGCTAAGAAGAGACATGCAAAGGTATGCTCGAAACATCACTTAAATTAGCCACTAAAATTGCCCATTAAGCTGATGCGATCTAGAAATCTTTTAAGTGCATGTGACCTTACGCCTCCTTAGAACAATTGACACGCATGCGCAAATATGAAGCAGAGGTATAGGGGCTCATACCCTTTAGAGACTCAGCAAATCGCCAGAATAAAGTTCGCAAAAATCCCAAATTCCACCAAGTCCTATGGGCTGGGTGTGTGAGGCTTCACGCACCCCGATAATGTTCAAAGACTGTCAGGTTGAATTTGAGGGTGCGTAACGCTCCACGCACCCGAAATAACGGCCCCAAATATCACGACAATGATCAGTTGAACCAGAGTATGAGCGCGTTAAGCCATGATAAGCATACTTAATCAGGACACCAAAATTGGGCAATTTCTCAATCCCAGAAATCGGTGCAAGTCGGCCCTAGTGCGTACAGACCATTAAACGAAGTTTACAGGACCAGAAACAGTACGCATCGGCCCTGACACGTTCAACAATTGGGCCAACTTAATAAGTTTGAAAATGTACGTGCGAGATCCAGCATATGTAACAAATTCAGCGAATTCCACCAAGTCCAAAATCGCACGCGCAGGGCTCAGCGCATCGAAAAAATCATGCAATTTCACAAGTCCAAAAATATGGCGCGCTGGCCCCAACGCGTCCAAAAATATGAAAATTTCACCAAGTTCGAAATTTCGCACGCGCTGACCCTGGCGCGTCATGAAAATGCAACCCCAAGTTCCAAGTGGGTTTTCCCAAACACGTGAGTACGCGCTAGGCCCAGCACGTCATGAAAATGTGGAATTTCACCATGTTCGAAAAAATGATGCGCGCTGGTCCCAGCGCGTCACTAAATTGGGTATCCAAAGGACGCGAGTACGCGCTCACCCCATCGCGTCCTAAAAATCATTCAAAGTTCAAAATGAGCAACGCGCTAACTCTAGCGCATCGCATAAATCGGGACATTTCCCAAAGTCCCAAATCATGAACGCGCTGGAGGTAGCGCATCGGAAAAAGGCTGAACCTTACAATTTTTTTACGCGCACGCTAATAATTCGACGCGCTGGAGGTATTTTTCGACGCACGGGAGAATAAAATGATGCGCTGACCAGAGCTTTCTCGAGCAGAAATGAAAGTGAAATGACTATAATGGCCAGAGGTTTCCTATTTATAGTGGGACCCGAAAAATCCAACGCGATGCAATGAACGATCGATGTCCATCCCATCGCATTGGAGGGGCATCTGTTGGGGTTTCAAAAGTCAGGATCTTCAAAACAATGATTATGAGTGCCTAAATCATCACCTGATTAGATTTAGGGCTAGTGCATTGAAAATCACCGCAACAATCACAACACACATCAGACTTGACCGAAAATGAAAATTTGAGACAGTGGTGGACCCCACCGGTCATCATGATCAGAACCCCCCAAATTTGGGAGGGTTACTTCAATCATGAAGAATAGAGCCAGTGCATCGACTTCCATCGCAAAGCGGGCCCCGCAAGCCCTCCGTTTCGCAAAACCCAATTTTGTAAAACACGAGTACGTCAGCGCATCAAGAAATTCATGGTCAGGGCATCTAGAAATTCAGACTATTTTATAAAGTGAATTTCAGGACGCACTGCCCCCAGCGCGTCCAGAAATTCACCCAGCGCATCATAAAATTAAGCAGTTTTACAAAGTGAATTTCAGGACGCACTGCCCCCACCGCGTCCAGAAAATTCGTCCAGCGCATCTAATAATTCAGGAATTTCAGGACGCACTGACCCTCAGCACGTCCAATAAATCAGGCATTTTCAGGAATTTCAGGACGCACTGACAGCCAGTGCGCCCTAAAAATCAGCATTTCAACAAAGTCATTTTAAGACGCGCCGAGTGATTTTCTCAACGTGCCAACCCATTTTCTCGACGCGCTACACGTGGCGGTCTCCTATTGGCCGACTTCGGGTATAAATACCCCCCCTTCGCCTCATTTGGACGGATCGAGAGAAGGAGAGAGCTTTGGGTTTTGAGATCACCGGAATCCTTTTTCCGACCGCCGGAAACCCTTTTGCCGATCACTAAAAATCCCACTTCCTGACCACAGTAGGTCTAGTGGAGAACCTAAAAAATATACAAGTGAAGTAGCGTATCGTGAAATACGTTGAACCAAGCTTATTTTATCGACGCACTGGCCCTAGCGCATCACAAAAACACCCCAGCACATCACAAAAACACCCTAGCGCATCGCAAAAAAATAGGCCAGCGGATCAGAAAAATACACATTCCAAAACAAAGTTATTTTTGGATGCACTAGCCCCAGCGCATCGCAAAATAGGCCAGCGGATCAGAAAAATATACATTCCAAAACAAAGTTATTTTTTGGACGCACTGGCCCCAGCGCATCGTAAAATAGGCCAGCGGATTAGGAAAATACATATATTAAAACAAGTCATTTTTTGATGCATTGGCCCCAGCACGTCACTAAAATACCTCAGCGGATCAGGAAAATAGAACATCTTAAGTAGTCATTTTTGGACGCACTGGCCCCAGCGCATCAGTAAAATCAGGCCAGCGGATCATAAAAATCAGCATTTTGAACGTTCATTTCAGCACCTTTAAATCTTAATTTTATGACGTTTTCGAGCCCCGTTTGGGCCTATTTTGGGTATTTCGAGCATTCCGGACGCAACGGAGCAGTCAAATAACTCATTCGGGCCATGCAGTGAGCAGAATGCAAGCCTTCGGAGCCCGATCCGATCCAACGAGATGAACGAAATAACTTCTCGAAAAGAGGCCGCCAGTACCTAGAATCATACTGATGTATCATCATTACATGTACTATCATAATATGACCCGGATTCAGGTCCGGAATTAAGCAAATGGGACTATGGTTAACACGATAAACCATATAGAGAGAGTTCTGAACTATTACACACAATTTGTTAAAGACTGACACTTCAAGAACAGTCGATGCCCTACCCATTCAAATGGCATCCGCTGGTTGAGCTGCTCAGGTACATACAACTGTAGATCGGTCTTCCCACGGTCACCCGTCACAACTGACGGGCGCAGGCCCAGAGTCGCACCCCTCGGTTAAAAATCTTGACAGTCTCAGCCTGGATCTCCGGTCAAAACATGGGACATAGATATCTGACTCGTATAAAGATGGGTCAGTTCATAACAAAACCAACAAATACAGGTCTCCGCGACCATACAAATACAGGTCTCCGCGACCATACAAATACAGGTCTTCATGGCCATATTCATAAACTATGTCAGGTTTGAATGAGCACCCATATCATATCTTCTAGGATATATTATTGAAGTATCGGTATTCATGTATAATTGAAGATTTTTTTTTTTTTTTTAAAGTTACATGGTGAAGTGGAGACATTAAATTTTAAACAAAAATACTTAGTTGCACACATTTCCTACATATGAAAGATCTTATTGTCTATTCCATTATGGATGCTTGACTTTTAAATTGTAGAGTCTTACATGCTTGCACATGTTCCAAAAGAAAAAATTGTGCAAAATCTACGCTTTCCACGCAAGTGATTTAATATCTCTAGTACACCACAATGTTAGTTTCAGACTAGATAAATCCATCACTCTCAATTAAATCAATACCTATTGCTGACGTTCACGTTTGAAGGGGCAGGGCTCATACGTACACAAGGTTGCTAAGCCTTGTGTAATGTTCTACATACAAAGGTAGACTGCCCCATGAAGGTTGTGGAGTGTGAAGATCATGCCATTCCCTTCATCAAGTGGACCAAAATTTCTATGTCAAAATCTGATAGTTGGTGGGCCTGATCTCGATCTCCTATATATGCATGTGTGAATGGGTTCAAGTAGGAGTTGAGTATATCCACCTAAACCCATGTCTAGTCAGGCATGGGTACCCATTAGACCCACCCGGCACATTGACGCTTGTACGGTGATGAAGCTCATTTGGCACAAAAATCAAAATGCTTCACTCATCATGTGAGGCATGCTATTGGAATCAATGGACAACCAACATCTGATGGCACAAAGATCAAAACGCTTCGCTCATCACACGAGCCATGCTGTTGGAGTCAATGGACAACCGATGTCTTGGCTCAACAAACGGTTGTGGCGCAACTAACGAGAGCATTTCAGCCCGAGTTTTGGGTTGGGTGATATTCACGCTACCATACCATACCATCTAATTTTCCGCCAACAGGATGAAGTTCACCAGCACAAAAATCAAGATGCTCTGGTTATCGGGTGGGCCACACCATTTGAAGCAATGGACAACCGGGCGTGGCTACCCACAGATCGAGGTGGGTGGATTTCTGATTGTGGAGCCCACCATGATCTATATGCCTAATTACATCCACTCCATCCATTCGTTTTGATGGCTCATTTTACGGCATGATCCAAAATATGAAGCAGATCCAAATCTTAGTGGACCACATCACAGGAAACACTGGTGATTGATCATTAAAAACTTCTTGTACAAAAGTTTCTGATCAAGATGATATTTATGTGGTACCTTCATCCAGGTCTTTGTGACATTATCCACAGGTTGACAGGTTGGATGGCGAATAAACATTTTGGTGGCCACCAAGAAGATTTTAATGCTGAGTATTCAATCACTGCTGTTTTCCCGTGGTGTGGTCCACCGAAGATTTGGATCTGCTTCATCCTTGTACTTATGCACTAAAATGATCTGTCAAATCTGATGAACGGCGTGGATGTAAGTAAAATAGATCATAGTAGGCCCCACAGTGAAGGATCCACCGAAGCCGTCCGATGGTTGGATTCAACATATAGGTGTGGTTCACCTAATGAGCTGATCAGTCCTGATTCTCCGGAACGGTCATCTTCATGGTGGGGCCTATCTTTTTCGTGGTAGTGATTTCTGCACAAACCTGATGACAGGCCAGGAATAGTGTAATCCTATTTAAGAACAATTAACAATCAAGAAAATATTCACAAGATCTTCACTACAATTTCAAAAAGTGTGTGGCTAGGATTGAAAGAGAAGTCTGGGAGATGTTTCAGTTTCTTTCCAAGCACTGTTAAGTTATAGTCATCCCAGTTGCATTGTGACACTTAGTCCGATCCATTAATCTGGTCTGTTCATAGGTTCCAGCGCATATTACATGTGATACCATGCAAACTTTACACCAATTTGACAAATATTAACCGTTTGATCAATCACCTTCATCATGGAAGGTCAAGATTGCTTACACAAAAGTAAGTCCAATCAATGATTTGACCCATCTATTTGATATTATCATAACGGACTTCTTATGTTTCCAAAGAATCATCTTTTTTAGGCAATCGTATCCGCCCAAACCATGCTTAAAAAAAGGATGGCTTTATAAAATAATGTGAAACCAAGGATGGCTTGGACCGTCCGCTTAATGCTATTTTTGTGTGGTAATCCATGAAATTTGTTCTGGACTTAATGGACGGTTCAGATTGATTGATTGGACTGTTCAAGTATAAAAAAAAGCAGCTAGGAGCACCATAACTTATGGTACTCCAAGAGCACTGGAGAACTTATAGCTTTATTTTATTTGAGAAACAGTGAGAGGATGATTTCTTGAAATTATTTTATATATATTCGATTGAAAATTTTAATGGAGAGACGAGAGAATTATTGTTGCTAACTTGCTATGATGCTTTTGGGATCTTGTTTGGGCCGTCGTCACGTGGGGGCTGTTGATGCTGAAAATTGATCAATAGACTAGGTGAGATGACCTGCACGTGAACGGACGGATATGACTGATCTTGTAACAGGTACGAGGCCTGGACTTGGTCTAAAGATCTGTTTGATCCTGTGGAACACAAAGAAAGCACAAGAGGGGTGGTTGGGGTCCAGTCGTTAGCCCTCCATGCCTAAGTTAGTGATTGTCCTCAAGGATAGCAAATACTGTTTAGTAATGAATTTTTTGCATACCTGTAATCAAAGTGTCCTCCTATATTTATAGGATTCGATAGAGATTTTCTACGCTGAGATTACGGCCGGTATTACGCCGGAAATCCAGGCGGGTATCTCGGGCTGTTCCGATCTTGGGGGATGTGCTCCTATTCCTATGCCAATGAGAGTGGAGATAAGATCGGTCTTTATTTACCCATTGACTAAGCTGTGATCCGAACTGACCTCTCGAACAGACTGAGACATCGGTGATCTGTTCCTTTGCTCCGAGGTCTTGCGACCGAGTTGGTTCATTACAGGAATTATCCCACAACAAGGGCCACCACCTAAAAGAGCATAGCTGATCTGGTACGGGCCCACCACCCAACATTTGGTGATCCCTACATGTGACGACCGTTGAATTTAGATGGGAGGTTGTCATTTCTCTTGCTTCGGACAGAAATGCTCAGTGTACAACCTCGTATGTGAATTTTCGCATACAACGCTCTTCTTTATTGCCAGTCCGTGCAAAAGGTGGGTCCACAGTATGAGTATTAATCGTGGTGAAAGTCGGATGGTTCAACTGATTATGTGGGCAGCAAAAATGATGTGGGTCAGACTGACGGTTGTGCAAGGATTCCAATGGTGCAGCTATCCTAATGAGTGGACCACCATGGCTTTTGATTTGATGCTGTTTGTGATGGATCCCACATTTTGAACGACTTGGATGTCCCCAACGGTTGACACGATGGCGGGAAAGAAAATTTTGTCATGTATGAGAGTTGGCATACATTGAGAACATTTCTCCTCCTGGTGTACACCTTATCTTTTGTCCTTGGGACGACTTTCCTGTAGCCTTGGGTTATCTGTGGGCCCCACGGTAATGTTTGTGTTATATATCCACTCTGTCCGTCCATTTGTCCAGTTGATTTTAGGACATATAATGAAACATGAGCCAGCTGATTCAAAACTCAAGTGGACCGCACCGTTGGAAAGAGGGGAGCTGATTAGGTCTTACCTGGGTAACACTGTGGGTGTTACCTTGACCGTGTGGGGCCCACCTTGATGAATGTGTTGTATATCCACGCCGTCGATCCATTTTTGGCCCTCATGTTAGGGCGTGATGCAAAAACTTAAAGCAATACAAATCTCAGGTGAACCACACCACTGGAAACAGTGGTGAATGACCATTAAAAACTTTTTATGGGTGAAGATGGCATTTGTATTTTTCTTTCATTCAGGTCTATCTGACATTATCAACAGGTTGATGGCAAATAAACATTACGATGGGCCAAGGAAGTTTTTAATGGTGGGTGTTCAATCACCACTCTTTCTTCTGGTGTGGTCCACCTGAGATTTATACTGCTTCATTTTTTTGGGACCACGTCCTGTAACTGGCTGGAAAAACGGATGGATGGCATGGATATACATCACATCATCAGGGTGGGCCCCACAGTCGGGATAACACATACTAACGTGTTAGCCGGGTAACACCTACTCCGCTCCCTTGGAAAGAGTGGGGATGGAGATGTTGACCATTGAAACCTTCCTGGGCTACCGTGATGTTTATGTTCTCTCATCCGTACATAAGGTCATTCCCACTAGAGGTGGCAATGGGTCGGGTCGGGTTCGGGTCGGGTCAAGTTCGGGTTGGGTCGTTTTCACCTCAACCCTAACCCGACCCAAATTGAATTCGGGTTGGATTTTCCTAACCCTTACCCAACCCAAATTAAATCGGGTCGGGTCGGGTTGACCCACATTTTAATGATCAACTAACTAATTTATAGATTAAACTAAATGCATATGACACTAGCATTCAGGTGAAAACCAAACCATCTATTTTTTATAGGTACGTAAGTGTGTGTGTGTGTTAGTGTGTGGAAATGGTACCATGAGGTTGACCTGGTGGGAACTTTCCATGAGTTTGAGCTACGTGGGCCCCACCATGATGCGTGTTAAACATCTACCCCATCAGTCAGATGCACCATTTTATGGTGGGCCACGAGCTTAAAAATCACGTCAATCCATAACTTAGATGGCCACAAAAAAAGTTGAGAGGAGTAATCCACCCATTAAAACTTTCATGATCGTTTATTTGGCCCACTGAGATGTGGTTCACAAATCCAGCCCATCCATTGTATGTGTCCCACTTGGAAGAGGGGTTAGACCATGTTTCAGCCGCATCCAAAACTCAGGTGGGCCCCACCAGTGCTTTTAGATGTTTTAGGCATGTCTTCACGTGGTTTTAGATGGCATGGTTCATCTGAGTTTTGTATATGGCTGATTTTTGGTATATCCCATGACTTAAAAGGGACCCATCAAATGCACGGTGTTGATATCTGACATGTAATGATCAACTAACTAATTTGTAGATGAAATTAAAAATTGAGGCTTTTTAATTTATAGAGTATTTTTATTACGCAAATGCTGAAAGAGAAAAATAAATAGATAGAATGGAGTGCAGATTTAAAGCATACCTCTTTAGGCACATTGTAGTTAGAGTAATGGGATGATGCTTCAAACACGTCGATCAAGTTTATTGAATTGACAAACATGTGGACCATTCTCAACAAGGTATGTGAGAGAAAAAAAAAACTATGTATTATTTAACTAATAAGAAAATCAGTATATAATAGTCTTAGGTCCCACCGTAATGTTTATTAAATTGATAGGCATGTGGACCTTTTCAGTGGGGGTATGTGAGAAAAAAAACTATGTATTATTTAACTAATAAGAAAATCAATATATAATAGTCTACTTAACCCCTATATGATTCGGGTCGGGTCGGGTCGGGTCACCTTTGACCCTAACTCGACCCATTAAAATCCGGGTCGGGTCGGGTCAACCCAAAAATTGAATTCGGGTCAAATTTTCCAACCCTAAACTAGAAAAATTCGGGTCGGGTCGGGTCGGGTTAGCGGGTCGGGTCAAATTTTGCAATGTCTAATTCCCACAAGGACGAAGTGAAAAATGTAGATATAAGATTGACATAAACCTTATGGGGCCCTCACGAAGGTTTAAATGGTGCGCATTCAATCCTTACCGTTTACTTTGTGAGTATCGATTTTCTGGGCGGATTTGGGTAAGGTATAAGTAACACCTTAGGGCATGTGTTGTTTTGATGTAATTAACTGTATTTGTATGGTAAAAGCATAATGATTACATATGTCATCTATTTGAAAAGAATGAAATTACTCCACTTAAGTGGAACACTATTTTGTTTTGGAATTTTTGTAGCCTGTTATGGAAATGACCCGAGGTAAACTGATGAGAACGTTGACTCGAAACTCCAACCTGTATGCCGACTTGTTTACCAGCTCGGCCATAACCTTATCCTTTGGCAACCGCAACCTGAATCACTGCCAAGATAATAATACACGAAAGACCAGGGACGCGCTCATAAAGGTCGGACATGTCACTAGTCGTTACTGGTTGACTCAACCCATGGTTTCAGAATTCATGCCATCCGGCGGGAATCTCTCCCGTAACTATGGCCACAACTACGGGCATCCTAAGGGCCCCGTAATTGCTCCTCTGAAGGCTATAAAGGGAATAGGGACACCCTTGAGAAGGAACACACTCTTTCTCCTACTACAACTAAGTATATTCTATTTTCCTTGCTCACAACCTATCTGACTTAGGCATTGGAGGACTAACGACCAACTCTCTTAGCCTTCTCTTGTGCTGTGTAGACGAGGAGCTTTCAATCCAGTCAAATCACTAGTAAGGAGATATTTTGACCCCTATGTTATTGAAGATTGATAGTTTACCTCACTTGTGATCTAGAAATCCGTATCAACATAGCCCATAATGATGTATTGCCCATTCATTTTTTCACATCATTATAGTATGTGAGTCTAAAAATGGGGGCAAAACTAAAGCTCAAGTGGACTACATCAAAGAAAACAGGTTTCAATGGTGGCAGCATTATTCTCACTATTTTTTTTATGGTGTGGTCCACTTGATCTTTGGATTTGCCCCAATTTTAGTCTTAAGCCTTAAAATGATTTGAAAAAAAGAAAAAAGAATAAAAAAAAGAAAAAAAGGGAATGGCATGAATACAAAGCATGCGGCCCACATAGCCGGCCTCAATTTTTTACCCAAGACATTAAAGGAAGAAGAAGAAAAAAAAAGGGCAAAAAGTGAAGATGTCAACATCATGGATTGACATTTGACATTGTAATTAGTAAATGCATAATAAAATAAGTCAAAATACAAATAATTGCATTAAAACAAACAAGCCCTTAGGGGTTGTTTGAACATGGGATTTGGTGAGAATAGATGGTATGAAATTGCATTTAGTCCCATGAAAATTCCAGCTAGCATTTGGAAACAATTGAGAGGATTGGATTAATCCAGGCATTATATCATCTAGGCCTAACAATGGATGCCAGGGGATTTTTGGTGGATTTCGAAATCCACTACATCTATGGCCCCCCACATTGATGCATGTTTTTTTCCACATCATTTATTCATATGTGCCCTTTACATATGACATTTGAGCTGCATATGTGTATAGGATTGGCATTAGTTGGGAAATTTGGTCAGTTGATTACAATTCTATGGTCCACCTAACAAAGATTTTGCTTAATACAGCATTTTCTCCCAACGAAAACGTGATCTCAAACAGTGGATTGAACAATCAAAATACCAAGGTAATTCCTGCAGATTTGCAATCATCGTGCAATAATACTTAATACTGTTAATTCCATCTAATGCAATTTCATAGCATTTAATTCCACATTCCAAATAGGCCCTTGGTGGGTGAGGTGCTGACCTCATGGCCTACCTCCATGCACATGTTGTACACCCACACCGTCCCTCCATTATTTGCTAGCTCACTTTTAGGCATGGTGCCAAAAATAAGGCAGATCCAAATTTGGGGTCCCCACCCACGGCTTGGTAATAGATAGTATGCTTTCTACACAAAGGTCAAGGTTTGCTCAATTGAGGTGTGTGAGTGCGCGTGTTAAAAAGAAAAAGGATATCCAAATCTCAAGTGGACCACACCAGAGGAAAATAGTAGTAATAACGTTACACAAACTTGGATGAAAGGCATCTTGATCCAAAACTTTAATGGCCCTAAGAAATTGTGAATGGTCGAAATTCAATCCCTACTATGTGGTCCACTTAAGATTTGGATTTGCCTCATTTTTGGCACCATGCCCGAAAGTGAGCTGGAAAAATGGATGGATGGTGTGGATATACAATGCATGCATGAAGGTGGGCCCCACTGTCAGATCCTCACCCACTAAGTTGTTTACCTACCTCACCTAATCTGCACCCTGGATTTCACTCGAATTTTATTTTAGATGATGATTTGAGCTGCTCATGTTTTCGTGACTACATTATAAAAGCTATCATCTTAAAATCATGCTTCATTGATGATCCTGAATATGGGGCCCACCACAAAGTAGTGCAATCTACTCACTAGGTGGGCCTCCCAATCTAGATCAACAGCCCCAAGACTGATCCCATCGTCAGCTGGTCTTCATGTGCACAACAATATTATGCGTTTTAAAGATATTAACCCAATAGCTTGTTCAGGGTAATGTAGTTGCCTTAGATGAGCAGAGTGGCCCCTTGGAGGCATGAACATCTGTGCAATGGCTCCCACCTGATGGGCAGCTTAGATCTTCCACACGTGCCATATTTGTACGTACATATACTAACAAGGATGCTAATTGTATGCAGCAGGGTGTTCATGTTAATGATGTGTTGTTATTGAAAAAGCATTAGGTGCACCTGATAGCTAGGTATAAAACTACATTAAAAACACTTAAAGAATTACCTATTTTAATAATTTTATTATGAGTCTTATATCTACCACATGTACACACCGTTTCTTCATTGCAACATGTCATTGTCGCATGGCGTATGCTATACGCAACCAGAATAATTAATGAAATAGGAGTTGTAATCCTTTAAAAGGTGACCTACAAATAGGCGTTTAAAACAAGAAATAAAGTGATGGTCCACTGCTGAAAAGACTAAACACTGCATTGCTAGGATCTTTTAACCTGTAGAATTTATATTCCATGAACCATCCACAATGAGAAGTGTCATGCGAATGGTTTAGAGACTCTAAATCTGACTTATGCTAGGTAAGAAGAACAAATGAGTTGTAAAAATATTTAGCCTTAGCATAACATATAAAAATTGTTAGGCAGTTTTCAAAATTAAACTTACGTCATATCTTGAATTATTGCTAGAAATGCAATTGGGATTAAGGAGTTTCAGGTTCCTTTATCATGAGTCGCTTTCCTAAGACACATTTTCTCCATTTACCAATCGAATCCAAGGCAGTAATTAGGTTACTGTAAGATTGTCTTAGAGAAAAAGTCACCTAGAAGCATGTAAAATGGACTTGTAGGGCCCGTTTGGATACCATCAAATAAGTTGCTTTTTTCTACTTACAACAGTAGATAAGTAGATAAGTAATTTATTTGAAATAAGTTTGGTTTATGATCATTTATAGTTAACCTATTTTTACTTAAAGTAAATCACTTTAGCTTAATAAGTAGAGGCTAAGGTAAGTTACTTGGGCATAAGTAGCTTATTTTAAGTAACTTACGAACCAAACGCCCCAGTAGTGAGGGTTTTGAAAGAGATTAATTGAAGACAGAAAAAAAAGAAAGTTAATATGTGCATATGCAATTAAATTTGCAGAAGTGTCAAAAAAAGAATGGGCTTTGTGCTTATTATGAAAAGTGACATGACCGTTCAAAGCACCCTTTTCACCTCAGCCCAACTACAAAAATATTGAAAAAGGTGGAAATGAATTTACATAGTGGAATTCTTTTTTAAATTAATTTTGAAAAACTTTAATGAGTTTTTTCATGTGTTCCCAGTGCCTCTATCGACTAAATCAATCATCTACATACCTACATGTAATGTATTTTCTACTAACATGCCACTATAGTAGGACATTGAGTTTCCATAGCCCCATGCGATAGTGGTGTCGATGGGCTAGGTTTAAGGTGGCTAAAGGGGTGCTTGTACTCATAGCTACAAAAGCGCTGCGCAGCCACGGCCATATTCATAAACTACATATTCATAACTACATATTCATAAACGATGTCAGGTTTGAATGAGCACCCATATCATATCTTCTAGGATATATTATTGAAGTATCGGTGTTCATGTATAATTGAAGATTTTTTTTTTTTTTTTTTTTTTTTTAAATTACATGGTGAAGTGGAGACATTAAATTTTAAACAAAAATACGTAGTTGCGCGCATTTCCTGCCTATGAAAGATCTTATTGTCTATTCCATTATGGATTCTTGACTTTTAAATTGTAGAGTCTTACATGCTTGCACATGTTCCAAAAGAGAAAATTGTGCAAAATCCACGCTTTCCACGCAGGTGGTTTAATATCTCTAGTACGCCGCAATGTCAGTTTCAGACTAGATAAATCCATCAATCTCAATTAAATCAATACCTATTGCTGACAAGCACGTTTGAAGGGGCAGGGCTCATAGGTACACAAGGTTGCTAAGCCTTGTGTAATGTGCTACATACAAAGGTAGACCGCCCCTTGGAGGTTGTGGAGTGTGAAGATCATCATGCCATTCCCTTCATCTAGTGGACCAAAATTTCTATGTCAAAATCTGATAGTAGGTGGGCCTGATCTCGATCACCTATTATGCATTTGTGAATGGGTTCAGGTAGGAGTTGAGTATATCCACCTAAGCCTATGTCTAGGCAGCCATGGGTACCCATTAGACCCACCCGGCACTTTGACACTTGTAGGGCAATGAAGCTCATCTGGCACAAAAATCAAAATGCTTCACTCATCATGTGAGCCATGCTATTGGAATCAATGAACAACCAATACCTGATGGCACAAAAATCAAAATGCTTCGCTCATCACATGAGCCATGCTGTTGGAGTCAATGGACAACCGATGTCTTGACTCAACAAACGGTTGTAGCGCATCTAATGAACATATCAGCCCGAGTTTTGGGTTGGGTGATATTCACGCTACCATACCATCTAATTTTCCGCCAACAAGATGAAGTTCACCAGCACAAAAATCAAGATGCTCTGGTTATCGGGTGGGCCACATCATTTGAAGCAATGGACAACCGGGCGTGGCTACCCACCGATCGAGGTGGGTGGATTTCTGATTGTGGAGCCCACCATGATCTATATGCCTAATTACACCCACTCCATCCATTCCTTTTGATGGCTCATTTTATGGCATGATCCAAAATACGAAGTAGATCCAAAACTTAGTGGACCATATCACAGGAAACACTGGTGATTGACCATTAAAAACTTCTTGTGGGCTACAAAAGTTTCTGATCAAGACGATATTTATGTGGTACCTTCATCCAGATCTTTGTGACCTTATCGACAGGTTGGATGGCGAATAAACATTTTGGTGGCCACCAAGAAGATTTTAATGCTGAGTATTCAATCACTGCTGTTTCCCGTGGTGTGGTCCACCGAAGATTTGGATCTGCTTCATCATTGTACTTATGCACTAAAATGATCTGTCAAAGCTGATGAACGGCGTGGATGTAAGTAAAATAGATCACAGTAGGCCCCACAGTGAAGGATCCACCGAAGCCGTCCGAATGGTTGGATTCAACATATAGGTGTGGTTAACGTAATGAGCTGATCAGTCCTGATTTTCGGGAACGGTTATCTTCATAGTGGGGCCTATCTTTTTCGTGGTAGTGATTTCTACACAAATACCGTGTTGGGGAGAAAGGTGGTATTGTATGTGGTACTGTTGCTGATAGGTGACGAGTTCTAAACCTGATGACAGGCCAGGAATAATATAATCCTATTTAAGAACAATTAACAATCAAGAAAATATTCACAAGATCTTCACTACAATTTCAAAAAGTGTGTGGCTAGGATTGAAAAAGAAGTCTGGGAGATGTTTCAGGTTCTTTCCAAGCACTATTAAGTTATAGTCATCCCAGTTGCATTAATCTGGTCTGTTCATAGGTTCCAGCGCATATTCCATGTGATACCATGCAAACTTTACACCAATTTGACAAATATTAACCGTTTGATCAATCACCTTCATCATGGAAGGACAAGATTGCTTACACAAAAGTAAGTCCAATCAA
This sequence comes from Liriodendron chinense, assembly GCA_003013855.2. Taxonomy (NCBI): domain Eukaryota; kingdom Viridiplantae; phylum Streptophyta; class Magnoliopsida; order Magnoliales; family Magnoliaceae; genus Liriodendron; species Liriodendron chinense. Next base: position 8,498,608 of record PVNU02000637.1, on the reverse strand, counting down.
TGATTTGACCCATCTATTTGATATTATCATGACGGACTTCTTATGTTTCCAAAGAATCATCTTTTTTAGGCAATCGTAAACCATGCTTCAAAAAATGACGGCTTTATAAAATAATATGAAACCAAGGATGGCTTGGACCGTCCGATTAATGCTAGTTTTGTGTGGCGATCCATGAAATTTGTTCTGGACTTAATGGACGGTTCAGATTGATTGATTGGGCTGTTCAAGTATAAAAAAAGCAGCTAGGAGCACCATAACTTATGGTACTCCAAGAGCACTGGAGAACTTAATAGTTTTATTTTATTTGAGAAACAGTGAGAGGATGATTTCTTGAAATTATTTTATATATATTCGATTGAAAATTTTAATGGAGAGACGAGAGAATTATTGTTGCTATGATGCTTTTGGGATCTTGTTGGGGCGGTCTTCACGTGGGGGCCACCACCTGAAAGAGCGTAGCTGATCTGGTGCGGGCCCACCACCCAACATTTGGTGATCCTTACATGTGAAGACCGTTGATTTCAGATGGGAGGTTGTCATTTCTCTAGCTTCAGACAGAAATGCTCAGTGTACAACCTCGTATGTGAACTTTCGCATACAACGCTCTTCTTTATTGCCAGTGGGGCACTTTTATAAAACATCCAATCCGTGCAAAAGGTGGGTCCACAGTATAAGTATTAATCGTGGTGAAAGTTGGATGGTTCAACTAATTATGCGGGCAGCAAAAATGATGTGGGTCAGACTGACGGTTGTGCAAGGATTCCAATGGTGCAGCTATCCTAATGAGTGGACCACCATGGCTTTTGATTTGATGCTGTTTGTGATGGATCCCACATTTTGAACGACTTGGATGTCCCCAACGGTTGACACGATGGCGGGAAAGAAAATTTTGTCACGTATAAGACTTGGCATACATTGAGAACATTTCTCCTCCTGGTGTACACCTTATCTTTTGTCCTTGGGACGACTTTCCTGTAGCCTTGGGTTATCTGTGGGCCCCACGGTAATGTTCGTGTTATATATCCACTCTGTCCGTCCATTTGTCCAGTTGATTTTAGGACATGTAATGAAACATGAGCCAGCTGATTCAAAACTCAAGTGGACCGCACCGTTGGAAAGAGGGGAGCTGATTAGGTCTTACTTGGGTGACACTGTGGGGGTTACCTTGACAGTGTGGGGCCCACCTTGATGAATGTGTTGTATATCCACGCCGTCGATCCATTTTTGGCCCTCATGGTAGGGCGTGATGCAAAAACTTAAAGGAATACAAATCTAAGGTGAACCACACCACTGGAAACAGTGGTGAATGACCATTAAAAACTTTTTGTGGGCGAAGATGGCCTTTGTATTTTTCTTTCATTCAGGTCTATTTGACCTTATCAACAGGTTGATGGCAAATAAACATTACGATGGGCCTAAGGAAGTTTTTAATGGTGGGTGTTCAATCACCACTCTTTCTTCTGGTGTGGTCCACCTGAGATTTATACTGCTTCATTTTTTGGGACCACGTCTTGTAACTGGCTGGAAAAACGGATGGACGGCATGGATATACATCACATCATCAGGGTGGGCCCCACAGTCGGGATAACCCACACTAACGTGTTAGCCGGGTAACACCTAATCCGCTCCCTTGGAAAGAGTGGGGATGGAAATGTTGACCATTGAAACCTTCCTGGGCTACCGTGAATTTTATGTTCTCTAATCCGTACATAAGGCCATTCCCACAAGGACGAAGTAAAAAATTTAGATATAAGATTGACGTAAACCTTATGGGGCCCTCACGAAGGTTTAAATCGTGCGCATTCAATCCTTACCGTTTATTGTGTTTAGGCCCACTGATCTACCTTTTGGTTCTAGATCACGTCCAAAGATGGGCAGTCGCAGCTGACGGACGGAGTGGATAAAAACAGATGGACGGCGTGGACCATAACACAGAAAACATTTGGAATAATGATTTTTTTTCCACCGTTGAAACCTTCCTAGGGCCCACAGTGCTGTTTATTTGTCATCCGACATGTTCATAATATCACACAGACATACATGAATGTAGGTAAAGAACAAATATCATCTTGATCCAAAACTTCCGTGGCCCCAAGAATTATTCAACCGTAAATGTTCAATTTACACTATTTCGTGTGGTGTGGTCCAATTGAGAGTTTGATTTTTTTTTTTTCTTTTTGTACCAAGACCTAAAATTATCTGTTAAAATGGATGGACGGACTGGATAAAATACATAAATCACGGTGGGGCCCAAAGAGTTTACTCAGCATGCTTAGCGTACTGAGTTACTCGGTACGCAATCCGCTGCAATCCGCTTCCATTCATGTAACCCACGCAACAGGCAAGTGGAGTCCTATTTTAGCTGCGAGTAAGTTACGTCTCTGTCGCGACTCAGATGTCGCTACCAACTGCTGCTCACTTGCTGAGATGGTCCCATGATTTCAACCGTTCGTACTCTCGTCACCGCCATAAATCATCCCATTATCCCGTAGCCTTTGATTTTAGAATAGAGTGCAAGAGCCATCGAAGGTCTTCTTTTCATTGCTCTTAACTTCATCTACAGATTCTTATGGTCACAATCATCCCTTCAGCTTAAGTTTCTTATAGCGGTCCGTACAGCATAGAATCACGAGATGAACGGCTCTGATCATCGGAGAACTCAGCATGTGGGACCCAGCAATCGCCAAGGCTGGATGAGAAGTCGGGACTGAGGCAATACGAACTCTTCAGCTAGATTATGGCCTGATCAGTCTTGTGTGTGGACGTGCCTCTGCTGGTCTGAAGGATGTGGGCGGGAATCTAAAGTACTGAAATTTAAAATTGGTTTATCACCGACATTCGACGGTTGGAGATCTAGCACACCTACTCTCGTATGCACGGCCTGCACCCTTGTACGGTGCAGGTAGGTGGGACGTGGTTTGGCTAGTGAACCCAAGACCTGGTGTCAAAGCTGTGGGCCCCACCATGATGTATGTGTTTCATTCAAGCCTTACATCCATTTTTTTCATCTCATTTTATGGCATGAACCCAAAACTGAGGTAGATCCAACTCACAAATGGACCACACCACAGGAAACAGTGGGGATTGAACATTTATCGCTGAAAACTTTTTGGGGGCCACAGAAGTTTTGGATCAATATTTGTGTCTTCATGTGACCTTATCAACAGGTTGGATGGAAAATCGATATTACAGTGAGCCCTAGAAGTTTTTAATGGTGGACGTTCAATCAAATAATGTTTGCTGTGGTGTGGTCCACCTGTGATTTGTATCTACCTTATTTTTAAGCTCACGCCGTACGGCGTGGATAAAAGATATAATTCATGTGGAGCACACAGAACTTTGACACCAGCTAGCAGGCTGGTGTTGGGGTCACCAGCCAAACCGCGTCCAGATCTGATAATACTCCTTTTCTTTCCTAGTTATAGAAAGACTTTAGCACACTTTTGATTGATTTCGACAGTATTACCTGAAGTAGAAACGATGATAGTATTACCAAAAACTAGTAGGGTTGGCATGTATTAGCTCCAATTCTATGAGTTTTGCTAACCGATCGGATATCATACCATCACTTTATTTCTAGATGAACGGTGTAGATCATCAGGCGGTGTGGCAGAAGGGCCAAGCAAATCGAGCGAGCCTTGCTAGGAAAACCCTTTCTGTTTTGACAAGAAAGTCTCCTACAGCCAGCTGCATGCATGCTTCCATGTCACATGCAAGGGAATCTGACACATGGAAACGTGGGTTCTCCATCAACGTTACTTCTTTCGAATTTAGGCCGTTGAAGTCAAGGGCGGCCACAACTGGACTGTGAGCTATAGCCTCCGCCGTCAATGGATATCGGCGGTTTGGCAGCTCTCTTCACATCGTGTTGCACATGTACTTCTTCCAGGGCCTCACACGTAGATTCGCAGGCAGTGCGAAGTTTCACACATAAGCCGTTCAAGTGGTGGGACTCAGTTTGGATGGTTCTTAAAGCTGAAATTACACTGTTTTACTTCCTTAGCTCTATGCTTATCTGGCATTTAATGGATGGACAAAATAAAAACTAATCAACGGTCATGATTCCTGTAGATTGGGCTTGGTATAGTTCTATCGATCTGAATTTCGGCTGATGAGGGCCTCATGGGGCGCATCAACTGTCCCACTTTGCAGATTGGACAAAGATGAGATACCTTTACTCCTGATTAGGATCATTCCCTCTACTCCTGATTAGGAAAGACAAATAGATGGACGGTCCTGATTCACAACAGACCTTGCCACGCATATAACAGAGACGGCTCAGCGATCCATACACCTGCAGTGAGATACTGTACACCTGCCAAGAATCTAACTCCATCCAACCGTCCACGTCGTGATCTCTACCGTAGATGGGGCCTAGACTCACATGAAAATGATGACCAGACGTAGACGGTTGAAATGGGAAACATTCAAAACTCCAGAAGAAATAAACAATACATGAATTCACCCAGCCACTGGACTCGTTTGTTGAGCTCGTTGATACAGTACAATCTACGTATGTTATTCAGGATTCGATCCTGAGTGTCTTGAACACGGATTGCCTGTGGCAAATGGACATTGCTCTATGGGACCCACCATGATGTATGTGTTTTATCCACTCCATCCATCTTTTTTTTTTTTTTTCTAAGACAATACAAAAAATGAGTTAGATCAAGATCTTAAGTGGACCACACCATAAGAAAACAGTGGTGATTGAATGCCGACCAATAAAAACTTCCTAGGGCCCACAGTAATGTTAATTGCCATCCAACCTGTTGATTAGATCATGGATGAAGATAAAACACAAATATCAGCTTCATCCAAAAGTTTTGTGGCCCCTAAAAGGTTTTTAATGGTGGGCGATCAATCGCCACTGTTTCGTTGATTGTGGTCCACATGATATTTTGATCTAACTCCTTTTTATTCTTATAGCCTAAACTGATCTGTAAAAAGTGGATGGACGGAGTGGATTAAATTAATACATCATGGTGGGTCACACAGTGCACCGTCGAGCAGCAGTAGGCAATCCGCGTCCGATTGTCTTATTTTGTAAACCTTACCAAGTACATGATATAAAAAGGCTTATCATGATTTGAACGGTTAGGATCCAGTTTTTTTTAGGCTTGATGCAACGTATGTACGGCTGTACTCTGCCAGAGTGTCAGGTAAGTACTCCGAGATTCTCTTCCCTGGAGTTGCAGAACCTCGTCTGGACGCAACCCTACTGCATGTCTCTAGAACACCGTGCTCGCACTACGTGGAAGCCCAAAACCGGGCCTATGCGCACCACGCACTGACGCGTATTTTAGGCTTTTCCATTCCACACCCGGCAAATACGACAAATAAATTATAAAATAGGTGAACCGCCAGAACGGCTCGACTCGGCTCAGCGACTCAGTTGACTGTCAAGCAACCATTAGCAAAACCCAGCTATCAACCGACCCGTCAACGTCACCAAGTTGACACCTCTCCAACACCCAAAAAAAACCAAAATCTATATTAAAAATTATTTTTATAATATTAAATAATAGAAAGAAATGAATAGATCTCAAATACAAGTAGTTGGACAGTAGTGTTAAAGTCCAAGTAAGACATCATAACCCATCTTTTATGTACATCAAAATCCAAACCGTTCAATCAGCTGGAACCATTGATAGAACACGTAAGAAAAAGAAAATGAAATTGATCGAGTCGTTACTCTGTCCACGTCATAGGAAAAAAATTGAAAAACCATCAGTCTTGTATATAGAACATGCATGGCCCACCTGATGACTATATCAGTATAAAACTTTTAGAGTATGATAACCATAGTCTCAATCACCATTGAACGGCCTGGATTTGTATACGCATGAAAACTAGGGAATTTCGAGCGAGTTAGACAGGAAAATAATCCCCTCACTAGTTTGTGCGGGAGACCTCCTCAAAAGAAATAATATATTACTAATTCTTTATTTGACAATGCTAGACTTCGGGAGCACACGAAAGCGTTCTCCGCCGGATCTCATGGCTCGCCTGGGTCAGCACGAAGCGATCCCGAGGTGGGCCCACCATGTAATCCGTGGGTATAAATAAACCTCCTTTATGATCTCAACCGTTGGAAAAGAGCTGGTATTGAATCAGTCAAGAAATGCAAGTTCCGTCCATCAAGGTGGGCCCCGCGGTGAAAAATGGGAGGATGGAATGGATATCAACAGTCCATACTGACCAGAGCAAAGCCTCAACCCTGACACGAGCAACAGCACAAAAACAAGAACAGCCAACGGTCTACATTATTCATAAATCAGCAGTCCATTAAATGAATGGCCGTGATCATCCGAACAGTCCGACTATCAGCTCTTGTCCGTTACACGGACAGACCCATCTCTTGATCAGTTCGATCACGCCATACATTGGATTCAATATCCAGCGGAGCACAATTTCGTAGGCACCCGAAGTGCACCTCTATTTTTCCCATCTTCCCCTATATTATATCAGTAATCCCCTTCTCTCCCTCTCCCTCTCCCTCTCCTCTCAAAGCAGCAATGGAAGAAGGAGAGAAATCAACGGCATCAGGAGAAAGGGAAGACGGAGGCCATCAGATTCCAGCAGGCGTGACCAGAGAAGAATTCGAGGAGCTGCAGCCCATCATCGACACGTACCATAGATACGATATGTCTCCAGGCCAATGCTACTCCCTCCTCGCGCAGCGTATATACGCCCCCGTACATACGGTCTGGTCCTTGGTCCGTCAGTTCGACAAGCCCCAGGTCTACAAGCACTTCATCAAAAGCTGCGCCATGATAGGGCAGGGGATGACCGTCGGATGCCTAAGAGAGGTCAACGTCATCTCGGGGTTACCGGCGAGCACCAGTACGGAACGGCTGGACCTGCTGGATGATGACCGGCACGTCACGGGGTTCAGCATAATAGGCGGGGAGCATCGTCTCAGGCAGTACAGGTCGGTGACGACGTTGAATGAGTTCGGGGGCGATGGGAAGATCTGCACCGTTGTTTTGGAATCGTACGTCGTGGATGTGCCCGAGGGGAATACAGAAGAAGATACGAGGATGTTTGCCGATACGGTGGTGAAGCTGAATCTGCAGAAGCTGGCGTCCGTCGCGGAGGGTATGGCGAAGGAGGATCAAAAGGGAGAGTAAAATGGGAAAAACAGAAAAACCAGTATGAAGAAATTCCGTTTCTTTTTTTATTTTCTGTTTGTAATAAATGTTTTTTTTTCTCGCGTTTTAGGGGAAATTACCGAGGCCTCCCTATTTGTGTTCAGCAGATGGACCAGATGCCGTGTTGAAATGACCAGAATACCCTCTCTCGTCTCTCAAAACGGGGCCGTGTACAGGGTTATATGGGGCATTTTATCCAATTTAGGCATTTTGTGGGGAAAATTCTGCAAACCTGAGCTGACAAGAAAATACTCTCCGCTGGCGTGCTGGGGACATTGTGGTCATTTTGAGAAAATGGGGAGGTGTCTGTAATTTTCTTTTCTTTTGTATTTTTGATTTCCTCTTTCGTTTTTTGTGGTGGAGAAGTCGGTTTGGGATTTGGCCCATTTGGGGGAAGTTGGCAGACGCTTGGAAGTATAACGCTGTATCTTACACATTGGAATACATACGGCGTAGAAATACGATGTAAATGGCGCCTTTTTTTCTTTCTTATTCGAGCCTTCTCTTTTTTTCTTTCTCGAGAAATTCTATGAAAGGGAAGCCCACATGGGTTTTCTCATCCTCGTTGAATTTCCCAACTTGCCCTTTGATAAATGAAGAAATTGCATTCGACCCGAAGTTGTCATTAAGGTCGTTGTCAGTCATTACAATGGCATTTACGCGATTGGAAGCTCTGGCCGGATCCCCATCGATCCGCCGGGCGAGGGTAACGTGGTTTAACTGGTTTGTGATAGGGCATGTACTATGCTAGAATTACGGAAGTGCCATTGCTGTAGATTGGAGTTGGGACTGTAATTGAGTCCAGGGACTTTTGTTCGAAGCAGTGTCAGTATGTCAGTTTCTTTCGAGAACCCCAGCTATTTTTGGCAACAATCCCACTTCTATATTTAGAAACCGTTGTTTTGGTACTATTCTTAGTGCTGCGGAGTTGATAATTACACCCACTCGATTTCATCGCCGCCCCATTTTTGTAATGCAAGGAGGGTGATCTTTATAAAGCAAACACACCAGTTTTTACATCTGGCAAAAATGCATGCCAAAGCGCGTAGAAGTATCTGCAGAAAGTGGCGTTTGGTAGTGTAAATATCTGCATTACTGAAACAGTGGGCTGTTTGGGATCATTTCAATGAGATTTGCTAAGCTCTCACGCGTGCAGAAAGGGCACGTGCTAATATGCCACGTTTGGGGTGTCTGCAGACTCCATCAGGTTGTTTTGGACACGATGGTTCCCTCCTCTGAGGAGGGACTCCTTGGGTGGGCCATATGTAAGAATAGTTTTGTTTTAGCCATTCTGTCTGTTTTGTAGAGTGTGGCCCACCTGGGGTATGGATCGGCTTGATTTTAGTCTGGAAGATCTAAAGAGCGCAGTCACCAGGTGAACGGTTGGGTCCTGCATGTGTGACGTATTGTAATGCGTGCTTGAATGTGAGATGGACGGCACCTGATGAAAGATGCTCCTCTCACGACATTGCCTGTCAGCTATCATTTTAGTATTTCATCCCACACCTCTCTCTTCCTGTTATAACGGTCTTTCTTCCACTTCTCTGCAGCTCTCTCTCTCTCAACCATTTACTAACTCTCTCCTGTTATAACCGTCTTTCTTCCACTTCTGCAACTCTCTCTCTCTCTCAACGATTTGCTAACTTCCACTACTGCAACTTCCACTCTCCTCTCTCTCTCTCTCTCTCTCTCTCTCTCTCATCTGTTATAACCGTCTTTCTTTCCAAGACACTGGTGGGATGGATGGTTAGGAGCTGAGATCATACGCAGTCCCAAATGGACCTTATGAATGGACAGGTCAGATTCATTATTTTGCTTCCTTTTTTTCTTTTTTTTTTTAGGGCAAGGGATCTTCTTGTCTGTCCGTTCTTTCAAGTTATTGTTCTTTCAAGATATTGGCTGGATGATTGAACTGTGCTGATAGTTTAGATCCATTCGTTGGATTTTCTAGATGAAAGCAATGCTGGTGTCCATTTTTTAGGGATACTGATCTGATGGATTTGGTCTTCTGATAGGTGTTTCTTTTCATGGTAATTCTGTGAAGAGGGGTGGACCGAATGGAGGGCCCAGATCAATGGATTTATCCACGTGTTCAAGTGAAAGGAGTGTTTCATTATCCTGGTTGGCCCGCAAGGTACGGTCCACCAAGCAGATACATTCCTAACCTATTAAGTGGACGTGACATCCAACCCTACCAAGTTTCAATAGGTTGGCCCCACCATGAAGATCCCCTAGTGCAAAAAAAAATCAGCCCTATCAACTCATCAGGTGGGCCACATCATAAAAACAATGTTTATCCACACATTAAAAAACAATGTCTAGCCATTGACAAGTACCAAAATACAACTGGGATCCACTGATGAGTTGATATGGCTGATTTTTTGCACTAGGGGATCCTCATGGTGGGGCCAACCTATCAGAATGGTTAGATGTCTAAACATGAAAGGTTGGAAGTTATCGGCTGGCTGGATTATAAATTAATAACTACTAGTCTAATAGGATGGACCTAGACCTCATTTGATATGATCTTACATTGTTTTTAGTGTTTACTTAGCTAATCTGAGCTGGTGGTGAAGTTTGTTGTGTTTTTTAATTTTCAAATAAATAAAATAAAATAAAAAATTTCAGACATTTTGGTTAATGGCTTTGGTGCATTTTCTCGTTCAAAATATGGTGGAGAGTTACCATTTACTGACACTATGGAAGGATGGGCATGTGTTTTTTTTTTTTTTTTTTTTTTTTTTTAATTCTTCGTGGAAAGGGCCTCAATTGGGCCTAATTCCCTTCTATCTTGGTAAAAACTTATTGTTAGGTAATTGAGTAATCAACAACAAATTTCCCTCTCCGCCATTTTCTTGTTACTATGACCCATATGACATGACCGATTGATAAAAATACTCCAACACTCTTACCTTTGTTTATGAAAATATGTGAGTGTAAATTGCAAATAGAATTTAGGACGTGCACTGTAAACAAATGAAGAAGCTAGGGTTGTATGCTATAGAAGTGTGCTGGGGGTGCAGTTTTTTTTTTTGTGCAAGCTGAAGCCTATGTTTCTCCCATTTTGAAGAGGATGCTTATTATATTTTAGAGATGAATTTGTTGTAACTCTCTTACAAGCCGGTTTAAATACCAGTAGGGTGTGAATATCACCTTAAAGAAAATGACATTGTAGCATGCCTTTAAGTCTATTATTATCTTCTTTTGCTTTAGCCTCTTTCATATGCCTCTCTTTTAATTTTAAGACGGTATAATGGCTTCTTTTATAGGCTATTTCAACTTCATATGCCTCTCTTAAATTTTCTTTGATGGTAATTAATGATGCATCTCTTCCTCCCAATACTCTAAGTTGGACAACATGTTCAGGAAAGATCTTCCATCGTCAACTTTCAACAACAATATGACGTAATTGTTGGGTGTGTTTTACAAAAATCTTAGGATCTCGCCCCCCAAAACACTAGAATTATGAGTTATGATAATGTAATAATAAAAAAACAAATCAACAATCTCATGACACAAGAGATTTTTACAGTGAAAAACCCTCAAAGAGGTAAAAATCATGGGACCTAGTCTAGAGCAACAATTCATTATGAAGTAGAACGTTACAACCAATTACAAGCACACACTGCTTGGATCAAACCTTCTTCACTCACGTAGGAGTGGATGAACAATAAGAGAACAATGAAAATGAAGAGATCTTACCGATCACAAGGACATAGAAGCGCTGAGACAATGGTTGTACCGAAGATCACCTCTTCAAGCAATACCTCTCTTCTACAAGTTTCCTCTCTCTCTCTCTCTCTCTCTCTCTCTCCTTGGACGTGAAAACACCTCAATGGGATACCCTAATCTCGATTTGGAACCCCTTAAGTAGAGAACCGGAGGAATTAGAATCCAAATAAGAAACTGCGTATAAGCAGTTCGCGCATGGTCGGGCGCCTGATCAGTGGACCGTCGGGCACCCGCCCAAACCAAAAAAATGTCCAGCGTGTTTAGAAGAGAATCTGTCCAATTTCGGACGCCCAAACCAACATGGTCGGGCACCTCATCAACAGACCATCGGGCGCCCGACTGTTATAAAATAGTCTAGCGACTAAACGCCTCATCTGGGTGTATTTTCGGTCGCCTGACCACTCTTGGTCGGGGCGCCCGCCCACACCTAAGTTGCACCAATCTCTCCTCTGAGCTGAGGAGGAAAAATCTCATCAAATCTACCCTTTCCAACTCAAGTTAGGTTTCTGCAAACCTCAAACTTGTCATCGAGCAAAGCCTTGGTTATCATGTTTGACCCGTTATCATCCGTGTGGACCTTTTCAAGCTGTAACACCTTCTATTCCAAGGTATTTCTGATCCAGTGATACCGAATCTCCATGTGCTTCGACTTGGAGTGCTGACTTGAATTCTTGCTCAAGCGTATAGCACTTCGCAATAGACCACGTGCTCCTCCTGCTTCAAGCCAAGTTTCTGTAGGAACCTTTTCATCCAAAGCATCTCTTTACATGCCTCTGTGACCGCAATGTACTCGGCCTCTGTCGTCGACAATGCTACGACCTTCTGTAGTTTGCTCTGCCAAGAGACCGCTCCTTCTGCAAATGTGAACATGAACCCCGATGTAAACTTCCTGTAATCTATGTCACCTGTCATATCTGCATCTGTGTAACTTTCTAACACAGGTTTTCCATCACCATAGCATAAGCTCAACCTAGATGAACCTCTCAAATATCGTAGTATCCACTTTACCACTGCCCAATGTTCTTTGTCAGGATTGACAAGATACCGGTTGACAACACCAACCGCATATGCTATGTCTGGGTGCGTACACACCATAACATATATCAAACTTCTTACCGTTGATACGTAGGGTATCTTCCACATCTCTTCCACATCTGCCTTTATTTTGGGACACTGCTTGTCGCTCAATTTGAAGTAACCATCCAGTGGAGTACTGACCAGCTTCACTACATTCATATTAAACCACTTTAGGACTTTTTCTATATACCTCTCTTATGACAGCCAAAGTTTCTTGCTGCTTCTGTCATGGGTTATCTCCATTCTTAGGATTTGTTTAGCTGGGCCCAAGTCTTTCATCTAAACGACTTGCCCAACTCCTATTTCAGCCTGTCAATCTTCTTGATGTCTTTTCCCATGATGAGCATCTGAGAACTTGCGCGTGAACACAGAGTGGTCTGACTCCATTATGTCATATCCATACTTTAACATGAATGAGTCGAACTTCTTATACCATTGCCTAGGAGCTTCTTTCAGCCTATACAAGCTCTTCCTAAGCCTACACGCCATATGATACTCTTTGCTCTTGACTTCGAACCCCTCTGGTTGGTGTATGTAGATCTCTTCTTCCAGATCACCATGGAGAAAGGCAGTTTTGACATCTAACTGCTCTATCTTCAGATCCATGCTAGCCGCCAACTCGAGCAACACTTGTATGGATGTCATCTTCACCATTGGTGAGAATATCTCATCGAAGTTTATACCTTTCCTTTGACTAAACCCTTTCACTACTAGCTTGGCCTTAGACCTAGTTTGTGAATTCTTTTACTCATTATTCTTTCTGAATACTCATTTATTGCTCAAATCCATATCATAGGTGTGGCTTTTATGCAAGGATTTCATCTCCTCTTGCATAGCTTTCAACCACTCCCCCTTATGCTCATCGGCTAGGGCCTTATAGTAATATTTTGGCTCTCCCTCATCAGTGAACATAATGTACTCATGCGGCGAATACTTCTTGGATGGATGTCTGTCCCTTGATGTCCTCCTCACTTGTGGCTCAACAGGTGGATCAAGTGGGTGTTGCTCCCTCGGTCCATCTTCTGTAAGGACTCCCTCATCCTTTATACGTTGCTGTACTCCCCCGTCATCAGGCACCACGGGAGGAGTAACTGGATCCATTTCCTCTAGTTCACCTGAACTAGGCTGGCTTTTCTCTGGCTTACAAATATCTTTTATACATTGATCTTCAAAGAAAATTACATCTTTGTTCCTGACGAGGTTCTTCTCGATCGGATCCCACAATTTGTAACCGAACTTTTCATCACCGTACCTCAAAAACATACATTGCCTGATCTTCATATCGAGCTTGAACCTTTCGTCCTTTAGTACGTGAATGGATGCCCTGCATCCAAACACCCTGAGATGATTGTACGATGGATCTCGTCCAATCCACGCCTTCTTAGGTACTTCTCCATTCAACGGGGCTGATGAAAACCTGTTTATTAAATACACCGCCATGTGCATTGCTTCTCCCCAGAATATCTTGGGACAACTTTGCATGGGATAACATGCATCTGATTCTCTCTACAATGGTGCGATTCATTCGCTCAACCACACCATTATGTTGGGGGTCTTGGGGACTGTCTGTTCATGCCGTATACCCAGTGACTTACAATACTCATGGAAGTCACCAATGTATTCACCACCATTGTCAGTGCGAATGTACTTCAATAATCTACCTGTCTCTCTCTCTTTACCATAGCATGAAACATTTTAAACACACCAAAGACATCGTCCTTAGATTTCAAAGCATAAACCCAAACCCTTCTGATGTATCATCTATAAAAGTGACAAAATACAATGCCCCACCTAAGGTTTTTATCCATATAGGACCACAAACATCAGAGTAACCAAATATAATGTATACATTTTATTAACATAGGAAGTAGATTTAACAAATGAAACTCTATGCTGTTTCCCTGAGAAACAGTCAATACAGGTTTTAAGAGGTATACTTGTCACGTCTGGAAGGGGTCGCTTCTTCGCTAGTAGCTGAAGCCATTTTTTTCACTCATGTGGCCTAGACGCCTGTGCCACATGCCAGTTGCTGAATCTTCCGCTGCGTTCAACCTACTTTTGCATACACTGACACTTGCCTTGTAAAGGGTGCAACACTTCTTTCCTCTGGCTGCGATCAACGAACCATTGATGAGCTTCCAGCAGCCACCAACAATCGACTTTCATAGCCATCATCATCCAACCTTTCCATCGACATCAAGTTGAGGCGAAGGTCTAGAATGTGCCTCACATCCTTGAGAACCAATGTGCAACCCACATTGGTCTTCACACAAATATCACCGACCCCTACGATCTTCGAGACGCTAAAATTTTTCATCTTCACTGTTCCAAAAGAAATCTCTGGGTGGAGTCGCATGAAATGAGGCTCCCTAGTCTATCACCCAGTCCGTGTCCTGACTCGTAACCGTGAGACAAACATCGTGATCTGCCAAAAGAATAACCACAACGTCGCCATCTCAAGCGACCGCAGTGGAGTCTGATTCATCTTCCTTCTCCTTTCCTTTTCTTTTCTTGTCATTCTTCTTCTTATGACATTCATGCTTGTAGTGACCCTTCTTGCCACAATTCTAGTATTCAACATCTTTCCTGACACTCGACTTCCCTCTTGATTTATCTCAGGCCTTCCCGCCCTTTCTGTTCTTTCCTCTCTCTCGATCTTGTGTCACAAGGGCCTTTTGTTGAGTAGACCCCTAAGACTTCCTCCTTATCGCCTCATTGAAAAGACAACTAGTTACCTGCTCCATAAACACCTTTCCGTCTGGCGCGGAGTTACTCAGAGACACCACCAATGTCTCCCAACTGTCAGGCAATGAGCTAAGCAATAGCAAAGCCTGTAGTTCATCGTCTAGGACCATCTTCATAGGGGAGAGCTGGTTTAATATGTTGCTGACCTCATTCATATGCTCAGCCACAGAGCCATCATCTTTGAACTTGAGATTCACAAGTCGTCTTATCAGAAAAATCTTATTGTCGGCTGTCTTCCTCTCATACAACCCTTGCAATTTCAGCCATAAGCTAGCGGTTGAGGTTTCCGTAGACACATGGTGGAATATGGAATCGTTCAACCATTGTCTAATAAACTCCCGCCTTTCGGTCCAACTTCTTCCAATCATCATTTGGCATATCTTTTATCTTCGCTGATACGCCTAAAATTGGAGTATATAAGTCCTTGTAATAGAGAAAGTCCTCCATCTTAGCTTTTCATATGGTCCAATTAGAACTATTGAAACTAATCATCCTTGACGAGCCAACTTCCATAATTCAGAACCGATCCCACTCCGTTCAATCAACTTAAATGCTCTGATACCACTTTGTTAAGTGCCTTTCACAAAAATCTTAAGATCTCGCCCTCCAAAACATTAGAATTATGGGCTATGATAATGTAATAATCAAAAGCAAATCAACAATCTCATAACACAAGAGATTTTTATGTGGAAAACCCTCGAAGAGGTAAAAACCACGGGACCCAGTCTAGATCAACAATTCATTATGAAGTAGAACGTTATAACCGATCACAAGCACACATCGCTTGGATCAAACCTTCTTCACTCACTAGAAGTGGATGAACAATAAGAGAACAATGAAAGCGAAGAGATCTCACTGATCACAAAGACGTAGAAGCGTTGAGACAATGGTTGTGCCGAAGATCACCTCTTCAAGTAATATCTCCCTTCTACAAGATTCATATCTCTCTTTTCTCTTTCTCTCTTCCTCTTTTTTTTTCTCTCTCTCTCTCACCTTGGACGTGAAAACACTTCAATAGGATACCTTAATCTCGATTTGGAACCCCTTAAGTAGAGAACCGAAGGAATTAGAACCCAAATAGGAAACTCCGTATAAGTAGTTCGTGCAAGGTCGAGTGCCTGGTTAGTGGACCATCGGGTGCACACCCAAACAAAAAAAATGTCCAGTGTGCTTAGAAGAAAATCTGTCCAATTTCAGGCACCCGGACCAACATGGTCGAGCGTCCGATCAACAGATCATCGGGCGCCCGACTGTTATAAAACAATTCAGCGACTAAACGCCTTATCCGGGTGTATTTTCGGTTGCCTAACCACTCTTGGTCGGGGTGCCCGCCCACACCCAGACTACACCAATTTCTCTTCTGAGCGGAGGAGGAAAAATCCCATCAAATCTCCCCATTTCCAACTTAAGAGAAATTCGTCTTCTTCAAGCCAGCCAGATTTCTACAAACCTCAAACCTGACTTTGAGCAAAGCCTTGGTTGTTAATGTGTTGTGAATTTTAAAATACATAGAAATTGAAAATCTATGTGTGACATCCAGTTATATCATATAGATTTAGTTCAAGAACATGATCATTAAGGATTCTGATATAACTTTGAAATAGTTATACTACATGAAAGTTCAAGTCTATAAGGTACCTTTTATTATGTGTATATTTTCCTTACATATTTTGAAAATCAGTCCAGAATTGTTGTGTTTTTTTTTTTTTTTTTTTTAACACAAACACCCCACCCCCACCCTCACACTTACGCTATAGTAAGATTTCATCATCTATGGGTACTTGAACCCCAAACCGCGTGTTGAAACTTCTGGGGGTCTATAAAATAAAATTATAGTTTCTTGTTATATCTCTTGACGAATGACTTTGGTTCCTTGAATTGAAACATGGTGGAGAGTTTCCATTTAATGACATCATAGATGGACACATGCATGTCTTTTCATAATAGGGCTTCAAAGTCTATTTTTAATTCAACTTTCAACAATGAGCTCTTTTCTCCTTCTTCACCACTATTTTCTTGATGGAGTTATTTTAAAGAATTTGTAGAAATTGTAAAAAGTTTAGGGCGGTAAATTGCAAAAAGAAAAGAATTGCAAAAAGAAAAGAATTCGAAGTGTATGTTACAAAATAAGAAGTAGAGAGCATGTTGCAGAAGTGTGTTTAAGGTGTGGTTTATCAATTTTGTAAGCCAAGCTTACATTTTTCCCATTTAGGAGGTGGGGCTTATTATATTTTGGTGGCTGATTTGCTATAACCCTCTTACAAATTGGTTTAAACACAGTAATCTATCCTATCTATGAGCGTGTTTTATTTTATTTGGCCTCTTCTGCACTATGCTCTTTCAAACTGCATGGCCCATCTAAGTTCCTAACACCCCATATACTGAAATGAGTTAGGAATCTAGGCCACAAACACGACCCATGAGAACAAGTCAACAGGACCGTACATGTGCAGGCATCCACCAATCAGGAGGGTCCAAATTGTGTTGTCGCTGTAGATGGCGCACAGCCTTGAAAAGTACAGTCGCATAAGGATCATAACGGTCGAATTGGCCTCCATCATATATTGGACGGTTAGCAAGAGAGCGATTCGCCGTCCAAGCTCTACTGGTGAAATCAGAAGGTCAAGATCATCTCATAAGTGCAATTTTCATACCACACCAACTGGGCCAGATAATATTGACAGTCGAGATTGATTGACACACCATGGAGGGGGCCATGTACGGTGGATGAGCTATTGACTGGTTGTCCATTGACAAGAAGGCAAGAAAGAAACGCCTCCTTTGACAGGCGGAAACAGCGGAGAGTAGAGAGAGCAAGTTGGCAACTTGCAAACGAGAAAATGATCACAAAGCTACAAAGACTCGCTTTAGAAGAAAAGAGAGTCTTGATTCAGTGAGCAGCACCTCATCTGAGGAGGTGGAACACGTGTCAGGTACCCATCTATGGAGAACACACGTGAGAGATCCAGACCGTTCATCAGGTACTCAGGTAGGGTATATCAACATACAATAGATAAAAACAATGCTGATCTGAAAATAAGTCAGGTCCAAATTGTATGATAGAAAAAAGGGCAGTCTAGAGAAAAAGTCCCACTATAAAAACTCAAACATACACGTGTGGCTCATGTGATTACTTAACACCGTTGATTTTTTATACATGGTATGTTCAAAGTGCGCCCTACATGATGAATGGCCCGGATCTCTGAGATTCATTCCCCCTCACATAATCACGGCTGGAATGTGAAAATGCAAAATCCAGAAGAAAATTTGAAACGAGGAACAGCTTGAGAGAGAGAGAAGAAGGGAAGTTAGGTGGATTGTCATACCACCGCTACTTTCCTTCACATGCATTTAATTTCTTTCGGTAAAGAAAGGAATGGCTTAAAGCGATCACGGACTGTGTCCTAATTGCGTTTGTGGATAGGATTTCATCATCTTTTTGTAGACGTTAGTCACTTGTGGGTGACATAGATGAGGGAACTCGTGGCTCACGTGACATCTGGGAAAATTTCGGCCAGGTGGGGCCATCCATTTACATGCTCTCACGCAAAATTCAACCTACTCCCCTTATCAACCCAGTAGCATGCCCACCGGAAAATTTGACGGCTATGATAGAAAGGAGATGCGGTGTAGATTTCATGTACACATGGACTGCAGGATGAAAAGGGGCAACCTGATCTTTGGGCCGGAGTATATTAGGCCGGCCCATATGATGAATGGTGTGGATCTCCCACGTGTGCCGCTGGATCTGCTACAAACGTTTGTAGAAAGATAATAAACATGCTCCACAACTCGTATTGAATTGATGGAGGGTTGCTAACATTGAAGTGTGACTAAAGTGTGGGTGCGTGTGTACTAACCCAAAAAAATAAAAATAAATAAATAAAATAAAAAATAAAAAATAAAAAAGAAAATTTTGAATTGATGGGTTCTTTTCCTTGGCGGTAAACTTGTAAGAGTTTCAACACAGATTTGGGGTTCAAATTTTCATTGGTGGTGAAATACGACTATGGCGTAAGTAAGTGTATATTGTATTGCTGGTAAATGACCCTTTATCACATCACATCTGCATTTTATGATTTTTAGTATATTTCGTACGTTTTGCATGACATCCATTGCACACATCAAATGAGTTTGACAGACGTCCTAAAATTACTTCTATGCAAATATTCAATAGCCCAAAAACTTCCAAATTCACTTGGTAGCACAGGTGATGGCCGGTTTGTTCTGCTTTAATTTTCGATTCGATTGGTTTGATCAGCCTTTTCTACTTTCTTAATGTGACTGTTCAATTCCATAAACAAACCATAGTGGGCTCACAACCAAACTTGTAAAATGAGGTTGTTACAAGGTATTTCATCTGTTGGGGGCATTATCCTTCAAATCTCGATCGTCTTCCAATGATCCACACCATTAAAATGATGTTTCTTACATTATACGATTGATAAATAGTAGTAAAATTATTAAATTTAATCATTGTGAAAATTGGCTCATTTGCTTTGAAAAGGAGTAGTCATAATACACTAAGCATGATCAAAGGGTTGAATTATATTCACTCTTTAGACGAATTTTTGGACATTCCCCCTTCCAATGGCCAAATGGTTTGCCGTAATGAAAAGAACCCAACTCCAATGACTAAAACCCGCGATGTATGATATTCTGATACGTTCAGATGTATTGCATCATAACTCAACCATAGGGTAAACTTTTTCTACAGACGTTGCAGAGGATCCGGCGTCATTTATGCTACGGTAATTTGTAAAAGTTTCCTTTACTCAGAAAGAAGATTCGACCATTCGCACGTGTGGGTTGGATCGATAACCTCGGCGTTGTGAATTGCGTGTTATGAATGTTTGGGCGCCGGCCTGGATGTTGACAAAATGTATGAATCTATCTGGTGCTAAACACCACTACCATAGTCAAGGCATCCAGCACTCCATTTATGTATACGTGGTAAACATGTGCTAGATCTGGACCTTTCATCTGTTGGGACATGTTTCAGATGGCCTGTAAACCAACAATTTCACAATTCAAACGATCCTAGTCAGTGATCTGTGGAGGTCTTTCTTGTTTGAAAGAATTTCTAGCCAGCAGTTTGTCACTCAACGATGAAAAGAACTCCAATCAGCGGCTATGGTATTTGAGCAGCACGTTGCATATGTAAAGTACCGTTGGAAAGACTAACGGTCCGGATCTGATAAAGGTGGTCCACCTTTATGGAGATACTGAGATGTTCGCGCTTAGCACGGGATGGTTTCCGTGTTATAATCCTCGGTGTTTATGTCATTTTCGTGCATGGGCCACAACACAAGCGTGCATGGATTCAGAGGGCCCGACGATTTTCGATCCTACTGCCGATTAGGCGCGAACCCCCATCCAGCATGGTGGGTGCGGCCCTACCTAGATGTATGTGTTATATATCCATGCCGTCCATCAGTTTTGCCAGCTCATTTTAGGGAATTATCAAAACAACTAAGCAGACAAAATTCCCTGGTGGACCACACAGTAGAAATTGAATTCCCACCATTAAAAACTTATTAGGGGCGATGAAAGTTTTCAATCAATCTTCTATTTGTGTTTTCCCTTCATCCAGGTTTGTGTGACCTTATCAACAGGTTGGATGGCAAATAAACGTTACAGTGGACGCTAGGAAGTTTTCAATGGTTGGCGTTCATCAACTGTTGTTTACTGTGGTGTGGACCACCTGATATTTTTATCTACTTCATTTTCTCAAGCATGCACTAAAATTCATTGGCAAAACGGATGGATGGTGTGGATATACAACACATAGATCAAGGTTGGCCCCACGGTCAGGGCCGCACCCACCTGGCTGGATCCGAGGTCTCACCCCATTGTTTGGGTGTAACATGGCCGACATACCATACCAAGTCCATGACCAGTCGTACCATATAAAGGCTTTCGTGGCTTAGTTATTGAAAGAAAAAAGAGGTTGGCCCTCATGTCCATATCATGATGGCCCATTTATCCAAGTTGCTCTATTTTGATTATCGTAGTTATTTGATACTCTAGTAGTGCATTACGCTTGATACACAGGCTATTAGATATCATAGGCATGTCATTTATGAACGAAAATTAAACCGACTGAATTGCGTAATAGACCGTCGCAGGGTCACAGGCCCAAAATCAGATTGGTTGAACAATCCTAACCGCTGATTCTTAGACACTTTTTTGTCGAAACGGGACTATCATTTTTTTCTTCTTCCATGTCTAACTGTCCAATAAATGTCCACTAATGGATGGTCGGCTAATCCAATAAGACTAATTTTTAGTTCATGATACATCAAAACCAGAATCATAACTTTGGACAGTTTACTTTGACTTATATATACTATGTATGCAGTTTCTGAGTGATAATTTCCAAGGGCCTGCGTATCATCTATCTCACTTTGCCAGAGTATTAAAGTTTTTTTTTTCTTCTTCTTTTTTTTCTTTTGATTATCCTCTGGTAGCACAAGAAACAGGACGGGTTTCCACATTTAGCACGTCGGATCAGCAAAGAGAATTTGTTAGTCGTGGATCTGGACCGTCTATCTCGTTGATCTTATCCATGGATGGACAATGGTTAAGAATCACATCGAACAGACTATCCTGGCCACAGGAATGATGTCCTTCAAATGGATGGTCAAAAATGAAAATTTTCAAAAGAAAACACTCGACGAGAAAAAAAAATGGCTAGAGGCCCATCGTAGTTAGTAATGTCCAGTTGAACAGATGGTCCAAATTCACTGTCCCACCTGCCATGTTTCACTCATAGAGAGACTAACAATCCGTGATGATCCAACGCGCTGGATCAGACTGAGGTTCAGGAAAAGAGTTAGCTTGTTTGGTTATAACATGGCCGACAGATTTGAGACTATGATCAGTCATGTAATGATTTGTCCTTATCATGAAACATTAAGGTAATGGCTTTCATCGAATCTGATCCACAAGACATCAACTCAACCAGTGTGGTCCAGGACGATGGACGGTCAATAAAGTTCCAAAAGCAACAAATACATGGGTGGGCCACTTGCAAGAATGGTCCCAACTTAATGCACCGTTGTGGGAACGTACGAAAATATCATTTTCGACCCCAATTCTCCAAAAGGTAGGAATTTCGACATTTGAGTTGTTTGAAAAGGTAGTGGGCTGGGCTTACCCAGCCAATTTTTTGGTCGGATTTGGGCCAAGCCATTCTGACCGTTGGTTTTTTGGTACGATGACGAATTGATTTGGACCTAGGCTTGAATCTTCCTAAAGGCCCAATCAGTATACCCATCACCCCACTCATTTAACATTGAAAGGGCTGTCTTTGTCTGGTTTTGGCCAGTCCAGCGATCGGTCCATACCCAGTTCTTTATCTCAAGGTCTGGGTTTGGCATGGTCTAAGGTCCTTAGTTCATGGGCGCACTGGTACATAATTCAGCATGCACAGGTCCGACCATTTGTCACCTTAGTGGATCGGGTCATAGACCAGCGGTAGTCAGGCTGATAGAATTTGGGTCTCTTGTTTGAGCAACGAACTGGTTTTTGTTGGGTCGTTTTACCCATTGGGTCTTTGGGCCTTGGTCTCGTTTGGATCACGCAAGATCCGAGTGGGGCCTAACTCAATTAAAGACATTTACATGGTCGGGACCACCCAATAGATGGATTAGATCCCATGTACGTGTGCCCCTTGGACACATGCATGGTGTGTAAATGGCTGTCTTATATGTGTATGGCTTATATATATATGGTCATGCATTCGATCAGCAACTTTATCGGTGGACTGTATCATTAAATTTACATCACCGGATTATCCAAGCTGCCTTAATGTGAACCATCGGTTTACCTTTTTAACAATCCTGATTTTCCCTCGGAGCTATTGCAGTTTAATGTGTGATGTTCTAGCCGATGCGATGGCGTCCGCTGGATGATCAGCGCGGTCTAGAAGTTTTGCACTTGCCACATCCCTTCATGGACTGATTGATCTTCCTAAACATTTGAGGTCGATGTTTATTATTCATCTTTTTCACTTTGATGTTAGGGTGCGTTTGGTTGCACCAATCACCATTTACCATGACATTTCATGATTAAAAAAGACCAAAAAAAAAAAAAAAAAAAAAAAATCATTATTAAAATCAATCTCATTTGTTGCGAAATATTATGAGATTTCACGAAATCTAGTGCAACCAAACACACCCCAAATCCATTTGTTAGTTTTATGGTAAGTAAGAAAAAAATGAAAATTAATGATAATATCAACAGATGTGTCAGCATTTCTCACATTTATACCATTACCCAGGCCCACCTTTAGCATGGACGTCCCTGTTTTTTTCTTGAGCGTGTAGTCAGGTGATGCGCACCTGATGGATCGTTTGGTTCCCACGTGCATGCAAGAGCTGTGGCTCAGTAGTCATTCCCTTACAACAGTCAATTTTCAATTTTAACCATTCATTTGTTAGCTGTTGATTGGACAGTCATGGTTTTTGGGCCTCTGGCTAATTAACGAGGGCCCTGATGTACGGATGGTCAGATTGAAAATTGGCTAGGTTTAAGGTAGCAATAAACAAAAATTAAAATGATGGGGTGAGAGAGGCTCGAACTCTCGACCTCAGGATTACTCGAAAGCTATGAGACCTACGCGCTAGCCAACTGCGCCACCACCCCATTGTTGGGAGAATCTCGAGAATCTACTTAATGATTATTCTTCCAAGTAGGGCCCAGTTTTTCAGTGATCTAAACTGTTGATATTATATGCCCTGACTTGAACGGACCACGTAGAAAAAATCTCCCCGAAGGAAAACGTCAAGAGCGGCTAAGAAAGAAAATACATCGACGGTCGCTATTCAACAACGACACGGATTGAGGCCCATCATATGAACGTTTGGTCAAGGGAACATGTCCCACCTTATTGAAAAGGAGAACTCAGAAAAGTCCTAAGACTTTCGCCAGAGCTGGAATGCGTCCAGAATCATTGCACTAGGATGATAGGAACCCTGGCCTTTAAAGCTGGACTCATTTTCGAATGATCCAAACCGTCTAGATAACAGGCTTCACCTTGATGGTGGAAATCTGAAGAATATTAAATTTTACTATTTTAATCCTTTGACGATTTTAATATTTTCCTTTGAATATGAACGGACTGGATATAAAATTCATATACTAAGGTGGGCCTCACGATAAGTCTGCATCGTCTTGAGTGAGGCAAAATGGATGGGTGGATTGGATATAAAATTCATATACCAAGGTGGGCCTTACGATAAGGACTGCATCGTCTTGGATGAGGCCAGGGCCACACCTAATGCACTCCCAAGTAGACAACCTATTGTCCGATTGCAAGCAGATGGATTTTTACCTATACAAAGATAGGTGGGCCTACTATAATGTTTGTGAGAAATCCACCCCGTCCATTTGTTTTGTCTAGTCATATTAGGATGTGAGTAAAAAAATGAGGTAGATCTAGAATTCATGTAAGTCGAATGATAAGAAAAAGTGAGTAGGAAAATGCCTACTATTGAAACCTTATTGGGGTCCACCGTTATTCCTATATGCCATTCATATCGTTCTCAAGGTCATTCCTATTGGGATGATCTGAAAATGCAAAAATATTAGTTTAATATAAAACTTTTGTAGCCTCACAAATGTTCAACAGTGGACTTTCAATCCTTAATATTTCCTGTCGTGCAACCTACTTGAGTTTTGGATCTACCCCATTTTTTGTCTCATGCCTTAACATGTCATGAAAAAATGGATGGACGGTGTGGATGTCTCACAGCATGACTTCGGGCCCTTATCACATCAAGTTTCTGCCATAACTTCCAGCAATTTGAAATTTTATCATCCAACGGCTCAAGTGAAGACACCACTCAACATTATGTTAAGGTTGCATGCACTTAACCGTGTGTGTGTGTGTGTATGTGTGTGTGTGTGTGTGTGTGTGTAATTCAATTCAATTCGATACAGATCGATTTGATTTTCAATTTGATTCGATCCATCGGACTTGAAAATTAAAATTGAATTGAATTGATCTTTGGGAACAATTCGATTCAATTTGATTTGTTCGATTCGATTTAATCGATAAATTGATCATAAATTGAATTGTGTGCAGCCTTATTTATATTATAACTAAGGCTGTCAATGGGCCAGGTCGGGCCAAGTAAAATGAATAGAACGGGCCGACAGGCTGGCCCAAAGAGTTTAAATCCATGCCCAATCCAACCCCAGGCCCAACCTGCTTACCGTCCTTAATATGAAATCCATTTCATTCCCAAATACTTGTTTGAGTAAAACCTATTTTTCAGCACTTATAAATGAATTTTGGTATTTTCAATAATTTTTCTCTTATTTTTGACATTTGATAAATTCATATATTTAAGTGCTAATTTTCAAATATTAGGAACTTTTAAATAAATTATGTGACAGATTTTTTCAATACTTATAAATACTAAAATTTAGCACTTCAAAATTTCAGTACTTAATTTAACTTTCAGATCTTATTTTCTTAATTTAATTTCTAGACCCTATTTTTCTACTTATTAAGGGCCCGTTTGGATTGTAAGTTACTTAAGATAAACTACTTATCAAATGAGTAACTTATCTTAGTTTCTACTTCATCGGTAGAGAAGTATGTTTGGCAAAGAACTTACTTATTATCCAAAAAATAGAAAAGTTTCCAACATCACAAGTAATCATCCCTCAAACCTATTTGGTCACCTTCACATCTATTGTCTATCATGTGGGGCCAAACTTTGATGTGTATCGTTCATTGTGTGGCCCCTACTAATGTGGGTTGTCCATCATTTGGGGCCCACCTTGCATGTGGGCCTCTACTTATATGGTAGTATCCAACAAAATTGAAAAAAAAAAAAAAAACAGTTGGACATGGTAGATTTGTACGGATATCTCTATGGACTCCGGGAATGTTCCATTGATGGACGTTGTTGTTCCCATTGTTAAACGGTGGGGCCCACAGAGCCTAGAGCAAGCTGATATTTGTGTTTCCATATCAACCAGGTCTCACGTGACTTGGTAAACAAGTTTGATGGCAAAGAAAATCATGTCCATCATGTAGGTCTCACCTCTAATGTGGGCCATCCATCATGCAAGGCTCGCCTTGGATATGGTGACTTGGTAAACAGGTTTGATGGAAAAGAAAATCACGTCCATCATATGGGCCCCACCTCTGATGTGGGTCGTCCATCATGCGGCCCGCCTAGGATATGGACCACTCATCATTAGGGCCAACTTTTGATGTGGACTGTCCATCATGTCAGGCCCACTTTGATGTGGATCATCCATCTTTTTCGGCCTGTTTGGATGCACCTGCACCTGCATCGTCCATCCATTTCCCCACCTTTGTGGACCCCACATCTCCAAGTAGTAGAGATAATTACTTATACGGTTGAAACCTTGTAAGAGGCTATCTTAATGTATGTATTGAATACATTTTATTCATCTTTTTGCTAGATTATTTTCCTAGACATGGGACCACCAGGGAGTGGGTCCCACCATAAGAAACACTGATTGATAGTTCACTATTAAAAACTTCTTAGGACTTGCCATGATAGTATGTTACGTATCTACTCCGTTTGTTCGGTTTGGAAGAAGCTTTCATGCCAATGAAAGGAGTTTCGCAAGATGCCCTCAACTATTCAGCTAGTGAGGAAAAAGCAAAAAAACAAATAAAAAAAAAAAATCTGAAATACTTACGAAGTTTTCAACTGATTAGGAATTGATAACTAACTATTAACCAAACTAACTTATTCAAAACAAGTAATTAAACTACCGATCTCACGATAATATTGTTAAAATATCAATATTGTCACTAGACAGTAATATGAGAAAAAGTTGAAAACTTAAGGAACTTGTGATATCCTCAAAATTTGAAAATCTCTTGAGAAATGTCTGGCCCGAGAGATTTCGAGGCTAATATGGCTCGATGTTGCCATACTATTCATATGCAATACCAGGATGTATAAGTTGATACTTTAAACCTTGGTTAAAGGGTGATGCAACCTAGAAATTGGCTGGACCAGGTTGGCCTTGGCAATCCAAACCCAAGTCCATCCCAAGATAGCTGAGACCAGGCAGGTTCTGCCAGTGTGACAGGGAATCGGGCACTGATTGGGAACTACCCCACCAAGACCTAGCTAGAGATGAACGGTCCTATCAGATGATTTGTGGGGCCCATTATAATGTATATGTTTTATCCACATCATCCATCCATTTTGACATATCATTTTAGCAATGAGCCCAAAAAAGAGGAAGATTGATGACTCAAGTAGACCATGCCCTGTGAAGTGAAGTAGTGGGGATTGAAAACTTCTTGAGGGGCATCATAGCCTTGATGCTTTTTGTTAGTTGGTTCCATTATCACAAAGCTGCTTTAAAATTTGCTTGGTTTCAAGATGTAGAATCTATGTTGAGTCACCACTTATCAGGGAAGATCTATCTTGTATTTGGTACAGCATATTTCACTGGTAAAAAATGGAAGAGAACTCGCATCTCCAAGCTTAGCTCTAAGGTAGCTCACTTCTTTTTGGGGTGTTGGATCAAGCTGATTTTTTTGATTTCCTTTCATACAGGTTTATGTGACCTTATAAACAGGTTGGATGGAAAATAAAAATCATCATGGGCCTTAGGAAGTTTTCAACCGTACTAATTCAATACCCACGGCTTCTTGTTGTGTGGTTCACTTGAGCCTTCAATCTGCCTCCTTTTATAGCTCATGTCCTAAAATGATCTATCAAAATGGATGAACAGCATGGATAAAATACATACATCACAGTAGGCCTATAGATCCCCTGACAGGACCGTCTGTCTCTAGCTAGATCCTGGTGAGGGGTAGTTCCCAATCAGCGACCCAAGGAACCATGCACTGAATGGGCAGGTCCCACCATCGAAACATTCGGTGCTAATCTTCATTAAGCAAGCTCAGGCGTACTTGGCGGGCCTTTAGAATTTAGATTAATGCAAGCCATGTTCAGCCCGTTTTCAGAACTAAAACCAAGCTCCAATCCAGCGCACAGTCCTCTAACCTCAGCCAAGCCCAGCTCAAAAAAGGCTGGACTTGGACCGGGACAGGTCATCCTAGCCCAGTTGGAGAGAATCCTTGATCCGAGGCTTTGTTCTGTGACCGGGTAACAAGTAGGCAAAAGTATTGATCAGATGGTTAGGATCATCCGATCAGATTAGTTTTGGCTAAATGGCCCATGAAGATATGGTTGGACCCAACGGTCATGGACGGTTCGATGTTGCACTGCAAGCATGTCTGATAAAACCCATTTGGAAATCATTCCGTTCACACAAGCGTACAGGACCCGAATTTCTTATAACCCTGGGAGCCCGAATAACCAAAAGCTCCGTGGGGCCCACTGTGATGTTTGTGTTATATCCCCCCTATACATCTGCTGTATCAGATCATGTTAGAACGTGAGGTCAAAAACCCAAGCAGATTCAAAACTGAAGTGGGCCACACCACATGACAGAGTGGGGATTGAATGCCCACCATTGAAACCTTTTTGAGGCCCACCTTTAAATGGACGTGGATTAGCTACGGAAGTGACGTCACCTAGTTCTATGGGCCCTACCATGATGTATGCGTCATATCCACACCATCCATTCAGTTGGAGAGATCATTTTAGGTTATGAGCCAAAGAATAAGGCAGATCCAAAAGCTCAAGTGAACTTCACCATAGAAGAGAGTGAGGATTGAACGCCTGTCATTAAAAACTTCCTGGGGCAACAGAAGTTTTCCATCAAGCTGAAATTTGTGTTTTCCCTTCGTGGATGTCTGTGTGAATTTATGAACAGGTTGGATCTCAAATAAACATCATGGTGGGCCTTAGGAAGGTTTTATCGGTAGGCGTCACTGTTCATACTGTTTTTTTAATACTGTCCACTTGAGCTTTTTATCTACTTCATTTTTAGGCTCATGCCACACTGTCCACTTAAGCTTTTTATCTACTTCATTTTTAGGCTCATGCCACAAAATGATCTGGCCAAATGGATAGACGGTGTGGATATAATAAATACATTATTACGGCCCACATAACTTGGTGACGCCACTTCACGAGATAGCTCGTCAGTAGCTAATCCGCGTTCCATGCCGTCCTGTCAGGGATTGACCCGCACCTAGCTAGAGACGGACGGTCCTGTCAGGGACTCCGTGGGGGCCACCGTAATGTATTTGTTTTATCCATGCCGTCCATCCATTTTCTAGGGTCATTTTAGACGATGATCCAAAACATTAAGTAGGGAAAAGGTTCGAATGGACCACACCATAGGAATCAGTGGTAACCTCCACCGTTGAAACCTTAGGACAGCCCATCATGACGTTTAGTTGCCATCCAACCTGTTCATAAGGTCACATAGACCTGGATGAAGGGAAAACATAAGTATCAGCTTGATCTAAAACTTCTGTGGCCCTCAAGAGGTTTTCAGCGTTAGGAATTCAATCCCTACTGTTTCCTGTGGTGTGGTCAACTAAAGCCTTTGATCTAATTCAGTGTTGGTCCCATGACATAAAATGATCTTTCAAAGTGGATGGATAGATTGGATAAAGAAAATACATCACTTTGGACCCCACAAAGCCCCTAACAGGACAGTCCGTCTCTAGATAGGTCCTAGTGGGCGTAGTACCCAATCCGCGCCCATTAAATGGTCTAAATATAGGGGCACGGTTTGTATAGGCCATAGACCAAAACGTATTCTGAAACGATATTCAAACTGGCAGATTGGCGAACATCAGTCGTTGAAAAACCCATATCGAGAGGTTAGATCTGTCCCATCACTCTGATCTTGGATTTATGATCTATCTGCTATAGGTCCCAGGAATCCAACGGTTTAGATTGAATGACGTGCATGTCCCATTCACAATTACTGAGAGCCATATCAAATACCTCACCTCACGAGAAGAACAAAGGGCATATTAGTAATTACACGTAGCAACGAACGCCAAACGCCCAGCGATAAAGACGGGGAAGAGAGGGGTAGAATCGTCATCACAGAAGATGGCAGATAGCGTGCCGTTAGCTTTCCCGCCTCGCGTGCTCCGTCAGCTTAGTCCGTGGGCCCCACAGTGCAACGGAATCCTTAACAACACCCGTTTGTGTAGTTGTATGGTATACATCACTCGAGCTCCGTGGGCCCACCGTGCTGTACGTGAAATCCCCTCGTACATCAGGTGCGTCCAACCATATTTAGTCTTATTGCCAACATCAGCCCAATCCACAGTCAGGTGGACCACACCACAGGGACCAATGGAGAGGGGACGCCAACCGTAGGTTATGTGTGGGCTTACATCCAATCCGTTCATCAGGTGCGCCTCACCAGAATGACAGAATGTGCAAAACTCAGAGAGCCACACCGTATGATTTTGCATTGGTTCCTGTACTATGGCCCATTGATTTTTCTACCACGCGATGATTTTAAGGTTTGTACGGTAAAATTGAGAATACACGCCTGATGGACGGAGTGGATTTTACATGCAGAACACGGTGGGCTCCACAAGATGAATTCAACAAAGGCTGTGAAGGATTCCGGTCCAACGGTCAGGGACGTGGCTGAAAAAAAAGATCGTTAAGATATCTAGCGTAGAAGCCCCCCCCTTCTAACACACCATCTGATAATCCACACCGTTCATCTAGAAGTCCCGACTGTTGATGGTTCAATTGGAAAGAAATCTTACCCATCACAGATCTTATCCTCCGTACAAAGTTGCTTAGAAACAACGGTCCGGGAAAGCAGTTTCTAGCTCATGTTAAAATGAACAGCAATGATCTCCGATCAGTGAGATTCTCTACAAGTGCACAAAATACGTAGGAGATTCTAGATGAACGGTCTGGATCATCACGTGGTGGGCCAGACGTTGCGAACCTTGCTAGCAAACCTCTTCAAAAGAGAGGCAAAAAACCCGGGCTTCCTCCGATTCGCCCGCGAAAGCCTAGAAATAGCATAAAATCCTGATTTTCGGAGATTCCGAGTTCTTATTCTTCCTTTTTTTTTTTTATTATTCTTTTTTGAATTATTGTTAGTTGCTTCTAACGAGTGAGAGATGGATTTCGGAGTAGTGATGGAATTATCGGGATTGCAGAAACATCGAAGTCTTTATGTGCCCGAGCTCCCTTCTTCCCTTCAGGTTCTTTCTCTGTTTCACACATCAGACGGTTCAGATCGTCCGATCAGTGAGAATTTCTTACCTTGGCTGATCCACGGTGGGACCCACCCGGCCAATCTGGATTATGAATTGTTGATCCAGCATTCTGTATCGCTTTGGCCCGTCTTCAATCGATCCTTACTGCACATCTGATGGGCCCCTCGACAATGTGGATGACCAATGCTGCAAAACCGCCTCCTCAGGGAGATCCTAGCTGCCTGATAGTTGGTATGCAAAATGGATGGATTGGATTGTTTGAAGGAAGGAGATTTGGTCCATTGTCCATGTGCGGTGGGTGCCACCAGATGAATGGACCGGATTGCTGAAAGGCGGGCCCCACATGTAAGGGAAGTGAAGTAAACCCTGCTAATTCTAGCTGAAAATGGTGTGAAAAGAAGAAGGTCAGTAGTCCTTGCAAATTTCATACTTGCGAAGGAATATGGCCCCCTATTGGCTGCACGCAAGGGCCCCAACCCTGAGAAGTGGGGCCCGTCTTTGGCAGCCAATGGATGGCTGTGATCATAGAAGACTGCAGTTTGTGTGAACCTTGAAATCAGACCTCATACTGTAATACTTCCTAAATTAGTTGTAGACTTGTAGCATTATCCTATAAGCTGATCATGTGGGATAAAAAAGGAAATGGTGCTTGCAACCACAAGATCAATAGTCTAATCATCTTCTATTCCTGTTCTATCAGGGAAGTGCAGTGCAAGCTGAATTTGGAGATGCTACTACTGTTGCTGATCCGTCGGATGCACAGTCGGTCAGTCGATTGTTTCCTCTGACTTATGGGCAGCCGTTGGTTCATTTCTTGACTCCATCTAATGACACCCCTGATGGCCATGCTGCAAAAGAATCAGCGCCGACAATTAGGTAATAAATGCAGTATAATTATAGGATGCAGTTTGCTGATGCTCAGGATTCTGTGCATATGGGGCCCGCTTCGGTTATCGGAACAGTTGATTCGATGGACCCCACTAAAGATAGGGGATCCAGGGTAAATTCCCATGCCCAAAAATGCTAGGGAAACGGCTTTGTTAATCACATTTTAATTGCCACTTATTCCCCATGGTTTTAGTGTTCTGTTTTGAAATGGATTTGTGATGGTCCAACCTGGCTAGGTGGCAGCCTAGAAATGGATCTCACCCCACTCTCGAGTGATAGATGATCCATTGGCTGGATTGTGTGAAGATCCAGCCAATAGGTGTTTTAGTCTTTGTTGGTTTGCCTCACAACATTCTCCTTGGGCATTTCAATAAGCAAGGATTCATCTTTCAAAAGATTCTAACTTTTGAATCTTAGCCCTTTTCTCAATTGAATGTGAGCCGTTGCTTTGTTTTCCTCTTGACCATCAACTTTTTGGCCACCAATTAGAGGGTTAAATTTTTTTAATATGAGAAACAATGAAATGCGGCCTCTAAATCAAACCAAAATGGATGCAATGGATCGAAGAAGAAGAAGAAGATTGTGGCAAAGAAACCAAAGAAAAAGGCTATGGGCTTTTTTATTCCAAACAAAAATAAATAAATAATTTATTAAAATACTAGAAATTCATCACAACCCTATGGGCTTTTTATAGTTTGGCCATAACTCACTCAGTCGATATTAAAATTGCATGATCTTCGGGTTGTTTGAATCTAATTCAATAGAATATCAAATGTGATCAATTTCATGTCATTCTAATACCATTTGATGCAAGAAAAATGGCCCACCAAAAGAGTGACAAAAACACAAAAATGAAAATTTTAAATAATCCATCACCAAATTTACTCCTGAAAAGTATAGATATTATAAATATGAGAGCCATCCAATTGATCCCATCAGATACACAATGTAATCGGACCGTTGATCCTATCATATTTCATCAGACCATGGATCTGGTCCAAATCACCAATCAAGACAATCTGAATGGTTGGATTCATCAGATCTTTGATCAACCATCTTGTGTAGTTGTTTGCTTTCAACCTCACATGCATGGACTCTACCTATGCCAATGATCAAGTGCCAAAGTTCCTCATGAATGCATCATTTCTTCCTGCTCCATTTATAATCATGAAAGAAAAGGAAACCAAGATGTTTTAATGGCAATCTCTTTTGGGCATTCTCTCTATCAAGGTCTGTTTATTTAATCAGATAGTTGGATCTGCATAAATAGTATATGATCAATGAATACGAAGTATTGTCTAACTGCTCATGTTAGTCCATGGTTGAGCTGTTACAAGAATTGAAGATAAGACATATTACGATCAAATTCATACAAGATAACACATACTACGATCATATTCGTACACTAAAGGTGTGTTTGGATGCATAGCTGAATCAGATTGCAAACATTCGGTTTAATCAATAGGAAATGACCCAGGCTAGTGTTGTTATCTAGTGTTCATGACGAGGAAGTAGCCTTCACATTGAAGTTAAATTTCTTTCGAGCCCATCTTGAAACTAATGCGATTGCAAAAATCTCAATTTGGTTATCTCACTCCATAATGCTAAAATTCAAGTCAGTGCTACATGCATACGTGCTCTAATATTCATATTGCTGCATCCTACATAGATCTTGTCGCTTCTTTGATAGTGGCAGGCCTCTTGCTAAGCCACACGTCTGCAAGCTGCCACTTTTTCTGTTGACTGGTGTCCTCGATCTTGTCTATCACATTTTAAATTTATTAGTTCATGTTATTTACTCAATCTTGTAGCTATCATCCTTCATGACCAAATGGCTATTTCCAGGGTCGGGGTTCTGTTTTGTGGGCGCCAGTCGCCAGGAGGGCATAACGTTGTCTGTGGGCTTTATGATGCTATCAAGTCTCACAATCCCAAAAGCACTTTGATAGGATTTTGCGGTGAGTGTTTCTTTTTTGATGGATATGGTTCCAGGTTGCAGTTCTTGCACAACTTTATTCATGTGCCGAAGCACTTCTCTTCCAATATGTTTTTCGAGTAAAACAACCTTTCAGCTTGTCCAAATACAAAGTAGTAATTAATGGCATGTTCAGTAAGGTTCTTCTGTGGTTGGCTATGATACGTTCCATTGAATTTCATTATCAAATTGATGAAAGAAAAGCTCCATATGTTAACACGCCTGGCATAGACGAATGATATCCTTCCATTTCAGTTCGTTTCTCTCCTAGTCTAGAGTGATTATTTTGATGATACATGCATCCTCATGAAAACAGGGGGAACTGAAGGTCTATTTGCTCAAAAAACCCTAGAGATCACGGAGGATATTGTATTGACTTATCGCAATCAGGGTATATTTCCAAGCTTTTCCTATCCATGCCTTTTATTTGAATTTATTTGCATCCTTGTCATAATATCCACATTTGAGCTGTTCACCACAATTCATACTACCTTGAATGCTTTAGATGTGCACTACCTTCTAAAGGAAGAAAGGTGATAGATAGGACTAAAACATTAGAAATAAGGAATCTGTCTCATGTTAAAGAGCCATGGAACTGCAAAGGCATTTTGCTCCTTTATTGTTGAAATGATGTACTTTTGTGGCCAAATAACTTCAAGGATGTTTCCTATATAAAGTCAAATTCTTTATAAAAAAAAATCATGAAAACAAAAAATGTCCGCTTCAATATTTTCCATATATAGATTAGCATGAGACATTCCTGGTAGTGATGCATCAGCCAATCCGAAGTCCAGGTAAAGGAGGGTTGATGACAATCGGGCAGCTGATTGTTGAATTCTTGCCGAGAAATCATGCGGCATACAAGCCAAGAGTAAATTACTGGGAAAAGGCTATGATATGATGATGATGATGATGATGTTCTTTGTGATGCATTTTCATGTCGGCACTCTTCAAAAAAAAAAAAAAAATGCCGGCATTTTTGGATACTGGTCAGGAAAGGGTCCCATTCACTGCTTATAATTTCCTCCATACACTCAACACACCTGTGAAAATGGAATCACATTGATCAGGCAGTCCATTGCATCATGGCGATATAGCTAAACACCGAACCAATCGGATTAAGTAAGCTTTCATATTTGCTGGTTAAGAACAAGTTGAGCAAAAGAATGAGTAGTCTGCATTCAATGGACAAAAATCGCACTTGTCAGAATGCTAGGATTGTAAAATTGCATGACTTTTGGGATCAGCATTTTCAATTGTCCCAGACATCTGCTTCATCTACCTAGCTTGATAATGGATGTTTAAGAAAAAGTGAAGCAAACAAATGAGGGATTTCTGCCTTCTATCAAACAAGATTTCACCCATAACATGTCTTGGATTAGAGGTGTAACTCAGTCTGGTTGGGTTGGGTTGAGGGTCAATCTGAGACGGACCAAACCTCAAGAGGACCCAACCTGCAACCCGGCCTGACTCGAATTCCAACCTGTGTAGGAATTCTTTTTGTACATGTAAAATAACAATGCACTAAAGAATAGAGGTAGCCTACTTCATATTTTGGCCTTGGTATGTGACAATGTTAATGGGTTCTGGCCCACAAAATGGAACTGTCTCAGCTGTACATTTGTTGATCATTTCAAGCGAACTTCAACTTGGATTGAATTTTTCACATCTCTTGCTAAGGTGGTTATAATATGCTGGGAAGAACAAAGGATCAGATAAGGACAACGGAACAAGTGAATGCTGCATTAGCAACATGCCAAGCATTGAAGCTAGATGGGCTTGTGATTATAGGAGGTAAATCCTAGCTTAACTTATATCATTGATTGATATTTCTACCTGTTTTCTCACATTCTATTTCTTTTCACAAAGGTGTCATATCCAACACTGATGCAGCTCAGCTCGCCGAGACATTCTCTGAAGCAAAATGCCAAACTAAGGTGCTTTAATCTTTTAGTTTAGCAAGATGGCTTAGGTACTTATTATGTTTTCAGGAACCTTAGTGCTTTTTTGTGAACTTTGAGGCATAAAAAAAATACTCAATTCATCTACAGAGTAAGAGTAATGAACACAATCTTTTGAAGGGTGCCAGACAGAAGCCGGCGTGGCTTGTTCTGACTCGATCAGGATTGATGTATCCTTCACATACACGGGCGAGTCGGGCCAATTCAGCCCTGACTCAGTCGAGTCACAACTGGACCGAGGACCGAACGAGTCAATCCGAATTGTTTAACCACGTTCTCCATGAAACTGATTCGACTTGCTATTGGACAATGTAAATTTCCTCCTCTGGTCTTGTAGGTGGTTGGGATTCCTGTTACCTTATATGGGGATTTGAAGAACCAGTTCGTCGAAGCAAATGTTGGATTTGATACGATTTGCAAGGTACATTGGTGATCATCTCTGCTCATTTTCCTACCTTTCTACCAAATCTGGCTTGGAAGATGGCTCTATAACAGAATGAGCATGCACGCTATATATCAAATATGTCTCTCTATACTTCTCATGGAATTGTACCCTGTCTTGACATCAATAGACTAGTCACATTAGTCCTCTCTATGGCTGAAAATGAAAAAAGCATGACCATTAGATTCTGTGCTTCTTCTATTCTGTTGTCAGGTAAACGCACAACTTATCAGCAATCTATGCACAGATGCACTCTCTGCAGAAAAGGTACAATTAGACATTTCCTTCAAAATGGTCATAACCCGTCTTTGTTTGGTAACTAAGAAATTTCTCGTTCTTTCTAGGCTGTGTTTAGATGCACAAGTGACATGAATTGCAAACACTCGGTTTAATAAAAGAGGAAATGACAGTAACAATTCTTCCAACTAGTATTCATAATAAGACTCGGCACCTCAGATTGCAGTTCCATTTTTTTTTTACAAAAAGAAAATTCCAACTTGAAAGTATCAGACCCAAGTTCCTCTTTATGCCAAGGAAACTACAGTTTGGTTGTTCTCACTTTATTGGACTAATGATTGCAATTCAATCTGATAATGCACACAAACACGGCCTGACTGCATTCAATCAGTTCAGGTTATTCTCACTTCATTGGTTTCATATATGCATGCCGATTTCTCTTGTTCTCTCTTCCAGTATTATTATTTCATCCGGCTCATGGGAAGGAAGGCATCTCATGTTACTTTGGAATGTGCACTCCAATCCAATCCAAATATGGTTAGTTCCTGTTGTTGAAGACATCATGCTTGATTTTCGTGATTGGTTTATGATTTTACAGATAAGAAACTTGCTCCTATGCATTGTCTGGTCAGGTCATCCTCAGTGAGGAGGTTTCCTCCTCAATGCACAGCCTCTCTGATATAACAAAACGGATCTGCGATGCAGTTCAAGCAAGGGCGGGACAAGGTTGGTTTTTCTGTGTTTATACATGAAATATTGCTACAACAGCAATGGCTTTTTGGGACTTACATCCTCGTCATCTCTCTCTCACTCTCTCTCTCTCTCTCTCTCTCTCTCTCTCTCTCTCTCTCTCTCTCTCTCTCTCTCTCTCTCATGTTAGACAAATACCATGGAGTGATCCTTTTACCTGAGGGCCTCATCGAAAGTATACCTGAAGTACACGCTCTGTTGCAGGTAAATAAGTGTATTTACAAAAGCTTACTACCTGTTTAACTATTTGAGGCTTGATAGCCCCACATGCACCTCTACACATGGACATGTGACAATCTGGCATGTGTGAGTGACGCAGAGCCATTTACCATTTGAGACGCACCATGTGTAGATCTTGGCCAAAATCTCAGGCTGTTTGCATATCATGCTGGCCAACCATGTACGAAAACCGGTTGTTTTCATACATTTGTAGAGTACCTTGTAGTTGAATAGCCTGAATTTTTGGCCAAACCATCTAGACAGTGGGTCCCATTGGATATATGGGTTGGAAGTCCTACATGTGCCAGCTACACAAACCTCTTATCTGTTTATTTCTTGGTTCTTGTATTCGTGTCTGTGAAATATATGATCTCATGCAGGCATATGCAGTGTTCGGAGATGAGCATATTTTTTTATGAAGATTAAGTAGGATACACTAATGACAGTAACAATTAATCTGTTTCTTGTAAATCACGAGCAGATAAATAGTCTTCTTTTCTATTTTGTTTCTCTGAGTGTGAAAGGTAACTCACCAGGAAATACATGGTCTTCAAAAGAAAGGAGTTCCCGTGGACAAAATTTCGGCACAATTGTCACCTTGGGCTTCTGCTTTGTTCGAGTTCTTACCACCATTCATCAAGAAGCAGGTAATCAACACTTTAAATGAACTATTCTACACATTCTTTCCTCTTCCGGGTTTCCCAGCAGTGGAAGGGAGATACCCATCCAATTGGCGCCATTAAATATGAAACATTAGTTACAATTGTCCATTTTCATTGGATGGCTAGGATAATCTGAAAGGAGAGATGGTAGGTAATGGCTCATCACATGATGGGGCCCACCAGGGCCCCAGATTTAATGGCTTAGGTGACCAAAACATGGTCCCTACCCATACCATTGTCGGGCCAAAAACAAAATCATTTTTCTTTCAATCACCCCTCAAAAGATGGTCCCCACCTGTAACCTTATTTTGCTGTCAATTGATGTATGCTGATTCCAAATATGATCTTCTTCTTGCAAACACAATTCTTTTAAGTATATATACTTAATCTCGTAGAAATTATTTCTCAGAAGTCAAAGGCGTTGTGATTCTGCTCTCCCCTCAGAACATTGAAAAAAATTTCATCGTGTCCTAAAACAAATCTGTTTTCTCCTCAACCATAATGTTTTCTAGGATGATATTTCCATTCTTAGTACTATGGACCTGTTTCTTCATGCTTAATTAGATGTTAGAGTCTCATGGTGCAAACTATGTGATGCAGCTTCTCCTTTTGCCCGAATCAGACAACTCCGCACAGTTGTCTCAGGTATATATGATTGGAAAGATGCTTGTAGTTTTTTTTTTCATTGTGAAACCAATATGATTTCCATATTTCTTTTATTACTGCAGATTGAAACCGAGAAGCTTTTGGCTCAACTAGTGGAGACAGAGATGGACAAGCAATTGGTAAGTTGGAAGTTATCAAGTCATGGAGCGACTTCTTTTTCACAAAAAAATGCCATATCCTGATTAAGTAAGTCAATATTTTGACTCCATATCTAGCATGTAAATATACATCTATAAATGTGCTTATTTACATCTTCCTGAATATATTTCCAAGAGAAGTGAGACAACGATTGGTGTCAAGAGAGATCAAAGAGGTAATTCATGGTACATGTGGTAGCATGGCATGCCTGTGCAAGATTCAGACAACTATCAGGTGGGCCACACCATGAACATGCCCATCATCTAGTGGGCCACACATGAATAAGAAAGTGGCCAATTAGGAAAAAAGATGACCAACAGTCTCTATCCAATTAAAACATGTACCCACCTGCCCAAAAGGATGCGTATGGAGGTAGTAAGAAAAGACTTGACGATGATGCAGGACAACTAACTACTTACTCTAAAAGCTCGAACTGTTAGAGTGTGGCGAATCAATCACTTTATCTCATAGCCCAAGTCGAGAGGGCCCCGAATCCACGGGTTCACCTCAGGGCCCCGAATCCGCAGGTCACCCTAGGCCCCCAGTTGAATCCTCCTACGTGGACCCCGAATCCACGGGTGGATCCGAATCCATGGTCCCTTTGAGTCCATAGGCGTTGAGTCCACAGCCGACCCTACCCCAAGTGTGCTCCTGAGGCCACAGGCCGCCCCACTCGAGCCCGGTGTGAAAATGCCCCTGCATTATTCACCCCCGGTGAGGAGTTTCGAACACGAGACCTCATTCTCTGATACCAATTTGATGCAGTACAACTAACCATTTGCTCTAAAAGCTCAAATTTTCAGAGTGTGGTGAATTAATCCCTTTATCTCATAGCCCAGGTCAAGAGGGCCCCCGAATCCACGAGTTCACCTCAAGGCCCTAAATCCACGGGTCACTCTGGGCCCTCAGCGGAATCCTCCTACGTGGACCACGAATCAACGGGTGGGTCCAAATCCACGGTCCCCCTGAGTCCACAGCCGACCCCAACCCGAGTGTGCTCCTGACTCCACAGGCTGCCCCACTTGAGCCCGATGTGAAAATGCCCCTGCATTAGAGGACCTATGGTTTGAAGGTCTGGTCCTTGATAGAGTGGAAAGGCGGAACATGATTTCATGTAGCTGATTCAATTAATTGGGATAAGCTTAGATAATGATGACAACCCACCTGATGAGTTCCCTGATCTCACATGCATATTTCGTGCTGGAAATTTTGCAGTGAATAGCCTCAATTGCCATTTCCTTATCTCTTAGTTGAAATATCACAGTAATAAAACTGCCAAAATAATTGAGAGGATTCTGAAATGGCCTACAAATGATGTTGAAAATCTGTTTTCTGTAGATGATATGTATTGATTAATCATTACTTCCTCTGTACTTCCGATTCTTGGTAATTTTGATAAATTCTTCCGTTAGTCTTGGGTTTGCTGATGTTCAAATTTACAGAAGAATGGCACATACAAAGGGAAGAAATTCAATTCTATTTGCCATTTCTTCGGGTATCAAGCTCGAGGATCACTCCCATCTAAATTCGACTGTGATTATGCATATGTAAGGCTTTTTACCATCACTTGATTTTACTTTCATAGTTACAAATCAATAATGGGATTGTAATATAAACTACATGCAGGTTCTCGGTCATGTTTCTTATCATCTTGTAGCAGCTGGATGTAATGGTTACATGGCTACAGTGACCAACCTCAAACATCCTGTCTCTAAGTGGTGCTGTGGTGGTGCTCCATTGACGGTTAGATAAAACATTTCATGAGACCGAGTGTTCTTAGACCTAAACATGAGACATTTAATTTCCAATGTTCTATTAATTAGAAGACCAACATATTTTGGTTCTCTCTTATGAAGGAGTAACCTACGTGGAAAAAATCATAGATAAACTTGCAACCTTAATTATTTTTTTTTTATTTTTTCTTTCCATGCTTTCCACTTAAAAAAATAAAAGATAATCTTTTTTTTTTCTGCTTTCCAAAATGCACCGTTTTTACAACCATCTTATGCAACTATAAAAGAAGAGTTTTGGCATTCAGATGTTCTTTTGTCATTATGGAAAAATTGGTGTAATCTGAGAATATGAAAAATATGTATAAATTAAGATGTTATGAAAGTAATGTGCAATTTATCCATTATTTACTAATACTAGTGAAAATCAAGATGCCTCAGCTTTTGTTATAGGACTTCCAATGGCCGCCATGCCTTTTGTTCTAACCACAGATTTTCATGCATTTGTTTATGGCAGGCAATGATGACGGTTAATCGGTTGTTGCATGGTCCTGGGGTCTCCCCAATTGGAAAACCATCTATTCATCCGGCTGCCGTTGATTTGAAAGGACAACCATATGAGTAAGCATTTCATTTTTAGTCTTTCAAAAACTTACTGTTTCAGTCCTGAAAGTTCCCTTATCGTCATTTATTCCAAGATTACTCGTCAATACACTATGACAGGTTGTTGCATATTTAGGGTGTGTTTGGATGCATTACTGAAACTGAATTGCGATTATTAGTTGAAAAAAGTGTAAACCAACCAAATTGTGATTTCCTTGGCATTCTTATAGCAATTATGTTTCTTTCAAATTAGACTCGAAAGGGAACGAAGCTGCACACCTTTTGAGGGCTACTGACTGCCTCATTATGAGTACTAGGAAGTATTTTCAATTTCTGTCACTTACTTTTGACGAAACTAGATGTTTGTTAATTCAATTCAATCATGCATCCAAACACAATCTTATTAAATAATGGGGGTGGAAAACCTTGTTAGTCACACAATTTTGATGAATGACACAAGGTGCAATATAAATACACTGCATGGGGCGAGGATTGAGTACTACCCCCACCAGGACCTAGCTAGAGACGGACGATCCTGGTAGGGTTCTGTGGGGCCCACCGTGATGTACGTATTTCATCCACGTCGTCCATCCATTTTGACAGATCATTTTAGGGCATGATCAAAAAATAGGCAGATCAAAGTCTTGAGTGGACCACACCATAGGAAGCAGTGGTGACAATGATGCCCACCGTGCTGTTTATTTGCCAACCAACCGGTTCAGTTCATAAGGTCAGACAGACCTGTATGAAGGGAAAAGATAAAACATTAGCTTGATCTAGAACTTCTGTGGCCCCCATGAGGTTTTCAACGGTAGGCGTCCATCTCCATTGTTTCCTGTGTTGTGGTCCACTTGACCCTTATATCTGCCTCCGTTTTGGGCTCATGCCCTAAAATTACCTGTCAAGATGGATGGACAGCGTGGAGTAAAACACATACATCAAGGTGGGCTCCACAGAACCCCTGCCAGGACTGTCTGTCTAGCTAGATCCTGGTGGGACTAGTACTCAATATCCATGTCCCACCGCATGGTAGATGTAGAGAATCACCATCTCTTCCTACCAAAGCAACATAGATAAGAATTGGACTATTCTATACTACATTTACTCTTGAGCTAACAATACAGCAAAAAGATGCGAAAGAATACTCTCGTCTAGCTGAAGAGCATGTATTAACATTCTTTTGCTTCCATGTTAGAGCTTACCGAACTCAGTGAATCAGTACTATGGATCACAAACTATGGACTGAACCAGAATCACCGACAAAGATGAGAACAATCACAGCCCTGCTAAGGAGATCAACATAGAGAGGAATCTCAGTAAGCACATATGCCAACATGGCTCATGTGTCAGAAAATTCATCAGGTTGGGCCCCACATTAATGAACACCACGTGGCCTGAAACTTAGGCTGGTCCACTCTTCAGGAGCAGCCATGGTGCATGTTTAGTGATGATCTTCAATCCTTTTTTTTTTTTTCTCTCTCTTTTGTAACCATCCATTTTCTCATCCATGTGTCAACCTCCTGATGAGTGGACTGGCCTGTTCATGGTGGTCCGACCACCTGATGAATGGCCCAGATCTTGCTGGTGTGCTGCGGAGATCCTCTTCACGATAAATCTCTTCCAGATTTATTTGATAACTAATTTGAAACTTTGGTAAACTTGATGGTTGTCATTTTGCACGTTTCCAAAAACATTTATTCAGTTAGAGGTGTTCACAGATTCCTGCTTAGTAATGCCGAAAAACTCTTGATGGATGATCTTTACCGGAATCCGGGACCCATTCAGTTCGAGGGACCCGATTCAGACAGCAAGACCATAAGTCTCTGTGTAGAGGACCAGGACTACATGGGAAGAGTAAAAGAATTGCAAGCTTACCTTGACAAGGTATGGGTACATTCAGCAACCAAATTCTATCCCATGAACTCTCTTTCCCACTTTTTTCTTTTTTCTTTTATCTTTTTGCTTA
The DNA here is from genome assembly GCA_003013855.2 of Liriodendron chinense. Taxonomy (NCBI): domain Eukaryota; kingdom Viridiplantae; phylum Streptophyta; class Magnoliopsida; order Magnoliales; family Magnoliaceae; genus Liriodendron; species Liriodendron chinense. The sequence continues at coordinate 8,455,528 of PVNU02000637.1, read as the reverse complement.
ATATGAAAACTTGCGGAATGCAAAGAGCTGGTAGACTTCAAACGTGAATGTGTTCCGCAGCTTCTAGTTTTTACTCCCATATTTGTTTAGGGCATGTTTTGGTTGCACTGTATTTCACCCTTAATCAAGGGCTAGAATCTGGAGTGTGGTTTCCATTATGTGTTAAATGATGGTAACACATCCAGTGGACCAGAAGCATATAGGTACATCAATCCAAACCATCCAAATTGTGGGCCCCATTGTGGATGAAGCATAACCTAAAGGTCGTACTATATAACAATCCAACTGTCTAATTGACGACTATCAGATGGGTAGTCAGAAGCCAAATTCAGCAAGCAAAGTGAGATGGTAAGGATCATCTAGTCCATCTGATTTCCAGGCTATGCTACGTGTATGCCGTGTGCATAGTGCATGAGTTGACACCAATTAACGAAGTGTTGATAGACCCATGTGCAGAGTTCCACCACAACTTTTTCTGATAGGTCAGCTGGTTGGGGTTGAACCCGAGACCTCAGTGTTGAAATGCACCATCTGCCATTGAGCCAGGCTTGAACCAAAAGATCACTTGGTTCTTTTTGTTGCTTTTCTGTTCTCTTTTTCTTTTTCTTTTTTTAATGGACCGTGTGTGTGTGGTACAGGTGAAAACAATGGTGAAACCAGGTTGTTCACAAGAGGTCTTGAAGGCTGCATTGAGTTCCATGGCCTCTGTCATTGATGTACTCTCTCTCATGTCTTCCCCTACATCCAAGGGCCAGATCCCGTTGTAAGCACAGATGTTCTACCATCATCATTGTCATTTATCATAATTATTTTCATTAGAAGGCATCTCTCCCTTTTGCAAGAAATGTTTTAGAATAGTTTCATGCATTAGAGATACAGAGTTCCTATGTTTGAAGGGCGATTCATTTATCAAAGACAATGCTGTGTTAAGTATCAAATTTCCCTACCATAAGGCCTTTACTTTCATGGCACCAGAAAATTGAGTTAGTATATGGTCGGCGTGACTGCTTATTCTCTGGGCTTGTTTGGATTCGTGAAAGAAAAGGAAATGTCCTTTCGCATGAAATGCAGTTTACACTTCTTCATTTTCCTGAAAAATCAGGAAATTTAGGTTCCCACCTCTCCCAAGAAAGGCATTTTCCCATGATGAAAGGAAAAATGGGTTTTTCACAACTTAAAACCACTTGTGCCAATGTCCCACATGAGCCAATGTCTCACATGTGCCACTATCCAGCCTCAAGCACCCCAATTGTGTCAATGTGGCACATGTCACTAGCTACCAGGAAATTTTTCTGAAGATTTTGTTTTTCCAAACATCAAATCTGGAAATAGGCTCCAATTTTCCAAGAAACCTTGTTTAAAAAAGGTACCAATCAGGAGGGTCCAAATTGTGTTGTCGCTGTAGATGGCGCACAGCCTTGAAAAGTACAGTCGCATAAGGATCATAACGGTCGAATTGGCCTCCATCATATATTGGACGGTTAGCAAGAGAGCGATTCGCCGTCCAAGCTCTACTGGTGAAATCAGAAGGTCAAGATCATCTCATAAGTGCAATTTTCATACCACACCAACTGGGCCAGATAATATTGACAGTCGAGATTGATTGACACACCATGGAGGGGGCCATGTACGGTGGATGAGCTATTGACTGGTTGTCCATTGACAAGAAGGCAAGAAAGAAACGCCTCCTTTGACAGGCGGAAACAGCGGAGAGTAGAGAGAGCAAGTTGGCAACTTGCAAACGAGAAAATGATCACAAAGCTACAAACTCGCTTTAGAAGAAAAGAGAGTCTTGATTCAGTGAGCAGCACCTCATCTGAGGAGGTGGAACACGTGTCAGGTACCCATCTATGGAGAACACACGTGAGAGATCCAGACCGTTCATCAGGTACTCAGGTAGGGTATATCAACATACAATAGATAAAAACAATGCTGATCTGAAAATAAGTCAGGTCCAAATTGTATGATAGAAAAAAGGGCATCTAGAGAAAAAGTCCCTATAAAAAAAACACGTGTGGCTCATGTGATTACTTAACACCGTTGATTTTTTATACATGGTATGTTCAAAGTGCGCCCTACATGATGAATGGCCCGGATCTCTGATGATTCATTCCCCTCACATAATCACGGCTGGAATGTGAAAATGCAAATCCAGAAGAATTTGAAAAGAGAACAGTTTGAGAGAGAGAGAAGAAGGGAAGTTAGGTGGATTGTCATACCACCGCTACTTTCCTTCACATGCATTTAATTTCTTTCGGTAAAGAAAGGAATGGCTTAAAGCGATCACGGACTGTGTCCTAATTGCGTTTGTGGATAGGATTTCATCATCTTTTTGTAGACGTTAGTCACTTGTGGGTGACATAGATGAGGGAACTCGTGGCTCACGTGACATCTGGGAAAAATTTCGGCCAGGTGGGGCCATCCATTTACATGCTCTCACGCAAAATTCAACCTACTCCCCTTATCAACCCAGTAGCATGCCCACCGGAAAATTTGACGGCTATGATAGAAAGGAGATGCGGTGTAGATTTCATGTACACATGGACTGCAGGATGAAAAGGGGCAACCTGATCTTGGGCCGGAGCATATTAGGCCGGCCATATGATGAATGGTGTGGATCTCCCACGTGTGCCGCTGGATCTGCTACAAACGTTTGTAGAAAGATAATAAACATGCTCCACAACTCATATTGAATTGATGGAGGGTTGCTAACATTGAAGTGTGACTAAAGTGTGGGTGCGTGTGTACTAACCCAAAAAAATAAAAATAAATAAATAAAATAAAATAAAAAAAAGAAAAAAGAAAATTTTGAATTGATGGGTTCTTTTCCTTGGTGGTAAACTTGTAAGAGTTTCAACACAGATTTGGGGTTCAAATTTCATTGGTGGTGAAATCCGACTATGCGTAAGTAAGTGTATATTGTATTGCTGGTAAATGACCCTTTATCACATCACATCTGCATTTTATGATTTTTAGTATATTTCGTACGTTTGCATGACATCCATTGCACACATCAAATGAGTTTGACAGACGTCCTAAAATTACTTCTATGCAAATATTCAATAGCCCAAAAACTTCCAAAATTCACTTGGTAGCACAGGTGATGGCCGGTTTGTTCTGCTTTAATTTTCGATTCGATTGGTTTGATCAGCTTTTTCTACTTTCTTAATGTGACTGTTCAATTCCATAAACAAACCATAGTGGGCTCACAACCAAACTTGTAAAATGAGGTTGTTACAAGGTATTTCATCTGTTGGGGGCATTATCCTTCAAATCTCGATCGTCTTCCAATGATCCACACCATTAAAATGATGTTTCTTACATTATACGATTGATAAATAGTAGTAAAATTATTAAATTAATTAAATTTAATCATTGTGAAAATTGGCTCATTTGCTTTGAAAAGGAGTAGTCATAATACACTAAGCATGATCAAAGGGTTGAATTATATTCACTCTTTAGACGAATTTTTGGACATTCCCCCTTCCAATGGCCAAATGGTTTGCCGTAATGAAAAGAACCCAACTCCAATGACTAAAACCCGCGATGTATGATATTCTGATACGTTCAGATGTATTGCATCATAACTCAACCATAGGGTAAACTTTTTCTACAGACGTTGCAGAGGATCCGGCGTCATTTATGCTACGGTAATTTGTAAAAGTTTCCTTTACTCAGAAAGAAGATTCGACCATTCGCACGTGTGGGTTGGATCGATAACCTCGGCGTTGTGAATTGCGTGTTATGAATGTTTGGGCGCCGGCCTGGATGTTGACAAAATGTATGAATCTATCTGGTGCTAAACACCACTACCATAGTCAAGGCATCCAGCACTCCATTTATGTATACGTGGTAAACATGTGCTAGATCTGGACCTTTCATCTGTTGGGACATGTTTCAGATGGCCTGTAAACCAACAATTTCACAATTCAAACGATCCTAGTCAGTGATCTGTGGAGGTCTTTCTTGTTTGAAAGAATTTCTAGCCAGCAGTTTGTCACTCAACGATGAAAAGAACTCCAATCAGCGGCTATGGTATTTGAGCAGCATGTTGCATATGTAAAGTACCGTTGGACAGACTAACGGTCCGGATCTGATAAAGGTGGTCCACCTTTATGGAGATACTGAGATGTTCGCGCTTAGCACGGGATGGTTTCCGTGTTATAATCCTCGGTGTTTATGTCATTTTCGTGCATGGGCCACAACACAAGCGTGCATGGATTCAGAGGGCCCGACGATTTTCGATCCTACTGCCGATTAGGCGCGAACCCCCATCCAGCATGGTGGGTGCGGCCCTACCTAGATGTATGTGTTATATATCCATGCCGTCCATCAGTTTTGCCAGCTCATTTTAGGGAATTATCAAAACAACTAAGCAGACAAAATTCCCTGGTGGACCACACAGTAGAAATTGAATTCCCACCATTAAAAACTTATTAGGGGCGATGAAAGTTTTCAATCAATCTTCTATTTGTGTTTTCCCTTCATCCAAGTTTGTGTGACCTTATCAACAGGTTGGATGGCAAATAAACGTTACAGTGGACGCTAGGAAGTTTTCAATGGTTGGCGTTCATCAACTGTTGTTTACTGTGGTGTGGACCACCTGATATTTTTATCTACTTCATTTTCTCAAGCATGCACTAAAATTCATTGGCAAAACGGATGGATGGTGTGGATATACAACACATAGATCAAGGTTGGCCCCACGGTCAGGGCCGCACCCACCTGGCTGGATCCGAGGTCTCACCCCATTGTTTGGGTGTAACATGGCCGACATACCATACCAAGTCCATGACCAGTCGTACCATATAAAGGCTTTCGTGGCTTAGTTTTGAAAGAAAAAAGAGGTTGGCCCTCATGTCCATATCATGATGGCCCATTTATCCAAGTTGCTCTATTTTGATTATCGTAGTTATTTGATACTCTAGTAGTGCATTACGCTTGATACACAGGCTATTAGATATCATAGGCATGTCATTTATGAACGAAAATTAAACCGACTGAATTGTGTAATAGACCGTCGCAGGGTCACAGGCCCAAAATCAGATTGGTTGAACAATCCTAACCGCTGATTCTTAGACACTTGTTTGTCGAAACGGGACTATCATTTTTTTCTTCTTCCATGTCTAACTGTCCAATAAATGTCCACTAATGGATGGTCGGCTAATCCAATAACACTAATTTTTAGTTCATGATACATCAAAACCAGAATCATAACTTTGGACAGTTTACTTTAGACTTATATATACTATGTATGCAGTTTCTGAGTGATAATTTCCAAGGGCCTGCGTATCATCTATCTCACTTTGCCAGAGTATTAAAGTTTTTTTTTTTTTTTTTCTTCTTTTTTTCTTTTGATTATCCTCTGGTAGCACAAGAAACAGGACGGGTTTCCACATTTAGCACGTCGGATCAGCAAAGAGAATTTGTTAGTCATGGATCTGGACCATCTATCTCGTTGATCTTATCCATGGATGGACAATGGTTAAGAATCACATCGAACAGACTATCCTGGCCACAGGAATGATGTCCTTCAAATGGATGGTCAAAAATGAAAATTTTCAAAAGAAAACACTCGACGAGAAAAAAAATGGCTAGAGGCCCATCTAGTTAGTAATGTCCAGTTGAACAGATGGTCCAAATTCACTGTCCCACCTGCCATGTTTCACTCATAGAGAGACTAACAATCCGTGATGATCCAACGCGCTGGATCAGACTGAGGTTCAGGAAAAGAGTTAGCTTGTTTGGTTATAACATGGCCGACAGATTTGAGACTATGATCAGTCATGTAATGATTTGTCGTTATCATGAAACATTAAGGTAATGGCTTTCATCGAATCTGATCCACAAGACATCAACTCAACCAGTGTGGTCCAGGACGATGGACGGTCAATAAAGTTCCAAAAGCAACAAATACATGGGTGGGCCACTTGCAAGAATGGTCCCAACTTAATGCACCGTTGTGGGAACGTACGAAAATATCATTTTCGACCCCAATTCTCCAAAAGGTAGGAATTTCGACATTTGAGTTGTTTGAAAAGGTAGTGGGCTGGGCTTACCCAGCCAATTTTTTGGTCGGATTTGGGCCAAGCCATTCTGACCGTTGGTTTTTTGGTACGATGACGAATTGATTTGGACCTAGGCTTGAATCTTCCTAAAGGCCCAATCAGTATACCCATCACCCCACTCATTTAACATTGAAAGGGCTGTCTTTGTCTGGTTTTGGCCAGTCCAGCGATCGGTCCAAACCCAGTTCTTTATCTCAAGGTCTGGGTTTGGCATGGTCTAAGGTCCTTAGTTCATGGGCGCACTGGTACATAATTCAGCATGCACAGGTCCGACCATTTGTCACCTTAGTGGATCGGGTCATAGACCAGCGGTAGTCAGGCTGATAGAATTTGGGTCTCTTGTTTGAGCAACGAACTGGTTTTTGTTGGGTCGTTTTACCCATTGGGTCTTTGGGCCTTGGTCTCGTTTGGATCACGCAAGATCCGAGTGGGGCCTAACTCAATTAAAGACATTTACATGGTCGGGACCACCCAATAGATGGATTAGATCCCATGTACGTGTGCCCCTTGGACACATGCATGGTGTGTAAATGGCTGTCTTATATGTGTATGGCTTATATATATATGGTCATGCATTCGATCAGCAACTTTATCGGTGGACTGTATCATTAAATTTACATCACCGGATTATCCAAGCTGCCTTAATGTGAACCATCGGTTTACCTTTTTAACAATCCTGATTTTCCCTCGGAGCTATTGCAGTTTAATGTGTGATGTTCTAGCCGATGCGATGGCGTCCGCTGGATGATCAGCGCGGTCTAGAAGTTTTGCACTTGCCACATCCCTTCATGGACTGATTGATCTTCCTAAACATTTGAGGTCGATGTTTATTATTCATCTTTTTCACTTTGATGTTAGGGTGCGTTTGGTTGCACCAATCACCATTTACCATGACATTTCATGATTAAAAAAGACCAAAAAAAAAAAAAAAAAAAAAAAATCATTATTAAAATCAATCTCATTTGTTGCGAAATATTATGAGATTTCACGAAATCTAGTGCAACCAAACACACCCCAAAACCATTTGTTAGTTTTATGGTAAGTAAGAAAAAAATGAAAATTAATGATAATATCAACAGATGTGTCAGCATTTCTCACATTTATACCATTACCCAGGCCCACCTTTAGCATGGACGTCCCTGTTTTTTTCTTGAGCGTGTAGTCAGGTGATGCGCACCTGATGGATCGTTTGGTTCCCACGTGCATGCAAGAGCTGTGGCTCAGTAGCCATTCCCTTACAACAGTCAATTTTCAATTTTAACCATTCATTTGTTAGCTGTTGATTGGACAGCCATGGTTTTTGGGCCTCTGGCTAATTAACGAGGGCCCTGATGTACGGATGGTCAGATTGAAAGTTGGCTAGGTTTAAGGTAGCAATAAACAAAAATTAAAATGATGGGGTGAGAGAGGCTCGAACTCTCGACCTCAGGATTACTCGAAAGCTATGAGACCTACGCGCTAGCCAACTGCGCCACCACCCCATTGTTGGGAGAATCTCGAGAATCTACTTAATGATTATTCTTCCAAGTAGGGCCCAGTTTTTCAGTGATCTAAACTGTTGATATTATATGCCCTGACTTGAACGGACCACGTAGAAAAAATCTCCCCGAAGGAAAACGTCAAGAGCGGCTAAGAAAGAAAATACATCGACGGTCGCTATTCAACAACGACACGGATTGAGGCCCATCATATGAACGTTTGGTCAAGGGAACATGTCCCACCTTATTGAAAAGGAGAACTCAGAAAAGTCCTAAGACTTTCGCCAGAGCTGGAATGCGTCCAGAATCATTGCACTAGGATGATAGGAACCCTGGCCTTTAAAGCTGGACTCATTTTCGAATGATCCAAACCGTCTAGATAACAGGCTTCACCTTGATGGTGGAAATCTGAAGAATATTAAATTTTACTATTTTAATCCTTTGACGATTTTAATATTTTCCTTTGAATATGAACGGACTGGATATAAAATTCATATACTAAGGTGGGCCTCACGATAAGTCTGCATCGTCTTGAGTGAGGCAAAATGGATGGGTGGATTGGATATAAAATTCATATACCAAGGTGGGCCTTACGATAAGGACTGCATCGTCTTGGATGAGGCCAGGGCCACACCTAATGCACTCCCAAGTAGACAACCTATTGTCCGATTGCAAGCAGATGGATTTTTACCTATACAAAGATAGGTTGGCCTACTATAATGTTTGTGAGAAATCCACCCCGTCCATTTGTTTTGTCTAGTCATATTAGGATGTGAGTAAAAAAATGAGGTAGATCTAGAATTCATATAGGTCGAATGATAAGAAAAAGTGAGTAGGAAAATGCCTACTATTGAAACCTTGACCCGTTATTCCTATATGCCATTCATATCGTTCTCAAGGTCATTCCTATTGGGATGATCTGAAAATGCAAAAATATTAGTTTAATATAAAACTTTTGTAGCCTCACAAATGTTCAACAGTGGACTTTCAATCCTTAATATTTCCTGTTGTGCAACCTACTTGAGTTTTGGATCTACCCCATTTTTTGTCTCATGCCTTAACATGTCATGAAAAAATGGATGGACGGTGTGGATGTCTCACAGCATGACTTCGGGCCCTTATCACATTAAGTTTCTGCCATAACTTCCAGCAATTTGAAATTTTATCATCCAACGGCTCAAGTGAAGACACCACTCAACATTATGTTAAGGTTGCATGCACTTAACCGTGTGTGTGTGTGTGTATGTGTGTGTGTGTGTGTGTGTGTGTGTGTGTGTAATTCAATTCAATTCGATACAGATCGATTTGATTTTCAATTTGATTCGATCCATCGGACTTGAAAATTAAAATTGAATTGAATTGATCTTTGGGAACAATTCGATTCAATTTGATTTGTTCGATTCGATTTAATCGATAAATTGATCATAAATTGAATTGTGTGCAGCCTTATTTATATTATAACTAAGGCTGTCAATGGGCCAGGTCGGGCCAAGTAAAATGAATAGAACGGGCCGACAGGCTGGCCCAAAGAGTTTAAATCCATGCCCAATCCAACCCCAGGCCCAGCCTGCTTACCGTCCTTAATATGAAATCCATTTCATTCCCAAATACTTGTTTGAGTAAAACCTATTTTTCAGCACTTATAAATGAATTTTGGTATTTTCAATAATTTTTCTCTTATTTTTGACATTTGATAAATTCATATATTTAAGTGCTAATTTTCAAATATTAGGAACTTTTAAATAAATTATGTGACAGATTTTTTCAATACTTATAAATAATAAAATTTAGCACTTCAAAATTTCAGTACTTAATTTAACTTTCAGATCTTATTTTCTTAATTTAATTTCTAGACCTTATTTTTCTACTTATTAAGGGCCCGTTTGGATTGTAAGTTACTTAAGATAAACTACTTATCAAATGAGTAACTTATCTTAGTTTCTACTTCATCGGTAGAGAAGTATGTTTGGCAAAGAACTTACTTATTATCCAAAAAATAGAAAAGTTTCCAACATCACAAGTAATCATCCCTCAAACCTATTTGGTCACCTTCACATCTATTGTCTATCATGTGGGGCCAAACTTTGATGTGTATCGTTCATTGTGTGGCCCCTACTAATGTGGGTTGTCCATCATTTGGGGCCCACCTTGCATGTGGGCCTCTACTTATATGGTAGTATCCAACAAAATTGAAAAAAAAAAAAAAAAACAGTTGGACATGGTAGATTTGTACGGACATCTCTATGGACTCCGGGAATGTTCCATTGATGGACGTTGTTGTTCCCATTGTTAAACGGTGGGGCCCACAGAGCCTAGAGCAAGCTGATATTTGTGTTTCCATATCAACCAGGTCTCACGTGACTTGGTAAACAAGTTTGATGGCAAAGAAAATCATGTCCATCATGTAGGTCTCACCTCTAATGTGGGCCATCCATCATGCAAGGCTCGCCTTGGATATGGTGACTTGGTAAACAGGTTTGATGGAAAAGAAAATCACGTCCATCATATGGGCCCCACCTCTGATGTGGGTCGTCCATCATGCGGCCCGCCTAGGATATGGACCACTCATCATTAGGGCCAACTTTTGATGTGGACTGTCCATCATGTCAGGCCCACTTTGATGTGGATCATCCATCTTGTTCGGCCCGTTTGGATGCACCTGCACCTGCATCGTCCATCCATTTCCCCACCTTTGTGGACCCCACATCTCCAAGTAGTAGAGATAATTACTTATACGGTTGAAACCTTGTAAGAGGCTATCTTAATGTATGTATTGAATACATTTTATCCATCTTTTTGCTAGATTATTTTCCTAGACATGGGACCACCAGGGAGTGGGTCCCACCATAAGAAACACTGATTGATAGTTGACTATTAAAAACTTCTTAGGACTTGCCATGATAGTATGTTACGTATCTACTCCGTTTGTTCGGTTTGGAAGAAGCTTTCATGCCAATGAAAGGAGTTTCGCAAGATGCCCTCAACTATTCAGCTAGTGAGGAAAAAGCAAAAAAACAAATAAAAAAAAAAATCTGAAATACTTACGAAGTTTTCAACTGATTAGGAAGTGATAACTAACTATTAACCAAACTAACTTATTCAAAACAAGTAATTAAACTACCGATCTCACGATAATATTGTTAAAATATCAATATTGTCACTAGACAGTAATATGAGAAAAAGTTGAAAACTTAAGGAATTTGTGATATCCTCAAAATTTGAAAATCTCTTGAGAAATGTCTGGCCCGAGAGATTTCGAGGCTAATATGGCTCGATGTTGCCATACTATTCATATGCAATACCAGGATGTATAAGTTGATACTTTAAACCTTGGTTAAAGGGTGATGCAACCTAGAAATTGGCTGGACCAGGTTGGCCTTGGCAATCCAAACCCAAGTCCATCCCAAGATAGCTGAGACCAGGCAGGTTCTGCCAGTGTGACAGGGAATCGGGCACTGATTGGGAACTACCCCACCAAGACCTAGCTAGAGATGAACGGTCCTATCAGATGATTTGTGGGGCCCATTATAATGTATATGTTTTATCCACATCATCCATCCATTTTGACATATCATTTTAACAATGAGCCCAAAAAAGAGGAAGATTGATGACTCAAGTAGACCATGCCCTGTGAAGTGAAGTAGTGGGGATTGAAAACTTCTTGAGGGGCATCATAGCCTTGATGCTTTTTGTTAGTTGGTTCCATTATCACAAAGCTGCTTTAAAATTTGCTTGGTTTCAAGATGTAGAATCTATATTGAGTCACCACTTATCAGGGAAGATCTATCTTGTATTTGGTACAGCATATTTCACTGGTAAAAAATGGAAGAGAACTCGCATCTCCAAGCTTAGCTCTAAGGTAGCTCACTTCTTTTTGGGGTGTTGGATCAATCTGATTTTTTTGATTTCCTTTCATACAGGTTTATGTGACCTTATAAACAGGTTGGATGGAAAATAAAAATCATCATGGGCCTTAGGAAGTTTTCAACAGTACGAATTCAATACCCACGGCTTCTTGTTGTGTGGTTCACTTGAGCCTTCAATCTGCCTCCTTTTATAGCTCATGTCCTAAAATGATCTATCAAAATGGATGAACAGCATGGATAAAATACATACATCACAGTAGGCCTATAGATCCCCTGACAGGACCGTCTGTCTCTAGCTAGATCCTGGTGAGGGGTAGTTCCCAATCTGCGACCCAAGGAACCATGCACTGAATGGGCAGGTCCCACCATCGAAACATTCGGTGCTAATCTTCATTAAGCAAGCTCAGGCGTACTTGGCGGGCCTTTAGAATTTAGATTAATGCAAGCCATGTTCAGCCCGTTTTCAGAACTAAAACCAAGCTCCAATCCAGCGCACAGTCCTCTAACCTCAGCCAAGCCCAGCTCAAAAAAGGCTGGACTTGGACCGGGACAGGTCATCCTAGCCCAGTTGGAGAGAATCCTTGATCCGAGGCTTTGTTCTGTGACCGGGTAACAAGTAGGCAAAAGTATTGATCAGATGGTTAGGATCATCCGATCAGATTAGTTTTGGCTCAATGGCCCATGAAGATATGGTTGGACCCAACGGTCATGGACGGTTCGATGTTGCACTGCAAGCATGTCTGATAAAACCCATTTGGAAATCATTCCGTTCACACAAGCGTACAGGACCCGAATTTCTTATAACCCTGGGAGCCCGAATAACCAAAAGCTCCGTGGGGCCCACTGTGATGTTTGTGTTATATCCCCCCTATACATCTGCTGTATCAGATCATGTTAGAACGTGAGGTCAAAAACCCAAGCAGATTCAAAACTGAAGTGGGCCACACCACATGACAGAGTGGGGATTGAATGCCCACCATTGAAACCTTTTTGAGGCCCACCTTTAAATGGACGTGGATTAGCTACGGAAGTGACGTCACCAAGTTCTATGGGCCCTACCATGATGTATGCGTCATATCCACACCATCCATTCAGTTGGAGAGATCATTTTAGGTTATGAGCCAAAGAATAAGGCAGATCCAAAAGCTCAAGTGAACTTCACCATAGAAGAGAGTGAGGATTGAACGCCTGTCATTAAAAACTTCCTGGGGCAACAGAAGTTTTCCATCAAGCTGAAATTTGTGTTTTCCCTTCGTGGATGTCTGTGTGAATTTATGAACAGGTTGGATCTCAAATAAACATCATGGTGGGCCTTAGGAAGGTTTTATCGGTACCATACTGTGTTTTTAATACTGTCCACTTGAGCTTTTTATCTACTTCATTTTTAGGCTCATGCCACACTGTCCACTTAAGCTTTTTATCTACTTCATTTTTAGGCTCATGCCACAAAATGATCTGGCCAAATGGATAGACGGTGTGGATATAATAAATACATTATTACGGCCCACATAACTTGGTGACGCCACTTCACGAGATAGCTCGTCAGTAGCTAATCCGCGTTCCATGCCGTCCTGTCAGGGATTGACCCGCACCTAGCTAGAGACGGACGGTCCTGTCAGGGACTCCGTGGGGGCCACCGTAATGTATTTGTTTTATCCATGCCGTCCATCCATTTTCTAGGGTCACTTTAGACGATGATCCAAAACATTAAGTAGGGAAAAGGTTCGAATGGACCACACCATAGGAATCAGTGGTAACCTCCACCGTTGAAACCTTACGACAGCCCATCATGACGTTTAGTTGCCATCCAACCTGTTCATAAGGTCACATAGACCTGGATGAAGGGAAAACATAAGTATCAGCTTGATCTAAAACTTCTGTGGCCCTCAAGAGGTTTTCAGCGTTAGGAATTCAATCCCTACTGTTTCCTGTGGTGTGGTCAACTAAAGCCTTTGATCTAATTCAGTGTTGGTCCCATGACATAAAATGATCTTTCAAAGTGGATGGATAGATTGGATAAAGAAAATACATCACTTTGGACCCCACAAAGCCCCTAACAGGACAGTCCGTCTCTAGATAGGTCCTAGTGGGCGTAGTACCCAATCCGCGCCCATTAAATGGTCTAAATATAGGGGCACGGTTTGTATAGGCCATAGACCAAAACGTATTCTGAAACGATATTCAAACTGGCAGATTGGCGAACATCAGTCGTTGAAAAACCAATATCGAGAGGTTAGATCTGTCCCATCACTCTGATCTTGGATTTATGATCTATCTGCTATAGGTCCCAGGAATCCAACGGTTTAGATTGAATGACATGCATGTCCCATTCACAATTACTGAGAGCCATATCAAATACCTCACCTCACGAGAAGAACAAAGGGCATATTAGTAATTACACGTAGCAACGAACGCCAAACGCCCAGCGATAAAGACGGGGAAGAGAGGGGTAGAATCGTCATCACAGAAGATGGCAGATAGCGTGCCGTTAGCTTTCCCGCCTCGCGTGCTCCGTCAGCTTAGTCCGTGGGCCCCACAGTGCAACGGAATCCTTAACAACATCCGTTTGTGTAGTTGTATGGTATACATCACTCGAGCTCCGTGGGCCCACCGTGCTGTACGTGAAATCCCCTCGTACATCAGGTGCGTCCAACCATATTTAGTCTTATTGCCAACATCAGCCCAATCCACAGTCAGGTGGACCACACCACAGGGACCAATGGAGAGGGGACGCCAACCGTAGGTTATGTGTGGGCTTACATCCAATCCGTTCATCAGGTGCGCCTCACCAGAATGAACAGAATGTGCAAGACTCAGAGAGCCACACCGTATGATTTTGCATTGGTTCCTGTACTATGGCCCATTGATTTTTCTACCACGCGATGATTTTAAGGTTTGTACGGTAAAATTGAGAATACACGCCTGATGGACGGAGTGGATTTTACATGCAGAACACGGTGGGCTCCACAAGATGAATTCAACAAAGGCTGTGAAGGATTCCGGTCCAACGGTCAGGGACGTGGTTGAAAAAAAAGATCGTTAAGATACCTAGCGTAGAAGCTCCCCCCTTCTAACACACCATCTGATAATCCACACCGTTCATCTAGAAGTCCCGACTGTTGATGGTTCAATTGGAAAGAAATCTTACCCATCACAGATCTTATCCTCCGTACAAAGTTGCTTAGAAACAACGGTCCGGGAAAGCAGTTTCTAGCTCATGTTAAAATGAACAGCAATGATCTCCGATCAGTGAGATTCTCTACAAGTGCACAAAATACGTAGGAGATTCTAGATGAACGGTCTGGATCATCACGTGGTGGGCCAGACGTTGCGAACCTTGCTAGCAAACCTCTTCAAAAGAGAGGCAAAAAACCCGGGCTTCCTCCGATTCGCCCGCGAAAGCCTAGAAATAGCATAAAATCCTGATTTTCGGAGATTCCGAGTTCTTATTCTTCCTTTTTTTTTTTATTATTCTTTTTTGAATTATTGTTAGTTGCTTCTAACGACTGAGAGATGGATTTCGGAGTAGTGATGGAATTATCGGGATTGCAGAAACATCGAAGTCTTTATGTGCCCGAGCTCCCTCCTTCCCTTCAGGTTCTTTCTCTGTTTCACACATCAGACGGTTCAGATCGTCCGATCAGTGAGAATTTCTTACCTTGGCTGATCCACGGTGGGACCCACCCGGCCAATCTGGATTATGAATTGTTGATCCAGCATTCTGTATCGCTTTGGCCCGTCTTCAATCGATCCTTACTGCACATCTGATGGGCCCCTCGACAATGTGGATGAGCAATGCTGCAAAACCGCCTCCTCAGGGAGATCCTAGCTGCCTGATAGTTGGTATGCAAAATGGATGGATTGGATTGTTTGAAGGAGGGAGATTTGGTCCATTGTCCATGTGCGGTGGGTGCCACCAGATGAATGGACCGGATTGCTGAAAGGCGGGCCCCACATGTAAGGGAAGTGAAGTAAACCCTGCTAATTCTAGCTGAAAATGGTGTGAAAAGAAGAAGGTCAGTAGTCCTTGCAAATTTCATACTTGCGAAGGAATATGGCCCCCTATTGGCTGCACGCAAGGGCCCCAACCCTGAGAAGTGGGGCCCGTCTTTGGCAGCCAATGGATGGCTGTGATCATAGAAGACTGCAGTTTGTGTGAACCTTGAAATCAGACCTCATACTGTAATACTTCCTAAATTAGTTGTAGACTTGTAGCATTATCCTATAAGCTGATCATGTGGGATAAAAAAGGAAATGGTGCTTGCAACCACAAGATCAATAGTCTAATCATCTTCTATTCCTGTTCTATCAGGGAAGTGCAGTGCAAGCTGAATTTGGAGATGCTACTACTGTTGCTGATCCGTCGGATGCACAGTCGGTCAGTCGATTGTTTCCTCTGACTTATGGGCAGCCGTTGGTTCATTTCTTGACTCCATCTAATGACACCCCTGATGGCCATGCTGCAAAAGAATCAGCGCCGACAATTAGGTAATAAATGCAGTATAATTATAGGATGCAGTTTGCTGATGCTCAGGATTCTGTGCATATGGGGCCCGCTTCGGTTATCGGAACAGTTGATTCGATGGACCCCACTAAAGATAGGGGATCCAGGGTAAATTCCCATGCCCAAAAATGCTAGGGAAACGGCTTTGTTAATCACATTTTAATTGCCACTTATTCCCCATGGTTTTAGTGTTCTGTTTTGAAATGGATTTGTGATGGTCCAACCTGGCTAGGTGGCAGCCTAGAAATGGATCTCACCCCACTCTCGAGTGATAGATGATCCATTGGCTGGATTGTGTGAAGATCCAGCCAATAGGTGTTTTAGTCTTTGTTGGTTTGCCTCACAACATTCTCCTTGGGCATTTCAATAAGCAAGGATTCATCTTTCAAAAGATTCTAACTTTTGAATCTTAGCCCTTTTCTCAATTGAATGTGAGCCGTTGCTTTGTTTTCCTCTTGACCATCAACTTTTTGGCCACCAATTAGAGGGTTAAATTTTTTTAATATGAGAAACAATGAAATGCGGCCTCTAAATCAAACCAAAATGGATGCAATGGATCGAAGAAGAAGAAGAAGATTGTGGCAAAGAAACCAAAGAAAAAGGCTATGGGCTTTTTTATTCCAAACAAAAATAAATAAATAATTTATTAAAATACTAGAAATTCATCACAACCCTATGGGCTTTTTATAGTTTGGCCATAACTCACTCAGTCGATATTAAAATTGCATGATCTTCGGGTTGTTTGAATCTAATTCAATAGAATATCAAATGTGATCAATTTCATGTCATTCTAATACCATTTGATGCAAGAAAAATGGCCCACCAAAAGAGTGACAAAAACACAAAAATGAAAATTTTAAATAATCCATGACCAAATTTACTCCTGAAAAGTATAGATATTATAAATATGAGAGCCATCCAATTGATCCCATCAGATACACAATGTAATCGGACCGTTGATCCTATCATATTTCATCAGACCATGGATCTGGTCCAAATCACCAATCAAGACAATCTGAATGGTTGGATTCATCAGATCTTTGATCAACCAGCTTGTGTAGTTGTTTGCTTTCAACCTCACATGCATGGACTCTACCTATGCCAATGATCAAGTGCCAAAGTTCCTCATGAATGCATCATTTCTTCCTGCTCCATTTATAATCATGAAAGAAAAGGAAACCAAGATGTTTTAATGGCAATCTCTTTTGGGCATTCTCTCTATCAAGGTCTGTTTATTTAATCAGATAGTTGGATCTGCATAAATAGTATATGATCAATGAATACGAAGTATTGTCTAACTGCTCATGTTAGTCCATGGTTGAGCTGTTACAAGAATTGAAGATAAGACATATTACGATCAAATTCATACAAGATAACACATACTACGATCATATTCGTACACTAAAGGTGTGTTTGGATGCATAGCTGAATCAGATTGCAAACATTCGGTTTAATCAATAGGAAATGACCCAGGCTAGTGTTGTTATCTAGTGTTCATGACGAGGAAGTAGCCTTCACATTGAAGTTAAATTTCTTTCGAGCCCATCTTGAAACTAATGCGATTGCAAAAATCTCAATTTGGTTATCTCACTCCATAAAGCTAAAATTCAAGTCAGTGCTACATGCATACGTGCTCTAATATTCATATTGCTGCATCCTACATAGATCTTGTCGCTTCTTTGATAGTGGCAGGCCTCTTGCTAAGCCACACGTCTGCAAGCTGCCACTTTTTCTGTTGACTGGTGTCCTCGATCTTGTCTATCACATTTTAAATTTATTAGTTCATGTTATTTACTCAATCTTGTAGCTATCATCCTTCATGACCAAATGGCTATTTCCAGGGTCGGGGTTCTGTTTTGTGGGCGCCAGTCGCCAGGAGGGCATAACGTTGTCTGTGGGCTTTATGATGCTATCAAGTCTCACAATCCCAAAAGCACTTTGATAGGATTTTGCGGTGAGTGTTTCTTTTTTGATGGATATGGTTCCAGGTTGCAGTTCTTGCACAACTTTATTCATGTGCCGAAGCACTTCTGTTCCAATATGTTTTTCGAGTAAAACAACCTTTCAGCTTGTCCAAATACAAAGTAGTAATTAATGGCATGTTCAGTAAGGTTCTTCTGTGGTTGGCTATGATACGTTCCATTGAATTTCATTATCAAATTGATGAAAGAAAAGCTCCATATGTTAACACGCCTGGCATAGACGAATGATATCCTTCCATTTCAGTTCGTTTCTCTCCTAGTCTAGAGTGATTATTTTGATGATACATGCATCCTCATGAAAACAGGGGGAACTGAAGGTCTATTTGCTCAAAAAACCCTAGAGATCACGGAGGATATTGTATTGACTTATCGCAATCAGGGTATATTTCCAAGCTTTTCCTATCCATGCCTTTTATTTGAATTTATTTGCATCCTTGTCATAATATCCACATTTGAGCTGTTCACCACAATTCATACTACCTTGAATGCTTTAGATGTGCACTACCTTCTAAAGGAAGAAAGGTGATAGATAGGACTAAAACATTAGAAATAAGGAATCTGTCTCATGTTAAAGAGCCATGGAACTGCAAAGGCATTTTGCTCCTTTATTGTTGAAATGATGTACTTTTGTGGCCAAATAACTTCAAGGATGTTTCCTATATAAAGTCAAATTCTTTATAAAAAAAAAATCATGAAAACAAAAAATGTCCGCTTCAATATTTTCCATATATAGATTAGCATGAGACATTCCTGGTAGTGATGCATCAGCCAATCCGAAGTCCAGGTAAAGGAGGGTTGATGACAATCGGGCAGCTGATTGTTGAATTCTTGCCGAGAAATCATGCGGCATACAAGCCAAGAGTAAATTACTGGGAAAAGGCTATGATATGATGATGATGATGATGATGTTCTTTGTGATGCATTTTCATGTCGGCACTCTTCAAAAAAAAAAAAAAAATGCCGGCATTTTTGGATACTGGTCAGGAAAGGGTCCCATTCACTGCTTATAATTTCCTCCATACACTCAACACACCTGTGAAAATGGAATCACATTGATCAGGCAGTCCATTGCATCATGGCGATATAGCTAAACACCGAACCAATCGGATTAAGTAAGCTTTCATATTTGCTGGTTAAGAACAAGTTGAGCAAAAGAATGAGTAGTCTGCATTCAATGGACAAAAATCGCACTTGTCAGAATGCTAGGATTGTAAAATTGCATGACTTTTGGGATCAGCATTTTCAATTGTCCCAGACATCTGCTTCATCTACCTAGCTTGATAATGGATGTTTAAGAAAAAGTGAAGCAAACAAATGAGGGATTTCTGCCTTCTATCAAACAAGATTTCACCCATAACATGTCTTGGATTAGAGGTGTAACTCAGTCTGGTTGGGTTGGGTTGAGGGTCAATCTGAGACGGACCAAACCTCAAGAGGACCCAACCTGCAACCCGGCCTGACTCGAATTCCAACCTGTGTAGGAATTCTTTTTGTACATGTAAAATAACAATGCACTAAAGAATAGAGGTAGCCTACTTCATATTTTGGCCTTGGTATGTGACAATGTTAATGGGTTCTGGCCCACAAAATGGAACTGTCTCAGCTGTACATTTGTTGATCATTTCAAGCGAACTTCAACTTGGATTGAATTTTTCACATCTCTTGCTAAGGTGGTTATAATATGCTGGGAAGAACAAAGGATCAGATAAGGACAACGGAACAAGTGAATGCTGCATTAGCAACATGCCAAGCATTGAAGCTAGATGGGCTTGTGATTATAGGAGGTAAATCCTAGCTTAACTTATATCATTGATTGATATTTCTACCTGTTTTCTCACATTCTATTTCTTTTCACAAAGGTGTCATATCCAACACTGATGCAGCTCAGCTCGCCGAGACATTCTCTGAAGCAAAATGCCAAACTAAGGTGCTTTAATCTTTTAGTTTAGCAAGATGGCTTAGGTACTTATTATGTTTTCAGGAACCTTAGTGCTTTTTTGTGAACTTTGAGGCATAAAAAAAATACTCAATTCATCTACAGAGTAAGAGTAATGAACACAATCTTTTGAAGGGTGCCAGACAGAAGCCGGCGTGGCTTGTTCTGACTCGATCAGGATTGATGTATCCTTCACATACACGGGCGAGTCGGGCCAATTCAGCCCTGACTCAGTCGAGTCACAACTGGACCGAGGACCGAACGAGTCAATCCGAATTGTTTAACCACGTTCTCCATGAAACTGATTCGACTTGCTATTGGACAATGTAAATTTCCTCCTCTGGTCTTGTAGGTGGTTGGGATTCCTGTTACCTTATATGGGGATTTGAAGAACCAGTTCGTCGAAGCAAATGTTGGATTTGATACGATTTGCAAGGTACATTGGTGATCATCTCTGCTCATTTTCCTACCTTTCTACCAAATCTGGCTTGGAAGATGGCTCTATAACAGAATGAGCATGCACGCTATATATCAAATATGTCTCTCTATACTTCTCATGGAATTGTACCCTGTCTTGACATCAATAGACTAGTCACATTAGTCCTCTCTATGGCTGAAAATGAAAAAAGCATGACCATTAGATTCTGTGCTTCTTCTATTCTGTTGTCAGGTAAACGCACAACTTATCAGCAATCTATGCACAGATGCACTCTCTGCAGAAAAGGTACAATTAGACATTTCCTTCAAAATGGTCATAACCCGTCTTTGTTTGGTAACTAAGAAATTTCTCGTTCTTTCTAGGCTGTGTTTAGATGCACAAGTGACATGAATTGCAAACACTCGGTTTAATAAAAGAGGAAATGACAGTAACAATTCTTCCAACTAGTATTCATAATAAGACTCGGCACCTCAGATTGCAGTTCCATTTTTTTTTTACAAAAAGAAAATTCCAACTTGAAAGTATCAGACCCAAGTTCCTCTTTATGCCAAGGAAACTACAGTTTGGTTGTTCTCACTTTATTGGACTAATGATTGCAATTCAATCTGATAATGCACACAAACACGGCCTGACTGCATTCAATCAGTTCAGGTTATTCTCACTTCATTGGTTTCATATATGCATGCCGATTTCTCTTGTTCTCTCTTCCAGTATTATTATTTCATCCGGCTCATGGGAAGGAAGGCATCTCATGTTACTTTGGAATGTGCACTCCAATCCAATCCAAATATGGTTAGTTCCTGTTGTTGAAGACATCATGCTTGATTTTCGTGATTGGTTTATGATTTTACAGATAAGAAACTTGCTCCTATGCATTGTCTGGTCAGGTCATCCTCAGTGAGGAGGTTTCCTCCTCAATGCACAGCCTCTCTGATATAACAAAACGGATCTGCGATGCAGTTCAAGCAAGGGCGGGACAAGGTTGGTTTTTCTGTGTTTATACATGAAATATTGCTACAACAGCAATGGCTTTTTGGGACTTACATCCTCGTCATCTCTCTCTCACTCTCTCTCTCTCTCTCTCTCTCATGTTAGACAAATACCATGGAGTGATCCTTTTACCTGAGGGCCTCATCGAAAGTATACCTGAAGTACACGCTCTGTTGCAGGTAAATAAGTGTATTTACAAAAGCTTACTACCTGTTTAACTATTTGAGGCTTGATAGCCCCACATGCACCTCTACACATGGACATGTGACAATCTGGCATGTGTGAGTGACGCAGAGCCATTTACCATTTGAGACGCACCATGTGTAGATCTTGGCCAAAATCTCAGGCTGTTTGCATATCATGCTGGCCAACCATGTACGAAAACCGGTTGTTTTCATACATTTGTAGAGTACCTTGTAGTTGAATAGCCTGAATTTTTGGCCAAACCATCTAGACAGTGGGTCCCATTGGATATATGGGTTGGAAGTCCTACATGTGCCAGCTACACAAACCTCTTATCTGTTTATTTCTTGGTTCTTGTATTCGTGTCTGTGAAATATATGATCTCATGCAGGCATATGCAGTGTTCGGAGATGAGCATATTTTTTTATGAAGATTAAGTAGGATACACTAATGACAGTAACAATTAATCTGTTTCTTGTAAATCACGAGCAGATAAATAGTCTTCTTTTCTATTTTGTTTCTCTGAGTGTGAAAGGTAACTCACCAGGAAATACATGGTCTTCAAAAGAAAGGAGTTCCCGTGGACAAAATTTCGGCACAATTGTCACCTTGGGCTTCTGCTTTGTTCGAGTTCTTACCACCATTCATCAAGAAGCAGGTAATCAACACTTTAAATGAACTATTCTACACATTCTTTCCTCTTCCGGGTTTCCCAGCAGTGGAAGGGAGATACCCATCCAATTGGCGCCATTAAATATGAAACATTAGTTACAATTGTCCATTTTCATTGGATGGCTAGGATAATCTGAAAGGAGAGATGGTAGGTAATGGCTCATCACATGATGGGGCCCACCAGGGCCCCAGATTTAATGGCTTAGGTGACCAAAACATGGTCCCTACCCGTACCATTGTCGGGCCAAAAACAAAATCATTTTTCTTTCAATCACCCCTCAAAAGATGGTCCCCACCTGTAACCTTATTTTGCTGTCAATTGATGTATGCTGATTCCAAATATGATCTTCTTCTTGCAAACACAATTCTTTTAAGTATATATACTTAATCTCGTAGAAATTATTTCTCAGAAGTCAAAGGCGTTGTGATTCTGCTCTCCCCTCAGAACATTGAAAAAAATTTCATCGTGTCCTAAAACAAATCTGTTTTCTCCTCAACCATAATGTTTTCTAGGATGATATTTCCATTCTTAGTACTATGGACCTGTTTCTTCATGCTTAATTAGATGTTAGAGTCTCATGGTGCAAACTATGTGATGCAGCTTCTCCTTTTGCCCGAATCAGACAACTCCGCACAGTTGTCTCAGGTATATATGATTGGAAAGATGCTTGTAGTTTTTTTTTTTCATTGTGAAACCAATATGATTTCCATATTTCTTTTATTACTGCAGATTGAAACCGAGAAGCTTTTGGCTCAACTAGTGGAGACAGAGATGGACAAGCAATTGGTAAGTTGGAAGTTATCAAGTCATGGAGCGACTTCTTTTTCACAAAAAAATGCCATATCCTGATTAAGTAAGTCAATATTTTGACTCCATATCTAGCATGTAAATATACATCTATAAATGTGCTTATTTACATCTTCCTGAATATATTTCCAAGAGAAGTGAGACAACGATTGGTGTCAAGAGAGATCAAAGAGGTAATTCATGGTACATGTGGTAGCATGGCATGCCTGTGCAAGATTCAGACAACTATCAGGTGGGCCACACCATGAACATGCCCATCATCTAGTGGGCCACACATGAATAAGAAAGTGGCCAATTAGGAAAAAAGATGACCAACAGTCTCTATCCAATTAAAACATGTACCCACCTGCCCAAAAGGATGCGTATGGAGGTAGTAAGAAAAGACTTGACGATGATGCAGGACAACTAACTACTTACTCTAAAAGCTCGAACTGTTAGAGTGTGGCGAATCAATCGCTTTATCTCATAGCCCAAGTCGAGAGGGCCCCGAATCCACGGGTTCACCTCAGGGCCCCGAATCCGCACGTCACCCTAGGCCCCCAGTTGAATCCTCCTACGTGGACCCCGAATCCACGGGTGGATCCGAATCCATGGTCCCTTTGAGTCCATAGGCGTTGAGTCCACAGCCGACCCTACCCCAAGTGTGCTCCTGAGGCCACAGGCCGCCCCACTCGAGCCCGGTGTGAAAATGCCCCTGCATTATTCACCCCCGGTGAGGAGTTTCGAACACGAGACCTCATTCTCTGATACCAATTTGATGCAGTACAACTAACCATTTGCTCTAAAAGCTCAAATTTTCAGAGTGTGGTGAATTAATCCCTTTATCTCATAGCCCAGGTCAAGAGGGCCCCGAATCCACGAGTTCACCTCAAGGCCCTAAATCCACGGGTCACTCTGGGCCCTCAGCGGAATCCTCCTACGTGGACCACGAATCAACGGGTGGGTCCAAATCCACGGTCCCCCTGAGTCCACAGCCGACCCCAACCCGAGTGTGCTCCTGACTCCACAGGCTGCCCCACTTGAGCCCGATGTGAAAATGCCCCTGCATTAGAGGACCTATGGTTTGAAGGTCTGGTCCTTGATAGAGTGGAAAGGCGGAACATGATTTCATGTAGCTGATTCAATTAATTGGGATAAGCTTAGATAATGATGACAACCCACCTGATGAGTTCCCTGATCTCACATGCATATTTCGTGCTGGAAATTTTGCAGTGAATAGCCTCAATTGCCATTTCCTTATCTCTTAGTTGAAATATCACAGTAATAAAACTGCCAAAATAATTGAGAGGATTCTGAAATGGCCTACAAATGATGTTGAAAATCTGTTTTCTGTAGATGATATGTATTGATTAATCATTACTTCCTCTGTACTTCCGATTCTTGGTAATTTTTGATAAATTCTTCCGTTAGTCTTGGGTTTGCTGATGTTCAAATTTACAGAAGAATGGCACATACAAAGGGAAGAAATTCAATTCTATTTGCCATTTCTTCGGGTATCAAGCTCGAGGATCACTCCCATCTAAATTCGACTGTGATTATGCATATGTAAGGCTTTTTACCATCACTTGATTTTACTTTCATAGTTACAAATCAATAATGGGATTGTAATATAAACTACATGCAGGTTCTCGGTCATGTTTCTTATCATCTTGTAGCAGCTGGATGTAATGGTTACATGGCTACAGTGACCAACCTCAAACATCATGTCTCTAAGTGGTGCTGTGGTGGTGCTCCATTGACGGTTAGATAAAACATTTCATGAGACCGAGTGTTCTTAGACCTAAACATGAGACATTTAATTTCCAATGTTCTATTAATTAGAAGACCAACATATTTTGGTTCTCTCTTATGAAGGAGTAACCTACGTGGAAAAAATCATAGATAAACTTGCAACCTTAATTATTTTTTTTTATTTTTTCTTTCCATGCTTTCCACTTAAAAAAATAAAAGATAATCTTTTTTTTTTCTGCTTTCCAAAATGCACCGTTTTTACAACCATCTTATGCAACTATAAAAGAAGAGTTTTGGCATTCAGATGTTCTTTTGTCATTATGGAAAAATTGGTGTAATCTGAGAATATGAAAAATATGTATAAATTAAGATGTTATGAAAGTAATGTGCAATTTATCCATTATTTACTAATACTAGTGAAAATCAAGATGCCTCAGCTTTTGTTATAGGACTTCCAATGGCCGCCATGCCTTTTGTTCTAACCACAGATTTTCATGCATTTGTTTATGGCAGGCAATGATGACGGTTAATCGGTTGTTGCATGGTCCTGGGGTCTCCCCAATTGGAAAACCATCTATTCATCCGGCTGCCGTTGATTTGAAAGGACAACCATATGAGTAAGCATTTCATTTTTAGTCTTTCAAAAACTTACTGTTTCAGTCCTGAAAGTTCCCTTATCGTCATTTATTCCAAGATTACTCGTCAATACACTATGACAGGTTGTTGCATATTTAGGGTGTGTTTGGATGCATTACTGAACTGAATTGCGATTATTAGTTGAAAAAAGTGTAAACCAACCAAATTGTGATTTCCTTGGCATTCTTATAGCAATTATGTTTCTTTCAAATTAGACTCGAAAGGGAACGAAGCTGCACACCTTTTGAGGGCTACTGACTGCCTCATTATGAGTACTAGGAAGTATTTTCAATTTCTGTCACTTACTTTTGACGAAACTAGATGTTTGTAATTCAATTCAATCATGCATCCAAACACAATGTTATTAAATAATGGGGGTGGAAAACCTTGTTAGTCACACAATTTTGATGAATGACACAAGGTGCAATATAAATACACTGCATGGGGCGAGGATTGAGTACTACCCCCACCAGGACCTAGCTAGAGACGGACGATCCTGGTAGGGGTTCTGTGGGGCCCACCGTGATGTACGTATTTCATCCACGTCGTCCATCCATTTTGACAGATCATTTTAGGGCATGATCCAAAAAATAAGGCAGATCAAAGTCTTGAGTGGACCACACCATAGGAAGCAGTGGTGACAATGATGCCCACCGTGCTGTTTATTTGCCAACCAACCTGTTCAGTTCATAAGGTCAGACAGACCTGTATGAAGGGAAAAGATAAACATTAGCTTGATCTAGAACTTCTGTGGCCCCCATGAGGTTTTCAACGGTAGGCGTTCCATCTCCATTGTTTCCTGTGTTGTGGTCCACTTGACCCTTATATCTGCCTCCGTTTTGGGCTCATGCCCTAAAATTACCTGTCAAGATGGATGGACAGCGTGGATAAAACACATACATCAAGGTGGGCTCCACAGAACCCCTGCCAGGACTGTCTGTCTAGCTAGATCCTGGTGGGACTAGTACTCAATCCATGTCCCACCGCATGGTAGATGTAGAGAATCACCATCTCTTCCTACCAAAGCAACATAAGATAAGAATTGGACTATTCTATACTACATTACTCTTGAGCTAACAATACAGCAAAAAGATGCGAAAAGAATACTCTCGTCTAGCTGAAGAGCATGTATTAACATTCTTTTGCTTCCATGTTAGAGCTTACCGAACTCAGTGAATCAGTACTATGGATCACAAACTATGGACTGAACCAGAATCACCGACAAAGATGAGAACAATCACAGCCCTGCTAAGGAGATCAACATAGAGAGGATCTCAGTAAGCACATATGCCAACATGGCTCATGTGTCAGAAAATTCATCAGGTTGGGCCCACATTAATGAACACACCGTGGCCTGAAACTTAGGCTGGTCCACTCTTCAGGAGCAGCCATGGTGCATGTTTAGTGATGATCTTCAATCCTTTCTTTTTTTTTTTCTCTCTCTTTTGTAACCATCCATTTTCTCATCCATGTGTCAACCTCCTGATGAGTGGACTGGCCTGTTCATGGTGGTCCGACCACCTGATGAATGGCCCAGATCTTGCTGGTGTGCTGCGGAGATCCTCTTCACGATAAATCTCTTCCAGATTTATTTGATAACTAATTTGAAACTTTGGTAAACTTGATGGTTGTCATTTTGCACGTTTCCAAAAACATTTATTCAGTTAGAGGTGTTCACAGATTCCTGCTTAGTAATGCCGAAAAACTCTTGATGGATGATCTTTACCGGAATCCGGGACCCATTCAGTTCGAGGGACCCGATTCAGACAGCAAGACCATAAGTCTCTGTGTAGAGGACCAGGACTACATGGGAAGAGTAAAAGAATTGCAAGCTTACCTTGACAAGGTATGGGTACATTCAGCAACCAAATTCTATCCCATGAACTCTCTTTCCCACTTTTTTCTTTTTTCTTTTATCTTTTTGCTTAATATGAAAACTTGCGGAATGCAAAGAGCTGGTAGACTTCAAACGTGAACGTGTTCCGCAGCTTCTAGTTTTTACTCCCATATTTGTTTAGGGCATGTTTTGGTTGCACTGTATTTCACCCTTAATCAAGGGCTAGAATCTGGAGTGTGGTTTCCATTATGTGTTAAATGATGGTAACACATCCAGTGGACCAGAAGCATATAGGTACATCAATCCAAACCATCCAAATTGTGGGCCCCATTGTGGATGAAGCATAACCTAAAGGTCGTACTATATAACAATCCAACTGTCTAATTGACGACTATCAGATGGGTAGTCAGAAGCCAAATTCAGCAAGCAAAGTGAGATGGTAAGGATCATCTAGTCCATCTGATTTCCAGGCTATGCTACGTGTATGCCGTGTGCATAGTGCATGAGTTGACACCAATTAACGAAGTGTTGATAGACCCATGTGCAGAGTTCCACCACAACTTTTTCTGATAGGTCAGCTGGTTGGGGTTGAACCCGAGACCTCAGTGTTGAAATGCACCATCTGCCATTGAGCCAGGCTTGAACCAAAAGATCACTTGGTTCTTTTTGTTGCTTTTCTGTTCTCTTTTTCTTTTTCTTTTTTTAATGGACCGTGTGTGTGTGGTACAGGTGAAAACAATGGTGAAACCAGGTTGTTCACAAGAGGTCTTGAAGGCTGCATTGAGTTCCATGGCCTCTGTCATTGATGTACTCTCTCTCATGTCTTCCCCTACATCCAAGGGCCAGATCCCGTTGTAAGCACAGATGTTCTACCATCATCATTGTCATTTATCATAATTATTTTCATTAGAAGGCATCTCTCCCTTTTGCAAGAAATGTTTTAGAATAGTTTCATGCATTAGAGATACAGAGTTCCTATGTTTGAAGGGCGATTCATTTATCAAAGACAATGCTGTGTTAAGTATCAAATTTCCCTACCATAAGGCCTTTACTTTCATGGCACCAGAAAATTGAGTTAGTATATGGTCGGCGTGACTGCTTATTCTCTGGGCTTGTTTGGATTCGTGAAAGAAAAGGAAATGTCCTTTCGCATGAAATGCAGTTTACACTTCTTCATTTTCCTGAAAAATCAGGAAATTTAGGTTCCCACCTCTCCCAAGAAAGGCATTTTCCCATGATGAAAGGAAAAATGGGTTTTTCACAACTTAAAACCACTTGTGCCAATGTCCCACATGAGCCAATGTCTCACATGTGCCACTATCCAGCCTCAAGCACCCCAATTGTGTCAATGTGGCACATGTCACTAGCTACCAGGAAATTTTTCTGAAGATTTTGTTTTTCCAAACATCAAATCTGGAAATAGGCTCCAATTTTCCAAGAAACCTTGTTTAAAAAAGGAAAATAATGCTTCCTTTCCCACAGTTTCATGAAAATAAAGAAAATGAGGTTTCTGAGGAACACCTTTCCTTCCCAAGATTTCTACAAATCCAAATTGGAGGAAATGCTAGCTAACATACATGGCTTTCATTTTTAAGATTTTATTTGGAATTTTTATGTTCTTTATTCTCCTTACTTTAGAACGCTTTTGTGGGATCTTGGCCTCTAAGAGGAATGTCAACCACCATTAAAAATTTACTATACATCAACATAAATTTGATTTTCACACAAGTGTTTCAGTGCCGTTTTTCGGATATATTTGAAGGGAACTGAATGTATGAGCAGCACGCATCTGTCCATTCAAATGAAATATTAGAAAGACATTGGGGGTTCAAAAGCCCCAACAACTACATGTTCAGAAGCATTTGAAATTACAGAGGTAAAAGGCTCATAAAAGAGTATTCCCATAGCTTTACATCATGCAAGAAAAGGCAAAAAAAAAAAGTCTCCCTTTCAACAGTGATCCCTCCCGGTTAGCCCTGTTGGTAATATCTCATACATGGAACAGGTATGAGATCTGACCATTGAACATGCAGTTTGCACATGCCATGGCCCAAAATTGGGCCTCTATGCATTAGGTGGGCCATGGGCGACACTGATACGAGCAAAAGGGATTGTTATAAAACTATATAACCAGCATTCCATATTCAACACACACATGTTGCCTACCTGATGATTTGGATGAGTCTCAATGTTTGGGTCAGACCATGTTCATAGCTAGACCCACCTGATTAATGGTCCAGAGCTTGCACATGCATGTGCCTGTCATGTTGGTATGTGTTCCTAGGAGAGAATCATCAATCGGACAGGAGTCCTGTCACCTTTCTACCTCTCGGTTGACTGAGGGGCCGTTTGGCATCTTTACTAATAAAACATTTGCTTATTCTAAAAAAATAAGCTCTTATTTTGGAAATAAAATGTTTGGTAAAGCTCTAATTTACTACTTATTGTTTAAAAAAACTAGCAAAAAAGCTCTAAATAAATAAGTGATGCGGAGGTTAATTTTTCTTTAAGAGCTTATTTGTCTTAAGTGGGTAGACAATTTTGGCTAATTTTTTGACAAGTTAAACATCTTAAATAATTCCTATCTTGCCCTCTCTTCACAATTTCTCTCAAATGGGCCCACATGAGGAACACCCATATTGAAGGTGGGGGCTTCACATGATGAATGGACCACATAAAGGCGGGCCCACATAATGCACGGTCACATCAAAGGTGGGCCCCACATGATGGACGATTCATGGCCCACATCAAAGTGTTTCCCATCATGATGGACCATCCACATTAAGTGGGCCCCACTTGATGGATGGTCCACATCAAAGGTGGGACGCACATGATGGATGATGGACATCAAAGGTGGCCCCACGTGATGGACAATTGACATCAAAGGTGGGCCCATATGATGAACGACCCATTGAAAGGTGGGGCTCTACATAATGAACGGTCCACAGCAAGGTGGCCCACATAATGGGTGGAGTGGGCTTCACATGATGGATGACCCACATCAAAGTGTGGCCCCTCGTGATGGATAGTCCACATCAAGTGGGCCCCATAGACGGTCCACATCAAAGGTCTCGCATGATGACCAGCCCATATCGAAAGTGGCCCAACATGATGGATGATCCGCAAGAGGGCGCCCCACATGATGGATGGTTGACATCAAAAGTGGGCCCCACATGACGGACAACCCACTTCAAAGGTGGAGCCCACACGATGGACACATCAAATGTAGATTCCACATGATGGGTAGTGGACATTGAGGGATGGTTCACATCAAAGGTCTACCCCTAATGATGAATGGTCCACATCCAAGACGGGCCTCGCATGATGGACAACCCACTTTGAAGGTTTGGCTCACACGATGAACAATCCACATCAAAGGTGGGCTCCATATGATGGACGATCCATATCCAATGTCCGACATAATGGATGGCCCAAATGTCTTATAACATGAGGATTGTAGCCATCCATTTTTTTTTTTTTGCCGTATGGGGGCATGGTCAATCTATGATGAGATCCACCAAAACAATCATTTGAATTACTTTTATAATGGAATTGTTGTAATGTTTAAAAATGACATCAACTACCCCTAAAAAAAGATCTTATTTGAATGTTTACCAAACAAGCTTATTTCAAATAAGAGTTTTTTTTATTATTATTATTATTATTTAACATGATTTTATCAAACCAGCTTATTTAAATTAAGATCTAGAAAGTAGCTCTTATTAGATTAGAGTAGAGATGCCAAAAGAACCCAAAGACATGGCAAATTTAGCAGGAGGCTACCATGAATAGGCCATGATGCTAACGCTGTACGGACTGCAAACAAGCAGCTAAAGAAGTAGCGGGTAACAAATAGGTCAGTTAAGGCTATCCACATGTACTGTTTTACCCCATGATGCATGTAAAATTGTAAATGGAGCCCATCAAATAATCACTTCAGATCACCATACAAGCCCCGCATGGAAGGTTGGGTGTGGGTCCATTTTGTGCCTTTTGCTACTTTATTGTTATGTGCTGGATTGTCACCATTATGTCCCGTTCAACTGATATTTAATAATAATAATAATAATAATAATATGGCCAACGCTATCAG
The DNA here is from genome assembly GCA_003013855.2 of Liriodendron chinense. NCBI lineage: Eukaryota > Viridiplantae > Streptophyta > Magnoliopsida > Magnoliales > Magnoliaceae > Liriodendron > Liriodendron chinense. The sequence continues at coordinate 8,424,305 of PVNU02000637.1, read as the reverse complement.
ATAAGCAACTCTAATGCAGGGTGGTTGTTTACAGGGGTGCAGCTGGGCAGGTTGGGTCTGGTTGAGGGTCAACCCAATCCCAACTCAACCTCAAGAGGATCCAACCTGAGGTGCCCAACCCAAATTCCTCTATGCTCGACCCCAACCAACCTGACCCGACCCAAATACATGTGGCTATTTCCAACCCAACCTAACCTGACCAGTGTCAACCCAAACCCAAACCCAAACCCTATTTCAAATTAGGCTGGCATTTTCCAATCTGAGGACCTTGACAACTCACCCAACTTGGGTCAGTTGGGTTCAGGTTGACCCAAACCCAAGTTGCAGCCCTAGTTGTTAATAAGATTGTATCACTTTCATGGACACCCAATAAGACTATTATCAGAGAGGCCAAAGTGGCACATGAGAAATCTAGGAAAAGTCACCCAGTCACTCCATGATTGGTCAAGAGCCCATTTGGAATCCATTTCCGATATTCCAATATCCCCAATAACCCCAAAGCGCACGTTCATATGGCCAGTTTGGCCAATCTCTTCATGACTGGGTTTGACATACCTGATACATTTCTCTACAAAGGCATGTAAAAACAACCAGATGCAAAATACTGTAATCAAATGCAGGCAAAATGGTGGTAAAAAACACGACTTGTTCCAGCTTCCAAAAGATGGGTGTTTGTTACACAAGCAATTTTCAAAGCTTGTCAATAATCATTCAATGCCTAGCTTCTGAGAAGCAACAATGAGGAGACTTGATGAACACAGCAGGGGAAAAAACAAAAAAAAATAAAATTCAGAGATGGAATTTGAGGCAGTTCAACCTAAACTAGATCTTGTCACCTCATATGCCAAAAAACAAGCTGCATTTGCTGGGACGCTTCGGGCCATGGCAGGCCCAAACCCTTTGTAGAGACCCTTGACACCCTCTGATGCCAAGATCTTCTTGAAGGCATCGATCGAGCCAGAATACTTTGGGTTCCTGTAGTCGTCAACCTGAATCACACTCTTAACGACATCAGTAGGGTAGACCGAGATCCAGAAGGATCCTCCAGCCAAGCCTCCAGCAACCATCAAAGAACCCCTGCCCAGCCCTGAAGTGTCAGGTCCTCCAGCAAAGTACTGCTTGATGGCTTCATATACACCGAACATCACAGCGTTTCCAGGGACTTCACGTGCTAATGTCGGAACCAGGCCTTTGCAGAGTCCCCTCACACCCCCTTCCGACTTGAGAACGTGCTTGGCAACGTCCATTGGCCCGCTATATTTTACTGCACCAGCAGATGCTGCGGAGTCTGCCAAAGCACTCTGGGCCTGTAACCTGTGATTCCGCCATGTCAAAGCAGGAAGGAAAAGGAACAAACATACGAACAAATTACAATGTAAGAAGATTATTGTTCAAAACCAATGATAATAGCAAAAATATAATTTAAAGAAAATATAGAAATTCTAGATTTCTTGATAATGAAAACTGAAAAGAGTACTTACCAAGTTTTCCTGACAAAAGATTAGACATTGAAAAGGGATAGTTCAGTGACACTGACCTGCACTTGATCAACTCAGTTGGACACGCTAGAAACGAAACGGCAACTCCAGCACCTGCTCCACAGACCACCTGCTGGTTGACTGAAAGTGGAACTCCCGGTTGAGACCTCAACAGTGCCTCCATCTGCCCCCTCACAGTGAAGAGGACTGCATTGAAGGCTGCCACAGTGGCAAGTGGGGCTCCCATCCCTTTGTACAAGCCCCTCGGGCCTTCTGCTGCAATTGTCTGCCTAACGGCATCCATGGCACCTGAGTACTTGGGAAGTTGGCCAGGAAGCGGAGCAGGCTGGCTTTGGAGCTTGACCTTGATAGTGTCGAAGGGATGCCCAACTATCAACTGTGCAGCCCCTCCAATGGTCCCAGCAGTTAAGTCCTTCACTACTTCTGCCATCTGCAGAATGGAATTACTCTTCTTTTAAAATCTGGTCTACAACTTATGAGTAGTACTAGCTAATGCATGAGCTGTCCTCCAATTGACAAGGCAGCATAACATTTTAACAATTCAAATGAAAAAAAAAAAAATCCAGAATCAGATCAGTTTTCAACGAGGTTCTGAAATTGGGAGCAAACAGTAAGGAATTCCATTATTTCATGAAAACAGTTGTCTCTCATGCGTGATCACTTGACTTGTTTTATAACAACAACAACAAAAACCAAAAAACAGTACTTTCAAACAGCCAAGGACGTGTTAGGATGGCCAATTGAATTGAATTGCAATAATTATTTTTCTTCTTCATAGGTAATTGAATTGCAATAATTCAATTGAATGAAGTGGAAAGACCAGATGCCATCTTGAAACTCATGGCATTGCAAGCAAGGTATTTAATAACAGTTACAGCTGGCTGTTTAACCATTACATTACGGGCTGTAAAGGTCATTTTTTTTAAGAATTCCAAAAAATTCAAAAGAAGAAGAAGAAGAAGAAGAAGAAGAAGAAGAAGAAGACGAAGAAGAAGAGGATTTTAAATATGTATTATTTTCTGGTTTTGAACATATTGATGAGAGTGTAAAGGGCCATACTTTGGTAAGAATGCTGTCTCAGGCTACCTGATAATTTTATTAGCCTGAGAGGCTTAAACCGACCTTAAAATTCTTATATTTAATTTTCTAATGTTGACGATTCAATATAAATAAGCTTATATGAGCATAAATCTAATGATGAGACAATTATATATCTATATTTATATAACCATTTCAGCACAAACAATCCCAATATAGCTGATTTAGGACCACACGAATGCCTCCAAAAGGACCAAAACGGCCCGATATTCGTGCAATCTGCGGAACTCATCTCACTACTGCATATCCCTAACCATTTGACACCATTTCCCTCAAGAGATTTGAGGAAAAAAAATAAAATTAAATTTGGATGAAATTTACAAATAGAACACAAATCTAGTTTGGCCCATTCCAAGAAATAAAAAATTATATGAACATGGCCAAATCAAATATAAATCTAGAAAATTTGGTTGATTTAGTAAAATATAATATTGAATGTCAATAAATTTTAGCCAGAATTTTTTTAAAAATTATCTACTTTTTTTCTTCTTACTTTTTCCCAATTTGTGCTTGGATAATCAATCTTCAAAATGGCTTAAATCTCATGTTTAATCTTCAAGAATTGCACAAATCTAGTAAAAATTGGTTAAAGCTAGTCCGAAGAAAAAAGAAATATAAAAAAATGGAGGGGGAATGACGAAAAATTGCAAAATAGCCCCCTAAAGGTGACTTATTATAGACATGTAACAGCTGTTACAAACCCTTTTTTCTTTTTTTTTCAGAATGGGCCATTACAACCCCATAACGCATAACAACCCGAACCATTATCGTTATGTAATGGCTGTTACATAACCTTTTTCAATACCTTGATTGCAAACGAGAATTTGGTAGGCAATGTGAGTTGAATGGTATCATACACAATTTGGTTAATTCTTCTTTGTTCAATTGGCTCATTACAATTTGGTTCGAGTGAGCATACAAACCCAACACAAATCTCAATTAGCAGACTCAACAAACATACAAACGACACCTGAATGAAAATAGAGATGAGCTATTCAGTATTCTTAACATTGTTTTCCACCAAAAACCATTCAATAATGATCCATAACCATGTGAAAGAACAAAATATTCTTAATCTTGTGCAGAAAAAAAAAATCTCATTAAACTATGCATCTCCAGACACATCTCAGTGCAGAACATGTCAGCAAGACCCAGGCTTTTCATTAGGTGAGTCCCACCATGTATGTCAGCCTGGAATGGGGCGCCATGTGTACATCGAATGTGGACCACTGATCAATATTTTTTAACTGTTCATTTTTCCACATACATCCCACATGATGATGATCAGACCGGCCTGATTTTCGGACCACAGCACATACACAGCATGGGTCACCGGATGAACAATCCAGATCTTGAAAAAGGATGCCTTGTTGTAGCATGCACAGGAAGAGTAGGGGGTTCATAAGTCATACTCTAGCAAACTTCATTTCTCCAAACCCTTGCCAAATACTAGCGTGATTCACATTAAAGAAAGATCGAAGAGGTGAATTGTGACAAACACATGCCAATGTATTGCAAGTACATGAGATCCGGGTCAATCGTTACATGGCACCTACATCGAACATGCCATGACTCATAAATCGGACGAATCTACTCATCAAAGGGCCAGCATATTGCCAATGTATTGCAAGTACATGAGATCCGGGTCAATCGTTACATGGCACCTACATCGAACATGCCATGACTCATAAATAGGACGAATCTACTCATCAAAGGGCCAGCATATTGCAAGTGTACTAGATCTGGGCCACTTGTTATGTGGAGCAGACAGTGACATTTCCCAACCCTTAATCAAAGAATCTACCCATCAGACTGTCCACATTCAAACAATAGATAATCAGAAAGAAAAAACACCAACGGTCTATATCCAATTAACATGTGTGGCCCACCTGGTAAGTGGTCCATCCTAGCTTTTGGGATACGACACATTCAGTTACATGTCCCAGATCTCTTGCACATGTCCCACATTGCCACATGTGCAGCAATTCACCTCTTCAATCTCTCCTTGCATGAATCACTCAACAAATTCTCAAACCAATCACTTAACTACTTCCAATCTTTGATTTCCTCTCTTTTCTATATAAGAATAAAAGACAAATAAATAAATAAATAACTAAAATCACCATCTTTAAAGCAAGAAACCATACCAGAAGCTTGACTGATCTTCACACCCAAACGCACGATCCGAAATTATCAGAAAAATGAAACTACAAGATCTTCCTGTGACTAAAACACAACAAAAAAACCACATATTCAAAACGAATCTATACGATTCAAATCTCTAAGGGCGCGTTTGGTTGTATCATTATATTTCATGAAATTTGGTGCTACCAAACACACCCTAAAACAAGAAATGAAATCTCTACTAATAATTACCTTACACTATATATCTCCCATTCTAAGCCCAAAAAGAGAGGAAAAAAAATCTCAAAACAGGATTTTAGGATTTTTTTTTTTTTTTTTTGTTCCTGCTTCAATTCAAATGCAATGTCTTTGGAAATAGTTGAAGAAACGGAGATCTAAGAAAAGATCGACACTCTTTTTCTTCTTCCTTTTGAATTTTTGGGAAGAGAATCTTGATAGGTAGTGAAATGGGGATCTGAGATTATGGCCACAAGCGGAATTTAAATGGATAGATGGGGTTTTGGCCGTAGAATAAAAACCTCTTAGATTTTGTGAAGCGGAGAAAGCACGACCATCCGCAGTCGAGAACGTGGTCGCAGGAGAAACCAGGATCGGATCGTGGATGGGCCAAATCGATCTCCGCCGTTGGATGTCCAAAAGGGCGGGAGTGAGGGAGGGAGAACTCTCCTCCAGAAATATTAGGTAGGAAGCGAGAGGAGGCTGTTCTTCCTCGTTCTTATTAGAGGTTTGTTTTGCTTCTGTCGCGACTCAAGATCCAGCGTGTGTTGCCGCCCACTCGGTCCCACATGATGAGATGGGAGCGCGGATTAGGTGAGGCAGGGGCCGTGGGGCCCACCTCGATTCATATTTGTATATCAACGCCGTCCACTAGCTCATTTTAGGGGCATAGTTTCAAAAATGAGGGAGATCCAAATCTCAGGTAGGTCACACCGTAGGAAAACAGTGGTGATTGAATGCCTATCATTAATATCTTCCTAGGGCCCACTGTAATGTTTTTTTTCCATCCAAACCTGTTGATTAGGTCACAAAGACCTGGATGAAGGGAAAAAAAAATAGCATCTTGATCCAAAACTTTTGTGCCCCCAAGAACGTTTTAAGGGTGGAAATTCAATCCATGTTGTGTGGTCCACCTGAGAGTTTTATCTCCATAATTTTTGGTACCATGCCCTAAAATGATATGTAAGAACGAATGGACGGAATGGATATAATAAAAAAAATAATACATTTAGATGGCCCCACGGTCAGTGCCTCACCTACTTATTCTGTTGCCCCAGCCTGACCTACTGTGCGTCCATGAGATGAACTGATGACTCGAGCCGTCCATGTTCTCTTCACAACAATAGACAATCTATTGTTAGATAATAACGTTTCAGTGATGATCCACCTTTGATTTTTAGAGTTGAATTTGAGCCGTCGGAAACTTTCTTTTCATCGTTCTAAAATTCTTCTATACATTGTAACGGACACAATCATCCTTACAGCGTAAGGTTACTATGGTAGCCTATGTAGCATGTATGGCTGTAAATGGTCGGGTATGGGACGGGTTTAGCCAAAACCAGACCCACCCATTTACTAAATGGGTCTGGTCCAAATTTTAGATCCAGACCCTTTTACTAAATAGGCAGATCTAGGTGAGTCTGAGTCAACCCACCATACCCATTTATAAATGGGTCCGACCTAGTAGAGGGAGATCCACCTAGACCCATTTATAAGTGGGTCAGGTTTAATAGGTTTGGGTATGGATCTAGTATGCAAGCATTTTAACAAAGCTTAAAATCAGGTATGGATGGGTCTGGGCTGGATGAGTCCCTTGAAACACAAATCAGACCCGGCCACTTACTAAATGGATTCGGGTCGGTCGTGCCTAATATAAAGGAAACCAGACCCAAAACCGTTTAGCAAACTGGTTTGTTTTTTGACGCAACCCTGTACCATTTAATAAAATAGTTTGAGTCTGCGTCGGGTCTAAATGAGTTGGGTCTAAGTATCCCATCGGGTCCGTTGACCCATTTACAACCCTAGTAGCATGTAATCCATAATATAAACGGTTCCGATCATCTAGCTACTAACATGTGGGCTCCAGTGGATGGAGACAAATGCCGGATCCTATGTGGTGACAGAGGCAAAACAAACTATATTTGAGATTTTTACTACAATAGCCCAGATTTGGGATCCCCCTGGGGCACGGTGGATTCCCCAGCACAAGGTGGTTAAGAGGGGCATTCTCGTCTGTAAAATTTTCGATTTCCCGTCAAAAGGCCAAAAAAGATGGGCAGGACGTGAAATTAGACTTTTAGTAAAATAGCGACACAGTAGGGCTATTTTATTACAAATCCCACCATATTTCTTATACGATACATGGACCTGCATATTTGCACAGTATGCACAGGTTTTCTGTTCTGACAACTAATCCTATGGTTCTGAAATCTAAACGGTTGATCTAGTGAATTCTACTGTGATAGAAAATAAAATATCATATATTGGAAGATCCAAGAGGAAAATTAAGAGATATTTTCAGTTGAATGTGGACTGTTCTTTTATTTCTCATTCTGAACCGTTTATCTGTAGCCGATGAATCAGAAAATTAAGGATTGTACTGTCAAGTTTCTTTTTTCATCCATTGTGGGAAAAGACAGATACTGGTCCGGATTACCTAACCATGGGCCCCACTTCTATTGAAAAGCCGGGTGCTTTGTGCAAACTATCGAGCCACGTGTGTCATATGATAATTCCCCCTTTCGAAGTGTGCGCATCAGTGTTGGTGGGTTGTTGGCATTTCTCGAAAGGTAGCTTTGAGCGACGAATACGAAAGAGGCGTGCATGGCATGCACGCGATTTGTGTCCAAACCTAGCTGACCGTGATGTATCTGTTTATCTACTCCGGACATCCCTTTTCTAAGATCATTTTAAGTTTTGAGACCAAAGAATGAGGAATATCCACCGCTCAGAAGGGCCACACTAGAGATGACCCCTGCATTTAATGCTTGGTGAATTTAATGCAGCCGAGCTGAGTATTTTGGTGTGGCCGACCTCAACGTTAGATCTTCCTCATTCTTGGTCTCATGTGGTGGACCTGATCTTAGACGGAGAATGGACGGAGTGGATAAACAGATACATCACGTTGGGCCCCTCCACAGCTCGGTAAATCGTCCATGCTGAGTTTGGACGCAATCCGCTTCCGCATGGCATCGCCAAAGAGGAATGATAAAAGCTATTAGAGCACACGTGCACCATATTGTCGTACGTGTTATATATGGTGATTCAAATATCAGGTGGACCACACTACAGGAAACAGTGTTTACCCGGGCAACAAGGTAGTGGGTGTTTCTCAGGCCATGAAGCCCACCTTGATGTATGTGTTGTATATCCATACTGTCCATCAGTTTTTCAGATCATTTTAGGGCATGGTCCCACAGATGAAGCTTATCCAAATCTCAGTTGGACCGCACCACAGAAAACAGTGGTCATTGAACGCCCACCATTCAAAACTTTCTAGGGCCCACAGTAATGTTTATTTGCCATCCAACCTATTAATAAGGCCACACAGACCTCTTCGAAGAGAAACACAGATACCAGCTTAATGTGGATCCGTATTTCGAATTTGGACGGTAAAATCTTTTAGGTGGTCTGGTTTTAATACGACGGACTGGATCTTACGCCCAATGTACGATGTGTGAGACGCATCTTCATGCGCCGTAGGCAAGCGCCTGCCTAACGCTCTTCTGTGAGGGAGCTGACTTTAAGTGCATGAGATCCAGACCGTCCATCAGGTGCAACAACTCCTATTTACCCTTGATCCCAAAAATTAGGCTGATTCAACACGCATGTGAGCCATCCCAAAGGGTATTATTTCTAAACTTCTAAGTTCATGTGTTTTGGCCCACCTGAGTTTTGGAATAGAATTTTTTTAGGGAAATGATTTCATCCTTACGAGTAACGTTAGATGAATGGATTGGATGAAATTTTGATAGCTCTTTGGACCCTACAACAAATCAATGGTGAGCTTTCCATACCAACTGTTTCCTATAGTATGGCCTACCTAAGTATTTTATCGTCATGATTTCTGGGTTCCATGCTTAAAGATAGTCAACTTACCCGATGAACGGGTTGGATCTAATTACAGTTTGACCCACAAGGCAGTAGGTACGAAAAGGTACCTACGAGTGAGACTCGTGCGATTCTGCAAGTAGCATTTTATGCCGCATGGAGCTGCAGTGGAAGGTGATGCGAAGCGCACCATTTCATGGCGGAAAAGGGAATATATGATTAGTGGCCTACGTCACTCCACAACATACACGCGTTCTGAATTCTGTCAACTGGGACCCACGGTTACGCAATCCAGACCATTGTTCTGTTTCTTCTCACCGTGGATGGAGAAAGTATAAAAGATCTCCCAGATCCAATAGTCCCAGCGACCAACATTTGGATCTTTTCAGCAGAAGGATGGCCTAGATTGTCTAACCATGGGCCCAACTTCTTAGAACTGAAAATGAGTGGATCATATGCGAGTTGCAGGCCACGTGTCAAATGCAAATACAATTCCTCCTCTGTGGAATTCACGGTTGTTATGGTCACCTCGTCCAAAAAGAGTCTTTAGTTGGTTTTGAACCCTTTTGAGCCCATGGTCCGGTGATCCAGACCGTTATCTGCTCGGATCCACTGCGGAAGTGGCATTCCTCAAAAACATTCCATGCTATAAATGTTAGGGCATAGGGTAAGTATTACAGCTGACTCAAACCATCCAGTCAAAAATTAATGAATTCATTAAAGATAGGTTCAATTGCGGATTTTTAACCCGGTTTGATCACATTGGTTTTTCGAAGCAACAAAAGAAGATTAGATTAGATCTAATAGATGGACCACAGACGTGATATGAATGATGACAAGTTCAAATGCCAGTTTGTGCATGGCTAGATGAATGGCGTAGATATGTCACATACATCACAGTGGGGCCCACAAATGTACACCAATCTTTTCAAACATTATTCACAGGGAGGAAATACTAATTCAAATAATAAGAGGTAAATAGCAATAATTACTGACTCAGTTCTATTTACCTGCATTTAGACTGGGAAATGTAAAACAATCTAACCATTAAAGGTAAATGAGAGCATTTGAAATTCAAATATTCTATGGGGGTGTCAATGGGCACGGACCTGAAAAATCAGAATTCTACACATGGTTGGGCCATAGCTGAGACCTACCCAGCCCCCACCCATTGCCAATTTGGATAAGAGTAAAGGAGAGGAATTGGAATATATTGAAAATGTTCAACATATTCACAAAAACAAATATAATATCTCAAATCAACTTTAATATATCAAATTAGTGTAAATATGTGATATTTAATAGAATGATTATATTAAGCCCATTGAAATACATACTTCAGCAAAAAAAAGAGGAAATTCTAAGCCTTAAGTGAGCCACAACTGTGAGGATCACAAACAAACAACTTGCCAATGTTTTTTACCGCCCATTTAGATGACCAACCTTTGGACAGTTTAGATTATTTTATTAGTGACTTTTAGTGATGTAGCTAATAATTAAATTATTTTTTAGTATCATTAGCATGCCACGTGTATGGTAGACATTTATTCAACGACACTTTTGTTTACTTGCGTGACTCTCTAAGGGAAATAAGAAGGCATTTTACAAGCTCATTTACTCCTATTTCATTTCATTCTATGCATTTACTCTCATATAAACACACTTCAAATGTCATAAACCTCTAGTTACTCTCAATTGCCCCCATTTGCCTCTATTTACTCCCATCCAAATGGCCCCCTTAGTTGCTAACTCTAGGACATTTGACCCATTTTATTATTAACTATTGATTCGTGGGCCGCATATGAAAAGCTTAGGCCCGATCGGATGTAGCAAAACTTTTGTTCCAAGCACTTTGTCTTGGACAAATACATCCTTAAACCTCCATGCTAGACCATTTAATTGGAAACTTTTACCCCGCTTGTTATTTATCAAACACCCAATAATATAAAAAATAAAAAATAAAAAGTCATCTGGCACATGATGGATGCATACATTAAAACATTGGCATATACTAAAAGTATTTGCGGAAGTGTGGGCCTCCAGGATCCGATGGTCTACACAATGAGAACCTTCGCAAAGCCGAGGATGTGTGGTGCGATCCAACCATTCGCCTAACTGTTACAGGAATAAGTAGGTCTGATCACCCCTCTGATCCTATGGTGAGGATAGTCCCCGAATCACAATCTATGGCTTAGGTTGAAAAGGACGAGCCTAATGGACACTTAACAATCTTTCCTCTTTTTCTCTTCGTAATAATTAGTTTTCTTTTCACTGCATTAATATGGGAGAGAATTACCCTTTTTATAACATACATACGAAGGATAAAAGGGATATGATGGTGAGATGAGATAGGGTTTATCCTTATCTCATCTAACCACCTTCGAAATTTGAAAATCAAATTTCCGGAAGGAAAATGATGAAAGTGGATGCAGTAATATCCTATGGGCCCCAATCCACAAGTGGTTGCCCACAAGTGGGCCCCCAAAGGTCCACAACCAACATCTCGCACTCAATCACATTGTGGGATAGGCACATCATGAATTGTCCATTTAGCTCATTACATAACAATCAAAACTAAAGAATCACGATCAAAAGAATCAGAGGCGTGAGACTAGCTGGAACACCGTTATCTTCTCACAGGTGTTTGAGTACTAAGTGATTACCTAACTAGCACTCAATAACCCAAGTTTTGCATTGCCTGTCCTAGTCGGCATGACCACACCGGATAGAATTAACTCCAAATCTGGAGTACTTGGCCAACATACGCACTTATCCAACTTATCGAGTTTTTAGTGAAAAATTTGATTTTCCACAAACATCAATTTGAATTCTTTTTACTGTAATATATATATATATATATATATATATATATATATATATATATATATATATATATATATATATATATACACACACACACACACACACACACACTTTTGAAAGAGAATATCGTTTGTAAAAGTTTAAGAAAATTCGATACTGTTGGCGGATAAGTCTTCAAGTGCGTATTTATAGTTTGAGAAACTTCGTGTAGGTGTCACTAGGATCTTTCCCACGCAGATGTGTAATTGGAAATCGATCAAGCCGCTTTCCTAGCATAATCGAGTTAGACCAATCAAGGGTCTTTTGTCATCATATACTAAAGTAGCGACACTCAATCTCATCCTCCTGTACACAAGAGGAGGGTAGCTGAGGACACAAGGAGTCACCTACGAGACTGGCTACTCGCACGTTGCAATGATTAGATCGAATCAAAGCAATCTGTAGGTAAAAGGTTTTAGCACGTGGCTACAATCCATGCCGTAAAGTAGACAATACTAGGTATATATCGAGTCTACAATATGCGAGTCGTCTTACATGAGGTATATATGGCTCATCTCATAACCTCATGACCTGGCAATGATTCAGGCCATAGCATAATTCGCATGAAGAGTAATGGTGCGATTATGTTATTCAACTTTATCAATTTCATCTTCAATTTTTTTTAGGACTGAAGATGGATACAACTCATTCGCATCATCATCCTTTATTATTTTCAATAAAGGGTGGTTCATACCTCAATGTATGAACATCACCCCAAGTGTACCTTTCTTATACATTTAGGGTTAGTTAACCCGTGCGAGTGGGTGACCGGACTGCCGACAAAAGTTGAAATCCTACTTGATCTAAAAGAAAATGTTGATGATCTACATACCTAGTCTAACAAGTGCTCAATACTGAATAAAAGAGAATTTATTATTCATGAAAGATCAAAGATACATGAGACAAGCATATCAATCAAGCTATCCTCAATCCCATCTGCCTAACGTGAACCTGAAATAGATTTCTAACTATAGGTTTCGTCATGGGATTAGCCATCATCTCCTTGGTAGGAATGTAGCTGAGGATAACCTTCTTTTTTTCACTTGATCACGAACGTAATGATACTTTATCTCAACGTGCTTGGATTTTCTGTGGTGTTTGGGATCCTTTGCCAAGTCAATGGCCGAGGTGTTGTCTATCCTCAACGATATAAGCTCATGTATGTCTGGAACAACACTCAATCCTTGTAGGAATCTGCAAACCCATACGCACTCCTGAACTGCAGTACAACATGCAATGTACTCAGCCTCCATAGATGAAAGTGCTATGGATGTCTGTTTCTTGCTCAACCAAGAGATAGCTCCCTCTCCAAGCAAGAAAACATATCCTGAAGTAGACTTTCCCTCGTCAGTGTCATTACCCCAAGCGGCATCTGAATATCTTCTAAGCTCGAGACTCGCGCCTCCATAACACAGCATCAGGTCATTGGTTCTTCTGATATAGCGGAATATACGTTTCACGGCTTGCCAATGAGACTGTCGTGGGTTACTCTGGTAATGACTGACTATGCCAACTGCATAACTAATATCTGGTTTAGTGCAAAGCATAGCATACATTAAGCTGCCTACTGCACTCGCATAAGGTATTGAGAACATTGCCAATTTTTCAGTTTCTGTTTGGGAAACACGATTTCCTATCTAACTTCTTGGTAGCTTTATCCATAGGGGTTTTAACAGCTTTTGAATTTTTCATCCTGAACCACTCTAAGATCTTCTGTATGTAAATGGCTTGTGACAAGCCTAAGAATCTCCTAGAACGGTTCCTGATGATTTTAACCCCTAGAATAAAGTTAGTTTCACCAAGATCTTTCATCTCAAAGTTCGAGAAAAGCCAATCTTTAGACATCATCAACAGTTGCATGACATTACCAGCTAATAGGATATCAGTTTACATATAGAGATAGTATCAGAAAAGATCTTCCATACCGTTTCACATATACAAAATGATCTTTTTCACTCATCGTGAACCTGAAAGTGGTGATGGCTAAGTGGAACCTCATGTACCACTGCCTTGAAGATTACTTCAACCCATAAATAGATTGTAACAACTAACAGACTTTCTTTGGATACTTTTTGTCCACATAACCTACAGGTTGTTGCATGTATATTTCTTCATCCAAATCACCATTTAATAATGCGGTCTTTACATCCATCTGATATAAATCTAAGTTTAAACTTACGACAATGGACAAGATTATGCGGATTAAGGAGAATTTTGTAATAGGTGAAAAAGTTTCCTCATAATCAACACTTTCTTTTTATGTAAAACCTTTACCAACTAATCGTGCTTTGTACTTGTCCGCTATTCCATCTGCCTTTCTTTTGATCTTAAGTACCCACTTGTTACCAATTGTTTTGTGATTGGAAGGCATATCTACAAGTTCCCATGACTTTGTTCTTCTCCATGGAGGCAATCTCCTCATCCATGGCAGTTACCCAATCAGCCGAATTCGAAGACAACAACGCATTCTGATAAGAATCAGGTTTATCATCGTCAACCGCAACACAAGAGAAAGATTGACCATCGATATTGAAATATCTTTAGGGAATCAAACCTCTTTCACTTCGACGTAACTCAGGAGCTTGCTGAGATGTAGCCCCACTGTCCTGATGAACTATAGGAGTATCTCCATTTTTAGAAGCAAAACTCCCACTTTCCTGAGATACATCGAAAATTTTAAAAATTTCTATGGAAACCTTTTGTTTCTTTTGACTGGGGTATCGGTCTTCGACGAAGATGACGTCCCGAGATTTTATCTCAGTCCATCCTCCATGATCCTCATAAACTAGAACATATCCCTTTGAGTGCATGGGGTATCTAATGAATACGCACTCAATAGTTTTACTATCAAGTTTACTTCTATGCTGAGCAGGCAATAAAACATATGCTAAAAATCTTCAAGGACGCAGGTCGGCTAGAGAAGGAATCCTCCCAGTCCACATCTCATATGAGGTCTTAAGAACGGATTTAGTTGTGACTCTATTTAAGACGTAGACGACTGTAAGAAGCGCGTCTCCCCGTAATGTGGTAGAGAGATTGGCATGTGCCATCATCGACCTGCCCATATCCAATAGTGTCTTGTTCCTTCTCTCTGCAACTCCATTTTGCTATGGAGTATATGTTATAGTGTACTGCCTGATGATGCCAACGTTTGCACAGTATGTTTTAAGCGTTTCAGATGTATACTCGCCACTTCTATCAGATCTAAGAGTTTTAATCTTTTTCTCAAGCTGATTTTCTACTTCAGCTTTGAATTTGAAAAAATAATCAAAAGCCTCAGATTTATGTGAGATGAGATACACATATCTATAGTAGGAGTAATCGTCAATAAATGTGACGAAGTATTGACATCTATTTCTAGTACGTACATTCAAGGGTTTACAGATATCCGAATGAATTATCTCTAGCAAACCTTTTGACTTAGTCGCTTTAGGGAATGATTTCTTAGAAGTCTTTCCAAATACACAATGTTCACAAAATGGTAAATCAACTTTGGATAATGAACCTAACAGACCAGATCTTGCTAGTCTTGTCATATGGTCATTTCCAATGTGACATAACTTCACGTCCCATTTTAAAGATTTAGATACTACATGTTCATTCGACGTAGCAGGCAAAGCAAGATGTGCATTATCAATATCTACATCTACAATAAATAAATCTGAAATCAAGTTTTTCCATACAAAGATGATGTTATTGAGTCTTAAAGAAACTTTTATCCAAAAAAAAAAAAGAATTTCAAAACCATTAACTAACAACCTAGAAACAGAAATTAAATTCCGGCACATACCCAGTGCATAAAGAGTATCATGGAGGGTTATTGTGTGCCCTACACGCGTACGGAGATTATAAACACCAATCCCTAGCATGTCTTCAGCAGCGTTATTCTCCATGTACACCCTGTAGCTCCCTGTGGCTACAGGCCGAAATTTCTTGAGTCCTTGACGATCTCGTGTCATGTGCTTTGTTGTGCCTGAATCCAAAATCCACTCGTTAGATAGGATATCAACGGAAATGATCTCAAAACAAACGCCTACAAACAAAGTGTCTTGTGAGAAAGGAATTACCATCTTTTTATGGGCGCACTGACGGGCATAATGGCCAGGATTTTCACAGACGAAACAGGTTATGTTTGTCTTTTTAAGTTTCCTCTTTCCTTTCCCCTTCTTGGGATTTGGAAGAGGCGTTGCGGTCTTCTATTCCTGATTATTCTTCTTCGCCTTCTTGCAAGCTTTGAACTTTTTCTTGTTAGCTTTCCACTTGTGGGTTTCTGCTGCAAAAGCCTTGCCGAACCTGGCTAAATTGCATTCATTTCAACCTCTCGTACTAGATGGCCACAAAAGTCTCTGAACGTTGTCATTGAATCAATATGGTTCAGAATCGTTTTGATTTAGGCCAAAGATTCTGGTAAGGAACGGTGCATTGCTATAATATTTTGATTTTCAGTTAGTTTGCACCCTACATTCCTCAAGGCGCCTATCATCTGCTCCATCTTATGGATATGATTCTTGATGGGGCAACCTACTGACATCCTGTATTCTTGAAACTCTAATTCTATAGCCCGAACCTTTGCATCTGACTTCTGATTATAGGCATTAGCCAGTGCATCTCAGATCCCCTTAGCGGTTTCATGCACTTCATATGTGGGTATGAGTTCTTTATGCATTGTGCTAATCAATACATTACGGGCGGAGCGATTTTGTTTACACCACTTGTTATAGCGATTCATCCCGGCCCTATGTTCACCTAGATTTCCATTTTTAGCCAATATGGGTTACTCTTGAACCCCATCAAGAGTGTGCGAAATGTTATTCTCGTCCAAAAGGCTTCGCACTGCGCGGGACCAGTCTTCATAGTTGTTGCCATCAAAATGTTATCATTTGAGTTGATCGGCAACCAATGCTTTAGAGGTCATCTCTACATCACATCACGTATCACTATTTAGGTATGATCTAGAGTATTGGCACTAATTACCAGCATTTTTACTGATTATTCAAACTTTCAAGTTTACAAAAGTATCCAATCCATCTTATAAGAGATCTGAAAGCCTACATATTTGTATGGGCGGTGCAGATCAATCAAGTTCTCTAAATAAGATGAAATTGATGCTTTTATGACTATTTATTTATTTAACCTACAACTCACCATTATGGATTTATGCATCATTTAGGGAAGGAATTATATCTCTCACTAAGGTTATGTACAACTTTAGAATAAAAGAGGGCATTCATAACATAAGTTTTCTATTTTGTAATGAAATGGGGCTTAGATCTAATCACATGAAGACTAAAGCCAATATATATAAATCATTAGATTAAATGAAACAATCGTTACCATTAAACAAAGAAAACAAGTGCTAAGAAGAATGAAAAATCCAATTACCACCATTGATCGTGTCCATTCATGATGGATCTGATCATCACCATTAATGTTCACCATTGATGATGGATCCTTTCATCAATGTTGATCATCATGGTTGATGACGGTTCCAATTACTTGTGGACCCGTGATCAATAGTGATCGTATGGATATAAAGAAAAAATCTCATACATATGCACACATACATGTATTAATACACGCATATGTATATTAAATAATCAAGAGATATTTGGAGTTACACATTTTCCTACCTAACATGAGTAGTAATGTGTGCATCATGACAGAATAAAATATTCACAATAATTTATAAAATCCAAAATTTCATTTATATGATTTCATTTTAATACGTACATCGATTAGATCTCGCCGAAAAACCCCAAGTCACTGCCCATTACTTGGTCTAAATCAGTCCACAAATGGCCAATAAAGGCCCTTTTACAAGATACACTTAATCTTGAAAGGAAGTGAATTGGGCTTCTAATTTGGCCTATTGCATATTCTACTTAACAGTGAGGTTCATTAAAATTGTCAAACAACTTGATGGATATCTCATGATGGTCCTTTTATTTTAGCTCAATAAATTAATATTAAAAAAAATCCTTTAAAACATTAAAGGAAAGTTTAATGAATGTTAATGTGCCTTTGTCTAATGGGACAATGGCATATTAGTTCCATTTTAAGAAGGGCTCGTATTTGTGATTTAGACCCTTAAATGGTTTAATAAAGTCCAGTCTTGTAGGTCCCATAAGAAGATATGCCCATATATGGTCCGCCTGAGATTTGGATCTTCTTTTAATTTTGGATCACCTCCTAAAATTAGGCATAACAACAGATGGACGGCAGGGATATATAAAAAATAACTCAAGGTAGGCCCACACGGTAGGGGTAACACCCACTAAGGTGTTACCAGGGTAACAGCTAAGTCGCACCCCTGAAATAGGCAGTACAGAAGATTCTGGTGGGACCTGCTATAACTCTTGGCGCATACAGTGGGAACGCCAATTGGCTGTTATTAAATTACAAGGACTGGAGTCCTGTACAATGTACTGTATGCAGCAGATAAAATACCCAATGAAAATCTACGATCCTTTTCTGGAGTGTTCTTACTATAGAATCCACTCATTTAGTTAAGTGGTCCTTTTAATTATCCTGATGAAAAACTACGATGGGCCTGAGCATTGGGAACTGATTACTATCATAACTAGAACATCTCAGATCATGCAGTGCGGCCTGCCTAAGTTCTGGATTAAGTTGATGTTTTGATTTACACTTCACCCTAGTAAGGCCCATTTGATGAATGGGCTGGATGGAATATAAATAGCAACGTAGGCTGTGCACAAACATGGTTGTCGTCTCATCTCCATTGTTCCCTGTGGTTATGGCTACCAGCTGACTAGTGAATCATAATAATTTTTAGCCCCGGGACCTAATCGAGGGACACACCTGATGAAATGAGTAGATGTCACACACACAACTATGATAGAACCACGAAGCCCATAAGAAGATAGGCCCATATATTGTCAGTGTAAGGTTCCTATAGCAGCCTATGTAGCATGTAGGGCTGTAAATGGTTGGGTTCAGGGCAGGTTTAGCCAAAACCAGACCTGCCCATTTATTAAATGGGTCTGGTCCAAATTTTAGACCCAGACTCTTTTACTAAATGGGCAGGTCTGGGTCAAGTCTGAGTCAACCCATCAGGGAGATCCACCCAACCCATTTATAAATGGGTCAGGTCTAATGGGTTTGGGTCTGGATCTAGTATGCAAGCATTTTAACAAGGCTTAAAATCGGGTATGGACGAGTCTAGGCTGGATGGGTCTCTTGAAACATAGATTAGACCCGCCCACTTACTAAATGGATTCGGGTCGGGTCGGGTCGAGCCTAATATAAAGGAAACCAGACCCAGAATCGTTTAGCAAATGGATCTGTTCTTGAACCTAGACCCGTACCATTTAATAAAATGGGTCGGGTCTAAATGGGTTGGGTTTGGGTACCCCAGTGGGTCCGCTTACCCATTTACTGCCCTAGTAGCATGTAATCCACAATATAGACGGTTCCGATCATTTAGCTACTTACATGTGGGCTCCAGTGGCTGGAGACAAACGCTGGATCCTATAGTCGCGATGGAGGCAAAACTTATTTGGGAGATTTACTGTACTAGCGCTGAGGTGTGGCTACGTTTACTATATTTGGGATCCCCCGGGGCACGGTGGATTCCCCCCGAGCACAAGGTGGTTAGAGGGGCATTCTCGGCTGTAAAATTTTCCATTCCTTGTCAAAAGGCCAAAAATGATAAGCCAGACAAGAAATTGGACTTTTAGTAAAAATAGCCACATGTCAAGGATATTTTAGTACAAATCCCACTATATTTCTTATACGATACATGCATATTTGCACAGCATGCTCAGGTTCTCTATTCTGACAACTAAGCCTATGGTTCTGAAATCTAGACCGTTGATCTACTAAATTCTACTGTGATAGAAAATCAGATATCATAGATTGGAAGATCCAAGAGGAAAATTAAGGGATATTTTTAGTTGAATGTGGACCGTTATTTTATTTCTCATTCTGAACCGTTTATCTGCAGCCAATGTATCGGAAAATTAAGATTGTACTGTCAAGTTTCCTGTTTCATCCATTGTGGGAAAAGACAGATACTGGTCCGGATTACCTAACCATGGCCCCACTTCTCAGATTGAAAAGCCGGGTGCTTTGTGCAAACTATCGAGCCACGTATGTCATATGATAATTCCCCCTTCGAAATGTGCGCATTAGCGTTGGTGGGTTGTTGGCATTTCTCGAAGGGTAGCTTTGAGCGACGAATACGAAAGAGGCCAGCATGTCATGGACACCGATTGTGTCCAAACCGAGTTGTAGAGGGGCCACCGTCGATTCCTTTTCTAAGATCATTTTAAGTCTTGAGACCAAGAATGAGGAATATCCAACGCTCAGACGGGCCACACTATTTTGGTGTGGCCCATCTCAGGGTTGGCTCTGCCTCATTCTTGGTCTCACGTGGTTGAACTGATCTTAGACGGGGAATGTACGGAGTGGATAAACAGAAATATCACGGTGGCCCCCTCCACAGCTCCGTAGAGTGTCCATGCTGAGTTTGGACGCAATCCGCTTCCCCATGGCATGAGGAGTGATAAAAGCTATTAGGGCACACGTGCACCATATGTCGTACGTGTTATATATATGGTACGTGCATCAAGTGGGGTCCATTTTGCACATGCCTCGACCAAAAAAACAAGGTGATCCATATACCAGATTAGGTGTACGAGAAAAATGGGCGGTTGGGAAAAATAAAAGACCAATCGTGACCCACCTGATGAGTAGACCATCCTGATTTTTGCCCCAGAGAATTTCCACGTTGGGCCACCTGATAAAAGTCCAAGAACTGGCATACGTGCACCACATTCTGACCACAAATCGCCTCGTCAATCTCTCATGCGAATCCCTTCGCATTTTAATGATCGCAGCCGCACGAGACACGTGGTGCTGGATGCGCCATTCCGTCTGGTCTGGCCTCGACCAAGGAGCGGAGTAGTTGTCACCCGCGTAGTGGGTGTTTTCCTGACAGTGGGCCTACCTTGATATATGTTATGTATATCCACACCGTTCATCAGTTTTTCCAGCTCGTTTTAGAGAATGTTCCAAAATGAAGCTGATTCAAATCTCAGTGGACCACACTACAGGAAACAGTGTTTACCCGGGCAACACGGTAGTGGGTGTTTCTCAGGCCGTGAAGCCCACCTTGATGTATGTGTTGTATACCCATACTGTCCATCAGTTTTTCAGATCATTTTAGGGCATGGTCCCACAGATGAAGCTTATACAAATCTCAGTTGGACCGCACCACAGGAAAACAGTGGTCATTGAACGCCCACCATTAAAAACTTTCTAGGCCCACCGTAATGTTTACACAGACCTGTTCGAAGAGACACACAAATATCAGCTTAATGTGGATCCGTATTTCGTATGTGGACAGTACAATCTTTTAAGTGGTCTGGTTTTAATCTGACGGACTGGATCTTACGCCCAACGTAGAGACGCATCTAGATGCGCCGTAGGCAAGCGCCTGCCTAACGTTCTTCTGCGAGGGAAATGACTTTAAGTGCATGAGATCCAGCCTGTCCATCAGGTGCAACAACTCCTATTTTCCCTTGATCCCAAAAATCAGGCTGATTCAACACGCATGTGAGCCATCCCAAAGGGTATTATTTCTAAACTTCTAAGTTCATGTGTTTTGGCCCACCTGAGTTTTGGAATAGCATTTTTTAGGGAAATGATTTCATCCTTACGAGTAACGTTAGATGAATGGATTGGATGAAATTTTGATAGATCTCTGGATCCTACCTAAGTATTTTATCGTCATGATTTCTGGGTACCAGCCTTAAATAGAGTCAACTTACCCGATGAATGGGTTGGATCAAATGAAAGTTTGACCCACAAGGCAGTTGGTACGGAACGTACCTAGGAGTGAGACTCGTGCGATTCTGCAAGTAGCATTTTCTGCCGCGTGGAGCTGCAGTGGAAGGTGATGCGAGCGAAGCCCACCATTTCATGGCGGAAGAGGGAATATATGATTAGTGGCCTACATCACTCCACAACATACACGCGTTCTAAATTCTGTCAACTGGGACCTATGGTTACGCAATCCAGACCATTGTTCTGTTTCTTCTCACCGTGGATGAAGAAAGTATTAAAGATATTCCAGATCCAATAGTCCCAGCGACCAACATTTGGATCTTTTCAGCAGAAGGATGGCCTAGATTGTCTAACCTTGGGCCCAACTTCTTAGAACTGAAAACGATTGTATCATATGCGAGTTGCAGGCGACGTGTCAAATGCCAATAGAATTCCTCCTCAGTGGAATTCACGGCTGTTAATGTCACCTTGTACAAAAAAGTCTTTAAATGGTTTTGAGCCTTTTTGAGCCAATGGTCCAGTGATCCAGACCGTTATCTGCTTGAGCCAATTGGCATTCCTTAAAAACATTCCATGCTAGAAATGTTAGGGTATAGGGTAGGTATTACAGCTGATTCAAACCATCCAGTCAGAAATTAATGAATTCATTAAAGTTAGGTTCAATTGCGGATGTTTAAGGCCGTTTGATCACATTGGTTTTTCGGAGCAACAAAAGAAGATTAGATTAGATCTAATAGATGGACCACAGACGTGATGTGGATGATGACAAGTTCAAATCCCACTTTGTGCATGGCTAGATGAATGGCGTAGATCATTTTGGTTTACCATCGAACCATCGTACTCCAAGCTTGATTGGAGCTTGTAATTCAACCGGTGGTAAATGGAAGTAAAAGCATAATGATGATTTAGAGAGGTTGAATTCTACCTTGAAAATAATATTAATTTCAACCCTTCTTTTAAAAGCAAAACTTTATAACCCCACCATGATATGTGTTATATCCCCAACACTCATTCGTTCTTTCAAATCATTTTTGGACACGAGCCCAAATATGAGATGGATCTAAAGATCAAATGGACCACACCATAGATAATAGTAGGTTTAATTGTAGACATCATTATTCTTATTGTGGACCACTAGAGCTTTGGATATGCATCGTTTTTTGGCTCAGGCCCTAAAATGATATAGAAAAATAAATGGACAATGTGTGGATATAACACATACATCATGGTGGGGCCCATAGAATTTTAGTACATAGCATGGTACCTAATTAGGTGTAGGGCTCTCAATGGAGCAGGTTCAGATCTGAGATCCGTTTCGCTATGAATCCGTATAATGTGGATTTGGATCTTAAAATAAGTCGATTAGTTAAATGGATCGGATTTGGATCTTAAAATAAGTCTGATTACTTAAATTGATCGGATTTGGATACACAGGAACATATCTGAGTTCGATCCGAATCCGATTAAGATCCGACTCATTGTCACCTTACTGTATATGTTATATTTATGATGGCGATCCGTTTTACAGACTATTTTAGGCTGTCTCAAAATTGAGACATGCTACTCTTAGGTCGACCATACCATAGTAAATAGTGGGATTTTCATCATTTTTCTACTAAATTATGAAAATGTTATATTATATATATTTTTTAGATTTGTAATGGGGTGGATTTGGACCTAGATCTGACTGGAATCCGATAGTTCTATGGATTTTGGATTGGAAATGGATCTAATAATTTATAAATGGATCAGATATGGATATGATATCACCTTTTGGATCCGAATCCGATCCGAATCTATCTACAGATATATGGACTTGGAGCTGGATCCAACTGGATCTGATCCAAATCCGACCCATTGAGAGCACTACCAATGTGAGACTTTTCCGCAGAATGTGTATTTTCAAAGGAAATACGAAGGCAAATAATCATTACTTATTTACATTCAATTATTTTCATTTCTTAGCTATCAAACAAGCTTGGTCAATTTGTTTTGTATTTATATAATTACCTGCACAGTTTTTCAAAGATGACAAGGATGTTTACATTTTTGTACACTAATATTGAGGAGGGTTCCGTGATACATGTGACTTATCCATGCCTTCCATCCATTTTGCGAGGTGATTTTAGGGCATGAACTCAAAATTGAGGCAAATCCAAAGCTCAAGTGGACCACACCATACGAAACAGTGGGTTGAACTCTTATCGTTAAAAACCTTTTACAGCCACGATTTCCTATAGTGTGGGCCACTTGAGCTTCAGATCTACCTCATTTTTTTTGGCTCATGCCTTAAAATGTTCTGGCATAGATATGTCGCAGACATCACAATGGGGTCCATGAATGTACGCCAATCCTTTTCAAATGTTATTCACAAGAAGGAAATACTCATTCAAACAAATAGAGGTAAATGGTAATAATTACTGACTTACATCTATTTACTTGCATTTAACTAAGGGAAATGCAAAACAAACTGACCCTAATGCAGTGTAAATAGGTCATTATAACAAATTGACCCATTTACTTCCAGGCCTGTTTGATTTTGTTGATTACTTGTAAATGCAGTGTAAATGGGTCATTATAACGTTTTACACTCGTTTGTTTTTTTTTTTTTTTTATTATTATAGAAATTACGGCCTCAAAAATTGTGATAATTTCGATTGAATTTCCTTCACTTATACATGGACAAAAATGTGGGGCCCACAGTGATGAATATATTATATCCATACCGTCCATCTGTTCCACTAGCCTATTTTAGGGCATGTATCCAAAAATGTGATAAATCTACAACTCAAATGGGCCATAACACATGAAATAGTGCTTACAATGGACTTCAAACATTGACAGTTAATGCCTTTCTAGGGCTCACACTAATATTTATTTGTCATCTGACCTATTTATAAGATTATACAGACATTGATGAAAGGCAATTGAAAAAATCAGCTTGATCCAAAATTTATGTGGTCCCTAAGCAATTATTAACGGTGCGAGTTTAATTCCCACATTTTAGTCTAATGTAATTCACTCGAGCTTTAGATCTATCTCATTTTTTGGCTCATGCCCTAAAATGAGCTGGCGGAATGGATATAATCTATACATCATGGTGGATCATACAGTTTTCGTAGCCCTAAATTTCTCCCACGTCTAATTTGCGCCAAAATTTTTAAGCGGTCACGGTCAATTTTGAAAAAGGAGATGGAAATAGCCATGTAAATAATGATTACCATTTACAATGCATTTACACTGTGAAATGGAAATCAAACGGGCCCTTAAAGGTAAATGGGGAATGGTTTTGGACGTAAATAAATTGGGAGTAAATGACTTATTGTGTTTGGATGAGAGTAAATGAAGTGCATTTAAAATTCAAATATTCTATTTGGATGAGAGTAAAGGATAGGAATTGGAATATTTTGAAAATTTTCAACATATTCACAAAAACACATATGACATCTCAAATCAAGTATAATATATCAAATTAGTGTATATATGTGATATTTAATACAATGATAATATTAAGCCCAATGAAATACATACTTTAGCCAAAAAAGAGGAAATTCTGAGCCTCGGGTGGGCCACAACCATAAGTATCACAAATAAGCAAATTGCAATGTCTTTTACCGCCCATTTAGATGACCAACCTTTGAACGGTTTGGATTATTTTATTGGTGACTTTAGTGATGTAGCTGATAATTAGATTGTTTCTGAGTATCATTAGTATGCCACGTGTATGGTAGACACGTATGTAACGGCACTTTTGTTTACTTGCGCGACTCTCCAAGGGAGATAAAAAGGCATTTCACCCCATTTACTTCAAAATCTTCTCTCACATAGAGGATTTCATTTGCAAGCCCATTTACTCCTATTTTATTTCATTTCCATGCATTTACTCCCATCCAAACACACTTCAAATGTCGTTAACTTCCATTTACTCACAATTCTCTCCATTTGCCTCTATTTACTCCCATCCAAACGGCCCCCTTGGTTGCTAACTCTCGGACAATGGACCCATTTTATTATTAACCATTGATTCGTGGGCCATAGATGGAAAGCTTAAGTCCGATCCGATGTAATAAAACTTTTGTTTTGAACACTCTCTTGGATAAATACATCCTTGAAGCTCCATGCTAGACCATTTAATTAGAAAATTTTACCCCGTTTGTTATTTATCAAACACTCAATAATATAAAAAATAAAAAATCATCCGACATATGATGTATAAAACATTAGTGTTGATGCTGAAAATTGGTCAACAGACGAGATGACGTGACCTCCAACTGGTCAGCAGATGAGATGAGGTGACCTCCAACTTGGACGGATGGATGCAACTGATCTCCTGCAGGTGTGCGGTCTGGATTTGAACTGAAGCTTTCTTAGATCCTGCAGAGCACAAAGGAAAGCTAAGGGGGGTGGCTAGGGTCCAGCCGTTAGCCCTCCGATGCTTAAGTTAGTTGGATCTTGAAAGATTAAATATCTCTCTTTTGATCAGTTTTTGTATCGTACCTTGATAATGAAGAGGACGCGTCAATTTATAGACTTAGGTTGCAGAGTTGTATTCCCTTTTGAAGCCATGATTTCAGGGGAGGGATTCTCGAATCAGCGTGATTCTTGGGCCGTTCCGTAGTTATAGGAGATATTCCCGTATTCCCCGACAATTCTCCAGATCTTTCGCCTATTTTCCTGGTTGAAGCCTATGATCTTGGCAGGTCGTCAGGTCGTTGGCCTAGCCTCAGGTCGTCAGGTCATCGGGCCTCAGGTCGTTCTGTAGGTCTCAGGTCATCAGGCCTCAGGTCGTCCTGGAGGTCTCAGGTTATCAGGTCATCGGGCCTCGGGTCGTCTTGGAGGCCTCAGGTCATCAGGTCATCGGCCTAGCCTCAGGTCGTCAGGTCATCGGCCCAGCCTCAGGTCGTCAGGTCATCGGGCCTCAGGTCGTCTTGAAAGTCTGAGGTCATCAGGTCATCGGCCTAGTCTCACGTCAGATTTGAGGACCTGTACCTGGGCCCGCTGGACTATGGGCTTTCCCCGTGACCTGAGGTCAGCTCGGATTTACCCATAAGAGTCGAAAGACCGACTTGGGCAGTCGAAAGAGCCCTAAACTAATTGTCGAAAGACCGACCTGGGCAGCTCTTTCGACTGCCCAGGGGGGCTTCTGTTATGGGTAAATCCGAGCAGACCTCAGGTCACGGGGAAAGCCCATAGTCCAGCGGGCCCAGGTACAGGTCCTCAAATCTGATCTGAGACTAGGCCGATGACCTGATGACCTCAGACTTCCAAGACGACCTGAGGCCCGATGACCTGACGACCTGAGGCTGGGCCGATGACCTGACGACCTGAGGCTAGGCCGATGACCTGATGACCTGAGGCCTCCAGGACGACCCGAGGCCCGATGACCTGATAACCTGAGACCTTCAGGACGACCTGAGGCCTGATGATCTGAGACCTACAGAACGACCTGAGGCCCGATGACCTGACGACCTGAGGCTAGGCCAACGACCTGACGACCTGTCAAGATCATAGGCTTCAGCCAGGAAAATAAGCGAAAGATCTGGAGAATCGTCGGGGAATACGGGAATATCTCCTATAACTACGGAACGGCCCAAGAATCACGCTGATCCGAGAATCCCTCCCCTGAAATCATGGCTTCAAAAAGGGAATACAACTCTGCAACCTAAGTCTATAAATTGACGCGTCCTCTTCATTATCAAGGTACGATACAAAAACTGATCAAAAGAGAGATATTTAATCTTTCAAGATCCAACTAACTTAAGCATCGGAGGGCTAACGGCTGGACCCCAGCCACCCCCCTTAGCTTTCCTTTGTGCTCTGCAGGATCTAAGAAAGCTTCAGTTCAAATCCAGACCGCACACCTGCAGGAGATCAGTTGCATCCATCCGTCTAAGTTGGAGGTCACCTCATCTCATCTGCTGACCAGTTGGAGGTCACCTCATCTCGTCTGTTGACCAATTTTCAGCATCAACAGATTGGCGCCGTCTGTGGGAACGACAAAGTTGTGTTCTCACTATTTCTGAGCTCGGCACACGATTTTAGTTCTTCTTCTCCAAGTAAGTGCGCCGCCTTACAAATTTGATAAAGGGGCTGAAGAAAGAGCTCGGGATGACCTGTTCAGGAGAGCATGCGGAGGAAGACCTGTTCAGTAAGAACCGCCATAGGATGACCTTCCCCAGGACGACCTGTCTGAGGTCATTTACAAAGCCCAGAGGCTGACGAGGCCGAGCTGAGCTATCAAAGCCCGGAGGCTGACGAGGCCGAGCTGAGCTGAGCTATCAAAGCCCGGAGGCTGACGAGGCCGACCTGAGCTATCAGAGCATAGAGGCTGACGAGGCCGAGTTGAGCTATCAAAGCCCGGAGGCTGACGAGGCCGAGCTGAGCTATCAGAGCCTAGAGGCTAACAAGGCCGAGCTGAGCTGAGCTATCAAAGCCCGGAGGCTGACGAGGCCGAGCTGAGCTATCAGAGCACAGAGGCTGACGAGGCCGAACTGAGCTATCAAAGCCCGGAGGCTGACGAGGCCTAGCTGAGCTATCAGAGCATAGAGGCTGACGAGGCCGAGATGAGCTATAAGGGCCCTAGACTAAGAGTCGAAAGACCGACCTGGGCAGTCGGAAGAGCCCTAGACTAATTGTCGAAAGACCGACCTGGGCAGTCGGAAGAGCTCTAGACTAATTGTCGAAAGACCGACCTGGGCAGTCGGAAGAGCTCTAGATTAAGTGTCGAAAGACCGACCTGGGCAGTCGGAATGGCTCTAGATTAAGTGTCGAAAGACCGACCTGGGCAGTCGGAATGGCCCTGGACTAAGAGTCGAAAGACCGACCTGGGCAGTTGAAAGAGCCCTAGACTAATTGTCGAAAGACCGACCTGGGCAGTCGAAAGAGCCCTAGACCAAGTGTCGAAAGACCGACCTGGGCAGTCGGAATGACCCTAGACAAAGAGTCGAAAGACCGACCTGAGCAATCGAGGAATAACCCTAGACCAAGAGTCGAAAGACGGACTTGGGCAGTCGGAATGGACGAAAGAGTCGGACCAAAACGTGAAGTGTCCAGAGGTCACCTCTATATGTCAACCTGTATAATTGGCAGAGCCTACGGGCCACCCTACCAGGCCGACCTCATGCAGTTGGCCAAATTCAAATGTCAGCTCATCCATTTCTCTTTACTCCCAAGCCGAGCAAGTCAGGCTCGAGAGTAGGGGGCTTCTGTTATGGGTAAATCCGAGCTGACCTCAGGTCACGGGGAAAGCCCATAGTCCAGCGGGCCCAGGTACAGGTTCTCAAATCTGACTTGAGACTAGGCCGATGACCTGATGACCTCAGACTTCCAAGACGACCTGAGGCCCGATGACCTGACGACCTGAGGCTGGGCCGATGACCTGACGACCTGAGGCTAGGCCGATGACCTGATGACCTGAGGCCTCCAGGACGACCCGAGGCCCGATGACCTGATAACCTGAGACCTCCAGGACGACCTGAGGCCTGATGACCTGAGACCTACAGAACGACCTGAGGCCCGATGACCTGACGACCTGAGGCTAGGCCAACGACCTGACGACCTGCCAAGATCATAGGCTTCAGCCAGGAAAATAGGCGAAAGATCTAGAGAATCGTCGGGGAATACGGGAATATCTCCTATAACTACGGAACGGCCCAAGAATCACGCTGATCCGAGAATCCCTCCCCTGAAATCATGGCTTCAAAAAGGGAATACAACTCTGCAACCTAAGTCTATAAATTGACGCGTCCTCTTCATTATCAAGGTACGATACAAAAACTGATCAAAAGAGAGATATTTAATCTTTCAAGATCCAACTAACTTAAGCATCGGAGGGCTAACGGCTGGACCCCAGCCACCCCCCTTAGCTTTCCTTTGTGCTCTACAGGATCTAAGAAAGCTTCAGTTCAAATCCAGACCGCACACCTGCAGGAGATCAGTTGCATCCATCCGTCCAAGTTGGAGGTCACCTCATCTCATCTGCTGACCAGTTGGAGGTCACCTCATCTCGTCTGTTGACCAATTTTCAGCATCAACAATTAGCATATACAAATTTCTACTATTGATAATAACATGTGGCACAAAGTGAGGTGCTTGAAAATTGATGGCACATGTAATGCAAATATCAAATAGTTAAAACATGGGTCACATAATACTCCGCCAAAATTGCAAAAAAAAGACGAACCAAGTCACTCGTTTTATTCCAGTCGCTAATTATAAACGACGGATCAAATTCGTCGGTAAAGTACGACGGACTATTCATGAAACGACGAATCTTATCCGTAGTCAAACTTGAACAAACACCCCATTTACATTCTGTTCGTCGTATAAAACTATAAAGAAGGCTTAAGTCCGTCGGTAATCTTAAGGAATTACGTTTTATTGGAATATTAGAGACGGAGTAAGTTCGTCGTTAATTTTCGTATAGTTAAAAAAAAAAGCAGCATGCATCTTTTGCATTTTTGAATTTCTTACACCTGATGTCATTCAAAGGCATTTATATTGAAAATTTTTTAACAGAAAATTAATTCAATACAACAACTCGAACCAATAAAATAGAACTAACTTTTTTAAGTCACACATCCAACATTTCTAATTTCGCTAACGGTAGAAACAAATTCAGTAGAAAGATAATCTGTTGAACTATCTTCATAGAAACATTAAAGTGGGAGGCTAGTTTCTCGTCTTTCAGCTTCTAACTTGAGATTGATCTACATGTGACCAGAAACAAAAACCTTCCATGTAAAATCACAATTCAAATAACTTAAAATTCCATGTGAAATCCAAAACACTTTCAAATAAATTGGCAGCAATTTCGTAAAAATTGGTGACCCAAGTAACTGAATCTTCTGAGCCAAGAATCCCCTGCAAACTTGTAATTCAAACCATAATTTCGTTCAATTCCACAGAAAATAATAGCTCAAACCATAATTTCGTTCAATTCCAACGAAAATAGTACCAATCATAATCCCATTCAATTCTACAGGAAATAGTCTAGTAGAGTGGAATGACCAAACCCTAATTTTCGTCAATTCCGTTCACTTTTGCACCCAAATACAGCCAAGAGCCCTGTTATTATCATAGTCAAGTTTTTCAGTACTTGATTGACCAACATGTGCTATTAAATGACATTTCCAGCCATTATTTCAGTCCTTCAAATTAACAGTCCTGGTCGGTTTTCTGCTTACTTCGTTGGTTTTTTAGTATTTCCAAGTTCAATCTCTCCCACGTCTATCTCACTCCAATTGATCAGGATCAAGGCCAGGGTGCACATTCATGTTAGCATTTTCCCTCTGATACGGGGAAAAAAAGATACTAGAGCCAGGGAGAGATATATATCCTCAGGAAAAAATAAAACAAATACAAATCTAAATGGATTTCAAAAAAGAAAAAAAAATTATTACCTTGGATTGTGAAAAGGACCCATTCTGTTTTCCTTGGATCTCTCTCCTTATACTTGTGATATGACCCATCTGCTTCAACCTTTGTACATCTAAAAAAATTAGTGACATTTAGGTGACTTCATTTTAGATAGCTTTGAGACATGCCTAGACTCCTACCTGCAGTTGCAAGACTAATTTATGCCAGTCTCATCCATGGTACACATGGTCGACCGAAGATGTCAGATTTTACTCCAACGACAAACTGCATTATTTTGGTATTTTGGCCGACCGATGGCGTGGTTTCGGACGACCGATGTTTCAATCTATCGACTGATAGGGTCAACCGACAGACTCCTAGTTTTACTTTTCAACTTGAGATGTATAGACCCGTTTGGTGTATCTTTTCAAGGACTGTTTGCAAATTAAAAAAATAGCGGTATATTTGATGCAAAAGAATAAAGTTTAACATGACATATAGAGATGAACTGACAAGCATTTGTAGTCAAGCAATGTTAGAATTTCAGTTCAACTAGTGAGGAAAACAAGATGGTTTCCAAAATTTCAGCTTACCTCAATTCCCATGTTATAAAAAGGAAACAAAACCTCCAACTGCGAACTCGTATTCTGGTGCTTCTGAATCGTAGGAACCTTCAACGACCTTGTCAATCTCTTATTTTGTAACACAAGAAGCAGAACCTGAAAGCTTGTCTGCATGCCACTGAAAAAAATGATTAAAACTGTTTTTAGCTGACAGGTGCAATTGTAGCTAGCTTTAAGGGCCAAGTGCATATTTGCTATGGCGTAAGATAGCCCACCTAAATATAAAATGGTCATGTTGTTTGACTTAAGACAGTCACGATCTCTAAGATAGTATTTCCACAAAAAAAAAAAAAAAAAAAACTGTTGGGTCCGAGAAAATATCAATCAACTGCAGTAGATGACATATCCTTTGACTTGTGGATAGTGCTAGAGAGAAGTATGTGACAAAGTAGCCTTTTAATTCCAATAAGATAATCAAATCAATACATCTTATATCATCCCAACTAACTCATAGTACCAACTACATATGAGAAATGTTTTCCCAACTATAACAAACTGTTGAGAGTTTCTTTATTCAAAAGCATCAAAACACATAATAAGGGAAATGTAGAAAGGGAGTGGCACTGCCAATGTCTAGGAACATTCAAACCCAGATGGGACCTTTTTCCCACAATTGTTCATGACCAAGCTCAGGGAGATAGGAATATCGAGGTTAATGCCCAGGACACTAGAATATCCATGAGAATCTGCTAAGATTTTTAGCATGGAAACTAGATTGAGGACGGATTTGTCTATGATGCCCATGGATGATGAACCCTGCTAGCATGACTTGCACATAGAAATTTGAGGTCTATAATAACCAACTAAAAAAATTGTTGTACTCGAGTTCCAAGACAATTTTTGGAGCAACACTTTTATCTTCTACACTTTTTAACACATATAACATCAACAGGAAGCAAGATTAATTGGCTCTAGAACTGTACACGTGAGATAGATTTATAAAACACAGGAAGCAAGCCTATTGAGGCTGTGTATATACTAAAATGCTTCCCAAGCAAGCCTATTGAGGTTGTGAGGACTCTAGATTCATGTGTTTTTCTATTACTCAGATTTTCATTTCTACCCCAGCCACTTTCTATGCATATATATTTCAATTCAAAATGAAAAAGAAATAACAGGGTAAATTCAAGTGGTTTGTACTCTGTTCCATACATATTGTAGGCCAGGATTTTAAGAGTATCACCGACCCATTATCAAATATTAAAAATGGAATTCAGCCCATAAAACACATACCAGGCAGCTCTCATGGATATCTTCACAGTCAGATTGCTCTATATTGTTAAATGCATACTTAAGACCTTCTGGAGTTAATTCTAACAAAAACAAATGAATACTAGAATAAGAACAAGTTTACTAAAAGCCTTATTGACCATACCAAATATGGGCCAGTTTTGAGAAGCAAAAGATGAGAATATATTCATGTAAGTTCATTAAAAAAGGAATGCAAAGCATATTCTAAAATATTATGTTGAGAGCTTTCCAACTTTCGTTTCAACCACACTACTTCCACAGAAATTTAAGCATGGAACATGATGTTCAAAAGGTTGCCCTTTGCTTAGATGTCCAACAAGAAAGAGCGTATAATGTAACAACCCTCTTACACAATAGCAGTGTGAATTGAGGCACAAATTGAATGAACTGAATGTCTATTACTGCTTTGATATTATTGGGAGCTCCATGATTCTATGATCAACTCTAGAAACTTTTCAGTTTTGATACACACATATTAGGGTTACTTTCTTTTGCTTAAAACTCATCAGTGAATTGCTTTATGTAGATAATTAGATATGGCATGTGTCCTGTGTGTGAGATCCAAATGAATCATTAAGTAGGTTATACCTTGCATGAGCCATTCCCCAAAATGACACTATTATGACAATCTTGATCATTATATTAGAGGATCCTGAGAAAAGTAAAAACATGCTTATTGAATAGTAAACAAGCTTCTTTGACCACCCATATTTTCCTACAGACCCTCAAATACCCCACAGATCCAATCAGCTAGTGGGACCTAAAGGATGCAAGGATTGATTGATCAAATGATTTATGTTATCATTAACCTTATCTTACCATTAGTTCCGTTGACAAAAAATTATCCACCCATCTGTTCAATCAGGTCATGACCTTGGGGCAACCTAGATGTATGTCTTGTACATCCAATGCCACCCATCTGTTTTGCCAGCTCATCTTTTGGCCGACGCCAAAAAATGAAGCAGATCAAAATCTCTCATGGACCACACCACAGGAAACAGTGGTGATTTACGAAACAAAAACTACGGAGCGCTCCATACAAACCTATGGTTGATGTACCCTCCCTATCGTTCCTATCTTTCAAAATTATAGTTCGTTTTTGAATCCCGAATATTATTTTCAAAATCTCGATTTTTTCTATATCTCAATTTTTCTTAAACATTGTTAATTTTTATTAAACTTCTCAAACTTTTTTCCTCAAAATCCATTTTTTTAAAACTTATCAATTTTTCTTTTATAAAAACTAATTTATTTAAACTGAAATTCGACTAATGAGAATATTTTGGATTTGCGACGGACTATATTCGTCGCTATATTCAAGAAAGTTCGCTGATAGTACCGAAAGCCCTCGCAGGTGTTGGATGCAAAATTTTACGTACTAATATTTACGACGAATTAAATCCGTCGTTAAGTTTCCATTGCCGACGGATTTTGGTCCGTCGTAAAAGTTCGTCAATTAAAATTGCCAAAGCGGGACTATTTTCCAATTAGCGACGAACCGTTTCCATATTTACGACGGATAATATTCGTCGTTAAAACTCGTATGTTGTTACGACGGACAAGATCCGTCGTTAAAACGAGCACTTTTGTGTCGTTCTTTTACTGTTTTGGCGTAACTAGGTATGTGCCACACCCTATCACATGTGTCTGGCCCATTTTTTTTCCTAAATTGTCTAGGGAAAAAATTCCTTTTTTCATAAAAAGATAAATCATAATTGGCAATTTCTAAGTTGAGGTTGAATCTTCTACAACGTTACTAGAAAAAGCTTTTTATACAATTGTTTATGAGGCTATTGTGATTTTGTGCATGTAATCTAAGTACATTCATTAGTTAAGGCCAATCTAAGGGTCGTCTGGACACCACCAAATAAGTTGTTTTTTTCTACTAACAGTAGATAACTTATTTGAGATTAGTAAGTTTGGTTTATGATCACTTATAAGTAACTTTTTTTTTTATTTAAAGTTAATCACTTTAGTTTAATAAGTAGAAATCAAGATAAGCTACTTGATGTATAAGTAGCTTATCTTAAGTAACTTATGATATAAACTCCCCTTACCCCTAATCTTGACACAAGCCACCATGTGAATTTAGAAGTTGTTAGGTAGAGTCGGAATAATGATTGTATAGGCTGATTTTAGGATATCCTATCATGAGGGTCTGTGGACACTGGATTCATGCGGGGGTAAAATCGCAGCTTCAATGTGGCTTGCCTTTTTCGAGGGCTTTTTGCACTTGTTGTGTGTTTGAACAAGTTTGTATAAAACCGCAATTGCCACTAACCAATTACCTTGAATCTACAGTCGGCTTGACCCTGTAAAAATACTTAAAAGCAAGAATATGAAAATTTCTAATATTAAGAATAATTCCTTGATCTGCATCCAAAGATTTAGGGTAAGGACCGTGGTTATAGAGAGAAAAGGTGTTAAGCACCCACTCTGCTCGTACAGATGTACGGACTTTACTTCACAGGATTAAACGAATTCTGATGATTAGTTCTGACTCTTGCGTTATAATAATATGTAGTGTGTGGGATGATGGTGTATTTTAATGCATCATCGCCACCTTGCAGTGTCTTAGGACAAGACGAATCAGTCTTTGACTCAGGTACCGGACTAGCGGTTCTTGTAGTATGGTGTTATGCAGTGTATTGGATGATGGTGTGTTTTAATGCATCATTGTCGTCTCGTTGTCTTGGGACAAGATGAATCAATCCCTGACTCACATACCAAACTAATGGTTCTTGTAATATGATGAGATGCAATATTTGGGAGATGACGTGTTTTAATGCACCATCGTTGCCCCATAGTGTCTTGGGACAAGACGAACCGGTCCCTGACTTGCGTACCAGACTAGCGGATCGACCAGTCAACTTGAGTTTTTAATGGACAGGATGCGAGTAACTTGGCAAGCCTTAAGACATACACTCAAGCCTACTAGGTGCAATGTTATGCATGAATGCTAATGCGCACCAGCCAGGGTTTCTAATGGGTAGGATCTGATCAAATCGACAAGCCATAGAGCATACTTCTCAAACTAATGTTAATGCGAAATGATATGAACTATGTGTGATGTGAGATAAGCAGGGGGGTTAAGAAGGGAATGGCTGTTGCACAAATGTTGATGCAAGGTTGGACGAATTTGGTTGGAGATTAGACGGTTGGATGGACGGAGGTACGTAAGGGTTTGCTCGAGTGGCTTAAATTAGGACTTGGATGGCTTGGAAGGCTTTGACTCGGGCTAAGCTAGGCTAGACCCGAGCTAAACTCTATTTTCTTCACTCTCACTCTCCTTGGTAGAGGGGTGGCTAAGGCTAAGGCTAAAGGTGGATAGGCTCTCCCTCACTCTCTCTTCCTTGGTGGAGGATGGCTTGGTGTGTTGAAATGAGAAGGGGAGGTGGCTATTTATAGCCTCCAACTATAGTATTTTTGTAATTCCAAGTAGGGTTGAGGTTAAAATAGGTTACAAGCGCTGGGATTTGAGATCACCATGTGGCGGCATCTTATTGGTTGGATGACTTGATAAAAGTGTAAATATGGGTAAGGGAGAGGTCATCGTTGGAAACAATTTTCCTCGCACGTTTTAAGAGGTAAAGGGAGAGAAAATCGAAGTGCACACGAGACTCTCTGAGAGGGGAGTGGTGCCATATGGCTGGTGGCCCCTAGGGGGGCGCCACCCCTCCAACTATGCTTTAGGTTTGGCAGGGAGTCCCCTCTCACATGTGTAGGGCTCCTGCCTTGATTTTTGTTGAATTGTTACAGCTCTCATGGCCTTGTTTTAGTTGGACTTAGACTTGGGCTTTGATTTAGGTGTGGGTTTGGTTAGGTGAGTTGACTGGGTTGTGGGGATCGAACTAACCGACCGGGTGAGCTGACTCTAAGTGTCGACTCGACAAGTTGACTTAGAGAGCTGACTCAAAGGGTTAACTCAGAAAGTCGACTCGTGGTCTCATTTTTAGGGTTCTAGAGCTTTGGGGGTTGGATTGGCTAGGTAACTAGGTTGAGTTGGGTCGAGCTAGGTTCTAATATTAGTGTTTTTTTTATTGAGTTGGGGTTTGGGATCAAGGTTTAGAATTGAGTTAAGGTTTAGATTAGGGTTTTAGGACTGGGTTAGGGTTTTGGAACTAAGTCAGGGTTTGGATTAAGATTTTAGGATTGAGTCAGGGTTTGATTTAGGGTTTAAGGATTGAGTCAAGGTTTGGATTAAGGTTTTGGACATGGTGATGGAATATGAGCCTCCATCCATCTTAGGCGTCTGATCTTAACCAACTTGTCAGTCCAGGGTAGGGTGTGTTGGAATTAATTGCTGAAAACAGTAGATTAAAATCGAGAACAGAATTTAAATAATAAATTAAAGAAAATAGAACTTATGTGTTTGAATTGAGGCGTGACTGAGTCACTCGGCTTGAAACCAAATCTGCCCTCCTTGGGCCGCGTCCCAAATGCAACAGGATTTCTTGGACAGTTGGCCTCCAGGATACAACGACTATTGCCCGGTCCCAACGGTGCACTCGCTGTACACAGGCTCGAACCAGCATGCAGAACTTAAACCCGAAGTGATTGACTCACTTGCAAACTCGGTTGACAAACAGTAATGAACCAGAGAGTACTTTGAAGAACCAGAAGGAAAATGGATTTTTTCAGATGACAGGTCTATATATAGACCGAGATATTCAAATGGGTTAGGTCCGTTGGGTTTAAACCCAACAGGAGTGACCACCCGAACAGATGCATCTCTCTGGTTTGAAAATTCGCGCAAAAAGACAGGTGCGAGTATACTCAAGGAAAACCGTTTAGCGCGAGTGTACTCTCAATCCCACATAGACCCAGACCCAGACCCAGACCCGGACCCGAGCCCGGCACCGGCACCGGCACCGGCGACGGCGACGGCTCGGCTCGGCTCGGCTCGGCCGGCCGGCGGGCGGGCGCGCGCGCGCGTGTGTGGTCAATGGCATAGATTTGAGCTAATGGCATAGCCCCCCCATCGGACCAAATTCACATGCCCCCTGAGAAGGGTCTCAAGGGGCTCAAGCCCAATGCCAAAACTCCATCTTATAATTTTAATATTCCTTTTGTTCATTTTCGATGTGGGACTAAAGAGTAGCACTAAAAGACAAAACTTTTTCAAAAATAGAAACATTGAGGGAAATCCAAATTTGAAACACATTTTTTATTTTAAAATTCATTTAAAATACAACAATCCCCCACATGTTTCAAATTCAAAACACTTCGGTATCAGTTAGAAAAGTTGTGTAATAGTGTCGATGTCTATCCGACTTTAATCGACATTTAGAGTAAGCAAGACAGGTTTACAGGAATCAGGTGACTATCGGTCTTTAACCTGACCCTTTAAGTGTAAACGGCCATACATGCCACTCACACAACTTTTCGGCTACAGCTGGTTCTGCGGTGTGGTGCCATTTTGGCCATGCACCTTTACCTGGATTTTCATGAGTGCTCTAGAGAAACGGCCTATATATTCTCATAGGAAGCGGCCCCACTTCCACACTCATATAGGTGAATTCCATTCCAATGTACACAGCAACTGGATACATACCACTAGTGGTCATGGATTCATTAAGAGTTCAAAAACTCATCCTCTCATACGTTGCTGTTTGCACTGCCTACACCATAGGAAGGGGCAAGTTCTCTGCAGTGCTTCCCAGTCTCCTAGTGTCTTGTTGTTTACCCATTGAACCTATCGCATGGGATCTCCACTTGTATAGGTTGGGTTGCCGACACTGGTAGCTCATTCGGTTAGGCTCAGCCCCATTCCCTTCGATGTTTCCATGACTAATCTTTTAGATAGTCCTTTGGTCAGAGGATCTGCCAGATTCTTTTCTGATCTTACGAAGTCAATAGTTATGACTCCATCATTCAACAAGTGTCTCACAATGTTATGTCGCAGTCTAATATGTCTACTTTTGCCATTATATATCTTACTCTTGGCCCTGGCAATAGCTGCTTGACAATCACAATGTATAGAAATAGCAGACACAGGTTTTGGCCACAACGGTATATCTGTTAACAAATTTCTAAGCCATTCAGCTTCTGAACCTGCTTTTTCTAAAGCGACAAACTCGGACTCCATGGTAGACCGAGCAATACAAGTCTGTTTAGTAGACTTTCAGGATATTGCACCTCCACCAAAAGTAAAAACATATCCACTTGTGGATTTTGTTTCATCTGAATCAGTGATCCAATTGGCATCACTGTATCCTTCTAATACATGAGGATAACCTGTATAACAAATGCCATATGCAATAGTACATTTTAGATATTTCAGTACTCTATTCAATGCATTCCAATGATCATATCCAGGATTATGTGTATATCTACTTAGCCTACCTACTGCATATGCAATATCAGGTCTAGTACAGTTCATCAGATACATTAGGCTTCCAATTAATTGAGAATACTCAAGTTGAGATACACTACTTCTTGTATTCTTTTTGAGATGCACAGTATGATCATATGGTGTACTAACAGGTAAACAGTCAAAGTGATTAAACTTTTTTAGTATTTTCTCAACGTAGTGAGATTGAGACAAAATAATATTATCATCTTTTCTAATTACCTGAATACCTAATATCATACTTGCTTCTCCTAGGTCTTTCATATCAAAGTTAGAAGACAGGAGATGTTTAGTTGAATTAACTAGATCAACATTAGTTCCAAATATAAGCATATCATCAACATATAAACATATTATCACACCATCATTATCAGTGAATTTGCTATATACACATCTATCCACATCATTAACAAGATATCCATTTGACTTTAAGACATTGTCAAATTTTTCATTCCATTGTTTAGGGGCTTGTTTCAAGCCATATAAAGATTTAATTAGTCTACAAACTTTGTGTTCTTTTTCAGGAGTTATATAACCCTCAGGTTGTTCCATGTAGATTTCCTCTTCTAATTCTCCATTTAGAAAAGCTGTTTTAACATCCATTTGATGTATTACTAGCTTGTATATAGATGCGATTGCTACTAATACCCTAATCGTTGTAATTCTCGTTACAGGTGAGTAGGTATCAAAATAATCGTATCCTTCTTTTTGTTTAAAGCCTTTTGCGACTAATCTAGCCTTAAACTTATCTATAGATCCATCTGATTTAAGCTTCTTCTTAAACACCCATTTACACCCTATAGGTTTGTTTCCAGGAGGAAGATCTACAAGTTCCCAAGTGTTATTAGATATAATCGATTCTAATTCATCTTTTATAGCTTCTCTCCAGAATGATGCATCAAGAGAGTTAACGGCTTCTGAATAGGTCTTAGGGTCATCTTCTAGTAAGAAGGTAAAGAACCCATCTCCTAGGTTAGTTTCCTTACGAGCTCTCGTACTCCTTCTAGGTTCTAGTTCTTCTTCACAACTAATATCCATACTTTTACTTGTTGAAGTAAGATTTGATCCAATAATGTCTTTTATTTCTACGGATCTAGACTTCATAGGAAAAATATTTTCTAGAAATTCCGCATCTCTAGCTTCTATAATAGTGTTTGGATCTAGAATGTTATCCTTAGATTTCAAGACTAGAAACCTATATGCTGCACTATTTTCTG
The DNA here is from genome assembly GCA_003013855.2 of Liriodendron chinense. Lineage (NCBI taxonomy): Eukaryota > Viridiplantae > Streptophyta > Magnoliopsida > Magnoliales > Magnoliaceae > Liriodendron > Liriodendron chinense. The sequence continues at coordinate 8,384,044 of PVNU02000637.1, read as the reverse complement.
CATATCCTATAAACACACAATCAGATGTTTTAGGACCTAGTTTTCTTTTCTTGGTTTCAGGTAACCCTACTTTAGCTAAACACCCCCACACTTTAAGGTGTTTGTAACTAGGGGTATGATTTTTCCACAATTCATATGGTGTCTTACCAGTCTTTTTATGTGGTATTCTATTCTGAATATAACAAGCAGATAATATGGCTTCTCCCCACATATTTAGAGGCAAACCAGAACTATTTAACATAGAGTTCATCATATCTTTCAATGTTCTATTTTTACGTTCAGCTATTCCATTTTGTTCTGGTGTGTACGGAGCAGTAGTTTCATGTATTATTCCACTCTTTTCACAAAGTTCTCGGAACTGCGAAGATTCATACTCACCTCCTCTATCTGACCTAAGTCTTCTAATAGTCCTACTAAGTTGATTTTCAACTTCTGTCTTATACTTAATGAAAGATTCTAAGGCTTTATCTTTGTTCCTTAGAAGATATACTCTAGTGTATCTAGAATAGTCATCTATGAAAGTCACATAGTATCTTTTGCCTCCTCTAGACATGTGATTCCTAAAATCACCTAAGTCACTATGTATTAATTCTAATAATTCAGAACTTCTGTTAACAAGTTTAAAAGATTTCTTAGTGAACTTGGATTCTATACAAGTTTCACATTTTCCAATGTTATCAATTGTAATATCAGGTAGTAATCCTATTCGTTTCATTCTTTTCAAGGATTCTACATTTACGTGGCCTAGTCTACTATGCCATAATGAAAGAGATTCAACAATATAAGCAGAACTGGATGACATCTTATTATTATCATATGAAATGTTTACAACAAACAGACTATCATTGCAGTAGCCCTTTCCAAGGAAAGTTCCATTTTTGGTCATTACAAGCTTATCAGAATCTATTACTAGTTTAACCCCAGCCTTGTTGAGCAGCGAACCAGAGATTAGATTGCGACGAATATCAGGCACATGTAGCACATTCTTTAGCAACAAAGTCTTTCCTGATGTGAGCTTCAGAAGAATATTTCCTTTTCCAACAACTGGAGAAGATCGAGCATTTCCCATGAACACTTGTTCTTCATCCCCTGTCGCCTGATAGGAGGTAAACATGCTTCGATCCTTACATACATGCCGAGTTGCCCCGGTGTCTAATATCCATTCCATATTGTTTACAAGGAATACTTCGGACACTACAGCGACAATCATGTCCGGATTTTCTTCAGCTTCAGTGAGATTGACTTGTGACTTCATATTCTTTTTCTTGAGCCTACATTGATTTTCATAATGTCCAGGCTTTTTACAATAGTTACAGGACCCTTTCTTCTTGAATTGTCCATTTGTTTTCTTTTTGAGCCTGCACTCTTTAGAATGATGACCAGGCTTTCCACAGTTGTAACAATTTCCTTTCTTTTTGTTATTTTGTGCCTGACTTGTTTCAACCAGGTTGGCCTTAGATATTGACCCGTTTACTTTCTCAATCTGATCCCTGTTTCTGTTGGCTTCTTCTATTCTTATATGTACGATTATATTTTCTAAAGAGATACCATTTTTCTTGTGTTTCATCCTGTTTTTATATTCTTTTCAGGAAGGAGGTAATTTTTCAATTAGAGCTCCTGATAAGAATACCTCATCTATTTTCATTCCTTCAATTGTAAGTTCATGTACCAGATTTTGATAATCGTGAATCTGGTTCGTGACAGGCTTATCATCTGTCATTTCATAATAAAGGAAATTAGCGATAGCATGTTTCTTAGAACCTGCATCTTCAAGCACGTATTTCTTTTCTAATGCCGTCCAGATGTCCTTAGCAGATTCATAAGAAACATATATATCATATAATTCATTAGACAAGGTATTTAGAATATAATGTTTACAGTTATTGGCATCTCTAAATTCAGTTTCATTGGCTGGATCAACTGTAAATGAATCTGAAAGAATGTAGAAGACCTTTAGAGTTTGCAATGCAAAACTGATCTTTTGTTTCCACCGTTTGAAATTCTGTCCAGCGAACGGTTCGATTTTGGACAGTTCAGTCGTAGGGTTTACTGTGATGGTGGCCATTGATTACAAAAGAAACTGGTTGTGACTCGGTTTTTAACCAGTTATAGAATCAATAAATCAGTTAAACACTGATTTCAGAAAGGTTAAAAGAAGAAGAAAATAATTCTGTTTTCGAACAAGTATTGAAACAGATATCTACTGTTTCCAACAATAATGAATTTGGTTTCAAGATTGTTGGAATTAATTGCTGAAAACAGTAGATTAAAATCGAGAACAGAATTTAAATAATAAATTAAAGAAAATAGAACTTATGTGTTTGAGTCGAGGCGTGACTGAGTCACTCGGCTTGAAACCAAATCTGCCCTCCTTGGGCCGCGTCCCAAATGCAACAGGATTTCTTGGATAGTTGGCCTCCAGGATACAACGACTATTGCCCGGTCCCAACGGTGCACTCGCTGTACACAGGCTCGAACCAGCATGCAGAACTTAAACCCGAAGTGATTGACTCACTTGCAAACTCGGTTGACAAACAGTAATGAACCAGAGAGTACTTTGAAGAACCAGAAGGAAAATGAATTTTTTCAGAGAGTAAAAATGGATGAGATGACAGGTCTATATATAGACCGAGATATTCAAATGGGTTAGGTCCGTTGGGTTTAAACCCAACAGGAGTGACCACCCGAACAGATGCATCTCTCTGGTTTGAAAATTCGCGCAAAAAGACAGGTGCGAGTATACTCAAGGAAAACCGTTTAGCGCGAGTGTACTCTCAATCCCACATAGACCCAGACCCAGACCCAGACCCAGACCCAGACCCAGACGGCTACGGCTCGGCCGGCCGGCGGGCGGGCGCGCGCGCGCGCGTGTGTGGTCAATGGCATAGATTTGAGCTAATGGCATAGCCCCCCCATCGGACCAAATTCACATGCCCCCTGAGAAGGGTCTCAAGGGGCTCAAGCCCAATGCTAAAACTCCATCTTATAATTTTAATATTCCTTTTGTTCATTTCCGATGTGGGACTAAAGAGTAGCACTAAAAGACAAAACTTTTTCAAAAATAGAAACATGGAGGGAAATCCAAATTTGAAACACATTTTTTATTTTAAAATTCATTTAAAATACAACAGGGTGTGTATAGGGTCGGAGGCATTTGAGGTACCAGTTAAAGGACATGCATACAGCACAGTAAGATTCTATGCAGAAAATTGAATAATTTGCACAAAGGTGAATAAGCTCCAGGCATATATGCAAATAATCTTTTGGACCAGGGATTGGGTACACCCCTGTCTGTACCCAACTAGGCATAGACGAGGCTTTGAGGGGCCCACTATGATGTATGGGTTTCATCTACACTGTTAATCCATTTTCTATATCATTTTAGGAAGTAAATCAAAGGCTCAAGTGGACCACAACAGAGGAAGTAGCAGTGATAATGATGCAAACCAGTGAAACCTTCCTAGGGCTCACCTTCATGTTTATTTTATATGCCATCTAAACCTGTTAATAAAGTCATGGAGACTTGGATGAAAGGAAAACACAAATATCACTGTTGATCAAAACTTCTGCAACTTCCAAGAAGTTTTGAATGATGGGTGTTCAATACCTATTGTGTGGTACACTTAAGCCTTGGTTTGCCTCAGTTTTGGGCTTATACCTTAAAATGATATAGTAAAATGGATGGAAGGTGTGGATAAAACCTATACATCACGGTGGGGCCCTTAGAGCCTGTCTGTGCCGAGTTCGGAATAGGGCTGTCAATGGCCAGGCTCGAGCATGGCAAAATCAAAATTTTGAATAGGCTCGGCACTTGAACAATACAAAATCCTAGCCGAATACAACCCAGGCCGGGCCGTTCACAGTCTAGAAATAAGAGTTATAGGAAAAGCATTTTATTAAAAGTTATCTGGCCTCTTTTTATAAGGAAAAAGCCAAAGAGAATTTCTTTCTTTTCAACAGTTACTTCGTAGCTAGATTAAAAGAGAATTTCTTTCCTTTCAACGGTTACTTTAAATGGAGGAATAAGCAAAAAGGGGGAGGATACTGTACGCATGCAGCCTCTGACGCAAACGGAAGAGTAAGCACGGAAACGTAAGCAGATTGCACCCGCTACTAGGGATTTCCCTGTCGACTCTATGGGCCACCATGATATATGTGTTTTATTCGGTAGTGATTGCGTCCTTCCCTCGCCCATCTCTAGCCCAGAGCGGGCAGATCTATGTGGGGCCCACCATAATGTATCTGTTTATCCATACTGTCCATCCTTCTTCTCATATCATTTTAAGGTGAGAGCCCGAAAATGAGGCAGATCCAATGCTCAAGTGGACCACACCACATAGATGACTCTTGCATTATGCATTTAATGCAACCCAAGGTCACTATTTGGTGTGGTCTACTTAAGCGTTGAATCTGCCACATTTCTGAAAAAAAGGAATGCATAGCTTGGATTAATAAATGCATTACGGGGCCGTTTATCTAGGCGTTTATGCAGTTGACCGTGTCTAATCTAGCATAATTTAGATGATGGTCGTGGCAAAATCTCAAAAAGAGACAGAAGGAAGATTTCTTTGACTACTTTAACCGCCATAAGAGATACGATTCATAAAGCCATGAGTAGTCCATGAAGTATTTGAGAGATTTCACCACAATGGGTACTCGAACCCATGACCTCATATTGAAAATCTTGTGAGTCTACCATTGAAGCATGAGTAATGATTCAAAATAAGTGTAAGCCTAGCTAGCTACAATGAGGACACATGGGTTACGTATCCCATGCATATAAAATAGTTAGATAACAATCATTATAGCCTAATAATCAAAGTTAGGTACCAACCGAAATACAGTCACACTAAGTAGTAAGTTCAATGGATGCACCAAAGCATCTCATATAGTTCTTACAGCTGAAAATATTTAAAGTGAAGTGAGACTATACTAAGTTGGCCTAATATTGCGGTGCATTAAATTCACGTTTATGCGAAAAAGCAGAAAACTATCACCACATGTGCTAGGTCAAGAGAAACTCTTGTTCACATAATAAGGGTAGGATGTGCGCCCAACCAATGACCAATCTATAACAAATGATTAGTAACATGTGTCCTTGTTTGATAAGCCACGACTATGTTTGGGTCCAAATAATTATTTCCAAATCAACAAACAAAAAAAGTGACAGCAAAGATCTCTCGTTACAACAGTCCTAAATGTTCTATAAATGAGAGGAGAATGGAAGAACACCAAACCCTCAGTTTTTTAATTAAGGGCATGTTTGGCACATGGTATTAAAAGGGATGGAATGGTATTAATTAGGTGGGATTAACATTATTTATTGCACAATGATTACATGTCTGGTAATCCCATGGTATTTTCATATCCAATCCCATGTTTGGGATCAAATACTTACTATGGGAAAGCCATTGGATTAAGCAAAATCCCATTTGGTGGACCATGGAATTGTAATCAACTGACCAAATTCACAACAGATGCCCATCCCTTGTACATGTATATAACCGTAGTGTCATGTATAAAGGGCTTATATGGATGGACGGCATGGATAAAACACATGCATCAATGTGGGGCCCACATGTGTGGGATTTTGAAATCCCATGGAAATCCCACGTGGGGTCAAGTGCAATTCCATCCCACCTAATCCCAAACCTCCCATCCTTCCCAAACATTATATGGAATTTGCATGGAACCAAATGCAATTCCATTCCATCTAATTCCATCTAATACAATACGCCAAAGCCTACTTGTATTCAGTTTTTTAAGGGCCTACTTAGATCATGTCCTACTAATGTAATGTGGTGTAAAACTTAATTTATATATCTATGATTGGAAAGGAAAAAAGAAAAAAAATTGTACAAAGCTGCTACTATAAAGTCTTTGGTTTGTGGAAGTGGGGCCCATTTCTCAGCAATCCGTTCCCGTGGTACAGGAAACATCCATCCACAGAGATCTCCAGAACAGGAAAGTTCTAGCCACCCTTCTTGGGCCTTTATTTAATTAAATGTGGACCATTCATTTATTTCTCTTCACAACCGTCTGCTTGTTGGCCAAAATTGCAAAGATAGGATTAAGAGCATTTTGGGGCACGGTCCATGTCTTTTATGGCAATGGTCTGGATCACCTAACTGCGAGCTTCACCCGTACTCACTGAAAACCCGAGTAAAGCATGTATATCCTCGGGTTGAGGAATCCATAATTGATAATTCGTTTCCTCGTGTCTGAAATCGTTGGCCGTCGTTCGTTTTTTTTTTTTCTTCCCGTCCGCAGCATTCGTACTATAAATAATGATCCCATCTCCCTCTTTCTCTTACTCTTTCTCAGATATGCAATGGAGGAATCCGAAAAGAACCATAAAAATCCGGAACAGACGAATCCGACGGTGATCCGATCGATCCGACATTCCACATTTCACACCTTGACGGCTATGATCGTCTGGCTTGGGTCCATTCACCTCAACATTATCCTCGTCCTCTTGTTCATCTTGTTATTCCCCAATACGTCTGCTTTCTTGTACGCACGATCCTCGCATTTTTCTTTTTTACAGTATTTCTGCAATCTGTCTTCTTCTCGGCATTTTGAATTTTTTGTTTGGATCTTTTCATCCTCTGCCCTATAACGAATCAGGCGATTTTTTTTTTTTTTTTTTGTTGCTTTTAAAGGATATTAGGGCTTTTGATTGTGGTTTCGGTAGTTCCTACCAGCGATAGAAGCAGATTTGGGCAAGCAATTGCAAGGTAAGAGATTGTGATATTCGTTTGGATTTTGTTTTCTTTTGTTCTCATAGGTAGATCTCGAATCTGTTTAGTTATCATCATTGAAATTGAGTTGAAGGTATTGCTGTAATGATGCATATGTTTAGTCTTCTTATTTCTATGGTTAGGTTTTGATTTTATCCTTTAGGGGTCATTGATGCCGGTAAATCAGTTACAGCTTTCAGCCCCATTTGATTTACAGGCAAAAAAGCTGTGATTTTATTTACAGGCTCTCCATTTACAGCCTAATGGCTATATTTTCAAAGATGGGGAACATAGTGGGCAAGGGTGGAGGACACTCACACCACAAAGGGAAGGGTTGCCTTGTTATCTGCATGAGCGAGATTCAATCACATGCAGTCGATCATATCATATAGTTGTCTACTGTGATGTGTGCTAGACATCCAAATTGTGCAGCAGACATTAAAATCACGAAAATATGACACCCCAAAAGTCAGCCAGATCAAAAGCTCAAGTGGACCACACTACGGGGGAACAATGTAAAAATCGTGCATAAAAGCCCTAAATCATGTGTGGCCTACCTGAGTTTTGGAATGGCTTGACTTTTGGGCTGTCCCTTCTTCCAGGTGGGGCACACATGATGAACAAGTTGGAGGGTATATAAATAACACAGTGGGCCCCAAACAGAAATCTACATTGGACTTCCCTTCCAACTATTCCCTGTGCAGTAGCTCACCTGAGTTTCCAATTGGCCTGATTTTTGGGCTGTGGCCAAAACATGGATTGCACACCTAGTGGTCACACTGGATGTCATGCATGCATCACAGTGCACCCCACGGAGCTCCACACTACCTGTAACTTCTGTACAGTCGATTGCATGTGATGATTCCCCTATATGTATAATTATTGTTTCTGATTGTTAATTCAATAGAAAACTCATTGATTGCAATAGGAAATGCATGGAGTTGATCCTTGATTCAGCTGGTAGGTCTTTTTATTTTCTTCACAAAAACTAGATTTTGGGTTTTATTGGAAGCCTAGGTGAACAAAGTTTCAGCCTAAGTTCCAATATGGTCAACAGGTGTTTGAACATCAACAGGACCTGCATTTAAATTTTAGTTCTTCTTTGGATCTTGCTGTTCTTTGCTTTTTGTTTTTTCTTTCATTCATCTGTTTCTGTGTTTTAAGTCGATTTTGCTGGTTGCAGTATAGTGAGTTTTTCGTAGGTAGAAAATGAAACATTTTCTGCAGAGTAGCTGGTGTAGGTTATTTATGTGTTATTTTTGTCAGGTATGTAGGCAAGTACGCACCTGGATACTTCCCTGTTACTGTTCACATAGAGGATGCAAAGTTATTCGACAGAGACAAAGCATACGGTAGTCCCAAAAGATCTTATTGTTTATTCTGATGCTTACTAACGACCTCATTTTGTGGCTGTATGTGGCTTGAAACATTTAAAATAGAAGAGTTAACTTGGTCATTCTCCCAAAATCAGTGATTCAGTGTCCTCATTTTGGTGAGGTCAATCACCAAGAGAATTCATAGCCCATTGTGTGTGGGAACATGACCACTGGTTTGAATCAGTTACTACTTCCCATTAGTGCTTTAACAATATGCAACTTTTGTGTACAATTATTTCCAATCAATATGGAACCAAAAGAAAAAGGTTGATAATGACCTTTCTACTTTCAGTTCAAGTTCCATTTTTTCCCTAGTTCATTTTCATGCTAACAGTGAAGCATTTTGTATTTTGGGTTCCTGATTTACAATTTCAAGTTTTTTTTTTTTTTTTTTAAGTTACACCGAGTAGCAGCTTTAGAGCTTTCTTACCCATTTTGCATGCTTCAGTCTGATCCAAACAATATAAACAAAATTGTCTATTTCTTTGAGGAACGACTTGCAAGTAGAATGCCTCCTTTCTAATAAAAGCTGCCAACGGTTTTCTATTTTGAAAGTTCGACTAAATTCTGATCAAACTCTTCTGTAGTGCAGTCCTTGCTGCTGAGCCACACTCGATTTTTCCGATTGGCTGTCTTTCTCTTCTGAACATCACAGGCCTATTGCCTTTGTCCAAGACAAAAGCCCTTGCAAGTACTGCTGTAAGTATTTCAGGCCATTGGCTTCCAGCCTTCCACTATCAGCCTCTCTGCCCTAAATGCCATAAGTTCCTTTAGAATATTTTTTTGAGCTCATCTTTCAGCCTAGTCCTGAACTGAACTTTGCATGGTTTCCAATAACCTGTGGTTTGTTCAGGTATTTTACACACCATTTCTCCGGCAAATAGGGACATGGTTGGGACTCATACCTGCTTCGAAGAAGGACTTTGTGAAGTACTTGGAAGCTGGTTATACTTGTATTCTTATTCCAGGTGGAGTCCAAGAGATAATTTATATGAACGGTGACTTTGAGGTTTGTTAATAGACCACAATATGGTCTGACCTTGACCTCAAACATGTAACTTAATTCCCTTAAGTTGGAAGTATTTTCATTAGTTGGTTAAAACATCAAGTTTTCAGTCATTTATTGTCAATGCAAATCTTTTGTTGCTGCAAGCAAGGTGCAAATACACATTTCATAGTAAATGTTATGTTCTGTGCAGGTTGCATTTCTTAAGAAAAGATATGGGTTTGTACGTGTTTCCATTGAAACAGGCGCACCTTTAGTCCCCGTCTTTTGCTTTGGTCAGGTTAGAAAGATTAGGTTATTGCTTCACTGTAATATTATCATGTTCTTTTTTATTCTCTTCCTTTTTTTTCCCCCCATAATCCTTGTTGTTTCTTTTAACAAGTTCCAACATTGCAGAGTAATGTTTACAGTTGGTGGAAACTGGAAGGGAAATTGTACCATCGTATTGCTAGAGCCATCCGTTTTGCCCCATTAATATTTTGGGGAGCCTTTGGGTATTCTTCAACCTATGCTCCAGCACAGAAATTTTCAGCAATAAAATTTCTCCTATTTTTTCACATTCTATGCTTTAATTCCATCAAAACTTTCCCCATTCTACATGATCTCTAACTTGCAAGTGTGGTTTGTGATTATCACACAGTTAGATCATGGACTACTTTTTTTTTTTTTTTTTTCTGGTTTTATTGCTAGAAGAAACCTTCAAAATTTTATGCACGATCTTTGTTTGAATTACCGCTTAGCAATCTTTTTATGTATCGGTAGTTATCTTTATATGTATTGCATCCCTAGGATATGAAAACATGTATCAATATATCATCTATAATATCGCATACACCTGGAAATGTATCAGAGTCTTGAGGGAAACTTTTGGGAAACATTCGGAAAATGGTGGAAATTTTCAGTGAACTTCAGGAGATGTTAAAAAGCACATGATTTCACACTTAAGGCTCAAAAGACTACCCAAAAAAGAAAAAAGAAAAAAAAAAAACAAGAAGAAGAAAGAAAAAGAAAAAGACTATGCGTGATATTTTTCCATTGTTTAGGGGACAAAACCATGAGTTGTCATCCATAAGTGATACAATCATATCCAAAATGGGTTTATGTCATTCAAATTTCATACAATACAAGTAATAAAACGAAACAAAATAAGTAAAAACTAATAAGACAAACTACTAAGTTTTTTCTCACCTTTGAGTTCTGGTCAATTCTGCTCTTGAATCGTGGTTTCTTCACTAAAATCATGTTTTGATGTCAAAAAATTCTAGAGGAGTTGTTAAAACACCTCTAGGAAGAGATTCCCTCAAAATATTTCCAGAAATTGAGGATTATTTTCTTTTTCAGACTTAGAATTTTCACACTATTTACGCTCTTATTGTCAGAAAAGCAGTAATCTTGTGATACTTTTGATATCATGAGATACTGGCATGCATTGGCTGATATTATCAATAATATTGTTGATATTTTGTAAACATTGTGACACCTTGAATGTTTCGTATCGCCAACCACCAATAATGATATATTGACCAATATTATTGTTTGTACCCGGGATGCATAAAACACTGCTGCTTAAGGCTATTTATTCTGCACAACAATCATGGTAGAAGAGTTATTCCATTCTGTCCTAATATTGAAATTAGTGACTAATTTGAGGATGAGTTTGGATGTCTCATAAACTCTCATTATCAAATTGTGATATTGCTGCTGAGCATTCCTACCGAGGGTCTGGGCTTGAAATTGTGATTACGTATTTACGTTACTTTTTTCATAATCGACAGTACTTTCAGTTTGAGTGATACTTTTTCATTGCGAACACTAGGAAACATCATTAGTTTTTGTTATTTCCTCTTGATTAAAACTGAATGTTCATGGTCCAATTCACTCGTGCATCCAAACACAGCCTATGTATTGCATTTATCACTGCATTTTCGGTTTCCAAATCCTCACTGTTTTATGCTCTGTTGATTTTTTTTTTTTTGCAATATTCTAATCTGTTTTGGTCATTCAATGAAAGTTGTTCATCCTTTTTATGTCTTTTCTCCAAACTGTAGAATGATCCTGGGTTCCAATTTATTGCTAATTGAATCTCTAAAAGCTCATGCAACAAACTTTTACACCTCAATTTCTGTTCGTATTATGATGTTGCCCACTTTTGAACACCTGAAGTGTAAGGAATCCATGCAAACATAGAAATCCAGATCAATTTATTTTGGATTTTGTCATGGTCTTCTACTCTTCATCTTTATTCTTTATTCTTTTTTTATTATTCTTTTTTTATTATTTCTTTGGGACAAGAAGCTCTAATTTTCTGGAAATTGTGATATTTGTTGTGGTAAAGATCGCCGATCCCCTATTCTCGGCCAATTCAAGTTGTAGTGGGGAGACCAATTGAGATTAAGCAGAATCCCTGTCCCTCCAATGAAGAGGTAAGTTCCTAATTCCAGTTGCTTTGAGCAGGAATTTATTTAATATCTGTTGTAAGAGCATGGAACTGTTCTATATTGATAAGAAATCTAGAAATGTAGTTACTTTTAAAACAAATCCCATAGTATGATGGAACTTTTGGTGCAATGAACTTCTTTGGATTAAAAAAAAGAAACTTATGTTTTGCATTTTGTTGTTCCAAGCTTTCCTGCTTTGTGCTTTCTTTGGTGATTAGGTTGAATAGGGCAATTGATATTTGAGGAGCTAAACCATAATTCAAGGTGTTCCACTCTATGTATCATGATGAGTCGATTGTTGCATTTTTGAGAGGTTCCTCTTCAAAATAAAATAATGTTTTCTTTTTTAACATTTTCAAAATAAAATAATGTTCAAAACAATTATGAAAGAATTCACTTTATGGAGAAACAGTTTTGGTTTTTATCACAAAGGTGGTAGTTGTTTTGATGCTCTGTGTTTTTGACACCTTTGATTATATGTGCCACCAAGCTACCTGTGACTGGGTGCAATGTGGATGCTTATGTGGCACTTGGCTGCTAATAGTTTGGTGCCATGGGGATGCTTGTGCTAGTTGTCTTTGAATTATGTTTGCATCATTTTCTCTTTTCAAGTGTTCCGGGTTGCCTTAAACGAAAGTCGATGTACAACAATTTTGGCTTCCTTATATCCTATAGATGGATCTGCATGAACCCATTTGCCATTGGCAGTTTAAGTGTAGGGGGGCAATCACGTCTTCGAGGAAACTATCATTGTGTTACCTTTTCTGACATTTCTTTTGCCAACAAAAACATGAGTCAAGGCATTTTAATTCTGTGAAATGATGATAAATCCAGCTTTACTATTAAATGCATACTATTAAATGCAGCTGCTACTCTTTAGTCCTGTGAAAGTAAAACATCAAAGGGCCTGTTTGGTAGATGCTAAAAATCAGTTCATCCCATTTTAGTAAATCGTAATTATGTATTAGAAATAATATTCGTTTTTTGTAAGGATTAAAAATAAACTTAATAACCAACAATCATGATCTATGATACATAATTTTAATTAACTCAAATGAGATGAATTCATTTTTAGATGTCTACCAAACAGGTCCTAAATGGGTATTTCCATCTTTTTCTAGAAGCTCGCATTAGACAAATAACATTCTCAATTGTCTACTTTGTACAGGTTGCTGAAGTTCATGCATGCTTTGTTACGGCCTTTCATCAGCTGTTTTTAAGATATAGAGAGATCACTGGATGTGTTGATACCCAGCTTAGGATTATGTGAGAGCTGCCTTTTTTTTCCTCGAATTTTACAAGAAATGTGACCTGCAGATCAGCTGATTTGGCATATGGCATTCCTTCTATAACATGTATAAGTACTTCCCACCATCAATGTTGAAAAGGATATACAAATAATATTAACACTGAAAGCAATAGCTTTGTGACACTTGAGCTCAGTGTGGTAGACATGATTGGGCATATGAAGGTAGCCATCCCATCTTAAAATATGCATTCACCTTTTTTTTTTTCAGGAAAATTTTGAATACTCTGGCAGAGTGTGATGGATGAAACGCAGGCACTGAGAAATTGTACACGTGGCATACAATTGGTTCACATTGAACTGGCCAAGTTATGGGTCCCGGTGTATATGTATCATAAACCAAAAATTGCACTTATTTTACCAACTAATCACTGGAATGGTGGATGTTTATTGGACAGTTGAGATGGGAAAAAACATCCTAACGTTCTATTTCTGCAAACAAGTGTCCATGAATTCGGAGGTTAAGATTGTTCAATCAATCTGATTTTGGGATTTCCACAGTTCAGGTGGTCTAAATTGAGTCAACGTTAAATTTCAAGTGCAAAGTGTATCAAGCACAATACACTGCCAGAGTATCAAATACCTCCCCTGGGTCCTTACTCATGCCTTGGTGGAAGACTCACAAGAGTTTCAACACAGGTCATGAGTTCGAGTACCCAAGCCGAGCTTAGCCCTGCTCAACTCGGCTCGGTCAGCAGCCACCCCCTGCTCGGTACTCGACTCGACTCGGTTTTGAGCCTAACTGCCTGAATCGGCCAGCAGACCGAGAGAGTTTTGAGCCGCGTCTGAGTTCCAGTTTTCGGAAGTACCAAACAAAGGGCAAGGATCCAAGCCTTTCGCTGTGCCTTCTGCCATGGATCCAAGCCGAACCAAGTTGAAAAAGAAACTTTTCGCTGTGCCTTCTGCCATGGATCCAAGCTGAAACAAGTCAGACCGAGTCAGTTTCGAGCCACTTGTCGAGTCGAGCCTGGTCCAGCTTAGGAGACTCGAATTTATTCGAGCACCCAAATTTTGACTCGACTCGGCTCAAACCCACCATCGAACCAAGTCGAGTTGAGCGAGTTCATCGAGCTTACTTGACTCTGTGTACAGCGCTAGGTGTGAGTGCATGCCTGTTTTTAACCCTGCCATGTGATCGCAATTGCGAAATAATTTTCTCAAGCTGGCAATTAATTTGATAACTAAGATCAAATGGATAAATGGTGTCATGCGAAGTAAAAAAACCAGCCAAAATATCAGTTTCCTTCTCCCTTGAGAACTGATCACATACAGGCAAGGTGCCATTTTCCCACCACCATGCTGCATGTGAAGGAAACAGTAACATGAAAACGGTAGGTCCTAGTGGATTCTACCGTTTTCATAGTACTGATTCTTGCACGTGGCATGTTGGCCGTATAGATGGTATGGTATCACAAGCCATGTGCAGGTTCTGTTCTCATCCCCCCTTTCCAATCCAAGTCAGACAACCTCATGTGACCCCATGGCCTATAGTCCTTTTGAGTCATTACAAATCATGCCATTTTCCTCTTAACGCTATAAACAAGCTGGGCTGGCCATTTTGGCTTTTGGGTATAAACAAGAGAGAGGTTTGGCCTTAAAGAGCTCACTGGGCAGGCTTGGACCTTAAAGTCCAAGCCTGAGTAAGAGCCATACCAAACTTCGGCCTATTTTGGACGTCCATCAGCCCTTATGGACAGGGTGAATCAAGATGGGCTGAGGCATAGGCCAACATGGCCACCATATTATTCAGCCAAAATATAAATAAAATTCTATTTATGAAAGAAAATCCCCATCATCTCTTCTTGTTGATGTGAAATGGGCTTTTACACCTACAGTTTCAGTTGGGCTCTTGCTTGTTGGGGGGGGGGGGAAATATTAAGATTATGTTTAGGCTCAGGCCTGGGCCAAATTAAAAAGAAAAGCTACTCTCACGTGAGATGACAGTGGTTTTGAGCAAAAGGAGAATTTGAGGATTTTCTTTACAAGCACTCCCACCCCAGACATGCTCGGCAAATGAGGCTAGTCTGCTCAGGTGGGCCATGCGTGTACTTTGGGTATGGACCATCCGACTCTAACCATCTTATAAACGATTAGACCAGCCTCGTTTTTTGAAAGCCTGAGCATTTTCATGCCCCAGATCTCCCCAAGTGTGCACTGCAAAGAAAACCCTTCATCAAAGGGAACTACGTCATCCGAGTCATGACATATGGCCATGTCCTACCCCCTCAAGCAATAAAAAATAAGCACATATCTCATCCATTACATACCATACCAAACTATATACTAGCACATGATGCGCCCATGTCCCAACCATACTACCATCGGATGATGCAGGCAAATTTTGATATACCTTAGAAAACAGTAACCTATCCATTGCCTAACCCCTAGGAGAAAGGCGTGTATAATAAAAATGCTCCGCTGCTCATGTCCATCACCAACTCTATCTACAGGCACGTGATGACAATCAGTAGTTACACATGTCACTCGTTTCAGTGAGAAAATTAGTGAGGGATAAATGGAGGGAAAAAGAAGAAGAAGAAGAAGAAAAACAGAACTGTACTCAACTTTACAAGTATGCCAAAGTCTTTCCAACTATTGTACTTCACTGTGATTGCCAATGAGAGATCAGGTTTGAACGTTGGCCTTGTTCCCAGCAAGGATGAGGGAGATCTCCAATCCCCGGCTGAATGCTTGGTTAAAGAGAAGGCGAGACTGGAATGTGGAGATGAATGGAAACCAAGATAACACTGCAATTGGTGCAAATATAATCATGCCCATTCCTGCATCATACAACCGCGCAAACTCCCGCACTGAATCCCATAGGCCTAAACTTTTCACAAGTCCCCTCCATGCGATAGCCAACTGCGAAGGATCATGGCATATGTCATAAAGAAGCTTCAGTAGTTGAAATCATGCACATGCGGGATCACAAGCATAAGCAAGTACAGTACAAGGCATACCCACAGGGAAAAGTGGCAAGAAATGGAGTGCAACGTTTTCAGAAGATTAGGAGAATCTTCAAACTTGATCGGTCTTCATATTCGTTTTGGCGGTCTTACATGCAAATTTCATCATTTTACACTTCGTAAACTAATAGTTCTACAATAATATTTCGAATGATATGCCATGCAGAACCGACAGGTCCATATTACCAACGTTTTATGGAGTTTTGTCTACAGACGGACCTACTTGAATAGAAAGAAAGAAAGAAAGAAAAAAAAGTCCCCCACATCCCCTGACAATTCCTTTTCTCTGAATAGCTATTCTTTGAAAACATCAGTTATTTCCGGACAGGAAGTTACAATCCACCTTACATGTGTGCATGTACCACATTCAAACACTCCAATAGGTTAAAGAGCAACAAGCGCAAAAATCAGGCTGATCTACTCATCAGGTGGACCACACTGTACAGAAACATTGGCTCAGTCTGGTTCAAAGTAACCATCTGTTATGCCAGATGATGTTCATGGTGACACCAACCTTTTGGAGGCCCCAAATGTCGTACATGCATCACAGTTGCACAATGGACAGTAATCCATTAATGTGTGTGTGCGCGCACGTGCAGATCCACTCATCAGGTGGGTCACATGTGTCCTCAGACTTGTATACTGATCATTCACAAGTGGTCCAGGCCATACAAAGACAGACAACCAACAGTCTAACTCACTGTACACGTGCCACATCTGATGAACAGATCAGGTTCAATTTTTGAGCCGGGTGATCTTCATGGCACAGCGCACCTTTTGGATGGCTCAGTATCAGGTAAAAATGATCCTTCTGTGCAAGGTGGACGTTACCATATCATATCATTGATGTGTATGATCAAACAGAAAAGAAAAGCAGAATGCCATTAACTTACAGATAAAATGAGCCAGCCAGTTGGAATAAATGCCAGGAGACTTGCAAACAAGTCTGGTACTGAAAGATCTGTAAATGCGACACTGAGGACAAGGGCTGCAAGGAGTCCAAGGGAAGTGACGCCCTGTATGAACCTCATCATCAGGTGGAACTTAGTCGACTTCCTTGGACTAAAGGAGAAGACCTGTTAACGAATTCAAAAAGCACATAACCAGTGTCAGCAACATCATAAATTTCACGAGGAAAATACATGAAAAGAAGTCCTTCAATGCTATGGACACCAACCTTGAATAACATGGCAAAGGCAACCAGCACAACCCATGAAAAGCCATAGATCTGAGGAAGAGAGGAGCACAATTTTAACTTTAAAAGAAATGAAAAGGGAAAATAACCAAGCATGTCTGTTCATTTAATGGTGAAAGCATTTGCATAAATATGAGGATAGTGTTGATATGCAACAGCCACTAGCACTAGTACAGGGCAAAGGGTCTCATGGAGCTTTCACATTTGAGCAACGCAAACTACAATTTTATAACAGATTTGTCATTGTGTAAATAGTAACTAGAATCACTACCTTGGACTGTCTGTTCAAATCAGAGCTAGTACTTTCGTCTCAGTAGCAGAATTTTTACGAGAGAGCTGTTAGTTTAGCTAATTTAAATGTTTATTATGTATTTTCTTTGACATTGTTCATGGCATCTTAGTCATGTTATGTGTTACTCAAGTGGTAATAATCATCATAGCCTGGCCCCAGGTATTTAGGGTTAGGCTTTTCTAGCAACTGCATGGCAGAAGTTCAGGGACCACTGCCTAGCTGGCATCAACCTCCTTTATCGGCAGGTGTATCACACCCAGTGGAGAAAAGAAATGTTGGAAAAAAAGAAAAAAAGAAATCTGAACAATTTATTCATATATTTGGCAATACAACTTAGATATCTGACAACAGATTCACAAACTGGTTGAAATGAAGCCGTAAATTTGATAAGACATAAATATGAATTTGTCAAGATAGAAGAGCGTGTGAGTCATCAAGCTCTATCACCCAAGTCAAGATTCTCAAATTAAGAGCAGACTGAATCATGGTAAAAGGGAAGGACCTATGGGAAACAGCGATTATCAGAAATGAAAGAGAGTTCTACAGATTTATCAAGGAACACAGATAGCATATCTGTGGGAGGGGAGGCGA
Source organism: Liriodendron chinense (assembly GCA_003013855.2). Taxonomy (NCBI): domain Eukaryota; kingdom Viridiplantae; phylum Streptophyta; class Magnoliopsida; order Magnoliales; family Magnoliaceae; genus Liriodendron; species Liriodendron chinense. Next base: position 8,366,134 of record PVNU02000637.1, on the reverse strand, counting down.
CGTTACCGGTGGTAATAGAAGGAGATGTAGATGATATATTTACTTGGGGAATTCAATACTTGCTGGTCAACAAACCATGGCAATGTTGTCAAAATCGTTATCGTATCGCAAATCGTAGTAGGGATTGAATTGTATTGGATTGCAAATCATGGGATTTTTTTACAATTTTCTTAAAATTTTTAAAAAATATGAAAAATATAAATAAATCAGATTTTTCTTTTTCTTTTTAAAACTCATCTATCTTCCTTTTGCCATTAATGTGCACCAAGTAATACCATGTCATAATAGTATTAAAGAATTCTTATTCCTTCATTTTTTTATCTTCCATGAAATTTCCCTTTAAAAAACATACAAGGGTCATTTAATAATTTATGTTCTTGTTACCTTTCTTGAATGTAAAATCACGGTGGAAAAGTAGCCTTTGATACTATAGATTACAAAAAAAGATATTTTGATTTGTAAACATCATTCCATAATATATATAAGTCATGCTGATCATAACCATCGGTAAAAACATTACAGGTAGGTCATAAATCAATTTGGTGTTTCGACCAATTATGACGTTAAGGAATCACAAAAAAAAGAAAAGAAAAAAAGCTATGTGATTTAATGTTGAAGAGAATATGTATCATTTAATCTCTTATAAAGAACAAATAAAAATAATTTACCTTTTCTAAACAATTCTTAAAGCCCCCACCAATTTAAAAACATAAAATGAAAGCCAAGTGAAGCTTAAAGTAGAAGAGAACAACTCTAATTTGAATCGTAAATCATAAGATTCATATAAAAAGGGATTCAAGGTTGGGATTCAAATCGTTTAGCTTAAGATTCGACTAAAATCATATATCATAAATCGTACGATTTTGACAACACTGAACCATGGGAAGAACGACTAATTTGCATTTTGGTTGCAACTGGGCTGCCCCGAAGTATGTCTAGGTCCATCCGGGAACTAAGGACTTGATTCCAGGCCCACACGCAGCCCAACCTAGAGCCCAGCCGATGAACTTAAAAATTGGGGCAGGGCCTACTATACAAATAGTCAGTCTGCCAGTGTTAAATAATTCGGGAGGAATTAGGCCTACTTGTCAGGCCTTGCACCAGTGCAACCTTAGCTCTCGTCCATTAGCCATTGGGCCTAACATTTGGCGTCAGTCCAATCCGCAGACCTTGAGGCTCAGCCTGAGGGGGAATGGACACGCACCAGGCCAGTGCCAAGCCAGCCCAATTGTGACCATAATTTCTATCAAGTTGTCACATACGCAAGTGAACTTATATTCAAAGATTGTGGTAGCAAATAGAGTTGTATCTTTTATTGATTCTTTGCATAAGCTCAATTAGGACCTGTTTGGATTGTAAGTTACTTAAGATAAGCTACTTATCAAATAAGTAACTTATCTTGGTTTCTACTTAATCAGTAGATAAGTATGTTTGGTAAACAACATACTTATCATCCAAAAAGTAGAAAAGCATGTTTGGTTTCCAACATCATAAATAATCATCCCTTAAGTCTATTTGGTCCCCCTCACATCCATTGTCCATCATGTGGGGCCAACCTTTGATGTGAATCATTCATTGTGTGGCCATACATAATGTGGGCCGTCCATCATGTGGGGCCCACCTTAAATGTGCGCCATTTAGCAATAGAGTCTGACCTTTAATGTGCACCATTCATTAGGTAGGGGCCCACCATCAATGTTATTGTCCATCATGTGGGATGAATCTTCAATATCCACAGCCCATCATGTGGTGCCCACCTTTGATGTGGACCATCCATAATGTGGGTGGGTCGTCCATCATATGGGGCCTGCCTTTTAAGGTGGGGCCAAAGCATTTTTACGGTTGGTATCGGAGGAAGAAGCATCATCACTTGGTAGGCCACCTTGCACCACCTTTCTTTACTTCTCTTATGTTTTGTGTTTTGATGGCCCACATTATGCATGTGCTGATTTGGCCATCCATCCATCGGTGGATCGTCCTTTGGATTCGCCCATTCGATTCATGAGATGATCCGGCTATCCGTTTACTAGATGGGCCATCGTCGGATTGGACCACTACAATACAATGAATGCATCTATCCTTGTCATCCATCTACTTTGGTCACCATTCTTGGACTGTGGGGCCCACCATGATGCATGTGTGTCATCCGCACCGTCCGCCTACCCAGACAGCTCATTATAGAGCACTGCTCATGGCAAAAACAATGTAGCATATTCAAAGCTCAAGTGGACCCTGCAGCAGTAGCAGTAAAGTTGTGGCTGTCTACCATTGAAAACTTCCTTGGGGTCCACTGTAATGTTCGTTTGCCATTCAACTATAGGGTGGATCATCAGGGAGTGGGGCCCACCGTTGAAAAGGGTTAGGTCCACCATGATGTAGGTAATGGGTCCATGCTGTCCACTGGACAGCAGGACCCATGGTGATGTATGTATTTTATCCCCTTTATCCGATGGACAGTGGGACCTGCCTTGGATATGGGCCATTCTGACGTAGGACAGCCCTAATTATGATGCATGCTCATGAACTCGTATAATCTAGCGGAAATAAAAGACAATAATAATATAAAACCTAGCATCAATCATCATGAACTAAGAAAATCACAAGGAAACATGCAATGGAGCGGGCCATTCATCACAACCACGAAGTATGAGAATCAATTATTGCTATAGTTAGATTCGGCGAGGGATGGAACCTTCCGATCTTACATCGTCTTAATCCAAATACCCAATGTGAATCACTAGTCCGAGGGATCGAGGGATTTCTCGGATTAGGGATTTTGGAATTTGGGAAATAGGAATTTGGATCAAATCTCAAATCTAGGATCTAGAAGTTATGAGAGAATAGGGAAGAAGGAAATAACAAGTTTACCTTAGAAGAAGTTAGAGGGGCACAAGAAGAAAAGAGAAGAATGAGATCAAGGAAGAAGAAGAGGCACCATGGGAGAGACCAGAGGAAGGAGGCAACCAAAGGGTTTGCTTTAATCAATAATCAAAAGTTAAAAATTCGAGTTTAGGGCTTAGCCCTCTTAAATAAACACTAAAACAAGTAAAAAGATTAAATTACCCTAAAAGTTTAAGTAAAAAACGGAAAAAGAAAACAAACTGCGCAAAAGTTCGGGCGCCCGAAGACGTCCAAAAACGTCCAGAGAGTTTTAGGCGCCAGAGAGGCCAAGTTCGGGCGCCCGAAGACAGTGAATTCTGTCCAGTGGGTCTTCTTCTTCCTACACACGTGTCCTCCCAATGCGGGGCCTTCTATGTGTCAAATCATGCGTGTAGGGTCTTCTATGCTCCCCAATAGTCGCCTAGCCACAAGGAAGATGCTTGTGGGGGGTGCTTTCTTCGTTGGTACAAGTGAAAAGGTCTTGTGTCCTCATCGACTTCCCTTGGGTGAGAAAAACTCGACCACGTCGAGTTAAAGCTCTTGTGACGCTCTAGCAGGTCTGGATCAACCCTTTGCAACTTTGCTTTAGTCAACCATGTAGATTCTGACGGTGGTTTGTTTTTCCACTTGACAAGGTATCTTTGGAAACCTCCATCTCTCGTAAATACTATCTCATCATCCAAGATCTCTTCAATTTCTTCTTTATGGGTAATGGGTGGAGGAAGGGGTGGAAGGGGTTGTGTATCAAAGTCAAAAGAAGGCCATGAAAGGGACAATGGGATTGTGGGAACGGACTAGATCTTCCACATTAAAAGTTGGATTAATACCCATATCAGGTGGAAGGTCAATCCGATATGCGTTGGACCCAACCTTTTGTAATATCTTGAATGGTCTAGCACTACGCGCTTGTAACTTTTTAGCGGATCCTTGAGAGAATCGCTCTGGCCTTATTCGCACCATTACGTAGTCTCATTCCTGAAATTCTTGTGCTCTACGATGAGAATCAGTTGAAATTTTATAATCATCATTGCTCTTATTTATCCGCTGTCTAATATGTGTATGCAAATAATGAATATGGCGTGCAAATGCATTGGTTGATTCAGAAGACCTTTGGGTAACAAACATAGGTAAGAGATCTATGGGCATTCTAGGTTTATAACCACTTACAATTTCAAAAGGACTCAACCCTGTAGATCTATTAACTGACCCATTATAAGCAAGTTCAGCAGTTGGTAAAATTAGGTCTCAAGTCTTAACATGTTCACCCACTAGACAACGTAGAAGATTTCCAAGACTACGGTTTACCACTTCAGTTTAACTATCTGTTTGTGGGTGGTAAGCAGTAGAAAATTGCAAACGAGTTCTCATAATGTGCCATAGTGTCTTCCAAAAATAGCTAGTAAATCTAACATCACGATCAGACACTATGGTTTTAGGTAACCCATGGAGACACCACACCATCAAAAAAGATACGAGCAACATGAGACACATCCGATGTTTTCGAACATGGGAGGAAATGCGCCATCTTAGAAAAACGGTCCACAACGACAAAAACGGAATCGTACTTCTTGATTGCCTTGGGAAGCCCAGGCACGAAGTCCATACTAATGTCCTGCCACGGAGCATGTGGCACTGGCACTGGCAATGACGTATACAACCCGATATTTTGCTTTCTTTGCTTTGCCAGCTGACATGTACGACACTACCCTAAAACTTTGGCTACGTCTCGCTTAAGACTTGGCCAGTAGAAACGATCTTCCACAAGGGCAATGGTCTTATCACGACCAAAATGGCCAGCTATTCCTCCTAAATGAAGCTCCCAGATGAGGAATTCACGAAGGGACATACGGGGAATACAAAGTCTGTCTCCCTTGAAAAGGAAGCCATCTTTAAGAACATATTCACCCATGATACGATGGTCACTAGAGAGTGACGCGTAAGTACCCTCAAAATCAGGACATGTGGGGTATTCATCGTTGTGTTGCTCAAATCCGACTACCTCTACACTCAAGGAGTTGAACAACGCTACTCTTCTACTAAGGGCATCCGCTGGTTTGTTTTCAATCCCGGCCTTGTGTTTCAGAACAAACGAATATTCCTGAAGAAACGCTACCCACTTAGCATGCCTTGAGTTAAGTTTCTTCTGAGAATGCAAATATCTCAAAGCCTCATGGTCAGAAAACAAAATGAATTCCTGCGGTAGGAAATAGTGTCACCAATGTCTCAGGGATTGCACTACCGCATAAAATTCTTTGTCGTAAGTGGAGTACTTTTGTTTTGCCTCGTTCAGTTTCTCACTGAAATAGGTCACTGGGTGTCCTTCTTGACTTAACACTCCGCCTATACCGACACCAAACGCATCACACGCTACTTCAAAGACTTTGAAAAAGTCGGGTAGATGCATGACAAGAGCTTCTACCATCTTGCCCTTAATTTCCTTGAAAGCCTTGACTGCGGCTTTAGATCACACGAACTCTCCTTTTTTCATGCACTCGGTAATGGGAGCCATGATCGTGCTAAAACCCCTAATGAACCGACGATAAAAAGTTGCTAAGCCATGAAAGCTTCGCACCTCATGAATGTTCCTCGGTTCAGGCCACTCAACTATGGCCCTGACTTTTTCAGGGTGCGCGCATCCCTTCAGATGACACTATAAATCCTAAGAATACAACTTGGCTAGACATGAATGCACATTTCTTAAGATTAGCGTACAACTTTTCCTTCCAAAGGACGTTACAGACTTGCTTTAAATGTTCAAGGTGTGATTCCTTAGTGGTACTATAAATAAGAATGTCGTCAAAGTACACCACTAGGAATTTTTCCATGAACAGCCTCAAAGCTTGTGTCATCACCCGCATGAAAGTACTGGGTGCGTTAGTTAAGCCAAAGGGCATGACCAACCACTCATACAGCCCATCTTTCGTTTTAAACGCAGTTTTCCACTCATCTCCTGGGCGTATACGGATCTCGTGATATCCACTCTTGAGATCTATCTTAGAGAATATAGTAGACCTGGCCATCATGTCAAGCATATCATCAAGTCTAGGTATAGGGAACCTATACTTGACAGTAATTTTGTTTATAGAACGGCTGTCCACACACATGCGCCACGTGCCGTCTTTCTTTGGCGTCAACAATGCAGGCATGGCACACGGGCTCATCACTGTATTCCTTCAGGACCGAGGTCACCTCACGGGGCAACTCTGATGGAACCTCAGGTGTAATCTCTCTAGCCACAAGGGCATACACCATAGAATCCTCCTTAGTCTCTTTTTCAAACTCTCTCGCGTTGATTATATGGAGAGACTTAGACTTGGATTTCCCCATTCCTCTAGGCTCACTTGCCTTCTCATCCTTCTTCTTCCCTAGTGTGTTCTCAGGTGGTATGGGGTTAAGTTTGATCTTTTTACCGTTATACATGAAAGTACACGCATTCGAATGGCCAAAGATCGTGACATCATTATCGAATAGCCACGGTCTACCTAGGATAACATGTCCTACGTCCATAGGCAAAACATCACACCACAGGAACTCCTTGTATGACCCAAACTCGATGGGGACTAAACATTGATGGGTGACAGGAAGAGATGTCTTGTCAACCCAAGAGACTTTATATGGGTCAGGATGAGGTGTGGATTTCAGTTTCAAGCGATCTAAGGTGTTAGTGGAAATCACATTCTGACAACTTCCACTATCCACTATCACCTTACAATTCTTTTCACCACACTTGGTAATAGTGTAGAAGATAGTGTTTCGACGCCAGTCAACACTACTTCTAGACTGAGCTAGCTCACGCCTGACTACTGCAAGCGTTGCTTCTCCATCTAATTCTTCCTCATCAGTAAGTCCTCCTTCAGGGTGATACTCTTCAACTTCATAATCACCCTGGTTGTCTCCACCCTCGTGGGACTTGCCTATAACTAAGGCTTTTCCACGACTCTTCGTAGGACACTGATTAGACATGTGGCCAAGATTGCCACACTCATAGCACCTCATTTGGCTCATGTTACCAGGACCGGCACCAAGAACCCCTTTGCCCTTGTCCTCCCTAGGCCTAGGCGGAATGGTCGCCTGTACTCTAGGTTGACTACCAACATTAGGTTTAGTTCCCCTGGGAACTAGATCTAGCATTGGAGTCTCGGGACTCAAAACGGCAAACGACAGGATTCTTCAGATATTGCTCTAACTCCTGCACGACTTGATATGCTTCATCCAAGTTCGTTAAGGGTCGAGTCATAAGCTCGCGCTGAAGATCCGCACGAAGGCCTGTCTTGAAACGCGAGAGCGTTACTAGAGAGTCTTCTTGGATATCACATCGCATCATATATTCTTCAAATTTAGCGATGTAGTCAGCGGTAGACATTGACCCTTGGCATAAGGATTGCCATTGGTCAAGGAGCTTCTGACGGTATGAGAGGGGAGGGTACTTCTCCTTCAACTTCTCTTTCATCTCATACCAATGTGTGATAAGGGCTCTACCAACTCTTTCTATCTTACGCTCGGTGTTGGTCCAAAAGAGCTTAGCTTGGCCCACAAGCTTCGTCTTAGCAAACCACATTTGACGGTTTTCTGACATGCCATACCACTCAAAGTAGTGGTCCATGTCAGCAATCCAGTCAAGGAATGCCTTGGGATCCAGACGCCCATCAAAACTTGGGGCCCTCCACTCTCACACTTTTCATCGCACGCTCATCTGGATCATAGCGATCTTGATGATCACATGTGGCTCGTGCCTCTTGCACAACGCCATGACCATTACCACGATCTCTATCCTCACTACCTCCACGTGCGGCAGCGCGCTCTTCAAAGATTCCTCTCACCTGGGAGTGCGCATCATCCCCTACAGCGGGGTTTTCCCTTTGGGACGCCTCTAGTTGCTCGACCTTAGTCATGGTAGTGGTGATTTGGTTCTCAAGGCGGGCAAACTCACGCTTTTGACCTGCTTCTAGAGCGGTTATCTTTTGTATCAATTGAGCAAGTTGCTCAGATAACTACTCGTTATTCATGGTAGGCTAAAGTCCGAAACCTCTACCTCTTCTTGTGGGCATACAAATAAGACTTGAACCAAACTCTACCCAACAAGACTACCAGGTGTTTTGACTCACAAGATGAATGTGATGAATGCTAAACTAATATGAACTGACACAATTAAATTAAAACAAGAAACAACTCAAATCTGAAAATTTTCCAAATTAGGAAACTTTCTAAATTTGGAAAGTTTTTAAATTGAAAACTTGCTAAATCTGGAACTTTCCTAAAGTAAACCTACAAATCAAAACCCTAATTTGATAACTCGATCTAGACAAAACCATGCAAGCCTAATCTCTTATACCAAATTTGACGTAGAACCGCCCTAATTATGATGCATGCTCATGAACTCATATAATCCAGCGGAAATAAAAGACAATAATAATATAAAACCTAACATCAATCATCATGAACTTAGAAAATCACAAGGAAACATGCAATGGAGCGGGCCATTCATCACAACCACGAAGTATGAGATTCAATTTTGCTATGGTTGGATTCGGTGAGAGATGGAACCTCCCGATCTTGCATGGTCTTAATCCAAATACCCAATGTGAATCACTAGTCCGAGGGATCGAGGGATTTCTCGGATTAGGGATTTTGGAATTTGGGAAATAGGGATTTGGATCAAATCTCAAATCTAAGATCTAGAAGTTATGAGAGAATAGGGAAAGAGGGAATAACAAGTTTACCTTAGAAGAAGTTAGAGGGGCACAAGAAGAAAAGAGAAGAATGAGATCAAGGAAGAAGAAGAGGCACCATGGGAGAGACCAGAGGAAGAAGGCAACCAAAGGGTTTGCTTTAATCAATAATCAAAAGGTAAAAATTCGAGTTTAGGGCTTAGCCCTCTTAAATAAACACTAAAACAAGTAAAAAGACTAAACTACCCTCAAGGTTTAAGTAAAAAATGGAAAAAGAAAACAAACTGCGCAAAAGTTCGGGCGCTCGGTCGGGCGTCCGATCGGGCGCCCGAAGACGTCAAAAAACGTCCAAAGAGTTTCAGGCGCCAGAGAGGCCAAGTTCAGGCGCCCGAAGACAGTGAATTCTTTCCAGAGGATCTTCTTCCTCCTACACACGTGTCCTCCCAATGTGGGGCCTTCTATGTGTCAAATCATATGTGTAGGGTCTTCTATGCTCCTCAATAGTCGCCTAGCTACAAGAAAGATGCTTGTGGTGGGCGTTTTTTCTTCGTTGTTACACGTGAAAAGGTCTTGTGTCCTCATCACATTCTCATTAGCCCGACCTTGGATGTGGACCGTCCATCATGTGAGGTGGATCATCCATCATGTGGAGCCCACCATTATTAATTGCCCATCATGTAGAGTTCACCTTTGATGTGGATTGTCTATAATGTGGGCCCCACCTTTAATGTGGAGCCAACCTTTAATGTGGAGCATTCATTATGTGGGTTGTCCATCATGCAGAGCCCACCTTGGATGTGGGTAATTCATCATTATGGCCTGACCTTTAATTTCCACCATTCATTATGTAGGGCCCCGCCTTTGATGTTGGTCATCTATCAAGTAGGGCCCACCATCAATGTCATTATCCATCTTGTGGGGCCTACCTTCAAAATCCACTGCCCATCATGTGGACCCACTATGCACACTATCCATTCATGTGGGGCCCGCTTTGATGTTTACCTACCCACACTGTGCACACCCACAGCTTTTCCTCTCTTCATCTCTCCTATTCCTCTCTTCAACAACTTATGAAAAGTTAAAAAGCTAAAAAATTTAACTAAAGTGCTTATGTACTTTTAAGTAGAAAAGTTACTTATAACTAGTCATAAACCAAACTTACTTATCTGAAATAAGTTACTTATCTACTGCTGTAAGTAGAAGTAACTTATTTGGTAGTATCCAAATGGGCCCTTAAAAATAAAATTTAAAAAAAAAAAAAAAGTTGTTTAAGAAACACATTGAGTAGGGGGGGGAGGGAGTGTACCGCCAGTGATGTACTTTTTCCAGTGAGATGTAATTTGTAGACAATGCCGTACTGGAACATGAGAAATCTCAAGCTTAGGATTGTTTCCAAAATACGACCTCTGAATGTTTGGATGTGCAGTCTGCAAAAATCATAGGCATATGTGAGATCGCAGATGACATACAGAGCTGACAAAAGATGTTAACTGATGGATATGTACAAAAAATCATTGTTAAGTTTGAGACCAAAGTTAAATTGAAATCTATTCAGCAGATGATATCATGTTACTTGATTCGTCATGAAATGGCTACTCCACTTGGCAGCCAAACATATATAACATTAACAAAACCTGAAATGAGCTCTACAACACACAATGGAGAGAAACCACAACAAAAGCAATGGCATTTATCAGAATGAACAACCGAAAAGAAGAACATGTAAAGGTAGCATATGCAATGTTGTCAAACTATGAATCGTATCGTGAATCGTAATCGGGTCTAAATCGTATCGTATCGTATCGTAAATCGTAAGATTTTTTCAGATTTTCATAAACATATCATAACAAAATACAAAAAAAATTGTAAAAAAAAAAAAATTATAAAAACATATTACTCATCCATTTTCTCATAAATATGCTAAAAAAAATAATTTAACCATAACATGATTCTCGTCATTAATTGTATGTCTGTATCCTTGTATAAATGTATCATTGTGCTGTATCATGTCATAATCAAGTTAAAAGAAAAAAACATTTTGCGTATCTCATAAGAACTTAAGGATATTTTATTTAAAAAATTAAAGAAAGGAAAAAGAAAAGATTAAACAAGGAAAAGATGAGATATTTTAACGTAGGTGGTGTTGATTATGTCTTGTATTATGTTTCTTTAGACCTCTAAATGCACCCTGACAAAAGGGGGTGAACAAGATGTGAACTGATGCATATTTGTATTGTAAATCGTAAGATTTTTTAGACTTCATAAAATATGTCATAAAAAATATAAAAATTGTATATAAATAAAAATAAAAAAACACATCAAGCATCCATTTTGTCATGAATATGCAAAAAACAAAAAGATTATAATGAATATCCCCATTTACATGGAAAAAAAACAAGATAAATAAATACGGTTTTCTAAAACTAAAAAAAAAAAAAAAACGATTGGTATCAAATTGTACAATTCAGATATAATCGTACGATTCAACGATTTATTTCAATTGCGATTTTGTAGTACGATTTGAATCTTATGAGTGTACGATCTTAACAACACTGAGCATATGAGCAAGAATTTCAAAGATCATCATCATCTTCATCTAAGCCTCATCCCAACTAATTGGTGTCAGCTAAGTGAATCCTATTCTGCAGATTTAGAAGGGGAGAGAGGTTTAAACCCTTGACTGCCGAGACAGTGAAAAACACACTTAACCAGTATGCCATCACAAGTGTACTTGCCAAAACGAAGAATTTCAAAGACAAGAGAAAAATAGATATGAGATATTCTTTTTCTTTCTTTCTTTCTTCTTCTTCTTTTTGAAGCAATAGATGTGTGATGCTGAAATCGAATGTAAAATCAGCTGAAATAGATAAGCCCACCAACGTAAATCAAAGTATTATGTATATGAGCACATGTTATCGTACTCCCAAGGATAAGAGCAAAATTATAATTCAAAGATTTGACCTGCTCTTCGTCCCACCAAGATTCCCAGCTGTGTTCCCCTTTCACCCCAACTCCACCTTTATAAAGAAGCCAACTAGTCCAATCATCAAAATCCTCCACAGTCCTGTTTATCGCAAAGCAAAACTATCTCACTAAAAATCATATTAATGTTTATGCATAAACAATAAGCTTTCACTGTGAATAAACACAATCACCTCATCAACAAAGGTTACTAAGCTCATCATTACGAAATAGAAGCAACACTATGACCCTAAAAGATTCTCAAGCACAGGCAAATCCAAGACAAAAATCTGAGCGATCCATCAACTATTTGATACTTACTTCTGCCACTCAAATCCTGATGGATTGAAGATGTAAGGAGCAAAGAGCCACGATATAACGAGGAACCAACTACTGATAGTCACAAGGATAAAAGAAGTTGCACCTCCCTTTGTGTAACCATATGCTATATAGACTATGAGAAGCAGTGCTACTTCAAGCCTGCACACAATGGAGCATTTGGTCTCAAAAAACGAAAAAAGAAAAAAAGAAAAAAAAAACCTTATATATCAAAAGAGAAGACATCCATCAATCTGTGATAGAAATACTCACGCCTTGACAAAATGACTTCGTGAGTAAAGCCTGTAGTTTTCAGCAAACTTGATGTGGCGAACAACAAAGCCTCTACCAGTTGCTTTGTACTGCCAGTTTTGAAAAGCAAATATCAGCACTTGCAGGTCATATTACAGAAGATGATAACCAATAGATCAGAAAAGAATAGCATACTTTTGCACCCCCATGAAGAATTGTCCGACCAAAATAGTGAGTTTTAGTTCCCAGAGAGAATGTGAAGAAGACAGAGCACAACTGGAGTTGCATGGTGATGAAACTAAAGACAGCCTGCAAAAATAAAGCTAAATCAAACTTAACTGGTAACACTTCATTCTCATGGGCCAGACTCAAAAAAATTCTAGTTCACCATGCTTCAATTGTAAATATGGAAATCACAAATAGCATTAATAGGGTTATTACTATCATGGAACAAGAAAGAGGGGTTGTATATGGTTTTCAAATTTCCTGTCAAGTGAATGACAATAGCAAGGAGCACAATTTGTAATACCAAAATGATAAAATAGGTTTAGAGATTCAAGTATGGAAATGAAACAGAAGTAGAGAATAATTCATCATTTAAAAACAAAAATATCAGAATAAAGACAAACTCAGATGGATGAATCTAGTAAGACCTTCAACAATCCCAGTTCCAAAATGAAACCCATTATCATCGGTACTGCAGTAAAAACACCAATCTGGACCAAGAATTGAGCATTTAAAACTGCATCAAGTGCAGTGTTTCCCAAAAGCTTTGCTTCCCTTGAAATGCCACGGTCAAGTCCAGAAAGGGCCTGAAATATTTAGCAGAGTTTGGAAAAATGTCAACACTAGGCAAGTATGAAAATGCTATTGAATAGAACATCATGCAAAAGTGAGAAGACAAGCCAGGACACTGTATGGGTGTACCAGATAAACTCGCCCATATAAGAAGACGTACACAGTAAGAACAGTCATCTGCATTAAAAAATCATCTTTTCAGTATTCTTTTTTCCATCTAACTGCACTTACAATAGCCCTAAATTACAGTTTGAAGGATAAAGAAAACAGAACAAACTACATACCATTGTGCACAAATAATAGCCAACAGTTGTGAAATAGAAAGATAACATTCTAAAGAAGTCGAAGAGTTGCCCAAGCCGGTATACATCTCTACTTAAGACCTGCTCTCCATTACCACCAGCTACTTTACCCTCAAATAGTGCAATTTGATTCAACCCAACATCTCTCCCTTTTCCAACCTGTGCGAACATAAGGATCTTAAGACAAACTTCTCTGACAGATCTTTTATCTTTTTTGGAAAGATGACAAGATCTACAAAGTAACATCAATAGCAAAAAAGGCCATTAGAGATGCAAACCTGTATGTATTCATGGTGCGTAATGTTACCCTGCCGCAATGTGGAATTGAAACCTGCAGTATGAATTCAGCCGCATCAAACACTAGTCATAGTGTCATACAACATGACAATCCAATAATCCTTAGAATGGTAATCATATAGCAGTTAATGACAACAGATGATGGATGCCAGCTTAACGGAGTACCAGTCATCCCATCTCACAAGACCGTGAATCTGTACTCAAGTGCAGTAACTTGTTATTTAAAGGGGAAAAATATCTCAAGATATAGTTCATAGATTGGATGTGAAAATCTGTGATTTATGCAGATGATAATTCATGACAAACCAGAACAATTCAAAGGTTTAACAAGACCAGTTCCAAGATGCTTTTGAGATTGAAGCTTGATTCTGTCTTAGATAGGAGCACGGATCCGTCCTTAGCATGGCTTTGCAAATTGGAAGTGAAAGCGATACAGATAAAAGAATCCGGCATCCAAGGTTTATGGTGGCCAATGTGTCTGCTTGGAGCAACTTGCAAACAAGGATTGGAATGCTGAAAACTACCAAATCTGACAACTGTAAATCAAAACAATCTCCTGCCCTCTCCCTACTCAGTATGTGCACGTGCATGAAAATGAAGCAGGAGCAAATAAATGAACAAGATAAACTTTTGGCCCTCAGAAGATATCTATAATATGATAATGCCCATGTCAATATATTTCCGGCCGAATGCACTGAAGTTTTAATATTGAAACCAATGCTAGCCTCCCAATCTGTAAGACCTCATCAACTAATATAAAAATCACTTCCAAATGGAAAAAAAGGGGATGAGATATATATAAGAAATGCCCATCATTACATCTTTATATACTTAGCTGATTTCCACATCGTACAAGATGGATAAGAGGCTGGACCAACATAGCTGTAAGGGTAGAGATCCAACAATAGAGAAGGGATATAGTATTAACTTGAAACACACACACACACACACACACACACACACACACACACACACACACACTCTCTCTCTCTCTCTCTCTCTCTCTCTCTCTCTCTCTCTCTCTCTCTCTCTCTCGGTATGACATTGATATGCATGTTCCAAGAAACCGCAAGAATTAAATGGACCTCAAAAAAAAAAAAAAAGTAATTTCACTTTCATGCTGGAATGACATATAAATGCGTGCTTTACACAGCCATATGAAATTGCTAACTTGTCAGGATTAGGCTGTCAATGGGCCTGGCTCAAGCCTCCCAAAATCAGAATTTTGATTAGGCCCGGCCCGACGGCCCATCCTGAAACAGTTCACAGGTCCAGCCCGTTGACAGCCCTAATCAGGATACTCAGGTCTGTCATACTTATGACCATATTAAGGTATGTTTCTGACACTCAGGATGAAATTCAAAACGAAAGCATCTGAGAGAAAACCATGGATGGTGGATAACATAAATCTTCATTTTCCCCTTCTCTTCAAAAGTATGCATGAAGTTTGAAACCCTGACCTTAAATTAGACACTCGAGACATCACCACTTTCTGTTCAAGAACTTCAATGCACTTAACATATTAAATATCTTATCAATGAAAAGTTCCAAGCTGTAAGTAGGAATGGCTTGGACAAGCAGCATATCAAAATGCCAATATCTATAATGCGTACCTGCAAATATATCTTCACTAATATTGATAACACGGGATGCCTTGCTTATGCCACCTCGGGATATATGAAATATCCTATCAAACACATCAGGATGCCCATAGTGCATGCGAACTCTGTAAGGTAAACAATACAGGTAAGTACCTTCATCTGGATAGGCTTAAAGAGAAATCTTCTGGATCACCAAATGTGGAAATAAACCCAAAAAAGCGTCAACCATCAAATATGATAGACTGAATGGAAAAACATACCTACGAGATCAACATGTCCAAATTCTTATAGATGGATTGCAAAAGAGAATGCATCCTAATAAACAAAGCCCACACTCTCCTCATTCTAACAGATCATTTAGTTTGCTAACCACGTAGTTGGGTAATTGACAAAAATCTTATCGAAATCGACACTTTATTGAACATATCTAGAGTAGTGTTTTAAATAGTAGATAGCGTGTAGCATAGCCTTCACCCCTTTGAAGTGTGAGGCGTAAGCTACATAGCGTGTAGCGTAAGCTACACACTACTTAGATTTTTAATCAAGGTTGCACTTGGTTGCACCAAATTAGATGATTAATAATAAAATTTAACAAAATTTCACGATATTTGGTGCAACCAAATGCAACCTAAAGTAATAGCAAGGGGTAATGATTAAGTATAAAAGTGAAGAAAGAGCAACAAAACTGATTTAAAACTATTTCTTATATTATTTTCTAAAAGCAATGAAAAGACTAATGAATTTTCATTGAAATAGAAAAATGTAACAAATCATTAAAAACCCTATTGATTTTAATGTTATAGTGAAAAATGACTTGTAATGTGAGCTATGTAGCGTGCAACGTAGTCTATGAAGCATGTAGCGTATCCAAATTAATCATGTAATGTAGGCTACACGCAACTTAAGCTATTTTCATGAGCTACGTACCGTTTAGGCTAAGCTACTCGCTACATAGCATAAGCTACACGCTACATAGCGTAGCTATTTAAAACACTAATCTGGAGCATTACTGATTCACTCACTTTATTTAGCTTGTAACAAAAGAATTGAAGAAACACAAAATGAACGATGTACAGAGGCAAGTAAAAATAATGAAGCAGTAGTAGCTAAGTTTTGAATATTAACATCTCTCCATAAATTCTGAATTAGCCACTCCAGTATTGAAGCTAGGACTCAAAAAATTGTGACAAATACAGAGGAAGCTACCTATGGCTTCCAAAATTTTTGATAGTGATTCAAAGTATGTAGTGGGGAGGGGTTAGGGTTTGCAAATGGTTAATCAATAACACATACTTAGGGGCCTGGATGGGTGATGTCATCAAGATTTATCACAGTAACTAAGTTCACCAACCTTAGATTGTGAAAACCAAATCACTTACAGGACTGGTGTTAGAAACAATTCTCATTAGAAAGATACCATCAAGACAACAAGTTCAGGGAAAACACTGATGTGTTGTATTTGCATTTCTCCTCCACAAGTTTATGAAGGCAAAAGCACAAAGTTTGTAATGACTTGATCAAAAAGCACATTTGGTTATGCTCTTCAAATTTATTTGCATAACAGTAGTAAAGAAAAAGTTTCTCAATAATATATGCAAAAAAGTCAGAATAGCATATTACTTACTTGAGCGGATTTGCCAAAATGCGTTGGCCCAAGGTTACGAAGCTAGTTTCTTGATTGGACATGAACCAGGCTAGCGATGAGACACTGAAGATGTACATCCATTAGGCTATGATTTAAAAATGATTTTTTTTTGGGGGGGGAAAGTTTGTATGTACCCTCCAAAAAAAAGAATGTTATATAAAAACACTAGCAGACACAAGAAACTCGTAGTAGATGCAAAAGCAACCTTCCAGTAAAGACATGCTCTCTCACACCAAGAATAGTTGGAGGTCGAAGACCATGATTGCCTCGGAATTCCTCGAGAAGATTCCTCATTTTCATTGCCTCTTCAAGGTAATTATCCTGCACATCCCACGATGAAGAATTTGCTCATTCACATGGAATTCAAACCAGTTGTTTGCTAAATTAAGCAAAACAATCAGTTTGAGATAGAGTAACAATAGTCGTCCAAAGCAGTTCATATTCTTTATTGTTAATGCAATTAGATACACAAATAGAACATAGAGGCCAAGACAGCAATATTTCAGAAACGAGATGTTTAAGGAAACTTGACGAGTCTAGACCTTCAAAACTCAAAATCTATCACATGTTGCAGTGATCAATAAAAGATAAGGGAGCCATTATCTACACCCACCGGTTTGACCGAAACATGTTCCTACAATAGTTCAACTTTGTATTTATGTGTTACCTAAACTAGAAAGAAATAGTGTCTATCAAAATCATAAAAAGGCATATGAGAAGCACACATCCATGCATAGACAATATCAGTGTTGGTAGATTCTACCTATCCATTTGTCAATGCATAGACACTGTTCCCACGGCATAAATGTAACTCAATCCATACATGCTTTAAAAACTCAACGAGTTGACTTGATTGATAGGAGTTTGAGTAAACTCATCAAAGAATTTGATTTCATCAAGTTCCAACGAATCTCTTTTGAGCTTTTCTGAGTTCTCACAAGTTTTTTTTTTTTGAAAGGTAATAAGCATTTTATTAAAAGAGCACGGAGGCTCGAATTTACCTAAGGGCTTGTTTCAATTGTGAATTACATCAGCAATGTACTATAAAAGTGCAAAAATTACAAATTACAATAGCTGTTTCCTGAAAACATGTAATTTGATAGACAATTCCCATTTTTTTTATTTTTTTTTAAGCGGTGACAATTTTATTGAAACAAGGCAATGTACTGTAAAAGTGCAATAATTACAAATTACAATACTTGTTTCTTGAAAACATGTAATTTGATAGACAATTCCCTTTTCTTTTTTTTTAAGCGGTGACAATTTTATTGAAACAAGGCAAAAGCCTAAAGAAAACAAACAAAAAGAAACAAGAACAAAAGTCACATGACTATGACTCTTTCCAATAGCTATAAAACTGATCAAATGTGATGAATTTTGTGCAACCACCCATTCCAGAAGCAACTCAGCCATTTTGCATACCACCAAGGGTGGTTTTTCCCAATTTCGAAAACAACGGCTATTTCTTTCCAACCAAAGAACCCAAACTGCTACCGGGAGACAAAGACGCCATCAGTTTCTTCCCTATCTCCCCACTTCCTCCACCATCCCAAGAGAGGAATAGAGCTTTAATAGAACACGGCATTACCCATTGATGCCCAAGCTTGGCAACAAACTCGACCCAAATCTTTGTAGTAAAGTTGCAATGTAAGAAAAGATGCTTCACCGATTCATCAGATTTGTACACAAAAGACACACATTCGGAAGAATCATACCCAATAAACAGATTTTTAGTGATACTGATACATTAGCGATATTATTGAAACATCGCCAATACACTGGTGATACGAGCGACACCCGGAATTTACACAATCGAAAATATTGGTGACACATTGTTGATATCGATACATTGGCAATACAAGTGACACCCAAAATTTATACAGTTGAAAATATTGGAGATACATTAACGATATATTGTCGATACCTGGAATTTCTAATACTACAAGTGTTATAGGTATCAGCGAGCTGGAAATATGGATAATATCGGGGATACTTAGAACAATGGGCGAGGAATGAAATGTATTGGCTTCTTCCTTTTCTTTTACTTTTTTTTTTTCTTCTTTTTTTGTGGGGTTCCCCCTAAGGTGGTGGCATTTACATGGTTGGCGGGTAGAACCAAGATCCTTACTATTGATAATCATCAGAAGAGGAGGGTAGCTATTCCTAATTGTTGTATGATGTGCATGAGGGGGCAAGAAACCATGGATCATTTATTTATCCATTGCCCTTTTGTCCAGAGTGTGTGTGAAAGATTTATTTATTTATTTATTTTTGGTATCTCATGGGTGATGTTGGGATAAATGGTGGCCTTCTTATGATGCTTGGCCTGGTGAGGGTACAAGGAAAAAAGAGGTTATGGTGCAGAAGTTAATTATGATGGCTATATTATGGGTTGTTTTGGAAGAGGGGAATGATCGGTGCCTTCAAAACAAGCGTAGGTTGGAGGTTGGAGGTGGATGTTTATAAAAGGGATAGAATGAGTGTAATAGGTGGGTTTCTTGTGTTGCAAAGCGTGACCAAAATGATTGCTTGTTCTTAGACAGGATGAAACTCTCTATTTGGAATACAAATTATATCAGAGTAGTGTATTGTAAAAGTGTCATCATTACGGTTTTACAATGTTTGTTTAAACACGTAATTCGATAGTCAAATGTAGATGTAATAAGAGGCAGTTAAAAGAATTTATAATAATTACAATTTTACAACGTTCAATTTGTCGATGATAATATCTTGATATTATAGCTATTGCAACATGGGGGATATCAAGACTACAATCTTTCATTTCCTTTTTAGTTGTCCATGACTTGTCAACGAAATATAAAATATCGATATATCAATGGATGTTTGGATGGAAGGTTGGATAGATGACCTCACTAAATGGAAACTTATTATGTATGCATTCTTTTTCCAATTTTTTTTATTCCTAAATATGCAAATGTGTATTTTAGCATCTGATGAAGTTTTTCTGAAAAATTCTACCGTTTCCCCCCATGTTTCCCGCATTTCCAGTTACAGGTGATATTATTGGCGATATCGATAATGTTTCTATATCCCTAGCCAACGAAACTTATAGCAATACCGATACTTTATACACGGCTGCCCTAACATATCATATAATGATGGTCACACCAAAGAGTCCTCACTCAAATGGAACTAGAGTCGATAGAGCCACTACAAAAGCCACCCCTTTGCTAGTTGAGCACACCCCAAATAACTATCTTGGAAATGTTGACTCTTAAACACAACACCACCTCACAACTCACCAACTTTCTTAAGTTATCCACCTCCTCAATTCTACTCACAGAAAAGAATAGTGTCATTGGCAAACTGGACGTGGAAAATCAAGGGGCCAACACCTCCCACCTCGAAATCTCTAAACAAACCCTCTATCTATCGTTTAGTGAGCATCTTGCTTAGAGCTTCAACCAACACCACAAATAGGAAGGGAGAGAGCGGGTCCCCTCGCATCAAACCTCTTGGAGCTAAAAAATATTCCTTAGGAGAGCTGTTCACCAATACCAAGAATCTTACTAACATAACACACTCTTTCATCCAATTTCTCCATATTTGACTCCAACCCAATTTTCCCAACATACAATCAAGGAAGCCCCAATTTACATGGCCATATGACTTTTCAATATCAATCTTGCACACTATCCTCGTCTTCCTGTCCCTGTGCTTCGCATCCAAATACTCGTGGACAATTAAAGCACTATCCAATGTTTGCCTTCTTCCCACAAATGCTCCTTGGTTCTCTGAAATAACTGTCTGAGATCGCTCGAAACCTTTTTGCTAGAATTTTTACAAGAATTTTATACAGCTCGCCAATCAATCTAATATGGCGAAAGTCACGTAGACGTTTCATTGCTTCTATTTTCAGAATAAGCACTATGAATGAAGCCCCAAGCTCCATTGAGAGCTGGCCCCTCTCTCAAAATTATGTAATAAGCTGAGTAGATCTTCCTTACTAAATCCTAAAAGTTTTGGAAGAACGCAATTGGGAAACCATCCAGACCTGGAGCTTTACCCCCTCCTAAAGAATCCACAACTGCCTCTTTCACCAAAATAGGCTTGTCAAGACTTCTTGTTTCCATCAACGACAATTAGTAGAAGGACACGCGGTACAATTGTGGTCTTTCCCAACCCTTATTAGACAATGGGTTTTCATAAAACTGCACAATGGTGCTGCAGATCTGCAACTTGTCTTATACCCTCCTACCTTCCATGATTACATTATGAATCTCTATTGGGACCGAAGAAGTACTAACTTTGTATTTCCAAGTTTTGACTAAGTATAGCTCTGGCGTGGCCCAATAGTGGCGCTAGTGCGCCTCGAAAAGTATTAACTTTGTAAATTGCAACAAAGTGAAGTTACCTCTTCCCTACTTGGCGGGGGCCTCCCACATAGCGTCCGCACAAGCGCAGCCCAATAGGTTAGCCGTGCCAGCCTCCTACCGCATGGACAGATGAGATTCGTCGCCCTGCCACATCAACACTAGCTTCTAGTGTGGTACAACAGACATGTGGCATAGTTTCGACCAATGGGAGCTCACCACATCATCATCAATTCCTCTTGGATGACTATAAATACCCCATGGGTACCTTCATTTGCACCTTTTTCATCTTCATTTGCACCTTTTTCTCTGAGTCCTCATTTGAGCTCATGCAGCCATCCACAAGCAAAACTTGGAGAATTTCACAATGAAAATGCCTAATTTAGGAGTTCTCGCAGCCATGCCAATTTTTCCGACAAAGGAATGGTTGCGCCAGCCTAAAAAACCCAAAGGAAAGGCTACGCCAACCCTTAGCTAGGGCCTTGGTAGGTCCTTAAGCAAATTTCAAGAACCGGAATGTTGTTTGGCCACTTGGCACGGCTATGATAACTAGGCAAAGGGCAGCACTAACTCCTTAAAGGTTGTGCCAACCTACATTTTCTTTTCTAATGCCTTCATTTCACTTCATTATGAGGATTATCAGTCTTATCTCTATTACCACCCCCCATGGTGATCAAATGCACAATTAAAAGACAGATACACTCAATTCTCCAATCCAATACAAATTCATGGACATCGCTCCATATACACATCCAATATAGTGCTATAGTACTATTCCTTTAATACGTAGACAATGTGTTCTCTAATGCAGCTAAGCGTGCATTCCCTTATCCCAAATCCACTATATCATCATGGATGCATATTGGAAAGGAGAACACCCAAAAGGGTTTACACTATGATATCTCACCATGTGAGGAGGCCAGAGGGCCTAGACTAATAATTGCACGAATGATCCTGAAACCGTCCAGAGACAGTCATCTTGCATTCATCCTTGCATATCATACATCTCTTACATTCTATTAAATATCACCATTTTTTCACCATATTTACATTTATCACTATTTTGTCACTATACTATATCTTATCTTAGAATCAAGAGTTATCCTAAGAGATATAATTAAGAGTTTGTGGTAAATCATAGCCTGGAATGTAATAAGAACCCAGATAATAATAAATGCATTCTAACTATGTGCGCTCTTATCTCTCTTGTGTGGACATAGCAATGTAATTAGAATGTTTTATGAATGTCTTGTGGATGAATGGCAATGAACTCGATCCTTATGCTGTATTTATTCAATATTTATATCCAACTTCTCCTCCCTTACCCCCAAAACTTTCTTTCTTTCCAAACGCGATCTTTCCTTTGACTATAACTTGAGCCCCTCAAAGCCTTCAACTTGGAATGATTGCCACCATTCCTTCAGAGGCTCAGAAAATCTCTCGACCTTGAGCCACATAAGCTTGAACCTAAAAGGATTAGGATGTCAATTGTCCTAATCTACGTCCAAGTCCATCAAGCAGTGATCGGAGACAAGCCTTAGAAGACTCCTTTGCCTAATGAGAGGGTATATATCTGCCCAACATTTGGACTTTCCTGACCGTTACTCCATGTAAACTTCATCCATTGGAATGTCCACTATCTCATTTCTATCCACCCACCTCAAAAAGTCTCGCGTGCTTCTCATTATACGACTTCCATTTGATCTCTCAATGTGAATTTGACTACATTAATGTCATCTCCCACCACAACTATTCGACACCCTATCCTTCATAATAACCACTTCGATTACCTTCCTGCAATTACCAAAAGCCCTAGAGAGATGCCAATCAGAGCAATCATCTAGAAAATTTTCGACGAATATCATAAAAAATTCTAATTTTTTTTAACATTGATAATTTTATTGATAAAAGGCCAAGGGCAAAAGAACATAAACACTCAATGACCACAAGAAATTATAGGTCAAGCCAACTATTTGGAAATTGATAAATTTGGATGCTATTGCCCACTCCATTACATGTGACTTTGCCCTCCTAAACACTTTCATAACTTCGCCTTAACGATTCCTAAAACATCACTCATTCCTTTCCATCCATATGAACCATATCCCCGCTAATAGGTCTAACCCCAAAACTTTTTTCCCAATCTCCCCTTTTCCCCCACCATGCCACATCAAAAGTAAACGATCAATGGAACTCCGCATCGCCCATGCTACACCAAATAAATTAAAAAAAAAAAAAAACAAAAAATATCCCATAACCTTCTTACAAATGACCAATGAATTAAAAGGTGATCTGCATATTCCTCGTCTTGGTAACATAGTAGACAGACATTCCGAAGAATCATTTTTCTCTTACGGAGAGTGTCCGCTATTAATACATTCCTACCCACTAGCCAAGTGAGCATCGCAACCTTTGGCAGGGCACTATAACCATATACAAATGTTGTTGGATTGATCTCCTCACTACCCTCCACGGATAGCATCACATAGAAAGATTTGACTGAAAACTTACCGGACTTATCATGAAGCCACCTCATCGAGTCGGATTCAGAAATCACTGGATTTACTTTGGACAACAAGTCAAGTAGATAGATGAGTTGTTCGATCTCCACATCCTCTAAATTCCTTCTGCATGGTGGGGCCCAACAAATTTCCTCTCCTTGCATTGAGAAACATCTATCCACCCTTTAAATCGACTTCAGTTGCGACCCCTGCAAAGTGTGGAAATAGGTTGCTTAATTTTTTTTTTATCCCCCAACCATATATCCTTCTAGAACCTAATTTTCTTTCCATCCTCCAACTGAAACCTAACCCTTCCCAAACTTTTGATCAAGGCAACGGTCTTCCATAGATATAAACATCCCCTAATGAATGATCGGATCATGTTTAAGCATATTATGAATCACTTCGTGCCGTAAAAAATTCTCATAATGACTGGAGTTCTCGCATCTTTTCAAAAAAAAAAAAAAAAAAAAGACCAAATTTCTCACCCCTTTCTTTTAGCCCATTTGTTAGCTCCCTTCTTTTCTACCAACATCCATCCCTCTTCGCCTGACTTGAAAACCCCCCTTTGGGATCTCCACTCCCTTACCTCTATCGCCTCTCCCTCAATGTTCTCCCTTGACCCTAACCCTTTCCCCTTAAGACTCCCTCTTTGCCGCCTGCTCCTGCAACCCAACCCCTTTCCCTTGCCCTCTCACCCGTTACTCCCCACTCGCTTCTCCCCCAGATCTTACCTTCTTTCCTCATCTTTGGTCTTCACTTCTTCTTCCTCAATCTCCTTTTCCGACAACTGGTAAAAAGATCTTCTCACAAACATCTCGATTCCTCCAAATAGATTTGCCTCTAAACCTAAATCTTAAAGCATCTCTCCATCGCCCTGTTTCTTAGACGAATCTAGAAAGTCCTCTAGCTCCTCCCATCTCGTAGCTTGATCTAGGAATTCCTCTTGATCGTATCATCTCTCAGCTTGAACTTGAGCATTCTTGATCCAAACATCCTAATCATCTAGAGCGTCTTGCCAAATCTTGAACCATCTTTTCAGCCATGTTATAATACACACAAGCGATGTTAGAGTAATTTTCAAGTGGAATGTATCTTTCTTGAATCTTCAATATTTTCCTAGATTCTTTACCAAGCATTTCATTGTTTTTACCTTGTCTTTTTATCTTTATTAATTTATGCATTTACTAATAAATTTAATGATTGACGAATAATTATTAAACACCAAGTTTTTACCATTAATTTCCCAAGTTTACCACCCAGTTTTTGAGTCTACCTGATTAGATGGAGTTTTGAGTCAAGTGTTACGACCATGATCTAAACTGCCCAAATCATCTGCCTCAATAAACCAAATCTTCATCGTCCCCTGCATCGTCTAGGACACTCCAAAACCTGAAAATGATCACGGGTAGGAGTGAAGTGATAAGAGGCAAAGGATCGAAACCGATCGAAGCGAGTCTTGAGCAGACGGGATGTTGATGAACATTTTAATTGAACACTCCCTAACCTCTTATGATTGCACATTTAATTGTAAAGTTCAGAACGTTGAAGAATCTTTATTTTAACCATTCATTTTTTTAAAGGTATTTTAACCATTCATTTGACAGTTAACACTTCACACTAGAATCATTCATTTGTTATGATTTCAAGGATATGTATCATCGATAACTGAACAAACAATCTGAACCGTTTGGATTGAGGTACACATGACAGTGAGTAGCATAAATTTTCTTTTATACCCTTTCAGTTTCCCACTGAGAGAGGTAGCAAATATCATCCTAATCATCCTAACATTATAGTCCATGCCTTGTTAAGGGTATTTTAGTCAATTGTTGTGTTGTTAGCAGCTAGTTTGGAGTTAAAAAGGTTGTTAGAGCTAGTTTTAATTAGTAGGGGGTTATGATTAACACACTAATTACCAAGATAGTTAGAGGTTAATTATGATAATTCTATAAATATTTTGTTAGAGAATGGCAAGGGCTTTTGGAATTTTGAACTGAAATATGTTTCGCTCTTCTGAGTAGAGTCACAAAGAGGCTTGATGACCTATGGTGTAACTGACGGTCTAGCCCTTGATAGAGTGGAATGGCGGAACAGGAATCATGTAGCTGACCCCAATTACTTAGGGATAAGGCTTAGATGATGATGATGATGAAATAAGAGAGAAATGAGATGGAAGGAGATTCCCTGTCTCTAGTGCTTGCTTAGATTGGGTTCAATCAATGCCCAAGAAACTTGAGGATTTCCTGATCTTTGAGGATTCTAATGGTCTATGTTAGAGTAGCTTGTAGGATTCTGATTTCTTCCTTTGGCGGACCACACCGAGGATTTGGTGTATCCCCTCCTGCATCAGTCACTCTCCTTATGTAAAAGGCATCCAGCGGTTCACAATTAGAAATGGACCCACCTGACACCATTATATTTGTCTCCTTACATCAAATCGCTAGTAATCAACCGTATTCTTTGTTAGATAAACAATCATCAGAAGTATATGACACTAGGGCCACCAATACATCAAAACTAGACAAACAACTAGTGTATAAGTCGTCGTCGTCGTCGTCGTCGTCGTCGTCATCTAAGCCTTATCCCTACTAATTGGGGTTGGCTGCTAAATTAATAAAACAACTAATTAGACAAAACAACTAGTGCATAAGTCTGACTGAATTAATAAAACAACCAAGCCAAAAAAAAAAAAAAAAATGCAATTAATTGTAGTAAAGAGTGGAAAAGAGATAGTAAAAGAACACCTGATTCATGTCAATAGTTTGAATGGCTTCACCACGTGTGAAGATTATAGCATGATTTTGATTTTCAGGCTTCCCTTCTCCAAGCTTGGGGTCTCCAGGTAGTTTGATGGAATATATTTCCTAAATAAATAGGAAGACACTCTCATATTCAAAAATTAGGAAAGACAATACTGAAATATTTCAACAAAACATTGCGTAAAGAAAGTGTCAACGAACAAGAAAAGACGGTAATAGGAAATTCAAAACCTAGGGGGCTTTATATGGTGCAGCGAGTATTAAAAATAGATCTATATGCATTTCAAAATACAATCATTTATATATCTAGCACTATTTGGCATTTCAGTATAACAAAATTGCATATATCTGCTTCACTCAATGCATGAAAGACTGAGCTACATTTTCAATGTCAGCATCATGCTCACTTAAGATTTTGGCATACCTACAGAGGTTTGACCCAATTGCGACCTATGACCCTATCTGACTAATGTTCTTATGGTTCGATATATCGGACTTCTCCCTGCCATAAGATTATTAAACCCACTCTGTTCAGAATAGATGCATGAAGCAGGTAACTAACTCCAGATGTTAAAACTTATAATTCCCAAAACGCCGTTGCCTCATTGGGGATGTGCAATCTAGTGGAAAAAGCCACAATTAATCATAGTAAGTCACCATCTACAACAGTTGTAGAGTATTATTAAGGTTCTCGACAAGAAACACATGAACAGATCTACGATTTCCTCTTTGAAAATTTTGCTCATTCACCATATCTTGGCTGGAAAATGTAAACACCCTGATAAGAATACACATGCTGAAACAAGAAAATTGAAACAGCCAGGAAGTTTACACAATGCTTGGCAAAGTGCAAGTGTAATTGCCACATCTTTTGGAAATTGCATGCCAGTCAGATGCTACAGAAGTTCAACGAATAGCTGATCACCTAACATCAACCCTCTCTCAACAAACCATCGATAGTGGTCAACAATTCACAATCAGCATCTACCTGTAACGTAAATGGTTAATGATGATGATTTTATTTCTGACAACCAGCCAACTGAATGCAATAACTCTAGGAGGTTGCTGGAAAGACCAAATCCTACTTGTCAGGTTGTCCTAGCTAACCCCTGCCCCCATCATAAGAAAAGAATCAAACGGGTTCACCGATAATTTCCCTCTGCGATCAAGCACCCAACACCAACTATGTGGGCTTGAAAACATTGGGCAAATGGATGAACTCGTGAATTCCTGCAAATAGTCTTCCAAACCACCACTCCTCCAACCTCCTTGAACAGCATGAAATGGGAGGTGTGAGGGGGAGTGGGAATTAGGGAGCTGTGGGCTGTTAATTCCACTCTTCTTGGAAGATGGCTTCGGCGCTTTGGTAACAAGTAACTTCTTTGGTTGCTGATTCGTTCTCCACTTCTGGATCAGGTGCCAGGTGCCCTCCATGCAGAAGACCTTTATCGGATGCTGAAACAGTGGATCTTCTGGAACTCCTTGTTCTTTCAAGGCACTCAGCCCATCCCAGGAGCCTCTGACTCCCTCTCTTGGTCTCAGTCTGCCTCAGGTCAATTCTCCTGGATATCATTCCTCCCCATTATCAGGGGAAGCTCTCCCCCGATTGGACCGACCCCCCCCCCCCCCAAGTTGCCGCATTTGTCTGGCCACTTGCCAGGGAGAGAACCCTTACGGTTGACAACCTTCAGTGAAGGGGCCTCATCCTTCCCAACATTTGCATTCTATGTGTAGAAAGTGAGGAGTCCATCAACCACCTTTTTTCTTCACTGATCTTATGCTCACAGGGTGTGGTCTTTGATTCTCAAAAACTTTCATGTGGTTTGGGTAATGCCTGTCCCGGTGTCTAGCTTACTCTTTGCCTGGCATAATTCTACCATTGGTAAAGACCTATCCTTACCTTGGCATCTGGTAGTGTTAGCGAACCTCTGGGTGATTTGGAATGAAAGGAATAGGCGGTGTTTTACATTTCATCTTCTTCTTCTAGAGCTTCTGGCCTGTTCACTCTCTGGAACATTAAAGATTGGGCGAAGACAAGCGATCCTGTTCACTGGTCACTGATATCTCATCAGCTAGATGAGGGCTTTTGTGTCTCTCTTGAGCTAGCTCAGTCTAGTAGTTTGGGCGGCTTTTCGGAGGGTTCAATTTCGAGTTGTATAGCTTCTGTTAGGTCTTCCTTTTCTTTCTTTGTGGTTCTGTTTGTTAGTAGTTAGATTTTGGCTTGGTTTTTATTCTCGCCCTGTTCTCGGGGTTGCTTTGCTCCTTTAATAAATTCATTCAATCTTCAAAAAAACAAAAAACAAAAAAAACAAAAAACAAAAAGAAATGTTTACTTTGGAATATGAAAATCACAATAATGAACTGACAAGCTTTTTGGAAACTACCTTCAATTGACATGTATCTCAATCATTCAATTCTTTGGGGAGAATCCCAATGTTGGTCAGAATGAGAGGATCTTTTGGAGGCATTCAAAATTCTTGCTGGTTTATGTTCAGTTTGGGCTGAGTTGAACATGAGATGTTTTAGAATCAGCATAGGCTTTCGGATTTAGTGTTTAGGACGGGCGAGATCGGATGTCATAACTTGAGCTTTGATCTCAATGCCCCTTTTTCCTGCCCCATAGCTTATTTTGCTTGTAGTGAGGATTTCTCCTCCTCCTATCTTTCAATAAAAAATTGTGTGATTTCTCAAAAAAAAAAGAAAAAGAAAAAGAGCACATGTATCTTGGGCTTTTTCGTAGGACTGGTCTTCTTCTATTCCAAGTGTCCAATTATCTCTCATAGACTCCCTTCTTTCCATCAGATTTGTGATCCACCCCTTGCACCATGCCATTTTGGTCCCAATGGAGATAGGCTTTCTTTACATGCGCATCTTCTTCTTCCACCTACTTGTACCTAAATCACTCATGAACCTGAATTTCATGACTAAGTGGCAACAATTCAAGTTGTTTCACGGGATCTTAGTGTTAAAACTTCTTGGCATGTTATCACTCTCCATTGAGGATTCTTCCGCTACCTTTATTTCAAACACATTGTTGTTGATTTGCAAAAGTAGGGTAGAGTTAATTGATTTGCCGATTCTCATCCCCACTGACAAGCACAGAGCAAAATGTCCTTGCAAAAGGATTGATGATCCAACTCCAAAACCACTCCAAGATACGCCCCAAGGGTAGAGTTATGCATGCTCCTCATTCAGGTTATCTAGATGTTGATTATCGATATTGTGGTATTTTAAAGGGTGTCCTGTTTTTGTGAAGAATGGTCATCTTGATGTGGAGGCATATACAGAAGCTAACTGGGCTGGCCCTAATTTAGATAGAAGATCTGCTACTGGTTACTGCACATTAGTTGGGGGTAATTTTGTTATATGGAAAACTAAGAAGTAACCAGTCATAGCTCATTCAACTACTAAGAATATCAGGCCATGGCGCATGGTTTTGTGGCTACTTCTTGGGTATTCCTGTTAGTTTTTTTTTTTATTTATTGAAACCTCACAGTGATAACCAGTGGCAATCCATGTCCTTCAATTCATTCAAGCGAAGGTAGCTTTCAAGGCAATTCACATGTCGTATAAAAAATCTGAAGATCAACTTGCTAGTCTCCATCATCTTCATTGTACATATTACATGCTCCTACTTGAGGGGAAGTATTGTAAAGAGTATGAAGACGTGTATGTGCGTGTGCAGTCATGCAGAATTCCATATTGGTCGCCTGTTTATTATTAATAAGATATATCAATCAACAGACTAACAAGTCATTAATGGGACATTCCTGTCTCCTGTTCCAACCAAAAAATCAGACATGAGAAGCACACTAAAAAATTGGCACACGGTGGAAGCCAATTGCAGGCAGATCAAGTGTGAAAACAAAGAGAAGAGTTCCATTGCTCATGAACTGTAGTTACCTACCTGATCCTTTCCATGCACATCAGCTTTAACAAGCTTTGAATAAAATTCCTTCAAAACCTTTCCTTCATTTGTAACATTCTCCTCCACATGTATGAAAGCAACTCGAAGTGCCTCATTTCTGATTACACATCAACAAATAAAGAATTAAAAAACACAAAAAACCACAGTGAATACTGAACTGGGTATAGGACTTCAATAAAAGAAGGATGCATTGTTTGTAGAACAATGTTCAGAATAACAGGTTCCAAACATTAAATGACTTTCACTATTTGTATGACAAACAGGTTACCCTCACAGACCTAATAGCTGAGGCATAGCGGTGATCCAAAACCACTAGGGTTGGTGCTCAGCCTTAAGTATGTTACTATTGAGGGCACATTTGATCTCCTTTCCAACATATACACCAAAAGGGGATCATCAGATTCAATCAAGAGACACGAGTTGTAAGTGCATAAAAATCAATAAAGGGATGAAAATATGTATGGTGGAATAACCTCTGCAGCAAAAGAGCAATATCAGCTGCTTCTGGAGCTTTCTTCTGTTTCTGTTGCCCATAAATTTGGCATGATACAACATACGTAAATTTTAGATCTGCTTGTGCCCGAGCTTCACGAGACAATTCATATCCTTCTGTGCTAAAGTAATCTGCTTCTGAGTAGCCATCCTCAATTTCTACAATATAAAATGCCAACCATGACCATGCATATCAAAGAATTCCCCTCCAATAGAAGACAAAAGGCAGCAAAGAAATGGACTGATAACTACCTCCAAATGCTCTCTTTTCCAAATAGCTTTGAAGCATTAGGGCTCTTCTATAGTACATCATACCACGCACTGTATTTGGAAGCCAGTGGAGAAATATTATACAAAATTATCCTCCACAGAAAATGCACAATGAAATAAACTGTGCCATTGACATGGGAGACGGCGCAATAAAAGCTAAGAGAGTTCTTTTTTGGTCTTTAGAAACTAGGTGCCACATCAAAATGAAGCTGATTCAACTATCTAACCTGTTCTGGCCAAAGTCTGGCCACGATAAGATACCCAAAACCGTAGCTCCAAGGAATCACTAGAGCTCTCCTGGAGATCGGCATCTCCAGTAGATTCACCGCGTCCAATTCGTTCCAAAAAGTTCTCCCATTCATCTGAAAGAACAAAGATCAGCTATACAACGTAGAACATGAAACAAATTAGTTGTAGCATGGAAGGAAAGTGATGGTATAGCTCATAGAGTTTTAACCTGATCCAGTATAACTGTAGAGAGGTTAGCAGTAAAGTAGCAGTCAATTTTCCATTAGCAAAGCCAATGTTTTAAAGCACTGGATCCTGGCCCGTATCTGTGGACTGTGGGGTTTCAGCTCAAATGGTCCAACCATCCAACTGGTTCCATAAGTGACATCTATAGAGAGTGTAAAGTGATAAAATAAAAGACCCATACAGAAAAAGCTATCACATATTGGATAGGCTGTTTCTATGAAGGTTGCAGATTGGACCTCTACCCAGTGCATTTACTTCTTACCCATGTCAGAAAATAAATTCAGCTGGACCTGTCCATTCCATGTTCCAATCGGATGAAATGACTGACCAGAATGGCTGGACCAGCCGACTTGGATGGTATGAGCATTTTCTTGCCCAAACCAGGGTTCTGGAGACCTAAAACGTTCTTGTGACCTGTACTAGTCCAACCGTACCATTAAGTTCCGGTTGGGGTTTTTAAATACTGAAGTCAGCACTCAGCACTACAAAATTCAGCTACACTAGCCTCTCCAACTGCTTAAGAAAAAATATTTAGACAAAACATGATGTGAAATGGTGCGATGCTCTATCAATTTCTCTATCAAAGCTGCAAGCTGAGGCAGAAAAATGGAATATTGGGACTTTGTTGCAAGAATCACAAGGACAAACACTAAAAATCAAGATGCTTAAAAACTGACTCATTTGTATTTCCTCACTCGTACACCACCTACTGACTCCATGATCAGTTTAAAAAGAAAACAAATAAAATTAATTTGAACAAATGAAAGAAGGGTCTAAGGAAACGTGAAGAAGGATGAAGTCCGATTTTTGTCATAGAAAATAATTCCTTTCGACATTTTAAGATTTCATTTTTCCTTCTATGAAACTATAACAAAATATTGTCACCACTCCAAGGAGACAAAACTCCTAAAAATTTATTTAGAACTTCAGAAACAATGTTACAAAGAAAGATGCCACTGGAAAAGCAAAAACAAACGAGGCCTCAGTTCGCTCCCTGAACATCAGAAAATAGAATCGGACAGAGGCAGAACTGAAAATGTTATCTTCCAGCAGTGTTCAGAGCATCGATATTAATGTTCAAAATTTCGGTATCGCGTTACGTATCACACCCTTAGGATACGGATACGTATCGGTTATTGCATGGGATATATCGGTTGTATCGCGTAATTTATCGTTGTTGGTGGAAACATGGGCAAACATTGGGAAATTGGTCAAATTTTTCAATGAAACTTCAGTGGTTGTTAAAAAAGACATCAATGCACGCTAAGAAATCAAAACATTACAAACAACAAGTACACATAATAGGTTTTCTTTATATGGGGTCATAATCTATGCACTGTTTAACTGAATTGATGCAAGTATATTCAAAGTCTATTCATGTAATTTATAAATGTAAGAAGACATGTGGAAACACAAGTGATATATTCAAAAGCAAAAGAAGAATCACTAGATCAGGTTACATACATGTTTGATTTTATGTTTGGACATAGATTAAAACCGATTTACGAGAAAATGGAAATTTTTTTTTTTTTTTTTTCCGCAATTCAGACCATCTCCTCTAAATCTTGGAACCGAAGCTCCCAATTCATTTTTTTCATGCAAAACATGAAAAGTCATAGATTTGTAACAAATTGACACTGATTTAACATGATTTAAAAAAAAAAAAAGGGATCGAAAATGCTCACTAGATCGAGCATGTGGGATATATCGAACTACTTGTGTGTTTCGTATCGCATAGGTGGGATACAAGATATATCGTGGGATATATTGGCCAATATCGTCGATATTTAAAACACTGGTTACATCATGTATCAAAGACTGGGGATACAAAAACATATATCGATATCGCCGAGGGAAACATTGGGAAAGGTGGAATTTTTCAGTGAAAGAGATTAAAACACACATCTTTACACATTTAGGAATCCAAATATTGCAAAAACCAACTATTCACGTTAAGTTTCCATTAAATAGGAGTCTAAACAATGTATTGTTGGAAAAAACAGTGCAATTATAACGAATTCGAGTTTATATTATTCAAATACGATACAATGCAAGTAATAAAACATAAATGAAAATGAGTTGTTGAAATCACCTAAAGAACAAATTCCCCAAAAAACCTACAGAAAATGATGAAAATGTTGATTTTTTTAGAATTTTAGGGAATTTCACACGAATTTCTGGGTGTCTCCCTGTTACGGCAATAATATTGTTGATATCGCCAATAGCGGGGAAAATATATACTGTGCTCGAGCAAAAATATCGGCAATAATGATGTTGTAGCCGATATATCTGAAAATTTTCTATTTACATGGGATTTCGGTATTGTTGGCCAAACAATATCAATATTGTCGGCGCTATTATGGATAATATTGCCAATAATTGGAAAAATAGCTGCCAATAGCACACATAGAGGATTGGTTATGTAATTGCTATTGATATATCCACATACACAAAATTAGGGAAATGAGAAGAGGCGTGGAAAAAAAATGCATTCCAAGCGTCTTTTATTGGCACATTACTATAACTACCAGGAGACTCTTTTCACACACCCTTAACCAAGGTATTCCGTAATGGTAACGATGGCCATAACAGCCACCACCATTACCATCATGATATGAGCTGTAATGGCCATTACGACACTTGAAGGAAAAAAAAAAAGGAAAGAAAACTGTATTGGCCCCATAACAGACCATTGCGATTTGCGACCACTACGGGTTGTTTACAGCCATTATGACCATGTAACGTGTAACGGTTACCACCTTACATAACAGCCATTACAGCTCCATAATGGCCGTTATGGCACATATTGCCCTTAACAGCTTCCTAAAAATTCTCACATGTCTGCATTTCTCAAATATTTCCTGAAAAAGTTGCAGGAAACCTGTTTCCTTGAAACATGAAGATTGATTTAACTATATATTGAGTTTTGACAGTTGTATAGTATTATACCCTGTCAGAATTTCACTTATTGGCAATTAAATATCAGGTAAGAGGAAGTTTAGCTTTTACGCTACAACTACAATTAAATTATCGATTTTGGCTAAAAATTATGTACGTTTAAGAAAATGACCAAAAAAAAAAAAAAAAAATTCATATGAGATTTTGAGGAAACATGAATAATAATCTGTCTGCTACTAATAACAAAACAAGAGCCCGTGGGATGTATCTAAGTTGTATGCGGAATCATGTGTTAAGCATCACTAATTACATGGTCCTACAACATGAAGAAAAAAGGGTTGAGAAATAGAAGCAGTTGAAAAGGCTGGAATTACCAGGAAAGATCTTCTGAAGATAAAAAAGTACAGAGATTCCATCCTCGTTTTCGACCCGTAGTTCAGAGGAACTATAAAGTACAGTCTCACTGTAGTATGGGGTGAAGACACTGCGTTCAGAGAAATATAATAAATTGTGTGAGTTTAGAAAACATTGTTGAGAATTAAAATGAATCCTCAAGATATAGTTATTTATAAAGCACCTGAATGGAATCATCTCACAAACAGGTTTTGCTGAAGGTATGTCCATGAACAAAGAATTTGTGAAAAATTCTAGCCTTCGTCTTGCTTCAAGATTCTTTGGAATATTGGCTGCAGAATCCTTTACTGTGAGGAGTAGGTGCAATCGCTTCACCTGCTCCTTCTGCAAAAGCGATTAAACAGAATGGCTAAAATCTTTTGTAACAAAATGAAACTAGACAAATAATAAAATCAGAAAAGGCATACAATTTCTGGTTCTTTAGGCCATTCAATCCTAGAAAAGAGGCGCCCTTCATTTCTGGCTCTTGCTAGTATATTCCATGTATCAAACTGCTCCCTACCAGAAATAAAGGTTTAATTAGAACTCATTAATAGGTAGATACACAGGAATACAACTTTTGTCCCTAAGTACCTCAAATTTGATGACAACAAGTCGTGAGTCACAACTTCATAAAGATCAAATACGGCTTTTGCCACACCCCTTGCAAGTTCAGGAGTCTCATTCCGTACCTGCGGAATTTTGCAATAAAGCACAATGACCGCATGAGAGAGAGAGAGAGAGAGGAATGAATAAAGAGAAAAAACTTTGATACTATGGCAGGGTGTGAAGGATGATATACATGCACTAGAAATTAATTAGAAATTTAATTTGTGCACAGAAGTCAAATTAAACTGTCCAAATTATGGTTTCCAGTTTTTATTGTGTCATGAACCAAAAATTATGCTTATTTGATTATCTGACTATCGGATTGGTAGACTTCTATTGGAAGGTTGAAAATGAAAAACATCCAGTGGCCCTATTTCAACAAATAAGTGTCCATGAGCCAGAGGTTAAGATTGTTCAATCAATCTGATTTTGGGACTGTGACTTAGCGATAGTGGATTCCGTAATTTAGTTGGTTTACTTTGAGTTAATATATGCCACACGTACATTACTTTGAGTTAATATATGCTACGTGTACAATTTCTAAATGCCTTCCTATCAAGAGTCATACCTGCCTGAGTATCGTATAACTCCCAAGAATAAATCCATGATTTATGATTATTAGTATAAACTTTGGCAAAATGATGAGGACATCCGAGCACCATTCAAAGTATACCAGCGGAGGAGAGCTTTGGCACCAGTTCCAACATCTCTATGGTTGGATGACCATTATACCAGATCAAGTATGTAGCCATGTTGGAAGACCCCACATGCATGTTTATGCATCTTTGAAAGCCCCGCACTAGGAAGATGTATGTGGGCTACATATAGGAGCTTATTGGACACATCTAGACTGTTGGATTCATTGGATACACTTATCGGACCGTTGGATCTTGCACGTGGACCATTGGATGATGGATACATCGTGAATGTATGGACTGTTTTGGACATTGGACATCACTGGACAGCCTTTCTTTCTAGTTTACAGCTTGTCTTTCTAGTTTATTTTGTTTCTTTTGGGTTATTTTATGTTTTAATTAAAATAAGGAGTATTTTGGACATTTCTTGTATTAAGAGTGTTTTGGTAAAACACACCAAAAAAGACAATAAGGGCTTGAACGTGTGAATGCCCTAGCATATGCCACTGAAATAAAATTCTCTTTTTGCTTTGAGCGAGGAAAAAAAATTCCTGTGATTGGAGTTGGTGTGAAGCCATGGGGTGATTCCAATTTATCTCTTTCTCTTATTCTCTTCCTTCAAGGTATTGTCGTCATTTTCTTCTCTTTCCCCTCTCTTTCTAGTGTTCTTTTCTTTCTTCTACATCAATATCTACTACCATCGATTCTTTTCCTTTTTTTTTCTTCCTCCTACACCCGTGCACCCAAACCCCAAACCTTAAATCCCCAATCCCTAAACCTAAATCCCCAATTTCTAAAACCTAAAACCCTCACCCAGAATCTCCCAAATCTCAAAACCCTAATTCCCGAATCCTAAAATCCTCACCCAAAATCTCCCAAATCTCAAAACCCTAATTCCCAAATCCTAGCTTCCCTAATCCAATTCCCCAATTTCCTAGTTCCCAAAATTAATCCTAACCTACCAAAACCCTAACAAAGTCAAGTGATTCCCTTTGAATTAAGATTAAATCCCTATGATAGATAGAAGTAGTCCTAATTATTAATTAATATCTTTTAAGATCTCATTGTAGAATTATTGTTTGGTTCAAACTTGAGCATATTTAATACTTGAATTCTTTAAATTTGTGATAGATTAGTTTTATTTCGTGCTTTGATTTCTCTAATCAATCCGTTATTTGATTTCATTGCCTCATCTTAGGTTAGACCATCCGTCCAGCATCACAAAATCAAATAAAGTCCAAACCAGGACTGGCTGGTGCATCGCTACTAGGTAATTAGTAAACAAAAAAGGTAAGATATATTTGTCATATTCAAACTTGAAGCACCACATAAAAACAAAAAACATTGATATCACAAACTAGATTCATATAAATTAACGGAAGAGGAGACAAGGTTATCATGATGATGATGATGATGAATACAAACCAGATTCATAGAATTGTTAACACTACCAGGTATTGAACCTTGGCTCACTCACACACACTACACTGTTTCTACCAGCTCATCTATTAAGCGAGAGACACACACAACATACACACATGAAGACTTGCCAGCAGTCCTGTGGTCTGTTAGGGAATAAAAGAAAAAGAAAAAAGATAAGAAACAAAACATTCCAGAACAAAGCCGGAAATATAGAGGTGGGGTGGAGAGGTTGAAGAAAATTCTCTTGGGCTTAAGTTCAAAAAGAGTTTGGACGCAGAAAGACAAAGTAACATAAGAGGGGGTGACTGGAAATCAAATAGCAAACTGGGAATATTGTTTGGGTTCCTGCTGGAACATTAAAGCTTAATTTTGAAGAAAACTCAACTGATAATCTGGGCTCTGCTAAGGTGGATGGGTGTGCGGGGTGGGGGTCATTATTGGTGATGAAATGGGCATCTTGAAGTGGCCGCACTAGGTGTGACTAATGAAGTGGAGACAAGAGCTTTGTCGCATAGGATTGCTGCTTATTTTTCTGAACTTTTGATGGGAGGGGCTCATCGAATGCTTAGAATTGACGAATCACTTTCAGGGTTTACCCTTGGAGATCCGCGGACTGGATTGAAGCGATATATGAGATTTATGGGTCTCTTCTGGTTGTTTTCTCTTGTACTAACGTAACTTGGACATGGATATTTTGTTGAAAGATGGGGCTTTAGACATTCTTTATACTTTGAGAGTAGTGTCCCTTTCATGTTACTCTTTGTTTTGTATTCTTCCACAACAACAACAACAACAACAACAACAAAAACCATTACTGATAAAAATATTGCAAACAAAGACTTACTAGGAGTCCAGACAATGCTGTGAACCTTGATAGTACCAGCGGGAGCTTCTTCAGCATTAAGGTCACAAGAATCGACCCTTCCATAACACTCTCATTGATCTCACGGAAGAGCCTTTCAACCCTGCAAGCAGAAAAGTGAAATGTAAAGCGTGTATTTTACGAAGCATATTTTGAGGAAGTGTTTCATTCACACTAAGGTCATAGAGCATAATCCAATGCTTATGAAACCAACTGATTGCTCAAGAAGCCCTAAGAGCTTAACCTAATGAAAAATTTAGTGAAGTTAACTGGCCCCTAGGATATCGATCTTATGCCATTGAACAGCTGGAGATAGCAGCAGAAAGAGATTCCTACCAAAATTTCCCCTCTCTATTAATTGGACTATAAGATTACATAATATATATATATATATATATATATATATATAGTAATAGCACCGCACAATGTACGAGTATACAGATCACAATTGGAGGAGAGAACTAACAACTTACCAATAGTTCTAGCCTAGCT
Source organism: Liriodendron chinense (assembly GCA_003013855.2). Taxonomy (NCBI): domain Eukaryota; kingdom Viridiplantae; phylum Streptophyta; class Magnoliopsida; order Magnoliales; family Magnoliaceae; genus Liriodendron; species Liriodendron chinense. The sequence goes on along the minus strand of PVNU02000637.1, from coordinate 8,327,339 downwards.
TAACCTACAACTATTTTTTTACAAAATATTTTTCCCTAAAAGTACATAAATTGTATGATATTCACAGGTAACTTCGGAAACTATAATTTTAAAGGCATAAAAAATGCGTCAGCAGGGTAAAACCAGTAGTAGGTGATCAGTCCTCTCCTCCTAGAAGAAGCCTCTTATCTGCACAGGATTTTTCTTTCTTCTTTTCTTTTTATTTTAGTTTGAGAAATGCTCCAGTGCTCTTAGAGCACTATAAGGCATAGTGCTCCTAGTTGCATTTAGTAGCATTGGAACACTTGGACTATCCAATCCATTGATCTAGACTGTTCACTAGATCCAACGTGCATTTTGTGGGCATCATGCAAGCATCAAACCAATCTAACAACTATTAATCGTATTATGGATGGTCAAGATCATTTATGCTCCGTCAAGCTGGAGGTTGAAGCATGGATCAAGGGTACTTGGATTGTTGGTTGCTTTAGTACGTGGTACCGAAACTGGTACACGGTACGCTAATTCTTCTAATATGGGGTACACTAAAGGTAGGATCATGCGCATCACTCTAATGCATACACTGCGTGTGCAATATGGTTTTATATATGAACTCACGTTGCAATTTACATATGAAATGGCAAATGTTATTATTATAGACCCCGCATGCTTAGCATTATATCATAACTAAATAAATATAAGTATAAATCTCGATATTCTAAATATAAATATGCATGAACTAAATTAGTAATAAGAATATAGAGCCATAATTTCAGGTCGTTAAAAATAGCAATCTGGATTGCAGATGACCCATAATCCAGATCACTCGATTCAGAATGGAAAACATGACTGGTTTGCGTTTTAGGTAGCATGGATGTCAATCATGGCGAGCTTTTAATATGTTTTGTGAAACTGACGATGACTAATGCCCTTGGTAAAAAATTACCAAATCAATCATCAGATTTATGAAATGAAATACAAACCACTGTCTTCTTTTTTTCCGGAAGGATGACAGTTAATTTATGAAATGGCATAAGCAAAAGAATACAAAAGAAAAAGGGGGGAATCCAAAGCTCCCCAATCCCAACCTAGTAAATTACAAGCATATGATTTAGCAGAAACCGAAGCCCATTCTATTACATTGGATTTCACCCTTAGAAAGACTTCCCTCTGTTTTCTAAAAACAACCCGGAAGCATTTGTTGTTCCTTTTCCCCCCATAAAGGTCAAAGACCTGCAAGAAGGAACGTTGTCCACGCAGGCCACAACTCTTCCCAATTTGATGTCATTGCCTAAAGAATCCCTCGATTGGCCTACCACAACACACAAATCCCAAGATGCTTTCCCACACCTCCCTTGAGAACGGACAATGCATAAAAAGATGATCATCAACTCCTTGTAATGCCAACACAAAGGGCATGCGTTTATGATTTACAAACCCCTCTTCCTCAGATTGTTGATCATTAACACCCCTATTCCAACCAACTAACCACGCGAAAGCCGCCACCTTTGAGGGGGCATCATAGGACCACCACCTTAGAAGTTATCTTTTCACAAAGAAAGTGACAATCAACCTTAATATGTTTTTTATATTCATGGTATATTTGATTCGACAAATGTGGATGATAATTAAATTGTCACAATGAAGCATCAACAGCATGGTGTGCTATAACGGCCGTTACGGGACTGTAAAGGCCGTTACATAAAGGTTGGTGGCAACCGTTACAAGGTTGTAATGGTCGTTATGGAAAAAATGACCTGTAACATGATGCAAGGGCATGTGATGACTTAACTCTAAATGCTCGTACAATCAGCTTGAAGAGATTCAAGCAATAAAATTAATTAATTAACTACCTCCAATCAAAGAATAAGCAAACTTCAACAAGGAGATGAAATCAACCCGTTAAGATCATACCCCTTAGCATAAATTCACATAAACAGTAAAAGAGAGGACCTAGGGATATGAGGATATCCCTAAATCTAGCATAAACCAACCATATTCATGTCTGAATCCGATTCTCAGGACTAGTCATCCCTCTTCTACCGTTCATATCAAAAGGGGAAGATGTGGGGAAGAAAGAAGGAGTGAAAAGGAGTAGAAGGGTTCAAGATAAAAGAAGCACAGATTACCTTCTCACGCACCTTAAAGATCTAAAAAGAAAAGAAACACGAAATCCAGGATGGAATCCTCAACACCTGAGGGCTAATCCTGAAACTTTAGTCTCTTGGGTAAAAGAAAAAGAAAGAATTTTTTTTTTCATTCCTTCACTAATAAATTAAAATTAGAGTTTCTTACAAGTATATATAAGCCACGAAAATACTGAAGTACCTAAAAACAAGAAGAAGAAAAAAAACAGGAAAATTCCTAAAACTAAACAACGACACTAAAGTGCCTAAAAAGTAAAAACAAAAAACCGCTCCACAATCCTGTGGTCATGATGCTCCTGCGGTCTTGCTACTCGTGTACTCGTAGTGCGTCAGAAAATGGGTCTAATGGGCCCGGCGTCCATCAACATCCTCGTCTGGTACACTCTAAACGGTGCACCACTGATGTCCTCATCAATTCTCCCCGAGTGGGAAGAATTTGCCACTGGCGAAAGTGAACTCATGTATCTCTCGAGCAAATCGGAGTCAATGTGCTACAGATCTGTCTCTGTGATCCAAGAGTTGTCTGTAATGGGCCTGTTCCTCCATTTGACTAGGAATTTCTGAAAAACCCCAGAGCGGGTGGAAACCACCTCAGAGTCCAAAATTTCCTCTATCCCATCTCTCCTCGGTGTGGATAGAAGAAAAGGTTAGATGGGTACAGGAAGGTCAGGCTATGGCCAGGGTCCATATATAGGGGAGGTCTAGGAAGAAACAAGGGAACTAGTAGATAGAAGTGATGGTTCATGATAGGGAACTAGATCTTCCACATTAAATGTAGAACTGATGCCCATGTTAAAAGGGATATCAACAACATATGCATTAGACCCTAACCTTTTCATAATTTTATGTGGGCCTATGCTACGGGCGTGAAGCTTTTTCACGTATCCAGGTAGAAACCGATCAGACCTAATATGAACCATGACGTCATTTTCAGGTTGAAATTCCCTAAATCTCCTATGAGTGTCAACAAAAAAGTTTATAATGTCCATTACTTGAATTAATCTTCCTCCTGATCTCACCATGCAATGCATGTGCTGGGCAAAGAACTCTCCTAACTCTAAAGGACGCTATCGGGTAGCCATAGGGATCAAATCTATGGGAGCTTGAGGTTAGAGACCTAAAACAATTTCAAACGGGCTCAATCCTGTGGACCTGTTCACTGAAGAATTATAAGTGAGTTCGGTGGTGGGAAGAATAGTGTCCCAGGTCCTGTGATGGTCTCCAACCAAACACCTCAACAAATTCCCTAAGCTACGATTCACTACCTCTATTTGACCATCCGACTGGGAATTACATGCTGAAGAAAACTAGAGCCTCGTACCCAAAAGATGCTAGAGAGTGTCAAACACGATGGATCTAGGTACTCCATGAAGTCGCACAACCTCCTAAAAGAATAACTTAGCAACGTGGGAGGCATCTGAGGCCTTATAACAGGGTAGGAAATGGGCCATCTTAGAAAATCGATCAACAACCACGAGTATGGAATCGTGCTTACGAATAGTCTTGGGAAGCCCAAGCACGAAGTCCATACTGACATCTTGCCACAAGACATGTCGAACTGAAAAAGGAGTGTATAAACCTGTATTTTGTTTCATCTGCTTCGCCAATTGACATGTCCGACACTGCCCTACAATCTTGGCCACATCTCGCTGGAGATTAGGCTAATGGAAACGATCAGACACAAGGGCAATTGTTTTATCTCAACCAAAGTGACCAGCCATCCTCCAGCATGAAGCTCCCAAACTACAAAATCACGAAGGGATGTGCATGAGATGCAGAGCTTGTCCCCTCTAAAAAGATATCCATCTGTAAGGACAAACTCAGCACTCCTCAAGGGCGGGTCACTAGACAACGACGCATAAATGGTCCCAAAATCAGGACAAGTTAAATACTTACCATTGAGTTTCTCAAAGCCTGTAACTTCAATGCTCATGGACCGCAGCGTCATGACATGACGGCTAAGTGCGTCAACAACCTTATTCTCTTTTCCGGCTTTGTTCTTAAGCACAAACGTGTACTCCTGAAGAAATTATGCCCACTTAGCAAGCCTGGGGCTCAACTTCTTTTGAGAGCTCAAATATTTCAAGGCCTCGTGATCAGAGAACAGGACGAATTCTTGCAGTAATAAATAGTGCCGCCAATGGCGCAATGATTGCTCAACTGCATAGAACTCTTTGTCGTATGTGGAGTAGCATTGTTTAGCCTCATTCAGTTTCTCACTGAAAAAGGCCACAAGATGTCCCTCTTGGCTTAACACATCCCTTATGGCAATTCCCGACACGCCACACGCTACCTCAAAGACTTTGGAGAAGTCAGGTAGACACATGACAGGTGCTTCCGTCATATTTTTCTTAATTTCAGAGAAAGCCCGCGCCACGACTTTAGTCCAATGAAACTCCCATTTTCATATGCAATCTGTGATGGGAGCCATAATAGAGCTAAATCCACGGATGAACCGCCGAGAGAACGTAGCTAGATTGTGAAAGCTTCGTACATCGTGTATGCTACGCAGCTCAGGCCAATTGACAATGGCCTTGACTTTCTCAGGGTTTGCAAACATACCATCTGACAAGACAATGAACCCCAGGAAGACCACTCTAGAGGTCAAGAAGGAACACTTCTTGAGGTTTGCATAGAAGTTTTCTGCTCGCGGGGTGTTGCAGACCCTGCCTCAAGTGTTCATGGTGCTAGCTAGGGGACGTACTGTAGATGAGGATATCATCGAAGTACACAACTAAAAACTTACCCATAAAGAGTCGCAACACATGGGTCATCACCCTCATAAACGTACTTGGAGAATTGGTTAACCCGAAGGGCAAAACCAACCACTCGTACAACCCGTCCTTCGTCTTGAAAGCAGTCTTCCATTCATCTCCCCAGCGAACACGAATTTGGTGATAACCACTCTTGAGGTCAATTTTCGAAAAGATAGTAAGGGTGGCCATCATGTCAAGCATGTCATCAAGCCTCGGGATGAGAAACTGATACTTGACAGTTGACAGTGATCTTGTTTATGGCTCTACTATCGACACACATGCGTCACGTGCTGTCTTTCTTAGGTGTAAGAAGCGCAAGCACGGTGCACGGACTCAGATGCTCTCGAATGAATCCCTTTCTAAGCAATTGATCCACCTACCTTTTCAACTCGGCATGCTCGGTGGGGTTCATTTTGTAGTGAGGGAGGTTTGGTAAGGTCGCCCCTAGGACGAGATCTATTGCATGATGAATGTCCCGCATCGGTGGGAGCTCATCTGGAAGGTCCTCAAAGAAGACATCCTAAAACTCCTCTAGGACCAGATGAACCTCCTGAGGTAACCCCATAGCAACCTCGAGTGTACTCTCTAGCCAGTAGAGCGTACACCATAGTCCCAGCTTTAGCTTCTCTCTCAAACTCCTTAACATCTATGATGTGGAGAGACTTCGACTGAGGCGCCCTTTGACTCTTAGAACCAGGGTGTGCCGTACCGGCCGATACGTACCGGAAACGTCCGGTACCGTTACGCGATACGGGGTCCAAATCGGGGACCCCAAGAATTTTGACCGTACCGGTCCGTTACGGGGCCGTAACGGCCGGTACGGCCCAAAACGGCCGTTACGGCCCCCGTAACGGTAAAAAAACGGTCATTTTTTTTTTTTTTTTATAAATACTTGCTGTTTTGCATTTTCTTCCCACTTTTCTTCCCCCATTTCTTTTCTAATCTGTTCTTTTGCTAAAAACGACCACAATTAGTCTATTTTGGAGAATTAAAACGACCAATTTCTACGATTTGGATGAATCGAAGCTCCGTGGGCCATTTTTCGAAGAAATCCGAAAATAGGTATTTATACATTTTTCTTCCTCTAATCACTTTTTTTCCACCTTGATATGATGTTGTAGCCATTGTAAAATGTTAAAATGTGTATTTCAAGATTATGCAACTGATTTTTATATTTTTTTTATATTTTTTTTAATTTCGGTCTATTTTCGGATTAATATTAAAAATTAGTAAAAATCATGTTTTTTTTTTTTCTTTTTCTGGTTTAATGGTTGGATAACATGTGTTACTTATAGTAGGACACAATCATGTGCATTTTACAGATTATGCACATGATTTGCTATTTTTTTTGTATTTTTTTTAATTTCGGAATAATTTCGGAATAAATTTAAAAATTAGGAAAAATCATTTTTTTCAAAAAAAAATTCTCGTTTAAAGGTTGGATAATATGTGTTACTTATAATAGAACATAATCATGTGCACTTTACAGATTATGCACATGGTTTGCTATTTTTTTTGTATTTTTTTAATTTCGGAATAATTTTAAAAATTAGGGAAAATTAATATTTTCAAAAAAAAATTCTGATGTAAAGGTTGGATGACATGTGTCACTTATAATAGAACATAATCATGTGCATTTTACAGATTATGCACATGGTTTGCTATTTTTTTTGTATTTTTATAATTTCGGAATAATTTTAAAAATTAGGGAAAATTAATATTTTAAAAAAAAATTCTGATTTAAAGGTTGGATGACATGTGTTACTTATAATAGAACATAATCGTGTGCATTTTACAGATTATGCACATGGTTTGCTATTTTTTTTGTATTTTTTTAATTTCGGAATAATTTTAAAAATTAGAGAAAATTAATATTTTCAAAAAAAAATTCTGATGTAAAGGTTGGATGACATGTGTCACTTATAATAGAACATAATCATGTGCATTTTACAGATTATGCACATGGTTTGCTATTTTTTTTGTATTTTTATAATTTCAGAATAATTTTAAAAATTAGGGAAAATTAATATTTTAAAAAAAAAATTCTGATTTAAAGGTTGGATGACATGTGTTACTTATAATAGAACATAATCGTGTGCATTTTACAGATTATGCACATGGTTTGCTATTTTTTTTGTATTTTTTTAATTTCGGAATAATTTTAAAAATTAGAGAAAATTAATATTTTCAAAAAAAAATTCTGATGTAAAGGTTGGATGACATGTGTCACTTATAATAGAACATAATCATGTGCATTTTACAGATTATGCACATGGTTTGCTATTTTTTTTGTATTTTTTTAATTTCGGAATAATTTTAAAAATTAGGGAAAATTAATATTTTCAAAAAAAAATTCTAGTTTAAAAGGTTGGATAACATGTGTTACTTATAATAGAACATAATCATGTGCATTTTACAGATTATGCATATGGTTTGTTATTTTTTTTGTATTTGTTTAAATTTCGGAATAATTTTAAAAATTAGAGAAAATCATTTTTTTTCAAAAACATGGAGAATCATATTTACAGATTAATGAGTAATGACTAATGTATGTTTATATTTTTATTTTTTCGACAGGTTTTGCCGTTTTGGACTTTGGAGCTTCGTAGTTGTACTTTTTAGGCTGTAGGCCATAGGGTTTAGTTACTTTAGTATTTGAATTTAGTAGTTAGTACTTGATTTCATTATCTGTATTTAAGATTTACAATTACATTTATAAATTTTAAAATCTAAGTATTTCACTCTTAGACTCAGTATCTAAGTGACATAGCCACATCACATAAGCCATCTCTAATTAAAAAATGTCTAGGACAGGAACTGGAAGTGGAACTGCAAATGAGGATATTGGATGGGAACATTGTCAGAGGGTAGGTGGTGGAAGGCACCAAATAAAATGCAACTATTGTAATAGAGTAATAAATGGTGGAATTACGCGACTTAAACAACATTTGGCACATCGAAAGGGTCAAGTTGCAGGATGCACCAAAGTTCCCAAAGAGATAATGATACTGATGCAAGCCAATTTAGAAGAGTCAAAGGGGAAACGAGCTGCTGTGCAGAAAAAGAAAGATGATATCCTTGATGCGGCCCGACAAGAGGTGTTTGGTCCAGAATATATGGGCGTTCGTGGCGAAGACATCATTGATTCTGAGGAAGATTCTGATCGAGAAATGACTATAGCTAGGAGAGAAAGCGTGCGCTATGCTCGTGAAGAGGAAGAACGTCGACGCACGTTTGGTTCAAGTGCGAGTGGGAGTGGGAGTGGCCAGGGGAGTACAACTGCAGCCCCAACGGGAAGTACAGCTGGGGTTGGAGGGAGTATGTTTGGTGGATTAAGGCGTATGTTTAGCAGCCGGCGGGGCACATCTTCACATGTAGCTCGTCATCCTATAGATGTAGATGTGGAAGAAGAAGATGTGCCTAGGAGACCCTCTGTTGATCCGATCCTCTTTAGGAAAGAATCTAGTAAACAAAAGAAGATAAAACAAATGTGGAGTAGAACTTCTGTTGAGAAACTGGGTAGGGCAGCAGCAAAGTTATTTATACATGCCAACATACCCCCTAATGCGGCAAACTCTCCATATTGGCAGGTGGTAATTGATGCAGCAGCAGAAGCAGGTGAAGGAATTAAAGCTCCCACAGCCAAGGAGATTAGGGGGAAATGGACAGACGCAGAGTATGCAGATACAAAGGCATACGTAAATACCTTTAAACCCATATGGCAGGCCAGAGGATGCACGATCATGTGTGATGGTTGGACTGGCCCAACAAGACGCAGCATGATCAACTTCATGGTGTATTGCCACTTGGGAACAGTGTACCACAAGTCAATTGATGCCTCGGATGAAATAAAAAATGCTGAATATATTTTTAGCTTGATGGATAAAGTAGTGGATGAGATTGGGGAGGAGAATGTGGTGCAGATTGTGACAGATAATGAAGCAACATATAAGTCTGCAGGAAATTTGTTGATGCTAAAGAGAACACATATATTTTGGTCACCGTGTGCTGCACATTGTATTGATCTTATATTGGAAGATATTGGAAAGAGAGAATGTCAAAGAAATGGTTGAAAAAGCAAAAGAAGTGACAACATTTATTTACAACCATAATCACCTAGTTGCAATAATGAGGAAGTTCACGAAGGGACGAGAGTTGCTTAGGCCAGCGGCGACTAGATTTGCAACAAACTTTATAGCTTTAGAGAGTTTGTATCAGCATAGGGGAGAGTTGAGTGAAATGTTTGCTTCCCAACAATGGCTCAACACAAAATATGGGAAGAAGACATCAGGGACGCCGGTTGATGTTGTAAACACCATAAGAGACAACAAATATTGGAAGAGGGTTAAGAAAATTTTAAAGGTGATGGAACCACTGATGAGGGTACTTCGTCTTGTTGAAACCGATGAAGCACCTACGATGGGCTTCCTCTACGACGCCATGGATAAAGCGAAGTTGGCAATTCAACGTGATTGTTCAAGCTGGCGAGCTTACTGGAATTTGATCGACAAAAGATGGACAAAGCAGCTCCACCACGATATTCATGCAGCAGGTTATTACCTAAATCCTAGGTATAGATATGCCCAATCATTTGTTATGGATGATGAGATTCGTATTGGATTAAAGAACGTGATAAAGAGATTAGAGCCTGACTTAGATGTACAAATAAAGGCTTTGAATGAATTGGATATATTTGGAACTCGCCAGGGTAGCTTTGGAGATACTCTTGCACAACATGCAGTACTTAAGTTGCACCCCGCCGACTGGTGGATAAATTTCGGAGAGACTACACCGGCTCTCCAAAAAATTGCAGTAAGGATTTTGAGCCAAACAACGTCTTCCTCTAGTTGCGAAAGAAATTGGAGTTGTTTTGCACTTATTCATACGAAGAATAGAAATAGAATTCAGACTAGGACGTTAGATAGACTTGTCTTTATGCATTACAACATGAGGCTAAGAATGCGCATGCATTCAAGGAGGCATATCAGTAATGCCGGTGATGGGGATTATTGTCCAATAAACTTGGAAAATATTTATGATGAGGATGACCCACTTCTACCTTGGTTGGAAGTAAGGGAAAAAGAAATAGAAGATGATAGTGAAGAAATAGAAGTTGAAGACCCAGAAATACGCAGGGCACAGCAAGAGAGTCGTGCATTTGTGTTGGACCCAGAAAGGGGGGCGGATTTCATGCAAACTCAGCAGAAGAGTGCGAGCTCTAGCGATACTGAAACAGATGATGATGATGATGATGATGATGATGATGATGATGATGATGATGCACCTAATGCTGGTCCTCCCACTTCTGGCATTGCTCAACCCACCAGGGCTACTGATACCATACAGCCGTCTACGGATCGCGAGGCTGATGAACTTCGACGAAGCAGGCGGGGCCGAGGGGGTCGAACTTATGAGTGTACTGAGTCACGATACAGCCAGCAAGAGCCTGGCTCCAGTAGTGCACCTGCAGGTCCTGCTCCTGCACCGCAATCTACACCGACAGATCTGGAACATCAGCATGCGTATGGCTATGATCCGAGGAATTATGGGTATTCTTACAACCAATGGGATTATAGGGAACCTGTTCCGCCACTTTCATGTTGGAGTAGTCCTCCTGACGCTGTTCCACATATACCATATGAACCAAATCCAAGTTATTCATCTCAATCTCAACAGCCTGGCCCTGAATACGAGTACCAGTATGGGCACGGCTATTCGACGGGCACTAGTAGATATCCTCACTCAGGGTCAGAATCTTTGCCTAGTCAGGATCAGTCATCATCAGGTTTCGTTGACCTGATCTTTCCCTCTGGCACTGAATATTATGGATATGCAACAACAAGACCGCAACAACCCGATGATGATGACGACGACGACGTGGAGGTTGAGCAACCACAACAAAGCAGGTTTTCATTTTGGTGGTGAGTTCCGATTTGGTGAGTCTTTTCCATTACCCACATGGTCATACATTCACCAAAAAAACACACACTTTACATTGTTGAACTTGTGTTTAAAATAACTCCCCTGACAAGTGACAACCAGTCAAGTAATCTTTAATCAACATGCTTGCAGGGGAGTATATCAGGTATTACTAATTTTTTTTTCTACTTTAGAATGTTCAATTGGCAGGACAAGAGTCGGTCATAGATTCAAGATAAGAGAAGTCTTAATACATTATTTTTTGCAAGTCCTCACTCCTCACTCCTCAGGCATGTAAATAAATTGTAAATAATATAAAGTAAATTATAAAAAAATAATAGTACATGTGAAAATTGAAATACTTTGATGTTACATTTATTCTAATATACATATTATTGGTATTAGACAGTTAGAAATTTGAATTTATAAGTTCTGCAGTTAATTCCAGGTTATTAGCTTCATAAATTCACCAGACAGCCCGATACAGCTTTTTCACCAAAGAGTAGACCGCTTCACCACCATAAACATGTTCAAAATTATAAATGAATGCATATTTGGGATGTTTGGAATTTTCTGGATTTAATCCATATTTTTTTAAAATTTTTTGGCAAAAAAAAAAAAAGTTGACCGTTACGGGGGGCGTATCGGCCGATACGGGGCCGTATCGGCCGATACGGCCCGTATCCGTATCGGAAACGGTGGGCACCGTTACGCCCACCGAAACAGATACGGGACACCTTGCTTAGAACCTCCTGGAGATGCAACATCTTTCGCTCTTGTGGACGATTTGGGAGGGAGCGGGCTCAAGATAAGCTTCTTTCCTTCATGCTTAAACACATAATTATTCGTATGCCCGAATATTATGACATTTTTGTCAAAGAGCCATGGCCTGCTTAAGATGATATGACTTATGTCCATCATAACCACGTCACACCACAACTTGTCCTTGTAAGGTCTCATTCAGAACAAGGCATTGCTGAGTCACAGAAAGGGATGTCGCATCCACCCAAGAAACTCGGTATGGGTTGGGTTGAGGGATTGGTTTCAACCCCAGGCGACTCAGAGTAACTGGGAAAACTACATTCTCACAACTCCTGCTATCTATGATCACTTTGCAGCTCTTTTCTTTACACTTGGCGTGTGGAAAATGGTGGCTCTGCACCAATCTTCACTTTTTTTCACCTAGGTCAAGACGCACCTCACCACTGCAAGTGGGGTAGTCTTCACGGTATCATCCTCGGCATCATTGGCCGGCTCAAGGGATAGGACAATGATCTTTTCATCATTCAGGTCACCATTAACTTCATCAGGCACTTCTTCTGTGGAGTGTTAAAAAACAAAGGCAATGCGCCCACCCTTATTTGAACACTCCGCGACGATGTGACCCATGCCACCACAGCGGTAACAATGCCCTGGCATCACAGGCCTAGTACTTGGTCCAGCCACGTTGTTACCTCGATTTCTGTTGACTGGCTAGGTACCAGGTTGAGCTCTGGGTTGACTTCCGACCTGAGGTCTCGCTCCCTGTGGAGCTACTCTAGGCATAGTAGGTCGAATCTAAAACCCCCTAACAGTGGACTGGAGCACATAGCGTTCCAGTTTCTGCATCATCTGGTAAGTGTGCTCTAAGCTGGTGACCATGTGAGGAACGAGCTCACGCTGGAGCTCAGGCCTGAGGCCCATATGGAAACGGGAGAGAACCACAGCAGGGTCCTCATCCACGTCGCACCTCATCATGTATTCATCAAACTTGGCGATGTATTCTGTCACCGTCATGGATCTTTGGCGCAAAGTGTGTCATTGATCCAACAGCCTCTGTTTGTAAGAAAGGGGAACATACTTCTCTCATATCAACTCTTTCATCCTAACCCAAAAGAGAACTAGCCCCACTCCAAATCGCTAGCGGCGACGCTTCACATTTCCCCAATGTAGCTTTACCTAGCTCACCAACTTCATCTTGGCGAACCCGACCTGCTGTGGGTTTGACAGACCATGCCACTGAAAGAAGTGGTCCATGTCTGCTAACCAGTCGAAAAAATTTAAATTGGGAGCGTCAACCTTAATGCCCTTCATAACCCTAGCGACAAGGTCCTCGTGCTCATGGTATCTCTGAGGTTGCGGATATCACACCCCACCATGGCCCTCCCACTGGGCGGGGAAAACGGGATCACGAATCTGTGGGGGTGGCAGAGGATGCACCCCTTCATGTCCATTGTCAGGCCCACAGGCCTGACCTGCGCCCAAATCATCCCTAGGCGGATCAGGGCCCACAACTTGGGACTGATGGACAGCCTCAATGTCGGGAGTCGCCTAGGGACCATCTGAAGTAGCGGCCGGAGTACCAGCCTCGAGGCGCGTAACTCTCCTCTAAATGTGTGAACCTACCATCTTGATGTGCAAACTGCTGTGCAATCTCATCCCTTAAGGTCCAAAATTGTTGATCCATTCTCTTAGTTAAACCCTCCGTAGCTTTGGCAAATTGATCAAAGTCCATTGCATAATGGAGATCAAACCCACGACCAGTGCGCGTGAGCATACACCAGGAATGAAATGTGAAGGGCCCTAAATCTAGGTGCGCAAAGGTGTTAAAAAAATGTGAAAATCTAAATGCAGTTTTAACTATCCTGGTACAACGCAATGCAAACTATCCTATATGGCCTAGATCTATATGAGGACTCAACAAAATCTAGAAAATGGCTAACTAGACTCAACAAAATATGACCCCTTCGTAGAGTCGATACGCGAGTCGAGCTCTAAATGCTCGTATAATTAAAATTGATGCATGGGCATGTGATGACTTAACTCTAAATGCTCGTATAATCAGGTTGAAGAGATTCAAGTAATAAAATTAATCAACTAACTACCTTCAATCAAAGGGAATAAGCAAATTTCAACAAGGAGATGAAATCAACCCGTTAGGATCATACCCCTTAAAATAAATTCACATAAACAGTAAAAGGGAGGACCTAGGTATACGAGGATATCCCTAAATATAGCATAAACCAGCCACATTCATGTCTGAATCCGATTCTCGGGACTAGTCATCCCTCTTCTGTTGTTCATATCAAAAGGGTAAGATGTGGGGAAGAAGGAATGAGTGAAAAGGAGTAGAAGGGTTCAAGATGAAAGAAGCACAGATTACCTTCTCATGCACCTTGAAGATCTGAGAAGAAAAGAAACACGAAATCCGAGGTGGAATCCTCAACACCTAAGGGCGAATCCTAAAACCCTAGTCTCTTGGGTAAAAGAAAAAGAAAGCATCCGTTTTTTTTCATTCATTCACTAATAAATTAAAATTAGGATTTCTCACAGGTATATATAAGCCACGAAAATACTAAAGTGCCTAAAAATAAGAAAAAGAACAAAAAAAGGCCTAAAACTAAACAACAACACTAAAGTGCTTAAAAACGAAATCCGATCCACGGTCCATATACTCGCGTACTCGTAGTGCGTCAGAAAATGGGTCCGATGGGCCTAGCATCCATCCACATCGACTCCTCTACTCCAGTACTTTTTTGGCAACGCCTCCTCCTCTGGTACACTCTAAAGGGTGCACCACTGATATCTTCATCATAACGGCCCGTTACACCCTCTATAAAGGCCGCAATGGTCTATTATGGGGTAGATACAGGTTTTATGGGTTTTTTTTTAATAAAAAAAAAAATGAGATCAGAATGGTCATTACAACTTATAGGGGTCATAGCAGCCATTACAACCCGTATCATAAAGGTAGTGTTATAGACTACCTTGATCAATAGGAAGTGAATAGGAATATGTAGCTTAGTCAACAAAGTTTTCAAGCGAAGTAGCTCACATACCCCATGAGCTATGGCACCATGCTCCGCCTCAAACCATGGAAGCCACTACTAGTTGCTTCTTACAATTCCATGTGACTAGACTCCACCTAACATAGTAGATCATCAGTTTTTTAGTGACTTTGCCAATCAGCATTGGTCTAGGCTTCGATATGAAGGTGACCATCAACAAGGGACCTTTTTAGAAACTTAAAAACACATCCAAGTTACATGTATGGAGCACATGCATAAACTAACTCACCACACTAACTGCATAGGTAATATTGAGATGAGTAATTGTCAAATATATGAGCTTGCCAACCAATCACTGGTAAATCCCCACATCTCGCAGTAAATGCACTTTTATCTAGATAAAGACAACAATTTTGCTCAATCAAAGTATATGCTGGTCAAGCACCAAGTTGACTAGAGTTATGAAGAAGATCAAGTATGTACTTCCATTGATAGATAACACTGTCTCTCTACAACCCGTGGCCATTTTAATGCACAAGAAATACCATAGTGGCCCAAGATCTGCAATGCCAAACTCCTAACTGATAAACTTCTTTGACAATTGAATACTTCGAAATCCTCCCTCGTAACAACAATGTCATCAACCCTAAATAGTGATGTTGCCATTTTGGATGAAGAATAGGGTATGATTAGCATTGCCGTGTGAGTATCCAAATTTCAACATGGCATTACTAAAGTGTTCAAACCATGCACAGGATGATTGCCTTAGGCCATAAACAACCTTTGGAGCTTACGTACTGTGTTAATAATTGTAGAGGGAATAAATCCTGGTTGTGGAGCCACGTGTACCTCTTCCTGGAGGTTACCATGAAGGAAAGCACTTTTATTATGTAACTAATGTAGAAAACATCAGGAAAGAAATCCTGGTTGTAGAGCCACGTATACTTCTTCCTGTAGGTTACCATGAAGGAAGACACTTTTAATATATAACTAATGTAAGTTTGTGTTTGGACTTTGGACAGATAAAATTCAGTTATAAATACGCCAATTGTACAATTTCTAGGTCCTTGTGTATCATTCGCCACACTTCGCCACAAGTATCATATAACTCCTCTTCGAGTTACAATGCCAAGAATTATGACATGCACCTGAATGCAATATAATTACCATAACTTCGAGTTTATGTGGGGCCCACCATGATGTGTGGGTCCCATCCATTACATGAGCTCAGCCATGTGAGGTCTAGATACCAAATCTCAGCCTAATACATAACTCAGGCAAGCCACATGAAATAGATCAATGGGGACATTGGGGAGGGTGACGCCCATGTAGAAACGTCTAAATGTAATGAGGGGTCCACAGTTTACATGCCATCTACTCCAGTCATCTAGCGCACTAATCTAGCCTGGTCCTGTAGGGACAAGGCTAAGGCTTTTTTAGCCCAATTAGGGCCAAGGCTATCCACAACTATTCACAAAAAAACTAAGATTCTGATCTAGTAGACACTAGATCCCCAATTTGTGCAATCAAATTAGGCTCATAACACAACCTAAAGATGGATCTATAGCTATCCTCCATACCAGCATCGCATCTTCGAAATGGCAACATAATAGATCATATAATCTTTACTAGTAGCTGGACCAAATCCAAAGAAAGAGTCAAACAACCAACCCCCCCCCCCAAAAAAAAAATCCCCACATGTATGGGTTGGACGACAAGCATCTCCAAAAGAAATCCACTCTTGCACCTCAAATATCAATGGACTAAGGTGTTTGAAATTATCAAACGAGTCAGATCGACACTACACCTCCATAGAAACACCATAAAAATGTATAGACGAGAAATCAAGGATCAAATTTTTAATATCTTTTGATATAAGAAAACATCACATAGATCTCACCAAAACTTCAAAAAATCATCATAAATCCTCTCTACCAGGTTGTACGGTTTTTTACAATGATGAAGACCCTTGGTCACATGAAGATGGTGCCATCTGTACAACTTGATGACCCTAACATTGGCCCTACAGACCAAAATCAACACTCCAACTTGATACCAATCAATGTTTTCAGATCATAAATCGTTTTCTTGTCTGAATCGTATCGTATCGTAAATCGTAAGATTTTTTCAAATTTTCATAAAAAAATACCAAACAATTATACATAAGAAATTTTAAAAAACATATCAATCATCCATTTTCTCATGAATCTGCTAAAAACACAATTTAACCATGACATTAATGATGTATGATATATCTATGTAGAAATGTATTATTGCTGTTGTAATCATTTAAAAAGTAACCCTAAAAAAGATTTGCAAAGAGTCCTAGAAAATTTTGTTTTGTACCTTTCTTGAGTGTAGAATCATGTTAGAAAAAATGACATTTGATTCCATTGTGAATCAAAAGATATCTTGATTTCTTTATTTTGGGTTTTTTAATATCAAAATCACCAAAAGAAAAAATGGGATATTTTTAATTGTAGAGAGTTGTCAAATCATAGACCTATTTGCGTGAATACACATTAAAAAGATGATATGATCACATCGCTATGTTTGTAGAGTTTAAGTAAAACTCTGAATTATCAATCCACTCATAAATCAACATAACTATCATTAATATTTTACCGGTCTTTAGTGTTTTAGCCTAATCGTGATATATTAAAATTTATAAACGGTTTAGATTTAAAGAGGACACCAACGTTCAAAAGACGAACTTTTCATGGAATGTCAAAAATTCACGATTTGTACTTGGAATGGAAAATTGAAATCTTTATTATTAGGAATTTGATTTTTTTAGTATTTTTTATTGAATCCAAATGGGGGGTACTTCCTTATTTACATAAATAACTTAAAGTCAACTTAAATGTTTTTATGTAAATAAGGTATACAGTGCAGGCAGGAATACAGGTGAGAAAAAATTGAATACCAAATAATAATAAATTAATTTTTTAAGTATTTTTTCGGCCCATTTACGAATTCCAAAACTGATTATAAGATAGAAGGGGGGGGGGGGGGGGGGGGGAAGGAAAAGATAAACGCATGGCTATAGTTTTTTCTTTTTTCTTTTTTTGAAGATTGTGCATAACTATAGATGTTTCCCTACAAAAATAAAGAATCTCCATCTATTTGCAGTTTTGCACCCTCTTGCAAACTTGGAAATCTTTAAGCCCCGACACCCAACTTAGAGTCTGCTCCTTGCCCCAACCTCCATTTATTAACACAAGATCTTCACTATGAATAAATTTGAAGTCATTTACAAAAGATATGGAACTTAATCTAATCAAGAATTTTATGAAGGAAACTGACCACTAAAATAAAAGAACTCCCATGAATCTTAATCCAAAGAAATTTTATGAAGTTGACAGGCCATGCCAGAAATCCATTTACAAAACAGCTACAGGATACCAGAAAATATCCACGTCAAAGTCTCCCTCCTCCACTAACTTAAGAGTGGTCATTCTATACTATAGTAGCAGTAGCATCCAAAACAGCACAAGTACAGAGCTTTACTATGGTAACTAGTTGCCCAAGTACTAAAAAGCTTGATCTGATTGGGAACTTTTATGAAGGCAATTGGTCATCTGACAAACCTATTTCTGCCATTTTAGCAGCTAGAGATAGCAAAAGAGATGCATACCAAAGTCTCCCTTCTCCATCAACTAAAGAGCGTAAGATCTTTTCAATACTGTAAAAGCACTCCTGAACAGCATATGCCATGTACTCATCCCTTGATATTCTGTTCCAAAGGTCGGCTTGTGTATCCTTGCAGTCCAAAGCTAAATCGATTGCCAATAAAATCTAGAAAGATGAGAAAAATATTATAAGCAGCACGGAAAAGACTCCAGAATCCACAACATCAAAAGGGTAGTGGTCTTAACGAGGCATACCTTGCTGCTTAGAAGAAACAAAGGCCACTGGACTAATCTTAAGCTTCCAGAATTGCTTGGAATTGAAAGCAAGTCCATCTCCCTGGAAGTACAAAAAAGGAAAGTGACTTCAAGAGATAATATCATACTACTAAATAAAAAGAAAAGAGCAAAAGGTTTGCATGTCGAATTCCTAAGATCTGCTAACATGTTTAGTCAATCATTACCGGTTACTAATATAATCCTCTTCCCGCAGACTTTTGATTATCTCGTTCCAGAAAGGAGAGAATATGGCTGCAGAAATCTTGTTCATCTCTTGAGAACCCTGAATTAACCGAACAGTAAGTTACCCTCAATACCAATGCACAAAGCCGAGGAGATGAAATGAGCATGCTGTAAGCCACAAAAAAAAAAAAAAAAAAAAAAAAAGTGTACAGAAGCCACACATCACAAGATTTATAGCCAAACTTGAGCTGTAAAGAAATGGAGTTCATCTCAAAACAATTCCTATTATCACTAAAAAACAAAGAAAAACGAAGAGTTCTATCTATAGGAAATGCAGAGGCTTTTGCACCTGCCACTACATTCTAAAAAACAATCAAAATATAGTTTAAACCAGTGTTTTAAATAGCGAATAGCGTGTAGCATAGCCTTCACCCCTCTGAAGCGTGAGACGTAAGCTACATAGTGTGTAGCGTAAGCTACACACTACTTAGATTTTTAATCAAGGTTGCACTTGGTTGCACCAAATTAGATGATTAATAATAAAATTTAACAAAATTTCATGATATTTGGTGCAACCAAATGCAACCTAAGGTAATAGCAATGAGTAATGATTAAGTACAAAAGTGAAGAAAGAGCAACAAAACTGATTTAAAACCATTTCTTATATTATTTTACTAAAAGCATTGAAAAGACTAATGAATTTTCATTGAAATAGAAAAATGTAACAAATCATTAAAAACATTATTGATTTTATAGTGAAAAATGACTTTTAATGTGAGCTATGTAGCATGTAGCGTAGTCCATGAAGCATGTCGTGTATCCAAATTAATCATATAGTGTAGGCCACACACTACTTGAGCTATTTTCATGAGCTACGTAGCGTTTAGACTAAGCTACACTACGTAGCGTAAGCTACACGCTACATAGTGTAGCTATTTGAAACACTGGTTTAAACCAAACTATGCCAGCTATATGAAAACTTTGCACTCCTTTGAGTTCATAAATGAGTATTAGAAAGAGAGATTATGATGAAAAGCCATTTGACCATTTAATCACACTACAATCTTCTAACAAAGTATAAGGTTACTCTTAGCCTGTAATTTCATAGAAAAATGGGCTACTATGAGAAAATAGCACAAACATGGTGTACTGTGGTATGCATGGAACAAAAGGGTGCACAAAAAATGCCTGTAGCTAGCAATAGCAACAATTATAGAGTGATAACGCACACCACGATTCAATATCACAAATGTCTATGGCTGATAAGTGCTTTTGATAGAATACCAAGGCACTGTTTGGTAGACACCTAAAAATGAGTTCATCTCACTTAGTTAACAGTAATTATACATCAGATCTTGATCTCCAATACATAAGTACTGTTAACATGAACTCATTATGTATTAGAGATCAAGATCTCTAATATGTAAACTATTGTTAACTAATATGAGATGAACTATCTTTTAGGCTTCTACCAAATAGGACCTAAAAGAAATAAGGAAGGCTAGCTATTCATCAAGGCAATGGATAGCGATTGCCAATTACAAGGGACAGCTTGGACTTGCCTTCTTTAGCAAGAGACTGCTACAAAATTAGCATCTCTAGGAACAACAGAAAAACTGGTGGGCCAGGAAGTGGTGCTGGCAATGATTTTGTCCATGATGAGGCATCTACTCCACAGGGCTGTACAATAATCAAAAGCCTAGGAGATGGCGCTAATAGAGTCACCTTCTACCACGAGTTGACAGTAAAAGATTTCACGAACCAGCTTACTCCCCACCAGTGTTTTAAATAGTGGTTGTGTGTTGCGTAGTGTTCAACCCTTTGTAGCGTGTAGGGTAATAGCATAGCGTGTAGCATAAGTTGCATGATACTCCCATTTTTTAATTTAAAAATAAGAAAAATATGATAATTAGTAAGGAAAAAAAAAGCAAAAAATATAAAAATGCCTAACAAATGATTCATTTTTTCAAGTATAAGCATGTTCAAGCAAGTTATTAATTATTATTTGTCAAAAGCTAATCCACATATATAAAGTAATAAAAAAAAACAATAATCAAATAATTATCGCATCAACAACTTTCTAAGCAAACCACTTTAATTAATAATGTCTAATTGAAATCACAAGTCACAACTCACAAGTATGAAAAGAAATAAAAATCCCAGAGGTTAAGAGGGGTTTCCGAAAACCCTCTTTCGAAACCCTTTTACTTTAGTTTTCAAGGTTTTTTAGTGTGAGAATTTCACACCAACTTTAATAAAGAATCACCACCATTTTAAGTGAAAGTAACAATAGAAAGGTTTGGTTTTGACTTTACATTTTCCATTTTTATTTTTTCTTTTTTTGTTGTGACTTTTACACCATTTTTTAAAAACAAAAAAATAAGAAAAATAAAAAATACATTTTTTTAAGAGATAATAAAAAATTACATTCTAGTGTATGCTACAAACGCTACACGCTACGTAGCTGTAGCAAGGTGTCCCATAACGGTAACGGTGGCCGTAACGGCCACCACCGTTACCGTTACGATACGGGCCGTAACGGCCGTTACGGACCCCGTATCGGCCGATACGGCCCTTTTTTATTTTTAAAAAAAATCTGTTTCAGGACCGTTACGGGGGCCGTTACGGTCCGATACGGGGCCGTATCGGACCGATACGGGGCCGATACGGGGCCGTATCGGTCCGATACGGGCCGTTACGGGGCCGTTACGGCCCGTTTTTTCTGTAACGGCCGTTACGGCCGTTTTAACCCCGTAACGCGTAACGGTCATGACCGTTTCCGTTACGTATCGGCCGATACGGCCGATACGTAACCGTTTTGGGATACCTTGAGCTGTAGCGTACACTACAAGGGATTTACGCTATTTAGCTATGCTGCAGACGCTATTTGAAACACTATTCCCCACAAGGATGGCTTCTGCTCTATTCAAATCCCTTACACAAATCAGGCCAGAGAAAGACAGCTTGACCACCCCATTGCCTAGCAAATCCTCCAATATAGGGCTTAAGCATTCCATGCAGCAAGGTCTAAAAGAAAGTGCACCCAAGCCATTTTTAAATTTATTTTCCTTTCTAACTCAATTTACTAAAAGGGCCCATAAGGCAGGCAAGGAAAAGATTCAACAAACATGCATTCTAGATGACAAATGTCGTTACTGGTGCCACCAGTTCCCACATAAAACCTCCCTCTCCATGCCCTCAAAGAGATTTGAGAACACTAGCCTAAGAAGACACCCTTCCTTAACGCTCTCGCTGGCCCTGACTGGATGAGACCAATTTATTCTGAAAGGTCCTGTTATTCCACTACTCCCAGAACCATAACATGGCCATATGGGCATAGCCTCCAAAGGACTTGCCCCTTTCCTGGAAAACCTAGACAAGGCACCTCATTCTGGAGTGCTTCCTCTTTCTTTCTTTTCTTTAACATTTCTCCATCTAGCATGTGGGATTTTATAACCCAGAAATCTAGGTCTTAGAAAACTACTTGCGACCGTATTTTAGGGAAGAAGAGCTAGCAAATATCACCATGAGCTCACAATTTATACCAAACAGGTCAAATGACAAACTCACAACACCATGCAATCTAGAGAAACTAAAGCCGACAATTGAGTCCAACATAGAAGACAAACATAATCATCCATCCAACTCAATAGTAGCATCAAGCTAAAGAATTTAATTTCCCATGAATGTACAGCATCCTGAAAGAATCGAACTAAGCGATCATATGCCCATATCTGGTCCCTGGTCATGTTGTCGTAAAGATATTAGGTATGTTGGATAGCCACCAGATTACATAACATCGTCGGTACTCATTCAATCCAAATGTTGTGGACAGGGAAAGGATAAAATGAAGCTAACATTAGAAGTATGCCCAAAAGTGTGGGAAAGGCAATTTGCCTATGCACCTAGCCACCCGGGCAATCACACCAGGGCCAATTGCTTGGGTGATAGCTGCCCAAGTTATTAGGCCAGGGCCATTGCCAGTGTTTTTGGTTATCAGCTGCTAGCCGAGCCATCATCAAGAGCCTTGGCAACTGCAAGCAGTTTGAGGAAGAAGTCACCACCCATAAGTGATTGGACACATCTTTTCTTCCTTTTTGAAATGGTAAAAAAAGGGTTTAAGAGTTTTCATTTCTCACACGTCTAAACCACCAAAAACATTGTCTAGCTAAACTTGCAGGAAGGAAATGGAATGAAATCACAATTCCATTTTTTCTCTTTTTTTTTTTTTTTTTTTTTTTTTAAGAAGACTTAGGTTGGAGGTTTGTGAACTATGAATTTGTGTGGATTACAAAATGAGATTTATGGTGGATGATCAGGATTGATCATTTGTTGTCTTTAGTTCTTTATGATTTTACAATATTGTTTGCATGAATAATCTTAGTGGCATAAACCTTCTACTAAAGGTAACGCACCTGCTCCTATTCCCGCTTCTTAGGCATTTACGCTTCGCTCCCTAACATTTCGAAACAGCAGCTTACCTGCTCCTGAATCCACTCCCCTCGACAACTAATTTGGCATGGAAAATTGCGATGAAATTGGCAATGTTGGGCGCATTTAGTACAACGGACTTTATTAAAATGGCAGTAGAGAAGTTGTCTCTGCTACAAGGGAATGACATTACAGAAAGAGGGCTTAAAGGTCTTAGAAAAAAGGCTAAATGCTAAAATCCCATCATTAATATGTGCAACTGCCAGCATAACAGATCCTTTAAAAAAATCCCATCATGAACAACATCCCAGAAAAGAAATTCATCACCTCAATGGACAAAATGTCCCTCAAATTCATGTAATAATAAGCTTTCCATAAAGGATGTTGTTCATTCATTTTATGTTATACCTAGACTCGGTGAACCACATCTTCATCCACTTCCCTTTCACCACTGCATCGTAACATAGCATCTTACTCTTCTTTCTTTTTGCTCAAACAATATCAGGATTGTGGGCTTCTTAGAGGGGTGGAGGATCAAGTTCAATAGGCCCAGAGGACCTTTTTTTTAAGATGAGATCTTTATTAGGCAAAGCCAAAAAAGAAACAAAAACAAAGCAGAAAAGAAGAATACAAATACAATACCAGCCCCAAAGCTAGAAGGAGACCCCACATAGAGCCGCGCAGTGGCTCAAAATCATCATCTCCTTCTCGACGAGGCTATACACAATATTGTTGCTCTACAAACCAACAATCTTATGCCCATGTCATAGTAGAATGACACCAGTGAAGATACTCTCTAACACAACGCTAGTACTCATCCTCTTCGATTTGAGAAATTTTGAAAAAAAAAAAAATCAAAATTTTCCCAATTTTCTACCAATCGGCCCATCTCCCGCCAAAACCCAAAATTTGAGTGTATGTGATGATGGTTTCATCAAACACTCCTAAATACCCTAAAATGAGATAATTGACCGCCGATCGAAGTGGAATTTCAAAACAAATTTATTTTAACATTTTAAATTAATTTTTAATTAAAAAGATTTTTTTTCCGAAAAATCCCCAAATTACCAAAAATACTAGATCAGGTTATATAATTATTTGATTCTGTATTTGAATGCAAAGATTGCAACTGATTTGCAAGAAATTGGAAATTTTCAATTTTTTCCAATTTTCTATAACTCGATTCGTCTCCCCCAAACCTAGAAATCGAAACTCCTAATCCATGATTTTTCATGCAAAACGTGAAGAATCATGGAATCATGGAATTGCAACCTAATTTAACATGATTTACAATTTTAAAAAAAGGATTGAAAATCGAAAACGCTCACCAGATCGAACAGGTGGGATATATCGGCACTACATGTGCGTTTCGTATCGCACAGGTGGGATACAGGATCTATCGTGGGATATATCGGCCGATATCACCGATACTAAAAACATTGCTTGCAACCAAACCTCCAAACCCAAATCTAGAAATCGAAGCTCCTAATCCATGATTTTTCATGCAAAACATGAAGAATCATGGATTTGTAACCATTTAACACTAATTTAACATGATTTACAATTAATAAAAGGATTGAAAATAAAAAAGCTCATCGGAACGAACAGGTGGGATATATCAGCACTGCCTGTGCGTTTCATATCTCACAGTCACAGGTAGGATACAAGATCTATCATAGGATATATCGACCGATATCGTCAATACTGAAAACATTGCTCACAACCAAACCTTCAAACCCAAATCTAGAAATCGAAGCTCCCAATCTACGATTTTTCATGCAAAAAATCGTTGACACTAATTTAACATGATTTACAGGTTAAACAAAGGATCAAAAAAAAAAAAAAACACTCACCGGATCGAACATGTGGGAAATATCGGCACTAATTGTGCGTTTCGTATTGCACAAGTGGGATATAGGATCTATCATAGGATATATCGACCGATATCGTCGATACTGAAAACATTGCTCGCAACCAAACCTCCAAACCCAAATCTAGAAATCGAAGCTCCTAATCCATGATTTTTCATGCAAAACATGAAGAAACATGAATTTGTAACCATTTAACACTAATTTAACATCATTTACAATTAAAAAAAAAGGATTGAAAATAAAAAACGCTCATCAGATTGAACAGGTGGGATATATCGGCACTGCCTATGCGTTTCGTATCGCACAGATGGGATACAGGATCTATCATGGGATATATCGACCAATATCGTCAATACTGAAAACATTGCTCACAACCAAACCTCCAAACCCAAATCTAGAAATCGAAGCTCCTAATCCACAATTTTTCATGCAAAACATGAAGAATCATGGATTTGTAAGCAGTTGACACTAATTTAACATGATTTATAGGTAAAAAAAGGATAAAAAATTTAAAAAAAAACACTCACCGGATCGGACATGTGGGATATATCGACACTAACTGTGCGTTTCGTATCGCACAAGTGGGATATAGGATCTATCGTGGGATATATTGACCGATATCGTTGATAATGAAAACATTGCTTGCAACCAAACCTCCAAATCCATTTGGTCAGAAGAGCCTCATTGACCATCTCCAGTCTTTTTATTCCCCCCTCCCCCAAAAAAGGGAGTACATACCTCCTTCCAATTTTGTAGCAAGAATTTCCTCGAGGCCGCACCTCCTTGCCACAAAAAATATCTACGGAGCTTATCAATTTTGAGGACAAACTTTTGACAATGAAATAGAGACATGAAATAGACAGGCAGATTTGAAGGGGAGACCTTAGTCAAATTCAATCTACCACCCAAGGATAACATATTGCATTTCCAGGAGGACAATTTCCTCTCCATTCTTTCAAAGATCTTATCCCACAGATACAAATGGGGTTTCCCATACAAAGGGGAAGACCCATATAGCTAGTAGGCAGAGATCCAACCCAACAACCAAAGGATTTAGCAAGGGAAGATATTACTTCCGAAGATAAATTACTCTTAAAAGAACCCACTCTTAGACAAGTTCACCTTCAAACCTGGAACCACCTCAAACTAGCAAATATTCATACTCAAATAAGTCACCATATAATCATTAACTTCACAAAACAACCAAGTGTCATCAGCAAATTGAAGATGACAGATACGCTAGGGAAAATTTTCCACCTGGAATTCCCTCAAAAGCCCAGGTTCCTAATCCCTAGACAACATACGACTTAGAGCTTCAGTGATTAAAACAAAGAGTAAAAAAGACAAGGGATCACCCTATTGGAGGCCCCTAGAAGCCCTGAAGAAGCTAGAGGGGAAACAATTTATAAGCACTAAAAAACTAGGAAAAGAAACACAAGTTCTTACCCAAGCCTTCCACTTAACACCAAAGCCCATCATTTCCAACATGTAATCCAAGAAAGCCAGTCCACATGATCATGGGCCTTCTCAAAATCAAGCATACAAAGAATTCCCGACCCTCCCGCTCTATTACAGGAGTCCAAACACTCATGGGCTATAAGCACACTGTCTAAAATCTACCTACCTTGAACAAAGGCAAGCTAAGAAGGGGATATAATCTTAGTAATCACCAGCCTTAGCCTCTTAGGATTTTGACAGAATTTTGTAAGGGCCACCAAGAAGATTGGTGGCCGAAAATCTTTAAGATTCTGGGCCCTTTCCAATTTGGGAATTAGGGTTAAGGTGTTTCCCATCTCGGCAGGCAATTTATTGGATTCAAAGAAATCAGACACAAAGCTGAGAAGATCAGATTTAATTAACTCCCAAAAAGACTAAAAGAAAGCAATCGTGAAGCCATTTGGTCCAGAAGCCTTATCCCTCCCTAAATCCCAAACAGTGCTCATGATTCTCATCTAGCTCCACAGGCTTTTCCACAAAAACAACATCCTCAGAAGGAACACTAAAAGTTAAATCATTAATATGGGGGCGGGAAACATTATCTGAAGACAACAAATTAGAGTAGAAGCTAACTATAGAGTTGCACATGGAATTCTTTTCCGAAATAAGACCATCGATAACTAGGGAGGAAATAAAATAAACACGTGCCCTAACACTAGCTATAATGTGCATCTTTAAGCGAGATTGCTCGGGATTGTTGGTGCCATTTTATTTCCTCCTCTTTTAATCTAGCACAATAGTAATCAGATAACTTAGCTCTAAATGTAATATCATCCCCTGATAATTAACCCCCTTCCTCCTTAACATCCAGAGCTTGAATAGTAGGGAGCAAAGATGACATTTTAGATTCTCTCTAATTAAAAATCTCATTCACTTCTCCTTTGAAAAATCGAATGGTTCCCAGATTTCTGCTTCGATGCGGGCCTACTCTGATTGGGTAGGCGAACATGTGTTGGTGGACCTTCCTATGGGGAGCATTAAATTCTCATGGTCGAATGGCCGTTCGCCCCCTTTTATGTCCCTCCTGGATAGATTTTTAGCCTCCCCATGGTGGATCAACCAATTCACATTTGTCCGCCAAAGAGGGTTGCCTAGACACGTTTCTGACCATTGCCCGATTCTTCTTGAAACTGATAAGATTAATTGGGGTCCAAAACCTTTCCGTTTTGAGTTGGCTTGGATGGGCATTGAAGGCTTTAGAGATATGGTTACTCTTTCGTGGACTTCCTTCCATTGTGAAGGTCGGGTGGGCTTCTCTCTCTTTAAAAAGCTGCATAACTTGAAACATTGTTTGAAAACGTGGCATAAAGATGTCTTCTACCAGAGAGAAGCTGAGATGGTTGTCTTGTTAGCCGCTATTCAGGAAATTGATTTAAAAGAAGAAGCGGGTCAAATCTTTGAGGAAGGTATATCCCTAAGGGCTTCATTGTCCGCTGAATATTGCGCTAGATTGAAAGAAGAAGAAATTAACTGGCACCAGCACTTGAGGGCCACTTGATTAAAGAAGGAGATCGCAATACCAAGCTCTTTCACAATATGGCTAATGCTAGGGCAAGGTCGAATGCTATATCTTCCCTTTGTATTGACAATGAGATGGTAACGAACAAAGGTTCCATTTCCCAAGCTGCTATGAAATTATTTTTTGAACTTTTGTTGTCTGATCAACAATATCACCCTCGCATCAATGATCTTCCCTTCTAGTCATTGGATAACGAGGATGTGGTGGCCCTTGAAAAATCGATGGATCATGATGAAATTAAGGATGCAGTTTGGAGTCTAGGCAGGGACAAAGCCCCAGGCCCGAATAGTTTTCCAATTACATTCTTCCATTCCTTTTGGGGCTTGGTCAAGGATGACCTTTTTTCCTTTGTGTTGGATTTTTTTTAAAGCAATCGGTTGGCTTCTGAAATGGGGAGTACTTTCTTGGCTCTTATTCCAAAACTCGAAGGTGCTCAGGATCTTAAGGACTTCTAGCCTATTAGCCTCCTTCACAGTCCTTATAAAATAATTGCTAAAATTTTAACCCAAAGGCTTAGGCTAGTTATCCCTAAGATAATTTCTCACTTCCAATTTGCTTTGTCGAAGGTTGACAGACTTTGGACTATGTGCTTATTGCTAATGAATTTGTGCAGTCTTGTGCTCGGGCAAAGAAATCAGGGATTATTTGTAAGTTAGACATTGAAAAAGCTTATGACCATGTCGATTGGTCTTTTCTGGATTATATGTTACAAAGAGTGGGGTTCGGCATAAAATGGAGAACTTGGATTAGAGTCTGTATCTCTTCTTCCAAATTTTCTATTTTGATTGATGCTTCTCCTTTTGGTTATTTCAAAATTTCAAGAGGCTCCTCCGTCAAGGTGATCCCTTGTCCTCTTTTCTTCTTGTTATAGTGTCAAAAGCTTTGAGTGGAATGCTATCTAGGGGGCAAGAGGTTGGGCTTTACAGTGGCTTCGCTATAGAAAATTTCCCATTTCCAATTAACCGTCTTCAATTTGTTAATGATAGTCTTCTCTTTTGCGAAGCTAATGAGATTATGGTGAATTTTCTTAGGATGACCATATGTTGTTTTGAGATAGTTTCAGGCCTTAAAGTCAATTTATCCAAAAGTGAAAATTTTGGGATCAATCTCTCCAATGAGGTAACTTGTGATCTTGCTTCTGCTTTCAGCTGTAAGTTCTTTACCCACTTTGTATCTTTGTTTTCCTCTCTGTACTGGTAGACCCCCTTTAGCTTTGTAGGATAATTTGCTGGAAAGAATGGAGAGGAAGCTTTCGATATGGAAATTGAATCTCTCATCGTTGGGAGGTAGGCTGAATCTGATTAAGGCCTCCCTATCTAATTTGCCTACTTACCTCTCTCTTTGTGCCAATGTCGAAGGTCTGTTATCTACAAAATTGAGAAAATTCGTAGGCAAATTCTATGGCAATCGGGGGAGATTGGTGTAAATTTCCTCTCCTAAGATGGAGTGAGGATTGTAACCCTTATTCCGAAGGGGGGGGGTGAATATTAGGAATCTCGAGACCATAAATATCGCTCTCCTTGGCAATTGGGTCTGGAGATTCTCTTCTGAGAAAGACAACCTTTGGAGGCAGATTATTGCAGCTAAATATGGTTTATCCCATCATGGTTGGTGGACGAAAGATTCCTCACTTTACTGAGCATCCTTCATATGGAAATGTATAGCCAAGATTGCCCCATTAGTCTTTCAAAGAAGCTTGTTTTTCTCGGAAATGGTAAGACAGTCAAATTTTGGCTAGATCGATGGAGTGGGGGTCTCTCTCGAGCTGATTCCTTTCCAGCTTTATTCATTGGTAGCCTTAACCCTAATGTTTTAGCTAAGGATTGATTCTTTCAGGATGAAGGAGGAGGACTTGGATCCCCTTTATAGACGAAATCTATCTGTCTCTGAACTTCAGGAGCTGACTCATCTTATTCATTCCTTGCAATCTCATGCCTTGAGATCTAATGTTGAGGATGCGATTAGGTGGTCCCTCTCTAGAGCAGGAGTGTTCACCGTTTGGTCCTACAAATCTCTCTCTTCTCCGGAGGTTTCTCCTTCCTCATACCACATGGGCCCCATATGGTCCTATGGCGTGCCCCCTAAAGTGGTTGACTTTGGGTGGTTGGTGGACAGTAATTGCATCTTGACGATCGACAATCCTAGGAAAAGAGGTCCATTCTCAATGTGTCTCCTTTGTCTTCGGGCAGAAGAATAGGTGGACCACCTCTGGAGGAGTATACTGCGTCTAGTTGGAGTTTCCTGGTCTATGCCTAACACGGTGGATTCTCTTTTCTTCAACTAGAATGGGGAACCAGGTGGAGGGATCGAGAAAAGGAAGTGGAGGACCCTCTTGCTGGCTATCTGATGGGCTATTTGGGCTGAAAGGAATAACCGCTACTTTCGGAACATTAGTGTCTAACGCAGGGTTTTTTCCGAGAGTTATGGTGCTCTTTAGAGATTCGGCCCCCTAGATTTATTTTAGGGGTTTCTCACTAGTCATGGGACTGGCTCTTGTTTTTGTCCTTTTTTCTTGCTCTTTTTGTTTTTTCTTCTCTTCTCCTTTTGGCTTTGTTCTTTCCTTTTCTTTCTTAGCAATAAAATATCTCCTTTCAAAAAAAAAAAAAAAAACATCTCTCGGTGCCAAACCTTCAACTTCAATTTCAGAATCTATAACTTTTTGAAAGGAGTAAATCCCAAAAAACCATCAACAACAAAAGAGGACCACCAATCTGACACTAGAGATCTGAATCCATACATCTCTAGCCAGGATAATTCAAGCCTAAAAGGTTTTGGCCCCCAATTTATCTCATCACATTCCATAAGAATTGGATAATGATCATAGACAGGCTTGGGCAATCCTTTTTGGCGGGCTAACGGGAATTGCTCAATCCAGTCAGGAGTAGGACCTTTTGGAATGAACAAAATAATAGGGTAACAAAGGATAAAGCACCTTATAAGACGATGGATAGGGCCAAAGGCAAGATCATCAGGTAGGCCTTGGGTTTCAAAGAATGTTTTTCAATTAGACGAGATTATCTCAACAAGAGTTGATTAAAAGTGGTTGATGATGGGTTAGAAGAGTGGAAAGAAATGTGAGATTGACCCTTTTCCCCATTGTAAACTTATAACCTAATTTTGATGGAAGCTCCTAGAGAAACCCAAGACATTCAGAGTTTGATGGCATCATGCTTGATGGGGTGCACATGTGACAGATTGTCACACGTGACACATTAGCACATGTAAGACATTGGTACATGTGGGCTGTTTGAAGATGGATGGTGGCACATGTTGAACATGTGGCATGTTGATACATTGGTGCATGCGCAAGCACTTAAGATGCAAGGGGGCACATGCGGCACAATAGCACGTGGTACATTTGCACGTGTGGTGCTTGAAGATGTGGGTGCCACATGTTGCACGTGGCACATTGGGGCATGTGGCACGTTGACACACTTCACAATGGGCGGTTTTACATGTCGCACATGTGGCATATTGGCACGTGTATGGTGCTTCAAGATGGATTGTGGCCCAATAGCACCTTGGCACATTTGGGGAACTTGAATGGATGTTTGCACATGTGGGGCACATGAAAGTGGTTAGTAGCACAAGTTACATATGCCACACATTGGCACATGTCGCACATGTGAAGAACTCAAAGATGGATGGTAATGGCTACATGGCATGTGTGGCTCAATAGCACATGGCACATGTAGGGTGTTTGAAGATGAGGGTGGCACATATTGCATATGGTACATTGGAGTGTGTGGCACATTGAAAAGTAAGTCACTAAAAGATGGGCAATGGCACATGTTGTACATGAAGCGCAATCACAAATGTGTGCCACTTTAAGATAGATGGTGGAACACGCTGCACGTGGCACATTGGCGCATGTGGAGCACTTGAAGATACACAGTTGCACATGCAGAGCACTTAGAAGATGGGCAGTGGCACATGTGCCTACCATGTGAAGTACTTTATAAAAGGGGGTCATTTCCACTCATCTCCCTCAATTTCTTGCAAATGATGTTTCCTAAGTCTAGGCAAGGGAACAAAAAAGGGGCATTTTCCAAGAAATGAGAGGGAAATGGAAACAGTATTTGCAAGAAATTCACAAAAATAAACAATAGAAACGCCATTTCCATGGAAATGGCATTTCCTCAAATGTATATTTCAACAAATCCAAACAGGCCCTATAGGGAAATAGGTAACGTGCAACAAGACAAGGATGATCAGGAAACAAAATGGATGATTCACAATCTGACAGCACCAATGTACTTGGGAGACATAAACAAAGTAAAGATAAATATGACAGAAGAGGCAAGCAACCATGCAAAGGAAATTAGTTAAGTTCAAAATAATATTGCTAGATGCACTACCATTATGCTTACCTGACCTGATGGCCTCTCAGAAGGCATCCTATAAGAGAAATTAAAAGTTGTCAACAAGAGAATATATGCTAGAGGAACAGTATAGTTAATAGAAATAGAAACATTACAAGAGACACCTTTTAGCTTGGGAAGACACAAGATTTTTTACAAAAGCCCCTGGAAAGCTCTCAAAGCGCTTATGAACCATTTCAATTGAGCGTATCTGTCATAGATTCACCCAAAGCTATGATCAGTTCTAGGAAACTAATAGTGAAGAGGCAAACAATCCACCTGGCAATAGTTAGGACCGAACATTGTACATTTTCCAACAATCAGCAAAAATGGAACACCCAACTTCCAGGAACCAATGCCACAACATTTATATTCTTACCTCCCCAAGACGAGCTCGTGCACCCATCAGGCCACCAACAAGAGCAGATAAGACTGTATACCATATGTGAATATCCATGATGTAAATCTGAAACAAAAATAAGTACACTTTTGGTTTGCATGCCAAATCAAGCAAAACATGTACAAGTTGACACTATATGGCATCAACCAATTTCCAGCAAGTCAACTACTAAATCCCCCCCCCCCCCCCTTTTACACAATGAAATTTATACAATAAAATACTCACAGCCATGACAGGTGCCCACAGACTAGCAAGCGCCAAGGCATTATTATTGCCTGCCCAAGATTATCACAGAACAAATCAGTGTTTGCAGCAATAAAACAACTCCTCAAGTCAGCATACGTTCAAGTGAGACAAGCAGCAAACACAACATGGAGAGAGAGAGAGAGAGAGAGAGAGAGAGAGAGAGAGAGAGCGCTTGAGCTTGCTACCAATGCAATAACTGTCTATTATGCATAGCATCATCTGACCAAAGCAATTTCCTCAGAACCATTAACAATCCCAGGTGCATCCCATCGAAAGAATGGTTCACATTGATGATTGGACGTACTTTTATAACTTGTTCACATTGATGATAATGGTTAGGTCATCAGACCAGTGTGTTATTTGCAAGTCGGAATCTGAAGAGTGTCTGGAGCAAATGAGCGGATTCCATCAGGCCCCGGGCAATAACATGAACCATACTTCAACTCAACCAAGAGCATGCCGACTAGACCTTGACTCTGATATTAACAACAAAATACTAGCAGATTTGCTTGTATCATTATTATCATAGCCTTGTCCAAGCTATTTGGGGTAGGTTTTACCACTCTTGTTCCGCCAATCATACCTAAGGCCCTACATCAATAAGATTTAATTGTATATTTTTACAAAAGGGAACAAGAAAACCTATACATGCCAATGCTCATTCGCTTAATTGATGTTTTGTGCCTGGGCAAAGCACAATCACAGTCTGTGTTCAAAGACAATCATCAAAGGTCCAAAATCAATGTCTTTCATCCCTAAGACAGTAAAGGAATGATAGGTTGTGACTTGTGACTCCAACATTTTTCCTAGAGAGAGAGAGAGAGAGAGAGAGAACTATATTAAATGTAAAGGAAAACAAAGAGAACTATATTAAACATAAAGGAAAACAAAGAAAGGCGACAATTAGGGGTCATCACCCCATAGCATTAATGGATAACATCCCAGATAGCATCAAAAAATCAAAATGGCAAAAATCCAAGGACTTAAGAAATTAGATCCATGCCATGAAATTCATTTTGGCTCCTCTAAAGACCTCCCCAGAATTACATAAGCGATTGCAGAAAGTTCTGGAGTTTAGTAAGGCCAGCTATGCAATGAGCAGAACCTACAAAAAACTCGTAAAAACATTGGAAGAATAGCATAACATGAAAATAACTATGATTACTGGAAGAATAACATAACATGAAAATAACTATGATTACCCTTTGAGACGAGATCATGCCATGAGTACTGTAAATCTGAGATCTTTCTGATTACATTGGTTGGTTGCACTAGCGGTTGAATCTGCAATAGGATATCACCGAACATAAGCAATGGACATCTCTTTCTTATCGGCATAAGCAACAGGCAACCCAGCTACACATTCAGTAGGGCACAAGAATAATGGAGACCATGCACAACGAACAAGAATCCTGAAGCCATGAATTTAAGATGAAAGAAATTAGTTGCTAACCTGGAGGAAGTAAGTAAATGAGAATTTACTTGCAAAGATCACCAACCATAACAGAACATACCTGCATTTTGTTCCAATAAAAGACACTGTTACTTAAAGAAGACATCAATCACAAGTTTAAATAACATCACAACTTTAAGTTATAGATGCAAGAAACTCTCATAACATGGTATCATTGCTACCACCATCTTTATACTCACATACTGCTTAAATTCATTCGCACGGTACAAAACAAGTTGAAAAAAGTAATAAATTCAACTCCACCTCCAGTTAAGGAACACCGTATATGATCTAAAGCTTAACCAAGAAAGATAAGAGCAAAAGGCCTTTTCTGTATTTCTCTAATGCATAATATCATATCCTTGACACATTAAACATTGCCACCAGTGTTTTCAGTATCAATACTACCAGCCGATATAACATTGCCAGTTGCCACGTGCCACACAGTGGTACTCTCAGACTCCATGTATGCCTTCTTCTTCTTCTTCTTCTTCTTCTTCTTCTTTGATTTTTATGTACTTAAACTGCTTCTTTTTCACCATTCCAAGGCTTCAAGCACCTCATTAAGCATGTTTTGGTAGGGATGGAGAATTCCAAAGAGAAAAAAACAAAGTGCCACTCCAACAGAATCAGAGACATTGAGGAAAGATAAAAAACTTTCTGGAAAACATATAGCTTTAGACCAATTGTTGCTTATTATCCCAAACTTGGCATGTTTAAAAGATTATTTTCACTGATATTCAAGCACATTATCTTGTAAAGTAATTTGACTTTACAACTAGGAGGTGTTGACGTTGTTGACCCAAATATCAACCACCTAAGTCAGCAGTAAGGCTGTAATTTCAAGAAGAAACATAGCAAGTGCAGTAAAATGGCAAAGTCAGAATAGTGGATATCCACAGAAAAGATTATTTTGTAAAGCGTGTAGACAGTGTCAACATACGGGAAGATAATGATCGACCAAAGGTTGCAAATTCAACAACCATAGCAATCATCAACAAACAGGATTTAAGATCTTGAAACTGGTTTCATTGCACGACATGTCAGATTTTTTGTCCTGATTGATGAAGGACTACATATGGCGACTACAACTGGACCCACGGTCTGCACGGTGGACAGATCAGGCCGTCGGATCTGTCCAGGAACCTGATCAGAGGTTTTGATCATTTTTTGCAATCAAATGGGTCAAACTGCAATTAGATCAACCAGCGGGGCCATATTCGATCCCATGTGCGGAATTGAAGAAAGGTAAAACCATAGGGCTCTTAAAAGCCATGGAGATCTTTTTATTTTGTTTCTTTATTTGCATAGGACTGGCTAATAGTATAGGTGGGTCTTTTTTTATTTTGCTTTTGTTATGAAAGTCATAATTGGACTTCTTTACACAGCTGTAGAAGCATTTTTAGAGGCCAGACATAGAAAGAAAGAAGACAGACTGCTGTTTGATTGAAAGGAAAACAAAAGAAACTAATTTTACATTAATCCTGAGGCAGGGTTATTTTGTAGATTGATTCTCCATTTGTGAAGTGATTCTTCTATGTGCTAGACCTCCATCCCTCCCTCTCACATGACCCATCTGGAAGCTGCCTATAGAATACTTCCTCAACGGGTAGAGGATTTTTATCTACTAAGCACAGGCATATGAGAGTTGAAGAATACACTATGTTAATAGGGTTCGATCGATTGTTGATAGACGATCTTCTTCAGGGTATTGCACGTTTGTCAGAGGTAACCTTGTAACATCGAGAGTAGGAAACAATTTGTGGTAGCATTGTCCAATGCAAAGACTGAATACAGATCCATGGCTCAAAACACTCGTCAAATACATTGGATGAGAGAACAATGAGCTGATATTGTGACAACAAGGCTGCCATTAGTTTGCTCACAATTCAGTGCAACATGACAAAACCAAGCACATAGAAGCAGACCTTCAAGAAAAAGGTGGCATCTAAAGAGATGCATCCCTCATGTAAGGAGAGGATCAGTTGGTCGATGCTCTTACCAACATTGTTGGAAATGCTCGATGTAAGCAAGCTGGGCATGGTAGATATACATGCACCAGCTTGAGTGTTGAAAGACCCCAGTTGTCCTACAATGCAAAAATGGAATGTATAGATAGGGTAGATCTATTGCATCTCTATATACAGTAGAAAGGTAGGAGTCCATCTTGTATCCTTACGCTTATAGACTTGTGTAGACACTATTGTCCTCTATTTATACCCTGCAACATCACCTCCAGAAATCAAGAAGTGAAATGTCTCATATCTGTGCCTATCTCTTTTTCTTCTCACCCAAGCTTGGGACCGACTGGCTTCCAAGAGAGGATTCCAATTACGTCCCAGACATTCTTTTCTTTTCTTTTTTTTTTTTTTTTTTTGAACGATGGAAACCAAATTACGTCCCAGACATTCAATAAAACCCCCCCTGTAAACTTCAAAATTCATTTTATCCCAAAATATAAATCATCAGGTTGTGTAGAAATTTCAATAATGGGTGTCTAGAAAATATTGCAAAAGTGTACCTTTTTTTTTTTTTTAAGGCCAACAATGGACATTTTGAACATGGCGTTTTGTGAAATTGTTTCAAAGAATTTGATTTTAGATCATTTAGGTAACCATTTCCAACCTACACAATGGTTCAGCTGCACCATCCCAAATGTAAAGAAGACAAATCCTCTCAGCAGATTCCACAAAACCCAGAAACAACTCAAAAGAATGGTTTTTTTTTTTCTTTTTTCGGGGGGGGGGGGGGGGGGGGGGGGGGGGGGGGGGGGGGGGGGACTCATCTTTGAACTCATAATACCCTACCCATTGAGCCCTTTTTTTCGGGAGACAAATTGTATTCAAGAAACCATGAAAACATTACAAAAGACATGTTGAATGGCCAATAGAGAGCGACCTTCTTATCATCCCTCTTTAGCAAGTCAATCAGCCACCTTTGTCACATTTCTACCAGATTGTAACCATTAGCTCTAGAACACAACTTTCGAAGTCTGAACACTCCCAACTCAACTCGCTACCATACTAGGACTTTCAAATTTTAGTATATCCCAAAAATATACTTAAATTCTATAAAACTTGCCTGCTAACTAAAATTTACTAAAACCTACTCAATCCAATTTTTTTGAAAAAATAAATAAATAAATAAAACTAAAGAAATCTCAACCTAAAAAGCCAACTTAATAAATGTCCAAGATAACCTGGTAGCCAAGATAAGCTTAGAAGATATTTGGTGCAACCAAATGCAACCTAAAGTAATAGCAAGGGGTAATGATCAAGTATAAAAGTGAAGAAAGAGCAACAAACTGATTTAAAACTATTTCTTATATTATTTTACTAAAAGCATTGAAAAGACTAACAAATTTTCATTGAAATAGAAAAATGTAACAAATCATTAAAAACATTATTGATTTTAATGTTATAGTGAAAAATGACTTGTAATGTGAGCTATGTAGCGTGTAGCACAGTCTATGAAGCATGCAGTGTATCCAAATTAATCATTTAGCATAGGCTACACACAACTTAAGCTATTTTCATGAGCTACGTAGCGTTTAGGCTAAGCTACACTACATAGCGTAAGCTACACGCTACATAGCGTAGCTATTTAAAACACTGATTTTAATAGAATTTGTTAGCACTCAAAAAATAAATAAATGAACTTTCTTCAGAAACAGAACGAATCTAATCATAAACCAGACCAATGACAAAAAAAAAAAAAATCATAAAGAAACAACTCAGGAATTTCATAAATTAGACCGTATTCTTGATTCTTTTGACAAGTGAAGCATTTTATTAAAGCGAATAAAAGCAAAATACAGTGAGCAAAAGCAAAAGGATAAACAGAGTTACAAACTGGGCCCTGAGACAGGGCAGGGATGGAGGATAACCCCCATAGATTGGCATGAACCCCCCTAACAAGTGCCTGCTACCCTCCATAAGAAATCCAAAAGGATTCACTGGAGGCCCCTCCCTTCACCGGGCTGTGCTGCTGTCATTTGCAGAGAAGCCCACATGCTGCCAATCTATGGGGGTTATTGAATTCGATACCAAGATTCAACAGCGACAAACTATAAGACAACAACCCCATGGACATTGTACCTGAAGTAATCACTCATCCTTTCATAAAGACCACGTCCAACATAGTATCGCTCCTACAGGACACGAACATTGTTCAGCATTGATGCAGAAGCAACTTCTAGATCTACTTTTCCTCAAATTAAGTAACTCAGGCATAATCTTTCAAAAAAAAAAAACAGTTAACTCAGGCATATACTTCTAGCAGTATATATCTGACAGAGAAATACAACTTGCCAACTACTGGAATAGGAAAAAAATCAAATTTTGAGTAGCCAAAGTACCTGATAAATCCACTTAAAAAATTGAAAGAATGACCACCGATCAGACATCTCTGACAAGGTGTGACAAGCTGGGAATTTGAGTATCAAAGCAAGAAATATGCGTATGCCAGCGTAAACACCCAATACAAGAATATAAATCCGAAAATAGAAAGAATCTGAGTTCTGCTTATTCTTTTCCTCCAGAACCTTCCTGCAATGCAGTTTGGGAAGCATGTATTAGTACAAGGATACAAAAAACTATTGTACAATAATATGACGTAAATTTCAAACATAATACTACACTCACATGTAGATATATGTTACAAATACTGAACTGATTCCAAACCAAAAAAATCTAATAAACAGCCTTGAGATTGCCATGCCTCTAGCTGTTGTGTAAGCCCCAAATGTAAGCAGGACATCCAAGCAGCCTACAAATTCAAAAAAGAATTTGATGTGAAAAAGACAGAAAAAGGAGTAACAAAGAAAATATGATGCCAAATGACATTAAAAGAAAGAAATCACAATTAGAATACCACAAAATATGGAAAAGTTTAAATAAATTATGTGAAAAGAAAAAGCAGCATACACTCCAGAAAGTTCATAGCGGCAAAAGTTGGCCCAACACTAAGCACTTCCTTAAAAGTGTCCATATTAATAGTTCCATCGTTGAAAGCTATGATCGTCAAGCCCTGGATAATTGATACCCAATCAAACTCACAATTGTTAAGTCTATCAAAGAAAGTTGTTATTAAGAATGAAATAGCAACAACATTATCATTGAAAAAAAAACACAACATTAGGAATGTAACCGAGCTAAACCTGGAACATTAAGAGCAAAAAGATCCATAGACGGTGGAAACTCCGATATAAATGAAGAAATGTCCGGTGCTCAACAAAAGAGCATTTCCCTGTCTGTCAATTTAAAGAATGAAATAAAATGAATATGCCGTACAATAATAATCCACCATATTACAAAGTGCTCAACACTCATAAGAATAAAATTTAGATAAAAAAGATTAAAACATAATATAAGGAGATCTTTCTTCCCTTCACATAAGGAAGCAACTATACTAGTAAAGTTGTACAGTAGCATTGCAAAGATATAACATGTGTTATATTGGCTTTACTTCATGATCTTATACACATTTACAGTAATATATAAGCAAAGAAATATTCTCATAAATTAAATTTAGGTAATATCATTGAACTATGACTGCCAACCCAAGATCTCTCTCACTATCAGTTCATTCCTCAATTGAGATTAGCATCATAGAAACTCTAATTCATTTCTCAAAAGCAAGAGAAACCTGCTAGATTTTGTTTATCCGGTATATAGATTTTTGTTACTTTTTCCACAAAGAATAGATGTATGCATTTTTTTTTTTTTAAAGACTTCTTCACATTTTTTTTTAAGAATAGATTATACATACTACTCTAACCAAAATACATGTGTACACATCAAGCCTTCATGGCATGAATATTGTTTGAACTGACCTAATCAAACATATATTGTAGCTCCGTAATACAAGGTGTTCAATAGGCTTTAAAATGAAAACAAATCAAATGCAATACTCTAATAGAACTTGGAAATCTTGGAACTGTAAAAAGATAAACAAAACATGGAGAAAATGTAATCAGTAAATCATCTCTGAACTTACTCTTTTCCGCCCCCTTGGCTTAAATAGAAATGAAGAATTCTTTCGCATTGGCCAACCCAACTCAAAGCAAGTAGGTGACCTACAAATACATTAACAATGAGAAGACATTGACAATCATAAGAAATTTAAATGTGGTAACCAAAAAACAAATTACAAAAGTGGCGAAAGATGTACCAGAAATATTCATTGAAATCATCATAATTCCTCCATGCCGAGTGGGCAGCTTTCCCATTGTTATTTCTAGCAGCCTCCTGTCAATACGGCAGAGATGAGAATGAGAAATGTTGACATGAACAACGACATGATGCACCAGATAGAGATGCCAAAACGGAAAACTTTTTTTTAAGAGTGATGGAATTTCATTAAGAAATCCACAAGCAGCAACTTGGCGTGGAAAGAATACAAAAGCCAAGAAAACGAAAGGAGCCGCCCACAGATCAAAAAAGGCAGCGGCATCAAACAGAGATAGGAGCGAGAGAGGCAAGCCACTCCGAAAGTAGCAATGAAATGGAAACCGTTATCACATCAAATGGAGAGGAAGAGTTGTGAAACCGTCTACGATTCCTCTCGCCCCATATGACCCACCATATTGCCGGTAATGTAATAAACCACTTAGAACTGTCTCTCTTACTCCCGCTGCTCCCATGCCAAGCCCAAAGGAGGTCCCTAACCCATGTTGGCATTACCCAATGCACCTCAAAGGCGACTAAGCAATGCTCCCAAACTTTGGTCATAAAAGGGCAGAAAATGAAAAGAAGACCAATAGTTTCAGCGTCATGCTCGCAGACACATCACATATTGGGGGATGATCAACAATCTCTTCTGCTAGTTGTCTATTGTGAGAACTCTTTTTGATGCGAGGGCATCTTGGAAGGATGCACCATATTTCCACACTGGGGGTGGGGTGGCCCACGAGGTGGGGCTTGTGAGATGCAGGAGGGCCACGAGGTGAGACCCATTGTGAGACCGTGCGATTCAGGAACTCGTGCGACGCGGGGGTTGCCCACGAGGACTTGCTTGGGTTTGCTTGGGAGAGCCAGAATATAAGAATAAATCGGTGCTCCCCCAACAGCTCTGGAGTTTTTGGTGCGTTGGCCGGTTGTCCGCTATCAAAGTGGTATCAGAGCGGGAGCCCAATGTTTGAGTCTCCTCACCGGTGTTAGTGGATGATGCGGGGGCATCTTGGTGCGAACATCCAAAGATGCACCGTATCTCCACACTGGGAGTGGGGTGGCCCATGAGGTGGGGCTTGTGAGATGCAAGATGGCCACGAGATGGGACTCATTGTGGGACCATGTGATTCGGGGACCCGTGCAATGTGGGGGTTGCCCACAGGGAGGACTTATATGGGTTATAGGGATAAATCGATGCTCCCCCAACAGCTCTGGAGCTTTTGATACGTTGGCTGATTGTCCACTATCACTTTTCCATCCTACCAACCAAGTGAAAGCGACTACCTTTGGGCGCGCACCATAGAACCAAAAATGGTAGGCATGCCTCTCTTGGAATGCGCTTTCTTCATTGCAAAGCAACTTGTAGAAGACTATACCAAAAATCAGCCCGAGTTGTGCACCTTCCAAACCATGGAGTCAACATCCCCCATAGGGTACACCAACTTCAAACGGTCAAGCAAGGAAATGAACTGGTCGAATTCAATATCTGTGAAGTTTCTTATGCATGGACGAGCCCAAGAGACGGTTGAACCAGAAAAGAAGAAGCAATTTGCCACTTTCATACCCCCGCTTGGAGCAAAGCAAGCTAGATAGGAAAGTCGACACTTAGTGGAGCAGCCCCTAGAGGTGGGCAACGATCCGATCCGATCCGAGTCGAACATGGACCAAATCGGATCGTTCGGCTGCTTGAGTGGGTGTGTTCGAACAAACATTCGAACAGGGT
This sequence comes from Liriodendron chinense, assembly GCA_003013855.2. NCBI lineage: Eukaryota > Viridiplantae > Streptophyta > Magnoliopsida > Magnoliales > Magnoliaceae > Liriodendron > Liriodendron chinense. The sequence goes on along the minus strand of PVNU02000637.1, from coordinate 8,285,009 downwards.
GGCTCTGTTCGAACTCAATTTTGTCTGGCCCAATCATGTTCGAACATGTTCGAAGATATGAATTTCGGACAATTTTTACGAGTTCGAACAAGTTCAAACAATTTCACTTTTTTTCACTTGAAAATATTTTTTCTACTACTGAATAGTAAATACCGATTTGTTCACAAATTACATATCACAAATGACAAATCCCACAACTAAATCTCCAATGAACCACGCCACAGGAATGACATTATGATGGCATTAAACATCACTACGGACTCCAGGGAGATTTCAACGGTAGGAATTTCCCAACCACCTTTTCCTTTAGTGCGGCCCACTTGAGTCTTGGATCCAGATCATTTTGTCTTACATCCTGAAATGATCTCACAAAATGGATGGATGGTGTGGATTCCTCACAAACATCACAGTGGAACCCACCTAGATTTTCGGCATAGGAACTGCGCATGGCTCATGACGCGAACGTGGGTTGGCTCACGGCTGGTGACGCAAACACCCGCCAACAAGCTGGTGTCAAAGCTCTGTGGGCCCCACCATGATGTATTTGTTTTATCCACTTCGTCCATCCATTTGTACAGCTCATTTTAAGGCATTAAACAAAAAATGAGGCAGATACAAAGCTCAAGTGGACAACACCACTGGAAACAATGAGGAGAATGATGTCCACCATTGAAACCTTCCTAGGGCCCACAATCCTCTCTCTCTCTCTCTCTCTCTCTCTCTCTCTCTCTCTCTCTCTCTCTCTCTCTCTCTCTCTATATATATATATATATATATATATATATATATATATATATATATATATATATATATATATATACTGAGTCGAACGAACGAGTCATCAATATTCGAGTCGAGTTCGAGTTCGAGTCAAGTCGATCAATATTCGAGTCGAGTTCGAGTTCAAGTCGAGTCGAACAGGACTGTGATTGAAACCGACTTGAATTTTTTTTTGAACACACCCTGCATGTTTGAACTTCGAACAAGAAGACTTTATGTTCGAACAGAGTTTTACCGAGTCAATTCGAGTCGATCCGAACAGTTAAACTTGGTTCATGTCCACCTCTAGCAGCCCCACACCATCTTTCTAGAACCTGATTATAGAGCCATCCCCCACAGAAAAATGCACCCCGAGTTCAAAAAACCCTTGAGGGCCAATCACTGATTTCCAAATGTGGGAGGCTTTGTACATGGATGACCTTCTAGCCACTCACCCCCCATCCTCAATATCGTATTTACTAGAAACAATTTCGTGCCAAAAGCCCTCTTCCTCCGTTCCAAACCTCCACAACCACTTCCCAAGGAGAGCTAAGTTCATACCAAAGAGATCCCGCACTCCCGCACCACCATAGACAACCGGCCTGCACACCTCATTCTAACTTAGAAGGTGGAACTTGTTATCTTCTGTTGAACCTCTCCAAAGAAAGTCCCATCTCATCTTGTCCAATCTCGCACTAATTGAGGGCACTTGAACAAATACATTAAGTATAAAGGCATAGTGGAGAAGGTTGTCTTAATTAGGGTGAGTCTGCACCTAAAGAAAGATAGCGAGTCATAGGTTTGTTTATTTCGAATCCGTTGCTTTACCAGAACGTCCTTTAGTTTCATTCATGTCTGTCTCCTAGAGATCTTCAGAGTCAGCCGATGCATTTACCAATCACATTCATGATTTGCATTTATACATTAGACAGCAGATAAATGTAAGCAATGAAAGTTACAAACAATCAGCTGACTTGCATCGTAAACTTCAAGAATTCCATGAAGGAGATTATGTAATGGTATGGATAAGGCCAGAGCAGTTTCCTTTGGGTTCTGCAAGAAAATTACAAGCCCGCAGTGCTAGACCATTCAAAGTATTGCGGAAAATTGGGTCCAACGCGTACCGGATAGACCTTCCACCTGACATGGGGATTAATCCAACAATCAATGTGGAGGATATAGTCCTTTGTCTGAATCCTTCCATAGACCATTCTCCCCATTCATGGCCATATTCTGAGTTTTCTTCCTAGCCCATTCCACCTATCCCAACCTTAGTCGAGCAAAAAGAGGAAATTGAAGGGATTGTGGATGAAGAGATCATATCCATTAGAGATGGAGGCTTTCAACGATACCTTGTTAAATGGAAGAACAGGCTACCATCTGATTGTACATGGCTTACGGAAGTAGAGTTACAAAGACTTTGTCCAAATTTGTTGGAGATGCACTAGAGCTTTATCTCGCCGAAGTCAAGCTCTTCTCAACCGAGGAGAATGATGCGGACATCAAGCCCTTTAGGGTTTATCAGCGTAGGAGGCGAGCGACGCATGCATCTCTTTGGCTCGATGACAGGCCTAGATCATCCGTGACGACATGAGGAGCATTGAAGACCTTACACATGTGTTCGTGACATGTGTAAGTTGCTTGGAGGAGATCATTGGACCGTTGGATCGCGAGGATGATGTGATCGGACCGTTGGTTCATCGTGACCCACTTTCATCATGCCATCATCGAAGGCCATCGGACATCTTAGATTTGAGTTTATTTTATGCATTTTTACTTATTTGAGTTTCGAGTCAATGTGCACTCGTTTTTTCGTATGATTGTCTTTTTTTTTATAATTGGGGTATCCAAGCCTCTTAGAGCACCTAACTAGGTCCTCAGCTAGGTCTCCATTGGGAGCACCCTTCGAGGTCCCCGGGGCACGTGCATACCCTCCAACCCACACGCACCGGGTAAGTCAATGGGAGGTGGCCACCAAGGGGCTTCGAGCTCAAGACCTCTTGCTTCCTGAGGCGAGGTGTCCTGGCCAGTTGGCCAGTTGATCTAATTTTGTTAGTAGAGGTATTTTGGTAATTATGTTAATTCTAAATCTTATAAGAGTGTTGCCCTAACCTTTCTTATCATTATGTTATTGTTTATGAAAATTAAAAGCTTTTGGTGGCTCATCTTCCTCTTCTCTCTAGTGGATCTCTTCTCATCTTCTTTCCCTTCTTTTCTTCTTCCTTCTTCCAAATCTTCTTCTCCTAAGGTAATATTCACATCTTCCACTTTCTTCTAACCTTTCTTTTCACTTCTCCAACATCATATAATCTGAAAATTTGATCCTACACTACTTTTAAGATTCCTTAACCCAGAAATCCTTTGATTTCCTAGACTAGTGAATCCTATGGGTTGTTTGGATGAAATCATGTAAGATCGGGAGGTTCCATCCCTCGCCGAATCCAAACCACCCATGATTTGAATCCCATATTGCGTGATTGTGATGATGGCCCATCTATTGCATGTGTCACTTGTGTTTTTCTTGATTATGATGATGAATGGTGAATATTTACTTAATTAGCTTATATTATTCCGCTGAATCTGTATGTTTTCTCATGCATGCAAGATAGATTAGGCCGTCCTATGTCAAAATCCAATATTGTATATAAAAGAAAAATGAAATGAAATGATTTCATCCAAGTCCAGAAATAAGAAATAGGGAAGAGATCAAAAAATCACCGAGGAACTTCTACAAAACTCGGTAAACAATTTCAAATTTAATTCTTAAAACCCAGAGGTGGATTTGGCCTTAAATTAACTCTTTTTCATTTTTAAATCATGATTCAATGTGTTCAATATGTACTATCGACTTGGTTCTCCATCACCAGAACATCAATCGATTTGTGGCACTCGAAGATAACTTATTGCATAATTACTAGTTGTGGGTGGACAGGGCATCAAGTAAAAACTCTAACAGATAGAATGAAAAACCATAACAACATGCATAATATTTATTTTTATTTTTATTTTTTACTTTTTGAAGGTAAGGATAAAACATATTAAAAGAAAGAGGGGAATCCCCAATCACATGCAATTGTAGACCCCTTCTTTGCTATATCATTTACTTCCCTACTGGCAAAGAAAAAGGATATGGATTGGGTCCCCTTCAGCTCCCTTATTTCTTCCAATTGATGGCCGCCAAGAATGGGACGCTGGGAGACCGGCCTATTAATGGCGTTGGCAGAATCGCCATTGATGACTGAGAAGGAACATGAAAGGAAAGGTTCTTTCAAACCCAACCAAACAGCCCTCAACTCTGCCTCACTAGAATCCACAAACCCAATCTAACCCACATAGGCGTGGCGGATCATCCCTTGGCCATCCCTAATGATTCCTTGATCCTTGGCGGACCTAGGTTACCTCTGGAACTACCATCAAAATTAAGCTTCCACGCCACTAGGAGGGGTAGTCCTTGTCATACGAATAAAAGGAAACAATTATAATCCTTCAGCCTCTCCTAAGAGCATCATGGCAAGCTATATGGAAAAATATTGTTAAAGTTTCCCATTTGTTCCATCCCAATGTACAGTTTTCCCTGGGTAATGGGAACAGAATCAGATTTTGGTTAGATCATTGGTGTAGTCATTCGACTCTGGCAAAGTCTTTCCCCTCCCTGCTCCTGTTGTACCCTGATCAAAATATAGTTGTTAATGATTGTTTTTACCATAATGGGATCGGAGGAGTGTGGATTCCCCCTTTTAGAAGAAATTTCAATGATGGCAAAGTCTCTGACGTAATCCAACTGCTCTCCCTCCTGCAAGTGTTCCTCCTGGACCCCGCTTCTCAAGACTCTCTGGTTTGGAAGAGTTCTCCCTCGGGGATTTTTTCGGTCAAGTCTTTCTACACGATCATGTCCTCGGTTTCCAATCCTTCTTCTAGATTTCATACGGGCCCTTTATGGTCGTACAGGACGACTCCTAAAGTCGTGGCTTTCGGTTGGCTAGCTGGAAGAAATCGTATCCTAACATAGGACAATCTCCACAACAGAGGCATGATTCTCCCCAATGCGTGTCCTCTGTGCCTTAGGCAAGAAAAAATGGTGGTGCATCTTCTTATCCATTGTCTCTACATGTCGGACATTTGGTGGAGTGTCATCCGTATGGCTGGTGTGGACTAGGTGATGCCTTCCTCCCTAGACCAGCTCCTATGCCCGTGGCACACTGATCCTGGTGGCGTGCTTGGTAGAAGAAAATGGTGTTGCATCCTTCTTGCGGTCTTATGGAATCTATGGGCGGGGAAAAACAATAGAGTTTTCAAGAGCAAGGTCGCTGCCTCGACGGTTGTTTTTTCCAAAGTTTTGGGTCTGTTTAGGGATTGGGCTCCGTGAGTGTGGCCTGGTGTGTTCGAGGGTGGGGTCTCGGTGTTGAGAGTTTTCCCCCCTTGAGTGGTCTTGTATTTTGTTTGTTCTTTCTTTTTGTTGCGCCTTTGTTTTGTGTCCTTTGTTTCAGCAGTTTTGCTGCTCCTTAATAATATTCCCATCTTTCGAAAAAAAAAAAAGAAAGCTCCCTTCAAATCCTTAGTTATGAAGGACCAATAGATAATCCATTCATGAGCCCGGCAGACCCCTTAAGAAAATAATCATTTCATGAGTGCAGCAGACCACTTAAGAAAATAACCCTTTCATGAGTTCCTCAAACCACTTAAGAGAACCTTATCTGTTTCCAAAAGCCCAATTGTTCCACTCCTTCCTTACAGGCCACCCAACCGCAGGGAGGAAATTATAATTGTATGTGAACACTGAACATAGAACCATGAACACTTAAGTCTGGTGACGAGATAAGTCTCAGGCTCACAATTCATGAAGCAAGTGTTTTGTTAAAGATGAAAACTGATACCGTGCCACTTCCATTCTCTTTTTGTGTGCATATAAAAACTTCAATTTTGCCTGTGTTCTTTGCTGATCTTTCTGTGCCATACATATTACTAACATGACACATTGGACTATGCTACAGATAAGCAGAAGAGTTATTCAAGGGTCTTTTCTTTTGTGGTATGGAATTCTCCACTTTTCACCAACACGGAAATAGAACACTAAATATGTTACAGCAAGTTCAGCAAGAAATCTACAATAAGGAGATGATATAAAATTTAACTATCAGAAGGACCCAACTCCATAGAGCTTTGTCCGGATAAAGTATTATAATAGAATATGAACATCCTATTAAATAGCTAAAGAAACTGGGAAAAAAAAAAACATTTAACTTATTGTGGGAGATCAGGCCCAAGTTTTGCAGAAAAGCTGAACGAATTGCACTGCCAAATCCTTTAACATTGCAGTTTCAGTTTTAGTAGCCAAAAATTTAAGCATCAAATTTCGCAAATAGCCATGTTACTTGATAGCCAATGACCCTTTTATGTAGAGACTTGATTCTTGCATCTTACGTCATAGCGTTAGATGCCGCTGGGGAGGAGTGGAAAGTTTGCAAACTGATATTTATCTACTTCGGTTTTCATTGAATAATAAGCAGCTCAAGAGTGGCAGTCCCTAATACTGTAGATTTTTATCTCGCAGTTGTTTGTGTCCAAGCAAACCAGATAGCGTGGGAAGTACTTAAAATACATCCATAAAAAAAAATAAAAAAAAATAAAAAAAAAAGAATAGCATAGAAGATGCACAAACCTCTTTCATTGTCTCGTAAATTGGAGAGATGATTTCCTGCAGATATGAAACAGAACCACTTTCGCCCTTACAGCTTGTGGCTGGCATAGCTTCAGATTGGTCTAATATCGCATCCAACTCCTTTGCCATCTGTAAATTACAGATGATATTCCATTTACAAAAATTGGGGACAAGATGAGATAAAATTATCGCACTTGCACATATACACATGCATATAAACAAGCATATATATATATATGTGTGTGTGTGTGTGTGTGTGTGTGTGTGTGTGTGTAATAAATAGGTATGCAGTGATTTAAATATAAGTATTGATGCACATATTGCAACCGTGGGACATGGAAACATATCGGTATCGCATGGGAAATATCGCATGTATCAAGGAATGTATCGCTGTTTGAGGAAATCACTGGGAAATGGTGGAATTTTCCAATAAAACTTTAGGATATGTACAAAGAGACATGATTACACACTTGGAACTCAAAAAATCATATAAAAAAAGTATACAACAAGTTTCCTTTGTATAAGTCCTAAACTACACGTTGTCTGACAGAAGTAATGCAATTATATCCAAAATGAGTTCATATAATTCATTAATTATACAATACAAATGTAAAAATAGATCCCCCAAAAATTTAGGAGAAAATGGATGTATTGCAATGTATCGCCAATATATATCGCAATGTATCGCATATATTGACGACACGGGGGGATTTTATAAAAGATTTTTGGCAAAATATAGCAATGTATCAATATATCGTGATATTTCAGCAATACATTGTCATATTTTCTGCAATACGGGAATTTAATAACTCCCCCTGTATATCATATTGGCCACATGCTATTTCGATAGTATCAGCCGATATATTCACCAATACTATCAATATTTAAATCAATGTAGGCATTAACAACTCCAGATCTCAGTACTTAAATAACAAAAAAAATAATAATTTGGTCAGCCCAAACAAGCAAAGGACAGATAACTGAGAAATAAGGCAACACACACACACGCACGCACCCACACCCACACCCACACACACACACACGTGTGTGTGATAAGCAGCTTCTGAAAGCCTGACAAGACAATGTGAACATGAAAGGGGCATATACAGAGTGCTAAATATCATATGCAACAGTACCTATTTGTCATACAATAACTTATGTTTAAGAAACCATTTAGTGATTTATAAACATGGAATGAAATATATGAAAAATTGTACCACATGAGGTATAATTAAAGAAATGTGTTCTTATTTACACATCAACAACTATACATAACAAGCAATAACATGCTATTTGATATCCTTAATTTTGTACAAGCCACACAAATGCCATATGCGAAGAGTGAATATAGAAAAGAAAACTTAAAAAGAAAGCAGCAGTGACCACTATCAATCATAAAAGGAAAAGAAAGAGAAACAGTGACTACTAACCAGTATCATTAAATACTCACATTGTGGAATATGTAGCAAATGCATTCAGGAAGAAAACGAACATTGGCAGCTTCACCCCAGATGAGGAAGTATAAAGAAACCAAAATAAGTTTCCTGTCCCGGTTGATGGCTTCTATGCTGCAAAAGATAATCTCATCCACTGACAGTCTATGGCAGAAGAGGAATTTCAAATAGCTTTAGTACTTTGAGGATTAATTACCTGTTCCATGCAAGGCGTATGCGCAAGTATTTGCACCATTTGATGTAATTATCCAATACCTTCAGGAAAACCTCATTGATAGCATTCTCATCAATCTTCTGTAGAGAAACACAAGCAGAAGGAATTAATAACTTTGATCAGCACAAAATTCTGCCTTGTTGGCTGACGACTGCATAGGATCGAGAATGGGCAACAATGTAATCCCCATTGAAGCATTAAAAATTCAACAGCGGCCACATACAAACATCCTTTCATATAGAAGAAGAAGAAGAGAGAAAAGGATGATGATATTTAGATGATACTAGCATCAAAAGCCATCGCAATTGAAGCAAAACAAACTTCAACCACCCTGAACCAGTGTTTGCAGTATCGGCCGATACTATCGATATCGCAAGTCCGCGATACAAAACCATAAAAAAACAACAACAACAACAAAAATTTGTTGTTCCAGCGTATCTACGATATTATCGTCAAATATTGATAATATCGCACGATATATCGATATCTCACGAGATATCGTCAAAATATCGTCAGTTTCAACTTAAGTGACTATAAGTATTGACGATACCTGAACGATATCGTCCAGTTGCAAGAATTTCATTTTTTGAGGGGAAAACTTGATTTTTCGTCAATTTTCTTGTAATTTCTCCTCCCCAACCTAATTTTAGGTAAATTTTGGTCCTTCCCTTGCAACCATCTGAGAGGAAATCAGAGATTTCAAAGGAAATCCGAAGTTAACCCCCTGAACTTGTCGAGTATTTTTCCATTAAAATTCATTTTTTCTGTTTAAATCAAATAAAATCTGTTGCAAATCAGTTGACATGCTTGATTCTTCATGTTTTGCATGGAGAATCAAGCATTAAAACTATTGATTTCGAGATTTGAGAGTTGGAGACCGAATTGGAGAAAATTGGGGGAAATTGAAATTCACAATTTCTCCCAAATTACTTGCAATGTTGGATCAGAAACAACATTTTAAGGATGTAGGGGAGCTGATTTATCGATTTACAACATTTTCCCCAAATTTGGAAGTAATTAATAATGTTGTCAAATCGTAAATCATTTTCTTGTCTAAATTGTATCGTATCGTAAATCGTAAGATTTTTGAGATTTTCATAAAAATATCATAAAAAATATAAAACAATTATACAAATAAGAAAAATTAAAAAACATATCAATCATCCATTTTCTCATGAATATGCTGAAACACAATTTAACCATGACATTAATGATGTACAATATATCTATGTATAAATGTATTATTGTGTTGTAATCATTTAAAAAGTAAGCTTAAAAAAATTTGCAAAGAGTACTTCAAATTTTTGTTTTGTACCTTTCTTGAGTGTAGAATCATGTTTAAAAAAATGACATTTGATTCCAATGTGAATCAAAAGATATCTTGATTTCTTTATTTTGGGTTGTTGAATATCAAAATCACCAAAAGAAAAAATAGGATATTCTTAATGGTAAAGAGCTGTCAAATCATAATGGTAAAGACCATACGATATGATATGAATCGTACAACTCACATCGTAAATCGTATGATTTTGATAACAATGGTAATTAATTAATTTTTTAATTAATGATTAATAAAAAAATACTTTTTTTTAACTGTCATTAATACACTCCTAATTGTGAATAAATATTATTATAGAACTAATCGAACATCATATACACTCCAATTTGATGATTTGAGTGTATGTGGCCCGATTTAGGAGAAATTGAAGAAAATTCAAAAAAAAATTAATTCTTCCCAATTGGGAGTATCGTTGGATTAGAAACATGAAATTATAGATGTGGAGGTATTGATTAACTAATTTGGAAGATTAATTTATTAATCTTAGAATAAAAAATTAATTTATCCCAAAAAAATTATTTAGTTTGTTTCCTAATAATATGTTCATTTGTAGGTAAAACATGTCGGAATGAGGTAGAAGAGAAGGTAGAGGAGGGAGACAGCCAGATATTGGATGGAGATATATGGTCGCTTTGTCCCCAATAACTGACGTGGGGCCATATGTAATCTATGTGGCCATGTGTCACGGAGTAATGAGTAACCCACTTGAAGGAGCATCTAGTAGGGGGTTATAGAAATGTTAAGGATTGCCCCAAATGTCGAAGAGATGTAAGAGAAGAGATTAGGGCGGCCCTAACGAAGAATGTGAAGATAAATGATGACAGGGCTGCAAGAGATAGAGATTAAGGAGGAGCTAGGGCGGCCATCATATGGTGGAGAAGATGTGGTTGATCTAGATGAGGATGAGGATCCAGATTATAGACGTGCGGTTGAGGAATCAATCTAAGAACAGTGGAAGAGCGATCAAATGAGGATGATAGAGGCGAGTAGGCCTAGATTTGAGGGGTCTACTCATGAGTGTAGGGGGAAGTGGGGTTGGGGGCAGTAGTAGGGGAGGTTTTTTTTTAGATGACACGTGGTGCTAGTATGCGGATGCTAGATCCTCCTTCAGAACTAAAGATGTATAAGGGGGTTGGGGGGACGCAAAAGAAGTTGAAAAATATGTTTAATGAGGGGGATGTGAGAAAGAAGGTTAGAAAGTTCATTGCTAAATTTTTTATATACGATCAGATTCCTGTGAATGCAGCAAGGAGCCCGTGCTTCAAGAATATGATAACTGAAGTGCAACGAGCGGGTGAGGGTGTGCTACCCCCCACGCCTCGTGAGATAAATGGGGAAGTATCTTGATAATGAGCATGCAGAAATGAAGGCCTACGTGGACACATACAAGCAGTCATGGGAGATGAATGGCTGAACTGTCATGTGTGATGGTTGGACCGGACCGATGAAGATGCCGGTCATAAATTTTATGGTGTACTGCAAGGGAAGGGCGGCGTTCCTTAAGTCTGTAAATGCAAGCAACAAAATAAAAGATGTAGATTATATCTAGAAGTTAATGTATAAAGTGATAGACGATGTTGGGAGAAGGAATATTGCGAAATTTATGACAAACAATGGGAGAGCATTTGTGAAGGCAGGAAAGAATATCCAGGATAAGTATAATGTGTACCGGACATCCTGCGCAGCCCATTGCATAGATCTGATGTTAGATGCGATCGGAGACAAGCAGATTGTGAAGACGATTACCACAAACACACAACTCATCACAAGTTACATTTAAAACCACACTTGGTTGTTGTCTGAGATGCGACGAAAGTGTGGTGGGGATCTAATGCACCCTGGGGTGACACGGTTCGCCACAAATTACATCGCCTTAAGTAGCCTTTTCAAACACAGGCAAGGGATACGAGAGCTCTTCACCTGTAAGGAGTATTCTTATTGGAATAAGCACGGGAGGAGAGTGAGTTTGAGGTATGAGGAGCTTGTGTTGAGCCATTCATTCTGGGAACGCGTGCGCAATGTGTTGGCAATTCTCGAGCCAATATATAGCGTGTTGAGGACAGTCGACGTTGAGGTATATACATCAATGGGATCATTGTATACAAGTGATGAAAGACGACATCTAGGCCAAAGCTCCTAAGTCGTATCAGTGGGTGCATGCAATTATTGACAACCATTGGGAAAAGACCCTTTCACACCTACTTCAAAAGGCTGGTAAGTAGTTAAATGATTGATTTTTTCTACTTATATACTTCTTTGCATACCATATATAATCATTATATTGTTGTTATGTGTAAATATGTGTATGTTGTTGGGTTTTAGCTTACTTTTTTAATCCAAAGTACCACTACACCCACAAGCTCTACCAAGACAACTCATTGAAAAAGACGGTGAACAAGGTGTACGCTCACTTATTCCCCCACTATGATGGGAAAGCTACATTCGGTTTCAAGGTAAAGATGTCCGCACTTACCATTTTACTAGCTGCATCTAATATTGTAAAAACTCTAAACTTACCCTTATTGCTTCAAACCATCATCAGATTGTTAGATTTCGTGACACTGCGGAGATGTTCAAGAATGAGGCAGCGGTGAGGTCAAGGACGACCATGATGGCATGTGAGTTTTTGCATGCTTCATCTCTTGGAACTGAATTTTAGTTTTCATAGTAATTTGGTAGATGCGAAAGTAATGAGAAACATTTCTAATTCGCAGGTAAATTCGCAGGTAAATGGTGGGCCATGTACAGTTGTGATTGTGAGGTCTTGCCTAGCCATTCGTGGGCTGGCACAGACGGTGTCCTCCTCACCCTGCGAAAGAAATTGGAGTACATTCTCCTTGATCCAAAAAAATAAGCAAAATCAATTAGGGTACGACAGGCTTCAGAAGCTGGTCTATTGCCACTACAACATGAAGCTCTAAGAGAGGGTGTTCCGCTCTGAAGGGAGAAAAAAGGAAGAGGAAGACCCATTGGATTTTATGACTATCAGACATCATGCTTTTGCTGAGGCCGATGATGTAGACCCACTTTACCAATGATCAGAGCCACATGTGGAGGCAGAGGCAGTAGAGCAAGGCATTAATGTTGATGCCCATGTAGAGCGACAAAGATCTCCCACTGATTCATTCAACCCGTTGACGAGGGATCCGGAGGGGAGCCCATGATAGTCTTTATCACACGGGTCACGTGGCAACGAGACATTATCAGATACAGTAAGTGATAAAGGCGATGCTGATGATGGTGGTGGTGATGATGATGGTAACGGCAAAGGGGATGGGGATGGGGATGGGGATGGGGACGACGATGATGATGATGGTAGCGGCAGCGGGGACGGTGACGGGGACAACGATGATGATAACGATGACGACGACAAGGATGGTGGCGACAAGAGTGAGTCTCGTACTAGGAATCAATCTTAGAGGCCACTTAACCCATTTAATGGGGAGAGGGAAGTTTGATCATGCCACCTAGGACATCGACCACAGTTCTAGTCCAAATGAATCACATGAGCGGCTTGTAATCAACAAAGCATACATCAGAAGGAAGCTGTGTGAGAAACAGAAGACCCAACCACTGACAGATATAGAGGAGCGACTATTGGCTATTTCTATGAGAGACATACGGTCGTGGGTGCCTACATAGCACCAGGGATCGAGCATGCCATGAATCTGAATCTACATCACAAACAAGGGAATGGAGCTCGAGTTCCATGCCAAAATATGGATATGGATCACAAACATGGGAGATATGGATACGGACTTGGTGGATATGCGTTGAGCGACTCCAGCAGCAACAGCACATCATTTTTCGACCACAGTCAGGAGTTCACTTCTGCATATGGGAAGGGATATGGGCTACAGTACAGATTTGGTAAGCAATATGGATATTTTGGAGCACCATCTATGCCCATCCCAAATCCATATCAACTACAGACTGTGACGATTACACAGTACCCATGAATGGGCGTACTGGTTCAGTTTGGAGAGGATGAGTACCAGCATTATGTAAGGGAGTATCTTAGTTGGTACAATTCTACTATGGCCTGGGCACGGTACTATTGATTTGTGGAGCAACAGTACTATTCCCAGCGACGTCGAGATGGAGACAATGACTATGAGCCACCGCGCAACTCTATGTGGGTCTAGGCAGCAGTCAGTCGCATCATCCATAAGTATATTTCTTAAGTCTCTTTCTTGTTTTACTCTGTCAATGAATTGGTTGTGCTTTCATTAATGTCTTCATACATTTATATATCCTATGGAATCAATTTGAACAATAGTTACATCAGTTTGGTCAAACGGCACATAGCTTAGGATCCTTTACAAAGGAACCCCAGTATGTACACTTTTTTTTTGACATATTATAATTTAAAAGTATGTATTAAGGTCCATTTTAACAATCACTGAAGTTTCATTGAAAATATTAATCAATTTCCTAATGTTTCCCCATGTTTCCCAAAAAGTACGATATATTACCCGATACAACCGATATATCCCTAGCGATACACGATATGTATCCATATCCCAAAGGCAATGTTGTAGGTGATTTGGGGGGAGAAGAATGGCCATTGCTTCCGAAATAGGAGCACCTCCGTAGAGGAGGTCATTAGGAAGGCTAAATTTGATTTAGAGCATTGGGCTTACAATGTAGTGGCGTTGAATTCCACCAATCTTCTCTCCTTTTGGTTTTTAGCTGAGTTGTATTCTTTCCCCACCTTGCATTTGCTTTGGTAGGTTTTTTAATAAAATTTTGTTATCTCTAAAAAAATTTACCACTTTCGAAACTTTAGGCAAATAATTCATGAGCGGCGAGATTGAGAAGGACGTTGCCCATAAAATTCAAGCTAGGTGGAAGAAATGGAAATGTGCCTTTGGAGTTCTATGTGGTAGCCATGTACCACTCAAACTGAAAAAGTTTTTTTTTTTTTTTTTTTTTTTGATGAGGTAACCAAAATTTATTAAGAAAACTCGCCAAAGGCAAGCAAAGAATACAACACCAAAAAGAACTCACACCCAAGACTCTAAATACATAGAAGTTATACTAATAACCTCCTCAACCCTCACCCTTATATTGTTAAAACAACACCCAGTATAAGACCAGCCATGCTTAACGGGACATATGTTGGGCAGTTAATGAACAACATGTTCATAGGATGAGTGTATAGTTGAAATGAGGATGGCGAGATGGATGAGTGGCCAGACGAGGAAGTATAGAACTACCGATGAATGCATTCAAGGGAACTTAGGAGTAGCATCAAGAGGTACTAAAATGAGGGAAAGTAAACTTAAATGGTTTGATCATGTGAAATGGAGACCAAGAAACCGCGCGATTAAAGGAGTGAGTTGGTACAAGTTGACGGCTCTAAAAGGACAAGGGGGAAGGCCCAAAAGAGGGTGGACGAAGGTAGTAAGAAAAAATTTGATGGCCTATGGTCTAACTGAAGGTATGGCCCTTCATGGAGGGGAAGCGGAATAGGATTCAACCCGAATTAATTGGGGCAAGGCTTGGATGATGATGATGATGATGATGATACAGGTCATACAGCCTCTTAAAGCCATCCGGCTGGACAGTATTTGTAGAACTTCTGAGTAGGATTTGAACTCTTTCATATTAGTTTCTTTATGAGTACTTTCTTTTATTACAAGCTTTTATTGGATAGGTCAAGAAAATTTAGGAAAGGAAAGATGGACTAATTAGAAATAAGCCTTGGCTTTTTACATTAATTAGGGTTTTTCTATGCAACATATGCAACATATGCATGAAATATGGACTAAAACAATGGCAACATATACTTTTTTTCTTAATGGTAATTTACATTTATCAAGACCAAACAGGAAAAGATACAAAACAACAGAGAAAAAGGCTCAACTCCTCTCCCTTGTGATCAGAGACTAGTTCTCATTGTACAAACGACAAAATAGAAGACTGGCAAAAATTAACTTCCAGTCCATTATTGGGTCTTATTGTCAGGGTTGTGCCATATTTTAGTGAGATTGATCATCTTATAGTTGCACGAAGAGGAGGCAGGTTAGGGTGCAGGAGTAGGGAACATAATTTTAAATCTCGGTATCAAGCCCCATATAGACCCTACAATTACTAATACAGCCCCATATCAGCATGTATCGGTTGATTAGGGCCCATACCAGCCGCTCATATCATGTATTGGAGTGCGTTGATAGGACATCAGATATTTAAAACCATGATAGAGATGCATCTATTCCAAATTTTAGCAATTATAAACAGCTAGGAAGCGGGAGCAGGAGTGTGAGTGGTATGTATTTCAGTTTCTTGCAATTGAATACAGTTTCATCCAATTATTAGGTATCATGTTGTCCATGACCAGAACTTGATACTAATGTTTTAAAGAGCATACAATATGTAGCATAGCCATTGTGCTATTTGCGTGCGCTGAATAGCACAAATCTCCCTTAGCATATGCTATTTTAGGTGTAGCATATGCTACACACCACAAAGACTATGGCACATGTAGGGTACACGCTACTGAGATCATCACGATTTATAACTTTAGAAATTAAGTTTATGGGGCTAGACACTTACGTTAGTTTAGCACCATTTTTGAAATGGTGGTGACTCATACTCCTTAAAACGTGGCACTGTTGTGCAGCCATCGAGGCCATCCAGATTGTAGGTCCACTCGCGGATGGAGCATTCTCTCATATACACTGATCAATCAATCCTGTCCATCCATAAAACTATGCCATGTGTGCGGTTGAAGAATCACAACCATTTTTTAGATGGTGTAAAACTAACACAGGAATCTTGCATTTATAAGAGCTGAGAGTTTCAAAAGAGAAAATTTGAAGCCTTAAGAGTTCAAAGCCTACCTCACTGCCAACACAAAACTTGAGCTGCTCAATTCTCCCAATCCACAAATCATTTCAACGCGAAATTTTCTGTGGGTGCTGATGTTTTCTTTATTGTTTGATTTAATCTCTTCTAAAGCTCAAGAAAGAGCTTTATTCTTGCCCTCAATGCCTTTTATTGAGTTCAGATGAAGAATAGAATAAAATTTTGATGTTAGGATTCTTTGAGCAATTTTTTTTATCAAAACATATCTTTTTTAATTTTGCATTCTGATTTTTTCAGTTATTACTGTTTTTTTTTTAAGAGATAACAACAATATATTAAGAAGCCCACAAAAAGGGGAAAAGAATACAACGCCCAACAAACACTACAAAGGACAAAAAGATATGTGGCCAAATTTACCTTTACACAAGTAGCCCAACCTGATATAAGATCTTTGATTTTACAAATAGCCTCATCAACCTCCATTCTTTCATTCCGAAAGCAACAGCCATTCCTAGCCCCCCCAAATAACCCAAAAGATGCCAATAATTGTCAACCTCCATTTATCCTTATCAGCTATCTATATACCTCCTCCATGCCAAGCCCACAAAAGATATCCCACTATCTTCAGCATCACCCAATTATTATGAAGCAAACTAACAAAATGGATCCAGACTTTATAAGCAAAAGGACAGTGAAGAGAGAGATGATCAATCGATTCTGCATTCTCATACACATCAAGCACACATTAGGCAACACTAATGATCTCCTTTGAAGGTTATCAATGGTGAGCACCCTCTTCTGCTCCACCAACCAAACAAACAACGCGACACGGTGAGGAGCTCCAAAGAAACAATGCTTAAACGGATGCAACTGAGAGGGAGAAGTAGATGCCTTAGAAATAATGGAGTAAAGAGACCGAACCGAGAACTTTCCCAATCTATTACCCCGCAAATCATCTGATCCACTTCGGAAGGGGAAAGAAGAGCACCCTTGAGAAGATCCAACATACTAGCAAACTCAACAATTTCCTCATCCAATAAATTACTGCAACAAGAGGGGCACCAAACCATCACAGATACAAACCGGTCAAGAGCAAGCTGAGCCAAGGAAGGGAAAAAATCCTGAAGCGCATGATCGCCACACCAAATGTCAACCCAAAAGCGAATAAGACGCCCATTGCCCAAAGCAAAAGCAATCCCCCCATCCCATCCCCCCCCAAAAGAACTTTTCACAAACCACCCACCCTCCTACACTCTGCATTTACTAGCAATCATCTCCCCCCACCACAGTCTTCCCACACCAGATCCAAACCTCCAAATCCACTTCCCAAAAAAGGCAAGATTCATATCGAACAGCTTTCTGAGGCCAACCCCACCCTCTTGAATAGGCCTACACACCTCATCCCACTTGAGGAGATGGAATTTTCTACACCCGGAGGCACCATTCCAAAAGAAATCTCTTCTTAGCTTCTCAAGCCTATCCAACACCTCTTTAGGGCATTTAAACAGAGACATGAAACACACGGGCATTTTAGAGAAAGCCCCCTTCATAAGTGTTAGTGGACCTCCCAAAGAAAGATAGTGACCCCTCCAAGCAGGTAAGTTCCTTTCAATCCTTTTAATAATCCTATCCCATTAGTGTTTGGCTGGCTTAAATTATTACTGTTTTAGTGATCTTGCTGTAACTTTTTCAATAAAACCATAACAAACAATTATGTCTTGTTATCTTTTTCAATGATTTATGATATTTTCTATAGACTTTATTTGTTTAGAGTTATCTTTCATAAAAAATTTATTTGTTTGGACTTATTTGATTCTTTTTTCAGTTAATGTTATATTTTGTTGTGCAGATGCCTTGGATTCTGCATAGTCTGGGAAACATTGCATGGCTTTGTCGGACGGACAGACAGAGTGTCAGTCCAACCAACAGCGTGTTGGACTTCTCAGTTTAGGAGTAGAGTCGGGCTCTGTCGGTCCGACCAACGGCCCTATCAGTCCAACCAACAGTTAGTGTCGGTCCGAGTCAGTCCGACCAACGGACCGACGCAATTACGCAGTTTTACATAAGTAGGGGGTATTTAAGCCATAATTCGATTATGGCTTGTAATTTCAAGTGTTTTCTCTCAAGGGGCAAGGGGTGCCAAGGGAGAGAGTTTTCTACACTTGTAAGGGCTTGGGAAGGGATTTTCTCAAGGGCTAGGGTTTTCCTAGGGGAATGCATTGCAAGGGTAGATCGGGTGCTTTTGTAATCGAATAAGGTGAGTGGTGTAACTCTAAGGTTTTGGATATAGTGGAGATCTATATCGCTTTGTGTCATGGTTTTTTTTTCCCTCAAGGGCTTTCCACGTAAAAATCTTGTGTTTGTGTTTGCTTGTTTGGTTATTCTATTTTGATTGTTTTATCTTCGTTGAACGTACTTCCGCAAAGCGCACGGATTGACGGTGGTATTAGATCCGAATTTCTAATACCTAGGGTTGATCCAGGTTTTTCATGGGTCGGAATTACAACATATTTGTTTGCAGTTAATGTTAACATTTTCTTTAGAAGGTATTTGGTAATATTTTCTGTAAAAAAATTGTTAATATTGGTAAATTATATTTTTCCTATTATTTAAATAAAAAATCTAAGTGTTGTGTAGCTTACACTACACTATAGCTTATGCCTCATGTTCAGATGGGTGAAAGCTCGTTACACACTATTCGCTGTTTAAAACACTGCCTGATATGTACCAGATGATACGCATACCTTTTGCACAAATATAGTCCATAAACCCCACTTAGTGCAACCAAACATCTTAACAACCAAACATCTTAATAAACATTTGTACTTATCTCCATCAAATATGCAATTTTAACAGGTAAATCGGGTACTTCTTGATCCAAAAACCTGTATTGTTGGGAAATGAAACCAATGCATATCGCCTGATACATATTGGTTTTGAACGATATTTCAAACCATCATTTCATCAAGTGTGATACATCATTATGCAAAAGGCCAATGATTTATAGTCATGAGATTGCTGCATTTATCACCATAAGTTACCAGCAGGTCAGAGGAAGACAGAACTTCATTCGAAGCTGACTTCGGAAAGAGGGATATACATGCATACATGCATGCATGCATGTATCTCATAAAATAGTAGTGACAAATGCTGGTTCATAATGCCAAAAAAATCCTCAAATCTGCTGCAAAATGTTTTGTACTTAAGTTTTCTCTTCTAGTAAAAGCATGTACATATAACTCACCGGTTCAGCCTCAACAGGTATGCCAAGGCGAGACTGCGCATTTGCTATCAAAAGAACCACATTTTCACGCTGGTTCCTGATATTATCTTTCTGCAGACAAAAATCAAAATATATCAGCATGTGACTAGCCAAGAATTGCATACAGACCAGATCAAGCTATTTAAAAACACAATTTAGATGTACTGTAATAGAAGATATCTTCACCTGTTTGAGACAAAATTCCATTTCCTCCATGAATGGATTGATACAATCTTAGTTTATACTTTTTAAATCAACGCTCACCTTTTTTCTTCTTTTCTTTCTTTTTTTGAAAGGCAACGATTTTATTAATGGCGGGTAGTGAGCCCAAAAGAATACAAAGGAAGCCAAAAACCAAGCAAAGCAAGAAGCTTGCAGGCTTCAATACAATGAGAGGAGGAAACCCAATCAACAACGAGAGTCCTAATTTTGCAGATAACTCCAGCAAGCGATTCCTCCTTGTTTTCAAACTAGCATCGATTACGTTCATTCCATATAGTCCACATGACAGCCAAGGCCATAAGCCGCCAGACCACCTTCGCTTCTTTCCTTAAGATACAGCCATACCATGAAGCTATGAAGGAGGGAACAAATGAGGGCATAACCCGCGGGATGTGGAAGGGGGGTAGAAAATCATCCCAGATTTTGACCGCAGATTTGCAGTGGAGGAAGATGTGGTCGACTGTTTCAGCATCTTGCATACAAAGCAAGCAAACATTAGGGATTATCATGCCCCTCTTGCGAAGGTTATCCACAGTAAGAATTCTGTTTCTATTCACCAACCAAACAAAGGCTGCCACCTTCGTCAGTGCTCCATACTTCCAAAAATGAAAATTGTGAGAGGGGGCCGTGGCAGATTTGGTGAGATAATCATAGAATGAGCACACCAAAAAGCCGTTAGAATCTGTATCTTTCCAGCTAAGGCCGTCATTCTCCCCCATGCGAATCTTTTCTCTATTGAGCCTCTCCAATAAGGCAATGAATGAATCAGTCTCCTCATCAGTCATACCTCTACGGATTGGTGGAGCCCAGATTACTTCTCCCCCAACTAAGGAGAAGCAGTTGTCAATAAAGATGTTTCTATCTGTCACCAACTGTGCTATTCTAGGGAGAGAATCTTTCGACCGCCCGTCTTCTAGCCACAGGTCTTCCCAAAATTGAACACGCGAACCAGTCCCTACCTTAAAGAATGCGGCTTCTTTAAACTTCGAAGGCATAGTGAAGACCGTTTCCATATGCCAGACACTCTATAAGCTGAAGAATTTTTTGTCCACCACCCTCCCTGATCGGTCCCATACTTAGCCATCAAAATCTAACGCCACAGATTCTGCTCCTCTTCAGCAAACCGCCACAGCCACTTACCCAAAAGGGCATCATTCATCATTTCCAAGACTTTCGGCCCAACTCCCCCTTCAGAAAAAGGCTTGCAAACGTGTTCCCATTTTAAAAGATGGAATTTCCTAGCATCGTTTTTCTCTTCCCAAAGGAAGTCGCGCCTGAGCTTCTTGAGTATGTCCAAAACCGACTTGGGGCATTTGAAGATTGACATGAAATACAATGGCATATTCGAGAAGGCCGCCTTAATCAACGTGAGGCAGCCTCCAAGCGACAAGTGACGGCCTTTTCAAGCTGAAAGCTTCCTTTCAATCCTTTCAATAACCGTGTCCCAAAGGTGCTTAGGAGGCTTACTAATACACAACGGAAGACCCAAGTATGTAGTGGGAAACGAGCAAGCTCCACATCCGAAGACATCAGCGAACCGCTGCACCTCAACTTCCAAAAGATGAATCCCCAATATCTCACATTTAGACGTATAACCTTTAAACCTGACACAAGCTCAAAACACTTGATTGTTTTCCGAAGGTTATCCATCATAGCCTCATCAGCTTCACAAAAGAGAATTGTATCGTCCGCAAACTGGAGATGAGTAACCGAGGGCCCACCTTCTGCCACTTTAAACCCGTGAAACAACCCGACCTCCTGACCTTTCAAAAGCATTTTACCAAGAGCTTCCGCAACAACTAGAAACAAAAATGGGGACAACGGATCACCTTGACGCAGCCCCCTAGACCCCTTTAAAGTATCCTTTCGAGGATCCATTGACTAGCACTAAGAAAGAGGCTGATGAGACACTCCATGATCCAAGATCTCCAAATTTGCCCGCAACCAAACCTCCGCAACATATAATCTAAAAATCTCCAATCCACACGATCGTAAGCTTTCTCCATATCTAGCTTGCAAATCAGACCTGCTCTCCCAACCCTATGAACAGCATCAATACATGCGCAATCAACGCCGAATCCAAAATCTGACGCCCCAACACAAATGCACTTTGGTTTTCTGAAATGATGGAAGGCAGCACTAACTAGAACCTAAAAGCCAGAATTTTTGCGACGATCTTGTATGGACTCCCCAGCAGGCTAATGGGTCTGAAGTCTTTAAGGGTTTCAGCCCCATCAATCTTCGGAATAATAATAATAACGTGGCTCCCAATTCTTTAAACAAGCTGCTTCTTTCAAAGAATTCCTTCACAAAAGCCATCACATCTTTTTTCACAACCGTCCAGAAAACTTGATAGAACGCAAAGGGGAACCCATCGAGACCAGGAGCCTTATCCCTTCCTAGAGATCCCACGGCCTGAGCAACTTCCTCTTCTGACACTGGTCGCTTGAGAATGCGAACATCAACCTTCGAAAGAGAGGGGAACTCCAAATTGTCGAGAAGAGGGAAGGGACCTTCTCTCGCAGTTAGAAAAGACCAAAAGAAGTCAACAATGTGAGCTGAGATTTCACCCTTATCAGAAATTCTCTTATCTCCCGTCATCAGAGAAGTGATCCGATTGTACCGAGCTCTAGCGTTGGCCATGCTATGGAAAAATCGGGTGTTTTGATCCCCCCCCCCTCTTTGAGCCAAATCGCCCTAGATCGTTGCCGCCATTTGATTTCTTCTTCTTTCGATCTCTTCGCGAACTGAAGAGTCAGCTCCGATCTTCTTCTCTGGTCCTCTTTAGTAGCTGTGCCTGCCTCCTCTATCGAATCGATGTGTTGGATTTCAGAGAGAATATTATTCGATTCTTCCTCTCTACACCTATACGAATCTTTCTTCCATTGGAGAAGTTTCTTCTTCAGCAAGCGCAGCTTTTGATTCAGAATGAACCCCGCATAACCATCAACTCAGAATGAATCCCACCATTCCTTAACCAATTGCCGGAACCCATCGACTTCTAACCAGGACAACTCGAACCGGAATGGTCTGGGACCCCAATTCCCTTCATCTGCATCAAGAAGAATCGGCCTGTGATCAGACAATGGTCTAGGGAGACCCACTTGCTTGGAGATGGGGAACTTATCAATCCAATCCAGAGAGACGAGAAATCTGTCAATACGTAACATAGCGGGATTTTTCTGTCCATTTGACCAGGTAAATAGAGCTCCTTCTAGCAGCAGATCCACCATCTCACTTCTCTGAATCCAGCTAGAGAAATCCCTCATGCTAGAGGACACTTTATCATTTCTAAGCCTTTCATATGAGAATCGAGTGACATTAAAATCGCCCCCCACGCACCAATGGTACAACCATTTCGCCCTGATGAAGTCCAGCTCATCCCAAAGCAGAGCCCTTTGAGCAAGCCACAAACAGCCCGTACACCGATGAGAACACCCAAACATACCTAGAAGAAGACTCCTTGAGAAGCACCGAGAAAGAGTAGGATTCGACCCACGAATCCAGCTTGCACCACCTTGCCTTGTTCCAAGCAACCACCATCCCTCCCGGCGACCCTCGAGCATCAAGGGCCACTTAGTCTTTCTGTCTCTCTCCCCACACTGAATTGACAATCTTGTCGTCGATGGATTGCAACTTAGTTTCCTGCAGAGCCAAAATCTGGATTTTCTCCTTTCTACAAACTTGACGAATCTGCGCCCTTTTGAGCTAACACCCTAGGCCCCGAACATTCCACGAGATAATCTTCATTTGTCCACTGTGATTTCCCATGTCCCCCTCTTCGTTAAGGACTCCCTACTATCACTGTAGACCCCAAACTACGCAACTCCCACCACCCTTTAGGCGGTTTCCTGACTTTGGGAATCAGTTGAGATTTAGGACCTCTCTGCCCATTAACATCTACGAACCGCATGAATTCCTTGACATGCTCATCCGCTTCCCCATAAGTGACCCCCAGAATTCTCCCGACTCTGACCAGCGCGTCCTTCATTCATTTCTTGTCCCTAGCTGATAGCTCCTTCTCAACTGGATCTAATTTCACCATGATAGACGAGCTCAGCAAAAGGTCCCTCTCAGCATCCGACGAAGACAAAAACGGAGGCCGTTCTCCTTTGGGTCTGCTCATCTGCAGAGGGGTAATAATCAACAAGTCATCCTCAAGCGGAAGAATACCATTGTCCCACATAACCTCGAGGCCTCTCATAGCTTTAGAACTCCTACAACTGACATTGTCCTCCTGCACCCCATAGGAAGCATCCATAGGGCCAAACGGAGGGGCCAGCTCTTCCCTTTGGATAACCTCAACTCCTTTCCTCTCGAGGGTACAAATTAGCCAGACAATGGCTCGACAAAGTCTCCGCAGGGGGGGAATGTATCCAAGATAATATCTTCTCACCAGAGATGGAGGACTCGGAAGTAGGAATCGTCAGTGGCACGATTGCAAAGGAAGAGCCTTTCTGTCCACGTGTCCCACCACCCTCTTCCCTGTCACAAGACGGAGCCATGTCTCCCGACGCCACCGGCTCGGATTCAGCACCCAACCCTTCCATAGCTTCAGATTGAGACGACATGGCAGCCTTGGATAAGGTAAAGACCAACTTGCTCCCCCGAACCTCCAACCGAGTAGGCATAGAAAGCACCCGATGCTCCGATGGCACCGAGGCTAGTGGTTTGGCAAGCATAGCCTCCTTCCGAACCAACACCCCTTTAACAGTTGTCTCCGAAGCTGAACGGTCATTATCACTTACATCAGCGTCGTTGTCTAAGTCCCTGTCCATTAAACGCGTGTCCCCCCTCGATCGTCTCATTCTCTAACCCTTACATCTTATCCACCCTACGCGTGTCCCCCTGGACGATTTTGAGTTGCCACGTGGGGGGAAATATCACATCCCTGCAGTCGTCGTCATCCTTGCGTCTATCATACATGACCATCTCAGGTGAAGAGACATACGTGTGAACGGAAGAGAGTATGTTCTCCTTCATCCCAACCATCCGTACGTTACCTTCGCCACGTGTCATTGGCAATCGGTTTTCCGCCTTCCCGCCCAGCTCCTCTCCATCTATCTTCTACTACGTATCCTGATAATCTTCCGGAGTCCCGCTGGAGCACCGAAGCGGTACTCCTTCACCTTGAGTGTCCATACTCGAAACCGACGCCGCTTTCCTACTTCTCCAAATCTCACCCCACCTCCTCGAAGGTGTCCTGGCACTTCCTTTTCCACTACAATGGGGATGGAAATGCTTCCCACTTTCAGCATCAGGGAACGGGGGAGCTCTGCAAACCTCTTTCTCCAAATGAGAATCCGGGCCGCAGAGACCTCCACCCCTGACTCAATATCATCGTCGACAGCTAAAACCTCTCCTGATGCACGACCATAGGGTACAATACGAAACACCCCCGAATACTACAACTCTATCGGGATTCCCCATAGCAGGAACCACGATTCATCTTCTCCAAATAGAGAAACTTCCAACCATCTTGTGCAACTCATGACAGGCCCGCCTTTAATACACGATAGACGATTAAAATCCCCCTAAGGTCTGACCACAACCCATACAGACGAGTCTCCAATCAGGCAAGTGGAGAACTTGCCATCATAGAAATTACATTACTTCTTAATCCAGAATCCGACCTCTTCCAACGATACCGATTCCTTAACCTATAAGACTGCTGACCATTAAAGAAGCTTCTCTGCATCTTGAGCCACTCGTGGGTCAACGCCCACAATAGTGCCTAGAGGTGTGGCCTCCTTCCAAATCCATGCGCGACTTTCGTCCAAAACCACTGGGTCTTTAGAGTGTAAGGTCATTGAGGGAGGAGCCCCACTCCTCTTGGACCCTACCACGACGCCCATGAAGGATTTATGTTGATTACCCTCCCTGTTCGCCAGATCCTTCGCACAAAGAGGCCCTTGAATCTATTTCCTCCCCAGTTTAGAAGAATCAACCAGAGCATCAGCCTGCAAAGAAGGGCGGGCTTTCTATCGATGATATCTGGACCAAACTTAGCTCATTGCACAGAGAGTTTCTAACCACCGAACCTCCTACCATCCAGGGAGGAAATTGCCTTAACAATATCTTCCTCCAATCCCATCCTCACAAAAGCAAATCCTCAAAGTTCCTTGGTTTGATGATCTCTTGGAATGACTTCCCCTTCTTTGCCAAAAACCCTAGCAAAACAATAGTAGTCCCGATCTGGTGGGAAAGAACCCACAAACAGCGTCGGATATGCTCTCATATTGGACTCTGCCCTAGAATGCTTTCTGGTACGTTCCGCTTTAGTCCATCCTTTGTCTTCTTTGGGGTATATTTCAGAAACCTCATCCTGTTGGATATTCAAACTACCCCCTGCGATTCCAACGACAGATTTCCCTTTCCTCGATGTCTTTGCGTCATCCCGCTCCATTCTAGCTGTCTGGTAGCCCTCACGAACATTCTCCTCTGGGCTCACTCTCCCATTCTCCTCCATCAACAGCTTTCCTTTTTCGGGATCCTGCTCCACAAACTTCCACGCGAGATTCCTTGGCGGGATGAAGATTTTTTCCTTAATTTGAATCTTATTCCGCCCACGTCCATGGAATCGTCTACCTCTCATTTCTTCTCTTCCAGATGACATTAATTGATGCGACGATTCAACGCTCACTTGTGTCTGTATAATGTGCAAAAGAGACGATGAAACAGTTCATCACATTTTCATGCATTGTGGTTCGTCTAGTCAATTGTGGGTGGTTTTCTCAATCTTTTCCAAGTTGGGTTTTTTCTTTCAGAACATCGAAGAGGTCCATGAAAATTGGTCATGTCCCTTTCAAGATAAAGGTGGGAATCCTTTGGAGAATTCAATTCTTCTTTTCACTAACTTGTGGGAGTAAGGTTGGACGAAAATAACATAATAATTAAGGCTGTCACTAGTTGGGCTTTGGTTAAATAGGCATTCAGGGCATCTCTTTTCAATGTGTCATCTAATTGGAGATTAAACCCAATGGAAGATCGAGAAGATAAATCATGGTTACCAAATGGAAAGAGCCAGAATGGGGAGTGCTGAAACTAAATTTTGATGGTAGTTCATTACATGTTGGCAGTCCGTGCCTACACATTGATATATATTTTAGCTTTTGCCTCAATGAAGTTCATAAATTTATCAAGAAATAAATAAATGTAGGATGAATGCTGAAACAAACAGGATTTTTTTTATCTGTAGAAACAAACACGATATGGCCATTAAAAAAAAGGAAAAAGAAAAAGAAACAAACAGGATGTGACGGTTTCATTATCAGTGGTTTGATTCTTCATGTTCCTCATGAAACAACAGGATGACAAATTGCATAGTGAGAAACAGGTTTAAGAACATTATGCACTGGGCAGTCTCTGCCCATGCTTTGATCTATATTTTACCTTTCCCTTAATAAAGCTGGTTAAATTAATGTAGGATGAAATCTGAATGGTATTGAAGTTTTACTTGACTGATCAACATTACTGATAGATTCTACAATTCATATGTTCATCAACGGAATGTTAAGAAAAGATCAAAAAGATGGGGCCTGAATACATATACCTGAAAACCAAACACATATTGCAGGAGATCAAATATATCTGACTTCCGCAGATTAGAAACCTCAAAATCAGAAGGAAGCCTGGGTAAGTCTATAGTGTATCGTATTGCAGATATTGCAGCTTTAACCTGGAAAAGTTGTCAAAGATACAAAGTCAGAATTGAACAAAGACTGTTTCTAAATAGGCATATCTATCCCCAGCGAATCGAGTAGAACAAAATACACTTGTGAAAATATGATCCCTTAGAAATTTAAGTAACGGCCAAACATCTGACTAATAATATGATTTTTTGAAGGGTGACTCATGAAGAAAGTGATAAGGAGCTGTGGAAAACATAGTTCAGACAAGGATGTGATAGCGTTGATTAAAATTAGAAAGCGAACAGGAAATAGAGGCAGAAACTTACTTCAGGGAAGAATCCAATGGCATTGGTTAAAGCTGGTGCATCTAAGGGAACAATATTGTATGGAGTAAGTTCTCCTGTCAGTGTTGCATCAGCTTTCTTTATCTTTCTTAACTGAAACAAATCAATAAAAAAAAATAAAAAAAACACAAATATGGTTGAGAAAAGTCCTTGCAGTTGAATTTCAGTTTATAGAATGTGCCGGTCGGCACAAGGATGGGAGACATGATACAAGGTACACCATACACCTAGCAAGTCCGTCTGCAGAATAGGGCCGTCAATAGGCTGGGCCCAGGTCAAGTAAAATCAAAATTTTGAATAGGACCAGGCCAACCAGTTCAAAATCCGGACACAAGAAACCCAAGGCTCATACATTGACAGCCTTAGTTCAGAAGCTTGACATTTTCAAAATATATCCTCGAAAGAACTTGAGCAAACTGAAAAAACTAATAGGAAGCAAGAAAAGGACATGTAATACAAAAAAACAAAAAAACAAAACAAAAGCAAAACAAAAAAAAGATCCATTGAAACTGCAATTAAATAGGATACAATGACTTGTTAGTTCTAAATAGCATCTGGTTTGAACACTTTAAAAAAATAATAATAATAAACATAAAATAAAATTAGAAAAGCCAAGTTTAATGTGCTCTGAACTATATAAGTATTAGAAGTACTGTACAAACTAAGCATAAGGTGTTAAATGTGTATCTCCAAGTTAGAAGTCCAGAATTAGGGATAAGAAAAGTTCACCTCTTCATTAATCTGTCTGCCCACCCCATCAGTAGCTGCATCTCTAGAAAGTACCTCCATCACCTCAACTAAGGCTCTCAGGGTGGCATAAACCTTTTTCATTTCTACAGACCTCAGTTCCAACCTGACATAAGAGGTTCAGTCTAAATCAGTCAGTTTCTAGTTGTGATGTGCCAATTTTTAAAGAAACAAACACATATTTAGCATCAATTAAATCAGCGTACTATATCACATGCAATCAACCGATTTGAAAGATGATCCTTTGACCATCATCCATTTGTGCAAATTTGCAAACAGTTGAGAACACACACTCACATATGCTTAGACACTCTTGAATCCAAGCATAGACATGCACACACTTAATTCAGCTTGCAACTCAATGACTACACTTTGCTAGTAAGGAAACAGTTGAGTCAACAGGAGAAAGATTGTTTTAATAATTATATTGTTTTGGAGCACTATCATAGTATTAAGTTTCAAAAAACACTGATAAATTGTAACTGTTCTTTAGAAAATTTACTATTTAATTGTAGAAGAGCTTATTTGTGATCAACATTGTTTGTGATCAATATTCAGATTGATCTACTGTTCTACGGTATGGACCCGCTTTGGCTTGAAGCTAGAGTATGCCGTATAAGCCGCAAGGGACCCGAAATTGAACAGTCTAGTCTCTGAATAGTATGATAAACCTTGCCATAATGAATAGACTATTCCACAATGACAATAATAGTTCTTTTAGAACAGAAAGAAGTAGTTCATCAAGAGCAGAAGATAATACTATAGTTAATAGTATCCAGACTAATTACGAAAATAGTAGTCAAGAATTATTAAATTGAAATATCCCTAGAATACCTAACAAAGAAATATATAAAGTAGGAACATTTGACTTTATTTCAGACTATTCGATAAAAGCTAGAGAACAAACTGTTAGGTTAGATAATGAACACCAGACTATAACATTACTCTCGTTGGAAGCCATCAACAAACATATAAAAAAGAAATATAGTTATTTGCATATAGGATTAGTACAAGTAGCAGTCAAACCATTAACTAGGGAAGGACTAAATGCTAGTGTGCTTATGTGTCTGGGAGATTGTAGACAATTAAGATTTCACGATTCACTATTAAGAATAGTAGAATCTAATTTGTATAATGGACCAATTTATTTCAATTACTATCCAAATTTTCCATTATCATTAAGAGATCCAAACATATTACATGGCTTAATTCTTAATATCAAGACTAGTGGATATAGTTTAATGCAAGGAAGCTTACCTTTAGCAGTAATATATAGAATACACTATGAAGTTATGAATACAAGTTTAGTACCAAGAGCTTTAAAAGCTAGTCCTAGAGGACAGACTATATTGTTACAATCTGATATATCTAAGTCCAATATAATAATCCCAAAAACCATAGAATGGGATCAAGTACAACTTCCAGATAATTGGAATATAGGACAACTCGAACCACCACAAACCACAGAAAATAGAGATTTAGAACAAATAGTAAAACATCCAGATGGTACAGTGGAACTCAGATTTAACCCAACTAGGAAAATAACATTAAATATTTAAGAAATAAATAATTCAAGACCATCATTAATTCAAGAAAATAGGCATTCAACATCCAGAATACCAGAAATCCCTATAGAGACCATGCAAGGAGTACAAAATACATCAAGTATATCTCAACCTTATTATTCAGCCAAAAAGAAAGAATTATCTCTAACTTACTCATCGATGAGACTAGAAAGAGAATTATTAGTATTAGAAAAAGAATTTGTATTAAACGAAATAGCATTAGACCGAGATTTTAACACAGATTATAATAAAGAGAATAGAAAAAAAAATTATAAAATATACCCAAAAGAAAGAGAAGAAAAATTAATGAAAAATCTACACTATAAATATTGTAAAAAAGATCAGATTAATATTCCTTTCTTTAAATAGTTTGAGATATGGAAACAGCCTAGCACTGCAAGAGAAACTAATGTAATAACAAGATTAACACAAACCTAGAAAACTTTAGATGGAAATGAGATTAAGTCAGTACATCCACCACCAGAACAAATTAATATTAATGTTAAAAACTCAACAATCCAAGCTACTCCTTTTAGAACTATTTAACCAATAGATTCCGGCACAAGATTTCTTACCTTAAGAGAAGCAAAAGCAATTGTAGATCAAAATAATTATATAAACCAATATCTACAAACAATAGGAAGTTAATTAAATAGAGTAGAAATTGTTTCAAATCAAATAGAAAATGTAGTACAAGACATTATACCTCTAGAATAGGGACCAACACTTACATTCCCCCACAAAAAAACTTAATCGTAGATGAAACTCGTATATTTAAACCATATGAATTCCCTAAGAATATGAAGTTATTGAAAGATTCAATAGAAGAATTATTAAAAAAAATCACGAAAAATTAGCTGCGAGAAAATTACCAGAATCCTCCACAGATAAAAATAAAGGAAAAACTATAACACCTCTAGAACAGGTACAACTATTAGAAATAAACGAAATAGATAGATCACACGAACGATCATATTCAACCCAAACACTTATGCCTCCAACTAGAAATTATTACCTTGGACACACACCTATAGATTTACAATTTGAGGAAAGAGCACAAATTACTCAAAGTTCATACTCAGGAGGAGAATTGTATGAATTGTACGTAGATGGAATGACTGAATAACAAATCTTAAGTTTAGCTCACAAAATGACTATAGTCAGTGCCTCTACTATGCATAAGAGAGAATATTACAGATGACTTTACGGCTGCTCAAATGATAGTTGCAGGATTTACAAGACCTCTCAAAGGCTGGTGAGATAACTATCTTACTTTAGAAGAAAAAAAATTATTTTTACTATTAAAAAAGATGAAGTAGGATTACCCATCTTAGAAAATGGACAACAAGTTCTAGATGTAGTTAATACACTTATTTTTACCATTATCAAACATTTCGTGGGAGACCCAACAAACCTTAGACAACGAGTAGGAGAAATACTTAATAATTTAATATGCCCTAAATTAACAGACTTTAGATGGTATTATAATGTGTTTACTAATAAAGTAATGCTTAGACCGGCTTGTAGAGCACCTTATTGGAAAAAAAAGACTTATAACAAGACTACGTAACTTGTTTGCAGAAAGAGATAGGACTAAACTATCCCGATTTTATGGAAATAATAGTATCCCTTACAGTGATCTCGGTTATGTAGACATAGTATCTTTTGTAAAATCTCAAGGACTAAAATTATGTACAGAATTAAGATTAAAAGCTAAGCTAAAGAGTCAAATGTAAATGGTGGAAGCCCTTTAAATTCCAAAGAGTCACAAAATCCGCTCTTGTGGAATTCTTTAGCAAGAATCTCCACCTCTGCAAAGATCAGAATTTTCAAATTCCAATACAAGACCAGTAATTTTTAGTCTCAAAATCATAACTAGCAGCAGCCAAAACTAAACCAGAATACAAGCAAATTCTTAATGAAGCATAATCACAGTTAGCATCAGATGAAGAAACTGAAGAAGTATCTAGTACACATTACCTCCAACAAAATGAAGATGTTTAATATGGATATTTCATTCAATCAGGACAATGAACCCAGATATGACGTTAGCAGCATTCAAGACTAGTACAAAGAATCCGCCAGCACAACGACTACTGTACAAGCAATCATTTAAGACTATTATAGATAATCTACCAGCACAATGACTACTGTATAAACAATTATTCAAGACTACTGCAGAGAATTAGCTAACACGATAGTTACTGTAGACTTTTTGATTTTCAGCTAACAAAATCATTATATAGCACTTGCCACCTTCACAAAATGACAGAATAAAAAGCTTTGTCGCACCTTCCGGAACATCAGCTGTCCCGGACTTTATATACAAGATTTCAAGTCCGCCATCTATAAACATGAAGATCTGTTCATTTGCAAAGCAGGGCGAAAAATAAGTTTTCCTTAATTTTCTTTTGTAAACCCTATGTAATATTCAAGAGTCCTGGTTCCCTTCAAATTTCTAAACCTGTAATCTTTTAGTTTGTAATTCCAAATTTCATCAGAGTTTGTAATTTCCTCCAAGATTGTAATTTGTTTCAAGTCTATAATTTGATTGTAAGTATTTTCAATTTACTTTTATCTTTACATCATCATCCGAAGCCTATCATGATAATAATTATCATTTTAGGAATACTCATTTTTGTTTCCTTTGCAATCTTATACGGACTTTACCTTTGTTATCTTAGTTGTTCAAAATAGATCTCATAATCTTAATTTTTATAATAAGTTTTATTTTACCACTTATAGAAATCTTTACAAAATTGATTTTAAAGATAAGCATCGTTTTATGAAAGATAAACATCCTTTAAATGGAATGGTACTCTTTGAATTGAATAAATGAATTAAATGAAGCTACTCACATTAAATTGATTGAATGAATGCATTGTAAAATGACTGTGCCGGAAAGGTCATTTTGAAATTTACATTAGTTTCTCTTACGGTGCTGGGTTGTTTCTATATCTCAAACCATTTAAAGAAAGGAATATTAATCTTATCTTTTTTACAATATTTATAGTGTAGATTTTTCATTAATTTCGCTAGACCCCAAGTTAACTTGTTTGGTAGGTTGGTAGGTAGATTCATTCAATTCATAGAGTCATTTAATAATACATTCATTCAATCAATTTAATATAAGTAAATTTATTTAATTCATTTATTCAATTCAAAGAGTACTATTTCATTCAAAGGATATTTACCTTTCATAAAAAAAAAATGTTTATCTTTGATATCAATTTTGTAAAGATTTCTATGAGTGGTAAAATAAAACTTATTGTACAAAATTATGATTATGATATCTATTTTGAACAACTAAGATAACAAAGGTAAAGTCCGTATAAGATTGCTAAGAAAACAGAAATGATAATTACTACCATGATAAGCTTCAGATAGTTATACAAAGATAAAAGTAAATTGAAAATACTTACAATCAAATTATAGACTTAAAAGAAATTACAAACTTTGAAATTAAAAAATTACAGGTGTAGAAATTTGAAGGGAACTAAGACTCTTCAATATTACATAGGTTTACAAAAGAAGATTAAGGGAAACTTGATTTTTGCCCTGCATTACAAATGAACAGATTTTCATATTTATAGATGGTGGACTTGAAATCTTACATCTGGAGTCAGGGATAGCTGGCGTTCCAGAAGGTGCGACAAAGCTTCTTATTCCATCATTTGTGAAGGTGGCAAGTGCTTTTAGTGATTTTGTTGGCTGAAAACAAAAAAGTCTACAGTAACTGTTGTGTTGGCAAATTCTCTGCAATAGTCTTGAATGATTGCTTGTACGGTAGTCATCGTGCTAGCAGATTCTCTACAGTAGTCTTAAATGCTGCTAATGTCATATCTGGGTTCATTATCCTGATTGAGTGAAATATCCATACTGAACATCTTCATTTTATTAGAGGTAATGTGTACTAGATACTTCTTCAGTTTCTTCATCTGATCCTAACTGTGATAATGCTTCATTAAGAATTTGCTTGTATTCTGCTTTAGTCTTAGTCGCTGTTAGTTTTGCTTGAATTGATTATTTTGAGACTAAAAATTGTTGGTCTTGTGCTAAAATTTGAAATTTTTTATTTTTGCAGAGGTAGATATTCTTGTGCTGGAATTTGAAAATTATGCACTTGAATTCCCACATCTAACCATAGTAATAGACCAAGGAATAAGTTTCCAAACTTTATGCATTCTTTTTTTTTTTTTAAACGACAGACTTTATGAATTCCCGCATCCAACCTCTCCACTTAGAACTGCAACCCAACTAGCCCATCATGAAATCTAAGAAGTCCTAGTCGATGTGGTCATAGGCCTTTTTCAGGTCCAATTTGCAAACTATTCCTTTCGTTCCTTCCCTGTGGCAAGAATCCACGCATTTATGGGCTATCCATGAACCGTCTTCCTTCAATTAACACAATTTGACTTTTCAAGATGATGCTGGCAAGCATATTTTTTAATATAGAAGCCAATGCTTTTCTAAGGATTTTACTCTAATTGGCCTAAAATCCTTTAAGCTTTCCGCACCTGCTACCTTCAAGATAATGGTAATGAATGAAGCCCCTAACTCAACCGAGAGACAACCTCTTTCAAAGAATTTATTCATTAAGCTTATCACGTCTCCTTTCACTGCTTCCCAAAAGACTCAATAGAAAGCCATCGGGAAACCGTCAAGCCCCGAGGCCTTGCCACAAAGCATCAACTACCACTTTAATTTCGTTCCCAGAAAATGGTTTTTCAAGAGATTTAGCATCAGCTCTAGAGAGGGAATTAAAATTTAGATTATCTAACCTTGGTCTTTTCCACCTTTCACTTCTCAGGAGTTCCTTAGAGTATCACATATATGGTTTGAATATTTTGAAATTATCAATTTTTCTCAAATGACAAAAGATGCTGTTACAACAACATCAACTTCAATGAAGCTAATCGTTTGAGACAACCAAGGGCCAACGATTTGAGGTCCTGAACAATATTTGTAGCACCATATTTAGCAATGGCAGACAAAATTGATGGGTAGTAGTAACGTTAAGATTGCATGTTCAAGGAAGATTTATGGTACGCACTAAAATTTGGCTAAGCTTGAATTGCAATTTGGATTTTTAAATCACATGGTGCACAAGAGTGTTAGAGCATTTTTTTTTTTTTTTACAGTTTCACCTAAAATCCAGATAACACTAAAGAAGTAACAATTGTCATGATGAGCAGGTGTGCAAATTTGGTCCCCACATCTTTTCTCTAGCGTACATCCAATGGAAAAACAAAAAAAAATGCCAATCTGTAAACAAACATCCTTAGAAGGATTCTTAAATACGATGAAGCACCAGTCCATCCTCATTCTTGTCAAATCAAACTACAATATATCCGTACGACCATGTATTTACAACAAATCATGAAAGTTATACATAAAAAGAAGTACGTACTCTCCCAAGTTAGTGCTGAAGGTTCCGGATTCCCTCCATCTCTCCTCCTCTTTCTGGATATCATCGACTCGATGCTGTCGTTTATAATTCCGGTAGAACTCCCACAAGCGTTCAAGGTCATGATCGCGATCAATTTTTGCCCCGTCCTTCTTAGCAAGTTTTTGCTGAACATAAACCCAGCCCACACTTAACAACCCACAGAGCCCAAGAATTGAACCAAAACAATACTTGCATGACAGCATAAGTGAGCGTCTACATAGAAGCCAAATCCAAAATAGTATATTGTTTAACAGAAAGGGTTGTTTGTTCCGACCAATGGCTCTCATCCATCCATTCACGCTGGGGGAATCCCTCCATCCAATCCCATTTTGCATGTGCATCCAGATTCCTGCCACATCAACGGACGGATGGAAGCCAACAGGTACACAATCTCCAGTCAACTGATTGGTAAACAGATTCATGCTCGTAGTCTAAATACCTTAATTACAGACATTAAACCGGTCTTGAACTGAAGTACACCTCTGCCATCGCTGTTGGGGTCCAGATTTTGTGCCATGGAATACGCTTGCTCGCACACTAAAAGTCATGTGATTCACACAGAACAGCTCAATTCAACATTTTTGAACTTACAAAAAAAAGAAAAAAATCGATGGGAATTTCAAGCTCTGGAGAGAGAATAACTCACGGATCCTGGCGACATTCGGATCCTCTTCTTGGATCTCATCAGCGGCCTGCAAGATTAAGTCGATGTTCGTGGTCCTCCCAAGCGAGGGCGGGACGGCGCTAGCGAGCCCGCTGGAGGACCGTCCTTGTCCTTGCCCAGTGTTCCGGAGCTGCTCCCTCTGTAGTGTTGCGCGAACAAGGCGCTCCCAGTTGTCGAAAACCCTAGACATTGCTCCGACCTCAAAACCCTAATTGGCCAAGATGGAGCTTTTTGAGAGGATTGGAAGCAGATCTAGAGCAGAGAAATGCGGGTTTTCATGGCTTTGAAGAAGGGGGAAAGAATATAATGGGAAGAAAGGGGGGAATTTTTTGAGGATTCTAGAAAGGAGAAATGGAGAAGAAACGCCGCGTGGAAATGTATATAAAGCAGGGGAAGAGCCGAGAAGGAATCGCGGAGAAGCCGGGAAAGGGGACTGGGAAACAGAGGGAGAAACTGGCGAGGGGGATTTATTTTAAAATGGCCTGTAGATTTTAAAATTTTACATATAGCTCCCTGGAAATTTAAAGGAATAAGGAGGATATTCGCGCGATGGTAGATTGAGTATCCAATTCGCCGACGACGTGGAATGTACGTGTGAGATCAATGCCATTTTTCAGGTGGATTTCCCCTCGACCATTACATGGCACAAACAGCATTCCTGGTACACTTATCCTGTGGGACATATGTGTCTTCTGAATACATGAATGGTAGCGACCAGTGCGGGCCAGTCATGTTTGGACCCACCACATGATTTTTAGACCACTGCAATCGCATGGTATTCCCCTCCTGATGAACGGACCAGAAATCGTACACGTGAGCCATTTCAGCAATTGTGTTGCGAATGCCGAATGGCGTGTTCAATTTATACTCGCGCGTGGGACCTTTCATTTTCTCCGGCTTGACTGACCGCTTCCCTCTTTGCGATTGGCAACGCGGGCCGGGTCGGACGGGACGCAGATTAGCTATGACAGCTTCAGTAGCAATCTCACCACTGAAATGACGTCACCAAGTTCTGTGGGCCCAACCATGATGTATCTGTTATATCAACACCGTCCATCCATTTTGAGAGATTATTTTATAGCAGGAACCAAAGCTCAAGTGTACCCCACCACAGAAAACAGTATGGATTCCACCACAGAAAACAGTATGGATTGAATGCCTGTCATTAAAAACTACTTGAAGGCCACAAAAGTTTTCTATCAAGCTTATATTTGTTTTTTTTTCTCTTCTTCCATGTCTTTGTGAACTTATAAAAAGGTGGGTTCACAGATAAACATCATGGTGGGCCCTAGGAAGGTTTCAACGGTAAGCATCATTGTCCCCACTGTTTTCTTCTGTAATGGGCTCACTTGAGCTTCGGATCTACATCAATTTTGAGTTCATGGCCTAAAATGATCTCTCCAAAGGTATGAACGGTGTGGATACAACAGATACATCATGGTTAGGCCCACGGGACTTGGTGACGTCACTATAGTTGCGAGATGGTGAAGGGGTCGCGGATTAGCTGTTATCCTTACCGTGTTGGCCCACCTTGATGAATGTATTATATATCCACGCTGAACATCTGTTTTCTAAACTAATTTCATCATGTTGTGCAAAAACTTAAGCAGATCCAAGTCTCCAGTGGACCACACCACTCTAAAAGGAGATGAATAACCAATGCAAACTTTTTTAGGCATTTTGGATCAATTTGATCTTTGCATTTTCCCTTCATACATCCAGGTCTTTTTCACATTATCAAAAGTTGGATGGAAAATAAAAATTACATATTTTCTTATAATTGCCCTGTGAAGTTTTTTTTTACCGCCAGCATCCAATCACCTCTTTTTCCTGTGGTATAGTCCACTTGAGATTTAGATCTGCTTAAACTTTGGGACAACGTTGTAAAATGGCCTGGGAAAACGTACGGCGGCATTGATATATAACAAATTATCAAGGTGGGCGACCCCATAAAATTATCCATAAGGCTGAATCAACGCTCAGTTTTTAGTCTACCGTGATTTGGGGACAATTATTTCATCCTATGAGGCACATTAGATTAATGGATTGGATGGCATATAAACACCCTCATCATGGGCATCCCATCTCAACTTCTTCCTACATGGGGCCACCAGAGTTTGGATCGATGGTGACTTTTGAGCTCCCAGGCAACCTACTGAAGGTATGCATTACCGTACCTAATGGATGGGTGAATCTCATGAAAGTTCCACCCAAGTGGCTCTGAGTTAGCCAAGGGACCCACTGAAGGTACACGCATGAGGTATACCAACGTGGCTCTGTTATTTTGTCTCGCCACGACTAAGGATCTAGCAAGATGCGGACCATGTTTGGAGGCACTAAGGGTGCTTTACCGTAGCATGAAGACTCTGGAAGGCCTACCATGATATATGTTTTATTATGCTATATGTTGTCTTCCAAATCTGGTCAACAACAAACGAGATTGAGGTGGTACTGAAACTGTTTAATTTAATTGTTGAAAACTGTAGATGAAAAATAAAAAACAGAAATAAAATTATTTGAAAATAAAATAATTAAGAAAGAAAGACCTATGTATTGAGTCGAGGGGTGATCGAGTCACTCAACTTGAAACTAAATCTATCCTCCTTGTGCCGCGTCCAAAATACAATAAAATTTCTTAGACAGTTGGCATCCAAAATACAACGACTATTGCCCAGTCTCAATGGTGTACTCGTTGTACACGGGCTCGAACCAACACACAAAACTTAAACCCGAAGTGATGGACTCGCTTGCAAACTCAATTGGTAAAATAACAATGAACCAGAGAGGATTTTGAAGAACCAGAAAGAAAACATTTAATTTCAGATTGATAAAAACGGATTAGAGGATAGGTCTATATATAAATCGTGATTAGGTGTCTGAAGCACCATTTCAAAATGAGTTAGGTTCGTTGGATTTAAATCTAACAGGAGTGACCACCCGAACAGATGCATCTCTCTGGTTTTAAAATTCATGCAAATAGGCAGGTGTGAGTATACTTGCGAAAAATCATTTAGTGCGAGTGTGCTCTCAGTCCGCACATAGACCCAGACCCGAGCCCGGCCTGGCACCTGCGACAGCGCAGCCGGCTGGCCTGCGGGCAAGCACATGTGTGGTCAACGACATAGATTTGAGCTAATGGCACAACCTCCATCGAACCAAATTCACATACCCCCTGAGAAGGGGCTTAAAGGGCTCAAGCCTAATGCCAAAACTACATCTTATAAACTTAAGTTTTCCTTTAGTCATTTCCGATGTGGGAGTAAAGAGTAGCATAAAAAGACAATTTTTTCAAAAGAGAAACATGGAGGGAAATTCAATTTTGAAACACATTTTAATTTTAAAAAATCTTTTAAAATACAACAGAAATAGCTTGAGGCTTCATGATTGTCCTCCAAATAAGCAACGGGGGGAGAAGTTGTTGTGCGGCAGTAGACTATCTGATGCCTAAGTCAGGTCGGCTAAGGTCGAATAGTAAAGTGGTAAAGGTTGCGCGAGTGTCGTACGTTTTGCTTTTAATTGGTGAGGGTATTTATAGAGTGGATGGCGTGATCCGAATTTAACCAATCCTCTGGGATACAACAGCTTGCAGCTTTCAATCATGGGAGCGTGGGGCGGCCCTTAGCGCTGACGGTCCTAACCTGACATGCTAAGCTTGCAGCAATCACCATGCGTGGGTTCAAGTTCTAAATTTGACATCATTTACGTGTCGCATTGAAGGGACTGTAGCGGGATTCATATCCCGAGTTTTTCACGGCACCCCTTGTAGAGGGTTGGCTTGGTCCAATCGGGATGTGAAGCTTGGGGTTTGAGCTTCTCCCCTCGAGCTCTCTACCCGATCTGTAAATTCTTTGGTGGCAGCTTGATTGGATCACCTGCCTTGGAGTTGGCAAGATTTGCCTGTTCTATTTATAAATGCTTTTCCTGGTCAAACTCCGCTACTGCTCAAGGAGTCGATCGAAGTATTAGCCCAACCTTGCTCCACCTCTGCTCGGTGGTCATGATCGAGAACTTGTACTTGGGCCTTTGGGCTTACAGGCTTTCTATCTGCATGCGAGACCAGTTCGAAACCCGCCCACAACATTGTTCATCCATTTTTCTAACTCATCTGAGGGTGTGATTTTTCCGGCTTATTTAAGGATGTAAACCCAAAACTGAAGCATATCCAAAGCTCAAATGGACCACACCAAAGAAAATAGTTGATATACTGATGTCCAACTTTCTTTAGGCCCACAATGATATTTATTTGTCATCCAACTTATTCATAGACAAACAGACTTGAATTGAGGAAAAACACACATATCAGCTTGATTTAAAACTTTGATCGCCCTGGGAAATTTTCAGCAGCAGGCGTTCAACTCCCACTACTTCACGTGTTATGGTCCACTTAAGCTTTGGATATGCTCCAATTTGCTCACGGTCATGCCCTAAATTGAGCTGAAAAAGGATAGACAGAATCAATAAAACGCATACATCACTTTGAGCCCCGTGGAATCTTCGCACTGTGGTAAAGAGCACATGGATTTCCGCGTGGAAGCTTTAGCTGGAAGTTCCTGGGAACTTAGGTGGGGCTCACCTTGATGTTTGTGAGAAATCCACCCCGTCTATCCATTTTGTGAGCTCATTTTAGAATACAAGACAAAAAATTGAGCAGGATCCAAGATTCAAGTGGGCCTAAAACGTGATGATTGAACGTCCACAGCTGAAATATTTGTGGGCCACATAAGTTTTGAGTCATGCTAATATTTGTGTTTTCATTTCATCCCGGTAGGAATGATGTCATGAACAGTATGGATGGCATATAAACATCACTGTAGACCCAGGGAGGCTTCAATGGTAGGAATTTCCCTACCCACCTTTTCTTTTAGTGCGACCCACTTGAGTCTTAGATCCGGCTCTTTTCTGTTCGCATGTCTTAAAATGGTCTCAGAAAACGGATGAATGGGGTGGATTTCTCACAAACATTATGGTGGGACCCACGTAGGTTCCTAGCGCAGGAACATCATGCGTTCGGGTAAAGAGTGCCAAGCAACTCACTAGCGCCTCACTACACAGTCCACGTCGGATCTAGCATGGGTCGCCATCCACTGGGCCCGCATGCTGGAATGGTCCGATGATCTGGACCGTCCATATTCTCTCTACAGCCATAATAAGCTTTGTTTCATGTCAAGCTTCATCGATGATACTAAACTTTGATATTTTACTTTTTAATTGAATACAAGGCACCGATATTTTTGTTTTCCTAGTTTTAAATTTGCCTACAAATGCAAAAATGATATTAGTCACAAT
The DNA here is from genome assembly GCA_003013855.2 of Liriodendron chinense. NCBI lineage: Eukaryota > Viridiplantae > Streptophyta > Magnoliopsida > Magnoliales > Magnoliaceae > Liriodendron > Liriodendron chinense. The sequence goes on along the minus strand of PVNU02000637.1, from coordinate 8,243,604 downwards.
CATTCGTCTGCCTAAGTTTCTTACAGCCGCATGTATAGCAGAGAATCTGCAGCATGAGCGGTTCGACAGTTAGAACACAACACACCGGCCCAATCGGCGGCAGCAAATGCTCGATCCTGAGTGATGGCGGAGAGAAAATGAGCTCGGGCACTTATATAGCCCCGTATCCCTGTTTCACCCCTCTATGGGCTAATTTCAGGCTGATACAGCTGTATCGTTCACACGGCACACTGGTACAGTTACATACCTGTTTAAAAACAATATGTCAAACCATGCTAACTTGGGCTCATCTCAATGCAAGAATCTGAATAACTTACCATGTGGACCGTACCATGAACATGGCCCACCTTGAAAGAGAGGCCGGTATGATCATAATGCCAGCTACATTTGTAGCTGATCATGAATTGTCCATTTTCCTCATACGCATGGGGCGTGCATAATAACATCTGGGCAGGGGCATGTCAACAGTGGGATGAGCTTGATGGATGCCATTATCTCTAGCATTTGCACCAATCTAGTGCACATTACATAAGAAGAACGAATTTAGAATTTTGCCCATTAAAATTCGGTTGGATAGAGGTTAGGTCCAAGTAAAAAATAACCAACCCATTAGCATAGAGGACCAGACTGGGCCCCCTTTATTGCTATCGATTTTGATTGAAAAACAAGAAGGATAACAATCCAAAATCAACACGTAAAATCAAATGGTTAGGATGGTGCAATTAATGTTTGGTATGTTTTCCATTGACAATGGGGTCCACAATTTGTACAATCCAAATTGTCTTATATAGTGTATGTGTGATCAAAATCGAGTAAAAAAGAAAAAAAAAAACATGCTTAATTAGCTACTTTTTAAAAGTTTAAGTAGGGTCCATTTTTAGTATGACCTAAATTGGATCCATTTAAAAATTGGGTCCAATTCGGGTTGACTTTGAAATGATCTAGACCTGGACATTTAAAAGCTCAAGTTGAACTTTTGCACACATGCTAACCCAATTTATCTAAATCCACTAATTGTCGAGCTGAGCACACTGCCCGAGGACCCCATTTGCACCCTTAATGGTTACTCAAAGCCTAGGATTTTGAATCATGCTCTCACCCACATGGAGATAGGGAATCACGTGAATTATCTTTGTTAAAACGATCGAAGATATATCTAAGTGCCAGCCCAATGAACATCCAGGATCTTATAGACACAGGCAAATCTGGCACGTATGCTGCAAAAAGGACAAAAGGGGATCCAGGTGCTTTCATTTTTCAACACTTGGGGTATCCATTAGGGCAATATTTACAAATCTTCCGACCAAATGCATCAAAGTTCATAGTTACGTATTTTTTAAATACAACTAGTCAAGGGATTGCCTCATTCAGTTCATTTCCTGAATTGGTAGATTCGCAATTTCAAATTCTATGATAGGGTAGACTAGCATGAGGCTCCAGTAATTCAGCATAATACAATCCAATTCGAACCACTCGCTGCTTACCAACCATCAACATGGCACATGTGTGAGATCCGAGCAGCTCATCATATGAGTCCCACCTTGTATATGCCACTGATCAAAAGTCGAGTGTGATCTACAAAAAAATGTCTTAGAAAGACTATACATTTCTGGTCATTTGTTTTGTACACTGGCTCCGCTGATCAGTGCATTGACCCTATTTTTCAACAATGGTATTTGCATAGTGAGACTCATCTAATGGACGGAGGGGATTACCACACAAGTGTAACTGTTTAGATGGGGTCCACTGTTCAGGCATGTGCATAGATCCACTTCTGCATGTGGCATACATATAAGTAAAAATTGAACGGCCCAAATGGTGATTGCTAAGATGAGTTGTTAACCAAAAATTACAGACTCGACAGCATTACTATCTGAACAGTTAATTAAAACTGTAGATTTGCCAATGGACCTAATTCAACAAACAAGTGACCATTAAACAGACGGTTGGATGGTTGAATCGATTGCAATTTGAAGTGTTTAGTTGAATTCTCTCTCTCTCTCTCTCAAGTCGCTGTTTTCTCTTCTTTCAAGTAGCTTACCTTGATTTCTACTTATTAAACTTGAGTGATTAAGTAACTTCAAATTAAAAAAAAAAAAGTTACTTGTAAGTGATCATAAACCAAACTTACTTGTCTCAAATAAGTTGCTCATCTACAACTGTAAGTAGAAAAAGTACCTTATTTGGTTGTTTCCAAACGGGCCCTTATCTTCTCTTCCAAGAAGAAGATGATAGTGTCCCATATGCTATCACAGTTGCAGACTTACTTTTCTGAACTCAATGACCATCAGCCACCGGCCCTTGGAGCTGTTGCAGATCTACCCAGCATGATTTGAATTGTGAATTGTCACAAACAGAACCCGGTTTGTGAATCGTGCTACAGCAATCTAAATCAATGAAATATCATCAGATCCAAGCAATTCTAACTGCAAATTAGGCTGCTTGAACAGATTCAAACTGCAAGCTTAGATGCAACAAGTGACTTCTTTTCTTTCTTTCTTAGGAATCAGGAAAAGTGAAATGGTTGGGTTTAAATCGAAGACATCAATCTCCAGCAAGGAGCCTTGAGCAAGCCAAGCTCCATTTGCAACTGCCTAGAAATCTTTTCTGCACATGCGAGAGAGAGAGACTAAACATCCAGTAAATGAATTGCAAGCTTGGTAACATGTATGAATTCCCATTCCAATTCAAGGTTCAAAAGTTTCTTCGGTGAGAAGGTAGTGATGGAAACAGCTCTTACAAGTTACAAGCCTCATCATCAAAGCTTAAAAACCCTCAGCACCTGTTAAAGAGGCTACTATAACTTATAATAGGAACCGTCACTCTATGATCTGTCATGGAATGGAAATCCAGAGGTTAAACAACACCTGTTAGTTTTAAAGTAATCACCACACTAATTTCTGATAACAGTAATCATACGATGGAAGCTCCTGAAGCAAAAGCTGCTTTGTTTGATGGCGACCAAAAATGGAGCAGAGTTCCCATTTAACAAGCTCCTCTTAAGTATGCAATAGGCGGGGCATGTGCAATGCTCGTCGAGAGATAGGATGGAGGAGAGAAATTAGGGAGAGGGAGAGGGAGAGGGAGGGTCGGGCCTAGAGTTTTGAGATAAAAGAGAGGAGCCAGATGATGCTCTGGCTGCATATGACATTCAATACATGTCTTTAAAAAAAAAAAAAATATGACACTTAATACACAGGCACTTGAAATGGTACACGTTGACTATATTAACTCAAATTAAACTGACTAAATTGTGGAATCCACTGTCACTAAGAGTCTGGAAATCATATTATTTCGACAATCCTAAATTCTGATTTGCAGACACTTGTTTTGAGATAAGACCATTGGATATTTTTCATTTTTATCATCCAATAAATGTCCAGAAATCTAATAATTAAATAACCAAATAAAAGTAGATTTTGGTTCATGATACATCTAAAGCTGGTATTCATAGTTTGGATGGTTTATTTTGAATTATTTGAATGTCCATGTAAGCAATTTCTCAGTAATTTCTAACTGCCTGCGTATCATACATCATGCTTTGCCCAGTTATGAAAGTATTTCTCCAGAGAAAAAGCAGGTGTCTGAGAGACTTTTTGCGGGCAATGCAACCCATCAGATGACTTTTGCGGGTGAAATTTTAATCGTCCAAGAGACACCAGTCACATTTTTAAGTTCCTAAAATACCCTTTAATTTAATCAAGAGGTCTTTCATGTCCTTTGACTTTGCAATGTCCAGCGCCCTCCAAAAACTAATTGGGAGGGGAAAATGTCCAAATGATTCTCACGTTACATACAAATTAGATGTATATCTGTGTTATATATAATGTTGATGTACAGCTGGTTTTCTAGTAGCAACAGGAAGGAGATGTTTTTGTTTTATTTATTAAGAGGGAAGAAAGATATCTTGATTTGGGGTAAGCAGATTGATTTGGAATTCAGTCACCATTTCCATGTCAGATCAAGTTGTAAGGATCTTATTGGGGCTCTACCACATTATGATTATGCTTCTAACCAGGGTTTCAAGTATCATCCGAAGCCGGTACATATTGCCCATTAAGGACACAGGTGTATCTGCCAGATACGGCATGATACAGGGCGATATAGGGCGATACATCAGTATGGGCGGTGAACGAGACATTACTTAACACACCCATTTCAAACGCTGGTTCTATCAGCTCTACTATATCATTTCCAACTGCCAAAGGAATCAAGGCAGAGGGCCAAAAAATAAAAAGTCACTCCAATTCCATCAACAGATTTATTTAAAAAGAAGAAAAGAAGAAAAGGAAAAAACCAAGATAAAAATAACAGTCTCTTCTTGGAAACCAAAGCCCCCCTGATGATCCATGCAAAATTCAACAAAAGCTAATGAAAGCATCACATTCACCTATACACTCATAACTCTGGAAACATAATTATCTTATGAAAAAATATCCTGACATCTCCCCAAAATGGGAACTCATAGCTAGACAGTCTCATACCAGGCCCTGGGCTTCTATTCACCTGCTTGCAGAGATCCATATTTCCATTCCACAAATCCTGCAGTCTCCTTGTAGCTTCCTGCTTTTCTAACTGTCCAAACACAGACCTGTGATCAACATCTTCAAGGAAGAAAGAAAGACCAACAAAAAGAAAATACACTCGAGAAGTATGTAAACAGCAATAGATCAGGAAAGAGAAACATGAATCAAGCCCATCTCAGCAGGGGTAAACTTGGTCAAGTGGACACACATAAATCACAGTTTCGCCAATAAAAAACAACTCAAATCATCATAAAAGTTCAAATAAAACACAAACTTCAAAACAGGATTCCAATTGCTAATCAAAACAAAAGCTGCCAGAACTCATCCCACAGGCTATGGCGTAATGCAACTTCACTAAAATAAGCGATGTCTAATAACCATTTTTTTGTCAGAATAATCAGTAATGACTAATAACATGGAGGAAAACCACAATTCCAAATTCAAATGCAAGAACCATAGCACAACCCAGAAAGCAATGGTAAAAAACTGCACGCGCAATATACTTGTCATGTACAAGACTGCTCTAGATTGATGCATGCCCAAGGCCCAGCATGTGTCATGGGCTGTTGTTTGTTGATGATTTTTACTAATAATCTTTTTTTTTTTTATCAGAACAGTCAGTCACGACTAATAAAATTGAGTAAAACCACAAATTTCCAATTTCAAATGCAAGAACCATAGCACAACCCAGAAAGCAATGGCAGCGCAATATACTCGTCATGTACAAGACTGCTCCCGATTGATGCATCCCCAAGGCCCAGCATGTGTCATGGGCTGTTTGTTGATGATTTTTGGGCCTAATTTTTGCACCTACAATTTCTATTTTTAGGATTATAGTTGAAGGTTTTGTTGATTCTTTGAAGATCTTGGAGGCTGATTCTTTGAATTTTAATAAGCTATTTTTAGGGAATTACGTTACGTCAAATCTTTGCAAGATGCAGATTGATGTAGGCTCAAGCCCCACCACCAGGCCCAACAAGTGTTGGATTTGTGCGCTCTTCATTGATGATTTTTGGGCCTATGTTTCAGGGTCTACAATTTCTATTTTTAGGATTCTAGTTGAAGATTTTGTTGATTCCTTGAAGAACTAGCGGATTGATCATCTAAATTTATATAAGCTATTTTTAGGCCATTACATGTTGGCAGAGTGTTTTTAGTTCATTTGTTGCTTTTTTGGGTAGATTTAATTGATATGGAATCAATCTCACATTTAGGAAATCTGCTTCAAGATTTAATAAGGATTTCAGGATGTCTTTTAGGAATCGCATCAGTGATGTTGCAACAATTGATGCACATATATCAACCTATGCATACAGTTGACAAATCACTAATTATGTAAGAGAACTCCAGCAGTGGAGGGAATCCGGAGAAAGTTAGAATAGGAGGATGCGTAAGGGAAGGTTACCACTATGGTCCGATTCAACAACTGGTGACCCTGGCTAGTGAAGATACCCATGACTGAATTTTTTCGATTGCTGGAACATGATAGAGAACCCAAAATTAAAGAAATCATGTCTCACAAGTTTAAATTGGTAGCCAATGAGTTTTTGGTCATGCATTAGCATGGTGACAATTTTGAAGCCAAAAGAATATGGCAGGATCAGTGGAAAGTAATTTCTTGAGAAAAAATAAAAAAAATAAATTAGAAATGAAGGTCACAATAAAAGTTTCAACGAAGCTGATTCAGTCATTAGTAAAGTCGAAGTCAATGGGGGTACTATCGTGAAAAGGTTAAAACCTCGGGCTCGAGGATGTAGTTATCCGATAAAAAGACCCACCTGTCATATAACTATTGTAGTGAGGGATAGCTCTAAAAAGAAAACGGAGCAGGTATATATTTAGAAACAAAAGGTCAATGGAAAGATCCTATAATAGAGAGATATTTAGAGAGAGAGAGAGAGAGAGAGAGAGAGAGAGAGAGAGAGAGAGAGAGAGAGAGAGAATAAAAATATGGGCCAAAAAATAAATCCACTTGGTTTCCGACTTGGTGGAGGGATAGATAACTCACATACTAACTAAAGAGAGAAGAGCTGGTTTGGTTAAGGCATGGATGAGGATATCAGTCTTAATAGTCATGAGAGTCACCGGTTCTCCTACTTTGAACATCCTTGGGGAGGTAGGAGGATAACCATGATCAAGTCAAGCGTTCTTACCCCTGACTTATGCCTGCTACCTCTATCCAAAATATCAAAACCTTTGTCAAGGGAGTTAATCGGTCAATGAATAAACAGATGAACTGCATACCTTAGCATCATGAGTTGGGTCTTGCGATATGAACTCCATAAAATTTCAGAATATGCTAATGGTCTTAAACCCAGACATGGAATAAATTTGCAGCCAAAGAAGTATTTAAAATGTCCAATGTTTACACACTTGCATTGAAACCAGAGGATATAATTAATTGAGGACTTAGGTAATGAATTGGTGACAACAAATACTATCATTAGCAATGGGGCAGCAAGCTAACTTCCCATGTTAGACAGCCAAGGGATCTCCCAACGTCGAGGGAGGATAAATAGCTATGGATGAGGGACAATTGCACCCAATACGAGACAAAGTAGCACCTCTTTCACATACTTCAAGTATGGGCAACTAGAACATCATGCTTTTCAATGTCCTTCATATAGCACAGAACAAAAGCAAATTTGGCCAATGAAGGAATTATGTCAAAGATGCACCAAATCATGCCCCAACAAAGAGCATGAGAATGAAGAACAAGCATGTAACGATAAGGACTGACTATAAAAGATGTAACAAATGTGTATAGAGGTAGAGATGTTGGTTTATCCAGCAAAGCGATGCTATCAATGCCTCAAGTAATTAATAAGGTGCGCTGGTTTGAGCACAAAATTTTTCGCACCCCTTCTGAATTCTAATGGGGAGATATGCATGATTTTGATGATGGGGGAAGCAGTGAGAACACAATCTCACAGGAAATTCCAGATATGTTAAAACTAAAAGAACGTAGAGCATCGACATCCGCATTAGATTCATTGGATCAAGAAAAGAGGTGAAGTCTCTGTTGAATTTAGGTGCTTGGTATCCTTCTCTATAGGATAAAAGCATAGGAATGGGTTGTGGTATGACGTAGTCCATGACTGCATGTCGGATATTGATGGGGAGACCATGTCTGTTGAACATAGATATGGAGAACTGACCTGCGCTGACACCTATTCCTTCATCAAGAATGGTATTAGTATCACATTGCAGCCAAGGAAGCAACTGTGTGCACCCGAATCTGATAAAGAAGATGGGGATTCACTCAGCATAAGAAAGTTTAAAAGGAGGAGAGAAGTGAAAGAAGAAGAAGACAGAAAACGAAGAACAAGAAAGTAACACAACTGTCACACATGAAGCCTATTGACACCAAACGAGAATAATACAATAATACTTGATGAGATGGAAGAACAAGCGAAATTCTAAATGCATGTGGATCATGGACAACGAATTGAAGAGATTGGATCCAGGCCTCTACTATTTGTATGAAATATCCAACTAACAGTGCCGTGTTCTTTCCAACCTAGGGGAATGATGCTAAGTCCAAGGCCTGCCATGAAGACCAATAGAAGTTGAATTTGGATTGTTTGTTAATGGTTTTTGGGTCCAAATTTCAAGGTCTATAATTGTTATTTTTGGAGGATTCTAGTTGAATTGAAGACCTTGGGTTCTGATGGTTTGGATTTGCATGAGCTACTTTTAGGCCATTACGTTTTGGCAAAATCCTTGTAGATTCATTTGTTGCTATTTTGGGCAGATTTGATTGATATGAAATCAATCCAATAGTTAGGATTTATTTATTTATTTTTGGAAAAGGTAACTGAGTAATAATATTAAATTAAGGAAGGGAAATGGAATTCGTAGTCCAAAAAGCAGGACGAGATACGCCTCACTTGGCCAAAGCTGGAACAGCAGAGTTAACACCATTTAGAACCAGGGCAAACGCAGTGTTTAGCCCAGCAGAAATGGTGTTAATCGTTTGTAAGCTTAAAAACATGAACCGAGGCAGAACATCAACTCCTAAGATCCAGTAAATTACATCAGAATGGCTGCATCACATTCTAGTTAATTTGTCATGATAATGCTTCTAGATGATGAGCAGAGATTCGTAAAAAGGCCAAGGCTATGACCTGCTGGCTTGAATTACTCTGAACTAGGCCTGAGAAAGTTGGATGCACTTTGCCCCTACTATCAAACAGGATTCCCTCAATGCCTCCTTTACCTGCACTTTCACTAAAAAAGCCATCGACTTCGAACCACCAACCTGCGGCACCTTCCTTGACCTTCAACTTTGCTTAGACATTCTCTTAGACCTGCTCCACGGAATCTGATTACAGTTGCTGACCATATCCTCAATAGCCATACCGTTAAATGCTTTATGGCTAATGCAATGTGAGAAGGTCCCCTTTTATCCTGCTTGCTATGGTGCTCAAAGACTCTTCTGCATCATTGAAAACGTGCCTATTATGCTCCAGTCAGACTTCCCAACATAAAGCCAGTGGAAGGAGATTCCAGAGAAGTCATCTGTTTGAATACGGAGGTATTCAAGATAGCAAGGAGGTCGAGAAGAGAATCTCTCGGTGTTCCAAAAGCATCAAAGAAGCCATAGCACAAGGGGATTGAAAACAGTGGATCAGCAAGTGGTTCACTGACTATACGTCCTTTTTAAACATCGTGCATCTGTTCACCAGGCAGATCCCTCTCTTTTGGAGATTGTCCATGGTAAGGATTTTACCTTTGGTCACTGTCCACATCAATGCTGCAATATGAGCAGCAGGAGTGGACTAAAACAAGCCCAGAAAAAGAAAGGAAAAAAACAAAATTGTCCTCTGCAGACTTCTTTTTTTTTTTTTGAAGGGTGACTAAGATTTTATTAAAAAGCAGCAGGGCTGCAAAGAAAACAACCAAAAAAACAAGAAGAAAAACAAAAGACCAGCTGCAAGAGGAAAGAAAAAAAACACCTCTCACAGGGCCGACCAGTCCCTACTCAAAAGAGAACAATCTTTGAGTTTATCGGAGACTGCCGCCCATCCGGAAATAAGGTACCGAGCCGATAGGAAAACCAAATACGCGTTCCTGAATGATCCTTTAAAACATCTACTATTTCTTTCGAGCCAGATGCACCACATCCCTCCTAACAGCGCAAGTCTCCAAATCGCCCGACCTTTTTTCCCAATACCTCCTCCATGCCATTGGACTATACAATCGAGAATAGAGGTAGGGAACACCCAATCAACCCCAAATGAAACCAGAAATCTGCTCCACACTTCAGAGGCGAAAGGGCAGTGAAGCAAAAGGTGATTCACCATTTCTTCGCTATGCAAGCATAAGGGGCAAGCGTTAACAATGACAAGGCCCCTTTTTCTAAGATTATCCATCGTCAAAATTCTGCCCTTACTGACAAGCCACGTAAAAGTAGCAATCTTAGAAGGAGCCCCATAGTGCCAAAAGGCCGTCCACCAAGTACTAGGAGTGCCATTCAAGGGGGAAGAAAGGAAACTAAAGAGGGAAGAGACTGAGAATAGGCCTGATTTGCTGAGGTTCCATCGAACTGAATCCGGGACGTCAAATAGCTGGACTGCAACAAGTAATGCTAGAAGAGATACCAGCTCCTCCTCTTCCTCTTCCGTCAAATTTTTCCGTAACAGAGGGGTCCAGTGAGCAGAAGGCTGAGGAGCATAATTGATGCAGGGGCATGCAATGACCTAACCCTATATGCATGTATATTCAGTTGGAAGATATTCAAATAATAAAATTACGAAACTAACTACTGTTAATCAAAGGAAACTAACAAATCTCAACACGATGATGAGATCCGTCCGTCCGGATCATGCCCCTTTGCATAAAACCATGTAAAATCATAAAACAGGGAGGATCTAGGGATATGAGGATATCCCAGATCTAGCATAGACCAGTCCACAGTCAAGTTTGTATCCGATTATCGTGGCTAGGCATCCCTCTTTTCGATTGTACCAAAAAAAGGAGGGGGGGTTCAGAAAAGGACGAGGGATGTCGAAAAGTAATGGGTTTTCATGAAATACGAATTAGGAATCAAAGAAGCTTACCTTTCCTCGCACCTTGAAAAAAGAGAGAAGAGAAAACGGAAACTCCGGGGTGGAATCCTCAACACCCGAGGGCTAATCCTGAAACCCTAATCTCTCAAACAAAGAGGAAGAAACTCACGGATTTTCTATTCATTCAATAATTTCGAAATAGGGTTTCTCACAGTATATATAAGCTACAAAAATAAAAAAAGTGCACTAAAGTGCCTGAAAACCAAAGAAATAACATAAAAACGCCCAAAGTAAGTAACGACACTAAAGCGCCTAGAAACAAGGAAATAAACAGAAAAGCGCCTAAACGTAAATCCGCTCCATGGTCTAGCGGTCATGATGCTCCTGCGCGATCCTGCATCTCGCGTACTCGTAACGCGTCAGAAAATGGGCCCCAGGGGCCCTGGCGTCCATCCACATCAACTCGTCTGCTCCAACACTCGATCTGCAACGTCGCCTCCTCTGGTACATTCTAAAGGGTGCACCACTGATGTCCGCATCAATAATAATCGGCCACCAGGCACTCTAAGTTCTGCGCAACACGAGCTAAGCTTGGGAAAAGATCCTGCAAACTCCTCTCCCCCAACCATTTGTCGTTCCAGAACCTGATTCTCGTACCCGAGCCGGCCACATACGAGATCCTCTGAGTAATATGGGACTTCACCTTCATGATCTCCCTCCAAACTCCTGTAGCTCTGTATAAAGACGAGTTCCTTAGCCACCAACCGTCGTTGTCCATGCCATATTTGCTGATGATAACTGATCTCTGCAGACTTCGTTAGCTTCTGAAAGAAAGATTTACTGTGGACTTGCCTAAGGGCTCCCACTTCCACATTTTTTAGTGTTTGCCATTACTAATGGCCGTGAACTGATCCAAGGTCTTCAATCTAATTCTTGGAAAATCTTGTTAAAGATTCAGTAAAGATTTTAGGATGTCTCTCTTGGGTGTATAATTAAGGGTTGTTCTAGGACATGAACATTGCATTTTCCGAGTTTTACAAGTATTTGTAAGAGGTGAAGTTTCAGTTTCAATAATGCCAGTACCCTTCTTTATTCCAATATTCTTGTGGGCCTGCTCATTTGTCCATTTCTGCAATTCGGGTTTCAATACATCACTGATTTGACCATCACAAATGCTTTCTTTCTCCCAGGTATTTTTCGTTGATTTCTTGTGAGTGTGAATTAGTTATATTTTATTTACCTGGGTGTATGAAATGAACCATGTCTTGGGATTGTGAGAATCAGTATGTCAAATAAACAAGATGTAGGAGAATCAGTACGCAACAAGCTACCGCTTTTTAAAACACTAGACCCAATTAAAATCTGGTCCAATTGGGTTTGAGTCTAGTCAGGTCAAGGTGGGGTCCAATTAGTTTTAATAGCACCAAGCCTAACCATGTAATTGCACTTATTTTTCTGAACCCAACTCAAAACCTAAATCCAAAGATCCCATGCATATCCAAACCCAAAAGGACTTCAACCTACAGCCAAGCCAACCCCCAAAACTCAGTTGCTAACCCAGCCTGACCAAATTTTCAACCCAACCTCCTGACCTTGAGCTTGGCCCCTTTTTGTGTTCCCAAACCCAACCCAATCCAACCCAATTTTCTAGAATAGAATTGGATAATGAAACTTGATTCATACCACTCATATGAAGATCCCCACCTTGGATGGCCCAATATTCTTATAGGTTGGACTTTGGAGAAAGGTTGGGTTTCGCCTGCCCTGTTTGGATTTCAGGTAAAGTCAACTTGCCGGGTCAAGATATGACTCAATCCAAGCCTGACCCACGTTTAAATCGGAATAAAAAATCCAACACAAACCTATAAAAACCCAATTTGAAATTGGGTTTGGCTAATCAGGTTTGAGTTGATCCAACCCAAGTTGCAGCACATCCCACACCAGTGCATCAATAGGAACCTTTCTCCAGAGTGCATGATGATCTAAACAATCCAAAGAAAAAATATAAAGGCAAGATCAATGTTGTCAAAAGTGATCGCATGATCGATTATGCGATCGCATAATCGCATAAAGCCATCCATATCATATGGCATATGCGATGGTCGCATATGCCATATGGATGTTATGCCATTGCATATCGCATTAAACGATCGTTGCATTAAGCGATCGTTTCATATTTTTTTCAATTTTTTTATCTTTTATTTTTTTCAAAAAAAAAAGAAAAGAAGAAGTTGTGCGATAGCTTATGCGATTGTGCGATCGTATAAGCGATTAGGCATAATTGATCGCATAGGATCGCTTATGCCATTTGACAACACTGGGCAAGATGCATGAAAACTTACTAACAGTAACCTACATGAGTCTTTTTTTTCAAGGGTAGTAACCTACATGATTCATGTTCCCATTTCAACCAATGCTTTCATTTCTTTTGGGCATTCATGCTTCATTACTGGGGAATTTATGGTCTACACGACATTCTTCTCTAAGAAAATCCATGTGCTTCTTCTCTAGCTCATCTGTCACTAAACCAAAACCATGAGCAATTGAACACTGCCCCAGCAGTAGACAGAGAGACCAAAGCATATGCATTTTATGAGAGTCATATGAGTTTCCATTTATGGTTGCTTCAATAGTTTACTTCCTTTTGATAATCAGCATAGGTTTTTATTGAGACAAGCTAAAAGAAAAGTATAAAAAGGGGAACAAGGAGTTTGGAACATGAAAAATTGACCTCAACATGCCCTACAACAATGCCATAAGAGAGCTCATGGTAGAGGAAGAGAGATCAAGAGTAAAAAACAAAAATAAAAACAATTATATGATGAACCGGCATCACAATTACAGAAATCGTAATTCAAACTAATTCACCATCAACTAAACCTAACATATATTCTTGCGGCTATTGCAAGGATGGAGTTGATCATGACTTAGATGCATACTGAATGCACATTACTTCCAGTTGAAATACGTGTTTATCAAAGTCAGTGAACTGATAGACAAAGTTATTGGGTGTGTTCAAGTGCATGCATCTTCATCAGCTCAAATCTCATAGGAACTCCCACGGGATCTTGTCACAGCTGTACCTGACAAAGAAACAGCATCCAAGATATAGTGTACCATTTGCAGATGTGAATACGGAAAAACTGAAGGCCCAGCAAAAGAGCCTATCATTCATTCTGTACTATCTAGCACTTGTTCTTAAAAGTATTTTACACTTCCTCAATTTCAAATTTTGAAATGCAGCACAGGTGGAAAGAAAGAAAAGACTTAGTGTCATCGCTGAATGGGAAGAACTAACAAAATGTAGAAAAGACTAAGTACCACAGCTGAATGGGAAGATCTAACAAAATGTAGAAAAGACTAAGTACCACAGCTGAATGGGAAGATCTAACAAAATGTAGAACTGCCAGAAATTAGAACCAGCAACCCAATATTTCAAATGTACGAAGGAAAGAAGTGGACCATATGAAAGGGCTTTGAGAAAAAATCATACCGAGCAATAAGGGATGAGCAAGAATCGAATGAAAAAGATGCAGCAGCTACAAATCACTCCTTCATGCTTTCATTGTCATCTTCTTCATCACTTAATTCAAGTTCAGCAAGCAGCTCCTCCAATGGCACAGACGGAACATCCTCCCCGTCAGTCACGGATGCCATCTCAGATGGTTGATAATGTTTATCACGGTACAATGATATATTAAACCTCATCTCTGGGTTCTCCTCTAAGTCCCTTAAAAACTCTTCATACTCTGTGTTCGTCTTTTCTTCATCAACTCTACCTCTAGCAGAGTTGTCTACCTCCATGTTCATGGTCTTCAGCTTCCAAGCACGAGGTTTCCCCCGCTTTCTCTGACGCTTCTCCTCATAGCTCTTCTTCACTAAGACTGCATCTGGTAGAAGAAGACCCTTATACTTGTCGAGTTCAAAATCATTACTGTTAGCACTATACAGGTCATAACCAAGTGCGTAATCCCCAGGATTTAGAAGATGACCAAGATGAGTTTTCACGGTGAAAATCAGATCATTTTTTCCAAAATCAGAAACACGAGCCACCTGGGCATCAGCTAAAGCATACTTCGTACCACCAACATTGAATGAAGAAGTTCCGACTTCTATGTCCAATACTATATATTCCACAAGCCGCCTACTCGAAAGCAGAGACCCAAAAGGAACCCTCCAATACTGGTTTGCATCCATGAAAGAGTGGCGTAGAGTAAATGGATCCAGCAGCATGATGCTACTGCTCACCTTTGTGCACAAAACAAGAGGACCCAGATTTCCCAAACTGACCGCAACTTTCGGGGGCAGGCAAATCAAATCCTCTCGACAAATAGGACAAATTTCAACAGAAAACGTGTACTTATAGTTATAGTTGTTGCTCTTGGAATCCTGGGAAACAAGCTGTTTATCGTGACGACTCTTAACCGGAATCACATTACCCAAGAACTCAACAAATTTCACAGCGTGGCTCCTATTCCCAAAGAAAAAGTCGATACCCTGATCCATTTGCTTGATTTTAATAGCCCGGGCGGCTGTGTCATGCCTAAGGATAAGCTGCTCCAAATAATAAAACGTTCTCCTGTGAGAGACATGCTGCCTGAGTTGGACAGCAGCAACCCATTGATCTGGGTTGGCTTGAACCCTAGAACAAGACTCACACATGTGCTCCTGCTGAACATACTCAGCGATATAAGCTTGTTCCAATACCGCTCCATTGAGAACCTCCTTTTGCACTCTCAGTTTCACCTTGATCCTCTTGGAGTGGGGCTCGGTCCAAACAAACTCTGCGTGCACTAGCCTTACCTTGTTCAAATTCTTCAACCTCTTTATGCAAAAAGTTAAAAGTTCTTTAGATTCTAACTGGGCTTTTATCCATGTTTTTGGTGGCTGCAAGTAGCAATCGCATTCTGGGCAATGCATGATAATCAAACGCTTCTGGAGGCCTTCGGTAATGTCGACTTGAGAACGGAGGCATTTTACACACATGTTTGCAGCATTCGGTGTCATTGAAATACCGCACATGCAACAGAGAACGCTGCCAACAGTTTGTTGTAGCCTGAACATACCTGCTACTCCCTCTTCGGCCATTGCTGATTATTCAAATACCTGTTAAACAGACACCTGGTTCTCAGTATAAGATGCCGCAGGTGGGGGGGGGGGGGGTTAAAAAAAAGGAATAATTTGAAATCAAGATCAAGGGTGATAAAGATTGTCAATTTGCATGAAGAAGTTAATCATCTAAGTTTTCTAGGTTTAAAAGAAGATTGAGTACAATCAGACATGATGGAAAGGTATGGAAAGATGTTAATGACAAGGAAAAGGAGACACTAACGAATAGGAAAAAGAGGGAAAGAGAGACAAAAAAGACAACAATAGTATCCAAAAGCAAACAATATGACTGCTTTCCCAATGTTCCTCTAACAGTGTCTTCACAAATCCAGTACGATTTTGTATTCTGTGAGGGGTCGTTTGGATGGTGGTAAATGGTTTACTAGTAAATCACTTAAATGCTAGTAAATGATTTACAACTGCCTGTTTGTCTTTAAGTTGTAAATGATTTACTAGTAAATCATTTACAGTGTTTAGATAGCCTGTAAATCATTTACTAGCAAATGAGCCATTTTTGTGTTTGGATGCTCTCATTCGCTAGTAAATCATTTACTACCTGTAAGTGATTTACTAGCAAATGCCTCCTCTCATTTACTAGCAAAAAGGTGAGATTTCATTTACTAGAAAATCATTTACTAGCAAACGACTTTTTTTTTTTTTTTTTTTGAATTTTACACTGTAAGTGATTTACTAGCAACCATTTACAGGCTATCCAAACACTGTAAATGATTAAAAGTAAATTGTTTACAACTTACAGCCAAACAGACAGGTAGTAAATCATTTACTAGCACTTAAAGTGATTTAATAGTAAATGATTTACAGGCATCCAAACGACCCCTAAATGGTTGCTAGTAAATGATTTACTAGCATATGAAATCGCAGCTTTTGCTAGCAAATGAGAAGAGGTATTTGCTAGTAAATCATTTACTAGTAGTATGGAAGGCATCCAAACACAAATAGTGATGATTTGCTAGTAAACCATTTACAGGCTATCCAAACGACCCCTAAACAAAGTCCTCATCAGTGAAAAATCAGATGAAGTATGGAAGCATTTCAAAGTTACAGAAAATCAAGCATCGCCACCACCAGAAATGCCCGCTGCTCCAGTGCAAAAGAGTCAATAACTTTTGAAACGTCGGGCACTAATAGCTAGAAGAGATTCAGAGATTGAATTTTCTGAAACTGCAATTATTTCAGAGAACGCATTTAGGTGCAAAAGCTGATTGAATCGCAAAAAAGTCGGTTTAAACCATTTGTTGCCTAAATCACTTACCACCCTCCATTTTCTGCTCTGAATCGTGCGATCCAGAATATGGGTCACTTGCGATCCTGATTGCTACTTCTATCGATCCACAATTGCGATCGTTTGGATGCCTGTAAGTTCTGTAACTGGGAAGTGACTTCCAGGTGGTTTTGGGGGGGAAGAAATCCACCTGTAAGTCACTTACAGGAATAGCTGCCAGAGAACTTCATGGGGGCTGGGGGTGAGAAGTCACTTCCCTGTAAGTGATTTGCAGGCCAACGTTCTAATTTTTTCAAAAAAGAAGGGAAGAGGGGGAAACGCACCTTTGTGCTCTCTTGAACTCTGACCGATCGAAGGTACGGCCCACTGGATGGACGGTGCAGAGAGACACAGACGTGGGTTTGGAGAATGAGAATCCGGCGATTTCAAGAGAAGGAGAAGGGTTTCTTGCAGGAAGAAGCTACGGTTTCTGACTGCTTCGCCCAACTTCCTTTCTTTGAGGGGGAAACGCACCTTTGTGCTCTCTTGAACTGTGACCGATCGAAGGTACGGCCCACTGGATGGACGGTGCAGAGAGACACAGACGTGGGTTTGGAGAATGAGAATCCGGCGATTTCAAGAGAAGGAGAAGGGTTTCTTGCAGGAAGAAGCTCCGGTTTCTGACTGCTTCGCCCAACTTCCTTTCTTTGAGGCGGCTCTGAAAAAGGGTGCGGATTGCCTGTTACTCCGGGAACAGGGATATACCTGTGCGCGGGGCTGTGTGGGGTCCACAGAGAAGTCCGTGACAAATCCACTCCGTCCATCTGTCTTTAAAGACCACAATAGGATAGAAGTTCAAAAACCAAGCAGATCAAAAACTCAGACCATTCAAAACGAAACAGTGGGAAAAGAAACGTCCACCGTTGAAACTGTCCTGGAGCTGATCATGATGTTTATATGCCATCCAATCAGTTAACAGAGTTATCAACACTGCACAAATATCATAATGGTGTAGTATGGACAATATGAGTTTTGGATCTCCCTGATTTTAGGGAAGTGGATTAGGTGACACCCCGGCCTCCCCAATACAGTGCTGCCCTTACCGTGGGGTCCACCTTGAGGTATCTATTCTGTATCCATGCCGTCCATCCTCTTTTCCAGATCATTTTAGGGCAATATGCCAAAAATAAAGAAGATCCAAATCTCAGGTCGACCATACTCTAGGAAACAGTGGTGATTTGGCACCCTACCATTAAAAACTTCTTAGGGGACATCTTAATGTTTCCATAGTGTTTATTTTCCATCAATTCCGTTGATAAGTTCACATAATCCTGGATGAAGGGAAAAAGCATATATCAGCTTGATCTAAAACTTTCGGGCCCATTAATGGTCAATCACCACTGTTTTGGTATAATGCACTATAAAAAGATGGACGGCATCGATACAAATAGACACATTAAGGTGGGCCCCACGGCCGCACCGTCCTGAGTGTGGATCCGCTCCCGATTTTTAGAATCCTCTTCTTCTGTCGTGGTCTTGAAAAATTGCAGGAGGGGGTGGATTTGTCAGGGACATCTCTGCGGCCCCGCATGCCAGGTGCTCTGTGTCCCGGAAGAGCTGCATCAACCATCAAATCCACACCATCCATTGGCGGATCACAACCACTGAAATGGAAGGTCTCAACTGTCCAGACGCCTAACCTCGGCAGAACTTCTCTTCTCCATTATCTTCGGTCGCAGAAGCACTGCCGCTGTAGCGGAACTCCTTGCCTCTCGATCCAAACGGTCCAACCTTGGGACCCACCTTAGTTAACACTCCACTTTCAACTAGCCTAGAGAACCGGTTCGAACGCACCTAATACCCTCTCACGGCCGACAGGGTGTGTGTGCATAGAAACTCTTCCACCGCTGCTTAACCCACCAGCTAAGCATCATCCAAACTCTAATTTTTAGCTTTGGCAAGTTTCTTGGAACTGATCTAGACTGTCATGACAAATAAATCGGTGAACTTTTACAAGGTTTTTAATGGTTAAAGTTTTATTTTGATCATTAAAATTACTTTAATTACAATTTATAGAAAATGTCTCAAATAGTAAAAAGATTAGATCATAATTGTGCAAGAAAATAGTGTTGGGATAAGATGGCCCGCAGCAGAAGTAAAGCCGAACACAAATAGAAAATTCAATCACACAAGTCACATAATGCAATCACAATGCATGCAATCACCCACACATAGACAATCCGATTTTAACGTGGAAAAACCCCTCACGGGTAAAAAACCAAGGCAAAAAGCGACACCAATCCATTATGAATCACAGAAGTTATAAGAGATGGAACCCAAGACCCCAAAACCCAAGCCCGCAAGAGAAATCTCAAGCTTACCCAAGAAGAAAACCCTCTTCTACAAGCTCTTTCTCTCACCTAGAAGCTCACTCAATTCCCTTTGCAACCTTGGTTACCTCTAATCCCGAAAATACACCTTAAATAGGAAGAAAAACGGATTTAGAAACCTATTGCGCACAAACCGCGCAAGAAACCGTGTTGTACAAGGAAACCGCCGACCGGTCGGACACCTCTACCGGCCGGTGGGCCGACCGGTCGGATGGGCAAAAAACATCACAGCAGCCTTGCTGCCTTTGGTGTCCAGTGTGACCGGCCGGTCGGACACTCCCACCGACTGGTCGGTGGTTTCTCTCACTTTTGATTTGAGACGTCCGTTTTTAACAAACTCCACCACGACTCAAATCACCATGCACCTCCTGACCACGCACAATCTCCACCTCTACTTCGTCATCATTATAGTCTCGTCGTTTCTCATGCCCCATCGACTCTATCCTTGCATCTTCACACCCCTTGTTGTTCTTACCATGTGGCCCTTTTTCTCTTGCCACACTTGAGCAACTGTGGATCCCGCTGCCAATCTCGCATCTCCACCATGAATTGTGCTCCCGATCACCTTGTAAAGGTTATTGCACCTCCGTGCCTTGATCATCACGCGTGCTCCCTTCACCACTTTACAATACTGATTGCAGCCGATGAACCTGCACCCTTTCGCCTCGAGTGCACACCAAGAGATATCACATTCCTCTTCATTTCAGAGACATGCTTCACACTTTCAAGGATCCGTTCGACTCCATCGAACATCCTAATGCGCACCGAACCAATCCATACCACATTGCGAGCGTAGCCATCGCCCATAAATACCGATCCACCATCATACTCTTTGTATGACATGAATGAACTTCGGTCAGGACATACATGACATGATGCCCCTAAATCCAAGAGCCACTCTCCACTAAGAGGCTCTATGCCAAATACAGTCAATACATCACAACTGTCACCACCGTCCTCTATTGTATTGGTTCCTTCCTTAGAAGAATCGCCAGATCTCTCCTGCTTTTTTCCAAGATTCGAATAATCCCTTTTCACATGTCCTTCTTCCCCACAATTCCAGCATCTCACCTTGTGCCTCTACTTGCCTTTTGATTTAGATTTCGATGAAAGAGATCCTCCACCCCGCTTAGAATTCCTCCCCCTCATAACCAGTGCCTCATTAGTAGAAGGACCCACGCCGCCGTTTTTCCTTCTCATCGCCTTCGCCTAAAGGGCTGAGATAACGGTTTCTACGCCGATAGTCTCCCTATCTGCGCACAAAGAGTCCTTGAGCGACTCATATGATTCTGGAAGAGAATTCAACAGGATAAACGCTTGATCCTCGTCCTTCATTGGCTCATTTACATCCATCAACTTGCAAATAAGCCTATTGAAATTGCTGATGTGGCTCTCAACATCGGCCCCTCCGTCATTCTCAAGTTGTACAACTGAAGCTTCAAGTATATACGATTTTCAAGAGATTTCTTCGCATAGATATTCTCCAACTTTGCCCATGTTGCGGCCGCAGTCTTCTCTTTCATGACGTTATACAGGACCTTATCTGTCAGGCACAACTGGATTGAAACATTGGCCTTTTCATCGATCTTCTTCCACTCTCCTTCTTTCATAGCTTCTAGTTGCTCTCCAAGGAGCGCATCTTGCAATACTTGCTGAACTAGAAGGCCTTTCATCTTCACCTTCTAAAGTTCAAAATTGTTTTTCCCCGAATACTTCTCTATGTCTAACCTCATGCCTGATGTCATGCTCTTGTCTCAGATTCAAATTTCTGCTACACCCCAACGATCGCTCTGATACCAGTTGTTGGGATAAGATGGCCCGCAGTGGAAGCAAAGCCGAACACAAACAGAAAATTCAATCAAACAAGCCACACAATGCAATCACAATGCATGCAATCACCAACACATAGACAATCCGATTTTAACGTTCACGGGTTAAAAACCACGGCACAAAGCGACACCAATCCATTATGAATCACAGAAGTTACAAGAGATGGAACCCAAGACCCTAAAACCCAAGCCTACAAGAGAAATCTCAAGCTTACCCAAGAAGAAAACTCTCTTCTACAAGCTTTTTCTCTCACCTATAAGCTCCCTCAATCCCCTTTGCAACTTTGGTTACCTCTAATTCTGAAAATACACCTTAAATAGGAAGAAAAACGGATTTAGAAACCTCTTACATGCAAACCGCACAGGAAATCGTATTGTATAAGGAAACTGCTGACCAGTCAGACACTCCTACCGGCCGGTCGGCCGACCGGTCGGATGGGCAAAAAACATCACAGCAGCCTTGCTGCCTTTGGTGTCCAGCGTGACCGGCCGGTCGGACACTCCCACCAACCGGCTGGTGGTCCCTCTCACTTTTGATTTGAGACGTTCGGTCTCAACAAATAACTGACCCAACACTTTGTATTAAGAAAATAGCTGACTCAACACCTTGTATGGACCTGACTCTAACTAGTTTGAATGGACAGTTTTCATGAGTCTCACATTGAATTATGGTTTATGTGGGGCTTATGTTTGCCTATGTAATTAGCCCGTTTCCAGATGCACGTATGATCATTCTTAATATATCTTCATGGCATATTTCACATGGTTATAATGAATCTCGCAGACTTGCATGTTGCAAGAGCATGATTAAATAAATATATTAAAATAGGTAAATTTTGTTTTCAATATGGGGCTTTGCTTGAGCTATTAATTATTGGCCAAACTTTGTAGTCCACTTGAGGTTGAGGCTCAAAACTATTTAACTTTTAAGTAAATATATATTCCTGATGAACTTAATATAAATTATCTAACATGTTATGCATATGCAACCTTTTAAAGTGTTAAAAATATTTAAGTTGACAAACACAATTTTTAAAGTTCACATGATTTCAATAAAAGACCACCAAATATAGCTCAAGATTTAAAATCACTTCAATTTCTTTTGAACTACGACATGGAGATCTAAACTGCGGAACCATTGAGATGAAGGGTCAAGAAAAAAAATTGGAATTCCATCCATACAGGAAGTGGCTTTCAGATGAAGGGTCCAGATAAAAAATTATTCAGCTGCGAAATTTAGTGGCTTGGGTCATCCGTCTGATGGGATTCGAAAGGGGGTAATGGTGCCGATTAGCTGGACAGCTTGGATTCCCTTTGGGTTGGTGGGTGATGGGGGTCATTCAAATATGGAAGCCAATTGCATGGTGCGCCACACACTTTGGTGGTGTGCTGATGTCACTAAGTTCTGTGGGCCCAACATAATTTATGTGCTATATTCCCCATTCATCCATTGGCAAGATCATTTTAGAGCATGGCCCCCAAAGACGAAGCAGATCCAAAGCTTAAGTGGACCATACATGGCAGGAAGTCGACCTTACCAGGGCCTGCCATGATGTTTATTTGCCATCAAACCTGAGGTCCCATAGGGATTAAGGTAAAACACGACTATGCTCTTGTTCGAGAAGTTTTTATCGGTGGGTGTTCAATCCAACACTTTTTATTATGCGGCCCACTTAAGCTTTGAATCTGCCTCACTTTTGGGCCCATGCCCCAAATTAATCTCAGAAAATGGATGGAAGGTGTTGATAACATCATATTGGGTCCCAGCAAACTTGGTGACCTCAACACACCACCGAGGTCAGTGGTGTGTGGCACACCACCCAATCCGCTTCCAATCTGATGCGGTAAGGTTACTACCAAGTCCGGTTTCCATCCATTGTCTCATATCATTTGAGATATAAACCCAAAAATTACACAGATTCAAGGTTCAACTTGACCACGCAATAGGTATTAAACAACTATCATTAAAAGTTTTGGATCAATCTCATATTTGTGCTTTCCCTTCATCCATGTCTATATTACCTCATGAAAGTTAGATGATATATAACCATCAGATGGGTCCTCAGTCCTTAGGAATGTTTCAACAGTGGGCATCACTAGTGCTCCATCCTGTGGTGTGGCCCACTTGAGACTTGGATCTGCCTCATTTTTTGGATCATAACCTAAAATGATATGTTAAAAAGATGGAAGGTGCGGATAAAATCCATACATCATGGTGGCCCTTCAGACGGGACAGGCGGGGTAGTACCCAATCCAACGTCCCTTCCAATCCGCTTCCGGTTTCAGGATATCTATACTCTGATGAGTGGGCCCTTAGTTCGGTAATCCAGACCATTGAACTGTTGCCTCCCACGGTGGATGGGGTAATCTTTGAAAATCTACTTGAAAGAGCAATTTTCACATTTATATTTTTGGCACCCGGCTGGGCTGTTAAGAAGGGAAATGCAACGACGGTCCACATTAAACTGAAAGAGGTTCTAATAAGATCTTACAATGCTGGAATTTTTTTGGAGAACGATGCATCTGGGGAGGGAATCAACACACCAATCGTCTAGATTACCGATGGCTCACTAGTCAGAACTTAAAAGGCCTCTGAATCCTGGAAAAGGGCATGCAGCTTGTCATCTAATTCCTCCCAAGTCCCAACTATAGGCCTTACAAATCATACAATCTACCCAAAGAAGAGGAAACTCACTTGGATGTTGCATGTGGGTCCCATGATTCGGTGATCCAAACCATTCATTTGATGTCAGAATCATTCATTTGATGGGACACGCAAGGGATGGTTGATGCTTGGATGTCTTTCAGATTGGAAGATCCTATCCCGTTGATACAGTACCAACTATAAAAGTGTTGCCATCTGCTAATCTGGGAGATTTCTGAGGCATACCCCATTTTTCATCGGGTATCATTAGATGAACGATTCGGATTGCTCAAAATTGGGATTCACGTGTATGTACTTAATCCCACGAACCAGAAAAGCGAGGACCCAATAATTCATCATCGAATGGCTTGCAAGAAAAGGAGTAAAATGGGGCGTGGATTAGGTGAGGCAGGGGCACTCTAACAGTGGGGCCCACCTTAATGTATATGTTGAATATCCACGCAGTCCATCCGTTTTTTCAGCATACACAAATCTCGAGTGGAAATTGAATTTCCACAGTTAAAAACTTCTAAGGGCCACAAAAGTTTTGGATCAAGCGGCTATTTGTGTTTTCCCTTCGTCCACGTCCGTGTGACCTTATCAACAGGTGGGATGACCAATGTTTCCTGTGGTGTGGTTCACCTGAGATTTATACTTGTTTCATTTTTAGGCCCATCCCCTCAAATGAGCTGGCAAAGCCAATGGACGGCGTGGATATACAGCATATACATCGAGATGGTGCCCCACGGTCAGGGGCTCAGCCACTGAGCGGTTATCTCTGCCTCATCTAATCCGCGCCCGCGAAAACGGATGGTCTTGCCAGATTTATTTTAACGGCATACGCCATACACAACGGACCCACTATTTTGACGGTCTTGATTTTAACATCAAT
Organism: Liriodendron chinense; assembly: GCA_003013855.2. Classification (NCBI taxonomy): domain Eukaryota; kingdom Viridiplantae; phylum Streptophyta; class Magnoliopsida; order Magnoliales; family Magnoliaceae; genus Liriodendron; species Liriodendron chinense. The sequence goes on along the minus strand of PVNU02000637.1, from coordinate 8,218,981 downwards.
AGCATATCATGATCAATTAGGGGTCGAAATGTCAATTTTCATCCGAAAAGCGTTAATTGGTGTAACAAACGAGGGTATTATTGGAATTTTGAGGCATCTAACTTACTTTCTTGGTTTTAACACCAATAGCAAATCCAAAACTTGCATTTCGTTTCATCGGATTCTTTCACTCTTTTTTGCTTGATTTCCATGGCTTTGTCTACAGCTGGTGTTTCCATCACAGGTACATTTTTCTTCCTTAAATGTCCCTCGAAGCATCATCTTCTCTACTTCCGCCTTTTCTCCCGAGCAGATCTGTAAAAATCCCAATTCAATTTCCCAATTCGATTTGTTTTTCAGATTTTTTCTTCCTATATTCAAGAAAACTGGATATTATTTCCTCTTTTTTTTTTTTTTTTCGAGAAATGATCCAGTACTGTCAGGGCACTATAATTTACAGTGCTCTTAGTTGCATCAGGACAGCTGAAAGCCCGATCGATCGATCTGGACCGTCCATTATGTCCAGTACGCATTTTTGTGGGCCATGGTAAAAAAATCTCGCTGGTTGGATGATTATAGATATCTAATCAATATCGTAGAAAAATGGACGGCCTATATGATATATGAAGTGAGTCCAGTTGACAATTTGAGACTTCAGTTGTTTGAGTCTTATCTTGGATCGCTTGTTGTTGTAGATGATGGCTTTCTTCACACAATCCTAACGATCCCATCCGTGGGTTGGAAAACAGATGGATTGGATCGTTTGATCGATGCCATTTTTTGCTTGTAGCTCATGAAATGCTTGGTGGACCTTGTAGATAATCATGATCGGTTGATTGGACTGTCCAAGTGTCCTGATGCTTCTGGGACAACTATAATTCAGTGCTGGGAGTTGATCATTGGAATGATCAATGGATAATATATTTTTCCTTTTCTTTTCTTTTTCTTTGTGTTTTGTGGTGTAGGCAGATCTCATTTCAAGTCATCTGACCTTTGGTCCACAAAGCTCGACACATCTGGGCAGCAATCAAGAGTCACATTTCAAAGAAAGTCGAATCAATCGAAACCTGATTTTTCAATTCATGCACAGTACAAGTATGATATGAACTTCAATTTTATACAAGCGGTACATTTTTAGAAGTCTATTTATAAACAAGATAATGTGAAACTAGGAATGGTAGAGACTTGGAGTTGTGGCTATAGCTATTCGAAGTGGTGCATTTAAGTAAAACTAACTTTGCATTTTGATCCACTATCAATTGAAATACGATCATCGTTTTGGTTGCACCAAATATCGAGAAATTTCATGACTAATCAGTCTAATTTGGGGCAAAGTGCAACAAAAAACACACCCATAGCCCAATGAAGTGGAAATAACAAAAATCGTGATTCTCTTAGCAATCTTCTTGAGCATTTGGGCTCCAAATTGCAATTACAAATATTCTTTCAAGTTGGATTGAAGAGAATCATAACTACAATATGGGGGATAATTTGGATTACTAGGAAATGCCATGAACTTTTGCCATTTCATCCTGATTAAATTGAAAGTTCACAATTCAGTTCGTTTGTGCATCCAAATGCAGCTTTATTGCGACAATCTGTTAGGGGGAAAATGATTTTAGCAGACAATTGAATGTAGTAGGAAAGTATCTTCAAGTTGTGTTGTAGAGTTGCTTTCCTTATGCCAGTATTTTGCCTCCACTAGGGATTAAAAGTTGAGTATGCTAATCTGGGTTACTGGCAATCTAACTCCAGGATACAATGAAGCCTAGATTTTTTAAAATTTATTATTTTTTATTTTTAAAGATAATGGTTTTATTTTATTAAAGAAAACGCCAAAATGACCAAAGAATTACAATCCACTCCAATCATTATTCATTACCCCTTTTTTTTTCCTTTTAAAAGATAACGGTTTTATTTTATTAAAGAAAAGGCCAAAATGACCACACACACAAAAAAAAAACTATTTCCTGCGATATCACAGAAACATCGATTATTCCTTTCCCCCAAATTGCCCAAAAACTGGCAAGCATTGCCATTCTCCAAACCTTTTTACCCCTCTTCCTGATTCCCCACCATGCCAATTGCCACGACCTGAAAAGCTCTATAATGGATTTTGCATCATCCAGGCCACCTCAAAAGCTTGCAAGAAGCTGTTCCATACCCACTTAGAAAAGGAGTAATTGATGAAGAGATGATCAAACGACTCTTCGTCCTGCCAACGTAGCGTGCATGCGTGTGATCGATCCTGAACACCCTTGTAATGAATCTGAGAAAGAATAAGATTGCATGGAAAACAACTCGAATTGGAATTTTGAAAAACAGAATTTGTGAGGAGCAAGAGTTATGACTTTTTTTTTGAACGATAAGCTTTATTAAGAACAAAAAAAAAAAACTATACAACCTCCTATACGGAAAACCCCCAAGAAAAAAGAGATACACCTATCATGGAGCCCAATCCCTGAAGAACATCAGAACCCGGGAGAAAACACCAGCCACTGCAACCGAACAATTCCTAAAACAGCGTTGGTTTCTCTCCAACCAGATCGACCACAAAACCGCAAGAACAATTCCTAAAACAACCGTTTTCTTCTACCAAGGAGACCACCATCTTCTGCGTGCCACTCAGACATGAGATCCTCTAGGGAAGAGGGCATCATCCAATCCACTCCAGAGAGTCTAAGAACACTCCACCACAGGTCTGACGCAAAAGGGCAGTGGATAAAAATGTGATTGACCATTTCCTCATCTCTCAGACAGAGCATGCAAATGGAAGTGATTATCATTCCATGCTCACGCAAATTGTCTGTAGTGAGAATACGATTTCTTCCCACTAACCAAGCAAACGCCAAGGCGATCCCTGGATGCAATATTCCTCTGGATGAGTAATGACTTAATGCAATATTCCTCTGAATACTGGCTTATGTAAACATCAAGGTGATCCCTGGATGGGTTCTGTGACTGTGCAGAACAGTCACTTATCCTTTCATTGCATCCCTAGACCATTTGAACCTATTTGAATTTGTATTGACACTTGGTCAACACCAACTGCCAAGTAATTGCCACTTCACCCAATGACCAACATTCAACCTGAAACATAGATTCAGTCAAATGCCACTTAAGCACCCCAGTCAGCACCTTGGTCAATTGGTCAACTAGACCACCCCAACGCACCCACTGAAGCTTTGGTCAGACCCACGGTCTTACTATGGCTCGATATAGGTCTAGATCTGATTGGGAAAAAATTAAGGCTCATTATGCCCTCATGATGATGCGTATGCGTGAAGTGCAAAGTGCACCAAAAGGCACCTAAGGTGCCCAAGTAGCCTTATAGAGTACAAGCCACTACCCAAGTCGCACGCTGGTGCATGGGCGTGTACAGTCGCACCATCCTTGTGGTGGTTTAAACTGTGGTCAATTTTGATATAATCAACATGCTCCATTTTTTTATTATTTATTTATCAATTATTAAAACTATATGCATGGTGGCATAATGCCCTCATCTCACCATCTTGCCGATTCTCCTTTTTATTATTATTTAATATGTAACTTTTTCAAAGTAGTTGAATATGGAGCGAAATGGAAATTTTATTTTGTTAAAGAAGAATCCTCTCTTAACAAACAAACCCCAAAAGTTTGATTTTGAAAATAACCCAACAAATTTGATTTTGAAAAATGACCCACACAATCTACTTTCCTTGATGCCAGTTATTATTTGAGGTCCTTTTTTTTTTTTCATTCAAGAGTCTTTCGTTCTTGTATCTAGATGTAATCACTATTGGTATGGGATGACATGTTTGGAAAGTACTTCCATTTAGTGTTGGGTTCTTTCTGTGGGAGTCACCACTTTCTCTAGTCGCTGTATGGAGTGAGCATGATTGCATGGTTGGATGATCTGAAACTGTCCACAAGGTCGATCCCATGTGGATGGTGTACAATCCAAAAATCATGCATGTTGGTGATCTCGACCTTCCAACTGGTGGTTAGAATTCTGGAATCAAGATAAGTGAGCTCGATACCATTTCATTCCTAGGGTACTTAGATCAAACAACAGAATGAATCTATTGGGCATTTCCAAGTTACAAGCTGAATGAGAGTGCTGAATCTTCTCTTTGATGGGATTCAGTGCTTTCTCACAAATGTCATTGCAAGGACAGCTTCCCTCCAATTTGAATGAGGATATGAAATGTTACCCAATACCTAGCTATGAAAAAAGAGAATATTTATGTGAAGGTTAGACCTTTTTTAGTTCTGCCTGTTATGCTTTTGAGTTTCGAGTTCATAGCATACAGATAAAAAAAAGAAAAAAAAAAGAAAAAAAAGGAATCTTACTTGGTTGTTATGTGTTTCTTTATTTTTGGTATTGTAAGGGGACATACAAGTGCCAGAACAAGGATAGATTATAATACTTTGATAATATTTGGGGCCATCGCTGATGATTCTAAAATGTATAAATAATTGAAAAAGAAATGTCCTTTTTTTGGCCTCCGTACTTAAATCTATCAATAGTTCCTGATTTAGAAGCTTATCTTCTCCAGCATGGAGTTTAAGGTCATGTGCTTACTTTTTATTTGCATCTGTTGTTCCCTTCATGCATGCAGAGAACATTCTAGAGGTGGAGGTGGTGATTTTTTTGCTGGTTTTCTTCTAGGAGGGGTGGTGTTTGGGACGTTGGCGTATGTCTTTGCTCCGCAGGTGAATATACTTCTGTCATGCAGCAGCACTATTTATGATGAACGCCCAACTCAAAAAGGACCTGTCCAATATAATGCCATTCTTACAATAACATGAAAGTGTTGCAAAATAATAATTGTTTGTAATTAGAAGAAATTTGATGAAACAGGCATGCATAATGGAAGTGGGTAAAAGAAGGAAAAGTCCCCTATGCAAGAGTAATCCTATTTATTTCTTTTTCTTTTTTGTTTGAACTATGGATTTATTAAGAGAAGAAAATGCTACCCAGGTACATAACGGAAGGCAATCTAACAATTATAAGCCTGGAAAATCATCCAAAACTATCAGAGAACTGTGAGTAACCTGAAGGCATTCTTGACGGAGCCTCTTTGACCAGTAGGGTGTTGGCTATGATTTGCTTCTGCATCAACATGGAAAAACTAGAAATATATCCAGGACCCTGAATCTTCGATCTCATTGATAATAAAAGAAATTTCTTTGGCAAGGTTTTAAAACTCGGTTTTGGAGTGTGATTTGTCATGGTAGCGGTGCAACTTGGATCACTGATATTGCTATTACTGTCCAAACATGACGAGTTGCTTGGAAGAACAAAAAAATATTTAAAATGATACTGGTCCAACTCACCGGTCTGACTCGGTCCAACTTGTCTTGATTCAGAGTGAGTTGGGAGTTGGGACCGAGCCACCCCTTTTTAACGCATAGATGGTCTGAGTCAGACCTGTTTCCACCGAAACCAGTACGACTAGGGTGACACCAAGTCACATCAAACGATATTTAAACCATGCTCTATGGTTTCTATTCTCTCTGAAATGGTCATTTCACCACATTTTGAGGAGCACCTTCTACCATCAGGTTCCTGGGTAAAGACGGAAGAGAAAATTCTGAGCCCCTCCTGAAGAGCCTTTGCTTCCATCTCATAAGAGTCCATTGCGCTGGTGTGGAGCAAACCAGTTTGCTATTGCAAAATGAGATAAATGATTGGACACTGCATCTTTCTTACAACTTTATGCGGACCCTATTTAGTTGGGATAAGGATTTGATATCAACGACGATGCTCTTTCTTACATTTCGTATGCTAAGAGACATATTTTCTTCCTGAAGAAAGTGCTGCTGAATAAATTTGCATTTTAGCCAGCATTTCAACCTTTTTTTTAACTTTATGTATTTTAGCAAGCTAAATTCAACAATCCTAATAGTTTTTGGTTTAGGGTGCATTTGTAACTCCCTGTTTCTTGAAGCTGATCTGATATGCTAGTGCGAAAACAAAAACTGAGATAAGTTTGGACATTTCCAAGCGTATCTCACGGCTACTCCGTGGAGTGGAAAAAGTGGGAAATTGGATCCACTCGATACAGCTTCTGTTTTCCGCATCATGAACTGGCGGTGCATCCAAATATTGCCTTACAAATGATTTGACCCACAACACATTTCTTTCTTGAGCAGATCAGGAGGTCCATACTGAATGAAGATGAATACGGATTTCGGAAGGCGAAGGGACCTATCTATTATGATGAGGGTTTGGAGGTGAATATCCTTCTTGTCTTTTGCTAATTTGATTCACTTATAATTTGCTCCTCTTTGAAGAGAATGCATGTTCACCATCTTTTGCGATTCTTTTTCTTGAAAAGCAGAAGACCAGCCAGACACTGAATGCGAAAATAAGCCAACTAAATTCTGCAATCGACAATGTTTCTTCACGATTGAGAGGGGGTATTAAGTTGGTCAAGGAGCCCAAAAAGACCGACTCTGAAATTGAAGCTGCCATGTAAACATCTATTTCCTCTTGGACTGCATCTCTTATGTCAGGCTTGATGGTCAAAATCTCCATCACTCCTTTCTGATGTTGGGTGTTTAAAACTGTATCTTTTGTTATTGATTCTTGATTCATAGCACCGCAAACTTGCTGTAAGTTTGTCTTGATGCCTATTCTCCAGGAACTCGTAATTCCAAACTTCAATGCTATACCTAATATTTTGAAGTGGCAAAGTGATCCTATTGCAAACTGGTACTAAAAAATAAAAAATAAAAAATCCCCAAATCGGATCCTAGCCTGATAGTGGAAAACCGACCAGCGCACCAAAAGCGCTAGGGCTGATGGGAAAGGACCGGTGTATCCCTCTATGCAGGTAGGTTCCCGAACCACACGGTCCCCAGTGTGAGGAGACTCGAACACTGTGCTCCCGCTTTGATACCATTTTGATAGCAGACATCCGACCAGTGTACCAAAAGCGTCAAAGCTGATGGAGAACGACCGGTTTATTCTTATATGCAGGCCATCCCAGGTAAACCCAAGCGAGACATCCCCATAGGCAACCTCTGCATCGCATGGGTCCCCAAATCACATGATTCCACAGTGGGCCTCACCTTGTGGCCATTTTGCATCTCATAGACCCTACCTCGAAGGCTACCCCGACCTAGTGTGTAGACATGTGGCATCCTTGGAGTCATACCAAGATGTCCCGCATCATAGCTGTTGAATCTTTGGTCCTGATTGGTAAATGTGGAGGTTTGCCGTTTCTTTCTTCCATCTATTTGCCAGCCATGAAACTACAGTATTAGGATTTCTACAATTAGTTTTTGTATTGATTGGCCTTCCAGACTGCACCCAATGTTATCAATGGTTTGGATCACTAAAACATATGCTCGCCTCTCTCCTGTATACGGTGGGGTTGGTTTTGCGGGTAAGGCATGGGCCTCCAAGGTAGCGGAATCCTTATTTTGGAGCTTGCCACTGACTTATCCATGATGTTTTGGAAGCAGAATTGAACATGGAATTGTCTGCTTAGTGGGATCCGGTCTTATGTGGTTTAACTGCAGTTGAATTCATTGAGCTTCAAGGTCGCAGACTCACAATGGAGCACGCACATCCATTTACATACTAACAGTTCCAACCATATTGGTGTTTATACCATGGTTGCTATTTTCGGTGTATTTTCCCTTTGAAAGTCATTTTCCAAGCTTGTTTATGCTATGAAATACAAGTGTGAAAATCCCTTTTAACCTAATTTCAGTGGTAGTATGGATGACTGTAAATTCTGCAAGTATGAAGTGACTTGCAGGTAATTCACTTGCAGGTGGTGTTGGGGGAGGAAATTCACCAGTAAGTCAACTTAACAGGCAAAACTGGCAGAAAACTTCATAGAGCTAGTGTGCAAAGGCATTTCCCTCTTACAAATAGGCATCCAAACCACTCCTTGACCTGAAAACACTATTAGCATGCATCGTGGATGCCTAGGGTTTTCTGTATGTATCCCACCACATGAAAATGAGCCTCATAACAGATCAACCCAAATGGGACCAACTGAGTGGGTCTAGAAAATGGACAGAAAAAGAATAATTAATGGACGAAAATGGATGATCCATGTTGATTGTAGGTCTCATCATTTATATGATTGTCCATACTGTTGGGCCTACCCTTGGTGAACTATTCCTCTCAAATTTTAACTACAAGATCAATTGCTATGGAAATGGATGATCCATATTAATAAAACTAGAAGAGTTCCAATCATGGATATAGACCATCCATTATTTTGGATCCACCATTGATGGTCCATCCTGCTTAAGTCACTTTGACAGGATGTTCTTAATCATCCAAGCAATGGTTATGGAAATTGACTATCCATGTTAATTATTCTTTCAAGGGTCTCATAATTGATATGGGCCATCCGTAATGTGGATCCACTCTTGATGGCCTAGACCTCCCAATTCATTCACTTTGATCGGATGACCCTGATCACTTGATCAATAGCCATGAAAATGGATGATACATATTGAAAAGCTAGAAAAAGGTTCGATGATTGAAATGGACCATCCTTCATATGGGTCCCACCCTTGATGGCCTATCCCAGGCAAATCACTTTGATCAGAAGCTCATAGTCATCCGATCAATTAGGATGGAAATGGACAATCCATATTGATTACATTATAAAGACCTGGTTATCGATGTGGACCAGACATCATTTGGGCCCCACCGAATATTGCCAAGTCCTCTCAAATAAGGATGACCCTAACCATCTGATTAATGGTTGAGAAAATGGATGGCCCATATTAAGTATATTAGAAAAGGTTTGAACGTTGACATGGATTGTGTATTGCGTGCAGCCCACTATTGATGATCCATTCCCCGCGAATCACTTTGATTGGTTGATCCCAACCATCTAATTAACAATTTGGAAAATGGTCAGTCCATCTTGAGTATACTAGAGAGGTCTTAAGCAATGATTTGAACTATCCATCATGTGGGGCCAACCTTGGATTTCCAATCACTCTCAAATCACTTTGATTGGATGGTCTAACCATTTAATCAGTGGTTTAGAAATGGATGATTTATTTCCTAGCAAGGTCTAAGCATTGATGTGGACCATCCACCATCTGGTGTAGGTCATTGATTGTTTTTTTTTTTTGGGTCAGTCATGCAACCCACCCACCCAGCCATTGGATGGTTTTAACTTTTCCATTAGTGGCTTAGGAAATGTAAGTATGCTATATAAGTCTAAGCATTAATTTGGATCCTCCACGTCAGGCCGTCTTTGATTGCCAATCGCTCTCAAATCACTTTTGCTTGATGATCCCAACCATCCAATTAGAGGTTTGGGAAATGTATAGTATATTTTATTTACAAGAAAGGTACACGCATTGGTGGAACTGTCCGTCACTTAAGTCCACCTTTTCAATCCCTTTCTAATAAATCACCTTGATTGGACGATCTTACCTCCCATAACTCCATTAGTGGTTTATGAAATGGACCCTCTCTATAGGGGTGGCCCATCCGATTGATGATGCAGGTGCCTCGGTGTGCCGTATACGCAGGTTTTAATTCTTGAAAGTGGGTCGTACTTCATTAATCTGGGCGTCCTCTGTTCTGTCCTCCTGGACCACGTACCAAAGATCTGCCAGATTGGAGGATCTTAGGGCATGTTTTGTTCGCACATGGAAACCTGTTTCTAATTTAAAATCTGGAATCCAGTGAAATTTAATTTTAACAGGTGTGTTTGGCTGCAATTTCAAGCCAAACAGGATTCCATCTAAAAGCCTAAATTGGTTGGAGAAGTAGCTTCATTCAATATCGGTGATAATACCCTAGGGTGGTGCCATGTGGATGTAATGCATTGTACATCTATTATGTATGTGTTTTATATCCACGGCGGCCATTCTATTTGCAGAGCTCAATTAAGGGCATTAGATAAAAAATGAGGTAGATCTAAATCTCAAGCGAACCACACTACGGGAAAACAATGTTGATTGAGCATCCACCATTAAAAACATTTGTCTTGCAGAACTATAGGCCAGGGGTCAAGTTCTCAGTCAAATTTGAAGCCCAAGTGGGCCATGCCTCAAGCAACAGTTGGATTTCAACCAAACAAAATTTGAATTACACCATTTTCAATCAAACAGCTAGTTCCATATGAAATCTGGTTTACAGTTCAATTATAGATTTTCTGTAGAATCTAGATTCTGCAACCGACATTTGGACTATTTTCCTATTGTATTCCTCTTCTTAGCTGTAGCCCGAGTGGTTATCCTCGTTCCACAGGGACGCTACTCCACAGTGCTATGTGGGTCCCACCCCACCCCACCCCACCCCACCCCAACGTATGTATTTTATCTACGCCGTCCACTGATTTTGTCAGCTCATTTTAGGGAGCATGATCCCAAAGTGAGGCAGCTAAAAATATTAGGTGGACCACACTACAGGAAAAAGTGGTGGTTTAATGCATGCCATTAGAGACTTCTTGGGGACCACAAAGTCTTCGGTCAAGCTGATATTTGTGTTTTTCCTTCATCCACTGTGACCTAATCAAGTTGCATAGTAAATAAACATTACAGTTGGCCCTAGGAAGTTTTTGGTGGTGGGCATTCAATCACCACTGTTTTTCTTTGGTGTGGTCCACCTGAAAATTGGATTTGTGGGGCCCACAGAAAACCGTCCGGTAGCTATATGGCTGCTGACACTCCACCGTGGTGTATCTATTTATCCACACCGTTCATCCCTTTTCTAAGATCATTTTAAGGCATGAGACCTAGAATGAGGCAGATCCCATGCTCAGGTGGGCCACACCAGAGATGACTGTTGCATTAATACTTTTGTGTATTCAATGCAACCAAGCTCACTATTTGGTGTGGTTCACCTAGGCGTTGTATCTTGCTAAGGCCTACGGTGTGATCTTTATTGGTCATCCAACCTGTTCATGAGAACATAAAGACATGGATGAAGGGAAAACAAAAATATCAGCTTGATCCAAAACTTCTGTGGCCCTCAAAGAAATTTTCAACTGTAGATGTTCAATTCACACTATTTCCTGTGGTGTGGACCATGTGGTCCATTTTAGCTTTGGATATGCTTCATTTTTTGGCTCAAGCCCTAAAATTATATGGTAAAATGGATGGATGGAGTGGATAAAAATACATATATTACGGTGGGCCCCACAGGGTTTACTCAGTTAGCTTAGGGTACTGAGTAACTCAGTACGCAATCCGCTTGCTACAAAAAATGGCATCACTTTCTTTTCTTTAAAAAAAGAAAAAGACCTTTGGGAAAGGGTAATATTGGAAAAGACAACAAAAATCCAGGTGCTGTGCTGAGGTAGGGTGTGCATTTTACCTCTTTTTTCCTCTCAAGAGTAGGGGTACTGTGAAACGAAATGTGACGGGTATTTATTTGGTCTCAATTTTTCCATACAGGGGGTTCAACTTAATTTTCTCCTTACAAATAATGGAACTAAGAACAATCCATAAAATAGATAGAGGCCCACCCCTCCAATTTTTACTCCTAAGATTTGACATTTTCATTCAGGCCAGCATCCAGTAAAAAGGCGGGGCCCCCAACTTTCAGTGTCATTCATCTTGTGGGCTCCACTATAGATGGGAGATGCTACAATAGAACAACCTGATCAAACAGCCTTACTCATCCATATTTCGGTCTTAGAGAAATACAGGGGATAACCATTGTGCAATCGCAATGAGGCCGAATTAGATGACTGGTATTATTCATAAAAAATTGCCAATTTCCTACCTGAACATGTCATCAAACCGATGAATGGTCAAGGCCAGAAGCCCGGTCTGTGGACAAGATCATCCACACGGCCAGGTGCACTTTCATGCATTGCATGCATGCAAGCTTATCAAATACCCTTTTGGGGGTGGCGACAATCTTCAGCCTCAGCTACAATTTGAACTCGTTACTGGATTCTGACTCCCATGGAGTAGTGCAAGTTTTGACAGAAGATAGTTGCAGTCTCTTCAACAAGTACTAATTCATGCAAATTGGATGAAACTGGCAACCATGGTTGTTATATACATAATGAGTACGGATCACTTAATATGATCAGATACTTTCAAAATTTGAAATTGGAAACATAAATTCTTAGAGCCAGAAGGGGAAAAAGAATGAAAGAGAAACACTGCAACATGCAACTGGTTGCAGGTGATCAGTGCTCATACAAAGTGGAAAACTCTGTTCCAATGCGCATGCGAACCTAATTGCCAACATGAAGCTCAATCCGGAGGAAATAATAGAATCAAGTCTCCTAGCATTCATAGCGAGGAAGCAACCCTCAAAATGAAGTCATGTTCCTTTTCAAGTACATCTTGATGGTAGCAAGATTGCAATTTCAGAGTCCATACTGTGAATTTGAATGCTAGGGATGCCTCGATTTGATTATTTCCTCTTTATTAGATAGACTTGTAACTCTATCCAATAGTGGATCCAAAAGCACCCTACAACGCTGTTGCAACCCAAGATCTGGAAATTAAAACTATGGCCGTTAGATAAATATCCAAGGAAACCTCACCTTGCATCTGATGGAAGGTCCTATGCGTCTTGGGCATGCTGCATGAGAGATCAGGTTCCCATGCCACAGATATTAAAAAAGGAGGAGATCCATCTATTCTATGAAACTTGAATGCTTTGCAGAAGACTCCTCCAAGATGTCACACATCTCCAGTGGGCCACATCTGAATCCTGATTAGAAGTGATGCACAACCTGGAATATTTATAAGCTGATGAGGGGGAAAAAGAGTTGGAAGAAAGTGCATAGCCATCCCCATGACTTACAGACGCATCTGGCCCAAGAGTCTTGCATGGCATTTAGACTGCGGCCTGCCTTCTCTTATATACAAATAGCCGTGACTCTGCAACTTGAAAAAACAAGTGGGAAAAAAAAAAACCAAAGAAAACGTATGTTGGATTCTGTGTGGTTATGAACAGATGGGGTTGAGGGTTCCAATGGAACCCATGGCTGATCCTCAAAGATCTTGGTATACAACGTCGTCGGCATCCGTGCAGTGATAATTTACAGGGAATAAACGTCTGGGTATTCAAGTGTCGGGAAAGCCGCCAAATAGAAGCAGCGACGTGTTCACATGGTGTGTCTCAGGCAAGAGCTGCTCTGTCTTTGGAGCTGATTTTGCAGATTGTTCCTTCACAGGGAAAGGAAATGCTAGGGAGAGAGAAAGTGATGAAGACAGCTCATCATCACCATCATCCACTGGCGGATCTGGAAGTTTGTTTTGGCTGCTCTTCTCATCAATTGATCCAGGAAACAAAGGAAAGAAACCTGGTTTAGATGGTTTCTTCTTGGCCCCCAATGCGAGTTCGAGATTTGGAATGTCAGGTTCTGGTGGGTCCCTGTCTGATTGAAGCATTTGCCATTGTGCGGAGTTACCCGATTTGCAGTTGCTGATGGGACCTGTATCCACTGGAAAGAAGAACATTTCAGCAGCTTTCGAGCTCTCAGGCATATTGTAGTCATAAATGCCGTCACCTTTCTGCTCCATTAGGAAGCCAGAATCCACGCTAACCATCTTTGAAGAAAACCGATCTCCCAAAATCTGCTCTTGAGTACTGCTCCTGACGCATGAATCATTGTAGAACTTCATTTTCTTGCATTCATTCTCCCCATCAATCTGTATGCATCCTGCCTTCTCTCCCCATGGCATTGTCTGACTTTCCTGGTTCAACAATATTCCAGAAGCTTCTGAGACCATCTCTGAAGAATTTGGGCGCAGACGTTTTCTGCCGAATTGCAACTCCCAGCTGCTCTGTTCTTTCATTATTAGATCTCCACGCCTGTCACTCTCTAAACAAGTGCTATTATTCGTCAACCTCTCCCTGTCCAAGTCCTTCAAGTTCTCCTGGCCTCCACTGCCCTCAGCACCTGCTTCTTGAACAAGAGAAGATGAACTGAATATCTTCGAACAGTCAGATGAAGCACTTCGCCTATCTGGTGAACTTGAAGTAAAACTTGCTTGTCCGCAATTGGAAGTATCCAAGTACATTGGCGCAGCTTTACCTTTATTAAGATCTATTTGTACACTAGCTGCTTGAACAAAAGGTCGAAGCTTGGTACTGTTTCCGCCTTTGGAATCTCTATAGACTTCTTTCTGCAGGCAGAATGGGTAAACAATGTCAAGAAGACTCAAGATGATAAAGGCTCGGAATGTACCATCGACTGCATGATACACCAGAGACGCATGCATAGACAGATGTTCACAACAGTAGTACTGAAATGCATCATGATGCAATGTTATCAAAAGAGTTTTGCAGTTAGATATTCCATAGTGAACTTATAAGGTCCTGGTAGCTTCCTGATGTGCCAATCCATACAAAAGAAGCCCAGGTTTGACAATGTAAAACGTCGACCATGATGGGCTGCTCTGTGGATGGGGTTTGCTCCTCCAGATTAGAAGATCCGAACCATCCGATCACCAAACTAAGGAGCCAACTTTTACCGGATCGGAAACTTAAGGGTTTTCTATTTACTTTAAGTTGCACAGAACCCTATAATTCCTCATCTCAATGACAATATTTGATAATGATGCAAAATTAAACGGCAGCAATGTGACTTACAGAGCATGGTAGTTTGCTAGGTTGGGAAATAAATCCCACGAAAAAAGCAGGCCACAATAAACAAACCGACCGCCTACAATGTTACAAGGTATGATAATACTTTGGGGCATTCTGGTCAAACTAGAAATTGCAAAAATGGAAAACTTATTGATTATGAGATTTAAGAGAAAAAAAGTGTGGTTTTTTGCCAAATATGAAATTTAATTTCTACTAGTTGGAATCTAGCCTCTTAATAACTGTGAAACTCGTATTTTATCAAATGGAAAATGGGTTTTCCCTTATTTGAAAGAAGATTTCCCTTGCATTTGGACAGTTTTTCAAATTGGGAAAGCATTTCTGCTTCTTGGGGAACACATTTTCACATGCAAAGGGCATTTCCCTTAACTATGGTTGAAAGGATCAATTGAGATTTGGAAAAGAACTCAAGACGTCAATAGCAAAACCACTTCCGGATCTTTTAGACTACACATGAGGAAGAATATAAACAGTTTACCAATGAAGCGCTGTTCCCTTTCACTTCTGAGCACAACTGGGCATCATTTGTTGTTATCCTTAACAATGGACTTGTGGCAGGTAGACTAGCCTGCTCGCTAGCACTTACTGATGAGCAGATTTCAGGAAATGAAGATGAAGTGTGCCTCTCTGGCAGATGTTTCTCTACGACTGTGGACTGATTAAGTTCATGACAACTGAAAGACCTCTGATCAAGAGATGATTCTTTTGTGTAACAATTCCCTTCCACTCGTCCAGAAGATGATAATGATGGTAAATCTCCCAAGCTAGACTTTACAACTCGTGCTTCGGGAGATCTGTCATGTCTGGACAATTCCTTATCAGTGACAGGGGTGGGCAAATCCTGCTTTGTGGGCTCTGCATCCAAGGTGGCTCCGTAAAGCTTCTTGTGAGAGTCAGCGGGGGATTCTGAACAGTTCCATTTTCTTTCTCTGAATACAGCCCAGAGGAATAATAATCTATTCCAACCTGCAAAGAACCAATTACAACCTTTCATTGAATCAGTTTTTCCTCGAATGGAATGAAAAGTGCTAAATTGCATTGTTCATAAATATCTGCACCTGCAGCCGTCCTTGGTTAAAAAGTAAATCAGATCGTGCATGCATTATAGAACATGACGTTTAGCATTATGTGTATCTGAAACATTGGTCTTACGCTGGGATTTCTCAGGTAGCTGGTTTGATGGGAATATCAGAAGCTCAATTCCATCAACGTTTCCTTTGAGAGCTAAATCATTCTCACACATATTTTGCAACAGCTTCTTGTAATTTCTTTCGTAACTGCACCATGAAAAAAAGATAAAAGTAATTAAAATAAGATGAACTGGAATGACAGAATCACTACTTTAGCTTCAAAGAAAGGAAAATTTGCACAAAGAAACCTCTTGAGATCTGTAGCAAAGAAGTAGAGAGCAATGCTATCTTCTGTGGTGCAGTTTCCCTGGAACTGCATGGGCCATGAGGTCAGTCGAGGAGCTTCCTCCAACCGAACTCTGGAAGGGAACTTTTTCACCACTTCGAGAACTTTAGGTGACGCACAAGTTGACATGTGTGCTTGAATCCCATCATAGAAGTCAGGAAGTCTTCCACTTCTCTGCACTTCAAAACTGCCACTGCAAGTAGTGAATGGACAGTATATCAGGCACATTAGAAGTGAAAAATACCAGAATGGAATGGTTCAATTAAAAGAGATTCACTACCAAGCTACAGCTCAGAATGTCAATGAAAGAAAAAGGATCATACTGCCATATGTGGTCATGCTCTGGAATGGCTGAAATTCTTAAAGGATTGGCAACTACAGAAGATTGAATAGGCAAGTTTATCACGGAAGGTTTCAGCTTAGTTTCATCTGAAATGGTAGGAACGACATTCAGATCTGCTTCCCTGGGAGCACAAACTGGTTCTGTTGCATGTGCACCTTGCTGCTTAACATTGACAATAGTTGTAGCTTTACTGGAATCAGCTACAGAGCGCCTCAAAGCCTCCTTCCGTAAAACTGTCCCACCTGGGGAAGGCAAATTCCCCACACAACCTGAAGAACTTGGCAATTGATCTTTCAAAGCAACTTCACAACTCATATCAGTACTTGACATGGGTAACTCATCAGATTGATCATGCAGTCTATCATTTTTTTGCATTTTAGTCCTTGATACTGCTGCTACTGCACCCTTCCACTTGCTGCTTTTGTTGGTCACCTCCCTCGAATTCCTTACAGCAGAAGGCTTAAAAGCAGAAATCTGGAGAGAGACAGATTTGCAGAGTTGTGCATCGTGGCCCATTTCATTACATCTATGGCATCGGATATTTTTACTTCCAGATGAAACTGTCTGCCTCAACCAGCTCAAAGTAGAAGCATCCTTGGGTTTTCCATCTCGGTTGACAGATTCCCGCGATTGAGGCAGGACATCTGTCATATGCACATCAGTGCCACCACAAAATTTATCAGCAGCCGATGAAGAATTTGCTGTTGCATCTTCCTTAGGGCCAACTTGGCATGATTTTTGTTCCTCATAACTGCATGTGCCATTAGAAGAGGGAGTCCCAAGACCGCGGGCTAGAGAAGATTGCTTCTTTGCTTCACATCCATCTAGATGCAAGAAGAAATAAACATCAACATGAGTAACTAAATGAAACAAAAGGCTACTAAATATATGCAAAGGAAATAAGCATTAACAGCTCCTAAAAGAAGAAAGCAAAATCCTACCATGGGCAATCACATTTTCTGATCCTTTATTAGCGATCAGAATAGCTGGTTTGGATGAATTATGTCGATTTGCATCACGTTGTGTAGCCTTTACATCATCGGAATTGTTCATCAAGGAATGTGATGGCATGGTTTCACCACGTAATGAATTTTTCAAATCAGACTTCAGAAGAGTCGTGCCGATAACAGCTGCTGATGATGAACTGACCACAGGGCGATCTGATCTAAAAGAATTCTTCCTTTCCATTACCATTTGTTCTTTCCCTTGCTTCAAGCCTCTTGGCTCCACATCACGAGAGAGATTAGGTGACAGCATTTTAGCTTTTGACTCGGAATTTGGGTGGCTTAAGCTTGTGCTTTTGAAGGACATTGATTTGCCAATTGTCCTGGTTAATCCATCTTTTCTTGTGCCGCTAATAGCAGACTCTCTTGCCAATTTTTGCTTTTGAGAAAAATCTTCTGATAGTTGTTTGACTTTGGGTTTCGAAGGTAAGCTGTTGAAAGTAGATGATCTTGAAAGAGGACCTGTAAAGAACCCACAATTAGAGGTTTACAAAGGATTCAAGCATAAAGCTAAAGTAGACATCTCAACAGACAGTGGGCTGCTGCTGTCTTCTGAATGACAAAGAGCTACTTAGCTGATAACTAAGGTATCTGAACTTACCCCGAGGTGACTGAAGTTGTCCTTGTGACTTTGACACATTAGGACCAGCAGTAGAAAGAGAATGAGAAATCTCCTGAGAACCATTGGCAGCGTGATTTCCAGATGAAGGTACTGAATGGGCAGCCTTTACTTTCCCTGCATCCAAGTGCCTGAATGAACTCTCTCTAGACAATTCAGATTTCTTGCTCAGGATGGCCGTCCCGGGCAACCCAGTACTTGTTTCAACAGCCACTTTCTTGGACAGAGAAGTCACCTCCAGACTTTCTGCATGTCTCTTAGTGGAGACCCGGGGACTTGTGATAACTTTTGTGGCCTGGTCTGCTTCTTCTTCCTGTGCTTTGGCATCCAAATTCAGCAAAAGCTTCGGGTTGGAGTTTTGACCTTTTTCACTCAAGGAAGGTGCCTTCGGTACTGCTGGTACTGTTTCAATCTTATCCAGATTTTGTTTTTCAGCATCCTTGAGCTGGCATTCTTCACATAGCCAATCACCATCCGGAACTTTATCCAGCATTATTCGCATGCAATAGCTGATCAACAGCAAATAGATTTCAAATTTTCAACCTTAAAGAAGAAGAAATATACAAATTTGAAATTGAGATAACCATGAAGTTCCAAATTAAAAGAAAAAAATGAATAGTGCATACATGTGCTCTGCACCATCACTACATCTGCTACAAATAGCAAGCATCTCCTCACGACCTGCGTCCCCACATATATCGCAGACTTTTACCTGTTACCAGATGGCACACAAAAAAGTATTATTACCGAGACAAATGTTAGAAAGCAAAGGCAATTGCCACTGCGTGGAATATGCAATCTCCTGGGACAATGTGAATGGTGTCAAACAACTTCTCTCAGAGAGTAAACATAACTCTTGGCTAAAAGAAATAACATTCCTGTATTCAAATGCTACTTCTCCCCTTCCAATGTACAGATAAACTCCATAACTAGAAAGGTATGGTAGGATTTTGTTGGCCCAAGCACTTATTTGTTGAGGAGACACTGATCCAATTCAAAGTTGTTGATGTTTAAATCGATCGATCATAGAAGAAAAATTCTGATTCATTCCGATCAAGCTTCTTTCCTATTAATCTGGAATTCTTCTCAGATACAAGGAAATGATTCGGTTCCAGAGCCAAAGATCGTAGTTCTTGAACAAGCAATCGAAAAGATTCTGGAGCATCCTCAGGATCAGTTATTGTTCCTCCAATGATTGTAGTACCAAGTACTTCCTGATGAGCTCTAATATGATCAGATTTATAAGTAAGCATCTCTTGTGAAATATGAGCAACACTGAATCTCTCTAGAGCACAAAATTCCATTTCTCCTACTCGTTATCCCCCTTGCTTGGCCCTTCCTCTAAGGGGTTGTTGTGTAACAAGTGCATAATGTCCACTGGAACGTCCACGGATTTTATCATCAACTTGTGACTTCTAATGATCTAGATGGTTTCTGTTACAGGGTCAGCAAGTACCTGATCTTTTTAGGATTCCTGCCATGTTAACGCGAAACAGGCATCCCACACCCCCAGACACGAATTGACACATGACATTAATTTTTAGGATTTTTTTTTCCCACTTTGGGATATGCCTTTTAGATATAAATAAACAATTTTATGTACATTATCAATAATAATTTATTTATTTATTTACTTTTGTCTTTTCATGTACATAGAAAAGATATATTTTTAACTATTTTAACATATGTTGAACCAATGAGTCGGGAATCAGGGCTCTAGAAGTTTGCACATCACTCGATAGCTGTATCCAGCCAAGAAACACATGTCAGTGTAAACATTCCGCTGATGAATAACCAATAGTGACTCGATAAACAAGAGACTAACAGCACTTCTTCACGATTAACTTGAATGAAAGAAAAATAATGGGAGAAACATGCACAAGGACACTGGGTAGAGGGCCAAAAATATCCAGAAGCAAATGTTCGGGCCTAAAATTATCTAGATGGGCATGTTTGAAATTGTGGTATGCTTATTATTGCTCTCTGTGGCCTCGCTGCTAGACTCTACAAATGGAACAGAAGAGTTTCTGACATGCTGAGGCAGGTTGACTCCAGTATATGCAGTTCTCAGACACGCCGCTGACAATGCAAACCCACTCATAGCCTTCTTCATAAGCATAGTGATTCTGCCAGCAAGTATAGGTGTAGTGTGCATGGTTCTAACACCATCAGTGTGGCCTATGTGGGTTCTGCAAGCATGTAAAGTTATGTTTACAGATGACTCCAGTTGTGCAGAGACGGGTATTGAAAATCAGAGAATTTAGAAAACAGTATAATGAGTGTCTTCTTCAATATTTACAAATATATACTTCTCAGTACTGTCTCCCTAGATTATTACTCATCATTTAAGAGAGCATTATGTGTCTTAGCAAGTTGATTGTACTCCATATTTCATAAATAACACAAAATCATTTAAAATACAATCCAGAGACGTATTTTAGGCTTTATTTGCTAATATTATGGCGTAAGAAATTGACACTTCATTTAGATGATATCATTTTCTATTTGATAATCACTAATTTTATTAACTTTTTTTTTTCTTTGAGAAGTAATAACTTTATGACCTTGCTAAGAGAAAGAAGCAAGAATTAAGGGTTTTTTTTTTTTTTTTTTTGAAAGATGAGAATATTAAGTAAAAAAAGAAACAGGGCTACAGACCCAAGTACCGAACCAAAGAAAAAGAAAAGAAAAAGGTAAAAAAGGAAAAAGAAAACTACACAAAGACAGCAACAAAAGAAGAGAGGATGGAATACAAAAGCCAGTCACAATATTGGCATAAACCCCCGATTACATGAACTAAGGAGCCCAGTCCTTAAACAAGACTAGAACCCTCGAGAACACTCCAGCTGAAGAAACACTCAGGTTTCCAAAACAACGATTATTTCTGCTTGCAGTCATGAACCAAACCAAAAATCTTATAACTAAGTTACTTTAGGATGTCTTCAACAATATAAGGGTTGATCAGCTTACCAATACAAGCTTGGTAAAGAAGAACCATTCTGTGGCTAGATGGAATTGAGAAGTTATAATAATGATCCTTGCAGATGGTGACATTGGAACAATAAAACATTCGAGGGCCAGATAGAGGGGAGTTCTGAATGGAGAGAGGATGATGTGGCTATAATAATGAACCATTTAGTGGCTAAATAGTAACAAGGAATTCCGAATGGACAAAGGCTATTTATACGAGGAGACTTAAATGGTCATATAGAAAAGAAAGTAGAGAATATGAAAGCATACATAGAGAATGTGGTCTTGGGAGAAGAGATGAGATGGGGGATGCTAGCCTTGATTTCGCTATGGCATACAATTTAGCTCTAGCAAAAACATACTTTAAAAAGAGAGATGAACATTTAATAATTTATAAGTTGATCAAATACAAGCCAAATATATTTTTTACTACTTGGGAAAACAAAATGATCAATATGTAATGATTGCAAGTTTATACTAGGGGAGAGTCGTATGACACAATATATGTTAATGATTATGGATGTCTACATTAGGAGATGGAAGAAAGGGAGTGAAATTAATAGGTGTCCAAAACCTAGGTGATAGAATTTAAAAGAAGATAAAACAATGTTATTTAGAAATAAATTGATGGAAGGAGGAAAGTGGAATGTTGGGGAAGAAGTAAATGTTATGTGGAATGAGGTTAGCCGAGTGCATTAGGAAAATGACAAAATATGATTTAGAAGTATCTAGAGGGAAAAGCCAATCATATAAGGAAACTTGGTGGTAGAATAACAATGTATAAAAAGCTATTCACAAGAAGTGCTCATGTTTCAAAGCTCGACAAGGGACTATAAATGATTAAAATTTTGAATAATATAGAAATGCCAAAAAGACCGCTCAGAAAGTAGTAAGTGAGAGTAAATGTAAGGCTTATGATGATCTTTACAATATATCGGGGACAAGAGAAGGTGAGAAAGATGTCTTCGAACTTGCAAAAATGAGAGCGAGAGAGAGAGAGAGAGGAAGGGTAGGCATCTAAATTATGTTAGATGGATTACGAGCTATAACCAGAGGCTACTAGTAAAAGCGATCAATGAAAGGTGAAGAAACCAATTTCTCATCTCCAATTTGCGGATGATACCTCCTCTTTTGCGATGCCGATCGGGCTAAGGTCGAAAATTCGTTAACTATCACCCGATGCTTTGAGGCAGTTTTGTGCCTAAAGGTAAATTTAAGGAAAAGCAAAATGATTGGTATGTTCTTGGAGGACGACGAGATTCAGACGTTAGCGGATTCTTTCGGGTGTGATGTTGGAAAGCTCCCTTCGTCTTTTGTGGGTCTCCCCCTATGCGTTGGTTCGCCGCCTAAGTCTCTATGGGATAAGGTTGTTAGAAGATTTGAATACTACCTGGCTAGATGACAAAGTCGGTATTTATCGCTAGGGGGCCGGATTATGCTTATAAAGGCGACACTATCGAACATCCCCCTTTACTTCAAGTCAGTTTTCAGGTGTCTGATGTTGGTTATGGCTTCTATTGAAAAATTGAGGCGCGGCTTCTTGTGGCATGGGGTGGAGGATAAAAGGAAATTTCATCTCCTGAGTTGGAATGAGGTGTGTAAACGCTATAAAGAAGGCGGTGGGGGCATCAAAGACCTTAAAGCTATGAATAGGGCACTTCTGGGAAAGTGGCTTTGGAGGTTTGGGAAGGAAGACGGGGTGCTTTGGAAAGAGGTGATAAAAGCGAAGTATGGTTGTACGGTAGATGGTTGGCGGACGAAAGATTCTTCCCTTTATAGAGCTTCCGCTTTATGGAAAGGCGTCATATCAGCGAAGTCAGATTTCATAGAGGGTGTTGGGTTTTCTCTTGGGAATGGTGAAAGGATTCATTTTTGGGAGGATGTATGGGTGGGAGATTCTTCGTTGAAGACTGACTTCCCGAGGATTTATCGGGCTAGCCCTGAATCCGTTAGTCCTAGTCTTTGATTGTTTTTCCTTAGTAGCGGGTGAAGTAGTTTGGGTTCCCCCCTGCAAGAGATAACTGAGGGATAAGGAGATAGACCAGTTCGTTGCTCTATTGAAGCTCATCCATCTTCATCGTCCGGACTTCTCTTCCTCGGACAGTATGATTTGGCGAAGCCACAAATCAAGCACTTTCTCGATTAGATCCTTCTATGACGGTTTAACCAGGGCAACTTCTAGATCTGATCACTCGGCTACCAATCACATTTGGCACTACTATGTTCCGCCAAAAATTGCGGCTTTCGGTTGGCTGGTAGGTCGCAACAGGGTTTTGACAGTAGATAATCTTTAGAAATGAGCCATGATTCTTCCCAATATTTGTTTGTGCTGCATGGGCGATGAGGAATCGGTGAACCATTTATTTGTGCATTGTTGGTTCATTGGGATTATTTGGTCAAGTCTTCCAAGACGCTTCGGTGTTTTGTGGTCTTTCCCGGAAACAACGAGTGATCTCTTGAGATCTCGACATGGCGTGAGGCTAGGCGGTGAATGGATGACTCTTTGGAGGATGTCGATCCTTGCTTCTTAGTGGGCAGTTTGGGAGGAAAGGAATGCCAGATGTTTTCGCAATGAAAGCTAGTTAGTGGATCTTGTTTCCCAAAGGGCGATCTCCCTCATCATTGAATGGGCTTCCAACATAGACAAATTCAAGGGTTATGATTTTTCTTTTATAGGATTGTAGTTGGTTCACCTCCTCGGCGAATTTCCGTTTGTTTTCCTGTACTTCGTTTTGTTTCTGTTTCAATAAAATCTCAGTTGGCTTTCAAAAAAAAAACAAGGTGGAGAAGCTAGTATTTTCGAAACTTGTAAATGATAACCACTTAGAAAAGATAGGGATAGAAGAAACCATAAACTCAAATAATGTCAGATATACTTTTGCAAGATTAGGATATTCCAAGTGAAAGAAGCTTTAAGAAAGATGGCAACAAGAAAAGTCCTTGGACTAGATGGCATGCTAGAAGAGGTTTGGAAGTGTATGGGAGATGCTAGGATCCCATGGTGTATGTTGTTTGCAGATAACGTAGTTTTGATTGACAAGGTGAGGGAGGGTGTAAATACAAAGGTAGTTTTGTAGAGGGATGCTTTAGAAATTAGAATCTAATGATAGAAAATTAGCTGGATTAAACCAGAGTATATGGTATGCAAGTTTAGTAATAATAGCAGCGACAAAAAGGAATTAGTTAAGATTGCTGACCAAGAAGTTTCCTAAGATGACCACTTTTGAGACCTTGGGTCAATAATTCATGCGTGGAGAGGTTAAAAAGGATGTTGCCCATGAAATTTAAGCTAGGTGGAACAAATGGAGATGTGCCTCTAGGCTCTAGAGTTTTAGAGATTGAAAAGGATGTTGTCTACAAAATTCAAGTTGGGTGAAAGAAATGGAGATGTGCCTCTAGACTTTAGAATTTTATGTGATTGTCGTGTACCACCCAAATTAAAAGGGAAATTTTATACGAGAGCTATAAGATCAGTCATGCTTTATGGGACAATGTTGTGCAGTTAAAGAACAAGTTCACAGGATAAATTTAGCTGAAATGAGGACGCCGAGATGAATGAGTAGCAAGACAAGAAAGGATAGAAATGAACACATTTGAGGGAACTTAGGAGTAGTGCCAGTAGGTAATAGACGAGAGAAAGTAGACCTAGATAGTTTGGTCATGTGCAACAGAGAACAAGAACGACCCCGGTTGGAAAGAGTGGGTTGGTACAAGTTGAAGGTTCTAAAAGGGCAAGGGGAAGGCCAAAAAAACATGGATGGAGGTAGTAAGAAAAGACTTGATGACCTATGGTCTAACTGAAGGTCTGGCCCTTGATAGCATGGAATGGCGGTAGAGGATTCATGTAGCCGACCCCAAATTGGGGTAAGGATTAGAGGATGATCATGACGATGACCAATTTTCTTCACTTTGTATATTTTTGTGTAATCATGGATCTCAATACATGCCAACTGACTCAAATAAATGCTTAAGGTGCGTGCAATGTCAAGCATTCAAATGTATCCCTTCAGGGGGAAAAAATAACTCTGCTGTCTTTTAGCTCCCCAGTGTTTAAATTGCCAAACCTCAAAGCTTGAACTGTTTCCAACTGTTGCTTATATTCCTGACCACTAATGTATAATGTCAAAGTAAAAGAGAAGCAACGCCAACTAAACTGTATTCACTGCAGAAAACCATAGAGATGAACATGGCACAGGAATTCAAAGAACAACATGATGCATGCAATTAAAATTCACAATTGCAATACTACGAAGTGAAATATAAAAAAAGCAGGAGTTGTGCTCACATCATCCTCCACAATATCTGATCCCGAATGCTCACTGTCGGAGATGGGAGATTGTAATGTCGTATCCTGCTTATCAGATGCTTCAACCAAGGCTTTGGATTTTTCAAATTGTTGGTTTACATCTGAATGTTTGATAGGTTCAGCCTGAGGGTCCCTACTATCCGTGTTAATTTCAGTTTCTGAGCATGGATGAATTTTCATCAGAGCACCAGACGAAGAATTGACTCTGCTGAGATTTTCTTTACTATCCTCAATACTTGAATGGATACTAGAAGAGTCAAGTGCAGCAGATTTCTTCTGCCCATCACCACTAGAAAGTATCACTTGTCCTGCTAATGAAGATTCCAAATGTTCAGTGGAGCATTCGGAAGGTCCTGCCTGGAGCTGGGAACTTGAATTTTCTTCTACATCTTTGGGATCTCCGTGAGATAATGATTTGCTTTCGGAATGAGAATGCAGAAGATGAAATTTCTGCCCGCCTTCACAAACATCTTTTGAAGAAGGGCACTCTAATACATCTTCAGTTGCCGAACTAAAGCCAGACCTCTTTTTCTGTAAAGCGTCTTTAGTGGATATACTTGGCCCCACGGAATTATTCTTGCTCTCTTCTATTTCATGATGAGAATCAGTCAGACAACCAGGAGCAATTTGAACTTGAACTGCCTTTTCAGCCTTTACAGATCCTTCCACAACAAAGCTACTTGTTGAAGCAACACTGTATGATACGTTCTTCCTGTCTGAGTCGACATTAGGGCCTCTAACTGGTAAATTTGCATCTTTGACTCCAGTAACGCATGATATGTTATCACCATGACATTCTGTCCCCTGGTGCTCCTCACCTTGTCTTGAGGTTCTTTGACCCAATTCAGATGGTATGCTTTCATGAGAAGTGACAGCACTTTTATTGCATTGTGTGGTGTGAAGCTGACCTTCCCCAAGGTTGCTGCCAGATGAAAACTTTGGTAGCATGTCAACATCTTCGAATGCATCAGATGTATCACAGGTCCTCATTGTTGCTTTACTTTCAGCATTTTCAGATAATGAATCATGACTTGAATTGGCACTGAATAAGTTACTAGCTTCACTGGTGGCATGCTGCCGGTCATCACATGCTCTGCTCTTAAAAAGCGGTTCCTTTCCCTTACAAATTTCATTGGAAAAATCATCCTCAATTTTTGATTCCATAACCGATACGGTTCGATTGAAATGCATACAAGATGAGCAAGGAGCGGCACAAACGTTACATGTCCCAGATTCTGCTCTCATACAAACATTCTCATTGAGAGAACCCTTGACAAACTTTTTCTCAGCTGATACTTCCTATTGAAATGGAAGTGATTAAAATGCAGTAAAGACATGAAAAAACTATAGAAAGCTAAGTTGTATATTGGAGACATAATAACCCTGACCTTCACAATTACTGCTACATGAACATGGAAAAATGAAATAAAAAAAAACTAAGATAAGTAACCTCTCTGCTTTACAATTGCTGCTATATGAACATGAAAAACGAAATTTACCAACTAAAGTAGAATATGAGAATCCATATCACACCAATTCAATTGAAACAGTCAAAGGTTTGGATAATCTAAACAGGAAGAAAAGCAAACTGCATCAAGTATTCCTTTAATATAAAAAGGCAATGATCACCCAAAGATTAAAAAAAAAAATCTGATATTGTACTTAACTCATCCTTCTATAATCTACAAATATGTGAGACGGCATAATTTTTCACCAGATGAAACAAAAATCACTTTGAATAGAAGAGAACAAAGAAGTGCCATAATGATGCAATCTGTTTCTGGTAAATTTCCAGCAGAATGTGTTCTGGATCAGTAACATCAGTAAGGTCACTTGCAACTATGTGATTTCAGCCTCTAAAAACCCTCGAAGTACATAGAAACACCTTCGATAAGCAGGGTCTTGCCAAGTTGACTAAGCTTTCCTTTCAATCAAAATATGTTGACAAGTGTCAGGGAGATTAACTCCATTATGGATAGGTTAGACAAGGAAGGTGCTTTTAGGTAGGGTATGTTTTGTGGATCCAGCATCCATTGCCTTTTAGGAAGTTAAATCCATATGAATGCATAAAAAAGATGGAAAATGAAAGGAAAAAAAAAAAAAAAAAGAGTGATGGTTTACCCCTTTTCCAATATTTACCAAAATGGTCCACTCTAGTTCTATTGCTCAAATTTTATGTTTTGATCCTCAAAATAGGCCTACATCTAGTTTGAAATTAGTTTCTAAGCTTCCTTCATAGTTGAAACGGAGAAGTGGAAAAGTGATAGAAAAATTGAAAAAATAAAACAAAATGGGGCCTTTATAGCCATATCGGCCCTATAATGGTGCGAATATAGCCTCTTTTCCCACACCAGACTGATTCACCCTGTATCATGTACTGGAGGTGACCATCTCCTTTAACAAATACGGCCCTTCTTTTAATACCATGGGTTTCTTATAGTGTAATCGAGGCGACCGTTTCCTTTGCATATCAACAAATATAGTTAATACATGACTGTTTTTTAATACTATGGGCTTAGGCAAGTTTTCCCTGCTCCTCACTGATATGGCCATCAACTTTGCTTTTTCATTGAATAACCAAGACGGCCTATCATTTTTTGCATTAAAATACCCAATCCATTTACAATATCCATGTCACTCATCAGTTTGAAATTGGATCTTTTTTTCCAACGGGCAGTTTGGAATTGGAATCATGATATGTATAAAGTATGATCCATAATTTTCTTTGTCGGAACACACGGATAGCCAAAGGATGTGTCTCCAGAAAAACCCATATACATACAACAACCTACTGATTCAAGAGTTGCATATTCATAACAGGGTACTTTCAAACATGTTAAGTGTTGAGCCTATTCAATGATATTTCTGTTGGTATAAATTGAAGTGCTAAACAGTTATGTAAGGGCACTGCCTAACATGTAGGCAAGGGATACATGTCTCCAGAAAAGCCCTTATACACACAACAACCTACTGATTCAAGAGTTGCATATTCATAAGTGGGTACTTTCAAACATGTTAAGTGTTGAGCCTATTCAATGATATTTCTGTCGGTATAAATTGAAGTACTAAACAATTATGTAAGGGCAACGGCTAACATGCAACTTGTTTTCAAGAATAACATATAACTTGCCATGCAATGCATTTCATTTGGATGACCCTGAATTTCATAGGCCAGTGTAATCATTTTCATGGACCAAAGGTCCAGAACATTATCTGCCGGTGTATTCGTACACTGCTTAGTTGCTAACTTCTAAGCTTGTGCGTGTGAATTATTAAAGCTCACACTTTTTTCCTTCATCTCTATTTTCCTGCGTCTGTGAGAATTTCCAAAGCATCAATACAGACAAATTGCACGTTAGGACTTCTAGTCTTGATGTCCAAAACCGATACTAGTTTGTTGAGGATGATGAATTTCATTAGAGAGAAACATGCAAAACATATTATCAGATATAAAACCTCATTAAGTGATAGATCATTCAACATACCAATTACTCCAATTGAATATGAAGTCGCAGATGATAATCCAGAGTAAAGGATGGAGCCCGAGAGAAGAAAGCACACAATCAGGACATTCAGTCCTAAAAAACATAGAGAATGGGAAAAAAAACCTGCTAGTTTTTGAAATGTCTTACTGTATTGGTCCGAAGGTCTTGATCTAACTCATCCACAGGTCCTTGTATACGGCAGCTCCCTTTCAAGACTGGCGTGATCTAAAAAGCAGGTTACAAAAAACCTCATAAATTACCCTTTCTAATACAATGAACACTAAAAGGATGATAAATCCCTGTGTCAGAAAATGCAGATTCTTAAGCCATAAACTGTAGAACGATTTTTTATGAATGTGTATAAACATGCATTCTTCAAATAAAAAAAAATAAGCTCCTTTTATTGTACAAAAATAAGAAAGTAGATGTGATTAAGGAAACGAAAGATCTGACCCATAAACAGCGCATTATACAATTTCACCATTATCACAAGAATTTCAATCTGACAACAATCAGAAACCCTAACAAACAATAACGTGTATTAACCAGGGCTAACAAGAAACCCTAATTTTTCAAGGCAATTAATCCCATCCAACGATCACATCCAAAATCTTTCATAAAAATTGATCAAATCCAAATCTGCATCATGATCAAGCCCTTAAATAACCAAACTTTTTCCAGATCATCAAAACCAAGCGATAAATCCGACAGAAAACAAAAAATAAAACCGAAAATGCGATCAGCCAACACAATCACAATCAATTGAAGGATCCGGAAACCCTAATTCGAGAAGAAAAAGGAAACATCTTTACATGCCTCCGGTTCCGAAAGCTTGTTGGTAAGATCGTAGAGCTCTTTCAGGGTCCGTTCCTTCCGCCTCGGCATCGTCGACCAGCGGATTATCGTCGGCAAGCAATCAGATTCACAGGGAAATCACAGCTCCGTTCCCTGGGAATTAGGGTTTTTGAATGAAACCTCTGTATATGAAATTCGGTCCATGTAAGAGAAGATGGAGAGAAATAGGGTAAAATGAAAGGGCGGTGGACGGGGTGGAGGACAGGGGCTATCGTGAATTGCTGGGGCGTAGAGTCTTAACGTGCGCAACGAATGGTGAGAATTGGAGATCTAAGGGTTCGGGAATCCACGGTGTAGAAAGGAAGAGAAAACAAGCGTGTCGTAGGTCCTGCTAAGTACTCTCTCTCATATTTCCGTCTTCCTCTGTTTTGTAGTTTATTTTTTATTTTTATTTTTATTTTTGTGGCATAAGCTGCGGAGAAAATCAGCGATCCGCTCGTGTGGGGTTGCACGTGCGTGAAGAGCTCGGCGTGATAGTTGAGCACCGTTTTCAGAATGGTGGTGGCTCATCCCTGGGTATAGATATGGATGTAATCCGAAAATCGGAATCATGGGTCAATCCTAGCCATCTGATTTAGCCTGTTGGAAATGGACAACTGATTGGTGGGAACCATTTTTGACCGATGCGTATTTGGGCAATGCTCAATCCACTCCAAATCTAAATTGTATGGTTTGGATTGCCTTGTACTCCACATGTACGGTAGATGATTCACCGTTTTGAAAGTGGTGGTGGACTATCACCCACTTCTTACGCCCGGAGATTGGGACGAACAAGCGGTCGCTCTGCCTTGTGCGTGCGGTGAAAATGCTATGAGTCGGAAACCGCGCGTGCGGGAGGATAGTACGAAGTTGCGTTTCCTTCTTGAGAAGTACGATGACAACTAGCACCGGACCCGTAGGATTCCTATTTCTCCTCTCCTCGCAATATGGTACGGACGGCTGACATCCGGGGTGACCCAAATGGTGGGGCCCACTAGATTATGTGGAGAACTAGACAAGATTGTTCATCTGGTTCGCACATCAGGTCGGCTAAGGGTGATTGAAGAAATCAAATATTAAAAAAATTGGCTCGTCAACACATTTACTGAACATGTGTGGTCCACTTGATAACTAGATTGGCCTGATTTTCGGGCCATCTTGTCTACCATGCAGATTAGAGCCTGTTGGAGGCATAAAAGAAAGGTTTTATTTTCCTCTTTCTCTTATTTTTTATTTTTTAATTTATTACTTTCTAGAAGTGGAATTTCCATTCCCATCCCATTTCTTGTGCATGCTTCTTTCTTCACCCTACAAGTTAGCACACTTACCATCATTTTGCATACGTTTATGTGTTGCCATTCATCTTTAAATGTCACATATGTATTTATGCCCTATGGGTACTAAGGCGCACATCTCAAAGCTATTGCGCTACAAGTGCATCTCAAAGCTATCAATACATCTAACAAGTGCCATCGCCAATCTTGTGTCGCACTTGTTAATCATGTGCTACATACATGACATTTACCATTGCCTTTCATTTCCCAATATGCCATGTGTAAGTGTGCCGAATAGTGTGCCACAGTGTAGGATTTGTTACATGTGCCTGGCCAATAGATTTGAAGTACTTACATTAATGCTTACAATGCATTAATGTAATACATATGTGGTTATCCATCTTCAAGTACCTCACACATGCCTTATTCATCTTCAAGTGCTTGACATGCACTAATGTCCAAGATATGTCTAATCTACCACGTGATCATGCGACAAATGCCACGGTCCATCTATCATTTTTAATGAAATTTTCTTTTTTTGCCAAACAATAAATCTAGAAATAGATAAAATTTTGTTGGAAATTTTTTTTATTTTCCATAATTTTCCAAACAGGTCTCCACAACTTTCACAATCTTTAGCTGCAACACTTTAGTAACACTGATTATGGGTGGCCTGCATTTAAAAAATGGCACATATAAGATAATCCTGTTCATTCAATATTCGTTGCTTCTAGCGATGAATGTTGACCGTTATTTACTTTTTTTTTTCTTTTGTTGCTGCCCTTGCTTGGAACACCACTGATCACCAAACAGATACTGTCATCTGATGGATGTGCTTTCTGAACCATTGGCCATCACCGTTAGGATAAACTAGATGGATGGTCCAGATTTTTATGTCATTCCACCATTGCGTTGTGGATAGATTGCACCATCCTCGGTCCAACAATTGAATGGTAAGAAACATGCAATCTCAACCGTTCTTTTGAGGTAGGTCCAACCAAGATGGCACCTAGCAGGTACTTATATGTCATTGAGAATCCAGAACGATAGGCCCATTGAGCTCGAACAGTTGAAAGTCCACATGATCACTGAATCGGATGGTCTCTCCTGCTCTCATCCTTGGACACTACGACGCTCGGTTCGTTTTACGTGGGAACTCATTAAATTCTCGTGCAAATTAGATTTGCACCTTTTATTATTATTATTATTATTAAATAAAAGGCTCGGTCCAAAATGAGGAGTTGATACGCTGCCATGGATTGTTCAGGTATGCTGCATATTACGTACTGTCCACTGCCATGAATCATTTCTGCTGAATTTTAGAAATAGGCGACCTTTATGTCTTAGCACCGAGATGTGTGAGACTACTTAAAGGGTTATGATTGTCCAAACAATTTGATTTTTGTACAAGGGCCCATTAACTATTTGGCCTATCTAATGAATGGTCATGATCTAGTCCATGTTTATGGTGTCTCTAGCAAATGACATTGATCCAATTAAGATGACATGTAAAAAAAAAACGTGGAGAGTAGTGTTTTTAGCAGTGGAAATGTCACCTGTGTGGTTTTTGACGTGGTCTTCGTGGAATTGAAATTTCATGTTATCTTTTCAAATCCTTGTCACGTTGGTATTGGAAATTCCAAATCAGATATTGCTATATTAAAATGAGACAGGATCGATTTTCTTTTAAAACGTCACTTGTTCGAATGTAGTGATTTTGAAATTATTAAAAGAGATACTAATCGCAGGAAAAGAGGGTAAAAAAGAGAAAAGAAGAAGAAAAAGAAGAAGAAGAAGAGAGAGATGGCCCATCCACACACTAAGTGGGCTTATAATGCTCAATCATACTTGTGTTTTAAACCAAGGCTAGCATTCCATGCTGGTGAGACGCACAATAATATGGAACTGAACATCATTTGATGGGCATTACCATGGATGTGATGCTGTGAAGGGGAGTTATTTGATACTCTGACTGCATATGATGCTTGATATGCCAGAACTTAGAAACCTCACCCATGGCATATATTAACTCAAATTTATAAACTGACTAAATTGCAAAACCACTTGTTGCTAAGTTACACTCCAAAAATCTAAATAGGTTGAACAATCCTAACCTCTTATTGGTGGACATTTGTCTTCTTCTTTTTTAATAAAATCATTGGATTTTTATTTTTAACCGTCCGATAAACTTCCATCAATCTAAATGTCAGATGGCCAAATAAAAAGTAATTTTTATTTATATATATCAAAAATATTGTCTGTAATTTGGACGGTCTGGTTTTACTTGTATGCAATGCATGTAGTTTCTCAGTAATTTCTTAGTGCCTGCTTATCATCCATCCCGCTCTATCAGAGTATCAGAGTAGTTTTCGCTGCCAAAACCTCCCTTGAAAAATCCTAGCTATCTGATTTTACTGCATGCAAATGGAATTTTCGAAGTAAGTTATAGACGATAGTCCAAAGTGCAAAGGGAAAATTCAACCGATTGATGGCCAAGATCATTGAATAGAGTTTTTCTTTTGGGACCACAGCTATCGACGGTCAGAACGACTAGCTAAACGGCCTTGATGGTCTCTAGAAGGTGGGTCTTCACTTATAACGGGAATGCTGGCTCTAGGTGAAATGCCGTTGGTTGTTGCCTGGCATTGCAAGCAACATCTCGGATAACCTTTTCTAACTTTAGTAACCTGAAAATTTTATTGAAAAAAAAAAAAAAAAAGGCTTTAATTAAATCGATTCGGGTGGGACAGACAAAAAAGATAACCGGGCTGCTTTTGCATCGTCATATATTTTAGCATTTTTTTGATAATTTCTTGCAATATCTTGATAATCAGGAGGAGGTGTTAGTCAATGGGAGTGCAAAAATAGGCACAGTATCTTCCCATTTTCAGTTTCTATGGTGGGCCATGGTTTGGTGAGCCAATTCTTTGACATGATGCAAGGCACAGTGGATATCCCAAGCACCAAATATTCCTTACATTGGATGATCCTAGCCGCCGAATATTTGTCCATTTCTATTAAGGTTTTCCAACTCAGAGATATATTATAGTTCACATACCATCCACAGAGCCACCTATCAATTCAACCGTTTGACAATTGCACTAGAGACGCATGAACTGAAAAGCCAAACTCTGTGTGCATGTGTGTGTTCTCTCTCTCTCTCTCTCTCTCTCTCTATATATATATATATATATATATGAATTCAAATGAAATTGTCACATTTGTTAAATAGCCTTTGGTGGGCCACTAGAGCTTAACCCTCCATCTGCCATTAGCTAAGGTTGCATTCAACATACCAAAATATAAAAAATTATACATAAAAATAATTATTTTAGTTTCTTAATTTTTCAATGGTCTTCGCACAAATTTCAATTAGAAAATCTCTTGCCGCTACCTTGCGGCCTCACTGGGATGGACGGCCAAAAATCAGAACCCAAAGCAATAAAGAAAAATAAAAATGTTTTCCTAATGTTTTGGTTAGTCATCAAAGGTGCGGTCTAACCAGGATTCGAAATGCTTTGAGTGGTTTACCGAGATCGGGTCCCGTGGGTCAATTTGTGGATGAAAAAAACTCAACGGTTGAGATTAACAGAAGGTCTCAGTTTAATCTTTTCTTATGAGACCGGGATCAAAGTTCCTCTTAAGACCCAACCCAAGTGCAAGAACGCCTAATTCCTTTTGGACGTGAGTTAGTAGGGGAGGATATAGAGCTACCATGCAGCTCCATTTGCCGCCGATGTATCACATGTGTAGGATATCTGATCCATACAATAGGTGGGTCCCACCACCTACTTCGAGAAACAGGCATATCCCTTCGTTAGTTTGGTCTCGCTTGTACGTTGACTCAGAGATTTCAGCAGCCATTGAATTTGAGCTGCACTCCGGATGACTATGATTTTTGAACCAAGTCATTTTGTAAGTAGGGCACACTGTTTTCATGGCTCGGATGTACTACACAAGTATCTTGATGGCGGTAAAGATGGAGCTGGCTGTAGGTGGTTGGTTCTCATGCACGTACGTAGATGAATGGATGATTTAAACTTTAAAGAGGAATCGGGACTACGCGGCGTAGCACACAGCGCCGACCTCTTACCGTGTGATACTGGAAAAGCTCTGTCGGCCCCACCATGATGTATGTGTTTTATCTGCACCGTCCATCCATTTTTCCAGATCATATTAAGGCATGAGCTAAAAATTTGAGGCAGATACAAACCTCAAGTAGACCACACCACAGGAAATGGTGGTGATTGAATGATCACCATTAAAAACTAACCAGGGCCCAATGCAATGTTTATTTGCCATCCAAATAAGGCGACACAGATCTAGACGAGGGACAAACATACATATCAAATTAATTTAGAACTTTTGTATCCTAAGAAGAATTTTAATGGTGGGCGTTCAATCACCATCGTTTCCTAATGGTGCCTATTTTTTTAGCTCATGCCCTGAGCCGTAAAAAAATGTATGCACAGCGTGGCTAAAACACGGGTGCGAATTAGGTGTGACCCCGGGAACAGCTTAGTGGGTGTTACCCCTACCATATGTCCCACATGTATGATATTTTGTACATCCAGGCCGTCCATCCTTTTCTACAGCCCATTTTAGAACGACGCTCCTAAAAATTATGTAGATCTAAGTCTCAAGTCGACCACACCACTAGAAACAGTGTGATTGTGTGTTCCACCATTAAAAATTTCAAAGAGCCTATTGTAAGGTTTTGGTAATGTTTAGTTTCAGTCCAAGCTCTTTATAATGTCAATAAGGTCTTGATGAAAAGAAAATATAAAGATCAGATTGATTCAAAACTTCTGTGGCCCACAAAATGTTTTTAATAGTTATTCATCACTGTTTCTAGTGTTATGGTCCACCTGAGATTTGGATCTTCATAAGCTTTTAGATCACATCCTAAAATGATATGAAAAAACAGATAGACGGCGTTGATATATTAAAAATACATCAAACTGGGCCCCACACGGTTAGGGTAACACCCACTAAGCCGTTCCCAGGGTAACACCTAATTTGCGCCCCTAAAACACACCCATAGCGGAGATTTTCCGCCGCAGGGACGTTGACGCTGTTTGCTCTGTGTGCCCTACCATGATGTATGCGCTTTCCGGAAGCCCCATGTGGACGATAATCTATTCGGACGGGACTCTGTGGGGCCCACCTTGATGTATGGGTTTTATCCACACTGTCTATCTATTTTTTCAGATCATTTTAGGGCAAGAACAGAAAAATGAGGTGGATCCAAGGCTCGAGTTGACCACAACATAGGAAGCAACGTTGATAGTGACACCCACCATTAAAACCTTTCGAAGGGCTACCCTATAGTTTATTTGCCATCCAACCTGTTCATAAGGTTATATAAACTTAGATGAAGAAACAACACAAGTATCAGCTTGATCCAAAACTTCTGCGGCCCCCAAGAAGATTTTAACGGTGAGAGTTCAATCCCCACTGTGTGGTCCACTTGAGCCGTGGATCTACCTCATTTCTACATTTCTATCCTAAACTGATCTGAAAAAAATGGATGGACGGCATGGATAAAACCCATACATGACGGTGGGCCCCACAGAGCCCTTCCTGGACGGATTATCGTCCATGCAGAGGCAGGACTCAATCCGCTTCATGTTTTATCCGCGCCGTCCATCCATCTTTCCTGTTCATATTAGGGCACGAGCCCATTAATGAGGCAGATCCAAAAAAAAAAAAGAAGCAACGAATTAGATGCTGAAATTTCCCCGTACGTGCTTATACATGTGCACTGAATTCGTGTCCCAAACAACGAATAAGATGGCATAATACACGCATTAATTGCATTTTACAATAACAAAACAATAAATACAATTAAATTTGTACGGTGGAGATCATCCAAATACATCAACATACCTATTTAAAGCATTTTAAAGTTCGAGTTGCCATTTAGAGCCCTCCATTTTCTATAATTGCAAATGAGTTGCGTGCAAGGAAAGGGTGAACGGCCACGCGGTGTAAGGAAGCTCGTAACAAATTACTCATTGAAGTACGCCTCTTTTCCCGTGGGGAAGTATTTGATACTCTGAATACATATGATGCTTGATAAACATGAGCTTATATATAAGTATAATAGGCTATTGCTGACTCAAATGAAGCAGACTGAAATTGTAGAATCCATTATCTATAAGTTAAACTAAAAAAATCAGATTATTTAACCAATCTTAACCTTTGATTCTTGTAGACTCGTTTCTTTTAAAGATGACCATTGGATAGTTTTCATTTTTAACCGTCAAATAAAATGTCCATCAATCTAGTAGAGTATTTCTTTGGTTGTGATACATCTAAGCTGTTACCCATAATTGGACACATATTTAAAATCTCAGTAATATCTAACTGCCTGCGTATCATCCATCACACTCTGCCAGAGTATCAGAGTATTTTTCTTTACCGCGTGGAAAGCTGCGATTCCCACCACGATGATACAGTACACTTGCCAGGGTGATGTACGAAACGGGCCCATCCATAAAACGTGACCTAGGATAGATAGCTTATGTATAAAATTTCAAACCTATTAGATAATCCTATACATCCATCCGATCTGTGGCCATCAAAGCGAGGGTCGAAAAATGAAGTTAGTTAATAAGCAAATATGACTGGGACAATTTGAAGAAAATT
This sequence comes from Liriodendron chinense, assembly GCA_003013855.2. Taxonomy (NCBI): domain Eukaryota; kingdom Viridiplantae; phylum Streptophyta; class Magnoliopsida; order Magnoliales; family Magnoliaceae; genus Liriodendron; species Liriodendron chinense. The sequence continues at coordinate 8,181,543 of PVNU02000637.1, read as the reverse complement.
GATGGCTGGGATTGCCTAGGAGGTTTTCTTTTAAAAGATAAGCTATCCATGCCGCGTGTGCTGGAGGAGACTGCTCCATCATATTCCGGTTCTTCCTCCAACATATCAACTTCCAGCACGAGAGGAGGGTGAAGATTCTGTCCTTATCGCATGTGCCTATGTGGCACAGGTTTCTCTGATCACACGAGGGAAGCCAGAAACATTCGGTGACTCAAAGCGACGTGTGTGGCCCACTTTGTGAGTGGACCAGCCTGTTTTGCGGGTGGGGTCACATTCACGGTGGTCCCCACCTCACAAACGTGTGCTGTCAATTTCCTCGTTCATCTCTCCACGCCACGATCACCCTCGTTCGTCTATTGCTTCTTTCGAGACTCAAGACCTAGCGTGTGTCGCTACCCACTTGGGCCCACATGCTGAGACGGTACAGTGATTTGAACCGTCCATGTTCTATTTATCAACCCGTAATCATGCTTCAGTGATGATCCCAACCTTCTATTTTCTTCTCATTTGTTCTAAATTCATCCGTAGTTAGTGACGTTGACTGTCATCCATTCGCTTAAGTTTCTTACAGTGGCCCCGCATGACATGGAAAGCACAAGATGGACAGTTCCGATCATCAGACCACTCTGCAAGCTGTCCTGCGGGTAGAATATTCCTGGAGGTTTGATAGCCCCACACTCACCAAATGATCCCTGCATGCTGTTACACGTCCCAAACTAGCAGGTAGACCACACACGAACGAAAAACAATGGATGAGATGGTCCGATAATTTCATGGCCTGATCTTTCGGCCGCGTGATCTATACTGTGGATCCCCTCTAATTTATACACGCATGCTAGGCTGGCGTGGCCGCGTGTAGAGCTGCTTGTGGAGGGGTTGCATACCTCAGGTTTGCGTAAGGGCGTTGAATTACCACAAATCACGAAAACAAAACCCCTCTCACTGATAGATTGCACCTTTGTGTACTATTCTTATAACTGAAAAAAAAGGGGCATCCATTAGAGGTCAATGGCCAATGGACATGAGGTTGGCTTCGGTCCATGTTTTGAACTGTTCGGTCTCAGCCTGACAGACTGACCTTACTAAAATGAGTCCGGATCCTCCGTTAAAATCAAGCAGGAAAATCCTGCTCATCATGATTCTGATTGGTCCACCTCAGTCTGAATGTGTCAGAGCTACTGACACAGTCAGGCTGAGGTGGACCAATCAGATCAGCAGCAGCAGAGGTTCTCTGCTTGATTTTAACAGAGGATCCGGATTCTACTAAAATATTTTGAACTGGCCGGGCCCATTGACAATGTTATTGATGTGCGGGCTTTTAATCGAGTCATTTTTATGATGATAAGGTTTCAGGCTTAAAAACACTTTACATCTAAAAAGAGTTTAAACAAATAATTTATATGCAATTTTCTTTAGATTTCAAGTGACATTTGGTTTACTTGTTTACAATGTATAAAGTGGGTGTTTACATCACAAAGTGCTTGGGATGGTAAAACTCCCAAAATCAACTAATCATATAAAAGAATATTTTTTGGAGCCCCAAGAGTGCATCAAAGCATGCACATATTGGACCAATTCAATGTCCTTCACCCATCATAGTGGGCCCAAATAACATAGTTACTTGGATTGTAAGTTACTTGAGATAAGCTACTTATTTGAAAAGTAACTTATCTTGGTTTCTACTTAATTAGCAGATAAGCATGTTTGGCAAATAACATAGTTATTATCCAAAAAGTAGAAAATTAAGCATGTTTGGTTTCCAACATGATAAGTAATCATCCCTCAAGTCTATTTGATCCCCCTCACATCCATTGTCCATCATGTAGAACATTTGATGTGGATCTTTCATTATGTGGGCCATCCATCATGTGGGACCCACCTTGGATGTGGGCCATTTACCATTAGGGTCTGATCTTTAATGTGCACTATTCATTAGGTAGGGCTCACCTTTGATGTTGGCCATCCATCATGTGTGGCCCACCATTAATGTTATTGTCCATCATGTGGGGCCCATCTTCAATATCTATTGCCCATCATGTGGTGTCCACCTTTGATGTGGACCATCCATCATTTGGGCCCACCTTCTATATGGGTTATCCATCATGCAGAGCTCACCTTGGATATGGGTCATTCTCATTAGCTCGACCTTTGATGTGGACCGTCTATCATGTGAGGCCCACCTTGATGTGGATCATCCATCATGTGGAGCCCACCATTATTAATTGCTCATCATGTGGAGTCCACCTTTAATGTGGACTGTCCATCATGTGGGCCCCACCTTCAATGTGGAGTCAACCTTTGATGTGGACCATTCATTGTGTAGGTTGTCCATCATGCAGGGCCCACCTTGGATGTGGGCAATTTATCATTATGGCTTGACCTTTAATGTGCACCATTCATTATGTAGGGCCCGCCTTTAATGTTGGTCATCTATCAAGCAGGGCCAACCGTCAATGTTATTATCCATCATGTGGGGCCCACTTTCAATATCCACTGCCCATCACATGCACCCACCATGTACACCAACACTGCCTATTCATGTGCTTATCATTTTCCTCTCTTTCACCTCTTCTATTCCTCTCTTCTTCAGCAACTTGTGAAAAAGGAAAGAAGGTAAAAATATTAGCTGTAGTGATTATCTACTTTTAAGTAAAAAAGTTGCTTATTAATTCTCATAAACCAAACTTACTTATCTGAAATAAGTTACTTATCTACTGCTATAAGCAGAAAAAGTAACTTATTTGGTGGCATCCAAACGGGCCCTTAAAATCTAATTATATGTGAATGTGTACGTACATACATAAGCCCATATGCGCGTACAATGCTGCTCATACACGCTCTGATAATTGCCAGCGCACCACACGTGATACGAGCTCTCTATGAGATGGTCCACACTGCTCAGATCATCTGACCCATATGTCAGGCCATCACTCCTAAGGTGGATCAACGTGCACAATTGGATGGACGGGTAGAACACTACCAATGGGGCTGTCCATTTTTTTGATCACTCTTGCCTACCAAAGCAGAGATTTTTGGGTGCATGATCTAAACCATGTGGCCCAGTTCATGGAAAACTCAAATGTAGCACACATGTAAGCACGGCTGTACACACCCAAGTGCTTTGCAAAGTTTTTAAAATGTATATTAATTATTCTATTAACTTAACAGATTCTGGTGAAAATTGAAGGTGCCCACCACATTAACGGCTTTCATCCCATAAGCTTGATTGGTAGCCTGCGTAAAATTTTAGTGAAAGTTCTGGGCCAGAAGTTGAGAGTAGTACTGCCAAAAATCATATCTCCCCTTCATTTTGTTTTTGTAAAAGAGAGACAAATTTTGGATACTGTCCTCGTTGCTAATGAATGTTTGCACTCTACTTTAGATCTAGGAATCCGCGTGTTTTTTTGTAAATTGGATTTAGAAAAAGCTTATAAACATGTCAATTGAAATGTTTTGGACTATTTATTATCCTGTATTGGCTTTGGTTTTAAATAGAGAGCTTGGATTAAAGCTTGTGTTAGGTCTCCATCTTTCTCCATTCTTATCAACAGAATACCTTTTGGTTATTTCAGGGCTTCGAGAGGGCTTAGACAGGGGATCCTCTATCCCCCTTTCCTTTTGTTTTGGTAACGGAAGCTCTGAGTGATATGATTTCGCGTGGTCAGAGAGCGGACCTATTCAGAGCATTCAAAGTGAATTTTTTTTTTTTTTTTTTGATTTACCTATCTCTCATTTGCAGTTTGTTGATGATACTCTTTTGTTTTGTGAAGCAGAAGAAATATAGGTGACTGTCCTCAACATGGCTAAATCGTGGTATCAAGTGGTTTCAGGTATAAAGATAAACGTTTCCAAAATTGAATTTTTTGGTATTAACGTTGACCTTGTGTGTTTCCTAAACTTCTTCCTTTGGTTGTGAAGTCGGTTCTCTTCCCTCTATCTACCTAGGTCTTCCTCTTTGTGTTGGAAGACCTCCTTCTACTCTTTGGGATAAAATTATGGAAAGAATGGATTGGAGGTTAACCTCCTGGAAGCTCAATACTCTTTCGTTAGGAGGGAGGCTGGATCTTATAAAAGCATCACTCTCTAACTTCTTTATTTTTTGTCCCTGCTCCAATGCCTGAAGAAGATAATTGCTAAGATAGATAGCCTCGGAAGGAACTTCCTTTGGAAAGGAAATTCTTCATGAGGTAAATTCCTGTTAAGCGGAAAGAGGTGTGTTCCTATGATAAAGGGGGAGCAAACATAAAATATCTGACTCTCTTCAACAAAGCCCTCTTAGGTAAATGGGTTTGGAGACTCGGTAATGAAGAATTCTCACTCTAGCGTTGCATCGTCGCAACTAAATATGGCCTCTCACCCACGGGATGGTGGTCTAAAAAGTCTTCCATATACAGAACGTCTTTTATTTGGAAAGGAATTGCTAAGTAGTCATCGGTTTTGATGTTTGACAGAATCTCTTTCAGGCTGGGAACAAGTTCCAGGATCAGATTTTGGATGTACATTTGGATAGGAAACCGATCCATAGTTGATCATTTCTCTGCCCTCTTTGCTATCTCCTCTAATCTTAATTAATGCTTTGGTTAGGGATTATTTCATCCCTGATAGTTCCATGGGTGTTTGGTTACTCTCTTTCTCTCAGATTTTATCTAATTCTGAACTGATGAGCTGATTAGCTTGTTATTGTTGTTGCAGACTGCTCCTGTCCCCTCTCCTTCTAATCTTGAGGATTCCGTTCATTGGTTGTTAGCAAAGAATGGTTCTTTCTTTGTTAAATCCTTCTATCAATACTTAGCAGCAAACTTCGAGTGCTCTCCTTTGCATACTGGGCTGATGTGAGCTTATGGAGTTCCTCCAAAGATCGTGGCTTTTGGATGGCTAGCAGGAAGAAAGAGGATCCCTAATAGTGGACAATCTCAAGAAAAGGGGAATGTAACTGCCGAACGTCTACCTTCTATGCTTTAAATCTAAAGAGACGGTAGATCATTTGCTGCTCCACTGCTCATTTTCTTCTGACATATGGTGGAGGGTCTTCAGGTTAGCTGGAGTCAAATGGGTAATACCCCAGTTGATCGACAGTCTTTTCTCCATTTGGCATGAGGATTCTGGAGGTGCTCTTTCTAAGAAGAGACGACACGTTCTCCTCTTGGCTGTTATTTGGGGCAGACCAAACGTAACAATAGGTGTTTTCATAATTGTTTAACGTTGACAGTGGGGGTCTTCTCTAAAGTCATGGTTCTCTTTAAAGACTGGGGTCCTTAGGTTGGATGTTTTGTTCCTAGTTTTCTCTTAGGTTTTTCTTTTTTCTTTGTAGCTTCATTGTTGTAGGCTTTCTCTTTTTCTATTTATTTATTTATTTTTGTTTCCTTTGCTTTTGTCTCTGTTTTTGTTTTTTTAATAAAATTATTATCTTAAAAAAAAAACAAAAAACACGGTCACCAATCTAAGAAAACAAATTCACACGTGTCAAAAGTAGATAATGTGTGTGAGATATAATCTTTTCATGCTATGGGGCCTCATCATGTAACTGCTATAATTTAGCCCTGAAACCAACTCGACATCAAGTAGTAATCCACAAGTTCACTATACATACAAAAGTCGGCCATTATAAAAAAAAAAAAGAGTCACGCCAATGAAGCAATGTCAAATTGCTCTTAAAACCTCTAAGTTTATGTGTTGTGGTCTACTTAAGTTTTGGATCAAGCTGAATTTCTTCTTGTGAATGCTGCTTGGGTGCTTGACCCTCGTCCCGACGCAGTCCGTCGCAAGGAGAGAGGGAGGAGCTCCCGTGTACATTACTCTTTGGGGGTACTGTACGAGATGTTTATGATTTAATTTAGTTACTTCGTTGTTCGTTTATTTTGCAATACCTTTCAAAGACGGTCGAAAAAGGGGTGCATTTGAATTTTTGGAGTTGCCACTGGCCGATTAGGCTTGCTTGTATCCTTGGTTGGCTAGAGCCAAATGGATATCTTGAAATCCTGACTCAAATGACTCTTGTAGTGGGCCTGCGATTATAAAGGTTTGGATAAGGGTCTCAGTTATAGAAAAGGAAGGGGTTAGGCACCCTCTTCGGTTTGCATGCTGTGTGGTCTCTACATACGAGAAATTTAAATTTGCAGTGATATTATATGTCTAGCCATGCTTCGAATAGTCTTATAAGAAAATCGGGTAGGAAAAAATAGAATAAGTGCTAACCTTACTATGCGGAATCAAGCGACCTCAGGTAGGTGAATAGCATAAATAAAAGATGCATAGAAATATACTAGTAAAGAATGCAGATGATGATAGATAGTATGTTGGGCATATATATGTAGAATGGACTGTGTGTTCTGAGCATGATTGAGATGCGAGAAAGAAAGAGGGAAATTAGACCCCATTTTTATTAAAAAGGGATGGTTGGATGCCTATGATTCTAACCTCCTACTCCTGGTTTGGCTGCCCTTTTCTGATGGATTGACTTTCCAAAGTCGACTTCATTGGGTTAAGCAGGATCTAGACACTAGCGTGAAAATTTTCGGGTGTCCTAGAAGGTAGAGCCCTATTCCTTAGCTCCTTTTCTTACTTATCACTAGTCTCTTGAGGCGTTCTACCGTTGCTTCATTGAGCATTGGGAGTTGAATTTATAGACTAAAATCATTGGCTTATGATAGGCTAACGGTGGACACTTATCAATTTTTGGCCATGCAAGATTTTCAAGAGGGGATCCAGATCTTCGGGAGGTGGAAAGAGTGCCAGGTTGCTGTCGGCTCGCGACGGGCCGACAATCTGCTAGCTTGTGTTTTGACTTAGCGGTTGCATTTTTCCTTTCTCCTTCGTTCCTCCAAGTCTGATTTCAAGTCTATATGACCAGGGATCTGTTGGGATAGGAGGGTCGGTAGCGGAAGCAAAGCCGAACACAAACAGCAAATTGAATCAAACAAGCCACACAATGCAATCACCCACGCATAGACAATCTGAATTTAACATGCAAAAACCCCTCACGGGTAAAAAATCACGGCACAAAGCGACACTAATCCACTATAATATCAGAAGTTACAAGAGATGGAACCCAAGACCCAAAACCCAAGCCCACAAGAGAAATCCCAAGCTTACCCAAGAAGAAAACCCCATTCTTCAAGCTCTTTCTCTCACCTAGAAGCTCTCTCAATCACCTTTCTCGTCTAGGAAACAATTTAGAATGCCCTATTCCCACAATACTCCTTGTACATACCCGCGCAAGAATCCAACTCCAACAGGGAGACTGTCGGCCGGCCGGAGCTCAGCATCGATCGGCCGACGCCCCTGCAGACCGGTCAGCCGACCGGCCGATAGAACCCAAAAAATGGTCCAACAGTTGTTGTCTTGATTTCCTCTGTAACCGACCGGTCGGCCGGCCGGTCAGTGACATCTGTACATTGATTTTAGGCGTCCGTTTCCAACAGATCGGGTGATCAAATCGTTCATTACCTTTGGAAGGAGGGTCTAAGCCTAGTGTTTTTTTTTTCTTCTTCTTTCTAGTTAGCACTGAAAGCCCACTTTGGCGGACAAGTAAGGTTTTATCGAAAATGCTGCCTGAGTGCTTATCAATAGTTCTATATTGAAGGGCTAGAAGTTGGGGATCTCCCAATCAGGGCCGATAGTCTAGTTTAGGTTGGGCCAAGGATTCTGCCTCTAAATTTGCTTAGGTGTCCAATGGTGACTGGGGTTCCAGGCACGATTTTATCAAGGCTTAGTCAAACATTTCAGGAATAGTATTTCATGATTTAGGTGGGGTGTCGAGACTTATCTACTGCTCTTTTTAGTGATTCACACTTGATGAATATGTTTGATGAAAACCACAACCAGGCTTGAGTGACCTTATCAACAGGTTGGACGACAAATACGCCTTATGGTGAGCCCTAGAAAGGTTTTCAAAGATGGACGTCATTATCTGCACTTTTTCCTGTGTGGTGGTCTACTTGGCTTCTGAGCTGCTTCTTGTCTTCTTGTTTAGCAGCATGGACATAAAACAACCACACACACACACCACGTTAGGCCCCACAGCGCCCAACGCATCAACACACCACCGTTGTGGATGGTGATGGCAACACCTAATCCCCGTTTTCCAGTCCCCTGTAGATGGATCAAGAACAACCTAGGTATGATAAGGTAGAGCAGCAATCTTTAGGGGGCAAGTGGCATCTATTTTTTTTTAATATATATATATATATATATATTTTTTAAAGGTGGCATCTAAAATCATTTAAAAAAAAAAACTATTTTCGGATTCTTTTCTACGTTTATGCCACGTGGCATACGTTCACTTGTGTTCTACTTTATTAGGGTGTGGAAGTTTAGGGGAGAGAGAGAGAACTTGTCATTGAGAATTGTTGTCAGACAATACTGGTCTTTTTCAGGGACCTACTATCATGCATGTTAGAATTTGAAATTGGTCTTATATGTACATGCATGTCTTGCCACTCATTTGCTTTTAGCCAGTTACTTCCTCTCTCCAACCATTCCTCATCACCATATCCTTGTAGATTTGTACACGTGTCACATCTCTATGGATTGGAAACCATTGACTTGATGGGCCACCACATCAAGTTCTATGGCTCATCTATCTTAGAATGCAGCCATAATTCATCTGTTCATGGAAAACCCCTCTCTCTCTCTCTCTCTCTCTCTCTCTCTCTCAACTTCCTCTCACGAGTGCGTGGATCTACAAGAGAGACGTGCTACGCCACATCTCGATATAGTGCTATTCATATGTTCATACTATAGCTATTGGTTTTGGGTTCATGTTGTAATTATCCAAACAATTTATAAGAAAGGCTTAGAAAAAAAAAAGAAGGAGAAAGGAATTTTCAGATTAGAATATTTAAACATTTCTGATCATTTAATGCCTATACTTTTGAATATGGACCGGGACCTTCGACTACTGTTTTTAACGTCATTGATAGGATCTTCAAATCTTGAATTTTTTTCTTTAATCTTACAATTAATTTTTGGATATCACCCATGCCATGGTGAGGGCCATTACATAAATGGTTTGTATCATTACAACAAAACGTCAGATCCGCTGACCATGCCATACTGGGGCTGTGGTGAATAGCAATAGGTTGGGGTATGTTGTTGCAAACCTTTTTACAATACTCTCATGTTCCAAATTTAGCAGGCATGGGCATGACTGAAGTGGAGGATCATGGCAGAATCTTAGGGCTGATTTGGAATTTGGGAATTCCATCTAGCGTTTGGAAATGATGAAAAGGAATGGATTCACCTAGGTATCATATTATCCGGTCTCAATGATAGATATTGAGGGATTTTTGGTGGATTTGGAAGTCCACTATATTTGTAGGCCCCATGTTGATGCATTTGTTTTATTTACGTCATCCATTCATATGTATCCTTTTACACGTGACATTCAAGTTGCATATGCATACTGGTAATGACATTAGTTGTGAAATTTAGTTTGCTGATAATAAATATTTCATGGTCCACCTAATGTAGGTTTCATGTTTTTCTCATAAGAATAATTTGATCCCAAACATGAAATTGGATGGTCAAAATATCATGATGTTTTCAGACATGAATGTGTTCCAAACAAGCCAGGCTGCTCTTTGGTGGTCTTACAATAGGTGGGCTTGAAGAAACTCATAAAATAGATGAGAGAGAGAGAGGTGTTCACGCAACCATATGGTCTCTCTTAATTGCCCAATAAATTTATTTATGGATATTTATAATAAGAAGTTGAGTTCAAAAGGGAGAGAGAGAAGGACTGGTGAAGAAGTAGGAAAGGAGAAACTTCCTCTCATGTGACTTTATCTCATCCACACGTATGTGGACTTGAAGTCCTTCCTTATCAGGGCCATTGCTTAAAAACAACGCTACTGCAACGATCCTAGTTGCATGTTTTGAGGAAATAAATGGACGGCTACTTCTGGTTAATTGTCCACATTTTACTATACAGATCCTCTTGCCTGGTTAGAATTGTTTAACTGATGTGATTTCCATTAAATCATGGACCCATGGCAGGCTTCCAGATGAGCGGTCAAGATATCTTATACCTGAACCATGTGTTCCATGGAAAGTTGTGTGACTTTTCGTCACGTGCAATATTTAGCATTACTCTATGTTAGTTGAGACGAGCCTAGTACCGTCCACAGCCTGAAGACGATGGAATATTGAAATAGGTCTAAGGCAGCATCATAGCTAAGGTGTTGTATATATACAAATATTATATACGATGAAACCTTGCAAATGACCTGTTACAACTTACAAGGACTCCAATAAAATAAAATAAAAAAACACAATGTTATTCAACTCACAATGTTCATATGTCGAAATGATACTTATATATTCGTCTCAATCTCAATCTCCATTTATATATTAAAGCGTGAGAGAGAGAGATCAACGTATCTTGTATAAACTAAGATTATATAGAAATATAAATAAGAAGCTTTGTTAAGCCCACACTCGTTAATAAGGCTCATTTACGTGTCATCACACGTGTAGCATTTTGACATAGGCATGAGATCCAAGCCATTCATCCGATGGGCCCCATGGTTTTGATGCCTTGGCACAGAAATTGGTTGGGTAGACATACTCATCATGTGTTCTAAAATTTACAAAATAATGCCAGACGAAGAAACTTTCCTTAGGTCGTTCTAAGCCGTCCGTCTATTTCTAACATTGTAGACCACAGTACGAGAGGACCATCCTGATCTGAATGATAGGACCCACGTGATGGACAGCTTGGATCTAATGCCCGTACGTGTACCACACTGGCAACTGGTGGCATGTACAGAACTGTCGTATACATGTCTGTAGGCTTATAGGCTAGAGCAGACCTCACAAATAGACCCAAATTACATTAATTACTAGCCATTGTAGGATGGTGTGATTATCGATTGTATTTTTATTACATTTATTGGACGGTTGAAATGAAAAATATCCAGTTCGAGAAGGAAGTAGAGGTTTGGATTTCTCAAAACAATCTGATACTGGGATTCTGACTTCAATCATAGTGGGCCACCTGTACAATATCTGAGTGCCTGGTGTATCAAGCATCATACACTACCTTGATCCATGCATCGATCTTTGTTTCTTCTGCTCTCCCATGCAATCAAGCCATACGTGCAATTTTCTGGTTACCTAATAGTGAATGGGTTAAAGGGAGGTGATCTGGTCACGTGGCATATTTATATAGTGATCTGAACCGTTCATTTGCAATGTTTGTGAGGGGATTATAAACCAACAATCACAGTGGACAATCCAAACCATTTAATAAATAAAAGGTGTGAAAAATCGCTAAAATTACTGAAAGTGATTATTGTACGATTTCCTAAGGATTGTCTGGTAATGTGATTTTTGTCTATGATCCAGTCGTGTAGCTTTGGGACGAATGATTTGGTTGGGATCATCGCATTCATGTAATGTACACGTACACGTGTACGTCATAAACTAGCGAAGACGAGAATTTCGTCCAAACGTGATTTGCGCCTTGATATATATGATTGACAATGTGATTCTCGACGGATGTACCAACCTTGCAGATGTGCAAGATCGGGATCGTTCTTAAGGTGGGTGGGAAGATCGCACATGCCCTGCCTTAGAAAATTAAGTTGGCCCACTAATCATGCAGGCTACATGCCTAAGCCGAATATTTATTATTGTTTTTTTTTTCTTTTCCTGCCATCCATTTTCTCAAACACGTGACTCACTTGATGCTGCACCTGGCCTGACTTTTTGGCCATTACAGAAGGCCGACGTGATGAATGGTCCGGATCTCACACATGTACCTGGTTGGCATTTGTACGTTGAACTGTCATCATGAGACCGCACGTGCCTTCTCGGGAGCGTACAACACCTGGGTGACACCCGGACTCACCCAAGACGGTGCGGTCCTTACTGTGGGGCCCACCTTTATGTATGTATTCTGTATTCACGCTGTCCATCCGTTTTTCCAGTTCATTTCATGGCATTAAAAAAAAAATGAAGCAGATCCAATTTTCAGGTGAATCATACCATAGGAAACAGTGGTGATTGAACAACCTACCATTAAAAACTTCTTAGGGCCTACGTTAATGTTTCTGTATTGTTTATTTTCCATCCAATCTGTTGATAAGGTCACATAAGCCTGGATGAAGCGAAAAACAAGTATCAGCTTGATCCAAAACTTTTGTGCCCAATATTAATGGTGAATCAAGCATTGTTTCTTATGGTATGGTCCACCTGATAATTGGATCTGCTTTTTTTTTTTTTTTTGGGAATAATCCCGTAAAATGATCTTAAAAAAATAGATGGAATGGATGCAGAGTACATACATTAAGGTGGGCCCCACCGTGAGGGCCGCACCGTCTTGGGTGAGTGCAGGGTCTCACCTAATCCGCACCCATTTGGCAAATGTTTGCAGGGTTTTAGGACGGGAGCAGATTAGCTAGATGCAGGCGCTAGCCTCGCCCACAGAAAAACTTTGCTACACCCACGCTTTAGCTACGCTAACTACACCGGGTGTAGCGATGACGCCACCATGATGTATTTGTTGTATCCACGCCGTCCATCCATCTGACGAGATCATTTTAAGTCATGACAGAAAAAATCAGGCAGATCCAAAGCTTTAATAGACCTAGCACAGAAAATAGTGGGGATTGAACGCCGACCATTAAAAAGTTCTTGGGGGCCACCAGAGCTTCTTATCTACCTAATTTTTTGTATCATGCCCTAAAATGATCTTTTCAAATGAATGGACCGCGTAGATACAATAAATACGTCATGGTGGGGTCATTGCTACACCCGGTGTAGCTAGCGTAGCTAACGTGTGGGTGTAGCAAAATTTTAGCTAACGTGTGGGTGTAGCAAAATTTTTCTCCCTCGCCAAATACGATGTGGCACTTACCGTGTGGGCCACCTTCATGTATGTATACTATATATTTATGCCATCTATCCGTTTAGGCTATTAAGCAGATCAAAATATCAGGTAGATCAAACGCTCCACCATTAAGGCCTCCTGTAATGTTTCCCCTATTGTTTTGTTTTTTACCGTCCAACTTGTTGATAGGGTCACACAAACTTTGATGAAGGGAAAAAACAAATATGATCCAAAACCTTTGTGGCCTATAATAACTTTTTAATGCTCAATCTCTATTGTTTCCGTAGCATGATCTACCTAATTAAGATTTGGATCTGCTTTGGTTTTGAGCTCCTGCCTAAAATGATAAGGCAAAACGGATGGACAACGTGGATAAATAATACATACAACTGGTGGGCCCACAATAAGGGTCCTACTGTTGTGTGTGAGGCTCGACCCACACCTAATCTCCTCCATTCAGACGTTCATGGCCCATGGGTAGAGTTGTACATGAGTTGAGTTAGCTGGGTTGGCTTACTCGATTCGATTTGAACCAGCTTGGGTTCGACTCAATTTGGATGTTGGGTTCGAATCGAGATGAGCTAATTTTTTTTCAGCACGAAGATTTTAAGCCGAGCTCGAGTTGATCCTGGCTCAATTCAGTGCAACTTGAAGCTCTGTTGGTGTTGACTCAGTTCGAGTTTGACTTAACTCAACTAGTTGGAAAAGAAGGTTGTTTAGTCTCATATCAGAAGAGAGCAAATGAATAAGAGAGAAAATTATTTATAAAAGCAAGTGGAATAGTAATCAGGGTGTTAATGAGCTTGGGGTTGCCTTTGAGCCCCGGTTTTGAACTGTTTTAAGCTGGGCTTATTCAAAATTTACTTTTTTTTTTTTCTCAGCTCGAACTCGGCTCAAAACCTTGACTGAACCAAGCTGAGCATGCCATTCCAACTCGAAGGCCAAGCCAAGCTGAGCTTGAGCTAGGATTGTCTACTAGTCAAGCCAAGTTGAACTAAGCCTAGCTTGATTCAGCTCAGCTCAAGTATACAACTCTACCCATGGGTTAGCTTTTGTGCGTTGAACCGCCATCATTAGGCGGTACAGTATATGGACTTGAATTCTACATATATAACGCATCGACGGCAACTCATTTAGGTGACCACACGTGCTTTCTCGGGAACATACAACACTTGCCAATTTGGCAAATGTTTGCAAGGCTTGGGGCATTCATGGCCTTTGAGCGGTCCCATGTTGGCAATAAGGTGGCCTTATTTGACCCTTGTGCCTAGCTTAAGTAAAAAATGAGTGTGTGTATATATATATATATATATATATATATATATATATATATATAAAGCTGGGGTTTGCTGGAAACACAGAGTCTTTACTTGATTGAGGAATAAGTTATTTCATGGCAGTTGCATCCATCATTTTATTGTGAACGACCAGATCGACCCATTCTACTATAAATACCTTCATTTTCTGTTGAGTAGGATTCGACAATGGATTTGAGTATATAATTTGAAGGCTTTCTTTCCTCGATCTTGATCCAAATAGAAATTTAAGAATTATGATACCGGTTGAATAGTAGAGAATTGAATTCCCATGGTATCACATAATTACTTAGCTTAGGCATTGTATGAATAGGCCTGACGAAACCCTTGCATGACTTCTTCTATTTCTCGATAAAAAGAAATATGACCAACAATTGTTCTCCCTTTTGCTTCATGGCTCAACAGTTGTTTGAATGTAAACACTTCCCTTTTGCTTCATAGCAATTGCAAAGGCTTCTTCTCCCGTTTGGATTATTCCAAGTGGCTTCTCATAAACATTATATTACATGTTAGGGCGGGTTGTGTCCGGCTGAGGATTAACCGAGTCAGGAGGATCCAACCTGCAATGCAGCCCAACTGAATTCTAACTTGTGGTGCTCAACTTGAACCCAACCCGAAATCCTCTAAACCCAACCCAACCCAATCCAACCCAAGTACATGTGATCATTTCCAACCCGACTAAACCAGACCTGAAGCAAACCAGAATTCATATTGGGTTGGCATTTTCTAATCCCAACCCAACATGAGGACCTCAACAGCCTGACCCAACTCCACCCAAACTCAGCTGGGTCAATCGATCAGGTTCAAATTGACCCCAACCCAAGTTGCAGTCCTATTAATAGTGTGACAAAATAACCAAGATTTTGAAAAGATCTTGATAGTATTGCGAAAATACACTAAACAATATTACTGTGATGTTATTATAAGATATTTAAAATATCGGCGGAATTTAAAACATAGTTTTTTTATCGAGTTATTAATTGAAAAGTAGTAACGACGCTAAGTAATTTGTTATATAATTATAAATTTAATATTTAAATTATTTATTAATTATATTAAATGTTCCTAAATACTTTTATTTTGTGAGATTTTTTCAATAATATCCTGAGAAAACCCTCAAAATTTGAAAAATCTACCAAGCAATTTTCAAGCAAGAATTGCCAAGAACCTAATTTGCCACTGTCTATTAACACTATTATGTTTGACCATGCGGTTGTTTTCCCCCTACACACACTAATTGTAGATGTATGAGTGTACATGTCATCCAATCTGTTCAGTGTGGTCACTCCACCATGGTAATGGTTTAAATCAAAATTAAGCTGATCCTCATCAGGTGGCACACCAGGTGAATTTAGGAGCTTTTGGGCGGTTCCTTGTTGTTTTCTGTAATGCAGCTGATTGAATTAACTAGATTTTTTAGCCATCTAATATTTATCGACCCATGGTTTAGTGGTAGATGCTTTGTGTTTCAACATTAAAGTCTTAGGTTCGGTGCCCATGTGCAGTGTGTGGGTGGGGTGAGTGTAAAAAAAGAAGAAAGAAGAAAAAAGGCATGCAATATTTAACTCAACATATTGATGGTCACGATTTCCATTCAGCTTGAGTTTTTTTTTTTTTTTAGTCTATTTATTATTTTTTTTTAATGAGGTCTGCCGTCAACGACAATGTCCAGAAAATGAATGGTTCCAGTCATCATAGAAACCCTGCATGTGGGCCCTACAAGCGCTATGGATGAACTCCGAGTGGCATGCAAACGGGGAAGTTGAAATTATAATTTTAAGAGCCCTCGTACAATTCTGGATTTGCATGAACCTGAGTGGCATGCAAACGGGGAAAATTCGTTGACTGATGATCTAAACCTGACCAATTGGCAGTGGAAATGGATGGTTTTGATCATCTGATCATGCACCCATATCAGCTCATTCTAACCACACACATGCTGGATTTCCCGGGTGCGATTTCGGTGGATCCCCAACTGTGGGGGCTAACATCACATGAAACAGTTGTGATTGAATTGTCACCATTAAAAACTTCATGCGGGTCATTGGAATGTTTATTTTCTATCAAATCTCTTGAAAAGATCACAAAGAACTTAATGAAGATACCACACAAATATCAACTTGATCCAAAACTTTTGTGGCCTATGAGAAGTTTTTAATGGTTGAATACCACTGTTTACTTTATTATGGTATTCCTGAATTTGGATCTACTTCATTTTTTGTATCATGCTCTAAAATGAGTTTTTAAAATGGATGGACTGTGTGGATTTAAGACAAACACATCACACAGTGGATGCCATGGTCAGGGATCCACGAACCTCGGTGGATCCGCGGATCCACCGAAGCAGCGCCCGGATTTGCGTGAGCTGCAAATCACGTAAAGCATAAATGCTTTTTATCACTTTCTCATCGTACGTTGTACTATTTTTCTTGTCCATACTGCTTGGCCATTTTAAAGAGTAAGATGAGGAGAGCTGGAGGCACGAAAAATACATTGCCTCCGTGTAATTTCCACAGACGTTGAATAACTGGTCAAGATCGAACCGTTCGTTCAGTAGAAAAAATAGCGGGTAGGTCATAGGCCAAAAAGATTTCCACAGACGTTGAATAAATGCTCAAGATCGAACTGTTCATTCAGTAGACAAAATAGCGGGTAATTCATAGGCCAAAATAGCTCACAATTTTTATGATCTCGAAGATGAATTATTTCAAGGAATTTATCAGTAAGATTCACGGTTCAGATTAGTATAAATATTCGCCACGTGTACGGTGTACAATATAGAGGTATGGGAATTTTGTGCCTCCGGCTACATTGGATCTCTTCCAGTGGTATGGTCCACTTGAATTTTGGATCTGGATAATATTTTGAACCCATTGTCAAATGGGCTGTAGAAACGGATGGACCGCGTGGATATACAAAATAGCATTTGTGTGGGCCACATGATAGGGGTAACACCTAATTCGCTCCCCCTGTGACCCCGGCACAAATATATCTCTGTGCCCGTAGCTGCGTTGGGCCCATAGAGATGTCAGTGACAAATCCACTCCGTCCATCTGTTTTTTAAGGCAAAAATAGGACAGGAGAGAAAAAATTAGATAGATTAAAGACTTAGGTGGGCCACACCAACAAAACAGTGGGAACACTAACGTCCACCATTGAAACCTTTCTGGAGCTGACCATGATGTTTATATGCCATCCGGACTGTTCAAAGAATTATTAACAATCAGATAAACTGTAATAAAAAATATTAGCCTGATGAAATTTTTTTTTCACCGTTAAGTGTTCAATACCCACTTTTCCGTGTGTTATGGCCCGCATGAGTTTTGTATCTGCATTATTTTTATAATAATATCTTAACGTGGTCTTGCAAAACAGATGGACGGAGTGGATTTGTCACTGACATCTCTATGGGCTCACGCAGCCCGGGGTCACAGGCAATCCGCTCCCCCACGGGAATCACCTTCGTGTGAAATGGAAGGCCTGTGACATACTATCTAAGGTATGGTCGATGGTGCTAACGCACGCATCCATTGCATACATGACATCCAGGTACGTGGATCATGACCGTCCACTGCCAAGAAATAGATAGTAATTGCTAAAATATTACATTGATAGAATGATCATACCTCATACTAGAATCTTCAAATGGATGGTAAAAAATGAAATGATCAACTGTCTAGATTCATCTGAAAAAAATGAGAAGATAAGATCATATGATTAATGCGATCTTTGATACATACTCATCCATAACCAGGTCCAATTCTTGGACGGTTGGATTGGTCTGAATTTATTTGAAATGTACAGTGGATTCCTGCTTTACATATCCACCGACCACCGTAGTCTTCCACCCCCATTACAATGAAATGAGTACGTGATAATGGATTAATGGGTACCATGTTTTCTTGCATCTATTCGTTGAGTCAAACGTTCTTGGCATACGCGAATTTCATATGACACGTTGTATTGAGCCGGTGCTACAAAAAGCTCTGCGGACCCACCATGATGCTTGTCTGAAATCTCCCCTGTCCATCACTTTCCAAAGCTCTCATTAGAGTTTTATCTTAAAAATAAGTCAGATCTAAGAGCTGAGTGGGCCATATCACAGGAAAAAGTAAGAATGGGAAGTCGACCATTAAAATCTCCCTGGGCTCTCTGTAATGTTTATGCTCCATCCAACCCATTCATAAGATGAACTACAGCCCGATGAAGGAAGACACAAGTTTTAGCCTTATCTAAAGCTTCTATGGACCCCAAGAAGTTTTCAGGGGTTGGTACCCCATATCTATTAACAGCTATGGTGTGGCCTTCTTGATTTTTGACTCTGTCTAATTTTTGGTCTGACATTCTAAAATAATCTTTTTCAACTGATGGACGGAGTGGATATCACATATACATCAAGTTGGGTGCCACGGAGATTTTGGTTTCACGGGCTCGCTACAGAACTTGATGTGCCGGAAATTCGCGACGGTACTTGGCCGGCGCTGCATCGCTGGCCACGAGTCCCAAGAGCCATATACTGGGAAACATCACGATCTATTGACGAACAAGGTTCCCTACAACCTGGAGCTCATGATTCACTGATCCGAACCGTTCGTTATTGTTCTTACCGTTAGGAGAAGGGATACGTCTGAAATTAACTAACATGGGACCATCTCAACCCTTCAATATTTGTCCCCTTTTTTGTCGAACATGGACTGCCGCTTTGACATTTCTCCTAACCGTCTATGTTTTGCCATCTAAGGGTTGAGATTGTTCAACCATTCAAAGAGGTGTATTCAAAGAGGTGTTGGTTATCGACACGGTATACTTGGGGGCATAGTTCAAAAACTCGGTAACTCGACCCGGGACTCGTCCGAATCAAATTCGATTCGGCTGACTTCTGGGCCGAGTTGTCCAGTAAACTCGGTTTATCCAAGAGTAATGGCGTAAGACTCGTCTGACTCGTCTTCAACTGTGTCGACTCGACGAGTCAGAAAATTCGATCGATTCTTGTGAGTTTGGAAACAGGAGGCGGAACCCGAAGGAAGCCCCATTGAGATCTTGATCAGACGGTAGACATCGATGACTCTGGCGTAGACGCAGAGGATTAAGACAAATGTGATGAAGGTGTGGAAGGAATCGAGCATGTACTCGGTCGTGGGCTGTTCTATTTCTGGCCATTGACTGAAAAGGAATGGGAAGCAGCTGCTGCTGCGAGAGAGGGTGAACGAGCCAGCAGGTCCTCAGGACTTTTACACGTGGCACGCGTTAAGTTAAATTAAAAATACTAAATCATTGAAGCCACTGCCTCTAAGTGACGAAGATAAAATCAAATTGCTTGAACCAACCTAGGCTATGATCCTGGACACTCGTTTGTTGAAATATGGTCAATGGATATTTCTCAATTTGACCGTCCAATAAATGTCCATCCATCTGATTGTCAAATAATGGAATGACCTTTATTTTTAGCTCATGCTACTGTTGTAACCTATTTTTAGCCGTTCTTAGAAGAGCCAATGTGTAGAGATACAAGATTTGCGGAGATATTTGAAGCAGGTTTTGTATTCATATAGCTGAGGTTGATCGAACGCTGCACGACATCCACAAAGTAAGAGTGGCCGAGTGAACATGATCAAATTGATAAGAGGCCTGAAAGTAGTTACTAAGACAGATGGCAAGCATAGAAGGAATGATCTGAAAAGCTAGAACGTGCCAAAGCAATCACCATAACCAACAACATATGTGCATGGCGAATCTATCTTTCAAATTACTCTTATGTTCCTTAGCATAATGATCTGTCTCTTACATTCCTTAGCGTATTTCTCCATTTAAAAAGGCGTTTTACAGTTATTCTTCATGGCTGACTATAAGTATTTCCTTTTTATTTCATCTATATTGAAAAGTCCTTTAATACAGAAGCAGAGGTGTGACTCATCTTTGGAAGAGGAACCCCACCCTTCGACAATCGCTTAATTATTTTAAACAACATTGTGCAAGTGGCCAAATAGGCAACTGATTTTATTTAATCTTGGTTACGTATGGTCAATTCCAATGTATTTGCCTATCTTAACGCTTGGGGTTTTAGTTGTTCAGTTTGAATCAAGCCACATAGTGGATCATTTCTCACACGCCCACACCAGTCACGTGATCGAATATGAAACCAAGAGGCAACAAATACAGCTATTCTAGGACCTATAACTTGAATGGTTTAGCTTTAATTACTTGTGCCTGCCTTATAAGTACTTGCATATCATACATCACAAGCTACTTTAAGTAGAAGTGTGGAGTGTGGGGCCCGCGTGTCCTTTAGATGACATCCACCCTGTCCAGCACGATCTCCCTAACATGAAAGTTGAATGTCCAAAAGAATGAGGCCGAGTCGACCGTTGAGTGTGTCACCATGTAAAATTTGGAGGTTTTTGAATGGTTGTCCGTTGTTTTTTATGGTGTGAACTAAATAATGAAAATATTGACCTAATATTGGGGGCATTCAATCATCATGTCTATGGAGGATCTCATGATGAAATGGGGTTTGCCCTACTGTGAAAAATAATGGACAACCATAAAAAAACTTCCTAATTAATGAGGTGGCTTCCATGCTAGCTGGATTGGCCTGATTTTGGGCATCTAACTTTTGTGGTGGGACAAGTCTGATAGTGTCACGCCCCGAAATCCGGACTCAGAGTGTGCACCCTCCGGCCCAGTTTACGGGGTATAACTGGTGCACTAAGTGCATTTATAACGTTAAACAACTTTAAGAGGCATAAAATGATGAAATACTAAGTTCTCATTTATTCATGAAGTATTCAACTATAAACTAAGTCCACCCATTTGGGACTTTATTAAATGTCTACTAATTATTGAAAATAATAAAATAAAAGAAACTAGTCTAAACGTCTTGGTTCAGGGCCGCCACTTCTTCCTCGGTTAAATTAGGCCAATAGTCCTGCGGTTCCTCTAGTGGTCCCATCTCATTATCAGGGGCATTCTCTGAAGGTTCAACGTCTACATCATCTGTATATTTTTAATCCACAACGTCAGCTGGAAAGCCCAGTGAGTAACCCAATACGGTTCACATGCATTTCAATTAAACAGGATAAACACATGCCATCAAATATAGGTAACATATAATTAATGCAATAATGAATGAAATGATGCATCAAGTGGGCATATATTCAGTCTTCCACTTGCTTCGATTGGATCCCATCAATCGGCTCCCCCTTCCTTGTAGGGCGGACTTCCACATATTAGTGGGCTTCCAGGATGGTCCCTGGGTAACCGGGTACTTAAGTACCTACCGGTCTTCCAGAGTCGAACTCCAGGCACAATAATTCATAATGCATGCAATAATTTACGTCCGTACATTTCATCTCTCATTTTGAGAGGCAATCTTTCATGACATTTATAAATAGAAATTATTTAAATAATATTTAAACAAGCACAAATTAATCAATATCACATATTGCATCCATCACACAACTTACTTAATTAAAATGACTAGGAAACGTGTTGGGATGTACTCACCTGTTGATAGTGGCGATTACTTTGTTAATTGTGTCACGTCCTGAGCAGAATCGGTCCTGAATCTACAATAAATGTAATTTATATTTATAAACCACCAATCTAACCTTAATATACTTATTTTCAATTTGGATTATACTTTATTGAGTTTTGGTTCCTTAATGGACGGTCCAGATTTGATTATTGTGACCCACGTTTCCAAAAGGAATGGCCCCTTTTACAATTTTCTGATGGTACGGCCCACTTGACTGGTGGTCATCCTATACTTGGTCACAAGTTCCCCAATGGTACACTACCAAATATGATTGATTATATTTTGCAAGGATTTTGTCGTAGGATATCCTAAAATGGTCCATTTATGATAATCCATACCGTGCCTCCCCACTATTTCACTTGGCATGGCCCACCTGGAACTCTGATTGGGCTGATTTTTTTGTCACAAGACTAATAATTCATTACTCCAGAGATTGGGTGGATCGGATTTTTCAAAAACTACACAGTGGGGCCCACAAGCTCCTAACCAGTGGACAGGTGTTGTCCCCACTGTTTATCTTGGTATGGCCCACTGGAATATCCTGTACGGGCCATTTTTGGTCCTTAACTAGAAAACTTATTTATTAAGATATTGGACGGATTAGATTTCTTAAAATGTCATCAAATGGGTCCCAAAAGTGGACAGCAATCCAAAATCGGATTGCCTCAACCATGTGTGTTGTTATCATTAATATTTTAAGTGGTGTGGGCCACCTGAGATTCGGATTTATCTGATTTTTGGACCCAAGTTGTAAAACATTATACTAAAACATATGGTCGGCTTGGATCTACTGATTTCATCTCAGTGGGGTCCATGAGTGGACCGCTGTCCACGCCCAGAATTTCTACCTTTTTAAATTTTATTTTTATTTTATAAGTTTTCACCATTAGTTTGTTTCAGATGGTGTGGCCCATTCGGACCTCAGTTTTGGTCCAAATTCGAACCCCCATCCTAAAATGAAATAGGGAAATAAATGGGCGGAGTGGATGTACAAAATACATCAAGGTGGGTCCCATGAGTGGGGCCCCCAAGTCACCCTGTCAAAAGTCCAACGCTGGACGTTCCAGCGTCAGAGACGCTGGACGTCCAGCCACTTTTCCTTTTTCTTTTTCTTTTTCTTTTTTTTTATATTATTATTATTATTATTATTATTATTATAACGATTAAAAAGTGTATGTGGGGTCTACGAGAGATCTGGTCCGACCATTGGGTCGGCCACCTCATTGTGGCCCAATAATGTTTTGGAATAATATAATTTATCAGAATTAATTTACTAATTAAATAAAACAATAACAAAACAAATTTTAAAGGCTATCATTCATTCAATTGATGTGGCCCATCTGAAGGTCCATTCGATCTGAATTTTGAGGCCCATGTACATTTTGGCCATATGGTCATTATGACCCATCCAGATCGATTCCTGGCCCACCCAAATGGTCCCCATCAATCGTGATCATATATTCAAGGGTTAAGATAAAGATAAGGTCCCTAGATCAGTACAATGAACGGACGGACGATCCGACCCGCTCATTGGCTGGATCTGGCCTACTTAAATAAAATAAAAAGAACACCTACTTGATCTAGCCGCAAGATCCCTCTATTCCTCCTTCCTTCTCTCCTTTCCTTTCCTTTCTTTTACGATGGATGAAAACCATCTCGTTCTTTCTCTTTTTAAAGAGACGTTCGTTGGAGATTTGTTGCGGATAAGATGGGTTGGTTGAGATAAGATAAGATTAATTTTGAATTTCAAAATTCGTATTTAAAGCAAAAAAAGAAAATTAAATTCTTGTTAGTGATAGGACTCGATACCTGGTCTTCCCTCTCGCTTAAGAGGGCTTTAACCAATCAGTCCATGCTTTTCTTTTCTTTATCATCTTAAATTTATTTAGCTAAACCCATTTTTGCTCCTAAAAGAAAATTTTTCCTACCGAAATTTTAGGGTCGCTACAGATAGCACTTGACATCCCCATTGTTTGATGTTGCATGGCTCATACGAATAGTGTACTTAGATAATTTTTTGGCTTTAGGGTCAAACATACAGGACAAAACCTAAAAGACAGTAAATTTTATGAATCCAGATCGATGTCTGTCAGGCAATAACAAGATTTTTTTGTTTTGTGCCGACCTGACAAATGAGGTCGGCGCAAAACAGAAAAATCCTGTTATTGCCGAGCAAACAATCTGGATTCAAATTTTATATACAAAGCATGGTGGATCCTACAGATTTGAGTGTTTTACTGGCTTCATAAAACATGTTTTGCAGACTATTTTGGTCCACACGGGAGACAGACGTTGATTTTCAACTTTGACAAATAGGGACCATGGTCTAGTAATCCACACCATTTGTATTTTCGGTATTGTGGAGTTTTTGGGCCTTAAAGTTCTCTATGATAGAACAATATTGACCGAGTCTTGACGCACTGAATCGCTCCAAATCTCTATCGAGTTTTCAGTCAATCCAACTCGGGGGATAATTGAGTTGAGTCCGAATTTCTAGTTTTTGAACTATGCTTGGTAGGCATCCCTTGCTAAAGGTATGTGCCATGATATCAACTGTTTGGATAAAACCTAGGCTCGCCGATTAATAAGATTCTTTGGTACAATGAGGAAAAGGGACGCGGATTAGCTATTGACAGGTTGAGTAGCTATATCGCAGTGGGTCAGAACGAGATGAAGGTCCTACACATGCCAGAGCATGTGACACATTGTTACTTTTTCTAAAAATGCGGCAGACATCTCAGGCGTCCAGCTTGCCGAGGGACTGGCTATTGTTGATCCCTACCAGTTTTGCCACATTCCAAGCTGACTTTCAGGCTCCTTGAATGTACTAAAAACCTGTTTGATTTCCCACCAACATTGATTCCTGGGTGAGTAGCTTTATGCAGAAACTGAGTTCAGCAGGCCAAGAAAACTCGGAACATGCACACATGCCCCAAAAGTCACATGTATGACTTATGAATATCGATCCATGCTGAATTCCATGTGGTAGATCAGGAAGTGATAATCCACTCCCTCAAAAATCAGGTCATCCACTTTTTAAGTGGAACACAGAGCTCCCTCATATCTACACCCTTGAGGGGTTTTATGTTGAATAGTACTACATTACTTTTTTTTTTTTTCTTTTCTTTTCTTTTTTTAACTGATTTAGAACGTTTGTGGACTCTCATCCGATCAAACCTTGAGTTACATGCATAACTAGCCTTACACGTGGAAATGAGACGTGATTTTGACACTGGCTCCTCGCTAGGCGATCCTCTCTATGTTGATGCCATGTCTAAAAAGGTGGTGATTTGAGCATCAGGTGGGTCAGATGTGTATATGTGTCTATTGTGTAGTAAATAAACTTCTAATAAGAATTGGCCGGTGGTCAAAGTTCAATAAACACTTGTGGTCCACTTGATGATTAGATGTGCTTGATTTTTTGAGACATAACATCTACTATTGCCTGACTAGGTAGATGTTGTGAAACACACTGTTTTACTGTTCATAGCCGGTTTCATTAGTTTTGGTTGATTGTAGCAAGGCTTATCACGAGAGAGAGAGAGAGAGAGAGAGAGGGAGAGAGAGCTTGTTTTCCTTTTATATGCTTGCTGATCATTTTTCTTCCCAGGAAGATTGGTGAGTATGTACTCAAGTATCATTCTTTTTAATGACATGGTTTCCTCCATCCATAGGATCATAAAATGCAAACAACACGTAATATTCACTAATTCTTCATAAAAAAATATAATTATTATTAGTGACGGTATAATCCCAACATCAAGTTGACATGGCATGATGATGTTTAGGGCGACTAAGTGCACCCTCCTGCAGAAGAGATGGAATAGATGAAGATACATTTAGTAAGTTGTACACTTTGCTCTTTGACATGGTTGGTGTACATAGATTTTTAAACCCAACTTAAATCTTTTCTTCACTAGTCCACACTGAATTTTCTTCATCATCAAAAGCAACATCACTTAAAAGTAAGAAATTCATCAATAAACGCAAGAAAGTACTCATGCTTTCAGGTGGAATCAACCTCGAGGGACCCACTTAAATGTGAATGCACCCAGTTCGAAAGATTTCAATTCTCTCCACACCATAAGAAAAGCTTTCCTCTGTTGCTTTCAAAGAATGCAAAGGTCCATGCATAATTTATTAGGAATAGCGATACGTCAAAATAAAAGCCATTTTTTCTTCACTAGCATAATCAAGTTCCCAAAATGAAAGTGATGAATCACGTTTAGTCAAAGAGAGTTCTTATGCTGAATATTCAAAGAAAATCAATGGCTTACAAACATTTATACATTAATTAGCCATTTTTGAGGGTCACTTATTTTACGGATTTCGTTGGAGATGATCTAATCGTGTCCTCTTTTTGAAAGCTGACCACACTTGAGAGAATTTGATGAAGACTGGGCACATTAAATGCATTTGATATTTCACATGAATTGAGATCTTTCCTTTTTGAATCATAGAAACTTGCGTGTTATTCCTAAACTTTACTTCTACACGAATGAATTAATCCAGTTCTTAAAATATCTCCTTTCCATTACATATATGGTTACCATACTCTTAACTAAGAAACCTCTTGTTAAAATGTTCTACCTCAGTAATAGTATGTGTTACAACATATTAGTTTCTTTTATCTTCATGTACCACTACTTAGGAAGCGGATTGCGTGCGTCCTGTTCCCACTAGACTATAATTCATCCAGGCAAGGCTCTGCAAGGCCCACCGTGATGTATGGGTTTTATTCACACTGTCCATCCATTTTGAAAGATCAGTTGAGGGTATGAACCCAAAAATGAGGCATATCAAAGGTTCAAGTGGACCACACAGTGGGGATTGAATTCCTACCATTGCAAACTTTTTGGGATATATCCACAAAAGTTTCGGATCAAGCCAATATTTGTTTTTGTATTTTTTCCTTATCCAGGTTTACGTGAGGCCTTATGAACAAGTTGGATGACAAAAAAACATCACGGTGGGCCCTACGAAGGTTTCAACGGTGGGCATCATCATCACTGCTCCTTCCTGTGGTGTGGTCCATTTGTGCATTGGATTTGTCTCATTTTTGTTCTAAAATGCTTAAGCGTGTTTGGTGCATGGAATTAAACTGTATTAAGCTGAATTTGGCGGCATGGGTTTTGAAAATAATCCAACCCAACGTTTGGAACAAAGAGGTGTTAAAAACGTCATCTACTTGGGATTTTGTGCCATGCCTTTCTCCATCTGTCAGGGATATCCATGAGAGGGATGGACAATAATCCACCATACAGATTTCTTGCGGAAGCCCTTAGGCATGAAGTCCTGTGCTGCAAAGCTGCTGGGGCCTGCTGTGATGTTTGTTAGAAATCCACTCCATCCATCCATCCATTTTACGAGCCCATTTTAGTACCTTAGACAAAAATGAGATGGATTCAAAACTCAAGTGGGCCACACGAGAGGAAAAATTGAAAAAATAAGTAGAAATCATTGAAACATTTCTGAGCTCCACCTTGATGTTTATATGCCATCCAAACCGTTTATAAGGTCATTATCACTGGGATGAAGTGAAAACACAAAAAACTTAGCTTGATATGCAAATTTTGTGGCCATACGAACTTTTCAACAGTGGTAATTAAATCCCCACTATTTCCTCTTGTGTGGCCTACTTTAGATTTGGATACATCTCTTTTTTTGTTAAATGTCCTAAAATGAGCTCTAAAAAAAGATGGATGGGGTGGATTTCTCATAAACATGATGGTGGGCCCCACCTAGCATCTCGGCGTAGGGACTTCTCGTGAAAGACTTTCCAGAGTTATGACGCAATTGTCTTCCCCATCAAGCTAACTCTACACCAAATGCCCTAGTAATCAAAATCGATGGTTTGGGTGGGATTCGCGTTTGTTCCAAACATGGAATGGGATTAGGTGGTATTCCACTAATTCCATGACAATCCACCTGCAGCGATAATTATAGTGCTCTGTAAATTCCATCCTATCTAATACCACTTAATCCCTTATGATAAAACCCACACACCATAGTAAAACCCACAGAGTCCCTGCCTGAACCAATTTTCGTCCATGCAGGGCATAACGTAATCCACTTCCCACTGCTCAGCATGCAAATCATTATCTTTTCTTGCATCAAATCTATTGTTAGATTTATAGCTGCCATAAAAATTATGGCATTTAATACATGATTTGTCGTGTCAATTGATTTGTATGTAGACACGAATTGCGTCCTACCCCCACATGGACGGATTACTGTCCAGGTAAATATGTGGAGGACCCACCATGATGTATCTATTTATCCACTACGTTCATCCCTTTTCTAAGATCATTTTAAGGCATCCCATGAATGAGGTAGAGCCAATGCTCAAGTGGACCACACCAAATAGTGAGATTGGCTTGCATTAAATGCACAAAGCATTAAATGCAAGAGTCATTTGTGGTGTGGTTTACTTCAACATTGGCTCTGCCTCATTCTTAGGATCATGTAAAATGATCTTGGAAAAGGGATGGATGGAGTGGATAAATAGATACATCAAGGTGGGCCCTTCCATAGATTTGTTCGGACAGTAATCCGTCTAGGTGGGTGCAGGACGCAATCCATATTGCCTAGGAGTGGATCTTCTTCATCTTCACCTCTAAAGCCCCTCTTCCTATTTAGCCTCTACCACCTTTATAACGGTATTCTTCCTTTTCACTCAAGCTAAAGTCTCTTCGAAGTCCTTATTCTAGTAAACATTCATATTTCTCATTAATTTGTTGTTTACGGGCTTGCCATGAGCACATTAATTCATTGATTATCATGGTTATAAGATCTTTTAACTCTTTGATTACTACCAATATATGCTCAAACTGTAATGTTAAGGTTATAAATATATTCTCTATGATCTTAAAATCTTCAATCTATTGTTCTTTAATTTTTGACTACATATGATGTGTGCGGGCGTTCCACAACTGACTGTGCTGCTTGATTTCAACCGAACAACTTTCGACCCCAAGCCGAAATAGGCAGATACGTCGAACTCGACCATATATGAATGAGACATGAGAGGATCAGCCGCCTATTTAGCCACTCGCAAGATATTGTTCATCGAGATCAGGCGACTGTTAGAGGGTGGGGTTCTTCCTCCGAAAATGGGTTGCAACTTGCCTTCTATCAAAAAGGACTTTTAGATACATATAAAAAAGATCACAGCCAGTTGCGGAGATCGACTGTCGAACAATTCTTCGAAAAGAGAACTGATTGTATTGAGATAAGTTCGATCGTCCAACAAACGTGGACTTAGATTAAAACTATTCCTAAATAACTGATTAAGCTACAATATGCTAAGAAAAGATAAGACAAATTCGATTTGGTTTGTTTGGTGTGAGACACTTTTCTTTGTTGATTTCTTTTACTATTTATAGATTTTCCGGATGCAAAAAAACCATCTAGATGCCCTCCTTTATTTGGCTGTTATTGTGACTATTCAGTAACTTTAGACTCTTCCTCTTCTCCAATCGTTTGCACATCTGCTCGATCATTATCCATCTTCAGATGATGCGTTCCAATCAGCTACCACCAGCTGATATTTCGAAAAATCCACTCTACGTATTTCAGCAAATCGCATTTGTATTGCATCTTTACCATGAAGCGTCATGTGTCCTCTTCTAATTAATTCTTCTGAGAATGGTCAGAAATAAGGTACAACACTATCTATTCATATTTATCCTT
Source organism: Liriodendron chinense (assembly GCA_003013855.2). NCBI lineage: Eukaryota > Viridiplantae > Streptophyta > Magnoliopsida > Magnoliales > Magnoliaceae > Liriodendron > Liriodendron chinense. The sequence continues at coordinate 8,152,169 of PVNU02000637.1, read as the reverse complement.
CATCTGATTCATAAGAGCTAATATTTGTATAAAGTAGTTTGAAATAGATTCTAACTTTCGAAAGCATTTGTGCATGATGGAAGTAAAATAATTAAATAAATGACTCTTGCTCTCTCTCATTCTTCCCTCAAATTGACTACTCTAGAGTTTCTACTCTATGATTAAGGAAGCTTTTTAGAAACATGAAACTTTATAGAGCTTTTTAGCCACTCTCATGTATTTATACATTTGTAAGCTTTTATAAGCCTTTGCCACTAAAGAGATTTTTTTTCTAGGATAGTCCTTATTAATTATTTAAACAATAAGTAACACAATATGTTTGCCTGACTACATGAGAACTTTGACCGAATAAAAACCTATCAAAGTTTGAATGTTTCTACTTATACACTATATGAATGCATTGATGATCAATTCCCATGGTATTATATATGTATCCCTTTACATACCACCTTAAGGCCCATTATCCTAAGTCCATCGCATCTTACGGGCATGATTGATAATTAAAAAACAAATCTAAATAGTTAATTTTACAAAACAATACATATGATATTTAAAATCAAATTGTTGAATAAAAATGATTTACAAACTAGTTTTGTTGGGAATGTTGATCAATCATTTTGATTTATGATATGAGGCTAAATTTATTAGGGTCCTATATCCTTTATTGAGAATCATAATCCTCGTGTGAACATGAATGACCCCCTAACTCATGACAATTCAAGAGGCTTATGTGTTGGTAAATCAAAGTAATGGATTAAATCCGGCTAAGACTTTAGGCTCTCTCTCTCTCTCTCTCTCTCTCTCTCTCTCTCTATTTTTTTGTTAGTCATGCAAGCACCCACCCTATTAGGTGGGCAACGTACCCACATGGTTAGTCACACGATGCACCCACCCACCAGTGGGGTTAGTGTGTCTCCTTAGCATTTCAAACATGAGACCTATTGTTGAAATGCCTAAGTGTCTTCCAACTGGGCTAGCAGGCGAGACACAGACTTTGTGTTCTCTCAAATCTAAGGAAAAACATAATAAGTAGAATAATTGCAAATTAATATTAGATAGTTATATCCAACTTAACATGCTAGATCTAGTCAATGTGTGGTGTGCAGATGCACATACCTATACATGCATGGGAATAATGTCTCAAGGTAGAGACTCATAATACACATAACAATTATGTAATGTTTAGTAGCCCATAGATTAAGTTATCTAAACTTACTCGTTGGTTATAGTAATAATATTCTAAATCTATAAAGAATTAGGCAAATTGAACCTCATATTGTATTTCACATCAAACTTATCGTATTTTCATTTCTAATTAAGGATAGAAACCTTATAAAATCTCCCAATGAATCCGTCTCAATTATATCTATTCCATGTTTAGTCAATCATGATGAGCAAAAAACAAAACATTTATAATGAAGAAAATACGTTAATTCATTCCAATGACCATTCCATCTCCAAAATATCAAATTCCCGCTAGAAGCTTTTATCCTTATTTTTTAAACTTTTTCATTCCATTGTAAATATTTATTGTAATAATTCTTTTTTAAGTTTTTATTATTAATAAGATATTATTAAGTTTTTATTGTTAATAAGATATTTTCCTCAAAACTTGAAAATCTCGGGAGAAATTGCCGAGAAAGAGACGTGACGCTACGCACCATATCTTGGAAACTAAGAAACATATACTTAATAGGTCAAAAAAGCGAATAAAGAAAACTCTTAACAACGGCTCTCTCAGATAAACCCCACCAAATCCAAAAGATTCCCAACTATGAATCTACGTCACCATTCAACTTACGGAACAATGAAACACAAATAAAGGTAAAGAGAAACGCTCGAGCTCTTGCAGAGTACTGTATAGTATTAGTTGCAACGATTCACTTGGACATTCCACTTGATCAATCTGAACCGTCCATTAAGTGCAGAATACATTTCATGGGTTATGAGGAAAAAGTGGAACTGATTAGATAATCCAATCTATCCCTTTTTGGGCCTTATTTCTGTAGCCATTAATTTTCCATCCCGTGGATCGGATAGGTTACAATTGCCTAATAAAAGTGATCTTTTAGAATCATAAGGCGTCCATGATGGGTATTAACAAATCGATGGATCAAATTGATTAGGGGTCCTGCTTTTATGTGAATGATCTTGACGATCAATATTGAAGGCTATTGATCAAATGGTTATTTGTCAGATCAGTTTGATGTTTGCATGCCAACCCATGAAATGTGCAATGGACCTAACAAACGGTATGGATCAATGGAATGGACTCTTCAACCCGATGACCTCCTGTTGAAACTCTTGTGAGTCTACCACCCAGGCATGAGTGAGGAGCCTAAGAGCATTGTGTCATTTCTCAGAGGTAGGCACTATAAGTGGTTAACTAAGAAAAAGGATGTGATCACTTAATCACGCTTCAAGGACCATCCTGACCTTAGATTTTTGGTCCTTCAAATATTCTGCATGCCTGTACACTGTGATAATTTTCTTATAGTGGGTGGCCTGTATCGTGTAGCATCAATAGCATGGACGGTTCCGATCATTGGACCAATCTCATCATGTGGGCCACAGTGGGGCGAAGAATGCTGGTGATCTTAGTCGCGACACAAGGGAAACGAACTCAGTGTTTCTATTCCATTTCGAACTGCAGATGGGTCCACTAACGGAGAAGTTTGCATGGAACAGCGTCAGAACCTACCGATACCCTTCGTAAAATAGCATGGACATAGTCGTCCATCACCAATAGATGGTGCTTTCTACAGGACGTCGACTGCGTCCTACCCCTGCATTGACGGACTCGGTCCAAGCAGGGACTCTGTGGGGTCCACTGTCATGTATGTGTTTTATCCACGCTGTCCATCCATGTTGACAGATCATTTTAGAGCATGATCCAAAAAAGGAGGAAGATCCAAGGTTCAAGTGGACCACACAGTACGTGTCCATTGAACACCCACCATTAAAAACTTCTTGGAAGCCGCAGAAGTTTTAATCAAGATCAAATTTGTATTTTGTCTTCATACAGGTCTATGTGACCTCATGAACAGGTTGGATGGAAAATAAACATCATGGTGGGCCCTAGGAAGGTTTCAACGGTGGGCGCCATTATCATCACTGCTTCCAGCGGTGTGGTCCAAATCAGCCTTAAGGCTTGGAACTGCCTCCTTTTTGGGATCATGCCCTCAAATGATCTGTCAAAATGGATGAACGGCATGGATAAAACAAATACATCACCATGAGACCACATATTCCCTGCCAGGACCGAGTCCGTCTTGGCAGGGGCAGGACGGAATTCCGCGTCCCTTTCGAGATTTTTATTGCAATATTCCTGAGGTATGGTTATTTTTACTAAAAGTCCAATGTCGTCATCTAGTTTATCTTTTTTGGCCTTTTGACGAGAAATTGAAAATGAAACTTTTATTGCAATAGCCCCAAGTTGGGCTATTTTTACAAATCTCAAGTGGTCCATATCACTAGAAATAGCGATGAAGGACCATTAAAACCTTTTTGTGGGCCATAAAAGTTTTGGATAAAGCTGATATTCATATTCCTTTCATTCCGGCTTTCATGACATTATCAACAGCTTGGATTACAAATAAACTTACCAAAACCTTACGATAGGCTCTTTCAAAATTTTAATGGTGGGGCACTCAATCACCACTGTTTCAAGTGGTATGGTCCACTTGAGATTTGGGTTTGCATAATTCTTGGAACACCATTGTAAAATGGTATGGAGAAATGGATGGACAAGGTACATATACAAAATATCATCCATGTGGGCCACGTTGTAGGGGTAACACCCACTAAGCTGTTCCGGGTTAACACCTAATTCACCCGTGGGCCCCATCGTGATGTATGTGTTGTATCCACACCATCCATCCTTTTGGAAATATCATTTTAGGGAATTATATAAAGAATGAGACAGATCCAATTCTCAAGTGGACTCTACCAAAGAAAACAGTGGAGACAATGACGCGACCGTTGAAACCTTTCTAGAGCTCACCATGATGTTTATTTGAGATCCAACCCATTCATAAGTTCACACAGATATAGAATGAGGGAAAACATAAATATCAGTTTGATCGAAAACTTCTATGATCCCAAGAAGTTTTTAATGGTAGGACATCAATCTCCACTGTTTTCTTTGGTGAGGTTTACTTGAGCTTTGGATCTGCTTCAATCTCTCTCATTCCCTAGAATGATCTCTTCAAATGGATGGACGGCATGGGTGTACCATATATATCAGGGTGGGTGCCATGAGTGGACCACCCGTCCACACCTAAGAGGCTTCCGCCTCTTTATTGCCGCACGCAAGTGCTCATAGGAGTATTTCCGACCGAAAGTTTTGCGATTTCTTAGTGAAAAGGCTAAAAGGATAGCCTCATGAGAAATTAGACTTTGAGTAAAAATAGCCACAACGAGGGCTATTACAGTAACAATCCCGTCCCTTTCTATACGAGGATAAATGATCAGACACAGCCACTGTATATAAACCTTCACGTACAGCCCCATTCTTCAAGCCAACATGCCATGTGTGTGGGTCATCCGTGCACTGCATAAGACGTGTCTCACCATGAAGATTACTGTCTGTGAAAGTCAGGGCGATCCACCTATTAGTTGGGCCGCACCTGTACGTCGAATCAGACCGTCTGCCTTCCTTTGAATTCCAACTCTGGCGCCTGCCTGCATTTGGCTCAACGTGGTTTCCACGCTTTGTTCTCCCTTTCTAACGGTTCGTATGTCATGCAAAAGTGATACCTTGCCAGGAAAGGGAGGGCTGGGTGTGAATATTTCCCTTTTACGTAGGTGGAACCGTAGAAGTGAAGGATGTTGCATCGTATAGACCGAGCGTTGGTATCTGTAACCTTGTGTTTAGCTGGAAACTTCTGGTTATTAATATTGATATGTTGTCTGGTTCACAACTAATAGTGACGTCTGATAAATCCAGGCTGTTGATTTATTGGGCCTCATCCTATCCACCAAATATATATCTGCGGTTCTCCTGCTAATGGGAACGTCGATGGCTCAAACAATCTGGTTTTTGGACTGGTTTTTAGTGACCTTGCATTCCACACGACTAATGATGGTTTTAGGATTCGGACGAGTCCAATGTGACTCGCCAGAGTTGACTCGGACTAGGTTCTTTCTCGAACATAAGTCACCCGGACGACTCACCTCTAGCTGGGGCGATCAGGCCGATTCACCCCTGACTCGGCTAAGCCCATGACTCGACTCGAGATGGAATGAGTCCGTCCATGTCGCCGATTCTTACGTCCATTTAATATATGCCATGTGAAGTGCCCGCGCATCAAGCGTCTTACATTGCCGGAGTATCGTAGAACTTCCCAAGTAAGGAGAAAAAGCTTGCTGCTTGGAAATTCACATTCCGAGGCAAATTTTTCCATAGCAATTGCCATCATTATCTTGAAAGGTGCCAGCTTTCTTAACTTGACCTAGTCTATTCCCATAAGACACCACAGAAGTTTGAAGCCAACTCCCTCCACTTATTGTGGGCCCACTTCCCTTGTACAAATGCACTGATCACAAACGCGAGATCCAAGCCACTGATGATGTGGGCCCCACCAGATAAATTCTCTATGCCAATGACCCTTCTGATTCACTTATCGGGTGGGCCAAATGTGCGCAACAAAATGAACGGCTGAAAATATTGACCATTGTTCCACATTCAGTGAACAAGTGTGACCTGGTTGATGAGCGGACTGATCTGGTTTTTTAGCCATGGTATCTACATGGCGGGGCCCGGCTGACGAACGGATTCGATCTCTCACAAGTGTAGCACAAGAGAGCCTCCAGTGCACATGCAAGATGGGGCATTTCCCATCCGTTGAAGCTTTGGCAATAGTTCCAGCCAACGATCTTTTGCCAGATATTCTTGCTTGTGTGGGTGGAGAGTCGAATTCCATTGTCTGGCCCACATTTCTAATATTTTATAATATAGGAACATTCCGTACGTGATATTTCTTAATTAGGCGGTCCAATATCCAATCTTAAGGCTAGAGTAGCGTCTCTGAAAGTATTTTATATACATTTATTTCTTCCTCTTCTCTTTAGAATTTTCCATGTAAGAGACAGCTGGAAGGCCTTGACCCACTGTCTGGCACTACGATGTGCCACGTGGAATGTCCAAATTTTACCACTTCGTCAGGACCACGTTACATGGATACGTGGCGTTTGGGACAAGGTTGAGAGCAACAGTCTTGCAGAGAGTCTTATGCCGTGTTTGGATGTAAGTGTGGATTGACGGCTGATATTCCGCTAATAAAAATTCAAGGGAGACTAACAAAAAGTAGAGGTTTGCTCTACTCCATCTTAGCCTAGTTGCAATGGGATATGGGAGGAATTCAACCATTGCATGGGGTATTTCTCAATGATCCAAGCCGTCGTGGATATTTGTTATCTAAGAAGCAATCATATTGAAATATTTCAGTCGTTTGATCATCCAAAGGTTATATAATGAAACCGTCTATCTTTAAAAGAAAAAAGCTAAATGATAATATTTTATAATAAGAGTTTTAATTCATGGTTATACTTCATCTATGGGTGATAGTGAATTATTCCCTTCCATGTATATATAGATTTTGTATTTACTTCCCTTTAGAAAGATTCTTTTCCATATATAGGATGTACATTTCTATAAATGTCCTATTGAGACTAAACCAATAGAAAGAGAATTCTCTAAAACATTTCAAGTGTTATCATGGTATCAGAGAGGTTCCTCTAGGCCATTGTTTATTATTATTATTATTTTTTAATTTATGGTGATTTTGATCATAGCTGCCTTGCAAACATCGCGGTCTCTATCACTACTGTTGCAAAGATCATACCTTATCCAACGTCCTAGCTACCCTTTTATAGCAAACCAAAACTCCAAATCCCAAATTCAGCATCAAACCCTTACTCCGACAACAACCTTAGTTGGTTGGCTACATCACCACCACTATTGGCATCTCTTGCCCACCATCATTAACATCTTATGGAGTACTAGATATCATGTAGTGCTCATCGATGGCATACTTACTATTTTTTTTTTTTTTTTTTTGAGGTGTACTTTCTTCCACATGGGTTCTCAAACACTTAATCTTCATTTTCTTTCAGTTTTCAATCAACATTTTTAACTTGATCAAATAAGAAAAAAAATATTATTCCTTCTTTTGATTATGAAAATCTATTTCTGAGAGGATTTGTTAATAAAAGAAATAAAATCTTCTTAAAGTTCAATAAGAGCCTCACAAATATTAAAATGAATTATATTAAAATATCTTTAATTGTAGTAATAATAGAAGGAAAATGAGTCATGATTTTTTTCTTCTTCAAATAAACAATCTTCACAAAATCTAAATTAATAAATTTCAAATTAAGAAGTAAATTTTCATAAAGAAGTATCTTTACTCATTACTTACTCATGTGGCCTAAACGCCTATATTAAATTATAGTATAATCTATCATATATTGGGAATAAAATATCGTCAACCATAATATTTTCGAGCAAACAATATAAATTACCAATTAACTCTCTCTTTGCAAATACTATTGCCATTTTTACAATATTTGATTAACAATTTTCAATAGAAAATTTATAGCCATCTTCATCAAAATTTTTCAGCAATAGAAGACTCTTCCATAAATCCGGTATATGCTACACTCATAAAACTTATGTATTATACTATTAAACATAGTGATTCTAACATATCGAATTTTACAATTTTACATGTGTTATTGTTGCCTATATAAAATGTACCAAAATCACAAAACTAATGTGCAAAAATAATCCTTGTGTGATGTCATATGAAACAAAGCGCACGAACTAAAAATCCCTTTAGAGCTTAGTTTCTTTTGTGAAATCACTACATATAATACTGTTCTGTTCTCAGATGAATTGTCATTCTCAACTAAGTTTTCTTTAAAACCTTTTAAATCTGATGCTTGATCATGCAAATTAAGTTTGATTTTTTATTTTTATTTTTCCTGAATTTATAAATTTTACAGTAAATCCAACATGTTCCTATGATGTACCATTTTGACTTGGATCTTGTTTGGTTTCTACCTATAGCACTTTTTTTTTTTTTTTTAAATTTTTTTATAGAACTCTTCAGTAAGTAACACAAACACGATTGACTCTATATTGAGATCTGGACTGTTGTGGAGATTCAAAATTACACTATTTCATAAATCTGGTATTAAATAAAGTAAAAGTGTAACATTTTGTCTGCCCTCAATCTTCACATTGAACACATCCGATATGCTGATTAGTACTAAATCATTCAAGTGTTCTTGTAAAGAGGATCATTATTTCATTTTTAAGTTGTATAACTATCCTTAGAGGAAAATGTTATTTGATGTTAATTTTTCTTCATATAAGTTTTGCAATTTGTCACACAACTTTGGTAGTAGTTTGATCAGATACATTAAATAAAATTTAATCATCTAGTGTAATAAGAAGATTTATCATAGATAATTTTTATCTACAAATACTCCATCTTTTATCTCTAAGAATTTCTTTTCTCTTTCTTTTATCATAATTGGACAACCTACCTCTACCAACACCACGCTCATCTTCAGATTTATCAAACTTTGGCATCCCGAATCTGGTATAATTTAGATTAACCATTTGAAACACGCAATTTCAACATAAACTCCATCACCACTCTTATGCTAAAATGCTTTTCAACCTTTGACTCTGATACCAATAATTTCAAAAAAAATATCTACACATGATTAATGTAGGTAAAGTAAAAATTGAAAAAGAAAAGTACTAAATATAAAACCTAAGTCTAAAGCAAAAATAAGACAAGCGGCACATATTTACATGGTTTGGCATAAACCCAAAAGCTAAAGTAAAAACAAAAGACGAGAGGCACAAGGATTTATATGGTTTACAATATGCTTATATCCATGTGACAACAAAACAAAGCTTTCATTTTCACTAAAATATAAGAGAATAAAAAAATACAAGGCATACCTCTCTCCAGCTCTTCCATTATACAAAAAAACACTCTTACAAGGAATACTCCAAAAGAATGATATACTCTCTAGTTGTTCTACTCCTTATATAAACCACACTAGAAAGTGAGCATTTCTTGAAGCCTAAGGAGATGTAGATTTTGTTGGGAATCCCACAATCGATTTCGCAGCGGAAGAGGTGGGAAATCAAACAAGATAATTACACAACAACAACAATCAAACAATATTCGACACACATAAGAAGATAATTCAATTTTACATGAAAAAACTTCATCACAGGTAAAAAACCCCGGCACAAAGCGAATCCACTATGAAATATGAAGTTACAAGAGAATTAAGAAACAAAACCTTGAATCTAAGCCCCACAAGAGAAATCCCAAGCTCTCAAGCTCTTTCTCTCACCCTAGAACCCTCTCTCTCAACCCTTGTGCATCTAGGATACCCTAATTTTCATTTTACACCCCTTAAATAGGCAACAAACTCGAATTAGAAAAATCTTACACAAAACCGCGCAAGATCACACAAACTGTATAATGCAAACTAACACAATCGGGGCTCGAGCCTACTGTCGATCGCCCAATGCCACCGGTTCGTCTGAACCCTCTCAAAATAGTCAAGAGTGTTCACTGTGTTAAATCCGTCCATGGTCGATCTCCTGACCATCCTGTCGGTCGACCGACAGCCCTGTCCAACATAGATTTGAGTCACCCGATTTCAATAATCTCCATCGTGACAAAAATCTTTATGATGTACTTCGCCATACTCGACCATTGATCCTTCATCTCTACTTTATCTCCATCATAGCTCCACCGCTTCTCGTGCCTCCACCGAATCTATCCTTGCATCTTCACTCCCTTGTCGCTCTTCTCATGTGGCCCTTTCGCACTTGCCACATACAAGCAACTGTGGATTTCGCTACCGATCTCGCAGCTCCACCGTGAATAGTTCTCTCGATTAACTTGTAAAGATTGCTGCACCTTCGTGCCTTCATCATCACGAGTGCCCCCTTTGCCACGTTATAATACCAATCACAGCCAATTAACCTGCACCTTGTAACCTTGAGTGCACAAAGAGAGATCAAATTCTTTTTCATCCTAGGGACGTACCTCGTATCTTTTAGGACTCGTTCGATCCCATCGAACATCCTAATACGCACCAAACCAATACCCACCACCTTGCGGGCGTAGCCATCGCCCAAAAACACTGATCCACCATCATACGCTTTGTCTGTCATGAATGAACTCCGGTCAGGACATATGTGACATGATGCACCTGAATCCAAGAGCCACTCTCCACTGAGAGACCCCTTCCCGGATATAGTCAATACATCACAAACATCACACTCATCCTCCATGATTTTTGTAGTATTAGCCTCTTCCTCAGAAGAATTTCCAAACTTTTTTTTACCTTGGTTTAAGATTTTGACAATCTATCTTCATCTGCCCTTCTTCCTCACAATTCCAACATCCCACCTTGCTCTTCCCCTTGCCCTTAGATTTAGATCTCGATGATGAAAATTCTCCACCTTGCTCATAATTTCTTCCCCTCACAACCAATGCCTTATTAGAGAGAGACCTCACGTTACAGCTTTTCCTTCTCATTGCCTTAGCCTGAAGGGTTGAGATAATTGTCTCAACGTTAATGGTCTCCTCGTCGTGCACAAAGAGTCATTTAATGACTCATATGATTCGGGAAGCGAAGTCAACAAGATGCATGCTTGATATTCGTCTTTCATCGGTTCATCTAGATTCAACAACTTGTAAACGAGTTTATTAAATGTGCTAATATGGCTCTCAACATCAGTTTTCTCCACTATCTTCAGATTAAACAACTGCATCATCAGATATAAATGATTCTCTAGAGAATTCTTTGTGTAAACATTCTCTAGCTTCGTCATGTATCAGTCGCTATCTTCTCCCTCATAATGTTGTAGAGGACGTCATCCATTAGGCACAAGTAGATTGAGACCTTGACCTTCTGATTCATCTTCTTCTATTCTTCTTCTTTCACAGATTCCAGTCGCTTTCCAAGGAGCACTTCTTTGAGCCCTTGCTGAACTAGAAGGCCTTCCATCTTCACCTTCCATGGTTGAAAGTTATTTTTCTCGGAATACTTCTCTATGTTGAATCTCATGCTTGACGCCATTGAAAAAACCTCGTCTTAGTTTTTGATCTACCTCCCAACATCATTTCTGATACCACTTGTAGGGAATCCTGTGATCGGCCTTGTAGCAGAAGAGGCAATAAATCAAATGAGATAATCACACGATGGCAACAATCAAGTAACATTCGACGCACACAAGAAGGCAATCCAATTTTACGTGGAAAAACCTCCTCACGGGTAAAAATTCACAGCACAAAATGAATCCACTATGAAATACAAAGTTACAAGGGGATTAAGAAATAAAACTCCGAATCTAAGTCCCACAAGAGAAATCCCAAGCTTTTAAGTTTTTTCTCTCACCCTAGAATCCTCTCTCTCAACCATTGCACATCTAGGATACCCTAATTTTCATTTTACACCCCTTAAATAGGCAACAAACCCGAATTAGAAACATCCTATGCAAAACCGTACAAGATCGCGCAAACTGTATAACGTAAATTGACATAGTTGGTCGCCCAAGCCTACTGTTGGTCACCTGACGCCACAAGTTCGGTCGCCTGTACTCCCTCAAAACAGTCCAGAGAGTTCACTGTTTTAAATCCGTCTATGGTCGGTTGCTTGACCATCCTGTCAGTCGACTGACGACCCTATCCAACATAGATTTGAGTCACCCGATTCCAACAAATTTAAATTTCACCCTACACCAAAGAGGGGAGAGTAGGAAACTTCCACAGCCTCCACATGCTAAAGGGCCACCACCTCAACAACGCATATGCCACGCATTTGCCAGCATGGTACCCTGGTACACACCTCAACAATGCATATGCCACACATTTAGCAGCATGGTACCTGGTGCATGAGTTCAACAATACATATGCCACACATTTGGTAACATGTTGCATTGGTACAAGATCCAATCTAGAAAACCTCCACTGCCTCCCTACAATATAATATGTGAGGCTCCATTCTTTTTGTGGTACCCGCCGGAATAATTGTACAATTTATAAAAAAAATCCAATCCATTCGGTAAAGGATGCCATTGCATGAATGCTTAGTGTCCGCAGGCTATGGGGGACAACTGTTTATGAAACCAATGAACGGCTGAGAAAAACTTGGCTGAAGGTTGTTTACCTGTCCAACTGCTTCTAAACCATGGAACACCTGATGAAGGGATCAGATTCCTTTCTGGTCAAGAATGAGTATACGGACAAACCCAACTGTTGGAAGGCTAGCTTGGAAGTTCCAGTGGTAGGCTAAGCTTTCACATGCAATGGTGCGGACATGATCGTGTACCTGTGAGTTAGGCTCTCGGTCAGACCTAGGTTCATGTTTATAGTGATCCAATGTGCGCACTGACATGATGAGCCCACCCCTGGATGGGACATAGAATTACGAAATATTGACTTGTCACCTTAACTGCTGTGAAGGGGTAGAAAAATCGAAACCTTGATGATTGTGATAGAGAACTGTTTGGAATGTGGGACTAGGTGGCATGGAATTAGTCTCATGCAAATTCTATTTGGCATTTGGAGACCTTGGGGGGAGTTGGATTAATCTATTTGGCATTTAGAAACGTTGGCAAATTCTATTTGACTTGTCAGCTTAACTTTGGAACGTGGGGGGGGGGGTGCTTGGCGCATGGTATTAAAAGGGATGGAATAGTAATAAGTGGGTTAACATCATTTGTTGCACAATGATTATATGTCTGGTAATATCATGGTATTTTTACCATCCAATCCCATGTTTGGGATCAAATTCTTGCAATAGAAAAAAAAATGGATTAAGTAAAATCTTGTTTGGTAGACCATAGAATTGTAATCAACAAACCAAATTCACAACGGATGTTAATCACTAGTATTTATAGAAATCCCACATGAGACCAAATGCAATTCCATCCCATTTAATCTCAACCCTCTCATCCTCGGCAACTACAAGATGAAATTTGCACAGAACCAAATGCAATTCCATCCCACCTAATCCCATCTAGTATCATGTGCCAGACGCCATATCATCCAAGTTAGACCTAAATGCTATGAATTTCTAGTAAATTTTGAAATCCATGCAATTTGTGGGCCCACATTGGTACATGTGTTTTATCCACGCCGTCCAATCCATATGTGCTGCCCTTTACACATGATATTCCATATGTGTACAGGTGACTCGCATTAGTCGTCAAATCTAGTCCCTTATGGTCCACCATCACTTATATTTTATGCAGCCTGCAGAGCCGTTGGATACGTACAATGATTTTATATATTAATGCTTTTGGTTTTTACGATGATGGGATGTATTCTTGGAAACCTCTCCATGCATTCGAAATGAAAAAGCAGCACTTCCAGTGTGGACGCATCCTTATTTCGCGGACTTTGAAAACAACGCAAAATGACAAGTGCTGCTGGTAAAGCGTCCTGACCATTGTACTAGCTTTCGTTAATGACTTGACCGTTTTGGAGAGAAAGGTCAAACGATACTCTCGCAATTTGTGGGCCTTTTAGCTGACAGATACATCAATCAAGACCTATTAGTCGCTCCATGTTCTTAATCAGGAGGTCAAATATTTAAATTGTTGCCCATCACTGAGTCCAAAAGATCAAGCGATTTAAGAAAGTGAAGTGCAGCTAATTATTGACTAAGAAAAACTTGGATACTCGGGTACAGTGTGATGGCTGATATGCAGGCCCTGACAAATTATATATGTAGAATTCAAGTAACTTAAAAAATAAACTTTCCAAAATTTTGAGAAAAAGCATAGATGCATGGTTCATAAATAAAAGATTGCAATGATTTTACTACCTAATTAGCTGATTGGTGGTCATTTCATGGACAGTTGAGATGTAAAATAGGTAGCAGATCACTGATTGGCTACCGAATTAATTTTGGGGTATACAACCTATTCATAGCATTTGGGTCCGTATATGACGTGTGAGCAGTATTTCAAATGCCTGCGTATCAATTATCACACTCTACTAGAGTATCAATGAACACCCCACGATCACACTCTGTTTAAGTATCTAGTAACTGTGTCTCCCCTGCTAGCTCAGTTGGAAGACACCTAGGCGTATTAACAGGCCTCAAGCTCGAGTACTGAGGAGACGCACTAACCACACTAGTGGGTGGGTATATTGTGTGACTAACCAAGTGGGTGTGTTGCTAACAGGGTGGGTGACTAACTTAAAAAAAAAGAGGTATTTAGCAACTCCAATTTATTAATGTACCGATTTTAGGGTAACGTTTAAACAGTGGAAGAATCATATGTTTTTTTTAACAGTCTTAATTAAGACTAATAAATTCAATTCAACTTGAACAGTGGAGTTGAGTCGAAAGTCTAGCATGTTGAGTCAACTAACTTAAATAAAGTTTTTCTTGAGTTTTGAACACAAGACTCAAGACTCTTAAATATTTAATATTTATAGTGTGGAAAGATGAAAACTTGACTCAAAACTCAGTATGGTTTGAAAAATCATACAAGTTTCTAGGAAACTCAGCCCGAAACCTAGTACAATTGAGTTTTCTCAAAAAATCATTCAAGTTTTTAGAAAACTGGCAAAACTTATAATGAGTTTTTCCGTAATATAATTTTTATCTTAAAAGTGTGTGTGTAATACACACACATACACACTCTTTGATGGGGCCAACTAAGATGTGTACATTAGATCTACTACCATTACATGTGTAATCTCATTTTAGGACCCAAGCCAAAGAAAAAAAAAAAAAAAAAGATTTGTGATTTGGGTTGGTTACACCAATGGAATAGTTGAGAGAGAGAGACGTCCACACTTGATTTTTACAAGGCCTACTGTGATGAATATGTAAAATCTACTCTAACCATTAGATGCCACACCAAAAGCTAGGTGTGGATCCCAAAAACAGAATCATATAGGGTTCAAGTGAGCTATGCCAAGGGAAACAATTTAGAGGCCGAGCTTTTCATGTACATCATTTCCAATTGTGTGATCCAGGTGAATTAGGTATGAGAATTTCGGGCCCTAAGCATAAGATGACATACTGGATAGTCATGGTGGATTTTACAGTAATGCCAAGGTGGGGCTCACTCAAGCCGGCCACCCTAAGCATAAGATGACATACCGGATAGTCATGGTGGATTTTACATTAATGCCAAAGTGGGGCTCACTCAAACGGGCCACTGCTTTTTAGCAGACTTAGAATTCTCTCTTCACATTTTACTAGCATTTATTACCATCAATTACTTCCTAAATTAAGAGACTAGTTGGGCGTCCAACTAGTGATGCGTGAGCATTTCTTTCTTTCTTTCTTTCACACACACACACACACACCCCATGATGTGTGATGTACATTCAGACTTTGCATTTGGTAGGTCCTCTTTAGGCAATGGGATGTGCCAAAAGTCAGCCTTAGCTCAAGTGCACCAACCATTTGAAACCATGAAAAATTATGCCAAAAACATTTAAAAGTATTTGATGGGCCCACCTGTGTTTTGGAATGGCCTAAAATTTGATGTGACCCATCATTGAGGTGAGACACACAATGGATGGGCTGTGTGTCTAAACCACATCTTACTAGGCCTTATAAATAGTTTGGAAGGTTTCAATGGGCGAGCATCCACTCTCAACTGTTGTGTATGGTGTGGCCCATGGTCATGGATTGGCCTGATTTTGAGGCCCATGGCTCACCATAGAAATGTGCAACTGATTAATTGGATGGATGCTTGTCACACATGATGGTGGGGCCCATTGAGCTCGACCTCGTGGGAAGCTTCCTATGTGTTCAACCTCATAGTACCTTTTTCTTATATATGTGTGTTGTGTGTGTGACACGTTGAGTTATGCTTAGTTGGGTTTTTTGGAGCTTTTTCCCCCCGAGTTTTGTGAATATTTTTTCAAATTGAGTTAGAGAGTCGTCAGCAGTTTTTATTTATTTATTTATTTTTAAATTTTAATTGTAAGTTTCTACGTGTCTTGTTGATTCCGTGGTTGAATGGAATCTAGTTGAATAGACCTAGTCAATTGAGTCTTGAACAAATAGGGACCTCGTCTAAGTTTGAGTGCTAAGGAGACAGACTGACCCCAGGTCTGAGGTTGGAGTGCTAAGGAGACAAACTAACCCCACTAATGGGTGGGTGCATCATGTGACTAACCGTGTGGGTGCGTTGCATGACTAACAATTTTTTTTTTTGCTCTATAGGGCACATTCACCACCAGGTGGGCTGAATACAATGTACCACACACGTGTGCCACGTTCACACACGTAGGACGCTTGCAAGGAGAGGGATATTGATTTCCATCTGAACAGGTATTGGAATTCGTAGATGAGAGGGTAATTTCCTTGCGTTGCTTTGGAGGCTTTGGTGTCGTTTTAAAGCAATGTTTGGGAAGTAGTGAGGTCACTTCCTACGTCTCCTCTGCTTTAACACAATTTCGGAACGTTGACTTAGTCAACCTAAGACCGTACAGCCAAAGAGTCACCGTGACACGAGTTAGTTGGCTCGTGCGATTCACGTGATGATAATGTGAGAAAGGGTGTAACTTATCCCACGATGGATGGAAACGTTTGTGGAATTGATAATAATTGTATGATCATGGTAGGGTTGTACAGGAGAAATTTTTTGCCACACTCACGAGTTAGCTATGCTAGCTGCACTGGGTGTAGCATGCCGTCCGTCCATTTGGTGAGATCGTTTTAGGGCATGACCCAAAAAATGAGGCAAATCCAAAGCTCAAGTAGGCCTACCACAGAAAATAGTGGAAATTGAACGTCAACCATTAAAAACTTATTGGGGGACACACGAGCTTCAAATCTACCTCAATTTTAGTGTCATGCCCTAAACTGATCTTGCCAAATGGATGGATGGCGTGGATACAACACATACATCATGGTGGGGCTATTGCTACACCTGGTGTAGCTAGCGTAGCTAACTCGTGGGTGTGGTAATTTTTTTTTTTCGGTTGTATATTTGTTCTTCGTAAAGTAGCGACAAGCACATGCGTTGTACATACTAGCATGGAAAATGTGTAGAGGATGTAGTGCATTCGTAAGGTGGTCCCCACGGTCCATGCGTCTTATTGTGAAATCTGGCCACATTCATCATGTTCGCAAGACATGCCTGTTGAATGTAGGATGTTTACTATCATTTATGTAGGCAGGCCGACCGTTCATCACTGGTACGGTGGGCCGATGCAGCATTTCGTTCATGTCAGGTCATATGTACCAGACTGTACTTCAATAAAACTAGTTATCATATATGGTCCATTACGGGTGCACACCATGATGCTCACACAGACCATTGGAGGTAGGGTTGCAACTTAGGCAGGTTGGGTCGGGTTGATGGTTAACCTGAGTCAAAGCAGACTTGAGGAAGACAAAACCCACAACCCGACCCAACCTGCATTTCAACCCAAGGTCCCCAACCTGAACCCAGCTGGAAGTCCTATATATTCGGCCAAACCCAACCAACCCAACCAACCCAACCCAAATACGTGTGATTATTTCCTACCAACCTGAATTTGCTCAACCCGAACTCCAATCAGGTTGGCCTTTTCCAACCCAAACCTAACCCTAGGGCCTTGATAACCCAACTTGGGTTGAGTCAACCAGTTCAAGTTGACCTGGACCCAAGTTGCATTCGTAATATTGGAGCACGGTGTCCCCACTCAGGAGTCAGTGTACCATCACGAGTCCAAAAGATTAATGGATTTACGGAAGTGAAGTACAGCTAGTTATTGACTAAGAAAAACTTTGATACTCTGGTACAGTGTGATGGCTGATATGCAGGCCCTAATAAATTCAAGTAACTCAAAAATAAACTATTCAAAATTTTGAGAAAAAAGCATAGATGGTTCATAAGTAAAAGATTGTAATGATTTTACTACCTAATTTGCTGATTGGTGGTCATGGTTCATAAATAAAAGATTGTAATGATTTTACTACCTAATTAGATTGGTGGTCATTTCTTGGCCAGTTGGGATGAAAAATAGGTAGCAAATCATTGATTGGCTACTGAATTAATTTTGGGGCATCCAACCTATTCATAGCATTTGAGTCCATATATGACATGTGAATAGTATTTCAAGTGCTTGCGTATCAACTGTCACACTCTACTCAAGTATTGCCCTGAAAAATCAAAGTGCCTTGCTAGATAGGGCAATTAGGAATGCCAGCTTCCAAACTACTGAGGATGCAACAGTTGAAAGCTGTTGCTTGCTGCGCTGGCACTTACGTTTTTCAGATGGAATTGATTCCAAAGCCCTAAAGCCTACTACTGGCACTTCCACTCTATCTTTTGACGATAAAACAACAAGAGAGAGCTTAGTTTACTAAAGCCAAAGAGAGAAGGGAACTGCTCACCAAAATTCTCTTATTGATCTCCGCCATCTCCAACCACAAAGGAGATATTCTACTTAGAGCCTACCTGACTTGGCTAGCTACAGAGCCCATACCGGCATAAGAAGTTTTCTATAAGCCGACGCCTAGTTCCATGTACGCTTAGTACTATTTTTTCATTTAACTTAATACTAAAAAGCTATTTATTTTAATAGGCTGTTTTTTTTTAATATAATTTTTTGACTTATTATTTTTCGGCTTTTCTCATTTGCTCATTATCTATGTCAAATGAGCTTGTCTCTCATGGTTTTTTTATCAAAAGAGGCTCAAATGATGGACTTTTCCCATTTAAGGTGGGCCCACACTATGGACTATCCACATCAAAGGTGGGCCACACATGATGGATAGCCCCATATTAATATGGGCCCACGTAATGGATGGTCTACATTAGAGGTTGACCCTTAATGCTAAATAGCTCACATCCAAAGCAGGCAGGTATAATAGACAATTCACTTCAAAGGTGGGGCATGCATGATGTACCGTTCACATCAAAGATGGGCTCCACATGATGGGCAGGGTATATTGAAGTAGGGCCTCAAATGATGGATGGCCCACATTGAGGTGAGCCCCAAATGATGGAAAGTCTATATTAAAGGTTGGCCCTTAATGATGAATGGCCTACATTTAGGGCGAGGTTTGTATGATGGACGACCCACATTGAAGGTGGGGCCCACATCATGGATGGTCCACATCAAAGGTGGGCTTCACAGGATGGATGACCCACAAAAAGGTAGGCCCCACATGATGGATAGTCCACATCAAAGGTTGGCCTTAATGATAAGTGGCCCACATCCAAGCCCTGCTCCACATGGCCGACGACTCACATAGAGATGGGGCCCACATGATGGACGATCCACAGGATGGGTAGTGGATATTAAAGGTGAACCCAGCCCACATGATGGACAATAACATTGATGGTGGGCCCCACATGATGGATGACTACCATCAAAGCTAGACCCTACATATGGACGGTGCACATTAAGGGTCGATTACTAATGATGAATGGCTCACATCCAAGGTGGGCCCTGATGATGTATGACCTACATTAAAGGTGGGCCCCACAGAATGAACAATCTACATTAAAGGTTGGTCCCACATGATGTACAGTAAATATAAGAAATGACCAAACAAACTTGAGTGATAAATCCTTATCTGATGTTGGTAACAAAATATGCTTTTCTATGTTTTAGCTGAGAAACACATTACCAAACAAGCTTATTTATTAAATAAGTAGAAGCCAAGATAAGTTACTTATAAGGCATATATAACTTATCTAAAGTAACTTAAAATCCAAACGTGTAGCTCCCATTTATTGATGTACTGATTTTGGGGCAACATTTAAACAGCTAAAGAATGGTAAGGTTGGTTTAACCGTCTTCAAACTCAAAAATTCAACTCAATCCGAACTGAGTCAAAAGTCCAGTATCAAGAAACTCAAATAGAGTTTTTCACTAGTTTTGAAAGCAAGACTTGTAAATATTGAATATTTTTGGTGTAAAAAGATGAACAACTTGACTCAAACCCCAGTCCCGTGGAGTAGAGTCGAAAAATCATACAAGCTTCTAGAATAATCGTAAGGTTTTTCTGAATTTCTTTAAATAAATAAAGTTTATTTAAAAAAAATGTAGACTAGTACACACACAAACACACGCGCGAGAGTTTTATGGAGTTTTTTTTTTTTTCCCCAAGTTTTGCGGGTATTTTTTCAAATTGAGTTCTCTCGAGTTTTAACTGAGTTGTACTCCTTTGAGTTTTCCGGAGTCTTGGTGAGATCTAGTGTAGTTGAGTTGACTAGGGTGAGTTGAGTTTTTAAACTAAGGGAGCTATTTCTGATAAAGCCTTGTCAGAAGTAGTTAATAGCTTAACACATGTTATGGTCTTCATCATGGAGCAGCGACGGATTGACATTTTAGTTGTGGCCGAGTGAATTGGGCGCAGATTTCCTGCGAAAGCCTTGTGCAGGAAGTTCCTGCACTGGTAACCAAGGTGGGGCCCACAGTGATGTGTTTTTATAAATCCACCCCATCCATCCGTTTTGGGAGCTCATTTTAGGACATGAAAACAAAAATGAGCCGGATCCAAGACTCAAGTGGGCCGAACTAAAGGAAAATGTGGTTAGGTAAATTACTACAGTTGAAACCTCCCTAGGTCCATAGTGATGTTTATATGACATCCATACCGTTCATAACGTCACTACTACTGAGATGAACTGGAAACACAAATATTATCCTGATTCAAAACTCGTGTGGCTCCACACATATTTCAACTGTGGAGGTACAATCCTTACGTTTTCGGCCCACTTGAGTCTTGGATCCGATTCATTTTTATTTTCATGTCCTAAAATGAGCTCCCAAAATGGATGGACGGGGTAGATTTATATATATAAAAAAAAATCACCGTTGGCCTCACCTTGGTTCCCAGCGCAGGAACTTCCTGCGCAAGGCTTTCGCAGGAAATCCGCACCCAAGTGAATTGGTTGAGACACAGAATGTGGCCGAGCGTAGTGAGAAGCGACCAATTGTTGTTTCGTAATGCTAGGGGCAACGACCAATTGAAGTAGGGAGAGCAGCCGATTGAGGCCTGTAGTAAGAAATAATGGCCAATTGCATCTTGTATCCAAGCTTAGTTTGCTAATAACCGCAAATGTTAGCAGGAGAAAGAAAGAGTTAGCCTTCAGAGGACCAATGGTTTTTGTTACCGTTAAATATGGAGGAGTGGATAGGTCTTACATGCAGTTATAGGATAGGTGTTAATAGCATAAAATGAGAAACTCTCTAGAATGTTGGTAGTATATATATAAGTAGGTTACTGTAACCGTTCACCACGCAAGCAAACAGGTTACGGAAGATAGTAATAAAAAGGAAAGCCCAGAAGATCAATCAACTAATAGAATTAAGCAGTTACGTAATCGATGATTATAAATAATAAGGAAGAATGCTGAGTTTGAGGTCCAACACCTACTAAATCAAATCGAATCTCTCGATTTATCATGTTATTAATGTTTCTTAACGTAATTTATCTTTTCTTACTTTAGATTTTGGGATTACATTCTATAAAAGAAAATCCATAGCTAGAATCCAGTAACGGTAGTGGCAATTGTCAACAAAAGTCTACGCTCATATGCTGGACTTGGCTCAATGATGTATTTAGCCTCAAAAGGTGAACGACAATTCATTTGTTCCACGTGACGATTGTAAGTATTCTCTTTTGCTACTTAATTTACGTTATTTCTATATTGAAGTCCTTTTTCAAAAGGCAAAAGTGTAATCAATATTTGGAGGATGAACCCCACCCATAAAGTATCGCCTGATTTTCTTTAAGCAACTAAGCGAGCAGCTAAATAAGCGGTCAATCTACACAAGTTCTGGCCATATATAACTGATTATGGCGTATCTGCCCATTCTGATGCTTGGCGTCATCATTGTTCGGCTAGAATCGAGCTGCATAATCGATTCTGAGACACCCACACACATTTCACACGTACGGCCAAAGAATAGCGAGTAACACCGATCATATGATTTTTTTTTATTATTTAAATTTTAAGTTTCTATGCGTCTTGTTGATTATATGGGTGAATGGAATCAAGTTGGTGAATAGACCGAGTCAATCGAGTCTTGGCGAATCCAATATATCATACACGTGTGGACTGAATCCAATATACCGTACAAGTGTGCCACATTGGCACCCGTGGGACGCTTGAGAGGGTAATTTCCTTGCATTGTTTTTGGAAGCTTTGGAGCCGTTTTGAAGCAATGTTTTGGATGTAGTGAGGTGACTTCTCAAGTCTTTTAACCAATTTTCAAATGTTGACTTGGTCAACCTCAGACCTTAAAACCAGCCAAAGCGTCACCCTGAGTTAGTTGGCACGTGTGATCCACGTTATAACGTGATAAAGGGTGAAACTTATCCCATGATGGATGGATACGTTTGTGGAACTGATAATATATGCATAATCATTGTAGGATTGTATATTTGTACTTAGTAAACTAGCGGCAAGCACATGCGTAGTACGTGCTAGCATGGCACATGTGTGCAGGATCTAGGGCATTCTCCCACGGTCCATGTATCTTATTGTCAAATCTGGCCGTTCATCATGTTCGTCAGGTGTGCCTGTTGAATGTAGGATGTTTATGATCATTTATCTGGGCAACCGTTCATCGTCAAGCTTTAAAATCGGTGTATCAAGTATTGTATTGTTCACCACGGGTATGGCGGGCCGATGCATCTGCATTGTTCATGGACAAGTACATGTGAGGCCAAATGTACCAGTTTCGGACCTTACTTCAATAAACCTTGTTATCATACATGGTCCACTACGGGCAGGTTTGGCCGGGTTAATGGTCAACCCGAGCCCAAGCCGAACTGGAAGTATTCTATATTCAGGCCGACCTGACCCAAATACATGTGATTATTTCCAACCAACCTAACCAACCTGAATTTGCTCAACCCGAAACCTGAACTCCAGTCAGGTTGGCATTTTATAACCCCAACCCAACGCAAGGCCTTTTGGGTCAACCAGTTTGGGTTGACCTGGACCCAAGTTGCATTCCTAGTTGGAGTATGGTGTCCCCACTCAGTAGTCAGTGCTTGAGGATGGTATACGTGAGCGTTTAAGCTAGACCTGATATGGCGCACGGTGAGAACAAACTGGGCTTAGGATAGCAGGGCTAAGTCGACTTTGATTTAATGAGCTTGATTCAGACCCTACATGATATCCCTCAAGAGGGTGGGCCATCCCATATGTGAATCTCCATTAAAGAAAAGATGTGCCTTTGAATTTGGGCTAGTAGCTGCCTGATTATCATTTGGGCTAGAGATCCAGGCCCAGAAACGGGCCTAACGAGGACCATTTTTCTCAATATTGGTCAATTTCCGCCCTTGAGGGCCGCGCATTTTCAACAATAACTGGAATCAACACTTCCAAGAGCAAACCACCCAAGCTTTATTCAGGCACATGAATGGTCCAGGTTTCCTCTAGGCCAGGGTAAGCTTGAATTTGATGCGTTGATTCTTTGGGCCCCAAATTCAATCATTCTCCTGGCCCAAGAACAAAACAAGTCCATTACAGCCGTCAATTAGCATGGACTAAGGCTCCACTATGGCCTCAATTAGGGAGACTAAAAGAGTCCTCAAACCTGTCCCAGTCCTATATGTTTATCTACGCATGAAATGGGGTCTTCCGGCCTGTGAGTCCGGCTAGATTGTGATTGGATATTCCAGAAGCCCAAAGGCCCCATTGATAGCTTCCCAATCCCATAAAGAAGCAATGTCATCTATCAGTAGCAAGAAAATGCAGTGATGAAAGTGACTGAGAAAGATAGTTTGGACAAAGCGTGCATTCGTCAAACATCAATCGTCACAAACAGATGGAAATCGCCATCCGTGTGTGGAAAAAAATAGACCTTAGGTTTTTCTATTATGAGTGATTATTAAATGGGCCAAAATTTCATGTTAGGCCTTCAGGTGGGCCACACTTCCAGGAAATAGAATGGAGAGGGTGTCATGATGTCAGTGTCACATCGCAATCAATGGTGGAAAGTTACCCTACGATGGTATAAATGCGAATTGTGCAAATTCCAATATCTCCCACATTTGATAGAAGTAATCTTACCGGTACGATTTACTTACAAAGAACACGTGTACCAAGATCATAACCACTGAAAAATGCAGGGGCCACTATGGAAAACAATTATATAAATATATAAATATGATGTAAATGGCAACTTAAGTCGTTGTAGTATAGTGGTAAGTATTCCCGCCTGTCACGCGGGTGACCCGGGTTCGATCCCCGGCAGCGGCGATTTTTTTATTTTCTCTGTCCACATCACTGTCTGCCACGTGGCGTCGGAATAAACGCTCTAAAATTTCTTTTGGATTCTTTTTTTATTTTGTTGGACGCGGATTGGGAACCACCCTCGCCTGTTCCAAGTTGGGGACAGGATGGGCCTCTGAGGGGCCACGATGATGTATTACCATTATCCGCACCGTCCATCCATTTTTTTCAGATCATTTTAGTAAGGGGACCTAGAAATAGGAAGATCCAAGGATCAAGTGGACCACACCTCAGGAAGCAGCGGTGCTAATGATCACCCACCGTTGAGTTATTTCTAAGATCTACTGTGATGTTTATTTGATCCAATCTGTATTCATAAGGTAATATAGACTTGGATGAACGGAAAACACAAATATCAGCTTGATCCAAAACTTCTGTGGCCCCAAAGAACTTTTTGACGGTAGGAGTTTAATCTCCACTTCGTAGTCAACTCGAGCTTGGGTCTGCCTCATTTCTCTTCTCATAACTTAAAATGATATATGGAAAAATGGATGGACGGTGTGGATAAAGGCCGTACATCACAGTGGCCCCTCAGAGCCTCAGACTGTCCTGAGCTTGAACAGGCAGCGGTAGTACCCAAACTCCGTTCGCTTTCAGTAAGCCACGCAGCATACAATGGTTGATTTTCCTACTTCTCGAAGGAATAACTGTAGAGGGGGCATACGCCATGTACTCGGGTTTTCATGCTTCCTTCGAAAGTAGGGCAGTTGTTTTGGTAATCCAGACCATCTATCTCTTACGGCCCAGACTTAGATGGACCATGACACCAAAATTTTCTAAATTGGGCCAGAAAGACAACCCAGTAAAACCAAAGACTAATGTGAAACGTCCAATTAATAAACGATATCCACACAATATTCCATGGAGGATTTAAAAAAAAAAAGTGCGGTGATCAGGAATGTTGATCTTGTGGCCCACCGCATGAATTGGCTGTGTAGAGATAGCCTGGATCTCAAATCACCATTAAATTTGTGTAGTTTTTGTGACCATCCATTTGAAGACTGCCAATTAGATGCGGTTCGTTCACTTGCGTTACTTTTAACCATGGGTCGCCGATGATAGGGGCGATTAGTTTCCTCAGGACAAGTGTACGATGAATGTTGTATTTTAAAAGAATTTTAAAATATTTTATTTCAAATTTTCACTTTGAAAATGATTTCACTCCACAAGTTTGTTTTTAGAGTTTCGTGCATTTCCTTTATCCCATATCGGAAAGAACTAAAGAAAAAGGCAAGTATATAAGTAGAGGCTTTGCACATGGACTAGGCCCTCAGGGGGCAAGTGAATTTTATGGTTTGTGGGAGGCTATGCACATTGAACCACACTATGCCAAAAACCACACACGCGCATGCGCCCGCCGGCAGGCCGCGCCGTCGCCGGTGCCGGTGCCGGGCTCGGGTCTGAGTCTGGGTCTACTATGAGTATACTTGCTCGAAAAATCATCTTCTCTCTCAACTTTACTAAAGCTGAGCCCTAGTACGGCGAGTGCACAGCCGGGACTAGAACTCAGTGTTCTTCAAATCAATAAGTTCTTTACATTCCTTTTTAATTTTCATTTTTTAATATCTGTCAGTTGTTTTCAACCTCTTCTGCCACCAATGAATGGCCTCATATGTTGTCATAAAATGATGGAAATGTTGGGTTTGTCCCACATCGGTTAGAGGCTGGGGAGATTACTGGGCTATATATTGGGAAGAGGCCCCTTAACAATGACTAGTCATTTTGAGGTGGAACCGGCCTAACAACTGGTAACAGAGCTGGCCCAGCCAAGCCGATATGTGGTGGCGCCCGTGAGCGAGGGGGGACAGTGCTCGAGAGTCCAGAGAGGACAGTGCTCCGAGCCCCTATCCGCCCACACCCAGAGCCCACGAGCGAGGGGGGGGCAGTGCCCGAGAGCCCAGTGCCCAAAAACCCGGGAGAGCAGTTCTCGGGAGCCCCTATTAGCTGTGGAGGGGGGATTGTTGGGTTTGTCCCACATCGGTTAGAGGCTGGGGAGATTACTGGGCTATATATTGAGAAGAAGCCCCTTAACAATGACTAGTCATTTTGAGGTGGAACCGGCCTAACAGGAAATGCTTGCATTTTAGAAATAAATGATCCAAATATGACTGCACATCACCAAACAATCACTTACTACTAGCAATTCATTTTTAAAATGCTAACTTGTTACGTCTCTGGGAAATCCCAGCCATGCACAAGATGAGGCCGTGAAGATCACTTTGAAGAAAAAAATCATTTTAAATCTTTTATATCGGGCAGGCCACACTTTCTCTGCTTTACATAGGTTTTATATTATAGACTTTATATGCATGTTAGAGGGGTTGTGCAGATTTTTTTTTTTTGGTTAGTCATGCAATCCACCCACCTGTTAGCTGCACATACAATGCCCCCACACGGTTAGTTACACGATGCACCCACCCACCTGTGGGTTAGTGGGTCTCCTTAGTATTTTAAACCTCAACCTATTGTTGAAATGCCTAGGCATCTTCCAGCTGGGCTAGCAGGCGAGACAAGGGGTCGCGCCATTGATGCTGAATGTAAAAGTCTAATTCCCAACTGCTAGTAGAGTAATGCTTGCTGAGGTGAGGGGGCCAACTGCCAGTAGAGTAATGCCCAACTGGTATTATGAATTTACAACATTCATTCTTATTTTGAGGGTGTTAAATAAAAGAATTGGTAAGGAAAGTAATCAAATTAGAAAATAAACAAAAAAGGAACCTCACACCTATAGTTAGGATGACAGTAACTGCACAATCGATCTT
The DNA here is from genome assembly GCA_003013855.2 of Liriodendron chinense. NCBI lineage: Eukaryota > Viridiplantae > Streptophyta > Magnoliopsida > Magnoliales > Magnoliaceae > Liriodendron > Liriodendron chinense. The sequence continues at coordinate 8,125,130 of PVNU02000637.1, read as the reverse complement.
CTACTACACTACTGGGTTAAGGTGCACACTCTCGCTTTTCTTGAGATAGTTTGCACCCCTCACCCTGTCTCTTTTCTTAAGATAGTTCGCGCCCCTTTAGTTTGTTGAACTAGCATAGAAGGCCCCAACACGCTATCCTTATAGGATACAAACACCTTAACCGACTGATTACCATGGTGTGCACAAGTGGCAGTAGAATCTCCCCCTTTTCCGACTCAGGAGGAGTTCACCATCTTCAAGCCAGCCCGGCTTCTACAAGCCTTAAATTTTCCCTTGAACAGAGCCTTGGTCATCATGTCTGACCCGTTATCGTCCGTGTGGACCTTCTCAAGCTGTAACACCTTCTGTTCCAAAGTATTCCTGATCCAGTGATACCGAATCTCTATGTGCTTCGACTTGGAATGCTGACTTGGATTCTTGCTCAAGTGTATTGCACTCTGGCTATCACAATAGACCACGTGCTTCTCCTGCTTCAGGCTAAGTTCCTGTAGGAACCTCTTCATCAAAAGCATCTCCTTATATGCTTCTGTGACTGCAATGTATTCGGCCTCTGTCGTCGACAATGCTACGACCTTCTGTAGCTTGCTCTGCCAAGAAACCGCTCCCCCAGCAAACGTGAACATGAAACCCGATGTGGACTTCCTGGAATCTATGTCACCTGCCATATCTGCATCTGTGTAACTCTCTAACACAGGCTTCCCGTCACCATAGCATATGCTCAACCTGGATGAGCCTCTCAGATATCGTAGTATCCACTTCACTACTGCCCAATGTTCTTTACCAGGATTGGCAAGATACCGGCTGACAACACCAACCGCATATGCTATGTCTGGGCGCGTACACACCATAGCATACATCAAACTTCCTACAGCCGAGGCGTAGGGTATCTTCTGCATCTCTTCCACCCCTGCCTTCGTCTTGGGACACTGCTTGTCACTCAATTTGAAGTGACCATCCAGTGGAGTACTGACCGGCTTCGCTGCATTCATATTGAACCGCTCTAGGACTTTCTCAATATACCTCTCCTGTGACAACCAAAGCCTTCTGCTACTTCTTTCACGGGTTATCTCCACTCCTAGGATCTGTCTGGCTGAGCCCAAGTCTTTCATCGCAAACGACTTACCCAACTCCTGTTTCAGCCTGTCAATCTTCTTGATGTTCTTTCCCATGATGAGCATGTCATCAACATATAAGAGCAGAACTAAGAAATCACCATCTGAGAACCTGCGAGTGAACACACAGTGATCCGACTCCGTTCTATTATACCCATGTGTCAACATGAACGAGTCGAACTCCTTGTACCATTGCCTAGGAGCTTGTTTCAGCCCATACAAGCTCTTCCTAAGCTTACACACCATATGCTCTTTGCCCTTGACTTCGAACCCCTCTGGTTGTCGCATATAGATCTCTTCTTCCAGGTCACCATGGAGGAAGGCAGTTTTAACATCTAACTGCTCTATCTCCAGATCCATGCTAGCCGCCAACCCTAGCAACATCCGTATGGATATCATCTTCACCACTGGTGAGAATATCTCATCGAAGTCTATTCCTTTCCTCTGACCAAAACCTTTCACCACGAGTTTGGCCTTGTACCTTGTCTATGAATTCTTCTGCTCAATCTTCTTTCTGAACACCTACTTATTGCTCAGAGCTTTCTTGCCCTTAGGCAATTTCACAATGTCATATGTGTGGTTCTTATGCAAGGATTCCATTTCCTCTTGCATAACTTTCAACCACTCCCCCTTATGCTCGTCGGCTAGAGCCTCAGAATAATCTTCTGGCTCTCCCCCATCAGTAAGCATAATGTACTCATGCGGCGAGTACTTCTTGGACGGGTGTCTGTCTCTAGATGTCCTCCTCACCCGTGGCTCAACAGGTGGATCAAGTGGGGGCTGCTCCCCCTGTCCATGTAGGAACTCTCTCGTCCTCTGCACCTTGCTGTACTCCCCCGTCATCAGGCACCACGGGAAGAGTAGTGGGATCCAAATCTTCCAACTCATCTGAACTGGGCTGGGTCTTCTCTGGCTTTCCAATGTCTTCTATACATTGATCTTCAATGAAAACCACATCTCTGCTCCTGACGAGCTTCTTCTCGGTTGGATCCCATAACCTGAAGCCAAATTTCTCATCACCGTACCCCAAGAACACACATTGCCTGATCTTCGTATCGAACTTGGACCTCTCGTCCTTTGGTACGTGAACGGATGCCCTACATCCAAATACCCTGAGATGACTGTACGAAGGATCACGTCCAGTCCATACCTTCTCAGGTACTTCTCCATTCAAAGGGGTTGATGGAGACCTGTTTATCAGATACACTGCTGTGTGCATTGCTTCTCCCCAAAACATCTTGGGCAACTTCGCATGGGATAACATGCACCTGATTCTCTCTACAATGGTGCGATTCATACGCTCAGAGACACCATTGTGCTGGGGGGTCTTGGGTACCGTCTGTTCATGCCGTATACCTAGGGACTTGCAATACTCATAGAAGTCGCCAATGTATTCACCACCATTGTCAGTGCGAATGCACTTCAATGATCTACCTGTCTCCCTCTCGACCATGACATGAAAAGTTTTAAACACATCAAAGACCTCGTCCTTGGATTTCAAAGCATAAACCCAAACCCTCCTAGATGCATCATCTATAAACGTGACAAAATACAATGCCCCACCCAAGGTTTTAGTCCTCATAGGATCACAAACATCAGAATAAACCAAATCTAATTGATGTACTTTCTTAACATGAGAAGCAGTTTTTACAAATGAAACCGTATTTTGTTTCCCTGATAAACGATTAATACAGGTTTTAAGAAGTGTACCTGTCAACTCTGGAAGGAGGTGCTTCTTTGCTAGTAGCTGAAGTCCTTTCTCACTCATGTGGCCGAGCTGTCTGTGCCACATGTCTGTCGCTGAATCTTCTGCTGCGTTCAACTCACCCTTGCATATACTGACACATGTCTTGTATAGGGTGCAACACATCTTCCCTCTTGCTGCGATCATCGAACCCTTGATGAGCTTCCGGTGCCCACCAACAAACAGACTCTCATAGCCGGCTACATCCAACCTTCCCGTCGACATCAAGTTGAGGCGAAGGTCTGGAATATGTCTCACATCTTTTAGAACCAATGTACAGCCTATATCGGTCCTTACACAAATGTCACAAACTCCCACAATCTAGGGACACTCAAGAGTTCCCCATCTTCACTGTACCATAGATGCCTTGCTTGTAACTTGTGAAGAAATCCCTTCGTGGAGTTGCATGAAACGACGCTCTCGAATCAACCTACCCAATCAGTATCTAGATTCGCAGCCGTGAGACAAACATCATGATCTGCTGAGAGAATAACAACAACGTCACCATCTGAGGCGACCGCAGTAGAATCTGATTCATCTTCCTTCTCCTTTCCTTTACCCTTCTTGTCACTCTTCTTCTTGTGACATTCATGCTTATAGTGGCCCTTCTTGCCACAATTCCAGCATTCAACATCTTTCCTGGCAACTGACTTGCCTCTTGATTCATTTCGGGCTTTCCCGCCCTTTCTGTTCTTTCCTCTCCCCCGATCCTGTGTCACAAGGGTCTCTTGCTGAGTAGACCCTAGAGACTTCCTTATTGTCTCCTCATTAAAGAGACAACTCGTTACCTGTTCCATGGATATCTTTCCGCCTGGCGCGGAGTTACTTAGAGACACCACCAATGTCTCCCAACTATCAGGCAATGAGCTAAGCAATAGCAAAGCCTGTAGTTCATTGTCCAGGACCATCTTCATAGCGGAGAGTTGGTTCACAATATTGCTGACTTCATTCATGTGCTCAGCCACAGAACCATTATCCTTGAACTTGAGATTTACAAGTCTTCTAATCAGAAATATCTTGTTGCCAGCTGTCTTCCTCTCATACAGCTCTTGTAATTTCAGCCATAGGCTAGCAGCTGAGGTCTCTGTAGACACATGGTGGAAAACTGAATCATCCAACCATTGTCTAATAAACCCCACCGCCTTCCGATCCAACTTCTTCCAATCATCATCTGACATATCCTTCGTCTTTGCTGATACGCCTATAATTGGAGCATACAGGTCCTTGCAATAAAGCAAGTCCTCCATCTTAGCCTTCCATATGGTCCAGTTGGATCCATTGAGACTAATCATTCTTGATGAGCCACCTTCCATAATTCAGAATCAATCTCACACCGTTCAAACAACCTGAACTCTCTGATACCACTTTGTTGGGTGCGTTTCACACAAGCCTGAGGATCTCGCCCCCCAATGCACTAGAATTATGGACTAGGATAAAGCAATAATCAAGAGTAAACAAACAACCACACGACACAAGGAGTTTTTACGTGGAAAACCCTCGAAAGAGGTAAAAACCACGGGACCTAGTCAAGATCAACAATCCACTATACCAGAGAACTGTTACAACCGATCACAAGCACACACTGCTTGGATCAAACCTTCTTCACCCACACAGGGATGGATAACAATGAAAGGACAAGAAAACTGAGAGATCTCACCCGAGCATGAGGACGTTGAAGAGCCGAGACGTCGTTGCACAGGGAATCACCTTCTCGAGCAATGCCTCCTCTACCAACAAGCTTCCTCTCCCTCTTTCTCTTCCTCTCTTTCTCTTTTTCTCTCTCTCACCTAGGACGTGTAGAATACCTTGTGGGAACTCCAAATCCCGAATTAGAACTCCATATATGTAGTTTTGCAAGAGTCTTAGCCCGATTTGAAAACTGCAGTACCAATCCGCGCACACCTCCGACCGGTCGTCCAAAACCGCCTGCCGGTCGGACCCACCAAAAGCCAGTCCAGAGAGAACGCTGTGTTAAAAACACATACACCCGACCTGTCTGTCGAACGGCCGGCCAGCCGGTTGGCTAGGACCACCGACCTGGTTGGATGACCGGTCGGCCTTCACAATTTTCGTCCAGAGAAAATGTGGTTTCTAGCCACTTTGTCCGGCCGGTCGGCTAGGGGCACCGGCCGGTCGGACATGAGTATGAACACTCTCTCTCCTCTGTCTAATGAAGAGGAAAACACCAACAGACCCAACACCAACCCTGCACATAAAATCATAGCACCAATTTGTATGACCAAGAGATAGAGTTACTACAAGAGATGGGGGAAAGAACTTTTTTCTATGTGGTTTTGAAAAAGGGGACTAGACCCAGGTCACATAGAGAGCCTATACTATAATGATCACCCGTTACGAATTTGGAAAGAATTCGTAATGACGGGCTATTACAAATGTAAAAATTGTAATGCCCATATGTTATATATATATAAAAAACATCTGGTAAAAGAAAATAAAAAGTTTACAAAATCGAGCTTATAGAGAACACAAAGAAGGGTCCTGATCAAGCCAAATGGGGGTTGAATTTCACCCTTGCGCGCGAGTATGGGTGTAATACACATCCAGTTAATTGATTTTCAAGCCAGTTTTCCTCCCAGGCTAGCCTTGTGCACATATATGGGCCGATGCATAGTAATGTACTAATACGAAAGGCTATAGGGAAGAATACTTTATAGCAAAAACTTTTTCATTTTCCTAATGAATGTGGGACAAAGAAAAGATCATGTCAAAGGTAAAGGCAAAAGATCACAAAAACACTTATTATTTTTTCTCTTTTTTCCTTCCTGACCACGCTAGATGTTTCAATTAGAACTAATTTAAGCTTTAGTAACTTTTGACCAAGGGTCTTGATCACCGCACCTATTTACCAGTTTAGGAATTTTAACCCAAGGGGATCCAATCACCCTACCTATTTTTTTGTGTTCCAATTCCAATTCATAAATTTTCATATTATATAATTTATATTTAAATCATCATCCAAAAGTGTAACACCTTGTACTTAGCTTGTACTTTGGTGTTACTATTGATACAGGAAATTGAAAATTGATTGTAGAAATTTTCGATGTTCCTGGAATCAAGATAATTAAAATTTTGAAACTAGATGTTTCAATACTTGTGAAAGGCCAATATATTGAAAATGCGACTTAATAATTAAATCTATGGCTCATATAGTTATCTATCCCTATGAATGGTGTTGATCGAGTGTGGATCCTACCAGTTGTATAAATAATAATAATAATAGTAATAATAATAATAATGATAACAACAACAACACTAATAATAATGACGACGACGATGATGATAATATTACTATTGTGTTAAGAAATAGGATATTATTGTTAATCACTGATACTAGTCCCTGAGACTCTCTAACCGTTGAAATTTCATTTGGAATCAATCCCATTATTGAATTATACAAAATAGCATGAATATAAATTAAATCATTGTGTATGGTCCACCCGATTCATGGATCAGTCTTGTTTGAGAGCAATTACCATAATTCAGCCTAGGGTTGTCAACGACACGGATCATGATCTGTATTCGATCCAGATCTGCTTCGATTTAATCAAATTCGGATCAATAATCGGATCATCAGGTCGGATACAGATACCGAAAGACAATCCGTTTAATATTCAGGTCGGATTCGGATCAACCTTGATCCGGCCCGTTAACGACTCGATTAAAAAAAAAAAAAACAGCCGTCTCCTTCGTCTCTACTCTCTACGCACGCAACCATGCCTCGTGAACAGAGCATCTCTCTCTCTCTCTCTCTCTCTCTCTCTCTCACTCTCTCTCTATCTCTCTCTCTCTCGGATATCGGGTCGGATCATAAATCGGATCGGAAACGGATTTCAAAGCATTTAAACGAGTCGGGTTCGGATCATATACTTGTGATCCGAATCGAATTCGGGTTGGATATATCCTTAATCGGATCGGATACCGATCATCACTGATTAGGCCCGTATCCGACCCGTTGACCGCCCTAATTCAGCCTACGACAAACGAACAAACAGCTTAGATCACCAGATTTAAAATTCATCCAGGCTTAATTGTCAGGTTATGGAAACATCCTAGGATTAAAATTCTTTTTGGATCATTGAAAAATCAAATTTGGTATCATGATTTTTAAATTGATCCATAAGGTACAAACCATGCAGTATTTGTAAAGATATAGATCAATAGAGTATAGAAAGTAGGCCTGGCAATGGGTTGAACTGTGTTCATGTTGTGTCAAAAATTTGCTCACCCAAACCCCGCTTATTAACTAACGCGTCGAAATCTAGAAACCCAAATCGATTCGTTAATTTAATGGGTTTCCCGTAACCCGACCCATTTAACCTGTTAGGCCAGCCTACCCATCTAATGGCCACACCGTTGATGAGGACAACTAACAGTCTGACCCAACATACAATTGTGGTCCACCTAGTGGGCCCATTCTATCACCAGAAATAATAAGATTCACTTGTGAGACGAGGAGGAATCACCTGTACATTGCAATATTGCATATGATGGAGTGCCAAGGTTTGTAGGTGGGCCATGGTTTGGTGATCTAGACCATTATATCAACGGGATAATTGGGTTTGAAGGTGAAACACTGACCCGACCCGTTGTGTTAATGGGTCTTAACGGGTGAACCCGTTGGTGACCCGGCACGATAAGGCTAGACCCGAACACTAGTTTTTTTGTGCGGGTTTCATGCGGGTTGGCAGTCGTGTGGAATTTTGCCAGGCCTAATAGAAAGAGATATGTGAACTAGCTAGGTGCTCAATTCTGCAGGCGAAATCATGTACATACAATCATGTATTCCAATCTTGTTCAAGTTTGTAACTCCCTCTAGCTCCGACATTTGTTCATCTTTCGACTGACTTCTGTAATGATTGGATGGTTAGATTTTTGTCTAGCTTTAGCCACAATTACAAGATCTTATTTATCCTTTTCTGGATGAGATAGAATGGACCAACTCATCCATAATTGAGAATGGTTGAACGATCACAATCTATCCATGTTTTGTGATCATTAGAACGCTTTACGCTGCTCACTTTGAAAGTGGGCTTAAATGTCCAGATTTGAATGGATTTGAGGTCCATCCGACAGTCCAAATTTAGATAGATTTTGGGACCATTCATTTAAGGGCTATGTAGAGATGCATTTAACACTTTATCTTGAATAAATTTATTATTCTTCCAAGTATCCAGATTTGGATACGTTGTTGGACTATTTAACAGTCCATATCTGGAGCCATTCACCTTAAATAGAGTTTAGATTCAATGGCCGATTAATTGTCCAAAAGTGGACAGATACGTAGCTGTTCCAAGGTTCAATCGTGGACAGATTTTTGGTCCATTGGGGCTCCAAAAAATGGGCAAATTCAGTGGACATTTAATGGTCCAATATTGGGCAGATTTCTGGACACAACGGTTAAGTTTGGACAGGTCTAGGGACTATCCAACGGTCCAACTTTTGACAGATTTGTGGACTCTCAAATGATCTAATTTTTGGATAGTTTTGGAGACCATCTAAGGATATAGATAGTCCCTAGAATATGGACCATTGAATGATCCAACTTTGTGGACTCTCAAAAGATCCAACTTTTATCTAAGATAATTTAAATGTTGAATAACGGCAGAAATAAACAATTTAGAATATAAAATTAATGGTAAGATTTTGCATGATTTGTGCACGTCCAAACTGGACAGATTTGAGTGGTTCAAAAATACAAAGTAGTGTATAGAATTACATGATCTGATTGCACGAAATAGTGGAAGAATTTACATGTTTCGAGTACATAAAACAGTGGATATATAGTTTTGAGCCAATTTAGATTTGGACGTCCGTTTGATAAATAGATTTGGGCAATAATGGACTGTCTCCCCGGTCCAAATTTGACAATTTTAGATGTCAGATTGGGGGTCCAGATTATGTAGTTTTGGACACATTTACTTCATCACAGATTTGTCCATTTTAATGGGAGAATGTGCGGTCCAGATGGGAGTACTGATTTGGATACCTTTACATTACCACATATTTGTCCATTTTGGACAAAGAATGGATGGTCTAGATTGGACTGGTTAGCACGTTCAATCAACCCAAATTTATTGGTAAACAAAGGTGTAAACAGTTCGTGATTGGAGACATAAAAATGGCCAGAGAAATGACCCACCTTGATCAGAAAATAAAATGATGCAAACAAAGGAAAAAAAAGAAAAAAGAAAATACAATAGCATGTGTGAGTGTAAACAATGTTTTCTCCTCTCTTTCACTCTTTGGAACGTCAGGTGCTATGGCAGGTGGGTACGAAGATCACACAACACTTGGAATTTGTAAAGCTCACTATAGAAATATAAATATAAATATATATAACGACATAATGATGGCAACTCAAGTCGTTGTAGTATAGTGGTGAGTATTCCCGCCTGTCACGCGGGTGACCCGGGTTCGATCCCCGGCAACGGCGAAATTTTATTTTTTTGTTGTTTCAAGTGGTATGGTCAACTTGGGCTTCTCATATGCTTTAATTTTGGGCTCAACACCTAAAATGAAATGGAAAAACGGATGGACGGCGTGGATGAACCATATACATTCAAGGTGGGCCCAACAGAGTTTACTCAGTGCGATGAACGTCACTGAGTTTTGTTGGGTGTGTTTCACACAAACCTTCGGATCTCGCCCCCAATACACTAGAATTATGGACTATGCTAATGCAATAATCAAGAATAAACAAACAACCACACGACACAAGGAGTTTTTACGTGGAAAACCCTCAAAAGAGGTAAAAACCACGGGACCTAGTCCAGATCAACAATCCACTATCTCAGGGAACTGTTACAACCGATCACAAGCACACACCGCTTGGATCAAACTTCTTCACCCACGCAGGGATGGATAAACTACAAGAGAATAGTAAAGGAGAAACGATCTCACCGATCCCGAGGACGTAGAAGCGCTGAGATGACCGTTGCGCAGAAGAATCCTTCTTCAAGCAACTTCTCCCTTCTACAAGCTTCCTCTTTCTTTCTCTTCTCTTTCTCTCTTCCTCTTTTTCTCTCTTTCTCACCTTGGACGTGTTAGCAACACAATGGGATACCCTAATCCCGTTTTAGAACACTTAAGTACCAAAAACGGAGGAAACAGAGCCAGATTAGGAAACTGCGTACAAGCAGTCTGCGCCGGGTCGGGCGCCCTGCCAACTAAAAAAACTGTCCAGCAATGAAAACATGAGAAAAAAAAATTTCGGGCGCCCGGACCAAACATGGTCGGGCACCCGGCCGGTCATCGGGCGCCCGGTCACCAAAACCGTGGGGCGCCCGGCTGAGGCCAAAAAACCTCCAGCAGCATTGCTGCCAATCTAATGAATTCCGGTCGCCCGGCCACTAAAGGGCCCGGGCGCCCGGCCTCACTCTGCAACACTCTCTCCTCTGATGCTTTGAGGAGGAAAACTCCATCAAGTTACTCAGTAAGCAATCTGATTTCCTCGGGTACTACTCCGACGGGCCTGTGAGGCAGTGAGGGGCTATGTGGGGCCCACGGTGATGTATACGTTTTATCCACGCTATTCTAGAGATGGATGGACCGTAGGGGCCACGGTGATGTATATGTATTTTGACAGATCATTTAAGGGCATGAGTCTAAAAAGGAGGCATTTCCAAGGCTTCTTGGACGGCTCAAGAAGTATTGAGGATTGAGGATTGAACTCCTACAGTTGAGAACTTCCTGGACGGCTCCCTCATATTGAAAGCTTTTTAAGGCCCACCGTGTTGTTTATTTGCCACTCAAGCTGTTGCTTGATCCAATACTTCTGTCCTTGAAGAAGTTTTCAATGACATGCTTTCAATCCCCACTGCCTCCTGTGGTATGATCCACATTAGCCTTCAATCTGCCTCTTTTTTGGGCTCATGCCCTAAGATGATCTATCAAAATGGATGGACCGCAGTGGATAAAACATATACATCACGACGGCCCCCTCAGAGAGCCCATAGCACCCATTCTGCATCTGCCTGTGAATTTCGCATTTCCTGCAACGGAAAGTGAGGTGGGGCCTACCGCGATGTTTGTAAAAACTCCACCACCTGAAGACATAAAAGTATTGACCTGAACGGAAACTTATGTGGCCCACTAATGTTTCAACGTCGACATTCAATCCTGACTGTTTCCTGTCATTCTGCTCACTTGAGTTTTGGATCAGCCTATTTTTAGCTGCTGCAACATTATTTGGAAAAAGAAACAATGGTCAGGGTGAATTTGTCACACATTCCGGGTCTAAGTGATACTCGGCAGCGTGTGAGTTGATATGCAGAAATGGTACACATGACATTCATTATTCCAAAACTTTATGTTTTGTCTAGGTTGTGCATTCATTTTTGGCTCTTTAATACATGAGCCTAAAAAAGAAGCAGATCCAAATTTAGGAATAATGGTGATTGAACGCCCACCACTAGAAACTTCTTGGAGGTCACAATGTTTTTTAGATCAAGCTGATATTGGTGTTTTCCCTTCATCCATGTCTTATATGACCAATCAATGGGTTGGATGGCAAATAGACATTACAGTAGGCTCTAAGAAGGTTTTAATGGTATGTGTTTAATCACCACGGTTTCCTTGTGGTCTGGTCCACTTGAGATTTCGATCTGTCTCATTTTTTTTTTATCATAACCTAAAATGGGCTGGCAAAATGGATGGATGGCGTGGATAAAACATATATATCATGATGGGCCCACAAGCACCCCTCAGACTTGCTGCGTCGTAACTCTCGAATCCTCATGTGTCCTCATGCAATGAGGTTCGTACATGAACCAAAACAGTGGCAAAATGAGAGCGTAGAATTGTCACTTGGCAAAGGTAAGATGTGGTTAAACAGTTAAGCATGCAGTCTACCAGTAGAGCTGGACACAAGCCAAGCCAGCTTGATGGCTCAGCTTGACTCAGCTCATTTGGGGTTGGCTTGAAGCCCCTTTTCAAGTCAACCACTAAAATTTCAGATTGATTAGAATTTCAAGCCGCACACAAGCCTAGCCCAGTTCGGCTTGACTTGACTCGAAGCTCGGCTCGGCTTGTTGGACTTGGCTTGATAATAATAAATATATTATATATTTATAATCTAAAATGTTAAAAAAACAATCCTAACCTTATTTCACTTTCATTTCTCCTTTTTCTGTTTTAACTTTCACCTCCCACTTGCACCCAACCAACTGCCGCACTTCTCATAAGTCCATCGTCCGGAGACTTCAGGACAGGGTTCTCTCTCTCTCTCTCTCTCTCTCTCTCTCTCTGGCCATGGATTCTGATAACAGTGGGAGCATGCTATCATTCAACAGCAGCGATGAAGAATACAATTCTCGCTCCGAATCGATCTTCGCCTTTTTACTAAGCTCGATCTTTGAATCAATTATTACAAAGCTCGACTCTTAACTCGACTTAAGCTTGAAAAGCTTGAGCCCAAATGCAGCTTGAACTCAACTTAATAGCTTGATTAAGTCATGTCAAGCATAAAAGTTTAGCTTAATTCCAACACCAAGCCACACACAAGCCGGAGTTTATTTGGACCAAGCCGCACACAAGCCATGCCCAACTTGATTTGACTCAGCTTGTTGTCTAGCTCTATCTACCAGATTAAAATTGACATTATGTGATTGACAGCTCCATCCATCAATGTTGGTGACTGCTTGCGGGAAATGGGTAGGTGGGTTATGGGAGATTGTTAAAAAGTGAGTGGTTTTGGGTCACATTTGGAAAGTCAGGTAGCTATATATGTGGAATTTTATATTTTTTTGAAGAGCTTGGAGAAGAATCCGCTCGATTAGACAATTTGGGGATGGTATTGAGAAAGCAAGGTGTACAGCTGATTGTGGGAATAAGATTTCTAGCGGACGATCCAAAGTTCTAGATCAAAGTCTCTATACCACGATAAAAATCCAAAATAAAAGTAAAGAATTAAAATATTGAAAAATTACTTGTGTTTCTTTATTGAATAAAACTTTTAATTTATAAAGTAGGAATGACTAAAAAAGATTATAATAAATTTAAATCCATCTTAAATAAATTACAATCTAATCAAGTTCAAAAAAAAGGAATAAAAAGGAATATGTGAAAACTGTATCTTTACTAATACTTGGCTCCTTAATAAGATACTACACTTCGGTTGAAGATATTGACATAAGTTTAGAAGGAAGCATGATGTCATTTGGGCTAACAAATACTCGTTTCTTCATCTTTGAATCATCCTCACCATTCTTCTTTCTCTTCACGCTATTAAAGGAAGAGTTGTGTGAAATTTGCTCCCAGTGAGATGTATTAAATTTTATCCCCGGCTTTCGAAATATGTACATGTTTACCAATTGCTTAAATTCGTCTACTGTTGTATGAATGTCAAACGGTCCACCTTCTTCAGTTCTCGTCACTTTTTCCTTCCTTATCAATTCCATGTAATATGTGCGATGCCATTGCTTGGAGTTGTTAGAGTACTCACTGGGGCATGGATGACATTGTAGTGTCCGGTTGGTGTCTCACTCTATCTTCAAAGTCAATTGCCTTAGTGGGGATTCCACCCATCCTTTCCGTGCAAGCAAGTCCTTTCTATTGCCCGCAACAACATCCACCTTCAAATAGTTCTTATATGTTTTGAAGAAATGAAAGAGTTGGAACAAATAGCTCCAATGCCTTTTATTCAGCTCAATCTCCTTACTAATCTTGTTACTCTTCTCGAACTGCACCATCATAACTCGAAGGGTGATAGCTAAACCATTATAACCAGAGTTCATGCATGAATACCAGTATTTTCTATGAATTTCTCTAATTCTAAGATCTGCTGAATATCTGCATCTGCTCTATCTGTCGGCCCCAACAATGAAATCGGCATGTTGTATATATTTCTTTATCCCCCATTAGGTCGAATCCTTCAAATCTTCATCGCACACAATCTCTGCACAACGATATAAATTTCTTTAGAAAAATAAAAGCTACGAGTTAAATTGTATGGATTTTTATGGGTGAATGAAGATAATGCATTCAGAATGAGGCATAGAGTATTTATTTATTAGTTAAAGTGCCCTTATACAGTACCGGTACCACCAAAATTTGTGGTAGTATTGGGCTTTTGTGGGGCCCACATCAACTAAGAATCGGATCCAACAACACCCACACCTTTGGGATAGTGGTAGACTGAGTGAAGATAACCTCGCCTCAACACTAAGGTCAAGGTATCGAATCCCAATATGGGGTGGCTAACATTGGAGGGTGACTAACAATGTGGGTGTGTGTACTAATAGTGGGATGTGTGAACTAACCCAAAAAAAAAAAAAAAAAAAGGGATCCACCATGGCCATCATATTATAACCATTACAGTAACTGTAGAAACAAAGCTTTAAAGAAGTATTGTTGTTGGCTGCATTATCTCACACTAACATTGTGAATAGTGGGTTTTGGCACCCACACGGTTTTTTTTTTTTTTCTCGATTCTTTAACATATATGGGTTAACTCATGAATATATCACTAGATTGTGAGCTCAAAATCCCAAAGTCGGCTAGAATCTTTAAAAATTGGGGAGTACGGAGGTTCCTTACTTTGTAATGACTCCTAGTATTGATTTGTGATCTCAAGATTTTGAGTAAGGATCTCAGTGACGAAGAGGGAAGGGGATAGGCACCCTCCCTGCTCGCAAGAAAATGTAGTCTCTAGTTTATGAAATTAGTGAAATTTTAGAGAATTTACAAGTTCTAGTGTTGTTTTATTTGAAGTACTGAAAAAAAAAGTATTGAAAAGAAAAGGGGTTATCGCTTGTCAACCATGTATAATCACTCCATAATTGCTAGAGCTCAACTTGGAGATGGAAGTGAGAGAACAAAAAGGTGTTCCTTCAAACGAATGATGTCCAAGAGGAACTAAAAAAGAAAAATGAACATAATTTCTACTAGTCAGCACGAGCAAGCACACCACAACCGCTAGAGGTCAACCTAGAGATAGAAGTGAAAGGTGCTCCTCTAGTTAACCAGTATACCAAAAGAACTAAACGAAAAGGAAATAGACTAAGTGATCTTGGGTTAATGTTTCTAATGTGATAGGATTCGAAAACCCGACAAGTCACAGAACATTTGCCCAAAGAACGCTTAGAAAAGTAAGGGGTTAGAGACAAAGAAGTGTTGCGACTAATTATAAGTGAAGTAAAAGGAAATAATAAATATGCTGTATGAGATGACCAATAAAATGGAGATATGGGAGAGGGAAGAAGAGGGCCGACACTCTTTGTAGAAGAGATGGTTGAATATTTCCAACCCCGACCCTACTCTAAAAGATCTTGACAATTGAGATAACTTGTATTGGTTGGATAATGGTTTTGAATAGGGTTGGATCGGCTTGGATGATGAATGGATTGGATCGTGTTGATTGGGTTAGATAAGCTATGCTAAATATGTTAGATGGCTTGGAGGAGTGGTTTTGATGGTTTGGATGGGAGGTGGTTTTAGATAGGTATAGATGGTGGTTTTGGTTGGTGGTTTTTGTTGAGTGGTTTTAGTTGGTGGTTTTGGTTAGGTAGTTTTTGTTGGGTTGTGGTTCTAGTTTGGATAGTGATTTTGGATGAGTGGTTTTGGATGATGGTTTTGTGGAGAATAAAAGCTAATAGAAGATACTACTAGAGAATGGAATATTATGTATGGAAAATGGATGGCTTGGGGGATTTTGGAAGATGATAGAAAATGGGAGATGGGTTATGGGTGTATAGAATGGGTTTGAAATTTGGAAAGGGCTAAGGGTTTTGGCTAAGGCTAGGGTTAGGGCTAGGCAAAAGAAGAGAAGGGGACTTGGGCTAAGCTGAATCATTAAAGGCTAAGGGGAAGAAAGGAGTGGGTGGATCTCTCTCCTCTTTTCTCTTTGGTGTGTAGAGAATACGAGGGGGAGACCCCTTTATATAGTTGGAGGGATGACAACAACGTAATTAAAGGTTAGGTGAGGGTTAAAATAACACATGGAATGTTCTTATTAACTAAGAAGAGCTTGGTGCCACATGGCATCTTCTTATTTACCCTTTGCATGGTAAGGCATGTAAATTTGAAGAAAACTAAGGGCATTTGGGGGAGAGTTAGCATTTAGATGAGCTCTCCCCATATGCCCCTCATTCGGATGAAAGCCTCTCCCACCTAACTATCCTTGAAATTAGAGCTCTAACCATGTGGCATGGATAAGGCACTTGGAGTGCTGTATGCCATGTGGCATGGATGAGGCCTACCTTGGGCACTTCAAAAAAGCTAAAAAATTGGCTTTGGATGCCATGCAATACTCCAAAATTTCAGTACTACACACCACATGTCTTCGCCAAAATGTTTATATCTCATTCATTTTAGCTTTATTTTCAGTATTTTTTGTATTAGTTGGAAAGATAATTTTATAAGCTTTCCAATAGGATTAGAATGACCTCATTTGAAGTCCATTTGAGCCTTTAAAAATGAGTTCAAAGTTACTTATGACTTTATTACTTGAAATTTTCAACTACATCAATTTGGTAAATTAGCTGCATCTTTTCAATATTCATCAGATTTGAACGATCTTAGGCTACTTTGAAAGATAATTTGATAGGCTTTTCAATTAAATATAAATTGCATTTGTCCAAGATTGTTTGATCTATTGTACCACCTTGAGAATACTAAGTAGGTAGAGTGGGTTTTAGGTTAATTATTTGGATCGGGTTTGGCTTGGACAAGTTTCTATGGGATTTTTCTAGGTTTATGGGCTTGAAGGGATTAGCTTTGGGTTTGGTTTAGGGGAAATTACGAGTCACATATAGTAAAGATCTTGTTGCAATTAGTCATCCCACGTAGGTTTAGGATGTTTCTAGACAAGTCTTGATTTATGTTTTTTAATGAATAGTATTTGTCAATATATGAAGAACCGCATTATTGCACACTTTCAGGATGTGAAGCACATTCTTAGATTTCTGTGCTACTTCAGATCCATGTTGGATTCAAAATTTTATCTCAGTACACTCTTACTCTTTATGCCATCTCGGATGCAAATTGGGCTGGGTATGCTACAACCCAGCATTCCACTACATGATTTTATATATTTCTATATGTGAATATTATTTCTTGGTGTACTAATCTACAGCCTACTTGGCTCGTTCTAGTGCTGAAGTGGAATACAGATCAATGGCTTCTATTGTAGTTGAGTTAACCTAGCTAACTTTCATCCTTCAAGGCATTGGTGTTTATCTTCATTAACCACCTATATCATTTTATTAGTGAATCAGTTGCTTTGGGACCATTGGTTACTCATTTTATTACTTCTCATCACTAGGTTGCTGATATTTTTACTAAGATGCTTAGTTGTGATGTCTTCTTTCACATTTTAGTCAAACGTGGCCTCGTCGCTTAGCTTAGTTCGAGGCAAATTAATAAGAAGATATTCAAATCTCATATCCTCTACACAACATAAGAGGGGAGGACAAGCTCTTCCCATTATCTTCTACATATTTAAATGGCAAAATGCTAGTGTGAAATAACTACTGTGTATTGCACATAACATCACAAGATTTAGCCAATGCCACTGTGTATAAACCCTGAAAATTGAGCAATGAGTATGATAGGGACTAAAATTGGGATAAAGTTGGCATATACAAACAACTAAGATTGCCAAATTCATGCCTCCCAGGAATCTGCCAATGTTTGATCATAAACACCTCGACTCTTTGCGTAGAACTTCAAGCACCGAAGTGTTGTTCAGAAATTCCCGATATTTATAACTAAATGAAGGATTTGATTAGCAACCTTGTAGCCATTAAGATTTTGAGCAGTTAGTTTGTTGATGTTGTGCAGTATGGATGATCCTTACGAGATGCCCAAGTCTGATCTGGTGCATCTATGTTGCCTCCAAAGCCATGAACACCTAATTGATCGATAAGATCTGAACATAAATAGAATGGCATTCGCATTATTAGTCATTCGATTAATGTACTCTCTTTGACATATCGTTTGCTTCACCCAAGTGTGTAGATCTGATTATACTAGAGTAACCTCTTCTCTCTTGGCAGCTTATGGCTGAATGAGAATTAATTGCGTTTAGAATGAGATCTTAGTTTCCGTTTGGGTTAATTTTTTTTCCAATGTCCTTTGAGGACCTTCAGATCTGAGTCTTTTATTAGAATTAAGTTTAGGATCCATGGTGAAAATGTGTCAAATCATCTAATCGATGGATTAGATTTGATTAAAATTTTCCTCCATGTGGTGCTCAGTTAGTCATTGTGGTATCATGATCACCATATCACGTGTGCAACAAATTAGTAGCCTAGTGACACTTTTGTTACATGCGTGACTCTCCAGCCTTTAAAGGGAGCAAAAAAGGGTGATTATATTGAAATCACAACATTTTGGTGAAGATTTCAATACACACCAAAAGTATGTATTCGAAATACCACCAATTCCATTTACCTCTAAATAGACATGATGGATGACTAACATCAAAGGTGGGCCCTACCTAATGAATTGTGAATATTAAAGACTGGACCCTAATGATGAATGACCCACAACCAAGGTGGGCCTTGCATGATGGACGACCCACATAAAAGGTGGGCCCTTGCATAACCGACAACCCACATCAAAGGTTGGCCCCCACATGATGGACGGTAGATTTCAAGGGAACTAAGCAGACTTTCAGGGTAATTGCTTATGATATTGAAAATTACCAAATATGCATTTTTAACTTTTTTTTTTTTATTATAATAAAGATGTCGTTTGCTAAACATACTTATATGCTAATTAAGTAGAAACTAAGATAAGCTACTTATGGCATAAGTAACTTACATAAAGTAAATTACCATCCAAACACTCTTTAATTGTAGAGCTAAACAGAGCCAAGCTAACTCGGTTAACTCGCTCGAATCGACTCAAATAAGCTTGATTCGGCTTGGATAAAAAGTTAGGTTTTAGTCAAGTTGAGTTTTTTTTTTTTTTTTTTTTTTTTTTTTTTTTGAGCTTGAAATAATTTTGAGCTGAGTTTGAGTTGACCTGATTCGAAGCTCGGCTTGAACTTGACTTGGTTTGACTGGCTTGGCTTATCCTAGTTTTAAATACCTTGAATATATATAATATACATATAATAATGATCGAATTCGAGCACCCTAATCCTTATCCTTTAAAAAAAAGTTCACTCGAGCCCTCTTTTCTCACTTTTTTTCGCCCCAGTTGACATGAACTCGACTTGAAAGCTTGAGCTTGAGCTTGAACTTGGCTCAAATTCGGCTTGAGCGGGCCTGAGCGGTTGACTGAACCGAGCTGAGCTCGCTAGACAGGATCGATGACCGAGTCGAGCCAAACTCGAGCTTGGGTAGGCCGCTGGCCAAACCGAGCCGAGCTACACCAAGCTCGACTCAATTCAGCTCGTGTACAACTCTACCTAATTAATGCGTGAGCCCAATGCAAATGTACTCTGCATCTGCGCGTGTGGAATTGGCTACTGAGGGGGAACTAATTAAACTTGACCATGCATAGTGACAAAGCTCCCTCCCGGCAAATTCTTGGATTAGAAATTTGTGGTTAATCTTGGAGATTTTTGGAAAATATCTTCAAAAATAAAGCATGGACAACTATAAATATAGCCTCTTAAAATTATAAAAGGCTTATACTGCTAAATTTATGGGAATCCATATTAATTTTTCCAAATAAACTAGAAATTGTGTGTGTTAAAATTGCAAAATATCCTTATCTATTTAGAGACTAACGGACCGTCAGCATGCTCCCTCTCATTCCTCTCTCTCTCCGGCCCTCTTTTCCTCTCCCACTAACCTCTCCCAGGAGATCTCCCTCTGGCGAGGGATCATGTTCTCTCTCTCTCTCTCTCTCTCTCTCTCTCTCTCTCTATTCTGTTCGGTCAGATTTGTGGAGAGGCCCATTGTGACATATCTGTCTATCCACTCTGTCCATCCATTTTCTAAGATTAGTTTAAGGCATGAGCCCAAGAATGAAGCAGATCCAACGCTCAAGTGGACCACGCCACAAATGACTCTTGCATTTAATGCAACCCATGCTTACTGTTTGGTGTGGTCCACTTGAGTGTTGGATCTGCCTCATTCTTGGGCTCATGCCTTAAACTGATCTCAGACTTGCGATGTTAGTATGCCATCCCATATGCATCATTTTACGCACCTAAAGCCGTACACAAGCCGAACCGAGTTGAGCTTGGCATAGCTCGGCTCAGTCCGGTTAGTAGGCTACCCTAGTTTGAGTTCGGCTGGGCTTGATCCTTGACCCTGACTGGTGAGTTCGGCTTGGTTCAGTTAGCAGCTTTGGTTAGCTTGATCTAAGTTTGAGCCAAGGTCGAGTTCAAGCTTTCAAGTTGGGTTTAAGTTAACTTGGGCAAAAAAACAAAGAATGGGTTCCAGTGATTTTTTTTTTCTTTTTTTTTTTTTTCAACTAGCTGAGTTGAGCCGAGTCGAACCAAGTCAAGTTCGTGCTGAGATTCAAACCGAGTCGAGTCAAGCTTGGGTCATCTTGAATTTGGCTCAAAATTATTTCGAGCTCAAAAAGATAGCTTGGCTCGAACCTAGCTTTGTATTGAGCCAAATTGAACTTATTTGAACCGAGTTGAGCGAGTTAATGTAACCGAGCTAGCTTGGCTCGTGTTCAGCTCTATACACACCGTCAACACGTTCACGTGGAACTCTCGTATGCTCATGCGTCCTCATGCAATGACGTTAATACATGAACCAAAGCAGTGGCAAAATGAAAGGATAGAGTAGTCACTTTTGAAAGGTGAAAGCACCAGATGAGGTCAAACAGTAATGTATGTGGTCTACCACATTAAAATTGACTTGAGAAGAACCCACTGGATTAGACAATTTGGGGATGGTGTTGATAAAGCAAGGGGTATAGCCGATTGTGGGAATAAGATTAGTAGAAATATGTGGACGGTCCAGAGTTCTGTATGAAGGGTTTATGTCACGATAAAAATCTAAAATAAAGAAAAATTACTTATATTGTTTTATTGAATAAAACTTAATAATTTACCAGGGAGGAATGGCCTAGAAAAAGATTACAATGAATTTAAATCTATCTTAAACAAATTACAATCCAATCTAATTACAAAAAGAATAAAAAAATAATATATGAAAACTGTATCTTAATATGAAGATATGGAAGGAAGCATAATGCCATTTGGGGTAACAAATACTTGTTTCTTCGATATTCTTGAATCATCCTCATCATTCTTCTTTCTCTTCACGCTGTTACAGTAAGCATTGTGTGGAACAACATGAGAAGGAATCTGCTCCCTGCGGATGTGAGATACATTTAATTCCATTCCGGGCTTCCAAAACAAGTACATATTTACCAATTGCTTGAATTCGTCTACTGCAGCACGTATATCAAATGGTCGGCCTTCTTCCGTTCTTGTCCCCTTTCTCCTTTTCAAGCCCATGTAATATTTGCAATGCCGTTGATCGGAGTTCTCAGCATACTCACTGGGGTATGGATGGCATTGTAATGTCCCGTTGGTGTCTCGCTCAATCTTCAAAGTCAACTGTCTGAGTCGGGATTCCACCCATCCCTTCCATGCAAGCAAGTCGTTGCTATTGACAGCAACAACATCAACCCTCAAATAATTCTTATAGGTTTTGAAGAAATGAAATGGTTGGAACAAATAGCTCCAATTCCTCTTATTTAACTCAATCTCCCCACAAACGTCATTACTCTTCTCGAATTGCACCATCATAACTCGAAGGGTGCTGGCTGAAACGTTGTAAGTGGAGTTCATGCATGGGTAGGCGGGCGTGATTATCGGCATGTGATGTGTTCGGTCCCGAGGATTCTTACGTGGATCCCAAACTGGAAACCCAAGCTCCATGTCTTCTTCTATTGCACACAACATCACAGGATTAGGCCAATGCCACTGTGTGTAAACCCTGAAAAATCGAGCGACGAGCATACTAGGGATTGCATTGGGATAAAGTTGGCATATACGCGCAACTAAGATTGCCAAATTCACGCCGCCTAAGAATCCAGTAACGTTCGAATAAATGCCTCGCCTCTTAGCCCAGAACTTCAAGCACCTTAGTGTCGTTCGGAAATTCTCAACATTTGGAACCAGCTGGAGGATTTGATCGCCAACCCTGTAGCCATTAAGACTTCGAGCGGTCGTTTCATCGACGTTGTGCAGTATGTATGATCCTTGCGAGATGTCCAAATCATCTGGGACAACCATGCAGGAGATACTAGCATAGAGAAGATCGACGGATATCCCATGGAACTTGAATTTCATGACTGGTACATGAGCATCTGGAACTGATTGTAGTTGAGTCACTTCCTCCATGCATGCTAATATCCCATGCAATGTAATGAAGAAATCCTTCTCTCGATTAACGTAATGTGGCCCTATGCACAATGCATCAATATCTCCACCAGGGCAGTGAACACCTAACTGATAAGATCCAAACGTGTATAGGACGGCATTTGCATGTTCAGCTGTTTGATTGGTGTACCCTCTTTGACGGGTAACCTGCTTCACCCAAGCTTTTACAATCTGGGTGATCTCAGAAATAACTTCTTCTCTTTTAATTGCTGCTTCCTTATTTTCATAAAGACCCGAATCTGCCATGAATTTTTGTAATTCTGAGTTTCTCTGGATGTCTGCATCCGTTGGTCCCACCAACGAGAGAGGCTTCGTCGTTCCATACTGCTTCATGGCTGATTGGGTGGAATTCTTCAAATCCTCCTCAGTCACCATCTGTATACAATCATACAAAGCTTGTCAAGAAAGAAAAGCTAACAATAGTAAAGGTTCTTTTTTTTTTTTTTTTTTTTTTTTTTTTTTTTCTTATTTACGAGGGAACAAATATTAATTGCCTTTGGAATGAAGTTACAGTAACTATTTAGTAGTTGTGGTGAATTCTTAGCACCACAACAACGGACGGACGCGGATTTCCGGAAGTTCCTGGCAACCAATTAAGTGGGGCCCACAGTGATGTTTGTTAGAAATCCACACCGTCCATCCGCTTTTTGAAATCATTTTAAAACATGAGATAAAAAATGAGAAGTATCTAAGAATAAAGTGGGCCGAAAATGTGAGGATTGAACGTCCACAGTTGAAATATTCGTGGGGCCACAGAAGTTTTGAATCAGGCTAATATTTGTGTATTCAGTTCATCCCGGTAGGAATGAAGTTCTAAACGGTATTGATGGCATATAAACATCACTGTCGACCGTAGGGAGGTTTCAACGGTAGGAATTTCCCTACCCACATTTTCCTTTTGTGCGGCCCACTTAAGTCTTGTATCCAGATTTTTTTTTCATGTCCTAAAATGGGATCACAAAACGGATGGACGGAGTAGATTTCTTAAAAACGTGACGGTGGGCCCCACCTAGGTTTCCAGGAACTTGCCGGGAAGGCTTTCGCACGAAAATCCGCATCCTTAGGAACCATGAATGGACGCAGATTGCGTCCTACGCCCGTCCCCATCTACGAAATTAGCAAGGGGTTGAGAAGGGAAATAAATATTGCATAATAATGATGTAAAGATAATTGATTAATTGATGCTAATCAAAGTTTGATAGATAGGTGAACAATCTTATTGTAAGGATAGGATTGAGTAGCTTGGATTGGTGATTCCGATTGCTTAGACAACAAAGGGGTATGACATAATAGGTGGACCTGGGCTAGACTCTACTTCTACTCCTACTTCTATTGGTTGAGGAATGAGATGGGTTATGGATGGTTAAAGGGATGGGAGAGGCCTTAATGGATGTTTGAAAGGTTTGACTGTTGCTTAGAATTGGAGATGAGGGGATTCCTTATAGCCATTTGAATCAATTTTTTGATAATTGCTGGAAAGTCTAGGGCTAAAAGTACTCCAATGGTTAGGATTTGAGACGTCATGCAGCGCAATCTAAGTAGTTGGATTAATGGCACATATCGTAATTTTGGTGAAAGGTGAGAGTAATGTCTTCTTTCCCTGCCCCTTCCAGATGTGTGATTACCAAGAACTTTGGCAAATGTCACCACTCCACCTAACTCTCTCACGGAAGTAGGAGAATTGCCACGCGTCGCCTAGCACGAGGAATCCCTCATATTTTCACAAAAGGGTTCTTAGGGTGGTGTATCAAAACTATTCCTCTCGTTCTACGTTATTACAATCCTAAAACCCTTATGGGCTTGGTATGGGTTAGAATTGGGCTTTGGATTTGGGCCTAAAGTTGAGCTTGATTTTAGACCGTTTTAACTAAGTTGATTGAGTTTGACAAGGTGGGTTGACTAAGTTGCTCACTTAACCAGGTTGATTGGGTTTTGATTGATAAGCTTGTCCGCCCAAGGATGGAGTGTATTGTAACAAATTCCGTAATGTTTTTACTATTTTTCTATTAATATCATTATAAAAATGTAAAAAGTTTAATATCTTTTTAAAATTTGAAAATCTCGTAGTAACATATATCAGGATTGTATCCTTTAGTGTTTATACCGTTATTATCGGGGAGATATATATATTTTTAAATCACTGCAATATTTTGACATTTGATTTTACTATTTATAATTAAGTTAATATTACCGTCACGATGACACTATTTTAAAATGTTTCGGTACTATCATGATAATATCTTTCGGTATATTTTCTCCCAATGTCATGGGGACACCACTCAGTAAATTTCTATAACAAGCTAAACACTAATTTTGTTACCGTAGTACAATTACTATTCTAAGCCCTTAGTAAATTCCTATAACAAACTAAACACTAATTTTGTTACCGTGGTACAATTACTATTCTAAGCCCAAAGGACGGCTTAGATATGATACACCTGGCCACGTACTTAGACTGACACGGAGGCAAGGAGAATGCGCTCTAAACTTACCAGTGATCTGACAAGCGTTTGTTGGATTCACACGTCAACGTCTCCTGATAGTGACCCCACACCGACCAAGACCGTCCAATCACAATCCCAGCCTAAATGACCTGCCATCGCAACCATAGATAAAAAATAAAATCGGGTTTGATAATTCCACACGCGTGAGCCCTGCAAATCCACAAGCTACCACGCATGCGAATTTGGAATATTTGTGCAAGATCTTAGCTTTCTAAATATTGAAAATATACTTTCATAAATAGGAAATTCAGCTATTCAGATGCGTAACAGCATACAAGGTGCAGTAATCGGCTAATACAAATGTTCTCAGCCGTCCATTTATTTGTATTGATTTTTTTTTTTTATGAAATAATATCTACATAGCGTAACCAACTTAATTGAAAGATCCGATCTGGCACATGTGTTCCATATTGGCACGTGTTTCTGCGCAGGGCTCTGACACGCATGGAATTGGCAGACCTCAACGGGAAAGAGACATGACCACTTAAAGATTCCGTACAATTCTTTCCTACCAACGTATAACATATATGTGATTTCAAATTCGGGAGAACGGCTGGCCACGTCATGATTATTGAGTGGGGGTGAAAATCAACCCGATCCACCCACTGAGTGGGACACAGCATCAAAATAAATTGACAACCGTTGGATGGTAAGTGGATCATCTTGATTTTCATCCCAAGTGACTATCATGGTATGCCCCAGCGTTTTAACGGATAGGATATTTTAGATGTATGACAAGTAGGATGGAATGAATCTTTATCCGATCATTTCTCAAAAAAGAAATCATGAACAGAATCTAGTAAAAAGCCAAGAGAAAAGTTCCAGGACTGTGAATGGATGTTGGGAGGGCAGAATGTACGACGGAGACTGTTATGGTGTGGTGACAGTGGTGAGTGGAGTGGTGGTGACGGTAGAATGAGTAGTAGCCATCAGGAATTAGATGAAACATGAAAGAGATGATACATTGGGAACATTTGGGTGTGTGTGTGTGTGTTGTGTTTTTCTTTTTGGGAGAGAGCTGGGCGGCTTTTAACGTAGGATCTGAGTTCAGTATCAGAGACGGGGCCCTTTCCATGTGCTGCCATTCCACGACTCTTACATGGACCTGAATGCTCTTCAACACCTCTTTTACCCAGCAGTAAAACACCCGTGGCCCACCTTGTTGCGTTTGATATCCACACCGTTCATCGGGTGCCAAAAATCATACGATGGGGAAGGGACACCAAAGGCCACTATTATTTGTCAGACTGATTAAAACTGAAGCCGGCTGCATTGTGTGAACTTCAGAGGTTTTGGGGGTGATTTTACATTGTTCACCGTTGTGGGGCCCACCTGAGTTTCCAATATGGCTGATTTTTTATGCACTGTGAACGTGAGAAGGAGAAGCTGATGGTCGGAGTGGATGTTACACGAAATAACGTGATGGGCCCCACAGAGGTCGAGTGTTTTACCCACTGCGTACAACAGGTATTATAAAGGATTCGGTTCCCTCCAACAAATACGACACCACCGGATAAGTCCCTTTTGTCTGTAACGTAGAGGTAAGCCGTTTCCATACACGCACATTTACACGCAGCAAACTTGCCAACCTGGAACGCGTGTGGTACATCTGATCTATGCACAATGTTGAACCCACCGAGGAAATTACTGCATGCAGAGTCGGATTCTCTGTTTGCTGCAAACAGAAAATCCCTGTTTGCAGCTTTTTGATTGATCCACATTATCACATAGGTTAGCAACCTCATCAAACAGGAATTTCTTTATCTGCAGTAAACAGAGGATCCAAACTCCCACATGCAAGATTCATGAGGGTCCACTTATCAGGCCTCACTTGAGTATCATGAACATGGACGGTTGAAAATTGTCTTTGAGCCATCCATTCTTCTCACATAGTGTTGCCCTACCTAACAAGCGAGCCATCCTAATTTTATCTTATAATCCTTTTCAACCTGGTACCACCTTATGCACTGATAGCATGTTTCATAAGTTTACCACCTTCTACAGTTAACAAATAAAAGATTTACCTATCAGACAATTTCAGCACTTGATAATTTAGTTCTTTTGCTTTGAAGATTTACAGCTATATAAATTTATATAATTAATGAATTAGAATATTTAATTTGAGATTTTTTTTTTATTTACATCACTATTCAAGAAAAGCACCAAATAAATAGTCAGCATCATAGAGAAATGAAACATACAACTTTTAGGAACTATTTTGTCATCAAATGCCGAAAGAATCGAAACAAACCCCTTTGAAAGTGAAAACAAGATTAATTAGATAAAATAGCCTCCACCATATTTAGATTAACCATTAAATATTTTAAAAAGTACATTGAAAAATAGAAAAATAAAGAATATATAATTAATAAATGCATTTTACTTTTAGGCTTGAGCTCGTATGCTAGTCCAAATCCAGACCGTAACTGTCTTAGTTTTGCCTTTGTGCTTTTGCTTGGCCATTTACTTCATGGGATTAGGTGTGATTGTTTTTCTGCACCATTGGTCATTTGGGGAGCATGTCAGGATAGCCCGGCCCACTGACAGCCGGATATGAATGTTCTTTAGATTATTAACTTGATGAAATATTAATTCAATGAGAAGGTAAGAAGAAATATTACCTTGATGGACGGATCTGATTTAAGAGAAGAAAATCGTGGAGGGAGTTTAATTTCTGCTAGAGGGAGAAGGGTTTTTGCAAGTATAATGACGAACTGAGAAAAGGAGTGATAGGAATAATGAAAAACAAAACAAGATTGAAATGTCTTTTATAAGAAGTATCTATTTTAGGAAAGTATTTCTATTTCTTTTGAGCAATCCAAGCTTCACAAGAGTTTCCGCGTGCGCTGACGCGAGTTTCCTCTTCCAGTTTCCGTGGATTGCGTGGCGACCCCAACACCACTTAGCCGGATGGTTCTGGGACGTAGTAGGATTTGATTGGCACACGTACCATTGTCAGAAATGAGGCCCACACGCAAAATTTATAATTTTGTTTGGGGCTAGGAGCTGCTGGAAAAGTTCTGTGCCCCATCATGATGTATGTGTTTCATCCACGCAGTCCATCCATGATCTCCAGCTCAATTTAAGTTAGGATCCAAACAATCAGCCAGATCTAAATCTCAGGTGGAACACACCATAGGAAACAGTGGTGATTAAACGCACATCATTAAAAACTTCCCAGGGCCCACTGAAATGTTTATTTTCCATCCAATCTGTTGATAAGGTCACACAGACATGGATGAAGGTAAAACACAAATATTAGCTTGATCCAAAGCCATCGTACCCCCAAGATGTTTTTAACGGTGAGCGTTCAATCACTTCTTGTCTATGACACTGTGTAAGCTAGCTCCATACGCGCACACTTACACGCAGCAAACTTGCCAACCTGGAAAGCGTGAACAAAGTGGAACCCACCGGGAAAGTTACCATATGCAAGATTCACTCGGGTCGGGCGCGGATTTCCTGCAAAAGCCTTGGGCAGGAAGTTCCTGCGCTCGGAATCAAGGTGGGGCCCACAGTGATGTTTTTTTTATAAATCCACCCCGTCCATCCGTTTTGGGAGATCATTTTAAGACATGCGAACAAAACTGAACCGGATCAAAGACTCAAGTGGGCCTCACTAAAGAAAAAGGTGGGTAGGTATATTAATACCGTTGAAGCCTCCCTGGGTCCTCAGTGATGTTTATATAACATCCATACCGTTCATAACTTCACTACTACTGGGATGAACTGGAAACACAAATATTATCATGATTCGAAACACCTGTGGCTCCACAAATATTTCAAATCATGAAGTTCATTCCTCACATTTTCGGCCCACTTGAGTCTTGGATCCGGTTTATTTTTGTTCTCAGGTTCTAAAATGAGCTCCCAAAACGGATGGACCAGGTGGATTTATAAAAAAACATCACTTTGGGCCCACCTTGGCTTCCACCGCAGGAACTTCCTACGCAAGGCTTTCACAGGAAATCCACGCCCACTAGTGTCCATTTATCAG
This sequence comes from Liriodendron chinense, assembly GCA_003013855.2. Classification (NCBI taxonomy): domain Eukaryota; kingdom Viridiplantae; phylum Streptophyta; class Magnoliopsida; order Magnoliales; family Magnoliaceae; genus Liriodendron; species Liriodendron chinense. The sequence continues at coordinate 8,096,449 of PVNU02000637.1, read as the reverse complement.
GCCCCCACTCGAGTATTTTGAACATGCACCGTCGAAAACTGTCTTTGAACCATCCATTCTTCTCGTACAGCATTGCCCTACCTGTTAAGCGAACCATCCTAATATTATCTCATGATATTTTTCAATGTGGTCCCACCTTATGCACTGGTCTCACAATTCTCATAAACTTGCCGATTACACCTGTTGCTGCGTCTAAAGGTACGTTTGAGAGGGCGAAGTCGAGTTAGGAAGCATATGTATACGCACTGGTTCTGTTAAGAGGTTTGCTCAAATAAATCCGGACGTATTGGATTACCAGATGCATGGGACTTTATTAGTCAAATCTGGGTCGTCTTCCAACAATCCAAACCGTTTATATGACAACGCTCCTCCAAGGTGCAATGGAAGCAGTTGATTTCAGTTATGGGCTTTCATGTGACATTGATGTAGAACTATCTTAATCATTTAAATTGTGGGACTCATTGCTAATGAATTGTATCTTTAAAATCATACTGATTGAAAAATCCGAACCTATCAAGTGCCTATTTAAAAAGTAAAATACGAAGTGGTTGGAATTCAAAGATAAAAAAATCAAATTAATTATATTATTTTTTCATACTAATTTTTTACTTTATTCAGGTACTATATAACATTGACAGCCCTAAAGAATAGTGAAATAAAAAAAAAATCTCAATCACCCATCAAGATAAAAAGGAGGTTTGTTAAAATATTAACTCGATGGAATATTACCTCGAAAGACGGAATTCAACAGAAGAAAAACGGAAGGGAGCTTTTCTGCAGAGGGCGAGAGAGTGGCTTTTTGCAAGGAGATGACGAACTGGGAAGAAGAGTGAGAGGAGACTTGGAGAACCAAACAAGATTGAACTGCATTAATAAGGATTGGACTTCTGTTTTAGGAAACTAATCTAAGCAGACGAGAAACTTCCAGCCTTTACGTGAAATAACACGAGTTTCCGCGTCCGCGTCGTAGTCCCAAGCTAGGAACGAATAGGGGCTCTAGGGGCCACCGTGATGTATGTGTTATATCCACACCGTTCATGCATTTTTCTATGTCGTTTTAGTGTATAATCCCCAAAATGAGGCAGATCTAACCCTCAAGTGGACCAAAGCAATGATAATGACACCCACCGTTGAAACCTTCTTAGGGCCCACTGTGATGGTTAATTTCCATCCAACCTGTTCATAAGGTCACATAGACCTGGATGAAGGGAAAAAATATATATCAGCTTGATCCAAACTTCTGCGGCCTCTAAAAAGTTTGCAACGGTACTTGTTTAATCCCCACTGTGTGATCTACTTAAACCTTGGAACTTCTTTATTTTTGGCATTTTACACTGGACTGATATGGAAAAATGGATAGACGGTGTGGATAAAACCCATACGTTACGGTGGCCCCTTCCCTATACTTTCCAATCTAAGGGACAAGCGGTTGGACAACCCAATCCGCGTCCGACGTGAGTTTCTTGGGGCGTAGATTACATGGTGATGTCAGCACCACGAAACTTCGTGGTGTTGGGACGTGTCAGGATTTGAATGGTACTCCACATGCCTGTTAAGAATTGGGTCCACGCAAAGGATGGGGAAGGAGCGCGGAGTGGGCACTACGTCCACCAGGACGTACCCAGACACGAACGGCCATGTAGGGGCTCCGTAGGGCCCACCGTGCGCCGTCCATCTATTATGATAAATTATTTTAGAGCATGAGCCCAAAAAGGAGACTGATCGAATGCTCAAATGGATCACATATAAAGTGGGGTTTAAACTCTTACAAATGGATCACATCATATAAAGTAGGGTTTAAACTCTTAACGGTTGAAAACTTCCTAATTCAGTAGTCGATCATGATGTTTATTTGCTATTCTGTTGGAAGGGAGAATATAAATATGAGCTTGATCCAAGACTTCTATTGCCCCAAAGAAGTTTTCAACAGTAGCCTCTGAATCTCCTGCTTCATGTGGTGTGGTTTACTTGTGCCTTCCATCTGCCTTATTTATTGGGTTCATTTTCTAAAATAACTTGTCAAAATGGATAATCAGCAGGGATAAAACATAAAGGTCAAACTGATCGCCCCTCAGACCTCTTGACATGACAGTCTATTTGGAAGGGGAATTAATTAGGTGGGCCCGGCCTCACCCAAGACCGGTCTTCCAGTGGAGCACACCTAATTCATCTGTTCTGCCAGCTCATTCTAAGGCTGAGCAAAAAAATGAAGCAGATCTAATTTTTAGTTGGATTGTACACTGAGGTCAAGTGGTAGACCAAGTGGGGATTGCCTTGTCTCAACACTGAGGTCATGGCATTGATTCCTGGAGTGGGGGTGGCTAACATTGGGGTGTGACTATCAAGGGTAGGTGGGTGTACTGACAGTGGGGTGTGTGTAGTACCCTAAAAAAAAGTGGACCATATCATAGGAAGCTGTGGTGATTGAACAATATTAATGGGCCACAAAAGTTTCGGATGAAGCTAATATTTGGTTTTCCCTTTATCTAAGTTTTTGTGACATTGTCAACATGTTATATAGCAAATAAACATCATTGGGCACTAAGAAGTTTTTAATGATAGGATATTCAATCACCACAGTTTTCCAATTGAATGGTTAACCTGAGATTTGGATTTTCTTCTTTTTAACTCATGTCCAAGAATGATATAAGAAATTGGATGGACTGGCATGGATATAAAATACATGCATCAAGATGGGCTTCACAATACATGCTCAACTAATCCGCTCCCTCAAAGTTGTTGGGCTAGTACCCTACTTCTAACAGCCGCACGGTGGCCCAATCAAATTCTGCCAAGAAATTATAAAGCTAAGAGTACGCGTCTAACTAATTTCTTGTTATAGTGCAGGCAGTTCACGTGACCTAAAGCTTTGTGAGGTCCACCATGACGTGATGTCAGCATGAAACCCTCTGTTCATCTGTTTCTACCCGACATGTTAGGATCGGAGAAAAAATAAGCCAGAATACCAGACTAAGTGTGCCCCACCACAAGAAAAAGTGAGATTAAACACCCGCCACTGATATCTTTTTGAGGCCCATCGAAGTTTTGTATCAGGTTGATATTTGTCTTTCTCTTTACCCTGGTGGGAGTTACCGCTAAGATGACATGTAAACACTATGGTGATCCGAAAGATAGCTTCAATGGTGGTGGGTGTTTCCATCCTTTGATGAAGCCCACTTGAGTCTTAGATCTGCCTTTTATCTCTTGGGCTCCCGCCTTAACATGAGCTGGCAAAACCAGTGAACGGAATAGATTTTTACACAGACTTCACAGTGTGATCCACAGAGATTTGGATTACAGGAAATTTCCTGTAAGAAGCTCGCGTCCCAACTTGTGCTTCTCAGGCGTTTCACACGCGTGACCAAAATCTAGTCAATCAAATATTTCAACAGCTTGTTCACCATGGATTGACCCAATCTGGAATGACTAAGTAGGCCACATCATGGATTGCCCAATCTGAACCATTGAAAGTTATGGTTGATGGATCTAATAGTTATCAACTCTCGATCAGTGTCAATTTTGGCCACATCATGGATTGCGCAATCTGAACCATTGAAAGTTATGGTTGATGGATCTAATAGTTATCAACTCTAGATCAGTGTCAATTTTGGGGCGCGCTGATCTGAGAGTTTGCACTCGTGAAGGGTTTGCAGGATTACACTTATCCAAAAGGGTGGTCCACTAAGTGAAAGTGCACACGTGAAGGGTTGGTAGCATTGCGCTTTAACCAGGATGTGGTCCACCAATCGAACGGTTCAGATTCCTCGGCAAAGTGCACAGCCTGTCAAGTTGGCACATGTTTATAATGGTACACAACCTGATGTGTCATGTGACCATCTTGATGGTGGGGACCACCTTGTGCACTATTCAATGTCCAACGTACCTGCAAGTTGGCACATGTTTGCTGTATGAATCTAAAACGGGACCTATCATTTGGAGAGTTTCTCTAAAATTCTCGTTGAACGCAGGGTACAAAACACATGAGTTCTGTAGGGCCCATCCGTTCTGCGTGTGACATCCACTCTAATCCTTAGGTGAGCCTTTTCACTTTTACAGTACATACCAAAATTTGTAAGATATGAAACTCAGGTGGACCACACCATGCCTAAAACCTCTAAATTTACACTGGTGTGGTCCATCAAAGTTTCAGGTGAGTCTGCTTTTTTTTACTGTTTGTTCCCCATGGTCAGGTACACCTGATGAACGAAGTGGATAGAATATGCACTTTGTAGCCTATGGTTAATGTACCCTCTCTATTGTCCTATGGTGTGTGGCCCACCTCCCAATGTGGATCTCCGGGGTATTAAAAAATCGAGGGGCACACCTGATGTTTGGAGTGGATCATGTTACACGCACAACAGGTTTTGCAGAGGATTCTAGTCAGTTTGATTTGACTTTTATGCCACGCATGCGATTTCTAAGTAATTTATAAGTGCCCGTGTATCATCCATCACACTCTGCCAGAGTATCAAAGTTCTTCTCTATGCATCTCTCTTACAGGGGCATTTTGGTATTTGTAGAAAGTTGTGTGGCGTATTACGAAGGATGTCCTCCCTACGGAAATGGCGAGACAGGAGCTTAATAGGAAAAATGTGCAATAGAAAATGACACTGCACTGCAAGCTGTACTGATTCATTACCCAACCCTATTCTCATTTCCTAATCATGGTTATTGTGTTATTTTGTTTTGCCCATCTAGAAATTACAGGTACTCTTCTCCTCTCATGCCCGCCATTTTCCTGATATCATACCTTCAATCAAACTCGTAGGTAAGGTAGGTATTAAAAATAATAATAATAAAAAAAATAAAAATAATAGAGATGAAGGAAGATCAGCTTACACTAGCAATAAGAACAAATCACATCTTCAAACAATAAGCATAAAAATTAATATATGAATATAGATAATACAATATGACTTCTCTTTTTAGTGCCGTGGCGGCCTTTGCCCTAGTCGAAGCTCTAGATCCAGCTCTTCAATGACCGGGACTGGTTCGTTGTAGGTGATCTTGTTGCTGTAGTTCTTGCTCTTGCTGTCGTTGTCACTGTTGTTGTTGGTGATGGTGCTGTCGTTGCTGTTATTGTTAATGGGCACTTTGGATTCTACCTTGTGTTGGTAACTGAAGGAAGGTGAGCTAGATGCAGTTGCATTGTTTGTCATGCAAGGAGCACAGGGAGCGATGGATAGCTGAGTTGAAGGAGATTCCAAGCAGCCATTGGCTGGTGTTGGTGTAAAGACAGCTCCAGGGGTTGGGAAAGGGTAGAAAAGGCATAGACTGCCACTCGCAACGAATTCCTGAGTAGGGAAGATGAAAGGAGAGGAAGAAGAGGATGATGAGGATGGGTCAGGCACTGGTGGTGACTGGCGGAGCCTGGCACGGTCGCGACGATGCACGTTCATGTGTCCTCCGAGCGCCTGAGCAGACCGGAACTCCCTCCTGCAGAAGGTGCAGGTGTAGGACTGAGGAGGCCATGTGGTACCCATCATGTTCCCGGTATCCTCTGCGAAGGCTCGCACCTCCCATGAGTCATTGTCGTCAGGGGCAGTCCGTCGGGTGTTCCACATCCAGGAGCCGGGGGTCGAACCAGGGTTGGGGTGTTGCTGAGCCAGTTTGTGGAGTTGGGTCAAGGAAAGCAGACTAAGATCTCCAGCCATGGTAGTGATAGTAAATGTAGTAGCATTTAGGAATGGGTGTGGTAGAGAGAGATGATGAATTTTGGAATGGGGAGGAGGTTATAAATACTGAAATGGATGTGCTTTGGTGCAAAAAGAGACAAAGAAACCCTAGCACCGAGTGTATCACCCCATATTTTGAAGTGAGCCATTGGAATTTAGTTGATGGAAAGGAGGGTCGGGCGTTAAAATTAGCTGTCCACGCCACTGGCTATCTTCTTCCATGTAAGGACAATCTCTTACTTTGGCTTGAACGCCCTTTTAATTTACAAATCCAGATTGCCAAGGCTTCTATTTTTCCCTCTCTGCATGAGCTTTGCTAGTTAAAAGGGGGCACGCACTTGTGCAATAACGCTCACATACATGTCACACTTGTGCCAGCATGGTGGATAAGTGCAAGATCTGATCCATCCATCAGAGGTAGATTCGAGCTCTTAAATGTTTCCCTAAAATAAAATCTGGTCCAATCAGCATGTGGACCCCAATATTGGAAACAGGTGGATGAGTTAGAAAACTTCAGCCAAGTCATTCACAGCCGTACAATTTTTTTCTTCAAACTTTGGCCCATTTGATCAGTGAATCAATCTTATTCGATTGACTGGACCTCAGACATATCATGCCACGCTGGCACATATGTGGCGGGTATACCAACTTTATTGAAAACGCGTGTGGGCTTAGCAAAGCTCTTCTCTGTATATATAATACGGGAATGATAGCTTATGGATATTGATGGGTTTTGATAGAATGCGGGGCTCCGGGTGACAGCTAGCATTCTGTCCTCTTTCGGCCGTTGGATGACATAAATATCACAGATCCGGACCATTCGTAGGATAGTAAATGCAGTGGACGTACTATGTGCCAAAAATCAGGTTGGTACACTCAATAAGTGAACTACACATGTGCATTGAATTTGGACGGTTGAATTACTTTTTTGCCTCTATCTGATCTGTGAAAAATGGTAGGGAATATCTATCTGATCCGTTCATGAGGTAGGCTAAACATTTTCCTCGAGTCAGATGGTCACCGTTCATTGATTTTGATTGTGTTGTCAGCTAATGCTTGGATTGTCGTGATCTTCACGGGGCTATACTGGGAAAGAAGCGTTGTAGAAAGACCAGAGAAAACCGAGTATTTTGTTACTTCCTTTGTCTCTAATCATCTGTAGTTCTAATTCTTTACCTTGTATAGGAAAGAGCCCAAAGTTCATACTGTTCGGACAATTCCAACCGTTGAAATTGAAGGACTCGAAAATGAATGGTTATAAAATGAGTCAATTCAGAGTTATTTTGACCGTTCCTTAAGAGAATCCTTGGACTGTCCCGAAAGCAAGTCACTTTATGGGACCCCACTTCATCAAGATTGAACGGTGATGAGAATGGACCGGAATCCGCCACAACACCTCTTTCAGGCAGGAGGTACAACATCCCAAGCTCTGCAGGGTCCACAGTGTCATGTGTGTGACATCTACTCCTTCCATCAGGTGCCCCCCTCAACAATAGGCCCTGGTGCAAACAATCAACCTGATCGACAACCCAGGTGGGCCACACTTCTAGGGAGGAGAGGCCAACCAAAGGTTTGTATGTTGGTCCAACATGATTTTTATATGCCATCCAGTTGATCAGGTGAGCCTAACTAAGTCGAAGGGACTCACAAAATATGGCTTGATCCAAAAGTCAGGCAGGCCAAACCGTGTGAACCTATATATATTTTTAGACTTGATTTTACATTGCAGGCCGTGGTGTGGCCCACTGAGGTGCGGGTCCACCCGTTAACCTCATGGTGAAATTTCGTGGTCACTTCAAACCGTAGAATTTCTACATAAGAAATTAGAGAATATATATATATATATATATATATATATATATATATATATATATATATATATATATATATATATATAGATGTTGACCGTAATGTTGACCATGTCTCATCTCCTTGGTCCTAAATTCCCTCTTTTGTTATTTACTTGCTGTCTTTAATTAATAATAAGAGGTGAGAAGAGAGAGAGAGTCCTCTTCCACAAGGAAGTCCCTTTGAACTATTTGATAGCACTTGGGAGCAAGGCAGTTTCCCCTCCCATCCCCCACACAATTCCTCACACCTGCCAACATGGCCCAGCATGTGAAATCCAGGACTTCCATCAGGTGGGCCCTGGTGTGAGGATGTCTTGGTCAAAGCAAGTCTGCTCATTGATGCAGCACATGTGGCACATTAGTGTATACCCCTCGACAACATTTTTTAACCGTTCATTAATTTCAAAATTGTGGCTGACCCAATGCACGAATACCCCTGATTTTTGTGCCAGGAAAGCTGCAGTTTCAGTCCAAACTAGTGGACAGATTGGATCTTTCACACATGTGGAGGCATGTATGGGAAGCGTGTGGGATTAGGAAGCCTCTTTGTGAGTGTTCATGGTGTGTATTAAGTACGATGGACAGGAAAAGTCCCCTTCATCACATAGCTTCTTTCGCCCATGGGCACAACCACCAAACCCTAATCTCACTTTCTCATGACTCCTAACTTAGTTTCTATCGACTAAGACCATCGCCACCGTGACCCAAGACAAGTTAGTTCTTTTCTTTTATCCTCTCCTTAAAGAAATCCTACTAAGGAGAGAATATTCTCAACTTAGTCAATTCTCCAGTCTTAAACTAGCTCATGTTGTCTACATTTTTTTACTCTTGTGTTCTGTCTGTGAAGTTATCAAGGAAGAGGGTCTTTGGGTCCACAAGCACCTCTAAGCATACACCTTTGACCGTGGCCACACACATTTAGGACCGGTTTCAAATGATGTAATTCTTGTAAATAGTTATGTATTTAACTCCTTTTAGCATTAATTACTAATTACTATTGAATTTATAATGGAAGAGAGGGTGTATGACAGTGAAACACACGAAAATGAGATGAACTCTATGGATCCCACCATGATTTATGTGCTTTATCCACACCATTCATTTATTTTGCCGGATCGCTCTAGAGCATGATTCCAAAAATGAAGCAGATCCAAAGCTCAAACAGACCACACCACAGGAAGAACATTTAAATGATTAGCGTTCAATCTCCACCATTTTCCATGGTGCAGTACACTTGAGCCTTGAATCTGCCTTATTTTGGGCTCATACCTTAAAATGATCTACACTAATAACACATATCATGGTGAGGCCTTAGAAGTTTTGGCCTAGAATTGCATGTGATGTCATGAAAATTGATCCAATTTTTGAAGGCATCCCCTCACTTTCAAACACATGTGATATTGTTCAGTATATGCAATTATTACTGATTGGAAAGAAATTCCATGAAAATACATGCATGGGTGTCTAAAGATCGGGCTCTTAATAGCATAGAATGGTGGAGCAGAATTCATGTAGCCGAGCCAATTAGTTGGGATGAGGCTTATCTGATAATCGTGAAGACAAGGACATTAATTAGGCACTTTAGAAAATATCTAAAGGTCCACATCCGATGTACCGTGATAACTATTGGATGTAGATTGTGGGCCCAAGTTAAGCATGGCTCAAATGTCCCGCCCGTGTTGGGTTTGTGCATGTCCACTTGTGGAGGTGCATGTGGGCCATAGAAAAATTCATCAAAAGAAGAGATCCAGAGGTTTATCTGTCATATTCGTATATTCTAGCCTTGAACATGTCGATTTGAAGGATATTCTTGGAAGTTGGCATGATAAATACCTATCGTTCGCCAGTTATAGGCAGTATGTAAGGATGTGAATTATAATATTTTATGATAATTGCACTCGCATCTTTAAACATCATACACGCGTCATTGGTTCTGACAAGTAGTGACGTTTGTTAATCTGCACCGTTGATGGAGAATTCCATAGAAGTTTCCCATAACTGAAGATCCGAGTTTCAGCTTAACAAGGACCTTTGTTGGATAGCTTCTTAACCGTCCATTTATATGAACGAATAGAGAGATTAAGACTGCCCATCAAGGAGATCTTTGAGTCATGGTCTACCCACGTGGGACAGAACAGACCAATGGTCTTGATTAAAAAACAATAGGGCCCCACTTGACAGAATTCAAATTCGTGTATACTTCGCAGAGGGGGGACTCAATCGCCATACGAACAAACAACAGGGACTTCTGCTGATGAGAAATATAAAAGGTAGAGAGAAAGCGAAAGGAATAAAAACTAAAGCAATCCAGGCACGGCAACGAAAGGAAATTGCGTAGATATATCGCTAGCTATTTAATAATATGACTATTGCATGTCTTTATCAAAGAAAAAATCATGGTATTTACTGAGATTTATATATTGTTTTTCAATTAAAACTAGTACACAAGAACCGATCACATACAACGACGTCGCATGTGAACTTCACTTGTGTAGAACAACTGATTGGGCCATGGTTCTGAACATAGGGTTGACATTTTCCAGTGATTTTTCTGATTCTCTGGGCATATCCCATCCACAGGCCGCCCATTTGATCAATGGCCTGGACAGGTATAATCACTGGTCTCAATAAATTATTAAGATAATGATGAGTAATCACCCACAAGCCAGGGTACCACAACTTGTTTTTTCCTGCCAATATACCACTTGTTTAGAAAATCACTACCATGAAAATGATAGGCCCCATCATCAGGATCACTATTCTTGAAAATTAGGCAAGGCCTTCTCACTCACTAGGTGGGCCACACCTGTATGTTGAGTAAGACTATAAAAATAGCCCAACCATGAAGATCACCTAGTTCAAGACCAAATTCCTTATCAGGTGCATAGTTGGAATCAGTGAACGAGCTATTTTTTTGTGGTGTACCCATCTCCTTCACAATGGGCATGTTGGTGTGAAAGGTATTACAGTCCTACAAACTGTGTTCCCTTTCCTGCAGGCGATCAGTTCTCTAATATTATATTAGAGTTGGCAAATCAGGTGGGTCAATTCAGGACTTGGCTAAGTCAATCTGGCCGGTCATTGACTTGGTCACTAGCTCAGGAAAACAAACATGGCCTGGTCTGCATGAGACTCGGGCCTGATATCTGGAATTCACCTAAAACTCGGTTGACTCAACTGAGTCAAAATGGGTTGAAGTATCCTTCACAAGAGGCATGTTGGTATGAAAGATGGTATGGTGCGACAAGTTGTGCTAACCTCCCTGTAGGCTATCAGTTCTCTAAGATTTTATCAAAGTTCGAAAAACCAGGTGGGTCAATTAGGAACCTTTTTCTGGAGGGTTGGTACACACACTCCATGGTTAGTACACCCACTCTCCCTGTTAGTCACACTGCAATGTTAGCCACCCCCACTTTGGGAATCGATACCATGACCTCAGTGTTGAAACAAGGCTATCTTCACTTGGTCTACCACTTGAACTATGGATCTGGGTGTTGTGGGTCAATTAGGAACTTGGCTAAGTCAATCCGGCCCGGTCACCGAATTGGTCACTTGTTCAGGAAAACCAAACATGGCCTGGTCTGCATGAGACTCGGGCCTGATATGTTGAATTCAGCCAGAATTCGGTTGACTCAGCCGATTCAAAATATTGGGGCGACTGGGTTATTCAGGGGCATTTTTGTGATTTTCAAGAGTGAAAAAAGGGGTAAAATGAGAACTTGAAGTAACTGTGAGGCCTCTCTCTCTCTCTCTCTCTCTCTCTCTCTCAATTTATCTTCAGTTTATATTGTTCTTTTTTTTCTTTTTCTTTTTTTTTCTTTTTAAACAAGAAGAAGTGAAGAAGTATACTTTTAAAAAAAACATTCTATAAAATAATACAAAAAATCAACCTGGACTGGTTGGGCAAGACTAGGCGAGTGAACTCAACCCAGAGGATACGAGTCTGGTCCAGGTTTGTTATGTCTTATGCATCATGCTCCACTATGCAGGACAGTAAACCGTTGCCCCAAATCATACCATCATATATAGGATTGTCGACCAATCCACTCATTAATAATTGATCTGATGAGCCACCTTGGACAGCGAATGCGTGAATATCTCCCAGATTGGAAGATGTCCAACCTATGATCCGCATCCTTACAGGGAGAACTTGGGAGGACCAACTCACATGACTTGCCACGGACAAATCCTTTTCATCCAATGTATGGACAAATAATAATAATAATAATAATAGAATGGCTAACTCATTACTCACAAGCCCAATATTTTTTTGGGAACAAATCTACCAGGAAAAAGTCCATTTTTCAAACTGTTAGGAGTAGGACCATTCACATGCCTATCCATGGTGGTTCCTACCACCTTAAGTGGTCCTTACACAGATTCACGTGGCCTGATTGGTGGACTATGATTGATGTAGAACATGTCGTAGATCCATTTTTAGCACAACTGGACTAAAAGAAGTCTGAACAAAAGTGGACGTAGTCCATTAGAATCCGACCTAGTCCTACGCAAGGTATGATATAACTTGTCCCAAGCATGTTTAGTTAGAAGAATTTCAATTCGGATTTGGACAAAGAATCGTTCAAAGTTTTGAGTCTAGGGGATTTCTCCTCTCATACAATGGCAGAATTGTGGATATATAGAGAATATTACTATCTTCCTACCTAATTACTGTGGAAATTTTTGGAATCAATAATTGGACCTTGCAAAATAGAAATACATTTTCTTGAGTAAAATAACCATCAAAGAGCCATAAATTTTGATCCAGGCATTATTATGAAAGGCACAATCTATCGATTTTTATGTTGCGGTGCATCCGGAGTCAACCGATTGGCTATGCCAGTCACAAACAACTGTTTTGCAACCGATTGGCTATGCCAGTCACAAACAACTGTTTCGCAAGAAAAACACAAGCTTGAGGGTCAAAATTGAAATTTTAAGAAAAATTTGCTTCTTCTTCTTCTTCTACTTATTATTATTATTTTTTTTTGTAATTTCTGTTATCATTGCATCTCCCTTTTATTATTGTTGTGAAGGCCTCAAAATGTGCAAAATCAGAGTCCACCGACCGGTCGGGCAGTGGACAGAATAATGCAGTTTAGATCTCAAACTCTCTGAACGATTTTTTGCGTTTTGAGATCGGTCGTCGGACCGGTCGTGGGAGGCTCAGACCGGTCGCCAGACCAGTCGCAGGTAGCTCAAACCAGTCTGAGTTGAGGCAGCAACTGACGCATCTCTCTGGATTGATCACGACCGATCATGCGACTGGTCTACGGTCTGCGGAGATTGTAGTGTTGCGCGGTTTTTACGCTATTTGTTTCTATTTTCAGGTTTCCTCTTATATATATGTTTCCTAATCGTGATAGACCTTAAGCTAAGCAATACCTAGCTGTTCTAAACGGGATTAGGGTTATTGGGAGAGAGGATTTGAGAGGTTGTGTGCGTTGTTCATCTTTGGGATTTACTCGGGTAGTTCTAGCTCTGTAATCATCTGAATTTATATTGGAAGTTGTCGCTTTGTGCCGTAGTTTTTTCCTGCAAGGGTTTTTTCACGTAAAATTCATTTGCTTTTACGTTGATTGCTTGTGTGGCTTTGTGATGATTGTTTGATCTTCTTCGGTGTTTCCGCTGATCGGTTTTCCAACATTTATGAAGTTCTATAAAGCTAGGAATGCCTCCGTAAGATCTCATTGATGTTTTCATTTTTGGCAAAATTAGCCTTTGGGGAGATTTCACAATTTCAAGTAGCTTTTATTTGAATTAGGGTTTTAGTCATCATCATCTTATTATTATTATTATTATTATTATTATTATTATTTTAAGAAAGGTGGGGGCATACCACCTGTAACTTTGTTAATTAGCAAAAGATTGCACAAGCCTTCAGGCGGGCACCACAAAAGGAAAACAGGCCCCATCTAACCTATAAAGCAGCCTCTATTATTATTTACACTCCAGAGAGGCCCCATGGCCATGCTGAGAGACACAAACTATACAGAACAGAAATCAGACTGAAGCATAGCTAGGCAGCCTGAGCTAACTAAGAGTACAAAGAGGCAATTTGAATCCCCTCAAAAGTGATAAAGCTGGACTGGAAATGGTGCGCAAGAATCATCATTGAATAAAATACTTTGAGGTTTTTTCTCTTATTTATAGTGGAATGGAGAATTTTTCTTATGGATTCAAGATCTTTTTTTTTTTTTTTTTTTTTTTTTCTTTTCCATATGGATTCAAGGTCTTAACTATTTGAGGAAGACCGTGATCTTCTTCTATGTCATTTTATGCTCTTAATGATTTTACTTTAGAAATCTGGACTATCCTCCTATCCTTTAAATAATCAAATTTTAAACAAATATTATCTTTACAAAAGCGTGTGGAATTGTGGATGCTGATCACGTATCAACTTACCTAAAAGGGTCCAACTTGGTCTAGCTTAGGGTCAACTCAAACCCAACCCAACCTCCAGTCGGCGGGAGGCTTGACATAACCCGAGCCTGCCAGGTCCAACCCAACATGAGAAATATATTTTCCACATATAGTTGCATGTAGTATAGCATGCATGTCAGGTGGGGTTTGACCCCTTTCCTAAGGTTGGGCTGAGGGTTTCTACACTTAGTCCAAATGGCCTAAGCCCACCAATTGGCTTTGGGTTGAGCCTAACGCAAGTTGCATCCCTAGTTTCTTACTATGCTTAGACATCTTTGGTAGTTTTGCACCATCTTAAAAATGATGTTGGCTCATCCTACTCACGTATGGGACTAATTACAGCGATCTAAACCATTCAAATAATGGGTTCCTTATATCAACCAATCTTAACCATTTAATTACTGGGCATCGAGTGAAAGGTTAAAAGTGAAACAATGAGAGGTTTGATCGATTCCATGGGAGAAAATGAGAGGCTAATATTATCTTCCCAGTACAAGTTTTGGGTTGCACTCCATCCACGGTTGGGTCAGCTGATTGCCATATGCCATTTTTACGCTTGAATGTAGAATCATTTTTTAAGTGATCCAAAAATAACATAGCAGTTCTAAACTTTCTTATTAGGTATTTTATAAATGATCCTACAGTTTTTAACATTTGTAAATAACTCCCTATAGTTTTTGATATTTATAAATTCTTCCTTAACATTGTCGATAATTTTAGATGCATCCTTACACTAACTTGTGCAGCCATAGCTTTTCCTTTTGATGCTTGTCGTATTTGATATGGAAATGGCCAAAATGCGTCAATCTCAAGGAAAAAACTGAGGTGTCCTACATTTTCCACAAGCAACCCACAAAATTCAAGTTTCCCTATTCGGTTTGTCATAGGGCAAAACATGTGTCCTAGATACCTCTACACATCACATGCCAGAAATCCACACCATTCATTGAGTGGGCCACATTGTGAAAGTCAAGGGAACTTTAGTCTTTTCCTTTACAATGAGCTGATACAGCTCTTAACAAGTTAGTGTGGGGAGGTATTTAAAAATATCAAC
Source organism: Liriodendron chinense (assembly GCA_003013855.2). NCBI lineage: Eukaryota > Viridiplantae > Streptophyta > Magnoliopsida > Magnoliales > Magnoliaceae > Liriodendron > Liriodendron chinense. The sequence continues at coordinate 8,081,447 of PVNU02000637.1, read as the reverse complement.
AAATGTTAGGAAGTTGTTTATAAAGATTAGACTTGATGACCTATGGCCTAACTGAAACTATGACCCTTGATAGAGTGGAACAGTGGAAAAGGATTCATTTAGCTTACCCAATTAGTTGCGATAAGGCTTAGATGATGATGATGATGAAACTACAGTGAGTTATTTATAAATGTCTGCAAGTATAAGGGGGTATTTATAAAGAAGCCTTCATATAAGTGTATTAAATGAGGCATGTTGATACGGCTGCAGGGCGGGCAACGGACCGGGTCTGGGCCAGTCAAAATGGTTATTTTGAGTAGGCCCACCCAACTAGTTGAAAATCGAGGACTGAGGCCCGGTCATTGTCAGGCCTGCTGTCTAGGGATGCTGAGGGATGAACCTATGCTAGATCTAAGTTCAACCGAGCCAACAGGGAAAGACAACAAACCGAGCCTGACTCAGGTCTGAATGTGCCAAAATTTAGGCCCAATCAAAGGTGCTTGTGATGATGATGGGATGAACGCCTAAGCCTATTCTGGATTTCGGGTTTATTCGTGGCCAAGGCCCCGACCCATCATGTACCAAGCAAAAGCAAAATTTTGAACAGGTCCAGTCCGATGAGAACCTTACCCATCATGACTAAAAGACTTGGACTGACTTGCCTGGTCTTGGTCGAGTCCCAAATGCTCGAGTCAGGGATCACTCATGGTGTTGACGGGTTCGGTACTGATCGAGTCCGAGTCAACTCAGAGGAGTAACGTGGGACTTGTCCAAGTCTACCCACTGTCAAGTGTCAACCCCCTATCCAACCTGATCACCTCCAAAGTGTCCGTAACAAACAAGCAAAAGGACATTTGAATGCCCAAGGAGAATCGAAGGGCCAATTTTGGACACGTTTTATAATGACCCAATCTATGGATCACGTGGTTTGTTGCGACTCCATTTTACACATGGTCCTATGATGGTGATTCTAGACCATCCATCAGATGGGCGCTGTTGTAGATGGGCCATGTTCTAGAAACGACATCAGGCTCACTATTCTAGCTCTCAATTTCAGACCCTTTGAATGGCAAAAGTTGTACGATTGCCAATGGGCGAGGCTGGTCCATCAGGCTCCTGGTCTCAATCTACCGTTGTTTGGGCTTGGGTATAACTTTTGAAACCATCTTGATTGTTGTGAAAATGGGCCAGCCTGGGCTCCAACACGACCTTTTGAGGCCCAGACCAAGACCACACACAGTCCTTTCAATGGCTTCTATGGGCCGACCATGTGTAAATTTTCCTACCATGGACTAGTGTCAGGCCTAAACTTTAAGGTTCGAAATTGATATGGGCTGGGCTCAGGCTTCACTGAGCCAGTTCAAGCCCTGCACTGGCCTCCCTAAAACAGCGGATATTTTAGGGGTACCATACAATGCTCTGGTGGAGAGATTGTAGGGTACCTTGGGCTTTTAGGTTCTACTAGAGGGGCACATGGTTTAGTGATCAGACTCAACGGAGTTGGCCCAGTCACAAAGAATACCCCTACCACAGCCCATTTTTACTGGTGCGTGCACCATCCATCGTGAGGCCATTCATTTGACGGTTTTGAAGGCCGAACTGAGTTCCCACGACCCGCATACAACAGTAAAGGTTTGTGGGTCCACCATGTTGTTTGGTGGACATCCACTTCATCCATCGGATGTGCCGCTCAATGTCAGGTCCTGGGGCTAAAAATCAGTTGGTCCACAACTCAGGTGGGCCGCACCACACGGAGGAGAGGGTAACAAACGCCAATCATAGGTTTGTGTGTGGGGCCACCAGGGTGTGTACATTTCATCAAACCTGTTCATCAGATGTGACTCACTAGGATGAAGGGACAATACTAAAATCAACTAGATCCAAAACTCATATGGGCCACACCGCATGATCTTACTGGTTCAGAGGTGTGGCTGATCTGATTTTTGCATCAGGCTGCGTCCTATGGAGACTTGGGTCATTCTCATAAAGCCCATTTTACACAGGCCCGGTTGCGTGGCCTTCTTTCGTGGGCCCCACATATGGAAGGATTACTAGTCCTACTGAGATCTTTTCGGCATTGTCCACTCACGGTTGGACACAACAGATCAGTGGTCTGCATTACCGTAATGTAGACTCATCTTGGTTTGAAAACCCACACATGCTCTGCAAATCCTTATCTGGTTATTTTCTTTTGACCTATCATCCATTTCGATGATCATGGTTGGTGATTAGGAACCGTCCAATCAGTGATATGTTCATGCGATGATGCATTCGTAATGTTGGACCCGTGATTTAGACGGGCTGGATTGACATAAATGTCTGACACAATAATGGTGCATAGGTTGCAGCTGGTAAATAAACAGTGGCTAATCCTTACCATAATCAGACTGCCCCAGTGTCGTTACTGTGCTTAAGGCCTTACTTGAGAGTTGGAATTTGGAACCATTTTACCAATCCAATGGTGGGTGCACATAAATAATAGCTTTTAGATGACATGACTTGGTTTGTAAATGGGCTTCAACGGCGCTGGGCGCCAGTTAGACTGAGCACTCGGTTTATTCATCTGGCCTGGCCCGGGCCTGCATTCTGACCTGAAAATCAGGCCTCAGCCTAGGGGTGGCAACGGGTTGAGTTTAGGTTGCATCGAGGCCTGCCTAAGCTAGACCCATTTGTTAAATGGACTGAGAAGTGTAGCTAAAAACTGACCCACGACCATTATCCTGTGGTCTGACCCAACCCGCTTAAAATTCATCCAAGCCTGAACTGACCTGACCCATTCAACTGCAATTAGGTCAGGCTTGACTAAACCGACTTGACCCATCACTACTCAACTCTGGGTTAAGAATGCTATATGAGGCGAAGGGTCTGCACAACCTGGTTCGAAAACATAGCAAAAATCATGTATACTTTTCTTCTTTAATCTGCTTCCGCTTTTGGGTGGGTCATGTGGCCCAACTCATTTATCATTCTATGGGCGGGTGGGGTTTGGTGGGGTTCAACCCAGGCCCAACCCATTTACTTAAATTGAGTCATATTTCTAGCCTGTGACAAACCCACTACCCATTAAGCTTGGGAATTTAGGGCGGACCCAATCCATTGCCGCCAGAGCCTAACCACTCTCCACATGACTGCCATTAACAGGTCTGAACCTGGGCTCTGGATGGAGCTTAATAAACGAGCTTGAGAAACATGGACCTAACCTTGCCTGTTTACTTTAAGGTAGCATATGGGCCCATCCCTCGGACAAAATACTATTATAAACAAATAAAAACTATCTGGAATTAGCCACACGTCGCACAAACACATGGGTCCTGGACTGTACATTTATTGAACCCTATCATGGTGGGCCATGCCCCAAGAGTCCCGCCCGCCCCTTAGTTATGAGAAGAAGTCCTTCAATCAGCTGTTGGATTTTTGGTTTGTGGCCCATCTAGTCAGGATCTTGTCATTGCTTCGTACCCTTCCAACTGTTCGTCTGTTATTCATCATAGGGGAACGTGATTGAAGCTGAGAAATTATTGATACAGGGTCTAATGTAAAGTGTAAGCAATGCTAGTTTTCGTCCAACAAATACAGAGGAATTGCACACTCCTGATGCATTAGGATGTGAACAACGGCCTTTGATGAACCCAGTCGTTACAAGTTGTACCCATAAATCATTGATCCCAGCGTATCTGGTGGACCCCAATTTCTATGCCACTGATCAAAGGGTTTGGATCATCCAATTTGATAGATTTCTGGAGCATACCCCATCCGTAGTAGTGTCCATCTGACCAAAGGTGTAGGCCTTACTTAAACGAGCTATCACATCAGAACACCGTTCACATCGGGCCCTAAAAGAATGTCCTGACCACTAAAACGTACAGCTGGTTGCACTTAACCTACCAAACCCATTTTAATGAAATTTCAAGGACAGGATTGGAAGTGGAAAATTCAGAAGTAAATGAAGAAAGGCTATCCAGCGTACAACCGATTTTATCTGATCAGGGCTCATCTGTAGGTCACTGTCTGGCTTAGGGTGCAGCACAAGGCACCCACCAAGTTCCTTTCTGACAAAGAGAATCTAAGCATGATCAATGGCCGCATCTCACGCTCGTCATTCTTCCCTACGGAGCACCTCATGAGTAGCATGACCCACCATACACACGCGCTTAACCTTTCTACAAGTGGCGCAATCTGACTAAATCTAAACCGTGCAAATAACAATCCATGATATAGATACCATAACCATAGAACAAACAACCCTAATGTCCGACTACTTTTCATTTTTTAACCATCCATTAGATGTCAATCACCCTGCTAAAATCATCATTTCAAGTTTAATTTTTTGGGTTATGATCCATCAATCGCTGGCCATGATTTTGACGGTTTAGATTGAGCTACATGTCGCCTACCACGTGTACATCAGCCACGTACATATGTACTGCTGGAGTACTGATAGCTTTCTCTTTCCTCCATCCAACTCGCATATGCTGTCCACGAGACTCGAGGACAACGAAAAGCTCTTGGGACCATGACCACCATTAACGAGGCCTTTTTCGTGCTTTATATCCTAATGATCCTCTAAGCATCCTTAATCATATTAAATACTCTGGTCTCCCATTAGAGAAAGGAACCTAAGACCTTTACTAATACCTACTCACATGGGGGTAGATGTTAGGTTGAAATATAGTGCTTTGCTAAGCCCACACGCGTGTGCAATAAAGATCATGTACATACCACACGTTTGCCAGCATGGGATGATAGGTCCGATATCCAATCCATCCATCAGAACGGCACAACTATATTCATGTCCAAGTTTAACATTCAGATTGATCCAATGGTCAAGTGGGCCACAGTTTGCAAGACAAATGTACAGCTCTCAACTCATCCAGCTGTTTCCTATATTGAGGTCCACTTGGTGATTGGACTAGATTTCATTTTGTGAAAACACATACATGTTCGGAGCAACTTGACGGATGGATTAGATCTCAGACGTACATGCCATGCTGGCAAATGTGTGGCGCGTACACGAGTTTCATTGCACAGGCGCGTGAGCTTAGCAAAGCTCTGAAATATGCAAACAATAGAATAGTGTTCTCGAGAGAGGATCTAGTGGACTCTGTCCATGAAAACCTTCCATGCACTTGGTTGCATTTGGACTAGGTGGCATCCACATCTCCTGTCTGGACCGTCCATTATGTCCATTCCACTCTTCATGGGCTGCCTTGAAAAATTCATATTGATTGGATATCCAAAATATTGAGCCAGTGGAATGCAGAAATCAATGGACAAGATCATTCCTAGAAGATATGTCCAATCACGAATCTTTAGGGTACATCCAACTGCAGTCGTTTTTGCATGGTTATGGAAGAAAAGTGCAGGGCACTTTATGGACAGCCCAGATGGACGATATGGATGCCAACCAGTTCAAATACCCGTAGGTGCATGAGAAGGTTCCCCAGCACTTAGCCTATTGGATCGTTTCTTAGTGTTTTAAATGATATGATACAATAGAATATGGCACTCGTGGAGGCATGCTTTATGAGTCGAATATTAATTAGTAGAATTACCCTTGTTTTTTTTTTTTTTTTTTTTTTGAAAACTTTACACTCTCTCCCAATAACTGAAATTGTATTAATTTAGAACCATTAGATTAGAATGTATTATCAAGGTCGCCGTGGCAAATAAATCACTGATGCTATCAGCCCCTTTAGATCATTGCTTTGGTTAATCTTGGATTTCGCTTAATTTTATGGATTTGTTTTTTAAAAAGGTGTTGTTGTAACACCCACATAAGTAGTTGAGTTGGTAGTGTACCTCCAAGTATTGGAGTTGTGTTTTGGAAAATTAATTTGCACCTGATCAATCCATTGATTATGTGGATGTGATAGGGTCAATCTTACTCGTTGGTCTTAATGCTTATAGGTCATATTGAATGATGTGGTACGCTTTTGCAATACACGGTATGTGAGAAGTGGAATCTTTTGTCCTTGAAAGCGTAATATTAGACACAATGGTTATTGACTAAGGAGAGTTATGTTTTATAGATCTCAATATCATGTTGAACCATTACTAGAATAGATGCTTTGGACATATTCATGGATATTATTCTTTAAGATGTATAATCATCCTGTGTGAGGGGCTTGATTTGGTCTAGGATAGGTCATCTATTATTGGGAGCTAATTTGGTGTCATTGTACCTTTGACCTTACCTTTCATAGGAATATGAGTCTGCTGATCTTGGTATTGAACCTTTGGATGCTTGTATTGGAGGACCAAATTTCAAGTTTAGTCTAGGCCGAGCCCATTAGCTAGGACTATGATCATGAGATTAAGGACTTGATAGTACATGAAAGATGATTAATCCTCAAGCCTGAAGACCTGTAAGGGTTATGGATCTTAATTAGGAAGCATTTGTTCACTTTACGAGGTTTCATAGAGACTACTAAAAGTGGGTGATGTTGGATATGTCCATCAAAGTTCATTGATTCTTGCATTGATAAACATAGGATCTACTATTTTTGAATGGATAAACATAGGATCCACTGAATTTACCTAGGGACTTGTTGTAGGCTAGATTTGACTAAATTAGGGGTCAAGTATTTTGCGTTTGCCTGTTAGCCTAGCTGAAAGACGCCTTGCCATTCCAACAGTAGGTCTCAGGTTCAAATGCTAAGGAGGTACACTAATTGCACTGGTGGGTGTATCGTGTGACAAACAGTGTAGGTGCATTGCGCAACTAACAAGGTGGGTGCATTACATGACTAACAAAAACTAAACAAAAGAAAACAAAAAGGGGTCAAGTATTTTTATCACGGGGCCTTACACTTAATAGGTTTTAAGAAGTTTCACAAAGATTTCCAACTAGTAAAATTTTATTTTAATCGCATTCAATACTAACGTAATGGCTCAAATCTTATGGGACACGACTTGATTATTATAACTTAGATATTGGAAGGATTCGATTATAAATATTTGCACGTATATTGTGAATTAACAGGCTTCCTTCGTAGAATGATTCATCAAAGTTCATCGGTAGGTGGAGTACCATGCATGTTAGTATGCATCCTTAGAACCCTAATCGCTTTGGCATAAATTGGGTAGCACTACGCCCACCAAGACCTAGATAGAGACAGGCAGTCCTATCAAGGAATCTGTGTGGCCCACAGTGATGCATGTGTTTTTACTCACATCATCCATCCATTTTGACAGGTCGTTTTAGAGCATAAACCCAAAAAGTGAGGCAGATTGAAGGCTTAAGTGGACCACACTATAGGAAGCAGTGGGGATTGAATTCTTACCGTTGAAAACTTTCTTAGGCCCATCGTGACGTTTATTTGCCATCCAACTTGTTCATAAGGTAACATTGACTTGTATGAAGGGAAAGATAAATATCAGCTTATCTAAAACTTCTGTACCCCCAAGAAGTTTTCAATTGTAAGCTTTCAATCCCCACTACTTCTTGTGGTATGGCCACTTGAAGCCTTCAATTAACCTCCTTTTTGGGCTCATGCCCTAATATATTGTCAAAATGGATGGATGGCATGGATAAAGCCTATACATCACAATGGGCCCCATAGAGCCCCTGATAGGACCGTCCATCTCTAGCTATCTAGGTCCTAGTGCTGGTACCTAATCCATGGATTAATCTCTTCTTTATAAGATCTTATTACAAAGGAAAGTTTTAGAGAGAGAGAGAGAGAGAGAGAGAGAGAGAGAGATCGCATCATTCCTGCTTCATCCTCCTTCATCCCCTTCACAAGTGTGAGTGTGTGGTCTACCTAGTGGATGGTTTACATCTCCCTTAGCTTCTACCAAAGGTGTAAATAGTAGTTATTTTATCTTCTTCTATCTTTAATAGATCAAGGAGAGGCCTTTTCAGTTGGAAGAACGACATCGACAATTTTATTGTGAAAAATTATCTATGCGATTCATCACATTCATATAAATCATCACTTTTGAATTTTGATCGTTGCGAAATAAGGGATTCTTACCATGGGGATCCTAGGAAATTACTTAACTAGTTAAATTTACAGGAAAACACCAAGTATTCGTTGCATTGAGAAACCATTATATCGACTGATCCTCTCCTTCACCTACATTAATTCTCCTTTATTTCAATTATCCTATTAATGATATATTTAACGTTATAAATATATGAACTAAATAAAGAGTTTATAGATTTTAGGATTTGCAACTTCCAATTTAGAATGTGGATATTAAACAAACAAAATAATCAGTAATGTAAAGAAATGACTAAAGATACAACTATACTTAAAATTAAACTGCTCCTAAGGTTTATAATACTCCTAAGATTAAAGAGTCCACCATCTAAACTGGCCTAATTCTGGTTCATTATGGTGAGTTGTGAAAGTAAAATTATTAAAAAATATCAATTTTAAAATTTTCCTAAGCAAAACTATATCGAATGCATCACTATAATTTTTTTACTGCATGGAAATATGCATGAAGACAAAGGATAGCCGACTAAAGATATTTATTCTCAATCATAAGAGAAAAGAATACTACATATACTATGAGATCTCTAGATTTGGTGAACTAGAATTATTGAGAGGAGATGATTTCTTTAAAGCTATGAGAGACAAAAGTATCTCAAGCTAAAACCCTACACTTATATTTATAAACTTCTATCATAGAGAAATTTCAATTAAAGATTAACTATTTCTTATATTATGGTGATAATGAGGTATACTAAGTTACCACACTCTCTCATAATAATAAAACACAATCTATAACCTCCAATCAAGTAGATGAAATGACATTGCAACAAATATACAAATGGATTGGAAGCAATTTGTCTCAATCTCCAACTATATGTCTAAGACCGTTTACCTAATCACACTCCTTTGAGCATATTTGATGCCATATATGCATGCACAAAAATACCGATGCTCTAATCATAATTAATGCACATTATGTACTTTTGATATCGAATGGATTTTATTTTTATAAACTTGATTGATCAAAACTCATCGAAAATATTTAAGACTAAAGCCAGGCGGGTTAAACCCGACCGACCTAACATTAGGTTGGGCTTGGGTAAGAAGTATCGGATCCAATTTCGAGCTTGGGTTATGTAAATACCAGCTTAGGTTATGCAAACACCAACCCGATAAAGCTTGAGTTGGGCTTGGGTTATGGTCTCAGGTTGCCCAACCCAACCTAGCCCGAACCCGATCTATATACAAGTTACTTATAATTTTATTATACTTTAGTTAAGTAAACCTATTAGTTTATATTACTTTAGTAAGTAAACTTATAATAATTGAAATTTGATATGTTTAAATTTAATATGCTTGAGTGTTAAAGGAGTAGTTGTCTTGTATTTTAGCTTGTTTATTTAGAAAAAGTGAATTTCTTTACAATAAATAACTACATATATAGTTAATAAATTCATATGTATAAAAAAATAAGATGTGTATTGAAACATAATATATTAATGTATTAACGAAAATATTAGTATGTATCAACCCGGCCAACTCGATGAACCTGACCAAGCCCGCTTAGATTAGGCTTGGGTTGAGAATTCTCAACCCGAGGTTAGGTTGGATTGAGTTAGTGCTGAGGCATAGGAACCTTAGGTTGGGTTAGGGTTGAGCATCAACCAGACCCAACCCACCCGACTTTCAATCCTAAAAATATTAATATAGTAATACACACATATATTTCAAATTAAAATCTGACTCTCCATTTGATCCGATGCATTAGATTAGTCTCCTATGCATCACCACTTCCATGTGATTATTTATGATCTTCCTTTTTACTAATTTTTGTGACATAGTTTTGATTTTGTTGCTTTCCTGACGTGCTCATGACCAAACAAATATGTATGCATAGCCTTAAGAATGCAAGTCAAAGTAATGTCACCTCGTTGAGAGCTTGCCACATGGTAGATAGTAATGATGACACAAAAGTCACCCATGAAAATAGTATACTCACATAGTGACTAGATTAGACCCATCACTTCTAAGTAATTGGTCTCACGGAACATGTAAATCATTCATGCATATTTAATGATTAATTGTTAATCATTTATGTAACTATCATATAGGATTTAACTAATCAACTAATGATCCACTTACGATCTGATTGGGTAGAAAATTGATTGTATCAATATCTATGAGATCTCAATTCTTATCTCCTCATAAATTAGGGTAGAGGTCCATCTCATGTATACATACACCTTGACGTGCATTACTCATGTTGTGGATACCCGTTCACACACCCCATTGTTTGTACACCCACCCACCCCTGTTAGTCACATCACACTGTTAGCCACCCCCTGCTATGGGAATTCAATGCCATGAGCTCAGTGTTGAAACGAGGCTATCTTCACTCAGTCTGCCACTTGAGCTATATATGGACACCTATACAATAGGTGAATCCATATACTCCATCCTGTGGGTCAAAAGGCATGTGTAGCTCCAAGGAGACACCCACCAATATGGTGATATTCTATAACCATTTTGCATCTTTTTAATGAATTGTAAAATAAAAATTACAAATGTTTGGAGTTGAAAAAGATAGTTAATTAATTTCAGAATTGCATTTGTTATTGTAACCGCTAAAGGTGTAACTTGGGTTGGGTCAACCCTCAATTTGCCGGACCCAATCCAAACTTTAAGTTGTGTTGGTTTGAGGAGGATTGGGTTTGGCCTTAAAATCCTCAACTCGCTGCGGCAACCCAATCTATTCCAAGCCTAATATATACACATGAGATATGACTAGTATGTATCTAATATAGATATAAAATCATGCCTGCTCGAAAAATAGGGTTCAAGATTCAAACCATTTATGCTGTGGACTTTATGCAAAATAGATTCTTAATTAAAACCATCCATGCATAGAAAATTGCTTCATAATCTAAACTAACCTACAACCTTAGTGACCCATCTCTAAGAATTAGTGAGTTTTTTTTTATCTTTTTTTTTTTAATTTTTATCTATTTCTTCAAGTTTATTTATTTACGATGGTAATTATAGACCTTGTTTTGCTACTGTTTTATATTAGTTTATTACTTACTAGTATCAACTTAATCTAACCCTTGTGTTATGGTTGAGTATCCAGTATCTTTGCTTTGTCTTAGTTGGGTAGCTTCAGTTGGGTTAAGGATTTGGTTGGGCCTCAGGCTAACTCCCATTGGGTCGATCAAATGGCCAAGATTATAACCCATTGCAGTAGATGCATGGTTTCGATTGATGAGCAATAAAATCACATGTGCACCTGTGAGAGGTAACAACAAATGGTTGAATCAAACTGAGAACTTTCAATGCTATCGGCACACACCAAGCACAAGCACCGACCCCATGCCAAATCTCTTCGTGAATCTGTCCGATGCCAAAAGAATCACACGGCCCTATGCTTCACGTATATCTGGACTGTTGATATCATTTTTATCCGTCCATTTTCTGGTACATAACATATATATGTTCCCCTAATTATTAGTGGCTGGGATTTCTTTTCTTTTTAACTTGACAGAGGTTCCGATCTCGCAGAGTACGAAGCATTCCTGTTTGGCCCATACAGATGAGATAGCATTCCTCTCTTGCACGTGTGCAAGTTCAAGGATAGGTTATTCTTCGTAAATTCGTGTAGAATGAGGGCCTTTCGACGAGAGGAAGTGAAAAACGGAAATATAATATTGTGTGGTCCCACATGCTTCCACAACTTTGTCACGTGGGAGCGTGAGGGAACATATCCAAAGCCATTAACTTCGCACATGCCCGCCCTTCGATCTGTGTGCACTCATGACACGCACGTGCGTGCCAAACGACGAACTTGTATGTCCTCGATCCAGGGTTCTCCTCGGCCCAAACGTTTACTAGCTCATCCTGACCATTGGTCCGTTGTGCTCTACCACATATGGACAATGCCCGCAAATATCCCAGATTGGAAGATATAGACTGTTGGTTTACTTATCTACTCAACCGTCTATTCTCGCGCTTCAAAATGGAAGGTCAGGATTATCCAACTGAGGTAATTTTTAGCACATGGTTTGTCCTCGACGCGTCCTTCGGGTAAAAAGGAGATGATACCGTGAATCTGGAGAAACCTCGATAGAGTGATGTGCAAATCGAGTCTGCCCAGATTCAAGTCCTTGCATGGATGGTGATATGTCTTAAAAGTCACTCTCATTGGACAATCTATCCATCTGAACCGTTGTTTCATAGGCAGCGGGATAAACTGTGGAAAAAGAATGGATAGGATTGTTTCGTTTTATTTGTTTCTAAACGTAAGCCATCTGTTCTGATGCAAGATTGCCCTTATGAAGAGATGGCTCCATAGTATTTAACGGTCATTCCGGTTCTTCCGGTTCCATCTCCCTTCCACATTAATGCACGTGAACGGGGGATCCAATGCATGTCGGATATATACAAGTATAAATGCTTCAAGTCCGGGTGCACCCCAATGATATCGGGCAGATGTGTGGCCCATGATGTATTGACGAAATCGAACTTGTTCATACCCCAAAGCCCAAAACTGAGCCCTTTTCAAATCTTATATGAGCCACGGTACAGCAACATATTGAGAAGGAACGCCCACCGTCGATTAGTGAGGGTGGCCCACCGTGTTGTTTTATAGATAATCAAAGTTAATCTGAACTTTCATCCAGTCCTGAAGGGTCGTGCCAAAATTCAAATTGTTTTATTACTTAGTGCATCCACTGCCCAGCTTGTTTCCTTTGCTGTACATGTAGCCTACCTTATCATCCAATCGGGCTGCAATTTTGGGCCTGCAGAGCTCTGATCAGGTGATGCATCTGATAGACGAGTTAGATAGTGTGAATATATTAAGTGGGCCCCACATATTTCTGGTACCACCCTAAGCTTAGGGGGTTACTGGTAGTACTATTGGTACCATTGATCAGCTCTTTGGCAACCCATGGCCTACCAGATGAGTGGATTGACTGAATTTTTAGGCCAGGTGATCTTTAAAAAAAAAGAAAAAAAAAGAAAAAAAAAATTAAATTAAATTTGCCCACCACTGTGTGCGGTTCAGATGTCCTACACATGGCATTTTGTGAGGAAAAAACGTGCAACATGGTAGGTTTAGGATGTTGGTGCTGTATGTGATCTTTCCTGCTTTCATAAATGTGGTTTTACTTTGCCTCCTGAGCATAACATGCCTTATTTAAAATGGCGTGATCGTCTGGTAGGCTTTGTAGTGGTGGGGCGGTGAAGGGTATAAGGTGACTTTAAATCAGATCTCAGGGCTTGTTTGGCTGTGTCTCTGAAAAGCCATTTTCCATCTGTTTTCTCCAAGAGATGTGACTGTAGTAATCAGTGTATGTGGGTAGCCTGGGAAGTTGCCGACGGTTCAGCTTCATCCTCCTATTATATCCCACATGAGCGTCAAAGGGATATGCAATACTCAATTCGATGTATGGAAACATGATGATACTTCCACTGAACGGTTTTGATCTTGCACACATGCAACAAATTCGCATGCATATAGGAGGCAAAACACACAATATAAATTGGGGCAGAAAAAACACCTAGCTCATGAGGCAATAACATAGAACTTTTTTATTAATTAAAATAATAGAAATTAAATAAGACAAGGCTCGTCTTTTTTCTTTAATTATTTCTATATGTGAATTTTTCATTAAGAAATTTTGACTTGTTCTATTTTTACATGTGTTTCTTCTTTTATAGATAACACACCAACTCATCCACACCTTTGAGATAGTGGTAGACTGAGAGAAGATAACTTCATCTCAATACTAGGTCTAGATATCGATTCCCAGAGTAAGGGGTGGCTAACATTGCAAGGTGACTAACAGTGTGGGTGTTTGCACTAACAATGAGATGTGTGTACTAACCCCCCAAAAATAAAAGACGATACACCACCTAAGAAGAAGACACTAAAACTAAGCTTCAACCATTTTTTTTATATAGAAGAGAAATGTTTTCTTATACAGATTACACAATTGATCATGCACACAATTGATCATGCACACGCATACCGACACCTCAACATGAACAACATTGCTCAGTGCCTATTTTAATCTCCACATCAATCAGGATCTGCACATAGCATTCATGCAGCAGACGGACAAAACAAGATATCACACTCCACCAGATGACACGCAGCACGCGTGAACAAGATATCACACTCACACTCACACTCACACTCGCACTCACACTCACACTCACACTATCATGTCAACAAGGAGCCCTTACAAAACCGAGCAGGAACACATGGTGTAAAAACGAGACCCTCTCAAGGAAGTAACCCCACACTCTGAAAACACAGCATGAAAAGGAGAATATTTTTCTTATTGACAAGAACACTTTCTCACAACTGGGGCAGTGTCTAACTAACCAAAACTACCTTTTAGAGTCACAGCTTACTTTCGAGACTTAGAAAATACAAAGCAAAAACAAAGCTAAATACCTAACAACTAAAGCAAAGGGATCCACACATGGGACCCACTAACATTAACCAATAACCTCGAACATTGTATAATCAAAGCAAAAGAAAGTGGCCAGCAACCATACAGGACCTACAATTTTCTTTTCTAATCTTGTAAATTTTATCACAGTGAAAACCATAACTATTTAAGGTATAAAAAACTAAGGATTATACATGCATATAAGAACTGATGTTAGCACTTCCCCTGCTACGATTTTAATTTCATCAAATGGTTGGTGTAGAGTTTAATTAGCTCAAATCAAGCTTTTCTTTCCTTTTCTGTTCTTTTTTTTTTTTTTTTGGCTTGGTGCAAAAATATTATGTACATTTCTAAGTTGAGGAAAGACAGATGAGTAAAGGACAATGCAATCATTATAGACTAAGTGGGCTGCCCGTGACTAAGCTACAGTATCCTTTTTTCTTAGCTTGTCAATTAAATAAATTAATATTCCCCGCCGAATCGAATCTATGCAGTAATGTGCTGCCGTATTTAATTATATCTGTGGGCCCTTCCCAAGGAATATTTTAAACACTTCTTCTAGGAACATTAGTGATCCACCTAATCTTTCATTAGAATATTAATAAAGATCCAAGTTGGACAAGGTGGGTGTGTGCAATTTGAAGGTGATTTGATGTGCTTGTCGACTTGATGGCGATGAGTGGGGAGTTCTATAAAGGTACTGGCTACATGATTGAAGAGTTGATATCACATGAGGCTGGACTCACCTTGTTGGAAAGAAAGTACAGTAGTCCACTTGGCTTTTGCATGCTCTTTGGTTTTTGGGGTGGATCTATCACATAATCTTTTCTGATTATTTTCAACACCCATGGCCCATGTGTTTGAAATTTTTTCTCTTTCTTGCACTTCTAGTTTTGTTCTCAATTGTGGTGTGGTCTCATGTAAAAATTTACGTGTGTGTTCTCACATGAGGTTCGACAACATGGGGTCTTTGATTCCAGTTAGATGATAGCCCTATATATCCATAAGGAGTGGATATATCACATGAGGTTCCTTAAAAGAGAGGATTCAATATCAATAGTTTGAGAAAATACACTGAGTGAACTGATATAGCCATCCAATTGGTAGCGGTTGGGTGCATGGTTGTAAATAAAATGGGCAGTGCTCCGAAGTCAATGTACAAGATCAGATGGTTAAGATCACTTGGTAAACTTGACACCTTGATTATGCTCCATCTTCAGCGGGGCTAATAATTTGGACGGTCTGGATTTCCCTAAATGCTTGCTAAGTGTACAATGGATGAGCCATCTGTGAAACTATAGGGTGGTCTGGCCCAATGGAAAAACCTTTCATTCCTACACTTGGTAACCAAGCATACTAACATTAATGGCACACTTACATGTAAAATACAACATGGAGAGAAGGGAAATTGATTATTAATTGAGTAAAGAGGAAAGAGACTGAACATTTGGTAACCAAGCATACTTTACTTAAATGGCACATTTATATGTAAAATACAATATGGAAAGAAGGGAAATTGGTTATTAATTAAAGAGGAAAGAGAATGAATTTTCCTGCTTTGGAAGCCAAGTACCGTTGTGGAGAGGCTGGATCCCCATCGAGTGTTGTAGACTAGGCTCACCATGGTATTTATGGCATCTAACCTATCCAGTAGGATCGCCTAGGAATGGAAATGGGTTGGTTCAATACATAAGTCAATTGGCTAGGTTTGGGCTGAGTCAGGTCAAGCTGTAGGTTAGGCTCAGGAAAAAAAGAGCCCACTTTGATTAATGGGCCCCCGCTTGGGTATAGGCCAATTTTACCTAACTTGCCAGTATACTGAAGTAATGGACCTAGCAAAATGACTTTACCTTGTCCAACTTATAACTCGAAACAAAAGTATCCTAATATACTTGTGAGTGTATAGATGAAATGAGATATACATGTTGTTATAGTCAAAATAGCGGAGATCGTCTGCTCGAAGCTTCTTATTTCCGATCTCGCGAGCACCTTTATTTGACTATCGAGAACGTCTGTTCGAGACTCGTATATTCTGACGATGTTCCAATCTCGCGAGCATATTTATTCGACTATTGAGAGCGTCTAGTTCGCGTCTCACATATTAGGAAAAACGGCGCATGGTTATCAAGTCTTCGAGCCCTTGTGGTCGATAGTCGAATATTGGAAGGCAAGAGAAGTTGTTTTTGACCTGCGAGCAGTCCTTATCACGAGTCGTTGAAAGGTGTCACATCTCAATGTATGAGCACTTGGTCTCGTGAGCATCTTCCTACATGAGAACAGCTTTTTCCGATAAATTAGCGATGACATCCCTTAGCCTTCAGTACCAGCAGCCCATATAGGCCGATTTTGGTCTTATCTTCTTCTATGGTTCCGATTCTCAAGGAATTGCTATTAAGGAACGTAACTGATCGGATGAGTAATTGGATTAGATTACTCCTCTATCTAAGGGTAAGCAGGATAAGAACCTTATCCCACGAAATCAGTGGGATCTCGGTATCTTACGTAACAGATTAGATCACGTCAGATCTATATAAAGAGATGACTCCATTAAAAATACAGGTATACAATACTCAATCTTTAACCTTGGTTGATTAATTCTCTTTCCTACCTCACCTCATCTGACTTAAGCATCGGAGGGCCAACGGCTGGACGCCGGCCACCCTTAGTTGCTTTTTTATTCTTTTCAGGCCCACGGAGAAAATTACTCTTGGAGAGAAGGCGAACATTCGGAGGACCCTGTTACAGAATTCGACGTAAACAGTTTGACGCCGTCTGTGGGAACGATTTGATCATCAAAGTCAATCGTCCTTACCACTGGTAAAAAATCCTTTTACTATGCCTCCTAAAAAGACTGTTCATCCTTCCACTTCAAGGCAGGCACCACCTCCGCCCGATGAGAAGGAATCGGTACCTGTCCCTCCAACTACTTCGACAAAATCCTTCAAGGAGCTCCAAATATGCCATCAGCAAACCCGTTATTGGAGGCCCCCGGAAATCAAGAAGACGTCCTGCGTTTCCTCGGAAATACCCTTCTAACCCTCAACGCCGGAGTTCAAGCCCTGTCTAATCGGCTTGATCAGCATTTCCCCGAGCCGCAGAGACAACCCTCCGAAGGGTTACCATCGCAACCCATCCCGGTGGTTTCCAGACATTCTGTGGACGAACCACAGGTCCAACCAAACCATCCACCATCAAATCGAACACCACTCGGCAACCACCCCCCTGTGCTGCCTCCACATTCCATACATTCTAGTGCGTCTCGCCAACCTCAACCTCAGGGCTCCACCGTCGAAACGTCAGGCTATATCTTACCATGGGAAGGAGATCTCAAAAGAATCCATGATCGTTTTGACGTCATGGAGCAGCGATACCAGGCAAATCGACCATCTGCTGTCATGGCGACGATATATCAATCTGAGTCCCCTTTCACCAGTGAGGTTATGGAGGCACCATTGCCTAGGAAGTATCGAACGCCTGTTATCACCCCATATACAGGTATTGGCGATCCTCTTGAACATCTAGAAACATATAGGTCTCTTATGGAGCTGGAGGGACATGGTTCAGAAATCATGTGTAGGGCTTTTTCCCTAACATTGAAGGAAGCAGCCCGTACGTGGTTCCGGGGGCTAAAGCCTCGTTCCATCGGCTCCTTTTCACAGTTATCAGAGTTATTCCTTTCTCAATTCATGGGAAGCATTCGCATCAAGAAGCCAGCGTCCTATCTAATGGATTTGAAATAGCAGCATGGGGAGATAATTAAGGAGTTCACAGTACGGTTCACTGCCGAAGCCGTTCAAACTGAAGGTTATACCGAAGAAAAAGGTCTCACCGCCCTCATAGCCGGAATTACGAGCGAGAAATTCAGGTTTGCCTTAGATAAAAGCCCTCCAAAAACTATGGCAGAATTCCAAGCCAAAGCTCAAAAGTATATCAATGCAGAAGAAGTTGCACTGACACGCCATGGTGCACAGGGTAAGAAACGCAAGCCGGAGGAAACCTCTTCTTCGGATAAAAAATATCGTCGTGATCGGCGCGACCGTTCTCCCAAGAAGCCTTATTCTGGTAAGTATCATAACTATACTCCTCTCAATCAGTCTCACGAAAAGGTGTTAATGGAGATTAAACATAAACCATATGTAAAGTGGCCTGCAAAGATCAAATCTGATCCTGAAAAGAGAGACAAGAGCAAGTTCTGTTACTTCCACAAAGATCATGGGCATAGGACCCAAGACTGCATATCTTTACGAGATCACATCAAAGCCCTTATTCGAAAGGGTCATCTCCAAGATTATGTCGCTCGTAAAAATCGATCACCAGAAAGGGCAAAAGCCTCACCACGCCAGAAAGAGCCGCCTCATCGTCATACTGCACAAGAGGACGCTGAACCTACTGGAGAAATCCGCATCATCGTCGGAGGACCAGCTTGCGGGGGTGACTCTCAAGCTTCAAGGAAAGCATACACTCGGAAGGCATCTAAAGAACCCCAGCATATCTATTGGTTGGAACAGGCACTCAGTGCGTCAAAAGCCAACCATCCTCCAATTTTCTTCTCCCTCGAAGATGCAGTTGGAATTCACTTCCCTCATGAGGACTCCATCGTAGTCACACTAAAGGTATCAAATTATCTGACTCATCGTATTATGGTGGATACAGGTAGCTCAGCCGATATTTTGTACCTGGAGGCTTTCAACAAAATGGCACTTGCCAGAAGCCTACTCAAGCCAGTCTCGACTCCCCTCGTCGGCTTCGGAGGTGAGTTGGTAACGCCTAAAGGAAGCATTGATCTTCCAGTCACTTTTGGAGAGAGTCCAGCGAAGACTACCATCTTCATAAACTTCCTCGTGGTGGATCGAAATTAGCATATAACGCCATTTTGGGGCGACCATCGCTTA
The DNA here is from genome assembly GCA_003013855.2 of Liriodendron chinense. Taxonomy (NCBI): domain Eukaryota; kingdom Viridiplantae; phylum Streptophyta; class Magnoliopsida; order Magnoliales; family Magnoliaceae; genus Liriodendron; species Liriodendron chinense. Next base: position 8,062,178 of record PVNU02000637.1, on the reverse strand, counting down.
ATAAGGTTGGGGCAGCCTTACACCCATTGTATTTGTGCGTCAAATTCCCTACCCCAAATGGCGTTGGGGTTGTGCGAGGAAATCAAAAGGAGGCCCGGTCTTGTTATGAGATAGCCCTACAAGATCGAAAGAAAGCACAAGCAGCACCCATTATAATGATAGCACAGGATTCACCTAACTCCTCGACGAACAACTCGTTAGACCCGAGAGAGAGCGCCCTCCAATCAGGAGCTCCGGGGGAAGATACAGTGGCGATTCACTTAGCCAAAGACGACTCATCCAAAGTTGTCCACATGGGATCCTCTTTGAAAGGTGTCGTCCGGGATGAGCTGACCCGTCTCCTCACCGAATACCAAGACGTGTTCGTTTAGTCTCACAAAGATATGCCAGTCATCAACCCCAACATCATCGTACATCGTTTGAATATCGACCCAAAGTATAAACCCGTACACCAGCGCCGACGTGCCTTCACTGCAGAAAGGCAAATGGCAATCAAAGCTGAAGTCGAGAAGCTACTTACAGGTCAATTTCATGAAAGAAGTTGACTACCCAGAATGGGTCGCAAACGTAGTTCTCGTCCGAAAAGCTAATGGCAAATGGAGAATGTGCGTCGATTATTCAGATTTGAATAAAGCGTGCCCCAAAGATAGTTTCCCGACGTTGCGAATTGACCAGTTGATCGATTCAACAGCTGGGCATGCCCTGCTTAGTTTTATGGATGCTTATTCTGGTTACAACCAGATCATGATGCATCCTCTTGATAGCCAATATACCGCCTTCATCACAGACCAGGGGATTATATTATTACCAGGTAATGCCATTCGGTCTTAAAAATGCAGGGGCCACCTATCAGCGTCTCGTCAACAAAATGTTCGCTGCCCAAATCAGGCAAGAATATGGAAGTTTACGTTGATGACATGCTCGTAAAAAGCATCGTAGAAGATGACCATCTTTCTGATCTTCGAGAAGCCTTCAATCTGATGAGGAAATATCAGATGAAGTTAAATCCAGAAAAATGTGCGTTCGGAGTATCTACTGGAAAGTTTCTCGGATTCATGGTTGGCCAGCGAGGGATTGAGGCAAATCCTGAAAAAATAAAAGCGTTAATAGAGATGAAATCTCCAACTACTCTTAAGGACGTCCAACATCTGGCTGGTCGCATTGCATCGTTGAATAGGTTCATCTCACGAGCATCTGACAAGTGCTTACCCTTCTTCAAACTCCTCCGTGCCACAGCCAAATCTGATTGGAAGTAGACACCACAATGCGAAGAAGCTTTTCAACAACTGAAGCAATACATGAGCACACCCCCCATTTTATCTAAACCTGTAGCACATGAGCAACTCATTCTTTATCTATCTGTGTCCTCCACGGCCGTTAGCGCCGCTTTAATAAGAGAAGATTCCGGGGTGCAAAGGCTCGTTTATTATATCAGCCGAGCAATGGTTGACGCTGAAACTTGGTATTCTGATATGGAAAAACTGGCCCTGGCTTTAGTCACGGCAGCTCAAAAATTGTGACCATACTTTCAAGCTCACGCAAGTTTAGTACCAACGAATCATCCGTTACGGCAGATCCTTAAAAAACCTGAGGCTTCCGGATGTTTAACTAAATGGGCGGTCGAGATCAGTGAGCACGACATATCGTTCTGCCCCAGAACCACAATCAAGGGCCAGGCCGTGGCCGACTTTATCGCCGAATTCACATACTCCTCTCCAGGAGAAAATACCACGACCAGCGACCAGTCATCCTGGTCACTCTTCGTGGACAGGGTCATCACGGGCCACCAGGCAGTGGAGCGGGTCTAATCTTAGTCGCTCCGGATGGGCCGCATTTTCAATATGCTCTGCGATTCGATGCTCGCATTTCAATTAATGAAGCGGAATATGAGGCTTTGATCGTTGGCCTCGAGCTAGCAAACGTCCTTTCAATTCAGAGCCTGCTCATTCATAGTGACTCTCAACTCATTGTAAATTAAATACTCGGCGAATTCGACACAAAAGAAGAAAGGATGGCCTTGTATAAATCTCGTGTCCTCATCCTGCTCGCAAAATTGAAGACTTACGAAATAGTTCATATTCCTCGCGAGAAGAATCAACTCGCAGATTCCCTGGCAAAGCTTGCCTCTGCACCAGAATCTGAGTTATCACATTCAATCCCCATCGAGCATCTTCAGAACCCGAGTATCGATTAAGCAACTCTCGAACAGGTGACTTCGGTACAACCGTCTCCGTGTTGGATGGACCCCATACTCCTTTACCTCAAAGATGGCTACCTCCCAGACGATAAGAAAGTCGCACGACAAATTCTTCATCGAGCCGCCAGGTATACCTTACAAGATGGAATACTGTTGCGTAAGAGTTTTTCCTTGCCTTATTTAAGGTGTCTTCATCCAGAAGAAGCACATTGTGTCCTAGATGAAATACACCAGGGGACATGTGGTAACCATCCTAGGGGGCGATCCTTAGCATATAAGGCGATGAGGCAAGGATATTATTGGCCCACTATGAAAGCAGATGCAATTGAATTCTCTAAAAAATGTGACAAGTGCCAGCGATACTCTCCTATACCTCATGTGCCGTCCGAGCAAATGACTCCAGTTGATAGCCCTTGGCCTTTCGTGCAATGGGGGTTCGATATCATTGGGCCCTTGCCTACTGGAAAAGGACAAAACAGATTCGCAATAGTGGGAGTCGATTACTTCACCAAATGGGCCGAGGCAGAACCATTAGCCAAGATTATTGAAAAACAAACTACTAAGTTCATATGGAGAAATATCATATGCCGCTATGGACTCCCCCACACTATAATTACCGACAACGGAACGCAATTCGACAACGCAGCCTTTGACGAATTTTGTGAAAAGTGGAAGATACGTAACCTCCGCACCTCTCCGTATCACCCTCAAGAAAATGGGCAAGTCGAGGCCGTGAATAAAATCATCAAGCATCATTTGAAAACCAAGCTCGATGAGTGCAAGGGCATGTGGCCAGAACTCCTGCCAGAAGTCTTATGGGCATATAGGACTATGGCTCGTACGTCTACGGGCGAAACACCCTTTTCCTTGGCGTTCGGTACCAATGCGGTAGTACCAGTTGAGATCCAAATACCCTCATACCGGGTTGAGCAGTACGATCCCACTTGTAACCAAGAGAATCTTCGACTTCACCTCGATCTATCGGAAGAACGGAGAGATGCCTCCCAGATGCGAGCAGCCGCATATCAACAACGTATTGCTTCGCTACCGAAATGCTAAAGTCCGACCTAGATCTTTCTAACTCGGTGATTTAGTCCTCAAGCAAAACCTTGGGGTTCCTGCCAGGTCACTTGATCCAAATTGGGAAGGCCCATATCGGGTCGTTAAAATTGTGCGACCCGACACTTATTATCTTGAAGATATGCAAGGAAGACCCGTACGTCGCCCTTGGCACGTGGAACATTTGTTACGATATTTTCCTTAATTCGATGTATCTCTCAACAACATTCAAATAACAAAGACGGAAGAAATCTTTTGGTTGCTACCCCATTTACTGGGATTCGAATAGCCCTGAAGAGAATACATACATTCTCTTAGCCAATTGCCTACCTTTGGTAGGGTTAAAGTCACTCTTGATGGTCGCTTTTCTATTATATGGATCAAAAATAGTCCTGAAGAAGAACATGTGTGTTCTCTTGACCAATCTTCTACCCTTGGTAAAATTGGAGTCCTCAATCGATAGATCAGTCTATCTCCACGAGGGTATGGTCATCACGACCCTCCGGATTGAGCATAACTCATAACTGCTTGTTAAACGAGAAGGCATTCATTGCATAAAAAGAAGATGAGAGAGGAAATAAGAATATCATCAAAAGTATCTTTTCATTGATAATCACTTGATTACAAAAATTCTTATAAGTACAAGTATAAGAGAAAGGAAAAAATTAATCTCTTGGAGGAGCCACGCTCTCGACTTCAGGGCCCGTTTCTGGAACCCCTCCAGCCTGAGTGGCTTCAGTCACCTCATTCTCGGCCGCAGCTTGCTCCTCCGCAGCTATGATGGTCGCGACTCGGCCGAATTCTCCCATATCAAAACATGGAGACATCCGTTGCACTACTCGTAGCGCGAAGTCGCGACCAACATCATATGACTCGTATCTTTCCTTGTCATATAGCTGCGAGGTTCGGAACTCGGAAATTGCTCGAGCCCCTTCTTCAGAGAGCATCTTGACCAAGGTGACTCTCTCCTCGTCCCAGTGGATCGAGTCATCCTTGAGCTGCGCGAGAGTGGAGCGTTCTTTCTCCAAGCTTTCGCTGATTTCCTTGAGCTGAGACTTGGCCTTTGCGAGCCGCTCCTCCAGCGAGATCTTGTCTTGTCGGAAGATCCCTCTCTCTCTTTCTACTTTTTCCTTCAACTCCGCCACTTTGGCGAAGTTGGAGTCAAGGGCTTGATACCTGTCGGTCAGGACCTGAACCTTTTCAATGAGGATCTTCTTCTCCTCATCTTTCTTTAAGATCACCGCCTCTCAGGACTTGAGAAGTTGATCCCTTCCTTGGACCGCCTTCTTTAGGGCGATCCTCTTCCCCTCCGCCTCATCAATTACACGACAGGGCGGCGACGATATCACGCCTCGTCCGTAAGATGAGATCCAAGCCCTACAAAATGGAAAAGGGAACGTGAGACAAAAATACTTGGAAGCCCAAAAACAGTAAGTAAAACAAATATTAGCAAGATCTTACCTGGACCATCCTCACTCCCGCCTCAAGGAAGAGGGTTTCAGGGCTTGGTTCTGGAAGGGTGCCAAAAGTTTGGGGGGAGATGTTGTCGAAGAGAAATTTACAGATAGGGTGGAGGTGGCGCGGGATCGTGAAGGATCCACTGCCAGACGGCTGGGCTACAACCAGCGCGACAGTGCTCGCGACCGGAGCGGCAGCCGACTCGCGAGCAAGAGCTACCTCGCCGGTAGGAGCCACCTCGAGAGCAGGAGCCGACTCCCGAGGTCCTGTTTGCTCGCGAGTCTCTTCGGCTGGGGGACAGCTGGACCCCTGCTCCATCAGGGGAGTTGTCAGTAACATTAATCACTGGCGGTCCAGGTGCAACCACCAGTGAAGCAACGACGGGCGCTGCTGGTGCCCCCACCGTGCTCGTGAGATGGGTAGGTTGGTCGGCAACCTTGCGGGTGGATGGTTGGGAAGGCCCAGCAGACTTCTTCTGCCTTTTCGAGCTTGTGCCTTTGAGTCGAGTAGCAAACCCCTCTTCTCTCCAGCCTTTGTCATCACCTCTTCGCCGGATATTAATCCTGCTGCTGCGAGCCGCGAGGAGGACAAGCAGGCCTTGATGTGCTTATCACCAATAGGCAGCTTGTATACTCTTACGATCTTCTCGTTAATACCTCCCTTCAAATTTGGTTTGTTTGAGGCCGGGATACCTGCGAGCACAAACAGAGGTTAAAAAATGAATAAAACCCTAAAATCTAACTGGGAAAACCGCACAATGTGGAACTGTGCCTACCTTCACCAAAAAAACGGGTCACTCCTGGACCCCTGGAGGAAGTAGACTCCCAGTTCCCGGAAGCGTAGAACCACCGTTTTCTCCAGTCGGGATAATTCGAAGAGGGCTTCCCCAGCACGAAGTTATCCCGGTGCCAGTAGCACAGGTAGTACCAGCCTTTGCTGGAGGGCGCCTTCTTCAGACGGAATATACGGAGGAACTCTTCGGCCGTGAGCTCCCCGTTGCCGGCCTGAGCCCAGAGGGCAAATGAGCTTAGAACTACCCTCCATCCGTTCACGATGAGTTGCACGGGAGCAATCTTGTAACATCGGAGAACATCGCGGACGAAGGGATGGAGAGGAAGGCGTACCCCCAGAATGAACTGGTACTCATAAAAGGCCACACACCCTGGGGGAGGAGAATCTGGTGTCTCTCCCTCTCCGGGTAACTGGAGAATGATTGAGTCAGGGATTAAATATCTCTCCCGTAACTCAACCAGCCGATCCTCTGATAAAATAGAAGGATACCCGGCTGTCGTATATCTGCCTGCCGGAACCCTCGCATTACTAGAGGCAGAGGATTCCGGTGTAGCATCTCCTAGGGGGACGGTGGTCTCGTCAGAGTCTCCAGCCATGAGATGATTAAAGAAGAAAAAGAGGAAAAGAAATGTACCCAAATACGAAAGAAAGGAAGAAAAGGGACCACCGAAGGAAGAAGTTTGAGAGGAAGATGACGGGAGAGTTCTTTCTTTTTCTTTCGAAAAGCTTCTGTAGAAAACCAGAGATAGGCAATCATTCCGCCGCATATGGTGACACGTGGCGACTTTTCGTTCGGCGCAGGCAGTCGAGCAGGCACGCCCATTAACTCCCCAGACACGTGGCGAGCGTCTCTTCATTTCCTGTCTGCGGAAAGGCTGCGAAAGGCTGGCGCTCATTAATTCCAGCCCAATCATGTATGGTTTCATTCTCGATAAAGGCAGCGGGCGGTTACGAATGACAGTGAATAAGTCCTTCCCTTAGAATTCTTGGCGGTAAGGACTTGGGGGGCATCTGTTATAGTCAAAATAGCGGAGATCGTCTGCTCGAAGCTTCTTATTTCCGATCTCGCGAGCACCTTTATTTGACTATCGAGAACGTCTGTTCGAGACTCGTATATTCTGACGATGTTCCGATCTCGCGAGCATATTTATTCGACTATTGAGAGCGTCTATTCGCATCTCACATATTAGGAAAAACGGCGCATGGTTATCAAGTCTTCGAGCCCTTGTGGTCGATAGTCGAATATTGGAAGGCGAGAGAAGCTGTTTTTGACCTGCGAGCAGTCCTTATCACGAGTCGTTGAAAGGTGTCACATCTCAATGTATGAGCACTTGGTCTCGTGAGCATCTTCCTACATGAGAACAGCTCTTTCCGATAAATCGGCGATGACATCCCTTAGCCTTCAGTACCAGCAGCCTATATAGGCCGATTTTGGGCTTATCTTCTTCTATGGTTCCGATTCTCAAGGGATTGCTATCAAGGAACGTAACTGATCGGATGAGTAATTGGATTAGATTACTCCTCTATCTAAGGGTAAGCAAGATAAGAATCTTATCCCACGAAATCAGTGAGATCTCGGTATCTTACGTAACAGATTGGATCACGTCATATCTATATAAAGAGATGACTCCATTAAAAATACAGGTACACAATACTCAATCTTTAACTTCGGTTGATTAATTCTCTTTCCTACCTCACCTCATCTGACTTAAGCATCAGAGGGCCAACGGATGGACGCCGGCCACCCTTAGTTGCTTTTTGATTCTTTTCAGGCCCACGGAGAAAATTACTCTTGGAGAGAAAGCGAACATTCGGAGGACCCTGTTACAGAATTCGACGTAAACACACGTCATTAAAAAATTCCAATCCCTTAAGCATGTAATTGCATGCTTCACACATGTGAAAACTCCAAAAATGGCGAAGAAGCTTAATACGCTATATTAACATTAATTTATAGATTGGGTTTGGTAAGATAGTTGAGCTCGACCCACCTACAATTAAATGGATTAGATTATGTTCGAACTGTAGAAATTTTAAGTGGGTCGGGTTGGGTAGCCAAGTTATGGGTAGTAGGAAAATTCCGGTCACCGACCACTGGCCTGGGCTACAAAATTTGTGGTTTTTCTCAATATATTATTAGGGAAATCTTGCTAAAAGTAACAAGTTTTTTTAATTTCTCATAAATTAACAAATAATTAAAATTTTAATATATAATTATGTAACGAATCAGCTAAAATTCTGAATAAAAATTTCATTTATATCAATATATTTTGGCAATAAAATTATGAAAATTTAAAACTCCCAATATTTTTTAAAACCATGCACCCACCTTGTTAAGGGCGCAGCACACCCACACGGTTAGTCACCTGATGCACCCACGCACCAGTGGGGTTAGTGTGTCTCCATAGCACTCGAACCTGAGAAGTGCTGTTGAAATGACTAGGCGTCTTCCAGCTAGGCTAGCAAGTAGAGGTGGGCAACAATCCGGGCCCGGCTGAGTTAGCCCTAGTTTGGTTTGACTTGTTTTTGTGCCACCCTAATTTGTGGATCGGCCCGATTTGGGTTTCAGGCAGACCCATGCAGCCCAAGTTTGGTTTGCTCTAGAAAAATTCGATTCTAGCTGGGATTGATTTGATTGAAAATTTCGAACCAAATCGGCCGAGTTCGAATAAGTGGCAGCTCTTTTTTTTTTTTGTTTAAATAGAAAAGAATTTAAAAAATTAGTACAAAATAAAAAATATATACAAAAGTATCTTACTATATGATGTTTCATATCCTCCCCCCCCCCCCCCCCCCCCCCCAAAAAAAAAAAAAAAAAAAGCGCAACTTCAAAATAGACATGTAAAAGTGTTTTTTCAAATAAAAATACACAAGCATAATTTTACGAGAGCAAGGAAACACTGCACATTCATATATCTGCATTATGCATTATCCACATCATCATATATATGTATTATCCACGCCATCCATCCGTTTTTACATATCATTTTAGGATGTGGAATCATATCCAAAGCTCAAGTGGATCATACCATAAGAAACAATGTGCTTACAATTTGCCAGCCAATTCAAACAGAGTTGAGTCAAACTAAGCTGTGAGCCGAGCTAAGCTGGTACCACCCTAGTTTGAGCTTGGTTTGTTTTTTAAAACAAGCTTGACTCCAAGGCTTGTTTGGTTTGAATTTCCATTCCAACCAACCTAAGCCGAGCTTTTTCAAACCAATCCGAGCCAAGCTTTTGAGTTGGCTTGTTTGTGCCCAGCTCTACTAGCAGGCGAGACACCCATGTGTGTGTGTGTGTAAATTGCATACATTTAAAATCAGGAAAATACAGTCATCAGGTGGACAGAGAGGCGCACATAATTTGAACCGTTGGTCAGTTTCATTTAACCATCCATTTGGCTTGTACAGGTATGGCCCATTTTAGTATTAAATCGGGCCTGGATTTGTGGACTCGGGATCTACGCTGTTGAGATTGGTTGGGAAATGGATCCGTTCTCACCCAATTTCCTTTTTTTCTCAATCCGTTATGCAAATTTGTCAACAATGCTGTTTTTAGCAACTAGGAAATTTGGACGGCGGTCTCGCTCGTTCTCGTTCATATATGGTAAACCAAACAAATAGTCTTGAGGAACACCAATTGTAGGTGGTTCCCTGGCTAATTCGTAAATAACTGCGATAGCGTAACTTGCACAGGTGTACCGCAGGTGTACCACCGCTACCCGCGCGCTACATGAGGAATCATGCATGAAGTCCGGCCATTCATCAGGTCTGCAGCCTCATATTGGCCATGGAACTCAAATCAGGAGTATTAAAACTCGAGTAGAACATAACACATGAATAGAGATAGATGGGAACACAACCATTATTTGTGTTTGGGGCTCGTTGTGGTGGTTATATGTCATCCAATCCATTCATCTGATGGGCCTCATCAAAATGAAGGAACGCACCAAAATTCACTCGATTTTCAAACACAGGTAGGCCATAACACATGAATTTAGAGTTTTAAGACATCTAAGTATATCATCTTTCAATTGTTGGGCTAAAGATAAAAATGCAGATTTGATGTACGGGACGGATCCAATTATTCCCAACCTAGGCAAGCTCCCCTTATGTTTTCTTATTTGTAGACAGGTGGCGATTCATCAAGTGGCTCATAGAGTGAGGGGAGGGGGAAGGGAGTCCGGATCCTCTGTTGGCTGCAAAATAGGAAATTCCTTTTTGCATCCTTTTGATCCCACATCATCGCATAGATTTGCAACCTAATCGCACTAATGTCATGTAAGGCTGTAAATAGAGATTTTCTATATTTTGCCGCCAACAGAGGATCCGGACTCGGACTCTAGGGAAGGAGGCTTCCGCATGAAGTTCCCCGGAATTTAGGTGGGGCCACCATGATGTTAGTAAGAAATCCACGCTGTCCATCCATTTTATGAGCTCATTTTATGGCATATGAGAAAGAAAGAGCCAGATTAAAGACTCAAGTGAGCCAATAAAGGAAAAGGTGGTTAGGGAAATTGCCACCGTTGAAACCTTCATGGTGTCCACAATGATGTTTATATGTTATCTATACCATTCATAATGTCATTCCTAATGGGATGAACTGAAAACACAAATATTAATCTGATTCAAAACTTCTGTGGCCCCACGAATATTTCAACCGTAGACATTCAATCCTCACTTTTCTGGCCCACTTGAGTCTTGGATCCGTCTCATTTTTTGTCCTGTATCCTAAAATATCTCACAAAATGGATGGACGGCATAGATTTCTCACAAACATCACAGTGGGTCCCACCTACATTCCCGGCGAAAGCCTTCGCAGGAAATCCACGTCCAAGGGGTGAAGAAGATGTGTCAGAGACACAAGAAGATGGAACAAGTGTCAGAGATCTTAGCCGTTCATCATCTAATGTTCACTGTAATCATGCCACCTACCAAAAATCAAGGTAATATACTCGTCAGGTGAACCACACGCGGTGGCCCTCATCGAATGCGTGAGTATTCCCTTTCCTCGGAGCAGGGAAACACCTGATTTGGTAGCCCTATGGTCTATCATTCTTTTCCAGATATGTGACACGTGTCTGAGAGGCTTGCACAGTACTGCTCTTTGTAATTCTCGAGTGAAGGTTGCACACTACTGCTCGGCTTTTCAGTTCGTACAAGTGGGCCATGTTTCTACCATCCAAATCGTTGATATGACAGGCCTTATAATGGTCTGCTGGACCTGAAAAATCCCAAAATTGTAAGAACCTGCACATACAAGCCTTTGGCCTTTTCTTAGATGAATGTGAATCATTGCAGTATTTTCTATTGCTGACCGTACGTTGAATGGATAAGATTCTCCCAAAATATAAGGAAATGGGCCATCGATAACAGGGTTCATACTATCAACTGTTGGGATATTATTATTATTATTATATCAAAAGGTGGGAGCACATCACCAGAAAACACGTACAACGTTGGTATCACTAAAGACTGGTCCCACCTCTACCAACTATAAACCCGAGCCATAAATTTGTGGCTGGTGTAATTATAATGTCCCGTAAATAAAGGTCAAATAGTTGGAAGAGACTTGCCTAAGTGCGTAACTTGATAATGGACCTTGTCATGTCATTATTTCTCATCATCCCATTCACCCACTTGCATGCTATGGGCATTACGTGGCCACAATGTCTAACTCTTTCAGTAGTCTCTCATGGACAATAATCTCTTTGACCTTTTCTTATATTTCTAGATATAGAGAAAAAATTTGCTACACCTACGCCTTAGCTACGCTAGCTACACCGGGTGTAGCAATGACCCACCGTGATGTATGTGTTGTATCCAAACTGTAAATCCATTTGTTGATATCATTTTAGGGTATGACACCAAAAATAAGGTAGATCCAAAGCTCAAGTGGACCAGCACAGAAAATAGTGGGAATTGAATACCAACCATTAAAAACTTCTTGGGGGTCACTTGAGCTTAAGATCTACCTCGATTTTGGTATCATACCCTAAAATGATCTCGCCAAATGGATGGATGGTGTGGATACAACACATACATCATGGTGGGGGTCATTGCTACACACGGTGTAGCTAGCGTAGCTAACTCGTCGAGGTAGCAAAAATTTTCTCCTAGATATAGGTGATACTTACGTAAACATACATACCAAATTCAACTTCTTTGATTTTGGGGGGCACGATCCAACATTTCAGACCCTTATCTTGGGTCGCTGTCTGGGAAAGCGGTGTACCATTTGCCCTGACCTCATGCACAGTTTTTTTTTTTTTTTTTTTTTTTTTTTTTTTTTTTCTTAAGTTCGTATCTTGCCGTGCATCTGATTCATATGGTGTGGACTTCACGCATATTTGTTAGCAAGTGTAAAGAGACATGAAAGGGGATGCATATCAGTTACATGTAATCTTAATGACTGGATAAGTAGATCATCGATGCATTAATAATAGAGTTCTTAAGCTGCTAACTTAAAGGCGCACTTTGGTGGGAAGACATTTCCACGCATATGGAGAATCTAAGCCGACCATCTTGTTGGGTTTTCTCGGCGTCGAGCAGCTCTACAAAATGGACAGAACGGATCATCATAAATTATCAAGATGGGCCCCACGAGTTGGGCCGAAATCCAAAAACGGAAATAACAATTTCCTGTTTGGGTTGAAACTCCAAAATATGAAATTCTTTGGTTTTCTCTTGTTTTTCTTCCTGTCCATCTCCCGCAGGAAGGTGCGTGATCCACGCCCTCGATCATAGGGTTCTTCTCCTACATCATAATGTCATTGGAGTCGGGATCCTTTATTGGCGGCCAAGCAGGAAATCCCTGCTGTTGCTTTTTCATTGGTCCACATCACATTGCATTAAATTAGTGTGATTAGGTTGCACTGAGGATATGACATGGTTGTTGACCTATGTGATGACGTGGACCAATAAAAAGGTTCTAAGCAGGGTTTTTCTGCTTGAAGCTAACAAATGATCCGGATTCAATGTCGCTGAGAGGAGATGCTCAATCTTTCACACCTTACACTATTAATAAAATCTCTTAATAGAACTAGAATTTTCTATCTATGACGTTGACGAAGGATCCAAGGCATGTATCTGTTGGAAGAGAGCCTTCAAATGAGGTCCTTAGACTGTGCAACTGACCGGTCATGATTGGTCGGACAGTGGGGGCCGACTGGTCTTGATCGGTCGGCCAGTGATGAGGCAGTGTGAATCTGTGTGAAAATTTGCCCCTAAACTGTTTTTGGGCTAGTCCGACCGGTCAGCCGTATTATGCGATGACTTACACAACAAGATTTTTCTTGTGCTATTGCGCAGATTTATGCAATACGTTTCCAATTCCGAATTAGCTGCTATACATAGGGCTTGAATCCGGGATTAGGAGGAATACTAAAGTGTCCAAGGTTTCCTAATTGCATTAGGAAGAGGGGAGAGTGTTTTGTGAGAGAGAGAGAGAGAGAGAGTTTGGGTTTTGGGTTTTCTCTATTTATTCCTTTCTTATGGGCTGCCAATCTCTGTAATCTTCTGTTAATCATAGTGGATCGCTTTGTGCCATGATTTTTTTACCCATTGAGAGGTTTTTCCACGTAAAATCAAACTATCTCTTGTGGTTGAATGCTTCTGTGGTTTGATTACATTGTGTTTCTCGTTTGATCTTAATACTACTGTGGTGTTGTTCAGCTTCCACTTCCGCTGCCGGCGCCCCTTATTCCCAATAGTATCTACAAAAAATTGGGTTAGCGAAGCTAGTTAACGTAGCATGTTTCTCCTCTCTGAAGTCTCCACATTGTATTGGTTTTCATATTTAGCTTAATGACCAAGTATAGGAACTACGGTTTAAGCGCTCCGCTCCAAACGTATCTATAATGATCACAACTGTAATGGAGTTCTGCTGGATTACTCAATTTAAATAATCCAACAGGCAAATCCAAACCGATGATCACGTATGGCCCACCTAATAAGAGTCTTAGGTGACACATTGGCTAGTCTTTTCTAGACACAATACCTTATAAAAAAAATACTTAATTAGCCAATACATCAAATATTCATGTAGAGATGGTGTGTACGTGTGCCTGGTTCGATTCGTTATTCTTCTTTCATCAGTTCAGACCTAGCCAAAACAAGAAGTTGGTATCGTTAACCACGACTATGCTTAGCCACCACGCTAATCAACTAATCAAGTTAGAGGAGAAAGTCTTCTTTCCTTTAGTAGGTAACAAAATCCCTTGACGTGTACTTGCCACTATTATCATTGAATAACCTGCTGACTTTTGCCTAAAAATGAAATTTTTACTATTTAACCTGTGACCAGCTTGGCGTATCCACCAAATGCTGAGGGAATCATGTGCTCACCGCCTAGAATGAAAACGGGACCCATTGTCATTTTGGTCTGCATTTTAATTTGTGGGCCGGATCATTTCATGCATCCCATCATTCACATTTTGGGATGCCCCAAGTAGGGCCCGACTCACATAGGGCGATGTGAATTTGGTTCCATTCTCAATCCGTAGCACATCCAAACAAACACTCAACCTGTTTAGGAGGCCTACATCAGAGTATTTGAGTGGCTGCTTATGTGCTTGTAAAACTTGCAGAAATCGCTGACTCTACATCGATGGCGCTGATGACCAACCACTGCCATCGCACCACCACAACGGCGAGTCTTGTCAACATATCCGGCCTCAGTTAACGAAGCTTCCTGTCCCATCTTATCCCACATAATCAAACTCCAAAAACATCTTGAAAACCATAAAGAATGGACACATCAACAGTCCCAAAAAGCAACGGCAGACAAACCCCAGCCGCTACTTTATAAGATGCACTTAGACATAACTTTTTTTTATCTTTATTCCCTTAATCTCTGATTAGCGAAGAGTAATCCTCACGCTGCTTTCCACACTATAAAGTATACACACTAGCTTTGGTTTCAAAAGCCCATCAAACTAGTCAGATGCCTTAGTGGGCCTTTAGAAGCATAAACCCTATTTAATAACTGCTTCTTAAGGTATCCATCTATGGAATCTTTCTTATGCTTCTTCCTCCATTATAAACTTCCATTATCTCATGATAACTTTCTATAAAGAACTTTTAATAATTAGGATTACTGGAATTATATTAAAACTCTATTTTTACATTTTTAATAGAATTATAATATAATGAAAGACCCTCGTGTTGAATTGTTAAAAGCAAGCGAAATCGACAGCATCGTCCAAAAAATAATCTTTTGTTTTTTTAAGAAACATTTCTTACTAGTGATTGGTTCATATTCTAATATTTGACCAATAAGTAGCAATTGAACACCAAACACTTGTTACTGAGGAGCAATCTAGTTAGTCAGTTGTTTTCTATACTAATAAATTTCATTTCAAGGTGGATAAAATTCAAAAAGTAACTTTGTAGCAGCGTGATCCAAGTTAGTTTTGCAATTATCTAATTTATATTTTCCGATTATTATAATAATAAACACGACGGGCGTAGTTCTCTCTAAGGACCCTGAGGAAGTGCTCATCATTAAATGATTGACTTGGAGAATCTTCCCATGGATTAGCCATTTTCTTTTATATATGTGTGGTTGATAATCAAGAAGAAGAGACATGTAATATAAAAGAAACTAGTTCTTATTAAATTCCCAATCACCACCAATATCAAGTAGCCTTTTAAGATTTTAACATTTGATATTAAAGGTGTTTTTATATTGTCTTAATATGATAAAACAAATGTTTCAACTTTGATTATAAAATAGACAGGTCTGGTTTTTTCTTTTTCATGTACTCTTTTAATCATAAATTCTTGTTAAAGAAAGAGGCCGACCATTAAAAATTAGGGCATTTAAGATAACAGAACTGAGCACTTGTGTAGGACATCAGTGCCATGAAAGCGGTAATCCCCACCACCAAGATTTCTTGGTGCAAAAATCAGGCCAGTCCACCCATTAGCTAAGTCAAACCGTTCGAATCAATGGAAAATTGATGGTCTGAATTGTTAGGATAAGGGGGTCGGCAGCAGAAGCAAAACCGAATACAAACAGTAAATTGAATCAAACAAGCAACACAATGTAATCACAATGCATGCAACCACCCATACATAGACAATGCGAATTTAACGTGGAAAAATCTCTCACTGGGTAAAAAACCACGGCACAAGGCGACACTAATTCACTATAATATCAGAAGTTACAAGAGATGGAACCCAAAACCCAAAACCCAAGCCCACGACAGAAATCCAAGCTACCCCAAGAAGAAAATCCTCTTCTTCAAGCTCTTTCTCTCACCTAGAAGCTTTCTCAATCCCATTTGCAACCTAGGATATCCTCTAATCTCGTAGTACTCCCTTAAATAAGCATAAAAACGAATTAGAAATTTTTTTGCGCAACATTGCGCAAGAAATCAAGTTGTAATAGGAAACTACCGACCAGTCGATCGGCTAGATGGCCCAAAATCTATCCAGCAGCATTGCTGCCTAATCTCCACTGTGATCGGCCGGCTGGTAGCTCTATGCAATGTGATTTGTATCGTCCGTTTCCAACATGAATCAACATACAGGTGTGACCCACCTAGTGATCAGATCAAGCTGATTTTCGCTACAAGGTGATCTCCATTGTGGTGCTTGTCATTTTCATGGCAATGATTTCCTACGCAAGTGGCATGTTGGCGGGAAGGTACCGTTGCCCAGAGGTGATTGGGTTCTCCTAAGATAAAGCCCTTTTTATGCTAAGATTTTTGTCTTAATGTGAGAAGCTTAAGGCTAATATTAAGATGACACTTGGTAATTAGTATTAGCAAGGCTAGAACCTTTGATTTGCTTGAGATCGTTGTGGGGGCTATATGGGGAGCAAGTGTTAGCACAACGATGTTGAAAATAAGGATTAAAGACTGTAATTCAACATAAAAAAAATGATTATTTAGATGACCTAAATAATGAGGCCCTCGGACTTCAAAATAGATTAGGAGAGGTTAATTGCTTTTTTTATGTCCGATTACGCGTGCTATTTCTCGATGGTGATGTTAACGTTGAGATTATCGATGAATTTTATTAATTTTCTAAAGAGATATACATAGACGACAAATTAGTGCCAGGCCCACTATGTGAACCAGCAAGCACAAGGATCCAATTGATCTGAACCGTTCAAATCAGTAAAAAAAAAAAGAGACGAAGATAACTACGAGTTCAACATTCAAAGTTGCATTTTAGTGCCCCATTTCCCATTGACAACAAAATCTGTGTCTACAAATGCATGTGATTGAATGAAATGTAATCCTACCCATAGATTAATGGCCATCACGACGATGGAGCATTGTTCTATTTTTTTTTTTTATTGTTTTCTTTCTACTTTTCTATGTTTAGAATTGAATTTTAATTTCAATTATGAGAGATCGGATGAGATTGAGATACCATTTATCTCATCCAAACTCTCTCAATCCCTTTCTTATTAAAAGAATGGCATCCCTTCTTTAATGCATATAAACTATCTTAAATAAAGAAAAGGAGGGGTTCAATTCTACCTGGTCTATCCATCTACCCCCACCTTGAGTGAAAAGGTTACCCGTAGAATCAGAGAGATGATAAAATCCTTAATTTCCGCACCTATATAATGATTAAATGGACCGCTAAATCTAAACCGTCCATGATCTTAAACTTTGAGCCAAGGTTCAAAAAATCATATAGATCTAATGAGATCCTATGGCCGATCCATAGGAGCTCTATTTCAATCTCACCTCTCACCAAAGATCTTCCTTTGAAGCATCTTTCACATCATAACATCTAAAAATTGCTACTTTGAGATTGAGAGGGCCTAAACCTACAACCATCAGTACAAGAGAATATAATTAAGCACTAGAATGATTGTTCACCACCTTTTATTAAGCCGTGATGTCTCATCCATCACACGTGCCGGACCCATTGTGGATAGAGCAAAGCTTGAAAACCATATCCATTAATTGCTATAAATGAATAGTGAAAGACAAAATGGTTATCTGATGTTAATTCAATGAACGAGATCAGGTAATTAAGATTGTGAGGTACCGTGTTCCATCGAAATGGGCCCCACTATTTGCATGATTGATATTGCTAAACATGTATGCCACATTTACAGCGGGGCACATCAGGCATCACAACTGACAAAAAAATGGTGGTGAACTATCTCCCTAGATTCGCCCGGACTTCCCCCATCTTCAAGTTGGTACGCGGTGCGCGTCGGTGGACCACTGTATGAAAGTCCTCGATTACGCGCACGTACGGGCTATCTGTGTGTGTGTGTGTGAGAGAGAGGGAGAGGGGGTGACGTGTGAAGTTGACGAGTGAGGAGTGATGGTGATGTCTGATGGCGATGAGGATGCTATCGGAAACGCTTGCGTGACTTTCGTGCGGATAAGGGCGGCGTTACTATCGCCGACTTCAACTGATCGACTTCAAGTGAATAAGATCCACACCGTCCATCAGGTGAGCCACCCTGTGTTTGTACTGGGGACCAAAAATCAGATTAATTTAACATTCATATGGGCTATACCATGGGAACAGTTGAGATGGGAACTCTGGCCATTAAAACCGTCCAAATTGTTTATGGGGTCCACCATGCTATTTATATTCCATCAAATCCACTCATCTGATGTGACAGATAAGGAGAGATGGTTTCCCATAAATCAGGACATTTATTAAGACTCATGTGGGCCTTATCACGTGAATTGGGAGGTTTAGGCATGATTTTACACCGTTACTTATAGTGTAGCCCAGTTAAATGTTAAATTTTAGTGAATTTCAGGATCCAAGGGTAAAATATGACATCACATACGATGAATGGAGTGGATCTGATGCATGTATGTCCCAGATAGCAATCAGTTAGCGCAAGTCAGGCCCTCGGCGTGCCTACGCAAGTCAGGATAGGTCGCAGTCCGGATGCAATGGGTTGGTGGATCGTCCAACGGACGGTTCACATCGCCACCTCAGCTCAGATACACGGTGCTGTGAGACCAGAGGAGGGTTACCCCTTCCGTGTGGCCCACATGGATGCTATTTTGTATATCCACGCCATCCATCCGTTTCTACAGTCCATTTGAGGATGGGCTTCCAAAACTTATGCAGATCTAAATCTCAGGTGGACCATGACACTGGAAACAGTGTGATTTAGTGCCCCACCATTAAAAATTCCAAAGTGCCCATCGTTAGGTTTTAGTAATGTTTATTTTCAATCCAACCTGTTGATAATGTGAAGAAGATCTGGATGAAAGGAAAATATAAAGATCCGCACGATCCAAAACTTTTTGTGGCCCACAAAAATATTTTAACTGTCATTCATCAATGTTTCTAGTAGTATGGTCCACCTGAGATTTGAATCTTCTTAGGTTTTGGTACAACGTACTAAAATGAGATGTAAAAACTTATGGACGGAGTGGATAAGTAAAAAAAAAAAATACATCTAGATGGGCCCCACACGGTTACGGTAACCACCTACTAAGCTGTTCTTCGGTCAACAGCTAATCCGTTCTCTTTGGGCTGGGCTGGGCTGGGCTGGGCTGGGCTGAGGGGAGGGACCTTCTGCCATAAATGCGCGGTGGACTTGAGCCATTTCACCTTCCTCACACCTACATGTAGCACGTGTGTTATTCAAAGATTTCATAATCTGGGGGCCACTTCATATTTATTGGCTATCATATCAGCCCAGACATGTACTTTGATGCACTCCGTTGGTCAACTTGTTTATCCCTTCATTTCTTTTTCATGAGTGTGGTCTACATGATGGACGGATGTCGTGATATCTTACAGGAAGTTATCTAAACGGTCGGATGCTACTGATGAGAGGCTTGGATCTCTCATACGTGTTCCCATGTAGCCACGTGCTGGGGTCGAGTACCCGAAGGTGCAATTGCGCAAGTACATTTACTAGCAGCCGGGCTCCTGACGAGAAGGGCACACAGAGAAACCCGCACGTACGATGTCAAGTTGCTGACTACCACGGCAACTCGCTCGAGTGAACTTTGAAGTGCATCGCATAACACGTGGTGAGGAGGCACTCGTGTAAGATATCGGAGCCGCTATTCAGTAGATTACTACTGTGTAAACCGTTATCTCTAAAAAACCACTAGATTTAATCATCAGGTGGGCCATAACTTCAGGCAGATTTGGACCGTTGGTCCTATTTACGGTTTTTTTGTTCTGTAAAACTTGTAGACCACTTGATTATCTTGTCTATTTGATTTCTAAAAACTGCCATCTGCACCGTAGGTTTCATCAGATGAGCGGCTCGGATCTTTCATACACGTGCTTCATTTCACGTTCGAGGATCGCACACTTGAAAAGTGCATTTGTGCGAGTTAACTTTTCGTTGCTCGTGTGGCTCTGGTGCCCTAAAACTCCGGGGCTTTTAACTAGCTCTGGGACAGCGTCCTGCTTTATCTCCACCCCAAGCAACGCCCCTGCCAGGCCCACTGCCCCACTTGCGTGGGACCCACCTGCCCAGGTTTTCCGGGCAGGTTGACCAATTCCCAATGAAAGGGACTGCTGCCTCGTGGCAGACAGCTATACGGTGTCCTGCGTGTGTTTGACTTGAAGACCGCACGTGACTGCACAATCCCTATTCCCCACCCCTCTTGTGTTTCGGAGCGACGACAGCTGACTACGGTTAGGTTAGAAGAAAACCAGCTGCGGTTAAGCTGGACGTGATCGGCTAACGTGCGCCTTTAGCGACAGCGAATGGCTCGAGCGCGTTAGGTGGATCGTCCGATCCGTCTTTCTCGGTGTTTCTCGTGGGAGTTAGGAAAAGGAACAGAGTTCCAAGGGAACGGAATCGTCTACTTTACGAAGCTTCTCATAACACCCAAGCTCTGTGGGGCCCACCAAGTTTTTTTTTTTTTTATGTAAATCCACTCCGTCCGTCAGGTCAGAACCATTATTTAAACCGCAAATGCAGATATCAGCCACATAAAAGACTCCAATGGGCCTAAAACGGTGTACCCTGCCTCACGTATTTTTTTTGTACTTTCACTTCGTCCGGATGAGTTACACCTGATCAACTTGTTCAGCCCCACCCACGAACCTACGGTTGGCATCTCATCCCCACAGTTCCATGTGGTGTGGCCCACCTGAGTTTTGGATATCTCTGTCTTTACCGCAGAGTTTTGTTAACGCCACATTTGCAGCTCACATGGCATGTGTGTACAACTACAATATCAGGGCCGTCCATCGGGTGAGACAAACCTTTGAAATAACATGACAAAATATTTTAGGTTATTTAACCATTAGGTAGGTTACATATACATAAAAAGAATGTGAGCCCATGGGCAGTCATTTTTTCTTTAGGCTATGGCCCATCTGATATTTGAACGGCCTGAATATTGTATCAGATCGTCCATACAAATTTTCCAGCTTTACACGGTTTAGATCTCCTCCACATGGATGCACGTGGAGGTGCAGTTGTGTAGTAATGAGGCCAGATAACCTATTTGCTGGCGTTCCGCGCCGTAAATATCCGTTTACCTTAACTAGCCTCATTTTCAACATTAGATTAAACCGTGGCCGTTCACGTGGCATACACTTACATCAAGCCGTACCGTCCGTGCCATTCGTCCAATCGTGAATGGAAATAGCCTCAAAATTAGGGAGTGGATTAAGTGCGGCCCTTACCGTGGAGCCTACCTTGATCTATGTATTCTATATCCACACCTGTCCATCCGTTTTTCCATATCATTTTAGGGAACAAGCCCAAAAATGAAGCAAATCAAAATCTCAGGTGGACCATACCATAGGAAACAGTGGTGATTGGCTATTAACAACTTATAATGGGCCACAAATTTTTGGATCTATTTGATTCTTTTTTTTTTCCCTTCATCCAAGTTTATGTGACCTCATCAACAGGTTGGATGGAAAATAAACACTATGTAAATATTACAGCGGGCCCTAGGTAGATTTTAATGGTGGGATGTTTAATCACCACTGTTTCCTCTGGTACCTGAGATTTGGATCTGATTCATTTTCTAGACTCGTATCCTAAAATGATCTGGAAAAACAGATGGACGGAGTGGATAAAGAATACATGCATCAAGGTGGGCCCCACTGTAAGTGCCGCACCGTCTTGGGTGATGCGGGTGCCGCACCTAATCCGCTACCCAGAATTACACTGTACGAGAATCCGACCAATTGAATCAAGATTACGGAGCTGTTTCTTTCTAATCGTCCGTTCGATTACCATCCAACATGGGGCCATGATATGGACAGCCTGGATCGACGTAGGTAAGAGAGTTGCGGCCTTTCAAGAACAGTGTCGTTTTCTCTTTTCTTTCTTTATGCTGAGGCACAATTTGGTAGCCCGCTCAACCACTTCAATTTGTAACCACGCAGACGTAAACCACTCATTCAGTGGACCACAACTTGAACGTGCCACAGTGACCCGAAAAAATAAAAAAGACAATGACCAAATGATGCCAACCATCTGATTTACTCTGGCCTGAGAATAGATTCTTAAATATAAAAAATGAATTGTTCACCTTCAAAACTGACAGATTTTCATCATTGGATGGCCAGAATTCTCCAACCATTGCAGCATCCATTTGCATGGCCACCTAGAGTGAGACATCCAACTGAAACTATTCCTATCACCATCAGAGTCCCGTGTGTGGTGGAGATTGTGGTCCGGCAGCATTTTGAGTGGTTGGACAGGCTAACTGCATTTCTCATGCTTTGTATGTACCATTTCATTTTCATCAACCTTTTTTTATTTCATTTCGTTTGATTTTATTTTATTTCCTGTATTATTGTTTTGTCGTCTCGTTTTGAGAAAAAACTTTCGTACTCTGGCAGGGTTGGATGAATGATAAGCAGGCGAGCCAAAAATTATGGTTATTTGCTTACCCTAATATGGGAATGGTGGACACTTATTGGACAGTTAAAATTGATCAACATTCAACAGTCATTTTTCAACAAATAAGTTTCCAAGAAGCAGTGGTTAGGATTGTTCAAGTAATCTGATTTTGGGACTGTGAATTATGGACAGTGGGTTCTACGATTTAGTCGGTTTGATTTGAGTTAATGTGTGGTACATACACAATTTCTTAGTGGCTGTGCATCAAGCGTCATACTTTGTTAGAGTATTAAATAGCTCTCCACTTTTTTCACGTTCAAGTTTAAAACGATAAAACTACCTGATGTCAATATAAAACTTTTAATAAACCACCTAATTTTCTGATAACTGAGATTGTGTAATCAAATAATGGAGACGGAATCGTAGCCGTCCAACCAACCCCATTGTTGTACAGTGTGCAGGTAATCATGACCATCCAACTATTTTATTTTTACTTACCACTGTGTGAATCATACGGTTGTTCTTTATTCTTTTTTATTTTTAAGCGTGCCTTTGGAGACACGTGGATTGAGCGCCGTATCCAACTGGTGCAGTTTTTTATCAGTTTGAACTTCTTTGGTGGGCCCAGCAATGGACGGTTCAGATGTCCGTGAATGGTATGACTTGCAGTGAGAAGGGGGATGGCTATGAATTGGGTTGGTGAGGACTCAGGGCACCATGTGATACTTGACCAAAGATTGCGAATGGTGATGGGTGTAGGGCCCATTTGATATCAACAGCTTCTCTAGGATTTCATAGCCATGTGATCTTGACCAAGATTCGAATGGTGATGTGTGTGGAGCCCATTTGATCTCAACATCCTCTCAAGGATTTCTAGATGTCTTAGCCGGGATTACATGCAGCGCCCAGCTACAGTCGTCAGCTCATCTAAGAGCATGAGTCTAAACATAGGCCCGTTCAAACCTCAAAAAGACCATGCCACAAGAAATAGTGGGGCAATTGACTTTGACCTCAAAAAGACCATGACACTGTTGAAACCTTCTTAGGGCCCACCATAATATTTATTTGCCGTCCAAGTCATTCATAAGATTACTTCCTGTGGTGTGGTTTAATTGAACTTTGGACTTGCCTCATGTTTTGGGTCATGTCCTAAAATATGTCGTTGAAACAGATGAACCAAGGGATATAATAACACACAAATCATGGCCGGGCCCGAGCTTAGGGCTGCTGAATTCCCTTCAAGTGGATATAATACATTCATCACGGTAGACCCCAAGCTTGAGCCTGCAGGGAATCCTGCAGCCGGGGCAATCCACATCCAACGTTCCGTCATGGTCTTGATAAGATTTGTGGTGACACCGTTGGCTAGACCCCTAGTCGTGGGCGCCGACTGCGTACTACCGCTGCCAGGGCAGACTCGGTCCTTGGAGGGGCCCTATAGGGCCCAAGTGGTGTATATGTTTTATCCATGCCATCCATTTTAACACATCATTTTAAGGCATGAGACCAAAAAGAGGTAGATCCAAGGCTCAAGTGGGGCCCACCTCAGGAAGCAGTTGGGATTGGACGCCTATTGTTGAAAACTTCTTGGGAGCCACAGATGCTCTTGATCAAGCTGATATTTGTGTTTTCCCTTCATCCAGGTCCATGGGACCTTATGAACAGGTCGGATAGCAAATAAACATCACAATGGGCCCTAATAAGGTTTCAATGGTGGCATCATAATCACAACTGCTTCCTATTTTGTGGCCCACTTGGGTCTTAGATCTACTTTCTTTTTGGGATCATGCCTTAAAATGATATGCAAATATGGATGGACGGCGTGCATAAAGCACATATATCTCAGTGGCCCCCATAGAGCCCTTGCCAAGACTGAGTCCGTCCTAGTAGGGTACTCCCACGGCTTCGGCAGCAAATATGGATGGCAATTGGGATTGTCAATATCGCCGGCCCATTGTCAATGGAGCATGTCTCAAATACTACCACACTCATTGGGCAATCTTAACCATCTGACATTATCCTTTAAGGGCTTGTTTGGGTTTTTGGAAATCGTCGTAAAGGGTTGTAAAGTCACAGCTTCCAAAGAAAGTTTTTTTATTGGATACACTATATATCTCACCGATATTTAATTCTTCGGAAATCACACTGCCATGAAAGCCTGTTTCCACTGCTTTTCGCCTAATCCTGACTACAATGATAGACGGCATGGATGTGAGGTACGTACATCAAGGAGGGTCCTAAAGTTAGGAATCTACCCACGTAGGTGGATCCGGGATCTACTGAAGCCATGCCTGATTTTGTCCTGCCCTAAATATCATTGATATAGAAAGTTGGGATTACGTATCCAATCACCCGACTTACTATTGTAATTGAATTTTATTTCAACTAAGCCACAATTATTTAAAATGAACTATATTATGATTTTTTTTGTAGAAATTCGGTGGAATACTCCGAAAAATATAATTATTATAGAAATATCAATCATTGTAGGGAATTTCATGAATCCAAACAGGCCATGAATTTTGACCCTGATGGACACATATTGACCGCAATCGAGGGTTACAGGGCGCCACTATGATATTTGCATTATATACATTCCGTCCAATATCCATTTCGCCAGCTCATTTTTAGAATGAGTCCTGATGAAAAACTCACATGGCACACACGTCAACACAAGAAGAAACAGTTGGGATTGGACAACTATCCTGCAAACCTTTTCCGTAAGCCACGGAAGTTTTGGATCAGGCTCTTTGTGGGACTGGACACCACAGTATAGTGGACTTGGGAAGGTTTCTAGTGAAGGTGTTTCCATTCCCACTGTTACTGTGGTGGGGCTCGCTTGAGTTTTGGATCTTCCCTGCTTGGAGAAAGCTGTAATGATACAAACATCGCGATCAGCCGTACAAAGCCAGTAATCTCAGATTACATGCAAGTCCCATGGGCCTTAACTTCGACGGACTGGATTGGCTTGCCTCGTGGACGGTGGATGACTTTGCCGGAGGAACGCATTTAGGAGAGTGGGACGTCTTTCCATCATGCAAAAGCGACGCCTCAATCGAGGCCCTGTCAGTTCTCACGATCAAAGGACAGCAGCAAGAAAGTCTCCTCTGGACGATGACCGTACCCTGATTTAGCCTCGGACACGTCGTATCGAAGGAAGCAGCACGAGGCTTAGTCGCAGACTCACGTATTGCACGAGGGACTTGTCCGTTTTTGATCTTTGATGTTTGTTAGAATTAGGGCTGGTCATGAGCCTCGAGAAACACGATCGACTTGACCCATAAAAGGGGCGAAGCTCACCCGGCTCAACTCAACTTAAGTAGAACAAGTTAAGCTAAGCTTCATTTAGGAGCTCGAGTAAAAAATCGAGTCAAATTTGACCATTGGGTCACTTAACTCGACTCAAAACTCGATTCGATTCAAGCTCGAGTTCGACTAGTTTCATATAGATATTTGTTAAAAAAAAAAATCATAATCTTTTTATTTCTTGATTCTCTCTCCCTCCTCCCTCACACACATTGGGGTCTAAGCTTAGGACACAATGGTTGTGTGTTTTACACGCTACACAAACACAAGTGCTACGTTGAGACCACATACCATACATATCTACAAGGGCTATGGTTAGACCAAACACCATATGCAGCTATTGATTGCAATTTTACGAGGGAGGTGGTGTATTTGATCTATAGATCAGCTGGGCCTCATCATGAAGATGGTCTACACAATAATTAGGGCAATCCATTCACACGGTGAGCTATGCATGTACTATGTTAATTATGGTTCATAAAATATTACTAGTGGTCTGCATTCAATGCATGTACTATGTTAATTATGATTCATAAAATTTTGCTAGTGGTCTGCATTCAATGCATGTGTGACTTGGCCAAAGGAAAAACTTATCAGAGCTAGGTCATTTTAATGGTGGGTTCCCACCTGTAGAAATACTATTCTCCCCTTATATATGTGTGACTTCAAGGTGGGAGCAAGCTCGACTGCGACTCGACTCGATCTACTAGCTCGCCTCGAGCTCACTTCGAAAGTTTTAGCGAACAAGGCAAGCTCCAAAGGTAAGCTCGAGGGTGAGCTTGAGCTCGAGCTAAAGCTCGAGGAGAACACAGACGAGTTAAGCCAAGCTTGGCCCACCTTGACTTGACTCGTCTCAATGTACCGCCTTAGTTAGAATGTATCCTGACTCTTTGAAATAGGATAAGAAGCTGCATGAGTCTTAGTCACTGACTCACGTATTGCACAAGGGGACTTGTCCGTATTGAACTTTGATGTTTGTTTGACTACATCCTGACTATTTGAAATGGGACAAGAAGCAGCATGAGGCTTGGTCGCAGACTCACGTTTTGCACGAGGGGACTTGTCAGTTTGAACTTTGATGTTTGTTAGAATACATCCTGACTCTTTGAAATAGGATGTCGCGATTGCAGCCATTGGATTTGGATTTTTTTCAGTAAACAAAGCCGTTTATATTTATGATCAGGCTCCCTCTGGATCACTGATGCCTGCAAAAATAAAAAAAAATAAAAAAAAAATCTCAGCTTAAATATTTAAAACCCTTGATTATGCAAAGACTATGTTGACAGTCTGCATTGAAGGAAAAAAAAAAAAAAAACCAAATTATCAAAACTATGAAAAAAAAAAAAATCCAATTTAAAACTTTTTTTTTTTTTTTTTTATGCATTATAAGAAGTGATTCATCTTATAAACGGATTGGATCATTGGATGCTAAGGCTAACTTCTCAGTTATCTTATTGCAATGCATGATGATGTATTCTAGCAAACCTCTGCGCTCCCGGAGTTCACTGATGGTGGGTCAGAATGTGATGGTTGGGGAAGTGGGAATGGGTAGATCTGTGTGGAGTCAGCAGTGGTGTATCTGTTTATCCAAGCCATCCATTCCTTTTCTCAGATCAGTTTTAAGGTATGAACCTAAAGATGAGGTAGATCTAACGCTCAAGTGGACCGCACCAAATAGTAAGCTTGGGTTGCATTAAATGCAAGTAATCTTGCGTATATGGTATGGTCCACTTGAGCGTTGGATCTAGCTCATTTTTTGGCTCATGCCTTAAAATGATATTAGAAAAGGATGGACGGTGTAGATAAACAGATATATCACAGTGGCCCCCACAAAGATCTGCCCATTCCCTGATAGAGACAGATAGGGGTAGGGCACAAACCACCAGCGGATTAATTACGTGTTACTATGGGGCCCACCTTGATGATCTGTTGGATATCTTCGCCCTCCGTCCATTTCTCAGCTCATTTTAGGACGGAGTACCGGAACTAAGCATATACAAATATCAGTTGGAATACACCGCCGGGAAAGGTGGTAATTGAGTGCCTTACCATAAAATAAAAAAATAAATAAACCAGAGGACCCATTGTAATGTTTTTTTTTTTTTTTGCCATCCAACCTATTGATCATGCCAAGAAGACATGGATGAAGTGAAAATACAAATATCAGTTTAATTCAAAACTTGTGTGGGCCATAAAATGTTTTTAATGGTCATTCATCACTGTTTCTAGTGGTAGTGGTCCACCTGAGATTTGTATCTTCTTAAATTTTGGCATAGCATCCTAAAATGAGATTAAAAAAAAAAAAACAAATAAAGGGCATAGATATACAAAAAAATACACCTAGGTAGGCCCCACATGGTAAGGCTAACAGCAAATTCGCTCCTAGTTGAGTAGGGCTGTCAATGGGGCCAAGCCTGGGTTCATCTCGGTCCAGATTTTGAGCTGTTTTGGTCCGGATTTAAAAACTCATTTTAGGGCATGAACCTAAAAATGAAGCACATCCAAATCTCAGGTGGACCATAATACAAGAAATAGTGGTAATCAACTATTAAAAACATCTCATGAGCCACAAACATTTTGGATCAAGATGATAACTTTTGTGGTCTCTTTGTCTAGGTCTTTATGACCCAACGATGGATTGCAAATAAACATTTCGATGACCCCATGAAGTTTTTAATGGTGGGGATTCATTCATGACTGTTTCATGTGGTATGGCTCAGCTAAGAGATCTGTTTCATTTTTTGGATCATGGCATAAAATAAGCTTTCAAAATGGATGTACAATGTGGATGTAAGACATATATCAAAGTAAGCCACACAGTTAGGGATCCACCGACCTTGATGGATCCAAAGCCGGATGGTTGATGGGCATGGTCTCACAAATTGTAGGCATGGGAATATATTTCAAGCAAAATAAACCATAAAAAATGCAGGGTCCATAGTAGAGAACATATCCTACGAAAATAATGTTACTTGAACAATCTTAACCCCTGATTGGCACATGTTTTATGAATTCTAGTTCTTCAATTGTAATATCGCCGATAACCAGAAATGTAAGAGAAAATGGTGAAACTTTTTAGTAAAACTAGTAGGAGATACTAAAATACATACGTATATTTGTATATTTAGGAATAAAAAATTTGCAAAAAGAATACACGCATAATAAGTTTCTATTTAACAGGAGCTTAAAAGCATATGTTATCATAAGAAATCAGTCTAACCATCCCATCAATCCTATTGATATATGCAATCATCCATCCAACCATACTTTAATATTTCAGAATATTGACAATACATGGTATTTCACCGATAAATCAGCCGACAACTAGAAAGAAAACAAATTAAAAGATTGTATGTAGTCTCGATATTGCCCATATTGTGGGGATTTTGAACTAGTACCACACATGGGAAAGAAAGCCCATAGGCTCAAGTATAAGTCATCGGCCCTTCCTCCAAGGTGAAGAGCTGAAAAGTGATGGGGTTGAAGAGATAGGTCGACCACCCCTCCGAGTTGAGGGCACCGACTGCCAAAATTTCTACTAAAGTCCTATCAACATCTGCAAAAGTCAAAGCTAAAGCAAAGTTGTAACGCCTCGAATTTCAAGAGTTGAGTACGAGTTCGACAATATTTCAGGTGTCACTTATGCATATACGGAGCGTGATTATCATGATTTTGGTAAAAGTGGCATCATAACGTGATTAAGAGTCAAGCTAAGCAATAAAGTACAAACAAAATTTAAATAGTTTAAACCAATATTCAAAAATATACAATTGTTCCATCATACCATAAGGTCCACTCAACTGGTAGCCCCAAATACATATTCAGAATAATACAAAAAAAAAAAAAAAATGTCATAACATCCAAGCCCACGACTCCAAAATATACACAAAAAAAAAAGTGACATGGCGCTCTAACTAAGCCTGTCCATTAGAAAACTGAAAGTATGAATCGTCCTCCACGAAGTCTTCATACTCCTCTATCGCATCGGCCTCGAGGGTACCTGCGTCGATATCATAGTCTAGTTGGTATTTTAAAACACCATTCCAGGTGAGATTGAGTGATCAACTCAGTGGTTCCATTACTCCTAAGTTACACATGTTATCAATCACAATCAAGCATAGGTAATGATAACATATAAGAAAACAAGTTCTAAATCTAGTTACTTAAGTACATGAATTGTGTGATGTGCAGATGCAATGGTTGAGGCCATAACAAAATCAACTGCGGGGGCAGCAATAGCCTCGAGGCTACAACCTGCTCAAAAGCGCAAACAAAAGCGGCTGAAGCAGGAGTGGATTTCATCTTCAGGCTGGCTCTCCTCTCCTTGAAGTTCTCGGAAGCCTTACTCTTCAACTTAGAGCGATCAACCATTCTTGCAAAAAAGTAAAGAAACAACAACTCAACAAGCCAACAAAACCGACCAATGTACATAAGATGTTGAGCTCGAGGACTCACCACCCATTATTAAGCCGAACTATTGCAAGAGTTTAGTGGTGAGAAGTTTCTTGTACTTCCGATCACCAGTAAGATACACTCTAGTGATCTTGACATGGTGGTGAAGACAATCTGGGAGGCCAGGCCACGACCTGTCAAAAGTTGCAAAAAATAAGGATGGCCTCACGTCAACTATGGACAAGATAGAAAAACAAAGTGAAAGTGAAAGTGAAGTGTAAGAGCTCAGTACACAATCTGACCTGGTAAGGCGAAGGAGGTCGAAACAAGGTACCTCAGACCCTCTAGCTCGGCCTTCAGTGCCTCTCATTCTCCAAAGGCAAAGAACCACTTGTCCTTCCAATCTTTGTTGGAGGATGAATTCTTGGAAATTATAAGGTCACCCTTGCCCGACCATGAAGAAAAATAAAACCAGCTGTGGGCCTTGGGACTGCCCTTGGTTTGGTACAAGTAAAGGCGCTCGTCCACCCTAAGCTCTTCATTTCTGACCTGCTGCCACAGGATGTAGCAGTTAAAGATTTCCTTCCAAACATTAGGGTTTACCTGACCTAAGGCGACCCCCCTGAGACGACTAAGTACCTCTCTCACCAAAGGGTAGAGAGGCAAATGCAAGCCATAAGAAAAGAAGATTGGGTAGAGAGCAACCTCCCCCGAAGGAAGTCGACTCGGGACCTCATCAGCTCGAGGTAACCTAAGACCCATTGGGTTGGGAATATGGTAAATCAACTTATAATGTTTCAGGTCGGACATTATCAAGGTCAAGGCGAAGGTGTCAGCAAAATAAAGGTACATGGGGAGGAGGTCAACTCTTTAGGCTACTCCTCCTCAGGCTCGGGGGTTGGCCCCGCATGATGATGTTAGTGCACTTTTCCGTGGCATACTAGTGCACCTTGTTTGTCAATCACTTACGTCTGTGAGTCTAGTGTCGTTTGAGCCCAATGAAGACGAAGACCGAAGACTCAAGACGTCTAACCACATCAAGGAAGAAGTTTCAGGTAAAAGTGATGCCTTGGTGCCTTAACCTTGACCAAAACCCAACCCCTTGTATCTTTGATGACCTTGACCATATTAGGAATCCTTTAGGCATCATAGATAGGCCCTAGGTGTCCCATTTGATCACCCTAACCTTGGCCTAAATTCACATGCTGAAGAAAGAAGAATTCAGCATATATAGGGGAGAACCAGGCTGGTCCGACCGGTCGGCCTTCTCGACAAACAAGGTGCACTTGCTGCAAGTGCACATATAGGAAGCCGACCAGTCATGACCGGTCGGCCTTCACAAGACTTGAAGTCCAGCAAGTGGGTCCGACCGGTCATGACCGGTCGGCCTGGTGAG
This sequence comes from Liriodendron chinense, assembly GCA_003013855.2. Taxonomy (NCBI): domain Eukaryota; kingdom Viridiplantae; phylum Streptophyta; class Magnoliopsida; order Magnoliales; family Magnoliaceae; genus Liriodendron; species Liriodendron chinense. The sequence continues at coordinate 8,030,799 of PVNU02000637.1, read as the reverse complement.
TTAAGGCTGTCCAGCAAGGGGTCCCGACCGGTCATGACCGGTCGGCCCATGTGTTTGGCCTGTGCACTTGATACCCTTCAGCAAGGGAGTCCGACCGGTCATGACCGGTCGGGACAGGTCGACTCCTAGCCGTTTTATGACCATTGGAGCCACTTTTCTATATATATGAGGCTCCGTTTTTTGACATGAGTGAGGGATTTTTGAGGGAGTAAAGCCACCATTGAAGGAGATCTTTTGAGGATCATTCCTTGACCTATGCAAGGCATCTTCCTTGTGCTTTAACACAAGATTAGAGCATTCCAAGCTCATGAAGAAGATGACCTTCATCCCCTCTTGATCTCTAGAGTTTGGAAACTTCTTGATTGGCAAATCCTAATCCAAAACTCGAAGATGAGATCGTTGTAGGTAAGAGACTCTAGGCAAACCATTCCCACTAAGTTGTAGAGCTCTCAAACCCATCCTCCTAGCACCTTGGGCATCTCAAAGGCATCGCATGCAAGGTGTTTGATCGAATGTGGCTGAGGCATTGGCGACGCAACGGCGACACGATCGAGGAAGCAAGGGAAGCTGATTGAAGCACGGGAGAGCGGAGATCAAGCAACCCAATCCGGCGCTAAACAAGGGGCTCATCCGACAAGTAAGTTGTCTTATTTGAGAGTCCATTTTAGAGTTTATTTTTCAAACTCGACCTAGGGACGTTAGTCGTTCCTTGGCCCGTCAGCCGGGCCTAAACTAAGTCTCCAAGGGGGAGCCACAGACACGGGAGTAAACGTGCGATTGGGTTGAGAGTTAGCCTATGTCTAAAACTCCGGATACGGTTGAAAGGTGAACCGATAAAACCTCCGTGTAAAGGTTGAGAGGTGAACCTCATTTAAAACCTCCGATAGTGAATGCCGGTGTGCTCAAAGGGGTTGAGTACTTGAACCGGGAGTGGAGTAGACAAGTAGTCGAACCACTATACATCCTTGTGTTTGTGATTGTTCTTGAGCACATTATATCTTTGCATTATTAGTTTAATTGCTTAATTATAAATGCTTGATAGGAATGCATGCTAGGCACTTTTTAGGCATCCTCACACAAGATGTACCTTCACTAGTTGTGTAGACTTGAGCTCCTTGATCCACTCTCATAAGTCTATACAAGTTGCATAGGATAGAAGCTTAATTAGTTGTATCATTTACTTACCTATGCATGCTTAGACTAGGCTTGTTATTGCTTAACTTTTGCTAGTCTTGTGATTGGACCCACCAAGGCTTGGAAGCCGAGGTGTTCTTGCTTACATAGCTTATTTTGTTAAATTGTGAAAGTAGGCGAAAAAAATTTCAAAGGTCCTATTCACCCCCCCTCTAGGTCATTAGGCATATCTCCAAGTGTCTCTACAAGCGGTAAAACCGCAATTTCATATGAGACTTAGCCTCAGTAGCTAGCCCCATAGGATCCAACTCAAACTCTTCGGACGGTATCCCCACCCTAGAGTCACTAAAACTTCCCACTAAATTGTCCCGATAACGATTAGAGATGGTGGCCGCGCTCGAGTCCTCCTTAGAAGACAAGGAGAATTGAGAAAGAAAAATGAAGAAAATGGGAGTAAAAAATAAGTATACCAGGTGATTCTAATACGAGGACTCCTAGGAGGGAGAGGTTGGACACCAAGGAAAGTGAAGACTTGGAAACTCAGAATACCAGCAAGTTGGCACAACTCGGCAACGTTTGGGCATAATAACAAATAAAATGTGAAGAACAATACGGGATTCGGAGGATTTATAGGCATGCCTCATACCTGCTTTACTCCCATACAGTGCCACACATCAAAACAAGGCAACCTCGAGCAGCGAAGCACCTCCTCGTCTGTCAAGCCCCTCCATATGTCGTCATGGGATTCACCTGAGTAGAGATACGATGGTTCGGCTGACAAGCCATCGCCACGCATCAGCTCGTGATTTGCCTAGGGACTGAAATGGCAATTGCATTGTACGAGCAATCATGGCGCCCCCTCGAATTCGAGCCCGACATTAATTCCTTGGATCTCGCCTTTCCAACTGGCGAAACCCGAGCAAAAGTTTAAAATTTTAGGGGTTCACACACGACCACCAGACCAGCTCGCTTTAAAAGATCTTACTTTTAAGCCTGAGCAACTTGACCTCAGAAGTGGGGAGGAAACTTCCTATTACAGTCCTATCAACATCGGCAAAAGCCAAAGCTAGAGCAAATCACATCTTCATGTCTTCAGCCCTCTGTTGAGGAGAGATAACGAGCATTTCTCTACAAGTGCTCTGCCTTCCAGGCTGAGGAGCAGTTATGAATAGCTCGAGTAAGGAGACCATTTGAACGAGCAGTTATACAAGCTAAAAAATGAGCTATCGAGCTGAACCAACAAATGCAGAGCTCGGACTCATACTCCAAGGGAGATTTACGACCTGGGAGAGAGGCCTAAAGGGGAGGCGCTCGGGCGCCAAGCTCCACACCTCGAATAAGCCAGGATGACCACCCCTAAGAGAGGTGGTTAGATAATTAGTCCAGGGCAGATCCGCCAAATGTGGACAAGATAAGGATCCAACTCCATTCCAGTTATGGATCTCTACTACAGTTAAGGGACGAGATTCCCGCCTATTTATGACTCTCCTAATGTATCCTTGAGTGACTTTAATACCCAAAACCTTCTCCACGTCCTATATATAGGGATCCAATCTCCAAACTAAGGTACATAAGTCCTAGCCCTACACAACTCCTACGTTTGAATTCTACTGGCCTAACTTAGGCATTAGAGGGTAAAAAGGATCACAAGGCCGGCTTAACCCAACTTCATTTAGTGTAAACCCTTTTTTAGTAAATGAAATTTTTAGATCTCATTGGAGACATATAAAGCTTATAACGGAGATACTTTGACCACTTAGAGATAGGTATGTTTAATCACATTAGACGCATAATTTTAATACTATACACTTCTATGTCTCAAATCCATGTCGTTAAGATTATTGGCATTCGTGATTGTGATTCGTCTCACTTTGAAATGATTAAGTGTTTTGATGACTGCTATAATCCAACATTATTATTCTTAGTGAATCATATATATTGGTCATATCATTCAATGACATTGATTTCAAAATATAGTAGGTTCCCATTAATAGGTTTAAAAAAATGCGTTTTGCAAAACTTTTAAAATTTTAATTTTTATTTCAGTATTGATTAGTGTAGCCCAAGTGAAAAAATGTAAAACTTTTATTAGGTAAACTCTACATGATCAATGGTTTAGATAATTTAACCCGTTAGATATTTGAAATATGCATACTAGCTAGGCCCATGGTAGTTATGAACGATTCAAATTCATAAAGGGTGGTGCACTGGGACTCTGCTATACATCCAGAGTACTTAAGATGAATTCTAGAGTGTGGTAAAACATGAATTGATGCAACTGTTGACAGCCCTCGATCCAACTGTTGATGCTCAAATACATGATTCAGAATAAGTTCTCATTACCTCTATAATTGATGCATAGGTCCACCTTTAGTTCAAAAATACAGTGGTTTACGAAACAAGCCTTTAATGAAAAAGTTAAAATAGTCACCCACATCCAAGGTGCACATGTGATGCATCATCATTGGGCCAGGTGTTAGAGGAGCTTTAACCGCAAGAGTAGATTAGGTGTGGCCTAACCTCACCCAAGATGGAGTGGCCCTTACTATGGGACCCATCATGATGTTATGCATTCTAAATCCACGCCATCCATCTGTTTTGCTGAGCCAAAAAACAAAGCAAATCCAAATCTCAGGTGGACCATATTATTGGAAATAATGGTGATTGAACATTCCATTAAAAACTTCGTAAGGGGAAAAACAAACTTGTGGCCCACAAGAAATTTTTAATCATCAATCACCACTGTTTCCTATAGAGTGGTCTTCCCGAGATTTGGATATGTTTCATTTTTCATAGTCATGCCCTAAAATAATCTAGTAAAAGGGATTGATGATGTAGATTTAGAATACATACAGTAAGGTGGGCCGCCCCTGATCTGCTCCCTGTAACGTCCAACGAGATGACCGAAGTCTACCACCACGTTTTGAATCGATGAATTATGTAATCCTCTTCAAAGTGGGGGCTGTTAACGGGCCGGGCCTGAGCAACCCAAAACCTTAATAGAACCGCCGGTTGACAGCCCTCGATCCAACCATCTGCACAGCATCCTCACGCCCGTCCATTTGTCCAATGGTAGGACCTTTCTAGCTTCACGTGATTGCTGTCTGTATTTTTTTAATTAGTTGTCTGTTTTTAGGGTCATTAATCAATGGCTGGGATTTCCCGCTGAAGAAATTCAGCGATATGATCCTCCTACGGTGGAGCCAGAAAATTCAACGGCCTGGACCACGGAACCACGGCCCAGCTGAACTAACTAACCTCATGCATATCCTCGGCCGAGGATGCAGTAGTTCGTACTGTTTCGACAATATGTAAGCCGAGTTGCACTGAGTCAGCTAGGGAGCTGATCCGTGACTAGAAGCCGAAAAAGAGTGGGCCGTCCAAATCCCAAAGAGACAGGAGAAGGCCCATCCAACGCAGCTCCTCCCCACTTCCCCATGGCCCCCTTCGCGAGCAGTGGGCCCCACTAATCCCTTAACTCAGGTCAACTTCTTTAACTGCGGTTAACCCAAAATATTTGATAAGGACGTATTATAACGCTCTTGACCCTCGATGCATGGAGAAGATAACGGTACAGCTGGTGATGCATCAATCCGGACCGTCCATATAGTCGGCCTTATCATGGACGGCCAATATTTAAAAAATCACACGTATAAGACAATTATAACCATCAATTTTATTAATGTATTCCGTGATAAGTGTCCGCTGTGAGACATTTCTTTCTCTACCATCAATTTGGGTGTCAGTGAAAGGACGACTAGGATCATCCTATTTAAGTTTTATAAAAACCATTTTCCATCGATATTTAGATCATTTTGATGAACCTCCAGGATTGAACATAGCCCGGCCACCTATGCTATGGCAATATGGCTCTATAATATTCCGGTCCTACTGTGCTCTACCGTATAAACTCCACTCGAAGTCGTACGGGCATCGGTCTGTACGAGCTCATGGTTTGGTGATCCAAATCAGTGGTCTGGTGAGCCCCACTGGGGATGCTCCATCCACCGAAACCTCCCAGATGGGACGTTTTAACCCTTCAATTAGTGGCAGCAAATGGATGAACGGAACAGAGAGCACAGCAACGTCCACATTCATCGAAAATAAAAAGGCCACAGATACTATGGCCAAGATATTCGAATACAGGATGTTCATTGGTGCAAACATGTTGGCATCCAATGCAGGTCCATCACATCAGAAGTTTGGATGACCGCACCGTGGGCCCCACTCGTGTAAAATGATTCATGCTCGTTGTGCATTGTATCTATCCATCCTCTATTTTAACTTTAACCATGAGGATGAGAACAGTATATGCAAGTTGGACCCGCTGTTAACTAATCCAGACCATTGATCTAACCGGTCCCATGATGGATTCACCAAAGAGATGGTCCCTATTCAACTATAAAATAGAACTGAACAAAACATACTCGGAAAGTACCGGAACTTGTGGTACGGTACCATCTTCCCTGTCAACATGCCATTGGGCTATACATCAGTACCATGAAAACGGCACGCCCCTGCATAATAACAACTGGGACAAAATTCAGACCCTTCCGCAAATCAGGTGGGTCACAGTGTTGGAATCCAGGGAAACCAACGGTCTGACCTAATTTTACATTGGTGGCCCACCTAGTGATCGGATAATCCTGATTTTAGACAAGGATCATCTTCATAGCCGGGCATACATTTTTCATCGTACTGATCTCCTAAACAAGGGGCATATTGTCGGAAAAGATGGTATGCATGTGATTACTTCTCCTGGTAAAAAAAAAAAAAAAGGAAAAAATTAAAATAAAATATATAAGACTTCCAGTGTTAGTACACCCACCCGAACTGTTAGTAACCCCCAGTTAAGAATCGATATCAAAACCTCTTGGTATTTATTACCACAGTAAGAAACAAAAAGACTAGTTCTCACAGCAAATGAATAATAATAAAAAAAAAGGCCCATCAACCTTGTGGCTGGGATCTTCCCATCTTAAACTCTTCAGAGGAAGGTCCACCCATAGTGTTGCCCAGCATACCAACGGTTTTAAATAAAAGATGACCCATAGAGGGGACCACTTCTGCACCAATCATATATGATAATTCCTTCAATACCCATCATCACCTCCCGTATACACATACCTTGTGTATATATGCTTCCGCACCATCCTTTTTTAATCTCTCTCTCTCTCTAGAAATGGCCGCATTTCCTTCTTTTCTCTCTCTCTCATCTCATCTCCTATTCTCTTCCTTGTCTCTGCACTCGATCCTCGTTTTCTATTCTGTCTAGGGTCCAAGTTCCGGAGCTCTCTTTTCTCTCATCTCTTCTTTAATATTCACATATAAAATATAAATATAAATCCTTTTTTTAATTATTTTTTTATTTTATTTTATATTTCTTCTTCTTCTTCTTTTGATGTGGAGATGGCTGGATTGGATTTAAGCACGGCATCAAGGTACATACACCATCTCCACCGTCCAGACTTGCACCTGCAGCACCAGCCCCACTCCGACGACGACGAAAACCGGGCCCAATTTTCTGCTGGCCATGATGATAGCTCTCAGGGTGGCTTTGATCTCGGGTCTAACAGCGCCGGACCCGGCGACATCGTTGGGAGGCGCCCTCGGGGCCGCCCGCCCGGCTCGAAGAACAAGCCCAAGCCACCGGTCATCATCACGCGGGAGAGCGCCAACACGCTGCGGGCCCACATACTCGAGGTTGGAGGTGGGTCTGACGTCTTCGACTGCATCGCCATGTACGCACGCAGGCGGCAGCGAGGAATTTGCATCCTGAGCGGGAGCGGCACCGTCACGAACGTAACGCTCCGACAGCCGGCCGCAGCAGGCGCGGTCGTTACGCTGCACGGGCGGTTCGAGATCCTGTCGCTGTCTGGGTCGTTCCTCCCGCCACCCGCCCCGCCTGGCGCGACCAGCCTCACGATCTACCTCGCCGGTGGTCAGGGACAGGTCGTCGGTGGGAGCGTCGTCGGGGCGCTGATCGCCGCCGGGCCGGTGATCGTTATCGGCGCCTCGTTCACCAACGTCGCCTACGAGCGGCTGCCGCTGGATGAGGATGAGCAGCTGCAGATGCAACCGTCTGCAGCGCAAGCCTCGGGCGGGGATGGCGGCATCGCAAACCCATTCCCCGACCCGTCTTCAGCTTTCCCTTTCTTGAATTTGCCCCTCGGCATGCCGCCGAATTGTCAGCTGCCCGTCGACTGGGCAGGCAATGCAGTGGGGCGGCCTCCATATTGAGAAATTCACTTCTACGAACGGCAGCTGCTGCAGCAGCTATGGTGTTGTGACCTTCCCAAAACTCGAATTCCGGCGATGTAGAAGTCGATTGCATCAGATAGAAATGGCTGTCTTTGGATTGGAAAGGTCAGCACATTCAAAGATCATGTAAAATTAGTTCTTTTCTTTCTTATATTTTGCTTGTTTTTCCTCTTCTTTGATTTCCTTGAGATGATGATATTGTTCTTCATGGAACTTCCTTTCTTGGTAAACATTGGGTTTGAGTCCTAGTCTATTGATGGCTCTTGATTATAGCCACCATCTCTTTCTCTTCACAAACACTTCCTCTAGTAGTAGCACTGTTTGCTAATACGAAAAGTCCACATCTGTTTCCTGTTTCTAGGACTTAGTTTTTTTTTTTTTTTTTTTTTTTTAAATGGGTTTTGATTATTTGGGTTTTTCATTATGGGACATTTCATTGGTGAATCTTCCAAGATTTAAAGTGGGAGGGTTGTCTGTTTTCAGGAAGAAATCTATTAAAGGGAACATTAGAAGTTAGGGTCTTTGGTTGGGGTGTGGAAAATCTTAGTTTTGAAATTATTCAACTAGTGTTATTTTAGGATTTCATTCTTGAAATTCCTTTAATTTACTGAAGTGGACTCCTTTGTTTTTTGCTACTCCTTTGGTCTTTTTGATTGACAAATAATGAAACTACACGATAAAATATTGAAGTAGTTTAACATTTGAGTTTTATACTTGTAGGGCCTAACTCATCAATAAAGCTAGCATCCATCCAAGGTTCAATTTCATATGTACAAAAATAAGATATCCATTAAAAACGTTTATCTTAAGAACTTATATTAAACTAAAATACTCGTAGCAATGACTTTTTCTTCTTGATAAACATAAAATAGATACTCTTTAAGTTGCACAACCTGTGATTGATTTTTTATTTTTTTAATATTATTGGTTTGTGTTGCCATTATGGATTGTGTGCCCAAACATACACATGTACAAATTCTTTGTTGCTCGGTTCTGGATGTCCCTGATTGTCCTTCTGTTCACTACCATGGTTTTTCCCCCCTTAGGTCATGGGTCAGGGCAAACTTGTATCTAGTTTTCAGCATTGGCTTCTCTTTAGGTCATGGGTTTTTTAGGATATCACATTTAATTTGAGCTAGTAATCATCCCTATATATTTTCTTCCTTTTTTAGTAGAATGTCATAAAATTTCTTATTTAATGACTGAAGAAGTCCATTATGCAAATTTGGCGATGAAAGAACTCCATCATAAAATGTTGAATTCTTTAGTATTTCAAACCACATTCTCTTCTCTTGTTCTTGGTGAAAGAAAATGCGTGCCTTCAAATACACAATTTTCATCGACACGGTGCCATTGTACTTTTGCTTGCTCAAGTTCTAGTCAAGAAGGAGAAAACTGAGGTCTCTAGCAAACCTATCATAGGATCATTAGAATGCTTGTTTCATTGAGGAACATAAAATTCAATTCATTTATATTCTATACCTTATACTTATCTGAGGAATGGCAGTGCCATATAGGAACTACAGACTTCAACGTCCAGTCTTCTTTAACACGTACAACCTCACACTGCTGAAGATTTTCTCACTGGAAGAATAGCATTTTTGTTTCAATGAGTTGTGTAATGATAGAGAAATTAGTGGCCCTATCTTCTTGAATCAATTGATAAGCCTGCGGTATCTTTTGTTAGAAAATCTAGATGTATCCATCTAGGTTGATTTCCATCATACCACAATGAAAGAGCTATATGATCTGCCATGAGATGAGGTTTGGGTAATCAATTCAGCACCTTCAGTACAAGAACATGAATAACATACCCATCTGATCTCTCATAACCACAAGGGTTGCAAAATCTCTTGTGAAAACCACGCAGGGCCTGAAGAAATGCCTGGGTTGAGGCTTCAGATTTCTTCCTTCCTCTCATCATTGCCATTTGAGGTGGTAAGACATTCTCATGGAGTTAAAGACCATGAAAATGTTGCAGTTGAAAAGCAGGTGAAAACCTGGAGCTGACCATAATCAAGCTGGCAAATGAGCAAGGCTCGTACATGGCGAAAATGCTTTGACCATGTGCTTGGGAGACCGTGTGAAGATATATAATATGTAATAAATCATCACTATAACTTTGAGTATATATGAAAAGTAGTCAACAAAGAGACATAAGACACATAGTTCATCATAAGGGAAAAGTGTGAATAAATTATTCCACTAATAAAATAAGGAGAATATAAGATATAAGAGACACAATGTTGAAATACAATGATCATATAAAAAATATCTCTCACCTTTGTTCATCATGCAACTCAGAGAACATTTGAAAAAACCATCTCACCCATTCTCCTCACGCAACCAAGAGAACCTTTAAGAAAATCATCCTGCCTTTTTTTTTTTCGAGTAAGAAAACTTTTGGAAAAACGATCCCATCATTCTCTTCACCCTGATGACACATGAGATGAAATCCTTACAAAAAAAACTCATTCCTCAAGAGAATGCCTTTCTTCCTTTCTCCACATTAATGGCACATTACCAATTTGCCTTCCCACATTTCATCCCTCCAAAAACTTAATAATCAACCATCAATCTTCTCTCCATCAGAAACATCGAATCTTTTCCTTTTCATGACTTAACCACCAAAAGATTCCATGACGAAACCGTTATAGACAAAACATCAAACACCTTGTTGATCTTTGCTTTCCATGATAGCCCACTATACGAGACCAACACTTCCATGACTTAACTATCATTGCAAAATATTGAACGCTATGTTGATCTCTTCCTTTCCACAAATAACCTACTCCTCCTTTCTATGACTGCATTGTTACAGGCAAAACATCAAACTTGTCATTCTTGGATATCCATTTCTAGAAACTCCAAGAGAAACCTCTTCCTTAAATCTATAACTACGCCTTTGCCCTTGTCCCCCCCCCCCAAAAAAAATCAAGACCAAACAAACCACCATGAAGCTCTCATATCACTTCTTGTAACGAAATTTAGGAAGGTAACCATAATCAATTTAGAAAATTGACTGATCTCCCACTTGCAAAACGGCTTCGTCGTATGTGTAGGTGATCGTACATAGACAATGTGAAATAACTGTCATTATACATATAGGTATTCGTGAAAATGAGTAGAGAAGAAAATACAAGATATATGTGACTTGCCACAAGATTACATCACGAGGAAACACCAAAAATTCATTCTACTAGCAAAATAAGGAGAATAGAGGATCCAAGAGGGATAATGCCCAAATACAATAAACATGCAAGAAACATCTCTCGTCTCTTCTTTCATACAAACAAGAGAACCTTTGGAAAAAGCATTAATTACATCTCTTCTCTTTTAAAATTTAAGAGAGCCTTTGAAAAAACCATCCTACCTCTTCAAAAATCTAAGAGAACCTTCATAAAAACTATTCCACATCTTTTCTTCACTTTGCCAACACATGAAAAAATTTCTTAGAAAAAACTTTATGAGAGAGACACCCTCTCTTCTTTCTTTTTCTCAAATCCATCTTGCTAGCACAAGAGAAAATTAGTGTATGCTTTAAAGAAAATGATGTCTCTATAGCTTTTATAACATGCCTTAACTTGAAAGCAGGTGAAAATATCCTTCCATCCTTAAAAGGATGCCTCTTGACCAACATCCAAAATTACGATATTACCTTTGAAAAATGATCCATGCGATTTTACTCCTCTCGTTTTGATTCATTCACCTAAGATTACTCGATTGTGGGTTGCTTAGGTACATGTACAGGAATACGCAATAAATTACTTCATTGCATGGTAGTTTAGGGGTAGAATTATGTGGTCACTCCAATATATACATCGAGTAGATACAATATAGTTTTGTGTATGGAATGATTTTGTAATTTGTATATGAACGGGGAATATTACTATTATAGGTCGTGCATGTATGATATTATTTATGTGCATATTATTGCAAGAGCCAAAGTATATAGATTGACATTTACCCTATTAATCTATATGCTAGAAGTATAGAGTACCATAATTTTGAATCTATCAGCCTGGATCTCAAATGAACTATAATGCAGATTGCCGGTTTCGAGATGGAAAATATAGGAGGATCCAACGGTTTAGATAAAATTGATGCACCCTTCCCTTGATACCATACTCTAATACCTGAAGTAGAAAGAAAGGGTTCATGTATCAAAACATAAGGTGTACACTGAATCCGTATTTTTTCTAAGCCATTCTAGCTATCTAGAACTTTGAGTTCAACTATCTGCCTTCAACTTCTAGTTTAGAAGATCATTAATTTAAGCAAAATAATTCATGGCATGATTATGGACGCACATCAAGGTCATAGCACTCAATGCTGTTTGCCAAGATGGTAGCATATTTGAGGTTTTTCATGCTTATATGGAGGTCAAAGCTAAGTATCTGTTTGGATGTGCCATCCGATTGTATTGCAATATCAATCAAATGTAGAAGAAATGACCAGATCGTTATTTCTTTCATTAGCATTCTCTATGACGTTCCAGGCTACAAATTGCAATTATACTTTCAAGTTGGATCAGAAAGAAATATGAGTGCAACTTGAGGGCCGCTTCCTCGTTATTATTACTAGGGACATCATTAGATTTTGATATTCCTCTTATCAAATTCGAAGTTGGCAATTCATTTCACTCTTGCATCCAAACGCGCTAGTGTTCATTCAGCGAATCAAGGTGTGAAGCAATGGAGTTCTTTAACCAAGTATAGCAACATGACTAATCTTTACATTATTTTCTAAGCAATTTATTGTAATTCTTGTACTTAACTTATTTTCTGTCCATCTGTTTTTGGTAACCATGAATCACTTGCGGGAACAAGGCAGATCATGTACATGCCATTACTGGTGCTGTGGTGTGCAATATCCAAGCCTTCCATCAGGTAGGCCTTATACCTTGTAGATTTTCTAGACCAAGAATAAATATAGTCAGTTTGTCAGGTGGGCCACAGTGTTTGAAATAGTTCATCAGTTAAAAGAACTTAAGTTTTCTTCAGCCATGCATTTGTTTAAAAAATTCTAGCCCACCAGACGAGTGGACCAACATGATCATCACGGCCGTGCATCTAAATAGGGTATATGATGAATGCAGTGGATCTAGTACCAATGTGCCATGCTGGCACATGTGCGGCATGTGCCTTGTACAAGTGTGTGGACATACCAAAGCTCTTGTATGTATGTCTATTTGTTGTTGACTCATTCGGCTCGGGTTGACTCAGGTGCAATCCCTTCTACTTAGGTAGTTGATAACGTACGTTAGGATTGCAAGTGGACGGTTCCCATCATGACTTGGAAAATAATCAACCTGGCCCGGCCCAGTCAGATCCATTTACATTCTTACGTGTGAGTCGATTGCATTTGTTGGTTATTAGTGTTGATGGAACGAATCAGGAGATTGAATCTGGTCTTTGAATGGGTTTAGGTTGCGTATTTGGAAATTACCCAACTGACTTAAAGGAGACGTGAAAGAAAGCTCTTGAGAGAGGGTAAAATGTGGCCAATTAAATGGGACCCACTTGTCCCATTCAAGTGAAATACATTCATATTCGCACCAATTCACTCAGTGAATGTGCACGTCTCACTCAATCCAAACCGTCTAAATCATGGGGGCTTGCTATAGGTGGGTGATAAGCTAAAAATTGCACTGAAGGGATTGCCTCAATCATCTGATTTGATGGCCGTCATCAGTCACAGTTTAACACAAGAAATATTCAAGTACGGCTTTGAGAAGCTAATTTCGTCCGAGGAAATGCCCCATCTACAACCGGTATGATGATTCGGACGGTTTGGATTGGTATACATGTAGACTACATTTGCCATAGCTATGTGCGTGCATATGGACGATCATGGTCTGTCGGTCGGGTCAAATAATCCACCTAAAGAGTTGAAACGTTGAACCAGTCTTCGTTCTGATTATGACTTCGGCTTCGCCTTGCCCTGTCGCCACTCAGGATCGCCAGCCGAGTAGGGCCCACATGCTGAGATGGTCAGATGATGATCTGAGCCGCCCATGTAATGGATGCTCCCTGTTAGAGCCATCATAAGAAACCTACGCTGAAAGGATAACTCTTGACCATTGATATTTATTGAATGAATTTAGATCATTAAAAAGTGATTTTCAATAGATTATATTCAACATTATAGATCGACAATCAAGATAGTCACTGAAGTATGAATTGTTGGAAATCTGTTCAGCGGAAGCATAGAAGAAGATCAAACAATTACCACACAGCCACATAAGCAATTAACGCAAAGACAAATGAATTTTACGTAGAGAACCCTTGCGATCAACGCAAAGACAAACGAATTTTACATGAAAAACCTTTGCGAGAAAAAACCACAACACAAGGTGACACCTCCACTATGAATCTCAAATTATTACAAAGCTAATCTACCACAAGTAGATTCCAGAGAAGAACAAAGCACCTTCAAACATCACAATCTCTCCCCCAAGCACTAAACTCGTATTAGGACTCCTTGGTATTTATTAGATTGTCTCTAACAATGATTAGGAAGTGTTTATATAGGCCTCCAACCCAAATTAGAAACATGTTATGCAAAACCGCATAAACATACATTGCACCGCATGTCCATCGACGAGTTCGACCTAGTGTAAAAACAATCAAGAGAGTTTGCTCCAAAAAATTGTCTTGCTGCCTCAACTTAGACCTGTTTGGCCGACCCGTCAGGCGACCGGTCGTGGACTCTATTTTTGCATAACCTTTGAAGACTCTCCAACAAACTCCACCGAGACTTCAAAACATCGAACCATCTTCTCTTCTCTTCATAAATCAATTCCTCATCAAACATAGTGTCATCGCTTCTCATGTATCATTGCGTCTTCATTAAGCCTTTGTCAATCCCAAAGAAGTTACGCAGAACTTAAACTTCTCTGTCGGGACCACCTTGGTCAGCATATCTACCGGATTTACGCTAGTGTGAATCTTGTCCAGATTTACATCTTATTTCTCAAGCACCTGTCGAATAAAAGGGTGACGCACATCAATGTGTTTAATATGAGAGTGATGAACAGAATTTTTAGCCAAATTGATAGCACTAAAGCTGTCACAATTAACTGACACGGTTTCCTGCTGAAGCCCCAACTAATTTATCATCCCTTTCAACAAAACAGCTTCCTTGAAAGCCTCTGTCACTGTCGTATACTCAGCTTCAGTAGTGGAAATAATCACCACAGACTGAAACTTAGATATTCAACTAATTGCTCCATCCGCTAACACAAACGAGTACCCTAAAGTCGATATCCTACTGCCCACACTACCTACGTAATAAGAATCGACGTAAGCAACTAACTTGTCCTTGGACTCTTCAAACGTTAAGACGTAGTCTTGCGTACCCCGAATATATCGAAGTAGCCATTGCACAGTTTCCTAGTGTTGTTTACCCAGGTTAAATATGAATCGGCTAACAACACTCATAGCCTATGAAATATCCGATCTTGTACAGACTATAGCATACATTAAACTGCCCACAGCACCTGAATAGGGCACATGAGACATAACATGCTTTTCTTCATCTGTTTTGGGACAATGTTCAGAAGAAAGCTTGAATGAGATGCGTGGGGAACGCTAACCGGTTTGGACTTATCCATCTCATATTTTTTCAACACCTTCTCAAGGTATTCCTCTTGAGATAACCACAATATACTTATCTTCATGTCTCTATGAATATATATGCCAATAACCCTCTTTGTAGCCCCAGATCATTCATCTCGAATGTCCCTGAAAGTTGAGTCTTCAACACATCGATGTTAAACATGCTATGACTAGCAATAAGCATGTCATCGACGTACAATACCAGTGTGAGAAACTTCTCATCATTCAGTATCTTGAAATAGACACAATGATTATACTTACTCCTAGAAAAGCCCCAACTCATTATGAAGGAATCAAATTTCTTGTACCACTGCCTAAGCGACTGTTTAAGACCGTACAACGATCTCCTCAACCTGCAAACCTTGTTCTCGGCCCCTTGCACTGTATAACCTTCTGGTTACACTGTAAATCAGCTCTTCCAATTCCCTATGCAGGAAAGCAGTCTTTACATCATCTGTTCCAGCTCGATGTCGTATTGGACAACCAGTGCCAACACGAACCTGATAGATGCTTACTTCACAACCAGCAAAAAAAATCTCACTAAAGTCCACACCTTCACTTTAAGCATACCGGTTTGCTACCAACCTTACCTTGTATCTATCATGTTTCTTCCGAAAACTTCACTTGCACTCAATCACTTTTCGACCCACTATAAGCTCCACAAGCTCTCAAGTTTCATTCTTGTATAGGAAGTTTATCTCGTCTTACATTGTCATCTTTCACTTTTCAGTATCTACATCATGTAGTGCCTCCTCAAAGTTAGACGGATCACCCTCATCTGTAATGAGAGCGAATGTAATGTTCGAGTCATTCCTATACATTGCCGGTAACCTACGATCCGTAGGTGGATTTCTTCGCACAGGTGGCTGCTCCACCTGATCCTGTACCTCTGTATGCGCCTCAGTATCGACTTGTGTCTCATCTCTGTCATATTGTATGTCAACAATCGCTAATTTTTTTGGTTCCTTTGCTGCATCCTTATGGAACAAAGACCTTTCATCGAACTTGACATCACGGCTCAGGGTAATCTTCCATGTGACAAGGTCATATATGCAATAACCCTTCACACCATCATCATAGCCCACAAAGATTCATTTTCTGGCCCTATGGTCTAGCCTATCTCTCTCAACTGACGGTACATGAGAGTAAGACTCACAATCAAAAACCCACAGACTTGAGTAGTTTAACGTATGACCACTCCACACTTCCTCAGGGATTTTACATTCAATTGCCATAGAGGGTGAAGCGAATTCATCTATTCACTAAAATCAAGCAACTTGCAAATCAACTTGTTGAACGTGCTAATGTGGTCATCTACATCTGTCCCCTCCACCATCTTCAAGGTGAAGAGTTGCATCATTAGATACATGCGATTTTCTAGAGACTTCTTTATATAGATGTTCTCTAGCATGGTCCATGTCTCTACAGTGGTCTTTTCCTTCATGACGTTATAGAGGACATCATCAACAAGGCACAATTGAATTGAGGACATAGCCTTCTCATGTATCTTGGTCCACTCATCATCTTCCATGTCAGTAGGTCGCTTTCCAATGGTATTCACGACCCCTTGATGAGTTAGGACGACCTGTCATCTTCACCTTCCACAACTCAAAGTTATCTTCACCTGAAAACTTCTCGATGTCGAACTTCGTACTTAAAGCCATAAGATTGTCTCAGAAAACTCCTTCTTCACCTTCCAACAATAGCTCTGATACTACTTATTAGAAATCCGATCAGCGGAAGCACCGAAGAAGATCAAATAATTACCACAAAGCCACACAAGCAATCAACGCAAAGACAAATGAATTTTACGTGGAAAACCCTTACGGAAAAAAACCACGACACAAAGCGACACCTTCACTTTAAATCTCAGATGATTATAAAGCTAATTTACCCACAAGTAGATTCCAAAGAAGAGCAAAGCACTCTCAAACCTCATAATCTCTCCTCCAATTCCTAAACTCGTATTAGGACTCCTTGGTATTTATTAGATTGTCTCTAACAAGGATTAGGAAGTTTTTATATAGGCCTCCAACCCAAATTAGAAACATGTTACTCGAAACCATGTAAACATACATCGCACCGCACGTCCATCGACTGGTCGGCCGACCGGTCAGACCTAGTGTAAAAACAGTCTAGAGAGTTTGCTCCAAAAAACTATCTTGCTGCCTCAACTTAGACCTGTCTGGCAACTGATCAACCAACCGATCTAAAAAACTCCAAAAACGTTCAAAGAGTTGATGTGCAAAACTGTCCACTAGCTGACTGATTGGGCGACCAATCATGAACTCTGTTTTTGCAAAACCTTTGAAGACTCTCCAGCATGACTAAGAGATTACGGCTTGTTTAATGATACTAAGAAAACGATGGACGGTTCAAATCCTCAAAAGTTCTCAGCATGTGGGCCCCACTAGAGCGACACAAACGGGCGACATAAGTCGCGACAGAGGCAAGACAACTCGTGAGTAAATAACTGTTTTTTTTTTTTTTCTTTTCTTTTTCTTTTCTTTTTTTTTTCTCCAAATCGCATTGCCCGAAGCGTAACCCGATTCGAAAGAGACTTGGAGTAAATGTATCATGCGCGCGAGGGCACATACGTTTGTGCGCATGCAGACGTGCAAGCACGTCTGTGGGCCAATGGCTCCAATGGCTCCGATTGATGCAATCACATGCTCAATCCATCTGCATGTAGAGATGCACATGCGTGATAGAATCGAGTAAATGCCCTCACGGGTCTTCATTCAACTAAAAGGACCCGATTGCTAGAATTGTAAGTTTTCAACGGTGGCCGTCCGACCCCACCTGCCATGTATTACGTAATCGGTGATGAACGTCCCTTGCTGAGCATACTCAATGGGCGCATTGATGTGTAACGGCACTTATTTAAATTACAATAGATCTACTTTAACAAATCACGATTAGTGGAAAACAGATTAATAGAAAACTCTCCTTACAAAGCAAAACAGCCGAAGTTATAGTATGTAATCTCTCCTTAAAATTCATCTACATTATAGAGCAAGCGTTTGGATTGTCATCACTGAAAATCTGAGGGGCATAGCTGTAGTGGATGAAGTAAGGAGCAATGCTTTCATTCCATTTCAGTTCCTCTTTCTTTTCTTCCCCATTTTCTTTTGATTCTTCTTCTTCTCTTTTCTTTGGTTCGGGCTTCTTGGCGTTGATGAGGACTTCTTTTGCTCTTTCTTTCTTTTCTTCCTTCTCATGTTTCTGGGGGACGATCTCGGCATACTTGTGGGCCTTACTGTGAAGGTATTCGATCAGTTTATGTGGGTCTAAGACACCGTTGATCGTGCAAGTCTGGGCCTTTGGGTCTGTATTAACACTTTCGACACCTGCATTCGCCGTAGGGAAAATTAGGGTTTTGAGATGGATTTGTTTGATTTTGGTTAAGTGAAACACTGGTTTCTGACGCCCTACCTTCAAGGGCCCAACAGAAAACGGCACCGCATGTGCCAACGCGGTGAGCCTAGTGACGTATCTAAGACGTCCATTAGGATGCCCACACATGGATATCCATTTATTAGGTGAGTGATACATGTATGATAGGATGATTGGAAAATGGTAAGTATACATTAATTGCCCTGCTTGATTAGTGAGCTGGCCTCATTTTTAGATGGGACATTCTTAATGAGTGGACCGCCTGATGAACACTAGAGATCCAGCGCATATGTGGCACATGGCATCGGAAGGTGGGGGTCTGGCATTCACATTTCTACTTGAATATTTACCTTTGAGTTTCAGTATCTTCTTCTTCAGGTCATACTCACATTTCTCACAGTGCATGTGAACCTTTATCACGGTTGTTTTCGCAACAGCCTGAAAGAACAGCATCGACAACAGTGAAGAATCTTGGGTTAATGTATATATTTTCAAGCATACCATGCAATAATAAATGGACATCCACTCCATAATTGATGCATGGCAAGTGGTGCCGCAAAAATACAGATTTTCCTTCTAGTGGGACCTTCCATGAATGGCCCCGATTGAAAGTCACATGGAACTAACTGTTGGGATTAGGAGCCCCGCTGCAGAAGCAATCAAAGCAAGCGAAGAACACACCACAATCGCAATCAACAAGCAAATCATCACACACAAGAAGGCAATTCGATTTTTATGTGGAAAAACCCTAAGGGTAAAAAAACCACGGCACAAAGCGACACCAATCTACTATGAATCAGAAGTTACAAGATATTACAGAAGAAAACCCTGGATCACAGCCCACAAGAGAAATCCCAAGCTACCCGAAGCTAATTCTCACATGAGAAGGACAAACATAGTCATTTCCATCAACCCAGAGAACTCCAAACTTCCTACATAGTTCTTTTTCTCACCCTAGAACCCTCTCAATCCCTTGGTCCATTGGCGGCAACCCTAATCTAGGATTACATCCCCTTAAATAGGGAAAACCAAAATTAGAAACTCCTTGCGCAACAAACCCAGAACAAAAAGGAAACTGCCGAATGGTCGGCTAACCGGTCGTACCCCCCACCGGCCGGATGGCTCAAAAACGTTCCAGAAATCCCGCTGTCTTGCTCCAACATGACCAACCGGTTGGTGGTCTTGCTCCAAGATTTGAGGCGTTAAAGCCCAACACTAACGATGTTCCTGTCTATATGTATGGGAGCCTTCAAATGGACCGTCGAGATTCTGCTGGAGAAATTCATGGCACAAATCATATGTTCTGTGTAATTTTCAACCAGAGCCATAGAAGAGGCCGGACACGATCACATGGCCCACATATTGGTGGATCCGATACACCAAAAATAAAATAAAAATAAACAGTATCTTCGTCTAGTAGAAAGAGGTTCTATCAAAAGTATGAAATTTGCATCAAACGAAGCTAAAATGCAAAGATCGCTGGAACACCCAAGAACAAATTTGCAAGGCATGGAAATATTATTTCTCGTAGAAATGTAAGACCATTTATTTTTAATAACTGATTTTTTCTATGATTATGCTTCAAAATTTGGATTTTTATAATTTTTTGTTAGATTGATTTCAATCAGGATTGATGTGGATTCAGTTCAATTCAAATTTAAATGGGATTGGCAGGAAGCATACTTCTTTGACTTCTTTCTTCTCCTCTCCTTTCTTCTTCAATGGCATGTCTTGGTTTTTCTTGGGCAACGAAGATACCACCTCCACCTTCTTATTGCTTGTTGTCTCAATCTGCTCACGGATTTTCTTCGGATCGATCTTACCCTTCACTGTAATCTTCCCATCATCGATATCGACATCAATGTTTTGAAATCCTGTAAACATAGCATGGTAATAAGGCTGCTTACAGTTTATAGCGGCAATGCAGGCAAAAGTGTGAGAGACCCCAGGCTATCCATCATCTGGGACCCACCATAAAGATACGCTGGGCCAGATATCAGGCCTGTCCACTTGTCGAATGGACCACATATGACCGATGGTTTGTATTCAACATACATATGTGGCCCACCTAAAGAGTGGTGAACTAGCCTTTTTTTTTTGGACCAGGGCCTGTTTACAATGTGGCCCACATGACAAATGATGAGGATTCCACACATGAGTGAATCAGCTGGTCACCTTGGGTTCTCGAGAGGGGCTTTTGGACCTCACGTGCACATTGGCTGCAATGGAGATTGACCTTGTACACCACACAAATCACACCATCGACCTCTTTCTCCTCCTTTGCATCTCTCCTCTCATGAATTGCCATTTTCACCACCATACACTCAAAACAAAGAATCCTGCAAACGTCGCAAGAAATGGGGTTTCTTGGATCTGGATGACAAGCTATGTGGGCCTTTGAGCTGAGTTGGGGTTTGGTAGGATTGGCTGAGGGTAGCTCACTTGCTCTTCTACTCACTGAAGGAGACTTGAGAGAAAACAAACCAGACCATGCGTCTCTACTCTTAAGGAAGCATGAAAGGGTCTTCGTGTATTTAAAGAGAATCGACAGTAGATTCTTAACGTATCAAAAAATTCCCCTTCTCTTTTATTAACTTGCACTATTAGCTTCATAGCCATTGATATGATAGGCCCCACCGTAGATAGCCCACTTAGGAAAATCTCCCAGATGCAAAAATGCCAACCCTTTCAATATTTGCACCCAAAAACTGCAACGGTTCACATTCAACCAAAAAAAGGCCAAATATTCTATAGCCAGGATCGTCCAATGTGGGGAAATTATTTTAGTGCATGGACCATCCAGTGTGAGGCCCATCATATCAACGGTTTGGATCACTGAACATGTGCCCCATTTGTATAAACTGAAAAGCAGAACATAACAGTACAAAGTCAGGCCCACAGTGCCAAGCTTTACTATTTTATTCCCAAAAGTAGAAAGAAAGGGTGTGTCTATCAAAAAGTGTGGGGTGCAACCAGTGGATCCCGTTCAGGCTAGAAGAACCAATGCTTGGTGGACAGACGATGAGGGAAATCTGATGGGGTATATTTGAGCCATTTCCCTAGTAAGCAAGTCCATGATACTTTTATGTGGTGCGCACGCTCTTAACGTGCGCACCGAGAGGTTTTCTGATAAATGAGAATGATTCTGGCCCATGATTAACGGTCCAGGTCTTTCGGTAAATTCTTGAAACTTTTTTGAACCACTCCTTTTAGTTTTGAAAGTTGCCATAGAATTACAATCTATGCGGACAACCTCCGCAGCTTATCGATTCTGCCCGTATTTCACTAATAACGGCAATAAAGAAGAATTCGATACTCTGGCAGAGTGTCATGGATGATACGCAGGCGCTAAGAAATTGCAGATGTGGCATACAATCAGCTTAAACCACTTTGTATAGATGGTGTATCCCATATGGCTCTTGGACTAAAAACTATACTGATTAAATTTGCCGACTGGCTGATTGGAGGAAATTAATTGGACGGTCAAAATGAAAAGTAGCCACTGCTCTGAATTCAACAAGAAAATGGACATTACAGATGTTTGGACAATTTTTTTTTTTTTTTTTTTTGTCATGCAAGGCACCCACCCTGGTAGTTGCACAAAGCACTCACATGGTTAATTACATGATCCACCCACCCACTGGTGGGATTAGAGTGTCTCCTTAGCACTCGAACTTGAGAGCTATTGTTGAAATGCTTTTCAGTTGGGCTAGCAGGCGAAACAGATGTTAGGACAATTTAATTGAAAGCGGATTGGGTAGTAACCCTAATGCTGTGAGGCCTACCGTCATGTATTATTTTTTTATCCATGCATCCATTTCATCTTAATGCATGAGCTTAAAAAATAAAGCAGATTCAAAAATCAAGTGGACCAACACGGAGAAGAAAAGTGGGGATATTCAAGTAGACCACAACCCAGGAAAGAAAAAGTAGGGATATAGTCACACCATTAACCATTGAAACCTTTCTAGAGCCCATTGTAATGTTTAGGGGGTGTTCACATGGTAAGTTACTTTAGATAAGCTACTTATGCCTCAAGTAACTTATCTTGGTTTCTAACCATGAAGTTAAAGTGATTAAGTAACTTTAAATAAAAAAGTTACTTATAATTAATCATAAACCAAACTTATCTCAAATAAATTATTTATCCACATATGTAAGTAGAAAAAGCAACTTATTTAATGGTATCCAAACGGGCCCTTATTTGCCATCCAACCTATTGATAAGGTCTCACCACCCTGGATGAAGGAAAAACACAAATATCAACTTGTTACAATATTCTTGTGGCCTTAAGAAGTTTTTAATGGTATGCATTCAATCACCACTGTTTCCTATGATGTGGTCAACTTGAGCTTTTGATTTGCTTCATTTTTGTGCTCATGCCCTAAAATGAGCCGAAAAAACAGATAAACTGCCTGGATAAAGCACATACATCACAGTAGGCCTCACAGAGCCCAACGCCACCTACCTGTGTGATGTTGGGGTCAACACTAGGCCTGGCAACGGGTCGTGTTGAACCGTGTTCGTGTCGTGTCAAAAAATTGCTCATCCAAACTCGACCCGTTAACTAACGGGTCAAAATTTAGTAACCCAAACCCGAACCATTAAATAACGGGTTACCCATAACCCGACCCGTTTAACCCGTTAAATAAACGAGCACGGATTGACCCGCTACCCTATTAACCGGTCACAAAATGAACCTGTTTGACCATCATATTGAGAAATGCATCGACATAAATAAGTAGTAAGCTTGTCATTGCATTTAAAAATTAAAACTCAAGTCATAAAACCTCACAATGCACTAAAATAACATGTAAATAATGTACTAGAAACATATATATCTCAGAAGAAGATGTCAAAACAATAATAATACACACCTGTTTCAAAGAACCTCATACTTGCCTTCAATAGTAAAAGTTAGCTTTTAATATTGAGAACCTCATGCAGTCATGCTTGCCTACAAAATTTTATTAACCAATATTAAAAGTTAACTTTTAAAGAATGAAGAACTAGAAAAGTAAAAATAAAAAGAAAAAGGTAAGAAGAAAAAATCAGTACGAGAAAATTAACAAGTGATTTTATTAATAAATTTCAATACCTCTCATTGATTATTAAGAGAATTAGTATTGGAGCATTGCGTTGAAGTAGCAGCCTCACAATTCAAATTGAAGACATCCTCAGTGAGCTCTTCCAAGTCAGTTTAATCTTTCTCTACAAGTAGGTATAGTAAAGAAAAATAAATAAAAAAAATTCACAAATGTTCATATTATGAAAAGAAAAGAAAATTAGTACAAATTATATAAGATTTACCTCCCTTGCCAAAAAGCCAATCTCGACTACATAACAAAGCTTGAACAGTTTCAGGCAATAATGAACTACGATATTGATCTAGTACTCTACCACGTATACTAAATGCAGATTCAGAGGCAACTGTAGAAATAGGAATTGTCAACACATCACGAGCCAAATGAGAAAGTATAGGATAACGAAATTGCTCTCCTTTCCACCAAGTAAGAGCATCTAACTCTTACTTTCTGTCTAGCCTTTCTTCTTCTAAATACTTACGTATTTCAGATTTTGTACTTGAAGAAGAACCCTCTTTGTAACAAATATCAAAATCCTGCATTATAGAAAAGAAGTTAATTAAATCCTTCTGAATTTAAATCTACTAACAAATTGGACTTTTTATATAAATAAAATTGTAGTTTACCTTGAAAATAATGTCCCCACTTTCAGCCTGACTTGGAGTCTCATGTATTGGATTACTTGGGTTGAAGAGATGAGATAAATTTTCGGAGTACACGTCAAAGAGAGAGAAAAATGCATTATGAACACGCTGCAACTCATAAGAATTCTTACTATGAAGCTTTCCATAAGCCCACTCTACAAACTAAATTTTGTACCGAGGATCTAAAACAACAGCAATTGCAAGAATAAGACTATACTCTGACCAATACTTTTCAAACTTCTCATTCATCTTAGCTCCCATCCCTCTCAAAAAACTATCACTGCCTTCCATGACTGTCTTGATATTATGTTGGATGATAAATACCTTAGGGAAGAATAAGTTTGATGTTGGGTATTTTGTTCCAGAAAATAAGCAACTTCATAGAAGTACCCCAAAAACTTGGAAATCTTCTCTATTTTATCCCACTCTTCAGGTGAAGGACAACGATTGAAATTGGAATCAATCAACCCTAAATTGATAAAAGCACGACGATAGAAAAGTGCACTCTCAAGCATGATATAGGTTGAGTTCCATCTAGTAGGCACATCTTGTCGCGAGCCTCTTCTACTACCCTTTATCCCTACTTGTGCAACACAATCATAGAACTTATGTTTCCTTGCAGGTGAACCTTTCATGTATTTGATGCAATCCCGAACCTTTAACACCGATTCATCAATTTCTTTAAGTCCATCTTGGACTATCAAGTTCAAAATGTGAGCACAACAACGAACATGAAAGAATTGACCACTCATTAAAAGCACACCTCTAAAGTTTAATTGATTCTTCAAAATATCAACAAAGCGATCATTAGAAGAAGCATTATCCAAAGTAATAGAAAATAACTTCTTCTCAATCCCCCACTCGGTTAACAGTGCATTAATTTGATCAGACAATGCAGCACCAGTGTGTGGAGGGGGCATGTGACAAAAGTTTAAAATCCTTTTAATCAACCTCCAATCTTGGTCAAGAAAATGGGCTGTGAGAGTAAGGTACCCATCAGTCGATATAGATGTCCACAAATCAGATGTCAAACAAATCCTCCCTTCAACTGAATTTAACAAATTTTGAAGTTTTTTCTTTTCATTTTTGAACATCCTCAACACACATGCCTTGGCAGTATTCCTACAAGGTAGCTTGATATCAGGAGAAATATAAGCAAATATATCCCTAATGCCCTCATATTCAACAAATTTAAACGGCAAATCATGCTTGATAATTGCCTCAATCACTAAATCACGAAATCTCTCAATATCAAATTTTGGGGATCGTATTAACAAAGACCCTTCAGATTGTGAGAAAAGTAGTTGTTTTATATCACCATGTTTGTTTTTAGGACAACTTCGCATGTGATGCAGCATATTGCCCGTCCCATGACTACTCTCACATACATAGACTACTCCACATTGTTTGCATTTTGCACGTTTCTTCTTATCCTTACCTAAAGGTACTGGCTCAAACAAGTTCCAAGCAGGTGATCTCAATTTGCGCTTACCCACTTGAAAGCCTTTAGCATTTTTCTTTGTAGGGCTTGACTCTGTAGTTCCTTCTGTGTCATCAATATTGTCACCTAATCCAGTTGAAACTTCGATAGAATCCTCATTACTATTCATAGAATCCATATACATGTGCACCACAAAAAGATAAAGACATTAATGTATTTATCATAGGATGATTCAAAAATATGATAGAAATTCACATCATTGTAATATTTAGAATCTAAATTCAAAGATTGATGAATGGCCACATTTATGTGTGTTGTGAAAGAATGGATTTAATTTGTAATAACCTGTTTGCAAATGATTTTTTTTCCATTTTTGGTTGTACTTCTGCATATTAACATAAATATGCATGAGGGCAATGGGTCATCTCAAGTGAGTTGAACTAGATGGACAGTGTGTCGGGCCGGCTAGAAATGTGACTTGTCCATTTAAGTAAATGGGTTGGGCTTAGTTCAGATCCTCCAATCATTTTCCATATCATTTTAGGGCATAAGTAAAAAATGACACAGATGCAAAGTTAAGTGGACCACAACACATGAAATAGTGGAGATTGAACTTGTACCATTAAAAACTTCTTGGGGGATAATATTTGTGTTTTTCCCTTTATTCATGATCATTTGACTTGTCTGGCAAACAAACATCGTGGTGAGCCTAGGAAGGCGTCATCATCCCCACCACTTCCTTTGCATATCTCAATTCATTGTACCACATGAGTCCAAAAATGAAATAGATTCAAATCTAACAAGAACCATACCGTAAGAAACAGTGGTTATTAACCATTAAAATCTTCTAGTGGGCAACAAAAGTTTTGGATCAAGATGATATTTATTTATCTTCCTTCATCCAGTTCCTGTGACCTTATCAATAGGTTAGATGAGAAATAAACATTAGGAAAGTACAGTGAGCCTCAGAAAGTTTTTAACAATGAACCCTTCAATTATCACTGTTTCTTATATTATGATTCACCTGAGATGTAGATATGCTTCATTTTTGAGCTCATTAACTAAAATGATTTGGCAAAACAGGCAATGGGTGGATATGCAATATATACTTTATGGTGGGCCCTTGACAAATACATTCTAGGAGAAAAATCAGGCAGATCCAAAACTGTTTTGAAATACTATAATCTTATGGTGTTTTGAAAAATCAGGCAGATCCAAAACTGTTTTGAAAAATCAGGCAGATCCAAAACTGTTTTGAAATACTATAATCTTATGGTGGGCCCTTGACAAATACATTCCAGGTGAAAAATCAGGCAGATCCAAAACTGTTTTGAAAAATCAGGCAGTCCATCTGTTTTGAAATACTATAATCTTATGGTGTTGTAAAAATCAAGCAGATCCAAAACTCAGGTGGGCCACAACCAACGAAACAGTGGGAACTAAAATTTCCACCATTGAAACCTTCCTAAAGCTGACACATGATGTTTATATGCCATCCAAACCGTTCACATGGGTTATTACCCCTCAGATAAACTGTAATCACAATTATCATCCTTATACAAAACTTCTGTAGTCCCCAAGTGTCAATCCCCACAGACGGACGGATTGGATTTGTCAAGGACATCTCTTTGGGCCCCACACAGCCACGGGCACAGAAATATCTCTGTGCCCGTCCTCACTAGCAATCCGCTTCCATCTTGGTGGGTTTTCATTTCGTAAAAAAAAAAAAAGAAAAAAAGAAAAAAAGAAAAAAAAGAAGCAAAGTTGAGAGAGAGAGAGAGAGAGAGAGAGAGAGAGGCCTCACCTGAGAGGCGCTGACGGCGTGAGGCAGGAGAGGCCGAGAGGGTGAGGCCGCGTGAGGCAGGGAGAGGGGCTGACGGCGTGAGGCAGCCAGGCAGGTGAGGCAGGGAGAGGGGCTGGCTAACGGCATGGCTGACGACGTGAGGCAGGGAGATGGGCTGGCTGACAGCGTGAGGCAGGGAGAGGGGCAGGGGGCTGACGAGAGAACTGAAGAGAGGCATAAGGTTAGGGTTTTTTTTGTTTTGTAATGCTGTAATTACCAAAATGCCCTACTAACGGGTCAAACGTTTTTCGCGGGTTAAACACTGACCCGACCCGTTATCGAAACGGGTCTTAACGGGTCAACCCGTTAGTGATCCGACACGATAAGGGTGGACCCAAACACTGTTTTTTTCGTGCTGGTTAACGGGTCGTGTGGAGTTTTGCCGGGCCTAGTCAACACGCAATCTGCATCCAATTCAATCGATTTGCCTCCTGGAACCAATCTACGATGAGTTAGCTCAGGTTCATTTTTGCCACGCGTACAAGTTCTTAGTGTCTGAGTATCAAACAACTCAGAAATTCGTGATTAGATGGAAAGGGTGGTTAATTCATGATTAGCTGTTAAGGAGTAGTATGGAATCTTAACTCAGGGAAAGCACGTGGTAATTGGTATGTTTGGCCGCTAATTCATGATTAGATGTAAAGGGTCGCTAATTCATGAGTAACTGTAAAGGGTCGTTTGGGAGCGTGACAGGATGAGAACATGTGGTAATTGGAATGTTTGGGAGTAATGAATTGGAATCTATCTCACATCGAATATAAATAAGACACCTTCTTGAAATCGTATGATTTCATTTAAAATAAATTCTAATTATCATCGTTTTGTAAATCATTGTCATCCCTTTTACTCCTTTCAAATACAGATTACCAAACACAATATGATAACCTTGATTATTGAATTATCTGATTCCAATAGACTTTTAATTGTAGGCTGCCAAACGCAGCTTATCATTTCAATTCACTTAGATTCCATGTATGAATATTAAATACATGCTCTAAGATGACCCTTAAGACGAATTATATGGTCCTGATGCATTAAAGTTTGAGCATCGTTGCATGTATTTTTCGAAAGTTCCGTGCATTTCTTGGTATTAGCTAGGCCGTTGATATGATGGGTCCTATTTCCGATGGGCTTTATATATATATATATATATATATATATATATATATATATATATATATATATATATATATATATATATATATATATATAATAAAATAAAATCTTCATTGGATGATTCTATCCATTCCATCTATGATATTTTATTTTCCAGTGGTTGTGCTCTTTCCCCGACCGTTTATCCATAGGTTACTTATCTAGTGGTTAGAATCGTCTCATCATGGATGTTTTATATGAATCACCCCTTCACTGTGGTTTCCATCAAATCAACGGTGGGATTCTTGGACCATGGGCTCGACCTGAACTTCAAGCTGGGGCATCCGGACACTCGTAGGTCCCCTCCTAAATAGGATCGATCAAGTGGTTAATGGTAGATTTTTGCCAAACACTACCCAAGGAGGCACACCTGTGTAAGATACGGCTTTTCATCACGTGGGCCCATCATGAATGTGCCCTAGCAAGAAAAACAGCTCAGTCCACCTGTCAGATGGGCCAATGTGTACCAAAATATTGAGTGTACAAAAGAAAAGCCAACAGTCCACATTCGACATACGTTTGGATGAGAGCTGATATCTGGACCTCCTGATTTTAGGCCAGGGCATATTCACTCAGTCGGCCCGAGAAACAATACAAGCCCAGCCTGCATAGCAAATCTTAGGCCCGCCGAGCCCATTCCCAGCTTGCATGATACATGACATAAGTGCGCTTGAAACCCCAAATGGACCAGATCGTGGGGCTCACTCCAGGCTGGTCTGATCTTAGACACAGCACGAGTTCGGCCCAATTAATAAACAGGCTTAAAGTTTATGCCCGGGCCCAACTCTTTGGGCAAGTTCTCCAGCTCAAGCCCATCCCTAAGCGGGCTAGGCCCGCATCCAGACAGGCCTATTGAAAGCCCTAGGCCTGCCTAACAAATGGCCGAGTACTCTCAATGGGCCAGGCTGGTTTGTGGGCTTCAGCTTCAGAAATTGTACATGAGGCAATACGTAAATCTATACGCGTCCAAATTGTGGGTCTCACTTTGGTCGGGTAAGAAGTCCTAGCTGTTCTACTTTGGCAGACCCGATTCAGGATGGCCTGGGCTGACTCAGGTCCCCACTTTATGGGCTTGCCTTGGACATGCTTTGGACCGGCCCAGCTTGTTTAGGGCTCCAGTGGCAAATGTGCACGGGTTTTACAGAATGGGAGGCCTGCATCACAGTTATCATGCAGGACCTGCATACCACCATTAAATGGCACATGTGTAATGCATTCACTGTATGAATTATCTCCGATATTTACAATACCAAAATGCTGGTAGCAATATCGATGACATTGATGGTATCAGAAATTCTAGGTATTAGCGATGTATCGTTAAATATCATCAATGTATCGATATCATCTATATTTTCATTTGTATAAATTTCAGGTGTCACTTGTATTGCCAATGCATTGATCCTACTGGTGCATTGCCAATATTTTTTACTATGTAAATTCCAGGTGTTGCTTGTATCACTAATTTATCTGCAATATTTCAATAATATCGTCAATGTATCAATATCATAAAAAAAATATGTATATTAAAAAATTCTCATTTCATATTTTTATGAGCACATGGTTTTATGTAGCATCCAATTTGATGACAATAATATTGATAATATCGTGATATTATCATTATCGCAACATAGCAATATCGAGACCACAATCTTTCATTTTTTTTTCTAGTTGTCAACAATTTGTTGCCGATATTCTGAAACATCATGTGTTGCTGATATTCTGAAACATCAATGGATGTTTGGAAGGAAGGTTAGAGGTTGGATGGATAGATGGGATGGATGAGATGGTTGGACTGATTTCTTACAACAACACATGCTTTTAGGCTCCCATTAAATAGAAACTTATTATGTATGCATTCTTTTTGTAATTTTTTTATTCTTAAATATGCAAATATGTGTATTTAAGCATCTCCTAAGGTTTCACTAAAAAATTTCACCATTTTCCCCATGTTTCCCTGAATTTCCGATTATCAGTGATATTATCAATGATATCAATATTGTTTCCGTATCCCCAGCTAGCAAAACTTGTAGCAATATAGAAACTTCGAACATTGAGTGCATTTAGGTCGTTCATAGGATCGGGTGCAATATGAGAATGCAACGTACCAATTTCAGGGTAGTGCACTCATTCGAACCATTCATTGGGTATCGGTGTGAACATATATAAGATGTACAAAGTTCAGGGTATTGCACTCATCAGCAGACCAGTAGTATTTTTGGTCCACGGAAACATGCAATATATGCCTCAGTTGGCATGCGCGTTGGAATGGTCCAAATAAGAAATTGCATAGTCACGTAAGCAAGGCCTCACATTCTATCTAAACCTTCCCCAAGCTCCTATTCTTCCAGCCCTTCCATGTCAACGGGGTAGCAAGGCAAGGATGGCAATAGGTGATGTTGTCGTGAAAAACTGGATAATTGTTGCTATGATAAGATCTCTACAATTGGACAAATAAGTGGCCTCTGATCTCCTGAAATAGATGAGCTGGATCTGGACTGGAGGTATGCTGAATCCTGTAGAACACAAAGAGAAGCTAAGAGGGGTGGCCGGGGTCTAGCCATTAGCCCTCCAATGCTTAAGTTGGCTGGGTATAGGAAATGGTAGAAGCAAGACTCGTAAGTAGAGAGTTGTGCATACCTTAACCTCTATGAGGTTGCCCTATTTATAAGGTACTCAGAGAGCAGTAGAGGGCTTCGATCATGGGTGTTATGCCTGTAATGGCGGGCGTGATTCTCGACGACGTGGATCATGCCTATAACTCTCGGAGATGTGTCCGTCTTCTCCAAGCTCATTTTTGACTCCTGCGCGCTTTTATGGCGGTTGTGGCCCAGGTCGGCCTGGCGGTTTTATGAGTCAAGATTGAGCTCTCGACTTGTCGGCTATATCAGTAGAACAACCTAGTTTAAGTTATTTTTTATATATCCAAAATGACTTTCGTAAAGGTCGAATTGTCGTAACATCGGTTTTGGTCCTCGGCTCTCTTTCTGTCATGGTCGGCCGTCTTACACCCAATGTCAGTGTGTGAGCTCGGGGACCTGCACTTGGGCCCATGGGCTTTCCTTGTGATCTAAGGTGAGCTCGAATTTATCCACAACAATAGCCCCCTACTCTCAAGACCGAGTTGATTGGCTCGGGAGTAAAAAGAAAATGATGAGCTGACCTTAGCAAGCGCGGGTCTTTTGAAATTTCAAAATTCCATGCAGCCGTCGTCAACAGAATGGGTGGGAAACATCGTCATTAATGCCCTAGTTTGAATTCCAAATGTTGCCATGATTGTCATGCAGCGTAGAAGCTTTTTCAGGAGCTCAGGCGAATGGGTGATTGACGCATGACATATGCATACCAAACAAGCCATCACTTGGCAGCTCGTCCAATTAGGTGGCGACACGTGGAGCGGGCAAGTCAACGGTTGGGTCACTTCATCTTCTGAGGACGTTTCATAGTGACACGTGGCGCCAACACAGTCTTGATGCAAGCAGAAGCAAGAGTATAAATTGGACCCTTAGCCATTTCGAATGGATTTTTCTGCTTTCTTCCTTGCGTCTATCCTTCTTCTCTGCGGTTGTTCGTGCCGGAGTTTCTACCTGCCTAAATCCACGCGTCCTTCAATTGTTGTCCATCCCAAAGTTAATCTGGTACGTCCATTTCCCTTGGCCCAGTGATTTAGGGCTTACACTTGTTGTTTCTGTCCGCTTCTTCTCCTGTCTCCTTACTGCGTCATGTCATCACCGAAAGTTGAACTTTTCGGTGACATCTTTCGGACAAAACTGTCTAGTATGAGTTAGTGAGGGCATCATCAATGAATATACATCGAGTTTTCTAATGTGAGCTGGATGATCTCGAAGTGTTCGAACAGTCCGAGAAGTTCTTAAGCTTTGACCGGATGGGCGATCATTCTCTTTCCCTTCACTTGGTATTCGACAGTCACCTACCCGACCACCAACTATGAATCATTGTGCACCTTCAGCCTCTGAGCTCCTAATGCCTTAGCCAGCCTGAGGCCGGTCAGGAGAGCGTCATATTCAGCTTTGTCGTTTGAAGTTCAGAATCAAAACATCAAAGCGTACTGGACTTTTATTTCATTTGGAGAGGTCAGAATTAGACCTGCTCCGCTGCCTTAGGCATTAGAGGACCCATCAACATGAAGGGACCACATCGACCCTGACGAGTTCTCCTCCGATGAGCCCTCGACAATTTTCTGATTCCATGAGTTACGTATCTGGCGAATCAGTTAATTTGACGATGAAATCTATCATGGCATATCCTTTGATAGTGGTGTGTGGGTTAAATTGTATATCAAACTCACCGAGCTCGATGACCCACTTGGTGAGCCTGCCAGATGTCTCTGGCTTCTGAAGAACTTACCGTAGAGGTTGATCCGTCAGAATGGCAATTAAATGTGCTTGAAAGTATGGCATAAGGCACCTGGCTAAGATGACCAGAGACAGGGCCAGCTTCTCGATGCAAGGCTAGCGGGTCTTTGCGTTGAGTAGAGTCTTGCTGACGTAATATACCGCCTGTTGGGTACCTCTATTGTTTCTTACCAAGGCCGAGCTAACTGCTGATGGTAAGATAGTTAGGTAGAGCAACATCTCCTCTCCTAGGACGGGCTTGGATAGCAGAGGTGGTACCCAAGATATGCCTTCAGCTCCTAAAAGGCCTACTCGCATTTGTCTGTGCAAGTTGGCTTCTAACTTCCCCTCAGCTATTTGAAAAAGGGAAGGCACTTATCCATTGCCCTGGAGACGAACTTGTTCAAAGCTGCAATCTAGCCCATGAGGCATTGGATCCCCTTGATCATGTTACGAGAGCTCATCTCGATTAGAGCTCGTATCTTTTCTAGATTTACTTCAATTCCGCTCTGATGCACCATAAAGCTAAGAAACTCCCCCGAGCTGACTCCAAATGTGCACTTGCTTGGATTGAGCTTCATTTGGTACCTCCTCAGAGTGTCGAACATCTTGCAGAGGTCGTGTATGTGATCTGATGGCCTTATGCTTTTGACAAGCATGTTGTTAATATAAACTCCCATCATCCGACCTATCTGCTCGGTGAACATACGGTTAACGAGCCTCTAGTAGGTCACCCTTGCATTCTTCAGACCAAAGGGCATGACCCTGTATCTGTAGAGACCTTGATCAGTGATGAAAGTTGTTTTCTGCATGTCAAAGCAGTGCATCTGAATCTGATTATTCCCGGAATAAGCGTCCATAAAGCTGAGTAGTGCATAGCCTGTTATCGCGTCGACAAGCTGGTTGATCCGAGGAAGGAGAAAACTATTATTTGGGCAGGCTTTGTTGAGGTCGGTGTAATCTACACAAACCCTCCATTTCTGGTTTACTTTTTTTTACTAGCACGACATTGGCAAGCCAGTCAAGATAATGAACTTCTTCTATAAAATTGGCCTAGAGTAATTTGTCGACCACCTCATTGATGGTCACGTACCTCTCTATGTTGAATGGTCATCGCTTCTGACAAACTAGTTTGTGATCCGGATCCACGTTCAAACGATGGACCATTACATCCAGATCTATGTTGGGCATGTCCTGATGGGACCAGGCGAACACATCTGCATGCTCTTTCAAAAGATTATCAAGCTCTTAACGGAGCTCAAGATTAAGCTGAGACCCGATCTGAACTGTCCTCGTCGGGTCGTCATCGACAACTGGTATGGCGAGCAGGTCTTCAGCGGGCGAACCTCTCTCCACGGATTCCTCCCTAAGGTGTAGAGGGGTGTCATGTATGATGGTGAATAGTTGGTTCTTGCCCCGGAGGACCAACATGTAGCACCATCGGG
Organism: Liriodendron chinense; assembly: GCA_003013855.2. Classification (NCBI taxonomy): domain Eukaryota; kingdom Viridiplantae; phylum Streptophyta; class Magnoliopsida; order Magnoliales; family Magnoliaceae; genus Liriodendron; species Liriodendron chinense. The sequence continues at coordinate 7,996,425 of PVNU02000637.1, read as the reverse complement.
CTTCCTCCTGATCGCCCTTAACCATTCTGACCCCTCCCTCATCATCAGATTGTAAATGGAGACTACAGCTTTTAAGGCTCTTAAGGAAGGTCGTCCCAGAATTGCGTTGTAGACCGAGGGCTTGTTGACCACCAAGAAATCCACTATTAGGAGGACTCAATGATGTGCCTCTCCTGCCATAACTGGAAGGGTGATCTTTCCCTCCGGCATGATGCTTTCCTTGGTAAACCCAGTCAATGGGATCTTCATTGGTTAGAGCCTTAATCTATCGATTTTTATCTTGTCGAAGGCCGACACATAGAGAATATCGATCAAGCTTCCAGTGTCAACTAACATCTGAAACATCTTCTGATTGGCAACCACCATTGTCACCACTAACGAGTTGTCGTGGGGGTGAATAACTCCCCTATCATCTTCCTCAGTAAAAATAATTAGGCATGAGTCGACCTTGGGCGTATTACTTGGTTGGCTAGTAAGGTTGACTAAGTGCACTGTGCAGTCCTCAGTAATCCATGCTTCTCGGGCGTATGCCTTGCGGGCATTATTAGAGTCGCCTCCAATGGGTCTGCCAAAAATTGTGTGGATCTCCACAACTGGCTCATTGCTGATCCGTTCCTCCTGAGGCTCCTGCCGAGGTGCCATCTTGTGGTCATCCTATCTTTGGGCGATGTACTCTCATAGGAAACCCTGCTGAATAAGGGTTTTGATCTACTTCTTCAGGTTGATGCAATTGGCAGTATTGTGGCCGTGATCTTTGTGGAAGAGACAATAGTTTGACTTGTTCCTCCTGTTAAGATCAATTTTCAACTTGTTAGGCCATTTGAGGATCTTCTTCTCTTGGACTGTCATGAACACCTGCTCGACTGGAGTGTTCAACGACGTGTAACATTCAAATTGGCTGGATGAGGCCTTGGCTCCTCGGGGAACTCCTCCTCGGTTGGACGAGCTGCGATCATCCTTCTGTCTCTTATGCCCAGATTCTTCTTTAGGCTCCTTTCTCTTCTTTGAAGAGTTACCACTGGATTTATGAGAATTGACCAGCTCATTAGCATTTATGTCTTTCTAAGCTCTATCCAAGAGTTCGGCTATAATAGCTGGCGGCTTAAGCCCGATCGACCAGAGGATTTTCCCCCACTTCAATCCGACTATCATGGTGTGAAGCATCACCTACTCGGATAAGCCTTTAATTTGAATGGCTTTTGCATTTAATCGAGCCACGTAACCTTTAAGCGACTCGTCGTCCTTCTACCTTACAGCGGCGAGGTGTGTTAAATGCTTCTGCAGGGTTCATGTTCCCGATGAATTGCGTGGCAAATGCTTTCCTGAGCTAGTATGAATGAACTAATGATCTTCGGCTTTAGGTTCTGAAACCAAGTTCGAGCCAAGCCTGCCAATGTCAACGAAAAATCCTTACACATAATGGGTCCGCTGGCACCATGGAGTTCCATCCAGATATGGAACGACTCCAAGTGCTCAGTGGGATCCCCCACTCCTGTGTATGGCTTGATTTGGGGCACTTTAAACACTTTAAGGAGTTGTTCGGCCATAATATCATCGGTGAAGGGAGACTTGGTTCACTCGACAAGGGCGTCGATGGAGATTGGGGCCTTAGCTTTGTAAGCCTGTTGCAAGCTATCGAGGCGCTCTCTTAGCTCACGCAGCTCAACCTCCCATGGGGCATTATTTTTCATGACGTACTCCAGGGCTTCGTCTCGTCGAGCTTGGCGTCGCTCCTCCAATGTCTGGCATAGATCGGACGCAGGGAGCCTGACTGGGATCCGTGCCAAGGCGGTTATAGCTCGGCTAATGCGATCGTCCTCATCCATTGCTTGAGTCGGATGTCGACGAGACAATTGGTGACAATAAGCATGTGAAAGTTCCCTCGCTTCCTGAGGGTTGGGCCACTGCTGAGCTCGCCCCTCTAGGAGCATTCTAATGTAATTCAACTGCTCGTTCATCCCTCCGACCTGCTCCTCAATGGCGAAAATCCTAGATCCGTGATTGCCAGACCTTGGATGTCCACTCCCTTACGCTGGGGTGACACGAGGTGCGAGAGAGGTGTTTGCAAGACCCCTTCGCCTTCGTATTGATCAGGCTGGGAGGGCCCAACCACCATGGGCGCTTTCCTTTTGTTCTTCTTTCCTCCTACCATGGCGGTTGGACAAAGAGATGGGAAGGAGATGTAGAACTTAAAAGAGTGAGAACACGACTTCATTGGTTCCCACAGACAATGTAATCTGTTGTCATAAAAAATTGGACAATTGTTATTGTGATAAGATCTCCACAGTTGGAAAGATAAGTGGCATTTGATCTCCTGAAATAGATGAACTGAATATGGATTGGAGGTCCGTTGGATCCTGTAGAACACAAAGAGAAGCTAAAGGGGGTGGCCGAGATCCAACCGTTAGCCCTCTGATGCTTAAGTTAGCTGGGATGTAGGAGATGGTAGAGGCAAGACTCATAGGTGGAGAGTTGTGCGTACCTTGACCTCTATGAGGGTGCCCTATTTATAGGGTACTCGGAGACCAGTAGAGGACTTCAATCATAGGCGTTATGCCTATAATGGCCGGTGTGATTCCCGGCAACGTGGATCACGCATGTAACTCTCGGAGACGTGTCCGTCTTATTCGGGCTCATCCCTAGACTCCTGCTCATCTTTATGGCAATCATTTCCTAGGTCGGCTTGGTGGTTTTGTGAACTAAAATCGAGTTCTCAGCTCGTCAGTCATGTCAGTAGGATAACCTAGTTCGGGTTATTTTTTATATATCCAAAATGACCTTCGTGAAGGTCGAACTGTCAGTAACGTCGGTTCTGGTCCTCAGCTCTCTTTCTGTCATGGTCAGCCGTCTTACGCCCAACATCAGTGTGTGAGCTTGAGGACCTGCACTTGGGCATGTGAGCCCTTTGGGCTTTCCTTGGGATATGAGGTCAACTCAGATTTACCCACAACGGGTGGGGACCATTAGGGTTGTAAATGGGTCAGTGGATCTGATGGGGTACCCAGACCCAACCCGTTTGTTAAATGGTACGGGTTTGGGTCCAAGTACAAACCCAGTTGCTAAACGGGTCTGGATCTTGTTTGGTTTATATTAGGCCCGACCCGAACCCCTTTAGTAAATGGGCAGGTTTGGTCTATGTTCGAAGGGACCCATCTAGGCCTTGACCCGTCCAAACCTAGTTTTAAACCTAGTGAAAAATGCTTGCACACCAAATCTAGACCTAGATTCATTAGACCCGACCCATTTATAAATGGGTCTGGGTGGATATCCATCTCCTAGACCTAGACCCAACCCATTTATAAATGGGTGTAATGGGGTTAACTCAAACTCAACCCTGACTCATTTAGTAAATGGGGGTCTAGTTTTGGCTAAACCCGCCCCAAACCCGACCATTTACAGCCCTAGGGACCATGACTGCTAGACTCGACCCTAAGGCTGGGCCTGGACTTGAAATCTATGTTCGTTGTTTGGGTGGGTGGGGCCAGGCCAACGAGATGTAGTCCCTGCCCTATTGTCAGGGTTCAATCATCAAGTGGCCGCTACTTTAACCACTGATGGATGGATTATGACAATTGTGAGGGAAGCAGATTGCATCCTACCCCCACAGTAATGTATCTAGTTATCCATGCCGTCCATCTCTTTTTTCATATCATTTTAAGGTATGAGCCAAAAAAATGAGGCGGATCGAACTCTCAAGTAAACCACACGAAATAGTAAGTTGGAAGCCGATTCAAACAATAATCCGTCTATATAGGGGCTCCTGTGGGGCCCACTGTGATTTATCTATTTATCCACGCTGTCCATCCATTTTCCTATATCATTTTAAAGCATAAACCCATAAATGAGGCAGATCCAACATTCAAGTGGACCACACCAAATAGTGAGCTTGGGTTGCATTAAATGCAAGAGTCATCTCTGGTGTGCTCAACTAGAGGGTTGGATCTGCGTATTTTTGGGTTTATACCTTAAAATGATATGAGAAAATGGATGGATGGCATGGATAAATAGATACATCACAGTGGCCCCATAGGAGTCCCTATATGTACATATTATTCATCTTGGTTGCATTAAACAAAGTCATATGTGGTATGGTCCGCTTGAGCATCCAATCTCCTTCATTTTTGGGCTCATACTTTAAAATGATTTGAGAAAAGAGATGGACGGCATGGATAAACAGATACATCACGGTGCACCCCCCACACAGATTTGGCATGGATAAACAGATACATCATGGTGCACCCCCACACAGATTTGCCCATTCCTGGCTAGAGACAGGCGGGGTTAGGATGCAACCACTTCCAATTGTGAGCACTTCCCCTTCAACATACAATTTAAAGATACTAGTTGAAATTGAATGTGATCCGTTTTTCTATGATCTAAACATCCAATCCTTCTGTATGAAGTTACTTCTCATATGAAGAAAATGGACTATCATAAATCTTTTATCATTTGTAAATATTTTTCCTCAGAGGCTAGCCCTGGTTTAGCTTGACCAAGACCAAGGACCAGGGCCATGGCCTTTTCAACTCAATTAAGGTCGGGGTAGAGTTTGCCCATCCCACTGCCATTTTAACCTCAAATGACTAGGCTTCAATCAGGTGCATCTAAAAAGGAATGCCACTTTCCCATGACATTGGACCGAGATTCCCACTAACCCTAAGCAAGCTCTGCCCAACATGATGTTTGTTTGATATCCACTCCACTCCAACTCATTTCAGGACATGAGCCCAAAAATGAGGTGTATTTAAAACTTAGGTGAGCCACACCACATAAAATAATTGGATTAAACGCCCACCATTGAAACCTTCTTAGGACAACAAAAGTTTCAGATAAAAAATTAATGTGTTTTTTTCCTTTATCCCTGTGGGAATTGATGGGTCATCTTAGCCATTCAAGAAGCCGGACTGTCCCAATACGAGTGGCTTGTCAATGTGTTGCAATTCAATCAGACACGAGAAAAACATGGTGTTAGCGGATGGCCCACATTCATTCATATGTGTGCAATTAGATGGTGTTGGCCATATGCTAGAGTCGTACTCGACTTGAGTTTGATTAAACGCTTATAATCTCGGGTGTCAAATCAGCCATAGGATCACACCTATGAAGGTTGAGTTGATTATCCAACCACATATGTTTAACGATTAGACGATTTAGAAGGGGAGAGTTAGTCCTTTTAAATTGAATATTTTTATCTTAAGGTAAGAATTTTTCTTTCAACGGTGATAGTAGGCCTCGGATTTCTTAATAATATAGCAATAGATTAAAAGAATTAAAAATAAAAGCTGATCCCCAATTTTATTGATTTATAATGAAGATAGGTAATATAGAATAAACAGAGAAAATAAATAAGAATTAAAGACATACGATCACTTGTGTGGCCAATTGGATGTGATTGGCATGATCTTCCACATATGAACTTGATTAATTGGGATCCAACGATGGTAGGTCGTGGATCTTTATACTACTCCTAAACAATAGTCCACATCCGGCAGAAGAGGACGCATAGTGCAAATTATGAACTTTCCATCAGAAGATTTTGGAGCGTTCAACATCTATGCGGGCTCACACGGGATGTGGCTCCCACGTGTAAAAAGCAGTGTATGCAGGAGCGAATTATGTAAAGACGGTGCGTCCCTTGCTGTGGACCCACCTTGATGTATATATTCAATATCCACTCTGTCTATACGATTTTTAACATCATGATAAGGCATGAACCCAAAATTGAACTCATGGGGACCATGTTATAGGAAAACAATGGTGATTGAACATTCCACCATTAAAAACTTCCTAGGGCCCAACGTAATTTTTCGGAATGTTTATTTGCCATCCAACCTGTTGATAAGGTCAAAAAAATCGGGATGAAGGTAAAAACCAAATATCAGCTTGATCCAAAACTATTGTGGGCCCCATAAAGTTTTTAATGATCAATCACCAATGTTTCCTAAGGTATGGTCTAATGAGATTTGGATCTGTTTCAATTTTTGTACTATGTCCTAAAATGATCTGGAAAGATGGATGGACGGAGTGGATATAGAATAAATACATCAAGGTGGGCCCCACAATAAGGGTCGCACAGTCTTCAGTGAGTCCGGGGCAGCACCTAATCCACACTCCCGAGTCCGCCCGACATTTCTGTTTTTCTGACTCAATAACAGGTATGTTGTCCCCTTAAAGACTAATGCTACTCTTAACTATCATGAAATTTGGATACTTATGTGGGTGGATGATATGCAGGCACTTGAAAATTATCTGAAAATTGCATACGTGGCAATTGGCAAACAATCCAAACAAAATGTAAACAAGCTTATTTATTGGTCGGTTTAAATGAAAAATATCCTCTTTTAACAAACAACGGTCCATGAATAAGAGGTTAGGATTGCTTGCTTAATCTGATTTTTAGGGGTCCTAATTGTGCCACGTCTACACACAAGATTAACAGCTGAATGTATCTCCAGACCATGACTGTAAAAACCAGCGGAACGATCTCACACATGTCATCATTAACTGCAATAACCCTGCACCCAATGGAAGGTATATAGCCCGAAAATCACAATAATCGTTGATCGTAACCGTCAAATGGGGTGACCTTCAAATGGTGCTTAAATCTCCCAAGGTATAGACCCGCTGATGGGTGATCCTAACCATCCAATCCGCGAACTTTGATTAGATCGTTAAAAGGAAAGTGGTAGCAATCCAATTTTAAACAAGCAAAATCAGGTGGTTAAGATCATAGCAATCATTCCACACTACATCCGTGCCCACAATGGGAAAGCCTACATTCTACAGTTAAACATTCTACAGTTAAACGTGCTTGTATACTGTATATCACCCCCATAGCCACCTATACGCTAACATGGAGGAGCAGAAGTAGGTGCAGCCCCAACCTCACCAAGGACGGTGCGGTCCTGATGGTGGGGCCCACCTCGATGTATGTATTCTATATCCACCGGGTCATTTTAGGGCATGACCTTAAAAGGAAGAACTCAAATTTCAGGTGGTCCATAACATGGGAAACAATGGTGATTGAACACCCCACCATTAAAAACTTCTTGGGGATCACCGTAATTTCGGTAATGTTTGTACATCCTATCTTTCATAAGGTCATATAAACCAATAAGAATGGAATAAATAAATCTTAGCTTGATTCAAAACTTGAATCCGATCATTTGCTTGACTTCAACAAGATTTTTCTAATTGTCAACACTTGATTGGTCCAACTCAGCATATGTTAGCATTAACTGCATTAAATGTCAGCATTGAACTGGACCAATTAGGTGGTGGACAAACAAAAACATCTTGTTAAAGCTGAGCAATCGATCCAAGCTCCCAAAACTTTTGTGGTCAATTACCACTATTTTCTATAATATGGTGTGCTCCCAAGAATTAGGTCTATTTCATTGTTAGGCTTGTTCCCTAAAATAATATGTCAAAGCCGATGGATAGCATGGATATAGATACATGCATCAAGGTGGGCCCCATAGAAAGAGCCCTATCATCTCGGGCGGAGTGTGCATGTCACGTGCCTAAGTCCCTCTTACATAGGGAGGGTATGCGTGTCACATGCCTATCGAGAGAGAAAACCCTAGTAGCATTTGAAAATTCAAATTTCGGAGGGAAATGGAAAAGCAGTCCACTTTCCCTAACTTGGAAAATCCTTCCAAACATTAGAATAAAAAGTAAGAAATGCAAAAAATAGAAAAAGATAGCAGAACTTACAGCCTATGGTATTAAAATAATAAGATAGCCAACCAAGAAAGTAGAAAACGTTATAATTAAAGTCGCATTCTTGTTTTTGTTCTTACTTGAAATTTGATACTCTGCCAGACTGCAGTAGTTCATAGGCGTGCGCTGAGATATTCCACATATGGTATATGTGTAAATCTAAAACCGTCCAAATCGTAGGACCCACTGTAGAATCGTATATCAATGGAGATCGATCGGCTGGTTGACTTAGGAGGTAACATGTACTTCATATCAACCGTACATTATATGTCTACTAATCGGTCATTTTAAGGAATTATTTCAGTGCCAGCGCTTTTATTTTACAATCCATCCAAGCGATTCCCACTATTTGGACGGTTTAAAGTGAGTTTTTTATATTCCACGTGTACATTTTAAGTGTCTGCGCATGAACTATCGCACTCGGCCAGTGCAGTGAAATCTCTTTAGAAAGTGAGTGAGTGAGGGGAGAGAGAGGCGCGATTTCCATTTCTCACATCATGTTTCTGCTTTATGGGGGTGGCAGCAAGGAGCTTAAACCCTAATTTCAAAGGCCTCTTAAACCCTAAAAGATTGGCTCTGTTGTTGCATTTCCAGCACCAGGTAGCTTCTCTTCTCCTCCTTCTACTTGCTTTTTTTTTTTTTTGTTTTTTTTTTAGAAGAACCTGCTTTTGTTCTCCTCTAGTTTCTGTTGGATTAGTTTTTAATATGAAAAGAGAAAATACCCATTTGCAATTTCTCACGGTTTTTTCAGAAATCATGGTTTTGATGGCCGATGATACCAGCATCTCGTCTTCTACTTTTGCTTTCTTCTGTTGGGTCAGTGAAGAATATCGAAACGGAAAAAACCCAATTGCATTTTCTCTCCATTTTTTGTGAGAACGCCTTCTGCATTTCTCTTCGCTTGCCAGTAGATTTTTCAGGTACGGTCCATCCATGATGTGATGTAACAGACCAGTGGTCTGGATTACTGGAGAATGGGACCCATTTGTGGAAATTGTATAGCCATGTATACTGTGAAATCACATATCCTTAATTCCTCTTACGAAAAGAAAAAAAAAAAACTGCATCTTTTTTCTTTTAGTTTCGCTTTTTTTTTTTTTTCCCCCTCTTAAGCTGGATCTATGTTGAATGTCAAAAGAGAAAACCCATTTGCATTTTCTCATGGTTTGATGGAAAATATCATGGTTTGAAACAATTAAAATTGACTTTTTTAGGAAATCCAAAATCTGGGTTCTGTCTTTTTATGCTTTTTGTTTTTCTTTTCTTTTCTTCTCAATGTTCTCTCAATGTGTAGGTTAATGCTCGATCTATTTCTGTTGGTTTTCTTGCAATTACAGTTCTAGAAGCTTCTGGATTTGGTTTGAAGAAAATGCCGATGAGAGGAATCACCACACTGTATAACTATATTCGTTTTTATCGGGAGAGTTTGAAATTTCCTGCTAATTGCAATTAACAGTTAGCCAAATGGACGCAAGAGAAGCCATTAGGTTAGCTTCATCTGAACACCAGGGTACAATTGCAGGCCCAAATTCTTACAGCTCCAACTTACCGAACAGCTCAATGGTTAGTCCGACCTCAGCTGGGATGATGCAAACCACACGTCTTCCGTTTAATTCAGCACCACCTCCTGGATTAAAACCCATTGATACTTTGAACTCTCTGTATCAAGAAGATGTGTTGCCTAGCATGAGATCAGGAGGCTTCAGCGAAAACGACATGATGAAAAAGAAGAGAGGTAGGCCAAGGAAGTATGGGCCCGATGGTGGTAGGGCATTGGCATTGACTCCTGTGTCCTCTGCTTCGGGATATTCTGATACTCAGACTTCCGAACTGTCATTCAAGCGGAGAGGGCGGCCCCCAGGGTCGGGAAAGCGGCAACAGTTGAATGCCTTAGGTACTTCTCAATCAATGTGCATTATCTGTTTGCATATGATCACCATAGGATGATAAGTAGAGGGGATGAATGTACTTAGGAAAAAGCGACCCAAATGTGTGCTGATCGGGCCACTTAACCAAGGGCTCATGTAGTACTGTCTGAAACGCCCCCAGCAGCCTTGGTTAATTGGATTGATCATGATTCTTGGGTTGCTTTCCCGAAGCTTGCGGTTGCACTTGAGAAAGCTACATGATGTAGATCTTTGCATGAGATGCATTTCAATTAAGGTTCATTTGGATGCTTGAAAGACACATAATACATGGGCATCCATGTCCAACGGAGAGATTTTACGTTTGGCCATGTCATTGTCCATGGACAAGGGCTTCCATTTGGACAGGGCCCTCCACAAATTTGAATATTGCGATCTCAGCCCCATTGGATGCCATAGCTTACCCCTTCAATATATGTTCCTATGGTACGTTCTTCAGGAAAAAAAGACTCTTGGGAGATGTCATCCAAATGTAAAATCACAACATCAATGGATTCCTGCATCTACACAGTCCAACTCAACATCTTGACATCAATGCCCAGGATTTGACATCTTTGTCTTAAGTGAATTTTCCACACATCCAACGACCCCTTAGGGCATGTTTGGATCAAAGGAATCTATGGAAATGAAAAGAAATTTTCAAGTATTATCAAATCATTTTCTCCACCTTCCCAAAGTGAAATTTACAAAAGGCTGCTCTGTTTGCCTCTCTACAAGGGAAATGTCTTTTGCACTTTACAATTGTTGTTTTCTATCCATTTCATACACAAACAAAGTATTAGATTCCACTAACCATTAGTTTAGTGGATTACCACTTCATTCAATGCATTGAAGGTGAATACTCATACCATGCACCCACATTACTTGGATGTGGTGTTACATGTATCAATGACCAAGGTTACCAAAACATGTAGTGATATTACCAATACTTAGAAAGATATTGATGTTTGAGGGAAACATTGAAGGAGATGTTAAAAGACACATGCTTATGCGTGTAGGAATCAAAATATTGTGAAAAATAACTATACATGATAAGTTACCATTTTATAGGGCCCTGACTATGTGTTGTCGAAAAAAATCAGTATAATGGATCAGCCAAGACTCATTAATTTATAAAATTTCTACATTAATTAACAGTAAAAAACACATTCTCCAATACAAAAATGGAAAAATTAGAATTTCATCAATTTTCCCATTTTTTACTCAAATGTTAATTTTTTCGCCACAAATCCATGTCAATGCATGCATATACATGGATTTCCATTGCAATCCATGCTAACATTTGAAAAAAAGAAGAAGAAGAAGAAGTTTCTATGAATTTTTCGTCACCTTTGAGTTCTAGCTTGTCTTGGTTTTGAGTCGAGATTTGTTCCTAAATCTAAACTTTGATTCAATAAATAAATAAATAAGACTGATCAAAATTACCTGACGAACAAAAGTCCCAAAAAATCCCCAAAAAATCAGAGTTTCTGGAAATTTCCCAACTTTCCATTAGTTTTTTGCCTATTTACAGATGTTTCTCAGGTTTCAGGAATATCATCATTGGTATTGCCAATATCAGGAAACTTTTGTAAGGGTTGACATCGATAATATTGCCAAATATTTAATATTTGGAAAATTTTAAATCGTTAGTAGTTTCGATATCATTGCCTTAGTGATACCGATAATATCAGTGATATTTGGAACAGTGCTTGGACATTCTAGACGCCGTCTATATTGGTAAGATTTATTGGCCGCATATAGCATATATCCGATCGGTTAGTATAGATTACAGTCTGGATCTTCCACATGTGAAAATACTGAGAGCAAGCATATCATCTATTATGCACAGCCAGTGTATGAGGATTTGCAATGTAAATAGGTGTTGCCGAAATTTTATTGGTTTTCAATATTCCAGCTGGTGAAATCTTGGGAAGATCTCTTGCAAAATCCTTCATATCCAAAGAGCGGCAGAGATCACTTCAAGGGAAGCATGTCTTTCCATTTTTCCTGACGCAAATCAAATAAAACCTTGTATTATTTTGGGTGGTATGGATGTCCGACTTCTATAAATGGAGCCTGTCGACACCTATTGGCTGAATATACGATTCCACCTGTCTTTAGGCTGAGCCCCTGAAGTCGTGAGTGCATCATGTCATTTCAAGCTAAGGTCCCATTGTGGCAGCCAGTGGGATTCTATTTGCTATCTTCCTTTTGCCGTATTACATGTGATCTGTTGATGCTTTCATATAGCTTCAGCACGTGAAAGGGTTTTGTAATCTTATGAAAAAAAAAAATCACTAGAATGAGATGTGAGATTTACTGTGAAAGAGTGCCATGTTACTAACGGAAAGAGTTGGAATCACATGACACAATGCATCTTTAGATGTCAATTGCATAAATATTTGTTTCTACATCTTTAGATGTCAATTAATTAAATATTTACCCAGTCAATTCATAATTATGTTTATTCTAAATTTTCATTGTTTTTCATATGCACACTTGTTTGCTTATTTTGTAAAAGAGCTGTGCTGATTTGCTTGGTGAATGACAGGCTCTGCTGGGATTTCCTTTACTCCGCACATCATCACAGTTAAAGCCGGAGAGGTAAGAAATTACATTCATTGACGTATATCTTTTTGTTACTCAATTTCTTAATTATTGAACTTAAGTCCTCGTTACTCGACAATATGATTTCTTATTGCCATTTCTTTATTGCTGTCATAACTGATTTACAAGCTTGTTGCAAATAAAAAACAGAAGGGGTTATTTAATATCAGAAAAAAGAAATTATGATTGATTCATTGCTGTCCTTCCCCCCCCCCCCCCCCCCCCCCCCCCCCTACTTTTTTTGCACCTACCAAATGTACTGTTGAGGATAATGATGCCTGGTGTTTGTGTTGTGTTCATATTTGCCCAATTGCAAGCTTGCATGTTCTTCACCTCAGTATTTCATAATTGATGTATCGGATTGCCTCTTAGTTCTATGCATGCCCGACACATACCAATCAATGTATTAGCATGTAACATGCAGTCTGGTCATAAGAACATTGGAGAATGAGATTGGTACGTGCTATATATGAAGATGTGTGGCACAACACAACATGTCAATGGAGCTTCCTCCCTCTCTGGTAGATTACTTGGGGTTAGGTAGATTGACACTCTTGACTGAAATGATCACTAGTGCTTTCCATTTTGGAAGATGAGGACACTTGCAACAGACACTTTGGATTTACGTTCCTTACTATATTTTAGATTTTTGTTCACTTGATGCCTGAGATTCTTTTGGAATAAATACGCTCCAACTTGTTTTTTTCTTTTTTCTTTTTCCCCCTTCTCCAAGAGTTATATTATAGAATCTCCTCCATTGGCAATGCATTTGGGAGATCTTGTGAGATTGCAAATAAAACATTCATTTTATGCTTCATTTTCCAAGGTTACAGTTATGATGTTAAATTCACAAATGCTCTAGTTATTACGTGCATTGGCCTTCCGTAGTTTTTCTTTGCATTTCAATAAGTTGAGTAATTCACACACACACACACACACACACACACACACACACACACAAACACAAAAAGGTTATTCATGTGTTGGCTTCTTGTTTCTCCTTTTCTTTACTTAGGAAGGGAATAAAAGTATTCATGTCACCGAGTTGTTTCTTTACAGATATGTCATCTTATGCTTTAGCATTTTGTCCTTGTCTGTTGCCAGGATGTAGCGTCAACGATCATGGCTTTTTCACAGCAAGGGTCACGTGCAATCTGTATCCTTTCAGCAAACGGTGCCATTAGCAATGTCACCCTTCGTCAACCAGCAACTTCTGGTGGGACTGTGTCATATGAGGTTTGATGGAACTGAATTTTGATTTACCATTTTTTTAATTATCAAATGATATAGGTTTCAGTTACCTTTAAAAAAAAGGATATAGGATGTAGGTTCCACATGATACTTGTAATTGTCATTTGAATGTTCTCTTTATGTTTTTGCTGCTTTTCTAATGCTTGATGGATTCATATCATAAGCTAATTGAAGAAAAGTGGTCAGCGATCTGATGCAAATGTGTATGGCCCGAGCTGCATAATTTGCCGACAAACATCTGTGGTATGGGTGTGAAATATGAAACATGGTATAGAACTAGGGCTGTCAACGGACCGGATCTTGGTCCGGATCTGCTCCAATTTTACTGGATCAACGGGTCGGATCTTAGATCAAAGATTTTGATCCGTTTAAAAATCGGGTCGGATTCGGATCTACCTCGATCTGCTCCGTTAATGATCCGCTCCGTTAATAAGCAAGGGTATAAAAGGGGGGAAAAAAAAAACCCTAAATACCTAAAGCATATGCACCTCTGCCCCCCTCTCAAATCTGTCAAATCGTCTCAAATCAGGTACTTCTCTCTCTCTCTGGATGGCCCGCCGGCCACCGGTCTGCCGGAGGCCCAGAAATAGGGGTGGGATGTGGTGCCTAGCTAACAGGGGTGGCTGGGTGGGTGCGGTGCCTAGCTAACAGGGGTGGGTGAAAACGGATTGGCTAGTGACCCTGCCACTAGCCAATGGCTATTAGTCGGTGCTCTGTGGGCCCAACCATGATGTATGTGTTTAATCCATGCTGTCCATACATTTTTACAGATCATTTTATGGTGTTAGACCAAAAACGAGTTGGTTCCAAAACCCAAGTGTCTTCAGATCAGGGTCGGATCAGGTCGGGTTTCGGATCAAAAGTTTAGAGATCCGTCGGATTTCAGGTCGGAGTCGCATCATCCGGATCACAAATCGGGTCGGCTTCAGATCAGCCCCGATCTGCTCCAAATCCAATCCATTGACAGCCCTATATAGAACATGGAGGCCCAAAGAAACAATAGGTGTTGATGCATGCACAGTCCATACAAATGTTTTGATCGATTAAAAAATTCTTGGATTTTCCTACTCATAAGCAGCTAACCTATTAAATGTTAATTCATGGCCACTAACTGCTCTTGGCATGGTTACTATGCGATTCTTTATGCATGTGGTTTATTGTGAAATAATTTTAGCTGTGCATCCAAAAACTTGAAATTGCTATTCAAGTGTTTGGATTCTTCTTTACATCTTTACTTCCGATTCAAGCATTTGGACTGTGGATGAATTATCCTCATATGGGTATCATTTGTGCAGGGCCGCTTTGAAATCATTTCTCTATCCGGTTCGTTTTTGCTGACAGAGACTGATGGCACCCGCAGCCGGACTGGTGGATTGAGCGTATCATTGGCAGGATCAGACGGCCGTGTTATTGGGGGTGGAGTGGCTGGGATGCTAATGGCAGCAACCCCAGTGCAGGTCCACACACCTAAATGTTACCCTCACCATTTTTACATGATGCATCTTTTACCAACTCTTAATCTTTCTGGTTTGACTGCATGCTTATCAGGTTGTGGTGGGCAGCTTCATTGCGGATGGTAAAAAACCGAAACCAGATCCTTTGAAACGTGAACCTTCATCAGCACCCCCGCAAATGGCAGGCTTGGCCACAGCAGCACCTACTAGCCAGCCCTCTCAGGGGTCCACAAGTGAGTCATCTGATGATGAGCCTAGTAGCCCCCTCGACCAAAGAACTGGGGCCTATGGCAACGCTAGCCAACATGCTCCACCTATTGCCACCTTGTATCCATCCGGAGGATGGGCAGGTCATCACTCTGCCAATCAGCACAGACATGATACCAACATGAAGATCTAGCAATGAACCACTGTGTTCTTTCGCTAACCAGTGATTTACACGAAATTTTAGTTATGTTTTTCTCACTAGCTTAGCTGGTAGGATTAACAGATGGTGCCAGGGACTGCTGAAGAGAGCCTTTCCATGTAGGGACTTGAACATGAAGTTCAGCTTGACAGGGCCAGATCATTCCACTGCAGCTTCCTTGGGCCTGATGTGCCATTGTTATTGCCTAGTTTCTAACACGTTCTTTCCTCAACCATGTTGTATTGTTATGAAAGCTATCGACTGTTTGTTGACTGTTTGTTTACTCCATTTTGGAGATCCTGTTTTTGTATCTTGGAGAGTTTGGCAGTCCTTATTTTCCTGTATCGTAAGTTGCTTGAGTTCACATGTCATATGTATGCTAAACAGTTTGTTTATCAGACCATGTATTGTTTTACCATGTTGTACCTAAACTGTTGCATGACTAGGCAGTTTTCATGTTTCCATGAGTAGTTGATATCCGAGTGGGGGCAGCAAACCACCGCATCATAACCCTGTCTGAAGATTCCCTTCAAATAACATTCTGCAAGATTTCTGCTAAGCCCAGTGCAATGCCTTCTACCACTACCCTGGACAGGCTTAACATATGGCTTGTGATGTGAGTTCTTTTGTGCCTGTTTTGAGCATTGCACATTGCATCAGATGGAATTAATACCACTATCACACAATGATTATATCTGGAAAATATCATGGTATTTTGATCATCCAATCCCACATTTGGGATCAAATTCTTCATCTGGGGAAAATATTTTACCACGTGAAACAGTGTTTGGCAGATGCTGGAATTGTAATCAATGGACTGGATTTCACAATTGGTCACCTATGTTCATATGCAATTCAAGTGTCAAGCATACGGTGTGGATAAAACACATGCATCAACATGAGGCCCACAGATGTGGTGGATTTCAAAATTCATCAGGAATCCTGTTGTATTTGTTGGGACCGGAAGTTCAAATACTTGGACTAACCCAATCCTTCCCATCGATTATTCCAAACACTGGATGAAATTTATATCCTACCAAATGCAATTGAAAACCAAGTAATTCTAAAACCAAGTAATTCTGTGGATGAAATTTATATCCTACCAAATGCAATTGAATACTATCGTAATTCTGTGTACCAAATACTTGGCATCCACAGTACAGGCCTGTACGGTGCATTTAACCAAACCCAGAGCATCAAAATCACCAACCCCATTGCCGTTAATATTCTTTCCAACTGCTCTTCATATCCTACTGAAAAAGGGCCTTTTTTATTTTTATTTTTATTTTTGATGGCTTTTTTTTTTTTTTTAATGGCTTCTTTCTTCCAGCTGAGGCAAGTTTTCATAGATGGTGCAATAGTGATAGGGTTGGTATTTCTTGGATCACTAAACCAAGGGGCCTCAATTGTATGAACCAGAAATGACCCAAGCATATATCCTGAATAGGACCCAATTTGATGCAAACGAAATGCCTTTGATCATTGCTACCTACCTGCAAGGGTGCAAGCAATTGCTCATGAACTGTCCTTTTCCCTTCAAGAATAGTGGAGGTGAATTTGCAATCAATTTCTCATTGCCTAAAAGATTGTAAGCCTCATCCATGGCCTCCTAGATCGTAAGCCTCATTGCATTTGGCCAAGAAAAGAAAAAAAAACCATTGGAGAGGGCACATTAACTATCTAAAATGTTGTAGAGCTAATGTCTTGATTATCAACTCTGCTGGTTATTTATTTTGAACACCGCAAAATAAGATTCTGAGATAGCATTCTCCAAACCAGCAGGCATTAATCAATCATGCATGCTTCTTAAAAATATTAAGAAAACATTACAATCGTTGGATTGACTGTTATCCAATAAAAATGATTTTAATGTCAAAAAGATTCTTCACGTCCCACTAAGAACAACAGCCAGTGTCGATCTTCCTTACAACCCCAACTGATGATCAGCCTTTACAAACAATCCATGCAAGTGAAAATTTCCACTCCAAAGAATCAAATGCCAAGCGCCGGTTGAAGAACAACGGTAGAAAAATAGTAATAATCACAACACATGAAAATATAACAAGCAGACTTCTTCTTCAGAGGGGAAAGGTGGCTATTTACCATATCAATAAGCAAAAATCATGCTCTTGTAGCTCCTTGTCCAAGGTTCACTTGCTGAAAACATTCCCTCCCGACAAGCCTTCACAAAGTTTGCAAAAGAACACTTTCAGAGCCTCTAGCATCTGACCTCATATGACCCGGCTTTGGTAATGTAGCGAACCCATTCCACGGTATTATATCCAGTTTTCTCCCAAACCTGCATTAAGTTCAAGAAACATCACCAACATCAGGTACCACAACCAAATAGGGGCGCATCAAAACAGCCAAACTAGTTGTCTATACCTTGAGAAACCGAACTCGTAATCCTGATGCTGTAAACATTGGAACCTGCAGAAATCACGTTGCAAGAATCAGTTATCTTCCATCATTATTTTAACAAATTTATCAAACTCTGCCTTGTAGCAAGGCGCTAACTAGTACCCAGTCTGGATAAAGGAGGGTTAAACATGGCAAGCAATCCTGAGAACAAGCTGACCTCAAATAGCTGGGACAAGATTATGACGAGAAAACAACTTAAGAAATTTATTTCTAACGTAGGGCAAAACAAGGTTAAACACATAAAATACAGTTTTCTCATACAAGGGGGCTTCCTTGCAGAAAATGTGCAGCAAGCATCACTGGTGACTGGCAAAAATTCAGTGCAGGACATTTACTTAAAAGGGGCAGGAAAGTCCATACCTGGCTTGCTAAACTTCTCTCGTCATGGGCAAGCCTGATAGATATTTACCATAAACAGAGCATGCACACTGCCAACTCGCTATGCGCTTATTATGTTTCTAAGGTTGTTTACTCTATCAGGTGACACTTATGCATAGGGATGTCAGCAGGCCTGGGTTTGGACCCGGATTTTGAACTTGTTGGACTGCACTAGGCTGGGCCTGTCAGGAAGCCCTTTCTAATATGAATTTGGGCAGGGCAGGCCAACCATTAACAGCCTACTCATGCAGTATTCTAGATAGAACATGATAAACTTGCAAGTTGAAAGATTAATTTGGCACCTGAAATTCCATCTGAATCGGGGGCCTAGTCCAGGACTTCTTTTCTGTCATTGTGGAAATCAACTCGATCTCAGCACTCATGGTTGGCTCAGTTTGTCCAGGGAATTTCCTTATCCTGCAAAGTTTTAAACATTTTTAAATGCTTGAGAACATTACAAATGTGCTTGACAGGAAATAAAGATGCTAAATGACTGAATTGCCTCATGAAAATCTTGCAAAAGTATGAATAAACAATAACTAAGATGCGCTCTTTTTTTCTTTTTCTTTTTTTATCAATGACACTAGGATGCTCTCCGAACCAAAAATGATAAACAGAGTTTACTATGAAATACCTGTATCAAATTTAACGTGAGAAGACTTCGGAGATATGATAGGATTAAGTCCTTCTTCTTCTTCTTCTTTTTTTCTGAAATTCCTTTTGGGAGGGGTGCACCAGGACTACGCAATAGTGCAACAGAAAGGCGACGCTCGATGACCCCAGCAGCAAGCTGCTGTGGTAGGCCATCCCCCACAAGAAATTAATTTAATATCATGTGACCCGATGGGCCACGTATCAGATATAGATTTTCCTTTCTATGAGCAGTCAAAGTTCTTAATGTGACTGGACAGGGGCCCAATGAGATTAGCCAAGTTATCTGTGTACTCTGTACCCTAATTTAGTCATCAACAGAGGTTCGATTTAATTAGACAGCTTATCTGAACTCTTACATACTCTAGGAGTTGCAAACTGAGTAGTCCTATGCAATGTTTTAAATATTGATGATATAAGCCGATATATCCCACGATATATCTTGTTTCCCACCTGTGCAATGCGAAATGCACAGGTAGTGCCGATATATCCCACATGTTCAATCCAATTAGCATTTTCAATCTTTCCGATTCCCTTTTTTTTGTTAAAATTATATTAAATCAGTGTCAAATGGTTACAAATCCATTGGTTCTTCATGTTTTGCATGAAAAATCATGGAGTTGGAGCTTTGATTTCAATATCCATTGGTTCTTCTTGTTCTCCATTTTTTTTTCAAAATTTTCCTTCGACCAGCTGTCAATTGAGACTAATTTCGAAGTATTTGATGAAATGATCATCACATACACTTTAATTTCAAAATTTGAGCGTAGGTGGTCCGATTTGGGGAAAATTCAAAATTTCCCCAATTTCTCCCAAAATGCTTGTAATTTTGCACTCCAAATATGAAATCAAGCATGTATGAGGGTGGATCTACTGATTTGTTAAGCCTAGTCAATATTTTAATTAAAATTTTATAATTTTTTTTAATTAAAATATTAATTTTTTTCGAAATTTCCCTTCAACCAGCTGTCAATTGAGACTAATTTTGAAGAAATTAGAAGTGTTTGATGAAATAATCATCACATACACTCTAAATATTATGCATTCAATTTGAAAATAGTTGCGTTAGTTTAGTTAGATAGCGCATAGCTTAGGACCCTATACAAAGGAAACCTATTATGTGTACTTCTTTTTTGAGATGTTATGATTTAAAAGCATGTATTAAGGTCTTTTTTAACAATCCTTGAAGTTTCATTGAAAAATTCAACCATTTTCCTAATGTTTCTCCATGTTGTCCAAAAAGTGCGATAAATTACCCGATACAAATGATATATTTTGTGCGATAACCGATACATATCCATATCCCAAGAATGTGATACATAATGCAATAACGATATTTCGAACACTGGTCCTATGAATCTTGTAGTTATTTAGGGTGCTCCAGTTAATTAGAGTTCTGGATGTTCATGTACGCAAGGATTTTAGCATCTTTAGGGTTGGTGTCGGGTAAAGAAGGCTCATATATATATAGGAAGCCTAAATCTGCTGACAAATAACTGAGCAGGAAAACAATACATCGATCACTCACTTCCAGACCAAGCAATCAATAGCCGCATTATACTTTGCTCGACCAGATGTCACTTGGAAACTTGTCTTTGCTGTCTGCTTTGGCACTGGAACCTTGACCACTACTCCCAGAGCAAACATCTTTGCACCGAAAACACTCTTCACCTGCAAATTGAAGAAAGCATTGAGACTACAGCTGAACATGATGAGATGAAATATCCATCATAATGTAAACAACAAACCTTAACATTTATTTCCATCCTCGTCCTACCCAACTCCTTGATTGTCGGCAACACTCGAAATGGAAGATTTACACCCTCAGTAATACGATACCTGTGAAAGATTTTCCATTAGAATGGACAACCAACATTATGACCTTGTGGTAAATCCATGTTAAAGTAACTAAAATAACACTGTACAGTCCTAAAGAAACTGCCTACTAAAAAGGTTGCAAGCTAAGCAAGCAACATTATGACCTTGTGGTAAATCCATGTAACAGTAACTGCAACAATACTGTACAGTCCTAAAAAAACTGCCTACTTGTGTGCATGTGTGGTTGATTCTTTAGCTGAGGAACACTATGCCCCTTTCGTACTGCATTCATGTAACCATATTTATTTTGAGTTCTTAATGGATCATTATTTACAAAAATAAAGCTATCATATTACTATATGTCAGCATCATTCTTGAACCTGATCATGAAGACGTGAAGATTGAGATGAGTTTCAGGATTATCGAGTTTCAAGAGGAGTATTTTAGCAAACAGAAGGGAATTTACAAATAGCAGGAAACAACCTTTTTTTCTTTTTTGAATCATCCCAATAAACAGCAGATCATTCAACCGTCACCTAAGGCCTGTTCTGATTGCGAATTATGGTGATAAGGTATTGTTAATGATAACAAGTTACAATACCTGTCTCCTGGAAAACAGGGTAATTTGACCGACAATTCCCATGTTTGGCTAAGCATGATAAAATCATAATAAGGATAGTTTTATATTACTGAAATGTCAAACCAACAGGAAAAATACACTGATGTCCGTGTTTGGATAGGATTTCCACTGCAATACAATTGTAATGATTACAAATTCCTTAAGTCTCCTATCACCTGCATTTGACCACTGAATTACGTGTCGATTTACACATTTAAACAAATGTTGTAAAATCGTAATAATGGTGCTTTTACATTACATTACAGCCTTAATTTGCAATCCAAATAGGACCTAAAAGAACACTATTTCCATTTCTTATTGACTTTGCTGCAGGCCACTCTAAGACTACTACCTGAATGACTTGAAAGGGGGAAAAAAAGAAGAAGGAAAGAACACTTTTCAAGGGTTACTTCAAAAGGGATTTTTATGGCAGAATTCCTCAGAAATTAGTATTTTACCAAATAATGTCTCTATGAACAGAAATGCCAGGAAAATACTTTTCAAGCGGAGAACTTACCATAATGCCCATTGTATACTTTTTCTGTCAAAAGTGATAATTTGGAAAATTGTGGGGCCCACATGGTATGTGTATGACATCCAACCTGTCATATATACACACTCATCCATTGTAACCACACTAACCAAAAATCTTTCTAATCGAATAACCAGATGGGCTGCACATCAACTTTTATATTTCCAAGTAGTGCATATTATAGTTTTATGGTATGGCTCAACTTATGTTTAGATCGATCAAATTTTTGGTTATTATGAACATCATGGCGGATTACATCTATCGGACGGGTTGGATATCATACAAATATCATGTGGGCCCCAAAATTTTCTATTTATTACTTTTTAAAGAAAAACCATATACAAAGGTACTCTGATGACTTTCAAGCACTACCCAGGTATTTTGATTCATGGAGTAATTCTTTGGTAAATATGGCACTCCCGAGGAATTTTCCACTAAAAGAACCTACTTCATAAATGAGAAAAAGAAAAGAGCATTTTTAAAGGGAATATATATATATATATATATATATATATATATATATATATATATATATATATATATATATATATATATATATATATTTCTTGAGATATATGAGATAGGTAAGCTTACTTCATTAATTCAAATTCACCATCAGGCGGTACAAAACTGACAGTCTTTTCTGAGTTGAACCTTGTCAAGTTTACACATTGGTGGAAAGTAACGTCATCGAGCTCAATAGTCTTACCACTGAAAAAACAAAGCACAACCGAGGGCCAAGTTAATGAGACAACTAGAAGAATCTCAGCAATAAGTTATGAACTACAAGAGACTATAATAGAGACAAAACTAGACAATTTAAGCATATACTGTAGCAAAATCCTGTAGAGGCCAACTTCTAATGCTGAATATCTTGCCAAAAACATGAGAAAAGACGCCTGGCACTAGACTTCCAGAAAATGCATATCAAAGCTTGAAACTAACAAACTTTTACTAGCAGAAACAGTTCCTACAGAACTCGAGCGATCATTCAGTTGCACACTAAATAACAAATTGCCGCAACCAAGCATGCTAGAAGAAAGTTTCTAATAAGTCACAAGTCAACATTATAAGAAAAGAACCATACCAATCATCATCAACTGGTGAATTCAAGGTTCAGCTTACTATTTTGCACAGAGGAACGTATATCCCTGAGTTGTTCACAAATATGCAAGTTTCTAGAGGATACTGTTCAATAAAGAAATCCTATTTTTTGGTCACTACAAGACTTGCCCAGGTAAAGCATGCAGATAAAACAACCCCAGTCTGACTGATGTCTATGAATAATCAGATGCCTTAGCAATTTTTGAGTGGAGGAGCTAAAAGTGAATTTTTGAGGGGGAGGATATAAAAGTGTGTCACCATTGTTTCCTTTGTCTTTTGAAGTTTTGTATTATTACATTTTCATTTCTTGATAAAATTCAATATTAAGACAAAGCAGACCAAAGAAATAGGAATTGGATGTACTCTTCAAACACCCACTTTCAACTAGATCATGTGCTCCATGCTGCAATTTGGAAAGCTGAAAAGTATATATGAGGGTGCAGTTGCGCAAATTCAAACATCAGTCTTTAGGGCTCTCAATGGGTCGGATCTGGATCGGCTCCAAGTTCGAAAATCTGTAGCCGGATTCGGATCCGACTCAGATCCAAAAGGTGATATCCATATCCGATCCACTTATAAATAGCCAGATCCATTTCTGATCCAAAAATCCATATAGCCATCAGATTCGGGTCGGATCTAGGTCCAAATCCACCACATCACAAATCTAAAAAATATATAATATAATATATTTAATTTAGCAGCAAAATGATTCAAATCCCACTGTTTACTGTGATATGGTCAACCTGAGATTGGCATGTCTCATTTTTGGGATGTGGCCTAAAATAATCTAGAAAATCGGATGGTCGGCGTAGATATAACATGTACATCAAGGTGGGTCACGCCTAAAAAGGGTGTACGTGGTATGCCTCTTTGCTCACGGACGCTAGGCATTAGCGTCCTTTGACACTTACTATTCCAACGTCTCTCTCTCTCTCTCTCTCTCTCTCTCTCTCTCTCTCTCTCTCTGACACTTACTATTCCAACGTCTCTCTCTCTCTCTCTCTCTCTCTCTCTCTCTCTCTCTCTCTCTCTCTCCCTCTCTCTCTCTCTCTCTCATCTTTGGCCTAAGTAGGGTCCAGGTACTGATGATTCACTCCATTCATTAACTCAGTTAGCCCATGAAGGGCCCAAAGAGACCTATATTGGGTAGCTTTTGGTGGCGTATACACATCACAGTGGGCCTAGAACGGTTTCAATTGTGGACACACAACTTCACTGTTCCCTGTTGTATGGTCCACCTAAGATCTGGATCTTCTCCAGATTCGAGCCCATCGCCTTAAATGAGCTGTCAGGATGGATGGACAGTATGGATGTAACAAAAACATCATAATGAGCCACACGAGTGGGCCCTAAGACCACTTTTCTCAAAAGGGTTCAATTGAAGGCTTAAACCATACAATAGTGAGGATCTAATGGGATCTCACTACTAGATCTAGATCCAACCCGAATATGATTTGGATTTATTTATGTGAATCCGAATCCGGACCATTTAATTAATTGGACCTATTTTAAGATCCAACTCCGCATTATACAGGTTCGGAGCGAATCAGATCTCGGATATGACCCACTACATTGAGAGCCCTATCAGTCTTATAGCTTGATTCAATGTTGATAAGAATATGAACAACTGCCACTGAAGATAAGACCGCAACTAGGTTGTCACAATACCTTTTAGCAGGTCTAGATTTAAGTTGCGCTTCCTTTTCAAGACCAATTTTGTCATTTAAGCCCAACTTCAAATCAGGCATTCCAGAGAGGAAGCACTTCATGAGAATCTTTCCAGTTACATCACACCGTAGAACACTACCTAAAATCACCAAATTATTTGGCATAAACAATTAGAAGATAATATCAAGAAACAGATATGCATGGCAGAAATAGATAAAAACATGGTGATACATGGTGTTTTAAATAGTGAAATACCATGTAGCATGGCATTCACCTCTCTAAAGTGTGAGGCATAAGCTACATGGCATATAGTGCGCTTCTAGATTTGTAATTAAGGTTGTGATTGGTTTCACCAAATACAGGGAAATTTCATGATATTTTGCAGCAAATCAGATTGATTGATAATGAAATTTCATAATATTTGGTGCAACCAAACACAACATAAAATAATAGGGAGAATAGGGCAAAGGAGTAAAGATTAAGTATAAAGATAAAGAAATAGCAATGGAACTGAGTTAATACTGTTACTTCTATTATCTTACTAAAATCGTTGAAACGATTTACTACTTTTTATTGAAAATAGAAAAATGCAAAAAATCATTGAAAACATTAAATTTTTAATGAAAAATAACTTATAGTGTAAGCTGCATAACGAGTAGGATTGGCTACATAGTGTGTAGCATATGCTAATTAGTGTGTACTGTAGGCTACACGTGACTTGAGCTATTTTCATGAGCTACATAGAGTGATAGCTCAGATTTATGTTGGAAGTTATGGCACAAGTTTGACACTGGCTGCCAACCTAATGCAACCCTCCTTTATCTGGGTTGGAGACCAGCAATGAGAGTTCTACTTAAGAAGATAAGACTGATCAATATGCAAGAACTGCTAGCTGATACCTGGAGAGAGTTTGACTACACAACATAGGTTAATGGTTATGGATATTATGTTAAGAGATGAAAGAAAGGGAATGGAATTAATAGGTGTCCAAGAACTAGGTGGTGGAATTTAAAAGGAGAAAACAATTATATTCAGAAATAAATTGATGGAAGAAGAAAAATGAATGTCGACAAAGAAGTAAATGTTATGTGGAATGAGATAGCTGAGTGCATTAGAATGTTTTAGAAGTATCTAGAGGGAAAAGCCATTTATATAAGAAAATTAGTTAATCTTTTCAGGTGATTTTAGTAAAATAATATAAGTAATAGTATTAAATCAATTAGGTTGCTCTTTCTTTACCATTTTATACTTAATGTTTGCTTATTTTTCCTATTATTTTAGGTTGTGTTTAATTGCAGCAAATGTCTTTAAATTTCATTATTAATCAGACTAATTTGGTGCAAATATCATGAAATTTCATGATATTTGGCGCAACCAAGCACAACCTTAACTAAAAATCTAAAAGTAGCATGTAGTTTACGTTGCACGCTATGTAGTTTAAGCTTCACACTTCAAAAAAAAAAAGGGGGTGAACACTACACTACACGCTATTCACTATTTAAAACACTGCTGGTGATACATTACTTACCTTTTGAAGACATAAGAAGATTCACACTTTCCACAATATCTAGGAACACCTGCAATGTAGGAATTTAGGAAACTTCTTGTAAGTGGTGTTCCTGTGCCAGTGTATACCAGGAAGCAATGGAGAGAAGGTCACCTCATTTTTCTTATAAACAAGACCCTCACGGCGCCAACCAACAGCACCTGTAACTTGGAGAGTTGCATTGGGGACTGGCTTGTCTGTAGGCTATTGAATTGTTTATAAGGCAAAGACACGTCAGAAAAGCTTAACTTTAGAAAAACCTCTAAACATATGCCAGCCCTTTCTGCATGGTTAACTGGAAAGAAGGTCATGACACTAAAAAGCCACACCTATAGACATGCTAACAAGTAATTAATCCAGTAATAAAATTATCTGAGATCTTACCTTGGATGAGAATGGTGAACGAACTCCTTCCTGTGTGATGTAAAGCTTCAATATTTCAGGAGAAAGGTTCTGGGGGTAACCAAAATCCATGATTTCTGCATGATAAGTGCATAGTTTCAAAATACTCAAACAGCTACATAACAATCCTCATACTCAATAACTCAAATAAGAGATTCACTACAATAGGAGCAGGAATAATATGGTTTTATAGCACACAGCCAGACAGGAACTCATCCGGCATCGTATCTTAGGAAAATAGAGGGACCATGATTTAAACAAATTGAAAAGGTCCTCCATTGTTTACTGACATTGCCATCAACCCAGCAACACAATAGAAAAAGAACATTGCTGACTGTGATACTATTCACTAACAGAAACAAAGCTCAAAGCAGCTTCATCCAGAATATGATAACCCTACTAGGTTGAGCAACTGGCATGGACTGAAGATATGACAAGCGAAAAATCCTTCTTCTCGATGAGTCGAGCGAAAAATCCCATAATCTGGAAAACTCAAAACTGATTGAAGTATTTTGTCATCATGAAAGAAATGGGAGAAAACCTACCATCCAGAAGCTCATAAATCAGGACAAAGTTATTCCTGATAGCATCTTCATCAAATGCCCCACCAAAATAAGATTTGAAAAGTGCAACTGCCTGCTCATGAAATAAAGAATCAAAGGTATCAGCTACTCTTGAAGATAGGGCAGGATAACTGAAAATTGAGGAGATGTCTCCACTCTCCACCATAACTGAGATCACCATGCCATGAACTCAAAATAACCTACTGAAGCCACAAATGGCGAGATTCCATGAACAAATACCAGAATCAACTTCCACAGAATAAGAATGAGAAAAGGGGAAAAAAACAAACAAACAAACAAACAAAAACCACAATCTCCACTACAAGCAATTAATATTAATATGTCAAACAAATCCTTGATTATGAAGATGAGCTTATAATGAGAATTTACTACGGAATATGCAGATAAAGCCTAAAATACCACTGAAAGATGAAATTTGACCAAAGAGGAATCTTTCTTAGTTACAATCAATGTTATCAAATCGTAAATTGTATCGTAAATCGTTTTCTTGTCTAAATCATATCGTATCGTAAATCGTAAGATTTTTTTAGATTTTCATAAAAATATCATAAAAAATACAAAACAATTATACATAGATAAGAAAAATTAAAAAGCATACCAATTATCCATGAGTCATGAATATGCTACACAAACACAATACTTTTATTGGTTATGAATATGCTACACAATAATTTTATTTTTTTTATTAAAATATAATAAATAGTAAGAATAAATATATGCCTAAATTTAATTGGTTGATTTTGAATTAATATGTGCCTCATCTACAATTTTGTAGGCCCCAATTTGGTAGGATTCAGATAGTGTGTTGATGCGGCAATGTTTTAAGGGCCCCTCTATGATATATTTGTTATATCCACACCGTCCATCCATTTTGCCAAATAATTTTAGGGCATAAGCCCAAAAATGAGGCAAATCCAAAGCTCAGGCGGACCACCCCACGGAAAGCAGTGGAGACAATGAAGCCTACCGTTGAAACCTTCCTAAGGCCAACCATGATGTTTATTTCGTATCCAACCTATTCATAAGGTCACACGGACCTAGATGAAGGGAAAACATTAATATCAGCTTGATCCAAAACTTCTATGGACCCCAAGAAGTTTTCAATGGTAGGCCTTCGATCCCCACTGTTTTCGTGGTGTGGTCCACTTGAGATTTGGATCTACTTCATTTTAGGGACCATGCCCTAAAATGATCTGAAAAAACTATGGACGGTTTGGATATACAACACATACAACACGTATTAAGGTGGACCTCACATAACAGTGAGGTGTGCATCGCACCATATAGACCGGCGAAGTATAAAAAAAAAAAAAAAAAAAAAAAAACATGGCAGTTAGAAGGCCACGTAGAGAGCAAGAGAGGGAAGAGGGAAAAGAGGGAGAGAAAGAGCTGCTGGCAGCTACCGCAGCCACCGCAGCAGCCCCCACAGCAGCCGCAACAGCCGCCGCAGATGCAGATGCAGCAACAGCAGCAGAAGAAGGAGAAGAAGAAGAAGAGGTAAGTAGATTTTTTTCTTTCTTTCTTTCTTTCTTTTTTTTTTTTTTCTTTTTTAAGTAGTTTCTTCTTCTTCTTCTTCTTCTTCTTTTTGTTTTCTTCTCCGGGGTACCCACAAACACATATCTTACAATTCATACGATAATCGTACTATTATTTAGGATTTGCGATTTGGGTGTACGATTTGAATCGCACACCCATACGATACAATATGAATCGTACGATTCATATCGTAAATCGTACAATTTTGATAACACAGGTTCCAAGACACAGAAGAAAGAGGAGAGGTTAATTGGTCAACTGATAATTCTCCAGAAAAGTTAAGAAGACAACATTTCCATTAAATTTATTTCAAAATCTGAAATATGAGTGGATGTTTAATGAAAAAGAAGGGGGAAAAAAACTGATTCCTTGATTGTTTTAGTAAAATCAAAAAACTATAAAAGGAAAAAAGAAAAAGCTGTTGTAGAAGTTGGATATGGAGTCACAGTAACAATAGCAAGGGCGGAAGGTAAAGGAGGTCCTGAAGCAAGGGGTGGAGTAAAGAGCACAGTCTAGAAGCAAGAAAGTTTCATTAGGCAAAACATTCCTACAATGGAATATGCCAGTATCCATTATTGTAATATGAGGAAAAAAGGAACGATTGTAAATTTGTAACCAGAAAATCAACAACATTATGATGCTCATTAAGCCTACATGCATGTTGAGCCCACCCATCTATTACGCAACCACATATGGCACGTGGGTGATACGCAAGCTTTGAATCAGGTGGCCTTACAGTTTAAAAGGTGCAGCTCAAAACTTGGGCTGTTTTACTCCTAAGGTGAGCCATGATGTACAGCAAAAGTTGTACAGATTAAAAATAGCCATCTATTTGTGTTGTAAATCATGACCCACCTGAGGAGTGAAACAATCTGATTTTATTACCCAGAAGATCTAAATAGTGTGCCCAACCAGATGGAAAGATCAGATCTCAGGGACATGTTGGACGCAGACGGGCTTGGCAAACCTCTACACATGTGTGGGCTTGGCAAACCTCTGGACTTCACTAGGCAATTGAAGGACAATTCTATGACACACACAAAAAAAATGATCGCTCAATGGAAAGTTGGCAGTAACTTGAATCCATTGAGATGTAAATTCATCTGTTTTGTCAAATTGCACATGCAAAAAGCCCAAGTTTCACAGACAGCCAAAAGATCTACAATCAGAGCCATTGAAATTCACGATCAAAACACATTCAGGAAAAAAAAAAAAAAAGCAAAGAAAAGAAAAGAAGATTCAGCATACCTCAACAACAAACTTAAGTGCACAAGCGACGTTGGCATTGCTGCTGACGACAATCACAATGTAGACATTGCTGATCCTCATGTAAAAGAAAGAGCAACCTCCGATCTGCCTAACAGGGCATGTACCGAGCTCCTTCGTCTGCATTATATGCGTCCGAAATGCATCCACCATATTGCCACTGAAGGATCCATATACAGCATTAAAAGAAAAGAAAACATAAGAAGAATCGGAGCTGAAAATTCAGGAAATGGATCAACGAAAGATAGTAGGTTCTAACAAATGAGGAATTCGGTTTCGGAAATTCATCGGCAGCCCTACCGTTCCGCATTTTTATGAGATTCTTCTCAATCAATTCCACCAAAAATTAACAGGCATGTATCAAACCCTAATTTCAATAATCACAAAGATTCATCTCTGTAAACCCTAGAAAGTGGAGGGAGGAATTGGAAGGTCATACCCGACATCGTCGCGATAGAGGCGATTGATGAGGACATCGCCGCGGAGATTGAGGAAATAAATAGCAGAAGCTGCAACAGGCATTTCGGATCTGCAGCTGATCGATCAGAATTCGGAAACTGGAGCTGAAGCAGAAGAGAACTAGGGCTTGAGAAGATTCAGATCCTGTGTCGATTTAAGGAAATCAGAGAAGCAACTGCTTTTGAAAATGAATCGAGAGGGGATGGCTGAAATGGGAAATTGGATTTAGGTTGCGGTGACGATTTCCTTCGTCAGAGATTAGGCCGTGGTCAGCGAGTCGAAGAGAGACTCCATCTCCGCCTATTGGGATCTCTCTTTTCTCTGGTGCGACAATACGTCATTAAGTCAGCACCACGTGCGTATCGACCGCACGCGTCACGTTTTCTTGAGGAGGCGCGTCCTCTGTCGACACTGTAGAATAAGCTTTTAACTACGACTACCTATTTGGGGCCATTGTGATTTGGGGCTCACATCCACCCCGTCCATAAGCTTTTGCTTTCCAATTTTATTGTTATCCAGAATATCATAGCCATAAAAGACACAGGTGGGTCGAAGTTGGGATAGAGACTTTCACCGTTAAAATCTTCCGGATTGTGTGCACGAACAGCCGAGTTTTGCATTAAGCCATCCAACCCATTCGTAAGATGCAACTAGGGGTGGGCAATGATCCAGGCCGGCCGAGTTAGCCCTAGTTTGGTTTGGCTTGATTTTGTACCACCCTAGTTTGTGGATTGGCTCAATTTGGGTTTCCACCAGCTCATGTGGCCCGAGTTTGGTTTGCTATAAAAAAAAATTTGATTTGGGTCAAGATCAGTTTAGGGGCCAAGTTTGACCAAAGTGGCAAAAAAAAAAAAAAAACTTTTTAAATAAAAAGTAATTAAAAAGTTAGAAATTACACAAAAAGAGAAAAAAATGCAAAAGTATTTTATTACCTAATGTTTAACATAGGAGGAGTGCAGTTTTAAAATAAGTATGTAAGAGCTTTTTCTAAACAAAAGCACACAACTATAATTTTACAAGTGCAAGGAAACAATGTACATTTGTGTGTGTGTGTCTATATATATATATATATATATATATATATATATATATATATATATATATATATATATATATATATATATATAAGTGGACCACACCAAAGGAAACATTGTGCTTATAATTTATAAGCTGAATCAAGTTGAATTAATCTGAGCCGAATCAAATTGAAATTCGAGTTGAGCCGGTACTGTTGTGGTTTGAGCTTGGTTTGTTTTTTAAAATGAGCTTGACCTCGTGGTTTAGTTTGGTTTGAACTTTTCTTCGAGCCAATCCAAGCCAAGCCAAGCCAGGCCAAGCCAGGCTATCGAGTTGGCTTGGTTTGTGCCCAGCTCTAAATGCAACCAAAAGGCAGAATGGATATTTAAAAAAAAAAAATTAAAAAAATCAAGCCATTCTAGAAATCATTGGGCCACACCACGTGAATTTAGTGATTTGAAGCACATTTAACACGGTCTGGCCCATTGAAGTTTTAGATACCTTTTTTTTTTTTTTTTCATTAGGGGTATTTGGATGGGAGTTAAGGTTAATGAAGATAATTGAGAGTAAAGGGTAGTAAATAATACTTGAGGTGTGTTGGTATGAAAGTAAATGCATGTAAATAAAATGAAATGAATTCCCCCCCCCCCCCCCCCCCCCCTCCCCCCCAAAAAAAAACACAAACACAAGATTTGGAAGTAAATGGGTAAAATGACTTTTTGAGCTCTCTTGGAAAGTCATATAAGTAAACAAAGGTAGCGCTATGCACATGTGCTTCATACATATGGCATGCTAATGATACACCAAAATAATTCAATTTTCGACAACATCACTAAAATCATACCAATAGAATGATCTAAACCTTTCAAAGGTTGGCCATCTAAATGGATGGTTAAAAAACATTGGTAAGTTGCTTGTTTGTGATCCTTACATTTGTGGCCCATCTAAGGCTCAAATTTTTCTTAATTTTGGCTAAAGTATACATTTTAATGGGCTTACTACAATCATTATACTAAATATTGCATATGTGTGCTAATTTGAGATATCACAAGTGTTCTTGAGAATATATTAAAAAATTCACATTTCAATTTCTCCCATTTACTCCCATCCAAAAAGAATATTTGAATTTCGATCAAATGCATTTAATTTACTCCCGTTCAAATACAATTAAGTCAACCATTTACTCCTAATTCATTTCATCTCCAATTTCATTTCCCATTTCCCTCCATTTACAAGCTCCTAAATAAGCCTATAGAGAATATAGTAGGTTTCATGGTAGAGAGAGTATAGACAATATCATAATACACGTCTGTGGAGAGAACCAGCCATGAGAAGGGTTTTCGCCATGGTTAAAAGATTGCAAGTCTTGGCGTGTCCACCCTGACCCGAGTCAGGACTCACCCCAGGTAGGGCAGAATTGGCCTGACTTGCACGAGTTGCATCAAACTAGTCCAAGTCTTAAAACTGTGGTCTTGATAAGGTACGACGCCTCCTAACCACCGTATTGTGGTCAATTCCCATACTTGGATTAACCATTGGTGTTCTTGTTAATACCATGCAGAAGTTATGGTCTTATAATAAGGCTATCCTAACCTTTAAATGGTGGATTTTCGAAATGAGTTATTAATTCTTCATCTTTGGTAAGGACAATCAGTACCCATTCAACAAATTCTCTCTGGTAGCATAGAATTCAGATCATGAACAGCTCCAATCCTTTTAAAATACAATCCGGAAGTGGAAAATGGACCTCATGCCAAACTGTGAAACTGTGATAAGGGACACCATACCTTGTCCGAGCACCAGGGAGAGAGAAATGCTCATGGATGAGATGCATGTTCATGATTTCTTTACTACTGAGAGCATTAGACTGCACAAATGACTCGAACGTACAGGCACAAAGATTGACACATGCTAATCACCTTTATATACCGAAAATAAGTAGGGAGAGGATTTTTCACACACCACTGTAACTCCGACCTTTGCATTATATGAGGATGTACAAAGAAGGCTTTATAGCCAAATAAATGGTGTTTAGGTCATCTGTAGGTAACTCAAAACTCTATTCATTTAATCAACTAATGAAACATGCTATTATTGTGTTGTCTCTGGGAGTTTTGTACTCTCATTGTTGTGCCCAAGCCTCTAAATAAAAGGAGGGGGGTTGCACTAAATTGTCAGATGGCATGAAACTTTTGCCATAACTTTTATCAGTGAGTGAGTTTAAATTACATGCTCTAAAAAAGGTCAAGGAAAAAGCCTAAAGAATTGATGGCCTATAGTTTATCTAAGGATATAGTCCTGTTACATATAGAACAAAATGGCAAAAGAAGATTCATATAACTGACATACCTGTTTAGACAAGGCTTAGATAATGAGGTGACTCTAGTGATGTGTTTCACATATAACTTGTGGTTGGTCTTTTCTAGCTGCCAGGATAAGAGGATGGTCTCACACAGAAGGATGTGTGCGTGCATGCTGGGGCATAGCTTCCAGTGAGGCACAATGGATGACTTCACGTGCTTAGCATCCACCTGCAAGAAAATCTGTGCGCATCAGATCTTCCTTGCTTGTCAAATGCACCAACCCTATGTAGGCCTAAACTGAAAATTTAGGTTTATACATAGCTTGAATGAGTCATACCAAGGTAAAAACTGGGATGGATGCCAGCCATTATTCTGATGTGTGTGGGGGCTCACTGTCATGTGTATATGCAACCAATATATTGATCACCTCACTCATATATGACACACTAAGCGAATCAGAGACTTTTAGGGTCCTATACATGTGGCCACTTGAGTTTTGGATCAGCCTCAATCTTGGCCAACGGTGAAAATGAGGCGGCACAGTTGATGGACTAGGTGGATGTTATTCGCATTACCCCACCAAGTTCTCAGTTAGCGCAAGTCACACCCTGTGTTTACGCAATTGCACACAAGTCACACCGCCGGTCCTTTTCACCCCACTTCTCCCACCCTCCCATGCCTTGCAAACTACTTCCTCTCTTTCCCACATGCATTATATGTAGCATTGTATGTGAACAATGATGAACTTCCTCTCTTTCCACATGCATTATATGTAGCATTGTATGTGAACACTTTTTTCCCAAGAAATGACTATTCCACCTCATTACTACTCCCTCAAACATGAGGGCGTTGATCCTTACAAAGGACGATGCTACCACATCGAGCCCGTTGATCATTGGAGTAAAATCGAGTCCCACGTTATATAACGCCCATGGTTCTCACAAGCAATCCTCAATATACATAGCCAATCAACTACAACTGGTCCAAGGATGTCATACGGCATGCATGGGCAATCTTTCGTATGCAAAATTATTCACCTACAATTGGTTGTAAACTAACTCATGATGGGGCATACCATACTACCAATTTTAAGTTATTAGTTTTCTACTGTTTTGAGATCACAGGCATCAAAAATCAAGGAATATGATCATCTGGTGGGTTACCAGTCCATTGAATTTGAACTGTTAAGTATTCAATTAATTTTCTTTCTTCTTGATCATGATACAAGATCATCCAACGGTTTCTCAATTACTTGTCATTAAAATGCCTGCCAATCTTATTCACCTCCTATGTACATTGGATCATAATTATCCTTTATAGTTGCATTTACACGTGACCAATCCACACCATCAATCTGGACCATCCATCCAGACCATCAAAATTTAGGATGCTTCAGCATTCGACTATGCCATCTCCAAGAACATCATACCTAAAAATGCCACTCAAAATATTATAGTACATCATCCGCGTCCCCATTCAACTGGACACCAATCGTACGTCCACAACACCTGCCTCCACGCAGCGTAGAACATCCAAGCTCAGTGGGGCCTACCAATATCATTTGTGAAATCCACCCCGTGCGTGCATCAGATCATCCTCGATTCTAGGCCATGGAAGTCAGGTGGGCCTCACCAAACGGGACAATGAGGATGAGATGCCAACCATGCCTGGGTACCATGGTTTATGTATCTTTCATACAAGCCGTTAATCAGCCGATCCAGTGTTCTGGTGGGTCAGACCACGTACGTGAGCCTTTAGGGCTCCTTTGTGTTTGGTTGAAATAGACTGGAATCCAAATTTTTTGTTTGGAGCTTGTATTTGGAGGGCAGAATTTTTCTGTATATTCACAAGACTTATATATATTTGATTAAATAATATTTACAACACTTAGATTTGATTAAATAGCTTTAAGAGTTTTACAAGAGTAAGGACGGTGGTAGACTCAAAAGAGTTTCAACTCGAGGTCATTTGATTTTACCTATTGTGGTCGAAATTCGGCTGTGGTGTGAGTGTGTGGGATGTGAGTGCGTATGTTAAAAAAAAAAATTATATATATATATATATATATATATATATATATATATATATATATATATATATATAATGACTATAATAAGCCCATTAAAATATATACTTTGACCAAGAAAAGGAGAGGAAATTTTGAGCCTTATGTAGGCATTGGCAACTCAACAACATTTTTCAACCTAGATTATTATTGGTGTGATTTTAATGTTGCTGCTGATAATTAGATTGTCTAGAAGTATCTTATTGATTTGATTTTAATGTTGCTGCTGATAATTAGATTGTTTAGAAGTATCATCAACTTGCCATTTGTGGATTAGTAGCTTAGAGATACATTTGTTACATGTACCACTCTTCTACACTTAAAAGGAAGGCATTTCATTTGAATTACACGAGATTCTTCACATTTTAATGAGATTTCAAAACATAGTAAAGGTAGATTTAAAATACATCCAATTCTATTTACCTTCAAATTGAAATCTGTCACAAAAAAAAAAAAAACCAGATATTTGGACTTGAAATACACACTCATCTACTGTTGGGCTTGGACGCCTCAAACCTTCAAGCAAGAAGACCACCGACCGGTCGGCCGGTTGGTCAGTCATGATGGAGCAAGACAGCAGGTTATGCTAGAGCCTTTTTGGGCCATCCGACCGGTCGGCCGATCGGTGGGGGGGTCCGACCGGTCGAACAATTTCCTTTTTGGACTTGGTTTCTTGCGCGGTTTTGCGCAAGGAGTTTCTAATTCCGGTTTTCTCCTATTTAAGGAGATGTAATCCAAGATTAGGGTTGCCGCCAATGGGTCAAGGGATTAAGAGGGTTCTAGGGCATGAGAAAGAGCTAGGGAGAAAGCTTGGAGTTCTCTGGGTTGAGGGAAAGGGATGGGTTTGTCCTCCTCATGTGAGAATTAGCTTCGGGTAGCTTGTGATTTCTCTTATGGGCTGTAATCTCTTGTAACTTCTGATTCATAGTAGATTGGTGTCGCTTTGTGCCGTGGTTTTTTACCTGTGAGGGGTTTTTCCACGTAAAATTCAGTTTGCCTTCTTGTGTGTGATAATTTGCTTGTTGATTGCCATTGTGGTGTGTTCCTCGCCTGCTTTGATTGCTTCCGTTGCAGGGCTCCTAACCCCAACAAGTGGTATCAGAGCTAAAAGTTGGGAAGGAGGCAGAGAAAATCTGAGGCGAGACATCAATGACGTCTTCTAACATGAGATTTGTTATGGAAAAGGATTCTGTGAAAGAAAAACATGGAAAGCGATCGGTATCTATGAAAGAAGTAGAGTTGAAGAAGGTAGATATGTATGCCAATATCTCAATCAGGTTTGTCGACTGCGATTGAGTTTGATCGGGAGCACCATTCATGGTGGAGCAGCGAGATCGGCAGTGGGATCCACAGTTGCTTGTGTGTGGCATGCGCAAGGGCCACATGAGTGAGCGGGTGATAAAGGTCAATGATGAAGTCGATGAGGCATGAGAAGTAGTGAAGCTATGATGACGACGAAGTAGAGATGAAGATGGTGCGTGGCAAGGTGTTGCATGAAGATTTGAGTCGTGGTGGAGTTTGTTGGGCTTGGACGCCTCAAACCTTCAAGCATGAAGACCACCAGCCGGCCGGTCATGATGGAGCAAGACTACAAGTTATGCTGGAGCCTTTTTGGGCCATCCGACCGGCCGATGGGGGAGGGTCCGACCGGTCAGGCAGTTTTCTTTTTGGACTTGGTTTCTTGCGCAATTTTGCGCAAGGAGTTTCTAATTCCGGTTTTCTCCTATTTAAGGAGATATAATCCGAGATTAGGGTTGCCGCCAATGGGCCAAGGAATTGAGAGGGTTCTAAGGCATGAGAAAGAGCTAGGGAGGAAGCTTGAAGTTCTCTGGGTTGAGGGAAAAGGGATGAGTTTGTCCTCCTCATGTGAGAATTAGGTTCGGGTAGCTTGGGATTTCTCTTATGGGCTGTGATCCAGGGTATTCTTCTGTAATCTCTTGTAACTTTTAATTTATAGTGGATTGGTGTCGCTTTGTGTCGTGGTTTTTTACCCGTGAGGGGTTTTTCCACGTAAAATTTGGTTTGCCTTCTTGTGTGTGATGATTTGCTTGTTGATTACCATTGTGGTGTGCTCCTCGCCTGCTTTGATTGCTTCTACTGCGGGGCTCCTATCCCCAATGCAACCAAATCTAAGGTGGCAAAGTGTGTGTTGGGCCAGTTTGGATGGAAGGAATCCACTATAGTAATCCAAAGTAAAGCCATATTGAATACCAAAGCCACTAACCACTAGTAAAGCCATATTGAATACCAAAGCCACTAACCACTAGTAACTTTAATTTTTTGATATAGATTTAATATACTCATGTGATCATATATGTAATATACTCACGTGAATCTAACTTGCCTCATATGTGTTGTGATTGGATACATGTGGATCTAACTTGCCCAATATGTATTATATCTATATTGTACCTTAACATGTATTATATCTATATTGTACCTTTATTTTGTGATATCATTATTTTGTGATATCATT
The DNA here is from genome assembly GCA_003013855.2 of Liriodendron chinense. Classification (NCBI taxonomy): domain Eukaryota; kingdom Viridiplantae; phylum Streptophyta; class Magnoliopsida; order Magnoliales; family Magnoliaceae; genus Liriodendron; species Liriodendron chinense. Next base: position 7,958,233 of record PVNU02000637.1, on the reverse strand, counting down.
TTAAAGCATGATCTGAAATATCAGCTTCATCGAACACTTATGTGGGATGGAGGAAGTTTTTAATGGCAGCTGCAATAAAATCAATATTATTTTATGGCACGACCTCAAATATCAACTTCATCCAGCACTTCTATGATGGTAGGAAGCTTTTTAATGGCAGACTAATCATGACGGCTGCTGTGGTTAATTTCCCTTTTGCATAATGGCAGAAGTTTAATCATGATGGCTACTGTGGTTAATTTCCCTTTTGGATGTGGCTCACTGCTTGTTTCTTTCCCTAAGAATTAATGATCCATTGTAGGAACAGTATGATATAACACATACATCCTGATGGGCACATTAGCGGTTTGATGTAACACATACATCATAGGGAGCCCATCAAACTATGGCACATCAACCGTCTGATATAACACACACATCATGGGGGTGCCTATGAAACCATGGCACATCAACCGTCTGATATAACGCATACATCATGGGGGTGCCCATGAAACAATGGCACATCAACGCAACCGATCCGCCCACCACATTCCCACGGATGCCTACCAGTTGACAGCTTGGTTTACTCAATGGGCTAAAAGGAGTAATAATGCAAGTTACCGTGGAACTGGGTCATCCAAACAGGCTACATTGCTCCCATTGGTGCGACACATAGGAGTTTTCTAGCATGGTCATTTTTTTTTTTATGTACGTTTAAAATAAGGTCTCTCACCTAATGGATGGAGTGGACGTACAATTATGACGTGATGGGATCCAAAGTGATCCTCAAAACAGTGTTGTAGAGGATTCCACAGTTCGCAGGGATGTATAAAATACTAAAAATTTTGGAACATCCAAAGTCTCACTTTAAAAGGACATTTGGTATCCATTTTGAATGTCGGGAATGTTTGACAAGTGTGATTTCAGAGATGCTCCACCCTTGATGGGATCCACGATCGGGTTAGTCTTAACTTACAGATGAAGGGTCCGATGATCAACCTCGATAGCAATCGGACCTCGTAAGAAAAAAAGCAGATGCCACACAGGACACGATCTGGATAGTATTAACTTACAGATGAAGGGTCCGATGATCAACCTCGATAGCAATCGGACCTCGTAAGAAAAAAAGCAGATACCACATAGGATAAAACAAAGCATAATCACTGTAATAACATCAAACATAAGCCTAATCACGGTAATAACATCAAACATGCGCTATAATCTCTCTTACATGGATAAGTAAAGACCCAAAAAAAAAAAAAAAAAAGAAAAAAAGAAAAAAAGGACCCGGCATGAAGAAACCACATTAGAGGGATCATTGTCCGTGCATCTCATAACCGCCTAATGTAGATCTAGGGGTAATTCCCAGCCGGAGGGTACCCTGCAGCTGGGTAGGATGGGTTGACGGCCCCGGTTGTAGGAGCCACTCCGCCAGCAGGGTAGTGGTGGCCGTGGTGTTCATGTGTGGCAGCAAGGCGGTCTTCCGGATGGGTGGTCGGGACCACAGCAGCCCCTGCGGTAGGAGGCGCGGCTCCGACCGGGTAGTGGTGAGCATGGGTGCCGAGGGCGTGAGCATGCTTGGCATTCTCCCTGTTGGCCTTGTGCTCCGCCTTGGCCGCGTGCATCTCCATCTTGGCTTCAGCTTCTTTGGCTTTTCTTCGCTCATGGGCTATTTCCTTCTCGGCTTCGTTCCTTGCAGAAGCTTTCTCAGCCTGCAAAAATACATATACGTAACTCGATTACACTTTTGTAAAAAGATCACTATACCCTCAGGAATACCAATGTTTCAGCTGCGGTGCATGGGCATTTTGGTGAAGGTCGGGACTCATTTTTACACAAAAATAGGAATCTGGGTGCCATATGCATCTCAATGTTCTCCAACAACATCGTGATTGTATAGGACATACCATCAAAACTGTAGGCCCTGCCATGAACATCACCTTGGGCAAAAATCATTCCGTTCGATTCATCACGGGATAAACTGACAACCAACCGTCCGATTTGTGATGTCCCACCTTGTTAAGGAATCAGCCTGATTTTCAAAGTGGTGATTATACAAGGTGGCCCCTACCGTTTTGACGGAACTGATTTTCACAAAAATGGCAAGTTGGCGGCAAAGACAGAAGGGTACCGCAACTTGTGGTAGCTTTGCGTGTTTATAATCGGATTTCCGAAGTAAGACGGTGGAGGATTGATGTATACCTTTTCTTCGACCTTAGCTTTGTAAATGTCGACGTGCTCTTTGGCTACACTGGCCGCATTGCTCACCTTCTCTTTCACAGCCTGCATATTTCCTTCTTTTCAGACTCTCCCGTCTCTAGCTAATCAAGCAAAACTCGAAACTCTAACAAAAGCATAAGCTCAAGCAAAACTCGGTATTCTCGTGGAAGAGGCACCTCCTCCTTTTATTATAGTTGGTGGAGAAATTACTGTCACGCAAGGGCGCCATGCGTTGCCGCGTCGCACGCCACGTGTCGAAGAGCTGAGGAGTTTATACCCAGGTTCTGCCACGTGCACCGCCCAGCTTATTTCTTTCTTGGAAGCGCCACGTTGCGAGGGAGCGAATTAGCTGTTACCATGGTTACCTTAATGGGTGTTACCCCTACCGTGTGGGGCCTACCTTGATGTATTTTTTGTATATCCACGCCGTCCATGTGTTTTTTCGTCTCATTTTAGGACTCGATCCAAAATTATAATAAGATTCAATTCTCAGGTGAACCATAACAATAGAAAGAGAAAAATAATTGTGAGCGACAAAAGCTTTGAATCAATATGATATTTCAAATTTCCCTTCATCCAGATCTTCTTGACGTTATCAACAGGTTGGATTGCAAATAAACATTACGAAAACTTTACAATGGGCCCTCTGGAATTTTTAATGGTGAGGCACTCAATCACCACTGTTTCCTTTAGTTTGGTACACCTTAGATTTGGATCTGTATAAATTTTGTTATTCCATCCTAAAATGGTTCGTAGAAGCGGATAGACGGCCTGTATATACAGAAAATCATCAAGGTGGGCCCCACAGTAGGGGTAACACCCACTACGCTGTCTCCGGGTAAAACCTACGTGGGAGCGTCGACCTGGAAATGGACCGTACGGGCGATCGACCCGAAATAGACTCTACGTTGTTCTGTTCTCCTTGGCTCTGCTCTTTCCGTCGTCTTGATAGACTGTGGAACCGGCTTATCTGCGTGAGCGGATGGGCGTCGATTAGGTGTTACCCGGGTATTAGCTTAGTGGGTGTTATACCCTTACCGTAGGGCCCACCTTGTTAATATGTTGTATATCCACTCCGTCCATTCATTTTCTCAGCCTATTTCAAGGCTTGGTCCAAAACATTAAGAACATCCAAATTTCAGGTGGACCACACCACAAGAAATAGTGATGATTGAACGCTCACTATTAAAAACTTCCCAAGGCCCCGTACGCAGATCTATACTATTTATTTTTCATCCAACCCTTTGATAAGGTCAACCAATACTGGATGAAGACAAAATACAAGGATTAGCTTGATCCAAAACTCTTGTCTATGAAAACTTTTAACGGTCATCTACCACTTTTTCCAATGATGTAGTCTACCCGGTACTTGGATTTGCTTCGGTTTTAGGATAATGTCATTAATGGCCTGTTTGGATTGTAAGTTACTTAAGATAAGCTACTTATCAAATAAGTAACTTATCTTGGTTAATTTCTACTTAATTAATCAATAAATAAGAATGCTCGGTGAACAACAAACTTATTATTAAAAAACTAGAGAAACATATTTGGTTTCCAATACCATAAGCAATCATCCTTGAAGTCTATTTGGTCCCTCACATCCACTTTTCCCATCATGTGGGCCTAACCTTTGATGTGGATAGTTCATGGTGTGGCCCCACTAATGTGAGCCATCTATAATGTGGACCCACCTTGGATGTGGGCCATTTATCATTAGGGTCTAATCTTTAATGTGCATCATTCATTAGGTAGGGCCCACCTTTGATGTTGGTCATCCAACATATGGGGCCCACAATCAATGTTATTGTCCATCATGTGGGGCCCATCTTCAATTTCCACCGCTCATCATGTGGTGCCCACTTTTGATGTGGACCACCCATCATGTGGACCCACCTGCCATGTGGGCCCCCCTTGGATAGGGGTCATTCTCATTACCCCGACCTTTGATGTGGACCATCTATCATGTGAGGCCCACCATTATTAATTGTCCATCATGTGGAGTCCACCTTTGATGTGGACCATCCATCATATGAGCCCCGCCTTCAATGTGGAGCCAACCTTTGATGTGGACCATTCATTGTGTGGGTTGTTCATCATGCAAGGCCCACCTTGGATGTGGGTAATTCATCATTATGGCCCGACCTTTATGTGCACCAATCATTATGTAGGGGCCGCCTTTGAATTTATTACTAATCGACTTTAATATCCCAAACTAATGTACACATGTTATATTTGACAGCATGATTGTAATAAGCCCATTGAAATATGTTCTTTTGTAAAAAATGATGAAATTGACGGCCTTAGGTGGGCCTCAAGCATAGGATCACAAATGAGCCACTTGATAGCATTTTTTAACCATCGATTTATATGGCCAATGTTTGAACTGTTCAAATTATTTTATTAATGCAATTCAAGTATTACATGGGCTAATTAGCTTAATTTGATTGTTTTAGGGTATATTAATCAATGTGCCACATGTATAATGAATGAGTAGCTAAGCAACACTTTTGTTACATGTATGACTCTCTTATCTTTAAAACAAAGGCAAAATAAGGCATTTCATTCCAAATCATATTCAAATGAAGATATGTCAAAACACACCAAAATTATATATGTAATCTTAGTATCTTTGTGTAAACCAAATGGCTATAGAATTCCAAATTGATTCAAATAGGCTCAAATCTATGCCCCCAAGTGACCCTTTATTCTCATGTAGTATTTTAAAGTTGGTTAGGATGCTTTTAAAGTTGGTTAGTATTTTAAAACACTAAATTATGTGTCGAGCCCACCATGGTGGCTTTTGCCATCAAACCCTTTCATCCACTGCGCGATGCCAGATACAAAAGGATGCACCAAAAATTAAGCCGAGCCAAAAACACAAGTGCACGATGCCACCTATATTTGCAGGTTTGGGCATGTGTTAGCTCTTATTTGGGGCTTCCATCTTCATGGTGGGTCGCATTTGATTCATGGTTTGGATGCCACACAAGCACCGCTCTAGGCCCACAAACATACGATGGATGCAATGAAGTACCTACTGTTGGTTTAGGATGTATTGGGGTTTTTGGTCAAAATAGCACTTTTGTAAAATGATGAAAATAGCCTTTGCCATCAATCTCAATAATTGTAGCCTCAAATGCCTTTTTAGATTTTTTTGGAACCATTTTGCCCCTGACCATGTACGCCAACGAATTTCTTGAAATTTAAAAGGTCATGTGTCTCATCGGAGAGCCATGTGTCTCATCAGAGTGTCATAAGACTGTCCCATGAGAGTGTCATGTGTATCATTGGAGTGCCATGTGTATCATCGGAGAGTCATGTGTACCATCAAAGTGTCATGTGTCTCATTGAAGAGCCATGTGTATCATCGAAGTGTCATGCATCTCATTGGAGAGCCATGTGTATCATTGAAGTGCCATGTGTCTTATTAGAGCCCTGCCTAGATCAGGGGCAAAATGGTATGAAGAAATGTTAGGGGGCTATAATTATTAAGATTGAGGGTAGGGACTAATTTTATCATTTTACAATAGGTTAGTGCTATTTTGACCAAAATCCTGATGTATTGTGTCATCCTTTCTTGATCAAAGTTGTAAGTTTAGACCCAAGGTATGCTCGGGCCTCACCTGACACAGTGTAACCTTGACCTTGGGGCTCACCATGATGTACATGTCTTGCATATCCACACTGTCTATCCGTTTTGCTCGGTCATTTCACAGCATGAGCCCAAAAATGAAGCAGATCCAAATCTCAGGAGGATCACACCATGTTGGATGAGGAGACGGTGTGCTTGATCTGCTCCAGTATTGAGGGGTACAATATATGGGAAGGGACAGATAAAAGTATTCCGGACTGTTATGATCTTTCCACTATGGATGAGCTGAACATGCAAGTATGGGCCTGAACGGCAAAGGGGTATTTGTTTCGTCCAAAATTTCTAATGCTGGTCCATTCATCATGTGGGCCGCACGTGCCCAACCATCGTAAAGGTTATAACGCATAGTTAGAAGGCGTGACTATGAGCAAGGAGAGGGCTATAATGGCTGACTGTGAGGTGTGGCCGCCTTTTATTCACAACTGTGCCACCCAACCGTCGTGAAGGTTAGAACGCATAGTTAGAAGGGGTGACTCTGGTAGAGGTGGGCAACGATCTGGGCCAAGCTGAGTTAGCCCTAGTTTGGTTTGGGTTGTTTTTGTGCCACCTCAGTTTGTGGATCGGCTTGGTTTGGGTTTCAGGCCGACCCATCCAGCCTAAGTTTGGTTTGCTCCAAAAAGATCTGGTTCGAGCCAGGACTAGTTTGGTCGAAAATTTTGAACCCGGTTAGGCGGAGTTCAAACTAGTGGTGGTTTTTTTTTTTGCTTGTTTATTTAAATAGAAAATAATTTAAAAGGTTAAAAAAAAGTACAAAAGTATCTTATTATATAATGTTTAACATCTTTAAAAGGAGTGCAACTTCAAAATAGACATGTAAGAGCATTTTCCAAACAAAAGTATACTAGCATAATTTTACAAGTGTAAGGAAATAGTGTGCATTCATGTATATGTATTATCCATGTCATCATGTATATGTATTATCCACGCTATCCATATGTTTTACATATCATTTTAGGACATGATCCCAAAATGGAATCATATCCAAAGCTCAACTGGATCACGCCACAGGAATTAGTGTGCTTACAATCTACAAGCAAAATCAAACCGATTTGAATCAAATCGAGCTTCGAGTCGAGCTAATACTGCCCTACTTTGAGCTTGGTTTGTTTTTTCAAATGAACATGACTCTGAGGCTTGGTTTGGATTAAACTTACATGCGAACCAATCCAAGCCGGGCTTTTTCAAACCAATCCGAGCCGAGCTTTTGAGCTGGCTTGGTTTGTGCCCAACTCTAGACTTTGGGCAAGGACAGGGCTATAATGGCCGGCTGTGAGGTGTGGCGGCCTTTTATTCACAACTGCACCCGTCTTGATAACACTCGAGTAGCCACACAGTAGTCGGATGCGGATTGCTAACCTTACCCATCTCTATCCACGAACGTGCAGATTTGTGTGGGCCCCACCATGATGTATCTGTTTATCCATGCCATCTATCCCTTTTCTCATATCATTTTAAGGTAGGAGACAAAAAATGTACCAAAAATGAGGTAGATCCAATGCTCAAGTGGACCGAATCAGAAATGACTCTTGCATTTAATGTTTTATGCATATAATGCAACCCAAGCTTAGTATTTGTTGTGGTCCATTTGAGCGTTGGATCTACCTACCTCTTATTTGGAATCAGACCTTGAAATGATCCGAGAAAAGGGATGGATGGGTTGATGTATTGTTTATCCACACCATCCATCCCTTTTCTTGGGAGCAAATTAAGTGTTATAGGAACAATTTAGTGGGTGTTACCCCTACTGTGTGGCCCACATGGATGATATTTTGTATATCCATGCCGTCCATCCATTTCTACAGCCCATCTAACGATGGGGTTACAAAACTTATGTAGATCAAAATCTCAGGTGGACCATACAAGTGGAAAGAGTGGTGATTGAGTGCCCCACCATTAAAAATTCTAAAGCCTATCGAAAGGTTTTAGTAATTGTTATTTGCGATCCAACCTGTTGATAATTTCAAGATCTTAGTTAAGGGAAAATAAAAAGATCAGTTTGATCCAAAACTTTTGTAGCCCACAAAAAGTTTCTAATGGTCATTCATCACTGTTTCTAAGTAGTATAGTCCATCTGAGATTTGGATATTCTTAGGGTTAATTAAAACTAACTGAAATGAGATGTAAAACAGATGAACGAGTGGATATACAGAAAATACATCATTTTAAGCTATGAGCCAAAAAATGAGGCGGATTCCACTCCTAAGTAGACCACACCAAATAGTAAGCTAGTCATATGTGGACTGGTGTGGTCCACTGAACGTTGGATCTGCCTGATTTGTTGGTCCATACCATAAAGTATGTGAAAAAAGGGTGCGCCCCACCTGCCTAGACGAGGCTAGAGATAGGGCTAGCCCAATGGCCTGGCCCGGAATAGTTCAACATACGGGCCGAGACCTACCTCAGGCCCGGCCCATTGACAGCCCTAGCGTCCGTCCACGGTAGCCTCGAATGTTGACTCACGGAAAAGACTCGCGCGAGTGCGCCTGAAATGGCACGCGCTCAGGACCCGATCATCCATCAGGAGCCATTCCCTGGCCCAAAAATCAGACCTTGTGACTTCTGGGACATCCGCCCACGATGGCTGGGAACAGGTGGCCCACGTGATGAACAGATTGCTTGACTTTTGGGCCACGGAATGTTTGCGAAGTGCACTCCAGGGACGCGGATTGCCTTGATCCCCCAGGTTCTGCGGCAGATTGCGTACTGAGTAACTCAGTACGTTAACCTTACTGAGTAAATCTGTGGGGTCCACCATGATTTATGTATTTTATCTACTCAGTCCATCCATTTTATTAGGTAATTTTCGGGCTTGAGCCCAAAAATGAAGCACCTCCAAATCTCAAGTGGACCACACCGTACAGGAAATGGTGTAAATTGCTACCATTGAAAAATTCTTGGGACTATAGAATTTTTGGATTAAGCTGATATTTGTATTTTCTCTTCATCCATTTCCATGTGATCTTATGAACAGGTTGGATGAGAAATAAAATCACTGTAGGCTCTATGAAGTTTTCAATGGTGAAAATATTATTACCACCGTTTCCTGTGGTGTGGTCCACTTGAGCTCTGGATATGCTTCAATTTTGTGCTCCACTCCTGAAATGAGCTGAAAAAACTGATGGACGGCATGGATAAACCACATACATTCATGGTGGGCCCAACAAAGTTTACTCTGTACCATAAAGGGATTTGAGTTACATGTGGGCCACAATCACGGCCGCACTGTGTTGAGTGAGGCTAGGCCGCACCTAGTCCAGATATTGTCTAACCCGCTGCAGATACACGATGATGATTGCATGCGGTGGTAGGTGGCTGGAAAAATATTTGCAAATTCACAATGGTTATTGTATACTGTACTATTTGACTTTCATTATGAACATATTTATTGTAAACATTTTATTTCATTTCATTCCAGGGGGCTTGTATCCAACTAAAAAACCCAAAAAATAAAATCAATTTCAGTATTTTAAATTCGTATATAAAATTTTCTTGCCGATATATTGGCTGATATGATATCGTTCTCTCGGATCTGTCCGATACGGTCTCTGATACCTTTTTTTTTAATTATCATTCATGCACTCATCTAACAATTCTTAGTAAGTAGGAAAAACATTCTCCAACAACCAAACACCATCTAGTTTATCCTTTTTTCCTTAGTTTTTTTTATTATATATAATTATTATTTTTAATTTTTAATTAATATTATTTTTATTAATATTTTAAATTAAAAAGACCTCATTTGAATCCTTGCCTAAGGCCTCAACTTACCTTGAGATGCCCGGGATGTGATGGGCCCATAATGATGAATTTGTTATATTTTATCTATTTTGCCAACTGAGTTTTAGATCACGAGCCCAAACATGAGTCAGATCCAAAGTGCAAGTGAACTGTGGTGGGATAAGAAAAGGTTGGTTGATGCACATGGGTTACGAAATTATACCCTCCTTGTGCAATTAAGTCAAAGTAAACTATGAAATTCGTGGGCAGACAGTGAGAAGGAGTGGACTTGAGCTCTGACCATTGAAACCTTCCCAGGTCCTACATGAGTTTAAATCAAGCTGATATTTGTGTTTGTTCTTCATCACCTTTGTGATTGGGTTGGATAGCATATTACCCTTACGGTGGCCAAGTAAGGTTTCAATGCCACTTGGTTCTCACATGAGCTGGCAAAATTGAAGTGGAGGAGTGGGTGCGGCTTAAGTGAGACCCTAGCCTCACCTAAGATAGTGCTGCTCTTACTGTGGGGCCCACATTGATGTCTGTATTCTATCTATATCCACCCTGTCCATCCATTTTTCTAGATCATTTTACGACATGATCCAAAAAATAAAGAAGATCCAATTACCAGGTCGGCTATACTCCAGGAAAGTGGTGATTGAACACCTTACCATTAAAAAACTTCTTAGGATGCACCTTAATATTTTTATAGTGTCTATCTGCTAATCTGTTGATAAGGTAACATAAGCCTTGATAATGGGAAAAGCAAATATCAGCTTGATCCAAAACTTTGTGGCCCATTAGTGGTCAATCACCAGTGTTTCCTGGTATACCTAATAATTGTATCAGCTTCATTTTTTTGGATAATGCAGTAAAATGATCTAAAAATACGGATGTAACCAGTGGATACAGAATACACATAAAGGTGAGCCCATTGTAGGGGCCACATCGTCTTGGTTGAGGCCGGGGCTCAACTCATCCGCTCCCATGCCACAGGGACACTGCCATGGCCTCAGAGAGCTTTTGGGTACATGGTCTCCCTGTAACACTCCATGTAGCACCCAAGCTCTCTAGTTCCATCATGGCTTATGCATCTACTCCATCCATCATCCTGGGTGAGATCCCTTGGTGGTGTTTTTTTTCACACACATGCTCACACCACAGTGAGATTTTACCACAATGATTAATGACATGATATCGTGTTAAAACTATTGTGAGTTTACCGCTTAGGTGAGCAAAGTACCCAAAAAATTCCCTATATATTAACCATAAACACAAAATATTAACCTGACTAAAAACTAGCCACATCACCCCAAACAATGTAAAGTTGGCCCGAAGCCCCTTCAATCAGGGTGGAGTGGCCCACCTGAGTTTCGGATGATGCCGCTTTTGCATTTTCTCATCATCCTGGCTATTCACACCAATGAAGGGTTTTAAATGGGACGCGGTTTGGCTGGTTACTCACCAGCCAGCTAGCTGGTGTCAAAGCTTTGTGGGCCCACTATGATGTATGTGTTTTATCCACGCAATCTATTCATTTTTCCAGCTCATTATATGGGATGAGCAAAAAAATGAGGCAGATCCAAAGCTCAGGTGAACCACACCACAGGGATTGAATACTTTCCATTGAAAACTTTCTAGGGGTTATGAAAGTTTTGGATCAAACTAATATTTGTGTTTCCCCTTTATCCAAGTGTGCATGACCTTACCAACAGGTTGGACAATGAATAAACATCAATGTGTATCCTAAAAAGGTTTCAACGGTGGACATCATTCTCCCTGCTATTTCCTGTGGTGTGGAGCATTAAATTTGCCTCAGTTTTTGGCTCTTTTAGTGAAATAAGCTTGCAAAATGGATGGATGGAGTGGATAAAACACATATATCATGGTGAGGCCCACAAATCTTTGACACCAGCTAGCTAGTTGGTGTTCAGGTCACTCACTAAGCTTTGTCAGTTTAAATGAAGCTTTACTCATGCTTCAGTGGTAGACTCACAAGGGTTTCAATACGAGGTCATGGTTTGAATACCATTATGGTGTGAGTGCGTGTGTATGTGGGTGGGTGTGAGTGCGTGTGTATAAAAAGGGCCACCACAAGCAAACCTATGGTTGGCCTCCCGTGTTATTGTTCCCTGTTGTGTGCCCATGTGTGCTGTGGATCCGGATGACTTTTGCCCCCGGGCCTGGTAAGGAGGGGGCTCACCTGATGAACGGGGTGAATGTACCACAGGTAATATAGCGGGCCCACAGCAAATTATTATTTTACGCGCTGAGTAAAATATGTAATTGATGCCACTCCATTTCCGAGTGCACGGTCTGGTGGATCCCCGGATTCACCTAGGTCAGTGGATCCTTAACTGTGGGGTAATGTTCCTTACATCAACACCATCTATCAATTTTGACAGCTCATTTTAGTGCATAGAAATGAAGCAGATCAAAATCTTAGGTAGACCATGCCAGATGAAACAATCGTGATTGAACCCCACCATTAAAAACTTCATGGGCCAATCGGAATGTTTATTTTCCATCTAACCTGTCGATAGTGTCCCAAAGACCTTGATGAAGAGACCACACAAGTATCAGCTTAATAAAAAACTTTTGCAGCCCCCGAGAAGTTTTTAATAGCCGATTACCACTGTTTTCTTGTATTATAGTCCTCCTGAGATCTGAATCTGTTAAGTTTTGGGATTATTTCATAAAATGAGTTTTCAAAATGGATGGACTGCATAGATGTAAGTAACCATGGAATCACACCGACCTGGAAACGGGAAATGGGAAGCGGCACGCCAGGCTTGCTGGTGTATTGACGTCACCTTTGGGGCCCACCATGAGGTTCGTGTTATATCCAAACCGTCCGTCCATTTTGCGACATCTATATAAAGGTTGAACCCAAAAATAAGGCAGATCTAAAGATCAAATGGCCCACACTGCAGAATGCGGTGGTAGATTAAACTTCTACCATTGAAACCTTTTTGAGGTCACAGAAGTTTTGGATAAATCTTATATTTCTCTTTACCCTTCATCCAGGTCCTTGTGACCTTATGAACAGTTTGGATGGAAAAAAAACATCATGGTAGGCCCTAGGAATGTTTTAATGGTGAGAATCATTGTTCCCACTGCCTTTTGTGGTGTGTGATCCACTTGAGATTTGGATATATCTCATGTTTTTTTATCATACCCTAAAATGATCTCATAAACTGAATGGACGGTGTAGATATATTAAATACATCATTGTAGAGCCCACATAACTTTGATTTTCTTTGATGACGCTACCCATACCAGCAAAGGAACAGCTTAGTGGGTGTTCCCCTACCGTATGGCTCACATGTATGATATTTTGTATATCCACTCCGTCCAACCGTTTCTACAGCCCATTTTAGGATGAGGTTCCAAACATTATGCAGATCCAAATTTCAGGTGGACCATACCACTAGAAATGGTGTGATTGAGCGCCCCACCATTAAAAATTTCAAAGTGCCCATCATAAGGTTTTGGAAATGTTTATTTTCAATCCTAGCTCTTGATAATGTCAATAAATTCTTGATGAAGGGAAAATATAAAGATCGAATTGATCCAAAACTTTTTATGGCCCACAAAACGTTTTTAATGGTTGTTCATCACTGTTTCTAGTGGAATGGTCCACCGGTGATTTGAATCTTCTTAGGGTTTTGGATCACATCCTAAAATGATATGAAAAAACATATAGACGGCGTGTGTGTGTGTCTGTGTGTATATATATAAACAATACATCAATCTGCCCCCACACGGTTAGAGTAACACCCACTGAGCTGTTTACGGGTTAACACCTAATTCGCGCCCCAGCAAAGTAGCTGGTGTAGGATACACCAGCCAATCCGCTTCCGCGAAATGAACCGCTGAGGCACGTGGGTAGTGTAGGCTTCATGAGATTCACCCGTCTATCTGGCGGGAGCGGATTAAGCGAGACCCCGGATTCACCAAGGTGGGTGGGTGGGACCCAGACTGTGGGGCCACTGTGATGTGTGTGACTACATCCACACTGTCCATCCGTATTTAAAGTTCATTTTAGGACATGATACAAAAAATGAGGTAGTTCCAAATCCCATATGGGCCATAGTATAGGAAACAGTGGTGATTGACCTTTAAAAACTTCCTGTGGGCCACAAAAGCTTTGGATCAAGATGATATTTATGTGGTCTCATCATCTAGGTGTTTGTGACCTTATCAACAGGTTGGATGGTAAATAAACATTCCGGTAGAATCCATGAGGTTTTCAATGGTAGAGATTCAATCACGACTGTTTCTGTGGTGTGGTCCACCTAAAATTTGAATCAGCTTCATTTTTGGGAGAATACCCTAAAATGAGATTTCAAAATGGTTGGAAGGCATGGATTTAAGACACATACATCACTGTGAGCCCCACAGTCAGGGGTCCCACCACCTCGGTGGATCCGGGGTCTCACCTAATCCGCTCCCCTGTCAGGCACGCTGCATATTGAAGCCTCAAATCACGACCATCCAGAAGTCAGATTGGCCACACCCAAGGAAAAAGTTGGCAGCGTTCGACGTCATTAATTTTGTGTTGGGCCCACCATAGTGTTTATATTCAATCAAATCCATTCATCCGATGTGCCTCATCAGGATGAAACAACTGCCAAAGAATCACAGTATTCCACAAAACTCAGGCGGGCCAAACCAGATGAATTTAGAGGATTTTAGTTTTAATTTGATGGGGCCGTTGACTTTAGCGTTGAATTATCCTGATTTTTGGGGTAAGACAAAAAAATGGGCCATACCATACGCTTGATGGACGGTATGGATTTCATGCAACTTAAGTCGTTTTCCCACGTTAGAGAAAGTTACGGGGGCAGGTACCTCCCGCGAGGTACGAAGTGTTTATCTTTACTAGTGGGGCTCTCCGTTTCCTCCCTTTCTCTGTTCTCATTTCTGACCGGTGTTGCAGAGGAGAGAGAGAGAGTATCATGGCCTCCCGCGATGAAAGAAAAGGCATCGATGATCAGGTATTTTTTGAATTTTCATCTCTATCTCTGTTTCTTGTTAATTAGTACAGAGAGAAGGGTAGAGAGGAGGAATGATCACATTCATCTCAATGTACAGTAGAGTTACTGTCCATTGAGTTGCACACGGCCAACATATCAATTGTATGCATCATCCGAGCCAGTGAAAAGGTTGGCCTCCACCAGGTAAATCGATTCATCAGATGGTCCGCTCGTATGCATTGAGTCAATCCATTGGCCTTGGCCGTCCACATTCTCTGCGGTTTCATACAGTGTTGCCCACTTAATGAATGTATTAGCTTGATTTCTTTTGCTGCCAGTGTTAGGGCCAACTTTTCCGGCAGCTCGGATTTTGTATACACATAATGCGTTGGCCAAGTGGGGTCCACTGAGATGGATGGGAACATTGGTGTCCATTGAGATGGATGTGAACATTTGTATACTGCAAGTGGGGTCCACTGAGATGGATGGGAACATTGGTGTCCATTGAGATGGATGTGAACATTTGTATACTGCAAGTGGGGTCCACTGATTCATCATCATAGAAGCCTTATTCACATTATTAGGGTCGCTATATGAATCCTGTTCTGCCATTCCATTTTTTTTTTTTTTTTTTTTTTTTTGGGTTAGTACACAGACCCCATTGTTAGTACACCCACCCACCACTTTCCCTGCTAGTCACACTGCAATGTTAGCCACCCCCACTTTGGGAATCGATACCATGACCTCAGTGTTGAAATCGAGGCTATCTTCACTCAGTCTACCACTTGAGTTATGGATCCAGCTACCTTCTGCCATTCCACTCTATTAAGGGCCATAACCTTCAATTATGCCATATGCCATCAAGTCTTTTCTTACTACATTCAAGTCCATTTTGGCCTTCCCCTTGCCTTTTATAGAGCCTTCATGATGCAGGGGCATGCGATGATCTAACCCTAGATGCATGTATATCAAGTTGGAAGATATTCAAATAATAAAATTACGAAACTAACTACTTTCAATCAGAGGAAACTAACAAATCTCAACACGAAGATGAAATCCGTCCGTCCGGATCATGCCCCTTTGCATAAAACTATGTAAAATCGTAAAACAGGGAGGATCTAGGGATATGAGGATATCCCAGATCTAGCATAGACCAGTCCACAGTCAAGTTTGGATCCGGTTATCGTGGCTAGGCATCCCTCTTTTCGATCGTACCAAAAAAAGGGGGGGGGGGGGGGGGTTCAGAAAAGGACGAGGGATGTCGAAAAACAATGGGTTATCATGAAGTACGAATTATGAATCAAAAGAAGCTTACCTTTCCTCGCACTTTGAAGAAAGAGAGAAGAGAAAACGGAAACTCCGGGGTGGAATCCTCAACACCCGAGGGCCAATCCTGAAACCCTAATCTCTCAACAAAGAGGAAGAAACTCACGAATTTTCTATTCATTCAATAATTTCGAAATAGGGTTCTCACAGTATATATAAGTTACAAAAATAAAAAAAAGTGCACTAAAGTGCCTGAAAACCAAAAAATAACATAAAAAACGTCTAAAGTAAATAACGACACTAAAGCGCCTAGAAACAAGGAAATAAATAGAAAAGCGCCTAAATGTAAATCCGCTCCATGGTCCAGCGGTCATGATGCTCCTGCGCGATCCTGCATCTCGCGTACTCGTAACGCGTCAGAAAATGGGCCCAATGGGCCCGGCGTCCATCCACATCAACTCGTCTGCTCCAACACTCGATCTGCGACGTCGCTTCCTCTGGTACACTCTAAAGGGTGCACCACTGATGTCCGCATCATTTCAACTTGAACCCACTCACTCCTTCTAACCAGTGTGGTTCTTGGTCTCCGTTGTACATGACCAAACCATCTAAATCTACCTTCCCTCATCTTATTATCTATTTGTACTGCTCCTAAGTTTCTTTAAATGCATTCATTCCTAATTCTATCCTTATCTTTCCATTCATCCATCTTAACATCCTCATCTCCGGTACGCTCACCCTATGACATGTTATTCCCTTGCTGTTGGATTCTATCTCATAATGCATGGTTGGTCTTATAGATATCTTATAAAATTTCCCTTTCTGTTTGAGTCTTACATGATGATCAAAACTCTAAAGTACATCTCCATTTCTTCCACCCAACTTGAATTCTATCGGCAATACCCTTCTCAATCTCTTCACTCGTATGAATTATTGTCCCAAGGTATCGAAAGTGGTCATTGACATGATGGGCCTTGCCCCAGATGGGCTATGAACCTCTCTGGCTGCAGGATCCTAAGTAGGGGAAATGGCCATGTGCTCCCAGGCGTTATCAATGATCTTAGTGTGCCCATTTGCTTTAAGACACATCGTCCGTCACATTATTAATCTGTACCATCCATTAAGTTCAAAGCACGGAAATATTGTATTGATTGGCGGATGCTACCCTTGCAGATGTGGCCTACCCTTCTATAACCATTGATTTTCCAGGCCATTGATGGAGGGGTGCAACGTCCATGCCTTTGGAGTCCCAGCATTTCCAGGCCATAAACATTGCATATGCGTATGGTATTCCAAACCAGGCATCCTCTGAGCTCCACATTTGCTTAGCATATGACCAAAAGGCTAAGGTCATATATACGATATTTAATGTTCATTTGTATGCCACTGATTAAAAGGCTAAGATCGTTAAAAAATTGTAATTTTTGCCCCTGGACCATTCACTGTAGAAAACATTAAATGAAGGGTTTGGATCTCTTCCATCTAGGCCACATATGCAGAAATGACGAAGAGGCTTGAAAATCCACTAGAGGCGCTGAATTCGGCCCTTGATGGAACAATTGTCGTCATCTGTTCAAAATGGTTCCTTGGAGACATGTTGTCCAAAGTAAACCATCAAATGGATTATTCATATTGATTCTCAGATGTCCATTTGCGTATGTCATTGATTGTATGGACTATGAAGGAGTTCCTCTAATCAGTGTGAATTTTTTTATGGTGGTTCATGAAATATGTAAAATTTTCAACGATCCGTTTGTTGGCTACCCATGAAAGGGTGTGGATTCCTCCAGCCTTAGGAATTTTAGGTGCATGGCCCATTGGCCATCCAATTAAGGCCCATATATCAACTGCTTGGATACCGAACAACGGATCTCACTTGCTCCACTTATACAAACTGAAAACCTGAGTTTATTGTACAACCCTCCGCTTATGTTTTTGCACCTATATCAATCTTTAGGAAAATATTCAGTTCTTTATTTTATGCAATTTGAAAGTTAGAACAGTTGATTTATTGTTAACTCTCTTTCATGACTTGCCAGATTTTGGTAGTAGAGAACTTGTGTGTAAGGACACTGATACTAAACAGACCGCGGCAATTGAATTCCCTCTCATATCAAATGGTATGTTGGTGGGGTCCACTGGATAACCATTTGGGTTGTGTGTTGTCAATTTTCTACAGTTGCTTATCTCCAACAAACCCAAATCCTACAGACAAAGAGTACATTTCTTTGACTCCAATTTCCATGTGATTGAACTCAAAATCATCATGTTGCTTTGGATTATTTCACCATCTTCCTTTAACACCCATCGTTTAAGCAGGTTCTACATCTTAAAGTTTCTTTTTTAATTTATGAAGCCATATTATGAAATTTATATTTGGAGGAATCCTACCATGTGCAGAAACATCTAATTTACATGCAGCCTTCTTCCTGTGATCGGCTGTTGATGGGTGGATCGGTTTAATAGCCGCTAGTCGGTGTGCTTATACGTAGCGTAGCTAGCCAAACGTACGACAGAACACGTTGGTGAGCCTATGCACATGATTAATTTGGATACGTACCGAAAGACTACGCACAGTCACTTACAGTCATTTCACAATAACATTAAATCATCATTAAAAATGATTTGTGCATTTCTATTCATGAAATCGTTAGTCTTTTCGAGCTTCGTCTCGAAATAGTTTTATTTTGTTGTCTTTCTCTTTATACTAATCATACCTGCTATACTGGTTGATTTTCGCACCAAATAGATACAATTTGTTAATTTTATTATTATCATCTAATTGTGCAACGAAGCTGATAAAAATCTAAGGTTGGTAGCTACGCTACCGCTCACGCTGGAGGAAGAACACCGCTATCAAAAAGGGTGGACAAACAAAAGTGCGGAAGCAGGGATTGGTGTGTTAGCTGCCTGATTACGTTGTTAACCAAAACAGGGCATGGTCACTAGTGGAGAACTGCAGTTCTGGAGTATGTACTATGTTCTGGTATGTTCATCCACATGGTGATCAATGGTCCTGATCACCTTACATGTTTGCCATTTCGATGGTGGGGGTTGGCACTTCATAAATCTTCTATGAAGCATGCATGACAGTAGAATTCTTTGTAGTTGTTACAAGTGATGCGTAGTGCGAAGATCTAGCCTATTGTGACACGACTATTGGTTTGATGAACTGATTACTCTGTGTGATGCTTCCTTTCAGCTTTCTCAATTAAGAAAGCTTTTCATTGCTTATGAAGAGGATTCCAATGTCAAGCTGGTGATTGTGAAGGTACTATTGCACTGAACTCATAATCAGTTGATAAAATCTATGCAGAAATTGTGGAGTGGAGTAAACGTGGAGAATTCCACTAACCACCGTTGGGATTAGATACATGCCATCTTTGATAGAGTAATAGCAGCATGCATCCAGCATGAGCATGTAAGTGTCCATGTTTAATTGCAGTTGTGTGTGCGTGCGCTCTTTGTTTCCTTGCATTTCCTCAGTTGGTTGCTCTTTTTCTGGCTATTTTAAAGAGAAAGAAGAGTCTTAATTTTATGCAGCTGTGATGTATAAAGTGTAAACAGTATCATTTTTTGCAGCCTGGTTATTGCTTGATGAGATCATCATGTGGTGTTTTGTCTTTTTCCTTAAATAGTGTGACATGGTGGAATAGTTCTTGTGACGCAAGGAGGGACATGGTGAGGTTGATCACCGTCTTCCTCACTGGATTACTACTCCGAATCCACGGAGCTCCTTGGACTCCTCAACGGGGCTTCCTCGAATCCACAAAGGAAAATCTCGAATCCACGAGATAAGAGAAGGCAAAAGCCAAACTTTGATTAATAATAATGAATTGTTCCCTTTAACAACGATTAAAATATACTTAAATAGCCTAGAAAACCCTAAACAAACCCTAATTGCATGTGAAAAGAATCTTAATTCAAAAAGGAAACAAAAACTAAAAAATCGCGCAAGCTGCATAATGCTGTTGGCAGTACCTTAGGTGGGACCGAAGCCAGCTGAAGGAAACTTCGGTGGCACCGAAGTTGGCCAAAACTTCACAGTTTGCGGGGGTTCCAATTCTCCAATATTCAGTCGCACCGAACCCCTGTTCAGTGGGACAAAAAATTGCCAAAATATGATGAATTTTGTCGATTCTTCTTTAGGTGTCTTCCGGTCCATTTGTGCTAGGAAGGTGCGCGATCTAAGCCCTTCATTAGGGGGTCCTCGCCCTACATCATCTTGGCAACTTGTATCCTCTTGGATAGTTCCGTCCTGCCTGTTACTGAACTTATCAATTACCATTCTTCTTCTTCTTCTTCTTCTTCTTTTTTCTTTTTTAAGTTCTTTAGCCTGTGTTCATTTTTTTCTTCTTCTGATTTGTTAGTCTTTAAACTTCCCTTTTCTTTTACAAGTTTCTGTCAGAAAGCTAACGAATTAGATTGTTTAGTTTGCTCAAAATCACTTCTCATCTTCCTGCCAGGCCTGATATATTTGATGTATGATTAGAAATGATGAGGAAATTCATGTGAAGAGATATTAAAGTGAAGTTTGCAGCACATGCAGCACAAATGCCAAGGTGGCTCACATGTGCAGGATCTAAGCATGTCATCAGGTGGGAGGATCCATGGACATGTCTTGGCCCCAAAATCAAGGTCCATTCATCAGGTTGACCATACTTGTACATTGACTATAAGCTGTTAGTCATTTTTTCTCCAACTTTCCATTTCGCTCATACACATGGCCCCAGTGCATTAGTGGACCAGCCTGATTTTTGGGCCAGAACTTGTTTGCACTGGCACCCACCTGACTCCTGGCCTGAATCTTTGCACATGTGTATCACATTGGGAAATGTGCCTGAAATTACCTCTTCTACTTCTCCTTGTGCGAATCGCTCTAGCACTATACCATGCATTACTAAATTGTCCTAACAGTCTTACGAATCTAGACGTATGTTTGTTTACTCATTGTTACTCATTGATCTTCTCTCTTTTTACAAATGCCTTCTGACCTTTAGTTTTCTGTTTGTTTACTAATTGTGATCTCCTTTCCTTTTACAAATGCCTTGTGATCTTTAGTTTTCCACCATCTGGTTTGCGTTGTCTTTACTTCTTTTTTTTTTTTTTTTTTTATCTGACATGCTTTTAATTGTTGTGTTTCAAATGGTTGCAGGGGAAAGGAAGGGCATTCTGTGCTGGTGGTGATGTTCTAACTATGGCCCATTTCGTAACCACCGGTAGATGTTTCTTTTCTACCTCACGACAAATCCTTTAATGACAGGAGATAACGCTGTACTTGCAATGGAATTTTTTCTTTTTGGGATTTTTTTTTGGTGATATTAAGTCAATGTACTGAACATTTTATGATGTTTCCTTCAATTTTTATGCTGCTTTTGATAGATTTACTTGTACACATCAGGTCATTGGAGTTTCGGTGCAAAATTTTCTTGGGATGAATACATCTTTAATTATATATTGGCAACATACAGGAAAATTCAGGTGATACGTCTATGATTTTGGCATCTTTAGGAGTGCAAAGTCCAGTTCTCTTTTTCTTGACCTGTGAAATATATAATTTTTCAATACTAACTAAGAAACATGGTTCAAGGTTTCAATTCTTAATGGATTCGTCATGGGAGGAGGGGCTGGACTTTCCATACATGGGAAGTTCCGAGTTGCTACAGAGAATTCGGTACTTCCTCTCCCTTTCGTAGAACTTGAAATTGCTATAGAATTTTGCACTTTTCAAAGTATTTTTTTTTCCTTTCCTTTTTCTGGTAAGCAGACCAATAAAACCATAAGCAGTAAGAGTAGGAATGTGGGGTTCAGAGAGGAAGCATAAAACCATAAGCTTCATGCTAATTACTTGAAGGTGCATAGAATTTTTAGGAAATATTTTGAATATATTAGGATGGATTAGGAAAATGAAAGATTACTTTGGCTAGGTCATGCTTATTAGTCCTAATACATTTTATACAAAGACAGTGGACTGGTGGCCTTAATGCAAATCTACTTTGGATTGGTGGAAGATAAATAGTAGACAAGGAAAGGAAAATGTCATGTCCGAGGAAAAGTGTGGAAAAGGAAAAGTCTCTTTTTCTTTAGGTCCTGGTATGAAAAAAGAAATTACCTTTTATAGAGGAAATCTGAGGGAAAGGAAATCAATTTCCTCGAAAAGTTTCCTTTTCTTTAGGTTTGAGTATGGAAAAGGAAATGGCCCTTTATAGAGGAAATCTAGGGAAATTTGAAGAAAAGGAAATCAATTTCCTCCATCGTCCTGTCCTTTGCAAATGATGGAAACCATCACATTTGAGGAAATCAATTTCATTTCCTCTGTTACTTTTTCATTTCCACCAATCAAAACAGCCCTTTGGGAACGCCCATCTACTTGAATACATTTCTTCAAGTCAAGCTTCGCCATCATTCTTGGAAGCTCGAAGTATTTTATATGGATACTGATTTAGAGCAGGCTGCAGATGCATTCTTAGCACAACTGGACTAAAGAAGCCTGAATGAAAGCGGAAGTAGTTTGTCAGAACCGGGCCCAATCCTTCATAGGGCATGACATAATTGGCCCCAGGCGTGTTTGGTTCAAAGAGATTCATTCCAGAGATGGAGAATTGCTATTCAAAGTGTTGACCATAAAACGACCATAACTTTTGATCCGGGCATTGTCACAAAATGCACGACCTATCGATCTTTATGTAATGGTGCATCTAGGGTCAACCGACTAGCTATGCCGGCCGAAGACGTCCGTTTCGTGAGAAAATGCACTTCGGGGTTAAAATCGAGATTTTAGGAAATTTTACAATTTTTGGTAATTTCTGCTATCTTCGTATTTCCCTATTTTTATCGTTTTAGGATTTTTATCTTTTTTAGAGATTGCTTGTAATAATGTCGGGAATGTTCCAGTAAGATCTTATTGGATGTTGCTATTTGGGGAGATTTTGCTATTTCGGGTAATTATTAATTGAATTAGGGTTTTGGCGTCATTCATATAAGTAATGTAATTGAGAAATCTTAGATTATTATTCAATAAAATTACTAGAATTTTCTCTCTTACTTCTTGTGGACTCAAGAACTCGCCTTGTGGATTCAAGGTCTTGATTACTTGAGGAAGACGGTGATCTTCTTCAATTGTCGTTTCACGCTTTTCCCTGCATCAGATACCTATGCTGGATATGAAGGCTTATGGTAAAATTGTATTGACATTGGTGCCAGCTGTTTTTGGGTTCAATTGATATTCTTCCATGGCTGCGTAATATGTAAGCAAAGTGTCATGATCTTTCTTTATTTTTCTTTGGGTTATGGATTGATTTTTAGGGAAGTCACTTCTGAAAATACATGTGCCGGCTACTTTTCAATTGCAATAGATCTATTATTTAAAATGAAAGGAAGCAAACACATGCAAGTTGGTATTACCTTCTGTAAGGGAGTGAGCTGCGATTCCTGCATTTGTATAAACTTTCTATGACTATGTTCTATATCCTAAATATTTGTTTATGTTGATTTCTACTTGGCTTCTCATTTTTCTTCCTCTTAATTGTATCCCTTATGGCTGACATAGTTGCTACATAAGTCATGTAAACGGGATGAATCACTGGATCATGAGTTGCCCACTTGAGCCATTTCAAAAGCCATTGGTGGAATCCTTCTATCATTTTTACTACCTTTTGTTTTCCTATAAAATCTGGTGGTTTTCCATTCAAAAAAAGAAAAAGAAAAAGAAAAGAAAAGAAAAGAAAAGAAAAGAAAAGAAAAAAGAAAAAAAAAGACTGATGTTTTGTTTGTCAGGGTCTCTCTCTCTCTCTCTCTCTCTCTCTCTCTCTCTCTCTCTCTCTCTCTCTCGGCATGGTTTCTCATTTCAAACAGGAACCTATTAATCTATCATCCAGAGAATGATAGATAGACTATACATTTCCACAATGAAGTCCAACTAATATATTTTTCATGTTTGAAATTGTATGTGCTTCAAGATTGCGTAAAGCTTTACCATTGAAATTTAAAATTTGCTAGGTCTATTTATCAACATCATAGCCTGGTTCCAGCTACTTGGTTTCAGTTGTTAGATCAATTTATTTTCCATAAATCCCCGTTATCTTCTAATGAAAATATTTGAGATTACTGTTTCCCATCTAATGAGAGAGTATACTAAATGAACAGGGTATATTTAATGGTAATATATAGTTGCACTCTTCTAACATGTGATGCAAGTAATCACATACTCCTGTTCTTAGAGTGCCATTTTTCCTTTTCACCAGACAAATGCATGATCTATAGGCAATTCTGTGTAGGTTTTTGCCATGCCAGAAACAGCACTGGGACATTTCCCAGATACGGGGGCTTCTTATTTTCTGTCCAGGCTCCCTGGCTTTTTTGGTAACATCTTCAACTTAGAGTTGAGTTTCAATGAAAATTTTATTGTTATCTATGCTTGATTTAATACAGATAGAATATCTCGTTGCAAAATATAATAATTTATTTTAGTATTGGGCTGTTTTCTTGGTAATCAAGGGGGCTTGAGAAGACATTTTTTGTTCTTTTAGTTCAGTATTTTGTTGCAAAAAATAATCTTTATATGAAGTGATCTATGACCCTTTCAGTTCTTGGCTTCTCATTCAAAATCTTATGGGAATTTGGCTTGATGAAGACTTTACATGGTTTTATTGATAAACTATGATAAAATCATATTTATTATTATCATTATTATTTATGTTTTAGTTTGTTTGACATCCAAATTTCTAGGAGAGGATTTAACTTGGGAGTTGACATCTTCAACTTCTTACGAGTGAATTGGCATTGATTTCTAACACCCCACTTCAATCAATCTCCACTTCCCTCTTCTTATCTGCAATTCTACAATTCCAAGCTTGTTCCAATCCAACCTCCCTAAAAAATAAAAATAAAAATAAAAAATTGCAACACCAACTTACTGCCATTGCAAGTTTGTCAGCATCCTATCTACAGAGTTGATGCTAAATCATTGTTGTGGTTTGTCACCATCTTCTTGATGTGATATTTCACCTAACCATGGTCTGATTAAGCTGGGAACACTGGATTTGAGCCCACCAGGTTAGACCTTAAATTGCTGCACTTCTGCTACACTCTTTAATCTATCTTCTCCTAAGTATCTCCCACTAGCTGTTAGCTTAACAGTGTACGCTGCCAACAATTTCTGAAAAAGATGGAAGGCACCAAACAAGTTGAAAGTTTCTTGCGATATCAACAGATGAAATCATTTCTGAAAAAGACATTACCAAACAACCGTTTGGTACTACTATGCTGATATTTTGACTTGTGCAACATAGATGCTGGTTATAGTTGCATGCGTAATGATTATGAGCTTTAGTCATGCATGAAGTTGTCACCAGATATTCTTGTAAATTTCAGATTGTTGTAAAGTTAATGTTTGAAAGTACTTCAAAGCATGTCTGGTATTAATTCTCTAATAAATATTCGGGCTGCAAGTGGTGTTCAGAAATTTGCCTTTTTACAATAGCATTTTTGAGCACTGCTTGAAATTGCCGTAACTTGATATTCTACTCTTAATCAAGGGTAGATACCTCTTACATCATCAGAGTATCATCATTTCCTTGTGCCATCTGGATGCCCCTTGTATATTTTATTGGTAGATACGAATGCCTGTGTAGTTGCATTTGGCATCCCCAACTGAGTCCCACATCACTTGAGTGATATTTTATTGAGGAATTGGAGTGCTGTTTTATTTTATTTTAGTTTTGCATATTTTGGATGCTTTCTTTCTCAGCATTTCTATGAAAAGGGCAAAAGAGGAAGCCACATTGTCTTCTTTGGCAGTACTCCTCCCTTAGGTTATGATCGAATCTGGGCTCATTTTTGCTGTATTGTGTGGTTTCTTGCTTCTAGTTGCACATTCTACTCAGATGCTTGTTCTACACCCAACATTTCAAGATGTGTTAGATGTGTCTGACAGTTTCATCTCCATCATTCATGCAGCTTTTGAGGAATGTTTGTCACGTAAAAGTCTGTTATTTTTCATGATTTTTATTTTTATGACGTGGCTCTATTTAAAATTTGACTGTTTCTTGAAATATTTTCAACTATCTTGGAAGACCTTGTGAATTTCTCCCAAGTTTCAACTAATTCTATAATTAATTCTTCAAATCTATATTTTTCCAGGTGAATATCTTGGTCTTACTGGTGCAAGGTTGGATGGTGCTGAAATGCTTGCATCTGGACTTGCAACACACTTCGTCTCTTCCAAGGTATATGCCTCCTTGATAGATAGGATGAAATACAAGTTTTCCTAAACAAATTATCTCTTTTAGAAAAATTATTTTTATTGGGAAATCTTTTCCAATTTCCTAATAATTTAATTAATAACTTTGTTGTTAAAAGAGTATTCTTATTGGCATTTGCCAATGCTATTATCTGCTCTACTAGTCACCTTATGTGGACTGAAACTTGGAACAAAAAAAAAGAAAACCTTATGAGCAATGCTAAAATGTGGCTTTTGTCATTGTTCTATGCAGCTCCCTCTATACCACGACAATTGGACAACTCTCACCATACAGTCTTTGTGAGTTATGCTGGTTGAACATGGCCAGTTCCTCTTACAATTCCTTTTGCAGGCTACTGATCAATGGATACAGAGCCCAATCCTCTCTTCATGCTGGATATAGCTATGCACATGATGGTACATTAGATCAATCGTCCCAGTCACCACATTCTTTTCGTTTGCTATGTGTACTGAGAGGAGGGACCGACATAGAACTTCTGCAATTAGAGCTGTATATTAGTATTCCTCATCCATGTTCTTAGTCAGCATACCTCTATTAGCAAACAACAATGTTTAGTGACCTGGATTATTTCTACAATGTGGGTCTATTTCCAGGACAACATATTCAATAATAAAATATCTCATCGTGCTTCGAGAAGCAGCATGGTAGGGGTAGCAATGGGCCAGAGCCTGGGCCCCAAACTTGGCCGGAGAGCCGGGCCATCCACATCCGGTGCCTGGGTCAGGCTGGTTGAATGGTCAGTGCAGCCTGGATTGGTTCCTGACACATTCACCATGTTGCACACAAGTGTGAGATCCAGTTTGTGTTGCTCACAAGTGTGAAATCTAGTTCATCCATCCTGAGGGTCCAGCCATGTAGATGCATAGATGAAATCACTCAAAACTTGGGCCATGGTGTTAGAAACAAATGGACTGCTAAGAAAAACTTGGTCTGTTTTTTTCTTGGCTGTTGACTTGTTATGTGAGCTGTGGCACATGTAATTTGTGAATTGGCATGATTTTTTGGGCAGGTCATCTACATTATGGGATCCAACCCAACTGGGGGACAGCTAAGATACTGCACCCATATGAGATCCACCTTTTTATTCTCTCTTTTCCTTACAAGGCCGGCCCCAGCCTGGCCTAGCCTTAGAGTCCTGGCCCGGCAGCGTGGTAGGGCGAAGGACAAGGCAAGGGCTGGGCTGGGGCAAACCCCGGCATGGCTTGACACTTTACCACTCCTAACCATGGTTACAAGGGATACTTTGTAATTTGCCTTTTATCTGTAACAGGGATTGCCTTTGCTGGAAGAAGCACTATTTAAGGTGGAGACAGCTAATCCAAACATTGTTTCTGCAATTATTGACGAGTTTTCACAATGTGCGCCTTTGAAAGAAAAAAGTGCTTTTCATAGGTAAGTTTGTTATTTACTTAGATTGCTGTCATGGGAAAGTGTGTCTTTCAATTCCTTCTATCTTCTTTCGTACATGATATTCTTTTAAGCAATTTTGAAGTCGACCAAAGTTGGATTTCCACGCAAAGATAATTGCAGTATCTGTTCCATCAAGGCCACAATTTACTAAGTTGATAGGGATGTTGAAGCTGTCACCCTTATGCATCAGTCACCAAAGTTGCTGTCATTGACCCTCTCTCGTAAATCTGATGATAAATAGCGATGATGATAAGAACAGACTAAATTGAACTACTTGTGGTTTCCCTTCAGAGTCAATTTTTTTATCAATACCATCAGGATATAAAAGAATTTTTATCTTTTATGTGGGCCATCTGTTAGAAGAATAGATCCCATGAAAAAGGCAATGGGTGGCATTCAATTTTGATACCTTGAAAATAACCATCCATCTCATTCGTCTGATAGTGCGTCCAAAAGATTAGTGCAGCACATGTTGCTGATTTCAGCTTAAACCATATGTAATCTGGTCTCTCTGTTGGAACAATATATTACCTGGATATGATCTGCTTTGATTCATGTTGATGGTTTGCGGAGTGGTTGCAGACTGGATACTATAGATAGGTGCTTCTCCAAGAGAACAGTTGAAGAAATTTTATCTGCACTTGTAAGTTGATGAAGCAAAAATTTACCTTATTGATAAAGTGAAGGATTTCTACGTAGATAATGATTTTTTGAAAGCTTATTTCTTTCAACCTCTTGCCGTTTTCAATTTCTAGTTGGTTTCTTGATGTTCTAGTCATGGAGAGAGATCTTAGCAAGGTATTTTGTAACGGTAATGGCGGTCGTAATGGCTACTACTGTTGCCATTATGATGCAGGCCATAACAGCCATTTCGGTCTGTGCTTTTTTTTTTTTTCAAGAAAAAAAACTGTATGGGCCCCGTAATAGACAATACAAGGCTGTTATGGCTGTTATGGGGGGCGAATGGGCCATTATGGGTCTTTTTTTTTTTGTAATAGCCATTATGACCCCATAATGTGTAATGGTGGCCACTGTTACTGTTATGTAACGGTCGTTACGTAACCCTTCCATACCTTGGATCTTAGGCATGGTAACGATGTGTGTGGATGATGTAGGGAAAAGAGGCTGCAAAGGGACCCGACGAGTGGATCACCAAGACAATTCAATCACTGAAGAAGGCATCTCCCATAAGTCTTAAAGTTTCTCTTAGATCGGTACGGGTTCAATACCCCCTTACTATAGGTCTTCATGATTTCATGTGTTTGGATGGTTTATTTGGATAGCTTTTATGAAAATCACCAAGACAGTCAGAAAAAAAAAAAAGAAAAAGAAAAAAGAAAAAAGATCCCATGCAGGAGTTGACAACAAATATCTTGATTTCCACCCAAAAAGACAATTAAAAAAAAAAAAAAAAAAAATCCAAGGTGGCAGGTCAGTTGATAAGATCAGAGCCTAAGATGCCTCCTGATCAATAAGAGTCAAAGTCATGAATGATGCGATGCTTACAGAGAACACAAGTTTTCAGTTCCAGTAATGAAGTGATGTGGTCTGGCATTCTGAAGATAATGGAGTTGCTTCAGAGATAAAAATATGATTAAAAAATCAAAAGAAACTTTGACAAAATGTAGAAGTGAGAGAAAAAAGAAGAAGAAAGGTACTGCGTCTTAAAACAAACAATTGCACTTCCAAGTCTCTGTACTCAGCTGTTGCTTAAGCATGCATGCTATACAGTATGGAGTTCAAACCTTATCATCAAAATATTGAAACGGCAGTTATTTAAATACATAAAAACAAGTCTAGAACCATACTGACGCCTCTGTGGTTTAGGGTGCATCAAATATCATGAAATTTCATGATTAATCAGTCTATTTTGGTGCAAAGTTCATGATATTTTATGAAATTGGTGCAACCAAACAGACCCTTAATCTCAAATCAACATCTTACTGCTGAAATATAAGCTTTCTACTCATTTGTCCTAAACTACTCTTCATGCAATTCCAGATCAGAGAAGGAAGGTTGCAAAGCGTCGGTCAGTGCCTAATCCGAGAGTACAGAATGTGCTGCCACATCTTCCGAGGAGAAGTGAGCAAGGATTTCTTTGAGGTCTCTGGAGCAACCTCTAGCAATAACTCCTCATATGTTCTGTTCCTTGTTTGAACTTTCTTTTAAGAAAAACCAAACCTTCTCTTGCAGGGTTGCAGGGCTATACTGTTGGACAAGGACAAAAACCCAAAGGTTGAAGAACAATCTCTTTTATCTCCTATCCCCTCTTTTCCTTCACCATTTTTGATGAATTTTCTGGGCATGGTTTTTCTTTTTCCCCCCTTGATTTTGCAGTGGGAACCTTCTAAGTTAGAGCTGGTAAATGACGAGATGGTGGATCAGTATTTCTCCAAGGTGGACGATGAGGAATGGAAAAATTTAAAGCTTCCAATCAGATCTGATCTGGCTGTCTCAGCTATAGCAAAGCTTTGAGTGGCTTTCTATATGATGTTTCAACATGCAATGCACCTTTGATACAGTAACCAACTGCACTGGGGCCTTGGCTATAGATGAAATATTGGCTCTGGCATATGATGTAGGACAGCTGATTGCACTGCCATCTTGTAAAGTTGGGAGTACGTGGCAGGACTTGCTTGATTATTGATTTTCTTAGTTTCATGTAGTTGTTGTCAGGGACGTGTATCATGGATGAATTTAAGAAGTTTGTTCCTCTCCTCCGAAATACTGGCATGCAAATGGAGGTTGTTTTGTTTGTGCATGTCTGTATAATGGTGCTTGATACTTTGTTTTTCTATTGGTTGGTCAGGTTGGTTAAGTTCCAACCAGATGGAAATAAAAATGTATTGGTGGCCCGCTATGGCATTTGCCCAATTTGTAGCTTTAGAATGTTGATCCTAAAAGATAACAGTAAAACACACAAAGTTCAGCTACCTCATCAGCAATATTCACAAAGAACAAGTGCAATCTTTGAAATAGTGGAATCGACTGTGATCCCTGACTATTCTATCATTGGAAAACCTTTGAACTGTACTTGGTGGAATGGCAATCTCACAGAATAGAAGGTTCCTCATGATGAACATCGTCTTCATCAGCCCAAAACAGATAGCTAACATCCCACTGTGCTGGGTTCCAACCCATGGCTCAGTGGTAGACAGTGCATTTCAATACTGAGGTCATGGGTTCGATTGCCCATCACCATGTCCTCTTCCTCTCGATATTCAGTATCACTTCCAATGCTTTGACAACAACCTGCCAATTTCAATCTTTGACAACAACATGCCAATTTCAATCTTCGCATCACATGATTCTGCATCAAATATATGTTTTCTGATTATGCATGGGTGAGAAAGATCTCCAACCGAAATGCTAAGGTCTTCTACTAGGAATCCATTTGCATGGTCAGTCCTTGTTTTTGGTCTAATTTTCATACGTAACTCATTTTCCTACATTTGTTTGTGCTACCACATACAAGTGTGAATTTCTTTTTTCAAAATGTGTCCAAAAGTGGGTATAGTAAGCGGCTACCTGTTTCAAGCACCACTCATCAAACCCCATGCAAATGTGGCCCACCATACACGTCAACACTCACAGGACCCACATTTATGGGTCCAAAAAAGGTAGACAAAGAACCGTCTGCACCTATTCCAAGCATCACATACATTGAAAAAAAAATCATCATTTGGTCCATCACAATCCAAGCAAATTAATGCAAATGGATCCACCATTAACATACGTGGGGTCCACATTTATGGGTCTGAAAAAGTGGACATAGATCTATTTACACATGTTGCGAACATCACATACATAAAAATAAAAATAAAAATCATTGTTTAGAAAAAGTGGGCCCCTCATATTAATGGGTCAAAAGAAAAAGAAAAAGTGTGCATAGACTTGCATCCGTTCAAACCATCTAAACACTGATGTGAAACTGTCCGTCATTTAGAGGCCACCTTTGATTGCCCATCCCACTCAAATCACTTCCATTGGATGATCCCAACCATTGTATTATTAGTTTGGAAATTGACTGTCCAATTAGAGTATCTATAGTTGAGAGGTCGAATAATTAAACTTCCCAACGGTCCTATTTTTACATGCATGTGTGGCCCGCCTAATAAGTCCGGAAACTTGATTTCACGTGAGGTGGTCTGCATGGAGTTCCACCTTACTCACTCAAAGATACACCTCTGGAATGCTTGGCTGGCATGTTCCACATGTAAAGATGAATGTGGTACTAGGAAATTAGGCTTGACGAAGGCATCTAGATGCTAGGGATCCATGAGTTATTATGCACTTGGGCCAATAGATTGTATTGTGGGAATTCAATGCAGTGGATTTTTTGGATCTATACTAGCATCAATCTGGGGCATTGATCAATTTAGAAGCATACTTTGATCGGTCATTATCAGACTGTGGAAAACTCTAATGAAGATGGCTGCGCGCTGGTCTTCTGCTTCTACCATACCCACGACCCGTTGCACGCTCCAATGGGAAGAAACGTACACGTGATGATGTGATGAATTGGCGACCGGTAGCACTATAAATAGATTGGGTTTGTAAGAAGAATCCAACCCATCATAGGATTCTTCCACTCCTACATCTCCTCAATCCCTCGAGAGAGAAGAGTCACGTCCTAATACAATTACCACTTCATGCGCAATTCCTGTGACTACCCATCAATGTGGGTCTCACCCAAATGGTCATGCGACCGGTCCAATTCAATCATTGCATTGTCAAATGGATGTAGGCCATATATGGCCCACAATTCCAACATGTATGGCGTTGTTAAGGCTTTCACTTTGTAGCAATGGGGGCCATTTTAGTGATCAAACCGTTGATATTGTGGCACTAATGTATGTGATCCATGTACATTAATCTCCCAGATGTACCCACTATAATTGCCATTTTGGATTCCTGTAACTTTTTAAATAATGAATCATTTGAATCATTTCTTTTCATCTTCATACCTTCTGTCAAATCTCTCTTACCTTTGTTAGTTTATATATATATATATATATATATATATGATTTTTAATTTTCAATTTTTTTTTTGTTAGTACACACATCCCACTGTTAGTACACACACCCACACTGTTATTCATACTTCAATGTTAGCCACCCCCACGTTGGGAATCGGTACCATGACCTTTTGTTAACGGGGTTATCTTCACTCAGTCTACCACTGAGCCAAATGTGTGGGTGTTTTTATTTTATTTTACTAAGAGATTTTGTTAGGGGGTGTTTGATTTTTCAAATGCCTTTGTAAATACTCATAAATATGTTATTATTACTTATGAATGTAATTCCCACAGTAACAGTAAAGTTGATGTTGATAACTAACATGCTTGGTCCAAAAATGGATGCTAAAGCAAGGTGAAAAATGGATTGTGCTAAAATAGTATGGGCCCATTGTTATGTATGTGTCTGATCTACACTGTCCATCTGTTTTACCTGCTTATATTAGGGCATGAGCCTAAAAATGGGGAAGTGAAAGCCTATTGTTGAAAACTTTTTAGGGGCTACAGACATTTTGGATCAAGCTGATATTTGTTAATCCCCTCATCCATGTTTGTGTAACCTTGTGAACAGGTTGGATGACAGATACACATCCCTGTGGGCCCTAGCAGAGTTTCACCTTTCAACAGAGGATGTCATTACCCCCTTTGTTTCCTGATGTGTGATCCACTCAAGCTTAGAATCTGCCTGATTTTTGGGCTAATGCTCTAGAAAGAGCTGGTAAAATGAATGGACGACGTGGATCAAGCACATACATCACAGTGAGTCCCATAGATATGACAGGTATGAAATCCCGGCTACTTTCATGCATGCGATCACGTTTTTGAGGTGTAATTAATCTTGTATTTTCCTCTCCAGTCTCTGGATTGCGTCCGACCAGATCTGTGTTGGGGCCGCCATGATGTATCTGTTTATCCAAGCCCTATGTTATGGCATGGCCCCAAAATTGAGACAGATCCAACGCTGTAGTGGACCTACCACTAATTATGGTGGGAAATAGAAAATCTAACACCCCGTCAGTTTAAATGGTCCTGGGTAAGTTAAAGCAACATTCTAGGAAGGGCTAATGTTTTTGTAAACCATCCACAGTGAATCTTACGATGCAAGCGGTGGAATTTGAGCCATAGATTGCAACCTCAACTTTTTGTGTGCATGCATATCATACATCATCTTTTGCTAGTGTACCATGATGGGGTTTTCCTTCTCAGCTTAGAGGAGAGATTGGTGCATCCTGGGTATGTTCAGGCGCCCGAACCAAGTGTGGTCGGGTGACTGAAATTGACCTAGAAGATGCGTTTATTGCTGGACTATTTTTTACAACAGTCAGGCGCCCGACGGTCTAGTCACCGGGCGCCCGACCATGTTGGTCCGGGCGCCCGATATTTGGTTTTTTTTCCTCAGATTGCTCGCTGGACTATTTTTGGCTTGGGTGGGCGCCCAACAATCTGGTGACCGGGCGCCCAACCCTGCGCGGACTGCTTATACGCAGTTTCCTATTTGGATTCTAATTCCTCCGATTTCCTACTTAAGAGGTTCCAAATCGGGATTAGGCTATCCCATTAAGTTGTTTTCACGTCCAAGGTGAGAGAGAGAGAAAAAAAAGAGGAAGATAGAAAGAGAAAAGAGAGAGAGAGAGAGAGAGAGAGAGAGAGAGATGAAGCTTGTAGAAGGGAGAAGTTGCTTGAAGAGGAATTCTTCTGCGCAACTGTCGTCTCAGCGCTTCTACATCCTCGTGATCAGTGACATCCTCCTATTTTTCATAGTTCTCTTGTTGTTTATCCATCCCTGTGTGCGTGAAGAAGGTTTGATCTAAGCGGTGTGTGCTTGTGATCGGTTGTAACAGTTCTCTAAGATAGTGGATTGTTGATCTGGATTAGGTTATGTGGTTTTTACCTTTTCGAGAGTTTTCCACGTAAAAAATCTCTTGTGTCGTGAGGTTATTGATTTGCTTTTGATTATTGCATTATCATAGTCCGTAATTCTAGTGCATTGGGGGGCGAGATCCTAAGGTTTGTGTGAAACACACCCAACAAAGTGGTATCAGAGAGTTTAGTTTGATTGAATGAAGTGGGATCGGTTCTGAATTATGGAAGGTGCCTCATCAAGGATGATCAGCCTCAATGATTCTAACTGGACCATATGGAAGGCTAAGATGGAGGACTTGCTCTATTGCAAGGACCTATATGCTCCGATCTTAGGCATATCAGCAAAGATCAAGGATATGCCTGATGATGATTGGAAGAAGTTGGACAAGAAAGTAGTGAGGTTTATTAGACAACGGTTGGATGATTCTGTATTCCACCATGTGTCTACGGAAACCTCAGCCGCTAGCTTATGGCAGAAATTACAAGGGTTGTATGAGAGGAAGACAGCCAGTAATAAGATATTCCTGATAAGACGACTTATGAATCTCAAGTTCAAAGATGGTGGTTCTGTGGTTGAACACATGAATGAGGTCAGCAACATAGTGAACTAACTCTCCGCCATGAAGATGGTCCTGGATGATGAACCTCAGGCTTTGCTATTGCTTAGCTCATTGCCTGACAGATGGGAGACATTGGTGGTGTCTCTGAGTAACTCTGCGCCAGACGGAAAGGTATCCATGGAACAGGTAACAAGTTGTCTCTTTAATGAGGAGACAATGAGGAAGTCTCTGGGGCCTGCTCAACAAGAGGCCTTTGTGACACAAGATTGAGGGAGAGGAAAGAACAGAAAATGCAGAAAGGCTCGAGATAAATCAAGAGGCAAGTCGGTTGTCAGGAAAGATGTTGAATGCTGGAATTGTGGCAAGAAGGGCCACTATAAGCATGAATGTCACAAGAAGAATGGTGACAAGAAGGGCAAAGGAAAGGAGAAGGAAGATGAATCGGATTATACTGCGGTTGCCTCAGATGGTGACGTCGTTGTTATTCTTTCGGCAGATCATGATGTTTGTCTTACGGCTTCGAGTCAGGACACCGACTGGGTGATAGACTCGGGAGCCTCGTTTCATGCGACTCCAGGCAGGGATTTCTTCACAAGCTACAAGTCAGGTGATTATGGGACAGTGAAGATGGGGAATTATGGCGTATCGAAAATCGTGGGGATTGGTGATATTTGTGTAAAAAACGATGTGGGCTGCACATTGGTTCTTAGGGATGTAAGACACATTTCAGACCTTCGCCTTAACTTGATGTTGATGGGAAGGTTAGATGATGATGGCTATGAAAGCCGGTTTGTTGGTGGGTGCTAGAAGCTCATCAAGGGTTCGATGATTGCAGCCAGAGGAAAGAAGTGTTGCACCCTTTACAAGGCAAGTGTCAGTGTATACAAGGATGGGTTGAACGCAGCAAAAGATTCAACTATTGTTATGTGGTACAGGCGTCTTGGCCACATGAGTGAAAAAGGGGCTTCAACCACTAGCGAAGAAGCGGTTCCTTCTAGACGTGACAGGTATACCTCTCAAAACCTGTATTGACTGTTTAGCTAGGAAACAACATAGAGTTTCTTTTGTTAAAACTGCTTCTCGTATTAATAAAGTATATGCGTTAGATTTGGTTTATTCTGATATTTGTGGTCCTATGAGGACAAAAACCTTGGGTAGGGCATTATATTTTTTCACTTTTATAGATGATTCATCTAGGAGAGTTTAGGTGTATGCTTTGAAATCCAAGGATGAGGTCTTTGGTGTGTTTAAATTGTTTCATGTTATGGTCGAGAGAGAGACAGGCAGCTCATTGAAGTGTATCCGCACTGACAATGGTGGTGAATATATTGGTGACTTCCATGAGTATTGCAAGTCACTAGGTATACGGCATGAACAGATGGTTCCCAAGACCCTCCAGCATAATGGTGTGGCTGAGCGAATGAATCGCACAATTGTAGAGAGAATCAGATGCATGTTATCCCATGCAAAGTTGCCCAAGACGTTCTGGGGAAAAGCAATGCACACAGCGGTGTATTTGATAAACAGGTCTCCATCAGCCCCATTGAATAGAGAAGTACCTGAGAAAGTGTGGACTGGACGTGATCCATTGTACAATCATCTTAGGGTGTTTAGATGCAGGGCATCTATTCACGTACCAAAGGATGAGAAGTCCAAGCTCGATATGAAGATCAGGCAGTGTGTGTTCTTAGGGTATGGTGATGAAAAGTTCGGTTACAGGTTATGGGATCCGACCGAGAAGAAGCTCTTCAGGAGCAGAGATGTTGTTTTTATTGAAGATCAGTGTATAGAAGACATTGAAAAGCCAGAGAAGACCCAACCCAGTTTAGGTGAACTGGAAGACATGGATCCGATTACTCCTCCTGTGATGCCTGATGACGGGGGAGTACAGCAAGGTGCAGAGGATGAAGGAATCCCTACAGAAGATAGACCAGAGGGAGCAGCCCCCACCTGATCCACCTGTTGAGCCACAGGTGAGGAGGACATCAAGGGACAAACATCCATCCAACAAATAATCGCCGCATGAGTACATTATACTCACTGATGAGG
Source organism: Liriodendron chinense (assembly GCA_003013855.2). NCBI lineage: Eukaryota > Viridiplantae > Streptophyta > Magnoliopsida > Magnoliales > Magnoliaceae > Liriodendron > Liriodendron chinense. Next base: position 7,921,258 of record PVNU02000637.1, on the reverse strand, counting down.
GAGAGCCATAAGACTATTTTGAAGCCTTAGCCGACGAGCATAAGGGAGAGTGGTTGAAAGTTATGTAAGAGGAGGTGGAATCCTTGCATAAGAACCTGTAACGACCCGAGATTTTCGACTCTCATGTATAATACGACGGCCGAATTCCCAAGTAGATCATGGACTAATTGATTTGTTAAATAATGAAATATAGCATTTAAGCACAATGGTGGAAACAAATGTTTATGTTATTCTATCAAACTTACTACTTCATCATCAATGTTTAAATAAGGGAACCAACCAATATTCATACTAATTAATCAAAATATCAAACCATGTCTTCTCTGGAAGACTTATTACAATTTTCATAAATGTAACTACTAATAAAAAAAATGTCTAATAAATGAAAATATCAACTAAATTCCTTCAACGTCTTCATCCGCCATGTGATCGTACGAACCACCGAATTCTTCACCTTGAAAGTCGAGTTCGATACCTGGATCTTCACCTGCATCATCTAAATTGCGATTGGGATAGCGTTAAACGCTATCATACTGGGAAATATTCCCTCCAAGAAAATAAAAAATAATAATGTACAAAACTCAGAGTAACGCAATACAATGATATCTTTATTCAAATAAAACAATGAAGTAAAAATCTTTGTTAATGCGATGCATGTAATGCATGCTCTGGCTAAGGCACCCTGGCTAGAAATCATAATACATGAAGTGAGAGACTCCTTGTTACGACTTCACGCTAGCCACTAGTCACCAGAGGTTCCTGGGACGCACGAGCCCATAGTTTTGCCCGACCACATGAGAAACGGGATGCTCATAGCCCAAATCTACATGTAACAGTGTACGGGAGAAGTAGGACGCTCTAGCCTATTCTCAATTCCGTAGACCCACATGGAGCCAAGTGAATGCATGACTTTAGTTTCACCATTATTTAAATAATTTTACATACAACCATTCTTACCAGCTCACTGGACACTATGGGGAGTCACAAGTGACCCAACATAGGCCGACAGCTCGGGCTTAGTGTCCATGGCACCAACCCCGGTTCATGAGAATTTGTATACCATTAGTGTCCACTCATTGTCCCGTTTTATGATTTCATTATGTCCCAAAAAACCAATGTTGTACATCATGACCAAATTTATTAAAATACTCATGTAATGTAAATGGATCCAATCAAGCATCATGTACATGTAAGGATCCATTGATAAACAATCACTTCATTCTCTCAGTTAAGTCAAGAGATATTCTCCATCATGGACACCTCTCATGGGTTTCATCTCTTTACATCGAATAATTTTACCAACTTAGGGACAAAGAGTATACACTAATGGAATGTCCATATGATAATCTTATATACATATTTCATATATATCACAATATGAAAACCAATGTTACTTATAACAAATAGACTAAGAAAATAAGGGCATAAATTTCACAAAGATAAATAACACAAATACACATGCTTCTTTGACAAAAATCTAAACAAAGAATCACATCATTATATAATGATATTCATTACAAATCCTACATTAAACTTCATGTTATATGGATTAGCAATTCAAAACAAAATAACTTCATATGCCACAAAAAAAACTTATGATAATCATGATATTATTAATGAAAGGCTTGAAGGAAAATCCTCACATTAGGATGGACTTAGAAGATAGTTGTAGAAGATCCTAGCCGCTGGAAAAATATGAGAAAGAACTCCTCTCTCTCTCTCTCTCTCTCTCTCTCTCCTCTCTTGAGCATGGAGGCTAGGGTTAAGAGAATGGCTTGGAGGTGTGTGGTAGGAATATGGAGAGGGATGTGCGTACATGGAAAGAGAAAAGAAGGGCGTGCACATGAGGTCTTGTGTAACAACTTCTTGAGGTGGGTTTCTCAAATCTCAATATTCGGGTGATCTTTGATCAATCTCAATCCATTCATCTTATCAAGCTCGAAGAGTAGAGTCATAATACGTAAATTTCTTGATAATCCAAATTTTAGATTGGCCCATCCTTGAAAATGGCCTGATGGGTGCTAAAATGGGCTAGATCTCAATTAACGGTCTACGCTTGATGATCAGTGCCCAAATTTTGAGAAAATATGTAGTCATGATAGGCAAACAATTGTACAAATTTTAGTGGTTGATTGATGATGAGAAATGCCTAGATATGAAATTCCAACTTTTGGCAGAAAAGGAAGGGGTTGGCTTTGTGGTTCAACGGTGTAGGATTATAGATCGGGGTCCAAATTTTGTGTAAACTCGTAGTCATATGAGTATAATGAGTGATCTAAATTTTAGAAGAGATTGATGGTGAGAAGTAGGTAAATTGAAAGATTCAGATTTAAAAAGATTGGTGACTCATTAATTTCTAGAATAGAATAACTTTGCGCATTAGAAAGAGGCTTATCAAGGTGGGGCACTCAAATCATACTATTGGTTTATGATAAAGACAATCCAAGTCACTCATATAAAGAGAAATATTCAACTACGATTAATCTACTTTCCTCACTCGATGAACATGAAAATCAAGGGTTAAGGGACTGATTTGATAATCGAACCACTTTTATTATGATTTAAGGGCTGAAATTTGACGTGTATGGTTAATATATTCCTAAAAGCTTAAATCCAGGGTTTTGCGTGAAAGTGATCATTAGAAACTATAATACTTAAAAATGGTATCTTAACTTAAGTTTAACCAATGGTATTTTCGTAATTATTTAAAAAGTGCGTGATTTTTCAAATCTGATCTTTCTACGATATTTATGGGATCATTCTAAGCAAATTTTGTAAAGGGTCCCTTATCGAATCTCCTACGGATGTCCTGCTATTCGCAAATCAACGGTAAATGTACGATAATTAATAAAAAATAAATTAAGAATGAATTTTCAAAAATTTTCAAATAAATCTCAAAAATCTAGGGCGTTACAGAACCACACGTATGATATGGTGAAATTGCCTAAGGGCAAGAAAGCTCTAAGCAACAAGTGGGTGTTCAGAAAGAAGAATGAGCATAAGAATTCATAAACAAGGTACAAGGCCAGACTTGTGGTGAAAGGGTTTGGTCAAAAAAAAGGAATAGACTTCGAGGAAATATTCTCACTAGTGGTGAAGATGACATCCATACGGGTGTTGCTTGGGTTGGCGGCCAACATGGATCTGGAGATAGAGCAGTTAGATGTTAAAACTGCTTTTCTCCATGGTGACCTGGAAGAAGAGATCTATATGTGACAACCTAGAGGGGTTCGAAGTCAAGGGCAAAGAGTACATGGTGTGTAGGCTTAGGAAGAGCTTGTATGGGTTGAAACAAGCTCCTAAGCAATGGTACAAGAAGTTCGACTCGTTCATGTTAACACATGGGTATAATAGAACGGAGTCGGACCACTGTGTGTTCACTCGCAGGTTCTCAGATGGTGATTTCTTAGTTCTGCTCTTATATGTTGATGACATGCTCATCATGGAAATGACATCAAGAAGATTGATAGGCCGAAACAAGAGTTGGGCAAGTCGTTTGCGATGAAAGACTTGGACCCAGCCAGACAGATCCTAGGAATGGAGATAGCCTGTGACAGAAGCAGCAGAAGGCTTTGGTTGTCACAGGAAAGGTATATTGAGAAAGTCCTAGAGCGATTCAATATGAATGCAGCGAAGCCGGTCAGTACTCCACTGGTTGGTCACTTCAAATTGAGCGACAAGGAGTGTCCCAAGACGAAGGCAGAGGTGGAAGAGATGCAGAAGATACCCTACACCTCGGCAGTAGGAAGTTTGATGTATGCTATAGTGTGTACGCGCCTAGACATAACATATGTGGTTGGGATTGTCCGCCGGTATCTTGCCAATCTTGACAAAGAACATTGAGCAACAGTGAAGTGGATACTACGGTATCTGAGAGGCTCATCCAAGTTGAGCCTATGATATGGTGACGGAAAGCCTGTGTTAGAAGGCTACACAGATGCAGATATGACAGGTGACATAGACTCCAGGAAGTCTACATCGGGGTTCATGTTCACGTTTGCAGGGAGAGCGGTCTCTTGGTAGAGCAAGCTACAGAAAGTCGTAGCATTGTCAACGACAGAGGCCGAGTACATTTTGGTCACAGAGGCATGTAAAGAGATGCTTTGGATGAAGATGTTCCTACAAGAACTCAGCCTGAAGCAGGATGAGCACGTGGTCTATTGCGATAGCCAAAGTGCTATACACTTGAGCAAGAATCCAAGTCAGCACTCCAAGTCGAAGCATATAGAGATTCGGTATCACTGGATCAGGGATACTTTGGAACAGAAGGTGCTACAGCTTGAGAAGGTCTACACAGACGATAATGGGTCAGACATGATGACCAAGGCCTTGCTCAAGGGCAAGTTTGAGGTTTGTAGAAACCTGACTGACTTGAAGAATGTGAATTTCTCTTGAGTCGGAAAGGGGGAGATTTGATGGAGTTTTCCTCCTTAGCTTAGAGGAGAGATTGGTGCATCCTGGGTATGGTCTGGCGCCCAGACCAAGTGTGGTCGGGCGACCGAACTTTAACTCAGAAGATGCGTTTACTGCTGGACTGTTTTTACAACATTCGGGCGACCGGTGGTCTGATGACCGGGCGCCCAGTGCCCTGGGTGGGCGCTCGACCATGTTGGTCCAGGCACCGGATATTCGGTTTTTTTTCCTTAGATTGCTCGCTGGACTATTTTTGGCTTGGGCGGGCGCCCAACGATATGGTGATTGGGCACCTGACCCTGCATGGACTGCTTATACGTAGTTTCCTATTTGGGTTCTAATTCCTCCAGTTTCCTACTTAAGAGGTTCCAAATTGGGATTAGGCTATCCCATTAAGTTGTTTTCACGTCCAAGGTGAGAGAGAGAGAGAGAGAAAAAGAGGAAGAGAGAAAGAGAAAAGAGAGAGAGAGAGATGAAGCTTGTAGAAGGGAGAAGTTGCTTGAAGATGAGTTCTTCTGCGCAACCGTCGTCTCAGCGCTTCTATGTCCTTGTGATCGGTGAGATCCTCCTATTTTTCATAGTTCTCTTGTTGTTTATCCATCCCTGAGTGGGTGAAGAAGGTTTGATCCAAGCGGTGTGTGCTTGTAATCGGTTGTAACAGTTCTATGAGATAATGGATTGTTGATCTGGACTAGGTCTCGTGGTTTTTACCTTTTCGAGGGTTTTCCACATAAAAATCTCTTGTGTCGTGAGGTTATTGATTTGCTTTTGATTATTGCATTATCATAGTCCATAATTCTAGTGCACTGGGAGGCCAGATCCTAAGGTTTGTGTGAAACGCACCCAACATACCAAACCTTTTCTTTTAGCCCTCCCAAACGAAGGGTTAGGATCTTTCCTTCTACACCTTTCTTACATTTTCCACATTTGTTTATTTTTAGCCCTCAGGGAAAGAGTTAGTATCTTCTAATTATTGCATGTCCCATCCACTATAGGCCATACAAGATGAACGGTCAAAATAATCAAACCATGTAAATGCCATGAATTGAATCTTTTTAACAAATGACACACTGCATGTAGGGTTCATGAGCCAACAAATCCTCTTTTAAGCAGAATTTTCTTCATCTACTAAAACAGTCCTTTAAACTACAATTTGATGGAAAGTATGTGATGAAAGAACCTGAATTATTGAAGTAGCTTGTTGTGGGGTTAGTTAAAATAGTATAGGAATGCAAAAACCAAACTAGTTAGATAACGATTTATAAAATGATCTTTTATCTATTGTGGTTCCTAAATTATTATATGATTGGAGGATTTTGCTTATCTCTCAGTAATGTTGCTTCCCACCTTTTTAGTTTTTTTAATACAATTATTATTTTTAAAAATAACTTGAAAAGCAAGTTCACGTAAAGGAGGTAAGATTTTTTTTCTTCTTCCAATTTCTTCCAATTTTCTTATTCAAAGATAAAAATTTGCCATATTTAGAAAGACATAAATATAATACTTCTCAAACAAACTAATACAGTTGGTTGGGTCCTTGCCTCGGTGGAAGACTCCCTGAAGTTTCAACATAAGATTTAGGGTTGAGTACCCACGGGTAGTGAAATCGGTTTTATCTGCATTGCCCATCCATTTTTTCATATCATTTTAAGGTACAAACTAAAAAATGAGGTGGATCCAAGGCTCAAGTGGACCACACCATAGGAAGCAGCCATGATAATGACATCCACGGTTGAAAGTTTCCTGGGGCCCACCATGATGGTTAATTGCCATCTAACCTGTTCATGAGGTCACATGAATCTAGATGAAAGGAAAACACAAATATCAGCTTGATCTAAAACTTTTGCGGCCCCCAAATTATTTTCAACAGTAGCTATTTAATCCCCAATGTGTGGTCCACTTGAGCCTTAGAGCTGCCTCATTTTTGGGCTTATACGGTAAAATGATGAGGAAAAATGCATGGATGCATGGTGTTGATAAAACTCATTTTTTCCCTTTTTGTATTCCTGTTACTTTTTTAACAATTCCTCATGTTTTTTTTTTTTTTTCATCTTCATACATTCCGCCGAATTTCTCTTACCTTTGTTAGTTCTTTATGAATTTTTTAATTATTTTACTAGGAGGGTTTGTTAGGAGGTGTTTGATTTTTCAAATCCTTTGTACATACTCGTAAATAAGTCACAGTAACACCAAAGTTGATGTTAGTAATTGACATGTTTGGCACTAGAATCGATGCTAAAAACGAGGCAGAAAAGATGGATTGTGCTAAAATACCGTAAGCCTATTGTTATATATGTGTTGATGATTCACGCCAATCATTTGTTTTACCTGCTTATATTAAGACATGAGCCTAAAAATGAGGCAGATCTAAAGCAACACACCACAGGAGACGGGGGAAGTGAAAGCCTATTGTTGAAAACTTCTTAGGGGCTGCAGACATTTTGGATCAAGTTGATATTTGTATATTCCCTTCATCCATGTTTGTGTGACCTTATGAACATGTTGGATGACAAATACATATCATTGTAGGCCCTAACAGAGTTTCAGCTTTCAACCGTAGATGTCATTACCCCCTTGTTTCCTGTTGTGTCATGTGGTCCACTTGAGCTTAGAATCTACCTATTTTTGGGCTCATGCTCTAAAAGGAGCTAGTAAAATGAATGGACAACCTGGATCAGGTACATACGTCACGTGAGTCCCACATAGATGACATGACAGGTATGCAATCCCCCATCTGCAGCTTTCATGCATGCAATCACGTTTTTGGAGGTGTAATTAATCTTGTATTTTTTTCTCTACCAAACATCAACAATATGTTATAATTATTTATTTACCACAAGGGGAAATAGAAAATCTAAAACCCCTTAGTTTAAATGGTCCTGGGTAAGTGAAAGCAACATTCTAGAATGAAGGGTTATATATATCATCCATCATCCTTTGCTAAACCTTTTCTTTTAGCCCTCCCAATGAAGGGTTACGGTCTTTCCCTGTATATGTACCTTTCTTACATTTTCCACAACTGTTAGCCCTCAGGAGAAAGGTTTAGTATCTTCCAATTAGTGCATGTCCCATCTACTGTATGCCATATAAGATCAACGGTCAAAATAATCAAACCATGTAAATGCCATGAGTAGAATCTTTTTAACAAATGATACACTTACTGTAGGGTTCATGAGCCAACAAATCATCTTTAAGTAGTATTTTCTTCGTCTGTTAAAAACTAGTAAATATAGGATGATGAAAAGAACCTGAATTATTGAAGTACCTTGTTGCAAAGTTAGTTAAAATAACATATGAATGCAAAAATCAAGTAAGTGAGATAACGATTATAAAATGCACTTTTATCCATTGTGGTTCCTAAATTATCGTATGATTGGAGAATATTGCTTGTGTCTTACTAATGTTGTTTCCCACCTTTCTAATTTCTTAATACCATTATTATTTTAAAAAATAACTTGAAAAGCGAGTTCACCTAAAATGGGAAAGAATGTTTTTTCAATTTTCTTATTTCAAAGACAGAAAATTTTCCATATTTAGACCCACAAAAATATAATACTATTTCTCAAACAAGCTAGTAAAATTGTTCAATCCATCCATGGGGCGATGCTCCTAGACCGTGCTGACCTGGGCAGCATTAGGGAGGGTAGGGGACAGAAGTTCTCTTAGGTGGGGGTCTATTTGTAGTATATGATAAGTGGGCTCAGGTGTCTTTTTCACTGCTGGGTCTGCCTAAATGTGTACTCCTACTATACTATTCTCCCCTGTTTAATGCGCAACTCTCTTCTTTGAAAAAAAAAAAAAAAAAGCTAGTAAAATTGGGATGTGCAATGCACATGGATGGAGAGAGAGAGAGAGAGAGCAATTCACATGGATGGAGAGAGAGGGAGAGAGAGAGAGAGGAAATGGTTTGAAAATGGACACGGATTGGGTACTACCCCATCCATGTCTAGCTAGGAATGGACATGGGCTCTGAGGGGGCCATTGTGATGTATAGGTTTTGTTGGGAAAAGACCGGCATCGGAAGCAAAGCCGAACATATAGCAACAAATAGAATCAAACGAGCAACACAATACAATTACACACGTATGCAATCAACCACACAAAAACAGTTCGATTTTACGTGTAAAAACCCCTCACGGGTAAAAAACCACAGCACAAAGCGATACCAATCCACTATAACATCAGAAGTTACAAGAGATGGAACCCAAAACCCCGGATCACGAGTCCACAAGGGAAATCCCAAGCTTTCCCAAGAAGAAATCTCTTTTCTTAAGCTCTTTCTCTCATTTAGAACCTCTCTCAATCCCCTTTCTAATATAGGATACCACTAATCCCGTAATACACTCATTAAATAGGAGAAAACTGAGATTAGAAACTCTTTGTGCAAAACCGTGCAAGAAACCAACTCCAACAAGGAAACATGTCGACCGGTCAAGGACTCCTGTCAACCGGTTGACAATGCCCAGAAACATCTAGAGAACTCCCTGTCTTGACTCTGAATTTTCAACTAGTTGGTCGCCATCCATGACCGGTAGATGCCGTGCAGATTTGAGTCGATTCCAACAATCTCCACTGCGGCTCCAATCTTCATGCAACACCTTGCCACGCATTATCTTCCACCTCTACTTCGTCATTATCATAGTCTCGTCGCTTCTCGTGCCTCATCGACTTTATCCTTGCACCTTTACGCGCCTTGTCGCTCTTCTCATGTGGCCTTTTAGCTCTTGTTACATACGAGCAATCATGGATCCCACTGTCGATCCCGCAGCTCCACCATGAATTGTACTCCCGATCATCTTATAAAGATTGTTGCACTTTCGTGCTTTTATCATCATGAGTGCTCCCTTTATTACTTTACAATACTGATCACAGCCAATAAACGTGCACTATTTCGCCTCGAGTGTACCAAGAGATATCATATTCTTCTTCATCTCAGGGACATGCTTTACACTTTCAATAATTCGTTTGATCCCATTAAACATCTTAATGCACACCAAACTAATACCCACCACCTTGCGGGCGTATCCATCACCCACAACGACCAATCCACCATCATACTTCCTGTATGTCATGAATGAACTCCGGTTAGGACATACGTGATATGATGCACCTGAATCCAAGAGCCACTCTTCACTGAGAGACCCTATGCCAGATACAGTCAATATATCATAAACATCACCACCATCCTCTACGGTATTGGCTCCCTCCCTAGAAGAATCTCCAAATTTCTCATGTCTTTTTTCGAGATTTGAATAATCCCTCTTCACGTGCTCTTTTTTCCCATACTTCCAGCATCTCACATTGCTCTTCCACTTGCCTTTTGATTTAGATCTCAATGACAAAAATCCTCCACCCCACTCAGAATTCATCCCCTTCGTAACCAGTGCATCATTCGTAGAAAAACCCACACTGCCGCTTTTCTTTCTCATCGCCTTCTCCTGAAAGGTTGAGATAACAATTTTAACGCCAATGGTCTCCCTACCTGCGCACAACGAGTCATTAAGTAACTCATATGATTCTAAAAGAGAATTCAACAAGATAAATGCTTGATCCTTGTTCTTCATCGATTCATGTACATCTATCAACTTGCAAATAAGCCTATTGAAATTGCTGATGTGGCTATCAACATCAGCCCCCTCCGTCATTTTCAAATTATACAATTGAAGCTTCAAATGTATGCGACTTTCTAGAGATTTTTTTTTGCGTAGATATCCTACCCGTCCAGGCCTCAGGACTGGAAGTAGATTGCATGGAATGCTACACACCACTAGTGGTTTGTGGAGGTCACCAAGTTCTATGGGCCCCACCATAATGTATATGTCATATCCACACCGTCAATCCATTTTGCAATATCATTTTAGGGGATGGGCTAAAAAATGAGTCAAATCCAAAGCTCAAGTGGACTACATCATAGAAACTAGTGAGAACAGTGACGTCCATAGTTGAAACCTTCCTATGGCCCACCAGGGTGTGTATTCACCATTTAACCTGTTCATAAGTTCACATAGTCCCTAGATGAGGGGAAAAACAAATATCAGATTGATCCAAAACTTCTGTCTCCCAAGAAGTTTTCAATGGTGGGCGTTCAATACCCACCACTTTCCGTGGTGTGGTTCATTTGAGTTTTAGGATTGCTTTACTTTTGGGCTCATGGCCTAAAATGAACTCACAAAATAGATTGACCGTATGAATATAATATATACATATGGTGGGGCCCACAGTACTTGATTTCAACCCCCCACGTACCAAGGTCAGTGCTCCACGCAATCCACTATCCTTAGGCTACATATATGGGAAAAGGTACTATGGGCTCAAGTTATGTGGGTCCCACTGTGAAGTTTGATGGGCATCCACACCATCAGTCAGATGCACCATTCCGCGGTGGGCCATGATCCTAAAAGTCAGGCCAATTCATGACTTGGGTGGGCCACACTATAGACAACAGTTACGAGTGGATATCCACCCATTGAAACCTTTATGATCGTTTATGTGATTGACTGAGAGGTGGTTGGGAAATCCAGACCATCCATTGTGCATGTCTCACTTAAACAAGATGTCACACCCAGTTTTACCCGTATCCAATACTTAGGTGGGCCCCAACAGGTGCTTTTAGATGTTGTAGGCATGATTTTACACTCTTTCAATTGGTATGGCCCACTTGAGTTTAGGATACAACTGATTTTTTATTTTTGAGATATCTCATAGCCAATAGGGGACCCACCAAATGCATGGTGTGGATGCCCATCACACATCAGTGAGGTTGAGCGCACAGTACCTTTTCCCTATATATATAAGTGTGTGTGTGTGTGTGTGAGATAAAGTCAGAGTTATGTGGTGGCCCCACCATGATGTGTGACGGACATCCAAACCATGAATTAGATGCACCTTTCCATGGCCATGTACTATATGACTCTATGAGGTCGACCTATGGGAGCTTCTCATGTGGTTATCTAGGCTGCACCGTAATATGTGATGGACATCCATGTTGTGCATTTCGTAGGCCCTTCTAAGTTATGGGATGTGCAAAATATCAGCCGTATTTGGAACTCAGGTGGGCCGCACCATCTAAAACCATGGAAAATCAAACCTAAAACATTGAAAAGTACTTGGTGGGCAAACCTGAGTTTTAGAAGGGCCTGAAATTTAGCGTAACTGCTCATTAAAGTGGGACACATAGAATGGATGAGCTAGAAGTATTTACAAACATTACAGGTGGTGCGCTCCCACCTTAAAAAAAGAAAAAGAAAAAAGAAAAAGAACAAAAAAAAAAGGGATGAGCTGGATGTCTAAACCATATCTCACCCTGTCTTATAAACAATCAGAAAAATTTCAATGCACAAGCATTTAATCTCAACCATTGTACGTGGTGTGGCTCACTCAAGTCATGAATTGGTCTGATTTTTGGGCCAATAGCTCAACATGAAAAATTGCATCTGATTGATGGGATGAATGTTCGTCACACATCACGGTAAGCCCTACAGAGCTCAACCTCATGGAAATTATGAGGTGGACCTCATAGTACCTCTTCACATATACATTTGATTAATGGAATGGATGTAGTCACGGAGTGAGGCCCACAGAGGTCCACCTCTTCACCTAATTGCGTCCGCCTCACACGTGGAAAAGAGGCACACTTGTACCAGATCAGATCCCATCACAGCAGTAGTGGACATGCGACGTCCAAAAAACGAGGTCTAGATGATGATCATCAGGTGGGACACTCCTATTAAAAAATAAATGAATTGTTAGATAAATGTACCGATAATTCAGTCCTATTCACATATGTGGCACACCTAATTTTTAGATGCACGGAATCCATTGGGTAGGATCGGTTGACAAGCCCGTCCTAACTTACACAAGTATCACTAGTGTCTGCGTGAGTACGTGCGCATGACCTCTACTTGTGCAATCTGACAAGCATTCCCTTTTTCTTTTGTATTTTAATAAATTATTGAATCCTCAACTTTCATGACACTTGATTAGTTTATTTGAAAATAATAATAAATACTAATAAAATAGACATTTCAATGCTATGTTGTGGACGTGGCTTCGGTGGATCCTTGGAACCACTTTGGTGGGTGGATCCGTAACTGTGGGACTCGCTGTGATGTATGTTCCTTACCTGCAGGCCGTCCTTCCGTTATGAAAGCTCATTATAGGGCATGATCTCTAAAAAATGAAGAATATTCAAATCTTAGGTGGACCACATTACAGGAGACAGTGATGATTGAAAATCCACCATTAAAAACTTCTTGGGGGCGACCAGAATGTTTATTTTCTATCCAACCTGTTGATAAGGTCAAAATAACCTGGATGAAGGGACTACAAAAATATCAGCTTGATCTAAAGCTTTTTTGTCCTACAAGAAGTTTATAATGGTCACTAGCGACTATTTCCTGTGGCGTCGTTCCCTTTAGATTTGGATCTGCTTCATTTTTTGGATCATGCCCTAAAATGATCTTTAAAAACAGATGGACAGCATGGATGTAAGGAACATACATCAAGGTGGGCCCCACAGGGATCCACCTAAGCCACCCCCTATGTTCTGACCCCTATAAAAAGAGAGGACATGTGATCACTGCATGTAGTTTGTTTTAGCATCTCCACCACCCAAATTACTCAAGTAGAGAAATATTGGCATGGCCTTCCCCGGAGAAAGTTACCAGGTACTTCTGCTTGATTTTAGGGCCTAGGGTCGGACCGAAATCCTCTACTGCCCACCACAGTGCCTGTTGTAGCGTACAGCGTACTACACTCGAGCTCTCTGGGTCCCACCCTGTTTTATGGGTCATATCCACTCCATCCATCAGGTGGTGGCGCGACTCAGGTAGGGCCACACCACAGGAGCAATGTGGCGGAAACGCCAACCATAGGTTTGTCTGCGGCAACTAACAGGGTGCGTGTTTCCATCCAACCCGTTCATCAGGTGAGATTTTACCAGGATTCCTGTTGTGTGGCCTCCATGAGTTTCATATCGTGCTGATTTTTGGACTGTACGGTTAAAATGAGAAGATACACCTGAAGGATGGAGATGATTTTACAATAAAAAACGGTGGGTCCCAGAAAAATTAAGTGTTTAACCTGCTGCTTACAGCGGGTGTTGTAGGGGATTCCGGTCCTCTAAGGTCGCTCAACATCCGACTTCACATGGGGTACCCATTGTTGAAAGGTTAGGATCCTTCTATCAAAGTGGTTATTGAGAGGGACCAATAATCAAAAGTGGGCCACACACCTCTAGATCACTGGTTGCACATTTTAATATTACAAATATAGATTCTTCATTTCATTGCCATTGATTGGATGGTTAAGATCATTAGTTTATCATGATTAATTTCTTGTATGTAAGGGGCAACCAAAAGTGGGCCCTGCACGATGAATGGTCCTATTGCATGTAGGGGACTTTTGGATACCATCTAAATATATTGCATGTTCCTATTGCATGGCCGTGATTTATCAGATTCTGGAAGAAGTAAACTCGGGCGTGAGGACGTTGATTCTAAATAGGCCCCAGAAGCTGAATGCACTCACACCTTCAATGGTACGTACGAAGCACCATTTTATTTCTTTTTTCAATAACATCAGCTATTTGATTAGGCCTGGCATGCACATGAGCAGAGGTCCTATGATCCAAGCTCAGCCCGGTCAGGTCCACTGGACAATACTCAGCTCGTTAATGGTGTTTAATAAGGCAGCCTGTAGTCAATCCTTTCCGTAGACTAAACCTAGCTAGTCCCACTCCCAAGCATGTTTTGGTGCAGCTTAATTCGGAAGGTCTCACACAAAACTAGTTGCGGCTGAAACAGGCCGCAACTAGCTGCATGCAGGGCCTACGGGAGTGTGTGTATGTCATCCAATCCATCTTAAAAGTAGGATTTCCAAAAATACCTGCTAGCCCAGCTGGAAGACCCCCAAGAGTTTTAACAACAGGTCTCAGGTTCAAGTGTTAAGGAGAGACATTAACCCCACCATGGGTGGCAGCTAACAAGGCGGGTGTGTTGCATGACTAAACGAAAAAAAAAAAGTCCATTTGTCCGTTACTTCGAGACACCATAAAAAAGAATGGACAGATGCCTAAACTCTCAAAATTGCTATAGTTTTTGGGGCATCCCATTTATGGAGTGACCTTATTAGACCCGTTGGATACCATACATACACCAGGGCCGGTCCCACTACACCTCAACTAATTGTAGGTGAGACCTGCCCCACTTTAATTACACTTACACAGCTAGCATGCTACAAAGGCTACCCTGATAGGTTTCCCAGTAAGAATAATAATAATAAATGAGGTGGTGGTGATCATTTACATTTTTTGTTTCAACCAGCACTGATACCATGTCGAAAGAAGAATTAATGAATATTTATTAGCTTATAATTTAATAAGTAAATGGTGGATGTCAGGGTTATGAATTATTGGACAAGTTCCAAGCATGTGAGAAGGACTCGAATGTCAAGATGGTGATTTTGAAGGTAATTATAAACATGCCCACTTTTAAAATGTTGGATTAAAAATGTAAAGAGCTTCGGTGAGTACTACAAGCTAATAATGATCCTAGCCGCATCATTCAGTACTTGGACGGTCCAACCAATCAATTGATTTGAACTGTCCATTAAATTCAAAACACATTTGGTCGGTTGCCATGCAAAAGTCACACTAATCAGATTATCTTATACATTCTTAACTTGGCCTTATATTCTATAGCTATGATATTTTACAAGCCATGCGTGGGCTGGTAACTATTGCCTAACGAAATAAATTATTTAGAATCATAATCAATATTCCGTGATGGTCCCTTTGCTTAGACCTATTTTCTATAAATGATCTTGATTGTCCATATGTAAAGACATTGGTCAAATGGTTAATATCCGTCAGATTAGTGGGGTGTTTTTATGGTGGACCATGAACTGTATTTTGGACCTAATGAACGGTATAGATCAATTGAATGAACTGTCCAACGGTATAGATCAATCGAATGAACTGCATTTCTGAAAAGTGTATGTGATAGATGGGAAATAGTCTGGATTCTCTGTTGGCTGCCCAGCAGGAAGGGCGCGGATTTCCTGCAAAAGCCTTGCGCAGTTAGTTCCTGCACTGGGAACCAAGGTGGGGCCACAGTTATTTTTTTATTTATGAATGCACCATGTCCATCCGTTTTGGGAGCTCAATTAGGACATAAAACAAAAATGAACAGGATCCAAGACTCAAATGGGCCAAACTAAAGGACAAGTTGGGTAGGTAAATTACTACCGTTGAAACCTCCCTGAGGTCCACAATGATGTTTATATGACATTCATACTGTTCATAACGTCACTACTTCTGGGTTGAACTGGAAACACAAATATTAACCTCATTCGAAACTCCTGTGGCTCCACAAATATTTCAACTATGGATATTTAATCCTCACGTTTTTTGCTCATTTGAGTTTTGGATCCGGTTCATTTTTGCTCTCATGTCCTAAAATGAGCTCTCAAAACGGATGGACAGAGTAGATTCATCAAAAAAATCACTGTGGGCCCTACTTTGGTTCCCAGCGTAGGAATTTCTTGCGCAAGGCTTTCCCAGGAAATCCGCGCCTGCAGGAAAACTGCTTGGGGCCTTTTTATTAGTCTACATCACACTGCGTCAGTGTGATCAGTTTGCCATGAGGATGTGACATGGTTGCATACCTATGTGATGATGTGGACTAAAAGGGCAAGAAGCATGTTTTCCTCCTCGAGCCAACAGAGGATCCCGATTCGATAAGAAAATATGAAGCATGACATAACCATCATTGTTTCAAGGACGTGGATGACGTGACTCCGTGCTAAGGGGCCATGGGTCCACTGAAGTGGGTGGGATCACTCACCATAGGGCCATTGTAATGTATGTGACTTAATCCACTTTGTCCAACTGTTTTGAAAACTAATTTTAATGAATTATTCTAAAAATTAAACAAATCCAAATCTCTGGTGGACCATAATAAAGAAAATAGTGGTAATCAACTATTAAAACCTTCTCATTGGCCAGAAAAGTTTAACTTGGATCAAGCTGATATTTGTGTGGTCTCTTCATCCATATCTTTTTGACCTTATCAATAGGTTGGATGAGAAATAAAAATTCCAAGTGGCCCCCAAGAAGTTTTAAGTAGGTGGGGATTCAATCAAGGTTGTTTCTTGTGGTATGGTCCACCTAAGATTTGGATCTACTTCATTTTTTGGATCATGCCCTAAAATGATATATAGAAATGTATGGACAGTGTGGATGTAAGGCACATATATCAAAGTGGTCCTCACACTTAGGGACCCACCTAGGGCTGTCAACGGGTCGGATATGGGCTGGATCAGTGATGATCCGTATCCGATCCGATTAAGGATATATCCGACCCGAATCCAATTCGGATCACAAGTATATGATCTGAACCCGATCCGTTTAAATATTTTGAAATTCGTTTCCGATCCTGATTATGAATCCAACCAAATATACGAGAGAGAGAGAGAGAGAGAGAGAGAGAGAGAGAGATGCTCTACACTAGGCATGGTTGTGTGCATGAGATGAAGGAGACGGCTTTTTTTTTTTTTAATCGGGTCGTTAACAGGCCGGATCAAGGTTGATCCGAATCCGACCCAAATATTAAATGGATCGTCTTTGGGTACCTTGAATCCGACCCAATGATCCGATTATTAATATGAATCTGATTAAATCGGAGCGGATCTATATCAGGACACGAATCATGATCCGTGCCGTTGACAGCCCTAAACCCACTGACCTTGGTAAATCTAGGGATCCACCCAAACCGGCCCAATGCCAAGGTCTCTCAACCTATCTAGTAGGCTGGTAGCATGAGAAATGTGTACCTTCATCATCGTGTTCGAATCCGGTACGATGTTACTAGTGTACAATCATCGTGGTCGTCGTCGTCATCATCGAATTTGGTAAGACTCGCAAGATGTTACTAATATACATGGCACGTGTAATACACGTGGAAGTGGCTTGTAAGATAAGGGGAAGGGATGCGGATTGGCTGGTGGCTAGCTGGTGGAAAAGCCTTGTGGGCCCCACCATGATGTGTTTTATCCAAGCTGTCCATCCAATTTGACAGTTCATTTTTGGGAATGAGCCCAAGAATAAGGCAGATCCAAAGCTCAAGTGGACCACACCACAGGAAACAACAGTGAAGATTGAACGCCTTCTGTTGAAAACTTCTCTGGCCCGCAAAAGTTTTAGGTCAAGCTGATATTGTGTTTTCCCTTCATCCAGGGTTACGTGACTTTATGAACAGGTTGGATGGAAAATACACATTATGGTGTGCCCCAAAGAAGTTTCAACGGTAAGCGTTTAATCCCCACTGATTCCTGTGGTGTAGTCCACTGGAACTTTGGATCTGCCTCATTTATAAGCTCATGCCCTAAAATGTGTTGGAAAATAAGATGAACGGCGTGGATAAAACGCATATATTATGGTGGGTACACAGAGCTTTTCCATCAGCTCGCTGGCTGGAGCAGGTCCCCAGCCAATCCGAGTCCGGGAGGAAGAGAAGCTGTTGTAAACAGTTCGACGACCATTTTGAAAATGGTGGTGATTCGTCCTCGCAAGTGGCATTCAGTTATGTACATCCAGATTCCAGGCCATCCAAACTATGACATCAGTTATGTACATCCAGATTCCAGGCCATCCAAACTATAACAAATACTGTGTTAGATCATACATATCAGTAAAATCACACTGATCATGAAATCATCCAGTTGATGGCTGTTCCATAGATGGTTAAACAGATCGTTACTATCATCTTCTCGGCGAAGGTTTTGGTGATGCTCCATCTGAAGTTGGTTCAGAGATTTGGACGGTGTGGACTGCCTTGAGACTGTCATATCTACGGTTGAAGAGTCGCCACCATTTCTTAAAACAGTAGTAAACTATCGTGAAATGTAGGCTTATGGATCTGAGAGCGGATCAGCGGTTACCGGTAATAGCTTAGTGAGTGTTACCCTAACCGTGTGGGGCCCACATTACTGTATCTTTTATATATCCACACTGTCCATATGTTTTTACATCTCATTTTAGGATTCTATACCAAAACTTAAGGAGATTAAAATCTAAGGTGAACCATACCTCCAGAAAAAGTGATGAATGGTCATTAAAAATGTTTTGCGGGCCACAAAAGTTTTGGATCAAGCTGAGTTTTATATTTTTCACTTAATCAAGATCTTCTTGACATTAACAACAGGTTGGATGGCAAATAAACATTATGGAAACCTTAAGATAGGCCCTTTGTAATTTTTAATGATGTGGCACTCAATCACCACTGTTTTATGTGGTGTGGTCCACCTGATATCTGGATCTTCTTACTGTTTTAAGTGGTGTGGTCCACCTGATATCTGGATCTTCTTAATGTTTGATATCGCAACCTAAAATGGGATGGAAAAACGTATGGACGGCGTGGATATACAAAAAATAAAAAAGTGGCCCCACCCACTAAGCTGTGACCCGGGTAACACCGAGCGGATACAGTAGTGCCCCCTCCAGTACCTACCTCGCTACTGGTCCGTGCTGGAAAACTGTGGGCCCACCATGATGTGTGTTTTATCCATGCCGTCCATCCATTTTGCCAAGTCATATCAGGGAATGACCCCAAAAATGTAGCAGACCCAAATCTCAGGTGGAGCACACCATAGAAAACGGTGGTGATTGAACGCCCACCATTAGAAACTTCTTGAGGCCCACAAAAGTTTTGCATCAAGCTGATGTTTGTGTTATCTCTTCATCCAGGTCTGTGTGACCTAATCCACGGGTTGGATGGCAAATAAACAATGCAGTGGCCCTTAGAAAATTTTTAATGGTGGACGTTAAATCACAGCTATTTCATGTGGTGTGGTCCACTTGAGATTTGGGTTTTCCTTCTTTTTTGGATCAAGCCCAAAAAATCTGATAAAGTGGATGGACAGCGTGGATAAAACACATACATCATGGTGGGGCAGGGCCCACAGAGCTTTTCCAGCACCGACGAGTGACCAGGTGGGTACTGCTCGGGGAGTGGATTAGGTGTTACCCGGGTAACCGCTACGTGGGTGTTACCCCTACCGTGGAGCCCACCTTGATGATGTTTTTGTATATCCACGCCGTCCATCCGTTTCTCAAGCCTATTTTAAGATGGCGTACCAAAAATTATTCATATCCAAATGTTAGGTGGACCATACCAAAGGAAACAGTGGCGATTGAGTGCCTCACCATTAAAATTCCAAAGGGCCAATCATAAGGTTTTTGTAAAGTATCCTACCTGTTGATAATGTCAAGAAGATATGGATGAAATCAGATTGATACAAAACTTATGTGGCACAAAAGAAAGAAGAAGAAGCTTTTAATGGTTATTTATCATTTTTTCTATTGGTATAATCCGCCTGAGATTTTTATATTATTAAGATTTGGGATCGCGTCCTTAAATGAGATGGAAAAACAGATGGACGGTGTGGATATACAAAAAATACATCAAGGTAAACCCCACACAGTTAGGGTAACATCCACTAAGGTGTTACCCGGGTAACAGCTAATCCCTCCCACTGCTCGGTGCTCTTTGGGCCCCACCATGATGTTTGTCTTTTATCACGCCATCCCTAGATTTGTTTTAGTGCACGAGCCCAAAAAAGAGGCTGATCCAAATCTCAGGTGGACCTCACCGTGGTAAATAGATTAAAAACTTGGCCCCACTGTAATGTTTATTTGCCAGAGTCCTGAATGGAGTGAAAACACACTTACCAGCTGGATGTAAAATTTTTGTGGCCCTCAAGAAAGTTTTTTAATGGTGGGCGTTCAATCAGCACTGTTTCCGGTGTGCCCTAAAATGAGCTGGAAAAATGGATAGACGGCGTCGATGAAACACTGGCCCACAGATTTTCCAGCACGAACCAGGACCGATT
Organism: Liriodendron chinense; assembly: GCA_003013855.2. Classification (NCBI taxonomy): domain Eukaryota; kingdom Viridiplantae; phylum Streptophyta; class Magnoliopsida; order Magnoliales; family Magnoliaceae; genus Liriodendron; species Liriodendron chinense. The sequence goes on along the minus strand of PVNU02000637.1, from coordinate 7,900,957 downwards.
TCCATACTGCAGGGGTCACTAACGAATCCGAGTCCAATGATTTCGCTCATTAAATTGCACCGCTCCTTTTAGGCTCCATCAACATTGTGACCCACGATTTGGACGGTCTGGATTAACGTACAACTTTCAATACCATTGAGTTGAATTTTGTCCCATGAATGCAGGGAAATGGAAAGGCATTTTGCTCTGGTGGTGATGTTGGAACTGCATTCCGTCACATGTCTGAGGGTAGAACTATCTATGTATTTACTTTACAGTATTTGCACAGTCCATCAGGACTATTCCTCTGGTGGGCCACCATCAAAATTAGCAATTCTGACCATCCACCATCGATCAACGAAGATGCAGAAAACATCTGCTCCATTACATTCATTTAATGGATTTATCTTTGTGCATCAGGTAAATGGTGTTCCAGTGCGAAATACTACAGCACGCAATTGAAATTGAATTATGTATTGGCAACGTACAAGAAGCCTCAGGTGAGCTGCATTTCAATGATAGTTTGCTTCTTCTTCTTTTTTCTTTTTTTTTCTTTTTTTTTCCCCTCTCATTGTTTTACTAAAAATGGTGAATTCGATTTTGATGCTAATAACGAAACATGGTTGAAGGTATCTCTCATTAATGGGATTGTGATGGGAGGTGGCGCCGGAGCATCCATGCACGGCAAGTTTCGAGTTGTGACAGAGAATGCGGTACTCGTCTCTACCTTCTACATATGATTAGAAATGATATAGTGCTTGAAAGTAACACGATTGTACTTCGGGGCCAAATCCATACTAGGGAAGATAAATAAAAATTGGTAATTTTCACTCTACCAGATTTCCCTCAATAGGAAAATTCACTCCTTTCAATTCACATCCTGCAAATAGACGAACACAGCAACGGTCGGCCAACATCCAATAGAAGAAATGTCCAAGACCGTGGTCCATCTAAAGCAGGGCCCAACAGGTGTGCTCCTTTAGGGGTCGTTTGGATAGCCTGTAAATGGTTTACTAGTAAATGATTACCAGTAAATCAGTCACTATTTGTGTTTGGATGCCCTCATTTTAGTCAATCATTTACTAATTGTAAGTGATTTACTATCAAAGGCCCCTTATTACATGCTCCTTTAGGGGTCGTTTGGATAGCCTGTAAATGGTTTACTAGTAAATGATTTACCAGTAAATCAGTCACTTCTTGTGTTTGGATGCCCTCATTTTAGTAAATCATTTACTAATTGTAAGTGACTTACTATCAAAGGCCCCTTATTACATATAGTGGCAGAAAAACATTTTCTCTGCCATATTGAATATACCGCGGCGAAAGAAACGCTCCACTACTAAATGATCTAATATAGCAAAAAAAGATATAGAGGCAGAACTACCTGCCACTATACGAAAGATATAGCAGCCGTTAACATAAACTGCCGCAATATGGATCCAATACAACAAAAAATAAAATGGCGGGATTGGTGGTGGTGGTAATAAGATGGGGTACAACGGCAGATGATAGAATCCACCATTACTACATAGAGAGGCGGATTACATTATCCACCGCTATAGGTGTCGAATACAGCCAAATATAGATGGCGGGAATTGTGGTGGTGGCCGGAAGAAGGGATACAATGGTGGATTAAACTTTTCACCGCTACGTGGGTGGTAGGAATGGGTGATTGTGGCAGGAAGAAGGGATACAACGGTGGAGGTATATAATCTGCCGTTAATAGTCACGAGATATAGTGGTGGATTGTACAATCGGCCACTATATGGGTGGCGAGAATGTTTGATGTGGAGGGAAGAACGGGTACAACGGTGGAGTTGTAATATCTGCCCCAATAAGCTGCTCATAGCGGCGGATTTTTTTTTTCCCTGCCTCTAAGATTTGCCGTTATAGGACATCGCTGTTGTAGTGGGAATTCCGTAACTGAGATATTGCATAAGAAAATCAATGGCTCTGATTACACTCAAGGTCCAAATTGGACAGCTGAATGGATAGAGATTGTTTGCTAATCTGGCGATCATTGCTCGCTTAATTATTCTAACCAGTGTTTTAAATAGCTACGCTATGTAGCGTGTAGCTTACGCTACGTAGCGTAGCTTAGCCTAAACGCTACGTAGCTCATGAAAATAGCTTAAGTTGCGTGTAGCCTACACTACATGATTAATTTGGATACACTACACGCTACATAGCTCACATTATGAGTCATTTTTCACTATAACATTAAAATCAATAATGTTTTTAATGATTTGTTACATTTTTCTATTTCAATGAAAATTAGTTAGTCTTTTCAATGCTTTTAGTAAAATAATATAAGAAATAGTTTTAAATAAGTTTTGTTGCTCTTTCTTCACTTTTATATTTAATCACTTTTATCTAGCATGTTATGAAATTTTGTCAAATTTTATTACTAATCATCTAATTTGGTGCAACCTAGATTAAAAATCTAAGTAGTGTGTAGCTTACGCTACACGCTATGTAGCTTACGCCTCACGCTTCAGAGGGGTGAAGGCTACGCTACACGCTAATCGCTATTTAAAACACTGATTCTAACATCCACCATGTGGGTGATGGAAACATCTTGGATGCATTATAGCCTGAAGATATCTTTAACTGGGTGATCCAAACCAATGTTAACTAAATCACCAAAATCCCTACATTTTCCATCCTGAATGGCATGACCCAAATCATGCGTCATTTGCGATTGGGATCACTACTTTCAGGGAACTGAAATTACAGTTCAATTATCTTAGTTAAGTTGTAATACAAACTTGTAGTTAGAATGTACAGATTTATACTTTGGTTTATGCAAAGCATACATATAATACAATACCATGCATGTGGAATCTATAATAATAACTTTCACAATTTCATATATAAATGACAATATCAGCTCATTTGTATAATTATATTCCATATACTTTGGTCTTGTTTGGGTGCCACATAAAAATGATTTTATCTCATTTTAGTTAATCGTAGCTGTTTATTAGAGATCATGGGTGTTGGACAATCCACTGAAAAGAAACATGATCTTTAATAGAGAATTACAATTAGCTAAAATGAGGTGAATCATTTTTAGTTGACACCCAGAACAGGCCTTTAGTGAATGAACTTGAGGGACCCACAGGATCCTACCCATATTGTACTGCTCCTTTATTTTTGGAAGAATTACTGGTTTAACATACATCATACTAGGACGATCCACGATCTAGGTAGCATTGATCCAAACAACTGGATCAACATCCTATTTTCGGTCATCATTACCAGTCACATGTTGGACAGTAGAAAATGCTGTTCCATTATTGCCAACATTATTGAGATTCTTTCTTAAGAATATGAGCATAGGAAAAGATTCTGCGAAACATATATGTTGTCTATCACCTGCCACATCTCAATGCAGAAGCTTGAAAGAAAGCATTGCATTATGGTATTTTGTAATATCTCTGTTTCTTTTCGAGGCATTGTTTGTATATCTATTATCTAGTTAAATGTTATGGTTTTGGAACTGCTTATGCTGCATAGTCTGCCTGCTGCTATGTTTGGTTTGATTTGGTTGGTGCAACCACTAGTTTCATGTGTTAAGAGTCCCTTGATATACATTGATACGCCATCCTCTAACAGGTCGAGCTCTTAGATCAAGTGGTGATTTAACATCATGTAGCCATGTTTCCCTCCCTTTTCTTTGTTGTTGATTTGAAAGAACAATAAAAACTAGTGTGCTGATGGTGCTCCACCTGTTGGGGGCCTCTGATCTCCCCAAAATCTTTTTGGGTACAAATGTCAATCTGATTATAGGTCTTGGGAACGATTACGGTCCGATTATATGTCCCGGGAATGATTACGGTCCGACGGAGGACTGTGTAGGTTGTAAGAGATATGAATCTGCTTGTCCAACAGATTTCTTACCAGTTTACAAATCAAACTTTCTAATGTTTGGGGTTAGGTATTGGGTCCTGTGTGTAACTGCATAGGATGATGTTATCATAGAATGTCCGTCCTTCATCAATTTTAATGAATGGAATTTTAATCAGATAGAGAATGACTTGAAAAGCAATGGTAGATAACTCTACGGCATGGCTGATGCATAACACGATTCAACTGAATACAATCAGTAAAAGAAGCAACTATTTCTGATATTTTTCTTAGCTTTTGGATTGAAAACGTGTAGACCTGTGAAGGACATGTTAGAGTCTGCACTTTACAAAATCCTTATAGTTTCTCAAATATTTAATTTCCATGGAAAAAAAAGAGGAGCAAATTAAGTTATAACCTACTAATAGACAGTGCAAGCATGCACTTGATGGTGGTCTTGTCTTTGATTTTTCTCTTCTTTCTGTATGATCACCAACATTTGATTGGTATTTAAACTCCTTGCTTAAATAAATCATCTTGCTGTGTGGACATATGCAGGTATTTGCCATGCCAGAAACATTACTAGGACTATTCCCAGATGTGGGCTCATCCTATTTTCTATCTAGACTCCCAGGCTTCTTCGGTAACTTTCTGAACTAAAATAGAGCATATTTTCTTCATCCAACAGTCAACACCCATCTTCTCCAAAGCTTGCTTGTTTTTATGTAGTTCATGATATGCTCATCTCTTCCTCTCTATTAAACATAAACACGATTACACTAGGAAATTTTAGGAAGTATCCAAGAATGAACAGGACAAGACTACGGTAGTGAAGTTGGTTATGAACATGATTTAACTATTAAAACCCGATATATTCTTTTGTCAGTTTTGAAATTGGAACACAAGCAGCATGAGAAGATTGCAGTGGCAAGATACATTTATAATTGATTTCTTACGAAATTCTTCAGAAGAATCCTTAGTTGATGAAGATAAAATTTTAGCATGTTTCTTACTAAGAGGTTTGCTAAGCCCACGTGTGGGTATTAGGCATACCATCTACTGGCTAGCACAAGAGCCAACCCCGCATACTTGTGCTAGATCTAAGCCGTCCAACAGGTGCCCCCACTGGGAGATTATCTATACCAAAAATCAGGCCAGACACTAATGAGGTGCGCTGTAATGTTTAAAACAAATGAATGGATAAAGAAAACCTTGACAAATTAAGCCCTTGATTTGTTGACAACCATCTGACAACTGGATGAGTTGAATGGGCCTGATTTTTGGGACTGGATATCTACATCCAAACTTATGGAATGGGTTAGATCTTGCATGTGTTCCAGGTTAGTACGTAGTGTGATATGTAGAAGGGCTTGACAAAGCTCTCTCCTCAAACATTACATTATACTGGAACTTTCTACTATGAACTCATTTATCCACTTCTTCCAGGGGAATACATAGGTCTCACTGGCGCAAGGTTGGATGCAGCTGAAATGGTAGCATGTGGCCTCGCAACTCACTTTGTTCTTCCATGGTATAGTTCTCTAACATTATACATCTTTTTTCAAGGTAGGTGTGATCCAATGGACAAACTCATGGTTGTAACATAGAACAATCCGATTTAGCTATAGGCTCCACCTCCAATACCCAATTGAATTTCTGACCATGGTCATGATATTTAAGCATTGATAGATGGAAGAAGCTATAATTTCATGAGAAATAAGTCGTATGGACAATCTCCATGGTTTTATCATTACTATTCTACTATGTCTTGAGCAAATGAAGATTAACAATACTGAGTAGTAAATTGTAAACTTTCATGCATTTATTTTTACTGCAACATGAGTGCAGCTTCGTTAGAATGTGATGCTGCTCCCATGTATCCCTCTCAATCTCTCTCTAAGTTCATCTACTTCCCATGAATACTTTGGTAACTTAGACTTTATCAATGAACAGAACTTGCCTTTGTTGGAAGAAGCACTGAATAAGGTGAAGTCATCAGATTCAGCTGGCATCTGCGCCATTATTGATGAGTTTTCACTGAGTCCAGTTTTGAAGAAAGATAGCGCTTATCGAAGGTGGGCCACAAGTTAGTGGTCAGATTGTTGTTATCAGAAATAATGTTTTCTTTTCACTTGTTCTTCTCATGAGTACATTGCTACACTGATATAAATATTTGACGAATTGGCAGACTGGAGATAATCAATAAATGCTTCTCAAAAGGAACAGTCGAAGAAATTCTATCTACACTAGTAAGTAACTTAATAACATGCAAATCTGGTGTAATTTTTTGACTTAGTTATTGCTTGGAGATGCGGCCTGGAAAGGTCATTACTGTGAGGAAGCTAATGTGGTTTTGTAGGAGCATGAGGCTATAAACAAGGCAGGCGTGCCTGTAAGCAAACCAGGGAAGTGGGCTGTTGCAGCAATTAAGTCATTGAAGATGGCATCGCCAATCAGTCTTAAAGTTTTTCTCAGATCGGTAACAGTCAATCATTCTTGAAAATTGAACTCCTTATGTTCATTCCCTTTGAACTTTTGAGGATTCAATTACGATTTTTACTCCATATACTTCATAGACAAAATGAAAGCAGATTTTATTTTCCATTTTTAGCTTTTTGGGCATAGATGGTTTGGGTTTACTTCTTTTTGTGCATGATCAGATCAGAGAAGGACGGACGCAAGACATCGGTCAGTGCCTAATCCGAGAATACAGAATGGTCTCTCACGCCTTGCGAAGAACAGTCAGCAATGATTTCTATGAGGTCTCTATAAGGGATCACTAGTAACTACTTTAGTTTACTGCCATCGTGAAGAGATCAATGCCTCCAAAGGCACTGCATGTGGCACATGTGTGTGATGATCTGAACCATGAATCCAGCAGGCTCTACCATTGAAGAGCTACTAACTAAAAATTGGCTCAATGGACTACCCTAACCATCTAATAAGTGAATTTATTCTCATTGAATGTGAGATGTTGCTGATTTTTTTTCCTCAGTGTCCATTTTTACACCACCAATGAGAGGGTAGGATTGTCGAAACAGTTGGATTTTTTGTCAATGGCCCATCAATACTGAACCTACTGAATGTATGGTTCGGATCTCACCATATATGCCATGTGTACCATGTACGGAAATGACATGAGGGTGTGGTACTTCCCGTGCTTCATGGGTCACTGGATCAGCTCCCTCCATCATTCATTTAAATCTTTCTGAGACAAGCTAAAAAAATGCAGGGTTGCAGGGCGATATTGCTCAAAAAAGACAGAAGGCCTAAGGTGGATGAAAACCTTTTATCTTTTTGTTACTTTCAAGCATTCAATTAGCAATGTCCAAATTAAGAGACACTAGATTTTATTTTATTTTCTGAATTTCAGTGGGACCCTTCGAAACTTGAATTGATTAGTAAAGAAATGGTGGACCAACATTTTACCAAGGTGGATGATGAGGATTGGGAAGATCTACAGCTTCCTGTTAGATCAAACACTGCCAACCCAGTAAGAGCAAAACTCTAAGTATCCTTGCAGACAGTGGCTATCTGACCTGTGAATCGCCACCACTTGGGGAGATCTATCATGAATGCGCTGCATGTTTGTTATTGTGTTTGTAAGAGAGATGTTGTTGACTTCTGTTTTGTTCCTTTCTGAATAAATGGAAGAACATTTTTATGCATCGGGCATGTGGCACAGCTAACACTTCCATTACAGTAACATACATGTAGTTCCAGCTACCTCACCAATAATCTCTGCAAGAGCAAGAACCGTCTTTGAAATGGTGGAATCGGCTGCGATCCCGAACGATAATCTCTCGTTGGAAAACCTTTGAAATGTATTTTATAGCAGAATGGCAATCCCCACAGACTCTAAGGTTCTTCATGATTAGCATCTCAGTACCCGGCCCCGTCTTCATCAGCCCAAAACAGATAGCTAACTTCTCACTATGCTGAGAGACTGAGTCTTCCTTTTCTTCCTCGTCGATATTCAGGAACACTTCTGATGTTTCCACAACATAGCCTGCCAGTTTCAATCTTTGAATCACATGATTCAGCATGGAATATATGTTTTCTGATTCTGGGTGCGAACGGTCTCCGACAAGGAACTCATGTGCAATCCCATCTACCACAATCGAACTGCAACCGGGCATTTTCCGGATTCCTCTTTCATGCATCAGACTCCTCACCTTTCTCGCTTCTGCCCACTGCTTTTGTCCAGCGAAGATGTTTGACAGAAGCACGTAAACACCATCATTGTCTGGTTCAATGTTGAGGAGGTGCTTTGCTGCTTTCTCACCCAACTCTACATTGTTATAGACTCTGCATGCACTAAGCAAAGCCCCCCAAATTGCGCTGTTGGGCTCCATGGGCATTTCTTGGATAAATTTTTCAGCTTCCTGCAGAAGCCCAGCTCTGCTAAGGAGATCAACCATACAACCATAATGCTCTAATTTTGGTACAATCCCATATATTCTTCTCATGTTTTGGTATTGACGGCGACCCTCTAATATCAGCCCTGCATGGCTGCAAGCTGACAGCACCCCGATGTAGGTAATATCATCCGGTTGGATTCCAGACATTAGCATAATAGAGAACTGATCCAGAGCCTGCACACCAAGACCATGAAGGGCGAGTCCATTGATCATGGTGTTCCAAGATACAATGTCTTTTTCAGGCATGCCATAAAAAATCCGACGAGCAACATCTATCCGGCCGCATTTTGAGTACATATCAATCAGTGAATTCTGCAGACTGATAGAAGGATTCAACTGGGCCTTATTGATATATGCATGAATCCACCTACCCAAATTCAAATCACCAGATTGAGTGCATGCTGAAATCACCGCCAACATTGTGATTTCATTCGGCTTATGATTAGCTTCAAAAACCATCTCCTTAAACAGTCTCAATGCCTCTTCGCCACAATTGTTCTGCGCATATCCAGAAACCATAGCAGACCAAGCAACCACATTTCTCTCGGGCAATGCATCAAAGACATGTCTTGCCAAATCGAGTTCCCCACATTTCGCATACATAACTACCAGAGCAGTCCCAAGAACGACACAGACTTGCATACCCGATTCCTCAATGCGAAAATGCAGATTCTTGCCATAATCCAAATCTTTTAGTTCTCCACAGGCAGAAAGAACACTAACCATAGTCACTTCATCAGGCTCTTGTCCTTCTTTCTCCATCTCATTAAACAAAATCAAGGCTTCTTTTGGGTAATGATTTCTAGCATACCCACTAATCATTGTAGTCCATGCAATTCGGTTTTTTTGAGTACCCATCTTTTCAAATACTATCCTTGCTGAGTTTAGATCCCCACAAGCTGCATACATTTTAACTAGTGTACTTTGTATGTAAAGGTCAGAATCAAGGTCCAATCTTACAATCTGACCATGTAAGATCTTCCCTTCATTGAAAGCCAGTAATTGGGCACAACCTTTCAGCAATGATGGGAATGTGATCCTATCAGGGATGATTTTGGATTCTTGAAGCATCTCAACATAACCCAAGATTGCCATTTTGGGAAAGCTGTGGTCTACAAAGCCTCTTATGATGGTGTTCCACATTACTATGTTGGGTTGATGGATGTGGTTGAAAACCATGCATGCATATGTTAAGCTTGTTGGGTCTGCTGAGAGGGAATGGGAGATGAGCTTGGTGATGGATGGGGTGTGATGGATGAATCCTGTTATTATCATTTGGGCATGAATCTGATGGACATCTTTCATGTGTGAAATTTTCTTTTCCAAAAGAGGCAAGATGGATGGGGTTTGAGCTGGAGGAGTTGGGTTATGTTGAAGAGAGAGGAGTGAGTAGGACATGGTCTCCTTGGGAAATGGATAGAGTAGAAAACCACCCTCTTGAATTTTGAAGTAAAGGGGGCAGATGTTTTCCAGTCAATGATGGAAATAACCTTTAGTTTTCTGCTGTGAAATTTCTTGTGGCTGATATTAGTTTTCTGTTTTTATGTCAATAATAGATATTTTGCCATATTGAGGAGCTATGGCATCTTTTTCCTTTTTTTTTTAATTTTAATTATCTAATCAGGAAATGATAGAAAGTCGTATGCTTGCAGCCAAATAGATGACAAAGGTAAAGGAGGATGAGGACAACCCATCTAGTAGGCCCTACCAACCGATCAGATTCCCCATCCATTTTTAAGGCTATTGATTGAATGGCTAGGATCATCTGGTGGATTTGGCTTTTGAAATGTTAGCCAAACACGAAAGGGACCATTAGATGGAAGTAGCCATCCAGCGCAGAATCACATCATTTTGCTGTCTTGATTATTCAGTCTAAAAAATATCAAGGGTCAGAAAGTCAACCTGATTTCTTTCACTAAACCACAGCCTAATCTCAATTTGTGGAGAAAAGAATCTTTTTTTTTTTTTTTTTTTTTTATTATCATTTCGTAGTCTGTGTTTTTCTTAACTAAAGGCCCAGTTGCACTTTTCGTAAAGCTTTGAGTGAGTTGCATACAAAAAATTTAGGGCCTTTTTGTTTTGCCAATTTCCTTAATAATGTAAAGTAATCCTGTCATTGCAACTGTTTTACCACCGTCAAACCAAACATAAAAATAATTGGTCAAATGCATATGTATTTAACACACAAGTAATTTATAATTATTGCACTCTATCATGTAATTACTATAGAAATCTCTATCTAAACAACAATATCAATTTATTTTCACGATAATTTCATATTAAAGTAATGACATCATCACAATTTTACCGTAGATAAATCAAACAATCTAAAATTAACATTGTTACAGTTAAATGCAACTGTTGTCAAGTAATTTGCAATCTTTACTCATTTCCTTTATATTATTATAGTTATGACCAAAACAAATAGGGTTTACTAACTATTTTCAAACAACCTTACCTCTTGTCTGCATATTTGTACGCTCATAAAACTATGTTTATGAGGCTTATACAGTCTACTGAACATTGCTGGAATGCCATTTAACTATTTTTTTTTTTTTTATTATTCAATGCTGGAATGCCATGTTAGTAATTTTTTTTTTCCCATTGCTGGAGTGCCATTTAATTAAAAAAAAAATTTTGGCATTACATTAGAATGTATGATGCTAATTAGAGTGATAATGCAGGTATCTCTTTGTGTGTGAAGCTCCTAAACCACGGAAAACACAGCAGATTATTATCAATTGTTAAGCTAAGCCTATTTTAGTACAGCACTGGCCCCATCACACCTTTTTCTTTTGGCTAGTTTCCTTCCTATAATGAAATTTATGGCGCCATAGTTGTTTCTGTAATTTTCGTATGTTGATTCCTCATGTTTAACTGTGGCGAATGTGCACCAAGGAAGCAAAGATAACCCGATGATAGGAGCCACATTGATTAGTCCCTATCGACAGTCACTCTCCGAATGAAGAGCACAGCAACAACCTGGGACCATGAGCTTATTCATACCATAAACAGTAACGTCTTAATTGAAAAAGATCCCACTGTCAATTTCCAGACAATTTAAATTGTGGCCAGCGAAGAACTGAATTGACGAATGATGTTACGGATGGTTATTGGAATCATGGTTCAAAATATTTGTATACTCGTATCATCCTGGCGTATACATGCTGGTGCTTTGAAGAACTGATGTGATGCCTTTCTTTTCTTCTCACTTTTTTATTTTCTTTCTTTTATTATTATTATTATTATCATTTATTTTATTTTATTTTATTTTGCTTATACAGTAGTTTGTATGTCGAAATTCACACAGATATGATTGATGTTAAGTGGGTATTGTTGGGATAGCCTTCAAACTGTGCACAAGTAGGGTGCCCAGACCGGTCGGCCGACTGGTCTAGCTGTGTAACCCAGATGCACGTGGAGGCTCCCTTAAGAGAATCTGTGTTGCACCTAGACCGGTCGACCGACTGTCCTGCAGGGGGCTCCGACCGGTCAAGCGATCGGTCGGTGGTGAGGCAGAGACGAGTGTTTTCTCCCTGAACTGTTTTGTGTGCTGGCCGGCCGGTTGGTGGTGCGTACAGGTTTCTTGTGCAGCTTGCAGTACTGCGCAAGATGCTTCTATTTTTGAAGTTTTGCTTATTTAAGGAGTTGTAATCTGACTTAGATGGTAATCCTAAAGTGTCCAAGGTTTCCTAATCGGGTTAGGAAGAGGGGAAAGGTGTGTGTGAGAGAGAACTTGGGGTTTTCTCTGCTTTTCCTTGCTTGTGGGCTATCAATCTCTGTAATCTTTTGTTATTCATAGTGGATCGCTTTATGCCGTGGTTTTTTACCCATTGAGGGGTTTTTCCACGTAAATTTGGAGTCTCTTGTGGTGAATGCTTCTGTGTGATTGATTTCATCTTGTTTATTCGTTTGATCTCGCATTGCTCTGTGAATGCTTCTGTGTGATTGATTTCATCTTGTTTATTCGTTTGATCTCGCATTGCTCTGTGCGTTTTAGCTTCCGCTTCCGCTGCTGGTTTTCCCAACAAGTGGTATTAAAGCCAGGTTGGTAAGTGTTACGCTGATACCAACAAGTGGTATCAGAGTTAAAGTTGGGGTGTAATAAAATTCAGATCTGAGACGAGAAGATGGGATCGAGCGCAAGGTTTGAGGTAAAGAAGTTCTCCGGGAATAATAACTCTGAGCTATGGAAGGTGAATGTTGAATCCTTCCTAGTTCAGCAAGGGCTTGATGAAGCTCTTCGAAAGCAACCCAAGGTTATGAAAGAGGATGAGTAGACAAGGCTCAATAAGAAGGCTAAAACCTCAATCCTGTTAAATCTAATGGATGATGTTCTCTATCATGTTATGAAGGAGAAGACTGCGGTTGAAACGATGACGAAGCTAGAGAATGTTTATGCCAAGAAATCTCTAGAGAATCGCATGTATGTGTTGATGCAGTTGTTCACCTTGAGGATGGTTGAGGGAACTGAGGTGGAGGACCACCTGAGCACATTCAATAGACTGGTTTGCAAGTTGGTGGAGATCGATAAACCGATGAATGATGAATATCAAGCATGCATCCTGTTGAATTCTCTTCCAGATTCATATGAGTCGTTCACGGACTTTGTGTGCGCAGGGAGGGAAACCATAAATGTCGAGACCGTTATCTCAGCCCTCAAGTCGAAGGCGATGAGAAAGAAAAGCGGTGACGTGGCTTCCCATTATTCCTCAAAGGCATTGGTTATGAGGGGAAGAATTCTGAGCATGGAGGATATTCGAAATCAGGATCTAGGGTTAAGGGCAAAGGGAAGGCTAAGGTGAAGTGTTGGAATTGTGGCCAGGATGGCCACATGAGAGGGGATTGTCAGAATCCCAAGTTGAAGCAAAAGAGGTATGAAAATTCTTCTGGAGATGGAGCCAATATCGTAGAGGACGGTGGCGATCTGTGTAAAGTTCTGATTGTATCTGGCAAAAGATCTCACGTTAGTGGGTGGATCTTAGATTTAGGGGCTTCATGTCACGTATGTCCTGACCGGAGTTCATTCACGACATATAGGGAGTATGATGGAGAATCAATGTTTGTGGGCGATAGTTTTGCTCATAAAGTTGTGGGTGTTGGTACGGTGCGCATCAGGATGTTCGATGGGATCGAACGAGTACTGGAAGATGTGAAGCACGTTCCCAAGATGAAGATGAATGTGATTTCTCTTGGTGCACTCGAGGCGAAATTGTGCGTGTTTATCGGCCGCGATTGTTGTTGTGAAGTAATGAAGGGGGCACTCGTATGTATGAAGGCACGAAGGTGTGACCATCTTTACATGTTGATCGGGAGCACAATTCATGGTGGAGCTGCGGGAAAGATAGCGAGATTCATGGTTGCTCGTATGTGGCAAGTGCCCAAGGGCCACGTGAGAAGAGCGGTAAAGGGTGTGAATTTGCAAGGTTAGGGTCAATGGTGGCACGAGAAGTGGTGGAGCTATGATTGAAGATGAGATGATGTTGCAAGGATGGTGTTGATTCGTCGTTTGAAGCCTCGGTGGAGATTGTTGGGATAACCTTTAAACTGTGCACGAGTTGGGTGCTCAGACCAGTCGGGCGACCGGTCTAGCTGTGTAACTCAAATACACGTGGAGACCTCGCTTAAGAGAATCTGTGTTGCCCCAGACCGGTTGGCCGACCGGTCTACAAGGGGCTCCGATCAGTCGAGCAACCGGTTGGTGGTGAGGCAGAGACGGATGTTTTTTCCCTGGACTGTTTTGTGTGCTGGCCAACCGGTCGGTGGTGCGTGCGGATTTCTTGCACAGCTTGCAGTATTGCGCAAGATGTTTCTATTTTCGGAGTTTTGCTTATTTAAAGAGTTGTAATTCGACTTAGATGGCAATCCTAAGGTGTCCAAGGTTTCCTAATCAGGGTTAGAAAGAGGGGAGAGGTGTGTGTGAGAGAGAACTTGGGGTTTTCTCTGCTTTTCCTTGCTTGTGGGCTGTCAATCTCTGTAATCTTCAGTTATTCATAGTAGATCTCTTTGTGCTGTGGTTTTTTATCCGTTGAGGAGTTTTTCCACGTAAATTCGGAGTCTCTTGTGGTGAATGCTTGTGTGTGATTGATTTCATCTTGTTTACTCGTTTGATCTTGCATTGCTCTGCGCGTTTCGGATTCCACTTCCGCTGCCAGGTTTTCCCAACATGTATCAGCTGATCTATAACAGTACATATCCGTTTTAGAACTGGTGGGTATGTGCTCAGATACCAACATTTCAAACCTTCATTCGAATTGGAGGATAAGAACCTTGGATCAAAACACTTGGACAGCATTCCACATCTGGGAATTTCAGCGTGCTCCGACAGAACTGACAGTGACAAAGCACGCGGGGACTAACAAAACAGATGCTGGCTTGCTGTAACTCAAACGACTACTCTCGGACTCAGTAATTTGATAACCATTCAACTCCAAGATTGTACAAAACAATGAACTGAACAAAACCAACCAGTGGTTGGTAGTGTCAGGAAAGTTAAAATGCTTCCATTAATTGTTTGATGGTTGATGAAATTACGAACTTAGTGCCAGTTTGGATATTGGTTCACGAATTCTCCCCCACATGCCCCCTTCTACAGAAGTTCCATAAACATGCCGCGAGAGAACAAACTTCAACAAAAGTATACACACTGATAATAGATTGGTACTTGGATTGTTTGGCAATTTGGGAAATGAAGACATGCCGTTGGCTTCTTCATGCCACTGACATACATGAATGGACTTTCCTCACACGGCTTACTTTTAAATAGCAACAATCTCACTGTGCGCACTTGCAGAGAAGATGGAAGAAAGTTAAATATCAAAATCGTAGTTTTCTAACTGCACTTCATAATATAACAGTTCCGTAGAATGATCCTCACACATCAAACCTGCCCAAAACTGCTTATTCAATGGGAACTCCAATAGAAAAAAGAGCTCTTTACATTTAACTTTTGGAGAGTGGAGTCACTAGAGCGGAATTCTTCACCTGTCAATAACATAAAATACATTAGGCACTAAAAGAAGGAAGAACAAGCTTTTTAAAAGTCTGAATTTACTGACCATGCTGTTTATGGATTTTCAGTTACTGAACTTCTGCTCAGTGCTTGCGGAAGCCTGTGCATCCCAAAAACATATGTTTCGAAAACATCATATTAGCAGTAAAATAAATGGATATGTCATGTATCATAATATCATTAATCTAACCAGGGAAATAACCGAAGGCATCATTAACAAAAGTGCAGAGAACAAGCTAATGCTAAAAACAGAAGAAAAGAAGAAAAAAAAAAATCAAGGAATACTGACCCCAACTGATGTTACGAAATTGCAAACTGCGCATTTCACAGATCGTGCTCCATATTGGTACATCAACAGCATACGGCAGTTTCCGCAGTTCACATGTGCAACCTGATTTGCTGCCACAAAATATACGTAACCTACTTAGCACCTCATGCTTCTTTCTTGAGTGTAAATTCTTGGGCTGTCTGATGATGCTAGTCTATCTCTTAAAAAGCTCATGTGGTATCATTATTCCTTACCTTCCAATGCCAAGTTTACCGTGTGACAACATGAACATTGTACACTGGTTGCTCCACGAATGTACATCAAAAGAGTGTGGCAGCCCCCACAAACCAACTGGGCCATTTCCGTTCCTGTCCCAAATCCAGATAATTTAGAAGATGAATGGAAAGGATGACATAGCCTCATCAATTTTGCATTCATATTAGCAAGCTTTGCTATTCCCTCACGTGTACAAGGCAGCTCATGTACAAGCCACCATATATGCCAGCATGGCACATATTTACAAGACTCAATCCATCCATCAGGGTGATTACACTAGATAGATGCCCTGCCCAAGAATCAGATCAGTCCACTAATCAGGTGTGCCACAGTTTACAGAACAACTGTGCAGTTGAAGAAAACTTGGCTGAAGTTTGATAAGCTGATCGAGCTATTTCTAACATCATCACCCACCTAAAAAGTGGACCAACCTGATTTTTGGGTGAGGACATTTTGAAGTCGGAACCCACCTGGTGGCTGACTTAGATATTGTACCTGTGCTGGTACATATGGTGACTTGGACATTGTATCCCATTATAGACTAGCATCAGCTTTGCAAACCTCCATATTTGAAGGTTTCCTTAGCCAAAACTAGTGTAAAAATACACTAGGAGATATATCAAAAGTATACGTAACTGCTAAAATACAAGAAGAAAGATAAGCTAAGGTTCCTCCTAGAGAAGTATCGATGCATGCCCGACAAGAGGTGTTGGGCAAAACTTTTTTTTATTTTTTTTTATGTTTTTAGAAGATAGAGTGTCCTAGTTATGTAGAATTTGTGGTACTTATTACTTGATCGGAGGTTAATTTTTCCAAAATTTCTTAGTGTACAATACAGATAGCATAATAAAATGACTATTATAATCCTGAAGGGGCCATATCACAAGGTATTTGCATGTTGATTGCCTACTCTTCTGTTTTGCAGAGCCCAAAGTCTATCCAAGAAGAAGAGATCATTCAGCAGTTAATCCACTTTCTATCCTTCATATTAAGGTATTTTCACCATTCTAATTCTCTAAATCCATAAACTAGAAACTCACAGTAATCCATGTAGCATGAAAGATAACATTGCCCACTTTCTATTGATACACTATACACCACGTGACATGAACACAAGAAAATAAATATCAGTGAAAGAAATAAAATACCCGGAGGTGGTACTGGCGTCACTGCATTGCAAACAGCACAACATACGGATGTTGCTCCGAGTGGGTAGAGAAGGAGATTCCGACAGCCAGAACACACCAGTTGGCTCTGCGCACCTGAGGATGAGGAAATTCTTTTTGAATGACATGCATCAAACTAAACATCTACATGACCATGTCTCCCAGGACAAATAGGCTACATATAATTGAATTCCAAGCAAATCAACTAAAGGAGCAAGCATAAGCATGGAGGAGCAGAAAATAAGTTTATATTCCATGGTTTTCCTACCTCAATCGATGAAATCATACACTTATATACGGAAGCAAAAATCTCAAATGCGTCCCTTACCCAAGGTAGAGAGCTCTAAGGTGGATTCGAAATGCCCAGGTTAGAAAATCTCATCATATTTCTTGACTTAACGCCAAGGGTACCATTTGGATTGATGTCAAACCGAGCGAACAAAAGCAATACATCTCTGTTTTTTATTTTTTTCCTGTCAAAAGCCAAAATTGGTGTTGAATCTGAAAAGGTGTGTTTTGAGCAGAAAATCAAGAATTATGGAAATTCTAATTTTCAGTAGACTTCAAAATTCTCAATTTGATGGCTATGACCTTTTTCTTTTCTAAACGTTTCCACTCCCAAACAGAACCATTGCTTGCAAATTCCTTCAATAGAGGGGCTCTAATTTCATCCCTCAACACAATCAGCTGCTGAAAACCACATCGCTGAATTTAAGGTGGTACAACTTATTGTCCTTTACCAAGAACAAGGATAATTTCCACGAAAAATGAGAAATTTTCTGAACAATCATACACGAAAACCACAAAATCGAGTAGTTGAATGTTTTTACAGTATTTCATGATTTTTCCAAAGAATTTCTCATAGACACTCTTTTACTTGAAAATTGTGATACGTGCAGAATAAATCAAGATAGTGTGAATGAATTGAGACGACAGCAAAGGCCATAATCCAAAATTGAAGCAAATAGAAGTAAATCCAACCTAGCATCTTGTAAGGAATTTGATCAAACGTAAGCAAAGGCCATAATCCAAAATTGAAGCAAATAGAAAGAAATCTAAGCTAGCATCTTGTAAGGAATTTGATCAAACATACCACTTGGGGGTGTAAAAGGCATCGGAGGTGTCGGATATGGGGCGAGAGGAACTGGCATTGCTTACACGACACGGCTTTCCTTCCTCCTCACTATTCTACGACCCTGCAGCCTCAAGAAAGCTTTGGAAAAGCCTCATCTCCCATTCCCATCACTCTGTAAAAAAAAGAACTACAACATCCGAGATTTTCCTTTTCAAGAACAGGACTGATAAAAAAAAAAAAAAAAAACCCCACAAAAATACAAAAATCCCAACACCCACATCGAAATTTCCAACAAAAAGCGTGCAATGAGGCTAAACATCAAATATCCATAAGCACGGTATTAAGCAATGAAACCAATAATTGAATTGCAGATGAGAGAAAAACAGACTCTTTCCAGATAATTCCATAGAAGTGTATAAAGAGAACATCATAACAGATCCAAACACCAAACACCCACATCAAAGCAGATAGAATAAAGCCCAACTCCAGCAACCCATAAACCAAACAGCCTCAGAAACACTTGATAATAGCAAAAACAGTAGTGAAAAGCAATGAAATCAGTTGTTGGTAGCAGCACATACCTTACAGGTTACAGATGAGAGAGAGAGAGAGAGAGAGAGAGAGAGAGAGAGAATCTGGTGTTCGGATAATCTAAGAAAAGAGAAGTTACAGGAAAAGCTTTTTAAATTGTAATTATTATTACATCTTTTCACCTTTTCTAGTTTGAGTTCTTTGATTGGTGCAATGTGTGAGATTTGAGTTGCTTCCGTTTATGTTGGTGGCATTTCAAGATCAGCTTTGTCAGTCTCTGACCCAATCTCTCTCTCTCTCTCTCTCGCAAGCACGTGAGTTCCACGTCCAACCACACGCTCCTTTAAATGGTGTATATTGCACCACATTGCCCAACAGGACCATCAGAGCCGTCCGAAAAAGGGAGCTGCCGGACTTTTTGTAGAACTGAGGTGGCAATGGGTCGGGTCGGGCCGGGTCGGGTCGGGTCAAGTTCGGGTCAGGTCATTTCCACCTCAACCCTAACCCGACCCAAATTGAATTCGGGTTGGATTTTCCTAACCCTTACCCAACCCAACTTAAAACGGGTCGGGTCGGGTTGACCCACATTTTAATAATCAACTAACTAATTTTTAAATTGAACTAAATGCATATGACACTAGCATTTAGTTAAAACCAATTGTTTAATAATCAATTGAAAACCAAACCATCTATGTTTAATAGGTACATAAGTGTGTGTGTGTGTGTAGGAAATGGTACTCTGATGTCAACCTCATGGGAACTTTCATGAGGTTGAGCTGTGTGAGCCCCACCATGATGTGTGTCAAACATCTACCCCATCAGTCAGATGCACCATTTCATGGTGGGCCACAAGCGTAAAAATCACGTCAATCCATGACTTAGATGGGCCACACCACAGACAAAAGTTGAGAGGGGTAATCCGCCCATTAAAACCTTTATGATCATTATTTTGACCCACTGAGATGTGATTCACAAATGCAGCCCATCCATTGTATGTGTCCCACTTGGATGAGGGGTCAGACCAAGTTTCAGTCACATCCAAAACTCATGTGGGCCCTGCCAAGTGCTTTTAGATGTTTTAGGCATGTCTTCGCATGGCTTTAGATAGTATGGTCCACCTGAGTTCTGTATACAGCTGATTTTTGGGATTATCCCATGACCTAAAGGGGACCCATCAAATGCACGGTGTTGATGTCTGATATGTGAGGCCCACACAACTCTTCGCATGAGATAAACCTCATAGTAATATATATATATATATATATATATATATATATATATCTCTATCTATCGAGGTTTTTTTTATAGAGTATTTCTATTATGTAAACACTGAAAGAGAAAAATAAATGGATAGAATGGAGTGAGATTTAAAGCATACCTCTTTAGGCATCAACATAGTTGGACTAATGGGATGATGCTTCAGACATGCCAATCAAGTTTATTGAATTAACGGACATGTGGACCGTTCTAGCAAGGTGTGTGAGAGAAAAAAAAAATTATGTATCATTTAACTAATAAGAAAATCAGTATATAATAGTCTTAGGGCCCACCTTGATGTTTACTAAATTGACAGACATGCGGAAAGTTTCCAGCTTGGTGTGTGAGAAAAAAAAAACTATATATTATTTAACTAATAAGAAAATCAATATATAATAGTCTACTTAACCCCTATATGATTCGGGTCGGGTCACCTTTAACCCTAACCTGACCCATAAAAATCCGGGTCGGGTCGGGTCAACCAAAAATTGAATTCGGGTCAAATTTTCTAACCCTAAGTTAGAAAAATCCGGGTCGGGTCGGGTCGGGTCGGGTCGGGTTAGCGGGTCGGGTCGAATTTTGCCAGGTAGTGCATGTTGGAGAATCTAACAAAGAGGAATGGTATATCTCCATACTCCCAAAGAACACGCCAGGATTGCCAACGTGGCTAATATGTGCAGCATCTGGGACGTTCATAGGGTGGGCCTACCATGGTGCATGTCCGTCCCTGATTGAGATTAGGATGCTCTACGCATCGGGTGAGCAATAATGCAAGTTCGATTTAGACCGTTGGTTGTTATTTTTCTAACCGCGTGTTTCTTTGTACACGTGTGCCAACCTGATGAATGGACCAAAAGGTTTTTCGGGTTGAAAAAAATTCACCGTGGGGAATATCCAATGAACGTCCTGGATCCATTGCATGTGTGCATAGTTGGCAGGTGGGGCGGGTTTGTGTCTGGTGTTTGGAGAGCGCGCCTCTTTGAGATGGTCTTGTGTCGAGTCGGACGCCGATTGCCTGCCATCCCCTTTCCTCAAGAAGTTCATGCGGTCTAAGCGAGTGGAGCCACCGTGATGTTTGTGTGAAATCCACCCTGTCCATCCAAAATAATGCAGGTCCGAAACTTAAGTGGGCTACACAATACGAAATGGTAGAGATTGAACCTCCACCGTTGAAACATTTGTGCCCATAGAAGTTTTGGATCCAGCTAATATTTTTTGCATTTTCATATCATCTTGGTGAAATGACCTTATGAATGGTTTGGATGGCATATAAACATTACAATGGACTTTAAGAAGGTTTCAACAATAGGCATAGGGCTGTCAATGAATCCTATTTTAATCAATGAATCAGATTTGGATCGAAATCTTTGATATGTTTAATAGTCGGATCAGATTTGGATCAACTTTGATCTGCTTCAATTAACCCCAGTTATAGGTAAAATAAACTACATTGATCTGCTCTGAATCTGATCTATTTATATAAAGAAGTATTGGTTTTGATCGAATCAGAATCAGATTTTGAAAATTTTAAATAGATCGAATTTGGATCATATAAATCTTTAATCGGATCGCATTGATGATCAACACTGTTTCAATCCGAATCCAATTTATTGATAGCCCTAAGTAGGCATTTCCCTCTCCACTTTTTTCTATCATGCTGCTAGATTGAATTTTTTTCTTCCTTTTCTTTTTACACACACTCACCCCATACACACCACAATAGGTACTTGAACCCACGACCTCAGTGTTGAAACTCTTGTAAATCTACACTGAGCCATGAGTAGGGACGCGCTAGCTTGAGTTTTGGATCTATATCATTTTTTTTGACACATGAGTGTGCAAAAGCATGTGAATTTCTCACAAATATCATAGTCGACAACCTATTTTGACTTGAGTAACTTTCTCTGTGATCCGTGGGTGCTGCTTAAGGAACTCAAATAATTGGGTACTGCCCCTGCCATTATGGAGCTCAGCACAAGCATGCGGTGGCTCGGTTTGATTGTGCAACATGTCATATGGTGCGCCATGCATGGTGTACCTGTGCCCAGCTCAGGACATGTACCTAGTTGCCTTTTATAACGTCAGCATCATAGATGAGGCCAGTTATGCTGGACAAATTAACTTCGAAACAAGTTTACTTGGCTCCAATTCTACAACTTGTCTGCCGTCCAACTAAACCCTACGGTATTGTGATTTGATTAGACGGCCGACCCTGTTATTGATGGGATTGCCGGAACTATTATTCCATCTGGCCAGCAGCATGCCATCGCAATTCCCAGTCCAGTCTGTGTAAAAGTGCCTTTCTATGGTATATTATGAGACTGACAAAGTATAATGGATGTAGGCCTGGCAAGGGTTCATATTGAGCTGTGTTCATGTCCATTTTGTATCCGTGCAATGTCAAAAACGCCCTCACCTAAACCCAACTGGTTAACGGGTCAAAATATAGAAACCCAAGACCCATTCGTTAATTTAACAGATTATCAATAACCTGAGTCATTTAACCTGTTAAGTAAACGGGTCGTGCTTTCGTGGGCAGAGAGATGAGAGACAGACTCGATTCGACAGAGATTTTGGAGCGTGGCCTTGGACAAAAAGATGGAGAAAACTCTTGAGTATGAGAGAAAGAAAGAGAGGGTCTTATGGGCTATCTTAGCTTATTAAGGATTTCTCACCACACTAAAAATAATTCCCAAAATACCCTCACCATCGGGTTAAACGGGCTTCGCAGGTGAAATACTAACCTGATCTGTTATCATAACGGGTCTTGATGTGCCAACTCGTTAGTGACCCAACACGATAAGGCTAGACCCGAGCACTGAATTTTTCATGCAGGTTGGTGGGTGGTGTGGAATTTTGTCAAGCCTAGATGGATGACCAATATGCATTTAAAAATTACTAAGTACAATTAATTCAAACTAAATAATCCAAATTACTGGTAGAGAGCAGGAGATGCCTCATGGGTGATCTGCAAGCACTCAAATATTACTTAGAAACTACACACGTGGCATATGATTAATTCAAACTAAATTATCTAAATTATAGGTAATACTTTAGATGTATCATGAACTAAAAATTTAACCATATGAGTTGTCTGGCTATTAGATTGCTGGGCAGTCATTAGACACGGTTAAAAAAGAAAATAAATCCAATGGTTTTATTTGAAAAAAAAAAAAAAAAAACAACAGATGTCGACCCATAACAGATTAGAGTGACACACTAACCCATCAGTGGGTGGGTTAGAGTGCTACGGAGACACACTAACCCATCAGTGGGTTTGCGCATCGTGTGACTGACCGTGTGGGTGCGCAGCTAACAGTTAGGTGGGGCATGACTAATGAAAAGAAAAGAAAAGAAAAAAAAACAATCAGACGCTAAGATTATGGCTGTGCAAAAATTTTGTGAGAGGATTAGCCGTTACCCCGGAACAGCTTAGTGGGTGTTACCCTAACCGTGTGGGGCCACCTTGATGTATTTATTGTATAACCACGCCGTCCAGCTGTTTTTCCATATCATTTTAGCACGTGACACCAAACCTGAAGAAGATTCAAATCTTAGGTGCACCATACCACTGGAAAAAATGATGAATGACCATTAAAAACATTTTGTGGGCCACAAAAGTTTTAGGATCAATCTGATTTTTGTATTTTCCCTTATTCTAGATCTTCTTGACATTATCAAGAGGTTGGATTACAAATAAGCATTACTAAAACCTTAAAATTGGCTCTTTGGAATTTTTAATGGCTGAGGTACTCAATCATCATTGTTTCAAGTGCTGTCGTCTATTTAAGTTTTGGATCTGCATAATTTTTGGAACCCATCCTAAAATCAGCCGGAGAAATGGATGGACGGTGTGGAAATACAAAAGATAATCAATGTGGACCCTACGGTAAAGATAACCCACTAAAATCTTCTCGGGTAGCACGTAATCCCCTCCCAAAATTTTTAGTCCTTCATGTAAATGGGTAATAATTATTATTTACCTAGGTAATTACTGCATCCTTCCAACCCCAAAAAGTTATCCAAACCAACTCCATTTTAGGATTTTTCCTATTTTAAACAAATAATTAAAAAAATAAGAATTTTTTTTTTCTTTTCTAAAAAACCTATCTGAGATAGAGAAGAATGAAACCGGGAGGCTGGGTGGGTGCGTGCCGTGCGGCTAAATCAGGTGTGTCGTGTGGCTGAGTCGTCCGTTCACTTAGGTGTGAGATGTGCGGTGGCCAGGGAGGAAGCCAAGAGAGAGAGAGAGAGAGAGAGAGAGAGAGGCTGATTTAAGTTGAGAGATAGGAGGGAAAGAGAGGGAGAGGAAGAGATTTCAAAATGATGGGGGTAATGAGAGAGGGTAGGGCATGGTGGGCTGGGTTGGGAGAGAAATGAAAATGAAAGGGGGTAGGGTCGATTAGGGTTTTTGTTTTAAAAACTTAAAATATATTTTTATATATTATATAAAATATATATATTAATATTTCAAGCTCGAACCAAGCCTAGCTTTTATCATGCTTCGAGCCAAGCCAAGCTGAACTCGCTCATGCTCGACCTTAGTTTTTTTTCAAATGAGCTGACTCATTGAAGCTCAGCCTTGATCAATTTACCATACAAGCCAAGCCAAGTCGACTTAAAACGAGCCAAGTCAAGCGAGCTTTTCAAGCTAGCTCAACTCGTGTGCAGCTCTATTAGATAGCATGCTTAGGTTACATGGATTCTAGAGCATGATGCTTTATGGGGGCCACAATGATATATATATTTATCCATAATGTCCATCCATTTTTCTAGCTTATTTTAGGCCATGAGATAAAAAAGAGGCATATCCAAAATTCTAGGTGGACCATGACACAAGAAGTGGTGATTGGACGACTGCAATTAAAAGCTTCCTAAAGCCCATTGTGATGTTTATTTCTCATCTAACCTGTTGAGTAGGTCACGCAAACATTGATGAAGGGAAATCGCAATCATCAGTTTAATGCAAAAAAATTCGTGGCCATAAGAAATTTTTAAAAGTGGGCGTTAAATTACCACTATCATATGGTGTGGTCCACTCGAGATTTGGATCTACCTCAATTTTGGGCTCATGTCCTAAAATAAGCTAGCAAGGCGTGGATTTCATATAGATATCAAGGTAGTCCATCTCTTCTTTTTTTATGGCCATTGGGATGATGGTATACACTGTCGGTTACATGGATTGTACATGATGGTGTTATGTGGGCCGTACTATGACATATGTGTTTTATCTGCGTTGTTCATCCATTTTGATAGCTTATTTTAGGGCATAAGGAAAAAAAGAGGCTGATCCAAATCTTAGGTGGACCTACAACACATGAAAAGCTGGTGATCGAACGCTATTAATGTGATGGTTGTGATTGCCTAACCTAACAATTGTTGAATAATGAAAGATAAAATTTGATGGCATTACATACATATTAAATAATTTTTTGTATATGTATGGCCCATTTAATCAATGTGACAAATATTTTTTAACCAAAGTATAGTTTTTTCAAGTTCATCAATCAAAAGCATGTTGTAGGTGGGACCTTAGAGATGAATGTCCCAATATCTACTAGTGTGACATGTCAGCATGCATTGTGAGTCATCTCTTGACAATGAGAGTTATATGATGCTCCACTTGAGTATGGGTCATATCTAGAGCTATACATGAGCCAAGCCAACTTTGTTAGCTCACTCGATTCAACCCGATTTAGCTTAGCTTGGTTCGGCTCGAACAAGCCGAGCCAGAAATCCCGATTCGCTTCAAAATTGAGTCAAGCATGAGCTATATGCAACTTCATTTGGTTTGGCTTGAACCTTGGCTCGGTTCGGCTCAAGCCTCTAATAAGCATTGAAAAGTGCTCATATTCCACTTTCATAAGCGTTGAAAACAATACTGTCAACATGAGGCCCATTGTGTATGTACTATATATGCATAAAATAATAATAATAATAATAATAATAATAATAATACATAAATAAATATTAGATGATTTTAACCTTCGAATTGGTCTTTATCAATTAAATATAAGATGTCGTTGTGTTTATCTTATTAGTTGTCCAATTCAAAGACACAGGATAGAAGGGTTATGATTATTCTATTAAGAAGAATAAAGTATATGGTCCATTAATTAAAAGATTTTGCTTGAGACATGTATATAAATTGGGCATAGGTGTGTTAAATTTGGTGACATAAAAATAGCATGTTTTGTCTCATACTCTACAGAAGATAGAAATTGAGACAATAGGGGCAAATATGAAAAATTGCTAATTTTCAAACATGTATAGTTTGTGTTAAAAAAAATGCTTAATTTCAGGCATCAAGACTTCTTTCATACAAATTACTAAACAAAATTCTCAGTACTTATGAGTATTAAAATTCAACATTTTGAGTTTTTTGCATAAATTAATTTTTAAACCTTATTTTTTAATTTACGAAACAACACCTATGGAGGCAATCTGTAGCATACTTGCCAACATAGCAAACATATGTGAATCCCGATCATTAAGGACAGTTTCATGAAGAAAATGCCTTATTCTACACATACAATTCTAGAATAAAATTTTAGTAATGAGGTGGGCCACACATGTATGCTGAAAATAGACCAATGGTCATCTTCTATTAATTGTCCATTTTTTTTAAATCTTGCATGCGTAGCCTAACAAGTGGATCAACATGATTTTTGGGACATGGAATCTTCACAATGGCTACCACTTGATGTAATAGCTCTATTATGAACATGCATTCCTTGTTGGTACATTTTCCATGAATTACCACTTCAACCCCTCCTCACATGAATGACCCTCACAATTCTCTAATGATGGGCAGTTTACCCCTTCATCAGGACGGGATTTTCCCATGATTCATGTTCCAGGGTGCCCATGTAACTAAAAGCTCTATGGTCCTTATTTACACCTAACATGTCGCAACCATATCAAATGGATCAAAAGATGCCACATGGCAGTTATGTACACCACATGATGTAAATGAACTTCAAAGGCAAAGAGCTAGAGATATATATATGTGAGAAGCATTAAATGCTAGAGTCCCATTAAAGCAACTTTTATCAAGCATGCTAGAGTCCAACTAAAAGCAGCTCCTTACAAAGGCAAGTGTCTAGTGACGTAAAGACTCTAACAAGGTTTTCTATGAAAGAATTTAGTGAAGACTCTCTAGCAAAGCTTCTAACACTTGTTGCGCCACCTAAATAGTTAAAGGAAAGTATATGATCTCTCTTATACATGTGGCCTGATATAATAAGTTGAACTTATGTGAAAGCTCAAGATAATTTGTACGGTCAACCATCTAGTGGGATCATATTTTACCAAATTTTAAAGTTCTTAGAATTTATACAATTCCAAAATAAAATAAATGGAAATTAAACTGATACATTACCTGACGTAGCGTTATTGTTTACACCCAACTCAACCCCTGGACTTAGCCTAGCTCAACATGACTCAATGAGTTGACTCGGCTGAATTGACTCGGGTTTTATTTTCCTCCTTTTGTTCTCCTTCTTTCTCCTCTCTCTTTCCTTTTCCTTTTCTCTCTTTCAACCATGACCGGTAGTGGTCGTTGGACAGAAACTCGATAGCATGGTGAGTCAGAAACAACTTGAGACACACTCTCTCTCTCTCTCTCTCTCTCTCTCTCTCTCCTCTCTCTCAGGTTTTTTATAATAATCATAGCCCCTACAGTTTTTTAGAATCAAAATTGAAGAAGGATTCTTACATTGAGGTTTTACGCATGAAATATTCTAGGAGAGAAATTTATCATTGTATACATTTGATTCGTTGTAATTATATGTCAACCTGTTCTTGGATTCTTGATCAAAATTCCAAAGTTCAAATGCTCAACAATTGGGCCATTTAATGGACGTCTTGGATTTTGGATCAAAGCCTTGGTAAGAGCGTGTGGCTAGTGGTTTCCGATGAGGAAGATGATGGTTATCAATGGCGCGCAATTTTTTTTTATAAGGTATAACGTGACATTCTGCCACTTTTGGACAGTGTGGATTGGTCTAAGGAGGCTTATGGACATTGACTTTTAAAGCTTCATGAACATTTTTCTTGTGGGTTTTGGATTTGAAACCTCTTGTAGCATGCATGTCGTCAGGAATTTTGGTGAGAAAAGTAGGCGTCGCTTGAAATCTGATTCTTCTAAATGGTGCTTGTTGAGCAGATGAAAGATAAATGATCCTGATCCATCTAAAAGATCTCCCATGGATCGTGGTGATTCGAATGAAGGAGAATGAAGATAGTTTTCGTTTCGGACGTTGTCTTGTGTTAGAGGAAATTTTAGTTTCGCTGGTTCAAGTTGTATGCACGGAAGATGGACGGCTTTGATCACTCAGACAAGCGGTTTAGATTCATCAAGAAAGACTCTCGTGGATCGCGGTTTAAACCAGATTCCAAGCTAAGAAAATTGAGGAGAATGCACGAGTACTCCTTGTGCGTTGGTGGTTTCAGAAATGGGAAAATCATACGCAGGCTGCCTACGAGGCCATGGCGAGGTCCACCGTGGTGATCCTAGAAATCCATTTTGTCCATCATTTTCAACAGATCCTAATAGGTTAAGGTTTTAAAACTGAGGCAGATTCAAAACTTTAGTAGGCTGCACAACGCTTAGAACGACTGGGAAACGCCTTCCGTTGAAATCTCCTTGGATTCTACCTATTGATGGATGACTTGGATCAAGGTTGGTTCCACCATAATGTGGCAGATCATGGTGGGTGTGGGACCCACCCACTGCTTAATGAAACATGTTATGAAAATGTGTTAGTCAAAAATATTTGAAATAAATAAAAATAATATAATATTATATACAAGGTGTTTGTGAAAAAGAGTTGACTTTCTTATCTTTGGAAATAGTTCCATATCGAATATGCTTTATTGATAAGATGTTGACTACCTTAAGATTTCATTACTGGGAGAGAGGAGTACTGGGACTTGCGTGTTGCAGTCCCGGTCACGGTCTCGAACTTGGTGTGAGGGCAGTGGGCATGTGAGGTAGTGTGGTTGTAAAGGCAGTTAGTGGTGCACTTTGCACTGTGTGCATCGTGTCATAGATAGTCACTCTCTCGCGACCTTACGTGAATCGGCGTGAGGCAGGTGCGAGTCGCAGTGCAACACTGGCTAGATGAGATGGGAGGTCTGACAAAGTGAACTCTTTGCCTTATATAAGGGCTGTGGAGTTGTTTAAGAGGCATGGTGTAACTGCTTTTACAGTAACAGTCAAGACTATGCAAAAACTGTTGCGTGTGGCTAGCTCAATAGTCAGAAATGACTACTTACTATCTCTAAACGGCTAGAAGTGCAGTTAGTCTTTCACATGCAAAACTGTCAGAAACTGTCAAATAATAGCTCCTAACAATAAAAAGTGGTCCAATAGCTTTATTATTTTGGACCAAAACGTCCAGCCACCCTTGCATATATAAATAGAGCCTGACTGGTTCATTCCATCATAACAACTCAAGCAATCCAATTCATTCTCATACCTAAACCAGCAAACTCTTAGTGTTCTCTGTTCAAGCCAGAAGGTTATATACGAACCCAAGACTGTCAGGACCAAAAGGTCCACAAGAACCAGACCAGTGCAGTGGTTTAACACAGTTCAATAGAACAAATCTTCTTTCTCTATGTCTCTTCTATTTGAGATTTTTTCTTTTTGGTTTAATCTGCTAATAGTATGTGTTTATAGAGTTTCACTAGTGGTTCCTTCGTGTTTGTTGAACGTAGGACCATGCTTAGGCTCATTGTATCTTGGAAGCTATTTTCCTGCAACCTGTCAACGGTCTCAACTATTTTGAGAATAGGTGAAAACACTTTAAGGATAGCGTGTTTTCATGTGCTTCAGCCTATCCCTAATCTTTGAAATTTCGATTTCCACATTTTTTATATTTTTTATAATAGCTTATTTGTAATTTGAGATTCACAAATCTCAACATTCTTAAAGCGTTAATGAAAACCGAAGGTGTATCCTCCATCAAGCTAATGAAACAGTATTTGATTCAGCTCAATCTACTCGGCGGAACCAACTTCACCAGATGGTAAGACAAGATTAAATTTCTACTAACGGCGTTAAAGATTTACTACATCTTGGACCCGATCCTACAACCGTTGCCTGAAGCAACTAGCACCTCTACAGAGTAGCTGAACTTAGAGTTGAGGAGTGTTGTGGGAAGAGGTCTGACAGAGTGACCTCTCTACTTTATATAAGGTTGTGGAGCTGTTTAAAAGGCCTAGTGTAACTGCTTTTGTAGTAATAGTCCAAACCATGCAGAAACTGTTGCATGTGGCTAGCCCAACAATTAGAAACGGCCAATTACTGTCTTTAAACGGCTAGTATGCAGCTAATCTCCCATATGCAAAATGGTCAGAAAATGTCAAATAACGGCTAGTTTCTCCCAACAGTAAAAAATGGTCCAATGGCTTTATGATTCTGGACCAAAACATCTAGCCACCCTTGCCAATATAAACAGGGCCTAATTGGTTCATTTCATCACAACAACTCAAGCAATCCAATTGATTCTCACATATGAACCAGCAAGCTCTTAGTGTTCTCTATTCAGGCCAGCAGGTTCTATACGAACATAAGATTTCCAGGACCAAAAAGTCCACAAGAACCTAAACTAGTGCAGCTGGTCTAACACTGTCCAACAAAACAAATCTCCTTTCTATATCTCTCTTCTATTTGGAATTTTTTCTTTTTGGTTTTATCTACCAATAGTTTGTGTTTACAGAGTTTCATTAGTGGTTCCTTTCATGTTTGCTGAACGCAGGACCATACTCAAGCTCCTCGTATCCTGGAAGCTATTTGCTTGCAACCTGTCAGTAGTTTAAAGTTATTTTGAGAAGGAGTGAATAACACTTTAAGGATAATGTATTTTCATGTACTTTAACCTGTCCTTAATCTTTGAAATTTTGGTTTCCACATTTCCTATATTTTCTATAATGGCTTATTTTTAATTTGAGATTCACGAATCTTAACAAAATAGATAGGAGCAAGAGTTTGGGAGAGAGAGGGAGCTCAGTCTCTCCTCTCCGTGTATCATGGAAACACGCCGCGACAACAGGAGCATTTTTTTTTAATGTGGGTCCCAATGTGATGTATGCACGAAATCCATCTGACCATCCGTTTTATCAAATCATGGTTGGACATAGGCCCAAGAATGAGGTAGATCTAAAACCCAACTGGGCCACACGGTTGGTTTGATGAACGAATATATGAACATATGTGAGTCTTGAAGATCGTTACGAGGTATATGTGTGTAAGTGTGCGTAAATGTGTGCGCATCTATGCATGTTTTCTTTAAATCAAGAGTTTACAATAAAATATACATGCATGTGAACGATCACTCATGTACCTACTCGTGCACAAAAAAACTTAGATTATTATATTCACGTAGTTGAAGACCGCGCATGGCCACTGCCTTTCCAAACCTATAAAGTCAACATTCGAAGATGATCTCAGGGCTGCACAGAAATATTATCACACAAGTTTTTAGCTTTACGATTCTCATCTCTTTCATCCTCCTTAGATATCTATTAGTTTAATCTTAGTTTTCTCTACCTCTATCCAACACTAAAGCAGGCTAGAGCCCTTTATTTAGATTTTTAGCTTATTTTTGCTATTGTTTAGTGCATCGTTGTAGTATGCTAGCAGGTTAGTATAAATATCCATGACCTCATCATTAGATCTCCAGATTATTGAGTTCTTATTTAGTATATATTTGGTTACATCTTGTTGACCTTACATCATGACCATCTCACGATTGTCTAGTATTTCCACAACTATCTTACAACCGATTAAGTCTAGAGCACCAGTTGAGACCATAATCGTTTTCTCTATAACAGATTATCTGTTAGGAAAATCGATAGCGGAAGCGAATTAAACGAGCAAACCACCATGGCAATTACACAAGCAACAATTAAACACACACAAGAAGGCAATCCGAATTTAACGTGGAAAACCCCCCTCATCGGTAAAAAAATCACTCCACAAAGCGACACCAATCTACTATAATATCAGAAGTTACAAGAGATAAAAGAAACAAAACTCAGATCACAAGCCCATAAGAGAAATCCCAAGCTATCCAAAGCTTATTCTCACATGAGACGGACAAACACCTGTCATTTTCCTCATCTCAGAGAACTCCAAGCTTTCCCCAAGCTTTTTCTCTTGCCCTAGAACTCTCTCAATCCCTTTTAGGAAACCTGGTTCCAATGACCAGACTCCTAATCTCGTATTAGCACATCTTTTACAGGCAACAAACTAGAATTAGAAACACCTTGCACAAAACTGTACAAGAAATCAACTTGAATTAAGAAACTTGTCGATTGTTCGCGGGCCCTTGTTGCAGAAGATTTGAGGTGTCCGATTCCAACATTATCGTAGGCAATTTTCTCTGCTTATTTATTTATCATATTTTTGCTGATTATACTGTATTAATACTCTAATTAATAAAATTGACAATCAGGACATTTATTTTTAATTTATCTATCTTTTATTCATTTTATTAAGAAACTCGATCTAAACTATCATCGTTGATAAAAAAAAAGGTCTTTGTCTTCAGGGCAACAAGTGGTCATTTAGAAGGACTAATCATCCCCTTCATAAATTACCTGATGACTTTTAATAATCGGCAATTGAATAATAGTCGGGACAATCTTCATAAATCTAGTCCTAATTTGATACCTGGGGTTACAAGTGTTTAGTTTAATTTAAGTTGAATATGACTCTGGTACACCCAACATCTAATCATATAATTGAAATCAGGCCATCAATTATACGTGTGGCTACTTGTCTGGATTGAACAGCAACAGAGTCCCTTGATATCTGTGTGACATCCACTCAGCCCATCTATTGCTGAGCTACATATTAGATTGTGAGGCAAAAAATGAGGGTTGAAGATTGCATCCCGCTCCTGCTAGGACAAGACGGACTCAATCCTGATAGGGGCTCTGTGGGGGCTTACCTTGATGTATGTGTTTTATCCCCTCCATCCAATCATTTTGTTAGATCATTTTAGGGTATTAACTCAAAACATTTTCCTTCAATTTAGATTATCACTCACTAACAAAGTACATTTACCATTACATTTGGGAGAAAGTGGTTCGTCGTGACCCTGATATTTGTTATATGTCATCTCAAGATCAAAGTACTGATGAAAATTCATCAAGGACGATGGTTTCCACACTTTCTAAATTTATAGTCTAAACTAATGGCCAATGATCGCCCAATCATCTTGAGAGAGGGTATGTTCACTTATGTTAGACAGTGCGTCTCAACACGAGGTCTAAGAGAGCTCCATTCCTATTGTGTTGGGCGTTTCCATTTCCACTGTTTCATGTGGTGTGGTCCACATGAGTTTCCGAGTTATTTCATTTTTGAGCTCACACGTTAACATAAGCTGGAGAAAGCTATGCATGGAGTGGACGTCACAGGGACATCGCTCTGGGCCAGAGAGCTTGGGGTTGAAAGAAATTATCTTCGACTTTAGAAATAGAGGTTGACTCTATCTTACCTATCAAACTTGGAGACATCCAAGGGCCAGGATCGTGTGAGAGATCTAGCCATCTGCCTGGTGGGCCTCAACAAAGAAATCTCCCAAGAGCGAACCACAAACGCTGCACATTCAACATACAAACGAAGTCTACCCTGATGAGCAGACTAGCTTTACTATCTTCCCATGGAACGGAAGTGGCGGGCCCTGCCTGATGAACAGCCTGGTTTTTTCACAAATGAGCCTTGAATGGCACCTGTCCTTTCAATCCTACTCACACATGGGCCTTGTTCATTTACTTTTATTTCCAGTCGTGAATCAGAGAACAAACAGCCCCTAAATGGGTGTGGATTGTGCACATATGAATTATTGTGGAACTGAAGGACAATTCAATTATTCTGAACATTCAATGTTTGCACTAATTACCAGCAGTGGCTATGAGTGGGCCCCACCACGGAAGTTGATCAAACATGTCTGTACCTCGAGTAGATAAAGGGCCCCACTCATCACAGACGTCCAATTGTATGACTAGATCACTGCCAGTCGTGAATACATTGAATGTGTACTGTATATGCTCCCCACGTGCTTGTATGTACCTATGGGCATGCATTTACACGGACTTTGGATATAAAATGAAAAGAAAAAACATACGTTCGCTAGTTCCACACACAGCACACTTGTATTCTTGGAAAGTAGGCTTATTTTGTTGAGTTTGGACCTATAATTTTACTACTTTAATTATAGTAGATTATATGTCTATTAATAGACTGGTTATAGTTACAATTCTTGGATAATATTTAGGTTATAATAAATCTAGAATAGGTTTTTCTATTTGGACGGTTTAGATTTGAAGAACATGCCATGTATGTATATGTACATATAGAGCCTCATTTGTATTCTTGCTTTCCCTGCATAAGCATCAATTTCCTGCTTGAATATAAAGGAGTATTTGAGCACAACACACACCTCCGCACGCAGCGCAAATGCCAAAGACCTGGCACTAAGTGACACACGGACACAGATTAGCTACTGAACTTGGCGGTAGCAAGCCACATCCTATGTGCCCATCATGATGTATGCGCTGTATCTATGTTGTCCATCCACTTGGAGAGATGAGGCAGATTCAAAGTTCAAGTAGAGCTTACCGCCAAAAATAGTTGCAACCTTCATAGTGTCTTTTTGAGATCCAATCTGTTTACAAGTTAACGCAGACAAAAAATAAGGGAAAGCACAAATATCAGCTTGATGAAGTTTTTAATGGTAGGTGTCACTGTCCCTACTGTTTTCTGGGGTGGGCTCCACTTGAACTTTGGATCTACGTCTTACTTTGGATCATATCATAAATTGATCTCTCCAAATGGATGGACAGCCTAGATACAACACATACATCATGATGGGGCCCACAGATTGTGGTGAAGTCATACCAACTGCGCCTAAATGTGGCCCACCGCGAACATGACTACAGCCACTACATGCAAAACCAGGTCGGTCCACTCATGAGATGGGTCCATGTAAACATCAAATGCTAACGTTGGTTTGTTTGCCTTTCTTTGTCTTTTTTTTTTTTTCAAAAAATCAAAAAATCAACCCGTTATTTTATATAGGAGTGGCCCACCTGATGAGTGGCCCGCCAAATTTTACACGTGGTAACTTTCACGGTGGGTGACAACTCATGTATCCATAATGCCCTGCAGACTTGTCAGGTTGGCACGTTTACTGTCTGTAAAGGTGCGTGGGCCAAGCAAAAAAACGTATTTTTTTTTTTTTTTTTGTTTTTTTTTTTTTTTTTTTTTTTTTTTTTTGTTTTTTTTTTTTTTTTTTTTTTTTTCGATTGTACTTGGGAGCGGATTAGGTAGCCATAAACCCACCCTGGAACCAGACCGGACAGGGTTGCGTGGCACCGGGTCAATGTGATTGGAGGTTTTCGTTCGCGCCTTGCAACATTGGTGGTGGCCTGACCAGAGCCCTTGTCATAATCAGTGCACCAGGCCTTGTTGCTCTTCACCAATTACAAAGCACCTCGTCTGTCTCCGCAGCCTAGTGGGGCACGGATTAGGTGTTACGGAGCAGCTTAGTGGCTGTTACCTAACTCTCTCTGGGGGCTCATATTCATGTATTTTTTATACAGTCACGTTTACATGTTTTTATACATGATTTTAAGATGTGATCCAAAACCTTAACAGGATCCAAGTCTCATGTGGACCAGAACAATAGAAACAGTGATGAATAACTACTAAGAATATTTTGTGGGCCACAAATGTTTTTATCAATCCGTTCTTTGTATTTTTCCTTCATCAAGACCTCGTTGGCATTATCAAGAGCTTGGATTGAAAATACAAATTACCAAAACATTAAGATGGGCTCTTTGAAATTTTTAATAGTATGGCACTCAATCACACTATTTCCAATGGTACGGTACACTTGAAATTTAGACCTGCATAATTTTTTGAACCTCTTCCTAAAATGAGCTGCGGAAAAAGATGGACAGTGGATATGCAAAATATCTAATTCGCGCCCAGCGTCCAGGTGGGGTAGTACCTAATCCGATCCCCTATTGTTATCGGGAGGTCTATAGAAAGAGATTATTCCACAATTTTGTGCGTGGGCTCCACCATAATGTTTTCATAAATCCACTCCATCCTTCATGTGCAGCGCTTATGTTATCCCCGAATGACAAAATTCAGACGGATCCAAAACTCTCAAGTGGGCCACAGTATGTAAAACATGCGTTAAACGTCTAAAAGAATGCAGTGAGGCCCACCTAAGTTTTAGATTGGCGTGATTTTAGTCGAGTCGATTCATCCAGGTGGGGTGCATCTTATGAGTGGATTGGATCGCATATGGAAAAACAGTATATGTTACCCACGCAATCTGGAATGTTTTAATGGTGGCCATCCCCATCCCAGTTGTTCCCCTTTTTGTGACCCACCTGTGTTTCTTCAATTTGGCCTGATTTTTGGAATATGATGTTAGCTTGGAAGGGCGCACGTTATGGACGGATCGGATGCAGGCCCTACATCACGGTGGGGAACACACACAACCGGTAGATTAAGCTTTATTTTACCATGGTTGTATAAGAACCGGCCACTCTTTCTAGGAAGTAGATTAGCTGTTACCCGGGTAACACGTGGGTGTTACTCGAACCGTGTGTAGCCCACCTTGATGTATTTGTTGGATATCCATACTGTCCATCTGTTTTTCCATCTCATTTTAGGGATGCAATCAGGGCTCTCGGGCTGGGTTGAGGTGGGTCTCGACCTAGGTTTTGAACTGTTTCAAAATTCTAATTTTTTAGGCACGAGCCCGGGCCCATTAACACCCACGTAGATGCAATCCCAAACCTTGAGAAGATTCAAATATCAGGTGGACTATAGCACATGTTGTGGGCTACAAAAGTTTCGGATCAAGCTGATTGTTGTAGTTTCCCTTCATCCAGGACTTCTTGACATTATCATAGGTTAGATGGCAAATAAACATTATGAAATCTTTAGGATGGGCCCTTTGAAAATTTTAATGGTGAGGTACTTAATCTATACCGTTTCCTGTGGCGTGGTCCACCTGAGATCTGAATCTACTTAGTTAATTTTTAGGACCCGATCTAAAATAGGCTGGAGAAACATATGGACAGCTTGGATATACAACAAATCATCAAGGTTGGCCCTGTTGTGGGATAATTTCTCATCAGCTGATTCGAGCACAAAAGACCTCGGAAGCAAAATAGTGAGCCGATAACTTCGCCTGATGACTTCGCCTCTTCGAGAGGTCAGTTCGGTTCGTATTCAGCTCGGATCGTAGCTCAAGTTAATGGATAGATGAAAGTCGACCTCATCTCTTTCTCAAACGGCCTAAAAATAGAGGCACATCCCTTCAAGATCGGAACGGCCCAAGATTTTCGCCTGGATTTTTGAAATAATATCTATAATGATTTCAGCCTATAAACTCTCTATCAAAGCCTATAAATAACGGAGGATATGACGATTACAGGTATGAAACAAATCTCTTTCAAATTAGTGTTTATCACTCTCAAGGGTAACCGCTGACTTAGGCATCGGAGGGTTCACGGCTGGATCCCAGCCACCCCCTTTACCGTTTTCTGTGGTGTTTTATAGGAACAACTGAACCTCTGATCCAAGCCCAGTTTTCAGTCTTAACGAAGGATATCGGTGGTCACGATCGTTCCTCTACATACAAATCATCTCACATCGCCCGTTGACCAATTTTCAGCGTCAACAGATTGACACCGTCTGTGGGAACGACGACAAAAGCTTTTTACTGAATCCTTCGTTCAAAGATAGGAGCTAATGGCCGGTGGGAGAGGCAATAGGAAGGGGAAAGCTCCTGTAAATGCCGAACCTTCTTATGAGCTACAATCTGAAAACGAAGGGCCCGTTCATGAGACTCTAGTACTTCACCTCGGAAGTTCGTCACGCCACCCAAATCTTCTAAGTGGACGGCAGAGGTCCCGAAATCGCGGGGCCAGACTATCCACATTAGAAGAGCAAGTTGGAGGCGTTGCAGAATGTTTAGGTGGGGTGGATAGACGCTTCGAGCACGTGGACGGAAAACTAGATGAAATCGCAGCCTTGCTGAACAATCTAGTTCACCCTCACCCATCCTCGAAACCAACCCTGAACCTCAGCTACCTCAACAAAGTTCTCACCCACCATGCTCACTCTCAAATCATCCGCGACCCGACGAGGACGAAGTCGTGAGCCGAGCCTCAGGCTTGAGACTTCGACAGGCCGTGGAACTTCCCTCAAACGACCTGAGACACAGAATAGAAGAAAGACGATCCACCTAAGCTAGTCAAGGTCAAGGTCGAATGGACGATAATATTACTCCTCTTGAGGCCGAGCTTAAAGAGCTTCGGGAGAAGATCGGAGATATCCAGAGAGCGCAACGTGCCCGAGCACCAACTGCAACGGATGTCCTAGTAGACTCGTCTGAGTCTCCGTTCACTGATGAAATTCACAGCGAACCTCTTCCAAAAAGCTTCAAAATTCCTCAGCTCAAGCAATACTCCGGGATAGGAGACCCAGCCGAGCATCTCGAAAATTTCAAAGTCCGAATGGAACTCCATGGAGTTAATGGGCACATTATGTGTAA
Source organism: Liriodendron chinense (assembly GCA_003013855.2). Taxonomy (NCBI): domain Eukaryota; kingdom Viridiplantae; phylum Streptophyta; class Magnoliopsida; order Magnoliales; family Magnoliaceae; genus Liriodendron; species Liriodendron chinense. Next base: position 7,862,527 of record PVNU02000637.1, on the reverse strand, counting down.
GGCCTTCCCGTTGTCCTTGACTAGTTCGGCCTGGACTTGGTTCCGCAATTTAAAGCCGAAGTCTATTTCCTCTTTCACCGAACTGAGCAGGGCGTTTGCAACTCAGTTCATTAGAAGCACCGACCCGATGAAGCATTCGACACACCTCGCTGCGGTCAAACAAAAAGATAATGAATCGTTGAAAGATTACCTCTCACGATTCAACGCTGAAGCAGTTCAGGTGGAGAACCTATCCTAGGACGTACTGCTACATACAATGATAGGAAGATTACGTGATGAGAAGCTCCTCTGGTCGGTAGGGGAACAACCCCCTCAGTCTCTGGCTGAATTCCTCGATCGAGCTGCGAAACATATAAACGCGGAAGAGCTAGTGAACGCCCAGGGGTCGTCTCATAAGAGGAAAGACCGCAAAGAGGAAAACAATACTAAAAGGCACCGTCCCGATCGCTGATCGCCGAACTCAAACACTACTCCGCGTGGAGCCAAAACTTCGGCTCCGAAATTAGAAAAATATACCTCGCTCAAAACGACGATTGAACAAGTATTCCTAGCCGAGAAGAACAAACAGATGTTTGGACGACCAGCAAAGATAAAAACCGACCCCGACAGAAGGTCAAAATCCAAGTACTGTTTATACCATAAAGATTATGGTCATAACACAGTGGATTGTTTCGACCTTGAAGCGACAGATAGAAACCCTCATCCGGCAAGGATTTTTGAAAGAATATATCGCCCAACGCCCCGAAGACGATAGAACCTCGGGTCGGGAAGAAGGAAGGGAGCCGATCGACAACAATCCCATGGAAGAGATCCATGTGATCTTCGGCGGGCCTACCACCGGAGATTCTGGCAATGCCCGTAAATTCTACGTTCGTCAAGGACGGACATCCGAGCCGGGGTCACAGGTGAATCTAACCAGCAGGCCCTCAAAAATTCCAAAGGTCGTTCATCGTACGATATCCTTCTCTGAAGAGGATGCTGGAGGAATACTACATCCGCATGACGATTCTCTAGTAGTGTCGATGGTGGTGGTAAATAAAAAGCTCCACAGGATGATGGTAGATACGGGGAGTTCGGTCGACATAATATACGCCTTGGCATTTGACAGAATGAAGATCGATCGATCTAGATTGAGACCGGTCAGAACCGCTTTGATCGGATTTACAGGGGATTGTATCATGCCTGAAGGGGAAATAACCCTACCAGTTACAGCAGGAGACGAGCCAAACCAGAAGATGATCATGGTCAATTTTCTTATCGTTAACACTCCGTCGGCATACAACGCGATCATCGGCCGACCCATTATACGAGCTCTAAAAGCCGGCATCTCCATCTATCATCTGGCCATGAAATTCGAAATCGAAGATGGAATCGGCGTGGTCCGAGGTGATCAACAAGAGGCTCGCCGATGCTACGAACTGACCCTATGTGGAAAAAGCAAAAACATGATATCTGTCCATCTCACATACAACTCCGCTGGATCCCAGACAAGAAACAAAGGAGCGTGGTTCACCAGCTGAAGAGCTAGTAGAGGTCCCTTTATCGGACTGATGACCCAAGCTTGATCGTTAAGATCGGGTCTCAACTAAACGACGACATCCAGGCTGAGTTGACCACTTTTCTAAAAGAAAATGCGGACGCCTTCGCATGGTCTCCCATAGGGACATGCCCGGAATTAATCCTGAAGTAATGGTCCACCGGTTCAACGTGGACTCATCCTTCAAACCGGTTCGTCAGAAACGACGAGCTTTTAACATGGAGATATATGCCGCAATCGAGGAAGAAATAAAACAATTGCGCCAAGCAGGTTTTATCCAGGAAATCCGCTATCCCGATTGGCTCGCCAATGTTGTTCTGGTCAAAAAAGCAAATGGGAAGTGGAGGGTCTGCATCGACTACACCAACCTCAACAAAACATGCCCAAAGGACAGCTTCCCACTACCCAAAATAGATCAGCTCGTAGATGCAACCTCGGGACACGAGCTTCTCAGTTTCATGGATGCATATTCTGGGTACAATCAGATCCAAATGCATGTTCCCGATAGGCAAAAAACAGCGTTTATCACTAATCGAGGGCTGTATTGTTACAAGGTGATGCCCTTCAGACTTAAGAACGCCAGGGCAACGTACCAGTGTTTGGTTAACAAAATGTTTGCTGAATAGATCGGCAAAACCATGAAAGTTTACGTGGATGATATGCTCGTAAAAAGTCTGAAGTCAGAAGACCACGTCAACGACCTCCGCATTATGTTCGGTATCTTGAAAAAATACGGGATGAAGCTCAATCCCGGCAAATGCGCCTTTGGGGTAAGATTAGGAAAGTTCCTCGGGTTCATCGTAAATCAGAGAGGAATTGAAGCCAACCCAGAGAAGATCCGTGCGTTGGTTGAGATGAGTTCACCAACCACCGTGAAAGAAATACAAAGTCTCACAGTGCGGGTCGCCGCACTCAACAGGTTTGTTTCTAAGGCTATAGACCGATGCCTTCCGTGCTTCAAGCAACTTCGCAAGTTCAATGAGATGACCTGGACGCCAGAATGCGAACAGGCCTTCCAGGATCTCAAGGCATACCTCGGTTCACCACCATTGTTGTCCAAGCCCGTGCAAGGAGAAGAGCTACTACTGTACCTGGCCGTATTTTCGGCAGCAGTAAGTTCGACTTTAATCCGCAATGACCGAGGTATACAGAAACCAATATACTACATCAGCAAAACTCTTCTCGACGCGGAGACCCATTATCCTAGTTTAGAAAAGCTGGCTCTAGCTTTGATTACAACGGCGAGGAAACTACGACCCTATTTCCAAGCGCATCCAGTAGTGGTACTGACGGACCAGCCACTGAGGCAAATACTACAGAAGCCAGAAACTTCAGGTCGCCTGGCACGATGGACCATCGAGCTCGGTGAGTTCGACGTTCAATACCGGCCCCGCACGGCCATCAAGAGGCAGGCTGTGGCCGATTTTATCGCCGAGCTTACCGACCCCTCTGAGCTTGAAACCGATGCTTCTCTCGCAGAAAACACGACAGAATCTATTCCAAGAGAAGATTCGAACTGGTCGTTGCACATCGACGGTTCGTCAAACTCACAAGGATGCGGAGCAGGAATAATCTTAACCTCCCCCGATGGCATAAAAGTCCAGTATGCCTTGAGGTTCGGTTTCAAAGCTTCTAACAACGAAGTCGAATACGAAGCTCTTCTCGCTGGACTACGGCTAGCCTCAGCAGTCGGAATTCGGAGTATCACGGCATATAGCGACTCGCAATTGGTCATGGGTCAAGTAACATCGGAATATCAAGCGAAGGGAAAAAAGATGTCCGCGTATCTGCTAAAATATCAAGAGTTGTCTGCTCAGTTCGATCATTGCAAAGTCATCCGAGTACCGAGGATTCATAACACCCACGCGGATTCCCTCGCCAAACTGGCGTCGGCCAGAGACGACGAGCTTGGAAGGATCGTTCCCATTGAGTTCCTCCCCCAAAGAAGTATCACGGACGACATAAAAAATGAGATGTGTCCTGTTTTAACGGAGCCAGACTGGAGAGACCCGATTGTCCGTTTCCTGCGGGAGAACACACTGCCCGAAGAAAGAAATGAAGCACGACGGATTCGATATAGGGCAGCTCGGTACATGTTAATCAACGGTGTATTGTATCAAAAGGGTTTCTTGCTGCCCTGCCTCCGCTGCCTCGGACCAAATGAAGCCGACTACGTCTTAAAAGAAATTCATTCCGGTATGTGAGGAAATCACTCTGGAAATAGAGCACTAGGACAAAAAGCAATACACCAAGGGTATTATTGGCCGACGATCCAAAAAGATGCTCGAGAAATCGTCAAACGATGTGATAAATGTCAGAAGTTCGCGCCAGTCCCTCACACGCCTCCCGAAGAACTCACCCATATGTCCGGATCGTGGCCCTTTGCGCAATGGGGGGTCGATATCATTGGTCCTCTCCCAATTGGCAAGGGACAGGTCAAGTATGCAATTGTGGCTGTAGATTATTTTACAAAGTGGGTCGAAGCAGAACACTTGTGAAAATCACTAAAAAGAAAACGACAGACTTCATCTAGAAGTCGACATATGTCGGTTTGGCATCCCAAACACCATCGTCACTGATAACGGGCCTTAGTTCGACAATGCAAAGTACAGAGAATTTTGTCAGAATTTGGGCATAAAGAATGTGTATTCGTCTCCTCATCATCCCCAAGCTAACGGGCAAGTCGAAGCCATCAACAAAATCATTAAGAATCATCTAAAGACTAAACTCGGCGAATTCAAGGGAGCTTGGGCCGAACAGCTTCCCGAAGTATTGTGGGTATACCGAACCACAGCTCGGTCAACAACTGGAGAAACTCCATTCTTTTTAACGTTCGGAGCGGAGGCCGTGGTCCCAGTCGAGATAGGGCTATCGACTAACCGAACCAATAATTACCGATCTGACCAAAACCAAGACGAGCTTCGTATAAACCTTGACCTGATCGAGGAAGTCTGAGAAGTTTTCCAAGTCCGAGTTGTGGCCTATCAACAGCGCGTTGCTAAATTCTATAATTCATGGGTCAAAGAAAGACAGTTCAGGGTAGGAGACCTCGTCCTATGAAGGAACGGGAAGGAAAAGAAAGACATGATCGCTGGTAGATTCAACTCGAACTGGATTGTACCGTATAAGGTCATAAAAACAGTTCGAACCGGGACTTATTGGCTTGAAGACATGCAAGGCTGGGCCCTACCCCATCCATGGAATACGGAGCACTTGAGAATCTACTATCAATAAAAGCTAAGGATTTGTTTTTCATATTCCTATCAGGAAATTTGAAATACGAGCAGAGGCTGATTTCGCCCATAGCCGTATTTATGCTCAAGTAGACATCACCGCCCAGAGCCATGTTCTAGAATCAAGATCGGTCTCGGTCAAAACCTTTGAGCCGACCATTATTTTCGCAAGTCCAAAATGCTTCGGCTACGATCTTAATTGCTTGGCCACGAAGTAAATGAATAACTTCAGCGAAGATAACTCAAAAAAGAGCAATTGAAATAAAAAATCTAACGAAGTACAAGTGCAATCAGAAAAAAAAAATTTCAATTACAAGACCACAAAAGGGTCAGAATTACAGGATGAATATATTACATAAGGCCCCATGGGCTACAAAAAAAAACATAAAAACATCCTACAAGGGGGGATCAGCAGTCGGCTCGGCGACGGTAACGGAGTTGTCTTCTTCCTCCACCTCGGAGTCAAGGAAGGAGAGGTCCAAGTCCGGATGACGGCTCTGAACTGTCATTCGGCACTTTTCATAGCCAAAGTCAAACATTTCGTCTGCCTCGGCAACTCTCACCTCCAACTCAGATCGAGCCTTCGCCAGGTCCGACCGAGCAGACCCTTCGGTGGCCTTCAGCTCTTCAATTTGAATGATGAGCTCAGCCTCCGCCCTCTCCTTATTCGACAGCTCGGCCTAGAGAAGTGCGATCTCGCGTCCCCGAGCGTCCAAGGCCTTTGTCGCCTCCTCCCTAAATTTCTTGGCCTCGTCTAGGGAGCACTTGGTGACTACCAGTTTCCCCTCAAGGCCAGAGATCGTTCCCTTGTCACGGGTGATCTCTTCCCGAAGGAGCTGGTATCCATAGGCCACCTACATAAAAATCAACAAATAAATATACGAGGTATATAAAATAGCTATTTTTATAGCAAGACAGCATCTACATCGTACCTTGGTCCCAAAGACCCCCAGCGTGTTGAGTAAAGAGAGTGCGGGCAGCCTTCGTCATTACATCCACCTCGGTCTCCGGAATTGCTTTGTATGCCCATTTGCACAAATTATACAAATGAGGCGGCATTTTCGGTCCTCGGCGGATAGCAGAAGAGGACTGAGCCGGAGTGGCTTGGGCAGATTGCCCAGATGGACTAGCCTCGGTGCCCCCCACCAAGTCTATGACTTGGGAAGGACGAGGTTGAGGCGCCGTAGGGGGGTCGGGCAGCCCAACCTCAGCAGCAGGCGCATCTGGGATCGCCTCGGGAGCCGGTTGTGGAGGAGTGTCGGTTGCTGGGGGAGCAGAAGGGCGTGCTCGTGGACGCCTTGTTACCACCTTCTGCCGCTTCTTCTCCCTGATTTGTTCTTTTTCTTCAGTGGTCAAAGCTGACGACTTCCTACGAGGAGCTGGTGCAGACATACCTGAGAAAAGGAGATATGTTAATAAGTCTAAGTATGAAAACAAAACTGATCTATTCAGTAGTCTCGAATGCTCACCTCGGGGATTAATGCCCAAGTCAGATAAGGTCTCAAAAGATAGTATGAGCTTCACACTGCGGAAGCTTGGGTCAAGCTCCCACACCGCGGCCACATGGTTTTCTTCTTCTGGACTGAGGGCAGGAGGATCACCACGAACTGACCAAAGAAGTGAGGTCAGTAAAAAAAATAATAATGAGAAAAATGTCATCTGACCCGACCTGGAACTGAGAACCAGTTGTTTACGCGACGGTCAGGGAAGTTGACTTCAGGTCGGACCCCTTCCCAACCCTTGGAGACAAGAAACCACTCCTATTTCCACCCGTGAACCGAAGAGGGATGGTTATCTATTAGCCAGTGTCCTCTCCTCCCCGAGGCGACATATAGAACCATCCCCTGGAGTCGGGATGGCTCTTCAACTGATAAAGGTTCATCAGCTCGGCTACAGTTGGATCTAACCAGTGGACTTAGCGCCATAGAACGACGCAACTGATTAAAGTCCTCCAAGAGTTAGGAGCTAACTGGCCCGGAGCTAAGTTGACTGCGGAAAGGTATTCCCTCACCGCAGGGAGGAGAGGAAGATGGAAACTAGCCTAAAAAAATTGAGCGTACACAGTGACCTGATCTCCGGATGGACGGGTTGGAAAATCATCTAATCCTGGGAGCCTAAGGTCTATGGCCCCGGGGATACAGTACTCCGACCTTGAGCCTGATCAAGTCAGATTGGGTAAGTGTTGTCTAGATCAGGTCGGCCGGGTAATCAGAAACTCTGTCAGTAATACGCCCTGAGGTACTGGCCACTGGAACCTCATCCGAAGCAAAGGAAGAAGGAGTCTCTACTAACAAAGCTCCTCCCGGAGACTCTACAGTAACAAGTTGGGTTTCCATCAATCTGGATTCTCCAACAGGCAAGGTAGAAGAAAAAGTTCGTGAAGAACTTTCCTCCGAACCAGACATTTTCTAAAGAACTAAGGAAAATAGAAGATGGGAGGTGGGGGCAAAAGCAGAAACGAACGTACCGGATTACTCTCCGGAAAGAGGTTGGCCAAAGGAAGATGGAAAGGAAACCCCGATAGGATCGCAGCGGTCCGCACAGAGGGGATCACAGAGGGGAAGAAGAAAGAACGCAACGGGAAGAATCGAAGGAATCCCGAAAAAATTACTAAGTACAGTATTTATACTGTAGCAGGTGACAGCAAGCAGGCCATGCTGTGCCACGCGGCACACACCTATGGTCTCAATAAACGAACCGACGCGACTTTTGACATGGCTTGCCACGTGTCCGTCCACTCATTGGACAACGATATTTAGCCCGTCCGTTCGAAGATACGAAGCCCACATGTCCTAACGTCATTCGATTGCCGAAATGAAAGGCTGTCGCGCCGTACGGTTATCATTGCGCCTTTTCGAAATTCGAAACAGCGCATTTAAAGAGCGTTTACCGCAAAAAATGAGATCGACTATATTCATATAAGGTTACTCCCTAGCTGGAAGTATCCACCTCGGAAGTAGGGGGCAACTGTTGTGGGATAATTTCTCATCAGTCGATCCGAGCACAAAAGACCTCGGAGCAAAATAGTGAGCCGATGACTTCGCCTCTTCGAGAGGTCAGTTTGGTTCGTATTCAGCTCGGATCGTACTTAAGTTAATGGATGGCTGAAAGCCGACCTTATCTCTTTCTCAAACGGCCTAAAAATAGGGGCACATCCCTTCAAGATCGGAACGGCCCAAGATTTCCGCCTGGATTTCCGGAATAATATCTATCATGATTTCAGCCTATAAACTCTCTATCAAAGCCTATAAATAACGGAGGATATGGCGATTACAGGTATGAAACAAATCTCTTTCAAATTAGTGTTTATCACTCGTAAGGGTAACCGCTGACTTAGGCATCGGAGGGTTCACAGCTGAATCCCAGCCACCCCCTTTACCGTTTTCTGTGGTGTTTCGCAGGAAGCAACTGAACCTCTGATCCAAGCCTAGTTTTCAGTCTTAACGAAGGATATCGGTGGTCACGATCGTTCCTCTACATACAAATCATCTCACATCGTCCGTTGACCTAGTTTTCAGCAGTCAACAGGCCCCACGGCGAGGGTAATACCTCATCCGCTCCCCTCTTTCTAATTTCTATTGCATCTTTTGCAATTGAAATAACAAGCGCTAGACAATGGGAGCAGATTAGATGTTACCCGTGCAACTAACTTACCCTTACCATAGGGCCCACCTTGAAATGTATTGTATATCCATGCCGTCCATCCGTTTCTACAGACCATTTTAGGACGTGGTACCAAAATTTAAGCAGATCCAAATCTAAGGAGGACCACACCAAAGGAAGTAATTTTATATTCTTGAATCATTTTTCCAGTTAAAAGAACGTAATTTTAATGTTGTTTACGTTGATTCTAATGTTTTGTTTTGTTTTGTTTTGTTTTTTTTTTTTTTTTCAATTTGGAAAAGAAAAACAGGGCATTGATGTCAACACCCACTTTATTGATAGACCCTTTTGTGTACTTTTTGGTAATCCACTCTTTCAACCTCGTGACCAAATTATAAAATAAATGGTTCATCTATCTAGAAGTGGGTGGAAAGATACAACCTGATCAGATAAGATTGCGATGAAGGATATTTTGGGGCATGGCACATCAATGAGGGGACAATAGATGAATGTTTTAGATCTCCGAAAGGTGGGCCCCACTGCTGTTTGGTGTAGTGAAAATGACTTTTTTAATTAGCTATTTTGATAGGTAGTTTAAGAAGAAAAGGGCATTTTTTTTTCTGTATGCCCTCATCATTACCGTACAATATAAGAGAGAAATGATCCAAGTGCTCTTACAGCGCTATAAGTTACATATTCTCCCAATAGCATTGAGACACTTGGACAGTCCAATCTATCCATCTGAAGCTGTCCATTACGTGCAGCAAGCATTTTAGCGGCTACCATGTAAAATCATACCAATCAAGGAATTCTAAGCATCCGATCTATGGCTTGTAAAATGAATGGTCAAGATCGTATATACAAAGAAGGCCCTTGCACCATCTATTTATCGGGACATATGGACCACTAATGGTACCAAAGAATCACTTCTATTCCACCATCCTAAAATGCCTGTCCACCATCTTGAGAAAAACGAATGGCTATAAAAATAAGGCCAACTTAAAAAGGGATGAGATGAATCAGTGTGATTTTTGCTTGGTGACCCACCAAATGTGACGGTCCAACTAGGAGCAGTGGATCATTTTCTAAATACAAAGTTCTTTTTGATAATTGAGAAAATCTGGAGAGAGACGTATCACAGACGCCATCAATTCCAATGGATTCTTTGTTTTCATCGGGAAAAAGTTCCTCTTTGGGGCTGTTTTTTTTTCATTTAAAAAAAAGATTTATAGGATATTTTCTATCTTCGTATTTTTTGTGATTGTCTATCAACATAGAAGTGGACCCAACCATCGGGCGGATGACTTTCTATCCGTTAAATGTGGGCTTTTGGAAGCGTTAATGGGGTGGTAGAGAACATGGGATATGGTCAATTTATGGAATCCAACGGTCGGGATCATGCAGGAATCATGTGGGTGGACCCAAATCACAATGCTTTTGAGTTGTAACTGAAGGAAAAGAAAATAAGATTTCTACAAGCGCTGGTGGCCCAGCATCAAAGTTGGATGCCCCCAGAAATAAGGCCGACGCAACCACCATGTGGGGGCCACCACATGAATTTGGATGGTTGTCCACTGATATGGCCCACATATCAGTTGGAACGGACTGATTTTTGGTCATCTCATCGTAGCCACCTAGTGCGTGAGTTGGATAGCAAGCATCCAACATGGGTGGACCCCACACGCAATAATGTAATGGATGCGTCTTTGAGAGGCAAGTTAAAATAATAAATGTAGAGAGGAAGAGAGGGAGGAGAAAGAAGGGCAGTCCATGAAAACTCCATGTTAGGTAGCTATCTAAGCTCGACACCACTCAAAAGACCCATGCAGTGGGGAGAGAGGGACCACTTCCTTGTACTTAGCAGGCTTTTCTCCGCGTTCACAGAAGTTCATCTAAATGGGATATTCCTATTTTGTTCTAGAACCCAGCGTATATGCCCACATCCCTCCTGCCCCTCACCACGTGCTGATCCTGACCGTTCATCTGGTTGGCCCCTCTATTAATGTCCCTCCCTTTGAAAAACTCCCTCTCATCGGATATCTTCATTGTATGGCGTTCAAAATGTAAACATCGTCGGTGTGGCTTTTTGCTCATCCTTCGAGGGACCGAACCTACTACTCGACGGACGGAGGGAACGTGCGAGTCTTCATATGGTGGACCCCACATGGATCTGGCCTAGCTGGGAATCGCACTGACGGACATATGGATGTTTTTTAAGTCATAACTACATATGGATGGCTGGCAGATGGACAATAGTTCCAGAAATTCAGAATTATGTAGAGCAGAAATGGTGTGGTTGGAATGTTAAGAAAAACAGATCAAGATTGATTTTTAAAACTTGGGTTAAGATACAGCTCAGGCCTCCCTCCCTAGTCACGAGTCATGCATGTGGAGAATGAAGAACATTCATCCAGTGGTACCCACTGTGGCATGGGGCATATGGAAAAATTGCACAAATCATGCAGTACCATGTGCCTAATTGGTAGCAAGAAAGGACAACTAGAAATAACATAACAGGTGGCCCACATTCAATGTGTAAAAACCTAATAATCTGATGTGAACCAAATGATATACTTCCGCTGTTAGCATGTCCAACTCAGTCTACAGTTAGCATGTACAAACGCATTCCCAGTCAAGGATTGACAGTGTACAGATCGTACGGAATAGGAAGCAAGATCTGACTCGAGTTTATCCACAAAGATATCAAATCTTCTCATTATCATTATTTATCCGCAGAGATACGAAATCTTCTCATTATGCTTGTCTACCCGCTGTGCCAGTATCACCCGTGTAAAGCTCATTGAAAAATTGCTATATGAGTCCGGATGTCTACTCGTTCTCAATAGGATTTTTCAATTTGCTGACCATCTGATTAATCCAACTAAGCATTCACGTTGTCAGCCCTGCTGCATTCAATGCAGTCACATATGCCGGGCAACAGGATTTTCCTGTTTGCTGAAGGTACCGCTGAGCACTGACGTTTGCTAAGCTAGACCAATCAAGCCTCCCCGAACAAGAAAATTCCGTTGAAGGTAAGCACATATATATATATAATATATATATATATAATTTTTGGATAAAAAAGAGTGAATATTAAATCTTAAGATGTGACCGTTTTGATGGGAGTAAATGGAAATAAATGGCTAGAATTGCGAGTAAATGGAGGTAAATGGTACCTTGGTGGGTGGGCGTAGAGAGCCGCATAGGTGAGACCCGAGCTGCCTCGCCCAAGATGGTACGGCCCTTACCAAGGGGTTATCGTGGGCCCACCTTGATGTATTTATTATGTATCCACGTCGTCCATTCGCCTTTTCAGATTATTTTAGGGCATTATCCAAAAAATGAAGCAGATCAAATTATCATGTGGACCATACCATAAGAAACAGTGGTGATTGACCATTAATGGGCCACAAAAGTTTTGGATCCAGCTATATATATATATATATATATATATATATATATATATATATATATATATATATACCTTAAACTAGTCTTATGTGACCTTATCAACAAATTAGATGGTAAACAATCACTACGAAAATATTAAAGTGCGCCCTAAGAAGTTTTTAATGGTAGGATGCTCAATCACCACTTTTTTTTTTTATTTTATGGTATGGTCCACCTGATAATTGGTTCTGCTTCATTTTTTGGATAATGACCTAAAATGATTTGAAAGAACGAATGGACGGTGTGGATACATAATAAATGCATCAAGGTGTGCCCCACTGTAAACTTACAAGTAAGGGTCGCACCCTCTTGGGTGAGGCCAAGGTCTCTCCTAATCAGCTCTCGTGGGTGTACTAACCCATAAAAAAGAAAGTATTGGGGGTGTATTTTAGGCTTGGCAACGGATTGTGTTGAATCGTGTTCATGTTGTGTTGTGTCAAAAATTTATTCAAAATTTACTCACCTAGACTGGGCACGTTAACTAACGGGTCGAAATCTAGAAATTCAAACTTATTTATTAATTTAACGAATTACCCATAATCCGACCCGTTTAACCCGTTAGGCCAGTCTAATCATCAGATGGCCACATCATTGATGAGGACAAATTGACAGTATGACCCGACATACAGCTGTGGTCCACCTAGTGGACCCATTCAATCATCGAAAACAATAGGATTCACTCGTGAGACGAGAAGGAATCACCAGTACATTGCAATATTGCATATGATGGAGTGCCAAGGTTCATAAGTGAGTCATGGTTTGGTGATCTAAACCGTTATGTTAATGGGTTAAACGGGTTCGCAGGTGAAACACTTACCCAACCCGTTATGTTAACGGGTCTTAATGAGTCAACCTTGTTAGTGACCCGACACGATAAAGCCGGACCCGAACATTGGTTTTTTCATCCGGGTTCATGCGGGTTAGCGGGTCGTGTGGAATTTTGCCCGGCCTAGTGTGTTTAGATAGAAGTACATGCATATAAAATGAAATGAAATTGAAGTAAATGTGCATGTAAATGAAATGGATGGATGACCGTTCAAGTAGAGGATCTAGGGGCCCACTATGATGTATTTGTTTATCCACGTTGTCTATCCCTTTTCTCAAATCATTTTAAGATATGAGACAAAAAATGACATAGTTTCAATGCTCAAGTGGACCACACCACAGATGACTCTTGCATTTAATGCAACCCAGGCTTACTATTTGGTGTGGTCCACTTAGCGTTGGATCAATGTCATTTTTGGTCTCATACCTTAAAATAATATGAGAAAAGGGATGGACAGCGTGGATAAATAGATACATCATGGTGGGCCCCCCAAAGCCTTTTACCAGATGACAATCCGTCTAGGTGGTATAAGACGCAATTGGCCTCCAAGTAAATGGGGGTGAAATGCCTTATTAAGCTCCCTTAAGAGTTGTAGTGTAAACAAAGGTGCCACTAGGTACATATTCATCTCGCTAATTATACTCCCCAATAGTCACATCAGCTACATCACTAAAATCACAACAAAAGAATCATCCAAACCATCCAAAGAATAGCCATCTAAATGGCTGGTTAGAAAACATTGGCAAGTTGCTTATTTGTGATTCCTTACATTTGTAGCTTACCTGAGGCTCAAAATTTCATCTTCTTTTTTTTATTTATTTTTATTTTTTTTATTTTGGTTGAAGTAAATATTTCAATGGGCTTATTACAAACATTCCATTAAATATGGTATATGTACGCTAAGTTGAGGTATTAAAGCTAATTTAGGATATCACATATATTCCCGTGAACATATTAAAAATTTCAAATGCATTCCAATTCCTCCTATTCACTCCCATCTAAACAAGATATTTTGATTTCAAATGCATTTCATTTACTCCCATCCAAACACAATTGTGTAAAGTCATTTACTCTCAATTCATTTACCTCTAAATCCATTTCTCACTTACTTCATTTACAAGCTCCTAAATGAGCCCTAAAAAATCTTTTATTCCATGGTACCAGAGCATTAACATTATGAAAACCTACTTGATCCCTTTTTTTCCTTGGCTTCTTCCAACCCTCACTCAACCTCCATGGTGATTCCCAACATCATTAATCTCATTTCGATCAAACTGAATCATGACAATTATTTGCTGTGTAAGACTTAATTGGTGTCGATTTTATGCACCAACATGCTTCTCAAGTACATTGATGGCTCGTCCTCATTTCCCAAGCAATTTCTTCGTGATGACAAGGACAAAGTTATGTCAATTGCTAATCCAAAATATGAAAAGTGGATGGAACAAGACTCACTGGTCTGTGGATCAACCCCACCTTGACACCACCTGTACTCTAATGTGCAGTTGGTCTTCAAACTTCTCAAGATGTACGGCTTCGTTTGGAATGGTTACATCTTATTCAATCCCATTCTCATGCACTTCAGTTAAAACAACAATTTCAAAATCTAAAAAATGGTGGATTGTTTATCACGGACTACCTTTAGAAGATGAAGAGTATTGCTAATGCTCTTGAGGCTGTTGAACAACCTATTTCAAAATATGATTTGTGTAATCAAATCTTAAATAGATTAGGTTAGGAATATGACCAGATTCATACCTCGGTCAATAATCGTACCCCTCTCACTTTTGAAGATTTGTTCAAACAACTACTATATTACTGAGCAACCATCCACTATGTTTACGAATCGTGCATCCCAAGCTCATGGAGGCTCTCGTGGAGGATCCAACACTTATCGCAGTCGTGGATATGGAGGTCGTGGGGGTGCTTCCAATCCCAATACCAACTCAAATACTTCTCAAGCATCGAAGTCAAATAGCTCGCCTATCTTTCAAATACTTCGGTTTGGCATCATTGGTTGGGACATCCGTATCAACAAACTATGCATAATATTTCTCCTTTCATTTTAGTTAATGATACATCTGAACTTCAATTGATTTGTTCCTCATGCCAAACGGGTAAAATCTCTTGATTACCCTTTCAACTTTCTGATTCTATTTCTAAATTTTTTTTTTGGAACTTTTACAAACTGATGTTTGGGGACCTAACCGTACTACATCTATAAGTGGTGACAGCTTCGATTTTTCTTTTATTGATGACTTTAGTAGATATTGTTAGGTCTTTCTCTCTTTCAAATCTCAAGTATATGATATTGTTAGGTCTTTCTCTCTTTCAAAGCAATTTATGGGCTTACAACAAGCCCCTCGAACTTCGTTCCTTTGCTTACTAATTATCTTCAGGGACTTGGGAGGGGTCTATAGCAAATACTTCTCTTTATATATGAAATGCTGATGGAAAATTTGTAGTCCTTCTAATTTATGTGGATGATATAGTCATAACCAGTAATCATGATTCAGCTCTCATTGCTTATTCAGTAATCTCAGTCATTTATTTGCAATAAAAGACCTAGGTCCTCTTCATCATTTCCTGCATTGAAGCACATTGCACGTCCACAAATCTTTATGTCAATCAATCAAGGTACATATTGATCTTCTCATCCGAACCAAAATAGACGATGCAAAGTCCTTGCGTTCACCAATGGTCTCTGCCTCAAAGTTATCCAGTCTTGAAGGAGATCCACTACTTGATCCCATGGAATACATGAATGTTGTAGGAGCACTCTAATATATGACCTTGACTCGGCCTGATATTGCCTTTGCAGTCAACCAGATTTGCCAGTTCATGCACACTCGGCACATGAGCCATTGGACAGCAGTCAAGCGTATTCTACGTTTCTTGAAGGGCACGATTATTATGGTATACACTTCAGGAAAGGAAATCACACCCTCATAGCATTTTCTAATGCCGACTGGGCAGGTGATATGAATGATCGCTGGTCCACTTCCGGCTATGTTGTTTACCCTGGGAATTGCTTAGTATTATGAAGTGCAAAAAAAATAACCCACCATCACACGGTCTAGTACCGAATCAGATTATAGATCAAAAGCAAATACGGCTGCTGAACTCTCTTGGATTGGCATGGGGCTTTGTGACTTGGACATTTATTGCTATATCATTAGCCCAAACCTGATACATCAAGCTTGTACAAAGCAAATAAAGGTAGACTACCACTTCATGCCTGAGAAAGTGATCAGGGAGATGCTGATATTCGGTTGTTCAAACCATAAATCAGGTTGCTGATATCTTCACCAAAGGACTTTAAGACACATCGCTTTCAATTTCTACAATCCAAGCTCAACATCATCGAATGGCCTCTTTAACTTGCGTGGGCATGTTAGAATATCCAACTCATGCCCGGTCAAGTATTCCTCTACATCATAAGAAACAAGAGCTTATTTGAGTTAATCCCCAGGCATATCAAATCTTCTTATTATGGTTATCTACAGGTTGTATCAGTGCAAAACCAGTTGTGTGAGTTAATTGTAAAATTGTCATATTATATAGTGAATGAATGAATCCTACACTGCATTACGGTGAAATTTTTATTAAAAAAAAAAAATCTTTTCTTTTATCTACAGGGTGCCAAATGACATTGTTTAAGCATTTTATTTTAATCAAGATCAAATATCTTCTAATCTATTTTTTTAAGAACATCTATTTCAACTAAGACTAATAAAAATAGTAAATCATTTTCAATTTCTTTTTACACCCTTTAGACTTTGGATGCCAAGTGCCGACCCCACATAGCCAGGGCAAGCTTATGATGACGAAGACGATGATAGCTTGTGTTGGATCCACACCAGTAATCCTGCCATCTTTTATTTTTATTATTTTTTTGAGTTAGTACACCCACCCCCTGGTTGTCACACTGCAATGTTAGCCACCCCCACTTTGGGAATCGATACCATGATGTCAGTGTTGAAACCAGGCTATCTTCACTCAGTCTACCACTTTAGCTATGGATCCAGGTGTAATCCCGCCAGCTTATGAATGGTCATAAGAGCCATGAATCTCTCCTCTCTCCATAGCACATTTTCTTCCATTCTTGTTCTCTCTTAGGATTCAGATATAACTTATTAATAATGCAGAGAGAGAGAGAGAGAGAGAGAGAGAGAGAGAGAGTAGATTTACAAAATACAAGTGTATTTCAGCTGATGCTGTACTGCTCACCGTTTGTTGTCATTCTCGTTGTCAGGTGTGCTGTATATGACATCAAGATAGTGGTTGACCATTTTCATGGTAAGACCCGGAAACCTGTGAGAACCGTCGGGCCGTAGATCGATTCTGATAAATGGCCATTTCATCACTTGGGCAGCTTGACATTCTTCCATCCCATCTCCTATCACGCAGAATTGAACTGCCTGGGCTGCTGAAACGCTCCTTAATCCAAGAAAAGCATTGGAGTTTCCCCACTTCCCATGAGCTGTAGACTGAATAGATGGTAGAAATGTGTCAGTAAATAACAGAATTTCCTAAGCCCTGTATGGTAAACGTCGGTTTCTAAGAGGCCTTCAGAGATTGAGCATACTTCTTCCATCCATAACAAAGAATTGCAAGGGCTTGTTTCGCAGCATGGATTTTAAATCCTGTGGAATCTAGTGGATTTTGCAAATCAGCTTTGAGGTGGGAATGCAAAAAACGGCTCTTTTGAAGGATTTTGATCCCTCTGAAATGTAAATCCCTCAAAATCCTTGCTACCAAACCCCCCCCCCCCCCCCCCCCCCCCCCCCCCCGCGCGCAAAAAAAAAAAAAAAAAACCTAAATCCACGCTGCCAAACATAAACATTATGATTAAAATCTGAGAAATGGGGTCCCACATTGCTGCAAAAGAAAAGATGCTGAGGAGATCACAGAGATTGAAGGTTTTCCTTGTGGTCCAAGTGAAATATCCTGGTCATTCATCATGTAGGGCTCACAGTCGACATACCTTCTCAGAGGGTTTTGGCAAGGATCATACGGGAGCTATGGTTAGAGATAGCTGTAGCAGCATTACTGCTCACCCCCCACTGTCGACATACCCTGGCTTATAAGACCAGCCTGATTTTTGGGGCAGGGCATGTTTTCAATGGACCCCTTGGCCCCCACACGATGTGGCCCAGATCTCGCATGCATTGCTGTGAACAAAACCCACAGCTAGCGTATCTCTTCAGCATTTCTCACAAGGAAATGACAAGTTTTCTTTTGTGAGTATACATTCAAATGAGCAGTGATGACTTGATTAGTTTCGAAAAATACAAAGAATATTTAAATCATTTCAGAAAAGCTTGAGGGATAATTCGGTAAAGCTTAGAGAAAAAAGAAATGTCCCACCAACATTCGCCCATTTCCAATATCAGAAAAGCTTTTTGAACTTTCTTTTCCATCACTTGTTAGGTAAGAATTCAATCCTTTGACTATTGCTATCTAACTCTAGGATACTCTAGGATTGACCCAAGAAATCATGGATTTCAAGAATTCCAAAGCAATGATTGCCAAAGATGCAATAAAAATCTTCATTGTCCAGCCATAAGTAAATATTGTAAGATCACACAATTTTGCAGAAAAGAAAATGTTGAACAACCAACCAATTAGAGAACTCTTTTGAATGACTTGACATGAATGAAATTATAATCCTATGTACCTGCCTCTTGTATGGTTTTGACTTTAGTTACAAGTACTATTAAAATCTTGTTTTGAAATTGATAATTGTCTGTAAGTCCAAGATGGATTTTACCCTCCTATCTGCATAGGGTACATTCGATGCCGAATGCAAACTATAAGGCTGTGTTTGGATGGCATTATCGAATTGAATTGCAATTACTAGTCAATTAAAGTGGATATAACCAAATTGTGATTTCCTTAGCACTCATATCGAGGGTTCAGGTTCCAGAACGCAATCATGTATTCAAGTTCAACTTGCAACAAGTGTAAATTAAATTAAAAAGAAAAAAAAATCTTGCTGAGTTTAACAGCAATTTGAACGTTAATCTTCTCTATGAAACACCATCCTCTTGATTCAGCTGAATTCACAATTCAATTCACTTTGCAGTCCAATATGGCACAGAAGAAGAAGAAGAAGAAGAAACTGACCATTTCCATGTGTTATTAGGTCATCCAGCCGAAAGAGCAAGCACTTGACAAGGCTAGGTATCAAAGATCCAGAAGTCACCAAAACATTAAGGTTTTGATGTTTCACACCAGCAGAGTCGGTTGCACTCTCTGGAGAGATGAGATGAGGAGTCAAGATCCTGTTTCCATGAGATAACATCTCTAAGAAGTTTCGTGCTGCATTAATACAGATGAAAATCAGAAATCGGAACCTCTAATGTGTAATAGATGAAGTTTTAAGGGCACAAGCTCCAAGTAAATAAGAAAGTGATTTGCCACATATAGCTTTGGAAAAATGGAGAATAAATGGACTCATTTCACATAACATAGACGATAAATTTGGGAGGCAGCCTAAAACAACAATTTCAAGTGAACTGTAAATGTAGCACTCCCATAGAGTGCATTATTAATTTCTTGTGATTGAAAGGCATCAAAAGTGATTTAAAAGATTGCATATTGAATTGTTCACCACCGATACAGGGATCTATTGCCCCAGTATCTGGCCAATATGGGCCAGTACAGCAGTATCGTTCATGGATGATATGGATATAGTATTGGGCAATATGTACTGGTATAGGGTGATCCATTCAACTTTGTTTCAACTAAGCAATAGATTTGGACCTCAGTCATAGTACTGATAGTAGATACCTGAGGAAAGCCATTTATCAGTATAAGCATCTGTCGATTCATAGAGATTGTCCCAGAGCTTAATCATCTCTTGATCGAGCATGCTATGCAAACCCTGCAGTAATCAAGAGACCTGAATTATTCTTCTCGATCCAATTGTCATAGCTTAAAAGAAACATGATCAGGTCCAAGAGGGCAATGCAGGTCAGGATTAGAACAAAAAAGGCCTAAACTAATGATTCTGAATGACAAGAGCAGATATACTATTATGGGCTCAGCATCTTTAACTAATTTCAAATTGAAAAGCTCCCTCCCCAATTCATATGGAAATTGTTGAAAGAAATGGAAGGAGGAAGCTAATGGTCAGCAATATGGCTGGAAGTGGGTGTTGGCTTTCTAGCCAGTGCAGTTTTCTCTTATCCTCAATGAATCTGTGCACTAGTAATAGGACCTCAACTGAGTCACAAAACCAGTCCCAACAAATTCACAGATTGCAAGTTATTGACTTCCTACATACTTCACAAGGTGGTCAAATTGTTTTAAAGATGGGAGGTCGAGCTTACAAGTAACCCCATTATGCCATGATCAGTATAATGATAAAAGAAATCCCAATTGATTCATTCAAGGATAGATTGAAGAGGTGATCTGCAGCACATGCACCAACATAGCACAGATGTGCAAGAACACTGGGCCGTTCATCAGGTGGGTCCCACCATAGACATGTCTTCACTCAAAAATCAGGCTGCTGACAGCTATATGAGATAAATGAAATGGTAAGAGAGAAAAATAAGAACAATGGCCTGTATTTAACGCACACTTTTGACCCTTATGAGTGAACCAGCCTGCCTTTTTGGGCCACAGCATGTTCCCAGTGGCACCAATCTGGTGAATGATCCAGATCCTGCACATGCATATGGTGAATCACCAATTCAATCTATTCTCCCCCAACACTTTAAGCATGTTTCCAATAACAACCCATGAAGCAAGCAATCAGCAGAACCAGAATACAGAAGACACGAAATGCAACGTAAAAACTGAAATGTCCATGTGAAAATGTTATCTGCTCCCAACACCTGTGCATACTTCTGTGCTATCACACGGTGCCGGTATGCTAGTTTCCTTTTGTTGGGATCATCATAAGGGGGACCAAATCCATCTTTGCTGAAATCATAATCCGATAGATCCTTTCCATCATCGTACTCCCTCAACACATCAAGAAATGGCTGATTATAATTCTCAATCTGCTCAATCACATAGCAATTTGAATTTACAGTTAGTCCCCTATTCATTTGATGGATATAAAATATATGGAAAGTTTAAAGCCAACATATGCATGCAAACACATCAGAGAGGAGAAATCCCAAATAGTAGAGAAATACAAAACACAGACTTACTTGTTCGTAAAAGAAAAATTCATCGCATACTTGAAGAATGTGATTCTCCCAGCTTTTCCCAATTTCTATTCCCTTTTGAACATCTTTTGAACCATTGAAAGACACTGCATATGTCCCATTCAACAAAGACTTGAGCAGTATGAGTGTCTCATCCATGTCCCAAATATATACATTTGTTTTCTGTTCTGCAGCATTCTCAACTTTAGCTTTTGTCATTCGGCCATAAGTTATGGCATTGCTGTCCAATGACTCCTCCATTTAGCTAAAAGCCCACTTACACCCTGGAACATGGAACACACTAACGTTAAATGAAGTGGAGCGAAAAACAGGTTTACTATTTTTTTTTTTTCCTCATTTTCAAGTTAGTTGATTAGCTACCCCACAAAAATAGAAAAGCATCACTTCGAAAAATCAGCACGTCATATATTCCATAAATCACCAGATAAAACACTAAACCATGGATGGCATCTTAGGCTCCTTCTGAAAAAGGGCAAAAATTGACATTGCGTTGTTTGTATTTAAACGGTGCCGACTTTAAAGTGGAAACTGGCTTTGTTTGGAAAGTGAATTACTCCATAACACTGGCTAAAAATAGCAACTGAGTGCAATGTGTCAAAGAGACTAATTGAGCATGATGGCCATTTAAGCCAACTGGCATTCTACTAAATGCAAATATAGTTACATCCAAATCCAGCCTTTGCTTTGTAGGTTGACCAGATTGATATTTTGGAAATTGAGAAATGAAAGAGGGAACCAAGTACTCGGAGAAGGGAATTCCTGAATCATCATAAATGAAACAACTCCATTCACTTGATCAAATTTGTAGTTTAGCCATTAATTTATTTTTTTAATGGCACAGAACCTACTCAGAACTCACTCAACTAATTTGATCATTTGTTTAGAACACAGATGGATCAGGTTTTATAAGAGGAATCATATCCTCCTCACCCAACACAAGGACGGTCCAATAACCCAAACCATTGATCTGATGGGCCCAACCATGGATGGCTAAATGTCCCAAAAGTCTCCTTGATGGGACAGACAATCTGATACAATTGCAGCCTATCCCACACATGCACGCTCCACATGTGTGCACAAGAAGATACCCAGATCGGGACCCACATGATCACACATTGGAGACTACCAAAAAGCAGTTTGATTGTTTAATTTCCTTTTTTTCGGGTTTTTTTTTTTCGAAACTCTACATTCTGCTAGAGATCTTTCTAAAGGCATACTCATACCTAATAAAGAAGACGGATGATATTTTTCTTTAAGCAGAAATTGCTTTTCTACGCTAGTAGTATTTGGGAGGAGTGGTCTGATCTCTAGGGCAAGGCTAGATGGTTGTTGAGCTTACTCAAAGTCTTGTGCTTCTTCCTTCTGCCTGCTAAGTGTGGATCTTCCTACACTTGTTTGTGATTTTGATCATTCAATCTAGTACATTGGATTCCATTTTGCAACTAATTTTATTCCCATGATCCTGTTTGCATTACCATCTCAACCCTTCAACTAGTAGCATGAAAATGAAGCAATGATCCACATGCCACGGGAAAGGTTTCCACTAAATCGTGGCCCACTTGTACAAGCTGAGGGCCCAAGGATTCGATACATATTGAGGATTAAATAGTTCTGCTTTCATCAACTCCAGACACCATATTATATTAAATAGTTCTGCTTTCATCAACTCCAGACACCATATTATATTACTCCCAAGATCACATTATTGCAAAAATAATCATCCCTAATTTACATGCGCAGATTACACGTCTTTGAGCTAAAAAATGATCCAATAGTCAGTGACACAGTAACAAGTACAGACCATTGATTAAATTAAATGGAAACGATAAGAACCAAGTTCGCAAAAATCAAAAATCTGGACCACTTAACAAATGGGCCACATATAAACCACATTCAAAATAACTACTATTATAAACATTGAATGGAACAATGGAAAGGCACCAACATGATGGAATATCACACACACACACCACATGTCATGCCTACAGCATCCGAGCCGTGCAAAAGGCGGCCCCACCATGAAGATCACCTGGCGCAAAAATGGGGCTGGCCAGAGACTTCAGACCGGTCCACTGACTCGGACCGGCGGTAGGTCCGATGATCTAAACCGTCCATTGTTTTCCTCCGGTGCGGCTCGCCTGATGAACGGACCGGCCTGACTTTCGCGCCAGGCGATCTACTTGGTGGGGCCCACCTTTTGCACGGCGCTGATGTCGTACGCACGCGTGCTGGGGGATGGAAACAGTGTACAATTATCTAGTAAATATCTGATAATCAAAAGAAGAAATTTCGCAGATTTTTCTAATAATTCATTAGATAGTGAAAACGGATACGAGAAATATAAATAAAAGCGACTGAATTTCGACAAATGGCAGAAATTATCAACTGGAATGGGCCATTTTCGGAACGGAAGAAGAAGAATCCGTACCTTTTCCTTTTCTTGCAGAAATCGGAAGCAGAGAGCGCTTTCAAGGCTTTCGCTCTGAGTGCTGATTGCGCTGGTTTTTCATCGCCACCCAGTTTGGAAAAAGAAGGTCCGATTTGATGGTCCGCCGGACCACTGAATTAGTTCGCCCCAAAGCAATGAGGAGAATCGAGATCCCCACCGACTGTTAATATATTTATATAAAGCAATGCAAAAGCGATTCGCGCGAAGAGAGATTGAAGAGGTGGATAGGCCATACGTGTGAGAGATCCAGGCCGTGTATCATGTGAGAATCTCTGTTAATATTCTCTTACCCAAGATCCATATGGTTCCACTCATCAGATTGGCCATAGATGTACTTTTAATTTAAGCAGTTGTTGAATTATTTTTGTTTTTTCATCAACTATATTCTACTCATGCGAGTGTGTCCCTCTCGCGCAGCTTCCATGGATCACGGGACCACTGAGGTGGGTGGATCCTTAACTTCGGGGCTCACCTTGATGTATTTAACTTACATCCACGTCGTCCATCCGTTTTGAAAGATCATTTTAAGGCATGATACCAAAAATAAAGAAGATCCAAATATAAGGTGGACCACACCACAAGAAACGGTGATGATTGAATATCCAACATTAAAAACTTCTTAGGAGGAACGGGATGTTTATTTTCCACGTTTCAGTCATCCAGACCACACAACTGTTGGTCCGTTGCTTACCACCGTGGTCCGTGGATGGATCATTCTCCAAAAATCCCCCCAATTAAGACAATTCTAGCCTTTAGATTTGTGGACCACAAATAGATGGTTGAGAATAGAAACGCAGCAACGGTCCCGTTCAACTAAAAAATGTCCGGTGATTAGGTGATAGGATCTCAAAATATGGGTGGGGTCTTTGTTAAAATGGCTCATCCTCCGTGAGAATAATAGACCAATGGTCTGGATTACCGGACAATGGGCCACGTCCCCCACTTGTTAGAATTATAAATCTGAGTATGCTACGGAACGTTGGGTGCAGGATTACATGGTTTGTGATTCAGATCGCTGATATGATGATCTGACACGAGCCAACATTGCATATATGGGAGAGATCCGGTCCATTCATCAAGTATGGCTCTCCTTGAACATGCCCTGGTCCAAAATTCGGACCGGTCTTTGAGCCTGACCTGCCCGGCACCACATGACTTCATCTCTATATGGCCTACTTGAGCAACCGATGTATTAGTAACATTCAAATGGGAAAACAGGGTTTTATTAATTTTTGGCTTGGGTCTGGTGAGGAATCAGGCCCGGGCCCAACAAAATTTTGGGTAGAGACCTGTTGTGCTAGGCCCACACTGGCCTTAACCCTGGCTTGAGCCTTTCTTAAAGGTTGGACCGGCCTGGTCCATAACCAGTCCATTGTCACCCATATATTCGTGAGAGATCATTTGAACTGTGCCAAAAATGGTGGATTTCCAGCGCATAAAGTGCAATGAACACATGGAGGAACATAAGCTGCCATCCGTTGGTTCAAAAAAAAAAAAAAAAAAAAAAAACTGAACTAGTGAATTCTGTACGGGCGGGTTGGCAAGTCAAGGCTGTCATTGGGTACCCGATTTTACTGGGTTTGGATCCAATCTTTTAGACCCTTTGAGAAATCGGGTAGGGCTTCGGGTCTTGCCTTCTGGATCCGGTTAAAAACTGGGTTTGGTTTGTTACAATTCGGTCCATATAATGGACCCACTTAAAAGACAGGTTCTGGTTGGGTTCAGGTCGGTCCATTTTGTTTTTATCGATTCCAATATTCCGATACACACACACACACACACACACACATGAGGTTTCCTAAGCCGCATTAATGTAAGAGTGTCCATTTACACAACATGCATGCGTCAAAGTGGCACATGTATGCGCAATGTAGTCCATTCATTGGTGGGCCCAACTATATAAATGCTCTTACTTTTTTGGAACCCAACTTGAAACTTAGATGTTAGATCCAAAGACCAGATAGGTGCCTAATGGATACTCGAACCTGAAGTAATAAGGTCCAGGCATTCAAGAAATAGGCAGGAAAGGGTGGGTGCAAGCTACTGGCAAGAAAGTGAGGGAAATGGTTGGGGCTTGTACTTCTACCAAAACAAGATCGTGTCATGTAAAGCAAATAAAATCATAGCAAGCACAATTTTTAAATTCCCTAAATACGATCACCTTCGCTGGGATGCCCTTGCAATGTCCTTTTAAATCCTAAGGTTCCCCACTTCCATCCATTTTCTTTGATCTAGGATAGATGGGAAAAGCTCTTTTCGTTACAAGACTGACATCAACAAATTGATACTTTTATTGGCGCCTTGATCAAGGTAATCTAAGCCACAGGATTTGCATCTTTTCTTTTGTAGAAACTTGATAATTTTTATATAGGTTTCCATAGAACTAAAATCTAAAATATGAATTTTGTAAAAACTTGCATATTCCCTTGCATTTTGAAAAACCCAATAAGGAAGTATAATACATGTGGCACATGTGGAGTAAGAAGGAGATAAAAAGGAATGGCGGGAATGGCGAGCCACTCATTTTCATTATTTCCCTTACCGTCGCCCACTTGAGTTCCCCATCCGCTTAATTTTTTGCCGATGTCATCACATTAACGGCCCATTTGGCATCATGGATTTGAGGAGAAGTGAGGAGAAGTGGATTCCATGATATGAATTCTCATCATTCCAATTCTTATCAATTCCAAATTTTCTGTTTGGCATCCA
Source organism: Liriodendron chinense (assembly GCA_003013855.2). NCBI lineage: Eukaryota > Viridiplantae > Streptophyta > Magnoliopsida > Magnoliales > Magnoliaceae > Liriodendron > Liriodendron chinense. The sequence continues at coordinate 7,836,534 of PVNU02000637.1, read as the reverse complement.
AGATTTGAAGAGAAATCATACATAAGGGAATGGACGGTTTAAATTTTAATCCCACCGTATGCCCACCATATTAGCCTCGATTTTTAAATCCATGCCGATCATCAATTTTTACAGATCATTTTATGCCAAGATCCAAAAAATAAAGCAAATCCACATCTAAAGTAGACCATAAAACAAGAAAAAGTGGAGATTGAGACCTTTATGATGCACAAAAGTTTTGGATTAAATTGAAATTTGTGTGGTCCCTTCATTCAGGTCTTTGTGACCTTATCAACAAGTTGGATGGAAAATATACATCATGTTGGGTCCCATAGTTAGGGACACATTATGGTGGGTCCCACGTTGGGGAGGATTTCTCCTCAAATCACACCTTTTTTAGAGGATTTGAAAAAGAGCTAAAATTGCCTTTTTGAATTCTCCAGGATTCCTCTCAAATCCACTTCTCCTCAAATCCATGGTGCCAAGCAGCATAAAGCAATTGATTTCTCCTCACTTCTCCTAAAATCCAGGTGCCAAACGGGCCATAAGGGCCTGTTTGGATTGTAAGTTACTTAAGATAAGTAGCTACTTATCAGATAAGTTACTTATCTTGGTTTCTACTTATTAAGCAGATAAGTATATTTGGTAAACAACATATTTATCAGCCAATAAGTAAATAAGTATGTTTGGTAATAATACATTGATAAGTAACCTTTCGAAAGAAAATTTCAAATCTATATATAATAAGCAACATATTAACATGAAAAGAAAAAGCTAAGCATTGAGGTAGTTTGTAATCCCATGTGCGTGCAATAAAGCTCATGTACATGCCATGTAGGTGCTAGCATATATATCATAATTGGTCCGAGATACATTCCATCCATCAGAACGGGACCACTATATGGATGCCCTGGCACAAGAATCAGGTTGATCCTCTGGTAAGGTGGGCCATAGTCTACAAAACAAATGTAAGGCTCTGGAAGACTTGGCTGCTTAAGTTTTCTAACCCATTCACTTGTTTCCAATAGTCGGTCCCACATGGTGAGTGGACTAGAACCATTTTTGGGAAAGATGTAGAAAATCAGATCAACCTAATTGGTGGATTGGATCTTGCACTACTTAATGTAGAGCCCATCTTTGATGTGGGCTGTCCACTGTGTGAGCCGCACCTTTGATGGTACAGTTCATCATGTGGGGCCTCCATTGATATGGGCTGTATGAGAGAGCAGTAATTGAGTGAACCATGAGAGAGAACTTTGATATGTAGTGTGACCTGAGAGAGAAAAGTAGAAAAGTCAAAAGTTAAAAAGCTAAAAAAAATACTTATTAAAATAAGTAAATTTTAAGAGATAAGTTACTTTTCAATTATACTTACCAAACGAACTTAAGTGCCAAAAGTAACTTAAAGTCTTAAGTTCAGTCGAAAAGTAACTTATTTGGTAGTATCCAAACGGGACCTCACTGACATAACAGATACACAGGGGATATCACACAATCAGTAGAGCAAGCCCCCACTTGTATATTTCTCATAATTAGACATTTTGTTTATCCAATTAAGGAAAAAGAGAGGTCAATGTAGGCTATACTCATTGAAAGAAATGAAAGGAAGATGGTGCAATCTATGTGGTACCTTATGTGGAAAATTCTCAACCATTCCCTACCAATAAGCATCCATATTTTTATGATAAATTTACTCTATCCATATTTTTATGATAATATAAAGGCAATGATGTACATTGATAGATGGCCTGATTTTACCAGCCACGCATTTGCAGATCTATTAGAAATACAAACAAATACTTCAACAAAAAGACATTGTTCATCTCTTGAATTAGAAGCATACAAGGCCAAGACCGCTAACCAATCGGCCAATCAAACCCAAAAGCTAAGGAAAGTGTACATAGGGCCAAATTGCTTATCGAAATCCATAAAAGCAACAGAGAATGAAGAACTACGGGCCCTCGCCAATCCAAACATATATATAAAATCTCTTGTTTAACTCAATGTTGCTTATCAAATACTTTCATCTTATCTGGACGCTTATCTTAGCTTAGTTTAGTATTATCTCTCCACTTTTGTCCAACCAAATGTGGTAGCAAGTTCGAATTAATTAGTGTAACCTTAGTATAGTTCCATCAAGGTAGCAAGTCAAAATTAGTTTAGTTTTTTTATTCCACGATCTCTTTGACAAATGTCAAATCTTTAAGCATTTTGTGATTCCCTAAGCCACAACATATTGGCCAAACCATGATTGTCTCTTGGCTAGTTAGGTTCAGACAACTATCAACCATCCACGATTACTTCACTCGCCTAAACTGCCATTAGTAATTTTCTTTATTTACTTGCAATTGTATTACATTCTTATTCAATTTAATAAATTGGCGCCTAACCTTATATGTCATGTTTTTTCTTTAAGTGTTTTCCTTGTTAATAAATATCACAAGCTATCACCATAGAAAAAAAAAAAAAGTTGTTCCATTAAAAGAACTCATCTAAAAGGCTAATCCTCCCATTTGCAAATTGTCTTATTCTTAATCAATTGGTGGTTGTGCAAGTGGTTAATCTTCTCAAATTCGGTCTTAATCGGTCTTCAATTTTACTCAAGTCACTTCTGACTTTTGAAAAATATGACACATACATATACGTATATGAGGGATCAAATCCAAACCATCTACTATACATGTGGCTGTGTGCATGAATTGAAATCCAACGCTACTGGCGTTGTATAAGTAGAGATAGAAGAGGTAAGAGGGAAATTAACAAGGCTTGTTTTATAATCCTAAGATTACGGTAATGGTGCTGATGACGAGATGATATTCAGGGTTGTAAATCCATGACCCGGACATTACAACTAATGGGATGGAGGACTCGTGATATAGTCTTTGGGCACAAGTTAAAGATGAATGATCTGGTGCGTTCGAATAGGAAAGAGTATCTGCTGCAAGAGAATGTGAGCATCACTAGCAACTAAGATACTGGGCTACATGTGTGATCAATTTCACGAAATGTTTTGCAGATGCATCAACTCCAACTCCTCAATCTAAGATCATAGGGTTTTAGTTAAGTAATCAAGTGCTGACACTGGATATTATGGAGAGAGAGAGAGAGAGAGAGAGAGAGAGAGAGAGAGTCATAGCTGATGATGATCCAAGCCCGGCCAGGAGCAAGGATTACTAGGTGTTTTAGGGAGATTAATTTTCTAAGTGCACACGCGTGTGTGATAAAGCTGGTATACATGCCACACATATGCCAGCATAGCATATACGTTCGAGATCTAATCCATCCATCAGGTTGCATACGTGTGTGGGTTTGGTAAAGCTCATGATTTAGGTATGTATTATACTAACATGATGGAAAACATCATATACATGCCTGGAAGCATACAGAGTAGAATCAAACAAAGTAATTATAATTGCACAAGTAAATCCAATACAGAAAACACATGATTGTATGTGAAAAAAATTTTATTAGGAAAATCATGTCACAACGTGATGAATCCACTATGAAAACGAAGTTATAAGAGATAGATCAACTCACCAAATCAAAACCCCGAGAGAAAATCCATCTTTTTCTCTCTCCAAAACCTTTTGCACACTCTAAAACACTTAGGATACCTTACTCCTGCAATTACACCACATTATATAATTAATAAACCGGAATTGGAAATAAATTGTGCAAAACCGTACTAAACAATAGCGGGCCGGCCATCGGTCAGCCAACCCGAATGTTCGGGTAACCAAACATAGTCAAAATAGTCTAGAGAGTAACGGTCTCATCCAGGGTATTTTCAGGCAACCGAGGCCTATCGGTCAACCGAAGACCCGATCTCATATTGAAGACATCTCCGACAACACAGGCATGCATTAATACAAAATTTTCTTTAAAATGAAATAATCATACATTATTACAACAACAAATTCACTATCTACACCCCTTACTCTACTTTTCCTAATGCCTACAACTAATGCTACTTCTGCACTGTTGTATTACAAAAAGAAGAAAAAAAGGTGCATGTATCAAAAAAGAGATTGGGTGTGTTATACAGACTCTGGCACTAATCTCAGATAATCCCTCTCACAAGGAAAACACGGATATTGCCTCCATGAATTCGCATGCAATTTGATCATCTTCATGGCCTTCTCCTTCGTGGAAGATCGGCCGTTGATGTGCAACAGCCCCAGAAGCTTCTTTACCGCTCCGAACATCAGCATCTCCTCCAAGATCCTTTGTGTGGGGAAAAAACTGCAGATTAGCCATAATATCTTCACACCCAATTTTGTCGCCAATTCCGACACATGTAGTATCTTCTTAGATGTGGCCGCGATCGCAAGCCCATGATCGGCGAAGGCAGACCGCCCCTCGGCACATTCGCATAGCAACTTGATCAAGAGCAGCATCTTCTCGCATTTGGAGCGGTTGGTGTCGGGGAGGAGATCGATCAAGACACAAACTGCACCCGCCTCGATCGCCTTCAATCTATTCTTCCTTGATGAGCCGGAGATCTCGATGAGGACATCCAAAGCGCACGAACTTGCCTTGGTGCAGATCTCATCTGATAAGAGCTCTAACAAGGACTTGAAGATATCCATCTCCGGATCACTGGCCGCCCAGCTCCAATCACCCTCGATCTTTGCCATCTTTTGCAGAATGGTCACGGAGTGCAACCGAGCTTCGGCGCTCCCCCTCTGTAGCATGATCGCCATTGATCTAAAGCATTCAGGCTTCGATACCAGCGGTACCAATGCCTCATCAGACAATGGGAGGTGGTACAAGATCCCGACCGCCTCCTCGCAAGCTCGGAACATTACAAAGTCCGAGCTCTCGATGAGGACTTGGAAAATCACACCACTCAATACTTCAATTCCTCCCAACTTTACAAAATCAGCACTGAACTCATTGTTTTCTTCAATGACTGATCGTAGTTTCCTGAGGGAGCTGACCTTGAATGGTGCTGATTCGATGGTTCTCAATAGACCAACATATTCTTCATGCTCGATTGTGTTGGGCGGTGAAGATGATGAGGGGGAGCCATGATCTTGCCAGGAGAGGATGAGGCGCTTGAGGGTGTGATTTGGGGTGAGATCGAAGCTGTCAAGGAGTTGCATTGTGGCGGGGCAAGTCTTCTTCTTGTAGGAATAGAACCATTTTTCAATGTTCTTTCTTTCGTAGGAGACGCCTGTGGAGATGGTAACGGGATCTTTCATGAGCTCCATTGAAATGGGGCACCTGAAGTAGAGAGGAATTTCCATGGCTTGGTGGGATTTCCTTCTGTTTCTTCTTCCTTGGGTTTGTGGAGAAGAAGAAAGGAGGAGAGCTCATCAAACTTATATAGAAATGAGAGAGAGAGAATTCAAAGTCAGAAGCTCAAAGATGCTTTTGCAAGCTGTGTGTTTACATATGACATGCTATCCCACAAGCAAAGCCCTAGACATTTGAATATATATATTTTTTTTTCTTTCGTTTTTTTACCGGGATTTTTCTCTCGGCCGTTGGTTTGACTTTTTGATGATGATAATTTTCTGACCGTTTCTTCCTGTGGGTCGGAGAATACTCACTAACGTTGATGAAAGGGGATGATCACATTCGTTTGGACGTATGGTCATTACCATACGTTAGAACTTTGTGGGGGCCCACTCCTGAAGTCTGTGTGGAATCCAAACCGCGAATCCGGTGCAGATCCTCATTTTCAATGCACAGTCAAAGAATCATCTTGGTCCAACACTCAGGTGAGCCACACCACAGAGAGCAATGTACAAGTAGACATAAAACCTACATGTTCACGTGTCGTGGCCCATCTTAGTTCTTGAATGTCCTGAATTTTTTTACTTACGAAATGTTGGGGCGCACCTGATTAATGTGTTGGATGGCATATATACAACCCGGTGGACCCCACATTTCATATGCAATGTCCCCTATTGTCTTCTTTGGTATGATCTAGTAGTGGATCAGAATGATCTTCGGGCTCTAGACCTACCATATGAGAATGCATCTAATGGAAAAGTTGGATGGAACTCACACACCACGGTGGGCCCTAATAGGTTGAAGGTATCTGATCATACCCCTAAATGGAATATCCCTCGTAGAATCTGAACTGTCCATCCAATTAGAAGTAGAGTCTACCAGATTGTTTGATCAGTGGGACTTCTGAGAATGAGATTCAGACGTCCAGCTCATCCATTGTGCGTCCCACTTAGATGAGGGGTCATATCAAATTTCAAAATTCAGGTGGGCCCACAAAGTGATTTTAAGTGTTCCAGGAATGATTTTACATCTTTCAGTTGGTGTGCCCACCTCAATCCAGATACGGCCTGATCAGTTTTGGAAAATCTCATAAATTAGAAGAGACCCACCAAATACAACGTGTGGACATCACAGTGGGCCCACAGATCATAGTACCTTTTCCCAAGTTCATCAATTTAATAAAGAAAAGAAATGATTCATTGGTCTATAAGTTTACTGCTCGTAGTTGCATCAGGACATCTGGACAGTCCAATAGCCTGATTTGGACCGTCCATTAGGTCCGGCACACATTTCATGGGTAATCATGTAAGAACCCCACTGAATGAACTAGTCTAACCATCCAATCTGTAACCTGCAAACGGATGGTTCAGATCATTTATATAATGTAGACCTAATCAACTATTTGACCCATAAAGCATGGATTGCACATGGTTCTAAAGAATCATTTTCATGTGGGAATCCTAAGCATCCCATCCATGGCTTGGATAAGCTAAGCCAACTTATGGATGGATTAGATCATCCAACTGCAGTGTAAGCCAACTTATAGATGGATTAGATCATCCACCTGCAGTGATTTTCACATTGTAGCCCATGAAACGTGTGGACCAAATTGACAGTCTGGATGGATATATTTGGCTGTCCAAGGCACTACTCTTACTTAAATATGTTTATGCTTTTCAACGGATACAGGCACATCCAGCTCGTATACACCGTAGAATGGAAGGTCTAATGTGTACTGTAGATGGAGTTTGTGGGCGGGTGAGCTGCCCCGATGACTTGTTCTTGTATATTCTTTTTTTTTTTTTTTTCTTAATTTTTGGTCGGTCACAATTCAATAGGAAGAAAATCATCATTGATCAAGCTGGATTGTTACAGAAAAAAATGTAGGAATTTGTAATAATCAGAAAAATCTAACGCTGTTAAAATGTGACACATCTGGATATACACCGTGGTATTCGTGTATGTCTCAAAACCAACTACATGGTGTAATTGTTTGGGATCGAGCCTCGTGACGGTGGCAATATTCGGCCATTCTTCATATCACAGCTGGCCCATTTACAAGTAGGGACACGTTTGAGACTTGTGGGGCCCACCTTGATGTGTGATTTCCATCTAACCGTTGAATAGATGATCCCCTCGATGTTAGGAGTAGATTGTAAAATCCAGCCTGATCCGTAATTTTTAGGCCACACGAAAGGAGACAATGGGGGACAATAGGGAGGGAGACGTCTACCATAGAAACTTGTAGATGAAATGTGGGTCCACCATGTTGTGTATGTGTCATCCAAACGCTTCATTAGGTTCACCCTACCAGTATGAAGAAACACACCGAAACTCTGGTCATTCCGAAACTTATGTGGTTCACGATAATGAGTTACTCTCAAGTCCAATTGGACCACAATTTGCAGTCACCTAATGGATTTCTTCCAACCTGCTAAGTACTTGTGAAATCCAATCCTCCTATTAGGTTGGCCCCACCATGAGGATCTCCTGGTTCAAAATTCAGCCATATCCAATCATTGTGAGCTACAGTGTAGAAAACAGTGTACAACTTGTATTAATATCAAAATACAAGTGTGGTATGTTGGGTCAGTGGATGCAGCTGATTTTTGTATGAATTGTTCCTTGTGGTGGGGCAACTTATTAGGAGGATTGGATTTCACAAACACTTAATAGGTTGGAAGCAATTTATTGGGTGGACTGCAAATTGTGTTCCAACCGGTTGGACTTGAGAGTGCCTTCCCGATGATATAGGTATAGGTTTTATGCATGATTGTACATGTTTTCTTGTGATGTGTCCACCTAAGTTTTTGATCTGCATGATTCTTGGTATGTACGGTGAAATTGAAGAGTCTCGCCAGATGCATGGTTTCCAAATAAACATCACTAATTACCGTAATCTCGGATGCGTGTGATAATTCTCCTTGAGTGTATGAAAAATCGCGATACTACAAGGAGTTGCATGCAGATGGGTGATGCGTTGGACGCTGTGTTGCCATGGTGATTATTTATTTATTTATTTTTAACATCCAGACCGTTCATCCGTTTTTACAGCTCATTTTATTGTAGTAAGGGAAAAAATATAAAACAGATCCAAATCACAGGTGGACCACACCGATGGAAACGGTAGTGATTGAACGCCCACCATTAGAAACTTCTTTGGGGTCAAAAAAAAAAATATTGGATCAAGCTGACATTCGTGTTTTCCCTTCATCTAGGTCTGTGTGACCTTATCAACACGTTGGATGAAAAATAAACATCACGGTGACCCTTAGCTATGTTTCAACGGTGTGTTATTTTCCCCACTCTTTCCTGTGGTGTGGTCCACTTAAGATTTGGATCTGTTTCATTTTTGAATTCATGTCTTAAAATGAGCAGAAAATGGACGGCAGGTATATAAAACATATACATCACGGTGGGCCCCACAGCGCCCAACACATCACCAAACGGTGGTGTGGGAAACACCAACTAATACGCGTCCCAATGTGTCGGGATATCGGCCTCTCTGAGAAGTTGACACCAAAAGTCCGAATTTAGCTACGCACACACGCATGTAGAGCCTAGCCCGTCCGTATGCAACAAGGTGTGAAGGTGGAATATCTGTATAGGATCTGACCACTGCATCAGGTGGGCCTAATTTTGTAGATCTTTTTTTTTCGTCTAAAAATCAAGTCTTTTTGTGTAGACCACGGTTTATAAACAAATCGATGGCTAGAAAAACTTCTTTTAGAGATCTCTTTGTTTTGACACAGTATGGCCCATCCAAGGAGTTAAACAGCCTAAATTTTAGGTCATAAGATGGAACAAGATGGGTCCAACCTGATGGAAAGCTCAGATCTTTCACACAGTATTCTATATTGGCACGTGTGCTTGCCTGGAATAGGGCCAGGAACCACAGCGTGTGGGCTAAGGAAACCTCCTGAAAGTCGATGCATTTGGTTCTGAGCGGGTTATGATTTGTTCACGGGATACTCGGATCATGCACGCTTTCTATTCTCTTATCCTTTCACCATTAAATAAAAAGTGCCCACATGGTCGCATGTTCCAATGGTACAAGCTTCTCATCTGGTGGAAGAGGATTGTGTCCTGCCCCCGCCTGGACGGACTCGGTCCAGGCAGGGGCTCTGCGTAGCCCACTGTGAAGTATGGGTTTTATCCATTCTGTCCATCCATTTATCCAGATCATTCTAAGCTTTGAACCCAAAAATGAGGCAGATCCAAGTTCAAATGGACCACACCACAGGAAGCAGTGGTTATAATGATGCTCACCGTTGAAACTTTCCTAGGGCTCACCGTGATGTTTATTTTCGATCCAACCTGTTCATGAGGACCCACAGACCTGGATGAAGGGAAAAAATAAATATCAGGTTGATCCAAAAATCGTGTGGCCTCCAAGAAGTTTTTAATGGTGGGAGTTCAATCCCCATTGTATGGTCTACTTGAGCCTTGGATCTGATTCGATTTTGGTCTCATGCCTTAAAATAGTATATAAAAATGGATGGACAGCGTTGATAAAACCCATACATCACGGTGGGCCCCGCAGAGCCGCTGCCTGGACCGAGTCCGTCCAGGCGGGGGCAGGACGCAATCCGCTTCCAAATTCCAATCAACGAGAACATGCTAATGGTGGCGTACGAATGTACACTTGGAAGCAAAACCAACCAACGGTCCGTATTCATTCCAAGGGTTTATGGACTAAGATGTCCAAACATCATCATTTCGCATGGCCCATACGTGATGGTTGAGTCAGATTAACATGCAGCCATGTAGGCCCCATCTGGATGAGTCCCTCCAGATTGATCTATAAACCGGACGCGGATTGGGTACTACATCGGCGACAGCTCTTACGGGCCTACCGTGATGTGTGGGTTTTATCCACACCGTCCATCCATTTTTCCATATCATATCATGTTAGGGTGTAAGCCCAAAAATGAGGCAGCTCCAAGGCACAAGTAGACCACACCACAGGAAGCAGTAGTGATGATGACGCCCGCCGTTGAAACTTTCCTAAGGCCCACCGTGATGGTTAATTTCCATCCAACCTGCTCCTAAGGTCACAAAGACCTGGATGAAGGGAAAACAAAAATATCATATTGATCCAAAACTCGTAGCTCCCAAAATTGCTTTCAATGGTAGGTGTTTAATCTCCGCTGTGTGGTCCACTTGAACCTCGGAACTACCTCATTTTTGGGATTGTAGTCTAAAATAATATGGAAAAAATGAATGGACGGTGTGGACAAAACCCATAGATTACGGTAGCCCCTCAGAACCCCTGTCCGCTCCTACCTGAGGAGAGGCAATCAATCCGCGTCTCTATAACCCATGCAGCCACGTAGGTCCCATCCAAGTTGATCTATAACACAACTTGGATGGGTTATTACCCAAAACTGGCATTTACCCAATTATCGTAACTGTCTCATCTGTTGATTTTCTTTTCTTTTTGATCATTGCTGACCGTTGGAAAGTAGGACATTGATCAAATCTGATTTGGCCAACCAATAGGATTGTGGAATCGAAAATACGTGCATTGGGAGTACAATAGAGATGGATCATGGACCGATCGTTCTGATATTAAATTATCATTTAATGAAGATTAGATTAATGGGAAGTGAGATTCTGGTAGAGTGGCATAATCAAAGGAGTATCTTGGAAATGTTTATTTGAGGGCTATGAGTCAAACAATAACCGAATTGAATAAAAGAAGATGATGGACAAATCACGTCAGCCCATTGTATTAACCGATAGTCAACTGCTTTTTATTCATTTTTGAGTTACACGTGGAGCAATGAGAGCAGGGAACATGGATCTCAATGAAATTTTATTTGCCATTGGAAAGGAAATGGTCCATTCTTTGAATAGAAGGCTTCAGATCCATTCCAAGTTGTGGGTGATATCATAAATTCATTGAAAAGGATTGCTCCAAATGCATCCCGTCTTTTAGCATTAACGGTCACCCTAACATTTTGTATAATCAAAGGGTTGAAATATTCGATCTAAGAGGTTTTGGCTGGAGTGGGTGGCTCAATTTTCTTATGCATAGATCTATCTTTGATTATAGTGGTGAAAGAAGCGGCTCTGATAGTCAAAGCTGTGGAGCGCCAGCGAGCGTACTCATTTTACTTCTTCAAACCATCTATATACAAACGCGCTAGCGTGCTCACATATTTTTCAGCTTGCGAGTATCCAATCCCTATCTTTTTATCCTAGACTTGTTGACTGCTACAAGGGTTTTTTACTGAAAGAAAAATGTGTTGGGAAATATTTCAAAATTAAAAATTTTGGATACCAAAAACTATAAATAAAAGATCGATTACAGAATCAGGCTGAAGCACCTATTAGCGCCTCTACAATGACACTGCCTTTGCCAACGCATGCAGTGCGTGCACTGCAAGCTCTCTCTCCCCCTTTTCCAAATGAGTAAACAACTTCAAAAAACTCCCTTTTGTAGAGGTTGTAATCTATAGATTATGAATACAGATGGATCTGATTCGATTGGCATCAAACCTTGCACTCCTTTAGAAGCTCTATCAAATAAATGGCCGGGATCATTGTAAAAAACCCAAATCTAACGGCTAGAGTGATGACCTATCTGAAGGAATAAGTGGAGATGTATTCACGCAGACCTCTCTTCAGTGATTTGCTTGGAGATGTTGATTAATTGAGGATTTTCCTCACTGTTGAAAGTGAGTTCTTTCCATCACTGTTATACATTCCAATTGCGGGTTGCCTTGAATCCAGCTCCTTTTATATGCCTTAAGTATGGTGTGCGTGTGAGATCTAAGCCGTCCATCATTTGGGTCCCACAGTTGTTTGAAAAGTGGTTGTACAATACCAATTATTTTGTGCCGTGTGGCTGACATGAGTGTTGGATCAACCTGATACTAGGACTAGGCCCCTAAATTTCTGTAGCTTGAACGATGGGCTTATTGGATTTCTCAAAAACATCATGACACTTTCAACTGAAATGTATTCAACTAAGCCATTTAATACTAACTGTTTTCTAATGTGTGGCATACTTGAGCCGTGGATCTGCCCGATTTATGAGCCCTCCCCATACAATTATGTGGCTAAAATAGTGGAAGGGTTAGAATTCTCAAGAACATCATGGTGGGCCCCACCACTTTTTGAGGCAGAGTGTTCCATGGCCACTGGTTCTTGCCATGTGGCCCACATGAGTATTAGATCTATCTGATTTTTTAGCCCACTCTCTAAAATTATGTGACTAAAATATGGAACAGTTGGATTACTCAAAATTATCATGGAGGCTCCCACTACTTTTTCAGACAGAGTTCAATGGTCTATATTGACTGTTGCCCACTTGAGTATTGGGTCTCCTGATTTGGGGTTCAACCTATAAAATTATGTGCCTAAAATAGTGGACAGGATGGATTCTTAAAAAACGTCACAGAAGGGCCCCACCACTTTTCAAAGGCCATGCTATAAGAGAGAGGTTGTTTCAACCGTGGGTGTTCGATTCCAAATGTTTTAAGTTGTGTGATCTATTTGTGTTCTAGATCTTCCTTATCTTGGGTGATGCGAAGTAAGGACTTGGTTGATCGAGGATTCGACAATAGTAGGTCACAAATATTTATATTACTCCTAAGCGTATTAATTAAAGCGATGTCGCTGGACAGTAATAATCTAAGCTAACCTAAACTTTGAATATTTTGTAGCGTAACTAGACAAAAGTAGAGGAACTAATCTAAAATAAGTAGCGTTGCATTATGTAAAGAGATTGTGTTTGCCATGGGCCTCGAGCTCTTCATCGTGTGCTCCTTATATATATATATATATAACTCAAGAGGAGGCAAACCCTCCCTGAATTTTCTTATTGTTCTAAGATCCTTAGTCTCATAGGACGTAGTGGTTTTCTGATCTTCCCAGCTTGGCCAAAGATATTTCCAAAGGTTATGGTTTGAAACCATTTTTAGATCTCCTTGCTAGCATGATTGTAAAGCTCTATGAACATTACGAGTTCAGCCTCACTCGACTTGGATTCTTCACGGTCTCTTTGAACTCTTTCTGCGTTGAAAAGAAAACATGTGTGATTAGGATAATGTGATAATGTTAGAGTCATACTCGACTCGAGTTCAATTGAACCTTGGTGACCCCAGTGTTGAGATAGACTGATCAAGACCAAATTTGTTGGATTGGCCGCCTTCGTTAGCCACTGATTGCTACAATGATAAGGCGATTTAGAAATGTAGGGGTTAGTCATTCTAAATGAATTTTTTTTGCCTTGCGTTAATGACTTTTCTTTCAATAATGGTTGTGGGCTTTATATTTCTCAATAGAATAATAATGGATAAAAAAAATTAAAATTATGAAGGCTAACATGCCGATTTTATTAATTTGTATTTGAAGCTCAGTATAATTAGCAAAGAAATAAAATAAGCAGAGAAATAAATGAAAAAATAAATACCACGACTACCTATGTAAACAAACAATCTAAGCAAATGGTCAATAGGATATCACTGGGGTGTGATCTTTCAGGTAAAGACTTGGTTGATTAAGGATCCGACAACAGTAGGTCGCGGATATTTATACTACTCCTAAGCGTACTGAAGCGATGGTGCTGGACGATAGTGATCTAAGTTAACCTAAACTCTGAATGTTTTGCAACGTAACTAGACAAAAGAGGAGAAACTAATCTAAAATAAGTAGCGTTGCACTATGTAGAGAGATTGTGTTTGGCACGGGCCTCAAGCTTTTCATCGTGTGCTCCTTATATAGCTTATGAGTTATTGCTCCAAGATCCTTAGTCTCACGGGGTGCAGTTGTTTTCTAATCTTCTTAGCTTGGCCAAAGATATTTCCAAAGGTCATGGTTTGAAACCATTTTTAGATCTCCTTGCTATCATGATTGTAACGCTCCATGGACATTACGAGTTTAGCCTCACTCGATTTAGATTTTTCATGGTGTCTTTGAACTCTTTCTGCTTTGAAAAGAATCTATTTCTTCAACCTTCGTAATCGCCACGAAAGCATCAATCATCACTGAGAGGATCTCTCATTTTAGTAGGATTGTGTGAGACGGCCTTATTGACCATATCTAGTGTACGATAAGATCCCTATCTTGGCAGGTCATTTATAGACTTATCAAACATGCTACTTTCGAACATGTGTTACTCATGTTAGGGCTACGCGTCACTCGTCGTAGTGTTTATCTGCTAACGTGAGTAAGGCTTTGTGGTGTTCTGCTTTTAGCAAATGACATGTCATCAAAGGATGTGGGGCAAAAGATATCCTCGATACACGAATAGACATGCTAGGATGGGTGTAAATAAAAATGGTGGATGTGTGGCATTTCTATAAGTGCACCATGACTTTTTCAGCCAAAGAATTCAATGAGGGGCTTTCAATACCAGCTGTTTCCTACCTTGTGGCCCACTTGAGTATTGGATTTGTCTGATTTATGGGCCTACACCCTAAAATTATGTTGCTAAAATGGTGGAAGGGTTGTATTTCTCAAAGAACATCACAGTGGGCCTCACATCTGTTTTAGGCAAAGAGGATTTAATGGTGGCCATCCAATACCAACACCAATTCACCCACTTTCTTTTTCTTTTTTTATTTTTTTTAAGAAAGAAATTCTATCTATGACATCATATTGCTCGTTAAGATTACTCCCAACCCCAGCCTGTCCACAAAGACTGAGCCCCGCACCACTAGTGGGAGGTTGTCCACCTTCTTGAAAATTCTTGGGACTTGGGAATCACTGCCCAACTTGACTAAAGCATCCACGACACTGTTGATTACCCTCGCCGGGTACGTACCTGAACTTGACTCGCGGGGTCCTCCTAAGAGCATCAATTGACCCACTTGAGTGTTGGATCTACCTGTTTTATGATTTTGGCCAACTCCTTAAAATTATGTGGCTAAAATGGTGGACGGATTGAATTTCTCAATATCATCATGGTGGGCCCCACCACTTTTCACCCAAAGAGAGGTCAAATGGTCGGAGTTCAATACCAACTGTTTCTTGCTGTGTGGTCCACTTGAGTGGTGGATCTACCTGGATTTTTGGCCCAGCTTATAAAATTATGTGGCTAAAATGGTGGAGAGGTTGGATTTTCAAAATCATTATGGTGGGCTCACAACCTTTTCAGTTAGGGATAGTTCAATGGTCGGCATTCAATACTGACAGCTTCATGCCGTGTGGCCCACTTGAATGTTGGTTCTGCCTTATTTTTTGGCCGGCCCCCTATATTTTTATGGCTAAAGTGGTGGACATGGGTTGAATTTCTCAAAATTATCACAGTGGGCCTCGTGACATTTTCAGCTGGCATTGAATTGAAATCAGAGAGTTCAATGTAGGTGTTCAAATCCCCTGTGTGTGGCCCCCTTTGAGTTTTGGATCTGTCTCATTTTTTTATCCCACACCCTTGCATGAGTTGGATAACGATGGCTTGGGTGGATTTTTCAAAAACATCATGCGTGGGCCTGAGTGTTTCAAAAGTAGTTGTTTAATAATCTACATTATTTTCTGTTGCGTGGCCCATTGAGTTTCGGTTCTGTCTCATTTTTGGGCCACCCCTTAAATAATATGACAGAGCTATTGGACCGGATGCATTTTCCAACAACATCACAGTGGCCTCCACTATTATTTCTACTGTTAGCATTCAATGCTCACTGGTTCCTGTTTTGTGGCCTACTAGAGTTTTGGATCTTACTTTTGGCACCATAAAAATTTCAGCAAAATTGGTAGACGTGATGGATTTGCCAAAAACATTGAGGTGGCCCATGAGTGTTTCAACAGTCGACATTCATGGGTTCTGAGTACCCATTGTGGCGTGTGTGGGTGCGCGCGTGGAAAAATAAAAAAGAAAAAAAAGGTCTCCATTCAATTTCCGTTGTTTACTGCAGAGGAGCCACATTGCGCAAACGTTTTGCCTACTCATTCCAGATCATGAACTTAAAAATGAGGCAGATCCAAAGCACAGTGGATCACAACAACAGGAAAAAATAAAGATAATGACACTAACTGGTAAAACTTTCTCAATGCCTATTATAATGCTTATTTTCCATTGAATCCGTTCATAAGATCATACAAATATGGATGAAGGGGAAACACAAATATCAGCTTGATCCAAAGCTTTTGTGATCCCCTAAGTGCTTTTAATGGCAAGCGTTTTGTCACTGTGGTTTTGTGTGGTGTGTATATCAAAGATGCCTTTGTACATCCACTTTGCTCAAGCGGTTCCTTAACTGCCAGAAGGGTGTGAGTCTAGGGTCCAAAATCTAGATAGATCTTGTTGAAAAAAAAAAATGAATTTGAAAAAATCGAGAAAATTATTTCTTACTTTTGTTAACTCACTTTCATTAATTGAGTTTAATTTAGTCCATATTGAAAAGTTGTTGAAAAAATTAAATTTTGTATTAAAACCCATCACTAATCCTTTACATTGGAAAACAAGGTTATATAATGGAAACAACCTCGCACGTGATGTGACAGTAACATGCCTCAGCTCTCCAAAATCTTAATCTATTATTTTGGATTTTCTACTGTATCTTAGTATATTAGAACCAACAGATCCAACACTCAAGTGGACCACCTCAGACACAAAAGTATTTTAAGTGGTTTATGTTCAATCCACTATTTGCCATGCCATGGCTTGATTAAGTTTTGGATGTAGCTGCATGATGGAGTGGATGTCACAAGAAAATTCCCTTAGGGCCCACCAAACTAAGAGGAGGTAACCTCTGGAAATGCTTGCAAAGTAAAGCAGCTGCATGTGCATACAGAGGCTGGATTGTCTGCTCAGCTTCAACCGAAATTTTTTATTTGCTAACCACCTGATTGGTCCAGCTCAGCATTGGCATTGTCAACAATGTTAAATTTAATGTAGTCCATGTTAACATATTCTGAGTAGTCCGTGTTGACGTATGCTGAGCTGGACCAACTAAGCATAGGCAAACAGAAAAAATCCTGTTAAAGCCGAACAAATGATCCAGATTCGTGCATATACGGGACGTGCAAGCAATTTGTTGGAAATAAGGCCCATAGATGGAGAAGGGAGGTTGCCAAATGGAAAAATTCATTTTATTGAAGTGCACTTCTTTCAGTACACCCACGGACAACCAAATTAAAAGGTTTTACCTCTTTTGACGCCGGAAACATAGGGAGAGGGAGTGGCTCTTGGCCAGGGTTTCTTACGCCATGAAAAAAAGGGGAAGGAAAATCAGTGGGAGAGAAAATTCCACGGAAGGAGGAATTCAATCGGATATGATTTCTCACGTCATAAATCGAGATGTTTTATCGAAATCTCTGTCGAAATCAGATGCGAATGGCTGCGTTAGTTTGATTTTGGCAACGGCAGTTCCAGAAGATCTCTGCAATCCGAAGATTGCAGAGATCGTGAGTCGGCAAGATTGGGTCGCCATAGGATCACCTTTAGAAGAATTTCTCAACCAAAGAGGTAATCTTTTGATCATTTTCTTTTGTTTGTGTTGATACATTTCCAACTCCTTTCATGGTTGCCTCCTCCTATAGACTTTCAGATTGTAGCCGTTTTCAGATTTGGCATTTTTCCATTCAACACAATGCGCTTGGGTTCTTCGTTCTGACAAGTGGGCCCCGACCTTGTGACCCGTCTCAAGACCCGACTAAGAAATTGTACACGTGGCATTAATTAAATCAAATTGAGCCGACTAAAATATGGACCGAATTGTCTCTAAGTTACAATCCCAAGATCAGATTGGTTGAACAATCCTAACCTCTGATTGATTGATACTTATTTGTTCAAATTAGAGAGACTGGATTTTTTTAATTTTTAACCGTTCAATAAATGTCCAACCATATTATAGTCTAATAATCAAATAAATGTAAATTTTTCTATATAATGCATCTAAACTGAGGCGCATGATTTGGACGGTTTTGATTTAAATTATATTCATTCCAACTATGCAATTTTCAAGTGCCTGACTATTGTACATCCATCATATCGCGAATGACATGTATTAACGAAAAAAAAGGGATTTTTAATGCAATAGCCCTGAGTTGTGGCTATGTTTACTAAAAGTCTAATTTCTCATCTGTGTCATCCTTTTTTACCTTTTGACGAGAAATTAAAAATTTATTATAAAAAATGCCCCTCTGACTGATTCCCCACAGGCACTATGGATTCCCCCTAGGGCACGACAGATTGCCCCTGAGCACATGTTGGTCAGAGTAGGGTTGTAAATGGTCGGGTTCGGGGTGGGTTTAGCCAAAACCAAACCCGCCCATTTAATAAACGAGTATGGGTTTAAATTTTAGACCCAAACCTTTTTACTAAATGAGCGAGTCCGAGTAAGGTCCGAGTCAACTCATCAAACCCATTTATAAATAAGTCCGAGTCTAGAAGAGGGAGATCCACCTAGACCAATTTAGAAATAGGTCGGGTCTAATGGGTTCGGGTCTAGATTAAGTATGAAAGCATTTTACAAGGCTTAAAACTGGATCTGGACGGATCTGGGCTGAACGAGTCCCTTGAAATATAGACTAAACGCACTCACTTACTAATGAGTTCGGATAGGGCCTAATATAAAGGAAACCAGACCTAGACCCTTTAACAAGTGGGTCTGTTCTTGGACCCAGACCCATACCATTTAACAAATGGGTCAGGTTTAGGTCCAGTCTAAATGGGTTGGGTCTGGGTACCCCAGTCGGGTCCGCTGACCCATATATAGCCCTAGGTTAGAGGGGCATTTTCGACTACAATATTTTCAATTTCTTGTCAAAAGGCCAATAAAGATAAGTCCAACGAGAAATTGAACTTTTAGTAAAAATAGCCGCACCTCATGCTCTTGCAGTAAAAATCCTTGAGAAAAACCAAACTCATGCGATGTACACGCCACCGGAAGCGGATTGGTTGGTGACCCTAATACCACGCTGTGGGGCCCACAGAGATTATATGTTTTATATCCTCTCCGTCCATTCGCTTTTCCATTTCATTTTAGGGTTACAAGCCCAAAAAATGAAGCAGATCCGCGGCTCAAGTGGACACACCAGAGGAAACAGTGGGTATAATGACACCCACCGTTGAAACCTTTCTAGGGTCCATTGTAATGTTTATTTGCCATCCAACCCGTTGATAAGGTCACACAGACCTGGATGAAGGATAACGAAAATATCAGCTTGATCCAAAAGTTTTGTGGCCCCAAAAAGTTTTAATGGTGGGCGTTCAATCACCACGGTTTCCTGTGCTGCGGTCCTCTTGAGCTTTTATCTGCTTCATTTTTTGGGCTCCTGCTCTAAAATTAGCTGGCAAAACAGATGAACCGCGTGGATAAAACACATACATCACGTTGGGCCCCACAGTGCCCAATCTGCTTCCCACCACACCACCGGTTGCTATCATGGCTCAACAAGGTGGGCCCCACTATGAATATGAATTTCTGCATAAACCAGTCAACTTGTATGGTATGACGCAATTTACCAACCAAATGGACGGATGAACAGACCTTGACACAGTTTTTCTAACATGGTGGCCTACATGAACTTCAAGAATATGGACCAATCCAATTGTTGGTTATCTTACAGTAACCGTTTGATTATCATCCGATCAATGGTCTAGATCTCTGACCAATGGGCCTCGCATAGACTGAAAAATAAATAAATAATGTGCATTTGGGACATTACGCGTGCACCTGTACTGGGTCAGATCGGCTAGACTCGGCCGACCGAGTCAACTGACTCCAGCAGCCTTGTGTATGGTTTTTAAATAATAAAATACGAAACAGATAAAAATCACATCTTCAGGTTGGCTTGGACGTGCTTGATATATTAATCAGGCCCATTATCTGGATCCAGAACCGATCAAATCCGACCATATATTTTAGGGGTTCTTAGATCAGGACAGCCATTGACAGCCCTCCTTTCGAAAGAAAGAACATTTTTTGAGTTGGATGGCCACTGCCCGGGGATTGACTTTCCTACCTACTGTGTATAGATTGTTAAACTACTTAAAGTACAATCGGTGCCAAAATTCAAATTTCAGACGTCTACCATCAAAATTCAAACAGATGATTGACGCAACATCCTTCCCACGCTACAGAAGTACCTTGAGTTACGCCACAATTTCTTTATATACTCGGTTTGATTTTATCCAAGCCAACTAGATGATTAGAACCGGCAATGTTTTAAAACTCCTCACATGCCTAATCGTCTGATTTGCACACTGTGTCTTAAGACCTGGTTTGAAGGTGCTTGGCGAGTAGAGACTGCTACATATCCCTCAATTCACTCTGCAAACTCAACCTTCCCCGACTGCTTTTTGAAGCATTTGTGGAAGGAAAGGTTTTCGAATAATGGATGGCCTGATTAGATCTGGAAAAATGGATGGACGGTGTGGATTAAAACATATACTCATGGTAGGGTCTATAGTGCACTGTCAGGTATCGCTTCAATTTGAATTTGGGTCTGTCGTAAGATTGTTAGAATCATCACCGAAACACTCTACATTACTATAGAACTGGGCCAACCAAACAGGCCCTTAAGAAGATTCCCGATTCCAAAAGGTCCCTTTTAGACAGGAAACTATCACCCTTGACTTTAAGAAGATTCCCATTTCCTCAACTGCCGTTACATGTGGAATCCCTGACATGGCTTACGTTTCTGGAACGGGTGGTTTATCCACTCTCTAAGAACTGCCTTCTGAATTTGGACAGCCCAAGTCACTTGGGTTTTCCATTCCAACCGATGATTGGTCTACCATTGGAGCTGGGCGGTTTAGATCTGAACTGCTGGCCTTTATTATTATTATTATTATTATTATTATTTATTCGAAATAAGTTTAACTAAAACTTAATTAAGACATCAAGGTGATGTGACATGTTGACCCAGTTGGGCCGGCAGTCGGATTGGTTTGATTTTAAAAGATTTCATTTGAGAGGCTCACTAGAGGCTTACTTGGTTTTAAGTTAGAACAACATTTTAGGACCCGTTTGGATGTGCCTCAAAATGCAATTGATTCGGGATGAAGACTGGCCCACTTGCATTTTTGGGGAGGCAGAGCCGTTTGTCAAACACAACCCTAATGGATGGATAAGTTCGACCTTAGCCCATCACATTTATCATTGGGCCTGAACTTTTAAACTCAATCCCATCCATTGGTGATAATCGGGCGAAAGGGGGATCATTTAGGGCCTGTTTGGATGCCACCGGAGAAGATACTTTTTCTACTTACAGCCATAGATAAGTAACTTATTCCAGATAAGTATGTTTAGTTTATGACAATTAATAAGCAACTTTTTTACTTGAAAGTACATAATCACTTTAGCTAAAAATTTCAACTTTTTTACTTTTTCACTAGTTGTTGAAGAGAGAATCAGCATAGGTGAAAGAGAGGAAAAGGACAAACACATTGTTTACCATCAAGGCAAGCCCCACATGAATAGACACTGATGATGTGAACGGTGGGAGAATGTGATGGGCAGTGGATATTGAAGGTGGGCCCCACATGATAGATAATAACATTAAAGGTTGGCCCTACTTGATAGATGACCAACATCAAAGGCGGGCCCTACATACTGAATGGTGAACATTAAAGGTCAGGTCATAATGATGAATTGCCCACACCCAAAGTGGGGCCCTGCATGATGGATGGCCCACACAATGAATGGTCCACATCAAAGGTTGGCTCCACATTGAAGGTGGGGCCCATATGGTGGACAATCCACATCAAAGGTGGACTCCAAATGATGGCAATTAATAATGGTGGGCTCCACACATAATGGATGATCCACATCAAGGTGGGCCCCACATGATGGACAGTCCACATCAAAGGTCGAGCTAACGAGAATGGCCCATATCCAAGGCGGGCTCCATATGATGGACAACCCACATGGGAGGTGGGCCCATATAATGGATGGTCCACATCAAAGGTGGACACCACATGATAGGCGGCGGATATTGAAGATGGGTCCCATATGATGGACAATAATGTTGATGGTGGGCCACACATGATGGATGGCCAACATCAAAGGTGGGCCCTACCTAATGAATGGTGCACATTAAAGATCGGACCCTAATAGTAAATGGCCAACATTCAAGGTGGGTCCTACATAATGGATGGCCCACGTTAGTAGGGCCACATAATGAACGATCCAGATCAAAGGTTGGCCACACATGATGGATAATGGATATGAAGGGGACCAAATAGACTTGAAGGATGATTACTTATGATGTTAGCAACCAAATATGTTTAATTTTCTACTTTTTGGATGATAACTACCTTGTTTGCCAAACATATGCTTATCTGCTAATTATGTAGAAATCAAGATAAGTTACTTATCAAATAAGTAGCCTATCTTAAATAACTTAGAATCCCAAAAGGCCCTTGGAGAATGCTCGTTGAAAAACTGGAATGGAATTAACTGTTGGACACTGATCTAATACTCGAGACTTTAGCCCCGCCCGTAGTGTGCCCAGAGACCCAATGGGCTGGCCTGACCCTTATTCGTTTGGTCTGGGCTAAGTAGAACGGATTGCACTGTTGTAGTGGGGGGTCAAAAATCAGTTCAAACAATCAGAAATCCAGACCGTACAATCGACCGGTCGATAGTGTATCCCTAATCTTATGATCAGGCATCTATTGTCGGGTGTAATGGTCGGCAACCATTCATTAATTAATGAATGGTTTGCACCAATTAGTGCGACGCAACACATCTGAGAAGTGGCTCTTTGATCAGTCTGAGAGTGGGCCTGTGTATGCATTCAGCTGAGAAATGCCCAATTATTGGATGGCTAAGATATTCATATATGGGAGGTTTCCAGGCATGTGCCCTACATGGAGAGGCACAGTGGGCCCCATTGGATCCACAGTTTGGATCAATGAAATCATGGGCTCCACTATAGGTTCATCCACCCAAGGACAATCCACATCGACCCCTTGAGATGCTGGAAAAACGAACCAGTGCTTTGGGAGCATTGTAAGGCTGTATCGGTACACTCGGGTAGTCCAATCTATTGATCTGTGTGTTCCATTACGTCATGCACACATTTCACATGCATTGGTCTTAAGCCAATAGTCTCCACTAGAGGTGGGCATCGGGTCGGGTCGGATCGAGTTTAGGCTAACCCGATTCTAACCATCTAAGGGAAAATGCCGTGGCAAGCCGGATCGGACACGATACCGAATCAGCTAGGCCTGGATCAATCTAAACCGTTCATGGCCTGGTCTATTTTGATCCGTCTTCGGACCGATCACAGGGATTGAGTAAAAGAGCCAATGTCGGAACGAGTGCAGACAATGGTGGAAGCTTGGAACGAGTGCGGGCGATGCTGGAACCGGTGTCGAGTGAGGTCGAACAACGGTCGGAAGTTGGGTAAATGGGTAGGGTAAGAGCAGCGGCAGGTAGGGTAAATGAGTTAGGGTAAGCAGAAGGTAGGGTAAATGAGTTAGGGTAAATGTTTTTTTTTTTTTAAAAACTTATACTTGATACCGAATCGGATCAGGTTTTGAGTAGGTTGGGTTCTATTTCGGTTTGAATACAGGTCGGGTCAATCGGGTTTAAGGATAATTCAGGGCTGACCCGAGTACGATTCGAATAAAGGATTTTATACTCAACCCGAGCTGACTCAAACAAGCAGACGATTCCGAATCGGGTCTATCGATCCGTGCCCAGCTCTGGTCTCCACCTTTCATAGAGATTATTTATAAATATCCAAAGCAAAATCCATTGCTATATTATATTTGTTGTGGGGAGAAAAGATCCTTTCTTGATCGATCACACACACACACACACACACAATAATATTAATAAAAAGAAGAAGAAAAAATATACAAATTACAACACGGAAGTTTACAGGGTTCCCTTTTGGCATGTTCATTGATCTATATTGATTCACTATGCTCAAAGGTAAAACATGAAAAAGCAGCTCTCAATAGAATGATAACTTCTTTTTCTCTCACAATAGAATATATACTACCCCAAACAAACTTAGGTTTATATAAATAAAAAATTCATGTAAAATTAAGAAATTGCCGTATGAATCTGGGGGATGCCCCCAGCCCCTCAAGCAAGGGGATGCCCCCAGCCCCTCAAGCAAGAGGGCGCTCCCCCCCCCCCCCTCCCCCCCGCGACCCAGTGAGCTCAATACGGAGCTCAAACTGCAAAAGTGCTGCTAGATGAACAATTTAAGAAAATTTTCACTAAATCTATCTATAAGTGGCGAAATCTAATGAAAGTTACTCTCTAGTTAATGAGATAGCTTAATGGAAACCTTAAAAATTGTACCTGATGTAAATTTCTTAATAATCAGGTATTATTTATAAAAGAAACATTTATAAATTAAAAAAAAAAACTATCAATCCTTATTCCATATCGGAATCCTTAAAAGAGGTCTATGACCTCATCTGGCTGCTGGTCTCTATTTATACTTCCTTGTATTTGTATTGAGAATCACAATATGTGTACTCATGCTTGTGTGGTTAGAAAGAGAAATATCGGCAGGGATTCAACACCGTTTTGGGCCTGAATATGTCTGAGATTTTAATAGTTGGATTTAGTGCTGGCAATAGTCTGGGCTTGGGCTAGCAAATCAGTTTTCTTTTTATTAGGCCCTCCAGGTCAGGATTGACCTGGACAGTTCAAAATCTGAGCAGGACCGAACCCCAGGCCCACATTGTTGATGGCCCTGGTGAGACATTGGCTAGTGGGGTCTGGGTCGACCCAAGCTATGTCCCAAATGGACTGGACCAGCATTATTTTCGAGCGATAAGTATAACAAGTTGAATCACCTGGTGAATGAACTTGTTCTCGTGCACACGTGCCTCATGCTCACGTGTGGGGAGAATGGGACTCGAGGTCCTACATGTCTGGGCTCCTTCGTTGGTGGTAGTAGATAAACCCTGCCAATAGGACTCATGACGTGATAATGTGGTCAACATGTGAGAGATCTGAACGGCTCATCATATGGGCCCCACTGTAGATTCCCTGGCCTAAAAACTTTCTGGTCCATCCATCACGTGGGCCATACATGCACAAAAGAAATTTCACATGAAAAGGAATTTGATCAACAGTCAACATCAAATATACATATTGCGAACGGAGTTACTCAGGACGCTTAGCATACTGAGTAAACTCTATGGGGTCTACCATGATTTATGTATTTTATCCACTCCGTCCATCCATTTTAGCATATAATTTTAGTGCTTGACAAAAATAATTAAGCATATCCAAAGCTCATGTGGACCACACCGCAAGAAACAGTGTGAATTAAAACTGTACCATTGAAAATTTTTTGGAGGTCACAAAAGTTTTGGATCAAGCTGATATTTGTGTTTTACCTTCATCTATGTCCTTTTGATCTTATGAACAGGTTGGATGACAAATAAACATCACTGTAGGCCCTAGGAAGGTTTCAACGGTGGAAATCATTATTCTCACTGTTTCCTATGGCATGATCCACTTGAGATTTGGATATGCTTCAAGTTTGGGCTCAACTGTTAATATGAGCTGGAAAAACGGATGGACAGTGTAGATAAGACACATACATTCACAGTAATAAGAGCGTCCTGAGTAACTGCGTTCGCAATCCGATTTCCACAGGCGTACTTTATGGTTGCGCATGAAGCGCGAATCCACGAAACGCAACTGACGTGTATTCTCTCGTCCACTAGGATGTACGATTCACGACAAGTTGAAAGTGGAATGCTAAGATATAGGTGGCTGCATAAAAGTTATGTATAGCTCCTTAAATTACACGTGGCAGACGGTCCTGATAATCAAGAAGGGTTTTGGTGGGTCACCCTTTACACAGGCCATATCCTAATAATAAAGGGGGATTTTACTGTGGTAGCCTTCGTGTCAGTGGTCTTATAACTTACAGCAATCCACATTCAATCAGGAGAACTCACAAAATCGGGTGGTCGTAATTATCCCAATTACTTAATTGTTGTCCTATAACACATCCACGTAATTATCTACCAGATTAACGGCCCCGATCACCAGAAATGTTTTCCACGGGCACTGTTATGACAATGAAACTGCATGGAACTTTTGTACGTTGGCTTGCACAGCACATTCCGCGTACTAAAATGTATCATGCATTGTGGGGGAAGGGGGATTGCGTGCTGATACGGCCTGATATCATTTGCGTGTCGGCCATTTAAATTTTATCTCGATGGATATGAGCTTAAGTGTCTGTTTATACCGTAAGTCGTTTGTTTAAACTACTTATGATTTAAATAGCTCATCTTAATTTTTACTTATTTAGTTGATACATTTGTTTGGTAAGTAACATTGTTATGAGCCAAAAAGTAATAAAAAAGAATTTAGTTTTTAACATTGCAAGTAATTTTAAATCTCTTCATTTAATCTTTTTTCAATTTGTCTTCTCTATTTTCTGAAAATTATTTTCATTAAAATCTCTTTTAATTTTATTTATTTATGTGGGGTCTACCTTTAACATCCATCGTCCATCATGTGGCACTCACCTTTGATGTGGACTGTTTATTGTGTGGGTTATATATCATGCAGACTTTCCTTGGTGTGGTCATCTATTATGTCAGACATTAGATGTAGATCGTCCATCATTAGAGGCCACCCTTGATGTTATTGACCATACATTATGTGAGGCCTAACTTAATGTAGATCATTCATCATATGAGGCTCACCAGCCACCATATAGGGCCCACCTTTAACGTCCACTGCCCATCATATGGAGCCTACCTATGATGTGGATTCTCCATCATGTGAGCCCCACATTCAATGTAGTTTTCCATCATGACCGTTCATGATGCCGAGAAATGAGAGAGAGAGAGGGAAGAGAGTAAAAATGTAAAAAGAAAGTGGAAAAGCAAAAAACTTTTACCTTACCGTCGTGAGCAAGTTTAAGCTAACCAACCATTTAAATAAAAGGTGCTTTCAAACTAACTTATTTGCTTCTATAATAATTATTAAAAAAAAAAAAAAAAAACAACTTGCATTCGGAGCTATTACATGGACGGAAATCTAGTCTAAATTCACACTGTGGAGCCTCCCTTATATTTGAAATATGTTGTTTTTTTTTTTTTTTTTTTACTTTATCACGTGAGTTACACCTGATAAGAGTTTGATGAAGGACATTACCATGGTGGGCCCACGCACAAACCTACGGTAGGCATTCCACAGCCTTGCGTCCATGTGTGTGGCCCACCTCAGTTGGATGCAAATTAGCTGCTCCTCTAGCCCCTCAAGTGGCCCGCTGAAAATGTGTCGGTAATGTTACTAGGAGCGGGTCCCCATGTCACATTAATCATTTCCTACTGAAATCACAAAATTACCCTCCAACCAGTTGGATATGAATTGCCCGTAACCGGGGTTATAGGACATCCTTACGTGGCCCAATGAAAATGTCCAACATGAGGAGTTACAAATAACTCCCGTGTTACAGAAAATTCTCGTTCCCTAGTTACCGTGGATCTGATTTTTGTTGGACGGAGTGGATTTTACATAACATGGTGAGCCCACAAACTTCGTTCTACACGCTTCTTGTAGAGGACTCCAGTCCGTTTTATATTGGCCACCTACCAATCCATCAATTTCGTGACACGTGTCTTTTTCAGGGCCGGCCACCTGGCAGAGCACGGGCCTCACGATCTGACGTTGTCAGTACACGGGTTTGAGCACCCTCACCACAGATGGGGACGAGTTAAAACAGCAAGTGTATGTGATACACCAAAAGCAGCAACCGTGGATGCTCATGCATGTGACATTTAGTGCACACCATTAACTCCTGTCACAAACAGGTACATGCCCCTTCCAAGTCAAATACGGTTGTGGGCTCACCAGAAAAGGTCCGTGACTTTGGTGGAAACCCCGGCTAAAATATCAACCCTCTTAGTTGGGGAAGGTTAATGAACCCATGGTCCCTCTAAAATGGGCTGGACTCCTTTTGAAAAAGGGTGTGATGACCCATCACAGGGCTACTTGTAGGGTCACGTTCAAAACGTTAGAATCACTGACCTGTTTATGGATGGAGGAGCACCTACAAAGTCAAAAGTGAGAAGTTGATATTAACCATCTGTTTTTTACCGTTAGATTTAGACCGCTCATCTTTTTCTTTTAACCATCCATTTGATAGCCTCCAATTGGATTGCCAATATAGGATTGCTTAGTCGATGCGATGGTAGAGCTATGCTCCACCCTCAATGTCCGCAATTTTGAATGGTCTGGATGGCTGCACGTGTGTACCCTATCCTGGCTATCCACCATTCCTAAAATGGCGGTGACCTACCACCGGACTCTAGTCTTCTCCACTAAGTAAAGGTAGACTTCGTTTTGCCTCAGTCGCGACTGAGAATCCAGCGTGAGTCTCCGCCCACTGGGCCCCACATGCTGAGTAATTGGACGGTCCCAATCGTCTATGATGTAGAGTATGTGCTGTACGGGTCATAATAGGAAAATTACGCTGACATAATGGTTTCGATCATCACAATCTGCAGACGAATTAAACAACGAAAAGAATTATCCAATGGCTCGAAATCTACTCTGAAAATCAAAGGTTAAGATCATCACTAAATTCTTGTTATGGTAAAATAGCATATCTATTTTATAATGAGAATACGGACAGATCAAATCATTGGACCATCTCATCATGTGGGCCCCAGTGGGCGGTGACACATGAAAAATGACTCTCACATGATTTCTAGAGAGCGGCTCGGATCAGATGATGATCATGAAGGCGTATATTGCTTGCATCCAGATCACCCATCTAGTGGGGCTTATGTGAAGAAGAAGAAGATGGTCGTCGGTTGAAAATATCACGGACGGAAATCATCGCCATCAGTTCTGTTTTCTTTGAATGCTGACCCTTAACCATTTTCCATCAGACCATCCACATCAATGACCGGTTTTCAGATCTGACAAGTGGGACCATGTTTAGTTAATCCAGGCCATCGGTCTGTTCTGTGCCATCAGGCTTGGACGATCTTAACCTTCCAGTTTGGGGCCTCCCGATAAATGGTTAAGAAGAAAGACAGATGTAGTCACCGTTCAACTGAAAACGGTTCTACTAGTTTTTCTTTCAACTTCCAATTTCTGAGATATCTCGATGAGTTCCCATCCTTGGGGGGACTCAACAGACCAATAGTGCTAGATTACCGAACCATGGGCCCACATGTCCTGTATTTGGAGTTGATATCTTTTATTTTTTCCCATTTCTCCCCTCTTCCCAATAAAAAAAATGTGCTTATCTCATTTTAGTTTGTAATTATGTATTAGAGGTGATATTTCTTTTTGGAAAGGATTAAAGAAAATCTTAAAAACCAACAATCTCCATCTCTAATGTATAATTTCAATTAACTAAAATGAGATTAACTCTAATTTAAGTTGCTCCAAACTTCTGTGGATGCCTAAAATGAGTCTGTCTCATTTTAGTTAATCTTAATTATCTCTTATAATTACCCAAAGGAATGGGCTCATTATATGAATTCATATTGGGAGAGTGAAATGGTAAAAAATAATAAATAACTTATATATTTTAATTAATGCTAATTATGTATTAGAGATGAAGATCACTTATATAGAATTATTGTTCGCTAAAATGAGATGAACACATTTTTAAGCATTTAGCAAAAAATTTAATTGGCTATAGTTTCTAATTATTATGCACTTCAATTGGATGCGTCTATGCGTATTTGCTATGATATCTATTGCACTAAAACATTGATCTCTCTCTATCTCTTGTTTTGGTTTTTGGCTTGTTTTTTTGTTTTTTTTTTAACCTACTTGTAGTCATTTTCTTGATGGTGAAATTTAACTAAACCCATACTTTTCCAATAACAAAATTTTCTGCCGTTCGGTGTTTTGCTAACGGTGAGTAGAGCACTTCTGTTTGAAATTTGCTTTCAAGACAATGTCCGCATTGCTAATTGATAATTGAAGTTGACAAGGTTAATCCTAAACTACATAAATTAGAAATTCTTAGGTTATATTTAATAGATGCCTGAAATTGAAGATATTATTATTTCAACACTGCAGTCTTGATATCAATTCCCAACGGTGCGGAGTGGCTAACATTGAAGTGTGACTAACAGTGGGTGTGTATACTAACGGTAGGATGTGTGTACTAACCTCCCAAAAATTAGATGCCTGAAAATGAGTTGGTTTTATTTTAGCTAACAACAATTCTATAATAAAGAACCTGGCACCCGATACCTTACTACTGTTAACGTGAACTCATCCCGAGATGTTGATAAGATTTCTAATACATTGTTAACCGTGGACTAAAATGAGACAAACTCTTGTTTGGGCATTTATGAAAGTTGGCCTTGAGTGAAATGCCCAACAAAAGTGATGGGAATTACACTGGGTCAGGAAGCTATGTGTGGGTCCACAGAGATGCCCTCGACAAATCCACTCCGTCCATTAGTTTTTCAAGATAACAATCGGATAGAAATACAAAAAATCAGGCACATCCAAAACTCAGGTGGGCCACACTACATGAAACTTTTGCACAGGATGATATTTGTGCCCACAGTTTATCTGAGTGGCAATAACTGTATGAACGGTTTGGATGTCATATAAACATCATGATCGGCTTCAGTAAGGTTTCAACGGTGGACATTTTCGTTCTCGCTGCATCATGTCGTGTGGCCCACTTGGGTCTTGAATCTTCCTGATTTTTGGACTCCTTTCCTGTTGTGATTTTAAGAAACTGATGGACAGAGTGGATTTGTCATGGGCACTCCTGTGGGCTCACACATAGCTTCTGACGACAGGAACTTGGTGTGGCTGGGAGCACAGGCAATTCGCGTCCCAACAAAAGGCCTCACCTTCTTTCTTTATAGAAAAATTTAAGTGTAAAATGCTAAATTGTAGAAGTTTTATAAAATGGCTATGGAGTAACGAAAGAATTTTAAAAAAGAGTTCATCTCTTATTCTATTTTCCAAGAGATTTTTATATACTTAAAATTCAACATGGAATCCTCCGTTCCATCCCCATAAGGAACTTCTTGTTCCATCCCAGAAATTCTAAGGAGACGCGAGGGGCAGAGATGAATGATATGAATTGCCCACACATGCCAATAACCCATACGTGTAAGAGATCCTTGACAGTCATCAGGTGGGGCCTGATGCGAACATGTGCTAGCCTAAAATCAGTCTGGTACGGCTAACAGGTGGGCCGTATATATGATAGACATGAAAGTAAAGAAAATGACCAGCATTCTACCTCCAATGCACCGTGATGTCCATCTCATAGACGGAACGGGCCAAATTTTGGGCCAGGTAATATTCACCTTGGGCCCCACTTGATGAACGATGCAGATCACATGCATGTACGGCGTGATCCCCATCCATCCTCTGCTTGCGCGAATGTCCGTAGGATTTCTCGTTCAATAAAATCTGTATATTTTTAAAGGGACCGGAATGGTCTGCAACCCCTGTTCTACGCAGCTGCATAAAAACATCCAAACTCAATGGATCCACCATGTTTTTATTTTTTTATTTATGCAAATCCACTCCGTTCATCAGGTGGTAATCATTATCTGAACCGTAGATAAAAAATATAAGGCCCGTAAAAAAAGTCTGATGGGCCACACCAATGGGAACAATGTAAAAAAAGCTTCTAAAACCTCTAAGTTCACACGGTGTGGACCGCCTGATATTTAGACTAGGCTGCCTTTTGTATTTTCACTTCATCGCAGCGAGTTACAGCTGATTAGCATGTCTGTCAAACACGTCATGGCGAGCCCACACACAAACCTATGGTTGGAATACAATCCCCATTTATCCCTTAAGCGTAGCCCACCTGAGTTGTGGGTCTTGCTAAGTTTTTGCCCCAGAGCTTATAAACGAACATAGAACCTGATGGACGGAGTGGATTTCACACAAACAACATAGTGGACCTCACATGCTTGGGCAGGTGTTATAGAGGCTTCTTGTCCTTTCTAACGGGGAGCATGTGAATGTAGTAGCACCTGTGGCACCTGAACCTTAAAAAATAAAAATAAATAAATAAATAATAAAGTTCAAGTCCACTCTCTGTTAGAGAAAGGGATGGACAACAGTCCAAGACTCCCACCTGCCTTCCAAAGCTTCTTTAAGAGAGCAGCCATGTTCAGTCCATGTTCTGTTTGTTACCGCTTAAACAGCAAATACCTCTTATTAACATTATTATATATATATTCCATTACACCCACTGCTCTATGCTAATGTTCTTTGTTTTCCCATCTCTTCTTTGATCTGAGCTTAGTGTCTTTGCCTTCCCATGGCTGAAAACCAAGTTCCTGGCGAAGGAGGCGGCCGTGTGGAGGCTAATGGGTGTGCTCCACTCAAGAAGGTCCAGAGATTTCCGAAAACTGCATGGAAAAAGCTATGGCAAATTGGCAGGGACGACCCACGACGGGTCATTCATTCGCTGAAAGTCGGGCTGGCCTTGACATTGGTTTCTTTGTTGTATCTCATGGAGCCATTGTTCAAAGGGATCGGGCAGAGCGCGATTTGGGCTGTCATGACTGTGGTTGTAGTGATGGAATTCACTGCAGGTAAGAGTTTTTGTGAGATGGGTGCACTTAAAAAAAGGGGGTACTGCGTCGGTCTGTGATGGTGCAATCCTTATGAACTATGTTCTTTCATGGATTAATTGTTTTTTTTTTTTTTTTTTTGACATTAGGTGCAACTCTGTGCAAGGGTTTAAACAGAGGACTAGGAACACTGTGCGCGGGCTCATTGGCGTTCTTGATTGAGTATGTTGCCAATACGTCAGGACGAGCCTTTCGTGCTGTCTTCATTGGACTTGCAGTTTTTATAATAGGTAATGTTCTCACCATTCTTCTTACTTCTTAGTTTAACTTGTTTTCTCAAATAACCATTATTCTATCTATAAGCAACTGGAGACTCTCTCTCTCTCTCTCTCTCTCTCTCTCTCTCTCTCAAATTGAGACATGAAACCTTACACATTTTTTGTGTGTTTGGCAGGTGCTGGATCTACATATGTGAGGTTCATCCCCTCCATAAAGAGACAATATGATTATGGTGTTGTAATTTTTCTTCTAACCTTCAACCTGATAACGGTATCGAGTTACCGGGTCCACAATGTTTTGCACATTGCCCATGACCGGTTTTTCACCATTGCCATTGGCTGCGGTATTTGCCTTCTCATGAGCCTCTTGATTTTTC
The DNA here is from genome assembly GCA_003013855.2 of Liriodendron chinense. Lineage (NCBI taxonomy): Eukaryota > Viridiplantae > Streptophyta > Magnoliopsida > Magnoliales > Magnoliaceae > Liriodendron > Liriodendron chinense. The sequence goes on along the minus strand of PVNU02000637.1, from coordinate 7,803,226 downwards.
CTAATTGGTCCGGCGAGGAATTCCATAAATCAACTGTGTCTAAGATCGAAGGATTAGCCATTTCCATCGAAGGTATTTGCATCCTAGACTAAAACCATTCATCATCTGCTTATTTGTGATCATAACATCAGACAGACAATAGACCAAATAATGGTGGATTCACTGTGGGCCAATTGACAGACTATACACTAAATGGTGTTGTGTTGTCCACGCAATGTAATTACTAATTCATAATTAAATGTTAAATCATACAGCTTGTGTCAAAGAATATTTCGAAGAGGCGGAAGCTGAATCTGTAAGAAGCAGTAGGTTGAAGGATCCCATCAACAAGGCTTACAGAGCAGTTCTAGACTCCAAATCAAATGACGAGACCCTGGTAAGTCTTCTTCTTCATTTTTCTTTGATGGGTCATCCTAACAAATGTCGAATGTTTTACAATTTAAAGTTGGATTATTGGTTTTAATTGAACGATGATTTCAATAATAATTTCATCAGGCACTGTTCGCTAGCTGGGAGCCAAGGCATTCGATACACTGCCATCGGTACCCATGGCAACAATACGTGAAATTGGGAGCTGCTCTACGCCATTTTGGATACACCGCCATAGCTCTACATGGCTGCCTAGAATCTGAAATTCAGGTAACTTGCAAGTGTTTTTTTTTTTTTTTTTTCCTTCCATTTTTCATTTTTAATCACTTCTTCTAGAGCCTGTTTAGGTGCAGCTTAAAAATGAGTTCATCTCATTTTATTTATTAGAGATTTTTTTTGGTAGGATCTAAAAACATAATCAATAATTTTTTTTTTTTTTTTTTTTATAAGAAATGATCTTATGAGTTATTTAGATAGTGGTAAATGGTTTACTAGTAAATCACTTAAACACTAGTTTACAATTGTCTGTTTGACTTTAAGTTATAAATCAGGTTTCGATAGCCTGTAAATGATTGCTAGTAAATCATTTACAATGTAAAATTAAAAAAGAGAGCCCTTTGCTAGTAAATGATTTACTAGTAAATAAAATCGCAACTCTTTACTAATAAATAAGAATGGGCAATTTACTAAGTAAATGAGGGCATCCAGATACAAATATACAAATAATAATGATTTGCTAGTAAATCATTTACATGCTATCCAAATGCACCCCTTATAATGCGTAGTTGATGTTAAATAAAGTGGCACCCAAGCATGCCTTGCCCAATTTATTGTCATCACGAACCACATCATGTCATTGTCGTCGTGTTTGAGCCTCAGGAGACCACGTGATTGCCATTATTGTCATCATTATGATATGGTTTAATGCCTTGGATGCTCAATTGCAATAAATGCAATGATTCAATTCAGTAGAGAGGAAATGAACTAACCCCCGAATAGCAATTCATATAATTTCATATTCTAATTGAAATGCATGGAATTGCTATTTGGGTTGGTCTGAATTATATGGTCCAACGCCACTTTGGTCATTTCCTCCAAATTTCCTTAAATTGTTGTAGTTGAGTCCAGCACAGCATCCAAACACACCATAAGCCATCCTAGAATCCCATTGAATAATCAACATAGATTGACGACTGGGACGAGTCAACTCAGACTCATTGTCAGATGCGACTGGGACAACTCGACTCGGACTCAGTCAAACCCCATGGCTTGGGCTTGGCAAGGACAGATACGGCGTACCAATACATGCGCCACATTTGCACGCGTGCTGCATGTAGCATCTTCAATCTTTCCACCCACCAATCACTCCTAAAAATTACTCCAAAACTCTCACTCAATTATCAAAACAGAATCAGATACAGCGGCTGCATCAAAAGTGTCACATGTGTAGAATATCCAATCCGTGAAAAGGGTGGGCCACACCAAGCTGATCGCCTTATAATAAAATCAATCCGGTCCACTAATTGAGTAGATAACACCAGTACAGTTGGCCTGATTTTCATATCAGGTGATCATCATGGTGTGCCCCACATTTTCCATGGATTGGATATTCTACACATGTAACACGTTGGCCAGAAAAATGGCTGCACCAGAACTTTTGATTCAGCCACTGCATCTGATCTAATATAGGTTGATATGGTACATGTTTTAGTCTGTTTTATTCACACATCCATACAAGTTCTGTATCATTTGCATTCAAATATTTGAATTTTCACCCCCAAATTTTAATACATTGGACCATGTTCTAGACCCCACGTTCCGTCCGAACCCTGTTCAGGGACCCATGCATCCGAGTCGCCAACGAAGTATCGAAGGTGCTCCTCCAACTTGCAAACGGCATGCGGAACCGCCGCCATTGCTCTCCCGACGTCCTCACCGACAACCTCCACAAGTCCTTGCAAGACCTCAACTCAAAGATCAAATCCCAACCCAGGCTCTTCCTCGGCTCGAACCACATCCAAGCCAACAACGTTCTCGCGGTCGCAGCAGCGGCTGCCCAGCGGAAACCCGATAAGGACTCGGCCGTCTCCCTTTCGTCCGTCAAGACGGACTCATCGGCATTGCTGGAGTGGCGGACCAAGAGGGTCGGCGACCACCACTCGAAAGAATCCGAGCGCAAGGTCTTACGGCCCCAATTGAGCAAGATCGCCATCACTAGCCTCGAATTCTCGGAAGCACTCCCGTTCGCTGCATTCGCTTCATTGCTAGTAGAGATTGTAGTGAGGCTTGAGCTTGTGATTGAGGAAGTAGAAGAGCTAGGTAAGATAGCTTGCTTCAAGGAGTACGTGGAGCAACCCGACGTAGAAATCGTAGTGAATCGCCAGAGGATGGGCTCCACCAATCAGTCGACTGATCTGGTCGCGCACGATGTATAGCGGACCACAATGCCACATTCTCTGGGAGATTTCCGTTGGATGGTAACGGTCAAATACAATCGTCTGTTTGGACGCGTAATAAGTTTTGGAAGTCATGTGTAGGTAGAATATGAAAGGTGTATTACAGATTTTTAAGTATGATTACGGAACAATCAACATGCATGATTGTGGAAAAAAAGAAAAGAAAAAACTCATAATTCTCGTAGTTGCATTGGGGCAATTACAGAGTCTGATCCATTGATCTGGACTGTTCATTAGGTCCAACATACATTTAATGGGCTATGGTGCAAATATCACACAGAAATGACAAATCATAAATGATATTTAAGATGGACGGTCAAGATTGTTTATGCAAAAATAGGTCAAATCAACAGTTTGATCCGTCTATTTGCTAGGGATCATCATGGATTGCTTATGATTTTAGGAATACACTCTCTTCGGCTATCGTAACCATTCAATCCGTTTCTTGGAAAAAGGGATGGCCAAAGAAAATAAGGCCAACTCAAGGACGGATTGGATCATCCGATGGATGCAATTGTTGCATGGTAGGCCGTGAAGTATATTTTGGATTTAGTGGACCATTCAGATCAATAGATTTTACTGTCTAATTGATCCGATGCAACTAGGATCATTATAACTTACAGTGCTCTGAGAGCACTGGAGCATTTCTAATTGGTACGGAGAGTTATATTATACTCAGGTAGCGTACGCTTGATACGCAGGCTGTATCCGTCGGATAAGTTAAATTAAACTGTCAAAATTGTGGAACCTGTTGTAGTTAAGTTAAAATCTGAAAATCAAATTGTTTGAACGATCCTAAACTGTGATTCATGGACACTTATTTTTTGAAATAGGACAACATATATTTGTCATTTTTAACGGTCCAATAATGTCCGCCAATCTAATACCCAGATAATCAAATAAGCATGTTTTTTTTGGTTCATGATACATCTAAAGTGGGGAACATAATTTGGACAGTTTAATTTGACATATATTTCTGCAACAAATGCAATTTCCAACTAATATCTAAATGGATGCGTATCGTCCATCAAACTCTACCAGAGTATCAAAAGTTTTTCTCTATGGGTACAGTTCCCGCAATAGTACTTCGTTGACTGTTGACTATGGAACGGAGACCGGATGGGCTCTGTGGGGCCCGCCGTGACGTCTGATTGAAATCCACTCCGTCCATCAGTTGATACAGATCACGAGCCCAAAAATCCGTCAGGTTTAAAAGCTCAAATAGACCACACCATAGGAATCAATGGAGATTGGAACCCCTACCATTTGAACCTTCTTAGGGCATGCTAATATTTATATTTTCTCTTCATCCTCCCGTTGGAAATCACCTTGTTAACGGGTTGGATCGTATATAAACATCACCATGGGCCCCACGAAGGTCTTGATGGTGGGCGCTTCCATCCCCACTGTTTCCTATGTTGTTGCTCACTTGAGTTTCAGATCTTACTCATTTTTTTTTGGTTCGCATCCTAATATGGCAATACTGATGGGCGGAGTGGATGTCACACGGGAACTTCTGTGGGCCCCACGTAAATTTTGTTAAACCCGCTCCCATGCATCATTGTCTCCTGTCGATAAAAACATCAATTTTCGAATGGTTTATTGGATGCATCTAGACATGTTTCAATAGGATCCATCCTAACTGTAGCGTTAGATTAGGTTCTTGCAATGATCCAAACCGGTTATCTGATAGGGTTCATCTTGGATGGGGATAACCAAAAAAAAAAAAAAATCAAAAAATATCTCAGATCCATTATCTCAACCCTTTATATTATATAAAGATGGTCGTCCATCAAAATATCCAAGGGCTGAATAATCAAATTGGATATTATTTTTTTTTTTTGTCCAACAACAATACAAGTGGGATCCATCATATAAACGGTTTGGATCATTCGAATATGACCCGGTATTTAAAGGCTAAACTCCCTTATATCCTATTGCAGTACGTTTGGCTAGTATGACTGTATCCCACCATATGATTTTACATAGTAAGGTGGACCTTAGTTTTAAGCCGGCCTAGTGGTCTGAAAGTAGAACATGAGGGGGGCCACAAGATGGACGGATTGGAAGTAATGAAAACACACCGGGTTGTAGACTGGCTGCAAACCAAGTAGAGGATCTTCCCCCCAACCGGAACTAACACATGGTTCTTAAGACTAAGCCCAAAGCGGGCTAGATTGGGCCAGCCCAGCCCATTTGCCATCTTATTTATGAGATATTGACACGTGTCATCCTCAAATAGGAGAAGGATAAGGTACCGGGTCTCGAAATTTTTTTATTTTTTATTTTCCACTCTTTGCTTTTTATTTGTTTCGGTGCAGCTGATTGAAGATGATCATGGCGTGTGTAGCTAATTCGGTGGTCCCGAGATGGAGGAGCCCATCCAACTTGTTTGAATGGTTCAAGGGCAGAAGAAGCGATGAGAAGCCCCTTCAAAAATACCATGACATTGATCTTCCCTTCTCACCATCTCTACTTTCAACCACTTTCTTACGAGGTTCTCTCTCTCTCTCTATCTCTCCATATACTACACACCATTGTTCCGTGCAGAGTCTCTCTCTATCGCCTCATCGTCTTCTCGTTGGCACCCAAAAAATCAGGCTGATCCAAAACTCAGGTGGACCACACCATGAGGAAGATGGGAACACCCAACGTAACCAAACTTAGACATTATGTGTGGGGCCCATGATGTTTTGTGTATGCCATCCAACCCATTCAGAACCATGCGTCCCACTAGGATGAATGGGTACACACTAAAAATCAGGCCACTCAGCCAAGGAGAACATGAGCGGGTGCACATGATGTACGGATTTGATGTTATCCGCACATCACAGTGGGCTCCACACATTGCGTAATAGGGTAATCCTAACATATAGAGCTTTTAGTGGATCCGATCAAATATCTAAGATATTGTACCATGGTAGTCTATCTAATTGAGCTAGGGTTTTAAATTGACGGTTGGCTGATAGCTATACACCAAATAATTGTATGTAGTTAGAAACATTGCTTATAAATCTGTTAGCTTTCAAGATCATCAGGTTAAGATCGTTAGACGTAAGTGGCCCGATTTGAACCCGTACCGAAATTAGGCATGTGTGCAGTGCCACATCATTCACATCACTAAATCAATACGGCGAGAAATGATCCAGTGCTCTGCTTAGCACTTTAAGTTGTACTTCTCCTGGTTGCATCGGGACACTTAGTAGAATCAATCGATCCGGACTTCCTATTATGTTCAGCACAAGTTTCATGAGCCAAGCTGTGAGAATTACTTTGATTGAATGATATGTCCTATCTGCAAGTTGGCCTTTTTCTTATTGCCATCCATTTTCCAATTCATGGATAACCTAGCAGGGATTTTATGTGGCGTGGGCGTTGATACACTGAGATCACCGTATCTCTCACAGATGGATACTCTAAATCGACGGAACCTTTGAGCATCCTCAACCGGAAATCTTTAAATCTACAAGAAAAATGAAGCAAAATTGAAGTTTTTATTGAAAATAATCAAGGTAGAATAGTTATTAATGAAAAATAATTGAGTTTAAATACCTTAAGCAATCGATGAAGCCCTAATTGTAAGTTTAGAAAGAGTTTGGAACAAAAACAGAAACTAAATCTGTAAAATTCAAAAAAAAAATTGCAAAATCAGTCAGGCGATCGAAGTACTCCAAAATCGTCCAACGACCAAACTAGATTTTTTGAAACAGTTTTGAGTAACCAAGTGGACTGTTAGGCAACCGAACTACCAAAAAATAGTCCAGTAAGCTTTTGAAATTTTCGAGAGCAATTTTGGACGCCCAACGAATGCCAGTCAAGGCGATCGAACTATGCTGACTTCTAAACTTTCTTTTGGGCTCTCTTCTCTGGTCCATCCATGGTCCCCTTCTAACAGAAAGATGCTTGATCTATGTCCACAATCAGGTGGTTCTCCCACTACATCAGACTCTTTTACTTGAAAAAAAAACTCATCCTCGAGTTACACTTCGAGCTTGAGTCTTGATCAATCTTGAACTTCTCTGCTTGGTACGCACCAACAGTAGTCCTTGACGGGAACATAATGACATAATCAAGCTTTGCATTGTCCTTCTTAGTTGTTACCAGATCACACACTTCCTTAGACGCCTTCTGAAAGTTGTGTATGGTGAGGAGAGATTGCCCCTCCACATTAGGAGTTTCGGGATATTTTAGCGGAATCATAAGGGTGAGTACAATTTTCTTCCCATCTTTAACGAATGTAATGATGTTTTCCCAACCTCGATGTACAGTGTCTCGATCAAATTCCCATAGCTGCTTAAGTATCACTGCTAGGTGCCTGTGTCTATGATGTCACACAATACTTAGTCCTTATATGTCTTGTTAATCGAAAAGGAAACAAGACATCGATCCTTCACCGCTGTCTCACGATCTTTCTGGATCCAACCAATCATGTATGGAGATGGATGCGGTGTAGTATCAAGTTTCAGTTTATCCACCATTGTCCATGACACAATGTTTTCACAACTCCTGCTGTCAATAATCGCATTGCAAACCTTTCCGCTAACAGCGCATCTTGTATGGAAGAGGTTGTGGCGTTGTGATGCAGCTCCCATCTCTGGTGCGTACATTTGTCTCTGCACGACCAGGGACATTTCTTGATCTCTCAGGATTCATTCGGCTTCTTCTTCCTCGTACGTACTCAGCATGCTCAACTCCATTATTTTCAGATCACCATACGCATCCTCTGTAGTGATGGCTACATTAGCCAATGGCCGTTGAGGGCATGAGTTTGATAAATGGCTCTGTTGGCCACAATGAAAGTAATGATCAGGCCTTGGCCGCCCATATGGGTTCGGAATCTGGCTCAGGCTTGGAGTAGTTGTCGCAATATGTTGAGGTCTTGTTGGGCCATTTCCTGATCTTTATATCACAGGGTTAGGAGGTGAAGGTCGTGCTTCAATGGGTGCTTTCACATTGGCTTGGTAGGTGTCTTATGAAGGCTCTACCACGGGGACTGACGTCGAAGGATAAAAACGATTAAGATTCCTGGCGAGATGCATCTCTACACAAGTAGCTAGTTGAACTGCTTCTTCCATAGTCCAGACAGATATAATTGAACTCGATCCTATATTGTGGTTTGTAAGCCGCCAATAAACCTTGCGACTTTCTGAAAATTCATCTCTGGTAACTTGTTTTGCTTGCAGTTTTGGTATTGTAGGAATAATATATCACTGGGTAGGAATCTAGATTGCAGCAAATGCTTCATCCACGACCATTAACGGATGGGGAGTTTATTCTAACGGGCATGCGTGGTCTACAATTGTTCCCACCATGCAGAAGTACCTGATTTCAACTTGTACATGACAAGTTTTATCTATTTGTCCTCAGAAACGTGCATGTAGTAGAAGTATAATCAATCGAGAAAATCATTGATATTGAGTAGTCTGTTAAAGCTGGGTAGATCACCCTTATCTTGAAACTCTCTTTCGGTGTGATCAACACGCACATCTCTAATCGGGGGTTGTCAAATCATAAAGTTCTAGATGTCATCGTCGCTAGATCCAATATCCTCCGGAAAAGGCCTACGGTTGGCCATCGACAATGCTCTGCGGATAACGACATTGTGCGGTAAAGCAATCACAGGGGGGCGGATGTCGTCAGGAACTTGGGGGTGGAGCGAGTGATGCGGCGATACAGTTGAGCGAAGCTTGCAGCCCTTGCATAGCTTGTAGGCTCTCCCATTTGAACTCTCTAATAGCCGCCGTTGTCAGAGGTTGATCCCCTAGATCACCGTCTGTGGGGTTTCTATCGTTGCCGTCACTAGAAGCCATCTTCTCGAGGATTTTCCTCGCTCTGATACCAACTTGGCGCAGGCATAGATGTCGTGGGATCGATCATCGTCTCTCTCACGAATAAATACTCCGAATCCATAGAGCCTCCAGAAATCCTCAACTGTAAATCTTCGAATTCACAAAAAAGATGAAGCAAACCAAAGTTTTTATTGAAAATAATCAAGGTAGAATAGTTATTTACAAAAAGTAAACGAGTTTAAATACCCTAAACAACCCATGAAGCCCTAATTACAAGTTTAAAAAGAGTCTTGAACAAAACTGAAAACTAAATCCATAAAATTCAGAAATTTCCGCAAAATCGATCGAGCGACCAATAGGTTCAGTCAAGTGACTTAAGTACTTCAAAATCGTCCAGTGACTAAATTTGATTTTTCAAAATAGTTTCGGGCGACCGAGTGGACCGTTGGGTGACCAGATCGAGTGACTGAACTACCCGAAAATAGTCCAGCAATCTTTTGAGATTTTCAGTAGCAATTTCAAGCACACGACAAATGCCGGTCAGGCGATCGCACTATGCTGACTTCCAAATTTTCTCTTGGGCTCCTTTCTCTAGTCCATCCATGGTCCTCCTCTTATAGGAAGGTGCCACGATCAGGGTTCTCCCACTACAACTATGGAAACAGTGCTTTTTCAAAACCATAAGCAATCCTTGTTGGTTCTCAAAATTTGGAACCGATGAAATCTGTTATTAAGCCTTTTTTTTATAATATATCTGCACCACCCATTTTATGAACAATTGATCAGATGGTTATAATCGTCCAACTGGTGGCACTTATATGCGATAACCTATAAGTTTTGTTACAGACCTAATGGACAGTCCAGATCAATTGATTGGGCTGCCCAGGTGACTCAAATGCAAGTGGAAGCACTGTAACATATATTGATGTAAGAGCACTGGATCGTTTCTCCCCAACTGATTTTTATTTTTAACTCTCTTAAGTTAGGATGGAAACGGGCCGGGCTGGGCCAAGAATGTCCGAGTCCATCACATGAGCCTCGGGTTTGAATTAACCCAACCCAAGTTGCATACCTACCGTCTACTATCCTATTATTACTGGCTGGATGTGGGCCAAATAACACACGTGTGAATGCTATTCATATATTGATTTCTATGTTGGCACGTGCCATGTCCGGTAAAGGACTGATTTTTGGTGTGGCTTCTGACAGGTAGGGAGCTGAAATGCTGTTACAGAGCCTCCATTGATGGATTCAGTGCAACCTCCTTCCACAACTACTGTGATTTCAAGGGCCCATGTGTAATTATAGGCTACACCACCAAATCCTTCAAATTTGGGGCATTTAATCCTGAAGGATATAGAAGTACAGACGACTACTATGACACTTTTGATGCATTCCTTTTCTACTGGAAAGACCCCAATGATGGAGTTGGTGGGCCCACCATACTTCCCAAAGTAGGGGGCAGTGGTGCAGCCCTCTTTGATTATGCTAGGGGTGGGCCCCAATTTGGGGCCGATGGTTTGCTCATCGGACCACCATTGGCGCCGGTGATGGGCGGGTTCGCTGGGCCCGATACGAACTCGGGCATTGGTGATCTTAGGCAAGCTAAGTCAAGATTGGGATTGTCCTATGCTAAGAGGGAAGATGGGAAGGATTCCTTGTTTGGTGATGAGTCCAGAGCCACTCTTGTGGAAGTTCAGGTCTTTTGTAGCCCTCAGATTGCCAGCTTATATTAAGGAAATGCATTTGAAAAATAATACAGAAAAGAGCCGTAAGGCTTTGTATATTTAGCTTGCCAAGCATTTGTTGAATGTATAGATGTCTACTTCTATAAGTTTCAAGTGGCCCCATCATGAAGAACACATGATGCGAAAATGAGATCGATCCACTGATCATGTGGGCCACACGTTTAGTTTGGCCTGGCCCATGTGATGAGTAGATCGAGTCCATTGTTTTTTGTGTGCCCCATTTGATGATGTAATTGGTTTGGATTTTGTGGCATTTGTTCTTCATGATGTGCTAACCTACTGGACGGGTTGGATGTTATACACACATGTTAGTTACACAATGCACCCACCCACCAGTGGGGTTAGTGTGTCTCCTTAGCACTAGAACCTGAGACCTGCTGTTGAAACACCTAAGCGTCTTCCAGCTAGGCTAGCAGGCGAGACACAGTTGGATAATAGTCTTGATCTTAAGTCCAACTATCAAATGAAAAATCGAGAATATTGAATTCAATGGGCCATATCAAATGGTTAAGATCATCCTATTAATATGATTTTTGGGTCATGCACCATCACTAATGAGGCCGGCTATTAAGATAAAGGTGTGAATAGAAAATTTGTTGTTGGATGTGCCCCATCAAATGGGTAATATAGAAAGTTTGAACTATTTCCACTGTGTGCTTTATATGGGACATTTGATCAGTGACTTAGATTTCGTGAGGGTGGCCATGATGCTACCATATGATGGCTGGTGGATGGTGTGGATTTTGATTCAAGTGCACTGACACTAGGTGCATGGTGGTCCTAATAATAATGGGAAGATTATGAACCAAGCCACTTGACTATCACCTACTGCATCTGAGAGAGAAAGGAGTATTTTTGTATTTTGGAGGTCCCACGGGATACCATACTTTTTTATTTTCTATTGTTAATCAAAGAGATTAGGGAGGCCATTTTCTGCCTAATACACAACTCTCCTGAAATCATTTTCTCTGCAGCATGTTATCAGAGCCAGATTTTTCACACTACCCCAATTCTCCTTCAATGCATTTACACCATCATCATTGGTTATCGTCTTTGCTTTATCATGATTATGTTTGTTCTTCCCAACTGGTCTAGGTGAAGATCTTCAGAACTCTCTTATTTTTCATCAGGTGGGTCTGACTGAGTGTTAATGGTGCAAAAATCAGGTCGGCCTAAGTCATCAAATGGGCCACATATGTATGTCAAATGTGAACAGTTGGTTTTCCTGCTCTCTATTTTTCACGTACAAGTCATGTGGTCCACCTGTGGCCTGACGAGCCTAATTTTTAAGCCATGGAACATACACATGCAACAGTAGGCAGCTGACGAACGACTCAAATCTTCCCCACATGTGATTCATTCCCACATACATGCCTGAACAGCACATGGGAACTCTTGCAAGTACCCTTGGCATTCCTACAACTTGATTATTTCCAGCAAATCATCTTAGGTTCTGTCATTTATTGGTATTGATTCTTAGTCACAAGGCCTTTGAAGTTTGCTATGATTCCTCGAATCATCTTTAAATGATTATTTCCATATGTTAAAAATATGTGGGCCTATGTAACAAATGACAAAGAGAGCCACTACGAAGCAATTCTGGAATGAGTTTTGGCAGATGAATTCTGGGTTTGTTCAACCTTCTCTTATGATTAATAAACAAGTTTTACAAAATATTACATTTAGGGCCCGTTTGGATGCCACCAAATAAGTTACTTTTTAACTTATGTTAAGTAATTTATTATTATTATTTTTTTACTTAAGCAAGTCCAATAAGCATCCGTGTAAGAGTAACTTATATGCTAAAAACTAGTTATGGTGATAAGTACTTTTTTTTTTTAGCTTTTTAACTCATGACTTTTCTACCTCTATCTCTCCCACGTGGCATGTTGAAGGAGGCTCTCTCTTAAGGTCCATGTAAAAGGAGGCCCCTTGTGAAAGTATTGAAGGTGGGGCCCACATGATGGGTAATTAATAATGGGGGACCCACATGATGAATAGTCCACATCAAAGGTGGGTTTTACATCATGGGGAATTAATAATGATGGGCCCATATAAATGGATGGTCCACATCAAGGTGGGCCCCACATGATGGATGGTCCACCTCAAAGGTTGGCCCTAATGATGAGTGACCCATATCCAAGGCGGGCCTGCATGATGGACGACCTACATCAGAAGTGGGGCCCACATGATGGACTGGTCCTCATTAAAGGTGGGCTCCACATGATGGGCGATAAATATTGAAGGTGGGCCCCACATTATGGACAATAATATTGATGATAGGCCCCCCTTGATAGATGATCAATATCAAAGGTGCCTCTATATAATGAATGGTGCACACTAAAGGTTAGGCCATAATAATGAATGACCCACATTTAAGGTGGGCCCTTAATGATGGACAATCTACATCAAAGGTGGCTCTACATAATGAATGGTGCACATTAAATGTCAGGCCATAATAATGAATGACCCACATTCAAGGTGGGGCCCTTAATGATGGGTGGTACACATCAAAGGTGGGACCCATACAATGAATGGTCCACATCAAAGATTGCCCCATACAATGGATGGTGGATGTGAGTGGGACCCAACAAACTTAAGAGATAACGACTTATGATGTTGGAAATAAAAATGCTTCTCTACTTTTTGATTGGCGAGTCTATTCGTTGCATCATTTAAAAGGGTAAGTTTTATCTTTCCCATCTTTCAAATCTCAAAAGAAAAGCAGGATGGTCTCTTTGGTCAGCTTATATTCATAGACCTTTTAATGTGCTTTTTCATCTTTCCCTTTTGAGGTATTATACAATGCTCTTGCCTGGGATTTTGAGCATGGACAAATGGTAGGTGATATGGTTAGGTGATCCAAACAATTAATATGATTAGCCTTATTATTATTATTATTATTATTATTTAACACACACTGTACCCTCACACCGCGAACACCACATGGGTCCTCCGAACCCATGACTTCAATGTTGAAACCCAACCAGGTTTACCACTGAGCCATGTGTAGAGAGACCCATGATAGGATTAGTATTATTACAATGGATGGTCCCCATGCACCAAAAACCATCCAGAATGGAAGATATTCAGTATAGGATATAAATACTGAACATATTATTTTCATTCCAAATATCCAAAGATTAGAATTTTCCACTTGGGATATTTTTCATTCAATCACCACTGTTTCCTATGGTGTGGTCCACCTGAGATTTGGATCTTACTCATTTTTGGACTTGTATACTAAAATGAGCTGAAAAAATAGATGGATTGCGTGGATATGACGGATACATCATGGTGGAGCCCAGATAGCACCGACCAGTAGAGACGTTGGTACTGGCATGGTAAATGTGCAATTCGCATCCGACTCAGATAGTAATTGCGCATTTTCCTATGGGAGATCCAGGTGGGGCCTTCTTATGATCACAACAACCTTGGATATGAGGTGTTGACGATGGATCACATGGCCCAATAATCACCCTCATTGGATGATCACAGCCATCGGAAGAAGGGCCTGCAAAAAATCAACGATCAAAGGAAAACCTACTTATTTAATTGGCTGTGATCATTATTTAAGATAATTTTGCGGTCATGTGAAATCCACCATGTACAATAGTCCACCGTGGTCATAGGTAGGCTCACTTGGGGTCCTAAGTCGCAATAGTGGCGACACGGTTTAGCTGGTGACCCCAACACCGGACTCGGACTCGGTGGTGACCCCTCCAGTACTCAGTACTGAGTACTGATGGGTACTGTGGGCCCGACAGTGATGTATATGTTTTATCCCCTCCGTCCATCCATTTTTGCAAGTTATTCTAGTGATGAGCCTAAAAATGAGGCATATCTAAATCTCAGGTGGACCACACCATAGGAAGCCGTGTAGGTTGATTGAACACCTATCATTAAAAACTTTCTAGGCCCACTGTAATTTTTCTTGTCATCGAACCTGTTGATTAGGTCACACAGACCTGGATGAAGGTAAAAATCAAATATAAACTTGATCCAAAACATTTGTGGCCCTCAAGAAGTTTTTAATGGTGGGCGTTCAATCATCACTATTTCCTGTGATGTGGTCCACCTGAAATTTGGATCTACCTCATTTTGGGGCTCATGTCCTAAAATGAACTGGGAAACGGATGGACAGCATGCATAAAACACATACATCATGGTGCGTCCCACAAGGCCTTTCCAGCACCAACTAGGTACCAAGGGGTCACTACATAATCCGAATCCCGCAACACCAGCCAACTAGATGATGTGAAAGCTCTGTAGGCCCCACTATGATGTATGTGTTTTATCCCTGTCATTCATTCATTTTTCATATCATTTTAGGAGATGAGCCCAAAAGTGAGGTAGATCCAAAGCTCACCACAGGAAACTGTGGGAAGAATGATGTCCACCGTTGAAACCTTCCCAAGGCCTGCAGTGATGTTTATTTGTCATCCAACCTGTTCGTAAGGTTAGACAGAACTGATGAAGCAAATAAAACATATCAGCTGGATCCAAAACTTTTGCTGCACCCGAGAAGTTTTCAACAATAAGCATTCAATCCCCGCTATTTCGTTGGTGTGGTCCACTTGAGATTTGGATCTACCTCATTTTTGGGCTAATGCCATAAAATGATCTGTAAAAATGATGGACGGAGCGGATAAAACACATATATCATGGTGGGCCAACAGAGCTTTAACACCAGCAAGCATGTTGAGGTCCCAAGCCAAGAGTCACAAGGGTAGTTTCGTCATTTACTCCATGTAGGGGCATTACTGTCCTATAAAAGTTCGTCGCGACTAACTCAGTGGGCGCACACGCATTGAAGCCCAAATGACACTCCAATTCAAAAGTCTGCAACCGTCCCACATTGCCCCTCTTTCCATTCCTTGCTCCAATGAAGGTACTTAATTTCCAAAATGCCACTGTAATTTTTTTATTTTTTTTTTTAATTTTTCTGTAAACTAACCTTCCCTTCCGTTACAGGCCGTTGAACTGAAGGTAGAGATGCTGGGCTTCCACAGCGAAAAAAGACTAAGGAAATGCCTGTCTAGGCTCAGAGGCATGCAGATTTCAACATCAAAAGCATTCAAATTCAGTCTTTCTTCATTTGAATCTATTCTCTGCAGAAAATGAGAGATGGGTCTTGATTATATTTGCATTTTACTGGCTTTTCAGGTGTGACGGCAGTGGAGATCGAGCTATGCAAGAAGAAGGTTGTGGTGAGAGGAGAAGCCGAACAAGGTAGGATTTCGAAGGCGCTTAGGAGAAGTGGGTTCAGATCAGAGCCTTGGTGTAATAAGAATGAAATTCTGCTCGCCACTTATGTTGGTAGGTGTTATACTGCCTTTTGAATTGCGGACGAGCACAAGTTTTTAGTTCAATTTCCGTTTCGAATATGTATTAGGAAGTGTGTTTAGTGAATATTTTAAACCAAATTCGCAATGTCGAATGCTTGTAGATATTATAAATGAGGTTGAAATGAAGACAGTCTGCAATGTACATTTTGTGTTTGATCTTGGCCTACGTGACAATTTGCATTTATTTCGGTATGTTTGATTGCACTGAATTTCGTGAAATTTCATGATATTGGGTCTAATTTGGTGCAAAACTTCATGAAATTGGTGCAACCCAACATGTCCCCCAATATTTTTTATTTGGGTTTCTTTATTAGTATATGAACAGGCAAATGTGGTGGTCGTAGATGGTATAGATAAACTAGGTGAGAATACACAGAAAGAGAATATGGTAGTGCTTCGAAAAGATGGGTTTTGGTTGGAGTCCCTTTTAAACAGAATTTTTAAAGGTCCATGAGAGCATAGATTCTTCAAAAGGGGTAGGGACGGAGCCGGCCTTCTTTTCGTGGAAGCTGCGGCGGAAAGTAACAGATGCTTCCTTCTGTTCTCCTTGCCCTCAATTTTAAGAGACTTCAATGAGGCACTTCTTGGCTGATTCCTTTCTTGTGTCAGTCTTTTATCGACAGATTGAAGGTTCGTATCATTGCGTGCTTCCAAAGTATGCATTCCATAGGATTTTCAAGACAGTGATTACTGTTGTTAAATGTTATAGTAAGCAGGAAATGGTGGGAAATGAGGAATTGTAGGGTCCTGATGCATCAGGATGTGAATATTGTCGTGATACGCCTATCTGTACAAGTGGGGCCCCTGGTTCTATGATCAGCCCATTGATCTGACGGGCCCACGTTGAGTGGAGGATGCACTAAGATATCTCAGATTGGTAGATCCTATTCCTAACCCTTCAATCAGTGGCCAACATATATGTGGTTAAAGAAAAGATCAACCAATGGTTCTGGAAAGAAGCCCCAAGGATTGGATTTATCGGATCTTCTAATCTGGAAGATCTTTAGAGAATTTACCCATCCACGGTGAGGTCCATCAGGTCCCCAATCTGGATAAATGAACCATGAGCCCCACTTGTGCTGATAGGCAAATTAGGGGACTGTTCACGTTTCTTGATGCTTCTGGACCCTCTAATTTCGCATAAATAATAAAACTTTATGGATCTAAAGAGGAATCATATGAAATACAAGTACAGAAGCCTTATGTTTTCTCAAATACTTTTGTTGTTTGAAGATCACTTTTCAGTTGCAAAGACAAAATCTCAGTTTGTATTTTGTAATGCTTTGTAATTGTAAGAACGAGTAACAAATCAAGAGTCCTTTCCTCCATCTATAATACTCAAAATCAGGATTTCTTCAAGAATGATTAAACAATAGTATCAGTATGTTTCTCAATCGACAATACAAATTCTCCTTCAGTATTTAAATTTTCCCAATGTCATTCTAGTCATTCATTTCCTAAATAATGAGCATGTATCTTGCCTTAAGGGCTTCTAAGTTATGTCATTTGGACACTTCTAGGTTCCTTCAATGGCCATAAGTTAAAGTGTAAATGCAATGATCATGAGTCCCAAACTGATCTACCAAGTGACCCAGTCCTAGTCCACCGACAGATTCCCAATCCCACACAAACCCAAGAAAGAAAAACGAAAAGGGCATATCTCTAAATCGCATCGTCCAATCATGCGTCCGTCATTTACTACTGGCCAAGAAGCCAAAATCCCACAAATTACACATTACACAGCCAGGGATGCACCACAAAAAAGATGGATAAAGCATATAAATACAATAGAATAGTACATAGGTCTGTCTATAAATGAAGCCAGTTTGATTTTTATATGGCAACATAGAGTTCAAAGCAGTTCACAACAGTACTTCTCCATGCGCAATCATTAATAGAGATTGACGCAGAGATCTTATTCTTGCATAACTGAAAAGGCAGTACTAGTATTTTCTCTCCTCCAAGAGCAATCATTAAAAGGCGTTGTCTTAGAGATCCTGCTCTAGATGATCAAACATGCGCAATATCCTCAACTAATGATCACAACGTTGTCCTGACATTCCACAGGTAATCTAGCCTCTCGATGTCTGTTTGGGCATGAACTTTTCAAATCACAATCCGAAGTTGTCGTCTTGCTGCCATAAATCAGTAAGCTCTCCAAAGTTCCCATCCCCACTGGTTTGCCTACAAATTGAAGGAGATACCATCGGGTTCCATGCTTCACACCCTGCATTAAAGAAGCCAATGAATTTTAGAGATTTTTCTACAGTAACCACCAGTGGAAGTTGATGACGAGTCACCAAATAGCTGGGACAGGCCATGGTGATTATGATGATGAATCACACCATGGAAAGGTCCCTCAACTGATTTGGGATGCATTTGGATCTGCTGTTCGATTGAGTTGCTCTATTCAAATTGTCATGACCATGGCATTCATAATGTGGAAGTAGCCTACACATTGCAGTGATACTTTTTCTAAATCCAAGATAGAAGTGACATAATAGTAATTTGGAGCCGAGCCCACTTTATTGTCTTTTCAATCAATTCAATAGTGCATCCAAACGTGACCTTGCAGAAGGCATTCTAATGTCTTACCATCACTCAGTGGGTTCATATTTCCAGGATACCCTGGCCATTCATAGCTCTGAAACATCGCGTCCTCATCCATCCCCAAGCAGGTTGGAGGTCTTGGATAAGGTGGCATGAAGCCAATTTGACTGAGATCATCAGCTAGATTGACTTCCTCCATAAAGTAGGATGGAGAGAGAGAGGCCATCAGATTACAAGGTTGCAATGTTGTTACTGAATTTGGAACGTTGTTTGGGAATAAACATTCGGAAGCATAAACCTGCAATCAGAAAAAGACGGTGTTCAATAAAATTCATCCGAGGATGCCATTCACTTAAATTTAAAAATTCCTGTGCCAATGGCCATGTTAGAGGAAGCCAATCCTCAGAACTCGCCCTCAATTTCTTTCTTCTAGCATCAGAAATTCCATTGTGCTTTCAACCGCTTTAGAAAAACAGTTGATTTTTTAGTTCTTGTTCTGTTATGTGCTTGATACCTTTGATATGTCTGAAATTTGATCATTAGACACCAAAAGGTTTGGGTCATCGTCGATCTCTATCACTGTCGGCTCTGACTCCACCCCCCTTCTAGTTTCAGATGGGGAAGCGATGGGGGTTGAATCATTGCTTTTGATGAATGGGTTGCTCTCTGGAGATGGACTTTCTCCAAAGGTTCTTGAGATTTTCTTTGAGAAATTTCCTTGGTTGAAGTCATTCATGGAAGATGATATAGCCTTCTTGGCTTTGGATTCCCCATAAATATCGCTGATTTTCTGTCCATGCTCGTTTTTCTTTACTACACGGCACAAAACGAAAGCACCCTGAAGAAAAAAAGATTTCCAAATGAATAAATAAAATTTTATTTATTGTCATTCCATTAAAGGAAATCAATGTGTTCGCAACTTTAGAAACAATCATCAATGTTAAAAAGTTCGGATTGGGGAAAAATTCAAGAAGAAAACCAATCACAAAAAAATCTTGAGATTGGGGGAAAAACAAATTATCTTTATTTTTTTGGTTCTTTTACACTTCTTCATAATTCGTTTATTACTTAACAAGTGAATCATGAATGATTCATGGATGGCGTGAATTTGGGAGAAATTTGAGAATAATTCATGAATTTTTCAGAACTTCTGATAATTCTGTAACTACCATGAGCCATTACTCCAAAAAGAATAAATACCTGAAAATTGGAAGATCCTTCAGAAGGATCTCCACAGAGACGATATTCATGCATCACCCAATCGGTCCGATCTCCTAAAGGAGCTCTTCCACAATAGAAAACCAGGGTCTTCCTCAACCCGATCACAGAGGAACTACAAACTACTTTTCTGTCTTTCCCAGTGGCTTTCCAGTAGCCTGCAGCAGTAGCTCTGTTTGTACGTGAGCCATTTGGATACTTCCTATCACGGGGGCAGAAAAAGAACCATTCCATGTCCCTTTTCGGAAGGAATGACTTATCTGCAAGGCCAAAATACAATCCACACTTCATTAGTTCCCAAAGAACAAACCATACTGGCAAACATACAGCCCTGATGTCTCGATTTGGATGTGATAAAAGAGTTGTAACAGCAAAGACATCAGAAGCACAGGATTTAAATACAAAACCAAAGAACATTTTCAATAGTAACAAAACACCAATTTTCAATCTATAAGAGAACTGACTAAGGTGCTACGTAATAACAAACACCCATTTCATGTGAAAGTCTGAAATGCAATAAAAATAACTAAACTGTTACAGAAAGAAGTGTCCATGTTGATATCAATGCACTACAATCTACAAGCACATGGGAGGAAAAGTCACAGAATTTGAGTGAAGCTAGAGAAACAACAAATACCAGGTAAATCCCATGGGTTGAACTTGTATAACTCGATCTCTGGAATAACTTCAAGCTCAATCTTCAGTCCATCTACTTTCCTCTTTAAGTAGTAACTCACCAACTCCTCGTCAGTTGGGTGGAACCGGAAACCAGGCGGCAAATACATCCCACCCATTGTCCCACTCATCAAACGATTGAAGTCTCTAAAAACAGCGACTTTCCAATAAAAAAAAACCAAAACCAAAAACAAAACAAAAAAAAAAGGAAAAAAAAAGTAAAAAAAGAAGAAAAAGGAACTAACAAAAACTTATATCGTATTCATGAAAATTTCTGCTAAGTGCCTACACTGTAAGTATTGAAAATTTGGAAAATCCAGAAATAGAAACTTTTGGCAACAGATAGTTTCAGCAAAACCGCCCAGAACTTCCAGAGGACGCAACCGTCGTACAGCAGAATCATTCTTATTAATTCAAATGTCCTAAATGGGGATGTTTCCAACCCAAACACCAACGTCCAAAGAAGATGAAGAGACCAAATTAGATATTTGAAGTCCAAAATTCCGGAAACACCCAGAAACTAAAACCACACAAATCTTCAGAAAAAAAAAGAAAAAAAATGGGTAGTTCTGAAACCAAATAAGAAGACTGAAACCTAGTTACAACTTCCAAAATCAGGACCTCGTGCAATGCCCAAAAGCCAAAAACATCCAAATCCCGCGAAAAAAACTGAAATGGGTAGTTGCCAAACTGAGTAAAAGAGGCACAAACTGGTTAGAACTTCCAAAATTGGAATCTTCTGCGGTACCCGACAGCCGAAACCATTCAAATCTTTTAAAATTCTGAACTGGGTGGATAAGAAACTGAAGAGACCTAAAAAACTGGTCAGAACTTCCAAAATTGGAATCTTTTGCAATACAAGACTGCTCAATTATCTACTAAAACTTGAAATTTGAATGCAAGAAATGGGAAATTCAAATTAGCTGAGGATGTGTTAGGAAGCTAGAAGTGTGTAGTGGAACAGAGTAGGAGGATTGTTATCTTATATAGAGGTTAGAGGATAGCATTTCCAAACACCGAAAGTTCAGATGATTGTATGAAGCGATCCCAGATTTTCCACATTGTGGGGCCCACTACCAAAAGCCAATTCACAAAAGGTCTAGTTTTCCCGCCACATATTGATTACCGTTAGTGGGATTTCCAGTTTTGCGCTCCTGCGCCTGCCTGGGAACCTAGGTGGGGCCCAACTTGATATTTTTGAGAAATCCACCCCGTCCATCCGTTTTGTGAGCTTATTTTAGTACATGACACGGAAAATGATCCGAATCCAAGACTCAAGTGGGCCTAACTAAAGGAAAAGGTGGGTAGAGAAATTCCTACCGTTGAAACCTCTCTGGGGTCCACAGTGATATTTATATGACATCCATACCGTTCATAACGTCATTCCTACTGGGATGAACTGACAACACAAATATTAACCTGATTCAAAACTTCTGTAGCCCCACGAATATTTCAACTGTCAAAATTCAATCGCCGTGTTTTCGGCCCACTTGAGTCTTGGACCCGGATCATTTTCAGTATCATGTCCTAAAATGATCTCACAAGACGGATGGACGGGATGGATTTATCAAAAACACCACGGTGGACCCCACCTACGTTCCCAGCGCAGGAACTTCTTGGGAAAAGAATTGGTAGGAAATCCGCGTCCGGATCATTTCCAGTTTTGCCCTCCTTAGCTTGCTCCACGTCATCCTGAGTCGGACGGACGAAAAGGCTTGAAATAACCTAAATGGCCACTTTTGACCGAAGACGAACACGATCGCGTGCAAATTCGAGCCTGTGTAATGACCAAAATACCCTTTTGAATACAGTCAATGACTGTGGCAGAATCCTCTAAAACGTTTGTAGAAAAAGCTTACTCTACAACTCTGCCTGTAGGGCCACTGTAGTTTTTTTACGGGATCCAACCTGTTAAAAAATGTCTTCTCAGAAATAAATTGGGTCAGGCCAAAAGTAAGGTCGATCTAATTATAAGTTTGACCACCACTTGAATTTGGAATTTTTGGGTGGATGTTCATTATTTTCTATGGTGTGGATCACTTGATGGTTTTATATACTTTATTTTTGGGTAGTGTTATCATCGTGATAGGACTCACTTGATACATGGGTTGGATGGACTAAAAACTACACAATAGACCCCACACAGATAGCTCTATAACATTTAGCCGTACGTGAGTAAGTTCCATGCATGTTATTCACGTTTTTGGAGAAGACCCGGCCTTAAACAGAAGGGGAAGGTCCTGCTCATCAGCGGCAAAGGTAATGCCTGATGACGGCTATGATTCGATTTCAGATGTGGTGTCCACTGCTTGTTGATCCAAATCATTCATCTCATGGGGAATCACTATGGAGGGTGGATAACCAAGAGATACCCAGATTGGAAGATTTTAATCCTGTGATGTTTGGCCTTTTCTCCATTGAATGTAGTTCGTTGCTATAACTCTATCCTAACCGTCTATTTTGTACATACCCCAAATTTAAGGTACGATACATCACATCAACGGTTTGGATTGCCCAGCCGCACGTTTAAGGAGGCCACAATTGCCACCTATAGTTTGGATTTGCCTACACGGCTACACCCATTTTCCATTTTGGATCTGCTAACCAAACAGGGTGGTGTAAATATCAATTTTCAAATAAAAAATAATTACTATTTATGAAAAGTTGTTGGATGTTTCCATTAGCTAACCAAACAGGGTGGTATAATTACTCAATGCTCAGCTGGGTTTGGGCTGACTCAAACACGCGAAATCAAATCTCTTTAAATACTCGACTCGATGTCTAATTATCATGTAGTGGTATAAGATCATCATCTTCTTCAAATCTAAGCCTTATCCCAACTTGTTGGAACTGGCTACAGGGATCATGTCCCCACCATTCCGCTCTCTCAAGTGTCATAATTTATTTAGACCATTGGTGATATCTTTAGTTGTATGAAGATTGCAAGAAAACATCAATTGGTGTGCTAGATATAGAGAGTCCGCATCCCAATTTTGAAGCGACTTGGTTTGAATCACGTCCTATTTTTTAAGTTACCAAATTGACTCAATGAGTAATGTGAGTCAATACCAACTTGAGTCATTGAATCAACTTAACGAGTCATACCAAGTCAAGATCGTGACTCGGATAAAAATCTTTGAAGGCCTGTTTGGATTGTAAAGTTACTTAAGATAAGCAACTAATCAAATAAGTTATCTTGGCTTCTACTTAATAAGCAAATTAGTTTCTTATCTTTGCCTCGGTGGCAGACTCCTAGGAGTTTATGTTAAGTCCCTTGATATACATTGATACACCATCCTTTAACTACTCAAGCTTTTAGATTAAAGTGGTTGTTTGACATGGTATCAAAGCAAAAGGTCCTGTCTTCAGATTTCGAGAGCAGTAAATATGCCTTCGTAATGTTCATATCATTAGTAATGTTCATATTGTTTATTATGTGGGCCATTTAGCATTAGGGTCTAACCATTAATGTACATCATTCATTGCCCATCATGTGTGGGTCATCATCTATGAGGCCTAGCTTCAATATCCACTACCTATCACGTGGAGCCCACCTTTGATGTGGACTGTCCATCATGTTGGTCCCACCTTTGAAGTGGGTTGTCCATCATGCCAGCCCCACCTTTGATGGGATGGTCCATCATATGGGGCCTCCTTAGATATGGACCAAATGAGAGAGCAACGCCTAACATGAACTATGAGAGACAGCTTATTTGCTTCTCCTCTCTTTCTCTATCCCAATTCCTCTCTTTAACAACTTATGAAAAGTAGAAAAGGTAAAAAAGATTAACTGAAGTAATTATGTATTTTAAGTAAAGAAAAAAGTTACTTATAATTAATCATAAACCAAACTTACTTATTTGAAATAAGTCACTTATCTATGTACTATTGTAAGTAGAAAAGTAACTTATTTGGTGGTTATCCAAACAGGCCCTTATAGTTGAGTTGCCTCGGTTGAGTTGTGAGTCAAGTCACTGAGTTTTAGAACCATGCTACTTCCTTCAACGTGTGGTACTAGATCTATCGGCACGCTAAGAACAAAATCATGTTAGTTGCTTCTAGGGGCACACATGTGTCAGGTAAAATCATTCATCAAGTGCATGTCCCGCTTAATTATCCTCCATATGCATGAACTTAATAGGCTTATCAATATGGTTTTCAATATTTAAAGTATGGTTCATAATTTGGTAGTTTGTAAGTGCTTGAGTATCATCAATCACACTCTTCTAAAGTATCAAAGTTCTTTGTACTAGTGTATACCAACTCTATAGTATATGTTCTTAATACCTTGTAGTATGTAGCATAGAGTAAGAAAATGATCTCAGCCAAGTTGAGTTATACATCATTGGCCTTGGTTAGCTCAGCCCGAGTAGTAGGCCTAGATTTCAAGCTCTATCTTAGCCATCGATCTAAGTTTAGTGGCTCAAGCCCTAGTCTTTCAAGCTACGAGTATGTGTGTGTGTGTGTGTGTGAGTGTGTGTGTGTGTGTGTGTGTGTGTGTGTGTGTGTGTGTAAATAATAAATATAATTATTATCCATCCCGTGCGCATAACATTATATATATATATATATATATATATATATATATATATATATATATATATATATATATATATATATATATATATATATATATATATATATATATGCATGTTATTGTATAAATGTGTGTGTGTGTAGTGTAGAAAATCATACAAAACTATGAAGAAGAGAGTCTTAACATCTATGGAAAAGAAAGAAAAAATAAAAGAAAATGTGTAGAGAAAAGAGAAAGGGAAGAACAATAGCTTGGTAGCTACCATTGATGATGTGGAGGAGCGTGAAAAGGTGAAGAGGAAAATCACTGTCTTTCTCAAGTAATTAAAACCTTAAATTCACGAGGTACTATCTTGAATCTATAAGAAAAAATAAGAAAAACTTGAATAATTTTATTAATAATGTATAATGTGTATGATTTCTCAATTACACAATTAATAAGGATAAAATAAAACTTTAATTCATAATTACCAAAAATGAAAAAAAATTAACCTTAATAAAAGTTTTAATTCAACTAGAATAGAACTTACTACTGAGTTTCGTAAAAAAATAAAAAGTCATAAATTAACCTTATAAGAGGATTCTCAAAATGATTACAATCAATCTCCAAAAGAAATGAAAATCTAAAACTCTAAAAATAAAGAAATACGACATAAATTGAAATTACTAAAAATAGTAAATTTTTCCTAAATTTTTTATTTTGATATGGAAGTATACATTTTCTCGTAAAACGGATGGACGCAACTTGCTAAGCAGGTTGATTGATCCCAAAACCATTGTTACATAAAGATTGATAGGTTCTGCATCCCGTAACGATACTCGGATAAAAAAGTTTTAGCTAATTTATGGTTTACACTTCCAACGACAATTTTTTCCTATTCGAAATGAATTTCTTCAAACCAGATACGCATGGGGCTTAGTTACATCATGCCCTACAAAGGACTGAGCTTGGATCTGACGAATTACTTCCTCTTTTGTTTAACCTTCTTTTAATCCAACCATGTTAAGAATGTGTGCCACGTCCTACATCATCAGTTGACCATATTCCGAAGGATTTATTCCATCAAATAGCTTCATAACAACACTTTTCAATTTTTATAGTTCTTCATTGTTAGAACTTGAAGAACAATAACACTTGATGTCTCTATGATTGAGTGCCCCACTACTAAAAGATAAATAAATAAATTGTCAATTAGTACTCACACAAAATGAAACTGGAAAAAAAAAAAAATCAAAATATGACTAATCTCCTCGCCAATGAAACCTCAATACCATATAAAAAATCACATAAGCAAGATTATAGAAATGAAAAATCACACAAGGAGACCAGGTTCTTAGAATCCTTGAAAAAGAAAAAAGAAGAAAAAAAAAAAAAGCATATAAAAAGTAGAGACAAAAAGACAAAAGCTAGTTCATTAGAGAGGCAAAAAGACAAAAAATAATTTATTAAAAAAAGTAAGAGAGAGAGAGAGAGAGAGGAGATAAGGTTTTTACCTTCGTGTTATTCACTTAATAACCAGCCCTCATACAAAAACTGGTATTTTTAAATCCTACTAATACTATAAATCTAAGAAATAAATAAATCCTACTAATACTACAAATCTAAGAAATAAATTTTCTTACTAATTATTTTCCTAAATTGATTTTGCCCACAGCTTACTCAATAACTAAGTATTGTAATTAAATTAAGACTTGATCATAATAATTTTCAACATGTAAAGCTATTATTTTATATTGGTAAAAATAACAACATTTCTCAAGTGACCCATAATTGAGATCAGTAACTAACACTGAGAGAATGGGCAAAGAAACTAGATGGTACAGCTTTAGTTTCCCTATATAGTAATCATAAATAAAAACACTAGATGGTACAGCTTTAGTTTCCCTATATAAGCATATGCTTTATAGTTAGTAGTTGTTTTTAGCCTTCTTCGCTAGCCAACTAATGGTGCCGGTAGAAACCTAGCTGCCTTCCCAGCCTTACCAGTGGTAGCCCTTTTGGGCTGAGGACTTGGGAAGGAACAAGGAGGTTGGGCTATTTAGTTAACATTAGGCTAGACCAAGCTTGAAAGAAAATCACTAGGATGGTGTTACTATCTACACCACATTAGAACTCTTTAGTACCAAAACTAATACTAAAAATAAAAAATGGGCACTTATGTATCAAAAAGAGGTGTAAATATCAGTTACCGGGTACCAGTGCAACATCTGGAAAGATGTGTATGTATAAAAAAAGAGAGGTACAAATATCAGTCATGAGGGAGTAGAGCAAACCCTTCAAGAAAACTAAGGGGCATGTATGTATCAAAAGGAGAAGGTGTAGATATTAGTTAGGATGCACTAGAGAAACATCTACAAAGAGAATTAATGGGTACAATGCCAAAACTAAAAATGGGTGCGTATGTGTCAAAAAGAGAGGGTGCAAATATCAGTTAAGAGGCCAGGCACTTGAGAATCATCTAGAAAGAGAATTAAAGGGCACAATGCCAAAACTAAAAATTGGTGTGTACGTATAAATAAAAAAAAGAGGGTGCAAATATCAGTTACGGGGGACTATAAATGCAACATAGAGAGAGAGAAAGAGAGAGAGAGAGAGAGAGAGAGGGTACAACTGTACAAGGGCCATTCACATGATGCAAAACCAGTCTAATCAAGAGACTTGAAACATAGGTATGAAATGGCCAATGTAAAGAAAAGGCCCCATAAAGGGCGTGGTCTTCTATAATGACAAAAATGAGATGGAGCTTATGGGGATGTGTGGACCTTATCACCTGTCGCTGTTGGGCCTACACTTTCGGCCCCTTTGTCTATGGTGCGATGTATCTCCAACGGTTGTCAATAAACGTCAGCAGCTCATAGAAAACTGAAAGCTTTATTTATTATATATTTACTTTTGGAACGTTAAATCACTGTTTTTGTTGTTTAGCAGCATCTCGATAATAGAAAATCGGAAAAGGGCACGTCCAAACGCTATAGGCAAAAGCCAAAGTGCCCAAAAGTCACTTCGACTCCAATTATCAGTGAAAGACGTCTGTTCCGCTTTCTATGGTTCGTACTTGTATTTCTCGTGGAACACGCGAGCACCTCCCGGGCTATGTTATTGCTATGTGGACATCTTGAGTTCTAGTTCTGGTGAGCCTGGCGCAAGTTTGGCATCATGACCATCCATCATGAGTGGATGGGGATGGATGGTGTGGCCACCATCGGATGATTGCAGCCTTTCTTCTTCTGTGCATTTCCGTATATGTAGTGCGATGATAAACTCATGATAGAGCTGTCGATCTTTCCCTTTGAATATGGCCCATTGGATGTTTTGTTTCCTGTTATCTGCTGGGATGTCACCAATCAACGGTTGAGATTAACGATTAAGCCTGATTTTTGTTTCATGACCGGTTCTTCCTCGCGCCCAGTGGATGGATGGATCTGATCATCCACCAACCATTGACACGTGTTGATTGATGTGAGTCGCGGTAAATTAAAACGCAATATGTATGCACGTACTTGTGCATGGATACATCTGCTTGTACGTCCATTAGAAGTGGAATGCTTTTAAGCCCTGCAACTCGAACCACATGGTTCGCGACCTAGACCGTTGATCTGACGGACCAAGATGCTCCAAGATCTCCAAAATTGAAAGATCCTGATCCTTCCATGATGCAGGAAAGGTGGTGATGATAATCACCGTTTTACTCAAAGTATAAATACTTTAAATCCATAAGATGCTCTTAATTCACAAGAGAAATCTTGAATCATTAAGAGAAAATAACAAAAGTTAAAATTTAGTTAATAATATGAAAAATAATATCTAAAAATGAGTTTAAGATAATGTTTAATACACTAAACAAAACTCTATAATTAAATTTTAAAAAAGTCCGCATCTAAATAAGAAAGAACTAAGAGAAAAGCACATCAATCCGTGCCATTCGTCAATTGGATTTGATTCATCGATTTAACCCGCCAACCATGAGTGTCGATCACTCAAAGAGATCAGAAATCGTTTAGAGAGTTCGAACTTTATCCTATGATACTTTGAAATATTTCAATTGGCCGATCAGATGTTTCGAGGATCGAAAATGCTAAAACTTACCTAGAAAGAAAATTAAATTTTCTATATTTTTAGGCAGGAGTTTAATCCATCGACCAACATGCTGTATATCAATTATTCTTGGGCAAGCTCGGCCCCTTAATTATTCACTGTCCATCCTGGCCATTAATTAGTCTGCGGCCCATTATATATCATTCCACATTGGCACGTGTGTGACAAAACCCTGTGCTCATCTCAAAAGAACTTGTACGCTTATCATTCCCTCCAAGTCAAACAAACCCACGTGTGATATCATCGCTGTAGAAAATGCGTGTCCCATCCCTTTCACTTCACCGAATGAATGTTGCTGTCAAGTGCACGTTCCACCTAAGTGGCTTCCTTATGTATACACATGGCACAGATGTACGGGATCCAGACCGTTCATCTATTGTAACCTCGACCATACGTCGGAAATCACAACAATAAGATGATCCGGGCAATCAACAGGCGGTTCGACTATTTCCTAACCTGGTTAGTCCTTCAATCGACGGCTACGATTGCCCAGTTTTTTGGGGCAAACCCTAACCATGATAGGGCCAAAAAACGAATATCTGGATCTGGGGCACGTGTAACGAATGAGAGCTGTATATCCTCCTAGCACGGAGCGCGGTCAATCTCGTTTTGATCTAAGGCCGGTTCCCCTGCAACGTTGCAGAATAAGCGTTTGTGACATCCAAACTCGTCCAGAAGGATCTCCGGCCACCAAGTGGGACAAAATCAGGCCATTCTAACCTTCATGTGGGCCACATGAATTTGAGTGTTTTTGGATGGCTGTCTATCGTTTTCAATAGTGGGGCCTACCAGTTGATTGGTGATTAGCCATGATTTCGGTAGCATCTTATCATCATCATGGTGGGGCTTACTCGACTTTCGAGTTGGATCGCGCACAAACATCACAGCGGGATCCTTGGTTTACTTTTAACTCAGCCCAATAGGATTTCCATACAGTTGAACAGCTGGTAACTGGTAAATCACAGTTTAATAGTTTTTGCGCCAGATGAATAACTGTTTTAGAATTACAGTTTTTTCTTCTTAGAGTTGGGATGAAACTAATATTTAATCCTATCAGCGGCCAGGATCTCTCTAAGGAGTCCTTGGGATGCTGGAAAATAGTCCTGTGGGAATTGGAATTCTTAGGTACTTGCCAATTCTTCCGTTTGGGCCATTCACATACTTGAATTGGTTTTCCATGGGAATCAATTTCCACAAAAGAAAGTCTTTCATATCAGATAATCCTAGCCTTTTGATCCAAAAACCATCCAAGCAGTCGTTTTTGGGTCACGTGAGGGCCCCAAAATAATTAAATACCCTATTTGTGCGTTGAAATTTTTATTCTTGGCTTTTACGTTTCTACCATCAAAATGATAGCTACCACTACTAATTGAATAGTTTGAAACATTATTATATGAAAATTTAATTATAATTTCTAAATCCCACATAGATCTAACTTCAACCTGAGCAAATAGATCATTTAGTTTTTGGCCTGGACCCAACTGGAATTTTAATGGTTGGAAATAGATCCCAAAACTATGAGCTGATTCTTAAATGGGTTAGGTCGACTGGCCCTCCTTGGCCCAACCCAACCGAACCCATTTGCACATCAGACGAACTGTAGACGGCCTACCTTTAAGCGATCGTTGGTGTTTCTCTGCTGGGTCCACTCTAATCCAAAGATTCACCGTTTGGCTATATATTATGTTTTGTGGGGCCGACACAAATCTGTGACTGTAAGAAAAAGAGCGGTTGGGACCAACTTGAATGTGGACACTGTATGTTTCCTTCGGAAACAAAGGGGAGGTTTTTTTTTTTTTTTTTTTTTTTTTTTTTCTTTTTAATATTTATATAAGATTCTTGATCAACGAAACGATAACTATTTCTTCTGTCATCGATGTTACAAGTGGACCCATATTTCAGTGATGCAAGTAGTTCGCCTGCTGGCCCCATCACGTGTGAGCCATACCCGAATATCTCACCCATCAGACGATTCTAGTCATCCGTATGAACAGTCACAGTCCACAAGCAATGGTGGACCAATCCAATGGTTAGAAACATCTGCTGGTGGGGATGTGTAGGAACTTTCCATCAAGGATAGTACACCAACCTATGAACGGTTTGGATCAACAAAAGGTGGACTTAAAGTATGCAAGTTGATGGCCATACATGCCAATTGATCAAAAGAATATGTTGCGAGAGATTATAGAGATGAATCGGGCCATACATGCCAATGTTGAACACGTGTGCAATATCCGGGCCAACTACTAGGTGCTGCTGATCATATCCTGGCGCATAGAATACGTGGACAATGGTCCATATTCAATGTACACTTTGTGGCACCCGTTGAGGAGTCCGGCACTCCCCTGATGGACAGTCATAAATACCGAAGGACTATACTCACGTTAAGCCCCCACCTGCTACATGTCATGGCTTTCTCACACGTGTGCCACATTCGATTAGGTGTGCGAAAAATCAGGAAGTCTCTCTCTCCTAGGTCAGGCAACCCATCTATCTTGAACTGATGACCGTTGGTTTCATTGCTTTGATCTTATCTTTGGGGTCCTTCTGACTCGCTGGTAGCCTCACAAAGAGTTTCAATAAGAGGTTATGGGGTTCGAGTTAGAGCTGGACACAAACCTGCTAGCTTGGAAGTTCAGCCTATCCATATCGAAAAGGTTCAGCTCCGCCCAATTTGAAGTGGAGTTCGAGCTAGCAACAAGTACCCTAACGCAGCCCATTTATCGTATTTAATAAACGGGCGAACCAAATCTCTTATAGTGTCGGCCCTAGCCCAACCTAAAGCTCAACTCACCTAGTTTGGACCGGCCTTACCCAACCCGTAGGATACTAGGTATAAAAAAAAGAATTATAAACATCATGTCTATTTAGAAGTAGCAGTACCCTTTTGGAGGATGTTAAACAACATGTAGTAAGAAACACTCATGCCTTTTGTGTTATTTCTAATTTTTTAATTTCTTTTCATATAAACAAACAACAAGAAAAGAGTCATCATCTATTCGAACTCGGCCTGACTCGGTTTGAAATTTTGGACCAAATCAATCCTGGCACAAACCAGATTTTTCTAGAGCAAACCAAACTCAAGCT
This sequence comes from Liriodendron chinense, assembly GCA_003013855.2. NCBI lineage: Eukaryota > Viridiplantae > Streptophyta > Magnoliopsida > Magnoliales > Magnoliaceae > Liriodendron > Liriodendron chinense. The sequence continues at coordinate 7,771,354 of PVNU02000637.1, read as the reverse complement.
GCATGAGTCACCCCGAAACCCAAACTAGGCCAATCCACAAACTAAGGTGGCATAAAAACGAGCCAAACCCAAACTAGGACTAACTCAGCCCAACCCAAATCGTTGCACACCTCTAGTTTGAGTACCCACTGTGGTGTGAGTGTGTGTGGGGTGTTGATGTAGAATGAGTCGCAAATTCATTCATGGCTATGATGGACAACAGAAAGGGTGTTGATGTGGAATGTGTCACGGATTCGTTGCTGGTTATGATGAACAAAAGAAAGGAGTCCAAGAGAAATCAACAACTTATAGCATAGTTTGATTGCTCGACCCGCCCAGTCAATCCATTGGTCGACGCTTATGGTCGACTGTCCGGTCAATAAAGATCGACGGACGACACAGATTTGCACGTTTTCTTGTTTTTCTTTTCTATTTCATTTAGGATTCTTTAATCACGTTTCTAAGGTTTATTTATACTTATTTAAATTCTTTTAAACTCATTTTTATGAATTATTTATTATTATTATTCAATAAAAATCCTAACTTCTGCTGCTTTGTACGGGGATTCTAAGTATTCTCTTGTGAATTCAAAAGGGCCGTGTAGATTCAAGGTATTTATTGATTGTAGAAGACAGATGATCATCCATATCACATCCTTCCTTACATCAGCTGTGATTGTGTATAAAAAAATAAATTAATAATAAAACATTTTTAAAAAAAATCTTATCTTTGTGCATTTGTAGCGCTCAACGGATGGGAACGGAAATACTGAATCAATTTTGGGCGGGTTGGTTAAGCACGGCCCAAACATTTTTAGCCAGGTCTTGGGCGTACTGTTTTAGGCCCATGCTGGGATTGGTGGAGCTTGGGCCTTTGGTTTTAAATGCAGGCGCAGGCGTAATCTACCCTGGCCAAATCCCAGTCCGTTGCCACCCCTAGAAAAATCTCACCATGACAGTTTCCTCTAATAACTATCTAACCAGTAAGATAGCACCAGTCATCACACATTATGAGAATTTCTAGATGAACGGCCTTGTCAGCGAACTTCATCTTCGCAAGCTTACACTGACGACACGTTGGCATCTTTACTTTCTTACCTTTAGCAGCAACTGGAAAAACGACAAAGCCGACTGGGATGGATTTGGGCCCAAAACTGAGCCCTTAAAAAATAGTTAGGCCTCAGCTCGGCCTTGACTGGCCCTAAAATGTGAATTTTCATAATCCATCTCTTGATCAGGGGTCAGGATCTCTCTAAAGGGTCCTTTGGATGCCTGGAAAATAGTCATGTGGGAATCGAAATTCGCAGGTACGTATTTGCCATTTCTTCCACTTGGGCCCGTCACATACTTGGAATTGGTTTTTCATGGGAATCAATTTCCACAAAAGAAAGTCTTCCATGTCAGATAATCCTAGCCATTTGATCCACGAACCATCCAAGCAGTCCTTTTTTGGTCACTTGAAGGCACCAAAATAATTAAATACACTATTTATGCGTTGAAATTTTTATGCTTGACTTTTACTTTTCTACCATCAAAATGATAGCTACCCCACTAATTGAATAGTTTGAAACATTATTATATGAAAATTTAATCATAATTTCTAAATCCCACGTAGATCGAACTTCAACCTGAGCAAATAGATCATTTATTTTTTGGCCTGGACCCAACTGGAATTTTAATGGTTGGATATATATAGGTCCCAAAACTCTGTTCTGATTCTTAAATGGGTTAGGTTTGGCGCCCCTGGTCCAACCCAACCGAACCCATTTGCACACCCTGCTAAAATGGTGTCATGTGGAGATATCAGACGAACTCTAGATGGCCCACCTTTAAGTGATCGTTGGTGTTTCTCTGCTGGGTCCACTCTAATCCAAAGATTCACCCTGGATCACCAAAAGGTGGACTCAACCTATGCAAGTTGTTGGTCCGAGCCAATTGATCAAATGAACATGCTGCTAGAGAATAAAGAAATGAATCGGGTCCCACATGCCAACGTTGAACACGTGTGGAATATCCGGGCCGGTTATTAGGTGTTGCTGATCATATCTTGGCGCATAGATTAGGTGGACAGTGGTCAGTGGTCAGTGGTCCATATTCAATGTGGGAGCGGATTACCGGTGACCATGTGCCCGGGGCTGTGTGGGGTCCACAAACATGGCCGTGAAAAATTCACTCCGTTCGTATTTTCTGAAAGAACACAATAAGACAGGATTCTAAAAATCAGGCAGATCCAAAACTCAGTGGGCCACACCAAAAAAAAAAAAAAAAAAAAACAGTGGGAACAGCAACATCCACCGTTGAAACCTTTTTGGAGCAGACCATGATGTTTATATGCCATCCAAACCGTTCATAGAATTATTACCACTTAAATAAACTGTAGAAACAAATATCATCCTGATACAAAACTTCTGTCATCATCGCCAGGCGTTCAATCCACACTGTTTCGTGTGGTATGGCTCACATGAGTTTTGTATCTGCCTGATTTTTAGAATCTCGTCTTATTGTGGTCTATCAAAAAAGACGTACGGAGTGGATTTATCACGGACAGCTACCATTCAATGTACGCTTTGTGTCACCCGCTGAGGAGTCCGGAACTCTCCTGATGGACAGTTATAAAATACCAAAAGACTCTATCACGTTAAGCCCCACCTGTTACATGTCCTGGGTTTCTCACACGTATGCCACATTCGGCAGGTGTGCAAAAAATCAGGAGGTCTCATGTAGACCGTTGGTTTCATTCCTTTAATCAACGGATAGGAACTCAAGTGGGAAATACTGAATCAATTTTGGGCCGGCTGGTTAAGTCCGGCCCAAATTTTTTTACCCGAGACTTGGTTGGTGGGGCTCGGACTTTTGGTTTTAAATGCTGGCCAGGCCCAGGCCTAACAAGCCTGGCCCAACCCCTGTACGTTGCACCCCTAGAAAACTCTCACTTTGACAGTTTACTCTAATAAGCATCTAAACAGTAAGATCGCACCAGTCATCACATATTATGAGACTTTCTAGATGAACGGTCTGCATCATCACGTTGTGGGGCAAGCCTGTTGGCTTATTCCAACCGATTTTAGGGGGCGTTTGGATAGTAAGTTACTTAAGATAAGCTACTCATAGCTCAAGTAACTTATCTTGATTTCTTAGACTGAAGTGATTAAGTGACTTTATATAAATAAAATACAGTTAGTTATAATTGATTATAAACCAATTAGTAAGTAGAAAAAGGCAGCTTATTTGATGGTATTCAAACGGGCCTAAGGGTCCCGAGCTCGAGACAGGCCAAGGCTTTGAGAGCTTCCATTATGTATGGGTTTTATTCACACCGTCCATTCATTTTTTCTGTATCATTTTAGTTTCCGAGCCCAAAAATTAGGCAGATCCAAGGGTCAAGTGGACCACAGTAGGTAGTAAATGCTTACCATTAAAAACTTATTGGGAGCCACAGAAGTTTTGGATCAATCTGATAATTGTGCTGTCCCTTCATCAAGGTCTATATGACCTTATGAACAGGAAGTTTCAACGGTGGTCCATTTGAGCCTTGGATCTGCCTCATTTTTGGGGTCATAAATTAAAATGATATGTCAAAATGGATGGACGGTGTGGATAAAAGCAATATATCATGGTAGACCCTCAGAGACCCTGCCCGTCCCCAGCCGCGCCCGATTTTAAGCAAGTCATGCTGATGCTGGGCCACGGCTGTCATTTCGAGCCTTATGCACTTATATCGGGCCTCTGCCATTTACTTGTTGGGCGTCAGACACAATCTGAAGATGTCAGGCCCACCCATAGGCTGCTCTGCAGAATTTTTGCCACTGTCTTCCATCTCCATTGTTTCTCAGTGAATAAACGGTTCTGATTACCGAGATTCATCTCCATGTAAGTTTGGCGGTCCTACGTGCTACAATTTACAATTCTCATGCATTCCTATTAAATAAATATCTACAGACTTTAGTCTACAGCCATACTTAAGACTACAGCGCTCGTTCACCACAACTAACTATATTGGAGCAACTCATCCGACGTACAGTCGTTTATATGCATGCCAATCGTACCGTCCAAATCGTACGATCAGAATTGGATGGTTCATACAATGAAGAACACAGCAATCTAACGATTTAAACCCTCCGATTTTTCCTTCTAACTTTCCAGAGTAGATTATTAACCGCCCATTCCAAACAAAACTCCCTTTTTTTTTTCCAAGTGAGGGAGATGCACCGAAAAATAGTAGATCCATCTCTAAGTACACATGGCAAGGTGACTTATCATCTGTGACCATCCATTTAGTTTCCCCCACCACTTAAAATTAACATACATCGAATGTTCCTGTCATCTGATCAGTGGCCTCCAAAGCAATGGCAGAAAACAAATTGGTTAACGGTTAAAATTAAATGCTGAAAAGAGATGAAAAATGATGGTAAAGGTTAGATCTTTTAATAAATGGGCCATCCAAAATACTCTGTGATAGATGGACCGTCCAGATTAAAACATTAATATGCCATGTGTAAAAGAAAAAGACAGCTCTTCCATATTCCGGTTCTCCCTAATCCACCGTATCATATCCCTTTCAAATGAACGAAATATCCAAAACCCCATATCCAAAACCTCAGCCTCTCCGGAAGAGGAATAGAAACCTCTCCCCAACACACAGCCATGGCAGCACCTACAGCAGCAACTACAACGAATCCATCATACTTACATTCCAATTTCCCAAAATACCCCTTCCTCTCCCCACCACCTCTGAAACTCCACTGCACCATCACCACCAGATTTACAATCCTCTGCCACTCCACCAAATCCCCTTCAAAACCGCCTCCAAACCTATCATCATCAGATCCTGACCATCCATCATCAAATCCCACCCTTTCTGACCAGCTCAAACCCCTCTCTCAAACCCTCCTCTCCCCCACCCCATCTTCTCCCAGCCTCACCTCCAAGCCTATCTCCACATGGGCCAACCCCACCAAGCCCAAGCCCACATCCCTCTCTCTCCAACGTCACAGACGCTCTCCATACTCCCACAACCCCCACCTCAAGGACCTCAAGCTCTTCTCTCACAAGCTCAACGACCCAGATCTCTCCCCCCAAGATTTCACATCCACCCTCCATTCCTTGCCCCACCCACCCACCAGAGAAAACGCCCTTCTCATCCTCAATTCCCTCAGACCATGGCCCAAGACCCTCCTTTTCCTCGATTGGATCAAGACCCAAAACCTCTTTCCGCTAGAAACAATCTTCTACAATGTCGCCATGAAGTCCCTGCGGCATGGGAAGCAGTACCAGCTCATCGAGGACCTGACGAACGAGATGGCCCAGCAAGGTGTTGAATTGGACAACATTACCTATTCAACAATCATCACCTGTGCCAAGAGGTGCGGCCTCTTCGACAAGGCGATCGAGTGGTTTGAGAGGATGTACAAGACGGGCCTCGTGCCAGACGAGGTCACTTACTCCACTGTCTTGGATGTTTATGCCAGGCTGGGGAAGGTGGAGGAGGTGCTGAGCTTGTATGAGAGGGGGCGAGCTGGCGGGTGGAAGCCAGACCCCGTTGCATTCGCCGTCCTGGGGAGGATGTTTGGGGAGGCTGGCGATTATGACGGGATCCAGTATGTTTTGCAAGAGATGAAGGCAGTTGGCGTGGAGCCCAATTTGATTGTATACAATACCTTGTTGGAGGCAATGGGGAAGGCTGGGAAGCCTGGTTTGGCTAGGAGTCTTTTTGAGGAGATGGTTGTGGCTGGGGTGACGCCGAATGAGAAGACGCTGACTGCCCTGGTTAAGATTTATGGTAAGGCAAGGTGGAGTCGCGATGCTCTGGAGCTTTGGGAGCGGATGAGGTCGAAGCGGTGGCCAATGGATTTCATTCTGTATAACACGTTGTTGAGCATGTGCGCAGATCTTGGGTTGGAGGAGGAGGCAGAACGGCTGTTTGAGGATATGAAGGGTTCAAAGCAGTGTCGGCCTGACAGTTGGAGCTACACGGCAATGCTGAATATATATGGCAGTGGGGGGAAGGTCGACGAGGCAATGAGATTATTTGAGGAGATGGCGGAGAGTGGTGTGAAGCTCAATGTGATGGGATGCACCTGTTTGATCCAGTGTCTGGGGCGGGCCAGGCGAATCGACGATGTGGTGCGGGTGTTTGGGATTTCAATGGAGAGAGGAGTGGAGCCTGATGACCGGCTCTGTGGGTGTTTGTTATCAGTCATGACTTTTTGTGAGGACGGCGAGATGGGTAAGGTTCTTGACTGTTTGGAGAGGGCTAATCCCAGGTTGGTTGAGTTTGTTAAAATGCTGGGGCGTGTGGAAGTCAGCTTCAATGAAATTAAAGAGGAGTTCAGAGGCTTACTCAACAACGCTGCAGTTGAAGTGCGGAGACCATTCTGCAATTGCCTGATTGATATATGCCGAAACCAGAATCGTCCTGAGCGGGCCCATGAGTTGCTCTACTTAGGCACTCTGTATGGACTGTATCCTGGTTTGCACAACAAGGATGGCAATGAATGGGCATTGAATGTGAGATCGCTGTCAGTGGGTGCGGCTCATACGGCGTTCCAAGAGTGGATGAGGAGTCTCTCTAAAGCTGTGGAGCGTGAGGAGGAGCTGCCCAAGTTGTTTTCTGTTCATGCCGGCGCCGGAACTCACAAGTTCTCTCAGGGGCTGGCGAGCGCTGTCGCTTCGCATTTGAAGAAGGTGGCAGCACCATTTCGGCAGGATGAAGATAGGCCTGGTAGTTTCTTCGCTGCCCGAGAAGATTTGATCTCATGGGTGCAATCCGGAGGTGCATCTGCTTCTGTAACGGCATAGAAGGTCGAACTGAAAAGAGTTACCAAATTCCCAATCAGTGCTTAAGAGTCTGTTTTTGTCCAGCCTTGTAATGTTTTTTACTCTCAAAGTAAATTGCAAGTTTGAAATTTATATGCTTTCTCAGCCATTGCCTCTTTAGATTTTCTTTGCTTGAGTTTATATTTTTATACTATCTATGGATGGATTAAGTGATGGAGATAAAACGAATGCTAATCTTACCATGCAACCCTTACTCAGCACACTCTGCCCCTACACATGTCGAACAAGGCGTGCATAAAGGATTAGAGGTTTATCAGGTGGGCCCCATCATGGATATGACCCTACCAAAAACAATCCTAACCACTTGATTTGAGGAAAAAGATTGAAACTGTTGATGGATGGTCCACATTGAATGATCAAATTTACTGTTTAGGATTCTGGCCAGCCTGTTTTGTTAACATGGTTACTTCTAGGGTTGCAACTTTGTAGTGTTTCGCATATATAATTATACATGCTGTACATTATACATCATACATGTAGCATCAAGTTCGCGTTGCCCAAGTGCTCAACCGAAGCCCAACTTGACCTGGTTTCAGGTTGAGGATTTCTGGCCTGAGCCTAACCCATCCCAATCTCAAGTTTGGGATTTCTTGCAATGGCAACCAATGATCTTTTTGGTGCAACTCACATGACCCACAACTTCAACTGTCGCTTCCCAATCTGAAAAAGGAAATATGAAGTTGAACGAGGCTCCAGTTTAAGCCAGTTGGAGATCATTGTGCAGTCAGTTTCAGTGATTGGCTTTTCTCATAGTTCTAAAACTCATCAACTCAACTCAAAACTCAGCCGAGTTAAAACTCAAATCGGTAAGATTTTGAGCTGTTGCCAGGAAACTTGATGCCAACTCTAGAAGGCTTCCAACTCAACACGACTTGCAGTGACTTGGACCAACTCACAATGTTAATTTTTTTGAATAAAATTCTAAGGTTGATGAGAGGTATCAATCCCACCTCTGATAGAGGAGAGACTCATCAAGTAGTATGATGCTTTGAAAGTTTGTTTTATTTTCATTATACTAATGCTATTTAGATATCAATTGGTAATCCTCATATTTTAATTTATAAATTATTAAACATCGAGTCAAGTTGGGTGGACCCAGCTGAACATTGCCTCGAGTTCTTCTTAGGACATAATCTTTGGTTATTTCTGCTAATCTTGTGAGAATGGCCACATCTATGTGCCTCTCTTTAAACACTCTCTGTTGCTCTCAGCAGATGCAGAAATGAACAAGTTCCCTTGTAAAAAATTCCACCTTTATAGAATTCTTTGGTGAGACACCACCTACAGATTACAGATGCTCGGGTACAACAAAAGGGGAATTCAACAAGATTGCCTTAGTATTTCCCCCTGAAAAAAACTTTTTTCCTCTGGGGGGAAAAAAAAGAAGAAGATGGAGAAAATAAAAAACCATGTGACAAAGAACCTTCACTCCTGTGCACTCCCAACCATAGAGGTAAACCTCTCCCCATTGAAGTTCACAACGTATCATCTGCTTTTCTCCATTTTCCATCCCCAAACCAGTCTTCGCATCTGGTTGCTGAAGAAGCAACCTTAGTGTGTGTTGAACCCCGCCTCTACCAGTTAGCCAACGGTTCCCTCCAGGTGTTTCTCACATGCAACCACCTTTGTCCATTAATGCCATACCCAATGGACGAAACAAAAGAATCCTTGTGAGACCCACGAAAAATGGGCCGGTGAGCCTTGTCACATGAAGAAGAGACAGCCCATGATCTTCCACACAGTTTTGAGATTTCATCAGCAATGAGCTGCAGTCACATATATGCATAAGAAACTGCTACAAATGCAGCCAGCTGTCTGGAGAGCTTCACACATACTTCCCTGAGGACTTCCAAATTCTTCCTTCCAGCGATATGACCATTACTGTAACATCATCGTGGTACTTTCTGCGGTCTCCTTGCGGTATGTCCAATAATTCATGGAAATCCATTCCTGCACGCAATGATGGTTAGCTTGAATTGGCAAAGATTTATGAGTTGGATGTCATTGTTAGAGAATCAAAATACTCTTCATCTCAAAGGAAAAAAAATCTATATAAACTTTTTTTTGAAATATAAAAAAATTTAAATAAATAAACATTGAGATGATGTGAAGGAATTCTAAATAATTTATTCTACTTGTTGGTTAATTGGAACATTTCCAGTGAAAACCAAATTGACATACAATTTGGTCTTGAAATGACAAACAATCCGAATGGGGTCTTGAAATGACAACCATATGGCATCACATGATGGTATTTGATTTCCACATATTATGCATTTTGAATTTGTTGTGAATCCTCCAACTGATCACTGGTGACATGACCCTTTACGTGCCACAAAGGACTGAAATAGGTTTGTTTGGCAATTATAGTAGAGGTGACCATCCCAAGTACCTGACCTCCATTCCATCCATCCCCATTTGAAATGCCTAGCATTGAAGAGAGAAATAAGGACATGCATTTTTTGCCGATCACCTGAGTCATAGGTTTCTGATCACGGACATCTGTACTTGACAATGTTGATTGGATTTAGGATAATGCTAATTATATATATATATATATATATATATATATATATATATAAAGAAAGCTACATTTATTGAGAAAAAAGATACAGTTAAAGGGGGGTACAAAGAGCTGATAGCACAAGTGGCCCTCTTGCTATTCCCTCTTTCACAAGAGAATCTGCAATTTCATTCACATCCCTCAATAAAAAAGCTATATTCAGACAAGAAGCTAGAGCCTGATCCCCAAGATTGCAACTACAGTGTTTCACAGCCCTCGATCCACCAGAGAAGCTCATTTGATAGGGTTTCTAGAATTTCCTTCAACAATGAGTATCGTATCTCCTCAGTGTCCCTCAAAGTAGTATTTCCAGACATTGGCTGGTGGAAGTTTGTGCGATGATTTACTTTAGATTTCTCTGAAAGCGTAGGACTAACTTCCAATCTCAGGAGAAATCAGTTCAACGAGCATCTTTCACTCAGGCCTTTGCGAATTCCCAAGCCAATCTCTTATCCTCCTGATATTTTTCCACTGAGGAAACTGTCACTGAGAATTCTACCATTCCATTTTATCTGCAAGCCTGACATAACAGCTAAGGTATCATTTCTCATCACGTATTACCTCTAGTAGCAAAAGAACCCACAAAACAACCCTTGACCAAGTACCCTATTGACTAATATGTAACAAGGTTTGCCTGTGTGTTTGACACCAACATGCCTAGTTATGTGTCATGACATGTCTACCCATTACCCTCCCCTCAGATCCATATGCATTTTGTTATTTTAGAGTAGAATCTCCGTCACTCATAGAAAAAGAAAACAAGAAGTCACACTGCATCACAGCTCCAGATTCAACTTGGGAATCCTATTTGGACACTCCGGTAATAACTAACACTGATTGAAGTCATAATGGTTCCTTGAAAGAAGGCATCATCAATCAGGGCTCAAGACAGGGCAGTTTGTGAAGATAAAATATTGTTTTTTCGAACTTAGTGAAAGCATCATTCCAAAACTTAGCAACTTGACTTGAAAGTCAGCCAAGTCAACTTGACTTGATAAGAATTGAAGCCAAGTTGTGATGCAGGGGCATGCGATGGTCTCACCCTAGATGCATGAATATTCAGTTGAAAGATATTCAAATAATAAAATTACGAAACTAGCTACTTTCAATCAGAGGAAACTAACAAATCTCAACACGAAGATGAGATCCGTTCGTCCGGATCATGCCCCTTCGCATAAAACCATGTAAAATCGTAAAACAGGGAAGATCTAGGGATATGAGGATATCCCAGATCTAGCATAGACCAATCCACAGTCAAGTTGGATCCGGTTATCGTGGCTAGGCATCCCTCTTTTCGATCGTACCCAAAAGGGGAGGGGTTCAGAAAAGGACGAGGGATGTCGAAAAGCAATGGGTTCTCATGAAGTATGAATTAGGAATCAAAAGAGGCTTACCTTTCCTCGCACCTTGAAGAAAGAGAGAAGAGAAAACAGAAACTCCGGGGTGGAATCCTCAACACCCAAGGACTAATCCTGAAACCATAATCTCTCAAACAAAGAGGAAGAAACTCACGAATTTTCTATTCATTCCATAATTCAAAATAGGGTTTCTCACAGTATATATAAGCTACGAAAAAAAAAAAGTGCATTAAAGTGCCTGCAAACCAAAGAAATAACATAAAAACGCCTAAAGTAACTAACGACACTAAAGCGTCTAGAAACAAGGAAATAAACAGAAAAGCGCTTAAACGTAAAATCCGCTCCATGGTCCAGCGGTCATGATGCTTCTACGCGATCCTGCATCTCGAGTACTCGTAACGCGTCAAAAAATGGCCCAATGGGCCCGGCGTCCATCCACATCAACTCGTCTGCTCCAACACTCGATCTGCGACGTCGCCTCCTCTGGTACACTCTAAAGGGTGCACCACTGATGTCCGCATCAAGTTGCTGGAAAACTCAGTACTGAGCCTGACTCGGCCTAGAGTTGGTGACACTTGTCGGGTCAATGACTTGGTTGACTCGCATGACTCAACATGAGATGAAGCACATCACTCACCTCCTAGGTGATGATTTTTTTTTTTTTTTTTTTTTTTTTTCGGTTCTTTCTTCTTCTTCTTCTAAGGGGAGTGGGATTCAAACCCCCAACCTTAACCCAAGTAAGCAACACTCTTAACCAGTAAGGTATTCCTAGAGTTGTTGATTTGAATTATGTTCTCTATAATTTATACTCAATTTAACTATTTTAAATTTCTATCTACGCCACTAACATTTTCTACATGGAGTAGAGTCAGGTCGAGTCTTCGAGTCAACTGAACCTAGCTGAACATGAAGTTGAGTCACTATGAGTAGCAGAACGAAGGTTATAGATACACTGCTTCACAGATCAAGATTATGAACATTGGGAATGTAGTAATCATTAATTGATTATATTATGCTTGCCTCAATATTTAAGATAGGATTATCATCATCATCATCATCATCATCATCATCATTGAAGCCTTATCCCAACTAATAAGGATCAGCTTTCATAATAAAAGTTGTGGCATAAGATTATCATTAAAAAAAAATAGAAATATTTGTCATAAGATTTTAAGTAACCAAGTCTCACTTTCCTGTTACAAGCAACAACCTTATGAAAGAAAACAAAGTGACAAATATAGAAATACAAAATGGGCATCCAGGTGATTCTTCTTTAAGAAGTTAATCAGATATGACTTCTGCATTCTTGAATTTTTGTATTTCACCTCTCCATTTCAACAATATTCCGAAGCTACGACTTAGAGGTTCAAGGGAATGAGTACTACTGCAGGGTCAAATCCAATTTCCTTGCTACAGTTTGTTGTATTTCATATAAGGAATAGAAAGCTTATGAATAAGAAGTATGAATGAACTGATGTGCAAGGTTAGAGATTTACATTACCAGCTTTCCTGGCTGCACGAAAAAGAAGCTCCTCAATCAAATGCTGTGCAGGATCTCCATCTGGAAACTTCTCCATGAAACTTTCAACAAGAGAAACCACTTCCTGATTGCTCAGATACTGATAGAGGCCATCAGATGAGAGTACTAAAAACTGGTCATTTGCACCAAGTTTATGGTGGCAGAGAGAAGGAGAACAGGTTATGTATGGTGCTGTACCAATATACTCATTCCGAAACATTTCCAGCAATGTGTTATTCCATTTGGGCTGCAACACACCAGATATGGCAAGTCATGCAAATCTTCATGAAATTCATGTTGAAAAAAGTGTGTGGGAGAATCGTACGAGATGAGATGCCATGTTCGTTCCTATTTATTTAGAATGCAACCATATTGTAAATAAATAAAGGTAAATCATAAAGTGGTAATCTCCATAAACGTTCATTGGTATACCCCTTTTTTTCTTCGATAATGGAATAAAGCACTTAGTGTCATCTATAAGTGGAAATGGGGAATTTTAGATCAAATGGGCATCGTTTTAAGAGGACAAATCTTTAAATTAAGAAATAGACACACACCTGTTTAAGAAATCCAGCTCCAAATGCTCGAGTGACCTTAAGACGGCCTTTCACCCTATCATTGACGATACAGTGACAGTCATCTGGGTGTTCTGCCTTGATTCTCAAAACCTCCTACAGAAATAAACAAACATCAAACCGGGAGCAAGGAATGCTAAAAGAAATAGGTGATAATATGCGTCAATAATGAAAAGGAAAAACTGATGCCAATGTATTATGTACTGATCTTTGAAATGCTCACATCGATGCATGCATGAGATACATCAAAATGAGAAAAGTTACAAAATGATGCTGCAGGCAATGTAAGCAAATAGGCAACAAAACAGGGCACTACATTAACTCAGCCACCTATGCAGATCTGAAATATTCACAATAAAAAGAAAGGCAAAAAAATTCAGCATCCAAACTCTCACATAAACAAGTATTCAAAATGAGATTTGCAACAGGAGTAAACATTGGCGCATTTGGCTCCGTAATCTGCAAATCATAGCATCACTTATCAATCACTTACGAAACCTGCAGTCTTTCTTACATCTAAATCATCCAAGATCACTAATGAACTGCAGGGTTTCAGTCACATCACATGTGACCCATTTTTTTTTATTTTACAAGCTACCATATTAATTCCTAAAAACAAATATGCTTTAAATGAAACCCAAGCTCTCATGATGTGGTTGAGAAAAACAGTATAAACGGCCAAAAAAGATCTACCCTATGTCCTGCAAAGGTGATGAGACCCTATCTGGGATGTGTTTTGTCCAGTTCCCCAACATGAATCGATAGGTAGGTCCTGCTCCTATAATATGGTTTTATGCTAACCTCTGCAACCATCTACAAATGCTGGTCTCTCCAACGGACGATGTATGGCAGCTTCCATTTCAACAAACTTGGATAATCGAGCAACCAATAAGAAGTTTGTACGCTTGTCTTCAGGAATCACATAAGGATACGGAAACACCCCTGCAACACCATTGCTGATCTTCAGAGGCAACTGTAGTCCAGGCAAATAAATGCTTCTATTAAGATTTTCTAGTTGGTCGAGGATTATTATCAAAATGGAATCCATTAACTTGTACAAGGCCAATGGGAATACTCTCTGTCCTGTACAAAATGATCAGAGATAGCAAAAACTCCCCAGACACTGACAGATTAAAAAACAACATGAAATAAGAAAACCATGCATTAAACAAGCCTTGTACATATTTACAAAGTCGCATCACATCTTTATACAGCTCTGACTTCTTGTTCATGGAAGATCAACCAATCCCAGGTATTTTAGCCCTTCCCTTCAGTTCTTCCTGCATTGATAACTGCTACCAAGAAGACTCGACTAAGGAGAGAACAGTAGAAAAGAGTCATGCATAACAAAGTGATGAATTGGAGGTTCAATGCTACAAAGCCTGCAGATGATTATGTCTTCAGTGCGCTACATCGGCACAACCTAATCTGTTTGTGTAACGGAGAAGATGATCGTCTTGCCTGACAGGACAACCATAATGCTTCAGGTATGGAAAAAATCAGTCATCAGTGGTAATTATCAGTTGGCGCATTGTTAGACCACCTTCAATAGGCATTGGAAGCCCTAAAGATACAAGCGTTTGGAGTCCCAGATTGCAATTAAAAACTGCAGTGAAAGGAGCCCTTGACAATACCTCCAGTGGGACCCTTGTTAGATGCCTCCAATAGAAGCACTGAAAGCACAAGCAGAACTAGTGCTAGGAGTCCCAGTTTGCAGCTTAAATGTGAAATGGACGGTCCTTGACAATTTCCCTCTGAATTGGAAAAGGGGGTGATCTAGCCTAGTCTATCAGCTGCTTAAAAATAGAAATTTCTGGGAAGATTAATTCCTAGAAACAACAGTCTTATTCATAGTTGCAAATCTTTAAAAAATTCAATCTGGCACTTGAAAACAAAAAAAGAAGAAGAAACACAATTTGACTCAACTTGGTAAGGCCCATGTTGAGTTATACATGCAGCTTGGCCTTTTTGAAACCCAAGACAAACTTGATCAAGTACTCACACGATTTGAGTCTTTATCAACTTGCAAATTTTCACAATTTGAAAGGAAAGAGTTAAGCATGATCCTATAGTCTTATTTACAGGGGTCCTCTAGACATTGTTTTAAATTCAAATTCACCCATGGGATAACGAAAATGAAATAAATTATCAAAGAAAAGGACAATGGACGATAGGAAAAACTTGTCTCAACGTCCCTTTTGAAAAAGCTAATAAGATCTGATATAAGGTAGGACAGAAAGCTCACAGACCACTACCGAAGTTAATTATACTCTTTAAAGATGGGCAAAAGATGATGACTACAAATCTAGGATGGTAAAGTTTTCTCACTGGTCCAATAGGCAATTTGGTGTATTCCATGACATGCACTAAACTGAAAATTGGAACTCAGTATAACTGTAAGTTTTATTAAAGGGGCACAAGGGACTATCTTTTGTAAGTTAAAAAGCTTTAATATCCTTTCTCATGAGTCATGACATCTATCTGAGTCCCTTTAGGTATTCTGTTCCTCCTGCCAGGCCCTTCAACTCTAATCAAAGTACCCTTTCATTAAAAATAAATAAATCAATCAATCAAAGAGCCCTGCCTTACTAGTGTCATCTCTGGTTTCCCTTGGGACTTTGGTACATTGCCAAACAATCTCAATCAGCTTGCCATTTTTTTCTCTCCAACTACGACTTCTCTCAAGTTGCTTCAAATGGCTTCACTCTTAATTCTTTCTTTCCTATTCTTCCCACACATCCATCTAAAAATTTTCATGATCTCATCTCTGCAAAATCATCGTATTCATGTCGCCTGTTAATTGCTCACACAACCCCATAGCTGGTCTAATATCTGTCCTGTAAAATTTTCCTTTCAGTTTCTTTCGCATGTGGTGATCACACAGCACTAGAGAAGCATATCTCCTCTTCATTCACCCAGATATAATTCTACTGAAAGCACCGTTCTCAATCTCTCTATAATTTTTAATGATCAATCTCTTTATAATTTTTAATGAGTAATCTGATAATCTCTTTGTTATCCAGTTTCACTAAAGCCTCACATCTATGGCTATTTCTAGTGTAGTTGCATAACAGATACTTTGTCTCAGTTATGCTAATTCATGAACCTTGATTTACTCCAAACCTCCAATTTAGCATTATCCCCCTTTCTAGTCTCATCGACCAGCACTGCATTACGGCAAACAACATCCACCAAGGGACCTCATCCTTTATGCAAGCAGTTAATTCATGTATTACGTGTGTTAAAAAGTTAAGTGCTTGATGCAAACCACCCCTAGTGGACAGCCACTGTTTCCAAATATGCACCTCCTCACCAAAAGTCATTCTCACTCCTGTAACAGTATCCTCATGCATGTTTAATGATGTGAATACATCTCCCTATGATTCCTTTCCTGCTCATCAATCCCACCACAATCTCCGTCGGTGCCCTATTGTATACTTTATTCAGGTCAACAAATTACTCCTCTTCCCTATGCTGTTCCCTTAATTGTCTAAGTGAAAAATAGGTTCAATCGTTGATCTCCATGGCATTAAGCCAGATCATTCTCTAACACCATTGTTTCTTGTCCTAGCCTTTGCTTTGCCACACTCTCAGAGAGCTTCATAGTGCGCACGACTCATACGCTGATAGTTGGTGACCCTATGTGCATCTCCTTTATTCTTATTAATGGTTTCTGGTTTCCACCAATCACTCATCAAGCATTTCATTTGTCTGCAAAATTTTGTTGAAAAGACTAGTTAACCAAGCCAGTCCAATTTCACCAGCTATCCTCCACACTTCTAGAAGAATATAATCCATCTACACAGCCTTTTATTTCTTCATCCTTGTTAAGGCCACCTTTACTTCCTTACCCAAAGTCTCTGATAATAACATGCCTTCCAAACCCCCCTAGGATCTGAGGCCAGTCCTCATTCTACCTCCATGCTGCAAATTCACTCGATAATCCTCTAAAAGTAGTCTATCTTACCTTATCTCACTGTCGTTCACCAAGGCCCTCCGATTCTCATCCTTGATGCATCTATTGTAATCATGTCTATACTTTTCCTTCCCCTCAGGAGTCAGGACACTCTACAATACCAATATAGTTGGAAATTTGGAGGTCACAAGATAGAGGGATTTAGTAACATTCGGGAGGTAACTTAGATAAGATTAAAATGAGTAAAAAAAGTCTTAGAAGGTGCTAAAATTTCTTGGAGTAGCAACAAGGGTAGGACTGAAAAGCACAATCAACAATGAAATCAGAATATGTTGCACTAAGGACGGTTGGAATGGAAGTGGAGAAAATAATAGAGCTTCTAAAAGAGACGCCTCTGAATGACTATAGCAATACCGGCAACAATTTACTGTGAATTTGTGATAACAAGGTCAACATAGAAAACCAAAAACAATTGAGACAGACACCATGAAAAGATGACATATAAAGAAGTTCCAATGTGCGAGGGAGTCGGTGCACCAAGGCATAAGGCCACCACAATATTCGCCCATTTCCCTAATGATAGGTAATTCCTTGACCAAAGGGCCTTCTGGAAAGTGCATGATGATTTAACAACAGAATATGGAATGTAAAATCTACAAAATCATATTTTCCTATGCCACTGTCTAAGGATGGACTATAATCAAACCATCATGAAAGACAGTAGTGAAAGAATTGGGATAACATTTCTGACTTGGAACCCAGTCTCTCTAGAAGGATCAACATGATAAAAAGAATCATATAATCTAGAAATTCAGCTAAATAAGTAGAAATAGACATCCTTACTCTTCTGCAAACATTTGCTGCACACAATATATAAAGACCTGATTGGGAGCTTGGAAACTAAAAGGTGAGAGTGACATTATCTTTGAAAGTTATTTTCCAAGAGAGCATTCGTAAAGAACAAAAGAAAAAAAGAGAGGTAAGACTGGGAAAAGCTTTTAGAACTTTTTCTATGAAAATCCATTCTTTGAAAATGTTCCCCGCCAAAAAGTGAACTCCCAAACAGGGGAAACTGTCATTTACTAGGAAAATATTTTCCACCACCAAATACTTTCCAAGCTTCCAAACAAGCCCTAAAAGTCTGCAGGAACATGGGCAAACCATATACAAGTTAGTTGTCTATACTCACGAATTTGAGGATGCTTGCAACCAAAAACCTATGGCGATGGTTCATCAAAAGTGATGGTACAATTGAACCGAATGGTTAAATGGCATAACGGATATCTAAAACTGGATTGCCACTCCATCTGAGGCAAATGAATGGTCAGGGTCAAGTCACTCATGTCAAGCGGGCAATTGTTAGAAAATGAGCCCTATGACCATGGAGGAAATCCAAAAGATTTCTGAGACTTGGTGTTAGGAATTTTAGTGAGTGAACTGATTAAAATGAGCATTTAATCCATGCATGAAGAATGTATCAATGATTCAATGCATTAACAGTAATATACAAAGACCTAACTGCACCTCTTTAGGCTTCAATGTAGAAATTCTTAATATTTACTAGTGAGTGAACTGATGTCTCAATATGAATGTTATGCCAGTACTGCATGCCAAAGGAAACAGTCATTGTGATACAGAGCCGTACCAGAACGACGTTCCTTTTCACAATCTGCAATCTATAAATGGATACGAAAGGAAAAATTGGAAGTAATAAAGACACTGTAAACCTATCTCTACGCTCGAATGAAAACATTGTTCCTTTGAACAAAATCTTACTTCTTCAATGCTCGTGCTGTGATCCATGGACAGTTGCAATGCTGTCAGCTTCATTATTTCATCAGTTTCCTTGATCACCACGGGTTCTGCGCCATCACCAAGACTGCCAGATTCTTCGACAATGCCCTCTGCCTCCAGACCATCTTTTCCTTGTCCCTTCAGCTCTGAACAAGACCCAATTGGTTGTGGCTTATATTGTGCCACAATTGCACGACTATCGCCCACATTCATTACATATACATCCTCGTCCTTCATCAACACAACCAATAAACATGAACCCATCAATGCCAGCTCTGGATTCCGATCAAGAACCTTGTCTGTCATCTCAAGATATGCGACCTCTGTAATATCAAGTGCCCTTGAGAGAGCTCTCAAAACCAAGTCATGATCAGCAGGTCCAACTTTGCATCTCCTACTACTCCGCTGCAATTTCTCCTCAACTCTGTTGTCCACTTCGATCTTCTCCTTCTCTTCCCAATCAAATCTACAAGGAAACAACTTCCTTTGACTTTCCTTCTCCCTACCAACTCCGAATTTCAGCTTTGGAAACAGCACTGATCGTCTACCCGTGACGGAAGAACCATTCTTCACACGGAACAAATTATTGACTGAGAATGAGAAACGATCGGAACCCGAAAGATCCAATCCTTCATCCTCGTCAACTTCCGCAAGGAATTCCCAAAGCGTCTTCCCTCTTCTTGAACCCATCTTCTGCTCCGACTCAAATGTCACTCTTTTGACCGACCCACAACTCAAAGGTGGCAGAGACGAGTCTTTACTGCATTCTGAGAATTCAACACCCTCATCTCCTGCCTTATTACAACAATCTTGTTCTCCATCGGCAATATCCTGCGACGGGTTTCTTCCATCCACGACCACCGCATTTTCCAAAATCCTATCATTGTCCTCTTCCTGTGTAAGCACCAAAGAATTGTCTTCTTCGATGGTTTCCCAAAAGAGCCCCTCGAGCTCATTGAAGACGGCCCGGTAGAGGTGGCCCATGAGGAATTCAGGAGCATCCGGGCCATTGAATCCGTCATAGATCCCAACAAAGAGCCATCCGTGATCCTCCGATACGACGACGTGGACCCGATCCTCCCCGGCCTTCCCATGGGCCCACTGAACATTCTCGTCGTTCGCTTCCAGATCAGATGCTTCCGCTGCGGCAGCAGAATCCTTCCGCCCGACAAAATTAAGGACCGGGACGACCCATGGCCGCTTCTTCTCCGAAAAACTCCGGGAGAGAGCCTTCCGGACACTGCCACCAGGGAAACCCTTCTTCTTCCTCTTTTTTACATAAACGCCACCGAGTGGAGCAGAGAAGTGGATGTCGCAGCCAGTGGCGGCATCGAGTGGTCCCGATAGGGCTCCGCGCTCGATCGGGCCAGACATGAAGAACCCGCGATCCAGCGGGCCAGAGGCATCCGACAGGCCGCCGAGGCGCGGGACAGGCTGTAGAGGGATGGAGCTGAAAGAGGCGCTGCTCTCGAAGCCGCTTGAATTGAGCCTGGCGAGGGGGTCAGTGGCATTCTGGTAAATAACGTCGGGTTGGAGGATGGTTCTGGGGGTGGAGGTGTTGGCGCCGACGGAGGCTCCAGAGATGGACTTGAAGGCCGTTTCGGAGGAGGGGGCGGTTCTGGTTTTCAGTGAGGGTTCGGAGAGGCGGAGAGAATGGGAAGGAGAGAGGAAGCGGCGGGAGGAGTGAGAAGGAGAGGAGGAGCGCACGTAGCAGAAGGAATGGCCAAGAGTTTCATCCAAGGGCTCGGACGAGGAGAAGATAAGGTCCGGATGTTGGTTTTCCGGGGCGGTTTTGAAGCAGGATGGGACTACGAGGCGTGAGAAACCGCTTCCCATTACATCGATGAGTGGTTTTGGGGGTGAAGAGAGGGAACGGTAAAGCGGTTTCCCGAATGGGAGAGCGAGAGAGGGCGAGGGAGAGATCTCGGTGGGGTCTTTTTGTGGGGTTTTTATAGGGGTTTTGCCACATCATCTGACACGTCGGATGGATGAGTGACGTGGCTGTTGAGTTTCAGAACAGTGCCGCTGCGATGGACCAGGTTTCGGTTTTGTGTGATAGATTGATTTATCATTGGTTGGATCATCATCTATAGAGATGAGCCCCACATTGAAGGTGGACCATTGCTGTTTTCTGAAGCGTCCATTGGTAGTTCATGATAGAAGAGCCAGGATTTTCTAATCTGGGGCATTCAATCTAGGTGGGAACCACCACACCAACAGTCTGGATCACCAAACCAATGTTTTCCTCATGTTGGGAACCTTGTCTACGAAAGCCATGAATCCAACATGAAGAGGATTAATGGGGTCCTGGTGCGTCAGGACATTAAAACGTGAATAGCATCCTGATGCGACAGTTTGCACATTTAGATCCCATGAGTCGGGGATCCAGACCGTTGATCTGAAGTAAAGGGCAATAATACATTGGGTGGTCCTTAAAACCTTCCAGAGATTAGAAGATTCAAGCCCTACAAATAAACAGTTATGGAACAACGATCGAGAATAACAGTCATGAATTGGATGGACAGGATCATCCAATTAGGAAACTTGTGGGCCACACTTCGTCTACACTGGGAAAGTCATACCAACACACTACCAAACACCACAGAGTCCATCATATGAGTAAACACGAAAGGTACCCAATGGGCCTAAACGAATAGATCCAGGTCCAAACACAGGGGCACTTAACGCGCATGAAACGAGGGCGAACCAGCTGATTATTTGGATGGCTGTGATTGAATCTTTGGGAATGAGACGTCCCCCCATCCCATCCCATCCCATAGTCAAAATGCACGGATCCACGTCTCCTTCGTTTGTCGGGATTTCTTATTTCTACAGTGTTTTCCTTTTCCCTCGCACGTATTTTCGTTGGAGAGCATTGAATGCTTTCCCACTCAGTCAAAATCATTTTAATTATTCACAAAAACTTCGATACTCTGATAGACTATGACAAATGATACACAGGCACTTAGAAATTACTTAAAATTATACATGTCTCATATAATTAAATCGTCAAAATTATGTTACCTAGTGTTGACATATGATGAACCAAAAATTAAGATTATTTAATTATCTGATTATCAGATTGATTTACATTAAAAAAAATATCCAACAGTCTTAATTCCACAAATCAGAGAATAGGATTGTTCAACCAATATGATCTTGGAATTTTAATCTTGGAGAAAGTATGATGAACAATTTAGTCGGTTTTATTGGAGTTGATATATCCTTCGTCTAAAACTTATGAGTGCCTGCGTATGAAGCATCATAGGCAGCTGAGTATTATATAATTGTACGTAATTATTGAAGAAAGCGGGAAAAAGGAAATCCTGAGAAAAGAAAAGAAAAGAAAGTAAAAAAGAATTAAAAAAAAAAAAAAAGGAAATCCCTGCAAGTCAATTGACTTTAGTTCGTATCCCCGTCTCTTTTTTTCTATGTTTCTGTATTCCAGACGTTGGAAAAACGACAAAAGGACGTCGGGACGGAAGAAACCCCAGTACAGCACAGGTGTCACATGCACCGAGTCTGCCCTAAACCCTAACCTGGTTTTAGTGGCGAGTTGGACTTCAATTACTTTTGTCTAATCCCGGTTTTCTAGTGGGTTAGATTAGCTTTTCAATATATATTAAAATAAAGTTGGAGGTGGGTCCCACCTGTCCATCGGCAGTCAACCGGCAGGTGACAGATACAGATGTGTGGGGCCCATCGGCAAAGACCATAGGACATGATGTCATCGCTTAGAATACCCCTTTTTTTTTCTTTTTCTTTCTTCTTTTTTTTTTTTTTATAGGTTGAGGACATCTTGGACCATCCATCCACTGGACCCTGTGATGCAGCAGTGCTATAGTTGCACCAGTTCAGTAGTCCGTAGGTGGGCGTCTGCAGTGCGGACCAGAATCTTTCATCTACGGTGGCCTACTGTGGATGAGCAACTGGAGGTGGATAGTGTATTCATTAAAACTCTGTGGGGTCCAATGTGCATTATGTGTCTTATCCATGCCGTCCATACGTTTTCCCATATCATGTTTGGTTCTGAGTCCAAAATTGAAGGATATACAAAGCTCAAGTGGACCACACCACATGAAACAGTGGAAATTGAACCTGTACCATTAAAAACTTATTTGGGGGCTAGTGGAATTTTTAGATGAAGATGAAATTTGTGTTTTTCCTTTTTCCATGGCTATGTTATCCTATGAATAGGTTGGATGACAAATAAACATAATTGTGGGCACTAAAAAGGTCTCAACTGGTGGAGGTCGCTATCCCCACTCTTTCTGGTTGTGTGGTCCACTTGAGCTTTGAATATGCTTACGGTTTTGGGATCATCCCCCTTAACCCTAAAATGATATGGGAAAACCGAATGGACGGCATGGATAAGAAATCTACATCCACGATGGGCCATGTTGTCACCGATTCCTCATGACAACTAGAGATGAGATGTGGACACCAACAGGCTGATCGGAATGGCGGTACGGTCCCATAAGTCAGTCTTGATCTGGATTCTGGATCCATGTAAGAAAACACCTAAGAGCTAAGAGGGGGCCGAGTTCCGGCCATAAGTCCTTCTAATGCCAAAGTCAGTTAATTGACTGTAGTGATTATTCGATCCAATTTCTCAAGAGATTTTTCTGTCTACCTATAATCGTGGCGCCCTTCTACTTTATAGGCATTGAAGGAGATATTCTCGACTAGAATCGTGGCTGATATCGAGTCGGATATCTCGAGATTTGGGCCATTTCGATCCTTGAGGGCCGCGTCTTCTGCTTTTCGCTTATAAGAGCAAAGATAAGGTCGGCTTCTATTAATGCACCGACCTCCCCTGTAATCCAAACTGACCTCTTAGGACAGAAACCGTCAAGAAGACTATTTGTGCCATCGACTCCAAATTAACATAGGCCGACGTCTCGTGAGTAGATCGGCCCATAGTAATTATCTTTCCACAACAGGTCCCAAGGAGTTTACTCATTCCTCTATAGCATACTCAGTTGCTCAGTACAAAATCCACTTATTGAGCAACGAAGCAAAAACTGTACAGATCCTATGATCCTATGAGGCCATTCGGTGGACTTTTGCACCGAGAATGTGAATTGGCCATGACTTTAGAATTAATTAATGGCGCCGGTTCCCCTCCACTACCCAGCAATAAGGTTTATTTTACCATTTTGTGTGGGGCCACCTTGATGCTTGCTTGAAATCCTCTCCATTCATTACATGTGCCTCCTCATGTTCGCATTTGAACCCAGAAATAAGGCTAATTCAAAACCCAGGTGTGCCCCACCATGTGACATGGTGCAGACACCTGAGTTTCGGAATGGCTGGTGTGTCCATTCATCATAGTAGGGCACATCTTATTGATGGATTGGATGGAATGTTCAAAATACACAGGCCCCACATACATTCTGGAAGGTTTTGTGCAGCCCTATTGGTGTGACCCACCTGTGAAATTGAAGGGTTGTGCACCTTACAACGGAGTGGATGTTGGCCCAGCATCACTACTGGGTCACGTACAAATTGGTAGAATAATGGCCATCCATTAGAGGATGAGGTGTTGTAAACATTGGGTGGACGGTCACATCTTTTTCATTTGATTTAGCTTTCTACATCTATAACACATCAATACAATTGTCAGGAGTTGGGATCATTCAACGTCTGGAACTCGACCACAATGGTCATAGTGAGGGCCATTGGATGGACGGCTTAGATTTTCATATGACTATACCATGTGTACAAAGTTGATGAGTTAGAGAATAACAAGTGCTAAGGAGTTGTTTGGCTCACTGGAAAAAATAATAATAATAATTTCATTTGCAAGGAGTTGAATTTATGTTTGGGTGGTGAAAAAGAGTGGGAAATGAATTCTCATAGAAATTCAGTTCTCGAAATTTATCTTTTTTTTAATGAATTCTATCTTAAGATGACTTGCAAATTAAAAAATAAATAAATACTCATCCACTTGTAATATTTAAAAGAAAAACGATAAAAGATGCTTCTCCACTCTCAACAACTCTTTCCTAGTAATCAAACATTCAAACTAGATTCTTAAGAACAGCTTTTCTAGTGCCCAAACATTTGAGACAAATATCTTTCAATATGAATCTATTTCCTAAAAAGGCATTCACCTTTTAAAAAATTAGATTCTATTCTTTTGCAGATAGGCGCCTCTCCTTTTGCTATATTATAAAAACTTTTTGTTTATGTATTTGTAGAAACATCCTCCCTCACTCATGGCTCAGTGGTGAACTCACAAGAGCTTTAACACGGGGTCATGGGTTCAAGTACTCATTGTGGTATAAAAAGGCCACTGTGGTGTGGGTGTGTGTTGTATTGCTTATTTTTTCTACTTCGTCTTTTCCTTCTCGATATCTCTCAATTCTCAATTTTCTTGTGCCAATATAAGAACTCATGAAGGGTTTAGCAGATCCCATTGATTCAAAGCCCAAGAACTCGTTTAAAGCACTCCAGAGACTTGTATTACTAGCAAGCAATTCTAAGAATGTGGTAAGCAGGTTAGGAGAGAGACAAGCTAGGTTCTTTGCAAAAGGAGAGAGGTAGTCAAGAGAGAGGTCAAAAGGATGGCTTTTTAGGCAGAGCTAAAATAGCCATCTTTTTCTCTGACCTAACCAAGGTAAGCTAAAAATCTAACAGCTGCAACAGTGGATTTTAATATACAACATTAAAAAAGAGGGGTTATTTATAAACATGAGAACTGCAGGGTTCATTTACAATATAACAAGAAGGGATGGTGCTTTATGCCGAAAAAAAAAAAAAGACTTGAAGATTTGAAGCAGCCCAACGAAGCCTAAAAACTAGATCGTTCCCATAAAGTGCCACACTTGGTAACGGATGCCGGTTACGTACTGACACTGCCACTAGCGAATGCTAAGTGAGCTCCACAATGATGTATGTGTTTTATCCGCACCATCCATCCATTTTGGATTATTATTTTACGGTATGAGCCTAAAAGATCAAAATCTCAGGTGGACTACACCACAGGAAAACAATGGTGATTAAGCAGCCATCATTAAAAACTTCCTGTGGCCCACTGTAATGTTTATTTGCCATCAAACCTGTTGATTAGGTCACAACGACCTCTATGACAAAAAAAAACACAAATATCAGCTTGATCCAAAACTTTTGTGACCCTCAAGAAGTTTTTAATGGTGGATGTTCAATGACCACTGTTTCCTGTGCAATGGTCCATCTAAGATCTTCGATCCGCCTCATTTTTGGGCTCACTCCTAAAATGAGCTGGCAAATGGATGTACGCCGTGGATAAAACATATATAAAATGGTGGGGCCCATGGAGACTGTCAAGCAATTCACGTCCCTTGATAACATGGCACTCGTGGGTGTGAAGGAGGCCAATCATCAGGTAGGAAAGGTAGGAACCACTGGCATCATGTCTAGGTTCATCAGGTAGGAAGCACTGTCCAACATGGGCCACCTTCCAGGAATTCTGCACAAAATTATTGAGGTGGGGATTATTCTGATCATTTCCAGGGCCAAAATCTAGGGTCATCTACCTATTGGGTAGGTTGAAATAGACCCCCATGGATTATAGGCAGCTGGTCATAGTCATCATTCAATCCAGAGAGAGAAATTTGGGGCAGTGGTCCATTTTATGGCCTAACTTGATTGATGGTCTACCCTCTTACGGTAGGGCATGACCAAACAGTATCGTTTTCCCTGCACTAAAATCCAACGGAAATCTAGGGATGGAGGATTCAGTTCTATATCTTATTGAACTAGACAGGCACATCTTTCCTTACACCTGGGGTGGATGTATTGGACCACCGCCGATCGGGCCGCCCATTGTCTCTACCCTCGGCCCACAAGTCAGAAGCTTCGTGGGACCAACATAGATGATTGTGAGAAATCCACTCCTTTCATCAATTTTGTAAGCTCACAGTAAGACGAGACTCCAAAAGTAAGGCACAACCAAAGCTTATGCGAACCTTACATGAACACAGTGGAAACTGAACACCCATTGAAAACTTTGTGGGGCCGCAGAAGTTTGTTTGGATGGCATTATAAACATCATGGACGTATCTAGAAAGGTTTTAACAGTGGTTGGTTCCATTTTCACTGTTTCCAGTTGGGTGACCAACCTGAGTTTTAGGTCCATCTGCCTGATTTTTTAACTATGGAAAGGAAACCCTGCCAAAACCCCACCAAAGTGAATGTGGAACAAACAAATATTAACCTTATCCAAAACTTCTGTGGGCCATTAAGGTTTTAATGGTGAGTGTTCAATCCTGATATGGTGGGCCCACTTTGAGATTTTTGATCAACCTCCTTTTTTTTTCTTTTTCTTTTTTTTCCTTTCTTTTTTTTTTTTTTTTGTCTCGTGCCCCAGCGTGATCAGCCGGCGAATTTGACTAATGAAGTGTAAATAACATGTGCATCATGGTGGCCAGAGAGCTTTTTTTTTTTTTTTTTAAGTCATGCAAGTTGCAACACACCCACCGTGCACCTGAACCTGTTAGTTGCGCAATGCACCCACATGGTTAGTCACACGATACACCCACCCACCGGTGGGGTTAGTGTGCCCAGAGAGCTTCTGCGGGTTTTCTAGGAAATTCACATCCGCATGTACTGGCATCCAAATCATCTAGATTGGGGGCCACTCTGGATGACTATAGCTTGAAAATCAAGCTGATCAAGCTATCCGAACCAGCCAATTGGTCGTTCTCAAATGGATGGTTAAGTGTAAAGCAGTGAAAGATCCAACCTCAGCGGGAAAAATCAGAAGGTTACTGTCATCTACTCGGTATGGTGCTTGAGTTTTGCTCCATCCTCAGTTCAGATATTTGGACGGTCTGGATTTCCATACGACAATTCGACTAGACCGTAGGTGGGCAGTTTATTTTTTCGGCCGATTGAAGATTGTCACTCATATTGACCGTTCGTTGGACCTTTTTAAGATTATCAACGACCGTGGTTCCATGCATGGGAGGCCGAGGCTGATGAACTGTCCGGCTTATCACATGGGGCACGCACGAATACAGATAAGAATATTTGATAATTTAAGAGTGTGTTTGGTTGCACCAAATTCTATGAAATTTCCTTTTCGTGGAATTTGGTACAACCAAACACGCCTGGCTTACTGATATCAATGGATCATTTCTTAACTTAGAAAGACGATGATTGATGAAGCGAGTAGAGGGCGGAGACACTGAAGATGGAGAAATGCGACCGCATGGCACACTTGCGGGAACAACGAACGATCTGATAATCCAGACCATTGGCCTGTGGCATCTCATCATGGATGGACTATGTTATACTTTTCTTTTTTTTTATCATTACTATAGATAGACGTTTAAAAGGAAAAATACGACAAAGGTCTACATTCAACGTACAGATGAAAATGGTCCTAGTACTGGTTGCTCGGAGCTTCCAGCTCGGCTGTTTTTAGGTCAAACTCCATGCACGATGGATCTCAACAGACCAATGGTCTGGATTACTGAGATGTGGCCTCCCTTTCAAAACCAGAAAAGCGTTTGTACAGTGCAAAGAAGCTGGCTTCGTATCATATGTACACTCCCTCCCTCGGCGCGCGGTGGAGCCCGGTGTGGAATGTTGCTGCAAGATTCTCGGCCGAGGCTTTCAGTTTGTAGAAGCAGGGCATTGTTGGGTGACCTAAATCGTCAGCATTATGGGTCCCACTGTAATTGGTCCATGTGCTAAAATTCTAGCGATGAAGAAATCATAAACCTTTAAGCAGGTGTGACCAACCCAAAAAAAGCAACTGTTCCTATTGAACTAGCCAGAGCCCAAATATTCTGCAGAAAGCTAGACCGTACATAGATACTTTGAAAATGGCGGTGTCCCGTCCTCCTCACATGTGGCACTTATGTATGGTGAAACTTAAGCATTATGTGGAATAATCGAATCGTCTAGAGATTTCATACTACAATCTTAAAGGTGTACCTGATTGGGAAGACATTCCCGATGCCGTCGTATTGCCGAGAAGAACTTTTGATCTTCCGCACCTTACACCTTTAGAAGAAACACTCAATGGGGCCTAGGGTTTTCTCTTGTGTGTTGGTGAGGGAGACCAATACATATATAGAAAGAGGGTCAGATAAGCTTACCCATCACACTTCTCTCCTCTAAGGTCTCCACATCATAGGTTTCCATATCTGGCTTAATAACCGTGAATAGAGACCACGGTTCGTGCATCCTGCCCCAAACCTATTTGTAATGATCACAATTATAGTGGGGCCCACTGAATCGCTCAATCTGAATAATCCAACGGTCATGATCTAAACCGATGATCATGTGTGGCCCACCTAATGGAGTCTTACATGTGCAGCTATTCAGGTCATCTAAATTAGGGGCACATTGTGAGTGGATTACATATAAAAAAATCTCACTGATCAGAAGATCCTATCTAATTGACGGTTATCAAATGAATGATTCGAAGTATTATAGCGAGTGGTCCAATTTCATAGGAAAAAGGAAAAAACATTGTATGGATATTTTGATTTTCTCCCCTGTAAATTTTTTGGAGAGACTGGATGTCATGCAGCTATGACATGTGTAAAGTGGGAATTAGGGACCAGAAATTGTCAAAGCTCCAGCGTCTTTGGGGCCCACCATGTTGTACATGTGCCATCTATGCCATCCACCATGTGCGCATTCCCGTCTTCATGAAAAATCATCCATATCTACTACTAACGTCAGCCACATATCGGAAATAATGTAAAATAACGTTTAAAGCTTCTACGTACATCCATTGTGGCCAGCCCAAGTCGTATATTTCATCCTTGTGAGTCTTACTTGATGCACGATTTGGATGGTAAATAAACACCGTGATGGATCCTACACACAAACATGTGGCCCTTTCCATTGTTACCTGGCCCACTAAAGTCATTGATAGGGCTGATTTTTACCGTAGGTCTGAGGATAAAAGGGTGCTCCGGATGAACATGTTGGATGTGAAACAAACAATAAGATGACTAATTGAGCTATGGTGTTTTACTGCTGCACCCGGAAGGTGTTGCAGAAGATTTGGTCGTTTCAGTCACCACCATGCACCTTAAAGGCCCATCTGGAGTTTTTTTTTTTTGGTGGAAATGATTCTAAGACATCATGCAAGCTGGGATTTGGCTTAAAACTAGTTTTGCAATGTGTCGAAACGGACCCTAAATGGTGCTGTCCTAAGAGTCATAGTCCTTTGTGCTTCGGATCCAGGTTAGAGAAATTTTTATGCAGTAGTTGCTGAAAAAAGCCTTAAATCTTCAGTTTTGGAGGTCGTCAATCGATTAATGGCTATGGTCAATTGATAAAAAATACATCGGATGATATAGTTTATCCTTTGGGCAGTTTTGGACTAGTTCGGTTAATTGACGCTTGGGGCTCGATTGATCGAAATTAGTTGTATTTTACTCACAAATTCTCTGGGCTATTTTGGACATGTTTGATGTATCAAACATGCCGATGTTAGGCGAATGAGAGATCATCGATTGACTGACAAGTCGCTCTGTTTTACATAAGTGTGCAATTTTGTTTCTAATTTCGAGTGAAACACTATATAATGGGTGTAATGGGGGGTTAGGGTGAGATGAGAGAAATAAAAAGTATCTCTAGGGTTTGTGAAGGAGGAGGCTAAGATTTTTTGTCATTGTAAGTTCAGATTTCCATCTCTCGTAATTCGTTTTCATAGTAGATTATTGGCACTTTGTGCTGTGATTTTTTCTCATAAGAGTTTTCTACGTAAAAAACGTGTATTATTTGTGTGTTTTAATTATGTTTATTTATTATTTGTTTAATTGAACTTTGTGATTGCTTTCATAGTGCCTCAACAGTAACGTATGTGATTGTCACATTATCTCAAGACTTCCTACAAAAGGCTCTCTTAAGAGGTTCTTATGCTTGGACGCTAGGTGGGACACTCCATAATGTTCTCATGAAATCCACCCCTTCCATCCATTTTTCTAGCTCATTTTAAGACATGAGACAAAAAATCAGGTTGATTCAAAACTCAAGTGGGCCACACAAGAGGACACGCTGGGAATTGAATAACTATCATTGAACTATTCATATGGTCATAAAAAGTTTTGAACTAGGCTAAGTTTTCTGCGTCTTTGGTTCATCCCCATGGGAATGGCCTTATAAATTGTTCGGACGGCATTTAAACATCAACATGGACCATAGAAATGTTTCAATGGTGCGCCTTCGATCCTCTCTACTTTTTCCTCTTGTGTGGCCTTCTTGAGTTTTGGATTCGCTTCGTTTCTTATCTCATGTTTTAAAATGAGCTGAAAAAAAATGGATGAACAGGATGGATTTATCACAAAAATCACAGTGGGCCTTACTTAGCTTCCCAGCACAAGAGCTTCTCCTAAAGACCTCCACTGTTAATCCGTGAAATAAAAAATAAAATAAAAGATCCCTGAGCAACGACTTGGTATGTATGAGCAGGTTTTTTAAAGGCTCTGATAAATTGTTCATGTTTCAAAAGTCACATTAATTGCACAATTTTGTCCATCACATTTGTCCAAGCTCCCTTGATGAATCCTTGGCCATTGATTATTTTCACATTGCGCAAATGCTTTAAAAATCACCTTTCAAATGAATAAAATAATTAGATATTTGTATATTTGGAAATACTATCCATCGATCCAAAGTAGAGTCAACTAGATGGACGGACCTGATAGATTGAATACCTTGAGTTGGCTCTGCCATATTCGGACGCGGATTTCTTTCCTGCGCTGGGAACCAAGGAGGGCTCACATTTATGTTTTTTGATAAATCCACCCCGTCCATCTGTCTTGGGAGCTCATCTTAGGACATGAGAACAAAACTGAACGACTCAAATGGGCTGAACTAAAGGAAAACGTTGGTAGGAAAATTATTACCGTTGAAACCTCCTTGGGATCCACAGTGATGTTTATATGACATCCATACCGTTCATAACTTCACTAGTACTGGGATGAACAGAAAACACAAATATTATCCTGATTCGAAACTCATGTGGCCCTACAAATATTTCAACTGTGGCCGTTCAATCTTCACGTTTTTGGCCCACTTGAGTCTTGCATCCGGTTCAGTTTTGTTCTCATGTCCTAAAATGGGCTCCCAGAACAGATGGGACGGGGTGGATTTATCAAAAACATCACCGTGGGCCCCACCTTCGTTTCCAGTGCAGTAACTTCGCGTGAAAGCCTTTCGCAGGAAATCCGCGTCCGTTTCTTTTCCTTTCTAGAATATCTTTTCCAGGAAAGGGAAAAAACGAAAACTTATCAGCCAAGCAAAAGTGCATGTTTTCAAACATTGATAAAAGCAAGAGAATATTTTCTTGTAAAAAAAAGAAAAAAAAAGAAAAAGCAGTAGGTTGGGCTTCTCCATCAGAAAAACAAGTCAACAAAGAAACAAAAAATCCAAGTCTAAAATATCTTGGATCAAGTACTTGATTCCTGCCACGTGGCTCATAGGTAGGCTATTATGCTCAGTGTACGTGGGCCACAATGCATGGAACAAATGGACGGTCATCAGTCTACCAAATCACAACAATAGATACCTTTTCGAGAGAGAGAGAGAGAGAGAGAGAGAGAGAGAGAGATTACTAGCTACTTGTGCACACTGACTCATGAATGGAATTGCAATAATTATTTCAATGGAGAGCACATGATTAGATCATGATAACCTTCATTAGCATTGTGGAAGTGGCACTTGAATTACAGTTATATCATTTGAAGTCCAACTTCGAAGCAATTCATTGTCTTGTCATTGTCATCATATATAGTCTCATACATCCATACGCCACTCACCTAAACCACACATAACCACACTACATGGGAACTTGATCTCATGATCTTGAGTTGGTTTGTTTTGCATTCG
The DNA here is from genome assembly GCA_003013855.2 of Liriodendron chinense. Taxonomy (NCBI): domain Eukaryota; kingdom Viridiplantae; phylum Streptophyta; class Magnoliopsida; order Magnoliales; family Magnoliaceae; genus Liriodendron; species Liriodendron chinense. The sequence goes on along the minus strand of PVNU02000637.1, from coordinate 7,738,972 downwards.
CATAATGTAAATATAAGTAAATAGGTAATGATTATTTTCAATGTAATTATTGATGCATTTTTCAAAGATGATAATGATGTTTGCTTTTTTATACACTAATATCAGGGAAGGGGCAAATTTCATGTGAGGCCTAATGTGGTACATGTTGCTTATCCATGCTGTCTATCCATTTTGTGCCATGATTTTAGGGCATGAACCCAAAATTGAAGAAAATCCAAAGCTCAAGTGGACCACACCACATGAAGCAATGAGTGGAACTGCTATCATTAAAAACCTTTTACAACCATGATTTCCTATGGTGTGGGCCACTTGAGCTTCCGATCTATCTCCTTTTTGGCTTATACCCTAAAATGTTATGGTAAAATGGATAGATGGCATGAAAATATCACAGACATCATAGTGGGGCCCACAAATGTATGCTGATTTTTTTCAAACCTTATTTATAAGGATAAAATACTTATTCAAACGAACAGAGGTCAATAATAATAAGTACCTACTTACATCTATTTACTAGCATTTACCTAGGGGAACTCAAAACAAATTGACCTTTAATGTTGAAATCGAGCCTATCTACCACTGAGCTATGGAGGCGAACCCCCCCTTGATGACTAAACTAGTTATTAGACTTATATTGTTATTGACACATTAAAATTCAATTCAATAGTGCATCCAAACATAGCTTGTAATAAAATGTTATTATTATCGATATGTTTTACAAAATATATATCATTGGCGGTGTGTGGAGAATGATCATATACAATTGATAATACCATATAGTTAATTGTGCGGGGCCAATTTGTGATGTTTGTGTGGTATGCAAACCATGCATCATATGTGCCTTGAGAATCATTACATCATATGCATCAATGCTTGAAGTCTTGGTATCGATTCCCAAAGGGATAGCTACCCCCCTCCCCTCAGTAGAGAACACTGCCAAATCATACATTAACCTTCTAAAAATCACAGTGTGGCCTACATGAGTTTCGGAATAGTTTTGACTTTTTGCCCATCATTCTTATGGCATTAAGGCGGTTAACGGCACGGATCATGATTCGTATCCGATCTAGATCTACTCTGATTTAATCGGATTCGGATCAATAATCGGATCATCGGGTCGGATATGGATACCCAAAAACAATCCGCTTAATATTTGGGTCAGATTTGGATAAACCTTGATCCGGCCTTTTAATGACCCAATTTAAAAAAAAAAAAAAAAAAAAAAACAGCCGTCTCCTTCGTCTCTACTCTCCACGCATGCAACCATGCCTTGTGAACAGATCATCTGATCTCTCTCTCTCTCTCTCTCTCTCTCTCTCTAGGATGTCGGGTCAGATCATAATCAGATTAGAAACGGATTTCAAAATATTTCAACGGGTCCAGTTCAGATAATATACTTGGGATCTAAATTAGATTCGAGTCAGATATATCCTTAATCGAATCGGATACGGATCATCACTGATCCGGCCCGTATTCGACCCGTTGACAGCCCTAAATGGGATTCAAATGATAAATGGGTTGGCTGGCATGTACACAACATGATAAGCCTCACAAACCAACCTACATGGGCAACCCTCCATTCTGTATCATGGTGTGCCCCACTCAAGTCATCAACATAATTTTTTTTTTTTTTTCGAATAATTTGTGGCCCCACAACTCATCTCCACCGTAACTTACATAACTTATGGTAAACTCGACTACATGGGTTAGGTTTGGGTGAGATGCTGGTGTACATTTAAATTCTCAAGTACTGTCAGGTCCAAAAATGCACAGTACAAAGCGCAATACATCAAAATCCGACAGAAATCGATTGTCTTGTTGTACCTAGTTTTGAGAATTAATTAGAATTAGCAATGGGTCTAGATCTGGGCCGGGTTTAAGTTTGAACATTCATACTAATCCAAATACTCGCCCAGAAAGCACGCATTTTAATGGTTTTTAAATAACAATTAATGCTATTAAATAATAGAGACAACCCAACTCCATATCCAATAGGATACAAGTCCATGAACCTCAATCCAAATACGTCATTAATCATGCGGGGATCTTGATCCAAGTTTTACTAGGTAGCCTGCTGAAGTACGTCTCTCATATATTATATATAATGCGTTATAAAAATTATTCAACGGCTTAAATTTTACCCACAAAAAGTTAGTAAAGAATTTTTTTTTTTAAGTGTGTACACGTGTCATGCCCCTTTCCGCCTCTCACACTTCTCTCTCCTTTTTTTTTTCTCCACGTGTGCACTGCAGTAGCCACACACGCACTATTGTATTTCAATCACTAGCTATCATCTCATGAAGACTTTTGGGACATTATGGAGGGAGATGGTACACTTATCAAAAGTCGTTGAAAATAATACAAATCTAGTTTGTTTGCATACGTCTTCATTTATGATCCAGTACCATGTGTGATGTGTGCCTGCCCACTATTGCCCACATGCTCAGTGATACGATGATCAGAACCATCCATTTTATGAACTTGAGCTATACATGCCATGAACATGGATATGACTCTCTGTCGATACTGGCTTATATTCATGGTAGTGAAGAGAATCTGGACCGTTCAAACCACATGACCACCTCAGCACGTGGGGCCCAGTAGGTGGTCCCGTACAGTAGATCCTCAGCCTCGATGAAGGCAAAACGAACCCATGAAAATAGGTTCTCAGACGACAAAAGTCCATGCGCGTGCCCTTTCAAGCTGTCGCAGCTGGCCCTCGTGACATCTGACGAGGTCAACTTTGCACTGCAGCACTCAGCAACCACATTAGAAATGCAAAAATACTCGCACGAGTTCGCCTCCTCGCGAGTGGAATCTAGGAACAGAGGTTCAGATCTGATCCCCACTACAGGCGAACTCCACTGGGCAGATTCAATATCTCAAAAATTATGCTGATTGGGTAATCAGGTGGGCCATACGAATATGGAACGTTGATTACTTTCTTTAACCAGTTGGTTTAGTTTGTGAACTTATAGCTCATCTAATGATCCAATTGTCCTGATTTTTAAGATGGAGAATCTACCAGTAGGGATCATCTGATGGACGGTCCTGATGTTGCAACGTGTTAGTCCTGTCAGTCGGAGTAGGATACACTTTGGCATTGCTCTCTCTATACACTCATGCATAGGCTGTAGAGTAGATATGTAGGGTTATAAGATAGAGAAGTCAATGGACAGAGATGGGTTGGGCCCTCTTCATATGCGTATTACACGTGAAATTTCCTTGCATAGGACGTCGCATTAAAATGCTCCATTCTAACGTGCGCCCTGAGTTTGATTGGCCTCTCAATGGGGACCGCACAAAAAAAAAAAAAAAAAAGGGTGGGGCCCACCACATCAGCCGTTGCTCGCGGGAATCATATCTGGAGCAGGACGCCAACTTTTTTATTTTTCCCAATGGGGAGAGGAGAGGGACCCGAACACGGTAGAGCCATCTCTCTACAGTAGACGTGCCAGGGTGATGCTTATGTGGAGGGTCGCTGAAGTTAATTACCTGCTCTGGATGGAAATTAGTTTAAAATCATTAACAATCCTATTCATCCAATCGGTGGCCCCAAAGTCAATGTTAAAAATCAAAATATTAAAGGGGGTTAAATTAAAAAAAGAAATAGAGAGTGAGAGAGAGCAGACGAGAGAGAGAGAAGAGATGGATGCGATTGTCTAATAAGGTTGAATTTTGAAACAAGATGATTCTGCCTCATAGATTGACCCGATTAGCACACCTACCAAATCTACACCAACAACAAGCATGGTTTCCATAACCATTCAAGAGACGGTCCATCTTGGCGTTTAAAAAAAAAAAAAAATACTACAGCTAAGCTTATTTGAAAAATAGCTTTATCTATCAAACCGTGCTTAACTGGTGCTTGATTAGGACCTACTTGATTGACTCAAGCTATTAGACAACATTATCACATGTAAAAAAATTAAATAAAAATGGTAGAATTTTATATTTTACATTTTTTTTTATAATTTTTTTTTCTTGGAATCCATCGTTTCATTTCCCTTTCCCCATCTTGTCAGATTTTTATAAATGGTGATCTACACTAGCATGATTAGGCTTCTCGGGACCACTTTGACACCGGTCTCATAATACCATTTTGTATAAGACATTAAAGGGACTTTTATTTCCCTCAAAATTCGTGCATTCCAGTTAAGTGTGCTAAGAGGCTTGCTCAAATACATCCTGCCAAATCTTAATAAGAACAGTGGGATATAGCTGTTAGATTTAGGCTTTTTTGGATCAGAAGGATTGTTTATTTAGACACCCACACCTTGGGCCAGAGGTAAACTGAGTGAAGATAACTGCATTTCAACACAAAGGTCTTGGTATCATTCCGAATGTGGGGTATCTAACATTGAAGCCTCACTAACAGCGTGGGTGTGTGTACTGACCCAAAATAATGAAGAAGAAGATTGTTACTTGAGAAAGCTCTCCTTAGGTGAGGAATTGAGGATGCCCAGGAAAAATCTTGGATAAAATATTTCTAGGCGCATCTCAAACGTAGTATGGTACCTATTCTTGTTCAAACAAAAGAGCCAATTCACCAAGGGAGCGCCTTAGCCTCACCTAATAGGATGAGGCCCTGTCCATGGCCCCACCTTGAATCATGTGTAGCATACCCATGCCGTCAATCCATTTTTCTAGACCAATTTAGGACATGAGATATATAAAAAAAAAAAAAAAAACAAAATAGATCCAAATATCATGTGGAGCACATTATAGGAAACGGTGGTAATTGATCATTAAAAGATTCTTCCAGGCAACAAAAAGTTTTGGATTAAGTTGATACTTGTATTTTTCCCCTTCAGCCAGGTTTGTAAACTTATCAACAAGTTGGATGGCAAATAAACATTACATTGGGCTTAGGAAGTTTTTAATGGTGAGTGTTGAATGGTCACTTTTTCTTGTTGTGTGGTCCACTTTAGATTTAGATCTGCTTTATTTTTTGGTCTCATGCTCTAAAATGATATGAAAAAACGAATGGACAGCATGGATATGCTACATAGACATCAAGATGGGTCTCATGGTTAGGGCCCCACCAAGTTAGGTGAGGGCAAGTTAGGTGAGGCCGAGGTTGCATCTAATCTTGGGAGCTTTTCTTTCTTTCTTTCTTTCCACCGTACAAAATGAGGGTTGTTATATAAACGGTTCAGATGATTATAAGATAACCTAAAGTCAAAGGCTAAAGTCTAAACATTTATTTATTTTTGATTGTCATGTAACACACCCACCTTGTTAGCTGCACAACACACCCACACGATTAGTCACACAATACACCCACCAAACCAATGGGGTTAGTGTCTCCTTACCACTCAAACTTGAGATTTGCTGTTGAAACACCAAGGTGTCTTTTAGCTGGGCTATCAGGCGAGACGGCTAAAGTGTAAACATGTCACATTGCAATACATCAGATGTATTGGAGCTAACCTGGAAGTGCAAATGGCCCAGCTCAAAGGAGTCCTTCAACATCCAACTCGTCCAAACCTAGTCTTTATTTTGGATACTAGACCCAAACCGTTAAAAAGCTACGTTAGGTCCTGATATGGTGCCAGTCAAAATAAGCTGCTTAATTTATTAAGTGGGTAAGCTCGAGCATCGGAAGCTCTAGACCAGCCTATTTATTACATGAGCAGGATTTTGGGTTGGGCTGGCATTCTCACAATGATTCTTACGTGATGGATGGCCCAGATTTCATTGAAATTTGCTTTGATGCTATGCATGATGTAAAGTTCTGGTCCAGTTGAGCAAGCAGCCTAGCAATGGCTTTCCTAGGGAATTTTTCGCTTTTACCTTTTTGCCACTTCAGTAAATAGATGAGAATACACGGTTGCATGTGAACTATCACATCCGTCCATTTCTTTCCTGCTACATCTCACATGTGAGAATATCCAACCCCACAAACTTTTATATCCATCCACTAATTAGCTAATTACAATATTGTAAGCCCCACTTTGCCTAAGTAATTGTAGAAAATTTCCCTATTCTCGCACATGTAATTGACTGCTTTCCTTAGTCTGGTTTGGGTCCATTTTCGAAATGGTCCCCACTCCCTGTTGGAAACTAATTGTAAATATGGTCACAGAAAGCAGGCCCACAGGTTTTGACTTAAGAGAGGCGGTGCAGTAAAGTAGGGCCCACTGCTAATAACAACGTATGTTGATGTGATGGTGATAAGAAAAAAAGGTCCACTCAGCCTGAGTTTGGATGTCATTCAAACTACACTGCAATATGGTGGAGCCTTCATAAAGAGGAAAAGGGGATTTTTACAGGAAAATTCCTTAGAAGCCCAAATTTACCAAAGAAATCCCCTACACCAATCAAAATGCTATAGGGGAGATTTTTGAGGAGGAAAGCTAGTAAAATACCCTTGTACTATTGTTCTTTGGAAAATAACGAAGTCAGGAAATTTTGAGACCCACATGATGTGTGTATGACATCCAACCTATCAAACACATTCACCGAACCATGAGAATCACATGAACCAGGAATCTTCTTGATAGAATCACATGAAGGTTGCATGTGCATTTTGATGTTTGTAAGTGGTGTATATTATCTTTTATGGTGCAGCTCACCTTATCTTTGAATTGACCAAAATCCTCTGGACATCATGGATTGGATTATATCTATTAGATGGGCTGGACATCATGCAAGTATCACATGAGCCCCACAATTCTCCACTTACCACTTTTTATATATATATATATATATATATATATATATATATATATATATATATATATATATATATATATATATATAGTGGGTATCATGCATGGTAATTTCACTATTAGAAAAGCACTTCCCTAGTTGATTGTGTATTAGCCTTTTTTTTTTCTTCTCTTCTTCTTGATTGTGCATTTTTAGAGTGGGGTGGACCTCATGATCGCCACATTAGCCACATCAACGTGTATGTGGCAAATCACCTCTTCAATATCTCTTGGTATCAATCACCTAAGGACTTCTTTGGTAAAGGGTCGATGAGAAAAATGAGGTTAGCCACACCAATTATGATAATAGAGGACTAACTCCAATTCATAATTCTTATCATTTCAACTTGACTTGACCTGTAATAGGCTGTAATTGGGAGTAGAGGGGAGAAGGGATGAAGGGAAAAATGTTAAGTTAGCAAATCACTCCTTAACCTATTTTGTTAAAAGAGTATGCATACGAAAGAGTATGACATTCTGAGGGAGCACTAAAATGAACATACATGCATATAAGATTTTGCTAACATGCCCCAACTATATCTTTATGGGACGTCCATCCCCAAATCTTGTGAATGACACATGGGACACCCAATCATCAGTTTAAACTATCTATTCTTTCATATAAATAAGGACAAATTGTGGTGCAAAAATCATGCCAATTAGATGATCTTAAGCATCTAATTAGTAGCAAGGAAAATGAAGAGTTAAGATTGAGCATATAAGTGAAATAGATCCAATCATCATCTCGAACCATTTATTTGATGGATACCATTTGATATTGCTTATGGTTTCAAAGTAGCACTTGGATAGAAAGATTTTAACCATGTGATCTATTACTTGTAAAAAACAGATCCTTGTAACAAGTTGGCCTAATTCATAGGGTTAGAATTATCTTATTAGCATAAATCTTGCACCACGGTTTCATCTCAATGATGCTATTCAATGAACTCTCATTTATGATTGGGCGTTCCAAATGGTATTTAAAAGCTTCATGTGCCATACGCAAAGGACTCAAGTTGAACAGGTTGGACCACAGTGTACAGTCCACTCAATGGATAACTTCCAACCTGTCAAGTTCTTATGACATCCAATGCTCTAAATACAGTTGGCCCCACCATGAGGATCACTTAGTGAAAAAATCAACCTTATCAACTCATCAACTGAGGCATGCCATAGATTTCAGTAGATAGTCATTGATAAATAACAAAATATAAGTGTGGTGCATTTGATCAATGGAAATGACTGATTTTTGCACAAAGCATTCCTCACAGTGGGGCCAATATATCTCATGGGTTAAATGTCACATGCACCGACTAAGTTAGAAGTTATCTGCTGGTAGATGATCATAACCTGTGGTCCAATTGGTTTGACTTGAGACCTTATACATACACACACATATGTACATAAATACATACATGCACATATACACATGTGCACGCACATACATAACATCCTAGTTTGGGGCTTTGGGTTTAGGTCTGAGTCATGTATTAATTAGGACCCACCATGTAAATAATTTAGCACTGGCTGACTATTAGAGCTAATGCAACCTCTTAAAATGGTGAAAGGGTGACCCACCCACTTGGGTCATTTCCTCCATGAAAAAATCAAGTGAATTGCAGTCGTTGCCTGGAAGCTTCGGCATCAGTGTCCAGATGCTAAAAGGTGGGTTCTGCCGCCTTTGACCATTTACGGGGCAGTGCATCAAGTGGGATGCATTTCCACACACACATGCATACATATATATACACATGCGCGCATATATAATGTCCCGTTTTAGGGCTTGGTGTTTAGGTTTGGGTCATGTATTAATGGGACCCACCATGTAGATAATTTAGCACTGGCTGACTGTTAGAGAATAATGCATCCTCTTAAAATGGTGACCCACCCACTTGGGTCATTTCCTCCGTGAAAAATCAAATGAATTGCAATCTAAATGTAGCGATCGTCCAAATGCATCGTTGCCTAGAAGCTTAGGCATCAGTGTCCAGATGCTAAAAGGCCAGTTCTGCCATCTTTGACCTTTTATGAGGCAGTGGGTCAAGTGGGATGCATTTCTGCACACACATACACATGCGCGCATATATAATGCCCTGTTTTTAGGGTTTAGTGTTTAGGTTTGAGTCATGTATTAATGGGACCCACTATGTAGATAATTTGGCCAGGGTTGACTATTAGAACTAAGGCAAACTCTTAAAATGGCAACCCACCTACTTAGGTCATTTCGTCAGTGAAAAAACAAATGAATTGCAATTTAATTGAAGTGAGCGTCCAATTAATGCATCATTTCGTGGAGACTTCGGCCTGAACGTCGGATGTTAAAAGCGGGTCCTGCTGCCTTTGACCTTTTAGGAGGCAGTGGGTCAAGTGGGATGCACTTCTTATCAACATTCGATCATGATCTGACGGTTACCAAAAGCTCCCGAAGGCTCTCTCTCTCTCTACATACATGTATATATGCATTCATTCAAGCTAAATAGCATTAGTTAATTTAATAAATAGTTCGTGACGTAAATGGACCATGCCTCCAAATTGCAATTACTATCATTCCAAATCTAATAAGTCCAAGTGCACATTTGCCCAACTGGCACATGTGTCTAAGGTCCAGCTATCCCATCTGGTGAGCACCATCAATATTCCCTAACCAAAAATCTGGATGGTTCACTCATCAGGTGGGCCACACACAAACCTCCACTGAATTTAGATAGTTGGTCATCTTTTGTTAAACCATTCGATTTTCTCATTCACAATGGCTCACCTGATAAGTGGACCCGCCTATTTTTAGCTAGGGCATGTTCATTGTGCACCACCTGAATGGTCCAATTCCTCTTCAATCATTGTGCCCCACCTGATGAATGGCTCTGCATTTTTTTTTTTTTTTTTTTTTAATCTGTGAGTTGGATCTAGAGTGGATAAGACATGGGCACGCATCTATGTAAAGCCCCAAAAAGTAGGCCCATGTCTACGAAACTTATTGACCACTGGTGGGCCATCGAATACAGCCCAAATGCGTCAGTTTTACAAAATGGTCTGGGCTTGGACTCAAGTCTTTATCTCATGGGCTGACTTGGATCCATTGATGACCCACCAGTGTTTCGTCCAAAGAGAACATCCTATGGACTGGCTTTGGACCTTTGGACCTGGTCCAACTACCGACCCTCTATTTTTGGGCCAGCAACTCAGGGCGAGCTGTGTTTTGTATGTTCCGCTCAGTGATACACTGCTATTACATGTTAGGTATCGCTTATACTTATGCCCTCTTCGAGAATAAACAGCCCATACTTGAGTTGAGAACCAACGATATAATAAATGAGTTTCAGATTTCTTTCTTCTCGTTGGCATATATAACATCTGGAGGGGAGACGAATGCCACGAGATTTGGCAAGACAATCCGTAGGGGTTTGACCATTAAGGGCACGCCAAGTAAAGGTACTGATTTGGGGGGGGGGGGGGGGGGGGGGGGTACTGTTTTGTATGCCATCTTTCGCTGTTAGAACTCCAGTAGCATTTTCCATCCAGTGCAAACTCTCCCTTAACCTTAACACTAGGGAGACAGATGTTTCTGGTTTGAGACAACACTCCCTCAACCTTAACACCATCAAGCAAGAAAATTGTCAGGAATTCTGTGGAGCCCACCGTAGATGTATGTGTCTTATCTACGCCATCCATCCATTTTTACATAATATTTTAGTACTATGAGCCCAAAATTGAAGCATATCCAAAGCTCAAGTGGACTACACCATTGGAAACAGAGGGGATAATGATGTCCACCATTGAACCTCCTAGAGCCCACAGTGGCATTTATTTGTCATCCAACCTGTTCATAACGTTACACACACATGGATGAACAGAAAACGCAAATATCAGCTTGATCTAAAACTTCTGTGGCCCCCACGAAGTTTTTAATGGTAGGCATTCAATTCACACTGTTTCGTGTGGTTTGGTCCACTTGATTTCACGAGCGTTGGCGGGTCCTGGAGTGCCCGTCAAGGGCTCCCGCGCATACCCCGGGGTGATCATCACCACCTGCACCTCACATCTCGGCACAGTGGAACGTGTAACCCGCCTGCTGTCCCATTCAACTACACTTGTTCCTGTTGAGCGACAGCAACAGAGCTAACAGGGCCAAGGCGATCGGGCTTACATACCGGGGAAGCCATTCAATTGACTACAAGCTTTGATGTTCCTGGAAAATCAGAGATTTTTTCTTTCGACCATATTTCGATTGTTAATACGATATATAAGGACCGCTACTACAAGCAGTACTACACCTTTGATCGTGAAATATCGATTGCTTGTTGAACCCTGTGAATCTTCCCCCATATAGATATTGAACAGAACGACTTCGCATTTCCTGCTGAGATCCCAAGTCTCCAAGTGGGCCCTCTTGGCCACCCACGACCGTCGGCTTTTTAGAGAATTTGGATATGGTTCAATTCTGAGCTCATGCTGTAAAATTAACTGGATGAATCGCCCAATCAGCCAATGGTCCAACAGGCCCAAGTCCAACATAATCTTAGTTGTGCCGTAGGTCTGGTGGGCCTTAAAACGTTGCCTAAAGAGGTTAGACTTGAGCTGATACTGATGTGATCCACTTATAAGAAGCTAAGAGGCAGCTTGGTAGCATGGATTTTGGGTAATTAAGAGGATTTGGAGTCCCAATCCAAATCATGTTTGGCAACCTACAAGATTCTGAATTTTAAATCCATTCAGGATTGCAAATCCTCCAAAAGCCATGGAGAAAGGTGGAATGTAAAATCTTAATTTTGAAAATCAACCAAGTTGCCAAACATCGTTTCTGAAATCCATTGGATTGAAAATCTAAAATTGGATATCTAAGCAAGTAAAGCAACTGAAAATTCTAAATTAAAATTTCTAACTTGTGGTACCACACCATTTTTACCACAAACATTCTACTTGTGAAGGACATCAGTACCAAGGAACAGCTGGGCTCCGCATATGTAGATCACTTGCTACAAAACTAAATTCTTTTTGCTGATCCGGCAGGCCACACCGTTGGATTCAGTGGACAATTATAGGTGTGGCCCACCTAGTGAATGGATTGACCTGATTTTCGAGAAGCATGGTTTTCATGGTGGGACCTACTATTTTCATGTTACTAATTTTCTACTTAAACATCTTGTTTGCCAGGCTGATGGTATGGTAATATAATTACCACCACTGGACTCAAACTCCCCTGTTAGTTCATAGATAGCTAGGATTGCCTGATCATTGTGATTTTAGAGGTATGCTCTATCCACAACTGGACCCACAATCCGGATGGTCTTGATAACTTTACATCAGCACGAAATGTGAGCAAGCCAGGTCACCACCATCTTCTAAATTGTACAGAACTAACACAGGATTCCAGCCCCGATTCCTTGCTTTTGGCCCCTCTTTTGATCATCCAAACCGTTGATATGATGGGCCTAATCTTGAATGGGACAATATCCTATAAACATTGTAGATTTGAAGGGTACCACCATTTAATGTTTGATTTTTGTCAACTGAATTTCGACCGTTGCTGTGTGTTTGCCGGCCGTAAATCTCAGGCGTCAAAATGGGTCAGGTCGGTCCATCAGTCAACTGGCTAACCCGCGTGTGGGGTGGCTCCGGTCAAGCTAATTAGACGCAAATATTTGTATACATAGTGGGCTGGCTGGTGTGGGTTGGGCATGCCTTTTGCCCCACATTCCCTTCCTTAAACATGGGTCGTTGCGGGTCTGTCCGGCCTAACCCGACTTCAATTAAATGGGCCATGTTGAGTGGGGTTTAGGCTTGATGAAGAGGATTGGGTCCGGCTGAAGTGTAATGGCTCACAGGTTCAGCTCAGGTCAGAATTCCTGCCCGCTTAATAAGGGCCCGTTCGGATTCTAAGTTACTTAAGAAAAGCTACTTTTGTCATAAGTAGTTTATTTTGGTTTCTACTTATTCTATAGATAAGTATGTTTAGTAAACAACATACTTACCAGCCAAAAAGTAGAAAAGCACATTTGATTTCAAACATCATAAGTAATTATCTCTCAAGTCTGTTTGATCCCCTTACATCTCACGTCAATCATGTGGGGCCAACCATTCATGTGGAGCATTCATTGTATGGGCCCCACCTTGAATGTGGTGTGTGTGTATTTTAGTAGGATCTAAAACTCTATGGCCAACTGGAAGTGAGACCCACTGTGATGTTTGTGAGAAAACTATCCAGCCCATCCATTTTGCTTGAATCATGCAACGACATAGCCCAAAAATGAGCAGATCTAAATCTCAGGTGGACCCCACTATAAGGACACGGTGCTGGTTGATCAACCACCGTTAAAACTCCTGGGGATGGGGCCCACCGTGCTGCATCCTAGCAGGCCACTTGATGCCAAGCACCAAATCATATTGATCCTAGCTAGACCTCTGTGGGCCTAGAAAGTGGGGCCTAGCCTGATGTCATTTGCTGTCCGACATGTTGGTTGGGTCCCAAAAGCCTGGCCAAAGGTAAAACACAAATGGCAGCCTACTTTAAAACACTGTGGGCCCCGCCACAGCAAACAGTTGGCTTATGATACCCACCGTTGAAACTCGGGCCGATCTTTAATGTGCATCATTCCTTATGTAGGGCCTTTACCTTTGATGTTGGTCATCCATCACGTGTAGCCCACCATCAATTTTATTGTCCATCATACGGCCCTACCTTTAATATCCACCTCCCATCATGTGGAGCCCACCTTTGATGTGGACCAGTCCATCATGTGGGCCCCACCTCTGATGTGGGTCATCCTTCATGCATGCCCGCCTTGGATATTAGCCACTCATCATTAAGGCCGACCTTTGATGTGGACTATCCATCATGTGGGGCCCACCATTATTAATTGCCCATCATGTGGAGACCACTTTTGATCTGGACTGTCCATCCATCATGTGGGCTCCACCTTCAATGTGGGTTGCCCATCCCATAGGGCTTACCTTGGATGTGGGTCATTCATCAATAAGGGCCAACCTTTGATGTGGATCTTACATCATGTGGGGCCACCCCAATATGGCCCAATATTATGGTGGGCCTAGATTCAATGTCCACTGTCCACCATGTGGAGCCTACCTTTGATGTGGACCATCCATCATGTAAGCCCCACCTTTGAAGCGGGTCATCCATCATATCCAGAGCTGTACATGAGTCAAGTCGAATCAAACATCACCATGCTCGGTGCTCGATTTGAAACCACCTACCCTTGCTCGTTACTCGGCTGAGTTGAGCAGGCCCCTGCTCGATCAACATACCGAGCAAGTTTGAGTTGATTTCAAGCAAGGGTCATCCGAAATTTCATAAAAAATGATTGGGGGGGGGGATTACCGGGGTCGACGAGTGGGCAGGGTTGAGAGTAGGGGTGGTCGGTGATGAGCGAGCAAGGTGATTGAGAACAGTGGTTGGCCGGCATCGTGCGGGCATTGAGCGAGCAGAGCGAGGGTGGCCGGCGACGAGTGGGCAGGGTGAGGGTGGCCGGCGACGAGCAGGCAGAGTGAGGGTTGCCGGCGTGGAGTGGATGGTCGTCGAGCTCAAAGAAGGGGAGGGTGACTTAGGGTTTGGGTTTGAAAAGGGGGTTGCTCGAGCGGGCAAAAGGTAAAAATGTAAAAATGATTAGGGTAAAAGGTAAAAAAAAAAAACTTACATATAGTACGGCTCCGAGCTAAGCTGAGTTGAATCAAATCAAGCCGAGTTTGAGTCTATAAACGAGTTGAGCCAAATCGAGCATGGCCTTGCTCGAACCTAGCTCGAACACATTCAAGCATTAGAAATTTGACTCGGCTCTGCTCAAACTCACTTCCAATCTAAGCCGAGTCAAGCATTTTCCAAGTGAGTCGAGCAAGTTTTTCGAGCTTACTGGACTCGTGTACAGCTGTAATCATACTAGCCCACCTACTTTGGATATGTACTTTTTATCATTTTGGGCTAACCTTTGATGTAGACCATCCACATGTAGCCCACATTAAAATGGGTCTCATGTGGGGCCCACCTTTTACAAGCGTCCTACCTTCAATCTATCAAATAGGATCTCGTTTAATATGGACCGTGAGAGAGAGCTTCCTTTTGAATCTGCAAGAGAGTAGTAGAAAAGTCAATTAGTTAAAAAGCAAAAAAAAAAATTACATATCTTATAAGAAGTAATTTCTTTTGGCTTAAATAAGTTACTTATCTACTGCTGTAAGTGTAAGTAGAAGTAGTAACTCATTTGGTGGTATCCAAACGGGCCTTAAATGAGCCGGCTTAAGGCTGACCATTACCTGGTCTGAACCTGACCCATTGCCACCCCTAATTCAGGCCTAGTCCAGGCCCGTGGTCTCATCTACTTTGATATGAGGTCGGAACAGTCTTCAATTAGCCCCGATTCATAAATAGGCTGTGTTGATGGCCGATTTTGAGGGCCCGATAAACCAAATGGGTGTTGTGGCCTGGGCTTAAGTAAAAGGACAGAATCATGGAACTAAATAACGGGAGGGACTACTGTGTGAGTTCTCCACAACTTTACACACATGCACAGCAATCAAGACCGTCCAAATCATGGGTACCATCATGGAAGGAGCATTGCCCTAAAACCACACTGAATGGGTAATGGCAGACATCTGATTCACCCATTGAATAAGGACTACTGTCCATGGTCAATATAATCCTCCATGGCCACCAATTGGACGGTTAAAATCATAATTGGTTTTCACTTTACAGGCTACGTTCCATCCAACTCACTGGCGTCTTGAACGCGCAATATATGTAGGAGATAGAGAGAGAGTCCATCATTTAGGTAGCCCTCCTGATGAATGGACCATCTTGTTTTCCGTCCCTGGTGATCTCTATGGTTGGGCTCCCCTTTTTCACTGCTTGGATGCTCTGCACAAGTGACACGTGTGAAAAGAGATAGCAACATTTTGTGTGCTGTTAGAATCCACTTGATGTGTGATTGAATTGCTACTGTTAGATTGATTGGAGACCAAACGCAGGATTCAATTATCCTCTCAACCAGTGGTCTTGATTCAGCAATTATGCGATTTACAAAAGGGTAGAAGTTAGTCCTTTTTAAGGATTCTTTTTGCCTTATTACTTTAGAACTTTTCTTCACTAATAAATGCAATAAAATTTTTAAATAATAAAGATGAATAAATAAATAAATAAAGGCTAGGTAATGCCAAATTTTATTAATAATCTAAATATGTAGTTCATTACTATCGATAAAAATAAAGAAAACAATAAATAAATAAATGAGAGATAAATACCTGATTCGTTTATAAGAACAGATTATCAAGGTAAATGGCTAGCAAGATGTAACAAGTAAAGTGTGATCACCTAAGTAAGAATTCAGTTGATCGGAATCCAACAACTTAAGGTTGTGGACATTTAATTTAAACATACAATACTCAAGTGGATGCTGGATAATAATAATTTATGTTAGAACTAAGTTATGCTATGCTAAGATTAAAGTAAAGATAGACAAATGAAAGTGTTTGACAGTAGAGCCTTGAGCTCTTCTTCGCGTGCGCCTTTTATAGCTTGTTGATACGGTTAAACCCTCACTGGGTTTCTTTACTGATCTTAGATAGATCCGAAATTGTTGGTTCCTCAGATCTTCTTCTTGTACTTGATTCTATTACGGAAGATCTTTGTGGCCTACTAATTAGGTTCGAGATCAAGAAAGAAAACCTCTACCATTGATCCTGAACTTCAAATTGATCACGTCATGATCTAATCAAACCATCTTTTACATTCAACTTGAACTTTCTCCCTGGTGATTGGAGTGCTAGAGGGATTAGATGGACCAGCTCGACTTGATCCTGATATGTTATCGGATGGATTAGATTAGATCTTTCATCAAGGTTCTTATTCTCTTGATTTTGATTGCTGTATGGACATGGATCTGATCTAATTGATGTCCACTCTCTTTCGATTTGGGTCCGAACCGTAACTGAATTTACTTAGATATCAACCCGATTTTTATAACCTTTGCAAACGCTATGAACATATCAGGAAAAATCTCTCATTTTAAAAGAGTTGTGAGAGACGACATTACCAATTATATCATAATCAGATCCATGATAGAATTTGTTACCTCTCGTGGGTCTTTATAGACATGACGGGCATGCTGCCCATATGACATCTACTCATTCACTCCCTTAAAAGTATGCTGCGACCCTATTAATAATGAAATGCATATCACCTGTCGCCAAAGGAAGATTCATCAAACATACTTTTCATAGAACAAGATGAAAGGTGCAAAGCCAATGACCTTCCAACCACAAGTAGATTGGTTCATTGAGCCATGTATAGGAGTCTGTCCTTCTTCCAATTGTGGCTGGAAAACAACAACACCCAGTTAAGTGGTACCAGGTCTACTGAAGTAAAAGTTGATAGTCTAGCAGAGTGTGATGATTTGTAGTCTTGGAGGAGTCAGCTGTACAAGGACATATGCATAGATCAATTCTCACCATCCAAATCGTGGCAAACAAGTTAGATGGGACATATCAATCGGATGAGATCACTTTCATGATTGATGGGCATTTCCTTATACTGAATTTAGATCATAGGACTCTTTTCATTTAACTATCCATTTTTTGGCATCACTCAAAATATAAAAATCACCTATTTGGTCTAATTTTAATTACGACTGACTCACAATTAGGACAGAATTTTGACGGTTTTGATTGAGACACAGATACCCCAATTGGACAGTAGAAGTGTGCATGAGTTTGGTTCTGCGTGTTTAATATCCCATAGGCCATAACCATAAGTAAGCCGACGGAGTTGGACACGAGCCGAGCCAACTTGGTTAACTTGACTCAACTTGGCTTGGAAAATACTCAATTCGACTCGACTTGACTCATTTCTGATTTCAAAGCTAGGCAGGGGAGGTTTGAAAAAAATACTTAATTTATTTTCTACCCAATCTTACATGACATGCCTGAGCTCAACTCTTCTCTACCCAACTCTAAACCCTAACCCCACCCCCCACCCCTACAACTCTACCTGTCTGAGCCCGATAGGCAGCGGAGCCTGTTGATACTGAAAAATGGTCAACAGACGAGATGAGGTGACCTCCAACTGGTCAACAGATGAGATGAGGTGACCTCCAACTTGGACAGACGGATGCAACTGATTTCCTGCAGGTGTGCAGTCTGGATCTGGATTGAAGGTTCCCTAGATCCTGTAGAGCACAAAGGAAAGCTAAGGAGGGTGGCTGGGGTCCAGCCGTTAGCCCTCCGATGCCTAAGTTAGTTGGATCTTGAAAGATTAAATATATCTCTTTAGATCAGTTTTTGTCTCGTACCTTGATAATGAAGAGGACGCGTCAATTTATAGACTTAGGTTGCAGAGTTGTATTCCCTTTTTGAAGCCGTGATTTCAGGGGAGGGATTCTCGGATCAGCGTAATTCTTGGGCTGTTCCATAGTTATAGGAGATGTTCCCGTATTCCCTGACGATTCTCCAGATCTTTCGCCTATTTTCTTAGTTGAAGCCTAAGATCTCGGCAAGTCATCAGGTCGTCCTGGAGGTCTCAGGTCATCAGGTCGCAGGCCTAGGCTTAGGTCGTTGGCCTAGCCTTAGGTCATCCGGTTATCAGGCCTCAGGTCGTCCTGGAGGTCGCAGGTCGTCAGGTCGTCAGGCCTCAGGTTGTCCTGGAGGTCGCAGGTTGTCAAGTCATCGGCCTAGCCTCAAGTCCTCAAGTCATCGGACCTCAGGTCATCCTGGAGGTCTCAGGTTGTCAGGTCATCGACCCAGTCTCAGGTCAGATGAGGACCTGTACCTGGGCCTGCTGGACTATGTGCTTTCCCCATGACCTGAGGTCAGCTCGGATTTACTCATAATAGAGCCCTTTCTCCTCTCTGACTAATAACCATATCTAACCGCACAACTATGCCCTCCCCGAAGACCCTCTCTTTGTCTAATTCGAGATTCGAGCTCTAGTGACTTGATTTTGACATCCTTGCCGTGCTCAAAAGAGATATTTCTTAATTTCTTTTTGAATGTTGATTTTTTTTCTTGAATCTTAGGATTTGAAGAAAAGAATAGGATTTGAAGGTGTTGGAGCAGCCTCGACTCGACTCAAGAACTCGACTCGACTCGGCTCGACTCGGTTTGAATTAGTCAGATTTTAGACCAAATCGCGTCGAGCTGACCAGACCGAGCCAAACCAAGTTCAAGCCCAGGTCAAAGTCCAACCAAGCCGAGTCGAGTTGGCATGAGTTTGACTCGGTCTGGCTCGATGTCAAGCTCTACAAGGCGATCACTCCTAAAAAATCCAGGGATCTTTCTCTAGGATGGGGGAGTTATTTGATACTCTGGCAGAGTACAATGCTTGATACTCATGCACTCAGAAACCATACACGTGGCTTATACTACCTAGAATTAAACCGACTAAGTTGTGGAAACACTATCACTAAGGTAGAAAAACAGATTGGTTAAACAGTCCTAATCTCTGATTTTCGGACATTTGTTTGTTGAAATAGGACCGTTGGATATCTTTCATTTTTAACTGCCAAATAAATGTCCATCAATCTGATGGTCAGAGGATCAAATAAGCTGATTTTTTGGTTCATTATACCTCTAAAGGCGTACCCATACTTTCAAAGGTTTAAATTGAATTACTTGTATGCCGCATATATGCAATTTCTAAGTAATTTCTTAGTGCATGCGTATCAATTATGACACTGTACCAGAGCATCGAAGTTTTTTTTCTCTCTGGGAGGATGAGGCTATCTCAATATCCACCATTCATACAAACCCCGTGAATCCATCCACCAGAATCAGTAACTTATAACGGCTCATTTCTTTCTTTTGCTTTCTGGTTCGAGGGAGGGAAAGAAAATGTCACTGAGAATGTGGGCATCTTCGACGGCCAATGCACTTAGAATTTCTTCTGGCGCTAGAACTAGTCTCTCTCCAACATTCTCTCTCTCCAGATGCTTCTCTAGTGGTACTCTCTCTCTCTCTCTCTCTCTCTCTCTCTCTCTCTCTCTCTCTCTGGCATGTGGGAGTCTTTTCTTCTTGGAGCAATGTATGAACTTGTATCCAGATTCATCACAATCTTCACTGATTGCCATTGCACTGGCTTTTCTTCAGTTTTCTGCTATGTGGGTATCCTTCATTTAACTACCTTTTTTTTTTTTTTTTAATTTCCCATTGAATTTTCCTGTAGATATCATTATTTCAATACCTTTGTAACTGGGTCCTTACTCTCTCTCTCTCTCTCTCTCTCTCTCTCTCTCTCTCTCTCTCTCCACCACAAGTTACAGTGCATTGAGCTGCTTTTGGACACATGGACAGATCTGTCAATTGATCTGAGCCACTCTTTGGCGGTCCTCAGATAAATTAATACCTATCAGAACATTCTATCATCTGAATGATATCCTGGAACATGTAGGATCCCAATAGTTTAGGGCGAAAAAGTCTGACTATCAATCTCAACCATCCATTTAGTTGGCCCCAGCTTAGATTGCTTGTTGTCCTCAACTGTCACTTTTAGTCGATCCTAACCATCAGATACATTGGCTATGAAAGCCTCTGTTAATAGAAAAGAAGGCTAATGGTTGGATGGATGGGATCTCCCTGTTGGCGTGGTTAATGTGGGTTGGGTGGAATGAACTGTTCAGATCAATCAATTTGATCGTCCTTGTATACAAGTGCAACTCGGCACTGCAGTTTATAATGCATATTATGATATTTATCTTCTGCATTTCATTTCAAGCTGTTTATTGCAGGGTTTTGCTAATGAACAACACATGGGTAAATGTGGGTGGCTTTTCCCAAGGATTTTTGGAATTGGGTCTTTCCAGATTCTGTTTTATTTAGAGTTCCTGAGGTCTTTTCTGCTGGTTGTGGACCATAGGGGGCCCACTTGTGGGCAACCACTTGTGGGTGAGGCCCATAGGTCGTTACCGCATCCTCTTTTTTTCGGGAATTTGAATTGTTAGATGAGATAAGGACACCTTCTTATCCCTATTATCTCTCTTATGTATCCTATATATAAGAGGAGGCTTTCTCTGATATAAACACACAAGAAAAGCTAAAAGTAAGATACGGAGAGAAAAGAGAGAAAAAGGTTTCGAGAGTTTATCTTGCCCATTCTTTCGATCTAAGCCATAGATCTGATCCAGGGACCATCTTTACCGTAGGATCAGAGGGGTGATCAGACCCATTTGTTCTTGTAGCAAATAGGCGGATGTCGGGATCACACCGCACATTCTCGGCTTTGCGAAGGTTCTCATCGTGTAGATCGTCGGATCCTGGAGGCCCACACGTCCGCAAATTCTTTCATTTTCTTGTTGATTTTCAATGTCAGTAAGAGTAAGCAGGAATACGATGCAGTTATCTATCGATCTATTTACACAGTTTTTCTTTTTTCAGTTTTAGATGGGCTGAAATACGCCTCTTCCCATGAGTGGGTGAAGCATGATGGCTCAGTGGCTACAATTGGCATCACAGATCATGCCCAGGTTAGCCTTTCTGCATCCTCCATAAAGGAACTCAAATCTTTTTAAATCATTAGAATAATTTCACACACACACACACACACACACACACACACACACACACACACACACATATATATAATTTCCACTTTTATGTTCTTGAATCACTTCAACGACAAGTTGTTAGCATGAAGAAAGCTTATCTTGAAAAGTAGAAATTTCCACTCTTCAAGTTCGTGGATGTATTTATCTATGGTGTTTATAAGTTTGTTCTGCTTTAATTAGCATAGAGCAAAAAGCCATAAGTTTCTAGCATGTACCCTTGTTTGATTCCTCATCGTTCAAGTTCTTTGTAGTTTCAGATGTGTCCATCAGTGGTTCCCAAAAAAAAGTATTTGGTCCCCTTACCCATGTTGGAATATTCGTCGACCACACATTTCTAATGTATAGTATACACTACACCAAAATAACTAGTATACCCAATTTACACATACAAGTGGACTTTATATTGGGATTAAAGGTGTGGGTATGTGATTTGTAACTACAATTTACATGATTGTATCATAATACATGACGAAGTGTAATTTTTATGGTATGTCTTAAGGTTACACATGATATATTACCAGAAAGCTTTTAATGTTGTCTGTTGTTTATTACTGTGATTTGGAGCCATATACTCATGTTGGTTCGAAGACAGGATCATCTCGGAGAGGTGGTGTTCGTAGAGCTGCCAGAATCTGGTGTATCTGTTTCAAAAGGCGGCAGCTTTGGAGCAGTGGAGAGTGTGAAAGCAACCAGTGATGTTAACTCCCCTGTTTCTGGTGAGGTGGTTGAGGTCAATACCAAGCTGAGCGAATCACCTGGTTTGGTAATTTCGCTGCTCATACCCAAATTAAGCTCTTTTTTCTTCATTAGTGCTACTGAACATTGTGGCATGTTTTGAATTTCTTAGAGGCTATGTTTGGATACACTAGTGGATTGAATGGTAGTTATCACTTCAATAGAGAGGAAATGACCAACTTGTAATTACCTTCCTTGGACAAAGGTTGGCCTCAAGTTGCAGCTGTATCCTTTCTAGTCCAACTTGAAAGTTAGTGTATCCAAACACATGTTTAGATATTGGAGTTTTTGCAGCTGATTGGTTCATTGAAGTTAAGGGAGCGTTTGGATTGTTAGGTCACTTAAGAATTAAGATAAGCTACTTATGTCTCAAGTAGCTTATCATGGTTTCGACTTATTAAGCATATAAGTATGTTTGGTAAACAACATACTTATCAGCTTCTCCTCTCTTTCATCTTTCCCGGTGCTTCTCTTCAGCAACTTTGAAAAGTAGAAAAGCTAATAGAATTAACTGAAGTGATTAAGTAATTTTAAGTAAAAAAGTTACTTTTAGCTAGTCATAAACCAAGCTTACTTATCTAAAATAAGTTACTTATCTACTGTTGTAAGTAGAAAAAGTAACTTATTTTATGGTATCCAAATGGGCCCTAATCATGAACACTTGAACTGATTGAATTAGTCTTTTGAAGAGAAGTTGGTTAGAGGATGATGGAAGGATACAATATGACTATGCTCACTTCATAAATACAATGCCATGAGTTTGCAGTGGTTTTGACAAAAGAAGAGGTGATTGTAAGAAGGTTTTGGTAGAATAACTGATGTTGCCTCTATAATCATCAGTAAGAATGGACATATTCCACTCAATATTTTTGGAGAATTACAAGGCAAAAGCACTCATTTTTCTCTTGATTTAGATTTATAGTTTACATCTTTCTTACACTAAAGACAGGTTGGAAAAAATTTCAGCTGTGGTAATTTGTCATACTTGTCCTTTGTTCAGATCAACTCAAGCCCATATGAAGAGGGATGGATGATCAAGGTGCGGCCCAGTAGCCCATCAGAACTGGAATCCTTGATGGGGTCGAAGGAGTATACGAAATTTTGCGAGGAAGAAGATGCTGCACATTAGATAGAAGTATGTTATTGGGTTCTGGTCACACTAACTAGTTTTCAGCCTCTCTTGATGTTAAGATATGAACCAGACAGTTGAGGCTATCAAGGATTACTGAGCAATTTCTTCTTAGTTATTGAAAAATCAAAGGCTAGTCAATCCAACTTTTCTTTCTTTTTCTTTTTCTTCCCCCCCCCCCCCCCCCCCCCCCCACCCACCCTTCCTTTCTGTTATCTTCCTCCACTGTTCTCTCCCTTTTATTTGGGCAAAAACAAGCTTCAAAGTTGATTAAGCCCATATGCTGCAAATTCCGAGGAAATGGATTTCTTCCCAAGGGTCACTTTCTTGGTTCTTTTATAAATATATAGGTGCAAAAGAATTCCTGTCAGTTCTTGCCCAATACCCAAAAGCAGTTTTTGGATTCAATAGAATCATTTTCACAATACCCAAACACGGCGAATTGTGTCTATTTCTCGGTGATTTGTTTCTTGGAAACAAAATTCTTTTGGCCCTTTTAAATGCTAGAAAGGCAAATGGTTCTAGGAGTAATAATCCGGAAAAAAAAATGGTGAATTGTTTTTCTCACAACCCAAGCCAACACAACCTTAAATAGTTCAGAGCATCAAAATAATCATTACTTGTTTAAGCAATCAAATTGAATCGATAATCAGCCCATTGTATCTCTTATTGGGAAGCATTGAAATGAGTAAGTCTAGATTCACTTAAAAAGCACTTTTATTATAAGCAAATTGAAACATGTATAACTAATTCTTAGGTTTTATTCTTCTATGAAGATGCTTTTGGGAGCTTTGTGATTGTCGCAAGGCAATTATCGATGGGCCGCGGATGGGGTAAGTATCTCAACGGGCCTTTGGGGTTCAACTGCTTGAACCTGCACGTAGACATTGCATAAACAAGAAAACAACATTAGAAATGGAACTGCAATGGTGAAAAGGACATTGACATTACAAACATAACTTCATGATCCGATTGACATTTTGAAAAATAACCAGATATGCTGACATTTCTCCAGTGCAGTTAAAGAAGCTACATGCACCTGACCCTAGAGAGCTCGCGCGTAGGTGCCCCTACAGATTCCAGGCATGATTTTTAAAATTTCTTATATTATAAGTATTTTTTTTTATAGGTAAGTATGGGCTTGAACCGAAGACCTTCATGGGGCATTAGCACCATCCCTGAAATTTCTAAATGGCGCATGGATTAACCCATCATCGATCTGAACTGTTCATTCATTCATATAACCAGGAGCAAGCTATGGTGTATGTTGATGGTTCATCTTGATCACACGTGTGATCCAGTGGGCCAGCTCGGGTTCCTATGTGATTTGATTTGTTTTCTGGACTTAAATAGGTGTTAGGTTAAGGTCTAGGCTCATGGGCTGATATAATATAATAACTTAAGAGTGAAGGGTGTACTTATAATTTCACGTTAATTAGTGAAGCCTTCATATAATTAAGCAAGAGGTGGGGGCGTGAGAGGCCTTGTTGCTGCCTCTTTCTTTCTCATCATCTTTTCTCTCATTCCCTTCTCTTTGGATGATCTAAGCACCATATCAATATCATGGAAAATGGACAGGGACTAGGCAGAGAAACAAAATAGCTCCAATCATCATCTTGAAACATCTACCAGATCAACTGTGTATAAGCATATTACTTGTGATTCCAAAGTAGCTGACATTTTGGTTTGATGATTCTAACCATGTAATCTATGGCTCATAAACAATAGACAGTTGTAAAAATTGGCCCCATTCAAAGGGTTAGAATCATCCAATTGGCGTTACTTTTGCACCATGGCTTGCTCCCATTGGTACTATTGAATGAACTGTCCCGATCAATGATTACATGTACATTGTGTCATACAAAAGGTTTGGCAGCAAAACCCTATAAATATTTTATTTAATTATTTATAGATATAAGTTAATTTTAAATCAATCTAAGACAGTACCAATCAGTTCCTCTTAGTCCAAAACTGTATATCCCCTGAAATTTATTCATCAGGCCTGAAATGTGTGTTCGAGACTGTGATGGTCCATGACAGCCACAAGGCAGTCTGGATTCTGTGTCTGGAATAGTCCTCCACATAAATGTTGTCCAACCTGGTCCCACACCCTGGCCAATTTTTCTCCGGGCTTGAAAATCGGGCCTGCGACCTTCTTCCGAGCCTGACCCATTATTCGTCAAGCCTGAAACTTAGGCCCGAATGTGGGACAGCCCATGACATTATAAACCAGCATGGCTTTCTGGTTGGGATGGAGCCTAACAGAAATGTCATCCAACAAGGGCTTAGGCCGAACTGTTTGTTGTTCACGTATGAAAATCAAGCTCCAGGCAGGCCTGCAGCACCCACAACTGAGATAAAAACTCAGCCCACTGACTACAATCTCAATGGAGCCAACGTTGACTGCACTAGAGCCTGAGTGCCATTGTGCCAAAGGGCTGAGTCTACGGGACAACTCAGCCCCAAAACCTGCAACATTGAGTTGACTCAGGCCAGGTTTCAAGTCAACTCACCGAGTTTTAGAACTACAATGATGTAGAACGGGTCGCTGATTATTTCATGGCCCAGATGGAGCAAAAGAAGACCGGTCTGGGTCGAAAGTGATCCGGATCGTCAGGACCGTAAATCGGTCGTATCTCACAAACCGGAATGAGTTACGGGATGTATAATATATCAATTTGGGGTAGCACGAGCTACTTTAGCCAACCAACCCTGCTACACCGGGTTGCCCAAGCCGGAATTGCAAGATTCGACCGTATTGATGGTCATTAGGCTAGTTTATTTTCAGTTTTACTATTTATAGTAAGTTTTAATTCGATCATAACTTTGCATCTGTAGGGTTTTAGAGTTGGTGCCCAACATGAAAAGGGCTTAGAACATTTAGTAGAACAACGTGGTTGAGGCCGTTTGATAACTTTCTATTTTTGGCCGAAAACCAAGAGTTCTAATAGGATTGAACGACTTCTATAAATAGTAAGTTTACTATTTATAGTAAGTTACGTTTTCTAGGAGTTTCACTTGGAGTTGGAATATGATACTTTACCTAGGGTTTAGTTTCCTATTTATATGCATTGTAATTTCATTTTTATTGATTAAATCATCAATAAAGCAATTATTCGGAATTTATTTCCTCTTTTATCTTTTATTTCTTCTCGTGAATTCGAGAAACTATCGGTTAGGGAGACGGTGATCGACCTACCACATCCTCCCTACGTTATTGGTATCAGAGAGAGGTTTCTTCCTCAGGACGATGACCTCTAATAAATGGTTGGATCCTCATCCTAAGGACGATGCTCCAAGGGACTATCTAACGGCGACAGCTTTCGAAGCAGCGCAAATGGGAGAACCGGTTGATCCTGCAAGGTATATAGGCGACCCTCGACCAGATTGCAGCATCGCTAGCTCCGCTTCGAGCCCAAGGCGACCAACAACCACCAATGTTGCTATACAGGACAATCATATTGTCCGTAGAGCACCCCAGGTGGATAATCCTAGGGTTACATCAGACGAATCAGAACCAAGCGATGACGAGGTCGAAGACATTTTGGTACAATGACCTGCGCTAGGGAATGAGCGTGTGGAACGAGCAGAACGAGACTATCGGGGCAAAGCTGATCTTCCCACCTTTAATGGCCTACTTCGAATAGAGGAGTTCCTCGATTGGCTGGCAGAGGTCGAGCGATACTTCGACTATATGGAAGTGCTGGACGACAAGAATGTAAAACGAATTGCATATAAATTTAAATCCGGTGCTTCAGCATGGTGTGGGAAAACCTACAGGTTTCCCGCACTCGTCAGAATAAGACACCCGTTCGAACATGGCCTAGGATGAGACAGCTTCTTAGAGCTCGATTCCTCCCTAACGACTATGAACAAATTTTGTTCCAACAATACCAAAATTGTCGTCAGGGAAATCGAACTGTAGCCGAATATCTTGAAGAATTCCAACGATTGGCTACACGAAATAATTTATCGGAATCAGAGGCACAACAAGTATCACGATTCATTGGTGGGTTGCGATTTGTAATCCAGGATCGGGTCCAAATGCATCCAGTCTGGAAATTGAGTGAGGCCAACCAATTGGCCACTCGAGCAGAAACACAGTTGTCACGGCCCCATGCTTGACCCTATCCGGCAACAAGGAATCCCATCACCGGACCCACTCAAGATACCACATTGGCCAAAGGCAAGAAACCTATGGGAGGGCGTCCGCAACCTCCGACGGTCACGAATCGGGACTGGGGAAGCGGTCCCTCAAGACCTCAACGTGCAGCTCCCGCAACAACGGGTCCCAGCAAGATCTCCAACCCATATGGTCGGCCAAGGCCAGACCATTGTCTTCGTTGTAGCCAACCAAGTCACTGGTCGAACGCTTGCCCTCAACGCCTTGCAGCACACTTAACTACGAATGAAGGCGGCGCGGAAGGTGAATTAACAGAAGACAACCCTGAATTGGAACAGGCCGAAGAGGGGGACATAGAAGATGTCGATTGGTTGACTGAAGATCATGGGGAATCGCTAGTAGTAAGACGACTACTTTACGCTCCCAGGAAGGAAGTGCACCCACAACGACATAATATTTTTCGTACAAAGTGCACCGTGCAGGGCAAAATCTGTGACGTGATCATAGACAGTGGTAGTAGCGAAAATATTGTCTCGAAAATTATGGTGGATAAGTTACATCTGCCTATGACGAAGCACCCTATCCCTTACTCTTACGGTTGGATCAAGGAGGTGAACGAAACCAATGTAACTCATCAATGTATTATCTCAGTTTTTCATTGGTAAAAGCTATAAGGACGAGGTCCTTTGTGATGTGGTTGACATGGAAGCCTGCCACATGTTACTTGGGCGGCCATGACAATCGGATCGAGATGTGACCCACGGTGGACGGGAAAACATATACATGTTCACCAAGGATGGTCGGAAAATTGTTTTGGCCCCTATAACACCAGAGAAACACCCTAAAGCTTCTAAAGTGGAGGGGAACTCTCTCCCTACTATTCGCGAGTTTGTTAAGGAATTAAAAGAAACGGGCGAAATTTATGCCGTTATGGTAAAAGGTGAGGAGCCAGGATCCTCTAATATTCCTCAACGCATTAAACCGCTGCTAGAAGAATTTCGAAGTACTTGGCCTGGAGAGTTACCTGATGAGCTGCCTACCATGCGAGACATACAACATCACATCGACCTTATCCCAGGGTCCAGTTTACCCAACCGACCGCACTATCGGATGAGTTCGAAAGAGTGTGAAATTCTACAGGGACAAGTAGAGGAACTGATCCGTAAGGGTCTTATTAAAGAGAGCATGAGCCCGTGTGCAGTTCCGGCACTCCTTACTCTAAAGAAGGACGGAACATGGCGCATGTGCATTGATAGCCGCGCGATCAATAAAATAACAGTTAAATATCGATTTCTAATACCGCGGTTGGATGACATGCTGGACATGCTCGAGGGCTCCAAGGTGTTCTCGAAACTGGACTTACGGAGTAGATACCATCAAATCCGTATTAGGCCAGGTGACGAGTGAAAAACGGCCTTCAAGACCAAGGAAGGGCTATATGAGTGGCTGGTTATGCCCTTCGGTCTGACCAACGCACCAAGCACCTTCATGCGTTTAATGAACCAAGTGTTGAAGCCGTTCATTGGCCGTTTTGTTGTCGTTTACTTTGACGACATCCTAATATACAGTTAGGATGAAACGGAGCACATGACCCACATCAGAAAAGTGCTACAAGTGTTGGTAGACAACAAGCTATACTTAAATCTGAAAAAGTGTAGCTTCTTAACTGATCGATTATTGTTTCTGGGGTTCATTGTGTCGTCCAAGGGTATCCGAGTGGATGAAGAGAAAGTTCGAGCTATTTGGGATTGGCCGACTCCGACGAACATTCATGAGGTATGAAGTTTTCATGGGTTAGCGACCTTCTATCGTCGGTTTGTGCGGAACTTCAGCAGTATCGTCGCGCCGATTACCGACTGTATGAAGAAGGGTCCGTTTCAATGGACCGAAGGGGCCGAGAAGAGTTTTGCAGAAATTAAACATCGTTTGTCTACTACTCCCGGTCCTGGTACTCCCTAATTTCGATAAGTTGTTTGAGGTAGAATGTGACGCATTTATTGTCGGCATTGGGGGAGTCCTTTCTCAGGAGGGCAGGCCAGTTGCCTTTTACAGTGAGAAACTTAGCGACGCACGACAGAAGTGGTCGACCTATGAACTTGAATTATATGCAGTGGTTCAGGCACTGCGCCATTGGCGCCATTATCTTATTCAAAGGGAATTTATACTGTACACTGATCATCAGGCCTTAAAATTTGTCAATACTCATACTAATCTGAATCGTATGCATGCTAGATGGATTTCGTTTTTACAGGAATTCACGTTCGTTCTGAAATACAAATCAGGGCAGCAGAACAAGGTGGCAGATGTACTAAGCCGACGTGCATCCCTTCTTATTACAGTGAGCAGTGAGGTGATCGGATTTGACTGTCTCAAGGAACTTTATGCTGACGACGAGGATTTTGCAGATGCATGGAAAAAGTGCCAAGAGAATCACCCGAGTGACCTTTTAATTCAAGATGGTTTTCTCTTCAAAGGAAATCGACTTTGCATTCCGCAGAGTTCGTTACGGGACAAAATTATTATCGAGCTGCATGGCGGTGGCCTCGGCGGTCATCTAGGACGAGATAAGACTCAAGCGACGGTGGAAGAGCGGTATTACTGGCCGCAACTTGCTCGTGATGTTGGTAGGGCGGTACAACAATGTCATATTTGTCAAACCGTTAAGGAACAATCTCAAAATACAGGTCCTTACACGCCATTACCCGTGCCAGATGCCCATTGGGAGGATTTATCTATGGATTTTATATTAGGGCTTCCACGAACACAACGCGACATGGACTCAGTGTTCGTGGTGGTAGACCGATTCTCCAAGATGGCACACTTCATTCCGTGCAAGAAGACCTTTGATGCGATACACGTTGTGAACCTTTTATTCAGAGAGGTTGCGCGACTATATGGGATTCCTAAGATGATCACTTCAAACCGGGACACAAAGTTTGTTAGCCACTTTTGGCGAGCCTTGTAGAATCGGTTTGGTACACGACTTCACTTCAGCAGTGCTTATCATCCACAAACAGATGGGCAGACTAAGGTCGTCAACCACACATTGGGGAATCTCATCCGTTGCCTTTCAGGTGAAAATCCGAAGCAGTGGGACATGGCCCTGGCTCAAGTAGAGTTTGCGTTCAACAACATGGTAAACCGATCGATAGGAAAGTCTCCGTTCCAAATTGTTTATGGGTGCGTGCCTCGTCACACACTCAATTTGGTTCCCCTGCCCAAGCTTCCGGGCATGAGCGTTACAGCTGAACATATGGCAGATTGAATCATGGACATACATGTAGACGTGCGCAACAAATTACAGGCTCCGAACGAGAAGTACAAAGAAGCGGCCGACAAGCATCGACGCGCCAAAGTGTTCGAAATAGGTGATCAGGTGATGGTCCACCTACGTAAAGAGGGATTTCCTACCGGGACCTACAACAAGTTGAAACACAAGAAGATTGGACCGGTACCGATCATTCGCAAGATCAATGACAATGCCTACGTTGTTGATCTTCCGGATGACATGGAGATTTCAAGGACTTTCAACGTGGCAGATCTGTACGAATATCATGAACCAAAGCAGGACGAGAACTCGGAGTCGAGTTCTTTCGAAGTGGAGGAGACTGATGTAGAACAGGTCGCTGATTATTTTATGGCCCAGATGGAGCAAAAGAAGACCGGTCGGGGTCGAAAGTGATTCGGACCGTCAGGACCGTAAATCGGATCGTATCTCACAAACTGGAATGAGTTACGGGACGTATAATATATCAATTTGGGGTAGCTCAAGCTACTTTAGCCAACCAACCCCGCTACGCCAGGTTGCCCAAGCCGGAATCGTGAGATTCGACCGTATCGACGGTCATTAGGCTAGTTTATTTTCAGTTTTACTATTTATAGTAAGTTTTAATTCGATCATAACTTTGCATCTGTAGGGTTTTAGAGTTGGTGCCCAACATGAAAATGGCTTAGAACATTTAGTAGAACAATATGGTAGAGGCCGTTTGATAACTTTCTAGTTTTGGCCGAAAACCAAGAGTTCTAGTAGGATTGAATGACTTCTATAAATAGTAAGTTTACTATTTATAGTAAGTTACGTTTTCTAGGAGTTTCACTTAGAGTTGGAATCTGATACTTTACCTAGGGTTTAGTTTCCTATTTATATGCATTGTAATTTCGTTTTTATTGATTAAATCATCAATAAAGCAATTATTCGGAATTTATTTTCTCTTTTATCTTTTATTTCTTCTCGTGGATTCGAGAAACTATCGGTTAGGGAGACGGTGATCGACCTACCACGTCCTCCCTGCGTCATACAAGTGCCAATCCATAGAGGTAAAAGAAGACAATGCCAGCTAAGGAACTTACTGATAACCAAGGAGAAAATAATGGAGGAAAATAGAGATCTCCATCTTGGCAAGATCATTTCCAGGGCATAACCTGCTTCCTGCTCCAAAGGGAATGAAAGCTCCTGCTTTGGGTGTATACACCTGTATGTACGTATTTATGCATTCAGCGTATAAGATCTCCTGGTACGTATATATTAAACATTCAAAGTATACGTATGTACACACATACATGTAGGAATTTTAGTATATACTTACATCCCATCTATCTGGATTGAATTCCTTTGGTTCAGGGTAGACTTCAGGGTCCATGTGAACGTTCCTAAACCAGACCTGAACTTTCCAGCCCTTGGGTATTGTATAACCTATGAAGAGAAAAACATAATTTCGTATTGCACATCCAAACATGACCCAAATGAAACAGTTGTTACACAGCTAAAGAGAAAACTGACCACTGATATTGACGTCGGAGGTCGCCTCTCGGAAGACCATCGTTGAGAAATTAACCAAACGTAGAGTTTCATCAATCACCTGCGGAATCGACAAAAATCCATCAGCACAAGCTCCTTGTTCCAGAGCTTAGAAACCAATGGACCACGATGGCCCATTAAGCTTTTGGGCACAACATCATGTTTGAACTTGTCTCAAGAGCCGTTTTGTGGTAGCAAAAGTTCAATCCTTGACTAGTTGAGAATAAAGAACTTGTCTCAAGAGCCGGTTTGTCTACTATTTTTTTTTTCTCCATAAAATATTAAAAATAGAGCTAAGCTATCCAAGTCTTTTACCATTATAGCTTTTGTTGTCCTACTACTATGCATGTCGCAATATTCCCTTGCAGTACATATGTGCCACATGTGTCAGACGTGCCATTGTCAATCTTCAATAAGAAAAAAAAATGTACTATAATCAACCTTTTAGTGCCTTTCACATGCCACATTGTGGCATATTAGAGGTTGTGTATGTCATACTTGTGCTACTATGCATCATTAGGCGCCTCACATGTGCCAAATAAGCATGAGTCCCAATTCTCTGCTTGCTTTGTTGCAATGTGATTGGGCCATGTCATCACAGACTGCATTTAATGCAGCAGTGTTGACAATGTCAGTGATGACGTGGACCAATCACAATGCAAGAAAATAGGAAATTCCTGTTCATGACAAGCAGATGATTTAGATTCAATAATCATTCTTCGTTTCTAGATGCTCGATAAACAACATGAGAATATTTAGTCAAACACAACATTAACCTAGACAGGCAAGACGAGGATGATCTTGACCTAGGCATACTGTCAAGGACTAAATTTTTACTTCATTAGGTGCAGGTCCGAGTGTGCTATCTGTCAAATACTAGGACCATGCTGGCCCAAAACTTACTAATAAGCTGGCTGGGTCCAAAACCAACTTTCAGGCCTGATTTTTCAATGGGCCGAATGAGGTGGCCTGAACCTGGCCCACTTCCAGTCCAATTAAAAAAAAAAAAAAAAACTGGATTATGATGCTTAGAAACAAACCTTGGAAAGATAGTCCATTCGTCTAACCTCCTTAAGTGATAATCCTTTCTGTGTAGGTGGTCTGTTCCTTATTATCTCCTCTTGCTCTGCCTATAATCATGTGTCCAAATTTAGTTAGAAAAGTCACCAAAATTCAAAATCAACGGCATCCCCTTACTATCTATTGGATCATAGTACCACCTTTGCTTTTTCTAGAAATTCGGGGTGTTCTTGAAGGAGGACTGTGGCCCACATTGTGACATGGCCCGACGATTCATGGCCAGCATTCAAGTACATGATGAGAATATCGATGATCTCTTCATCATCCAATCTCCGGCCGTTCTCGTCTTGGACCTCTATCAGAGCATCCATCATGTCCTTCTTTGCTTGATGTATATTTCTTGCTTTCTTCTCTCTTCTCTCATTGAGAACGGATTGAAGGATTGCAACCAACTTCTTTCGTGCCTGAAAATCAAGAAATTCCAAGTTGATTGCTAAGGAAAAAAAAAAAAATGGACCTTTGATCATGGTCAAGAGAAATTATAGAGACTTTAATAATGGCTCCATGCACCAGTTTATCCAAATGGAGTCCATGGTTCGGTGATTCAGACCGTCGATCTGATGTACCCCTCCACGGATGGGGCCAT
Organism: Liriodendron chinense; assembly: GCA_003013855.2. Lineage (NCBI taxonomy): Eukaryota > Viridiplantae > Streptophyta > Magnoliopsida > Magnoliales > Magnoliaceae > Liriodendron > Liriodendron chinense. The sequence goes on along the minus strand of PVNU02000637.1, from coordinate 7,705,274 downwards.
ACCAAAAATCTCCTGTGCTGAAAGATCCTCAACCATCCATCCACAATGGAGCCCATTAGAAAGATGGCTAGAATTCTTCTACTTTGGAAGAGTTTTAGGTCATCCCCCATCCATTCACAATGGAGCCCATTAGATTCACGGTCTGGATTGATGAAACGTGGAGAAAGTTCCATATAATCGATGGTTAGAAATATTTCAATCTAGGATCTCTCAGAGGCATCTTCCATCCATGGCAAGCTCCACCATTTCAACGGTCTGGATTGTTGATGAGCTATGCATCTCACGTACAATAAATCCAACTCATCAGCAAACTCAACATTTGCTGACGATCAGTAATTAGTTGGGCTGGACTTGGGCTTGTATTTCTATAAAGGCCTAGTCGGCCTGATGTAACATTTGTGGGCCCATCAGAGGTCGGGTTCAGTTCCGGTACTAGTTTTTTACAGGACCCATATCCGATTGGGCTGGGGTATCCATTGGGTCTTTGGACCTTAGTTTCAAGTAGGGGTGGGGTCAAGTAGGGGAATTTACATGATTTGTCCTGCCAGAATGGATGGATTAGATTACACGTATCTGCAACTTTGGCACATGTGTGAAGTAACACGGGCTCACTTAATGCTTATGGCTCAGCAAATCTCATAAAATTGGTAAAATAATTAATCTATATTTAATACAGGTAATATAACTATTAAAATTAATTGGACAACACCTAGACTTGACCAGATTTTAATGGTGGGCGTTCAATCATCATCACTATTTCCTGTAGTGTGGTCCACTTGAGATTAGAATCTGCTGCATTTTTGGCCTCATACCCTAAAATGATCTGGCAAAATGGATAGTCGGCGTGGATATAAGACACATACATCACAGTGGGCACCACAGTCAGGGATGCACGATCCGGATTTTAATAGGTCCAAGATTGCAATCTGACCTGAAGCTGACTAGACCCATTCTTTTAACTGGGTCAAAGCTAACAGGCTCAAAACCGACCCAAGTTCTAATGGGTCTGAGACCAGACCCGTTAAAATCAGGTTGGATCCAATGGAAAATAAAAACAGGAGAGAGAGAGAGAGAGAGAGAGAGAGAGAGAGAGAGAATTCAAAAGCCAAAAAGCCCACTACTGACCTTAAGTGCTCTATAGTAAGCAAAACCAGGAAGGTTGATGGCCATGGCTCTTACACCAAAGTTCAGATCTGTATATTCTCTTTCTAGAGCTTCCATCACCGGATTTCCCTCCGAACTTAGAAATATATACGTGATTATTCTGAAAGTAAGCCTTCGAAGCTCCGTCAAGAACTCGATCTGGCCCATCCCAGCCCATTTCTCCAATGCCGATACCACCGCAGTTTCGATGTATCCAAGATACACTGACAATGCTTCATGGCCATTGACCGGAGTTGCCGTTAGCTTGCGAATCCAATGGTGTTCTTCGTGGGAGAGACCCACGAATGATTTCCTTCCTATGAGCTTGTACGTCGATTCCGGCCAACCAGGTACGAAATGATCGTCGTCCATAAGGACTTGCTTGCAGGTTTCAGGGACTGTGACCATGATCGTCGGACTTCCGAACATGAACGCCTTGTAAATGCCCGTGCGGCTGAATCTGAAATCATGCATATCAAGTCATATCATTTCATGAGAGAGGTTAAGCTCAATCTTAGATCTAGTCCGTTGGATTATATCCTTGAATGTGAAACGTTGGTTTTTATTTTAATAGCTGAGTTTCGTGCCATTTTGAGGCTGCTCGATCATCCAATTAGTAGAAACTTTTGTACAATGGGCCAACCACGGTGGGTCCCACTGAATGGCAGTTTTCTATGGCGGTAAGGAGTGGGTCCCAAGAGCTACAATGTTGTGGAAACCGTTGATGCTTCTTTAGTTAAATCGTGTTTGCAGGTCGTGGGGTCATACCCGGGTTTACAGTTTGGGCGCGGTTCGGTGGATCTCTGATTGTGGGGCCCAACGTGATGTATGTGTCATATATCCACGTCGTCCATCCTTTTCTCCAGACCATTTTATGGAATAGGTCAAAAAATTCAGCAGATCCAAATCTCAAGTAGACCACACCACAGGAAACAGCTTTGATCAAACGCTCACCGTTGAAAACTTCTTGAGGGCCACCGGAATTTTCATTTGCCATCCAACCTGTTGATAAGGTGAAAAAATACCTGGATGAAAGTACCACACAAATATAGGGCTCTCAATGGAGCGGGTCAGATCCGAGATCTAATTCGGATCTTAAAATAGGCCCGATTAGTTAAATGGACCGGATTTGGATCTTAAAATAGGTCGGATTACTTGAATGGACTGGATATGGATTCACAGGAGCATATCCAAGTTCGATCAGAATCGGATTAAGATCCCACTCATTGTCACCTTACTGTATATGTTATATTTATGCTGCCCATCCGTTTTACAAATTATTGTAGGCCATGTGGACCATACCATAGTAAATAGTGGGATTTGCATCATTTTTCTACTAAATTAAACATATTATATTATATATTTTATATATATCGTATATTTTTTTAGATTCGTAATGCTGTTGGATTCGGACGTAGACTCGGCCGAAATCCGATGGTTATATGGATTTTGGATTGGAAATGGATCTAACAATTTATAAATGAATCGGATATGGAAATCACCCTTTAGATCTTAGTTGGATTAATCCGTCTATAGATATACGGACTTGGAGCCGGATCCAACTGGATCCGATCCAGATCTGACCCATTGAGAGCCCTACACAAATATCAGCTTAGATCCAAAACTTTTGCAGCCCCCGAGAAGGTTTTATTAATGGTCAATCACCACTATCTCCTGTGGTGTGGTCCATCTGAGATTTGGATCCTGTATTTTTTTTTGTATTATGCCCTAAAATGATATGAAGAAATGGATGGACAGCATGGATATGAGACACATACGTCACAATGGGCCCCACAGTCGGTCCCACCTGGTATTATTCATGTGCCCTAAAAACCTCCCAGATCAGGAGATCCTGCCATGCAATATTGGAGCCTTTTTCACTTCAATATGGACGGTTGCTGCATTTCTCTTCTTAGCAGTGTATATTGAGGCCACAGATTACATGATTAGGATTTTACTATGGAGGATATTTTCAATGGTCTAGATCACTGAACCACAGTCCGCGTGTGTACATGCAGAAAACCCAAGTATATTAGAAACACAACGGTACTTTCTTAGCGTATAATGCTCCATACGCACGCAAGGAGCCAATGCTGCAATGCACCAATTCAAACCATTCAAATTCTCACGTGGCCAATGCTGATGCGATATAATTAACAAATACAATTGAAAGGATGCTAGTAAGCGTTCCATTTGCGGCCATTGGATGGACGTTTCATAGTCCATATTCAACATCAACGGTCCATTAATCAGAGGTTAGTGTCACAAATGTATCTGGTTATGGAACCGTGCATATCTACAGGTCTCCTTGATTTTGACGGTTCAGATTAGGCTCATTTCTGCTGCATCTAGGGTGACAGTATGCATTTGCATGGATGTTTATACTCTTGCCATGTATCAGATAATTTCTCTTGATAAATAAATGCTAAAAACTCCAATAACAAAACCAAAAAAATAAAATAAAAATGCGGGTTGCTAATTCCAGACGTGAGAACATGTGTCACAATGTAACGCTTGTGTGAGATCTGAGCTGTCCATGAGGTCAGCTTCACTGTTTAAATATGAACATGTGTCACAAGTGAATGGCTAGAAACAAATTACTGTCAATTTATTTTGCTGTGGCCCACCCGAAGAGTGAAATTATCGGACTTTCTAGGTAGAAGATCTAAGCATTAGTCCAAAGTTATGGAAATCTCAGATCTTATGCACACGTTTCATACTTACATGTGTATTGCTTCATCTCATCCATTGAAGAACAGTCTTTGCTAATCTCGAAATGGCAGTGATGCCTCCCAAATACTATGAACATGTCAAGAGCCATCCATAAGGTGCCCTCCTGAACATGCTCTGGACGAAAGATCAGGACCATCCACTCATCCGGTGGGCCACAGGCATAGGAGAGAAATAGATGGTTAGAAGAAAAAGGACTAAGGGTCCCAGATGATTAACTGACTCCCACCAACTTGCACCAACGCTATGAGAGAGAGAGAGAGAGAGAGAGAGAGACCCACCTCTTAACAAAGCTGGAAATGAAGGCATCTGGGTAACCTGTTTTGAAAGCCCTGAGAAAAGCCCACATGTTCCCAATCAAAGGCCAGCCCAGATCACCTGGTGGGAGAGAATACCGCTTCTCTCCCAACCCGGTTTCATAAAGCCACACATTCAGCCTCTTCAGCACCCCTAATAGAGCAGCAAAACCGCCTACAATGGCTAAGGAAACCGCCCAAATCCCCCCAAAATCCATCTGGGTAGTTTGGGCCTAGCTATTACAAGGCTCTCTTAGATGGGCCCAGCCACTACTGCCCACGACAGTAGAGGCTCTCTCTCTTTTATACCTTCACCTGTGAAAGGGGGGGGTTGTGTCTCTCTTTACTATTTACTTCGCTTTAGTAGAAACCATTAATACTCTGACTATGTACGCAAGTTCATACGTGACAATAATGTTCATGTGCATTTTCAATACATAAACTAATATCTAAACCGTCCATGAATCTGGATCTACTTCATTTAGGTCATCATTGCAACATTAGATTTGGTCATATTGTAGTTGATTCTGAAAATTATTATATTTTAATTTTGACAGTTCTTTCAAGATAAATAATGGTAAGGATTAAATTTTTTGTTTCTATGTATAATATATGAAGTCAGTACGACGATTTAGACGGTTCAGATTGAGAAAATACATGCCACGCTTAACATTTCGGCTTGCATGTGTATGAACATTCGTAGTCTGCTACATATCAAATCACTCCTATTTCCGAAATGTCGCGATCCTCTCCGTCCAAAAGATCCTAGCATTGATGGATGGGGGAGCGAATTAGGTGTTACCCCGGGAACAGCTTAGTGGGTGTTACCCCTACTGTGTGGCCCACATGGATAGTATTTTGTATATCCACACCGTCCATCTGTTTCTCCAGCCCATTTTAGGATGTTCTTCCAAAAATTATGCAAATCAAAATCTCAAGTGGGCCATACCACTGGAAACAGTGCTGATTGAGTTTCCACCATTAAAAATTCTAAAGAGCCCATCGTAAGGGTTTTTTAATGTTTATTTGCAATCCAAGATCTTCATAATGTCAAGAAGATCTGGATGAAGGGAATATTTAAAGATCATATTTATCTAAAACTTTTGTGGCCCACAAAATGGTTTTAATTATTATTTATCACTCTTTCTATTGGTATGGTCCACCTGAGATTTGGATCTTCTTATAATTTTGGATCACGTCCTGAAAGTAGGCATAAAAACATATGGACGGAGTGGATATGTAAAAAAATGCATCAATGTAGGCCCCACACGGTAGGAGTATCACCCACTAAGGTGTTACCAGGGTAACACCTAATTCGCTCCCGATGGGGATTCGGATTACGTTCCTAATCGGCATGTCCGAACACTGACTGCGTACTCAGTATGCTATAGCGTACTCTGTAAACTCTGTGGGACCCACCTTGATCTATGTGTCTAATCCACGCCGTCCATCCGTAAAACAGCTCATGTTAGGGACGAAAGCAGAAATAAAGAAGATCGAAAGCTCAATTGGACCACACGACAGAAAAAGTGGGTAGTGAACGCCCACTGTTAAAAACTTCTTGGGGACACAGAAGTTTTGGATAAGCTGATATTTGTGTTTTTATCTTCATCCATGTCTTTGTGACCTTATGAACAGGTTGGATGACAAATAAACATCACTTTGGGACCTATGAACATTTCAACGGTGGACGTCACTATCACCCTTGTTTCCTTTGTTGTGGTGAAATTGAGATTTGGATATGCTTCAATTTTGGATTGATACTTTAAAATGAGTTGATAAAACATATGAACGGCGTGGATAAGACACTTATAACACGGTAGGCCTCACGTAGTTTACTCAGTACGCTATAGGGTACTGTGCGACTCAGCACAAAATACGCTCTCGCCAAGCCCATGCACTGCACACAAACTCCCATCTAATCTCCGTGGGTGAGACACGTGTCGTGAATCCACCGGATGGATGCTGGCGCGGATTAGGTTAGGTAGGGGTTAGGTAGGGGTAACAGCTCAGTGTGTGAGGACCTCACCGTGGCCCACCTTGATGTATGTGTTGTATATCTACGCCGTTCATTCGTTTTCCCAGCTCATTCTAGGGCATTGTCAATAAATAAATAAATAAATAAATAAATAAATAGAGCAGATACAAATCCGCAAAATGATCTCGGCCGCAAAAGTTTGGGATTAAGCTGCTATTTATGTTTTCCCTTCATCAGGTCTGTGCCATCATATCAATAGGTTAGGATGGCAAATAAACATTACAATGGCCCTAAGAAGTTTTTAACGGAGGGCGTTCAATCACCACTGGTTTCCTGTGGTGTGGTCCACCTGAGATTTGAATCTGCCTCATTTTTGGTCCCATGCCCTAGAATGAACTGGAAAAACGGATGGAAAGTGTGGATATAAAACACATACATCGATGTGGGCCCCACGATCAAGGCCTCAACCACTAAGCTGTGGCCTAAAATCGCGCCCATCGATGGTATGCAGCACCGCGTCCGCAATTTATCGCGATTTTGCTTGGTGTGATATAAATATGTTCGGCAAATGGTGGGAGCGGCTTAGTTGTCACCCGGCAACGGACGCGGACTGCGTACTGAGCAACTCAGTGCGCGTACTTAGTAAACTCTATAGGGCCGACCATAATGTATGTGTCGTATCCACGCCGCCCATCCATTTTATCAGCTCATTTTGAGGGCATCATCCCAAAATTGAAGCATATCCGAACCTCAAGAGGACTACGGCCCCCACAGTTATGTTTATTTATCGTCGACCCTGTTCATAAGGTCACACTGACAAGGAAGGATGAAGGGAAAACACAAAGTATCATCTTGATCCAAAACTTCTGTGGCCCGCAAGAAGTTTTCATCTATAGGTGTTCAATTCCCACTGTTTTCCATGGTGTGGTCCACTTAAGCTTTGGCTATACCTCAGTTCTTACGTCATACCATAAAATGATCAGGCAAAATGAATGGATGGTGTGGATAAGACACATACATCACGGTGGGTCCCACAGACTTACCCCATATGTGATAGCCTATAACAATATTATGCTGAGTTCCTCAATACGCAATCCGTGTCGATGGGTAACACGTTAGTGGCCCACTTTGATGTATGTGTTGTATAACCACTCTGTCTATCGGTTTTTTACAGCTCACTTCAAGTATTTTAGGGTATGGTCCCGTGAACACTCTTATTGCGCAAGTTTGTGCGGTCTCACTTCTGCTGCTACATTAGGGATGGCCCTGGGGTAGGTCTTAGCCCGGATTTTGAACTGTTCGGGCTGGCCCTATGTAAAATTCTGATTTTCAGGCCCAATGCCGGCTCAGTTGGGCCCACCTTGATGTTTGTGAAAAATCTACCCGGTCCATCTGTTTTGCCAGATCATGTTACACTGGACTATAAAATGAGGCAGATCCAAAACTCAAGTGGCCGAATGATGTAAAAAATGAGCAGGGAAATGCCTACCGTTGAAACCTCTCTAGGTCCACCATGATGTTTAATCGCTCCTCAGGAAATACTACACCAAGTCTAACATTTAAGGAAAGACAAAAAACCATCCCCAACAACCAAATAAGAGTGGTGGTACAGGTGGCAATGGGTTCGTCTCATCCATGGGTCAACTGGCCCAAGTTGCTTATGAAGCGGGTTTGGGACAAGCTAAATGGGCAGAGTAGGTCCAGTCCAGGAAAGAAAATGAGGCCGATTTAAGCAAAATGGGGTTTGAACCCTACTCAACCCTCCCTGCCCACATAGGTTATTAACATGTTGGGCTGATGGCCCTACTCGACATATTCCAAGACCCCATACTAAATAATACAAGATACAAATAAAGACACATGATATATGTATGTATTTAGCTGACCATATTTTATTCTCATACATAGAGAAAACGCCTATGGCACAAGTTGTTAAAGTCCCTTAATATATATTGATACGCCATCTTCTAATGACTCGAGCTTTAGATCAAGTGATTGTTTGGCATAGGATTAGAGTGGAGCAAATATGCCTCGATAATATATTCTCCCAAGAATTCTTGAATTGAAAGATCCCAGCCATCTAACTACTTAGCTTTTCTAGTAGATTGGGACCGCTGCACTATTTCTTTTATTAACCATCTATATTAGCAGGCCACCAATGGCACCGCTAGCATAATCGCGCAGCAGATATTTTGGGGCCATTGCCCATGCGATCTGGGCCCCACTTCTACAAACTACAAAATCAAGGATGCAGTAGGCCAAGGAACATATTTACTCAAGGATTTGAAGTGGCTCCACTTCTAAATACCAAATGTAGAACAATAACAATGCATCGGAACAAACATCAACAACATAGATGCTACATCGCTGATCAACAGCCGAGATTTTCTGGTGAAGCTTAGAAGGTTGTATAATCTGTGGAATGAGCACATGAAATAGAGATCAGCTTAGCTCTATATTTGTCAGCTCCATCAACAACATTATGCCCATTTACACCAATCCAAACAGGTCCTAAGTTGTCAGACATTAGTTCTGAGGCAAGAATCATCTTTGGAATAGATTGAGAGATTGCAATCAGCGATTCGCGAGCCAGTTCCTGAGAAACCACTGTAGTAGGTGGTACTGCGTCCATAGAATACTAATGCTGTAGTCCAGCAGAATACAAACCCCCATCTGTTACTCTTCTTGAGAATGATTAGAATGACAATACAGACATTTATTTGAACATAGCATGCAATGCCCAGACATCTCTAAGTGTGACTTTTTTTTTTTTAATCACAAAGATTCACCATATAAACCACAATTTGAATGGTCCCAATTGATCTAATCGTAGTACCATGTATGATTGAGATGACTCACCACCATTTTAAAATAAGTGTTGAAATAATTATGATTGAGAGAATGCAAACATTGGGCACTGAAGATAAATCAAGAGCATTAGCTTTTAATCTCTGAGGCTAATGGAATCATCTAATACCTAGGATTGTAGAAAAGAATTAGGAAATATATGGTGAGTTGGTGACTAGAGCAAGTACGTATGCAGATTTCCTGCTACTGGAAGTTAGTGGGGGTCCACCGGGGTGTTTGGGAGAAATCCACCATGTCCATCCGTTTTGCCCAATGATTTTAGGACATGAGACAAAAAAATGAGGTAGATCCAAAACCTAATTAAGCTGCGCAACCAGAAACAGTGAGGATTGAACTTTCACCATTGAAACATTGGTGGGGCCATAGAAGTTTTGGAAATGCATTAGAAATTAAAACATTACCAAAGGTCCAGATTTGTTGATTAAATAATGATGTTTAAATATTATGAAGTTTCTACAATAGGGTTTTCTCCCAAATCTATTCCAGATAATGAGAAGATAAAAGCCAACACGTAAATCTTAGAGCAACCCTAAAGCAATTCACAGGAGATGGACGCACAATGAAACCACAAATTAATATGTGGACATGCGGAAGAAGGTAGGTGGAGAGAAGTAATTTCCATCTTACCTTCTTCCTTTTGTCTAAGTGGTGATGCCCCAGGGGTATTGGGCATCCAATGCTCTCTCTTTGCTCTACCCTATGGAAAAATCCCATTTATAATGAGTGAATTGGTGCCTTATCACCCCATAGACTTGGTATGTACTAATACATCTAAAGTTCGCAATATTGCCTAACCATGTATCTAAATTGTCTCTATTCCTCCACTTTGTATTGGCTATTCATCATTAATTCAATTTTTATACAAATTAAGTGATGGACCATAAAATATTAACCATTTGAATTATCATCAAATGTGATGAAAATGTTTTAATGGTTAAAAAAATAATGGTTGAAAACATTCATAAAATCATTTTAAAGCTTTTGGGTATTAGTATTGTTGTCCTCAATTTTTCGATCTCGCATGTGAAGTGATTGCGGGCGTGCCAGAATCGAATGCACGACTCGATTCAAACCGAATAACAATGACCCCAAGCGTCGAGATAGGGTATATACGACGTAATCAGTCATATATAACCGAGATATGTGAATATCAGTTGCCTATTCAGTCACTCACATAATAATTTGATAAAGATTAGGCGATATTTAGAGGGTAGGGTTCGTCCTCCAAAGATGGGTTACACTTTTACCTTTCGTACGAAATGAATTTTCAACTACAAAATTAAAAATAATGAAATAAAAAAAATATTCACATTCATCCACATGAAACGTGCTGTAGAACTCCTTTCTGTGTAAAATACTTCACTAGAGAGAATCCAGCGTATGAGCATAGACTCCAAGTGCAACTAGGATTACCAACTACCACGTAATAGTTATGCCACTAATGCTAAGAAGTACGAAAAGCACGGCTATACTAATAAAGACGAAACTAAAGATAGAGATCCTGATTACACTAAGAATATAAATAATAAGATACTAAGAAGCATGATAATTGATTTGAGTTGATTTGGTTTGGTTGGTGCTAGACCCTTTGCGTTATCGATGTCCTTCTGATTTTATAGCTTTGATCAACCACACGACCGAGGACTTTTAGCGATTTACCCGGCACAATTAATGTTCCAGAATTTTCTAAGCTACCATCTTATCCTTGTAACTACTTTGCTGACTCAGCCACTGATTATGCTTCCCGCCTTATCTATTTTTGTTGTCGTGTCACATTTTACCTGTTCCATGTGTGACACCACAGACAATCATATTTTCTCACCTATTATTTGTATCCTGGCCATGTAACTCCATATGTCTTCCTCCAGATCACTTCCTCTTTAATCGGCCGAAAACAAGGTGCAATAGGTACTAGTGAAAAACTGGTAGGTCCAATCAATCTACAAGATCTCAGCTATACAAGTCTGATGCATGAACCCAACACTGCTCACATATGAGCCATTGCAATTGACACCATACATAACATCATAAATTTAAACTATCGATACGTCCTCAAATATTAAGATTAATCAAAGGTAGTACATACATAAATTGATTTGGACCAAACATGATGGGCCTCTTGATCTAGATACTTTAAGTGATCTTTCAATGCAAGCATTCAATAATTTCCATTTCCATAAATATTACCAGTACTCCTATGTAGGACAGCGCATAGTTACACATTCCATGCCAATTCATCATTACTATCTCGCATGAAATGACTACATAAGAGTAGCAACCTATTAGCTTGTCTTACAACTTAGTAGTCATGACAGGGTATTAAGATATGTGAAACAAAACTCTCCTTAATTAGCCGTCATAGTAGCCATCCTCAAATGTCCAAGGACAACCTAAGGAATTCTCTCCTTTTAACCCACTTACATGTTTTAAGATATGCCTACATATATTATGGCATTAATAACATGTCCACAAGAGATTCATAGTTAGAATCGTCAAATTAATAGTTAATTAAGATCAACACATTGACTTTATAAGGCACACCTAATACTAACATAGGCCGACCAAAAGCATGGTAATGAATGACACTAACATATGTACCATGGAGCTTCACTTTGGGTGCGGTTTCCACCGAGATGTGGATCATGCCCTATGAGTGGTCAAAATGGATGTAATGCACATTTGGATGAAGGGACCACACAAATATCAACTTGATCCAAAACTTCTGTGCCCCACAAGAACTTTTTAATGGACAACCACCATAGTTTCCTGTGGTGTAGTCCACCTGAGATTTGGATCTGCTTCTCTTTTGGGATCATGCCCTAAAATGAGCTGTCAAAGTGGATGGACAATGCCGATGTAAAGCATATGCGTGAGTGGGCCCCTCGGTCAAGGATCCACCCCACCTCACGGAAGCCCAGCCCCTTCACTTTACATTATTCACTGGACACTAGGGCTGTCAATGGGCCCGGCTTGGGCTGCCAAAATCAAGATTTTGAATAGGCCTGCCGGCGGCCCAGCCGTTCAAAATCCGGACCGAGGCCGACCCCAAGATCATGTTACTTAGGCTGAGAGACAAAAAATGAGGCAGACTCAAGACCCAAGGGCCAAACCATATGAAACAGTTGGATGGAAATGCCCACCATTGAAACCTTCCCGGAGCTTACCGTGACGTTTATATGCCATCCAACCCGTTCATGAGGTGATTGCCACCGGGATGAAGGGAAAGCACACACATAATCCTTATAAAAAAAAATTTGTGGGCCCGCCTCAAGAAGTTTTCAATGGTGGGCGTTCGATCCACACTGTTTCTCGTGGTGTAGCTTATTATGAGTCTTGAATCTGCCTCATTTTTGAATTCGTATCCTAACATGAGCTGCGAAACTGATAGACGGATTGGATTTCACACTGACATCACGGCAGGCCCCACAGAGATTTGGGTTAAAGGAAACACGCATCCTATTTCAATCATCTTCCGCTGATAAACTGATATTAAGAAATCCACAAACAAACCAAATCACGACTTCAAAGCATTTCAATGGCGAAATTTCAGCATCTAAATAGTAAATACCAGGAAGATAGTAAGATCAAAAAAGGAATTTACAAGAAAAAAAAAAAGCATTTCGAAACAGAAAATCACAGCAAGGTGTAGAAAATACAAAGTGGGAAAAAAAATAAAAATAAAAGAAAAATGGGGAAGATAGGATCGTGAAATGTTGAGCGTACCTGAAAAAAATACCGTATATCTCGACAGTCTTCTTCTCTTTTCCGTTCAAATCCTATCTCATATGCGTGAGAGGACAGTTCAAATCCAACGTGTACATCCACGTCACTTGAGTTTTTGGACTGAGAAATTCTATTGTGCTTCGCGAGACATGTAACTTCTGTTCCTTCCTTTCGTCTACGTACACTTGGAAAACGTGTTTGTTGAACGAAACTGTTTATTTTTGGGGAACTACGCTGGTGGGCTACTGTTTGTACCATTTTGATCATCTGTTTCTAAAATGGGCCTTTGTACTTATGTATGCCAACATTACTTTATGTGAAAAGGGGCATTGCACGCACTTGTGTGGGATGAGGGTCTGTGTGGAATATGGAATTACATTTGGTCCTTTGTAGCTAGATTCCTTCCAACATTTGGAAATGGTGGAAAGCAATGAAGCATGCATGGGATTCATCCACGTAATGGTATCATCTGGTTCTAGCGGTACATAAGGCAAGATTTTAGGTTGATTTTAAAATTCATTGCATCTGTGCCCCATGGTGATGCATGTGTTTTATCCATTCCCTTCGTATCGCGCACTTTACTATAACAATGGAGTTGCATGTGCATGGAAGTGACTGGCATCATTTGTGAAATCTAGTCCTTACTTTAATTCTATGGTACTAAATGCAAGTTTCACTTCCATTGAGCGTCTTTCCGTGTAAATACAAACAAACCAATGGTAAAAGCCTAATGATAACTTTTATTAGGTTGTTTGGAAAGAGTGAGAATTGCACATAAAAAGTTAGGTCAAACTTACAATTATTTCCTTAGCAAAACTCGATGGCCGACTTTGAATATGCATTATATCCACACTGCATATTCATTTTCTCATATCATTTTAGGGCATGAGCCAAAAAAGGGCTAAATCCAAAGTTCAAGTGGTCCACATCATAGAAAACACTGAGCTCAATGGTGATGTCATTATTCCCATCACTTCTTCCAGTGTGGTCCACTTGGGGTTTGAGCCTTCCTTTTTGGGTTCATGCCCTAAAGTGATCTTAAAAAAATTAAAAATGAATGAATGACATGGATAAAACACATGCATCACGGTGAGCCTACAAACTCTACCTCATTTTTGGAAGTCAGAGCTACCAAAAAGTAGATTTTAACATTTTACATCTGACAGTTTTTTTATTTGTTTATTTACCATGATAAATAATAATGCTTAATCTGTTGAATTACCAGTAAATACGCCCTCAATACAGTGTTTTTCGAAAGTAAGAATGTGATCCCAATGTAGGATTGAATGGTCAAAATATCGTGTATTTCTGGACATATAAAATGGTGTTAATTTCACATAATACAATTCAATTCCAGGAGCTTAGAATATGTACTACTGATGCGGACATCTAGCCTTCAAAGTCTATCGGCGAAGAAAGCGCCCACCACAAGCATCTTCCTTGTGGTTACGCGATGATTGAGGAGCATTGAAGATCTTACAGATGTAGTCCAAGACATTTGAAAAGACCCCACCTTGGGAAGACATGTGTGAGTTGCTTGGAGGAGATATGATCGGACCGTTGGATCGTGATGATGATGTGATCGGACCGTTGGTTCGTCGTGGCCCACTTTCATCACACCATCATTGGAGCGCATTGGACATCTTAGATTTGAGTTTATTGTACGCATTTTTTACTTATTTGAGTTTTGGGTTAGTGTGGGTACATTTTTTTTTCATGCAAATGTCTTTTTTTTGAAATTTTGTTAGTAGGGGTATTTTGGTAATTATGCTAATTCCGAACTTTATAAGGGTGTTGCCCTAAACCTTTTTGATTAGTTGTTGATTTATGAAAAAGAGCAAACCTTTGGTTGCCTCCTTCCTCTTTCCCTCTCTCATGGTGCTTCTTCTTCTTCATTGATCTCCTTCTTCTCTATTCTTCTTGTGCCCCTCCAACTTCTTCCAGGTATTTCATCTTCTATTATTATCCTTCTAAACTTCTGTTTTGTTTATTCCCCACGATCTAAACCTTGAGAATCGATCTAAACCCTAAACCCCCAAATTCTCAAATCCCTAATCCGAGAAACTTTCTGATTCTTCGGACTAGTGATCATCATTGATCGATTGGGTATGACCATGCAAGATCGGGAGGTTCCATCCCTCGCCGGATCCAACCTATACGCTACTTGAATCCCATACTCCATGGTTGTGATGATGGCCCGGCCCATTGCATGTTTCCTTTATGATTTTCGTAGTTTATGATGATTGATGCTAGATTTCATTATCATTATTGCTTTTATTTTCGCTGAATAATTGTGTTCATGAGCATGCATCATATTTAGGGCTGTCCTGCATCAAATTTGGTATCAGAGAATAGGCTTGCATTGGTTTTTATCTAGATCGAGTTATCCAATTAGGGTTTTGATTTTTAGGTTTGTTTTAGGAAATGTCCAGATTTAGAAAGTTTCCAATTTTAGAAAGTTTCCTAATTTGAAAAATTTTCAGATTTAGAAACTTTCCAATTTTAGAAACTTTTCCAATTTGGAAAATTTTCAGATTTAGGCAGTTTCTAATTTTAGAAACTTTCCAATTTTAGAAAGTTTCCTAATTTGGAAAAATTCCAGATTTGAGTCGCATCATCTAGAATTAATTAGTGTCAGTTCATTGTAGTTTAAATTCATTGCATTCGTATTGTGAGTCACCCAGTCCGTAGTCTCCCCGTAGTGAATGGAGTATAGGCGTTTGAGATCTGCAGGGCCATTAAGTGTTGTCGTGTGGCCGTCAAGACCCAATGGAAAGCCGAACTCCGATGATTTGGTTAACTTTAATGGTCACATGGACCCACAAACCTTCCTTGATTGGCTTAAGGACTTGGACTATTTTTTTGATTGGTATGATATGTCAAGTTATCGTCGAGTGAGGTTTGCCAAGTGGAAATTGGAGGGCCAAGCCAAGTCGTTTTGGACTGATTTGGAGCGACGATTTGATAAAGTTGGGAGAGCTCCGATATCACAATGGGACGAGATGAAAGAGCGTTTGAAAGAAAAATATCTTCCCATCTCTTATCGTGAAAAGCCCTTGGGTCAGAAGAGAGTTGCCCCACCTTCTCATCCAAACACAGAACCAATATGGTCCCCTCCTTGTAAAGTGGTCCAACCCATCATTAAGGAAATCTCGGCTTATGAACAATTTGAGTGTTTAACACCAATTATATTTCCTTGGAAGCGAGATAATACCTTGGTAAATGGCCAGTCGGAAGAATCCAAACATGATGTTTATGAAGTGGAAGAGTACGTGCCTAACGTCAGTAGTGAGGAAATGGAAGAAATTAAGGCATCGCTCATCATCGTTGAGGATGACGAAGTGTGTGCTAGTGATGAAAAGGTCGAAGAGTTTGAGACCACACCACTTCCAGGTGTCATGTGTGATTTAATTGATGCAGTCTCCCATTCTACGTCTCTTACCATGGTGAACAAAAATGAAATTGAAGAGGAGACTAGGGAGGGTATGATGGTAGACACCCGCATGACTTGTGATATCCCACCAGATGATTTATGGGATAAATTTTCACCCATATGGGACATTCAACAAGCAATCGATCTTGTCCCTAGGCTGGTCTTGTCAAGCTTTCCTCCATACCAGGTGAACCCCGTAGAAAATACAGAAATGCAGCGTCAATTTGATAAACTTCTTGGGGAGGAATTCAATAAGGAAAGTTTGAGTTGGAATTTTATTCTGTGTGTCATGCCTGCTCTTTTCACTTCCAAGAACAAGGACATATGGCACACATGTGGGCATATCCTGACCATCCACAAAGCTTCAGTCAAGTGTCAAACTATCATGCGATGTATTCACGTCATGGTGGATATGATGACCATAGTCCTTATCCCGTATCTTTATGACATTTTGGACATAATGACTGATGCCAAGATCTACTCAAGACTTGGTACTACTAGTGTTTGTTCTCAAGTGTTGGGATACCTGCAAATCATTCTTGTTTATAATACCTATAATGAGAAATTATGTGTCACCCAAGAGAAGTGTCCTTTTGTTTCAGTTTTCCAAGTTCTAGGTCATAGGATTGTTTATTTCCATAGGATTGTTTATTCCAAGTTCGTGGATTTTTCAGAGTATCCTTTAGTGTCACCCATGTCTGTCATCCAAAGGTCTTCAAAGTCAGCCAATGCATTCGCACGCCATATTCATGATTTGCATACACATATTAGACAACGGATAAATAAGAGCAATGATGATTCTAAAATCTCAGCTGATTCTCATCGTAGATTGCAAGAATTTCAGAAAGGAGACTATGTAATGGTGAGGATAAGGCCTAAGCGGTTCTCACAAGGTTCCGCTAAGAAATTACAAGCGCGTAGTGCTGGACCATTCAAGATTGTGTAGAAAATTGGGTCCAACGCGTATCGGATCGACCTTCCATCTGAAATGGGGCATTAACCCAACTTTTAGTGTGGAATATCTAGTCCGTTCCCACCATCCCATCGTTGATCCATCATCTCTCTTATGGCCCTTTTCTGATTTTATTTCACAACCCCTCTCACCCCTTCCTCCACCTAATATCCATAAAGAAGAAATTGAGGAAATCTTGGATGAGGAGATAGTGTTTACGAGAGACGGAGGTTTCCAAAGATACCTTGTCAAATGGAAGAACAAGCCACCGTCAGAATCTACATGGTTGATAGAAGTGGAGTTACAGAGCGTTAACCCAAATTTACTAGAGCGCTACAAGAGTTTTAACTCGTCGGAGTCGAGTTCTTCTCAGACGAGGAGAATGATGCGGACATCTAGCCTTCAAAGTCTATCGGCGAAGAAAGCGCCCACCACAAGCATCTTCCTTGTGGTTACGCGATGATTGAGGAGCATTGAAGATCTTACACATGTAGAAAAGACCCCACCTTGGGAAGACATGTGTGAGTTGCTTGGAGGAGATATGATCGGACCGTTGGATCGTGATGATGATGTGATCGGACCGTTGGTTCGTCGTGGCCCACTTTCATCACACCATCATTGGAGCGCATTGGACATCTTAGATTTGAGTTTATTTTACGCATTTTTTACTTATTTGAGTTTTGGGTTAGTGTGGGTACATTTTTTTCATGCAAATGTCTTTTTTTTGAAATTTTGTTAGTAGGGGTATTTTGGTAATTATGCTAATTCCGAACTTTATAAGGGTGTTGCCCTAAACCTTTTTGATTAGTTGTTGATTTATGAAAAAGAGCAAACCTTTGGTTGCCTCCTTCCTCTTTCCCTCTCTCATGGTGCTTCTTCTTCTTCCTTGATCTCCTTCTTCTCTATTCTTCTTGTGCCCCTCCAACTTCTTCCAGGTATTTCATCTTCTATTATTATCCTTCTAAACTTCTGTTTTGTTTATTCCCCACGATTTAAACCTTGAGAATCGATCTAAACCCTAAACCCCCAAATTCTCAAATCCCTAATCCGAGAAACTTTCTGATTCTTCGGACTAGTGATCATCATTGATCGATTGGGTATGACCATGCAAGATCGGGAGGTTCCATCCCTCGCCGGATCCAACCTATACGCTACTTGAATCCCATACTCCATGGTTGTGATGATGGCCCGGCCCATTGCATATTTCCTTTATGATTTTCGTAGTTTATGATGATTGATGCTAGATTTCATTATTATTATTGCTTTTATTTCCGCTGAATAATTGTGTTCATGAGCATGCATCATATTTAGGGCTGTCCTGCATCAACTACCCTACCTTGTCCCACGCTTAGCACATGCAGGTCTATGAGGGGCTCAATGTGATGTATGGGTTTTATTCAAACCATCCATCCATTTGCCATGTCATTTTAGGTATAAGCGTAAAATTGAAGTAGATCCAAGGCTCAAGTGGACCACAAAGTGGGGATTAAATGCCTACCATTGAAAACTTCTTAGGGTCATAAACATCACTGTGGGTCCTAGGAGGGTTAATTTTAACGGTGGGCATCATCATCCCCATTGATTCAATTGGTGTGGTCCACTTGAGCCTTGAATCCACCTCATTTTTTGGATTATACCTTAAATGATATGGCAAGATGGATGGACGGTGTGGATAAAACCTATACATTACGGTGGGTTCCTTGGAGCCCTACTTATGCCGCGCTTGGAGGCTAGTACCCAATCCTCATCCACTTTGTGCATGACCATAGTGGGAAGCAGATTGCCGGTCACCCTGGTGGTAGCTGTTGTGGTGCCAGGGTGACAGGTGTTGGGGGCCATCATGGTGTATGTGTTTCATCCACGCCATCTGTCCATTTTACTAGCTCATTGTAGAGAATGATCCAAAAAAATGAAACAAATCCAAAGGTTAAGTGGACCACAGCACAAGAAATGGTGATGATTTAACCCCCACCATTAACAACTTCTTGAGGTCCACACCACAAGAAATGGTGATGATTTAACCCCCACCGTTAAAAACTTCTTGAGGTCCACAGCACAAGAAATAGATCTTCGTGGCTCATAACATGGATCAGGCTTGGGACCACTAAAATTTCTCTGATGCAGACGATCTGGTAAGGATTCGAGGACCTTAAGGGCTAATTCGAGTGTCGGATCAAAATGGTTACTCACCTTATGGTCCACTTCTCCCATTTTGAGGTGTTGGACAATTCGGATCAAGCCGTCTTCTACATTTAACCATATGTAAGGAGATGATTTGGAGTGTTGGAGGAATTAGACACTCGATATAGATCTGTCATCGGACGAGATCCACTCTAGTTCCCCAATTCTCTTTATTTCGATTAATGTAAATCTCCTTGATAAGTGGCCCAGATCTACTCGATACTAATCCGTTTTCGGACAGATCATATCTTTCTTCAGGCTCATTTGTCCTCTCTTTATTTCAATCGGGGCATGGTTCCAGAATCAACTGGGTTGATGTGTCTGTTTCTCTAGATCTAAGTCCAAACCATAGCTGGTTTCGCTTGTGTGTCGGTTCAATATTTGGATTTTTGTAATTTTCTCCAACGCTACAATCTCTCCAAACATCTTTAGAAAGATTTTTCATTTTGAAAGATTGTGAGGAATGACTTCACTGAAAATATCATAGACACATACATAATTAGCCACATACATAATTAGATTCGTTTACTCAACATGTTTTTGTAGACATGCTGAATACACAGTCTCATTAATTAGCATGATAAGCGTGGGATAAGAGATGCTTTTATTTTTTCTCTAAAAAGCAAGCATAAGGGTTCAGTATAATGCCTCCATATTTATAAATAAATACTTACCGGGCAGGAAGATGAGACCAATTTACTCTCAAATAAGAGTACTTTAACTAGCTTCAGTATTGGCACTTGGCGGCCCTTGATTGGTTCACGTCAGGGTGTCCCAAAATGCCTGTAAACAACTTGTTGCTCCCCTGGGGAGGGGACTAGACTGATTTTGGCTATAGCAAGCTCATGGTGGATCCCACGTACCTAATGAATAGCCCATCTAAGTGGCATGTGTGTGGCACATCTCCTTAGACCTGCCTAATATATCTCATCTTTGAGAGCTGATGATCTGGAGATGGCTCAACACGCAGCACCATTTTTTCCACCAACGCGGGACATTGGTTGGACATCGGAGCTGTGAGAAATGTGGGCCCATGATAAATGAAACCAATCAATCGTCAAGATCAGCAATCAGTGTGACTTTTTGACCGAAGGCCGTTCAAGCTAGCAGATGGACGGTTCCGATCATCTGTTCTTCACTGCATGGGAGCAATGGATGAACTCAATCTAGACCATTCAAACCGTGGGTCCCAACATGTATGGTGCATAAAGCCCAAAAATTTTGTTGGTTGAACCATTCCATCCATCATTTTGGTTGCCGTCAGGTGGACATATAAATGTTAACCGGTCGCCGATATACCCAATGCACAATGAGGCCCACCAGATGGGGCATTTGGATTGATGTGCATGAATGTCATGTCATGTGTACGGTCGATGAATCACAGTCGTATACAGCTGGGTGGATTAGCATCGTGACTCATATAAAAACAGTTCGTCTTGCGTCCGTCGTGACTCAGAAGCTATTGTGTGTCTCCACCCGCTGGCACCCACATGTTGAGGTGTCCGATGATCTGAACCGTTCATATTGTGTAATATTTTCTATATGTGACACTATAAGAAAAATACACTGAAAGGATGGTTGTGACCTATTCCTGTCTGTAGATGAATCTACAACAAGAAAAAGAAAGTCTTCAGTGGGTTGCATTCAACTATAAAAGTCAAAGATCGAGATCAGCTCTGAAATATGATCGTGGGATTTATCTGGACAGTTCAAATCATGTACCGTCTGAGCATGTGGGCCAGGGGTGGCGACGAACGCAGCATCCGGGGTCGCGACAGAGGCAAAGCAAACTCCTATGGCACAGCCGCAGTCAACATTCCGGCGCAGTCGGCCCGGCAAAACCGATGCACCAAGACAAAGGTCGCAATTTGCGGCCGTCCTTTTAGCGGGGCGTAGGGTCCAATTAATCAACAAGTAATTAAAACTATTGACGTCATTTGACCCATTGTCTAAATCAATCTATAAAATTTTTTTATTAATATATTCTTTCGCTAGTCAAATTACTAAAATAGCCCCTAGATATTTAATCAAATTGCAGGGTCCAATTTGCTTGCACCGTAGTATCCATACCATCCAAACTACGATCGCATGATGGATGGATCAAATGACAAAAGAGACATTAGAGCCAAACAATTTTTTGGCCACACATTCGAAAATTTGTATAATGCCAGTGGAACATTAGAGCCAAACATTATTTGTGCCTAACATGTAGATAATATGCCAAAAAATAAATTCAGTAATCACATAACACTCCCTAGGGACATCTCAATTTCTTCCATTCAACTTGAATTATATGAGTAATCATTGGTCATTTTGAAAACTTTCTTGGTCAACAAGCTTAATTAATATTTTTTGTTTTCACCCCATTGTTATTAAAATTGTACTTCACATAATCCATTTTAGTATGAATAATTTTAAATCCTTTAAACCTCATATCACTCTTCTATAAACCTAGCTTTGTATTTACTCTCTCCATTATCTTATCAATGAAAATTATGTCATTCGCAGATAACATACACCATTGAATATCTTTCTACCAATGCTTCATGAGTTGTTCGTAACCAATCAAAAAAGTATACGCCCAGTACAGCCGTGTGGTTTAAACCTACATTAATTAGGAATTCACTTCTCTCTCCATTGATGGTTCTTACATTTATTAGCATAACTTCATTATGCCAATATATCCTCTTAATATTATTATTTTTTCAATATTTATTAAGATTAACTTACTAAAGACCTCGTAGCTGCCTACTTTAAGTTAATAAAGACCGTGTAGAGACCCCTGCCTCTTCTCCTTATATTCACTCTCTAGGGGCTTGCTTAATACTTGGTTGAAATACATGTGCTAGCACATACGTTGGTACGTGTTTATTAATAAAAGTTTATGTGATCATTGGTAAAATAACCATTATGTATAAGAAACACTTGTATCCAAATTTGATATATGAAAGATTGTGAAACAATAAGGCAAATATCACTGTCTCCATATATCTAGAACAAGAAGAGAAATTCACAAGGAGAGGTTTTGAATTCATAAGAAAATAAAAGAAAAAATTGGAGTATTTTATTGAATAATAATCTAATTTTTTTATTACATTATTTATATATATAATTCAAAACTGTAATTTAAAAGTATTCAAAATAGTAAAATTTTAACTTTAGTTCAAAAGTTATTCAAAATATTAAAATTTTCTAAAGCTTAATTTGTCAAAAATAGAAAATCCAAATAAACCTTACTAAAGAATTTCTAGCATGATTATAAGTAATTTCTAGAAAAATGAAAATTCTAAAACTATAAAATTAAGGAAATATGACAAAAATAAAAATTACTCAAAATAATAAAAAAATTTCTTCTAAAATTGTAAATTTGAACAAAAAAAGGTGTGTTCTCTTGCAAAACAGACAGACATAACCACTATAGGGGTTGGTTGACCCCGAATGACCCACTACATTAAGATTGATATGCCGTGCATTTCATAATGATGCTTGGATCAAAGTTGAGATCAATTTATAGTCCACACTTCAACTGATAGTTTCTCCATATATGGAATGAATTTCTCCGAATCGTACATACATGAGACCTAATTATGTCATGCTCTACATAGGACTAAATTTGATCTTGATGAATTACTTTTGCTTTCGTTTGGGCTTCTTTTGATCTAGCTATGTTAAGAATGAATGTCCTATAATATCAAAATGCCAACCATCTAAGCCATTGGATCCATTGTAGAAGGGCACCACATCTCGAATGTCACTTTAAATTAATGATCGTAACTATTCCATTAAATGGAGAAACGGAGGAGAGAGAATGGTGTCTCGACTTATAAGGAACTTGCTACTTGGTGGGGCAAGAAAGACTCTGGCTGCTAAAAGGAAATAGAGGCTTGTATGAGTTTGTGCAAAGCTGTGTTGCAACTAGTAATTCATTGCATGCTATCAAGGCTAGTTGCAGGTCATGGGTACATTATTGCTAACTAGCTCTTTCATCTCTTGCTTGTTGAATACCCTGAATTGTGGCATATGTGGGGAACTTAAACATTGGTTAGTGAAACATTTATATATGGGCATGTACACATTTGACATACATGCATATTGACTCTTAAGCCACACTTTTTAGTGCTTAAATATCAATAGAAGCACATATGTAAGTGTGGGATGCTTGAACTTAAGCTAGACATGACCTTTTGAAATAACCAATGTATGTTCGTGGATAAATATGATCCTCATTCACATTGAAACCATAAAGCGCTATTGAGAAAAGTTTCACCCTACCAGTAGAAATCTATTTTACGGTCTTATGTGGTTATGTATTGGTGACTGCTTGCTCAAAAGCACATTATTTTTAATGGGTTAACAAATCATAGACATGCAATAGCTCTTGCTGTATGTCATTATGTAACCTTGCGTAAGTGATCCAAACAAGCCCTGAATGTCCCAATTTTCTCTAGATCATGGTGAGGATATCTCTCAATCATAAAACGTAGCCACTTGTGCCACAACCATACGCCTAGGCAAGGCAGTCCATGCTCCAACTTTTCTAGCTAGCTACCAAATGGCCCCTTAGGATTAAAAGATTACTCCACTACTTCAATTGCTGAGTATGATTCATCAAATTATAGGCGGCCCAGCTGGGATAAAAAGGGGAATCGCTGGAGTTCCTTCCAGAGCATAGAGTCCCAAATGAGATCCAGAAAAAAAAAAAAAAAAAAAAAGACTATCTAATCACTAAGTGGGTTGCACCACCAAAACAAGCTCTAAATTTATGTGGTGGCTCACATGATGGTTGGATCAGTCCGAATTTTGAGGCATCCAACTTGGACGGTGAGCATATCCTGCTGATCAGCACCAGGTTAGATGGCATCCACACACCAATAGGATGGTTAATGTTGCATTGTACTGGTCCATCCACTGAGTTTTTGGGACTGCTTCCAACGTTTACAGTGGGCCGACCCTGCTTGAACGGTCAGATGCCCTTCACACACTACGTAGACCCAACTTGCAACTCTTATAGAATAGAATAAGCTTATCCTACAATTACTTGTAGAGGAACCAGCCTCATTTTTGGGCATGTTTTGAGCATCAAAATCCAAGACAAAGTGGGGGTAAATTTCTCTTATGTAATGCCTGTTTGATTAGCACTAAAGCTATACATAATATTATAAGTTTAACAAAGAAAAGTCGAATCCCATGTTAGGTTTCTTCATTTGATGACACGTAATGCTGATTTGGCCATCATCATAGCCGTTCTGAGGCCGACTCGCCGAGTTCTTCTTTTTCTTATTAAATTCCTTTCAATGACCTAACAACACGTTTTCGCCTTTGCGTTTTTGTACTTGAATTAATATTGCCAGCTTTCAGGACTCATTCAGCCAAGTAACTTGTTTTCTTTCATCGTCATTAATGGTAGCCTTGTCCTTGCATTTTTGTGTAAGTCACATTCAAAGCTGTATTGTTGTTGTTTTTGTTTTTTTTTAATCAATCGTCACTTGTGCTAAAAGGCTTAGGCATGACTCATCGATGATCCTTCCCCATAAAAGGGAGAGAATTCATCAGCTATTTAGGACATGATCAAATCATATCTCATGGTCATTAACATTTCCTACATGCAGCTATTCTCCACTAGTGTCTCACATTTTTGCTAATGAATCATTTCGTCATTGGAGGTTTTTACAACTGCCGGCAGTAGAAAGTCAACCGTAGATCTTTTATCATGACAATGTTAAACTTACATATTGTGGAATAATCGGATCGTCTATGCATCAATAATGGAGATTTCATACTATAATCTCAAAGGCGTACTTGATTGGGAAGACATTCCTGATGCCGTCGCGTTGCCGAGAATAACTCTTGGTCTTTTGCACCTTACACCTTTAGGAGAACCACTCAATGGGACTATGGTTTTCTCTTATGTTTTGGTGAGGGGACCAAGACATATATTTATAGGAAAGAGGGTCAGAGAAGCCTATCCATTACACTTCTCTCCTCTAGGGTCTCCACACCATAGGTTTCCATATCTGGCTTAATAACCGCAAATAGAGACCACGGTTCAAGCGTCCCGCCCCGAACCTATTTGTAATGATCACAACTATAATGGGACCCACTGAATCGCTCAATCTGAATAATCCAATGATCATGATCTAAACCGATGATCATGTGTGGCCCACCTAATGGAGTCTTATAGACAAGAGTCACAAAAGGATTATTTATTCCCCAATATTTACTTCCAAAACTGCTATTTGGCTGGCCAATTTGCAACTCAGCTTAGCAACATTAATGCAAAATCAATTGCAGTTTACCATCAATTCGTGCGTGTCATTCTTGCAAGATTTCATGAAATTTGGTGCAACCAAACACACCCTAGTAAAATCCACAATTAAAATTGGTATTAAAGGGCCAAGAAATTAGTCCCAAGTTGTTGAATGAAATAACCCTTTTAAGACTCAAAATTAGGATTCAAGGACAGCAGCCTCCAGGTTAAGGGTTTCAGCTCACCACAACCGTCAAAAGAAGTAAGCCTATGATTGCTTTGACTGGACTATTCTAACCATCTAATAATTAGATGAGCCTTTTAATATTGGCCATTGCCTATTAAATGGTTAAGACTGTACAAGCACTATGGTTTTGAATTAAGGCCCGTTCCTCATGAGACAAATCAAATGAATGTTTTTATTTTTTATTTTTTATTATCTAATCCATGTACGCCAAGCGTGCAACAATCATGGCATGGAGGTTCCGGATCTGTCCCATAAAAGAATACTAGAAAAAAGCTATTTATTTCATAAAAATTAGCTAGTAATTAGGTTTAAATTTTCATGGAACATGTGATCTTGCCATAACAAGCGTCTTATCTCTACCAAAGCGTAGACACTTTAAAAATGAGATGGTCTCCACGCCAATCGGTTGGAGCATAATTTACGGTCCACCCACTGAATACTTCCAATGTATCATGTGCATGTGACATCCAACCATTCCAATAGGTTAGCACCTTGTGCAAAACTCAGAACGCCATCCCCTCATTAGTTGGACCACACTATAGAAAATAATGAATAGCCATTAATAAACAACAGAATACAAGTGTGATGTACTCGATGAGTGGATGTGGCTGATTTTAGCAATTGATGATCCTCATCATGGGGCCAACCTATTGAACGGGTTGGATGTTGTGAAATTTATCCACTGGTTGGATGGTAACTTCTGGTTCATCCGGTGGGACTTGAGACTTCTCTTTAAAAATAATACTAAAAAGCATCGTGCCATCTTCCATGTTTTAATGTTAGATCCCAACGGAGTTGCAAATCCCACGGAGTTTATACTTGGTGGCTATTTAGAAAGAAAATGGGGGTGTATTTTAGAAACTTGAGCCACTTGTCAGGTTCGGTCATGCTGAAAGTCATAAACCTAGTTATTGAATGAGCTTCAGGATTTGGGGAAGGAGGGGAGGATTAATTATTCTTTCTTCATGTAAATAGTTAGTTGGTAGGGTTGAAAGTCGCGCGGGTTCAACCCGAGACATTGGGTTGGGCCATGGGTAGAAAATATTGGATCCGATTTCGAGCTTGGGCCATGCAAACACCAACCCAATAAAGCTTAGGTCGGACTTGGGTTGAGGTCTTGGGTTGTCCGGCCCAACTCGAACCCGAACCTGAACCCAATCTATATCCAAGTTACTTATAATTTTATTATACTTAAGTAAATTTATTAGTTTATATTATTTTAGTAAGTAAACTTATAATGTTTGAAATTTGATAGGCTTGAATTTAATATTTTTAGTTGTTAAAGGAGTAGTTATCCTATATTTTAACTTGTTTGTTTAGAAAAAGTAAAGTTCTTTACAATAAATAACTACATATATAATTAATAAAGTCATAGGTACAAAACATAAGGCATATATAAAACATAAAAAACTAATGTAATAACAAAACTATTAGCGTCTATCAACCCGATGGACCCGATCAACCCGACTGAGCTTGCGTGGGTTGGGTTGGGTTAGGGTTAAGGTATGGGAACCTTGGGTTGGGTTAGGGTTGAGCTCTAACTCAACCCAACCCGCCTGACTTTCAGCCCTAATAATTGGGGTGGTTTTCGCCTTCTCTTTATATAGTCCTTTGTCTTATGGCGCATGTTTATAATATATTTTTATTACCTTTCAAAAAATAAAATATTAGACCCCAAAGGAGATTTTGTACATGTAAAAGCACGCCCACTCCGGGAGCATGAGAATTGTCACAAGGAGCATAGTGACAAATCTCATTCTTGGCAAAATTTTGGGAGATTTTTATATTTTGATGTTTTCTCTGATGTCATTAGAAAAATCTCATGGCAAATAAAATTTTAAAAGTAGTTATTATAAATTGAAAAATAATTTTACAATTCAAACCATGTAGTATTTGAGGAATCTCAAGTACTTTCAACGTCATGATTGTCTTCTGAGCTTAATAGAACAGCTTTGTTCATCCATTTCACATGCTAGGCATAGCTGGTGCATCAGGCAGCTCCCTATTCACCGCCATACATGTTTCAATGGCTGTCAAATGAATTTTTCCTAATAAAATCGCAAAAGATTTAAGACTAGAGATTTTGAAAATATCACATTGTTTGATCAATTTTTAAGTTATATAGATACTTGAAGAAAACACTTAAAGGGGGGTGTTTGGATCGTAGGTTACTTAAGATATGCTACTTATGCCTTAAGTGGCTTATCTTGATTTCTACTTATTAAACTAAAGTGAATAAGTAACTTTAAATAAAAAAGCTATTTATAATTGATCATAAACCAAACTTATCTCAAATAAGTTACTTATCTACTGCTGTTAGTAGAAAAAGTAATTTATTTGGCAGCATCTGTTAATGTCAGTTTTTGTAACGAGATCCTCCGGCTCTTCTCCTTTGCTCCAGCAGGGATTTCCACCACCAGACCTAAAGCAAGACAGCGAATAAGGGTGGCTGGGGACCAGCCGTTAGCCCTCCGACGCTTAAGTTAGGCCACAGAAGAGAAGCCAAGCAAAACGGGACCAAGATTGAATGATGCGTACCTCTCACTCTCAATGGAGCCACCCCCTTATATAGATCTGAAGCAATCCAATCTGTTACGTGAGATGTCGAAATCCCATTGATGTCGCATACGATACTGAGAATCCGCTGATTTCGTGGGATAAGATCCTATCTTTTTAGTCAGATCCAACCCAATGACTTATTCCAACAATCGCGCCCCTAGATGGTAATCCCTTGAAATCCGGCTGGATCCGGCCGGAAGCCATAGTTGGAGTCAAGGCCTCCGAAAAGGAAGGAGACGCCCGTAGTAAAGTTGCTCGCAGGTTAAAATGTGGTCGCGAGTCCAAGTACATATTTTGGGTGTAATGTCTTTCAACGACTTGTGAGAAGGTCTGCTCGCGGATCGAGCTTTGCCGTATTTGACTATCGGTTATGAAGACTCGGGACTTGCGAATAGCTGCTCCGTATTTTTCAATCTATGACTCTTGATCAGGTGATCTCGATAGTCGAATGGACGTCCCGCACCTATCAAACATTCGACTCTCGATCAGCCAATCTCGAGAGTCGAATGGACGTCTCGTACCTATCCAACATTCGACTCTCGATCAGCCAATCTCGAGAGTCGAATGGACGTCTCGTACCTATCCAACATTCGACTCTCGATCATATAATCTCGAGAGTCGAATGGACGTTATGGGCATTTCCGCGTGAAATCTTATCTCCATCATTTTGCCTATAACAGATGCCCCCCAAGTCCTTGCCGTCAAGAATTCTTAAGGAAAGGACTTAGCTCACTATCACACGAAACCGCTCGCTACCTTCATCGAGAACGGCACCCCTCATGATGGGCTGAAATTAATGAGCGCCAGCTTTCCGCAGCCTTTTCGCTGATGGAAAATGAAGGGGCGCTCGCCACGTGTTTGAGGAGTTAATGGGCGTGCCTGCTCGAGCGCTGTGTCCAACGAGGGACTGCCACGTGCCATCAGATACGGCGGAATGATTGCCTATAAATATACGGAGTCCGCCATTTCTTTGATTTTCTACAGAAGTTTATTCGAAAGAATCCTGCAACCCTTTCTTTCCATTCTTCCTCCTCTTCCGGTGCTCATTCTTTCTTTTCCTCGGTATACTTCCTTTTTCTTCTTCTTTTATTTTCATCTCCCCATGGCTGGGAACTCTGACGAGACTACTGTCCCCCTTGGTGATGCCACTCCGGAGTCCTCTGCCTCCAGCAGTGCAAGGGTTTCGGCGGGGAGATACACAGCAGCCGGATATCCTTCCGTTTTATCGGAGGACCGGCTGGCTGAGCTACGGGAGAGATACCAAATCCCTGATTCCGTAACTCTCCGCTTGCCCGGAGGTGGAGAAACACCCGACTCCCCCCCCCAGGATGCGTAGCATTTTACGAGTACCAGCTCATTCTGGGGGTACGCCTTCCCCTCCATCCCTTTGTTCGCGATGTATTACGGTGTTACAAGATTGCCCCTGGGCAACTCATTGTGAACGGGTGGAGGGTGGTTTTGGGCTCCTTTGCCCTTTGGGCTCAGGCTGGCAACGGGGAACTCACGGCGGAGGAGTTCCTCCGTATGTTCCGTCTGAAGAAAGCTCCATCCAGCGAAGGCTGGTATTATTTATGTTACTGGCACCGGGATAACTTCGTGTTGGGTAAGCCCTCCTCGAACTATCCCGGCTGGAGGAAGCGGTGGTTCTATGCTTCCGGGAGCTGGGAGTCTGCCTCCTCCAGGGGTCCAGGAGTGACCCGGTTTTTCTGTGAAGGTAGACACAATCCCGTATTGTGCAGTTTCCTTAGAATAATTTTTAGGGTTTTGCTTCGTTTGACCATTATTTGTG
Source organism: Liriodendron chinense (assembly GCA_003013855.2). Classification (NCBI taxonomy): domain Eukaryota; kingdom Viridiplantae; phylum Streptophyta; class Magnoliopsida; order Magnoliales; family Magnoliaceae; genus Liriodendron; species Liriodendron chinense. Next base: position 7,675,128 of record PVNU02000637.1, on the reverse strand, counting down.
CTCGCAGGTATCCCGGCATTGCGGAAACCGAATTTGAAGGGTGGGATCAACGAGAAGATCGTCAGAGTGTATAAGGTGCCTGTCGGAGATAGGCATATCGAGGCTTGCTTATCTCCTTCGCGACTTGCAGCAGCAGGCCTCATATCCAGAAGAGAAGTCGAAATGACGAAGGCTGGAGAAAAGAGAGGCCTACTGCCCCGTCTGAAGGGCACAGGTTCCAAAAGGCAGAAGAGAACCCCTGCCGAACCGTCTCAATCTTTCATCCGCGCGGGCAGCGATCAGCCTGCCCTTCCCGCGAGCATGGCGGGGGCCCCAGCTGGGCCTACTATCCCTTCACTGGTGGTCGCACCTGGGCCACCAGTGATCAACATTGCAGATAATTCCCCAGATGGGGTGGGGTCCAGCTGCCCCCCAGCTGAAGAGGCTCGAGAGCAGGTAGAGCCTCAAGAGCCAACTCCTGCTCGGGAACTGGTCCCAGCTGCCGAGCAGGGACCTGCTCGCGAGTCCATGCCTCCACCTCGCGAGCAGGCCGGTTTGGTCGTTGCCCAACCGTCTGGGAGCGGGACGTACTCGATTCCACGCCACCTCCACCCTGTGTGTAAGTTCTTGTTCGAGAACGTCCCGCCTCACGCCTTCGGCTCTCCCCGAGCCAAGCCCTGAGAACCTTATCCTTGAAGCGGGGATGAGGATGGTTCAGGTAAGACTTCGTCAAGATCTGTTTCGACCTGTTACTTTCCAGAAATCTTATATTTTTCATCTCTTTGCAGGGTTTGGATCTTATTCTGCGAACGAGGCGTGATATCGTTGCCGCCCGTCGCACGATAGAGGAGGCTGAGGGAAAGAGGATTGCCTTGGAGAAGACAGTTCAAGGAAGAGATCAACTGCTCAAGGCTCGTGAGGCAGTGATCTCGAAGAGAGATGAGGAGAAAAAGATCCTCATCGAGAAGATCCAAGTCCTGACCGACAGGTATCAGGCCTTGGACTCAGACTACGTGAAGCTCACGGGTCTGAAGGAGAAGGCAGAGAGAGAGAGGGAGATCTTCCGACAGGACAAGATCTCATTAGAGGAGCAATTCGCGGGAGCCAGGTCGCAGCTCAAGGAGGCCTACGACAACCTGACTAGGGAGCGCACCGCTCTCGCGCAGCTTAAGGACGACTCGATCCACTGGGACGAGGAGAGAGTCGCCCTTGTAAAAATGCTCTCGGAGGAAGGTACTCGGGCAGTTTCCGAGTTCCGGACTTCGCAGCTGTATGACGATGAACGATATGAGTCATACGATGCTGGTCGAGACTTTGCACTAAGAGTAGTGCAACGAATGATCCCATCCTTCGATATGGGGGAATTCGGTCGAGTCGCGACCATCATAGCTGCAGAAGAGCAAGCTGCTGCCGAGAACGAGGTGACCGAAGCCACGCAGGCTGGAGGGGCTCCTGAAATGGGCCCTGAAGTCGAGAGCGTTGCTCCTCCAAGCGATTGATTTCCTTTTATTTTCCTCCCCTGTATCTGCGCTCATGTATATGTAATCATCTGATTATTAATGAAAAGATGTTTTTGGAAGTGTCGCTGTTTCGTTGCTGTTCCCCCTTCATCTTTCATTTTTTTTTTTTTTTTTGCTTGTTAATCTTGAATGGATTCGTCAGAGATGTGACCCTTTAATTCGAGCATGAGCTAAGCTGCTCGCGATCAGGATATGACCCCGTTCGCTGCCCTAATTTGAGCACGAGCTGTGGTGCTCGCATTTTGGAGTGCGATTCCTCCTCTCACCAATCGCGAGTAACTAACTCATGAAAAAATGAATTAGACTCAATCCGGGGGTCGTGAGACCATGTCCGCGTTGAGATAGACTGATCTATCGATTGAGATTTTGATTCTACCAAGGGCAAAAGGTTGGTCAAGAGATGGTATTCATTCTCTTCGGGGCTGTTCAGGTCCATGAGAATGGAGAAGCGACCAACTAGTAATGATTTCAATCCTACCAAAGGTAGGCAATTGGCCAAGAGGACGTGTAAGCACTCTTCAGGGCTATTCCGGTCCATATAAATGGAGTAGCGGCCAAAAGATATGTCACTTTATTCATAAAATGTTATGATAAACTACATCGAATCTAGGGGTAGTATCTTAGCAAATGCTCCACGTGCCTAGGGCGACGTACAGGCTTCCCTTGCATGTCTTCAAGATAATAAGTACCGGGTCGCACAACCCTAATAACCCGATACGGGCCTTCCCAATTCGGATCCAATGAACGAACAGGAATTCCAAGATTTCGCCTTAGAACCAAATCTCCGAACTGGAAGGATCTAGGTCGAACCTTTGCATTCCGATAACGAGCAATACGTTGTTGATATGCCGCCACTCGTACTTGGGAAGCATTTCTTCGCTCTTCCAAGAGATCGAGATGAAGTCGGATATTTTCCTGATTGCTCGCGGGATCATACTGTTCGATCCGATATGAGGGCACTTGAATTTCCACTGGTACCACTGCGTCAACACCAAATGCTAAGGAGAAAGGAGTTTCACCTGTCGATGTACAAGCCGTGGTTCTATAGGCCCATAACACTTCTGGCAGAAGTTCTGGCCACACCCCTTTACATTCACTTAGCTTGGTCTTTAGATGATGCTTTATAATTTTATTCACTGCCTCGACCTGCCCATTCGCCTGTGGATGATATGGAGAAGTGCGGAGATTACGTATCTTCCATTTGTCGCAAAATTCATCAAAGGCTGCGTTGTCGAACTGCGTTCCGTTATCGGTAATTATGGTATGAGGAAGTCCGAAGCGACATATAATATTTCTCCACATAAACTTAGTAGTTTGTTTTTCAGTAATTTTGGCTAATGGTTCTGCCTCGGCCCATTTGGTGAAATAATCAACCGCCACGATCGCGAACCTATTCTGTCCCTTTCCCATAGGTAAGGGACCGATGATATCGATCCCCCACTGAGCAAAAGGCCAAGGGCTGTCGACTGGGGTCATCCGCTCAGACGGTACACGAGGTATAGGTTGATATCGTTGACACTTGTCGCATTTTTTAGAAAATTCTATGGCGTCTGCTTTCATAGTAGGCCAATAATATCCTTGCCTCCTCACTTTATATGCTAGAGATCGCCCCCTGGGATGATTACCACATGCCCCCTGGTGTACTTCATCTAGAACACGATGTGCTTCTTCTGGGTGAAGACACCTCAAATAAGGCAAGGAGAAGCTTTTTCGCAACAAGATTCCATCTTGTAAGGTGTACCTGGCAGCTCGAAGCTGAATTTGTCTTGCAGCTTTCTTGTTTTCTGGTAGGTATCCATCTCTGAGATAAAGGATGATAGGATCCATCTAGCATGGAGACGATTGTACCGATATAACTTGCTCGGGAGTCACTTGGTCGATACTCAAGTGTTGACGGTGCTCGATGGGGATCGAATGTGATAGTTCTGATTCTGGTGCAGAAGCGAGTTTTGCCAAGGAATCGGCCAGTTGGTTCTGCTCGCGAGGGATATGGAATATTTTGTAAATCTTCAGTTTGGCGAGCAGGATGAGGACACGAGACTTGTATAAGGCCATTCTTTCTTCTTTGGTTTCGAATTCGCCAAGAACTTGGTTGACAATGAGCTGGGAGTCGCTATGAATTATCAAATTCTGGACTGCGAGGACAACGGCTAGCTCGAGGCCAACAATAAGGGCCTCATATTCTGCTTCATTATTGGAGACGCGTGATTCGAAATGCAGAGCGTATTGAAAATGCGACCCGTCTGGAGCCACTAAAATCAGGCCCGCTCCACTGCCACTGGCCCGTGACGACCCGTCCACAAAGAGCGACCAAGAAGGCTGGTCGCTGGTCATGGCGCTATCTTCAGAAGAATATGTAAATTCGGCGATGAAGTCAGCCACGGCCTGGCCCTTGACTGCGGTCCTAGGACAGAATGAAATATCATGCTCGCTGATCTCGACCGCCCATTTAGTTAAGCGCCCGGAAGCCTCAGGCTTTTGAAGGACTTGACGTAGTGGATGATTTGTTGGTACTAAAATAGCATGGGCTTGAAAGTATGGTCGTAGTTTTCGAGCTGCCGTGATTAAGGCTAGGGCCAATTTCTCCAAATTAGAATACCTAGTTTCTGCATCAACCATTGCTCGACTGATATAATAAACGGGCCTTTGTACTCCGGAATCTTCTCTTATTAAAGCGGCACTAACGGCCGTGGAAGACACAGATAAATAAAGAATGAGTTGCTCATGTGCCACAGGCTTAGATAAAATGGGGGGAGCGCTCATATATTGCTTCAGTTGTTGAAAAGCTTCTTCACATTGAGGTGTCCACCTCCAATCAGACTTGGCCGTTGCACGAAGGAGTTTGAAGAAGGGCAGGCACTTGTCAGATGCTCGCGAGATGAACCTGTTCAATGATGCGACGCGACCAGCTAGACGCTGAACGTCCTTCAGAGTCACTGGGGATTTCATCTCTATCAATGCTTTAATCTTTTCGGGATTCGCCTCAATTCCACGTTGGCCAACCATGAACCCAAGAAATTTCCCTGCAGATACTCCAAACGCACATTTTTCTGGATTTAATTTCATCTGATACTTCCTCATCAGATCAAAGGCTTCTCGAAGATCAGGAATGTGGTCATCTTCATCGATGCTTTTCACGAGCATATCGTCAACATATACTTCCATATTCCTACCGATTTGAGCAGCGAATATTTTGTTGACAAGACGCTGATAAGTGGCCCCTGCATTTTTTAGACCAAACGGCATTACCTGGTAGCAATATAGTCCTCGATCTGTGATGAAGGCAGTATGCTGGCCATCAGGTGGATGCATCATAATCTGGTTGTAACCAGAATAAGCATCCATAAAACTGAGGAGAGCATGTCCAGCTGTTGAGTCGACCAACTGGTCGATTCGTGGTGTCGGGAAGCTATCTTTGGGACATGCTTTGTTTAAGTCTGAATAGTCGACGCACATCCTCCATTTGCCATTAGCTTTCCGGACGAGAACTACGTTGGCGACCCATTGTGGGTAGTCAACTTCTTTTATGAAATTTGCCGCGAGCAGCTTTTCAACTTCAGTTTTGATCGCCATTTGTCTTTCTGCAGTAAAGGCACGTCGACGCTGATGTACGGGTTTATGCTTCGGGCCAATGTTGAGACGATGTACGATGACATCAGGATCGATGCCCGGCATATCTTTATGAGACCAAGCAAACACGTCCTGGTATTCAGTGAGGAAACGGATCAAATCTTCGCGGTGGATACTGTTTAAGGAGGAACCGATGTACACGATCTTAGACTGGTCGTCTTCGGTCAAACGGATCGCCACTGTTTCCTCCCCTGGAGTTCCTGATTTCAGAGCATTTTCCCTTGGATCCAACGCGGTGGCGAGAACGTCGGATGAACCTTGAACTATTTCCATGACAGGTGTCGCTTGAGCCTTCTTTCGATCTTGGAGGGCTATCTAGTAACAGGACCGTGCCTCTTGCTGACTTCCTCGCACGACCCCTATGCCATTTGGGGTCGGAAATTTAACACATAAATATGAAGGGTGCAAGGCCGCTCCAACCTTAGTTAGAGACGGTCTCCCCAAGATGGCGTTATATGCTGATTTTCGATCCACGACGAGGAAGTTTACGAAGACGGTGGTTTTCGCTGGACTCTCCCCAAAGGTGACTGGGAGATCGATACTTCCTTCAGGTGTTACCACTTCTCCTCCAAAGCCGACAAGAGGGGTCGATACTGGATTGAGGAGGTTTCTGGCAAGTGCCATCTTGTCGAAAGCCTCCAAATACAGAATATCGGCCGAGCTACCTGTATCCACCATAATTCGATGAGTCAGATAATTTGATACCTTCAGTGTGACTACGATGGAATCTTCATGAGGGAAATGAATTCCCGCTGCATCTTCGAGGGTGAAAGAAATTGGGGGATGGCTAGTCTTCGATGAGTTGGACGTTTGTTCCAGCCAATAGATCTGCTGGGGTTCTTTGGACGCCTTTCGGGCGTATGCCTTTCTTGAAGCTTGAGAGTCACCCCCGCAAGCTGGACCCCCGACGATAGTGCGAATTTCTCCTGTGGGCTCAGCATCCTCTTGGTCGGTTTGATGATGAGACGGTTCCTTTTGGCGAGATGAGGTCTTCGCCCTTTCTGGTGACCGATTCTTACGAGCAACATAATCCTGGAGATGGCCTTTTCGAATAAGGGCTTCGATATGGTCTCGTAGAGAAATACAGTCCTGGGTCCTATGCCCGTGATCTTTGTGGAAGTAACAGAACTTACTCTTATCTCTCTTCTCGGGATCGGATTTAATCTTTGCAGGCCACTTCACATATGGCTTGTGTTTTATCTCCATTAAAACCTTTTCAGGAGACCGATTAAGAGGAGTGTAATTATGATATTTACCAGAGTAAGGCTTCCTGGGAGAACGATCGCGCTGATCGCGATGGTATTTTTTATCTGTAGAGGTTCCTTCTGGCTTGCGTTTCTTACTTTGTACTCCATGGCGTGTCAATGCGACTTCTTCTGCATTGATGTATTTCTGAGCTTTAGCTTGGAATTCCGCCATAGTTTTCGGCGGGCTCTTATCTAAAGCAAACCTAAATTTCTCGCTCGTTATTCCAGCAATGAGGGCTGTGAGACCCTTTTCTTCAGTGTAACCCTCAGTTTGAACGGCTTCAGCAGTGAACCGTACTGTGAACTCTTTTATTGTCTCCCCATGTTGCTGTTTCAGATTCATCAGATGGGAAGCTGGCTTTTTAATGCGAATACTTCCCATGAATTGAGAAAGAAATATCTCCGATAATTGGGAAAAAGAACTGATGGAAAGTGGCTTTAACCCCCGAAACCACGTACGAGCCGCTTCCTTCAATGTAAGGGGAAAAGCCCTACACATGATTTCTGAACCATGTCCCTCCAACTCCATGAGGTACCTATATGTTTCCAGATGTTCCAGAGGATCGCCAATGCCTGTATACGGAGCGATAACAGGCGTTCGATACTTTCTGGGCAACGGGGCTTCCATGACCTCGCTTGTGAAGGGAGATTCAGATTGATGTATTGCCGCCATGACAGCAGATGGCCGATTTGCCTGGTATTTCTGCTCCATGATATCAAAACGGTCTTGGATTCTTTTGAGATCTCCTTCCCATGGCAAGGTATAGCTAGACGTTTCGGCGGTGGAGCCTTGCGGTTGAGGTTGTCGAGACGAACTGGAATGTGTAGAATGTGGAGACGGCACAGGGGGATGGCCGCCAAGTGGTGGGACCTGTGGTTCATCCATAGAATGTCTGGAAGCAACTGGTATGGGTGGCGGTGGTAACCCTTCGGAGGGTTGTCTTTGCGGTTCAGGGAAGTGCTGATCAAGTCGATTTGACAGTGCCTGAACTCCGGCGTTTAGAGTTAGGAGAGTGTTCCCGAGGAATCGTAGGACATCATCCTGATTTCCAGAGGCCTCCAATAATGTATTTGTTGATGGCATATTTGGGGCTCCTTGAGGGATATCCGTCGGAACAGGTGGGAGGGCAGGTGCGGATTCCGTCTCACCGGGCGGAGGTGGTACCTGCCTCGAAGTTGAAGGATGAACTGTCTTTTTAGGAGGCATCACCGAAGGATTTTGATCGATAGTTAACACGATTGATTTTGATGATCAAGTCGTTCCCACAGACGGCGCCAAACTGTTAATGTCAGTTTTTGTAACGAGATCCTCCGGCTCTTCTCCTTTGCTCCAGCAGGGATTTCCACCACCAGACCTGAAGCAAGACAACGAATAAGGGTGGCTGGGGACCAGCCGTTAGCCCTCCGACGCTTAAGTTAGGCCACAGAAGAGAAGCCAAGCAAAACGGGACCAAGATTGAATGATGCGTACCTCTCACTCTCAATGGAGCCACCCCCTTATATAGATCTGAAGCAATCCAATCTGTTACGTGAGATGTCGAAATCCCATTGATGTCGCATACGATACTGAGAATCCGCTGATTTCGTGGGATAAGATCCTATCTTTTTAGTCAGATCCAACCCAATGACTTATTCCAACAATCGCGCCCCTAGATGGTAATCCCTTGAAATCCGGTTGGATCCGGCCGGAAGCCATAGTTGGAGTCAAGGCCTCCGAAAAGGAAGGAGACGCCCGTAGTAAAGTTGCTCGCAGGTTAAAATGTGGTCGCGAGTCCAAGTACATATTTTGGGTGTAATGTCTTTCAACGACTTGTGAGAAGGTCTGCTCGCGGATCGAGCTTTGCCGTATTTGACTATCGGTTATGAAGACTCGGGACTTGCGAATAGCTGCTCCGTATTTTTCAATCTATGACTCTTGATCAGGTGATCTCGATAGTCGAATGGACGTCCCGCACCTATCAAACATTCGACTCTCGATCAACCAATCTCGAGAGTCGAATGGACGTCTCGTACCTATCCAACATTCGACTCTCGATCAGCCAATCTCGAGAGTCGAATGGACGTCTCGTACCTATCCAACATTCGACTCTCGATCATATAATCTCGAGAGTCGAATGGACGTTATGGGCATTTCCGCGTGAAATCTTATCTCCATCATTTTGCCTATAACAGATCCAAACGGGCCCAAAGCGTGCACCACTCTCCATAAGGCATCTCCCCAGCACACATTAAGGAGATTTGCTACGCCCACACATTTGTACATGACAACTCATGTACATGCCATCACATGTGCCAGCATGGCACTAGTCTACAAAGCCTAAGCCATTCTTGCCCAAGAATAGATCTGGTCCACCCAGTAGGTGGGCCCCATGTTGAGTGTGGAGACACCCACACAAGTCAATGGTCGGGTGCCCGGATGGTCTGATGACCGGGCGCTCGATATTCAGGCCATTTGAGACATATGTTGCTGGACCGTTTTGTGAACGGCCAGGCGCCCGGCGATCAAAGTGACCAGGCGCCTGATAATATACTGTTTTATGTTTTTTGTTGCTGGACGATTTTTGTAATGGCCGGGCGCCCGACCCAGTTATGATCGGCGCCCGACTGGCCGTAGACTTAAAGTGCGGGTTTCCTAAATTGGGTTTTAATTGCGGGATTTACTATATAAAGGGTTGTAAACCGGGAATAGGAGAGGGGATTATGGCTTCTATACGTCCAAGGTGAGAAAAAAGCAAGAGGATTAGCAAAAGGGCCATTTCTGTGCATGGGAGCATAAGAGAAGGTAAGTGTATTGCTTGTAACTTCGTTCTTCTTTATAGTGAAGTTTGCACCTGTGGTTTTTTACCATTGTTGGGGTTTTTCCACGTAAAATTCTGTCTTGTACGTGGATTGTTGGTTTGTGTGATTTTACTTCTAGTTATTATTTTCTTCCTGTTTATCGTTTGTGGGTGAGATCGGAGATTGGATCTCGGTTCACTGGCGTTGTTGATGTGCTGCGCAACACCCCAATATTAAAAACAGGTGGATCAATTACAAAATTGGCCAAGTATTCCACAATCATACATTTGTTTTCAAAACTACAGTTCACTTCACCTTAGCAGTGGACTAACCTGATTCTTGGGCCAGGACATCTTATTAGTGTTACCCCTAGGATAGATGTATTGGATCATAACACAAACTGCCATGCTCAAACATGTGTGGCATGTGCCTGAGCTGCCCAATATGATTGACAAATCTCTTAAAAAAGTATCGGAATGTAAATTCCATCGTAAGGAGGTAAATTTTTGTAAAATTCCTTAAAAAAATGGTGATACTCTATTTGTAAGAAGGGAAAAGCAAATGCAAACTCTTTATGACAACGCAAATAGTTTTTCAAATAGGTGCAAATGTCTTGTCGATGCAAATATATTTTTAATTATAGATAGATACATGTCTTGCATGCAAATTGATTGTGTCACATCTACTTAATGTGAAGATCATACTTTGAGTTCGAGTGTTACTTAATAAAAAAATAAAAATAAAAAAGTCTATAGTTGTCACTTACCTTTGTAAAGGCCTGTCTGTATAGAAACTAGGTATCTAGACAACCATAGGCCGCCCACGAGGGGGTACTACTTGAACAGACTTAGCGTGATGCTGAGTTGTGTGACAGAACTCTGACGTGACACAGATGGGGACCTGAGCCCGTCCTTATCTTCTTTCCAGCTTTTTCTCTACCACCTATTATTTCTCATCACATTTTTTTGTTTTTAATGAAGTGAGATCCAACATGTAGCATATTTTTTTTTTCAGAATCGGATTCGGTGAAGCTTGGAAACACTAAGTTTGGTGAGGCCTGGACATAGCAAGATATGATTGGGCTACTTGCTGTTATCAGAAATGGCCCCATGAAAAGCATTTTTTGAAGGCGGCTTAGATGAGTACATACGCCACTGTTGTCACATGAATTTGTCAAAGTCAGGGCCACATCATACTCGGTGTTTTTCTGGCCTCACCTAATCCAGTTCCGTTTGCTCCTATTGTAAAATAGGTGAGAACATTGATGCAAAGGGTACATCACTATGCCAAAATCGTCAATTTATGATGGATTTTGAGACGTAATTCGTCAGTCGAAAAAAAGAAAAAAAATGCTTGGTTCTGCGACAGAAAAAGTTATCGGAAAATATCCATTGATAATCTCTTTCTAAGGGAAATTTGGGTGACTTTTGAGTAGCGGGATTTAGCAACTGACCTAATTCGTTTTGTTTTGTTACGCCAAAATCTCCAATTTATGATGGATGTTGAGATGTAATTAGTCGGTTGAAAAAAAAAAAAAATGCTTGGTTCAACTACGGATAAAGTTATTGGAAAATATTCGTCGATAATCTCTTTCTAAGAGAAATTTGGGTGGCTTTCGAGTAGCGGGATTTACCAACTGACCTAATCCCTTTTGTTTTGTTTTGTTTTGTTTTGTTTTTTTTAATGCACACACCCTCACACCCACACACACCACACCACAGTGGGTACACGAATCCATGACCTTGGTGTTGAAACTCTTGTGAGTCTACCAAAGGACCTGCCTAACTCATGGTTAAATAAAGATTTGCGACTGAATCCATACACATACACTCAGAGGATGTACACTTTTTTTTTTCCTCGGATGATGCATGTATGCTTGAAACGCAAGCAAAGATGTTGAACCTGACAAACAATGAACCCCACTTCAAATGGATCCAATTGACATAAAATTTCACTGAAATGATGTCCCAGCTGGCTGATTGAGGCCGGGGTACCTAGTAGACAGTTGAAATGGAAAATCGTCAATGGTCTGACATCGACAAATAAATATCTATTTATAAAATTAATCAACAGGACTCTTTGAGGTCATGACCAATTTAAATTGGGTCCCTATGTTTGGGTCCCTATGTTTGGACGGTTAAATTGAGTTAGATGTACGCCATTGTACATTTTTAGGTGCATCTGCAGCCAACCATCACAATCTCCTAAAGTATGAAACATGGTGGCTAGCTTTAAGCATGGTTTAAGCAGAAAAAATATCTTCGTACCTGATTATTGTGGGCCATTGTACATGGTTTTAGGCAAAAATAAAATAGTAATAATAATAAATAAATAAACATTATCGATGTGGCGTACATGTACATGAATCTAATAGGTCTAATTTAACTCCCCAGGGTAGAGATAGATAGGGTAGAGATCGATGGTTGTAAGAACAAAAGAAACTGAGACGAAGGAGAGAATTTTACAAACAACCACCTACTCAATATAAAATCTACATTCCAATACATGTTCAAAAAGCTACCTCATTAATCGAAATATTTATAATTCAACGACCTTTCAATTAGGGCAGCTGTTCCAGCAAATGAGACGATGGCTCAAATGGGTCCCACAGTGATGTTTATGTAAAATCCACCTCGATTATCCGGTGCATTACCCCATGTTAGGCAATTCTAAACAGCTCCATCTATGATTTAGGTGGACCAAATGATTAGAAACAATGTATAGAGTAATCCTCGCCTCTAATTTATTTCCCTTAGTGTGACCAACATGAATGACAAATGGATATGATTTTTGGGTCATAGGCCTAAATTTTGTGTGAATCTAATAGATCAAGTGAATTTTATATAATTATCACAGTGGTCCTATAAAAATCAAAGGTAGACATTTTCTCTCCTAACTATTTTCTTTAGTGTGGCCCACCAGAATCATATACTAGCCTAAAGTTTTTTTTTTTTTTTCTTTGGACCTAGAGTGAATCTTACATAAAACATCATGGCCCGATCACAATCAAGAGTGGCTTCCTGTATGATTTTCTTTTTAAATAATCTTTTATAAAGGGTGGCCGCAACTTGATTTTTAATGTGGCCGACCATGATGTGTATGAGAAATCCACTTTGATCATTTGATGTGTAATCCTAGTTTAGCTCTAGAGTGAAAAAATCAACGTGACTCATGATTTAGATGGGCAATACCAAGGAAAATAGTTAAGAGAGAGACGTTTATCCTTGATTTTTACAGGGTGCATCGTGATGATTATGTGAAATACTCCAACCATTAAATGTTAAACCAAAAAATAAATATGAGGCCTAAAAATCAGGATCATTTGGGTTTGGAGGGCAATAACTGCCTTGAAGATTGTCTCTAATCATAAGGTCCATCTGAATGAAAGTGGGGGTGATTTTTGGACCCTTTGGCATAACATGAGGCAATGCATCTACTGGTCTAAGTGGATCTTATATAAACATCACAGAGGAGTCCACCCAAGCAGTCGATCCATATGCTCTTATGCCCACCCAACCACCAATAAAGAAATGTAAATTATGTAATGAAAGGTAGTGGATGATTATATGGATTAATGGGGTAGTTATTTGAAAATCCTTTTGAAAAAGTAGAGGAATATGTATTAATTAGGTTTTTTCTTTTTTCCTTTTATAAAAAAAATCCCAAAATAAAAACCAGGGGCTATTGGATGCAGAAGTTATTTGTTCCATAGGCATGCACTTGGAATTGCATGCGTAGCATGTAACTCAAGTTAAACCGAAAAAAGAGGGAAAACCCGCATTATAGAATAAGAGACGCTCAATTCGTATGCCTGAATCATTGTACAGCTTTTTTCAGATTCAACAAAGTTAGCTAAACATTGTAGACAGGTTGTAGTGCTAGAATCTGATTTTAGGGGCTATCTTGACCATTGATTAATGAACATTTGCCTGTTGAATTCAAGCCATCGACAACTTTTCATTTTAACCATCGATTTATATGCCCGACTATCTGCCAATTAGGACGTCAGACCAGTGGAAAAATTGTTGTTCAACCACATGCGCCGAGTACGAGTCTATGAATCATTACACTAGGTTTTCTCAATGAGGATTATTGAGTGATAGAAATTCAACAAGAAAAAAGTCAGAGCTATCAAATCAATTTGATTTTGACGCAATGATTCATCTAGATGATGACCATGATGTGAACGGTTTGGATTGAGGCACATGTATGTCAGTATATCGTCTGCCTGCATATGGTTCGGGTATGAATACCGTAAATAAATAAATAATTAACTAAATTCGGTGAGAGGGGCTGCGGTTGATAAGTCGTGTGTGAGTGGAATACGAGCACTTGCTTCTCACTGTTGGTTGAGCCTTTAAAAGTGTGCTGAAACAAGTCCCATGACCGGTTGGCCAGATTGGGCCACCTATCCAATTTCGGACCGGAAGTACTGAACTCCTAGGACAGTTTTTTGGGTTCTAAGGATTGGTCAACCAGGAGTCGAGGACTGGCCACTAGATGTACTACGACTGATCCAAGACCATCAATGGCTGAGGCTGAACGGGTCGAATTTTGGCTGATCTCACTAGACTATTTTTGGCCACCCAGTGATGGCTGTGATTTGCATGGTTATGAAAAGTATGCTAATCCAAATTTAGAAGTATTCCAAGGAGTCCTAATTGATGGTTAGGGTTTGGGGAGAGGTTTGTGAGGAGAGAGAAAGCGTTGTTCTGTTGGATCTCCCCCACTACGTGAATTAGGTGATATCTTAATGCAGAAACGCAAGCAAACAATCAAACCACACAACATGATATTTTTAAATGAAAAACCCTCAACAGAGGTCAAAACCGCAGGATCTTGTTTAGATCAATGATTCCACTATGTAAAAATAGGTTACACAACGATTACAAGCACAACCGGCTTAGATCCAATTTTCTTTACCCACACACAGGTAGATAACAATGAAAATGAACTAGAAAATAAGAGATCTTACCGGATCCAAGGACTTAAAAGAATTAAGACATCGTTTACACCGTGAATTAATCGTCACGAGCAAAAATCTCTCTACTACAAGCTCCCCCCCCCCCCCCCCCCCCTTCCATTGTTCGTATTTTTCTCTTTTTCTTAACTTGGATATGTAGAATACCTATTAGGATGCCCTAATCTCGAATTGGAAGCCAATATACAACCCCATGTAAGAGTTAAAGCCAAAATAGAAAATTGTGTATTACAATTTGCACGCATCGTCAACTAGTCGGCCAGGGTGGTCGACCGGTCAAGAATGACAAAATATTGTCTAGCATAAAACGTAATTGAAACACCAATATTCGAGCAATCGACAATGGCCCATGACTGATTGATCAACTGGTCTGAACAGACCATATAGGTCCAACGTGTAGAGCTCTTCTAAGGCTAATTTTAGACTGGTCAATAGATAGAGCCATTTTCTGCAGAGTCTTTCCTCCATCTTGAGGAAGAAAAACCCCAGCATGTTCATCTCTTGAGGCTCTTTTATGGGTAGTTCATATCTGTAATCTTCTACTTCATAGTATTATTGTTGCTTTGTGCGGTGGTTTTTTCCTACAAGAATTTTCCACTTAAAAATTGAATTGTTCTCTATGTGATGATTGCGTGCATGCGTGTAAGATTCGTTTGATTCATACTTTGTGCTTCGAGGTTTTCCCAACACTCACTAATGCAGTCATGGCCCGCCAGAAATTTCAAAAGCTGTAATTTTGAAGTCTTACCTACCGCTACGAAAATTTCTACCTTGCATGAGAGAGAGAGAGAGAGAGAGAGAGAGAGAGAGCTCTGCTTCAAATGTTATTGATGTGTTTTATTAGCTTTAATCTGACCCGTTCATTAGATCTGCCACCTCTTGTGCGGGCTGCTGCGAGAAAGGGGAAAAAAAAAAAACAGATTAATTGGGCGGTTCAGACCATGCAACCAATCTGAATTGTGGGCATTGAACAATCTAAGCGGTGAAAGATCAAATGGACAGCCGATGAACGTTGTTTCATCAATGTGCAAAGGTTAACAAATCACAAAAACTACAGCTCCATGTCAACCCTCTCTATCCATCTAAGAACTTACTCCACATTTGTCTCTGTTCGCATCCACACATGCGTTTGAGCATCCCATCCATGAATCTGATGGACCCTACCACATGGATGATCTGCCCGCGATTCATCCCTCTCCAAAAAAACGCTTTATTTGGATGAAAAACGGATTGCCCACATTGCTCATATTATAAATAGTCCGATAATTGATAATTGATGTAAACCATTCATCATGTGGGCCCAAACCTTATTTGCCCTTCCCTCTCAGAAAGCATTTTGGTTAAATGATTCAATATTTAAATCAATGCCTAAGAAATTCATGATCCATGTCGATCATATTGCAAATGTGTGACACCTTACATTCCATCGTCTCCAAAAACCACTTTGGTTGGATATCCTGACCTCCAGTCAATGCTTATAAATGAACGGCCAATGTTGGTCATGATACTAAAAATGGTTTGATTATCGATCTAGATATCCATCATGTGGTCCCAAATTTAATTACCAGTAATCTCCAAAAACTACTCTGGAGGGGTGATCCTAACCTTCCAATTAATGGCAAGGGAAATAAATAGTCCATGTTGACCAGTCCGAACAATCACATTTGTTTTAATCTAATCTACAGATAAATTTCATTGGTTAAAATATTTTACCACTCTAAATTTATTTTATCCCAAGATTATATCTCTTTATACACATGGCATCTTAATTGTTTAATAAACTTCAGCTCAAATGATCAATAACCAGGCCCCAATTTGTAGTAAATAGCAACTACAAAATGTGACCCATCTGACGATTGGATTGGATGGAGCACATGAAAATGGGCTTAAATTTTAATGGTCAACAGCAAGAGGTGTTTCACATTATTATAGAAGTGATGGTTAAAGTTTATTTTATATGAAATAATTTTTTTTTTAAAAGAAGTTTATAAGAAAATAATTAATTTGCACAACTACTTTTTTACAATATAAAAAGAATAAAACATCACATCTAATAATTAAAAAAAAAAAAAATCCTAATAGGTGGGGCCTTTGGTGTGACCAATGGTGAGTCCATGCGGTGCAGAATGTCACAAATATCTCCTAAGCTGGAAACTCCTCGCAACTAATGCAACCTTTTTTCAGCGGAATATATGGACCGTGGTTGCATCTTACATCTTAACCATCTATCTGTTGGCCGACAAATCCAAAGGTCACAGTCGGCCTATTGATAAGGAGATTTTCACAGCAAGCTCCATCCAATGGGGGATTAAAAAAGAAAAGAAAAAAGGGATCGATGGTTTGAATTGCTGAACCACAGGCCCACATGCGATAATTGATAACCGTGCATGGTGTGAATAGATGCATGCCAGACGTAGCATATTTTTTAATATTATGTAAAGGTACATATCTCTCTTCCTAAGTTCGCTGACTCAACGCAGAAAAGTTGAAGAAAGATGAGGTGTAAATGGAGAGATGGATGGATAGGTTGATGGGAAAAGGTAAAATCAGGCAAGCTGGACCTCACTCACGTCCTGCAACTTATCCACTGTAAGTGTGGCATATAGGCATCCAAGTGCCGACCTTCCAAATCACGGGACCACCAACAGTACTGGAGCCTGCAATCTCACCACGTGTAAATTGGTTTGTTTGCTGGACTAGAATGAGATCGAGATAGCACTCGCTCGTACCCTACTTGTGGAGAGAGAGAGAGTGACAGATGCCAGATGCAAGTTGAGGAACCGAAATTAGAGAAAGGGTACTACTATTGGCACAATTCTATTTCTGAAGTTGCATCTTAGAAAACGATTTCTGAAATCCAACCTTTCCAACAAAGATTAAATCCTTGCCATTGATCCAAAAGAGTGCACCTTATGCTCCATCGAACATGGAGTACCATAGAATCTTATTCTCTGTTTATTCCAAACAAGGGCGCCTAGACTCCTATGTTAGCTCAGCCCCATTTTCAAAATGGTTGTCCCCATCCTCCTTACACTTGTCAATCATTTGTAAATTATCCAGACCATCCAAATTGTGGACGGAGCATTTCTTTAAAATCACGGTTCTGTTATGATAGCAGGTATGTCAGATGTGTAGAAAATAAATGAGTGGATAAGGAGAATTGACTAACCGTCAAAGTTCTACGCAATTGTGGCCAACCTGATGATCTGATTGGCCTGATCTTCGATCCACTAAGCCCACAAAGCTTGGATTGCCTGATGAACATCTTCGATCTTGCACATGTATTCATCAATTCAACAGATGAGCCAAGTGCATTTTGAAGGTGCACTTGAGGGAGTGCACTCAGAAAACAGAAAGGAAATCTTCTAACCAAAATATATATATATATATATATATATATATATATATATATATATATATATATATATATATATATATACTGCAAGAATAATCCCAAAACGGTGATCTAAGATTTTGGTGGGTAGAATCCATTTTTACCAAAAGAATTAAAAAAAATAAAAAGAAGCCTGTGCCGCATGATGGTTGGATGGTCCACAAATTAGGTCACCTCTTGGATGGGCCAAAGGCAAAAGTCATACTTATCAAATAATCAATGGTTCCATTTGGATACCACCAATTAAGTTACTTATCTACTTTTATAAAGTAGATAAGTAACTTACTTGAGATAAGTTTTATTTAAGATCAATTATAAGTAGCGTTTTTACTTAAAGTTACTCACTTCATGCTTAATAAATAGAAACCAAGATAAGCTACTTGAGGCATAAGTAACTTATCTGAAGCAACTTTAGATCCAAACGCCCGCTTAAACCTCCCACATAGCAGATTCAATGGGATGTAGCCACCGACATGTTGGTGACCATCCATTGATGGGCTGTTGTCCGTGAAAAAAACATTCATTAAGAGCATTTGCATGGTCTGATGCTTGGACAACTAGTCCTTGATGTGACCATCGATTGAACGGTCCAGATCCATCTGCATCCACATTAGTCAGTTGGCAGAGGTTGTTATGTACTCCAGATTTCAGCGTACAGTTTTCCTATAACGTGAAAAGAGTGCTCTTTTTTTTTTTTTTTCCACCCTTCTCGTGGGCAACTCGGCATCGCCTACAATATCTCCAAATCGGATTGCGTTAAACTCTGTTGGGCCACTGTGAATGTATGTAGTTTATCCACGCCGTCCATCTGTTTTTCCATCTCATTTTAGGAGTTGAGACTAAAATTGAAGCATATCTAAATCTCAAGTGGACCATGCCGCAGGAAACAGTGGGAATAATGATTTCCACCGTTGAAACTTTTCTAGGGCAGACAATGATGTTTATTTGTCTTCCAACCTGTTCATAAGATCACACAGACATAGGATGATAGGAAAACACAAATACCAGCTTGATCTAAACTTCTGTGGTCTCTAAGAATTTTTCATCGGCAGAAATTCAGTTCACACTTTTCCCCTAGTGTGGTCCACTTGAGCTTTCTATATGCTTCTTTTTGGGCTCTCGGATTAAAATTATCTTTTAAGACGGATGGATGGAGTGGATAAAATACATAAATCACAGTGGCCCCACAGATTTTACTATTGAGTTACTCTACGCAATCCGCTTCCCAGTATCTCAACCATTGGATAATAAGACTATGCCTACTAAGGATTCGATGGGTCGTGCAACGTTAAAAGGTAAGCTTGAAAGTGGCCCTTTTACCTTCAATGTATGTGTTCACCAAAAAGGGCGTATCACGCCACCCAAATACTTCCAACATTGCTGTGGATGAACTCTCCATGTTGGGACCACCCCTTTCCTCTTCCTAAAATCAGAACCGTCCATCCAATCTCTCCACTCCTATATGGACGCGGATTGCGTCCGACCACTGGACGCTTCTTTAAGCGTCCAACCAGATCTGTGTGGGAACCCACCGTGATGTATCCATTTATCAACGCCTTCCATCCATTTTCTAAGATCATTTTAAGGTATGACCACAAAACTGAGGAATGTCCAACGCTCAAGTGGGCCACAACAAATAGTGAGGGGAACTTGGTGACATCATCACTACAGATGACTATTTGGTGTGGCCCGCTTGTGCGTTGGATCTGCCTCGTTTATGTGTCTATATCCTACTATGATCTTAGAAAATGGATGAACAACGTGGATAAACGGATACATCATGGTGGCCCCCACACTGCCACTGATCTCGTCTGACGCAAAGGATTTCCTTTGGGAGGAAGTTCCTGCGCTGGGAATCTAGATGGGCCCATCGTGATATTTATAATAATCCAGGCCGTTCATCCATTTTGTGAGATCATTTTAGAACCAAAACTGAGCCGGATCTAAGACTCAAGTGGGCCGCACTAAAGGAAAAGGTCGGTAGGGAAATTTCTACCGTTGAAACCTCCCTGGGTCCACAGTGATGTTTATGTGCCAACTATACCGTTCATAATGTCATACCTACTGGGATGAACTGAAAACACAAATACTAACCTGATTCAAAACTTCTGTGGCCCCACGATTATTTCAACTGTGGACGTTCAATCCTCACTTTTTTCGGCCCACTTAAGTTACAGTCTTGTATCTGGCTCATTTTTAGTTCGTACGTCCTAAAATGATCTAACAAAACGGATGGACAGCGTGGATTTCTCACAAACATCACGGTAGGCCACACCTAGATTCCCATCGCAGGAACTTCATGCTGAAGCCTTTGGCAGGAAATCCGCGTCCCCTATATATCCCCCCTCATGCTCTTCTTTTTTCTCCAAATCATTCTCCTTCACCTCCTCTGCCAACTCTTCCTTCCCATCCATCATATATCCTTTGCTTTTGGCATCTCCCTTAGCTTGATTGCCTAAAGAAGCTCTTCAAGAGCATCAAATGGTTAGTGATGTCTTCCGAGCTTAACATACTCATCTTCTTCTTCTATACTATCAAGAGGTTTATTTATTGATTATGCAGTATAAATGTGTTAGATTTATGTCTACAATGCTACAAGTCATGACGTAACGTTTTTGAAACAGGAGAAGATAAGTGAATTTAGAGAAACGGAAGGCAGAAACAACAAAGCATTGCAAGAAGAAGAGGAATGTACTCTAGATGGGTCCATTGATCAACATGGACGCCCTGCGATCAAAGGAAAGAGTGGAGGATGGCAAGCTGGATTTCTAATACTTGGTAATCTCCAAACACCCCAACACTATAAAGTGGTAATTCCATATGGTTTTTTGATGCATGCACTCCTTTTCACTTTGGCTATTAGAACAGTAGAACAGTCCACTTTTTGTATTGTTTCAATGCTGAAAAGTAGTAAAAGAGGGTGTATGCATCAACTTCCTCTATTACATTCCTTTTCTTTGTTTATTTGATTTGATTTTCTTCTTTATTTTGTTTGTACAAGTGGGGATGTGGTTCAATGATCTAAGCCGTTGATGTACTAAGACCCACTGTTCTCTGGAAAAAGCACTAAACATCTCCAAGATTGGAGATTCTCTCTCTGCCAGACCTTTGGAATATTTTGATTTGTAGATATGATATATCTTCTTTCTTGGCTGTTCATTTCGGTAGATGTTTGGTCCAGCGACCATCCAATGTTGGATTAATCATTTCGACGATTTAGATCACTTGACCATTGCGTTCCGTATGTTGAATCTGAAAACCGGACTCCTTAGTACAAGCTACAGGCCCGAGTACTGTATTACCATACAAAAGAAGTAAACAGAAAAACAGTTGAGATAGAGATACTTGATCGTGTGTTATATCATGGTATCATGGCATCCCACGCAACAATGAGACAAACGGGATCTTCTGACGTTTGCTACTTCCACACACATGCAAAGCTCTGTACATCCACCCTCATACGTACGTGCCAACATGCAACTTTGTACATGTTGGATTGCATAAACACACGCCCCGAACTGCTGGGAGCACCTCCATGTGATCATTCGCCATCCAGATATATTATATGGCAAAACATATTCAGCATCCTAACCGTCCTTCTCCTTTGCGTTGCAATGGATTGTCATAGACCAAAATCCACAACGATTGGGCCACTCTAGCTGACAAATGGGCTAATTTTTTTCTTGAGTATGATCCATCTAAGGTAGGGCCAATTGATGAACGGCACAGATCTCATGCATGCCCACCATGCACACAGAAACAGAGTCCTTGATAATCTAGATATAAACGTCTCCCATGCAAGCTTGGATATATATAATAAAATCTGGAAATTTCTGTTAAGTATCAAACTGATTTATTGTTGTGGTATGGTCGATGGATGGACAGTAAATCAAGGGCTGGCAACACTTGCATTCTTCGGAGTGGGAGTGAATTTGGTACTGTTTTTGGCGAGGGTCCTACAGCAAAACAACGCTGAAGCAGCAAATAACGTCAGCAAATGGACAGGAACGGTGTATATCTTCTCTCTCGTGGGAGCTTTTGTCAGCGACTCTTACTGGGGCAGATACAAGACGTGTGCCATTTTTCAAGTCATCTTTGTGCTTGTAAGTGGACCCTTCAATCAGATGTACCACTAAATATTCAAAGTTAGGCCTGTCATCCGGTACCTATAACGCATGTACCGATGGACGTGGTCCGACTTTAACGGTTCCAGATCGGATCTTCGGGTCCACTATCTGAAATAACGGGTCGACTTTAAGTATGGGTTGGGTCCGGTCATATGTTGGTCTAATTCAGTTAATTCTAGTAATAAAATAATATAATATATTAAATATCTGTCAATTATGCTGGCAATGGAAAGAGAACAGCCAAGCCATGGGCATGCAAAAGAGCCCGTTTACACCACCATGAATGTGTCAATTTGGCACACGTAAGTTTGTACTAATTCAACCCTTCATGTGGGCTTGAAAATGTAAATGACCTCATTTTATGTAGATGGGCCCAGACCGACTTGAAAAAAGAAGAAGCTTAAAAACGACTCCCAAACCCAAGGACCCGAACACAAGCCCGGGTCCACGAATTCTGGGGCCACACGAACGGACGCGGATTGAGTCCTGCCCCCGCCCGGACAGTAATAATCCGCGTGCCACACGAACTAGATATGTTGCCAGCCGGACGAGGATTTCCTTAGCAGGAAGTTGCTGCGCTCGGAACCTAGGTGGGGCTTGTGATGTTTGTGAGAAATCTACCCGGTCCATCCATTTTGTGATTTTAGTACGTGCAACAAAAAATTAGCTGGATCCAAGACCCAAGTGAGCTGGAAACATGAGAATTGAACATCCAGAGTTGAAATACTCATCCTGCCACAAAAGTTTTGAATCAGGCTAATATTTGTGTTTTCAGCTCTATTGGAATGACATTACGAACGGTATGAATGGCATATAAACATCACAGTGGACCTAGGGAAGTTTCAACTATAGGAATTTTCCTACCCACCTTTTCCGGACCTAGGGAAGTTTCAACTATAGGAATTTCCCTACCCACCTTTTCCTTTACTGCGGCCCTACTCTTGGATCCGGATCATTTTTCGTCCAATTTCTTAAAATATTTAAGCTCACCAAACGGATGTACGGCATGTATTTCTAACAAACATCACAGTGGGCCCGCCTAAGCCTTTCGCAGGAAATCCGCGTGGAGCGGACTAGGTGAGACCCCATATCCACGGAAGTGGGTGCGACCATTGACTGCGGGGCCACTGTGATGTATGTGACTACAACCACGCCGTCCATCCGTATTGAAAGTTCATTTTAGGGCATGATTCAAAAAATGAAGCAGTTCCAAATCCAGATGAGCCATAGTACAGAAAACAGAGGTGATTGACCATTAAAAACTTTCTGTGGGCCACAAAAGCTTTGGATCAAGATGATATTTATGTGGTCTCTTCATCTAGGTGTTTGTGACCTTATCAACAGGTTGGATGGCAAATAAACATTCCAGTGGAATCCATGAATTTTTTTAATTGTAGAGAGATTCAATCACGACTGTTTCTGTGGTGTGGTCCACCTAACGTTTAAGTCAACTTCATTTTTGGGATCATTCCGTAAAATGAGCTTTTAAAATGGTTGAACGGTGTGGATTTAAGACACATACATCACTGTGAGCCCCACAGTCATGGGTCCCACCCACCTCGGTGGATCCGGGGTCTCACCTAATCCGCTCCCAGTCCACTGTTTTCATCATGCATGTGGAGGACCTCTACCACTACACGTAAGTAAAAGGTACAGAACCTTATGTTTGTTCCCTGTTTGTTGATGGTTGGCAGGGATTGGTTTTGTTGTCCATATCATCCCAAGTTTTCCTGCTCAAACCTGCTGGATGCGGGGATTCGCAATCTCAATGTGGGTCCCACTCCACCTTAGAGATGGCGGTGTTCTATCTATCTATCTACCTGATTGCCCTTGGGAATGGAGGGTACCAGCCCTCCATTGCTACTTTTGGGGCTGATCAGTTCGATGAGGAGGACCCACAAGAAGGGCACTCAAAGGTTACCTTCTTCAGCTATTTCTACCTGGCTTTGAACCTTGGCTCCCTGTTTTCAAATACCATCTTGGATTATTTTGAGGACAATGGGATGTGGGCCCTTGGATTTTGGGCGTCCACTGGATCTGCCTTCGTGGCATTGGTGCTGTTTCTCTGTGGGACCCCAAGATATAGACACTTCAAGCCAGGTGGCAACCCACTGCCTAGGGTATGCCGGGTGGTTGTCGCTGCAGCAAAGAAAAGGAGGGTCCAGATGCCGCCACTTGTCGAGGACCTCCACGAAGTTGATGGGAAAGAATGTGCAATCAATGGGGGTAGAAAGATACTCCATACAAAAGAATTCAAGTAAGATACTGCTCCATACTCGAATTTAACATACATCTTCACAACAGGTTCCAGTGAAATATGGTGCAACTCATTTCCAACTCCATATGGTGCAAGAATGTATCTGACCCGTCCATTTGGTCTACCTCACTCTCCATTCGCTGTCCAAAGGGGATGGCTACCATCCGATCCTTGAGATATTTTTATTGTAACTCTCTAATTATAGGCCATGATTTTATGCTGAGGAAGAACATATCAAAGTAAGATAGACCTTGGAAATAAGTATTGGGGCCCACAGGATGGATGGCCCACCTTGATAACTTACAGATTGTGCCTGATCTAGCCTGTCTACTATTTGTAGTCAAAAGATCTGATGGCTATCATAATCCAATCAATGTGATGTTGGCATGTCTAGCCATGCAGAATAGGCTAGACCAAATGAATGGTCCAGATCCATGATCAAACAGTCCACATGTCCATTACATCAGATCATTCCACAGGTGTTCACTACTATCTAACAATGATTACATCTGACGGTTCATGTTTCATGATCTTCAGATTCTTGGACAGAGCTGCAGTGATCACAGCCAAGGACAATACAACACATGACCAAGATCGTCCCTACAACCCCTGGAGCCTTTGCACCATAACCCAAGTAGAAGAAGTGAAATGCATACTCAGACTCCTCCCCATCTGGTTATGCACAATCCTCTACTCAGTGGTCTTCACCCAAATGGCCTCCCTCTTTGTCGAGCAAGGCGCTGTTATGAAAACCACCATCTCCAACTTCCACATCCCTCCCGCCAGCATGTCGTCATTTGACATCCTCAGCGTTGCGACTTTCATCCTCTTCTACCGCCGGTTCCTCAACCCCCTCGTACGCTGGCTGAACAAGAAGGACCCAAAAGGGCTAACCGAGCTCCAACGGATGGGCGTTGGTCTCGTCATTGCGGTTATGGCCATGGTTGCCGCCGGGATCGTGGAGATTTACAGGCTAAAATACTCAAATCGAGGTTGCTACAAGTGCAAGAGTCCCAGTTCTTTGAGTATATTGTGGCAGATACCACAGTATGTGCTGATTGGAGCTTCTGAGGTGTTTATGTATGTTGGCCAGTTGGAGTTCTTCAATGGGCAGGCCCCAGATGGGTTGAAGAGCTTTGGGAGTGCTCTTTGCATGACTTCCATTTCCTTGGGGAACTATGTTAGCAGCTTGCTAGTGACCATAGTCATGCAAATCACTAGAAAGGATGATAGACCAGGTTGGATTCCTGAGAACCTGAACAAGGGTCACATGGACAGGTTTTACTTCCTCTTAGCCGCTTTGACCATTGTCGACTTTGCCATATACGTGGCATGCGCTAAGTGGTACAGGAGTATCAAGTTAGAGGGAAAGTATGGGAACCACAATGAGGAGGAGATTGATTGGGTGTAAGAGTTTTTGTGGGGCCCACTCACTGAGATAATCAAAATAACATAGGTAAGAGCATGCAAGTGGGGCACACTCGCTCACCCACCCACATTGTCATTACTCTATTAGGTCATTCTCCACCCATCACTCTATAGTGGGGTTGGTGCAGAGAGAGAGAGAGAGAGAGGCCTTTTTGAGGTGGGGCTCTTGCATTTTAAATATGGTTGGTGGTAGGGATGGAAATGGCGTTGGCTTTGGGTAGTTTGAATTGGTTTGTAAAAAGAGGAGAAGAGGAATACGAAGAAGAAGAAGACATATCGAAAGCTCTCTTCTAGTCTCTTTTGATATCCTCTTCTACCATGGTATGCATATGAGACATCGTTCTAATATATATAAAACCAGGTAACATCCCTTTTCCTAGCAAAAGTGGACAACTGTATGTGAGTCATTTTCCATCATAAACTATCATCGAATCTATAAAAATGGATAGTTGATCTTCTCTCCATCTTGTTGGTTTGTGATTGTTGTGGTGGGTATACTTCATTTTTTATACTTAGCTTGAAAAGATTGTAATATGGAATATATACAAAAAGAAGCACAAAGAGCTCCCCACCTGCCAATGAAATGGGTGTTCAAAAAGCAGTGGAAAGCACGTAGCTTCCCATCGCAGAAGGCAGAAAAGGCTGTTAATTAGTACAGTGCACTGGAAAGGTGCTGCATCTGAGACGTCCATCAGGTGGGTCCAACTGTGAAGATATTTTCACCTAATGATCACACTGGTCCCCTAATCAGGCGGACTACATGGATTGAAACAGGTAAAATATTTCGGCCAACTTTTTGGAGCTGAACATTTATTTTGGAGACTATGGCCACTTGATTGCTGTAAGTGGAACCCAACAATGGATGGTTTGGATATTATATTTGTGTAACATCCTGCCGCTATGTTGAGGCATGTGCGTGAGCTACCTCATGCACGCGTGTGTGCTTAATAAAGCCTTGAGAAATATCTCAAGGAAAAACAAAGAAATTTTCAAGTAAGAGCGTTTGGCAGCCATTGCCCACGTTCTATACGCTTCACACGGCAATAGTAAATCCAAAAAGTGGGGGATATTTCGGAAATCAGATAGATTGTGTGATCCTAACCACCAATTAAAAAGGAAAACACTTGGGTACCTCAAATTAATTAACATGCATGAAATCCACTCCGTCCATTACATACACCACCCTCCTTTAGTCCTTGACCCCAAAATTCAGGATGATGGCATGTCCCACTTGAGCTTTGGAATACTGTGATATTTTGATAATTCTTTCATCCTGATGAGGTACGCCAGATGATTGTATCGGATGGCAGATAAACACCACCGGTGGATCCTACACAAAATTAATAGTGGGAGTTCCATCCCAACTGTTTGTGGCCCACCAGATTTTTGAATTATTATAACTATGAGGTATGAGGTCCAATGATTGAAATGTGTCAGCAACACGATTTGCAAAGCAACCTGGGTAGGCACATATATAGGGCAAGGTACCACAGCGCTGCTCGATTATAAACATCAGTTTGTTGTAAAAGGACGTACCCTTATGCATGTATTTATCACTTTTTTTTTCCCCTGATGATGGTCACCATTGAAACAGTTATGGCCCGTTTGGGACCATGGATTTGATGAGAAGTGATGAGAAATCAATTACTTTCTCTGTTTAATGAAGTGGATTTCGTAAGAATTCATGAAAAATCAAAAGTGCATTTCCAAGCATTTTTTTATTCGTAAGATTTGATGAGAAATCCTCCCCCAACATGGAACCCAATGTGATGTATCCCAGGCTGGGTGGGTCCCTGACCATGGCATCCATAGTGTGATGTGTGTGTCTTGCATCCACTTTGTCAATCAATTTTGAAAACACATTTTAGAGCATGATCTAAAAAATTAAATACATCCAAATCTAGATGGACCATAATAACATAAATAGTGGTACTCAACTATTAAAAGCTTCTCGTGGGCCACAGAAGTTTTGGATGGAAAATACTACAAGAAAAATGACATTTCCCAGCGGCCAAAACCGCTGGTAGAAGTGGAAAAAACCGCCGGTAAAACTTTCCCAAGCGGTCATGTAAACGCTGAAAAAAGCTGCGTCGGCAAATCATTTACCAGCGGCCAGCATGATTTAACAGCGTTTCCCTGGCCGCCGGGATAAGTTAACTTTTCCCGGCGGCCAGAATCATTTTCCAGCGTTTTCTAGCTGCCGGTAAAAGCCTGATAAGGCGCCGGAGAAGGCCTGACAAAGCGCTGCGAAAGGCCTGACAAAGCGCTGGTAAACATCTGAGAAGTGATGGAAAATATATGAGAAGCGCAGGAAAAAGTCCATTGAAACGCTGGAAAAGGTCTGTCGAAACTTATATTGAGGCGCCGGTAAAAGTCTATTAAAGCGCCGGTAAAAGAGTCCCAACATGCAAGCCCGCTGGGCAGTTAAAAAGAACCTGTATTTTTTTTTTTAATATTTAAAACCTAAAGAATGTTGCACAATTCAAGTAAAATTGAATACCAAACAATAATTGTATTACTTTACAATAAAAAAAATATATAATATTTATTACAATGAGTTGAAAATTTGTTCGAATACATCTAAAAAAAATAACGCCATTCAGCCCTCATTAATTCATCTTTTGCTTAGAACCTGCAAATCAAAATAGCCAAAAAAGAAAAAAAAAACATCCCAAATCTGTCATTCAGCCCTCATCCATTTTTGCTTATAATCTGCAAATCAAAATAACAAAAAAATTAATTACATTCCAAATAACCCGCAAATCAAAATAACAAAAAAATTAATTACATTCCAAATAACCTGCAAATCAAAATAACAAAAAAAATTAATTAATTACATCCCAAATCCACTATTCAGCCCTCATCCACCTTTGCTTATAACCCGCAAATCAAAATAACAAAAAAAATTACTTACATCCCAAATAACCAAAGTTGCACATAAGCCAAGCTGAACCGAGTTTCACTCAAGTTTGGTTTGACTTGTTAGTATGTGGGTCCATCTGTTTTACTAGCTCATTTGGGGCATGGGCCCAAAAATATAGCAGATCCAAACCTCAGGTGCACTACACCACAAGAAACGTGGTAATTGAATACCCGCCATTGAAAACTTCCTAGGGCCTACCATAATGTTTATTTGCCTTTCAACCTCTAAAGATCATACTGCTATGGATGAAGGGAAAACATAAATAAAAACTTGATCCAAAAAATTTATGGCTCACAACTATTCAATCACTACTATTTCTTATGGTGTGGTCCTGCTGAGAATTGGATTTTCTTCATTTCTTCAGCCCATGCCTTAAATTGAGCCAGCAAAACAAACGGGAATTATGAAAGACAGATCTAAAATCTTCTCTATTTTTCAGTTGTTTTGTATGGAAATCACAAATGAGTTTAGTTTGAATCTGTGTTATGCTCGGATATGCAAATGAATATCTGTGCTGGGATTTTCAGACTTTTGGTGAACATGGAATCTTACATCAGACTTCATGTGTTCATAACACTCGATAAAACAGAACCGTAGATAGGAGAAATTAACATTTAATTGAAGCTGTGACTGCTATAAAGATTTTTTTTATTTTTAAAGGAATTAAAATACAACAAGTTGCATTGCTTACCCCTTTGGCTCTACAATCCCACCAGATAGAACCTTGGCCGTTGATCTGGCCTGATCCATCGATTGTGAGACCGTTCACATCCTTTATTTTAATCCAATGATTCTGATCTAATCCAGCCCACGCTGCCATATCAGTGGTCGCCATTATAGTTCCCAAAACCTGCATGCCCACTCACAATAGTTGTAAATTGTGTATGAGAAATGATTCAATGCTCTCGGAGTACCATGGGTTATAGTGCTCCTAGTTACATTGGGACATCTGGATAATCCATTCAATTTATCCAGACCGTCCATTAGCTTCATTATACGTTCCACTGTCTACATCTTGCAATTCACACTCATTGGATGATCTAAACCGTCCATAACTTGGCCTCCTTTTGTATAGCCATCTATTTTCCAAGCCATGGATGGGATAATTAGGATTCTCTAGCAAATGTCATTCTTCATAACCATAAGCAATCGATGATGAGCCCCATAAAAAAGACGGCTCTTGTTGGCTAGATTTTCTTTGCCACAAAGTGATTTTGCCCTTCATTTTATAGGTTATTGATCATCAGTATGCTTTTGTACATGATAGCTAATGAAATTATCTCTTTCTACGTACCTGAACATGGATATTGGTAGACTTGCAGGGACCACTCAAGGTCACTGGATTCAACGTACGTAATAGTCTGTCCCAATGGAACAGACACCGTAGATGATGGGCCCGGCGTCGCACATGCAGTGTTCCATGCATTTACAAATGCCTACAATCAACATAATATTTTATAATGTTATTACTTATAGAAATCAGATGTAAAAAAAAAAAAAAAAAAAAAAAAAAAGTCTTCTTGCAGTGGGTATTTGTATGCACATACACCTCTGCTCTATGTAAGCTAATAATTTTGGACGATTTTGCCCACACAATTGGTTATTAAGAGAGTTTTAGACCTTAAGATTTGAAATGATATAGATGGGCTTTCAAAATAATATACGGGTATTCAAGGCATTTTAAAATTATGAGTACTGAACAGATGTACACTACTCTTTCTTAGGCCTTGATACCAAAAATATGAATTATTCAACAACACTTAGGTGGCCCAACCCATATGCATCTTGTATTTCAGCAGAGTCAATAACAATGGAATAGTAGTTAGCTTTGCTTGGTTGTGTCCGAGCGCAGCCCAACGAAGCCATAAATAAGAAAAGAAAGGTCATGAAAATGCCCTGCATCAAAAGATGATAATAATAATAAATTGCCATTTACTACTGCCATAAAAACATTTTGATTCAAGCTGCTAATGGGTTCCCAGACCCGTCTTTACTAGTTTGACTTGAACCGATTTTGATGGGTACTCCAGGTCTCATCTTTTGGACCTGTTGGGAAATCAGGTTAGGGTGGAGTCAGTGTTGGGATCTGGGCCATGTGATGAACCTGGTTAAAGTCGGGTTGGGTTAGGTTGGGCTTGGGCTTGCTGAATTTTAAGTAGGTGAGGTCAGGCCACAAGATAATGGATCTTGGGTTGGGTTCATGTTGGAATTCTTTGCCCTTTTAGTACATGGTCTAGGCTTGGGTGGACCTGGCATCCCTGCAGTCCATTACTATGAAACTACCAAAAGTGTTGCCATTGATCTGCGCTCCGGTTGGTCCCAGATCAGAAAAGCTCTAAAATCAAGAACCTGAGCTTTCACCATGGGCCTGCGATAGCCATAAACAGTTCCAAATTGTTGTTGAATATTGGCGGGGCCTGGCCCATTTATCGGTCGGGCCTGAAAATTAGCTCCAGCTCAGTCTACAGTAACAAGATGATAAGCTCCATGGCCCAATGCATGCTTTGTTGATACACATGAGTGCTTCGGACACCTTAATAACCGACGGAATTACCTGAAAATACTGACGGATGCATATAGTATATGTCTCTCTTCGATAAGTGCTTCTTTTCTTGCAACAGTTGCTGAATGATAAGTAGCACCCTCAGTAAGACGTCTGGAAGAGAGAGACACAAGTGAGACTCGAATAAATAGATCCAAATCCATCTTTCTAAATATCATGAAAAGAAACTCTAAAGGGTAGCTCACCCAGTCTATGAGCATGGCCTTCTTTTTCAATGGAGAGTATCTCCTTACCCTTGATCGAGTAGGAACTACAACAGCTGCACGCAGTAACATGCACACAGGAAATAAGACCATACTGCTTTGAAGATGACATGCCTGGAACCATGACTTCAATCTTCAATAATAATGTCAATGAAAAATATTGCGGCCTAATAGGAAAGGGCATGTTCGGGAGCAGAGATTCATAAATATTTTACAATAAAAAAATAAAAATAAAAAGCATTTTTCTCTATTTGGGAAGCTAAAGAGGTGTGGATCTTCATTAAATCTGCATTTTCCAAGAAATTGCATCAGACTTTTTCTCATCTCATACCATGGTTTTTTTTTTCTTTTTTTCATTTTCAAGATTCTATTTTCTTTCCAAAAGCTTCTATTTGAGGCCAGTGCATGCCGCAAGTGATCGCTACCACCCATCTAGTGGGCCCTACCATGGATGGAGCAAAGTTCAAAACCTAAGGCTTGAAAATGATCCCAGCTACATTTCCCTACTAATGTAGATCGATTTCCCTAGCTATGTTCCCAAACAGAATACATGGAAAAGGGCACATATTTTCCAAGAAAATTTTATTTCCTATCAATCAAGCAAGATAAACACTTTTCTTTCCACCTTTTCCCAAGGGAAAAAGGAATCAATGATAACCCCGCTTTCCTTGTATTTTCTTTCCAAGTACCCAAACAGATCCAAAAGCGATTTTTGCAAGTAAAACTAGCAATGATTTACTTCTAGAAAAATCAATAATTTTCTAGAAAGATTCCAGTATGAATAATCTAAATATTGTATAAACAAATCCATGATAGTAAAACCTCACATCCCTACAATGGCCATACATGCATGAAGACATCCCTAAAATGTGCAAAATGCTGAATTTTCAAACCAGGGGGCATGTTCGGTTGCACCAAATATCATGCAATTTTGCACCAAATTTTTTGTTTTTAAGATGAGGATTTTAGTAAGCTGCACAAAAACTACAAAGGACAAAAGCAAATAAAAAATAAAAATAAAAAGACACCAGGGAAAGAAAAGGAAAAAAAAAATACAGCAGGCTGCCCCATGGCTGCACAGAACCACAACAAATTCATGATATAAAAAATTTGATACTCTGGCTGTGTGATAGATGATACACAGTAGCAATCGCTTGCACATTGCATACTTGGCATGCAAGTAACTCAAACCGCCCATATCTTGGGTCCCAGTATATATATCATGAACCGAAAATTACAGATTTTTTATTATCTAATCACCATCTATTGGATGGCTGAAAAAATGGAAAGCAATCATCTGATTTCAACAAACAGGCATCCAAAAATTAGTGGTTAGGATTGTTCAAAGAATCCTGTTTTGGTACAAGTAACAATTTCTTGTGCCTGCATATCAAGCATCATGCTCGGCCAGAGTATGAAATAAACTCCTCTAAAATCAAAGAACATCCTTGGATAGCCGATAGCCTAAATTTGCACCAAGAGGAAAATCCTAGCCACTGTTTCTAAATGTACTCTGTTTATTCTTTCTGCTTGTTCTTGGATATTTATAATTTATATTAAGGTGGAAAAGGATGTAAAATAGAGAGAAGGCAAAGTTTTTAGGCATTGCCAATGGAAAATATTATTTTTAAAGCATGATTGGTTATTGCTGTTGTGTTCTGTTTATTATTTCTTATAAGGCATGCTGTTTCTGTTTCCTTTTCTACCAGTTTCATCAAGCACAGCATTTTTTTAGGTGGCAACTTGTTGAAAAACAGCTTTTTTTGGTTGTGTATGTGCAGGTTGATCTTGATGAATGGTTGCTATTTGGCCCAGTTATAGTTCACATGCAAAATAACCTAAGGAAGTTGGATTTTTCAGAGTCTATAGCACTGGCTGAAGTTGGGCTAATAAGAGACTGACCGTCCGATCGTAACTGTAAGTGGCAGCTGGGCTGATGTGTTGAAGAGCGCTATTCTGGGTTTACTATACCATTTATAGTGGAGATCTTCATTAGATGGAATGGGTTTAGTTTCACTTGGTATTAGTCATTTGTCCTCGTGCATGCTAAATAATGGATCTTCCAATATCTACATCTGGTAACATTGACGATA
Source organism: Liriodendron chinense (assembly GCA_003013855.2). Classification (NCBI taxonomy): domain Eukaryota; kingdom Viridiplantae; phylum Streptophyta; class Magnoliopsida; order Magnoliales; family Magnoliaceae; genus Liriodendron; species Liriodendron chinense. The sequence continues at coordinate 7,642,005 of PVNU02000637.1, read as the reverse complement.
ACGTGGGTATTCTTGAAGATTTGCGTTGTAAGAGGTCGGATGGAAAGCAATGGAGATGTAGTGCATTGTCTATGCCGGATAAAACTGTATGTGAAAAACATTACATTCAAGCAAAGAAAAGAGCAGCAAATTCTGCATTACGAGCTAGTTTGAAGAAGGCCAAGAGAAAACCAATTGATGATAGCGATATTTACTTGGAAAGTAAGAACGATGAATTAGATCTCTCTCTCGTGAATGCAAGCAGTGGGGAACTTTGACCAGCATATCTACAAAATCTGAAACACGACAGAAAAAAGAAAATATGTAAAATCCAACTACTCATTGAGGCTCATTGACAATCCAAATGAAAATAGTTCATGTAGAAAATTTCACTGACCATTTAATTAGATTTTGAGAGAGAGAGAGAGAGAGAGAGAGAGAGAGAGTACATATATATACCTCAATCTGATGGCCTAAATTCACCACAAATGCATTAGGAAGAGCTTCCACATCCATCCATTCACCATCCTTGAAGACTTGGAGGCCACATACTTCACTTAGAAGAAGAAGGCATGTTTATTGTGGCCCAAATGAAGAAAATCATCCGCTTTGCAAAATGATTAATTAATCCTAGCCCAAATTCATGTGCTTATGATCCCATAGATGCAAGATGATCAAAAAATCAAATCATAGATAGGGATATATACTCTAGGATTTTAAAGTAAGAAGTAAGACAAGTCAAAATATATTGTCTCTTCATTAGTAGAGATCTCACTCCTAACAGCAAAATATAGAAAGTTTAGATGTGCCTAGCTTATCCAAATCCGCCAAATCATGGCACTCCACTTCTCCCATTTACAAAAGTTGTTTATAGTTTCTAACACTTTACAAAAAAAAATAAAATAAATAAATAAACAAAAAAACAAAAAACAAAAAACAAAAAACAATGAAGCTTTTGCTGCAGAAATTCACTATGGAACCATTTCTACACTCTCAAATTTGCAAAGAGATGTGGAAAATTTTAGTTATAAAGCCTTGGATCATGCTTGATCCCATATATTTCTATGGAAATAGAAATAGACATGAAAAATTTTAATTCTAAAGCCTTGGATCATGCTTGATCCCATCTATTTCTATGGAAAAGATTTCGATTATTTAGTACAATCAACTGGTCTCAAAATGGGGCCCATAGCTATCTCACAATGGGCTAGGGCCAAAAGGGCAACATGTCAAGTCCATTTGTAAATACAAGAACCCAAATTATAGGATTGGTGAAGATCCACGTCTTAGTATGCGACTAATGGTTGGGACCCACAAGGGAAAGGAGAATTCTTTGTTAAGTTTAAGATAACATGATTCTTTCTATTTATCTTTTTTTCGTTCTTTGATATAATCCGTTACCAGCTTTGTTAAGTCCAGACACATGTGGAAGTCTACTAATGCAAATACTAACCATGTGCAGTGTGGGTGACAGGTGCAATATCCAAGCCATCCATTAGGTGGTTTTGATTCCATGCTTTTTTAAAGATGCATTCATGAATGGTAGAGTAGTGAACTAAACTAAGTAAACTGGGTTCACTGAGAATCCTATCAATCATGAACTGCAAGACAAACCCAAACCAACAATAAGTCAAACTAAATAAATTGGGTTCACTAAGGATCCCATGAATCATGAACTGCAAGACGAAGCCAAACCAAGCAAATCAAGATTTCACAGAGTATCTCATGGGGACTGAAATCAGTCCCAATTAAATGAAAATTGATCTCATGATGGGCCCTGTTTTGGTCCACACATGCTATCCAAGCGTGGGTCCATACTCTAGACAAATTTGAGAAGGTTTTTGGGCCCTCATGCTAGAAACATTTGAGAAGCTTTTGGAATCCACATGCTTTACAGATTGAAGGCTCGCTGGACTGCACACGTTGAACAGTTTTCAGCCCACATGCTGTTCATAATTTTGGACAGAATTACGTAGTTTAAAATCATGAAAATGATAGACATGATTCTCATCAAGATTATGGAAAATGAATGTCCACTAATCATAGAGTCAATAATCAAATAAGCTTAGGTTTTTGTTAATGATACATCTAAACAGTAAAACTTAATTTGGACAATTTAACTTCGAGTTATTCTATGCCCACATGCAATTTCTGCCTGCAGATCATCAAAAGCATGGCACTCTTCTCTAATATCAATGTTTTTTTAAATAAAAAAAATTGTATAGTTTTGCATGTTACTAATTGTTTGGCAGAGTCTATGGCAGCCTGTTCACTCAAAATTTGCACATGGGCAGCATCCACAATGCATTCAACCACAATTATAATATCTAGGACAAGCTCATTGGCAGTGGAATTAAAAGAGAATTTTAGACTTTTCCTAGGTTTGCCGAGGTAACGTGGTGTACCAAAAACTTTAATCATTCCCCAGGAAATACTAGGCCAACTGTCCCCAGGAAACATAAAAACCAGGAAATGAATTCCCCAACAGCCAAACAGGCCCTCATTGAAAATCTTCATCTCATACTTCTCAATTCATCTACAAATAGTGATGGTAACAATCATCTGTTGAGCGAAAGTTTTGAAAGGTGGTCTGAGTTGAACAGATATCACAACATGGACAGTTCAGATCATTAAAGAATTCAGCATGTGGGCCCTATTGGGAGACAATAGATGCTTGATCTGGAGTTGCGACAGAGGCAAAACAATCTCGTGCAAGATGTATTAGTGTTACAGAGTATTTCATGATTCTGGGAAGTTATTTGATACTACAGCTGCCTATGACTCTTGATACATAGGCACTAACAAATTGTACATGAGGCATACATTAACTCACATTCAATCAACTAAATTGAGGGACTCAACTATCATTAAGTCACTGTCCCAAAATCAGGTTTCTCAAAAAATCCTAACCTCTGTTCAGTGGACACTTGTTTGCTGAAATATGACTGTTGGATATTTTCATTTATAACCATACATGTATAAATGTAATTGAAAGGTATTATCCAAAAAAAGAAAAAAAAAGGGTAATATGCAATTGGGTTTGGGTTGCCCAGCCTGAGTGTTAAACCAACCTGACCTGACCCGACCTAAATTTTGGGTTGCGCCAGTCTTGTTTGGGTTGGGCTCAACTCAAGTTGCACTCCTAATCTGCAGCATATCAACAACTACAAACCTAACAAGTATGGTGGTAACTAAATTTAGCATTTTGGAAGAATCTGTTGTTCATTAGGCCTATTTGTTGCTGCCCAAAAATGACTGTTTCCTCTGATTCTTCTCCATAATCCTTCATAATCCTTCACCACGACACAGGAACAACCAACAACCTTCCTTGCCTTTCCCTCTGAGTCAATCTTGTAGAGCCCAGCCCACTCGCCAAGGGTTTTAGCACTTGGGACCGATATCAAGCTCACATTGTGGTCAGCACAGGGAGCCCTGTAAGGAATCTGACTTGCCCCCTGCAAATGCAGTTAGGATACCCCCAATCAGCGTGATAGGGGCCCCATTTTCATGAAGGGGCAAACCTTTTTTTTTTTTTTATCAATCAACATATTTTTTTTTAAACAATGATATTCAACAAATATAATCAAATATATTGCTCAATACATGAGATATTCAAAAGAGCGATTACCACACAACACAAATGTGTAATAAAAATTAAAAAAATAATAATGATAAATAAATAAACAAATAAAATCTCAATCAAAAGTGTTCATCTGGTGGACCCTACTATAGATATATCCTGCTATAAAAAGTTCATTGGGGGCATGCAATCATAGCTATTTGTGGCTAATCAAACGAATGGTTACAATAACGCTGCCAGCAGTTCAGATTCAGACAGGAAACTCTATTAACAATAATAGATTTCGTACCATCCATCATCCATAGTGGCCCACCATCTGGACCCTTGACTGTATACATATGGTTCAGTGGCAACAAACCGCCAACGGTTCGGGACACTACAAGTAGGAAGGCCTTGTGGGTGTGGTGGTGTGACTGGTCCATGGATGATGATGAGCCACTGGAGTATCCCATTGCTCAAGATCGTTGGGGATGGATATGGGTGTCAGATATCCGGCAATTGGGTGCCGTCCGATGAGCAGATTTTCGCAATGTGTCTGATCTTCTGGCGATTTAGAGCTGGCCCACCAAGTGATTTTCACTATGGTGATCAGATGAAATCAGAAGGAAGATAGAGGAGATGTGTGAAGGGGCAAACCTGTTGGACAGGTATGGCAGACACCACTGTGTGCCCCATACACAACCAGTAACAGGAAATAAACATCCACAACCAGCACATGTGCATCTCTAAAAAGATCAATCAATGGAAGAGACTATAGAAAGGATATGAACAATAACAAACTTGAATCAAAGTACAATATTAAACATCCACATGCCAGTTCAAAAGCCCTAGTAAAATTGAAGAAGAATAGGAAAAAGGGGGTGGAAAGCAAGAAATTGAGGACTTACAGAGCTTTTTCCAAGCCCACAATGAACCTCTGTTACCAGCCGCAGCAGAGAGCTATAGAAATCGAGAGAAGAAGAGAAGGGCGATGGGATTTTTGGAGATGAGACGTTAGGGATTTCAGAGATGGGGACTTGAGAGATTTCAGAGATGGGTGCCTTGGGGTTTTTGGAGATGGGGGCCTTAGGGTTGAGAGAGAGAGAGAGATTTTGGAGATGGGGGCCTTAGGGTTGAGAGAGAGAGAGAGAGAGATTTTGGAGATGGGGGCCTTAGGGTTGAGAGAGAGAGAGATAGAGAGAGAGAGTGAGGAATCAGGCCGGGGTAAGAGATGGGAGCGGGGTAGTGAGAGATAGCGCGGGAATGAGAGGCGCGCGCGCGCGGGCGCTTTATATGCGGGATTTTTTTTTAGACTTGCCAGCGGTTTTTAATTACCGCTGGCATATGTCACCGTAAAAACCACCTTCGTAGGCGGTTTCTCTATTAATCAGCAGCGGACATATGTCCCGCCGATTTATTATTACAATTCCCAGCGGAATACGTTGGCCGCTGAGAAAAATGCGCTGCCAATTCCACCTTTTGTTGTAGTGGCCCCTTATGAAGTTTTTAATAGTGGGGCGCTAATTATGTTTTACCTCGGGAACCACTTAGTGGGTGTTACCCCTACCGTATGGCCCACATGGATGATTTTTTTGTATATCCACTCCGTCCATCCGTCTATACAGCCCAGTTTAGTATAAGGTTCCAAAAATTATGCAGATCCAAATCTCAAGTGCACCATACCACTGTTTCCAGTGTGATTGAGTGCCCCAACATTAAAAACTCCAAAGAGCCCATGGTAAGGTTTTGGTAATGTTTATTTGCAATCCAAATCTTGATAATGTCAACAAGGTCTTGATGAAGGGAAAATATAAATATCAGATTGATCCAAAACTTTTGTGGCCTACAAAACGTTTTTAATGGTTATTAATCACTGTTTCTAGTGGTATGGTCCACCTGAGATTTGGATCTTCTTAAAGTTTTAGATCATATCCTAAAATGATATGAGGAAACAGATAGACAGCATAGATATAAAAAAAAAATACATCACAATGGGCCCCACACGGTGGGGGTAACACCCACTAAGGTGTTACCACGGTAACATCTAATTCGCTCCCTTAATAGTGGGATTCAATCACTACTATTTCATGTGATATGGTCCACCTAAGATTTGGATCTGATTTATTTTTGGGTTTCTGCCATAAAATGATCAGTAAAAATGGATGGACGACATGGATTTAAAAATGGATGGATGGTGAAATCAAAATACAAAGTATAAGTGGGCATACGGTGGGATTGAAATTCACACCGTCCATTTCCTCTTGTCTGATTTCTCTCCGAGTGTTGACTGCCAAAGAGGCAACGTGGAATTGATAAGAATTGGAATTGAAGAGAATTCATATCATGAATTCCATCATCACTTCCTCTTAGATCCATGGTGCCAAGTAAGCCCTTAGGCTTATTCATTAAGTGTGACTTGTGGATTTTGATTAGGGCAGATGGGATAGTACTGAATTCTCATCCTAAGTCGAGAGTATGTTGTGAGTTGGAATTTGAGAACACAATTAAATGTTGGAGACCTATCCACGGTGGAAAAATGTCGGCTAAACTACGGTGCACGCATTTCGCCGATCATTCTAATGGAGGAAACTCATCCATCGATCCTACAGGTGGCATACATGTTCATCAATCCTGATCATTCAAATCATGGCCCCACAGCATAGCCTTGGATCACGATGAGCATGCATTACGTTTTGGACATCAAAACACAAGTCCGCTTCAACTGGTCATTCTATCATAAGATATAAATGGAACTCAAATTCGGTGCTGACCCCTTCAGTGCCGAGTATTTGTCAGTGATGGAAATAGCTATGTGAACCCCATAATGATGTATGTGTTTTATCTATGTGGGTCATCCATTTTTTCAGATCATTTTAGGGCATGACCCAGAAATGAGACTGATCGAAATCTCAGGTGGACCACATCATAAGAAATAGTGGTAATTGGATACCAACAAGTAAAAACTTCTCAAGTCAACAAAAGTTTTGGATGAAGCGGATATTTGTGTTTTTCCTCCATATAGGTCTGTACGACCCAATCAACAGGTTGGATGTAAAATAAACATTACAGTGGCCCTAGGAAGTTTTTAATGTCGAACGATCAATCACCACGGATCCTGTGATGGGTTCACTTGAGATTTGTAATTTCCTCATTTTCCAACGCATGCCTTAAAATGAGCTGGCAATATGGATGGACTGCATGGATAAACATCATGGTGGGGCTCACCAAGCTTTTCCACTGCCAACCAGTCCGAGCCTACCATTGGAGGGTTGACAACCGAAGCCAAGTCTATATAAATGTTACAATCATGGGACTACCGTGGTGATGCCCTAGCTAAAAAGTAGGAATCCGATCGTGCAGCGAGCCACTCACCACCCCCTTACCCTAGTGTGAAGAATCTGTGGAGCCCACCCGTAATATATGTGTTTTATTCCCTCCGTTTTTCCAACTCATTTTGGGGGATTAACCCAAAACTGAAACCCATCCAAAGCTCAAGTTGGACAACACCATATGCAAAAGTGGTGATAATAACATCCATCCATCGGTAAAACCTTCCTAGGAGCCACGGTGATGTTTATTTGTCATCCAACCTATTTATAAACTTATACCGACCATGCCAAAAGAGAAAGCACAAATATCAGCTTGATACAAAAATTTTGTGCTGGAACAATGGATGGACGGCGTGGATAAAACACATACATCAGGATGGACCACACAGAGTCTTCGCACCACATGCAAAAGGGTGTTAAGCCCCTCACTACACAATCCGTGCCCAAAAATATGACGGAGCAGGCCGCACGTGCCATTAGATAGACCATTTCTAAACATCAATTGTTTTATTTTTATTTTTATTTTTTTGTAAGTACACACATTCTACTGTTAATAGACACCCACACAGTTAGTCACACTTCAATGTTACCCACCCCCCATGTTGGGAATCGATAGTAGGACCTCAGTGTTTAAAGGATGTTATCTTCACTCATTCTACCACTATATATCCCAAAGGTGTGGGTGTTACTAAACATGATCAATTGTTATTCACACGCTTGTCGCTCATCTTACAAGGGAACCAGACTGATTTTGGTTAGAGCATGCTCAAGGTGGACCCCACCTAATGAATGGCCCATCTAAATGGCATGTGTGCCGCACATCTCCTTCGACCTGCCTAATATTTCTCATCTTTTGATAACTGATCACCTAGAGACGGCTTAACACGCAGCAGAACCATTTTTCCAACCAACCATGTCACATTCAGTCTACGAGGGCCCACATGGAACAACTTGTCTATTTGCTGATGCTGTAGATTGGACATAATGCAACAAATCACGCTTAAGAGATGATCCTGACCCTGATAATTTTACCAATGAACGTGGGCTGTTTGCTGTTTTCTTATTCAACTGCCTGCTTAAATGAAACGAATCAATTGTCAAGATCAGCTATCAGTGCGACTTTTTGACCAAAGGCCGTTCAAGCTAGCAGATGGACGGTTCCGATCATCTGTTCTTGGCTTCATGTGAGCCGCATAAGTGGTAACACACGCAGGATGAATGAATACGACGGATAGGGGTGGGCCGGCGGCCATTCTAGAACGAATAACAACACCTCTTTGGTTGGAAACTGTGTAATCCAACCGGTGCTTGTGGCATGGCTCACTTGTGTTTTGAATCCAGCTGAGAACTCGGTCCTTGGCCTATAGTAGTTTTGGAAGATAGATAGCTAGGTTGGATGGCAAATAAATATTATAGTGGGCCCCTGGAAAGTTTCTAATGGTGGACGTTCAATCAACACTATTTTCTTGTGGTGTGGTCCACTTGAGATTTAGATCTACTTCATTTTTTATCTAATGCCTTTAATTGAAATTTCAAAACAAATGAACTGCATGATATAAAATGCATACATCATAGATGTACACCCTAGGGGTATTGTCATCCATATTACGCTCACTTCAGCTTCTTCTCCCTTCCTTAGAAATGGTCCCCACACCTATTCCACTAAATCCAATTCCAGCTACTTTGGTTTTCCAAATGAAATCCTATTTGCTTGGAATTTGCAACCAAACACATCAGTTAAAATTGGATTCCACTAGAATTCATATTTTAAGCTGCAGTTAAAATTGGATTTCACTGGAATCCATATTTTAAGCTGCAATAAGGTTTGCAGATGCCAACCAAGCTGGCCCTTACCTAACTTACAACTGGGGCCCACGAGTTGGGCAGTGGATTGATGTGCATGAATGTCATGTGTACGGTGAATGAATTGTAGCTGTATACAGCCTGGTGGATTAGAGTGTGACTCTTGCCTCGTCGCGACTCATAAACTATGTACATCTCAACCCACTATCACCCATTTATTGAGGTCTCCGATGATCTGAACCGTTCATATTGTGGAATAAGCAGGGCACTTAGGAAACTTCACGAAATGATGGTAGTGACCATCACTATTTACAGATGAATCTATAACAAGGAAAACAAATTTTCAATGGTTTACGTTACACTCTAAAATTCAAAGGTTGAAATCAACTCCGAAGTATTATTGTGATATAATAGCATGTTTTCTAAGTAAGAGGAATATGGACGGTTCAAATCATCATAACGTGTAAGCGTTTAGGCCAAGGCGGGGCGACACACGCTACATCATGAGCCGCAACGGAGACAAAGCAAACTGTCATGAGACAGCTATAGGTGTCAATGGGCCGGGCTTAGGCTTGAAAAGTCAGAATTTTGAATAGGGCCAACCCGATGGCATGGCCCGAAACAGTGCAAAATCCGGGCCGAGACCTACCCCAGGCCCGGCCCATTGACAGCCCTAGGCCTACAGTGGGCCCTGCACGTGCGACCAAAACAGCTCTACCAAGATACAGGTCGCAATTTGCGGCCGTCCTTTTAGCGGGGCGTAGGGTCCAATTAATCAACAAGTGATTAAAACCATTTACGTCATTTGATCCATTGTCTAAATCAATAATGCCTCTTTAATCATGTATTCTATCACTATTACAATTACTAAAATACCCCCAGAGATTTAATCAAATTGTAGGGTCCAATTAACGTGCACCATGGCATCCATGCCATCCAAAACTACGATCACAAGATGGATGGATCAAATGGCAAAAGAGACATTAGAGCCAAACACTTTTTTGGGCTTAACATGCAGACAATATATAAAATGCAAGTGGGACATTGGAGCCAAACGTTTTTTGGGCCTAACGTGCAGATATTGTGCTAAAAAAAATCAATTGGGTTCGCTTATTAGGCATGTTACACGTGCACATAAGTGTGGACCATTACATGAATGTAGACCATGGGCAACTTATCTTTAGACATTTTGATGGCTTTTAATTAGACATGTGGTCGACCTTTGGACTGAGCCTACATAGGTAAACATGCATGGATGTCGACCAGTCAACTTGTGTTTAAACATCTATTGCCTTTTGCGTTTGCTCTGACTGGATGTCATTATGCAACTTTGCCGGGTCCGCAGCCCCTAGGTGTTCTCAATTTTATCTGGATCATGGTGTGGAAGCGAATTAGGTGTTATGTAACAGCTTAGTGGGTGCTACCCTTATCGTGGGGCCCACCTTTATGATTTTATGTTTATCCATGCTGTCCATCCGTTTCTTCATAGCATTTTAGGATAGGGTACCAAAACTTATGCACATCCAAGTCTCAGGTGGACCACACCACAGGAAAAAGTGATGATTGAGTGCCTCACGATTAAAAATTCCAAAGGGCCCATCGTAGCTTTTTTTAATGTTTATTTTTCAATCCAACCTGTTGATAATGTCAAGAAGATCTGATTGAGGGAAATTAGAAAGATCAGATTGATCCAAAAATTTTGTGGCCTACAAAAAGTTTTTAATGATTATTTATCACTGTTTTTATTGGTATGGTCCACCTGAGAATTGAATCTTCTTAGAGTTTGGTGTCACGTCCTACAATGAGATGGAACAACGGATGGACAGCATGGATATACAACAAATATATCAAGGTAAGCCCCACATGGTTAGGGTAACACCCACTCAGCTGTTACCAGGGTAACAGCTAACTCGCTCTGGGTGGATATCTCTCAACGAAAGCGTCGCCACTACGCCACGGTCATAAGCTTAGTCAAGGCTGTCTGCGAGCCAACTTTTCTAGCCTAATTGCTCCTTAATAAAATAAATAAATAACTGCACTACTTCAGTTGCTTTGTGTCATTACTTAAACAGGTGGTCCACATGCAATAATGAATTATTGGAAATGTTCATCTTGAAACTACTGGACCAGCTAGAATCCAAAAACGAGAATGAGCACCATACATTTACTAAATGCTTGAGCTCTGTAGCCTCTTGTATGTGGAATCAAAACAATGCATCTAGCGTATGGCTGTAAATGGTCGGGTTCGGGGCGGGTTTAGCCGAAACCAGACTTGCCCATTTACTAAACGAGACTGGGTCCAAATTTTAGACCCAGACCCTTTTACTAAATCGGCGAGTCTAGGTCGAGTCCGAGTCAACCCATCGGACCCATTTATAAATGGGTCTGGTCTGGTAGAGGGAGATCCACCCAGACCCATTTATAAATGGGTCGGGTCTAATGGGTCCGGGTCTGGAACAAGTATGCAAGCATTTTACAAGGCTTAAAATCAAGTCTGGATGGGTCTGAGCTGGACAGGTCCCTTGAAACATAGACCAAACCTGCCCACTTACTAAATGTGTTAGGGGAAGGTCAGGTCGGGCCTAATATAAAGGAAACCAGACGCAAACCCGTTTAGCAACTGGGTTTGTTCTTGGACCCAGACCTGTACCATTTAACAAATGGGTTGAGTCTGGGTCGGGTCTAAATAGGTTGGGTACAGGTACCCCATCAGGTCCACTGACCCACTTGATCTCCTCATGTTCACCTTATCTCTCCAGTGGCGGCTCCAGCTCCATTACTTAGTGGTAGACAGGCTCTGTTTCAACACTCAGACCACGAATTGAGAGCCGGTGCATAGTATGGGTGGGTGTGTGAGTGTGTGGGTTAAATAATAATAAATAAATAAATAAATATAACTCAGAGGGAGCAATATACATAGTGGGACATTTCAGAGGTATATATTCACTTGTAATGGCCCACTTAAATTTTGAAATGGATTGAGTTTTGGTGTTTACCTTGATCGCCTTAGGGTGCACTTGATGAATGAGAACACCTTGAGGCCAGCGTCCATCTTGAAGTTACTGTTGGTGACCACTCCACACTGTCCCCATTGTTCCTTTTGTTGTGCCAACCTGAAATGCGGATCGGTTGGATGGCATTCAAATGTTGATGTCGTGCAAGATCATTTGCCTTAGTATCACGTTCAAGAAATTTTCAGAACATAAATAATAAAGAAATCACAAAAGTCCCACATGATTTTTGGTCCATAGGCCGTTTGTGACCGTTCCCAATTATAAATCAGTGATTTAAAGCATCCAAACATCACTACACATGGACCCCGTCTTGTGATGCATGTGGGACGGGCGGAGTTGAAATGCATTCAATGCCAACTCTACCATTTTTATGCTACCCAAGGTGAGAATATAAAGTTCATGGACCATCCACGGTGGGTTTCAACAGATCAAAGTCCATGACTTATGACTGGACAGAAAACATTGTCCCTGAATTGGATGGTCAGATTGGCTTAGGATGCGTCAGGTTGCACCAAATATCATAAACTTTCATGATATTTGATGAGTGGAACATTGTGCGTTTTTTTGCCCAATAATCTTCATGGTGAGGGATGCTGATTTCATGGCGTGAATGTCCTGCACAAGTGGCATGTTGACAGAAAAGATGATGTGGCATCACTAGTTGTGGTGAAGTCAAGCTTGGATTAGGTACTATTCCGTCTGTGCAAAGCTTGGGATAGACTAGTATGTCGGCACGTCGGTATTGGTAGTGAGCAAGTTGCAGGACTTACAACCTCTGTTTGCTGATATGATGGATTCTCTTCTGACAATTTGTTCTCCACCAATACCAATGTGCCACGTACTAGCCTATCCCAAGCTCTATAGAGGTGGGGGTAATACCTAATCTCAGTTGGGTGAAGTCACGGTGCCGCTAGCTCCAGCGATTAGTTTTCAACTTAAAATAGTCAAAAGAATCTGCCAAGTAACTTTTGGGAACTGCGTCTTGAAGAATTTAGCAGATGAAGTCGTTTATTGTACAAGTGCTTTTTGAAGTGGATTGTGTACTGAGTAAACTCTTTGGGGCCTACTGAGGATGCACATGCCTTATCCATGCTGCCCATTCATTTTTCCATATCATTTTATGGCATGAGTCTAAAATTGAACCATATCCAAATCCCAAGTGCACCACACTACAAGAAATAGTGGGATAATAGCGTACACCACCGTCGAAACCTTCCCACAGGCACAATGATGTTTATTTGTAATCCAACCTGTTCATGAGGTCATACAATCATGGATAAAGGTAAAACACAAATATCAGCTTGATTTAAAATTTATATGCCTCCCAAGAAGTTTTCAACAGTAGGCATTCAATTCACATTGTATCCTATGTTGCAGTGTACTTGAGCTTTGAATATGCTTTAGTTTTGGGATCATCCCTGAAATGAACTAGGAAAACGGATGGATGGCATGGATAAGAGACATACATAAGGGTAGCCCTGCAGTTTTAGCTCAGTACGAAGAGAGATCCGCTACATAATTAGTGAAATACCAACCCCCTCAAAAAAAAAAAAAAAAAAAACAGAGAGAGAGAGAGAGAGAGAGAGAGTTATCCAATCACTAATTGAGCTGCACCGTAAAATGGACAACCACCAAAATGTCCCGTAATTTATGTGGTGGCTCACATGATGGTTGCATCAGCCTGAAGATTGGGGGTGTCCAACTTGGACAGTGAGGAGATGCTGCTGAACAGGTTAGATGACGCTGCTAACTGGTTCATCTACAATGGGTCCAACACTTTGGACAGTCTAGATTGAAGTGTGTATTACAGCTTGTACCCTTATGAGACAGTCTAGTTCCTCAACAAGAGGCTCAAATACCGTAGCGTTAAAAACTTATTAACATGCTTATTCACCTTGCCTATTCACTTATTCACCCGCTTAGACATCTATGGCCCTATCCTGTTGTGTGTATTCCATCCAACCCACGCATTATGCGAGAGCCCTGCCTGATGACAAGATGCTCCAAAACCAATCATTATGTCGGCTATACAAGAGTAAAATAAATTAAAATCGTGACCACCCAAAACCTCCAAATTCATGTGGTGGCCCTTTATGATGGCTGGATCGGCCTAATATTTTTGGGACTTCCTACTTTTACACTGGGCCATACACACACCTCATAAGTCCAACTTGCAGCCATTGTAGAATATGCTCATTGTACAATGACTTGTAGAGGACCAGACCTGATTTCAGGGCATGTTTTGAGCATCAAAATCCAAGGCAGTGGCGGTGGATTTCTCTTATTTAAGACCAGTTTGATTAGCACTAAAGCTATACATAATATTAAAGTTGAATCCCATGCTAGGTTTCTTCATTAATGGATGACAACTAATGCTGATTTGGCTGTCATCATAGCCGTTGTTGGGCTGAGTTGTTCTTTTTTCCATTTTAAATTTCTTTCAACGACCAAACAACACGTTCTTGCCTTCTCATTTTCGTACTTGAATTGATATTGCTTCCAGGACTACTTCAGCTAAGCAACTTGTTTTGCTTCTAACGCAGGAAAGACGTGGTAGGTCGATCACCGCCTCCCTAACTGATAGTTTCTCGAATCCACGAGAACAAAGAAAAGATAAAAAAAAAAGAATTTAATTCCAAATAATTGTTTATTGAAGATTGAATGAATAAAAAACGAAATTACAATACATATAAATAGGAAACTAAACCCTAGTTTAAGTATCAGAATCCAAATCCAGCTTAAACTCCTAGAAAACGCAACTTACTATAAATAGTAAACTTACTATTTATAGAAGTCGTTCAATCCTACTAGAACTCTTGGTTTTCGGCCAAAAATAGAAAGTTATCAAACGGCCTCAACCACGTTGTTCTACTAAATATTCTAAGCCCTTTTCATGTTGGACACTAACTCTAAAACCCTACAGATGCAAAGTTATGATCGAATTAAAACTTACTATAAATAGTAAAACTGAAAATAAACTAGCCTAATGACCGTCGATACGGTCGAATCTCGCGATTCCGGCCTGGGCAACCCGACATAGCGGGTTGGTTGGCTAAAGTAGCTCGAGCTACCCCAAATTGATATATTATACGTCCCGTAACTCATTCCGGATTGTAAGATACGACCAATTTACGATCCTGACGGTCCGGATCACTTTTGACCCCGACCGGTCTTCTTTTGCTCCATCTGGGCCATGAAATAGTCAGCGACCCGTTCTACATCAGCTTCCATCGTCATTATCATAGCCCTGTCCCAGCTATTTTGGGTTTGCAATGCTCTTAGCATTAATTTGGAATTCTAGCATTGAGAGTCACATTAAAAGCTGTATTTTTTTTTCCATTTTCTTTTTTTTCATCTTTCCTTGCGCTAAAAGGCGACTCTTCCATGATCCTTCCAGTAAAAGGGGGAGAATTATTCAAGACCTGATCAAATCATATCAAGGATCATTAGAATTTTCTATATCTTGCCATTCTCTACGAGTGTCTTACTTTTTTGCTCTTTTCTGTATTATATCTAAATCATTTAATCATATAAGATGTTTTTTGCAACTGCCTGCGGAGGAATGTCACAGTAGATCTTTTATCATGACAAGAGTCACGAACGGATTATGCATGTGCCCCTTGAGTCTTCAAAGAAGATCGGTTGAGGATTTCCGATAGATCCATGGATTCAGATCAATTATCCAATGAGAGAGACGGTGATCGATCTCATCCTGCCTACGACTGCACCACCAATTTGGGTGGGCCCAACATGATAAAAAATTGAAACCACCTATCATATACCTCCCCCACATCAACAACCCTCAACAAAAATAAAAACAGGAAAAAAAAAAAAAAGAACCCGCTACTAAACCACTACATTATGTGCAGCAGTTGGGCTTTAGATCTGACAATGCTTAACCCTCCTTTGTCCAAAACCACCATCCCCTTGACATGGAAAGGAAGCTTCGCTTTACTGAGAAAGTGCTTATTGGGTAAGCTCTCACTGCCTATGATGTAGAAAAAGAACCCCCTGATGAAGGGTGTGGATCAAGCATCTTTCTATCATACATGGACCACTAAAGATAAAGGAAAGTTCGACAAAAATTGTCAATTTTCACATGGATGGACCAAAAGAAGGTAGACCGTAAATCGACCATAACTTTTGATCTGGGAGGAGTTGCGACACGCATAGCATATGGATTCTAACTGAAATTTCGTTTTGGGGTGAACCAACCCACTAAGGTAGATTGTACCCGTTGATCGTTTCTCCAAAAAATACTCGGTTACAATAGAAAAATAAGATTTTAGGAAAACTGTTATTTTTAGTAATTTCGAATTTTAATTTGTTTCTTCCTTTTTTTAGAATTTTTGTTTATTTATGAATTTCTATTTTTGTTAAGCAATGAATTTTAGAAAGAGTTTACTTAGTCGTAGTCTTTAATTAGGATTTTATTATTTATAGCAACTTTCTATTTCAGAAAACTTACTATTTTATTAAGTATGAATTATGATTTGTTTAGGGATATATAGGGTTATTAAATTCATTTTTAATGTAATCTTTCATTATTATTCGACAAATTATTTGATGTTTTTTAGGAATTATTTCCTTTTATCTTCTTGTGGATTCGAAAACGCCTTGTGAATTTAAGGTATCTATCTGGTGAGGAAGATGGTGATTGACCTCCAACGTCATCCCTATGTTAGCCTAGTCTGGCAAGAACGTTCTCTACTAAGTTACCTTCACACCAAGTGTGAGAGAAGTAGACGATGATATCTCAGCTCAGCTGTTAAATGTCACCCAACTGGTACTAGATCAATATTCTAGGGGCAGGCACCAATGCGACCCATTGCTGGATCCACAACAATACGGGAGTCCGTCTCCAAAACAATATTAGAGATGCCCATCTCCTTGCATATCGTTGGCCCGTCCACCATGGCTTGAGCTACAGCAACATTATATTAATTAGTCTAGTTTGGTGCAACATTCTTGATATTTCATAAAATTTAGTATAACCTTAGTAAAATCCACAATTAAAATTGGTATTAATGAACTAAAATCAGTCTCAAATAGTAAAATAAACTGACTTATTTTACCAACTTGAGGCTTTAATCTATCCTACATAAAAAAAAAAAAAAAAAAAAAAAAAAAACGATTATGTAACAGTTGTTACTAAAGGAAAACAGTATGGGCTGTTATGCAAAAATGAGATCTGAATTTCATACTTGTATTTGAATAATCTCCATTTCAAAAATATTTTATAAAAAGAAAATTGAAAGTTGCTGAATTTAAAAATTATACAAACATGGCCAAATCTAATAAGATTTAATCAATTTGGTAATACAATGTTGAATTAATAAATTCACAACAAGAAAATAATAAATTTTTACAAATTTTTTTTTGGATTTTATTTTTCTAAATTTAACATCGGATCATCTTCGATTTTTCAAAAATGGCTTAAATCTATATGTTTTAATATTAAAAAAAATTGCATAAATTTAGTAGAAGGTTAAAAATAGTCTCAATAAGTAAAATGTTAAAAATTAAAGGAAAATTGTGGAAAAGTGAAAAACAACCCTCAAAAGGGCCTCACATATGTGCATCAGCCTTGGGCCATTATCAGGCATTATTATTGAGGCAGATGAACAAAAATTCAGGATCTCACACCCCAACTACCTTAAATTATGGGATATGATAATGCGAAAACACAATCAAACAAGCACTATTACAACACACAAGCAGTTTTTACGTGGAAAACCCTCTAACGGAGGTAAAAACCACATGACCTCGTACAGATGAACAAATCCACTATGTAAAGGCAATTACACAATGATCATAAGCACAACACACTCAGATCCAATTAACTTTATCCACAAGGGCGAATTACAATCAAAGATATAGATAATGGAGAAATCTCACCGATCCGAGGATTTTGAGGACTCTGAGAATGAACCGACGATGTGGATGAACGTCACAAACCCAGATCAATCTTCTTCTTCCTTCGATCTTTCTTTCTCTCTTTCTCTCTATTTCTTATTCTTTTTCTCTCCCTCACCTTGGATGTATGAAGTCTCTAATTCGATGCCCTAATCTCAATTTGCATATGCTTATATAGAACATTGAGAGAATTAGAGTCGAAATAAGAAACCGCGTAATGTAATTATGCGCGTCGTCAGGCGCCCATTAGACCAACTGCCACAATATTTTCAGTCACCCGACCCAGTTTGGTCAGGCACCCGGTGATCCCTGAGCTGCACTCTCTCCTCTTCACCTAAGGAGGAACACCCTAGACCCCCTCCCCCCAGCAGATATTGAGCTCTCGGAACTGGTCTCGGCTTAGCCCCCTCGCTCGTCGATCTTAGGGCATGGGTGCCTTCATGGCATGGCCTGGACGATAGCATCGCTTTGATATCAGTGTTGTACTGTCACACCCAAAAGGTTAACCCGCTAGGTGGAGTGACCCCAGAGTACATGAAGCTCTCTTCATCATCCGCTCCAGCTGATGTGGGATTAACCCAACAATAATAGCAGATTGTAATAGGCCTGTTAAGGTCTAAAATTTCCGACATGGGCCATTATGATCTCCTTTTGCATAACACCCCCGCTGTTTTCGTTAAATAGCAGCCGTTACATAACTGGTTTTTACACCTTATACTAGATTGTCAGCACTCTATGGAAGGTAGATTGGAGCCTTGTGTGTTGGTTAAAAACTTAAGGCCCAGCTAGTTGCTAAAAATCAGTCAAAGTGGTACTGACCTGGCTCCTCAAGCAAACTGATTTCTTTCCCTGAGCTTTTTTAATCAAATTACCACCCAGGTTTTTCAGCCACCACAACCATCAAAAGAAGGGATATGATTGCTTTTACTGGACTATTCTAACCATCTAATATTAAATGAACCTTTTACCATTGACCATTGCCTATTAAATGGTTAAGATTGTATGAACAGCGTGGCTTTTGAACTATGGCCCATTCACTTTCAGACCAATCAAATGAATGGTTTTGATCTAATCCAGGTAGGTTACGTGTGCAACAGTGACGTGGAGGCTCCAGATCTGTCCCATAAAAGCTACCAAAAAAAGCTATTTATTTCATATAAAAAAATAGCTAATAATTAGGTTAAAACTTTCGAAGCACATGTGAGTTGGCCATAACAAGCGTCTTATATATGTCTACCAAAGGCATAGACATTTAAAAATGAGGTGGTCTCCTTCCTAACCCGTTGGACTCTAAATTACGGTCCTCCCAGTGAATAACTTCCGATGTATTATGTGCATATGATATCCAACCCTTCCAATAGGTTGGCCCACCATAAAGATCACATAGTGCAAAACTCAGCACCATTCGCTCATTATTCTGGCCACAATTTAGAAAAGATTATATAGGCATTAATAAATAACATAATACAAGTGTGATGCAGTTGATGAGTGGATGTGGCTGATTTTAGCGCAAAGTGATTCTCATGAAATGGTCAACCTATTGGACGGGTTGGATGTTGTGGAATTTATCCATTAGATCGAGGTAACTTCTCGTCCAACCGGTTGAAGTTGAAACCTCTTTAAAAATAATACTTCAAGGCATGGTGTCATTCACCATATTTTAATGTTAGATCACAAAGGGAATTTGAGGTAATACCAGGTGCACTTGGGGAACATGAGAATTGTCACAGAGAGCATTGTGACAGGAAAATATCATAGAGAATAAAATATTAAAAAATATTTATTATAAATTAATAAATACTTTTAAAATTAAATTATTTTAAATATATGGTGCAATAGGAATCTCTTGTACTTTCAATTTCATTATTGTCTTTTAAGGCTCAACACAACATTCTTATGCATCCATTTCACATGTTTGGCCCCAGCTGTTGCACTGGGCACTTTCCTATTCAAGGCCATGCATGTTTCAATGACTGCTAAATGAATTTTGGGTGAAAATCATGATAAAATCGCGAAAGAATTGCATTGTTTGATCAATTTTTCAGGCTATATGATGAGATTTTCAAATTCTCAGCAGTATTTATCAAACTGACAGAGGAGACATTGAAAAAAAAGGGGCTAAAAATGGGCACCACTCTCTTTAAGTTAGGCCTCACTAATACACATTAAATAAGCAGCCTTGCTATGCCCAAGCATGTGGAAGCCAACTCGTGTACATGCCATCACATGTGCCAGCATGGCACGTGTCTACAAAATCCAACTCATACATCAGGAGGGCACAACTGTGTACACATTCTTGCCAAAAAATAGATCTGGTCCACTCAGTAGGTGGGCCTCAATATTAGGCTAGAAACAGGTGGATCAGTGACAAAATTGGCCAAGTATTCCACAGTCATACATCTGTTTTGTAAACTGCAGCTCAGTATTGGACTGACCTTATTCTTGGACCCGGCTGGACATCTTCATAATGGAATCCTGGATGGATGGATGGATTGGATCTCGTACCGATTTGCCAAGTTTGCACATGTATAGCAGGTACATGGGCTGACTAGTACACGAGCGTGTGATTAGGAAATCTCTTAAGTCTAGAATCTTAGGGGCTTTTGGATCATAAGTTACTTAAGACAACTACTTATGCTAATTAACTAGATTATATTGATTTCTACTTATTAAACTGAAGTGATTAAGTAACTTTAAATATAAAAAAAAAAAATGCAACTTATAATTAATCATAAATCAAACTACTTATCTCAAATCAGTTACTTATTATTGCTGTAAGTAGAAAAAGTACCCTATTGGTATCCAAATGGGCCCTTAAGACTCTTTAGTATCATGAAAGTGCATCTAGTTTAGTAATATTCACAAGTCATTCGCAAGGTCAGAGTCTTAATCCATGATTACCGTAAAACAGGAAGCTAATCCAGTAGAAATGCAGAGAGATTCCTATCAAACGAGTAACCTCAAGATGGCCACCTTGGGGAGTCTTAAGCCATGCATGTTTCTAAGCATAAGCATGGTGAATATCTACGACAAAATGCAGATTGTGAATTTAGAGATAGGAAGGCAACTCTCATCTTATCATTTCATGGTTGTGCCATAAAAGGTAGACCGAGATGGCCGATCATTGAGTTGCTCAAGGAATGTGCACTTTTTCTGCAAAAGATATCTACTTTGAAGATTTATACGTGTATAACGAGGCTAGAGAAGTCACAGGTATTTTGCTAAAAATGTATTGATAGTTCTTTGTTAGAATACATGCACTTTTAGTCCAATGAATTATCTATTTTCTACTATTGTTGTTGTTGTGTACCCACCAAATATATAATAGTTAGGAAAAATTTAGCTAGATGACTTTCGAGGTCTATATATCATCAGGTAATGAAGTAGGATGAATTTATTATGAAAAATGATTTGAAGGTTAACTTTTCTGATTTTTTTTAAATACCTAGAATATTGTCATGGCTAGCAAAAGTCAAAAAAGCTTATCCATGGGCCACCATGCATAATGTGATCATTGGACATATGGTGAATGTTTGTGATGGGAAATTGTCCCCATTATATGCAGGTGTGTGCACGTTAACACATTGTCTAGATTTAGGAAGTCAAGTTAGATTTTATTATTGAATATTGACTTGTACTTCCTGTGCTTAATATGTTTATCCTCAAACCTGAGATCACATATGTTTCTAGTGAAGGGTTAACTAATTATTTTGATTCACCAGTAGTGAGCCTTTTAGGTGGAGCAAAGTGATTTGAATGGTCGACCAAGTTTCCTAGGTGGACAAGGATTCTCAACAATAGATCTATGACTAAATAGGTTGAGCCTTATTTTAAGAATCATAATTATTAATTAACATGATGGGCCAAACTTGCTTTCTAATTGTATTGATTAAATAATTGATTTTGAAATCATGTGCATTGTTTTAGTAAAACAAATGGCTTTACTTCATTTTTTTTATTGACAAGTTATGTTCGGCCTTAGGATAGTGGGCCTTGAGGCCATACTTATAAATATTTGTGTGTAATAGCATAAGAAATGACAATTACACATATCGAAAAAAAAAATTAATTTTATTGGAGGTTTCTGAAGACATGGTTGAAGACATTATATTATTAAGAAAATAGATTGCAGGTGCTACTTGTTGATGAATTAACGTACAAAGATTGCTCTAAAGGGATTACTCTATGACAAGGAAAGCTAAGTTGCAATATGTTATAAATCTATAAGTATGAGTGAATGCTCTAAAATGCTTTGTAGAGTTTCACGTCGCGAGAAAGCTTAATTGGCAGATAGGCTAGAAATTTTAGGCGTGGTGGTTGAAGATTGTTAGAAGAAGGAGAAAATGTTAGTTTGTCCCACATCAGTTGGGGGGGGGGGCGGGGGGGGGGGGGGGGGAATTTGTCTTCATATATATCCTATGGTTACTCTACCTAATAGGTTAGCCTTTTGGGTATGACACTATAGTGGTATCAGAGCTTAGGTTATCCGCCCGGTTCATGCCCCAGGCCCACAAGGCCCACCGTGCATGCGTGTTGCACACCCTCGGTTCCACTGTGAGAGGGGGGATTGTTGGTTTGTCCCACATCGGTTGGGAGGGGGCATGATTTTTCTTTATATATCCTAGTGTTACTCCACCTAATAGGTTAACCTTTTGGATGTGACACTACAAAAGAGTATTGCATCTATCGTCTTCCAAAAATTTTCAAGTTATGTTTTCTCATTTGTGGTAAATCATGTATGCTTAGAATTATATTTTTTTTAACCTTATTTTACTTTTGTCATGCATTAATTCTTTCATTTTTATTAGGAATGGAGGCACAAGCCTCATAGTTGTAAATACAAAATTGATGTCATTTATGGGTTTTTTTTTTCTTGCTTTTTAAATGAACATACTTCTGTAGATACCAAAATACAATACAAAAAAGAAAATTGAGGCATGTTTAGATTGAAGGCAAGCTAAGGAAATGTAAGAGGAAGCAAAAATCTGGCATAAGTGGGACGTAAATGGGCATCAACACTAAGGAGAGACAAGCCCTTCACATCATTTTACTTCGCTCAAGAAAAGTCATGAAAAACTATTTTTCTTTTGCATTTGCAACTATTTTTGACTAAATCCCACAAAGGGAAACAACTTTCCCCCCAAAATTGTCATTTAAAATATCATATTGAATGCAATCTATTTTCCCTCTATTTTATTATTTATGAAAAAAAAGTTATACTTTCTTATTGACGAAGGTATGCAAATATCATAAGATAACATCAACATTTTTCAAGTAGGTATAAATGCTTTGTCGATGCTATTTACACCTACTTTTGGCACACCCACGTGGACCAATAAGATGTCGCCACGTGTTGGCACTACATGCTTAATAATGATGAAATCATACTCTCGCTTGAGAATATCTTTTACTCAATCTCATTCGGAGACATTTCGTCTGCTAAAAGTAGAGAGGTGTAGAGCCATACACACGTCTCCAGAAAAGACGAAGCGATAAATGACGCGTAGTCCTAATTCGTGTAGCACGTGTGATCAAGGCAGCATGGTTGACATGTCTATAAAAGACTCACCGAGACTAATGATCCTATCACATATCTGGATATACTTTGGTAATGCCATCTTGTACAATCCTTTCAAAATGAGAGATATTTTCAAAGAATATCAAAGCTTTCAAGGTGATAAGAAAGATTCGAGAATCGGATCAACATCTTAGCGATGGGGATTAGTGGATAGGGTCTCGATCTGAATTTAACGAGACCGATCCTATAAGATCCATAGATCTCTGCAGCCACCCTGGCAAGAGATTAAAAAACGATTTCTAATATCTGAAAATCTTTAAGCCAGGCGGGATGGATAAAAGAACAATTGAATGTTATGATGGCTAAGGGTCCTATATTAGAAAGGAAACCCAGTTAGGGTTTTGCTGCCTCCCAAAGCTATAAAAAGAGAACGCGATGAAGAACTTTGTACCTAGCCAAACAAAACCTATCTCCACAGCGCAACGCTGCCTTTATTTTATTCTAGCTTAATTTTAATCCATTTACTTATGTCCAGTTATACTACAGAACATTTGAGGTTTAAGTTAGCTTATATCGCTGTTGTCCAGTGTCATCATTGCAATTCGCTTAGGAGTAGCATAAATATCAGCAACCTTCAGTTGTCAGGTCCCGATCAACTAATTCGTTACTTAGAAAATTAAACCCTCACATCCTGTTGACTGTTCACCTAGATCGTCTGTCCATAGAGGCAGTTTAGGTATTTACCTCTCATTTTTATTTTTCTCTCTAGTTTATTTATTTCAATATCGATTGTATTATGCATCAATTATAAATCAATAAAAACGAAATTGTTTTTAGCATTTAGTTCAAATCTGCTCATCTTTATTTAATTAAGAAATACATAGGATGCAATTACTAGTGAAAGAACTAATCATTATACATAAGGCAAAAAGAATCCATTTGAAAAGACTAACCCATGTCTACAAATCACCTAATCCTTATTACAACTAGTAGTTGAGGCAGCAGGCCGCCTTGAATTTGGTCTTAAATGGTCCATCACAATGCAGAGGCACCATTATTCAATCAAACTTGAGTCGAGCATAACTCTGGCACACCTGCACTATCCCAATCACACACATTAATTAAATACAGGCCCTCACTTACTTACACTTGTGAACTTGTGTTTGATTGAATTGCGCCAACATATGCAAATTCATTGCATCACATCTACTTAACGTGACATAAGATATAAAAAAATATTTAAAAAGCCTATGATTTTTACTTATCTTTTAAATTATCTTTTAAAGACACGTTTGAATAGAAACTAGGCATCCAGACCAGCAGAGACCACTAAAGAGCGACGACCAATTGAAGAGATTTAGTGTGCGCTGCTGAGGTGTATGCCTTTCAGCTTTTTCTCTGCGACCTAATTCTCGTAACATTTTTACGGGAAGTGGGGTATATTAAGAACATACATACCTAGGTTGGTGGTCTGTACACACGCACTCAGATGATGTATGTTTAACACACGAGCAACGAAGCTAAACAGAACAAACTATGAATTTCACTTCAGGTAGGTAATTTGACCTAAAATTACAATGGACTGATGTCCCAGCTGGCTAATTTGGTGGCATCTAACAGACGGTTAAAATGGAAAATTGTCAAAAGTCCAGCCTCAACAAACAATATTTACTTATAATATGTCAGGACCATTTTATCAAGGAGACTTTGGAGGCCATGATCTATTCACATTCGGTCCCGGGGTTTGGACGGTTCAACTGAGTTAGATGTATGCAATTTGTACAGTTTTCCGTGCGTGTTCAGCGAACCATCATAATCTCCCAGTGTATGAAATAACTCTCATGAAGGAGGCATGCTAGTGATGAGCGGGAGCGGATTAGGTGCGGCCCCGGCCTCACCCAAGATAGTGCGGCCCTTACTGTTCGGCCCACTTTGATTTATGTATTCTACATCCACGCCGTCCATCGGTTTTTCCATATATTTTTAGGGCGTGAGCCCCAAAATGAAACAGATGCAAATCTCAGGTGAACCATATCATAGGAAACAGTGGTGATTGACGATTAAAAACTTCTTGAGAACCAAAAAAGTTTTGATCAAGCTTATATTGTTTTTTCCCTTCATCCAAGCTTGTGTGACCTTATTACAGGTTGGATGGAAAATAAACATTACTGAAACATTTTTAATGGTGAGGCATTCAGTAACCACTATTTCGTATAGTATAGTCCAGTTGAGATTTGATTTGGATGTGCTTTATTTTGAGGGTCATACTCCTAACATGATCCGTTAAAAGGGATGGACGGTGTGGATGTAAAATACATACATCAAGGTGGGCCCCATGGTAAGGGTTGCTCCATCTTGGGTGAGGCCAGGGGACACCCTAATCACTCCCTTTATGAGCTATAGTCCAATGATTAAAAAGAAAGAAAGAAAAGAAATCTTATCACAAGATTCCTCATGAATTCCAATATCCCCAGACAATGCCTCCCTGAGGTGAATTGCAGGTAGGTGCTTTTGAAGAAATGAAATTATTGAAATGTCCTAAATTTTTTATTTTCTTTAGAAAGCAATAAAATTGAGAATTGTAGAGCCCACCCTACCTTATTTATGCATGACTTTCAGCCCATCTAACATATCCACGACATGATGATTTGGGTTATTGAATGACTTTGATGTCATAAGCATGCAAATTGGACTAGACATTTTGGTAATTTCAAACCTTCAAAATCACAATGTGAATGCATTATATGATAAAATCCGAATTAGTGAGTATTTTTTTATGTAAAAATCCCAGAATTTACATGTTTTTAAGCTAAATATATATATATGTATATGGCCTACATGCAACTCAAGTTAAACCATCTAAACTGATGTAACCACTGCAGACAGGTTGTAGGTCTAGAATCAGATTTTTAGGGCATTCTGGACCACTGATTAATGAAAATTTACTTGTTGAATTCAAACCATTAATTGATCACTTTTCATTTTAACCATCGATTTAGATGCCCGACTATCCACCAATAGGACGTCAGACCAGTGGAAAAATTGTTTTTCATAGGCTACTTAAAGTGAGTCCCAGAATTTCAACGGCGAAAAAGTTTGAGCCACACACATTCCACAAGCGTACAAGTTTATAACCATTACACTAGTTGGTGAGTCATAGAAATTCAACAAGCAAAAGTCAGAGCCATCCAATCAATTTGATTTTGAGGCAATGATTCATCTAGATGATGACAATGATGTGGACGGTTTGGATTGAGGCAAATGTATGTAAGTATACCGTCTGCATACATATGGTTCAGGTATGAGTACAATAAATAACTAAATAAATAATCAAACAAGTTTGGAGGAGAGGGGCTGCTGTTGATAAGTCGTGTGTGAGTGGAATACGAGCACTTGCTTCTCACAAACGCAGTCATGACGATGGCCCACCAGAAAGTCCTAAAGCTGTGATTTTTAAGTCTTACCTACCTCGAGGAGAGGTCTTTCAAATCTTATCAATATCCAAATGACGTGTTCTGTTAGCTTTAATCCGATCCGTTCATCAGAAGTGAAACCTCTTGGCTGGGCTGCTGCAAGAAAACCAGATTAATTGGGCCGTTCAGATCATCCAACCAATCTGACTTTTGGGCAGTCACCTATGTAAGTTCATGTCATTCCTCCGTATCTATCTAAGACCTTACTCCACACACGTGTTGAGCATCCGATCCATGCATCTGATGGACCCACTTGTGATAATTGATAACCGTGAATAGTGTGAATAGATGTGTGGCAGACATAGATTGTTCCTCTTATGTAAAAGTACACAGATGAGCTGTAGACGGATGGGTAGATGGGAAAAGGTAAAATCAGGCAAGCTGGACCTCACTCACGTCCAAATCATGGATCCATTGTGGATGTAACACGGCCCTTAAATGCAATAATCAGATTCTTGTTAACCATCCAATTGGTGACCATCGATTGGATGATTAAATTGGAAATTTCACAGACCAAACCCAAACGGTTAGATTCTTTAACTTTTTATGTCATGTTCCACCAACAGTGGGGTCCACAATCTCATTGCACGCGTACCACGTGTACAGTGGTTTGGTTGCTGGACTAGAGTGGGATCCAGCTTGCCAGATTGAGAGAGAGAGAGAGAGAGAGAGAGAGGCCAAATGCATGCAAGTTGAGAAACTCAAGTTAGAGAAAGGGTGCAAGTTAGAGAAAGGGTGCAGCTCGTTTCTGAAGTTGTATCTTAGACAATGATATCTGAAATCGAACCTTTCCAACTAAAATTAAAATTCTTGTCATTGATCCGAAGGAGTAGAGCGCACTCTATGCATCCATGGAATACTCCATGTTTCATGGAATCCTTATTCGAATGACTCATACGTTAGATCAGCCCCCATTTTGAAAATGGTTGTGGCCCATCCTCCTAACACGTGGCAATGATGTCTTATGATCATAAGATGTGTCACACGTGTACAAAATAAATGAGGGGATAAAAAGAATTAAGTAACAGCAGAAGTGCTACACAATTGTGCGGCCAACCTGATGATCTGATCGGCCCTGATGTTTGATACACTTAGCCTACCAAGCTTGGACTACCTGATGAAAGGATTCGATCCTGTACACGTATTCATTGATTCCGCGTATGAGACGAGTCCACTTTGAAGGTGCATTTGAGCGGGTGCGCTTAAAAATAGAAAGTAAATCAGGCACCTAAAACAAATGTTCTGCAAGTATAAGCCCAGCACTCGTGACCATAAGATTTTAATAGCTATAATCGACTTTTACCAAAAAAAAAAAAAGAAAGAAAGAAAGAAAGAAAGAAAGAAAATCTTACGCTGCGTGATCAGTTTGATGGTCCACACACTAGGCCACCTCTTGGATGGCCAACCACAAAAATCTTATTGATGGAGTGATTTTAATTAGACTTTTTTTTTTTTTTTTTGGTTTAGTGATCATGCAATGCACCCATCTTGTTAGCTGCGCAACACACCCACATCGTTAGGCAGACGATGCACCCACTTTCCTTAACACTCCAACTCAGGATTCAATGGGCAGTTGCCATGACATTCTGGTGACCATATCCGTTGATGGGATGTTTTCCATGAAAAAAAAGCATTCATTACACACAAACATCACGCACACACAGCCACACCACATGTGCACTCGATCTCATGATCTCAGTGTGGAAACAGACTCTGGACCCAGCGTACAGTTTACCTACCATGTGAAAAGAGTGTTCTTTCTTTCTTTTTCTTTTTTTTGTAGGTTTTCTTTTTTTCTTTGTGGGCAAGTAGACTGGGACCACTGAATCATAAGAACTGCGGATTTGATGGATCGTGCAAACTTTCAAACTTTAGCCAACCCAACAAAGGTAATCTGGATATTTGAAAGTGACCCCTTTCACATTCAATGCATGTGCACGCCAAAAAGGCCGTATCTGCACCCAAATACTTCCGACATTGCTTTGAATGAACTGTCCATGTGGGACCCATCCCTTTCCTTTTTCTAAAATCAAGGCCGTCCATCCAATCTCTCCACTCCTATATATATCCTCCTCATGCACATCTTTTTTCTCAAATTCATTCTCCCTCCCCTCTGCACACTCTTCCCATACTTGCCTCATCCATCATAAATTCTTTGCATTTGGCATCTCTCTTAGATTCTTTCTTAGATCGATTGCCAAAAGAAGCTCTTCAAGAGCATCAAATGGCAAGCTTTGAGGAATATAAAACGGTTAGTGATGGCTTCCAAGCCCTTAGCATACACTTCTTCTATACCTTAAAGAGGTTTTTTTTATTATTTTTAACCTATTGAAATACTCTCTTTTTCATTCCCTTAGTCGTGTTTGGATGTGGAAGTAAATTGAATTTCCAACGTTAAGTTATTGATCTTTTTTAATATTCAATTTGAGGAAATCGCTTACTTATCTTTATATAGAGCCCAAATTCTCAATATGATTAGTAAGGGAATAACAATTTGTTTACTTACACTTCATCAGACCAAAAGTTACTATTCAATTAGTTGGTGCATCCAAACACACCCACTTGTGTTTGAACTCCACATTTTTTTACAAACACTGTAGTTTCGAATTTGAGTCGAGCCTTTCATGAAATTGAGCTCATGGGTGTGCAGCGGGCCACCCACTAATGATTGATTACGCATTATAGACATGTTAGATTTATGTCTACAATGCTACAATTAATGAGATCGTGGCTTTGAAACAGGAGAAGAAAACCGGATTTAGAGAAACAGAAGGCAGAAACCAAAAAACAATGAAAGAAGAAGAGGAATTTACACTAGATGGGTCCGTTGATCGACATGGACGCCGGGCAATCAAAGGAAACAGTGGAGGATGGCAAGCTGGAATTCTATTACTTGGTAATCTCTAAACACCCCAAAACAATAAAATGGTAATTCGTGATGATTTTTTGATGCATGCACTCCTTTTCAACTTTGGCTATTAGAATATTCTTCCTCTATTACATCTCTTTTCTTTCTTTACTTGATTCGATTTTCTTATTTATTAATTGTAAGAAGATTATCATGAATTTTTGCCCAAGAAATATATTTGAAGAATTTTCTTACTTAAAGCTGTTTTGGTAGGTTTTTAGTACCATGATTTTGGGCGTACATGGCACATCATGGTAAGGGTGCGTAGGGTTGTCCTAAATATCATAAAATATCATGACATTTGGTGCAACCAAACGCAACCTTAATAATTTTCAAGAGCTCGTAGTTCCAAAACTGAAAAAGAACCAGCACTATTTACCAAAAAGAAAAAACACTAAGTATGCAAAAGTTACTACAGTAGGATAGGTTTTTAGTTTGTACAAGTGGGGCTGTAGTTCGGTGATCTAACCCGTTGACGTACTGAGAACCACTGTTCAATGTAAAAGCACCAAACATGTACAAGATTGGAGATTCTCCCTGCCAGATCTTTCGAATATTTTAATGTGCACATCTGCCGTATTTTCTTTCTTAGCTGTTTATTTTAAGGAATATTTCTGAGAAAGCGTTTGGTACAACGACCATCCAATGTGGGAACAATCATTTACATGGTTTGGATCACTTAACCATGGTCCAGCGACCATCCAGATCTTTGGAAGATTTTAATGTGTAGATTTGCTGTATTGTCTTTCTTAGTCGTTTATTTTAAAGGAATAGTTCTGGGAGATGTTTGGTCCAACGACAATTGATTGTGGTATCGATCATTTCAATGGTTTAGATCACTTAACCACAGGTCCCGTACGTAGAATCTGAAAACCGAACTGCTCTGTACAAATACAGGCCCGAGTACTGTATTATATATACAAAAGAATTAAATAAAAAAAAGGTTAAGACAAAGGTACGTGTGTTCATGTGTTATAGAATGGTATCCCGCACGACAATGAGACAAACGGGATCTTATGACGTCTGCCTACTTCGACACATATGCAGAGCTCTGCCACATCCACCTTCATGCGCACGTGTTAACATGGAACACGTGTGTGATATACTGGCTTTCTATCATGTTGGGAATTATGGTCGACTCAAAATGGGCAATTTCACAACTCAGAACGCCACGATTTATCAAGTATAATGACGGTCGAAAGAGTTTTTGTGTGTGCTTTGGCCCACCTGATGTATTAAAAAATTTAAATTTTGGGGCCAGAAGATCTAAAGAACGTAGACCACTCGATAGAAAGATCTGATCCTGCACTTGTGTTTCATATTGACACGTGTGTGCCATCGTGCGGATGTGCAGGCTCTCCCATGCGTGTTTAGCAAACCTCTTGATCTTGATTCCCAAATAGTGGAGCTGCTGTGGGCCCACATGGTGTGTGTATACCATCCAACCCGTCCAACATATGGATCCAACCATCAGGTTGATATGACCCCAAAAATCAGGCAGATCTCATGAGCCGGAGGGCTATACCAGTATAGAATAATGGACAACCACCTAAAAACCTCCTAAATTAACTTAGGGCCCACTTTAATGTGTGTATGGCATCCAACCCACCTAACAGGGTCCACCCAACTTGTACAAATGGGAGACCTGGAAAATCACGCACTATCCAGTCATCAGGTGGACCCATGATCTTGGTCGGACCCACATATTACATATTGTACAGGTTGGATCACATAAACACACTACATGGCCTTGCAACTGCTGGAGTCACTCCATGTGATCATCCCCCCTCCCAGACATACGGACCGTGATAGCTATAGATGGATACCATCTATAGCTATCAGACCGTTCATCTTCTAGGCCTTGAAAGGGATTCTCGTAGACAAAAAACCACAACGATTGGACCACCCTAGCTAACACATGGTTTTTTTTTTTTTTTTTTTTTTTTCTTGGGTATGGTCCATCCAAGGTGAGGCCAATTGATGAACGGCATGGATCTCATACATGTCTACCTTTTTACACACAAACAGAGTCCTTGATAATCTAGATATTAATCGCTCTCCCATGTAAGTTCGGAGATTATAAAATCTGGAAATTCAATCCATTATCGAAGTTATACAAACTGATTTGTGGTTGTGGTATGATGGATGTATATATGGACAGTAAATCAAGCGCTAGCAACTCTTGCATTCTTCGGAGTGGGAGTGAATTTGGTACTGTTTTTGACGAGGGTCCTAGAGCAAAACAACGCTGAAGCAGCAAACAACGTCAGCAAATGGACAGGAACGGTGTATATCTTCTCTCTCGTTGGTGCTTTTGTCAGCGACTCTTATTGGGGCAGATACAAGACGTGTGCCATTTTTCAAGTCATCTTTGTGCTGGTAAGTGGATCCTTCAATCAGATGTACCATCACATCATCAAGTTAAGGCCTGTCATCGGGTACCTAGAACGCAGGTACCTGATGGACCTGGTCCAATTTTAATGGGTCCAGATAGTATCTACCCGACTGTCTAGAAATCGGGTTGGGTTCGGGTCCACCATCTGGGACATATCTGCCAATGAAAAGAGGTCTGCCAATTTTCCAATAAAAATAAATAAATAAATAAAATGAAAAGAGGTCTGCTAAGCCATGCGCATGCAAGAGAGCCTGTTTCACCATGCATCTGTCAAACTATCATACGTATGTTTGTACTAATCCATCCGTTCATGTGAGGCTGACCATGTATATACTTAAATGAAGCCCAAAAACCCAATGGATACTTAAACCCGATTAGATTTGACAAAGGACCCGAACACATTGAACCAGGGTCCAAGAATTCTTGGACCTCACCCGAACCTAACATGTTGACAACCCTTGTCGACAGTTTGATGATGCATGTGGTAGGCCCTATACCAAGACACATTAGTAAAAGCTACTTAACCTTATGTTTTGCTCTCTGTTTGTTGATGGATTGGCAGGGATTGGTTTTGTTGTCCATATCGTCACATGTTTTCCTGCTCAAACCTTCTGGATGTGGGGACAGGCAATCTCTATGTGGACCCCACTCCACCCTAGAGAAGGGGGTGTTCTATCTATCTATCTACCTGATTGCCCTTGGGAATGGAGGGTACCAGCCCTCCATTGCTACGTTTGGGGCTGATCAGTTTGATGAGGAAGACCCACAAGAAGGGAACTCAAAGGTGAGCTTTTTCAGCTATTTCTACCTGGCTTTGAACCTTGGCTCCCTCTTTTCAAATACCATCTTGGACTATTTTGAGGACAATGGTATGTGGGCCCTTGGATTTTGGGCGTCCAGTGGATCTGCCTTCGTTGCATTGGTGCTATTTCTTTGTGGGACCCCAAGGTATAGACACTTCAAGCCAGGTGGCAACCCATTGCCCAGGGTCTGCCAGGTAGCTGTTGCCGCAGCAAAGAAATGGAGGGTCGAGATGCCGCCACGTGTCGAGGACCTACACGAAGTTGATAGGAAAGAATGTGCAACCAATGGGGGTAGAAGGATACACCATACAAAGGAATTCAAGTAAGATACTGCTCAATACTCAAATAAATCACATGCACATCTGCGTAACAGGGCCACTGAAATGTGGTGCAACTCATTTCCAGCTTCATATGGTGCAAGAATGTATCTGGTCCGTTCATTTGGTCCACCCCACCCTTCATGCGATATTCAAAGGCCATCGCTACCATCCGATCCTTGATATATATATATATATATATATATATATATATATATATATATATATATATATATATATATATATATATTTCTCTTTGGTAATTGTCCGTTTGTAGGCCATGATTTTATGCTGTGGAGCCACATATCAAAGTAACTCTTGAGAGATCTGGGAAATAAATATTTGAGCCCACATCATGGATGGCCCACCTTGATGATTTCCTGATTGGGCCTGATCTAGCCTGTCCATTATTTGCTGTCAAGCGATCTAATGGCTACTATAATCCAATCTAACAATGATTATATCTGACGTCCTGTTTCATGATCTTCAGATTCTTGGACAGAGCTGCAGTGATCACAGCCAAGGACTCCACCACAAATGACCAAGCTCTTCTCTACAACCCATGGCGCCTTTGCACCATAACCCAAGTAGAGGAAGTGAAATGCATACTCAGACTCCTCCCCATTTGGCTATGCACAATACTCTACTCAGTGGTTTTCGCCCAAATGGCCTCCCTTTTTGTCGAGCAAGGTGCTGTCATGAAAACCACCATCTCCAACTTCCACATTCCTGCTGCCAGCATGTCCTCATTTGACATCCTCAGCGTCGCGGCTTTCATCCTCTTCTACCGTCGGTTCCTCAACCCCCTCGTGCGCCGACTGAACAAGAAGGACCCAAAAGGGCTAACCGAGCTCCAAAGGATGGGCGTTGGTCTTGTCATAGCTGTTATGGCGATGGTCGCCGCCGGAATTGTGGAGATTTACAGACTAAAATACTCAATCGGAGATTGTCACCGGTGCAAGAGTCCTAGTTCTTTGAGCATACTGTGGCAGATACCACAGTATGTGCTGATTGGAGCTTCTGAGGTGTTTATGTATGTTGGCCAGCTTGAGTTCTTCAATGAGCAGGCCCCAGATGGGTTGAAGAGCTTTGGGAGTGCTCTTTGCATGACTTCCATTTCTTTGGGGAACTATGTTAGCAGCTTGCTAGTAACCATAGTCATGGAAATCACTAAGAAGGATGATAGGCCTGGTTGGATTCCTGGGAACCTGAACAAGGGTCACATGGACAGGTTTTATTTCCTCTTGGCAGCTTTGACCAGTGTGGACTTCGCCATCTACTTGGCATGCGCTAAGTGGTACAGGTGTATCAAGTTAGAGGGGAAGTGTGTGGACCACAATGATCAGGAGGAGATTGACAAGGTGTACGAGCTTTGATGGAGCCCCATATGAACATTGGTAGGCCAGTCACTTGTTGGGTTTAGTCCTAATTGAGATTAATATATGGTTTAGTGAGATAATCTTAATCAAGCCCATAATTACATAGATGCTTGAAAGTAGGGCTCACCCACTCACCTATGAGAATGCATGCAAGTGGAGCCTACCCTATAGTGGAGTTGGTGGTTTTGATCCCAGCTGGGAGAAAGGCCTTTTTGAGTTTGGCATTTTTCTAATGGTTGATGGTAGTGATGGTAATGACATTGGCTTGGATAGTTGGAATTGGTTGGTAAAAAGAGAAGAATACAGCTCCCTCCTAGGCTCCTTTTTATATTATCTTTTACTATTGTATAAATGTGAGAAATTGTTCTAAAATAAAACCATGGAACACACCTTTTCCTAGCAAAAGTGGACAACTATATGTGAGTCATTTTCCATCATAAACTACCATGGGATCTATGAAAATAGACAGTTGATCTTCTCTCCATCTTATTGGTTTGTGATTGTTGTGGTGGTATATACTTCATTTTTACACTTTGCTTGGAAGGTGTGTAATTTGGAATAGAAAACGAGCACAAAAAGCTCCTCAGCCAATGAAATGCGTGTTCAAAAAGAAGAAATGTGGAAAGCCTACTAGCTTCCCATCGCAAAAAGGACAAAAGGCCCACCTAGGTGGAGTAGGACAGTGCAACCAAATTTTCAAAAAAATGGTACCCGAAGCTTTGAAAGAGGGAAGTTAGGTAATCCCACACACATCTACAAGTTGGGACAGCACGGGTGAAACAGTACAGCATCTGAGGTGTTCATCACGTGGATCGAAATGTGATAATGTTCTCACCTAAAAATCACGAATCAGGTGGACCACAATGTTTGAAACATGTAAACAGCTTTAAAATACTACAGCCTTCAGAGCCTGTTGGAGATCTAGTCAACAAAAGCATCGAAGATATTCAAACAATTAACACACGTCACACAAGCAATCAACGCAAAGATAATCCTATTTTTAACTGGACAACCATTACGGAAAAAAACCACGGCATAAAGCAACACATCCACTATGAATTTCAAATGATTACAGAACTAATCTACCCACAAGCAGATCCCAAAAGAAGAAGAAAGCACTCTCAAACCTCACAATCCTCTCCCCAAGCCCTAAACTCGTAATAGGACTCCTTAGTATTGATTAGGATGCATCTAAGACGGATTATGAGGTGTTTATATAGGCCTCTAACCCAAATTAGAAACTTGTTATGCAAAACAGCGTAACCATGCACTACATCGCACGTCGGCCGACCAGTTGGACGTAGTGAAAAAACAGTCCAGAGAGTTCGCCATAAAAAACATTGTTGTTGCCTCAGCTAAGACCAGTCAGGCGACCAATCTGAACCCCCTGCAAACCAATCGGCCGATCGGTCTGAGGCTCCCAGAAAATGCCCATAGCTCACTGTGTAAATCTGTTCAATGGTCGCCCGGTCGATGGACCCTAGTTTGCACTGATTTGAAGGCTCCTCCAACAAACTCCACCGAGGCTTCAAAAAATCGAACCATCTTCTCTTTGTTTCATAAATCAACTCCTCATCAAACATAGTGTCGTCACTTCTCAAGCACCACTGCGTCTTCATTAAGCCCTTGCCAATCCCAGATAAGTTTCGCAGAACTTGAACTTCTTTGTTGGGACCACCTTGGTCAGCATATCCGTCGGATTTACGCTAGTATGAATCTTATCCAGAGTCACATCTCCTTCCTCAAGCACCTATCAAATAAAATGGTAACGCACATCAATGTGTTTAGTAGGAGAGTGATAAACAGAATTTTTAGCCAAATTGATAGTACTAGAGCTGTCACAATTAACCGGAATGGCTTCCTGCTGAAGCCCCAACTGATTTATCATTCCTTTCAACCAAACAGCCTCCTTGAAAGCTTTTGTCACCGCTATATACTCAGCTTCAGTAGTGGAAAGAGTCACCACAGACTAAAGCTTAGACATCCAATTAATCGCTACACCCGCTAAAACAAACGAGTACCCACAAGTCGATCTCCTACAATCCACGTTACCTACATAATCAGAATCGACGTACCCAACCAACTTGTCCTTAGACTTCTCAAGCGTCAAGACGTTGTCCTACGTACGCCGAATGTATCGAAGTAGCCATTTCACAGCTTCTCAATGTTGTTTGCCCGGGTTAGACATGAATCGGCTAACAACACCTATAGCCTGTGAAATATCCTGTCTTGTACAGACCATGACATATATTAAACTACTCACAACACTTAAATAGGGCACATGAGACATAACATGCTTTTCTTCATCTGTCTTGGGGCATTGTTCAGAAAAAAGCTTGAAGTGAGCTGCAGTGAGGAACGCTAACCGATTTGGACTTATCTATCTCATACTTTTTCAACACATT
Source organism: Liriodendron chinense (assembly GCA_003013855.2). Lineage (NCBI taxonomy): Eukaryota > Viridiplantae > Streptophyta > Magnoliopsida > Magnoliales > Magnoliaceae > Liriodendron > Liriodendron chinense. Next base: position 7,605,207 of record PVNU02000637.1, on the reverse strand, counting down.
CTCAAGGTATTCTTCCTAAGATAACCACAACCTGCTCCTCTTCCTATCTCTATGAATATCTATGCCAAGAACCCTCTTTGCAACCCCCAGATCATTCATCTCAAATATCCCTAAAAGCTGAGTCTTCAACACATCGATGTCAGATATGCTATGACTGGCAATAAGTATGTCATTGACGTACAACACTAGTATGAGAAATTTCTCATCATTCAGTGTCTTGAAATAGACACAATGATCGTACTCGCTCCTAGAAAAGCCCTAACTCATCATGAAGGAATCAAATTTCTTGTACCACTGCCTAGGCGACTGTTTAATACTGTACAACGATCTCCTCGACCTACAAACCTTGTTCTCAGCCCCTTGTATAACTTTTTGGCTGCACCATGTAAATCTGCTCTTCCAAATTCTCCATACAGGAAGGCAGCCTGTACGTCCATCTGTTCTAACTCGAGGTCATATTAAGCAACCAGTGCCAACACGAACCTGATAGATATTTGCTTCACAACCGGTGCAAAAATCTTACTGAAGTTCACGCCTTCACGCTGAACATACCCTTTCGATACCACATTGCCTTGTATCTATCGTATTTCTTTCGAAAAATCCACTTGCACCTAATCATTTTTCGGTCCACAGGAAGCTCCACAAGCTCCCAGGTCTCATTCTTGTACAGAGTATTCATCTTGTATTGCATTGTCATCTTCCACTTTTCAGCATCTATCTTGTAGTACCTCCCCAAAGTTAGACAGATCCTCCTCATCCGTAATGAGAGCGAATATAATGTTCGAGTCATCCATATACATTGCCGGTAACTTGCGATCTCTAGGTAGATTTTTTCGCACAAGCGTCTACTTCCCCTGATCATGTACCTCTGTCTACGTCTCAGTATTGGCCCTTGTCTTATCTCTGTCATCATATGTATCAACAATCTCTAATTTTTCTAGTTCCTTTGTTGCATCCTTACAGAACAAAGATCCTTCATTGAACTTGACATCACGGCTCAGGGTGATCTTTCGTGTGACAGGATCATATATGCGATAACCCTTCACACCATCACCATAGCCCACAAAGATCCATTTTTTGGCCATATGGTCTAGCTTATGTTTCTCAACTGACGGTATATGAGAATAAGCCTCACAACTAAAGACCCGCAGACTTGAATAGTCTAACATATAACCACTCCACACTTCCTCAGGGATTTTACATTCAATTACCATAGAGGGTGCCCGATTTATCAAGTAACAAGTCATGTTAACGACCTCAGTCCATAGCTCTTTGCCCAACCCAGCATTACTAATCATGGATCGGGCTCTCTCCAAGAAAGTCCGATTCATCCACTCTGTCACACCATTCTGCTCTGGCGTGTGGCGCACTGTGTTGTGCCTCATGATCTCATCCTCCCTACAATACGTGTTAAACTTCCTGGAAATGAACTCACTTTCATTATCAGTTCTCAAAACCTTTAGTTTCTGCCCTGATTGATTCTCCACCATCGCCTTCCAATACTTGAAAGTCATGAAAACATCAGATTTATTTTCAAAAAATAAATACAAACCTTCCTGCTACAATTATCAATAAACGACACGAACCACGATGACCCCCTAACAGAAATTACGGGCGACGGCCCCTATACATCGGAATGGATATATTCAAGCACCATTTTACATATATGTTTTCCCCCCTTAAATGACAATCTAAACTGTTTCCCATACATGCAATGTTCACATATACTAAAGTCTAAAGATTTTAAGGAAGGAATCAAAAATCGTTTAAAGAGTACCTTCATGCCCTGCTCACTCATGTGGCCTAAGCGTGCATGCCACATACATGCAGACGTGGAATCTGCTACAACCGTTGCAGCTCTACTTACTGAAGTGCTCCCAATCAGCCTGTAAATGTTTCCATGCCTATGTCCCTTCATAATTACAAGGGCCCCCTTTGAAACTTTGTAGAATCGGTCAAAACCGGTGAACTTGCACCCCAATGCCTCGAGTGCACCAAGTGAAATCAGATTCTTCCTTAGCATGAGAATGTGCCTAACTCTTGTCAGGTCCGTTCAATCTAATTGAACATCTTGATGAGCACAGTACCAATTCCCACAACCTTGCAGGCGTAGTCATCGCCTAGAAATATCGAGCCGCCCTCATACTGTTTATAGGAAGTAAAGACGCTTCTATCCGGGCACATGTGGTACAAAGCCCCGGAGTCCATGATCCACTCATCACTGAGAGATCCCATCTTTGACGCTGTCAAGACCTCACACACATCACTACCACCTTCTGCAGATTTAACTATATTGGACTCTCTAGATGAATCTCCTAACTTCTCCTTCTTATTCTTAGGACTCTTGCAGTCCTTCATGTGCCCAACTTGGCCACATCCCCAACACTTCAACTTTGCTTTGCCTTTGCCCTTCGACTTGGATGGAAAACACAACGATCCTTTACCTCGCTCCGAATTCCTTCCCCTCATAACTAGTGCATCGAAGGAAGAACCAGCGTCACCGCTCTTCTATCTTATCGTCTTCGATTGAAGGGTTAAGACCACGATTTCAACACTAATAATATCCTTACCCGCGCACAATGAGTCCTTAAGTGACTGATCATATGAACTAAGAAGCGAGTTCAGCAGGATCAATGCTTGATACTCGTCCTTCATCTATTCACCAATATCGAGTAACTTGCAAATTAACTTGTTGAACGTGCTGATGTGGTCATCCACATCTGTCCCCTTCCGCCATCTTTAAAGTGAAGAGTTACATCATTCGATACATGCGATTCTCTAGAAACTTCTTCGCGTACACTTTCTCTAGCTTAGTCCATGTCTCTACAGCGGTCTTCTCCTTCATGACGTTATAGAGGACGTCATCTACTAGGCATAATTGTATTGAAGCCATAGCCTTCTCATCTATCTTGGTACACTCATCATCTTCCATGTCCTTCAGTCACTTCCAAAGGGCGTTCACGACCCCTTGCTGGGCTAGGATGGCCCTCATCTTCACCTTCCACAACTCAAAGTTATTTTTACCCGAAAACTTCTCTACGTCGAACTTCATACTCGATTTCATGAGATTGTCTCAGAAAATTCTCTTCTTCAACCTTCTAATGATTTCTCTGATACTACTTATTGGAAATCCGATCAGCGGAAGTACCAAAGAGATTCAAACAATCAACACACGTCACACAAGCAATCAATGCAAATACAATCCGTTTTTACGTGGAAAACCCTTGCGGGAAAAAAACCATGGCATAAAGCAATAACTCCACTATGAATTTCAGATGATTATAGAGTTAATCTACCCACAAGCAGATCCTAAAGAAGAACAAAGCACTTTCAAACCTCACAATCCTCTCCTTAAGCCCTAAACTCGTAATAGTATTCCTTGGTATTAATTAGGATGCATCTAAGATGAATTAGGAGGTGTTTAATAGGCCACCAACCCAAATTAGAAACTTGTTGCGCAAGATAGCGTAACCATGCACTACACCACACGTCTGCCGACCGATCGGACGTAGTGTAAAAACAATCTAGAGAGTTCGCCATAAAAAACATTATTGCTACTTCAATTAAGACCGGTCGCCCAATCAGTCCAAGCCTTCTATAGACTGGTCGGCCGACCGGTCTGAAGCTCCTAGAAAATGCCCAAAGCTTACTTTGCAATCTGTCCAATGGCCAACTGGTAGGTGGACCCTGTTTTACACTTATTTGAAGGCTCCTCCAACAGAACCGAACCTCTATGGTCACTTGATTTGTGTACTGACCAGATTCCTTGCCCATGCCTTGTGTGACAATGTGCCGTCTTGACAGTGTAGTGAGGCATGTGCATTCACTGTCTCATGCACGGGTGCGGGCTAGCTTAGTCAAGCTTTCCAGAAATATCTCAAGCAGTGGTGAAATTATGACGGGACGTGATGTGGCTGGACCTCTTAATCAGACAGGAGGAAGAAATTTTTAGCAGTACGTTTGGCTGGACGTGGATTTGGCATGTAGTCCACGCCATGGACGTGACATAGCATGATTTGATTTATCATAACTTGAAATTTGGGTACTGCACACGTATTTCAAACTCGAGTTTCATGTTGCAACTCGTACGCTATGGATGCTTAAATCAGTAAAATATGCAATTACCCATAGGCAATAATCATATATTTGTGCTGTCAACTCAATGTTCCATCAATCACCATTTTCATACATCAAAACCAACATCTTTGAGCCATTTAAGTTCCGGTTATAACATGCCATTCATCCATAGAACATCTAAGTGGTTCACCTATTTGGGGCGTTATTTTAGAATTAGTGTCCACCAAGTTACAAAATTTGGAGACACTACATGATTGGCACACCATACACATTCCGTCCATGCTGTCAGAAAGTCTAGAAAAAAGGCTGTGGGGCCATTTTATGTGGGCCACACACGTAACTTGGCATGTCGACCAACGGTTACTATTTTTAACCATCCATGTTTTTCATTCATGTAACCCACATGATGATCCACCAGCTTGATTTTTGGGCTACAGACATTTGCAGCGGGCTGTGTGGATGAACGGCCAGGATTTTGTATGTAAATGCCAATATGACACGTGTGAGGAGATTAAGATTCAGGTTTGTATCTCACCTGCCAACTACAGTACTCATTTTTGTCATTCAACTTTTGTGTTGGATGTCCCATCTCCTAATTTTGGGCAGAAATGAACCTGGAGAATGGAAAGAAGAGAGATTAATTGGGGGAGAGTTGGCTTCGAAGAATGAGAAGGAAGAGCAAGAAATACGGAAGAAATGCAGCTACATGCACCATGTGAAAGAGGAGGTTAGCTTTTGTTGGGTGAACTATAACACTTTTTTTTTTTTTTTTAAACGGCTCACATGAGTCTTAAATCTCCCTTTCACTTGGGCCGACATCTTTGTTGGGGTAGCCTTCAAACGGTGAAGACAGGGTGCTCAGACGGGTCAAGAAATCGGTCTGATGTTGTGGCCCTGATGCACGTGGAGGCCCTGGATAGAATTTTTGTGTGCTCAGACCGGTCAGCCGACCGGTCTGCAAAGGGCTCCGACCAATCGGGCGACCGGTCAGTGGTGAGGGAGCGTAGTTGTGAACTCCATAGACTGTTTCTGTGCAAGGTGTGACCGGTCAAGCGACCGGTCGGCTGTGCGCATTGATTTCTTGCGCAGCTCGCAGTACTGCGCAAGATGTTTCTATTTCGAGTGTTTTGCCTATTTAAGGAGTTGTAATCCCGACTTAAATGATATCCTAAGGTGTCTAAGGTTTCCTAATCGTGTTAGGAAGAGAGGAGAGTTGTGCGTGAGAGAGAACTTGGGGTTTTTTCTGTTTTTCCTTACTTGTGGGCTGTCAATCTCTGTAATCTTCTGTTATTCATAGTGGATCGCTTTGTGCCGTAGTTTTTTATTCGTTGAGGGGTTTTTCTACGTAAATTCAGATTCTCTTGTGGTGAATGCTTGTGTGTGGTTTGATTCGATCTTGTTTACTCGTTTAATCTCGCATTGCTTTGCGCATTTCGACTTCCACTTCTGCTACTGATTTTTCCCAACAATCTTAACATGAGGCGGCACAATACATATATGGATGGATATTACTCAATCATCTTAGCCTTGCATAGCTTTTGATAAATGAGCTTATAGGCTATACAACCATACACAAAGAGAGAACTTGTTGCGGAAGCACTAACACTATTTTTTAGTTTACCACCATTTTGGCAATGCTGGTGGCTCATCCTCCTAACATCGGGCCCTTAGCTAGCCAGACCAATATCTAAATAGTAATTTCCCTTGTGAGCGGTGAATATCCCTAAAATCATACTAACGAAGGAATCCTTAATTGTATAGGCCCCACCATGAGCATGGATGATTAAAACAAGATACGTTCTAATGGATGATTAACACCTTTAAGTGTATAGGCCCCACCATGAATCCTTAATTGTATAGGCCCCACCATGAGCATGGATGATTACAACAAGATGCGTTCAAATGGATGATTAACACCTTTAAGTGTATACGTTCAAATGGATGAATCCTTAATTGTATAGGCCCCACCATGAATCCTTAATTGTGTAGGAATCCTTAACACCTTTAAGTGGCTCAAATGGATGATTAAAAGGAGAGAAATTAGTGGTTTGAATTGAAAAGAAAAAAATTAGATAATATTATTTTCTCCGTATGATTGTCTACTTGCGTTCAACCGATCGTTTTCAAACGGTTCTAAACTAGGAGTCTTAACCTATACATTGCATCGGATTACTCTTGAATACTACATCATATATGCATACTCCCCCAAGATACGTTCAAGGTGTACACATCACATGTATCGCATGGGACGGTGAGTTTCCTTGACCAAAAGCGCTGTCTGGGCCATCGTGACGTCCACTCCAACTCATTTCAGGGGGTGTTTGTTTTCATGCAAATACATGTAAAATAATATGCGCAAAGGCGTAACAATATCTCTCTCTCTCTCTCTCTCGAAATTATAAAAAAAAAAAAAAAAAAAAAAAAAAAAAAAAAAAAAAAAAGGGAATTCACTGCAATGAATTAAAACTGCGTGCATGATGTCATCAAGCCTTAAGTAAAATATGTGGGTCCCACACCATGTTTGTGACTTATTCATGTCGTCCATCCATGCCGCCAGCTCATTTTAGGCTGTTAGCCCAAATGCAGATCCAAAGCTCAAGTGGATCTCACCACAAGAGAAAGTGGTCCTCATGACCTTCCCTATGTAGAAAGTCCATACCATTCAAATGGTATAGGCCCCACCATGAGCATCAACTAGTACAAAAATCAGGCTGTTTCACACATCAGGTGGCTCAAACCGCTGGAAATAATAGAAAATCAATGGTCTAACTCAACATGCAGGTGTGGTCCGCTAGCCTTATTTTTGTGACAGGTAATCTTCCGTGGGACCAACCAGTTTAATGGTATGGATTTACCATCAAGATGGCACGATGGTGGGAAAGACCTGGTTGGCTGACAAGTGTAGGCACTTCTAGTCGTACCAGATCATTTCTCAGGTCAAATCATTCTTTAAAAATATCAAAATGTGACGTGTGACATGGATATGACCCACATGGATACGGGTCATCTTACCCTCAATCATGGTTCATATTGTGTTTCAATGGCCGTAGGGACAAAGTGACACACACGCGAGGAATGCTCACCTGCACTTCTCTCATGAGAACTTGCGCGCGCGCACACACATGAGGAAGGCCCACCTGCATTTCTCTCATGAGAACTTGTAAACATGAGCTCAAAATCTAAGCTATCTACGTGATGCAGCACCCTAAAAAACCTATAAGACCTAGCTTTTAACTTGTTCGAAAACTTTGGTAAAAAAAATTAAAAATAATATCTAAAACCAATAATTTACATAAACTATGATCTCTAATATGTAATTATTGTTAACTAAAATGAGATAAATCATTTCAAGTTGCAACCATACGGGGCCTAAAGGTTATATAGACATGCATCTCCTAGCATTTAAGCTCCATTTTGTAACCTTCAAATTGTATTATGATTTTTTTTATTAAAACTCTTCTAATGTACACATTATTGCGTTAATTCTAATTGCATTTAGTCCCCCAAAATGAAAGATCACTAATGTCATTTGAACTAAGGATTCTTGATCTTGTTGGGGTTGTTCATGCATTTTCTTCTCACAATGGAACAAAGACGTTATGATTTGCAGTTGCATCCTACAAATTTAGAACTGAACTCTCGTGGCAGTGGGCGGCCTTCTTTTCGTTGATTCCGGAAGGGTTTTTTTTCAAATGGATTTTTTTATAGCTTTGCAGAATGATCAAATGCCAAACCCAAGTGCCTGTAATTTTACCAAACATTCACTCCTTGTACTACATGTGCTTGCTTCTTTTATTTTATTTTTTGGTACATTCCATTTTCCATTTTCATTTATTTTTCATTTATGAAGAAAAAGAAAACATTTATGGAGTACAATCTAATAACAAATGCCTACATAGAACAAGAGGAACCACTTGTCATCGGGGTGGCGTTGGATTACTCGGATGCGATCGCTTCAATTTCTCTGTTAGGGAGAGGTTGGTCTAGCAGAGGGAAACGGTCCATTTACTCTGCTCTATGGGCCGTTCCCTTATCCTTTGTGCCGGTGTGTTTTCTGCCTGATTTTTTTGGCTTCTCAGGTATTATCTGATGGTGGAGGCCTGAGAGATATGTCCAATGAAAGTCTGATTCAGCTCCCCACCTCTTTCTCCTGCTCAGAGTTATGCTTCTTCAGCCTCTTCCGTGGTTCTGTTTCTGTTTTGTGCAGTTGCAGTTGGAGTGTACATGTTGTTATAAGCGTTATGCTTTGTTTGGGTTACATGATAGGTGAGTTATAGCCTTTTTTTGTGGTTAAAAAAAGAAAACAAATTAGAAAAAGGCATGCAAGGAGCCACTTGTGGTACCACACCGTCTTTCCCACCAACATATGCCACTTGTGTAGATAATCAGTATCATGAAAATTGTGGGCCATTATTTTATCATTTACTTAATTTTATCATTTACTTTATTTTATTATTATATTTTTTTTATTCCATTTGCTTGACCATCAACGTCGGATTCAATGGTGGTAAGCTTTATTATTATTATTATTTGGCTTAATGCTCACATCAATCACATGACCAAAATTTTATTTTTTTATTTTTTTTTGGGGGGGGGGGGGGACACCCCACTGTTAGTACGCCCACCCCCTTGTTAGTCACATGACCAAAAGTTTGTAGTTACTATTTAGAATGATTTCTGACATGCACTATAGTATTTTTCAAGTCATGAAAAGGGCGTTTAAATCAAAATTTTCCTTGCAAATTTTGAAAATGAATTTTTCCTTTTCTTGTTTTTTCCTTTTTCCTTTTTCCTTATTCCTTTTTCTTTTTTTATTTTTTCTTTTTATTTTGGGTGACCATGGAAAATGGACATTGTGCGTTAGAAGCATATTCCAGTACTCTTAATTTTCGGTTTGCAACATTTTTCCGAATTTCCGGCGATATGCTCTAATGAAAGCAAGAAAGTTCAAAAGATTTAGGCATGTATGCTTCTCTTATTATTTTCTAGCACCCAGGAATTGTTATGGTGCTATGAGAGTTAAGGCTATGCTGCGACCGAAGAAAGGATGTGCACATGAGAGAGAAGACAATGAAACATGAGAGAGAAGATGATGAAAAGCTTATACTCAAGATGGGTCGATGGATAGTCATGGGCGGCTTTCTATCAAAGGAAGGAAAGGAGGGTGGGGCATTGGCATTCTACTACGTGTTAAGCCACTCAAAAAGTTGGTAAACCTCCCAAACCCCACAGAAAAGACTCATAGATCTTCATGGATAGTTTTCCCATCCACCAACGTTAGAAAATGAAATAAATAAATAATCTGGTAGACGGGATGATGGGAGGAGCCTAACATTCAACCCCACGAAAAAGAAATCAGGAAAGTACAACATTGCCAATATATATCATTTTGTAGTTCCTATGCACTTCCTAGTAACCAAATGTTTACTCAATCTAAGCAAGTAAATCATGGGTTCAGAGCCTTGCCTCATTGGTAGACTCTGCAGAGTTTCAACAGGGGATCTTGGTTTCGAAACCCATCAGTGGTGAAAATCCACGCTGCTATGACTAGGTGGGGGCATTGCATGACTGACCAAAAAAAACAAAAAAAAAAGACCAAGAGTCTGGATGTTAGGTTGCATGATCAAAGGATATTGTTCTGCCTTTCATCTCCTGTGTGAATTGCAGCAAACATAGAAGCAAGATCGGCCTTTCTACATCCTAGAAACAAACATTCAGCTCCTATCGATCACCACAAGCGCAACACTTCATGTAACATGATCTTCTTCTTTGTTTTCTTTTTCTTCCTTTTTTTTCTTTTTCTTTTTTTTTAATACCAAGTATACATCCAGGGCTGGTTCAGTTGGCAGCAAGAACCGTCTCCCCATCTCTTTTAGATGGGGCTCATTGTTACTTCTTCCATTCGCAACGTGAAGACTGTAGTTCTCACAAGTTCAAATTGTATCAATTTTATGAGTAGGATTTCATGTTTCTTCTTTTTTGAAAAAAGAAAAGGAAAAAGAAAAATAAGTGAACCAAGGATGACTAGTCTTGGATGAGTTGGAGTGAATTTGGTGCTGTTCATGACCAAAGTTCTAAAACAAGACAACACCGACGCTGCAAACAATGTGAGTAAATGGCCAAGGACCACATTCGACTTCTTTTTTTAAGCGACTCCTGTTGAGCAAGATACGAGACCAGTACTGTGACATTTCAAGTCATCTTCGTTCCACTAAAAGTGAGCTTCTTTTTTTGTTTTTTTTTTTTTTATGAATGAAATGAATATTTTCATTCACAAAAAAGGGCTATACAGACAAGCACAAAGGAGTGACCCGGTCGCCGAAAAAACAGAGTGTTGGGAGGTTGGTACACCTTGTTGGCAACTACTGGCCTTGTACCTGTACAGCCTCTGTTTTACAGAACTGCTGGTAGAAAAATCATTGAAGTTGGATTTAATGAGCACCTTAGGCTTGATAGTTCCCTATTATGCATAAATAAATAAAATATTTATTAAATTCGTTAATAATATAATTAAATTTAAATTTATAAAATTTTCAAATCCCTTACCAATTTGAAAGGTCCCAGCTTGATCTCAAAAGGCTCCATAGATTCATCTTCTTTAAAAACCACCCCGGATAGTGGTTTTAAATCAATCCAAACCTGTGCAAAGCCGTACCACAAGACGGTTTCAACCTCCATGTCACGCCATTTTTTTAACATCTACATTAAATAAAATGAATTAATTAAATTGCAATGGTAAATAAAATGCATTAAATTGAATTAAACTATCTATTTCTTAACAATTTTTTTGCGAAGAATTCTATTCCGGCCTGCATACCAATGGAAGCAACCCCAAAATTAAATTCATTATCTTCATTCGTTGCCACTAAAGCAACTGTTAAGTCCAAAATGCCTTGCGCTCCATTGGTGTGATTCTCCTGTTCAGTGAGGTTATTCTCATGATTTGTAGAATTAAATGGAGGATGTATAGACTCGACTTGCCCATAGTTCATAGTATTTCAGAATTCAGTAATTTTTGAGGTAAAAATTATGTTTACGGTATATATGTTCATTCTCATAGAACCAATCAAAGAAGAAGACATGTCATTGTTCTGCTTCCATTTGCGAGTACCATGTTGCACCAATGTAATCCTTTTCTTCTTTAGAAAATTAACTAAGAAACAATCATTTTAGATGTTGAGTATTGAAATTTTCTCTAAGTACTTTGTTTAATACAAACTTTGAATTGGAATAAGTGATTAAGTTAATACCAACATTAAAGTCACTTTCAGATACATTATAAGATTTATTAGAAGTATCCTCTTGAGGATACAGTGGATAAGCTACTACTACTAGTTTAGGAATAGATCATTATCTTGAAAAAGTTTCTTTCGAAGTTGATGAGGTGCTCCTCCTCAGGAGCAGAGAAGAGAGTGCGGCTTGATCATCGGGCGCTCGACCATTCTGGGTCGAGCGACCGAAAATACTCGGAAGTGGCGATTGGTCTTTGTACTGAGTCGGACTGTTTCGAGCGATCGATGGTTTGGTGATCGAGCAACCGACTAGGTTAGGTCGAGCGACCGAAATTCGGTTGATTTTCCTCAAAACTCTTTGGACATATTTTCCCATTATCGAGTGCCCGACAGGGTTGGGTCGGGTACCTGATGGCACATGAACTACGATATGCAGTTTTTTTTTATTTCAGTGCTATCTCTCCCGAAGTACTATATAAGCGCACGTTAATTAGGATTAAGGTATCCTAATAGAGACTCCGCACGTCCAAGGAAAGAAATAGGGAAAAAAGAAGAAGAGAAGAAGAGAAAGAGAGGGAGAGAGCAAGATCGTAGAAAAGAGTATTGTGCTCGTGACGCTTCGTCCACGCAATAGACAACATCTCTGTTTCTTCTACGTCCTCGGATAAGTGAGATCTCTCAGTTTTTTCAATTTTCTTTATTTGTTATCCACCCGTTGGGTGAAAATTGATTGGATTCAAGCGGGTTGTGCTTGTGATCACTGTGTAATTTCTTTTACATAGTGGCTTTGTTGATATGAACGAGGTCCTGTGGTTTTTACCTCTGTTAGAGGGTTTTCCATGTAAAAATCTCTTGTAGCGTGGTGGTGTTTATTTTAATTATGTTTTCCGCATTATCATATCCCATAATTCAAGGCAGTTGGGGTGCAAGATCCTGAACATTTGTGCAACAGCCCCAACAAAAGTGGTATTAGAGTATCCATGTTAGTTATATCGAACAATGGGATCGGTGAATTATGAAAGGTGGCTTGTTAGGGATAATCAACCTCAATGGGTTTAATTGGCCCAGTAGAAGGCTAAGATGGAGGATCTACTTTATTGTAAAGACCTGTATGCTCCAATCACGGGTGAAACATCTAGGCCGAAGGATATGTCCGATGAAGATTAGACGAAGTTGGATCTAAAGGCGATGGGGTTCATCAGACAGTGGCTGGATGCATGATACAGTGTTCCACTACGTGTCTACAGAGACCTCAGTCACTAACCTATGAAAGAAACTCATAGGGTTGTATGAGAGGAAGACAACCATTAACAAAATCTTCTTGTTTAGAAGACTTGCAAACCTGAAGTATAAAGATGGTGGTTCAATTGTTAACCAACTCTCCGCCATGAAATTAGTCATGGATGATGAGCTATAGGCTCTATTACTGCTTAGTTTGTTGCCTGACAGTTGGGTGACATTGGTGGTGTCTTTGAGTGACTCCATACCAGAAGGGAAAGTCTTCATGGACCAAGTGACAGGTAGTCTTCTTAATGAGAAGACTAGAATGAAGGCATACGGGTCGTCTCAGCAAGAGGCCCTTGTGACAGAGAGTCGGGGGAGAGGAAAGCACAAGAAGTGTAGTAACAACCACAATAAATCCAAAGGAAAGTCTAAGATAAGGAAAAACGTTGAATGTTGAAATTATGGCAAGAAATGCCACTACAAAAATGAATATTACAAAGATAAGAAGGACAAGAAAGGAAAGGAGAATGAGAAATACCAAGAATCAAATTCTACTGCGGTCGCTTCTGACGAAGATGTTATTGCTATACTCTCTATAGATCACGATGTTTGTCTCACCACTACGAATCAGGACACCGATTGGGTGATGGACTCGGGAGCGTCATATCACACTACTCCACATAGACAGATCTTCACAAGCTTAAGTCAGGAGACTTCGATATCGCGAAGATAGGAAATTTTGGTATATCCAAGATCGTGGGGTTGGTGATATTCATGTAAAAGATTGATGTGGGTTGCACATTAGTGTTGAAAGATATGAGGCATATTCCTGACCTTCGCCTCAACTTGATGTCAACAGGAAGGCTAGATGATGATTGCTATAAAAGCCAGTTTGTTAATGGGCGCTGAAAGCTCATCAAGGGTTTATTGATCATGGCTAGAGGTACGAAGTATTGCACCTTGTACAAGACAAGTGACAGCGTCTCTAAGGGTGAACCGAAAGCAACAGAAGATTTAGTGATGGACATGTGGCACTGGCGGCTTGGACATATGAGCGAGAAAGGGCTTCAACTACTGGCAAAGAAGTGGCTTCTTCCAGAGTTGACAGGTATACCTCTGAAAACCGGTATTAATTGTTTATCTGGGAAACAGTATAGAGTTTTATTTTGTTAAAACTTCTTTTCATGTTAATAAAGTTAATGCATTAGATTTGATTTATTCTAATGTATGTGGTCCGATGAGGACAAAAACTTTGAGTGAGACTTTGTATTTTGTTACATTTATAGATGATGCATCTAGGAGGGTTTGAATTTATGCATTGAAAACCAAAGACGGGGTCTTTGTAGTGTTTAAAATGTTCCTTGATATGGTCGAAAGAGAGATAGGAAGACCATTGAAGTGCATCCCCACTAACAATGGAGGTGAATACACAGGGGCATTTCACGAATATTGTAAGACCCTGAGTATACAGCATGAATAGATGGTGTCCAAGACCCCCCAGCATAATGGTATAGCTAAGCGAATGAATCGCACCATTATGGAGAGAATCAAATGCATATTTTCCCATATCAAGTTGCCCAAGACGTTCTAGGGAGAAGCAATGCACATAGCGATGTATCTAATAAACATATCTCCATCAACCCCTTTAAATGGAGAAGTTCCTGAGAAGATATGGACTGGACATGATGCATCGTACAATCATCTCAGAGTGTTTGAATGCCGAGCATCCATTCATTTACCTAAAGACGAGAGGTTCATGCTCGATACGAAGATCGGGTAGTGTATGTTTCTGAGGTACAGTGATAAGAAGTTCAGTTACAGGATATGTGATCCGATTGAGAAGAAAATAGTCAAAAGTAGAGATGTGGTTTTCTTTGAAAATCAGTGTATTTAAGACATTAAAAAATCAGAGAAGAATCAGCCTAGTTCAGGTGAGCTGGAAAACGTGGATCCGATCATTCCTCTAATGGTGCCTGTTGACGGGGGAGTGCATAATGGTGCAAGGGACGAGGGTGTTCCTATAGCAGATGAACCGAGGGAGCATCCCTCACTTGATCCACTTGTTGAACCACAGATGAGGAGGTCATCTAGAGACAGACATCCGTAAAGGAGGTACTCATCGCATGAGTACATTATGCTTACCGATAGGGGATAGTCAGATGACTATTTTGAGGCCCTATCCGACATACATAAGACTAAGTGATTGAAAGTTATGCAAGTGGAGATAGAATCCTTGGATAAGATCCTCACGTATGAGTTGGTAAAATTGCCCAAAGGCAACAAATCTCTGAGCAACAAGTGGGTGTTCAAAAAGAAGTTAGAGTAGAAGAGTTCACATCTAAGGTTCAATTCCAGGTTAGTGGTGAAAGGCTTTGGACAAAGAAAGGGGGTTGATTTCGACGAGATTTTTTTACCGATGGTGAAGATGACATCCATACGGGTGGTTGCTTAGTTTGGCTGTAAGTATATATAGACCTGGAGATAGAACAGTTTGATGTCAAAACAATGTTTCTCTATGGTCATAACCTGGAAGAGGAGATATATACGAGGCAGCCTGAGGGGTTCAAAATCAAGGGCAAAGAGCATATGTAAGCTGAAGAAGAGCTTGTATGAGCTGAAGCAAGCTACAAGATCTGAGGTAATGGTATAAGAAGTTCGACTCATTCATGTTGAAGCATGGGTATGACAGAACGGAGATGGACCACTGTGTGTTGACGCGATGATTTGTGAATGGTGACTTTCCCATCATTTTGATATATGTTGATGACATACTCATCATTAGAAAAGATATCAAGAAGATTGATAGGCTGAAACAAGAATTGGGCAAGTTATTTGCAATGAAAAACTTGGGCTCAACCAAACAAATCATAGGAATAAAAATCACTTATGATAGAAGCAGCAAGAGCTATGGCTATCAGAAGTGCAGTATATTGAAAAAGTCCTAAAGAGATTCAATATGAATGCAGTGAAGTCGGTCAGTTCTCCACTCAATGGTCACTTCAAATTAAGCGATAGGCAATGCCCCAAGACGAAGAAAGAGATGGAAGAGATGTAAACGATACCCTATGCTTAAGTAGTAGGAAGTTTGATGTATATTATGGTGTATACGCGCCCATATATAATATATGCGGTCGGCGTGGGGAGTCGATATCTTGTCAATCTTGACAAAGAACACTGAGCAGTAGTGAAGTGGATACCATAGGTATCTAAGGGGCTCTTCGAAGATGATCCTATGCTTCGGTGAAGGGGAACTTGTGTTAAAAGGCTACAAAGACGCAGATATGACAGGTGACATAAACTCCAAGAAGTCTACATCAAAGTTCATGTTCACATTTGTAAGGGGAGCGGTCTCATAGCAGAGTAAGCTACAAAAGGTAGTAACGTTATCTACAACCGAGGCCGAGTATATTACAATTACAGAAGCATGCAAGAAGCTGCTTTAGATGAAGAGGTTCCTACAATAACTTAGCCCGAAGAAAAATATGTACATGGTCTATTGTCATAGCCAAAGTGTGATACATTTTAGTAAGAATTCAAATCAGCATTTCAAGTCGAAGCACATTGAGGTTGGGTATCATTGGATTAGAGATACGTTAAAGAGTAAGGTGTTACAGCTTGAGAAAATCCATATGGATGATAATGAGTCAGACATGATGACCAAGGCATTACCAAGGACAAGTTCAAGGATTGTAGAAGCCTGACAGGCTTGAAGATGGGTAAGCCCTCCTCTTAAGTCGAAAGGGGGAGAGATTTAATGGGGTGTTCCTCCTTAGGAGCAGAGGAGAGAGTGCAGCTCGGGGATCATTACGCATCTGAACAATTTAGGTCGAGTGACTAAAAGTACTCAAATGTTGCAATTGGTCTCTAGACTGATTCGAACAGTCTCAGGCGACCGATGATCTGGTAATCGGACGACCGAAGCTGAGATCAGGCGACTGAAATTTGGTTGGTTTTCCTCAAATCTCTTTGGACAAATTTTCCCATTATCGGGCATCCAATGGCGCGCAGACTACGATATGCAGTTTCCTACTTCGACTTTATCTCTCCTAAAGTGCTATATAAGCAAACGCTAATCAAGATTAGGGTATCTTAATAGAGACTCCACACATCCAATGAGAGAGAGAGAAAAGGAAAAAGAAAAGAAGAGAAAGAGAGAGGAAGATCATAGAAAAGAGTATTGTGCTCGTGACGCTTCATCCACGCAGCAAACAACATTTCAGTTTCTTCTACGTTATCGAATCGCTAAGCTCTCTCAATTTTTTCAGTTCTCTTTGTTTGTTATCCACCCGTTGGGTGAAGATTAATTGGATCCAAGCGGGTTGTACTTGTGATAGCTGTGTAATTGCCTTTACATAGTGGATTTGTTGATCTAGACGAGGTCCCGTGGTTTTTACATCTGTTAGAGGGTTTTTCACGTAAAAATCTCTTGTGGCGTGGTGGTGTTTGTTTTTATTTTGTTTTTCGCATTAGCATATCCCATAATTCTAGGTAGTTGGGGTGTGAGATCCCGAACGTTTGTGCAACAGCCCCAACGAAAGTTTGAAATGAGGTTGAAGGAATCTCAATAGCATTAAAGGCTCTATGAACTATTGGGGTCAAGCTTTAGTTCCATAAGATTTAAAGATAATATCTATAATATCATCCTTGTGAGAAATAATATTATCTACATTTTTATTTTCTTTTTTGGGTGCTTCTTGAGTACTAGGAATTCTCCTTTCTCTGATTAGATCAATATCTTCTCATTTAATGGGCTTTAGAATAATTACCCTATTAGTCATATTAATTAGCAAAGGGGTAGTGAGTTCTTTAACTTGTAAATAATAGGGTATATTTGGGTGACAGATTTCATTAGTTTGTAGTAAACTCGGTATACTACAGTAATATTTTTGAATCCTAACTTCATATATATTAAAACCTTTAGTATAGACTCCGAGGCTTAGAAGATTTGAAAGGTGTCCATCTGTAAGGAAAATAGAATGATTAGAAAGACTATTATTAAAAAAAAGTTGGACCTTGGCTCAAAATTGCTTCAAGGGTAGATGTATTTAACCCCAATCGAGTTAAGGACTTGATCGATACTTGAACTAACTCGATGTGAGCATAGTTTTCTTTGCCTAAATAAGATTGTAGTCTTTTTTCGATAGAAGAAAATATCATCATTTTAATCGAATACAGGGAAGGTCTTTTCCACTATTTTAATTATATAGTCTGATTCCTTGTTATTAAACGATCCTTGTAGGTAAACTTCTTAAACAGGTATCGAAGGGATATTTCAATCTTGGATAAACTACTCAATCTATTCACACCTTATCTCTTCCATATTTTTTAGAGAAATTGTAGAAGCTTAGGAAGAAATAGAAGAAATGTGTTAGTTTGGCTTCCTTCTCTGGTGAATGGTTCCCCCAAAGGCTTTTTCAAAGCCTTCAAAGGGTTGCGGTAGGGTGACCCTTTATCCCTCTTCTTGTTCATAGTGGTAGCAGAGGTATTGAGTAGGATGCTCTTAAAGGGCCAAGAAGTGAGTCTTATCAAAGGATTCAAGGCAGCTCATGTGGGACCATTCATAACACATCTCCAATTTACAAATGATACAATCCTTCTTTTTTTTCTTTTTGCAAAGCTAAGAAGTGAGTCTTATCAAAGGATTCAAGGCGGCTCACCCTGCGAAGTTCACATGCATCGTGATTCCTGGGTGAGGTTGATGTTCATTTGCATTGGGATTTCTATTATATGTTTCCAGTGGGGGAGTTTTTTTAGTTGATTGTATATATATATATATATATATATATATATATATATATATATATATATATATATATATATATATATATATATATATATATTATGCAAGCACTTCATAGTTAAATATATCCGTTGTAATTTCTATTAATGTCATGTGAACTATATTTGATTCATGAATGTTAGGCGTGTAATCTTAGAGGGTATTCCTCACTGCGATATCCATTGATGCTATCAAAACCTAACAGGGTAAGGAGTATAGTACACTAGAGATTGAAAAAGAAATAATAATAAAGATGATATGATTTTCAGAGGACCTTTTTTCATTTGACATCAGTATTACATACAATGCCCAACAAAGAATAATTTGTACCTAGCTCAATCTATAGTTTCATTTCAAATCTTTTTACTACTTTATACCACAAGTGCTTTGTAGGCTTCCAAAGGCAAAGGGAGAGGCCAAGGTAGGAGGAAGGGAGCAACCCTGTGCTACAAGTGAACACTCCAGCCAACTACTCCACCTCCTCCATTAGCAACTTCTTGATCCCTAACATTTCCCTCTTTACAATGTTCATCTTAATGTTCGACACCACTTCGAACCATCTTATGACCATCCTTACTTGTCCACCATATCTAGATTTACATCGCAAAAATTAATAGTTTCATTGGATATTTTAAAATGAGAAGTTTTCGGTTCAACTAGTTGGAACATGATTTATGGTCCACCTGGTGAATAACTTCAAATGAATCATGTGCATGTGACATCCAACCCTTCCAAAAGGTTGGCCCCACCATGAGGATTACCTTGTGCAAAACTCAACACCATCCACACTGTAGAAAATAGTGTATAGTCATTAGTAAATAAAAGAATACAAGTGTGATGCACTTGATGACTGGATGTGGCTGATTTTAGCACAAGGTGATCCTCATGATGGGGCCAATCTATTGGACGCGTAGGATGTTGTGGAATTTATCCATGGAGTGGATAGTAACTTCTAGTCCGACTAGTTGGACTTGAGAGCTTTTCTTTAATTAAAAATAATACTTAAAAGCATGGTGTCATGGAGCTCTATTACCATGGAAAAATCTCATGAAAGGTATTATATTAAAATATCTATTTTAATTAATAAATAATTTTAAAATTTTAAATATATGAGGGAGGAATCTCTCATACTTTCAACTTTATTATTGTCATCGGCTCAACACAACATAGTCGGTTGCCCGATCGGGTGTCCAAGCCCACCATCAGTCACATGACTGACCGTGGTTCAGTCGCTCAAACTCCTAAAAAAATCGTCTGAATAGTTCACTATGTCAAATTGATGTAGAGGGTGTGGCTGACCTCTACATGATGAAGATGGACCGAAAGAAAGATCAGTGGAAGACCACCAAGCTCGGGCTTAAAGCAACGAAGACAGCTCAGAAAATGCACCAGCCGACCGACCGTCCAACCAGCCGGACCCCCAGTGAAAAAACAGTCCAAACTCTCTAGACTGTTTTTAGCCAAAGCCGGCGAGCCGGATGCACTGACCGACCTACCCGGCTAGCTAGCTGATCGGTCGGTCCTTCTCCAAAGACGGGGCTGAACTCTCTAGACTGATTTGGGCAAAATCCTATCGGCCGGCCAACGTCCAGAAAACCAGCGAACTTTTTATTTTTCAAATTTCCTTTCTCGTTTTTGCTTAGTTTTGCTTTCCTATTACAAGTAGGACACCTAGGCTACGAAGCTTATGGTTTAGGGGTTATAAATATTGTTTTAATTTTCGTTATTAGGAGCATTACATAATTTTAATACAATTTCTATTGGAGTTATCTCTGTTTGGCTTATGTTCTACAAGCTACCCCTTGAGCAATCAAGGAAAATCGAATTGTTGTTCGATTAATCTGCGGATTCAAATCGGTTGTCTCACGAGAGAGGAGGTGTTCGATCTCGTTCCACCTACGGCTGCGCCACAAATCCATCCATGGTTGACCAACGGCCCTGTCCAACATAGATTTGAGTCACCCGATTCCAACATACAATGATGTTTATTTGTCATAATCTAGCATGTTCATAAGGTCACACACAACTATAGATAAAGTGAAAAGACAAATATTAGCTTGACCCAAAGCTTATAAGACTCGGGGGGAGTTTTCAACTATAAGCAGTCAATTTTCATTATTTCTTGTGATGTGTTCATATTATGCTTTGGATCTACCTCATTTTCAGCTCAAGCCTTAAAATGAGCCGACAAAAGGGATGAACAGTGAACGGGTGTGGATAAGTCATATACATCATAGTCAGCCTCACAGTTTTTTAACATTTTTACCACAGGGTTTAGAGACGAAAAGCCCGCCTATCAACTCAACATTGAGAAGAGTACAATAAATACAAATGAAAATAATTAATACCCATCTATTGTGAATTACAGATGAATTAAAAAATCAGATAGAAGCTAAAGAAAAATCTTGGAAAATAATTTTGCTCTCGTATTTGCAACCATTTGGATTACAATCCAACGAAGGAAACCATTTTTTAATCCTGAGTCATTTAGTTAAAATATCACATTCGAAGCAACTTGTTTCTTTTATTTGATTTTTTTTTATTTTTTAACTATAGTGCCTCTTAATTGAGGAGGGAAAAGCAAATGCAAACGCTTTGCTGCCATATCAATAACTTTTTCATACATGTAAAAATGTCTTATCAATGTAAACTGTGCAACGCGAGATCATAATCGGCTTCAATCCTAATTTACTTAAAAAGGAGAAAAATGGTTAAAGTTTTCACTTGTTTTGTAAAGTCCAGCATTTGTAGAGACTAAGCATCAAGACAAGCAGAGGGGACTCTGGATAAGACCAACTGAAGAGACTTTTGCGCGCTGCTGAGTTGTATGAAAGCAAGCTGAGTTGACACGGATGGTGACCTAAGTCCGTCGTCATCTGCTTTCTAGCTTTCACCCCTACCAACCATTTCTCGGGAGCGGATTAGCTGTTACCTGGGTAACAACTTTAGTGGGTGTTACCCTTACCGTGTTGGGCCCACATTGATGAATGTTTTTCATATCCACGCCGTCCATCCGTTTTTTTTTCAGCTCATTTAAGGACGTTATTAAAAAAATTAAGAAGATTCAAATCTTTGGTGGGCCATACCAGTGGAAAAGGTGGTGAATGACCATTAAAAGCTTTTTATAGATCACAAACGTTTTGTATTAAGATAATCTTTCTATTGTCCCTTCATCTAGTTCTTATTGATCTTATCAACAGGCTGGATGGTAAATAAAAATTACGGATCTTCTTACAGTGGGCATTGGGAATTTTTTAACGGTGAGCGTTCAATAATCACTGTTTCTTGTGGTGTAGTCCACCTGAGATTTAGATATGCTTAATTTTTAAGACTATATGCTAAAATGTGATGTAAAAATGGACATGGACGGAGTGGATATACAAAATATGATCAAGGTGGGCCCTACCGTAAGAGTAACACCCATTTAGCTGTTACCGGGTAATCCGCGGGATCCGACGCGTGGCATATACGTTTCTATTTGTAAAATACGTGAAAACAAGGATACCAAGGTAGATGGTCCGTCCACATGCGCTCAGACTATGTATGGTTGGCACACGAACAAAGAATCTAGACCTGAAAAACAATGGACCCCACTTCAGATGGGTCAATTGACCTAAAATTACACTAAACGGATGTCCCATATGGCTGATTGTGCAGCATCCAGTAGACGGTTAAAATGGAAAAAGCTTCACCGGTCCAACATCTATTTATTTGTAAGATATTAGGCCATTTAATCGTCAGAAATTTTGAAGTCATGATCTATTTTCATTGGGGCCTAGGGTTTGCATGGTTCAATTGAGTTAGATGTATGCCGTGTCTACAGTTTTAGGTGAATGTGGAGCGAATCATCATAATCTCTCAAAGCATGACATAACTCTCCAGAAATTTGGAGCGGGAGACATGGCTGCTGGTGATGACTTATGGTCCAAGGAGAAAAAATATCTTTTCAGCTCATTGTGTACCATTGTATATGTTTATAGTATAATAATAAATAAATAAATAAAAACATTGTACACGTGGCATGCATGTATATCAATTTAATATGTCTAATCTTGCTCCTCAGTGCAGATGGTTGTAGGAAAAGAAAAGAAAAGAAAAGAAAACAACAGCAATAACAACGGTGGCTATTCGATCCAGAAGCTATTTGATACTCCAGCGGAAGGTCATGTTCCATAGGCATGCACTTGGAATTGTATGCGTGGCATGCACTAACTAAAGTTAAACCATCCAAATCGTGGTAACCACTTTAGACAGGTTGCAGCCCAAGAACCAGATTGTTTGGGCCATCTTGACCACTGATTAATGAACATTTGCTCGTTGAATTCAAACCCTTGGCCACTTTTCATTTTAACCATTGATTTAGATGCCTGACTATTCGCCAACTCTAGGACATCAGACCAATGGAAAAATAGTTGTTCATGGGCCAATTAAAGTGGGTCCCAAATTTTCAACTGCTGGAAGTTTGAGCCACACGTATTCTACATGTAATGAGTACAAGTGTATGAACCATTACACTAGTTTTTCTCAATGAGAATTAATGCGTGATAGAAATTCAACAAGCAAAAGTCAGAGCTATCCAATCGATTTGATTTTGTGACAACGATTCATCCAGATGATGACCATGATGTGGACGGTTTGGATTGAAGTACACGTATGCAAGCTACTGTCCACATGCATATGGCTCGTGAATGAGTAGAATAAGAAAATAAATAAATAGTCTGGGTTTGGAGAGAGGGGCTGCTGTTGATAAGTCGTGAGTGAGTGGAATACGAGCACTTGCTTCTCACGATCCAGAAAGTCCAAAAGCTGTGATTTTTAAGTCTTACCTACCACTTTGAAAATTTCTACTTTGGTGGGAGAAAAAGGAGGACATAGGTCTTTCAAATCTTATCAATATAAAAAATGACGTGTTTTGTTTGCTTTAATCTGACCCGTTCATTAGAACTGCCACCTCTTTGATGGGCTATTCGAGAAAATCAAATTAATTGGTTGGTTAAGATCATCCAACCAATCTGACTTTTGGACATGTGACATATCTAAGAGGTGACGGGTCAAGTAGTCGGCCGATTAACGTGACTTCATCCACGTGATAAAGGTTAGCAGATAACAAAAACTACAGATCATGTCAGTCCTTCCCACCTATCTTAGACCTTATTCCACATTCATCTCCATTAGCATCCACAAACGTGTTTAGCATCCGATCCATGCATCTGATGGGCCCAACCACACGTAGATGATCTACTCAAGATTCTACGTTGATCAACTAAAGAGCTGGGCCACATGTGCATGGAAACAATGGGAGGCTTGAAAAATATTGGCATTAGTTTCACTCAACACACACCTGGGCCCTCAAATGCTCGATGATCTATGACATCAATCATACAGGTCCCATCCTATATCTCTCCAAAATCCACTTTGGTGGATATCCAAACCTCCAATCAATGCTTAGTAAATGAACGGTCCATATTAATCATACTATAAATGGTTCTATTATCAATCTAGATATTTATCATTTGGTCTACGTTTCATTACTCACCACATTATTATGGAAGTTTTTGTGGATTAGTTGTTTGAGAAAAATAAATAAATAAACTAATTTTTCAAGGAAGAATATATACAGTAAAAATGATTAATTTTTAGGATTAATTTTAAAAATAATAATAATTTTCGTATACAGCCCTTTTTACATAACTCTTCTCCATGGAAGTAGCAAATTTCCCTTCCACTGGCGTTTCTGGTCAGGTCATTGAAAGTTCTTAATTTTGCAGACAGGTAGGGCCTTTGGTATGATAATCTAGACCATTGGTGATCTGTTGGGTCTTTCTAGTGGAGAATGTCACAACTATCTCCCAAGCTGGAAAATCCATGCAGCCAATGTTACCTTTTTTCAGTGGAATATGACGCTGGTTGTATGTTACGTCTTAGCCATCCATCTGTGGGCCACAAATCCAAAGGTCACAGTCATCGTATCGAAGAGATTTTCAAAGCATGCTCCATCCACTGGGGGAATAAAAGAGAAAGAAAGAAAGAAAGAAGAAAGATCAATGGTTCGAATTGCTTAACGACGGGCCCACTTGTGATAATTGATAACCGTGTGAATAGATGCGTGCCAGATGTAGCATATTGTCTGTTCCTCTCTCTCTCTCACAAAAGTTGAAGAAAGATGAGCTGTAGATGGACGGATGGATGAACAAGTAGATGGGAAAAGGTAAAATCAAGCAAGCTGGACCTCACTCATGTCCAGCAACTTATCCGTCGTACATGTGGCATATAGGCATGCAAGTGCTGACGGTCCAAATCACGGGACCATTGCAGATGGAAGATGGCCCTTAAATGCAGTAATCAAACTACTGTTAGCCATCCAATTGGCGACCATCGATTGGATGATTAAATTACAAATGTCAGGAGTCCAAATATTATGGACCAAACCAAACGGTTAAGATTTTTTTAACTTTTATATGTCATGTTCCACCGACAGTGGGGCCCACAATCTCATTGTACGTGTACCACGTGTACAATGATTTAGTTGATGAACTGGAGTGGAATCCAGCTTGCCGGATAGCACTCGTACCCAACTTGGAGAGAGAGAGAGAGAGAGAGAGAGAGAGAGAGAGGCCAAATGCAATGTGAGGAACCCGAGTTAGAGAAAGATAAGTTGTACCCATTGCTCCATGGAACATGGAATCTATTATGTGTTTATTGGAAAGATTACTATGTTAGCTCAGCCCCATTTTGAAAAATGTTTTGTCACATCTCCTTACACGTGGCAATGATGTCTAAACTATCCAGACCATCCAAATTAGGGGTCCCATTTGTGGATGGAGCATCTCTCTAAAATCACGTTGCTGTTATGATCATCGATATGTAACACGTCTACAAAATAAATAAGTGGGATAAGAAGAATTAAATAACAGTAGAAGTGTACATAATTGTGTGGCCAACCTGATGATCTTATCGGCCTGATGTTTAATCCTCTAGGCCTATCAAGCTTGGACTGCCTAATGAACGGCTTCGATCTTGCACCCGTATTCATGGATTCCACGTAGAGCGTACGAGACAAGTGCATCTAGAAGGTGCATTTGAGGAAGTGCACTCAAAAAATAGAAAGGAGATAAGTGCCAAAAACAAATGTACTGCAAGAATAATTCCAGCACTGGTAACCACAAACGAAATGAGGCCGTGCACTTCAACCATAATCTAAGATTTTGATAGCAAGAATCGATTTTTACCAATAAGAAATTAGGCCAAGGGGCATGATCGGTTGGATGGTCCACACATTAGGCCACCTCTTGGATGAGCCAAAGGCAAAAATCATACTGATCGCATTATCTTAGCCTCCCAACCAGCGGATTCAATGGGCTGTTCTGTTGCCATGACATTTTGGTGACCATCCAGTGATGGGCTATTGTCCGTGAAAAAGCATTCATTAACATTTGCATGGCCTGATGCTTGGACACTCTGTCCTTGATGCGACCATCGATTGAACGGTCCAGATCGATCTGACGTCAGGGGTTATTATGCACACAAGATTTCAGCGTCCGGCCAGTTTACCTATAACGTGAAAAGAATGGTCTTTTTCTTTTCTTTTCTTTTCTTTCTTTTCTTTTTTTTTTTTCTCCTTTTTCTTTGTAGGAAACTATTCCTGGGCCCACAATATCTCAACCAATGGATCATAAGACCTACGCCCACTAAGGATTTGATGGGTCGTGCAAACTTTCAAACTCCAGCCAACCTAACAAAGGTAATCTGGATATGTGAAAGTGACCCCTCTCACCTTCAATGCATGTGCACACCAAAAGGTCGTGTACTGTCACCTAAATACTTCCAACATTTCTTTGAATATTGAACTGTCCATGTGGGACCCACCACTTTCCTCTTCCTAAAATCAGAACCGTTCATCCAATATCTCAAGTCCTATATATACCCCCTCATGCTCTTCTTTATTCTCCAATTCATTCTCCCTCCCCCCTCTGCCAACTCTTCCCCTACTTGCCTCATCCATCATATATAATCTTTTGCATTTGACATCTTCCTTAGATTGATTGCCTTAAGAAGCTCTTCAAGAGCATCAAATGGCAAGCTTCGAGGAGTATAAAAGGGTTAGTGATAGCTTCCAAGCCCTTAGCATACTCATCTTCTTCTTCTATACTATCAAGAGCTTTATATGGTTATTTTTGACACATTTAAATACTTATTTTTTTCATCACCTAGGTTATGTTTGGATGTAAAAGTGAATTGAATTGCGAACATTAAGTTAACGATCTTTTCTAATATTCATAATGAGGAAGTAGCCTACTTATCTTTCTTAGTCCATCTTGAAAGTAAAGCAAATATTGCAATTTGGAGCCTAGAACCTCAGTATGATTACTAAGGAAATAACAATTTGGTCATCATCATGCCAAAAATTGCTATTAAACTAGTTAGTGCATCCAAACACACCCATTTGTGTTTGAACTCAGCATGCATTTGTTATAAACATTGTGATTTGGAATTTCCGTCGAGCCTTCCGTGGAATTGAATTCATGGGTGTGCAATGGGCCACCAGCTAATGATTTATTACGTACTATAGACGTGTAACAAGTTAGCGATTTTGAAACAGGAGAAGATGAGCGAATTTAGAAAAACAGAAGGCAAGAACAACCAAGGAGGGAAAGAAGAAGAAGAGTGTACACTAGATGGGTCCATTGATCGACATGGACGCCCTGCAATCAAAGGAAAGAGTGGAGGATGGCAAGCTGGATTTCTAATACTTGGTAATCTCCAAACACCCCAACACTATAAAGTGGTAATTCGATACGGTTTTCTGATGCATGCATGCCTTTCCAACTTTGGCCATTAGAATGGTCCACTTTTTATATTGCTTCAATGCTGAAAAGTAGTAAAAGAAGGTGCATGCATAAAAAAGAGAGGGTGCAAATATCAGTTCTAATCAAGACACTGTATTCTTCCTCTAATATTACATCCCTTTTCTTTGTTTATTTGATTTTATTTTCTTATTTATTTATTTATTTTAAAAAGAATATCATGGTTTTTTATCCAGGAAGTATGCTATTTGAAGAATTTTCTTAATTAAAGCCGTTTTGGCAGTTTTTTAGACCATGATTTTGGTCCCGTGTGTGTAAGTATGCAAGGCTCGGCGATGTAGTTGCTACAGTATGATTTGTATTTAGTTTGTACAAGTGGGGCTGTGGTTCAAAAATCTAAGCCGTTGATGTACTGAGACCCACCGTTCGATGGAAAAAGCATCAACCATCTCCAAGATTAGAGATTCTCTCTGCCAGATCTTTGCAATATTTTAATATGCAGATTTGATGTATTTTCTTTCCTAGCCGTTTATTTTGTGCTACCAATTTAAGGGTTAAAATCTTTTTTTTCTCAGAAATGATTGATCCACGAACCATCCAATGAGGGATCAATCATTTCAATGGTTTGGATCACTTAATAATGGGTCCCGTACGTAGAATCTGAAAACTGGACTTCTCTATACAACTTATAGGCCCGAGTATTGTATTACTATACAAAAGAATTTACTTTAAAAAAAAAATGGATACAAAGAAACGTGTTCAAGTGTTATATCATGGGATCCCACGCGACAAAAAGACAAAACGGGATTTTCTGACGTTTGCTGCCTCCTCACACATGCAAACGTCTGCACATCCACCCTCATGCGCACGTGCCAACATGGGCCACTTGTGCAAAAAAGAGAGAGAACAAAAACAAAAAACTTATTTAGCGTATTATCTACGTACGCGGTAATGATCTATGGCAATTCCCACGTAGTGGATCTTCTGTGGACCCACATGGGGTGTGTGTGTACCATCCAACCCGTCCAACAGATGGATCCAACCATCAGATGGGTATGCCCCAAAAATCAGGCAGATCCCATGAGCAGAAGCGCTACATCATAGAGAATAATGACCAGCCACCCAAAAGAACATCCCAAATTAATTTGGAACCCACTGTGATGTGTGTATGGCATCCAACCATCTAACAGGGTCCACCCAGTGTGTAAAAATGGGAGGCTTAAAAAATCACGTACAATCAAATCATCAGGTGGACCCTTCATTAGTGTACCGGCTCAATTTTTTGGCATCCCATCATGATGGTGGGACACATATCAAATATTGTACAGGTTGGATTGCATAAACAAACTACTTGGCCCTGCAACAGCTGGAGTGACTCCATGTGATTATTCGCAAAACATATTCCACATCCGGACTGTTCATCTTCTGGGCCCTAAAATGGATTATCATAGACCAAAAACAGGCACCGATTGGACCACCGTAGCTGATAAATGGGCTTTTATTTCTTGGGCATGGTCCAGCTAAAGTAGGGAATTGATGAACGGCACGGATCTCATACATGTCCACCATGCATACAGAAACGGAGTCCTTGATAATATATCTAGATATAAATGTCTCCCATGTAAGTTCGGATATAATAAAATCTAGATATAAATGCCTCCCATGTAAGCAGTCTACGTTATGCTGATTTAGTGTTGTGGTGTGATGGATGGATGGACAGTAAATCAAGGGCTGGCAACTCTTGCATTCTTCGGAGTGGGAGTGAATTTGGTACTGTTTCTGACAAGGGTCCTAGAGCAAAACAACGCTGAAGCAGCAAACAACGTCAGCAAATGGACAGGAACGGTGTATATCTTCTCTCTCGTGGGTGCTTTTGTCAGCGACTCTTATTGGGGCAGATACAAGACGTGTGCCATTTTTCAAGTCATCTTCGTGCTGGTAAGTGGACCCTTCAATTAGATGTACCGCCACATCATCAAGTTAGGCCTGTCATCCGGGACTCTAAAGCAAGTGTACCTGGTCCCATTTTAATGGGTCCAGATTGGATCTACCCGACCCATCTACAACTTGGGTTATGTTCGGGTCCACCATTTCGTGCCGGTTAAAAACCGGTGCTAATCAGGTTCGGACGGGTCCATCATCTGGGACCAAGTCCAATTTGAGTTGGGTCAGATCTAGATCGGGTCCAGTTAATTCCAGTAGTAATATAATATATTAAATATATGTCAATTATGCTGGCAATGCAAAGAGGTCTGCCAAGCCAACCGCATGCAAGAGAGCCTGTTTACACCACCGCACGTGTCAAATTTGCATACATATGTTTTTACTGATTCATCTGTTCATGTGGGCCTGACCATGTAAGTGACCTTATTTGATATGGATACGGCTCATTCTCGGGAAACAAAAAAAACGAAAAAAAAAAAAAGGCATTGAATCCGATCCTGGGCCTTTAAAACGAGACCCGGACCCAAAAGGACCCGCATACAATGAGCCCGGGTCCAGGAACTGTAGGACCCCACCCAAACCTGACATGTCGACAGCCCTGGTCCACAGTATGATCATGCATGTGGTGGGCTTGTACCACTACACATAAGTAAAAGCTACGTAACCTTATGTTTTTTTTTCTATGTTTGTTGATGGATGGCAGGGATTGGTTTTGTTGTCCATATCATCATATGTTTTCCTGCTCAAACCTGCTGGATGCGGGGATGGGCAATCTCTATGTGGGACCCACTCCACCTTAGAGATTGGGGTGTTCTATATGTCTATCTACCTGATTGCCCTTGGGAATGGAGGGTACCAGCCGTCTATTGCCACCTTTGGGGCTGATCAGTTTGATGAGGAGGACCCACAAGAAGGGCACTCAAAGGTTGCCTTTTTCAGCTATTTTTACCTGGCTTTGAACCTTGGCTCCCTATTTTCAAATACTATCTTAGGCTATTTTGAGGACAGTGGGATGTGGGCCCTTGGATTTTGGATGTCCAGTGGATCTGCCTTCATGGCATTGGTGCTGTTTCTTTGTGGGACCCCAAGGTATAGACACTTCAAGCCAGGTGGCAACCCCCTGCCCAGGGTCTGCCGGGTGGCTATCGCCGCAGCAAAGAAATGGAAGGTCGAGATGCCGCCACGTGGGGAGGACCTACACGAAGTTGACGGGAAAGAATGTGTAATCAATGGTGGTAGAAAGATACTCCATACAGAGGAATTCAAGTAAGATCATGTTCCGTACTCAACATACATCTGCATAACAGGTTTTCATCATCGAAATATGGTGCAACTCGTTTCCAAATCATAATGGTGGGAGAATGTATCTGGCCCGCCCATTTGGTCTACCTCACTCTTCATGCGCTATCCAAAGGCTATTGCTAACATCCGATCATTTGGCATGGAGGCCATGAAGAATGTATCTGGCCCGCCCATTTGGCATGGAAGCCATGAAGAGTAGGCTAGGCAAAATTAATGGTCCAGCTGGTCCATTATCAAACTGTCCACGTCTCAAATCATTCCATATATAAGAAGTCACTCCTTTCTAACAATGATTATATCTGATGGTCCATGTTTCATGATCTTCAGATTCTTGGACAGAGCTGCAGTCATCACAGCCAAGGACTACAACACACAAGGCCAATCTCTTTCCTACAACCCATGGCGCCTTTGCACCATAACCCAAGTGGAAGAAGTGAAATGCATACTCAGACTCCTCCCCATCTGGCTATGCACCATACTCTACTCGGTGGTCTTCACCCAAATGGCCTCCCTTTTTGTCGAGCAAGGTGCTGTCATGAAAACCACCATCTCCAACTTCCACATCCCTCCTGCCAGCATGTCGTCATTCGACATCATCAGCGTCGCGGTTTTCATCTTCTTCTACCGCCGGTTCCTCAACCCCCTGGTTCGCCGACTGAACAAGAAAGATCCAAAAGGGCTAACCGAGCTCCAAAGGATGGGTGTCGGTCTCGTCATAGCAGTTATGGCAATGGTCGCCGCAGGGATCGTGGAGATTTACAGGCTAAAATACTCAAATGGAGATTGCTACAGGTGCAAGAGTCCTAGCTCGTTGAGTATAATGTGGCAGATACCACAGTATGTTCTGATTGGAGCTTCTGAGGTGTTTATGTATGTTGGCCAGCTGGAGTTCTTCAATGGGCAAGCCCCAGATGGGTTGAAGAGCTTTGGTAGTGCTCTTTGCATGACTTCCATTTCCTTGGGGAACTACGTTAGCAGCTTGCTAGTGACCATAGTCATGCAAATCACTACAAAAGATGATAGGCCTGGTTGGATTCCTGGGAACTTGAACAAGGGTCACATGGACAGGTTTTACTTCCTCTTGGCAGCTTTGACCACTGTCGATTTCGCAATCTACGTGGCATGCGCTAAGTGGTACAGGTGTATCAAGTTAGAGGGGAAGTGTGTGGACCACAATGAAGAGGAGATTGACAAGGTGTAGGAGTTTTGGTGGGGCCCCACATAAACATTGGTGGGTCACTTCTTTGGTGTTCAGTCCTAATTGAGATTAACGGATGGTCTAGATAATCATAATCAAGCCCATAATTACATAGATGAATACAAGTGGGGTCCACCAACTCACCTATTACAGCAGGAATCCGGATCCTCTGTTTTACCCGAACAGAGAACCTCTGCTTGCGCCTCTGTGATTGGTCCAGCTCTGACTGACAGTGTCAGATCTGGTCGGCTCTCACACAGTCTGTCCGAGCTGGACCAATCACAGAGGAGGAAAACAGAATTCCTCTGCTCGGGTAAAGCAGAGGATCCGGATTCTTACAGCAGATGCAAGTGGGGCCCACTCACTTACCCACAGTGTCCTTACTCTTTTAGATCATTCTCCACCCATCACCCTTATAGTGGGGTTGGTGGTTTTGATCCAAGCAGAGAGAGCCCTTTCTTGAGTTTGGCATTTTTCAAATGGTTGATGGTAGGGATGGAAATGACATTGGATTTGGGTGGATGGAATTGTTTTGTAAAAAGAGTAGAAGACAAATCTAAGGCTCTCTTCTAGACTTCTTTTAATATTCTCTTTTACTATTGCATATATACATATGAGAAATTGTTCTAAAATAAAACCATGTAAGTTTCCTTTTCTAGCAAAAGTGGACAACTGTATGTGAGTCATTTCCCATCATAAACTACCATAAGATCTATGAAAATTGACACTTGATCTTCTCTCAATCTTGTTGGTTTGTGATTGTTGTGTTAGTATGCTTTATTTTTACACTTTGGTTGAAAGGTGTGTATTTTGGAATACAAAACAAGCACAAAAAGCCCCCATTGCCAATTAAATGAGTGTTCAAAAAGAAGAAAGTGGACAAAGTACATTAGCTTCCCATAGCAAAAGGGACAAAAGGCTCTTTAAAGGTGTGGTAGGACAATGCAACCAAAATTTCAAGAAAGGGTGTGGGGAGCTTTGGAAAAAAGAAATAGTTTGGTAAGCCCACATGCGTGTAAAAGGTGGGACAGTGAGGTGTAAAGGTAGAGAATCTGAGACGTTTCATTAGGTGGGTCCAACTACGTGAAGATGTTTTCACCTTAAAATCAGGCGCTGGTCCATTAATCCGGTGGACCACAGCGTTTGTAACAGGTAAACAGCTTCAGATGATTCAACCAACTTTTTTGGATCCGACCATTTGTTTTGGAGACTATGACCACTTGATTGGTGCACCGACCAGATTCTTGGCCAAAGCATTGCGGGACCCAATAATGGATGGTTTGGATATTATATCTATATGCCATCCTGAAACTATGTTGAGGGATGTGCATGAGCTACCTCATGCAGGCGTGTGAGCCTAATAAAGCTATGAGAAATATCTCAAGAGAACAAAGAAATTTTTAAAGAGTACGTTTGGCTGCGATTTTAGACAGTAGGTGATTCTGGAAAAGGTTGCACATTTGGGTAATGACTAGTAGTAAGAATGTCCATGTTCCTTACTCTTCACATGCCAATTGTAAATCCAAACCGTCCAAAACGTGAGCCCCACTTTAGGTGGGTGATATCTCGGAAGTCAGTCAGATTGTGTGATCCTACCCACCAATTAGAAAGGAAAACACTTGGGTATCTCCACTAGCTAGGTACCTCCTGGGGTTACTTTCATTAACATGGGAGAAACTTACTTAACGTGCATGAAATCCACTCCGTCCATCACATACGACACCCCGTTTTTGGCCTTGACCCTAAAGTTCAGGATGATTCAACACTCAAGTACGCCACTCCAACAAAACTATACCTAAAACATGTAAATTCACTTGGAATGGCCCACCTGAGCTGTGGAATTCTGTGATCTTTGGACAATTCTTTCATCTTGATGAGGTACATCAGATGATTGGATTGGATGGCAGATAAACACCACCAACCCATCCAAACTGTTTCCTGTATTGTGGCCCACCGGATTTTTGAATGATCATATATAATTTTCAGGATCAATGGTTAAAAAGTTCCAGCATACCTAATGGATTTGTCAAAGTAACCCGGGTAGGTACATATGGCAACAGTTACGTGTTGTGGATTCTGATCCATTGACGGTGAGACCCATCACAACACGAACGGAAGAGATCATGCTCGTTCATATAAGGTAGTAATACGATCATATGCTTTTGGGTCTTTGTCATTTTCAATAGAAAGGCCAAAGCAAAGAAAATCGGGTTTGTAAATTACCGGCCATCAGTGATTCAGGTGGCAGAATCATTACAGTTTCAGTACACTTCCATCTCACACCCAACTCTAAGCATTGCTGGTAATGTATGGTGTGTTTTTTTTTTAAAAAACACACCCACACCCACCACAATGGGTACTCAAACCCATGACTTCTTGCTTGGTTTATCAATAGTAAAACTATAATAACAGAGTTTTTAAATACTATAATGTCAAAACATCACCAAAATAATTTGTCAGTGTTTGGATTTTAAATTTTTGTAATAATACCATAATAACACAAAAAAGCGCAATAATTACAACCTCATAATTGAAAAAATCATAATAATGATGCATTTTCTTTAAACTATCCATGTTATTGATAAAACAAACAGGCCCTAAATATAATTCTTAAATGTTAGATTGGTGGACGTTCAGTGGACCATGAAAAAGACAACGAAACTAAGCGATCAAAATTTACCATACATTTGTACATTAATCAATCTGATTTTAGGGTTATGATGAATCCACAGCAGGGTCCACTATTTGATCGGTTTGGATTTGAGGAACGTGACACATGTACAGTAGATGAGCCACCTCCCTGCATTTTCTAACCATATATTATATGGATTGAATCACGGACATGTCATGCCATGTTGGCACATGTGTAGCGTGTACATGAGCTTTATTGCACCCATGACCTTAGTGAAAGTCCTCTTGCACCCAAGATTATTTATCCACAGGAGTCCACGTAAATGAAATTAGAAATTATTAATAAAGGAAAATTGAGAGGAAAAAAAAAAAAAAAGAAGAAATAGTGCAAGTTACTGATAACATGATTTAACATAAAAAATCATTTTAGGTGGGCCACACTTACCTTGCTTATGGACCACTAGTCACTATTTTTAACCATCCATTTGCCTGATAATCCCACCAGCTTGAGTTTTTGGGCTGCAGACATTTGTTTCAAGCTCCCTGGTTGAACGGTCAGGATCTTGCATATACGTGCCAATCTGACATGTGTGATGAGAAAAGGATTCGTATCTCACGTACCAATTACAATATTCTTTTTTGTCATTTGCTCTTTGTTTGATTTCTGAAGTCCTAATCTCTCACACAGTTTTAATATTATATATTATCAATATATAATCAGCATGTGACACGCACGCCAAGGCGGGAAGGAAGAGAGGTCAATTGGGAGAGACACTTTCGAAGGAGCGAGGAAAAAGAAAAGAGTGAGAAAAAAACAAAAGAAAGGCGGTCAAGAATTATCAATACTCTATCGTTTTAGACATATTTCTTATTTAAACTGACATCCTAGCATAAAGCAGTGTGGCAAATATAAAGATAAATATTACTGACTTATCATGATGGCCCCATATACAAACTTACACAAAAAGAGGTGTAGCAAGCTATTCTTACAGGAGCGGAGAAAGCGAGTAAAATCCAAAACACACACAAATTCTTAAAATAATGGAAATAGTGCAGATCTAAATTGAAAATCTCATATAACATCCAATAGAATCTCAAAGGCAAAGTAATTGCATGGGCAAAACTGTTGTTGACTCCCAAGGTCACGTATGGTAGAGATGAGATAAAATGTGTGGTGGATTCAATAACATTACTATCTTTTACTCCTAATTTGAGTCTACCACCATTTTGGCAATGATGGTGGATCATCCTCCTTATATCTGGCCCTAATGAATAGCTATCCAGACCTAAAATTATTTTCTCGGTATAATTTTTCAGTTGTGCTTCACCGACAGTCGGGTCTATTATATGCATCGTCTATGCCGTTGGTACCCTTGAAAAACCACCCCCAATTTGAAAAATGGTGCTAAACTAACATAGGAGACTAGCCTATGCATTGTATAGGTTGACATTTCATTGAATATTACATCATCACTCCCCCAAGATATACCCATCACATGCATCACATGGGACGGTGAGTTTCCAGTGACCGAAAGCTCTGTCGGGCCCATGGTGGTGTCACACATGTACTCAGTCCATCAGTTTGGTCAGCTCAATTTAGGAAGTGGGCCTAAAAATGAGGCAGATTCAAAACTTAAGTGGGCCACACTGCAAGAAATAGTAGCGAGTGAACGCCTAGTATGCAAACCTTCTTGGGACCCTCAGAAGTTTTAGATCAGGCTGATATTTGTGTTTTCCCTTCATCCATCCTGGTAGGAATCACCTTATGAAAGGGTTGGATGGCATTTAAACATCAGGGTAGCGGGTGTTTACATCTCCACCCTTCCTGTCATGTGGCCCACTTGAGTTTTGGGTCTGTCTCATATTAAGGCTAATATCCTAAAATGAGCTTTGGAAACTCATGGATGGAGTGGATGTCACACATACATTAGGTTATAGGAACGTTCTGTAACAGGGGTGACAAGAAATTCGAGTCCTATCACAAGTAGGGCTGTAAGTGGCTGTCTTTAGATGGAGGACGGTCATCCCCTGTCCAGGTACTTTATTTGGAGATCAGAAATTGAGGCCCAGCCCGACTGCAGACCCAAAAAATCACCGACTACAGCTCTCAACAGCCAAAAATGGGAATGGACCCTAGCCTGGGTTGGGCCTCAATAGAGATCATTCTGAAACCTCAGTCGAACCAGTGACAGCCTTCACGTGTTATAAAGAGAGGACTGATCACCTACAACTGGTCGTACGCTACAACCAACTTCCTTTTGCCTTCAGAATTTTAGTTTCCTTCTCTCTTCAATGAAAAAATAAATTGCTTCTGAGAAAGGGTTGTAAGGTGTCCTACAATCCTTGATGGGGGATCATCCCTCAAAGGACGCCGTGCTAGGGCGCAGGTGTGGTCGCTGACAGGCAAGGCCAAGGGCCCCACCAAGTGCAGATGTCTAAACCACACCAAATTTTAGGTCATTCCAGACTGTTATTTGGTGTGGCCCACCTAAGTCATGGATTGGCCTGATTTTTAGGTCCATGGCTCACCATGGAATGGTGCACGTGATTAATGGGACACACACACACACAAAAAAAAAAAGGAGAACGGGTATTCCATAGAGAACAGATCGGGTACAAGTGAAAGTTCCATAACCTTCAGTCCAAGTAAATCTTTCCTACCAACATGCCCCTTGTATGAAATCCATACCATTCAAATGGCAGGCCCCACCATGAGCATCAACTGGCAAAAAATTCAGGCCGCTCCGCTCATCAGGTAGTTCACACCGCTGGAAATAATGGAAAACCCATGGTCTGCCTCAGCATATAGGTGTGGCCCACTGGCCTTAATTTTGTGACTGGCAATCTTCATGGTGGGGCCAACCAGTTAAATGGTATGGATTTTCCACCAAGATGGCACGATGGTGATAAAGACATGGTTGGCTGACAAGTCATGGCACTTATGGTTGTACCTGATCATTTCTCAAGTTAAATCATTCTTTCAAAATATCAAAATGTAAATGTGAAATATGGGTCTTTCCTTTTTCTTTTTCTTTTTCTTTTTTCTTTCTGTGGTGGATGGTTCATATTACATGTCCAGGGTCGTACTGTAAAAGTATCAGATCCATTATCGACCTGTTTGGTTGCCATTGAAAAATGAGTTTATCTCATTGTAGCTAACAGTTAGAGATTTTAATAAGGATTAAAAATAATCTCTAACACCCGTAATTTACAATAACTATGATCTCTAGTACATAATTACAGTTAACTAAAATGAGATGATATCATTTTTTCAACACAATCAGACAGGACCTAAGAGTGTGTGGACATACATCTTGCATTTTAATCTCCATTTGATAAACTTCAAATTGTATTATGCATTTTTTATTAAAACTGTTCTAATACACGCATTATTGAGTTAAATTCTAATTGCAATTAGTCCCTCTAATAACAAACATCTTTCCACGGCAGAAAGAAAGAGTAGGGAATGAAAAATCACTGACGTCCTTTGAACTAGAGGATTCTTGATCTTGTTGGGGTTGTTCATGCATTTTGTTAATTGCAACTTCTACCATGGAACAAGGATATCATGATCTGTAGTTCCATCCTATTAATATTTTAACCTATCCGGGCGACGGGTAGCCTACTTTTTCTTTTAAATGGAAATTATTTCTTCAAAGCCTCCACAGAATGATCAATTGCCAAACCTAAATACCTGTAATTTTACCAACCATTCAATACTCTAGTCCTATATGATTGCTTCAAAAACAATTTTTTTTTAGCACACAACATTTTTCACCTTATATAAAGAGAGAGAGAGAGAAAATACCTATATAAGAGTACAATCTAATGGTAAATGCCCTTGAACCACAACTTGTGGTACTGTACCATCTTTCCCACCAACATGCCACTTTATGTAGATAATCAGAATCATGAAAAAGTGGGCCCCACCATGAAGATCGCCCCGGAAAAAAATCAGACCATTCTGATCATCCTAATTTTGTAACTCATAAGTGCTCTGAATATTAGTTAATAGATGGCTTAATACCCTAATTTTTTTTGTAAGTTTTTCAATTCTTTCTGGATACTGATTTTTAGACAAAGGCCAAAATGATAGTGTGGAATTAACATTCAGTATTGCCTAACAAGTCGAACCTGATGTCAGACGCAAAAGCGAGATGCTGACCACAGCTTTGAGGCTAGCGTTACAAGTTTCACTTAAGAAATGCCAAAAATGCAGATCTTTTATTTCATATATTTTGAAGATGAAGTTGTCCTCATTAACAAAATGCAGGGGGGTTACTGTCAGAAACCCAAGTTTTAAAAACTCCATGCAACCACCTTAAGTGAAAGTAACAGTGCTGATTACCAAAGACAAACTCTACTAATTTCAGTTCCCACCCAACATTGCATTGAATTTCCATGCTCCACTGAAATATCCTTATCTTGTATATATTCACCCTCATACTCAATTCATTCTCAGCTCCCTCACCATCTTCTCCTTCATTTTGAGTTATCAGATTATTCTTATGAAATTTTTATATTATTATTATATTTTTTAATTCCATGAATAAATGATAGAACATCATTTCAGCACATCAGCATCAGATTCAATGGTGGTAAGTACTTTTTTTTTTAAAGCTCGCATCAATCATAATGACTAAAAGTTTATAGTTACAATTTACAAGGATTTCTGATATGCATTTTTTTTTTTTTTTTTTTTTTTTGTCAACAAAAAGGGCGCATTTAGATCAAAATTTTCCTTGCAAAGTTTGAAAATTCTTTTTTTTTTTTTTTTAACCACGGAAAATGGACACCGTGCATCAGCCGCATCCACTCCGAAATAATTTTCAGTTTGCAACATTTTCTGGAGTTTCCAGTATTCCACAACACAATCTAATGAAAGCAAGAGCGTTTAAAATATTTCGGCATGTTTCTCTTATTATTTTCTAGCACCTAGGAATTGTTATGGTGTTATGAGAGTTCAAGACAATGCTGTGACAGGAGAAAGAATGTGCACATGAGAAGGAAGATGAAGCTTATACTCAAGATGGGTCAATGGATCGTCATGGGCAGCCTTCGATCCGAGGAAAGACAGGAGGGTGGAGCATCGGGATTCTACTACTTGGTAGGCCACTCAAAAAAGTACATACGCCTCCCAACTCCCATAGAAGAGACTCATAAGTCTTTCATGGATGGTTTTTCCATCCACCAACATGAGAAAGGAAATACAAAAAAATCTGGCAAAAAGGGTGATGGGAGGATCCTAACGTTCAACTCCACAAAATAAATTGGGAAAATACTACATTGCCAATATTATTTTCTACAATTGTAGGTACTATGCACTTCTAGTAACCAAATGCTTAATCTAAGCAAATCATGAGTTTGCTTATTCAGATTAGGAGAAAAAAGGACCATAAGTCTGGATGTTAGGTTGCATGATCAAAGGACTGTTCTGCCATTCATCTCCTGTGTGAATTGCAGCAAACAAAGTAGTAAGATCGGCCTTTAACCTTAAAGGAATAAAAAATAATAAAAAAAAATAAAAAATAAAAAAATTTAAGCTCCCATCACCTTCGAGATTCAAGCCCAGCAATTTATGTAACATGATCTTTTTTCTCTTTTTTTTCTTTTTTGCCTTTCTTTTCTTTTCTTTTTTTCAAATACCGAGTATACATCGAGGGCTGGTTCAGTTGGCCATGAGAACCACCTCCCCATCTCCTTTTTTACGGTACTTATTGTTACTTCTGCCATTGGCAATGTGAAGCCTGTAGTTCTCACAGAGTCAAACTGTATCAGCATTATGAGTAGGTTTTCATTTTTCTTCTTTTCCTACTTCTTAATTCTTCTTTTTAAAAAACAAAATCAGTGAATCAAGGATTGGCTACTCTTGCATTTTTTGGAGTTGGAGTGAATTTGGTGCTATTCATGACAAAAGTTCTAAAACAAGACAATGCTCAGGCTGCAAACAATGTGAGCAAATGGACAGGGACCACATATGCCTTCTCTCTGGTTGGTGCCTTTGTAAGTGACTCCTATTGCGGAAGATACAAGACCTGTGCCATATTTCAAGTCATCTTCGTTCTAGTAAGTCAGCTTTCTAATCCTATCGTCACTCCTCATTTACCAGATTATCATAACACCATTCTTCACTGTATAGGCTCGTAATTAACATGATCAGTCAGTCATCAGGTGTTGGCCCACCTAAAAGGTTCTTACCTCAAGACCTTGGTGGAGAACGCTCCTGATTACCATTAAATTGCGATCAAAAGATGGGAGATCAATTGGTGTAGATGCAAACGACACCCAAACCCAAAATAGAGATGTTTTTAACTCAAATTTCCCATGCCCTTTCCAGCTTGATAGTTGTCTAGACGCAACTGCCACGAGGAACAGAAAATAAGATGGAAGTGCAACATGAAATAGTCGGTGGTTATTTTGAAAACCCAATAAATACTGATACCTAGTTTTTGACCAGCCAAAGTACTTGGCAGGTCTTCACCAACACCAAGCATTTTCAGCCAAATATCATATAATTACCAACTCCAGTTACATCTACCACCAAGCATGGATGTGCGTCTTCCTAAACCAAAAAACCATCTAAGTTTTTTAAGGGAGCATGGTATCTGAATTAGTTTAAATAGCATTTTCCATGTTTATTTTTCATGTGAAACCATAGGTCTAGCCTCTCTAGGACAATAAACCAATTTCCTAATCCTAATATATGTGAAATGACAGGGTTTGGTGCTGCTATCCTTATCATCTTACCTTTTCCTACTGAGACCATGCATCCCAGGCGATGAAGATCCTCACTGTGTGCCACCTACTGCCATAGAGATTGCAGTATTCTACCTCTGCATTTACCAGATTGCTTTAGGTTATGGGGGCTACCAGCCATCCATTACCACATTTGGAGCAGACCAGTTCGATGATGAGGACCCAAATGAAGGGCTCTCAAAAGTGGCCTTCTTTAGCTATTTTTACTTGGCAATGAACCTGGGGTCCCTCATTTCCAACACGGCTTTGGTATATGTGGAAGATGAAGGGAAGTGGGTCCTAGGGTTTTGGAGTTCTACAGGGGCTGCATTTGTAGCATTGGTCTTGTTTCTTGGTGGGACCCCAAGGTATAGGCACTTCAAACCAGGTGGCAACCCTTTACCTAGGGTTTGCCAGGTAGTAGTCGCAGCACTGAAGAAATGGAGAGTTGAGATGCCACCATGTGGAGAGAACCTCTACGAAGTGGATGGAAAGGAATATGCTATCAATGGAAGTCGAAGGATATTCCGTACCCAACAATTCAGGTACTTTTTTTTTTTTTTTTTCGAAAACAGTTTTAAGAGGTAAAGAATAACGGCTGCAGCTACTTTCAAGCTATTTTTTTCTTTTCTACTCTACGATTATGAATAATGATTCATATTTGTCAATTCAAGGTTCTTGGACAGAGCAGCAGTGATCACTACAAAGGATTTCAGCCTACAAGGCCAAGCTCTTGCTCCAGACCCCTGGCGCCTATGCACAATAACACAAGTGGAAGAAGTGAAATGCATACTCAGACTCATCCCCATTTGGCTCTGCACCATAATCTACTCAGTGGTATACACACAGATGGCTTCTGTCTTTGTTGAACAAGGTGCCGCCATGAAGACTGCCATCTCAACCTTCCACATCCCTCCAGCAAGTATGTCCATCTTCGAAATACTTGGGGTGGCATGTTTCGTTCTCCTCAACAGACAATACATTGTCCCTCTCTTCCGCGGACTGCAAAAGACGAACCCAAGAGCCCCTGCAGAGCTTCAAAGAATGGGAGCTGGGCTCATCATCTCAGCAATGGCGATGGTTTCTGCTGGAATTGTCGGAGCTCCAGAGGCAAAAATATGCTGATGTAGGTTGTAATGACTGCAAGGACGCTAGCTCTCTTAGTATTCTATGGCAGATTCCTCAGTATCTATTGATTGGAGCTTCTGAGGTGTTTATGTATGTGGGTCAGTTGGAGTTCTTCAACAGGCAGGCCCCAGTGGGGCTAAAGAGCTTTGGGAGCGCACTATGCATGACATCCATGTCACTGGGGAACTATGTGAGTAGCTTGCTGGTGACAATAGTCATGGACATAACCACAAGAGATCATCAGCCCGGTTGGATACCTGAAAACCTCAACAAGGGTCACATGGAGAGGTTTTACTTCTTGCTAGCAGCTCTGACAGGCATTGACCTTATTGTTTACATGTTATGTGCAAAGTGGTACAAATGCATCTCATTTGAAGGGAAAGGTGGAGCCAGAGAAGTCAGTCATGATACCAATTCGTTTAAAGAATTTAGTAGTGGGTGAAAGCTGGGCAGGTTATTAAGCAAGACATGTAGCAGTAAGCCTATGACCTGTGTTACATGGGTAGCTGAAGTAAGATAGATACCAGGTGGAAACACTTACAGCGAATGTTGAAATAAAAGACAATGACGACCCATCTTTCAAAGTTATCTAGAAATTTCCAAGGCGTGTTTCCTTCCCCGTGTTTCCTTCCCCATCCGTAGTGGGATTTGTCTTCTGATCCCATTAGGATTGTAAAGAAAGTGATAGAAATGGGACATGTGCCACAATATGAGTAGCTAACAAAAGAAGATAGTTTGGTCATAGTTTGGTCAGGATGTAACAACTTGAGATCGTGTCTTGACCAATATTGATCATATGGTGTTTGTACCTTATCTGCCTCCAAGAAAAACAAGAAAAACAAGAAAATAAAAGAAAAAAAAATATAAGGTGTAATTTGGTGCAGTGTTTCGGATGCTCAGCTGGTTGATCAATCAAATTCTCTCTTCTTCTTCTTCTTTTTTCTTTTTTTATGCATAGCTAAGCTGTGTTTGTAAGAAACACTAATGATGATGGTACGTTCTCCAGCAAGTGGCCTGATGTTTAAAACTCATTTGATACAAAATATGACCACTTATAAAAAGTGAATGTTCACCTTCACATTCACTGCTACCATAGCACACTATACATGAGTTCTACAAAACATCTAAGAAAGATTACTACAGTGGATGATATGCAGATAATCTGAGTGCCTCTAGTACAAAAAAGGATAGCCCCTCGTAAAAAGCATGAGCTTCATGGAAAGCTCTTTAACTTCTAGCAGTTAAGCTAATTACAAATTTACAAGTATCACCAGAGGGTTTGAGATAAAACATCAAAGAAGCATAAGAGATACCCTTGTTACATTAGCAGTCTGCGAGCAGGTTTTCTTCCATGTGAGAATGAAACATGGAAATAGGATTAAGTTTATAGAACAATGTGAAGACTAATCAAACAGAAGTTCACCATGGAAAAGGACTGCTGATCTGTAGTAGTCATCAACATGGTTAAGTCCCAAAAACATTTCATG
Source organism: Liriodendron chinense (assembly GCA_003013855.2). Lineage (NCBI taxonomy): Eukaryota > Viridiplantae > Streptophyta > Magnoliopsida > Magnoliales > Magnoliaceae > Liriodendron > Liriodendron chinense. Next base: position 7,561,666 of record PVNU02000637.1, on the reverse strand, counting down.
TGGTTGGTAAAGTAACTCGAATACAGAGCCATGCTGCCTCACAAGGTTGTCCTTGGGACATCTAATACTATTCAAAACTTATCACTGGAAACAGTCGAGTAAAACTACAAATGCACTCAAGACACTTTTGATGACTCTAAACGGTTGCTATTGTAATGCAGGGGCATTTTCACACCGGGCTCGAGTGGGGCGGCCAATGCAAAGCAGGAGCACACTCGGAGTGGGGCAGACTGTGCGAAGCGGCTGCACCGTGTAAAGCGGGGTGGCTCACGAAGGAGGTTCGACCGGAGCCTGGCCTAGCCTGGGCTATGAGATAAAAGGATATTCCGTGTCTCCTCCATCAGCTCTAGAGCTTTTGGTGAGTTGATCGGATGTCCTGTGTCAAATTGGTATCAGAGCAGGAGGTCTCGTGTTCGAGACTTCTCACAGGGGATGATTAATGTAGAGGCATTTTCATACCAGATTCGAGTGGGGCAGCCCGCGCGAAGCGGGAGCACACTCAAAGTGGGGCAAACCGTGCGAAGCGGCTGCCCCGTGCAAAGTGGGACCCATGCAAAGTGGGGCGGCTCATGAAGGAGGGTACGACCAAGGCCTGGCCTAGCCTAGGCTATGAGATAAAAGGATATTCCAGTGTCTCCCCCATCAGCTCTGGAGCTTTTGGTGAATTGGTTAGATGTCCTGCGTCATATTGGTAAAGCTTCTTTTTTATTATTACCATTCTTCAGGTGAACTGCAATTCACATGACAATTTCCTAGTACATTCAATCTCCACTATCAGATGTGTTGCAGATATATCCATAACTTCAATTAGAAAAATAAATAATCAATAACTAATCTCAGTAAAAAAAAAATATATTGCCTATTCCAAAGTACATATGTCACCCTTGGACCTCACGGACTTGGATGTGATGAGTAGACTCTTGGCGCCAGATCGGTTGTGTTCCACTCTGGACAAGAGTAACATGTTCTCCCTCCTTCAACAAACCTCGGCTCTGGTGCATGAAAATTTTATAGAATTAATTACCAAAGGGTAAAACGAGGAGAAATAAAAGCATTCAAAATGCATGACTGCAAGCATTCCATACCAGCAAGAGATTCAGAGCTCGAGAGAATGTCTCTTCTGCATCATTGGAGAACTGCATATATATGGGCAGCACTCCATGATAAAGTGCCAGCCTCTGCTTAACCCTTTCTCTGCCAAGCACGAAATTCTAATTCTATCATCACAAAAATTGCATAACAACAACAGAAGGCCTAAATCTATAACTTGCACATCAGCAAGCCAGCAACTGAGAAAAAGTCCTCAATGCCAAATGCTGGCTATTTGCATCCTGAAATTTTCTTGGAAAGCAAATATGAAGGTCATATATTTTCAAAGCAGTGCTGTTTCTAGTGGCAGTTTGACAGAAAACCCTCCAAAAATATTATAATCTAACAGTTAAAAATACAAAGCAACCTGTATAAATCAAACAGTTAAATCTCATAATGATTAGTGCAGTGAGCTTACTCATTCGTGAAGGCAAAGATGGTAGAGGAAGGCCGATAGTGGCTTAACAGTGTAGCCATTGATCCCGTTCTCGTGAAGACAAGAATGGATGTGCTAAGAGTGTTTGCCATTGTAGTTGCATGGAAGGCCAAACATGGCACCCATGTGGCTCTGATAAAACTGTACACAATAAATAGCCTTTGAGAGGAGAAAGGAATAAAAGAAATTGATTGTACATAGAGGAGAATTGCATGTATTTGACTGCCATGTTCTACATTTCAATCTTCTTAAGCCCAGTATCGTAGATGTGTTACCAGACCAACTTATCCATGATTAAAAGGAAAAGGGACCTTCCCTTGTTGGTATAATTATCGTCAAGTACCTTGAGAGCAGTAGCCGGACTTGGAGCGGAGATGCTGTTTGACAAAGTTGATTCAGTCCTCAATGCCACAGTATGCATTACTTTGACAGCCTTCAATGGATACCTAAAGTAACAGTTGCATATACATAACATCTTCTATTGATCATGAATACACATGGAACAAGGAATATAGCAGTTCTCCAATATACTAGATAAAAATATGACTGCTTGCATAATCAATATTAACTGTATCATTATTTTGAGACCATGAAAAACTAAATTCTTTGCCTGCCAATTCACAACTGCCCTAAATTGATCTGATTTTTCACTCCATTTTTCTGAATGGAAACAAAACTAATCCCAATTTATTCAGAATGTCATTTTTACGACCTTCGTTCTTCAGTCGTAGTATACTTCTTTTCATAAGATCTCCCCATGTGCAATACAAAATGGCATTCAGAATGATTTCGCCAAAGATGTACAATTTACTTTCAGCTTGACTAATGAGAATGCCACCGATTGTGATTTACAAAACTTACTTGGAAATAAGTAAAGCTTCAGGAATGATATACCTTGTTATCAAATAACCAATTTTATTAAAAACGGAGGAGAGGAAACCCAAAATCAACCACCGGCTACCCAAATTCCATCACATTAGTGGAACATCAAAGTTTACAACCTAGTCCCTAGTTGCCCCTCCCCTAGCCAGCAAGCATCAAAGTTTTCCATGCAGTGAATGTGAGAGAAGGAAACATTGAAGGCACCGGCATCTCTCTCACTTCCTCTATCGATGATAACAGGGCCATCAGCTAATAATAGATTACTGAATGATTAAAAAAGGTTATCCATGAGACAAGGCACCAATTTGCCAAAAGAGAAATTTTAATCATAAAAATTCTTTGAGGGTTTGAGGTTTGAACAGTTCTTTCTGAAATGTTATGACTAGTCATATAGCAAGAAATCTATACAAAAAGTACTTCACATGGCTAGAAGTCTATACAAGTACTTACTTCCCATGGGCAGTTTCACCAGAGAGCATAATGGCATCAGCACCTTCTCGTACTGCAATTGCAATGTCAGAGACCTCTGCTCTTGTTGGAGTTGGATGGTTAATCATGCTCTCCAACATGTTTGTTGCCACAATCACCGGTTTTCCCATGCTATGGCACCTTCTAATGATCTCCTCCTATTTGATCAGTACATCGAAGCTTCAGTTACTTTTTACTGCCACAAGATAAAAGCTAAACCTAGAATTTGATTTTCTGAACCTCACAAATCTTTGGATAAGGTCATAGGGAGTCGTAAGTTGCAATTTTGCCTCAAATTTCTTGTCATTTGGACTAACAACGAGACCTTATTTGGGTTCGTAATAAGAGGATCTAAGCTTAGCTTAATTCTGGGCAAATTTATGCATTGTGCCCAACAAAGCGCTGATAAGGTTGGGTTATGGCTGAAATACTCAAAACCAGTGTTTTAAATAGCTACACTATGTAGCGTGTAGCTTACTGCTACGTAGCGTAGCTTAGCCTAAACACTAAGTAGCTCATGAAAATCGTAGCTCATGAAAATAGCTTAAGTTGCATGTAGCCTACGTTGCATGATTAATTTGGGTATGCTACACACTACATAGACTACGCTACACTGCTACATAGCTCACATTACAAGTCATTTTTCACAATAACATTAAAATCAATAATGTTTTTAATGATTTGTTACATTTTTCTATTTCAATGAAAAGTCATTAGTCTTTTCAATGCTTTTAGTACTAAAATAATATAAGAAACAGTTTTAAATCAGTTTTGTTGCTCTTTCTTCACTTCCAAACTTAATAATCACCCCTTGTTATTACTTTAGATCGCATTTAGTTGCACCAAATATCATGAAAATTTGTTAAATTTTATTATTAATCATCTAATTGGGTGCAACCAAGTGTAACCTTGATTAAAAATCTAAGTAGCGTGTAGCGTATGTAGCTTACGCTTCATGCTTCAGAGGAGTGAAGGCTATGCTACACGCTATTCACTATTTAATACACTGCTCAAAACATAGTGCAAACTACCACACATCCTCCACAACCCCAAGCATTATGCAACTAAACAAGCATGGAAAGGCCCCTATGTGTCTAAAGTACTCATGTAGAATCTGAACAAAGCCTGCTCTAAGTCGATTATTTTTATAATGCTACATGCTATCATGCAACAACTTAAATGGAATCCTTAGTGGAATCAGTTTCTTAAAAAAATGACTTATAGAGGGAGGGAGGGGGAGAGAAAGATGGCAGAAGTCAAAATCACCTGCAACAAAGGAACTTCTTCAATTGGAAGCTCAGCTCCAAGGTCTCCACGAGCCACCATTGCCTATTAATATTTGAGCAAAAATTATTAGAAACTACTACATATATAATCATTGTAAACAATTATATGATGAAAATGGCTACATGATAAAGAGACTTTGAGAAGACTAACTGATGTAGGATGACCTAATTATGATGCATGTTTATAGACACAATTATTCAGCGGAAATAAAAGGCAATAATAATCTAAAATTCGAGCATTAATCATCATAACTAAGAAAATCATAAAGGAAACATGCAATAGAGTGGGCCATCGTCACAACCATGGAGTATGGAATTCAATAATTACTTAGGTTGGATCCGGCGAGGGATGAGACCTCCCGATCTTGCATGGTCATACCCAATTGATCAATGAAGATCACTAGTCCGAAGAATCAGAAAGTTTCTCGGATTAGAGATTTGAGAATTTGGGATTTAGGGTTTAGATTGATTCTCAAAGTTTGATCGAGGAAGGATTAGCAAAACTGGAAAATAGAACAAAGAAGATGATTACCTTGAAGAATTTGGAGGGGCACAAGAAGAAGTTAGAAGAAGAAGATCAAGGAGAGAGAAGAAGCACCATGAGAGAGAGAGAGAGAGAGAAGAGAGAGGCCATCAAAGAGGTTTGCTTTTCATTAATAATCAACTAATGAAAAAGGTTTAGGGCAACACCCTTATCAAATTCGGAATTAGCATAATTACTAAAATACCCCTCATGATACTAACAAAATTTCAAAAAAAAAGACATTTGCATGAAAAAAACATGCGCACACTAACCCAAAACTCAAATGAGTAAAAAATGCATAAAATAAACTCAAATCTAAGATGTCCAATGGACTCCAATGATGGTGTGATGAAAGTGGGCCACGACGAACCAACGGTCCGATCACATCATCATCACAATCCAATGGTCCGATCATCTCCTCCAAGCAACTCACACGTCTTCCCAATGTGGGGTCTTTTCAAATGTCTCGGACTACATGTGTAAGGTCGTCAATGCTCCTCAAGTCTTCACAAACAATCCAGGTCCAGTCATCGTCGAGCCATAAAGATATAGGTGTCACTCGCCTCCTACGCTGATAAACCCTAAAGGGCCTGATGTCCGCATCACTAACATTTATTTTATGTTTATTTTGAAAGGTGGCCAAGATTAATATGTAAATGGATATTTTCTTCATCTTTTTCATTTCCTTAGATGGAGATTAACAAACATGGTCGAGTCGTCTTCATCCAAGAATCCAAACTGCCAAAGATCTTTTATTTTTAGTGATATTTATCATTTAGGGAGTGAAAATTTTTGCTTTGCATCAGACAATATAGCTCCTTCCAAGTTGTGTTATTTAGACATGCATCTTTTTATTTAATATGACTTTCAATTAAAAACATTATTCTACAAATATTACTTATATGGGGTGCACATACAGACGATGGGACTAATAGAAATACGTGGAAGCTACATAATTTGAACATAAATAGTAATAAAGAACAAAAGAAAAAGATAAATTAATTTTTTTTAAATAATTAATAGGCATCATGATGAGTCTAACTCAACAAATGTCTAAGTATAGATATGAAAATAGAATTTTTCTTCTCAGAAAGATTCTACTAGACAATTCCTAAACACATTAAGATAAGGAAAATCAATCAATCATGAATTCATGATTTCTATGACCTTATTTGCATATATAGACTTGAAATGAACAAGAAAAAGAAAAACATCCATGGTGACTACTTATAGAAGCTGGCATGTTTATTCCAAGCTCATATTTGAGCATACATGATTTCAATTCGTGAATGAAGTGGAAGATTAACCTTAGAAGTCAAGTTGAACCAAAAAAAAAAATCATGCTTAATCACTCTAGCATCAAGGGAACTGAGAACGGGTTCAATTTTATGAATCTATAACATGACTTACCCCATCAGATGCAGAAATGATTGAATGAAGATTTGGTATTGAATCAGCACTTTCAATTTTGACAGTCACGTGAATATCTGCACCACAGCCTAAAAAAGAAAAGTTCCCCTTCCTAATCTTTCTCCAAGTACAAGAAAAGTGAAATGGCATTAAAATGAAAAGCCTCATTGAATAATGATGGAACATAGTTTTTGAATTTTATGATGGAACATAGTTTTAGAATTTATGATGGAACATAGATTCTGAATTTTACTTTTGAGATAGTCTTTCAATTCATGGACAACTTTAGCATCTTTAACAAAAGAAACAGCATAGAAATCAACTTTGTTGTCCACCCCAAACTTGATATCTTCCCAGTCCTTTTCTGTAAAGAAAAAGGAGAAAAAAAAAATATTGAGACAAGCAAGCATCAAAGTTAAATATTTTTAGAGAAAAACCGAAAGAAACAGAAAAGAACAAGAAGTATTAAGATGGCATTGCCATATGGAAACAATAGAAAGTAACCTGTAATGGAAGGCAAGGTTGCGCTTTTTCCACGAACATTTAAATGGCGTCTTGATTTAAGTTCTCCTCCATCAATTACTTCACACTTGACCAAATCCGATGTTTTGGACTTCACAACTAATGACATCATTCCTCCTATAACAGATACAATAATGTAACTTGTTCAGCTTGATTTACAAACAAGCCATGAAATTCATACTTAACTAAATCCTGGACATTGACAAGATTGCAGCGATCCCCCTATTTAAGGCAAAGGATGGTGATAAATGCAAGGTTTATTGCCTCCAAGATCACAATGAAAACTTACAAAACAAATACAAATCATCTAGGTAGGGTATAATGAATATCACAAGCCCAAACATGACCCTATTAGGTAGGCTTAGGTAGGCCCCATGAATCACAATATGGCAGTATGGTCAAACAAGTGAGTCAAACACAACCTGAAGGTATGATTCATGTTCATTTCTTAAGTGCTTTTCCATGGTATCTTTAAAGTTTAAGCCCATCAATGGAACATATTTAAGGGAAAACATATGGCATCATCAGCAGAAGGATGCAATTCAACTAGAAGGAAAATCAAGTTAAACATGACACTACAAGGCTTTGCAATTTAAATGCAAGCTCACCAGTAAAGATATGATCCATGTTCCATTTATCGCATGCCTTTGTTTGATCTTTAAAGTTTAAAATTATCAGTAGGGTATATGTAAGCCTAACAAAATCAAATGGGAAAACTAACAAAAGTACGCAACTCCACTGGAAGCCAAGTCCATGCAAATGGAAAACCCCAATGCTTTGCAATTAAAGTACAAGCTCTCTAACAGGCAACAACAGAAGTTGTTTTCATGATATGTCTCACCATGAACATATCCAAAGACAAAAGGACACATGAACACCCATCCATTTATACATTTCATCCTTGCCACTAGTGAGATGGTTTTCAAGATCCACAACCCTCATTAAAATGTCATGAACCTTGAATCTACTTAACAACACCAATCACTAGCAACATGATCCTATTTTTTTAGAATCATTGCTTCAATGCTAAAAGAGTCAGAACATTAGGTACACAACAAAGTTTCCAATGGAAAGCCATTTTCAAGATTAACAATACTTAATTATGAAGTGACATTTGAAAGAAACTTCACTTACCATCAACCAATAGTGTATCCCCAACTTCCACATCATTCACAAAGTCATCATAATTTACACTAACAGTGTCTTCTGAGCTGACTCCTCTTTTAATGGTGAAATTGAACTCTTGGCCCTCCTTAAGCAAGATAGGTTGAGGGACATCTCCACTTCTAACCTCAGGGCCCTAGAAGATTCCAACACCATATACAATAATCATTTCTTTTACAGGGGTAAAAAAATAAGATAATGAAACAAAAGTATTAGCATCAGTGTGACCCAAGCCAAACTACAATAAGACAAATAGTTGCAAGAATTATTTCAGTACAATGCATTCAAGGAAATATTTAGATGTAATTATTACTGGTCCAGATAGAGAACCAGGTTCACACTATTATAGTCTCTTGGGACCAAATACAATTTTTGGTATTTAAAACAATGTAGAGCATTTATTCTCTGCCACTACCAAGAGCAAATCTTATTTGAATTTGGAAAGCTAGGTGAAACCACTAAAGAGCACCTGAAATTAATATGTGAATACATCACCACCAGTCATCATCTAAGCCTTACCCCAATATATGTTCTTCCAAATTTTGGCATTTCAAAATTCTAGATGGGAACCATTTTCCAGTATTTATTGATAATATATGCGGCATCCTAATTCCTTTTAAGTTTTTGCAGCTCTAGTTCAAGGAGCTCCACAATGTCAATTCAAAGAAAGAAATATTTTGGAAATAGTTGCCTTACGAAAGTACAGAACTGCAAAAGCCGGCTTATTGAAAAATATAAAGCTGGTAAACAATATTTCTTCCTCAACACCATTGTCTTTTTTTTCTTTTTCTTTTCTGAAGGATCGCAATGTATGCTTCAAGAGAAAAAGGAAAAACAACAGGATGACAAGATGGAAAATGGGCCAATGGCTGATGATGTCGGATTTGAAATTGGCTCCATGAAAGGTAGTAAGGCATATCTTCTATCTCCAAAGAACTCTCAAGAGTGTGTTGTGATTGTTGATGGCTAGACGACTTCAATGTGAACCATCAATGCAGTAGCAACAATTCATCATTTGCCATATTGGCATAAACATATGTGTTTCTCCTCAGAAATTCCATGTCCTAAGAATAAATTGATACGGACAAAATGAAGTAGGAAAAAAAATGAAAGAAAAGAAAGATAATTGCACCTTCCAAATATCATAGTCAAAAAAAAAAAAAAAAAAAAATCAATAACAAGACTTCTATTAAGAAAAAGAAGGATGAGAAAAGTTTTAAAAAAATAAAATAAACCTCAATCAAAGTCAATATTACGTAAGAATTAGATGTGCTAGGGAACAAATCATGATAATGATGTGCTCTGCACTCAAAGAAAATGTTGGAGAGGAATCATCAAATAAATATAAAATATTAATGCATAGCAAGCAAACCTTAGTGTCAAGCATTATGGCGACAACATTGTCCTTGGACTGAGCATTGTATTCTTTAACCAGATCGATAGTCTTCTGGTGGGAAGCATGATCTCCATGGGACATGTTTAGTCGTGCTACATTCATTCCCTCTTCTGCTAGTTTCCATATCATTTCACGTGTACTTGTGGAAGGCCCGATGGTACACACAATCTTTGTTTTCCTCCTCGCAATTGAAGTTGCCGTTGGCTCCCCCAATTTGTTATTAGCTGATTGTAGTAGCTCGAAAGTCGAGTTAAACTTCTCCTGATCAAGTTGGAAACTTTAGCTAGTTAAAGCTTATACTTTTTATGAGTTATATGATACAAAGGCTGCATATGACACTTGATACGCAGGTCGCAGGCACTCAGAAATTGTATGCATGGCATATATTAACTCAAATAAAACCAACTAGATTATGCAGCGCACTGTCGCCAAGTCACAATCCGAAGACAGATTGGTTGAACAATCATATCCTATGATTCGTGGACACTTGTTAGTGGAAATAGAACTGTTGGACTGTGTTTCACTTGGAAGTTGTAACTGTCCAATAAATGTCCACCAATCCAATTGTCAGATAATCAAATAAGCTTAAATTTTTTGGGGTCATTTGGAAACCTGTAAATGAAGCTAACTGTAAATGGTTTACAGTCTGTCTTTGGATGCTGAAAAATGCCTGTAAATGATTTACAGGCTGTAAATCATTTACAGCTTTTCAGTCCCATTTGATTTATAGGCAAAACGCTTAGGGCCTGTTTGATTTTGGCAAATCCGGTGTAATTACTTGTAAAGTAGCAATCATGACTTTCTACCGGCATTTGTAAAACATTGTAATTACTGCACTAGGAGACTGCGTCTACAGTCGGCGTAGGCAGTGAAATGTCTCTTTGAAAACTGAAAATGCAAGAGGGAAATCTCTCCAAATTGGGTTTGCTCTGTACACAAGGTGATGCTGACAGACTGCTGTATTCTGGTCTGCATGCCGATTGTAAAACGGTAGTCCAGAGTGGTAATATCATATAAACCCTTCTTATACGATTTTAGAACCCCCTCTCCTCCACAGCAGGAAAACCAGAAGGTACAGCTAACACATTACTCATGCTCTGATATCGACTTCATACCGTTAGATGTACTCATCTCCTTTGACACCACATGCATGCCATCCAATGTGAATCCTAATCCACCTCTCTGTTCTCCATCTTCTTTCTTGGAAAGGAATACAGTTAGTATCAGGCGGAGAGCACAAGTAGAATATGTGTGCCCCGGCCTCACAAACACAGTGCGGCCATTGAATCCGTGGGGCCCATGTTGATGTATCAATGTTGTACATCCACACTGTCCATCCATCTTGCCAGTGCATCTTCTGGAATGAGCCGAAGAATGAAGCACATCCGAATCTCAGGTGCACCACACCATAGAGGACAGTGGTGATTGAACGCCCACCATTCAAAACTTTCGCCACAAGATCTGGCTAAAGGGAAAAACAAATATCAGCATGATCCAAAACTTTCGCCACAAGATTTGGCTAAAGGGAAAAACAAATATCCGCATGATCCAAAACTTTTGCATGCCACAAGAAATTTATAATGGTCAATCTAGACTGTTTCATATGGTGTGGTCCACCTGACATGTTGGATGTTGGATCTGCTTCAGCAATGGGTTCATGCCCTCAGCTGAACTGGCAACATGGATGGACGGCCCGGATATACCATACATATCAAGGTGGGCCCCATGGTCAGGGCGGGCACTGTGTTGGGTAAGGCCAGGACATTAGTCGTTAGGCCATCAAGAACCCATTTTTACCTTCTCCATGTACCACATGGAGGACATCAATTCAATCAATGCCTATTGATTAGAAAATTACGTGCATAAACGAAACACCTAACATTAGTAATGATGACCCATTGACTATGTTGTGGAGGTGGAAACAAACACCTTCATTCCCAGTCAAATTACACTGTAAGCAGTCAACATTACAAGTATCTCCACACAATTACCAGTTACCGTTACAATTACATTGTAATGGAAAACCAAACACCCCTTTACAGACTCTCTAACCCCTTTTGGAAAGATTGGCTCTCCATTTACAGGACTTAAATAATTTACAGGCTATCCAAACACAGACAATCATGTACAGCTTACAGCCAAACAGGACAGGCCGTAAATGATTTACACCTGTAAATCATTTACCACTTAAACCGTTTACAGGCATACAAAAGACCCCTTGCTCCGTGATATGTCATGTGGGGTACGATAATTTGGACAGCCTCATTTGAAAATTTATTGGCCACTGCAATTTCTAACTAATGTTTTGGGCCTGCATATCATCCATCACACTCTGCCGAAGTATCGAAGTTTTTCTCTTATACTTTATACGGTAAGAAAGAAAAAATGAAAATGAAAATGAAAATTTTAATATAGAAAATCCAATAAATTTAGAGAGAGAGAGAGAGAGAGAGAGAGAGAGAGAGAGAATTCAAGATACAATCCTGTGTCAATCACTAATACACCAAATAACAGTACGAGAGGATCACATCACCGTCAGTCCAGAACAGCTCTGATTTAATTAACAGGTGGCGGACGCAACCATACACTTCGTAGATTTCATCAATACCAATCTAATAGAGGGAGGCTGAGCGGAACTATTTAAGCAAAAAGATGAGGAAAGAAATTCTTACAAGATCTAAAGGACCGTTCATTGCTGCGGGGTCGGCTCTTTCATTCCGCTCCGTCAGTTTCATCGACACGGAGAAACGCTTGCCGAGGGATCTCGATCTGCTACCACATGGGAATCCGGTAAGGTTTCTTGAGGAGGCGAGACGGTCGAAGCTGATCCGCCTCCCGTTTCCGCATTTCAACGGTGAGATTCGCATGGAGAGATTGACCTCCGACGCAGCTGCCATTGGAGAGGAAAGAGAAGAAAATAGAGATGAAGAGGAAGGGTATTCTTGTCCTTACAATGAAAGAGGGGAGATGTTCGTAAGCTGAGAGAAGCAGAGGGAACAAAAGAATATCTGAATGGCAGCAGACGGATTTTTCTGCAGAAGAAGACGAGAAAGCCTTCGTTTGTTTTACTCCGCCGCGTTATACGGGCGCCAACGAACACTTCAATTAAAACCCTACACGGACTGTGCTGACCGCACGTGCAATCATTCAACCAGGGAAGGACGCGGATTCCTTTCGCCGGAAGTTCCTGCCTGGTATGCTATGTGGGTCCTACATGATGTTTTTGAGAAATCCACTCCGTCCATCCGTTTTTGTATCTCATTTTAGGATGTTATAATGATAATGAGGAGGATCCACAACTTAAGTAAGGCCACACTAGAGGAAAAACCAGGAAAAGAGTTTCCTACCGTTGAAATCTCCCTGCGCTCCACGTTGATGTTTATATACCATCCAAACAGTTTATAAGTTCATTCCCACTGGGATGAAGTGAAAACACAAAAACCTAGCATGTTACGAAACTTTTGTGGCCATTATAAATGTTTTAACAGTGGCCACTAAATCCCCATTGATTCCTCTTGTGTGGCCCACTTGAGTTTTGAATGAGCCTCATTTTTGTTCTCATGTCTTAAATTGAGATCAAAAAACGTATGGACGGAGTGGATTTCTCAGAAACATTATGGTGGGCCCCACCTAGCATCCTGCCAATTGCTTTTTTTGGGAAAGCCGCGTTCTTCAATCGGGTCGGTTTTGCTGCTGGGCTGAGCTCGCACTGGCGGAAGAATCCCTATAGCCCGCTTTGGTACGGTACTGACCACCTGTAGTAATGGGCCGGACCACAACCTGACCCACTCAGCCCAAAATTTGATCTAATCGCTATTTCCCACGTGAATCAAAGCATTTGTGGTCTCAAATCCAACCAGTTGGAATAAAGCTACGTTCCACCTAATGGACAATTTTCAGACTTTAATGTGTGTAGTATCCCACCCGTACAATAATAGGTTGGCCCTGCAACGAGGATCACCTGTGTATCAAAAGTGTGTAGAATCACGTTTGAAAACTTTCTTCTTTTTTTTTTTTTTTTGGCTGAAAACTATAAAGTTTAGTAGGCATGAGTCTAGACAAGATTTTAATTATTCAAACAATTATTTTATATTTTTTTAGGAATTATTTTTTTTATCTTCTCGAGAGCACACTCCCTACATCATTTATCCACTCTGTCCATCTGTTTTTACGTCTCATTTTATAGCATGGCCCAAAATTGAAGCACATCCAAAGCTTAAGTGTACTGCACTAAAGGAAACAATGGAAATTGAACACGGGCAATTGAAAAATGCCTTAAGAGCCACAGAAGTTATCAATCAAGCTGATTTTTTTTTTCTACCTCCATATCCAGGTCTGTATGACCTTATGAACAGGTTGGATGACAAATAAACATCACCGTGGGCCCAAGGAAGGAATCAACTATGGAAGTCATTATCCCCATTATTTTCTGTGGCGTGGTCCACTTAGAAGTTTGGAAATGCTTCAACTTTGGACTCATAGCCTAAACTGATCTGGAAAAACGGATGGATGGTGTGGATAAAACACATATATCACAATGGGCCCTACAAAGAATCCACACTCCGCATGTATTCTGGTGAGGTTGAGCTCTAAAGTCAGCAAGTATAAGCAGGCAAACCAAACGGAATAGCCTTAATCAGATGAGCTCCGCCATACACATACTCTGTCCCAAAAATTTGGCCAGTCTACTCATCAGGTGTGCCATGTGCAAATGAATAAAATGAATAGGTAGAGAAACGTGTGATGAACGGTTCATATCAAACATGGATGTGGGTTACCTTTTATGTCTGTACCGCCCTGATTTATACGAGATTATTGCCCTACTCTTTGAAGGGTTGTGATGCAACAGAGATAACTCTATCTTGTGATGGGATATGGTGCCTCTTCCAGCCATACCGATGGCGGTTGGATGATTGATTGGGACACCCACGTTGTCGACTGGACCCCACTGAAGATGGACCATGGTTCGAAGAGCGGTTTGTTTAATTTTAGCCCTTCGACTGAAAAACCGAAGTCATTAATGGTTGAAATTTAGGAGAAAAATGAAGAAAGATAGATGGCTCAGATCACCAGACTAATGATTGTGATTTTCAGGGATAAAAATGAAGAAAATTTTGATGGATCAGATCATCGGACTAATGGTTGAGAATTAGGGAGGACAACGAAGAAAGATTGATGGCTCAAATCATCAGATGGATGTGATCTTTCAACAATGGCCCATCCATGTTAGTGTCCACATCTCTGGAAGTATTGATCTGCCATCCATCTGCAATATGTCCGGATGCATGGAAGACTGAGATCACAATGCGCTGGAAACTTCTACAACACGTACACGTTTACCTTTTGCTAGTAAGGCTGGCAAAGGCCCACGGTGGGCCCACCATATCTGGGCTGGGTAAAACGGATGATTGAGATCATTTATGGGAAATAGGCCTATCCAAAATTCCAGCCACCCCTCTGGTGGGATTACCATGAATTGATCCATATTCATTAGAGAATCCGAACCATCCATCCATGGCTTGGAAAATGAAAAACTATAAAAAAAAGACGGCCCACTTATTAGTTTTAGTTTCACCGTGTAGCCCATGAAATGTACGCAGAACCCAATATGAGTATGCATCGATTAGGGATAAAAATGGGCCCAGTTAATCTGGGCCTGAGGGGAGGCTAGACCTGAGCCATTCAATAATCAGGTTGGAATTTTGGACCGAGACCCAACCTATTGAAATTCCTGTTGGGTCTGGGTCTGGTCAAGTCAAAAATAGTCAACTTATTAACTTAATGGGTTGGGTCAAGACGCGAGCTCTTTATCACATGGTTCTAGTCTACGTTGGTATAAAAATTAGAATTGAAATTTCACATGATGGGTCAGGGCCTGGTTTATTTTAGCGTGACCCAAATCGAACACATTTAAAAACTGGGACCAGGTGACAAGCATCTGACCGGGTTGATTTTGGGACGATCCAAACCCAACTCATTTAGTAATCCTGGTCAAAACTTTTAGACCTAGACTCACCCCATGGGTCTAAATTTTGAACCCACAACCAAATAGTGTCCAATGATGTACTGGTACCCATTCATAGTTTGTACAACTTGAGGTAACTTTAACCCCATTTGCACCGGGACTGGCTTTTGAACTAGTCGGTCAGGCCTTCTGGCTTGAACATTTTGATTTTTCTAGGCCCAATCCGGTCCCATTGCCAACCCACTTGCACCCTAACCGTAAGCGCCATGGCCCCACCCCATAACTGTTCGTTTGACAGCTAGCCACTGGACAGGTGTTAGCATCCTCTTGGAGTGATCGTTTGGATAATCAATCATCTACCGTAGGGTCCAAGATTCGGATGGTTTGGATGTCATTAGCTGCTGTCCCATTGTCAATATTTCTCTTTTCGTGATAAAATAGAAATGCTCATGAACAATCGAGTTGGACGATATCACCATACGACCAGTGGATAACTTCTAACATCTCATGCGTGCAAGGCATCCAAACCGTCCAATAGGTTGGCCCACCATGAGGATCACCACGAGCAATAATCAGTCCAATCCACTCATCAGGTGGGCACACCACTAGAAAAAATAACGGAATGATATAATAAAATACGGTTTTGTCCCACTTGATGGTGGGGCTCACCTTTGCATGACAGTGCAAATAACTGAGCTTCAATTAATAAAATATCCATTGATAGAATGCACCAACATGGGCCCATTTTCCACTGGTGATCCATCTGGGCCATTCATTAGGTAGCAAACACTGCAAACACGTTTGACGCATTAAATGGTTGTTGATCAGATGGTCGCTAGAAGCCTGGGTAGACCTAATGAACGGTCCAGATCCATTGATGGAAGTGTCTAAGTGCCCAATGGCGTGCCAAAAGAACATGTATCAAGACACCGGATGGATTTCTTACAATAGAAGAAATCTAGAATTTATTGAAATAAAATAAGTATGGTAGATTATGTGTGGTCCATCAGACACGTGCACAAGAAAACCGTCTTAATTAGGAGTAGGTGCAACACGTGCACCTGAAGTGCAGTAGCGCTTCACCATTCGTGCATATGTGGGCCCGATAGGTGGGACTGTGAACATCTCCGAGAGGCAATCGGGTTTGAGTTCTTCGATGGCCTTACAACATTGTGGGCCCACTTGGATCTGATGTCTACGGAGAGACTCGAAGATCTCATGCAGGCGTCTTGGTATGGAGTGAAGTGACTCCCAACATAATTTGATCTTTGGAATTACAATCGGGTGTGGCAGGAACGTCCGTGGCCTTGACGATGGTAACCGTTCATCATCGGGTCCTACCCTTCTAACGTGGGCCCGACATACGTGGAAGAAGATCAAGATCGTAGATAAGATCTTCATGGTGCAGATCTCTCACTCTATCTCTCTCGTGGGACGTAGAAGGGATGGGATTTATATAGTTGTGGTAGCGGTTTGGATGCTCTCTCTTTTTAAAGAAGAAATTTATTACCAATGTGTTGATGAGGTTTTCCTCCTCAGGATAGAGGAGAGATATGATGTAGCCTGGGTGTGGTCGGGCGACCGAAATTCACCCAGATGAGGCGTAAGTCGCTGAATTGTTTTGACAATAGTCAGGTGCCCGATGGTCTTGTGACCGAGCGCCTGGCCATGTTGGTCCGGGCGCCCGATATTCGGCAGGTTATTTTGGTTTTTTCGCTGGACAGTTTTTTGTTTGGGCAGGTGCCTGACGGTCCATTGATCGAGTACCCGACCCGACGCGAACTTCTTATAAGCAGTTTCCTAATTCGGTTCTGTTTCCTCTCATTTTCTATTTAAGAGGTTCCAAAATGTGATTAGGGCATCCCATTGAAGTGTTTTCACGTCCAAGGTGAGAGAGAGAAAAAAAAGGAAGAGAGAAAGAGAAAAGAGAGAGAGGAAGCTTGTAGAAGGGAGATATTGCTTGAAGAGGTGATCTTCGTCGTAACCTCGTCTCAGAGCTTCTACATCCTCGTGATCAGTGAAATTTCTCCGTTTTCATTATTCTCTTATTGTCTGTCCACTCCTACGCTAGTGAAGAAGGTTTTGATCCAAGCGGTGTGTGCTTGTGATCGGTTGTAACATTCTACTTCATAGTGAATTGTTGCTCTAAACTAGGTCCCGTGGTTTTTACCTCTTTGAGGGTTTTCCACGTAAAAAACTCTTGTGTCGTGAGGTTGTTAATTTGCTTTTGATTATTGCATTATCATAGCCCATAATTCCAGTGTATTGGGGGGCGAGATCCTAAGGTTTTTGTAAAATGCACCCAACATGTGTTACAACCATTTACTACAGCACGCGGAGACACCAAAGAGTTATCATTGCCGACGTGGCATGTATAGATATCACAGAGGAATGAGGTGGGCCCACTAGCAAAAATAGGCCAATTCACCCATTAGGTGGGCTACCATGTACCTATAAGTGCTGAAAAATATGTTTGGTAATTTATTTGGAAAAAAGCTTTGATATCTTAAACTTAGCACTTTTTTCATTAAACATTATTTGGTAAATACAAATTATAAATGTTTTAAAATTGACAATTTATCATATTTTCCTCTATTATCTCAATTTATATTCTCTAAAGAATTAAACAAAGCATGTTATTTTTATGTCACCAAATTTTACACACTTATATCTATTTATATATATATTTTTTTCAAACATGCATAATTGATAATAAGAAAAACGCTTATCATAACCCTTCAACTAGTGTCTTTAATTATACAATTAATAAAAAAAGCACAACAACATTTGATATTTGTTTTTTCCCTTCATCCATCCAGGTCTATGTGACCTTATTAACAGTTGGATGGAAAATAAAATTATGGTGGGTACTAGGAAGTTTTTAATGGTGAGTGTTCAATCACCACTGTTTCCTTTAGTGTGGTCCACCTGAGATTTGTATCTGCTTCATTCTGGGCTCATTCCCTTAAAGTAGCTGAAAGAATGGATATATATATATATATATATATATATATATATATATATATATATATATATATATATAAAAGGTAGGCCCCACGGTCAGAGTCACACCGTGTTGGGTGAAGCCTGGACCGAACCTAATCCACCCCTGCAAGAGCGACTGGAAGCTGAATGGAGGCCACGGTAATGTTTGTGAGAAATCCACAATGTTCATCCATGTTTTTCTGGCCCATGTTAGCAAACGGGCTCAAATAAGAGGCAGATCCAAAACTCAAGTGGACCGCACGACCAGAATAAGCATAGGTCGTCAATGGGACGCACCAGATGATCCTACTCAACTCAAAACCTGAAACAAAATAAAGAAGTATTGATGAATTTTTTCTATGTATGTACATAACCTCTGACAGGTCTCATCGGCCCAGTTGAGCCTTCTTGTAAAGTTAATATGTTAATCCTAATTAACATTGATTCAATGATGGTGACCATAGATCACGATGATGACCCTAACCCTTATATAGATTTAATGCCATGATTAGTACTTAAATATTTATCTTAATCGTATATACTTGTGTTTGTGTTTTAAAAGAGAGGAATTCTTCTTATTATATCGTTGGAAGCTTGAGATTAGATACAACATTTACCCGTCAACAGAAAATTATACTCCATGGATCTCAGTACTTTATTGTTCCACGGTCATCTATCATGTTGTAAGATAGACCTGGGGTTGTTATCATTCTTATTCGGTCATTCCGTGATAGAATGGATGACAAGCTGAGATGGAAGGACTCCATCATTGGGTTCAATGATGAATCGATGTGCTTGTACCCCCATTCATATAAGAGTGTACGCTTGCAATGTGAATAAGCTCCTAATATTGAACCCGATGACTCAATCATGCTTAGACTACTATAGACTTGTGTACATATTAGCTTTAACTATTTCTAAGACTTAAAAATATATTGGAAGTTCAAGTTTGTAATATATACTGTAAGTATTAGTTATAATGGTTCATATGTAAGTCTTGTTGGGTTCAATGGTCTTGAAAGGACATTCTTATGGCTAAGATCTAGTAGGTCAAACTATATCCATCCATGTAAAAGAGAGATCACTTCTCTCACTTTTCTACCTGCATATACATGTTCACACATGTGGTCTCAACGGCGCATATATATGACCCACTTGGCATTTTTCTTAAGTCTGCTCTAAGGACCTCATGTGTAGACTCATTCTCTCCTCGTATTGGACAGATGTTAAGAGAGAAACTTTCGCTTTAAAGGTTTGTCATTGGCATGTAAATGATATTTTATAATAATGATCAAAGATATGATGTTGTATTTTTAGAATAATTATAGAAACTTGATGATATCTAAACGGAAATCCATAATGCTTTAGTTATTAATTTGAATTATTAAAAATATTTTATTTTCCCAATGCAATCTAAACTTTTAACTCCTAACCCATTTACAATTAAATGGGATAACTCGAAGTCGAGCTTGATAAATTTTCAGTGAGTTTTGGGTCAAAGGGTAATGGGTCGTGCGTATGGTTTGGGCAAGATCTTAGCCCGTTTAGTAAATTGGTTAGAATTAGACTGACCCCAACTTGGTTCAATCGGCTGATCCATTGCCACCCGTAGTCACATTGGTGTATACTAGGAGGAGGGGTGAGAGAGAGGGGTTCACTACTTAGCGTTCTTTCCTTCTTTATTTTCCTCTTTTATTTATTCTTCATTCAAATTCTAAAATTTCAACATCGTACATATGATGTGCTGCTTAAGATGGGTTTACAATGGGAATGGTTGAAGTTGGTCTGTCCCAAAAATAAAAATAAAAGCAGATCCAAATATCAAGTGGACCACACCACAGGAAACAGTGGTCATTGAACATCCACCATTAAAAACTTCCTAAGCCCCCAAAATGTTTATTTGCCATCCAACCTGTTAATGAGGTCACACACACCTGGATGAAGGGAAAACCCAAATATAATCCTGGTCTAAAACTTTTTTACTCCCTGAAATGTTTTTAATGTTAATCATTCAATCGCTACTTTGCGGTCTACTTGAGATTTGAATATGCTTCATTTTTTGGACCATGTTTGAAAATGAGCTGGAAAAACTAATAGATGGCATCCATATACAACACATATATCAACGTGGGACCCACGGTCAGGGAAACACCAATCGACTAACGTGTTATCCGGTTGACACTTTAATCTGCTCCCACATACAATGGTGCATGCATTATTTCAATACCAAGCAATTGTTGCTCGCTATTTTTCGGCCATGCGTGTGACGTATGTGGAAGCATGCCAGAACCGAATTTTACAGCCCGATTCCAACTGAACAACAATGACCTCGAGCGCTAAGAAAGGCAGATATATCGTGATCGACTATACATGACTAAGATCTATAAAGATCGGTCACCCAATTAGCCACTCACTCAGTTATTTTAACGATAATGATCAGGCGATGTTTGGAGGGTGGGGTTTGTCCTCCAAAAGTAAATTGCACATTTGCCTTTTGAACGAAAGGACTTCTAACAACATAAAAATTAAGGAAATGAAAAGAAAAACTTACAATCGACTGCACGGACAATCCTCACTTCTTCTTTACCAATGAGAAATGCGATCGTAGAAAAGGAAACTTTACAGATTAAAGAGCTTAAACTTACTGTTATAGAATGTAATCTCAAGGGTTACACTACGGAACATAAACAGTGCGATTATGCTAAGGAAAGTAAAAAAAAAAACTGATTACACTAAGAAACATAAATAGCAAGATGATAAGCTTGAGATTCAAATGTTGATTTATTTTGCTTGGTGCTAGACCCCTTGCACTGCTGAAAAAAAACATAAAGTACTTGGAATATTAAAAGGAACTGGTTACACTACTTGGTGAATTGGAAAGATAGATTGATTTAGTTTGTTGTTTTTTTGTGCTGGGACCTTTACTCCGTGAAGATCCTTCTGCTTTTATAACTTTCTCCTAAAAGGGTGGAACTATTTGGATACTTCACTTCCTGACGGTTACGGTAACTATCTCCTACATTGCATCTAGAGAGTTCCTTCATTCACCCTCCTTACATGTGTTGGCAGCTGCTATTTGGACACATATCCTGTTCAATCACTCAATCATATTCGTGTATTGCAAATAACAATCGGCTAATTGCTGTCACATGCAAATACACTCGTAGCTGTGCACACCTCAATTGACCGATGTTACTTGAACGAATACCTCACTCAGCTGCTCATTTGTGCTGAAAACTGCAATCGGTCATCGTCCTATTTGTAAAACGACAAATCGGCCACCGTACTGAGTGTAAATGGCAATCGACCGTTCAAATCGCCCATTGCCCTGAGCGTGAACGACAACCGGCCGCTGTCCTGATTGCAAAATGGCAATCGATCACTAACCGTTGAAATCAGCTGCTGGCCTGCCTTCTAAAAAGGGCAGTCGGTCGTTGAAATTAGCCTCTGGCCGCTAAAATCAGATGATCTCCTAGTTCATAAACAACAATCGGCCGCTCTCCTACTTCTTACCGGCTCCTCCAAGGTTCAGAAACAAGGTACAACAGTAATAACTTATGAACGGTAATCCAAACCATACACATTGTGGAACTAATATTACATGGAGCCCAACTTAAAGATCTTAACCATCTGATTTCACCCAATGGGCTGGATGATTTTGATGGCTCTCACGCAATTGTGGTGCTACCACGCTTCCCATTTAAACTTCCTTCTGTCCAAGCGCTGTCTCCGTTTTTTTTCATTGAATATGCCCATCAGAGAATACATTGGCCATTTCATGCGAGGGAAAACGTGGATTCAATATCAAATAGTGGCAAGGGAGCGGATTAGGTTCGGCCAGGCCCACCACAGACGGTGCGGCCCATACAATGGGGCCTACCTTGATGTATGTATTCTATATACACTTCATCCATTCATTTTGCTAGATCACTTTAGGGCACGAGCCCAAAAATAAAGAAGATACAAATCTCAAGTGGACTATACTGTTTGTTTATTTTTTACACAAGCACCCCACACCCACACACTCATGCGGGATTTCACCACCTACGTGAACTTGAACCCCCACCATGTGTTGAAACCCCTTGGAGTCTACCACCAAGGCAAGGACTCAACCCCCAAGTGGACCATACTATTTGAAGTGGTGATTGGACACCCCACCATTAACAACTTTACAAATCTCACGTGGACCATACTATAGGAAAAAGTGGTGATTGAATGCCCAACCGTTGAAAACTTCCTAAAGCCAGCTGGTGTAATCTTTCCATAATATTTATTTGGCATCTAACCTGTTGATAAGGTCACGAAATAAATAAACAAATATATATATATCAGCTTGATCCAAAGCTTTTGTGGCCCATTAATGGTCAATCACCATTCTTTTCTATGGTATGGTCCACCTGAGAATTGGATCTAACAAAACAGATGGACAACGTGGATGCAGACAACATACATGGTGGCCCCACGGTGCACTATCTTTGGTGAGGCTGGGCCCGCATTTAATCTACTCCTATCAATGGGTTCCATTTTTCCTATTTTATATCCATACCTTTAGTTCAACTAAAACCAAAAAAACCCTGCAATAGGCACAGACATTTCAAACAAATCATACCAAGAACACACAAGTACTGGACCATTAAACTCTTCTGCAACAAAAAACCTCTCATTATTATTATTATTTATTACTATATATTATTTTTTTTTAAAAAGGAAAACAAAAGCATTATTTGAGTAAAGTGGTCCAAAACCATCTACTCTAACAATCTGATCATCTAAAAAACCCCATTTTAATAAGGAGTGGGTGCGACCGCTCCATAACGAGCACAGTAATTCTTTATCTGGGCTTCGATCAAATACCGCTGTTTCGTCGCTTTGTAACTATCAAACAACACAGGCAAACATTTCTGGAGCACATTAGTGACAATACAACAAATCTCGCTCACCTTCGGCTCTTTCGTGCTAATTGTTAGAATCTCTTCAACACAATTGACTTCGAAAGCGAAGGAACATCTCGCTAACTCAGCGTTGAATTCTGGAATTTCGAACGATAGTCCTCGCGATGGTGCTGGCGCTGGGGCTGATTGGGGTGGCAATGCAGATGCTAGGCTGTGGGCCACTAACACGACCGCACAGGCTATAATCAGGACCGTTGACATCTTGCTTGATCTTGCCATTGGTGGCCCACTTGTATGTAGTTTCTTACTCTCTGTGTTCTTCTCCTTGTTTTGCTTCTTCTTTGTGTGAAGAATAGAGAGATTTTTTGAGAATTTATAAGAGTTTTGAAGAGTAGCGTTTTCACTTGTATTTATTTTGCATGCGTTTGTAACTCCACACTACGTGTTTTTTCTTCTGTTATAAATATCGACGAGATTTTGAAATATCGATATATTATCACGAAAATTTAATCAATAAATAACGCAAGATTTTGTAAATCTCGGAACTTTTTTATTTTGGCGGTTTCGACATGATTTTAATGGAAAATTTATTTAATAGTTAAAATAATTTCTTAATTTCAATATTTTATTTTTTTATTTTCAACTAGAATTCCTGATAAGATCGCGAGAATACAGAAATTCCCGAGAACGAGATTTACTACTATTAAGAAGCCCGGTCTTGTACTCTGTGAACTTTTGTCTCAGTCTCCTGGTTGGGGAATTTGTATGGATGATCGGGACCGTTAAAGATGCAGGTACCATCACGAAATGGCCGGAAGAAATTACAAGTTGATAAACTCACTACCGGGCTATTCAATTCTATGGACGGATAAAATCGTAAACTGGTCAATGGTTTCTTTATATTGAAGTCCAATTTTCGAATGGTTAGGATCATGTGTACGGGAAACGAGGACTGACCATGGTCCACCCATGGTGGGTCCTAACTCCTGAAGTGGTCCAGCTTGTGGACTTTGATTTCACTTTAGGTAGTCCGTAGACTACTAGAAATCTTTTTACCCAAAGGAAACGAAACGTAGGCCCTCAGTCTGTTATTCGTGAGTTTGCTGCTGTTGAAAGCGAATTGCCTGTCTCTAGAGGCATGGTTATTATCGTGCTTCAAGATTGTGGATCGCATACATGGCACATGTGTATGATGATCTTAACCATACATCACCATTGATTGAATGCGAACCAAAACTTCTTGGGGATCAAAGAAGTTTTAGATCAAGATGATATTTGTGTTTTCCCTTCATTCATGTATGTGTGGCCTTATGAACAGGTTGGATGACAAATAAACATCACACTAGGGCCCTAGGAAGGTTTCAACGGTGGACGTTTTTTCTGTGGTGTGGTCCACTTGAGGTATGGATATGCTTCAATTTTGGGCTCATGCCCTAAAATGATGTGGAAAAACGGATAAGACACATACATCACCTGTGGGCCCCACAGAGTTTACTCAGTATGCCGTACTGAGTTGCTGAGTAGGCAATCCGCTCTCATCTAAAAATGTAGATGGAAAAGTCATGCAACTAGCTGCGTGTGAGGCCCACCGTGGTGTGTGTAATTGGCGTCCAACTTGCCTAGTGGGGTCATCCCACATGAAAATGCGATGCCCAGAGAATCAGGCCCATCCAACTATAAGGTGGGCTCTCATATGAATTTGGATGTTTTTATGGCCCACCTGATGATTGCATCCGGCCCAATTATTTGGGGCATGCCTTTTTCATCTGGCCGTTCCTGCTTTGATGGATTGGATATTCTACACCTGTGATGTATTGGCACGAAAAATGGATCGTCCACCCATCCAATCCCATGCTGCCAAATTAAATGGATCAAGCGTAACCATTGAATTGGTGGGGCTGCAAACAGACGATTCAAGACAAATTGCTCTTTTCTTTGAACATTAATCCATTTTCAGGAATAGGAGTAGATGATTGAGATTTATCAGAGCAATTTGAGCCATGGGCATGCAATCAAAGGTGGGCCGCAATGACTGGATATTCCATAACGGACCTGTACCCGATGCATGAATTTTTCAGTATGAACTGTAATAGAAAAATACTAAATACATGCCATACACCCATCCTCAGTACTTTTTGTTAAAGAATGTTCATGTAAGATTCTACCCAAAAAGCCTGACCCCGAACGGGATTATCTTGGATGGAACCGTCCCCCCCACCCCCCTCTCAACTGATAAAATACTCCCATCCCATGCCCAGAAGTCTGGTAGTCAACAAGTAGAAAGTATGGGACGGTTATAATGAGGTAATGAGGCAGATCCAAGGCTCAAGTGGACCACACCACAGGAAGCAGCTGTTACAATGACACCCACAGTTGAAACCTTCCTAGGGCCCACCCTGATGGTTTATTGCCATCCAACATGTACGTAAGCTCAGGTAGACCTGGATGCAGGGGAAACACAAATGTCAGCTATTCCGAAACTTCTGTGACTACCCCCCCCCCCCGCCCCAACCAAAAAAAAAAGTTTTCAACAGTTGGTGTTTGGTCCCCACTGTGTGGTCCACTTGATCCCTGGAACTGCCTCATTTTTGGGGGTTGTACTCTAAAATGATATGTCAAAATGGACGTACAGTGTGAATAAAACCCATACATCACGGTGGCGCCTAATAGACCCTGTCCGTTCCTGGCTAGGGACAAGAAGGGGTAGTACCCAATCTGGGTCCGAAATTATGGGTGTCATACAGCCATCTTAAAGCCCACACGCGTCTACAAGGCAACTCACATATGCCACGCGCAGGCGTCATTAACAAGTGCAATACCAACCCGCCATCAGATGGCTCTGACCATGTACACGTTCTCACCCAAAAATAAATCTGGCCCATTCATCAGGTGGGCCACGATGTTACACCCACACCTTTGGGACAGTGATAGACTGAGTGAAGATAAGCTCGTCTCAACACTGAGGTCAAGGTATCGAATCCCAACATGGGGGTGGCTAACATTGGAGGGTGACTGAGTGTGGGCGTGTGTGCTAAAACAAAAAACAAAAAACAAAAAAAAAAAAAGAGGTAGGCCACGATGTTAGACACCTTCATAAACTGCAGCCCACATGTGGACCTAATTGATTCTTGCAAAAGAGCATCTACATATTGAAATCCTTCTGATGAATGGATAGGATCTCATGCGCATGTGCCATGCCAGCAAATGTGAGGTGTGCACATGAGCTACCTTCTACAAGTGTGAGGGTTTAGCAAATCTCTGTTCATCAGACGGTGTAAATATGGTGGCTCTCTTCTTTCAATATCTTCTCAACAAAAAGCATGCACATACCATGCAAGTGTAAATGACTGAAATAAATAATAAATTAATAATCTCTCCCACAAATACATAAGATGTACAAAGATGAAACTGTTAACCGTAGGTGATCAATGTTCACCTGTATAACTGCGAGACTAAACAACAATAACAAATCCCCCAGAATCAGCGAATCAATTGCATGTGAAGGTCTTCGTGGTTGCCTATTTTGGGCCGTTAAGCTATTGCCAAACCAAACACTGAGGGTAGACATTGGCATTCAATGGCCTCTTGAGTATATTTATAGCATTTCAAATCACACCATGGTGGGGCACTTTGCATCAAGAAAATCTCTGAGTGTCCTAGCCGCTTTCTGACTTCCCATCAGTTCCGCTAGTCTCTCAACTGGGAGAAGAGCTAGGTCAGCTAAGCTCTGACACCCATCCATCAAAGCCCTGTAGTTCGAATCCGTCACACCTGGAAGTCGCCTCAAGAACTCAACAGCTGAAGTGTTGTAATTTTCAGCTCTGAAAGAGAAAGGCATGCATTCTATCACTCACTGCAACAGTCATTTCTTACATTTTCTTTCCGTTTTGTGGTTTTTTTTTTTTTTTTTCTTTTTCTTTTTTGGAAGACTACTAGTACACCTGGGATTAGTTAAATTTTGAGTCGAATGTGAAACTGAAGTGCCTAATAGCAAATAAGCAATATCCAGAAGATGATGGTGACCATCTGGGTGCTAATGCAAGCATTCATCTATTAAGGGGTGATGCAAATACTGGTTATAGGTGTCCCAATGGAACTAGGAGCGCTGGAGCATTTCTCATATTTAATATAAAACCTGACCTGGACCGTCTTGACCTGCCCTGACCCAATCCGACCCTGACTAGACCCAATTTCAAAGAAGAAGAAGCTGGACCCATTAAAATCAGTCTGGTTCCATCAGGTACCTGCCAATCTGGTATCTATTGACAGCCCCTATGGAATGGCATGATTTTTGCACCAAGGCTCTATTGGGACGTTAGCATTCCCCAATTATTTTTATGTAGTTTCATGATAAAAATTTCTTGCCCCACCCGTTTGATCCACAGAGTCCCTAGTCAACGTGACCAACAATTGACCAGGTCCCAGCCTGGGTCCTGGCTTGCAAACTATGGCCCATACAATCTTGGTGAATTGCAATCCAGGTTCGAGTTTCTGAACAGTGATTATGAGTGATGCTTACCTTACGTCGTCTTCCACAATGCCTTCATCAGTTGGGACACCAACTCTCATTGCCTTGCCCTCATCAGGTGCATCCTGATTTGCTTTCAAAGATGCAAATATTTCCGCTGTCGCGTGCAGGCTGCGGGACCAGACAAGGCGCAGGCGGGGAAAGTGCAGAACAAGCAATGATAGCTTGGATATTATATTTGTAGGCACAACATCATCACCAATATCGCTTGCAGACTACAAAAAAGACCATGCAATAATAAATATGAATCATTCTCTCACGCAACAGCAATATATTTGTCAGGTTCAGCATTATCTTAACATACCAATCTGAAACCATCAACTATCTCTACAATACATAACACGAGCAGCCAGGGGCAAAATTTTCCACTCAGTTAGTTTTTCAGTAAGCTAAAACTTGGTAATATTAGTATTATTCGTGTCCGCCTGCTAGCCCAGCTGGAAGACGCCTTGGCGTTTCAACAGCAGGTCTCAGGTTCGAATGCTAAGGAGACACTAATTGCAACAGTGGGTGCATCGTGTGACTAACAGTGTGGGTGCGTTGCGCAGCTAACAGGGTGGGTGCATCGCATGACTAACAAAAAAAAGGACATTGGAAGATTTTTTTTTTCCGCAAAAGGGCATTTTGGTGATTAGGTGAAGCCTACCCTATCCTAAGAGCATCTCTCCACCACAAAAGCCTATCAAAAGCCACTTTCCCTCCCCCGAATCCCACAATTACGAAACTCCTCTCACATGTTGCACATATAGACCAATCCATGACGCCCAAATTTCAAGGCACATTACGGATGGAGCATCTCTAAAATATACCAACCAAGCAAATCCAAACCATGGCTATCAAATGGATCATTAGAAGTAAAATAGTTAGTCGTCCACATACCAAGGGAAAAAATCAGATAGTAAATATCATGTTTTGAAGTGTCGATTTCAGGCTATGCTCCATCCATAATCAAGTCAGAGATTTGGATGGTGTGAATTGACCTATTAATCTGCCATGTGTGTGGTTGTGGAGTCACCACCATTCAGAGTCACCACCATTTTTGAAATGGTGGTGAAGTATCATGAAGCCTAACCATTCATCCCCTCTCCCACAATTTGCAAATCAATTCATCTCTCCACATGCACTACACATGTCATTTCTCTAGTATAATAGAAAAAAGGAATGTCAAAATTGTAGAAACCCCAAATTTCGAGGACGAAAATATTCTTTTGAGGGGGTAGAATGTAACATCCCTGAATTTTGTACATTAAGTGGACACATAAATCCTAATTATTTGGGTTAAAAAATTAATTTTGTGACTAATAAACAAAACAAGCCACTTTAGCCACATGGCAAAGGCTCTTAGTCACAAAATTAAATTTTTAACCCAAATAATTAAGGATTTATGTGTCCACTTAATGTACAAAATCAGGGACGTTACACTTCTACGCCCCGAAAAGAAAATTTCCGTCCTCAAAATTTGGGACCAGCGGGATCATCAACCCATAGAAATGACATGGAAATATGTAAGCCTGAAACTCTTGACCAGAATATCTGAAAAAAGAATCACCCTAATTA
Source organism: Liriodendron chinense (assembly GCA_003013855.2). Lineage (NCBI taxonomy): Eukaryota > Viridiplantae > Streptophyta > Magnoliopsida > Magnoliales > Magnoliaceae > Liriodendron > Liriodendron chinense. The sequence continues at coordinate 7,532,563 of PVNU02000637.1, read as the reverse complement.
TCTAGTCATATGATGCCATGCAAAATGATCAAAGTATCCTCAATTGGGTATTTTAATATAATAGAAAATCCTCCCAAATAGCCCAAATGGTCAGCCTAATGTAAGTTACCCATCATTATGTACAGAAAAAAATGGATTTAAGATGTTTCAAAGACAAGCGACTAAGTTTTTATTCTCCAGTCACAACAAACTAATAGAAGCATGTGTTATCTTTCCAACAAGAAACACAAATTAGTCAAAAAGGGCAGCTTGCCTGTCAAAAAAATTAAATTCCTTAAATAAATGAGTTAAAAGACTAGAATAAAAATACTTGATATACCTGAAAGGAAAAGCTCCTATCCTGTGAGAACTCAATTAGAAGCACAGGTATACGATAGTAACGAACCATTGTTTCTACTTGGTGATAGAGGCGGCCAGATGTAAAGCTAGAAAAAAGATCTGAAATACTCTTTCTCTCGACACAAATCAGTGGTGAAAGGACATAGTCCCCCACTTCCAGGGTCACCGGGATAATCCGCATGCCTTTCAAGTGAAGAACATTAGGTAGGCTGCTCATGAATTCCCTCATGTCCACAATGACCTGCAAAACATATCAACTCTTTCAAAACAACACAATAAAATCATTTAAAATAACACGAAAGAGAAGGCAAAATGCACTGTGGTTCCTCACAGCACTACCTGCATTTCTTTCTCTGGTGCCTTCCTGCCGCCTGCCTTCCTGGTTATAGAGTTCTGCGAAATCAGTGATTGTGACTCACTGGAGGTGGTCAGTCCAAGACAACGCCCATCCTGGTGCAAAACCAGATCAGATAGCTTGAAATGACCAGATATGAGTATTAAGCTACAGTAATCAGATGCTGTAGTCTTGTAGAACCAAGAGCATGAGAACAGTCATGTCCATATTTATTACATGCTCATAACTAATTTTACTAGAGGAATATGAATGATGCCAAGACTAAGTCTGACCTTTTCTTCTTTCTTTCGTTTCTTTTTTTTTTTGAACGATGAGAAATTTATTGAGCAAAGGAAAAGAGCTACGAGGAAACCACAAAGAAGAAAAATCAAAGAAGAAAGAAGAAATTAAGAAAATACAAAGACACCAGACCTTCATCTGGCAGAACCATTACAAACAATTATGGAGCCCAGTCTCTAAACAAAACTAACACTCTCGAGAATACTTCTGCCGAAGTAGAACTCTGGTTTTGAAAGGTTATTCCTTTCAGCCCATAGAGCCCAAAGAAAGGCCATTAGGATGATCCTCCATTTTCTTTTTCCTAGAGCTCCTCCTAAGTCGGCATGCCATGAACAAGAGAGGTGATCCACTAACTCGGGCATAACCCATGACACCCTACCTAAACAAAGAATACTCCACCAAATATCCGAAGAAAAGTTGCAATGGATGAAAAGATGATCCACTGATTCCTCCGCCTTGAGACAAAGAACACACATTTGGGAGAGGTAGACCCCTTTTTCTCATGTTATCAATTGATAGCAATCTATTCCGCCCCACCAACCACCCGAACACCGCTACCTTAGGGGGCACCCCATAAAACCATAGGAAACCCGAATGGCAACAAGTAGAGGAAATCACCGGTGCAAAAAGCAATTTGTAAAGAGATCTAACTGAAAAGGATCCCAAGTCCGCTAGCAACCAGCGAAGAGTATCTTTCGATTTTGAGGGGGAGAAAGTCTGCAACCGGAAAAGAAGGCCTATGAATTCCTGCAATTCCAAATTGGATAGATTCCTCGAACCAGCATATAGTCATGCTCAGAAAGGAGACTATATCCTCATCAGCCTCACAAAAAAAGAAGCATATCATCCACAAACTGTAGGTGGCTAATAGGATTAAGGAAAATTCTCCACTGCAAACCCCCTAAACAGGCCCACCTCCTGACCCCTTGTCAACATTTTGTTTAATGCTTCAGTCACTATGATAAAAAGGAAGGGGGACAGGGGGTCACCCTGCCTGAAGCCCCTGGATGTCCTAAAATAGCCTAAAGGAGAGCCATTAATCAAAACAGATAATTTAGGTGAAGAGATGTAGATTCTCATCCATGCCCTCCATTTGAAACCAAAGCCCATCCTCTCTAGCATATAATTAAGGAATGCCCAGTCGACATGATCATATGCTTTTTCTAGATCCATTTTGCAAAGGATTCCCTGCTTCTTTGCCCAGGAACAAGAATCCAAACATCTGTTAGCTATTAGAACACAATCAAGAATCTTTCTGCTATCCACAAAAGCAAATTGACTGAAATGTGATCATGCGTGAATGACAGAAAAGGTAACACTCAAAGCAGCATCGTGATGCCCAATTATACATGGTATCAAATGGTAAATAACCATAATAAAGAATTGAACAAGAACTGATGGACAAAAGCTAGTTTCTAAAAATGGACATCTCAATCTCTAATAGACAAAGCTTCTTCTTCTTTAATTTTAATTTTATTTTATTATTATAATTATTGTTGTTATTATTATTTTGCTCTTCCGCTTTTCAGATCCACTACAAGTGTATAAAACAGTTATAACCTACTTTACATATCCAAAGAATGCAATACAATCTACCAGTCCACCTGGGAGGACAAGTTTCATCCTCCTAGGTTTATACCATGCGCCGGGCAAATGTTTGTGATGATAGAAACCAATTTATTTTATTTATTTATGTATTTTGAAAGGTCACAGGAACCATTCATTCATCAAAAGGCTCCATAAATGGACCACAGATTGAAAATCACAATGATTAAACCATCCTAGCCATGTAAAAATCATCAACATCAACATCAACCCAATGGCACTGTCCAAGCTATTTTGGGTCAGCTCTATTTTTTTTCTTGTGAATGCTCAGTGAAAATTAACTGATAAAAAAATTTAGTGGGTTTTTAGATATTTTAATGTGGTTAGGACTGTACAATCAATGTAATTTTGTTCTATGACCCATTCATGATTGTCCCAGATCAAAGAATGGTACAGATCATCATATAAATGCCGTGTACAGTATAGGAAGTTGCAGAGTGAAAATTTAATCTCCCCACATTGACTAGATCTACTCTCAGTCTACATTATCAAGTATAGTTCACCACTTTCACTAAAACTGAACAATCCCAAGCAGAATTTTCTTTCTCCATGCAGCAAAAACAAGATACAGATCTAACATGCAGTTTCATGATATTGAATTCAACTTAATAACACTGCAAAACCAACTGCATATGATAGCCACATAGCCAAATATGAAATGAATCTATCAACACAAGAAGAAGAAGAAGAAGAAGAAGAAGAAGAAGAAATCTAAGATACTGCAAACTGTGGGGAAAAGATAGATTCAGAACCAAACCTGATTGACAGGGATTGTCATTAATGACTTCTGCCTAATCAAAGATTCAAATGCTCCATTTTCCCTGCGTATACTTGCCTCAAACTTCTGCACCTCAGTAGAATTTTCATAGAACAGAAAATAAACTTTCACCGTCCTCGAGGGATTCTCAGCTTTATAAATTTCAATCTCTCTCACAAAAGTCATGTCTGGATGATAAACAACAATTGCCAAGGGTTTCATAACATCAAGTATATGCTGGTCACTTTCTAGAGCATAAAACTGCACTGGTGGGAGTGGCTTAGCATGTGTAAGTTCTGTAGTGTCAGCCTCCTGACTATGCTTTCGAAGAACCCCTTTGTCTATAGATGCACTTGTCTGTAAGTTTTCCTGGAAATCAGCTATATCTGTAGAGTCGGTACTGCCCTTCCAGCCTTTATTTTCTAATCCAGATCTCTCAGATTTGCCATCTTTTGCTGTCTTCCCAATAACTTTACTTCCAGAAATTTTAACCTCCACACCAGATTTTCTGCTCCTTCCTTTCCCTCTACCCCTTCCACGTCCTCTCCTGCCAGCATCAGGCTGAGGATCATCCTCAGTAAGAATTTCCTCATTTGCAAGATTGCGCATCTCCGATGCTGCAGCCATCAGAATATCATGTTCCAGCTTGGAAACACTGCTAGCTTCTGCATTCTCTCCAGCCGCAGGTGGAACAACGCCATTCAGTATACCAAACCCTTTCGGATCCCGAGATTTCTTCTTGTTGCGTGTTTGTAAACCATGCAACTGTGTCTTACCCAGCAAGTACTTTCCCCACTCTTCCCGCATAACCTACAAGGTGAAAATAAAGAGATCAGAGTGACCATCTAATATTATGAAAGGATCATTCATCACTGCATAAATTGCAACTGTTTATAGAAGGCCAAAGCATGACCCTCATCTTGGCCAAGTATAATACCATCTTTACTTCCATCCAGTCATTTGGAATGTGGTGGCCATTACCAGTAGAGAAACAACATCTACAGAAGTGTACAAGGCAGAAAAATTCAAAAAGAAAATAAAAGAAGTTTCTTAATGATCACAATGTAATTTCCTTTTGGGTTGCAATTGCAAAATTAAGTATAATAAAATACAAATTTGAAGTTTCTATGAATGCATATATCTACTAAAGTCATCACCTATGACCAGTCATAGGTGAACATGAACTACACATTTTTTACAGGCATTTTGCCCTTGAAAATATCCAGACAAAAGTGGAAACAAAAATTCAGAAGGCATAAATGAACAGGATGTAGTGAACAACCAGTCATTGGTGATATGTATCTATGCATGTATGCGTATGTTTGTGTGTATGTATTACAAAACTCCATGTTCATGAGGACAACCCAGCACAGTACACTGACTAAAAGTATAGCCCTAAGAGTAAGATAATATTGAAAGGAGTTTTTACTCTAACCTCCTCACCAATTCCAAAACAACCGCCAGGTTTTTTTTTTTTTTTAAGTTTATTAAAAGAAGCCAAAAGAGAACAACGAGAGAGGGACATCAAGAGGGTGGCCCGAGCCTAAGCAAGAAAATCAATACAACAATCCCCCAAGAAATTAGAGCAGGAAACCCAGTCGAGAACCAGCGCTCTCACCCTTGAAGAAACAACATCCGCCGATTTGGAAGTATTTGTTGAAACATCTGGTGTTCCTTTCTTCCCACGAAGCCAACCAAACCACAATTAAAGCCATCCTCCAAAGCCTTGTCTTGTCCCTCCCCATCCATATTCCATGCCAAGCCAATAAAGAGGAATCACGGGATCCCGGAACTGACCGCAGGGCACAAAACGGTAAAGGACGTCTGCCCATACCAACCCCACAAAAGGGCAATGCACGAAAAGATGGTCCACCGTTTCCTCATTGCGCATACATTAGATGCAAATATTGGGCAACACCATACACTTGCGGAGATTATTGATAGTAAGCACATTCTTCCTACTAACAAGCCAGCTGAAAGCCGCAAACTTAGGGGGGACATCATAGTGCCACACAACATTAGTCGGGCCCAACTCAAGAATCAAATCACGGACGCAAATGAGGACATAAAAGGATCTAACTGAGAAACGCCCCGAGCTCCCTGCCTTCCAAAAAAGCTTATCCGCCTCATCAGAAGGAGCGAAAAGGTGAATCCGGTCCAAAAGGCCAGCAAATTCAGAGACTTCCTCATACTAGGAGGAACTGCCAGTTCCATGACGAAAACTAAAATTAAAACCCATCCATCTTTCAAATTCACGATTACTCTCACTTCTCTAACTGTACCAGTATTGAATATCTTCCTTCTCACTTCTCTAACAGTACCAGTATTGAATATCTTCTTTCTCACTTCTCTAACAGTACCAGTATTGAATATCTTGCTTCTCTTCAGTACCCCCTTCGCCCTCCCACCCTACTCAAACAAAAGAAACAGAAAATTAAGGAATTTGAAGGGACAGGCAACATTGTGGCCTACCCATAGTTAAGTAAGTGTGCTGCATAAAGATTTGATGATCAGGACCATCCATTTAGTGGACCCTACCATGTAGGGTAACAATGTACTCCTGCACCAATAGAGTGTTCGTCCAAGTAGTGGCATGCAAGTGTACAATCGAAACCAAATAACTAATCACATCAACTGATTGAACAGTCTGCTTTCTCTGATTGGGGCCATTACCCAAACTGTGGCCAACTAGATGGATGATGAGTTCTTGAACACACCATTTTAGGCATTCGTCTTACACTGTGGCCCGCCTGATGATCAATTAGCCTGATTTTTTTGGGGCCCACTTGATCAACATCAATGACCTTCTGCATGTGCCACTGTCATGGTCCACTTTCAGCATACACGTGGCCTACTTAATGATTAGAGTGGCCTGACATCCCACCACTTACAGACACAGAATGAGGCCTGCCTAATTAAAAGCTATGATCTTGTTCTCCTCTCTCTGCATGTAGCCCGCACAAAGAGGAAATTGTGCGACGCTCTATGGGGTCCACCATGTTGTATTTTTAAAATCCACTCCATCCATCAAGTGAGAACCATTATTTGAACTGTACATACAAAATATCAGGCTGATAAAAACCTCACATGTGCCACACAAATGGGAACAACGTAAAATTGCTCCCAAAACCGCTAAGTTCACAGTGTGGGCTACCTAAGTTTTTTATCACATTGATATTTGTATCTTCTCTTCATCCTGGTGATTTAAGACCTGATTAACAGGGTTTGATGAAATATACACCACATGGTGGTCCATACACAATATATGGTCAACATCCCATTCCCACTGTTTCATGTGGGTATTGAATCTAGCTGGGTTTTTTTAGAACAAGACCTAACATCAAGTATAGAACCTGATGAACAGAGCAGATTTTATATTTAAAACACTGGTTGGCCCCACAGACTTTGTTGTTTCATGTGGTGCGTAAAATAGGGTGTTGTAGAGGAACTCCAGTCCATCAGCCTATCTCTCCTTTTTTTCTTCTTCTCACCCCTCCAGACCTCTCTCCATTTTCCCTCTCCATCCCCTTCTCACTCCAGTCGCACATGCCACACTCCCAGTAGGATCTTAAGAAGAGGCTTTGCATGGTTCTAAGCTCTGATAAGCAGGATCCATTATTCAATAATAAAGAATTCTAGACCAACCATGCATTGCCCCCACCATGAACGGACCATGTGCCAAAAATATCAAAGAGTAGCTGACCATAGTCTCTAATCTTTTCAATTGAATGTGGACCACTTGTTTTATCTCTTCATAACAGTCTATTTGTAGGCCACAAATAGGCTTTGTATCTTCCTAGACCAATGGTCTGGATAAACAAATCATTTGGCCCCAGTCATCAGAATTCCTCTTCTCTGGATGGATGACAAGAAGAACAGAAGGCGTGTGTTGTCTCTCCCCAACATTCTCCTAGGATAAGTGCTAGACAACTCACACCTGAAAAGATTGAACTGGGCATTTGTGGCACACATTCTAATGTGGCTTGCATGTGCAAGATCTGGGACATTAATCAAGTGGGTCCCATTGTGAAAATGCTCTGGTCGAAACATCAGGCTGGTCCACACTCATTAATTGGACACGTCCATTCAAAAAAATGTACAGCCTAGAAACAATAAGACCAACAGTACCCAGCATATTTATGTGGCCCGCCGGAATCGTAGACCTTGACAGTTTCTTGGGCAAGGCATCTTCACATTGGGCTGCACTTGAATAATGATCCGGATCTCGCACACATGCTACAAATCACCCCTTCGATCTTTCCTTGACTGGATGACTTTAGCCTTTTTACCAGCTAGGCCATGGCATTTACTCCAAGATACCACGCTTTGCAAGTAAAATTCCAATTGTGAGGCAAAAGATGTGTGTGTGTGTGTGTGTGTGTGTGTGTGTGTGGAATTTGTTTACCATCAAATTCAGTGGAGAGAGGAATAATGGTGGTATTTAATCAAAATTCATAAAATGAAACAAATAGTCACGAGAGGAAGAATGAGGGTGAGAGAAAAGTAGGTCTCTCGGGAATATAAAACTCAGGTGGTACAAACATGTGCTATAGAAGTAGGTGCTTTTAATTTTAATTTTGGTAGGGACATTAGGCTACTTTTGGAATCAAGCAAGGAGATTAAAGGGAAATCCATACCATATTAAAATGAATCTCCTAGTGTAACCAGTGATTTAAATATTGATGGTATTTGTCGCCAATATTATATTACAGGGAGAGTTATTAAATTCCCATGTATCACCCAAATATCACAATGTATTGCCGATAAATCAATACATTGCAACATTTTGCCAAAAACACTTTGTAAAATTTTCCCGTGTCATTGATACATTGCGATATTTATCAGCAATGCACTGCAATGAATCAACCACCCCCCCCCCCCCCCCCCCCCCCCTTCATAAAAATCCATTTTCTCACCTAAACGTTTTTGAGGGAATTTTTTTATCGTTGTATTGTATGAGAATATATAACTCAATTTAGATAATAATTGCATCTCTCTGACAGTGCATATTTTAGCACCATATGCAAAGGAAACTTGTTGTGCATACTTTTTTTTGTGATTTTTTTAGTTCTAAGTGTGTAATCATGTCTCTTTCAATACAATTCTATTGAAAATTTCCATCATTTCCACATGTTTTCTCAGACGGTGACAGATTCCCCGATGCATGAGATATCTCCTATGAGATACCAATATGTTTCCGCATCCCAAGGTTGAGACACATGCATCGATACAAATATTTAAATCATTGAGTGTAACATAGTGTCCCACACTTAGTTGCAGAAAGCATAAGTTGAGCTGGGCAGAGGCCTTTTTCAAAAGTTGGAAAATCTGAATGGCAAGGAAGAGAAATGACATTCCGAAGCAGGAGCAGGAGCAGCACCTTGGGTAAAAGGCGCCTGCAACTAAGATCCTAATTCAGGCCACCACAAGCTTTGACAGCTTCTGCTCAATTTCACATCTACATGCCAATTAACAGTCTAATGATGCTGAAATTTCCTTACTGTAATCACATTGATGATAGTATAATGCTGCCTCATGGGATCTTATGACCGAAATATTAGAACTGGCCATACACCAAGAAAGATTTTGAATCAACATGGCAAGTTGCCGCACCAACTCAGTTATGTGGTGACAGTGCTACCGAAGTTGAAGCTGAGACAAACAATTGTTGGTTGAATGTACCAAGTTCTTCAAAACTCGAGTACCATGGATGCAAGATGAGCCAATTCAGGTGAGTCGAACAATGTTATTAAATTACTTAACAATTGTTTGCAGTTTTTCTAAGCTGTTGGGCCTGGATTGGATGATGCTTGGGTTGATTGGGGCATTTATGCAATGGAGCAGGGTCCTCAACATCAAGGTGAAAAGAGAAAAGTGTTACAAAAGTCTATGGGCGATATGGAAAGAATACAATAACAGAAAGTTGTGATTTCTGTGGCCAAAAGGATGGTTATTTAATTAGCCTCTTGCTTGAAGGTTTTCAAGGGGTGCGATGAGGAGGAAATCTAGAGAATGTAGACACAGTCACACATGGGCCTTGAGCCCATGGACAGATGATCTCTACTCAAATGGTTTATGTATTGCCTGTTAGCCTTCATTTTGGCTTTTGATAAAATATCACAATCCTTCAAAAAGAAAAGCAAAAATAAAAAAGAAAGAAAATGGGATGAGGTAATATTAGATTCCAGAGAATTAAACACCACAGAAATCACATCCTAACTACTGCAAACAAAATAATAATGAGTTTCCAGAAAGACCAAGAGAAAAGAATGGAATAAGTTAAAGGGTGTAAAGAGGTACCTTTTCCGGGCCCTTCATGATGCAATCTTCCAACTGCATGCACGAGCGTTCATCTTTGCAAGCAACCAAAACAATTCCACTATCATCCCCAGAATCTTCAGCTGCAAGTTCCCCTTCACCTGACTGAGTTTCCTTTTGTCTTTCTTCTTCTATCTCTTCAAGGATCTCCTGCAATGGTAAAAAACCCTACTTATAATCAGGTTACTCGTATCAACTAATATTAGAAGTACACAAGAATCGTGGATATAAGATCACCTCAATACTAAATGAAAGATGCATAAACTGCAAACTTAGAGAGTGTCATATGAAGGGGATCCAAAGTAGAACTGATTAGGAATATCATCAGGCACCACAAAAATAAGCTAGCATTTGAGGACATGCAAGTAATATATTAAGGAGAAAAGAAATACCGTGATCCTCTTTGCTCAATAAACATAAATAAGAAAACGAAGAAGACATCAGATGCAGATAGACGTGTAGCATAAATAAACAGTGCATTCGCATGATAAAAGAGAAAGTAGATAGCCATACAAGCCAAGGTCAGTTCCACTATAAGTCCTTATTTTATTTTATTTTTTTGAAAGATGAGAATACTTTATTAGAAAAACAAAAGCCAAAGCCAAGCCTAAATACAACCTTAAAAAAAAAAATACAATGGCCCCCTCACGGAGCCCAATACTGAAACAACAATAGCACCCTAGCAAACACTGCTGCCGAGGACACACTCCTACTTCTGAAAACTCTATTATTACGTTCAGCCCACACCGCCCACAAAATAAATAGAAGAATCGAGCACCATCTTCTCAAACCCAAAGCACCACCTTTCTCTCCATGCTAGGAGCAAAAGAGACCATTGAGAGAAGCAAGCATGACCCACGAATATCCCGCCAGGAGGAGAACGCTCCACCAAATGTCTACAATGAAGGCGCAGTGGATGAACAGATGATCTACAGACTCTTCACTTCATAAGCACAGAGGACAGGCATTGTGAAGCACCATGCCTCTCTTCTTCAGATTATCGATCGTTAAGATTCTGTTCCTTCCTGCTAACCATGCAAATGCCGCCACCTTAGGGGGACACCATAGGACCACACCACTCCAATGTGACAACAATCAGTTGATCCGAATTGGGAGGACAGGGCTTTATAGAGAGACTTTACCGAAAATGAGCCTGACTTGGACAAATTCCAAGCCAGAGAATATGCTTCAACAGGGGACGGGCAATAGGCCTGCAAAAAAGCGAGCAGAGCACTAAGGTCCCGAGTCTCCTAATCCGAAGAGTTCCTTCTAAACAGAGGGATCCAAACACCTTCGTGACCATTGTGTAAGAGGCAATCTTTAACGGAAACTAAAGGGTTAGAGGACAAAGCAAACAGCGAGGGAAAAGCGATAGCCAATGGAACATCGCCACACCATTTGTCTAACCAAAATCTGGTCCTGTTGCCATCCCCAAGAACAAAAGAAACGTTAGTAATAATAGACGGGGCCAGATTGGCAATGTTTTTCCATAAATAAGAAGATCTATACTAGGATGACTCTTTCGACCACCAGCCATTAGGAGACTAGCCATACTTTGCAACAATCACCTGCCTCCACAAATTATTCTGCTCAACACCAAACCTCCAAATCCACTTAGCAAGGAGGGCTCTATTCACGATAGCCAAGTTTTTTATATTCGCCCCGCCTTGATCAAACGGACTGCAGACGTCCTCCCATTTCAAAAGCGGCAATTTAAAGGATTCAGAAATCCCTCCCCATAAGAACTTCCTACGCTTTTTGTCCAACCTAGGCAATCACCAACTTAGGGCACAAGAAAAGAGATGAGAATGAAACAGGCAAACTAGAGAGAGCAACATTACTAAGATTAATTCTACCCCCAAAACTTAGATAATTGCAATTCCAGGAAGTCAATTTTATGTCCATTCTTTCCAAAATAGAGTTCCTAGATGGAGATGGGGGTCTTACCCACACACAAAGGGAGGCCTACGTAGATGGTTGGAAGAGAGCCTACCTTGCAACCCAGAAAATTTGCCAAAGAATGGCATGCTTCAGAAGACAGGTAGATACCAAATAACTCTAATTTCAACATATTGATCTTCAACCCAAACACAACCTGGAACCAGCAGATCGTCATACTCAGATAAGAAAACATAGAATCGTCTGCTTCACAAACAATAAAGTGTCATCAGCGAACTGAAGATGGTTAATCCGAACGAAAGATTAGGAATTGAGAAACCTTTATACAAACCCATCTCCTGCCCCTTGGACAACATGCCACTAAGAATTTCCATAATCAAAACAAATAAAAAGGGGGAAAGGGGATCCCCTTGGCGAAGACCATGGGAGGCTCTAAAAAAACCAAAAGGGAAGCCATTGATGAGAATGGAAAATTTGGGAGAGGAGATACAAATTCTAATCCATTTTCTCCAACTAAAACCGAACCCCATTCTTTGGAGCATGTAATCTAGGAAATACCAGCAATCGGTCTACATGGTCGTGGGCTTTATGGATGTCGAGTTTACAAATAATGCCAGACCTCTTATCCCTAGCACGAGAATCCAAACATTCGTTAGCAATAAGCACAGAATCAAGGATTTGTCTACCCTCTACAAAAGCGAACTGAAACGAGGATACAACATTAGCAATCAACTGCCTAATTCTCTGAGATAAAATTTTGGAGGGGATCTTATGAGGGCCACCTACCAGAATTGTGGGACGGAAGTCTTTAATGTTTTGAGCACCTTCCAGTTTTGCAATAAGGGCCAAAAAAGTACATCCCAACTCTGCGGATAATTTCTTATCCTCAAAGAGTTCCAAGGCAAAAGCTAGAAGGTCATCTTTTACAATCTCCCAAAAGCTTTTAAAAAACGCTATATGAAATCCATCCGAACCCAGGGCTCATCCAGATCTACAGGTCTTTCCAACGCGACAGCTTCTTCCTCCGAGAGCGATCTGAAAGGGAGATTTCATCAATCAACAGGTGGTTAGCATCTTCTACAGAAAGCAAGGAAGAATAGAATTGAACAATGTGGTTACAAATAGCATCTTTGTCAATGACAATAACGTTGTCAATCTCTAAAGCAGCAATCGAATTAGCGCGAGAGCAGGCAGAAGCAAAATTATGGAAAATCTAATGTTCTTGTCCCCGTCTTTAAGCCATAATGCTCTGGACCTTTGCCTCCACTTGATTTCTTCCTCTCTCAGTCTCCCACAATACTTGGAGGCAAACCGAACTCTCAAAGCCCTCTCATCCTCAAACAGGATGCTCCCCTCTTCTTTAATATCCAATTCTTGGATAGCCAATAGGATGTCAAACATCTCTACCTCCCTAGCACAGAAGATCTCTGTGCCAGGATTTCAATTTAAGCTTTAGCATCTGCATCTTTTTTAACAAAATATAACTAGGGCGCCCATCAACAGCAAAGGACTTCCACCAATCTGCAACAAGACCACCAAACCCTTCGAACTGGAACCAAGCCATGTCAAATCTGAAGGGCTTTCGCCCTCGGTTAAGCTCTTCAGTCTCTAATAAAATAGGGCAGTGATCTAATATCGGATTGGGCAAGCCCCTCTGATGAGAAAAAGAGAAGTGGACCATCCAATCAGAAGAATGGAGAAATCTATCGAGGAGAGCCAAAGAAGGGGGGGTCTCTTTTATTAGACCAAGAAAAATGCACTCCTCCCATGGGCAAGTCCAGAAGCTCATGACGGAAAACCCAATCCGCAAAATCTCTAATAGAAACAAAAATCCTGGAACCGCTAGATCATTCCAAGGAAAATCTGATAACATTAAAATCACCCCCAATCAACCACGGGAGATTCCACCTAAGAAACACCGAAGAAAGTTCAAGCCAAAGGGAGGGGCGAGACTGCGAGGAGAGGTCGTAGATTCCGGAGAAAATCCATGAAAAACCCGAAGGGGTTTCTCTAAAAACAACATTAATAGAAAAACAACCCGACCAACTATCTACAATTAATCGCCTTGAGGTATCCCACATAAGCAAGATACCTCCAGAGGATACTACCGAATCAACAGCAATCTAGTCCATACCTTTTTTACACCACAAGGAACTAACAATACCTCTATCCATGGATTGGAGCTTAGTCTCCTGCAAAATAATTATGTTAGCCTTCGAAAGTGATAAAATATCTCTAACCTAGGAGCATTTTTGGGGGCATCCCAACCCTCTAACAATCCAAGACATAATCTTCATGGATGCACCACAGCTCCCTTTCTTCCTTTTCTAAACTGTTGCGGGATTGCATCGTGGACTCCTGCAGCATCCAAATCCAACAGTCGTAATTCCCTATTCAGGCTGACCAACGCAGAGGAACAAGGCAAGGTAATCCCTTCAACATTCACCCGCATACCCCTCTCAACGACCACTTTGAAAATCGCTAGATGGTCCTCATCAGAGTCTTTAAATACGAACCCCAGGAGTCTTCCCACATGGCAAATTGCATCTTTGACTCATTTCTTTTTTCTAATCACCCCAACCACTTTCCCTAGATCCAACCCAGAGATTGGGGGAGTAGAATGGTCCTCTTACTCGGACTAGGACAAATCCCCGAGAAAACCGATCTCAAAGGAGTTATATCAAGAGCAACTTCCAGACTCCCCTCAAAACTAGGAGAGGGGCACTGGGTGGACTTAAAGCAGTTAATAGGGGCGAGAATCAAAGCCATGGGACCAACTGGTGTTCGCCAACCCCAAGTAAAAGGTTGCAATGTGTAATAATTCGATTGTGAGACCGAGATCATCCTCAAGGATTTTCGTAACAATTCTAACCTATTTAACTAGGATTATCTAAATTCGAATTTGAAATAAAAGATGAATTTTCGAAACATAAAACTATCTACTTTTAAAATAAATCAGGAAACTAAGCACTAGAGCGCCAAGGATCTACCTATAATCAATTCACAATGCTAATTCAACCATTCAAGCTAATAACTCAATTGGAATCGGAGTCCTATGCCTATTCAATCGGAACATGGATCAATTAAATCATCATAACATATCTAACATGGATGGATCATCTATTAATATAGTTCCCTCATAATAAACTAAGGCATTGGGCGTATTCAATCACATATGTCAATCCTTCACAAAACAAATGAAATCACATTCATGGTTCTTCCTCAAATCCTGTCACTAGACTTGATTTAGGATCATGAATTGAACTTCAATAAAACCAATATCAATTCATAAAACATCCATCTCAGATCAAACCACAAGATATGAACTTCTTCTAGTTTAGTTCTAGATAAGCACTTAAGATACTTGGTTTGTAAGATCACTTAGCATCCACCACATCATGATGAATCTAAGATCTCTACAACCCAAAATCTTCTCAACAACACTCCATTGATCAATCTCAGTAAATCAAAACATCTCATGTAAACACATCACAAGACATATAAGATTAAACTAAAACTACCAACTTTATTTCAGACCAAAACTAGAATTGTTCATTATTAAATCTCAAAGTACTTGAATCAAATCAAACTAAGCATTGTAAACGAGTATAAGCTTCACCTCTTAGCCCTAGCTAAGAGGTTTAGCCAACCATGGAGAAGGTTGAACTACAACTCAGCAGAAAACTAAGAAAACTAAATATTAAACTAGAAAAAACTCGAAAAACGGAGTTGTAGAAGCTCCCATTTGATCTTCTCCACCTCTAGCACGATTGGGACTCTTCTAGGATATACTTAGACGAGACAAGAAGTATCCTTTTATAGCAAAAATGCCCCACCGCCTCGGAAGCTTCTGGATTTTGCGAAATACTTACGCAGTCTAGCGGTGGCCAATCAATCGGTTGATTCTAGGTGATCAATCACAATTTTGGACCAACTGTAAAAACTGTAATTTGGACCTCTGTGAGCCTGGGCGATCAATCGCAAGTGACTAGCGATCATTCCAACTCCTTTTTTTTGTCCAGCAAGGTCCAGGAAAGAAATCTACTTGGTTAGGGGATAAGCGATCAATCGCAAATGGCCTGGCGATCAATCGCTAACCTGCATTTTAGTCTAGCAATAATTCAGCACTTCTAGGGGTTTGAGATCAATCTCAAATGGCTAGCGATCAATCGCAAACCTGTTAGCAATCAATCTCAAATTCCCGTAGATCAATCTCAAAATCTGGAACTTTCAGATTTCATCTTCTAAGCTTCGGATCTTTAATACTTGGTTTCTTCATGTCTCTTGGTTGCTGAAACTTGTTCATTTGAAGCTCTAAATCATCGGACTTAACTTAATTTTTCACAATCTCCCTCAATCTCCTACATACATGAAAACGCACTAAAGTTAGTCCTTTAAACACGTAAACCATGCATAATATGTGATGAATTGGGGTTAGAATATGCACAATTCAGAGCTCAACAACTGGCTCCAAAGAGGAGGCAAGAGGATCAGGAGGAGCTATCAAAGGGAAGGGATGGGGAGAGGGATGGACTAAGAGTGCACGAGGAGACCCTCTGAACCTAGTTTCTGGGACTCGACAGAATTATTCTTGGCATTGATCACCCCAGGCTCAGTAGGTTAACTTTAGGTCAAGAGAATTGTCGGAGAGGAAGGTTCTTAAGAGGCAAAATCCAAAAACCCTAAGTCAGACTCCGAACTAACATCTTCTTCCGAGAATTTCCCATCAGACGATAGGGTCACGAGGTGACTATCCTCTTTATCGCGATCAGCTTCAACAATGGGCATCGACTGTCTCGGATCAAACTCTAAAGCTTCCTGAGCAGGAGACGTGCAGAAGAAAGAATGAGGGACATTCGAGTTAACGTCATTCATCTCCCCAGGGGACTTTTGATGAGAACCCACATCCCTAGAATGAGAATCGTCCCACTTGGCGTCATCTTGCTTCTCCTCAGAGGTCAGAGAATACGTGGCAGAGGGACTATCCTTGGGCAAGCCAGCGAACATTAATGCTCTGTACTGACTTCGGCGCCATTGACTGCAACATGACCCTCCCACTGACACAAGCATGGGGAAGAGACAGTTTTAAAGGATGAGAGACAGGTTTCGTTGCCTGAGGTCATAATGGCGCTGCCGACTACCGCAGCGTCGACGGTCTCTACTGAGGCAATTTGCAACATGTCACCTCCCGGAGAGACAATGGAGGAAGCATAGGGATTCAAACTCTCTCCCAGCCTATCAGAATATCTTGGGAGATCGAAAAGCAAATCGAGATCAGACGACTGAGACCTGCGGCCCTAACCTTCCCTATGGTCACTGCTGTACACGCGTCCCCTTGCACGCATGAGCATTGGCACGAGTTAGTTGAGACGTTGGGGTTTGTAGTCCGCAGGACATCTGAGAACAAGAACCTTCTTCTCCCATCTGCTCTAGGACCGATCCAAACACTCCCCGTGAAGAAGAATCGTAGACCTCATGCTGGATACGAATATCCATGGATTTTTACCCCAAAAGAACCTTCACAACACTAGGAGTCTCTGTCAAGCTCTTGACCCTAATCAGCATTTTGGCCCTAGAAAGATCATCCCAACTCAAAGTAGCTTGATGAACCTACAAAACTTTCCCAACACAAGAACCCAAAGAGGTAAAAAAATCATTAAACCAAAGTTCGAGAGGAATACCGTAAAAATGGAACCAAACATCCTTATGGCAGAAAGAAGACCATGAATATGAATCCCATCTGCAAGCGTCCTCCAGTGGACCAACTCTATTTCGTAACCCCTATCTGAAAAATCCTCTCCATATCCGAATGTGGAGGAAAGGACACCCACACCAATTTAGGGGACATAGGTCGAAGGAAGAAATCTCCTACCTTCAAGAAACAAAAGCACTGGAACCAAACCGAAAGTTCTTCAACAGAGGAGCTATCTCGCATTGAAACAGCTAAGGACCATTGCAAATTATCTTTCGCGGCTAACACAACCGCCTCCGGACTGAGACAGTCGAACAAAAGCAAAACCTCTGATGAAGTTCGTCCCCCTTTCCTTAGGGATGATGACTTCACAAACCTTGCCAAACTTACCAAAGACCTGCCTGAAATGGATTTCCATCCATTCTTCGGGAAAACTATCGACATAGAGGGTATGGAGATTCCCGAGATTGAACTTCATAGAACTCCGGTTAGCCACTGGCATCGTCGGCTTAATCCGGGAAACCTTAACCCACTCGTCGACCCTGGAGCTCTTGCCTCCCTTTGGGGAGCTCTGGGATCCTTGACTAGGTCACACCGAATAGTCATGAACCTCGGTCTCCTAGACATATATTCGTTGATGAAATCGCCATCGAGACTGATATTACTATCGGGACGAAAAGAACAAGCCCAGTCTGATCATAAGCTGTTGCGACCAAAATGCGATCTGGATAGAGCGAAGGCTGGTGAGCCCTACAGGATACCTCTTGCCCCCTGCTGCAAGAGGGATGGGCTTTACGATTGCCATTCCCCTTAGCCAATCTGGAGTGGTGTGATGGCGATTGAGTCCTACAGTGAAACGTCTCTCCCCCTACTGCTAAAGGACTAGGTCTTTTCGAGCCCCTCCCCCTCAGCTAAGTAAAAACTGGGACTTCTTTGCCAACCGCTCTGAACTTCGATCTGCTCGAAGGGTTTTCTTGTTTCCACTATCTTCATGTGGGACAGAAGAAACTGGTTCTTTAGCTGTTCCTTTCCCTTTATCTATATCCCTGCGAGCCGAAACAAAACCTTCTTTGGAGCTAGAATCGCCATGTGCTTGCGATTTCTTTCGATCTTCCCTTTTTTCATCTTTTTTTTCATCATTCTCTCCCTATATCTTGCTTGCTACTATAGTGAAAATTTCTGTATTTGCATTTTCTAAAATTGATTGTGGACACAGCTGCCTAGGATATGGGGCATGAGACAAACTTTTTTTTTTTTTTTACTGCCTAAGATTGTTCAGCCTTTGCTTGTTGGCTGAAAAGTCATTGCTCAAGCTAGGTCACAACCTGCTCCTTATAGAATAAATATATTCTAAAACTGTTGCATGTGCAACCAACAAGTCCTGTCAATAGCATCCAACTTCTTCAGCAGGGTCACCCTACCATGAAAGTTGGACATCCCTATAATCAGGCCCAGCCAACTATCACGTGGGTCACCATGTGAATTTGGATGTTTGGTTGGTTGGCCATAGCTCTCTATGGTGTGGCCCATCAACTGATTTTATAGGCTGATTTTAGGGGCATATCATAAACCTAGAAGGGCTCACATAATGCACAAGTTGGATGACATATACGCAACAAGGTAGGCCCCACCACAGAAAACAATAGACAACCATCCAAAAACCTCCAAATTCATGTGGTGGCCCACATGATATTTGGATCGCCTGATTTTCGGAGCATCCAACTTTCACAGTGGAGCGACCCTGATGGATAAGTTGGATGTCATACACACCCCAGTGGGCCCCACATGCAGCACTTGGAGAATAAGCTCATTCTACAAGGATTTGTAGTGGAAACGGCCTCACACAAGTCAGGATTGCTTTCCCTCTACTTTCCACTTAAAGTAGAACATCAATGGATCCTAGTAGGTGCCGATAATTCAATTTTTCCTAGTTCTATTCCTTACCATTTGATTCAAGTCCCCACTTGAGCATACAGTTCGATTCATGAGTAACGGCACGAAGAAAAAAAGAATCCAATGGATTTTTCACGACAGCAGTCAATAACTAATGCACAAACTTAATTATTATTCAAACACTAACCAATGTTCCTACTCCCACTATCACTGAACGAAAAGCCACAACAAAAAACATTGGAAACTTGAGTTGCTGTTAAGTAAAAGTTAACTTCTCAACTATAGTCCTATATTCAATGTCCAACTCTAAAATGGGCATGGGTAAGAGTTGATTCCAGTAAAGATTCCTCCCAACGGAGGTGCCTTGAATGCTTTGTAGAAAAGCAATGGAACTCACTCACTCACACGTAAGACCTTCCATTTGGGTGCTTCCTCCAAAACCTCCTCCAAAACCACCCCAGAATTTGTATTTGCCTCCACATCTCCATTCTCATTCAAAAGAGAAGCTCCACCTGTACCTGAAAGCACCCATCGAGGTGAAAAGAAAGATTAAAATTTAATATACTAACAAAAGTATCTTCAGTAAGTTCAATCCATAAGAGTCATCTTTAGCTTTTTTCCCAACACTTCCCAATTCATCTCTATTTCCAACACCCAAGAGAAATAAGAATTAAAGCATTTACAAATCACAACAGTTTAAACGCTGATATCTATATACTACAATATTTTTACAATATCAACTAAATCAATATCATAAGCAGATTAATCAAGATCATCACCTTCTGTCTCATTTTTGCCATCTCCCTTCACTCTCCTTTTCTTGCTTGCTCCTCTCTTACCATTCACACGCAGTTGTCCACCCTCCGAAGTTACCAGCCTATAAACCCGTTTCTTTGCATACTCAAAAATCTTATGGCTTGATTCCGCAAAAATCCAAACAGAGCGAACTCCTTCTGACACTCTCAGGGTATCTAAATACTTCAAATAAGTCACTGCATCATACCTGCCTATATCACAATTAATTACAGATCCTACTCTTCTTCTTTTTTCCTAACAAACCTATCCTTCAGATAAAGCAAAGCTAGGAAGAGGAGGAAACATATAATGCTTGGCCTGAATCAATGGTGTTCATGTTGCAGTCTGTACATCTGTGGCCCACATTTTGGTGATCAGACTGTTCATTTGGTGGGACCACTGTGGCCATATAAGGCAGCAGACATCACCTTAGTCAGACAAGGTTAGTGAATCTCACTGATGGATGACAAATGGACAGTTAAGAATGAAATGTAGCAAAGAGACCATAAATGGAAGGAAAAGGTCCACCAGTTGGACAGTGGCATTGTCCAATGGATGCGATTTCAGTCCATGACTAATCCAGGATGAGGCAAGCCACACGAACAATATCACTGAATGATGGGCCCCACCTTCATGGAATGATGGGCCCCACCTCGGGAGCAGATGCCTCAACAAAGGATTAAAATCTTCCTTACCGGACAAGATAATCCAGCAATTTCCTCAGCGTCCTCAAATCCGCAACAAGCTGCTTCGTCTTCCTCCCGATTGTATGCCAGATAGGATCCAGCTGCCTCCTGACAATCTCATCGAATGACTTGAACAGCCCGTTCTCAACCGTCAGATCTTCAACATCCACCTTATTCGTCTTCCTCAGCTCCTTCAAGCACGCATCCATTGACTCAATCACCGCCTTCTGGATCCCCTTCATGAGCGGTGACAGGGAGACCCGCACATCGATGACAGACGGAGGAGACCGCTCCAGGTCCTCCGACACAGAGACATGGAACCGCGGCCAGAGGTGGAGCTTCCGCACAAAGAGGCACTTCAAGGTACGCTCGGCCTTGGCGAAGCCAGAGGTCATGGCATGGGGCCGGTCGGAGAAAGCACGGACGTATGCAGAAGGGTTTTGGGAACGTAGGATGCGGACGGCAAGGGCCTCAGTGGAGGTGTCAGAGAGGGAGTGGGCGTTGAGGATGATGATGCCAGCGAGGCAGGACGGGGGGAGCTTGG
Organism: Liriodendron chinense; assembly: GCA_003013855.2. NCBI lineage: Eukaryota > Viridiplantae > Streptophyta > Magnoliopsida > Magnoliales > Magnoliaceae > Liriodendron > Liriodendron chinense. The sequence continues at coordinate 7,511,401 of PVNU02000637.1, read as the reverse complement.
AGGTGAGTAGATCAACGGCGAGGATGCGGGGAGTGATGAAGAGGACGGCACCGGAGGAGTAAAGGGAGAGCCGGTGGTGGGCCGGGTGATCGAAGGAGATCTCAATAGGAGCAGTGGAGAGATTAGGGTCAGGGTTAGGGTTTTGGGAGAGGAGAGAGCGAGTAATGGCGGATCTTTGGGTGGGAGAAGCAGAGAGGATAAGGAGAGTGCCCTGAGAAGGAGTGTGGAGGTGGAGGAGGGAGCATATCATCCTGTGGAGGGAGAGGCCCGAGGATAGGATGACCAGTCCTCCGTTCGGTTCTTCTAGAAGGTCGGATATGATATGCTCGTGGAATCGGAGCATTTTCTGGGGTTTGGAAGGAGGAGAAGATGGAAAGAAGGAGAAAAGGAAGAAGACCGATGGCGGGAGGGCCTTTTATATGGGAGGAACTATATGGTACTCGACGCGAGGCTTTCTGCACGGTATACACTGATTTTAATTCTAAAAAGTGGAGCCCATTTTTTTGTAATCCAAACCATTGGTCTGTTTATTCCCTCCGTAGATGGACTATAAGCCAAAAATCTACGAGATCGGAAGGTATAAACAACCATTATTGGGACTTCTATTAGTTGATTTGAGACCGTTGTTTCTCTTTTCTTCTTAGCCGTCTATATATGGGTCATTCATCTGTTTTCGGTTGTCATATGCAGAAATTCTTTTGGTATGATCATCCACGCGGAACGGATGAAATAGCCAGTGGTCCCAAATTACTAGTCCACCTGTACTAGCTGAAACCAGCGTATGCCGTGCAATGCCTCAAGGGACGCGGATTACCTACTGTCAGGTTGAGTAGCTATGTCGCTACTGAAGTGACGTCACCGACTTCTGTGAGCCCCTTCGTGATGTATGTGTTATACCCATACCGTGATGTATGTGTTATACCCATACCGTCCATCCATTTGGAAAAATCATTTTAGGGCGTGAGCTAAAGAATGAGACAGATCCAAACTTAAGAAAACAATGAGTACAATGAGGTGATCGTTGAAATCTTCCTCAGGTCCACCATAATGTTTATTTAAGATCCACCTTGTTAACACGTTAACACAGACATGAAGAAAGGAAAACACAAATATTAGCTTAATCGAAAGCTTCTGTTATCCTAAGAAGTTTTTAATGGTAGGATATCAATCCCCACTGTTTTCTTTGGTGAGGTCCACTTGGGATTTGGATCCGCTTCATTCTTTGGATCATTTCCTAAAATGATTTCTCCAAATGAATGGACGGGTTGGATACAACACATACATCGTGGTGGGTCCTACAGAAGTTGTTGACGTCACTTCAGTAGCCAGATAGCTACTCAACCGGTCAGTAGCTAATCCGCGTCCAGCCTGGAGCCCCGTATCCTATGACTCCACTGGAGGCCTCGCCTAGAGGCTCGCCCTTCTCCCTACGGTGCCACGATCCAGACCATTCATCTAGAGTTCACCAATCAGCTGGATTGTTATCATGTTGACCATATGCTATGGGAGCTTTTCGACGAACGATCTGGATCATTACGTGATGGGGCAGAAGGGCGAGCCTCTAGATGGAGAGGCTTGTCGGGTATGTCCACTCTGGTGAGAATTAGGTGTTACCCCGGCAACGGCTTTAGTAGGTGTTACCCTAACCGTGTGGGGCTCATCTTGATGTATTTTTTTATATATCCACACTGTTTATCTGTTTTTTCATATCATTTTAGGAAGCAATCCAGAACCCTAAGAAGATCCAAGTCTTAGGTGGACCATACCACTAAAAATAGTGATGAATAACCATTAATAACGTTTTGTGGGGCACAAAAGTTTTGGATCAATCTGATCTTTAGAATTTCCCTTCATCAAGACCTTATTGACATTATCAAGAGCTTGGATTGCAAATAAACATTACCAAAACCTTCCGATGGGCTCTTTGGAATTTTTAATGGTGGGGCACTCAATCACACTATTTCTAGTGGTATGGTCCACTTGAGATTTGGATCTGCATAATTTTTTGAACATCATCGTAAAATGGACTGTAGAAACGGATGGACGGAGTGGATATACAAAATATAATCCATGTAGGCCATACGTTAGGGGTAACACCCACTAAGCTGTTCCCCGGTAACACCTAATTCGCGCCCGTGGACTCTGATACTGGATAATCAGAGAAAACATGACTAGATGAGGCGATACAAGGACAGATTGGCAAGCTACTCGCGGGAAAGGTGGAACCATGCCACGTGTGCAATATCTGAGCCACTTGTCGAGTAGGGTTCACGATGAAAGTGACCTTAACGAAACAAAAGTTCCACTCTGAAGAAGGCCTAACTTGTTGCACTCTGCATTGCTTCTTTTTTTTTCATGTCTGAGGATGAAAGGATCAGTAGAACGGCCTGATTTTTACGCCAAAGAATTTCACGGTGTGCTCCACGAGATGAATGGACCTGATCTCTCACACATGTGCAGCATCGCCACTTGTGCTACTATCATCTATTCGCTCTGTCCTCGTGCGAATCCCCTATAGGTAGTCACCGCGAGGTTGACCAGGTGTCACGCGTACGAGATCAGATTCCTTTCGTCAGGTGGGACCCACCGTGAGGCCCTGGCCCAAACACGAGGCTGTTCTTATCAAGTGGGCCACAAGTTCAAATGCAAAACGTTGGCGCATGCGATGGTCCACCTAATGAGGAGAAAAGCCTAACTTTTTTCTGGGAATCAGATTGCGTGGTGTAGCCCTCCTAGCTGTGTGGTGCTGGAAAAACTCTGTGGGCCCACCATGAAGTATGTATTTTATCCATGGGATTCATTCATTTTGCCCCCTCGTTTTAGGGCATAAGCCCAGAAATGAATCAGATCTAAATCTCAGTAAATCTCAGGTGGACCACACCACAGCAAACTATTTCCTTGCCTACGTGGAAGCCCCAACCGGCCCCAGGGGGTTTGTCTGGCTACCTGGAACATAGCTCCTATGTGAATCGAATCCCAAGGGCCATTTCTCACGTTTGGTTGCTGCCGTGAAACGACTAGAAATGGATTCTCACAGCAAGTTCCGCTCCAGCTAAAACGGTCATATTCTTGTTCTAGTGATGGACATCCGTTGTGAATTTGGTACGTTGATTGCAATTCCATGGTCCATCAAACAGGATTTTGCTTAATTCAATGGTTTTCCCATGGTAAGTATTTGATCCCAAACATGGCATTGTATATGAAAATACCATGGGATTACCAGACATGTAATCATTATGCAATAAATGATGTTAATCCCACCTAATACCATTCCATCCCTTCTAATACCATGAGCCAAACACCCCTAAATAGAGCTTTTTAATTCCTTAGAATTTCTTTCTCACTACCCAAACGGACTCGGATTAGGTACTACCCCCACCAGGATGCTGAGGAGACAGCGTGGCACCTCGTCATTGGTGGAGAGCAGTGGGCCCCACACTAATGTGACAGGGCTGTCAGCACACCACCATCACATCAGTACGGGACCGACCAGCTCTCCACCAATGACGAGGTGCCTCGCACCCGGTCCGTCTCCTCAGCATCCTGGTGGGGGTAGTACCTAATCCGAGCCCTCCCCAAACATGATAGAAAATCTCACTCAACGAATCAATTTCACAGGAGTAATGGGACCTGTGAAATTGGGTGGTGAGAAATTTCAGTTGGGGAATGGGACCAAATGCACATGAGCAGCAATGCACATCCCACAGTCCTCATTTCAGCACTCATCTGAGAAGACCCTTAGAAAACCCATCCTATGACAAGGCAACTTCACCGATCACAATCCCAAGAGCAACATTTGGATGCACACGCAAATTGAACTGCAAACATTCAACTCAATCAAGAGGAGATGAAGATGATTAATGTTTCTCAGTTCATACCTCAGGACGTAGACCTTGAATTGCAACTACGCTTCTTTCAAGTCGAACTTGAAACCAATTTAACTGCAATTTCGGGCCGAGGTACTTGATAAGAATGCTACAGAACCACAATTCAGTCATTTCAACTTTTTAAGACTAGCACTCGAAGATTCAAGATGATGCATCCAAACACGCCCCAAGCAAGTCAGCCCAGGTAATTTCAGTAACAATTGCATCATCACACAGCCAATGGTTTCATCTGCCAAACATCCATTTCATTGGATTCTGCACAATTCTTTTGTGATTTCTCTTTCTTCCTTTACAAACTTTAATGGGAACCCCTCTACCAATTATATAGAGGACCCATAAGATGATGACACAGGAATCAAGCATCCAAACATGCAATGATCCAAGAAGTGCATCTTATTCTGTTTCTAAGGCTCGAAAAACTGAATGCATTGAAACCTACGTAGGACCAAGACTGTGACAAGCCCTCAGGAGTGAAAGAAGTGCTCGTAGACATGATCCGCACCTAAGAACCGGTGGTACCCGATTCTGCATCAGCCTTGAGGTCCAGGTCCCCGTGATTTTTTGTTCCTCTTTTGAGCCATAGGCCAACGGGTTTCTCCAAGACGGACACTTTAATGTTACTCCACACGTCTGACCTGGTGGGGAGCTCTGCAATTTTCTCAGCAATTTCCATGTCTTCCGGCAGGACAGACCCAAAAACGGTGTATGCTCTTTTCCATTCATCATGATTTGCAAGGCTTATAATGAATTCAGGTCCTGAGCCAATCCATGCGACAGATCCTCTCTTTATGGCCGGGCATGCTTCCATCGGTATCTGGTTGAACGTGACTCCTTGAGCTTCAAGAGTTCCTTGAATCAATGCAAAAGGGGGACCTAAAGGAGCCTACAAAATTCACAAGAGGAAGTTGAGAAATAAATACAAAACGTGCATGACAGGATGAAATAGAAGACCAACATAGCTACCAACAAGCCAGTAACAATAGAGAAAAGCATAAGCCATATCATCCACCATAATCATATACACGTCCCTGATTCAATTTGACTCACTAGCATGGTTTAAAGGACTTGATCCGACTCATTTAGCCCTGAAGCAAGTTGCGACTCCTCCGAGTTGGGGGGTGACTCGGGGTTCAGCTCATGGTATTGAACTGGATCAGGTCCGACCGAGTCCGAGTTGACTCGGACGAGTCGCATAAGACTCATCCAAAAACCATGCTCACTAGAGTCCCACCAGACTTGTCAAATCGATTCAGCTTATGCTGTGACCAAGTTGTTTAAATAGTTCACTTTGATTTTCATTGTATTTTCAATGTTTTATTTCACACATAAACACATACATGCATGGCAGAGACTGTAGTGTGCATGAGTGATCCTTGTTCTCACTAGCAATCTTATTACCACCATTCTTCAAAGTTTGAAATGAAAAAAAAAAAATCAATTCCAATGCACCACAATATATGAAGATGTATGGAAAAGAATGCAAATAGAAGTATTCTCTCTGTCATAGTAGTTCTTTTTGAAAGGCGACAAAGGAATAGAAGATGCATCATGTCCTTATTGGAACAAATAACAAAACCAACATATGGCTAGTGGATTCCATAATCTAGACAAGCCAATATGGCTAGGGGATTTTATAAGACACAACCTGATAACCATCTCTCCCAATCAAGACCATAAATGGAATCATTATTTACAGCCAATAGTAGCACCATTTCATTTCTACTTCTGGTTATGCAATAGTACAAAACCAAGGGTATAATGAATGAGCACTGCTAGCGGTCCTAGTGTGTGGAGAATCGTAGATCATGGATTTCTTGACTCGTCCAACTCGGATGTGACTCATCCAAGTCAACTCAGACTTCGTTGATTCCGATTCAATTCGTTACTATTGAGTAGTCCCCCTAAACAAGGTTGGCAAACTCAGGACTCGGGCTCGACTTAGTCGGCCCACAAAAATGCACTCAGGTGGGTGAACGCGGGAGTCAGGTGAGTCACTTTGTTTCTTATTATTAATTAAATAATTACAAAAAAATTTGAAAATATTAAAGAAAACTTAATTAGTTATGAAATTCATCTACCAGATTTGAGATCTATTGTGCAGTTGAAAATGAAAATATCCAACAGTCCTAATTTAATAAACAAGTTTCCACAAATCAAAGGTTAGGGTTGCTCAAACAATCTGATTTTAAGGATGAGTCTAGGAGACTATGGGTTCCACTTCCACAATTTAGATGGTTTTGATTAGCATCAATATATGCGACATGTACAATTGTGGAGCGCATGTGTACCAACCATCATACTCTGCTAGAGTATGAGATTAAATCCCCTTTCTTTGCTTTTCTTCATCCTCTTCTTCTAGCTTCGCAGCATGTGCCCTGGTTTTTCACTTGGATGAGTCACCAAGTCACTCATTCTTCCAAGTCAACCGAGTGTTATTAGATTTTGATTCCCACCAAAACTACACCTATTTTGACCCGTTGGGGATTAAAAAGCAGCTGACTTGGCGAGTCCAGAGTCAACTCGGCCAGTCAGCTAACCATGCCCCTAAATTTGCCTGACTCAAATGAGTCACCCAGTCACCCCCAAAATTCGTCGAGTTGGGATTCAACTTGAGACCAGACCAGTCAGTCCAAGTTGCCGATACTTAAATACATGGTGTAGGACAATGGCTCCTGATTCCCTGAAACAAATACTACTATTTCTAAATGATGGCTGGAGAACGGAGTCATCTTTTCATGCTATAATGTGGAGAAGATTACGAGGAGAATGACATGCACCTCTTCATGCTGACATGCAAAGATGAGTTTCCATGAGCCCAGCTACATGCTGACATGCACCTCTTCACATGGCTACACTTGCCAAGCTGGCATGTGTAAGGACTTTCAAGCTGTGCATCAGATGGGCCCCACTATGCAGATGACCTGTCCCGAAACCGGGCTGTTCAACTTGAAGTGGGCTACATGTGTGCATTGATTGTGGACAATTGGCACTTCATTTCAAACTGTTGATTGTTTCTATTCATGTGTGGTGGACCAAAGGAGTTGACTGGTATGATTCAACTAATGCAAAGGTCAGATGTCCCCCACATGTTGGCATCTGTTTATTCATATAGAAGTGCATGTGGTCTTAGAAAGGATCATACATGTGCATGAGCACACACACAGTGGTTAGTATGGAATCAAATGATAGGCGCAAAGTAAGGAACAATCAAGAGGAAGCTTGGAATCTTACATCTGCTATGTGGTTCCCTTCTGAATCCCAAGAGCTTCCCCGGCCTTCTGCCCGATAAAATTGGCAACCTGCACAGTGACGTGCTCCCAACAGCTCAGTAATGTAGGCCACAGAACGAGGAGCACAATCAGGGAGAAGCTGCAACAGATTTCGAATTATCAGAAAAGTTGGTAGATATCAAGTGGTTTAAAACCCATAAAAGAATTGGATGGATCAATTCAGATGAAGATAAAGAACATTATCTGCTTGGAAACAGTAAATTTCTAGAAAGAAGAAATAAGTATTTGACATCAAACTATTGAAACCAAGTATATGTGGAATTGTAACTTATTGAAAATTTTCAGGTGGATGAATTATCTATGGTAGACATCTTGGAGTGTTGAGCAGTAACATTATTATAGTGAGTTCTGTCTAATGATTTGGAAAGCAGCCAAAAAAGAAGAAGAAAAAGGGGGTGCAAAAAAATTCTTACCATGAATTTTGGTTTCTTCTGAAGTCAGTAGAGGATGTCTTGAAAGCTTGAGTGGTGACTGGTGAGCCCTTCACCGCATGGAAGGAAGATCTTGTCAAGAATGCTTCCCCTGGTTATTATGGGGGATATTTGGAAATAATGTAATATGGTAGGACTCTTGATTATTTTGCATCCACTTTGTATCGGGTTTAAGGAGAATCAAGTTCTCATTCATGAATTTGCACCTCTTCAATAAAACCTTCAAGCATGTCTCAGCGTTGGATCTTGCTGGATATTGGACTCTGGTTATCCGTGCAAATAATTCTCTTCGAAGAGAAGCTGTTTCACAGACTCATCCTCCCATAGGGTAGCAGAAGTTGAGTAATCTATGGGACTTTGGAGTGGTGGGTGTTGTGAGAAATGATAAAGGTCAAGTGGAGTTAGGATTGCGTTTCTTTTAGGGATTCTATTTCTGGGTGTGTACATCAAAACACAAATTTGGTGGAGAAATTGTGATTAGAAAGCAGATTTGGGCCAGAACACTAAAGGTAAGAAGAGTTTGTTTAATTTTTTTATTTTTTTTCAAAAAGATTAGCAAGGAAACAAGTAGAAATCCAAATATGAACTTTGTGTCTAAGGCAGCTATAGGCAGAGAGTAGGACAAGCTAGAGAGCGTGACTTCCCAATGTTTCCCTCAGACTGTGATGCATTGCGCAATACATGAAATATTCCCAGACGTTTCCCACGATATTTCTGTATCCAGGGGTGCGATACATAGTGTGATACCAATACTTCGAACACTGTAATTTCGATATCCCTCATACTTTGGAAGGAGGTTCCCCAGATGCCATAGCTCGGCTCTCTAGTTCTTGTGTGCCACCTTGGAAGCGGTGCTCTGTAGCCAACAAGATCAAGACACTCTCAACCATTGAGGTTTTCTTCTTCTTCTTCTTCTTCTTCTTCTTTTATTGAAGGGTGACGAGTTTATTAAGATACAAGAAAAAAAAAACCATTGAGGTTTTTTCACATCTAGAGAGGTGAATGCATTAGGGGATCTGTTAGCTAAGGAAAGTATGCATAGGTAAAGAGCTGTATCTGGGGGATGTTTATCCATTGTCTTTGTGGATATTCGCATTGTTACATCCCACGTAGTCAGAAACAAACCGTATTAAAATTTGCAAAAGTTGAAGACATGTGAAAGGCTCGTTATAAAAGGAACCCCAAGTGGAGATCCTTTATTATTTCCGTAATCAAAGGCAATCATGAACACAACACCACAGATCAAGAGTCGACCCCACCATTAGCAAAACTATTAGCCACAGCAATTCACCTCCTTAAGGACATGGAACAACCTGAGAGTATACTTTTGAAAATTGAATACAGCATTGAACCTGAGAGTATACTTTTGAAAATTGAATACAGCATTGAAGGTGACCCCCCCCCCCCCCCAACACGGGCAATACCTTAGACGAGCCTATGAAATCCTTAGCCCATTTCAAGGATTGAGCTTGCTTCCTTATTGTAATGCCTAGCCTGGGCTGTGGGCCTCTTTGCCTCTTTTTCTCTCTTTCCTTTTCCTTTTTTCTATTCTATTTCCTTTCTCCCTTTGGAGCTCGGGGTGTGAGCTCCTTTCTCTCTCTCTTTTTCCCTTTCTTCTAGGGTATGCCCCTTTCCCTTGTATTCTTCCGGGTTTTCGCCCTTGGTTAGTAATAAGAGAATCTTTGCTCACTTGCAGCCCATTCTTTCGATGAATCACTCATAGGACTCACAAAGTTCAGCTCAGCCTTTTGAAGCATAAGTTACTACAGTGTTGCAACATAGAAAAATGCCACATAGCTATAATGGTCATAGAAAAGCCAGTGGGTTCCATTGGCCAAAACTCCTCAAAATTAGTTCAAGGCTAGCTTACAGTTGAACTGATCTTAAAAATCAACCAATAGTGAACCGAGTCTTCTCATTTGACTCATTTTCTTGATCTTCTGCTGACATGAGTATATCTTTTGTTTACTGATCTTCCTTTGGACAAGAGCCAAAGAATAAAAGGGAAGACTGTTGATACTAATTGCCAGCTGGCCAATTAGTATCAAAATAGGGAGTGAGATCTAGCATGAACACTGCTAAAATGTTTTACAGGCTGTCTGGGTTGAGAAACTCTTGAAGTCCTTGCTACTGGAAAAGTGGGCTGCTATACGATGACTCAGCACTGCCGCACCACATTGGCGAGACTTAAACTAAATGAAAATGATGGAATTTCTTTAAATAGAAGAAGTTCCCTTGCTTCCATCCTGATTGCCTTTTGCAAGAAGGTGCTGCTAACAACAACTCAGTTGCTGAGATGTTGTCAGGCTGGGCCATATGTTTCAGGAATGCAGAGAAACCAATTTGAAACTGGATTTCACGCCAAACCAAACATAAGACAGCAAACGGCTCCTCACCCTCTAAAACCATGTCATATTAGCCGAAGCCTATACTCAGTACTCAGTAGTCACCACCTCAGTTGGGGGAACACCTGCAAATACCTAAAATGCAATTCTAGAGCCAACTGGAATAGAGTAACACCTAACATTGGATCCCTGTAACCTGACAGTTTTGCAGGCTAAAGCTAAGACGTCCACTCATGGCTTGGATCCCGCATCTAATGTTGTGAGGTACTTCACCAGAAAGGTGAAAACAATGGACGCTGGCCAGGCAGTGAAGGCTAGCTAGCCATGCTGCATATCGAGAAAGACCCAAGCCGCAACTGATGCATACAAACCATTGTATGTACACCTCAATTACATGGGTATTGGGTAGGCACATAAGCAAGCCATGATGTGATCTAATGGACCACCGTCCTTGATCTCAAAGAGGAAATACAAATGTAATGTTCAGAACTTAAGCTGAACGCAGTTCCTAAATAAAATTAAAGTTCCAGAAATAACGACAGAAGGGAATCAACAAAACGAGCCATCGCCAATTAATCAAGTAATTCCTAGTAAAGAATGATGGTCCAAGGAACAACAGACAAGATTCATGTAGTCGACCCCAATTACTAGGGATAAGGGTTAGATGATGATGACGACGATGATGATGATGACGACGACGACGACAACAAGGAAAGAAAGATATTTTGACCAGGAGCAAGCTGACAACTCCGAACCCTGTTTTATTCAAATTCCTCTACAACTTATGAGATCTACCACTATTAACCAAAAAAAAAAAGGGTGGACCATGAAATCCAAGGTCATTCAGCATTGAAGGACTATCGGGGAAAAAATGCACTTGGAAGTTCGAACACACGCACGCACGCATGCACACACACATACACAAAATAGCTATACAAGAGGCCCATTCAGCCAGATAGGATTTTACCCTTCAAATAACATGAAGGCTGATGTTGCTTATATTCTGTGAATACTCTTTGCAACCTTGAGCTGTAGGTTTGGTCCGAAGTTCCAATTTACTCATCAAATATATATACATAAAGGGATAGTCGTCTGCAGTCATCCTTTCCAATTTTGGTTATACAGGACTATAATTATGTACTATTCAAAAGTAGAAAGGATGGGTGCATTTATCAGTCAGAAGAGGTGTAAATGCATCTCTAAACATGAGTATACATACAAAGAATGACAAGCATTTTGTAAGCTAGACAACTGCCGAAAACCATATAGCAGAGTTCGAAATCAAATTCAAGCAAATACTATGCATAGACGTACCCAAAGCATTAGGAATATAAAACTGTTCAAAAAGGATAACTTACTTTTATATGAAGAATTCCATATTCTGTTTCAAGGCCAACAATACCCTACAACAGCAGGTGAAAATGTCAATCACAAAACCATTCACTGAATTCAATAGTTATACAGCAAACAGAAACACAACCAACATTTTGTTTTTATTAGAGTAAGAGTAAATAGAATCAGTTAATGCTTTCTTCCCCGAATGGAGTACTTTCAAGTAGATGAGGAAAAAAAGGTGCATACCCTTACAGCTGGTAATTAATATTTGTCATTTGATAATGTCGGTAACTAGGAAGAGGAAATAGTTTCTACAGTTGCAAACAAGGACAGACCTGGCAATTAATATTTGTCTTTTGATAATGTCGGTAACTAGGAAGAGGAAATAGTTTCTACAGTTGCAAACAAGGACTGGCCAGAGTCTTATGATGGTAAGGGTAGATTTCGCATATGCATACTTGAATTCAGCGCTGACAGTGAAGGTTCAGGATATTAGGGAGACCAGAAGATGTAGCTGCAACACAAATTCAATTTTGTAGTGTCTACTTTTTACCAAAGAAAATTTACATATACATTTGTAAGAAATCTGGTTGCACTGATGCGCAATATGTGCTCGTATGTGCCAGCAGGAACTTGACTTTCACTAGCAGTTTATGAATAAATTGAGATTCTTCTGTGGTAAGGAGATGGCTTCCACGCTAACATGAAAATCCACTAGTCCGGAGTCCTTGCTTCAATACCATGATGATTTTTGTATATTGTCACAATTCTATTAGCATTTAGCAGCAACGGTACCTGAACAAGTAGTTACAACCTTCATCATCATCATCATCTAAGCCTTATCCCAATTAATTGGGGTTGGGTACATAAATTTTGTTATGCCGTTCACTATATCAAGGACCATACCTTCAATTAGACCATACATCATTAAGTCTTTTCTTGCTAACACCATCCACATATTTTTGGGCCTTCCCCTTGCCCTTTTAGAGCCTTGAACACTTGTACCAACTCACTCCTACTAACCGGCTCAGACCAACCATCTAAGTCTACTTTCCCTCATCTAATAACATGTTGGTGCAACTCCTATGTTCCCTCGAATGCGTTCATTTCTAATCCTATCCTTCCTCGTCTTGCCACTCATCCATCTCAACATCCATTTCACATACTCATCTATGAACCGTTGTTAGCACCTATCATCTCATCCTGCCTTATCCCAAGAATTGGGTCGCTACATAAATTTTGTTAGGCCTTCACTTATCAACCATACCTCAATTAACTAACATCATCAAGGCTTTCTTGCTAACACCATCCACATTTTTTGGGCTTCCCTTGCCCTTTAGAGCTTAACTTTACCAACTCACTCCTACTAACCGGCTCAAAACCCATCTAAGTCTACTCCCTCATCATAATGACATGTTGGTGCAACTCTATATCCCTCGAATGATTCATTCTAATCTATCCTTCCCCTCTTGCCGCTCGATCCATCTCAAAACATCCAATTCGCATATCTCCTCATACACACTGCCCACTTAACATAACAAGACACAAATTAAAAAAAAGCCTGATTTATCTCCAATAGTGAAAAATCAAGGGTCTAAAGGGCAGTATGGTCACAACCCTAATACGTCACACATCCGAAAATAATCAAGTATAATCAATTTTAGGCCATGTTTTATTTATTCGATGTGGTAAGGCCTCCGACAGGGTTGCAAACCAAAACTAGAGTTCATATAAACAGCTGTCTATCACAACAAATGCCTTCCAACCATAATAGTGGCTAGATGCCAATGGACAAATCTAGGATAGTTAGAACAGAAAATTCTAGGGCACATGTTTGCACGCCATTTACATATGTGGATCCAATTTACATATGCAAATTGGATTTGTGCATGTTTGTTTGTGCTGATTTACATATGTAAACATTTTCACTACCTACTCAATTTATGTGTAAATGCAAACCCCCATGAGGAAACACTTCCCTATGTAAATTGCCCCCTTTGGTTTTACCACCTCAATATGGAATATACATTACCCAAACCACTACTTGGCTGGCTATATCATACAATCAAAGTAATTTGAGAGCGATGAGCAATCAAAGGTGGGCACTAGATGATGGGCGATCCACATCAATGCTTAGACGTCTATAGTATACCCAATATGGACCATCCATTTCCCAAATCACCAATTCGATGGTTTGGCTAATCCGATCAAAGTGATTTGCGCGGCACGGGCAATCAAAGGTGGGTCCAACATGATGGATGGCCCATATCAAGGCTTAGACCACTCCAGTATACTCAATATGGATCATCCATTTCACCAAATCGTTAATTGGATGGTTAGGATCATCTGATCAAAGTGATTTCTGAGGGATGGGCAATCAATGGTGGGTCCCATATGATGGCCAGTCTATATCAATGATCAAACCTTTTCTATAGTAATCAATATAAACATCATCATCATTTAAGACTTATCCCAACTAATTGGGTTTAGCTACATTAATCCTTTTCCGTTATTCCAGTCCATCAAGGGCCATGTTGCAAACTTGCAGTCAATATGAATTGTCCATTTCAATATCCATTGATCAGCTGGATAGGAAATCAAAGTTATTTGAGAGGGATGGGCACTCAAAGGTGAGCCCGCATCATGGATGACTTGCATGATGGATGTACAAACAGGTTATATCAATTTTCTAGTCACATAGTTTGAACGCAAATAGATTTTCACACCTTTATGTACTGACACAAACAAACATGGGAAAGTAACTCACATGTGTAAAACGGACGATGGTCCAAACAAGGTAACAAGCTTACATGGCAAACTGCTTGCATATGTAAATAGATTTTCACACCTTTATGTGCTGACACAAACAAACATGGGAAAGTAACTCACATGTGTAAATCGGACGATGGTCCAAACAAGGTAACAAGCTTACATGGCAAACTGCTTGCATATGTAAATGGATTCCTCATAAAATCCTTTACCATGTAAAGCATTACATATGCAAATGCAAATGTAAATAGGTTGCAGACAAATGTGCCCCTAGAAACATTACAAAGGATGCAGAATAATAAAACTTTACCCTTGAATTACCATAATATAATAAAATTATCAAACAATATCAATGTGAATTCAGATTTTATGAACAGCAATAGGAGCTCAATGAAACTAGACGGTAACAAAGAATGACCCGCATATAAAGATCCCCACTACAAATTTAGCTATGGATGAAAAGTATATGGTTTTTACAAGATAACAATATACCTGTCCCTTCCCAAAGATTAGCCCAGAAGTCCAAATAACTTTTTCGCCCGAGTCTTGAATATCAGGGAGTAAGGGATCCTTCTGTTTCTTTAACCAGCACTAAAAACAAGAAAAAGAGAAGAAAAGGCAAATTAAGAAATTTGCAGGAAAAAACAACTCGTCATGACATGAAATCTGTCCATGATGACAGGATAAGAGAAGGTTGAAGAACACTTCCAATCTGATAATTGGTATAAACAAAATATAAATATAGAGACACACTGGTACTTCCTCACCTCATTTAACAAGGGAACTTCAATACAATGCAATTTGCCAAGTAATTTCCATAAAATAATACACATGAGAATGTGGCAAACAAATCGTGCACAAGAGCTCTGACTGGAGAAACTAAAATGCATGACTAGTTCACGCTCAGAGCGTTGTTCACCGATTCTTGCCAACTATTCTGGCATACTCAGTATTAATCTCTACAATGACAGTTGCCTATTGTACTCAATGATTCACATGTAATAGATGTCTATTCATGATAAACTCGGACATATAACATGCAAGCATTTCTTATTACCATGGTTGATAGACTTGACCCACCATTGTTACAATCCAGCTTATCAAACCAAAATAAAGCAAATGTAAGCATAAAAAGCTTGATACTAAATCCAACTTCAGTGGATGAGGGGAAGGGTCTTAAGGGTACTTTTGGATACACAGAATCCAAACAGAAATGGAAACTGCTTCCATTGACAAGATAGTTGGGGTGTTTGGATATGTGGATTCCACACAGTAGTCATTGCTCTTATCCATGTTCAGAATTCTTTGGCACAAGAAACAACGTGACAATTATCTAATGAATTTGAGACTTTGCATTTGCTATCCAACAAGCACCCCATTTTGGTATCCTATTTTCTACAATGACGATGGAAATTATCATTGGGTAATCATTATGTTATCCATGGAATCCAAACAGAATTCACATATCCAAACATGCCCTAAATATAGATTTAAAACATGAGGTTATAGAATCAAGAATAAGAATATTGTATCTATGCTCATGCGCACACAGGAATGCTAGGAACGAACATCCCCTGATCTGGAAGGTGATGAGGGCATCCAAGCACCTACACAAGTTTATCAGAGGAGGAAAGCTGAGGCCCCAGCCCCAGCTTCATTATGGTTAGATGATCATTACATGGGGCCCAATGGACCTAATTCGAGTTCTTAGCCGAGTTAAAGACCCCACATGCATGATTGTGCATCTTTGAAGACCCCACATTGGGAATATGCATGTGGGCTGCATATTTGGAACTGATTGATGTATCTTTGGATTGTTTAGACGTCACCCAGCCTGACCCGAACCACATGTGGACATTACAAACGTTAGACCATGGTGATCTAAAACTTGGATATGTTCGGATACTCGGGTTTAGGTGTATGAGCACTCTAGTCTGCACATCCGAGCCATGGACACGTTGGACCACATTCATCTAGGTCATTGATCATGAGCGGATGTGCGGACATACCTATGGAGATCATCCGTATACCATGTGGCACATCTTTATTTCTTCTTTATTTTTCAATTTTATTTTAGGTTATTAGAGATTTATGTTTTGATCTTGACCGTTAATAGATTCGGACGGTCAAGAATAGTTCTAGACTTAGGGTTTGCTTCGGTTTTCTTATATATATTTGTTTGAGATTTGAAACTTTGGGATGATGGACATATTGAATGAAATTTCTCTACATTGCTTCTTTGAGCAAGAAAACTTCCTGTGAATGGAATTTGTTGTGAAGCCATTGGAGTGATTCCAAGTTCTCTTTCTTAATCCTATCCAGGTATTTCTTTCTTCTCTCTCTCAAACTATCTTTTTCCATTGAATTTTTGTCTCTCTTCTTTCTCAAACCCTAACTCCACCATCATCAATCCAACCCATCATCGACCAAACTGACCCAACCCCACCACACTATTCCGTATGACTGTACAAGTGTGCCCATACACTACACGAATCTATTCGTACAGCCAATTGGCCTCCCCCCATTGATCATTTTCTCTTCTTCTCTATGTTATAAAACCCTAACCCTAGCCCTAGCCTTATATAAAACCCTAAATTCCTCTTCTTCTTTTTTCCAAACCCAACCCTAATCCATTCAAACCCTAGCAAAGCGCAATTGAATCCTTGAATCTAGAACGAATCCCATGCTAGATGGAAGTTCTACCTTCCATTGGACCATTTCCGATCAATAGCCTTAAGGATCTATTTGACGGGATTGTGATATGGTCTTGAACTTGAGCTTAATTGTATATTTGATTTCTCTAAATTTGTGGTAGATTGGCTTTATTTTATACTTTGATTTACTATCGTAATCCGTTAATTAATTTATTTGCATCATCCTAGTTCAGGTCATCCGTCCTGCATCAGAAGGTTATTCATTTAGCAGAAAGAAACAAGCATATATCAGAAAGTTATTCATTTACTAGAAAGATTGGCTTTATTCTCTCTTCTTTCTCAAACCCTAACTCCACCATCATCAATCCAACCCATCATAGACCAAACCGACCCAACCTCACCACACTATTCAGTATGACTGTACGAACATGCCCGTACACTACATGGATCTGTCCGTACAGCCGATCGGTTTCCCCCTCATTGATCCTTTTCTCTTCTTCTCTATGTTATAAAACCCCAACCCTAGCCCTAGCCCTATATAAAACCCAAAATTCCTTCTTTTTTTCCAAACCCAACCCTAATCCATTCAAATCCTAACAAAGCGCAATTGAATCCTCGAATCTAGAACGAATCCTATGCTAGATGGAAGTTCTACCTTCCATTGGACCATTTCCGATCGATAGCCTTAAGGATCTATTTTACGGGATTGTGATGTGGTCTTGAACTTAAACTTAATTGAATATTTGATTTCTCTAAATTTGTGGTAGATTGGCTTTATTTTATACTTTGATTTACTATGGTAATCCGTTAATTAATTTATTTGCATTATCCTAGATTAGGCCATCCAGTCCTACATTAGAAGGTTATTCATCTACCAGAAAGAAAATGAAGCTCAAGCATATATCTGATTCTGAGTTCATCACACAAAGTCACTTCTTTTCTTTTGCTTTGATGGCAAAATTCTCCCCACCCTTCTCAGTCCCCTTCCTATTGCTTCTTGTGCAGTGCAAGGGATAGCTGCTAGGCACAATAGCAGATTTGTAGTAATAACAAGAAATGCAACAATGACAATGATAGTATGACACTAAGGGCAATAGTGAAAGGAAGAATAACAATGAAATCACAATACCTAGTTTTACCATACCACCAATGATTTAACCATGAAAGTGGTATGCATGCACACTATTCTTAGACCGTCCAAATTGTAGGGCCCATTGTTGATGGAGCACCGCCTGAAATCACTCTAAATGGACAATCGTTGCCTCTTAAATTTGGAGCATTGACCATTTTCTTCTATTTGATTTCATGATTAGAAATTGGATAGCTCAAATCATCCGATCAGTTGGATTTCAGGCTATTCTGATATGGCTCTGACCGTATCTGAATGACTTGTTCAATCACTTCGAGGGGATCGTACCACCAAAAGCAAAGACAAGAAAATTTCATTTATGCTCTACACCTTTTTATTGGACTCAACACAAAAAAAAAAACAAAACAAAACAAAACAAAACAAAACAAAACAAAAAACAGAAACAAAAAAACAAAAAAAAGAAGAAGAAGAAGAAAGAATAAGAACATCACTAACTAGACCTTCATTACAGCTAACTAAAAAACAGAAGAAACACAACTAGATTGTCATAGACCCTTGTTAAAGCTTCATAAAGAAAAGAAACACACATTTACAGAGGAAAAACAATGAGTATCATTCCACCCCTCTTGAAAAACCACCTCTCCCTTAAGGTTGGAAATCTGGAAAACATTCTTGAAGCTTGCACCAAACCTTCCACATGGCATTCTCTAGAGGCATTTGGGCCCCACTGTACCGGAAATTTAGTCATTGTTTGATTATTTTGCTTCACCATCCAATACGGCCAAATGTTGAATCTAGAGCATTGACCCTCCATGACATAGTAATTCCAATGTTGCTACTACTATGCGGCCCAGTTTCTTCTTCAAGTTGGAAACATTGAACACTTGATGAAAATCTTAGATCCGTGTGCAAGCCTAGCTTATAAGCAACGGGCTCAATTCTCTCTAAGACCTTGTAGGGGCCATAGTATCAGGGTAGCAACTTCATATTATCATGAACAACCGCTATTGTTGAAGCCTGCAGTAGACCGAGTCTCCAACGTCATGATGCCTTTTTGTCTAGCTGCTTATCTGCTTGGTGCTTCATCCTAGATGCGGACTGCTAGCAACCCGAGGTTGCAGGGGATTCCTACAACTACTGACATGGTCTAATAAAAAAACGTCGCATACACATGTCAGGCGCATGCAGGCGCTTTTCCTTTGGACCACATTAAGGGTTGCAGGAATCCCCTACAACCGTGGGTTGCAGGCAATCCTGTGTCCTTGCATCCCTACTTGTGCCACTTGAAGATTCTCCTTTAGGAAATGAAAGAATCTGGTCTCTGCTCCTTGATTCTAGCCGCGTGATACACATTAGTAGTACTGGAAAGATATGAGAGCATGGTTGTTGGTAGTTAGCCATACATGGCTTCATATCTCGTTACTTGAGTTGATTCATGAAAGTTGGTCTGGTAGCACCATTTCGCTCGTGGAAACCACTTTGTCCACATCTTAGGTTGTTGGCTTATGAAGTACCTAAGGTAGGTCTCCAAACAATGGTTGACCACCTCCTATTTGTTTGGGAGTAAATAGGCAAAACTCATGCACAACTTAGTCCCTCATAGACGGAAGAGCTCATTCCAAAACTTACTTGTAAAGACAGCATACCTATTGTTAAGAAATGATGGTAGGCATTCCATGTAAGGGTGTGCTACTAGTATAAATTAGAATACTTAGAGAGACAACTGATGACCACGATAATAGTGCTCTTCCCATGCAATAGTGGCAACCCATCAATGAGATCTAGTGATCTCTGTCCAAATGCAGTTGGGTATCAAAATGGCTGGAGAAGTCCTAGTGGTCCCATGGATTCACTTTTGCTCCTCTAGCAAACATCTCTTTCCGTCCCCTTCCAAATGAAGGTTTTTTAGATCCATTTATGTTTTAGGGGTCATTTGGGAGCATGTATTCAGTGGTAATTGGTGTGAACCGGCAATTTCAGTGCGTTTGGAGAGCGTATTTGGTGTGAATTGGATTCCAATTCACACTAAATACACCAAAAGGCCCTTGTTTTGAAAACACAGCAAGACCATGTGATTCTAATTCACATCTATTCCAATTTGCATGGGTTCCAATGCATATCAAATACAAACTCCCAAACGACCCCCTAAGGAACTGACCATGAACTTCATCTTCTTCTGTTTTTATTGACAGGGCATCGCTAGCAGAGTTATTTGACCAACACTAGTACTCAATCTCGTAGTTGTAACCCATAACTCTGTCAGTGCACTTTTGTTGCATCAATGTTATTATTCATTGGTCCATTAAATAAAACACACCAAGACCATGTGATTCCAATTCACATCTATTCCAATTCGCATGGGTTCCAATGCATATCAAATACAAACTCCCAAACGACCCCTTAAGGAACTGACCATGAACTTCGTCTTCTTCTGTTTTTATTGACAGGGCATCGCTGGCAAAGTCATCTGACCAACGCCAGTATTCAATCTCGTAGTTGTAATCCATAACTCTGCCATGCACTTTTTGTTGCATCAGTGTTATTATTCATTGGTCCATTAAATACTTCAAGCTCTTGTGGTCAGATTGAATGTTCAACAAGCCCTTCGTTAAACATTGAATGCAGTAGCATGTACGGTCGTTCCCATACTAGTCAAATGATTTCCTGTAAAGATTTGTCTTCTTCCATTTCTGCCCGAGTGTGCTCCTCACATATAAGTAAAGAGCGGGAAATAGCCATGAACTTCCATCCAATTTTTATTGACTAGGCATTGACAGTAGAGTTATCTGACCAATGCCAATATTCGATCTCGTAGTTGTACTTATATGTTTCGCCATCCACTTTTTTGTTGTATCCATGTTGTTATTCATTGGTTTAAATAATTCAAACTCTGATGATTAGTGTGAATTTTGAAGTGCCAACTGATGCGGACATCAATCCCTTTAGGGTTTATCAGCGTAGGAGGCGAGCGACGCATGCATCTCTTTGGCCCGATGAAGGGCTTGGATCATTCGTGACGACATGAGAAGCATTGAAGGCCCTACACATGTGATTTGGCACGTAGGAGACCTCACAATGGGAAGACACGTGTGTAGGATGACGAAGACCCGAATGGACAGATTTGACTGTCTTCGGACGCCCGACCACTATTCATCGGGCACCCGACTAAGAGCCCGAAAGTCATCCGTTTCTATGTTTTAGTCGTTGGACGTTTTTGGTCGTCTTCAGGGGACAGATCGGGCGCCCGAAGTCTCGCCCGACCACCGCGCAAATTACTTTTTTTTTTTTAATTTCATTTTTTACTTAAGTTTAAGGGTATTTTAGTCTTTTTCTTCTTTCTTAGTGTTTATTTAAGAGGGTTAAGCTCTAAACTCGAATTTAACTATTGATTATTGAATGAAAAGCCTTTTGGTTACCTCCTCTTTTCTCCCTCTTTGTGGAACTTCATCCCTTCTTCCCCAACCTTCTTCTTCTTTCTTCTTCCTTTCCCCTTCAACTTTCTTCTATAGTAATCATATTCTTCCTTCTTTCTTTTAATCCATTATTTCACAATCCTCGCAACCTAAGTCTGAGAATTGATTCAAAACCCTAATTTATCAGTTTTTTTTATTCCCTAGCTCGTGAAATCTTTTGATTCCTTGGGCTAGTGAATCTCATTGCACTATTGGATCATGACCATGCAAGATCGGAAGGTTCCATCCCTCGCCGGATCCATTCCATGCAGTAATTGAATCCCACACTGCAGTGATTGTGATGAGGGCCCACATTATTGCATGTTTCTTTTCTGATTCTCTTAGATTATGATGATAGATGCTGAATTTTTTACTATTATTGTTTTGTTATTCCGTTGGATTATATATGTTCATGGACATGCATCATAATTAGGGCATCCTGCATCACCAACCCATCAAATGAGGTTGTCACCTAGTCAACTGCATGAAGAATAGACATCGTCTTCTTTTCATATGCAGATATCCAATATTTTTCAGACAAAGCCTTACTAGCAAAGGCCAATGGTCACCCGCCTTGCATGAATATTGCACCGTTCCCACTCCTTAAGCATCACACTCATCTCAAATGTCTTAGAGCAATCAGGGAGACCCAAGTGTGGTGTTGTGGCCATGAAATGCCCTTCTTAAGAGTATTGAAAGTTTGCTTAGCTTTTGGACTCCATCAAAAGAATCCGAAAGGTTGTTAAGAGTGCACTAATATTTCCATCGTCCCCCCCTCAAAAAAAAAAAAAAAAAAATATATATATATATATATATATATATATATATATAGGGAAATGGTACTATGAGGTCGACCTCATGGGAACTTCCCATGAGGTCGAGCTGTGTGGGCCCCACCATGATGTGGATCGGACATCTACTCCGTGCATTTGATGGGTCCCCTTAAGGTTATAGGATACCCCAAAAATCAGCCGTATACGAAACTCATGTGGGCCATAACATCTAAAATCATGTGAAGACATGCCTAAAATATATAAAATCACTTGGTGGGGCCCACCTGACTTTTCGATGCGCCTGAAACATGGTATGACCCCTCGTACAAGTGGAACACACATAATAGATGGTCTGGATTTGTGAACCACATCTCGGTGGGCCCAATCAAAGATCATGAATGTTTTAATGGGCGAATAACCCCTCCCAACTGTTGTCTGTGGTGTGGCCCACCTAAGTCATGGATTGACTTGATTTTTAAGACCTTGGCCCACCACAGAATGGTGCATCTGACCGATGGAGTAGATGTCCGATCCACATCATGGTGGGGCCCACACAGCTCAACCTCATGGGAAGTTCCCATGAGGTCGACTGCATAGAACCATTTCCCATATATATATAATATAATATATATATATATATATATATATATATATATATATATAATATATATATATATATATATAATGGTACCCCCATTGACCCCGAAAAAGCCTCTCAATCTGCACATTGTTCAGAGAGCTGGCTAGTCAAGCATAATGGACACCTTTTGGGAGTTTGTGGCCATCTCATCCTTAGATATAATGTGTCCAAGGTATTGCCTAAGTTTTACCAAAGGAACATTTTGAGTGCTTCACAAAAAGTTTTTTCGATACTTTAAAATTTTGAAAACCATCTCCGAGTGTCATGCTCCTCCCAATTGTATTGCACACAAGGTATAATAAAACAAATACAAGGACGATGCACCACCAATCTCGCTAGGGCTATCAATGGATCAAGTCGGCCCATGGGCTTCTGGGTTGGGCAAGTAGTTGGGTCAAGTTTGGACGTGTTTGAGGCCCATCTATTGGGCTTGGGCTTAGATATAAAAGCCCGAAAAAATTTAGGTAAAGCTTAGGCTACCCAGGCATGGCCTGATCTTGGCCAAGCCCATAAATCTCTAATGGAGAATATATATATATATATATATATATATAGAGAGAGAGAGAGAGATGATATATATATATAGAGAGAGAGAGATGATCACCTACGCACCAGTTCTCACGAGAACTCGTGAGCACTTTTTGCGAACTCATCACACGTGATGTGAGCCCAAAATCTGAACCGTCCACGTGATGCAGCACCCTAAAAAACCCACAGGGCCCTACTTTCAACCTGATCCAAAACTCTGGTGGGCCATAGCAGAGAGAGAGGCAAATCAAGGGAGGAAGCTATTTCCTTTTCCCATGGCCCACTAAAGTTCTGGATCAGGGTAAAAGTTGGGCCTTGGGGATTTTTTAGGGTGCTGCATCACATGGACGGCTCAGATTTTGGGCTCCCATCACGTGTGATGAGTTCTCAAAAAGTGCTCATGAGTTCTCGTGGGAACTGTGGGCAGGTGATCATTCCTCTCTCTCTCTCTCTCTTTATATATATATATATATATATATATATATATATATATATATATATATATATATATATATATATATATATATATATTGCTCCTATCCACCATTCAATTAAAATGAATGTGTAAGATAGAGATAGAGTCTGCTAAGAGTACTCACCCAAGTCTCTCGACATAAGATTTTAGCTTTCTGGACCATGTATATATTAATTGTACATAGGTGATGGGCGACATAAGATGCATGATTAACATGAATTACAATTGTAATATTTTTCATTTAACTTGGATTGAAATAACTTGAGATTTCCATTTGAGTTTTAGTATCACCATTTTATTTTTACATATTTGGCATGTGCGAATGGTTAATGGTCAGGCCGGGCTAGTCATGATCATATGGGTTGGGCATGGGCAACCTTTGGATTTTGTTTTCTTTTTTAACATGGGTCGCAGGGTTGAGCTATAGCCCAAAGCATTTCGTTTCACATGTATAATATGTCGTTGGGAAGTGAACGACTGGTTCTACATGATGGCCAATGCCAACCTGAACGATTTTCCAAAATAAGGTCATTTTAGGGGTTAACTTTGAGTTTTAAGTTAAAACTTACTATTTTTAGTGAGTTGATATTATTGTTGTTTATAGAGTGTTTAAGGGTTTGAAGAAGTCCAATTATACTTAAAGTTCGTATTTGCGTCTAGAAGAGTTTGAGTGAGTTTACAATTCGTTTACTATTTTGTGAAAGTCTACTATTTTGGGAAATATTACGAATTTAGGGTTTGGGGCTTATATAAGTAACATAAGAGGGCCTTGTAAACAGAGTTTTTATCAATAATATCACTTTTATTTCTCACTTTTTTTTAAGATTTCTCTTTCCTTGTGGATTCAAGGGCTAGTTTTGAGAAGACGGTGAACTCTTTTCTTTTATCCACACAGCTGCTATGCTATTGCTAGAATTGGAAACTTGTCCTTGATGGTGATATAGTTGAGTGCCAACAATCAATAAAAATCTTCCAAATAACATCATGCTTCTACACTAGGACTACTAATGAATAGGGGCTAGCGCTTAGTCAAATGATCTAGACCATTAAGATTATTGTTCAATCTCACTCTTTTTAATGTAAGGATACTGGTATGTCCTATTATTCATTGGTCAGGTTCCTGGAAACAATGGGATACAATGATCGCACTAACACCTTGTTGGGAACCTAGAAGGTTTTGAGAAAATCCTCAAAATCCATAGTAAATTATGTAGATCATGTGGTTCTTGCATAGTCGGGTTGACCCCCTCCAGTGAATAAATCTTGACAAGCATTATGTATCTTTTTTAACAGTCATCTTCTCAATGCAAAGATTGCTTATGATTTGGGTCGAAGGAGCCCTTGATCCCTTCAAGGTTTATCATTGTCCCAAACATGTGAGTTTCATGAACAACATAGAGAAATAACATAAAATAAGACCCAGGGAAACATAAAATAAGACCTAGGGTGCAAAGCCAATAGGTCACATCACATTAGGGTTGTCAATGGGTCGAGATTCACACTACCCAATCCCAACCCACACACACACACACACACACACACACACACATGAGCGCTTTCAGTGGAATCTATGCCTCTATCTCGCAGGTTCCTTACCAGTCAGATGATTTCCTTAGGGCATGTTTGGATACATAGAATCCAAGGGAAAAGAGAGAGAAAAGTAATAATTATCCAATGATGACTTTCACGAGTACAATTGAAACATGGATTCATGTTTGGATAGCAAGTGGAATTATCATATTCCTCCACAACAGTCACCTAGTTTCTTGTGCCAAAGACTCAAGGTGTTCCATAACTGTTACGTTGGCCGTAATAGTCACCACTATTACCATTATGATACAGTTTTAGCCTTTTTTGTTTTTGAAAAAGAACTGTTCAGGGGCCGTTACAGGCACAAGCTGTATTTTTTCTGTTTTCGGCCTCATAACTCTTAACAATTACCATCGTTACTATTATTTAACGGTCATTACGTAACCATTTTGGCATACAATGCAAAGAGTTCAAACAATGGAAAAGTGTAATGATTCCTTGTGGAATCCATCCTTTTATTTGCTATCTAACCATCTCAAAAGTGTCACGTCAAAGGAAATCCTTTTTCTTTCCCATTCTCTTGTCTTTTTCCTTTAGTATCCAAAGATGCCCTTAATTGAACAATTGGTAGGAGCTCAGATATAAGCCCCATCATCATCATCATCATCATCATCATATATATATATATATATATATATATATATATATATATATATATATATATATATATATATACCTGGACAATTTTGGGCTAAGCTTTGTCTACCCCATCCTGTGGGCCTAAAAGCATGCCCAAACCCAGCCCAAATACCTGCCCAACCCAAAAGCCCATGAGCCAGCTCAGTCCATTAACAACCCTACATCACATTCACCAAGTGGAAGTAGAAATAATTGGTCTTAAATTGAAACCCTTGCATATTCAATGGTAAATTAGACCATTTAACTATAGTTGCTACTGTTGTCACTTGATCATCCCCTTAATATGCATCGTCTAGGTAGATGGAGATCTTGATGTAGCATGCATGGAAATCTCCGCTGGCATCTCCTCCTAAGGTTCTTCCTCAACATCTGCAGCTTCCTCTTTGGGTTTGCTATCCGACCAATTTCCATCCATCAGAAGTAAAGAGTTGCATTTTTCCAGTGGCCCCATGGCAATCATTAACATAGCCGTGCAAGACTAATGGCATCTGTCATAATGGAGGGTTAAAAAAAATCATGCGTCGTGATTTAGTTCTTCTTTTAGGCCGCTAATAAAGCAACTTACAAAGAAGTCTTCCGTAAGTCTTGTCAATCGATTCAGAAGCATTTCAAAGTGGGCTACATATTCTTAAATGGTTGAGGTTTGTTGGAGCTTGGCAAGCTCTCCTGTGTAATCCCTGTTGTCGCACAAATCTGGACAACGGATGAGGTCGGCTAAGGCTGGCCTCAGTAGTCTTTCACTCTCTCGATATCCCTAAATGGAGGATTTCGAGATCTTCTTGAACTCAGCGGAACCTGCAAGAGAATAATAGAGTAGGCAAAGGGGGAGGTGGTGTTGTGCAGCTGGAGACTCTCTAATGCCTAAGTCAAGGTTCAGGGAATAACAGAGTAAGGGTCTTAAGGTTAAAATGTGTCGTACCTTGAAGGTGGAGACCAAAGCCCTATTTATAGGACTTAGGGAAGCTTATGGAGAGTTGAGTCCTCCTAGGATACGTCGGTAGAGTCCCAATGGGGAAAGATTTCCCTTTTTATCGTGTCAGGGAGGTCCCTGCTAAGAATAGGAATAGATCCCGGAATATCAGGATCCACTCGGATATCTCAAACTGCCTCTAGAAGGTGGTTGGTCAATCTTGATCGGAGAACTTGAGGTCCTGATTCGGACTGTAGACTTCCCTTGGGTGATCCAAGGCTTATAGCAGCCCTGAGGTCGTCTATTTCTGCCCCCACCCTAGGGGCGGGCGGAGCATCATAGATGAGTCCTCGGTCCTTGGCCTTAACCAAGGATCAAGGGTGTGGTCTTATTCCATTCTCGTGGGTGTCAAGCTCAGTCGCAGTCGTCGTCTCCTCGGCTTGGGAATGAGCCGAGGACCCTTACTTTGAGCTATTGGGCCTATGGGCTTTCTCTCCTGTTTGCGGGACCAGTTTGGAATCCCCCATAACAGTTGCCCCCTGCTTCCGAGGCCAGCCTGCTCAGGGCTCAGAAGTAAGACTTGTAGAATGAACCAATTTCGTGGTCGCGCGGGAACTTCGAAATTTCGAATTTCCGTCCGTATCTGCTAGTTGTAAAGCAAGATCCGAGGTATTAATGGCGGGATCCAAGCTATTAGTGGCGGGATCCGAGGAATGATTTGTCTACTCTGTTCTTCTCTTGCAGGTTCCGCTGAGTTGAAGAAGATCTCGATCTTCCTCCATCTAGGGATATCAAGAGGGTGAAAGACTACAAGGCCGACCTCAGCCGGCCTCATCCGTTGTCCAGATTTGTGTAGCAACAGTCCCCATACATGCTTGGTCACAATCGGGTGCAAACTGCCTCCGCAAACTCCTTTCATGCCACTGTGCCACGATCCTTCTCTAGCCATTGCTATCACTGGAGGCTTCCCTCTCTAGGTAGAGTGAAGCTAAGGGAACCTTCTAGCTGTTGGGTGTCAAATTAAATTTGAAGAATATTTCCACCTTTAGACCCACCTTGTAGGGTCTTATCCATCAAAGAGAAGGAATTTCAACCTACTAATCAGTGGTTGGATCATTTCTCCCACCTCTATGGTTGAGGAATTGATCCGTCTCTTAGAAACACAGGTGGATGGATTCCATTGGTCTCCTATTCCGTGGAGGGTGTCTCCTCTTCTGCAGTTGGCTCTCTAGATGGACTAATTTTGAGATCCATGATGGTAATCAGATTTTGTAGATCTGTCAGCTAGTCAACGTTCTTCTCTGATGTCCATGACTTGCATCTTCACCCTCTACATGTTAAAGCTCTCCTTCATCAATTTCATATATGCCTCCAATCGCTTCACCGTCTATTGAAACTGAGCACTGCCAAGCACAACCATAATACCAGATCATACGGCTTGGGCGGATTGATTATCCAATCACTTCAAGAGGATCATATCTCCAAAAGCAAAGACTCAAGCAAATTTCACTCATGATCTTTAGCAATACAGCATTTATCCTGTTTTATTAGATTTACACTCCAAACAAAAATGGAAATATGAAAGTCACAACTGCACTCTCATTACAGCTAGACCAAAAAAAGGAAAATGCACTAATAGACTCTCGTAGACCTTAATTAAAGCTTCACCCATAAAAAAGAAGACGAAAAAGATGTTGATGATGATGATGATGATGATGATGACTATGAAAAGAAAATACACACCCATCTACTAAGCAATGAAGTAAGATGCGTATCAGAGTTTTGAATATTGCCCGTAGCATAGCGGTAGCTTCCATATCAAAGTGTAGTTACAACACTATGTAGCATTAGCAAATAGCATAAATCCCTGTAGCGTACGTTACAGGAGTCGTAGCATAGCATAGGTAGCATACTGTAGCGTATGCAGCATCATAACATATGCGTAGCGTACGTAGCGGACACTACATTTTTTGTATAAATGGTAATTGTATTTTTTATTTTGTACGTAATACTCTCAGCCTGTGGGATTTTAATTTCTTTTCATACTTGTGACTTGTTGTTTCAATTAGACATTATTAATTAAAGTGATTAGCTTAGAAAGTTGTTGATGCAGTAATGATTTGATTAGTTTTTATATGCGGATTGGCTTTTGATAAATGATAATTAATAACTTGTTTGAACATGCTTATACTTGAAAATATGAATCATCTTTTAGGCATTTTTATTTTTTTATATGTTTTTTTTTCTTACTATTTATCATATTTTTTTATTTTTTAAATTAAAAATAGAAGTATCTGTAGCTTAAGCCACAGGCTACAGAGGGCTGAATGCTACGCAACGAGCTACAGCTATTTAAAACACTGATCAGAATGGAGCTCATGATTCAGGCAGACCACATTAGTGTTGATGTATGCCAAAAGTACGGCAGACAGGTAATATCATCCTAGTGAGTTCCCGCAAACCCAAACAAAATTCAACATATCAATCAAACAAACGAACGAAAAACCACAAATGCAATTCATCATGCTAAGAAAAGAAAATCAAATTAACAAATAAACAAAACAAAAAAAAAACAACAACATCAAATAAGCAAAACCCAAAAAACCCATTTCACTAGATCAATCAAAGAACATAAAAACGACCATAAATTGGCAAATAAAATAAACTCAAAGGAGAAAGAAAAAAGGAAAGAAAACCCAACTCACCTCACCAAACTTCTCCCCACATCTATCCCTATCACCGCAAAAGACCCACGAATCGCACAAGCACGGCCCATCCCCATGACCACACATCTCCTTACAAGCCTTGCAGCAGTCCCGCGACGAATTGAACTTGAAATCAGTCCCCCACTTCACAGCAGCACCCCAAAGCTCCATATTCTGGATACCCTGACAGCAATTCTCTGCCACATCCTCAT
Organism: Liriodendron chinense; assembly: GCA_003013855.2. Taxonomy (NCBI): domain Eukaryota; kingdom Viridiplantae; phylum Streptophyta; class Magnoliopsida; order Magnoliales; family Magnoliaceae; genus Liriodendron; species Liriodendron chinense. Next base: position 7,481,676 of record PVNU02000637.1, on the reverse strand, counting down.
CGTCCGACTCCCGGACTACCGCCGAGACCCATTTCTCCTCCATCGCCAGCATCACCGATCCAACGCTCGAGAAGGAAGTTGGATTTGACTGACGGAAGACGACCGAAAGGCCCATGTAGACAAGAGAGCATGAGAGGAGGCCCGTCAAGAGGAGGGGCAGAAAAGCCCAACGGCTAGTTCCCGATTCGTTTGGTTTTCTGCCCATTGTTGGGAATAGAGAAGAAGGAGAAGGGCAAAATGGGAATAATTTTTTGCTGTTCTTCTTCTGGTTTTTCTGTAGATGGGATTGGAGCCGTTGACGAAAGGAAATGGGATGGAGTTCGAACTAAAAAAAAAATTTATTTTTTTATTTTTTGCTCTTTTATCTTCCATTTGCAGAGGGAGATTCTCTACGGGAGTAGAGAAGTCTAGAAATCCTAGTGAGCGTCCCGCGAGTGAGATTGTTGAAATGCCTCGCTATGCATCGGACAGATATAATAGTTTTTAAAGATCCAGTCCATCCATCGGATCATAAATAATTTTTTACTCCTTTTGATTAAAATGATGCACTTATCACATGTATCATATTTGTGAGATAAAATGGACGGTTTAGATCATAGATTTATGTATGATGTACGTTGTTAAATGAACCCATTAATTTTTTGTTATTGATTTTATAAAGTAAGGGCCCACAAATTAATGGCTTGGAAATCTCACAATCGTGCCAAGTTCTTCACATTTTGAAGCAAGCTCTTTCACCATCTCATTCGCGCGAGTCGTTTCTTATTTCCAAAGACTGACTCTGCCAACTTTCTGCACTATGAGTAAAAGACTACCGTGACAGTTCATCACCATTGTTTAAGTAGTGGTGTCTCATCCACCGTACGGACCTAACATACTCGTCGAGTAAGCGGATTGCGTATGAGTAACTCAGTACTCTTGTACTGAGTAAACTCTGTGGAGCCCACTGAGATTTTTGTGTTTTAGCCCCTCCGTCCATCCATTTTACCAAATAATTTCAAGGCTTTACTCCAAAATTAAAGCATATCCAAATCTCAATCAGACCACAAAAAAGGAAACAGTGTTATTGGAACGTAACGTTGAAAAAACCTTGGATACAGAAGTTTTGTATCAAGCTAATATTTGTTGTTTCCAGTCATCCTATGTCTTTGTGATCTTATGAAATATTTGAATAACAAATAAACTTCACCGATAGGTCCTTAGGTAAGTTTCTACAGTGGAAATCATTATTCTCACGGTTTCCTATTATGTGGTCCTACTTTGGTTTTTGGTATGCTTCAATTTTAGGCTCAACCTCTAAAATGAGGGGAGGGGGAGAAACGGATGGATAAGCAACATACATTCACAGTAGGGCCTAATAGAGTTTACTTAGTATGATAAAAGCATACTGAGTAACTCAGTACGCAGTCAGATTTCACTCATCAATTTCCGACTGTCCAAATTTAGGGACGATATGGATGGGACAAGGTATGAAAATTAGATGATTGTGATCATCCACTCATTTTCATTAGTAATGTAGCGTACTTCAAGGTCCAGATTACAGGACATATATACACGTTCTGTGTATCAGATGAGAGCCACTGAGTGCCACTACTCGAAAATTGGTGGTTGACCATCACCAACGTATTGTATATTGCTCGACCCGGGAAGGGAAGCAGATTGCCTGTGACGCCCGGCACATGACCCGGGGATGTGTGGGGCCAGAGAGATGTTCGTAATAAACCCACTTCGACCGGGCGCGGATCAGCTAGTCCCAGTGGTTTCAAGTCTCTGTGGGCCCCACCATGATGTATGTGTTTTATCCATTCTTTCCATCCATTTTTCCATCTTATTTTAAGGCACTAGGCCCAAAAATGAGATAGATCCAAATCTCAGGTGGACCACACCACAAGGAAACAATAGGGATTGAACTGTCCACCATTAAAATATTCCTAGGGCCCAGTGTAATGTTTATTTGTCATCCAACATCCTGATAAGGCCACATAGACCTAGATGAAGGGAAAAAAATAAATATCGGCTTCATATCAAACTTCTATGCCCCCAAAACAGTTTTCAACAATAAGCGTCAATCCCCACTGTTTCCTTGTGGTGTGGTCCACCTAAGATTTGGATCTATCCCATTTTTGGGCTAGTGCCTTAAAATAAGATGAAAAAATGGATAGACAGAATGGATAAAACACATACATCATGGTGGCCCCACAGAGATTTGAAACCACCATTTACTGGGACTAGCTTATCCGCGCCACCATCTGCTTTTCAAGACCACGATAGGAGAGGATTCTGAAAATCAGGCACATCTAAAACTCAAGTGGGCCATAAGGCATGAAAAAAGTGGGATTTGGTCGCCAGAGGTGACAAAAGTTTTATATTAGTATGATATTTGTTCCTACAGTTTATCTCAGAGGTAATAACCCTATGAACCGTTTGGATGGCATATAAACGTCAAGATCCAGCAAGGTTTCAACGGTGGATGTTCAGTTCCCATTGTTTCACTTGGTGTGTCCCACTGAAGTCTTTTATCTACATGATGTTTAGATTCCTGTCCCATTGTAACCTCTAAAAACAGATGGACAGAGGACGAATTTGTGGCCCCACATAGCCCCGAGCACAGGTATATCTCTGCGTCCTGGGTCACAGGCAATCCGCTTCCGAGAATATCCGAGCATGCGCGGGTTTTTCAGGCTGTACGAGCGGAGGAGGACTGATCACCTACCGGCAACGAACATGCCATATATTCAGAACCGTGAAAACGATAGATATCTTTCCTCGAAGCGAATTGCCCCTTACGCCGGGCACAGGTCCACAGAGATGTACATGATCCACTCCGTTCATCCGTTTTGAAAGACCATGGCTGTGTGGGGCCATAGAGACAGTAATCTAAAAATCAGGCAGATCCAAAACTCAGGTGGCCCACACCAAGGAAATAGTGGGAACAGAAATGTCCACCGTCTAAACCTTCTTAGAGTGAATCATGATGTTTACAGGGTGTTCGATCCCCACTGTTTGGTGTGGTATGTCACACATGAGTTTCGTATCCGACTAATTTTTAAAATCCTGTCCTATTATGGTCTTACAAAACAGATAGGCGGACATCTCTGTGGACCCACACAGCCCAAGGCACAGGAATATCTCTGTGCCTAAGTTCACAGGCAATCCGCTTCCCATCTCTCTCTGACCCGTTCGCTAGGTGGCCCAAATCTGTACCCCGAGTCAAAACGTTGGTGGTCCATTGATTCCAACAGTGTGGCCCACCTAGTGAACGGACCGGGCTGATTTTGTGCCAGGCGATCCTCATGGTGGAGTCTGGCTATTTAATGGTACTGATGTCGCTGGCAAGAATGATGGTACGCTACCACAAGTTGGGACCACGATTAGCTGCCAGGGGATCCAGCAAGGTGGGTGGGACCCTGACAGTGGGGCCCAACTAAATGTCTGTATTGTATATTCATGCCATCCATCTATTTTTTCATCTCATTTTAGTGCATGCTTCTTAAAAAAATGAGGGAGATTCAAATCTTTGGTGGACCACACCACAAGAAAATAGTGGCTATTTAATGCCTACCATTGAAAACTTCCTAAAGCATACTGTAATATTTATTTTCCATCCAACCTTTTGATTAGGTCACAGACCTAAATGAAGTGAAAAATAGCAAGTTATCCAAAACTTCTGTGGCCCTAGACCATACCCTCAAACGAGGGAAACTCGGATGAATGGCATCGATATACAAAGCATACGCTCAAGGTCACACCCACTGACTAGATCAGGGTCGCACCACTGGTTTCGTCGGTCGGTGTCATTATCCCCACTGACTTATCAACAGGTTGGAGAATCTTGAGCCCTCAATTCGTAGTCAGATCTTTACATCAACGGTCCAAATTCATATGATAAAAGAACAAATAGTCAACGGCTTTGGTCTTTGCAATCCACAATCTGAGCAGCTTGGATAAGAGAACCATAGACCCATTTGTAGTTCTCAGTTCTAACAAGTGGAGCCTAATCCAGACCGTTGGTTTTTTTGTTCCACCATGGCTGGATGATGCCCCACTGGTCTGGAACATTACCAATGCGCCAAAACTAAAAAACACAGCCATGGGTAGAGGATCCTGTGGCTATGTTTCCTCTTAAAGGATCGTTGCATGCAATGCACGGAGAAATGATACGGTGGGGCCAAAATAACGGGAATACGGTAGAGACGTTTGTTCAGCATACATGGTAGGATGACGTGCAAATCGCGTCCGTGCGTGCGCAGGGCTGATGTTCTGTATCTAAAAAATTACTCCTTCTAGACAATCATGTCCATCTGATCCGTGGCCATTAAAGTGAAGTGGAGAGTAAAAAGGGTTAAACCTCAAGTAGGCGGTGGGTTAACAGTACATAAGATACTGGACAGGATTGTCTCATAGTTTTTTTTATCTTTAAAACGTGAGCCATCTGATCCGTGCCAGTCATGTACAATGTTGTACATGAGTCTAGAAAGTTCAAAAAACTCACTCAACCCAGCTCGAAAATGATAAACTCTTCTCGGATTGAAAGTGAATTTTGACCGGAGTTGAGCTAAAATTTGGGTGCTCAAATGAATTTGAGTCAAGCACTAGATAGGCCCATGCTCAACTCGGCTCAACTCATGAAGTGACTCGAAACTGGTTTAGTTTGACCCTACTCAACTCAAAGTATAAATATTCAAAAAAAAAGAAAAAATTTGTTCGATTACCCGAGCGCTAGAACCCTAACCTTCTCTCTCTTAGTGCCCGCGCCACCAAGCCCACTCTGGCACTCCCTCCCTCGCTCCCTCCCTCTTTCCCTCCCTCTCTCTCGTCTCAGCTCAACGCTAATAATCTCCTATTAATTATTTTGGTTAAAAAATGTTTTAAAATGAAGAAAAATCATGTTTTGTTTTTGTCCCATATCAGATGGGAGAAAGAATTTTTATCTCTTTATAAGTAGGGTGTTGTGCACCTTACTTATTTATCGTGGAAGAGAGGGTGTATGGTGGCTTGTGTATTCCAGTGCGCCGTGCACGCGCACGGTCTCGGGCTCGGTGCGAGGGCGTGGGCATGTGAGGCAGTGTGGCTGTAGACGCGCTAGTGGCGCACTTGGCACCTTGCACATACGTGCGACAGAGGCTAAGCAGTAGGTCAGGTGACTGGGTTCGGAACAGAGGAGGTGTTGTGGGTGGGAGGTCTGATAGAGAGACATCTTTGCTTTTTATAGAGAGCTGCAAGGCTATTTAGAGGGACCTGTGTAACTGCTCATGTAGTAATGGTCCAGACCATGCAGTAACAGCTGCATGTGGTTAGCCCAACAGTTAAAAACAATTAGCCATTGAGTCTAAACAGTCAACATGCAGGTATGTAACTCCCACATGCACAACAATCAGAAACTACAAAAAATGGCTAGTTTCTCCTAACAGCCAGAAAACGGCTAATGTCATTATGGCTTTAGACTAAAACTGTCAGTCACCCTTGCCTATATAAACCGGACAGGTCTGGTTCATTTCAACATAACAATTGCAATAACAACCAGCTCTACTGAACCTAGCACCTATCTGAGTCTATTAGTCTCTCGGTTTGGTTGATACAAACCAAGCCACTTAGACCAGAGTAGTGGTCTACTACTGTAGGAAGAAGACTGTCATTCATTTTTCTCTCTTTCTTTTCATCATCTGCCTGGAATTAATCCGCCTGCAACCTATCAGTAGACTCAAAGTAATTTAAGTATGAGCAAATTACGCTTTAAGGACAGCATGTTTTCACGTGCTTTAGTCTATCCTTATTTTCAATTTTTCTAATTAATTTATTTTTTGAAATAAGAAATTCACAACATCTCCTTCCCCTTCCATTTTATTTTTTATATGAACTCAGTTTATCGAGCAAGTATATGCTCAACTTGACCAAGTCGAGTCGAGCACCGAGCAGGGGCTGTTTGGTTCGAGCCGAGCAACTAGCGGGGCAAAGCTTGACTCAACTCGACTCGTGCACAGACTCACGTGTGAACCCAATCTGCATATCACCTTGCCATGCGTGCTGGGGAGATATGGCGCTACCAAATTCCGGTTCTCCCCGCTCTACCGTATCATCTCCCCGCATGCATGAGACAGCAACTCGGGCTGTCAACAGGCCGGGCCTGAGGTAGGTCTCGGCCCGGATTTTGAACTGTTTTGTGCCAATGATTCGGGCCAGGCTTATTCAAAATTCTAATATTTCAGGCCCGAGACCGGCCCATTGACACCCCTAGCGGCAACGCAGGAGTTGTATGATCCACGGTCCGAGCATAATATAAATACAATACACTCAAGCTTCCAGTTTTTATAGGTGGGGCCCATAAATCATCAATCCAGGCTATTGGTCCGTTGTGATCCTTTCTGGATTAGCCATGCCTAAATTTTCTCCTCCAATCGACAATATAACCTCTTTATTGTTCTTCACCTGCAAATAGATGGACAGTAAACCAAATAGGGCAATATTCTACGTTCTTCTGAGAAGACGGTCCAATACGGATGGTTAGGGTATTTCACTTGGGGCAGAGTCCGACAAAAAAGCTAAAGATCAGAATGACTGGACAGTGGGACCCACTTGTCAAAACTTAAGATCCGAGTAATCCAGACCGCTAATCTGTTGCTTCCTTCTATTGACGGACTAGGGCCAAAAAGATCACGACGGGAGATGGCAGCAATGATCCACGTTCATCCAAAAAAAGTCTAAAGATGGGTGGCTAGGATCCTCGGATCTAGGAGATCTTTGGATTGTAGTGCATTCACGGTCGGATGTAGCACAGCAATGGCCTCGATCAACTGAGCGCGATCCACATGGCCCAGCTGACGGACTGCGATTTGGACGCCGATTTCCTGAGAGGAAGTTCCAGCGCTGGGAAACTATATGGGTCCCACCGTGATGTTTCTGAGAAATCCACGCCGTCCATCTGTTTTGTGAAATCATGTGAGGACGTGTGACCGACCGAAAATGAGTCGAATCCAAGACTCAAGTGGGACGCACTAAAGGAAAAGGTGAGTAGGGAAATTTTTACCGTTGAAACCTCCCTGGGTCTTATATGCCATCCATACCGTTCATAATGTCATTCCTGGTGGGATGAACTGAAAACACAAATATTAGCCTTATTCGAAACTTTTGTGGCCCCACAAATATTTCAACTGTGGACGTTCAATCCTCAAATTTTCAGCCCACTTGAGCCTTGGAACCGGCTCATTTTCGGTAGCACGTTTCTAAAATGAGCTCAAAAAACTGATGAACGGCAGTGGATTTCTCAAAAAACATAACGGTGAACCTCGAATACACAAGCAAGTCAGCAACCAGATGACTCTCCCATCAAGCCATAAGGCATCAACCCAATCCAAGTGCTATCCAAACACTACTTTCCAACACCCTACATTTTTAGCATGCAAACCTCTATCAATGTATTCAAAACAAAGAAATGATCACATACAGTAGACTGTGTGGACCCCGCCGTCGATGCACCACATACAGTCTGTATATGGGCCTCACATCATGTCTGCATGACATCCAAATCTGTCCAAACGATGCACCCCACCATGAAAATGGGATTAGCCATGAAAGTCATGATGTGGCTCACCTGATGCTTGGATTGGCCTGATTCAAATCATCAGGTGGCCCACATCATAACTTTCACGGATAATCACATTTTCATGGTGGGGATGGCATGGATGTCACGCCGACATGGGCCCCACACTACATTGACCGTACAGTACAGTCGACTGTATACAATTTTTTATGCCACTGTACAATGACTAAAGTGTGCAGTCACACATTGCACAAACCATGCAGTAGTGTTATTACAAGGCCATGTTCACACCCGTGCCACAAAATCGCCACTTTCATCGACTTCCTCAGTGTCGATATCGGTGTCGGTGTCATCAGGGTCCACCAACCCTGCGACAGACTGACCATCAACCTTCAGACCTTCACCGGGTGTCCCTGCTTCTTGTATGATCCGCATTATCTCTTCAACGCTCTGAGACAGGCTGTCACTGCCTACATTCTCATAGTTTGTTTTCTCGTAATCGATCAGCTCTCTAGGCAAGTTCTTCAGGAACCAAGGATGGTTTTTTATCTCTGGGATTGCGATCCTCTTCAATGAGAAACATAGAAATGTTTAATAATTCTGTTTGAAACTAGAGAAAAAAAAAATAAGTGGAGAATCAACGTCCAGGATACCTTTGATGGGTCAGCGACAAAAATTCGAGAAAGAAGGTGCCTGCATTCTGCTGATGTGCGTATATAGTCTGGTATGGAGTATTGTACAGTCATTATCCTCTGTTAGGGGTCAGGGGAGTGAAATTGTTAGTGCAAGTCAAGGCTGTGTTTGGATATCCAATTGAATTGAATTGCAATTTCACTCAATTCAATAAAGATTCAATGAGGCCCTCAAATTGCAATTACTACTGTTTTGAGTCCAACTCGAATGGCATGGAATTGAACTTGAAACAAAAGTCAGTGGAGTGAATTGTCAGTGAAGACGAGGTTGTTTTTGGACGTTTGATCGAATTGAATTACAATTTCACCCAATTCCTTAAAGGGTCAATGAGAGGCTGGCCCCCAAATTGCAATTACTATTGTTTCAAGGCAATTAGAATGGCATGGAATTGAACTTAAGCAGGAGTCATAGGTGTGAGCTTGTCGGTGAAGTCAAGGTTGTGTTTGGATGTTCAATTGAATTGAATTGCAATTGTACTCAATTCAATAAAGTGTTGATGAGAGGATGGCCCCCAGTTTGAAATTATTACCATTTCAAGTCCAACTTGAATGGCATGGAATTGAATTTAAACAGAAGTTAGAGAAGTGAGCACACAGGTGAAGTCGAGGCTATGTTTGGATGTTCAATTGAATTGAATTGCAATTTTACTCGATTCAACAAAGATTCAACGAAAGGCTGGCCCTCAAATTGCAATTACTACTGGTTTAAGTCTAACTCGAATGCCATGGAATTGAACTTAAGGGTTTGGTTTCCATCGTGAATTAAAATGGTGCCGCCCCTTCATTGGCCATTTTCACTATAAGGACCTGAATTTGTCGTAATTCAGCCAAATTGAACATCCAAACACACCCCAACTTACATGAATGGTGCTTCTCATAAGCTTTGTGAAGAATACTTACCCCAATTGTCTTCCGAAAATTTCTAGGATCCTCAGGATCCTCGAATGGATATGCCCCCACCAACATCACATACAGTGTCACCCCACACGACCAAACGTCCGCAATCTGCAGAAGGCCACAAGTCAAAGATAATCATGCAAGAGAGAAAACCAACTTGCCATCAATTCAATCACGAACCAAGTCAACCACTTGCATAGAAATGGACATGAACTTGGCTGATTTTAAATGTCTAACCAGAGGCTTAAACTATAGAAAATGATTAGTGCATCGCATAGTTCAGTACACTACATTTCACTTAAAAAGAACAAGTTACCTTTCCATCATACTCTTTTCGTGATAGAACCTCTGGGGCAATGTATGCTGGCGTCCCTACTGTTGATTTGGGTTGCGAATGCAACAATGCAGACTACAATCCAACACAAAGAAGCCACTGAACATGCAAGCTTCTAAATTGACATAAAGTACAAATACCATATACCCAACAGCAACTACCTTGGAGTAACCGAAATCACATATTTTAAGGCGCGGCGTTGGGCTCCCATCTAAGAGTGTATTTTCCAGTTTAAGGTCCCTGTGGCAAATTTCCTGCTTATTGATGTTCGATAAGTAAGGTTGCATTTGTATGCACTCTTGAATTGAGTCACAATAATTAGTTCAGTAGACAGAAATGGTTTCATCGTATTTAAAATAAAAAAAACTCAGAATTCAGACTGATCAACGAGCCCTCAAATTTCACGTTTGGATAGTGGGAAGAGAAATGAAATAAAATGATAATTATAAGCACTTTTGCTTGTTTGGGACATTTCACTGTTTGAACAGGAAAAGAAATAATGGATTTCACAAAGCAATCATTATCCAAACATCATAGTACACCATAGACGGTTTCTCATGCACAAGATACGAAGTGTTTTTTTGTGAGAAGAAAATGAGATTTCTACTTGCTATACAAACAAGACCCCAGAAAATGGAATCTGTGTTTCAATAGTGTTCACAGAAACCATGGGAATCCATCATTGGATAATAGGCGCACTTTTCTTTTCACATTCTCCAAACAAGCCCTCGAGTCTAACTTGAAAGTAACATAATTGCAATTTGGAACCTAGGTATGAATCCAAAGAAAGGAAATTGTGACGTGGTTGTTCCTCATTCTTTCTTAAAATTAATTAAATCGCATAGACATCCAATCCAAAACAATGCAGGACTTACCATAGAATGGCAATAGCTGACTCCAGATATTAGCTGCTGAAAGAAAAATCTTGCCTGTTGCAAAAGCAGACATCACCGGACAGACAGCTAATGACTTTATTAGAGATAGATAGAGTTTTGATATATGCAAAAGAAGCATGCCCAACGAATGATGATGTGCAATGAAATGAAAGCAATAATTAAAAATAAACAAGTTACAGTTCTAAGACCTCATCCTCACTAAATCGTCCAGCACTGGAAATCTTCTCAAAGAGCTCACCTCCAGCAGCATATTCCATAATGATCGCGAGATGTGTGGGCGTTAAAACAACCTGCATGAAAAGCACTAAATTGAAGAATAATAATAACCACAGTATATATTGTTGTTCTCCATGTTTTAGGATCCACACAAGAAATTTTCCATGCGAACCCGAAAGATCCAACGATCTTCCCATATTAATCACTTTGCTCTCTTCACAATTCTTGGGGATGACTGTTTGTGGGTGTAATCATACTGTGTCCAGGGTTCTGTCTTCAAGTACATGAATGTCCATGCACACAATTGTCATACGTGGGCGTGTAGAGGTAAACAAGGTGAGCTGGATGGTCATGCTAGTAGCCAGAAGGAGTTGGGGATAATGAAATTCAATGATTAATGGCCCTCAAATCAACAGCTTTGATACCATGTCAAGGTAACAGTGGATATGAGAAAACTGGGACTCTTGTGTATTATTTGCAATGCCCAACATGTGTTTTATGCATGTAGACACAACATCTCCAGCCAAAATGTGCCAAAATATGAAATATTCTACATCAAAAGACTATTATATACGAATGATATAATCTAATCAATGATTTTTGTAATCTTCATGGGGCCCACTTTGTCTCTACGTGGAGAACATAACCCAACAGGCATGTGAATAGAAGTAACACAATCTGTTAATGCTGCAATGGATGTTTGTTATGCTTGTATATGAGATTCATAGCACCAATTTACATTCAAATCATGGAGATTGGATGTCACCAACATTACTGTAGTTGGATTAGGTAATTCCACCTACATGATTTGTTGCTTTATTTGGTGGGTTAGTGGCCTCAAAATCACAACTGAACAGATCTGGCAAAGAATGTCAACTCTCAACACCTTTGGACCATCAAATAAAGATACAATAAAACTGGAAATTTCTGAGTGATGTTTAAAAAAAAAAAAAAAAAAAACTTAACATTCTTTCATAACTTGAGACCAAAAAAGTAAATTATGAACAATATAAGACCTTCCTCGATTGAAATTCAACCCTCAAGACTAATTAATTTCGTCAAACAAAAATCTCCACAACTGATCAGTTCCAATAGTCTTGCATTCTAATCACACACACACACACACACACACACACACACACGGAGAAATAAAATAAAATAAAATAAAATAAAAAATCTTGAAAGCCAAATGTTTGCCTGGCATTAGATCCACCTTTTAACCATTGGTTATTGAATACTGCTCCTAAATGAAAAAAGATTGGGTGGTTAGTGGAAATCAGATTCTCCCATCGAGAACTAGTGAAATATCGCCACACCTTCCCTCTCATGTTAATCAAATAAAGAAACGTAGTCTAATTTCAACTGAAACAATACTTGAAGCAATCAGAAGCAATACACTTTTTGTTTTTTTATTTTTCCCCTTCCATACAAAGGTTCTCTTGGGGAAGAGAACACACAAAAAGGAAGCCAAAGATTTTTATAGATTAGCCATGATATCAATCGTTATCATGCTAATCATCAACAGACAATTACAATGAAATGAAAACTGAAAGTACCGAATGTAATGAAAGGAGTACTATACCTCTTTAAACCGGACAATGTTTGGATGCCTTAATGATCTATGATTGATGATTTCCCTCTGCACGTTCTCATCAATCTGAACCCAATATCCAAATTTCAGACAATTTAAAAAAATAAAAAAATAAAAAAAATAAAAAGCCTAATGACCTGTTTGGATTGAGGGTAAACTAGGGAAAGCAAATAATTTTACTTTGATTTGACTTTTTTTTATTACATAAAAAGAAAGGAAATCCATTTGCTTTCCTAAGAAAGAGAGTAAAACTTCTTTCTTTTTTTCTTTTGAAAAAGTCAAATGGTAGTAAAAGTGTTTTCCCTTTAATGTGATGTTTTAAATGACAAAATTGGAGGGGAGAGGTTTCCCTTTAAAAATTGCAGACCATCAGTGGAAAATGCAGAGGGAAAGCACTTTCCTTCACAATTTCTTTAGAAAAACAAACAGATGCAAACAGTTTCCTTCCCCTGGTATTGATGTCAATTTACCATCTTCTTATGTCACAATTTCTCTTTCCCATACCTTCCTCTAGTTTACTCCCAATCCAAACAGGAAATTAAAAAAATAATAAGCAATCACAAATTTCAAACCAGTGAGAGAGAACCAAATTCATAAACATCACAAAATCAATTGTAATTAGAATGGAGAATCCCACCATTGATAGCATAGATAAGACCATACAGCAACAATAAGGACAGACTAATTCAAACAAAAGCATAATTTAAAAACAAAGGAAACAACTGAAATCCATATTCCATTCCTAATAAAAACCAAATCCAAACCCTCTCATGGGGATAAAACACGTTAAAAAAGCCAAACTTCACAAGTAAAAAAAAAGAAAAAAAAGCAGCTGACTGATTGTGTGCCAAATACTTGGCACATGTCTATGATGATCAGAACTAGGCATCTTGCCGGCTCAGCCATTGATTGGCCCCTAACCAAAATTTACTTTGATTGGACTATCTTAACCATCTAATAAATGGGCCGTTCTTCATTTAATGAGAGCCGTTGCGGATTTTTTTTCTACCGCAAATAGAGATAATTTGTATTCCACCATGCAAAGGGCTAGAGTCGTCCAAACGTTGTGATTTTTAGACCATCGTCCATTCACCATTTGAATTGCAAAATTGAAGTTTAGATCTCATCCAAAATCGAAATTCATAGGAGTTAAAAGAAAACCGACAACAATACCAATCTCAATCGCCAAAAAAAAGAAAGAAATGAAAGAACATGAACTATCCATCGATCAATGTGGTTTGATGAAATATTACCTTCTTCCCCCTCTCAATGTATTTGACAGCAACCAGCTCCTTTGTCTTCTTATCCCTCACCAGCCTCGCCACCCCAAAGTTCCCCGACCCCAGTTCTTTCAACGGCTCATATCTCTCCTCCATACTCCACCTATAGGCCAAAAAAGATAAGATATGCAAAGAGAGCAAAAGTGATAACCCAACTCCAGAACTCAAAAGTAACCAGATACAGAGAGAGAGCCCAGTTACCCAGCTCAAAGAACCAAGAGAGAAAAAGAGAACCCAGCTCAAAGAACCCAAGCTAATCAATAGAGAGAGAAAGAACCCAGCTCAAAGAACTGAGAGAGAGAAACCAGCTCAAAGCACCCAAACAGGCCAAAGAGAGGGAGAGAGCCAACAGAGATTCAACTCGAATAAGATAAAAACTTCGATACTCTGCCAGAGGGTGATGGATGATACGCAGGCATTTAAAATTGCTGAGGCTTGCATTCGTGGAATACAATCACTCAAATAAAGCCGTCCAAATTACGCACATCATTTGTGGAAGTATAAAACTAAAAATTAAGCTTATTTGATTATCTTAATACCAGATAGGTTGATATTCTATTATACGGTTAAAAATGAAAAATCCAATGATCTCATTCCAACAAACAAGTGTCCAAGACTCAGAGGTCAGGATCCTTCAATCAATACAATTTTTCTTACTGTAACTTAAACAGTAGTAATTTCAATCATTTTATTCGGTTGATTTTATTTAATATTTTCCACGTGTACCATGTCCAAGTGCCTGAGTACCAAGCGCCATAGGCGGCCACAGTATAAAATAACTCCCCTAAAATAACTAACCACTTCACCAAAAAAATACTTACGAAAGAAAAGATCTATAGTCCAACCGGTTGGACCACCATTTACAGTCCACAGCCAACAGATAACTTCCATCTTTTCATGCGATCATGAGATCCAATCCATCTAATCGGTTGGTCCTTTCTTAAGAATCTCTTTATGGAAAAATCAGAGACATCCACTCATTGAGTGAACAATAGTGTATTTTTCTATTTATCATTGGATGGAAATTGTTTTCTATATTGGGACCACCTAATGAGTATATGGGGCCGATTTTCTTCAGAAGAAAATCTACATGCTGGATCCAACTTATTGGAAGGGTTGTATGCAGCACACACTTAGTAGGTTATAAGTTAACTTCTTAGTGAACCGTAATTTGTGGTCCAACCGGTTGGACCTGAGACCTTCTCGCGTGGAAATCTATGAAATCGGATTGCCTACTGACTAACTCAGTACGCTTTTACCGTACCGGGTAAACTGTTGTGCGCAACCCCCCCCGACGCGGGCATCTCCTGCCTGGGAATCTAGGTGGGGCCCACGGTGATGTTTGTGAAAAATCTACGCCGTCTAATAGTTTTGTGAGATCATTTTAGGCGTTGCGACAAAAATTGAACAGGATACAAGACTCAAGTGGGCTGAAAATGTGACGATTGAACTTCCACAGTTGAAATATTCGTGGGGCCACTTAAGTTTCGAATGAGGATAATATTTGTGTTTTCAATTCATCTCAGTAGGAATGACATTATGTACGGTATGGATGGCATATAAACATTACTGTGGACCCATAGACGTCTCAACAGTAGAAATTTCCCTACCCACCTTTTGCTTTATTGGAGCCCACTTTGAGTCTTGGATCAATTTTGGTCACCCGGCCTAAACTATCTCCCAAAACGGTTGGACGAAGTAAATTTCTCACAAACATCACGGTAGGCCCTACCTAGGTTCAGAGGGCAGGAGATGCCTTCAAAGCAACTCAAGTGGGCCTTGCTAAAGTGAAAGGTGGGTAGGGAAATTTTTACCGTTGAAACCTCTATGGGTCCACAGTGATGTTTATATGTCATTTATACCGTTCATAATATCATTCCTACTGAGATGAACTGAAAACACAAATATTATCCTGATTCAAAACTTTTGTGGCCCCACGAATATTTCAATTGTGGAAGTTCAATTATCATGTTTTCCACCCACTTGATTCTTAGATGCAGTTCATTTTTTGTCACACAGTGTAAAATGAGCTCAAAAAATGGTTGGACGGCGTAGATTTTTCACAAACATCACGGTGGGCCCTACCTAGATTCCGAGCTTGATGATGCCTATGAAAGGCTTTCGCAAGCAATTTGCGTCCCGTTTTAGAGTGTTTAGACCAAAATTGAAGCATATTCAATGTTGCTTGCAATTTTGGTCATGCGTGTGAGGTATGTGCAAGCTTGCTAGAATCGACCATGTGGCTCCAATCAAACCGAACAACAATAATTTTAAGTAAATACGTAAGGATTTGCAGTATATGACCAGGATCTGTATAGATCGATCGCCTATTCAACCACTTACACAATTATCTTCCAATATTAAGGTAATATTTAGAGGGTTAGGTTCTTTATCTAATGATAAATTACACTTTTGTCTTTCGTATGAAATGACTTTTCAATATAAATAAAATAAAAAAATGAAACACTTATAATCAGCTGTAAGTAACAGGTTGCATATCACATTTTCGAGTAAAACACTTTATTAAAATAAATTCAGCGTGTGAGCGTAGACTTTGAATGCAACTACAATTACCAGTTACTTAATTATCGCTAAGGATTTATTGTTACGAAATGTAAATTCACAACTTACACTAAGGGCCTGTTTGGTTTTCCATGATGCATATAAATGCACGGTAAATAAGTAATTATTACATTTTTACTTTGTTTGAAAATGGGTGAGTAATTTTACCTTGAAGATCGTTCCAAAAGTGTTGACTTAAATCTATAGGCCCTTCGTAATATATATGATATATAGGCACCATTCATATGTTTTATCATCATATTTTTTGACATGAGCCAAAAAAATGAGGCAGATCCAACACTCAAATGGCTCGCATGAAAGGAAACAATAGCCTTAATTTGTCCACCATTGAAAGTTGTTTCCTTCGATGGGTCCACATTGAGGTTAATTCATCATCTAACCAGTTCATAGGGTCACACAGACATGGATAAGGGGAAAACATAAATATCAGCTTGATCCAAAAACTTCTAGGGGCCCCGAGAAGTTTTTAATGATAGGCGTTTGATTCTCACTGTTTCTGTGGTGTGGTCCACTTGAGCTTTGGATTTGCCTCATTTTTTTTGCTAACCCCCTAAATTCAATTGGTATAACAAATGGACAGTGTGGAAAAGCGATATACATCACGGTAGACCCCATTTTTATTTCACAAATTTCTCAATTTTAGTGTTGAAAAAATTACATATCACTATCTGTATTATGAAAGATGCAGTAATTACCTAGGCAAATAATTATACTCATTTACAAGATAATTACAGTTGAGCCAAAAAACCAAACAGGTTCAAGGAATATAAAGAGCAGAATCATGTTAATGAAACTGTCGATTACATTAAGAAATGTAAAGAGCAAATTATTAAGGAGCATGATAATTTGAAAGATAAATTGGATTTGATTTGATTGGTGCTGGACCCCTTGCCCCATTACTCTACTCTGTTATTCATAGACTTGCTTAACGGTGAAGAATTCTTTAGATTCATCTCACGTTCTGCCTTGAGCATCATTCATCTTGCTACCTGTTTTGGTCACTGCTTGTGGGACTTACTATTTTCCTTATGTTTGACGGTTACAACATCCATTCAACATTACCACCTTCTAGAGACTTCCTTCATTTCTATTGATGACACCTGTCCTATAACTGCTTACAAACTTTACTAGGCTATTATCTATTGATTGCAAACCATCGCTTGACCACCTTTTCTTAGTTACATACATTGCTTGCCTACTTTTCGACGATTGTGTGCAATAACACGTGTCCTGACTTCCTCCAAGATCCATCGAAAACACCGGGTACAACATCCTAAATCTCAAATGGACCATGTCAAGGAAATAATGAGAATGATGATTTTCACCATTGAAACCTTCTTAAGGCCTACATTCATATTTATTTGTCATGCAGCCTGTTTATAAAATCACAGACATGGATGAATGGGAAAACACAAATGTCAACTTGATCCAAAACTTATGCCACCCCCAAAGAAATTTTCAATGTATACATTCAATCAACACTGTTTACTGTTGTGTAGTCCACTTAAGCTTTGTACATGCTTTATTTTTCTCCTCAAGCCATAAAATCATCAGTTAAAATGGATGAACAGAGTGGATAAAATACATAAATAACGGTGGCCCCACATAGTTTACTGAGTACGCAATCCGCTTCCAAAATCTATGCGCCTAAGTCGCTGTTGATAAAAGATGCATACGACTTCAGAAGCGACGAAGACCTTTTTTTGGTACTCGGGCGGGACGCGATAGTTCATACGCATGCTCCTCTGCAAATTGTCAGGTAGAAGACGTGTAACTCAAATCGGATCATTCAAAATTGTGGAAACCACTGTAGATAGGGCATTGATAAAATTATATTTATTACATGATTAATGATTTTTTTTTAATATGAACTCTTCAATTTTTAAGATTAACCGTCCATCATATATACACACACCTTATGGCTAGGATTTAGGGAATAAGTCGAATCTACTGTGCATCTATAACACATCCAATAAGGTGGACGCGATATTTGGTTGGTTGAGTTTTTTACACGTATTTTCAGTGCACAATTTCTGATTGCATGTGCGTGAATCATCATAATCGCCGGAGTATCGAAACTTTTCAATGGATGGGCGGCAGAAAGAGTTCCTGCCTCGTACGTTAAGTCTGCAACTTTTTCAAAAAGGTAGTTACTGTGCACCCGCACACATATGAAAGTTCCACTGCAATCCATCCGTCCAAATCTCTGACCCTATCTTTGATGGAGTATGGCCGAAAATTCGAATAAAATATATTATAAATAATTATCTGATTTATTTCCTTTTAAGATGGTAGCACTCAATTTTTTGCTTTCAACCGTCCATTTGATATCCATTAAATGGATGGCTGTGATTATTTAATCAATTTTGTTTTATATATGTGATCTATCGATGATGGGACCCACAACTTGAATGGTTAATCAGTGCCCCATCTGTGGAGAATGAGTTACCAACCACCATCATTTTCAAAATGGTGGTAAACTAGTGTAGGAACTCAGCTCAAGAGGGACAGGGTATTTGTTGGCTGCCACGTTGTTGATAGAGAGTGGATTTTGTTTTGTACGTTCGAAGCTCCCTGGGATGGACGACACGTCGCAGTCGCTGTCGCTGTAGCTGTCCTCACCCCAAGAGGCTAACGTGAGCCTCTGGGCCCTCAACAGCAGTGAGCCACGCGTGCTTGTTCCATTTCGTAACGAACCAATCGTTGTCCCTCGGTGAGCAGACGCGACTTGTACGGTTACGACCCTGGGCGGTACCGTGACCGTGTGGCCCACCTGATGTATGAGTTGTATATCTGCACATCCACGCTTCTGCCAACTAATTTCATGACGTGAGCCCAAAAATGAGAAGATACAAAGCAAAGGTAGACCACACTATAGTAAACAGTGGTCAACGATCACCCACCATTAAAAACTAGGGCTATGCACTATAAGAAACAGTGTTTGGCTTGGCTTTCGAGCGAGCTGAGTTCAAGCTTGAGAAAGCAAAATTTTTAATGGGCTTGACCCAAAAACCCAACTTAATTTGGTTTAAAATCAACCCCAAAGGTAACCAAAAGCTTATTGACACCCTCACAGAGTTTCACCTCTCATTTCTTTACTTACTTTAATCAGGGACTAAAAAGCATACTTTACAAACTCAGTCAGCCAAGCTGATCCAAATCGAGCTTAACTTCGAACCGAGCTGATTCGAACTTGGGTTAGCTCGAGCTTAGCTTGAAAACCATTTTGAACTTGGAAAAATGGCTTATCTTGTTTCAAACCCAACCTTCAAATTGAACTGAATAGAACTATTTTGAGCCGAATCATGCGAGCTAACTGAGCTAGCTTGGCTCATGTACAGCTCTATTAAAAACTTCCTAAAGCCTACTTTAATGCTCATTTGCCATGTGCTGATAAGGTCACATAGACCTAGATTAAGGCACATCATCTTGATCCAAGACTTTTGTGGCCTACAAGATGTTTTTAATAGTCACTAAACTCTGTTGCCTATGGTGTGGTCCACTTGAGATTTGTACCTGCTTCAGTTTTTTATCATGTCATAAAAGGAGTTGGCAAAACTGATGAACGGCGTAGATATTTCATCATAACACAACTACGCTTGGAGGGTGTTTCCCTTGCTGTACACGTGGCATGTCAATCAAATCTGAACAGCCCAAGAGCCGGACGACCGCTGCAAAATGGATAGATCGTCCGACACGTACAGTAGGAGAGATTAGAACAGAAGCAGTTATGTGTCAGTGGTCCATCCATGAAAGGACCCACGAAATGGCCCCTCAATTGTAGGACGTCCAATGGACGGCCCAAGGGCCCATCAAAAACAAAATTTCGAACACGCCTTAAAACTCCGGGCCCAAGCAACCCCAGACCTAGCCCACTGACAGCCCTGCTCACGTAAATACAATGGTGTCCCGCAGGACCAACAGATCCTGATATAGTCCGCAACAGTGTGCATGATCTAGAGAGTGGGGCGCGCATTTCCGCTGCTAAAATTCAGATCAAGGTAGAGCCGTAGGCTGTATGTGGTCAGCTGTAGATAGGATCGTCCCTTTCAATTGGAGAATCCATTTGGAGCCACTGCCTGGTAGTCCATGGACTACCAAAGTTAATTCATGGTCCGCTACGATTGTGGATGATGGGAGCCGTTCTGAGACAATTCCCACCCTGTATTGGCCATAGGATGTAATCTGTTGACCATTTCTCCGATTCTATCTTTCCGTCCGTAGATTGAGTCGGCTGTGAAATGCTGACCATTCTATTATATATATATATATATATATATATATATATATATATATATATATATATATATGAAATGTTACTGTGAGGTCGACCTGTGGGAGCTTCCCATGAGGTCGAGCTTCCCATGATGTGGAGTCGACATCAACACCGTGCATTTGATGGCCCATTTTAGGTTATGTGATATCTCAAAAATCATCTGTGTACCGAACTTAGGTGGGCTATACCACCTAAAACCATATGAAGATATGCTTAAAACATATAAAAGCACTTGGTGGGGTCCACCTGAGGTTTGGTTGCAGCTGAAACTTGGTTTAACCCCTCATCCAAGTGGGATACACACAATGGATGGTCTGGATTTGTGAACCACATCTCGGTGAGCCCAATAAACAATTGTGAATGTTTTAATAGGAATGGACACAGGCACCGTCGACCATTCTATAATTTTTTCTCTCCTTAGGTGGATCGGACAGGCTAGGATCTTTTGTAGCAATTCATACTTTATGCATGAGCTATCAAAGGTGGGCCTGCCTCTTGAATGACTCAAACGCTTACGCACGTGTCACACACCGATTGCCTACAAAAGTTTGCAGGAAGTTACTGCTGTGGAAGCTAGGTGGGGGCACCATGATGTTTGTGAGAAATGTACTCGTCCATCTGTTTTCCCAGCTCATTTTAGGAATTGAGAGCAAAATTAAGGCGGATCCCAAACTCAAAGAGGACACACTGAGGGAAATGTGAGGTACGAAATGCCTACAGTCTAAATCTTCCTAATGATCCACTTTGATGTTTACATGCCCTTCAAACTGTTTCTAAGGTCATCCCTGTTAAGTTGAACTGAAAACACAAAAAGCTTAGCCCGATACAAAACATCAGGCTCACTTGAGTGTTTCTTCTCCAATGGTTCACTTGAGTTTTGGATCTGACTCATTTTTAATCTCATGTCTTAAAATGAGATGGCGAAATGGATGGATATGATTAATTTCTCACACGAAATGGATGGATATGATTAATTTCTCACAAACATCACCGAGGGTCCCCACCTAGCTTCAGAGTGCACGGACTTCCTTTGAAAGTCTTTCACAGTCAATCTGCATCCTATGGCCCAGCGGACGGGCTAAATGTAGACATCCTTTTGTACGAATAAATGAAAAATCCTTCTTTCCACTTTTGGCTAAACCATTAAGGGCCTGTTTGATTTTTCCCCTCAACTGTAATTACCGTGTAAATGGGTAATGATTATTTACCTATTTAATTACTGCATCATTCCCCCATGAAGACAGTGACGGTTACTTTTCCTAACACTAAAATCGAAAAATTTGTACAATAAATGTGGGGCCCACTGTGATGTATGTGGCTTATCCACACCGCCCATTTGTTTTGCCAGTTGAATTTAGGACATGGACCAAAAAACGAGGCAGATCCAAAGCTCAAGTGGACCACACCAAAAGAAACAGTGGGAATCGAGCGCGTACCATTAAAAACTTCTTGGGGCCCTAAAAGATTTGGATCAAGCTGAAATTTATGTTTTCCCTTTATCCATGTCTGTGTGACCATATGAACCGGTTAGATGATGAATAAACCTCAATGAGGGCCCAATGAAAGAAATTACTTTCAACGGTGGATGAAATAAGACCACTGTTTCCTTTCGTACGGGCCATTTGAGTGTTAGATTTGCCTCATTTTTTTGTTCATGCCCCAAAATATGCTAATAAAACATATGAACAGCGCTGATATATCATATACATTATGGTGGGGCCCATAGGTTTGAGTCAACACTTTTGGACCGATTTTCGAGGTGGAATTACTCACCCATTTCCAAATAAGGTGTTTCACCACATATTTACCATTTACCACGTATTTACGTATATCATGGAAAATCAAACAGGCCCTAAGCAACATTTGCTCTTTACTTACAACAAAAGCGGATGAATAGGCTCCATTCAAGAGACAACTTCTAGTCATCGTTTGTGAAGCCCTTTCTGGGTTACAGTAGTCCGTCCCTTAAAGAAGACCATGAGCCGCAGAAATAGGCCAGCGATGCATTAGGTTTGACGAAGCATGTACATCGAATGTGTACAGCTTGCAAGTCTTTTAGACTTATCCATTCTCGTCGAGTAAGGGTGGCCCACCTGATGAGCAGACCAACCTGATTTTTGTGTATAGTCATCTTAATGGCGTGGGCTACCTTGTATACAGTTCAGATGTTCCAGGCACTACTACCAGCATGTGGGGCCATCCAAGGATGTTCAGAAACAGAATTTTGAAAAGGTTATACCAACTCAACACTATTCAAAATATGGGCCCACTTGAATCCAGGCCGTCCAATAAATAAAAGTAGAGACGGTGAGTTTGTTGGCTTTACAAAGCCTTGGGAGATAATTCAAACACTAACACAAGAAGGGAATAAAAAGCACTCTGTATTGAAAATAGCTTTCTAGCTAGATTTTGCTTGCTTTGAACGTACAGCACCACACCCCTTTGTATAGTGACTTGTTACTACGTGAAATACCTAATATGCCCTCATTCTAGAATAATCTATACCATTAACTACCTTTAATCCATCAATTTCTAACGTATGGAAATCTCCAACAGTCCCAACATGTGGGAAATCCCAACAATCATGGCTTTTCAAATTCCAAGAAGATTCCAGAGGATTGCTGGACAATCTGGACCGTCCATTTTGTTTGGACGTTCCAACACTCCCCTTAAACCAAAACAGGCTTTATTCCAAGCAATGACCTTAGTCGTTTGAATGTATCAGTCGGTAACGCCTTAGTGAAAATATCTGTCACTTGTTCAGTAGTATGACAATATTCCAATTTCACCATTTTCTGCTTCACTTGATCTCTTAGAAAATGATATCGGGTATCAATGTGCTTGCTTCTTCCATATTGTAACAGATTTTTGGAGAGCTCGATTGCTGACTTGTTATCCACATATATGACTGTGAATCCTTCTTGCGGATGCTTCAGCTCCTTTAGCAGATTTCTCAACCAAATTGCCTCACAGACTGTAGATGATGCTGCCACGTACTCTGCTTCACATGTGGATAGGGCGACCACACTCTGCTTCTTCGAATTCCATGTGAAAGCAATCATTCCGAGATAGAATACATATCACGTGGTGCTTTTTCTTTCATCTTGATCACCTCCCCAATCACTATCTGAGTATCCATACAGCATTGTTTCATCTTCATATGGATAGAAAAGACCAAATTCCATTGTTCCTTTGACGTACCTGAGGATTCTTTTTGCAGCTAGCCAGTGTGATTCTTTTGGCACTTCCATGTATCTGCTTAGAAGCCCAATACTCTAAACGATATCTGGCCTTGTGATTGTGAGGT
The DNA here is from genome assembly GCA_003013855.2 of Liriodendron chinense. NCBI lineage: Eukaryota > Viridiplantae > Streptophyta > Magnoliopsida > Magnoliales > Magnoliaceae > Liriodendron > Liriodendron chinense. The sequence continues at coordinate 7,458,067 of PVNU02000637.1, read as the reverse complement.
ATCTTAGGCTTCCAATCAGACTCTTGAACAGAGTTGAGTCCACACTTCTTCCTTCTCCTTCTTTTGTCAGCTTCAGGCCTGTTGCTACAGGTGTATTCACGGCATTGCAATCGGCCATCTTGAACTTTTCAAGTAATTCCTTAGCATACTTTTTCTGAGATATATAGATGCCACCATGTTGTTGCTTCACTTTGATGCCTAGAAAGAAAGACATCAGACCTCCATCGGTCATTTCGAATTCCTTAAACATGGCCTTTTTTAATTCATCAAACATCGGCTGGCTATTCTCTGTAAACAACAAATCATCAACATACAGGTATGCTATGAGCATATCGCCATGAGCATTTTTCTTGATGCAGACTGCATGCTCATATGGACATTAGGCGAAGCCATTCTCTTGAGGATAGTTGTCGATACGTGCATTCCAAGCACGTGGAGCTTACTTCAACCCATAGAGTGCTTTCTTCAGCCGATACACCTTGTGTTCCTCCCCTTGCATAACAAACCTTTCAGGTTGGTCAACATAGACCTCTTCTTCCAGAATTCCATTCAGGAATGTAGCTTTCACATCAAGTTGGTAGATCATCCAACTGTGATGTGCTGCAAGAGAGATAATCATCCTTATAGTGTCAAGGCGAGCAACATGAGTGAAGACTTCTTCATAGTCTACCCCGTACTTCTGTTTGTATCCCTTTGCTACGAGCCTTGCCTTGTAGCGATCGATCTTACCATCAGCATTTTGCTTGATCTTGTACACCCATTTGACGCCGATAGCTTTCTGGCCATTAGGAAGCATAGTCATCTCGCATGTATCATTCTTTTCAATGGCATTGATTTCTTCTTTCATAGCTATTCTCCAACATTCTTCTTTTATGGTCTCCTGGAACGTCAGAGGCTCATGATCTGTATACAGGCAGAAAAGATTAACTTCTTCAGTTTGCTAATAGATGTCGCTTAAGCTTCTCATTTTGATGGGTGCCATGAGTGAGGACGAGCTGATCGAATTTTGATTTAATGGAGTACTTTCAGGGCTTTTGTGAACTGATGATGCGGCCGAAGAAGGTGTTGTGGGCCTTTGTTCTTGACGGTCATGCCTTTCTTCCTGTTCTTCTATTTCGACTTGAATATCTTTGGTTGATTCTTCATTGTTCCATTTTCAAGCTTCTTCCTCACTGAAGACCACATCTCTACTTACCACTACTTTATTGGTTAGTGGATTATAGAGCTTGTAGGTTTTAGATTCTTCACTATAGCCGATGAAGATGCATTTCTCACCACGATCATCAAGCTTCCTTCTTCTTACCTCTGGAACTTGAGCGTAGGCGACACACCCAAAGATCCTTACCATTCCATGCCTCCATGACTCCTGTGGTGTCATGTTTCTGACACTCTTGGTTGGACACCGATTGAGCAAGTAGGTAGTACATACAACTGCTTCTGCCCATAAGTTCTTTGGCAAGCCTTTATCTTTTAGCATGGTTCTTGTCATGTCGAAGGATAGTACGGTTCTTTTGTTCTGTAATACCATTCTGCTGTGGCGTGTAGGCTGCAGTGTGCTGCTGCTTGATGCCTTATTCCCTGCAATAATCTCGAAATACATTTGATGTGTACTCTCCACTTCTGTTAGATCTGAGTACTTTAATTTTGTGACCACTTTCAATTTCAATACGAGCTTTGAAAATTTTAAAGATAGTGAAAGCGAGAGATTTTTCTTTGATACAATACACTCAAAGTTTTCTGCTGAAATCATCAATGAAGGTAATAAAGTATTTATTACCTCCAAGAGAGGGTGTTTCAAGTGGTCCACAAATATCAGTATGAATCAATTGAAGTGGTTCTTTTGCTCTTCTGGACACTCCACTTGGAAAGGAGTTCCTTTGTTGCTTGCCGAGTGTGCACGCCTCACACACATGTTCTGGAACTTCAATCGCCGGTAAACCATGCACCATGCTTGATGAAGACAATAACTTTAAGCTGCTGAAATGGAGATGCCCAAAGCGAAGATGCCATCTCCATGAATCATTTTTCACGTTTCCATAAAGACACTTTTCGATTTTTGTGTTGATTTGGAGCGGAAACATGCAATTCTTTGCCATTTGAACATGAGCCATAAGTCTCCTGTGTGCATCTCTTATAAAGAGAGAATAGTTTTCCATGTGTATGACATACCCCTTCTCAAGGAGTTAGCCGATACTAAGGATATTACTTTTCACGTTTGGTACGTAATACACATTGGAGATAAAATTTGGCATACCATTTTTCTGATATATTTTAACTTTTCCTTTACCTTTCACGGGGAACTTTTAATGAGTCTCCTAGACTCACGTTGTCACGAGCATCATCTGCCAATTCCACGAACAGCTCCTTCTTTCCACATATGTGGTTACTTGCACCAGAATCGAGATACCACACGTCATATTGATCACATGCTTCTTCTTGTGTAAGAAGAAGTGTGAAGTCGTCTTTTTCATGATTTGATGCTTCTGCATAATTAGAATGCTCACCTTGATCTACTGATTTGCTCCAGCAGTATGAAGCATAATGGTCGAACTTGTTGCAGTTGTAACATTGAATATTTTTTGTATTTCCATGACCACGCATGGATCGGCCTCTACCATTTCCTCTTCCACAGAAGATGTTTTTAATAGTCACTGAACTCTGTTACCTATGGTGTGGCCCACTTGAGATTTCTACCTACTTCAGTTTTTGGATAATGTCACAAAAGGAGTTGGCAAAACTGATGAACGGCGTAGATATTTCATCATAACACAACTATGCGTGGAGCGTGTTTCCCTTGCTGTACACGTGGCATGTCCATCAAATCTGAACAGCCCAAGAGCCGGACGACCGCTGCAAAATGGATAGATCGTGCGACACGTACAGTAGGAGAGATTAGAACAAAAGCAGTTATGTTTCAGTGCTCCATCCATGAAAGGACCCACGAAATGGCCCCTCAATTGTAGGACGTCCAATGGACGGCCCAAGGGCCCATCAAAAACAAAATTTCGAACAGGCCTTAAAACTCCGGGCCCAAGCAACCCCAGACCTAGCCCACTGACAGCCCTGCTCACGTAAATACAATGGCGTCCCGCAGGACCAACAGATCCTGATATAGTCCGCAACAGCGTGCATGATCTAGAGAGTGGGGCGCGCATTTCCGCTGCTAAAATTCAGATCAAGGTAGAGCCGTAGGCTGTATGTGGTTAGCTGGAGATAGGGTCGTCCCTTTCAACTGGAGACTGCATTTGGAGCCACTGCCTGGTAGTCCGTGGACTACCAAAGTTAATTCATGGTCCGCTACGATTGTGGATGATGGGAGCCGTTCAGAGATAATTCCCACCCTGTATAGGCCATAGGATGTAATCTGTTGACCATTTCTCCGATTCTATCTTTCCGTCCGTAGATTGAGTCGGCTGTGAAATGCTGACCATAATAATAATAATAATAATATATATATATATATATATATATATATATATATATATATATATATATATATATATATATATATAGGGAAATGGTACTATGAGGTCGAACTCAGGGGAAACTCACATGAGGTTGAGCTCTGTGGGCCCCACCGTGATGTGTATCACACATCCACCCCATTAGTCAGATGCACCAGTCTATAGTAGGCCACGGTCTAAAACATCAGGTCAATCCATGACTTATGTCGGCCACACCACATCCAATAGTTAAGAGGGTTATCCACCCATTAAAACCTTCATGATCATTCACTGGCCCCACCGAGATGTGGATCACACATCCAGACCATCCATTGTGTGTGTCCCACTTGGATGAGGGGCCAGACCAAGTTTCAACCGTATCCAAAATCAGGTGAGCCCCACCAAGTGATTTTAGATGTTTTAGGCATGTCTTCACATGATTTTGGATGGTATGGCTCACCTGAGTTCCATATATAGCTGATTTTTTGTACATCACATAACTTAGAGGGTGTCTACCAAATTCACGGTGTGGATGTTCGACACACATCACTGTGGGGGCCACAGAGCTCGACCTCATGGGAGCTTCCCATGAGGTCGAGCTATGTGGGCCCCACGATGATGTGGAGTCGACATCAACACCGTGCATTTGATGGCCCCCTTTAGGTTATGGGATATCCCAAAAATCATCTGTGTACGGAACTCAGGTGGGCCATACCACCTAAAACCATATCAAGACATGCTTAAAACATATAAAAGCACTTGGTGGGGTCCACCTGAGGTTTGGATGTGGCTGAAACTTGGTTTGACCCCTCATCCAAGTGGGATACACACAATGGATGGTCTGGATTTGTGAACCACATCTCGGTGGGCCCAATAAGCTATTGTGAATGTTTTAATGGGAATGGTCACTGGCACTGTCGACCATTCTATAATTTTTCTTTCCTTCGGTGGATCGGATGGCCAGGATCTTTTATAGCAATTCATGCTTTGAGCATGGGCTATCATAGGCGGGTCTGCCTCTTGAATGAGTCATACGCTTATGCACGTGTCACAGGCCGGCCTACAAAAGTTTGCAGGAAGTTACTGCAGTGGAAGCTAGGTGGGGGCCACCATGATGTTTGTGATAGATGTACTCGTCTATCTGTTTTCCCTGCTCATTTTAGGAACCGAGATTAAAAATAAGGCGGATCCCAAACTCAAAGAGGACGCACTGAGGGAAATGTGAGGTAAGAAATGCCTACGGTTGAAATCTTCCTAAGAATCCACTTTGATGTTTACATGCCTTCCAAACTGTTTCTAAGGTTATTCCTGCTAAGCTGAACTGAAAACACAAAAAGCTTAGCCTGGTACAAAACATCAGGCTCACTTGAGTGTTTCCTCTCCAATGGCTCACTTGAGTTTTGTATCTGACTCATTTTTAATCTCATGTCTTAAAATGAGCTGACAAAATGGTTGGATATGATTAATTTCTCACAAACATCACAGAGGGCATCACCTAGCTTCGGAGTTCACGAACTTCCTTTGAAAGTCTTTCATAGCCAATCTGCATCCCATGGCAAAGTGGACGGACTAAATGTAGACATCCTTTTGTACGAATAAATGAAAAATCCTTCTTTACGCTTTTGGCTAAACCATTAAGCAACATTTGCACTTTGCTTATAACGAAAGCGGAGGAATAGGCTCCATTCAAGAGACAACTTCTGGTCATCGTTTGTGAAGCCCTTTCTAGGTTACAGTAGTCCGTCCCTTCAAGAAGACCATGAGCCGCATAAATAGGCCAGCGATGCATCAGGTTTGACGAAGCATGTACATCGAATGTGTACAGCTCGCAAGTCTTTCCGACTTATCCATTCTCAGTCAAGTAAGGGTGGCCCACCTGATGAGCAGAACAACCTGATTTTTGTGTATAGTTATCTTAATGGCGTGGGCTTCCTTGTATACGGTTCAGATGTTCCAGGCACTACTACCAGCATGTGGAACCATCCAAGGATGTTCAGAAACAAAAATTTGAAAAGGTTATACCAACTCAACACTATTCAAAATATAGGCCCACTTGAATGTCCTATAAATAAAAGTAGAGACGGTGAGTTGTAGAGTTCTTTCCTTGCCTAGAACTTGGATGGCAGGGCAGCATCCACATATTCCCTCAGTGTGGTGTGTGGGAGAGCGGATTAGGCTGTTACCCGAGGGAACAGCTGAGTGGTTGTTACCCTAACGTGTGGGGCCCATATTGATGTATTTTTTATATATCCATGCCGTTCATATGTTTTTACATCTCATTTTAGGTCTTCGTACAAAACCTGAAGATCCAAATCTCAGGTGGACCATACCACTAGAAACAGTGATGAATGACCATTAAATAAGTTTTGTGGGCAATAAAAGTTTTGGATCAAGCTGATATTTATATTTTCCCTTCATCCATATATTCTTGATATTATCAACACGTTGGATTTAAAATAAACATTACCAAAATCTTAAATGGGCTCTTTGGAATTTTTAATGGTGACGCACTCAATCACCTATTTCCAGTGGTATGGTCCACTTGCGTTTTGGATCTGGATAAATTTTGGAACCCCATTCTCAAATGAGCTGGAGAAACGGATGGACGGTCTGGATATACAAAATATCATCCATGTGGGCCACACGGTAGGGGTAACACCCACTAAGCTTTTCCCCGGGTAACACCTAATTCGCTCCCCTCGTGTGGACATCATATAAAGTCTCCCAGCGGGCCCCACCGAACCTTGGAACATGACGTCTAGGGGTGACCACAGTGTTCCAGTGGGGTGACGTCCAGTGGGTAGCAATGGGCCTGCTATGGCCTAAGGCCCAAGCCAGAAAATTGGTTAGACCCAGGCCCAACCAGCCCATCTAAAAAATTGATAGAATTCCTATTTCCCACTTGAATGTTCCTAATCTATCCATAGATAAAGTGGGCCACACATTCAAAGATAAATAGACACTTAGAGGAATGAAACAAGTATCTACATTCAAGATTCATGGGTTGCCTAAAAGATGGGAGTGTGTAGTCAAGTGGGCATATTGTGGGATAAAATAACTTGATCCCAAGCCCAGTCCAAAATTTGATTGGGCCATGCATGGCTGGCCCATGGAGCAAGCTAATAGGTCCAAGCCTATCCAAAAGCAGGTGTAGGCTTGTTGGGCGAAATGGAGGCTCAAGAAATTGAACCGAAGAGCTCCTAGGTGGGCCCACTGCGTTATGGTGCATTTGCACTGCAGCCCATTTACAGTTTCTCTATAAGAGATTACTGCATAGATTTTACCAACGCTTAACTTAATTACACAAAATTGTAATAAATACATCCAGTGTCCCTCTATGAGATCAACCATGCTTATAGAATATTGGACGATTAAAGAACCACACGTTCTTAGGATGAGCATAGTCGAAATAAGGATGTTGAGATGACAAGTGGCTTGAAAGTATAAAATAAAAAAAATGAATGCATCGGTAAAGGCTAGAGTAGTACCAATAGATAATAAGATAAAGTAGATTAAGATGGTTTGGTTGTGTGCAATGGAAATCAAGAGCTGCACTAGTAAAAAAGAGTGAGTTCAAGGACTTATAAAAGAGAAACAGGAAGAGATAAGAAGAAAGGACTCAAAGGAATTATAATTTAGGACACGGATTGCCTACTGACGTCGTCAACCCATTTTTCCAGATCATTTTAGTGCATGAGCCCCACCCTAATGTATTTGTTTTATCCACACCATCCATCCATTTTTCCAGATCATTTTAGTACTTCGTGGGCCCTACCAAGATGAATATGTTTTATCACGCCGTCCATCTATTTTTCCAGATCATTTTAGTGCATGAGCCCAAAAATTAGGGAGATCCAAATCTCCCGTGGACCACACCAGAGGAAACAACGGTGATTGAACACCCACCATTAAAACCTTCTCGGGCCACAACAGTTTTGGATGAAGCTGATATTTATGTTTTCCCTTCATTCAGATACATGTGATCTAATCAACAGGTTAGATGGAAAACAAACATTACAGTGGGCCCTAGGAAGTTTTATTGGTGGGCATTCAATCACCACTATTTTATTGTGATGTTGTCCACTTGAGATTTGGATCTGTCTCATTTTTGAGCTCATGCACTAAAATGATATGAAAAAATGAATGGACATTGCGAAAAAAATACATACATTATGATGGGGCCACACAACACTGTCCAATAGCCATCTCGCTACTAGAGGGTCAGTGACTTAGTAGGCAATCTGAGTCCTATAATTAAATAGGAGATATAGTTCATGATAGAGTAGAATACTGGAAATGGCATCATATTGCTACCCCGATTAGTTGGAATGAAACTTAGATGAAGAAGATTATTATCACCGAACCATGTCATGAATTCAACGACTAGGGTCCCACATAAAGCGACTAACATGTACTATCGAGACATTTTCACTATTGGTTCTCCCTTCTTTTCTCCAATGTCTTTCAAGTCACTTCTCTCTCCATGTACGTTGCATGTCATTAGTCAAATAATAATGACTTTTGAAAACTAAATTTTAAGTTCTAGTTAATCTGGAGGGAATCTCCAAATCAGCCATAAAACATGTGTTGCTATGAGATGGTCTCTCAAAAAATTTAGGCATGTTGGATATATAGGTGGGCCACAGTAGTCGAGTCAGTTCTAACCAGAGGCACAAAACGATTTTTACAAGAATGCTAATTTTCCAAATAATACATTTGACTCTCTCTAGTCCCCAAAAGTGTTTATTTTAGTGTGAAATGACCTGAATGCCCTTGTATATATTTTTTTATGGTGTAGTGTTGTGGGACCCGCGTGGTGTGTATATGACATTAAACATGCCCAACAAATTCACATAAGGATGATTTGACGAACCAAATTAAGCCAATCCAACCATCTGGTGGCCGCATGTGAATTTCATGGTTTTGGGGTGGTTGGTGTAGCCCACCTAATGATGATAATCATCGTGCTTCTTGTTTGTTGGAATTGAGTGGCTCAAATCTATGCTAGACAGGGCCATCGGGTGATCGAGCAGATAGTCCAGAGACCGACCATGACGAATGTAACGACCTGAGATTTTCGACTCTCGTGTATAACACGACGGTCAAATTCATAAGTAATTTATGGAATAACTAATTTGTCAAATAATAAAATATAGCATTCAAGCACAATGGCAGAAATAAATGTTCATCTTATTCTATCAAACTTACTACTTCGTCATCAATGTTTAAATAAGGGAACCAACCAATATCCATAGTGATTAATTAAAATACAAAATCATGTCTTCTCTTGAAGACTTATTACAATTCCATAAATGTATCAACTACTCAAAAGAAATATTTAATAAATGATAACACCAACTAAGTTTCTCTAACATCGTCATCAGCCATGTGATTGTACGAACCATCGAACGTTTTTCCTTAAAAATCGGGTTCAATACCTGGATCTTCACCTACATCATCTAAATTGTGTTTGGGATAGCGTTAAACGCTATCATAGTGGGGAATATTTCCTCCAAGATAATCAAGAATACTAATAACGGTACAGAGTAAACGCAAGCAGTATATTATCATTTAATCAAATCAAAACAACCAACTAAAAATCTTTATTAATGCGATGCATGGAATACATGCTCTGGCTAAGGCACCCTGGCTAGAATCACAATCCATGAAGTGGGAGACTCCCTGTTACGACTTCATGCTAGCCACTAGTCACCAGAGGTTCCTAGGACGCACAAGCCCATAGTTTTGCCCGACCACGTGAGAAACGGGATGCTCATAGCCCAAATCTACACGTGATAGTGTACGGGAGAAGTAGGACGCTCTAGCCTATTCTCAATTCCATACACCCACATGGAGCCAAGTGAATGCATGACTTTAGTTTCACCTTTATTTAAGTGTTTTCGCATACAACCAATTTAAATAAAACTCAGTGGTCACTATGGGGAGTTGCAAGCAACCCAGCATAGGCCGACAGCACGGGATTAGTGTCCATAGCACCAACCCCGGCTCATGAGAATTTGTATACCATTAGTGTCCACTCATTGTCCTGTTTTATGATTTCATCATATCCCAAAAAGCCAATGTTGTACATCATGACCAAATTCATTAAAATACCTATGTACTGTAAATGGATCGAATCAAGCATCATGTACATGTAAGGATCCATTAACAAACAATCACTTCATTCTCTCAGTTAAGTCAATATATATTCTTCCATCATAGACACCTCTCACGGGTTCCATATCTCTACATCGAATAATTTTACCAACTTAGGAACAAAAAGTATACAATAATGGGATGTCCATATGATGATCTTATACACATATTTCATATCACAATATGAAAATCAATCTTACTTATAATACATGGACTAAGAAAATAAGGGCATAGATTTCAAAAAAATAACACAAATACACATGCTTCTTAGTAAAAAAATTTAAACAAGGAATCACATCACCATACAATGATATTAATTACAAATCTCACATCAAACTTCATGTTATATGGATAAGCAATTCAAAACAAAATAACTTCACATGCCACAAAAGAAACTTATGATAATCGTGGTATTATTAATGAAAGGCTTGAAGGAAAATCCTCACCTTAGGATGGACTTAGAAGAAGAGGGTTGTAGAAGATCCTAGCCGCTGGAAAAATATGAGAAAGAACTCTCTCTCTCTCTCTCTCTCTCTCTCTCTCTCTCTCTCTCTCTTTCGTAGTAGAAATATGGAGAGGGATGTGCACGTGAGGTCTTGTGTAACAACCTCTTGAGGTGGGTTTCTCAAATCTTAATATTCGGATGATCTATGATCAATTCCAATCCTTTCATCTTATCAAGCTCGAAGAGTAGAGTCAGAATACGTAAATTTCTTGATGATCTACATTCTAGATTGGCCGATCCTTGAAAATGGCCTAAGGGTGCTAAAATGAGCTAGATCTCAATTAATGGTCTAAGCTTGATGATCAGGGCCCAAATTTTGAGAAAATATGTAGTTATGATAGACAAACGATTGTACAAAGTTTAGTGGTTGATTGATGGTGAGAACTGCCTAGATCTGAAATTTCAACTTTTGGCGGAAAAGGAAGGGGCTGGCTTTGTAGTTCAACGGTGTAGGATTATAGATCGGGGTCCAAACTTTGTGTAAACTCATAATCATATGAGTATAATAAGTGGTCCAAATTTGAGAAGCGATTGATGGTGAGAAGTGGGTAAATTGAAAGGTTTAGATTTAAAAAGAGTTGGTAATTCATTAATTTCTAAAACGGATAACTTCGTGCATAAGAAAGATGCTTATCAAGGTGGGGCACTCAAATCATACTATTGGTCCATGATAAAGACAATCCAAGTTACTCATATGAAGAGAAATATTCGACTACGACTAACCATCTACTTTCCTCACTCGATGGACATGAAAATCAAGGGTTAAGGGGCTGATTTGACAATCGGACCACTTCTACTATGATTTAAGGGCTGAAATTTGATGTGTATGGTTAATATGTGCCCAAAAGCTTAAATCCAGGGTTTTGCGTGAAAGTGATCGTCAGAAACTATAATACTTAAAAATGGCATCTTAACTTAAGTTTAACTAATGGCATTTTTGTAATTATCTAAAAAGTGCGTGATTTTTGAAATCTGATCTTTCTACGATGTTTGTGGGATCATTCTAAGCAACTTTTGTAAAGGGTCGCCTATCAGATCTCCTACAGATGTCCCGCTATTCATAAATCAACGGTAAATATACGATAATTAATAAAAAATAAATTAAAAATGAATTTTCAAATAAATCTCGAAAATCTGGGGCGTTACAACGAATTTGGCACAGTGAACTCTTTGAATGTTTTTGCATGGTTTTAGGCGACCAAACCCATGGGCATTGGGCGACCGACCGTATGTCAAGTTGCGTTAGGTTTGCATGGTTTTATGTTTGTTTCTAATTCCGATTGTTTCCTATTTAAAGTGGTATAATGCGGGATTAGAGTAATTGCCAAAGGTGGTGGATATCTTAGAGGGATTGAGAGAGTTCTAGGGTGAGAGAAAGAGCTTGGGATAGCTTGTGTTTTCTCTTGTGGGACTTAGATTCGATTAAGTTTTCATCATCTCTTGTAACTTCGATTTCATAGTGGATTCGCTTTGTGCCATGGTTTTTTCCCGTGAGGGTTTTTTCACTTAAAATTTGGATTGCCTTCTTGTGTATATTGATTTGCTTGATTGTTGTCTTTGTATGATTGCCCTCGTTTGATTCTCGCTTTCGTCGGGTTTACCCAACAAGTGGTATCAGAGCAAACATTGGGAGGTAGATCGAAATCTAAGACGAGGTTTCAATGACATCTAGCATGAAATTCAACATAGAGAAGTATTCTAAAAAAAATAACTTTGAACTTTGGAAGGTCAAAATGAAAGGCCTCTTGATTCAGCAATGACTGGAAGACACACTCATTGGGAAGCGACCGAAGACTATGAAAGAAGAAGAATGGAAGAAAGTAGACCAGAAAGCCATGATCTCAATCAAGTTGTGTCTGACGAATGAGGTCATATATAATGTCATGAGGGAGAAGATTACGGCTAATACATGGGAGAAGTTAGAGAACATCTACGCGATGAAATCTCTGAAGAATTGTCTGTATCTGATGCTTCAGTTGTTCAATTTGAAGATGAGCAGATCGATGTTGAGAGCCACATCAGTAATTTCAATAGGCTCGCTTGCAAGTTGTTGGATGTATATGAGCTGATGAATGACGAATATCAAGCATGTATCCTATTGAATTCTCTTTCAAATTCATATGAGTCGTTCAAAGACTCATTGTGCACAGGTAGGAAGACCATTAGTGTTAAGACCGTTATCTCAGTTCTCCGGTCAAAGGCAATGAGAAAGAAAAGCGGTGACATGGGTTCCTCTACGGAAGCACTGGTTATGAGGGGAGAGATTTTGAGTGTGATGGAGGATCTTCACAATAAAGATTTAAATCGAAGGCCAAAGGAAAGAGCAATGTTAGGTGCTGGAATTGTGGGGAGATGGAACACATAAAGAGGGATTGTCATAATCCCAAGACAAGGTAAGACAAGTCTGAAGATTCTTCTAAGAAGGCTAATACCGTGAAATCCACAGAGGACGAGGATGATGTTTGTGATGTATTGACTGTATTCATGACAAAGTTACTCTGCGATGAGTGGCTTTTGGATTCAGGTGGATCGCATCACATGTGTCCTAACCGAAATTCATTTATGACATACAACGAGAATGATGGTGGATCGGTATTCTTAGGCGATGACTACGCCTGTAAGGTTGTCAATAGTGATACAGTGCGCATTAGGATGTTCGATATGATTAAATGAGTCCTGAACGATGTCAGGCATTTCCCTAGGTTGAAAAATAATTTCATCTCTTCTCTCTTGGTGCACTTGAGGCGATAGGTTGCAAGTTTATCAGATGCGATCAGTTTTGTAAAGTGACAAAGGGAGCACTCGTGATGATAAAGGCACGGAGGTGCAACCAACTTTACAAGTTTATCGGGAGCAGTGCTCACAGTGGAGTTACGCGGTTGTAGCGAAATCCACGGTTAGTCCAATGTGGCAAGTGCGCAAGGGTCACATGAGGGGGCGGGGTATGAAGGTGCGGGAGTAGAGTCGGTAGAGGCACGAGAAGCGGTGAAGCCATAATGGAGACGAAGTAGAGATGAAAGATGGGTGGCTGAGTATGGCTTGGTGCAGCATGAAGAATAGAGTCACGATGGAGATCGTTGGAATCAGGTTACTCAAATCTATGTTAGACAGGGCTATCAGGCGATTGAGCAGATGGTTGGGCGATCGACCAAGACGGATTTGGCACAATGAACTCTCTGAAAGTTTTTGTGTGGTTACGGGCGATCGAACCCACGGGCGTCGGGTGACCGAAGGTGGTTCAAGTGCCCAACCGTATGTCGGTTTACAAAGTTTTACGTAAGTTTGTTTCTAATTCTGGTTGTTTCCTATTGAAAGGGGTGTAATGCGGGATTAAGGTAAATGCTAAATGGATCGAGTATCCTAGAGGGATTGAGAGAGTTTTAGGGTGAGATAAATAGCTTGGGTTTTCTCTTATGAGGCTTATATCTGGGTAAGTTTTCTTCATCTCTTGTAACTTCGATTTTATAGTGGATTCGCTTTGTGCCATGATTTTTTCCCATGAGGGGTTTTCCACGTGAAATTCAGATTGCTTTCTTGTATGTGTTGATTTTCTTGATTGTTGTCGTTGTGTGATTGCCCTCATTTGATTCTCGCTCCTACCGAGTTTATCCGACAGTGTTAGTTGATCATCACAAACACACCAATTAGAAGGGTTGAATGTCACACACACCATATAGACCCATAATGCTCAACTCTGCTACCTTTTAGAAGAAAATAGACAATGCAATCAAGAACATTTCACCTCAAAAAAGCATACCCAGATACTTAAAAAACAAGTAAATGCATTGTTTGGTAAAATCATTGTTCTTGAGTGATTTTGTTTAACAATCCCACTCAACACGACAAAAGAAAGGAGATTTTTACTTTAAATTACTAATAATTGAGTCATTAACCAAATAGTACCTTCAAATAATTGAAATCCTTAGAGGTGCCTTTTAACTGGTTAAATTACCAAAATAACCTTTTATTTTCTTTAAAAAGTGGTAAATTAGAGAATCGTGAGGCCTACTTAGTGTATGAAATTTACCTTGCTGTTTATACCTGTTTTTGACACAGTTACGTGGGCTAATGAGATACCACCACATGTTGGTACTACACACTAAATGATAGGCGAAATTCTACTTGTGCCCTCCATCATTGTTTGCACCCAATCTAGCGTGCCTAAATTAAACGATCCAAAAAATGTCACGTGGTAGCAATGCCATATGTGGTGTAGATGACTTTAAGAGGAGGAATCAAAGACGTCCACATAAGAGAGCATTAAATGCTAGATTTCTATATAAAAAAAGTACTCTACAAAAAGCAAGATTCTTATTAAAGCGAGTCTCTCTCAGCATTAAATACCAAAATCTCATCAAAGTAGATCTCTATGTAGCATTAAATGCTAGAGCCATGTCAAAAACAACTCTCTATAGATGCTAAATCCAAGTGACCTAAGGATCACAACAACTTTCCAATTATGTGGGAGTCCAAAGACGTGAGAAATTCAACCGATGTGCGTGAGAGTATATCTCTTGTACACATGGCCATACGAAATAGGTCATGCTGATGTGGGAGAATCAAATAGATGATTTTCACAACCGATCGTCCTAATCTTTGATGACACCAAAGATTACGCAAGGCCACCGCATCCCAAAAGCCTATATAAACAACACTCCACTAAGAGCTCTAACCCTTACGCCAATACAACCAAATATCTCTTATTTATTCGTTCATTATGGAAATTTACCTTTTTTACTTTATTTTAGTTTAATTGTAGCTCTCATCGTTGCTTACAACATGAGGTCCTCAGTTTTTAATCAATAGTTTATCTTTCCATCATTCATCCACGGCATCTCGTTGGATTGCAAGGAAGATCATTTAGAAAGGCTATGAGACTTTCCTGCTACGTGTTATGTGATTTTGTCAACCATCTCGCCACGAAGTTTGCTCGACACCAGATGACGAACGGATAATCGGTTTACGACTGTCTCGACACGTGCTTGGTTCTTACCAAGACCATGAACATGCTATCACCTCATTGACGGTCTCGCCACGAAGCCCGATTCTGACTGAGCAACGAACAGATTGTTAAAGATCCGCCATCCATCGGTCATCTCGCCACGAGGCCCGGTTACGATCGAGTAACGAATAGATGATCATCCCACGCATCACAACTGTCTCGCTACAAAGCTCAATGCTAATTGGGCAACAAGCGGATCGTTATCCCTCAAGCTGATCATGAGTGCAATTATTATAAAAATCATTAATAGAAGAACACTTTCGACTTATATCTTTTTTTCCTATTTTAATTGTTGAACTACGGTAGTGAATCACGCAGAAAGAACAAGTTCTCAAGTCCGTAGACACACTTCTATCGTCACAAGGCAAAAAGAATCCATTCAGAAGGACCTCTACCCTTTCACAAATCATCTGAATGAAGCGTAAAATGGTGGATGAGAGGACCCTAGATCTGTGTCCAGTCTCCAATATGTTCATCTCAATGTGGGGGAACACCAACGATTTAGTTAAACCTTGAGTCAAGTAAACTCTGGTATGCCTACGTATATTACGATCACACACGAAATTTGAATACAGGCCCTCGTTCACACGTTTGGCCTTGTGTTTGATTGAATTGACTCAAACACCTGCTCAAAAGATGTACTCGACCTTGATGATTGGATGAATATCACAGTGGATTGCATGTGTTGGTCCCTACAGTTCTCGACTTTATCACCTTTTCGAAGAAAAGAAAATGCGGCAATTTTGTAATTTTCCCACTCAAAAGCACTACCCTTAGAATCTCATTTCTTCATGACATTACATGATAAAATTTGCATTGATAAGGAATTTTGCACCAAAACCACTAAAAAATAGTATATACAAAAAGAAAAGGGCCTCTCTTTTTAAAAGTAGGATGGATTCAAGATCCACTTTAATAATTATCTACTAGAAAACCTACTTCTTCCCGTTTCATTCATCACATCGACCCAATAATGGAGTCGGACATTTGGTGGGCCCCTTTTGTTTCCAATCCTCTGACCTTTTTTCTAATCACCCCTAGAATGTGAACATGACCATTAATCGAGATAAGCATGTTATGATATTATTATGGTAACATATCCCGGCAAGTGGAGATGTCAATGTCGGCAATATCTTATATCATGCCGGCAAAACCCAAAAAATAAAAGCTACCAACATGAAAATAAAGCCCCACAAAATGCTATCTGCTCACCCTCTTTACATGTCCAGCTTTATTTAATGGACTAGAGATTCTAAACTCAGTGAAAAGAAACCGACAAAAGGCTATCTATTCTCTCCCTTCACATGCCGGGGCTTTATTTCATGGACTATAGATTTCTAAACTCAGTGATTCGACTTGAACTCATCTGATTCAACGCGGATCAACCAGAAATCAAACTAAGTCACTGTGAAACTCACTGAAGATTCTGACTCGGTTCTGACTTGGCCTGACTTATCAAGTTCGCTTGCCTACTCAATGAGTCAAGACAAGTCAACCTCAACCAAGCTGGTTAACAACACTATCAGTTGACCACACACTGGTCCTATGATCAAGATTGCATATTTTTATAGCTATTTTAGGTTTCTCTTATTAGTGTAACTAAATTCCTAATTTAGCTATCAAATATCAAGTCGATTTGAATCAAGTCTTCGAGTCAACATGACACAGCTGGATATCAAGTTGAGTTGAGTTTTTGAGTTTTTAGACTATTATTTTTTAATGTAAATCCACGCTCTAATGTATTAAACGATGCACCCAAGTCTATTAACCATCTAAAGGTGTGGCTGAATCGGCCAGACTTGCCTGAGTCAGAGGTGCCTTATGGTATTGAATCGGCTCGCTCCCATCAAGTCTGAGTCGACTCGGAGAACGAGTTACATCAGACTCATCTGAGTCTTTATGCCTTAATATCTAGATGTATGTCAAGATCGATCATGGTGAATTGTAGGTCCAACAGCGATTTTGGGTACAATCAAGTGGCCCCATAGGAATAAGGGTCAATATTCAACAATGTGCAGCCAATCTCAGGACATTGCATTCTCCACAGCTAATGTTTATGATTAGATTGTGTTTGGGTGCCCCTCAAATTGAGTTATGAATCTTTTGATGTGTTTTCTTGACACAGGCGCCAACATTTGTGACAGTGACACAATGGCAATTGGAACTTAACCAACATTTAATATCCAAGTAAAGACTGGCCTACATAATCATCCAATGGGGGTGGTTTATTAATATGGTGAGTAGGGTGAACTGTTCAGGTTTCAGACACATGGCCCACATTCACATGTGTGTGAGAGGTGGACAGTCGCTTGATTCACTATACTTTTAAAAACTGGGAGGGTGCAGCTTTCACCACAAGTGCAACAACTCCTTGCAGATTTGATGAAAAATAAAAATGTATGGCACCAACTGATGTTGAAATAGTTAGATGGTCTTAAAAGGGTCTAAAAAAACTGGTTTAAGTCACTGTGAAAATGCTCGACTGGCTAACCTAATCTAGTTTTAAAACCTCAACCTTGTGACATGTGGGTTTGACGAGTTAGTCTACTTTTAGACCAGGACGATGGGACCTGTGGCCCAGACCATTCTCACAGGATCATGAATCAACCACTAGAATGTGGTAACTAAATTGGAACCTTTGATTAATTCATTTATAATTGTAACGTTCGGTATTCAATTGTCTTTTGACTAAATTGGAATCTTTGATTAGTTTGCTTTCTAATTTCGATGTAACAGAAGTTGGTTATCTTTCAATTTCACTAATTTTCTTCTTCAATAACATGTGGTCCTGGTTCGGGTCTCTTCCATGTGTTACACTTTCTTTTGACAGAAGAGGTGATGTGTGTGAAAGAAAAGCGACGAAAAGGATAACCATATGTAAATGCCCTGAAATTTCACAATGTAGAAAAAAATAAAAAAGAAAAAAAAATCAATTTGGGACCGGTTGGCTCTCTTAGCTACTTCAGGAGCAGAGAAAAACAATTCAATTCTTGAGTTCCTACACTTATTAGAATTTTCAAGGCCAGATGGGGCTCTTTGTTGTATTGGAAAGAAAGCTCTCTTTCACATCCACCGGATCAACGTTGAAGCTTTGTACACCAAGCATATCCTATAATGCACACATATCAAAGCATATCAAGCTTTGTATCGTGATATATATATATATATATATATATATATATATATATATATATATATATATATATATATATATATATATATATATATATATATATAGACACTCACACTCACACTCACACCACGATGGGATTTCACCACAATGAGTACTCGAATCCATGACCTCTGTGCTAAAACTGTCATGAGTCCACCACCGAGGAATGAGTACAAAGCCAAACTCAAGTAGATAATGTAACATAAGATCATGCCTAAAATCTCTTAAATCAAGTGGTGTGGCTCACTGAAAGTGATTGCCCTTATCCGGCCTCATTTATCTCCTAAATTGATGGATGACACATGTAGAACAGGTGGCCCCACGCATAGAAGGTTTTCAATAGTTGGCACTCTCATTCCAACTGTTCATTTTGGTTGACCCACCTGAATTTTGGATTGGCCTAATTTTGAAGCACCAGAAGAAATGAAGGGTGCACATGATCATGATGGACGGATTGAATGTCATATACAAATCATGAGAGGCCCTACATGTTGAAATGTAGGATAAGCTTAACCTGGAAAACTTTGTAGTAGAGGTTGCCTCTTTTTTAAATCGGATTATTACCAAAAAAATGTCAGGAATTTTTATTTTACCAAATGATGGAGAAAATTTTTGCTACACCCAGCGTTAGCAGTGACCCCACCATGAGGTATGTGTTGTATCCATGCTGTCCATCCATTTGACGAAATCATTTTAGGGCATGACACAAAAAATGAGGCAGATCCAAAGCTCAAGTGGACTCAACACAGAAAATAATGGAGATTGAACGCCAACCATTAAAATCTTCTTGGGGGCACCTGAGATTCAGATCTGCCTCATTTTTGTATCATGCCCTACAACGATCTCGCCAAATGGATACAACACATACCTCATGGTGGGGTCATTGCTACACCCGGTGTTGCTAGCGTAGCTAACCATGGGTGTAGCAAAAAATTTATCCCAATAATGCATTGTGAGTAGAAATTTTAGGGAGATGCTTTTTGTGGAAGGAAATTATAAAAATACCCTTGTCTCCTTAAAAGGAAATGAAGTGAAGAGTTGTGAGGCCACATGATGCATATAACATCCAACCTGTCCAAAATATGCATCCCACCATTGTCATTACATGAACCAAAAATCTGGTTGATGGAATCATCAGATAGGCCACACTTAAATTTAGAACCTGTTGAGTGTTGTATATTATTCTTTATGGTTTGGTCCACTTTATGATTGGATCAACAATATTTTTGGTTTGTCTAAAAAATATAGTGGGTGCATTTGTTGGATGATAGACACATGTCATGTGGGTTCTCCCCTTTTAAAGGAAGAAATAGAGATCATTTATGGAATTTCATTTCTCAAAAAGTGCCACATAAGAAATTTAGTTCGTCCAGGCATTATTTGGTAAAATCTGAATTCCAGAGGATTTTTTGTTGGGAAAAAGATTCATTCTTAGCCACATGCACAACAATATTAAAATTAAAAGAAGGTAGAAAAAATGTGCAAACCGCAACACAAATTTATGTGGTTCCCTTTCGATAAGTTTATAGATTGACGCCAATCTACAATGCTCAAAGGTGAAAAATGAAGAAGCGGCTATTAATACAATGATGACTCTTTCCCTAACAACAGAATATATATTACCCAAAAGAATTAGGGTTTATATAAAACTCTATGTGAAATTACAAAATTATCCTCTAAATTGAGGGCATGTCACTGAATCCCCAAGCAAGGGGGCGCCCCCTTGCACCCCCTACGAGCTTAGCACAAAGCTTGACTCGTGAAAGTATTGACTAGATGACAATACGTTGATTGAGTGCTTTCAATCTGTATAAAAATATGGACCATTGATCAGATCAACAATATGGTCAATCCATTGAGAAAATCCTGGATATGTTAGTTTGTTCACTAGACACTTTTGGACAATTTCGATTGAACGAATGTTTGGTCAATCGATTTATGTAATTCCGAATTAAGTCGAAAACTCTCTGAATACTTTTGGGCATGTTTGAATATGGAGTACTGTTGTTCGATCGATCAAGGAATTCATCGACGGTACACACAATTCTATGTGAGTGCGCGGGTTTTGTTTCTAATTATGTATATGGGTTATATATAGCCTTGTTAATACGATATTAGAGTAGAACGAGTGAGAGAGTTTGGATGCTAGGGTTTTGAAGGAAGAAAATTAGGGATTTTTAAATTTATATACAAATTGTTTCATTTCTTATATTTTTTTGTTTATAGTGACTTATCTGTCACTTTGTGTTGTGATTTTTTACAGCAAGAGATTCTTCTCGTAAAATCATTATGTTCTTTGTACATGCTCGTATTTTTTTTTCCTTATTGCATTATGTGATTCACGAGGTTCCTTCTGCACCAAACACAATAAACCTCTAATGATAAGGCTTCATTGATCCTAACAATTTTGCAGTAAAAATCCTTCTTGTAGCTTAGGACAAACGTGGAATCATATTTTCTTAATGATGTGAAGGAATTGCATGCGGGAGTCCAATTTCAGAGCTGTGATTTTAGAATATCGGCCTATAGGCAGCATATAGGGGGGAAAGGTATCAATTGATAATGTACGTAACATGGCCCCAAGTTAATAAACCTTGTGGCTTCCAAATTTTTAATATTTAAGTGGGGAAATGATAAAATAGGTCATGACTCACCTGATATGGTTGAAATCCAATAAAAAATGGGCAAGTGGAGTTTAATAACATTTTTTTCAAAATTTCTCCTTATCACTTCCTCAAAAGTCACACGTTTGTACATGAGCTGTCACCTTGGTATTGGTCGTCTACTCATTACAGTAGGTCATGACGTACTGTATCATTTCTCTTTGAAGGCAGGAGCTATGTTTTACCCACTCAGAAGTTATTTAGGTCGGAAGCGGATTGGGTACCGAGTAACTCAGAACGCTGTATGTAGGTGTCTTATCCATGCCGTCCATCCATTTTTCCAAGACCATTTTAGGGCCTGAGGCCAAAATGGAAGCATATTGAAAGCTCAAGTGGACCACACCACAGAAAACACGGGGGATAATGACGTCCATTGTTGAAACCTTCCTACGGCCCACAGTGATGTTTATTTGTCATCCAACCGGTTCATAAGGTCACAAAAACATGGATGAAGAGAAAACACAAATATCAGCTTACTCCAAAACTTCTGTGGCCCCGAGAAGTTTTTAATGGAAGACACTCAGTTCATACTGTTTCGTGTGGTGTGGTCCACTTGAGCTTTGGATATGCTTCAATTTTGATCATGCCCTAAAATAAGCTAAAACAGGATGAACGGCGTGGATAAGACACATATATCACAGTGGGCCCAAAGAGCAAAGAGTTTACTTAATGCACTAGAGCATACTGAGTAACTCAGTACTCATGAAGGCCACCTTGGATTGTCGACCCAGCCATCACCCACCGTATATCAAGATGGCCCATTTAAAAAAATAAAAGAAAAGAAAAGTGTCAAGGATCTCTAGTTGTGTAGACTAGATTTGACTAAGTGCAGTCAATCCCAAGATTGTATTCCAAACAATGCATGTTTCTGATTAATATTTAAATAAGCAGATAGGTCATGAACAGTAAAAGGTAGTTGTTTGTGTTCCTGAACAGATTTGAATAATAACAAGCTGGCCTAATTAGCTTTAATCACCAGGCTATTTTCTTGTCGATTGGTCGGGTTCACTCCTCGGTCTAAAAGACTGGGAAGGTGGGACCAGTGGCCGACCATTCTAGCGCAATCATGAATTAACCACTAAAGTGTAATTAAATTGGAATCTTTGATTTTTTTTTTATATATATAATTTCAACATTATGGAATTCAATTATCTTTTAATGTTAATTATTTTAGTCTTAAACAGCATGTGGTCCGGGTCCACTCCCTCATGTACACTTTCTTTTGCTGGAGGAGGGAGTAGCAGTGAAAGAATAGGAATGAAAAGAACGACTGCGTAGAGTGGTCTAAAGGAAGATACTCGAGAGTTCAATTTTGAGGTCTAGGGCCCATTTGGATGCACTCACGAAAGGAGCGCTTGATGCCTGAACAACATTTTAAGCCAAACTACATCGTGTTGTGCATTTGTTTTTGACTGATAGAGCCGGCAAGATATATATGTATGTATTTTGTAGAAACCTCCTTAGGCATTGGTTACATCCAAACCGGCCCTTATAGGGTTATTTGTACGTTCACTAAAAGAGGGCGCTTGATGGCCTTTAAACATTGTTATGAGTCAAATCCTACTTCGCATTGTGTGTTGGTATGCACTTTCACAAATTTGATCTCATTCCCAGCTTAAAAACAATTTGATCGTTATATTGACTGAAAAAGCAAGCATGAAATCCCTTTTTAGTTAACCCCTTCTAGCCTGTGACCCTAAGGCTCAGTCATAGACTCACAAGAGTTTCAAAATGGGGCCATGAGTTGGAGCACCCATTGTGGTAAGTGTGAGTGCCTATGTGGGTGTGTGTGAATGCCTGTGAAAATGAAAGTAATTTTAAAATTAAAAATATATATAATTTTAAAATATAAAAAAAAAAAAACTTCTATTGCAGTACGTCTGATGAAGAATAATTATTAGATACTATGGCTTTAGCATAAGTTATGATATAACCTTTTTCACCAACACGGCATATATGTGGAATATTCCATACTTAGAAAAGGTGGGCCATGCCATGATGACCAACTGGTATAAAATCAGGCCTATACACACAGGTCAGGACATCGAGGCATCTACATCAAAATCAACTGAATCCGATGGTATGACTGTTGTTGTCAACCCAATTAATGAATTGCCTAGTTTTTATATACCACTATTATCATGGTTTGTCTCAATGTTTGTACCTGTAGGATTTTCTACATAAGTATCTGATCGTTCCACACAGATGATCAGACTGAATTTGGCTGATGGCCATTTCAAAAGCCAAAACAGAAAGAGATGCCATATGGTAGGTGGGAGCGGATTAGGTGTTACCCGGGTAACACTTTAGTCTTTAGCAGGTGTTACCCTTACTGTGGGGCCCACCTTGATGATGTATTGTATATCCACATCGTCTATCTGTTTTTTCAATCCATTTTAGGAGGATGTCCCAAAAATTAAGCAGATCCAAATTTCATTTGGACCAAATCATAAGAAAGAGTGGTTATTGAACACTAACCATTAAAATTTCTCAGGGTCTACTGTAAGCAGATTTATGATGTTTATTTTTCATCCAACTCGTTGATAAGGTCAAACATACCTGATGAAGGGAAGATACAAAGATCATCCAAAACTCTCGTGACCTACAAAATTTTTTAATGGTCATTCACCTTTTTTCCAGTGGTGTGGTCCACCAGAGATTTAAATCTGCTTAAATTTGAGCATAACGTCTAAAATAAGCTGAAAAAACGGATGGGTGGCATGGATATACAAAAAAATCATAAAGGTGGGCCCCACACGGTAAGGTAACGCCTAATCCACTCCAATGGTAGAGCCGGTTGAACCCAAAACAAAGTAGGGCCCTAACGAACCAATGCGTGTGACATAGAAAAGTACTTTAAAAAAATATTTTAAAAAAATGTCTGAGTAGCTGCTTTTAAATGCCACGTGTCCCTCTCTCATTGGGGAATTGACATAAGGATTTTTACCACAAAATTCCTAGGTAATTCTAATTTTACTAAGAAAAGTGTCAAGGATCTCTAGTTGTGTAGACTAGATTTGACTAAGTGCAGCCAATCCTAAGATTGTATTCCAAACAATGCATGTTTATGATCAATGTTTAAATAAGCAGATGGGTGACAGGAAAAGGTAGTTGTTTGTGTTCCCGAACAGATTTAGATAATAAAAAGCTGGCCTAATTAGCTTTAATCACTAGGCTATTTTCTTGTCGATTAGTAAGGTTCACTCCTCAGTCTAAAGACTGGGAAGGTGGGACCAGTGGCCGACCATTCTAGCGCAATCATGAATTAACCACTAGAGTGTAATTAAATTGGAATCTTTGATTTTTTTTTTATATATAATTTCAACATTAAGGAATGCAAATATCTTTTAATGTCAATTATTTTAGTCTTCAACAGCATGTGGCCTGGGTACACTTTCTTTTGCTGAGGAGGGGGTTAGCTGTGAAAGAATAGGAATGAAAATAACAACGACTGTGTAGAGTGGTATAAAGGAAGATGCTTGAGAGTTCACATTAGAGGTCTAGGGCCCATTTGGATGCACCCACTAAAGGATTGCTTGATACCTGAACAACATTTTAAGCCAAACTACATCGCCTTGTGCATTTGGATTTGACTAATAGAACCGGCAAGATATATATATATATATATATATATATATATATATATATATATATATATATATATATATACATCTTGCACTACGGATGCTAAAAGAGGGCGCTTGACGGCCTTTAAACATTGTTTTGAGTCAAATCCTACTTCCCATTGTGTGTTGGTACGCACTTTCACAAATTGCATCGCATTCACAGCTTAAAAACAATTTGATTGTCATATTGACCGAAAAAACAAGCATGAAATCCCTTTTAAGTTAACCCCTTCTAGCCTACGACCCTACGGCTCCGTGGTAGACTCACAAGAGTTTCAACATGAGGTCATGGGTTTGAGCACCCATTGTGGTAAGTGTGAGCGCCTAGGTGAGGTGTATGAATGCCTGTGAAAATAAAAGTAATTTTTAAAAAAAAAGTAATTTTAAAATATAAAAGAAAACTTCCTTTGCTGTACGTCCCATGAAGAGTAATTATTAGATACTATGGCTTTAGCATAAGTTATGATATAACCTTTTCACCAACATGGCATATATGTGGAATATTCCATACTTAGAAAAGGTAGGCCATGCTATGATGACCAACTGGTATGACTGTTGTTGTCAACCCAATTTATGGATTGCCTAGTTTTTCTATACGACCATTATCATGGTTTGTCTCAATGTTTGTACCTGTAGGATTTTCTACATAATGCGCATGTTGGCAGCGAAAGAATGGTTGTACCATAACCATTGTATCTGATCGTTCCACACAGATGATTATACAGAATTTGGCTGACGGCCATTTCAAAAGCCAAAACAGAAAGAGATGTCATCTGGTAGGTGGGAGAGGATGAGGTGTTAGCCGGGTAACACTTTGTCTTTAGTAGGTGTTATCCTTACTGTGGGGCGCACCTTAATGATGTATTGTATATCCACATCGTCCATCTGTTTTTTCAATCCATTTTAGGAGGCTGTCCCAAAACTTAAGCAGATCCAAATTTCATTTGGACCACACCATAAGAAAGAGTGGTTATTGAACTCTCACCATTAAAAATTTCCCAAGGTCCACTGTAAGCAGATCCATGATGTTTATTTTTCATCCAACTTGTTGATAAGGTCAAACATACCTGGATGAAGGGAAGATACAAAGATCATCCAAAACTCTGGTGGCCTACAAATTTTTTTTAATGGTCATTCACCATTTTTTCCAGTGATGTGGTCCACCAAAGATTTAAATCTTCTTAAATTTGAGTATAACGTCTAAAATAAGCTGAAAAAACAGATGGGTGGCATGGATATACAAAAAAAAAAAATCATAAAGGTGGGCCCCACACGGTAAGGTAACACCAAATCCACTCCCATGGTAGGGCCGGTTGAACCGAAAACAAATTAGGGCCTAACGAACCAATGCGTGTGATATATATATATATATATATATATATATATATATATATATATATATATATATATATATATATGTGTGTGTGTGTGTGTGTGTGTGTGTGTGTGTGTGTGAGAGTAGCTGCTTTTAAATGCCACTTGTCCCTCTTTCATTGGGGAATTGACATAAGGATTTTTACCACAAAATTCCTAAGTAATTCTAATTTTACCAAAAATAGCCTACCCTAGTCCAAATTGCTAGGAGATGCTTTTAGAGGGAAGATATGATCAAAGTACTAATTTTTTTTTTTTCCTCCGGTAAAGTGGACAATTGTGTGGGCGCACTTGGTATTCCATGACATCCAACTCGTTCAACAAATACGATCCACCACGATGATTGATGAACCAAATGTTTGGATGATCTATGATATGGTGGGCCACACTATAAAAAGCAATTAACACCACCCAAAATATCCAAATTCAAATGCTGTCCATTTGATGATTTGATAGGCAAGATTTTTGGTTTGTGTAGTTGATTGTCCACATAGGTCCAAAATTCTTGACTTTACCTCTTTTAATGAATTTTTTAATTCACAAGAAGACCAGATATTTTATTCATCATTCATTTACTTTGTGAATGATGAAATTTTTGAAAACTAATGGTTGAATTTGAAATTTTTTAACTTATCTCAACCGAATAAATGAATCAGCACCGTTCTGAAAATACTAAACAAATGAACTAGAACATTCAATGCATGAAATAATTCATAATAAAAAAGATGCTTGGTTGATCTTGGGAATGATTAGGTGGCTCCTATAGGCGAACCGATCTAAGCCAGGGTTGAGTTTATGGGATTTTGGGTCGGGCTCTGGTAAGAAAACTTTACCATTTAAATAAGCCGGGTTTGAGTTAATCACAACCCAATTAGACCCACTCAAAGATATCTACGAACTAATGCATATGTGCGCTACATATGAAGAAAGGAAGTTATAGAAGAGAAGAAGGATGCACATACAGAAGATAAAGGTTCTGGGCTACACATAAATGAAAGTGGGTGCAAGCTACATATAGAGAAGTGGGGAAAAAGGTACATGCAACTCCTTAAAAATATTGTAAAATCCACGCATTTCATTGACATAGATGAGCAAAATTCCAGTTGTCCACTGATAAGCATCTACTCCTTAAAAATACTGTAAATATGTTTGGCCAATGTTGGAAATCCCTTCTAATGTCATATTAAATTTCGAGGCCAGTTTGAATTTTAATTACATTAGTAATATATTGTGAAAGTATAATGATTACAACTTACAATACCTCTTCTAAAACACAAGTGATTTGACTGACAATTATTATATTTGGATAAGTGTGGAAAAATCATAATGATAATATCTTTACATTATTGAAATGTTAAAACAAATGGAAAATACCTTGATGTCCGTTTTTTATAAGAGATTTCTATTAAAACAACATAAAATTGTAATTATTACAAATTCTTTTACCTATCTTTTATTAATTTTTTTGAAATATCAAAACAAAAGGAAAATACCTTGATGTCCATTTTTTTATAAGAGATTTCTATTAAAACAACATAAAATTGTAATTATTACAAATTCTTTTACCTATCTTTTTTTTTTTTTTTGAAATGTCAAAACAAATGGAAAATACCTTGATGTCCGCTTTTTATAATAGATTTTTATTAAATCAACATAAAATTATAATGATTACATTTTCTTTTACCTATCTTTTATTAATTTTTGTTTAACTGTCAAATTATATGCTGGCTTATGTGTTTAAACAAACATTATACAATCATAATAACAGTACCTTTACATTACAATAATATTGTAATTTGCAATCTGTACAAGCCGGCCCTCTGGTGCTATGCCTCTCCTAAAAATAACTCATGGATAAATTTGTCTATTCACCATTCACATTATGTCTGATTGAGATTAACGAGCGGTGTTCAACAACTACTTCTTGCTTTATTGGTGACTCTAGTTTAAGAAACTACTCAAGGGTTAGGCCCGGTCATCTCAAAATTTAATGCTTTTGAAATTTTTATCATTAGATACCTGAAGATGATAAGACAGGGTCTATATATGTTGAATTGACATAGGGATTTTTAGCACGAACTTCTCAAGTAAATCTAATTTTACCAAATAATGCCGAGCCTAGTCCAAATTGCAAGGAGCTGATTTTCAAGGGAAGATATGATCAAATGCCCCTTTTTCCCTTTAAAAACCAGTAAAGTGGAGAATTGTGTGGTCCCACTTGATATGTAATTACATCCAACTAGTCCAACAAATTCAACCCACCATCCAAGAACCAAAAGTTTGGATGATCTAATAACATGGGGCCACATTACAAAAAAAACAATTAACACCACTCGAAATATCCAAATTCAAGTGTCGGCCATCTAATGATTTGATCAGCAAGATTTTTGGTTTGTATGGTTCATTGTCATACAAATACCATGTAGGCGCACAATTGTTGACTCTTCCCCTTTTTCTTTTCTTTTTTTTTTTGTTTTTATGAAAAATACAAAAACAAAAACTAAGGCATCTTGGTATTTTCGCCTCTTATAAAGAAGCGCCCAAAAATTTAGATTAGCAGAGCCATTATTTGGTAAAACGAAATCTAGAAGAATTATTAGGTAAAAATCCCACGGACAGAGAGCTCTTGTACATCTACATTTGGTTATTGCATCATGGGTTTGGGGAATTTTGCTTAGAATATAAATCCAAAAAATGCAAATTATTTTTCATTTATTTATTTTGTACATAATGTCAAATACATAACAATGGAATTTTTTAATTCACAAGAAGAGTACATATTTTATTCATTTATTTATTTTGTACATAATGTCAAATCCATTAAATGTGTAGTTGAAAATTTTGAAAACTAATGGTTGAATTTGAAATTTTGTAAATTATCTCAACCAAATAAATAAGTCAGCACCATTCTTAAAATACTCAACAAATGAGCTGGAACATTCAATGCACAAAACTCTTAATAACATAAAGGATGCTTGGTTCATGTTGGCAATGATCAGGTCACCCCTTAGGTGAACCAATCTAGTCAGCTTGAAAGATGGCTCCTTACATAAAGGATGCTTGGTTCATATTGGCAATGATTAGGTCGCCCCTAAGGTGAACCAATCTAGCCCGATTAAAAGATGGCTTCAGTTGAGCTTATGGGATTTTGGGTAAGGCTCATGTATGAAAAATTTTCCATTTAAGTAGGCCATGTTTGGGTAGGCCATGGCCCAATTGGACTCATCCAAAGATATCTACAAACTAATGGGTAGCATGCAAAAAGTAATGCACAAAGAGAAATAGAGTGTAAAGGTGTAGACTACACAAAAAAAAAGGAAAAAGATTAAATACAAAACACAAAAGTTGTGAGCTACATGCTAATGATACTGAGTGTGAGTTGCATGCAGGAAAGTAGGAGAAAGGGTTCATGCAACTCGGTTGATGAAAAAAAAAAGTTGTAGATGTAAAACCCACACATTAATTTAGTTGACACAAATGGGAAAATTCGAGTTATTCATTGATAAGCATGCACTTTTTTAAAATTTTATAAACATGTCTAACAATGATTGGGAAACCCTTCTAATGTTGTATTAAATTTCAGAGTTGTCTACTTGCAACTCGTTGTGGTAGAAATTAATAAGTGGCATTCAACAAGTATTTGCTTGATTTATCGGTGACTCTAGCTTAAGAAACTGCTCATGGGTCAGGCCAGGTCATCTCATCGCAGGTCACAAGTTGGGTTGGTCCCAGTTTCCGAGCCTGTTTAACCAACGGGTTGGGCTTAGGCTAATCTAGTGACCTTGAGCAAACCCAAACCTGGCCTATTGCCACCCCTAGTGACTCTCGAGGGGAGTTATTTGATGTTATGCCCAAAGCATTAATAAAAAATTAAAATTTGTGAGCATTGTTGTATTTTAAATGAATTTTAAAATAAAAAATGTGTTTCAAATTTGGATTTCCCTCCATGTTTCTATTTTTGAAAAAGTTTTGTCTTTTAGTGCTACTCTTTAGTCCCACATCGGAAATGAACAAAAGGAATATTAAAATTATAAGATGGAGTTTTGGTATTGGGCTTGAGCCCCTTGAGACCCTTCTCAGGGGGCATGTGAATTTGGTCCGATGGGGGGGCTATGCCATTAGCTCAAATCTATGCCATTGACCACACACGCGCGCGCCCGCCCGCCCGCCGGCCGGCCGAGCCGTCGCCGGTGCCGGGCCGGGCTCGGGCTCGGGCTCGGGTCTGGGTCTGGGTCTGGGTCTGGGTCTATGTCTATGTCTATGTGAGATTGAGAGTACACTCGCGCTAAACGGTTTTCCTTGAGTATACTCGCACCTGTCTTTTTGCGCGAATTTTCAAACCAGAGAGATGCATCTGTTCGGGTGGTCACTCCTGTTGGGTTTAAACCCAACGGACCTAACCCATTTGAAGCAGTGCTTAGGCACCTTATCTCGGTCTATATATAGACCTGTCATCTCATCCATTTTTACTCTCTGAAAAAATCCATTTTCTTCAAAGTACTCTCTGGTTCATTACTGTTTGTCAACCGAGTTTGCAAGTGAGTCAATCACTTCGGGTTTAAGTTCTGCACGCTTGTTCGAGCCTGTGTACAGCGAGTGCACCGTTGGGACCGGGCAATAGTCGTTGTATCCTGGAGGCCAACTGTCCAAGAAATCCTGTTGCATTTGGGACGCGGCCCAAGGAGGGCAGATTTGGTTTCAAGCCGAGTGACTCAGTCACGCCTCGACTCAAACACATAAGTTCTATTTTCTTTAATTTATTATTTAAATTCTGTTCTCGATTTTAATCTACTGTTTTCAGCAATTAATTCCAACAATCTTGAAACCAAATTCATTATTGTTGGAAACAGTAGATATCTGTTTCAATACTTGTTCGAAAACAGAATTATTTTCTTCTTCTTTTAACCTTTCTGAAATCAGTGTTTAACTGATTTATTGATTCTATAACTGGTTAAAAACCGAGTCACAACCAGTTTCTTTTGTAATCAATGGCCACCATCACAGTAAACCCTACGACTGAACTGTCCAAAATCGAACCGTTCGCTGGACAGAATTTCAAACGGTGGAAACAAAAGATCAGTTTTGCATTGCAAACTCTAAAGGTCTTCTACATTCTTTCAGATTCATTTACAGTTGATCCAGCCAATGAAACTGAATTTAGAGATGCCAATAACTGTAAACATTATATTCTAAATACCTTGTCTAATGAATTATATGATATATATGTTTCTTATGAATCTGCTAAGGACATCTGGACGGCATTAGAAAAGAAATACGTGCTTGAAGATGCAGGTTCTAAGAAACATGCTATCGCTAATTTCCTTCATTATGAAATGACAGATGATAAGCCTGTCACGAACCAAATTCACGATTATCAAAATCTGGTACATGAACTTACAATTGAAGGAATGAAAATAGATGAGGTATTCTTATCAGGAGCTCTAATTGAAAAATTACCTCCTTCCTGGAAAGAATATAAAAACAGGATGAAACACAAGAAAAATGGTATCTCTTTAGAAAATATAATCGTACATATAAGAATAGAAGAAGCCAACAGAAACAGGGATCAGATTGAGAAAGTAAACGGGTCAATATCTAAGGCCAACCTGGTTGAAACAAGTCAGGCACAAAATAACAAAAAGAAAGGAAATTGTTACAACTGTGGAAAGCCTGGTCATCATTCTAAAGAGTGCAGGCTCAAAAAGAAAACAAATGGACAATTCAAGAAGAAAGGGTCCTGTAACTATTGTAAAAAGCCTGGACATTATGAAAATCAATGTAGGCTCAAGAAAAAGAATACGAAGTCACAAGTCAATCTCACTGAAGCTGAAGAAAATCCGGACATGATTGTCGCTGTAGTGTCCGAAGTATTCCTTGTAAACAATATGGAATGGATATTAGACACCGGGGCAACTCGGCATGTATGTAAGGATCGAAGCATGTTTACCTCCTATCAGGCGACAAGGGATGAAGAACAAGTGTTCATGGAAAATGCTCGATCTTCTCCAGTTGTTGGAAAAGGAAATATTCTTCTGAAGCTCACATCAGGAAAGACTTTGTTGCTAAAGAATGTGCTACATGTGCCTGATATTCGTCGCAATCTGATCTCTGGTTCGCTGCTCAACAAGGCTGGGGTTAAACTAGTAATAGATTCTGATAAGCTTGTAATGACCAAAAATGGAACTTTCCTTGGAAAGGGCTACTGCAATGATGGTCTGTTTGTTGTAAACGTTTCATATGATAATAATAAGATGTCATCCAGTTCTACTTATATTGTTGAATCTCTTTCATTATGGCATAGTAGACTAGGCCACGTAAATGTAGAATCCTTGAAAAGAATGAAACGAATAGGATTACTACCTGATATTACAATTGATAACATTGGAAAATGTGAAACTTGTATAGAATCCAAGTTCGCTAAGAAATCTTTTAAACTTGTTAACAGAAGTTCTGAATTATTAGAATTAATACATAGTGACTTAGGTGATTTTAGGAATCACATGTCTAGAGGAGGCAAAAGATACTATGTGACTTTCATAGATGACTATTCTAGATACACTAGAGTATATCTTCTAAGGAACAAAGATGAAGCCTTAGAATCTTTCATTAAGTATAAGACAGAAGTTGAAAATCAACTTAGTAGGACTATTAGAAGACTTAGGTCAGATAGAGGAGGTGAGTATGAATCTTCACAGTTCCGAGAACTTTGTGAAAAGAGTGGAATAATTCATGAAACTACTGCTCCGTACACACCAGAACAAAATGGAATAGCTGAACGTAAAAATAGAACATTGAAAGATATGATGAACTCTATGTTAAATAGTTCTGGTTTGCCCCTAAATATGTGGGGAGAAGCCATATTATCTGCTTGTTATATTCAGAATAGAATACCACATAAAAAGACTGGTAAGACACCATATGAATTGTGGAAAAATCATACCCCTAGTTACAAACACCTTAAAGTGTGGGGGTGTTTAGCTAAAGTAGGGTTACCTGAAACCAAGAAAAGAAAACTAGGTCTTAAAACATCTGATTGTGTGTTTATAGGATATGTAGAAAATAGTGCAGCATATAGGTTTCTAGTCTTGAAATCTAAGGATAACATTCTAGATCCAAACACTATTATAGAAGCTAGAGATGCGGAATTTCTAGAAAATGTTTTTCCTATGAAGTCTAGATCCGTAGAAATAAAAGACATTATTGGATCAAATCTTACTTCAACAAGTAAAAGTATGGATATTAGTTGTGAAGAAGAACTAAAACCTAGAAGGAGTACGAGAGCTCGTAAGGAAACTAACCTAGGAGATGGGTTCTTTACCTTCTTACTAGAAGATGACCCTAAGACCTATTCAGAAGCCGTTAACTCTCTTGATGCATCATTCTGGAGAGAAGCTATAAAAGATGAATTAGAATCGATTATATCTAATAACACTTGGGAACTTGTAGATCTTCCTCCTGGAAACAAACCTATAGGGTGTAAATGGGTGTTTAAGAAGAAGCTTAAACCAGATGGATCTATAGATAAGTTTAAGGCTAGATTAGTCGCAAAAGGCTTTAAACAAAAAGAATGATACGATTATTTTGATACCTACTCACCTGTAACGAGAATTACAACGATTAGGGTATTAGTAGCAATCGCATCTATATACAAGCTAGTAATACATCAAATGGATGTTAAAACAGCTTTTCTAAATGGAGAATTAGAAGAGGAAATCTACATGGAACAACCTGAGGGTTATATAACTCCTGAAAAAGAACACAAAGTTTGTAGACTAATTAAATCTTTATATGGCTTGAAACAAGCTCCTAAACAATGGAATGAAAAATTTGACAACGTCTTAAAGTCAAATGGATATCTTGTTAATGATGTGGATAGATGTGTATATAGCAAATTCACTGATAATGATGGTGTGATAATATGTTTATATGTTGATGATATGCTTATATTTGGAACTAATGTTGATCTAGTTAATTCAACTAAACATCTCCTGTCTTCTAACTTTGATATGAAAGACCTAGGAGAAGCAAGTATGATATTAGGTATTCAGGTAATCAGAAAAGATGATAATATTATTTTGTCTCAATCTCACTACGTTGAGAAAATACTAAAAAAGTTTAATTACTTTGACTGTTTACCTGTTAGTACACCATATGATCATACTGTGCATCTCAAAAAGAATACAAGAAGTAGTGTATCTCAACTTGAGTATTCTCAATTAATTGGAAGCCTAATGTATCTGATGAACTGTACTAGACCTGATATTGCATATGCAGTAGGTAGGCTAAGTAGATATACACATAATCCTGGATATGATCATTGGAATGCATTGAATAGAGTACTGAAATATCTAAAATGTACTATTGCATATGGCATTTGTTATACAGGTTATCCTCATGTATTAGAAGGATACAGTGATGCCAATTGGATCACTGATTCAGATGAAACAAAATCCACAAGTGGATATGTTTTTACTTTTGGTGGAGGTGCAATATCCTGGAAGTCTACTAAACAGACTTGTATTGCTCGGTCTACCATGGAGTCCGAGTTTGTCGCTTTAGAAAAAGCAGGTTCAGAAGCTGAATGGCTTAGAAATTTGTTAACAGATATACCGTTGTGGCCAAAACCTGTGTCTGCTATTTCTATACATTGTGATTGTCAAGCAGCTATTGCCAGGGCCAAGAGTAAGATATATAATGGCAAAAGTAGACATATTAGACTGCGACATAACATTGTGAGACACTTGTTGAATGATGGAGTCATAACTATTGACTTCGTAAGATCAGAAAAGAATCTGGCAGATCCTCTGACCAAAGGACTATCTAAAAGATTAGTCATGGAAACATCGAAGGGAATGGGGCCGAGCCTAACCGAATGAGCTACCAGTGTCGGCAACCCAACCTATACAAGTGGAGATCCCATGCGATAGGTTCAATGGGTAAACAACAAGACACTAGGAGACTGGGAAGCACTGCAGAGAACTTGCCCCTTCCTATGGTGTAGGCAGTGCAAACAGCAACGTATGAGAGGATGAGTTTTTGAACTCTTAATGAATCCATGACCACTAGTGGTATGTATCCAGTTGCTGTGTACATTGGAATGAAATTCACCTATATGAGTGTGGAAGTGGGGCCGCTTCCTATGAGAATATATAGGCCGTTTCTCTAGAGCACTCATGAAAATCCAGGTAAAGGTGCATGGCCAAAATGGCACCAAACCGCAGAACCAGCTGTAGCCGAAAAGTTGTGTGAGTGGCATGTATGGCCGTTTACACTTAAAGGGTCAGGTTAAAGACCGATAGTCACCTGATTCCTGTAAACCTGTCTTGCTTACTCTAAATGTCGATTAAAGTCGGATAGACATCGACACTATTACACAACTTTTCTAACTGAAACCGAAGTGTTTTGAATTTGAAACATGTGGGGGATTGTTGTATTTTAAATGAATTTTAAAATAAAAAATGTGTTTCAAATTTGGATTTCCCTCCATGTTTCTATTTTTGAAAAAGTTTTGTCTTTTAGTGCTACTCTTTAGTCCCACATCGGAAATGAACAAAAGGAATATTAAAATTATAAGATGGAGTTTTGGCATTGGGCTTGAGCCCCTTGAGACCCTTCTCAGGGGGCATGTGAATTTGGTCTGATGGGGGGGCTATGCCATTAGCTCAAATCTATGCCATTGACCACACACGCCCGCCCGCCGGCCGGCCGAGCCGAGCCGAGCCGAGCCGGGCCGGGCCGGGCTCGGGCTCGGGTCCGGGTCTGGGTCTGGGTCTGGGTCTGGGTCTATGTGGGATTGAGAGTACACTCGCGCTAAACGGTTTTCCTTGAGTATACTCGTACTTGTCTTTTTGCGCGAATTTTCAAACCAGAGAGATGCATCTGTTCGGGTGGTCACTCCTGTAGGGTTTAAACCCAACGGACCTAACCCATTTGAAGCAGTGCTTAGGCACCTTATCTCGGTCTATATATAGACCTGTCATCTCATCCATTTTTACTCTCTGAAAAAATCCATTTTCTTCAAAGTACTCTCTGGTTCATTACTGTTTGTCAACCGAGTTTGCAAGTGAGTCAATCACTTCGGGTTTAAGTTCTGCACGCTTGTTCGAGCCTGTGTACAGCGAGTGCACCGTTGGGACCGGGCAATAGTCGTTGTATCCTGGAGGCCAACTGTCCAAGAAATCCTGTTGCATTTGGGACGCGGCCCAAGGAGGGCAGATTTGGTTTCAAGCCGAGTGACTCAGTCACGCCTCGACTCAAACACATAAGTTCTATTTTCTTTAATTTATTATTTAAATTCTGTTCTCGATTTTAATCTACTGTTTTCAGCAATTAATTCCAACAAGCATTGCATACATGTCACTGAAATTAAACCATCCATACATCTTAAGACCTAATGAAGATGGGTCATCGCCCCACATGAATCCTAGCCATTGATTAATGAATATTATTGACTTTTTCTCTTTCATGTTACCCATCCACTAGTTATGCACCAATCGGCTCATTTTAATTAATTTTTAGTTCATAACAAGGGAATCCACAATGTGAACCATTTAATTTGCATTACTCAATGCAATTTGTACAATTTTTTAGTCAATGCACGACAACTATCAGAATCTCAATTCAATTTGATAGTGCATCCAAACGCTTATCTATAGTCTTAATTTGCTTGCATTTCTAGCACAGACATGATTAAGCATATGGGTTAATTAAGGAGATAAAGGAAGAGAAAACAATGTAATGTGGACAATCAAGTGACTGCATTTCCGATGGTGTGCATCGCTACTGTCACCTTTCACATGCCAGACTGGCAACTGCTCGATGAAGGTAGCTAAAACCGTCATTAGAGAAGGATTCTAAAATTGCAAGTGCTTACAAACTCCGAAGGACAAAACACCATCTTAAGCCAATCCAAAAACGCCAGACAGTCTAGTCTAATCGAGCTTATAAAATCCTGATTATGGGGCCAAGTGGATCCCTGGGCTCGGTCGGTCGTGTCGGCTTCCTAGTGTAGATGGGGACTGATTAGTGGGCCATTTGACATAATCAACCACTAGAATGTAACTAAGATGCATGATCTGTTTGGTTGTAAAAAACAACTTTATAAAATTATTGTTTTTTCATTTCATTGAATTAAATAGCTTGTGGTCCCAGTACCCAAAAAAAAAAAAAAAAATAGTATGTGGTCCATGAGAGAGGGCCCCACTCTCTCAAACAACAAAAGAAAATGAACATTTTCTTTTGCCCCAAGTGAAGGTGGGTTTCTGTCAATTTAAAAGAAAGAACAGGAAATACCTACCATATTGGCTGGTGTTAGAGTGTGAGTCTACAACTCAGTAAGGTTTAAATTACAGTCCAATGCATGGTATCTTTCATGAAGTTATCGCGGTCCACTCTCCATATGATCGAGTCCGTTCCGATGTAATCAACCTTCCTGTCATATAAGAATTCATTAAACTCATCTAGAGAATTTGATAAAAATGACACGAGAATGGATCACAATGGACAAAGTATCACAACCCATGGTTTGATGTATAGAGTATCGCCTGATATGTATCGGTGTTGCCCATAAATGATATGGTTGTGGCGGTTTGAAAGAGCCCAATATAGGGACAATCCGACCAAAGGGTTCAAATTGATACATCTAGTATCATACCATTTACCGTTGATACAGCTCCATATCACTCTTGTTTCGGATTATTTCAGGCCAATGTGGGTTGATAAAGTCACGTGAGCAGTATTGATGTGTATTAAATGATACGTTCCACTTTGGGACAATACTTTGAACCTGGATGCAACCATATGGTAAATTAGAGCAACGTTCGCATGGGAGTCCGTTTTCATGGGAACTCGTGAGCACTTGTTGTAAGTTACTTAAAGCTACGTTTACCTTAAGTAGCTTATCTTGATTTCTATTTATTAAACTAAAGTGATTAAGTGACTTTAAATGAAAAAGCTACTTATACTTGATCATAAACCAAATTTACTTTTCTCTAATAAGTAATCCACTATTGTAAGTAGTAAAAATAACTTATTTGATGGCATCCAAATAGGCCTATAATGAAAGCACAATCTAAACAACTTGTTAGATGAGTCATCTCATGGAACTCCCAATGCTAAAAAGTTAGCCTGATCTAAAAATCTTGTGGACAATAGTAAAGTGAGAGGCAAATCAAGAGAGAGAATTCCCTCTCACTTTACTATAGCGGACTAAATTTTCGGATTAGGCAAACTTTTGGGTGGTAAGGGTTTCATGAGCCAACTCATCTAATATATTGTTTGAATTTTGCACCCACATCACCAGTCAAAAAGTGCCCAAGAGTTCCCATGAAAACCGATTCCATGTGAGCATTTCATTGATAAACTAATTTGCAAAACTTGCCACATCCTACCGTATGCAGGATGGTAAATTCTGTCCCACCGACATGCTACTTTCTTAGGGCATTAGTACCATGAAAGCAGTAAGCCCCATCCTCGCACAAAAATTAGGTTGGTCTGATCATCAAGGAGGCCGCACCAATGGAGTAGACAGCCTAAGGTGTAACTCAACATCCAAGTATGGCCCACTTAGTAAGTCGGACCAGCCGGACGCGGACTTCCTGCCAATTCCTGCACTGGGAATCTAGGTGGGGCCCACTGTGATGTTTATGAGAAATCCATGCCATCAATCTGTTTTGTGAGCTCATTTTAGGATGTGGGACCAAAAATTGAACCGGATCCAAGACTCAAGTGGGCTGAAAAGTGAGGATTGAACATACACAGTTGAAATATTTGCGGGCCACATAAGTCTTGAATCAGTTTAATATTTGTGCTTTCAGTTCATCCCGGTATTAATGACATTATGAATGGTATAGATGGCATATAAACATCACTGTAGACCTCAGGGAGGTCTCAACAGTGGGAATTTCCCTACCCACCTTTTTCTTTAGTGCGGCCCACTTGAGTCTTGGATCCAGTTCGTTTTTGGTCGCACGTCCTAAAATGAGCTCACAAAACGGATGGATGGCATGGATTTCTCACAAACATCACAGTGGGCCCCACCTAGAATCCCAGGCTTTCGCAGGAAATCCGCGTCCGGACCCGCGAAACTTTCTAGAAAGACAACCATTATGTTGGTGCCTATCGTTTTCGGGAGCGGATTAGGTGAGACCCCGGCCTCACATGAGACGGTGCGGCCCTTACCGTTGGGTTACCGTGGGGCCCACCTTGATGTATGTATTATGTATCCACTCCGTCCATCCATTTTTCCAGATCATTTTATGGGTTTATACCAGAAAGGAAGAAGATCCAATCATCAGGTGGACCATAACATAAGAAACAGTGGTGATTGACCATCCTACCATTAAAAACTTATTAGGACGTACCTTCATGTTTCCATAGTGTTTATTTACCATCCAATCTGTTGATAAGGTCACATGATCCGGAATTAAGGGAAAAAAACAAATGTCAGCTTCATCCAAAACTTTTGTGGGCCATTAATGGTCAATAATCACTATTTCCTATTTTATGGTCCACCTGATGATGGGATCTGCTTCCTTTCTAGTATAATCCCCTAAAATGATCTGAAAAAAATGGATGGACAGCGTGGATACATAATACATACATCAAGGTGGGCCCCACAGTAACCCACGGTAAGGGCCGCACCGTCTTATGTGAGGCCGGGGTCTCACGCTCTCATCGTTTTCATGGTGCTGACATAGTAATAAACAAGTGATATGTTCAGTGAAAAGATGGAATGGAATCAAAGATGCCTCTACCTAATCATTTCTCTTATAGCATTGGTGATTTAAAACAGTTTAACATGGAAGTGAACATTAAGGGCTGTTTAATTTTTTCAATTATGCTGTAAATACCTACAAATGACCTATCATTATTTCTTACCATTGTTTGCTTGTGGGAGGAATTATTGCGTCAAGAACTACAACTATATTAATCGTCTCCTTCTGAAACATAGAATTCCACGTATTTTATGTTGATAAAAACTGTGAGGCCCATCAGGATGAATATGTCATATTAATGTCGTCCATTGGTTCTGCCAGCTTATTTTAGGGTATGACTTAAAAAAATGAGGTGTATCCAAAGCTCAACTGCACCAAATAAAACAGTGGTTTTAAGGGACTTCAACTGATGAATGCTAAAACCTTTAGGACCCATGCTGATGTTTTATTTGTCATCCAACCTGTTGATAAGGTCATAACCACAAGTATAAATGTTAAACAAAAATATTAGCTTGATCCAAACTTTCTATGGCCTTCAAGAAGTCATTAATGATAGGCGTCCATATTCTACTGTTGACTATATATAGTATGGTTCATTTCAGCTTTGGATCTACCTCATTTTAAGACTCATGCCTTAAAATGAGGTCCTAAAATGAGCCAATGGCACAGACTCACGCTAATGATGCGACATATACAAGCTCAACAGTTTTTACACTCAAAACGTTCTCTCATTTTTTCTTGTCAATGTCAGTTCTGGAGTTTGAACTGTAATGACAGGTGCAAATAACGATGGCTAATTTACATTGCAATTACTGAAAAATAATGTTGGCTAATTTACATTGCAATTACACTCACATCTTTGGGACAATGGTAAACTGAGTGAAGATAACTTCGTTTCAACGCTGAGGTCCTAATACCGATTCCCAACGTGGGGGGTACCTAACGTTGAAGTGTGAGTAACAATGTGGGTGTGTGTACCAATAGTGGATGTGTGCACTAACCCGAAAAAAAAAAAAATCCAAAGTGATTCTAAAACCGGGTGCGCATGCTAGCAGAGCCCTTCTTTTTTCCGTCTTTCACTCTTTTGTCTCAACCAATGTGTTATTATTACAAGGTGCATGGAATATGGGGCTTAGGTGCATGGAATATGGCCTTCCTAGCTCGAGTATGCATGCCACTACTGGTGTAAGTGATGGGACCCATGAGCTTATATGGTTCCCTGTAAATCGACCCATTTGCTTTCCCCAAAAGGAGCATATGGACCCTGATATCATGGCTTCTGCATTACACGTGGACCACTAAACCGAACATTGTAAAGATCCTTAAGAAGCACCTATAACCATTGTGCGAATGGTACAGCAATATCAACCACTATTTTCCTATTTCTTGCATCTTTCTCCCATAGGCTGCATTTTTGTGTGCTTCAATAGATTTCCAACGAACGATCAACATGCCATTTTCATATTAAGCCAGGCCACTATCTGCCGTTCATCTGCCATTTTTGAGATTGTGGTGATTCTTCCACCGTGTGCATGGCACACATGTAACATGTCCCAGAAATCACGTTCGTTGGGCGGATATTAACCAGTTATTTGGTAGCCATTTTACTGGATGGTGAGAAAGAAGATTGTCAAGGGTTAAGATGGCCATGCTCCATTCTCAATGGGGCCCAGATTTGGATGGTTCGGACCATAATATCTACATCTAAGAAAAGGTGCGATCTTATGGCTGTTGTGAGACCACGTCAACTGTGGACAGATCCACCCCGTCCATTAGATGTGCTCTTTTAATGTTAGACATGGGGCTAAAAATAGCCTGATCAGAAACTCAGGTGGGCCACACCATGAGGAACAATTGGGAGGAGATGCCCAACCAAGGAAATTTCCCTAGTATTTAAAGGCATGCCATGTTGCGTATATGCCATCTAATCCGCTCATCGAGCCCCCACTGGGATGAAGGGTCATGCGAACATTAGGCCAATGTATGTAGTGGGCCCTTCTTTTTATAGGAGTTACCGGAAAAAACTGTTGAGGAAGTGGGCTACCAACCAGGTTCGTTCATTTTGGTCCGTGGGTGGCACATGCATAAAAAATCATGACTTTCAGGCATTCCTATCCATCTGACAAATGGCTATTAAAACAACGGTGGAAAAGTAAAATAGCTGATGGTGACGAGCTTTATTTTTTTTTAAAGTTTTTGCATTACAGGTACCTATCATTTTGCCATAGATGGATTACTACCAGCTTTTAAATTTATTCCAAATCAGTACTTAATGAATGTAATATACAAATATTTTACTACTTTGTTGACATTGAGTGACGGAGGAGTAAGGTAGACATCTCTTTTGTCACAAAAGGACACATTTACCCCCCTGCTTATCTGCAATAACGATTTTGCCCCTCTATGATTTCAGCCTTGGCAATAATGAGTGCCCCACTTGTGGGCCCTACAATGATACATGTGTTTCATCCATGCCGTCCATCTATTTTGTCAAATCATTTTAGGCCAAGGCCCGAAAATTAGCATGATCCAAGTCTCAAGTGGAACACACCACAGGGAACGGTGGGGCAAGGTTGCTGCTCCCTTTTTGGCAGCTATCTAATAGCCAGTCGTGGGCCTCACTATGTTGTATATGTTAGATCCACGCAGTTCAAATGTTTTTCCAGATTATTTTAGTTCATGGGTCTAAAAATGAAGAAGATCAAGATTTCAAGTGGGCCATACCAAAGAGAATAATTCCCATTGTTGAAATCTTCTTAGGCCCACTGTGATTTTTTATACTGTCACTTTGGGCAGGCCATGAGCTGGCCAATTCAATGGACGGACTGGATTTTCCATGTGGACCCACCTTGTTGGGAAAGCACTAAAAAATAATAATATAAAAAATAAAAAACGGGGTCGCTTGGAACAGGCAGCGTCCAGAGTACGCCGCTGCCAAGCAGCGTGAGGACGGATGCCCTTACTGGGCATGATCTAGGGGACCCACCATGATGTTAATGTTTTATCCATGCCGTCCATCCTTGTTGCCCGATCATTTTAGGCCATAGGCCAAAATCTGAACTAGATCCAAATTGTAGGTTGGCCACACCATAGAAACAGTGGGATAGTGACGTCCACCATCGAGACTTTCTTATAGCCCACCATGATGTTTATTTGCAGTCCAACTTAGGCAAGGTCACACGTGACCTGTACCTTGGCCACGTGTGGCCAGGATAAAGGGAAAATACAATTATCAGCTTGATCAAAGCTTCTTGGGGACCACACGTGTGGACCCATCGCATGACAGCATGCCTTGGCACGCTGACCAGCAGGGGCCCACCTTGAGTTATGTGGTTAATCCACACCATCCCTCCAGTTTTCAAATCATTTTAGGCCATGGGCCCAAGAACAAGGATGATCCAGATCTCAAGTGGACCTCTTTGCGGGAAATAGTGATGATAATGATGCCCACTGTTGAAACTATCCTACGACCCACCTTGATGTATATGTTTCATCTACGCCACCCACCGTTGTTTCCAGTTCATTGTAAGACCTGGGGTAGATCCAAATCTCATATAGATCACCACCACGTAAACAGTGAGGGCAATGACGCACATCATTGAAACTTTCCAATGGCTCACTATGATGTTTGCCATCGACAAAAGCTAATGCCCATGCCGCTCTTAGACTGAGAGTGAGAGAATGAGAGGTTTAGGAGGGGGACAGAGATGGTTAGTGATAGAAAATGGAAAGTTGGGATTATTACGGGGGAAAGAGGGGTTAGACGAGTTGTATTGTAGTGGTTGTAAATTCGTGGGGCCCATCTTGCTGATATGTAGTATATCCACATCATCTATCCATTTTCTATATTAAACTTAGCGGATGAACTTAAAAATGAAGTAAATCCAAATCGTCAATGGACCATGGTATACAAAACAGTGGTGATTAACTCAATAAAGGTTTAAACGGTGTACATTTGAGATCTTATTGTTCATGCAGTATGTCCCACTTGATTACGTTTTTTCCATTTATTAGAATATTTTGATGAATAGAAATGGATAGACGGAGTGGATTTGTCTAGGTCATCTCTGTGGATCCCACATAACTTCCGATTACAGCCGGATCACACATATGTACCCATTTGTTTGCGACTAAAATGAGGGATAATATTATTTTTTTAGAAATACCGTATAGCTTTGTATCATATACATAGGGCAAATAGACGGTGGGTACCATTATGACTAACGTTTGCATTTCTTAGGTACTAATTTGGAATAAGTTTAAAAGTAGGTATTGATCCGTCTATGGCCCAAAAGATAGGTGCCTATACGGCAAAAACTCTATTTTTTAAATATAAGACATACTTATTAGGGCCTATAGATGTATGGACCTAATTTATAATTCATCCTGTCATGTGTGCCACACAG
Source organism: Liriodendron chinense (assembly GCA_003013855.2). NCBI lineage: Eukaryota > Viridiplantae > Streptophyta > Magnoliopsida > Magnoliales > Magnoliaceae > Liriodendron > Liriodendron chinense. Next base: position 7,414,005 of record PVNU02000637.1, on the reverse strand, counting down.
TGGTTCTTAGCTATTAGACACTTGATTATACTAGATTCATGACATAAACCACGCGCTTATAAGCAACAAAAAACGTGTAGTTTGCTCACACGCATGATTCTTGCGCTTGGGGCCGTCGTTCATGGATCCAAACCGTTGAAATAATGGGCCACAAAGCCCCATCAGATAAACCATATGCACTCCGTACATGGGCTCTCTTCTGTCAATTCAATAAAAAAGGCCACGCATGTAATATAAGGCATGTATTCGGATTTATTGTGTGATTATGGTGCACGGGTATGCCAGAGTCTTCTTGACTTAATGTTTGATTGAACAGCTGGTGTCTCTCGCATTGAGTCAGATTGATTAGAGACTGGACACAGAATTTAGCTATCCTCTCAATCATTGATTGTGATTAGTGATTAAACGATTTGTGAAAAGGTAGATATGAGCCATTTCGAATGGATTTTTTTGTCTTATGTCAGTGGACTTAAGAACTTGTTCTTCCAACAATACTTTAGCTTGACATTTCTCAAATAAATAGAGATGAACAAATAAATAGAAAAGAAGGCTAAACAATATCAATTTTATTAATATTTGAATGTATGATTCATTATAATCAACAAAGTATCAAACAATTAAATAAATAAATAGATGAGAGATAAATACACGATTCATCTATCGAAATAAATGATCAAAGCAAATGGTCAACAAGATGTGACCAGATAGATGTGATTGCCTAAGTTGGAATTTGGTTGATCATAATTCGATAACTTAAGGTTGCAAATATTTAATTTACTCCTATAGTATTGTCATGGGAGCCGCTAGGCAGTAACTATTTATGCTAGAACTAGGCTAGGCTAGGCTAAGATAAATTAAATGTAAATTAAAAAGTAGATCATATATGTGTTTGGCGTAGGGCATTGAGCTCTTCTTCACGCACTCCTTTTATAGCTCATCGAGGCGGCAAAACCCTCACTGAATTTCCTTGTTGATCCTGGATTCTTTGCATTTACAACGTGCATTTTGAATAAAAAAATCTCTTGAACAAATCTATAACTATTGACTTATAAGATCTTCCTCTTGTAGCCAATCCCTTGCAAAGATCTTGTTGGGAAAAATCGGCCCACGAAAGCGAGACACAAAATATAGAATCAAACGAGATCAAACACCACACCTACACAATCAACACATAAGAGAAGGCAATCCAAATTTTAACGTGGAAAAACTCCTTTTGAGTAAAAAACTATGGTGCAAAGCAATCCACTATGATATTGGAAGTTACAAGATATGAAACCCAAAACCTAGATCTCAGCCCCCACAAGAGAAATCCAAGCTATCCTAAGCTTTCTCTCTCACCCTAAAACTCTCTCAATCCCTTTAAAATACTCAACCCCTTTGGCAATTAACCCTAATCCTGCATTACACCCCTTTTATAGCATAAGAACCGAAATTAGAAACATCTCATGCAAAACCGCGTAAGAAACCGACTTAGAAACGGACCCTGTTGGTTGGTTGACCTGATCGTTGGCCGACCGACCACCAAAACTAGTCAGTTGAACAGGCCCAAACTTGTCCAGAGAGTTGCTGTCTAGAGATCCAATAATTCAGTTGGCCGACCACCATCTGTCGGTCGGTCGACGGCCCCTATTGTTGCATAGATTTGAGGCATCCGATTTCAACAGATCTTCATGGCTACTAAGCAGATTCAGAATTAATCTGGGGAACCTTAATTCGTCTGGTTGCCCGCTTATTGCGCTTAACCTCCAGTCTTGTTCTTTGATGGCTTAAGGTTTGTTTGGCACCATGGATTTGAGAGTAAGTGATGAGAAGTGGATTCCATGATATGAATTCTCATCAATTCCAATTCTTATCAATTTCAGATTTTCTATTTGGTAGCCTAGATTTGGAGAGAAGTCAGATAAGAGGGAATGGGCAGTGTGGATTTTAATCCCACCATATGCCCACCTATACTTTGGATTTTGATCCCACCATCCATTAATTTTTAAATCCATAATGTCCATCCATTTTTACAAATCATTTTATGTCAGGATCTAAAAAATAAAGCAGATCCGCATCTTAGGTGGACTATAAAACAAGAAAAGTGGAGAGTGGACATTTATGATGCACGAAAGTTTTAGATTAAACTGATATTTGTGTGGTCCCTTCATCCATGTCTTTGTAACCATATCAACAAGTTGGATGGAAAATATACATCACATTGGGTCCCACTGTTAAGGATACATCACGTTGGGTCCCATGTTGGAGAGGATTTCTCATCAAATACCAACATTTTTGGAGGAATCGTAAAGGAGCTCAAAAGAGCTTTTTTGAATTCTTATGGATTTCTATGAAATCCACTTCTCATCAAATCTTCTTCACCAAATAGAGAACAGCAAGTGATTTCTCATCACTTCTCATCAAATTTATGGTGCCAAACGAGCTATTAGAGTATTGGAAGGGATAGATGAACGGGATCCACTAAATCTTAATCTCCCAAACTCTAATCCCAATTGAAGCACAACCACTAGATTGGATCATTGAATCAGATATCTGGGCGATCTATCTGTCACTTCCGATCGATGTATTGGATGGTCCAAATCCACCTGATACTGATTTGTTATTAGATGGAATAGATCTTTCGTTAAGCTCTCCCATATTCTTAATTCCGATTAATGTATGGCTTGGACCTGACCTCGTTGATGTGTCCATCTCTCTTAATTTGGATTCAAACTATAACTGAATTGGCAGGAATAATGGTATGATCTTTCGATATTCAAAACCTTTTTAAACATTGTAGGTTCTCCGAACATTTGTGGGAAGATCTTCCATTTTGGAAGAATTATGAAAGACGGTATTATTGAGTATATCATAGCTAAATATGTGATAAGATACTTCTCTTAATAGGTCTTTTATAAATGTATTGAGTACGCTGACTTATTAATTGATATGTTAATCATGGCCACATGGCATTCATCGATTTATTCTTTTAAAAACATATTCAAGACTACCTCTGTATTAACAATAAAATGCGAAGGAAAATCAAGTGAAGAAACTCTTAGTGTGAGTAGAGCGTGGCACAAACCACGCGGTGTTGACGCATGGTGGCCTTTCACTAGTCCATGTCAGGACACCCAAAATGGGTGTAATAGGCTCCGCTTAACAAAAATTCATTTAATATCCAAACAGTTCCTTCTTAGTCAGGCCCTTCACAGTTTGTGCCCACCTATGAGCGGTCTAGATCTTCTAGGTGGAATGTCCAATTAAAAAAATGTGTAGAAGATCCAAACCGCTCATCGAGCATAAGCCACCATAGACCTGGCCATGGCTCCGAAATAGGCTGACCAACCAATTCGTTGGAGCAGGCCTCAAAAGTAGCCGGTGGACATTTTTCTCCAACAGTCCTGGATATTAGGATCGTCCGGTCAACCCAATTATTGGACCGTCTCATGGTGGGCCAAAATTACCAGCGGTCTGGATCGTGTACAGTATGCCACGTGTTCCACGCGGATTCTTAAATGGTAAGCCGGGTGTAGTTTCCACTCGGTAAAAGGTCTCCAACTACCTCGGTCGGCCGACAGGGAATTATTTCATACTCCAGCAGAGTGTGATGCTTGATACTCGTGCATTAAGAATTGTACAAGTGGTATACTCTAACTCAATTTAAACCGTCCATGTTGCGTTAACCTCTGTAGAGATTCTATCAACCAAAATTCATATAAATTAGAAGATTTTAAAATCCGATTACTGGCCTTTTGCCTGTCGAACTAGGACTATTGAGCTTTTCTAATCCAAGTAAGCTTGTGTTTTAATATCCATCTAAAGGCATACCCACGATTTGAGCTTTTCTAATCCAAGTAAGCTTGTGTTTTAATATCCATCTAAAGGCATACCCACGATTTGAGCTTTTCTAATCCAAGTAAGCTTGTGTTTTAATATCAGCTCGTAGCGCCTGTATATCGACAACTATCATACTCGGAGTATCAAAGCTTTTCTCGCGACCAAATGACGCGGTATGCGCAGTTCGCTAGAGACCTTTCCATTGCAGGAGCGCCACTTGGCTGCGACCCGGGAAAGTGGGTGCGACCCTGGTCGTAGGGTCCACCTCAATGCATGCATTCTATATCCATGACGTACATCTGTAAAAAACGTCGAAGCAGATAAAAATTTCATGTGCACCACACAATAAGAAACAGTTAACAGTGATTATTGGCCATTAAAAACTATCATGGGCCACAAAAGTTTTGAACCAAGCTTGTATTTGTTTTTTTTTTTTCCTTCTTTCATCAAGTTCTATGCGACCTTGTCAGCAGGTTGGATGGTCAATAAACATTAAGGTGGACCATAGGAAATTTTTAATGGTAGGCATTCAATGATCACTGTTTCTTGTGGTATGGTCCACCTGAAAGTTCTATCTCCTTCATTTTTTGTACTATATACTAAAATAAGATGAAAAACAGATGGATGTCGTGGATAGAAATACATCAAGATGGACCTCGCACCCACATCGCTGGTTCTGTTGCAGCCAAGTCGCGCTCCCATTGCAGGATGTTTGCCAACCATGCCCGCGTATCAGTGATACCCCATAAACCACGCGTCACACATGCAATCGTGCCATACGTGTTCTGGAAGGGCGCGTATTAGGTGAGAAAGGGTAACAGCTAAGTTGCTGAGGCCCTGACCGTGGGGCCACATCAATGTATATGTTGTATATCCAGGCCGACCATCCGTTTTTTCAGATCATTTTAAGGCAAGTTCCAAAAAAAAAAATGAAGCAGATCAAAATCTAAGGTGGACCACACAGTGGGGGTTGAATTATCACCATTAAAAACTTTTGGGGACCACAAAAGTTTCAGATCAAGCTGTTATTTGTGTACTGTTTTCCCTTCATGTGTGACCTTATCAACGGGTTGGATGGGAAATAAATATTACAGTGAGCCTCAAGAAATTTTTTAATGGCAGACGTTCAATCACTAGTGTTTTTCAGTGTTGTGGTTAGGGTTGGTGATGAGCGTGTCAGCTTGAGAAACTTCATCGACTCGACTCAACTTGAAAAAACTCGCCTCGACTCAGTAGAATAAGTCAAGCCAAGCTTCATTTAGGAGCTCAAGTTAGAAATCAAGTCAAGTTCGACCACGGGGTCACTTGACTCGACTCGACTCGATTCAAGCTCAACTCAACTCCACCTTGACTTGATTTGGTAAACAAGGCAATCCATTCATGTGGTGAGCTATACTTGTGTTAATCTAAGGTTTATAAAATATTACCAGTGGTTTGCATTCAATGCGTTTGTGACTTGGCCAAAGAAAAAACCGACCAGAGCTAGGCCATTTAAATGGTGGGGTCCCACCGGTAGAAATACCATTCTCTCTTAACATACGTGTGACTTCTTGAACTTAATGTTGTTGACTTTTAATTTATATTTTGTAGCAAAAAATATAATAAATTGATGCGGGAGCAAGCTTGACTCGACTCGAGGTGAGCTCGCCTTGACTCGGTCCACTAGCTTGCCTCGAGCTCACCTCGATAGTTTTAGTAGACAAGGCAAGCTCCAATGGTAAGCTCTAGGGTGAGCTCGAGCTCGAACTCGAGGAGAGCACACAGAAGTCAAGCCAAGCTTGGCCCACCTGAACTCGACTTGGCTCGATGTACAACCCTAGTTGTGGTCCACCTGAAATTTGGATCTGCCCATTTTTTTTTATACCATGCCTTAAATGATCTGGCAAAACGGATGGGCGGCCTGGATATAGAACATATACAGCGAGGTGGGCCTCACCCACTACGCTGTTACCCTGCCTCACCTAATACGCGTCCGAACAGGAACCAAGATTTCAGGTGGGTCCCAAGACAGGATATTCCGCTCATCCAAAAACGGATTACCCTGCCTCACCTACCGGCAAAACTCACTGACAGAGTATATGTCCCACGGAGATCTCGGTAGGCCCTACATATCTTACGCCCTGTAGCGGAAGTCGACCGTCCAATTCCTAGCCGACGGCTTATCCAATAGACGGACTGTAATTCACGGGAGTTGGTCTATTCAAGTGTGTAAGACTAGCAACGCTCTCACCCTCGCTTTTTCCTTCCTTTTGACCTGATTTCGTTCTGCAGTTATATCACAGCCGTCAGATCTCATCGCCGAAACTCTCCCGAACTCCCCGCTCTTTCTCGAAAATACACTGCCAGCATTCAGATCGAAACCCTCTCTCCAGCTCTCATCGCCGAAACTAAGAACTCCGCGCTCTTTCTCGAAAATACACCGCCTCCGTTTATTTCGAAATCCTCTCGCCAACGTTTCTCTCTGCGACGGTAGCAGCATCCCGCGCCGGCGGATTCTTCGGCGGGTAATCCCTTATCCGATCTCTCTGGATATCTGCCTATCTCTGATTTGATTTTGTTGGTTTTATTTTTTCTCGATTTTTCCGGAGGAAATGGATTAGGTAACGAGCAAGATTTCTAGGGTTTGGATCTCTTGAAGTTAGAGATTTTCCGATTTTCGTTTCTTTTGTTTTAAGGAATTGCTAGAAATTTGTTGGAGTTAAACTGCTACTGAAACATCGAAATTTTTGTCTTTTTTTTTTCAAATTTTTTGGTACGAAAGATTTCCCCCCCTTAATTTTTGTTTAGAACAAAGTATAGAAACTCGTTTCTTGAATTATTTTCCGTATATTTTTTGTTTTTTAATGAATTTCTACTGATCATTATTCGAATTCCCCCCCCCCCCCCCCCCCCCCCCCCCCTTTCTGAGCGGTTCTTGCCTAAAGATTCGGAATGATGTTCGGCATCTTGCATTTTCTGGTAATTGGTGGTCTTAGGTTTCATTTGCTCCGAGCTGTTTGGTGTAAAAAATAATAAATAATAAATAAATAAAAAGATAAAAAGATTGGGAATTGCAGAAACTATAGTCTTTGTTGTTAGTTTGGAAATGTTTCTCTCTCAGATTTGAGTTTTGCATGAATCATCCTATTTCACAACTTTTGTTTTGGGAAATGATTTCTATGCCATCTCTTTCCTTTCCTTTCTTTTTTTCTTTTTAAAATCCACGCAACCCTTTCCTTCATTTTGATGCTATTATAGGATGTGTATATCATTTCCCCTTTCATTTTCTTGATTTTTGGTAATCTTGTGGTTTTCTATCTTTTATTTCTCTTTGCTGATGATGGTTATGGTTTTTTTTTTTTTTTTTGCCCAGGTCGCTATGTCTCCAAGATACTGTTTTTGAAGCCTTGGCTTTTATTATTATTCCTATTTTTCTTTGGTAAATGGGCTGCTTTCAGTCAAAATCTAGAAAACAGTTCCCAGGACACGAGGACCCCATAGCTCTTGCTTCGCAAACAGCTTGTAAGTCAAAATAGGCTCTTGGAAAAACTTCTTTGGACTATTGTTGGTGGTTTTGCATATTTATCTATCAAATCAGCAAATAAGCATGATTGTTAATTACTGTTTTTCTAGTCGGTGCGGGATTTATGTTATTTCAGTAGATAATGTTGGTAGGATTAGAAGAATTACAACTTGGGTGGACGGGGATAACTAGAAATACCACTATTTTTTAAGGATCTGTCATAGTTGTGTCTTCTATGGTTACTGATGTGAATGTGGTCCTCATCATCATTTAAGGTTGTGTTTGGATGGATGCATAGGCATAAGCTACTTTTTTTAGCTGACGGTAGCAAATCAGTTACTTATGCCACAAAAGTTAGTTTGGTAAACTGTAATATATATATATATATATATATATATATATAGTAATTAAAAAATGTTGAACACCATGATATTGCTTATGGCCTTAAGCAAAAAAGAAAAAACTTGTTTTTTGGGTTTTGCTAAACATCTTCTTCCCTTTGTCACGGTTTCTCTGTTTTTTTTTTTTAGTTAGGGTTAGGGTTGGGGTTTCAGTTTGAGATAGAAGAGAGGGGGAAAGAGAGATTGAGAGACTGAGAAAGGAGGCTACCATTGCTGCAGCCGGGGGGGAGAGAGGAGAAAAAGATAAGAGTCTGAGGAGGGAGGGAGCGAGAGAGGGGGGTGTGAGTGTCTCTGCTCTTAAGAAAAAAAAAAAAAAAACTTGTTTTTTAGGCTTTGCTAAACACCTTCTTCACTTTGTCTTGGTTTCTGTAATTTTTTTTTTGTTAGAGTTAGGGGTTCAATTCAAGTTAAAGGGAGAGATAGATTGAAGGAGGGAGGAAGATCTGCCGCCTCTGCTCTGGCGGCGGTTGCCTTGAGCCGCGGTTGGGGGAGAGAGAGAGGAGAAAGAGAAAGAGAAAGAGAGATTGAGAGGAAAAAAGTCTCTACTCCGGCTATTTACTAGACAGACTTATTCATTGAATAACTAGAAACCGAGATTAGCTACTTGAAGCATAAGTAGCTGAAGCAAAACGACTTACGATCCAAACACACCATAAGCCTCGTTGTAGCAAATTGAGGTCAGCTTCGTGAATCCTATTCCACCATTCCTCTCTATCAAGTACAAGTTATTGATGCGACTTACCTATAGTATATTCAGTTATCTAGGCTTAAAGAATGAACTTCTTTCCACTTCCTTGTCAGTAGTCTTTTTCCCCCTTCATGTTATTAGAGCCAAGATATTCACCCAAGGGTTTGTCAGAAAACAAGACTCGCGACTTTATTATACGAGTAGGTAATGCAGGGGCATTTTCACACCGGGCTCGAGTGGGATGGCCTGTGTGATGAGGGGGCACACTCGGGGTGGGTGGCCCGTGAGATGCGGGCCCCACCCGTGTGAGGCGGGTGGCTAGTATGATGCGAACCCATGTGATGTGGGGCCACGAAGGAGGGTTCGGCCGAGGGCCTGGCTTATGTGAAGCAGGAGCCTGGGCTATGAGATAAAGGGATTGATTCGCCACTCTTTATCAGTTCGAGCTTTTAGAGCAAGTGGTTAGTTGTCCTGCGTTAAAGTGGTATCAGAGCTGGAGGTCTCGTGTTCGAGACTCCTCACCGGTGGTGATTAATGTAGGGGCTTTTTCACACCAAGCTCGAGTGGGGTGGCCTGTGTGATGCAGGGGCACACTCAGGGTGGGCAGCTCGTGAGATGCGGGTGGCTTGTGTGATTCAGGGCCCCACCCATGTGAGGCATGTGGCTAGTGTGATGCGACCCCATGTGATGTGGGGCCCACGAAGGAGGGTTCGGCCGAGGGCCTGGCCTGTGTGAGGCAGGAGCCTGGGCTATGAGATAAAGGGATTGATTCGCCACGCTTTATCAGTTCGAGCTTTTAGAGTAAGTGGTTAGTTGTCCCGCGTCAGTAGGCAACTAGTCATAGGTGGAAAAGAGTTGCATAAGATAATTAAATAAATATGTGCATATAATTTTTGAATAAACAATGAAGGGTTTTGAAGTTGCGGTAATCATCGTCACCATCAAAGCCTTATCCCAACTAATTGAAGTTTTGGAAGGTTGTCGTAAAAGTTCTTTTTAAGAGCATAGTGGAATAGGAATCTCTAAGTGGGAAGGAACTGCTCTAGGTTTGGGGGGAGTGTTCTAGGCAAGAATGTCTACTAAGTGGTCAAAGACTCAAAGTAGTTACACTAATCAATCTTGTTGGATGATGGAGATGAAAGGCTTGTGCTAATGAAGTATGGTAGGAATGAGGGATAGCTATGACCAAGCATCTTAATATTAGTTGTAGAGAAACTATTGCTATAGATGCTTGGGTGCTGCCAACTTGTATTTTCGTAGCTTAGGTTCTTCATAAAGGTGGTCCTATATTCCCTTTTCTTTATTTGGTAGTCGTTGAGGGTTAAGCAGATTGTTTTAATGGTAAAAGAGCACGAGCACAAGTTTTTTTATTTGAAGTGTTTACATCTCCATGTCGCACCTTCAAGTTTCAGGTGACACTCTGGCATGTTGTGATGCGTCAAAGACTTAGGTATTAAATTTGAAAGATTGTAAAGATGTTTTCTGAGGCGTTGTCAGGATTCAAGTGAATTTGGAAAAAAGTGCTTTGGAGAGGATTGAGCTTGGGTGCGGATCTCGAAAGATGCCTCGCCTGTTTATTAGGTGCAACTTGCAAGTTAGTAGAGTGGTAGATGATATATGCTTGGGCTTGCCCATGTGGGTGAACTCTTGATCAAAATATATTTGATATCCAGTGAAAGAAAAATTTGAAAGTGATTGGCTTCTTAGAAGCTTATTACCTCGACTTCTAAGGGAACATATCCTCACTTGCCAACATTCTATTGACTTCCTCTCTCTTCAAAATCTAGGGGACTGTCACAAAGAGATTAGAGAAGATTCAACGAAACTTATGGCAAGGAATATATTTTCCATCTTTTCCACCCAATAAAGTGGCAAGATGTTCGGGGGGGGGGGGGGGGGGGGGGGGGGGGGGATTTAGGGATCATAAAGATTTAGTGGAGGAATTGGGCTTTGCTTTAAAATTGATGGTGGAGATTTGGTCGAGAACTAAATGCTTTGGAGAAACATCATTCATCCAGAGTATGGGGAGCATATGGTGGCCGGAACCTGGGAGGAGGTGAGGGAACCTCTAGTGCTCTAGCTTGGAAGAATATTTGAAGTTGTTCTATACTTTCTAAGGAGGGGAGTCGCACCCGTAAGGAAGTAGGGTGAGTTTTTGGAAGGACATATGGGTAGGGAAGGTGGTGTTGGAATTTTCCTATCCAAGGCTTTATAGAGTTGCTGTTACCAAGATAGCAAGTGTGGAGAACAACAATGAGTTTTTGGTGCCTAGTTTGCTAGAACATCTTTCAAGGGAATTCGAAAGCAAAGGAAATGGGGTTTTTAAAAGTCTTTTGCAATTGTTGGAGAATGTCTCATTCTAGAGAAGGGATGGTAGAAGAAATCAGTGTTCGCAGTATTGGTATCGCGTTACGTTTCGCACCCTTGGGATACAGATACATATCGCGTATCGCTAGGGATATATCGGTTGTATCGCGTAATGTATCGCACTTTTTGCGAAACATGGGGAAACATTGGGAAATTGATTGAATTTTTTAATGAAACTTCAGGTATTGTTAAAATGGACCTCAATACACACATTTAAATCATAATGTGTAAAAAAAGAAAGTCCACATAATGGAGTTCCTTTGTAAAAGGATCCTAAGCTATGCGCTGTCTGACTGAACTGATGCAACTATTGTTTAAATTGATTCCATAAAATATATAAATGTAAGAAGACATTAATGAAAACACAACCAATTCATTGACAAAGTAAAACAAGCAAGAGAGTTGAGAAACATACCTATGAATGATGCAACTGACTAGGTATCCTCCAAATGCAGTTTGACTATCCTAGTTCAACGCAATGCAACTACCCTATATGGCCTAGATCTATATGAGGACTCAACAAAATATAGAAAATGGCTAACTAGACTCAACAAACTATAACCCCTACGCAGAGTTGGAACGCGGGTCGAGCTGATATCGTCGATATTTTGCGATATCGGCCGATATCTTGCCGATATCGATAAATCGCACGATATTATCGATACCGGCCAATAATATCGTCGATACATAGGAACACTGGAATTTTTTAGTGTCTCCGGGGGGGGGTTTCGTATCGCTGGCCACCGATATTAATACTATTGGCCGATAGTATTGATATCGCATACACTAGAAGAAACAGGGCATTAGAACATGAGCTATATGTTCAAATAGAAACCATCTTGGCTATGACATCCACTGGGATGAACAATACATCCCTCCTTGTGCTTGTTCGGGGGGAACCACCACCGCCTACAGTTCTAGCTATTTGTTGGTGGGTGAAAAAAAATCCTTATTCTCAATGCTACATACAACATCACCACCTTCCTAACATTTTGTGAAAGGTCTCTCAGAAGAGTTAGTAAATCAACTCTTTGTCAATTGTAGTGTTGCTATTTTTATGCAGAATGAGTCCTTCAAACTATTTGGCTTTGTTTGGGTTAGTCAGGGTTTGGTTCTGACATTTCCCAAGAAAAGAATAGCATTCCTTTCACGGCTAGAGGTAATGTGTGACAGAAGCTTACCCTTATGTCATCCTTTGGGGCTTGTGGAAGGAATTTAAAAAATAAGGAAAGGCATTGATTGAGGTGTTCACAAACATTTCCCTTTTTAGTTGGGTTCTCTTATCTGGAGAATTTGTATGTGTTCTCGGGAGGTATCATCTTTACAATTAGAAGGGGATACTGTATGGTAGCCATGATGAACTGGAAAGCCATCCGTCCAATAGTGATGTGATGAGGACATCAGTGGTACACCATTTAGAGTGTACCAGATGAGGAGACGTCGTCGACAGAGTGCTAGAGCAGAGGACCTAATGTGGATGGACATTGGACCCATCGGGCCCATTTTCTGACAGACCACGTGACTCCACACGTGCACATTCTTACCCGGAGGCCCTGTTGTGATGTGTGTGCGGGTTATCTATCAGAGGCGGTCTCGACCATAGATCCTTGATCGGATGACAATCGGACCGTTAGTTGTTCTCGCTTGGGCCATCCAGCCATTAGATCGATCCGGGCCCACCACGGGTGGTTTATTCCCTGTTTTTCAGTTTTTATATGTTTTAGACATTATTTAGTGACTATTGAATGGTTCATATTTAGTTTATTGCATTAACGTTTAATATTTTAAAGATGGACTCATAATGACATTTTTGTAATTTTGGAATTTGAAATATATAAAAGAAGGGGGGTACATCAAGCCCCTCTAATGCTTGCTTTTGTCAAATTTTCTTCTCCCCTTTGAGAGAAAGAGCTAGGGTTTCAGGATTGGCTCGAGAGCGTTGAGGATTCCGCTCGAATTTTAAAGTCTCTCTTACTTGATTTTCAAGGTGTTCAATGAAGGTAAAATTCCCTTTTGATTTCCCTTCTTCCTTTCTTTAGAAAACCCTTTCTTCTCTCCATCCTATTCTTTTTTCTCATTTGCCCATCAAACCTCTCACCCCATTATGATCGGTTGTTTGGATCTGATTGATATGAGGTTTGTGGACTGGTTTATACTAGAAGTAGGGATATTCTCATATCTTTAGATCCCTTGGACTTTATGTTTTTGGGTTTGGCCCTATTGAATCATTCTAATTTCTTGTGTTAAATTTCTCTAGATTTCCTTGTTTATAAGTAGATAATTGATTAATGTTTATTACTTGATTATCCAAATCCGTGACCCCACATGTGCACATTCTTATCTGGAGGCCCATCAGCGACGTGTGTGTGCGGGTTATCGATTAGAGGCGGTTTCGACCATAGATCCTTGACTGGATGGCAATCGGACCGTTAGTTGTTCCTGATTGGGCCATCCAGCCGTTAGGTCGATCTGGACCCACTACGGGTGGCCTGTTTCCCTTTTTTCAGTTTTTATATGTTTTAGACATTATTTAGTGACTATTGGATGGTTCATATTTAGTTTATTGCCTTAGGGTTTTAATATTTAAAAAATGGACTCATAATGACATTTTTGGAATTTTGGAATTTGAAATATATAAAAGAAGGGGGGGGACATCCAACTCCTCTAATACTTTCTTTTGTGAAAATTTCTTCTCTCCTTTGAGGGAGTGCTAGGGTTTCACTTACAAATTTCCCATAGAGCTACAATATGTATGATATGGTTTCTGTAAAGCTTTTCTTCCGAGATTCGCATCACTTGCAAAGATATCTAAGGCACACAGTGGATGGTGGTCATGATTTGTATCTTGTTAAGAAATGTCTCAGCCGCTGTTGAATTATGGGCTTGCTGAAGAATGGACCATAGCTTGCTGCATTATGGATGGTGGTCGTGATTTATATCTTGTTAAGAAGTGTCTTAGCTATTGTTGAATTAAGGGCTTGCTGAAGAATGGACCATAGCTTGCTGCATTGTGGACGGTGGTCGTGATTTATATCTTGTTAAGAAGTGTCTCAGCCACTGTTGAATTAAGGGCTTGATGAAGAATGGACCATATTTGGCTGCACTGTGGAGATTATACAATGAGTTCTTGTGTTACAAGAACAAAGTGGCTTTCATCAGTTGGTAGATTTGAAAATAACAATAAATACACATAAAAAAAACATTATTAGCATCCTTAATGATGCAATAAAATCCTAAATCTAGATAATTTGTGCGGAAATTAACAAAATTAGATTTTCACAATCATAAGCATGTTAATTCAGCGATTTATACATGGCCCAAAAGAGTTTAATTTAGGATAATCCTGTAATGGAAAGGGCCATGAAATACTTACGTGGAATATTGGGCATTCAAGATCAAGTGATGCCCGGATCCCGCGAAAGTGAAGACTTTCGGCCTCACATGAATCAATTCCAATCAGTCCATGGGAGTTTCTAACCCCGTAGGGTTGAAATTCTCAAGGAAAATTGGATTCTAGGGTTTCCCAAAGCTGATTCTCATATTTGTACGATTCAAATGGATGTTTTAATGAAGAAAAATTATTCTAGCATGTGAAGTGTCATTAGGAGATGTGAAGAAAGCTAGAGGATTTAAGAAGAAGAAGACGAGGACATGATTTTCATATAGAAGAGATTAGAAGAAGAAATAAGAGGAATAAGAGAGAGATGGGCGAGATATCACCTGGAAGAAGAAAAGAATAGAGAGAAGTAGAAGAATGGGGAATAAGGAGATGGCGTCACCAAGGTACGGCCATGGGGAGAAGCTCCAAGCTTTTGTATTTTTCAAAATTATAATACCACTCTAGGCTACAAAACAATGACTTAAATAGAGTTTAACATGTGAAAAATTGTAAAATATACCCCCTTGGGTGATCATAAAATCCTAAAATAACCCGCACATAAGCTGAAATATAAAATAAACTATCCTAGCATCCAAATAACATAAATAAGCATATCCTAAACTAAAAGTAGCCCTCAGACGGCCTGATGCGTGGCACAGATGGCCCGATGATGAACGTGACAAAATCCAACGGCCCGATCGAGATCTAACGGTCGGATCACGGTGCTGATGGACGTGATGACTCTAGTGGGCCCATATAGATGTCTATGATGTATAATGTGGACTTTGATGCTCTCCTACGCCATCTACTCTCCAAGCCATAGTGGTATAGACCCTCATCGGCGGTGTGATGTCCGCATCGGCGGTGTGATGTTGGAGTGGTATAGACCCTCATCGGCGGTGTGATGTCCCCATCACTTAAGGAGTATCATATGCTTAATGTATACTGGGTTTGCTTCATATTTTTAAACTTTCTCAACACAGATCTGTTCTTCCAAGTGAATGGTTGGAAACTATTTTTTGTTCAAGTATCTTACGATAGGGAGCTTATCTCTAATTTCATCGATGTTCTTTCTGATGATCCTTTCATGGAAGTCCTAATTGGACCACCTGAATAATCAATTATCATGATTTATCAACCTTCCATCTGGAAATTTATTTAGACTACCTGTTCTTAAGACTCAATTGTATATTGCTCTACCGAGGCATTTAGGAAGGTATACCTGTGACTAATTTGCTGCTTGATACTTTGTAGAAAATGTGCTGACCTTTCTTGTCTTATTTCCAGTCAGCGTTAGTGAAGTTGAGGCACTGTTTGAGCTGTTCAAGAGCATTAGCAGTTCTGTGGTTGATGATGGGCTAATAAGTAAGGTAATATACAGCATAGCATATGCTTTTGTTCATTTTCTTTTGTCCTTGAATTTCTTGTTCTCTCAGATGCATGTTTGAGCCATTCTGACTATGTTCTCTACTGTTTCTTTCTTTTTAAAAAATGCTATAAGTTGCACCTAATTTTACATCTAGCTTGTCTATGCTGGTGGCAATTCTTTGAGGTGTTTGACATTTAGCAAGGGTAAACCAATTTGAGTTCGAGAAATGAGAGTTTGGAGTGTTTTACTGTAAAAATCCCGTGTGCAACAATTGATCTCATGGCACATTAACCATCTTTAGATTGCTTTTGGACTACTAGAACATGGTTCTAAATATTGGTATCGGGGGGCGTATCGGTTTGGCATAAAAATGATGCGATACAAGTGTCGTGTATTGCTACTGGACCATATCGGCCCCTACAGGTCGAATTCGTTTTAAGCCAAAGAATTAAGGAAAAAGGAGGGAAAATAAGATATTTAAGAAAAAAATTTGGTTCTTTTTTGTATTTTGGTCATGCATCTAAAGGTGTATCAAACAATGCTTTAATAAGAATGTTGTATGCCGGTTTGGCCTGTTGAAAGTCAACCAAATGGGCCCTAGGTGAACTCAAATTAAGCATGATTTGGTGAATTATGGCACATTACATTGAAACATAACCAAAAGAAGATGAAAACATAAAAAAGAAAGTGAAGGTTTGCCATTCTTTCCAATTTTTCCCATAATGGTCCACTTCACTTCAATTTGTTGAAACCCGCTCAAATAAATTGTTTTGATCCACCTCTCAAAATTTATTTTATTTTTTGTTTTGATTCCAAAATAGATCTGAATCTAGCCTAAAATGATTTTCTAAGCTCCATTCATGGTTTAAATCAGTGTTTTAAATAGCGGTAGCACGTTGCATAGCGTTCAGCCCCCCGTTGCGTGTAGCGTAAAAGTGCAAGCTACACGATACTATATATATATATATATATATATATATATATATATATATATATATATATATATATATATATATATATATAGGAAAAATATGATACATAGTAAGAAAAAACAAACAATATAAAAATGCCTAAAAGGTGATTCATTTTTTCAAGTACATTCAAACAAGTTATTAATTATCATTTATCAAAAGCTAATCCACATATAAAGTGACACACCAAATCAAGTAATTGTCACATCAAAAACTTCCTAAGCAAACCACTTTATTTAAGTTTTAATCTAACCACTTTAATTAATAATGTCTAATTGAAACCACAAGTCACAAATCAAAAGTATGAAAAGAAATAAAAATCCCATAAGTTATGAGTATTAAGTACAATTCAAATGTCATCTATACAAAAGGGATTTTTGAAAACCTTCTTTCGAAACCCTTTTCCTCTTAAGTTTAGTTTCAAAGGTTTTGTAAGCGTGTGAGTTTCACACAAACTTTAAGTGAAAGTAAACAAAGAAAGGTTTGGTTTTAAATTTACATTTTAAGTTTTTTTTTTTTTTTTTTAATTTTTTATGTTTTGAATTTTACACCATTTTTAACAAATAAAACTAAAAAAAAATAAATGTTCTAATCACTCTTCAAAATAAGAAAAATAAAAAAAATACACTTGTACCGTACGCTACAAACGCTATACGCTTCGTAGCTGTAGCATACGCTACGCTACGGGGGATTTACGCTATTTAGCTACCCTACCTGCTACGCTACGGGCGCTATTTGAAACACTCGTTTAAATGAAAAAAAAAAAAAGAAAAAGGAACCAAAAAAGAAAAGGAAACAAGAGTGAAATTTCGAAAAAAAAAATTAAAAATAATTGGGCCTTTATGGGTGTATCGGTGCTAATATGCTGCCCCATATTGGCCAATGCGGCCCATTTTTTTAAGGCTAGGCCGAGTCCGTCCCTTATCATGTATTGTATTGGCCAATACGGATATAATACCGCCTTATCAGTCGATACAATACCAATATTGGAAATTATGTATTGGAATCTGCTGCGATACGTCTTTGCCTGCAATCAATATATAGTATTTTCTATTGATGGTGAATTGTCTCAAGTTTGAGATTATCATCTCTTTGTTTATATAAATATGGTTTTCTAACGTATGAATATTTTTTTGCAAATCTCAGCATTCAAGAAATATAAACTACTTCTTACCGATCAGAAATGCAAACTTTGATGCAAACAATATAGGATAAGCCTTCATTGGGATCTCATTGTCGTTTGTATGTGTACAGGAAGAGTTTCAGCTAGCTTTGTTTAAGAACAGAAAGAAAGAGAACCTCTTCGCTAATCGGGTATTCTTTTGTTACTGATTGTGCATCCTTGTTATATAATATTCTGTCTTGTTCTGTTTATTTAATTTAGGGAACCATGTGAATGTGGTAACTCCAACTTTGTTCATGATGCTGATGTCTTTGCATGTGTGTGTGACGTCATGGACTGTGGAATTCCTAGTGGATATTTCTCTATATCTTGATTTGTTCTTCATGCGTTTGGTTGTTGCATGTCCAGATATTTGACCTATTCGACACTAAGCAGAAGGGGGTCATTGATTTTGGTGACTTTGTTCGAGCACTCAATGTCTTTCACCCGAATGCTCCTCAAGAGGAAAAGATTGATTGTACGTTTATACTAATTTAATTTTTAAAAGAAGTTTATAGTAATTTATTTATTTACCTTCAATTTGAATAGCATCATATTCTTATATCAGCTTTATGATTTTGATGGTACTTGCAGTTTCCTTTAGGCTTTATGATTTGGATGGGACAGGCTTCATTGAACGACAAGAGGTGAGTTGAACTAGCTTCTGTGCTTACGTGCTTGCACTCATGCGCGTGTATGTAATTTTGCTACTGCTTCATGCCTCTCAGGAAAAGAACAAAAAAAGTTACTGAATGTTGTGACATTGGATGACTATTATTATCTCCTTAACAGTTAGTTATATGGTTTGGCAGGTCAAGCAAATGCTAATTGCACTTTTATGTGAATCAGAAATGAGATTGTCTGATGAGACCGTTGAGATAATACTTGATAAGGTAATCCACTTAGGATTTAGGAAACTGAAGCAAGGAGAATCTAGATGTTCTATTGTTTTTCCATCAGTGCTTTCAGCAAAGCTGCTTAATGACATTGTTTTATGTAAACAGACATTTTCAGAAGCTGACATAAATAATGATGGGAAGATTGATAAATCTGAGTGGCAGAACTTTGTCTCCCACAATCCATCATCAATGAAGATAATGACTCTTCCATATCTCAGGTAAATAACCTCCTTCCATTTTCCTCTTTAAATAATGTGTTTCATGGCAATACGATGGGGCTCTGGATGGCTCCATGTTGTTTTTTTGTTTGCATGCGAACTCGTGCTTTTTGTGTTGATGTGGGCCCAAAACACTAACATGGGTTCTATGGTTTGGGCTTCAGTTTGATGCCCTGTTGAGCTAAACAGCAATTATTAGTTAGATAAAACGGAAATGATCAAATTGCAATTTGTCTTCCTTGGATTCATGCTGAGGGACTAGGCTTGTACTTGCCATTGCTTTGCAGAGGAAATTAACTGCAGTTTGAGGCCTACTTCCTCATTTTGAATAGAAGATCACTGCGATGTGGTGATTTCCTCCCTATTGAATAATTATTGGAATTTGATTCAATATTGCACCTGCAACCCCATCATCATCATCTAAGCCTTATACCAATTAATTGGGGTTGGCTACATGAATCCTGTTCCTTCAGACCCATGATAGAATGGTGCATCTGCAAGTGCAGTTACTTAAATGACTCTGATGGTGATACAGGAGACTGGCTATAATATACTCTGGTTGTCTTTTTAGTTTTAAAACGGCAACTGGGGGAAGTCAGTATAGTTTTATATTGATGCCCACTGACTAGTAAAATAAATGGTGCCCAATAGCAAAGGCAATGGTAAAATAAACTTAAGGGTGTTGACCCATGCCTGCCATGGATCTGGTTTGGACCTGGATCTCCTTGGCCCATTGGGTATGGTCAGGCCTAAAAGTTCAGGCCTGACTTGTAATCGAGCCAGGCTTAGGTAGAGCTCATTGTTTTGTAAGGTCAGGCTAGGCAGGACACATCGGCTGGGACAGGCTATTATAATGATGATGATAACGACCCTGTACATGCAATTTCTGTACAAGTTGATGGATCTGGTTGTATTTATGTTTGTATGAACTGTCGACGGTTATGATTGTGGGTTTGGTTTTTTTTTTTTTTTTTTTTTTTAAATGCATGTCATTGTGTTAGTGCATTTTAATGGTGGTGATATCTGTTGTATCAGTGCATGTGCCATTATCTACTTGTATGCATTTGCATGTTAATGTATATGCATAATGTATGTATTTGTGTGTGTGTGTATGGGTGCTCCACTTCATCACTTTGTGCTTGGAACTTTGCGGGCTGGCTTTTCCACACATGATGTGAGGCTTCGAAGGTTTTACCAAGCAAGTAAAACTCCATTTGGTCATGCATAACCCTAGTTTCTTTATTGTGTTAGGGTTCCTACCCATGGCTCAATGGTAGACAATCGTTTCAACATTGAGGTCATGGGGTTTGAGTCCCCATATTACCTTTCAAAAAAATGTTTGGGTGTGTTATAAAATTGGATAGCAAATATTGGTTTAATAAAAGCGAAAATAACCAACTTTTTCGTTCCTTGGCATTCATTTTGAGTGCCCCAAGCCCGAAATGGCAATCATTATTTTTTGTCATTTCCTCATGATTAAGCTGAATGTTTGCAATTCATTCACTTGTGCATCCAAACACATCCTTAGAGGTAAATGGGTGTGGAGATTTGGAATGGAAGAGGGGTCTTTTTGGAGAGAGGTAGTGGGTAGGAAGTATGGGGTGGGGGAGGGGGGTTGGTGGATTCGCCCTTCCTCGTTGTATAGATCCTCTCCAATTTGGAAGTGGTTGCCCATGTCAGGAATGAGGTTTGGGAAGGGGTTGGTTTTTCACTAGGCAATGGCGAGAAGATCAAGTTTTGGAAAGATGTTTGGGTGGGGGAGCAAGCTTTGAGGGAGATGTTTCCGAGGTTAGCTAGTGTGGCTTCGGAAGAGGGTCTTGTGGTGGCTAGGTACTTCTCGTTTCAAGGTGACACTTGCTCATGGGCTCCGCTGTGTAGGAGACACTTGAATGAAGAAGAGGTAGAGGAGTTGTTTGGTTTGTTGGCCCTATTGGATAAGGTAAGGCTGGACTTGCATGCTTCAGACTCCATGGTGTGGCTGAATCATAGGTCCAGAAGATTTTTGGTCCGATTGTTCTACACGTTGTTGGAGGGAGGGGGAAGAAGTGAGCAGAGCCCAATGGCGGAAGTTTGGAGATACTGAGCGCCTAGGGTGGCGGCTTTTGCTTGGCTAGTAGGATGCGGTAAGGTTTTGACAGTTGATAACCTCAGGAAAAGAAAGATGATCCTTCCGAATGTGTGCATTATGTGCTATATGGATGAAGAAACGGTCAACCATCTCTTCATTCATTGCGGTTTTGCGAGGCAGGTGTGGCACTTGGTTTTCTCCCTTTTCGGAGTCATGTGGGTCTCCCCAAACGATATAGGTTCTCTTCTCTCCATGTGGTATGAAGGTATGTACGGAGCCGCGGATTGGAAAGTTTGGCACCTTGCCCTGTTGGTGGGGTTATGGTTTCTTTGGGCGGAAAGAAATAATAGGGCGTTCAGGAATAGGGCGGGCAGTCCTAAGGAAGTGTTTTACAAAGCTAAATCTCATGTTGTAGAATGGGCGGCTGCTGCGAAGATTTCTTTTAGTTTCCCGACTAGTTGGTTCTAGCGCGTGGGCCCTTTTGGGATTGTATAGTTTTTCCCTTTTCTTTTTTATATTTTGGCTTCAGCCTTCTTGCAATATATTTGCTCCTAATCTCTCTTAAAAAAAAAGATAATATTGTATGGCTATTTTAAAAGTTGTAATGCTGTTGCATGGAAGACCTGCTTGCTGTCTGCAAAGCCATCTGATTTTCCTGCTATCATTGTATGTAGGGACATAACCACCACATTCCCGAGCTTCGTATTCAATTCAGAAGTCGATGAAATTGCTACCTGATAAAACTGTCCCTTGATTCACTGTACCATCCCATGCCAATTGGTTTTTAAGTTGGATTTGAAGACGGTGACTGAAAAAGCCTCAAAAGGGTCTGATCAGGGGGCGAAAGGTGTGTTTCGTTGCCAATGCTGTTGGCACTCATTTGTAGGCCCCACATCGATTTCTTCCGAAGAGTATATTTGATATTCAACGGTATGCATGCAGATTAGGTGAATATTTTTAGTGGATGATTTGCAAAAGGGGGTTTGTATCTAATTCTCTCTAGCCAATCAAATTAGTTGTCATTTTTTAAGAAAAAAAAAGTTCTTAAAAAAAATGAAGAAATACAGCACAGATGAGAAAAATGGAGTACTTGTCATTTTATTTTGACTTCAGGCATTTCATTCTTTAATTTATAAAAATTCTGAAAATACTGAATATAACATATTCAGAAGAAAAAGGAAGTTTTCGGATACACCATTATACGTGAACTTCCACATGCTACGCTCTGTAGTATCACTTGAGTAGAACACCTGACCCATGAAAAAGTGGGCCATATCATAAAAATCACCAGGTGTAGGATAGGCTATACTGTTCCAGATGGTCCTTGGTCAGGCTTAAAATATTGGTATGGCCCACGTAATGACTGTTTTAATCTGTGTAATCTTTATTGTATAGCCCCCCTCTATTTGGGGGGGGGGGCTCAAAATACGGGTGCCCCCACCTAATGAACGTCCCTGGGGAGTCTTTATTGTGGTGCCCCACCTTTTGCAGGATTTGGATTTTCTGCACGAGTGACATGTATATATGTGAAAATTCACTTGCCTCGTTGTGTGTGAACATGTCTCCTATAGGAAACTTGTCGTATTGTTATCCACGAGCGCCTGTTTGGAATTACTTCTTATTCTAATTTAGTGATTTCCGGGGAATCAGAGATTAGATATTGGTTTCTTTATGACATAAATAGAAAATCTAGAATTTAGAATTTCACTGTTTGGTTGGACAGAATTCAAGAAGTCTGCACCTGCTATTGGTGCCAAAATCCAAAAATGGACTTTTCGTTTATGAGAAACGCTCCAGCGCTCTCAGCCCACATTCTCAGTAGGGGTCAGATGCGGATTAGCTACTGAACTCGACAGTAGCTAGTCTCGCTACTGAAGTGACGTCATCACATTCTGTGGGCCCCAACATGATGTATGTGTTGTATCCACACTGTCCATTCATTTTGAGAGATCATTTTAGGGTATTAGCCAAAGAATGAATCAGATCCAAAGCTCAAGTGGACACCACCACAGAGAACAGTGAAGATTGAACCAGATCCAAAGCTCAAGTGGACCCCACCACAGAAAGCAGTGGAGATGGAACGCCTACTATTAAAAACTTCTTTGGGCCACAGAAGTTTTCAATCAATCTTATATTTGTGTTTTCCCTCATTCCACATCTGTGTTAACTTATAAACAGGTTGGATCTCAAATAAACATCATGGTGGGCCCTAAGAAGGTTTCAACGTGGTGGGGTCCACTTGAACTTTGGATCTGCCTCATTCTTTGGTTCACTTCCTAAAATGATCTCTCCAAATGGGTGGATGGTGTGGATACAAAATATACATCATGGTGGGCCCACGTGAATGTGGTGACGTCACTTCAGTAGGGAGACTCGCTGGTAAAACTTATTTTCAGCCCTAATCACTGAAATGGGCGGTTTTGGGTGATTTTCCCTGATTTAGAGGGGTTGGTAAATCAAAAAAAAGTACTTAATTCAGATTTTCACTAAAAAAATGAGTTGTTTTAAGCTTTCATATGCAACACTTAAATAAATAAAAAAATTAGAAAAAGAATGCATACATAATAAGCTTCAATTTAATAGGGCCTAAAGCATGTGCTGTGATAGGAAACCAATCCAACCATCGACAGCACATGATATTTCGCAAAGAAATTATCAATAACTGAAAAGAGAGTGAAAAATAGTAGTCTTGATATTGCCTATGCTGCGATAACTGTAATATTGCACAGTGCATATAGCCATGCGCCCATAAAAAAAAAAAAATTGAAATGGAAGTTTTTTTTAGTAAACTGAATTATGGCGAAATTTTTATATTGACAATATTATTGAAGTAGTGCTGATACAATGGTGATACAAGCAACAATGGGAATTTACATAGTAAAAAATATTGGCGCTATCAATACATTAATGATACAAGTGACACTTGGAAGTTATATGGTCGAAAATATTGGCAATACTTAGTGATACGCTACCCATACCTGAAATTTCTGAGATACGTTATATCCACAATGTTCATTCATTTTTTCAATATGTTATATCCACAATGTCCATTCATTTTTTCAATATGTTATATCCACAATGTTCATTCATTTTTTCATATCAGTTTAAGGCAAGAGCAGATCCACTGTTCAAGTGGCCCACACGGCAGAAAGCAGTGGGGACAATGATATCTACTGGGAGTTAAATCCTTCCTAGGGTGCACCATGATGTTTATTTGCCATCAACCCTCTGGTATGGTCAACCAGGCCTACATGAAGGGAAAACACATATAAGCTTGATCCATAACTTCTGTAGATCCTAAGAAGTTTTCAATAGTATGCCTTTAATTCTCATTGCCACTTGTGTAGGCAAGGGTTCTAGACTAGATATTCATGTGTGAGTATGATGCACAGGCGTACTAGAGTTTGCCGACTTAAGGGTTTAATTGATTGTTGGTGTCCCCTACACTAAAATGGGCATATTAGAGACTAGACACAATATCCAGAGTCCTCTTGGCTACCTGTATTGCGTTCCGTTTAGATGATTAATCTGTGAAAGGATAGGAGGTGAAGCCTTCTGAATGAGTTCTTTTTGTTTAGTGACAATAAACGTGAGTCTACAACTTAAGGACTTTTTCTCATATTGGCATTTAAGCTCAATCTCAAAGGAACAAGTGTAAAAAAATAAAATAAGAAAGACAAAATGCTACCGATTTCATTAATATGTAGAAATGATGTTCATTACAATTGACAGGTTACAAAGCAACTAGATAATATTAAACGAGAAAATGAAAATTAGGAATAAATACTTGTTGTGCTTATTGAAATAGACGATCAAGGCGAGTTTGATTAACTAAATCAAAAGTCAAGTGATCACGATCTAGAACTTAAGGTTACAAAAAAACTAAATCTACTCCTAAAGTACAATAGCAGAAGTTACTAGGTAGTAGCTATGTAAAGACTAGGCTAAGTTAGGAAATGAAAGATAAATGTAAAGATACATGTAAAAGATAGATTATTGTGTTTGGTGTGGGGCCATGAGCTTTTTTTTATTATTCCTTTTATAGCGTGTCGAGGCAGTGAAACACTTGCTAGGGTTTCCTTGTTGATCTCGGATTCTTCTCTCTCATGCAGCTACTCAGGATATGAGAATCCCTTTGATCGCTTCGAGACTATCAACTTGCATTAGAAAGAAATGACTTCGACTAGATCTGAACTTGCTATCTCCTTGGATCTTCTTCTCGTAATTGACTCGCTATGGGGTGTTCATCATCTCTAAGGACCGGACCCGAGCCTGATGAGATTCCTTTGATCAAAGTGATCATTATATCCGGGGCCAGATCTGGATCGATCTTAACCACTCTCCGCTTTCAGTGATAATCCGTTGAATGGACTGGCTAGAAGTCACCAAGAAATGTGAAATAATTTAGATCAAGCTTCCCCTAACATTTTCGCCATTCACTACAAAGTGGTTTTGAATGTTGGGAACGATGGATGAATAGGAATTCGCTACATCCTAACCCCTCGGATTTCTGATCTAAGTAGGTTTTTTAGGAGTGTCTGGATACTGCTCTTGTCTCTTCCTATCTCCATATTGTTGGGTAGATTGGATCTCGCCTTCTCATTTAGCTCTCTCATTGCCTATATCGCAAATGATGGACAGCTACAAGATTTCCTTTCCCAAATTAGGCTCGGTCCCAAATTGAGTTGACTTAGACACAGGTCTAATCTCCTGATGTTTTGGAACCTTCTCGATTGCTACAATCCCTCCAAATGTCTTTGGGAAGGTCTTTCATTTTGAAAGAATTGTGAGAAACTGCATCACTAAGAAGATCATGGTCAAATTCGTGATAAGATCTCCTCTTCCGACTGGTCTCTTATAGCCATCCTCCATATGTTTCCTCATAAATAGGCACATCAATCATGGTCATATGGCATGTGATGATTTGCCCTTTCGAAGGCATGCGCATAGGATTCATGCCTTCTCATTTACAATAGAATACTTCTCGCTAAGGGAGGCACAAATGAAGCTACTCTTAAATGAGTGTTTGGACCAATTGCAGTTACATAGATGTTGACACGTGGTAACCTCTGATTGGTCCACGTACCGAAAATGGGTGTAAATAGATTTGCCTCGTTTGTAGGCTCATGGCTAAAATGATATGACAAAATGGATGGACGATTTGGATATAACACATGATGGTGGGGCCCATAGAGATTTTCTATGTTAACGCAATACCGACCTATGTGTTGTGTTCCACACTACGTAGTCGACTCCTGAAAATGTCATCCAATGGAGCCCACCAAAGTGGGCAGTTGAAGACGAGTGCGACCCTAACCAAAGGGCCACTTTGTAAGATCATTTAGGGCATGAGTCCAATAATGAGGCAGATCCAAAGCTCAAGTGGACCATATCATAGAAAACCTTGATTTTAGTGTAGTATATCTATCCATGCCAATGGTTTTTTCAGCTTATTGTTGCATATGGTCCCAAAAATAAAATAGATACAAATCTTAGGTGGACCACACCACATGAAATGGTGATCATTGAATGTCCACCATTAAAAACTTCTGAGGGTCCATTGTACTCTTTATTTGCCATCTAACTTATTGATAAGGTCACACGAACTTGGAATAAGGGAAAACACAAATATCATATTGATCTGAAACTTCTATAGCCCCCTAAGAAGTTTTCAATGGTAGGCATTCAATTTGTTTACGCCCGCTTTTGGCACACCCTCATGAACTAATGAGATGCCACCACGTGTCAACACCGCGCGCTACACCGCGCGCTAAATGCTGGGTGAAATTCTACCCACACCCTTTATTATTTTTTACACCTTATCAAATCAAACGATTCAAAGACACCACGTGGCAGTCATGCTATATGTGGTCTAAATGACTTAAGGAGAAGTTAGATATGTGCACATGAGAGAGCATTAAATGCTATAATTCTATGCAAAAAGCAAAGGTCTCATCAAAGCAACTCTCTCTCTCTCTCTCTCTCTCTCTCTCTCTCTCAACATTAAATGTCAAAATCCTATCAAAACATCTCTTTACTCAATGTGTACAGGCCCTCCAAATATCGCCTCCCCAAATCCTCCGCGGACCTCAAAGAACTATGCCCTCCCACCGTTGCCCTCCGATGGCAAGTCATACGGTACTTGAGATACTTAATGTGAACGAGTTAGAATTATATTGTCTACATGAAAACCATCTATTTAATAGATTCCCACCTTTTACTAGACCCGAATGACTCATGGATAAATGTTTATCCTGCTTATCCTCAGATAAAAGAACAGTCTAATCCAATTAATCATCTGGTCAACTACGTTCCTTGATAGCGATCCCTTGAGATACGGAACCGTAAACGAAGATAAGCCCAAAATCGGCCTATACGGGTGTTATAGGCAAAATGATGGAGATCAACTTAGCTGCTAAGATTTTACGCGGACGCCCATTCGACTCTCGAGATCATATGCTCGAGAGTCGCAGATCGAGTAAATGCGGAGTGCCCATTCGACTCTCGAGATCATATGCTCGAGAGTCACAGATCGAGTAAATGCGGAGTGCCCTTTCGACTCTCGAGATCATATGCTCGAGAGTCGCAGATTGGATAAGCGCGGGCGCCCATTCGACTCTCGAGATCATATATTCGAGAGTCGCAGGATGGATAAATACGGAGCACCTATTCGCAAGTCCTCGAGTTCCCATAGCCGATAGTCGGATATAGCAAGGCAAAGATTTCCTTCTTGATCTGCGAGCAGACCTCTCACAAGTCGTTGAAAGGTGTTACATCTGAATGAGCGACCACTTGGACTCGCGACCATCTTCCAACATGCGAACAGCTTTTTCTGGGGTGGCATCCCTTAGCCCTCAGTACCAGCAGCCCGTATAGGCCGATTTTGGGCTTATCTTCTTCAATGGTTCCGAATCCCAAGGGATTGCTATCAAGCAACGTAATTGTCGGACAAGTCATTCAAATTAGGTCTCTTCTCTATCTAAGGATAAGGATCTTATCTCGCGGAATCAGTGAGATCTCGATATCTTGCGTAACAGATTGGATCACTTCAGATCTATATAAAGAGGCGACCCCGTTAAGATACAGGTACACAATATTCAATCCCTGGCTTCAATTGCTTAGCTATTCCCCTTCTTGCCTTATCTAACTTAAGCATCGGAGGGCTAACGGCTGGACGCCGGCCACCCTTAGTTGCTTTCTGTCTTCTTTCAGGTCCGGCGGAGGAAGTCTCTATTGGAGAGAAGGTGAACCTCCGGAGGATCCAGTTACAAAATCTGACGTTAACAACGGGGCTGCTGGTACTATAGGCTAAGGGATGTCATCGCTAATCATCAGTGGTCAGAACTACTCACAAGTCGGGAGTTGCTCGCGAGACAAGCTGCTCGCATATTAAGATGTGACGCCTTTTAACGACTACGAGAAGGACTACTCGCAAGTCGAGAATGATTTCTCCCGCCTTCCAATATTCGACTATTGACCATAAGGGCTCGAAGACTCGGTAACTATGTGCCGTATTTATCTAATATGCGAGAAGCGAGCAGATGATCTCGAGAGTCAAATAAAGCTGCTCGCAGGATCAGGACATCGTGAGAATATGCGATCACCGCTATTTTGACTATAGCACGAGCATTAAATGTTAGAGCCATGCTAAAATCACTCTCTACATATGCCAAAGCCAAGTGACATAAGGACTCCAACAACTTTCTTATAAGAGAGTCCAGTGACATGAGGACTTCAGCCGACACACGCAAGAGTATCTTGGCCATATGTGATAAGCTATACTTGTGTGAGAGAATCAAGGAGATTTGCAAAGCCAAATGTCCACATCATTCACAAAGCCAAAGATGACGTATAGCCACTGCCCCCCAAAAGCCTATATAAACAACACTCCATGAAGAGCTTGAGCCCCACTCCAAATACAATTTATCTTCTTTTATTTATTTTTATGTTTATCCTAGCATAATATAGCCTAGTCTTAGCATAGATCGCTATTATCCAGTGCCACTGCTACACCACAATAAAATTAGATTAAATATCTACAACTCTAAGTTGTTGAATCCTTATCAATTAAGTTCTTACGTAGATGATCATCTTTTTTGTTACATCCTGTTAACTATTCGTCTCAATCATCCATTCTTACGTAGGGATCAGATATTTGTCTCTCATTTTTTTCTCTAAGTTTATTTTGATACTATGACGATTGTAATGAGCCTCATTCAAATATTAATAAAATTAGAATTGTTTTAACCTTCTTTTCTTTTATTTGTCTACTTTATTCATTTGAAAGATATTAATTGCAATTACTAATGAAAGAAAAGTCCTGAAGTCATAGGGCAAAAAGATTTCATCGGAGAGGATTAACCCCCACCCTTTCATAAATCCCCTTATCAATGATCACAACCAGTGGTTAACTCGCTAGTTGGATTTT
Source organism: Liriodendron chinense (assembly GCA_003013855.2). Classification (NCBI taxonomy): domain Eukaryota; kingdom Viridiplantae; phylum Streptophyta; class Magnoliopsida; order Magnoliales; family Magnoliaceae; genus Liriodendron; species Liriodendron chinense. The sequence goes on along the minus strand of PVNU02000637.1, from coordinate 7,384,734 downwards.
CAAATTTGATCCTACGCATTCATTTTAGTATGGGGTTATCAATGGTCAATCAAACATTGAGTTAAGTACGACTCTAGCACCCCAGCACATCATAATCACATATGAATGTAGACCCTTGTTTACATGGGTGGCCTTGTGTTTGGTTGAACTACCAGCAACACGATCCCACTGTTTTCTATAGTGGAGCTTTGGATCTGCCTTATTTTTGGGTTCGTGTCCTTAAACCAGAAGTCGAAGACAAGTGCGACCCTGACCATGGTTCCACCTCGATGCATACACCTTCGCCACCCATTTTGTCAACTTATTATAAGCACGTGATCCCAAAAATGGAACAGATACAAATCTTAGGTGGACCACACCATGGGAAACAGTGGTCATTAAATGCCCACCATTAAAAACACAAATATCAGCTTAGATCCAATACTTTTGTATGCCATAAAAAGTTATTAGTGATCGGTCACCACCGTTTCCTGTGATGGGGTCCACCTGGTATTTGGATCTGCGTCATTTTTGGGCCATGCCCTAAAATAAGATGCTACAGCATGGATATACAGCATCGAGGTGGGCCCCACGGTCAGGGTCACGCCCACCTGGCTGGATTCGGGTGACCGAAAACTATTTTGATAGTTTGTCACAATGTTTTCATAGATGTATGTCGGTCCAGACCGTCTAAGATGTTGGTTCTATTGTAAATGGATCATTGCCTCAAAATCAAGGTCATCTGGAGATCTAACAATTCAATTTGTAGCCATCAAATGGATGGCTAAAGGTAAATTGGTCAGGGTACAATATTGATGGTCTAACCCAGATGGATTAAAATCATCAAATCAATATGATATTTGAGTTATTTCTCCATCTAAAATGGAGTCCATTAATTTGAACGGTCAGGATTGCATTACATGTGTGTGAGGACCAATCACCACCATTTTAAAAGTGGTGATCATGTTAGAATTGAACCAACCCATCTAATCAAAATTGTTTAAGACTTTACGTGTGTGGCTCATCTTCCACTGATCCAGATCTTTCATCCGGTGGGCCCTACATATGATGGACCAAAAAACAATGATAAAACAATCCCAACCATCTAATTGGTGGTTACTGGATTGATGATTAGAAATAAGGGGGCTGTACCCAAAATTCCCCCAGTTCATGACATTCAAACATTCTTGTCGGTATGGATGGCTGGTGAAAGTTTTAAGTGTCTAGGATAATTAGGACTGAAAACTGAACGTTGTGGGTCCTGTTTTTGAAATCCAATTCGATCACTAATCGCCTATCCCAATTTTATGGGTAGGTCTCAAAAACCAGTCCCATCTGTAATTTAGGTGGACCATACCATTGGAAACAGTGCATAGGGCTATGCCCACCCTCCAAAATGCTTCCTTTAGTGTGGCCCACCTGAATCACAGATTGTGATGACTTTGGGCCTCTACCTTGAATTTTTTTTGGGCATTTAATGGTTCAAGTGGATTTCACATCACGGTGGTAGGGCTCCATAAAAAATAACAGTGGACGTCTCTCTCTCAACTGTTTCCCTTGTGTGGCCCATCTGAATCACATATGCATCTGATCTTCTGGCGATGGCCGTGAGTTGGGTTTACATATGTAATGTTTGAAGTCAATTTCACATACCCAGTGGGCAACGTCAAAAATCACCTCTCATGGGTGTTTGACGAGTTTTTAGTAAAGGAAATGCCTAAAGGCTGCAGCAACCATGGGGATATCTCGGGTCACAATGTGACCCAACCTCAAAACCCACGATGTATTTGTTTTATCCACACCGTCTATCTTCTTTTCCAGCTCTTTCTAGGCCATAAGCGCAATACCGATGCAGATCCAAATCTCAAGTGGAACACACCACAAAAAAAAAAAAAAAAAAAAAGAAAAGAAAAATAGTGGGAATTGAACGTCCAACGTTGAAACGTTCCTAGGGCCCACCGTAATGTTTTATTTGCCATCCAACCTGCTCATAAGGTTGCACAGACCTGGATGAAGGAAGACAATCTGTGATTCAAGTGGGACACACCGAGGGAAACAGTTTGGAGGTAGGTGTGGCCCTATACACTCTTTCCAATCCTATGGTCCAAAATTGGGTCACTGCACTTGATGGTCGCAGTGGATTTGGGAAACGGGTCCCACCCTTAGGGTGTAATGGTCTCTAGGTGGAAACGGATCCACCCTTGGGGTGTAATGGTCTCTAGGTGAGCGTATGGATGAGGAAAGGACTGTCTTTTTACCTCACTTGTAAAGTAGGAAGCATGATTTGGTATTTGAAGGCATTTTAGGGACAAAGGAAAATTTTCTAGTAAAAATCCTTTGAAATAAAGTATAGAGCGATTCTTCATATTCCACGGGTAAGATCATACGGTTTGTCTCACCCACTTGGTGTGCTTGTCCGCTGATGACACCATTAAAGGTATGATTGTTCTATCAAGAAGAATATAGTGCATGGTCCATTAATAGTATTAAAATTTTATTAGATTGGGCATAGATGTGACAAATCTGGTAGCAATAGTAGTAAAATTCAGAACTTATTTTTCAGTTTATCAAACAACACCCAAGTCCAAAACATAAGCTATCATACAGATTTTACTAGATGGATGATTCTGATTTACCCCCATTTCTGTAGCCATCCATCCTCCAAGCCATGGATTGGATGGTCACAATGGTTCAAATTGCTGGTTGGAGATTTTGTGCAAAATGATTCGCATACGTCAGGTTGGTGGATGATATCATGGTAAGGCATTCGATGTTTGCTAGATCTATGGATTGGACTAAGCTCCCGATGTAACTAAAGCGTTCTATACAGTTAGGGCTGTCAATGATCACGCTGGCATGTAGGGTTCCTTGGCATTGCCTGCTTAGATCTGGATTTGTTAGTAAATGTGACCCAAGGGCTGGACCCAGGCCTAAAAGCGAAGCCCATATATTAATTAGGACAGCATTGGCCATTGGGCTTCCTATATGGTCTCTTAGCTTTTTCCATCCCCTGCCCATCTTCCAAAAATAGAGTGAAGTCGCATACTTAATTTAGAATTTCATCGCTAGGATGGAATTCATGGCTTTGAAGACGGAAATCATCTTACAAATTCAAAGCCATCGATTCAGGCCATCAATCATGCAATCTCCCAACTTTTGTTGCCCACCCTTCAGAAATGAATCAAGTTGGACATGAACCTAACCTAATGATGATGATCCAGACCATTCGTCATTCAGGTTGCACGTTTGATTGCCATCATCTCCAAAATCAAATATGCAATAATCAACCCTTCCAATCAATGGTGGTGACTCGTGAGGAAATGGCTGGTTATAATCTCTTATATCATAGAAATGGCAGGAACCTGATTTCCCAAATAACCGATTTCTCTAAACTTCCCACCATTCGTGACAACATAGGATAACCCAGTTTCGTTTACGTTTCACATGCAACACGTACTTGAATCAGATGCATTTAGATAGCCAGTGACGAGACCTCAATTTCTCGTGTAATCCAAGAGGGAGGTGGGTTACCCTTCATTGTTATATGCAAGGATGGTCAAGAGAAGAAAGCTACACTAATCGTATAAAACAAGCCAAGCAAGCTGCCAACGACTATACTCATTTTGGACCCAAAAAAAAAAAAAAAAAAAAAGAAGACAGGTACATTTGAGTGCTTTTTTGCTCTATTTTGAGAACAGACGATGTCAGCAATAATGGCACCCTGCAAGACTAGCAAAACGGTTGCACAGAGCCACGGAAATAATGGGCCCCACAAAGATAGAGAATCACATATGATCAGGACGAAGAAAACTGTGGAGTGTCCATCAGCATATCAGTTTTTACTACAAACCATGGCACCTACCTAAACACGAGTCCAGGGTCGCGGTCAAAATAGGTTGATGGCACAAACCATAGCCATGTATACAATCGATCACAAACCCAAATATCGAATCCACAATCTTATCAATCAATGCTGAGAGTGGTAAAACAAAAGCTTGGTTCTGTTCATAAAGGTAGTATGTGGCACGGGAGCATTTGACTTCCAATCCAAGACATTGCATCTGACATTCAATATCAGTACACAGTGCATGTGTACTGATCAGGACCGCCCACAAGATGACCCTACCATGCATGGAGCACTGGCCCAAGAAAAATGGCGACCAACTGAGGCAGCATCCCGATCTTGTACACGCGAACCATGCATACAAAGATCAAGTGCCTGATACAATATTATTAGCCTCCAACATAAGGTGCACCATTTTCTACTACTTGGCCAACAGAATAGAGTACTGATAGATGAACCATTTTCCATCTACTTGACCAACATAGATATAAAAACCGTGTAACACAAGTGAGAGTATATCCATCAACAAAGCGGGTGTACATACAAATACACCCTTATTAGTCAAACAAATGCTCCATACCAATTGAATTTTATTTTATTTTTCCCTATTAACCATTCCAAAATGCAATGCAGATGTCATTTCAGGCCAGATTCGGATTTAATTTACAGCAGACTTGGAATTGGTACAAGAGATTCTAAGCACAAAAAAAAAAGAAGCTCAGTTACATATGCACAAGCAACACAAAAAAAATATCGTTACCTGCCACAAAAAATCTGGCATGTCCTCAACAGTCGAGTGTTAGCAGTACCTTTACTGACTATTTATAAATAATAAGACAGATTATAAGGCCACCACGACCAATTCTGTTGTGTATGTATATATGAGGTTATTGAAGACGTTCACAATAGCTTATCAAATGAATTGTAATGGACACGAAGAAGAAGAAAAATAAATAAATAAATAAATACTTAGAGATGTTCACATACAAAGTCGCATGGGAACATACCATACAACACTTTCCTTCAACGTCACAAACAACGTTGTATGTGAACATCTATCATTGAGATGTTGTATGGGAACATCTATCATTGCAAGGTGAGCATTGCAAATGGTGGGACGCACCATAAGGATCGCCCGGGGGCACACCAGCATGGCCCATTCATCAGAAGAGAGGCAGCACCACAATCAATCAATAATAGGCTGCCCAACTAATGAGTGGACTGTTCCAATTTTCGTCAATATCTTCATGTTATGGCGGCCCACCAAAACACAGGAAAAAAATGATGTTTGTTCGAGTTCCCATACAACACTTACAGGAACAAGTCTCCTGAGGGCATGCTTCAACATCATGTGTCCTAAACACATACCTATAAATATCATTGTAGTCGACCAGACGCATTAGCAATGCTACCAAGCCTATTAACTTACTAGGATTATTTACAGACAACACTACACAAAAAAATTCAATCAGAAAAAGCACGGTTTCCACAAGCTTCAACTTCAAAGCAATGCCTACATGAACCATTGCTTTCTCATTTGCATGTAAGATGAACAATTCTATAGAATACACCCTCTCTCCATCCTATCACACTGCTGTTTGGCAAAGCCGATTAATCTCATCCTCATGTTCCAAAATAAAAGGCTGCAAATGTGTCCGCGACCAGCAGTTCAGATCAATGGTGACAGATGCAGATGCCAAGTTCTTCATAATCCTCACATCCAAAATACCAGCAAGTAATGGTATTATTCCCATCAAGGATGTCCTGGTAGCATTATATCCATATTAAGGTGATCCTAATTTGCATTGGCACTGACTAATAACCCAAACCAACCTAGTAAGTAAATAATAAACCTGTAGGTTCGCCCCTACATGTGAATCCCAACAAACAAAAAACACATAACCCAACCCAACCCAACAGTCCTCAGCTATATGAAAACAAGGCCCATGCATTCTCAAGGACCCTGTGCACTGAGCTAACCATCAAAAAGATCTAGAATCCAAGAATAGACTACTTTCTTGAGCATATAGAAGCTCAACAAGACTTCTTGAAATTTCTAAAATTGACTAAGGCTAGCAATATCATCATTGTATGAAGCAATCGCATCAAGTCAAATTGAATAGCCTGTCTATCATCTATAAGTTGGGACAATTAGGCAAGCAAAGGAGGTGAATCTCCCAGCTCTGAGAATGCATGGCATATCATCTAATGGCACAATGCCAGTCCCATCTTGAAAATAATAACTGCACCTACGACTCACTGCTTAGCAACAAAGTCCCATGGAACAGAATGTAGATTTAAACAGTAGTTTATATGGTTTTGAATCTTTCCAGAAGCATGCAGAGTATTTGATACTCGTTCCTAATCTCAACAAAATCCAGGAAAAATAGCACTGCTCCCCAACCCACCCAGAAAAGCATTACTCAAGAGCTCATTGCTTCAACAATGAATCTATGGTAGTTTAATTTTTCAACCCTCTCTAGACCATGATCTTAACTCAAATCCATTCAAGTGCATTATACCTTATAAAATACTAGTCATCGATTCATAACTGGCAGGACTAGATGACTATTACAGGAAAGAAATCACACTTAGCTGATAGGGCATGCAGATAGTGCCAAGTCAGAGTTAGTTTTTCTTCAGAAACATCCTAATTGCTTCAACTGCCGAGCAACATAGGCAACATGGGCCCACTGCAAATCGCTGGCAGAAAATACTAATATCCAAATATAATTTTCTTCGTACCTTCATGCATATGTCGTGGGAGAAAATTTTAACTTATACAGTGCAGATTAGAACCAATGAGCTGCAGCATGATTTCCAATAGTCCCACGACAGTATATAATTCCAGTATGCATTGGTTACTCACATCCACGCTCCATAAGCTATTAAAAGAACCATGTTCAATATATACAGATTGGTGCTGCCCATCATATGTATCTATCTCAATCAAAATGTTGATTTTTTAAGTGCAGTGAAAGGCTACTCAGCCCAGAATCCATCTTCCATCAAACACGCTTTGACCAGCAAAAAGCTTTTGGTCCATGAATTGTCAGCAATTCCCACCTTTATGTGCTAACATAACTTGCCAATGCAAACATTTAGGCAAAAGGTTGCATCCGAAGAAAATGAATCATGCCACTCAATATACAAACATCTTTTGAAGTAAATATTAGATCACTGATCCAAGTGATGTGGCAACTCATCCAATTTCAATCAACAGGAGCTGATCGTCACAGGAATCTTTGATTCTACTCATGCCACTGAAAACATTTGTTGTCGGGATTAAATGGCTGTAATAATGCCCCTTCGGAAAGGCAGGTAATATAAAAGTTCAATCCAGGAAGTCCAACCATACAAAGTATATCCAGGAGGCCTGAAATAGCATTATGGAGCACCACCATCTTTAGCATACTCGTATAGATTTGAAATGCATTAAACCTCTTCAACCATCGGCGGAGTTCTTATAGGTACCGAAATAAATATGCATTGCATACATACCACACTATGGTTCTCTGTTTAATATCCAAACCAAGGACTCAGTTTTCCTCACAGTAACAAAGCCTTGAAAGCAATCCATGTCTGGAAAACTACCCTCAATTGAAACGCCCACAGAGCCCTCGCCATGTAATTCTACTCCAACTCATCCCTACAAATACTTCAGACTAAAAGAGAAGCTTGACTATGCTCGGTAGGCATCATATCCAAGAGGCTTCAAACAATTGACAGGCTACACCAGCCACCTGTGATGTGGAATCTGTGTCACGAAGACAAATCCATGTGACCAAAAGCTCCAAACTTACCACTCAAGACTGCTAGAGAAAAGCGAAGTAATACCCTCTTGCAGAAGATTAATCCCCAACAAGAACCACATACAAAATGAAAATCCACATAGTTTCTCATGCAGCAAACTGTATAAACAAAACAACAGAACAGGAAAAGCAGTTCACGCACCTCAGTAGTAAGATCCAGAACCACCGCTCCCCAAGTATCCACCACCACTGCCCAAGCTCCGACCAGAATATAGTGACGAATAAGAGCTGCTGCCAACCTGCACACGATTATTTGAAGAAAAAAACGTTGAATAAGAAGTAGATGAGTGCAACATATAAGTAGTAGATAAGTGCCACATATAAGAAGTAGACAAATCCATGTGAGGAAGATAAAAGCATACGTCAGGCCCACGAGACAGATAATCACTGCCGTAGCTCGTAGAGTACATTCCAACATCGCCACTGCTAACAGAACCTTAAAAAACCAAAAAAACGTGTACATCATAGATTCAGTAACATAAAACAAATAGAAGGATGGAATCAATTACACAGTTACCAACTTTGCATACCTCCATAACCCATGCCATGGCGACTACCATACAGAGAATGAGATTCCTGTGAAGAAAGAGAGCTCCTACCACTACCATATCCCAGGTGAGATCTCCCAAGCCTAAAATGCAACAAGTGTTGATACCTTATAAGATATTGCAAAACTAAAGCACATTTCACACAATTCTGTTGTTCCAACACGCCACACAGTCAAGCAAGCCTAACCTTTCAGCATAAGCATCCCCATATACAGAAGCACTACTGCTCATCCCATAGTCCAAACGAGCCCTCGACTGACGAACACTGGTATCAGCATACCGTGGAGGAACATCATCCTTAAAGCATCGCAATTTTCAATAATTTAGATCATAGTTCACTGCAAAATAAAGCCCTAAAGAACAGGGAGAGACGGATGCACGCAAAAGATGCAACAGCTGAACTGTAAAAACGAGTAATACTGACCAATGCAGAATAGGGACGCTTTGACCCAGATATGGAGTCATAATCACGGCCTCGTCCCTCCCTATAACTTGGAGGAAGCCTTTCAAACCTCGGGTCATAGTCTTCTTCCATATAGGCCCGCCTTGAGGCAGTGCGAGGAGCACTGCGAGGAGCAACATCAGAGTAGCCAGATCCACGGGGAGTATAATCATCTCTATAAGATGATCGTCTCTCAGCAGCAACTCTGGAACCATAGTCTACAGCAGGCCTGCTTCTGGTAGGAAGCTCTTCATATCTTCCGTATTCCCTCTTTGAGCTGCTCTTGGGGTAACGAGGAACTGATAGGAGAGAAGACATTGCTTCAGAATAGTACATACAAGCACCTGGAAATCTAAACAGTTATGAGGTCGCCATAGAGAAGAAATGACATGGAAAATTACTTGGAGGCCTCCTGTCATAGGACCTTGCTGGGGGAGGTAAATGCCTAACTCTCTCAGGTGCTGCCATGACCACACGTCTATCTCTCAATCCAAACGGCCTCTTGAATCCACGACCAGCCATTGATGCCCCACGGCCTTCAAATTCTCTGGAGCCACGACCAGGGAACCTGCGAACTGCCACACCACGTCCCCAAGATCCCCTGCCACCTTGCATAGCCCCTCGTCCAATCCTAAAATCACCCCCTCGAACACCACGCTTCAATCGACCTATCCGATGGGGTCGTGACAGCCTAGCCCTTACTTTCACCTAAAAATGAATTAAATAACTCTCTAATGTAATGCAAAGTTAAGGAAATTGATAACGCATCCTTTCTATATTTATAACAAACAATCAACAAAACTAGACAAACCTTGTGATCTCCTTCACCCAACTCAGCATTATTGATGCCTTCAGCACAGGCCACTGCCATATCATGGGAATCAAAAGTGACAAATCCAAAATCTTTTCTCTTCGCTGAAGGCATATTCCGTGCAAGCTCAATCTTTTCAATCGCCCCAAATTTCTTGAGATGCTCCTTGACACGATCCTCATCCCATGAAGCAGGCAGACCATCAACAAATACTGTCTTAACCTGAAATCAATTTGCACAACAGTATATCACTAACTCAAAATCCCTTAAAACACAAACAACAGAAAAAATATAAACTGCATCAAGGCATGAAGCCACCACAACCTCCACAAACCTGAAATTAATGTTTTTTTTTTTTTTTTGAGAGAGAGAGAGAGAGAACGATTCATTTTATTAAAAAGGAAAAGGGAAGCTACCAAACCTGAAATTAATGTTGATTCTTGCACGAGGGAAGGCACATGACATTAAAGCTAAACCCTTTCCTATTTATGGTATTGTGCCCATAGCTCAATCAGATGATAAGTTGTAACAGACCCATAAGGCTAAGGGTTCAACCCAGCTTACATATGAAACGAAAACACCATCCCAACATATATTTTTAGAATCCAATATGCCATCCAACATTATGACACATATGACAAGGTCATGCATATGTTTTTGGACAATAACATTCACGTCTCATTCGCTGCAATCAAGCAGGCAATTACAATGATCCAATGATGTAAACTTGTCAGAAAAACAGTAAGGAAACCTGGGATTCATGGATACCTGTGACATGATTTCATCATCTGGTTCAATGAATGAATCTGCAAATGCAACCTTCGCAGTCCTATCAACTCCAAACACAATATCCCTCTTCTGGAGGCGTTTGTAAGCATCCATTGCATCTGAACGGGATGGGAACTCCAAGAAAGCAAACCCACGATTCATTCCCTCGTTGATAGTATCTTCAACTAAATTCAAATCCTCAACATTCTCGATTCCATAATGTTTCAACTTTTCTTTCAACTGTAATCATGTTCACATCACATAGTCAGGATAAGGGAATCCTATACATCACTGTTTAAAAGAAGAACCATGGACCACTTAAGTGTTCAAGCCTACTTACAGCTTCCTTAGTCCATGTCTTGCATATGTTTCCCAAAAAAAGTGTGTCATTGTCTTGACTTGGGGCAACACCACACTGTTTCCCATTCACCTGGAATGACGATGTAAAATTCTTAAAAAGAACATGGAAACCTTAGCCATATTGCAACTAAAGAATACACGAGGAAAAAAAAATACCATTGGGCTCTTAAGCTCAGAAACAGCCCGTTTTGCTTGTTCTACAGTTGCAAAACGCAAGAATGCAAAGCCCTTGTTTTTCTTCGTCTGGGGATTCATCATCAGTCTAACCTCAGTAATTTCACCAACAACGCTAAAGACTTTCTTCAAATCTTCTTCAGTTGCATCCTTGTCCAACCCACCAACAAATACTTCATACTCCTTGCGTTTACGCCTCTCCTTCGCAACTTCATGGTGCTCCTCTTCCTCAACAATATCTTCATGTTCCTCGTCATTCTCACCATCTTCTTCACCCTCACCACCATCCTCAAATTCCTCTTCAGCCATATTGCCCTCTTCTTCTTCACCTGCATCCCCCTCCTCACCCTCTACCTCAATGTCATCTCCCTCATCTTGACCATCCTCATGCTCAACTTCCTCATATTCCACCCCAGGGTCTTCTTCAGGCTCATATTCTGGTTCATTATCCTCCAGATCTAACCGTTCACCTTTATCATCCTCGTCGAAAGCACCTTTCACATCCTCTTCCTCTGTCATGAAAACATGTAAATACACATTTGCGGTTCAAGAGAATGGAAAAAAAAAATTACCCATGTCCACGAGGCCAATTCCAAATAAATTTTCCATTCTAGTTCCTCTAATGGCACATAAATCCACTTATAACCTACACCTAGCCAACAATATGCTATCTTATAAATCAATAACCCAGTATTATAGCTTCAAATCCAGACATGTAAACAACGCCAAAGGTAGGTAGTTCAATGTTTAGAAGAAGACAATTACCAAAATGCAGCTATACATTCTGCAAAGGAATATAACCCTATTCAAACCAATCGAACATTTTCACCCACATACATCAAAACCAAATTCAGATGCTTCACATTACGAGAAATGTGATTCCTACTTGGCAGAATAGGTCAATTTACCATCAAAACTGTTGCATGAAGTCCAAAAAGGACATTTTATTTCAAATATTAAATCCTCATTAAATGGAAACAATGGAAAACAAAAACTTCCACAAGATTCTAACTAAGATAACAACACAATCAAAACTCAAACAAGAAAAAACACTTACCAATGAAACAACATGAAAATCCTCAAGGAAAAATGTGTAGAACAGAGGAACTTTTTCCCATTTTCAATAACCCATCAAATAAAACAAACAAAGACAAATATTAAGTACCAAATCCCCATACGGGATAACGGGAAGCATCACTTAAACATTAAGCAAAAAGAGATATCCAAACAAACAAGCCTATATATCTAGCAAACCAAACAACCACCCACCAAACAAAACACATGTAAATCATTTTCTTTTATAAATATAAAAAAAAAACATCAACAAAAACAAACTGAAAAAAAAAAATCTTGATATTCTAATTTCAACCAAAAACAAGAAATATTTTTTGACTGCCAAGAAAAGAAAAAAGAAAATAACCCTTGCAGGCATAAGAAAGGCCCACGAGTACACAGAAGTCCACACACACAAAACAGTGAAGTTTCTCACACTTTCAACAAACCCATCCTGCAAACAACCCAACAACACAAAAATAAAAGCAAGTTTACATCAATCTACCATAAGAACCTATCCACAACCAAAGTTGGGGGGGAAAATGCATCCATCAAAATCAGCAATAAAATTAGCACGATATAGCTGAAAAAGTATAATCATTCTCCCAAACTCAACAACCTATCAATCAAAACAAACCAACAATTCAAATCCGAAATCAAAACAGGTCATCAATCTTTTGGAAAAAATACAACAGGAATTAAAAAAAAAAAGGAATAAACGAATTATAAACAAACAAACAAGCAAGCACGAAGAAGATAAACATAAAAAGATCCAAGATTTTCAGATCTAGGCAGAAAAAAGAAAAATCAGATGTACAAAAAGATACCTTTCGCCACCAGTAAGCCGTTTGCCTCAGCTTTCACCTCCGGTTCCGGTACCGATGGCTTCTCCACCGGTGGCTCTTCTTCAACAACCTCCTCCACCTTAGCCTCCTCAACCTTTATCTCTTCTTTCACTTCCTCGACGAAAACCGAAACCTCTTCGATCTTTGCCGGCTCCTCTGAAACTTCGGGCGCAGGTTTCTTCTTTGGCGTCGATTTCGCCGTCCTCGCAGGGTTTTTCTTCGGCCCCGCCGCACCGGCTGCCTTCTTCACCGTTCTAGGAGGCATCGCTGCGAGGTTTTCCTACGATCTACGCCTCGCAGACCAGAAAGCAGCAAAAAACCTAGATCTCGATAGGCAGATCACAGAAACCCTAGAAATCGAGGGACAAACCAGAACCCAGAAGAAGCCCTAGAAATCTAGATAGGAAAAAGATAAAAATAGAAAACCTAAAAATCCAGACGGGGGGAAAACCTAGCAATCGGGGTAAAAAGGAAGATGGAAGAACGATTTCATTGCCAGATATAACGACATACGATGAAAATAAAAAGAGAAACCCTAGGTTCTTAAAACTATATATGGAATGGAGGTATGCTAGAATACATCGCAATGTATTGATATATGATACGTCGGGACTTTTAACGTTTAAGGTCCGGGTCATATTTCAATGATCTAAACCGTTCATATGATGGGACACAGCTTCATTGGCGTAAGATAAATAAAAAACTCTTATATTTGAATATTTATACCCTTCGATCATTTGATCATTTATCTAATATAGACGGTCTTCTGTATATTTAAGGCGGTTCGGAATTTTTGTAAAAACATCCAACAAATATCTACACAAGCGTCCAAGCAAATAAAGTGTCAATTTTACTTTATGATACGTCCAAACTGGGACACGTAAATTTTGAAATTTCTTCTATGCGAAGACAATATTTCTCCGTGCCTGCGTATCATCCATCACACTCTACCAGAGTAGAGTAATCAAAGATTGGGGAGCTTCACAGTCACACGCGTGTACAATGCAATTCATGTACACTACTGCACAGGTGCCAGCATGACACATCGCATGGGTCTCCCCACGTTGTCCGCTGGTCAGGAAATCAATCGAGGGATGCTTGGTGGAGCCCACAGTGATGTTTGTGGAAAATCCACTCCATCCATCCATTTTGCAACCTCATTTTATAGAGGAAAGACCGAAAATGAGTTGGATCGAAAACTCAAGTGGACGGAAAATTGGAGAAAGAAATGGCTACCGTTGCAACCTTCCTCAGCTCCACCTTGATGCTTGATATAAAGCTTTCGTGGCCTTATGAATGTTTCAACGGTGGTCATTGAATCCCCACTGTTTCCTCTCGTATGGATATCGTGAGTTTTGAATCCACCTCATTTTTGGTCGCATGTCCTAAAATGAGCTCGCAAAACGGATGTACGGGTGGATTTCTTCCAAACATCACGGTGGGGCCCACCTGGCATCCCTGCGCAGGAAAATCCGCGTCCAAGGAATGGGCATGCGCCTGTTTATATTTTAAATTTCGGAGCAGATGAAGATCATCCTATTGAAATGATGAGACCCACTGGATGGACGGATTTGATCTCAGGTTCGTATGCTACGCTGGCACATGAGATGGCGTGTACATGAACTGCTTTCTACACACGTGCGGGCGTAGGCGCTTAGCTCAGCAAAGCTCCAAAAGATTCGATTATCTCAACCCGAAAGCTTTTTTGGGTAAGAATCACCGCAACGCCTGAAGTCCTGGCGAATAATGCTAAGCCCACACGCGTGTGTAATACACCTCATGTACACGCTACACATGTGCCAAGCATAGAACGCAGATTCGAGATCCAGTCCATCCATTAGATTGGTTCGATCTTTTAGATATTTTTCCAAAAATAAATCCAGCCCATTCTTCATATGGGCCCGACATTGGACGGGTCAAAAAACTTCAGCCAAGTTCTTCACAGCCGTTTATCTGTTTTGCAAACTGTGGCCGCTCTGAGTAGTGGATCAACCTGATTCTTGGACTCCAGTGTCAATATAGGAGTGCCCTTCTGATGGATTAACTGGATCTCGACGTGCCATGCTCGCACATGTGCGGCATGTACATGATCTGTATTGCACACGCGTGTAGGCTTAGCAAATCTTCTATTGCAATACTTCGTAACGCATTCCGCAAACGCTGTAAAGACACCATCACGCGCAGCTCACGTGCCAACCTGGACGGGGAGATCTTTTGGACGAGCCAGTCATCCCACATCAGGATGGCACGTATAATGCGTGGAAAGGTGCAGCAGCAGGACAGCAGCACAGAGATATCTTTTTGCCCGGGGCTGTGTGGGGTCCACAGAGATATCCGTGACAAATCTACTCCGTCCATCTGTTTTGAAAGACCACAATAGAACAGGATCCGAAAAATCCGTCAGATCAAAAACTCATGTGGGCCAAAACAGGGGGAATTGAACAGTGGGCGGTGACAGAAGTTTTGTATCAGGATGATATTTGTTCCTACGTTTATCTGAGAGGTAATAATTCTATGAACGGGTTGGATGGCATATAAACATCATGGTCAGCGCCAGGAAGGTTTCAACGGTGGAAGTTGCTGTTTCCACTGTTTCGTTGGTGTGGCCCACGTGAGTTTTGGATCTACTCTATTTTTAGAATCCTGTCCTATTGTGGTCTTTCAAAACAGATGGACGGAGTGGATTTGTCCTTTAAATCGCAGGTACCTCCTGCCAGGACTACGGCACTTGGCTGGTGGGATGCCGTTCATCAAGTGGGGCACATGTGTACATCGAACTGTGTCCGTCATTTTCTTCTCCTGCTGTCTATTTCTTGGTACCAAACTTATGGCAGGCCACTGTATATGCCTTTTATCACGTTGTTCCCGAACCCACGCTAACCCCACCTTCCTTACTCGATACCGACGTAAGGTTCGGTGAGAGGTACGAGTGCAGCTGGGGCTGGTTGGGTCAGGTTTAGAGTCAACCCGAGCCCAACCCGAGCCCAACCCGAGGACCAACCCGCAACCTGACCAGACCAAATTGCAACCCAAGGTACCCGAACCAAATTCCTCTATACCCAGCCCAATTGGACCTGACCTGACTCGACCCAGCCTAAATAAATGTGATTATTTCCAACAGGACCTAACCCAACGGAACTTGCTCAACCCGAACCCAACCAGATCTTAAATTGGGTTCCAGTTTTCCAAGTAGAACCTGACGTAAGGACCTTGGCAAGCCACCCCAAACTCACCCAAAGTCAGGTTGGATCAATCAGGATTCACGTTCGGGCTCAGGGTTGATCCGAACCCAAGCTGCGGCCATGGTAATAAGGCCTTCTAGTCAGTAACAGGACTGTAACTTGAGTTGGAGGAAACCAGAACCTAACTGGCCTCAAAGGTATGAGTTCATGATTTTAACTCATGAGTACGACTTAAATTTGGTAGTACCAATCCAGTTTGATATCATGAGAATTTGGCAGTATCCAATCGAGTTTGATAGCATGGGCCCCATTATAAGTATTATTGGACATGATATGATTATGCATTCGATTAAAATTATTTAGGAAGGGATTTATCAGCACTGAGATTGGATATTTTCATGAGATAAATGGTACATTCATTGCTGCAATACAGGCGTTTGGATCATATCTATGCATGAATTTTTTTTTTTAACAGCATGATACATTCTTAATATGATATTTGAACCTTTGATAAGCCACATTCCGATATTTTAATCTTGAACCTGTTTGAGAAGAATGCACATTTCACCATTGTGGCTTTTGGGACTATGGTTTTCGTTGTCTAGAACTCATTGCGAGCAGGAGACAAGGCATAAAATCTTTAGCAATTCTTAAAACTATATATAGACAAATTTTGTATATTTATTGCAGCAATGTGATTTCGAATATTTTCTAACTGCAAGTATGTTATTTGCAGATGATGCAGGAGATTGATTAAAAGCCAAGAGAAACGACAGAAAGGATTCCCAATACAAAGATGTGGGCAAGATGCCCCGGAGGAAGCTAAATTGAAAGCCGCCTGATTAGAATCTTTGGTTGAGATGGGAAATGAAATGTTTGCTGCCCCATCCAAAGATCTAATCTCTTTTATATAAAATCTAGACTCCAACGATGGTTCTTGACCCCTTCGACCCAGCGGCTATCATCTCTGTCTGGTTCCCTGAGAGAACACGCAACAAGCTCCAGAAAGGTAAACTTTATATAACCGCCTCTGACACCCCTAAGGAATTGCAGATGACATAGTTTTGATTGACAAAACAAGGGAGTTGGTAAATAAATGCAGAGCTGGAACAAGAACTGCATTGGTGTGAAGGAGTGACTGGGTTCAAGTTGGATGGTGATTTTGGGATTAAAAGCAACAAACAAGAAAAAGCTAAATTCAACAGATGCGATCATGAGATTCAGTTTGAAGAAAAAACAAAGACATGGGAACTGATCAGTAATTCAATAGCATTACTGATAAACGCAGTGGGATGGTTATCTTGTGCATGACAACAACAAAAAGAAAAAGAAAAAAAGAAAAAGCATTTAGTTGTTGAATAGTTCCATGAACATCAATGTCATCTTGCAAGTTCAATCAACAGAACAAATAAAAAGCTGTGGGCTGATTTTGGCGCACCCAGAATGTATAAGAAAGAATGTGCATCCTCTCAGCCACACTGTGTAGTGGACCATTTAGAGGATATACCAGATACCCCCATCCACAAACAGCATCCCAAATGGGAGTGGAATTATAACAGGTTTCAGTTCCTATCATCCCATTCTGGTTCCTGTGGGCAGCAGATGCACACCTTCATCCGCATTTTTATGGAGGATCCAAAGTAGCCCTTAGATTGTAAGGTTCGTTAGAGTAACAAATGAAAGACATGAGGAGAGAAAAACCCTGTGAAGATGGCATGCACCGTCATCAATTATATTATGATGTACCATTTACTTGGAAACAAATAGAAGCCAAATCCAAAACTGCATGGCTACAAATCCATCTGCAGAGTGAAGTAGTGCATGCTAGCCGCTGAAGAAAGGCCAGAACAAGATACAAAACCCAAAGCTACAGCAATCAAGCCTCCAACTACAACAGTTGATTGAACTGCTAACCTTCAGTGGTTCGAAACAATGTCTCAACCTCTGCAATAATGCTTTGAGCTTCCTCAATCTCAGGACCTTGCTGATTCGACTCCTTCAACTCTTCCTGAAATAGAAGGATATGTTAAGAGTCCATTTCATTAAATCACAGTGCATCTAGTTTAGCTCAGTAGGCTATACAGACCAATATTCCTTTCAGGTCAGCAAGGGAAGCCTCCAGGCGCTTGTGGCAGTCAGGAACCATCATTCTCGACTCGGCCAACACATTCTCCTGTTGGAAGAAAACAAAAGCTACTGAAATGAAGTCGAACTACTTAAGTCTTATAAGTTCTAAGAGTGACTGTCTACACGTTTGAGGTTCTATACGTTCCCAGATTAAGCACCATAAAAACCAGGCTGCCTAATTAAGTTGCTAGGCAATAGCTATAACACTAGATAAACCTGCTTAGATATAATTATACTAAGTGACAAGGACAAATAATCATTTTACGAAATGTATTATCATGTCGGGTTTCAACGTCACCATGTCTAACGCCTTGTGTATGTGTCTAAGCTGAACTGTGCTCAACAAAACAATGAGAAGTTGTGACCAATTCAATATGACAAATGGGTATTCACAAATCTCAATACAATGGGACTGAGAGAATTAATAATAGGCCATCAATCAGAAAATACCGTAGTTGTTAAATTCATTTTGTTTCGGCTAAAACAGCTGAACTGTTTCCTTTCTCTAAAATAAAAGTGAAACCACCCTGTTTCATTTGGGCCAAAATTCCAACAAGTATCAGAGCATTTGTGCCCAGAATGTTTCCAGCACAATTTTTTCTCTATAGTTTCTGATTTTCAGCCATTAGAGCTGGTAGTTCTCAATGCCACTAGTAGCATTCCACCGCTAAAAAAAAAGGATCCAGAGTGGGAAGGTTAAAAATTAGAGAACACTCTCCTTTTCCCTTTATAAAAGGCAACTAAGCTTTTATTAAGAAAGGCCAAAATGCAAAGAATAAAAAAATAAAATAAAATAAAATAATTAGAAAAAGGGCCAGACCAACTCGACCCACTTCACTATGGATGAGGGCAACCAAACACTTATAACCCAATCTAATAGATCAATTCACCCTGAATACATCCACAACCAACTTGTGGCTACCTGAAAGACCTGATTGTTCCGCCACCCAACAACACCCTCAAGATCCCCACTAGAACCAACCTCCAAGCCACCTCATCTTTCCTCACTTAACCTCCCCCATGCCATGCGAGGAAGAGCTCTTCAATTGACCTGGGCATCACCCGCAAGACCTTGAAGAGAGGAAGAAAAGCTTCCCCATTACGTGTTGGCAGACGCACAATAGATGAACAAGTGGTTCACCGATTCCGCATTCCCTCGTACACATTGGACAACAGTTGGGGACCACCATAGTTGAGGATCACTCTCCTTTGGCAGAGAGGGTTTCCTATTTTCTCAAAATGAGTGGAACTTCCAGAAAGACAGTTAAGAAAATGGATGACACGTTCAATCACAAAAAGAAAAGAAAAGAAAAGAAAAAAACAGTAACACAGAAAAAGGAAGGAGAGAGTTGTGGCCAAATCAAGGACTGGAAGTGGCATGTTGTACTAAATGCAACATCCAAAGTCAAGAGTTTCTACTAGGGTTGCCAAGAAAGTTGTTAATTGCCATAAATAAGAGTCGTATGCAGAGAAGCCAATCCATTAAGCAAAAAGTATTAAGGAATCCCATTCGAGAGTTCACAAAGCATGACAAGAGAAAGATGGGTAGAGACTTAGCAGCAAAACATCACATGAGTGATTTTAACGACCTTGGAGCACATTACTTTAACACCATAAAAGAATAGAAGAAGAAGAAGAAAACTAGCATGTAAAACCAATAAAACCGACTGTATATATGTGGTGATGAGAACTGAACTTAAAATGGACAAGATTAGGCCACTCACAGTGATTCGAAGAACTAAACACTACATTTTGATAACAAATCCAATAAAAGGGAAGGATGTAAGCAACACTATCTCTATGATGTCGGACTTGCAAAACAGCAATAACTAAACTATTACAAGTGAGCATGCATACTACTTTAGTCACAATATGCATGCTCCAATTCTCACCATCCTCACTCCTGCTTCCTAATCTCACCAAGGTCAAAAACATGCATGTATAGGATGTGTACAACTCGTACTTTATCTAAAAATAACTTTGAAGTTTGAATAGCTCGATTCTCACCCACAACATGGGCATTCTTCTTAGCAAGAATTATTGCAGTAGGACAATGGCTAGGAGGATTTGAAAGGCATTATGGCATTAAGATTTCCAAGGTTTGGCCAAGGCTTAGCTCAAGACCCCACTACTCGTCATATTTGGTTTGGTATTGCAATTACACATGATTTTGAGAGTCATAATGATATTACTAAGGAATGTCTTTATCATAACATTTATGCTTCTCACTTTGGGCAGTTAAAAATAATCTTTGTGGACTTTCGGAAATTTGTTTCATGTAGCTAGGCAAGGAAATTCTAAAGCATGGGTATAGGATAAGGTGTTCCATAACAGTAACGGTGGCCGTAACTGGCCACCACCGTTACCGTTACGATACGGGCCGTAACGGCCGTTACGGACCCCGTATTAGCCAATACAGCCCTTTTTTTATTTTCTGAAAAATACAAGTTATGGGACCGTATTGGGGCCGTTACGGCCTATTTTTTCCGTAACGGCCGTTACGGTCATTTCGACCTCATAACGCGTAACGGTTATGATCGTTTCCGTTACATATCAGCCGATACGTAACCATTTTGAGATACCTTGGTACAGGACCCTTTACATGTAAGACCTATTGCTGCTCATGCAATTTGAGATCTTCATTTTGGTCAACTAGCTGTAGAAGCCTTTACTTGAGGAGGTGCTCTCGGCCCAGTGAATATCGCTTATTCTGGTGTTTATCAGTGGTGGTATATAATCGGCTTACACACAAATGAAGATCTTTATACGAGAGCTCTTTTTCTATTATTTCTTTCTACCATATTCTTAATTGTGGTTGGTTACACCTACAACCCAAATAGAAACCAAGCGTTTTGTGGTTCAAAAATGCCGAATCTCGTCTCAATCATCATTTGTCAGGACTCTTTGGAGTAAGTTCGTTGGCTTCGAAAGGACATTTAGTTCATGTTGCTATTCCCAGATCAAGGGGGGAGTATGTTAGATGGAATAATTTCTTAGATGTATTACCGTATCCCCAAGGGTTTGGCCCACTTTTTACAGATCAGTGGAATCTTTATGCCCAAAACCCCGATTCCAGTAGTCATTTATTTGGTTACCTCCCAAGGAGCGGGAACTGCCATTCTAACCCTTCTCGGGGGACTCCATCCACAAATTCTCAAAAACAAGCATGGAGAGTATACCAAGGACTTCACTCTAGAAAATCACTAAAAATATAGTACCATTCCAAACCCGTTGGTAAGAATGATAAAATTGCATATCCAATGACCAGGTCATCTCTGAGGCTTTAGGTGCATACCTGTTGCTTAAGATCGTAAGGATCAGCTCCTTTCTCTTTCATGTCTGCAGTTTTTGCAGTTTCTTTCTCAACCTCTTTCTCATAAGAATGAAGCTCTTTAAGGACACGTTTGCATGTACCAGTTTTGATTTTCAGGTTTCTAAGAGTTGACATATTGAGCTGCACCAAAGAGAGGATGTCCTCTTCAGTTACTAACTGTAACATATGAAAGCACAAACAAGAATGATGCTTTTTCCTTGGAAGAGATACATTCATGAGGCCAATCCATGCAATTATTAGGCAACAGAGGAAAAAATTCCAAAAAAAAAAAATGCTCCAACACATTTCAGTTGTGTGCACCAGTGGTAACAGATCATATAAATGCAAAACGTAAGTGTTAGGGAGCCACTATTCACGCCTGTCATAATTGACAGAAAAGAAAGACAATGCGTATTACAATAGTACCATATTATTGTATTAGCAGAAGAAAAGAATGAGTGTGTGCATCAATGAGGGAGCGGGGTGCAGATATCAATTCTCTACCTGTTACTGTTATTAACTGGACTTTTCAAGTGATGTAGGGCTTGCTACCAACTGTCCATGACATAAATGATGTATCCAGCTCACACCAAACCATACCAAGAAGTAAATGGCTCATGGACAGCTGACAGATGTAGATTACAACATTGACATGTGATGCAACCTGTATCTCATCCCACACGTGCACTGCTCCACACATGCACATGAAGAGGTCCAGATGGGGGCCCACACATGGCAGGAGTCCCTTGTTGCAATTTCCTCCATTATTTAAGCTTCTTAGGGGATTCTTTTTATCTTTTAGACAGTCCAGTTTTAGTAGATTAGAAATAGAAATATTCAACGACTTACAAGTAGGCTCTTATGGCCATACCTAAGTAGAACTTTTCATGAGATTTTTTTCAATAGGAGTTGTTGAGAGTTTTTCTTACAGTGGAAGAAGGTAGGGGGTTTGTGATCTCTAGCATAAAGGCTAGAGGATTGTTGAGCCTTGCTCTCAATCTTTATTCTTCTTTTTATCTACCTGTGCACGTGGATGTTTAAGCCTAGCCTAGTAAGTTATTTTCAATTTGCAATTAGTTTCAATTTTTTTTATTCTAGTTGCATTATTTTTGGTATCATAGCAAGTTCTACTCTTGGAAGGGCTTTATTTCTCCTCACTTCCTCCATTCTTCTTCCCCTTTTTTCTTTTTCTTCTCCAAATCAGACCCCACTAAACGTCCAAAACAGTCCAATCTGTTCCATATCTCATCCCATTCACAGCCCCAAATCTGAAGCAAAATAATAATAATAAAATAAACCAGACCCATTCCTTGACCTATCCAAATTTAGTCCTGAAATCTGTAACCAATCTCTCTTCAAATCTGTCCCGTATCTGCTTGCAATCCAGTCCCATTGCAGTCCAACTTGAAAGTTGCACTCCACAAAACTTTTTGTTTTTTGTGAAAGATGAAGCTTTATTAGGCCGCAGCCAAAAAAAGAGAAAAAGACAACTAAGGGACAGAAAGAAAAAAGAAAACAAACGAAGAAAGAAAAAGAAAACGGGAAAAAAAAAAAATACCTAGAAAAAAACTAAACAAAGCCTAGAGCACAAATTAAAAGTACATCAACAGCCAGACGCTCGGCTGAAAATACCCTAAGAGCATAACCCAAATTAAGGAGCCCAATCCCAGAAAAGCTGGATAACCTTATTGAAGACCCCTACGGCCACGATACTTTTATTACGAAAGCACCAATTGTTTCTCTCCCCAGATTGCCCACAGAACAACTACCTAGGTGAGTCTCCATTTTTTCTTTCCTAGCCTCCAACTGTGCACTGCATGCCAAGAGAGGAGGAGATCCTCAATGGTCAGTAGACATCCGCTAATGCAAAAATCCTTGCCCACACTTTGGACAAGAAAGGGCAATGGATAAACAAATGATCCAGGAACTTGGCTTCTTGATAGCACAACAGACAGACATTGGGGAGAATCATTCCCCTCTTATGAAGATTGCTGATTGTTAACACTCTGCTTCTACCCACAAGTCAACCAAAAGCCGCGATTTTGGGAGGAACCCCATAGGTCCAAACCTTGCTCGTAGAGCAGTGGTGATCCAGAAAATCGAACTGGGCAAAATGCTTCGTACAGGGTGCACACAAAGAACGAGCCAGACAGCAGCTAACTTCCAGAAGATCGAATGTTCTTGATTCGGAGATAGGAAGTGACCCTGCAAACAGAACAAAAGAGATGCTCAGTCTTCGATCTCGCTATCAAGCAAATTCCTCCTAAAAGGGGGAAGCCACACCCCTTCCTCACCACTTCTTGAGAAACAAGAAGTAACAGGAATATGAATGTCCGAACAAAGGGAGGCGAGCTTCGGAAAGACAGAGATCAGAGGTTGATCAACAAGCCATGGGTCAACCCAAAATCTAACTCTCCTTCCATCTCCCACCACAAACTTTGATCTTTTAAAAACTGAAGGAGCTTCTCTGTTAATTCCTTTCTAGATATAGGAAGATCGATAAAGGAAAAGACTTTTTAGTCCACCAGCCCATCGAGGAGGTACATATTTAGAAAATGAGGGATATCCATAGACTGCTATCCTCTGCCCCCCCTCCCCCCCCCCCCCCCGGAAAGCAAACCTCTTCCTAATTCAAAAGGGGAAATTTACTTAACAACAATCCTCCTTGCCACAAGAAATCCCTGAGAAGCTTATCTATCTTTGGCATGACAGATTTTAGACATCAGAATAAAGACATATAGTAAACAAGAAGGTTTGATAAGGAAGCCTTGCACTCCAAAAAACTTTCCCATTAACTATTCGCAAAACAGTTCATCAGCCCCAAAATCTGTCGCTAATTTCAACCATACCCTGCTAGGTTTCCGTCCAAATCTGTTAAAAAACCAGCCCATAAAATTCAACCTTCTTACACCCGGAACACTGGCCCCCAAACCAGCCTTCATAAATCTCTACTTTCCTTTTCCGTTATACCTCCATAAAACCTCTGTAATACCCATTGTTTATGCCCACGAGAGGTTCCTATAGTTCTTCGAGGTAGGGGGAAGTCAAGATGATATATCAACGACACGCAAACAAATTTTGAAAGATTGGACCCGACAAACGACCAGTTTGAGAACATGGAAGGTCGAATGACCATTTTGGAAGGCAGCCGTAAGAATGATGATATTGATGCTCAAGTCAACAGAATGCTCAAGGAGCATCCAACATCAGAAGGACGCATAAAATCAGGAACTAGCACTCATCAACAACCACCTATCACTCAGACTCCATGGAGACCTAATGATAATTTCAGAAATGAACGCCAGGCTTGTCCCGGATATCAGAAGCCCCGACATCCTCAACAGTGTTTCAAGTAGCGTTCATAGAGTAGCGGTAGCATAGCCGTAGTGTTACGTAGCGACTAAATAGTGTAAATTCCCTATAGCATGTGCTACAAGAGTCGTAGCATACGCTACAACTACGTAGCATCTATTGCTTGTAGCGTAAGCTACAATGTATTTTTTTTTTAGTTTTATTTTCTAAAATTGTGTAAAATTCACATCATAAAAAAAAAACACTTAAAATGTAAAGTTAAAGCCAAACCTTTTTTTGTTTACTTTCACTTAAAATGGTGGTGATCCTTTGTTAAAGTTGGTGTGAAAATCACACACTAAAAAAACCTTTAAAACTAAAAAGAAAAAGGATTTCAAAAGAGGGTTTTCAAAAACCCCTCTTCATATAGATGACATCTGTATTGTAATTAATACTCTTAACCTGTGGAATTTTTATTTCTTTTTATTCTTGTGAGTTGTGACTTGTGGTTTCAATTAGACATTATTAATTAAAGTGGTTTCCTGGGAAAGTTGTTGATACAATAATTATTTGATTTGTTTTATAACTTTATATATGTAGATTAGCTTTTGATAAATGATAATTAATAACTTGTTCGAACATGCTTATACTTGGAAAAAAAAAAAAATTTAATAGAAGAATAAAAAAAAAATGAGTCATTTGTTGGGCATTTTTATATTTTTTGTTCTTTGTTTTACTATTTATCATATTTTTTCTATTTTTAAATTAAAAAATAGAAGTATCATGTAGCTTAAGCTACAAGCTACAAAGACCTGAACACTATGCACCACGCTACCGCTATTTAAAACATTGATCCTCAACAAGGATAACAGGCACTTGTAGCTCTTCGTCATGATTATCCGGATTCTGTTGAAGCTACCCAATCGACTTGCAAAAAAGACCCAACTAGGTGTGTGAAGGTGGAGATCGCAAACTGCAAACTACAGTAGCAGTGTTGATCCTGACATTCTGCACAATTGGTTAGAGTAAGTGGAGAATTATTTAAGTGGTTTTAGCTCACCGAGAAAGTCAATTTACGGTTTACAACATTGAAGTTAAAGAGACCAGCCCTAAAGTGGTGGAATTCAGTGGGGAGAAACTTGCGACGCGGTGGCCTTCAACCCATCTCAAACTGGGAAGAGATGAACGCCAAGATAAAACAGAGATTTCTACCATCTGGTTATGAATTCAAGATGTTCAGGAAACTTCTAGATCTACAACAGGACAATCTAACTGTTGAAGAGTACACCCAAAAAAATTACAATCTTAAATTGAGGTGTGATTTGGCAAAGACTGAACTATGGCAGGCAGCTCGCTGTTGCAGAGGGCTCAGGAGGAGCATACAGAATGAGGAGATAGAGGTCCAGCAAGAGGCTGTAAATGAAGCATGTCATATTGCAAGCATAAGAGAAGCACAGTTGGGCAACAGCCGGGAGTAGTTATTCGCATACTCTGACATCCCAAAATATGGCTCCATGCAGTTCTGGCCATCGTGACAACAACAGGGCACAAGACACACAATCGGGGAGCAATGGCAGTAACTTGCGCGCCACACAACCACAACAAAATTTTGAAATAAGGGCACAACAGTTGCCACAAACCAAGGCAAGGCCACTAACAATTGTTTCAAGTATGGTGGCTGAGGACACATTGCCTCAGCCTGTCCAATACGGAGCTTATTTTTTGTGAGGAACAGGAGGAGGGATGGTACGATGAGGAAAACAACATGGATGATCACTGTGTAGATCAAAGCGAGGAACCAATTACAGAAGACGACAACTTAGTGCTTGATGGTCTACTAGAGAAGACTATATCATGCATAGTCAGGCATACTTTGACGGCAAACAAAGAAGTAGAGGAAGAAGATTGGTTGTGAAAACATTTTCCTCAAACATGAAGTGTGAAGGACTCGTGAAGGTTATCATAGATGGTGGTAGCAACATGAAGGTAGCTTCACAGGGCATAATCAATAAATTGAAGCTCAAAACAGAAAAACATCATAAGCCATATAGAATTGTTTGGGTTAAAGACACTTCTATTCTAGTAACCAAGCAATGTTTGGTAAATTTCTCTCATGGGTTGTACAAAGCGTGTGGTGTGACATCATCCCTATGAAGGTCACGCAAATTCTATTGAGTCAACCATGTTGTATGACAGGAAAGTTTACCATTCCAGTCACAAGAATACAAATACCTTCACATACAAAGGTAAGCATATTACTTTTAAGCCAATGACAGATGATGAGCAGCAACGAGAAACCACAGTTTCGATAGTGCTTGGAATGTCTCAGTTTGTTGAGGAGAGCCATGATCTGGGAGTCATGTACGCATTAATGGGACGAGAAAGTGAATTCGAAACAACTCATGATGCTACAACAACACCACCTGAAGTTCGGGACTTACTATCCGAATTTCAGGATGTGGTTACAGATGAGTTGTCACTAGAGTTTTAAATAGCGCGTAGCCCATTGCATAACATTCGATGCTCCATAGCGTGGCGTAAGCTACATGAAACTCCTATTTTTAATTAAAAAATAAAAAAATATATTATAAATAGTAAGAATAAATATGATAAATAGAGTAATGGCTGACATGATGGACTAGACAGGTTGAATTCCATGCCATACAAACACCACAGTGGGCTCCACGCAACAACTGATTGTAGAACAAGCCTATTCTACAATACTGCACAGTACCAGCTCCAAAAAAAAAAAAAAAAATGAATCCACCCTGCTGATCCAGGCATTGAGCTACAACATAGAAAACAATGGCCAAAATTTAGATACCTAAGAAATTCAAGCCTATCCAACCATCAAGCGGGCCATGCACCTCCACTAAAGCTTGGTGGGCCACGTGATGGTTGGATGGGTTGCATGTCATGCCATATGCACACCACAGCAGGCCCCACAGAAAAAAATGTTGTAGAACAATCCTATCCTACGACATTGCATAGGAACCTACCTCCCAAAAAAAAATTTAAAAAAAAAAATCCCAAAAGAAACCATAAATCTTTATTTGAAATGAAAAAGAACTGGCTAAGGGTCAATAACATGCCTCTATCAAGCTTGAAAGGAGATCCAATCAATCAAAAAATTGAACTCCACAGTCGTACGGACATGAAAAGGGAGAAATTTGATTTCTTACCTTCGCTTGGGCTCCAATACTCTTGAAAATATAGCAAATGGAAGGCCAATTGATTGGCAAAAATCTCTTCTTCAATGGCTTTGTGGATCTAGGAATCGAAAAATCAAAATTGGGGACTGGAGGAGTGCTTGTCGTCCAGTATTTGGGTCCCTCTTTCGAAATCCGTTAGTTTTAACTTTTAAGGGGTCGTTTGGATGGTGGTAAATGGTTTACGTTGTAAATGATTTACTAGTAAATCACTTAAAGTCTGTAAATGATTTACAGCCTGCCCGTTTGGCTTTAAGTTGTAAATGATTTACTAGTAAATCATTTACAGTGTTTGGATAGCCTATAAATGGTAAACTAATCTGCTTCATAGGCTTTCATTAAAAAAATAAAAATAAAAATAAAAAATAAAAAGTTGTTGCCATCTCCTTATTTACCAGTAAATGAAATCTCAGCTTTTTGCTAGTACATGAGAAGGGGGCTTTGCTATAAAATCATTTACAAGTAGTAAATGATTTACTAGCAAATTAGAGCATCCAAACACAAGTAGTAAATGATTTGCTAGTAAATCATTTACTACTTGCCCCATTTACCACCATCCAAACGACCTCTAATAGATTTTGTTTAAATGTGAATTTTGCACCATTGACAACGAGCATAAATTCCCAGCCGTACATGTGGAGGCCCTTTTATAGATGGTTAATATTGTTTGATATGAGTACATTTACAAATATTCTCCATCTACAGTAGACCCACTGACTTTGGTGGTTCCTTGGATCCACCAGATCGGCATCCTTTGCAAACCACTTCCCGTCCCCACATGTATTGAATATGCTATATGCCTATATCCACTATTTTTGTATAATTGGAGGACATCTGGTAAACTTGGGAGGACAAAAAATTTCATCTTCCCACTTTACAATACAAGCGGTAAATGTATATGATGATCCAAATTGTTCATTCATTGGGACAACTAGAATAGGCAATAGACCAAATATCAGAGCGATCAGACAATCCTAGCCATTTAAGAAAAAAAATAATGTATAAAAATCACTAGAGTCAGGTCAATGATTGAGATAATTGATTAGAAAGTCCTCATCTCTTGCACTTTCAACAATCTGATTATCAGAGGTCAGGATGGAAAACCCATATTTAAAAAGAAATGCTGGGGTCATTTAACAGACGATGGATTGATGAGATGAATCACAGCACTCCTATGCAAAAACCGAGCCAGTCATCAGGTGGGACCCAGTGAATATGACGTGCACACAATTCAGGCCAGTTCACTCATGAGGCGGGCTACACAGACGATGAAAATGGACAGTTGAAAATAAAATGAAGCAATGTTCCACATCCGGTGTACTCGTGCGCCCCACCTGAGAAGCAGAGCCGCCTGATTTTTGGGCCAAGGCACGTTCATGAACCCCACTTGATGTCTGGTCCAGATCACATACTAGCATGAGATGATTCACTGATTCGAATCTCGTCGTGTGGATCATAAACGGATTGAATGAGAAAAATAAATCATAAAAGCAGCAGAAAAGGATTCAATGGATTATTTCTAAAACGGAATAATTCAACAGAAAATGAAAAGGAAAAGAATGGATGTAATCAAACCCTAATCAGAGAGATCCAAGTTCTCGCAGCGGGGTTGCGTAGAATCGGAGCAGTGAAATGGCGGGAAGATTTGAACGAGAGAGAGAGGATTTATAGGGGATTGGAGGCGAAGGAAAAATCGGCAAGTGGGCGTCGGTTGGATTATGCTGTCGATGACTCAAGAGCTTCGTCCACCTGAAATGCGATGGCTAC
Source organism: Liriodendron chinense (assembly GCA_003013855.2). Taxonomy (NCBI): domain Eukaryota; kingdom Viridiplantae; phylum Streptophyta; class Magnoliopsida; order Magnoliales; family Magnoliaceae; genus Liriodendron; species Liriodendron chinense. Next base: position 7,355,209 of record PVNU02000637.1, on the reverse strand, counting down.
AAGGACTCGGATTCGGTAGTGACCCTACCGAGGTCTCGTCGGGGCTGTTGGCCCACAATGATGTATGTGTTTATCCCTGCCGTCCATCCATTTTGCGAGCTCATTTTAGGGTGATAGCTTAAAATGAGGCATATCTAAATCTAAGGTGGACCATACCACAGGATGCAGTGGTGATTGGACGCCCACCATTAAAAGTTTCGTAGTAGCCCACAAAAGTTTTGGATCAAGCTGATATTTGTGGTTTCCTTCATTGAGGTCCGTGTGAGCTAATCAACAGGTTGGATGGGAAATAAACAGTAAAATGGGCCTTAGGAAACTTTTAATTGCTGGCGTTCAATTGCCAATGTTTCCTGTGGTGTGGTCCCTTGAGATTTGGATCTAATCTCATTTTTTTTTGGCTCAAGCCCTAAAATGAGCTGGAAGAATGGATGGACGGCATGGACGAGACCTTGGCACCGAAGGAAGCGGATTGGGTACTGAGTAAACTCTGTGGGGGCCGTGATTTATGTGTCTTATCCATGCCATCCATTTGTTTAAACAGCTTATTTTAAGGAGTGAAGCCAAAATAGAAGCATATACAAAGCTCAAGTGGACCACACCACAAGAAAGTGTGAATTGAACGCCTACCATTGAAAACTTCTTGGGAGCTACAGAAGTTTTGATCAAGCTGATATTTATGCTTTCTCTTCATCAATGTCTTTGTAACCTTATAAACAAGTTGGATGACAAATACGTATCACTGTGGGCCCTAGGAAGGTGTCAACAGTGGACGTCATTATCCCTACTGTTTACTTTGGTGTGGTCCACTTGAGCTTCGGATATGCTCCGATTTTGGTAGCTCCCCATAAAATGTACTGGATGAGACACATACATCCACAGTCAGCCCCACAGAGTTTACTCATAACGATACTGCGTGCGGAGTTGCTCCATACGACAATCCGCCGGTACCCGACGAGTCACTACCGAATGCGAGTCCCTAGTTTATTGTCTCCCTGCACGTGTCATTTGTCAATGGGCACGTGCAGGAGATTATGATCGTTTATCAGGTGGGCCCGCCCGTAAAAGTTGGCATCCGTTGATACTTAGTGCTTGGTAGGGCATGGGCTGAGGTAGTACGAAAGGATTCGAAGACCAATGGTTTCCCTGAAGATATAATCGGTGATGAAGTGGAATGAACGATGATGATGATGATTGATTGATAGGTGAACCCAGACCATCTGGGTACCACACTAAGTAGATGGACGGTTTGGATCCAGCGATTGACCTACCACGTAGACAACCAATATCCTGCATCGTTGAACGGTGTCCCTGAATTTTCAATTCTAATAATGGGACTGCGAATACTTTCAACACCCTCGAGCTATTTGCCAGGCAATTCCTACAACAAAGAGCACTGTGGGACCCATCGTGATGTGTAAGTGACATCTATCAGTTGTGCCAGCTCATTTCATGATCTGAGCTCATCAGTTCAATACAAAACTCTCAGTGGGCCACACCACGTGAAAAATAGAATGAGAACAACCATCATGGGAAGCTTTTTGGGCCCACCGTCTTGTTTATATGCCATCCAATCCATTCATAAAATACCACCATTTTGCACACCCTAAAAGAGAACTGATTACCTGGAGGTTGAATGCAGGGCAAGAGCCATTAAGTGCATTTTCAGCCACAATTTTTAAAAAACAAATATTTTTTAATCCCCAAAATTCCAACTGATTTTTCATGACTGAAAATGATGGGTGCAGTTCTTGCCATGGCAGGCAACCCCTAGGTGATCAGTAGAAGCTCCACATGACTGTGAGTCACAATGGGAAAATACTATCTAAATATGATGTCAACAGCCAGGATGTTCATCATGGTGGACAGTCAATGAACAGCCTAGATCCCACACACATGTGCAACATCTCTGCGCGTACAAGGAGGCATTTCAGTTGATGCCTGGATCTGGGTGACAGCAAATAACATTTTTCTACATGGTTTGTTCATCAGTTTCACTTTAAAGGGAACGTTTTTTACAATTTACCTTTGAAATAAAATCAATTTCCCCAGAATCCTAATGGGCGATGGGCTTTTCTTAACTTGAAATTTGAGGTGGAACAATAGAATTTCTCATTGCCGAAACTCTATTTTCCAGACACCCCTTTTTTTTCTTTCCAATAGCTCGTTTGCAAGCCACTGATCAGCTGGTTAGGATCCTCTTATCGGTGGTAACTTTCAGGTCGGGCCATCCATGGTGGGACCTAAAGTGGATAAGACTTGTTTGCTTTCCACAAACAATATGAATTGTAGCTGCCAGAGGGGAAAAAAAAAAGAGTTTCACCAAATAAATTTTCAAGATCAGCCTCCACATTTGTATGTTTTCATTGGTAAATCACAGAGTTTCATTACAACCACCCCCAAAAAAAATATTTTATCTTGGGAAGTGGATAGAATCCTCAACTTTTTTTTAATTATTTTCCGACATTTTTGTGGATGATACAGCTATGATATCAGAAGAAAACGTTCAAGACAGGATCCTCTGCATGGCTGGTTGTGCATCCAGGTTTAATTACTATGAACTGTTGTGTAATCTCTCCACACTGCAGCTTTGAGGGGCAGACCACCTACGTGCTTACAATAGCTCCAAATGATTGGGGATAACATCCGGACATGATGAGGCTTGCAGTAGCTCCAATCGAAGGTAAGGGTGGCCAAACTGCAGGATGTAATCTTCATCTGAACCAATCAAACAAGCTCAGTAACAATGGAAGACAACAACAACAACAACAAAAATTTATAATAAAAAAAAAAAGGAAAAAGAAGTCATGGCAAAACCCAACTCTCTTTGACTGTTCCGTAGAGCCAGCACAAGACCTCATCAGCGAATGCCAGGCATACTCCTCCCTGAAATTGGCAAAAGCAAATTCTCAGCACGAAACAGATCCCATTACATCAGGTGAATGCCTATTGCCTCATTTGGACTCATCAATCTGTATTGGCTAGTTGCACTACATTTTTCACAAGAAGACTTTTACTTTTCGGAGGTTAAGGTGAACTTGGATGCACCACCGAATTAAGATGCAATTTGGGTTGAAGAAAGGGAAAATAACTGAGAAATTGCAACCTCCTTACCAAGTAGCAATAACATTAGATCAGGTTGGCTTTGAAATAAAGGCAACTGTAATTTGAGGGCAACATTGTCACTACTCACTAGACAAAGTGTTACTAGTTGTTATTTCCTCTTGATTAATCTGAATCTTAATAATATAATTCACTCGTGCATCCAAACGCATATCAAACAAATCTCAGAAAGCCCTTAGTTGGAAGCATGCAATTCATATATACTAAACCTAGTTTAGGTAAATAAAAATAAAAAACACACATACAGATCTCTATCACCTAAAACTACTGAAGAATATTATCATTGAATGCAATTGGTGGATGCACATCTATGATGACATGGGAACGCATGTTAGGCATCCATATCACTCATCTAGCCCTCCTCACCAAGGATGGGAAACTGCCTGACAATCACCCATCTGGTAGAGAAAGGCGGTTAAGTAATAGTGGATCAACAGTTAACATCGAATAAAAACATCCATTGCAGCAATTAGTTTGATACAGCCGTCCATCATGAGGCCTACCAGAAGAATCCTCTAATTATTTTGTTCACTTGTCTATGTCCCCATGTACATGTGTCACAAATCCATGCATGTTAGCATTCCCAGCATGCAACTATATCCCATATCTAGAATGTGGACTTTGCTACAATATCCATAGAGTGAACTGTCCTTGTACCAGACTAGCAGTTGTCTTAGTAATGTACTAAGGGCTGCAACTTTAGGTTCAGGTCAACCCGCACCCAATTGACACAGCCCAAGTTTGGGTCAGGTTGGGTTGGGTTGTCCAGGTCCTTGGGTTGGCTTCAGGTTGGAAAATACCAACCCTATATGAATTGGCATTGGGTGTGAGTTGAGCAAACTCTGGTCGGGTTAGGTCAGGTTGGGAACCATCATAAGCATTTGGGTCGGGTCGGGTCAGGTCGGGTTGAGAATAGAAGACTTCAGGTTGGGTTTGGGTTCGGCACCTCAGGTTGGTTCAGCTTGCAGGTTGGGCTTGGGTTGACCCTCAATCCAACCCGACCTGCCCAAGTTGCAACCCTAGATGTCCTAAAGTCCTAAATGACACGTGGGATCAATCCCCCTAATGAATTTAAGCAAAACAGCTTCGCAGTAGCGACTTTAATAAATAAATAAAAAAAAAAGGTAGCAACTTTTAAAAGAATAGGAATCATGGGATGGTTGAGACTTACAGTGCGCAAAAGAGAAATGAAGGCAGAAAAAGTAGATCAGAACACTCAGTGAACTTTGCAGGAAAGGAATCCAAGTACCTGCCAATAGTTCTTCATCTTTACCCTCTGAGTTATGTCTTTGGTTCTTAGCCTCTCTGTACGGACTAATCGACCTGCGTCATCCCTGCTTGGCAAAGATGACATTACTAATTATCTGCACTACAAATCTGAGAAGTATATAAGACAACATTGGAAGTTTCGGCTAAGATATTCAATGAAATAGCAGCAACCCTTTTAACTAGACATTGACGTGTGACAGTCTCAAATAGGGACAGAGTGTCAAACGTGGGACCTGTTACACCCAGCATAGCGACACACCCTTATGGATACACATGATAATATAGATGCATCATCACCATTGCCTAGGCCCAGATATTTGGGACTGGCTTCTCCTTGTATCATGGCAAATGTTCAACGACCGGTTGCCCACCTGACATCAAAACTCCTCTGTCTGTGCTCAGGGCCAACTGGTGCAACTGCCCAGGCAGACTGCACACCAAAACATAAGACATAACAATAAGAAGTGCACTCGAGCCTGTTGCCAGGTCGGATCCCGCCGGTGACCCCTGGTCATGCGCCATTTTTCTGCTCAAAGTTCACCAGTTTTACGTGTTAAACAGGAAACCAGAATGTCTGGACACAATATTTCATATATCATGTTAATTTACACTTCTAATCTGGTTCACATGGGTCACTTGATTTCCTATGTACATCTACTCCTTATCATGTATTTCTCTCCATTTTCTATCTGTTTGCACAATTTCGATTTTATGAAAATAGTCCAAACTGTTTGTTTCTGATATGCTAAGCTACTAGTTCATCTCAAAACTAGATAGGATACTCCTTGAATTTGAAGGATCTGAATATGAAATGAACCATATAGAAAGATACTGTTGTATAAATAGTACTTTTTTTGGTAGGGTGTCAGGGCCACTGCCTCGCCAACTGCCAGTGTCAAGGCTCAATCCCAGGACTACCCCACTTCGGGAGAGCATAGGCTACCAGCTGGGATACCCAGCTGAGTGTGTTATATAAATAGTACTTTGTACATGCATAAGACAGAGAAAAGAAACAAGACTCAAAAGGCATGAATGTCATGGAGGAAAGTGTGAGCACAAATTGAGACTGTATTGAGCCTTTTCAAAGATATAAATTGGTACATCACCTTACCAAAATAATTTCTTTACTATATAAATAGTATAAACCTGTAAAAATAAAAACCCAAGGTTTTTCACACAAAAAAAAGGAAGAAGAAGAAGAAGAGTTGACATGTGACCAGCATGTTAACCCAACGGTGCAACTTTAGAGGGAAAAAAAGAAACAGGTTGCCCTTATTACATGGTTTTCAATAAAAACTAAAGTGGGTAATAAGAAGGAAGAAAATTCTAGATATGTATGGCTCACAGCATTCTATGGAATTTTTCAATAGTCAGAAGCAGTATATTATTACACGAAAAAGGAAATACATGTTATAGGTAATGGAATCACCTGAATCCAACAACAATGAATGGGACATCAGCTAGAAATGACTGTATCTGCAATGTCACAAGCATGGTCATTCCTGGTAGAAACAAATCAAACCAATTCAAAGAATAAAAAATTCAAGAATGCTATCAAGATGATCAAGAAGTCCCTATACCCAGAATTTCAGCAGTTTCTCTCTTTCAAATCTTTCCTCCGTATGATAATCCAACTGTGATTAAAAAGGAAGAAGAAGAAGAAGCAAAATCACTAGCCAGCAACTCAGAAAATGGGCAAAAGTATCAAAAGCTCATATACCCAATCGTGGAAGAAATAAACCAATGTAGTATGAATGCATTTAATATAAGATCAATAAATGTCAACCTCGCGACTTGTTTTCAACTCCACATAGAACCTCCTCCCATCATCAGTCGAATCACAGCAGTCCATCTCAGCACCCATAATAATACGATGAGCACCTAATTTGGTTTTAATCACAGAACAGTATTCAACATTCGCATCAATGTGATGTAGCCCATCTGCATCAGTGCTTCCAGAGTCCTCAGTGGCAAGATTCTCAAAAGAGTATCCCCAATAGCACCTGCTTAAACAAGGGACAACTACAACTTGGTGAGATCTGGTTACCTGTGTCCTTAGGATCAGAACACGCCAGCTGGTGCGCGAGCATGATACAACATCCATTCATGCATGCATGCAAGTAATAAGATATGAATAGGCAGATCCCCTATATGTGGGACCCAAAATAATGTTCATCCAACTCAATGGAGTCAAGCAAATGTTAAGGCCTAGTAGCCAAATCTAACTTGGGCATTTTGCAATAACATAGTGATGCAGGCCCACAGCCCACCTAGGCCCACGACCCATCGCAGGGCCTAACATGTGTTGATTTTGGACTATTTATTTATAGATTTGGGGCTTAAATATCAAGATTTGCAATTTACTATGTGGAAAGTATAGGAGCTGATTTAAAGATGAGATTAAAGATAAGGGAAGATGTGATTAAAATATAGGGGGCTAATTTGAAGATGTGATTGAAGATTTAGTGGATTATTTTGTAGATTTTCTTTTACTTTTATTAGGCTTTTACCATTTTAGGTATATTAGATTGATTTTAAATCAATTATGATTGATTTGAAATCAATATCTTAGTTGGAGGGATTCTCATTGAAGATTCATTTAGGATCTACGGATGGGGGTGGTGTAGAAGGTAGGCATTCCAAAATTTTCTAAGCGTGAGCTTCTTAAGTTTTGCAAGACAAGAAGTTTGATATCAATAAAGTCATTTCTTCCTCTGTACTCAAATATTCTTGTGGGCATACTCTTGTCCATTTCTTTGTGATTCAAGCGTCAAGATCTCACTAACTCGATAAATGGTGTCTCAACTCAAACATATACATCAATTGTTTAGTTGAAAAGGTTCGCAAGTGTAGGCTTGTGATGTCCTTCAATTGAATCAATTCTTTCATATTGCTTGCATGTTTAATCCTTGAAACTACTACTACTCTTTCTTCCTTCTTTTTTTTCTCTTTTTTTGACAAGATGGATAATTGCAAAGGAAACTAAATGAAATTTCAATAAGAATCAAAATCCGAATCTTAGAATGGCCCACCTAGTGTGAATGTAGAGTCAGAAGAGACGATAAAAAATAAAAATAAATAAAAAAAAGTCCAACTTGTGCTGACATGGCCCAAGTTGATGCGGACACAAGATCGTTTCAAGTTACCAACGAAGAAAGCGCCCACCACAAACACCTTCCTTGTGGTTAGGCGATGATTGAGAAGCATTGAAGACCCTACGCACGTGATTTGGCACATAGAAGACACGTGTGTAGGATGGAAGAAGACCCGACTGAAGGAATCGAAGAATGCCTGACTGAAGGTGGCCGAGCGCCCGGCCAAATTTGTCACCGGGCGCTCGAAATTCCGAGATTTTTAAGATTTTATTGCTGGACGTTTTTAGTCCTGGCCGGACGCCCGGCCAAATTGGTCACCTGACGCCCAACTCCAACACAAACTGTTTTTTTTTCTTTTTACTTGATTTTTAGGGGTATTTTAGTACTTTTAAGTTTTCTTATTGCTTATTAAAGTGAGCTAAGCCCTGAAAACGAGATTATTTGATTATTAATGAAAAAGCAAACATCTTTGGTGGCTTCTCTCTTCTCTCTCTCTCTCATGGTGCTTCTTCTCTTTCCTTGATCTTCTTCTTCTAACTTCTTCTTGTGCCTCTCCAAATTCTTCAAGGTAATTATTTTCTTCTTTCTATTTTCCAGTTTTGCTAATCATTCCTCAATCAAACCTTGAGAATCGATCTAAAACCTAAACCTCCAAATTTTCAAATCCCTAATCCGAGAAACTTCCTGATTCTTCGGACTAGTGATCTTCATTGATCGATTGGGTATGACCATGCAAGATCGGGAGGTCTCATCCCTCGCCGGATCCAACCTAAGTAATAATTGAATTCCATACTCCATGGTTGTGATGATGGCCCGCTCCATTGCATGTTTCCTTTATGATTTTCTCAGTTATGATGATTAATGCTAGAATTTTAGATTATTATTGTCTTTTATTTCCGCTGAATAATTGTGTCTATAAACATGCATCGTAATTAGGTCATCCTGCATCACAAGTACTCTATGCTGAGAGTGCAGTTCGAAAGAGTAATTGGTGAAGACACAATATCGCACTCAAAAAGGCCCATACAAGAGTAGTTCAATTTTATCAAAATGTTCCCAGGCCTTGGAAAGCAGGGCTATGAGATTCCAGTATTTTCAAGCTATGATGGAAAGCAATTTCAAAATGCAATGGCCGTATTATTAGGATAGAAACAAAGTCAACCAATTGATAATGCATAGCTGAACATGTAAAAATATACAACATACTCTGAGTATGGGATAAATGGTATCTGTGTACAAACAAACAAGAAGTGCTTCAGTACCTTCGACGATCTAGATCACTTTGTGGCCTTTCAGGGAGTTTATGCACATCAAGGTAAACAACCCCATTTCTCTTGTGCACCCCCATTTCCCATGGCTCGTGTCTGATGTATGCAGTAGCCATTATCTACAAACAGCAGCAAAAGATTGTTAAACATCAACAAGATGATAACTGAAAGAGAGGACTACTTCAAAACTGGGGATTCCAAACACGACAAGCAGTTGAAGTTGAAAAAACTACAATATTAAAACAACAGAGAACTTTATGGGCATTAATAAAAAAAGACCAAATAAACTGCTACCAATTACCCAGAACAACAATAATTTAAAGTGTTAAAGGATGTAATGCATTAGACTAGCCATTACCTTGTTAAGGTTGTTGCGGAAAGTCTGTGGAAAAGATAACTAAATATCAGAACAGAATCCAAGTTGAGAAAGGTCTGTCTTAAGACCTCAGGCATTTAGTGCAAAGAGTAGGAAAGTTCACCTTACACCCGCATTCAGAACCCACAGAAGGATTAGGCCACTTACCACAAAATGAATATTCTGCAGTGGAATATTTTTGTTTCTTATGCAAGCGAGAAGATCACCGAATCCCTGACTACCTAAGTCTGGTATCCAGAGAAGAACAAGAAGTTGCCTACATAAGTCAGCACTCGTACACAAAGCACTAAAGGAGTAAAGTTTCAACTACAGGCAGCAAAACTAATCAAGTATGGAAAAGATAAAGACCACTGTGTGAGGCAAATAACCAACTACAAAATGGTAACAGTTAACCAAAGAGTTCACAAGTCAGGTCGTAAATGTTCTTCAGTAAATGTTTTTATTTATTTTCTTTTTCTTTTTTTACAGTACCAACAATCTATGCGAAAGGAGACTCCATTTTCTTAAAAATTGCTCGTCAGAAAACAAGTCAACATGGATATCTGGCTCCATTTTCTTCTTCTTTTCTTCTTCTTCTTTTACAGTTTTATGCTCAGCTTCTTCATGATCCAATCAATCAACTTGGACCACACTTCAAAAACACACAAATCAAATTATTCTAACCATCCAACCAATAGCCTATCAAATGGATGGTTAAGATCATTTACAATAAATAGATCGCATAATCAATATGAACCAACCATTTCGAGACCATTGACTTGGATCTCTTATGATGTTATAGATTCGTCTGAATCAATCCCATTTGTGGCTTAGGAAATGACCTGATAGGAAAAAATATAAGGCCAACACATGGTTGATTATGGTCATTTGATTGATGTGGTCCTTGCTTGGTGGCCCATGAAGTGTTTGTGGGCCTGACCTAATGGAATTACCCAAATCAGTTGATTGGGTCAGGCATATGTACCAATGCAAGTCAATGCACTGTAAGTTATTATGCTATCACCAGATTATAACTACTTAATATGAAATATAATGTTACCCATTATTGTAATTTGAACATTATCTGGTGGGCCTATCATGGATTTGCGATGCAAGAAATATATCCTTGCTTGGATGATTCTAACCCTTCATTAATACCCAGTTTTGTTTACTCATTTTGTTATTTATCGCATTTGCCTATTAGTAAAAACTAAAAACAGTTCCCAATTATATTACAAATCTATCAATTAATCTCATAGATGATGCATAACATATCGATGTGTTCTGCATACCTTGTGCATATTATACTTGTCACAACTTATTTTTCAATTTTTCCTACTTTTTTACCTTTTCTCCTATTATTAAATTTCTGTTTATGTAGTTTTTTGAAGATTACACCTCGCCCTCCAGAGCCAGACTCTTTTTCATACAAGTTCTTGCTTTTTGGTGAATATCACAATAATTACTTTTATATTCAGTGTTGATTGCCAATGAATGCCTTGATTTGTGTGTTGGGAAGAAAAAAAAGTGGCATCCTTTGTAAGCTTGATCTTCAGAAGGCTTAAGGCCATGTTGATTGGTCGTTTTTAGATTACATGCTCGAAAGAATGGGGTTTGGAAACACCTGGAGAGCCTGGATGAGAATATGTTTCCTCTCCCAAATTCTATGTTTTGATTAATGGAGCCCCTTTTGGCTTCTTTAGGCCCTCTAGAGGAATACGTCAAGGGGATCCTCTTTCCCGTTCCTATTTGTGCTTGTCACAGAATCGGTTAGTGGGATGTTAACTAGAGGGCAGGAAATGGGGTTGTTTAGAGGGATCTCTATCAAAAATCTTCCATTCCGTATTAACCATTTGCAATTTGTTGATGATCCATTACTCTTCTGTGATGCAGATGAATCAATGATAACTTTTCTGAGCATGACTATCTGTGGGTTCCAGGTGGTATCGGGCCTAAGAGTCAAACATGGCCAAGACTACCCTGATTGGAATAAATCTTCCCAGTGAGGTTTGTGAATCTTTCGCCGACTCCTTTGGCTGTAAGGTAGACTCCCTCCCAACGCACTATCTTGGTCTCCCTCTCTGCATAGGTAAGCCCTCCATGTGCTTGTGGGACGGTATTATTGAAAGAATGGAGAGAAAAATGGCTTACTGGATGTGTAATATTCTGTCTTTAGGAGGCAGAATCAACTTGATCAATGCCTCCCTTTCCAGCATGCCTATCTACTTCTTATCGCTATTTCACTGTCCTAAATCCATTATTAACAGAATTGACAGGATCTGTATGAAGTTTCTGTGGCGAGGGAGTGGATTTCCTTCAAGTATCCATTATTGAAATGGAAAGATGTGTGCACCCTGTTCGGTGAAGGGGGAGCGAATATTAAAATTTTGGAATTCATGAATTGGGTAGGTGGGTGTGGCGTTTTGGGGTTGAGGGCAATAGCCTCTGGAGACAAGTGGTTGCGGCTAAATATGGTACTTCAGATTGCGGTTAGTGGCCTTCAGAGTCATCCTCCTACAAATCCTCCTTCCTTTGGAAGAACATAGTTAAGCTTTCCAGGTCTATTAAGGAAAACATCTCTTTCAATCTTGGTGACAGCAACAAAATTAGATTCTGGCTAGATCCCTAGTGCGGGAATTCAACGCTGGCAGAGACCTTTCCATCCCTGTTCTCTTTAAGCTCCAATCAGAGCAGACCCGTTAAGAACTGCTTCTATCAGAATGGGCAGGAAGGAGTTGGATCCCTTTCTTTAGAAGGAATTTCAATGATGTAGAGATTGTTGAATTCACAACGCTGCTTTCCCTTTTGCAGGGAAACTGTCCCAACCCCCTCTCCGAAGATTCTATTGCATGGAAGCATTCGAGATCAGGAGCTTTTTCCGTTAAATCCTTCTACGATCTTCTTTCGTCGGATGTGGGCTCATCTGTCTGTTGTCATATGGGAGCTTTGTGGACCTAAGGAATTTCTCTGAAAGTGGCAGCATTCAGATGGCTTGCGAAGAGAAATCGAATCCTAACGGTAGATAATTTGCGTAAAAGGGGAATGGTTCTTCCCAATGTATACATCCCTTGCCTCAGCAATGAAGAGGTTGTAGATCATCTTTTCATTCATTGCCCATTCATAGCAGATATTTGGTGGAGTGTGTTGTGTCTGGCAGACGTTTATTGGGCAATGCCTCTCTCTTTGGACCAGCTTTTTTGCTCACGGCACGCGGAAGATGGTAGGCTTTTGGGAAAGAAGAAATGGCGCTGCTTATTGCTAGCTCTGTTGTGGGCGGTTTGGGCGGAGAGAAATAATAGAGTATTCAAAAATCTAAACCGCTCCTGAGCTGTATTTTTTCTAAGGTTTTGGTGTTTTTTAGGAATTGGGCGCCTTAATGGAAGTCTCTCCTAGGTCCGAGGCTTGGGTTGTATATCTTTCAAAAAAAAATTGCTATGGAATACTCCAATATTACTTCAAACCAAACAGCCCTATATATTACAGAAGTGTGAACTAAAATTAATTAAATAATAGATTTTTCAAGACATCATGTGTATGTGTGTGTGTGTGTGTGTGTGTGTGTGTCCAGAGATTTTGAATGGCATAGGGAGCGTCTAATCATAAGGGACAGTTCAGTCAGAAGTATCATTGGGAACATGCCATGGGTGCAAGAATCACACCGATTGGATGATCCTAGCCCTATGGATGAGGCCAATCTGTTCCCACCATTTGTTTTTTCGAGCCATAGATGACATGGTCAGAATCATCAAATCAAAGTGCTATTTTGGAAGCATAAGCAGTACAAAGTGGGATCCATTGGATAGATGGTTCAAGGTTATGACCGGACCTATTTTGTTTCTCCACTCGGTCTTGACTATTCATTTTCCATGCCATCGATCGGATGCTTAGGATTATCTGATTGCCGTGATTTTTGCACCATTTGGTCCCTAGTTGTTTGAATAAATGGAGGGTTCAAATTGATGATTGGGCATCCCAATTCCCAAGCATCGATTAAAAGCTTTGGGGACATTACTAACATCCCCAAGAAAGTAGGGACGTTAGCAAAACCCATATATGAATGTTTCCGAATGTTGGGATTTCTAGGGGGTCCCCAAGATGGGCACATCATGACCATATCCCACACTAATGCACATAGTCTGTGTCCAAATAGTGGGAATAAAAACGTATCAAGATTCAAGAGAATAATAGGAGATAATTGCATCCTCTTAGATAATCCTTTTTATAGTAGTACCCCATGAGTAAGTAGATACTAGTAAAGGATGGATACAACTTTGAAAACATAAATTCTACCTTTTTTCTCAACGAATGTTTCAAACCCTTCATTTAGATCAGCACCGACATATTCACCAACATGGCGCCTAAAAAGTCTCTAACAGCACAAACAGAAGAAAAACAAAACTAGATTAGAAGAATCAAGCAATTCCATTTAACCGTATGAGCTATCAAACAATGCGCTAGAAAACCCATGAATCTAAAGTATAAGAGGCATCAAGAACTGCATGAGTAACCCAAAAACAACAGGAATGTTCTTGAAGCAGAAAAAATTTCAATCTCGTCACAGATAAAGTGAACATTTTAACTACTACATCTACCGGCCCCATCAATATCATGAAATTCAATTTAAAATTGTCTTGATGAAACTGAAGATTGTATACATGGCAATGCTGAACTTGAACCAAAACAGCATAGATGTCAGTGCTAGGGTTAAGCTATTAGAAATGAATGACTCAGTGACTAGAAACATGGTGTTGGATGGCTTACCAAGCTACGATCATCAAAATAAACATCTCCGCCTTCAATGCGACTATAGTATGCAAGTTCCAAGGGCTTTTGTTTCATTCTCCACATAATTAGACATGTTAGAAACATATAATAACATAAATGAATGGAAATGAATCCCATGACAAAAGAGAGGCATGACAAAAGAGAGGCAATTAACTTACCTTCTGGAATTGAATTTGTTTCCGAGATAAAGTTTCTTCACTCTTCGAAAGCTTCAACTCCGAAACAAAACGAGGGTCATTGCGCCCATTAGCATGTGAAAATTTAGAACCATAACCATAGTTCTGCCGATGATTATAACCTCCAGGCCGTGGGAGGAGAGGTGGGCCAAATCCTCTATCATTTGGATTCCCAGACTGCCAACGACCACGTCCGAAATTTCCTCTACCCGGGTTGTTAGTATTTCGAATGGGAGGCAACACTGCCATACGATTTTAATGCAAAGACGGACAGTAAGTTATAAAATAAAATAAATAAATATAACTCCGAAGCACACAGGAAAATAGTAAAGAACAGTGCAGCCCACTGCAACTATGTATGGCAATGCAATGAAGGACAAACCGCTGGATCATCAATTTGGCCAATGTTGACCAATGAAAGATCAAACCAATATCCATCATCTGATTGGACTAGGGGGCCATCTAGTCCAATCGGATGGTTAAAAGAGTGAAGTGATTGGACTGTGGGGCCCATTAGTCCAATCAGGTGGTTAAAAGAGTCAAGTGATTGGACTGTGGAGCCCACAAGTCCAATTGGAAGCTATTATTGACTGGATGTACGATCCGTAGAGGAGTTTCCCTTTTTTAATGGCAATCATAGAGGATTTTTGAACTCTATATGCAAAATGTATGGTTTTTATAAACCTTTTGGCTTTTCATAAGGTTCCATAGAGTTGGTATAGAATGGTATCTATTGAGATTTGGAGCTTTAGTTTATATTTCCCTTTTTTATGACAAATTGAGACAATTTCTGAACGTTTGTTGCTTGGTGGCAATAGGATTGAAGATAAATGTTAAATTGGAGTCTCTCATATGGTATTTGATCTTTGAAATTGGTGCATATTCCTATCCTTTTTTTTTTTTTTTTTTTGGGTGGGGGGGGGGGTTTGGATCTGAACAAGGTCAGCCCAAGCCGACTCATTTCCTAAATGGACCCAGAACCCAGGCCCAGGCATGACCCATGGCCCAAAATGAGATGACCAGGCACAACCCGCAACTAGATTCTTAATCCCATGCGTGGCCCAACCTGACCAACTTATTAAAAAAAATATATTTGGAAGGCTCAAACCAAGACCTTTTAGAGGGTTCCCCATGCCACCACTAAAGCAAGTACACAATTGTGCAGATTACATATTTCTATAAACCATATATGGACGGGTCGGGTCAGGCCAAGGTCAACCAAGCCCGAGCCAGTCACTTAAAAGGGACATGCTTTCTTACCCAACCCAACTTGACACCCAATAGCCTCAGCCTGACTTCTAAGCAGATAAGGTTGGTTCATGGTTGGTTCTTAGGTGCCAACCCTAACTGCAACTAAGGAATGTTGGTACAGCAAAAGTACATGTGTGCATTATTTTGCTCTGAGCAGATTAACACCTTTACACCCAAAGGAAGAAGAAAAAAAAACTTGGACCATGAGCTAGCATTAAAAGCGACCCAAATAATCCAAGCCCCGATTGTAAACATGCTCTGGCCTTTTACCAGCTCTTGTGGTTGTGGAGCCTGCCATGGACAACCTAGAGGGCCTGTTGGTTCAAAATACGAAGTACCACCATGGCTCCAACAAACCAAAACATAAGAATGAAACACGATAACAGCAGCAAAAAAAAAAAAAAAAAAAAAAAAACAACAACAACAACAACAAAAACTTTTTTAATCGATTTTGTCGTTTCCAACAAGTAAAAGAGAACAGGTCTCACACATCTGTACTCGTGTATTTCAAGATTAACGTAGTGTGTTTGATCCCCAATTAGTTGAACCAGGCAATTATTTATGAAACAGATAGTTCTAGTTTTGACATCCCAAATTTTCTTATAACTCACCTCTTTGCTATCTTACACAGTTGACTCTTGACTTCTTCAGCCATGAAATCGACACTATGGTACATTTCTGGCTTCCTAACTCAGTTCTTCCAATATCTTAACACCATCTCAGATAAATAATCAATCAAATTTAAAAACAAAAAAACAAAAACTCAGAAACGCATATGTGCGACCAAAAAAAGGCCCACCAAACAAAATCAAAATCATTGAATTGCATTTTCTACTTCGAAATTCAGCTCTTCCAGTTTTCTAATCATACTCATCACAAAAATCAGATGATTTCAAAATAAAGACACACCAAACACAAACAGTTGCAATAAAATATGAAGACAAAGATACGAAAGACCACCAAGAATCAACACCCACCAACCAAAACCACAACCAGAGAACTTCAACTTAAAAAACAGGCACCACACTTCAGTTCCTACTCCAAAACATCGCTCTTCCAATCATATAATCATGCCCATTGAAAAAAAAATCAATTGCAATCACAATTTTAAAAAAATGCCCCAAACACCTACAATTGCAAGAAAATACAAAAAACCCAGATACCAAAAATCTATACCCATGGCCAAAAATTCAAAACTAGATAAAAGTCCATCTCAGAAAACATTACCGGGAATTGGAAAAGGGCTGGAGGCCGCCATTCTGGAATACTCTTCGTTATCGGAACCGAATAGATCTTTCTCATCGGACCCGCTTCCCTTTTCTCCATCAACTTCGTCATCGTCTTCCCTATCGCTGCTGCTGGCGCTGCCGCTACCACTACTGCTCTCTGCATCGCTGCCATTAGAGGAAGAGGATGAGGACGACGAAGAGGATTCCTGGCTGTCCTCTTCTTCCTTGACTTGCTGCTGCGGCTGCTCTTCTTCCAGCTCGAAATCTTCTCCAAAAACATCGACATCTTGCTCAGAGAAATCCATTTTCTCCTTTCCAGGAGAAAATCTACGATCGGAGAAGAAAGAAATCTGATTCGATTGAGCTCGTTCTGTGGCAGAACAGGAAGAGTTCGACTCGATAGAGATGGTGAGTCGAGGGAGCTCAATCGGTGAGTCGGATGATTGCGATTCTCGCTCTCGCTCTCCGTTGGTCAGAACACAATATAAGAGAGAAGTGTTCTACTACAAATTGCTGCGTGGGTGGAGCCCACAGTAGCATGTGTGTATCTGGAATGCGACCCCGTCCATCGCGTTCAACCCACCGTTAAAATGGATACCCTGGGATTTAGGTTATTCAATTATTCAAGTGGGCCACCACATGAATTTGGAGGATTTTGGATGGTTCTCGTATTTTCAATGGTGTGGACCACCAGATGATTGGATGGACCGTGTTGCTTTCACAATGGGACCACTCTTTTGTGCGAGTTGGTGGCCCGCAGGCCCAGTTGCCGTTTCACAGACAACGCTCATCTGCAACAGTGGCAGAGGAACCGACCTAACAAACAAGTAAAAAAGGGAGCCTTTCACTTTGGTGTAGCTTTCAAAATTATTCTATCTCCTCATCACAAGTAAAATTGCATGTGACTCCATTTAGGGTTTTGCTAAGGCCACACGCATGCATAATACAGTTCATGTGCATGCCACACGTGTCCATATGGCACTTGGGGTCTGATCCAATCCATCTATCAGAAGGGAACCAATCCGTTCATAGCCTCGCATTCAGGCACGTTTGCATGTTCAGCAGCATATGCCTGTATTTATTTCATTTTTTTTTTTTTTTTTTCGCCGGGTGTTAGAAGGTAACGCAACCATGCTCAGTGGTAAATATACACGATTTCAACACAAGATGGTATGGAATTGATTTAGATGATATTGATATCATTATCTCACAATGATTGCATGTCTGGAAATGAAATTCGATAATTGGCCATTCAATTCTCATGTTTGGGATCAGATTCTTCCTCCAGCAAGGGCAGAAACACTATAATAAGCAAAACCCTCTTTGGTGGGCAATGGATTTGTAATCAACGGACCAAATTCGTAACTAATGTTGGCCACACACACATGTATAAAACTATAAAACTCAAATATCCGTGTAAAGGATGCATATGGATAGCGGGCCTACGGATGTAGTGAATTTCAAAATCCACTAGGAACTCCACATGGGACCAAATGCAATTCCGCCCTACCTAATCCTGTTCCTTCCCATGTCTTCTAACGTCCCATGGAATTTGCACGGAACCAGATGCAATTCCATCCTATTTAATTCCTCTTAATCCCATATACCAAACAGGCCCTTAGACCATGAGACCGAGTGCTCATGTGGCCTGCGTTTGTTTAGAAAATTTAAAGAAAAAATGAAGAGAAAAGAGAAGAAAAAACACATGGAACCTGGACCACAAAACACTATGCATGGAACCCAGAGCACCCAGACATGCTATACCAGCTCTACTAACTAGCTTTAGGGGTAAAATTCAATTACTTGGCACCATGTGCATCCGTTGGATGACATTGTGACTTGGCCTGAATTAGAACAGTTCACTCACCGATGGGGCCCCACTATAATGAGATGAATGGATGGCAGAAGAAACCTCATACGCCTGTGTGGAGTGAGCCTCTGTTTGTCTTTTAAAGAGTCCTGAAAGGGTGGAGTCTAGGGAGAGGAGAGTTTTATCTAGGCTTCAAGTAGAGGAGGGAAGAATTGCAGTTTAGGAATTATGAAGTATTTAATCGTATGGTTGCATTTTATGGAGATTGAAGTGGACATGGATTTTGTCCAGCAAGGTGTTAAGGACTCTTTAAACGACAAACAATTTTGCCCATCCAACACTAATGAGCAAATGTAAAGACTCCAGACACATCAACAATTTTGCCCTTTTTCACTATGGATCTCACTCCTAACACACACATGACGCTTTTTTATCTACTTTGGAAGGAGTGCGTCTAGCACATTGCTCGACACAATCCATGTCCGATTAAAGTTGCGTTAAACTTATTAAAATGAGTAGCGAGTAATTTTGTTCTTAACACAGGTAGGATGGTAATCATGTAACTAAATCCCTGAAAAAAAGGATGGATAAATATACCAAAGGAGCATTAAAAAGAAGAAAAGGAAGAGGTTGGCTTTTGTATTTCTGCCCTCTATAAAATTTAAATCTTTCTGATGAATACAATACATTGATTTAGAGTCAATTTCAATATGTTTGTTACACCCAGATCCATAGCTCAAGTGGTAGACTGGGTGAAGATAGCCTTGTTTCAACACTGAGGTCATGGTATCTATTACCAAAGTAAAGGGTGGCTAACATTGTAGTGTGACTCACAAGGGGGTGGGTGTACTAACAGTGGGGTGTTTACCAACCCAACCAAATATATATATATATATATATATATATATATATATATATATATATATATATATATATATATATATATATATATATATATATATAGATGTAGGGTTGTCGATAGGATGGGGCTGGGGCTGGCTTCAGCCTGGATTTTGAACCATTCGATCTAAAGCCTATTCAAAATTTCGATTTTGTCTTCCCTTGGCCCATTGATAGCCCTAGTAAGATTTTTTAGTCCCATGTCTGGTTAATGCATTTGAAGTAGAACAGTTTTAATTGTGCTAAAAATTCAACAAAAAGAGGCCATCATTTTGTTAGTTATTAAATTATTGGGTTTTTTTTAATGGTTATTTCATTAATTCTTCTTCCTCACTCCCATCAACCCCAACATGACCACCAGGCAGCATGCGCGGATATTCAGTTGGCTATTGTGTTATGAGTAATGTGAATTCCTCTCTCTTTCTCCCTTTAGGCAGATAAATCTATTTACAATCGTATGATCATTCACTTTTCCCCTTTAGGCAGATAGGATGATTCAATCCCATAAACATGGAGATCAGTAGGCAATCAAAACGAGCCACACGATCATGGATTGGACCTTCCATACTATAAATCAATCTTGGACCATCCAATATCCTATTAATTGATTGGATTATTGTGATCTTCTTACCAAACTGACTTTCAGAAAGGGATGGGCACTTAAAGGTGCAAGGCAGGCCCATGTGGTCAATGATCCACGTCAATGATGCGGCCCATTATATTACAATCAAGTGGATGGGATCATAGGTGATTTTTGTGAGAGACCAACATCTAAAAGTGAGCCCCATGTGTTGGGTAGTTCAATCAATGATTGTACCCTTTTTTTTATTATGTTGACGTGGACCATTTAATGACCAATGATTGAATGAGTGAGCATCAACAAGAAACCAATTAAATTTACATGTGATTGACTGAGAAATTAGATATCACTGTCCAATGCCTAACTTCTAGTTAGAAAGTCCCTCACTAATCCAACTCATGTGAGAAGCGCTAAAACCTTTCACACACCCCTACAATGGGGCTATAGCATGTGATGAGAGTTGCCCTCGGCTGGACCCCCGTGATGGGGTGTTCCTCCTCGTGAGGAGGGGAGAGAGTGCAACTCAAGGGTCATCGGGCGCCTGACCAGCTTGAGTCAGGCAATCGAAAATACCCCAGATGTGATAGTTGGTCTCTGGACTATTTTGGACAATTTTGAGCGACTGATTGGTGGTCATCGAGTGCCCGGCCAAGTTAGGTTTAGGCAACCGAATTTGGTGTTTTTCCTCATAACTCTCTAAATACTTTTTATCCATTACTATTTTAACTTCGTCTCTTTCAAAGTGTTATATAATCACTTCATAAACGGGATCAGGGTATCATAATAGAGATATTACACGTCCAATGTGTGTGTGTGTGTGTGTGTGAGAGAGAGAGAGAGAAAGAGAGAGATCGTAGAGAATAAAGTTGTGCCCACGATGCTCCATCCACGCAACAGACAACGTCTCAGTTTCTTCTACGTCATTGAATCGGTGAGATCTCTCAGTTTTTTCAATTCTCTTTGATTGTTATCCGGCCATGTGTGGGTGAAGATTGATTGGATCCGAGCCAGTGGTGCTCGTGATTGCTGCGTAATCGATTTTACATAGTGGATTGTTTGATCTGGACAAGGTCCTGTGGTTTTTAACTCTGTTTGGGAGTTTTTCACATAAAAATCTCTTGTTTTCATGTGGTTGATTATTTGATTGTGTTTTTTGTATTATCATATCCCACAATTTAAGGTGGTTAAGGAGTGCAAGATCTTGAACTTTTATACAACACCCTAATAAAAGAGGTATCAAAGTGTCTAGGTTGAGCAGAAAGAATGATGGAATCGGTGTGAATTATGAAGGGTGGGTTGTCAAGGATGATCAGCCTTAATGAGTCTAACCGGCCCATTTGGAAGGCTAAGAAGGGGGATTTACTTTATTGTAAGGACCTATATGCTTCAATCACAAGTGAATCAACTAGGCTGAAGGATACGCCAGATGAAGAGTGGACGAAGTTGGATCGAAAGGTTGTGGGGTTCATCAGACAGTGGTTTGATGATACGATGTTCCACCTAAGGGTGGCTTGTCAAGGACGATCAGCCCATCTGAGGTCCTAGTATCGATTCCCAAGTGGGGGTGGCTAACATTGCATTGTGACTAACAGTGGGGGTGGGTCTATTAACAATGGTGTGTATATGTGTTAACACCCCCCTTTCATGAAGGAAAGGGCTATGCGTGGGCAACATTTTTGAGTATTTTGAATGACCAGCCGATATCTGATTTCATCAAATTACAAGCCCACCAATTTGGTCTGTTAATTATTTTCATGACTGACCAAAAACTTATCTTACCCGACTCACTTAATTTTTCAATGGGTTTTAAATCTTTCAAAGATAATTTTATCAAAGCTCGACAAAAAGTTAAAGAGTAGTTTAATCTCATTTTAGGTGGGGTATCTACAACATGCCTTTAAAGGAACGAAGCGATGAATGACACATAGTCCCAAGACACATAATCTAAGCAGCATATTCATTACATTTATAAAAGTCTTACTGTGGTAAAGATCCTATCACAAATCCGAATATGCTCGGTAATGTTGTCTCTTAAAATGAGAGATATTCCAAGAGACGTTTAGAGCTCTCGTGGGGATTGTAAAGATCCGAAAAAAGGAGCCAATATCTTTTTAAAATGGAAGGTCCTCCTAGAGATGTTCGAAGCTCTTGCGACGATTATAAAAATTCGAAAAAGAGAACAATATTTGAGTTGATGAGAACTAATGGATTGGGCCAATATTTGAGCGGAGGGGAACTAATGGATTAGGGCCTGATAAGGATCTGGTAGGGACCAATTCCACCAGTTTCACAAAGATTTAGTATTGCAAAAGGGGGTTTAGAGACGGTTCTCATCAAGCTATATTTAGATGCAATAATGTCTTGAAAACAATTCTCAATATACAAAAATCATTGTAACCACATAAAAGTGAATATCTAAGAAAGGGTTTCGAATTTACAGAGATCTTATATGAGAAGACTACATAAAAGTCATAGCTATAAATGATCTTGGACTAGATAGGAAACTCAACAAGGGTTTTGTCGCTTTTGAAAGCTATAAAAGGAGAACACGATGAAGAGCTTTGGTCAAATGCCAAATACAATATATTTTCTTTACCTTTATATTTATATCAACATAGCTTATTATAACTTTAGTCTTGGCATATATCGCTACTATTCAACGCCGTCACTACATCATGCTGTTGGTCCCAACAGAATCTTTTGTTGTTAGATTTTCCAATCAACCAAGTTATTACTTATAAGATCTAACATTCTTGTAACGTATTGTTTACCATTTGCCAAAATTGTTTGTTCATTAGTTTTAGGGGTTTTTTTTTTTTTTCTAGTTTTTTTTTTTTCAATTGTAATCAATATCATTTACAAATTAATAAAACCAACACTACTTTAGCAATTTTTTTATTTTAATTGTCAAATTTTTTTTATTTGAGAAGGTAATTATTAGTAAAAAAAAAAAAAAAGGTTACAGGCATAAGAAAAAAATAAACCATGCAAAAACTAACTCCGGCCTTTCTGCTAACCACTTGATAGCTGTTACAGTCCATAGTTGCTGAGAGGGCGGCTGGATTCTAAGATCCATTTTAAACCATCTCAGCGTGGGTCAACAGCGTCAACATTGAGTCAAATGCCCCACGCGTGCTAATGTCCACACGTACCACTGTCCATCTGCACCGCCCCCCACACGTGCCTCTGTTTTAGTCCTGATTCATCAGTTCCATCTCCGCCCCCAGAACCAACTTCCCGAACAGCCGGAGGAGAAAGATGGAGGAGAGGAGCAGAGCTCTGAGCAGCGCGGCCATGGAAGGAATATCAGAGAGGCTGTCTTCCGTAGAAGGGCTATACTACCCTCGCTCCGTCGGAGACGACGCCTCCCAACCCTCTCAGCGCAAGGCCATTCTCCATGACCTCCTCTCCAGAGACGCTGCCGTCTTCTTAGGTCCTCTTCTCCCTTCCAAACCCTAGATTTTCTCCTTCTTTCCTTTCAAATTCATCACCAGTCTTTCAATTTCTTATTCCATGACAGAATTGTGTCAATTGACAATTCCTGCAAAATCGCAGTTCTAGACTTCTCATAAACATTTACACGGGCCCCATCATCGACGACACACTGTATTAAAAACCGCATCACCGGAAATTCCATCGAGTCGTTTGGTGGATCATCACTTTCTATTCCAGGGGCACAGACTTGGATGGCTAGGATTGCACGACCACCATGTTATTTCTTTTGCAGACCCTCCTTGCAAATATCCACTAAATGGACGATCTAAATCCACTCTTTACCTTCTCCATCACATGGTCGATGGCATGTTGCTACGAACCAACACGGATTATTTTTTCATTCCTTACATGCCTTTTCCACAATAGTATCTGATATGTACCTTAACCGAATGTGTGGAGGAAATAGAATTGAATAAGATAGGAGATGAGAATTGAGAGATAGGGAAGAAGATTACAATAGAATGAAGAAGATAATTGTGAAAGATGAGAGGGAAAGCAAGATTGTAGTATAATCGTTATTCTCTGCTATCCAGGAATTACATTGTATTCCATTATATAAGCATTACAATAAAGCTCCAATTAAACCACAATAATCATAGAAAAGTAGAAATAATTAAAAGCATAAATTTGAATTTGAAAATGAAAAATTCAAATTCAAATGGGAATGAAAGATATGAATTTGAAAATGGAATTTGAATGGGACCTCATCAGAATCAGTAATTATTACAAACAAAATCCTGTATGGGCCCATCATCTACAGCACACTATAGAAAACTACATCACCGGTGATTCCATCCAAGTGTTTGGTGGACTGATACCATCAATTCCAGGAGCATAGACTTGGATGGCTAAGGATTGGATTATCACTTTGGTGTTTCTTTTGTGGGCTTTCCATGCAAGGGCCCACTAGATGGACAATCTAAAGCCACTCTGCATCTCCCCTGCCAATTGTTCGATGGAAAGTTGCTACGAACCAACACGGATTATCGACCTTTTCCATATCAGTGTTAATAAATTTGTCCGTGCCCATTTTCCTTTTATATAGCTCGATCCCTTGACATGTGATGTCCTTCTCACGATTGAGTTTCTGCTATTGTACAATTCCAGACACCATATCTGGCAGCAGGATTTTCAATTGAGTCATTGTATATAGACTGCGAGAAACAATGTGGTGCAAAACCCATCTCTCTCTCTCTCTCTCTCTCTCTCTCTCTCTCTCTATATATATATATATATATATATATATATATATATATATATATATATTGTTTTGCATGAGTTTTATAATTGTATGATGATCAGATGGTGGTAGATGTTAGCTTGGCTTAATCAATCTCTAGCAATTGATGGTACATGTGATCCCAATATCTCATCATCTGTCAGATCATGCAATGAAATTTACTAAAAATGAAATTTTGTCATGTGTTTTCACAAGATAATTCTTTGCGGGTCACAGTTCCCTTGGGCCTTTGAATGTGTTGTCTAGAAATTGTTTCCATTTTCCATGTCAAATTTAACTTTTTTTTTAATTGGCCACTTTAATCAGGTTGCTTTTGTAAGTGTGAAATTGAGTTTTTCCCATATACATATTCCTATGCAAATATTTTTCTTGGTTAGATTGTTTGTCCTAGAAAACAAATTTTTTGAGTTGTTTCCCAGTCTCTGATGCTATTGCTTTGTCAATTCAGAATGATATGATACACAATTAACTTTTTATTTTTTATTGACCAGTTTAATCAGGTTGCTTTACCAAGTGTAAAATCGAGTTTATTCCTCACATATATTCCATATTTCCATTGTAATTTTTGTCTTGGTTAGATTGTTTGTCCTAATTTTTTTTTTGAGTTGTTTGTTTGTTTGTTTGTTTTTTTTTGAAAGGTTATTTTTGAGTTGTTTGTCAGTCTTTGGTGCTATCGCTTTGTTAATTCAGAACGATATGGTACACAATTAACTGATGTGGAGCTTCGGGAGTTTGAGAGCTTGAAAGATGATTATGAAATCAATTGGCATTTGAAGCACCTCCGGAGCTTGCTCAATCCGACCACAGAAGAGATTCATTCTCGGTCTGTGACAGTTAAAAACCGTCGTCGTGCTTACTTGAACAAGCTTATCCATGACGGGCAGTACTTCTCAGAGGATGCAATGAGAGAGAGGGAGCCATATCTGCATCATGAGTATGTTGGGAAGTTTCAGGATCCAACTACCAGGAGTCTATCTCGACCAGGGGAGCGTTGGTCTGAAACTCTAATGCGCCGCTCAGAAGAAGCCATTTTACTTGCAAAGATTAGAGGAGAACAACAAAGGCGAGGTATTCTTGAAAAAGATTGGGTTGGTAATGAGGTAGAGGAGGAAGAAGAGGAAGAAGAAGAAGAAGAGGAGGAGGAGGAGGAGGAGGAAGAAGAAGAAAATGGAGATGCAGAGGAAGGAAAGAATCAGTCAACCTCATCCAAGGTAAACACTTAAGGCCTGTGCTTATCGTGTTCATTCTATCAACTTGTTGTTCATATGTTGCATCGTTATTGAATGTTCATATACTACTTTCCTTATATTAACATGTTACCTTTTGTACATCAAGCATTCTCACTTCCATAAGGTGCAAGAGTTAGAAGTACTTGGTCTCATTGTTTTTTTTTTTTTCCTGATCGATCCTCAGTCTTCACTATCCAGGACTTATTTCTTTTATCACGTTTCCTGCTAGTTGGTGATTGTAGTGGGTTAGAGTGGTTAGTAGGAGAACTTAAACTACTTAATTTAAAAGAAACGGCTAAGATGAACTATGAGCTAACGCTTTGCACATGAATTTGAATGTACTTGGGACATCGTGATGGCTGCCATGTCAAGCACAACAATCCGATAAAAAAAAATACCATTTCCACTTATTCTTGCCACTATCCATCCACATTCATTATTTCTTTATTACATTTATGCATGTGGTGCAAACCAATTATCGAGTCAATGAGATCTCGACACCCGAATTTCTAAAGAAATAAACACGTATGCACTCAAGAAATATTTGAGCAGAGAGGGAGAAATCACTTTATCAATATTCAAACTTTTCTTATAATACTTAAAAAAACTCACACCTCAGAAAAATGTGGAATGCCTTCCTCCTACCACCCTCCTGTCAAATCAATTTTCATTGATTTCAAATCAGTCTATAATATATTTAAGACAATAAAAATCCCAACAAAGATTTGGCCTAAAATAGCAAAAATAAATCTACTAATTACCCCCAAAATCTTCAATCGTATCTTCCACATCAATCCCCGATTTTCTACAAATGGCAAATGTGATCTCTAACATTAAGGCCAACAATTTTGCAACAAACAACCCAAAATCGGCACATGCTAGGCCTTATGGTGGGTTGTGGGCTCACATCATTCTCCTTGGGTTGGAAAGAATTCGACTCCGACAAGTTGGACACTTCATACAGGTAGTAGAGGTCTGGATTCAATCTTTTCAATTCGTTGCCCATGATCCATGTGCATTCATAATAGGGCCTCTTTTTTCATTTCACCAAGTATTGCTTGTATTGGCGCCATCGCGTGCTAGCAGTCTTCATGTTCAATACTTGCTCACAACTCAACTTCTTCCTTCTACTTCATCTTGTACGTTAGACACTTCGCAACAGTGCTTGAACAAATTTGCCACATTGAAAGTCGGCAAGATCTGTAAGCCATTAGGCAATTCGATCTCATAGGCATTGTCACCCAACTTCCTTTTGACCCGGCATTTACTAATCTTCTTAGACCTGAGCTTGTTGTAAGTTCCCCTTGGTAACCTTGCTTTGTGAAGATAAACCATAACAAGTCACCTTTTTTATATATCTTCTCCCGTTGTCTGCTGATGTTCATTCACAACTTCTCGGTACCTAGCATTGCTCTCTTCAATCTTTTTCATTTGAGCTTGCAAGTCTTAGATGTCCTTGGCTGAAGCATCGACGTCTTTGCTCACTTGATTTTGTACCAGTAATGGTACTAAATCATGTACATGATATGGACTTCTCCCATTTATGATCTTAGATGGGGATTTTCTAGTGGTTCCATTTACTAAGCAGTTGTAGGCAAACTTGGCTTAGGATAGAACCAAGTTCCACCGAGATATGTTCTTGCATGCAATACTCTTTAAGAGGTTACCAAGGCTTTTGTTTACTACCTTGGTTTGGCTGTTTATTTGAGGATGATATGCACCAGAGAATTGAAGCTTAGTCTCCAACTGCTTCTATAAAGTGTGCCAGAAGTGCCTTAGAAACTTTGAATCATGGTTTGAAGTTATGTTTTTGGCACCCCATGAAGTCACACAATCGCTATAGAGAATATGTTGGTGATGTGCATAGTGTTTGTCGTCCGTTTGCATGGAATAAAGTATGCCATCTTTGAAAAGCGGTCCACAATGAAAATTGAATATGCTCCTCTTTGAGTCTTAGGAAGACCTAGAATGAAGGTCATAGAAATAGCCACCCATGGTATGACTGGAATGGGAAACGACATATGAAGGCCAATGTTCTACACATTACCTTTTGGAGACTTGGCATCGGAGACATCGTGCTGCGAACCCTTCAACGTCCTGGTGCATATGGGGCCAGTAGTATTTTTCCTCCACCTTGGTTAATGTTTTTATCTCTTCCAAAGTGTCCACCTAATCCTCCTCCATGTGGTGAGAGGTCAACAATATTTTTCTTCCACCATGGTCAATGTTTTATCTCTTCCAAAGTGTTTACCCGATCCTCCGTGTGGCTCAAATAAGATATTTTCGTGCGATATATCCAATGTACTTTGAGTATCCTATAGTTCAATTGGAGTTAATGTATCCAACTTGTACAATTTCTCAGTGACTGGGTAACTATTATCATACTCTTTATCAACCATCAATTGGACTTGTTTGGACAAGACTAATCAGGTCTTGTATTGCTCCTCAGCAGTGTTGTCAAAATCTTACGATTTACAATTTACAATTTGAGTCGAATCTTAAGCAAAACGATTTGAATCCCACCTTTGAATCCCTTTTTATATGAATCTTACAATTTTATGATTTGAATCCTACAATTTACGATTCAAATCCTGATTTACGATTCAAATTATACTTGTTCTCTTGTAGTTTAAGCTTCACTTGGCTTTCATTTTATGTTTTTGAATTGGTGGGGGCTTTAAGAATCATTTAGGGAAAAAAACCTTTAAAAAAAAGAATTGTTTTGAAAAGGTAAATTATTTTATTTTGTTCTTTATAAGAGATTAAATGATAATATGTGTGTGCGCGCGCACGCGTGCATGGGGGTTTGTGTGTGTGTGTTCTCTTCAATATTAAATTGTAGAGCTTTTTTTTAATGATTTTTTACTTTTTAACTGGTCAAAATACCAAATTTGATGTATGACTTATTTGGACTGTTTTTATGGATGGTTACGATGATGTTGACTTATATGTATTGTGGAATGATGGTTAGAAATCAAAATATCTTTTTTTGTCGGTCTACAAAATCAAATGCCGCTTTTCCAACGTGATTCCACGTTCAAGAAGGTCAACTAGAACATAAACTACTAAAGGATCCTTGTATGTTTTAAGGAAAATTTCTTGAAAGACTTAAAGATAAGAATCCTTCAATACTATCATGACATGGTATTACTTGGTGCATATTGATGGCAAAAGGATGATTGCTGAGTTTTTAATTTTTTTTTCTGGTTTATTTATATTTTTCATATTTTTAAGATGATCATAAAAAATCTTACGATTTACGATACGATTTGCGATTCGATACGATTCAACCCCTATTATGATTTGCGATACAATAATGATTTTAACAACATTGGTAGAGTGTGATGCTTGATATGCATGCATTAAAAAATTGTACACAAGGCATACATTAACTTAAATTTAACTATCCAAATCGACGATTCACTGTGAATGGGTCATCATCCAACGTATTAGTTCAACCATTCTAACCTCTTATTAGTGAACACATGTTTTCTGCACACTAATATTATATATTTTTCATTTCAATTCTCCATTAAATCTCCACAATAAGCTAGTTTGGTAATCAAATCAGTATGATTCTTACTTTATAGGCTAAGCTGTGGTTGATGATTTGGATGATTTAATTTCAACTAGTTGTATGCCACGTGTATGATTTCTTAGCACTTGTGCATCGATCTTCACACTATAGTGGAGTATGGAGGTTTTTCTCATTGGGTGTTAACAAATGCTGGGGGTGTTTTGTAGACGCTTTTGCAAGCCTTGGGGGTGTTGCAGAATGATAGTAGACTCAAGAGGCTTTTCCATCCCAATACATTTTGTTTTGGGAGTTCACCAACTAAATTAATCTCTAGGATCATCCAATTACTAGAAGAAAGAAAAGAAAAGAAAACGTCCAATGGTCTGAATACATCAAACAAGTGCCCCTTTGGATCAACCACTGTCAGCTTTTGATCTCTAGGTGGAAGCCATGGTCACTTGGGTGGATAGATTCGGCCTGGATCAGATGCAATGGAGCTCTCTACTTCTTTGGACACAAGGCTTTTGCTTTGTTGTTCATTTCCTCTCTGTTGTTCTCCTTCTGTCACGAGGTTCTCTCCCTTTGTTGTTTGGACAGAGGCCTTTGGATGACTCTCGTATCTTCCTACATCTTCCCTGAAGTACAATGCTGTGCATCTCTTTTTGTCGATTCTTTTTGAAATCGTTCTTTCGGTGTAGCATAATATTCCTTAATTGTCATTTTCCAGTTCTTGAAGTAAAAATAGATTCCCACAATGATTATTGGAGTAATATTGTGCCCTGGAAACCCAAATCACAATTTGGTTATTGTGATAGACATTTTTTATTTGGTTAATCAACAGGAGTATTTTCGTCATCATGTGTGCTTGCATTTATATGGGCTTTGCCTTTTTTTTTTTTTTTTTTTCTCCTGTTGCACACGCACTCACACCCCACACACACAAACACACTCACACCATAGTGTGATTTCACCACAATGAGTACTCGAATCCATGACCTCGTGTTGAAACTCTTGTGAGTCTACCACCGAGGCATGAGTAAGGACCCCCATAAGCTATACTTGATTGCATAGCATGTGTAGAACCATAAAGTCCGTCATGGATATTGCATCGGGTTGTGTGCATGCAGTTAAGCCAATGACACAAGAGAGATAGGCCTGATGTTCCTTGTCCATGTAAATAGTGTTCATAACTGTTTATGTGCTTGGGCTGTACATGTGTGAGGTTTTCATGCAACTGGATGACTGCTAAAGTAGTGTTGTCCTTATCTCGGGCAATTTGAATTGTAGACTCATATCAATACATGAGTGTGCACAACACAAGTAGTTGGTATATTGAACATGGGATTGAGTGAAGGAATGCTCCTAGGACCCATTATGGGATCATACACTTCTTAGCACCCTGCCCATATGTCCTTAAACTTGAGAATTAGTTATGAAGATTTTGTTATCTCATTGGGTGGCTTTGATACGTGCTGTGATTCTCCAACCGGAATGACATGCATGTGTGGTTGGGTTACTTCAATCAATGGAAATATTTAGTCCTGTGATAGTTCAATAAGGAATCTCTCTCTCTCTCTCTCTCTCTCTCTCTCTCTCTCTCTCTCTCTATATATATATATATATATATATATATATATATATTTATTTATTTATTTATTTATATATAGCCCTGATAGCTCTGGATGTCCAACACCACACCCCCCACCACCAAGGTGTCCCATAACGGTAACGGTGGCCATAACGGCCACCACCATTACCGTTACAATATGGGCCGTTACGGACCCCATATCGGCCGATACGGCCCTTTTTTATTTTTTGAAAAAAACTGTTATTAGACCGTTATGGGGCCGATATGGGGCCTTTACGGCCTGTTTTTTCTGTAACGGCCGTTACGCCCGTTTCGACCCCATAACATGTAATGGTCACGACCGTTTCCGTTACGTCTCGGCCGATACGTAACCGTTTTGGGATACCTTGCCCATCGCCCTTCTTTTTGTTGTCTCTCTCCTTTGTCTAGGGTTCTAAAAAGGAGTGAAAAGGGTTCATCTCCTCGAGGAGCAAGGAATTAGGAACTAGTGGTGATCTTTCCTTGGAGGCTGGAGCCCCTAACAAGGGTTGTGGCTTAAAGCTCTACTCCTCATTGTTCCTTGAGGTCTGCTCCTAACTTGAACTTCTCTTTTGCTTCTGGAATTCAATATTGCACTTTGCCTTGTCTGAATTGATTGCATCCAGTCTTGTACATTTGTGTTAGCATGGTGCAAGTGGATTAAATTCCCAACATAATGTACCACCAATTGTGTGGCACGTGAAAATGTTCTATGAGGTCACTGGTGAGAATGTCGATGGGTAAGAGTATTGATGAGGACACAAGATCATTTCAAGTGTACCAACGAAGAAAGCGCCATCCACAAGCACCGTCCTTGTGGATAGGCGACTATTGAGGAGCATTGAAGACCTTACACATGTAGTCCGAGACATTTGAAAAGACCCCACCTTGGGAAGACATGTGTAAGTTGCTTTGAGGAGATGATCAGACCGTTGGATCGTGATGATGATGTGATCGGACCGTTGGTTCATTGTGGCCCACTTTCATCACACCATCATTGGAGCGCATTGGACATCTTAGATTTGAGTTTATTTTATGCATTTTTTACTTATTTGAGTTTTGGGTTAGTGTGGGTACATTTTTTTCACGCAAATGTCTTTTTTTTGAAATTTTGTTAGTAGGGGTATTTTGGTAATTATGCTAATTCCGAATTTTATAAGGTTGTTGCTCTAAACCTTTTTTATTAGTTGTTGATTTATGAAAAAGAGCAAACCTTTGGTTGCCTCCTTCCTCTTTCCCTCTCTCATGGTGCTTCTTCTTCTTCCTTGATCTCCTTCTTCTCTATTCTTCTTGTGCCCCTCCAACTTCTTCCAGGTATTTCATCTTCTATTATTATCCTTCTAAACTTCTGTTTTGTTTATTCCCCACGATCTAAACCTTGAGAATCGATTTAAACCCTAAACCCCCAAATTCTCAAATCCCTAATCCGAGAAACTTTCTGATTCTTCGGACTAGTGATCATCATTGATCGATTGGGTATGACCATGCAAGATCGGGAGGTTCCATCCCTCGCCGGATCCAACCTAGACGCTACTTGAATCCCATACTCCATGGTTGTGATGATGGCCCATCCCATTGCATGTTTCCTTTATGATTTTCTTAGTTTATGATGATTGATGCTAGATTTCATTATTATTATTGCTTTTATTTCCGCTGAATAATTGTGTTCATGAGCATGCATCATATTTAGGGCTGTCCTACATCAAATTTGGTATCAGAGAATAGGCTTGCATGGTTTGTGTCTAGATCGAGTTATCAAATTAGGGTTTTGAATTTCTGAGCTTAATTTAGGAAAGTTCCAGATTTAGAAAGTTTCCAATTTTAGAAACTTTCCAATTTTAGAAAGTTTCCTAATTTGGAAAATTTCCAGATTTGAGTTGTTTTCTTTTTTAATTTATTTTTAGTCAGTTCATATTATTTTTGCATTCATCGCATTCATCTTGTGAGTCAAAACACCTGGTGGTCTAGTTGGGTAGAGTTTTGGTTCGAGTCTTATTTGTATGCCAACTAGAAGAGGTAGAGGTTTCAGACTTCAGCCTACCATGAGTAACGAGCAGTTATCTGAGCAACTTGCTCAATTGATACAAAAGATAACCGCCCTAGAAGCAAGTCATAAGCGTGATTTTGCCCGCCTTGAGGACCAGATCACCACTACCAGGACCAAGGTCGAGCAACTAGAAGCATCTCAAAGGGAAAACCCCACTGTTGGGGATGATGCGCACTCCCAAGTGGGAGGAATCATAGAGGAACGCGCTGCCACGCGCGTAGGGAGTGAGGATAGGGATCGTGGTAACGGTCGTGGTGTTGTGCGAGAGGCACGAGCCACATATGATCATCAAGACCGCTATGATCTAGATGAGCGCGCGATGAAGAATGTTAGAGTCGAGGCCCCGAGTTTTGATGGGCGCTTGGACCCCAAAGCATTCCTTAACTGGGTTGCTGACATGGACCACTACTTTGAGTGGTATGACATGTCAGAAAACCGTCAAATGCGGTTTGCTAAGATGAAGCTTGTGGGTCAAGCCAAGCTCTTTTGGACCAACACCGAGCGTAGGATAGAAAGAGTTGGTAGAGCCCCTATCACAGATTGGTATGAGATGAAAGAGAAGTTGAAGGAGAAGTACCTTCCTCTCTCATACCGTCAGAAGCTCCTTGACAAATGGCAATCCTTACGCCAAGGGTCAATGTCTGCCGCTGACTACATCGCTAAATTTGAAGAATATGTGATGCGATGTGATATCCAAGAAGACCCTCTAGTAACGCTCTCGCGTTTCAAGACGGGCCTTCGTGCGGATCTTCAGCGCGAGCTTATGACTCGGCCCTTAACGGACTTGGATGAAGCATATCAAGTCGTGCAGGAGTTAGAGCAGTATCTAAGGACTCCTGTCGTCCGTCGTTTTGAGTCCCGAGACTCCAGTGCTAGATCTAGTTCCCAGGGAACTAGACCTAATGTTGGTAGTCAACCTAGGGCACAGGCAACCATCCCGCCTAGGCCTAGGGAGGACAAGGGCAAAGGGGTTCTTGGTGCAGGTCCTAGTGGAGGTAGCCAAGTGAGATGCTACGAGTGTGGCAATCTGGGCCACATATCTAATCAGTGTCCTACGAAGAGCCGTGGAAAAACCTTAGTTATAGGCGAGTCCCACGAGTGTGGAGATGACCAGGGTGATTATGAAGTTGAAGAGTATCATCCTGAAGGAGGACTTACTGATGAGGAAGAAATAGATGGAGAAGCAACGCTTGCAGTAGTCAGGCGTGTGCTAGCTCAGTCTAGGAGTAGTGCTGACTGGCGTCGAAGCACTATCTTCTACACTATTGCGAAGTGTGGTGAAAAGAATTGCAAGGTGATAGTGGACAGTGGAAGTTGTCAGAATGTGATTTCCACTAACACCTTAGAGCGATTGAAACTGAAACCCACACCTCATCTAGACCCATATAAAGTCTCTTGGGTTGACAAGACATCCCTACCTGTCACCCATCAATGTCTAGTCCCCATCGAGTTTGGGTCATACAAAGAGTCCCTGTGGTGTGATGTTTTACCTATGGATGTGGGACATGTTATCCTAGGTAGACCGTGGCTATTCGATAATGATGTCACGATCTTTGGCCGTTCCAATGCGTGTACCTTCACGCATAACGGTAAAAAGATCAAACTTAACCCTATGCCACCTGAGAGCCCACTAGGGAAGAAAAATGATGAGAAGGCAAGTGAGCCTAAAGGAGTGGGGAAATCCAGGCCTAAGTCTCTACATATAATCAATGCAAGAGAGTTTGAAAGAGAGACTAAGGAGGATTCTATGGTGTATGCCCTTGTGGCTAGAGAAATTACACCTGAGGTTCCATTAGAGTTACCCCGTGAGGTGACTTCGGTTCTGAAGGAATACAGTGATGTATTTCCTGAAGACTTACCGAATGAGTTACCACCTATGAGGGACATACAGCATGCCATTGATCTTGTCCCAGGGTCTACTCTACCGAACCTTCCTCACTATAGGATGAACCCGGTAGAACATGCAGAATTAAAGAAGCAAGTTGATGAGCTTCTGCAAAAGGGTTTCATCCAAGAGAGTATGAGCCCGTGTGCCGTGCCTGCATTGTTGACGCCAAAGAAAGACGGCACCTGGCGCATGTGTGTGGACAGTCGTGCCATAAACAAAATTACTGTCAAGTATAGGTTTCCCATACCTAGGCTTGATGATATGCTTGATATGATGGCGAGGTCCACCATATTCTCTAAGATAGACCTCAAAAGTGGATATCACCAAATCCGTATACGCCCAGGGGATTAATGGAAAACTGCGTTTAAAACAAAAGATGGGTTGTATGAGTGGTTGGTCATGCCCTTTGGCTTGACTAATGCACCCAGTACGTTCATGCGGGTGATGACACAAGCCTTGAGGCCGTTCATGGAAAAATTCCTAGTGGTGTACTTTGACGACATTCTTATTTACAGTACTACTAAGGAATCACACCTTGAACATTTAAAGAAGGTTTGTAGCGTCCTTAGGAAGGAAAAGTTGTACGCTAATCTTAAGAAATGCGCATTCATGTCCAGCCAAGTTGTGTTCTTAGGATTCATAGTGTCATCTGAAGGGATGCGTGCAGACCCTGAAAAGGTCAGGGCCATAGTTGAGTGGCCAGAACCGAGGAACATTCATGAGGTGCGAAGCTTTCACGGCCTAGCAACTTTTTATCGTCGGTTCATTAGAGGTTTTAGCACGATCATGGCTCCCATTACAGAATGCATGAAAAAGGGAGAATTCGTGTGGTCTAAAGCCGCAGTCAAGGCTTTTAAGGAGATTAAGGGCAAAATGGTAGAAGCTCCTGTCATGCGTCTACCTGACTTTTCTAAAGTCTTTGAGGTGGCGTGTGATGCGTCTGGTGTTGGTATAGGTGGAGTGTTGAGCCAGGAGGGCCACACTGTAGCCTATTTTAGTGAGAAATTGAATGAGGCAAAACAAAAATACTCCACTTATGAAAAAGAGTTCTATGCGGTAGTGCAATCCCTGAGACATTGGCGACACTATCTCCTACCGCAGGAATTCGTCTTGTTTTCTGACCACGAGGCTTTGAGATATTTGCATTCTCAGAAGAAACTCAACCCAAGGCATGCCAAGTGGGTAGCGTTCCTTCAGGAATATTCGTTTGTGTTGAAACACAAAGCCGGGGTTGAAAACAAACCAGCGGATGCCCTTAGTAGAAGAGTGGCGTTGCTCAACTCCTTGAGTGTAGAGGTAGTCGGGTTTGAGCAACTGAAAGATGAATATCCCACATGTCCTGATTTTGGGGGTACTTACGCGTCGCTCTCTAGTGACCAGCGTATTATGGGCGAATATGTTCTTAAAGATGGCTTCCTTTTCAAGGGAGACAGACTTTGCATTCCCAGTATGTCCCTTCGTGAATTCCTCATCTGGGAGCTTCATTCAGGAGGGATAGCTGGCCATTTTGGTCGTGATAAGACCATTGCCCTTGTGGAAGATCGTTTCTATTGGCCAAGTCTCAAGCGAGACGTAGCCAAAGTTTTAGGGCAGTGTCGTACATGTCAACTGGCAAAGCAGAGAAAACAAAATACCGGGCTGTATACGCCATTGCCAGTGCCACATGCTCCGTGGCAGGACATTAGTATGGACTTCGTGCTTGGGCTTCCCAAGACTATCAAAAAGCACGATTCCATTTTTGTCGTGGTGGACTGTTTCTCTAAAATGGCGCATTTCCTCCCATGTTCGAAAACGTCAGATGCGTCTCATGTTGCTCGTATCTTTTTTGATGATGTGGTGCGTCTCCATGGGTTACCTAAGACCATAGTGTCTGATCGTGATGTTCGATTTACTAGCTATTTTTGGAAGACACTGTGGCACATTATGGGAACTCGTTTACAATTCTCTACTGCTTACCACCCACAAACAGACGGTCAAACTGAAGTGGTAAATCGTAGTCTTGGAAATCTTCTACGTTGTCTAGTGGGTGATCATGTTAAGACTTGGGACCTAATCTTACCAACTGCTGAATTTGCTTATAATAGGTCAGTAAATCGATCTACAGGAATGAGTCCATTTGAGGTTGTTAGTGGGTATAAACCTAGAATGCCAATAGATCTATTACCCATGTCTGTCACCCAAAGGTCTTCTGAATCAGCCGATGCATTTGCACGACATATCTATGAATTGCATACACATATTAGACAGCGGATAAGTAAGAGTAATGATAATTATAAAATTTCAGCTGATTCTCATCGTAGACTGCAAGATTTTCAAGAAGGAGACTATGTAATGGTAAGGGTAAGGCCAGAGCGGTTCTCACAAGGTACCGCTAAGAAATTACAAGCGCGTAGTGCTGGACCATTCAAGATAGTGCAGAAAATTGGGTCCAACGCATATCGGATTGACCTTCCATCTGAAATGGGCATTAACCCGACTTTTAATGTAGAAGATCTAGTCCGTTCCCCTGACCCTACCATTGATCCATCATTTCATTCATGGCCCTATTCTGATTTTGCTTCACAACCCCTTCCACCCCTCCCTCCACCTATTGTCCATAAAGAAGAAATTGAAGAGATCTTGGATGATGAGATAGTTTCCATGCGAGATGGAGGTTTCCAGAGGTATCTTGTCAAATGGAGGAACAAACCACCTTCTGAATCTACGTGGTTGACTGAAACGGAAGTGCAGCGTGTTGATCCAGACTTACTAGAGCGCCACAAGAGTTTTAACTCGCCGGAGTCGAGTTTTTCTCACCCGAGGGGAGTTGATGAGGACACAAGATCATTTCAAGTGTACCAACGAAGAAAGCGCCATCCACAAGCACCGTCCTTGTGGATAGGCGACTATTGAGGAGCATTGAAGACCTTACACATGTAGTCCGAGACATTTGAAAAGACCCCACCTTGGGAAGACATGTGTAAGTTGCTTTGAGGAGATGATCAGACCGTTGGATCGTGATGATGATGTGATCGGACCGTTGGTTCATTGTGGCCCACTTTCATCACACCATCATTGGAGCGCATTGGACATCTTAGATTTGAGTTTATTTTATGCATTTTTTACTTATTTGAGTTTTGGGTTAGTGTGGGTACATTTTTTTCATGCAAATGTCTTTTTTTTGAAATTTTGTTAGTAGGGGTATTTTGGTAATTATGCTAATTCCGAATTTTATAAGGTTGTTGCCCTAAACCTTTTTTATTAGTTGTTGATTTATGAAAAAGAGCAAACCTTTGGTTGCCTCCTTCCTCTTTCCCTCTCTCATGGTGCTTCTTCTTCTTCCTTGATCTCCTTCTTCTCTATTCTTCTTGTGCCCCTCCAACTTCTTCCAGGTATTTCATCTTCTATTATTATCCTTCTAAACTTCTGTTTTGTTTATTCCCCACGATCTAAACCTTGAGAATCGATTTAAACCCTAAACCCCCAAATTCTCAAATCCCTAATCCGAGAAACTTTCTGATTCTTCGGACTAGTGATCATCATTGATCGATTGGGTATGACCATGCAAGATCGGGAGGTTCCATCCCTCGCCGGATCCAACCTAGACGCTACTTGAATCCCATACTCCATGGTTGTGATGATGGCCCGTCCCATTGCATGTTTCCTTTATGATTTTCTTAGTTTATGATGATTGATGCTAGATTTCATTATTATTATTGCTTTTATTTCCGCTGAATA
The DNA here is from genome assembly GCA_003013855.2 of Liriodendron chinense. NCBI lineage: Eukaryota > Viridiplantae > Streptophyta > Magnoliopsida > Magnoliales > Magnoliaceae > Liriodendron > Liriodendron chinense. The sequence goes on along the minus strand of PVNU02000637.1, from coordinate 7,316,632 downwards.
ATTGTGTTCATGAGCATGCATCATATTTAGGGCTGTCCTGCATCAAGTATGGAGCTAGTGAATATGATGAAACAAAGTAGAGTAAAACACACCTTGCATAAAGGAGCCTAAGTGGAAAGGGGCAACATGCCTTTTTTGAATTGATTGCATCAAGTCTTATACATGCATGTGATCATGGTGCATGGGGATTAAATTCTCAACATAATGCGCCACCAATTGTGTGGCTTATGAGAATGATCTATGAGGTCGTTGATGACAACGTTGATAGGTAAGAGTATGGAGCTAGTTGATGTGATGAAAATAAGGAGAGTGAAAATATTTTGCATCAGGAGCCTGTGGAAAGGGGCAAAAATAGAGAAAGTGGTGGATATATACTTTGATATATAGGAAAGGAAAACAATAGAAATGGGGTGGGGATAGTAGTAGATAAAGATATAGAAGATAAGTTGTAGATAGTAAGAGGGTAAGTGATAGGTTTTCATTAATAAAGCTTGTGTTGGGAGAGGTGATAATCAATATCAATAGTGCATTTGCGCCACAGGTATGGTTAAATGACAGAATCAAAAGACAATTATGTGAAGACATGGATGGACTATTGCGAGGAATTCCAAATGGAGAGAGGATATTTGTAGAAGGAGACTTAAAATAGCCATGTAATTAGAGGATATGAAATGGTTCATGGAGGATACATTTTTGGGAGAAGAAATGAGGTGGGGATGCTATCCTTTATTTTGCTATGGCGTATGATTTAGCTCTAGCAAACATATACTTTAAAGTAAAGATGAACATTTAATAACCTTTAAAAGCCGATCATATGCAAGCCAAATTGACTCCTTTCTACTTAGGAAGACAAATTGATTGATATGTGAAGATTGCTAGGTTATACCAGGGGTGAGTTTGACTGTGCAACATAGGTTAATGGTTATGGATGTTTCTATTGAGAGATTAGAGAGGAAGTGAAATTAATAGGTGTCCAAGGTGGTGGAATTTAAGAGGAGAGAAAGTAGTGTTATTTAATAATAAATTGATGGAAGAAGGAAGTGGAATGTTGAGGAGAAGTTAATGTTATGTGAAATGAGATGGCTGAGTGCACTAGAAAAGTGATAAAACAAGTCTTAGTAGTATTTAGATGGAAAAACCACTCATATAAGGAAACTTGGTGGCGTAATGATGAGGTTGAAAAGGCTATTAGAGAGACAATAATGTTTTAAGGCCTGACAAGCAATTAGAAACAAGAAAATAAATAAATTAGAGGAAAGCAGAAACACTAAAAGGAATGTTAAGAAAATAGCAAGGTTAAACTTAAGGCATATGATGATCTGTATTATAGATTGGGGACGAGAGGGTGAGAAAGATGTCTTCAAACTTGCAAACATGAGAGAGAGGAAGGGTAGGACCTAGATCATGTTAGATGCATCAAGTGAGATGATAAAGAGGATATTGGTTAAGGATTGTGAGATCAATGAGAGGTGGAGAAGTTATTTTCAAAACTTGTTAAATGTCAACCATTCTAGGAACGTAAGGATGGAATCATAAACTCAAATGAAGTCAGAGACTGTACATACTTTTGTAGGATAAGGATATTTGAAGATAAAAAAGCTTTGAGAAAGATGAAGACAGGAAAGGCCCTAGGAGTAGATGGTATACTGATAGAGGTTTGAAAATGCACAAGAGATGCTGATTTATTTTGGTTGACAAAGTTGTTTAGGGCCCGTTTGGATACCACCAAATAAGTTGCTTTTCTTGCTGAAGGCAACAGTTAAGTAACTTATTTGAGATAAGTTAGTTTGGTTAATAAATAATGATCATTACTTATTTGCTGAAAATCACTTAAGTATTTCAACATTTTTATTTTGCTTTTCTACTTTTTCACCACTGACTAAAACAAGAGGTGCTCGTCCATAGCTGTAAAAGTGTTGATTTTCATGGCAATCGCCCAGCCCACGTTGACCATCCAACTTGCTGGGCCCTCTACGATATATTTGATCCGCGCCGTCCATTTGGTTTGGATGCGAGTGGGACTAGCATATGAGGCAGATCTAAACCTTAGGTGGACCCCACATCAGAAAGCAACGGTGATAATGATGGCACCATTGAAACCTCCCTAGGCCCAGCGTGATGTGTTTTACTCATGCCATTCATCTGTTTTTCCAACTAGTTTTGAGTGGCCCACTGGGTGGTGGGGCCACATCCTGTGCACATGAAATCCACACCATCCATCCTTGTTGGTCCATCCCAAAAATGAAACAGAATCCAATCTCAAATAGACCGCACCTCAGGAAACAGTGGTCATTGACGCCCACCATTGGTCGGCCCTAATGATGAGTGGCCCATATCCAAGGCGGGCCCTGCATGATGGACGGCCCACATTAGAGGTGGGCCCCACATTTGGGACAATCCACATTAAAGGTGGCTCCACATGATGGGCAGTGGATATTGATGGTGGGCCCACTTGATGGATGACCAACATCAAAGGTGTGCCCTACATAAAGAATGGTGCAAATGGCCCACATCCAAAGTGGGCCCCACATGATGTACTGCCCACATCAAAGGCGGGGCCCACACAATGAACAATCCGCACCAAAGGTTGGCCTCAAATGATGGATGGTGGATGTTCAGGGACCAAACAGACTTGAGGAATGATGTTGGAAACAAACATGCTTTTCTACTTTTTGGTTGATAAGCATGTTCTTTACCAAACATACTTATTTGCTAATTAAGTAGAAACCAAGATAAGTTACTTATCTGATAAGTAGCTTATCTTAAGTAACTTACAATCCAAACGGGCCCTTAACAAGATCATAGGGTCGAAGAAATGCCAAACAAATGGAGGAAAAATACCATGGTCTGCACTATCTTCAGTTTAAACTTCACCAACTATCTTGGGATTAAACTTGAAACTTACGAGGTAAATATGAAGGGTAGCACATATAAAACAGATAAGCGAACACATATAAAACAGATAAGCGAAGCACTCTTTACAGGCAAATAATGGAAGCACGCATGTAACAGCATAGATTAGGAGTCCTATGATGATTTTGAAGAGCCAACACCCACTGACTAGCTCCTAACCGCAACCTTAACTGCACCCACAGCATCAAGCTGCCTCATTTTCAGGCTCAACCCTCCTTCACTGATGTTCTTCGAGTCTTCTTCTATCTGAACTCCGACGTAGAACGCTATCTTGCCAGATGCATTCCGAACAGGTGAAATGTGAAGGAAATTCCAGAACGAGCTTCCATCTTTTCTGTAATTCAATACGCACTGTACAAGCTCGTGCAGATTGGATGCTTCCCCTTATATGACATAAGGCTTCAACATCTGCGCTGGGCCCTTGTAAAAATCTACAATTGCGTCCCAACACTTAATGTCTAGAGAAGCCTGTCATTTCTAGAAAAGCATCACTTGTGTAAACAACGGGCATGGCATGTGAGTTGGGATCAGCCAATACACAGCTTTGTTTGATTCTACCGAGAGTAAGGAATGCAATGTTACTAACATTTGGAGTGGAAATGAGGAATTAGTTGAGATTGCTGACCAAGATGTACCCCGAAATGACCATTTTCGATATCCTGAGTCAATTATTCATGAGAATGGAGAGATTGAGAAGGTTGTTGATCACAGAATTTAAGCTGCATGGAAGAGGTGGAGATTTGCCTCTAGAATTTTACTTGATTGCTGTAGGAATCAAATTAAAGAGGAAATTTCATAGGATTAGGTGATTGGCTATCGGACCAGCCATGTTAAAACATGGGATAGAATGTTGGGCAGTCAGGAACATGTTCATAAGACGAGCGTAACTAAATATGAGGATTTTGAGATGGATGAGTGGCAAGACAAAGGGAACTGCACTAGGAGTGAGACGGTTCAATTGAAGGCTTGAAAAGGGCAAGGAGAAGACCCAAAAGGATGTCAATGGAGGTAGTAATAAAAGATTTGACGACCCATGGTTTAACTGAGGATATGGTCAAAGGATTCTTGTACCCGGCCCCAATTTCTTGGGATGAGGCTTATATGATGATGGTATCTGCTATAAGGGTAAATAACCATTTAAAACATTTATTACAGCTCTAAATGGTATTATTTTAATCATTAAATATCGAGTCAAGAAACCTATCTGAGTCTTCAAGTCACCCTGATCCGGCTGAACATCAGGTTGAGTTTTCTGGTTTTTGAACTTTGGTTCTATCCAAATAGGGGCCCATAATTTGTACTGCTAATTTGAGTTAACTTGACACATCGTTTGAGTTTCCTTCGCTCTTCCTGAAGTGTATGGGGAACTGAGGAATAGTTGCACTCCCAAGAGACAGGATGTGCTGTTGAGGACTTGTATAATAGTCATTTGTATGTTATCTATAAAATTGTCTTCAATGGCCAATTTTTCAGCGATCTAGATTATGGATCTGATGGGCCCTACCATGTATGTCCCGATCACTACAACTCTCCCACAGATACTTACCCTCTAATCAGTGGCCTGCGAGTAGAAGGTTAGATTATGGATCTGATGGGCCCTACCATGGATATCCTGATCGCTACAACTCTCCCACAGATACTTACCCTTTAATCCGTGGCCTGTGAGTAGAAGAAATAAATACAACAATGGTCTACACTGAGCAGGAAAAAGAAACGAATGGTAATGCATAAATGCAGCAATGGTCTACAGAAAACTGTGTATTTCCGCGTGTAGTGAATTCATGCACAACTATTTGCCGCATCTATTATTTTATTATATTTTTTTCTCAGCTGATTGCAACTGTTTCGAAATTTCTTATATTCACATTGGTTTCAGGTGAATCATGTGGATGGAGGATCGCATAACAATGCCAAAGATGCCAATGCAGAGCACCATGAAGAAGCCATATCTGATGCAGAGATGCAAGATCAGATGGAGCAATTCACACACATCATGCAGCAGAAATTTTTGTCAGGAGAAGATTCTCAGCATTTGGATTATTCTAAGATTGACAACAATGAAACACTGGATGATGACTGGTTGTGGGAGGCCAATCAAGATGCTGAGGAGAAGTACTTCGCTGAAGATTAGATTATGTAAGTTCCGAAAGGCTGAGATATTCAGAGATTTGTAAAGCTGGTGAATGCCTTCTTTCTTGAAGCAGTTACTTCTGTTCATTAGGTATAAGAGTAGGAGCTCCAGACGTTTATCCATTGTGTCATGGTTGATGGGGTACCCCAAAAATAGCTCCATTTGTGTGATCCTGGCTACTGATTGGAGGGCTTTTGAAGAGTATAGATGGATGCTCAAGTCCAATTTACCGTACGGGTTCAATGGTTAACTGTCTTCCAATCATGGCTATGATTGCTCGACTCGCGTCACTTTTGGCATACTTTCTCTCTCTCTAGATAATTAGAGAGAGAGAGGGGGGGGGGGGGGGGGGGGGGGGGGGGGGGGTAGGGCTTAATTAAAGTTTATAAATCTACCTTAGGAGTTATTTCACCTTACTTTGGAAAAGGGTGGCAGCTAGGGTGGGCCCCACCGTAGTGTTGATATGAGATCTATCCCGACCATTAGATGTGTCACCCTGTTTTAGGCCCAGAGCCCCAAAATCAGCCCTATTTGTGATTCGGGTGGCCTACACGATTGGATTAGTGTACAAGGCAATGCTCACCCTCCAAATTGTTTCCCTTGTTGTGGCCCAGCTGAATCGCTAATTGGCCTGATTTTTTCCCCAAACCTAATTTTTAGTGTGGCATCTAATGGTTAGAGTGTATTCAATATAGTCATCATAGTGGGCCCTATAAAAATCAAGGGTGGACCTCCACTTGAATCACGGGTTAGCCTGAATTTTTTGCCTTAGCCTGAATTTTTTGCCTTTAAGCCTAACATGGGATTACACATCTAATGGGAGGCGTGGATCTCACTTACACATCATGGTGGGTTCCATCAACTATCAAATAAGGGTGTCAAGAAAACTTCTTTGTTTCCCCTAAATGAGGTGGTCTAGGGTCAAACCGGCTGGCGTCCAATTAGTGATTACTTCCAACCTTTTTATGTATATATGACATTCAACCTATTTAATAGGTTGACCCATCATGATCATCACCTTTTGAAAAACTCTGTAGCAACCACTCACTGAGTGGACTATACTTGTGTTTCACTATTTACCAATGTCTGGACGTTGTCTTATATGGTGTGGCCCAGTTGATGTGCAGATAAGACTAATCATTGCACTAGGCGATCCTCATGGTGGTGCCAACATGTTGGAAGGGCTGGATATCACATGCACTTAATAATTTGCAACTTATCATACAGGTGTACAATACTTGTGGCCCAATGGGTTGGACTAAAGAAGTCCCTTTTGTGGAATAAAGAACTATTCGTTGAGAAGGGGGAAGAGGGAGCCCAAACCTTGAATTTTGAAGGGGTCCAGCATGACAAGTTTGTGAGATCCATACCGACTGTTTAGATGTGTAATCCCATTTTAGGCCCAGGCCTAAAAAATCAAATCAAGCTGATATGTGATTCGAGTGGGCTACAACAATGGAAAAAGTTCTGAGAGAGACGTCCACAGTTGTGTCACATTATCGGATTGAGTGGTAAAGAACTTGGATATTAGTGTTTAGCATCGCATACTCCTATGAGTAGACCCTTACGGACACTAAAGGCCTGATTGTTTTGCCAATTATTCAGTAATGTAAAGGAAAAGTATCATTGTTCTAATTTTGCTACGCCCAACCAAACAGGGAATTGTAGGTGGTCAAATGCAGATGTATTGAAGAGATAGGTAAAAGAATTTGTAATCATTGTACTTTTTTCTGACATTAAACTGTCAATAAATGAAGCAGGGGAATCGACGGTCAAATACAAATGTTGTTGGCAGGTAGATTGCACATTGCACCTTTTCATAGCATTTTCGTGAAATTTTGGAATTTAAATTGTGACATCAATGCATTTTGGTGATGATTTGACATTAGAGTAATGTGAAATTGTTATTATTATAATTTTACTTGCCTATAAACCAAACATAGGAATTAGCAGCCAAATTCAGATGTTGTCGGGAGACCAAAATAATTCATAATCATTGCAGGTTGTGAAGGTTTTCCTTTTTGGTTAGGAATTTGTAACCGTTTGGATGCATGTGTTTTTTGACAGCTGAATGTCATTTTGTGCTAGACTCCACTTTTCTTTAATGCTTTTGGATGTGCTCTCGCAAACCCCATCCGCTCCCACTCGTCAACATGACAAAAACGTCTATGTGGGAAAAAGTAATTGCGAAGACCCCTTCTGTAGGAGATGTGTCCCAAGTATTGAGAAATTGGCCAAGCCTAATCTCTAATCCTAATGATAAATACACCTTTATGTGCAACACACATTCCAAGCTGGGCAGGGGACGGCAGGTCTGAACAAATCATTAGGTGTTCCCAACATGAAGATGACCATGTGCAAAAGTCAGGCTTGTCCACTCATCTAGTGGCCCACCTCTACATGAAAAGCATGAATGGCTTCCACTTCTGCTTAGTCAATGGATTGGCCATCATCATCATCTGTCTGTTGGAATGCGGATTAGCTGCGACTAATCCGCTGTGACCACAGGTGGGTGAGACCTTGACCGTGGGGCCCAACTTGACATATGCATTTTATATCTGTGCTATCCATCCATTTGCCAGAATATTTTAGGGCGTGGTCCCAAAAGTGAAGCATATAAAAATATCAAGTGGACCACACGATAGGGATTGAATTCCCACCATTAAAAGCTTCTAGGGGGGCCGCAAAAGTTTTGGATCAAGCTGCTATTAATGTTTTCTCTTCATCCAGGTCTGTGAGATCTTATCAACAGGTTGGATTGCAAATAAACATTCTAGTGGACCTTAGGAAGTTTTAATGGTGGGTGGTGAATGACCACTGTGTCCTGTGGTGTGGTCCACCTGAGACTTGTATCTGCTTCGTTTTTTCTACCATGCCCCAAAATAAGCTGCCGAAAGGGATGGACGGTGTGGATATACAATGCATACATCGAGGTGGGCCCCATGGTCAGTGTCGCACCTAATTGGATCTCCTAGTTCTTTCCTGCTGGGGCCAGGGCCTCCTTATGCTTGCCAGGTTGGCGAGTGTGCTGCATGTAAAGGCTCCTGCGGTACATGGAAACCAACATCTAGTTATGAATCAATTATCGGAGATACTCAAGCATGCAATCCTTCCCAACAGAGTCCAATGTAATGGAATCATCAATGTGGCATGGCCCATTTGCACATAATTCCCACACAAAAGATGCAGATCATGCACGAGCCCATTTGCTGAGAATACAGCCATTTGTAGAGAATACAGCATGATGCGACTCTTCATGATTGATCAAGTATTTATTTGGAATGTGACTCCTGTCATGCAATTCTTTCTAACAGAGGTAGGATGTGATCGAATGTTAGGCTACTATTGAAGATGAGTATTCAAAATTCAGTATGCTAAGCAAAATCTGTTGGGCCCATCATGATTTATGTATTTTATCTACTCAGTCCATGCATTTACCAGATAATTTTAGGGCTTGATACCAAAAATGAATTATATCCAAAGCTCAAGTGGACCACACCACAGGAAACAATGTGAATTGATGGTCTATGGTTGAAAATTTCTCAGGGGCCATGGAAGTCTTGGATCAAACTGATATTTTTATTTTCCCTTCATCCATGAGTGTGTGATCTTATGAACAATTTGGATGACAAGTAAACTTCACTGTGGTCTCTAGGAAGGTTTAAATCATGCAAAATCATTATTCCCATTGCTTCCTTTGGTATAGTCCACTTGAGCTTTGGATATGCTTCAATTTTAGACTCTAACCCCTAAAAGGAGCTGGAAAATGAATGGATGGCATGGATAAATCACATATGATCAAGATGGGCCTGATAGTTTATCTTACTCAATTACTCAGTAGGGAATCTGATTTTTTTTGGTCAATCATACAACCCTCTCACCCAGTTAATTGCGCAACACACCCACCCAATTAGTCCATGCAACGCACCCACTGGTGCTGTCAGCAGTGGAAATTTATCCTGATTTTATACTCATTAACTTTCAGACATGCTTTGCATGAGCCCCATCTCTACCAGCCAGCCTGCGGTGCAAATCACATTTCACCACATTGTGGCAACGGCAGACCCGATTAAGTCCAGAACAACCTGGGCCAAAGTAGAACTTCAGCAATGGTTAGTCAGTGATTAGAATGATAGATGGGGCGTAGGCACGGATGATGGGGGCCAACACTTGTAGTGCCACTAGATTACAGGCGTGTCGTGTGGTTGGGTGCAGATGGCGCCGGTGCGGCTGGTATGGGACGAGTGGGTGTTAGAGAGGGTGATGGGGGTTCGTGGTCATGCATAGCAGCAAAAAGTGGTTTGAAATTGCTCAAATCAATTAATTTCTTACTTCCTCATGATCCCATAACGCCCCAACGTGACGTATGTGAGTTCCTGTACGTCCGAGTTTCTGTGGGGTCCACTGAGTGCGCGTGGAATTCAAACCGTGCATCAGGTGTGTTGGCTTCAATAATCAGGTGGGTCACACCACAAGGAACAGTGTAAAATCACATGTAAAAACCGGCCCATCTGAGTGACGGAATGGCCTTATTTCTGGGATATTCCTTCCTCCTGGTGGGGCCCATCTGGTGACATGGATTGGATGCCATGTGCATAGCAGGTTGGGCCATAATTGCAATCTGTAAAGTTCTATGGTGGGTCCCTTCTCTATCCTCTGTCGTCCCTTGTTCTGTGGCCCACCTGAATTCCACTGCCGACTCTAAAAGAGCCACAAACGTAGATATTGATTCCATGGATCTCTATTTACGCTGATATTGATCTACGTTGCTGAGCTCATTGTCTCATGATTATTGCGTGTATGCGATACTTTTACACGTGAAATTCAAGACCACCGTCCAGCTCACGTGAGAGCGCTAATAGCAGGTGTTCCACGTGCCGTGCACGTGTCATGGTCCACTGTTTCAATTCACATCAAGATCTTTGATCTTACTACTAGTTATTGTTTAATGTATGTGAACCGTACATCTTGAAGGTCTAACAAATTACTGATAATCACACCATTATTTGAACGAATTTCTTGGGTCTAACAAATCAATGGATCCGACGGCTTGTAGTGGACGGCTGCGTTTGTAGGCAGGTGGGCCAGACCACGAGGCCCATTGACAGTGATGTGGATTTGATGAGGAGAGCCGTTTGAGTGAGAACTGAACCAAATGGTCCTGTTTTGTATGAAATACCTTTTTATGGTCACAATTTCAGTACAAGTCGTCCATTGGATTTTATTATCTTCCTCAGGAAATATTAAAAGAAAGTGAAAATGATGGAGCCATGGAATTTGAGCCTGATAACTATGGACACATAGCCGTTAATTGCAATTATTCTAAGAGGAATCCAGTTTAAGATCTAATCTGTTTTGGTGTTTTTGATTAGTCTGTGAAATAATAGAAAACTGAGTTGATTTATTCCTTGCTGTGCAATTCCTATACTGGAAAAATTCAAGAACACATGCATCATAGCCTATCAGATCGACGGTCCGGAATGTAGAACCCTCATACTCTTCCTTGAACAAGAATCGCATCATGGGTGCATTTACAGTATGCACTTGTACCACATGTGAAGACTATGTAAGATTTGGACCGTTAATTAATCGAGGCCTTGAATTCGGCCGGTGGTCGAGAAACTACGCCGATTCATTGATCAGGTGGGCCCGTGTTCATGAAAGAAGTTGTGATGTAAAAATTTCGCCAAAGCCAAACGTTGGGTTCATATGGCTGGGGCTACTGGTGAGTGGACGGGCCTGATTTCGGGTCAGGGCACACAAAAGGTGGGCCCCATATAAGGAACGTCCAGGATTCTCTAAACACTGTCATGATGGGCCTGGGCCGGGTTCGAGCTTGTGGTTGCGAACAAGAGAAGAAACAAAAAGCAGGCCACACAAAAAGAGCATTTCCCAATAGAAGAACTCTTTAGGGCAAAGGAGGGCGTCCGCCGGTGTAGGCTACCTCGTCGGAAACGGGGTGTGCGTATTTTCTTAACGTTAACACCCCCAAAATCTCTCTCCCTCTCTCGCTCTCCTTTTCCTTTCGTTCTCTTCGAAGCGAGAACCGAAACAGAGAGAGAGAGAGAGAGGGCTTTTATCCTTCTCCTTTTACCTCCCTTCCTACCATCAAAACCCTAACCCTAGCTCTGAAAATCTAGGGTTTTCATAAACACCTCTCTCTCTCTCTCTCTCTCAACACCAGTTTTTCCAGAAATCTAGTTTTTTTTTTTTTTCGTTTTTTTTATTGTAGCATGTTGTCCGAGAGGGGATTGCGTTCTATTTGAGAGATAGGATTTGGGTCGAGGAAGGAGATGTACAGAGATAGAGGTGGAGGGGGATCGAAGCCGGAAATCGGTTCCCTCGATCGCAAGCGGATCAACGATGCCCTAGACAAGCACCTGGAGAAATCGTCACCGTCGACCTCCAAGGGATTGAACAACAAGGACAAGGAGAGGCTGTCCGTGCCATCCACCTCCGCGGGGAAGCTTTTGCCGGATCACCGGGATACTCGCGCTGCCTCGCTACCGAAAAATAAATGTTCCGATGGTCAGTTCCAATTTCTTCTGGTTTCGATCCTTTTTTGGTTGGTTCTGTCGATTTTTGGCCAAATTGACATGGCGCTTGTTGCGTTTTCCATCTTTTTTTCTTTCATGTGGGCTGTCCTTATTTTTGTGTAATTGGGGTAATCCCTTTATTTATTATTTTGTGTACTCTGTTTTAGTAAGCAATCAAGAAGCCTTTTTTGTTTTTTTATCTTTGAAATTATGGATCTCTCGGGAGTTCCATTGTTAGATTTTTTTTTATTTTTTTATTCTTCTTCCCTTAGATTTTTTTATAACAAAGTGGCGTTTAGATCCCATCACTATGGAAGATAGTGATAAGATATAACTTCAGTATTATATTCAAGTATTTTTTTTTTTTAGGAATCGATAACATATGCATTTTTTGATCAAGGAATTCAGAGGAGAGCCTGCCAATAATATCTAATCCTCCTCGCTAGTTTGTGTATCAAACCAAGAAAAATGATTAAACTCTTTTAACTCTCAGTTTGTTGATCTGCTCCACACATCATGTGGGTGGCAATGTTTATGCCTGAGCTCTAGATTGGAATCATTGATACCGACAGGGCCCGGGAACTCAAACATCGCAACACCACTGCTGTCATGCACAATGCTGCCCCCTCACTGTAGGCCTGGGGTTCCTATAAGAGCACCCATTGAAATTTGCCTTGAAACTGCTAGATGGAGGAGCTTTTTCCACCCTATAATAAAGTACTCCAGCATAATACTTTACTGGAAACTTCATGCATCGAAGCTATTATGTTTCCTTTTAGGACTAAACTCCATATTTATTCTATTAGTTTTATGGGTTGGACCATGGCAATGTTTGAGCTATTACATGTGATGCTAAAGCATCTGAATGGGGACTGTCTCTATGGTGCTAATAGAAGTGTTTTGGAATTTTATGGTTTGAGTAAAAAGTCATTAATGGTTGTTATCCAAAAAGTATGCTTTCTGCTGTAAGCTGCTCTTAGCCTCTTACTTGGATGTGCCTTGCTCACTTTTCTCCTCTTCCTTAAAAGGATTTTATCTTCATTCTCCAGCCACATCTCCAGTTGCCACTTGCCACATAAGATGAGAACTAGAACAAGTTCTAAATGTCATGCAGGGATTAGCATAACAGGAGGATCTTCAAATGTGCCCTTTCCCATCTTTGTCATATTATTGAGAAAATTAAAATTAAGCTTTCCCTTATTAGCTGGGATCTCATCTTGAGGTGGCTTCAAGGTAAAAATTCATCAAGCCTTCTCCACGATTGCAGGATGGCCATTAATGACTATATTAAGTTGCTTTAAAAAGTTGATACTTGGTCCATTCCACTGAGCATTTGGTTGAACTGTTGAAGTTTAATGTTGATGGCAGCTCTATGGGCAGCCTCAATGCCTTCGGAATTGAGTGCATAATAAGAGATGAGCTCAGCTGAATAAAGTTAACATTCTTGAGCCTGGTGGGTGTTAGTGAATCCAATAACTTGGAGCTATCGGTGGTCAAAGTGGGGTGGAAATATTTTCTAATCATTTCATGGCGCCAGTGATGGTGAAGGGGACTCGTTTGGTACTATTACGTGGGTGTCAAGTAGCGGCTTAGTTCCCTGGAAGTAGCCTTCTGGTTTACCTGAGGTTGAATTGCTGACCTCTTGGATATCATTTTCAATCATGTTAGTAGGGCAGCCAACACCATTACCAATGCGCTAGCCAAACAAGGTGTTCTAAGCCACCCTTTATTTGTGTTATCAATTCCAATCCATTGGAGGGATGTTATGCACTTTTCTTTCTGTAAAAAAAGTTCTTGGTGTTGCTGATCAAAATGACAACAACACAACAACAGCAACCATAATGATAATATTGATATTAATGCATACTGTGATAGTAAGAAGTTACTTATCTTCATTGAACATGAATTATGTTAAATTTGGTTGGAGTACCATTTCAATGTTTATGGTTTTTAGTTCTCTGTTAGGAAGTTTTTCCACCCTTCTAATAAAATCTTGTGACTTCTAAAAACAATATTTCTGGTTTTTAGGCCCATTATTCCTTTTGAGTGCAACACCATCATGTTCTCTGAGTTGCTGATGTTGTTGTTTGCTTTAATGGCAGAAGAATCTGAAACAGACAGTGAAGAGTCAGACGTTAGTGGTTCTGATGGGGATGACACTTCCTGGATCTCATGGTTCTGTAATCTGAGAGGGAATGAATTCTTCTGCGAAGTTGATGATGAATACATACAAGATGATTTTAATTTGTGTGGATTAAGCAGTCAAGTTCCCTATTATGATTACGCCCTTGACTTGATTTTAGATGTTGAATCCTCTCATGGTAAGCTTCATCCTCTTTTATTCGGAATCACTTTCTTGAAGCTGTATTTTTGTCTTAAATCCATGATATTTAGTCCAAAAGGTTGTGGATGATCTGTGCAAGCTATTCTTTCTTATAAATAAGTTTGAGATTTATATGTAATTATTTGGTTACCATAAAAAGAATTCCTCGCTTTTCCCTTTCTATGATTTTATTTTTCATTTTTAGTGAAACAATCTTTTAGTTGGACTGTCAATTAGGCATTATTGGGGTAACATGATACTATTTGAAAATTGTTTCCTTGCTTTTATCGGTCGTTTCTTTGACAATGAAGAGTTGTAGAGGATGTGGTATCCTTGTATTAGAACGCTTTGCATGCCCCTGGAACAATTTTAATATGTTGGAGTTGAACGTGGATAGAATGATATTATAGATGCTCTTCTTTTACCAATACCTTCTTATACATTTGGGAAATGACTGTCAGGATTCTCAACACTTTCCTGACACGCTTAAGTTTGGATGCATAGTTTGCTGTCTTCCACCTATTGCACATGCAAGTTTGACTGAAAATGAATTTCTTGTGATGCAGCTACAGCCTAAAAGCATATCTTTTGTTGTTTCTTTTAGTTGCTTCACGGGAATTTCTGAAACCATGGAGGTTTCATCACATCTTGCAAAAACATCTCAATGCAACCATTATATGTAGATCCATTGTTAACTTTGGGATAGAGATCAAGCTTTAAAATGTCTTGTAAACTTGAATGTTTTGGGTAAAACCATCATGGTTGCTAATGAACTAGAACATAAGCCTAGAACCAAAATCCTCTTGATAGCTTTACTTTTTGAATTTCCATACTTTTATGGAGGTGACATGTTTGTATCGCATTCAGTGTTGTTAAAATCGTACAATTTACGATTCAAATCGTATGATTTGGATCGTATCGTACACCCATACGATTCAAATCGTACTACAAAATCGCAATTTGAAAAAAATCGTATGATTCATACCAAGGTGTCCTGTAGCGGTATCGGTGGGCGTAACGGTGCCCACCGTTTCCGATACGGATACGGGCTGTATCGGTTGATACGGCCCTGTATCGGCCGATACGCCCCCGTAACGGTCCAATTTTTTTTTTTTTTTTGCCAAAAAATTCTAAAAAAATATGGATTAAATCCAAAAAATTCCAAACATCCCAAATATGCATTCATTTATAATTTTGAACATGTTTATGGTGGTGAAGCGATCTACTCTTTGGTGAAAAAGCTGTATCGGGCTGTCTGATGAATTTATGAAGCTGATAACCTGGAATTAACTGCAAAACTTATAAATTCAAATTTCTAACTATCTATTATAAGTAACACATATTATCCAACCTTTAAACCAGAATTTTTTTTTGAAAAAAATGATTTCCCCTAATTTTTAAAATTATTCCGAAATTAAAAAAATACCAAAAAAATAACAAACCATGTGCATAATCTGTAAAATGCACATGATTATATTCTATTATAAGTAACACATACTATCCAACCTTTAAACACATATTAGAAGATACACATATCGGTTGTATCGCGGATTGTATCACACTTTTTGGGAAACATGGGGAAAACATTGGGAAATTGATTGAATTTTTCAATGAAACTTCAGGGATTGTTAAAATGGACCTCAATACACACATTTAAATCATAATATGTATAAAAAAAAGTCCACATGATGGAGTTCCTTTGTAAAACGATCCTAAGCTATGCGCTATCTGATTGAATTGATGCAACTATTGTTTAAATTGATTCCATAATATATACAAATTTAACAAGACATTAATGTAAACACAACCAATGCATTGACAAAGTAAAACAAGCAAGAGAGTTGAGAAATATTCTAGTTTTGACTGAATGAGTATCCTCCAAATGCAGTTTTGACTATTGAACTTCAACGCAATGCAAGCTATCCTATATGGCCTAGATCTATATGAGGATTCAATAAAATCTAGAAAATGGCTAACTGGACTCAACAAACTATGACCCCTACGCAGAGTCGGAACGCAGGTCGAGCTGCGCGGTCAGCTCGCCGGGGGTGCAGGGGGCGGAGCGCCCGAAAGCCCAACGGTTTTTTTTTTTTTTTTTTTTTTTTTTTTTTTTTTTTTTTTTTTTTTTTTTCAAGGAGGAGAAACTAGAAGAAAATTGAAAAAAAAAAGTCATTTTTTCTACAAAATGGGGACCCTTGTGTGTGTAACTGATATAGTAAAATAGGCCGATCTGCAAACACTGGTTTTTAGCAAAAAAATAGAATAAAAAAGAAATGGGAGAAGAAAAGTGTGAAAAAATTAAAAAAAAAATCAGATTTATATATAAAAAAAAATACCCGTTTTCCGACCGTTACGGGGGGCGTAACGGCTGTTTTGGGGCGTAACGGCTGTTACGGCCTCCGTAACGGCTGTTACGGGTCAAAATTTTAGGGGTCCCCATTTTGGACCCCGTATCGCGTAACGGCGTCAGCCGTTTCCGTTACGTATCGGCCGATACGGCCGATACGTAACCGTTTTGGCACAATATATATATATATATATATATATATATATATAGAAAATTGTATTTATTTATCTTTTTTTTTTATACATGTAAATAGGGATATTAATTATAATCTTTTTGTTTTTTGCATATTCATGACAAAATAGATGCTTGATGTGTTTTTTTTAATTTTTTTTATTTATATACAATTTTTAATGACATGTTTTATGAAGTCTAAAAAAAGTCTTACGATTTACGATATGAATATGCATCAGTCACATCTTGTTCATGTGTTAGAAAACTGGGCAATTTTACAACTATAATTTTACTAGATTCCCCCCCTGGACGCCCCTGGCTCCGAATAGTGGGGGGAGACCCCCCACACTCCCCCTTTTGTCGGGGGCACTTAGAGGTCTAATGCAATAAATGTTAGAGATGGGCCCCACATTCAAGCCATCACTCACTATGGTCCACCTAAGATTTAGATATGTCTGATTTTTCATACCCACCCTTAAAATGAGTTGGCAAAATAATTGTGATGGGCCCCACATTTAGGGCCTCACCCACTAGTGGTCCACCTGAAATATGGATCTACCTTATTTTTGGACCATGTCATAAAATGAGTTGGTAAAACGGATGAACGAAATAGATATATAATACATACATTGAGGTGGACCCATGTACATTGCCTTAAAAAATTATACATGAGGCATATATTAACTCAAAATTAATTAATTAAATTATGGCCTGTGTTGCTAAATGGATGATTGATATATTTTTTTATTTTTCTTATCTATGTATAATTATTTGTTATTTTTTATCATATTTTTATGAAAATCTAAAAAAAATCTTACGATTTACGATACGATACGATTTATGATTTGACAACATTGATCGCATTTATTGGATGATTTTGATCCTCATCAACTTTACACCATGAGAGCTACCACTATATTTTTCAATATTCTTAGCGAGGGCGTGCATATCCAAGACAATGACCTCACATGTCGTTGCATCAACGGCAGAATTCATAATTTTTTCCCCAACAGGTTAAAAATGGCTAAATTCCACCAATGATTGGTACCAAATAACCTCCACGCTGAGACAATCATTATTGGCAGGACGCATTTATATGACGGGGAAATGCTCCATGGAATATTCAAGTTTTTAGCAAATTTTCGCAGAAATAAGGCTGTCACTGGGCTGGGTTCCGCTACCTGGCGGATCAGGTTTGACATAGCTCTGGGTCTAGACCCACATTTCAGATCTGTTGGGTTGGATCCAAATCCAATTCCAAAGACCCAACTACTAATCAATCAGTTCCGGGTTCTCTGTTTTGCTTAGATCCGAGCCATGTACACATCTGGAACATCAACGAGCTGGATTAACCTGAACCTGTGGTGTGCACTCTCTTAGCTTGGATGTAAATTGGGGTTTGACATATTGAATCTGAAGCTAGATAACCAATAATTTTTTCAGATATGGGTCGATCCTAACCTGACTCAAATCCCACCCATTTTACAACCAATGGGAGAGTCATGGCTGGTTAGGGTTGTCAACGGGACCGGAATTTGTGGGTACCCCAAGGTACCTTACCTGATTTAAATGGGTCTGGGCCAAACGTTTTAGACTTCAGACCGATCATTCTCATAAGGGGTCGTTACAAAATCTTAGCTAAAGTTCTTGCTGCTAGGTTTTAGCAAGTGCTATCTATAGTTATCTCGGAATATCAGGGTGCTTCCATTGTGGAAGACAGATTTTAGATAGTGTCCCAATTGCCAACAAATGTATTGATTCCAGATATAGGGAGAAGTGGGATTGTTTGTAAGTTGGGCATTGAGAAAGTGTATGATGATGTGGATTGGGGTTTTTTGGACTACATGCTCGGCAGGTTGGGTTGTAGCCGGAAGTGGAGGGGGTTGGATCTAGTCCTGTGTTCAGTCGGCTTCTTTTTCCATCATGGTCACCAAAATGTTTCTTTAAAGTGTCTAGGGGTCTATGGCAGGGGGACCCTTTGTCTCCTTATCTGTTTGTGGTGACTGGGGAGGCCCTTAGTATGATGCTTCGAAAAGGGGGGGAGAATGGTTTGTTTAGTGGGTTTAAGTTTTCAAATGATGGTAGCTAGAAGTTATTCGTGCGTTTTGAAGCTACCTTGGGGACCTTCCCTTTGACGTATCTTGGGCTCCCTCTTTGCCTTGGAAAGCCGCCTATTCATTTGTGGGACAGGGTGATAGAAAGAATTGAGAGGAAGCTAACTCTTGGAAGTCTAGGTATCTTTGCTTAGGAGGACGTTTTACCCCAATCCAGTCGACTTTCTCTAATATGATGGTGTATTTTATGTCTCTCTTCAAATGTCCCAAGTCAGTGGTAAAAAGACTTGAAAAGTTGAGAAGAGATTTCTTTTGAAAAAGTGCTAAGGAGAGTAGGAAGTTTCATATTCTTAGATGGGAAGAGGTTTGGAAACTAATTAATGAGGGTGTTGCCGGGCTTAGAAGCTTAGGTGACACGAATACAACTCTCCTTAGAAAGTGGATATGGAGATTCGGTTCAAAGGCAGGAAAGATGTGGAGGGAGGTGGTGGCTAGCAAGTATGGGGTGCATGAGGGTGGGTGGTTTGTGAAGACCTCTTTATATAGTGCTTCAAGCATTTGGAAAACCATTGCGGCGACATCCCATTTGGTCCAAGGGGGATTTCTTTTGCGCTTGGTGATGGGCGCGATATCCGTTTCTGGATGGATATTTGGTGTGATGACTGTACTTTTCAGGATCTTTTACCCCAAGTGGCTCGTCTTGCCATTGATAGGTCTATTGCGGCGGTGAATTGTTATTCTACTTATGGGGCCTTGGTGTGGAATCCTCCTTGTCGTAGGAACATGTTGGATGGCGAGATTGTGGAGTTCACCAGTTTATTGAATCATTTAAAGATGTATATCCTTCGGATCAAGAAAAAGATTCGATTGTTTGGTCTAGGGGCATAGCTTCAGAAAATTCTTTGTGTGGTGGCTCTTCAGGTTGATTTCTGAGTACCCTTGCCCTCTTGAGCCCCCCTCACCCATTTCATGATTGGCTTTTTGGAGCTCCTCTCCGTGTAGCAGTGTTTGCTTGGTTGGCAGGCCGGAAGAGGGTAATAACAATTGATAATCTTCAGAGGAGATCCCTTCTCTTCCCTAATATCTGCTTGATGTGTATGGAAAATGAGGAGTCGATGGATCATCTCTTCATTCATTGCCCTTTTGTCTCTAAAGTCCAGGAGGACTTCCGTTGTTCCTTTCATATTCATTGGGTGATGCCAAAGTCTGTGGAAGATTTGTTGAGGGCTTGGCATGGGGAAGGAGTAGGGAAAGTTGACAAATCGCAGTGGAGGCTATTATGGCCTTTTTTTTTTTTTGGGTTATTTGGGGTGCGTGGTATGGTTGCTGTTTTAGAAATGAGTGCACAGGCGTCGATGAGGTTATTTTGAAATTCAGGGTCTCGTTTTGGATTGGGCTATGTAAAGGTTGCTTCGGCTGCTAATCCTTTTGCTTCCTCTTAGTTTTTCTGTTTTTCAGTTGTATTTTTTCTCGCCTTGTGCGAGCGTCTTAATAAAATTCTTTGTTACCTCTCAATAAAAAAAAGGAGGTTTTAGATCTGTTTTAAAAATTGGGGCAGGTTTGTGTCATTCATTTTGAACCCAGTTAAAAATTGGGTTGGGTCTGGTTGGGGTGCTGGGTTAACTTCAATAGCAATATTATATGTTTATATATTAATTTATGTACTATTTATTATGTAATGGGCTTTGCTAATGTCCCCATCTTCATGTGACGTTAGCAACGTCCCAAAACCTTTTAAATGACACGTGGGATGCTCAATTGTGGATCTAGACTGTTCATTCATTGGTGCAATTAGGAGCAAGCCATGGTGAAAAAATCATGCCAGTCGGATGGTCCTGAACATACAGTCAATAGCATGAAAAATGGATAGTTGAGAATGAGCGGAGAGACCGAGAGACAAAATAGGCCAATCATCATCTTGAAACACCTATTTGATAGATCACATATTGGATTGCTAATGATTCCAAAGTAGCTCTTTGGTTTGATGATTCTAACCATGTGATCTTGGGCTTGTAAACTATGGATGGTTGTAACAAATTGGCTCCATTCAAAGGGTTATGGTCATCCAATCGTTGTTATTCTTGCCGCATGGTTTGCTCCCTATGCTACTATTGAATGATCTGTTCCGATTGATGAATGGGCTTCCCACATGCAATTAAAAGGTTTGGAAATGTAGCTAACATCCCCACAAGGGTTGGGGACATTGGCAAAATCCTTATATATATGTGTGTGTGTGTGTGTGTGTGTGTGTGTGTGTGTGTTAGCTAACATCCCCACAAGGGCTGGGGACATTGGCAAAATCCTTATGTGTGTGTGTGTGTGTGTGTGTGTGTGTGTGTGTGTGTGTGTGTGTGTGTGTGTGTGTGTGTGCGTGCGCGCGCGCGCTAGAACTATGGAGTTTAGAATCTAAATGTTTTAAAATCAGCTAGACGAAAAAAGGCTACATACATGTAAAGCAGTTTTAGTAACACTAGGAGTGGAAATGTTGAATTAATTAAGATTGATGGCCAAGAAGTACCCGAAATGACCACACCAATATCTTGGGTTGAGAGCCATGAGAAAGGAGAATTGAGGAAGATGCTGCTCGTAGAATTAGAGCTGGGTGGAAGAAGTAGAGATGCCTTTGGAGTTTAATGTGATTGCTACATAGCAATCAAACTGAAGGAGAGATTTTTTTTTTTGGACAACTACAACACCAGTCATGCTTTGTGAGACAAAATGTTGGGCAGTCAAGGAACAATACAATAGAATGAGAGTAGCTATGAGGATGTTGAGATGGATGAGTGACAAGATGAGGAAGGATAGAAGTTGAAATAATCACATTCGAGGGAACTAAGGAGTAGCCCCAATAGGTAATAAGATAAGGGAGAGTACACTTAGATGGTTTAGCCATGTGTCTTGGAAACCAAGAAATGCACCTGTTAAAAGGAGTGAGTTTTAAGGGCGATAGAGTTTATAGCTCTAAGGGCGAGAAAGTTGGCAGTAGAGTGGGCCTCCAATGTAGACAAGTTAAAGGGTTGTAATTTCCTTTTTTTTGGTGTTTAGCTGTCTCGCTACCTCAGCGAGTCAAGCCTCTTGTCACTTTTTGATCTTTTTATAAAATTGGTTGCCTTCCAAAAAAAAAAAAAAGAATTGCACCTGTTAGAAGGAGCGAGTTCAAGTTGAAGGCTATAAAAGGGCAAGGGAAAGGCCCAAAAGGATGTGGGTGGAGCCATGGAGGTAGTAAGAGATTTTATTTTTGGTGACCTATGGTTTAATTGAAGACATTGTCCTTAATAGAGTGGAGTGACAGAAAGGAATCATGTAACTTGCCCCAGTTAGTTAGGATGAGGTTTAGATGATGGTGGTGTTGATGATGGGGGTTCTAACAATTGAATGAGTTCTGTTAAAAGCTCTATGCGTGTATGAGAGGGCATCTATACACCATCCATTTGTTAACATGGCACACACATATAAGATCTAGTCTGTCCATAGGATGGGTTCGACTGTTATTGATGCCCTAATCTGACCGGAACCCATTTTGAAGCCAGGGCCCTAATGACCTGACGAGTAGCCGAACCCAATCGGATTTGGGAGTGGTACCTCAATTATGGCAACCATGCTCAAACCCTGCTCCATCGAAAACTGACCCCTTTAAGCGAGTCTGGGTATGAAGACATCAAGATCGAACTTGAACACAACCCATTGATGGCTTTATGGCTAGTGCTTGCACAGATCTTCTACCCAAGCGTTGCTGGTTTAAATTATGCTTTGGATTTGAGCTCCCATTTTAGAAGGAGGTTGTAGTTGCATCAAAATAATATATACAGAGGCATCATCGGGCTTGGTCGATGTGATAGAGGTTATACCCTGTTTTTTTTAATCATGCGATTCACGATATGTTTTGTAATTCGTAGCATGAGTGTACGATTTGAATCATACACCCAAATTGCAAATCTCAAATAATCCTACGATTACTATACGAATCATATCAAATCGTATTGTATCGTACGATAATCGTAGATTGCATATATGGGCCCAAAAGTTACTTAACAAATTGTTTTTTAAATTTTTTTTATTCAATTTTTTCCTTCTTTCTTTGTACCCTTATGCTTATAAAACATTAAAATGGCACTTCCCTATTAAAAATGTCCTCGTTTTTTTTCTTTCTTTTTCTTTTTCTTTTTCGTTTCTTTTGAGAGTTGAGGAGGTTTGGGGATTTTGATATTCGACAACCCAAAACAAAGAAATCAAGATATCTTTTTATTCACTCGATGGAATCAAATGCCATTTTTTCTAACGTGATTCTATGCTCAAGTACAAAAGAACAAAATTATTAAAGATCTCTTGTTGGTTTTTTAAGTTAAACTTTTTGAAAGACATCAAAAGAAAAAGGAAAAAGACTAGAATCCTTCACTATCATGATATGTACACCATATACATTTTCTCAGTTGATGATATCATGATAAACTTTTTTGGTATATGTTTATGGGAAATGGATGATTGATGAGATTTTGATCTTTTTTTTTAAATTTACTTATATTTTCTGATGCTTTTTTATTTATATTTTTTAAGAAATCAGAAAAAAATCTTACGATTTACAATATGATTCAACCGCTATTACGATTTGTGATATGATAATGACTTTAACAACATTGGTCATACGTGAGCTTAAGAATTAACTCCAGTGGAAGGCCTTTTGAACAATGTAGGTCATGATATTTGTGAGCTAGGCGTGTATAGAAACTGGTAGGAGGAGAGGAACTTATTATATGCCCTCTTAATCTGAATGAGATCCAATACATTATTGCACAAACCAGCAGTGATTCCAGTTTTAGAGATGGTGACAGGTTGTTGAAGAAGTTTTGACTTTGAAAGCAAGGGTTGAAAGAAAGAGTTTAATAAAATGCCATTGAAAACAAATTGAAACTACATATCTAACAATACATGGCGTTAATAGAATCATGGCATAGTAGGTGGTGGGAAGAGCAAGAGGAGGAGCACATGCAAGGTTTTGGAGCAGAAGTGCCACCATGGGTGGTAGATTCCTACTGCTAATTCCATGTGCAATCCCATCTTGCAACATGGAGACAGTAGAATGTGAGTCTCTCCTGAACAATAATCAAACTGTTGGTTTTGTTTTTTAACAATAAAAATGTGTTGCCTTTAAACAAACGTTTTTATTTTAATTTTTGAAAGATGACAATTTTATTAGAAGTACGCAAAACGTGCAAAAAGAAAAGAAAAGAATACAATCCAACAAAAGCGGAAACACTCAAGTGAAAGGGGCATTCAGGCTGCCTTAACGCACACCTCCCAATCCGAAACAAGATTTTAACTTTAAGGATAACCTCATTAATCCCCTCATTTTGGAAGCAATGACCATTTCTAGATCTCCAAAAAACCCAAAAGACTGCCATAATCAATAACCGCCAAACGACTTTCTCAAACTTGCCCACTCCGTCTCCATGCCAAGCCCACAAAAGAGCATCCACAGATTTCGGCATAACCCGAAGGCATGAGATAGAGGAGCTTATATCAACAACTACAAACACATTGCATGATATTTTACACAATACTAATGCAAGGTAAACAGACATGGTCCTTGATAGAGTAGACTGTCCTGGGCGGTATTCTTTTAGCCTATCCCAAATAGTTGGGGTGAGGCTTAGATGATGATGATGATGACAATGACTAATGCAAGGTAAAGATGAAACAAGGTTTCTTCCTAATGTTTTGTTGATGTATCTAGTTGATGTACATGTTCGTCATGTATGCTAGGAACAGAAATTTTATAGAAAATCGAATGTTTCCACAGCTATCTACGTTGATGTAACTTAGGGCTTGTTTGTTAAATCTGAAGTCCAAAGTCTGAACCTGAAATCTGAATCTAAAGTCTGAATCTGAAGACTGAAGACTAGTATTGAATCTAGGATAACCTGTTTGTTAACTAACGTCTAAAACGTTTAAAATATGTTAATGTGACACATTTGCCCCTGTGAAACAATCATAATTGAATCCCTACCATTAAAAACTTCATGAATTCGACCGGAATATTAATTTTCCATCCAACCTATTGATAAGGTCAAAAAGACCTAGATGAAGAGACCACACAAATATCATCTTAATCCACAAGAAATTTTTAATGGTCATTTACCTCTGTTTCTTATACGATGGTCCATTTGAGATTTGGATATACTTTTTTTTTTTATCGTGCCCAAGAATGAGCTTTCAATATGGATGGATAACATGAATGTAGTCACATACATCATGGTGGGCCCCATAGTCAGGGGTCCCACCCACCTCGGTGGATCCGAATTGCGTATTGACGATGTCAGTAGGCCCCAGCTATTGTACAGGTGTTGTGTGGCCCCCATCATAATGTATCTGTTTTAACCACGCTGTACTTCCATTTTTCCAAATCATTTTAGGGAATGACCCAAAAAATGAGGATGATCCAAATCCCATTTGGCCCAGCACTTTCATGGCCCATTAATGGTCAATCACCACTGTTTCCTGTACGTATGGTTAATTTAGGATTTGAAGCTACTTCATTTTTTGGATCTTACTCTAAAATGAGTTTTCAATATGGATGGACGGTGTGGATGTAGTCACATACATCACAATGGGCCTCACAGTCAGGGGTCCCACCCACCTCGGTGGATCCGGGGTCTCACCTGATTCGCTCCCCAAATCCGGGAGCAAATTAGCTGTTACCTAGTAACAACTTAGTGGATGTTACCCTAACCGTGTGGGGCCAATCTTGATGTATTTGTTTTATGTCCAGGCCGTCCATCTGTTTTTCCATCTCATTTTAGGGTGTGATACCAAATCATAAGAAGATCGAAATCTCAGGTGGACCATACCAATAGAAATAGTGATGAGACCCACTAAGCTGTTACTTGGTAACACCTAATTCGCTGCCCCAAAATCCAGGGGTGGATTCACTACTCAAGTGACGTCACGAGTTCTGTGGGCCCCATCATGATTTTTGTGTTGTATCCACACCGTACATCCATTCAAAGAGATCATTTTAAGGCATGAGCCAAAGAATGAGTAGGATCCAAAGCTCAAGTGGACCCCACCACAGAAAATAGTGGGGATTGAACCCTACCATTGAAAACTTCTTAGGAGCCACAAAAGTTTTCAATCAAGCTGATATTTGTGTTTTCCCTTCTTCCATGTCTGTGTTAACTTATGAACAAGTTGGATCTCAAAAACAAATCATGGTGGGCCCTAGGAAGGTTTCAACGGTGGGCGCCATTGTCGCCACTGTTTTCTGTGGTGGGGGTCCACTTGAGCTTTAGATCTCCCTCATTCTCTCTCATGCCTTAAATGATCTCTCCAAATGGATGGAAGGTGTGGATACAACACACATATCATGGTGGGCCCACAAAAATTGGTGACATCAATTCAATAGCGAATCTTGCTACTTGCACTGCTATCGGCATCCCAAATCTGGTGGGGATTGCACACTACCGCCGCCCGGATCTAGCTAGAGACGGACGGTACTATCAAAGGGCTATGTGGGGCCTACTGTGATGTATATGTTTTATCCACATCATCCATCAATTTTTCCATATCATTTTAGGGAACAAAACAAAAATTAAGGCATATCTAAGGCTCAAGTGGGCCACACTACAAGAAACAGTGGGAATTGGGTGCCTACCATTAAAAACTTCTTGGGGCCACATAAGGCTCTGATCGAGCTGATTTTTGTGTTTTCCTCTTCATCCAGATTTGTGTGACCTTATGAATCGGTTAAATGTCAAATGAACTTCACAGTGGACCCCAAGAAGGTTTTAATGGTAGTCGTTCCATTCCCAGTTTCCCACTGCTTTTTGTGGTGTGGTTGACTTGAGCTTTCAATGTGCCTCATTTTTTGGGATCATGCTCTAGAACAATATAGAAAAGTTGATGGACGGTGTGGATCTAACACATAAATCATGGTGCGCCCAAAGAAGCATCACATGTTAAAAGTTGGCTTATGTATTATGCGAAGGAGAAAATCTCTCTTGTGCAGGACAATTTTGGATTTTTTAAAAGAGTCGCGAAGCACTATTCTGGATTCACCATTAAGCTAGACCTCCGTCGCCGAAAAAATTCAGGAAAAAATCACGGAGCGCTCTCCACATTCGGTGTTAACAAACAACACTAAACGCCAAGCATTTTCAGGATTCCCCATTAAGTAAAAATTTTCAGTGTTAAGAAACAGGCCCTTAGTCTTTCTGCCTTTGTCAAGTCAAAACTTGAGTTTGGTGATCATCATCATCATGTCTAATTTTGGTGATATTAGGAAAAACGTAGGATGGTGAATGTTGGTTTGTTACCCCATTTCCATTTTTTTAACTCTACAGTAGGGGTCACAACTTGCTTGTCTGATTGATTGCTTCTGCAAGAGAATTTATAGCTGAATCAGTCTATTGTTCTATTTGCTATCTTCACTCAGTCTTTCCCTTAAACATGAGTTTTTTTTTTTTCATGGGGTTCATGACTTTTCTGTTACGACTTGATCTGCTGTTGTCATTTTATATATGCTATTCTAATTCAGTATTTCCGAATCAATCTATTTTTCTCCCCCTTCCAAACACATTTTCAAATTTTTTTTTCTATTGATTTTTATCATCCCCATTTTGTATTATATAGATATGCATATGAATGAGCCTGCTCTTTATTCCCACCCCTTTTTATAGAAACATCCTTCCTATCTGCTTTTCATATGATAAAGGATGATTTTAGATTCTGTTGTTTATTCTTTATAGGGTTGTTACAGAGCCAGAGTAAATCCATTTTCTCTTGTGCTTTATGGAACATTGCAGTCTGGCTTTCGTCAGATATTTTATGTAAATTGCTGACTGCACCTTTTGTTTTGTTTTTATTGTTGTTGGGATGTGTATCCTTATGAAAACCCTATCTATGCAGGCATTTTACATATATCTTCTATGTGCAAAGTTAGAAATAGGTGGCATTTTGTTCTAGTTGTGTTTGTAGTCGTTCATTTTTCTTCTGTCAGATATGACTTATGAGCTTGTATGAACCGTGAATGTGCACAGGTGATATGTTTACTGAGGAGCAAAATGAGTTGGTTGAGTCAGCAGCGGAGATGTTGTATGGTTTGATTCATGTTCGATATATATTAACCAGCAAAGGCATGGCTGCAATGGTGAGATCTTGCATTGAGCTTTTTCTTCCTTCTTTGTTGCTGTTGACAGATCATCATCATCATCACCTAAGCCTTTTCCCAATTAATAAGGGTCCGCTTGCTGTTGACAGTTGTAGTTTTGATTTCATTTGACAGATGTAGGTTTGATTTAATGTGGTTGTTAAATTTTAACTTCTGCAGCTGGACAAGTACAAGAACTATGACTTTGGTAGATGCCCAAGAGTTTACTGCTGTGGTCAGCCCTGTCTTCCAGTTGGCCAGTCGGATATTCCTCGATCAAGTACTGTGAAAATCTATTGTCCCAAATGTGAAGATATTTATTATCCAAGATCCAAGTACCAAGGCAGTATCCTTCCATCTAACTCTATACAAGTCTTTACTGCGTCACACAATTTCCGTCAACCTTACATTCATTCTAACAATATTGACTAAATTATGCAGACATGCTTCTTGTCATTTTGTTGATTGTTTATGCTACCTTCCTCCTTCCATAGACATTTATCATATGCACTTCTGCTTAACTGTTCATGTTATGCTGGCATCTGTGCATAATTGTAAACAGAAACCAGATGTCTGGCCAACTCTGTCCTAGCATCTTTTTTTTTTTTTTAATTTTTAATTTTTTAAAAAGCTAAAGGTGGGGATTGCCACTCGTAATTTTATTGATAAGAGAAGTAAATCAAAACAAGGAGGGGACCAAAACAAAAACCCAAAAAAACTACATCATCGCAAAGAAAATATACATGTGGAATTGATAAAAATAGAAGTTTGAACATTTCTTGGAAGATTTACCCCTGCCAACCTGTGGGAGTTTTGTGCTCTCATTTCCGGTCCCTGGTCCGAATAAAGGATGGTTGCATTAGGTTGTTGGCCGGTGTCAAACTTTTGCCATAACTTTCATCGTGAATCTGTTTCAAACTCATGCTAGGGCATTCTCTGTAAGAGACACGATGGAACATAACCCAAGTGTAGTGAATAATGGGCATTTTCCTAGCAATGCTTTATTCATTATATCTAGCTTTTGGATCCTTCCACCTCCTTCCCTCATTGGCTTGCAAACCTCGTCCCGTTTGAGCAAATGGAACTTATGTCTCTCTTCTGCACCGTGCTACAAAATTTCACGCCGAAGTCTTTCTGGCCTTTCCAAAACCTGTTTGGACACTTGAAAAGTGACATGAAATACAACTGGTAAATTTGCTAAGGTGCCTTGATGAGCGTCAATCTTCCCCCAAAGTGCATTGCGGGCTTTCTCACACATAACGGAACTCCCAAATAGGTCAACGGGAAAGTTCTGAACTTACAGCTGAAGACTTCTACCAACTTCCCAACCTCCTCCTTTGAAATACTAACACTCAACATTTCACTTTTAATGATATTTACTTTCAGCCTGGAAACTACCTCAAAACATTGGATAACTTTCCTTAGATAGTCAACTTTTGCTTCAATTGCATCGCAAAAGAGAAGAGTGTCATCATTATATTGTATATGGAGGATTTGGAGACCACCACCATCCACCGAGATACCATTGATGAGGCCCACTGCCATGACCCTATCCAGCATTTTGCTTAAAGCCTCTGTTACCACCACCAATAGAAATAGAGATAGCAGATCTCACTGTCTTAATCACCTTGAGAGTATTAAAAAAATAAAAAACCTTTTAGCAACGCATTCACTAGCACAAAAAATTTAGTCAACCATATGCAAGCTTGGACCCAACCTCTCCAACACTCCACATCCGAACTTGCCTAGCATGTAATCCAAAAAATCCCAATACACATGATCATAAGCTTTTTGGATATCGAGCTTGCATATGATGCCTTTCTTGTTATCTTTCAAAAATAAAATAAAATAAGAGCCTTCCTTTCTTCCTGTAATGAGCATCTAAACACTCACGAGCAATCAAATGCACCATCCAATAACTTTCTACTAGCAACGAGCACACTTTGAGCACTCAAGAGAATCAACATCTTAGCAAGGATCTTGTAGGGAGCTCCCAACAAGCTGATTGGCCTAAATTCTGACAGGTTTTCTGCTCCTTTTTTGGGAATGAGAGCGATGAACAAAGGCCCCATCTCTGTTGCAAGGTGACCAGTCTCCAAAATTCCATTATGAAGGCCATCATGTGTTCGTTTAATGTCTCCCAAAACATTTGGAAAAACGCCGTCGAAAACCCATCCAGCCCCAAAGCCTTATCTCTCTCCAAATCATCCAGTGTTGCTTTAATCTCCTTTTCGGAGGCTAGAATTTGCAGACCAGCTACCATCTCTCTGGGTAATATATTGAAGGGAAGGCCGTCAAGCATCGGCTGCTTCCTGTCCTCCCTGGATAATAATTGCTTGTAAAAAGATACAATTGCCTCACACACCTTGGTATTA
The DNA here is from genome assembly GCA_003013855.2 of Liriodendron chinense. NCBI lineage: Eukaryota > Viridiplantae > Streptophyta > Magnoliopsida > Magnoliales > Magnoliaceae > Liriodendron > Liriodendron chinense. Next base: position 7,286,640 of record PVNU02000637.1, on the reverse strand, counting down.
TTTCCTCTATTCTTTCCACATCTACCATCACACTACATATGGTTTTTTCTTGCCCTTGCACTTCCGTAACATAAAATAACTTCGTATTCTTGTCACTTCCTTAAGCCATGTTGCCATTGACCTTTGCTCCACTTAATTTCTTCTTCTGTAAGCTTCTTTTTATAATCCCGTGCCAAATTATTCCTTGCTGATTTTTCCTTTTCCGAAATCTCCATAGCTTCTTCCTTGATATCCAACTCTTGAATATCACTCAGGATTTTGTGTGCCTCCACCTCCCGGTTGCCAAATACCTCTCTTTTCTAGTGATTTTGCCTTTTAACATCTTGAGTTTTCGAAATAATGAATACCCTGCACGACCCTCCACCTTAAATGACGACCTCCTATCATTCTCAATATCTTTGAACCCTTATACCTAAAGCCATAGAAGCTTGAATATGAAAGGGCGGACCCCAATCTTCCTCCTCAACTTCAAGCGTTATATGGTAGTGGTTTGAAGTAGGCCTAGGGGAGACCTCTTTGAGAGATGACAGGAAGCTTATCAACCCACTCCACTAACACTAGAATTTTTTTGTCCAACTTAAGACTTTTTTACAATCCTATCTTGACTATTTAATTATGTAAGACATACCCCATTGGAAGATCAACAAGCTCTTTCCTATGTATCAAGTTGGAGAACTCCCCCATACTCCTATTAATTCGGCCTCCTTCCCTCAACTTCTCAAAGGAGAATCTGGCTATTGAAATCCCTGCCCGAGCACCACAGTTCCTTCCATCTATTGGGAGTAGAATCTAACTCCGCCCAAAGGTGAGCCTGCTATCCTGGAATGTTTGGCCATAAATCACTGTGAATAACCACTAAAACCCCCTGCCTTTTCCTTCAGTAAATCTGAAACAGAGTACTGCCCCAGCCAACAGTCTTCACAACCCCACAACCTGGAATCCCAAATTACTACAATACCACCTGCTGTCCCAACTGTGTCCAGAGCAACCCACTCCTTAGGTGTCCACCACCGCCTGATTTATGGATTGCATCTTGGTTTTTGGAGACGATTATGTGAGCTTTGAATTTTTTGCAAACATTCCTTATCTGGAGTTGTTTCCGAGGGCACCCCAAGCCCCTAAGTTCTAACTTAATTTCTTTATTGGGCACTTCTCCTTGCTGCTCCCCCCCTTTCTTCCCCTGGCTAAATCTCCTCCTTCAAAATTGATTGCCGAAACTAAGCTTTTCAATTCTCTGTGTCCGTTGTGAGTTTGTTGCCTTACCCTTGATTCACTGCTTCAAGTTTCAGATTTCACCTTTCCTCCACAAACTGGAATAGCACTATATAATCATCCTCGCTATCCCCTAAAGGTACCCCTAAAAGTCTTCCAACATACCCCAAATCCTCCCTTAATCATCTCATTCCCCTTGCCATCGAACCTGGACTGTTCTCCCCCAAATCATGAAAGGAACAATCGCAAGATTTTGCCCTCATACATTTAACTGCCTTTTTGTTACCAGCATCGACAACTTGAAGAGTTTGAATATCCATGGCTTCTAATAGAGGCCTGGGAGGTCTACTACTGAAGCTATATTCCTACTTAGACAATTGATGGTGAAATATAGGGAGAAAGCATACAATAATATCCATAAAGAGTTAATATGGTGGGTGTTGGGAAAGAAAGGAGTTTCTAGGGTACATCTCAACACGATTACATATATGCATGAGGGAGTAGTAACAAATGTAAGGACCGTTGGTGGAAAGACGAAGTGAGTTTCCCAATTACTATAGGCTTGGATTGGGGGTCAACATTGAACTTCTACCTTTCCGCGTTGGTTATGGACGAGTTAATGAGGCATTTGTAGGAAGAGATCCATGTTGTATGTTGTTTGCAGATGATATAGTTTTGATTTACAACGTGGGGGCAGAAACAACTAGATTTATGGAGGGGTGCTTTAGAATCTAAAGGATTTAAACTTAGTTGGACTAAAGGAGTTTATGGAGAGAGTGAAATTTTAGTAACAATAGCATAGTGAAAATGAGGAATTAATTGATCGCCAACCAAGAAGTTTCTCAAAAGGGATTTTTACCAAAATGGCCCCAAGGTTTGGCCGATGCTAGTGTTTAGTGTTTGGCCTCGCTTTCCAATTCCTTACTTTTTTTACCCTTTGACAACTTTTGAAATTTTACAGGGATGAAAATACCCCTCCCTCTTTCTTTGGAATTTCAGATTTTTTCAGGAGAAACCGATTGAAACTCGTCTTCTTCATTCAAAGCTTCCTTGGTGGGACCCACCACCATGCTTCGGCGATTACCTTCTCCGGTGTTCTATTATTCAGCATTCCATTCAATTCTCCGGCGTTCCATTCTCTAAAACCCTTCTTCTTTGAAGCTTCCTCCATGGGACCGACCACCACTTTCTAGTGGACAATTCTTCGAAACCCTTTGTCTTTGAAGCTTCCTTCATGGGACAAACGATCACTCTCTAGCGTTCCATTCTTCGATGATGAGAATGGAAACCCGTAGCACATGACAACAATGATGACAATGGAGACTTGTGGCACATGACAATGGAGATCCGTAACACACGAAAACGGTGATGACAATAGAGACCTATACATGACAATAACGACCTGTGGCACATGACAACGAAGATTCGTAACACATGACTACGGCGACTTATAGCATATGACAACAAAGATCAATAAAATAAAACAACGACAACCCATAGCATATGACAACAGAGACTTGTAGTGTGCCACGGGTCTCAATTGTCATGTGCTATGGGTCTTCTTTGTCCCTTCTACGGGTCGCCATTGTCATGTTTTATGGGTCTCCTTTGTTGTGTGCTACAAGTCTCCGTGGTCATGTGTTACGGTTCTTCATTGTTATGTGCTATGGGTCGCCGTTGTCATCACCGTTGTCATGTACTACAGGTCTCCATTGTCATCACCGAAGAATGGTCCTTCAAAGAATGGAACACCAGAGAGTGGTTGTCGGTCCCATGGAGGAAGCTTCAACGAAGAAGGGTTTCGGAGAATGGCCCGCTGAAGAATGAAATGTAACGTCGGAGAGTGGTGATTGGTCTCATGGAGGAAGCTTCAAAGAAGGGTTTTGGAAAATGGAATGCCGGGGAATGGTGGTGGGTCCCACCAAGGAAGACTTGAACGAAGAAGAGTTTCAGTCAGTTTCCCTCTAAAAAAATTAAAAATTCCAAATAAAGAGACAATGGTATTTTCGTCCTTGCAAAATTTCAAAAGTTGTTAGAGGGCCTGAAAAATAAGGAATTGGAAAGTGAGGCCAAACACTAGCATCAGCCTTCTCAAAATGACTACTTTCAATACCTTCGGTCAATAATTCGAGAGAGTGAAGAGATTAAGAAGGATGTTGCCCATAGAATTCAAGCTGGGTGGAAGAGATGGAGGTGCCTCTGGAGTTTAATGTGATCGCTGTGTGCCACTCAAATTGAACAAGAAATTTTAGAGTAGCTATAAGACCAGCCATGCGTTTTTGGACAGTTAAGGAACAACATGTTCATAGGATGTATAGCTGAAATGGGGATGTTGAGATGGATGAGTGGCAAAATGAGGAGGGATAGAATTAGAAATGAATGCAAGGGCCAAGGGGGGAACTTCGTGTATCACCAATAGGTAATAACATGAGGGAAAGTATACTTAGATGGTCTGGTCATGTGCAACAGAGACCAAGAAACACGCCAGTTAGGAGTCAGTTGGTACAAGTTCAAGGCTCTAGAAGGGCAAGGGGAAGAAGGATGTGGATAGAGGTAGTAAAGAAAGGACTTGATGGACTATGGTCTTACTGAAGGTATGGTCCTTGAGAGAGTGGATGGGTGGAACGTGTCATGTAGCTGACCCCAATTAATTGGTATAAGGCTTAGATGATGATAATGATTTACCCAGCTATGACCAAAAAAAAAAAAAAAAATCGAGATTTTTTTTTTTTTTTTTGTTGGGTTAGTCATGCAACGCGCACACCCTGTTAGAATTGCAACACACCCACCCGGTCAATCAGATGATGCTCCCACCCACTGGTGGGGTTAGTGGGTTTCGAACCCGAGACCAGCAGTTGAAACGCCCAGGCGTCTACTCAAGATTCATAACCCCAATTTGCCAACAAATCAGCCACACTATTGGCCTCTCTAAATGCATGAACAAAAGTGGTCCTAGTGCTTGACAGTGTCGCTTCACTTCTGTCCGCCAATGCCAGGATCTCCAGTGTCTGTGAGAGTTAGAATTAATGATGGAAACTAACATCAAAGAATCACTTTCTACAAAAATATTTTGAAAGGCTGCTTGAGCACTGTGCTGAATCCCATCATCTAGAGCTTGTATTTCTGCTATCAAGCTTGAATATCTGCCATAATAATGAGCTTAGTCAAACTACATGTTGTGATTGCTATTTCAAAGAATTCCTCCCCCTACTGTGGGACTTAGACTCCCCCTCAAGCATCTGTGTACATTTAATTTGAAACTTCCTATAACTGTTTCACCCATCTAACTGGTTTTAATTTCATTATGTGGATCTTCCTAGTAGGAACATGCAAACACCTGAGCACTAACGTTTTAATGGAAGTATATTCTTTATGAAATTGAATTGATTAAAGCACTCTGCAGCCACTGAAAGAATATTTGAAACAAATTTGAGAACCAGATATGGTTGGATACCTTCAAATCTGCATCCATACCTCCTTTTCCAAATTTCCCAGATAATGAAACAGAGAATAATGCCAATAACTGTACGGAATTGATTAGAAAATGAAGCTTTAGCAAAACAATGTAACATTCACTGATTGTTACTTTGAGTATGATTTACCATAATGCTTAATATCTGAGAATATAAATTCCAAACCTGCACAGCTACTTCACTGCTACAAAAAAGATGATTTATGTCCTCAACATGCAACTGAATTAACACATCAAGAACATTTTGACACCAAGGTCTCACTTTTCCTTTGAATTGCATGATCTACTGACACCACACCATTCAACACTCTCAAAGAAAATACCAAAATTTTCACTGGAGCCACCTTATGCCACAACCATTGAAATTCAGAAATAGATTGTGATCTTACTATACACAGTTCCCGTGCAGATTTACCCAAAAATATGCCGTTAACTGAAGGTTTCCATATCTCTGGTTCCAAGGATTTAAAAAATCCAGGTTCTCAGCGACTGTCGGGAATTTGGCCCCTAGCTGCCTCCCAATTCACCGGTTAGCGGATGTTCGTAGTGATTGCCCCAGATAGAGGAGAATAGATGCATCTTTACTTGGACCTGTTTTACACTTTGATTTATGCTTTTTGTCATGAAGTTTCTTAACTATGCCCTAGACATTGATGGAGCTTATTTTGGCACCACATTTCCTCACTTGTTTCTGATGACATATGGGCACCTCAAGCCACAGAAGGCGTCCCAGAGCTATGTTCCGAGAATATTTGGTTTCAAGATTCACAAGCCATGACGCTGGAGTTGTCCAATCAACGCATCAGGGGTAAGAACTCTGGAGGTTATAATTAGAATGCTTGCTTATATTGCAAGGAATATATTCCAATCTCATACGAGTTCTGCCCCAGCAAGAGTTTCAGAAGCGCTTAAAAGTTATTACTGTTTCCCCTTTTTATATGTCGGAGGAAATGTTTGAAAAGGAAATAGGCCCACCTGTCATACTATTGTTTCTTTCTAATTTAGTTGTATTCAGAGAGCCTCTATGAGGTTTTCATGGTTGAGAATTGAAGTGCCTTTGCTTTGTTGGGTTGTCTTTCGGCTTTCCTTTTGGATGAGTAATTTTACATGTTCATGCATCCAATATCCGCAATGATACCTTTATTCTTGTTCAGTGGGGCATCTGCCCTATTTTCCTCATTTCCTTGTGAAATACCCGTACCTTTTATTCGTGTTCATTGAGGCATCTGCCCTTTTTTTCATATTTGTGAGATACCCATGCGTGTATCCATTTGTACTAAACAGCCCTATGGTGGATAGGGTTCGGAACTTCTACTTTTGAGCTGCTTTATTTTATTTTTTTAAAAAAAAATTTCGTCCTTGATGTTTCTTAATATTTACACATGACCCAGAATTCTATGATGCTGATATGGTTATTTGTTATACCACCTTGAACTGTGAACAGATAGGCGGTGCAGGCAAAGTGATGGCATGTTGGTGCATTGTTTCTACAAAGCAATGTTTTACATAGCTTATGCCACATGGCCTGCTAGATAATGTAGTCTAGCCTTTGATCTACATAGCTCATGAAAATAACTTAGTTGCGCATAGCTTACACTACACATTCCCTTTATACAGTACAAGCTAAGTAGCTAAATGATACGCAGCCTGTATTACATGCTAAATAGTGTCTGCTAAATGTTTTTCACTAGAACAGTATAATCACTAAATGATTTCAATGATTTGTCATATTTTGCTATTTTCACTAAAAGTTAGTTAATGTTTTCAATGATTTTACCAAAATGATGCGACCAGATGATTTCAATGATTTGTCAAATTTTGCTATTTTCACTAAAAGTTGGTTAATGTTTTCAATGATTTTAGCAAAATGATACGACCAACAGTGTTAAATGAGCCAGTCACTATTTTTATCCATGTTGCTGTATTTTTGCTAATATTTTAATTAAAAATTTAGAAGTAGCACGCCATGTAACTTACACTTCATACTTCAGAGGGGCAGCAAGATTTGTGTTTGAAATTAGGCCTGCTACTTCGCCACACTGTTTTGCATCTGGAGACCTGTGGTTTCCTGTTCCTGTGAAGCAGGAGGGATGACATTTAGATATTGGGCCGTATCAAAGGAGGGCCTTTTGAGGGGATTCCCTTCGTCTGTTTCTCTCTACTACTCGGGAAGTCTCTGCCCAGTGTTAGTCAGCTTACTGCTGCTGTGAGATGGATCCCTCTCCATGCTCTTTGGTTTAAGCTGAACTTCAATACTGGCCCTTTTGGAAATCCTGGCCTGGCTGTTGTTGGTGGTATCATCAGAGAGTATTGGGAGGTGGTGATGGAATTGTGTGGTCCATGAGGCATTTGGTATTCTAGCTATATGCTGAGGCAGCTCCTTGTTGCAAGGTGTTAAATCAGCCGCTGATCTCAAGCTTTCATAGCCCTCTGATCATTGAGGTGGACTCGAGCACTTTTGTCAAGTGGGCTAGAGAAGGTTCCTTCACCGGCTGCCTTGCGATTCTTTTTGAGGCGGTGGTGCATATCTGCTCTTGCCTCTTGGCTCTTGGTGTCTAATTGTCATGTGAACAGGTCCAAAAATTCCAAAGCGGACGGCCGGTGGGGGGGATTAGGTCTGCTGAGGGTTAGGGCTTCAGTTTCTTTTGTGTGAGTTTTTGTAATAGGTGGGGTCTTACGCTTTTGTTGTATTCTGTGTGGTGTTTGTTTTCTTTTCCTTTTTCTCTTTTGAATAAAATTCCATTCATTCCAGAAGAAGAAGAAGAAGAAGCGGAAGATAGGCATTGTGTTCCCACTTGAACTATTCAGGGTGTTATATGAAGGACGTCATCCTATTCAGTGTTCGCAGTATCGGTTATGTTTTGCACCCTTGGGATGCAGATACATATTGCATATTGGTTGGAAATATCAATTGTATCGCGGAATGTATCGTACTTTTTTGGAAAACATGGGGAAACATTGGGAAATTGATTGAATTTTTCAATAAAACTTCAGGGATTATTAAAATGGACCTCAATATACACGTTTAAATCATAGTATGTAAAAAAAAAGTCCACATAATGGAGTTCCTTTGTAAAAGGATCCTAAGCTATGCGCTATTTAACTGAACTGATGCAACCATTGTATAAATTGATTCCATAACATATATAAATGTTACAAGACATTAATGTAAACACAATCAATGCATCGACAAAATCAAATAAACAAGAGAGTTGAGAAATATACTTATAGATGCAATTGACTGCTGCCTAGACCCACATAGAGTTGCGCGGTGGCTCGTAATCATCGTCTCCATCTCGATGGGGTTAGGAATAGAATTGTTGCTTCACAAAACGACAGTATTATACTCAGGTCATAGTAGAATGGTACTAGCTAAGATACTCCCTGATATAACACTGGTACTCATCCTTTCCAAACTGAACCAATACGCCCATCCGTGGGTACTGTGTAATCGTAATAGTCTGTGATTGATATGGAGCTGAGATGGGCATAGATGGTGCTCCAGAATATCCATATTGTTCGCCATATGTGTATTGCGGCACATGACCCTGCCCACATGCAGAAGCGAACTCCTGACCGTAGTTGAAAAATGATGTGCCATAGCTGCTGGAGTTGCTCACCGCATATCCACCAGGTCTGTATCCATACTGTGGCATGGAACTCGAGCTCCCCTCCCCTGTTTGTGATCCATATCCATACTGTGGCATGGAACTAGAGCTCCCCTCCCTTGAACATAATGTAGATCCAGAGTCACGACGTGCTCGATTCCTAGTGCCACATAGGCACCCACGACCGTAGGTGTCTCTTATTGAAATAGCCAATAGTCGCTCCTTTATATTTGTAAGTGGCTGGATTTTCTGTTTCTCACGCAACTTCTTTTTAGTGTATGCTTTGTTGATTACAAGCCGCTGACATGGTTCATTTGGCCGAGAACTGTGTTCGGTGTCCTATGTGGCATGATCAAACTCTCTTTCCCCTATGAATGGGCTAAGTGGCCTTTGAGACTTGACTCCAGTATGAGACTCGCTCTCGCTGCTACCATCCTCGTCATCATCATCATCATCATCTCCACCACCACCATCATCACCATTATTCATCGTATCTGATAATGTCTCACCGCCATATGAAATGCGTGATAAAGACTGTCGTGGACTCCTATCCGGATCTCTCGTTAAAAGGTCGAATGACTTAGGTGGAGATCTTTGCTCTTGTACATGGGCATCAACATCAATGCTCTGCTCTACTGCCTCCGCCTCCACATGTGGCTCTAGTCTCCCATCCAATCACAACCGTACATGGTCCATCATTCACTTGCAAGAATTGTTTCTCATTACTATAATATCCACCAAAATAGTATGAAAGCTATAATTTGCTTTGAAGAGATTGTATGATTATGTTACACGCAACAACTCACATGACATCATGGACGTTCTCGACCTCATCGCTGCTTCATTCCCAAACATCCCTACAGCATTGAAATCTAACAATCTGATAAATGTATGAAGCAATAATGGTAAGTCTAGAATGTTTTAAGATATAAGATGAAACTAGTACTACGATAAATGTAGACATATTTACCTCAGAACCGAAAGTGGCTTTCCCACCACAATGGGGGAATAATTTTGGATACACCTCGTGCACCGCCTTCTTTAATGAGTTGTCTTGGTAGAGCTTGCGGGTGTAGTGGTACTTTGGATTTAAAAATTAGGCTGAATGGCAACAACATACACATATTTACAGATTTATCAATATAATGGTACATAAATATGTGTAAGTGAATGATTCAAGTACATACCAACCTTATGAAGTGAATGTGAAAGAGTCTTTTCCCAATGATCGTCGATTATTTTATGCACCCATTGATACAACTTAGGATTTCTAACCTGGATGTCATCTTTCATCATTTGTATGGATGTATACAATGATCCCATTGATGGAGTCACCTCATTGTCGACCATTTTCAACACGCTATATATAGGCTCGATAATGGCCAACACACCGCGCACGCTTTCCCAAAATGAATGATTCAATACAAGCTCCTCATACCTCCAAGTCACTTTCTTGAGACGCTTTTTCCAATCATCATACTCCTTAGAGGAGAAGAGCTCCCGTAGCCTTAGCTTGTGTTTCAAAATGTTCTTCAAGGAGATGTAATTTGTGGCGAACTGTGTCACCCCAGGCCGCACTATATTCCCACTACACCTTTTTCGCATCTCAACCAACAACCATGTGTGGTTGTAAATATAACCCGTGATGAGTCGTGCGTCTGTAATAGTTGTCTTTACAGCCGGCCTATCTCCAATCGCTTCTAACATTAGATCTATACAATGGGCTGCACAAGATGTTTAGTACAAATTATACTTTTGTTCGAGATCATTTCCTGCCTTCACAAAAACGCTCCCATTGTCTGTCACAAATTACACAATATTCTTTCTCCTAACATCGTCCATCACTATGTACATTAATTTATAGATGTAGTTTGAATATTTAATTTTGTCGCTTGTATGTACAAATTTAAGGAAAACTGCCCTTCCCCTACAGTATGACGGTGCAGCCATACATCTCCTATGATGGCTTGTATGAATCCACGTAAGCTTTCGTCTCATTATGCTCTTCATCAAGATACGTCCCCATAATCTCACGGGACGAGGGGGCACCACACCCTCACCCCCTCGTTGCACTTCAGATATCATATTCTTGAAGTGCGAGCTCCCTGCTGCATTCACAGGAACCTGACCGTATATGAAAAATCTCGCAATAAACTTTTCAACTTTCTTTCTCACATCCCCTACTAAACATGTCTTTGAACTTATTTTGTGTCCTCCCAGCTCCTTTATACATCCTCGATTCTGAAGGAGTATCCGGAATCCGCATACTACCACCACGTGTCAGTCAATAAAAACATCCCCTTGTACTGCCCCTAGCCCTACTTCCCCCAGCCCCAGACCCACTCCCCTCATGCTCATGAGTAGACCCCTCAAATCTAGGCCTGCTCGCCTCCACCCTCCTCATTTGATCATCCTCCCAACTTTCTCAGATCGATTCATCAACCGCATGATCCTCGTCCTCATCTAGATCTACCACATCTTCTTTAACAAATGGTGGTCCTCCCCAACTCCTCCCTAATGTCCCTCTCTCTTGTAGCTCTTTGATATTTTATATTCACATTTTTTTAAAGCCTCCCTAATCTCTTCCCTCACATCTTTTGGACATTTGGGGCAATCTTTAACATTTCTATACCCGCCTGCTAGATGCTCCTTCAAGTGGGTTACACTACCACTCTGTGAGACATGGCCACAAAAACTACATATGGCCCCAAATCGATTATTGGGGACATTGTGGCCATATTTCCATCCAATATCTGGCTGTCTTCCCTTCTCTGCGTTCTCCTCCACATTCTTCTGACATATTTTATCTACAAACATGAAATCAGCAAAAACAACCACACTTAGGAATTGATTTATAATAATTTAAAAAAAAGTTGAAAAAAATAATTATAAAAAAGTTATTAATTATTGTTGTTTTGTGGGGGGAATGACGCAAATTGATACATCAGCCCCCCTACGCCCCTATAATGTTGATTTAGATCCATCATTATTCTCAATTTGGGAGGAATTAGAAAATTTCGAAATTTTTCAAATTTTCCCTAAATCGGACCACATACACTCGAATCATGAAATTGGAGTATGTGTGATGTATTATTATTTACATAATAATTTTTAATTTGACTACAAGTGGATTGACAACTATTCTAAAAGAAATTTTTGAAAAAAATTCATAATTAATTAGTAATTAAAAAATTAATTAAATATTTTCAATTTTGGGGAAAAATGTTGTCAATCAATAGATCAGCACTCCTATATCCTTAAAATGGTGTTTTTAATCCAACATTGCAAATAATTTGAGAGGAATTGAGAAATTTCAAAATTCCCCAAATTTTTTTCAAATCGGGCCACATACACTTGAATCATAAAATTGGAGTGTCTGTGATGTATAATTACTAACATAATAATTATTATTCTGACTTACAAGTGGATTTACAACTGTTACAAAAAAAAATCCGAAAAAATTTCATAATTATGTATTTTTTAATTAATTAGTAATTAAAAAATTAATTAAATATTTTCGATTTTTGGGGAAAATGCTGCCAATCAATAGATCAGCCCCCCTTACATCCTTAAAATATTGTTTTTAATCCAACATTGCAAGTAATTTGGGAGGAATTGAAAAGTTTCAAATTTTCCCAAATTAACCCTAGATCTCAAATATCTAAATCGAAGGTTGAAATACTTGATTTTTCGTGTAAAACATGAAGAATCAAGTAGTTCAACTCATTTGAAACAACTTGTAGTCGAATTGAACAAAAATAAAATGAGATTGGAAGAAAAAATCCTCATCGAGTTTAATAGTGGGCCACCTTTGGATTTCCTTCGAAAACAACCATATCCTTTGAGATTCTTGCAATGGAAGCTCCGTAATCTTCCTAAAATCAACTTAAGTAGAAAAAATTGACCTCTAGACGTTTTTTCTCCTAAAAAAATTCAAAAAAACTCAACTTCTACAACGTTCTAGCGGTTCTGGACGATATTGTCCAGATATCGACGATATCTGGAATTGTAGACAATATATTGTGCGATATCAATATCACGAGTTATATTGTGCGATACCAAGGAATTAATTTATTTATTTTTTGTTATTACTAGGCTGATATTTATCGGCGGCTAGTGATACTCATAATATCGACCGATATTATCGATACTGCAAACATTGATCCTATCTTCTGTTCGTGGGCCATGTTGCAGGAAATTGTATTTTCATTGATTTTAGCATGTAGCTTGCCTTGATATGGTTTTTTATGCCGTAGGATTTTGATCTTTAAAATCTAGGACATGCCACGAGCGGCTGAACCATGATGTCTCATCGAAGAAAGTGTTTGATGGGTCCCGTTCCCATTCCACGTCATCACTTATATTGTTGGCATGTCTATACCTTCTTTTCTACACTTGAAAAGACTCCAGACTCAAATGCATCTCGCCACTTTCTTGCATTCGAACTTAGCTCAGTTTCTTGCCTGCTAGCCCAGCTGGAAGGTGTCTAGACGTTTCAACAGCAGGTTTCAGGTTCGAGTGCTAAGGAGACACACTAACTCTATTGGTAGGTGGGTGAATGCAGTGTGGCTAACCAAGTGGGTGTGTTGCCCAGCTAACAGGGTGGGTGCATTGCATGACTAACTTCGAAGAAAAAAAAAAAAAAACACTTGGGTCTTTTGTATTATAACTTAGTCTGACCGACAGTTCAGTTCACATCAGCCATCAGATACCTTTGAATGCACTTCACCAAAGTTTGCGGCCATGAACTTTCTTCGGTCATTAGCATCAAAATTCTTCTACTACAAAGCTTCAACCACACGTCGTCGTCATCATCATTTTACGCTGTCACGGAGCGACGGCATCATCTCTAGAAGAATTTTCCTTGTCGCCACCCATCATTGGGAATCTGCAAATGAGTCTGAAATGCTAACCCCAACTTTTGTCCTATTGTTCTTAGAAGGGTTTACTTATGGGCCACAGATCAAACCGTTAGATAACTCCCCATGGGTGGTTGGGTTCATCAGAAATAAGTCTGGCTCACTGAAGCATGGGCCCAATTTGTACTGACTTCATCAGATAGAATATTATTCTTGTTATGATGTGCACTAGGATCCTGACCGTTAATTTATACTGACTTCATTAGATCAGAATATTTTCTATAGCTTCATTTTCAGAGTGGATTTCATATACACATCACCGTGGCCCGGGGAAAAAAAAAAATCAAAGGTGCGTCCCTCTTACAGCTGTTAAAAAACAGAGATTTAAAGGCAATTATATGATGGCCAACCTTGGTTTTTGACGATGGCGTCTCTCTCGCAGGTATTAAAAAACAGAGATTTAAAGGCAATTTTATGATGCCCACCATCTGTTTTTGAGGGGGCAACGGTGATGTGTATGTGAGATTCACTCCGTTCATTAGCTGTGTGTTATTTTAGCTAGGCCCAGGGACAACAAAATTTAGACTGACCTATGATTCATGTGGACTATGCCAAAGGAAACAGTTGGGAAGAGAGATATTCACCCTTGATTTTTTCGAGCCCACCATGATGATTATATGAAATCCAACCATTAAATGCCCCACCAAAATTTACTCGGCCTAAGCATCAGGTTCATTAGTGATTCAGGTGATCCACACAAAGGGAAACATTTTGGAGGGTGAGGATTGCTCTTTACACTCTTTCCTATCGTGTGGTCCACTTGAATGACAGATGGGGGTGTTTTTGGGCCCTGGGCCTAACACAGGGTAACACATCTGGTTGTCAGGGTGGATTTCACACAAACATCATGTTGGAGCCCACTCTTTGCTGCTGATCCCATTCCGTTAAGAAATCTAACGGAGAGTGCCCCAACGGTAAGTACTTAAAATAATGGGGGGTACTTTATTTAAAACCTTTATGAAAATGACACCCAACTTAAATTCAAAATAAGGTAGGTAGTTTTTTTTGTAAATTCCCCTAAAAAATTCATAGAATGCATCACAGTGCACTGTATTCCTGTCCCAATTCAGCAACAAGGATGGCTGTATATATCAGTTCGTTTCTACTGAACCCACTCTAGACTTGATGTAAAGAGATGTGGCACCCAGCATACCTGTGCACCAAATCTGGGCCGTTCATCCGTTGCGTCCTATAGCAGATGGGCCATATGGTGGAAATCATAACCGTGAAGTGATCCTAGCTGCAGATCGGAGGACTTTCGTCCATTGAATTCGTAATCCTAGGATGCCATCCAATCATTGTACGAAGGTTCATCTGATAGATGGGGCCCATGGTTTACTTATGTTGCGTTCCACCGTGGATTGAACTTGTCCCAAAGATCTCCACGGTAGAACATAAGTAACCGGACCTGACGGGTACCCGGACTCGATCAGAGCTGGACACGGGTCCTAAAAAATGAGATCCGGACCCAGCAAGACCCAAACCCGATACAGTCGATATACGGGTACTCTATGACCCGACCCGTTGGCTGTGCTGATGCTGTGTTGTTTTTGGGGCATGCCCATCCAAGGTGGGGCCCAGTAAATGAATGTCTGGATATGGTTCATGTATAAAGATGATTGCTCGATTAGCAACAAGATATTTGTGGTGTTCACCACTGGTTACTTTCTAATATATCAAATGCATCACCACTCAAAAGAAATATTTTCTAATCCCCATCTACTTCAAAAATATTTAAAAACAATTTCCAATCCCATCCAGCTATCCTCTGCCGTCATCGCGGATAGTTGACACTCACTCTCTCTCTCTCTCTCTCTCTCTCTCTGGGGCAGATATGTACTTGCCATCAAATAGTGGGTCCCACATCTCTCTCTCTCTCTCTCTGGGGCAGATATGTACTTGCCATCAAATAGTGGGTCCCACATTAGAGCACTCTCTGTCTCTCTGGGCACATGTACTTACTATCAAGTAGTGGGTCCCACATTAGAGCATTTGTTGCGCTATCCTCATCTCTAATTAATTGACTGTGGCTAGTTGAATCTGCACCATGGACTGCTTATCATTTTAACGGTCCATGACATTTAGAATCATCCTTTCAGTGTTATTTCTAGATTCATCGTTCCTCCATAGTGGGCAAGATGATTTCTACGGTTTGGATTGACTTACAAGGATGCTGTGAGTACAGTAGAAGCATTCATGTGTACCTATGAACATACTCTACCAGAGTACCAATTCCTTATCAGGAGAAGATTGAAGCCGAGGAGCAATGCTCATGCTCGTTAGAGTCACACTTCAATGATAGCCACCCCCAGTTGAAAATCGACACCAGAACCTAGTGTTGAAACATGAGGGATGCTCTTTAGTTTACACGTCGCATTCACCACGAATCCGAACCGTCCAAATAGTGGGAACAGCTGTAGATTGCTCATATGCTCAAAATCAGGGTACTGCACAATATGAAAATGACAAGATCCTATATTTCCGAGGAAAGCAACGTTGGATTTTCCACTAGAGAGTGAACTGAAGGGAATCATGGCACGTGCCAAACTAAACAAGAAAGAGAGATCTGGGCCAACGTTTGTTCGGCCGTTCAAGAGAGCGGATTAGCAGTTACCCGGGGAACAACTTAGTGGGTGTTAGCCTAACCGTGTGAGGCCATCTTGATGTATTTTTTTTATATATATCCACGCCCTTCATCTGTTTTTTTTCATCTCATTTTAGTATGTTATACCAAACCCTAAGAAGATCCAAATCTCAAGTGGATCATACCACTAGAAACAGTGATGAATGACCATTAAAAGATTTTCGTGGGCCATAAAAGTTTTGGATTAAGCTGATAATTTTATGTTCCCTTAATCCAGATATTCTTGACATTATCAACAGGTGGATTGCAAATAAACATTACTAAAACCTTATGATGGGTTCTTTGGAATTTTTAATGACGAGGCACTAATCAACACTGTTTACAATGGTATGGTCCACCTGAGATTCTGATCTGCATGAATTTTGGCATACCATCCTCAAAAGGGTTAGAGAAATGGATGGACGGAGTGGATATACACAATATTACCCATCTGGGCCACTAGGCAGGGGTAACACCCACTAAGCTGTTGCCGGGCAACGCCTAATTCGCGCCCGCCGTTCACATGTCCTGGTCGGCAAATCAGGCCACCCAACGGACCAGGCGGGCGACGCTCTGTTACAAAAAAAAAAAAAAAAAAAAAAAAAGGACGGTTGAAAGAGAACCAGCAGCAGCGTATGTTCAAGATACATGCATTGCCCACCTGATGACTGGGTCAGCCGGGCGCGGCTGAGGTCGATGGATGGATCCCTGACTGTGGGGCCCACCGTGATGTATGTTTTTTACATCCACGTCGTCCATCCGTTTTGATTTTGAAAACTCATTATAGGGAATTATCCCAAAAATGAAGCAGATCAAAATCTCGGGTTGTCCACACCACGAGAAACGGTGATTATTGACCATTAAAACCCTTTTATGGGCCACAAATGTTTTGGACCTTTTCAACAGGTTGGATGGTCAATAAAAATTACTTTGGACCATCAGAAGTTTTTAATGGGCGGCATGTAACGATCACTTTTTCTTGAGGCGTGGTCCACCTGAAATTTGTATCTGCTTAATTTTTTGTAACAGACCATGAAATAGGCTGGAAAAACAGATGGACAGAGTCGATATAGAATTCATACATCGAGGTGGGCCCTACGGTCAGGATCGCACACACATAGCTGGTTCCAGGGTCGCAGCCAAGTCGCACTCTCCTCTCCTCTCCTCTCCTCCTTCCTCTCTCGATCTTCACGTGCATTGCACCTGCCACGCTCCCGCGTGTGATGAAAAGGAGAGGCAGAGGTGGATAAGAACAAGATGGGATGGGAATCCTGCCAAGTGCCAACCCTCTTCCATTATAGCAGATTAGAGATGTAGACTCCTCACTCCCTACGGTGGCTCACACCTTTCCACGGTGTACATGAATTTCTGCTTCTGACAGGTGGGTCTCAGTATTCGGTAATCCAAACCAGTGGAATGTTGTATTCCGCTGCTGATGGGCCATGCATCAAGAATCTCATCTTAGGGTAATGTCAGCCTTTTAGATTCTGTAGACTACAGATAGACGGTTAAGAAGAGATATACAAAAGAGGGTCCATGTTCGATTGAAAAAGCTCCTGATATTAGTCCATGGGTCTTCGCGTGTGGTAGGATTTTTGGCCCACAAGATTAACGGTGTAAACTAAACAGGGCCCCGGGTATTCCCATGCTGAGAAATTGCCGAGAACGATATTTGCCACTGTGGACTAAAGTACCACAAGTTGTGGTACCCTACTATATTTCCCGCCAACATGCCACTAGTGAAAGACATCAATACCATGAAGACAGTAGGCCCCACTTTGAAGATCACCTGGCACAGATATCAGCCCAATCTGCTCATAAGGTGGACCACACCATCAGTGAACAACCAATGGTCCGACTCAAAATACAGGTGCATGGTCCACCTAGTGACCGGGTCAGCCTGATTTCAGATAGCGGTGATCTTCATGGTGGGGCCGTGTCGATCTCCTCAACAAGTGTCCCATGTTGGCGGGAAAACTCGTAGTCCGGAGAAAAACTTTGATACTCTGGCAGAGTGGGGTAGATGATGCGCAGGTGGAAATAAATTGTACAGGTGGGGCCCACTATTTGGAAGGTCCAAAAACTGTGAGCATGCATACTTCACAAGCTACAAATGAGGCATGCGGCCGGCACAGCAAACCTCATTGTTGAGAAATGGAAGTGGCGTCCTTATCTAAGAAGCGACATCAGCGATACCACCTGTTTGCAGGCTAGGGGACAAAAGTCCGCATATGGACGGTCCACATTTCTGGACCCATAAAGTAAATTAATGGGAATATGGGTAGGTATTGAAATATTAACATCGTCCACGTCTACCTTAGATGACAGGGACTGAAATCCTCTACAGCACAACCTAACTCTGTGGGGCCCACCATGTTGTATATATAACATTCGCTCCGTCCATCAAGTTCTATCCTCCATTCTAGGATCTGTGGCTAAAAATCATACAGATCCACAAATCAGGTGGGCTAAATCACACGGAACAATCTAATGAGATGTCAACCGTTGGTTTTGTACGTGGGGCCACAATGGTGTGTATCTTCCATATAATCCAGTAATCAAGCGTCACTGACAATTATAGAGTAAAAATACAAAAATAATCCTGACCCAAAACTTAGGTGGGCCTCACTGCGTGAAATTACTGGTTTTCGGGGCAATTCTACATTTTCCCCATTGGTGGGCCCCTCAAGACTTTCCGATCAGGCTGGTTTTTTTTTTTTTTTTTCCCTATGCAGTTCAAGTAAGTGTTCTGACCTAATGGATGGAATGGATTTCCATATAAAATCTAGTGGGTCCCACAGAGCTAGGTTGTTTAAAGCGTCACGTACGTAGACATTTCCTTTCTAGAAAATAGCTTCAAGTTTCAATACGGGTAAGTAAGGAGCACGTTCCATGCATCATGCATGTGATGAAGGAAAAGGTCCTTTGAAACGAATCATCTGGTGTCAATTTGAGCCATGGACACGTGTAGGAAGAGGATGGTCCGGTTGCTGAGGCTATGGCCCATGGGCTTGACGGATGCATGATCCTATAAAACGTTTACAGGATAAGCTAAACGTATAAATCGAGGAGTGGGCCCACCGTGGTGTTTTAATAATATACAGTCCACCCATCATGTCTACTACTATTAGCTTTAGATCTGTTAGAATATATGTAATCTATATCCGGTTGTATGTGTATGGTTATATGTAATATATAAATCATAGATATTTATTTGGATGACCTGATGAATAAGTTAGATGGCAAATAAGCTTCATGGTTGGTCCTAGGAAGGTTTCACTGGCAGTTTGTTTTATCCCTAATGCTTGTGGTCCACTTGAGCTTCGGATGTAACTTATTTTTAGACTCATGCTCTAAAATTATTTGAAAAAAAAATTTGATGAACAACATGGATCTAACACGAAATTGATGGACAACCTAGAAAAGTTCCGCATGTTAAAAATTCTGTTGTATTTGGGGAGAGAGAAATTTGGCATATTTTGTGAGTTGGAGTCAACAGAAATGATGTGTACCAATGAGAAGTGCCAGCGGCCCAGCACTAGAATTTTCTATGCTTTCAACACAGATGATCAACACTAGATCTTCATGTGTTCTTCATTAGATAAACATGATATAATTTTTCATGATATAGTTTCTTGTGCTTAATATGGTATCATAGCTACGAAAAATTAAGGTTAGGGCCTCTTTCTCTTCCTGATCTTATTTATGAAAATATAAAATGTATATTATTATATAGGATCACCTAAGAATACACACTCAAACTATCGCTCTCTCAAGCATGGATATTAATTACGTACGTTTGACGTGGATACAATACACTTTTCGTAAAGGCAACGATAATTAATCTTTGAAAGCAAGATAGGATGTGTAAGTGATGCTAGAAGCCAGCTTTTCTCAAGCAAAATGGTCATCGACTTTGATGTATTTGGTGCACTTATGCGATACATGATTAGAAGCCATAAAGATGGCTGCATGATTGTTACAAAAGAGAGGTATTTTAGGTGTAGCAAGAAAGTTGATATTTATAAGGAATGAGCATAACCGAATTAATTCACATGTATCATTGCCCATGACTCTATACTATTCATTTGTAAAAGAGTTTACTGAGCTATCAGAAACTGTTTCCTACTTTTCCAAGAGATAAGAATATTCCTACCTAGTAAGAATATACTTGATGTAATGAAGACTGTGATGAACCGCACTAAGATGGTGTTGACAAAGAATTTGTAGAAGCTGGCTAACTATGCTGTCGGCGTGGGTGATGTCTAAGTCAGTAATGAAGAGTTATATGAGTGTACCTACTAACCTGAGACATTGCCCTTGTTCTGGTTTCCACCTGAAAACTAGTCCAACAACGACAACCTCTCATGTCCGGCTGTGGAATCGACCAGAACATCAATGATGGGAAGAGGGAAGTCGTCCTTTGGAGTTGCCTTATTGAGGTTGCGGAAGTAGTACTTATCTTTTCCAAAATTCACTTGCCATCACACCCTCTGGTTGCAGTTTCCTCCATAAGAAAGAGGAGAAGACTCGATTGGTGAACAATCAATTATTTACCCCAGTTGTTGTTTCAGTAGAGCAAGACCCTAAATTAAATGCCTATAGTAGTCAGAGATCCAAGGCATACTTCTTCCAGGAGATAAAAATGTTACGTAAAGAGTGAGCAACTTCCATGCCAAAAAAACAAAGAAAAACTTTGAAGGCCTCAAAAATTTGATCTCAAAATGGTTAATAAGAAACTTTTCGACTGGTGAGATATTATCTACACCATCTCCCGTGAGTACAGTATCACCAACGTAAATGGCCAGAATGGTGATTCTAAAGCCATGTTTTCTAACAAAGATGGAATGTTCGATGCATGTGCTGAAAACCAATATGAAGGATGATGGAACCTAAACGCTCCTTCTTGAGATGATACGCTTTTTCATTAGGTCAAAAAGTTCAAAACATGAGAGGCAAATACATGCAAATCTCCTCATGTGGGTCATCATTGAAGAATGCATTTTTGACATCTAACTAGTATAGTGGTAATATTCTAGAACAACAATAAAAAGAATGACAAGAATTGAGTTGAGCATAGAAATCTAGAAAAAGGTATGATGATAATCAATCCTTGACTTCTAGGTGAACCATTTGCAACTAGACAGATTTCATATCGTGTTGCAGACTTATCAAAATTATGTTTAATGGTATAGACTCACTTGCACCCAATAAGGCACTTTCCTTAAGGTAAATTAACCAACTCTAATGTGCCATGTTTTTCAAAAGCTTGCATCTCATCAAGCATAACTGTCTTCTAAGGAAAATCTTTCGAGGCGTTTGCAACAATAGAAGGGATAGAAGCAGAAGAAATAATTACGAGAAAGCAACAATAGAAGGGATAGAAGTAGAAGAAATAATTACAAGAAAGCAACAATAGAAGGGATAGAAGCAGAAGAAATAATTACGAGAAAGACACAAAAAGACAGAGGACAAACAACCATATGATATGAACGAGGCATACACATCTGCACTCACACGGTAGTGGGATTTCGCCCCCTATGGGTACTCAAACCCCAGACCTCGTGTTGAAACTCCTAAAAGTGTACCACTGAGGTAAGGATAAGAACTGGCATGAGTATTTTTATTAAAATGACCAACAATATGTTCAAAACATGCAAAATCAAACACTACATGGCAAACTAAACAATGGAGCATTAGGTTGTAACAACTAGACATATCCATAGGCCAGAGAGATGCAGACAATCTCAAGTTTATCATGTATGTGACAGATAGAACTACCTCATCCTAATAAACTTTTAATATACATGTATAATTGTACATACATATCATATACTCTGACAACATACAAAACCTAAATGGATCAAATTCTCAAGTGGTCACACCATGGTGTAAAATCATACTTAAAACATCATTATAGCTTACCTCAATATAAGAATGGTCTGATCTTTTAGGTGTCCATTCATTTTGTTGGACCAATCTTTTGAAGGGATTGGGTGGCATATACAGGTTGGATTATTCCCGGGTTAGAAATGGGTGCCCCTATTTCGGCTAGTGAATGGTGTTACTGATAGTGAGGGTATGCCTTAGAAATTTTCTATTATTTACATTTTACATTGGTAAATGGTGGTAAATAAGTTATTATTATTTACCAAGTGACTTCTCCTTAGGGCTGTAAATGGTCGGGTTCGGGGCGGGTTTAGCCAAAACCAGACCCGCCCATTTATTAAACGGGTCTGGGTCCAAATTTTAGACCCAGACCCTTTTACTAAATGGGCGGGTCTGGGTCGGGTCTGAGTCAGCCCATCAGACCCATTTATAAATGGGTCCGGGTTTGGTAGAGGGAGATCCACCCAGACCCATTTATAAATGGGCCTGGTCTAATGGGTCTGGGTCTGGATCAAGTATGCAAGCATTTTACAAGGCTTAAAATCGGGTCTGGACAGGTCTGGACTGGACGGGTCCCTTGTAACATAGACCAAACCCGCCCACTTACTAAATGGGTTTGGGTCGGGTCGGGTCGGGTCGGGTCGGGCCTAATATAAAGGAAACTAGACTCAAACCCGTTTAACAAATGGGTCTATTCTTAGACCCAAACCCGACCCATTTGTTAAATGGTACGGGTCTGGGTCGGGTCTAAATGGGTTGGGTCTGGGTACCCCATCGGGTCCACTGACCCATTTACAGCCCTACTTCTCCTCACGCTGCCAGCAGTTCTGACACGTCTTGATGTGATTATGGAGGCAAAAAGAAAAAAATTCTATAAGGCCCACCGTGACGTGTATGCCTGATCCATGCCGTCCATCCGTTTTACCATCTCATTTCAAAAATTGAGGCCAACAATGGAAAGGATCCAACTCACAATTGGGCAACTCCACTTGAAACAGGAGGAGTTGAGCTCAAACCGTTGAAAACATTTTCGGAGCTATAGAAATTTTTGATGAAGTTGATATTTGTTTCTTGCCTTCATCCACGTCTGTCCAACTTCATGAACAGGCTGGATGACTGATACATGCCATTGTGGCCCCTATGAACATTCCAATGTTTCAATGGTGAATGTCATCATCTACACTCTTTCTTATGGTGTGATCTACTTGCGATCATAGTCCATCTCATTTTTGGCTCATGCACTACAACGAGCTGTTAAAACGAATGGACAGCATGGATGATGGCACCCACAGCTTCGCTGATGCAATTTTCCTCATTTTGAAAAAGTAAATCTCACTTTACAAGGCAGCAAATACTCCCTTCCTGCATCCTCTTCCAAACAGGATTAAAAAGTTATCATTGCTTATTTACCACCGTTTCCGGTTGTAAATTGGAATACAAACACCCCTCTAGATAACTTACTTTTGGACTATCTCTTAAATTAAGAGAATCTATCAGAAAAAAAAGGTCACATTGATTTGATGGACCACCTAACTTAAACGCGCCTCAAAGTTGACGCCACCCTGATGTAACCCAAACTCGACTTTCGAACAGGACCAATCATAACCGTCCAAAATGGACCAAACTTAAAAGTGATTCTGGGCTCATTTGAATGCATATAGCCTGTTTGTAATAATCTACCTTGGGTTTTGTTTTCCAAACTCTGAATAAAAAAGGAAAACTTCTTACGGTCCACAAAAGTTTTGGATCAATCTGATATTTTTGTGGGCCCTTCATCCATGTCCTTGTGGCCTTATCAAAAGTTTGGATGGAAAATAAACATTTCGTTGGCCCACAAGAAGTTTGTCATGGTTGGAATTCAATCACCACTGTTTCCTGTGATATGGTCCAACTGCGATTTAGATCTGCTTCATTTTTGGGATGACATCCTGCCTGTTATCTAGGCTGGTTGACATGCCATGGCCTCTCCAGCTAGGTCTTTGAGATACGCCAACATGTATCAGTGGATGTATTGTGTGATTAACCGGGTGGATGTGTTGTGGTACTATCAGGGTGTGTGAGTTGCATGACTAACCCAATAAAAGCATTACCACTAAAAAAAAAAGAAAAAGAAAAGAGATCCTAAAATGAGCTGTCAAAAAGTTTGGATGGCGTGGATGTAAGAATTATACATCACGGTGGGCCACAGTTAGGGATCCCACTCACATCGGTGGTTCCGGGATCAGTGGCATGAGGTGATACAACCGTGTCAATCTCGGACCAAACACAAACGACTGACCCCTCGAAGAATCCAGATCCTCTGTTGCAGCAAAGCAGGAAATCCTCGTTTACTGCCATTTCTTCGGTCCACCTAATCACATAGGTCTGTAAACATGTCAAATCCCCAGTATAACTTGATCACACCTCAATGGCGAGCCAATGTGACGTTGGTGCATTACATCTACATTGTCAGCGCATTTGGAAAGCTCGTTTAGGGCAGGATTCAAAAAGTGAAGCAGATCCAAATCTTACGTGGACCATATCATATGAAACAATAGTGATTGAATCCCCACCATTAAAAACTTCATGGGGCCCACTCAAGTGTTTATTTTCCATCTAACTTGTTGAAAAGTTCACAAATCACAAAGACCTGGATGAAGAGACCACACAAATATCAGCTTGATCCCAAACTTTTGTGGCCCATCAGAAGTTATTAATGGTTGAGTACCACTGTTTACTGTATTATGGTCCACCTGAAATTTAGATCTACTTCATTTTTTGAATCATTCTCTAAATGAGTTTTCAAAATAGATGGACGGAGTGGATTTAAGACACACATCACACAGTGGATACCACGGTCGGGGATCCACCCACCTCGGTGGATTGGGGATTCACCGAAGCCGCGCCCGCTTTGCTGCCAACAGAGGATCCGGACTCGCGATTGAAACGTAGCCGAAGCGGACCGAATCAGATGGAGTGTGATTATCCACCGCATGCACACTGGCAATGTACATAGGACATGGATGTACCTCAATCCAAACCGTTCAACTACTGATCCATATTACAAAATGTGGCATAATCTAACAACTATACTGAATGGATGGTCCTGATCATTTAATTGTTATTGTAATGGACAAAGTGAAAAATGGTCAGTGGCCTAAAAGTAATACACGAATGTCCATTTAGGCAGGTACATAACGGCTTGTGCATGAGTTCGTCGCAACTCAAGTTGACTAATGCATACGGCACCACATATGCCAGCGAAAAGACAGGTGAAATATCTAAGCCCTCCATCAGGTGGACGGAATCGTGTAGATGTTACTGTCTAAAGTTAAAGTTGGTCATTTCAGTAGGTGAGCCACAGTTGGCGGGTTAGAAAACTTTCGGTTGGATTTTTTACAACCGTACATTTTTCAATTAATTGTCGCCTGCCTGCTAAGGACAGACCTGATTGCCAGCACAGGTAATCTACATGTTGGTACCTTATTGGTGAGTGGGGATTCGGTTAAGCCGGGGTGACAAGATGTTTGGTCTGCCTGTGGGATCCACCTTGGTGCATGTGTTTTATATCCTTGTTGTCCGTCTATTTTATTAAAATACGAGTCCTCTTCACATTTTTGGTGCCTTACGTGGGTTAATAAGTAAATTCCACATTAAGACATTATGTATTTGGCACGGTCAGAAATTGTACTCACACTTAAGGAATATTTGCACCTAATTTTTCTTCGCAGTTAATCATTTTGTTATTATTGTGATGGTACAAATACTTATTAGGCACTAGGCTATTAAACGAGGAATGTGCCTAGCATGAATATTAAAGACCTATTGGGTGAGCGTATGCCATCTTACAACTGAATATGATATCATCCAAAAAGCTGTCTCTTACCATCATCCTAAAGTGGGAGATTTCTCCAGAGATGTTCGAAGAGCTAGTAGTGATATAAAAGATTTCGAATACCGAAAGGTCAATTTGACATGTAAACCAATTGGGATCTAGTTTTGGGTTAACATCACAGAGGGATGATTGAACTTACATCGGATCCCATTCTACACGGCAATCGGAATAAAAAGAATGGGTGATATAATTTATCTGAATGATAGATCAATGTCAGGGGTCAAAATCCTCCAACACTTCAAATCGTTATCGTTTAAAACGGTCAAATAAAGAAGGTGGTTTGATCCGAATCGTCCAACATTTGTAAGTGGACAAGGTGGGTCATCATGAGGCATTGGATGACCATATTCAATAGAGATCAACCCTTGAGTTTTTTGAACTCTAGTCTAATTGTCTCCATTAGAGGGATTCTGGAGACACCTAGCTAGATCGATCTTTAGTGGATCACGAAGATCTTCGCAGAGGATCATCTACAAAAAGAAGATTTGAAAAGCTAGCGAATTTGGAGCTCTTTTTTATTTTTTTATTTTTAATCCAAAGAAGACCTCGGTTTGCCAAGGAGAAGGTTGCATATTTAGAAAGTCCGCACGAATAATTCAGAATGACCCTAAAAGCCTTGTGAGGGGCTTCCACTGCCTCGAAAAAGCTATAAAAAGCACATTCGAAGAAGAGCTCGAGGCCCCATGATAAATACATTTATCTACATATCTACTTTACTTTCATACCTATTTTACTTTTCCTAGCTTAATTCACTACTTCCCAGTGACATTCATTGTAGTACGTTTATCTTAAAAGTATATTAAATATCTACAGCCTTAAGTTGTCAGATCTACTATATCCATTTGAGTTCCAATTCAGTTGTTCATACCCCAGTCATATCTTATTGATTATCTTCCTCGATCATCTCTTTCGATAGGCATATCAAGTATTTATCTTTCTTGTCACTTTAATAGTAAGAAGTGTAAAGCACAATGGTTGTAACAGGGCTAATACGTTAATAAAGATCAATCATGTTTATGTTAGTTTTTACTCTGTTATGTATGAATCTTTTACTCTAATTGAGGAATACTACGTTAAAGCACCGGTGAAATAGAGAGTCCTTAAATCGGCCGATTTCATAATCGTTAGTACAATACAAAAAAAATTCATTCATGAAAGTTAGCCCCTTCTCTTGCTTAAATCGCTTGACCACATCGTGAACTTTTAAATCAATCGGTGATTGAAATGACTCTAGATTCCGATCTAGTCTCCAACCTATTCACATAAGGGTACCAACCAATTCAGTCAATATTCTTAAGTTGAACAAACTCTAGCATGCCTACGCAATCATACACGCACACGTACCTCCAATTCAGGCCCTATTCAGGCCCTCAATCACACGAGTGGCCTTGACTGGTTGAATTGAGAGCAACAAGTCTAACAATAAAGCAAGTTCAAATCTCATATAAACTAGAACATAGAAAATAGTAGTGATTGATTGCCCCCAGTAAAGCTAAGAAGTTATGGATCAAGTTGGTATTTTTACACCCCCAATTCAAACTGAGTGAAGATAACCTTGTTTCAACATGGAGTTCTTGGTATCAATTCGCAAGTGGGGGTTGATAACATTGTGGTGTGACTAACCGTTAGGGTGAGTGTACTGACAGTGGGGTGTACTAACAAAAAAGAAAGAGAGTTGGTATTTGTGTTTATCCTTCATTCAGGTTTGTGTGACTTTTAGATTGGATGATAAATAAACATTATAATGTTCTTTAAGAAGCTTTTAATGGTGTGCATTTTTTTATTATATTTTCCACGTGAGATTTAGATATGCTTCATTCTATACAAGATTGGCAAAATTATATAGATAATGTAGATATACAACACATAATTAGGGTGGGCCTATGATCATGGTCGGACAGAATTGGGTGTTACTATTCATCACTGAATCGGCTCCACCTTTTCATGGATGGCTTAGGGCGTGTTTGGATCACCGATTACCACGGTAATGTGTGGTAAACGCACATCTTACGATGCATTTTCCATGATTGGATATGAGCAGCAGGCGCGTAATGATCTGCCTAAAAAATATGAGATGGATTCGGCAGGATTTCGACCGTCATTCCATCTGTTTCAGTTGCTTTCATAAGGCCATTTTTCGAGTCCTGCGGGTGCACAGAAAAACTACTGATCCATTTCCTCCTCCTTGAACGGCAGCGAAGCGACATCCCGTTCCGATACTCTGTGCGCGAAAGCACTCCATTTGCATCCTCTTGCAAGTACACTCTCCCATTCGTCTTGCATGCAGAGCCATAAGGGGTGTCTGACCTACTCTACTCAGGTACTCATCCCTGGGTTAGGTTTTATGGCCATCTCCATCAACGGACATGCATTTACACCCAATCCTCTTGCATGCACAGAGTAATAAGGGGTTTACACCCATCTATGAGTTGGGTTTCATGCCTATTTACTTCAGGAGACATTCGAGTTGGTTAATCCTTGCCTTTTTCATGGCTATCTCTTTTAACAGAGATGCTCTTACACCCATTCCCCTTATATGCACTGATCCAAAAGGGGTGGCAGACTTGCTCCTGTTAAGGACCTATCTCACAACATCGGTTAATGGCTAACTCCCTTCAACAAACATTCATTTACACGAAGTCCTTCGCATGTCATTTGATTATTGCAGATCTTACTTGAGGTTGAATAATCTGCTTAATCCATGAGGAGATTTGTCGGACATTGGCTTCCTCTTTGCCAAACGGTTTTTGAAATAAGCCATGCATGTCTAATAGCTACCCCATCCGAGGTAACTACTATGGAGAATGGGGGCCAAGTCCCATACTCCTCCAAACCTAACATGATTTCACCCCATTGCCACATTCGGCTTCCCCCTTTTCATTTGTTGATTATAAATAGACATACATGACTTCCCCTATTTTGGCCTTACTGTTGTTATTCCTCTAGTATGTATGTATTCTCAACGACCTCTTCTTCATTTCACATTGGCATCAAGTTGAATTCCTGTACAACTGTTTCAATGACACACACAGGGGGTCCCTACGAGCAGGATCAGAAATCACTGTGTAAAAGGACCACTTTCGAAACATGTTTAATTCAACTGGAGATTTTATTTCATCTTTCTGAGTTATACTTGCTTCTTATTTTCTAGTCCTATGTAAGTTGTTGTCTTCTCCAATTTTGATTGGTGTTGCTAACTATTAATTACTAACTATATGGTTTCTGAAATAGCATTTTCATATGGCATTCTTATTCTGAAGTTAATCTTTTTATAATTTGCTGATTCACAAACTCAAATACTGATATTCTTGATTGGCCTAGTGTACTGAGTTTTGGATATTTGTTTACTTTATTCAAATGAACTAATTAAACAACGTTGATCAAACTACCTTTGCATACTTCTAATTCTTTTGTATGTTAGAAACAATGTCCAATTCAACTCATATTATTTATATGTGCCAGAAGATATGTCATCTTCGAGTTCTTCTAACAATGATGATGAGAGATCAACTACAACGTCCATAGTCCTTGCTGCTGCATATACTGTACTGTCTGTAGCAGAATATTACTGATCATATTTGATTAGATCTCCATCATGAAAGTGTGATCTTGAACGGAAACGGTTTATTTCTGCAACTATTGCCAAAAACTGATGTTCAGTGTCTTTCTCAACTAAAGATGTCGAAACTGACATTCTTCCGATTATGCGAGGTTTTGCGGAAAAGAAATTTTCTTAATGATTCTAAGAGAGTAAATTTAAAAGAGCAACTTGTACTTTTTCTGCATACTGTAGGCCATAATGTCAGAAACAGGGTGATTGGCCACCGTTTCGTCTGATCCGGAGAGACTGTATGTTGACATTTTAATAGAGTTTTGGATGTGATAAACGATCTTTACCTAGATGTAGTCTAGTTCCCAAATCTTGTGGTGCCTGTGGAGATATCTCTAAATCCCAATTGGAGCCAGTATTTTCAGGTTTTTAATTATGATTTACATAAAATCGTCAACTACTTTTCCTTCTCCACAATATCGACAATCATTCTAATTAAGGTTCCTAGTAGGATTGTGTCTGTGTCATTGATAGTACACACATTCCCGCACACCTACCAAAATGCGGGGCCGGAAGCTATTGTAATAGGAAGGGCTTCCTATCTCAAAATGTGCTTGCGGCTTGTACATTCAACATGAAATTTATATATATACTGGTTGGTTGGGAGGGTTCTGCCTCGGATGCACGTGTCTTACATGATGCACTCTCTCGTAAGCATGGCAATTTTCTCGTCCCACATGGTAAATAACCTAACTCTCACAGGCAAACAATTCTTTTAAATATTGATAAAATTATTGGAGGGAAAAAATTTACATAAACAATGAAAATGTAGGTAAAGATTGTCATCGCCTGTTGTGTACTTTATAACTTCATACGGATTGACGACAATTCAAATTAGGATATCGACGAGGATGGAGGAGTAAAAAGTAACTCCAAAGGTGTCCTTTCTCCCAACGAGGAACTTTTTCAAGAAGATGGGGATGTCATCTTGAATGTGTTTCAGGCCAAAATAAGTGTATGGTGGCGATATCGAGATGAGATTGCCAAGGGGATATGGAATGATGCTCATCCTTTGGATAGGAGGGATAATGTCTAAACATTTTCTTCATTTTTCTATTTTGGTTGATGTGCTTGTGATAAATATTTACTTCGTTCTTTCATTAAATTTGATTAGCATCTTTTATCCATGCCGATTAATGATGGAATATTATGTCAATAATCTGTTTTTCCCAACTGCCTTTTATATATGCTCGATAACCATAACAACATAGTTTTATCCCCAACATTATTGTAGGAATCACTTCAACCACAGTAGGAAATTGAGAATGGAAATGATTGATTTGGAAGTAGCTCCAAATGATGGTTACGACTACATGGTGGAACCAGTGCCAAGAAGATCGCCAATCAAACATCCCCAAATATCCCTAGCTGAGAGCATTCTCTACTAACAAGCGAATCGAGTGGACCGTCGATATGGATAACATACTCATTGACGGTTTGCTTGAGGCTATCAATTTAGGCCGTAAATGCGATAATGGGTTTCGTAACAATTCGTACACTAGTATATGCTTGGAACTTAAAAAGGTCATTGGAATAGACATACCTCATGATAAGTGTATGAACAGGATGCGAACTCTTAAAAAATGGTATCCTAAAGTTAAGGACATGCTATCAGCTAGCGGATTTGGTTGGGACCCTGAAAGGCAAGTGGTTGTTGCCTTGGACGAAGTATAGGAGGAGTATGTCAAGGTAAGATAATTGTTTACTAGTTAGCAAAATTTGTGTTTATCTTACCAGTCTTCTAACAATTGACATATACTTTTATTGTACTAGTACCATAAATATGCGGGAACAGTTCGTGGAAAGCAAATTCGAAGGTATGACAACTTAGCGACTCTCTTTGGTGTTGAATCTGCCTCAGGGTGTACAACCAAATCGAGTTACTCACTGTTAAGACAAAGAGGGAAGAAACGTGGCGTAAATGACAATGATATTACGCAGGGTTTAGGCGACCAGTTTGACAACACTGTGCGATTAAATCCAGAGGAAAACTCCGAATATGTGCTTGATAGACGCAGGTCATTTAACTCAAGACTAGATGATGATAGTTCCCCGATTCTCGCTGCTACTCCGAATAATTATGAGGCAACCCGGGCAACAATCAACCCTATGAAGAAGAAGAAAGTCGAGAAGCCAGTTGTGATTCTAAATGCTGGAATGTAAAAGGCTGTTGAATCTATTAATAACCTGGCCCAAGCTCAATCCATTAGTAAAGTGATGATACGAATGAGCAGGGTTATAGATACTCTAGAAAAATTGGATGGTCTAAGTGGTGACTTGTATACATGTGCTTCTGAACATCTGTCTCAAAAGAAGCACGATGCAGAACTCCTTTTAAGCCTACCCTATGATAAAAGGTTGGGATGGTTGGAGAAAAAGTTTTTGCCTCAGAGTAAGTATGATGTGGGTTACCACTAGGACTTGGGATGGAAGGTAGGCACTTCTAATGACTGATCTTTTTTTTTTTTTTCGGTATTGTGGCATGTGTGATTATTTTATTTATTATTTGTTGCAAAAAAAAAATATAATGTTAATACAGGGACTAGCATCATTCGAGCTGGGTGGTGCCCGATACATACAATCTACAAGAGATTGTCTGGACATATAGATTAGTTGTTTTGTTTTTTGGATGATGGGATGTATTTTTTGGGTATGCTTATTTGATAGCTTATCTGTACATATAGGTTAACAGGATAGACTGTGTTTATTTGCCAACTTATCTCCTATTGTATATGAATTTTTGTGCATCCAATTTGTGTCTAGGATACAGGAACATGCAGATGTACTGGTAAACAACGTACAGGTACGTTATGGAGGTATAACCGATTGATAATTGTTGCCTTTACCCAATAGAAGCTTAAGTCACTATGAAATTACAGATTGCTTATGATTGTAACATAAATTATCTATTTCTTTCCTATATGAATGTGGTTACTGAATGTAAATTGGCCTGAATGAAGTGTATTCCCATAGTCATGACAAGAACTACTCTCCTATTCATCATCTCATCTGGTAATTTCATTTAGCAGTTTAAGTTCTCCGTAAGTGTTTTTTAACTTTAAATGTAAGTGCTCAGCACCTGCTAATCAATGCCCTTTTTTTTTTAAATTAGGAGAAGATGAGAAAATATTACGTTATATTCGTTGGTCGTGTTCCAGGCATTTATCAGACATGGGCGGAGTGTGAAAGGCAAGTTTTTCGATATCCCCACAACCATCATCGATCTTTTTCAACCCTAAGCAATGCGATCATGGCATGTAATGAATAGAATTAAGCAAATGATGTGGAGCAATCGGCTATGCAGACACTTGAGCCCCATTCTGCAGGTCCTTCGACCACCGATCCTTATACGCCTGTCAACCTTCCAGATGGTCAGGTCAAAATTGAACGGTGGGAACTTGTTGGTGAGATCGAAGCTCTGTTTCGCCTCTTCATTGTTGTAATTGTTGTGGCCTTTGACTTCGAGCTTGTTTTCTTTCGTCTGGGCTATGTGACGGTGGATAATGAGTGTCTGGTGGGGTAATTTTTTTTGGACCGTATATGTGATCTTATCTTGGACTTTATATTCGGTTTTTTTTTTTTTAGATGTTTATATATTCTCTGGGACTTGTGGTGTGATCCATTTGAAACCTTTATGAGCTTAATTTTTTGTACCACCACCTACAATGAGTTGTTAAAACTAATGGACGGCCTGGATGTGTAACATGTCGTCAAGGTGGGCCCTATGGTAAGGGTAACAGCTACAAGCTGTTACTGCGGGATACAATTATTTACTACCATGAAAGGTTGACCGGCGGTCATATTTCCCACCATAAGCTGATCCAGTACACTATTGGACTAGGGAAGCGAATTTTTATGTATCCAATCAGCCCCTCATGGATTCTTTATGAAATCTGCTGCTCTTCATACAAAAATGGCTAGAATGTAATATAGTTGGATTGATAGTCGAAAATCCCAATGTATTTCAGAAAAGACGGAATTACTACAATTATACATTCCATTACCGATCCAAACATGCCTCAGATATTGCACCTATCTGCCTGGCTAGCATGAGCGCAGGCATGTTCATTGGGTCACTTCTGCAGGCGCGTGGAGTGGACTCAGCATAACTCCCCGCCTAAAAATCGGTTTTGCCGCCAATGGCTCTGAATATTTCATCAGCACAAAATACGCCACACAATGATGAGCATCTGATATGAAAATAGTCCAATCCACTCTTACAATGGGACACAACCGTCGATATCAATGGGCAGGTGAGGGTATGACTCTGGTGCACGAGTGTGGCCCACCCAATGAGCCATTGACTTGATTTTTTTAACAATTGGCATGGCCGTGGATGGGTTACATTTTTGTACGACAGGATATTCTCCAGGGCCACACGAGAGGAGTTATATGATACTCAGGCGGGGTATCTCGCTTGATACACAGGTTCTCAGAAATTGTGCACGTAGCATATATATTAACTAAAAAAATTAGGCCGACTAGACTGTGGAGCATACTGTAGCAGTCAAAATCCCAAGATAAGACTGTTTGAACACTCCTAGCCTCTGATTTGTGGACACTTGATTGTGGAAATTGGACTGAAGGAAAAATTTTCATTTTTAACTACCCATAAATGACCACCAATCTAAAACTCAAATAATCAAATAACTTAGTTTTTTTTTGTGGATGATACCTTAATCTGGTTACCATATTTTTGAACGGTTTAATCTGATTACTAATGTACTATGTATGCAATTTATAAGTGCATGCGTATGATTCATCATACTCTGCCAGAGTATCAAAGTTTTCTCGATTTAACTGATGTACCTGTAACCTTCCCGTATCTGCTTCCCAATTCCGGAAATACCCTACTATGGAAAACCACATCTTCTTCGAGAATTACGGGATTTACCCCAGCCCTTTGGGTTCAATATCGTCCGTATAAAAGAAGGGGAGTGGCATTTCCGTAATTCCAGTACCGATATTACCCTTTTTATTCTATTTTTAGAGAGAGGAATGACCATACATAGATCTTTTCGGGTCTTCACTGCCACGTGTCGGTCGATGCTTTATCCACGTGGGACGTGTGGGACGGTTCGCCTGAGCTCCGCTTTTGAACGAGTCTTTTGTCGTTGCCCCCAAGCGAAATGAGATGAGGCGAGGTGTAGACCGTGGGCGATGAAATTCATGGCCAGACCTTCCGAAAATAACCTCATTTGTACACGAAACTACGACAATGCCACCGCTTTTGAAAAAAGGGTGAGGGAAAAGGGAAAAAAACGAAAAAATCGACACCAACATTTTCGTGTATTCGCGCGACGGTCCAGGCAGACCTGTGGAGGGGCCCACCGTGATGCATCCGTTTATCCACTCCGTCCATCCATTTTATAGGATATTTTGAAGATATAAGTCTAAAAATGAGGAAGATCCAACGTTCAAATGGGCAACACCAAATAATGATCAGAATCTGATGACGTCATCACTAGAGGTTCCGCTCTCTATTTGGTGTGGCACACTTGAGTGTTGGATCTTCCTCGTTTTTTTAGAATATATCGTATAATGATCTTATAAAATGGATGAACGGAGTGGATAAATGGATGCTTCGCGAGGGGATGAATGTTAATTGCACCCGCTCGTGTGCATTTGTCAACTGAGCTGATACGCTCTTGCGGACTCGGATTCGGTGGTGGTCCCTCCATCACCGGAAAAAGCCTCATGGCCCCACTATCATGTATTTGTTTTATCCATGCTGTATATCCATTTTTTTCAAATCATCTTAGTAAATTATTCCAAAAGAGTCTATCCAAATATCTGGTGGATCACACCACAGGAAAGTGGTTATTGAATTTGAACCCCAACATTGAACACTTCCTAGGACCGATTGGAATGCTTATTTGCTACCTAACCTGGTGATTTGATTACATAGACCTAGATGAAGGGAAAATATAAATATCAACTTGATCCAAAATTTATGCGCCCACAATAAGTTTTTAATGATTGGCGTTCATTCAATCACAACTATTCGATGTGGTGTGGTTTACTTGAGATTTAGTTCTACCTAATTTTCTGACTTATGGCCTCAATTGATCTGGCAAAATGGATGGACAATGTGGATAAAATATATACATCATGGTGGGGCTCACAAATCATCCAACTGATAGATAATCAAATTTGAGTCCCGCTATTGAGACAGATTGGGGCCGTGCTAAATGGCCAGTGGGTCATGCTGGGGCTAGAAAGAAAATTGGCCAGGCTTGGGTTGAGCTCTACCCATTTGATCCAACCCACGCATATGTCAATAGGCTAGCTAAATGACTTGCCCTAACTGTGCTAAAACCAAAATAAGCTAAGCACCTATTTATTTTATCAATTACCCTAATAATGTAAAGAAAAAGTATTATCATGCTAATTTTATAGCTGCCAAATCAAATATAAGAATCATTGGTCCAATGATCTATTTAGGAGACGAATAAAATAATTTATAATCATTACCCTTTTACATGATTTTTTTTTGAAATTAACTACCTTAATACATTTTAATGAAGATTTGACATTAAAGTAATGTAATATAAAAATTCCATTATTAAAATTTTATCTGTGATAAACCAAACATAAAAATCAATAATTGAATGCAATTGGTAACAAGATGCAAGTAAAAATAATTTACAATTATTGCACATTTCCTTTTCATTATCATGATAATTGATGAAAGAAACAAAACTTAATGAAAGATAAATTTAGATATTGATAGGTACTAACATTTAAAAAAAAAAAAAAAAACTTGAAAATAAGCCTAGGCACATAATTAGTAGGGGTGTCAATAGGGCTCGGGCATGAAAAATCAAAATTTTGAATAGGCCTGCCCGACAGATTGGCTCTAAACAGTTCAAAATCCAGGCCGAAACCTACCCAGGGCCGGCCTGTTGACATCCCTAATAATTAGGGTGCCGTCTATGCCCCATGCTTCTAAGCAATTTGGGGTTGTACTGCTCACTCTTAGATCTTTGCCTGTGCCTCCATCATAGTGTGAGTTGGGACCAGCTTTGAAAAGCCGGACCTACTTAGATAACCTTTAAGTCAGCATCAACGACAGCACCGCATAAAAAAGTGCAGTTGCCCACTAATATTATCATAATTGGTGTATCTGTTCACTTATTAAGCTGGGCATGTCTTTTGTTCTATACTACCTCTTTTTCTTTTCTTTTCTTTTTCTTTATTAATTGGTGAGTTGGTTCTCTTGGGTCAGTCGAGCCCAGCCCTATTACATTTAAATGGGTCAATGTAGTTCATGTTAAGATGGGTTGATCAGACTTCAAACAGTAATGGCTTACACACCCGGTTTGAGCCAGCCCTAGTGATAAATGAGCCAGGGTTAGGCATGTGAAATCAGGGAACGTCGTCCACACCGTGACTTAAGATTGTTTGCATGTGTTTCTTGGAACACGGATTGCGTAGTGTAGAACCCAACACTTTGGTGGGTACTGTGTTGATGTGCCAAGTTTTGTGGCCCTACCTTGATATATGTGTTATATCCATACCATCCATCCATTTTTTCTCGATCATACTAAGGCATGAGCTGAAAAAATGAAGGAGATTAAAAAATCAAATAAACTACCTCATGGAAAGAAGTGGTGATTGAAAGCTGATGATTGAAAACTTCTTTGGGGCAATGAAGTTTTGAATGAAGCTGATATTTATGTTTTCTATTCATCCACGTCTGTGTGACCTCATGATCAGGTTGGATGGCAAATAAACATCATAGTAGGCCCTAGTAAGGTTTCAACTGAGGACAGTGTTCCCACCACTTTCTGTGATGTGGTCCACTTGAGCTTTGGATCTGATTTATTTTTTGCTCATGCCTTAAAATCATCCCACAAAATAGATGGACAGTGTAGATAACTAGGATATAACACATACATTATGGTGGTGGGCCTCAGAACTTTGCCTGCAATACAGTACCAACCTCGGTGCTGTGTTCTACAATGAGCAATCCCAGTCTTTGGGCCATATGCGGAGATGTTACGATGAATTCAATGGTCTATTTTCTTCGTAATATTTAGTTTTAAAGATGATCGTGACCTTTGAGTTTTTTAGTTGAGCGTGATCCAACGGAGGATCTTAAATTCACCTCCGTGAATAAGTGATTAGATCATCATTCAGACCGAGTTCCTTACTTTGACCCATGCACAGCAGACGGCCCCATCGTCGGATTACGGTCCCACACGCCACCAGTGGAGATGAAAAAAAAAATACAACTAGCTGCGTGTGGGGCCCACTGTGGTGCATGTACTCATTCAATCTATCCAACAGGATCACCACATAATTGAAAAGGGATGCCCCAACAATCATGCTGATCCAATCATCAAGTGGGCCACTGTGTGAATTTCATTGTATCTGGGCAATTGTCCATTGTTTTCTATCATGCGACCCAGCTGATAGCTGGATCGGAATGAATTTTGGGGCATCCCATTTTCAATATGGCTGGACCATGTTGAACGGGTTGGATGCCATACACATACAATGGTGGGCCCCACACCCAAATTAATTGGGTGTACAACTAATGTAGGTGAGACCTTCTGAATATGCCCGAATGTCATGACGCATGCGGTCGATTATGAGGAAATGGGATTGCGGTACTAACTCAGTACGCTTTTTCGTACTGAGTAAACTCTGTTTGACCCTACTGTAAATGTATGTAGTTTATCCATGCCGTACATTCGTTTTTTCAGCTAATTTTAGGACTTTAGCCCAAAATCAAAGCATATAAAAAGCTCAAATGGACCACACCACAGGAAACAGTGGGAATAATGAATTCCACCATTGAAACCTTGCAAGGGCACACAATGATGTTTTTTTGTCGTACAATCTTTTTATAAGATCACACAACATGGATGAAGGGAAAACACAAATATCCGCTTATTCCAAAACTTCCGTGGCTCTTAATAAATTTTCAACGGTAGACATTCAATTCACACTATATCTTGTATTGTGGTCCACTTGAGCTTTGTATATGATTCATTTTTTTTTCTTAATCTGTAAAATTATCTGATAAAATGGATGGACGGAGTGGATAAAATATATAAATTACGGTGGCCCCCACAGAGTTTACTCAGTACGCAATCCGCTTCATATTCTGAGGGGCGACAAAAGTAAAACGAACTCGCTAGGATGGCATTCTTGCAGTTTGAAGACAAATCCAAGGGCCATCTCCCAGTCGCATCTCCTCCGAAGTCCGATTGGCTCCCTCTCCCTCTCCAAAAACCAAATATCTCGATCGAGAGATACCGAGAGAGAACCCCACAAAAACAACCACTTGCATTTCATGAAAAAACCAAACCCAACAAAGAGAGAGCGCGCGCGAGCGAGAGCGAGAGAGGGAGAAAGAGATAGCATTTCAACAAACACAACACCTACATACATGTAAATGCATTACAAGAAATCTGAACTCCAAATCGGAAAAGAAAGCATCGGTTTCTCTTCCGATTTCAATCCCACACCCCCTCTCAACAACCATCTCCTCATCCAAATCAAAAACCTCCTCCAATCCCAACAACCCAAATCCCCCCCAACTAATCAGGTGAGCCCCAATGATCTTCCTTCCTCCATCCTTTCCACACCCCACAAGAGGCCCATCATGGCCCACTCCCCAACCTTGAATTCCCTCCACTCTCATTCCCACCTGAATTCTCTCTCTCCTTCTACTTCTTCACCGCCTCTGCTGTCCGCCGTTGCCTTCAAGACCGCCTTCCGCCGCTTCCGCCGTCTCCGTATTCAACATCGTCGCAGCCTCCTGATCTTCATATCCTTTCCCTCCCTCTACTTCTTCCTATCAAATCCCGCCCGCTCCTTTGTCCTAGACCTCCTGTCCGCCATCGCCTTCTCCGCTGTCCTCGTCCTATCCATCAACCTCGCCCTCCCCTCGCCTCCCCTCCATCCGTCTCCTCCTCCGTCGTTCCTTCCCCATCAAGCTCCCTTCCAATTGCACCCGCCGCCCGCCCCCACCTGTCCTCTGGTCCATCGGGTCCAACCCCAAGCCCGAGAAGCGGCCCAATTCCGGCTCCTGGGTCCAGGCCTACAGCAACGGGGATGTCTACGAGGGTGAATTCCACCGTGGGAAATGCTCCGGCAGCGGAGTTTATTACTATTACTTGAGCGGGCGGTACGAGGGGGATTGGGTCGATGAGAAGTATGATGGGTATGGCGTCGAGACTTGGGCCCGGGGGAGCCGGTACCGCGGGCAGTATCGGAAAGGGATGAGGCATGGGTTTGGGATTTACAGGTTCTACACAGGGGATGTTTATGCTGGGGAATGGTCGAACGGGCAGAGCCACGGGTGCGGAGTTCACACATGCGAGGATGGGAGTCGGTATGTGGGGGAGTTCAAGTGGGGGGTCAAGCACGGCCTTGGGCACTACCATTTCAGGTAAAATGAGATTTGAGTTCTTGAATTTATTGGGTTTTAAGGCTTGTTTGGAATTGAATGGTTTTAATTTGGAATTTAAGGTGTCTGAATATGAAATCTTGTAATTTGAATTTTGGGATTGTTTGATCTTACAGGTCTTTTAAATTGGTGTTTTTGGATTTGGGTGGTTTGGATATGGTTTTTCAATTGGGTTTGTGGATTTTGTGTTATCAAGTTTCGAATTCTCTGACTTTAAGAAATTTGAAACCTTGGGTTATTGGAGTTTGGGTGTTGGAGTATTGTTCTATGAAATCATTATATTGTGTACATGGGATTTTTTTTTACCTTTTCTTTTCTTTTCTATTTTCAAATTGTAATATGTAGCTTTTGACATGACAGTTTGATGGTTTCATTTTGTGATTTCCAGATGATTCCCTGTTTTGCAAGATTTCCATCGATCATTTAAATGCATGCGTTTGCTTGTTCCACTGCTACATCAGTGGGACAAGGTCCATTCTTCTTGAACTTCCAGTTCTGGGGAGTGATAGGTTTATCTCATTTCCCTTTAGGCATATTATCATTGTGCTGGTGTTGTGTCTATTATCGGTATCTTCTAGACATCGATCAGATAGCTGTAGCCAATTAAAAAAGAAAAAGATCAGATAACAATATATTAAAGAAAAGACTTGACGACCTATGGTCTAATTGAAGGTCTGGCCCTTGATAGAGTGGACTGGTGGAACAGGATTCGTATAGCTGACCCCAATTAATTGGGATGAGGCTTGGATGATGATGATAAATGTATATAAGACCTCGCAAAATTCGAAGTTACAGAGTGTTTATTTGATGTTCATTTGATTTGTGATATTGATTATCATTCATGGAACATCTGATATCTCATGGTTGGGAAAAGGAAAAGTTTGTTACAGATTGGGCTTCTGTTGCATTATTCTTTTATTACTCAAGCTCTCCACTTGCAGATTCTTATACTTCGCATGATTGGAATTGTTTTTTGGTACATATTAAAAGTTGTGATCTTTCACTTTGAAAAAGTTGTTTGGAATCTTGAGAAATGTTGGAGGCCACTCCACTTGGACTGTGGGCAATGCGCAGCTCTTTTTTGGTGCTAACTGGCAGGCCCTCTGTAGTTCTATGAAAGTGCAGGATACCAACTCCACTTGCAACTTTTCTCCACAATCACCACCACTTCCACTCACTTTCAATTTTGACAGCTTTTGTCAAAATAAATCCAAGGCCACCATTTTTCCTCTATAGGACACTTAACTTGACCTGTTAGCTTTATCCTTGAACTTCTAATGCTGAAGCTTGCCTTATATCTTTTGCATCTCTTCCCAAATTTCACTTGGTAAACACATGGGAGACGGCTCAACCTGAAAGCATATAACAAGTGGGTATAGCCATGCCTTAGTTGTGACACCTTAGATCATTGACGCCAGTAATTCTACTTCCTCAGTCTAGAGAAGACCATGCTCTAAATTACGCAGCTCAGATAAGTTTGGATCAGAAAGTATTCCATCAACCTCCATTAATTTGAGAGCGAGACTAGTCTCTATTAACCTTTCTTTTCCTTTTTTCTTCCTTTTCTTTTCTTCCCGGATTTTTTTTTTTTTTTTGGTGAAAGTTACCTTTCTTTTCCTCATTGATAAATGCTACCAAAAAAAAAAAAAAATCCACGTTCCATCCCCACGGTGGTGATTAGAAGGCAGTCTATGTGCTCTCTGGCAAGAGCAAAGGAAGCACTCTTCCTACTCGGACCCCGAAAAGCAATCTAGTCGGCAGGGTTACAAAACAATTGGCCATTGAACAACGTGAATCTATTATCATGCAAAGGAAATGAGGCCCAAAGAGATCGAAGAATTTCAGGTCATCCACGGAAGGATCCTATGGGGCTAAGAACACACCTAGTATACCACCATCATGAATCACAAGAACCCATCCATCTCATGTTTGGCAGAAATTGAAATCACTGCCCCAGTCACACCATTTTCAGAATTTCATCATCCCATACCTGTCCCAAATTAGTTGGAACCAGCTATGAGATGTTGCCCCTATTTGATTTTTTTGTGATGACCTCCGTTAGCTACCATCCAATTCTCCCTCTCTGTGCTATACTTTTTGTAGGCCACCAAGAATTGTCCCCCTTGCATTCCATGAGATGAACATCACTATCATTTCATGGCCATCCTTGAAAGCTTATGCTTTTTAGCTCCCTCCTTTCCAGGTATACCTCGACCACTGTTAGTGTTAGAGAAGGCCAACACGCCTGTGTCATCTCGTTGAGGAGCACTGACTCTTTCTCCTGATTTACCTGATCTTTACTTCGGGTCCGATGTCTCAATATCCAACTCCCTATTTGTGTATTTCCTCCATTTCCAAGAAGATCTTGTTTCATGGACAGGAAAGGATATATTTCTAGAGTGTATAACGTGTCTTTTCATCCACCCTTGAATTGATAGCTGTTATTTGTCTCACAGAAGGTTGCCTTTGATCTCCTACTGAGTCTACTAACTCATTCCCATGCCCATCGATCAGCGAAGTCTCTCTTTTTGAAGAGTAAGATCTCCTTATGGTGAGAAACTCCCAAAAGGTCCGGAAACCAAGCCATTTGCAACCCCTCCGCTTGTTTTGTGTTTAATTGAAAATTTTATTAAGAGAGAAAAGGCCCAGAACACTAGGATCCAAAAAGTTACAAAAGAGAAAAACAGAGACAAAAAAGCAGTGAGAAGCTGCATCAAACAGCTACAAAGAACAGGACCCAATTCATCTCCAATCCACAACAGACATATCATCCCTGCCGGCACTGGCCTTCACAAGAAAATCCACTTTTGGTTTCACCTCTCTAGGGACTAGATTAGACAGTTACTTCTCATCCCTACAGATGCTCTTCCTACATAAAATTCATTTTTGAAAGGTCCAAAATGCCTAGTTCTTTCTCCTTGAATCTGCATCCTCTTGTTGTTATGCAGAAGGTTCTCATCTCCATAGAATGTCACTTTCAGCCCTCACATTAAGCTGTTTCCAGTATTCTCTTCAGGCATGTTAACAGTGGTAGGCCTGCTTGATTAATATCCCAGGTCCAGCACAAGTAGAGCTGTCAATTGGTCAGGTTTGGGTCAGATCATATAGTACCCGTACCCAGGATAACTGGGTCCGGGGATCCCATCGGGTTCTTAGATCTAGGTTCCTAGTTGGGTTTGGGTAAAATGAGGGCATTTCCACGCGACAATTTGCACGATGTGGAAATGGGCTCTCTTACACTGTGTGTGTCACTATTAAAACTAACTGGACCTTACCCGACCCAATTTTAAAGTGGGTCCAAGTCGATGGACCCAACCTAAACCTGACTAATCCCGAATTTAACTGGGTCCCAGAAGGGGAGGCCTTGACGGGTCCAAAAACTTGGACCCAGACTGTTAAAATTGGGTTGGATCCATTGGGTAACCATTGATAGCCCTACGCACACTTGGAGATCCCTAGCGAGGATCATCTCTCCCATTGATGTCATGTGGTGTCGATCCACGTGTGTGCCCATGAAGCTTTTGAGTTCTGATCCAATATTCTAGCACCAACTCTGTTTCCTGTTTGCAGAAATGGGGACACCTACTTTGGAGAATACTTTGCGGACAAAATGCATGGATTTGGAGTTTACCGTTTTGCAAATGGGCACCATTATGAGGGAGCATGGCATGAGGGTAGAAGGCAGGGACTCGGGATGTACACTTTTAGAAATGGAGAAACTCAGTCAGGTCACTGGCAAAACGGCATCCTTAATACTTTGAGCACGCAGAACACTCATGCTGGAATCCCGGTTGCTGTTAACCATTCCAAAGTACTCAACGCGGTTCAGGTATGAAAGATTTCTATTCCTTGTAGTAAAATGAATGAAACAAAAGATTCAGCTACACACCTGAGCAGATAAGCATATGCGAGATCCATGTCATCCATCATATGGGCCTTGGTGTATACGCCAAAAATCAGGTTGGTCCAGTGATCAGGTGGGCTGTGCATGAATAATTGTTCAGTTCCTTGTAACTATCCATTTTTCTTACCCATGCTGCTCACCTGCTCAACAGCCTGATTGGGGTTTGCTGTAAAGTACCTGGCAGTGCCCACCTATTGACTGTCTCAATTCTAGTACATGTGCCATAGTGGAGGGAGTGTTGTGAGTAGCGTTGAGTTTCTCAAAGAATAAATACAAAGATGACTAGGCGAAAGTAATGAAGAATTTTCTGATTGGTTCATTTTGTCAGGAAGCACGGCGAGCTTCAGAGAAAGCATTCAACGTGGCCAGAGTTGATGACAGGGTAAACAAGGCAGTAGCAGCAGCCAACAAAGCTGCCAATGCC
The DNA here is from genome assembly GCA_003013855.2 of Liriodendron chinense. Taxonomy (NCBI): domain Eukaryota; kingdom Viridiplantae; phylum Streptophyta; class Magnoliopsida; order Magnoliales; family Magnoliaceae; genus Liriodendron; species Liriodendron chinense. Next base: position 7,242,682 of record PVNU02000637.1, on the reverse strand, counting down.
GCGAGAGTCGCAGCAGTGAAAGCTGTCCAAAAGCAAATGAATTACAGCCACGACGAAGACACACCTATCACAATTGTCTGAGTTTTCCCCACTTTTGGTAATCAGCATGTCATCCACATCATTAGCACATCAGATGAGAGAGCAGGACACTAGAGAGAGCGTTAAACACAAATTTTCAGGACGGTTACGAAATGTAATTTTTCCTTTATATGCCCTTTTCTTTTTTTTATCCTTTTCATAGACGATGAGATCGTGGTTGTCTGCTTGGAACCGCATTCCGTTGTCGACAAAGATGGCTGATTGAGGAGCAGGTGGGCCCCTCGTTTGCTTCATATATATGTACATAAAGAGTGGGTAATGTATGCTTTAAGGTGGCACCAATGTGCAATGGTAGCCTTTTTTGGGGTGTGGTTAGGGTGTTGTAAGTACTGGTACCCAGATTAAAAGAAATCCAAGGGCCAGCCAAACCATAGATGTTGTATGTGACCTGTGTCTTTACAGTGAGATCATGGCATCATTATTGGTCATTCAATGTTTTATTTATTTATTTATTTATTTAGTATATGCATATAGAGTTTTGATCCAACAGTGTCCACTATACCATATAGTTGGTGTGGGACCCACTATTATGCGTGCTGGATATCCAAACCATGCACCAGAGGCACAATATCCAGAAAACGATAGGCCCCAGAGATCAGACAGATCTGAATTCAAGGGGACCCACACCATCGGATGTGAAGTCACACATGGTGTGACCTGCCTCTGTTTTGGAATGACCTAATTTTTGTCCATGTCCCTCCATCCATGTGGAATGCACACAATGAACTGGCTGTCAGTCATATAAACTACATGGTGAGCTCCACATGAAACCAACGGTGTTCCCCTATTGGCTGTTTCTTTTGATGGAGCCGGAAGAGTTATGAATTCGGCTGATTTTATTTTTGGGCCCGGGCCGAAACTTTCGGGGGCGCCTGATGGGCAGCTTCGGTTTCCAGAACACGTCACGGTGGACCAGAAATGTTTCGTACCATGAGATCAATGGCTTGCACTGCATTGATAATGGTATACACAAATCTACAGAAAAGCAAGCTGTTAGTTCATCAATGCAGCACCTGATCCTATGGTTTAAAAGACTCAAATCTAGCACTTGGGGATCAGCAGCTTGGAAAAGAGTAAACATGGCAGAAACTAAAAGCTTAAACAAATTTTCACCGTGGTTTGTGCAAAGAAGCACAGAGCCCCAGATCCAATGGCCCACTAATCGTCACCACCACCCTCAAAAGAAACAAGGAAAAACAGGCTCATCCCAATCCAAAAGAAACCAGAAAGTCTGAATTTTCATAATCCCTGGAATAAAGAGCATTATACAAACCAACATTATAACACGGAAGTCCTTAAAAGACCATGAAAGAAACATGAACGGATCAAGGATATCAACGGGTGCGTGCTCTTCCCAAACGAACACTGACAGTTACTCAAGGGAGATTTCCTAATTTTTTTTAGGGAAACCTTGCTTGCAATATTTGTCACACTGCACGAGAGTGCTAAAATGCCTGCTCCCTGAAATCCCACAAGCCAGGGTCCATATTAATCTGCGCCAACGTGGCACATGTAGCATCGAAGTCATCCATCAGGTAGGCACCACTGCAGAGATTCACTAGTCCAAAACTAGTGTATGGAACAAAAATGACCAGTCGACCGAAGTTTTTAGCCGTCTATTTTTGGACACTGGCCACCCAGTGAGTGGCCAGACTGATGACCTGCTTGGATACTCCAGGTGCTATTTTTGTCATGGAGGGTCCATGGGAACTGGGCCATACGTGCATTTTCCATGTGGTATTAGCAACCTTCTCAATTTCAAGTACCACAGCAAAAAAGCCAAGAGCAATCTTGAACAAGGTCAATGTCTGAAGGGATCATTCATGCATATCTTGAACAAGGTCAATGTCTGAAGGGATCATTCATGCATTTGCCGAGGCTGATCATTACAGTAAACCATGCAATTTATTGGAAAAATTCTCATCCATAGGATCAGACCAACCTCTAGCTGAATTCCTAAAACACATGACGATTTACTGAGCTTGCTCAAATAGAAGAGCTTTAAATGTTCAAAGACTAGTAATCATCCCAAACTAATAAATCAAAATTTTGATCACATAACTACGGGCATTCTGAATCCAAACTAGTAATGATCTCAAAACATAAAAACATGAGAAAATCATTGCAAAGCTGATTTGCAAGATCACAGGTCCAATCACCCCTCCGTCTGCTCCCTAAGCCTTCTGATTGTGCTCCGAACAGTAACAGCACTGGCGGTACTGGAAACACACATTAACAAAACCTCAGCAACTAAACAACTGAAGCATGAGAACATCTAAGGAGAGGAAAACGGGAAGATATCTTACTTCAATGTGTAAGCACCACCAGCTTTCACCTTGCCGCAATCCTTGCAGCCCCAGATTCCAACAGCTTTCCTCTTCACGGCATACTGCATGCACACACGTTGATGTGAAGAACAAAACTACCACGAGGGACTCTGGACATGTAGTATTGAGATGGTTTAATCAAGCATGAATGAGATCCAGGTTGCTAATCAGGTAGGAACCACCACATATCTGCTGTGGGTCAAGATTCAGGCTAGTTCAGTCGCCACACATACATGAAGTGTATGGCTAAAAGAAATTTAATCAACAGCACAGATTCAATGTACAGGTCGCGAGCTTAATGACCAGATCAGCATGCCTGGATCTCATATTCGTGCCTAGACTATTGGACTGTAATCAAGGTATTCCAAAACGGTTCCATAAAGGTAACAGTGGTAACTGTTACTTAACACGGGTCGAGACATTTTTTTTTTCAGGCAAAAAAGGGCATTATGGCCGACCATTATGGCCCATATCATAATGGTAAAAGCGGGGCTGTTAGGCCATGACTGCAATATAAGAGTGGAGGATAAGATACCTTCCCACAAAACTCGCAGAAGTATTTTGCATGCTGACTCACTTCCATCTTTTTGATCTGCTTCCTCAGACTGGCACCATATCTTGTGCCTGAATCACCACACTTCAGATTAGTACCAGTTTTTTTGTTGGATAACAGCATAGGCAACAGGAAATGCTAGCACTTACCATACTTCCCCACAATCCCGGCCTTCTTTGTTCGCTTAGTCTGCATTCACACCAAATGCGTCAACAAGTAAACAGATATCTGTTACAAAGTACTAGGGGATTTCGCAGGTACAATGCACATGGAGAGAAGAAGTTAGAGAGAGAAATGGGGGGAGAGATACTTTGCGAGGGTGAGAGAAAAATGGAAGGAAAGGATGCTGTCACACTCACAGAGAGAGAAGATCGACTAACAGTGTGGGTGGGTGTACTAACAATGGGATGTGGGGCAACCCATCCACACTTTTTCAATAGTACAAATCTTATGAGCCCATAGATCAATATGACATACGACAATCATGCGGGGCAGACTAGCTGGTCAGAAAGTTTCATGGATCCAATCCCCTGATTGGATATCGGGATTGTGGTCAATCATTGGCTGCAACCATGGATTTAAGCAGTTTTGGAGTGCAACACACCAAGGGACTGAAACCTGTACAACTCCCCCATATCACTCGGCACTCTGTGTTGATCCGTTTCACTCAGTTTCATCCCATATTGGTATGGTGACTCATCTCATTTCACACCATAACAATATAGCTCAGACAATACTGGGTCAAATTGGTTGGTATTGCATAAAATGGCTGCAACATTTACAAAAATCCAACCAACAGTTGATTTTCAATGGGCAATTGTGACCATGATAACTTGATCAATGTTGTTTTAGTGTATGAGCCATCCATTGTAGGAACCAACATATGAACTACTCAGTCCCCGTAACAGGTGCTATGTGTATGGAGATTGCATGCTTGATAACCCAGAAGTATGCTCCTTTTCATGAGAAGATTACTAAAACAAATGGCTCACATTATCCAAGACCAAGCATATAAAAGAACTATCCATTTTCCATTAATGAGGAACTGTCGGAAATGCCTTGTAAATTGTAATGTATAAATGCCTATATAAATGACAGATGATCTTACCTGCACCTAACGTGCCTATCATGCATGGGACATCCAAGCCATGCATAATGCATGCCCCACCATGAAGATCGCCTGGCACAAAACTAAAGCTTGGTCTGGTCATCAAACAGAGTGCATCCATGTTGCTGAATCAGAACATCCGCATGTCCTGTTTGAACACTCCATTCTTTTTGTACAGTGTGGTTCAATTGATGAGTGGACCAGCTTGACCCTTGCATCACATGATCTTTAAGGTGAGCCCCAACTTATACATAGGCTAGACGACCTAAGCATGGGACGTGTGAGATGGGTTCACAAGCATATCAATTGTAGTTAATCATTCCTCTATACAAACACATATTCATATGAATTTGTTCTTCTCTTGCAGGAGAAATGCATCACATTACTTCGCAATTGTGTGGACAAAGAAATCCATTATCTCTTGTGAGAAAGAGAATTAAAATTTCTCCATTTGATATTTCATCCCATCGGTGACAATAGTGAATGAGAATAGGGGTTAGCTAATCCCACATGCATGTTTCCCCACCCATCCACCCTCAAGAACATGGGCCAATCTGGCGCGAGTATGCTTGATCCAAGCTTTCCATCAGATGAGACATACTGATTAGATCTTATAGCCTAAAATCGAGCCATTCCACTGCTGAGATGGGTCACAGTTACAAAAAAAAAATAAAAATGGACGGCTATGAAAATTTGTTATAACCATCTATTTTGCTTTGCACATGGTGGCCCACTCGGTGAGTGAAGCGGACTGATTACCTCATCAGTTTGCCCCGCATGAGGGCAAGCTCGGATCTCGCGCATGTGGACTTGCCGAAAGGAATATGCAGGGCAAGACATGCAATGACCGTCCATTTGTAGTGAGTTTCAACTGGTCCATGTAGACCACTGCTCTAACCGTTACATTTGCAGGTCGCTTATCGGATGGCTACAACCGTCCAATCCCTTGATTTTGGGGACACGACCTATCCACATGATGGCCCACCAGAATAACAGTTCCGATCTACGCCGGGAGGGTAGTGCACAGAAGCTCTATACAGAGCTCGCTGCGTGCTAGCATTCCTCAGCCTTACAACAACAATAACAACAATAACAACAATAACAACAACAACAATAACAACAACAATGATAGGGAAAACACAACAACAATAACAACAACAACAACAACAACAACAACAACAATGATGAGGAAAACAACAGCAGCATCAACAACAGCGGAAACAGGGAACAGAATAAATTCGTTGAGCAGGGATGTGGTGGAATCGGAACGTACCATTTCTTCGCCCTTGAAGGTATGTGGAGATGGAAGAAACGGCGGGTAGATGAAACCCTAGATATCGCTTCTTGGCTTTCAGAAGGGAGCTCGTATTTTTATATCGCAATGGCCGCTGTTAAGAATGCGCGCAGTGCGTAATGCGCACCCCTAAATTAGAGAACGCGGATTGGGTGGTGACCCCAACACCTCGTAGCCGCGTGGTGTGACTGGTGTCCGGGCTCTTGTGGGCCTACTACAGTGATGCATGTCTTTTATCCACGCCGTCCAACCGTTTTTCCAGGTCATTTTAGGAAGGAGGCGAAAATTGAAGTATTTCCGAAGCTCGAGTGGACCACACCACATAATCAGTGGAGATTAAATGCCTACCATTGAAAACTTCTTAGGAGCCACAGAAGTTTTTGAAAAAGTTGTTTTCCCTTCATCCTCTGTGACCTTATAAAATATTGGATGACAAATAAACATCACTGTGAGCCCAAAGGAAGGTTTCAACGTTGGATGTATACCGCACACCAGCAAGCTCGCTGGTGTATTGACGTCACCAAGTTCTGTGGCCCCACCATGAGGTTCTTGTTATATTCAAACGGTCCATCCATTTGGTGACATTGTTATGATGGTTGAACCAAAAAATAAGACAGATCCAAAGATCAAGTGGACCACACTTCAGAATACAGTGGGAGATTGAACGTCTACCATTGAAACCTTCTTGGGAGTCACATAAGTTTTGGATCAATCTGATATTTGTTTTTACCCTTCATCCAGGTTTGTATGACCTTATGAACGGTTTGGATGGAAAATAAAATCATGGTGGGCCCTAGGAATGTTTTAATGGTAAGAATCATTGTCCCCACTGCCTTTTATGGTGTGGTCCACTTGGAATTTGTATATAACTCATTTTTTGAATCATGACCTAAAACGATCTCTTAAAATGGATGGACAGTCTAGATATTTTAAATACATCTACAATGTGCTGCCTTTTGTGGTGTGGTCCACTTAGGATTTGGATATAACTCATTTTTTGAATCATGACCTAAAATGATCACTTAAAATGGATGGACAGTCTATATATTTTAAATACATCTACATTGTGATGATAGCCTCGTCCATAGCTCCAGTGGCAGACTGAGTGAAGATAGCCTCGTTTCAATATAGAGGTCATAATATCGATTCCCTTAGTAGGGTGGCCTAACATTGTGATGTGACTAATAGGGGTGGGTGGGTGTACTAACAATGAGTTGTGTGAGCTAACCTAAGAAAAAAAAAATCATTTTGGCGTCTACAAAACCTTGACTTTCTTTAAACCATACATTTATGGAGCTTGAGGACTGACACTCTCCTAGGGGGAGGAAAATGGTGCGGTGAAACGCTGCACGAATCCAATTGTAAAATCAATGTGACATTCACTCCATCCATCAATTACACTAAAAAAGCTAGACATCCCAAAAAAAACCCTTTTAAGGGCCACATAAGTTTTTTTTATCAAGCTAATATTTGTAATTTCCTTTCATTTTGATTGGAGTCCATTGTGAACATGTTTGATGGCACATAACTTTGATCAATGATGGAGACTCCCATCCAAGCTAGTCACGATGGCCTAAACCTATTGAAGTGATCATGGATGTTTACTATACCAGATACTAATAGACAACAACTCTTCTATGGCTAAGTGGCATTGTGTCCACTCGATCATGGCCTAAATATGGTTAAGTTAGAGTTGTACACGAACCAAGTCAACTCGGTTAACTCGCTCAATTTAGCTTTAAAAAACTTGACTTGACTCGGCTTGAAGCTGAGTTTGGGCTAAGTCAAGTTGGTTTTTAGTGCTCGAAAAAATTTCGAGCCGAGTTCAAGCTCGATTCAACTCGGCTCAAACCGATACTTAAATTTAATTTTGTTCACCTCGTCTCCGATTCCTTTATTGTTGTCGTTCTTATTTATCCTTATGACATATGTTCGACCTTATAAAACATTCGCAAAGTGTTCGACGAAATGCCCCAACGAGTTGTCGATGCCATTTCTTGAATTGCTCTCATCTCAGGCTCGAAAACTTCTTGTAAAGTGTTCGACAAAATGCCCCGACAATCCCTTTACTGTTACTGCTTTTATTCATGCCTATGGCAAATGTTCAACATCAGATGACGCTCATAAAATGTTCGTACGAAATGCCCTATCAAGTGGTCGATGCCATTTCTTTAACTACTCTCATCTCATGCTTGATAACTGCTGACAAAGTGTTCAACGAAATGCCCCAACGAATCGTTAAAAGCCCAAGCTTGAACTCGGCTCAATCTGGCCGAGTTGCAGATCGAACCGAGTTGAGCTGGCCAATCTAATTCAAGGACTGAGCCAAGCCGGGTTCAAGCTAGGGTTGGCTGCTAGCTGAACCAAGCGAAGTTGTATTAAGCTCGACTCATGTAGAACTCTAGTTAAAGCAGTCATGAATGTTTAGGGTACTAAGAAACTATGGCCCCAGCTCTCAAGGCCAAGTGACCATCGTGGCTAGTCTTGTATTACCCAAGAACTGATAGAGTAATCCCTCTGTCTATCTCTTATGCTAATAAAATAGTTAAAGTTCATACTCATTAAACATGGCATTAATAACTTAACCCGAACAGGATGATCATCAAGATTAATGGTCATGATTATCATTGGCTTTTGGGGACATACTAGTCACACATGAAACACTCGTATTCTACTACTTATCTGGTCTTGAGTGACTCATTAGGCTCTGGTGTCTAGTAATGGCTACTTGGATTGATGGCCTCTCCTAATTTTTAAAATATTATTCCAGCATAAAGAGGGATTATCTCGAGCTCGGTAGCTAAGCTCGCTTGCTCTCCTTGGGCAAGGCCCACGTTGAAATTCAACGAAGGTGTACGATTGGAATAGTGGATCTTCACTCTCCTAAGAAGTATCATCTTAACTTGAATTTCTTTGCCTTATTTTGAATTGAGTATATAAGGAGGATGCATGATGCATGGGTTTAAAAGCTAACACCTCAACATTTGTTAAAGAAAGCTTATCTCAAAGAGAGTGGGTGGGTCCTATGACAATGTGTGTATGGTATACAACATAATGGCTGTCCAGCTACGATGATTTTTTAGACATTACCTTTTAGAGATCCTATCATCATGATGGGGCTTCCTCAATGTACTAGTTTAATTATATAAAAATAACACAAAAGCCCACACTAGAAGACAATGGAAAACCACCACAAAAGCTTCCATTTCATGACATGATGGGCCACATGGTTGCTAGTGAGGCGCTCTCGATGAATGGATTGGATGGCATGTATATACCATGACGGAACCTGTAAGCAATTTGGAAGATTGTAAATGGCGAGTTTCCCCAATCCCCATCATAGCTGTTCCCTTCTAAGGGTAGGCAATGGGCCAGTGGCCTGCCCTAGCCAACCCGCCTATACCAGCTATGATGGGCTCGAACCTATTTAGCTAGGCCCATGGGCTGGGCGTGAGCATACAATACATGACCCACTCAAAATTCTTGCCAGCTTGGGCTCTAGTCATTTTAGCCTACCTTTACTAGCAAGACCCCACTTCATGACTACATGCCTTGTGCACGTGTGGCCCACTTGATCAACGTATACTTTAGGAACACTTAAGTGGGAAAAAGGGTTTCATCAATTTTCAAGTGTGGCCAAGTTGGCCCCAAGCCAATTAATTTTTTTCTGGTCTCAGGCCTGGGTCTATTATGCTAGCCCCATGCCGAGCTTGGGCCTTGGAAGTTGTTTGTTGAGCCGGGCTCGGTCCTAGATTGACCCAGCCCAAAAAGGGATCATTGCCACCCCTATTCCCTGTGGTGCAGCTCACCTGAGTTTTGCATCGGCCTGATCTTTGAGGCCAAGGCCAAATAGAGGGTGGCACACCTGATGAGCGGGGTGGATCTCATCCACACAAGTAATGCCCCTAGAATGATTATGCAAGTATAGGAAGCATTTTTGGTGTATGGCATGCTTGCCGTGCACCTTACCATATGTGGCTTGACGACTGCCCTGGCTTGGATGATACATGTATAAAAAAAAAAATTGGTGGATGGTAGACACTCCAATCTGACCGAACAAAATGTAGAAAACATGAGCCGTTAATGTTTAGAAGATGATTAATGGATAGGATTGTATAATAGGCTTGCCACCTTACTAGGCCCAAATTGACGGATGAAGAAATTGATGGATAGGATTGTATGATATGCTTGCCATACTCATTAGACTCAAATAGACGGATGGAATGAACTGATAATTTATTCTGCCACACGGCCATACCCTCCTCTCAAATGATAAAGAAATTAAAATAAAAAAAATGAGAAGTGATTTTTTATTACTTATCAAAGAACGCCTTGAACGAAACTAAATTCCATGATGGGACTAGAACGTATTAAAAAGAAAATGGTACTATGAGGTTGAGCTCCTGTGACCTATGTGGGACATCCATGCCGTGCATTTGGTGGGTCAGATTCAATTGGACCATACCATTTAATCCAATTGAAACTTTGCCTAAAAGAAAATTTAAACCATTTGGTGGGGCTCATTTAACATTTTTTACACGACTGAAAGTTTGTGTGACCCCTCATCCAAGTAGGACACACACAATAGATGGCCTGGATATCTAAATCACATCCCAATGGGCCTATAACCAATCATGAAGGCTTTAATGGGTGGGTATCTAGTTGCAATTGATGTTTGTGGTGTATCCCACCTAAGTCATTGATGGAGCTCATTTTTAGGCTTATAGCCCACTGTGGAATGGTGCATTTGATTGATGGAGTGGATGTCCAACATAGATTATGGTAAGGCCCACAAAACTCTACCTCGTAAGCTCCTAAAAAAGCACTGCATCATAATTTCGGTGTATAGCATTATTTAGTAATATTGGAAGAAATGAAGAGGAGCCTTCCTTTCCCTGTCTTTACAGGGAAAACGCGTGTGCAAGAAATGAAGCATTCTTCTAAGGAGTCGTAGTTTAAGTTTACAACAGGTTATTTATTTGATACTCTAGCAAACCAGGAGACATTCACAACACAATTTGTATACGTGGCGTACATTAACTTAAATTAAACTGGCTAAATTGTGCAACCCATAATCATTTTAAGTCACATTGCCAAAATAAGAATTGTTGAACATTCTGAAATTCTGGACCATTGGATGATTTTTACTTTCAACGGCCCAGTAAGTGTCCACCAATCCTATATTCGAAGGATTATATGATAAATGATCATAACTTTCCGTTCATGATACATTTTAACTAAGATCTAAAATAAAATTTGGACAGTTCAATTTGAATTAATTGTGGGCCATGCATGCAATTTATATTTTATATGTAATTTTAAAGTGCCTGATTAGTGATTATCGTACACGCTCTCTGCGAGAGCGCTGAAGTTTTTCTCTTGACCACGAGTCAACGACGTTCCCTTGCGGACGCGGTTTGGCCGGGTGACCTGAACATCAGCCAGCTAGTTGTTGTCGAAGCTCTGTGCGTCCCCACCATGATGATATGTTTTATCCACACCATCTATCCATTTTGCGAGCTCATTTACAATAATAGCCAAAAAATGAGGCGGATCCAAAGCTCAAGTGGACTACACCACAGAAAACTGCAGGGAGAATGATGTCCACCGTGAAACCTTCCTAGGCCCACAGTGATGTTATTCATTATCCAACCTGTAAGTAAGGCCACGCAGACTTGGATATAGGGAAAGCACAAATATTAGCTTGATCCAAAACTTTCGCGGCCCCTAAGAAGTTTTGAACGATATGTATTCAATCCCTGTGGTGTGGTCCTCTTGAGATATTCATATGCCTCATTTGTTTTCTCATGCCATATAATGAGCCTGAAAAACGAATGGATGGTGTAAATAAAACACATACATCATAGTGGGGCCATAAAGCTTTGACACCAGATAGCTAGCTGGCGTTAGGGTCACCAGCCAAACCGCGTCCTCACGTAATAAATGCCCGAAAGGATCTTATCTCCTACTAAATATCGAAGTTAGACCGAGTGGGAAAAAGGGTTTCATCAATTTTCAAGAGCGGCCAAGTTGGGCCCAAGCCAATTATTTTTTGTCTGGGCTCAGTTCTATGTCTATAATGCTCGTCCCAAACCGAGCTTGGGCCTTGGCCGTCATGTGTTGAGCCAGGTTCGGTCCTAGATTGGCCCAACCCAAAAAGGGATCACTGCCACCCCTATTCCCTGTGGTGCAGCTCACCTGAGTTTTGCATCGGCCTGATCTTTGAGGCCAAGGCCAAACAGAGGGTGGCACACCTGATGAGCGGGGTGGATCTCATCCACACAAGTAATGTCCCTGGAGTGATTATGCAAGTATAGGAAGCATTTTCGGTGTAACGGGATGCCAGCCGTGCACCCTACCATATGTGGCTTGCCGACTGCCCTGGCTTGGATGATACATGTATAAAAAAAAAAAAAAAATGGTGGATGGCAGATACTCCAATCTGACCGAACAGTGTAGAAAACATGATCCGTTAATGTTCAGAAGATGATTAATGGATAGGATTGCATAATAGGCTTTCCACCTTATTAGGCCCAAATTGACGGATGAAGAAAATTGATGGATACGATTGTATAACATGCTTCCATACTCATTAGACCCAAATGGATGGATGGAATGAGCTGAGAATTTATTCTGCCACGTGGCCATACCCTCCTTTCAAATGATAAAGAAATTAAAAAACAAAAAAAAAAAAAAAAGTGATTTTTATTTCTTATTAAAGAATGCCTTGAACGAAACTAAATTCCGTAATGGGGCGAGATGCCTATTAAAAAGAAAATGCTACTATGAGGTCGACCTCATGAGAGCTTTTCATGAGGTTGAGCATTGTAAGTCCCCGTGATGGCAGTGATCTATGTGGGACGTCTATGCTCTGTATATGGTGGGTCCGGACTCAATTGGGCCATACCATTTAAACCATATGAAATTGTGCCTTAAAAAAAAAAAACTTAAAACCATCATATGGGGTTCTAAGTTTTTCATATGACTGGAAGTTTGTGTGAACCCTCATCTAAGAAGGATACACACAATAGATGGTCTGGATTTCTAAACCACATCCTAGTGGGCCCTATAAACAATCACAAAGGCTTTAATGAGTGGGTATCTACTCTCAATTGATATTTGTGGTGTAACCCACCCAAGTCATTTATTGACCTAAATTTTAGGCCTATAGCCCACTGTAGAATGGTGCATTTGATTGATGGGGTAAATGTCCAATATAGAACACGATGAAGTCCACAGAACTCAACCTCATGGGAAGCTTGCACGAGCTCCACCTCGCACTAACTTTTCCGATGATAAAATGCCACTATTTTTATTATTTTTTAAATTTTTTTTTAAGCGGTTTATAGTTGAGAATTGCGGGGCATGTGGGTCCCACAATTCTCGGTGAACTGTTTCGGTGAATTTACTCTTCAAAAAGCACTTCCCTATAATTTCCGTGTATAGATGCATCGTTTAGTAAAATCGGAAGAATTTTTTTATATATATATATAAAGAGGAAAGAAGATAAAACCACGTGCGTTCGTGAGACTTCGCGAACTACCCACAAAGATGAACCTTCCTTTCCGTGTCTTTACGGGAAAAGACGTGTGCAAGAAATGAAGAATTCTTCTAAAAGAGCCGAAGTTTAAATTTACAATAGGTTATTTATTTGATACTCTAGCAAACCATGACGCTTGATACGCAGACATTCACAATTTGTATACGTGGCGTGCATTAACTTAAATTAAACTGGCTAAATTCTGCAACCCATAATCCTCTTAAGTCACGTTCCCAAAATAAGAATGGTTGAACAATCTGAAATTCTGGACATTTGTTTGTTGAAATAGAACCATTAGATGATTTTTACTTTCAACGTCCAATAAGTGTCCACCAATCCCATATTCAGAGATGATAAATGAGCATAACTTTTGGTTCCTGATACATTTTAACTAAGATCCAAATTTTGGACGGTTCAATTTGAATTAATTGCGGGCCACGCATGCAATTTATTTGTAATTTTTAAGTGCCTGATTATCATACACGTGATCTGCGAGAGCACCGAAGTTTTTCTCTCAACAATGACGTCCCCTGGCGGACGCGGTTTGGCTGGTGACCCGAACATCAGCCAGCTAGCTGTTGTCAAATCTCTGTGGGCCCACCATAATGCATGTGTTTTACCAAGCCATCCATCTATTTTGCGAGCTTATTTACCTCATGAGCCAAAAAATAGGCCGATCCAAAGCCCAAGTGGACCACACCATGGAAAACTACCTGAAAAATGATGTCCACCATTGAAACTTTCCTAGCGCCTAAAGTGATGTTTATTCGTTATCTAACCTGTCAGTAAGGACACGAAGACTTGAATGCAGGGAAAACACAAATATTAGCTTGATCCAAAATGTTTGTGGCCCTCAAAAAGTTTTCAACGGTAAGTATTTAATCCCTGTGGTGTGGTTTACTTGAGATATTGATATGCCTCATTTGTTTCCTCATTCCCTACAATGAGCTCGAAAAATGAATGAATGGCATGGATAAAACACATACATTATAGTGGGGCTCATAGAGCTTTGATACCAGCTGGCTGGCTGGCGTTCGGATCACCAGCGAAACCGCGTCCTCCCCTCTGGAGTGGCGCCCTTCCATCGGCAAAGACCAAAATGTCCTTTCCAGGACTTCACGTAATAAATGCCGGAAAGGATCTTATCTCCGACTAAACATCGAAGTTAGACCGAGTGGAAAGTACTAGAATCGTCGAAAACGGAAGCAGATTGCGTACTGAGTAAACTCTATGAGGCCACCTTGACTAATATATTTTATCCACTCCGTCCATACATTTTACCAGATAATTTTATGGCTTGATAAAAAAATAAAGCATATCCAAAGCTCAATTGAGCGACACCACAGAAACCGTGAGAATTGAATGTTTAACATTGAAAATTTATTGGGGCCACAGAAGTTTTGGATCGATCTGATTTTTTTTTTCCTTCATTCATGTCTGTGTGATCTTATGAACAGTTTGGATGAAAAGTAAATGTCACTATGGGCCCTAGGAAGGTTTCAACGGTGGAAATCATTATTTCCACTGTTTCCTGTGGTGTGGTCCACTTGATCTTTTGATATGCTTCAATTTTAGTCTCAACTCCTAAAATGATATGGAAAAACGGATAGACAGCTTGGATAAACCACATACATTCACAGGAGCCAACAGAGTTTCCTCGGTACAATAAAAGCCTGTTGGGTTACTCAATAGGCAAACCCATTTCGGCCGACACCCAAGCTCTATGGACGCGGATTGGCTAGTGAACCCAACACCACACAGGGGGCTGGTGTCAAAGCTGTGTGGGCCCCACCATAATATATGTGTTTTATCCACGCTGTCCATCCATTTTTCCAACTCATTTTAGGGCATGGCCCCAAAAATGAGGTAGATCCAAATCTCAGGTGGACCACACCACAGGAAACAGTGGGAATTGAATTCTCACCGTTGAAAACTTCTTAGAGGCCACAGTAGTTTTGGATCAAGCTGATATTTGTGTTTTCACTTCATCCAGGTCTGTGTGACTTTATCAACAGGTTGGATGGCAAATAAACATCACGGTGGGCCCTAGGAAGTTTTTAATGGTGGATGTTCAATCAACATTGTTTTCCTGTGGTGTGGTCCACATGAGATTTGGATCTGCCTTGTTTTGGGGCCCATGCGCTCGAATGAGGTGGAAAAATGGATGGACAACATGGATAAAACACATACATCATGGTGGGGCCCACGCAGCTTTGACACCAGCCCCTGTGTTGGGGTCACTAGAGTAGCCAATCCCCGTCCAAGCTCTATAGGTCCCACCATGTTTAAAATGTAAAATCCACTCCATACATCAAGTTCTATCCTCTATTCTAGGCAATGGGAAAATATCAGCCTCTAAAACAGATATCATTGAAGATAAGTACCAAACTTCCACTTGTCTATGCCTTCAAAACCACCCACCCACTCTTTCCTCTTTTTGTTCCATCTTATTCCCCCTACATTCAATAAGCAATCTCATATGACGTTTAGGGCCCGTTTGGATACTATCAAATAAGTTTTTTTTTCTACTTACAGTAGTAGGTGAGTAACTTATTTGAGATAAGTAAGTTTGGTTTATGACTACTCATAAGTAACTTTTCTTATTTTAGTTACTTAATTACTTTGGTTTAATAAGTAGAAATTAAGATAAGCTACTCAGGGCATAAGTAGCTTAAGTAACTTACCATCCAAACGCCCCTAGTAGGGTATTGATTCTGAT
Source organism: Liriodendron chinense (assembly GCA_003013855.2). NCBI lineage: Eukaryota > Viridiplantae > Streptophyta > Magnoliopsida > Magnoliales > Magnoliaceae > Liriodendron > Liriodendron chinense. Next base: position 7,227,042 of record PVNU02000637.1, on the reverse strand, counting down.
TTGTTTTAATTCATTAAAAAAATTACTTTTGTGATCTTGTTAATCACATTTGGCCTGATTTTTCGCTGAAGTGGTTTGAAGTTCTTCGTGTGCATGAGATCCACCCTGTCCATCATGTGCACTACCCAGTCATTGGACCAGGCCCAAATATCAAGCTGATTAAAAAATTAGGTGTGCTATACCCTGAGGATCGGCTAAGATGAGGACGCCCACCATTGATCTCATTCAAATTGTGTGGGGCCCATCATGGCGCATCTATGCCACCTAACCTATTCAGTTGACACCCCACCTAGATGAAGGGGTACCTAAAAAATCAGGACATTTCAACATTTAAACCACACGAGAACCTCTCATGGACATTTCATTCCCATTGTTCCCTGTGGTGTGGTCCGTCTAAGTCATGACTTAATTAATTTTTAACATTAAGGTCTAATGTTGAAGATAGAACTTGATGTACAGAGTGAATTTTACATTTACAACATGGTGGGCACACAAAGCTGGGTGTTGGTGTTGCAAGCGGGCCCATAAAGTTGGGTGTTGGTGTTGCAAAGGTGCCCCATCCACACCATCATTGCTACTGGACCAAAATCCTCCATAACACCTGTCTAATACAGCGGGGAAAACACCCAAGCTCTATGAGGCCCAACTAGTGTATACGCTCCCCGTCCATTAGGTTCCATCCTTGATTTTAGATGGGAAAAAAAATCAGCCATATCCACAAATTAGGTGGGCCACACAATAGGGAACAAAGGAGATGGAATGCCAACCATAGGTTTGTGTTGGGCTACCATGGTGTGTATCTTGTCGGGATTGTCTTCAATTTTGGAAATAAAGGGGGGGTGTTGGTTGGCCGATGGGATCGGGTCGGGCGCCCAAAATTACCCAAGATGTGGCTTTTGGAATCTAAACACTGTTGGATCTGAAAATCAGAGTTGTAGAATGCCCAATGGAATTTAGTCGGGCACCCGAAACTCCCCTGGATAGAACTAGTTACTCTCTGGACAGTTTTTTGGATTGTCAGGCGCCCAACAGTGTGTATGCAATTTAGGTCGGTTGCACAGTTTTTGCGGATTGTTTCTAATTTCGATTTTATGTTATTTAAAAGGGTTTAATGCGGGATTAAGGTAACACGGGGAGTCTTAAACATGTTCAAGTAGGTTGAGAGAGTTATAAGTAAAGGTGGGCAACGATCCAGGCCAGGCTTAGTTAACCCTAGTTTGGTTTGGCTCATTTTTATGCCACCCTAATTTATGGATCGGCCCGGTTTGGGTTTCAGGCTGACCCATGCGACCCGAGTTTGGTTTGCTCCAGAAAAATCGGGTTCGAGCCAAGACCGGTTTGGTCGAAAATTTGGAACTAGGTCGGGCCAAGTTCCAATAGGTGATTGCTCTTTTTTTTGTTTAAATAAAAAAGAATTTAAAAAGTTAGAAAAAATTACAAAAGTATCTTACTACATGATGTTTAACATCCTCCAAATGAGGAGTGCAACTTTAAAATAGACATGTAAAAGCATTTTCCAAATAAAAGTACACAAAGCATAAATTTATAAGTGCAAGGAAACACTGTGCATTCACGTATATGTATTATGCATTATCCACGTCATCCATCTGTTTTTACATATCATTTTAGGACATGATCCCAAAATGGAATCATATCCAAAGCTCAAGTGGATCACACCACAGGAAGTAGTGTGCTTACAATCTACGATCCAAATCAAACCGAGCTTCAAGCCGAGGCGGTACGGCCCTAGTTTGAGCTTGGTTTATTTTTTCAAACGAGTTTGACTTCAAGGCTTAGTTTGGTTTGAACTTCTATTCGAACCAATTTGAGCTTAGCTATTTCAAACCAATTTGAGCCAAGCTTTTAAGTTGGCTTGGTTTGTACCCAGCTCTAGTTATAAGGTGAGTAAAAAAGCCTGGGATAGCTTGGGTTTCTCTTGTTGGGCTTAGATCTAGGTAAGTTTTCTTCATTCTCTTGTAACTTCTGATTTTATAGTGATCGCTTTGTGATATGGTTTTTTTTCCCACAATAGTTTTTCCACATAAATTTTGGGTTGTCTTCTTATGTATGTTAATTTGCTTGATTGTTGCCGTTGTGTGATTGCCTTCATTTGATTCTCACTTCCGCAGGTTTTCCAACAAGTAAAATCAGAGCAAATGTTAGGAGGTAGACAAAATCTGATACAAGGTATTAATGGCATCAAGCATGAGATTCAACATATAGAATTATTTAAGAAAAAACAACTTCGAGTTATGGAGGTCAAGATGAAGGGCCTCTTAGTTCAACAAGGATTGGAGGATGCACTCCTTGGAGGGCGACCAAAATCTATGAAAGAAGAAGAATGGAAGAAGATGGATTAAAAAGCCATGATCTCAATCTAGTCGTGCCTAATGGATGAGGTATTATACAATGTCATGAGGGAGAAGACTGCGGCTGATACGTGGGCAAAGTTGGAGAATATTTATGCGAAGAAATCTTTGGAGAAACGCATGTATTTGATGCTTCAGTTGTTCGACCTAAAGATGATGAATGGAACCGATGTTGAGAGTCACATCAGCCATTTCAATAAGCTCGTTTATAAGTTGTTGGATGTAAATGAACCGATGAAAGATGAATATCAAGCATGCATTATGTTAAATTCTCTTTCGGATTCATATGAGTCATTCAAAGACTCGTTATGCGCAGGTAGGGAGACCATTAGTGTTGAGACTGTTATCTCAGTCCTTCAGTCGAAGGCGATGAGAAAAAAAAAGCGGTGACATGAGTTCCTCTACGGAAGCACTGGCTATGAGGATGAGAGATTATGAGCAAGATGGGGGATCTTCACGGTCGATATCTAAATCCAAGGGCAAATGGAAGAGCAAAGTAAGGTGCTGAAATTGTGGAAAAATGTGGCACATAAAAGAGGGATCGTCAGAATTCCAAGACAAGACAAGAGAAGTCTGAAGATTCTTTTAGGGAGGCCAATACGGTGAAAGCCACAGAGGATAATTGTGATGTCTGTGATGTATTAACTGTATTTGGATCAGAGTTACTCGACAATGGGTGGCTCTTGGATTCAAGTACATCGTATCACATGTGTCCTGACCAGAGTTCATTCATGACATACAGTGAGTATGATAGTAGATCGGTATTTTTGGGCAATGACTACGCCTGCAAGGTAGTGGGTATTAACACGGTGCGCATTAAGATGTTTGATGAGATCAAACGAGTCCTAACAGATGTAAGGCACATCCCTAGGTTGAAAAAGAATTTGATCTCTCTTGGTCCACTCGAAGCGATGGGGTGCAGGTTCATTGGCTTCAATCAGGTTTGTAAAGTGACAAAGGGAATACTCGTGATGATGAAGGCATGAAGGTGTGACCATCTTTAAAAGTTAACCAGGAGCACTTCTCATGGTAAAGCTATGACAGTTGTAGTGAAATTCATGGTTGCTCGTATGCGGCAAATTTGCAAGGGCCACATGAGCGAGCGGGGTGAGAAGGTGTGGGAGTAAAGTTAGTGGGGGTACGAGAAGCGGTGGAGCTATGAAGGAGACCAAATAGAGATGAATGATGGAGCTTTGGAATAGTGGAGCTTGAAGAGTGGAGTCATGGTAAATATTGTTGGGGTTATCTGCAATCTTGGACAGAAAGCGGGGGTGTCGATCACCCGATGGGATCGGGTCGGGCGCCCAAAATTTCGCAGGATGTGACTTTTCGAATCTAAACACTGCTGGATCTAAAGATCGAGGGCTGTCGGACGCCCGACGGGGTTTAGTCAAGCGCCCGAAACTCTCCCGGATAGAACTAGTTACTCTCTGGACAATTTTTTGGACTATCAGGCGCCCGACAGTGCATACGAAGTATAGGTTGGTTACACAATTTTTATGTGGATTTATTTCTAATTCCGATTTTATGCTATTTAAAGGGGTGTAATATGAGATTAGGGTAACACAGGGAGTCTTAGACGTGTTCAAGTGGGTTGAGAGAGTTCTAGGGTGAGAGAAAAAGCTTAGGATAGCTTGTGTTTCTCTTGCGGGGATTGGATCCAGGTAAGTTTTCCTCATTCTCTTATAACTTCTAATTTCATAATGATCGCTTTGTGCCGTGATTTTTTCCTGCAAGGGTTTTTCCATATAAAATTTGGACTATCTTCTTGTGTGTGTTGATTTGCTTAATTGTGTACCATTGTGTGATTGCCTTTGTTTAATTCTCACTTCCGCAAGTTTCCTAACATATCTTTAATCAAATTTGTTAATTAGGTGTTATTAACTAAGATGAAGTGAAGATACAAAAATTAGCATGGTCCAGCACTCCAACAAAACATTCCACATGAACTTAAATTGTTTTAATGGTATTTTCACTTTTTTATTATTTTTATTTTTTTAGGGGGGGGGGGGTTAGTACACACACGCACACTGTTACTCACACAGCAAGGTTGGCCACCTCCATGTTGGGAATCGATACCAAGACCTTAGTGTTGAGATGAGGTTACCTTCACTCAGTCTACCACTGTCCCCAAAGTTGTGCGCGTGCATTTTCACATTGTTCCCATTGGCATAGACCATTGGAGTTTCATTTTTTTTTTATTTTTCATTTATTTTTATGTATGGTTGAAATAAGGGTTCTCATGAGATAGATGAGGTGCATTTATATATAGAGATTCTGTGCCCTACATAGCTTATAAGTAGCTGCATGAAACAAGTGTGGGAGATGGTCCATTGCTACCATTTCAATTGAAGTAGTGGGCGGCAAAGGTGTGTGTGTGTGTGTGTTTAAGTTAGTCATGCAACTCACCCACCCTATTAGCTGGGCAACGCACCCACTTGGTTAGTCACCCAATCTACCCACCCACTAGTGGGGTTAGTGTGTCTCCTTAGCACCCGAACCTGAGACCAGCTGTTGAAATGCCTAGGCGTCTTCTAGCTGGGCTAGCAGGTGAGATCGGCGAAGGTTACTTATTAAACTCAAGTACTAAGTTGGAAGGAGAATAAAAGAAAAAGGCGGTTGGTTATTTGATGGAGTGGATTTTTATGCAGCCATGACAGTGGCACTGCAGAGCTCTATTGTTGCACAAGATCCATACAATAGGTGCTTTTGAGGATTCTGATCTTACCAAAGTGGGTGTAGTTCAAGACAGAAATCCTCTACAATGGTAATATGCAACCTTTAAAATATCCAAGCTTTCTAGGTCCTATCATGCCATATATGTCAAATCCACTCCATCCATCATGTTCTATCCTTGTTTCAAGGCTCTGGGGGCAAAAATTAACCGCAATGCACAACCTAGGTGGGCTACACCACATGGAACAATAGAGATGGGATATCAACCATAGGTTTGTAGGTGGGGCTACCATTGGGTGTATCTTTCATCAAACCCAACAGTTATGTGTAAGTTATAACTCAACCGGGCAAAGAGAACATATGAGAATCATCCTGGTCAAAATCTCAAGTAGGCCACACAACTTGAACTTAGAGGTTTTAGGTAATTTGTTTTACGTTATTTCTATTAATTATCTTAAGGCCTTTTTGTTCCAATGACTTTTCTAATAAAATAACATAAATGTGTCATTATTATTATTTCATTACGATTTGTTTTAAATTGATGTTATGATGCATTTTGAGGGTCAAATGCAAATATATAATATGAGAAATGTAAAGAAAATTATAATTATTATAAATTTACTTCATGATTTAATGAAACTTCATTTTAAGCACCAATGTCTGTTTATTTTGATGTATTTGACATTAAAGCAATGCAAATTATCATACATTTTCGTACATTAGTCCTTTATATGTCCGGCCAAAGACCTTTTCTATACGATTTATTTGGATTTTTTAGGTCTTCTGGATCGATCTAAGATGGTTTTATCAAAGCAGTGCTCATTTCGAGTCTCAAGAGAAGTCCCACCAGTTTGATCAAGATTGTATCAGTTGAGTTCCTGATCCATTGATCTAGTCTGTTAGTTATTTTCATGACTAGGTAAAAGCTTATTTTGCCCAACTCGCATGGTATGAAAATGGGCTATGAATCTTCCAAAAATGTCTTTATAAAAGCTTAGCTAAAAGCTAAGGAGTAGTTTAATCTCATTTTGGATTAGGAGTCGATAATATACTAATTTGAGATATTAAGGTTGATTTAGTAACCAAATTCAAATTCATATAAAAATACTACCAATAATATATTCCCTTCTTTGATTCAATACCTTCAAATTACAAACCACCAAACACAATTGGGTATTCAAAATTATCTTAATTTGTCATTCGATTCCAGTGCATTCCAAATGCAAACCTCAAATGAGCCCTTAAAATTCAAAAGAATAACACTTAATCAGTTTACACTTAAAACTCAGTTTCAAACATAAAGCATTTACAACTTAAATTTTCACATGGATGCAAATGACCACTAAGCATTTCATCTAGTCGATCCTTTGTATGCACTGGTGTTACTACGTACGGCGGAGATGAGAGCTACAACCTAATAGATGGAGTGGATTTCACCTAAACAACATGGTAAGCCCCACATAGATGGGGCTTGTGCTCGGTAAATCAAAGCGGATTGTGCATTGAATGACTCAGTAAACTTTGTGGGGCCTGCTGCGTGTGATGTATGTCTTTTGTCACGCTCTCCATCTTTTACCATCTAATTTGGCCTGTTTGAAACGGTGTATGTACATGTATTTTCTCTCACATCATCAATAATTACATACACGACCGTGTTTGAAAGTGAGGTGTACTTGCTTTCATTACATGACATGGAATTCAAAGCCAAAACGTCATGGGCCCACCAAGAAATATGTGTTGTATACATGCCATTCGTTCATTAATAGAGGTCATTTTAGGGCGTGGGCCCAAAAATGAGGCCGATTCAAAGTTCAAGTGGACCACACTAAAAAACAGTGCAAAGTAATGCTAACCATTTAATATGTTCTTCCTGTGATGTGGTCCAGTTGAGCTTTGGATCCGTATCAATTTTGGAGGAATTCACTAGAATGATATGGCCAAATGAATGGACGGCATTGATAAAACATGTACATCATGGTAGACATTCAATTCACACAGTTTTCTATTGTGTGGTCCACTTGATCTTTAGATATGCTTCATTTTGGGTTTCAAGCCCTAAAATTATCTGTTAAAATCGATGGACGGAGTGGATAATATATATTAATTACAGTGGATCCAATCCGGTTCCCACTGTGAGCCCTGCGCTGGTTTCAACCGTGGAAGTCATTATCCCCACTATTTCCTGTGGTGTGGTCCACTTGAGCTTTGAATATAATTCAATTTTTTGTCTCTTACCCTAAGATGTGGTGAAAAAACGGATGGACGGCGTGGATAAGACACATACATGCACGGTGCGCCCATACAGAGTTTCCTCAGTCCACAATCCGCGTCCTGCGTCGCAGTGGTGCAGACGATTCCGGTCCAGCAGCGCAGACCGCAGCAATATCATCAGGGGCATTTTAGTAATTTCATATTCTTAATTCCGACGTCAAAGTCTACCAACTCCAGCAAAGGCTCCATCTCTTTCAAAACCTCTCTCTCTCTCTCTCCAACCCCTCAACGTTGAAATCTTCTCCTCTGCAAATCTGACTCTCCCCCAAACTCCTCAACTTTGAAATCTCCTCCTCTGCAAATCTCACCCTCCCCTTCCCCAAATTTACGGCCTCTGCCCCTCCTGTCAGCCATGTTGATGCTGGTGAACTGCTCCAGATGTCAAACCCCGCTGCAGCTCCCACCCGGCGCCAAATCGATTAGATGCGCCATATGCCAAGCCATCACCCGAATCGCCGAAACTCGCGAAATCGCCCCTTCTCCTTCCAATATTTACAGTAATGCCCCTCCCCGTTTCCCATCTCCCTCCCCTTACAACCACGCCCCTCCGGGCCCACCCCCTTCCGTACACGGCCGCAAGAAGGCCGTGATCTGCGGCATATCGTACCGGTATTCCCGGCACGAGCTCAAGGGCTGCATCAACGACGCCAAGTGCATGCGCCACCTCCTGATCAACCGTTTCAAGTTCCCGGAATCATCCATCATCATGCTCACCGGTACGGCCTCATCTCACCCGTCGGTTCGGATTGCGCTCTGTTTCATTGATCCGTTCGGTCGTTAGGTCGCTTTAGTTGTCAATCATTTCATGTTTTGGTTTCGCATGGCGGGTGGCGTGGATTTTGTGGTGTTTGTGGTGTTGATGAATCTGTTTTCTTGTTCTCAATCCGGCACAAATTCCCAGAATCCGTGTCGGATTAGGTGTTACCCGTGTAACAGTTAATGGGCGTTACCCTGACTGCGGGTCCCACTTGGATGAATATGTTATATATCCATGCCGTCCATCCGTTTTTCTAGATCATTTTAGGACGTGGATCGAAAAATTAAGCAGATCCAGATATCAGGTGGACCACACCACAGGAAACAGTGGTGATTGAATGCTCACCATTAAAAACTACCCAGGGCCCACGGTAATGTTTATTTGCCATCCAACCTGATTGTAAGGTCAAACAGACCTGGATGATGGGAAAATACAAAGATCAGCTTGATCCAAAACTTTTATGGCCCACAATAAGTCTTTAAGGGGTCGTTTGGATGTCTTTAAATGGTTTAAGTGGAAATGATTTACAGGTAAATGACTGTCTGAGTGTCTGTGCTTGGATAGCCTGCAAATTGTTTAATTCCTGTAAATGGAGAGTCAATCTTTTCATTTATGGCCGTTAGGCTGTAAACGGAGAGCCTGTAAATGAAATCACAGCTTTTTACCTGTAAATCAAATGGGAATGAAAGCTGTAAATGATTTCATTTACATTTTACAGGCATTTTTCAGCATACGAACACAAACTGTAAACCATTTATCTATAAATCATTTACAGGCATCCAAATGACCCCCAATGGTCAATCACCACAGTTTCCAGTGGTGTGGCCCACATGAGATTTGGATCTGCTTGAGTTTTAGGATCACGTCCTAAAATGAGCTGGGAAAACTGATGGACAGCATGGATATACAATACATTCATCAAGGTGGGTCCCACATGGTTAGGGTAACACCCACTTTACCTGAGAATACCTAGTCGGCTCACCCAAAAATCATCCATCATCATGCTCGCCAGTATGGCCCCATCTCACCCGTTGTTTCGAATTGCTGCCGTTTCATCAATCTGTTTGATCGTTAGGTCAAGTTAGATGTCAATCATTGTGCTTTTTGGTTTTGCATTGCTGATGGTGTGGATGAATTTGTTTCTTCTTCTAGTTTACACAAATCTACGCCTAAGTGTGTGGGAAATCTGAGCCGCACTTTGGGTGGATCCTGCAGCAAACATGACCCGGCCCACGGTAATTCAAATTTCAAACTCCAACTTGGATGCAAATATATCAAAGAAAAGAAGAAAGGGATTCTGGCAAGAAGTCAACAATCTTCTAGCCAAATACTAGGGAAAAAAAAAACCCTCTCCAAATCTTCTACCGAATAAAACCAAGAAAAGAAACATGAAAACTAAATTTCTATTATATATCATGATAGGCTTGGGCCCATCTCACCACCAAAATGAAAATCATAATAATAGAAAATAACCAAACTACCCCTAAATCCTGTCACTACTATATGGGCCTTATGTAAATGGGCCAAAACTCGCCAAACATCTTCGAAATTGTATGATCTTAAGCTCACTTGAAAGCTTACTCGATAAGCTATCAATTGGACCAATTTCGTGTCAAGCATAGTTTGGTGTCCCAAGAGTGGTCGGCTAAGAAAGTGACGAAATTATAAAAAAAATTTATTAACTAAATCGTTACTCAATCTCACCCTACAGACTAATTAAATAAATAAAGTTGATAACCATATGGCTGATCCCATGGGCCTTATAATTTAAGTTGACCGTTGATCCATGTAACTGATCATCAAGCCTGCCTCTCCAAATCCTCTTTCAAAGTAAAGAAATAGAACCTCAAAGAAGTTTTATTCAAATCATCATGGGATCAGTCATATGGTTATCAATTTAATAAGTTTTATTTATTTAATGAATCTTTAGGGTGAGATCGAGTCATGATTTAGTTGATAAATTCTCTTTTGTATTTTAATCACTTTCTTGGTGGGCCACGTTTGGGGCACCAAACAATGTCCGACTAACACAAAATTAGTCCCGATTGATAGCCTATTGAGTAATCTTTCAAAACGAACCAAAGAGCATGCAATTCTAGGGCCGTTTGGGTGAGACGTGCCTCATTTTACATAAGGCCCATATGGTAGTGATGGAGTTTAGGGGCAGTTTGGTTATTTTCTATTATTAGGGCTTCTCCTTTTGGTTTTATGGAGATGTAATGCATTAATGTTATGATTATGCAATAAAAATTTGGTTTTCATATTTCTTTTTTTGGTTTTATTTGGTGGAAGATTTGGAGAGGGGTTTTTTCAGACTATAGCATTTGGTCAAAGGATTAATAGGTTTTTCCCCACAATCTCTTTCTTCTTTTTTGTGATCTATTTGCATCCCCTTTTGGAGTTTGCATTATGCGGTGTGTGAGAAAAAAAAAAAAACAGATGGTTAAAAACAAGTTGCCAACAGTCCACATTCAACATACACCTGTGTCCCGCTTGATGAATTGAATGGCTTGAATTTTGGGTTGGGTCATTTACATGGTGGGGCCCACCTTCTGCAAGGGTCAAGTTTCCTGAGTGCCAGATTGGCCATATGTAGATCTGCCCGTGGACTTAGGAAAACGAATTGCCAACAATTCACATTCAACATACACGTGTTGTGCCTGATGAATTGGCCAGCTTGACTTTTTGCACTGGGTCATTTATACTGCGGATCCCACATGTTGCACAGTTCAGATTTCTTGCATGAGTGCCAGACTGGACATGTGTAGACCTGGTTGTGGGCTTAGGAAAACAAATTACCAACAGTCCATATTCAACATGAACATGTGACCTGCAAATGACCTGTTGCACTGATCCAATTTCTCGCATGATGCCATACTGCCCATGTTTAGACCTGCCTGTGGGCTTAGGAAAATGAATGCCAACAGTCCACATTCAACATATAGAAGTGACTTGCCAATGAATTGCAATGCCAACAGCCACATTCAACATACACGTGTTGTGCCTGATGAATTGGCCAGCTTGACTTTTTGGACTGGGTCATTTATACTGCGGATCCCACATGTTGCACAGTTCAGATTTCTTGCATGCGTGCCAGATTGGACATGTGTAGACCTGGTTGTGGGCTTAGGAAAACAAATTACCAACAGTCCATATTCAACACACACATGTGACCTGCAAATGACCTGTTGCATTGGTCAGATTTCTCGCATGATGCCAGACTGGCCCTGTTTAGACCTGCCTGTGGGCTTAGGAAAATGAATGGCAACAGTCCACATTCAACATATAGAAGTGACCTGCCAATGAATCACTTGACTTTTTGGGCTGGGTCATTTGCATGGCATACCCCACCTATTGTACAAGTCAGATTTCCCGCACATGTGCTAGATTGGCCATGTGCAGATGATGCAGGACCGAATGATCTAACGTAATATAATGCCATGAAATTAAAAGACAGATTAACTAGAGCAATGGAACGAAAAAATAAAGCTAATTTACCATAAATTCAGAAATTTCAAATTCATGATATGTCCAAATTCAAACCTACAACAATCCCGCATTACAAATCTCATAAATCATTAATTAACTAGGAGCTATGGGGGATAGAACCCCCCTCATAGCATAGGGTTAAATCTGAATTCAGTGGAAATCATGTGTCTTGTAAGAGTTTGATGTATTAGGGCTATTCAAAGGCTTGGGAATGTAGGAAAATGGGTTTGGGGTATCTAAACTTAGATGAATTAGGGTTTGGAACATTAGAGTGACGTTTTGGGTTGGGATTTCGGATTTCGGGTTAAGGGCTTTAGGACTTAGAGTTTCTAAAATTGGGAATATGGGTTTCAAGTTATGGGAATTGGGGATTTATGATTTGGCTAAGGGCTTTTTATATTTTGGGGATTGGATATCTAGATCAAGGGATGGAGAATTATGATTTTGAAAATTAGGGTTTGTGGATTAGGGTTTGAGAGTCTAAAATCTAAGTTAGGGTTTTGGATGGGTTAAGGTTTGATTGGATGTGGGTTCTAGGGAGACAAAAGAAAAAATCAAAGAAGAGAGAGATTGGGGAAAGTAGAGAAAGAGAGAAGAAAAGAGAAGAAGGAAGATAATACATTGATGAGAAGAGAGAAAAGTAGAAAAGATAACTAGGGAATCGCTCCTGTGGCTTCGCACCACTAATCCAATCATATGATGAAATTTTGCTCAATCTCAAAGTAAAAGGAGAGAAATCTCTTTCATTCATAACATGCATAATGGTTAGGGTGGGGACGTCCAACCTTTTTTAGTCTCAGGGGGAAAAAAAAAAAAAAAACTTTTACAAAAAGGCACTATCAAATAAGATTCTTAACATAAAGACGCTTAATGAATTAAAAATTGTCCCTAATTCCCTAATCTTAACACAAATATGAGTTATACCAAAGACAACGAAACATTTAAACAAACTAAACAACTAAACTATTCCGTAGCCCATGGGGTCCACGATCAAGATGTCCGAGAATGATGATCCAATGGTTTGATCATCATGTCCACTCAATCCAACAGTCCATTGTGTCCATCAAGCTCCTATATGCAGCCCACATGCATCTTTCCAGTGTGGGGTCCTCAAAGATGCGTGAACATGCACGTGGGGTCTTTAATGTGGCTAGGAATGTGAATTGGCCAAGTGGGCCCCATATAATGGTCGTCTAGCCATAAGGAGAATGGTTCAGCCCTCCTCCTCTGTTATGTTCCTCGGATGTCCTCATCAGCAGACATGCCTGTGGTCATAGGAAAACAAATCGCTAATAGTTCACATTCAACATACATGACCCACCTGCTGAATCATCTAGGTTGACTTTTTGGGGCTGAGTCATTTATATGGTGGGGCCTACCTGTTGTAAGGGAGAGATTTTAGACCTGCCCATGGGCTTAGGAAAGCTCTTATAGTGTTTGATAATTGTTGACGAACTATTGCATTGCGGTCTTCCATACAGTCGCTTACTTCATAATGTTTTGAGAAATCATGATTAGCGGCTCACATCTATAAGAAGCCTGCAGTTTCAATAGCTTCCCATGTGTAAACGTTTCTCCATTCTACACTATTTTATCTCCTTCTTTTGCCATTCTACGCTATTTTATCACCTTCAAACATGGATTTTTTTATTTAATGACTCGAACAGACTCGTTCTCTCTTATGCTGAATCAAGACCAGGCCAATTTTTGAGTTAATCCGTCAGGTTGAGCTGGGTTACACTTTATTCTCAATCCCGACTCATGATGCCAAACTGGATTGGACTCGATCAAGTCCAAGCAAGGTATTCAATAACGGTAACAGTAGCTGTAATGACTAGCCTTATGGCCGTTGCAATACGGATCATAACGCTGTGGTGGTCAAATTTTTTAAAGGAAAAAATGTATCGGCCAATTATAGGCCTCTATTGGTCCATTATGGCCTCATATTGGCCTGTTATGGTCATTACAGGCTCTTTACAGGCCTTTTTAAAAAAAAAAATTCAAAATCGGGTATTATGGCCCCATATCACATAAGGTCACCATCTTTACTATTACATAATGGCCGTAACGTAACCATTTTTTAATACCACAAGTCTGAGTCGCATTGGACTTGGATGATTCACATTGGACTTGTACTAGATCATTTCTTGCCTTCAAGGGGGTTGCATTCTTTAATTTACTGAGGAAAACAATTCTAATATGCATGTATCGAGTTAGGAGCCTGCAATTCACAATCACCCTTTCAACTTTCAGTGATACAGAAGCACATAGGTGTAAGTTATACCGTTTCTTACCTAAAGTTGGAAATTAAAGGATGTATTTATCATTATGGTGGGTGCCAATATCAATAACCTTTCATTATCCTAAACTAAAATTCCAATTTCTACTTTTTCATTTTTCTCATTCTCCTGGGATTTTTTCTTTTTTTAACTAAAGAAAAAACAACAGAACCAAGACGAGTGTCTCGAGATTGGATGTATTGAATGTATCAGTTGTAACATATCGCCCAAGGAGTGATACTTTTTGAAAGAAGAAGAAGATATTTTGAACACTGATTGGAACATATCTTTGAACTCTTTTGGTGAATTCTTTCTTTGGAATCTATACGGTGTATTTAGCTGTGGAATATCATCACCAACACCATCATCATAGCCCTGTCCTAGCTATTTGGGGCCGTCTTCCATGATTAGCTTGGCTAGTGTTTGGTGGCAGGCTGCCACCTAACATCAACACTCCCTATTTAGCCGGGCCTGGGACTAGTTGGTGGTTTCTAGCAGGTGGAGTTTATCTGTCACAAAACCTTCTCCCCCCCTTTCTTTCCAAGCATTATTTGTTTAAGTTCGTAAGCTAATTATCTAGTAAAATCCAGTTCTAGACAATGATATCCAAGTTATTTAGCACTCAATCTTAGTGTCAAACTCCAGCTATTTAGCAGTATAGTATGAACAATAATATCATACCTTTAAATTAATGTATTATGATCTATTTGTCTAGTTTTACTTGGAATTTTGATATGCAATTTGTTTTAAGTTTTTATTATTCAAACAAGAAATTTGCTGTCAACAGAACTTCGAAAAGGTCTTATCCTTCGCACAGAAACCTGTACATGTTTTTGGCATTTTTCCAGATATCTAATGATTACCATTTATGAGCTTTTGGTCCCTTGATTTGAGTTCCTTCTGTATCTTTCATTCTTTTAGATCTTGAAATTGCTGAAGGCTAAGTGTATGTTTTGAGACGAAATAGTTTTCGAAAGGTCATTATTGGTTGAGCTAATAAAAGTTTTGAAGCATTCAAGGTTATATTTCTGAGGTCTTGTCCTGTTGTGCATATAATCTAACCTGGTCTCACGTAGTCTGCAATTCCAATTGTGTGTTGCATATGTGTTTTATTTTCATTGTAGTTCGAGTATTGAGTGTTGGTCTTCCTTGGATAATACTACTGCAGAAAACAGATACTAAATCTCAAACCTGTTTTTGATTTTATAATTATTTATAATACTAATGAGGTTCTCATAATAATCTATTTGGAGCAATATCTAGGGATTGGGAAGGGCTGATCATTCAGTGATATGCATGGTTAAAATATCATCTAATATTGAGTCAATTTGTCCATGTCCAGTATCAGCCCTAGAGACAATTTGGTGGCCCGATTCAGAAAAGAGGTCCAAATCTAACAGGTTTCTTTTGACTTGTTCTGACTTGGCTGATTCAACCCGTGAGCTGTTCATTTTGAACAATCACTCATTATGACTCATCAGTATCGAGTAGTCACAGTGACGGATATATAATGAAAGGGGACCATGTAAGTTAAGGCTTCAGATTGATTTCAGCGCAGCCTATCCTAGTCACATCAGTTTCGGCAATCCGACTTAATGGATTCGATAACGAAAACCAGGATTTGTCCCTGGTAATATGAAAGTGAAAACGGTCTTACTTATACACCTGTACTTGGTTAAAATTGCCATCAATGTCTTGGATATTAAATTCTTTTATTATTTTATTTCTTTCTAACCTGTTCTAATATTATCATTTTCTGGAAGTTGATGTGCAGAAGAAGAAACTGATCCACACAAGATCCCAACAAAACACAACCTGCGGATGGCATTATTTTGGCTTGTACAAGGTTGTCAACCTGGAGATTCATTAGTATTTCACTATTCTGGCCATGGATCACATCAACGGAACTATAATGGGGAAGAAATCGATGGATATGATGAAACGCTTTGTCCGTTGGACTTCGAAACACAGGGTATGATTGTCGATGATGAAATCAATGCAACGATTGTCAGACCTCTCCCTCGTGGGGCGAGGCTTCATGCAATTATAGATGCTTGCCACAGTGGCACTGTACTAGATTTACCATTTCTCTGCAGAATGAACAGGTCAGTGACCTATTACTTTTTTTTCTGGCAAGCAGATAGCAAAATTTTATTCTGTTTTATCAATAAAAAAATTGTTTTCCTTATTTGTTCATATTTATGATTTCCAGGGTCCATTTGTTTTTATGTTTCCTCAGAAAAAGAGTTTTTACTAGCTTTGGTGTTCTTCTTAAGTCATCTTGATACATGAAAATATAGATATTTTGTCATGTAGCTCTCATTTGTCGAGATGCTTGCTCAATTGGATCCGAGAATATACTTATCTATTGCTTTCTTCTTAATAGGTTCCGGCTTACTGTTCTTTATGAAATTGTGTTGGATAGTCTAACACGACACCCTACGCTATATGCAGAAGCTTGGCGCGGAGCTACTAGAATAATGGCTTAGTCTGGGGGGGGATTAGGACCTTTTGCCTACTTAAATTATTCTACAATTTAAGCTAAGTAAGCAAGAACACTTTAGCTTCCAAGCCTAAGTGGCTCTAATCATAAAGACTAGCAAATGATAAAGCAATTAACAAACTAGGCTAAACACATAGATTATAAAGATGCACCATGTTGAGCTTCTAATCAATTTGCAATTATCTAGACTACAAAGGAGATGACTACCTATGTAATGCCCCGAGATTTCGGCTCTCGTCAATAACATAACGGCCTGAATTTTCCAAGGTTATTTGGAATGTGCAAATGTTATACCCGTTACATATTTTCTCACAAACGTGCACATTTCACACTATTTGGAATCCATGAGCAAGGTGGCGGAACCATACTTATATATCATTTCATTAACTAAACTAAATCATCAAACCATGTAACTGTCATTCAATCAATCACCATGTTCATAACTGTGTCCCCCTACTAGGATTTATTACAAGTTCAAAACACTTAATCAATGATAGAACTAGAGTAAAACTATGCAGTCTCATCTTCCACCATCTGCTCCCTCGAGCCATCATAGTCGTCTCCTTAAGGCTCGAGCTCCTGAGGATCATCACCTGCAATGTTTTATATTGTTTTCCACAAAGAAACCATCAAAAGCGGCATAGTGAAGAACTACTTTAAGGTTAGAATAATAATCACATAAAAATCATGACAAAACATCCATTAATCTTACTTAATGCAATGTATGATATGCATGACCCAGCATATGAATTCTTAGACATGCCGCCAAGGATTTTGGGACATGCAAGCCTACAGTTTTGCCTGACCACATGAGAAACGGGACGCTCATAGACCAATTCTACACACGACAGTATACGAGAGAAGCAGGACTCTCTAGCTTATTCTCAACTCCATACACCTACATGGAGCCACTTGCATGCATGAGTTTAGCCATCATTTGTTATTCTTACCAATTTACACCAAGTCGATTAACGTACAACTAACCTTTGGTACCACAACAACCATCCTCATGGCTCATCACTCACTAAAACAGCTGTAACCAACGCATCACATCCCAGGATGGCGGCCCGTGCTACTAAGGTTCATAATAATTCATGCTCATCTATAGTCTTATGGAAATCCTTGACAACTCAAAGAATAAGAAAATAAAAGGAATTTACCAACCACTTAATCAGGCACTCTGATACCACCACCACAGATCAGGATGACCACTTAACCGGACAAGCTAAAAGCGTCTTCTCATGTTAGGGCAACATCTTAACCGGGTGTTCTGATATTCATCACCACAGATTAGGGTCCGTCCACAACATACATAAAAGAAAAACATCATAAGGATCCCCATTAGACAATGTCAAGTATTCTTTATACAATATGGAAGGAATGGTGGTCCCTTTGAAGGTGGTTACACAATTCTTATATGTGCAACAATCATTCCATTACTTGTTTGTTCTCTAAGTCCATTAAACGTCATCATCACTATGTGATGAGAATAGGGTATTTAAAAGCATTTATACATAACTCAATAGGAAGAAAACAAAGAAAGACAAAGTATGTAAAAATCAACAACATTCAAAACATGAGATTTTAACCTAATCTTAAAGGAGTTCTCACCTTATGATCTTCGGCGTATAATAGATATAGGATTGTTAAAAAAATATAAAAAAAAACCCTCTTCTCTCTCTCTCTCTCTCTTTCTCTCTCTCTCCCCAAAAACGTGAGTGATGCTCTCTCTTGCTGGGAGAGACCCTTTATATAGAGGTTTGGGTCAAAATTAGGGTTTTAGGAAACTACTTAAGCTATACATAGACGGTTGGGGTTTAAACATAAGTTTTAAGATGTTTCAGCACACTTTGGAGAGCGTACGCTCAACAGTTTGAAAGGAGGTTTTAGACGTGTGTTGTCATGGGTATGGGCCACAAAATGGACATGGTAGATTTTGGAATGGGGCCCACGAACGATCGTAGGGTCCACGTGAAGAAAATAGGAAAGAAAGGGAAGAAAAATATAAAGTTGTAAACGGACGGTTTATCTGACGATTGGACACTTAGGATGGGCTTGGATTGGTCCAAATAGACAGGTAGGGTTCACAAACTAAGGCTTCACAACTGTTAGATAGGTTTCTTGCGCACAAGAAGGTTATAAAGAATGATCTTTCAAGAGAAGAAATTTCTATTTTCAATGAGAAAGGCCATGTTGGCTAGCTAGGAGGGATCCTCTAGAAACTAGCTTCCCATGCAAGGAGAATCTCTAGATTGGAAGATCTTGTTTCACACGGTTAGCTTTGGAGGAGAAGATCGGCTTAGATTCGAGGTGAAACAACAAGATTTTTTGTGGGAGGGGGTTTTGGAAGATGGGCAACCGAATGGATGGTTCAGATTAGCGAAACGGGGCCCACCTGTGTGGCAGCGGACGCTGCCCGCCAGCGTCGTGCAACACACGATCAGCGTGCGTTTGACCGCACGTCCATCGTGCGTCCAACGCACGTGGACCCCACCGTGGTGCATGTGCTAAATCCACTCCATCTAATAGGTGGCCCCTACTATTTTAGGCCTTAACGCCAAAAATGATCTGGATCTGAGGTCGAGTGGCCCACTTATGATCTGATTTCTGATTAGGCTATTTCTGGGTTGATCGGAGGGCTGAAATTCGACGTGTGCGGCTAAAATGTGCTAAATAGTTTAAGTCTAGGATTTTGCGTCTTAATAATCGCTGAAAACTAGCGTATTTAAAAAGGCAAGTTAACTTAAGTAATACAATGGCATTTTCATAATTTTCTAAAAAGTGAGAGTTTTGCGAAATCCGACCTGTCTACGTTGTTTATGGGATCATTCTAAGCAACTTTTGTAAAGGTTCGTCTATCAAAACTCCTACGGATAATCCGTTGATTCCAATTCAAAGTAATCGGTTGATAATTAATTAAAATAAAATCCTCATAAATTCTTAAAAATCCAGGGTGTTACAACCTCAGCATTAGTCTAAAGAGCTATGTAGACAATATGGAAATCATCATGCTCAGCATATGTCTACAAGCCTAGTGAACATATATCTCGTGCGTGAATGTGTCTATCTAGAACATAGCATACATTCCAATTAAGCATTCATAATTAAGCAATTAAACATACAATGCATAAGTAGAAATATGCTCAAATCAATTCCAAACACAAGCATGTATAGTGGTTCAAGTACTTGTCTACTCCACTCTCGGTTCAAGTAATCATCCCTTGAGCACACCGGAATTCACTATGGGAGTTTAAATCAGGTTCCTCCTAACCTAGGTGTTTTAAGCCGACTCTACCCTACTGAGGTGTTTAAGGGTTCCACCCAACCCAGGTGTTTACAGGTTTCACCCAACCTTGTGGTCCTACACAAGAACATAACTTTATGCTCAACACTTGAACTAAGATCCTACAACTGAACCTGAATTTAGACTTACTCAAGCCAAGGTCCTCCAACTGAACCTAGCGTATACTCCTGCCGGTGGCTCCTCACTTGGAGACTTAATTTGGCCTTACAACCGGGCCTAAGTCTTACAACCGAACCTGAATTTAGACTTACTCAAGCCAAGGTCCTACAACCGAACCTAGCGTATACTCCCACTGGTGGCTCCCCACTTGGAGACTTAATTTGGCCCTACAACCAGGCCAAGGTCTTACAACCGAACCTAGCGTATACTCCCGCCGGTGGCTCCCCACTTGGAGACTTAATTTAACCCTACAACCGGGCCTAGGTCCTACAATCGAACCTAGCGAGTTTGCAATTCAAACTCTACACTCAATTCCCCATGGGAAGAAAGTGGTTGGACTCAACACAAATTGACAACTTTACTTGTCGGATTTGAGCCTCATTGATGCGTCGTTCTTGAGTCGCTTCTTCTAGCTCTCCCATACTTGAATCAGCTCCTCAATGCTCCCCCGATCTTGTTACCGATGCGTTGTCAATGCTTCAGATCCAACGATCAATCGCCTTACATATAATCTTCATGAGATGACCAACGTGATGGGAGGTGGTGGATCCTCTACAACTAGTAGGAAATGGTTGCCTAGAGGAATACACTTAATTGGATTCCTAGGATGTGTTTAGACAAGGGATCTACTTATGATTAAGGTGTTTAAACTCATAGAAATCAGGAGATAATAAGTCCATTCTCATATGAGCTTTGAATGCCCAATGCTTGTGATGAATCACAAGGAGAATGACTTGAATGAGTTAGGATTTGAGCTTCTAATGGTCTCCAACACTGGTGGCTTCTAAATCACTAAACTCCCTCTCTTAAGCCCAAAAACTGAACTCCCCGCTTTTATAGATAAATCTCCAACGGTAAAAAAACAAGCAGATTCATGATTCTTTGATGAATCGGAGATCCTACTCCGATGGATCGAAAAACTGTCCAGAGAGTTTATGAAGTTGCTGGACATCCAGTTCGAGGGATCGAAGCACTCTCCGATGGATCGAACAATCCACTTCGATGGCTCGAAGTATGTTGTTCGATTGATCGAAGAATTTTCCAAAGAGTTGACAAATGTTACTAGACATATGTTCGATGGATCAATCTGGTCTTCGATGGATTGAAGTCTCATCAAGACCGAACTTTGATGGATCGAAGTTCATTCGAAAATTGTTGTCTGGGCTGGTTCATTTACAACAGCTTGCACCTCTTTTATTAGCCTAACTTATCATGTTTTTCTAAGTGTTCTAAGACTAATGATGATGACTAAGGGTTTTCTTATATGGTCCAAGTTATCTAGAGGTTATGGTGTTTTGGTTCTAAGGGTTAGGGTCACCAAGGCATCTCTTTTACCTGTTCTTCTTCCTTAATGCTTCTTATCCACTTGAATCCTCGGTCTTCAGCTTGCCAAGGCTCAACTGACATTACAATACATGGACGCACATGATTGACAAATAAGGTGCACTAGTATACCACAGAAAAGTGCACTAACACTTTGGACTTCTCTTAATAAGCATGACCCATCAAGTTGATTGGAGTGTCGCTTATCCTTCATGAGTTGTTAGTCGATCTCTTTTGTTTTACCTAACAATGTGATCCACTTAAACAAGGAATTGGGATTCTTTTCTTTTGTTTTCTTTCTTCTTCTTTTTCTTTTTCTGGAAAGCCTCGTCGCTATGAGGAGCTGTGAAAATGGTGTTGGGTTGCACCACAAATTTTAGATGCAAGATGCTAGGGAGGGCTTGACTAGATATGGAAAGTTATTAATGAATGTAATATGAGGACCTTTTTTAGCTAGGTCGAAGAACTGGATAGATCCATAGTATCTACATGATAATAATTTCGTTGATCCAAGTAGAAAACATTTGAACTTTGTGTACTTCCAGAACTTACTTTCAGTTATTCTAGATAGATACATCATACATGGTAATATTCAACTCTCTCCTGCCTTTGGAAAAGAAGAAGAAGAAAAGATTCAACTCTTTCCATAGGACCTAGGAGGCTGTGGCTTCTTAAAATGTTTGTTTCTTGCAATATCAGATTATTTTGGCATATACATAAATGCATGCATATGTAGCCAAATTTTTTATTAGGAGATCCTAACTTTTACAATTTTAACAGTCATAACTCCTATACCCTGTTTTGGGATGGCTAAATCATTTCCGCTGCAGAAATTGGAGCCTTTTATCCGGAATTTCCTATGTTCATCTCTCGTTGATATGGATCTAACTCATGCCTTCAGCCTTTACCAGCCTCCCATATTCATGTATACATGGACACAGTGGTCAGTGAGAACCATGTTACGGTTTAGGTTACAAGATTAGCAATTTCAGGTCTACAAGTTAACAATAGGTTACAAGATAAGCAATTTCAGGTTTATAAGTAACTTAACAAAGACTCAAGGTTGAAAGTAATTTCAGGAACTGACATAGTGAAGTTGTCGTAGTTTCAAGGTTGAAATTTGGATGAATGTCATGTATGAAAGTTGTTGTGATGGAAGATTTTTTTTGAAGGATGATGGAAAAAAAAAAAAAAAAAAAGCCTGCTTGCAACAGCAAAGCAGGAAAAGAATACAAGGATACAAAAGGGGGCCTGCCAACCACCAAGGAGGCAGCCAGCTAGCTTTCAAATGATTACAACTGAAATCTTTCCATTCAGACACCGACACTTTAACCACCTACGTAACAGCCGCAACCAAGCAAAAGTTGTTGTGATGGAAGATTAGCAGCCTGTATTTGCTAAGTTGAATGATTTAATGGCTTGAATCTTCTAAAACACTTCAAAACTTTTTTTTTCCCCTCTTTGCTAACATGTGCCTTCTTCTATGGGTACAGGAGTGGGCAGTATGTATGGGAGGACCATCGCCCTCGATCAGGTACATGGAAAGGAACAAGTGGAGGGGAGGCCATCTCGTTTAGTGGCTGTGATGATGATCAGACCTCTGCCGATACCTCGGTGAGATCCCATTTCGACAATCTCTCTAGTATTAGTGATGTTTACGACTCAAAAAAAAAAAAAAAAAATCAATTAAGCCAAAAATCCAACTTTAAGGACTTTTTCCTATGGTCTGTAGATTAGGCAATTCTCTTAAGTGGTGGCTATTGACAATTAATTTCTTGAATTTGTATGAACAGGCATTATCGAGGGTCACTTCAACAGGTGCCATGACCTTTTGTTTCATCCAGGCAATTGAGCGTGGAAATGGAACTACATATGGGAGCATACTGAATGCCATGCGAACCACCATCCGCAATGCCGGTGATGAAATGGGAGGTGGCGTAGTGACATCACTTCTCACCATGCTTTTAACAGGAGGCAGTGGTGGTGGTGGGTTGAGACAGGTATGGGCACATAGTTCTAAACTCTGTTACTCGACTAGGAACTTGATTTCATTGGGAAAACTTGCTTGTAAGTTTGAGTCGGTCAAGATCATAGGACTTGTAGAGTTAGCTCAAGTATTCAGTTGACCGGACACTACTCATGGAGACTTGAACCATGTCATTCGGCTTAATGAGAGGTCATAAAAATTATAAATGCAGCGAGTGAGAATTGAATTTATAACCTCCTCTATGAAAACATAGCTTGTAACCACTGCTCCAGCAACTGCATCTGGGCTCATTGCAAGTAGCTTAAATAATTATAATACAAATAATTTAAATATTTACAACTGTTTTTAATACTTCTATTTAATTATTAAATACCAAGTCGAGTCAATTGAAGTCTCAAGCTGACTCGGCTGGACATCGAGTTGAGTTTTTGGGTTTGAACTATAATTGGCTCTCACCAGATGAGCACACGAACCCAAATAAGTTATTATATGTATCTTTACACACAAATATATTTGTGTGGATGCTAGCATGCATGCATATGCAAGTGTACATGCACAAAATATTATGGTATGCATTGGTACAGTTATATAAAAAAAAAAAAAAAGTATTTCCGCAGTAGGTAGGACCAAAAAAGAAACATCCATCTGTGCCTTATACATGATGTGCCAACGTACATATGGACAACGCATTTGTGCCTTACAGATCCCTCAGTGTTAAGCATGCATGCATTAAGCTTATGCATAAGCATCCATGCATTTATGCATGAATAATGCACACATGATTATGCTATGCATGGGAGTAAAATTTACTGCACATACTGCACACATGAAAGGGGCCTTGATAAATAGAGAGTAAAAAATAAGCCTGTTGTATGACCTTGGAGAGTCTCAAGGGCTGCAGGTTTCTTAAGCAGGAGTGGAATCCTGAGTAGATGATTCATACAACTATGTTACAGACTGATTTCTGGTTTTGCCTCTGCTGCAGGAGCCACAACTAACTTCCTGTGAGCCTTTTGACGTGTATTCAAAGCCATTCTCTTTGTGATTTATATTCTCTCTGGCTCTCTCTATCTCATGGCTTTCCTACGGCTTGGCCCGCATCGTCATGTACGGTCACATATAGTTGCAGGTGGAGCCTACTTGGGTAGAAAGGCACCTTTTGTTGTTGTTATCTGCATTTTTATTTTTTATTTTCCTGTCGGGGTGATACTTGCCTAATGTGCATATATTGAAACTCTTATAATCCTGTATTTTCATACTGTGTCTATAATCAAATCGCTGTGAGCCATTTTGGTTTATCATCATCAACGTCCATCCATGCATGGAATTAAAACGGCAGACCATGAACTATTATGTATCTTTCCTTTTAGGGCCCAATTTCGATGTATTGTAGGTGTCAATGGACATGAAGCTCTCTCCATCCAAGTGTTGTGGGGGAATCCCAGCATGTATTCAGAATGGCTTTAATTGTGCATTCAGAATAAGATTCTTAAATCCCATTTTAAAG
The DNA here is from genome assembly GCA_003013855.2 of Liriodendron chinense. Classification (NCBI taxonomy): domain Eukaryota; kingdom Viridiplantae; phylum Streptophyta; class Magnoliopsida; order Magnoliales; family Magnoliaceae; genus Liriodendron; species Liriodendron chinense. The sequence continues at coordinate 7,202,418 of PVNU02000637.1, read as the reverse complement.
TCATGTGGAAATTTTCCCGCGGTCCTTGGATGGTGGGTTATTCGTATTACTATTTACTTCTCAGTGCATGCCCTATAAAGAATCTTCTTATTTAAGTGGTAGATCTCAAGGATAAGGTCAAAACATTAAAAGCTAAAACATGGATATGGACTAACCGGGTTTCCAAACTGAGTCTGTGCTCGGTCCAACTCAGCGTCAGCCTGACGCTAATTTGGCGTGTGTTGGCTGGCCACTCGGGCATCCAGGCATAGCCTGCCAGCAGTCCAAGCTCAGCTGTCATATTTGGGGACTGATTTTTCAGCCCAACAGGTTCTGACTGAGACAAGGTTTGGTATTGTTTTCTATTGGGGTCTAGCCCCTCACACCTAATTTACCAGTCTCAGGCCTGGAGCCATTCAATCCGAAGAAATCAGTGTCCGTCTCGGACTCGTGCATCTCCTGGTTCTTTGTTTGGACCGCATGTGATTGAACCAAGAAACAGCTGTGAATCATATGATCTTGGGCATCAGAAATTGGATCGTGTGTAGATCAACACTCCATAGGAAGCTGTAAATGGGTTCATCGTACGTAATTCAGACCACTGATCTGGTGGGCCCTGATGTGGATAGGGAATATTCGAAGACTCCCTGATTGACAACCATGACCTTTGATCAATGGCCTTCAAATAAGAATAGCTTAAGAAAATACAACGGACATTCAATGTAATGTAATGAAGTTTTTTTTCTTATGATAGAATGTTTCACTCGTTTTGTTAACAAAGAAAATAATGAAATCTTAAACAACACTCTTGACCCTTTTTATATTAAAATTTTATGCGTAAAATGTTATGTGACCATTATCTTGTAAATACGAGATTTTCACATATTATTCAAACAAAATGCTTAGTGTCAATGGAAATCAGTATTGGATAATTATTACATGTTCTTTTCCCACTTATTAAACAAGCCCTCATTGTGATTTCCGTATCTATTTGAAACGAAGCTCTTCTAAGGGCCTCTTTGGGATGGACTATAAATGGCCAAACAGAAACAGTCCATCCTTTAAAATTGCATTTCCATGAATTTAACTGAAAATGTGAAATTAATTTGGATGTTTGGTAAAATAACATCCTATTTCCATTTCCGTTGTTTGCAATAATTCTCATAGCAGAAATCCACAAACAGCATTTGATGAAAAATGCACGATGTTAGACGGCTAGTCTTCTATACCCTCAAGATTTTATGGGAGCCCACCCATGGCCTAGCCTATCATGTCAATGGTCGGGATCAAATAAACATCACCACTTGTACAGTATTGATTAACAAGAAAAGATTGGATAATCAATCCAAAATCTCTAAAATGCAGATCACACTTGATAGGCGTTCCCTCTTAGGAGGAATAGCTTTATGAAATAATTCTATCTGATCAATGGTCGAAAGAAAGTGTTCCAAATGAATTAGAAGAGTGGGCTCCCCCTTTAATTGCTCAATATTCTCATCATTCGCTGTGATTGTAGACTGTATACATCCAATCAACGGGCAAAATAACAGATGTTCTTTTTGGATAACATAGAGAAATGCTGATTCATTCAGTCACATCATCCATCATGTGGGGTCCATCATACGATTGTCCACACCTCTCAAGAATGGCATTCGTGGGATAATCCAAACCGCATCCCTGATTTGAGGAACATGTGCTTATGTGTCGAATGTGTGGCATTTGGCAAAAATGATATTTGATATTTTGAGCAGACAAGTCTGTTTGCAGAAAAGAATTTTACAAGAAATACCTGAAAATAAGGTGCGGAGGATATTGTTATTTACATGAAAGAAAAATCCCTGGTAATTTCCAACCCAAGTGGAGATTTCCGCACATCCAAAAAATCATAAGAACAGTGTAACCCTCCACAGAAGGTCCAAGCTGTTCATCTGATGCAGTGCCAAAAAAAAAAAAGGCCATTCCACTCACCAGGTGGGCCACATTGACAGCATTCAACATGGGCGGACCAATGCCTGCCATTTGGCTTTGATCACGCTTGCGCATACAGCGCATTGGCACATAATGGTCATCGGCATGTCTTTAAACTGCTGAGAGGAATTTCAGTTGGTCCATTTTGGGTGGCAGTTTCAATCCACCTCATAAGAAAAGAGAAAAAAACGATGATAAAGAAACTATTGCAGAAACATGAGATTGCACAGAAAGAAATACAAAGCACGGCAATATGGAAAACCACCTCTTCCTCACTGCTGCCATCAACCTGGCTCCATTGATTTTTTTTTTTCCAGCAATTGCAGCACAGTAATGAATAATAATAAAACATGAAAAAAGATGACCATATATAAGAGCCCTGAACAAGATAACATCTCTAGACATGAATTCCTTGCCCGATACAGTCCCATCTTCTAAATAAATGCTTTCTTTGATTTGATGGGATCTGGGGGCCGAAAATCCTCCAACCGTAGATTGGAGCTCACACGGATCTCGTTTAAAACTGAGTCACCTTTCTCTCTTCTTATGATCTCGAGAATGCTCACAAGAAGATCGGATGCGAGCCCACTTTGTAGCAGGCATCCTGGTTCTTCCCCACCTTCGCGTATCAATCTTCCAATCTCTTTTAATGGAATGACATTTTCTGCGACGACTTGCCCGATGATTTTGCCAAGATACTCTGCAGCCTTTGGAGAATCAGTCACAGCATCCTCCAACATGGAGAGCACAGATTCAAAGCTGGCAAGAATACAACATGCAAGGTAAGAAAAGGTTCCGGCATTTTGGATTGAGGAATTAAATCATGGTTTCCAAGTACAACTCAGTCTCGGCTCATTCTCAGTCCATACAGTTGCAAAACCAACCAATAACAGGCCAAATTACCCAAAATGGCTGAAACTGAGTCCACCCTATTAGATGGAAAACAGTGCATATGAACTTCTGTAAACTAAGGAAACAAGTATTTTACCCTCTGACGAGCTGAACTTGATTTAGCAAGTTATCTCGAGACTTGCAAAGGTTGACAAGAAGCTTAGCCAACAGATCCCTGTCAACGTCGTTCTTCCTGTCGAAGGAGTCTGTGACCCAGAGCATTACCATTTCTGGATAGAAACCTGGGGACTTCAAATCTTTAATGCATAGCTTAACCTCTTCCTCATTTCTGGCACTGAAAATGAGAATTGGAATTTTTAGCTTGCAAATTAGAATACCAAGGCAGAGGCATCCGAAGATTTGGTATGAAGTACAAAGTCTCACAGGTGATGCATGGTAGGAATCAAAAGCAAGCGAAAGACGCATATAATTCAATTTGCCTTACTATAATTAAAAGATGTAAGTAGTATATTATTCTCTTACAAGTCATGATAGAATTCAGGTTCTTTCGATCCCAAGAGCAGTTGAACAGTGCAAAACAATTAAGCTCTCACAATACAACTAATTGAGAGAAAAGGGGGGGGGGGGGGGGGGGGGGGGGGGATTGGTTGAAAGCAGAACAAAAAGGTTTCCCCTACACTTTTTTCTCCTTTTTCCCACGATCTTCTTTTCTGCTCTTATGGTCCCTTTACATTAGATCCCATTGGGAGTTCACTTGGGAGGAGTTCTCTGCATCCCAGCATACGATTCTCTAACACACACACACCCCCCCCCTTCTGGATTGGGCTTTGGTCCCTTTGCAATTTGGGAGTGATTAAACATCTTTGGTCCCTTTACAGACCAATTGTTTTTTTTTTCCACAGATTTGGAAATTTTATCCTTTTTTTCTCTTTTCTTTTTTCTAAACCAAAGAAAAAACATTTTTGAGAAAAGGCTAAGTGGGATTATGATAACTCGAGTTAAAGACGCTTTGAGAAAAGATGAAAACAGAAAGGCCCTTGGACTAGATGGTATACAGTTGTTTTAAAAGTGCACGGGAAATATTGGTTTATTTTGGTTGACAGAGTTGCTCAATAAGATCATAAGATCAAAGAAAATGCCAAACAAATTGAGAAGTACGGAGGTACCTATTCATAAGAATAAAGGAGACATACAAGGTTGCAGTAACTATCGTGGGATTAAACTCATGAGTCATACATTGAAACTTTGGGGGAGAGTGATTGAGAAAAGATTAATTCATGAGAGAAATGTATCAGAAAGTTTAAATGCCACAACGATTAACCATTGAGGGTATTTTCCTACCTAGACAGCTGATGGAAAATAGCAAAAGGAGGAAGGATCTCCAAATGGTCCTTATTGACTTGGAGAAGCATATGATAGGGTCCCTAGAGAGTTAATCCAGTGGGAATTGAGAAAGAGAATCGCAAGAGGATACATTGGCATGATTAAGGATGTGAGGGAGCCAGTAAAAAATGTGAGGTCCACCTAGTGGAGAGACAAGTCGGTTTCCAATTAATGTAGGCTTACACCAGGGGTCGGCATTGAGCTTGTATCTTTTGGCATTGGTTAGTAATAGACGAGTTAACAAGCCATTTACAGGAAGAGGTCCCATTGTGTATGCTGTTTGCAGATGACAGAGTTCTGATTGACAAGATGAGGGAGGGTGTAAACACGGCTATAACTATGGAGGGATGCTTTAGTATTTAAATGTTTTAAAAAATTACTCAAGACTAAATAAATTATATGGAATGCACTTTAAATAACAGTAGGAGTGGAAACAAGGAATTAGTTAAGATCGATGACCAAGAAGTGCTCCAAAATAAAACCCTCTTCGATATCTTGGTCAATAATTCAGGAAAGTAGAGAAATTGAGAAGGTTGTAGCTCATAGATTTAGAGTCGGGTAGATGAAGTGGAGATGTGCCTCTTTCTAGAGCTTTATGCGATCGCTGCACATCAATGAAACTAAAGGAAAAATCTTATACAAAAGCTATAAGACCAGCCATGCTTCATCGGACAAAATGTTGGCCAGACAACGAGGAACATGTTCATGGGATGAACACAGCTGAAATGAGGATGCTACAATGGATGAGTGGCAAGACAAGGGTGGAATTAGAAGTGAATGAATTCCAGGGGACTTAAGTAGCAGCAGTAGGTAATAAGATGAGAGAAAGTAGACCTTAGATGATTTGGCCATGTGCAAAGGAGACCAAGAGCTGCACCTGTCAGGGTAAGTCGGTTCAAGTTGAAGGCTCCAAAAGCGCAAGCAGAAAGCCCAAAATGACGGGGGTAGAGGTAGAAAAGACTTGATGAACTATGATTCAACTGAGGACGTGGTTCTCAAATCTCAATAGAGTGGAATGGTAGGATAGGATTCATGTTGCTAACCAAAATTATTTACGATAATGCTTAGATGATGATGAGTCATACAAGCCCTCTTAAACAAGAAATTTCCCATTTGTTTTAGCCATAGGTTTTGATTTTTAAGTCAATCCAACCATTGGATCATAGTGATCAGGCCATTGCGCCACCAGATCTTCCACGTCTGGGTCCCCTGGACCCTAATTTTTTTATATTTATGTTTTTGTTATTTTTTTTAGATTTATTGGACGGTTTAGATTAGTTATTTGACTGGTAGTTTACTTATTTGGATGTGGGCCACCAGACTTTTGAACAGTGGCATTCTTGTAAATATTGAAAATTCAAGTTATAAAAGCATAAGGGGGGACGTCCAGCCCTAACCCAGTTTTGAGAGGAAAAAAAAAAGAAGAAAATAAAAAAGGTTTTCTTCTTCTTCTTGTGAGAGAGTGGATTCTCCTCCTTTAAAACCATACCTTCCAATCCAAGTGGAAGGGTAGTAGTTCTTGGTGGCTAACTTCTTCAAGATCTCTTCTTCTTCTCCAAGGTAGACCTTCATCCTTTTTCCTTCTTCTTCTTCCAACCACCCATCCAATCAATCCACCCATCAACCCATCCACCATACCCACGCACCCGTGCAAACGTGTGTACGCACGCACGTGTATAAACGTGTGCACGTTCACACGTGTGATTGTACACTTGGCCTCCTTCATTCCCCTCTCTTTGTTCCTTGCTAGATTCCATCCTCCTTTTCTTCAAAACCCTTAATTTCCTTTTCATTGAGCTTAGCCTACGTTAGATTGGAAGTTCTATCTTCCAAGCGGGCCATCCCTTGACCTTATTTTATATTCTCTTATTATGCACATGCAACTAACCTAGGATTATTCGGTTACCTACTTGATTTATCCTTGTTCTATGATGTGGATTGCTTAGATTTAATTGTTGATTGCTTATTTAATTCACAACTTGATCTCCTAGCACTCATCCTAAGCTAGTTTACATGTGTCCTACATCAAAGTCTAACAAACAATATTAGAGTATTCTCTAGGACCGCTTAACTTGGAGTGATTCTTCCCCCACAAAGATATAACACGGAATCCCATGCATCAAATGCCGCTTAACAACACCCAGTGGCATTCCCAACAACTTAACATGCAGATCCCACTACCCTGCACTCCACTGATTCCTCCAAACCTCTTAACTTCTCCAGCTTCAAGGTTCATCCCTAATATAATGCTATTTCCCATGTTAGGCCGGAGACAATTTCATTGCAACCGAATGAAATACTTAAAACCAAGGCCTCTTCATTTTCCACCCAAACCAAACAAGATGATGTTATATGCGTACTTCGTGTGCGAGTAGGGGTACTTCTGAACGCCCCAGTGACATTCCTTCAATCAATGCTGAAGTAGCAGCTTTCTGCAGTGTATTGTTGAGAGTTTCAGTATCAACAACGGACAACGACGATAGGGAATCCCCTTGGCAGATGCCACGAGAAATCTTGAAGAAGCTAAACAAGAAAATTTCTTGTTAACTACTGCATAATAAATATGTAGTAGGGAGACCATTGCATATTCGTGCTTTTTTCAAGGTTTTTTTTGGGGGGGGGGGGTGTATTGTGTTTAGTTTAAATGATAAAACTCATTTTGTATACAATTGCATCATTTATGGCCAGTAGCGCACAGTTCCATCCCCTAAACAGAAAACCTATAATGCATAGTAATTTTTGTGATGTTTTGAGATCAAAGTGTGTAACATCTCATCAACTTTCATTGAAAATTTTCACCATTTTCCTGAAGTTTCCCAATGTTCCCCCCCTCAGACTGTGATACCTGACGTGATACATGTGATGTTTCTGTTTCCCAAGGGTGCAATACATGGTGCAAATACATAAAACATTGGTCACAAATGATAAGACATAAATTCATTTATTAGGCCTTCCGGTTATTAAGGTGAATCTCTCAAACAACAGTTATTAAATATAGATCGTGCAGACAACCTCACAGTTATGGACCAAAATCTGGGTTGAACATGGTACTAGAACAACAGAATAAATCAAAGATCTTTGTCTAATAATATTAATAACATAACATTTATCCAACCTGGTCAGATAGTTCTATGAACAAAAGAAAAGTAATACAGGAAGAACAAAACAAGAATCTTTTGCTGAGCATTTGAACAGTATTAGCAGAGATGCAAGCAAAAATAAACGATAATCATCTACTTATATTTGTAGCTAATCTGGCAAAGAAACCATGACCTTAACTTGAATTTTTTTTTTCACAAGTGGATTTAGAAACTTGGAAACCAGAAAACAGGCCTAAACACGCACGAAAAAACGAAATGTTACCTGTAGAATTCCCGGATGGCTGCTATGGACATATCTCGCAAACGATCTTCTGACAAACTAGGTTCAGAAGGAACAGTATGGGCCCCGGTTGAAGGTCCCTGCACACGGCCTGTGGCAGGTGAAGTTGCCATGGAACTATCAAAAGGACGATCTGCATTTCTGAAATCCCTGTTCCCAAAAGATACACTGCGGTCTTGGGAATTTGATTGGTCATGAGCAGGTGTTGCTGCAAACCTATCTTGAATATGTCTCGGCGTGAGTTCTTCTCGTGAGTTATAAGGTGTCCAATCAGATGCAGAACTGTAACCATTTGGACCCGATGCCATTCTTCTAGGGTCACTAGTGCTCAGAGAAGCATCAGCCAAGGGGACACTTGACATCAGTGGCTGTCCTCTGATAGACATGCCCCTGGCAAGACCACCTTGAGGACCTAAGGTAATAGAATCATCATCAGTGGACCTTTGTGGCAAGGGAACTGACAATGTCCTGCTTTCAAAAGGATGCCTGTCTTCCAACCGAGCATCTTGAGCAGACATATATCCACCACGGAGTGGTGGCGGCAAATTGCGAATGCCACCCTGCTGGGAGCCTGGAGAAAACACAATGGAACTACGGGGACCATAATCGATAGGTTGTCCTCTCCTTGCTGAAGAAGTTATACTAGGCCCACGTGACGATCTATTTACTTGTAGCTGCCGTTCTTGAGCCGCATCCCTATGAACTTCCTCAATCTTTTTTGGTCCGTCAACTTTCCTCCTCTGTTGCCATTTATTCTTTCTCAGATCAATCGCATCCCTCAACATGAATCGCACCCTAGAAGATAGCTTCTGGTTGTTTGATAACTTCAGCATCATGTCAAAATATGCGTCCATATGTTCCTTGGCTTTGGGATGATCTATCATCTCACCAATTGTGCTCATTAACTTGCACAGAGCTTCAACATCCTCCTCGTCAGGATTCTGATACTGACCGAGCAACTTCTTAATGCATTCATGCATGATTCTCTCTGTCAACATCCTTTTCTTGTAGAGTTCTCCTATCAACCGAATATTCCCCAGCATACGCCTGCGTGCCTTGACCTTCTTCTGCTCTCTTTCCTCTTTGGACTGTTTAATTTCCCCCTCCTCCTCAGCTCTGTTAGCTTCAGCTTGCTCTCTTTCACCCCTCTCAAACTCCTCCTGACACTTGTTCAAAAGCAATCTTTTGAAAGTGATCTTCTCATTGTCCTCACTGAAATCAGGTAATTCACCAGCAAGATGGAAGCAGAAGTTCGCATACATTTCACAGAAAGTTGGCTCCGTCAGAGCTTTATCAAAAATCTGTGAGATGACGCCAGTAAGAGTGACAGCATTGTCAATGTTAACTTCTTTAACTTGCTGAAAAAGTTTTTCAAAGTTCTGAGGTGTAAGCTTGTTGAGAATGCCTTTCAACTGTCTTTGCTTCGCCTCTTCCTTATCGGACACTTTACCCACTTCATACTTTCTCTCCGCTTTGTGCATTACCTGTAAAGGAGTCTGAGGAGAAGGAATCAAACCCTTATGAATGCCAGTAGCACGCTGCCACCTGTCAGCGTCAGGGCTATTCCGTGGCATCCCTCCTGGAGATGCCAATGACTGCATAGGCCCAGAGAGAATCCCAGTAACATACTGACCAGATGGCTGTCCACGTGGATTCCTTAAAACCCCGTGATTGCCACCTTGGCCAGGCCGAAAATTTATAACAGCACCACCATGACCAACATCCAGACGTGGATCACGTCCAGAAGCAAAAGGGCCAGGTGCTTTGCTCCATTTGTCATCATCCCCAATACTGCCACCACGACGAGATCCTCCGGTTGGCCTATCTATAATCCTTCCAGAACTTGGATATGATTCACGTTCGACAAAATGGGGATTAGCCACCGGACCACTCATTATGGCATCTACTATATCAGATCCAATCTCAAAACCTAAAGGAAGGTCGGTATATTGCTCAGAAAACGTCAAGAGGAAATCTTTAGAGTACTTCTTTTTACCTGTAACTCCACTTCCATATTCATCATCGTGTTTCCTGGCACCATCCAACTGTTCCCCATTTTCTAACGTTTTCAGTTTTGGACTGGAAATCTCCGCTGCATCTTCCCAATCATCGATTTCCGCTTTACTCTGCGCATCATCCTCGGTTGCTAGAAGATCCTTCTCAGTAGCATCTCCAGATACCTGCTTGACATCAGGAGTACTATCCACAATTTCTGGAGTAATAGCTGTCTCAGGCTTCTCCTCCGGACCCTTGTACGCCATATACAGGTCAGAACTTGTCCCTGCAGCATCTGCTTTCAAAAGAAATTCCCTTCTCTTTTTCTTCTTTCCAGCAGCACCCTTGGCTCTATTCTGTTCCAAAGAGATCCTATCCTTGGATGCTGACAATGAAGTAGAAACTGGACCTACTGCTCATGTTATATGCACTTCTCCCTTCAAAGCTCTGGGCACTTTCAGACGAAACTGGAAGCAGAGCAGGGGCAGTTTCCTGACATGATAGCCCAGATCCTTGCTCTGAATCTTCTTGATTGGGCGTCTTTGTTTCACTTTCAAGTTTAGAGGCATCTGCAGACGAACTTTTATCTTCCTGAGCATCCATAGAAGAATTATGATGAGAACTGGTCGCATCAGCATCAAGAAAGCCTGATGATGTAGTAGTAGATGATGTGATTAAGTTATCTGTTGTTCTGTCAGCCTCTGAGCTACAGACCACTTCTTCTGCAATGGTGTTCATCTGTTCAGTTTCTGCACAAGTAGGCTCATCAACAGCATTTGTTTCTTCCACATTGCATACTGCTGCACTCTGTTGTGATACTACTTCCATTTGCATTAGAGTCTTCAGTGGATTCTGAAACAGCTGATCCTGTATGCACATCGAAACTACTGAGATTTTGTTCAGAACCATCAGTTATTTCGGGTTTCCTGTGTTCTTCTGTTCCTGGAATTTCTTGTTTCCCCAACAAAGTAATATCTTGCTTTGTATGATGGACAGCGTCCAAATTTTCAGATGTGGCTACATGCTCTTCAAGATTTGATGGGTTTTCTGGCTCACACGGCCCTCCGTCCCCAACTTGAACACCACCAGTCAATGTTTCAGATGAACAAGAACTGCTTCCATGTACATCTTGTGATACTTCGGTAGCAGTGTCCACAACTCCCGAGTTTTCTGATGTAGAAGGGACGGCTTTACCTTCTTCAGTTTCAGGCTGCCCAACTGAAGAAGTGCCAGCAGTAGCAGATGATCTGAGTGCCTCTGAAGAAGCCTGCACGTTCTCAGGATTTCTGGACAATTGCTGGCCATTTAAGTCGGAGGAAATGCTATCCTTGGGTAACTTTAACGAAGATGTCTTCAAACCACCTGCAGAATCTGATATATCTGCCTGCACCAAAGGAATACCAAGTCCACAAGTTACTAAAAAGAAAGTAGTTCTATATGTAACAGTGTGCAGCCTGAGATCTGGGAGCTCTAAAGTGACATTCAAAGAAAGATTAGAATGTTGAAAGAAGCACAAGTACCTGATGTTGTTGCTGGGAGTGCCTTGGTTCCTTTTTGTTTGGTTTTTTGTGCTGATCCTTGAAAGAATCTGACCTTCTAATAGATTCTTTTCTTCTGCTTTCTGTGTTGGTCACAACAGATGTAGACTCCTCAGCAGGGGCAACAGGAACTGATTCAGTAATTGAGGGCGGAATGTGCATTGAAACAGCAGGAGATGCAGCAGCAGCAGAACTTTTAACTGTGACGGGCAATGGTATGGTTTCAGGTGATTCAGAAACAGATTTTGGCAGCTGAAAGTTACTTTCTGAACCCATCTCAATTTCCTTTCGCTGATGATGAGCACTAGCTTCACCAGGTGATCTCAGTAACTTGGATGGCTCACCCTTGCCAGTAGATGGATTCACTGCCACAGAAGAGATACCAGCCTTTTCTGCAAGTGGAACAACAGGTGGCTTCACTGCCACAGAAGAGATACCAGCCTTTTCTGCAAGTGGAACAACAGGTGGCTTCACTGTCACCTGAACCGAAGTTGTTGGGGCAGAAACTGATATTACATGACCATCATGAGTGCGTTCCACATTCATGGGTTCAGACATGCCCTGCATAGGAGGCCCAGCCTTACTAACAGACAAGGGGTTGATAGCAGGGGGGTTCATAAAAGATATGGCTTGCCCACCTTGTCCAACAGAGTAGTTATATCTTGATGCAGAGGAACTGGGAGTCATTTGGGAGGCTGTTAAAGGAAGAGAAGTCGGAGGTTGAAAGAAGATGGGAGGGGAATTATAAGAATTGGGCATAGGATAGTAATTGATTGAATGAGCAGAGGAGAAGGATGAAATGGGCTGGGATTGAGGGGGCACATTAGGATGAGACCTTGGCCCTATGGAGCCAACATCCAAATGCGTGTCTGTCCTTTTATTATCAAGTTTCAATTCCTCATGAGTGTCTGGATGAGTTATCTTGACAGCTTTTCGAGGAGCACTAACAAATTTTCCAGGCTGCTGTTGAGCAAATTGCGGGGGCATTCCAATTCCGAGGTTGCCCAACTGGGGGACCATTTGATGACCCATCTGAGGTGCAAAGCCCAAGCTTTGTCCCTGATGCATCATCCCTTGAGGCTGCAATGGATGAGATTGGAGACTTGGAACAAAAACCTGCTGCTGAACCTGGGCAGCATTTCCCACAGGTAATGGGATTGACATTTGCAGTGAAGGGGCCGTGACACCCTGTGACTGAATCTGTGGGCTAGGGCCACCAAATTGTACAGGAACTTGTGACTGCTGAAATGGCATGGACATAGACATTCCAGTCATAGGCAAGACAGAAGACTTTTGGGCTGTCGCAGCAGGGGCAGCTGGAATAGGAATGTGCATATCCCTCTTTGCCTGTGGTTGTGGATGAGATGATGCTGTGTTAGACTGGTTCATGCTACCAACGTCCTTCCTCATCTGCTGCTGCTGCTGCTTAAGAACAGGAGGGGTTGGCATCGTGGGCACGCCTCTAACAGAATTATGACGTGCCTGCAAAGTAGACTTACATTCTGTTAAACACGTCACATTTGAAGATATCAAACTCACAACAATAGTTGCATATGGCTATGTTACTTTGAGAATACAAAGTTGTCGGAAACTTGCAGTGAAGATGCAGGGAAGACCAATAGTAACATATACAAAATTTTAACTCTTTTTAACATCAGCGTAATATCAGCTGACTGGCACCATTATTGAAGATTATCGTGCAGCAAGTGTGGTGGCGGTTACCCGTTGCTTCTCGGGCCCAGGGTCATGGGGATGTATGGGTCCCTCCTTGTAGGAGAAATCTCAACGACGCTGGGATCAAAGATATGGGGCGGCTCCTCCCTTGTTTGCAGGTGCTCTAGCCTTGTTCAGGCATGAAGGTTTCGATGATTTGGCTTAAAAAAAAAATCAGGATCATTCTCCGCGTGGTCCTTCTATGATATGATATCCTAGTGACAGGCCCAAGATAGTCGCCGCCATGCATGCCCCCTCTAGTCCTACAGAGCCCCTCCCAAGGTTTCGGCTTTCGCTTGGCTTGCATGTAGGAACAAGGTCCTTACCATTGACAACCTTTGCAAAAAGGCTATGGTGCTACCGAACATCTGTCCCCTATGCAGAAAAGATGCGAAATTAGTGGATCACATATTCATTCATTGCTCCTTTGCTAGGGGAGGGATGCCTAGTCCAGAATTTTGGACTTTTTTAATGTTCCCTGGGTGATGCCAAACTCTATAGAGGGACTCTTCCAATCATCGCATGTTGGAGGTTCCGAGAAGAAGGGAAGGTCGAGGTGGAGGGTGGAGTTGCCATTCTTTGGACTCTGTGGGGCGAGAAGAATAAACATTGTTTCAGGAATAAAAGCGGCTCTCTTTTGGGCGCTATTGGTTGGGATAAATTGTTCATCAAGTGGGTGCCCTGATTTGCTACTTGTATCTTGGTTTGTTTTGGTTTGCTTTTGTTTGTGTTGGCCTCTAGGCTCTCTTAATTAATTTCATTACTTTTCAAAAAAAATAAAAAACAATAATAAGACAGTGGGAGTGAGTCAAGCAAAAAACATGATGGTGATTCATAAAGGCGTACTAGAAGACATAATATCGCCCCACCATCTCTCTCTCATCGCCCACTATCGTTATAAGTTTATAAAAAAAGAAGAGAAAGCCATATTAAACCTATCTGGCAACTACAAACCTGGTCATGCTTTTGCTCATCCAAATTAGGTGGAGCTGAGCTAGTCCGAGCAGGAATCTACAACCACAGCATTTTTCCAACTTATGTGAATTAAAAGGCAAGAACCTCATAGAACAATAAGTAATCACAAATGACTGTCTGACACACAAACAGGTATGCTCAATAAATACCTGCATCCCGTTCATGAACCCCGGACTTATGGTCCCAAACTGAAGAGGAAATGCTCTAGACGCATCTCCTGTGGCAAGATCAGGGTAGAGAAAAATCAGTGCAACATTAAAAAACAACCAAAAAAATTTACGATAGTGCATGAACTAAAAGGTGACAATTGACAAAAGCAAGAACAGACTGTTTCCTGCAGCTAGAATACAAAGGAGTATCAATTGTGATAAGAAGAAAAGTCTCACACATAAACCATCACTGATCCACATTTCAAAAACAAACTGAGCCGCGCCAGTAAAACCAAAAATCAATAGTAGCAAAAACAACATCAGCAGTAATAAGAGTATAGTAAGAGTATTAGTGATGATGATGAGAAGAAGAAGAAGCACTACCTTTCGACGGTGTTACAGGAACTGCAGAATCTGAAGCTCCAGAAATGGTTTGAGAAGATGGAGCCTTTGGAAGGGCTCGGGAGCTTCTTGGAACAGACGAATCGATTGGTTTGGCAGCAACCGACACTGGCACATCTGACACCCCTGTTAGAACCCAAATATAGTTTATCAAAAGATCCAATGAAAATCCCATTCCTCCAGTTCATTCACAACTCAACCGACGTTCCAGCTATTCTACAGAATCCAAACAAGCAAGAAAGCCAAAAACAGCAAAATAAAAATTTCCGTACCATGCGCATGGGATTGGACATGAGTGCCATTTTGCATGGCCCGATTAGCAGCCACAACAGCATTGGGTTCGGAATTCGTGCTCGCAGGGCCCACCTTAGACTGCCCTCCCTGTCCATTACCAGACTTCTTGAAGCTACAACACACAACCAAAAAAAAAAAAAACCCTAATTTTCGAAGCCCTTCTCTTCAAATCACCAGTTCGACGAAACCCAGCAATATTCTATCATAATTAGAAGAAGAGACAACAAAGAAAGATACCTTCTGGTTGTCGACAGCGAAGGTGACGAGGAAATCGAAGGAGAGGGTGGAGGGGCGGTCCCGCTGCCGCCCTTCCCTGCCCCACCCGTGAAGCTCCTTTGGTAGTTAGAGCTTCCGGATCGACCCGGTTTCCTCAACTGGGCCTCGCTCTTCTCAGCCCTAGATTGATTGAGGGACATAAATCCGAACCGTCGTTCCTCTGAATTTTCTCTTCTCTGCAATAGAAAAGGAACAGATCTGCCGATCAGATAATCGAAACGAGGAGAAAAACAGATCAAGCAAATGTGAATAAAGAGATAGAAACCCTAGAAATAGGCATTTGGGGTGAGCAAGGAAGAGCCCATGAATTACATCGAGTGAGAGAGGGGGTTTGCATGATTTTTACCTGAAGACGATTTGCAGAGAGAAAGATATGTTAGGGTTTAAACGGTGGGGGAGAGATGGAAGAGAGTGGCGGGAATCATGACGCGAGAGAGAGAGAGAGAGAGAGAGAGAGTCGAATCTGGAGTTTTGGAAAGAAGGGCAGAGTAATAAGCGAAGGATAAAAAAAGTGGAAGAGAGAGACGAAGGTACGCGCTCCTGGGAGTTGCTTTGCTGACGAGTTTATCATACGTGGCACGTATCTTTGAACGGTATATGCACGTGTTTTCAATTCTCACAAGTGTGGCCCATGAATCGTTAATCTAGACCATTGATGTGTTTTATCTGAACATGGATGGAGACTTCCCTACAAAAAATTATGGATATACCCATTAAATGTCTCTCCTGCTTCATTTATTATCTTATGCTGTCCATTGATAAGGCACAAATCAAAGCATCAAGACCGTCAAAAGAGACTCAACGCACCAAACCAATGGTCCAGATTAACGAAACAGGCTTCGCTTTTCATGATTGAGGAGGCTTTGTGTAGTGCAGACAAGTGCCGCGTACCGTGTAGTTCCCATACTCCGCGCTCTCAATTTCTTGCTCGCTTGCGGTTCTGTTTCCTATTGCTGTGCGTTTCTTGCACAATACTAAATTGTGGTAACTAAGCCACGGTAAGCCTTGCGTGCGACTCGATCCAGACCGAGAGGTATAGGCCCATTGCGGATGAGTTTCGAGGTAACGCAATCTTTTGGCATTCTACCGTACGCGTGGCATGTGACTCAAATCCGAACCGTGCAGACAGTGGGACCTATTTTAAATGGGTTGTAATAATTAAAAAAAAAAAAAAAAAGGTTAAGACTGGAGCTGTGATCCTAACGGGTAGATTGGTGGACATCTAACTTACCATAAAAACGAATTGCAGCAAAAGCATCTTCATTCTACGGCAGAAGTCTGTCAACCAAAGGTCAGGATTTTTCTAATAAATCTGCTTGGTACATGACCAATCTATAGTGAGTCTCGTTATGTGGACCGTTCGGATTTGAGGCCAATCCACGTGTACTGGTGTAGATGGGAGCGGATTAGGTGCGGCCCCTTACTCACCCCACACAGTGCAGCCCTGAATCTGGGGCCCACATTGATGTATTTGTGATATATCCATGCCGTCCATCTTTGTTTTTACAGCAAGTTTTAGAGCGACAACCCAAAAATCAAACAGATCCAAATTCAGGTGGACCACACTACAAGGAATAATGGTGATTGACCATTAAAACTTCTCGTGGGCTACAAAATTTTATTTATTAAAGTAATATTTGTTTTTTCCCTTCATCAAGGTCCTGTGACCCTATCAAAAGGTTGGATGGCAAATAAACGTTACAGCGGGACCTAGGAAGCTTTTAATGGCAGGAGTTCAATCACCGCTGTTTCTCGTAGTATAGTCTACCTGGGATTGTATATGCTTCATTTTTGGGCTCGTATCTTAAAATGATCCGGCAGAAAAGATGGACGGCGTAGATATACTACACAAACAGTAAGGTGGGGCCACGGTCAGGGCCGCACCTCATCCACTACCGGTGTAGATAAGCTTGTTTAGTTCTAGCTGCACTGCATCAAAGCCATGGCAATGGATTATACGATAAAGTAGATCTAGATTTGAACGGTGAACGGATGAATATCAACATCTGATCATTGTCCCAAGATTTGAACGTTCTAGATCGATGGACATGTGTACCAAGCCAACGGTTCTTGATTTGCCACGACTTTACAGATTCTGCTGGACGCACTCCGTGGTCTAGACCTCCTTTGTGCGGTTGGGTGTGAGTGTGTGTGACCGACTTTTGTTGCGAATAGGATGCATTCTCCTATTTTAGTTAGGTTTTACGGAGAAAGTATATGATACAATGGAGGCTAATAGATATCTGTGCACATGCATGCATCCGCCGTAAAAGTTGCTGGAATATAATGAATCCAGACCGTCCAGTTCGTAGGAATTCCTATGAATATGATGAACAAGAACTGTCTGGAAGATATTAATCATCTAATCAATGGAAACTTTTCGCTGAGCAGTGAATGTTTTCCTTTAAACCAGTCAATTGATTGCAATAGATCGATTGGTTAGGATTTACCAACCGGTGTTGTTCTCAAGATCCATTCCGTTCAAATAGTGACCAGCGATTTGAATGGTCAGGATCGAGTACATGTATGCCGGTTGCATACATACCGGAAACTGAATGGACCCAGACCAGAAAACACGTAGCATTCATTCTCCTCATTGACCATTGACCGTCGTATTTTTAACTGTCCATTTGATGGACGTAGATCTCGACCATGTGATCATCGATCAATGTAATTTCTTCCGCAATGCATCCATCCTTGGTAGAGATGATTATTAAGACGGTCTAACTTGATGTATGTGGTCTGCCACGTGGATGGAAATGTAAGCATGTATATGATCCACTTACTGTTCGCGAGTATTTAATATTTTCTGGTCACACCTTGAGCGGTTAACCTTTCTGTAGACTTAGGAGTGGTTTGGAGATCGGACCCGTTTGGAGCCGACCGTGATTTTCTTCATCCGATCCAAACCGTACGAAAAGGTGGCCCCATGAAACTGTGACGTCTCAAAAATCAACCATCAAGTGGCCATGGGAGGTTTTTGGGTGGCTTACCATTGTTTTCAACGGTGGGGCCACCATGTTTGTCATCCAACCTCTGCATCAAGTGGTCCCCACAAGGATGATGCGAATTCCAACGAAATCAGGCCCATCCGATCATCACGTGTGCTACACGGCTGAAAACAACGGACCAGCACACGCATTCTTCCTCTCATGAACAGATGCTGGTGCTTTTGCTCGACTTGCACGCGGATTTCCTGAGAAAGCCTTGCGCAGGTAAGTAACTGCGCTGGAACCAAGGTGGGGCCCACAATGATTTTTTTTTATAAATCCACCCCGTCCATCCATTTTGGGAGCTCATTTTAGGACAGCAATGTAAAAATTAACCGGATCCAAGACTCAAGTGGGCCTCACTAAAGGAAAAGGTGGGTAGGTAAATTACTACCGTTGAAACCTCCCTGCGGTCCATAGTGATGTTTATATGACATCCATACGGTTCATAACGTCACTACTACTGGTATGAACTGGAAACACAAATATTATCCTGATTCGAAACTCATGTAGCTCCACAATATTGCAACTGTGGACGTTGAATCCTCACGTTTTCTGCCCACTTGTGTCTTGGATCCTATTCATTTTTGTTCTCATGTCCTAAAATAAGCTCCCAAAACGGATGGACGGGGTGGATTTATCAAAAAAATCACTTTGGAACCCACCTTGGTTCCCAGCGCAGGAACTTCATGTGCTGTGCAAGGCTTTCGCAGGAAATCCGCGCCCGACGTTCATGCCCTCCCCGTCATAAAAGCAACTGTATTCACCATCATAGGTGGCGTGTAAATGGACGGTCCAGTAACAAACAAGAAGCGCAAAGGGGCTGTCTAAAGAATTCTCTAATGACAAGACACGGTTCCCATCAGTCTATCGAAAGAAAGTTCCCATGCACCCACATCTTTCCATCAACGCATCCGAGCCGTTAAAAGATGAGCCACGCCCCCAAAGATCACCTTCCATGAAAATCCCCAGGTCACTCGTGCTACGTAGGTCAAACCCGCATCCTGAGTAGGAAGCAAGCTTCCATGGATTTCAACGGTGAGTATCAGCTAATGAATGCAGGATCTTGATTCCCAAAAGTAATCTACATGCCATGGTCCACCATTTTCACGACTCAAATGTCTTGTACAAGTAGTGAGCTGGAGAGAAATAACGAAGAAAGGTGTATGTGAAGTTCATGCACCTTTCTTTGATGAGATCATCTCTCCTTTCTTTCCACGGGTAGCTGTACTTGCGTTTTCTTCGCTATGAAGCATGCATTTTTACGGAGCACTTCGCATTGTGACTCAATCCAAACCCTTCAGATTATACTGAATGGATCATCCAACGAATGTGATTCAAGATCCATGGTCCCCACTATTTGGACGGTTGGGATATGTATACACCTACGCCCCTTGTGATGAACATGTGCATGTATAGTGTTTTCATATCACGCCAGCGTATTAGATGACAGAGCATGCCATTGTGTCAAATATTCCCGAGATTTCGCGAGAATTTCAATATTTCGGTATTTTAAATTTTCGATAAATTATCTCAGCATTAACTAATAACTATTGAGAAATTAAATTAACCAACTTTACTCATACTTTTTTAATTAGTTTACTGTTTAACAAATAAATAATTTTTAACATTTTCGGCAGGATATTACCGCAGGAAAAGGTCAAAATCTGAAAATATCTTGAGAAATTACAATATTGATAAATTGCCAGGAACGAGATTCTTCACTACTATTCAGGCCAGCGCTTTCACGCATGCAATGTAACAATGCTCGAACGTACTGTATGCCCCCATGCTTCAAAGATCCCAACCGTTTATATAATGGGCCATGGTGTGGATGATAAAACCTTCAACAGACGTCCAGGAAATAGACGTTTTATGATAAAGAAAGTACAAGAAATAGACGGCCACGATCTTCCATTCAGTGGAACCTTTGGTGTACACACTATTCCATTCATGTGTACTGTGTTTACATGGCAAAGTTCTGTAGGGCCCAGTATGATGTTTGTGTTATATCCACAATTGCCACGTCATTTTCAAGCTCATGTGGACAATGACGCTCACAGCTGAAACTTTCATAGGCCTGACCTGTTTATAAAATTACAAATGCATGAATTAAAGGAAAACATACATATCAACCTCATCGAAAACTTTTGTAGCCTCACGAAGTTTTCAACTGTAAGCACTCAATCTTCTTTGTTTTGTATGGTACACTTAACTCTGAGTCAGCCTCATTTTTTAACTCATGTCCTAAAATGATAAAGCAAGGGTAGATAATAATACAATGTGGTGGGGCCCATGTAATCATAGCTAGGTGAAAACAACACGGACTGAGTGGTGTTTTCTATGTTATGCAGTCCGAGTAATGTGCCAACAGTAAGCGGATTGGATGGTCACCGGCCCTTACCACCACTCGATCGGTTTGGGGTTGTTGTGAGCTGTGGGATACTCTGATGTGTGTATTTTATATCGACGTTGTTCGTATGTTCCACCAGTTCATTACATAACAGGACCTAAAAATTGAAGCAGATCAAAAGGTCAAAGTGGACCACACCACAGGGAAACTGTGGGAATAATGACACCCATCTTGAAACGTTCCAAGGGCCCACCATAACGTTTATTTGCCATCCAACATGTTACTAACGGCACACGGATCTTGATGAATGAAAAACTCAAACATTAGCTTCATCCAAAATACTCGTGAGCCTTGAGAAGTTGTTAATGGCTCGGCCTTCAATCACCATTATTTCTAGTGGTGTGGTTCACTTGAGCTTTCGTTCTACTTCATTTTTAAGCTCATTATCCAAAATGAGCAGGCAAAATAGATAGACAGCGTGGATAAAACACATAAATGGCACCACAGCATCCAAAGTTCCGCGCCAACGATTTGAGCCTCTGACCGTGGGCCCGAATTTGCGTGGGCGGCGTGCGTGTCAAATACCAGACCATTCATAGTGCGTGTTATGAACGCACCAGATGAATGTTCGCAGTGCACCCTACCCACTGAATGGCCATATGTCTGACACGTGTGCCATCAGTCTTATTTATCACGTGCGTTCTATTCCCTACATGATGACATGAAGCATTGATCCTTCCATATGGATCGCAAGATCTCGAACATTGCACATCGAAACTCTACGGCTACTCTCCTCATTCTATTTTTTGCCACCCAATTTCAACCGTCCACTTGCAAAGTGCTGATGGACCAGTCAGGATGGTTCCATGACTGATAATTCATGATTTATGGTCCTTGCTTCATACATGCAGCGGCCTGCCAGAATAACAGTCTCGATCACAATAGATATGGCAATTCCCTGCCATGAATCATCAACCGTACACGTGGCATACACATGCATCAATCTACAATGTCCAAATCCTAAGGCTCATTGGGAGTGGACCATATCTGAAATAATACACTGATGGAACAAACCCAACCATCCCAGCGGGGGCCATCAAAAAGGAATGTTAAAGTTAGATTCAACGGTCAAGATTGAATTTTCAGTGCGATTTCCAGCTCAAGATTGGTTCCTTCCATGATCTGCGGTTATGATGGCACCAGGTTTAACTGTCGTGACCCTCCCCTCCATTGTGGCGAAGATTACGATACTTTTAAAGAACAGTTGTACTTCGACACGCAAAGTGCGTAACGCACGCGTCCCGTCTCTGAGGCACAGAGATATCTTTGTGCCGGGGACTCTGTGGGGCCCATAGAGATGTCCGTGACAAATCCACTCCGTCTATCTGTTTTTAAATATCCCAATATAATATTATTTTGAAAATCAGAAAGATCCGAAAACTCATGTGGGCCATGCCACAGAAAAAGTGGTGATTGAACCCTTGGCGGTGATAAAAGTTTTGTATCAGGATAATATTTGTTCCTACGGTTCATCTGAGAGGTAATAATTCTATGGACGGTTTGGATGTCATATAAACATCATGGTCAGCTCCAGGAAGGTTTCAATGGTTAAAGTTGTTGTTAACACTGTTTTGTTGGTGTGGCCCGAAACTTAGCTCTGGATCTTCCTGATCTTTAGAATCCTACTCTATTGTGCTCTTTCAAAACATATGGACGGAGTGGATTTGTCACGGACTCTCTGTGGACCCCACAGATCCCCGGGCACGCTCGCGCGGAAGAGATTTGGTACTTTACATCCCGGCGTACTGATGGAATATTAAGCTGGGATTACAGATGTCGAGTCTGGGTCGATTGTTCCGTCATCCAAACCGTTTATATGATGGGCCTCAGGAGGAAGAGTAGTCATGAACCCGTTACATTGTAATATTTTAATAATTTATCATTTAATTAATTTTATTTGAATATAGAGCGCTCATTAAGATCTGATGTGATCATTCAATCTCGAAGACTTTCAGGGCAGCCGCCTCTAACTGTCTATTTCACAGATCAACGGTTTAGATCACAAAACATGACACTAGACCCAACGGCTATAGCCTGAGAACCTATGGCTACCTACGTGGGAAGCGAAAATCACGGGGTTTGTTTTTAAGCTGGTTTTAATGTAACCTGTTCGGTCATTTCACACGTGGCAGCTCCTCTGCATCTCATCTGGGTTTTGATAGATTGTGGGTTAGGTACATGTTCTCTGCTCGGATGGCACTCAGTTAGCTTGATTGACTTAGCTCGGCTTGAAAGTTAGGTTAATGTTAAGTAGACCCATTTTTTCAAGCACTTGGGGATTTTCAAGCGAGCTCAAGCTAACCCAAGTTTGATTCAACTTGGCCCAAAGTTTAGTTCAATTGCACCCTAATTCAGCTTAACTCAATTGACTCAGTTGGAAAACAACTCTACTAGCTAGAAATGTAAATTATTTAGTCTCACAACGGACTAAAGCAAAGAACTAAGAGGTGAAACTCTGGTGTTGATGAGCTTTTCACTGCCTTTTGGCCCGAATTTTAAACAATTTTAGGCTAGGCTTTTGGGGTGGGCTTGTTTAAATTTTTATTTTTTTGTATTCAGTTAGAAATTAACTTGAAAGCTCATTCTAGCCGGTTCGATCATGTCAGTCCAGCTCAACCTGAGCTGAACACAAGCTATGGTGGTCATTGAATGAGTCTAGCTCGAAGATGGCAAAGCTTTGCTCTTATGCAGCTCTACTTAACATGGACAGAAATTGAGCAGTTAAGAAAAAGCCTAAATAATCTGAGTATGATACCCTAATTTTTGGTACATGGTTTGTTTCCTTGTGCGCTCTGCTTAAACAAATGGCTTGAATTTCTCTCATGTTTGTTGCATACATCTTAGCTGTCATGTGGGCCTGTCTATTTGAGGAATCAAAAGACAAGTACGACTTGGCTGCTACTCGGAACCAGCTATGTGGTTGGGACCGTGATCATAGGGCTCACCTCGATGTATACATTATATATCCATGCCATCCATTTATTTTGTCAGTTTATCTAGCGCACTGTCCAAAAAAAAAAAACATGAAGTAAATAAAAACTTCAGGTGGACCACACCATAGGAAACCGGGTTACCTTATCCACAAGTTGGATGGTCAACAAATATTTTGGTAGATCTTAGGAAGTTTTCAATGATGGTCGTTGAACGGCCACGGGCCACAAAAGTTTTGGACCATGGATAGGTCCGTGTGACCTTATCAACAGGTTGGATGATCAACAAATATTTCAGTGGACCTCAGGAAGTTGAGTTTAATGGTGGACGTTCAATGGCCACTGTTTACTGTAGTGTGGCCCATCGGATTCTATCAAAAGAAAAATAGATAAATAAATACACTTGGTGTGGTTGATACACAGGCACTAAGAAATACACACAGAAAAGATAATGAATTGAAGTTAAATTGTACTTTCCAACTAAATGAAGTTTTATTCATTGATGTTGCTTTTTAACCAGCTAACTGGCTGAATGTTTGATAAATGATGGTTAAGTGAGAAATATCTAACAATCAAGTTTTAACAAACAAATGCTAGCTATTGTAGATTAAAAACATTAATTCAATGTGAAATTCAAAGAGTAATCTATCTATTGTGATTTCCACAACTTGAATAGTTTGATTGGGATGAAAACAGGACGTAATATTTCAAAGTGCACAAGTGTCAACCCTCGTACCTTATAAGAGCGTCGAAAAACTTTTGCTTCTCCATTATGAGTAACTCTCTCCAATGTATAAGAATCCACTACTGCTCTCCACGTGATTGAACCCACTCGGCTCATTAGTTGTTAGGCTTTATGGAGCTTGATCATAAAAAATATGTTATTCATCCTGTCTCACCACTTTCACGATAGTAGTTTAGTAATTTTACATAATGTTAAACCCTAATTCATTTGAGATGATATATATTTTGTTGTGGGAGAGAATCATTATTGTACTAAAAGCTATTACTTTTTCTTTCTTTCTTTCTTTCTTTCTTTCTTTTTTCTTTTTTCTTTTTTTTTTTCCTTTAACCTCTCTAGCATGGTGAATCAATGGGAATCTATAGACATGTCAAAAGGAAACCACATAAATTTTTATGTTGTGGTTTGCATCTCCCTCTCTCTCTCTCTCTCTCTCTCAATTTCGATATGATTGGGAAGGAATCTATTATCCCAACACTGGTAACATGAAATGGCGAAGTAGCTTTGGATATTTTTACCCAGGGAATGGATTTATCAATTTATCCAAAATAAAGCGTTCAATCTATTAGATGCTTGCAACCAACTATATATTTAACTAAGTTGTATAGCCTTTTAAAATTAGAGAAACTTTGATGCTCAAAGCACGATCCTGTTACACTAACAAATTGTACAAGAGGAATTCTTTAAGTTCAAGATAAATAATACGCGCTTCATGAGCTTTGGTTCAAATGGATGTTGAAATGTGAAGATATAGTACTAAATTGATTTTTTTTTTTTTTTAACCTTCTAATTGATATGTGGCAGAAGTGTACAATGACATAAACCATCCAAACTTGATATGTGGCATCGCACAATAATGGTACATCACGCGTGCAATTTGTTGAATTACGTGGAGTGAATTTTTCAGTAGGACATCTAGCTCTGGTTAATTGGAACATGTCATCCAGAAGGCGAGCAACCGAGCTAGTGCTCAGTGATTGTGATACATCACAGGAAGAGGAAAAGTCTAAAAGAATATAGATAGTCATAATATCCAAATAAAGAAGAGATCTAGATAGTTCTATTTTGCATCAAGGAGATCTATAAAAATATAATAAATCAAGAAAGCAGAAATCCAACACATACCAAACAAATCAAATTCAATTCATCATTCCTTGGTATATCTTAGCTTAATCAATAATCTAGGAGTAGTTGTAATCTCAGTCCACACCCACTAAACGAATTTAATTGTAATCACAAGGTCCACACTCACTGGACGAACTTATCTCAATATAGTCGGTTTTGTTTCCACAGTATTGTTTGTTTGACAGGGCGATCCCTTTTATTGGCTATTAGTGTTATCAGTTTATATCTAAAAGCCTTTATAGTGGAAGGAAAGGTGCAACCTAAGAGGGCAAACCCTACCCTTCGATAATTGTCTGATCGTCCTAAACTCATTGCAAGTAGTTAAATAGGTGACTAATGTTCTCAAGCCTCGGTCATATACAGTCAAGCTCAACTCGACTTAGCTGCCTATCTTAGCACTTAGGGCCGAAGTTGAATCGATTGTTGGAATCAACCCACACAACGGTTTTGGCAGCGCAAATCCGACCAATTGAGTGGTGGAAACCGAGGAAACAATATGATTTCGACTTCCATGGCTAAGAACTTCTTACTTGGATAACTCTTGGTGAATGGTCAATATATGACAAGCCCATCATACAAACGGCTAGGATCATGGGATAATGGCCCCCAATTGTATTTAATGGTGGGAAATGGTCTAGGCAAGATTGCCACATCATCTTACTTTCTCGGTCATAATGACCCGTTAAAAAGTAGTGCCATTGCATGCTACGTCTAGCTGTATGTGTTAGCATCAATGAATATAGTTGGTTAAAGCATAAAGTTATTTTCACCGTTGAGTGGAAACCATTGACCTTGGTTGACGTGGACCTTCCCACCCACCTCAGTGGTGAGGAGATGTGACGCGACGCTAGTAGAGTTGTATGCTATCAAAGATGAGCTGGCTTTTGAAGGTTTCTAGGAAGCGGATTGCGTGCTAAGTAAACTCTATGGGGTCCACCTTGATTTATGTACTGTATCTACTCTGTTCACCCATTTTATAAGGTAATTTTATGGCTATTTACAAAAAAAGCTAAGTATATCCAAAGCTCGTGCGGGCCACACCACAGCAAACAGTGTGAATTAAACTTTTACCATTGAAAAACTATTGGGGGCCACATAAGTTTTAGATCAAGCCTGATATTTGTTTTATCACTTCATCCATGTATTTGTGATCTTATGAACATGTTGGATGAGAGATGAACATCAATGTGGCCCTTAGAAAGGTTTCAATGGTGGATAAACAACGTACATTCACGGCGGGACCAACATGGTTTACTCAGTACAATAGGAGCATACGAGAAACTCAGGAGGCAATCCGATTTTGGGTTTTTGGGCCATGAGCGGATTATGTGTTACCCGAGTACCCGAGCCATGAGCGTACGAGTAACATCTTGATAAATTTTATTTGTATATCCGGGTTGTCCATCTGTTTTTTAGAACAATTTAAGACATTATCCAAAAAAATTAAGCAGATCCGAATCTTAAGTGGACCTCACCATTCAAATTGTGGTGAATGACCATTAAAAGCTTTCTATGAGCCACAAAAGTTTTGGATCAATCCGATCCTTATATTTTTCTCTTCATCTTATTCTTTTTGGCCTTATTTATGAGTTGTATGGAAAGGAAACATTAGATGGGCAATATTGTGGTCATAGGAAGTTTTTAATAGTGAGTGTTTAATCACCACTATTTCCTATGGTATTGTAACACCCCATATTTTTTTAAATTTATTTAAAAATTTTTGAAAAAAATTATTTTGATTAAATACTGTACATTAACTTTGATTTGTGAATAGAGGGACATCTGTAGTAGATCTGATAGGGTATCCTTTAAAAAAGTTACTTAGAATGATGCGATGAACGACGTAGAATGGTTAGATTTATCAAAACTCGTATTTTACTGATAATTATGATAATATCCTTGGATCCCTAATTCGCGATTTCTGATCAATTAGATATGTAGTTCTCGAATTTGTTCAAAAGTTAAGCGTAATTTTATGTTTATAATAATATCATATAGATAAATTTTCAAGTAGAACCCGCGATCATGAAGATCTTAACCTAGGAGCATCCGTAGCCGTTGATCGAGAAATGTGGTTGGGAAAGCAACTATATCAAACTAACTATCTTACTGGTAAACCCTTATCCTAGAATTTGATTAATTACCTGAGATGTATAGATATAAAATCTTGAGTGCCCATAATGTAAATGAGTCACATTAACCTAGAGCCTTGATTTCTCAAATCGTATAGTTCCCATAATCCATTTGACTCAAAAATCTTATATCATGCCTATTTATCATAAATTAACCATACACGCCAAATTTCAGCCCTTAAATCATAATAGGAGTGGTCCAATTGTCAAATCAGTCCCTTAACCTTTTATTTTTGTGTCCATCGAATGAGAAAAGTGGACAGGTAATCATAGTCGAATATCTTCCTTCATGTGAGTGACTTGGATCGTCATTATCATTGACCGATAATTTGATTTGAGTGCCTACCTTGATAAACCTCTTTCTTAAGCGCTAAATTATTTAGTTTTAAGAAATAATCAAATTACCAACTCCTTTGAAATCTGGACCTTTCAATTAACTCACTTCCCACCGTCAATCGTTTCTCAAATTTGGATCACCCATTGTCCTCGTATGACTACGAGTTTACAAAAAATTTGGACCACAATCTATAATCGTAGACCGATTTAACTACAAAGTCAGCCCCTTCATTTTCCACCAAAAGTTGAAATTTTAGATTTAAGCATTTCCCACCATCAATCAATTACTAAATTTTGTCCAATCACTTACCTATCATGACTACACATTTTTTCAAATTTAGGCCTTGATCATCAAGCATGGACTGTTAATTGAGATCAACCCTTGTTTTGCCACTCGCCGGGCCATTTTTCAAGATCGGCCCATCTAGATTTCGGATCACTATGAAAATTACATATTTCAACTCTACTCTTCATGCCCAACGTAGTGAACGAATTAGAATTCCTCAAAGATCAACCCTTAATCGTTGTTTGTCAAATCCCAATTAGATTAGGAGGTGTGCAGGTGCGCACATCCCCTCTCATACTTCTCTTCCTACATCAATGTGAAAGAGAAAAAGAGAGAGAGGATGCCAAGCCATTCTTACTTTTTCTTTCTTCCCCATCCATAAGAGTGGATCCTCATCATAACTCGAGTGCGTCACCATGGGTGGTGTAGACGACGCTCCTCCATTGTTCTTCAAGCTATAATTTACATTAGATAAATGTGATGATTTTTCCTTCAAGCCAACATGAGTGTAATTTTCTAAATTTTCTTTATTGTTTATTGAGTATCTTAAGCTTGAATGCACAATCCATATTAAACCATGATTAATGTTAGATTTATGTTGAGATATTATGTAATGCTATGATTTCATGTTTAGATATATATGTGAGAAATCATGTGCATTTTTTTGCATTATTGTAAGAACCATGTGTTGATTTCTTTAATTTATATTTATGTATGATTAAGATGGTTATGATGATGTATACATCATATGAATGATGATTATCATATGAATATTATGCTTATGTACACCCATGTCCCCATATTGATGAGATCAGTTGTTGTAGAGAGATGAACTCGTGAGAGGTGTCCATGTTGGAAAGATGATCTTGGCATAATTATGTTTATGTGTTGAGTATTGCCAAGGAATCCTTATGTTCACATGATGTTGGAATGAATCCATGTGTCATGTATGTATGTTTCCTTTGGTTGGCCACGTTTGAAATTAATGGCTATTCGTGGGACTTAGTTGAACTATAAGTAGGACAATGAATGGATATTAATCGTATATGTTATCTCATGAGTCGGGATTGGTGTTATGGACACTAATCTCATGTTGTTGGCCTATGATGGGTTATTTACAACTCTCCATAGTGACCATTAAGCTCTTTCAATACGGCTGGATGTGAAATTATTTAAATAAAGGTGAAACTAAAGTCATGCATTCACTTGGCTCCATGTGGGTGTACGAAATTAAGAATAGGTTAGAGCGTCTTACTTCTCCCATACACTGTCACGTGTAGATTTGGGCTATGAGCATCCCGTTTCTCACGTGGTCGGGCAAAACTATGAGCTTGTGCGTCATAGGAACCTTTGATGACTAGTGGCTAGCGTGAAGTCGTAACAGGGAGTCTCTCACTTCATGTATTATGATTTTTAGCCAAGGTGCCTTAGCCAGAGCATACATATCATGCATTACATTAATAAGATTTACTTTGGATGTTTTGGTCGATTATAATTATCATGTTTGCACTATCTTTATGTTATTATTATCATGATTGTCTTGAAGGGATATTTCCCACTATAATAGCGTTTAATGTTATCCAACCATATCTCAGATAATCCAGGTGAAGATCTAGTAAGTGAAACGAGCACTGAGACGAGGTGTTCGAAGATTCGTGGCAGCAGATGACGGGTGACGTAGCCGGAGCAGTGTCATGAAGACTTTATTATTATGCGTTCTTAGAATAATTTATTGGTTTATTTCAAAATTGTAATAAGTCTTTCATGATAAAGACAATGATTAAATATTTTATTTGACAACTTAATATATAAATTAATGGGACAAGATGACTTATATTCCATCATTATGCTTAAATGCCACGAAATATTAAATAAATGAACAATTAATTGAATGTAAGGAAATTTATCCCCGGTGCATTTCAATAGCACCCGGGAACTCGGCTCATCGCAATATATACGAGAGTAAAAAATCTCAGGGCGTTACAGGTATCGTCCACCTGAGATTTTGATGTGCATCATTTTTTGGACAACGTCTTAAAATGGGTTGGAAAAACGGATGGATAAGCACATAATCAAGATGGGCCCCACTATTCTCATCTCGTTATCTCCTCACCGGTCAAGTATGTACTCAGCCATCCCTGACAGTAGGGTTGAAAGTTAGGCAGGGTTGGGTTGGGTTAGTGCTCAACCCTAACCCAACCCAAGGTTCCTATACCTCTACCCTAACCCAATCAAACCGAACCCCGGGTTGAGAATTCTTAACCTAAGCCCAACCCAAGCAGGCTCGGTTGGGTTGATACATGTGAATATTTTTGTTATTACATTAGTTTATTATGTTTCAATATACGTCTTATTTTTTATACCTATGGCTTTCTAAATTACATATGTAGTTATTTATTGTAAAGAACTTCACTTTTTTTTAAAAAAAAAGCTAAAATGTGATAAGTACTCCTTCAACACAATCATATTAAATTTTAAAGATTATAAGCTTACTTACTAAAGTAATATAAACTAATAAGTTTACTTAACTAAAGTATAATAAAATTATAAGTAGCTTGTATATAGATCGGGTTCGGGTTGGGTCGAGCAACTCGAGATCTTAACCCAAGCCTGACCCAAGCCTTCGTCAGGTCGGTATTTGCATAGCCCAAGTTCGAGATCGAATCCTATACTTCCTGCTCAAGCCCAACCCAATGTTAAGTCGGTCTGGCTGAACCCGCCCTACTTTCAACCCTACCCTGAAAGCATCCAGCCCCACTATTCTCGTCTCGCTGTTGGAAGCTGATTGTCTAGTGTACCCGTGCTAGTGTGGGTACGTGGCGAGCACAAACGAACAAGTCAATCCTCGAGCA
The DNA here is from genome assembly GCA_003013855.2 of Liriodendron chinense. Lineage (NCBI taxonomy): Eukaryota > Viridiplantae > Streptophyta > Magnoliopsida > Magnoliales > Magnoliaceae > Liriodendron > Liriodendron chinense. The sequence continues at coordinate 7,171,707 of PVNU02000637.1, read as the reverse complement.
CCACAAATGTACAAATGGTCTAAAAGGGATTAAGGTTCGGTGGACCCCACAATGATGTATTTAGCACATCCATTTGGAGAGATCATTTTAGGGCATGATACCTAAAATGAGTCATGTCCAAAGCTCAAGTGGACCACACCACAAAAGGTGGTGGGGACAATGATTATCACCGTTAAAACATCCCTAGGGCCCACCATGATGTTTATTTTCCATCCAAATTGTCCATAAGGTCACACTAACCTAGATGAAGGGTAAAAAATTATATTAGATTGATATAAAACTTTTGTGACCCCCCAAGAAGGTTTCAATGGTAGAAGGTCACTCTCCATTGCTTTTTGCAACGTGGTCCACTTGAACTTTGGATCTATCTCATTTTTTGTATAAAGCCTTAAAACGATCTCGAAAAATGAACAAACAATTTGGATATAACACATACCTCTTGGTGGGCCCATAGAACTTGTTGATGTCGATACACCAGCCAAGTTCGTCGTGTGTGTTATACCACGCAATTTGCTTCCAATAAGGTCCTCAACCCCCTTCCGCCATTGGCCTGAGTTCTATGCGTAGTAGCCTAGCTCCATTTTTCAGGCTGCAGTGTTTCTTAATTGTACACGTGACATATATTTACAGTAATCAAAGCTGACCAAAATGTGGGCCATGAATAGGTACATTTGTGTGGGTGGCTGCTGTGATGTATCTATTTATCCATGCCGTCCATCCCTTTTCTCGTAGCATGTAGGGTATGAGCTAAAAAACGAGGCAGATCAAATTCTCAGGTGGACCACACCACATATGACTCATGCTTTGTGCATTTAATGCAACCCAAGCTTACTATTTGGTGTGGTCCACTTGAGAGTTGAATTTGCTTCATTTTTGGGCTCATACCTTACAATGATATGAGAAAAGGGATGGATAGCCTGGATAAATAAATACAGTACAGTGGGCCCGCACATAGATGTATCCGTTGGTAGCTATAAACGAGTGTGGGTAGGATACAATCCATGTCCTCATTTGAGGGTTATACTTTGGAAGGGGAGGTTATCAAAGCTTTAACCATTGATGTAATTTATGTCCTTTTGGGCCTTTCCCTTTCTGTTTTTGTAAGAGCCTTCAACTTACATGGTGGTGGCTAACATTGCAGGGTGACTAACACTGTGGGTGTGTGTACTAACAGTGGGATGTGTGTACTAGCAAAAATAAAAAATAAAAAATACATAAACTCCTAATGGGTCTAATATAGGGGACTTAACTATATAGATGCATGTTTAGGAAATCAACTTCATTCAGGAGTTCAAATGATGTTGTGAAGGCTTGGAGGAGTTTGATGCTCACGCATAGAAGTAGACTTGAAATCAAGCTGTTTTGAAATGATAATGGTGGCTATAACATTTTTATTTATTTATTTATTTACACACACTCACACCATATGCATACCGATGCACTAACACTACAATGGGATTTCACCACAATGGGTACTTGAACCCATGACCTCTTATTGGAACTCTCTAGTATACCACCTAGGCACGAGTAAGGGCCAATTACTATTACGATAATGGTAATGGTGATGACGGTTGCCACCATCACCTTTACGATAAAAAAAACTGTTATGATTTTTTTTGAGTTATTGCCGTACAGGTATCTATCTTTTGGGCCATAGACGGATTAGTATCTACTTTTAAACTTATTCCAAATAAGTACCTAAGGATTGCAAACGTTAGTCATAGTTGGTACCCACCGTCTATCTTCCCTACGTATATGATATAAAGCCATACGGTGTTTCTAAAAAGATGATATTATCCCTCCTTTTAGTTGCAAACAGACGGATACATGTGTGTAATCTCAGCATGTCATCGGAAGCTATGTGGGGCCCACAGAGATGACCTAGAAAAATTCACTCCGTCTATCTATTTCTGTTCATTAAAAGATTTTAATAAATGGAAAAAAACTTAATCAAGTGGGCTACACTGCATGAACAGTAATATCTCAAATGTGCACCACTTAAACCTTCATTGAACCAATCTCCCCTGTTTTGTATACCGTGGTCCACTGGAGATTTGGATCTGCTTCATTTTTAGGCTCATCCCCTAAATTTAATATAGAAAAACGGATAGACAGTGTGAATATACAACAGATAAGCAAGGTGGGCTCCATAAATTTACAACCACTAAAATACAACTTGCCTAACCTCTCTCCCCGAGCGCGGCTTCGCTGGATCCCCGGATCCACTGAGGTAGGTGGATCCCTTACCGTGCCGTCCATTGTGTGATGTGTGTGTATTACATCCACGCCGTCCATTCATTTTGAAACTCATTTTAGAGTATGATTTAAAATAATGAAGTAGATCCAAATCTTGGGTGGACCATAATACAGTAAACAATGGCACTCAACCATTAAAAGCTTCTTGTGGGTCACAAAATGTTTTAGGTCAAGCTAATATTTGTTTGGTATCTTCATCCAGGTCTTTGTGACCTTTTAAACAGGTTGGATGGAAAATAAACATTCCAGTGGCCTCTATGAAGTTTTTGGTATGGTCCACGTAAGATTTGGATTTGCTTCATTTTTTGGATAATGCTTTAAAATGAGCTTTCAAAATACATGGACGGTGTAGATGAAAGGTACATACATCAAAGTGGCCCCACAGTTGGGGATCCACCGACCTCAGTGGATCCGGGGATCCACCCAAACCACGCCCCCTCTCCACCTCTTGGGTACGGATTTCCTGCGAAAGCCTTGCGCAGGAAGTTCCTGTGTTGGGAACTAAGGTGGGGCTCAAAGTGATGTTTTTTGATAAATCCACCCCGCCCATCCATTTGGGAGCTCATTTTAGGACATGAGAACAAAAATGAACAAGATCCAAGACTCAAATGGGCCGAAAACGTGAGTATTGAACGTCCACAGTTGGAATTTTTGTGGAGCCACTAGAGTTTCGAATCAAGATAATATTTGTGTTTCTAGTTCATCCTAGTAGTAGTGACGTTATGAACGGCATAGATGTCATATAAACATCACTATGGACCCCAGGGAGCTTTCAACGGTAGTAATTTACCTACTCACTTTTTCCTTTAGTGAGGCCCACTTGAGTCTTGGATCAGGTTCATTTTTGTTTTCATGCCCTAAAATGAGCTCCCAAAACGGATGGACGGGGTGTATTTATAAAAAAACATCACTTTGGGCCCCACCTTATTAGATGGTTAGAATTGTTCAATCGTAAAATGTTGGATCCATGTAAGATTTGGATCTGCTTCATTTTTTGGATAATGCTTTAAAATGAGCTTTCGAAATGCATGGACGGTGTAGATGTAAGGTACATACATCAAAGTGGCCCCACAATTGGGGATCCACCGACCTCAGTGGATCCAGGGATTCACCCAAACCGCGCCCCCTCTCCACCTCTTGGGCTCGGATTTCCTGCGAAAGCCTTGCGCAGGAAGTTCTTGTGTTGGGAACTAAGGTGGGTCCCAAAGTGATGTTTTTGATAGATCCACCCTGTCCATCCGTTTTGGGAGCTCATTTTAGGAACATGAGAACAAAAATGAAAAGGATTCAAGACTCAAATGGGCCGAAAACGTGAGGATTGAACGTCCACAGTTGAAGTATTTGTGGAGCCACAGGAGTTCCGAATCAGGATAATATTTGTGTTTCCAGTTCATCCCAGTAGTAGTGATGTCATGAACGGTATGGATGTCATATAAACATCACTGGGGACCTCAGGGAGGTTTCAACGGCAGTAATTTACCTACCCACCTTTTCCTTTAGTGAGGCCCACTTGAGTCTTGGATCCGATTCATTTTTGTTCTAGTGTCCTAAAATGAGTTCCTAAAACGGATGGACGGGGTGGATTTATTAAAAAACATCACTTTGGGCCCCGCCTTATTAGATGCTTAGAATTGCTCAATCGCAGAATGTTGGATCCAATCCATCCATGAGGTGGGCCCCACTAGCTGGCCCTGCTTGTCATGCAATGGGTCCACACGACGTGGATAAAACATAAACATCATGGTGGGTCCCTAGATCACGTCCAGTAAGGGCGTCCGCCGGCAGCAAGCGTCCTTTGGACGCTGTCTGTTCGAGCGACCATTTTTATTGTTATTATTGTGCTTTCCCAGTAAGGTGGGGTCAACATGGAAAATTCAATTTGTCAGTCGAATTGGCCAGCTCATGGCTTGCCCAAAGAAATCTGGTTTGGACATAATAGACAACATAAAAAATTACAGTGGGCCTAAGAAGGTTTCAACTGTGGAAATTATTCTCGTTGGTATGACCCATTTGAAATCTTGATCTTCTTCATTTTCAGACCCACGATCTAAAATAAATTGGAGAAACAGATGAACTGCGTGGATCTAACATATACATCATGGTGGGGCCCATGAGTGACCATCAGACAGCTGCCAAAAAGGGCAGCGACTTGACCCTACCGTTCCATGTGGTGTGTTCCACTTGAGACTCGGATCCGGCTGATTTTCAGGCCTTGGCCGGAAAATGATCTGACAAAATAGATGGACAGATGGATGAAACACATATATATCATGGTGGGGCCCTTATTACCACCCAAAAGGGTGTCCTTTAGATGAGCTGTCTGTACAGCAAGCACCATCATCATTCTATATAAGCAGGGGTAAATGCATCTTTTTGTGACAAAATGGATGTCTGCGTTACTCCTCAGTCAGTCAATGTCAACAAAGTAGTAAGATATCTGTATATTACAAACCTTAGTACTGATTTTGAGTAAGTTTAAAAGTAGTTACTAACTCAAAAGATAGGTACTTGTATGGCAATAACTCTTTTTTTTTAATTAAAAAATTGAAAATCTTATGTCAGTCCCGCAGTGGACTGTCACAACCTTTTACAGTAGTACAATGGGCGTCACGTATTATTATAATTATTATTATTATTATTATTATTATTCTTTTTTTCTGGCCATTCAATCGTGACTCGACTCAAGATCAAGAGAGTCGGTCGGAGAAGATCAATTGGTCTAACCATGGTCCAGACCTCTTATTGATAGAAAGCTTATTGTTGAATGTCTTGGCTACTTTCTATTTTAAGCTTAATTAGCTGGCCACTATGTCAGAAAATTATTAATACACCCGTTGGTTTGAATTTGAGGCTATGACCCACCTTCATCGGGCCTCGATACGGTTGGATTACGATGAAAATGTAACACTTAAACGGTTATACCTTTATTAGCAGTAGCTATTAAGACCTTAATCTATGAGCAATTTTCTAATGTACCATATCCAACAAGCTATGAACACGTAGTGCATGCATGCATGTCATCCTACTCATCCAAATGGTCACTCTACCGTGAAAACGGGACATCCCAAAATCAAAGCTGATCCAGCCATCAGGATGACCCACATCTTGGATATGCAACACACTACATCAAGGTGGGCCGCACCTAAGCCGTTCCATATCAGGACATAGCTTAGAGACGGACGGTCCAGTCAGGGGCTGTGTGGGACCTACCGTGATGTATATGTTTTATCCACCTGTCCATCCATTTTCAAAGATCGTTTGATGGCATAATCCCGAGAACTAGGCAGATTGAAGGTTCAAGTAGACCATTAGTGGGGATTGAAAGCTTACCGTTGAAAACTTTTTGGGATGACAAAAGTTTTAGATGAAGCTGATATTTACATGTCTAGCAAATAAACACCACGGGCGGGTCCCTAGGAAATTCTCAACGGTAGGAATTCAATCTCCAATGCTTAATGCTTCCTATGGTGTAGTCCACTTGATCCTTCGATATATCTTCCTTTTGGGCTTATGATCTAAAATGATCTTTAAAAATAGATGGACGGAGTGGATAAAACATATACATCACGGTGGGCCCCACAAGTCCCCTCACACGACCATCTGTTTCTGGCTTGTTCCTGGCGGGAGTAGCACCCAATCCGCGCCCTCCCAGTAGCCGTGGCATTTCTCTTTCGACAGGACCTACTATAAATCCTCCCCGGACCGAAGGAACTCTCTCTCTCCCTCTCGATCTGGAAAGCCCGAGAAACAAACGAAAGAAAAAGAAAAAAAAACCTCCAGATCCCGGTTTTCCGATCGATTTCATTCGTACAATCCCGATCCTGCATTCTCTCCCTCTCTCCCTTCGATTCATTAGCATTAAATCTGTGTCTTTCCCGCCTCCATCTTCTCTAAATCCGACCTCAAAACCATTTTCTTAAATCGGATCCGACTCAGCTCCAAATCGACATTCCCATCCCCGAAATCGGGCCTCTCAGACACCACCTAGACGATTCTGATCCGTCTCAGAGGCAGCGAGAATCGGCAGAGGATTTTCGAATTTCGAGTCTTCAGCAATCGCTTTTCTTCTAAATGCATTTTGGGTTCATGCATTGACGACGAGATTGAAGCTGGTTTCTGTCCGTACCCGATGCATTTAGACGATCCCATCATCGATTTCTGAGTTCCTGCTTCGAAAGCGTAATTGCCGATGTAAGAAGAGGTGATTGGGGTGGGAGAGATATTTGATTCATTGCAGTGATGGATTCGTTGTCTGCAATCAGTGAGGAGCTGGCTAACATCGATGGACAGATCAGCGATATCCTCCGTGCATTATCGTAAGGATTTTCCAATTCTGCTTTTTGAAGTTCAGGCAGCTTTCTTTTGTGTTTGTACATGAATTTGGCATTTTAATTCGTACATTTGCTTGTGGAAGTTTTCTGAGGTCCGTGGATTCTTCCGATGTTGTCTAGTTATTGGTTTATAGCTTAGGATTTCAAGAGCAATGTCTGGAAGTTTTCTGAGGTCTGTGGATTCTTTGGATGTTGGACAGAATTTTGTGGTGGCTTTTGGGAGAAAAGAATGAAGAGCGGGGAAGAGAAGACGTTGGGAAAGGAAGTGGTTGAAGAACATGAGTTTTCCCATACCCCTTTCTGATTGGATAGTGGGAAATGAAAAGAAAAATGAAGCAGTATTCCATGCTTGGGACATTTCACTATGTTTGATCAGCAAAAGAAATAGTGGATTCCACCAAGCAATCATTATCCAAACACTACAGTCAATGTCCCATGCACAAGATACGAGGTATTTTTTTAAGAGGAAAATGAGATTTCTGATTGCCCACCAAACAAGACCCCCAAAAATGGGATCCATGGGAATCCATGCGTCAATCATGCTCATGGGTATTGTGACAAATATCACTGAGATTTTGAAAATCTCATAATATTCTCACGGCCTCATGATATTCTCACGGAAAATTGACCAAACTACATATATTTTTGGAAGGTAACAGAAACATTCATTAGAAAAAAGAAGAGCTGAGGTAGCAGTAGCTACAACCCACACAAACAGCAAAAACAAAGAAAAAAATGCAAAAAATTACAACTTAGTAGAGCATCCCAAACTCGTGGCCCATTCATTTACAAGAACCATTGCTCTACTAGTGACCTGCTCCCAACTGCTTCCATTTTGAAGACACCTTCTGTTTCTCTCTCCCCAAATCATCAACATAGTAGCCAACATGCATAGATCTCATAAAGCTCTTAACTTATGAAAAGCCACGCCATGCCAAGCCTGAAGGAGATCTCTGATGTCGAGAGGCATGGACCAAGCTAAATTGAAACTTCTAAAGAAAGCTAACCACACTCCCCCTGCGAAGGGGCAATGAAGCAATGATCAATAGATTTGGCAGAAGACATGCACATAAGGCATATATTAGGGACGAAAATTGACTGCTTTTAGAGATTATCGATAGTCAATACTCTTTTTCTACCCACTAGCCATCCAAAAGTGGCTATTTCTAGAGGAGCACCATAATGCCACACATGACGAGTCTGGGCACCATTGCTCCCTTCTTAAGAAGCATGGAGTAGGACCGAGCGGAGAATTGGCTTGATTTGTCTACAACCCACACCATCCGATCACAATTTTCACTCAACGGACAATAAAGGGACAACCATTCCAAAAGAGAGGCACATTCGGCCACTTAATCGTCTAGAAGATTCCAACAGAAATATTATCGCGAGCGATTTTCAAACTCTTAGGATTTTTGTTTTTAATTTCGCACAATTTTATCGTGGAATTATTGCATTTTTTATAATTCATTTTATGACTATATATTTATATTTTGAAAATTAATTATTAATTTAATAATTTACTTTCAAAGAGATTTTCCCAATATTATAGCAAGAAAAATGTCAAAAATATGAAAATCTCCTAAAAAATTTCCAGGTTGAGAAATTGCCAAGAATGAGATTTGTCACTATACTCGTGGAATCCATGGGAATCCATCATTGGATAATCATTGCACTTTTCGTTTTTCCTTTTCTCTTCTTTTACCACTATCCAAACATGTTGAGACAAAGATTGTAAAGATTGTAAAAATATTGGCCGAAGATTGGAGATTAAAGCCTCCTCCCTCTGTAAAGCATCATGGATTTGGAAAGGAATAGGTTGCATCAAGCCTAGTTTCAATGAAGGAATAGCCCTTGTGGTAGGAAATGGGAGAGAGTGAGATGTGGGTGGGGGACATCCCTCTCCAAAGAGCCTTCCTGCTTGTGGTGCATCTAGCAATGGAAAGGAGATCATGGTCACCAAGTGCTACAACATTATTGGATCTCAAATGGTGTGGAACCTCCCATGTCGAAGAAATATGCTCAAAGTTGAAACCGAAGAGTTTGCAAGACTTCTTGAAAACCTTCAAGATCAAGTGCCTATAGGACAAGAAAGGGACAGAATGGTGGAGACGAAAGACAAGGAGGGGTGCTTATCGGTTCGGTCTTTCTACTCTACCCTTGGGCATAATGATAGGGAAGGGTCAAGCAGCAACACGGCCTTTGTTTGGCACTACGGAGCCCCCCAAAAATTGCAGCTTTCAGATGGCTTGGTGGTCGAGGAAAGGTTTAAATATTGATAATCTCCAAAAGTCGGCTATGATAATCCCTAATGTGCGCGTTATGTGTATGGAAAATGCGGAGTCAATCAATCATCTATTCATTCATATCCGTTTTGGTATCCCGTGGGTTATGCTGGAGACCATCAAGGAGCTTCTCCTTATGTGTCATGGTGCTCAGTTAGAGAGAAAATCTTGGGACCTATGAAGGTTAACCCTGCTAGCTGTTTTATGGTCTGTTTGGGCGGGGAAAGGAATGCAAGGTGCTTCCGTACTGAGGCAGCCAAAGAGGGAAAAGTAGTGTTTAAAGTTAAGTCTTGTAGTGGAATGGGCTTCTTGCATTAATTCTTTACAAGACTGTTATTTTTCCTTTTTGCTTAGCATGTAATTCTTTGCGCCTTTTTGGTTCCCTTTGAATAAATTGATCAGTTACTCTTCAAAAAAAAAAGGATTTCTTAGAATCTCCATATTTTGTAGTTACACCTCATGTACATGTGTGTATGCACAAACCTCCCCCCCCCCCCCCCCCGTATTTAAACCCTTCTTAGGGCCTTGGAGTGATACAACTTTTCCAACCATTCCTATGGCGTTTGGTTACCATCGTCAATCTGACATGGTGTCAAAGCGCTGGTCACGAGCCTTTTTTTTTATTTTCATATCGGCTGTTACGGCCCTGTATTGCGCAATGGGCACTACAGTTACTGTTATGAAACAACTATTACGGCTGTAATATAACCGTTTTTTGAATACCATGTCTCCCTTGACCAACAACTTTGTTGAGGAGCTAGCTGACCTTGGGCTTCACGTATGGAAAGGTGATACTATTTAGTCCAACCTTTTCACAAATGATGACAACAATTTTCTACATGCTTCGCTCTCTCACGAAAAGTTGTGTTCATGGATATGTGCATAGCAGCCTGATTGTCACAACAAAGTGGCCCAGGGACTTTGACTTCAATTTGGACGGTGTGATGCTATCCAACTTGGTTGGTGAGATCGAAATATGGGAATCTGGTAATTGACCTCAAATTATTGGTTTATATTTTCAAGTATTGGGATTGAGATTTTATCATGTTCAGCCAAGGGTCGCCATCCCAAGGTTTGCCATCCTGCATCAGTTGAGCTGTAGATTTAGTTCTGTCATTGTTGATCAAATTGGTATGGCCCACTGGACACCACCACCTCCTAAAATGTCAAAGCGAAAGTGACTCAGTTTTGTACAATGGGGATGAGATTAGACAATAATGGAAGGTCACCATGGGTAATACACATTGAATCATTTCTGCTGTTTATGTTAGTTATAACTTCTGAGTGGGGAGCTCTATCTACTGACCTGTAGTTTTCATTGTAGTAGTTTTGCTTCATAAGATGTGGGCTTGCTTTGTATTGGCATGGGGTTTGGGGATTGGAAATTAATGGGGGTCTTGTCATCCTTGATAAAGATATTTGGACAGTTATGCAATTCTTTTTCCTACAGAAATGGGTTCCAGAAACTTGAGAAAATCAAAGACTCAAATAGGCAGAGCCGACAACTGGAGGAACTTACAGGCAAAATGCGCGAATGTAAGAGGTAGGTGTACTCTCAATCCCCCTCACTTGATACTAGTTTGGGATTTATCTTGAAGATTAAAGGTTGGTTGCACCAAATATCATGAAATTTCATGATTAATGATTAAGCAGTCTAATTTGGTGTGAAATTTCATGAAATTTGGTGCAACCAAACACACCCTAAATCTTTATTTTGCTTTATTTGACAAACAGTAGGTCTAAATCTATTTCATGCCCATTTTAGGTGAACTGGATGTGGAAAATCCCATCTTCTAAACAAAGGACCCTTTTCTATACAAACTTGAGTTATTGGTTTGTTGTTTTTCAGGCTAATTAAAGACTTTGACCGAGAAGTCAAGGAAGAGGAGAGTAGAAATACTCCAGACACCAATAGAATGCTCAATGAGAAAAAACAGTCAATGGTGCTGTTCACTCCTTAATTTTTGTTCTTTATATGCAGTTGCTACTTCTTTCTAATGTTTGTCTGAACACTCTAATAAGCTTTAGTCCATATTCATTGTTCTATATCCAACTTCAAACTGATTTTTTTTGTCATTATTGTGCAGATTAAAGAATTGAATTCTTATGTTGCTCTAAAAAAGCAGTGAGTTATTGACATTTCTAACAATTGCTCGAGTAGGCTTTATGTTGTGTCCTTTCATTTGCAGAAGCATATGTTTGTTTAATTGAGAACATCAATTTTTTTAGAACATCTACTTCTCATTTAGCTATAAGTTTCATTACATAGGTCAATTTAGAAAATAGAAAATGCTTGTTTTCCATCTTCCTATTCTAAAACAGTCTGGGATCCCAGATGTTCTAGGTCTCTTTTGCTGGATGGTGGCAAAGGGCTCTGGGACCCATGTGATCCATAATCATCATAATCATCATTTAAGCCTTATCCCAACTAATCAGGTTCAGCTTCTGGGACCCATGTGATTGTGGGTGGACTTTAGAACAGGAAACATGTCAAAGGGTTTGTGTCCCATTGCTTGAAGGAAGTGCATGGGAGCATGAGTCAGCTTACGTTCACCCAGCATAGGTGGAAGGTGGTGCCATAAAGGCTTTTGCAGATGCTGACACTTGAACGATCCTTGATCGGATAAGGGAAATTTAGATGGCAACAACTTGGATTGCACAAAGGACTAATATTGGAAACACATAAAACAAAATGTAGTAGCAGTGAGAGAGGATGTTAAAAGGATACTAAGCATGTGAACTAAATGTTAAAAGGATGCTAAGCATGTGAACTAAATGTTAAAAGGATGCTAAGCATGTGAACTAAAATTAAGTGAATGAAATAATGAAGTCACATCACATTGACCTTTACAAAAGGGAAAAAAAAAAGTCACATTGAGGAGGGAACCATCTTTGGAGATGCATGAATTACTTTTATCCTTTCGATCGCAACTAGATTGGAAAGTGAGCTATTTCCTAGGAAGTTTTTCCACTTCATGAAGTTTGTCGTTCATTCCATAGTTTTCTTTATTGAGTTCCCTTTCTTATTTACTTTTTTTTTTAGTTGCTTCAAGAAGCTTTTGCAATCCTTTTAACCCCCTTTTCTAGAGTTTTATTTAATTTCTTATTCTGTATGGAATTTCAGGCATGCAAGTAGTCTTGAAAGCCAGCGAGCTAATCTCTTTGATGGGCCTGATGGAGAACATGGATTTGGTGAAGAGAATCTTCTGCTTGCTTCATGTAAGCATACAACCTGTTTTGGCAAGGTTCAGGCATTTGAATCATTTCATTTTTCATGGATTCATTCTCCACCAGTATTTCTCATCCATTGTGATTTCTTCCTTCTTCATTCTTCTTTTCTCTTTGATAGGTAACATAACATAAGGAGAAAAAGTCAAGACATCACATACAATTCATAAGGAGATGGATGAGTAAATGCCATAAACATGAGTGAGATGCCCATTATTGTGATTTCATACAGTGGACAATTTAAGTAGTTTGTCTTCCAATACTTAAAAATACCAGTTGGCGACTGACTGGATCAGTACCGAGTCTTGTCTTCTTGCCGGTATTGATACAACTTGAACGAGTTGCATCGAGTCAGTCCCAAGACTGTTCTTTAGCAATAAAAGATTAGGAAAAAATTAGAAAATTAATAATAATCAGAAAAATTAGCATAAGTATCAGAAACGATCTTAGATGTTACAACGTTTCTTAAAAGAAATGAGAACATAAAAGAAGTAAACACAAATAAATAAATAAATAAAAGAAAAAATTGTCACTTGCGGTGGATCTCAATGACCAATTCAATACGGAATTGGCTGAGTCAATGTAGATTGGGTAGAGGCCACATGAGATTTCATAGCTGAAATCAATTCGCCTTTGAATCAGCTGGTATTGACCTGAGTTGGTCGATTCATGCAGTGAATCCATGAATTGGTGATGCACATTATGCAGTGATGCATATATATATATATATATATATATATATATATATATATATATATATATACATATATATATATATATATATATACACATATATATATATATATATACACATATATATATATATATATATACACATATATATATATATATATATATATATATATATATATATATATATATATATATATATATCCCAAACTGGCAGGAATTGTCCATTTTTTATGAATTGGTGGAAGCATCCGATTCAAAAAGCTTGATTCGATCTGCTAAGTCAATTTAAAAAGGAAAAAAAATCCACTTTGGATATAAAAAATATTAATGATTCACAAATTTAATAGAATTTCTCTCCATTAAAAATAAATCACAAATTTAGATGTTAAGCCATTTAAAAAGTAAGAAGTGGAGGAACACTCATGCCCGAGAAGAGAGGAACTATTGCAGATTAAAGGCAAGATGCATTACTTGGTAATTTAGCAGGGAATGATGATCCACACACATGCTCACAACCTTCATATACATGGCATGCATCTACCCCAGTCCAGACCATCCAAATCTTGAGACCATGGTTGATGCTGCATATCCTAGAAGTTTCTGTCTATTGGATGATTCTAACTTCTGATTATGCATTTCTTTGTTGAATTCAGAACATCGACTAGTTTTCAATTTAATAGTTGTTGATGGTTCCTAATTGGAAAGAAACGATTCACCATCTTGTCCTCAATCTGGCACATAACGCATCTGTTCATAAGAGTAAAGCCTCTCTTTTTTAAGAAGATCAACCTATTTCAATTGTTTGGATTGAGTCACATGCATGCCATTTGTGTAATGGGTGTATAGATTCAACTATATTCACCATATGTATATGGATGGGTAGTAGTTTTTGTATGTTTTTGCACTTATTTGCACTCAACGACTTTAGTTAGCTGAAGAATCATCATTGCCCAAAGGCTCCTTTTAACAAATCGTCATTGTAGATTAAAAAAAAAAGATGGATGGTGTATTAGTGTGCTTTTTGCATGTCTTTGCGCTTATTTGCATTGAATGACTCTAGTTAGTGAAAGAACCCCCACCCCCCCCCCCCCCCCCCCCCCCCACCCAAAAAAAAAAAAAAAGAAAAAAGAGAGAGAGAGAGCTTTTACTTTTCTCTGTAGACAAAAAGAACAAGAAAAAAGAAAAAAAAGGGTATAGTCAGTGAAAGAAGATGTTTTCATAGTTACACTATAGCTTCTATTAGTTTTTCTACCCCCCTTTCAATTATATATATATATATATATATATATATATATGGACATCGAGAAAACTTATGATATCATGGATTGAGTTTCCTGGATTACATGCTTGGTAGAATCATATGTGGGATGAGGTGGAGGAGTTGGGTGAAGTAGTGTATTAGCTCTACCAGATTTTTAGTGTTGGTTAACGGATCGCTGAAGGGATTTTTCTATAGCTCGAGGGGTCTGAGACAAGGGGGTTTGCTTACCCCTTTCCATTTTGCGGTGGCAACTGAGGTGCTTGGTAGGATGCTTGAATGGGTAATAAAATTGACACAGGACAACTAACCACTTGCTCTAAAAGCTCGAACTGATAGAGCATGACGAATCAATACCTTTATCTCATAGCCCAGGCTCCTGCTTCACACAGGCCAGGCCCTCGGCCGAACCCTCCTTTGTTGGCCCCGCTTCACATGGGTTTACATCACACTAGCCACCCGTCTCACACGGGCCGCCCACCTTGAGCGTGTCTCCACTTCCCACAGGCTACCCTACTCGAGCCCGGTGTGAAAATGCCCCTACATTAATCACCCCCGGTGAGGAGGCTCGAACACGAGAACTTCTCTCTGATACCACTTTGACGCAGGACAACTAACCACTTGCTCTAAAAGCTAGAACTGATAGAGCATGGCAAATCAATCCCTTTATCTCATAGCCCAGGCTCCTGCTTCACACAGGCCAGACCCTCGGCCGAACCCTCCGTCGCAGGCCTCACTTCACATGGGTTCACACATCACACTAGCCACCCTCTTCACACTGGTGGGGCCCGTCTCACACGGGCCGCCCACCTTGAGTGTCCCTGCTTCACATGGGCTACCCCACTTGAGCCCGGTGTGAAAATGGCCCTGCATTAAAAATGCTCTTTTCTATGGCTTTTTTGCAGATAGGGTGTCTTCCCCGGTCTCTCATCTTCAATTCGTGGATGATATGCTTCTATTTTGTGACGCCGACGAGGCTATGGTGTAAAATTTGCACATGATTATTTGTTGCTTTGAGGTGGTCTCTAGATTGAAGGTGAATATTGCTAAAAGTGTTATGCTAGGGTTCATGTCCCTAGGAAGGTCTGAAGCTGGCTATTGCTTGTGTGTGAGGCAAGATCTTTCCCTTCTACCTATTAAACCATGAACCATCCATGGGATGTAGTAGTGGAAAGGTTTGAAAGGAAAATAACTTGTTGGAAGTGCCGTTTTCTCCTTGGGGGGTCATAAAACTCTCATTAAAGTGCCCCTTTCAAGTTTGCCAATATACTTTCTCTGTTTTGATGTCCAAAGGCAGTGCTTGTGAAGTTGGAAAAATTACACCGCGAATTTCTTTGATAAGGTGTAGAAGGAGTGTCGAAGTTCCACTAAGTTGGAGTGAGGTGTGCTAGCCTTTTGACAAGGGAAGGGTTGGAATGAGACACAAATATCAATCATCCAATAAGCTAAAGAACACTGTTATTTTGCAATGCAAACAGGGAGCATGTTGCCAATTAGAGGAGAGTGATTGCATGGTTTGAAATGGTTTCAGGATAAAAGGTCAATTTGCAAAAGAGTGAGATGATAGGTGTTTGGCTTAACGAAGAAGGGATGCAGAATATGACAGACATATTTGGTTGTGAAGCTGGAAGTTTACCCTCGGCCTATCTTGGGTTACTAATATGTTTTGGTTAAACAACAAAAAGGTTGTGGGATTCTATTATAGAGAGGGTTGAAAGGAAGCTATCATCATGAAAATGTACATACCCGCCGATAGGGGGGCTGTGTCGCATTAATTAAGGCTACCTTATCGAACATGCTTGTGTATTTTATGCCCTTGTTCAAATGCCTAGCTAGTGTTAGGTGCCGGATCGAGAAATTGCAAAGGGATTTCTCATGGAAAGGGAAGGAGGAAAAAAGATACTTCATTTGGTAAATTGCGAAGAGGTTTGAAGGTCCCAGGAGAATTGGGAACTGGGTATCAAGGATATGAACATGACGAACTGCACTTTGATCGGAAGTGGTTATGGAGGTTTGGATATGAGGAAGGCTCTCTTTGGAAAAAAAAAAGTGATCGCTGGCAAATATGGTTTACAAGATGGTGGATAGACATCACTAAAAAAAAAATAAAAGATGGTGGATTGGCCGTGAAAGTATCAACATTATATAGAGCATAGGGAGAGTGGAAAGCGGTGATGGGTGACTGGCAGGAAGGAATGAATGGTGCATCTTTTGTGATAGGTGATGGGACCAAAGTAAATTTTTGGGAAGATCCATGGTGTAGTAGGGAATCCCTTTGCAACAGCTTTAGAAGGCATTATAATATCTCATCTAGCAAAGAAAAGAGTATCTCAAGATGATTCACTGGGGGGGGGGGGGGGGGGGGTGGTATGGATGCCAAGGTTTTACAGGAATTTATTAGAACAGCTGACAAAACAACTTGTTCACTTGCAAGAAAAGTTACAGACGTGTACACTTAGCCTAGACAAGAGTGACATGTGGTGCTGAAATTCTGAGAAAAATGGCTAGTTCCCAGTCAAATCCTTCGATCCAATGTTTTGAGTATTGTTTTGATGTAATGTATCGCACCCTTGGGATACGAATACATATCGGTTATCGCATGGGATATATCGGTTATTGCATGGGATACCAGTGAAGACACTCGCTAGTATAACGCTGGTACTCCTCTCCTATTTGAGAAAATTTGGGAAAATTTTGAATTTTCCCAAATTTTCTGCAAATTGGCCCATCTTCCTCTAAATCCCAAAATTAGAGTGTATGTAATGATGATTTCATCAAACACTCGTGAATACTCTTAAATGGGGGCCAATTGACTGTTGATCGAAGTGGAATTTGGAAAAAAAATATTTTAAACATTTTTATTTTTTTTTCTTTCCGAAAAGTCCCCATACCAAGAATCACTAGATCAAGTTACATATATATTTGATTTTGTGTTGGGACACAAAGATTGCAACCAATTTGTGAGAAATTGGGAAATTTCAAATTTTCTCAATTTTCCGTAACTCGGTCCATCTCCTCCAAATCTCGAAGTCAAAGCTCCAAATCCATGATTTTTCATGCAAAACATGAAGAATCATGACTATGTAACCATACGACACTGATTTAACATGATTTATTGCCCCCCCCCCCCCAAAAAAAAAAAAAAAAAAAAAAAGGATAAAGAATTGAAAATGCTCATCGGATCAAACATGTGGGATATATCCGGCATTGCACAAATATTGTAAGGGGAGAACGGGTCAAGGCTGGAAGCACAAATATGGTAGTTCCTGGATGCACCAAAGGCAGTGGTGTTAGGATGGCTAGCGGCAAAAGGAAAAATGCTCACAGTTGACTAACTTTGGAAAAGAAAGATGATCATTACAAAGATACGTTTAATATTTGTAAGGGGCGAGGAGATTGTAAATCATCTATTCACTCATTGTAATTTTGCTGCTAGAATTTAGAAGAAAGTATTGGACCTTTTTCAGATTTTTTTTTTTGAAAGATGATAAATTTATTGAAAGACACAATGGCAAAAAGAAACAACAAAAACCACAACAACAAGAAACAAAAGGAAAAGGGACTCAAACTAAAAACAGCAACAGGGGAAAGCAGAAAAACAAAGAAAAAAAAACAAAAACTAGAGACTAAAACACTAAGGCGCCCAGTCTCTAAAGAGGATTAAGACTCTGGAGAAAACTCCCGCTTAAGAGATGGAAGAGTTCCGAAAACAACGGTAATTGCGTTCCATCCAAATAGCCCAAAAGATAGCTAGAAGAAAAACTCTCCACTTTCTAGTTCCCAAAACTCCTTGGTCCCCGTGCCGAGCACTAAGAAGGACTTCTATACCACTTGGCATAACCCAGGATGAACCCGTGAGCCTAAGTCACTCCACCAAATGTCCGAAACAAAAGGGGCAATGGAGCAGAAGATGATCCACTGTTTCTTCAGCTCCGAGAGAGAGAAGATAAACATTCAGAAGTTGCACGCCTTGCTTCTTCCAGTTATCCACAGTTAGGATTCTTTTCCTGCCAGCTAGCCACCCGAACACTGCAACCTTTGGATGAACCCTGTAGAACCAGACATTACTGGTGTGACAGGGGGCTGAGAAAGAGGAGGCTGCCAGCGACTTGTAGAAGGATTGAACAGTGAAGGACTTTGATGGAGATAAGGACTAACAGAAGGAATCATCTGTTGACTGGAGAGAAGGGATTGGAGCTTCCTGCAGAAATATAAAAGCGCAATGAATTCCTCTGTCTCAACATCGGAGAGATTTCTGCGAAAGATGGGACTCCAGCTTCGCCCATTATCAGAAAAAGAGAAGCAATCTCTAAGAGTGACATTATGATTCACTGAAATGAGAAATAAAGTTGGAAAAGATTCAGCCCGCGATCTGTTGCCATGCCATATGTCCAACCAGAACCTAACTCTGCCCCCTTTACCCACAGAGAAGGAGATTCTGTTAAACATTGATGAAGCAACTTTGGCTATTCCTTTCCAGTAGAAAGAGGTCCGATAGAGAGAGGATTGCTTAGTCCACCAAAGCGAAGGAGTAACACCATATTTAGCAGCTACGACCACAGGCTACATTCCTCTGTCCCGAATCTCCAAATCCACTTGCCTAGCAGAGCCTCATTAAACAACATAAGATCTTTGATATTGGCCACACCATTCTTGTAAGAAGCACAAACCTCTTTCCAGTTCAAGAGGGGAATTTGCCACCAGTAGAGCTGCCCTGTCAGAGAAAGCTTCTTCTAAGTTTATCAATTTTGATAATCACAGATCTCGGGCATCTAAAAAGCGAAAGAAAGTAAACCGGGAGATAAGAGAGAGAGGCATCGATGAGATTCAGTCTCCCTGCCAAGGATAGAAGCCCCAACTTCCACGCAGAGAGCTTCCATTCCATTCTCTCAATAATTTTATCCCACAAAGCTAGAGGAGGCTTTCCTACACACAGGGGGAGACCCAAATACAAGGCGGGAAGATTGCTAACCTTACACCCGAAAGATTCAGCCAGCACTGAACAGATTTTTGGCTGAAGATTTGACTCCGAAAAATTCTGATTTTCAGAATTGATTGGGTCATGTCTTAATCAGCCGCATCACTGCTTCTAGCATGGAAAGGGAAGGTATCTGATAAAAAGAAAAGAACAACACAATGGTGTTTCGTCATTCATTGCTAGAATGCTACTATTTGGTCGCTATGGCAAGAAGAAACAATAGCAATTTCAACAATAAGTCAGAAAGGGAGATGATTTTCCATGAGGTCAAGGGGTATATCATATCTTGTGCTGCAGGGACTCCCCTTTTAGAGGTTGTAGCATTGTAGAACTTGGGGCCTGTCTTCAAATAGGATAAATAGATTGGGAGGCCATTTGGCGAGCTCCCCACACAACTAATGGTGTCCTCATTTCACTGTTCCCTATGGTGTGGCCTACCTGAGTTTAGATCACACATATTTTTGGCTCCCTGGTGAACATGAGGCGGCACAGCTGATGGATGGGGTGGATCACATGTGTCTTCCCCCTATGTAGCACTCGGTTAGTGTTAGCTATGCCCGTCATATCCCAGGCAAGTTACGTGAGTGCGGTTCTATTAATATAGTCTACTATTCTATGATTACACATTAGTGCTCCTCTGTTCACATTATCTCATATGTTCCATTTTCCATAGGTGCCACAATTTTGGGTATTCCTGATATTGATTGCTACAAGCTATCGTCTTCAAATTGCATGTCTCAAAATACCATTGTTTTTTGGAACTAGTAAAACCTCGTGCATATTAATTGATATGGTAATTTCTAAGATGTTAACATCATGTCGGCATGTTCATTCCTGATTTGCTGATGCAGAATCTGTATTTTTTTGCAGCTATGACCAATCAACAGTTAATTGATAGTGGAAACCGAATGATGGATGAGACAGATGAAGCTATTGAGCGGTCAAAAAAGGTTAACTCCCCTCCCAAAGACTAGTATGGCACGGGGCCAAGGGTGGGTCAGTTGTCATTATTTGGGCCTTAATCATTAATCAATTTCACCTTTTTTTTTTTAATTTTAAAAAACTCAATTGTATTAAAAATTGCATGGTCTTGAACCTTGTTGATGGATCTGCTGATCGGGTTTCTTTCAGAACTCTTTGTTTCTAAATCTAAATATGATTTTTGATTTTTGAATGTTTTCCTTTTGGAGAGTTGTGTTGTGATTGAAACTTAAAACGATGCCGCTATAGTTTAAAAGGTGCTTGGTGGGAAGATATTTTGTTTCCAAAAGCCATTTAGGTCATTGATTGATCCCACGGGAAGATTTCACCTTCTCTGAGTTTAAAATTAGAAATCCGTCTGAACTGCTGGTTTCCCTTTTCTTTCCAACAAATGTCCAGTATTCAATTTCCGAGTTTACAATGCCAATCTGTTTCTGCATATCACTTTGTGTTACAGGTTGTTCATGAAACCATCAATGTTGGAGCCGAGACGACAGCTGCTCTCAAGGCACAGGTCTGCAATATGTTAAGATTTGAGAATTCTGACTACTTCACCTGTCACTGGTTGTTTTGAGACTTGTAACGAGTGGTAAAACTATTTGTCAATTTGTTATTTTCAGACTGAACAAATGAGTAGGATCGTTAATGAGCTGGACTCTATCCATTTCTCAATAAAGAAGGCCTCTCAACTCGTTAAAGAGCTCGGCAGACAGGTTAGTTTTCTCAAACATCAAACTCAATTCCATTTTGGTAGGGGTGGCAGTGGATGGGGTCGGGTGTGATAAGGAGGATAGATCGAACCCAAATGCAACCTGCTTATTGAATGGGTTGAAAATCTCAACCCTCTATAAATGGGTCGACCTAAACCCAGCCCATCTCCATTTAATTAAAAATATAAAAAACAAATTAAAAAAATATTATCATTTTGTATAAAAATTCAAAGATATCAACGATATATTAGAAATTATAATTAATATAAAATAAAACCCTTATAGGGCGATTGACTGTAACGTTTTTCACCGAGCAATTGGAGGGAATGGGGCAAAGCAAAGGCGTTATAGGGGCTTCGAGTGACTTGTTAGGTTAGGGCTGTCGAAGAAGAATTCATCAAGTCAATGAATATCCATCAAAACCAAGTTTAGGATTTTTTAAACTTATAATATATTATAATATATAGTACACACATACATATGCATAGCATTTTGAGGAGGCAAGAGGCTTACCATATTCATGAGCCACTGGGTCTAGCCCAGCAAACCCAAACCCAATATAGGAGATGAGTTGACCAAAACCCTTACTTTCTGGGTTGGGTCAAGTTTTGCCGCCCCTACTTTTCCATGTATTTGAACTCTGTTTGCATCTCTACTCTTTCAATGTTTTCTTTCGTTAGTGTTTTGGTCAAATTCATTCATGTTTTCCTTTAGGTTGCAACTGACCGATGTATTGTGACCATGCTCTTCATAATTGTCATTGGAGTGATAGCAATCATCATTGTGAAGGTTGGATTTCTTTTTTACTGCCTTTGTATTACATTTTTATTACGCTTTTTTTCTTCTTACTGCTACATTTTATTTTAGGAGTGATTATATGGTCTCCAACCTTGGATACATATGGTAACCTTAGGCACTCAGTTTGTACAAGTGGGGTTCATGGGTTGGTTGATCCAGATTCCTGATCATTTTTGAGATTAAGCCCCACCACCGGATAGACCTTCCGACTAAAAGTTCTCAGATAGGAAGGTCCTACTGTCCCATCTAAAAGTTCTCAGATAGGAAGTTTCTCTGCTGAATGTGAACCTTTCTTTTTATCTTCTTAACTATCTAGTTGCTGGCCACTCATCAGAAAGATGGTCTGGATTATCACCATCCCTCTTATATGAATCTCTGTTCAAGCTCATCTGGCCTTCGGGTTTGTTTTAGATTTTGCTTTTCATGTGTTATTTGGAGTTTTTTTTATAACTCCACTGCAATGGTGGATTTTGAATGATCAGCTTGTAAACCCGAATAACAAGGACATTCGGGATATTCCTGGACTCGCCCCGCCAGCGCTTACTCGGAAACTTCTCTGGGATCCAAACTAGAGGCATGGAATTGGAGCTGATTCTTTCACACCAAAGAAAATTGCCGAATCCTGGTCTGATTGGTTGAGTGGCCCAGCGTCGTTTACGGGATGTTCTAAGTGAGCATCTTATGACCACTTTGGCGATTCTGATCCGACAGGACTGATGGTTGAGCGGCATTCTTCCAATTCTTTTATGGCTATTATTCTAAGTCATATTTCTTGTGTCCTTATTTTTGTCAAAAAAAAAAATCAATTCCTGAAGTCTGATCTGGTCAATTCTTTTCCATCTTTATGAAATTTGGTTTTTGCTATCGAAGTGCCAGAAATCAAGACATTGACTGGCCATTAATAAATTGGAGTGAGGAAAGAATAGTAATCTTTCTTTGTTATGCAGTCGTTTATTCACAGAGGAATGATATGGTTAGACCCACCTGTATGGAAACTAAAACATTCCAGATTGGCCCCTTACAGTGGGTCCCATCAATACACACCCAAAAAGCTAAAATCATGTGTATGGGCCCTTCTCTCTCTCTCTCTCTCTCTCTCTCTCTCATTTTTGGTCGAATGACTCCAACCGCATCATTACATCATGCATTTATGCGTACCTATCACATCACATGCAGTAAAAGCTCAGAAGTTCGGATCCAATAAAAAAGTTTCTCTGATCCAGTAGCACATCACGTGTGGAACCCACTATGATGTTTTATTGGCATCCCATCCGTCGATTCCGTCCATCATGTGCTCCCCCTCATATTCTCCTTGGACCCCAAAGCTCAGGTTGATCCAAAACTCAGGTGGGTCATACCATTTTAAATTGTGCATAAAACCTCTAAAACCACTTGTTGTGGCCCACATGAGTTTTTGAATGGCCTGATCTTTTGGTGTCCATTCATCCTGGTCAGATGCATCTTCTGAATTGATTGGATAGCATATAAAGAACACCAAGGGCCTCACATACAATCTGGAAGGTTTTGAATGGTGATCATCCCCATCCCAACTGCTCCCGTGATGCGCCCCACTTGAGGTTTGGACAGTCGGATCATTGGGCGCCAAGGAGAACATTGGGATGCACATGATGGACGGATTGGATGTCAGTCAGCGGGTGTGTACATGGTGGGTCCAACACTGTCAATTTGTGGATAAGCTTATCCAGCGTTTGTATTGGATCCGGCCTCAGAAGCATACATGTTGAAATTCCTGGTATGCAAAGGTGCTGCTTTATAGAGTTCCTTTTAGGAAAGAAAATAAGGATTTAGAAGTGAAAATGAATTTTATTATTATATATTTATAATTTAAAATTATTTAAAATTTTAATATTTTATTCTCAACCAGATTTTTCTGTCAACATACGAAAATCTCCCGAGAAATTGCCAAGTAGGAGATTTGTCACTATGGTTGTTTAGATGCATTGCTAACAAAACATTACAGTTGATTTATGGTTTGGCTATCAGATTGGTAGACATTTATTGGACAGTTAAGAATGGAAAATATCCAAAATAGTCCTATTTCAACAAAGAAGTGTCCACGAATCGGTTAGGATTGTTGAAATAATCTGATTTGGGGGACTGTGACGTGGCAACGGCAGGTTCCACAATTTGGTTGGTTTAATTTGAATCAATCTATGCCACGTGTACATTTCTGAGTGCCTGCATATAAAGCTTCATTTTCTGCCAGAGTATCAAACTACTCCCTTAGAACATGGGCTGATAACGATCTGTGCCGGAACACATGTACCCTCAGATTGGTCAGCCTGAGCCCTCAGATTGGAGGCTGATAAAAGCATCATTACATTGCTTGGGCTAAAGAGATTCTGCGGTACAGTTTTTGGCTTTCGATTTTTACAAGTGGGGCCCACTGTTCAGCGGTCCAAAACATTTATTACTTGGCCCCACAGTCAATCATCGATTCACTCAAATGGAAAAGTCCCAGACCTCTCAAAAACCGGTCCACGTTCTCCAGTTTTTTTTTTTTTTTTAATAATTAAAACACCTGCTTTTCAATTGGTCTTATGCCATTTATTGAGTGGGCCCCTAGCGGCCCCTCTAATTCACTGTGTCTAACCCCCATTGGCGGCTTGGAAATATCAGGAAATTTTAAAGATGCTGAGACAAGAGACAAATTAAATTTGTGGGTCCCATTTGGGAAACAATAGACACCTACTTGTGTCCAGTTGGAGAATCTCAATGTACCTGTGGCCCCATTATTTCATGGGTGTGGCCCACTATTTCTCCAATGGGCAGCTTGCATATATCCAGTTAGTGGGCTAAGTAGCCTCATTCCTTGATATTGTAATGCTGTGGTTTCTCCTCACAAGTAGAATCTGTCATTCAATTTCATGGGTCACGTAGAATCTGTCATTCAATTTCATGGGTGTAGATGCCAAGTAAAGGGCTGTGGCATCTACACCCATAACATCTTGGGCCAGAAATGGACACCTGCACCGGTACTCATAAGAATGCTGGTGAACTGCATTTATTATTTAGGGAATATCACAAATTTAATATTTGGGGTCAACCCCTTCACCTGCCCATTTACTATTTGAGATTTTTTTATATAAAAAAATACATAAATTAATTAAATATTAAAATTTATAGCAACCATAAAAATAAAGAACTATTTTTTTTTTCTTAAAAAACATTAAGGTCAACCCCACCACAAAGATCACAGAGTGCAAGATCAGGCAATTGCCCTAGTACATTTTAGACAGCTTGTGATTTTAATACATGGAACTTGCATGAAGATTGGATGGCTGAGATTGTTTGATGAGAATTCTATTTATTTGCACACGTAACGGGGTGTTGGTTGGGGGATAACCACATGCGGCCCGAAATTTATTTTGATCGAGTTGTCATTTTAGTGTTATTTTGTCAATGGGAAACTGCAATAGGTTTTGTAAAGTGCATCCAAACAGGGCTTCGGGTTAGCACGTACCTGTCCATTGGCTGATCATGGTGTGGTCCCTGTGTTGGAGTTGTCTTCAATCTTGGACGCCTAAAGAGGGTTTCGGGTGACCGATGGGATCGGGCATCCGAAATTGTCTTGGAAATCAGTTTTGGAATATGAGCTGCTGGGTCTGTTTTTTTTTTATTTTTAGGTGGCTTAATGATTATTGTAGGGGGCTCAAAATTCTATTGGGTGCTCGACAGTTTTTGTAGCAGGCTCGAAACTCCCTGGAAATATTGTTGGAACTCTCTGAATAAATGTCTGTTTTGTCAAGCACTCAATAATGCGTGAACTGCATGTCGGTTGTGCAATTTTGTGTAGCATAAGGAGACGACATGTGTTCGCGTGGTGCTTGGGTTTTTCTCTATGTGGCTTTGGAATCCAGGGTAAGTTTTCTTCATTCTTTTATAAGTTTTGATTTACAGTGGATTGTTCGCTTTGTACTGTGGTTTTTTTTTTACATGTGGGGAACTTTTTCACGTTAAATTTTAGTTGTTCTTCTCTTGCTTTGTCGATTTGTTTGCCATTATGATTTATCTTGTTTGATTGTCTCCCGCTTTTGCTACTGGGCAGTTGGTTGCTTTTTCCCATCATGATGTGTGACTGTCCACTAGTAAAATTGGTTGAAGAGGGTTAACTATGTTGAGAGAGAAGTTCCACTTAGAAATCATGTGTCTTTGTTTGGATTCTTTTCCAAGCAATTCTCTATTTCTAGCTTTTCATGGTAAATTTCCATGTCCGTGTTTTGGAATCTGCCCATCCAAACAGACCGAAAGAAGAATGTTGTTAGCAGATAGCATGTGCACATGCAGATACAAGTGCCTCTGATGCATCCACGTGGTGCATTTGTGCAGGATTTGGGGCATACATCGGCTGGTTTCTATACGAATGCATGGAGGCCCAAAATCAGGCTGGCCGCTCATTCGATGGGCCACACTTGCATGCTGAATGTGGATCATCTCTCTCACTAACCATGGCTCTTTTGACCGGAAATGTTTCGCCCACCTGATTGAATAGAGAGGTGGATTTTCAGGATATGGGATATTCGTAGCAGGACCCACTTGATCCATGGATCTGATCTCACCCACACATCCCACTGTGGCACATGTGGGACTATCCATGCGCCCTCCTAAAATGAGCCGCGCTAGATCCCTTTCGCTAATTGAGCAAGCTGCCTCATGTTAACCCTAGAGCCACAAAATCATGATGATTCAAAACTAGGCCGGGCAATGGGCCGTATTGAACTGTGTTCTTGTTGTGTCAAAATTTTGCTCCCCTAAACTCAGGCCGTTAACTAAAAGGTTGAAATCTAGAAACTTAAACCCATTTGTTAATTTAATGGTCTGACCCTTTTAACCCATTAGGCCAGTCTACTCATTAGATGACTATACCATTGATGAGGACAACTCACAATCTGACTCAACATACGACTGTGGTCCACCCAGTGGACCCATTCTATCACTGAAAATAACGGGATTCACTCCTGAGACCAGGACGAATAATCTGTACAATGCAATATTGCATATGATAGAGTGCCAAGGTTCATAGGTGGGCCATAGTTTGGTGATCTAGAGCATTATGTTAATGGGTTAAATGGGTTCGTGGGTGAAACACTGACCAACCTGTTAGTGACCCTGACATGATAAAGTTGGACCTGAACGATGGTTCTTTCATGCAGGTTAGCGGGTAAAGTAGAATTTTGCTAGGCCTATTCAAAACACAGGTGGGCCACACCGTAGGAAACAATCAGATGACACACCCACTGTTAGCTTTGGGTGGGAGCATCATGGAGTTTATATGCCATCCAATCCATTCATGTGATGTATCTCATCAGGATGAATTAATTACCCAAAAATCACAATGTTGTAAAATTCATGTGGGCCATAGCATGTGAATTAAGAGGTTTTATTTATAATATTATATGGGGTAGCCCACCTGAGTGTTGAATCAGCCTGATTTTTGGGACCAGTGCCAAAAAAGGATTGGACTACCTGATGGACGGGTTGGATTTAATGCAGATCGTTTCTCCCCCATTAAAAAAGAATACTAACGGGTGATATTCGGCATGACTACTGGAATTCGTAATCCTCCAGTCTCGACCCTGAGCAAGCCCTATCCCTACGGTTGTAGATGTTCATCTGATGGTTCACTGTGAATGACAACACAGTGCATTCCCCGATCACGATCCTAACCGTCCAGTTAGATATTTGCTTGTTTAATGTGAACCAGTGCCCTTTTTAATTTTAGCCGTCCATTTTCAGGTAATCGTGTGGGCCACGACATCGTCCAAATAGTGGATCTTTTTCATAACGAGGGACATCAGAAGTGGGGCCCACTGGATGAGTAGCCTCCATCAAAAGAATGTCGAAGCCTGACTGCCTAAGGCAGATATTCCCGCGGGTTACCTGCTGTTTGTCGTTTTCAATCGCTTTCTGTTTCGTTTTCGGCTTTTCCTTCGAATCGGATCTCTTGTTTGTCGAGTATGTTGGAAGCAAATGATGGGGAACTCGGACGCGGATGCAACCCGGCCCGTACGACGTCGCTACTGGTCTGCGATCTGTGGGGCCCACCATGATGTATGTGTTTTATCCACGCCGTCCATACATTTTCCAACTTATTTTAAGAAATTAGCACAAAATGAGGCAGATCAAAATCTCAGGTGGACCAGAAAACAGTGGTGATTGAATGCCCACCATTGAAAACTTCCCAGGGCACACTGTAATGTTTATTTTCCATTCAACCTGTTTATTAGGTCACACGAACCTGGATGAAAAGAAAAAACACAAATATCATCTTGATCGAAAAATTTTGTGGTTCCCAAGAAATTTTTAATGGTGTGCGTTCAATCACCACTTTTTCCAGTGGTGTGGTCCACTTGAGATTTGGGTCTGCCTCATTTTTTGGGATGATGCTATATAACGAGCTGGAAAATGGATGGATAGAGGGGATAAAACACATACATCATGGTGGGGCCACATAACTTTTCTAGCACCGAACCGGTACCAATGTCTGTACACGAGCTGAGCTTAGCCTGTTCAATGACCACCCCGGTTCATGTTCGGCTTGACCAAGCTTTTGAGCCGAGTTCAAGCTTAGAAAAGATAAAATTTTAATTAGGCTTAGTCCAAAAACATGACTTAAAATTTTTTAAAATCAGACCCAAAGGTAGCCCAAAACCCATTGATACTTCCCACTTATGTTTACATGGAGTTTCAACTCTCATTTCTTTGCTCCCTTTTGATGTAGGACTAAAATATATACCTTTTCAATTAAGTTAGCTGCGTCAAGCCAAGTTGAATTGCACTTAGGTTAGCTCAAGCTCAGCTTGAAAATCACTTCAAACTTGGAATAATGGCTTGGCTTGATCCAAACCTAACCTTCAAATCAAGCTAGTCATGCGAGCTAACCGAGCTGGCTTAGCTCATGCACAGCTCTAAATGTCCATATTGGAGGGGTTACTACCGGATCGGTAGCTATGTATAACTCCACTCATCAGGCAATACCATTTGGTTTTTGATAGCTATGTATAACTCCACTCATCGTGTGGGCCATAGCCTGTATATGGACGGTTAGCAAGTTTTTATATCCATTTTCCTGCTTATGGAGATTGAACACCAACCGTTGAAAACTTCTTAGGAGCCAGAAACGTTTTGGATGAAGCTGATATTCTTTGATCCATGTCTTTGTGACCTTGTGAACGGTTGAATGGCAAATAAACATTATGGTGGGCCCGTGAAGGTTTCATTGGTGGGCCTTATTAACCGTTGTAGACAAAAGACATACATCATGATAGGCTGGTCTCCGGGCACTCCACGTCCCCGGATAGAGCCAGGACATGGTCTGCAGGCGCGGATTGAGTGGTGACTCTAGCACTATGTGAAGTAAGGACTTTGTGGGGCGACCATGAAGTATGTGTTTTATCCTCACCGTCCATCTCTTTTATTGGCTCATTTCAGTGCATGTGCCAAAAATTAATGCACATACAAAGTTCTAATTGAGCACACCAAATGTCCAAAGCTCGAATGGAGCACACCACACAGGAGATTATGACATTACCGTTGAAACCTTCCTACAGCGACAATTATGATTATTTGTCATCTAACTTGCGATAAGATTACGTATTTGAATGAACGGTAAATACAAATATCATTTTGATCCGTGAGAACTTTTCAATGGTAGGCATTCATTCCTTTGGTGTGGTCCACTATAACTTTGGATTTTCCTTTTTTTTTTGTTTTAGCTAATGCCTGAAATGAGCCGGCAAAATGCATGGATGTCGTGTATCAGTATAAAACGGAAGCGGATTGCGTCCCACGAAACTCAGTGGTGTGTTGACATCACCGAGTTTTTTTGAGCTCCACCATAATGCACATGTTATATCCACATCGTCCATTCATTTTACCAGACAATTTTTGGAGATAGTACAAAAAACGAGGCAGATTCAAAACTCAAGTGGACCACACCACAGAATGCAGTGGGGATCGAACTTCTACCATTGAAATTTTCTTAGAGGCTGCAGTGTTTTGGATCAAGATATCCAAGTATGTGTGACCTTATGAACAGTTTGGATGACAAATAAACATCATGGTGGGTCCTAGAAAGGTTTCAACAGTGGGCATCTTTGTCCTCACTGATTTCTGTGGTGTGGCCCACTTGAGCGTTGGATCTACCTCATTGTTTGGATCGTCCCCTAAAATGATCTCTCCAAATGGATGAACGGTGTGGATGATACACATACATCATGATGGGGCCACAGAACTTGATTATGTCAACACCACGAAATCCGCTTCCCCTTACACGTCGTATCTACCTGGGCGTCATCCCACCGCAGAGCCGACGTGGCGGCATTGGATCGGGCCACATGACTCTGTCAGAGATTTTTAGGTAAGGAGATGATCACTGTCCAAGTGGCACATTCCATAGGTAAGATGAAGCGTGCGTGAGCACGAGCGGTCAAACGATGCCGCTAAATCAAGAAATCCAAGAAGAAGAAGCTTTCATACTCTGGAGTGTGACGGATGACACGCAGGTACCAAGCAATTGCTTACGTGTCATACAAATAATTCAAACTAAACGGTCCAAATTATGGGCCTCAGTTTAGATGTACCATATAATCTAAAAGTTACGCTTATTCCATTATCTCACAATTGGATATGTGGACATTTATTGGACGGTTAAAAGAAAACAATTGTCATATTTCAACAAACAAGTGTCCACGAATCAGTGGTTGAAATTGTTCAGTCAGTGACTGTTACTAAGCAGCAGTGCTTTCTACAATACAGTCGTTTAATTGAGCTCAACTTTCTGAATACCTGCGTATCAAGTGTGTACTCCGCCAGAGTATCAAATAATTCCCTCACTCAAATGTAACAACAGTTGAGCCGGTCGAACCGTTTACCCTGTTAGACTCTGTACCTAACGCCTCTCTCTCTATCGATTCCGATCTCCCGATCTACAAAACACGATAAAAGTTCGTAGATGTCTGGATTCTGAACCTGCATTATCTTCAAATCCCATTGCCTTCGATTCATTTCCGCCATTTCCGTTTATACCGATCTCAAACTGTCTAGATCCGACTTCAAAGACCATTTTCTCCGATCCCATTCGGCTCAGCTCCAAACCAGGATTTCTGACTCTGAGCGATTTCAGAAACAGGGTTTCCGTCTTTGGAAATCTCTACTTTCAGGGGATTTTGTTTTTCTGCATTGATGAAGAGATCGAAGACATGTATGTATTGATTGGATGCGTTTCAACGATTCGGAGTCGTTTTTGGGGCTGGTTTGGAGGATCTGACTCCTGATTGGTGGATTTCTGCTTCGAAACCGAAGACGCGGATATAAGAAGAAGTGTAGATTGTGATTGGGACGGTGTCGATTCCGGCAATGGATCCGTTGTCCGAGATCAGTGAGGAGCTTGCTAATATTGATGGCCAGATCAGCGACATTCTTCGAGCGCTATCGTAAGCATTTGTTTTTCAATATATCTCCCTCCCTCCCTCCCTCCCTCCCTCTCTCTCTCTGTAATCATGTTTTGTTGTGGTAGTTCTTTTTATACTTGCACTAGGCATTTTAATGGGTACAATTGGAATGATGTACTTGGCATTTCAATGTGTACAATTGGAATTATCTAATTAGTTGTTATTTGGAATTAGCGCACTTTGTGTGGACGTGTGCCGGAATCCAACACAAGTGTGGAGTGGTTTTGTTGAAGCCTGAAAATTAGGATTCGTGGAGTCGGCATTATATTTTAATAAAAATAAATATTTTAGAAATACTGCAAAGAAAACAAAAAGGCCCAATTTCAGTAGAGGATCGTATAGTTCCTCTTTAACAAATTCGCTTTCTTCTACGAGTTATATGATTACTGGGTTGTATGATTAGGCATATATGCTACATACATTGTAGCTGGGTGCATGTGTAGTTCTTATTTTGAATGTCCTACTGCTGAGAGAGACGGAACAATCAAATTTTTTATTATTCCCTCTTGAAATTAGAGAGTAGTCTTATTAATTTAAAACATACATATTTCACAAATAAGCTAAATGAGTAAAGGAAGAAAATGCCAAAAATACGTTTAAGGGCCTGTTTGGTAGACACCTAAAAATGAAGTCATCTCATTTTAGTTAATCGTAATTATGTATTAGAGATCACATTTGTAAGGGCCTGTTTGGTAGACACCTAGAAATGAGTTCTTCTCATTTTAGTTAATTGTAATTATATGTTAGAGATCACATTTGTTTGTGGTAAGGATTCAAAATAATATTGATAACCAACAATCATGATCTCTTATACATAATTATGATCAACTAAAATGAGACTAACTCATTTTTAGGCGTCTACCAAATAAGCGGTTTTACTTCTGAGTGTAATTCTGTATAAGTAAAGCTGTCTTCGAGTTTGAACGTTTATTTATTTTCTTTATTCAATACAACAAATCTCCACCACTTGAAAAAGTCAAAGCAAGAACCTTCTTCTGTTCAGGTGGTGCTTGTTCCTATGCCCCACTTGATCCTACTGCCTTCTAAAAAGATGAAGCAAGCAGAGCCCACTTGATACTGCTGCTTCCTACAATGTCAAATCTAGTGCATTCACATCAGATGGTGGTCAGATTCATCCAAAATGAAAGTTTGTTATGGGTGTTAGTACAACAGATAATTTCCCTGTTCATGTCATCATTACAAGTTATGTTTGAAGGAAGCTCTATCCGTCAAGATGTAGATGTGCATATGATGCCTGGACCTACCAGAAACAAGTTGTTATAGAAATTCAATCACCACTTCAGTGTTTGCTTCTTAAGATGTGGGATTGCTTTGCGTTGGCATGGGCTTGGGCATTGGAGATCAATGGGGTTACATTGTCTTGTTTAAGAATATCTTCTTCTTCTTCTTCTTTTAATTATTTTTATCCTTCGATATGCATCTTGGATAAGGATATCTGAAATACGCAATGTCTTTTCTTGTAGAAATGGATTCCAGAAACTGGAGAAGATTAAAGACTCAAACAGGCAGAGCCGGCAATTGGAAGAACTTACAGGAAAGATGCGGGAATGTAAGAGGTAGGTGAATTCTCTCTCTCTCTCTCTCTCTCTCTCTCTCTCTCTCTCTCTCTCTCTCTCTCTCTCTCTCACACACACACACACACACACACACACACACACAAGCGCGCGCGCGCACGCACAAACTCTCTCTTTTGTTACTGCATTTGGGATTTTATTTTCACATTAAACCATTATTTCTGATAAAAATAATAGTTCTATGATTATTTAGCGGTTATTTTCATACGTGATACTAGTTTTTAGATATCTAGATTGGAGACTTTCAATTCTTGCTGGTTTATGGTTTATTTGGGCTGAGCATAATGATAGATGTTTCCAAAATCGGCATAGGCTTCTGGATGAAGTGTTTAGGTGGGCGAGATTGGATGACATGGTTTGGGCTTTGCCCCTGAAGCTCTTTTTGTATTGTCATGTAGCTTATTTTGATTCCTTTTGTTTGGCTTGCTGTAGTTGTTGTTAGGATTTCTTGTCCTGATTTCTTTTAAAAAAATTGCGAGATTCCCCCCTGACCCAGAAAAAAAAAAAAGATCTGGAAAATCCATATTCTAGATGAAGGAATCTTTTGATACAAATGTGTTATTGGGTCATTGTTTTTAGGCTTATCAAAGAGTTTGACCGAGAAGTTAAGGAACAGGAGAGTAGAAATACCCCAGACACCAACAAAATGCTCAATGAGAAAAAACAATCAATGGTGATGTTCACTCAAAGATCTTTACTCTTTAAAAGCAATCGCTATTTCTTTCTCAATGATTGTCTGAATCTCTTATAAACTTAGGCCATATTCATTACTGTCTATCAAACTTGAAGCTGAGTTCTTTCTCGTTGTTGTGCAGGTTAAAGAATTGAATTCCTATGTTGCTCTAAAAAAGCAGTGAGTTATTGAAATTTCTTACAAATTACCTAAGTTGATTTTATCTTGCACTCTTTAATTTTACAAAACATCCGTTTGTTTGATTTGGAACAATAAATTTTGTAGAACATCTACTCTGCCTTTTGCTATTAGTTTATTTACATTGGTTGATTTAGGAAATGGCAAATGCCCTTTTCCGTCTTCCTATTCTAAAACTGGTCCATGGTCCCAGATGTCGTGTGTCTCTAGCGTAAGCAGTTTGTGGTGCCAGATGTTGTGGGTCTCTAGCATAGTTCGAAAACTTGAAAACTCGACTTGACTTGATTTCTAGCTGAGACGGGTAAACTTGAAGACTCGACCAAGTCTTTACTTGACTCGATTGTATATTTTTATAATTAAACTTTTAGTATATAGTGTGGGTACAAAAATTTAAGATTGTTTGAAATAGGTAATGATGCGGACATCAAGCCCGTTAGGGTTTATCAGCGTAGGAGGCGAGTGACACCTATATCTTTATGGCTCGATGATGACGGGCCTGGATTGTTCGTGACGACTTGAGGAGCATCGAAGACCTTACACATGTGGTTCGAGATATTTGAGAAGACCCCACATTGGGAAGACATCTGTAAGTTGCTTGGAGGAGATGATTGGACCGTTGGATCGCGATGATGGTGTGATCGGACTGTTGGTTCGTCGTGACCCACTTTCGTCGCACCATCATCGGAGCCCATTGGGCATCTTAGATTTTATTTTATTTTATGCAGTTTTACTTGAGTTTTGGGTCAGTGTGTGCACGTTTTTTCGTGCGAATGTCTTTTTTTTTAAAATTTTGTTAGTAGGGGTATTTTGGTAATTGTGTTAATTCCGAATTTTATAAGGGTGTTGCTCTAAACCTTTTTCATTATGCTATTATTTATGAAAATTGAAAGCTTTTGGTGGCTCATCTCCCTCTTCTCTCTGGTGGATCTCCTCTCATCTTCTTTCTCTTATTTTCCTCTTTCTTCTTCCAAATCTTCTTCTTCTAAGGTATTCTCTTCATCTTCCTCTTTCTTCTAACATTTCTCTTCACTTCTCTAACATCCTATAATTTAGAAATTTGATCCTACACTACTTTTCTCAACTTTTAAGATTTCCTAACCCAGAAATCCTTTGATTTCCTGGACTAGTGAATCCTATGGGTTGTTTGGATGAAACCATGTAAGATCGGGAGGTCCTATCCCTCGCCAGATCCAATCCACGCATAATTTGAACCTAATATTGCGTGATTAGTGATGATGGCCCGTCTATTGCATTTTTACCCTTGTGATTTTCTGATTTATGATGATGAAAGGTGGATGTTTACTTGATTTATTTACTTTATTCCACTGAATCTACATATTTTCTTATGCATGCATGTTAGATTAGGCTGTCCTACGTCAAGTAACTTAAATAAAATACACAAAATGAAACACAATTGTTCTTTATGGCATGCTGGTAGTGGGTCTTATATTGTCTCATGAGGTTGCGCTTTTGACTCTCGTCACATACATTTTTTTTAACAATTGACTTGGTCGAGTCACACCGAGTTGTATCAAGTTTTCAAGCCGACTTGACAAGTCGTGTGGAGTCCCAACCAAGTTACTCCCGTTAGCGAGTTTCCAAGAGACTCAGCTCGAAATCTTGTCGAGTTGAGTTGACTGAGCCAAGTTTTGAGTTGATTCGCTAAGTTTTAAAACTATGGTCTCCATTGTTGTATAATGGCAAAGGACACTGAAATCCATGTGATTGTGGCCGTATTTTAGGATAAGGACGACAATGAGGTCTGGGACCTATTGTTCGTAGATAGTGCACAAAAACATGAATCAACTTAAATTTCAGCATGCATAGCAATTCAGATGTAGCCATTGAATGATGAACCAAACTAGATTGGATAAGAGGAAAAAGTCAGATGACAACTGTTAGTGCCTTAGTTTTGTCAATGACGCGAGCCAGGGTGTCTTAAGTCGGTTGAGGCTCCATAGGAAGACTTTGAAGACCAATGACTCAAAGACTTGAAGAATCAATGCCGAAGACAACAGGTAAATTATGAGGTGCTTTGGTAAACCTAGCTTTAGACCCTTGTTCCAAAACAACTTAACCTCTAGATGACTTGATCTTAATAGGCAAACCTTTAGTTATCTTCCTTAGCCTTAGAAGCCTCTTTTGAACATGATAAGTTAGGCTATAAGAGGTGCATAGCTACTGTAAACCAGAAATTCGAAAACAACAGCAAAACCGTGTTTGTTGATTGATCGACCGAGAATGGCCAAAATAGTCCAGCGATAAATCAATCAAGTTTCAATAGATCGAAGTCTTGATCGATCGATCGACAATGGCTATAATTTAACCGTTATAGAGCCGTAGATCTTTGCTTGATCGATTGAACAAAGCCGTTAAAGATCCGTTGGAGCTTTTTTTATAAATACTTGACTCTGGATCTTTGTGAAAGGATGATTTTTGGAGTGAATTAGAAACCCTAGTGTATGCAAATACTTCCCAACACTTCTAGGCTTCCACCCAAAGAGGTTCATGCTTTCTTCATTGTTTTTAATCACTCTAATGAGCATTCCAAGCTCTATTTGATGAAGAATATGGCATCTTGCGTTCTCAAGAGTTTAGACTTAAACCTATAGGCAAACCTTGTCTAAATACTCCAGAATGCCCATCTAGGTGAATCCTCCATTTGGGAACCAACTAAGCCATTAGTTGTAAGAGATTCATTCAAACCCCTCCCATTACCTTGGTCATCTCATTGGAGCATCACATGTAAGATAAGCCAATCGTTTGAAGCAAAAAAAGATTGACATCAAAGTTCGGGGGAGCAATTGAGAAGTCGATTCAAGCACGAAAGAGCATGAAGAAGCATCCCAAGCAAGGCGCATCAACAGGGCTCAATTCGACAAGTAAGGTTGTCAATTTAGAGTCCATACAATCTTTCATTATGTAGGATTGAGTGTGGAGTTTGTAACCCAAACTCGAATAAGTTCTTGTGTAGGACCGAATTCACCGGACAGGGGTGCGTACGTCTTAGTCTCGGTGGGAGCCTTGTTCGCTCGCCTCAAGTGTAAGGCTGCGATGTAGTAATAAAACTCGGTAAGACCGAGGTCGATCCACAGGGAAATAGTAAAAGCTACCAAATCACTCCAGCAACTCAGTTTTTAAAAGAAATCAGATTTAGTTGAATGTTTACTTAAAACAGAAACTTAATGGAAAATCAGAGATAATAAGTACTAAGGCTTTCAAGGATCCACTTGTAGCAATCCTATGTCAATTCAGTCAATCCGAGTAGAGAACACAACTAGATTTGAAGTCCTATCTCCCATCTAGTTGGAAAATAAAGCATTCACACACATTCCATCACATTCAAGTTGAACTTCCAAGTTCTAGTTCCATTCAATCAATACAAAACTCAAAACCATAGCCTGCGGAGTAACAGCCATGCCTCTGGACTATGGCCTGCTCAAGGATTACTATAATCCGAATTTAGATAAACAAACATGATAATCTCAGAGAATTAAAAGGAATTCATGTCCGGAGCACATAAACTCAGATAAAACATCTCAAACTACCATTATTTGGAACTAAACCATGCAAAAATCCAAACTTGAATGTAAATTACTTGAAGTAAACTAAATCAACATAGTATTAGCTACAAGCTTCACCTCTCAGCCTTAGCCGAGAGGTTTTAGCCGAGCATAGTCATGCTACAACTAAAAACTCTGAAGTAAAGCATAAAAATAGAAAAATCCGAATAGGAGAGTTGCAGACGCTCCACAATCGCCTTCGCCCTTCAAACTCACGTTCCCTAGCTCCTCTGATACCTTAGGGAGAGCCCCTAGGTGTCCTTTTATAGCAAACAACCTCCCTTGCGTCGGATTCTGCGAAAGGCTACGCATTGCGCAGTGTTTTTCGGAGTCCTGATTTAGAAAGGACTGATCTTACGCAGAACCGACCGGTCGTGACCGGTCGGACTAGCTTCTAAAACAGTCCAGGGAGTGCTGCTGACCGATCATGACCGGTCGGACAGACCTTGTCCACAGTCCAGCGTGTATACCCGACCGGTCATGACCGGTCGGGCTGATCCTTTAGCCTTCCAGAGTGCGTGGCCGACCGGTCGTGACCGGTCGGCCTGTCTTTTTTTTTTTTTTTTCTTTTTTCAGCTTTCATGGCCGACCGGTCATGACTGGTCGGCCTCTCTTCTACTTGGTCCTTTGATGTGGCTGACCGGTCGGTCGACCGGTCTGCCTTGTGTTTCTTCCACTTTTTCTTCTTTTCTTCATCCTCTTTTCTCCCTCTTTCTTCTTCTTTCTTTGGTCCATCTTAGGACTTCACGCAATAGCTCCAAATGCATCCTTTTGGCTCGTAATTGAATGAAGTCCGCTCTCATCCCTATAATCACAAAACATATGCTAGGTGGGCCTTTAAACCATGAAATCATGCAAACCTTGTCGTGTAATGGGCAATGCAATGTATAAATTGGAGGTTCAACAAGCCTCCGACGGGAGTAAATCTAGGGCCTTGGATTAGGTCCGCTGATGATTGTTGGTTAGCCGATAAAAAACCAACTTAGTCTCTGAGGGAGCCACCAACACGGGTGTAAACGTGGTCCACCAACATAGGTGTGTACGTATAGGTTCTTGTGTAGGACCAAGGTTGTTGGTTAGTCGATAGAAAACCAACTAAGTTTCCGAGGGAGCCTCCGGCTAGGATTGTAAAGGTTAGAGGTGAACCTATTGGAAACCTCCGAGATAGTGAATACCGATACACTCGAGAAGAGTGCGTCCGCTGGGAGTGGAGTAGGGAAACCGAACCACTATACATACTTGTGTTTGCGATTGATGTTTGCATTTCTATTCATGCTTATGTGTTTGATTAGTTGAATCATATGAATGCTTGAATTGAATTGTATACTAAGCACTTAACTTGTAAAGCATACACAAGATCACCATCTAACGTATAGACTAGTTGCTTATTGTTGCATCTATTGTAGTCAATGTGATTGGACCCACTTGGCTTGGAAGCCTAAGTGTTATTTGCCTTAATTAGTTTTAATTGGTAAATTGATTTAATAAGACAAGAATTTTTAAGTGGTCCTATCCCCCCCTTCCAGGACTTAGCCGTAATTCTAAACTCCGCCAAGCTTCCGCAACGTAGCGTGTTGGTGTAGTGTTAGACTATCCCACGCAATTTCGACAATAGTTTTAGATAGCACATAAGAACAAAATTAGAATTACCCACAACAAAATGTAGATAGATGACATAATTTAATGTACTTAATCACAATTATATTAGGAAAGGAGCTCTTTCTAGGGAGTTTGTATACCAATTTCAAGATTAAGCTCTCGAAAAACATACATGGGATCCAAAGAGCTAAAGATAGACCAAAACTATAGAATTCCAATACCTAAAAAAATTCAGAGAAAGAGTATCCTCAAAATCAAGGTTCCGGCATAGCTTGCTGATAACCATGAGAATAATCGATTACTTTAACTCTTCTGAGAAATGACCTGATGCAGACATCAATCCCTTTAGGGTTTATCAGTGTAGGAGGCGAGTGACGCATGCATCTCTTTGGCCCGATGAAGGGTTTGGATCATTCATGACGACATGAGAAGCATTGAAGGCCCTACGCATGTGATTTGACACGTAGAAGACCTCACAATGGGAAGACACGTGTGTAGGATGATGAAGACCCGACTGGTCAGTTTTCACTGTCTTCGGGCACCCGACCACTATTCATCGGGCGCTCGACCGAGCGCCCGAAATTCAGCTGCTTATTTGTTTTAGTCGCTGAACATTTTTGGACGTCTTCGGGCGACCGATCGGGCGCTCGAAGTCACGCTCGACCACCACGCGAGATATTTTTTTTTAAGTTGTTTTTTTTTTTTTACTAAGTTGAGGATATTTTATTCTTTTCTTATTGTTTAGTGCTTATTTAAAAGGGTTTAGCCCTAATTACGAATTAGTTTTTAAATATTGAATGAAAGCCTTTTGGTTGCCTCCTCTTCCTCTCTCTGTGGACTTTATCTCTTCTTCTTCAATCTTCTTCTTCTTTCTTCTTCCTTTCCCCTCCAACTTTTTTTATGGTAACTTCATCTCTTCTCTTTATTCTAAGCCTAAATTTTGTTGATTCCCAGAACCCTAAATTTGAGATTTGATTCAAACCCTAATTTCTCAGATTTTCGAATCCCTAATCTGAGAAATCCTTTGATCTTTCGGACTAGTGAATCCCATTGGGCGATTGGGTTATGACCATGCAAGATCGGGAAGTTCCATTCATCGCCGGATCCATTCCACACATTAATTGAATCCCACACCGTGTGGTTGTGATGATGGCTCACATTATTGCATGTTTCTTTTCTGCTTCTCTTAGATTATGATGATAGATGCTGAAATTTTTACTATTATTGTTTGTTATTCCGCTAGATTATATATGTTCATGAACATGCATCATAATTAGGGCATCCTGCATCAAATTTTAGTATTAAAGCTTAGAGTTTGCATGGTTGTGGGGGGTGAACGGTGTTGTTTAGCCTTTTGTTGTGCTCTCTCAAACACTAGTAGACCCCAAAGCATGGCTAGCACCCGGGAGGTCTTCCTCGGGCCTGCCCCCCCTACTCAGGAGCCCATGGTGGCCCTCCTCCCTTCAAGCACACCCAACCACTGGAACTTCTCGTTCCCCCTTTCGGAGGTGATCCACTCCAGCAAGCCATTAAAGGCAGCTGGGGGCCCACATTAAGCGGTCGACCACCTATGAGTTTGCATGGTTGTGTTTAGATCGAGTTAATAAATCAGGGTTTCATATTAGGTCTATTTTAGAAAATTTTCAGATTTAGAAAGTTTTCAGATTTGAAAAATTTCTAGATTTGGGTCGTAGTGTCTAGATTCAGTGTTTTCAAAACCTAGAAAGTCTGATTTTCTAAATTTTCTATTTTTTGGAAAATTTTCAAAATTAGGAAATTTCCTGAATTAGAAAATTCTGGTTTGGTGAGTCTAGGGTTAGGAAGTTCGTCAGTTCCTGCATCTTCATAGAATTAGAGTCGTATCATTTACATTGTGAGTTGTAGTGTCCAGATTTAATGTTTTCAAAACTCAGAAAGTTTGATTTTCGAAATTTGCTATTTTTAGAAAATTTTCTATTTTTTGAAATTTTTTCAAAATTAGGAAATTTCCTGAATTAGAAAATTCTGGTTTAGTGAGTCTAGGGTTAGGAAGTTCGTCAGTTCCTGCATCTTCATAGGATTAGAGTCGTATCATTCACATTGTGAGTCATTCAGCCCATAGAGTTGAGTTTAGGAAGAACCTAGGACAAGTCCTCCGTTATGTGCTCGTTCGTTTTGGTCATGGTTTTGGATTACGCATCACTACCATGAATCAGGACCAGATTTTAGAGGCTTTGGCCGTCATATCCCGATGTTTGGATAACATTGAAAACCAGTCTAGAAAATCCTTTCAGAATCTTATCAACAAATTAGAAGCATTCAACCAGGCCAGCCCTGGCTATTAAAAAAAGATCAACGTCATGCCTTGGTGAACGGCAAGTCGGAAGGGTCCAAACATGATGTTTATGAATTGAAAGAGTACGTGCCTGACGTTAGTAGTGATGAAATGGAGGAAATTGAGGCATCGCTCATCATCGTTGAGGAAAGTGTGTGCTAGTGATGAAAATGTTGAAGAAATTGAGACCGCACCACTTCTAGATGTCATGTGTGACTTAAGTGATGTAGATTCCCAATCTAAGTCTCTTACCATAATGCACACGAATGAATTTGAAAAGGAGATTAGTGAGGATATGATGGTAGACACCCACATGACTTGTGATATCCCACCAGATGATTTATGGGATAAATTTCTACCCAAATGGGACATTCAACATACAATTGATCTTGTCCTTGGGTTGGTCCCGTTAAGCTTCCTTCATACTAGGTGAACCCCGTAGAAAATACAGAAATGCAGCGTCAATTTGATAAAGTTCTCGGGGAAGAATTCAATAAGGAAAGTTTGAGTTGGAGTTTTGTTTTGTGTGCCAAGCCTACCCTTTTCACTTTAAAAAGCAATGGCATATGACGTACATGTGGGCATATCTTGGCCGTCCACAAAGCTTCAGTCAAGTGTCACGTCACCTTGCGACGTATTCACTTCATGGTGGATATGATGGTCAGAGCCCATATTCTGCATCTTGATGACATTTTAGACATAATGGCTGATGCCAAGATTTGCTCCAGACTTGGTATTAATAGTGTGTGTTCTCAAGTGTTGGGATACCTGAAAATCATCATTGTTTATAATACTTATAATGAAAATCAACACCTTTATCAGTTAGAGCGGACCCATGGAATCTTAAAGAATAATAAGTTATGTGCCACCCATGGGAAGTGTCATTTCATTACAGTTTTTCAAGTTCTAGATCATAGGGTTGTTTATTTCCATATGATTATTTATTTTGAGTCCGTTGCTTTTTTAGAGCGTCTTTTAGTTTCATCCATGTCTGTCACCCAAAGGTCTTCAGAGTCAGCCAATGCATTTGCATGACACATTCATGAATTGCATACATATATTAGATAGCGGATTAATAGAAGCAATGATAGCTATATACTTTCAATTGACTTACATCATAGATCACAAGATTTTCAGGAAGGAGACTATGTAATTGTGAGGATAAGGCCAGAGTGGTTCTCATAGGGTACCGCTAAGAAATTATAAGCGCGTAGTGCTGGACCATTCAAAGTATTGCAAAGAATTGGGTCCAACACGTATAGGATAGACCTTTCACCTGAAATGGGCATTAATCCAACGTTTAATGTGGAAGATCTAGTCCTTTCCCCTAATCTTACCATTGATCTTTCTTCTCTTTCGTGGCCATACTCTGAGTTTGCTTCACAACCCGCTCCACCCCTTCTCCCACCTATTACTCGAAAGCAAGAAATTGAAGGGATCGTGGATGAAGAGAAGTTTCCATGAGAGATGAAGGTTTCCAGAGATATTTTATCAAATGGAAGAATAAATCACCATCAGAATCTATATGGTTGACACAAGCAGAATTGCAAAGAATTGATCCAGACTTGCTAAAGAACCACAAGAGTTTTATCTCAACGGAGTCGAGCTCTTCTCAGTCGAGGAGAATGATGCGGACATATATCCCTTTAGGGTTTATTAGCGTAGGAGGCAAGCGACACATGCATCTCTTTGGCCCGATGAAGGGCTTGGATCATTCGTGACGACATGAGGAGCATTGAAGGCTCTACGCATGTGATTTGGTACGTAGAAGACCTCACAATGGGAAGACACGTGTGTAGGATGATGAAGACCTGACTGGACAGTTTTCACTGTCTTCGGGTGCCCGACCACTTCATCGGGCGCCCGATCGAGCGCCCAAAATTCAGCCGCTTATGTGTTTTACTCGCCGGACGTTTTTGGACGTCTTCGGGCGACTGATCAGGCGCCCGAAGTCGCACTCGACCACCGCGCGAGATTTTTTTTTTTAAGTTGTTTTTTTTACTTAAGTCAATGATATTTTAGTCTTTTCTTATTTCTTAGTGCTTATTTAAGAAGGTTTAGCCATAATTACGAATTAGTTTTTGAATATTTAATGAAAGTCTTTTAGTTGCCTCCTCTGTGTGTGTGTGTGTGTGTGTGTGTGGACTTCATCTCTTCTTCTTCTTTCTTCTTCCTTTTCCCTCCAACTTTCTTCAAGGTAACCTCATGTCTCTCCTCTTTATTCTAAGCCTAAA
Source organism: Liriodendron chinense (assembly GCA_003013855.2). Lineage (NCBI taxonomy): Eukaryota > Viridiplantae > Streptophyta > Magnoliopsida > Magnoliales > Magnoliaceae > Liriodendron > Liriodendron chinense. Next base: position 7,128,540 of record PVNU02000637.1, on the reverse strand, counting down.
TTTTGTTAATTCCTACAACCCTAAATCTGAGATTTGATTCAAACCCTAATTTATCAGATTTTTGAATCCCTAATCTGATAAATCATTTAATTTCCCGGACTAGTGAATCCCATTGGGCGATTGGGTTATGACCATGCAAGATCGGGAGGTTCCATTCCTCACTGGATCTATTCCACGCATTAATTGAATCCCACGCCATGTGGTTGTGATGATGGCCCACATTATTGCATGTTTCTTTTCTGCTTCTCTTAAGTTATGATGATAGATGCTGAAATTTTTACTATTATTGTTTGTTATTCCGCTATATTATATATGTTCATGGACATGCATCATAATTAGGGCATCCTGCATCGTGACCTCTTATCTTCAAAAGTTCTTCTATTCATCTCTCTCCATAGTCCCCACATTATTGTGGCCGGTACCATCTTCCAGATGGCGCTTCCACAGGGATGACAAGGGCCATCTGCTCAACCATCAAGGAGGTTGAAGATAGCATTATTGATAGTCCAGGATACATCTTAAAGAGGCTGAAGAAGTGAATCTAAACTGCTCTGACCACACAGCAGTGAAGGGATAACTGGTGTCCCTTCCCTCATCCTCCTTACACATGATGCACATGCTAGGGATTGCAAACTTCCTCTTTTCAAGATTGTCAATTATAAGGATTTTATTGGCCATAGCGAGCCAACAAAATGCTTGGACTCTTGGCAGCTCAAGAATCTTCCATATCTTCGCCAAAGGAGCCAACTCCCCACCATGATCCAAGGTCACCTGAAAGAAGGATCCAGAGGTGTACTTCGCATGCGCTGTCCATTTCGATGCCTCTTGTCCTCCATTGGATCAAGATGGACCTGCAAAATGGTGGACTAGATTCAAACATAGATTATCGTGTATTTCACTGACATCTATGTCTAGTAGATTGGATTCAACAGTGCTCGCACACCCTCCAATGTGCATTTAATTCTTTTTTTCTTTTGGTAAATTGAGAATTGCAAATATTGAAATTCCTTTTTTTTTTTTTTTAAATCTAATGCTCTAATAACTTATTGGTTTTGTCATTTGATGAATTGCTTTATAATTTGAAAATGATTGAATCCATTTTCTCTTGTTTATATTATCCATTTTGTGAAGTTTTTTTGCACATGCCATAGGTTTGTTTATTCTGTCTTTATGTATTCATTTATGTTTTATTTCTCTTTTCTTGTGGATGGAAATGCAGGTATGCAAGTAGTCTCGACAACAAGCGGGTTGATCTCTTTGATGGGCCTGATGGCGGAGGGGGGTTTGCAGAAGATAATGTTCTACTAGCTTCATGTAGGCACACATAGCATACTTTTTTAAGGTTCAAGTGTTCACACTATTTCCACTTTCATGGATGTGTTTCTACCATTATTTCTTGTTATTGCAATTACTTTTCTTTTGATTGGCAACATAGAATTTTATTGAGAGAAGGAAAATGAATTACAGTAGACGCATTAAAGAGAAAATAAGGGCCAACTTGGTGCCTGTACAACGTACAAACATATATTGTGGGGAGAGGCAACAGCTGGCAATATCCAGTGGGTTGTCATGACTATAGCCATGTCAGATGCCCCTTTTTATCTTGTGGTCAAATCTCCCACTTTTTACAATGACAAAAGCTTTAAATTTGTTGCTGAGATACTTGGTTGTTATGACATTACAACACAACTTGAAAGATGACATGGCTACAATTATGGTGGCAAGTTGGTTGAGCTGGTCCAAGCCATGCTTGTCCAGCCCACTTAGGGTCCGGGTTTGGGTTGGGTAATTAGTCCCATAAATCAAGCTTTGGCCCAAGTATTGAGTCTGTCTGCTTATCAGGCCAGTTCAGGCCTAGCATGCCTGAGTCAATTATCCGGTCTAGAATGGATATCCTTTGTTAGGTTATTAATATTTATTATTATTATGAGTGTGTTATTAGTAATTAATGTATTGATTTTTTACTTGTTATTACATCATCATCGTTGTCTAAGCCTTATCCCAACCAATTGGGGTCTGCTACATGAATCCTGTTTCGCCATTCCACTCTATCGAGGACTATATCCTTAATTAAACCATAGGTCATCAAGTTAAACCATAGGCCTTTCCCTTGCCCTAAATGTCGTATAAAGTTGTTTTTATGGTTTTTTTTCCTAGCTATTACTAAACTGGTCCTAAATCCTGCACCTAAACATGAACAAGATACCTTAATTACCTATGTGTAAGCTGTCCTAGGAAAAAAAAAAAAACTAGCAAGGTGTGGAGAAAGAGAAGAGATCACCATCTACTCTCAAGAATAGCCCTTGAATCCACAAGAAAAGAGAAAATATCTAATTATATCGATAAAAAAGTGTCGCTTATGATGTTTCTGTAAGATACCCTAGACCATAATTTAATGCAAAGTAGTAAACTTTCCTAGGATGGTAAATTTACTAAAAAATAGTAAACAACTTCTAAACTAATTCAAACTCTTTCAAATGAATCAAACAAGGACTTTAAGCTATTCCAAGACTCTCCAAACCCTAAAATAACCTAAAAATAGAAAAAAAAGTTACTAAAAATAGTAAATTTTGACTAAAAACTCAAAATTAACCCCTAAGATAACCCATTTTTGAAAAATCGTACGGGGCCAATTACTTTTGGCATTGGCTAGGACATAGGGCTCGTTGGTAGCTTTCTAGTGACATACTATATGTGCAGTTATGATAAACATTGCACAGCTATGGCTGTCGGAAGCTATAATGTGCATTCTGGTTTTTTTCTTTTTGGCCTTATCTTGAGCCATATACCACCTGATTTCTCTCGATCTTGGCCACCCGTATAATTTCCCTTGACTTGTCCTACGTCAACACGGTTCCTTCACTTCCTATTTTTGAGGAACATGTTAGATCTTTCTTTCTTTTTTATTTTTTTTATTAGTGAAAACTATATATGATACATCTATTCTTGTCCCATAACATTCATCAATCTCCATATGTAGATCTGAGGCACTAAAACACTACTATCATTACGCGGAGCGTTCTGAGTTTTGTTGACATCATAGAGGTATTTGCAACAATTGTAAATCATACCCAAATGCATTTAAATTAATATTTAATCATATTAAGTTCAAGGGACACTTAAGAGGATGACGTACTCTCTCAATTCCTACAAGATTTCAACTTTTAAGGAGGAACTTGCGTTTCAAAATCATGGAGTATTTGCTTAGATAGGAAATAACAAGAAATTAATTTTTTTTTTTTTTTTTAATGAAAGTTCAGAATGTGTTGGAAGAATCCACCAAAGGGTGTGTAGTGCTCTATTAATTGTGAATGGGCAACAATGAGTAGAAGTGGGACAAGCCTGGTACAATCTGGAGAACCTTCCAGATGAGTACTTGTTTGCACTTTGCAGTAACTATTAAAGGATGAACATATAGTGAATATCCATTGAAACACTTCATATTTGAGAGTTGAAACAGTTGTTATGACAATTGCCCCCCCCCCCCCCCCCCCCCCCCCCACACACACACACGCACGCACGCACGCACGCACTAGAATTCATATATCTGCCTATTTTGTTGCAATTTTGGGTATTGCTGGTATTATTGTTTCAAGTTATCTTCTTTGAATTGCATATATCAGAACATCGTTGATAAAAAAAAGGACAGTCCCGTTGACTGAATAATGCATGGACTTCTAAGATTTTTAATTAGCAAGTCCATTTCTGAATTACTGAAGCAGAATATGTATTTTTGCAGCTATGAACAATCAACAGTTAATTGATAGTGGAAACCGAATGATGGATGAGACAGATCAAACTATCGAGCGGTCAAAAAAGGTCAACCTCCATCCCAGGGATTAGTTTGGCACTGGACAAAAGGGTGTGCCAGTTTTCACTATTTGGTGCTTGACGGTTATTCAATTCGAGTTGTTTTTAAAATCAAATGTTTTAAAAATTGCACGGTCTTGAATTCTTGTCGAGGGATCTGCTGATTGGGTTTCTTCCAGCACTCCTTGTTCGGTCCAACTGCAATTAATAGATGTAAATATGAACTTTGATCTTCGAATTTTGACTTTTTGGCATGGGCTTTAAAAAATTTAAAACCATTTTGCTGTAGTTAAAAACCCCATAATGGTGTTCATCATTAGGAAGATATAGTCGATTTAAAAGCACTTTAGGTCATGATTGATCTCATGTCCATAATTACCCTAATGAAAAAGTGAAAGAAGATTTCAACCACTTGGAATCCAGATTTTGAAAAGTTTTTGAACTGTTGCCTTCTTTGTTGCCAATAGAAATGCAATAGTTAAAACTCCCAAGTTTACGTGCCTGTCTGTTTCTGCATTCACTGTGGATTACAGGTTGTTCATGACACCGTCAACGTTGGAGCCGATACAGCAGCTGCTCTCAAAGCTCAGGTCTGTGATACGATGAGATTTGAGAACCCTAATTTCTTGTTTCGTTGCTCTTTCTCCTTTAAGATATGCCGCAGGTATTAAAACTCTCAGCCAATTTATTATTTTCAGACGGAACAAATGAGTAGGATTGTTAATGAGCTGGACTCTATCCATTTCTCAATCAAGAAGGCCTCTCAACTGGTTAAGGAAATTGGTAGACAGGTCAGTTATCTCAGATATCAAACTGAATGCTTTTTTTGTTTGGATTGGGCTCTGTTTGTCTCTCTGCTTCTTCTTCTTCTTCTTTTTTTTTAATTAATTCATTCACATTTGCATTTAGGTTGCAACTGACCGATGTATTATGGGTTTGCTCTTCCTAATTGTCCTTGGAGTGGTAGCAATCATGATTGTGAAGGTTGGATTTCTTTTTTCTTGTGTTTATATTACATTTTCATTCCTGGTTCTCCCTTTTATATTTTATTTGAGGAATTATATGATCCTCGACCCTAGGATATGTATTCTCAGGTCCTCAGTTTGTACACTGGGGTCCAGATCATTTATATGACTTGGTCACACCGTGATTGGATGTTGACTCAAAACTTTCCCGGTTAGGAAGCTGTTCTATCTTTGGCCTTTTTTTTGGTTGAACATGGACTGTTGTTCCATCTTCAGTCTATTTGCAGGCCACTGATCGAAGGGTTATGATTGTTCTATCAGGGAAGTTTTTGGGCCATGGTCCATCTACCAGGGGACTCATTAGAGTGATTGTCCCGTTCACCAAACCATGGGATCACTTCTGCAGACCAAGGGACAGTGATAACGTAAATAATCCTCCGGTTGAAGATCTTATAATTCTCTCATATTTGAATTATTTTACATGCTCATGTTGGTGTTTGTTGTGTGTTAGATTTTGCATTTTATGTTATATTTGAGATTTTGTTAGACTCAACTGCTATGGTGGATTTTCACTGTTCAGATTGTAAACCCGAATAACAAGGACATTCGGGATATACCTGGATTCGCCCCGCCGGCGCCTGCACGGAAGCTTCTCTGGGATCTGAACTAGAGGCGAAAACAAGAGCCAAAATTTTCACACTGAAGAGAATTGCCGATATCAGGTCTTATTGGTCGAGCTGCTGGGTTTCATTTGCTGGATGTTTTAAGCATCTCATGACCACTGAGGCAATTTGGGTTCCACAACTAGCCTACAGTCTAGTGGTATTCCTGTGATTATTCCATGGCTACTTTTTCTACCCTATATTTTATTTTCTTCTTTTTAAATTCAATAGCCCGTACATATGTATGATCAGGTCAATCTTTTCCCTAATCTCATGAAATTCTCTTCTTGTGGTTTGATTTATGGAAATCTAGACACTGATTTTCAATTAATGAATTAACACATCTTTATCACGGAGGAAAGATTTGTTCACACCGACCTGTCTGTAAACTAAATATCCATATTGGTCCTGTCCGATGGGGTCCATCCATACACATGCAAACAGCTAAAATCACATGCGGGTGCTGCCGTGTTGGCTTGGTTATTGCGCTAGATTTTTCTTTTCTTTTTATTTTTCTCGTCTGCTCAAATGAGTGCATGACATTACACTTTCATAATTAGATATCATATATTGAATTCAAACTCTGGCATGCATGTGCATTACATATGCAAGTACATTCACACTTCTATTGCAATGTACATCTACTAGTGTTTGGACACAAACAGGTAGATATTGGAACGGGTTCGCTCGAAGATGGACTGAAATTCCTGGCATGCAAAGGTAAAAAGGTTTCACATTGTGCTTTCTAGAGAAATCTCCTCTTAAAAAAACAAAAGAACTTTTTCGTCCTCTGCATTTTCTTATTTAAAGAACCAATCTTTTAGAAGGGTCAAGGATCAAATCTTCTTTTGATTTTCGTAGTCATTAGTTTAAACATATTTCCCTTTTGAAAACCAGCCAAATTCCTGTTTGATCTCCAGAATTTTCTGTTTCTTTGTTTATTTTATAGGCTGATAATGATCTGTACCAAAACACTTTGTGGTCAGGTTGGTGGGCCGGATCAGTTTGGTCACTGTGATGCTGATTTTCTATTGTAAGCTTCGACTAAGCATTTATATATGCAATAATGTGTGCATTATCCTTTTTATTATTATTATTACTACTCACAAGCGCTTACCGTTTACTTGGTCTTGCCTCCTAATGTATGACCCTATCCATCTATTTAGCACTGGGAAGAAGTGGGGTCCACAACGTGCAAGGCCTGCAAGCCTAGTGGCCCTTCTGAATCATTTTGTCTGAACCCCACTTTTGATTTATAGTTGAGAACACATCAGGAAATAGAGAGAATAAGTTCCCTGATTGTCACCCTGTTTTGCACCTAGTTTGTACACGTGGAACGCATGGTTGGTTTATCCAAGCCATTCATCTAAAGGCCACCATCATGGATGGACCATCCCCCCCAAATCTCCCAAACTTAAAGATCCTAGCCATCAAATCTTTGGTGTTTTCCAACGTAGCTGTTTCGTGCATTATTCTTAACCAGGGTTTGTATGCTGACAATGGGAAGCTCAAACTGACGAATTGAGGAGATTTTTTGGGCATGATCCATTCATTATGGGACCATCAGATCTAGGACTTAAATTAACCAGAGGCCCCACATGTAGGAAAGCTCCCTATTCAGACTGGGAAAAACGATAAAAGCCTACGACAACCATGTAGATGTTGAGATTTAACAACAATATCTTATGATGCCTTTGGATCTTATTAAAAATACTTTGTGGGTTCCCATTGGTGGGAAATGCATGGAACTTATGGGGACAAGATGACCACGCCCTAAGGTTCTGTTTGGAACCTGTTGGGGAATCGGTATCTTATGTGAACGAGTGTGGCCCACCTGATGATCTTATAATCTCACCACATTCATCCCCACGGATCGGTTGGAACTGAGAACCAGTCAATACAAACGACTATGTGGTAAATTGGACATTTTTAGATGGTAAGCATCGATTGGTCCATGATCTGATTTGGACTGTGTTATCACTGTAACTTATAATCCAAAGGATTATCAAAATCAAGATGGGCCCTTAGATCTGAGAGACAGATCAGTACAGACGCTCACGGGGATCAAGCTATCTCTGAGAAAGAGGAGAGCGGCTCAGGTGAGACCCCGGCCTCACCCAAGATGATGCAGCCCTTACTGTGGGGCCCACCTTCCGTATCATTTTAGGTCATTACCCAAAAATTGAAGCAGATCCAATTATCAGGTGGACCATCCCATAAGAAACAGTGGCAATTGACCGTCCTACCATATCATTTTAGGGTGCACTTTAATGTTTCCGATCCAATCCGTTGATAAGGTCAGCATATAGAGTTGTACACGAGTCGAGTCAGCTGGGTTAGCTCGCTCGATTCGGCTTGATTCGAAAGAGGGCTTTGAACCAAGCTGAGCTTTCCGTGCTTGAAATGAATTTTGAGCCAAGCGCGAGCTGGGCCTTGCTTGATTTGGCTCGGCTTGAAACTTGGATCGTTCATGGCTCGATTCGGCTCGCTTGGCTTGGCTCGATTTTATATATATATATATATATATATATATATATATATATATATATATATATATAAAGAAAAAATCTTAATTCATTTCTCCTTATTTATTTGCCTGACCCAAGTGCCCTGTGTAGTTGGCTAGTATAGCCAAAAATCCCCATCCCCCCCCCCCCCCCCCCCCATCGTTCTACTGTCTTGCTCGATAAGTTCGAGCTCGAAATCAGGCTCAATCTAACTCGATTCGGCTCGAAAGCTCGGTTGAGCCAAGCTCGAACATGAAATTCCAGCTCGATGGCCAAGTCGAGCCGAACACGAGCCAAGATGGTCATTGGTCCAGTGTAGCAAGAACATGGCTGAGCTCGGCTAAACTTGGCTTGTGTACAGCTTTAGTCACATAAGCCTGGATGAAGGGAAATATATATATATATATATATATATATATATATATATATATATATATATATATATATATATATACAACTAGATCCAAAACTTTTGTAGCCCATTTATGGTCAATCAACACTGTTTCCTATGGTATGGTCCACCTGATAATTGGATCTGTTTCATTTCTCGGATAATGCCCTAAAATGATCTGGAAAAACGGATGGACGGCTTGGATACATAATACATACATCAAGGTGGGCCCCACGGTAGCCTACAGTAAGGGCCTATAGTCTTGGGTGAGGACGGGGTCTCACATAATCCGCTCTCGAGAAAGAGACAGAGAGACATGAATCCGGGGAGGAAGCGGATTGCCTGTGACCCGGGCACAGAGATAAACGTGTGGCCAGGGCTGTGTGGGGCCCACAGAGATGTCCGTGACAAATCCACTCCATCCATTTATTTTGAAAGACCACAAAAGGACATGGTTCTAAAAATTAGGCAGTTCTAAGGCCACACCAACGAAACAGTGGAAAAAGAAACATTCACCGTTGAAACCGTCCTGGAGCTGACCATGATAAGGTTATTACCACTCAGATAAACTGTAGGAACAAATATCATCCTGATACAAAATTTCTGCCACCCCAAGGCGTTCAATCCCCACTGTTTCCTGTGGTAGGGCCCACATAAGTTTTGGATCTGTCTGATTTTTAGAATCCTGTCTTATTGTCGTCTTTCAAAACGGATGGACGGAGTTGATTTGTCATGGAATCTGTGTGGGCCCCAAACAGACCCGGGCACAGGAGTATCACTGTACCGGGGTCACAGGCAATCGGCTTACGGGGAAAAGGATAGGGAGATTAAGGAGGCGCCGGAATGCTGATTCTACACGCTACACGTGTCATTGTGGACCAATTGTCAATGTTCTTGAATTCTTTCAACATGGGTTTCACCTACCATCCCTGCTGGACCGGATCATCTGCAACGCCTGCTGTTCACAGCATGCACCACCCAAGCTCTGTGGAGCCCACCATGTTGTATATCTTACATCCACTCCGTCCATCAGGTGAGTAGGCTTATGTTCATTGTAAATCCAAAACATGAGCCTGATAAAGTACTCAGATGGGCTTCACCAATTGGAATCTTAAAACCTCTAAGTTGATGCGTGTGGCCATCCTGAGTTTTGGACCAGGATGTTTTTTTTTTTCTTTCTTCCTTCGTCACGGGGATTCACACCTGATTAACGGGCTGGATGAAATATATACACCACGATCGACCCGCACACAAACTATGTACGGAGTGGTTGTCCCAAAGACCACACGGTGGGCCCACGGAGTTTTATGACTTGATGGATTATTTATTTATTTTTCTTCAGACCGGTTTCCTGATTCGTATCACTAGCGACGAGCGCAACCCGGGTGAGACCTTGCAACAGCTGATGTGGGTGAGACCCTGACCATAGGGCCCACTTCGATGCATGCATTGTATACCCATAGTTTTCTAGCGTGCGTTATCTTATGGTGTAATGTCTTAAACCCATCAAATTCTACAACCATGATTGATCATCCGGCAAACAAATATTTTTTTTGAAAGGTACCCGCAAACAAATATGAATTGTTCATTTAACAAAAATAATAACTTACCATGATCCGTGTAGAAGACTCTACTGCAAATGAGTAATAATTACTTATCCTTATAATTGTGTGATAATGTCACTTATATTTTATTGCAATTATTATATTATATCATTGTTTATTTTACAGGAGCATCATCTTGAAAATAAGCTTTTTAGCATGTAAAACTGTAGTAGTTGCAATTTTCTTTACCAACTTAATTTACATGTGTATTCGACTCTCATTATTTGTGTTGCAATTCTTTCTTAATCAAATACATTGAAAGGGTTCAGTGCCTTGCCTTGATGGTTGACTTTGCAGAGTTTCAATAGGAGGTCTTGGTTACGAAACCCATCGGTGGTGAAAATCCATGCTGCTGACAGCACTAGTGGGTGCATTGTATGATTGACTGCGTGGGTGTGTTGATCGATTGGGTAGGTGCGTTGCACGACTGACCTAAAAAATAAAAAAAAACAAAAAAAAAAAACATTAAAAAGATAGTGATGACTCATTTTCTTTAAATAACACATAAAATTGAAAAACCAAGCAAGCTCGGTCATAATTGTGATTTGAAATCCAATGCATTCCATTTAAAAGGTGTCAAATAAGCTATAATTTACACATACAACTAAACATAAGAAATGGCAAAACTTAAAGTGGTGTTTCATTTTTGCTATTTATATTTATGTGCTTAGTAATTCCTTAATTTTTACAAAATATGTACATTTTTAGTGGTTTTTATAGTTTTTACTAATTATGCTAAGCTGTTCTTAAAAAAGTTCCTCTAGCTTTTAGGTGGGGAAAGAAATGCCAGCTAATGAAGTGACGTTATAGCATACCTAGCAATATGAAAAGAGAGGTCATGATGATATTACCTACATCTGTATCTCTCTCGAGGAGTAGATCCTACATCCAATCAATCCTTTGACCAAGGAGAGAATTCCCACTATTGTTGGCAGACTAATTGGTGCGGGGTGGGAAGAGACTTCCTAAAAAGCCAGCCTAGGCTGGAGTTAGTGTAGAATGAATGGGACGGCTCTAATGCTGGGTTGGTAAAGCTAGACAAAAAATATGCTGGGTTGGTAAAGCTAGACAAAAAACATGAGCACAACTTATTAGATAGGTGCGTTAAGACTTTTGGGCCTCCAAATGAATACGGATTTGCAGGTGATAAAACAATTTAAACATGATATTAAAGTAAATTTTAAACTGTTACCCAAAAAATATTATTCCAAATCTAACATTACTCAATGAACATAAAAACCATGGAATGAATTCCAAAATAGTTACAAATGGTCGTTTCTTGGAAATCGAATTCAAATATTGAAAAAAAAAAAAATCTCTTTATGCTGAATTTCGTTTCCCCGGAAACCCTTTCTAAGTTATGGTGAGTCATACAAATGCTAGCACAGTTTTTATTTAAATTTTTTTTTTAGTTGCATAATAAAATTCGAAGTAGCTGTCTGGTGAAAATGGACCGTTTGGCAACATGGGTGCGTGACAAAATATGTAAATCTGATGTGAGAACGGATCAGACGGCCACCTTCTCTTTATGATGGGAGGAGATCCACTGCCTATGGAGGCAGTGGGCACTGCATTTCTGTGGCAAATGGCACACGTGTATGATGATCCAATCCAGGCATCTCGTGGAATCTGCCATTGATTGGCCACTGCTAACAATTTTCTTTGATCAGACTAACGGGCTGGATGAAATATATACACCACGGTCGACCCGCACACAAACTATGTACGGAGTAGGTTGTCCCAAAGACCACACGGTGGGCCCACGGAGTTTTATGACTTATGGATTATTTATTTATTTATTTTTTATTCAGACCGGTTTCCTGATTCCTATCACTTGGGTTCTTACGTGCCTTATCTTAGGGCGTAGTGTCTTAAAACCATCAAATTCTACAACCATGATTGATCATCCGCAAACAAATATGAATTGTTCATTTAACAAAAATAATGACTTACCATGATCCATGTAGGAGACTTTACTGCAAATGAGTAATAATTTATAATTACTTATCCTGTAATGGTGTGATAATATCACTAATATTTTATTGCAATTATTATATTATATCATTGTTTATTTTATAGGAACATGACTGTGAAAATAAGCTTTTTAGCATATAAAAATATAATAGTTGTAATTTTCTTTACCTATTTAATTTACATGTGTATTTGACTCTCATTATTTGTGTTGTAATTCTTTCTTAACCAAATACATTTAAAAGGTAATGATAACTCATTTACTTTGAATTACACATATAATTAAAAAACCAAGCAAGCCGTTATTGTAATTGTGATTTGAAATCCAATGCATTCCAATTAGAAGGTGCCAAATAAGCTATAATTTACACATACATCTAAACATAAGAAATTGTAAAACTTAAAAAGTGGTGTTTCATTTTTGTTATTTATATTTATGTGCTTAGTAATTCCTTCATTTTTACAAAATATGTACATTTTTAGTGGTTTTTATAATTTTTAATAATAACGCTAAGCTGTTCCTAAAAAAGTTCCTCTAGCTTTTATGTGTGGGAAGAAATGCCAGCTAATGAAGTGACGTTAAGCATACATATGAAAAGAGAGGTCATGATTATATTACCTACATCTGTACCTCTCTTCGTGAAGTAGATACTACATCCAATCAATCTTTTGACCAAGGGGAGAATTCCCACTATCGTTGGTAGACCAATGGGTCCCGGGTGGGAAGAGACTTCCTAAAAAGCCAGCCTGGGCTGGAGTTAAGTGTGGAATGAATGGGACGGTCCTAATGCTAGGTTGGTAAAGCCAGACAAAAATAAACATGAGCACAACTTATTAGATACCTGCGTTACGACTTTTGGGCCTCCAAATGAATAGGGATTTGCAGGTGATAAAACATTTTAAACATGATATTAAAGAAAATTTTAAACGATCCCCAGAAAATATTATTCCAAATCTAACATTACTCAATGAACATAAAAACCTTGGAATGAATTCCAAAATAGGTACAAATGGTCGTTTCTTGGAAATCGAATTCAAATATTGAAAAAAAAAAAAATCTCTTTATGTTGAATTTCGTTTCCCCGGAAACCCTAAGTTCTACTGAGTCATACAAGTGCTAGCACAGTTTTTATTTTTTATTTTTAATTTTTTTTTTAGTTGCATAATAAAATTCAAGTAGCTGTCCGATGAAAATGGACCGTTTGGCAACATGGGTGCGTGACAAAATGTAAATCTGATGTGAGAACGGATCAGACGGCCACCTTCTCTTTATGATGGGAGGAGATCCACTGCCTATGGAGGCAGTGGGCACTGCATTTCTGTGGCAAATGGCACACGTGTATGATGATCCAATCCAGGCATCTCGTGGAATCTGCCATTGATTGGCCACTGCTAACAATTTTCTTTGATCAGACTATCCTAACCATCTAATAAATGGGCATTTTATCACTGAGAGAGAACCGTCGCCAGCTTGTGTCTTTTAGCGTCCATTTGTGTGCCACCTGCTAAAGGGCTAGGATTAATGGAACTGGATCTATCTTTGACAGAAAACATCGGACAGACTCACCTGATGGACGGCTTGGATGTTGCATTTATAGGCAACTCTAGCGCATGTGGTGGCGTGTACATGAGCTTCCTTGTACATACGTGTGGGCTTACCAAAGCTCAACGAACATAACTGTCCTTTCTACACATGTGAAGGCTCGCGACTCGCCCGATCTGCTGGGGCCTTCTGCCTGACCATGTGATGATCCGCACCGTCCATCTAGAATTCCTCTGTGTCGGTGGTTCTTACGTAAAATGAAAACAAGATGACTCAAGGGAGATATCTTCCGAAGAAAGCAACATAAGGGCCAGTTTGGTTTTCCATTAGGAAGTTTGACAAAAGACTCCCAGTCACATTCATGTTGACTACATAGATATGGGCTTCCAGATGAACGGTCTGGATTATCACTTGGTGGGCGAAAATAGGCGAGCCTTGGAGTCGTTCCCACCCCTGAAAATGATACTTGCGTGTTCACACTGCTTTTCCTTTGTACAGTGAATCAGACAAGTTTAAATGGAGGGCCCACGTATCCAACGATTGTTGATGGGACGCGGATTGCGTCCTCCCCTGCCATGGACCACATGGGCTCTGTGGGCCCACCGTGATATATATGTGTGTGTGTGTGTGTTTTATCCAGGCCGTTCATCTGTTTTAACAGATCGTTTTAAGGCACAAGCCCTAATAATTAAGCAAATACAAGGCTCAAGTCGACCACATCACTGGAAGCAGTGGCCACCAAGAAGTTTTCAACGGTGGTGTCATTATCACCCCTGCTTCTTGTGGTGTGGCCCAATTAAGCCTTGGATCTGGCGATCTGCCCTGCTTTTCGGCTCATATCTTTTAAAATGGATGGATGGCGTAGATAAAACGGTGGGCTCTACGGACGCGGATTGCATCCTACCCGGCCCGTCTCTACCCACAAATGGGCAGATTTGTATGGGTCCCACCGTGATTTATGTTTATCCACTCCGTTAATTCCTTTTCTTATATTATTTTAAGATATGAGTCCAAAAAGGACGCTGACCCAAAACTCAAGTGGGCCACACCAAATAGCAAGCTTGGGTTGCATTAAATGTACCAAAGCATTAAATGTCATTTGCATTAAATGGAAGTCATCTGTGGTGTGGTCCCATTTGAGCCTTGGATCTGCCTTTTTTTTTACTTATATCTTAAAATGACAAGGGAGAAAAGGAATGAACGGTGTGGATAAACAGGTACATCTAGTGATGGGCGGGGGTAGGTACGCAATCGGCGTCCGGGCTCTACATTACATAGCCCGAACACCGAGTCCGTCCTGGCAAGGGCAGGACGCAGTTCACCTTTGTTAGAAATCCACTTAGTTCATTCGTTTTTCCTTATCATTTTATGAAATGGGCGCACAATAAGGCAAATCCAAAGCTCAAGTGGACCACACAACAGAAAAAAGTGAGAATTCAACGTAGTCTGTTAAAATATTCACGGGACACAAATGTTTTGAATCATGTAAATATTTTTGTGTTATCAGTTCATCCTTAGTAAGTATGACCTTATGAACGGTATAGATATCATATGAACATCACAGTGTGCCCAAAAAGATTTCAATGGATGACGTGTTCCTACCATCTACTTCCTATCGTGTGGCCCCATTAAGTTTTGGATACGCGTTATAGGACGCGGATCGCGTTGCCGTCCGGGCAGACGTGTGGAGTGGCTCACCGTGATGTATCCATTTATCTACTCCGTCCATCCATTTTATAAAATCATGGTAGGACAAGGCAGATTCAAAGCTCAAGTACCCCACACCAAACAAGGCAGTTGACGTCACCAAATTTCACTCACTGTTTGGTGTGGACCACTTGAGCGTTGGATCTTCCTTGTTTTTGGAGTCATACCTTAAAATGATATTATAAAATGGATGGACGGATTGGATAAACGGATACACTATAGTGGGCCCTCCACAGGTCTACCCGGACGGGGGCAGTACGCAATCCGCGTCCACTTGCTGATGTCCGTAGCATGGGGGCTGGATTTCAGACAAGTATTACCCTGGCCCATCGACTCCGGCTAACTTCTTGTGACAGGCTGTCGGAGGCAATCCATGTCCGTTGCGCATGACTTAGATTGACGCGGCTTGACACCCACACCCCGTCGCTAAAGTTCAAGCGGTGGGAAACCAGGTGGGGCTCACATGACAAAAAATAGGCAGACCCAAAACTTAAAGTGGGCCACACGATAGAAAACAATTAGGATTGTAAGTTCACCGTTAAAACATTTGTGGGGCTTCGGAAAGTTTTGGATCAGGTTAATATTTTTGTGTTTTCAGTTCATTCATGTAGGAATGACCTTATGAACGGTTTGGATGGCATATAAACATTACGATGGCCCTATAGAGGTTTCAACTTTGTTTGGTGGGGCTCACTTGAACTTTGGATCTGCCTCATTATCTTAATCATGTCATGACATGATGAATTTCTAACGTACATCATGGTCGACCTGGCCAACATTCTGAACGCGGTAACTTCCTTGGACCAGGCAATCCACGCCTTAAAGGACTGCAATGACCCCCTGGTGGGGCTATTTTGCAAAAAGTTCAATTTCTCACCAGGCTCATCTATTTTGGCCTTTTTATGAGAATTGCAAACTTTTGGTCCCAAATGCTCTCTGACCATCTCAAAAATGCCCCTCCGACTACCTGCTCCTGTGTACAACAACGAAGAGGCTGAAGCCCTCTTGGGTGTGGACGAGTGGTCCACTCGTGGAACCCACCATGTTGTATATATTTCATCCATGGTGTCTATCCTTTTTTCTATATCATTTTAGGCTCTGGGCTCCATTTTGGGCTAGATCTAGATCTCAGGTGGGCCATACCACAGCAAACAGTTGAGATAAAGATGTCCATTGTTGAAACTTTTTTAGGCCCACCTTGATGTTTATTTCTCATCCAATCCTGTTGATATGGTCACATAGACCTGTATAAAGAGACCACAAAATATCAGCTTGATACAGAGGCTCTGTGGGCCCCACTATCAGAAAATAGTGAGGGCAATGATGACTACTATTGAAGCCTTCCTTTAGCTAGGGGAGAATCCACAGTGCTCAGGGGGATTCCGTATTGCTAGGAGGAATCCATAATGCTCAGGGGGATTTCACATTGTCGGGGGAATCCATAGTGCTTAGGGGAATTCACAATTCCCAGGATGGAATATAAACGTCACTATGGACCCAGGGAGGTTTCAACGGTAGGAATTTCCCTACCCACCTTTTCATTTAGGAATTTGGCTCATTTTTTATCGCACGTCCTAAAATGAGCTCAAAAAACAAATGGATAGCATAGATTTCTCACGAGAGCGGATTAGGTGAGACCTCGACCTCAGCTAAGAGGGTGCGGCCCTTATCGTGGAGCCCACCTTGATGTGTGTATTATGTATCCATGTCGTCCATCCTTTTTTCACATCATTTTAAGGCATTATACAAAAAATTAAGCAGATCCAATTATCAAGTGAACCATACCATAAGAAACAGTGGTGATTGCCCGTCCTACCATTGAAAACTTCTTAGGGTGCTCCTTAATGTTTATGTAGTGTTTATTTACCATCCAATCTATGGATAAGGTTAAATGAGACCGGATGAAGAGAAAAAACAAATATCAACCTCATCCAAAACTCTCGTGGCTCATTAATGGTCAATAACCATTGTTTCTAATGCTATGGTCTACCTGATAATTGGATATGCTTAATATCTGGTATAATACTCTAAAATTATGTGTATATATAAATGGTTGGACGGTGTAGATATATAATATATACATCAAGGTGGGCCCTACGATAAACCTACATAAGGGCCGCACCGTCTTTGGTGAGGCTGGGTCTCACATAATCCGCTCTCATTTCTCACAAACATAAGGAAATGCATATGAACAAGTAGATAATAAAATGTGCTATCTTAACTGCAAGTCATAATCATCTAAAATATGAGGCGCACGCACCACGAGTGGCCTCACATAGCCAAAAGGAAAAATTAAAACATAAAACAACATCTTTTACAATATAGAGCCACGGCTCCCAAAATAAGGCTGACGTGGCCAGTTCCCTCATCTAGATCTGATCGTCAGCTAACTGAAAGTAAGAGATCTAGACGAAGTCCTCGAATTCCGCCTGCAACACCTCCTCCTCTAATCGACCTGCATCCATCATAACCTCATCTGGGAGTGTGTTATAACAACGACCCAGGTGCAGGTGTGAAGTGATCAATTCAGTAAGGACTATAGTTCGAAGTTTATCATGTTATCAAACGAAGCAGACTTAGGCATTGACCACAAGCAAAACAAAGATTGCTAGTCTAGTGAGTTAATGCATGAATAACATGAGTTCGCATAACATGAATGTTCCGGATACAATGAGGAACACAAGATAGCACTGGCGCCACATCAAGCAACCAGGTACTCCAAAACCTCCAAAATGGAAATGAATTTGGATCATCCATCGGTATTCTGGCCTTTAACAGTAGGACAGTTACCTAAGTAATCCGTGACATGGATGCGTGATTAGGCCTTGTATTATTATTTCCATTTCAAATAGCATTTTGTGGAATTCAAAGTACCGGGTCCAATCACAGGTCCAAATTTGAGTCACTTGGCTCGGATGGTGCATCATCGATCATCGCCAGTGACCCGATGATTCCCTTTTTCTTCTATAAACATATGATGGTTCCCTTTACACTGATAAGTTTGGAATCCTCCCACCTGTCTCGATCATACCGATATGGTGGGTATTTTTCGGTTTTGCTCCAAGGACATTATGGGGAGGTGAACCACCCCAGCATAGGCCGATGACTTGATTACGGTGTCCCATACCGCCATGACCGGCCCAAGAGGCTTGACAGGATCGTATCGCACATTCGATTATTGGTGGACTTAATACATTTGAGGGCCCTGTGGACTCTGACTTCAAAGGACTATGATACAACAACCATCAGTCATCCACATTATCGTATTTAAGCAGAACCGATTGATACATGGGCTTCCGTTTGGCTTGATGTGGGTAGTCAAAACCCCCGTAGCGAACTACCGTCAACCTTCCAGTTTCCCTGTCCAATTGGGTACGCCTCGGGTGACCAACAAGCTCGGGTTACCCGTCTCAGAAGGTATGGCCAAAGATTTCATATCACATCTCATCTAATACTTGATTGAAATGTCACAATAATGCAACTTAGAAAAAATTCTAATAATTTAAATATGCAGAATCAGTTTATTTCTAATCACGTGTGAACATAATCCACCACAAGAATTCATGAAAAAAGCAATTATGAGGCAATTTAATTTACTCAAACACATGAGCTACAGAAATTTGTAAATAGTATAATTACAATAAATTATATCTTAAAACGGTCAACAACGATTCGTCCTAAATTTAGCAGCCACATCAATTTTAAACTGTCAACATTTGATAAACGCAAACTTAGAAACATAATCCCGCACATTGGGGTTTAGGGTTTTTGTATGATTTCTCAACATTAAGTTAGGGCTGACGGAACATAATCCTGTGAGCACGAAGTTGGCAAGGTTAGGGTTGGTAACATCCATTGGCAATCAGTGGAACATGAGTAACGAGAATGTTTACTTACCGATTCTTGACAGCGGTTTGAAATAGTTGTTGGCGGCTCAACACTACAATGAAGATGAGTAGCAAGTAGGATCTCAAGTCCCAAACCCTAACTCAACCCAAGCACTCCGAAATATCGAATCCTCTAGATGACCTAATTCTTGAGTTTTTCTCTCTAAGCGAAAGGGGTGAATGTGTGTTGAAGGCAATTGCCTCAACACATTCTATTTATAGGTCCAGTATGACCTGGATGGCCCTAGCTTTTAGCATATTTTAAAATATAGCTCTCAAGGTGGCTGATTCGTTCATTAGGGCCCATTGGGTCCCACGCCAACCAAACCCAACTGGTCACAAGATTGGTCAAGTTGAGATCTAACATGGGCCGACATATCTCGCAAATCAGGCGTGGCGATTAACCGCCACAATATGATATACAATCCAACGGTCATTGTGTCACGATCGAAGGTGCGGTCTTGGGGATTAGCCTATGGATTTACTTACAATAGGGGGCCAAAATCTCATGGCGTTTCAACTGTTCAGATTCGACCACGTGGACGACGTTCAAAATGACATACATAAGTTACCTATTTTAGGTAACTTACACACCTCATGTGCCCCCCATTCAGAACCAAGTCAAGGGGTCCAAACCCTCGGTTTAGCTTAACGTCCGCATGTGTTGTCAAGCCCACTAAGACGAAAGGCTATCCTAATCCTTTAGTCATTTGGTGATTCACCACTAATTCCACTAACGATTGGAATAATCAGGATCCCATCGTGGGACAGTGGAATCTGGTAATAGACGGTACGAATCGAAGTACAACTATACGTATAGCCCTTATGACGTCACCTCAGATAGGTGAATTTTTAGGACGTTATAAAATCTCAGGTGGACCATATCACTAGAAATAGTGATAAATGACCATTAAAACTTTTTTGTGGGCCACAAAAGTTTTGGATAAAGCTGATATTTATATTTTCCCTTCATCCAGACCTTCTTGACATTAGCAAATGCTTGGATTACAAATAAACATTACCAAAACCTTATGATAGGCTCTTTCAAAATTTTTATGGCAGGGCACTCAATCACCACTGTTTCTAGTGGTATGGTGCACTTAAGATTTGGATTTGCATAATTCTTGAAACACTATCCTAAAATGGTATGGAGAAACGGATGGATGGCGTGGATATACAAAATATCATCCTGAAAAGGTTAAAAAAGATGAGCCTCACGAGAAATTGGACTTTTAGTAAACTAGCCACAACCCAAGGCTATTGCAATAAAATCCCTAAAAGGATGACAGATTCCCTTCCCAAAAAAAATCCCTAAAAAGACCACAGATTCCCTCCAAAGCCTTTCGTTGGGAACTTAGGTGGGGACCACCGTGATGTTTGTGAGAAATCCACCCTGTCCATCTGTTTTGGAAGATCATTTTAGTACATGAGAACAAAAATAAGCCGGATCTAAGATTCAAGTGGGCCGCACTAAAGGAAAAGGTGGGTAGGAAAATTTCTACCATTGAAACCTCCCTGGGTTCCACAGAGATGTTTATAGTACATCCATACCGTTCACAAAGTCATTCCTATTGGGATGAACTGAAAACACAAATATTAGCCTTATTCAAAACTTATGTGACCCGACGAATATTTCAACTGTGGACGTTCAATCCTCACGTTTTTTGCTCATTTGAGACTTGGATCTAATTCATTTTTGATATCATGTCCTAAAATGATCTCAAAAAATGGATGGACAGAGTGAATTTTTCACAAACATCATGGTGGCCCCCCACCTTGGTTTCCATAGCAGGAAATCTATGTACGTCTTAAGAGACTCACGAGGCCTGGTTAGGATGTTTACTGTAATAGCCCTGAGTTGTAGCTATTTTAATTAAAAGTTCAATTTTTTGTTTGGCTCATCTTTTTTTAACCTCTTGATGAGAAATTGAAAATTTATGATCGAAAATGCCCCTCCGGCCGTTTCCCGTGAGGCATAGTGGATTCCCCCTGAGAACACTGTGGTTAGAGGGGCATTCTTAAAATTTTCAATTTCTCATCAAATAGTCAAAAGAGATGAGCCGTACGGGAAATTAAACTTTTAGTAAAAATAGCCACACCTCAGGGCTATTGCAGTAAAAATCCAGACCTGGTCACGGTAGAATTTGAATGGAATTAATTGTCTATTAACTTCAGATGATAGACTATTCTTTACTTTGACCGTCTATTTAATTGACTTGAACAAAATGTTTACGGTCATCTGTTGAACGTAAATTTTTTTTTTCTTTTTTCCTTTTCATATTTTAAACCATATATGATGGCTTGTATTATTTGAACGGTCTGGATTCAAGTAACATATGGCATTGTGCATAGCCTGCGTATGGCATTGTGCATATCCTTTGCGCATTAAGGTTTGCTAGTCCAAGACGGACTCTCTGGCCTTGCTTACCTATAAAGGGTGTGGACGCCATGAGCGGTGGGTATGGTGCCACGTGGTGCACATGATGACCATGAGCTAAAGTAAGTCTTGCCTGATGTTTACTCCTGGCTGTGATCAGGTAGATCAAACGTTTCGGAAGAGAAGTTTACCTATGAAAGCATTAAATATTAAGAGTTTTATAGAAAGCAGCTCTATTTATCATATAAATGTAAGCAATTACTTATGTGAAAAATTAAGGAGATTTAGATAGCTATCTAATATGGTTATGGTATGATGTGTTATGTTTACGTGGAGAATCAATGAAATTTATACATTAAGTCATTCAAATATCTAATGTTGTGTAAACAAGGACATCATCATTATCTCTTTTTAAGCTTATAAAAGCAACATTTGAAAAATAATTTGAAATGCTTTTTATCTTAATTTTATATTCTTAACTTAGACACTCAATTTCTATATGCACTAGTTAGTTAGGTTTATGGTCTTAATTAATAAAATCGACAATTTATTTTTACTTTAAATTTCATATGTCTATCATTGCATCATTGAAAAACTGAATACGCTATCACTGTTATCACTGTTGAAAGAAAACTCCTTTTAACTCAAGAAAAAAAATCCCATTATGAAGGATTAACTCTTCTAATCTTAAATCACCTAATCATTGTAATAATTAGTGATTGAACAATGAAATTAAGAGTTCAATTCAAAATCAAGAGCATTTAATCGATTTGAGTTGACTATGACATTAGTATGCATACGCTATTCCTAATCACACATATTTAATTGAATTCATGCTGCTTATTATACATATGGCCACTTATCCATATTGAACATAAACACCCACACATGGGGTGGGCCTCACCAACCGGTGTATGTTCAATTCACAGTGGGCTCCACCTTATGTACCGATCAGATGCCCTACTCATCTACCAGCACGCGTTCGGTTTGCCACGTGTGAGTGCGTGTAGAGCGGGGTGCATGTGTGTCCGACAAACCTCCACGTTAGGGGGAGGGGATTAGCTGTTACCCGGCCAACACGCCGATGAGTGTTTCTCTGACCGTGGGGCCATCTTGATTATTTGTTGTATATCCAAGCCGTCCATCCGTTTTTTCAGCTCATTTTTAGGCCATGGCACCTAAAAATGAAGAAGATTCAAATCTCAATTCGACCACACAATGGTTATTGAATGCCCACCATTAAAGCCTACCATAATGTTTATTTGTAATCAAACCTGTTGGTAAGGTGTCTACATAACGTCATGTAGATCTGGACGAAGGGAAAACATAAATATCAGCTTAATACAAAACTTCTTGGCCCCAAGAATTTTTTAACGGTGGACATTCAATTCCTACTATGTGGCCCACTTGATATTTGGATATGCTTCATTTTTGAAAAGATAACATAAAATCATCTTTAAAAACTGATGGACGGCGTGGATTTACTAAAATAATATACATCACGGTGGGCCAACGGTGAGGGAAACACCCATTAACGTGTCTTCCGGGGAACACCTAATCCGCTCCCCACCTTAACTCTTCGAACTAGTTTCCACCGTTAGTTATAGGACGAGAATCACCTAAAGCGATTCGCGCGAGTATATATTAAATATGTGAATCGCATTTTAACTAGTTTTCACTCTTGGGTTCAACTTAGATGCTGTGTTCCGAAACTCAAACTGGTCGGCTCATCATGTGGACAAAAAGCATAGATAATCATGTCGGTTTGTATTTTTATCCTGACCGTCCATTTTCAACCTATTGTTGTGGAGTATATTAAAGATTTCATGGCATGATTTATAAATTTTCATGATATCTATGTTGATTGCACTTTATTATTGGTTTGGATCTATTAAAAGAACTAAATTTTGTCACTTACGAAGCGATTCATGTATTTGATTCCTCGCGCGAATCTCCTTACTACTTGTACTTAAAGAGAGAGAGAGACAAGACTCAAGACTCAAAACTCAAAACGTGGGGATGATGAGGAAGATGTTATTTTCCAACGCGTAGAAACGAAGAAAAAGAACTCTAAATCGAATTCGAAGCCATTCAAGAAGCGAAAAAACCAGGAAATTCTCTCTCTCTCTCTCTCTCTGCATTACTACCCATTGAAATCACAGTCGTATGCTCTTACGTTTCTATGTTCTTTTGTCTTCGTCTCTAATCTGGATTTTCACTAATTTCTAAGCTTACCTCTCTCTCCCCCTCTCTCTCTCTCTCTATAATAGCTTCTCTGTCCTTTTTTTAATACCTTGTATTCTATCTGGATTTTTCTGAATTTTCGGTTTTTCTCCTCTCTCTCTCTCTATAATAGCTTCTTTGTCCTTTTTTAATACCTTGTATTCTATCTGGATTTTTTTTTTCTTCTGAATTTTCGGTTTTTCTCCATTTTTAAATTGATTTTCAGTCTGTTTTTTTTTCTCTCACAGCCTCTTTTCATCTGGCATCTTTCTTTCTCTGTTTTTCTAGCCTTTTAGCCCTTATATCTTCTGGTTTTTTGTTCTTGGTCTGTTTTGTTCTCTTTTACTGTTTTTCCTTGTATTTGATTTGATATGGGTTTTGCTTGATTTTCCTTTTTTTTTTTTTGTCATTTTTATTTTATTTTCCATCTGGTTTGTCTTTCTCACTGTGGGTATCTTATTATTATTTTTTTCTTTCTGTTTTTCCAGCTTTTTACCCCCTCTTTTTTTTTTTTTACCCTTTTTACCTCATGTTTCATCTGGGTTTTTCTTAATTTTCATTTTCTTCGCCATTTTTCGTTATTTTCCACCTGGAGTTTAGTTATTTCCCTGATTTTCTCTGTTTCTCAGTTGGGTTTTCTTTCTTTCCCCGTTTTGACCGTTGTTGATTTCCCTTTTTTCGCCTTTTTTAATTCTCCATCTGGTTTTTCCTTCTTTCCCTGTTTTTTTACGCTCTTTTCTCTGTTTTCCTTCAGCGTTCTCTTTCAATTCCTCGCCTTTTCCTCTTCTTGCTGTTCTTTTACTTGATTATTCATTTAATTCATCCCCACCCAAATTCTGAAATCGATTGAATTTTGAGAAACTCTCTGGATCTTGAGGATGGTTTGAATCAGTGACAGACGCAGACAATAAAATCACTCAGAATTTGAAAACCGTTACCGCATTTTGAAGAATGAAGTGTTTCTTCCCCTTTAAGGATAGATCGGGGACTAGGGAGTCAAAATCGGCTCCAGCGGCAGTAGAGCGAAGGAAATCGGATAATCCGCGTGCCGATAAGGTGAGTAAATCTTCGAGTACGGGCACCGGCACCTCATCCTCACATCGCAGTATCCCAGCTTTGTACGAGGAGAATGCGCACAACCTGCGTGTTTTTTCATTCAACGAGCTCAGAGATGCCACTAATGATTTCAACCGGTTACTAAAGATCGGAGAAGGTGGATTTGGAAGCGTCTATAAAGGTTTCGTCAAGCCTCCTGATGGTGATGGGGAACGCATTGCGGTGGCCATTAAAAAGCTCAACAAGGAGAGTTTGCAGGTAGTGGGCCCACTTATCTTTTCTTTGCTCTTGGAATCGCATATAAGAAAATTAAAAGTGGAATTGCCGATAGATTTATGAGTTCGATTGAGGCGGGTCTACTGAGTCTTATTTTGCAAGGTTAAATTCGAATTTCCTGGTGAAATCTTATGCTCCATTTCTCCTGTTTAATGCACAATTTTTGCTTTTAATAATGCTTTAGGGTGTGTTTGATTGTGCCAGATATTATGAAATTTAGTGATATTTTTCACCAAATTAGACTGATTAGTTATGAAAAATCATGATATTTTGTGCAACCAAACGCACCCTTAATCAGGGGCCTAATGATACACAAGTCAAAGATTGAAATGCAACATAACACTATGATTTTAGCTTTTGAACTGCACAGTTTGAATTTTTAGGAAATAGGAGTGTAGGAACTCATCAAGGAAAAAAAAATATCTATGATATACAAATTGCAGCTTATCTATCAGTCTAGAAGAAGACCTTGCTTGTCGACAGAACAAGAACTCCATAGCTAATGGTCCATTTGGGTATACTTGCAAATCATGATTTGCCTTCAATGGAGGATTTGGGGTGTTTCGCAATGCAGAAACTGCATTAAGCATGATTCCCTTTTTCCTGCTTTTTCCACCTCCAAACTATATCAGTTGGTTTCCTTTCAGGAAGGCCCCAAAAGGATACTGCTATTATTTTGGGAGGAGTACATACATCACATCTCTTGCCTTTTGAGGGAACACCCAAACAAACACTGTCATGGTTAGCAATTTGTAAGAATGTCGTATTATTTAGCACAATCGAGGCCCCCTTCACATGTCTCTCTCTTATATAGTTTACTTGAAGTACCTCTAGCTGATGGCATGCTGCATGCTAATTGTCTTTTATTTTTTAATTCTTTTTGGCTGCATTTGGGGTACAAGTGAAGTGAATTGCAAGAATCCCTTTTAATCGAGAGGAAACGGCAAAAGTCAATGGTGTTTCCTAACATTCATGATGAGAAAGTAGCCTGCAGTTATGTTCTCTTCGAGTCCTACTTGAAAGTAACATAGTTGCAATAAGAAGCCCAGATGGTTAACACGAATGCTAAGTAGGGAAATCACAAGTTGGTCATGTCCAATTTATAGACTAAAACTACAAAGCACAATTCAATTCGATATTGCATCAACTTGCACCCTTTATTTCATTTTCCTATTTGAGTGAATATAGTTTCTTTCCCTTTTCCTTTCATTTAGGGTCATAAACAATGGCTGGCAGAAGTTCAATTTCTTGCCGTAGTAGAGCACCCGAATCTTGTAAAACTCATTGGATATTGCGCCGCGGACGGTGAAAGAGGGATCCAAAGGTTGTTGGTCTATGAGTTTTTGCCTAACAAGACCTTAGAAGATCATTTATTCAATCCGGCATTGCCTGTTCTTCCGTGGAAGAGAAGACTCGAGATCGTCTTGGGTGCAGCTCAAGGATTGGTGTATCTACATGGAGGATTGGAAGTTCAGGTCTACTCTAAAACTTCTATCAGTTGATAGTTGTCAGGAAATTGATTTGGATGCTGCTTTTAGCCACATAATTGTCATTATAATCAGTAATTTTATCTTCTTTCTGCTAACCTTTAGACTAAAGAGCACAGTTTTTCAAGAGGAATGATGAGGTCCCCATGCATCCCTTCATACAAGTGACGCCCATGGTTTGGTTATCCAAACCATTGATATGATGGGCCCCAACATGAACGGAGAATGACTCGAAAATATTCCATATTGGACGTTTCTATCCACTTGATCTACAAACACTTTTTATATCAACAACTAAGACTTTATTAGAAGGCCCCAGAAGTGGAAATAGATACAGAATTCATCTTATCTACGATTGTTATTCCAGACCATCGTTTTATTATCTCCAAGAAATGAATTCTTAAGTTCTTGTTTGGCAGACACTTAATAATGAGTTCATCTCATTTTAGTTAACAGTAATCATGTGTTATAGATCTTGATCTATAATAGACAAGTACTATTGACAGAACTCATTATGCATTAGAGATCAAGATCTTTAGCACACAATTATCGAGATGAACTCATTTTTAAGTGTCCGCCAAACAGGGCCACCAAATTTTTTGCTAAGGGTTGGAAACATCTAATCCAGTGGGGTTTTTTTAGTGTCACCCATCCATCATCAGTTCCTTCAAATCAACAGTTGGGATGCAAAACCATGGTCCCTACTTGCACAAATGGAATATAAGGACAAACAAATATTCATGTTCAAACTTTTGATGCATCAGGACCATTCAATTCCTCTCATGAAAATGCTAAATTTTATTGTGTTGCTAGACACTTCTTCATCAGTCACTCTATTTCTGTACCTGTAGCATGTGCATTAGATCTGGACCGTTCATTTATTTGCCCTAATGTGGTGGACCTATTTTTGTCCATTCATAATCATCACGAGTCCAACATTTGGTCCCATTTGGGCGTAGGGCCAAGCCCATGAACTGTGTAAAATGGTCAAGATTCCACATTTCGTGCTATCCAATTTCCCCCCCCTCTCGTAACTGTCACGAGATCAAATGTGAGCTCCTTGTTTAAGACTACAAGCACAAGCGTTTTACTGTCTGTGGCTGATAAGCATTATTCTTTCCCTTCGAACAGGTAATATATCGAGATTTCAAAGCATCTAATGTTCTATTAGATGAGGAGTTTAAGCCTAAGCTCTCGGACTTTGGGCTAGCTAGGGAGGGACCATCTGCGGGGCACACTCATGTGTCCACAGCGGTATGTAGATGTTATCTTCTAGCATTTTGATTTTCTTTTGGTATGCATTTGGATGGATAATTGAATTGAACATTTTGATCAGAAGGAAAAGGCCAGATTTAGTTATGTTTCCCTCATATTGCAACTAAGCTCTTTCAAGTCCAGCTTGAAGATAGCATTGTTGCAATTTGAAGACTGTCTAAGGAAATTCGAATTTGATTATCGCATTCATTACACTAGTAATCATAATTAAATTAGATTGCGCATCCAAACATGCCCTTAAACTTTCTTTTAAGATGTCATGTTGCAATAGCAAGGTACACAAAACAATGCATTTCACTAGCCATCAAATAATTACAAGTGGCTGGTAACAATGCATTTCTATCAATGGTCATGATCTCCTTAGCGATATTTTTGTCGTATGGCCCCCACCTATGGTGAGACTCAGATGAATGGCCTGAATGTGATCTCTTGTTGGCAAGATTCTTGTCGTGTACCCTTACCCATGGTGAGATCTAGATGAACGGGCTGGACCACCCTGCTGTGGGGCAGGAGGGGTAGTGATTTATCCACTATCAAGCATTATCCATTCTACAGGCTCTTCAATCATGTTTTGGAAGTAGAAAAACTCTTTGAAATCCTTGTGAAATGGAAAATCCGACCGTCATTCTGTTGTTTGGTTTGGATTGTGCTTGTTATGAAAATGTTAGAAGTTCAATGGTTTATAGAAAAATGATTTTACTTGTTTTTTGAGGAAAATCTAGGAAAAGGAAATTGGCTTGCCCCTTCAAGAGAATTCACATTCTTTTCTAAGGTTTTCTCTCAGAACAAAGAACAAGCCATGCTAACAAGAGCTTGTCTGTGATGGTTAGGTTGTGGGCACTTATGGGTATGCGGCCCCGGACTATGTTGAGACGGGCCATCTCACGATCAAGAGCGATGTGTGGAGTTTTGGAGTGGTGTTATATGAGATCTTGACAGGTAGGCGATCATTGGAAAGAAACCGCCCGAGAGCCGAACAGAAGCTATTGGAATGGGTGAAACAGTTTCCTGCGGACAATAACAAGTTCGTCATGATCATGGACCCAAGGCTCAGGAATCACTACTCCCTTGGCGCTGCACGCATGATCGCCAAGTTGGCGGACAGGTGCCTGTCCAAGCAATCCAAGGACCGTCCAATGATGGACGAGGTGGTGGCTAGCTTGAAGCAAGCAATCCAAGCTTCAGAAACCATAGGCCAGCCGGAGATGGATGCTGCGCCTTCATCTGTGGCCCGCTTAGGCAATGATAAAAGGGGTGATCGTGCCAACCGACCTGAGCAATCGAGACGGCCAATAGCAGCACGCGAACGTCATTGGTAGGCCAAGATTTATGATCATGCAGAGGGCCAATTAGTGGTAGATTTTTGCTGACATGTGCTGTATGTTGTTTGTTTTGGACAGATCTGTCGTCGGTTGAGAAAATGAGATGGGCTCTCTTGAATTTCGTCATTCTTCGGACTGGTGTGCATATGCTGATGAGACAATTCCATGCCACTTTGGTGGGCCACTGCTATCATTGATGGGCCCACTTCAAAAGAAATATATTCATCAAGACCGTTCAATACATTGAGCTTCCACGCAGAGCTGACATGAAATCTCCTGTGGTAATGTAATGTTAAGTATGGAAAGGGCTGTAAAGATGAGTTTTCGATATATCATTTTTTAGTACCTTTTGCTCGTTAGCTACATTTGGATCAACAGTCAAGATTGATGGGGGCCTGTTCATCAGGTGGGCCCCACTGTAAACATTCCCTGGACTAAAATTGAACTTGGACCAATCATCAGGTGGGGTCTCTCTGCTGCTCATCAGGTGTGGCACCCGGTGGACATACCCTGGGCCTAAAAATGTGTCTGGCCCACCCATCAGGTGGGTCACACGTGCATGAGGAAAATTAAGTGGTCTTACTTCGAAAGAAGAATCAGAGAGATTGGACAACCTTGATCTATGGTTAATGGACATTTATTTCTTGATTCTGGACCGTTTATGCCACTTTGTTTTTGCCATCCGTTGGTTGTCCACCAATGGGCCAGATAGGGTCATCCTTCCTGTGTTTATCCAGCATGCCCCACCATGGACGGTCATCATCAGTCCAAAAATCAAAGTGATCAGATGATCCCAACCTGTGGATCAACGGCTGGCAAACGGACCTTTAAAACAATGTAGGCGTAGTCTAAGGGGCAGATGTATACTGACTCGACGGTTAGGATCTTTTGATCGGTGTGATTTTGGGACTATTGCCTAGGCCCAAATGGGTGGATGGCTGCTACATGAACGGTGTTGATGAGAAGTCGATACTAATAATTTGAGTTGATATTAAACAGCTGGTTCTGTCATACAATGATGGGGAATGATCACATGACCAATGTGGGGCCTACCATGATGTGTGAGTGCCATCAACCCGTCCATCAATGCGCTCTCCAATGTTACGCATAAACCTGAAATCTGGACTTATTCATAACCTAGGTGGGCCACACCAAAGGGATCAATGGGGGACATTAATTAAGGAGGGGGTGCCCCATCATAGAAACTTCCAGATAGAATGTCAGTGTTGTTTATGTGTAATCCAGCCCGGTCATGGCGTGTGTCCCACCAGGATGAAGGGGCACACCTGAACTCAAGCCATTCCAAAATCTTTTAGGCGTGATTGAATAGTGCTCTCTTTGGTGGGTCCCACCTGAGATTTTGATAGGGATGAACAGCGATCAGTGAGAAGTCCCAGAAGATGAACGGTTAAGATTCCACATATACATCACAGGGTGGGTCCCAAGTCCCAACCCCTGTTATGATATGGTGAGATACGGCCCCTGCATGCTGCATGCGGACGTGAATCTGAAAAGTCCTCCAGCGGGTCCCACTATGGCTGGACGGAATTCAGAGATCCTTCGTACAGGTGGAACCCACCTTTCAGCAATCTAGACGGAAACTCGGGTCCGGAGCCTTGCCTCGTTGCTAGACTCTGCAGACGGTAATTCAGAGATCCATAATGCCGTTGTGTCCAAACTGAAGACGGACCATGCTCCAGATTCCTCTCTGATTGGACGATTCTAGCCATCCATCTTTGAACTTTCTTTGGTACAGTCTGGATCGTGGTTGTATTTCTCTTCTCAACCGTTTATTTGCAGGCAACGAGCAGAGGATTGAGGTTGTCCGATGTAGAGATCTTTTTTTTTTTTTTTTTTTTGGGTACATGGTCAATCAATGGTGGGGCACAACATATCAGTGGTCTGGATTATCGGAACATGCTCCCACCCGTCAGAATTGCGGGCCCGATGTTTGCACATAATGGGCACGGTTGTGGCAACTCTTCCACTGTAAACGTGGCATCCATGCACACTGATCAACAATCCGGACCGTTTGAATCATAATCTCATTGTAGATGATACATATCCCAAAACTTCAGGACCACCGTCGAATGAGTTTCGATATAATGGATGGTTAAAAAGAGAACGGTAACCTTTCCTTTTTCGCTCGGCAAAATTAGAGAGACCACGATATATTTTGCTCCATCTACATCGGGGCTGGCATTTTGGACGGTCTGGATCGTCATGAAAATACGCAAATGAGATACCACAGCTTACACGCGCTGCAAACTATCATCAATGTTATGATCAGCATACACGCGCGGAGAGCCACGCTGCAAGAACATGTGCTACTGTGGTATGCTATATTTCCTTCAGGTGGGCCACAGTGTCCGGATCTTCTGCCCTAAAGGTCAGACCGTTTCACTTGTCAGGTGGGCCAACCTGGGACTAGAATCCTCTGCAAGACTGCAATGCCTGCTTTACGCGGGGGCGTACAAAAATAAAGCCATGTGGGCTCACCATATTGACTGTGCAATGAGCGAGTTCGAGCCAAGTTCGGCTCGCTATTGACTCGACTTGGTAGCGAGTCTAAATGTCTTGCTAGGTTCGAATTGATCAGCAAATCGAGTGAGTTTGAGTTTCGGTTTTTTTTATTTGAATTCGTGTTTTTGGTCGGATCAGGTTACCAAGGACCGAGGAGAGAGAGAGAGAGAGAGAGAGAGGGGTGCTCGCCGGACTGGAGATCAGAACTAGAACAAGCGCTAGCCGGACAAAGAGAGAAGAAGGGGGGTGGTGTCAACTCGAAGCCTTGGATGGGCGTTGGTTGGACACTAGACAAAGAGAGAGGAGAAAGCCCAGGGGGTAGCTTGAACGGGCAGCCACTGACTGGACAATGCCTAGACAGAGAGAGAGGGGAGAATTGTGGACGAGTTTTTTTTTTTTTTTTTTTTTTTAAGTAGGGTTAGGCTTGTAAAAGTAAAAACCCAATAAAAAAACCAGTCAATCCAAGTCAAGATCAAGCCCAGAATTGAGTCGAGCACAATCCAGCTCAAGACTCGACTCAAATTTATTCAAGTACTTATATTTTGACTAGCTAGGCCCAAGCCCAATTTCAAACCGAGTCGAGCAAGTTAATTGAGCTTACTCAACTCACATACACCACAAGGCACTGGGGACAAAAATCATTCCAACTCACAATTCAAGTGGTCCGAACCACTGGGAACAAATGAGTATGGAACATATGAGGTGAGGCCAGGTGAGACCCTAGCCTCACCCAAGACAGTGCAACCGTTACCTGGGGCTCACCTTGATGTATTTATTTTGTACCCATGGTGTCCATCTGCTTTTTGGGATCATTTTAGGGCATGACCTCAAAAATGAAGAAGATCCAAATTTTAGGTGGACCATACTCTAGGAAGCAGTGGTGATTGGATGCCTTACCATTCAAAACTTTTTAGGATGGACCTTAATGTTTTTCTAGTTTTTATGTCTCATCTAAACCGTTCATAAGGTCACATAACCTGGATGATGGGAAAAAAACAAATCTCAACTTGATCCAAAACTTCTATGGCCCATTAATGGTAAATCATCATGGTTTCATATAGTATGGTCCACCTAAGACTTGAATCTTCTTCATTTTTAGAATCATGCCCCTAAAATGATATGGAAAAACGATAAACGACATGGATATAGAATAGATACATCAAGGTGAGCCCCAT
The DNA here is from genome assembly GCA_003013855.2 of Liriodendron chinense. Classification (NCBI taxonomy): domain Eukaryota; kingdom Viridiplantae; phylum Streptophyta; class Magnoliopsida; order Magnoliales; family Magnoliaceae; genus Liriodendron; species Liriodendron chinense. The sequence continues at coordinate 7,095,779 of PVNU02000637.1, read as the reverse complement.
GGTAATGATTGCTTCAGTCTTGGGTAAGGCTGAAGTTGATTCTTTATTTACCCATATAATTCATTGTAAATGAGTAATGATTATTTATTCATATATTTACAACAGTCTTAGGTTGACATCAACAGTGAGGTTAATTGGAAGGATTTTGACTTCATAGGTTATATTAGTATAATTTTTTACATGTAAAAGTTGTGGGGCCCACTATAATGTATTTATATTATCCATGATGTCCATCTGTTCCGTTGGCTCATTTTAAGGCATGAGCCAAAAAATGAGGTAGATCTAGAGCCAAAAAATGAGCCAGAAAAGTGGTGTACACATAGGAAATAGTGGGATTTAAGTACCCACATAGAAAACTTCTTAAAGGTTACAAAAGTTTTGGATCATGCTGATACTTGTGTGGATCTTTTCAGGGGTCCTAGGAAGGCTTCAATAGGTCATGCGAAGGTTTCAATTTTGGGCGACTGAACATCATCAACCTTCCTGTTTCTTCTGGTGTGGCCCCCTTGAGCTTCCAATCAACCTCAATTTTGGGTTCATGCCCCAACAGGAGATAGCTAAAGCGGATGGACGGCATAGATCACACACATAAATCATTGTAGAACCTATGGATTTTAGCAATTGCCAACTCCTCTTTGATTTCATGATACTATTTTTTGAGGTGTAATTACGTAGTTATTTTCGTCCCAAGAAAATACCCATTTTCTCTCATATGCACCTGCAAAAATCGCATGATTAACGGCTAGGATCTTCATTAAATGCTTGGACCACGCGCGGATTTTCTTAACCGACATGTACTTGCGTCTGGAGGGGGTAGAGCTCTGCACGCTTGCCGGCAAGCAAACACCTCATCAACGATCTTGAAATTCTCCCTTTGAAAGAGGCTTTACAAGTGGGGTCATTTTTCAGTCATCCAGTCTGTCGCGTCGAATTGCTATTGGACCATGATTCGAAAGCTATTCGCTAGAAAAATCCTAACCTACTAATTTGTGGCCTACAAATAGACAGGACGCATCAACGGTCCATACGCAACTGTAAAAAACCCATGATTAACGGCTAGGATCTTCAAATCTGAAATATTTTCGGAAAATGGTTCACCACCGGATTCTACAACAGTTTTATGGTCCGATTACAGAAATGAAAACCCTGTACGCTGATTGGGTACTACCCCGCCCGGCTCAAGCTGGGAATGGACAGGGTCTCTGAGCGCCACCGTGATGTATGGGTTTTATCCACACCGTGCATCCATTTTTCCACATTATTTTAGGGTCTAAACCTAAAAATGAGGCAGATCAAAGACTCAAGTGGACCATACTGTGGTGGATTAAGCATCTGCCGTTGACAAGCACTTTGTGGGCCATAAAAGTTTTCGATCAAGCTGATATTTGTGTTTTCCATTCATCATGGTTTATCTGACCTTATGAACAGGTTGGATGGAAATTAAACATCACGGTGGGTTCTAGGAAGGCTTCAACGGTGAATGTCACCGCTTCTTCCTACGGCGTGGTACACGTGAGAGTTGGATCTATCAGATTTTTGGAATTATAGCCTAAAATTATATGAAAAAATTATTGAACGGTGTGGATGAAATCCGTACATCACCGTAGCCCCTCAGAAGACCTTGTCCGTTCCTAGCTAGAAAGAGGCGGTCCGCGTCCGAATAGAGCGGATTAGGTGAGACCCCGGCCTCACCTAAGAGGGTGCGGCCCTTATTGTGGGTTTACTGTGGGGCCCACCTTGATGTATGTATTATGTATCTATGCCGTCCATCCGTTTTTTCACATCATTTTAAGGCATTATACCAAAAATTAAGGAGATACAATTATCAGGTGAACCATACCATGAGAAACAGTGGTGATTGCCCGTCCTACCATTAAAAATCTCTCAGGGCTCTCCTTAATGTTTATGTAGTGTTTATTTACCATCCAATCTGTGGATAGGGTTAAATGAGACTGGATTAAGGAAAAAAACAAATATCAGATTGATCCAAAACTCTTGTGGCCCATTAATGGTCAATCGCCTACTGTTTCTTATGATACAGTCCACCTGATAATTGGATATGCATGATATTTGATTTAATGCCTAAAATTATGTGTATAAACAGTTGGACGGTGTGGATACATAATATATACATCAAGGTGGGCCCCACGGTGAACCTACGTAAGGGCCTGCACCGTCTTGTGTGAGTCCGGGGTCGCACCTAATCCGCTCCCCGCGTCGAAAACCCGAGGTTATTACCGTTACGGTGGTACCGGGACGAGATGGGCCCCACGTGATCTATTCAAACCATCCAACCTGTTTATCAGATGCGTCACGTTAGAAAACTCATAGTGCCCAAAACTTCGCCGATTCAAGAACCAATCTGGGCCACATAAAAAGGAACAATCTGGGACGAGGCTTCGGTGGATCCCCGGGATCCAATGAGGTCGGTGGATCCCTGACTGTGGGGCCCACTGTAATGTATGTGTGTTACATCAATGCCGTCCATCCGTTTTTCACATCTTATTTTAGGGCATGATCCAAAAAATTAAGCAGATCAAAATCTTAGGTGGACCATACCACAGAAAAAAATTGGTGATCCCTTCATCAGGTCTTTGTGAAGTTATCAAGAGGTTGGATGGCAACTAAAAGTTCAGGTGGCCCCAGAAGTTTTTAATCGTCGGTATTTAGTCACCACTGTTTACTGTGGTGCGGTGTAGTTCACCTGAGATTTGGATCTACTTCATTTTTGCTATCGCGCTCTCGAATGAGCTGTCAAAATAGATTGACGGCGTGGATGTAAGGCTTATACACCACGCAGTCAGGGATCCACCGAAGCCGCGTCCAATAATAATATGGGAGAGTACGCTCACTTTCTAATCCAAAGGGGCGAACCTAAGCCGCAAAGCAGCCTGAATTTTGGCCTCAACCCTTCATATGGACTGGATGAAGGGTCTTAACGGCCTTGATTAAATAGACACAACGCGTTAGGTTCCTCAAGAAAATCAACGGTGGGCGTTCCCTCTCAGTATGTTCTCTGTGCTGCGGCTCAACTGAGTTTGTATCATGCTGATTTTTGGGGCTCTTAAGGACGGGTTGGATTCCATGAATACATAAATGGGGCCCACATACCTGTACCACTGGGGAAGCGGATTGCGTACTGAGTAACTCCGCACGCTAGCGTGCGGAGTAAACTCTGTGGGGCCCACAGTGATTTACTTATTTTATCCACTCCGTCCATCGATCTTAACAGAAAATTTTAGGTATGGTGCCAAAAAATGAAGCATATCAAAATCTAAAATGGACCACACCACAAGAAATGTGTGAACTGAATGTCTACCATTGAAAAATTCTCAGAGGACACAAAAGTTTTGGATCAAGTTGATATTTGTATTTTCCCTTCATCCATATCCATGTGATCTTATGAACAGGTTGGATGACAAATAAACATCACTGTAGGGCCTGGGAAGGTTTCAACGGTGGAAATCATTATTCCCACTGTTTCCGGTGGCATGGTCCACTTGAGATTTGGATATGCTTAAATTTTGGGCTCAACCACTAAAATGAGCTGGAAAAACATATGGACGGAATAGATAAAGCACATACATTCTAGGTGGGCCCAACTGAGTTTACTCCGCACCATAAGAGCCGGCGGAGTTACTCCGCATGCAATCCGATTCCTACCACTGGAGCGCGTCCTGTCCTGTCATCGCTCCAGTCGAAAGAAGGCGTATGTTAAGAGTCGTGCGCACCAAGCGCATTGTAAGAGGAAGCGAAGAGAGAGAAACGCGATCTCTGTCCCATTTGAAATTCAAATCCTCTCGAAACCCCCAAAAAACCCTTTCATCATTAAAAGAGAAATCCTTAAAAAAAGGCTCCTCTCTCTTTCAACGTTCCATTTCTCTCTCTCTCTCTCTCTCTCTCTCTCTCTCTCTCTCTCTCAAGAACAATCGATTTCGATCAAATCTCCGTCGCTGTTCGAAGCTCTGATTTTCCTTCCTACATCAGAAAATCAATAAAGAAATCCGAACCAGATTGCTCGATCAGGTGTCCGTTCTCAAAACCCTCATTTCTTTTGAATTTGATAGTATTTCGATGTTGAAATTCTCGTTAAGTATTTCTTTCTCTCTCCCTCCTTTGTCAGAATCAGTGATCATTTCTTTCACTTCGAACAACCGACTGAACGAAATGAACGAAGATTAGTTCTTTTCTTTCTAGTTCTTGGTTTTTGAAGGAATAGATATGGCCGATGTGCTTTTAAAAAAGAAAAAGAAAAAGAAAAAGAAATTGGTGGAACGGAAATTAGTCAAATTGTCAGTGCATGCCGAATATTTTCCGAAGTGTGGGCAAATGAATAGAGTAGGAATGAATGAATACGTAAGGCTGGAAACACGTGAGTGACACCAGCCCAACCCCGAAAACGCCTTTCTGTTCTGAGATCTGTTTGAATCACCATAGATCACTGATTGGATGGTGATTTAGAGCACACCCAAATGACCCCTAGATTGATAGTATATCTTTCCATGTGAATTGAATTGTGTTGACTCTTGAGTTTTATTTAATGGTGGGAATTGTAGCAGGAGATGCATTGTAATGGTACTTTCTTGGCACGGTCGTCCATAGAGCGGGTCCAACCTACACCATTGTATCGACTCGCTAAATCATGGCAATTCTGTTCTTAACTGTATCTATTTCCTTGTGTCAATCTACTTTTGTTTATGACTTTGCCATCTCATAATTCTACACTGAATCACTCATATTTCTAATCTATTTATACCGTTCGTTTTTTTTATGAGGAACATGCAAATGCAGTTTGAGCTTTTCGAGGTTAGCTTTGATCATCATCATCTAAGCCTTGTCCCAACTAATTGGGGTCGGCTACATGAATCCTGATCTGCCATTCCACGCTATCTAGCACCATGACTTCAGTTAGACCATAGGTCATCAAGCGTTTTTCCAATTAATTGGGGTTAGCTAGTTTTGATCCTGTGTTGTTTATTTCTTGGGATGATAATGACGATGGCGATGATGATGATGGTGATATAATCGGGAGCCACTGATTACACCTAATCAGACTTTTAAATTCACCCATTCTTCCAACTTATGGGTGCATACAACAATATTGAGTTTTTCTATCTAGTAACCATAAGTAGAAAGTATTGGCGTATTTAGTAGTTAGAGTGGGTGCTGAATCACTGATATCATTTCTCTACAAATAATATTTTTTGTCTTTTTTTTTTTCTATTTTTTTTAATATCCTGGATTTTGAAAAACGTCCTGCTTCTTGATTTTTTTCTGGGTGACATGAAATACTTACCTTTCAAGAATGTGAAAACTAGTTTTTCTGTAGCAAAGTGATGGGTCTGGTTTTACTTGGTTTTGGATTAGTTGGTTGCAGGATAGTTTTCCTTTGAGAAGTTTAGGCTAATAGCATAAATGATTGTCTCAGGCAGAGAAAACTGTTCGTTCAATATGTCTAATCTTCCTCGTGACCAGCTTGTGCAAATGGAGACAACTTGTGGATCTCTTCTCTATGAACTTCAGGTTTCTTTTATGCTTTCCTATGTCTTTGACACAAGCAGTTGCATGTCTCTGTTGTATCTGAATTAAAAAAAAAAAAAAACTTTCTCTGTTGTATCTGTCATTGTCATGGTATTCTGTAACGGTAATGGTTACGGCCAACGTTACTGTTAAGATACGGTCATAATGGCTGTTACGATACGGGCTGCAATGGCCACTACGGCTTTTTTTTAATCCCCTTCTCTTTTTTGAAAAAAAAAAACCCCTCTATCAGCCCTGTTACAATCCATTATGGGGCTGTAACGTTTTTTTCCTTAACGGCCGTTACTGCCCTGTAACATGTAATGGTGGTCAACACTACCTTTATGGCTGTTATGTAACTGTTTTTGCATAACAGTGGCTATAACCATTACCGTAATGGTAATAGTTATGGCCACACTATTATGATACGGGCTGTAATGGCCGTTATGATATGGGTTGCAATGGCTACTACAGCTTTTTTCTTTCCTTTTCTATTTTGAAAAAGAAAAAAACCTGTCTCAGGTCCGTTATGGGGCTGTAATGGGGTGCTATGGGGCCGTTATAGGCTGTTTTTACCTTAACAGCCGTTACTGCCCCTTAACGTTTAATAGTGGTCACCATTACCTGTGCAGCCGTTACGTAACTGTTTTTGCATGCCTTGGTCATTTTCTCCTTAATTGCATTTCATAAGTAGCAAATTGTCTGAGGTTTTGTTGTGTTATGATTACTATCAAATCTTAGATAATATGGGATGAAGTGGGAGAGTCAGATTACCGATAGGGACAAAATGCTCCTTGAGCTAGAACAAGAGTGCCTTGAAGTATACAGAAGGAAGGTTGACCAGGCAAACCGTTCCAGAGCTCAGCTACGGCAAGCAATTGCTGATTCTGAAGCAGAACTTGCAGCCATTTGCTCTGCAATGGGTGAGCGACCTGTGCATATCAGGCAGGTGTGTCTCGACAATGCCTTCTTTTTTTATCATGTGAAATGGGTGATCCGGATTTTGATATATCTCAAACCTTCTAGACAAAGAAAACTATTTAGGAGATCTTACATACCGTCTAGAATGCTTTACATTTGGGTGTATGTGTTCAGTCTGATCAGAACATGGGAAGCTTGAAGGAGGAGCTCAAGGCCACTGTTCCACAACTAGAAGAGATGAGAAAGAGAAAACTTGACAGATTGAATCAATTTCTTGAGGTTTTGGAGCAAATAAAGAAGACTTCGGCGGAGATTTATGGTCCTGGAGACTACAATTCGTCTAAAATGTTCGTGGATGAAACTGATTTGTCCACGAAAAAGCTTGAAGAATTACACATACAGCTTCAGGCACTCCAAAAAGAGAAGGTCTTAAGCTCATTTGTTTTGTAATCATAATGCTTGATGGAGTCCACTTGTTTCAGTGTATCTTGTTGATCTTGTCTTGTCTATTACTGAATTTAACTTTTTCCCATGCAGAGTGATCGCTTGAAGCTGGTGTTGGACCATCTAAACACATTAAACATGCTATGTTTGGTCCTTGGCATGGATTTCAAGCATACAATTGCTGAGGTTCATCCCAGTTTAGATGATTCTGAAGGATCAAAGAATATCAATAATGATACAATAGAAAGGCTGGCTGCTGCCATACAGAAACTGCGAGAGGTTAAGATACAAAGAATGCAGAGGGTAGGTTATTGGGTGTAAATTTACTATTTTGATGTTCTGATTCCTTCCTCAAGGGTACATTTGGATGTTTCTGTATCTCATTGTGATTTGGCACAAAAAATGAGATAATGGAAGCCTGCTTAATGGGAGTTTCTCATTTCTGTAGAATCCGTACTTCCCAAATTCAATTGGCACATAGCGTGCTCAGTACTGCAAACTGCTATATTGCACCTCATCATTTACAGCTTACCTTTAGACTCAAGTTTTAATCTGTGGCAGCTTCAAGATCTTGCAACTACTATGTTGGAGCTTTGGAATTTGATGGATACACCTGTCGAGGAGCAGCAGATGTTTCAGAACATTACGTGTAATATAGCTGCATCGGAACATGAAATAACTGAGCCAGGCATTCTCTCTGCAGACTTCATTAACTATGTGAGTTGTAATTGTAGTTCCCTGCCATTGGTTGCTTCATTCATTATCCAAATTAAGCAAGAAATGAATATGTGATGCAGGTAGAGACGGAAGTTTTAAGGCTGGAAGAGCTGAAGGCAAGCAAGATGAAAGAGCTTGTCTTGAAGAAGAGGTCAGAGCTTGAGGAGATTTGCAGGCGGATGCACATGGTAGCAGAACCAGAAAGTGCTATGGAGTATGCAATCGAAGCTATTGAGTCTGGTAAGCACCCTGAAATTTACCTTAAGTAGTATGGTATCGGACTTTTAAAATGCTTCAGGAGTTTTTGTGGTGGTCATGGTTGTGGCGTTATCTGTTGATACTGTAAAAAATTCACAGTTTTATGTTGGTTATCATTGGTCATGGCATCATCTGCTGCTTCTCTGATGATGCCATCTCTTCTATGCAGGAGCGATTGACCCCTCATGCATCTTGGAACAGATCGAGGCTCAAATTGCAAAGGTGAAAGAAGAAGCCTTTAGCAGGAAAGAGATTCTTGAGAAGGTTGAGAAATGGTTGGCTGCATGCGAGGAGGAGAGCTGGCTGGAGGAGTACAACAGGGTTAGGAGCATTTGGCCTTTTTTCTTTGTTAATAGCATTGATTTCATTCCATCCTTGTCCCTTATTGTTGCATTATTTTCAACATCATATTGTTATTTTCAGGATGACAACCGTTACAACGCTGGAAGAGGTGCACATCTTACACTGAAACGTGCCTGAAAAAGCTCGTTCTGTAGTTTCCAAACTACCAGGTGGACATCTCTTACCACATTCATTGATCATAGTTCTGGATTACTAAGAATGCATTTAGATGGGCTATTGAATTGGATTCCAATAATTAGTTAAATAGAGTCAAAATTTCTAAATGGTGGCCACCTTCCTTAGGGGCCGTTCGTTACTGAAAAAGTTCCATTATGACAGCTTGGTCCAGGAAAGGGCATACGTCCATGGTTAGTCAACAACGATTATTTGGGCATGGCACCAATTTTAAAACTGCAAATATGGCTATCTAAAAAACTAGCTGTTATTGTGGATTAGGTAATCTAGGCAATCTAAAATACATGGAGTAGCGACCTTTTGTACACATGCATGCCATGTGTCAAATTTGCTACATAAGTTACATTGCCACATTTGATCTTCAAGTGTTCTGCATGGGCCACATGGGCCAATATCCATGCGTACATACACCACATGTGCCATATGTGCCAATACTCATGCATATATATGCCACATGTGTCACATGTGTCAGCATGCATGTTCAAGAGATTGACATGTGCTACTATGCATCTTCAAGTAACCCATATGTTTAAGTGTCCTGTCTATCCACATTTGCCAATGTGCATAATTTTGTGTACCAGAGCAACGTATGCTTGTCTAAACAGGGTGTTTGACAAACATCAAATGACAATATGACATAACAAAATAGTCCATCCATACACTATTTGGACGGAAGTGTTAAAAAAGTTCTATTCAAACACAACTTTGACGGTAACCAAAGAAGCCTGCAATATTTGTAATGAGGAAATAGCCCTCAAGTTGCACTTCCACGCAAGTCCTTCAATATAAGATACCAAAGAAGGTTACCGGAATTTAGTCGTTTTCATCTCAACTGAAAATTTGTATCCGACTGCAGCCTAATGCTTACGTCTGCGGATTGATTTATTGCTTACTCAACTTATCATTAAATTCCACAACTTGCTTGAATTGCCTCATGTATTCTCTCCGGAGCAGCAATGGCGGAGGCATTGGCATCCAAGACCAAAGCATGGGAGAGAGAAAGAGGCATGGAGTTCACATATGATGGTGTAAGCAACACACTTCTTTTTCTTCACCTGGTTGTTATTACCAGTCGATTTGGTTGTGGTGGTGCGTACACTAGTCTCTGAGCTCATCTATCTATTTGCTCTATTGTGCAGATTCGCCTTCTTTCTATGCTTGAAGAATATAGTATATTACGACAGGAAAAAGAGCAAGAACAGCGAAGGCAGAGGGTATGACCTTTGGGATATCAATTGTAATGAAAATTTCAATTAATCACTCAGGACTGGTACAGCGGCTTAACATGTATAATTGCAGGATCAAAAGAGACTTCAGGGCCAGCTAATAGCAGAGCAGGAGGCGCTGTTTGGATCAAAACCAAGCCCTTCGAAGACCCCCAGTGTGAAAAAACTTCCTAGAACTTCTACTGGAAGCGCAAATAGAAGATTGTCTCTTGGTGGGGCGATGCTTCCAAAACCCGACTTCCATTCCACGAAACATGCTAACGGTTCAACAGCGACTGCAGCTGCATCGCGTCCAACCAAAAAGGGAGATCGCTTGCTGCGAAATGATTCTGTGAACCACCAACAGCATGATGATGGTTTTTCAGCTTTATCTGCTGGTTAATTTTGAAACTTTTAGGCAGTTATTGCTTTTAAGTCTTCTCTGCTTGATTGTTCTTTACTTGACCATGTCATTGAATTCTGTAGGTAGGAGAGGGTTGGATGTTGCTGGTCTTCCAGTAAAAAAGCACTCCCTGGATGCCTTGAGTGCTGGCGAAATTGAAGCGCCTACGCAGCTGCGGAAACCATTCTCTCCGGTCACTGCACTACCCTCCAAGGTTAATACAACACATTTCCTAGATCCGAACAATTTGCCCAATGGGACTTCACTAAAAGCGAGTTCGGTTAACAACACGCCGCTGACCACGCCCTCCAAGGCCAATTCAACAAGCTTTCTAGATGATCCTAACAATTCATACAATGGGGCATCTCTGAAAGCTTTTCCAGTTGAAAATGTACCATTTAGCACGCCCTCCAAACGGACTTCTGTTGCTGATGAAGAGAATAGGACCCCCAAGGCAATGCCAATCCCAACACCATCAACTCCTTTGACAGTTTCCGTTCCCATGCAGACAGCACAAACACCTGCTCCAGCTGCAGTTCTTTTTGGGACCACTGTGCGAGAAGAGCTGGAGGAGATAGAATACTCCTTTGAGGAGAGGAGAGCTGGCTTCATTGTTCCGAAAGCACATTTGGCATCTGTCCACGTCTAAGAATTTGGCCTTGCGACTGTTTTCTATGATATATAAGCCAATTCTAATTGGCTTTTCATGTACAATCAATACCCTAAGGGCAGACAATCACCGCCCATGAGTGACATTTGTAAGTGGCTGTTTACAGTGCATTATATTGCCTATTTTATATCTCGTAGGCGATGACACCAATTAAATTTTTTCCTTGGTTATGTTACTTTATTCCAATTGATTTTAGGGGAGTTATTTGATACTCTGGCAGAGTATGACCCTTAATATGCAGGCAGTACATGGCATTGATTCAAAATAAACCAACCAAATTGGTGAAACCCATTGTTGCTGCTAAGTCACAGTCCCAAAATCAGATTGTTTGAACAATCCTAACGTCTGATTCATGGATGTTATTTATTGAAATAGGGCCATATTTATTTTTCAATTTTAAGTGTCCGATAAATGTCCATTGATCCAATAGTCAAATAATCAGATGTGGAACTTTTAGTTTGTGGTACATCTAAACTGGGGCCCATAATTTGGACAGTTTAGTTTGAATTACTCGTATGCCACATGCAGTTTCTAGGTAATTTCCAAGTACCTGGGACTGGGTATCATCCATCACACTGCAAGAGTATCAGAGTTCTTCTCTTAATTCCATAACCTGGTGGTTCAACATAATGCCTATGCTGATAACGGCCACTGGCAGATGTATGGCAGATGACTGAAGGGCTTGTTTGGATGTACCCCAGGATGGGTATTGAATGGAGTGAGACCAGAGAGCTATGCACATGGAGGCAGCTCTATTTGGTTTGTGGCAAAATGCTTCAACCCATGATTTCTCCCCCAAATTCAAGCTCCAAACCACAGGGAACGAAGAGGAGTTGCCCAAATCCACCCTCAAACTTAGATCTGGAAAGAAAATGGGAAGATTCCTCGATTTTCTATTTTTTATTTTTTCCTGTATTTTCCCTCTTATGTATACAGCAAGGGTTCTTATCAAAAGGAGCTCTATTTGGTTTGTGGCAAAATGCAGACAGCAGTATGCACCACCTACTACTGTCCAGTGTCTACTAATCCACTACTGAATGAGAATGCACTGATCATCAGTCGATTGTCATAGCATTCTCATTTCTGGTGGTGGATGGTCTGCTTGCATTTTTTGGTAAACTTAACCTTTCATGAAATATTGTATGAAGCATGCATTGACGACTCATCCAAGTTGACAGTACTGAAAATATGCCTGACTTTGCCTGACTCAGATGAGTCGCCCAACTCTGGCAGATTTGCAACCATATAGCAAAATGGCAAACGGCAAAAAACAGTATGGGAAATGTTGGCGGTTTAATCTCAGTCTTGATGGTAAAAGATGGAAGTGCCAAACCTTTTGAGAATGAAAACTTCGTGTTTAATATGGTTTGGGCTAAAGATGGAGTGAAAAAAAAAAAAAAAAGTAGCTATAAATATGTGCAATATGTGTGTATATATTTATATAACCTTGTTTATATAAATAATTAAAATGTCTATATGCATTCACAATGACATAAATAGATTGTTGAATGTTGTTCTTTGCCTCTCTCTCAAATCCTTCCCCTTCAAGTAATCCTCATATAAATTACTCTCTATTAAAAAAATTCACCTTCACCTCAATTTTAACAATGGGTGGTGACCACCAATTTCTAATTTTAAGATTGCCTCCAAAAATACAGAGTTTAAAATGGAGTTTTGCTAACTAGGCTTGCGACTTGACTCAAGATTGGAGTTGGTATGTGTTGCTAAATCCACAGTAAGAAGTGTGGATTTTAGTGACTCTGCTGAGATGAAAGCATTGTTGAACTCTTCTTTTCATTGATAAAGATCTTAGAAGTCTTCCCCAGAGAGGTCTTCCTGGCCCAAGCAGCTCTATGCACGTTCAGGGAGCCGCTTTTTGGACCACTTTGATGGTCATGCTCGCATCATCTGTAAGAGAAATCATGCCCTCATTGCTAGGATGGCAGGTGCCCCTTATCACCAGTTTCCCTGCATCATATCTTTTGCTGAGCTAGCTAGGTTTTCTATTTGCTAATCTGCTGGTTTCTTGCTCTTGAGCCCTGCAGGTGATCTCTTCTCTTGTTTCCCTAGCTAGGGTGTGAGTCCTTTTGTTTTCTTTTCCCTTCGCCCAAGGTGTGGGCTTTTCTTTTTTGCTTCTCTAGCTTGGGGTGTGGGCTTCTCTTTTTGCTTCATCGGCCTGAGGTGTGGGCTTTCCTCCTTTGCCTCCTTACCCCAGAGATGGGCTTTTCCTTTTATCTCCCTAGCTTGGAGTATGGCCCTTCTTGCTCTGCTACTGTGCCTTTCAAAGTAATAACATTTTTGCTGATAAGGATCTTAGAAGTCTCAAAATTGTGCAATCTAGTAACCGTTGTACAATGCTCGCTGGATCGCTTGAAATCCATATTGGTTTAAAATGCCCAAAAATCAGCAATTACCTCCAAGCCTCATCATTTAAATGATGATCTCTGTGGGGAGTGAAACTATTCTACTATAAGATGATCATTGTATCTCTAGAGGTTTCAGATCGTTCCTTGAACATTCTTGAATGTACTGTTTGCTCCTCTTGTAGCGCGCTTGGAATCCATATTGGTTTCATTTGGAGAGAGAGAGAGAAAGCTCATGCCCCTAATTAAAACAAGCTGAAGTGAGATGTTCCGATGCCAACAACTCTTATATCTTCTTGAAGAAAACCTGCATTGTTGGAACCTGTAACAAATTAAGAATGTTGTCATTTCCCATGGAAACTCTTATATCATTCATACCTGTTTCAGAATTAGTGGGAACAGACCAAGGCAATGTTTGGCTGTGACTTAAAAATGATTTCATCTCATTTTAGTTCACAGTAATTATGTAGTAGAGATTTTGGCAAGGATTAAAAATGATCTTGATAACCCATAGTTTATATAAAATATGATCTCTAATACAAAATAATTACTGTAAACAAAAATGAGATGAATCATTTATAGGGGGGCAACCAAACAGGTTCTAAGAGTATCAAAATTGAAATGAAGATAATTTTAGAAAACTTGTGATAAGATCAGTTTACTCACTGAGGATAGGGTCCAGGTAATTGTTGGCAAAACATGACTCATAAATTCAACCTCAAATAGGTCGGTCAACGATATGATGGCAATGATATAATATCATGGCTGGAAAAATGGTAATGGACAAAAGGAAAAAGGTGGGGCCCATGATATTCTTTTAATAGTTTCAAGTTTTATTTATGTAATTTTCAATGAAATAACAACATTCTATTTAAAATAATGGCTGGCATTTTTTTTTTCTTATACCAAAAACAGGGTTATATTCCATATTGTAATACGAATATATTTAAAAGAGAATGATCAGGTAATGCACTCAGTATCATAACCTTACTGGACTGCACAATTTTTCTGGCCAACAGATCATTTGTGCAAGACACTTGCGCCACAGAAAAGGTCAACTCCATTATGATGACTGCTCTGTGTGAAAATCAGGTCGACCCACTCACTGGATGGGTGATTGTCCATTGATTTAGATGATTGGGCCCAGCTGATGATTGTATTGACCTGATTTTCAAGACCTGGTCTTTCTAATGGTCTGGGTGTCTGAAGCAGGTGATATGTTGGCAGGTAAGATGGTACAGTATGGAAATCTTATGGTACTGGAGTGTCCACTATAAAATCGGCTGTTTTCTGTGATATAACATCTTGTAGAGAAAGTAACAACCATTATTTTTAACATCAATGCAAAACTGAGGACCATTTCTGGTGCAACATGCAGATATTTAACAGTTTTGGAGACAAAGGAAACTACTGAACACATCCTATGACATTTGTTACAAGCATGATCAGGTTATACTTACAATTCATCTCATGAACTGGGTATCTCTAGCACAATGAACTGGACATATTCGTTAACACGCGCCACCTCATGAATACCCCAGCAGTGGATAAATCATTTTAGACAGCAGCCCCACGTGGCAGGCTGTGGAACAATCTGACCATTCTGCAAGTCTGCAATATGCAAGTCATCTGACCACCATTTATAACAGTTGCAGTTCAGCAATGCCATCTTTTTTTTTTTTTTTTTTGGTATTTGGTTCCACTTGCACTTCCCCTGCAGCAGGAGTTGAATGTAGCTAACTTTCATTCAATCATCCAGCGTGAGAAAATCAGTAAGTTTTACGCCCATCACCATAAGTTAGGTGTTTCTGTCAACCACTCTTTCTTTCAAATCAGATCATCATATCAGAGCCTTTTCTGTTTGATCTCTCCTTTGTTTTATAGGTAGTTAAACAAATATATAAAGGGAAACAACAGTAACTCAGCATAAATAGCTGCCAACCAACATTTCTGCCAAAGAATGAAGGCAACTCGTGCCAGAACTTGCTAATCTATCAGGCAACGAAGTTAGCCCTGCCAAGAACATGGGAAAAAACCCAGATCTCCTTTAATTATTGTGGTCAGAGAAAAGGGTTTTTCGAGAGCTCCCACTTTACGAGCTGCACCACCAAATGCATCATCCTTCACAACTATACATCTCATCGGAGGACTTGCTCAAACAGAGATCAACTATTTTAGCAAGCGCTGGCGATCTATATTTCGGTGGTTTGTATCTGCACAGGTAATCAACTGTAATGTGCATAAGAAATTCAAAAAATTGGCTTTTCTCTGATTCCCCTTCTGAATTTTCAGCATCTTCTTGCATGTCACGATAGGCCCTTTCAAGGATATTACGTGTAACATCATCAAAAGCAAAGGACACACGATCCAATTTTTCTGCCCACATTAAGGCTCTCTGAGCCATCCCTTGCTTGCAGAAGTGAGAGAGCAATAGATTAACTGTAACAACGTTGGGAACAAAAGCCATTTTAAGAAATCTTCCTGTCAGAATCATAGCACGATCGAGTACGTCATTGCAAATACCATTTATCATGGTGTTGTATGTTACTGTGTTCGGGACAATACCCATCGAAATGAGCTCATCCAGCATCTTGACAGCTCGATTCATCACGTGGCTACTACAAAGACCATGAATCCATATGTTGTAGGTTGTAATATCTGGGTCACAGCCATCGGCGGACATCTTATTCACAAAATCCACAGCATTAACCATGTCAAAGACCTTACAGTGTGCACTGATTAAAGTATTGTAAGTAACAATATCTGGGGTCAAGCCACTGCTGTACATGTGCATATAGACGTTATATGCCATCATCATTCTTCCCTGTTTACAGAGCCCATGAATGATAATATTGGTAGTGAAAATATCTGGAAGAAGCCCTTTTTGCCTCATTTCACTCTCCAACTTGAGTGCTTGGGTCATGTTACCACCCTTACAAAAACCACCAATCAATGAGTTGTATGTGAAGTTGTTCGGCACCAGTCCTCTACTTGACATTTTGGCAAAAGTCTCTTGTGCCTCGTCCATATAATTCGCTTTGCACAGACCATTTATCAAGGCCGAGAAAGCAACAACGTCAGGAGAGACCCCTTTCTGTTCCATGTCGTGCCACAAGCATAGAGCACCCATTTTATCACCTATTCTGAAATACCCATCTATAAGAATCGTGAAAGCTGAGACATTGATGCAAAAACCCTTCTCTATCATCTTATCCATCAGTTCACCAGCCTCTTGCAATCTCCCTTTCTTGCACAAACCCATAAGCAATGAATTACACGTAGAAGCCGAAGGTGTCATGCCCAACTTCACCATAAGCTGATAAGCGTCAAAGGCGTCGTCTTCCAACCCTGCTTTGCTAAAACCAGCAATGATTGAGTTAAATGTAACAACACTCGGTGGTACTCCCTTCTCAAGCATATGTGAGAAAAGCCCAACAGCATTGTCTAACTGTCCTGTCCAACAAAACCTTGCAATCAATAAATCTAATGCAGAGCGATCCGGAAGGAGACCCGTTGTCAGCACATCTCTCAACAACCGATCCCCATCATCTTCCTTCCCAAACTTGCAATACCCGGCGACAAGAATGTTATATGTAGAGCAGCTGGGCTCAAAACCTTTCTCCTTCATTTCTAGATAAACCGACTTCGCATGGTCGACTTCCCCTGCTTTTGCATACCCATCTATGAGAATGTTATATGAGAAGGCATTCAGCACAATGCCCTCCTCAAACATCTCCTCGAAGAATCTCCTCGCTCTTGACATATTTCCTTCTCTACAGAGAGATTTAAGGAGGGTATTGAATGTAACAGAATTCGGGCAGCAGCCCATTTCAATCATTAAATTTAGCAACCCGAAAGCATCCGAAGATCGCCCATAAACACAGTGCGCCTGCATGACAATGTTATACGTGTAACAATCGGGTTCACAATTGAATTTCCGCATTACGTGAAGGAGACTCTTCCCTCTTCGAAGATCTCCTCTTTGGCAGAATCCATGAACCATGGTATTGAAAGTACGAGTAATGGGGCGGGGTCCTCTACCAAGCATATCTCTGAAAAGTTTCCACACAGTGCCGAATTCTCCCCTTATGTACAACGATTTTATCAATATGCTCATGGCCGACCCGCTTGGCTTGAATCTTAGCTCCCGAATCCAACCCAAAACCTTGATTGCAGCTGAAAGTGCATTTGCACCTAGGAAAGCACGGAAGACCATATCAAGAACTGAAAAGTCCGACCCGTATGCTCGACGGTGTGTCCACATCAAATCCAGTATCTCACGGCAACGGTGGCGCCCAATTCTCGTAACCACACAGGAAAGGACGTCCTGTGCCAGGAACCGCAGATCATTCGCTGCAAGGAGTTGGGCCGTGATACACGCTGATCGGACGGAGCTCTCCGAACCGTCCTGGAATGAGAATTTGAAGAAAGCAAGGGACGACCAGTGATCATCGAAAGACTTCAAGATTCTTGCAAGGAACGATGGGGAGGGTTCCAAAGGGAAGGACTTTAGCGCAACAACGCATTGCCCTCTTTTGATGATTTTCGACAGGCCAAGGATGATTCCGCGCCGTTCGATGGGGTTGATGGGCGATGGACGGTGATCGATAAAGGGGAGGAACTGATCGAGGACATCGAATTTTGTGGCGGAAGAGGAAGAAGAGTGGGGCCTCGTTTGGAAATCTAGGGTTTGGAAGTTGGAGGGTTTGGGGAGAAAGAGAAGAGGAGCGTATCGTACCTTGGGAGAAAGGTGCGAGCTGCGTAGGATAGCAGGCATCAGGAGTGGGCGCACTGCACCTCATCTCTCGGCTAGCGTAAGCAAGGTGCTTGTTCGGCGAGGTCGGCATTGGCGCCGGATAGCGTTAACGTGCGCAGCATTTGGCGCATTCTCTTGCAGGTTCTGGGGAGGGCAAAATCTCCTCTCCGCTCAGCTTGAACTTGTAGGGCGCGGCTTCGGTGGATCCTGGCCCCTCACTGTAGGGCTCACAGTGATGTATGTGCCTTAAATCCACACCGTCCAACCATTTTGACAGCACATCTTAGGGCATTATTCCAAAAATGAAGCTGACCCAAATCTTAGGTGGACCATTCCGCAGGAAACAGTCATGATTGAATCCCGACCATTAAAAACTTTATGGATTCCACGGAATGTTTATTTGCTATCGCAACCTGTTGATAAGGTCATAAAGATCTACATGAAGAGACTACACAAATATCATCTTGATCCAAATCTTTTGTAGCCCACAAGAAGTTTTTAATGATCAATTACCACTGTTTCGTGTACTATGGTCCATCTGAGATTTGGATCTACTTTATTTTTTCTGGATCATGTCCTTAAAATGTGCTTCCTATACGGATGGACGGCGTCGATATAGTCACATGCATCACCGTGGGTCCAACAGTCAGGAGATCCACCGAAGTGGCGCCCGAACTCGTAATGGCATGCGCGAAGCACGTGATAGAGACTAGGGTCCGGATTGTAGGGTCCCAAGCGGCAGACACCGTCAATGCGGGCCCATGATTCGGGGATGCGAATTTCGTTGGAGAGCGGATTCGTGGGCCCTACCGTGATTTATGTGTTTTCTCCTTGTGGTTCATCCGTTTTTTCAGCTTATTTTAGGATAGAGCCCCAAATTGATGTCTGGACCACACCATAAGAAACAAGGGAAAATGGCGTCCACCATCGGGCCTGCAGTGTTGTTTATTTGTCATTCATTCTCCTCACGGCAAACATGGATGAAGGGAAAATACAAATATCAGCTCAATGCAAAACTTCCGTGGCCCTAGGACGTTTTCAACCATAGACATTAGATTCCTATTCTTTCCTGGTGTTGTCCATTTGTGCTTTTGATATGCTTCAACTTTGGGCTTATACCCTAAAATGAAATGAGTTGAAAGAATGAATGGACTGTGTTGAAATTCTAAGCCCCTGACAAACCCATATCAACATTAGATATTAGAAATTCAAATCTAATACCACTATATATCCATACACATAGAACAATCATAATAAACAATAGATAACCAAAACAATCATGCACAAACACAAAGTATTTAACGTGAAAATTTTTTATGGAAAAAACCATGGATAGAAATCCACTATAATTAAAGTCTCAAAGATTGTACCACTTACTTTTTTCTATTATAGGCAAAACTTGAATCTCTCTTTGTGATGCGGACTTAGAAAAACTCTAGCCCCTTAAGAAAATTCCTTTTTTTGTTTTGTTTTTGGTCAGTCATGCAACCCAGTCAATCGTGCAACACACCCACCCAATCAGTCATGCAACGCACCCACTGATGCTGTCAGCAGTGGAAATTTCAAGTGTTTAGAATTCTCCTTCTTAAGCTTTTACAAGTGTTTAGAATCTTCTCACTTCGCAAAACCCTTACCCTTACATAGAAAAAACTTGAATCCATATAGCCTTAATCACAATTAGGCTTAAATATCCCAGCTTACACTAATTCATGTAATGTCGTTGGTCGTGATTAGGTTTAGCATACTAAATTACGCAGTTTTGCACTTCACTCTCATTTCATTGAATAATTATTGTAGGGAGCCATGCAACAAAAAGATTTGTAGGGCCCATCCTGTGTGACATCCGTGCTTCGTCCATCATTTGTACCTCCTTATGTTAGGAAGTGGGCTACAAGAATAAGGCCCATACAAAACTCAGGTAGTCCATATTTGGCTCATTCTGATATTTGATTTTCACTTTCAACCTGGTGGGAGCCACCTTGATATAAACATTGTGATGGGCCTTTGGAAGGTTTCAATTGTGGCACCCAGTTCCCACTGTTCCTGTGGTGTGGCCCACGTGATTTTGAATTTGCCTTTGTTTGCAGCCATTTGAGCTGGCACAAATGATAGATGAAGTGGATGTCAGGCACACATCACGGTGAGCCCACATAGCTTAATGCTGCTCGGGTTACAAGACGGTGGAGCTACTTGAGAGCATGGTCAATAAAATTAGAAGTTCCTCTATGAAGGAGTGGCCAGGTTGTTATCCCAACTATAAGTGGCAGAGGTTTCCACAGATCAAAGGTTTGCATGCTCCAACTCTTGCAGTAAGATATTTCAATTCTTGTTATACTTTTAATGTTAAATGCAAAGTGTGTAAAGAATTTTAGAAAAAAATAGAATGGTATAGAAATCTTTAATAGTTTCTTATATATAGTTTTATATATAGTTGTAGCAGTATAGAATGGTCTAGAAGATTCTTGATCATGGGGTTATTATCATGTGACTTTATACCAGATGTTTGTAAAAATGTAACTAAAAGGTTCTTGTAATTATGTGAGTGGGAGGGCTTCTTATTACAGGGAGCAGATTGTGTGGTGGCCTCATGGTGTGTTGATGTCACCAAATTTTATGAGTCCCACCATGATCTATGTGTTATATACACACCATCTATATATTTTGCTAGATCATTTTAAGGCATGGACTCAAAAAATGAGGTTGATCTAGAGCTTAAGTGCATCGCACCAGTGAAAAGCAGAGGAGATTGAATATCTCCCATCTAAAACTATGGGCATAGAAGTTTTGGATCAAGTTGATATTTGTGTTTTCCCTTCATCCAGGTTTGTGTGACCTTATGAACAAGTTAGATGGAAAATAAACATCATAGTGGGCCCTAGGTAAGTTTTAATGGTGGATGTCATTGTTAAAACTTCTTTTGTGGTGTGGTCCACTTGAACTTTGGATCTACCTTATTTTTTGGCCAATACCCAAAACTGATCTTATAAAATGGATGGACGAAGTGGATATAAGACGTCATGGTGGGGGTTCACATAACTTAGTTTCATCAACACACCACTGAGGTTAGCAGACCACACTATCTTGGAGGCATCTCATAAACCTCGTAAACTTTAGAGCTCTTGAATGGTAGAAGAGCTCACTACTTTTATTCTTTCTTGTGCACTTTCTTGACAACATCCACAAAAATTCATGAGTTAAAAATTGGACAGCCTACGGTTGAAATATTTTTTACATGATAATTGGGACATCTAAGGACTAAATTATTTAAAAAAGAGTAGCTTTTGTCATGTGGCAGCTTAAGTTTTGGGTCATCGTAGAAAAACCCACTTGCCAAGCACCTGCTCAACATTTCAAGAAATGGACGAAAACCTGCTTTGGTTTGACTTTAACTAACAAATGGCTTACAGCTTGTGCCGTTGTGTTATAAATTTTACTCCATCGTATGAAATGAATTTAACCAGTACATCTTAATTACCAGGGAGATGTGGAATCTATTGCATATATGACCACGCTGTGGGCCCACAATGATGTCTTTGTTTGATCCACACCATCCATCATTTATAGATAATTTTTCAAGGCATGAGTCAGAAAATGACGAAGATCCAAATATCAGGTGGACTCCACAATAGGAAAATGGTGGCAATCAAACGCCTATTATTAAAAGCTGCATACGGCCTATGGCAATGTTTATTTGCCATCCAACCTGTTGATTATGTCATGCAGGCTTAAATGAATGGAAAACACAAACTTAGCTTGATTCAAAGCAGTGTGGCCTGAAAACTTTACCACAGTGAGCACTATAAATTTTGTAACGATCCATGTACAATCACTAATATTTTGTATGATGTGTTCCACCTGTGATTTGGATCTGCTTTATGTTTGGGCTCATCCCCTGAAATAATGATCAGAAATAGATAGACGACTTGGATAAAACATATACATCATGATGGGCCCCACAGATTTTGCAACGACAGCCTCACATTGCAATCAACGTACTTGTTCACCCCATCAAGATTTGAATAGCCCACCATGATACGTATATCAAATTCCTGATCATGTTAGGCCTAGGAATTAATTTTGCTGTCAATTCATGATTCTGGTGGCATGGAACACATCATGAGTATAGGGCAACGTTCACCATCAAAATGGTTTCTATTAGTGTAGCCCACCTAAATTACATTTGGACATAATTTTTTGTACTTACCTATAAATCTTAGTGGGTTACCGTATGATTGAATTGGATTTTGTATAATCATCATGGTGGGCCCCGTAAAAATCAAGGGTGGTATCTCAATTCCAATGATTTACCACTTGTATGGCCCACTGAATCAAGGACCATTCTGATTTTTGTGATGTATGGTTAATTTGAAATGGTGCACCAAGTGGTTGAAGTGGATTTGGCATGGGCATCAAGACATGGCCCACCTGAGAACCACTTTCCTTTTCCCTTCCTTTTCTTCCGATTCCAATTTTACAAGTGTTCCAACTTCCATGGAATTACACCCACACCTTTGGGTAACCTTGTCTCAAGCCTCAACACAGAGGTCTAGGCATCAAATCCCAACGTGGAGGGTGGCTAACATTGGAGGGTGACTCACAGTGTGGGTGGGTGTACTAACAAGGGATGTGTGAACTAAAAGTGTTCTATTGGACTCACCCACGTGGCAACATTGATGTACGTATTTTGGATCTACATTGTCAGTCCATTATTCCATTATTTTAGGGCATGAGCTCAAAAGTAAAGTAGATCCAAATCTCAAGTGGACCACATTACAAGAGACAATGGTGATTGACCATTTAAGACTTCTCGTGGGCCACAAAAGCTTTTGATCAAGATGATTTTTGTTTATTCCTTTGTCCACTTTTGTGTAACTTTATAAACAAGTTGGATGGAAAAATAAATATTATGGTGGGCCTGCGGAATAAGGGTGGGAATTCATTTGCTACTTATTTGCGCGATTCACCTTTCTCGCAAGAGAGAAAGGGAGTAACGAGGAAGAGGTTAGCCCAAATTTTTTTTGAGAGAATGATTTGAGAAGCCCTTAGATGAATGTGTATTTTAGATGTGTAGAAAATATGGCATATTATAATTAATGGTAGAAGACGGCAGGCATTAGAATGATGAACAATAAAAATGCTGAGCAGGTATTTGGAAAGAGTTTAAAAGTATGTGGGTATTTGACAAAAGCCTAAAAGTTAGGCTGCGGGGTGACAAAAAATAAAAAAAACAGCGCCAGCTATTTAGTCAAGGGATGGGGTGTTATTTGATTCTTTAAGGAAGATACTTAGAAGCACTAAAAATACTTAAGGCCTTGTTTTGTAAGTGCCTAAAAAGTGAGTTCGTTTCATTTAATTAACCTTATAGATTATATATCTTGATATTTAATAGATAATTATTATTAACATGATGCATTATGTATTGGAAGCTGATTGCCCCTGTGCTGACCTCCCTGGTGTGTTGGTGTCACCAAGTTCTATAAACCTCACCATGATTTGTATGTTATATCTTGTATACATACTGTCCATCCATTCTATGAGATCATTTTAGGGCATGGACCAAAAAATGAGGCAAATCTAAATATCAAGTGGGTTACGCCACAAAGAAAAAGGTGGGGATTGAATGTCTACCACCGAAAACTTCCTAGGGGCACATAAGTTTTGGATCAAGATGATATTTGTGTTTTCCCTTCATCAAGGTCTATGACCTTATAACAAATTGGATGACAAATAAACATCATGGTGGGCGTCACTGTCCCCATCCCCACTGCTGTGGTGTGGTCAACTTGAGCTTTGGATCTGCCTCAGTTTTTGGTTCATACCCTAAAATGATCTGAAAATGGAGTGTGAAAATAACACATACATCATGGTGGAGCTTCCAGAACTTGGTTATGTCAACACACCAGTCAGGTCGGTAATGGTGTGCGGCACACTAGGGAATTCGGTTCCGTATGCATCACAGATCAATATCTCTTCTTTTACAGGTACTTCCACTAAAATGAGATGAACTCATTGTTTCATTAGTCTACCAAACAGGCCACTAGTTTTTTGAGGTAGGTCTGTTGGATATTTTTTTCATCTTAAACCGTCCAATAAAATGTTCAAATAATCACATGTTTTGGTTCACGACGCATCTAAATCGAGACATATGATTTGAAGGGTTTAGTTTGAATTGTATTCCACGTGGGCAGTTTCCAAGTGCCTGCATATCATCATCCATCACAAGCTATATCCCCTCCGCAGAGTTCGCAAATTATCAATTAGACGGGAGATTTTTCGGGAGTTGTCCCTCCATGGTGGGAAGCCATAGATCAGCGGCCTGGATTATTGAACCATGGGCCCCACTTTGAGATCTGGAAAGTTGGATCACTGAACCATGGCCCCCCACTTTTAGAATTTGGAAGCATCACCCTATGCCATCCAATCCATTGACATGAACCACATGCTCCAGATCAAGCCATTCTGACACTTGAGTGAGGCCCAGAAAGAATCAAGGGTGAGCGTCCCCTCCCAACTGTTCAAATTTGTGTGCCCCACCTGATTCATTGATTGCTCTGATTTTTGGGCCCACGCACAAATGAGGGCAGACGTGCATGATAGTCGGAGTGGATGTCATCAATACATTCCAGTGGTACCCACAACAACAGTTTTCACCTTATTGTGGTGAAAAGGTTTGAACTTAGATTATTTCCCTTTGATATTTCATTTCATATTTGAATTACATTACTTAATTACATAGGGGTGTATTTCTTTCTTCTCTTCCCTTTCCAATTTCCATATTTACACTGTTGCAACAACCTCAGTCTCCTGAATTTCCGGATGCCGATAAGACCGGCGTAAAGGTCAGATTGGCCGGAATCGCTCTCGGAATGTCCGTGCCTCCGCCTGCCTTCTGACATGTTCTTCACAAACACAACGAATTGCCGCCAATTCTCCACTTCGAACAGTTTCTTGTTCATCCTCAGATACGTAAATGCACTCAGCTTATTGCCTGAATTGCCACTGCTCGCCATGACCACTTGTGCATATGCGTCCTGGTCATATCTCTCCAATGCATTCTCACCGGCCAGATCGACCCGGGCGATCTTGGCCGCCGATTTGACTTGCTGGACAAGCAACTCCGGCGAGCAGTTCGCATGGCTGGGCTGTTGCTCGTCCCGCATCTCCATGCACGTGAAATTCAACATGGCACCCCTCCTGGCTAACAGCCGTGCGATTGGTGTGTACCCGTCCCTATATCGGGTGTTGTAATATCCGGCCGTTAATTCCGCCGCGTGGGACCTAGTTCTGTAATGCCAGTGGATTCCCGCCATCCTTGACAGATAGCTTGGAGCCTGTGCTGCCGAATATCCCCTCTGCGGCCGCCAGAATGCGGTCGCCGTGGTCTAGTAGCATGCCGGAGTACCATTCCAAGAAGAAGCGGCCGTATTCAGTGTTCCACCCACCATCTCGCCGGAAAAAGCCGGTGTCCTCAGGGAGCTGGTTGTACTGGCCGGCATCATGGGGCCCGCCTTTTCCCCATTCGGGCTTGCCGATAGCCTCTGCCGATGCTTGCAGAGAAGCTCTCATGTACTGCATGGCCGGAACTTTGTTACGAATGCAAACTCAACAATTACATGCCTTTTGTTTTATTCTTACAATGTAGTTAAAGGGTCAGTACTACATCGATCCTACTGTCCACCTTGGTGGGCCCAGTTATGGATGGCCCAACATCAGGTACTGATTAATGAGCTTTCCCATTTGAAAGTGGACCATCATCTGTGGTCATAGATTAATTTTTCCATTAGATCGAAGACGGTTGGTAGTTGTGGCAATGGGTCGGGTTTGACAAGTAAGGGCCAGCCTAAGCCCGACTTAATTCCACGACTTATCACTGAAAAATGATATTTTCAGTGATTTTAGTAATTCAGACAATTTGGTAACTAAAAAAATTTAAGTGCTTAATTAGAAAAATCACTTAAATTAAGTGGATTATTTTAAGTCACGCCAACTTGACTTAAAGCTTATAGCTGAATGTAGTAAGTGGTTTCTCTTTAAATTTTTAGATAAAAATTGACAAAAGTATCCCTATTAACGTTTAAAAATGGCAAGATTACCCATCTTTATTTACTTTCCCATCCATGAAACCACCCTACAGCAAATACTTGAAGTTACCAAATTCTATAAGCCTTAACATAATGTATGTATTATATCTACATAGTTTATCCATTTCGAGAGATGATTTTAAGGCATGAGCCAAAAAATGAGATAGGTCCAAACCTCAGGTGGACCACACCACTGAAAGCAATGGGGACAATGATGCCCACCATTGAAACCTTACTAGGGCCCACTATGATGTTTATTTATCAACCCTGTTCATCATAATACAAAGACCTGGATAAAGGGAACACACAAATATTAGCTTGATCCGAAACTTTTGTGGCTGTGATAAGTTTTCAATAGTAGTTTTTAGATAAGTTACCAAACAGATTTTTCAGTTCTTATAAGTACTTAAATTCAGCACTTTAAGTTTTCAGTACTTAAATTAATTTTCAGACTTAATTTTTCAGTTTACCAAACAGCACCTAAATGAGCTAAGAATTCTAGCCCAAACCTGACTCCTAACTAGAGCTTAACACTAGCCAAGCTAGCTAGCTCGGTTAACTCGCTCGAGTTGGCTCAAATAAGCTCGATTCAATTGGCTCGGATCGAAAGTTAGGTTTGAGCCGAGCCGAGTTATTTTTTTGAGCTCGAAATAATTTTGAGCCAAGTTCGAGCTAACCTGAGCTTGACTCGACTCAGTTCGAAGCTTGGCTCAAACTTGACTCGATTTGACTCAGCCCAATTTTAAATACCTCACACACACATCAAAAAAAAAAAGAAGAAGAAGAAGAAGAAGAAGAAGAAGAAGAAGCTTGAGCCCTATGTTTTTTTTGTTTTTCACCTTAGTCAACTTGAACTCAGGCTCAAAAACTCAAACTCGGCTCGAGTTAGCCTAGGCTGCTGACCTAACCCAACCGAGCCAAGCTTGCCAGTCAGGCTCGAGGACTGATCTGAGCCGAACTCGAGCTGGCATAGGCTGCTGGATGAACATAGCCAAGCTACGCCAAGTTCAACTCGGTTTGGCTTGTGTACAGCTCTACCCATAACCTATTATATTGTGGCCCAATCTGATCCACTTAAAACTCATCAAGTGCAAGCCTAATCAGACCCGAGACATTTAATTGCAATCTGGTCGGGCGTGACCAACATGACGGAAAGGCATGCACATCCTGACCCAGGTAGTAGATACATACAGTGCAGGCTAAGGGTGGCTAGGGTTTCTGGTCCCCCCTACAGGTATGGCTTTATGTCCTCTGATACGTTAACGACGGCGCTTTTCTGCCGTTGATTGTCAATCAGAGCCAAATGAGCCTGCTTTTCAACATTTACGTGAGTGGGTTATGAAAGTATTTGCAGACGGTATATTGGTTACTTTATAAAGAAAGAGAAGCGTGCTTGTCCTTTGTTCAGTCATTTTATACCTTGTCGTAGCATTGGAATTCTCCAATGCCGGGAAATCTCCAGGTACCGTTGCTTTCTGGATATGATGGATATCTCAGCTCTCCACATGGTCCCATTCCCACTTGAATTTCCTGCCAAGTCAAGTACCAACTTTGAATGAATTGTATAGATTATTTTTGAATTATTCTAGAAAATATTCTCTCAAAAGAAAAGGAAAAAAAAAAAAAGATTTGTTTTTTAACACCATGGTGCTGGAATTTAATTTCAAGGAGAAACTGGGTGAGTCGACTCGCACATATCACCCAAGTTGCACCAATGTGCCGAGTCACCTCCCAATCTGAGACTCATGGTACCACTGACTCGTACCTATCTCGAATGAGTCCGAGTTGACTTGATCGAACAAATCATCAAACCATGTGAATTTTTAAAATAAAATGATTTATGGGGTGGACGACTGACTTACCACAATCACACTTTCAAGATAATCTTTGAAGGTTTGACGGAAGCTGGACATGTAGTCAGAATAGACTTGGAGAGGAGTTCTCCCTCGTAGCACAGGCAATGTGTCACATCCCAAAGATATGTACTCAGGGTTCCTCCTTCCTGACCTATCATTGTAAACAAGATCTGGGTTCTTGCTCATTTCTTCTGCCACCCATGGTGGCAATGGTATGCTGAAATTTCAAGACCATCTACATTATTTTTGTGAAAATAAGACATTATGCATGTTTATGTATGCTATGGTTTTATGACCCAGTGACTCAGGCTGACTCGTTCCAACTTGAGCCAAGTTGTGAATTGGGTCTCAGCGACTTGGGCTGATTTTCAGTCCTGATTCAAGTCATGACTCGGGATGATTCGGTTGGTCTGAGCCGAATTTTAACCCGGGATGAATCAGACCGAGTCACCCTTTATTTTCAATTCTGAGTCTCTCTGTGTGTCAAATGTCCAAGTCTAAAAACCTTGACATATCATGCCAGGGAAAATCACTGGGACACTGAAACAGTCTAATCAAGAGATCTGAACTATCTGAACTGTCCATTAAGTGCATGATGCATTTCTTGGGCAACCTTGCAAAAATTATGGCCATCAGATTATCCAATCCATTCACAAGTTGGAGTTCTTTTCAATTCGTGGATAAGATTATTCGATAAAAGTGATTCTTTAGAAGGATAAGGCAATCCATGATGTGACCCAACAAATAAGTGGCTCAACTTGATTGTGGGACCTTTATATATATATATATATATATATATATATATATATATATATATATATATATATATATATGAAATTGACCATCTATTTTAAGGATATTGATCAGATGGGTACAATGGTCCGATCAGCCTAATTTTTATGTGATAAC
The DNA here is from genome assembly GCA_003013855.2 of Liriodendron chinense. Classification (NCBI taxonomy): domain Eukaryota; kingdom Viridiplantae; phylum Streptophyta; class Magnoliopsida; order Magnoliales; family Magnoliaceae; genus Liriodendron; species Liriodendron chinense. The sequence goes on along the minus strand of PVNU02000637.1, from coordinate 7,067,139 downwards.
CTAAGAAATGTACTCTGGACCTAATGGACGGTGTGGATTGTTCATTGGACTGTCCAAGTGTCCTTGGGAACTCGATAAAGATTGCAAGCTATGTAGTCGACTGTATGGTTTCCTGAACAATGTTGTAAGCGCGAGCTTTGGTTTGAAATAGAAAGGAAAAAAGAAAGAAAGAACAAACGCTAATTAATAGAGAACCAGGACTCGAGTCACTCGACTCAATGTCAAGCCGGGTCGACTCTAAGACTCAGTTCAGCCTTCACAAGATCCAACTTGATATTTTATTCCTACTTAAATATAAAAAAATATGAAATTTAGGGTTGTGACTTTTCACTTAAACTAGAAAAGAAGGAGAAAGACCCAACTTGATTTTATTAACATTTATAAATATAAAAATATGTAATTTAGGGTTTTGCTCTTTCATTTAAACTAGACAAGAAAGAGAGCCTAAAAAATCCAGCAAAGAAAAAAAAAAAAAAAAAAAAACTCCAGATAAGACCATGCAGAGGAAAACCCAGATCTCTAAAACCTATGAATGATAAAAACAAGAAAAAATCCCCCCCCCCCCCAAAAAAAAAAGACATCAGTCCAAAAACACCCATAAAACAAAAAAAATGGGTATTTAAAAAAACAAATGCAGAGAGAGAGAGAGAGAGAGAGAGAGAGAGAGAGGAGTATAAATTAAAAAATCCTTTAGATACCTGCAAGAATCACCAACATTCCCACCACACTGATGGAAAGACATGACAACCTGAAGCTTCAGCCCATACTTCTGCACCATTTGAACAAGCTCAACATAGGGTCCCCACTTATATTTCAATGGGCCATCCTTCTCCACCAATCCCCACCACACATCCACCATCACTCCCTCCACCCCTGCACCCTTCAACGCCATCAAGCTCGCATTCAGCGCCCGTGCCTGTTTCAAGCTCCCTCCCATCGACACCGTATCAAGAGGCAACATTACAAAGATCGGGACGCCGGACCCTCCCTTACATCCACCCGACACCGCATGTAGTCTCTCCACATAATCTGCACTCCTCGACGTCGTTGCATTATCCTTTGACACATACATCACATTACTTGAATTCGTTGCCCTGAGATGGCACATCGGCTTGAACGGAACGTAGGCAACTGCACCGGAGATGAAGTCTTCCGTTGATTTGTGGGTCTTGGTGTCTTTTATGTTTATGAAAGCAGAAGAAGAAGAGCCGACTGTTAAGGCCATTTGAGAGAGAGAGAGATGAGAATGAAATAGAAGAAGGCTTATTTATAAAAGAACAAAGGCTGTGGGCTCCATATGAAAAAGGGCGAATACACTAGAAACACCTTTTCAGAGAGAGAGAGTTCTAATCCAGAATAAATCCAGAATATAAATCTATTGGGTTTCATATTTTCTTGTGGATAAATAAGTGGTGTACATAAAATGTATGTATGTAAGACATTACAGACTCCTACGATGCTAAATTTCATGTGGGCCATCTATGATGAACGAACATTATTGGACCGGAGTAATCCACATTACATATCACATGGTCCAAAAATAACCCTTACTGGATAACTACAGTCCTATAATTAAGGGCGTACTGAAAACAAAGTAAGATTCATGATATCTCACCGTCCATTTTGCAAGCTCTTATTTGAACGGTCGTGATCATCCAATAATGTTCATATTGGGCCTATTTCCAATCTATGATGGACTTCTTCCATCTAACAGTCGATCGTGGTCATAGGTGGACCCACTTTAGCACCTATGACCAAAAAGTATTGATGCTCGATAGAGCTCTCTCTTCATATAATATACTTAAATTAGTTCGAGAATACTGTGCGAGTTCTCCACAACTTAAAGAAAGGTAGTGACTCATCCTCTTTACTTGTGGCATTCATCCACAGCTATCTAGACCAGCAAAATTGTAGGTACGATGGGAAATATATCGAAATCACATTGATCAAGTAGTCCTAACCATCCAAAGTAATGGTTATCACATGGATGGTTAAAAGTGAATATTAAATGGTCCAAATTTCGAAAGGAAAAATTGGATAGTTATATCATCTTCTCAGTGCATTATTTTTCCCTAATGCTTCATCCAAAGTTGGTTCAGAGATTTGGACAGTCTGGATTGCAGGACAACCATACCAGGTTTACAGTTGAGGAGTCTCCACCATTTTTCAGCTGTGTAAAACTAACATACTAGTCCAGTCTTCAGATTAGATAAGAAGATTATCGCTATCCCTGCTCGCGCTATCTCAACAGGCATCTTCACACGCGACACACTTGCCAACCTGGCACGTATCTGGAAAATCTGAACCGGGTATAAGGTGGACCCCACTTTTAATATTACTATGTGAAAATTCAGTTAGTTTTACTAGTCAGGTGGACCATCTCTATGCAAGAAAAAATTCCAACGGTTAATATTTAACACACATGCGTGGCTTGCCTGATTAGTGGATTGGCCAGATTTTCTGCATATGGTCTTTTTTAATGCTGGGCTACCTTATGCAAGTATCAGATCTTGTACACACTTTACAGATTAGCACGTGTGATGCGTGTGGGGCTAGTAAACATTTAGCTGACAAATCGTTGGGTCTAGGATTTATCCAAACCACATCCACTGCTAACCAAATGGATAGCTTTCTTTCGCTATAAACACGTGGCAAACCCCACAAGGGATTTTCCCAATTGGAGCCGTACAAAGGCCTAGAATCCTACTCTATCCACGAGTTCCACGAAGATCCTGACCATTCATAAGGTGGATCCGACATTGCGGATGCTTTGGCCCAAAATTCATATACGTCCTTTCACAAAGTGGACCTCATGTGAATGAGTGAAGTGAGTGTTGGACAGCCTTCAAACAAGTACGCGGTCTGGGTGTCAGGCCGGTTGGGTGACTAGTTTGGCCATTTGGCCAACATGTATAGGAAGTTGCTGGATTGTTTTCTCTCACTTTAGACTTGTCGGCCGATAGCTCTACAGGAGCTTAGAGTATCTTGTGCGATTTTGTACAAGGGATTTTTAATTTTTGTTTTATGCCTATAAAGGGGTATAATGCGAGATTAGGAATTTTAACATTGGGGTCATGTTTCCTAGAGGGATTGAGAGGGTAGGGTAAGAGAAGAGCTAGGGAAAAGCTTGGGGTTCTTTGAGATGAAAAAACGGACTGTGCTTATCTGTTTCATGTGAGAATAAGCTTTGGGTAGCTCGAAATTTCTCTTATGGCTTGTGATCCGAAGGTTTTGTTTCTTCTATCTCTTGTAACTTCTATTAGTCACAGTGGATCGCTTTGTGCCATGATTTTTTACCCGTTGAGGGATTTTTCCACGTAAAATCAAATTGTCTTGTGGTTGAATGCTTGTGTGGTGTAATTGTATTGTGTTTCTTGTTTGATCGAATATTCTGTGGTGTTGTTCGGCTTTCGCTTCCATTTTCGGCGTCCCTATTCCTAACAATGAGCAGTTTGAAGAAGAAAAAAAAAACCCATGGCCATCTTAAAAATACACGTGTTGCTCGCAACCAGTGGGCTGGTCTCATATATTGGACAGGTCATTTTCGTGGTTGGTCCCACCCGATGGATGGCCCTGGATGTCACACATGTGTCCTGCGAAGAAAACCAACAATCTCACGTGAGAGGGTAGCCATGTGTGGACAACTTTAGCTATTTTTTAGCATTACTTGACAAAGGATAAGAAAATTTGTGGTTTACAGAATCGCATGTTTCTTTCCTCATCCTTTCCATCAAATATTCAAATCTACGTTCATCTCTAATGGCTCGTTTGAGAGCTTGGATTTGGAATGCCTTGGAATCTAAATCACAATTACATTGGAATCAAGGTGATTCCAAATTCTCATTTGTGTTTGGCTGAGATGCACGAATCCAAATCTCCTATTTGAGGGCTTTTATTTGGAGGGCATTGAAGTTTTTCAATACATTCACATGACTTAGATTTGGTTAACAAAATTAGCTTTCATACTCTAAATTAGTATATATACATGGTATTTGATAGAATGGCTATAATAAGCCTATTAAAATATATACTTTGGCAAAAAGGAGGAAATTTTGAGCCTTGGGTGGGCCACAAATGCAAGGATCACAAATAGGTGACTCACCAACGTTTTTTAATCGTCCATTTAAATGTTTAACATTTGTATGGTTTAGATCATTTTATTGATATGATTTTAATATTGCAGCCAATAGTTGAATTATTTTGGGGTATCATAAACATGACGGTTAGAGACATTTTGGTTACATGTGTGATTCTCCTCCCCCTTAAAAGGGAGGTAAAAAAGACATTGCTAGGAAATCTTAGTTTTATTCGTATCTCATCATATTGCTAGGATTTCAAAACATATAGGAAAGGGAGATTTGAAATACCTCAAATTCCAACCCCCTCCAAATCCAAGGCCGCCAAACACAAAATGCATATATATGGATTTGAAATACTCTCATTTACCACCAAATCCAAGGTGACAAACGGTGTGTAATTTTACATATATGCTTTTGCTAATATGCACGTGTATGGCCCACCATTTTCGTGATAGCTTAGCCCCATTTTACGGTTCTGATGAACGGGATTGATTTGATTTAAGCAAACTTGCAAAAGATGTTTTGCTAAGCTCGTGCGTGTGTCAAAGCAGTTCATGTATACGCTTCAGGATCTGCCAGTGAGGCATACAAGCATGAGATCCAAGCCGTCCATCACGTTGGTTACATCATTTAGGTCCCATGGACCGGAAATCAGACTGGTACGCTTGTCGAGTGGAAACATTGTTGGAAATAGGTGGATGGTTTAGAAAAACTAGTCCACAGTCTTTTCATCCAGTCCATTTTTTTTTTCTCTAAATTATGTCCCACTTAATGAGATGACAGGATTGATTTTGTGCCATTGAAATGATGGGACCTACCCTAACTGATGGACGGCTTTGACGTCAGGCACATGTGGTGTTATGTACGATAGATCAGATACCGTAGCATGGATGGATGGATCCCCAGATCCACCGAGGTGGGTGGATCCTTGAACATGGGGTCCACAGTGATGTATGTTCCTTATATCCAGGCCATCCATCTGTTTTAAAAACTCATTTTAGGGCATTATGCCAAAATGAAATAGATCCAAATCTCATGTGGACCATAATACAGGAAACAGTAGTAATGGACCATTAAAAACTTCTCATGGGACACAAATGCTTTGGATCAACCTGATATTTGTGTGGTCTCTTTATCCAAGTGTTTGTGACCTTATCAACAGGTTGGATGGAAAATAAACATTCCGGTGGTTCCCGTAAAGTTTTTAATGGTGAGGATTCAATCAAGACTGTTTGCTATGGCATGGTCTCCTAACAGTTTGGATATGTTTCTTTTTGGATCATGCCCTAAAATGATCTGTCAAAATGGATGGACGGTGTGCATGTAAGGAACATACATCACAGGGAGCCCCACAGTTAGGGATCCACCGACCTTGGTGGATCCGTTTGGATGTTAGACATGACTGGTACGTCGCGCTACTGAAGTGATGACGGCACTTGGATTCCAATCACTATTTGGTGTGGCCCACTTGAGCGTTGTATCTGCCTCATTTTTGGGACCACATTGTAGAATGATCGTATAAAATGGATGGACGGAGTGGATAAACAGATACATCAGGATGGACGGGGGCAGGACGCAATCCGCGTCCATCTCAATGACCAAACTCGAAGTTGGTTTTGATAGGAGACCGATTGCGTATGGTATGATATCTGAGACATCTGCAACGATCAACGGTTGAAATTGGTCAAATTTTCACATGTATGGGTGAAGTGTCATGGATATTCACGAAGCATGTAAAAACCAGAAATTCAACGGACCCCATTATCGCTGGTCCGCATATGGTGAATGCTCAGATTGAGATGACGGGCTACTAATCCATATCTAAAAAAGAAAGGTGGGACCCACCACTCAACTTGAGATGATGTGTGTATTGTAATAGGGACAGGTGTTCGGCAATGTGCCATTTCCTGTCTGGTGGCAACACATTTTTATGTGGATGATATTAGATGTTATCCAACCTTGTGGACTCAAATGGAGGAAAATCCTGGTCATGACTCAGCTGATAGTTTGATGAACTGCCACCAAACATTCCTCCAAGAGAAATTTACAAAAAAGTCGACCTATCCTTTTGCACTTCTTGGACCTTTTTCATGCTGAAGGAGTCCTTAGAGAGTTGTATACTCCGGCATAACAATCCAGACCGTACAAATTGTGGGGTCCATTGAGGATGAAGCATATCCCAAAAAATCAGACTTGTTGGATCATCCTAACAATCCAATTGATGGCCAGTGGTCCAAACTCAACGCTTGATATCCGATGGTTGAAATTGTCCGATCATTGGGATTTTGGGGATATGCTCCATCCATAATGGGGCCCGTACTTGGACAGTCTGGATTGGTTTCACGTAAATACGCAATTCTTTCGGTTATTTTCGCAATTTAAGTACAAAATGGGAGTATATGGTAATTTTCCCTTCATCAAACGGTGGAGATCTGATTTAGGGTTTGGCCAATGATTGTCCCTGTTGCCCAGAAGTGGGCCACACAAACTTCAGGTCGCTTTTTTAGGTGTGGTTCTCCTCAAGTCACGTGTTCTGTCCGTGCCCACCCACCCATATCACCACTACCACCTTTTTGCTACCTGGCCTTGTTTCCTTTGCGTGCAATCAAAATGCATGTTTGGCTATACCATCCTCGGCCAGAGGATCTGCATGCTATCCTCGTGTTTTCAGTTTCTAAATGTGGGGCCCATGGTTGTATCCACGTGCGGGACTTGCAAACGTATGTATGTGTCTGTAAGGGCCCGTTTGGATACTACCAAATAAGTTACTTATAGTAAGATAAGTAACTTATTTCAGATAAGTAAGTTTGGTTTATGATTAGTAATAAATAACTTTTTACTTTAAAAAGTACATAATCACTTCAGCTAATTTTTTCAGCTTTTTAACTTTTTTTGAGAGAAGAAAGAGAGGTAAAGGTGGTAAGCATGTTGTTTACCAAACATACTTATTTTCTTAATAAGTAGAAACTGAGATGCTACTTGTGGTATAAGTAACTTATCTTAAGCAACTTACGATCCAAATAGGCAAAGCATGTTAGCTTGATTAAGCTACAGTTCCCAACCTCCATGTGTCATCCATGGATGGTGGGCCCCACTTGTATTTGCTGCTTGGCTGACATTGGCCAAACAATCAGATCAGCTTGTCTGCCAATTAGATGGGACCATCTCTTGCAAGCCACATCTCTCCTTACAAGAGTTGCCGAACTCTTGGCCAGCAACACACAACTTGGGAGCCACAATGGGTTTGTTCGGACTCGGATAGCAACCGGTCTTATGAACTTACTGGGCGTCACATGAAAACAAGGGCTCTAATTATTCCCTTGCATTGCTCACCACAACTTCCGCCTTCAACAAGAAAACCTACAGCCTACCATAAGTGGGCCTTTTGCTAAAGTTAATCAATCAACAGCCACTTGGACCACACTGGTTTCTATGCAGCGTTTGTAGAATAAGCTTATTCTACAATGCTATGTGGGGCTCACAATCAATCCGTTCCGTCCTCAAGGCCCACCTCTTTCCAGTTCAACCCACATGGCAGATCCAAATTACAGGTGGGTCAGACAACAGGAATGGTTGCCACGGAGACACCCATCAGTAAAACCTTCCAGATTTTGTCGGGTCCTTCATGTTTGTTTATATGCCTTCCAATCCATTGGAAGATGGACGCACCCCAGATGAATGGACACCCCAAGAATTCAGGTCATTCAAATACTCAGGCGGGCCAGACCAGGTGACCTTAGAAGGTTCACGCATATTACATGGTGCGATGCACCTGAGTTTTCGATTGACCTGATTTTTGGGCTCGAAGGAGAAGATGGGAGGTTTTTTATTGGCCTGAATTTGGCGCTCCTAGGAGAACATGGATGGGTGCAGATTCTACACAGACTTGGATGTGATTTACATATCACGGTGGACCCACACAACTATATAGCCAAACCAGCTTCATTGTGTAGATCGAAATCCTGATCAAGGCACCAACCATGGACTTGAGAGCAACGAGCATACACGGCACAGCAACATGGACTACTCATCTAGTGGGATCACCAGCCAAAAAACAAAAACAAAAACAAAAAAATCTGAGAGAGACCATTTCACTAATCAGGGCACAAGAATCTGACATATTCTTATCTAGGGTTTTCCACAAAGTGGTGGCAAAACGTGTAACTCGGAAGTGTTTATTTGATGAACTTCGTTTGTTGAATGTGGACCATTGTCTAATTTCATTGCAACTATTATCAGGCCATCTATCAGATGGTTCATGCACAGATAGCTACGCCAAAAAATGAACAGCCCCATCACAATGACCCAATGGCCTAACACTAAACGTTAGGTGTCCTACACTTCATACAGCTCATCAGACAGGCCACTGTTGCACGCACAAGCGTGGCCCATCTGATGAGTGACCAGTGAGACATTTGGGGTGCTACATATACATGGCAGGGCCCAGATCTCACCACATTGGCACTTGTGGTGAGGAAACCTCCAATCCTTTTCCAGTAGTAGGTTTTTCATTTCTCCATTTTCCTTCACGCAACAAGTGGAGCCCGTACAGTCATTCCTCTTTGTTCATCCATACACAGGCTCTCTTGCAGAATCCCCCCCTAGAAAATGGTTAGTGTACAAAGGAGCCACAAGACTATAGGGATGGAGAAGAGCAGGCCATCTTGGAAAGAGATGGGCAGGGCCCACCCATCATCCTCCTGACACTCCTGGGGATTGATGGTCAGAAACACTCATGGGTTTCCAATCTGACTCATCTTTAGGCTGCCGCAACGCAACAAATTGAAGAGCTTCACTTTGTACCTGGTAAAAATAACACGCCCAAGGGTATGAGTCCGGGGCGGTCCACACTACTGTCTCCTCAAACATTGTCTCCTCCGCAAGTCCTTGTGCTCACACAGTGAGCAGAATCAGGCAGTGGCTCTGCAAAACCAGGTACTCCAACACACCCAATTGAGATGAACCCTTCTGGCGGCCGCGGATACCAAATCGATACGGGTGCAACGTAGTCCTCTGCACAGTTCCTCCAAACCTGTAGAACATAATGGAAATCGTCGTTTCATAAATTCTGTTCTTTTCTTCATTTGTACAGAAAATTCAGTAAGGAGCATGATACTCATACATGGTTAGTGAACTTAAAGCATGCATCTGCATGTGATCTTTTGGACACTTACCAGGTCATAACCCACTGGCATAGCAAACAGTCTGTTGATGTTGTGGTAGACAGCGGCAACATTTGGAGGATGGATGCCAACACGAGCTATATCCCCAACAGAGACATACCTGCAACAAACCAAAGCACCATCTCAAACACCAACATTGCTTTTGTTGTGCCATTGATTGTTCCTATATCTATTGGCATGTTTGCTTCCAGTGATCGAAGAGCCCCAGATGTAACTTCAAGAGAGACAATAGAGAGTCCTGACCATGAGGATGACCCCCACTGACCATGTCATGAATCCTGACCATTCATCAAGTTGCACTGTAGATGCGCCTCATTTTTTTATTTTTATTTTTGAACATTGATGAAATTTCATTTAAAGAAGGCTGAAGCCATGGAAAAGTCTCATTGATCAGAGATCCTCACCATCCATATGAATGGAAGATAGAAACAGCAGTATAGATTTCACTGTGTAGATGATGCGAATCTCTAATCGGCTGGACTTTTGCCATGTAGGTCATCCACAGTGGTACCTACCAAATGAATATCTGGATCACTGCATGGGAGGGCAGAAGGGGTGGGCCTTGCTTTTTGGACTTTATGGTTCTTCATTACCAACTTCCATTAACACAAGATTTCTTGTGCCAGTGAACCATAAGAACAACAGGAAAACTTCAGAATGTTCCAACCACTAGAAGATTCGATAAATTCATTGTAGAAGACAGGGATCTCAAGAAACTTGAAAAGATCCAACCAACCACACAGAATGGGGAACTAAAGAAAGATTTGCAGTTACCCGTCAGGACAAATTGGTCTCCAAATGCTACAAATTCCTCCTTCCTCCACAGCCTACAACCCAAAACCAGATTTGAATTTATGTATCTAAAGTACCATGCTAAAACCCCAAGAAAAGAGAAACGAGGAAGAAAAAGTTCTCCACACACCTGCTTTGGGCAGAGAATGCATCGGCTTTTATTATCTTGCTCACTGCTCCAAATCTTCTGGAAGTTGATACTATGTTTTACAAATCTCTTCTCATCGGAGCTGGAACTAAATGAGGAGAACTCTCTTGGCTTAATCAAGGGCTTAAAGTGGTGGGGATCCTTCCCGCTTGATTCATCCCAAGCAAAATGTACATGCCGCTGGCTTGAAGGAACCTGCTTATATATAAAAAATAATAATAATAGGAAGATGTGATGCCTCAAGGCCAAATAAGACCACATTATCCAACCAGTATGTAAACCATGAAAGCAATTACTGTACCTTCAGAGTCAAGCTTTTCATGTCCAACTGGTGTGCTTTCCACATCCTACGCACCACAGAACAGATTCTAGAGGCTAGGGGTTCTCCCTCTTCCTCTTCTTCGATGCTGCATTTGATTACTCGGACGAAGGGTTCAGACCTTTTGAAATTCTTGAGATGGAGAATCAAGTGAGATGGTTTCGTATGGCCTGCTTTTGCCAGCTCCAGTGCCATGAGTTCTTCCCATGGTACGTCCCACATGATCTTGCAGGGTTTCTTATCCATTTTATCTGGAGCCAAACACTATAAAAGAAGAGGAAAAATAAGTTGAACATCAATAATATATGAGAGAAATAATAAAAAGAAAGAAGAGTTATTCCATTTAACACACCTGCAGCAGCATGATACGCTTGTTAGTTATTAGAACAATCCTCTGGTAGGGCACAATGAAATGTTCTTCGTAATAATCAGACCAGGCATATTTTGAAGGCTCCTTGAATATTTCTGTACAACCGAAATGTCTACTAGCTTCTGCAAGGTATAGGATCATCTGAAATTGGGAAATGATAAGTACATCAATAAAATTCCTTCAACAGAGATCTTGATTCTCCTAGCAATTAAATAAGTGTGTTGAATCCAAACAGCCTTCCAGGTGGAAAGTTTTTGCATGTTGAAATTCGTTAATTTCTAGTTTCTGTTACTCGGGATCTGTGACCGATTAAACCACATAGCTGTAACTTCCGATGCCCTGCAAAATCCATTCAGCTATTTTCTCGACTTGTCCCATTTTTATTTCAGCCCTAAACTTTTATTTAATCCAAGGATTAGAAATAACTCTCTTGAAATACTAGATATTATAGGAATGAATCCCAACTAAAGAACTCAGAACAAGCATCCACGCTATTGTAGATTTAGCATGTATCATAAACCTTGTTCCGAGTATCGGCGAATATTATCGGTAATATAGATAGTATAGGAAGGAATCCAAGCTAAAGAATACAGAACAAGCATCCATGCTATTGTAAATTTAGCATGTATCATGATTCATGAACACGGAAATGCATACTGGCCCCCCATGCCTGTATAAGCATCTACAAGCATCTATGTAGTTATCATATGTGTACATTTAATTTACATTTAGGGCGTTCTTAGCATTCACACCATGGGTGAGCTATGTCAGTGAACACTTCAACACATTTACCAGTTTCCTTTCTCAAAGATTGTTTTACCGTCCCTTGTCACTAAAATGTGATATAAGGTGATTTGTTACCTCAAATTAACATCTTTTGTCTCCTGCTAGTTTTATTTTCTTGGGCTCCAGAAAAAGAATTGCTTTTGTGTATTGGAAAAATATGGCCCGCGGAAAAGAAATTCTACGGCACCAACTGCAAATTGCTTTTTGCTGAGAGGCTTTTAGGGATCTATGTTAACAAGTTCATATATTCACTTAGGAAAATGCTTCTTCATATTATATGGGATTTGCCGAAGACCTGTCCATCTCTTTAATTGCTGTAGGTTTTTATATGACATTAAAATATTCAATACTTTTCTCAACTGCATGTTCCATTTATTGAATCAGAAGCCACTTTCTGAATGACATACATAGAATTTTGACAGCAACAAACAACACAAAATTATGGGTGCCAGTCAAATGGTGGCAGTTTTGACATTCGGTTAGGAAGCATGTTTTCTATAAAGTGAAAATTTCGGAAAGGAATATATTAGGAGATAACAAGATGTACCTGCCCAACTGCTTCTCTTTCACTATACTCCTTAAGTATACCATCTGCATGAATGGCACGGGGGTTACGGATCCTTTGGTGCGTAACCTTGTTACTGAAGACCTCCAAGCATCTGGAACAACTTGCACCAATGCCATCAACTGTCAATGAGAAAAAATCCAATGCCCCGCTGACTGGTTGTACAATGAACCCCAGGAAAGCTCTTCCAATCCCTTGAGCAAACCCCAGGAGACCATGTTGCCTAGCACTCTCCACCGGCTTTGTCAAAACCCCAGATACTCCAAAAGCTACGCCTTGGGCAAGAGCTTCAGTCCCTTGAAGTATTCCATCACTTACACCAGTAATTCTCCTTGACCATACCTAAAACCATGTTTAAATTATTTCCTTCTGGAATCTTTAAGAAGAAAGCAAAATGAATGAGAAAGAAAATCGTTACCTGCTTTGAGCGTAAATGCAGAAATTGCTCATCTGTAGAGAGCTCTGCAAATCCTTTACTGAGTGAAGCCAATGTTGAGCTTGTCAATCCAAGTACATCAACCGCAAATACCAAATGTAAAGGATTGTGAATCAGATCTCTCCAAATACGATTTACAATGGCAGGAACAACAGAACTTTTCCGCATGAACCTGTTCTTATGCATGACCTTCCTCAGATGGATCTGAAATAGAGGAAACAGAACGTAATGTGGAGCAATATTGCTACATGGAAAACATCAGTGTAAAATTTAACTTGTCGCATATTGAATCCTGAATTTTGGTTCAACACATGAGATTTTTTTTTTTTTTTTACCTGAATTTTGAATGCATTTCCAACAGCAGATAATATGGGGCTCCACATGCCAAGGACACCATCTGGTCTCTGAGATGGTGCTGTCTCTAGTGACAGCTTCAGCTTCACTTCTGAAACATCTATCAGGCTGAAAAGATTGGGCAACGGGTATCAAAAAATGATATGACAATGCTCATCTTTTTCTAGTTTTAGAAACATTGCTTATTTCTCACTAATGCAGGCAATTTGACGCAACATATACATCCTTGTTCTGCTTATCAAAGGGAACAGTTGTCAAGTGTGGCATGGAAAGTTGAAGCAAATAGTCCACTTTTCATTTGCAAAATCATTTAACTCTTTAACTTTAATGATTTAATCTGGGTAAAATTACATTCTATGGCTGATGCTGATTTTGAGGAGGTAGATTCATCATAAGCATCATCGTTTTATACCAGCTATTTGTGCACAACTGTTTTTTGTGTGTGTGTGTGTGTGTGTGTGTGTGTGTGTGTGTGTGTGTGTGTGGACAGGTTATGATATTTTATTTGAAAAAGAATAGCCAAAGAAGGAACTCTCAAGGCAAATTACATCAGCAATGACCCATACAAATATGAAAGGTGACACACTCATCAAGGGCCTTAATGCTTGAGGCCCAACCCATTACATCTAACTTTGCCCTTTTAAAGTCCTCTGACGCTGTCCCACTTCGATTTCAGAACACCCCCCCCCCCCCAACACACACACAGCACATATGGCCCAAATGCCTGCTAGAAGGGCTAACCTCCAAATCACCCTTCCATTTTTCCCGATTCCACCCCCATGTCATGCAAGGAATAAACCAACAATGAACCCCGGCATCACCCACAACACTTTGAAGGAGTCAAAGAAAGAGCTATTCTTTGCACATCACTGACCAAAAAGAAAATAGCAAAGGATAATAATAAACGAAAGGTTATATACCTGTTAGAAATTGAAACTTCTCTACGGGTTGTAGAATAACCAAGATACTGGGATCCAGTAAAAGGCAGTGGAATAAAAGTTCTCTTATTGGAGGAGGAATGAGCAAGAACAAGATATATTAAGTCTTTGAAGACGAGATGCAGACTTTTAAGTAAATAGTATAAAGATGGATATAGATTGATGCATGACTGAATGAGGGTAAGAAATGAAGATGAGGGATATTGAACAATCTGTATTAAAAATGCAAAGGCATCATCTATTTCAGGGATCTTCAGACCAGTTTAGAAGATTGTAGCATCTAAATTTAGGTAATTGTGACATGAAATGATGACAGAACATTCTGATGTTTACTCAGATCAAAGGTTTAGCATGCCGAGACATTACAAAAGATTAGAGGAAAAAAAAAAAAAAATGCATGACTTGGGCAAAAGAGAACCACACCAGACACCAAGAAGTTTTCACCGTGGGGACAGATATCCAATACGTTGCAAATATAGAAATATCCAACTGGTAATTTCCAATGGAAATCGTGCGAAGTTTATGAAAGGAGCATAATAGAAGGATCTTCAAAGAAAAAAGTAAGATGTTTGGAAGATTGTTGAGACCACTCATTGCAAACTAGTGCAAATGTGCAATAGAGTCTGAAGGAGACAAAACCGGCCAGTACTAATGAATGAGATGGTATAAGACATAGGAGGAATGTTCAGCATACTCCTATCCGTTGATCAAACATGTAATTTCCAACGTAGTAATATCCACTTGGTAATTTCCAATGGCAATCGTGTGAAGTTAATGAAAGGAGAGTAATACAAGGATCTTCGAAGTGAGAAGTATGACTTCAAAAGATTGTTGAGATCACTCATTACACGCTAGTGCAATAGGCTTCAAAGGAGGTGGCAATTTTTAAGTATGAAGGTGAGGCAGTCGAAATGTCTTACGACGTAGCAATATCCGTACTATTAAATGAAATCTAATGTGAGGAATGTTCAACATATTTTGTGGATCAAACGTGTAATTTCCAATATAGCAATATCCAAACGGTAATTTCCAATTGCAATCCTATAAAGTTTGTGAAAGGATAGTAATAGAAGGATGATGTCAGATGTGAAAATTTACTATGATATGCAAGAAATCAGACTGAGATCACCAAAATAATTAAGCAATATTCAAAATTTCCACATCCTACAACAAGATCAAACCATTCAATAGGGGAATCCGTGGAGATCCAAGCCTACACGCAAGTTAGGGCTAATTCCAATCCAAAATAATCAATCTAATAAGTTCCAAGGGATGTGGAGACCCTCAAGCTTGTGTAGGATTGCTTCATCATTAATGGGATTTTCTAACCGCAAATTAGGGCAAGATTAGGGTTCTAAAATTGGGGAAAAGTGAAGATTTGGTAACCTAGGGTTAGGGTTTCTAGATTAGCTAGGTTAGGGTTTCTAGATTAGAAAGGTTTATTGGGTTGAGAATTGAGAACAAATCTGGTTAATTTGAAGAATATAGCTGATTTGGGGATTTTGCAGAAAATAGGGAAAAATCAGGGAAAATAATAAAAAATTCATATCTTTCAAACCGGGAGTCCAAATCGGTTGATTCAAAAGGGGGTTTGGAGTAGGAAGGAAGGCCTACCAGAGGGATGAATCAAACCATGAGGAAAAGGCCCACATGTGGGGCTCGCACGTGCGAGGTACCCTCGCACGTGTGGGGGTGGGGTCCACCACCAGTCTGGTCGGCCCGGGCTGGAGTCTTGGTCTCTCAAGTTTCGCCTTGATCCGTTACACAGTGTGATCATATTGCCCTGTCGACAGTTACGGGCCCGTTTCGGGCTGAATCTGGAAGATGCACAATTGCTGCTAGGCTGCACTTTTGGGTTGAAAAACGTGGAGGGGATGATGATGGTGGTGGTGGTGGTGGTGGATGAATCGGGATGAGGCTTCATACCTCGGTAGTCTTCCCTTGATGAATAGGGGAGGCTTCCCACCCTCTTATGGCTCACGTCTCTACAAACAGAGAAGAGAGAAAACAAGTTTTTTTTTCTTTATTCCATGCATAAGAAAATTCCACGCCCCCACTCTTGAAGTTTTAAAAAAAAAACCTAAGAGGGGAGAATGACTAAAGTGTTCCTGCGCCATGTGAACAAAAAATGTCCAAATAAAAATAATAAAAACCAAACAACTACTAACCAATCCAATCCGACCATAAAAAACCTTAGAATGAAAAATAATAAAATCCAAAATTCTACGAAGTTTTATGGTTGTGTGCCACGATCATGACATGATGGGTCATGATCGGGTCCACCCTAGACTCTAAGACTCTCAACATTCCTCCCACGAGTTGTAGGTCTTCAATCCATGTTGTCGCCTAGGTAGATCGACAGTGGGATCCTCCTTCTCCTCTCTTACGTGCGTAGTGGAGGAACCTCATGCGTGATGTCCCCATCAAAGGATCTTTGAAGTAAGAAGCATCCAGCTGGTAAAAGAGAGAGGCCTTCGGATGTCTTCAGATGAGCTTCAAGGACAATCTCTGAAATCGATTAAAGGGTGTAGGGAGCTGGATAACTTGGGGATGAACTTGGGTGGGTAGGACAATGCCATTCCTAGAATAATAGGGGGAGGGGTCAAATTGACCATCCAATGAAGATTTTCAGCCGGAATGCCCATGGGCTCGGGTGCTCTCAAAAGAGAATCCATGTAAAGGATATTTGCAAACATTCCAAAGCTTGTCTCATCATTATTCAGGAAACCAAGCTTTAGAAGATTGATCAAGGCTTGGTCGCGTCTATATGGGGTCGTAGGGGTGTGGAATGGGAGGCTCTTGACGCGGTTGGTTTGGTTGGCAGCATCCTTGTTCTTTGGGATCATAGTTCCTGGCCTAGGGAGGATAGCTAGTGTGGTTGGTTCTCCATTAGTGGGGACCTCTGAGAGCTTTCCTCTGGCTTTAGGTGGGTCTTCTCGAGGGTGTATGGACCGAATCGGCCGTCCCTCTGTCTGCTCTTGTGGGATGAGTTGTTTGTAGCCTTCAATAGAAGAAAGATGGTTCTCCCGAATGTGTGTGTGATGTGTTATCGAAATGCAGAATCTATGGATCATCTTTTCCTTCATTGCTCCTACGTAGGTAAGATGTGGGAGGGGTTTTTCAGGTTGTTTGGTGTGGATTGGGTGATTCCGGGCTCGATCAATATGTTCTTTGAGGTTTGGCATGGTGGAGGAAAAGGAAAGGTTGGGAAATATATATGGCACATGGCGATGATAGCGGGTATTTGGTGTATGGCTAGAAAGAAACGATCAATGTTTCAGAATAAAAAACGAATGGTGCCATTGATCTTTCAAAAGGTAAAATCGTTTGTCAAGGAGTGAGTGTTTGCATCTAAGTTTGTTGTGCAGTTTCCCGAGAGTTGGGTTGAGTTGTAATTTCCTTTGTTTTGTTTCCTTTTTGGCTGTGGCCTTTTTAATAAATTTATCATCGTTCGAGAAAAAAAAAACTACCTTAGCGTGTGGGTGGCGATTTCAATGTGGTTTGTTTTACCCATGAGAAGCGTCATGGAGGTCAGATCACCAATAATAGCTTGGTTTCTCTGACCGAGTTCGCAAGCACAAGCTGGTGGACCTTCCATTGGGTGGTATTAAGTTCACCTGGTAAAAAAGTTAGGAAAATCCAACCATGTCAAAGCTAGATAGATTTTTTTGGTTTTCCTCGGCTGGGTGCAAAGATTTTCCTTGGCAGGCTAAACAGGCCTTCCTAAGCCCGTATCAAACCACTGCCCTATCCTTCTGGAGGTGGAAGAAATCAACTGGGGTCCTAAGCCTTTTCGGTTTGTGCTGGCTTGGCTCGAGTGGAGGGTTTCCAGTCTCTGGTCTTTGACTAGTGGTCCTCTTTTGAACTCGAGGATCGGGCAAGTTTTAAGTTTTTCAAGAAGCTAAAGTTGTTAAAAGCCAATCTCAAGGATTGGAAGAGAGATGTCTTTGAACAGCGGGAGATCAACATGGATTCTTTGCTTTGCGAGATCCAAGCATTGGACATCAAGGAAGGAGGTCTATTGTTCGATGTCGAGAAAGCTACTAAAGATAAGTTATTTGTCGATTATAGTTCATAAAGAGGAGGCGATCAAAAGGTGCCAACGCTCTCGGGCAACCTAGCTAAAGGAAGGCGTAAAGAACACTAAGTTCTTCCATTGGATAGCTAGTATTAAAGCTTGGGCAAATTGCATCTCCCTGCTCATGGTGAATAGAATGAGGGTTGTTGATAGAGGTTCCATCTGTAATGTTATTGTCAACTTCTATTTGAATTTTCTCTTTGGTGAGGATCGGGTGCGGCCAAGCCTTGATAACCTGTCCTTTAATTGTATCCCCTTGGAAGAGGTTGATGACCTTGAGAAGCTTGTTTGGGTAGAGGAAGTGCATGCTGCTATGATGGAAGATAAATCATGATTTTTTTTTGGTGAGGTCTTTTATTCTCTCTTGTCTCAGTAAAAATCTTGACTGTAACAATCACACAGGCCTTATCTAGTCCTATAGTGCCCCTCTGAAAGTTTCGACCTTCGCTTGGCTTGCAGGAAAGAATAAGATTCTTATAACTGACAATCTTCGTAGAAGGGCTATGGTGATGCCGAATGTTTGTCCCCTTTGCATCAAAGATGCGGAGTCGGTGGATCATTTGTTCATCCATTGTCCCTTTGCCAGGGTAGTCTGGTTTGGTATTTTGCTCTCTTTTCGTGTTTCCTAGTGATGCCAAGCTCCATCAAGAGCCTATTCCGTTCCTGGCATGCCGATGGAGGAAGGTGTTTGGGTAGATCTAGATGGAGGGTCGCCCTGCTTGCTATACTTTGGTCTATCTGAGGTAAGAAAAACAATTGTTGTTTCCGTAACAAAAGCAATTATGTAGTAGTTTTCAGCTGGGCTATCTTGTATATGCCTTAAGGGTTGTTTGGTATTTTTCTTTTTTCTTTCCTTTCCGTCTTTGCTTTGTTTTCTTTTACTGACCTTTTGATTTTTAATAAATTGGATCATCTTTAAGGAAAAAAGACATTCTGAGATTAACCATTGGACACCAGTGCAAGGCTTCAAAGTAAGTAGTTGTTTTTTAGTCAGAAGGAGACATGCAGTCTAGTACTAATACATGCAATCGGATAGGAGGAATGTTCAATAAGACATGCATTCTCTTTGGCATATCCATCATCAAATCTATATTGTAATTTTTATTCTTAATAAAAGTGATTGTCACCACCACCACTATATCACCACCACAGATGATGATGATGATGATGATGACGACGACGATGACAAAAAGACTGCTAGGATAATAGCAGTGAGGCTAAACATCAGGCTGGTGATTATCTTTACAATAGATTGGGGGCAAGGGAAGGTGAGAAAAGTATCTTCAAACTCGCAAAAATGAGAGAGAGGAAGGGTAAGGACCTAGATCCTGTTAGGTGCATTAAGAGAGAGAACCATGGGGTACTAGTAAAAGACAATGGGATTAAAGGAAGGTGGAGAAGATATTTTCAGAAATTGTTAAATGACAATCACTCTGAGAGCATAGGGATAGAAGGAACCATAAACTTGAAAGATATTGGAAACCATAGATATAATCATGGGATTAGGATGTTTGGAGTGAAAGAAGCTTTGAGAAAGATGAAAATAGGGAAGGCCCTTGGACCAGATGGTATACAAATAGAGGTTTGGAAGTATATGTGAGATACTGGGTTATTATGGTAGACAAAACTGTTCATCAAGATGAGAAGATCAAAGAAAATACAAGACGAATGGAGGAGAAGTACCATGGTACCTATTTATAAGAATAAAGGAGATATTCAAAGTTGGACTAACTATTGTGGGATTAAACTTATGAAATATATGATGAAACTTTGGGAGAGTGATTGAGCAAAGACTAAGGGATTAAACTTGTGAAATATACAATGAAACTTTAGGAGAGTGATTGAGCAAAGACTAAAGCATGAGATGAATGTATCAAAAAATTAGTTTGGTCTCATGCTCAGAGGAACTGACGTTTATGAGATTTGTCACTCTGATTTTCACTTGTAAGCCCCTCAGCAGAGTAGGAGCAAATCTGCATGAGGGCATCCATAAAGATCAAGAGGTAGATTAGGCATGGATTTGCAGCAGTGAGGAAGTAAATGGGACAAATATGCCTGGATCATTGTGTAGTTGAAAATACATCTCAGGCAGGTGATTTAAGTAAACTCAAAAGACTTGGTAAACTAGGAACTACATGTTGGAGGTGTAACAGACCTGACAAGTGAACTGGCACAATATGCTTGAGTTAACTGTGTTTATCTCTATTGTATTGGCCGAATTTTCTTCAAGTGATTGCGGATCCTCAGGATGATTTAGTTATTTATGATTAGCATTTTCTGGCAGTTCCAGATAAACAATTAATTATACTATTCCATTTAAGCACAACGAAAGAGACTGCAAAAAAAAAATGTATGCATACATCTCAATATATAGGTTATAGAAACTGGAAGACTCACAAGCAAACTTGTAAAAGGATCTGATAAACATAGAACACTAGTAACTGTACAGAATGTGTCCTTAGAAAATACGATTCTTACTCTATTCGTATCTCTGGATCAA
This sequence comes from Liriodendron chinense, assembly GCA_003013855.2. Classification (NCBI taxonomy): domain Eukaryota; kingdom Viridiplantae; phylum Streptophyta; class Magnoliopsida; order Magnoliales; family Magnoliaceae; genus Liriodendron; species Liriodendron chinense. The sequence goes on along the minus strand of PVNU02000637.1, from coordinate 7,046,591 downwards.
CTTGTGTGACACTTGAGTTTTTGGGGATTCGATCTATCCGGAGATTATTGTAGAAATCTATCAATGCCCAAATAATTGGCTCGTGAATGCTAACCCTCCAACACTTTTCAGTTACCTAGCACATGCACACAGGATTTGGTGAGACCATGAATCTGCAAAAATGCAATCAGCTCATATCTGAAGTCCAAAAATAACAATCATGTTGTTCTAGTCAAAAGAATTACCCTGACATAAACATATGGGAACACCAGAGTCCCATCAGTATTCTCATTGCTCATCGTGATGGTCATCTTGAAGACTGGATGACGTGTATCAATCATATGCTCAGGTGCCAAAAGCACAGGCATCGATGTAAGTGGGAGCTGGTTATCAAGCTGTAAAAGACCCAATATGAGCTTGAACCTGGCAGAAGAAAACACACTATCTCAAGTCATCCTACTTCACAAAGTTCCTTCCCAAAGCAACCGAAACATATAGAAGAAAACATTGAAAACCCTTACAATCAGCCATTGGAAAGCATTTGCTTGTTAGTGATAGAAAACATGCATTCTTATCCAAAAAAGGAGAAAAAAAAATGTGTTGTTGATAATTGATATCATGCCATGGAGGTCTACCATTGAAACTATTTTCCTACTTAGACAATTGATGCAGAAATATAGGGAGAGGAGGAGGGACCTCTACATGGTCTTTATTGACTTAGAGAAGCTTATGATAGGGCTCTTGGAGAGTTAACCTAGTGAGCATTGGGAGAGAAAGGAGCTTCAAGAGGATACATTGACATGATTAAGGATATGTATGAGGGAGCAGCAACAAATGTGAGAACCACAGGTGGAGAGACAAGTGAAGTGAGTCTCCCATTATTGTAGGCTTGCACAAGGGTCGGCATTGAACCCGTAACTTTTCGCATTGGTTATGGACAAGCTAATGAAGCATTCGCAGGAAGAGATATATGGTGTATGTTGTTTGCAAATGACATAGTTTTGATTGACAAGATGAGGGAGGGCATAAAACATAAAGCTATACTTATCAAGGGACACTTTAGAATCTGAAGGATTTACAATTTATATTGAATGCAATTTTAGTAACATAGGAATGGAAACAAGGAATTAGTAAAAATAGTTGACCAATAAGTTTCCCAAAATGACCACTTTCCATATCTTGGGTTGATAATTCATGAGAGCGGAGAGATTAAGAAGGATGCTGCCCATAGAATTCAAGTGGGATGGAAGAAATGGAGATGTGCCTCCAGTGTTAGATGTGATCGCCGTGTACCACTCAAACTGGAAGAGAAATTTCATAGGATGACTATAAGACCAGCCATGCTTTATGGGACAGAATGTTGGGCAATTAAGGAACATGTTCATAGGATGAGTGCAATTGAAATCAGAATGTTGAGATGGATGAGTGGAAAGATGAGGAAAGATAGAATTAGAAATGAATGCATTCGAGGGAATTTAGGAGTAGCAGCAGTAGGTAACAAGATGAGGGAAATTAGATTTACATGGTTTGGTTATGTGCAACGAAGACATAAAAAACTGCACAGGTTAGGAGTGAGTTTGTACAAGTTGAAGGCTCTAAAAGGGCGAGGGTAAGGCCCAAAAGGATGTGGGTGGAGGCAGCAAGAAAAGACTTAAAAAAAAACACACACACACACACACACACACACACACACACTCATACCCGCACACACACCCACACACTTACACCACAAAGGGTGCTCAAACCGATGACCTTGTGTTGAAACTCTTGTGAGTCTACCACTGAGGCATGAGGTAGCAAGAAAATACTTAATGACGTATGGTCTAGCTGAAGTTATGAACCTTGATAGAGCGGAATGGAAGAAAAGTATTCACAGAGTCAATCCCAATTAGTTGGGACTTTGGGATAAGGCTTAGATGATGATCAAACTTGCTAGACATGAGCTTTATGCTCTTAATAACAGAAAGTAAACACACCTGATTTATTGTTCCATGTGCATGTCTTTTCCCCTCTTGCATGGCATGGATAACCCATTTTTGGATGGGGCAACGACATAAATATTTGATTTCACATTTTCTGCTTTTTTTTTTTTTTCTGTTTTTTTTTTCTAGGAGCAATAATTCTCAGTACATGGTATTCAAAAACCAGGAATTCGTGCTCGGCTTGGCTGACCACCGAGTCAAGAATCAGACAAGTCGACAAGGTAACTTTGGTGAGTCTCAAAAATCTTGACTAGGTCTAACATATCTTTAGTTTTTGCCAATGTTGGCACCAGTTTGAACTCCTATCATCAAGTTGCATGAAACAGTTACAAGGACTGGCTAAAAGAAAAATGTGAGATTGGTTGGTTGCCGGTTGGGAAAAGGTGGGCCATGGGAATAATGGACTGGGCCCCAAATATGCAACAACGGTTGTTCAAGGGATGAAATGCATTTTCAGAGAGAAGGTCAATATAGTGAAATGGTCAATGTCATACATGTCAGTTTTGAGTATCCACATTTCAAACAGTACAAATGGCATATATACATTAGATATGAACTATCCATCAGGTGGGTCCTACTATGAAGTGGCCGTAATTTTAATTAATTCATGCTAGTCAGATGATCCTAATAGAAGGGGGGAGAGAGAGACAGAGAGCCTAGGCAAGACAAAATGGAGGATCCTTCTTCTTGCTGTCCTTTGGGCTATTTTGATGGAAAGAAATGGCCGTTGTATTAGAAATCTTCAGTGTTCTATTGCGAGGTTTTGATGTATTTCAGGGACTGGGCCCCTTCCTTTGGTTTTCTTTATATGGGCTCTTCTCTAGCCGGGGGTTTGGCCTGTGTATTTCTTTGGGTTTTTTTATAGTTTTTTGTTCCCTCTTTCTTTCCTTTCTCTTTGTTTCATTTGGTCTCTTTTTTTGGCTCTGTATTTCTTTGGGTTTTTTTTAATGGTTTTTTGTTCCCTTTTTCTTTCCTTTCTCTTTGTTTCCTTTGTTCTCTTTTTCTGGCTCTACCTAATAAATTCTAATTCATATTTCCAAAAAAAAAAACAAAAGACAATCTCTGCCACAACGCCAAAATTACAATATCATTATCAACCTGCACAGAGTAACATATCCTGGTACATGGACCTTTCTTACGGATTATATGGCAGGAGTGCCACATTAGAATTTTTAGAGGGAAAGAATGCAGCGTCAGACTCTCTTCAACCAAGTGATATCGTGTATTATTACTTGGTTGGAAAGAGATCCGACATGTTGTAGTGTTCTCTTTTCCAGTCCAATTGCGAAGATCCGTTTTTGGCAGCATCAAGGTAGGCCAACTCAAGTTCGCTGGTTCCCACCCCCGTCTGATGGCTTTAAAATCTACTTCCACGGGTGTTCATATAGGAAGCGAGGACCAGCTGGCATTGGTGGAAGTTTTGGTAATAGTAATGGAGAAACTATTGCTATGTTCTTTGGTCCTCTTAGCTTTAAAGATTGAAATTTCACAGGGGCTTCTGACCTTTTGCAGGCTGTTAAGCTGGCAGTGGAGTTCCCATTTATTCCCTGTAATTACTGAAGGGGACTCAAGAAATGCAATTGAGTGATCGACCTTGAACTCCACCCTTGGAAATTGGTTGGTGTGTTGTAAGAAGTTAAGGACCCTACGTTGAACAATCCGATATCATTCTCCAATGTGCCTGGAGAAGCGAACGACGGAGTGGACAAATTTGCTAATAAGGGTGCAGTTAGCATCTCATTCAAAGTAAGAGGAAATATGTTGATTGTGATTCTGTGGGTGTGTTGCCCCTGGCTTTATTGTCAGTCTTTTGGATATAATTATCCGCCATTAAGATTGTAATTGTTTTTTCATATTAATAAAATCTTCACTCATCTTTAAAAAAAAAAAATCTTAGTACCTTTTACTTTTTTTAGAAAGATTTTTGGACATTTCTTTCTAAAATTTTATAAGCTTTGGACACGTTGATCCTGAATTTTGAGATTGCTAACAACTTGGTCATGTGACTTCTATTCAAGCTCAAACTTTGACCCTCAGATCTAGTTCAATTTGTAGTCCAGTGTTTTAAATAGCTACGCTACGTAGCGTAGCTTAGCCTTAACACTACGTAGCTCATGAAAATAGCTTAAGTCACGTGTAGCCTACGCTACATGATAATTTGCATATGCTACATGCTATGTGCCTCACGTTACAAATTATTTTTCATTACAACATTAAAATCAAATAATATTTTTGATGACTTGTTACATTTTTCAATTTTCAATATTTAATGATTTTAGTAAAAATAATATATGTAATAGTATTAAATTAATTTTGTACTTAATAATTACTCTTTTCTATTACTTTTAAGTCGCGTTTGGTTGCACCAAATGTCATGAAAAATTGTTAAATTTCATTATTAATCAGTCTAAGTTGATGAACATCATGGAATTAGTGGAACCAAGAACAAGGTATCCCAAAACGGATACGTATCGGCCGATACGGCCGATATATATCGGAAACAGCGCTGGCCGTTACACGATACGGGGTCCTAAATGGGGACCCCAAAAATTTGACCCGTAACGGCCATTACGCCCCCCGTAACGGCCGAAAAACGGCTACTTTTTTTTTTCTCCTTTAAATCTGATGTTTTTTTTATTTTTTTCGCACTTTTCTTCTCCCATTTCTTTCCTGCTTTATTCTTTTGCTAAGACCGACTACTCTTAGTCTATTTTGGAAAATTAAAACGACCAATTTCTACGATTTGGATGAATCGAAGCTCCGTGGGCCATTTTCTGAAGAAATCCGAAAATAGGTATTTATACCTTTTTCTTCCTCTAATCGTTTTTTTTCCACCTTGATATGATGTTCTAGCCATTATAAAATATTAAAATGTGTATTTCAAGAATATGCAACTGATTTTTATATTTTTTTTAATTTCGAACTATTTTCGGAATAATATTAAAAATTAGTAAAAATCATGTTTTTTTTTTTCTTCTGGTTTAATGGTTGGATAACATGTGTTACTTATAGTACAACACAATCATGTGCATTTTACAGATTATGCACATGATTTGCTTCTTTTTTTTTTATATTTTTTAAAATTTCGGATTAATTTCGGAATAATTTTAAAAATCACGGAAAATCATTTTTTTTTTTAATTTCTGGTTTATAGGTTGGATAACATGTGTTACTTATAATAGAACATAATCATGTGCATTTTACAGATTATGCACATGGTTTGCTATTTTTTTTGTATTTTTTTAATTTTGGAATAATATTAAAAATTAAGGAAAATCATTTTTTTCAGAAAAAAATTCTTGTTTAAAGGTTGGATAACATGTGTTACTTATAATAGAACATAATCATGTGCATTTTACATATTATGCACATGGTTTGTTATTTTTTTTGTATTTTTTTAATTTCGGAATAATTTTAAAAATTACGGAAAATCATTTTTTTCAAAAAAAATTTCTGGTTTAAAGGTTGGATAACATGTGTTACTTATAATAGAACATAATCATGTGCATTTCACAGATTATGCATATGGTTTGCTTTTTTTTTTTTTTTTGTATTTTTTTAATTTCGGAATAATTTTAAAATTACGGAAAATCATTTTTTTCAAAAAAAAATTCTGGTTTAAAGGTTGGATAACATGTGTTACTTATAGTAGAATACAATAATGCGCATTTTATAGATTATGCACATGATTTGCTATTTTTTTTCCATTTGATTATATTTACAGATTAATGACTAATGTATGTTTATATTTTTATTTTTTCGACAGGTTTTGTCGTTTTGGAGCTTTGTAGTTGTACTGCTGTAGGCTTGTAGCCCGTAGGGTTTAGTATTTGAATTTAATAGTTAGTACTTGATTTCATTAGCTGTATTTAATATTTATAATTACATTTATAAGTTTTAAAATCTAAGTAATTCACTCTTAAACTCGGTATCTAAGTGACATAAGCCATCTCTAATTAAAAAATGTCTGGAACTGGAAGTGGAATTGCAAATGAGGATATTGGATGGGAACATTGTCAGAGGGTAGGTGGTGGAAGGCACCAAATAAAATGCAACTATTGTGATAGAGTAATAAGTGGTAGAATTACGTGACTAAAACAACATTTGGCACATCAAAAGAGTCAAGTTGCAAGATGCACTAGAGTTCCCAAAGAGATAATGATACTGATGCAAGCCAATTTAGATAAGTTAAAGGGGAAACGAGCTGCTGTGCAGAAAAAGAAAGATGATATCCTTGATGTGGCCCAACAAGAGGTGTTTGGTCCAGAATATATGGGCGTTCGTGGCGAAGATATCATTGATTCTGGGGAAGATTCTGATCGAGAAATGACTATAGCTAGGAGAGAGCGTGTGCATGCTCGTGAAGAGGAAGAACGTCGACGCATGTTTGGTTCAAGTGCGAGTGGGAGTGGGAGTAGCCAAGGGAGTACAATTGCAGCCCCAACGGAAAGTACAACTGGGGTTGGAGGAGGCATGTTTGGTGGATTAAGGCGTATGTTTAGCAGCCGACAGGACACATCTTCACATGCAGCTCGTCATCCTATAGATGTAGATGTGAAAGAAGAAGATGTACCTAGGAGACCCTCTGTTGATCCGATCCTCTTTAGGAAAGAATCTAGTTAACAAAAGAAGATAAAACAAATGTGGAGTAGAACTTCTGTTGAGAAACTGGGTAGGGCAGCAGCAAAGTTATTTATACATGCCAAAATACCCCCTAATGCGGCAAACTCTCCATATTGGAAGGTGGTAATTGATGTAGCAGCAGAAGCAGGCGAAGGAATTAAAGCTCCCACAGCCAAGGAGATTAGGGGAAAATGGACAGACGCAGAGTATACGGATACAAAGGCATACGTAAAAACCTTTAAACCCATATGGCAAGCCAGAGGATGCACGATCATGTGTGATGGTTGGACTAGCCCAACAAGACGCAGCATGATCAACTTCATGGTGTATTGCCACTTGAGAACAGTGTACCACAAGTCAATTGATGCCTCAGATGAAATAAAAAATGCTAAATATATTTTTAGCTTGATGGATAAAGTAGTGGATGAGATTGGGGAGGAGAATGTGGTATAGATTGTGACAGATAATGAAGCAACATATAAGTCTACAGGAAATTTGTTGATGCTAAAGAGACCACATCTATTTTAGTCACCGTGTGCTGCACATTGTATTGATCTTACATTGGAAGATATTGGAAAGAAAAAGAATGTCAAAGAAATGGTTGAAAAAGCAAAAGAAGTGACAACATTTATTTACAACCATAATCACCTAGTTGCAATAATGAGGAAGTTCACGAAGGGATGAGAGTTGCTTAGGCCAGCGGCGACTAGATTTGCAACAAACTTTATAGCTTTAGAGAGTTTGTATCAGCATAGGGGAGAGTTGAGTGAATGTTTGCTTCCCAACAATGGTTGTAAACATATAGGAAGAAGACATCAGGGACGTTGGTTGATGTTGTAAACACCATAAGAGACAACAAATATTGGAAGAGGGTTAAGAAAATTTTGAAGGTCATAAAACCACTGATGAGGGTACTTCGTCTTATTGAAACCGATGAAGCACCTACGATGGGCTTCCTCTACGACGCCATGGATAAAACGAAGTTGGCAATTCAACGTGATTGTTCAAGCTAGCAATCTTATTGGAATTTGATCGACAAAAGATGGACAAAGCAGCTCCACCACGATATTCATGCAGCAGGTTATTACCTAAATCCTAGGTATAGATATGCCCAATCATTTGTTATGGATGATGAGGTTCGTATTAGATTAAATAATGTAATAAAGAGATTAGAGCCTGACTTAAATGCACAAATAAGGGCTTTGAATGAATTGAATATATTTGGAAGTCGCTAGGGTAGCTTTGCAGATGCTCTTGCACAACATGCAGTATCTAGATTGCAACCCGTCGAATGGTGGGTAAATTTCGGAGAGACTACACCGGCTCTCCAAAAAATTGCAGGTAAGGATTTTGAGCTAGACAACGTCCTCTAGTTGCGAAAGAAATTGGAGTTGTTTTGCACTTATTCATACGAAGAATAGAAATAGATTACAGATTAGGACGTTAGATAGACTTGTCTTTATGCATTACAACATGAGGCTAAGAACGCGCATGCATTCGAGGAGGCTTAACGCCAATAATGCCGGTGATGTGGATTATTGTCTAATAAACTTGGACAATATTTATGATGAGGAAGACCCACTTCTACCTTGGTTGGAAGCAGGGGAAAAAGAAATAAAAGAGGATAGTGAAGAAATAAAAGTTGAAAACCAAGAAATACACGAGGTGCAGCAAGAGAGTCGTACATTTGTGTTGGACCTAGAAAGAGGGGCGAATTTCATGCAAACTCAGCAGAAGAGTGCGAACTCTAGCGATACTGAAACAGATGATGATGATGCACCTAATGCTGGTCCCACTTCTAGCATTGCTCAACCCACTGGGGCCACTGATACCATATAGCCGTCTACGGATCACGAGGCTGATGAGCTTCAACGAAGCAAGCGGGGCCGAGGGGGTCGAACTTATGAGTGTACTGAGTTACGATACAGCCAGCAGGAGGAGCCTGGCTCCAGTAGTGCACCTGCAGGTCCTTGCACCGCAATCTACACCGACAGATCTAGAACATCAGCATGCGTATGGCTATAATCCGAGGAATTATTGGTATTCTTGCAGCCAATGGGATTATAAGGAACCTGTTCCGCCACTTTCATGTTGGAGTAGTCCTCCTGACGTTGTTCCACATCTACCATATGAACCAAATCTAAGTTATTCATCTCAATCTTAACAGCCTGAATACGAGTACCAGTATGGGCACAGGCTATTCGACAGGCACTAGTGGATATCCTTACTCAGGGTCAGAATCTTTGCTTATTCAGGATCAGTCATCATCGGGTTTCGTTGACCTGGTCTTTCCCTCCGGCACTGAATATTGTAGATATGCAACAATAAGACCGCAACAACCCGATGATAATGACGACGACGTGGAGGTTGAGCAACCACAACAAAGCAGGTTTTCATTTTGGTGGTGAGTTCGCTCTGGTAAGTCTTTTCCAGTACCCACACGGTCATACATTCACAAAAAAAACACACACTTTACATTGTTGAACTTGTGTTTAAAATAACTCCCCTGACAAGTGACAACCAGTCAAGTAATCTTTAATCAACATGCTTGCAGGGGAGTATATCAGGTACTACTAATTTTTTTTTTCTACTTTAGAATGTTCAATTGGCAGGACAAGAGTGATAGATTCAAGATAAGAGAAGTCTTATACAGTATTTTTCTGCAAGTCCTCAGTCCTCATTCCCCAATCCTCATACCTCAGTCCTCACTCATCAGTCATCACTCCTCACTCGGGTATGTAAATTGTAAATAATATAAAGTAAATTATAAAAAATAATAGCACATGTGAAAATTGAAATACTTTGATGTTAGATTTATTCTAATATACATATTATTGATATTAGACAGTTAAAAATTTGAATTTATAAGTTTTGCAGTTAATTCCAGGTTATCAGCTTCATAAATTCATTAGACAGCCCGATACAGCTTTTTCACCAAAGAGTAGACCGCTTCACCACCATAAACATGTTCAAAATTATAAATGAATGCATATTTAGGATGTTTGGAATTTTCTAGATTTAATCCAATTTTTAAGATTTTTTTGGCAACAAAAAAAAATTTGGACTGTTACGGGGGGGCGTATCGGCCGATACGGCCCGTATCTGTATCGGAAACGGTGGGCACCGTTACGCCCACCGATACCGCTACGGGACACCTTGACCAAGAACAACCTCAATTAAAAGTTTGGAAGTGACGTGTAGCTTACGCTACACGCTATATAGCTTATGCCTCACACTTCAGAGGGGTGAATGCTATGCTACACGCCATTCACTATTTAAAACATTGTTGTAGATCAGCAGTTTAAAGAATTTAATGAAATCTTTGGTTAACATCTTTGGCATCAAATTCCTAGTTCTTTCTCAAGAAAGACAGGCAAGGAATCCCCAAAACATGCACACACACTTTTCCTTGCATTGTCCGTTTTCTTCTCATGTCCCTTCTTCAGAAATCAGATTTCTTGATCCATAATCATATCAGAAATTTATTTTAGGCTGATGTTGACATGACAGTCCGTGGTAGAAACTATGCCCTATGGACCAAAGACAAGAACTTTATTTTGGGAAGGAGCTCCAGGCATACATCTATAGATCCATGATAGTAGCAGATCCATTCTTGTCCATCCAAACAACTCATGTACTGCATAATTATTACCTTTCAAAAACAAATGTACTGTATAATTAGTTTAGAGGTAATGCAGTTATTGATTTCTTGTACAGGGATACACCAACTGTTCCCCCTATTTGTAACTAATGGTTTGAGTAAAACAAAGACATTTCATCATACCATATTCCATCTTTTCTTCACTTGCAAGAATTTCTTGGTTTACTTGCACCAATTCCATTACGTTTTCTGTATCCATTAGGCAGTTACATCTTTTTTGGCAGACAGAGCAATGAAACATTAAAGACAAAATAGTCGACTTTTACAGCCTCATTTGTACGAAAGAAGACATTTCGAGAGCAAAGCTGGATGGTCCATCTTTCGGGCATATTGATGATGGAAAAGCAGATTGATTCAAGAGAATAAATATGAGACTGGCTTCTCCGAAGCCAAGAAGAAGAAGAAGAAGGATTGTACTTACCTTTAGCGCAGAATAATTCTAATTAAATCCATTCTTCCGCATCTCCCAGTGTATTCTCTCCCTATTTAAGATGCCACTGGTTGTAGCTAAAAAATCAAGAAAATCTAGGGAGATTTTCTTTGGGAGGGAGGAGGAAAAAAGTACCTTTCATGCAATTGGCAGGAGATGAAAAGGGTACGTGCAGTAGGGGTGGGGAGATTAAGGCCCTTCTTGGTAAATGGTGGTGGGGATTTGAAGAACTGAAAGCCTTGCAGAGAGAGATTGTTTTCCAGAAATATGGTAGTACGAGGGTGGGAGTTCTGGAGGTGCAGGATTGAATATTTGGAAGGCCATTAGTTGCATTAGAAGAAGAGATGATCGATGAGGGTCAATCAATCCTAGACAAAACCAGGAGATTACTTGAGAAAGGGCTTGTTTCGAGGTGGGTCGTGGTAATAGAATTTGTTTTTGGAAAGATGTGTGGCTACCAGATAGGAGATGCAAAATTGGAAGATTCTTTCCCTTCTTTCTTCTTGCTTGCGATGGATGAAGAGGCTAAAGTTGTGGACTGTTATGAATCCTTGGTCGGTACCATAGTGTGTGGAATGTGATTCTTCATACAAATTTAAATGATGGGGAAATGAGGGATCATGTTTCACTCCATGACCATTCTCCATGAGGTTAGCATCAATGCCTCGAAGGGTGCCTATGCTAACCAAGTTTGAAGGCTGTCGGCTAACTGAGTTTGAAGGCTCTTCTATGGGTTCGGTTCCGAGGAATTGGGAGCTCATTGTCTTTGAGCGAATTTCAACCAAACTTTGGCTGGGCTCTTCATTGCTTTTCTTCTTCTTCTTCTTCTTCTTCTTCTTTTTGGATGCTTTATGGAAGAGTGACCATCATTGTCATCACTGCCTTGTCTCATTTACAAATCTTGTTCCATCAATCATTCCCACCCAAGGGAAGAAATACAATGCCAGATTGAGAGAGAGAAATAAAATGGCGGCAAAGGTCGATGGCAATTTGGTTGAAAGAAGGGGATAAAAATACAAAGTTTTTTTATGCGATGGCAAGTGCGATGACGCGTACAAATAAGATCTCATCGTTATTGGCAGATGAGGAAAGGATCGAGGGCAAGTAAAAAATTTGTAAACACATAGTTCAACATTATAAAGATCTCTTATCTAAGGATAGGAGCCTCGGGCCGTCTCTTGATAATTTGCATTTAGAAACAATTTTGCCAGAAGATTCAACTCTTTTAGAAGAACCTTTTTCAGAGGAAGAAATCAAGAAAGTGGTGTCAGACTTGGGTAGTGACAAAGCCTCAGGGCCAGATGGATTTTCGTTAGCTTTCTTTAAGAAATTCTAGGAGTGTGTGAAGGGTGACATGATAGGCTTTATGCAAGAGTTCTTTGATAAGGGGGTGATAGCAACACAACTAGGGGCTACGTTCATCATATTCCTAAGAAGGAAGGGGTTGAATGTTTGAAAGACTTTCGTCCGATCAACTTACTTGGTGGTTTGTACAAGATTCTAGCAAAAGTTTTGGCGTTAAAATTCCGAAAGGTGTTGGGTAGTGTTATTTCAGAATCTCAAGGGGCTTGTGTGGATGAAAGACAGAAAGTTGATTGCTCTTTATTGGCAAATGAATGTTTCGACTCTTGTTTCAAAAAGGGCGAGAAAGGTTTAGTGTGTGAGCTTGATATAGAGAAGGCCTACGATCAGGTCAATTGGGCGTTTCTAGATTATATGTTGGGCAGGATGGGATGTGGCTCCAAATGGCGCTCATGGATGTGCTTGTGTGGGATCAGCAAAATTCTCTATATTTGTGAATGACTCGGCTAAAGGTTTCTTTGCCGCTTCCCGTGGTCTCCGCAAAGGCGACCCTTTATCTCCTTTTCTTTTTGTCACAATAATCGAGGCTCTTAGTAAAATGCTAGACAGAGGTGTTTAGGTTGGGTTGATCAAAGGCTTTTGAGTGGATAATACAAATTTTTAGATTTCCCACATCCAGTATGCGGATGATACTCTTTTATTGTGCAAGGCGGATGAATTCTTCGGGCAAAATCTTCGATCGATTATAGTTAGTTTTGAGGTGGTATCCGATTTGAAGGTCAACATATCAAAAAGTGAGATTTTAGGGGTTTGTATCTCCAAAGAAGTTTGGAACTTTGCGACCATTTTTTGCATGTCGGGATGCTTCCTTCCCAACAATGTATTTGGGCCTTCCGTTGTGCATGGGGAAACCAGCGAAACATATGTGGGATAATGTTATAGAACGTTGTGAAAGGAAAATGTCCAAGTGGCAAGCTAGGTACTTATCAATGGGGGGTGGGGGGGATGATTATGATTTCAGCGTCTATGTCGAATCTTCCAGTCTATTTTATGTCTCTGTTTAAATGCCCAAAGTCAATTTTGAATGTTTTAGAGAGATGAAGACAGGGGTTCTTGTGGGGAGGGTCAGGAGAGAATCACAGGTTCCATCTTTTGAAATGGGAAGAAGTATGTAAACCAAACGATCGAAGATGTGCAGGATTTAGGAAATTAGAGGAGTTGAATCTAGCACTTTTGGGCAAATGGGTTTGGAGGTTTGGATTAGAGGGAGAAGCTAAATGGAGGGAGGTTATAGTGAGAAAGTATGGGGTTGAGGAAGGAGGGTGGTGGACTAAGGCACCATCTTTATATCGGTCATCTCATTTGTGGAAATCAATCACGTCTCTAAAAGAGAAGGTTTGGAAAGGCATAGCTTTTAAACTGGGGGATGGTATTAGAATTAGATTTTGGGAAGATAGGTGGGTGGAGGTAGAGAAGCTAAGTGATAGGTTTACATTTTTGGCAGGGCTAGGTTCAGAACATGGGGTGAAGGTTAGTAATTGTTTTTCAATTAGGGGAGGAGGTTTCTTGGGCTCCTAATTTCAAAAAGAACTTGGTGGATGAGGAGATTGAAGATTTGGTTCTTCTTTTACGATTGCTAGAAAAGGTCTCTCTAGTGTTATCAGATGCAGATTCCATCATGTGCTTAAAAGCGAAAAATGGTATTTTTTTCAGTTGAGTCTCTATGGCCTTTTGATTGAGAGTGAGGAACAGGATGAGGTTATCTTCTACAGCCTGTCTATGGTGTTATGGTGCTCCTTTGAAGGTGGTGGCTTTCAGATGGTTAGTGGGGAGGAATAAAATTCTAACAATCGACAATCTTTGCAAGAGGAACATGATTCTTCCAAGAGATTGCCTAATGTGTTTCAGAGATGCAGAAACGGTGGATAGCATGTTTCTTCATTGCTCTTTTGCCAGGGAAGTGTGAGAGCATTTTATTCATTCTTTTGAGATCCTATGGGTGTTTCTGAGATCAATAGGGGAATTTCTATGTTCTTGGCATGGTGGGGGTATAGGTAAATCTTGGAAAAACAAGGGGAGATTAAGCATGTTAGCAATTTTTTGGGTCTTATGGTGGAAAAGAAATGAGCGTTGTTTTAGAAACAAAAAGAGAGGTCATCCATAAGTTATTGAAAGGGCTCTTCTTTATGTAGAGGAATGGGCATAAGGGCAATTTCAAGTTTTTTTCCTTAGTTTTTTGGTTCATGGGTTTGGTACATAGTGTCTGCTCTCTTTTTTTTTTTTTTTTTTTTTTTTCTTTTTTTTGCGCTTTTATTTGTATTCTTTGGCTTCGGCCTTTTTTAATGAAGCATCATCATCGTTTCAAAAAAATATTCCCATCCAAGGCCCTCTTCCCCATAAGGATACGAGCCATCATTATCCATATTCCTTCCCATCTAAGTCAGAAGTGATAGCCATATCATCATCGTCATCATCTATGTCAGACATGATATCAATAATATATACTACTTGAAACATAGAACCACAAATTGATGGCCACTTCAAGAGACAGAAGGGTAATGCTAGAGTTTATTGTTGTGAAATTCTTGACGAAGCAAAGACTAACAACAAACGGCTATGTTTTATAATAGAATCAACAAATTTATAAACATAGAATCAAAATGCGCCAACTCCAAATGTCATTATCCAAGAAGGGGATACTCATACCTGCTCGTCATACCTCCATCGTAACCTGTCGAATAAGAAATTAATACTCTCTCCAGATAGAGATATAATAGCTCTCTTGGTCTATGGTCTATTACAGAAATCCCAACAACCCCCAACTCAATTATGAGCTCCATAGGTGCAGCATTGTTCTGCATCTTACTTTGCATGCATGGAGTGCCCCAGTTGCCGATGGACATCATGAGTTCACTTTTTGCATGTGAACTCAATTCTAGTGCTCTTGGGTCATCAGTAAATCGAGCAATCTTAATATCCGCCATTTCTAGAACAAGAAGCCGGATGCCGTTTGCCCATTCATCCGTGAAACATTCACTTGTGTTTTCCAAGGTAAATTTTTGGACAGAAATGTTGCTACCTTTGTGGATGCTAACATCAACAAGTTTCGGCCCATATGGATCCTCCCAAGAGAAATTTGTCGTTGATAGGGGTGGTAACTGGACCCACACATCATCAGTTAAGCCAGACTGTCGGAGGTTGATTGTCACACTATTTGTTCTGTTCTCAATTCTGTCAAAACAAATAATTCTCTTAACTAATTGTAAACTGCATGCAACAACGTATCTACAACTTCCATTGGCTAAGATAATACTAAAATGTTACATATGAAAGTATATATACCTGATAGGACCATTTGCTGATCCAAGACGGAATACAATTAAGAACCGTGATCCTTCCTCATAGCCACGAATTTCTGTTCTCAAAAATCTCCTACCACCATTGTGTTTCCTCAATACCACAGTGATGGTGTCCTCCTTCTCAATTTCCACAGGGAAGCACCATTCAGTATCCTCTAATCGCACCTAAAACACCAGGGAAACACATTCGATTAGTTCAACTAGGATGGCATAGGAGTCAGAATGTCAGGTACTTCATGTCTACTAACTGAAAGAGATTACAATGTGATTGGCTCTATTTACATTTTGCAGATACAGCGCTTGTGATTTGTGTGAAAGAAATAGTAGTCACATAGAAGTTAACAATTTTTTATCCAAAGTGTCAATACATCTAAAAAATCAAATGCTCTTGAAAATCCAACTCTAACGGGGCAATGTGCCAACTGGTCCTCAGTCCAGGTAAGGACAGGTGGTTCATGTCAGGTAGGGAGCCAGTCATTGAAATTTTGCCACGAAATTAGAAGAATTCCTGTTTAGCAATGGTTAAACATATTTGCAAAGCCAATCCCAAATAGCTGGGTCAAGGCAATATGATGAAGCATGTTCTTGAAAGTTACAAATGAGTTCAATTAGGAGTTCAAAACTATTGACTTATATAGAAGGAGAGGAAACATGTACACTAACCAGTATTTTAAATATTGACGACATCAACCAACGTATCATTATTTTTTTTTTCCACATGTCTAGAATACATATTTTAAAATATATCAATGATAATATTGTCAATGTTTGCCAATATATAGCGATAACGAAAAACTGTGATATATAGGCACATCTGTCACTATTTTGACCAAACTTTGTCATAGTTCGCAAGTTACCACTGAAATAACATAAATCCGAATAAAATAAAAATAAAAATAAAAACATCTTTTTGCCCAAATATTTTTGGGGATTCTGTTTGCAGCTATGTTTTCACAACTCCCCTTGAGTTGGTTCACATCAAAACACAGGTTTGCTGGAGGTATCCAAATTGAAGAGGAGCTCCAGGCCAAAACCCAGTTTTTCTTATTGTTTTTTTTTTTATAGATTAGCAACAAAATATTTTGAAATCCATGTTTATGCATGACTTTGACGCATGAAATGGAATTCTAGCAACAAATTTGGATCTCCAAGGTGAAAATGGAAGAAATTGAGAATGTCTTTTAACACATCATAATGTTTTCACTGAACACTTCACTAGTTTCCTAAGGGCCCCTTTGGCATAGCACCTCTAAGTATCAAAACTGATTTTCTATGAGTTAAATATGTTTGGTAAGCCTACATAATTAATCGTTTATTAAAATTTGATTAGGTGAGCTGGCAGAGACAGTGTAGCGTGTGTGAGTGATCTAGGGTTCAATCCCTGATAGTGTTACCTTTCGAGAAAAAAGAAGAAGAAGAAGAAGATCGATTTGGGAATGTCAATATTTATGGAAACAGGTTGGAGATGTTTCCAATATTGCTTTTGTGCTAAAGGGGACCACATTTCAGGCGGGTGGAACAGGTGTGAGATCTACATGTGTTAGAGATCCGGGCTATTCATTAGGTGGGGAGAACTTTGAACATGCCATATATAAAAACTCAGGGTAGCACACTTATCAAGTGTGGCACACATGTATGCTAAATCTGGACTTCTTTCTAATGGCTCATTTTTCGTATACGAGTTTGATATGCCTGATCAATAGACCAACATTATTTTTGTTCCATGGCATGTTCATGGTGTACCCTACCTGATGAAAAGCATGGATCTCTTAAACATTCCCTCATGAAATTACACACATGCATAAAATGTTGGGAAAGAATCCCTCTCCAATTCCATCAATTACAAAATGGGGGAAGTTATTTGATAATATGGCTGGAACAACTATTGTACAAGTGCTGCATGCGGGGCCTATTCGGGTGTGTTTATGACATCAAACTTGTCCATTAGCTAGGCCGACCATCAAAGTAGGACGCCTCTAAAATCAGGCTGATCCAACCATAATGTAGGACACCACGTGAAATTGGAGATTTTTAGATGGTTGTTCATTATTTTGTGGTGGAGCTAGTGTTTTAAATAGCAGTAGTGTGATGTGTAGCGTTTAGCCCTATGTAGCTTGTAGCGTAAATAGCGTAGCGTGTAGCGTAAGCTACACGATACTTCTATTTTTAAATTTAAAATATAGAAAAAATATGATAAATGGTAAGAAAAAAGCAAAAAATATAAAAATGCCTGAAAGATGATTAATTTTTCTAAGTATTAGTTATTAATTATCATTTATCAAAAGCCAATCCATGTATAAAGTCATAAACCAAATCAAATAATTATCACAACAACAACATTCTAAGCAAACCATTTTTTTTTTAATCAAACCACTTAAGTTTAGTTTTAAAGGTTTTTTTAGTGTGTGAGTATCACCCCATCTTTAACAAAGTATCGCCACCATTTTAAGTGAAAGTAAACAAAGAAAGGTTTAGTTTTAACTTTACAAACAAAAGTAAAATTAAAAAAATAAATAAATGTTCTTATCACCCTTCAAAAAAAAAAAAAAAAAAATACATTGTAGCGTATACTACAAATGCTACACACTAAATAGCTCTAGCGTACTCTACATGTACGCTACAGGAGATTTACGTTATTTAGCTATGCTACAACCGCTATTTGAAACACTGGGTGGGGCCTACCATGTTGTGTATATGCCATCCAACCAGTGCATTAAGTGAGTCCCACCATGACATGGATGCCCCAAAAATTAGGCATATACAAATCATTAGGTAAGCAGTAGGCCATACTATAGAAAACATTGGACCACCATCCAAAAACCTCCAAATCCATGTGCTGACACACATGATGGTTGGATCAACCTGATTTTTGCAGCATCCAACTTTCAGGGTGGGACTGCCCTGATGGGCAAGTTGGATGTGATGCACAGGACTTGTGGGCCCCATGTGCTGCAATTGTAAAATAAGGTTGCTCTACAAGGACTTGTTGAGGAACCAGCCTCCCTTCTCCAACTTGATTGGCTACGAAATGGAGGAAAGTTATTTGATATTCTGGAGTGTATAACGCTTGATAGTAAGCACCCTGCTTAAACGGTACTTGTGGCATAAATTAACTCGAAGGATGTTGAGAATGGAGATGTTGAGAAGGATGTTATACATAGAATTCAAGATAGGTGGAAGATGTGGAGATGTGCCTCTAGAGTTTTATGTGATTGTTGCACACCAATAAAACTGAAGGGGAAATTTTATAGGACAGATATAAGACCAGCCATGCTTTATGGAACAAAATGTTGGGTAGTTAAAGAACAACATGCTCATAGGATGAACATCGTTGACATGAGGATGTAGAGATGGATGAGTGGCAAGAGGAGGTAGGGTAGAATTAGAAATGAATGCATTTGAGGGAACTTGGAAGAAGCAGCACCAATAAGTAATAAGATGAGGGAAAATAAACTTAGATGGTTTCATAACGTGCAATGGAGACCAAGAACTACATCAATTAGGAGTGAGTTGGTTCAAGTTGAAGGATCAAAAAGGGGGAGGTGACGGCCCAAATGACATGGGTGGAGGTAGTAAGAAAAACTTGAGGACCTATGGTTGAATTGAGGATATGGTCCGTGATAGAGTGGAATGGTGGAACATGATTCGCGTCGCTGATCCCAATTAGTCGGGATGAGGCTTAGATGAAGATTTGCCTCTAAGTAATAGTCCCACAATCAAAATGGTTAACCAATCCTAACCTCTGATTTGTGGACACCTGTTTGATAGCATAGAACTACTGGATATCTTTCATTTTGAACCATATAATAAAGTCCAAGCAATCCACTAACCAGATAATCAAATAAGTGTAATCTTTTATTCATGAAACAACTAAACTGGATTAATGATTGGACATTTTAATTTGATTCAATTGTATACACACACATAATACGATGGGTGACCACATCGCATTGACCAAGATGAAGCTAACGCCATGGAAAAACTGATTCCTTTGGATGAAGTTATATTTGAGGTCTTCGATCTCGGGAGGGATATATAGAGAATTCAGGGGTGATGGTGTATATGTTCTTAGTTGTCTTTCCTTGATCCACATTTTGTAATTTCCATCTGTAGGGTCTGGAGCCTCATCCAATATGTAGGTGAGTCTATCTCTTCCTCTCAAAAATAATTTCACAGACTGAGCCCATTGCAAATAATTATTACCATCCAACTTGACAGTGGTAATCAACAAGGGGTGAGAATCCAAAGATCCCGCACCCGATCCGGATGGTATTTTGTCATCCATATGGTTTGCAAACACTAATCTGGAGCAAAAAGGTAGTAGTGGAGGTCACAAGCCAACACAGGGTTGATTGCCGCACAACCGAAGGTCCAAACAAGGATCCATAGGAGCAGAAATGAAGGAAAAACTCAAAATCCAGCAGAAAGCGTGACGAACAACCTTGCACGGACACGACACATAGCTTTAAAAAGAAAAGGGAAAGTAACAGGTATACACCAGACCTGCGGTGTATGTCCAGGAACTCCAGGGGGCCAAAAACGGTGGAGCCGCACCTCTAAACGTGCCGGAAAACACCAACAAATCTCCCCAAGTTCAAAAAAACTTCCATGGATATCTTAATTAATTAAAACTGACCAGCCATAAGGAGAAATCCCAAAAAAATCTTATCGATTTGGGAGAAAACGCGAGAAATCGAAGAATCGGGGGTTTTCCGCCGGATTTGAAAATTGGCCCAAACAAAGTTTAGATCAGCCCTAAAAATCCTATAAAAATCATCATAAATCTTCTAAAATCAAGCTTCATTAGATCATGGTCTTGCCGATGTAAAATGTTCGTATCGAAGAACACTTGTTGACATCAGTCGTACGGTTGCTGACGTCAACAGATCCATGCAGCTTCAATCAACGTAAGGTCCTGTTGCTCTGATACCAAGTAGAGGAGATAAGATTTGAAGAGAAAGAAGAGATGGAGGGGAGAGAGAGAGAGAGAGAGAGAGAGAGAGAGAGAGAGAGAGTTTGGAGCAAAACGTAGTTGGTATTACTTAGGGCTATCACACCACAACTACACTATTAAAAAGGAACTAAAGTTACAATATAGTACTTCGCAAGAGTACCAAAAGCTGAACATGCACAAACAAGGAAAGACAACTAAGAACATATATAACATCACCCCTGAATTCTCTATAGGATAAATCCCTTGGCCCTGATAGCTTCCCTATGGCATTTTTCCAATCTTTTTGGGACCTTATTAAGGCTGATTATCTAAGACTTTGCTTCTTCTAACATGTCACCTTTTGAAATGGGCAGCACTTTCATTGTCCTTATCCCGAAATTGGAATGAGTTGTTTGCCTCAAGTATTTCCGCCTTATTAGCCTGGTGGTAAGCCCTTGTAAAATCCTGGCAAAGATTCTTAGTAACAAGTTACGTCTTGTAATTCCTAAGATCGTTTCTCCTTTTCAAAGTGCTTTTGACTAAGAGAGACAAATCCTTGATAGCTCATGAATGTTTACACTCCCACGCTAGGGCGAGCAGGTCTGGTATTCTTTGTAAGCTGGACTTGGAAAAGGCTTACGACCACGTCGAATGGTCGTTTTTGGACCATATGCTTAGGAGAATGGGTTTTGGGGAGAAGTGAAGGGTGTGGATATTTTCTTGTGTCTCCTTTGCCTATTTTTTGTGCTCATTAATGAATCTCCCTTTGGCTTTTTTAAAGCCTCTTGTGGTTTGCGTAAGTGGGATCCTCTATCTCCTTTTCTCTTTATTTTAGTTTTTGAAACTCTGAACTGCATGTTGACCAGAGGCCAAGAGATGGGTATGTACAAGGATTTTGAGGTGGAAAGCTATCCTCAACGTATTTGTCATCTTCAATTTGCAGATGACACCTTATTATTCTATGAGCCTAAAAAACCCATGGCGGACCCCCTTAGCATGACCATTTGTTGGTTTCAGGGTTGAAGGTAAACCTCTCTAAGAGCAAACTCTTTGGTATTAACATTCCCTCTGATTTGTCCGGTAGGTTGGCTGACACCCTTGGTAGTGGTCCAGAATCCCTTTCAACTTCATATCTTGGTCTTCCTTTGTCTGTGGGTAAACCAACACTACATGCATGGGATAAAATTCTAGAGAGAGTGGTGCTAACCCCCCTAGAAGAGTCAGTTCCTCTCCCCGGGGGGTGAGGGGGTCCCTTTTCTATTGCCCTAAATTAGTGATCCTTCGTATTGACAAGCTCTGCGGGAATTTTTATGGTAGAGAGGGGTTGTCTCGAGGAAGTTCCCGCTCTAATGAAGTGGTCGAAAATCTATTCCCTTTTCTTCGAAGTGGGGAGTTGGTATTAAGCATTTGGAGTTAGTCAATGTGGCCCTTTTGGGCAAATGGGCTTGGAGGTTTAGTTTTGAAGAGTATCTGGAAAAGGGTAATTTCTGCCAAATATGGGCTACTTCCCCATGGTTGGTGGACTAAACCATCTTCATTATATCGAGCTTCTAGTCTTTGGAAAGGAATATCTAGGTCTTCTTTTGCACTAAGTGAGAGATTAAGGATTTGCTCCTGGACTGACCCCCAGTGTGAAAATTCCCCTCTTTCTGGAGACTTACCTTCTCTGGCTGCGTCAGTCGCAAGATATCTCCATGGTTGAATGCTTTTCTAGCTAGGGTGTGTGGGCTCCTTTTAGGAGAAGCCTAGTAGAACCTCGATTCCAAGAATTTATGTACCTTCTGGTTCGATTGCAGGGGGGTTTTCCTTCTTCCAGGCTCCAAAGATTTGAGGATCTGGACCCTTACAAGCTCAGGATCTTTCTCGGTTGCTTTCGCATGGCTTATGGGCAATAATAAGATACTCACAATCGACAACCATAGGAAGTGAGGTATGATCCTCACCAATGTGTGTCTGATGTGCTTGGAAGAAGCAGAGTCTATCAACCATCTCTTCAGCCATTGTGCCTTTACATTAGATATCTGGAATAGGGGTCTAGGAGGTGCTATTATTTGTCTGGTTATGCCTTCCTCGATCAATTAACTTTTCAAATCTGGACATGCTGATTCTGGAGGTTTGTTGGGGTCGGAAAAAATGGAGGATCTTATTTCTCACGGTCCTCTGGGCAGTTTAGAATGAATGGAATTTCCGGTGCTTTCAAAACCGAAGCGTTTCATTTGTCGGGGTATGGTACTCTTGTTTTATAGAGAATGAGCTCCTTGGCTCTTCTCAATCTTAGCTGGGTTTCCCCAGTCATGGGTTTGGGTTGTTGTATTTTTACTTTTCCTCTTCTCTTTTTTAGCTCCTATTTAAGCTTTTGCTTTTTTCTGTTTTCTTTGCTGTTGTTTTCTTTAGTGCTTTTAATAAACTCATCTTTTAAAAAAAATAATAATAATAATATGGTGGGTGACACCATATGGAATGATGGAGAGGGATATGTGTGTGGGGCCCATAATGTTGTGTATTCTAACCCATTCATCATGTGTACCTCACAAGATGGGGGAAATTCCGAAAATCGCTTGATCCAAAACTCATGTGGGCCACACCTCATGAACTTAAGAGGTGTCAGGCATGATTTTGATGGTGTAGCCTGCCTTTTGGTTTGGTCTGATTTTGTGTATGTGTAGTGAACATGTGGAGACACAACCGGATGGACAGAGTGGATGTCAAACACAACATGGTGGGGCCTATAGAGCTAGGGTTTTACATTGTACTATAATTGTTGGAGAGGATTGTAGTCCTTTACTAGAAAAGTTCTGATCATTGATATGGACCATCCGGCACGTGAAGCCCACCCTTGATGATCCATCGCTCCAAATCACTTCGACCGAATGATCTTAACCATTTTGCAAGAAATTGTTCTCTCTTATCTTAGGTCTGTTTACCAAACATGTTTATTCAGACTCGATTTTTCATAAGCAATTCTCAATAAAATTCCAAAGAACTTTTTACTAGGAACCAATTTCCCATTGCCAATGACAAATGGGCCATAAAGTTTCCCTCAGACTGTGAAGCTTTACATGATATTTGTGATATTTCACAACATGCTGGGAAACTTCCCATTATTGAAGGTGAGATATCATGATAACAATATTTAAAACATTGAAACTAACTACTTGTTAAAATATGTTTCATCGTGTAGCAGGAATACCATTGAAGAAGCAAAATATAAAGTAGCATTGAATTCAAAGATGACAGTGACATTCCAGTGAAAATCGAGAGATTCAGATTCCATTGAGACATGCAAAATTCCCTCGTTGCTACCCTGCAAGGTGATAAGCCATAATCTTTTCCCAAAGATGGAATCACATGCATGAGAATCATTATGAAAATTTCATAAATACTGATAATACAAGCAGGACATCATAGAGAAGGACTAATATGATGCAACATGCACTTAAAAGGTAAAAGATGAAAGGATACGAAAATGTAGATTCGAATAAATTTAAAACTTTAAGAATTAAGAATTTGATACAGAGTCAATGAACTTTCAAAATCCATTGGAATAATAAGAGGAAGTCTGCTACCTGAAGTTTTTCTGGTCCTTCTGCTTCAGAATAAACAAATGAAGCTCTTGAATCAGATGCATGTAAAACCTTTGGCTGATCTCCACTACTTAACTTAATAAATATATCTTGACCAAGCCTGTTCGTGAATGTCATGAATGGACGGACCAAAATTACCTAAAAAAGACAAAAATGAATTTCAAATTGAAAATGATTCAAAAGTTTTCCCTGAAGTGTTAAGCCTTTCCTCAATTACCTTTGTAGGAACAGACTGGTAGGGGGATGGTTTAGACGAAACGAAGAGCCGAATGCAATTTCCATCAGCATCATAAGCATATAAATCAATTGAACCATCCTAAGGAGAAAGAAACAGAGTTTAACACCCTTTTCCTATTTATTGAAATAATTGCTCAGCAGATTAAATGAGGACTGAACCTACCATACCACCAAGAGGAGAAAGGTCCCTAACTGGTCCAAAGCGCTCCTTCCCAGGTCTACTTATTGACACTGAGAGGCCCAATTGCCTGAGGTTTAATGCAGAATCAATGGTATATCCTTCAAGCACTTCGTCTTCAGTGATCTGCCTGAAGATGTTTTCATTGCTCTGGTTAGGATGATGTGGGAGAGAAAAATGCCATCTTCCTTTTCTCCCAGAAATATCTACAAGCCTATATGTAAGCGGTGGGCATCTGCCACTTGCAATCCAATAAGGAGCATAGACTCTAACAACCTTTGCTGCTAAATATTCCTTATTGTTTTGTTCGAGAATAACCTGAACAATCCTGCATGATATAGACAGTTGGATCTGAGTCATCTAACAGAATGTACTTCTATATACTAGCATAAAGTGTCAAAAAAAATGGAAAGATGAGAAATTAGGACAGATATTTTCAGCATATGCCAAGCATAAGCAAACCTTCCAGAGAGAGAACTTAAAGCTATTGTCTTAGATGGTATCCTGGTAGGATGTGATATGAGAACAGCCTCCTGAGAAAGAATGAAGAGATTTGTTACTAACCACCAAAAAAAGAGTGGCTACAAATCAGACAGAATTCAAGAGAGAGTAGATAAAATTTCGATAAATACATGTATGGGCTGCCATCCCCCTTGTGGAAGCAGTGAGAAGTACAAAGGGTTCCTTATATCAGCGTTATAAACTTTGACAGTCTCACTTGGACGAAATATTCCTCTAGAGCAGACAATAAACTGGCCACTTGATTGCTTTTCGAGAACAGAAAACTCAGCAGATAGGGGAAGGAAATTAATGATAGACAGTGGAGAGGTAATCACAAGTTTCCAATCCTGAATGGGATCTGAATGTATATCTTTTCCAATCTCTGTGGCTTGTATGCTCAAACAAAACCACAAACCCTGGGAATTTTTCGAAGAGTTTTGATCATTTTGCGGGCAGTACAAAAGTTTCTCAGACTCAACGAGAGATGATAAACAAATTTCAGAAATTTCTTCAGATTTACCAGAAACTTCTGATTGAGCATGCCTATCCAACGCTAAACTCCAAGAATATTCATTTGGCTCACTGACATTCTTTGGTCTTATCTGTAAGAAGTAAGATAGCCTAGGGTGTGTCGAGACTGACAAAGGCAGGGGAAGAGTTTCTCCAGGTTTCAATGGCCCAACTGATATTTGCTGCTTTCCATCGCTTGAGATACATTTCATGTTCCTGATCCATCTCCTTTGCCTTGCATAGTTCACATAATTTATGTGATTGAATGAATCAGGCCATTTTAGACGTTCCTGGTCTGGAGCATAAACCCAACCATCAGCAGTTTTCACCGATGTATTATCAACATGCCAATCATCAATCAATTCCCAGCCCGATGGCAACTCAAAATTTGGAAGTCCCTGAATAACAGAAAAAAGAAAAATTAGAGAAAATCCCAATTTTCCCTCAAATAACAATTTCTATCAGTGCCCCACAAGGTCATTCATCAACCAAGCTCTAGGTTCAGTGGTACTTTAAGTAATAGTGAGTCTACAGATGAACCTGTTTTCTTGGTAACATTCTAAAGTTACATGAAAGAAAGTGTCCACCCAGACTAAGCAAATCTATAGCAATTATGCTTTAAGAATTACAATAATTAAAGTTATAAGCTTAATGAAAAATAACAACCTAAATAAAGAAAGAAACAGTCAGAATTTGCTTCACAGAGCACAGTTGCTCACCTGATTGGAGCTAGATTGATCTGAAGATGCCGTATGAGGGAAACAACTAACCCAACCAATGGATGGGTTGTACTTCTCAGTTTCAAAGAATTCATCTGTTTCAAATCTATCAATATCAATTTCATCATCTTCGGGCTTGATATTGCCATCATCTACCGACTTCAGCTTTTCAAAAGAAGCTTTGGAGTTGAGGCATATGTCAATCATGAAATCTGTATTGTTACAAACAGAAACCAAAGACCGTATATTTACGTATCTATTACCATCTTTCACACTCACTTCACTGGCAACAACATCATTGCCTAGCCTCCAGCAAGCTGCAGGTGCAGCATAATTTAGCCTCACCGTAGTCCAGGGCCCCTCCCTAGTAGGACTTATCTGAATAAATCCAGATTTGCTGCCATCAGTAGAGTGACACTCGTCATTTTCAACCTCAGGCCTTGGAGAGTAGAGTACTGCATATCTTAATCTCCCATGGAAATTCATATCTTTAGCTCCTTGTGTGATCTGGTTTATGATTAATATCGTTACTAATGATCAGAATTAGACTTTCTACTAATTTATGATAATAGAAAATTAAAAGGTGCTTCATAAGCATTCATTCCTCCAGAACAGAAGGCACTTAACCTTCTCTTAATCATAAGTGGGTCCTTAGAAAATTGAAAGGATAACAATATGAATTAGAACATTCACCATGGATTTTGCAGAGGAGAGTTCCACCCGGCGCAAGTGATGACCAGAGTCAAATGAATTCAAACTTGGATGGAGCTCACTAGCTATCTCCTTCAAAGGAGCAGAATAGAATCCTACAGGCTGACCTGCCAAAGCGAACTCTATGTTAATGATGGAGATATTTACAACTTCCAGGAGAAAATAAGGGTATTGAAAAGAGACACATGGTTAACTAATTATGCTCTAACCAGAAGATACAAAAAAACAGAAAAGAGTACCTTTTCCTATGTCAGTCACAATGATTTCCATCACATAGTAATCCTGCAGATTAAATGACATGCAAAAGTCGTCATAAGGTGCAGAATTTCAAAAGACTGGGAATAACTTAGAACCCAAAACATTCAACCTTGAAAAAAGAACATGAAAATAACAATGCAGAACTTTCTGATCAATATGCAAGGAAATTTAAGGGTTTCTGAGAAAACAGTAAGTGAAAATTTTACATGAACATTAACGAAAGAGCATCAGATGCTCCCATTAACCTCTAGAAATTTAATGCAAAAAAATAAAGCAAATTTTGATCCAAGCCAAGGCTATGATTGTGATGATGAAAACAAAACCATATTTTGAACTTAAAAGTATAGTTGCATACTATACAGACGCTAGTTAAGACTTAAGTGAAACATGAAACAAACAAAGATTTGGTACTAAGAGCAAAATGATTTTGGAGATCCTTTCCCTTCCGTTGTGTCCAAATGATAAGACTATTCTGATGGCTACAGACAGTTTTCAATGTTAATATGCCGGAAGAAGTCTAGAACTTTTTTTTACTAAGCATAAATATCAACTAACGCAGCATATCTTGCATCAACAAGCCTCTCAAATCAACAACACGTGACATAAAAATGCCAGTACACATGGACCCAAGCAAGGGTGCACGCTGAATCCTTTGGAAGAAGGCTGAAAGATGAAAGGTTGAATCCTAGGTAGATATGGCAAGCAAGGTTGAATCCTAGGTAGATATGGCAAGCAAGGTAGATATATAAGATGCACAGGACCTGCACCCCAAATTGCGGGAGAGGAACAAAGCTGTACTTCAGAAGGTCGAAAGGGAACATTGTGTGAGAACATGCATTTATTTTTTTGAAAGATAGAGAATGTGCATTTATAGAACTTGTTTCACATGAAGGGCGTTATAAAGTGTGCAAGATGGCTATTAATGCTGCAAATTGTGAGAACGTACTTTCTCAGGAAATAATCAATGAGCTTCAATAGAGGTGTGAGCTTTGAAAGGCTTCATCCATAAAGAATCAGATGCTTCAAGTAAGGTGATGAGACAACAATTTCATCATCATCTAAGCCTTATCCCAATTAATTGGGGTCGGCTACAGGAATCCTGTTTTGCATTTCCACTCTATCAAGGGCCAGACCTTCAGTTAGCCAGCTAGACCATTAAGTCATCAAGTTTTTTTCTACTACCACTATCCACGTCCTTTTGGGCCTTTCCCTTGCCCTTTTAGAGTCTTCACCAGCTCACTCCTAAGTCCTAACTAGCATAGTTCATGGTCTCCGTTGCACATGACCAAACCATGTACTTTCACTCGTCTTATTACCTATTGGTGCTACTCCTAACTTCTCTTGAATGCATTCATTTCTAATTTTGTCATCGGTCGTCTTGCCACTCATCCATCTCGACATCATGAGACAACTAGTTATTTATTTATTGGGAACATAGACAACTGCCTATGAGTGATTATTAAATTTATAAAACATATCATGATAGTTTGTGGTGTGATGGGGGGGAAAGCATGGATACGTGCAACGCTTTTGGGTCGGCCGTGGCATGTCGAATGAAAAACCATGCATGATCTGGGAGCAAGGTGTTATTAAATTATAAAACCTATCATGATTGTTTATGGTGTGATGGGGAAAGCGTGGATACGTGCAACGCTTTTGGGTCTGTTGTGGCATGTCGAATGAAAAACCATGCATGATCTGGGAGCAAGGTGTTCCATAACAGAACAGTGGCCATAACGGCCACCGCCGTTACTGTTTCGATACGAGCCGTTACGGCCCCCAAAATGGTCATTACAGCCCTTTAAAAAAACTATCTGTTTCGATACGAGCCGTTATGGCCCCCAAAATGGTCATTACAGCCCTTAAAAAAACTATCTCTGGACCGTTACAGGTTCGTTACAGCTCATTTTTTTCTGTCACAGCCGTTTGGCCCCGTAATTCGTAACGGTTACGACCATTACTGTTGTTTAACGGCCGTTATGGCTATAACGTAACTGATTTTGTATACCATGTCTCAAAAAAACGGAATTAAGCTAGGTTGCATTCATCTAAAGAATAACAAGGTCCACTCATAGATTAGTTGAAGACAGACTTTAGACATAAGAAGCCAGTTGAAGAGAAGAAATCACCATTGTGACACAGAACCTTGCCGTTTAGGAAATGTTTGCCTCTGATACCATGTAGAGGAGATAAGATTTGAAGGGAAAGAAGAGAGAGAGAGAGAGAGAGAGAGAGAGAGAGAGAGAGAGAGAGAGAGAGAGTTTGGAGCAAAACGTGGTTGGTATCTCTTAGGGCAACCACACCAAAACAACTCTGTTAAAATAGAACTAAAGTTACAATATAGTACTCCGCAGGAGTACCAAATGCTGAACATGCACGAACAAGGAAAGACAAATAAGAACATATACAACATCACCCCTGAATTCTCTATAAATTCTTCTTTTGCCTTTTGAAACAAGAACTTCAACATAAAAGAGAGCGCGCTCAAACCATTAGGTAGGAGCCGATCTCAGGTGATCCTCTCATCACTCCTACCATTAGAGAATCGGCCACTCCATTAAAATTTCTCAGAACACAAAAAAGATAACATTCAAACAAGATACAGGAGTCCTAATTTCCAAATTACAAAAGCTAATTTCCATGATCCCAAAACTTCTTAAGCAGCCCATCTAATCGCATTTTTAGAGTCTCCCTCGAGAAGTCACCTAGAAAGTGAGTTTGAGAAAATACTAAGCTGCAAGAGCAATGGCTTCATTTGAACCAATAACCCATAGTTCTAAATCAGAAAATTTTATTAAAAAAGAAAAGTTTAAAACAGTACAAAGAAAAGGAAAGGTAAGTAGGTGATGAGATATTGGCCCTCAAAACACATCATGCGACTAGGGAATCATCCTCATGAATGCTCACAATTTCCTCCATTTTGCACCCCTTAAGTTGGGGAACCTCTAAAGGCCAAGATAACATCTTTCCCTTTGACCTAAGGCTTCTTTCTGACTACTATTCTAATGCAGGCCCACGGCCCAATTAGGCCCACACATGCCCACTGTATGGGCCCAACCCGCTTAGGCCCATATAGGACCATTGTATGGTCCAACAAGACATAGACCCATAGCCCAACATGTGCTAATTTTTAAGCGGATTATCCACATATTTGGGGGGCCTAAATTAAGGATTATAATTTACTATTTTCCAAAGATATGGAGGGTTGATTTAAAGATGTGGGGAGGGTATAATTGATATGATTGAAGATATGGGTTGGTTTTAGAGATATAATTACTTTCCATGTTTGCTTTTTTATTAAACTTTTACCATATTAAGGAATATTAGATTGGTTCATAATAAATTGTGATTGATTCTCTTAGTTAGGAGGTTTCAATTAAAGATTCATTTAGGAACTATAAACGGCAATGGTGGTATAGGAGTTAGTCATTCGAATAGTTTTCTAAGTGTGAGTTTTCTTACAACTTTTTTAGGAAAAGAAGGTTAATATTAATAAAGTTCTCTCCCTCTCTACTCCTTTGTTCTTGTGGGTGTACTATTTTTTTATTTCTTGCAATTTGGGTATCAAGATCTTATTGACTCAATAACTGAGTCGCACCATTTTGATATCAGAGCCAGTCATCTTTGGAGATTTTTTTACTCTACATCACCCTCTAATGGCTTCAAAGGAGATGACACAAGAAGAGTTTCTGCAACCCAATTGATCCGCAAACTCACAGAGTAAGTAGATCAATTCACGCATGCGATAGACGACCTCACTAATCAAGTGGGGGAGCTCCAGCGTGGAGGGAATCTGGAGACCGAAGTCGGAACGTGGACATGTAGGGAGTAGCTCCCACCAAGGTTCTAACCAACAACGGGAGGCCCCAATTTGGGAAGACATTAATGATTGAATCTTTCGATTCTTGGAACGTGATAGAGAGCCCAGAATTAAGGTAAAAATTGCGGAATTCCATGGTTGCATGTTGAAGACTTCATCGATTGGCTAAGCAAGGTGGAAGGTGTTTGATTACAAGTCGTGGATAATCGGAAGGTGAAGTTAATAGTTGTGAAGTTTTCCGATCATGCATTAACATGGTGAGGTGATCTCCAAGCCGAACAAATCCATCAAGGAGAAAATAAATTCTTGGAAAAAGATGAAAAAGAAGTTAAAAGGGAAGTTCTTACCTGTAACTTATGCCCATAACCTCTATCAAAGATGTCACAATCTACGTCAAGGGAACAAGTCGATGAATGAATATGCCAAGGAGTTTCATACCTTGACATCACGGGCGGGATTTCTTGATTATAAAGACCAAAAGATTTCAAGATATCTTAATGGTCTTAACCTAGATATCAAAAATGATTTGGCTTTCAAAGATGTTTTTAAAATGTCTGATGCATATACACTTGCATTGAAAGCCAAGGAGATAATTAATTGGGGACTTGGGAGACAATTTGGTACCCCACGAGGGCCGTCATCGACAACAAGGTAGTATGTTAACCTCCCACGTAAGGCAACCACAGAGCTTCCCATAGGCCGAGGGACAATAGGTCAATGTCCAATAATAAAGTCAAGCCCCAACCTGGGGGAGGTTGTTATGAATGAGGGGCTAATACACCCAAGATGGGACAGTAACATTTATTTCACTTGCTTTAAGTTTGGGCAACTGGGGCATCGTTCCTTTCCTTGTCCTAAATATCAATCCACAATTAAAGTAAATTTGATTGAGGAAGGAGAATATATAGAAGATACTGCCAACTACATTCAAAACAAAATTGAAGGGGACAGAATATGAAGACCATGCATATATGAAGATGAGGTGCCTATTGGGGAGGATGCAACAGATATGCATGGTTATAGAGGAGAGTCGTTGGTTATCCAACGGACTATGTTATCGATGTCTTGAGTGGTTGATGAGGAAAGATAGTTGCAACACAATATCTTTCGCACCACTTGTACTTCTAATGGGAAAATGTGCATCGTTTGGTAGACGGAGGAAGCAACAGGAACATTGTCTCACAAGAAATGGTGAACAAATTAAAACTCAAAGAACATAAGCATCTGCAACCATATTAAATTCGTTGGTTTTAAAAAGGAGAAATTTCTATTAATTCTAGGTGCTTAGTCTATTTCCCTATTGGATCCAAGTACAAAGATGTGTGTAGTGTGACATGATCATGGATGCATGCCACATTTTGTTAGGGAGACCTTGGTTGTGGGACCTAGATATGGTGCATATGACTTGGGCCAATACCTATTCTTTCGTTAAGGATGGCGTTAATATCACATCACACCTTATGAAATGTCTTCCAACACCCAAATCTGATAAAGAAGAGAGTAGAAAATCACTCGGTGTATAGAAATTTGAAGAGGAAAGTAAGAAGATTGGCATCATCTGTCTTGGTAGCTAAAGAAGACATGAAGCAGTCAGATGATCTGCCTCTCATACAAGAGTTTCTTCATGAATATAGAGACTTAGTGCCTAAAGAACTCCTACTTGGACTTCCTCCTATGAGGAATATTCATCACCACATTGATTTAGTGTCGAGTTTGAGTCTACAGAATCCTGCGCACTACTAGATGAGTACGACTAAACATGTCGAGCTCTACCGACAGGTTATTAAGTTACTATAGAAGGGTTCAATTCAAGAAAGTATATCATTGTATGTTGTTCCTGCATTATTAACCCCTACGAAAGATGGGTCTTGGAGGATCTAGGCAGAAAGTCGTATGATCAACCGGATTGCTATCAAGTATTGGTGATGTAAGACAATGGCCTAATCTAAACATACGCATGTAAAACATGTAAAATTCAGCGGAATCATGTAGCAAATCAAGTAAACATCCACCTTTCATCATCATAAATCAGAAAATCACAAGGGAAACATACAATAGACGGGCTATCATCACAAATCACGCAATACTAGGTTCAAATCATGCGTGGATTGGATCCGGTGAGGAATGGGACCTCCCGATCTTGCATGGTTATCACCCAACAACCGAAATGATTCACTAGTCCAAGAAATCAAGGAATTTCTAGATTAGGGAATCTCAAAATCTGAGAAAAGGGTTTCGGATTGTAATTTCAGATTTTGGGGTTGTGGAGAATATGAGAAAATAGGTTTAGGAAAAAGAGAGAAGATGGGGGATTACCTTAGAAGAAGAAAGTTTGGAAGAAGGAATAAGAAAGAAGAGAATTGGAGAGGAAGAGAGAGATCCACCAAGAGAGGAGAAGGAGCCACCAAAGGTTTTTTTTTTTTTTTTTTTTTTTTCAATAATCAATAGCATAATGAGAACCAAGGTTCGGGCAATACCCTTATAAATTTCAGAATTAACATAATTACCAAAATACCCCTACTATCAAAATTTCAAAAAAAAAAAAAAAAAAAAAGACATTCGCACGAAAAAACGACCCAAAACTCAAATAAGTAAAAGTGCATAAAATCAAATCAAATCTAAGATGCCCGATGGCCTCCAATGATGGCACGATGAAAGTAGGCCATGACGAATCAACGGTCCGATCACATCATCATCGCGATCCAACGGTCCGATCATCTCCTCCAAGCAACTTACACATGTCTTCTCAAGGTGGGGTCTTCTCAAATGTCTCGAACCACGTGTAAGGTCTTCGATGCTCCTCAAGTCGTCACGAACGATCCAGGCCCGTCATCGAGCCAAAGAGATGCAGGCGTCACTCGCCTCCTACGCTGATAAACCCTAAAGGGCCTGATGTCCTCATCAATTGGTTTCCTATTCCCCGCTTGGATGATATGTTGGACGTGCTGCATGGGGCAAAGGTCTTTTCAAAGATTGACCTATGCAGCGGATATCATCAAATACATATTCAGCTCAGGGATGAGTGGAGGACTGCATTCAAGACTCCAGATGGGTTGTACAAGCATCTCATCATGTCATTTGGCCTTTCAAATGCACCAAGCACTTTCATGAGGCTGGTGACAGAGGTACTCCATACTTTTATGGGAAACTTCTTGGTTGTCTATTTTGATGATATTCTTGTTTTTAGCCCTGATGCATTTGTTCATCTTGATCATTTACGACAAATATTTGATGTCCAACGAAGGGAATTACTATTTGTTAACTTGAAAAAGTAATCCTTCCTTGTTGATAGTATTGTGTTTTTTGGAGTATATTGTGTTCGCAGAAGAGATCAAGGTTAATCAAGAAAAAATCAAGGCCATTGCAGAGTGGCACACCCCATGAACCCTTCCAGAGGTTCGTTCTTTCCATGGCTTGGCGACATTTTACCGGAGATTTATCCGGAATTTCAGCACCATCATTGCACTTATCACCGATTGCATGCGGGGAGGCAAGTTCAAATGGACTAAAGCAGTGGATCAAAGCTTTGGTGCCATAAAAAATTTAAAAAAAAAAAAAAAAGATGAGAAAAACTCCAGTTCTTACACTTCCAGACTTCAATAAAGTCTTTGAAGTGGAAAGCGGCGCTTCAAATGTTGGCATAGGGACAATGCTAAGTGACGAAGGAAAGTCGATCGCTTTCTTCATCTCGAAGCTTAATGATGTACGAAAGAACTACGCCACGTATGATTTCAAATCCAAGCACTACGACATTGGAGATGTTACTTGATTCATCGAGATCATTCTATACTCAAAACATGAGGTGTTGAGATATCTCGATTCCCAAAAGAAGTTAGAATGCTCGTCATGCGAAGTGGACGACTTTCCTATAAAAATATACCTTCCTTACAAGGGGAACTTACAATAAGCTAAATTTTAAGAAGATTGGTGCATGCCGAGTCAAAAGGAAGTTGGGTAACAATGCTTATGAAATCGAGTTGCCAAAATGACTTCGATATCTCATCAACTTTCAATGTGACAGACTTATTCGAGTACCATAGCGAGGCATTTGATGTGAAAAATGAAGCCATTATCAATATGGATAAATGGCTGCCAAATAAAAAGAAGGAAGAAGTTGAACAAGTGTTACGAATGAAGATCGTTAACACTTGACGGGGCCAATACAGGCAATACTTTGTGAAATGGAAGAACGGGCCATATTCTGAATGCACAGGAATCACAGGCAACTGAATTAAAAAAAAAAAAAAAATGGATTTGGAACTCTACTTATATGAAGCATCCAACTTGTCAGAGTCAAGTTCTTTAACCTCGAGGGAATGATGCAAGCCCATGGCCTAGTTAGGCCCATCCAGGCCCACTATAGGGCACAGCCCACTTAGGCCCACTGTATAGCCCAACAAGACATAGGCGCATAGCCCACCGTAGGCCTAACCTGTGCTGATTTTTGGGCGGATTATTTGCATATTTGGAGCCCTAAATTAAGGATTATAATTTACTATTTCCATAGATATGGAGGGCTTATTTAAAGATGTGATGGGGGTGTAATTGATATGATTGAAGATATGGGTTGGTCTTAGAGATATAATTACTTTCCATGTTTCCTTTTTTATTAGGCTTTTACCATCAGTGTTTTAAATAGCTACGCTATGTAGCGTGTAGCTTACTCTACGTAGCGTAGCTTAGCCTAAACGCCACGTAGCTCATGAAAATAGCTTAAGTTGCATGTAGGCTGTGCTACATGATTAATTTGGATATGTTACACGCTTCATAGACTACGCTACACATTACATAGCTCACATTCCAAGTCATTTTTCACTATAACATTAAAATCAATAATGTTTTTAATGATTTTGTTACATTTTTCTATTTCAATGAAAATTCATTAGTCTTCTCGATGCTTTTAGTAAAATAATATAAGAAATAGTTTTTAAATCAGTTTTGTTGCTCTTTCTTCACTTTTATACTTAATCATCACCCCTTGCTATTACTTTAAGTTGCATTTGGTTGCACCATATATCATGAAATTTTGTTAAATTTTGTTATTAATCATCTAATTTGGTGCAACCAAGTGCAACCTTGATTAAAAATATAAGTAGTGTGTAGCTTACGCTACACGCTATGTAGCTTATGCCTCACGCTTCAAAGGGGTGAAGGCTACGTTACACGTTATTCGCAATTTAAAACATTGCATATTAAGGAAGATTAGATTGGTTTGTAATAAATTGTGATTGATTTTCTTAGTTGGGGAATTTCAATTAAAGATTCGTTTAGGATCTATAAAAGGGGGAAATAGGTGTAGAAGTTAGTCATTCGAATAATTTTCTAAGTGTGAGTTTTCTTAAAGCTTTTGTAAGAGAAGAAGGTTGATATCAATAAAGTTCTCTCCCTCTCTACTCCATTGTTCTCGTGGGATACTATTTTTTTTCTTGCAATTTGGGTATTGAGATCTCATTGACTCGATAACCGGATTGCACCATATTTGAAAATTCTTTGTTGTGTCCTTTCCAAAGGGACCAAAGGCTTAAAGAGGAGGCGCAACACCATAGCATTTTTTTTTTCGGGGAAAATCCACCCTCTCAACACTAGGAATAAGGCTTCGACCATTCCGAGTATGACCCATTTCATATTAAACATGGCCAAGAAATAGAAAGAATGCCATCTCGCATCAAATGAAGATGTGATTCACCGATTTAGCATTTTTTTTATAGAGGGAGCAACCATTTATGATAATCTTCTTTCTGAGTTGTCCATTGTCAGGATCTTATCTCATGCAATGATCTACTCAAACATGACTACTCTAGAAGAGCCGAGATAGTGACCTACATAGGCCTAAGCTATCACCCTTCCACTTACAGACGTTTGCTCATCCCGACTATAGGACAACATTGTGTACTCTATCTTGGGGTCTTACGAAATCACATGTTTCCTCGTCATTGAAATTTCTGCGAAAAACAAGGACCAAATGATCTCATTTCCCCACCATATTGAAAACATCAGCTATAAATCTGTCATAGTTTGTATAAATTTGCAAATTCCTATTGAAGTGGGGTTTCACCAAACCATACATCCTCCCAAAATCTGATTCAAGAACCATCACCCACCACATGACATGCCTTCCACAAACTCTTCAGATACCCCATCACTGCCTTCCGTCTACCTTTTGACATATCGTAATTGGAGGACATAACTTTCTTTCACAATTGATTATCCTCCAACTAGTTGGGAGAAGGCTTTGATGATGGTGATGAATTGGTTACCAGACCAGAATCTCCACAACCCCTTCCCCAAATGAGCTCAATTCACTGTAACAAGATCATTTATTCCCATGAAGTCCTCATCTGGCAATGAGCACACTGTGTTCCACACTACCATATGAAGCCTTAGTTGTAGGAATCATAATGCCCTTCAGAATTGTGCTCCTGTTCCTGCTTCCTAGCCACTTATACATGCTAACATTTTAGAACAAACACTTTGCCACTCCCACTTGCTGCTTCACGCACGCTTCATTCAACTATAGAGCCAACTTCTTTTTTCTCCTCCATACCCCTTCATAAGAATCCTCTTTGGATTTCTTCAATACGACAAACCAGGCTTTTTGTGCAGTGAAATACGGACATAAAGTCCATCAGCATATTTGATGATGCAGCTTTAATCAAAGTGATGCAACCATTGTGACCGATATTTTCTCTTCTAGGTTGATAACTTCCTATCAATCCTCTGGATCGTCAAGTCCAAAAGGCATTTCATTAGTTTGCCTATGCAAATGGTGGCGAACCAAGATAGGTCGAAGGGAAACTTCCCGTCTAGCACCCAAACTCCATAACAAGAGTTCCAATCCACTCGTTTGATACATGAATGCCCAACATTTTGCATTTTTTTTTATTTTTTTTGTTCTATTGATCTTTTTGTCCCAGGACAATGTTGAAGCATCTAAGCACATAGCAAAGGTTAGATTCTCCACATGCTCTTTGTGTGCCCTGCATAACAAATTATCATCAACATACTCAAGATATAAGCTCCCCATGTTATCTTTACTACCTGAGAAGCCGCTAATCAGCCCTGTATACGATGCTTAGGTAACCATTTGATAAGAGTTTCCACAACAACTACAAACAAAAGATGGGATAATGGGTCCCCTAGTCTGATGCCTCTAATCCCCCATGAAAAAGAAAAAAAAAAACAAAAAAAAAAAAGAATCTTTAGAAGCCCTATTTACGACAACTCAATAATGTATCAATGATAAAAACACTGAAATTCGTTGTCTCCACTTCACTCCGAAGTGGATCTTGCACTGTCACAATCATCATCATCATCATCATCATCATCTAAGCCTTATCCCAATTAATTGGGTCAGCCATTCTCTATCATTTTATTCAGATTCTTGATGGAAGTTATGGCATAAGTTTGACACCGGCTACCAACCTAACACAACCCTCCTTTATACGGGCTTGGGACTCGCAATGAGAGCACATAACTCCCATAGGCACAATGTCATAGACTATTACATAGGTTGACACAACCCTCATTGATTGTTATCAACCTATGTAATAGACTATTTGAGTGCTCTTGATTGTAATCAACCTATGTAATTGTCCATTACATTGCATTTGCAGGAATTTTATGCTTCTCATTGCTGGTCCCTAAAATTTAATTATGTAGAGATTTTGAGGTATTTTGGGGACTGGTAGAAAACATTCATCATGTGTGTAGCTGCGGATTTGGGATTTAAAAAGTTTTGTTTTGATAGCTACTAACCCTTTTGCGTTGTGTATTGTCTATTGAGACATTGAACTCAATGTTTTTTTTCTCATTCCTTTTCTTCATGGTTGTTTCTCTCTATTTGATGTTTTGTGGTGGATTATTGCTGATTTATGGCAATTTTCTTCTCTTTAGTAAGTTTCCATCTATCAAACAAGATCACAACAACATTGTATCATTGCCATGCTTGCCTTGCTTGCGAATAATGATGTTGGTACAGTGTTAGTTAATCCTTCTAAACAGGTGCTGCTCTCAGATTCCTTCTCTTGATTCCTAGCTGTTTATACTAGTTAACATTTCAAAGCAACCACTTCCCCACTCAACTGAATATGTTGCCACTTGGCTTCACTCTCCGTCCAATTATAAGTGGTTTATGTTATTCAGAAATAGTTCACAGCCTTCTAAAACATAAAAAGCAAAGGAATCGGTGAGAGCATAGAAACACTATTCCTTTTCTTTTTCTTGACAAGGTCATTGATGCATTTCAGCTCACTTTTTGAAAAGGTGGATACTAGTACTTGATCCACAGACCATCTCTTGCCAGTACTATTTTCCAAGAGATCGGTGTCAAGCTAGTCGGTTTTACAAGCCTGAAGATTTAAGCTCAATTCTATACTTACCAGAGAATCAACTTTAAAGAAGAATGTTTCACTCCAGTTCACCAATGCAAGCCCACCAGATGAGGAGTTTTCTGAGGTGACACCACAAGTGCGTGCACTTTGTTGCTGCAGCAATGATTCATTAGAAATGGATCGGTTTGGGAGAAGGCGGATCGCTGTTGTGTATTGGTGAGTAGTCAATCCAGTAACATTGGGTAACTGCATGGTAAACAAACACAGGTTTTCATTTGAACAAGCAACAACATGATCAAAACAATCAGGAAAGGACTTTAGAGATAATTGGCAAAACTAATAGCTTAAGCACATGCGAAAATAAGAAATCATTACAATAATGAATCTCTACAAGAATTTGGTTACAGCATCAGTGAAGACATCCATATCAGTGTTTTAAATAGCTATGCTATGTAGCGTGTAGCTTATGCTACGTAGCGTAGCTTAGTCTAAACGCTACGTAGCTCTTGAAAATAGCTTAAGTTGCATGTCGCCTATACCACATGATTAATTTGACTACGCTTACACGCTTCATAGACTACGCTACATGCTACATTGCTCATATTACAAATCATTTTTCACTATAACATTAAAATCAATAATGTTTTTATTGATTTGTTTTATTTTTCCATTTCGATGAAAATTCGCTAGTCTTTTCAATGCTTTTAGTAAAATAATATAAGAAATAGTTTTAAATCAGTTTTGTTGCTCTTTCTTCACTTTTATACTTTATCATTACCACTTGCTATTACTTTAGGTTGCATTTGGTTGCACCAAATATCATGAAATTTTGTTAAATTTTATTATTAATCATCTAATTTGGTGTAACCAAGTGCAACCATGATTAAAAGTCAAAGTAGTGTGTAGCTTATGCCTCACGCTTCAGAGGGGTGAAGGCTACACTACACGCTATTCGCTATTTAAAACACTGGTGACCGGCTTTTTTTCTCATAACTCTCTTGTAAGGATCGTATAGCCCTAGTCATCCGCAAATGTACAGATTGTTGTTGTAGAGGATTTAGTGAATGTGGAATGATAGTTTGGTGACTAAGGTGTTGATCTAATTGGCCTTCGGATAGGGGATTCCCTGAAAGTCACCCAGATGATAAGATTCCAACACTTATAAAGATTGTTGAACTCTTCTTCTTTGAAGTTTGTTAAACCACAAGAGACTACTTTGTGAAAACCCAAACTTGTTTCTATAATTTATAGACGAGTTGGAAAAGTTATAGAGATTTGGAGAGATCTTAGCAAAATAGGAATATCCTAATCTACTCAACCCCTCCCCCAAAACTAAACGCAAGGCACTCTGAAATGAGCCCCCCCCCCCAAAAAAAAAAAAAATGCAAGGTGCTCTGAAATGAGTAGTTTGAGAGGTATGATGAACATTTATTCAAAAGCAAAAGAAAATGCAACTATAGCATGAGGCGAGCAAACACATTTAATGACTTCTAGGATGTGAATCAATGGCACTTTCAATGACTGGTAAATGATCAAGTTCTGTGATGGCTTCCTGATTTTGTTCTATCGGAAGTTTTGTGATACTATAAAAAAAGGACGTGATTGATTTTATTAACGAGTTTTTTTGTTTCAAGTGCTCTGTCTCCGAAGCTTGGTTCCACATTTGTAGCAATGATTCCGAAAAAGGAGGGAGCAGAAAGTTTATCAGACTACAGGCCGATTAGTCTTTTGGGAGGTCCATATAAAATCATGGTCAAGATTCTAGCTACGAGATTTAAAGAAGCAATAGGGGGAGTTATGTCAAAGTCTCAGGGAGCATTTGTAGCAGGGAGGCAGATTGCGGATAACGTTCTAGTGGCTCATGGATGCTTGCCACAGGAGAAAGGAGAAAGGGATGGTTTGTAAGCTGGATGTTCATAAGGCATACGATCATGCTAGGATTTCCTCTATTACATGCTTCATCGTGAGAGATGGCGGGTACGTGCGTGTTGCTTCGACGGAGTTTCGATCTTGGTGAATGGTACGCCGAACGGGTACTTCTCTTCATCTAGAGGGTTGCGGCAGGGAGACCCTTTGTCTCCTTATTTGTTTGTGGTGGTGATGGAAGCTTTGAGTAGGATGATTGATAAAGGGGCCAAGGAGGAACTATTGAGGGGTTTTGCTATTGATAATTCTGATTTCCAATTGACACATCTCCAGTATGCGGATGATACACTTTTGCTTGGCAAGGCTGATGAAGAGTTGGTGGAGAACCTGTGCATGATTATTACATGGTTTGAAGTAATGTCGACGCTCAGAATTAATATCTCAAAGAGTGAATTACTAGGAGTAGGATTAGCTAAGGAAGATGTGGTTTTTTTTTTCTTTCTTTCTTGCAAGTCTATTTGGGTGCAAGATAGGATCCTTTCCGACCACTTACCTCGGGCTTCCTTTGTGTATAGGTAAGCCTCCAAAGTGTGTTTGGGATAAGGTGATCGAGCAGTTCGTTAAGAAGCTTTCGCAATGGCGGACTAGATCTCTATCATTAGGGGGGAGGATTACTCTCATTAAGGTGACGATGTCAAATTTACCGGTCTATTTTATATCTTTGTTTAAATGCCCAAAATCGGTGCTAGCGAAGTTAGAGAGAATTAGAAGAGATTTCCTTTGGAAGGGAGTGGAGGACAACCATAAGTTCTACCTTATGAAGTGGGAGGAAGTGTGTAGGCCATGGGAGCAAGGGGATGCCGGTTTGAGAAGCCTGGAGAGAATAAATGATGCTTTGATAGGAAAATGGGTGTGGAGGTTTGGGGTGGAAGAGGAATCATTTTGGAGGGAGATAAGTGTGTAGAAAGTATGGGGTTGATGAGGGGGGATGGTGGACTCAGTCATCATCATTGTATAGGTCTTCCTTAGTGTGGAAAGCGGTAGCACGTATCAAGCATAAGGTCTGGGAAGGGGTTGGGTTCTCTCTAGGTAATGGGCTAAAGATCAAGTTTTGGGAAGACATTTGGGTAGGGGAGCACAAATTGCGAGAGGTGTTTTCGAGGATAGCTAGGATGGCATTGGGGGAGGGGATTGTAGTGGCGAGTTGCTTCTTGTTCCAAGGTGATGTATGCATTTGGGTTCTGCTGTGTAGGAGGAATTTGTATGATGACGAGATTGAGGAGTTAGTTGGTTTGTTGTCCGTTCTTGATAAGGAGATGCCAGTTCTATTTGAATCGGATTCTATGGTGTGATTGAAAGATAGATCTAGAAGATTTTCCGGTTAGATCATTCTATACTTATTTGGAAGGACGTGATTTCATTAGTGAGATTAGTCCGTCTGTGGAAGTTTGGCGTTATGGTGCTCCTTCTAGGGCGACGGCTT
This sequence comes from Liriodendron chinense, assembly GCA_003013855.2. NCBI lineage: Eukaryota > Viridiplantae > Streptophyta > Magnoliopsida > Magnoliales > Magnoliaceae > Liriodendron > Liriodendron chinense. Next base: position 7,004,125 of record PVNU02000637.1, on the reverse strand, counting down.
TTGTTCGCCTAGTAGTAGTAAGGTTGTGACAATGGATAATCTCAGGAAAAGAAAGATGATTCTTCCAAATATTTGTATAATGTGCTTTCAGGATGAGGAAATGGTGGATCATCTTTTTATTCATTGTGCCTTCGTGAGATAGGTGTGTCGGTAGTTCTTCAACCTTTTTGGAGTTATGTGGGTTTTGCCAAATAACATTGGTCAATTTTTTTATATGTGGCACGAGGGTAGTCATGGGAAGGCGGGCCAGAAGGTGTGGCATCTTGCCTTGTTGGCAGGTTTATGGTTTTTATGGTTGGAAGGGAACAATAGAACTTTAAAAATTGTTCGGGTCAAGTTCAAGTAGTGTTTAACAAGGCAAAATCTCATGTAATAGAATGGGCAGTGGCCGCAGAGGTTGTAGTTCATTTTCTGATCAATTGGGCTGATCTATAAAGGCTCTTGGGAGGTTGTATAGTCCTTTTCTTTTTTAATATTCTGGCTTTGGCCTTTTCCTGCAATAAAATTCTGTTATAATCACTAAAAAAAAACGATTGGTAAATGATCTGGTGGCACTTCTCGTGGCCGGGATGTTAACAATTATTCTTTGGGTGGATACACACAGTGGTTGGGAGTTCAACCGTTGCTTTTTGGTGGCTCTAGATATTTCGATAACAAAAAAAGGGCATAGTAACAAGTCTGATCCATATGCTAGACACAAGAACAAGTTTGGAAAGGGTTATTGGAAACGAGTTTGTGTCGGAAGAGGATGGGGCAACATTGACAGAAAGCCGCCCTCGAGTGACGATAACCATTGTTTGTGGCGTGCCATGGTTCTTTGTGCTGCGGTGATGGTGGATAGTAATGTCCTACCGTTGCGGTGACGCTAATACGACAAAGGAAACGAAGAATGGGAGGAGGAAAAGGAGAAAGGAAAAAAGGGGCTAGGGTTTTGCGAACCCTAGCTCTAATACCATGTTAAACCACAAGAGACGACATTGTGGAAACTAAAACTTATTTCTCTGAGAATAACTGGAATATATAAAAGAGATGGGGTATTTTTAGAGATTTGGAGAGATCTTTATAGATACATATCTTACCAAAATAGGGAATATCCTAATCTAGTAAGATTACCCTAATTTACTCTAACAAAGTTGGATTGTTATTGTATTTCTCTTTAACTGTCAAATCATGGGCCACCAATCAAACGGTCGAAATCTATTGATCTGTAAGCTTTTCGAGCAATCCCCCATCCACTTTAGGGACTATCACATCAACAATTTATATTACCAATCTATAACTCTTTATTATGCTTTTACACTCAATTTTGAGACTAATGTGGGGGGGCATTGTCACACCGGGCTCAAGTGCGGTAGCCTATGGAGGCGGGGACACACTCGGGGTGGGTGGCCCGTGTGAGGTGGGTGGCTCATGGACTCGGGCCCCACCTGCGTGGGTGTCTCGTGGATTTGGGCCCCACCTGTGGACTCAGGTGGATCGTGTGATGCATACCCATGGACTTGGGGTCTCCGAAGGAGGGTCCGACCGAGGGCCTAACCCATGGACTTGGGGCCTGGGCTATGAGATGAAGGAATTGATTTGCCATGCTCTATCAGTTCAAGCTTTTAGAGCAAGTGGTTAGTCGTCCTGCATCAGAGACACTAGCTTTTTTTTTTTTTACTTTTCTAAGAGATAAGGTTGAGGAAGTCTTGGAAAGGAATTTAAACCTACGGTGGTCACAATTCAAAAGAACAAGTGTATCATCCAAGAGAAACTTATGTGAAATACAGACCAGAAAAAATATTGCCAGAAAGGTTTTGAAAGAGTGTTTTTGTCCACATTTGATGAAATGTATAATACCTTTGCTTTAGAAAATCTATTTTACTAGTTTTCATTTCTCTGCGGAAGGAAATTGTATTATCCTTCTGATCTGCATTAAGGATTTTGCTAGTTGGCCTCTTCTAGCTTGTATCAATCATTAACAATTGACTACCAGCCACAGTAAAAAGCTAGTACCCAACGTGACTATTAATTTGACAAATTCTAGCTCAAGGTGATGGTTTTCATTGAATCAATTCAAAGACAAGATCCGCAGCCGTTATGAGCATCTTTCACAAGCATAAAATAGAACAAAAATTGAAATATTTTGCGATCCGAAAAGGCAATCAGACCTCAGCATCTGAAATAATGATTGTCAACATCGTCCAAGATATTCTTCTGAGATTTCCTTTCAAGTGAGAGTCCAACATATTCTTCGAGACCGGAACCTTCACATGCTTACTATCGCCAGATGGCATCCTGATAATGTTTGAGGTTCCCCTATTTTCAGTAGCTCGTATAAATATGTCACGTCCAAGCATGTTTTTTGGTATAATGTAGTAATTTTTCCTGTGATGGATGTCAATGATTGAGCGTCCATCATAAGTTGGTGAAACAGCTTCCTGTTTAATGCACTGAAGAAGATTAGAGACGGAAGTACTTAAGACTCACAGAGAGCAAACAGATATTAGATTGAAAGTCACAGATCCTAATCTGAAAGACGAAAAGGATGTAAAAATAAAAAAATAAAAAAATAAAAAATCTAAAAAGATTTGTGGAAAATCAGGCAGAACTCACTCTCTTCTTATAAGATTCATGCGAATGGCTAAGATTATTCCAGCTTGTATATGCTTGAAGAATCATGTTTGCATTCGATACAGAAATATTCAAATTCAGATCCCTTGTAGATGTCACACGTAGCTGGGAAGCAGCGCCCGGTGCACTTAGATCATACTGGTACCTGCACATGATTTTCAGTAATATATCACGTTTAACCAAATCTTCATCCTCATCTTTTTTTTCTTTTTTTCTTTCATGAATTCATCATCTTTTTTTTTCTTTTTTACTTTTATGAATACAATGTTTTGTTAAATTGAAGGGAAAAAAAAAAAACCCACAGCATGACAAGGGCCTAGCCAAACACTCAAATTACAAGGGATCCCGGCCAGAAAGGCGAATGGAAAAGCAACCCCACCCCAACCCAAGACCCGCTTAGCCTACAAGACTGTGATCCAAAACAAGCAGATTAGCCCTCTTGACAGCATCTTTAAACAGATTATCTTCTCTGGGGTTTGCCAATCTCAGCACATGAGAGAACGAAATACACACAGAGGTGGAGACATCAAATGCTTCCTCCAATATGTCAGCCAAGGCCCAGGGATATGGACCCTCCCTATTCCACTTGAGAGCATTCTTTGAATTGCCTTCAATAATAATTGTTGAATCCTTTGCTTGCAACAATTCTCAGATCTCGAAGAAGGGCAGCACTTCAGTAAAGCTTGAGTCTTGAAAACCCACTAGACTCAAGAATTAAACCATCAATACTCTATTGTTTGAAACGAGCCCTCCAATACCCACTGGCCCTGGGCTAACCACAGAGCTACTGTCAAAATTGAGTTTAAATGAACCTGCTGGGGGGGGGGGGGGGGACCATTGGATAAATTCCACCTTCTTTTACCTGCCACAGCACAGGACTTCCTCCCAACTTGACTGAAACAGTCCTAGGAGTGCCACACATGCCTTTATCCAGCATACCCCACTCCTCATCATAAATTCATAGCCAGGATTGTTTTCCTTACACATGTAAAGAGTAAACTATGAAACTGCAGCTTTCCAAGGAACTCAGTATTCAAGCTTATCACTTTTTTTCAGGTAAGAGTACACAACTGAAAGTACCTTCTAAACAATCTATAATGAATAGTATTGCTGGGAATCCTACCATTACTACTAAATGCATACTGAGGATATATGGGCTTACATACAGGAAGAAAGAATTGGTCAACACTTCATAAAGAGCCTGTGTAATGCACGAATGGGACCAAACGACAGATTCAGGTAAACCTATTAAGAAACAAAATGCTGAAATACTTGAATATGTAGTACGAAAGATCACCTTAGAAATCCATCCATTGGCTCAACAAAGGGCTCCCAAGAATCATATTTATCATTGAATGATCTTGCAGTCAATAAGAAGTTCACAGTTGAATTCAAATAGTCAGGTCTTCCATGTAAACCGAATCCAATGCCAGTTAAAGAGATGTTAAACAATGGGACCATCTGCAAAAATCAAGCGGAACAGTCACTGAAATAATTAACCAACATAATTCACAAATTTCGCATCTCAGTCTGCAGACTAATGAGAAAGGATGTGCAATCATCATTCAGAAACGAATGTTCAAGCTGATTTAAGAGTCCTCACCAGTCCTCCATAATCATCAAATAGTGCTGCAGAGAAAGTTCTAATCTCTGCATCAATGACCATATTATCTGAGCAACTGGATACATTGGGATCTGCAAGCTTTAAAGCAAATCTTTTTGGTGGCTTTCTAAATCCACTGCGGACAAGAAATGTACCCGCCTCATTATCAACAGGCCATATGCTGAATGGTTCTGATGTAAACCTGGCATCGGATGTATCCCATATACTTTCTTCAGGAAATTGACTGCCAGTGACCATATCACTACGTATGCATCTTAATGAGCTGAAGTCAGCATGCTTTGGTGAGCCCTTACACGCAATACATCCTAAGGCAACAAATCCTGGAGGAGCTTGAGGAAACCAAAAAGAAATACTTTCAACTCCTTTCTGCTTCTTAATTCGTCCAACAAGATGAAAATCCTGAGGAGCTTTCAAAACAGCTTCATCTCCACTATCATGAAGAACAACAGATGTATTTGGAGGCTCGTACCTACAAAATTCCAAGTTCCAATTCAAAATTCAAAAGAAAGTTTGAGAATACAATCATGAACTGCAAAAGAGAGAGACACTACAATTAGGACATTGCATACCCTTGAACAGCAATGTCACCAAGATAAACCATCCCAGTAGGAACAACCGGACGCCATATGGACAGTTTTTTCCTAGAGCTTGCACCTTGATTCCACCAGACTAATCTAAAACTGGCCACAGCTTCAAACCGCCGGCCAGATGTTACGGCTGCAGATGTTTCAGATTGAAGAGCATGATCACGATCCATCGGAATCTCTTGGACATTTGAACTCTTGGTTTCTTTGGAAGACCCTTCTGAATACCCAAAAATCATGTGACGAAGCTCATATGCTTTACCAATTAAACTCATGCTAATAGGGTCAGCTGGCAAGAAAGATCCTAGGGAATTATCCACACGCCAGAATGCTATCCTTGAAGAATATCTATGGATGGGAACAACAAAGCATGATTTAGTTGCAAAGAACTAGAACCCAATAACAGTGATTGAAACAAAGTAGTGCAAGCTAGAAGTACATACAGTTCAGGGAAACTGAGTGTAATACAGTCCTTTAGGGCACAAGGAGAAACTAAAGACGCCAAGATGCATAAAGCAGAGGATAATGGCGGTTGGGCTCTTCCCTCTGAAACCACACAGCCCAGAGCAACGTAACCTTGAGGTGCTACAGGGAACCAAATTGAGCATCCATCGTCTTTTTCAGCTGTCATTGCTACTTGGTTCCATCATTACTGAACCATGGGCACTCGTGTTGGGATCACAAACATCATCAGATACTGAAGACGGCCAAATTAGCTTGAAACATACAGGTCTCTTGACTCTGGCAAAGCTGGTATTTACAGCAACAACTCCTTTTGTAGGTGCTTCATTCCTATCATGCAAGGCAACATCAATCACAACCTTTCAGAACAACAAAGACTTCATACAATGTAGATAATTAGAGATTGCATCATAATTTGTACTGACAGTGGTGTCAAGCAATCCCCAAGCACCGCAAAGCCAGGTGGTGCACGTGGTCTCCAAAAGGAATATGTTTGGCCACTTTGGTGATCTACAGGGTAAAATAATCCGTCAGAAAGCATCGAAACAAATCATGCCACCTACTGCATGGTAAGGAAAAACCACGAGTTCACCTATTCTGCGTTAATATAAAAAAATTTTAAAAAGAAAAAAAAAAATCAGTAACATACTCTGAATTCTTCCAACATTATCAAACTGATAGCAGACCACTACTACTTTCTTGGATGTCATCCTTAAAAATGTCAAAATGTCTTCTTCGATTGCTAAGAAGAGTCGCAAAATGCTGAAGGAAAAATTCATAAATACATCCGAAACAGCAAAGTGGATATTGGTTTTCCCAGAGGCATTTGAAAATTTCATACATGTATCAAAAGGCTCTAAAATCTTAACTCCATTACTCTCCACTGTTAATCCGAGTGCATTAGCACTCATTTCAACAGTGTCCCCCTTCAAAACAAGCCTGCAAAATCCACAAGAACAAGTTAGGCTGCAAGTTCAATTTAACCTCTCTCTCTTTTTCTTTTTTCTTTTTTACTACAAACAATGAGATTCGAAGTAGAAGTTATGCATTATGCATGCAGCCAGTGTTCAGAGTATTGATATTGTTACATGTATCAACCGAGATACAAAATCATGTATTGGTATTGTCAATACTATCGCAGTTACTCAGAAAAATATTAATATCTGAGGGAAACATTGGGGAAATGTTGGATCAAAATATTGCAAAAAAAAAAAAAAAAAAAAAAAAAAAAAACCTTACATAGTAAGTTTCAATTCTATAAGGACCTAACCACGTGTTGTCGAAAAAATCAGTATAAAATAAATATATAAAATTTGTAGCCAATCAACAAATTGGCCAACACTCATTAATATATAAAATTTCCATATTAATTAATTGTAAAAACACATGTTCCAATATAAAAATGGAAATATTAGGATTTCACCAATTTCCCCCTTTTTTTACTTAAATTTTAAATTTTCGACACAAATCCATGTCAATGCATGATTCCTGAATAAACATGGGTTTTCATTGTAATCCATGCTAGCATTTAAAAAAAAAAAAAAAAAATGAAGTTTCTATGGATTTTTCGTCACCTTTGAGTCCCAGTCCATTTTCGTATCGAGTCAAAATTTCTCCCCAAATCCAAATTTGATTCAATATAAACCAAGAGTGATCAAACTCACCCAAGGAACAAAATTCCTTCAAAAAAAATCCAAAAAATGGAGATTTTTTAGGATCTTGGAATTTTTCCCAATTTTCTATCAACTTTCACCTATTTACACGTATGTTTCCCTAGTATCGGGAATGTTATCACTAGTATCGGGGATATTATCGATGGTATCGCCAACCTTAGGAAACCTTTTAAAATGGATTCTTCTCAGAATATCGTTGATTTCGATAATATTGCCAAATATAGCTGATATTTCAAAAATATCATAGCGATTTGAAAATTTTAAAACTTCCAGCAGTTTTAGTATGGCTGACCTGGCAATGCCGATAATATCAGCCATATCATCAATTATATCGCTAATATTTAGAACATTGATACCTTCCCAGACTAAAATACACAAAGGTGATTTACCTACTTGGATTTGAACAAAAATCACATATTAGGGAGGTGGTGGTCTAATGCTAGAGATGGTGAAAAACTGAAAGGTATGAATTTTGTTTGCAACCATAGTCCAACAAAAAGCAACAACCCTAGGTACAGAAAGGTTTCCCCATACACGAGAGCAAGGAGGAGCCTCTTCACTAGGGACTGTAGGTGCCATGAAGAAGGATTCGGATGAAGACCAGTTTGGGTTCCACCATCTTATTGTCTATCATCTCCAGCAATGTATACATCCTCCAAAAGGCTCATGAAAATTTTGATCTCTTCAATTTCCTCAACTTTCTAATGTCACTGAAAAGTGATGTTCCGCAAAATCTCCCCCAACGCCCTCAAATAATTTTATAGCATTCCGTAACCCGCATCCCTTTACTAGGACACAGCTTATAGGCACTCAGAAAAGACACTTCTGATCCCCTATCTCCAACTGATGCGTCATCCTAAATGTCACACTATTTCCTTCCCCAACACTAAGGGCTTGTTTGTTTTCATTTCCCTGAGGTAAATACATTGTAAATGTGTAATGATTATTTACAATGTATTTTACCTACACATTCTTCAAGAATAACAATTGACATTTACTTTTTGTGCACGGAAATTGAGGAGTATTTTTTTTGTGGGACCCACTATGATGCACATGACTTAACCAGTATATCCATCCATTTTGTGCGTTAATTTAAGGGCATGCACCCAAAATTGAGGCAAATCCAAAGCTCAAGTGGACCACACCACACAGAATAGTGGATTGAATTCCTACCATTAAAAGCCTTTTATTACCATGATTTTCCATGGTGTGGGCCACTTGAGCTTCGAATCTGCCTCATTTTTAGGCTCGTGCCCTAAAATGTTCTGGACCTTCTGGTAAAATGGATGGACAGCATGGATATCTCACTGACATCACAGTGGAGCCCACGAATGTACATGGGTCCTTTTCATATCCTTTTTACACTGAGGAATTACCGGTTTTTATCAAACAGGATAAATAGTAATAATTACCTACTTACATGCATTTACCGCCAGGGAAATGAAAACAAACAGGCCATAAAGTGAATACCCTTCTTAAAAGCCAAACCCAACTCCTTAGTGCCTTCCAACTTATAAATTTTCTTCTGCACTCTAGTCTCAAATGAACGAACCCATCCTCCCCTCAATTCCAACCATCTCCTTTCCCATATTTACTGCAGATCACTTGCCTCCAAAGGGCCTTTGGTTCTTGACCAAATCTCCACCAACACTTTGACAACAAGGCCCAATTCCTCTCCTTCAATCTTCCAATTCCTGAGCCACCTTATGGAAATTCCACATCTGTGAACCAACTACCAGAACTGTGGCCAACAGTGGCAATGGGCCAGTCACCTTCTCAATATATTTATTTGCTTCTTCGCCAATAAATTGAAATTTTGTAATATTTGAATTTTCCTTTTCTCAGGAAAATATTTCTCATTTCTTGCATTGAAAGAAGCCTTAATTGCTCTCCTAAAAAAAGCCATTAATCAAATTGCTAAATTACATGCATGAGATTAAGTAGAGACACACTAGCAGCACTTGGCACTGGATTGGGGGAAAGTTTGAGGTGGATCCAAATTGTTGTGCTCATTGGCCATCAATGAGCACAACAATTTTAAAATGAAGAAGGTTTTCCCTTAGTTTTTTGTCGTATTTGTATCCTAAAACCTTGGTTTTTGTGATATTTTCCATCTTTATTATTTTCATTTATATATTTTACCAAAAAAAAAAATTATTTTCTTGACCCACCTAACTGACCACCTCAAACTTAGTCCTGGTTTGTGAACTATGACATGAAGAATGATATCTGATATGTCAGTTCTCCCAACCAGTATGCAAACATGAGTGCTGTAAGTGATTTATTAAATGATTGCATGAGTAAATGGTAATCGGCACTTTCTGATTTGATAGCAAAACAGTAGATAAGGAAGAAGTAAAAGGAGAGAATTTTTGGTGCTTATAGCAAAAGATGTTGGGTTTTGAACTAAACTTTTTAGTTCAGGTTAAGAACTTAAGATTAAGAGAGAAAAGACCAGGAAAATTACCTTCCAAAAAAAAAGAAAAGAAAATAGAAGTTCAAAATTTGACAGGAAATTACCTACAGAATGCATCCAATTGAGCATGTAAAAGCTTGGTAGAAAGAATCATGGATTCACCAACATCCTTTGAGGTGCTGTAGAATGTCAGCTCTGGACCAATAGCCTGAAAAGGAAGATATTTTAAAAACAAACCAGCTATTATGCAATACTCCAAGTGAGACTGAGGAGTACTGTAAACCATGAAATGACAGAATATAAAACATCTGCAAATTATATACGTTACAAAAGTAACCATCATGCTTGATGTAAGATACTAATATATTTCCATCCCAACAAAGAAGTTTAGTTATGCAAGATGGCATGGTAAAATACATGGCTTAAAATCTCAATTGAGTGCTTGAAAAACTCAATAAGTTGACATTGAGACTCGAGATTTTAAACTTCTTTTTTTTTTTTTATTCGTGAAAGTTGGACCAAAGCCCAGAACAAGATTTGTTTTTTAAACCTTTGGCAAACCTTTTTCGGTTTTTTATGGGTTGGATGGGTGGAATCAAGTTTATACCACTCCAAAACCAACCCTTTCTCACTCTTGAAATCTTGAGAACATATGACTTTTATATGATCACTCTGACCTTTTTCCTCATTGATAGCTTTCGGGAAGTGATTTAGGGGTGATATGGCAACTTCTATCAGTAGTTTCACAGTGAAGATATGCCGACAAGGTCAACTAAATTGGTGAAGAAAATTACCTGATCTATTCAAGTATGATCTGTTACTTTTTACTCAGTTAATGCTCATATATACCTTTCAGATATCACTGGGTTGGGGTGAACAAGATTCACTTGTGATTTAGCATGAGATAGTATCTACCAAGATTTGCTCTGACCATCATACAGCAAGTGAACTTCTGGTCCAATTCAAAGTAAATTGAGCATCCAAGAGAAGCACTACCTGATATCAGAATGCATTCATCTGAAGATGGCTTTGGGAGCATACCAATATTTAGTCCCAATTTGGTCTGCTCATGTAATGTTAATGCAATTTTTTGTTCACATTATTGCAAGAAGAATATATCCCTTCATGCTGTTTTACTCGCATAATCACTCGTCAAGTGTCATCAAAATATGCAAGATCAGGGGAGGGCCGCATTAAGAAACTCAATATCTAATTATCTAATCAAATTTCTAATAAACATCAACGCAGAAGTTCATACAGGACCTGCAACTCAATGATAAACTCTGTCGACCTGTCAACCTCAGCATTTGGAGCAGGTACATGCTCCCTCCTTTCCTCCGAAGCATCCTGAAGAAGACCTTTATTCCCTCTCTCTAAGAAGACATTATCGTTTTCTGAAGCTGAATAGCTACTATTACTTCCAAGTAAAATACAAGAATCCAAATATTCCCCATTCTACAGCAAGAAATAATTCATTAGGTCAAAGAATATTTTCACACTAACCAGATGATTATGAATACAAGTCATGAATGGAACCCAGTTAAATGGTTAGAATAACACATATGGAAGAGAAAAATACCTTTATAAAGACGTTTTTAAATTGCAGCCGCTTTCCACTCCCCACATAAATTATGGGTTCTGGGCTAGGACTCAAGAGATTCCTTCCCTGCGTATCCTGTAAATATAAACTGCCACCTTTCCCATCATAGAAAAAAAGATCAAATCTTTCATCGTCAACGAACAAAGGTGTCTGAGGTGAGAGTGAAAATTCGGCAGAAGGCTGAGAATAAATTGGTTGATCAAGAATGATTGCACCAACTATATGTGAAGAGTTGTCATCTTCCTCGTTTGATAGCATACTGCGAACTGTTGGAACAAAGAACTCGACAATAGCAAGTAAAAAATCAAGTGCAACCAGCATTTGTGGTCTCTGGACACACAAAGATATAGTAGTTGACGAATGGCTAAATTTGGCATCAAGAATTAGCATTGTAAGGGATTGTGTCAAAGCATTGTTTTTTCCCCTGTTTATTTCATGGGAACCGACATTCTTATTATTATCATCAACCACATGATGAAGGGAATATCCAATACCCTCAGGTTTTCCAATTGCAAGCCTGAATTCTTGTTCAGTTCCCTCGCGGTCATCAATAACAGTGAAACCCTTAAGTGTTGCTAAAAGGAAGCCATCTCCTGCTGAATTAGACTTGTAGAGAAGCCATGCACCACTCACCTGCAATAAGAGGATTGCAATGGATTAGGGACATCAGATATCCAGTTGATCTGTTAAAAATTGAACTGTAAAATGGCAATATCATGAGCAACATTCAAAATTGCTCAAAAGAATCAAAACACTCATATAATAATAACGAATAAATCAGAAGCACAAAGAATTGTAGGGCTGGAAGAATAAGTATCATATTGAGTTCCATATTACAGTTCGCAGACATTCAATACTACAGGGTGGAACACTTAAAAGGTATATATGGAACAACTGTAACTAATGAATGTAAATTTAAACAAACCAAAAAATAAGAATGACCATGACTTACATCAATAGTATAGCTAACATAATACAGAAACCGAAGAAGCAGGCTGCAATATTGTTACTTGAATCAATGATTCAAACTTGAGAGAGGGACTTCTTTATACGAGGAAATTTGGAAGTACAAATTGCCTGTAACTTGGGTAATTCGAGCATGAACTGTATATTATATTATAAGACCACTCCAATTTATCGTTTGATACAAGCTCTAGGTCTTCACCTATCCAAATGCTAATCTTCAGACCTGTATGTCATTTTATTCATTTGTTTATGTAGAAATAACTAATCTTTACAATTGCAATGCATATAAAATGCTCTGATAACTCTTCTTTACTTTGTCAACAAAACTAATACCCAACTTCTGCCAACTTGGATAAAGGTGTATGTAGCTGCACTTTACCAACAAAACAGTGAATATCTGTTACATACTTTCATATCAAAAGAGAACACTTTTGGATAGAAGAAGCTTTAGACGGTCCTCCCTTTTTTCTTTTTTCTTTTTTGAAATGCAACAAAAATTTCATTAGAAAGGCACTGAGATGCAACACCAAGCTACAACCAAAGAAAAGCAAAAACCAAAAAGAAGCACCCTACAAAGGCAGAAGGTGGATGAAGGCTTCATCCTTGTATTGAGGGAGTGTCTAGGATGAGGGAGGTAATAGCTGAAAAATACGGGGTAGAGGAAGGGAGGGGGGGGGGGGGGGGGGGTGGGTGGACGAAGGCTTCATCCTTGTATCGAGGTTCTTACCTGTGGAAATCAATGGCTTCATTGAAAGAGAGAATGTGGGAGGGAATAGGCTTTCATTTGGGGGATGGTAAGAGAATTAGTTTTTTGGATGATAGGTGGGCCGGAGAGGTGAGGTTGAGTGAGAGATTTCCTTCTTTAGCAAGGTTGGTTAGGAAAGAGGGGGAGACGGTGAGTAATTGGTTTTCAATGAGAGGGGAAGAAGTCATATGGATGCCTATTTTTATAAGAAATCTTTCGGATGGGGAATTTGAAGAGTAGGTGCTTTTGCTTGAGTAGTTATCAAAGTTTTATCCAATGGTTTCAGAAGTGGATTCCTTGAAATGGCTCAAGTCCAAGTCAAGATCTTTCTCAGTTAGATCGTTCTATAGGTTCCTGAGTGCGTTGGATGACAACTATGAGGTGGCGGCAACGACTTTCCTATGGCACTAAGTGCTCCTTTCAAGGTGGCGGCATTCGGTTGGCTAGTAGGCAGGAACAAAGTGCTAACAATAGACAATCTTTGCAAGCGGAACATGTAACTCCCAAACGTTTGTGTGATGTGCTTCAATGATGCGGAATCAATGGATCACTTATTCATGCACTATATTTTTGCTAGGGAGGTGTGGGGTCTTCTTCTCCAATTCTTCGGGGATCTATGGGTATTCCCGAAGACTCTGGAGGACTTCCTTATTGCTTGGCAAGGTGGGGGGGTAGGGAAAGATAGGAAAAGGGTGTGGCGATTAAGTTTGCTGGAGACCCTTTGGGCTTGATGGTGGGGAAGAAATCAGCGTTACTTCGACAACAAAATTAGTAGACCAATGCAAGTTTTCAATAGGGCAACTCTTAATTTGAAGGATTGGCTGGAAGCTTAGATCTTTCAATATAATCTTCTTATGTTTGGTGTTTGAGGAGGGGGGGTGGTCTTATTCTTTTGTATATTTGTATTTTGTATGCTTTGGCTTCAGCCTTTTTATAATATATCATCATTGTTCAAAAACAAAAAGGCACAAGACAGCCTTTCAAATCAACTATACAAGAGGCCCATTCAACAATAAACAAAAAGCCCCTGCTAAGAACTAATTCTCATGTACAATCTTCATTGAGGAAGCATCTTCCATTCCTCCCTCCCCAAATAGCCCAAAGGTCAGCCAATAATCCAAGCCTCCAAAGACCCCTATTCTTCTTCCGCAAAGAAACTCCATGTCGCGCCAATAACAAATTGCCCACCAACCCTGGCATCACCCAGTCCATACCGAAGCTTCTAAGGATTCCACTCCAAACCTTGAAGGCGAAAGGGCAATGAATAAAGAGAGATGATTTACCAACTCCACATTTGACGTACATAAGGTGCATATATTTGGGATTGCCATAGATCAGCTATGATGATTATCTGTCGTGAATCATAGAGTCACTAACTTGTTTTACCAATTCTGTTGTGAATCATAGTGTGCTTCAGATATTCAAAGCTTTTTGTAAATGCTAGGTTCTCTAGCAAGCATCTGTAATAGGACAAAAGCTTGCAAAGATCAGAATTATCTGTTATAAAAACAGCCAATGACAAAGTCAACTGCTTGTAAATGAATTCCTGAACTCATCACCATTTGAGGATGCCCGGAATAAATATTGCCAGTTTAAGTGAACATCACTCCACTACTGTCACAGAACACACCAGAAATGCAGGCATGAATAATATATTTGCCACAAGAAAATTCAATTACCTGTAAAGTTGCCAATGCTGCATCTCTAGTTACTCCCGAATGCAGGCTCAACTCAATCAAACTAATGGCAACAGAAACTTTCATGGTGATCCATTCTTCTTTATCCTGAGATTCACATTCCACCGCATCTGGAGGTGGATGGTCTGGATGTTCTACCACATCATCAGAAGACGCTTCAAGACCCTGATGCAATGGTGGAACAGCATGTGGAGTCTCAGAGAGATTAGATAGTGCACATTCTGTAATTATCTGGTACTCTCTGTTAGACAATGCCGCTTTGAGCTCTTCTATCTGGAAGTACAACAATACAATACAAAAAAACAGAAACAGTCATGCAAATTTTTTTCGAAAACCTAAAAGAGTGTAATATTGGAGATGCCATCAGCGGAACCTATCCACCACAATCATGAAGCCAGTACGCTTCTACCGACACCTCAAAAGATGCACTATTTTACCTTAATAGCAGCCTCTGTAGTTGGAATTTGATGCAAAAGATCGCGAAGAGATCTCCGAATAACAACAGAAAGTCCTTTGACATCTTGGATTATACTTTCACTGAATTTCATTCCAGTACCAACGGTCAAGTCGATGTCTTTCACCTACAGCAAATCACAGGAACAACTTCACAAAGATTTACATAGAAAATAGATTGAAATCATGATTAATGAAATTTGCACACTAAAAATAGTCAGCTTTAAACACCATTCTTCTGAACTATGGGTTACTAATCAGAAGGGATGCAAATGGTACAAGCTAAGGCCAGTGTTTTAAATAGCTACGCTATGTAGCGTAGCTTAGCTTAAACGCTACTTAGCTCATGAAAATAGCTTAAGTTGCGAGTAGCCTATGCTACATGATTAATTTGGATACGCTAAACGCTTCATAAACTACGCTACATGCTACATAGCTCACATTACAAGTCATTTTTCAATATAACATTAAAATCTTTATTATTAATCATCTAATTTGGTGCAACCAAGTGCAACCTTGATTAAAAATCTAAGCAGTGTGTAGCTTATGCTACATGCTATGTAGCTTACGCCTCACGCTTTGGAGGGGTGAAGGCTACACTACACGCTATTCGCTATTTAAAACACTGGCTAAGGCTTGTCCAAGCGTGCCCCAGATCTAATTAGTTGGGCACAAGCCCTGTCTACTAGGTGAGGATCCAGTCCCAGGTCCAACCCAGGACACAAGAAGGGCCATCTTGTTGGGGCCTCAAACAGTCTTGGGCCTGGGCCCAGCTTGTGGGCCTCCCAATCAAGCCACTACTGGTCAGTGCGAAAAGTCCTCATGTTAGGAATCTTCCAAAGGCAATTGGAAAAGGAAAGTTCTCCAGCCAAATGTTCCATGCTGTTCATGAACATCTTGAACTGTATCTATGCATTGATAAACATCCCAAAATCTTGCAAAATGACAAGTTAAAACTTGAATAAGAAAGAAGAAAACCACAAAGCTCAGACCCTACACATCTTAATGGCTGTTTCCTTTAGTGATCAGGGTTCTGGCTAACCTCAATCCTAATCAAGGTTAGATATCCTAATTCTTATATGCCAGTGGAAGTACCACAGAGAAATGTGGGAGAAAAATACTGAATGATGATTAACTCAAAATTAATGGGTAGATGGGTTTCAGGGAGTCGTGAGGGACAGGATCTCTTCACCAATCCTGGGTAATTCCAGCATTGGAGTGGTAAAGGATGACAAAGGTTTGACAAAATCAGCCTTCTCCAGTCCAGCCGGATACATTGATTCTAACCTTACTGCCAGCAATCAATGTCAGACCTTTTTAGAGAATCCTTTGCAGGTAGTTTAATTGTGGAAGGTTCCACAAATGCAATAGCTTGATCTCTGGCACTAGTAATGCTCCTCAGAAATGTAGTTTACCTGTAAATGAAATAGAGGCCTTGGTCTCATCCTTTCAGCTGTAATTTAGACAAGCATATAAGAGGCAACTTAACTGATGTGTTAGCTGGGGCCAGTGCTCCATGTATCGATGGTATAGGCCTATACAATTCAGTATCCCACAGCATGATAGAATATACAGGGGGAATTATAAAATTCCTCAGTATTTCATGAAATATCGATGATATTCTTTAATGTTTTGCAATATCAAGAGATATTGCAAGACATTGTCCAACTCCCTTCACATATTTCCCTCGTGTTGGCAATACATTCAATATGTATCATCAATGCAAGGGAAGCGCATGTCCCTTTGAGAAAAATCCAAATTTTAAAATAAAATAAAAAAATCCTCAAGTTTTGGCGGGGAATTTGTTTTTAGGACTGTCCATTTGAGAAAAATCCAAAAATAAAAAACGAAACTTTTTCCCTCAAATGTTTTGGGGGAATTTGTTTGTGGGACTGAGGCATCTCTAGACCTTTGTGCGGGAATGTGTATCCATTTCCTTGAGGGATCGTGCCACCACTCTTTTAAATAATTGAAGAAAAATGAGGCATTGGAGATGGATTTTGATGCTCACATAACATGCATGGTTGAGTACCATTCATTGATGTCTATGACTACTATTTGGGGTATCATTTCATGGAAACTCATGCTGAGTCAAAAGACTCAAAACAATGTCATAATATCATGTGTGATGTCCATCTTAAAACTCTGCTTGCAACTATTTTATAGTGTGCTTTGTATGGAAAGACTCAAAATTATATACAATATATGGATGTCGAGTTCATCAATAAATCCAATCCTTTCACATTAATAAATATAATTTGCAAACATTTTATGAAGTAAATATCTGCTCAAGTCCTTTGTAGACTATGGCAATCGAAATAGAATGGAAAACCTGAATGAGATGTTTGTTGCTATTTGGTTAAGTAATTTATTAAGCGTAAACCTAGAAGAAATAAAGAAAGAAGATGAAATTGTCGGTGCAGAATTTCCTTTATTACAATAAGTAGTTCAGGATCTAGAATCTAATTCTCTGATTATTAGATCTAGATTGGTTCAACTTCAACAGAAGTAGAAGCTTATGACTGATTGTTCAAAGTGATTGAAATGCTTCTCATTAAACTCGTATCATGATGTTAATGAAGGATAATATCCCCCATGAGTTGAACCCATCTAACACAGATATTAAGTTGTGATTTTACAAAACATTTGTGTAGTCAATAAAATCAACATGATGCAACGTGTGTCTGCATGAATTCATTCAATGTTTTACGTGTGTTACCAGGAGCCTGGCTCGCTCAACTTAGTGTAGTGTTTCATGGAAATCTTCAACATTGTATTGTTTCATTAAAGAGTTTCAGCAAACTTCAACAGGGGAATCTCAACGGTTTAGAAACTTCAACCATCGGAGACATCAGTACTTCTCACATCTATAGGGAAGACTGATCAGCAGAACTGTTTAGCCACATGGTTTTAGCTAAAAGTAAAAGTAGAAACAATTTAATTGCAAGAAATAGATTTTTAGATGTTAAAATATACCATTGGAGGTATAAAACTAAGAAAGCGGCTGAATTAGTAATTCTATGTTGCCATAAAATAGAAACATGTCATGCTGTGAAGCATACCTGCAGTGTTAATATTTCAAGGTGCACAGCACCCATTTCATTCTTGTCACCAGAAAGCCATTGAAATGTATTTTGGACAGTTATCTGAAGCACATCAAGTTCCAAATAACTGCAATGGAAAAGCTAACGTTATCTGATAGGCGAAAGGAACAACATTACTTCTTTATAAATTAAAGTAGATTGATTCTATAAACAGACAACTCTAAAAGTCAATGACATAAAATTACTCGAGGCTGTCTGTTCTTCGAGGCATCACTATTATAGGCTTCTTGAGTGAAAGATCCAACTTTAAAGCAGGTGAGCCTTCAATTTCACTTGTAGTAAACCACTTCTCTGAGTTGGTTACTTGATCTTTCAGTTTCACAAAACTCTTGGAATTGCTGGGAACAAGGCCCATGAAGTAACTCACAACCTGCAATTTCACTTTTACAGTGCAGTGAGGATCTTAAAGAGAACGGAAGAAAGAAGAGATGCATCATCCAAGTGAGTACTGTCAAATAACCACGTTCTCTAAAAGCTCGAGCCATTAGAGGATGGCATATCAATGTATATCAAAGGACTTTAACACTCCCCTGCACGTGCGGGGTGGAACTCCGCACGGGAACATACTGGGCAAAGGTGGAGGGACACTCACAACTCACACCATAAACGGCCCCCGTGGGAGAATATATTAGGGAGGCATATTTGCTGCTCCCAGGATTCGAACACAAGACTTTCCACTCTGATACCATGTCAAATAACCACTTTCTCTAAAAGTTTGAGCAGTTAGAGGATGGCATATCAATGTATATCAAGGGACTTTAACAAGTACCTCCTGCACAAAGCGATTCAAATACACAATCCGTACTTCCGAAAGCTGCCCAAAGAGGCTATAATCATAGCCCCTATAGTCTTCATCATCACTGCTGAATGAGCAGAAATCAAGCTGCATATCCATGGGCAATCATTCGTTATTTAGATGTGCGCTACAACAACAGAGACTTAAGTCATCCATTTAAAAACCAAGCTTATGTAGTATATGTACGTGAGTTAAACAAAAAAGAAAAAGCAGATACCAAGTCTTAAGATAATCAAGATGAAGTTCAGGATAAGGTAATTTCATGATAAGTTGTGTGCAATAACATCGATACAGCTGTAACTTAATCATCCGCAGTTTTTTGTTAATTCGTGATGAAATTATATATATATATATATATATATATATATATATATATATATATATATATATATATATATATATATATAAGGAGCCAACGAGGCATTTGTGGTCAATATGCTTAGGGGCAGTGTTTGCATTATTGATAATATTGGCCGATACTGTCAGTATCGACCTTGGCCGACATGAAACTGCCTCGAAGTCTATGGATTTCCAGGTTTCAGCAGTTGAAATATCACGGGGTATCACATTGTATCGACAATATGTTGATATGATGCAATATTTTCAAAATATCTCAGTTTTAAAATTTTGTTAGTACCGCTGATACAATCAACATTGACAGTCCCTTCCTTTTTATATATATATATATATATATATATATATATATATATATATATATATATATATATATATATATATATATATATCAGTGTTTTAAATAGCGATTAGCATGTAGCGTAGCCTTCACCCCTCTGAAGCGTGAGGCGTAAGCTACATAGCGTGTAGCGTAAGCTACACACTACTTAGATTTTTAATCTAGGTTGCACCAAATTAGATGATTAGTAATAAAGTTTGACAAAATTTCATAACATGCTAGATAAAAGTGAAGAAAGAGCAACAAAACTTATTTGAAACTATTTCTTATATTATTTTACTAAAAGCATTGAAAAGACTAACTAATTTTCATTGAAATAGAAAAATGTAACAAATCATTAAAAACATTATTGATTTTAATGTTATAGTGAAAAATGACTCGTAATGTGAGCTATGTAGCGTGTAGTGTATCCAAATTAATCATGTAGTGTAGGCTACGCGCAACTTAAGCTATTTTCATGAGCTACGTAGCGTTTAGGCTAAGCTACGCTACGTAGCATAAGCTACACGCTACATAGCATAGCTATTTAAAACACTATATATATATATATATCCTCAAAGACCTTCAGAAAATCCATTTTTTTTTTCAAATTTTTCATTTCTAATCTGTTCTCAGGGTAGATCCAACCAACCCTCTTCCATCATTTGGAGAAAGTACCAGATTTTCATGCGGAAATCTGGATTGGACAACGGGTAGGGCCAATTTTCAAAAGGGGAGAAATTTTTCGATTTTAACCCTTTTCTTTCTTTATCTTTTCTTTTCTTTCTTTTTTTCATTTTTTTTTGTTTAAATCACAATGGAATCACTAGAAATAACATGAAAATCCATGATTTTGCGTGTTTTGCATGTTCGATCATGGCTATTTAAACCTCCAATATAAGAATTTGGGAAAATTAGAGAAAATCCGAAACTGTCCCCATTTCATCCTTTTGAATTGCAATTAGAGTAAGAAAAATGACATTGGATGTGTTGGAGGCTGATCAACTTATTGATGGAAGTTTTTGGATTTTTGAAAAATAAAATTTGATTAAAAAATAAATTAAAAAAATCTTTTAAAAAAAATTATAGTTGATTAAAGGTTATTTAGCCCTAATTTACAAGTGTTTACCTGTGTTGGCTGATCTAAATATCAGTTACACTCTAATTTGCAAATTTAGGGAAATTTGGGAAAATCTGAAATTATTCATATTTCATCCATTTAAATTGCAATTAGAGCATGAAAAAATCATGTTCGAAATGTTGGAGGCCGATCTACATATTGACTAAGGTTTTTGATTTTTTGTTAACATTTTTAATTAAAAAATATATTTAATTCCAGATTGAATGTACTAACATAATATTGTTTTGTAGGTAGAAAATGTCTAGAAAAGGGAGGTAATGCAACATTAGATGGCAGCACGGGATCCCGCTTCCCGACAATCAATATAGATTCAAGTGCAATTATCGTGGGCATGTGTTCAAGAGCAGAGGAGTGTCCCATTTGAAGGAACACCTGGCCTAGCGCATGCATATGTTTTGAAGCTAGGGGGCGTTAGAATGTTATCAATTGCCCAAGGGTTCCAAAGGAGGTGAGAGCAAAGATTACAAAAGAATTGCCCGTTATATCATCATAAACATGTTCAAAACCATTGAAGAATGCATATTTGGAATCATCTACTTTTTTCAATTTTTCTAATATTTTCACATTTTTCTTCAAAATTTGACCGTTACATCCCTAACGTAACGGTGCAACCATTGGCCCTTAGGTTGACCATTAACATTCTTGAATACCTTGTTGTCCATTCACCAAACCACTAAAATTGGATGGTTATGATCGTCCAATAAAAGTGATTTGTGATGGATGGGCAAATCAAATGTGGGCCCCACATGATGGACGGTCCACATCAATGCTTAAACATTTCTAGTACGGTTACTCAACATGGACCATCCATTACTCAAACCACTAATTGGATGGTTAGGGTCATCCAATAAAAGTGATTTGAGCACAATGGGCAATCAAAGGTGAGCCCCACATGACGAACAAACTACATCGATTCTTAGACCTATCTAGCATATTCAATATGCATTGCCCTTTCCCAAAAAACTAATCAGTTCACCAACCAAAGTGATTTGAGAGGGATGGACCATCAAAGGCTGCCCCTCAAGATGGACGATCCAATCAATGCTATGACCTTTTCTAGTATACTCAATATGGACCATTCATTTTCCCAACCACTAATTGGATGGTTACAATTGTCCAATCAAAGTGATTTGAGAGGGCTTAGCAAACAAGGGTGGGTCCACATGATGGTCGGTCGATATCAAATATCAATGATGATCAATACCAATATGAATAGTCCATTTCCATATCCATTGATCGGATGGCTAGGAAAATCTTATCAAAGTGCTTTGAAAGGGACGGGCCATCAAGGGTGGGCCCCACATTTTTTTTTTTAGAGGTAACTTGAAATTTATTAGAAAAAAACCCACGAATGGCAGGGAAAGAATACAACCCAGAACTAGGAGAAAAACCAAGAAGCAAGATCAGCAGACTTTGCTCCTTTCGCATTTGTGGCCCAATCTGAAATAGCATTTTTCACTAAGAAAATGACCTTCTCGATTGAAGAGTTCTTGTTTTGGAAGCAACGATCGTTTCAAGCTTTCCAAAGAAACCAGATAATTCCCATTGCGAGCAGCCTCCAGATAATTTTGCGAGCTCCACCCTCCACCCCTCCATGCCAAGCCCATAAAAGATGGTCAACTGACCTCGGCATCAACTAATCAATATGGAAAAGAAGAAAAAAGTGCTCCCATACTTTCCTAGCAAAGGAGCAATGTATGAAAAGATGATCAATCGACTCTGCATGTCACATGCACATCAAACAAATATTTGGGAGAACAAGACCTTATTTGGAGGTTGTTTATAGTGAGCACTCTTTCTCCCCACAAGCCATACAAATGCCCCAATCCTTGGAGGGGCTCCATACAACCAATAAAAGTATGGAGAGGGTGGTCAAGAAGATGGCTTAGAGCTCAAGGTATAAAAGGATCGAACCAAAAAGATGTCAGAGTTATGAACCTTCCACACATGGAATCATCTTCAAGAGGTTGCGGCCACACTAGCTTCAAATGATCTAGGAGGCATATGAATTCTTCAAGTTCGTGATCCGTCAAGTTCCTTTGACAAGGAGGAGACCAAATAACTGATCCTCAAGTAAGGAAAAACAGTGATTAACATAAATGAGGCAGCCCCGAGCTATACTGGCTAGATTTGGGAAAAGGTCTTGCAATGGTCTATCTTCGCACCAAATGTCCGTACAAAAGTGAATTTGGTTTCCTTTCCCAAGAGAAATACCATTACGAAACAAGTACTCGGAAGATACAATCGCCTTCCAAGCATGGGAAGCCCGGTATAAAGAGGATGATTTGATGCTCCAATCACCCGATTGAGTATCATACCTGGACACTAGAAGTTCCCTCCAAAGATTCCCCTGTTCCAAAGCAAATCTCCAATGCCACTTGCTTAGGAGAGCAACATTCATAATGCCCAAGTTTTTAAGCCTGGCCCCACCTTTAATCGGCTTGCATACATCGTTCCAATTCAGTAGAATAAATTTCAGTTTACCTCAGTCCCTTTCCACAAGAAATGCCTTCGCAGCTTATTTAATATGCCCAAGACCGACTTGGGACATTAGAACAGAGGCATAAAATATATGGGTATATTAGTGAACGTTTCCTTAATCAAAGTCAATTGGCCTCCAAAAGAAAGATATCGACGCGTCCAAGATGACAACTTTCTTTCAATTCTTACGATAACCCTATCCCAAAGGTGTTTGACCGGTTTCCTGATGCAAAGAGGCAAAACCAAGATAGAAGGGGAAAGAGCCACTACTGGTCCACATGAATTCCCAGCATCTCACATTTAGAATCGTTGACGTTAAGGCCTGAGACTACTTCAAAGCAAAGAATAATCTTACGAAGGTTGTCAACCACCGTAACATTAGCGTTACAAAAAAGAATGGTATCATCTGCGTATTGAAGGTGAGTGACTTGTAATCCCGCATCTGCAATCTTGAAACCATTAATCAAGCCATTTTCCTCGACTTTGTGGAGCATTAAACTGAATGCTTCTCCAATGACGACAAAAAGGTAAGACGAGAGAGGGTCACCTTGACGAATGTCGCGAGACGCCTTAAAGAAACAAAAGGGAGACCCATTGATAAGAATAGAGAAATATGGAGATTGAATACATGATTGGATCCACTCTCCATTTGACGCCACATCCAAACCTCTCTAGCATATAATCTAGAAATTTCCAATCGACATGGTTGTAAGCCTTCTCTAAATCAAGCTTACAAACCAATCCACTTTTTCCTTGTCGATGTCTTGAATCAATTACTTCATGAGCTATAAGTGTAGTGTCCAAAATCTGCCTTCCTGAGATGAAAGCTCCTTGGTTTTCTTAAATGACTAAAGAAAAGACTTTATTAAATCTCAGGGCAAGAATCTTGGCCAAAATTTTGTACGGGCTTTCAATCAAGCTAATGGGTTGAAAATCCTTCAACTGCTCCGCTCCTTCAATCTTAGGGATAAGAGCTATAAAGGTCGCATCGAGATCTTTAGAAAGACAGCCTCTTCCAATTTTTTATTAGTGAATCGATTAGTATATTTGTGAATTGATGAATTGATTAGTGATATTGATTATTATTAATGAATTTCTTATTAGTGATATTGATTAGTAATATTGAAGTAGGCTCGAAAGCTCGAGCTCACTAGATCTATAACCAAACTGAGCCGAATCAAGACAAAAATGGTGAAAGAAGTCAAAGATAAAATTACATAAGTCCACCTTCACCAATTCCCAAAAGGAATGAAAGAAGGCAATGGGAAACCATCAAGCCCAGGGGCTTTATCCCTCCCAAGACCCCAGACAGCTTCCATAATCTCCTCTAAAGTAACATCTTTTTCTAAGAACTCCACATCCTCCTCTGAAATGGATCGCAAAGGAAGATCGCCAATCCTAGGCCTGGCAATATTTTCAAATGTCAGCAGGGAAGAGTAAAAATCGACAAGGGCGGAGGAGATGGAAGTTTTATCCGCGACAATTGTGCCAGCAACTAAGATAGAGAAAATCAAGTTCGGCCGCATCCTAGCATTTGCATAGCTATGGAAATACTTTATGTTGCGATCGCCTTCTTTCAACCAGGCGGCCCTAGAACGTTGGCGCCATTTTATTTCCTCCTCTTTCAGTCTAGTGCAATGGTCAGTAGATGAGTTTAGTTTCCAAATTAGACTCTGAGAGCTCTCCAAATTCCTCTTTCAAATCCAAATTTTGAATGGCAGCAAGGAGGGAAACCATTTCGAGCTCATGATGGCCCAACACTTCGTGGTGCTACGATTTGAGATTAGATTTAAGCATCCAAAGCCTTTTATGAAGCACGAAACCCAAGTGACCTTCAATGACGGAGGAGTTCCACCAATCAGTAACCAAGTCCCTGAAGCCTTCAAATTTGAGCCAAGCCAGTTCAAATCTGAAGGGTTTAGGGCCCCGGTCAATTTCTTTAGTTTCGAGCAAGATCCGGCAATGATCTGAGACCGGTCTGGGCAGACCTCTCTGCCAAGCATAAGAGAAGTGCCTAATACAAAGGAGGGAAACCAGGAATTTGTCAAGGAGAGACATGGTAGAGGGGTTACGACCGTTCGACCAACAAAAATTAATGCTCCCCATCGGGAGCTCCACGAGGCCATGAGTCGAAATCCAATCCGAGAAGTCTTTCATAGATTTAGTGATTCTGCTTCCATTATTCCTTTCATAAGAAAAACGAATCACATTAAAATCACCCACAATGATCCAAGGAAGATCCCACTTAATGACAACGGCAGAGAGTTTAGACCAGAAAGTCGGTCTGGATTGCGCGGTGGAAGGCCCATAAACAAGAGAAAACGGCCAACGGAATCCAAAAGACTCCCTGAAAACTGCATTAACAGAGAAAGAACCCACCCAACTATCTTTAAGAACTCTATTAGAGGAGTCCTAGAGAAGCAAAATACCACCAGCTAAACCTAGAGAATTAAGAGTAAGCTAATCCATACCTTTCTTTCTCCAAATAGATTTAATAATACCTCTGTTGCAAGACCGCAACTTCACTTCTTGGAGGATAATCACCTTAACTTTAGATCTACATCACATCCCTTTCACTTGGGCCCACTTTTGCTGGCTTCCCAAGCTGCAAACATTCTAGGAGAGAATCTTCATTGGGTAACTTTCAGAGACCCTCTCCCTCTTCTTTCCTTGCGCAGGATGGCTTTGTAAACAAACACAGAAGTAATCCCCAGATTAGCTAACTCTCTATTTAGATGACAGAGTTTTTGTTAGTGCACTTCTCCTTATTTGTCAATCAAGTGCGTCCATGTGTTGCAACGTCGATTGAGCCTTGGCAAGCTGAAGACCGAAGATTCAAGTGAACAAATAGCATCAAGGAAGAAAAACAGGTAAATGAGATGCCTTAGTGACCCTAACCCTTAGAACCAAAACAACCATAACCTCTAGATGACTTGGACCATATTGCAAAACTGATGCAGGACGCCCTAATTATGATGCATGCTCATGAACACATAATCCAGCAGAAATAAAAGACAATAATAATCTAAAAATTCAACATCAACCATCATAAACTAAGAAAACCACAAAGAGACATGCAATGGAACAGGCCATCATCACAACCACGAAGTAAGAAATTCAAATAATGCATTGGTTGGATCCGGCGAGGGATGAAACCTCCCGATCTTGCATGGTCATAATCCAATCGAACAATGGAATCAAAGGATTTTTTATTCAATTCTCAAATTTAGGATTTAAAGATTGGGGATAATGGAGATAGAGAGAGAAGGAAGAAGAAACTTACCTTAGAGGAATGTTGGAGGGGCATAAGAAAAAAAGAGAAGAAGAGGGGATTGACGAAGAAGAAGAAGTTCCAAGAGAAGGAGAGGGAGGAAGGAGGCACCACAAAGGTTTTCTTTCATTAATCAATAGCATAATGAAAAAGGTTTAGGGCAACACCTTTATAAAAATCGAAAGTAACATAATTACCAAAATACCCCTACTAACAAAATTTCAAAAAAAAGACATTCGCACGAAAAAACGTGCACACACTAACCCAAAACTCAAATAAGTAAAAAATGCATATAATCAAAGCAAATCTAAGATGCCCGATGGCATCCGATGATGGCACGATGAAAGTGGGCCACGACAAACCAACGGTCCGATCACATCATCATCGCGATCCAACGGTCCGATCATCTCCTCCAAGCAACTTACACATGTCATCCCAAGGTAGGGTCTTCTCAAATGTCTCGGACTACATGTGTAAGGTCTTCGATGCTCCTCAAGTCATCACGAACGATCCAGGCCCGTCATCATCGAGGTATAAAGATATAAGTGTCACTCGCCTCCTACGCTGATAAACCCTAAAGGGCCTGATGTCCGCATCAAAAACCCTTAGTCATCTTGATTAGCCTTAGAACACTTAGAAAAACATGATAAGTTAGGTTAATAAAAGAGGTGCAAACTACTTTAAACAAACTAGCCCAAACAGCAGTTTTTTATTGGACTTCGATGACATCGTAAAACATCTCAATGAATCTGCGATGCCATTGAACATATGTCCAGCATCAAATGTATACTCTCTGGACAGTTCTTCAATGCCATCGAACAAACCTTTGATCCCATCGAAGGTGCTTGTTCGATGCCATCGAAGAGTGCTCGATGCCATCAAACTGAATGTCCGGCAACTAAAGAAACTCTCTCGACGGTTCTTCGATTCCATCGAAGTGGGACTTCGATCCCATCGAAGTTGAGTTCGATGCCATCAAAGTAACCGCTTTTCTGCCCGTTTTATGACTGTTGGAGCATTATCTATAAAAAGCGAGGGATTCAATTTTTAGGCTTATGAGAGGAATTTTAGATATTTAGAAGCCACCATCATTGCCAACACCCTTAGGCTCTAATCCTAACCCATACAAGCTATCTTCCTTGTGATTCATCATAAGAATGGAGCATTCAAAGCTCACTTAGAAGATGAATTTGTCCATCTTAATCTCTAGAGTTTAGACCTTGAAACCAATAGTTAAATCGTTGTCTAAACTCTATAAAGAGATCCTTGATGGTGAAATTCTCTAGGTAACCATTGTCTATTAGGTGTAGAGATTTCAAACCTACCTCCTAGCACCTTGGGCATCTCCATAAGAGCATCAAATGCAAGGTAGCTGATCTTGGAGCTAAAACATTGGCGACGCATCGGCATTATTGATTGGGGGAGCACATGAAGAGCTGATTGAAGCACTGGAGAGCGAAAATCAAGCAACCCAAGCGGCGCATCAACGGGGCTCAAATCCAACTAGTAAGGTTGTCAAATTGCAAAGTCTACATGCTCCTTCCTTGTGTAGTATTGAGTATGAGAGTTTGAATTGCCAAACTCGATAGGTTTGGTTGTAGAACCTAGGCCCTTGTGAAAGGGCTGAATCAAGTCTCTGTGAGGAGCCTCCGGCGGGAATATATGTATATGTTTAAGGTTGGAAGGAACCTTGTTAAACTCCTTGGTTGGGTGAAACCATTAAACACCTTAATAGGTTGAGAGGAATCTTATCAAACTCCTAGGTTAGGTGGAACCCTTAAACACCTCGATAGGGTAGAACCAGATTAAAACACCTAGGTTGAGAGGAACCTGATTTAAACTCTCTTAGTGAAATCTGGTGTACTCAAGGGGTCAGTACAGCAACCGGGTGTGGAGTAGACAAGTAGTCTAACCACTATATATGCTTGTGTTTGTGATGTATTTGAGCACATTTCTACTTATGCATTATATGTTTAATTGCTTAATTATGAATGCTTAATTGGAATGTATTCTAGGCACTAGATAGGCACATGCACACACGAGATGTATTTTCACTAGTTGTGTAGACTTGAGCTTATATAATTGCATCTCATACAGTCTACATAGGTTGTATAGATTAGTTGCTTGATTAGTTAAATCATTAATAATCTATGCGTATAGACTAGTTGCTTAATAGTTATATCTTTTTAGTCTATGTGATTGGATCCACTAAGGCTTGGAAACCGAAGTGTTCTTGCTTACTTAATTTAACTTGTTAAATTAGTTAAGTAGGTGAAAAGAATTTCAAAAGGTGACTTGAGCTTATATAATTGCATCTCATATAGTCTACATAGGTTATATAGATTAGTTGCTTGATTAGTTAAATCATTAGTAATCTATGCGTATAGACTAGTTGCTTAATAGTTATATCTTTTTAGTCTATGTGATTGGATCCACTGAGGCTTGGAAGCCAAAGTGTTCTTGTTTACTTAATTTAACTTGTTAAATTAGTTAAGTAGGTGAAAAGAATTTCAAAAGGTCCTAATTATTGTAGTAGCTCCGCCAAGCTTCCGCAAAGCGCATATAAGCTGTCATGTTAGACTACCTCGCGCAATTTCAGTTTTGGGGCTATCAACTGCTACTCCTACAATGACTCTAAGACCCCTCTCTACCACCAACTTGAAAATAGCTATGTAAGCATCATCTGAGTTTCCGAAAATCACTCCTAACAGTCTTCCCACATATCCAACCACTTCCCTAGCCCATCTTTTTCTTTTAATGGCCTCCACTAATCCCTCTAATACTTCCACAGAAATGGAAGGAGGTTGGGCCTCCTCCTACAGAAGACCAGAGGAAACAACCTCAAAAGAGGCCCTCAAAGGGGTGACCAAGATCGCCTCTTCACAAGGGGGAGATTCAGCTGCACTCGAAATCTACAACTTGTTAGAAATTGAAATAGGTAGAGAGATGATATCCAGGCAGGGGTCAGGAACGGAGGAGGGATGGGGAAAACCAGGAGTGAAAACTTGGGTTCCCTCCTGACTAGATGAGACTATTGCGGCAGGCTCGACCATCCTTCAGCAACTTGAGCTTTCGGCCATGGATATACCCTGCATAACCATCCACTTCAAAGGACCACCACCATTATGTCAGCAATTGCCTGAAGTTTTCAATTTCTAACCAAGCTGCCTCGAATCTAAACAGCTTGGGACCCCAATTTGCATATAACACCTCCAGAATTACCGGTCTATGATCAGAGATGACTATTGGACGGCCCCTCTGATTAGACCTTCAAGAATCCCGGCCTATGCCAAGCATGATGGTGGGCCCCACATGATTAGACCTTTTTTTCTAATATAATCAATATGGATCATCCATTTCCATAGCCATTGATCAAATGGTTAGGATCATCCAATAAGGGGCCATGCAATAATCCGATCACTAACCCTCTTGGCCACCTACCCACTGCCTAGGCTTCTATTGCTAAAGGCCCAACTGATCCTTTCCCCCATACAGACCACCACACTTTCGAAAGAACCAGGTGCAAGCATACTCCATCAATCATATTTGAAGCTGAAATTCCAAGCTTCTAGGAGTTCTTTATCAATCATCTCTGACATCAACTAAGACACTCCAAACTTTCTAAAAAAAGCTTGCAGTGAATGAGGATCTGGTTTACCAACTCCATCCCTTGCAGGCATAAATAAACATCCATTCCCAACAACTCCATCTACTTCTAAGATGATCCAGAGAGAGAATTTTGTCCAGGCCAGCAATATAACAGAATCCAGCAACCCTTTGGGGGACATCTGGCCCTCCGAATAAGATCCATAAGAGCCCTGATTAGCCTCTCCCTATATTGATGTGAGTAGATTCAGTAGAATAATTGCACCGTAAACATGCCAACCACTTCCTGTTTCCACATTCTTTTATCTCTGGCATCAATGGGATGAAGACATTTTTCAGAATGGATAGGAGACCAATGTAGAATCAAATTAGTATCAGTTGGGTTTCTTCTAAATTGAATATGCCGAACCAGTTGCCCACAATGATTAATAACAATCCCCTTCTCAATCACCAGGTTGTACCGTTGTGGAGATTTTGGAACTGATTGCAAAGCAGTCGATCAGAAGACCATAAGTCATCTTCTTATATAGAACTGACAACCTATAAATACCGACCTTCATAATCATTGTATTTGTTCAATGCAGAAAACAATTCCTATGCTGCAAGGTTCTTTTCACATATAGCTAAAGAATCCTTCAATTTCATCTTTGCTAAGATCCCTATTTAATATTGACATCCATGCCACCTGATACCTGCAAGATTATAGCATTGAGAGACCATTATTTCTCTCTCTAACACCACCCAGTAAAATCAGGCATTGGAATAGGTCTCGAGCTTGATCATAAAACCATAGATCCAGTACCATTGGTGCAACTGGAAATGCCAGTTGACTTCAAATTTAGATTTACCTAATCCAATTCTTCAATCTCGAATCTCAAGAATACATATGAGTCGATAACCAGAAAAACCCAGATTGAGAACAAGCTAAACCAATGTTCACAAGAAGAAAGGATAATTATAGATTAGGGAAGAACTAGCAACACATGCTTAGATCTAAGCAACACATGCCACACAGCAACAAACGCTCACAATGGAAGTTTATTGCTCAAACTATTCTTCGAAACAAGACCAGCAGAGAATTACATGTCCCATAGGCCATAGGGGACTCAACGAGTTTTCGAAACATAAAGAAACCCAACCCTAAGACGATGCGAACAGATTAAAATGCCCTCACTTAATGATGTCTCTCATCAATAGTGATGAGTCCACAAGTAAGGCTAATTTGGTCTTCTCTTTATTTTAAAGAAATAAACCGAAATAAAGAAATTATACTAGTTTCAACCTCACGTGCAATGTTCAATGTATAAAATGCATCGGCCAATATATTTGCTGACATATTTTTTGTATCGCAGCGCAGGTCAGTGATGCGAAACCATCAGGGGATACAAAAATTCCCATGTAATCGACACATGCCAACGTATCTCAATATTTGCTATATCTCACAATATCATGTGATATTTGCAATATTTGCTTATTTATCATCAGTATTTGTGCAATATTTGCTATATTTCAAAACTGAAACCAAGTGTAAATCAGCAAAAACTAGGAAAAAAAAAAAAGAAACAGAAAAAAAAATTATTGCCCGATTTTTTTCTAGGGATTGTCTTCGTAGGCATGTTTCAACAACTCCGCTCGAGTTGTTTCACATCAAACACAAATTTGGTGGAGAGATCACAAATGTAGAGGGATTTCTTTTTTGAAACAACAATTGTAGAGGGATTTAACTAACATCTCCTTTAGTTCCACTGAAAATTCCACCATTTTCCTACATTTCCTCAAAGCTTCCCTTAAGACTGTGATACATGCGATATTTCTTTACGTTTTCCATGATATTTCCAAATCCCAAGGGTGCAATACATAGTCAATACAGATACTCTGAACACTGCTCACATGTACCCATATGGGCTCACGCAAGTGCTTAGATCCACAAGTTTGTCCACATATGTAATGTGCTCAAGCAGGGTCCCACACACAGTGATGGAGATCTGCTTGCATCAACCGCGTCCGAGAGCCATTCCCAATGCTAAAAGCAATCTCCTTCTTGAAGTTCTTTTCCACCCTAACACCACTTTCCATGATCCTGTTATATCAACTCAAATTTTATGAGCTCGGCCTGCAAAATTTCCTATATAGGAACTAGTGTTTAAGTTATTCAATAAGAGCATCATCACCATCATCATTGTAGCCTTCTCCCAACAATTCACGGGTGGCTATTAAACTAGTGTTTAAGTTGTTCAATAAGAGCATCATTACCATCATCATTGTAGCCTTCTCGCAACAATTCATGGGTGGCTATTAAAGTTGTTGGAAACATTTTTATGATTGGCTGCTCACTAAACACTAGCCTTCCTCTTTTGTGGTCAATAATAACATAAGATTTCAATAACACATTATAACTACACTTATGCAAGCCAAGATCATAATATCAATAACAAGATCTAACAATTACAACCTGAATAAACTTGCTGCAAATAGAATTAGCCATGATTAAATTACGAATTGGAAATCATAGGATAATCCATTTTTAAGAAAATAATTCATATAATACCTCAACAAATGAACTTCCACCAGGATTTCTCATATCACAGAGCCAGAAATATCGATGGCCACTGGGGAGACTGTCATCACTTATTTTCAGATTTCCCAATGCAGCTTTTATACTAAACGAAGAGGGGAACACCTTGGCAGTAGAAAAGAGATATGGAGATGAATTAAAGATTGTCCAAGAAAATCATAAAGATCAATTAGACCAGAAGAAAGATTCAGCAAACCTTGATATCTGTGAGAAAATTGTTTTGAGATAAAGTAGCAAGCCGCGTTCCATTTTCATTCATCAGCAAAATCAGTGCACGAGTCATATTCAATGATAAATGAAAGATGACCCTGGATTTTCCTTTGCCTAGCAATCCTTTAACAACAGGCTCTTGTGCAAGAGCTGAATTTGGCTCATCAATTGAATCACTCCCAGAAGTATCCATTTTTATAGTGGCTGCTGAAGACTTGCTGTCTTCAGAAGCAGCACTGCTATCATTCTCAATGTTCATTGCATTCGCAAATTCCAGAATTGCAAGAATAGTTGGTCTATAGCAGAAAAATGAAAATGTTGCAAGGGTCACAGCCACCTGCATGTGCCATTGAAACAGAATTAACAGTTCAAAGAACCAATTAGTCCACGGCATGATGAAGAAACAATGGGATGCCAAATAAAAAGGAAGAGGACTACTCACTTTCTTATCTATGTCATTATATAAAGGAGAATCCTGGTCGTAAATTACTATTTGGGCTTTCACAAAACTACCCAATGTATCAATCATCCCAAAGTCCTTACTTCCAGCTTGAAGTTCAGCATCTGGCAGTAGACCAGCAATACGACTAAAGCTAGGAGATTTTATGGAGGATTTGTCAGATGGAAGGGAGCTTTCGGCACTAAAGTACTCAGATGTACTTCCCGATGGTTGTACAGGAGAATCAACCACATCAACTAGATTGTCTGATGCTTCAAAGAATTTATCATCGTCATTGGTTTGATTCAGATCTCTGCTGCTATAGCTATGGCGTCTAGCCTCAGCAAGGGATGATGGTACGTTCGAAGTGGTGATAGCTGTGCTCTCAATTAAAGATCTTGCAAGATACCGAGGAAAAGTCATTCCCTCACTGTTATATAAATCTTCAATTTCCAATGATTTCAGAACAGTGCCGATGAACATGTCATTTCCTCTAATCGAAAGTTCCACCTGTTTTTATTTATATATCACTTTCCCAACCAAAATAAGAAACCAAAGAACATCCATGAACGGAAATGTGGTTCGTTAAAAAATTACCTGACCACCTATTGCCCGAAACTCAAGTAAAGGACTTTCTTTTGCCAGAAGCATCTTCCTGAAACTTTGGCTCCTCTGGGAAACAGTGACATTTATAGGTAATTTGTAGTTTACATAATAATGCGAAAGATATTTTGAAAAACAACTGAAATTTACTTGATGATTGGAACTGAAGGAGATCCTTAGTTCATCAAGAGCACCAGTGATAAACATTTTCTCCATCTTCACAAAATCCATTGGATTGCTGTTATCTACAGGTTCAACTTTTGTATCTCCAGGATCAGAGGAAATTTCAGATAGACTTGTGAGAGCAGCAGAAGCCTGCAAATAGAGATACTATGAGGTCTCTATTCTATATGGAAAAATGTGCTCAACATATTAGATGAGCATAGTCAAAGTAATACTGTATACCGGAAAAGTTAGACAAAGAACATTCTTTCCAATTCCTCATCCTTAATTCTTAGAGTTGCAAACACAGCGAACATTAAGAACACAAAATGCACTTGACGACGTTTGTATGTAGCCAATCAATTCAATGCACATGGCGTATGTTGAGAACATAAAATGCTTCATCTCTGCTATATATAACACTAGTAGCCGAAGGCAAAATTTCCCTGAAACTAGTTTCCAACTTGCTAAAACTGTCTTTATGAAAGGCATCAGAAGGGTTTTAAATCTAATTAGAGGGCATTTAAAAAGGTCGTATGCTGCTAGAGGAATTCATGTCACTATCCCCCCCCCCCCCCCCGAAAAAAAAAAAAACTAGACTCGATAATTCATCATCATTGTAAAAATGTTTGCGATTTATCTCCTAACATTGGGGACTCACTATAGCTATCTACGCCACCCAAAAAGGCGGAGCTATAATGGCTCTTGGGAGCATCTTTTGTAAAGTATATATCTTTGTATATTCTAGCTGCAGCCTCTCTTAATAAAATGTGTTCTCATTGTTCAGAAAAATAAAAAATAAAAATCTACACCACCCAAATTGCGAGTCACATTATGGAAGGAGCATATCACTAAAATCAAAGCAATCAAGCAGTTATAACAATCCAAGGCCATGTGTTGGAAATAAAATAGTGAGTCAAATTCCAAGGGAAAGAATGGTAAACCTCATGCCCTCAATGTAATGTTTAGGCTGAGCTACATACAAAGTTGGGTCAACAATTTGCATCGTTTGGATTGCAGTAGAACTATGCCATGTGTACGGTTGAAGTGCCAACACAACTTTTAAAATGGTGATGACCTATCATAGCATAGCTCATCAAAAGAAATCTAACTTTTTACGACTGCCTTCACCTCTGCTCTCTCCCACCAATAGCATACAGTTTCCTCTCTCCACATAAGTTGCATGGCCAGCAGCCCAGCACTACTAGTTTTTACTGACTCCAGTGGCATTTTGTAATTTCATGGTATAATTAAACAACCTCATAAATTCAAACCCCTCCCCTTACCCTCATAAACTCAAACCGTCCCTCCAGCCAATCATTTTCACTCCCAACCACCCACAATCATGGTGTGTGTGCACGCGCGCTCACATCCAACCAATTAGACAATAAGTTGCCATCCACCCAGGAGATAACTTCTAGCTATCATGTGAATGTGACAGCCACCACGTCCAAGAGGTTGGCCCCACCATGAGAAGCACCTGATTACATGATAAGTTGCCATCCACCCAGAGGATAACTTCCAAGCTGTCATGTGTGTGCAACATCCACCCCGTCCAATAGTTGGCCCCACCATGAGGATCACCTCATGCAAAAATCAGCCCCATCCACTCAACAGGTGGGTCACACCATAGAAATAATGTATAACCACCAATAAATAACAATTATTAAAGAAAACAATACTATGAGAGTGACAACAAGCAAGTTGGAGATGCATAACATTGACTTGCAAATTTCATACTTACAAGATTTTCCTTGAATTTGCAATGAAATGACTTTGAAGCTTTTATATGCATATTTCAATGTTCTAGTGAATGGCCTACGTTGCTCTATCTGAGATTCTGAATGATGGGTATTGATGGGATGATAATCTAGAAATCTAGAAAACCTCCAAGGCTCCAACAAGCATTGTAAAAACGCCTTTACGCAAATATTCTATATTATAAAGATGCGCATCCTTGAACTTTGACATGCAGGCACAACCCTGTCTTTCTCCACAAATTGTCACATGTTTCAGAGCTGTGCAAAAGGTGGGCCACGCCATGAAGATTACAAGGATTAGAATGGATGTTGGTTCAGTCAACAGGTGGGTTACCCATTCAAAATCAATGAACAACCCATGATCTGACTCAATGTACTGGTGCCATCCACCTAACAGATGGATAGGCTGATTTTCATGGCAGGCAATCGTCATCGTTTGATCTCCCTTTTCCACAGCTAGACATCCAATACATGTGCTAGAAAGACAGGGCTCCAAGTGAAAAGTTCACAAATGAGAATAATTGCCCCTGTGTTTACACTCTTTATAAACTACAGTCCTATCTACTTGGTTCCAAACTCGGAAACAAGCGAAGTAATTAAATTTCTGTATAAATTGTATGAAGTTGTGATACGGACATAAATGTAAACCAAACTAAACTCATCACGGATTAAACATAATTAAAGGAAAATTATTTTTTAAACAAATAAAGTTATGTATAGTTTATCTGAAGTTGTAATTGGAAAACATATGTAAGTTAAAACAACCTTGTCAAAGACAGAATATTATTAAGAAAAAACTTAGCTTTCAAATATCTTGTCAAACCCAAGTTGAAGACAAATAGGATTTCAACAAGTCCACACATGATGAGTGAGAGATATGTGCATGACTAAATATAAACCAGGAGAACCCACCGATGCACGATAGATAGCCCCTTGAACGCGGTTCTGCCAAGTTCGCGACGAATCATCAGTCTCACACCGCAAAATCAGTGCATTGTTAAGTTCAATGACCTACACGTGAAGTATAAAGCAAATTAAAAGAAGAACCACTCCATGTGACTATATTAAAAAAATGACCAAGTGAAACAGACCTTCATGTTTGATTGCCCAGCATCACAAATTGCTAACACATATTCCACATTGCCAGCATGCTCTGGAGGAACCTGGTATACTTGTTTTCCTCGTAGACTGAAGAAGAAAGAGGTGAGAGATTTAACAATTTTTGTAACCATTTTCTGGTAAATTCATTTACAGCTTAAAATCTGGAATTTTGAAAGGACAGCCAGATACAAAATGCCAGATATGAGCAAAATAAAAGAGTATTATACAAGAACCTGAGACACTGTTTGTAAGTCTTGGAAGCAGGGCTTTCCAGTATATAAAGAAATGGCCCGACCAGACAAAAGTATCTACGCTGCCACACAGCTTCCCTATTTCCCACACCCTATAGGTAGAATAGTGGAAGATGGTTAGAGAACTCAATCCAACAACATGTTTCTTTGAAAGGAAATGTGAAAAACGGACCTTCCATGCAAGAGCAAACAACCATCCCTCAAAATCAGCTTGATTCCAAGGTTTAGGAAAATCCGAGTTCTCACTGTCATCATTCTGAAAGATCTTTGCAACTTGCAATAGTCGATGGTAACGCGCAGGAGAAAAATGAAATCCCAGAGAAGGCAGTCGAACAGCAAGTCTTGTTGATGGATAGAGAGGATATTCTGATCGAATCTATATGATAATGTTAAACATACAAGAAAAGAGCCAGAGATTAAGATGCTGTCACCAGACAACAGTTTATGCAGAAAGCACAACAAGTGAAGCAATAACCTGCTGAAGCTTTAGGGCTATCCCACACTTGTCAATGACAGGCAGGAAATTAATATTATTTGGTTTAATACAGGTAGCAGTTGTGTCAAGAGGAGTTCGACTCCAATGATAGTCACCATCAACCAAGAACGCAGAAACATCACTCAAACCCAAAGTGAACCGCAAGTACATCTCACTTTCTTCTCGTGAATCATGCTCATCCTGTGTATATGTAAGACATTTCACATTAGAATTGAACTGGAGGAATTCAACAGAATCACTTCAATATAGAGCATCTAAGATAACCTCTGTGCGAAGCACCAAATTTCCTAAATCGAGTAGAAGTTTAGTTGCATTGAAGTTGTCTGGACGAAATTCAGTAGGAATGGTAATCTTAGGAGCTGCAATATCCAAGTCCAGCAAAAACCTAGCAGCAAATGAATGTAAGATGAAGAGAGAATTCCCGGTATTGCATCAAACCAAAAAAAAAAAAATCAAATTGATAAGCATGCATCATAAACACAGGAGAACCTGACTACCCCCAAGCTTGCATGCACGCAAGCAAAACCACTAGAGGACATAATTGTGGAGACCAATATTTCAAGCATGAGGAAGGTTCCTCTAGATTGATTTATGCTCATGGTGCACATGCATATTGGATCATGGTGAGATCTGTCCAAAACATTCCAGAAAATAGCCAACATATAAGGATATGTAGCCATTTACAACACAGCATTAACTATCCTGTATTGGTTCTGGTTGATCTGAGAGTAGCTCTCCCAAGATTCTGCTCTTTCATTGGATTGAAAAGGATTAGAGAGAGAGAGAGAGAGAGAGAGAGAGAGAGAGAGAGAGACTTAAATATAATCAATGAAGTCAAGTCCCAGGCCACACATGTGTGTACCAGAGAAAGCCACACGTGACTGGTTCCAAAAGATATCAGTTTATATGCAAAAAGTGCAATGCGATTGGTATATATATGCAGAGAGTACCATGCATGTTATGTGCACAGCAGTATACACAACCATTCAACTGTGCATAAAGACATATCAGCCCCTATGCATGACATTTACGTTAGTAGTAAGGGTTTTTCTTCGGTTGTTCTCTTATTTTTTAGCAAATTCAGATTATGATTTAATTGGGAAAGTAGATTCAAGTCCTAGAAGGAAACCTACGTACAATCTATAGATATGGTTTTAAGACACAATTTTATTATATCTTCTTTTTTTCATTGAATAAACGTGCTGAGATGTTCTTTTTACTACTGCAAGGCAGAGGAGGAAATTTGTGACTGGCTAGCAACCGGCAAGTGGGCTGTCGGGTAATGTAGCCCTCAGTCTCTTCTTCTTTCTCATTCCCTGTAAGTTCTCTAAATATTCCTGGAGATTGATGAGCAGCAGATCTGGTATGTGAATCCTCTATTCCTGCAATTAGGATTTCTCATAATTTTGGTGGCCCTTTTTTTCTTTTTTTTTTTTGAACGCTAATTTTAGCGGCATCAATTACCTTAAAAACTACGGAGTTTTAAGCATCCTTGTTCAGTTCTTGGTGTTTTCTCATCCAGGACTGAGGACACACAAGATAAAAAGGATCCATTAGGCAGTGTTCGAAGTTTCGGTATCGCTACAAGTTTCGCTAGCCGGGGATACAGAAACAATATCGATATCGCCGATAATATTGCTGATAACCGGAAATGCGAGGAAAATGGGGAAAACGGTGGAATTTTCCAGTGAAACCTCAGGAGATGATAAAATATACATACTTGCATATTTATGAATAAAAAAATTGCAAAAAGAATGCATATATAATAGGTTTCTATTTAATGGGGGCCTACAAGCATGTGTTGCTGTAAGAAATCAGTCCAACCATCTCATCCATCCCATCTATTCATCCAATATTTGACCTTCCATCCAAACATCCATTGATATTTCAGAATATCGGCAACACATGATATTTCCAAACAAATCGTTAACAACTAAAAAAGAAACTAAAGATTGAGGTCTCGTTATTGCCATTTTGTGATAATGATAATACCGTGATATTATCAATATTATCATCGACAAATTGAACGTTGCATACAACCATGCGCCCATAAAAAATATGAAATGGAAATTTTTTAACATACAGATTTTTGGCGTATTAATACCTTGGTGATATTATCGAAATATTTGCAGATACATTGATGATACAAGCAACACTTGGAATTTACATAGTAAAAATATTGGCAATACATCGGCAGTATCAATGCATTGACAATACAAACGACGCTTGAAATTTACATAATTGAAAATATTTACTATATCGATACATTGGCGATATTTAGTGATACATCGCCGATACCTAGATTTTTTATACTATCAGTGTTATCGGTATCGCTACCGGTGTTATCGGTATCGCTGAGCTAGAAATAGAGATAATATCGGGGATATTTCGATAATATCGGAGATAATGCAAACACTGCCATTAGGTAACTGAATTCAAAAGGTCGACAACAGGATTATTAAATCATTTCAGGTCACAAAAATAAAGGGCTCTCTATAGCACTCTAATTTAGGGGTATGTTTGTTGTAGTCTTGAATCATAAGCTTGTATATTGTAAGAACTAGAGGACTATTACGTATCATTCTTTTGAAATGAAATTGTGCATTTTATATTTTATATTTTATATTTTACATTTATTAGTAGCATTTACATTATAAAACTGCTGTAACTTCTCTCTATATCACCTAAAAGTGACTCAACACAAGGTTATGCCTTTCTTGCATCATAAGAATCGACAGCAAACATTCGGGCATATCAAGGCCCCACCAGGGTGATAGCTTTTGCTTGGCTTGTGGGAAGGAATAAGGTTCTCATGATTGATCATTTAAGGAGTTCATCAATAATGTTTGTATCCTGTCTCAAAAATGCAGAATCAGTAGGCCATTTGTCTCTTATTGTCAGTCTGGAAGCTTTATATGAGAAGCTTTCTTTTTTTTTATCTCCTTGGGATATCCTGGATAATACCAGGATCGACAGGGCCTTTTTGAAGCTTGGGGAAGCGGATGAAGGGATCAAAAGTGGAAACTTCTGTGGAGGCTAGCTCTATTGGCTGGTATTTGGTCAACTCAGGAAGAGCGGAACATTAGAACATTTTGTAACAGCTAATAGAGAAGATGAATCACAAAAAGAGAGGGTTATATCCTGGGCTGGTAGTAGAAAGGTCTTCAAAGAAAGTAGCAGGGAGCTCTGCCAATAGTTGGGATGGGAGATCCATGATGGTTGCAACTAGATGATCTATCACCATTTATCATCTTTTCCATTGTATAGATCCTTCTCCTTGGGCTTGTATCTGGGTTGGTTTGGTGGGAATAAAAAAAAAATTGAATAATAATGGAAAACTTTATTGAAGGCCCACAGCAAAGCAAATGGGAAAAAAATACAAAAGGGAAAGGAGAGACAAATTACAACCTAAGATCAACTTAACAAGGTCTAGATCAATATTCAAAGCTGCCGCCCAATCCAAAATAAAAGATTTGATGTTCAGCAATATAGAGACCGTAGACACCGCAGAATCTTGAAAGCGTCGCCTATTCCGCTCCCCCCAGTTTGGTGGGAATAAAATATCTTTTACTTTCAAAAAAAAAAAAAAAAAAATCCCCAGTCCATTGAGGCCCACGACCTCTGTTGGCTCTGGGCGGCTTAATTGCTCCACTCAAACAGCTAATGAATTATTCAATGAGAAAGAATGCAACTAACAACACAACTCACATAAATCTAAAAAATAAAATGAAACCTGTCATGATCCTTCAATGCTCTGGTCACTTGTTGCTGAGCAGTACGTTTTACTTCATCAATTGTCATCTTTACATAACACAATGGAGGCAAGATGTCAATTCACAATCTATAAATATGCAGCCTACCAAAAATGAAAGATCAATCACAAGTGGAATGGCACCTGCATAGCAGCTGCAGTTTCCAAAGCTATGGTCTGACTAATGGCAGTACTTTTGAAAAAACTGATAATTTGATCGATAGATTCTCTCAGATACTGTTGGCAAAAAGTCATCATTAAACAAGCCCAAACACTTAATGTTAAGTACGATACAAGAAATGGATGGACAAAAATAACATACAGTCATGTAGCATGGGGAAGCTTTTGCAACCAAACTCCAGTCCACTTCAGTATTAAAAGGCTTGTACGAAAAGATACCAACTAAAGAATCATCAGAAGTAGCACTCTGCATGAAGATAGACCAAGATGCAGGTAGTAATTCAGCGAGAATATACCAAGGTTTTCATGAAAAGGAAATGTCAGAATTCCACACGAAAGCCCAGTGGTCGGAATAGTAAATTGAACCTCAGCAAGAATCCCATTTGGAGATGACAACTGATATGATCCCAACTTCAAGTCAAAAACTTTCGCCTCTGAATAAAGTTTCACAGAGCAATTCAGCCCTTCACAAGATAATTCAGCAAGAGACTCCTGGCCCTCATTGATGAGCTTTGTCGCATTATGTTTCATACGGATTTCCAAAAGGGTATGAAGCATGTTTTCCTTGTCCTGAGTTTCCACCAAATTCTCATCCACACCTTCCCTGTAGCCAATGATCTTATTTAATTGTTCCCTATCTTCCCCACTGAAACGCACTGGTTCGTTTCCATCCTTACTGGACTGCTCAGTCCTGAAAATAGTGATATTGATTGGTAATGTTTCAGATATCATCAATAGAAAGAAAGAAGATAAGATATGGAAGATTAAAAAGGTTCAAGGTAAATTGCCAACCATCCTAGTGACCACCATGATCTCTTTGCCTTTTGTTTCTTCAAGTTTTGGTCATATTCTGTCGACTGCTCAACAAATTTGTGGGCTAACATCCTGCATGAGACGAAGGAATAAAACAAACTTCAGCAAATAAAAGGAACATTCCAAGTACTAAGAGGTCTAACAAAAAAGTTCCACCAGCAGGCTACATGCATATCACATCTAGTTTTTCCGACTACTTCAATAAAGAAATAGTAGAGCATTCTCAGATGGATCCAAGAACATGAAAGAATTTATCTGCAATTGCTGAGAACAGAATGGAACTAAACCTCCAACAACTAGAGTAATTTCCAAATGGTACTTTCGATCACTAAATCATCGAGTTTTATCAGTTGAGAAAACAATGATAAATGATGTGCCACCTATCTTCCACAGACCAAGATAACTTTCTCTCAACCTTTTGAGCCTACTCATGAAGAACCTAGAGTAAAACCACTCCAATGTATTCTGTTGGGATGAATCACTTCCAACTGATTCTTACAAGAAAAGACTGTGCATTACCTCCACTGAAGTATGAGTTCAATGTCAAGTACGCGATCTAGTTCCTCGATGTCTTTGTTGTCATCCACCACTAATCGAGTTGCATCAGATTTCAAGAGAGAAGCATAAAGAGAGATATATCTCTTGCGAAGCCTGGCATTCCTCAGAACATGCTCCCATGACATTTTCCCACTGCAGCAAAATAAACACACTTAAAGCATATCAAAAACCATTAAAAAAAGGCTCCCATAAGAAAAATGGATTTGCCAATGGTTCTTCCTAAAACACATGCATTGCAATAAAGAAAAAGTGAAATTGCCAATGGTTCTTCCTAAAAGACAAGCACTCTAATTAAGCGTCCTATCAATAGATGAAAATTTGAGGCAAGAATATGCAGATGCACAATTATACAGCACAGTCACTCTGATATCCTGATATGGTGCGCAGTAGGGAATCTGCAACTCATTTGCACGGATGAGTGGAAATAACTTAAAATCTCCAACAACTGAATCCAACAGTTAATCCTGATCTAATAGCACCTTTGATATCCAAAGAGGCATAACTCATAAAGAGCAGATCTGCAAAGTAAAGGCCCTAGAATGTTTGTGTGTGTGTGTGTGTGTGTGTGTGCAGAGAGAGAGAGAGAGAGAGAGAGAGAGAGAGAGAGAGATGCCCACACACAACTAGTTGTACATCCAATTAGTTGCCTAATTTAATGATTAATTAATGTCATTAACTGATGCTAA
The DNA here is from genome assembly GCA_003013855.2 of Liriodendron chinense. Taxonomy (NCBI): domain Eukaryota; kingdom Viridiplantae; phylum Streptophyta; class Magnoliopsida; order Magnoliales; family Magnoliaceae; genus Liriodendron; species Liriodendron chinense. Next base: position 6,960,635 of record PVNU02000637.1, on the reverse strand, counting down.
TAAAATGTTGGAGAGGGGTATTTCATGTCAAAGGCGGTTAGGGTGGGCCCCACTATGGTGTTAATGCGAAATCCACCCCAACCATCAGGTGTGTCTCCCAATGTTAGACCCAGGGCCCGAAAATCATCCCCACCCGTGGTGCAGGTGGACCATACAATTGGAAATAGTGTCCAGGGAAAAGCTCACCCTCAAAACTGCTTCCTTTGGTGTAGCCCAGTCAAATCATATATGGGCTTATTTTTGGGCCCCAAACCTAGCTTTTGGTCTAGCGTCTAATGGTTGGAGTGGATTTTACATAATCATCACAGTGGGCACTATAAATATCAAGGGTGGACATCTCTCCAAACTTTTTCCCTTGGTGTGACCCACCTAAATCACGAGTCAGCCTTATTTTTTGGCTTTGGGTCTAGAATGGGATAACACATCTAGTTGTTGGATTGGATCTCTTATACACATCACGATGGGCCCCTTCAAAAATCAAGGACAGGCGTCGGGTAAAATAGCTTCTTTTAATGTGTAATTAGAAGGTGCAAGTCCAACGGGGCTGGACTATAGGTTAACGTCCAATGAGAGAGAACTTCCAAACTTTCATGTGCAGATGACATTCAAACCATCTAATGGGTTGGCCCAACATGATCATCACCTTTTGGAAAACATGCAACAGCCATTCATTGAGTAATGAGTGGACCAAGCTTGTGTTTTGCTATTTCCCAATGTTTGAAGGTAGTTTCATACGGTGTGGACCACTTGATATGCAAATACTGTTGACCATTGCACCAAACGATTCTCGTGGTGGGGCCCACCTGTTGGAAGGGCATGTCACATGCACCAAATACTTTGGAAGTTGTTATCCGAGTAGACAATAGCTTGTGGTCATGGATCGCCTGCTAGCCCAGCTAGAAGACGCCTAGGCGTTTCAACAGCAGGTCTCAGGTTCGAAATGCCAAGGAGACACACTAACCCCACTGGTGGGTGGGTGCATCTTGTGACTAACCGTGTGGGTGCGTTGCGCAGCTAACAGGGTGGGTGCGTTGCATGGCTAACAAAAAAAAAAGACAATAGCTTGTGGTCCAATTCGTTGGACCCAAAAAAACCTTTTTCAGGAATACGTAACTCTTTCCATTAATTGTGTGGGAGATAGACGGCCACCCTTGATTTTTTACAGGGTCCACCATGATATGTATGTGAAACCCACTCTGATTAGATGTATAATCCCATTTTAAGCCCAAAACAAAGAAATTAGGATGACCTATGATTTAGGTGGGCCACACCAAGGGAAACGGTTAGGAGAGAGACGTCCATTGTTGATTTTTACAGGGCCCACCATGATAATTGTGTACAATCCACTCCAACCATTAGATGCCATACGAAAAGCTAGGCATAAGGCCCAAAAATCAAGCCCATGTGTAATTTAAGTGGGCCACACCAAGAGAAACAATTTGGATGGTGAGCTTTTCCCTTACACTATTTCCAATCATATGGTCCACCTAAACAATGGATCAGGCTGATTTTCGAGCCCTAGGTCTAACATGAGGTGACACACCTAATGATTTCGGTGGATTTCACATTAACGTCACAGTGAGGCCCACCTGAGCCACCCCTTTGATGTGAAATACCTCTTCTCCAACATTTATAAGCATCAATTAATGGCATTAATTAATCACTAAATTTGGCAACCACATGCACATGCAAGTGCGTGTGTGTGTGTGTCTATGGTCTTCGAAGAATTGTTTCTCAATTTTAATGGCCATACATAACAGTCAGGTAACACTTAAATTTGTTAACAACCATAAGAAAAGCAAGATAATTAGTATGTGTGTGTGTGTGTGTGTGGACTTTGAAGCATTGTTCTCAATTTTACTGGCCTTAGATAACAGTCAAATGACACTTAAATTATGAATAACCATAAGAAAAGTAGGATAATTAGGATATTCATACCACAACAATTGGGAAAAGGTGAAACAGTCATGAAGGCTTTTTTCCTTACTTCTTAATTAAAAGCTTCATTTCAGCGAAATGAACAATGCTAACAATCCATGAGGGCCCTTGCGAGATGATGGCGGTTCAGAGAGGACTAATGTTATGCCATCTCCAGAGGGGAGGAAAATGTTTGCACCTCTTAGCTCTAAGGAGATTGTGCAACAGGGGGAGGGGAAGGAGAGAGACAAGGAAGCCCGGATAACAAAGGTTAATGAGAAGGTAAGGGATGGATTCTTGTAGGGGGAAAGAAGAGGGATGGTGATGGGAAGAGAGGGAACGCATTTTACACCTTAAAGGAGCTTTCGACTCTCTTTGTCAAAGGGCACCCTGCTGGATGGTTGCCGGTTAATTTCGCCAGGGTGTTTAGGAGGGCAGGGGAAGTCTTAGAAGTGGCCATCCCCCACTTTCAAGGGTCAGGAGTGGATCAAAGGTTTGCATTTGTTCGCATGGGAACTGAGGAGTTGGAAGAGGCTATTAGACTTTTAAATGGGGAAAGCATTACTGGAAAGATGATACTAGTTCAAAAGGCCAAGTTCGGCCTTGATGTGGCGAACAAGGAGGGAAAGGAGGAGGCTGACAGGAAGGGCAGAGGTACGAAGGCATGGAAGCCAGAGATGCCATCTATCAGTATAGCAGAAGAACCATCAATGAAAGAGATGGGAGCCAGACAATCTGCTCCAGGATCGACGAGGGAGAGGCCTAAAGCCTTGATAGGGAATGGGGATTGCTATCCTCAGCCAGAGAAGGTATCTTCTGATGAGGCCAAAGAGACCGACTCTTCCCAAGTTAGATGGGTGTGGAGGAAATCTTCAAAGTCGATGTCAGAGGTCTGCGTCGACCCAACAATAGTGGAGATGGTGAAAGACTTATTCTAGTGGTCTATAATCACTCTTACAAGGGAAGGGGCCTTGCTTTGTCAGATAAGAACTTGGTTGAAGGTATGTTGTAGGATGGATGATCGCAATCACAAGATGGAGCCGCTGACGGCTAACTAAGTGTGGATTTCAGCAAAATCAAGGACTAATGTCGACCAAATGATAATGGCAAGGGCGATGTTCAACAACAGGCTGGTCCTCTCTATTCGCAGATGGGACTACGGATCGATCCTTGGAAGTGAAACTGCATGGTAACTAATATGGGCGATCCCGATAGAGCTATGGAACAAGGATTTTTTGTAGCTATTGGAGAATTATTGGGGAAATTAAAGTCATTGACGAGGCGTCTAAGACCAGGGAAGAGGGCAATGCAGCACGTTTGTGCATTGGAAGGAGAAGAGCCCTACCAGAACTAGGAAGCCTCATGCTCAGGATTGGGAAAATCTCCTTGCAGTTGACAGTTGTAAAGGAGGTGCCGTGGGGAGTCCCTTGCAGATGGGGAGAGGAATGGAAGAGGCAGGAGGTCGGTTGGCAGTCTAATTTCGTCGAAACGCGTAATGGGGAAGGAGCTTCGTCTCGATGGTCCATAGAAGCACCAGATGAAGAGTTGAGGCATTGGCCAAGGATATGCGCCGTCAGGTGGTAGGTGGACAGGTGGAGCATTCTTGTCCACCAATCAAAGTAAGATGCTCCATGGGTGTTTCAAGGAGGGTGGCTACTCCGCTCTCCTCCCACGCGGCGGCAAGAGAGGCTTCTCATGGGTTGGTCCATCTCACTCATGTCGTGCCAGCTTTTTCAAACGAGGTTCAGAGGGAGGTTCATCCTGACCCTGGGGCCGACCCTAAGACCTCCGGAAGAGGTAGGTTTGAAGAGGCTCTCGTCATCGGCTCAAGCCCGAACCTTTTCATAAGTCAATGGTGCGTCAAGAATTGTCCCCCTCAATTACCATTCCTGTGACCCAAACCTCAAGCTTCCTACACATGGCTCCGCCTTTTTGGGTGATGGTCTTCGCTTGTCAAAGAATGCTGACATGTGCCTTGCTCAGCCCAAGGTCAAATTAGAGATATCCACATCTTCCAAGCATCTTAACTCGCCCGCGCTCATGCCAGCACGTGAGTCAGAACTCGCACGTGACTCATTAGGTTTATTTGGTAGGGGCCTTGTTCTCCCTCATTTTGCTATTGAGAGGAGATTTCTCCTCCCTTATAACCGAGGGGGTCCTCTGGTGATCCTGATGAAGAAGGAAAGTCTCTCCTCTTCTCAACAACATCCCGAGGGAGGAAGGCAGGAAGGCTAGTTTATTATCGTTGCAACAGAGGATAGATACCAAGGTAAGGTGTACAAATCTGGTGGTGTAGGCGAAGCAGATGACAATGATTGCAAGTCAGACAAGGAATCTAGATCACTAGCAGTAGTCACCAACGCTTTACCAAGCGACCTAGTAGGGATTATTGTGGGGGAAGAAGTCATGGAGACTCTGGACATTTCCCCTTTGCGGGCAAAATCTGACGGGGTCAATCCTAGTGCCTATGTTCCGAAATTCCATGTCGCGATGGCTGATTTAGATGATAGGGAAAGTATAGTCAAGCTTATTTCGGAAGAACAACTGGGCTTGGAAGAAGAACTAGATTGGATGAAAGATGCCATCAACAAAGTTGGGAAGAAGCTAGGTATGCCTTTTAAGACTTGTGATGATGATGCAATAGCGCTATTTCAATTCATAGAGCAGAGAGGTTCTTTGGGTATGAAACAGCCTTTGAGGAGATCTTTGTCAAAGCAGAGGGAGTTGTTGAGGCTTGCGAGCTCAGTCAATAATGAGATGGGGAGTAAGTCCGATGCGGCGGTAAGGGGAAGAAGGGCAAGATTAGTGTCACAATGATCATCCTTAGTTGGAATGTGGGGGGGTTGGGCTGCAATTCCAAGAGGGCTCACATCAAGGCCTTTGAGTCAGAAATCGAAGGGTTGGATTTTAATTCGGTAGGAAACCAAACTATCTTCATTTGACGGATCTATTCTCGCTTCTATCTGGGGGCACTCTAGCTTAAGGAAGGTGATAGGAATACAACATTCTTTCATGGCATAGTGTCTGCGGGGGCCTGTTCCAACAGAATTTCTTCCTTGGAGGTAGAAGGTGTAAGAATTGATAAGAAAGACAAGGTTTGTGAGGCTATTGTCAACTATTACAAGAATCTCATGTCCAAGGATCATTGGAGCCGACCAAAACTAGATTTTCTCTACTTCGATAGTATTTTGGATGAATCGGCAAAAGGGCTAGAAAAACCTATATCAAAAACTGAAATTAAAGAGGCGGTGGAAAGTTTGGGCAAAGACAGCCCCCAGTCCCAACGGCTTTCCCATTGAATTTTTTAAAGTTTTTTAGAATGTGGTTAAGTATGATGTCATAGCTTTTTGTCAAGGAGTTCTTTGAAGAAAACCGCTTGTCGCCAGAATTGGATGTGTCCTTTTATGACTTTAATTTCCAAAATTGAAGAGGCAGAAGGATTAAAAGATTTTAGACCTATTAGCTTGATAGGGAGCCCATACAAAATTCTGCCTAAGATTCTGGCGTCTAGATTTCGAGCAGTTATGGGGAATATCATCTCACCTAATCAAGGGGCTTTCATTAGAGGTCAGCAAATTCTAGACACAACTCTTATAGTGCACGAGTGCATTGGCTCTCGGTTCAAAGAAAAGAACCCTAGTATTATTTGCAAACCTGATGTCGAAAAGGACTACGAGCACGTTGAATGGGAGTTCCCCGATTATATGTTGGATAGATTGGATTGCAAGTCAAAGTGGAGGAAGTGGATTCAGATTTGTGTCAATCCCCATCCTTCTCCGTGATTATTAATGGGTTGCACAAAAGGTTATTTTAAACCTTTTAGAGGTGTCAGGGAAGGGGACCCTCTCTCTCCTTGTCTTTTCCAATTGATTGGGGAAGCTTTTAGCCGTATGCTTTCCAAAGGCCAAGAGACCGGGTTGATCGAAGGTTTCGGGGTGTCTCCAATGGGGGATCCTATATCTCATCTCCAATATACTAATGATATGATTATCTTTTGCAAGGCTGGTCCTCATATGGTTGCTAATTTGCGAAAGGTGGTTACATGTTTTTAAGCAATTTTAGGTTTGAGGATTAATGTGGGGAAAGGTGAGTTATTGGGAATCCATCTCTCCAAAGAAGAAGTGTCACTCTTAGCTTCAGTCTTTTTATGCAAAGAGGTTTCTTTCCCATCCACATATTTGGGGCTTCCATTATGTATAGGCAAACCCGGCTAAGCACCTTTGGGAAAAGGTGGTCAAGAGAATTGAAGGAAAGTTATCCGAGTGGAAGTGCCGCGAGAATTGAAGGAAAGTTATCCGAGTGGAAGTGCCGCTTTCATTCTCTCTAGGCAGTTGCCTCACTATCATTAAAACGGTCTTTTCCAACATACCTTTATACTTCATGTCCTTATTCAAGTGCCCACAAGCGGTATGCAAAAGGTTGGACATAATGAGAATGGCTTTCATTTGGAAGGCTGCGAATGAAGGTAACAAGTTTCACTTGCTATTTGCTAAAGAGATTTACAAACCTTTATCATTAGGAGGGGCGGGTCTGTGGGTTTTGGTTGATATGAATGTCACCCTCCTAGGAAAGTGGTTATGGAGGTTCGGGACATAAGAAGGGAGCTTCTAGCGTGAAATCGTCACTTCTAAATATGGTCTTCAGGAGGGTGGTTGGGAGACTAGGAGATCTTCCTTATACAGGGCATCCCATATTTAGAAATCTATCTCTAGGGCTGTAAATGGTCAGGTTCGGGGCGAGTTTAGCCAAAACCAGACCCGCCCATTTAGTAAAAGGGTCTGGGTCTAAAATTTGGACCCAGACCCATTTAGTAAATGGGCGGGTTTGGGTCGGGTCCGAGTCAACCCATCAGACCCATTTATAAATGGGTCCAGGTCTGGTAGAGGGAGATCCACCCAGACCCATTTATAAATGGGTCGGGTCTAACAAGTCTAGGTCTGGATTTAGTATGCAAGCATTTTTACAAGGCTTAAAATCGGATTTGGACAGGTCTGGGCTGGACGGGTCCCTTAAAACATAGACCAAACCCGCCCACTTACTAAATGGGTTCGGGTCGGGTCGGGTCGGGTCGGGCCTAATATAAAGGAAACCAGACCCAGACCAGTTTAGCAAATGGGTCTGTTCTTGGACCCAAACCCGTACCATTTAACAAATGGGTCGGGTCTGGGGCAGGTCTGAATGGGTTGGGTCTGGGTACCCCATCGGGTCCGCTGACCCATTTACAGCCCTATCTATCTCTTCGATCAGGGAGGCATTTCGGCAAGGCATGTCCTTTTCCATGGGTGATGGCACTAGAATCAGATTTTGGGAAGACGTGGTGCATTAATTCCCCGTTGCACTCTTGACTTCCTCAATTTGGTGAGTCTTGCCCTGTATCAAGGTCTCAAAGTGGCGGAATGCTTCTCTTCCGGTGCGTTGCATGTGGCCTGAGCTCCCATTCACGAGAGACCTCTATTGGATAGTGAGGTCGAGGAGCTTCTTTCTCTTTTGATTCAACTACAGCCAATTATTCAAATCAATGGGACCGACGCGATGGTATGGAGGGGCATAGTTCCGCTCTCTTTTCTGTCGAGTCTTTCCACAATCTATTAAGACGCGTTGTGGCCCAAGAGGAGCACACCTTCCATTTTTTGTTCTACGTTGCACTGCCTAAAGTAGCAACTTTCACTTGGTTGGTGAGGAGGAAAAGGGTATTGACAATAGACAACCTTCAGAAGAGGTCCCTCTTTATTCCAAACATGTGTTGCATGTGTAGTCAAGATACCCAGTCCATTGATCATCTATTCATCAACTACCCGTTCACATATAAGGTTTGGGATTTTTTCATAACTTTGGGGAGCTCTGGATCATGCCAAGTTTGGTCAGGGATCTTTTGTGTGCTTGGCACCGGGGACCCAAGGGAAGCCGAGACCATTTCAGTTGGCGTTTGACTCTCCTAGCTGTATGGTGAGCGATTTGGAGCGAAAGGAATAGACGGCGGTTTTAGGACTCTACTCGGTCGGTTGGGTCCATCATGGAAGCGGTTAAAGTGTTGATTTCATATTGAAAATCCATTTCTTGTAAAAGAAAGTTGTTGATTCTCAGGTCCTCGTTGTATTCTTTTCCTACTTCCTGGCAAACCTTTAATTAAAAAAATTCATCAATTTTCAAAAAAACAACCTTCTTTCATGTCACTCACTACATGAAAAGGTACCTTTCCTCATTAGGCTACCAATTAATCAAATCTTATACCTTCCGGCATAATGAGTTTAAAATCAACAATATAAATAACACATGAGAAAGGCATGCATAAGATCACATCATCATTATCTAAGCTTTATGCCAATTAACTAGGATCGGCTACACGAATTTGTTCTGCCATTCTGCTCTATCATGGGCCACAACTTAGGCCATAGGTCATCGAATATTTTCTTACTACCTCCACGGACATCCTTTTAGGCCTTCCCCTTGCCCTCTTAGAGCCTTCAACTTGCACCAACTCACTCCTAACCAACACAATTCTTAGTCTCCGTTGCACATGACCAAACCATCTAAGTATAATTCTGATGAGGACACAAGACCTTTCAAAGTCTATCAACGAAGAAAGCTCACATCACAAGCATCTTCCTTGTGGCTAGGCGACCATTGAGGAGCATTGAAGACCCTACACGCGTGGTTTGGCACATAGAAGACCCCACATTGGGAAGACACGCGTGTAGGATGAGGGAATACCCAACTGGATGTCGTCGAGCGCCCGAAATTCGCCCATTATGAAGCAAAACTCACTGGACAGTTTTCACTATCGTCGGGCGCCCGAAATTCATCAATTTTGAGCTTTTACTCTCTGGACGTTTTTTGCCTTCATCGGGCGCCCGACCACCGTGCGAACTTTTTTCTTTTTTTTTTTACTTAAGTATTGAGGGTATTTTGGTATTTTTCTTCTTTCTTAGTGGTCATTTAAGAGGGCTAAGCCCTAAACTCAAATTTTAGCCATTGATTATTGAATGAAAAGCCTATTCGTTGCCTCCTCCTCCTCCTCCTCTCTCTCTCTCTCTCTCTCTCTCTCTCTCTCTCTGTGGAACTTCATCTTTTCTTCCCTCATCTTCTTCTTCTTTCTTCCAGCTTTCTTCAAGGTAATCTCTTATCTTTCTTCTTTACTCTAAGCTTACTTTTGTTAATTTCCCACAACCCTACATCCGAGATTTGATCCAAACCCTAATTTCTCAGATTTTCAAATCCCTAATCCGAGAAAATCCTTTGATCTCTCGGACTAGAGGTTCCCATTGGGCACTTGGGTTATGACCATGCAAGATCGGGAGGTTCCATCCCTCGCCGGATCCAACCTATGCATTACTTGAACTTCATACTTCGTGGTTATGATGATGGCCCGCATTATTGCATGTCTCTTTTATGATTTTCTTAATTTATGATGGTAGATGCTGAATTCTAAATTATTATTATTGCTGTTTATTTCCGCTGGATTATGTGTGTTCACGAGCATGCATCATAATTAGGTCATCCTGCATCAAATTCCCTCATCTTATTACCAATTAGTGCTACCCCTAAGTTCCCTCCAATGCATTCATTGCTAATTTTATCCTTCCTTGTCATGCCACTCATCCATCTCAACATCCTCATTTCAGCTACAGTCATCCTATGAACATGTTGTTCCTTAATTGCCCAATGTTCCGTCCAATAAAGCATGGCCAATCTTAGAGCTATGGTATAAAATGCCCCCTTTAGTTTGATTGATACACGACGATCACATGTTGTTCCTCACATGCATAGGATCACATGTGACCCAAAAAAAAAGGGGGGGAAAGAAAAATGCTAAATCAGAATGAGTTGATTTGGTACCTTGCCTTCTTCATCTGGTCAGACACAGCTTTGTAAGCATACTTCCACCAAAGGCGGGGGTCAGATTTTACTGGGACAAGTGGACGATAATGAGCATATTTCAGACGTTGATTAAAGGAAGAAAAGTTATCAGCCAACTTCAATATGTCCCTGTATCCATCCTGCATTCAACGAAAGAGAACTTGCTCAGCAACAACACCATTTTCCATTATTAAGCAAAGTAGATAGGATAGTACAAAGATTTAAAACCTTTGATAAACACAATGTAACATCATCCAAGTTAACTGCTGCTTTTTGTAGTGGTTGTCCCACACTCTGAGATACATCAGGCCGAAGCTTTGAATACTTTGCATTTCCTGTCACTGGTTGCAGAATGTAACTGTGCTCTTTTGGAAGAACAATATCAGGTTTACCATCTTTACTCACAATCTCAAATACCTGAAACACAACAAAATCTAATGACATTATGATTCATACCATCAGTTGGTAATGAGGAAATAAGGATCTTTGAAGCAAAGCAAGGGCTGCAGCATACCTGACTCCACTCTGAAGGAAGCAAGTCCTCCCATGGTTTGTCAACATTCCATGGATGAATATCAGAATCAAAATAAAGAGCCAGGCGTTCAAGTTCCACAGACTGAGTAGTTGACATAATGAACAATCAGATAGTTAAAGAACATGCAGTTTCAACGACAAATAGAAGTACATGGACAAGGAGAAAACTGGAATAAACACATGGGTTCTGTGCCCTGTAATCATATATCTTTCATATCAAAAGAATTCTCAAGATCAATGAGGAAACGCGAAAATATGAAGTTCCTATCACACTACCCAAAGATAAGACAAGGGAAACTGCTAAGACTTGGAACGATAATTACAGAATACAGAAGAAAATTTACATGTACAGAATATAATGCACTGGTTTGTGTTTTTTTACATTTTTCTTTATTAACAAGTCATTCATGAGATTTACCAAAGCCACTTTTGCATGGATTAATCAAGTGAAAGTAATCGAATTCAAACGCAAGTTCAGATGGTGGAAACTAAGATACCTTCTGAATTTGCTCTAGTGCACCCCCTGTAATAAAAGTTTCTTTTCCACTGTCATCAACTGTTACTGCTGAAAGCTTTGCCAGTGTTACACCTGCTGCAAATGGATGACCAGGATTGCTACAAAATGGCAGTCATAAGACCTCTACACAAGCTAACATGCCTCAACGAATGAAATGAGACAGAGCCATTACCTTTCAAGATCCTCATATCTAATGTGGATATTGGTAATGGAGAGCTTCAGATTCCCTATTATTGTGTTGATCAAAGAGCCCAGCCATGATGTATTCTTTAATAACAAGAAGCACCAATTAAACAAGTGATTTGAAATCGTGTACTATAAATCAGAATAAACAAAAAAAAAGGACTGAATCATATCACAATGCATCAACTGCAAAAAGCTGAATTGATTAAACATGACCCACATTTTTCAAGGTTAGGAACTTTAAGAGGACACATGTTGTTTTAGAAGAGTACTTTATAGTGGGCTTCTTGTATAAATGGGTTAAGGGATTGTTGGTTTCCCTTTTAGTTGTTTTTTGCGCCAGCTCGGCACATATCGTAATAAAATTTGCCGTATCCCTCAAAAAAAAAAAAAAAATTTAGAGGACACATGTTCTTTGCAGAAAGATGTGTCTAATGCTCGCTAGTTCAAGTTCAAAAGATTTATTCTATCAGATCATCCAAGCGTATAAAAATTCCTACAAGTTCTCAGGCAAAGAAGTATTCTCATTACAAAGATCACTTCAAAACATTATCACAAATCAATAATCATGCTTACAGAGCATGCAAGCCAGATGCAATAGATTTAAAGCTGCAAAATATAGAATCCAGGGCATTGCATGCATATGGAGACATAATATGATGTATGACCTGACTAAATCAATATAAACATCATGGGTTTCTGTTATGGTATGAAATACAAATATGAGGTAATCGTGTTTGTGATCCCAACACCATTGAACTCGAGATCTAACTCCTAAAAGTCTTTAAAGAATAGATGATTATAACTGCTTTCTTAGCAAGATTATTATAACTGATTTGTTTCTTTTTTATCAGTATTTTAACTGATCCTTTCAAAATAAACCAATTAAACAATGGTGGATATTTGAATCCAATGATGGTGGATAATCAAATCACAAACACAGTTACACCATATTGTGTTTCACACCATAGTAGTGTTGGAACATTTATTTGTTATGTAGGGGTTTAGCTGTAAATGTGCAAAGTAGGGACTTATGTGTAATTTTATATTTATTAGGGGATTATGATGTAATTTGTAACTAAGGGAAACTCTACGTATAAATAGAATAAGAAAAACAAACTGCTCACGTTTTGAGCTCTCTCTCTCTCACCCTACTACTTCTACAAATCTACATGGTATCAAAGCCTCGTTCGATCAGTTCTTCATGAGATTGAGGATCTATACATAAGGAGGATTGAAGACCGAAGGATTTCTGACGCAGGGGGATGCTGACGTCAGTCGTATGGCCCCATACGGATCGATTTGGGTCGAGATCCACACCATCAAGTGAGGCTACACATGGTAAAAATTATGAGCATTTTTTTATAATTTTCTAGATTCATTTGGTATTTTTATGGATTTTACCATTTTTTTCTAGAAAATGGCCCCAAATAGTCAATTTCTCGGATTTCTTCTGAATCGGTGGTTTGTAATCCTTGGGATTCACTCATTATGGACCCTTTTTTTATGATCTATCAAGGAATGCTGCCCTTGTATAGATTCGAGACGTTTTTACACTTTTTTTTAGCAAAAAGGTGGACCGGCTGGACCTTTTTTTGTTTTTGGAGGTCCGGCATATACACCGGATCCGAGTGTATCTCCCTGCTGCTGGGTTTGCTTATTCTACTTCAATTTATGATCTTTCTCTACCTCTCCTTCACATATCCATGGATTCCAAGTCATCCGGACATAGCTTCGAGGGGGCTGTCTCAATTAACTCCACAAAATTTAATGAGAACAATTTTCTTTTGTGGTCCCGGGCTGTCTGCATGTATGTTATTGGCAAGGAGAAACTTGGATTTCTTACTAGCACATCCAAGAGGCCGTCTACTTCTCAATCTGGTGATTTGTCACAATCGTCATAGATTGACGCATGGGATTCCTCAAATGCTATTGCTATATGTTGGATCCTCAACTCTATAGAACCGGGTATTGACTCTTCCTAATTCTTCTATGATTTTGTTGTCGATCTATGGAAATCCCTCAATGAGACATACGGGACCATATCTAACAAGCCCCGTATCTTCCAATTGACCACTGAACTCTATTCTCTTACCCAAGAGAATTTGTCAATTACTGAATATTTTGGTGCACTAAAGAGTCGTTGGGAAGAACTGAGTCATCTACAACCCTTGAATGAACTTCCAGATAGCCACAGTGCAGAGATTGTGAGGATACAAGAAGATGAAGCAAAAAAATATAAATTCTTGGTTGGATTGAATAGTGAATATGAGGCCCTCCAAACCCAACTTGTTGCTACAACTCCATTTCCCTCTCTTCAGGCAGCATATTCCATTGTTCATACTGAGGAGGCCCGCAGACGAGTGATGTTAGCACCCGCTGCTACTCAAGAGAGGACTGTTTTACCTCCACCAGTCCCATCCGGTGATCAAAGTGGTAGTTCAGATTCTCGAGGAGGTTTTATCAGATGATGAGGCCGTGGTCGTGGCAGGTTTATGTGCACCTTTTGCAATCGGTCCAAACACACCCGGAATCAGTGCTTCAAATTACATGGACATCCTACCGCTCATGTTGCTGCTTCTGATGAGATCGGGTGTCAAATCACCATTTGCTCTAAAAGCTTAAGCTGTTAGAGGATGGTGTATCAATGTATATCAGGACTCTAACACTCACCCGCACGTGGGGGTGGAACTCCGCACGGTGGGCAAGGGTGGAGGGACACTCATGGCTCACACCCGGGTGGATGGATAATCACAACTCACACCATAAACGCCCCCCATGGGAGAATATATTCCGGTGGCATATTTGCTACTTCCGGGATTCGAACACAGGACCTTCTTCTCTGATACCATGTTAAATCACCACTTGATCTAAAAGCTTAAGCTGTTAGAGGATGGAGTATCAATGTATATCAAGGGACTCTAACAATCAGGACCATATCTAACTCTTCTGGTAGTTGCCCTCTTGATATCTCTCCCGTCTCCGATCAGTTAGACCCAGTTACCATGACCAGAGCCTATGTTATGGATCTTCAGCGCCTTCAGATGCTTTAGACCCAGTTCGTGTCTCCTGCATCTTCTCCTTCACAGCCATTTGCCTCATCCTTCGTTGCGACCACAGGTACTGTACTTCATGCCTCTTCCACTCCTGCGACCTAGATTATTGATTCGGGGGCATCAGATCATATGATTGATGAGTACACTTGTCTTATTTCATCTAGTTCCTCTACTTGCAGTCGCCTAGTACGTCTAGCTGATGGGACTTCTACTCTTACAGAATCCATTAGCTTTGTGTCTTTTTTCTCCTAATCTCACCTTGTCCAATGTTATCTATGTTCCTAAATTTCGTGTAAATTTGATCTCTGTTCATAGCCTTACAAAAGCCCTCAACCGTTATGTGATTTTTTTTCCTAGGACTCGAATACAAAGAGGACTATTGGTATGGGCCATGAGCACGATGGTCTCTACTTTCTGCATAAGAGGGAGTTGTCTGCTAGGAGTGATGTTTCGTCGAGTTCTTTTACTTCTATTTCTCATTGTTTTTAGTCTAGTCAGGAGTCGGTTGTCGTATGGCCTGCGCAACTTGGTCATGTGTCTTTTAAGACTTTGCAAATTTTTCTTCCTATGTTTAATACGTTGAATAATGTTTCTTTCCAATGTGAAACATGTCGTTTTAGCAAGCATGTTCGGACCCCATTTCCTACACTTTCACATTGTTCTAATAAAATGTTTGCTTTAATACATTCTGATATTTGGGGTCATAATCATGTTATTTCGATTGATGGTTTTTCATACTTTGTGGCTTTCATTGATGATTTTTCTCGTGTTACTTGGGTTTATCTGATGAAACGGCATCACGAATTGTCGCACTTATTTAAGTCATTTCATCAACTAATTAAGGCTCAGTATGATTGCAATATTCAATCTATTTGGTTTGATAATGGTGGTGAGTATATAACCCAAAGTTTCACATCTTATCTTCAAGAAAATGGCATTCTTCATCAGTTTCCATGTGCTTACACTCCGCAATAAAATAGAGTGGCTGAGCACAAGATTCGCCATCTTCTGAAAGTTACTCGCTCTCTTCTAATTAGAATGAAAGTTCATAAATCACACCGGTCTACTGCTTTGTTGACTTCTTGCTAAGTAATTAATCGCATGCCTGTCAAGCAACCACTTTCTCTAAAAGCTCATCCTCTATCAATGCCTTCTTGTGTCTTAAATGGCAAGAATCCTTTTCATACACTTAAGCCTGGTTGTCCTCTTTTCGGTATTCTTCCCAAGGTTTTTTAGTGCATTTGTTTTGTTCACTCTCTGGGTCCATCCCGAGACAAGTTTGCCAATCGGTCAATCAAATGCACCTTCCTTGGGTATTCTCTTCAGCACAAAGGCTATAAGTATTATGATCCATGCACTAAAAGGAATTTCATGTCCATGGATGCCACATTCTTTGAAGATTGTCTTTTTTTCTCTACCATGTCTAAGCCTCCAGATTTGGTTGCCCCACATGCTCCTTTACCTATGCCTGTGGTTAGTGACCAGTCTATTCCTCCTCCTGCGGCGCCTAAGCAGATTCTCACCTATGTTCGCAGAAAGTCAAGACAACTAGCAATGCTCCCAATAGCTCCTCTTCCTACATCAAGTAATTCTCTCAGTCCCACTTTCATTACTCATCCATCCTCTCATGTTGCTTCTCGTACTCGTAGCCATCATCCTACCTTGCATCCTATTTCTAACTTTGTTTCTTATGACTCTCTCTCTCTCTCTCTCTCTCTCTCTCTCTCTCTCTCTCTCTCCCCTACATATCGTGCTTTCCTTACTGCCATCTCTTCCTCCTCTATTCCAAATCAGTTGTTGAGGCAAATGCAGTTCCTGCATAGAAGCAAGCAATGGAGGCAAAAATGGCTACCCTTCGGATCTTATTTCCTTACCTGCGGGTAAGCACATTGTGGGATGCAAGTGGGTGTATTCTATCAAGTATCGAACGAATGGATCTATTGAACGTTACAAGGCACATCTAGTTGTTAAAGGGTACACACAGAATTATGATGTTTATTATAATGAGGCCTTCTCTCCTGTGGCCAAATTGAACTCAGCTCGCCTAATCATCTCCTTAACAGCCAATCTTTCCTAGCTATTATATCAACTGGACGTTAAGAATGCCTTCCTTCATGGGGATCTGACTGAAGAAATTTACATGGATCTTCCCGGGGACTGAAAAAGTGTGTAAGCTGAAAAAGGCTCTTTATGGCCTCGAACAATCTCCAAGAGTGTGGTTTGTCCGGTTCGGTTCTGCAGTTCTCTCATTGGGCTTCAGGTGATGCCAGTTGGATCATACTGCGTTTGTTCACACTTGACAAGAGAGCCGAACCATTATACTCGTTTATGTGGATGACATAATCGTCACTAGAGATGATTTGGACCTTATAGAACATGTCAAACAGATGCTGAGCAAGGAATTTGAAATTAAGGACTTTGGTCCTCTTCGATACTTCTTAGGGATTGAAGTTGCCCATTCATCCAAGGGTAGCTTTATATCTCAGAGAAAATACACTCTAGACTTGTTTAATGAGACTGGTAAGCTTAGTACTCGCCCTACCTCATCTCTTATAGATCAAAAACATTCTTTACATAAATCTGAGGGCGATAGTGTGACAGACCTTGGCATGCATCAAAGATTGGTTAGGAAGTTGATCCACTTAACTATTACAAGGCCAAATATCACTCAGGCTGTGAGTGTGGTTAGCAAGTTCATGCATTCGCCAAAATCGTCACATCTTGATGTTGTGTACCATATACTACAATACTTGAAATCATGTCCAGGATGCGGTATTCTCTATGCTAATCATAGACATGTTCATATTACTGGATATTATGATGTTGACTGGGCAGGGGTATCTAACTGACAAAAAGTCAACTTCTGGCTATTGTACCTTTATTGGAGATAATCTAGTGACTTGAAGAAGTAAAAAAACAGTCAGTGGTGTCTAGATCCAATGTGGAAGCAGAATATCAGGCTATGGCTCAGGGAACTTGTGAGATTCTGTGGTTGAGATCTATTATGGCAAAGCTTGGTTTCCCTATCAACTTTGCTACTCCTCTCTACTGTGATAACCAAGCTGTTATCCACATTGCATCTGATTCTGTCTTTCATGAAAGGATGAAACATATTGAAGTAGATCTCCATTTCATTCGAGAGAAGATTTCCTCCGGAATGTTGTGCACTGTATTCGTCAAATCAACTGAGCAGTTAGCTGACATTTTCACAAAAGGCGCTCAGTTCTCCTATGTTGCAAGAGATTTCGAGCAAGTTGGGTATGACAAATATTCATACACCAACTTAGGGGGGGGAGTTGGAACATATATTTGTTATATAGGGGTTTAGCTGTAAATATGCGAAGTAGGGAGTTGTGTAATTTTATATTTATTAGGGGGTTATGATGTAATTCGTAAATAGGGGAAACCCTACATATAAATAGAATAAGACAAAAGGTTGCTCACGTTTTGAGCTCTCTTTCAACTTTTCTTCGTCTCACATCTCTCTCTCTCTCTACAGCTTCTACAAATCTACAAATAGGTCCTAATATGATACACAAATTGTTGAGTGTGTGTATAGATTCAAAATTACAGTGTATATAATACATAAACACATACATAGGTAAAAGATCACATGCAATCGACAGGAAGTGTCAAGTGGTATCGGCCGCACCCCCCCCCCCCCCCCCCCCCCCAAAAAAAACACACACACAAAAGGCCAAAAAGCACAACCTGATCCAACTTAGATGGGCCACACCACAAGAAGCAATTGAGAGTGGACACCTACCGTAGTGTGCACATGTGGCCCATAATGATGTGGTTCAAACATCCGACCTATTCATTGTGTGCGCACCACCTGGATGAGGAACCATTATTAATCATTCAGAGGCAAAAACATCCAAGCATCACCCCCCCCCCGCGAAAAAAAAAAAGGTTGTGCCATGGAGAAGGAGAAAGTGAGGTCCCACCTCAGATGGTGCAACATATCTCTCTTGTGTGGTACTACACACGTGTTGTGAAGAGGAGGAGAAAGTGGGCCCATGACTTGGTGATCCGGACCTCAAATGGTGATCCCTCCCTCAATCAATCGAAAAATGAAACACACCCCATATGCAATTTTTTACATGCAGTAGTGCACAAATTATTACCCTTCATCATCTTTCTACTTTTTTTTCTTCTCTTATTTGAAAGTAATGTAACTTATTAAAAGGTCAAAGCAAAATTACAAGCATTAGAGAGGGAAAATAATGCCATGAGTATCACCAGCCCCTTTGCAAGGAAGACTCAAGTCAACTTCCCCATTCCTTCAAAATAATTTCTGCAGCACCCCGCACACTCAATTACACACACATCCCATGTGATCAAGTTCCTTTTGCTCTTTGGAGAACCTCTTTCAGAGATTCCACTTTTTTGTCTAATGTCCTATTATAACTCTATTTTTCAAATTGTCCACAATTGCTCTAGCAAGGTCAACTATCACACAGCCTATCCCCTTTCCCCTCGCCACCCCAAATTTCAAGCATCAAAAAAGCATCCATTGTGCCCGGAACATCCCGATCCATCCGAAACATGGTTTTAAACAGCGATTCCAAAGTGTGACTTGCCAGGAGACTGAAACTAGTATGACACACCCAACTCTGCCTGTTTCAGTCCATTTCGATCTGGTGATTCATCCAGGTCCTGAATGACACCAATATGACTCAAGAAAAACTGAGTTATCTCAGATGATATTATGAACAATGACCCCAATGATTTTCAAGACTTCTTCCGGGAAACTATCATGAAAGCACAATGAATGAATAGGTATCCATCGATACCACATTTCTCGTATAAAGAATCCACATATTCATAATGATCATCTCATGGTTTCTAAGATGGTTCACAGTAAGAACCTTATCCTTGCCAACAAGCCTACCAAAAGCGACTAACCTCGAGACCCTGATACTAATATCCCCCATTTCACAAAATCCGTATTGAACAATGTCTAACAAAGGCAACTGCATGGGCTCCTAAGCAATATAGATTATGAGTTTTAACATAATAATAACCTAATGCAATGTAACATTGTAAGTAGCAAAAGCAGCCATCAGATTGAGAGAGAGAGAGAGAGAGAGAGAGAGAGAGAGAGAGAGAGAGAGCACCAAGCATTATGCATAAGAGTTCATCATCCATAAATTTCATAATGTTACATGTGTTTTCAAAATCAAGGAACAATCTGAACACATACCACTTCAGATTTCAGTTGTTGCCTACTCTCCAACAGCTTCATTTCCATTTCCTGTTGTAAGAGAGAACAATAACATCAATCATTGATTTGCAATATCAAATATCAGGAAAAGATGTGGCCCGTTTATAACATCTCAACGCCGTACCCTTATTCTAGTCTTTTTTGCTTCCTGGACAGTGTCCTCACTATATCCTTCAACCTGTGTTGCAGGCTCAACTAATATGAAAATCCGATCCAAATAGACTAAAACTGGTTCTTGACCTAGCCTGCTCCATGGAATCTGACACCAGAAAGAAAAAGAAATCATCCCGTTTTCAGAATATGCTACAGGATACTGATCTGGATCCATAATACAATCACAATGAACCATTGCAAGTAACAAAAAAAAAAAGGCTTTAAACTTTCCAAAGGGAATAGAGAAACACATACCTTGAGCTTCACAGATCCAAGAAATCCTGCCTTAACTTTCACAGGCAACTTCAAGGCATTGAGCGCCTCTGGCTTCAACTGCATATTTGTGAGCTCCACATCACCTGCACTTTCATATTAAGCAATTAAAACTAATGCTATGACTCATAAATCAAAAAGGTATTTACTCACTCCAACTGAAGGTTGCCACACTTTGGAATCATTGGAAATCAGAACTACCAACGATAAGCATGAGGTATCTACAGAGGATTATTTGAGTTATGAGCCACTGCATACACCATTGGCAGATGATGTTTGTCTAGAAGTTCGACTGCAGCCTAAGTTTGCTTCTTTTTGTATATGGCATGGATAGATAGGATATGTAATTATGTGTTGCATGAAGGCGTATTCTGTTTTCCCTTATCCCAGGGACCCAACTGTACAACCACCCTAAATGGCAGGACCTGGAGTACGTCCAGTAAATCGGAAGAATTATAACCTTCTTTGGTTAGGATTAGGTTAAGCAGACACAAAACCTCATTTAGAGGTGGCTTTCTAGTTTGCCTTCATACTCCTACATTGTAAAACTCACTGGTAATTTTCTGTGTGGACATGGTCATACAATGTATCAAACCATGTAAATTTGTATTTTTCTTGTGTGCACCTTGGCTTCTGACTATTGCTTCTCCACTGCCATCATGGCCTATCAGTCTAACAATATATAACTGCAACCAGCAGAGGTAGTTGGCATCTGTGCGCAAATGCATACCCTAACAGCAATGACAGAGAATCCAAAGAGTCGCTGGACGACATGACAAAAAAATCTAGAAAACGAAGGCAGATTATATGCAATGTATATGAAGAGTATGCAGCAAACTTGAAAAATATCCATTCCATTTTTTTTATTTTTAAATTTTGAAAGGTAACATTATCAGGGATTGAACCCTGGAACACGCACACACACTACACTCTCTGCCAGCTCATCTAACGAGCAGGAGACATACCCATTCAATGCGCATTTCAATGGATAAAACCATTCTTTTGTCTTACATTTCAAAGGACAACATATCCACTGCATGTACATTTCAATGGACGAAACAAATAGTGCAAATTTAAAGCTTTTCACAAAGCAAAGATGCATTCAGCATGTTAAAAATGTGTCATTCTTGTGGCAGATTTGCATAAGATAGACAAAATGCGTATAGATTTCTTGTGGCAGGATGGGTCAGAACTCGGAAGGTAGGAAATTCCACCTTCTTTACTGGAGAGAAGTGTACTCTCATACTTCTCATGGAGAGGCTGGTATTAAGAATTTGGAAATGGTTAATTCTTCTCTATTGGGTAAATGGGTCTGGAGATTTGTCCATGAAAATGATAGTTTGTGGGAATCTATCTGGATGGCAAAATACGGGACAAACTCTACTGGGTGGTGGCTGAAAAAATCGTCTGTGCATAGGATGTCCTACTCATGCAAATTGGTGAACAAACTAGCCCCCGTGATCTTTTCATGGTCGAAATTCCAGATTGGTAATGGCTCTAGAATCCGGTTCTGGATTGATCCTTGGATTTCTGATCAACCTCTGAGGTTAGTATTCCCAGACCTTGCTGCTATCTCTCCTAACCAGGAAATTGTGGTGGCAGATTGCGTGGTGTGGAATGGGGATGATCTCGTCCGGTCTTCCCCGCTGAGAAGGAACCTAAGAGACTCTGAGATTGAATCCCTTATTTTGCTTCTCTCTCATTTGCAGGAAGTTAGGATGGCAAGAGATTCTCAAGATTCTATTGTGCAGAAGGTGTCTGCATCTGGGGCCTTCTCTGTGTGCTCTTTCTATGCTGATTTGCTGAAGGCTGAAGCTCTTATTGTTCCTGCTCCTACTTCGCCAGTTTGGAAGTATGGAGCTCCGCCAAAAGTGGTGGCGTTTGGGTGTTTAGTAGGAAGGAAACGAGTCCTCACTATTGACAATCTTCAGAAGCGAGGAATGGTGCTGCCGAACGTTTGCCTCTTGTGCTTCAAGCAGGCCAAGTCTGTAGATCATCTATTTCTGCATTGTGCTTTCTCGTCGGCTGTGTGGAGCAACATCCTAAATCTTGCCAAAGTTGTTTGGGTCATGCCTTGTTCTATCGAGGACCACTTTCTGGCTTGGCACGGTGAGCATGGGCAAAAGCTAGGGAGGAGGAAGTGGCGGCTTTTGTTGTTAGTGGGGTTGTGGTCCATTTGGGCCGAGCGGAATGATCGGTGCTTCCACAGCAAAAGAAATTCGGAGGCAAGGGTATTCCTGAGGGTTTACCCAGTTTCTGAGAGACTGGGCCCCTTAATTTGCTTTGGGTTTGTTTTGGGGGGTTTTCCAGCGTAGGCGTTGCAGGTGTTGTATCTTAGTTTTAGGTTTTCTCTAGGTTTTTCCTAGGTTCTTTTTTGGTGTTTCCTTTCTGGTTTGTCTTTGTTTCTGTTTTCTTCTCTCTAATCAATAAAAATTTCACCTTTCAAAAAAAAAAATTTGTCATTCTTTCACCAAAGATCTCTTGGTCATATGAGACGAGATGGCTTGCCAATCATTGCATGTAATGGTATGAGAAGCATGTAATGTACTTGCTTGCCATTATAACCAGCAATGCTCGAAGTATTAATATCACTACAAGTTTCGCTGGCCAAGGATATGGAAACAATATTGATATTGCCGATAACTAGATATGCGGAGAAACAATGAGGAAACATGGAAAGCGGTGGAGTTTTTCAGTGAAACTTCAGGAGAAGCCAAAATACACATTTGCATATTTAGGAATAAAAATTGCAAAAAAAAACGCATGCATAATTAGTTTCCATTTAATGGGAGCGGCTTAAAAGTATGTGTTGTCGTAACTCGTAAGAAATCAGTCTAACCATCCCATCCATCCCATCTATACATCCAACCATCCATCCATCCGTCGATAATTTAGAACATCAACAACACATGATATTTCAACAAGAAATCGTCATCAACTAGAAAGGAAATGAATTGTGATCTCGATATCGCCAATGTTGCGATAATGATAATATCGTGATATTATTGTCGACAAATCGAACATTGCATAGAAGTCCGTGCACCCATAAAAAAATTTGAAACGGAATTTTTTTTTTTAGTAAACAGATTTTTGGCAATATTGATGCATCGGCGATATTATCGAAATATTGCCAATACTCATACACTGGAGCTAAAAGCAACCCTGAAATTTACACAATCGAAAATATAGACTGATACATTGGTGGTATTGATACATTAGCAATACAAACGACAACTGGTATTTACACAATAAAAAATAGTGGCGATACATTAGTGATACTTAGCGATACATTGCAGATGCCTGGAATTTCTAATATTATCACCGAGCTAGAGATATGGTTAATATCGGAGATATTTTGATAATATCGGGGATACTTCGAACAATGATAATCAGCAGTTATGAATTCTATATTGGATCCAAACTCACACCTCAGGTCATCAGAGTCACACGTTCCCAATGGATTGGGCGTTTATAATATAGCTTCAACATAACCATTGCTAGATAGAAAAAAAAAAAAAAAAAATGCACGCACACACATGGGGCATACATTGTGACAAAGAGAAACATTTATGAGAAGTTTATTGAAGAACAACTTAACATGTAACCATCAGAGGCAGAGAGATTCACATCATCCCTTCACTGCTCTTGCTAGAGACCTAAATATTCAGCTAACCACATGGCCGATTGCAATAGCACAAAGAAGCAGATGATGAGGGTCGATGAGCTGACTGAGAACAGGACCCCACATTTATAGTTACTAAACATAATTTGTCTCATTATGCTAATTGAATCAATCTTAGCTTAACATAGGGTAGTTTACCCATCAAAACCGACCCTATTCTTCTTATTGAAAGCCACTTTTTACACCCTCTGCGACTGATAAATACACCCAGCCGTTCTACTTTCAGCAACACAATGGTACAAAGAAAAGACCACTGCTATCAATTGGGGAGGGTCAGGGCATAAAAATCAATTCCCTTCTTAGATAGATAAATAAGTTTCCTCACATCGATAATTCACTCCATTTTTTCATTTTTTCTACTTTGAAATTTGAAATTCAAGAAAGGGCTAGACTCCTATGAAAGTATAGCAGCACAATTTAGAAAATGGTGGTGACTCCTCAATATTACACATGGCATAGTTGTACGGTGATCCAGACCATCCAATTGACCAAACCAATTGAGGATAGAGAAATATCCCAATAATTGCATGGAGAAGATAGTAGCCATCTGATTTCCCCCTCAAATTTGGACCACTAGCTATTTTAATCTCAACCATTCATTTGGTAGCCAGACCTATTGGATAGTTAGGATTCTTGATCAGTGTGATTTTAGACATACGCCCCATCCACAATTTGGATAGTTGTACACAGAAAGAGTTGCCACCACGTGCAAAACTGCGAGTCTAACCTTAAAGAAAATTCTCATTTATTTCACACAACATTTATACTTCCTTGTTTTAACATCAGCGAGCGAGAGTAGAAGACGCGTTTGGATGCGCAGTCAGATTGAATTGCAGTTCCTGGTCTAATGATGTGAAAACAACAACCTTGCCATTTCCTTCTGAAGCCACACAGATTCCAAATAATTGAAGTCGGAAGAAGCATAACTCCGATATGAGGCGACAGAAACCATAATTCCTTTCATTTCCTTTCGATTGAAATATAGATTCGGAATCCAGTTCACTTAGTGCATCCAAAAACAGCCCAAAAAAAAATCAAAATCGCAATCCGAGAAAGTACTGAATACAATATGGAGAAACGACGGACGCAAGTGAATACTAAGAGAGAGAGAGAGAGAGAGAGAGGACCTCGCCAGGCGCTGATCTTGAGAGCTTCCTTGTTAAGGCCTCTCACGTAGTTTCCAAGGTATTTCTGTAGCAAGAACGCGACCTGATCTTCCAACATCTCTCCGTGCCTTGAATCGACGGTGAGATTGCCGCATCAGACGAAGAAGAGAGGGAGGGAGATGTGTAGAGAGAGAGAGGGAGATGTGTAGAGAGAGAGAGAGAGGAGAAATGGAGATGTGCAGAGAGAGAGAGAGAGAGAGAGAGAGAGATGTGCAGAGAGAGAGAGAGAGAGAGAGAGAGAGCTTCGCGCTTCGCGCTCCAAACGCCACGTTTTGGAGGAGACGTTTTGGTGGAGAGTGCAACTACCAAAAACCACACTCTGTTGGATGAAATAGCGAAAGGGCCATTGGGTTAATCCGAACCGCGCTGGTGTACATCGCGTTGGGTTATTTTCGCTGACCGGGAGCCACGTGGGTGGAACTTTCATAAGACCCACCTCCATCAGGTGCCTTACCTCATGTTCGCCGTGGAACCCAAAAAACATAATGACCCAAATCTCAGGTGGGCCATACTATAGGAAGCAACTGGGATGAGACGGACGCCGTTAGTTTTGCATAGGCCCAACCATCGTGTTTATGTGCCATCCAATCCATTCATCTGGTGTGCCTCTAAAAGAATGGTAAAAAAATCACAGTATTTAAAAATCAGACGAGCCCTACCAAGTGAATTTAGAGGTTTTAAGGTATGATTTCATGGGGTGGGCCACATGAAAACTGAATCAGCCTAATTTTTAGTATCAACGGCAAACAAGGGGTTATTTACCTGATGGGCGGGGTGGATTTCATGCATCTTTAGTCGTCTCTCCACAATGAAGAAAATAACCCGGTAAGGCACCTAAGGGAACACACGCAAGGGTTTCTCCTGCGAAATGGGAACCATGGTTCCCTGATCTCCAGTTCATTGGGTTAATCGTTTTCATCCCACGGTTTTTGTGGTGTGGCCCACTTAGGTCTTGAACCTACTAACATCAGCCGCCAAAACCGAAGATGTGGGCCACCTATCAGAACATGGCTGAACCATATGTCTACGGGCCATGTGGGAGGGTGATGCATCAATCCGGTCCACCGATATAAGGGGCATCGGGATGGATGGTTTACATTTTAAAAACAAAACCCACGTGACAATTACTTACATTACTTATTTTCTACCGTTTATATAAATACATGTCTGACCATTAACATGTTTTCCACCGTTGCTTTAATGACCACATCAGATAGAGAGAGTTATCTAATGAGTTTTTTCTTTGAAATGTAGACCGTCTAACGCGCTGCACGTGAGCGAACTTAGTTTAACATCAGCATGCCACTGTATTATAGAGAGATGGCTATGCCTTCTTCCATTCTTCAGCTCCACTGTATCATATCTCGGCATTGTTTGGGTTGCGTGCAGATTGTGAAAGTGGACCTTTTTTTTTTAAGGTGAGTATCTCTGTATATCTTCTCAACCGTCTATTTATAAACCAGGGATCGAATGGTTAGAATTGTATATCTTTTGGACGGTGGGAACCGAAGCACTAGTCTATAGTTTGGATAACTGGGAGCGGATTAGATGTTACCCTTACCATAGGGCCCACCTTGATAATGTGATATATATCCACTCCGTTCATCCGATTTTGCAGCCAGTTTTAGGATATGGCCCCAAATATTAAGTAGATCCAAATCTCATATGGACCACACCATGGGAAATAGTGGTGATTGAACACCCTACCATTAAAAACTTCCTAGGGCCTAACGTAATGTTTATTTGCCATCAAACCTGTTGATAAGGTTAAGAAGGCCTGGATAAAGGTAAAATACAAATATCAGCTTGATTCAAAACTCTTGTGGCCTACAAAAGGTTTTTAATGGTCATTCACCACTATTTCCAGAGGTATGGTCCACCTGATATTTGGATCTGCTTATTTTTTTGGGATCATGTTCTAAAATGAGATGTACAGATGCATGGACGGAGTGGATATACCACAAGTTCATCAACATGGGCCCCACACACTCAGGGTAACACCCACTAAGGTGTTACCCGGGTAACACTTAATCCCCTCTCTGCATAACTGAACCATGGAGTTCGCAACTGGATGAAACTGCTCTTTTATTGATTTAGTTCAGCAACTGTACTGGGTCCCACCTTTCAGTCTCACAGGCAGTTATCCAACGGGCCCAATGATGGGTGGGCCATTTCCAAAGCTCTCCTATCTTGGATGATCTTGACTGTTTCTCTGCCATGATTGTAGCTTGAAGATCTGGGTGCAAATGGATCAGACTGGCCAGCCGGATTTCAGGTCCGAGCGCAATATGAACTGGGTTCGGGCCTGTATTTGAAGCCTGATTAATAGAAGGATAGATCCTGAGTCTAGGCTCTTAAAAACAGTCGACAAAAGCCCAACCTGATCCCTACAAAAGCCCATTAATGATATAGATGGCATGGCTTGGGATTTTCCCATTCAATAGATTTTTGGTACATGGGTTGCTGTGGGTAAATCCAAACTGGCCCATATGCCACGAAAGAAAGACACAAGCCCAAACAGTTCAAACATAAGTGTTCGGCCAAAGTCTGAGCACTGGGCCTGGAAGAACAAGCTACTAAACCCAAGCTATGAATACATTGGCAAGTGTTCTCAAAACCTCACCTACAAAGGTTGGAAGAGGATCTCAATGCTCATTAGGGGGTTTACATCACCAAGCATGAGCCTGTGAAGAATGGGGGCTTGGATGACAAGCTCCATTAACCGAGCATCCAAGGTTAGCCTGGTCGTCTGAGGGAACATGCGACATGTCCAGGCGCTATCCACCTCATTCGGGCTAGATAAACATTCGGCATTATCTTAGTCGGGAATCCCTCACATCATTACAGATTATAACTCTTACTCAAGACGGAGTTTCCTGATGTATCTTAAATCACCTCTACTGCTAAATACCCTATGAATCATATAAATAGGGCTCTCCCTACGTGACAGGAGTATGCAACTATTCACCCTAAATTTTTTATACGATTGTCCTACTCACTTGACTTGGGTATTGGAGAATCCTCTGCTGGACATCGGCTCTTCTCTTCGGCTTCTTGCTACTATGTGCAAGTTCGAATGGTCGTCATTAAAGCTCCAGGTTTCTATTTCAAAGAAACTAATCGCAACTTAAAAGATTATCAGGTTAGCATCAGCCGACCTCACGTGTTGTCCAAATCTCAGTGATAATATAAATAATCAAAACTATAGCTCATTGTATGAACTAAAAACCTAAGTTGTAGGTATTTTGAGTTCTAAAACGTTTAATGTGGCTAAGGGTGCAAAATGGTTAAGGTGCCTCCATGATATTTTTGCATAGGTTGTAGACATAGATAGATCAATACCATTCACTAGATCTAATAATGAGAAGGCCATGGATAAAACCCGACATTCCCATCAAGTATTGCAAACCAACATTAAACAAATAAAAACTTTATTTTTCGTGAGAACGTTGTCATCATATAATATTTTGTCACTCACCATCGAGCAGGCGTTTGATTGGCCAGGACACCCCACCTCAGGAAGTGGGAGGTCTTGACCTCAAGGCCCCTCGGTGGCCACCTCCTATGAACTTACCCAGTGTGTGTAGATAGGAGGGCTTGCGCGTGCCTCAGAGACCTCAAAGGGTGCTCCATTTGGAGACTTAAGGCCTGTTTGGTTGTAGAACCCATATTCTAGAGAAAATCTAGATTCCATTATTGGAATCCAAAATTGCATAAACTAGAGTGGAACCAGGTTTTATCTGTAACTTGGCTGTTTGGTTGAAAACGGTGCAATCTAAATTTTGTTCCAACCGTTGCTTGTGGGATGGCCCACTTGGGCTCCAAATCCACCTGAGAACCTTATAGTGGGCCCTAGGAAGTTTTTAATGGTGGACGTTCAATCAACACTGTTTTCCTGTGGTGTGGCCCACTTGAGATTTAGATCTACCTCATTTTTTGTCAAATGCCCTTAAGTGAGATTTCAAAACTAATGGACCGTGGAGATATAAAACACATACAACATAGATGTACAACGCATACATGGAGGTGGTGATGCTCGCTTCCGCATCTTTCCCCTTCCGCATAAACGGTTCGCCCACACCATTTTGACCAATCTCGGTTCCATTCAATTTAGGTTTTCAGACAAAATTCTATCTAGCTGGAACTTGTCACCAAACACACCAATTAAAATCAGATTATGCTGGAATCCAAATTTTAAGCCGGAAAGGGTTTCCGGATACCAACTAAATGGGCCCTTAGCTGAGGACCTAGTCGGGTTCTCTAATGGCCCGTTTGGCAACATGGATTTGAGGAGAAATGAGGAGAAGTGGATTCCATGATATGAATTCTCATCAATTCCAGATTTTCTATTTTGGCAGCCAAGATTTGGAGAGAAATCAAACATGAAGGAATGGATGGTGTAAATTTTAATCACACCATATGCCCACTGTATTAGCCTCGATTTTTAAATCCATGTCATTCATCCATTTTTACATATCATTTTATGCCAAGATGAAAAAAATAAAGCAAATCCACATCTAAAGTGGACCATAAAACAAGAAAAAATGGAGAGTGAGAACTTTATGATGCACAAAAGTTTAGGATTAAACTGAAATTTGTGTGGTCTCTTCATCGAAGTCTTTGTGACCTTATCAACAAGTTGGATGGAAAACATACATCATGTTGGGTCCCATAGTTAGGGACACGTCATGGTGGGTCCCACGTTAGGAAGGATTTCTCCTTAAATCCTTCCTTTTTGAGGATTTGAAAAATGACTAAAAGTACCTTTTTAAGTTCTCCTGATTCCTCTCAAATCCACTTCTCATCAAATCCATGGTGCCAAACCGAATAAAGCAACTAGTTTCTCCTCCATTCTCCTCAAATCCATGGTGCCAAACGGGCAATAAGCGGCCTGGATGCCCCGTTTATTAAAACAAAAAATCAATGAAAGATTCTAGGCATTGGATGGTTCCGATCATCTTACGCGTGCTTACGTGTACGGATCACGATGCGGAGACGCAGCTTCTTCTTCTTCTCTTTTTTTTTTTTTTTTTTTTTAGGGAGAGGGTAATTTCGTTATTTTTACGATAGACCGGCGCATACGTATGTTTTGAGGTTTTCCATGCATACGTAGATGCGGAGCTACATGCGAAAAGCCTTGATACTCTGGTAGGTTATGATGATGGTACGCCTGCACTTCGAAACTTCTTAGAAAAATAGCATATGTGCGGATACAACTAAGTTAAATTAAACTGTCCACTTTATAATTTCCCATTTTATAGGTACGAAGAACAAAAATTTACACTCATTTGATTATCTAACCATCGGATTAGTGGACATTTATTGGACGGTCAAAAATAAAACTGTCCAATGGTCCAATTTGGATAAACAAATATTCACCAATCAGAAGTTAAGCTTGTTCAAACAACCCGATTTTAGGAATTACATTTAGAAACAGTGGGCTTAAAAATGTAGTCGGTTTAACTCAAGTCAATGTATGCCTAAGGGTACAATTTATGAGTGACCGCTTATCAAAGGTCATACAGAGTCTGAGTATCATATATCTCCTCGGCCTAAGTCACTTTCCCCTCGATCACGCAAACTTTTCTAAAGTCGGTTTCATGAGTCGGTCCATGCCAGCCGCCAGGTGGCTCAACGTCGCACAGCCGGGTGGTCACGGTGGGCCCACCTTGTTTTTTTGGTTACATCCAACCCATCCATTTTTGCGCCGCCCAAAGTAAGGCCGATACCTTACTATGGGAAGCGGATTGCGTTCGACCAGAGATCCTGTGGTGCCCACCGTGATTTATCTGTTTATCCACACCGTCCGTCCATTTTCTTAGACCAATTTAAGGTATGAGCCCAAAACCAAGACAGACCCAACGCTCAAGTGGACCACACCAGACCGCTCCAGACTCTTGCATTTAATGCAACCTAAGCTCATTATTTGGTGCGGTCCACTTGAGCGTTGGGTCTGTCTCGGTTTTGGGCTCATACCTTGAAATGGTCTAAGAAAATAGACAGACAGTGTAGATAAACAGATGCATCACGTTGGGTGCCACAGAAATTCTGGTCGGACGGCTTATTGTCCGACCAGGGGTCGGACGCAATCCGCTTCCCTTACGGGATTGGTACTGCAATAGCCCTGAGGTGTGGCTATTTGTACTAAAAGTTCAATTTCTCGTCTGGCTCATCTCTTTTAGCTTTTTGACGAGAAATTAAAAATTTTACTATCGAGAATACCCCTTTGACCACCATGTACTCGGGGGGATCCACCTTGCCCCAGGAGTAATCCATAGGGACGAGGGGGGGATCGGTCAGAGGGGCATTTTCAACCATAAATTTCAATTTCTTGTCAAAAGGCTAAAAATGATGAACAAGATGAGAAATTGAACTTTTAATAAAAATAGCCACAACTTAGGGCTATTGCAGTAAAAATCCCTTCCCTTACTATGGCCCAGCCAAGTTTTGGATAAGCTTACATTTGGTTTTTCTGTCCATCGCGACTCATCTTCAAGACTAGTGGTATGGCATATGAAGACAACAGTTTGCTTGAGGTTAGGTTTTAATGGCTGGCGTCCCATCCCCACCACTGAGTGAGGTGTGGCACAGTTGAGCTTTGGAATGGGCTGATTCTTAGGTTTATGAATAAACATGAGCTGGCGTACGTGATGGACGGAATGGATGTCACGCACGCATAACGAATGGCACACAGAGCTGTGTTGCACGGGTTCCTTGGACAAAGATCCGTGATTTTTTTACTTGTCACGTGCAATGCATTGGTGGACTGACTCATTCCAATTCTTTCGTTGATGTGGCCCACTCAATTGGTGGATCTGCTTCTCTTTTTGGTTGAAGCATTAAAGTGATTTATAGCAACGTATATACGGGCTGGATTTCACATAGTCATCTTAGTGGGTATTATTGAGCCATTCTTGCACCGTCTCCCTAATACTACGTTTTCTATGCGGGCTGTGCGCAAGCTGGAGGAAGGTGAGAGCGGTCCATTTCACTTGAAAAGACAAAAATACCCTCCATTGAAAGGCAAGACAGCTCGTCCCGGGCGCGGATTGCCTGCGAGCAGGCATCTCCTGCGCAAGAATCTGGGTGGGGCCCACCATGAGTTTTGTGAGAAATCCACGCCGTCCAACCGTTTTTTGAGATCATTTTAGGCGTTGAGACCAAAAATGAACGGGATCCAAGACTCAAGTGGGCCGCACTAAAGCAAAAGGTGTGTAGGGAAATTCTTGCCGTTGAAACCTCTATGGGGTCCACAGTGATGTTTATATGCCATCCATACCGTTCATAATTTCATTACTACTGAGATGAACTGAAAAAACAAATATTATCCTGATTCGAAACTTCTGTGGCCCCACGAATATTTCAACTATGGAAGTTTGATCGTCATGTTTTTGGCCCACTTAAGTCTTGGATCCCATTCAATTTTTGTCGCAACGCCTAAAATGAATTCACAAAACGGTTGGATGGCGTAGATTTCTAACAAACCTCATGGTGAGCCCCACCCAGATTCTTTGCGCAGGATATGCCTGCGAAAGGCTTTCGCAGGCCATCCGCGCCCGTCCAAACACGCCCCTCCCACCACGAATTGCAGGGATGAAATTGGCCAAATGCTACTAGCTTTAAGTTTTCTGTTTGGTGGGCCATGTTTGATGGGTCAGGCCTTTAATTTTTTTAATGAGATGGATTATCCCACTTGAATTCGAAATATCTAATGGACACGCATCTAGCCAAAGTTGTTGAGGGGGCGTTTGGACCGTGCAAGTTACTTAAGATATGCTACTTATGCCTCAAGTAGCCTATCTTGGTTCCTACTTATTAAGCTGAAGTGGTTAAGTAACTGTACGTTTATTAAAACAAAAAAAGAAGAAGAAGAAGAAGAAGAAGAAGAAAAAAGAAGTTACTTGTAAGTGATTTTAAACCAAACTCATCTCAAGTAACTAAGTTATCTATTATTGTAAGTAGGAAAAGTTAACTTATTTGGTGGTATCCAGACGGGCCCTAAATGGTCAGTCTGCACCCAAAGCAACAGATGCGCAAGGAGGGTCGCCATGCCACCTTTTTGTGATGATTGGCCCGAGCTAGGAGGCATTAATTTCACAGAAGGGCTTCCCTCTCATGCATTATGTGTATAAAGATTGCCGGTAGGTTCAATGGAACGAGTGGGCCTATCGGTTAAATGGCTCTCAACGATACTAAGAGGAAACCTTTTGGACTGATGTCTCTTTATAAAGGTATGGATAACAATTTCATTGACGGTGATAAATGGACCTTATCTCTCATAACTATGGCCTCCAGGACGATGCTTGAGACATACTAGCAGGAGGATTGTCAAGCCATGCAAGAGCTGCAGGATGGATTCGACCGTATAATAAAAAATTTAGATTGATTCCTTATTCGTAGTGGAATTTCGCTTCTGAGATTCATTGAATTTTCTGACCGGGTAGATTGAAGAGATCGATTTTACGAGAGGATGATAGATCTCTCTAGCTTTGATGGTCAGAGTCGCATCGACGACTTACTCCTTGAAGTCGAACGCTTATTTGATTACACGTAGATGCCTGAGGAGAAGAAGGTTCAATACATAGCATTAAAGTTGAAGGACGACACTTCGGCTTTGTGGGAGTAACTCTGAAATCAATGAATGCGATAAATGAAAGTACCAATGCGTTCATGACCACAAATGAAATAACAGCTGCTATCACGATTCCAATACACCATTGATGTTCAGGTATTATCCTAGTAATCCCACAACTTGCGGCAGGAATCCTATTGTTTTGAGTTGGAGTTGTGACAGAACGCCATATTCCATAGTAGCGTACAATCGGCCCATGCAAAATCGGAAAGCCGAAAATTTTAAAGTGAAGGCGCGGTCTTCCGTAACCGTGCAAAATTTCGCCAAGGAATTGAAAGATAGAGCATTGGATCTGGGCAAGTGTGATGAAAACTCAGGTCAGATCTCTGACATGGAGCCTAATGATATTGGGTGTGATCACTTGGTTGATGAGAACTTGATCAATTCTGATCTGATATCACATGTTCTACCGCCTTGTGAACCTCGAGAAGAAGATTATGCATGCTTCATGTCGGAGAATGCAGAGTCATCTCTTGTTAGGACACTTCCTTCACCTGTACATGAAGAATTGGTTAAGGAGAACGATCATGTGGTCAATAAGATCTCTACTACTATAAATCGATGAAAAAGTCATCAATCTGAATGATAATCCAAGTTCAGATAGCTCCACTACTGAAATTTACATACCACTGACGATTGAGGATGATGAAATTAAGACATGAATGATCGAGTCCTCAGTCGAGCAAGCAACGGATGTGGATTCCTTGTATATTGTTGAATATGTAGTGTCAGGATTGCTAGGGTTCAAGAGTATTGGGTTTGATCCTGTTACGAAATCAACGACACTTTCTCCAATGTACATTAAAGGGGCAAGTAAGTGAAGTGTTTGAAGTTGAGTGTGCATAGTGACTTGAGTTCAATGCATAACTCGAAGACGGGTTATTATGAAGTGGATGAGTCTGATGTAGAACAAGGACCCCCTGATGGAGGACGAGATTCACACGCATTCTTTACATAAATGGACCAAAAGAAGGTTGACTGTAAATATGCCATAACTTTTTATCCGGGAGGAATTACAAGATGCACAACATATGAATTCCTATTGGAATTACGTTTCACTAGAAAACGTGAGGCTATAATAGAAAAATGGGATTTGGCGAAAAAATTATTATTTTTAATCACTTCAATTTTTAGTGTGTTTCTTTCTTTTTAGAGTTTTTACTCAAGAAGTTTCTATTTTTGCTGAATAATAAGTTTTATAAATAATATGATTAGTAGTAGTCTTTAGTTGAGAGTTTACTATTTTTAGTGATTTTCTATTTCACAAAATTTACTATTTTTAGCAATTACAAATTAGGATTTGTTTAGTTATATATAAGGTTGTTAAATTCATTTTTCATGGATTATTCTCATTGTTATTCAATAAAATTATGATTTTTATCAATTTTCTCTTGTGAATTCGAGGAAGTCTAGTAGAAGAGTCCCAGAAGCATTGTGGATTCAAGGTAGTTATCTCATGAGGAAGACGGTGATCGACCTCACCAAGCCCCCCAACCCTGCGTGCGCGTTAAGATGTCATCAATTGATCGACAAGTCTGGTTGATTCGATCAATGGGCCATCGATTGATGTCGATCGATCCATCGAATTAATTAATGGTGCGCAATTTTACTTAAGTGCGTGATTTTAGTTTCTAATTCTATACTGGGTTTATATAAACCATGTTAATATGGGTTTAGGAGACAACGAGGATTAAGAGAAGCTAAGGTGTTGAGAAGGAGAAAACTAAGGTTTTCAAATATGTAAGTTATTCCATCTTTTATAACTTTGTGTTCACAGTAGATTGTTTGTTGGTTGGTGCCATGGTTTTTCTCGCAATGGTTTTTTCATATAAAATTGTTGTGTTCTTTGTGCATGTTCGTATTTTTCTTTCTTTATTGCGTTGTGTGATTCGTTTGTTGTGAGAGATGGCCACCAGTCCAATAAACAACTTTCTAACTTATTTTGCGTGGCACATTTTTTTACCACATCTTGCTTGCAATCAAATCCCATCACATCGTGATTGTGCCAAGCTTAATACAGACTAGATGTAGACACCCCACCTTCGGCTACACTGTTGGTAGAGATAGCTGGATGAATGGAGGACCATACCTCCAAATCCCAAGTCCAAACTCAGCCAAACTCACCCTTGTAGGCCCCATTCCATAGCCCAGATCAAGCCTGAACCCAGTCCACCTAGTCTTAAACATCAGCCTGAAAAACCCCCCTTAAAAAAGGCTAGTCAAAAAATCCTAAAAAAGTCAAAATCACTGAGTCAACCCGCTGAGTTAACCCGCTGAGTCAACCCGTCGAGTCAAAACATCGAGTCAACCCGTCGAGTCAACCCGTCGAGTCAAACCACCGAGTCGACCCGCTGAGTCAACTCACTGAGTCGACCAGCGAGTCAAACAGCAGCCCCGAGGGAGAGACCGTACTCGCTGGAAACCGAAGAGCGGCCGTACGGGCGGCCCATAGCAGGCTGCCCGGAAAAAATTACGAGAGCTGCCACTCTCCAACGCTATAAATACCCCTAGCCTCTTCTCATAACAGCATCCCTTCGAGTCCAAAGAAAGCCTGTCCGTTCGAGTGCCCTTCTCCACCCCTTAGCCCATTTTCCACCAAGGAGAGCCCGAGTGAGGAGAGTCTAGTCCTAGTCCAGCCCAGCCTGACCACTGGTCCAAGCCTCTCAAGTCACCCAAGTCTTGATCCAGCCACTCGAAGTCAATCCTTGCGATACCTCCGTCCATCCAGCTATCATTTTTCCAGCATCATCTCATTTGCATCTAGCATAAGTGCAACATTTACTTTTCTTCCAACCCCCCTGCTTCACTACAAGCACCTTGATTATTCAAGCACACCGCATATGTCTTAAATTAAGCACCTGTCAGTTCGAGCGTATGCTCTGGGCTTGCCCGTTGTTGGAACCTGCCCATTAGAAACTCTTACTGTTCAGACCTTCATTCACGTACATATCACTATAAGCACTTTGAATATTCAAGCACACAGCATGCATCATCTCGCATAAAGCACCTGTCAGTTCGAGCGTACGCTCTGGGCTTGCCCGTTGTTGGAACCTGCCCATCAGAAACTCTTACTGTTCAGACCCGCATTCATGCATCATGTCATCCATGAGAATATACGAGGATTAAACTAGACTTTCAAGTATCCGATCGATTCTGTGAAGTAGAGACCGTACTTTGGTACGGGCAGTGTGTGGGGTACTTAACATCTTCCCACCCTGTAACCGTGATCCCTTACCTTGAATATCTGGCCGCAGATCAACAGGAGTCATTTTAGAGGAAGGAATCTTCGGATTCCCTTCTCTAACGTTTCTGCAGGGTCTAGCCGACTGTAGATTCGAAGTAACTGGCTAATGGCGACTCTGGTCTTATATAAACACACTTAAACATATCCAGCTTAACACGACAACCAAACGAAGCCCTCGAGAACGAGGCAAGCCAGTGGCACAAACGGCGATTTCGTACTCACGCATCCTCATCTCCTTCTTTTCCAAAAGGAAAGGGGAAGGGAGAAGGACGTCGTGTGGGAGCGCGGGAAATCGGCGAGGGTCCACAGAATGACGACTCTGCTGGGGATGAGCTAGTCCCACTAGTCGTGATCCGACTTGAAAAACAGAATCCTTCCCGTACTTGAAAGTCAATAATCCTCATACAATCTCATCTGCATAGCATTCTACCCAGAACAAAAAAATATATATAGAAGATCCCAAAACCAAAAAAAAAGAAAAAAGAAAAACCCAAAACCCAAAAAGAGTAGAGTACAGTCCTCACCATTGCGCCTCCTCGGGCTCAACGTACGCGGAAACAACTTCCCTTCCGCAGCATAATCCGCACTCGGGCTCAGCAAGCCATGTCCGACTACGGAGAGGAAACTCGTCTCTTCCCTGCTCTTAAGATGACCGAAGCGCAACCTCCAGCGCAACAGCCCATTGATAATACGCCAATCATACAGGAATTGGCACAAGGAATGAGAGCAATGCAAGAAATGCTCTTGCAATTCATGCAAGCACAAGCCACCGCAGTAGCCAACAATCAAGTTGGCCCAGTTCAGCAGTCTCAGCAACCATGCCGGGTCCTTCCGGCCTCCAGTTCAAATCAAGCGCAACCATCGGAGTCTGCCCAAGACTACCGACAACAGCCATCTCAGCCCTTTGCTATGGGGCATCCTTCTCAATACCTTCCTGCAACAACGGGGCCATCTCAGAGCATCCCAGTCGCAGGGACTTCCAGTCAGCTTCCAGTCAATCTTGCAAACAACAATCTCAGTAGATCTCAGCATGTCCCCGTCGATGGGACACCTTTTCAATTTCAGTACATCCCCGCCGATGGGATTTCAATTCAATTTCCAGCAACAGGGATAGCACTGGCGAATGCCCACAACGGGGGTCAGTGTCAAGCCCACATCAACCAGCGGACAGTGGCGAATACCCAACAAGGGGGTCACTTCCCAGCATCTCAGCCTCCTGCAAACAGGAGCACTTTTCAATTCCAGCACATCCCCGCCAATGGGATTCCAGTTAATTTTCAGCAATCTTCAGTTCAGCAATCTCCAGTTAATTTCCAGCAAGTTCCAGTTCAACCTTCAGTACAATCTCCAGTTCAGTTACAATCCTTTCAAGCACCAGTTCATCAGAATCCAGTTCAGTCATCAAACCAATTTCAGCAACCCGCGGTTGCTTTTCAGCAAGCCCATAGGGTCGAAGACATCGACCACAATGCCGAAGAAGAACGTGCCTTACTCCAGGAGGCACCAGTCGCTCGAACAGATCACTCAGGACTGGACGAGTTGCGGGAGCAGTTCCAGATCTTGCAAAATCAGCTTCAGCGACAACAAGGAATCGACTTACCTTCGACCAAGTTCAGAGACTTGTGTCCTTTCCCAGATGCTCAAGTACCTCAAAACTTTGAGGTACCAAAATTCAAAAGATATGACGGCAGTGGTTGTCCCACAGCACATCTCAAGGCCTTCTGTGGAGAGCTGAGTGCAATCTCAGGAAATGAAGGGGCCCTCATTCGTTTGTTCCAAAAATCTCTAAAGGGCGATGCCCTAGATTGATACACTTCACTGGACTGCCACCGCATCAGGACGTGGGAACAGCTTTCCTAGGCTTTCGTCGACAGATTCGCGTACAATCTCAACATGGCACCCAGAAGAGCCGACCTTGCGGCTCTCAGACAAAGGAGTGATGAAACACTATCAGCCTATGTGGGACGTTGGCGAGCTATGGCAGCCAGAATGCGGACACCCATTGACGACGAAGAACAAATCTCCATGATTGTTCATTCAACATATCCAGGCATATCCGGGTATCTCATCTCGCATCGATATGCGAACTTCCCGCAGCTAATCCGTGCTGGAGAGCAAGTCGAAGCAGGAATCCGTGCCGGGACGATTTCCCCATGGCCTCATCAAGCCACTCCAGTCAAGAGGAACAGAGTGGAAGGAAGACCTATCGGGCACGAGAATGGAAACCGCAGTGATTCTCCTCCCCGCCCAACAGAGGTAAACAACATCAACACCACTGCTCAAGGAAATCAACGTGCTCCCCCACAGGGACGTCAACAGTATCAGCAGAATCAAGTTCAGCCTCAGCGGTATCAGCCACAACCAAATCCTCAGCCACAACCACCTCGACAACAGCAGCAGTTCAGAGGAAACGGCCAATACTCATACCAGAACAGGCAGAATTACA
Source organism: Liriodendron chinense (assembly GCA_003013855.2). Taxonomy (NCBI): domain Eukaryota; kingdom Viridiplantae; phylum Streptophyta; class Magnoliopsida; order Magnoliales; family Magnoliaceae; genus Liriodendron; species Liriodendron chinense. The sequence goes on along the minus strand of PVNU02000637.1, from coordinate 6,921,748 downwards.
GGGAGTCCAGGAAGTTCACTCCACTCAGTCAACCACTTAGTCAAATCATGACTACGCTGGTACAAAAGCAATTACTTACTCTAATGGCACCTAGGCCTCCTCCTCATCCTCTACCACCAAACTACCGAGAAAATGAGTATTGCGCCTATCATCAAGGACGTGGCCACGCCACTGATCGATGCTATACTTTGAAGAATGTCATACAAGACCTGATTGATGACCGCAAGATCGTCATCTCGGTCCCTGGAACTTCTCCAGCAGCTTCCACCAACATCCTTCAGAATCCTCTGCCTCAACATCCGACGTACCCCAGTTCGTCTCGTGGCCCTGCAGTCAATAGTATAGAAGAAGGAGACCATCTCGATCGCTTCTTCTCCCCTATCCAGTCCATTCATGCTTACACTTATGGGCCGACAAGTCCTCCTCCGATCATGCAAGGGGCAAGTCCCTTCCCTCCTTCAGTCCTCGAGCCAGTAATACTCGAAGGAGCACTTCCATATGATGTGCCAGGGGCGCCTTACGGCCCCTCATGTTGGGAACCAGTCGTCCTAGAAGGAGCACAATCATACATCGAGCCCGCATACGAACCTGTCATCTTGCAAGGGGCAACTCAAGAACAATCCAATCCACAATGGAAGGATTATACTCATCAACAACAAGAACCCGTTGTATTGGAAGGAGCTCTTCCAGTCGAGCCAGTCGTATTGCAAGGGGCAAACCCCGGAGGCGTATCAATCACACTACGGCACCTGAAACGAACAGAGAAACCTCCTGCCATATCAAGAGGACCAGTATTCATTCCATGGGAGCCTCCTGCCCCAGGAACAGTCAAGCCAGGACCACGACCTTATGTGGTCTACGAAGACAAGCCTCGATGTTACCCCTTCAGCACAGGCAACAATGTAGTTCTCAAGGCAAAAGCTTCATACGAGGAAGATTTGGTACCCACACCAGCACCATTGCAAGAACCGGTGGTCCTAGAAGGCAAAAGGGAGGAAAACTACAAAGAGGTTCCATGGCACTATCCAGAATGTGCGGAAGTGGGGAACATGAATCCCAATGGGCGTTGCATCCGAAGAGATAACCAGAACAGAGGAGATCCCAAAGGCGCCTTTTCAGGCCTCGGCAACAAAAATGAAGCCGCATACGATGTGGCGAATCAGCTCAAGTCAATCCCTGCACAAATCTCAGTATGGGAGTTACTCTGTACATCTCGCATACACCGAGAAATGTTTGCCAAGACCTTGAACGATGCTCACGTCTCCTCTGATACGGCACCAGAAATGATAGCTTTGATGATTGGACAACTCCTGGCTCCGCGCGCCATCACCTTCACAGATAATGAGTTGCCACCAGAGGGACGTGATCATGGGCGATCCCTCAACATAGCCTTACGATACAAAGACCTCTGTGTTCCGCTGGTCCTTATCGATAATGGCTCAAGCTTAAATGTCTGCCCACTCAAGACCGCGGAACGTCTGGGAATCAGCCCTTCTTCATTTCAACCCAGCACCATATGCGTTAGAGCATTCGACAACACCCGCCGATCAGTGGAAGGGGAGGTCGACATAGAGGTACAGATAGGTCCAGAAATCTCTACCATCACATTCCAAATCCTGGATATATCAGCCTCTTTCAACATGTTGCTCGGACGACCTTGGCTGCACAAGGTTGGAGCTGTGCCATCAACCCTGCATCAACGGGTGAAATACATCTGTGGAAATCAAGTGATCTCTATCCATGCAGAGAAGGAGTTCATCATTCCTTCAAATGCTGCTGCCACTGAACCAGACATCCCGGTCATCGATATCCAGCCCTCTGAAGAAGACATCCCGTTTCACAGTTTCGAATTCGAGACTGTGAACTCTATCGCCAATCCAGAACCGATAAGGGTGGACCGTGTCTTTTCACCGGCGGAGCGTCTGAGTCTCAAATACCGAATGAAGAATCATTTCAAGTCTAGAAAGGTACCGCTGATATATAACCAACGCAAATGAGGACTCGGATACAAGACAACCTTCATGGACAAAAGAAGGAAGAAATTTCAATGCTCACCCATCCAATTCGTCAAGCCAGGAGAACCTTGCAAAGATCCAGGAGGGAATCAACCGACTGCATTACACAAAGGCCTCCTGATGAGCCTAGTTTGGGCCACGTGGCCCCCCATTCGATGGGATCAGATTCTCGAACCATCTAAGCCTCCAAAAGAAGAAGGAAATGATGAAGACGAAGAAGGAAGACAAATACAGCAGCTTCAGGACCAGGTTACCCTGACACCTTCTCCCAACCAAGGGCACAACCTGCCCACGTCAGCATCACTCAACCAGGGGCACAACCTGCCCACTTCAATCAGCCAGGGGCACAACCTGCCCACTTCAATCAGCAAGGGGCACAACTTGCCCATCTCAGCACCAATTAGCAAGGGGCACGACTTGCCCATCTCTGCAAAGTCAACTTCATCAATCATCAGCCAGGGGCAGAAGCAGCCCATCCATTGGACCAAGAAAGGGAAGTGACCAGCCCTAGATTGGTCTGATGTCCAGATTTCAAACTTGTGTCTAGCTGTGGAACCAGACGAACTGCAATGCAAAGTAAGTGATCCAGGAGGGACTGAGTATGACTCAGATCTCGAACCCGACCAGCGAGAAATCATGGTCGTTGGGCCAGACCGTGACTCTTCGCCCAAATCATCAACCCCCACCTCTTCAGGGGAGGAAGTGTGGGGTCCTGAATGGTCATCTGTTTCCCTAACTTTTGAATCAGCCAAAGAGCCATTTGAGGGCTCTGGCTTCAAAAAAAAAACGCCTGTTTAAGCAGCGACCGGAACTTTAGAACAAGTTGGGCTCAATCATGGTCTGCAATGCCCACTTGTTCAAAGTCCCATGAATTTCAAAAATCCAAAAAAATAAAAAACTTTCAAAAGCCAAAAACATCTAGTATTTCCATTTCAGAAAAATCTCAAAAACCAAAAAACATTTCTTTTCCTGCATTCAATAGTGTGCCAAGTTCGTCTAAAGAGTCGCATGAGTTTGAAGTCGAATCATATGATTTCGACATCGAATTAGACTTCGAACTCATGGGTCTGGACGAAGCTCGGGATGAGGAAGATGATGATCCGGCTCCCGAACTTGAGGATCTCCTCAAAAAGTTCGAATCTAAAGCCAATGTTGTAGCCGATGATTTCGAGATAGTAAACTTGGGGATGCCTGAGATCCCTAGGGAAGTACGCATTGGAAAATCATTGCCACCTGAGATGAAACAGAAAATGATAGAGTTCCTAGCTCCAAGATTGTCCAACTTCGCGTTCTCATATGAAGACATGCCGGGGCTCGATGAAGAGCTCGTTGTACACCATCTGCCAACCAAGGCAGATATGAAGCCAGTGAAGCAGAAACTTCGAAGAATGAAGCCAGAATGGGCTCTGAAAGTCCGAGATGAAGTCATCAAGCAGTACAACGCGGGGTTCTTGGTAGTCTCCAACTACCCTGAATGGCTCGCCAACATCGTACCAGTACCAAAGAAGGACGGCAAGGTTCGAATGTGCATCGACTTCCGAGATCTCAACAAAGCCAGTCCAAAAGATGACTTCCCTTTGTCACATATCGACACTCTGGTCGACAACACTGCTGGATACAAGATCTTCTCATTCATGGACGGGTTCTCAGGTTACAATCAGATCAAGATGGCCGTCGAAGATCGCGAGAAGACATCGTTCATCACTCCCTGGGGAACCTTCTGTTACAGGGTAATGCCGTTCGGTCTGAAGAACGCAGGAGCAACATATCAGCGAGCAATGACAGCACTATTCCACGACATGATGAACAAGGAGCTCGAAGTATATGTGGACGACATGATCGTCAAATCTCGCACAATTGAAGGACACTTTGAAGATCTGAAGAAGTTATTCAACAGATTAGAAAAGTACAAGCTCCGTCTCAACCCTCAGAAATGTGTCTTCGGTGCAATGGGAGGTAAGCTCCTCGGCTTTATGGTGAGCGAGGATGGCATCAGGGTCGACGAGACCAAAACCAGAGCAATCATTGAGATGCCCCCTCCTAGAACAGAGAAGGAAATTCGTGGCTTCCTCGGCAGAATTCAATACATCAGTCGCTTCATCGCACAGCTCACACCTATTTGTGAGCCCATATTCAAGCTCCTTCGGAAGAATGTCCCAAAAGAATGGAATGATGATTGCCAAGTTGCCTTCGATCGCATCAAGAGATATCTCATGAATCCTCCAGTCCTAGTGCCGCCCACTCCTGGACAACCACTATTGTTATACATCTCGGTAGCAGCAGAAGCCATTGGCTGTGTCCTCGGCCAGCACGACGAGACCGGGAAGAAGGAACAAGCAATATACTATTTGAGCCGAAAGTTCACCGACTACGAGACCAGGTATTCCCCGATCGAGAAGACTTGCCTCGCTCTAGTCTGGGCAACTCAGCGACTCCGTCAATACATGATTGCATTCCCTATTCTCCTCCTCGCCCACATGGATCCGCTCAAGTACCTGTTCGAGAAGCCGGCACTCACTGGAAGGATAGCTAAATGGCAGCTACTCCGGTCTGAGTTCGACATCACCTATGTCACTCAGAAGGCAATCAAGGGACAGACCCTCGCCGATCATCTTGCCGCCCACTCCCTCCTGGATTATCAACCACTCAAGACATTCTTCCCTGATGAAGATCTCTTGTTCATTGAAGAGGAAGAAAAGAAGAAAAAAGATGAGTGGACGTTATTCTTCGACGGCGCAGCAAATTCTAAAGGGAGCGGTATTGGAGCAACCTCTACTCTCCAGATGATGTCCCTATTCCTATCTCAAGGCGCATAGCATTCGAGTGCACCAACAATATGGCAGAGTATGAAGCATGCATCGCTGGCTTAAGGGAAGCCATAATCTTGGGCGTCAAGAAGCTACGAGTATTTGGAGACTCACAGCTTATCATCAATCAGACCAATGGCGAATGGAAGACCAAGGACGAGAAGTTGATACCATATCATGTGTATCTTGAAAATCTGATTGAAGAATTCAAAGAAATCACCTTCTCATACATGCCCAGAGCCAAGAACCAGTTTGCAGATGCTCTCGCCACGCTCGCATCAATGCTCGAGATCCCAAAAGGAGCTTCAGAATGGGAGCTCACAGTCGAAATTCAAGAAGAACCTGCTTTTTGCCTGCAAATAGAAGAAGCCGAAGTTGTCCCTGACAAACCCTGGTATGCCGACATCAAGCAATATCTCGAAACCCAGGAGTATCCAGAATCAGCAACAGCAACAGATCGCCAAACCATCCAACGTATGGCCGGCCAGTTCACCATCAGTGGCGAAGTTCTCTACAAGCGATCCTATAATCACATCCTCCTCCGATGCGTCAATGAAACAGAAGCTGCAAAGATCATGAAAGAAATACACGAAGGAATCTGTGGCCCTCACATGAATGGGCACATGATGGCAAAGAAGGTTCTACGACTCGGCTACTATTGGCTCACCATGGAGACAGACTGTTGCCAGCACGTCAGAAAATGCTTCAAGTGTCAGGAGCATGCAAATCAAATCCATGCCCCATCATCAGAGTTATACAACCTGACCACCCCTGGCCCTTCTCCATGTGGGGACTCGACATCATCGGCAAAATCAGTCCCAAAGCATCAAATGGTCATGAGTACATACTTGTGGCAGTCGACTACTTCACCAAGTGGGTTGAGACAGCCTCCTACACCACGATTGCAGCATCTCAAGTGATCAAATTTATGAGGAACAACATTATATGCCGATATGGAATCCCCAATGCTATCATCACAGATAATGGGACCCCGTTCGTCAACAAGAAGATGGATGACTTCCTCAGCAAATTCAAGATCCAACGTCATCGATCAAGCCCCTACCGTCCCCAGATGAATGGTGGGGTAGAAGCCGCAAACAAGACAATCGTCAGGATACTTGAGAAGATGGTCGTGACCTATCGAGATTGGTCAGATATGCTCCCATATGCACTTTGGGCCTATCGAACGTCTGTACGATCTGCTACGGGCGTTACTCCTTTCGAGCTTACTTACGGAATGGAAGCAGTCCTACCAGTCGAGGTGGAAATACCATCATTACGGGTATTACTAGAAAGCGAAATTGAAGAAGGAGAATGGCAACGGGCCAGATTCGATCAGTTGCAGCTAGCAGATGAAAAACGCATGCGTGCACTAAGTCATTCACAATGCTATCAGAAAAGGATCGCTCGGGCTTACAACAAGAGAGTCCGAAAAAGAAGTTTCAAGGTAGGCGACATGGTCATGAAGAAGATTCTACCGTCGCACCTTCCAGATCCCAGAGGAAAGTTTAAACCCTCGAGGGACGGGCCACTGATCGTCAGAGAAGTACTTCCCGGAGGCGCCCTCAGACTCACTAGCATGAGAGGGGTGGATCTTCCTGAGCCAACCAACGCCGACAACGTGAAGATCTTTCACGGGTAAATTATTTTAACCTTATCAAAGGTTACTTTAATAGAGCTGAAGTCAAGAAGTCGAAGCTAAGACCTCTGAGAAATCATTCCGTCCACCAACAAGTGTTTCAAATAAGGGGATTCAAAAAGAGAAACATACAAAAAAAAAGAGGGATTCAAAAGGAAAAGACAAAAAAAAAGGGGAGAGAAAAAGAATATAAAAGAAAAAAAAGAGAGAAAAAAAGAGAAAGAAAAAGGGAAGCCAAAGAAAGGCACTCAAGAAAAAAAATCAATCCAAGAAACACAGTCATCCATCCATTCATCTCAGAAGGGTCTTTAGCAAAGACCGACAGCTCTATTATCGTAACTCAGGATAAGGGCTGAAAGACTGCCATCGGCCGGCAACGACGGATTCCCGACCTCTAGCCGCAGCAGTTATCCAGAGATCCAGAAAAAAAAAAAAAAAGAAAAAAAAAATGTGTGCCTAAACAAAGAGGGCGGAGTGAAAACCCGAAAGGGCGCTCCGAGTAAAAACAGTGGGCATACAGCGGACTTGGTGAAAACCTGAAAGGGCGTCAAGGGTAAAAACAGCATAGCTGCCAAGGGGCAGGAAAGACCAAATACCCGGGACGTGGTGAAAACCCGAAAGGGCGCCACGGGCAAAAATGACGGGAAAAAGCCGGCTGTGGTGAAAACTCGAAAGAGCACTGCAGGCAAAAATGGCTTGAATAAAAAAAAAGGAAAAAAAAGTGCAGGTACCAAGAAAGCAGACAGTCCAGATCGGTTCAAGCAGTGAAAGTGCAAGAACAAGAGGAAGTACAGTCAGGAGCGAAGAACTCTACAAACTCTGACAATCTCAGGAAGCAAGAGTTTCCATTGCCTACATCTCTAGGGAACCAAAGGATCAAGCAAGTCAAATCTCGAGACATCGGTCAAATCATTGGCCGAGCCCCAGTTCTGATTCCTATATCCCGACACAAAATCCAGACACATTCACAAGACAACTAATGGCACAATAGATTCCCAAAACAGTTTTCTTTTTCATTAAAAGTATCATATTTCTTTTACACATGTCATATCATCTTTTTCAAAAAAATACAAAAAATAAAAAAAAATGCATCATCATCAATCATATACGCAAAAAATCAGTGTGCAGGTGGCCAACATAATCAATCTCTACCCTCCTCCCCGGCCACATCAGGTGAGTCCTCTGACTCATAATGAAGTAACCTCGCTCTCAACCTGCTCACCTCCATACGCAGGTAATACGCCTCATCGCGCTCAAGGGTACGGATCGCTGTCTCCTCATAAGACAACCTCTGATCGGCAGCCAATCTCCTCGACATCATCTCGCAATGATACCGAAGTGCAGAGATCTCAGACAGCAGATGGCCATGAGTGGCCAAAAGGAAGCCAGGATCGATAAACGGGCGCTCCTCAAAAGGTTCATATGAACCAGATGAAGAGCCTGCATCTCCAAGGATATCCTGCTCATCCTCATCAACAGTCTGGTGCCAGCAAGGGATAAGTCGATACAAAGACTGCTCAGCAACCCAGTACTGATATGGGGTGGTCGCCATCGGAAAAGTCCGCAGCTCAAAACCCAGCAAATCAGCAGTCAGGTAACTCGCCCAAGAACAATCAATCCGGGTCCTGAAGTCAGAAGATCTAGAGGGAAGTGCTCGACGCCCGATACCCGTGAAAGCGAAAAGAGGAACATCCTGCTCATAACCAAACTGCCGCAGGAACCGGATGGGATGGTAAGAAAAGTAGGATTGAAAGCCTACCAACATCAGAGGATGGCGGTGTGCATCGCAAAGCACTGGAGGAAGTGAAAGCCAAGATGACTCCCAATGAACGTTGCAGTCACGCAGTTCAGCAAACATCCTGCGATACAAGGGCTCGCTCATCCTAGTTGTATGAGGAAGAAACTCCATAATGTGTCGCATAAGGTTTGGGCGACGAGTGTCAGGAAAAGGTACAGGAATAGTCAAAGAAAGACGCTCCCATAGCCAGACCTGATCACAGAGAGGAAAAGAAGTTCAGCTAAAGCAAAGCAATCCCCAACAAAGCAAGAAGGAAAAAAAGGTGTAGGAGAAATACCTGAAGAAATGCACAGCAGCCGCGAAGGACACGAGTGCGGCCCAAGGCGCAGTCGGTCAGCCCATCGAATAGCTCGGCCAAGATGAGAGAAATGATCCCCTGCCGACGGATAGCTCGGCTCATCACCTCAAAAAGCAAAGGAGTCTAGGACCTGCGCCATCCTGGGAACAGCACCTCAGCTATCAAGCAAAACATCAGTGCGTTCCGAGCAAAGGTAGAACTAGCCACACCCCGAGGACCCGAAAAAAGATCATACAGCAAGTCCAAGGAGAACACTACAGCATCCTGGCCACCGGCTGCAGGCCGAACAAGATAGGGGATCCCGAACCAGTTCTGCGGTGTGGCAGTCTTCGGCGACGTCTTCGGCGAAAAATATTGAGCATAATCCCAGGGTAGGCTTGTCAAGCGAGCAAGCTCCTCCAAAGAAGGTCCCATCTCCATATCGTTGAACGCAAACAAGTTCAACGAAGGGACCCAGTCAATCAAGGCAGCTCCGAGCATCCTCCAGTCAATATCAACTCTGGCCATATGGATCAGACTGCCGAAGCCATAGGACTCTAACTCCCGAATCTCATAAGCTGACAAACTGTCAAGCCAAGCAAGAAGTCGAGGCGAGCAAGAAGAACAAGGAAGCAGCTGACAAGTCCTCACTGGTACCCCCTCCAGCACAAAAGGCCCAGAAATCAATGATGACTCATCAAGGATCGGAAGGTCAACGGGCGAAGGAGAAGGAAAAGCTGGAACCTCTGCAGACTCGACAGCCCCTGACCTGCCCTCAGTAACGGCTATGTCTGATATAGTCGCATCACTATCTGAAACTGTCATAACCTCAGCCGCATGGGAAGACTCGCCCACCTCATGAACAGAGTACGCAAAAGACCGACGATCAGGAGAAAGACGATACTCCCCATCAAAAGGGCTACCAGTAAAGATCACACCGCACATCGTGGCACCCTGGCTAATCTGACCGTCAAAGAATTCATTTGAACCATCCAAAAGGGTCCCGGCTACCCCGATCGAAGAATCAACGGCCAGATCCAGACCTGCGGCCCTCTCCAGTAGGAAATCATGAATCCAGTCATCATCCTGGCCGATCAAAGGGATCATCGAGGCATCCACACCGTCCATCATCAGGGGAACATCATCAATGATCACATCAAGTCCACCCAAAGAAGTATACCGCACATCCTGGCCCTCATCCAGAGCATCCAAACCGTCAAAAATACCATCTGAACCATCTATCCCATCCAAGCATGAGATCAGCCCATCTATGTCCCTCATGGTCCCATCATCACCATCCATCACATCATCCATGGGGCCCACATTCAAGGGATGCATAGCTTCACCCATGTCCCATCTTATCATCCTATCCATACCATCCATTTCTCCCACAATCAAAGGCCTACCCAAATCTGGAATTACAGCCATTCCACCATTAATAGAGCCATTCAAAGCTCTCCCAACAACCACCCCTAATTCATCATCAATACCCCTATTCAATGCTCCATCCCCACCATCAATCAAAGGCACCTCACCATCTTTAAAGCCTTCATCAATTGCTGCAACATGGGACCCACCAATCTCCCCCACAATGGCCCCCAAGCCATCATCAATGGCTGCCCAAGAGAGGATCAATAAAGAAAAAGACAAAAAGAGAAGGAAAGAAGGGACAAAAGGAATATTCATGGCTGCAATCGAACCCGGACGTGCAGGGAATGAGGAGACAGGGACAGTGGACAGAGGAGAGTGTCCGAACCAGAGCCAGCCCAGGCCGCTCAAGAGGCGAGCCTTGGGCGGCCTGCCCTGGGCCGCCCGTACGGATGCAGATTTCCTCACGTCAGCAGATGGCGCTCCATGGGCCGCCCAAGGCTCCGGTCCACTCCAGATTTCGACTAAAGCTGAAGGAAAGGTGATCAAGTGGGGGCCACAAGCAATCCAAGCCATTCCAAGATCAGATCATCATGATCTAAACCATTGAGGGACCTACATGAGCCACCAAACAACAAGATCAAAGGGCGGATCATCAAAAGAAGGGCCAGAATCCAAGATCTAATCATCAAGTGGGCCCACAAAGCCAAATCAAGCGATCTGAGACGTTCAAGCCATCATCCACACCATGAGAAGCCTTCTTAGTCTCATAAATCATCAAAAGAGGTGCCCCAAAGTAAAGCTAAGGTCTCAAGTGGGCCCACAGGGCCGAATCTATCAATCTGAACCATTCAAGGACTAGATCATCAGGATCCAAACCGTTGGAAAGCTTACTCAAGTCATGGAGCAGCAAGATCAAAGGTTTGATCATCAAAAGAAGTGCCAGAATCCAAGATCTAATCATCAAGTGGGCCCACAAGGCCTAAACAAGCAATCTGGACCATTCAAGTCATCATCCATGCAGCTAAGAAGTCTCAAATCATGAAGGAACAAGTCAAAAGTCAAAGCGTCCAGACATCATCAAAGAATTTGAGACAAGTCAAAGACTGTATATTCATTAAAAAAGAGCTTGATACAAAAGAAGATAAAAGCAAAAGTATAAGGCCATACAAAGCAGAGCACCCGAGCAGGCTACAAGTCGCCAACATAATCATCATCGTCCCTCCTCGTGTCCCGCTCCCGACGATAAAGATCCATCAAAGGAGCAGTCACCGAACCTCCAGCATACCTGCGACGGCCACCCGGAACATAAAGCGAAGGAAGCAGAGGCCCCTGGCCGAACAGTAAATACCACTCATCATAATCACGATCCGGGATCGTGAAACGAAATCCAGGCTGGCCCACAAGAGCCTCAACTCTCTCATCAACTGGCATCCGAGCAGCTGGAGGAGGTGCAGAACAAGGGACCCGAGCCACCCCAGTGACTTGCCGAAGCAACCTCTCCCCCAGGTACCACTGAAAAGATTCAGCGTCGGAAAGCATGATACGGAGACATGAAGCATCGTATGCCTCCACACGCTGAGGGGTATAATATAGAGGGAAACTGGCATATGGCATCCGAGCGAGTTGCAACAGATGAGGTTACCACGATCAGTTACAATACAGCACGAGGGGTAGGGAAAGCAAGATACTTACGTCCTCGACAGTCAGCCCGTCTATGTCAGCACGCCAATTGTCCCTAGGAACTCGGGAGTTCCGCTGACGGTTTTGTTGGTGCCAGTACATGTGGCGATACTGAGAGGGCTCAACATCAGCCCTCATCCTCGACGCGAGATGGGGAAAATGGTCATAAAAGCAAGTTTGGACAAAAGCACATCTAATGATCAGAGAGGGAAAGAAGGCGAAAGCCCTTCAAGGAAGGGGAAATAAGAAATACCTCAACAACAGGCCAGAAACCTGTGAAGGACCGGCTATGCCGACAGGTCTTGTCCAGACCCTGAAAGATACTGGTCAAGATAGCCCCATTCCAGTTATAGGGGTGATGAAGATCCTCGACTAAACGAAGAAATTTGGGGTCAACTCTCTCATTCGCATGGCAGAAAAGAAAGGATCAAAAAGCATAAGTAATCATGGCCCGTGCTTTGTGGAGGGCCTCTCGCTCGGTGGTAGGGATGACAGAAGCAAAACTGTTGTAGAACCATCGCATCTTCACTTGATGGCCTTGGAATTCACCCTCGGGTGGGACATCACCAACAAGCCGTAGCCAGTCAGTGGAAGTGAGAGGAGCTAGGGAACTAACTTGAGGAACAATTGTCCCATGAAACGGGAAGCCTATCTGCATATAAATGTCCAAGGGGGTTATCCCCCATTCTCCACAAGGGAGCTGAAAGGTGTGGGTCTCATCCCGCCACCGCTCGCAAAGGGCCGCGAGCATCATGCGGTTGGCATCATTATTGTGGAAACGTAGGGTGAGGAGGCCAGCAAAAGGAGTACCATCCAGTACTCGTTCAAGCAAGGGCTGTGGATCCTTCATCCAGTCATCCCAGCGATCCCTGGTACCTCGACCCTTGATAGCGGGAAGAGGTTGATGCTCCATAGCTAAGGAACACATGTGGTCCCCTCGGCGGACGATGAAGGCGGGATCATCTTCGTCAATTACTCGGTGGCCTTTGGTACCATCCGCCATTGAATCCTACAAGCTCGACAAGGTAAGTCCCTATCCCTTTACCCACTAAAATCCAAATTATCATCCAAGAAACCCATGGGATTGGACTCACATTCAAATGCAAAATCTAAAGTCCAACTCCATGTGTCACTTAGGATATGTGTTGGGCCCATTGGAAAAAGTAAGGCCCACCTTAAAGAAGGTGGCATGGCATGCCTTGGGCAAGAAAGTCCATCATCTAAGGACACATTTTGGACAACAAATGCACTCAAGTGCCATGAGATCAACAAAGGATAAGAATCCCCACTTCACATGAGAAGTCCCTCGTCAAAGTCCATATGTGGCCAAGGATTGATCCACTTTCATGCCAAGGCCATGTTTCTCACTTAAGATATTCCCATCTTTTTACACACATGCATGGACAAGTGGGGGGTAGAAAAGAAAACGGGCCCCAAGAGCAACCCAAATGCCTCATCCCAATGGATTGAAGAGGGCACATAGGCCACATGAAGAATCAAAGTTGAAAATGCCCATGAAAAGGCAAGTTTGGACAACTTATGTGCACTAATTTCTCCACCAAAAAGGGAGACCATTTGAGCACAAAGGAGCATGGCTTGATGAGTCACCCGACCATCATAAATGGCTAAAAATGATACACATAGCCCACTTGAAAATCAAAATCCAAAATGTCCCTAAGCATGGGACAAGAATGGGCAACTTATGGGTATTATTCTTTCCCACAAATTCAAAGAAAAATCACCCATACATGAGAATGATGGTGGATGACCCACCAAGCCCCAAAGGAAAAGGAGCTATGATTGTATGGATAGCTCACTTGAGGATCATCCATTTAAGGTTGATAGCATTAGAGGGAAACTCTTGAGAATCACATTCCTACCACAAGGAAAACCATTTGAACTTAGTGAGATTGTGGGAACAACTTACTCATGGGACTTGTAGATGGTCAAGTAACTCAAGTCCTCCATCCATTAAAGAAAAGAGCATGAAAAGAAAAAACCCACATGGACAAAGTGTAGTGGTGCACACATTGGTCCAAAGGAATCCAAATTTCAATAAGGACCCAAAAGCCCATCCACATATAGAGACTCCAAGGAGCCCACTACACCTTGTACAAGGATGTACATCATAATCAAGAAATGATGGAAGAGTTGGGCTACTTGTCCATATAGCCCCAACTAGGAAATCTAGCCCACTTGAGATCCAAATGAAGAATGGGCTAGTCATCTTGATCCATACATGTGTGAAAAAAGATGGGGTCACCTAAAGTGAGCCCCATGAGCCCAAAACTTGAGATGGGCCCTACCATGCCCATGGGCCCAAACCTTGAAAAGAAGATGGAATAGAAAGGAAGAGCATTAAGGAAAAATGACAAGGGCAAGAAAGCATGAGGGAGCCCAAAATGAAGCATTGGGCCCATCAAATACACCAAGGGCCATGACTTCACTTTGAGCCCATTTGATATATATGAAGAGAGGCCCAACTCCCATGAAAAAGATAGAGTATTTTGCCATGCACACTTGATGACATGGCAAAATCACCCTTTACATACACATGAGGGGAGTGTGAAAAGAAGAAAGAAAAAATGAAGTGGAAAGCTTGCAATGTCCTTCTCCATGCACCACCTTTGAAAAGGACTTGAGATCTAGAAAGTGGCCAAAAACACTTGGGCCCACCCTCATTCTTCTTGGAATAACTACATGGAAAAAGAAAAGAGTCATGAGAAGAGACAATGAATAAGGAAAAGGAAAAGAAAGAGAAAGGGAGTGGTTCATACCTTTACCACTCACCAAAGAGGGACCACCTTGCTGTCCCAAAATGTCTCTAAGGGCCACCACTTAAGAGAAGCAAAGGACCACCAAAGAAGAGAGAGAAAACTTGAAAAAAGAGAGAGTATGAGAGAGAGAAGAGAGAGATTGCACAATGGAGGGGGCAAGGGTGCCCCATGTTATATAGAAAAGGGGAGGGCACCCTTTTACCCAGCCCACTGAAGAGACCAGGAGGCAGAGACCGGTCGGGCGGCCCATGGGAGGCCGTCCTAGCCCCTACCTAGGTGAGGTGACTTCTCACCTCCTCTCCTTGGGAAGAACTCCTCCTTGGGAAGGGTGGTTGCAAGTGAATCTTGTACCTTTATGTAAGAATGAAGTGATGGAAGAGAATGGTGAGAAAAAAGGAAGAAATCTCACCAAAATCTCATCTCATGAGAAATGAGGTGAGAAATTGGGTTGATGATGTGGAAAAGTTCCATGGAATTTTCAAAGAAAAGAAAGAAGAATTTGACTTGGTCAAACAATGATCTCAACCATCCAAAGGCATGACCAGATGATCCAAACCATTCCAAGAAGAATCCCAAGAATCTCCGCCCTTGATTACTGTTTACTTGTACAGTTTCTGGTCCGAAGACCTTAAACTACGTCGGGATCAGGATCCCGAGGGATTTTCAATGAAAGCCGACATCGGTTTGGATCGAATCAAGACCTGACGATCTCGAACATTTTCAGAAAACCAAAAAATATATACATCACATGTACAGTTTCTGGTCCGAAGACCTTAAACTACGTCGGGATCGAGATCCCGAGGGATTTTTAATAAAAATCAGCATCGATCCCAGCCTTTCAGGCCAAGATCTGATGATCTGGATCATTTCGAAATATATATATATATATATATATATATATATATATATATATATATATATATCTGCCCCTTTTTGTACAGTTTCATGGTCCGAAGACCTTAAACTACGTCGGGAACAAAATCCCGAGAGATTTCCAATAAAAACCAGTGTCAATCCTGACCGTTCAAAATTGAGATTTTATGACCTGGAACAGTTTTCGAAAAATCACAAAAAAGAATGTATTTTCAGCAGGTACATATTTACGGTCCGAAGACCTAAAACTACACTGGGATTAACTTCTCGGGGGCTTTCTTTCCTAACCTGTTCCGGACATGGCTGACACTTGATCGTACGGGTGTCCAGAATCTTTTAAACAGGTAAGGGCTGAGGCAGGAAGAACTCCGCAACCCTGTTCGTGTTGAACGCACCGTGATAGACAACCTTGATTTGGAAGTCGCTGTTGAATCTGACTGATGTTCCCTGTTCCTAAAACTCATGAAGGGGATTAAGGCTGTTGGGAGGTGAAGCTCACCCTCACGGAATTGTGAGCAACATAAGACCCCAAACTGGATTGACTAAGGGAAATGTGAGGATGTGGCTCATCTTGTGGCCGAAGAAGTCCGTCGGACGATACGTGGTCTATGTGCATTGCACATGAGGAACAGGCAACTTTGTGGGTGTGTTGACTGAAAACCCTCAAAATCCCCTCATCCGAAGATGTAAAACTACGGCACTTAACTGTGTGAGACTCGTCTTGCTCGCTGACGTAAAATGGATCGGGTGCCTTACCAGCAGTAGAAGCTGGAAGTGGATGAAAATTCCACACTTTTCCCTGCATTTCAGAAAAATCACCAAAATACAAAAACATTGCAAAATATTTTCAAAAATCACAAAAATATTTCCTTTACTTTCAATCAAAATATTGTCAAAAATCACAAAAATATTTCCCTTGCTTTCAATCAAAATATTGTCAAAAATCACAAAAATATTTCCCTTGCTTTCAATCAAAATATTGTCAAAAATCACAAAAATATTTCTCTTGCTTTCATCAGAAAATATTTTGAAAATCACAAAAAATATTTTCTGTATTTTCAATAACCGATCTCTATCTTGACCACTCAGTTGAAGACTCGGACCACATATTTACAAAAAAATCACAAAAATTAGCATCCCCAGCACTACAATTCAGGAGTCTTGAACTCCGCTCACTTCACAGTATGGGATGACGGATCCAATCGCCCGCAAATTGGAATCTTGACCAAAACGGGCAACCAAATACCATCTCAATCACATGTATGCCTAGAAGAACATCTTGAAGTTGAATGATATCCTCGTACATTCTCATTAGCAAAGAAATAGCATCTTGGGACAATGGACCTGATCGACCACGGGTCGGGATCTTGACCAACCCGCTGTCCAAACCTCCATATAAAAAAGAAAATCCCCAGGGAAGCACAACCCTACAAGCAATAAGCTCAAAGTTCTCTGCACCCACAGCAAAAGCAAAATCATCAAACGAGAAGAGGATGAGCCAAATCATGCATTCATCATGCATCTCCCAGCATCAGCATCCATCGCATCAATCATCATGTTTACCTGCTTTCAATAAAAGTCGGTTAGCCAAAAGCCCCACAGGCATCCCTAGTGGAGGCGAGTGCAAACCCGATCCCCGTTTCCAAAAGACAAAAATATTTCCATTTGCAAATAAAAACCCCACGGAGTATCACTCCCCAGAGTGGGTGCCTTTTCAAAAATTCAAAAATATTTTTCCAGTAGAGCATTATGCCTCCAAAACACCAGGAGATCTTCCATATCTCTGGGTAGGAGCCAACGCAAAAATCAAATAAGATCCGATGTCTCGCGGTTTTTCCGGAGACCATTGGATCCAATGCACTCAAAGTACGGTCGAACTGAACTCTAGTGTCAGTGCGGTCGTACCACATGCCAAGATACAAAAAAGATGAAAGCCAAAAGGCTCGGTCACAGAAACCATTTGAACAGGTGGAAACGATGAATTGTAACCCAAGTATCAAAATCAGCAGATTGGGTGGAAAGAGTTCACCCGCACATACCTAGGCGTGGATGCCTGAAGTACCTTGACTGAGTCCAAGTCGGCGTAGTAGAATCCCGTAAGACTATCTGACGCAGGGTGTCTAACCACTTTGACAGTCAAGCAAAACAAGTACTCCTGGAGTGATCTGGAAAAACATCAAACATCACACAATCAGTCTCAGGGTCAGTATCCTCGTAAGACTAGCGGACGCAGAGGCTCTGCTGTACCTTTCCGATGTTAGTACCGATCGGGAATGGAAGGGTTGCGATTGGGTACCCAGGTTGCAGCAAACTGCAGGGACAATCGCAACGTTTTCTCCAAACTCTCGCGGTATGTGCGAGTTATCAATTTCCAGACAATCAATTGACTCAGATACAAAGGACAACAAAGACTCCAGACCACAATCAAGGAAAGAATGAATTACAAACCAAGCATCGAAACCAGCAGATCGGGTGGAAAAAGCCCACCCGCACATACCTAGGCGTGGATGCCTGAAGTACCTTGACTGAGTCCAGGTCGGCGTAGTAGAATCCCGTAAGACTATCTGACGCAGGGCGTCTAACCACTTTGACAGTCAAGCGAAACAAGTACTCCTGGAGTGATATGGGAAAACATCAAACATCACACAATCAGTCTCAGGGTCAGCAACCTCGTAAGACTACGGACGCAGAGGCTCTGCTGTACCTTTCCGATGTTAGTACCGATCGGGAATGGAAGGGTTGCGATTGGGTACCCAGGTTGCAGCGCATGCAGGGACAATCGCAACGTTTTCTCCAAACTCCCGCGGTATGTGCGAGTGATCGGTTTCCAAACGATCAACTGGCACAGATGCGAAGGCAAGCAAAGATTTCAGAACATGATCCATGAATGACCGGGCCAGAAGTGGGGTGTCCACTTGCTTTGGCATTCGGTTGCATGCAACCTCTGCCAAAGAGGGGCATCTGTAGACACCCCACCTTCGGCTACACTGTTGGTAGAGATAGCTGGATGAATGGAGGACCATACCCCCAAATCCCAAGTCCGAACTCAGCCAAACTCACCCTTGTAAGCCCCATTCCATAGCCCAGATCAAGCCTGAACCCAGTCCACCCAGTCTTAAACATCAGCCTGAAAAACCCCCCATAAAAAAGGCCAGTCAAAAAATCCTAAAAAAGTCAAAATCACTGAGTCAACTCGCTGAGTTAACCTGCTGAGTCAACCTGTCGAGTCAACCTGTCGAGTCAAAACACCGAGTCAACCCGTCGAGTCAAACCACCGAGTCGACCTGCTGAGTCAACTCACTGAGTCGACCAGCGAGTTAAACAGCAGCCCCGAGGGAGCGACCGTACTCGCTGGAAACCGAGGAGCGGCCGTACGGGCGGCCCATAGCAGGCCGCCCGGAAAAAATTACGAGAGCTGCCACTCTCCAACGCTATAAATACCCCTAGCCTCTTCTCATAACAGCATCCCTTCGAGTCCAAAGAAAGCCTGTCCGTTCGAGTGCCCTTCTCCACCCCTTAGCCCATTTTTCCACCAAGGAGAGCCCGAGTGAGGAGAGTCTAGTCCTGGTCCAGCCCAGCCTGACCACTGGTCCAAGCCTCTCAAGTCACCCAAGTCTTGATCCAGCCACTCGAAGTCAATCCTTGCGATACCTCCGTCCATCCAGCTATCATTTTTCCAGCATCATCTCATTTGCATCTAGCATAAGTGCAACATTTACTTTTCTTCCAACCCCCCTGCTTCACTACAAGCACCTTGATTATTCAAGCACACCGCATATGTCTTAAATTAAGCACCTGTCAGTTCGAGCGTATGCTCTGGGCTTGCCCGTTGTTGGAAACTGCCCATCAGAAACTCTTACTGTTCAGACCTGCATTCACGTACATATCACTATAAGCACTTTGAATATTCAAACACACAGCATGCATCATCTCGCATAAAGCACCTGTCAGTTCGAGCGTACGCTTTGGGCTTGCCCGTTGTTGGAACCTGCCCATCAGAAACTCTTACTGTTCAGACCCGCATTCATGCATCATGTCATCCATGAGAATATACGAGGGTTAAACTAGACTTTCAAGTATCCGATCGATTCTGTGAAGTAGAGACCGTACTTTGGTACGGGCAGTGTGTGGGGTGCTTAACATCTTCCCACCTTGTAACCGTGATCCCTTACCTTGAATATCTGGCCGCAGATCAACAGGAGTCAATTTAGAGGAAGGAATCTTCGGATTCCCTTCTCTAACGTTTCTGCAGGGTCTAGCCGACTGTAGATTCGAAGTAACTGGCTAGTGGCGACTCTGGTCTTATATAAACACACTTAAACATATCCAGCTTAACACGACAACCAAACGAAGCCCTCGAGAACGAGGCAAGCCAGTGGCACAAACGGCGATTTCGCACTCACGCATCCTCATCTCCTTCTTTTCCGAAAGGAAAGGGGAAGGGAGAAGAACGTCGTGTGGGAGCGCGGGAAATCGGCGAGGGTCCACACTAGACAAATACTTAATCCAGGCCCAACAAGTAAAAAGTAGAAATTGTTGACCAGCCCATTTGCTGCCTCTTTCATAGGATATTGATATAACTTGGATCATTGGAAAAAAAGAAGAAGAAGTGTGGACGCTTATCACTGTAACTTTTTTAGGGTAGCCCATCAAATTGGATAGCTATAAAATGTATCATGGAGGTCAAAGATTACTCTATTGGATTTGCCAAGTATCCCATTGCGACTAGTAGCACTATAACCTTTAGTGCTCCGGCAACACTAAATCTAAAAGTTAACGCCGACAAAGTGTACGCTAGCATCAGATGCACATCTCCACTGTCCAAACATGGTGAGTGGGAATCTCAAGACACATTTCAAAATGAGCTTTAGAACTTTTAAATTTTGAACTTATTATTCTAGATTCCTACAACCAGCTTTTTAAATGGTGATGGATGACATGTGCCAGTGTTTTTGGGAAGCGGATTAGCCGTTATCCGGGTAACAACTTAGTGGGTGTTACCCTTACCGTGTGGGGCCCACCTTGATGAATTTGTTTCATATCCACGCTTCCATTCGTTTTTAAGGCTCATTTAAGGATGTTATCCACTGGAAAAAGTGATGAATGACCATTAAGGTAGGCCATATGGTAGGGGTAACACCCACTAAGCTGTTACTCGGGTAGCACCTAAATCACGCCCACGTTTTTGTGTAAGTTGCGATGTTGAAGAGGTTTTCGGTCAAAATTAGCCCCTACCATCATTCCCAATAATTATAGCCCCAGATACTTTTTTAGATTTTCTTCAAACAATTTTACTAGGGCTCTCAATGGGTCAAATCTAGATCGGATCTAGTTGGATCCATCTCCAACTCCGTATATCTGTAGACGGATTCGGATCCAACTCGGATCCAAAAGGTGATATCCATATCCGATCCATTTATAAATTGTTAGATCCATTTCCGATCCAAAACCCATATAACCATCGGATTCGGGTAAGATCTACGTACGAATCCACCCCCATTACAAATCTAAAAAAAATATATGATATAATATATTTAATTTAGTAGAAAAATGATGCAAATGACATGGCCTAAAATAATTTGTAAACGGATGGTCAGCATGAATATAACATATACAATAAGGTGACAATGAGTCGGATCTTAATTGGATTTGGATTGAACTCGAATTTGTTCCTGTGAATCCATATCCGGTCCATTTAAGTAATCATACCTATTTTAAGATCCAAATCCGGTCCATATAACTAATTAGACCTATTTTAAGATCCAAATTCGCATTATACGAATTCAGAGTGAATCGGATCTTGGATTTGACCCGCTCCATTGAGAGCCCTACATTTTATGCCTAACCATGTAGGGCCAATGAGTTTTTGAAAAATGAAGGGCTCTCTTAACTTCGATGAGACACATGGCTTGCCATTGGCCTTTATAGCTCGTTGATGAGACACATTGTTCAACCTAGAACACAAGGTTCCCACCTAAAAGCCATAGCTCGCCAATGAGACATAAATTCCAACAGAACACACGGCTCATTGAAAAAACATACAACTCACTGATGAGACACATACATTCCAACGGAACACATGGCTTGCCGATGGATTTTGTGGCTCGCCGATGAAACACATTGTTCCAACTTGGAACACAAGATTCCCACTTGGAAATCATGGCTCGCTAAGTTGGAAGTCATGGCTTGCCAAAGAAACACATGGCGCTTTAAATTTTGAAAAACTTGTTGGTGTACATAGTCAAGGGCAAAATGATCCCAAGAAAATCTAAAAAGAGAAGATATTTATTGAGATTGAGGGCAGGGGCTATTGTCATTATTTTACAAAACGTCAGTGCTATTTTGATCAAAAACCCCATGTCGGTTGCCAACGCAAAATCGAGTGGCCAGGGAAAAGGATGTTAGAACTAACCAGGTGCACCTTTCCCACCAGCATGCCACTTGGTGAGGACATCTGTACCATGAAAACATAGGCCCCACCCTGAAGAAGATCACGGGCGATAAAGTAAGTTGGTTGTTCATCAGCTCATCAGATGGCCCATGTCACTGGAATCAGTGGACAACCGACGGTCTAAATCAATACATGGGTGGGCCCATCTAGTGAGTGGATCAAACTCATTTAGAAAAATGGTGATTTTTACGGTACAAAACGACCTACACAAGTTGGCATGTTAGCGTGATGTATTTAAACAGTTGGATTTTTTTCCTAACTGGCCATTTTTCTCATACAGGTTTGATCTGGACCAACCACATCGCATGATCACGGTATACCCTAACTAATGAATGAATGGCCCAGATCTCTGAGATATTTGCAGAGCATCTGGTTCTCTGCTCGGACTCCTCACCTGAGGGGCCCGATCCATCAATGTATCTGTACTGTAGAAAATGCTTGAAAGGAATGCAGGCAAAGGTATTGATTTTGTTAGTGTTTATTAATGTTACTTGTCGACCCTGAATTGATTGAAATGGACAAAAGGCATCCAATTTTCTAACGATAGCTTCCTTCTTCTTTGAATGGGTCCCACCTAATCACTACAAAAGAGAAAAATGTTTGATACTCCAGAAGAGTGTGACAGTTGATACGCTAGCATTTAGAAATTATAAAGAAATTTCATGCTTTTTTTGGGGGGGGTTAGTACACCCACCCAACTCATTTCATTACCGAACTATCAGACTGGTGGACCACTATATCGGACGGTTAAATGGGAAATATTCAATGGTCCTATGTCGATAACAAGTGTCCACGAATCAGAGTTTGGGATTGTTCAACGGAACTGATGTTGGGAGTTTTACTTAGCGACAGTGAGTTTCACAAATTGGTCGGTTTAATTTGACTTATTTTATACCAGGTGTACAATTTCTGAGTGCCTGTGCATGAAGTTGCATACAAAACTGGAGTATCAAATAACTCTCCAACGATAAAAGTCGTTGATTTTATTAGATGCCAACTGTAATTAAAAAAGGGCAAAAGACTTGCTTTTTACGCTTGGGGAAAGTGGACCTTCGGTGCAAGGCTGTTTCAATTCTGGGTCGAGCCGCCGAGTCAGGCCTATTTGCACTGCTGACACGGGGTTGAATAGTATTGGACTTGACTGAGTCCGAGTCGACTCGGACGAGTCACATCTGCTCAAACCCGTAGTCAATCCACAACGGGCCATCGGGCTAGACTCTCGGGTTAGCTCTGCGTAATTTACTAAATGGTGGAGACTATTCAAGCATACACGTGATATGGCAATCCAGACCATCCAAATCGCTGACCAAACTTTGGATGGAGCGTGAGAGAAAAAATGCAATGAAAATATTATATTAACCATCTGATTTCCCTTTGAATTATAGCTCACTGTTTTACTTTCAACCATCCAATTGATAGACACTAATCGAACGGTTGAGATTCAATATGCAGAGGCCCACAATTTGGGTGGTTTTGATAGCTGCAGATCAGTGTCCTGTGGGGGGACTATGAGTGACCATCATTTTTAAAACTGTGCAAACCTAACATTGGGAGTCAGCCAACAAGCAATCCCCCATTTGTAGGTTCCATGGCTGAAAAACAGGCCGATCTGACCGTCAGTTGGGCCGCATACGACTGGTTGGTCAATTTCTCGTGACTGCTCCTCCATCTTCGACGCGGATTGAATGGTGACCCAACACCATGCAGCTGCTGCGTGGTGTCAGGGCCCTGACGTGGATTGCCCTTTCAGGACGGAATTGGTCCCAGCAGGGGATCTGAGGAGCCCACCATATCATTTTTATACGGTCCACCCATTTTTCCATATAAATTTAGATTATGAGCTTAAAAACGAGGCAGATCCAAAGGTAAGATTATTATTATTATTATTTTCTTTTATCAAGCTTATGTTTGTGTTTTTCCATTGTCCGAACCTATGTGACCTTATGAACAAGTTGGATGCCTAATAAATATCATGGCCTTAGGAAGGTTACAACTGGAGTCATTATTACTATTGCTTCCGTCATTATTACTATTGCTTCCTATGGTGGGGCGTGCTTGAGCCTTGTATCTGCCTAATTTTTTAGCTAATAATTTAAAATAATATGTTAAAATGGATGCACAGTATGGAAAAAAATATAAATTATGGTGGGGCCCACAGAGTTCTGAGATGGGAAGGGCATTGTGTCCTACCACTGCCAAGACCCAGTCCATCTAGGCTGGGGCTCTCTGAGGCCCATCGTGATGTATGTGTTTTATCCATGCTATCCATCTGTTTTCAAGTTCATTTTAGGGCATGAGGAGCATATCCAAAGTTCAAGTGGATCACAGCATAAGAAACATTGGGATAATGATATCCACCGGTAAAACTATCATAGGGCCCATAGGGCCTATAGTGATGTTTATTTGTCATCCAATTTATTCATAAGGTTACACAAATCTAGATGAAGGGAAAACGTAGATATCAGCTTGATCAAAAACATAAATCAACTTGGGCACTCATCAGCCAATCCACACCCTTGAAAGGTGAACTTTACAAGCCGAATGCGGACCACTGCCACATTTTCTATAGTGTCTATTTCAATCAATGGACAGGACACATGGATCGTCTCAAAAGCGTGAATTTTTCTACATGGACCATCCGTGATGGAGCCCACCATATGGACAGTCCAGATCAACTGGTGCCTAAATCACCATATGGACATCGTACACTACACAGTTATGATTTTGAAACGATGGGCTGCTGACGTAGGCATGCAGTGACCATACCCTGGCCATAAAATAAAGCCGGTCCACGATTAGGTGAGCCACATGTTTTACAAAATATAGACTTTTGGTCTTATTTTTACTATAATAATATAGTGTTTGGGGCATGCTGCAGATTTTATAATAAGGGTGTTATTTTATACTCTGGCTTAGCTTGACACTTAATACTTGGGCATCATAAATTTTGCATGTGACACTCGTTGACTCAAATTAAACTGAGGAAAATACCAACCATTGTCTCTGAGAGTCACAGTCCCAAAATCCAATCAGTTGAAAATCCTAACCTTTGATTTGTTGACACATGTTTGTTCAAACATGACCATAAGATATCTTTCATTTTTAACCTTTAATAAATGTCCATGAATCCAATGGTCAATCAAATAAATGCTAATTACTATTTCATGATACATCTAACTGGGACCATTATTTCGACCAATTTAATTTCAGTCGTTTGTATGCCAAATGTGCAATTTCGAAATAATTTGTAAATATTAGTGTGGCGTTCCTCACACTCTATTATGGGTATTTAATTTGTTTTCCTTACAATATGGACCTCAGAATGGACCACAAAGTTCACTGGGGATATGCAGACCCAATCTTAATTCTAATTCTAATTCTAATTCTAATTCTAATACTAATGGGTTTGACTTGACTGTCTAAAACGGGCTAGGCTTAGGTTTATTATTTTTTAGTGGTTTAGGAAAAAAGGTGTAAGCTACACATAAAGAAAGATAGGTACCTAAAGCAAAAACAAGGCACTTATGATTGGTAAAATTTCAGCCGAAATTCGTCAACCAGCCACACGCTCACAGAGATCTTGTAAATATTAGAAATATGTTGAGGATTGCTAAGCCGTTTGTATGCAGCTACTTTGCAAATCAAACGCATCAAAGTATGCAGCTACTTTGCAAATCAAACGCATCAAAGTGGCACACGCATGTGCATCTAATGGATGAGTAACTGAGAAGGGCTGAGCTGGCCTGAATCCAGTACACTGGCAACCGTTTTAGGCCCGATAGGAGCCCATGGGCTGAACACAGGCCTGAGTTTTGAGCCCAATAATTAATTGGACGGTTAATCAGCCCAACAGACCAACACGTGTCTGGGCCGTAGGCCCAGCCCGCTCAGTTCCTTAGATCGCTAGCTGGACCGCTATTGGACTCGGGTCCTTAGATCGCTAGCTGGACTCGGCTCAGTTCCTTAGATCGCTGGCTGCACTTGGTCATCCTTGAGCCCGGTTGTGGAAACCTTGAAGAGGGAAAGGTCAATGGGTATGTCTTCGATGAAGGTGCCTTCAAATGGAAGGTCAGATTGGAAATAGGCTCAACGGGAAGGGCTGACGGTCAATATCCTCTGATGCAATGGCCCTTCATAAGCAAGTGGACGAGCAAGAGTCTGACCATATGATGCTTGGGCCCAACGCTTGTACGGTACTGCCTCAGGTTGCACTTGGTGCATTGGGGATGTGTTTAGCTGATCCCAACCATTGATTGTGGGTCCACTTTGAATGGCCAATTCACCACAGATCTCTCACATGCTCAAAATCCAGCTCTCTAATAGGCTATCGACAAATGGACGGTTGAGAAATAAATTACAGCAACGGTTAAAATTAGACTAGAAGGTTCCCAAATACCCTATAGATGTTTTCTTGGAGGTTGTGGGGCAGGGCTATCGAGGATGAAGCCCATCATATCAACGGTTTGGATCATTGAACCATGGCTTGGCATGACCGGAATTCAAAATCCAGGACCACACCAACCTCAGCCCACTGGTTGATAGGTCAGGCTTTAATTCAAGCTACACCGTTCAAAACGCGGGAACCACCTGATGGGTGGTCCAGATCACTCCACATGTCAGCAGATGTCGGTTTCAATGACCCAGCAAAACTCTTCGACGGGCCGGTGTCATGACGCATACGGCATACAGATACTCTAGCGGGGAGTCCTTCGATACTCTGGTGATGTATGACACTTGATACGCAGGCGCTATGAAATTGAACACGTGGCATCTTAACTCAAATTAAACCTACTAAATTGTCCCGCCCACGGTCTGATCCCTGGGCACTTTTTTTTTAATTTTTTTTTGAAATAAAACCATTGGCAACTTTTAATTTGTAACCGTCCAATGTCTGATAATCAAATGGTTTAAGATACATCCGAACCGAGTAACCTTGCGCCTGAGTATCATCGATCACGCTCTACAGAGTATCAAAGTTATTCAGAATAAAAATTGAAATCATATTCCGCACCACCGCCAGTCCATGGTCTGTGCACCTTAAAATAAATGATATGGCGATCCATGGTCAGGGAGTTTCTTCTTGTTGCTCCCATCATGGATGGCCAACAGAGCTCACAAGACGAATGGCATGGATCGTTCCCGGTGCAACCTGAGGACTATCGATTTAAGTGGTCCAGCGGACAACAGACTTCCATCAAGAGAAGATGAAGAAGCAGGGAACACACCCAAAACATCTTCCTTGAAAAGCAGTCCTCTTTTATAAGATTAAAAAAGGACAAAAAACTCCTCGTCACATTCAAAAATTTACGAAACCCTTCACAACCCAACCCAACACCCTTTTATGCACATAAGGATAAAAGAAAAAGAAAAAGAAAAAGAAAAGAAAAATTCCTCAGATGGGGCCTACTTCTCGACCGTCCCTTTTCTGGGCCTCTTTCTGTACTTTTTCTTTCCATTTTTACCCCGCGACGACCGTCCCCGTCCGGAGGCGGAAATTGTCTCCTTTGCCCTTGGCGGTGTTGCTCTTCTGCTCTTTTCTGGAAGCGACTTTCATAGACAAGCTCCACTTGTTCTCTGCCGCCTCGTCTATATCCATCTGTTCTTGCCGGCACTCCACGCTACAGAAGGGCGTATTCCCTCTGAAATTACCAAAATACCCCCATAAACAATCAGAACCCAAGCTATAATATATTAAATAATTACAAAACAAATTAATATGAAATGCAAACGGTAAAAGGGGAAAACCGACAAAATCACTTCAGATTGGGATCTGAAAGACCTTTCTGGGTTGGGAATCCAGTCCTTTACTGAAGATCTGAGGGTGTTTTTGTCTTTCTAGATAACAACTCTCATTTCTAGTAAAAACCCCTACTGAAGAAAAAAAAAATCCCCAATAAAGATCCTAAATATGCTCACATACTAGGGAGTGAAAAACCCCGTTTTTAAAAGAAAAAAGAAGTCATTTCGGTCCTTTCCCCACAATATGAATGAAAAGAGACTAAAATACCCTTGTCGCCTTCAAAAACCAACATCCAAATAAAAGGAATCAAGAAGAAACTACAGGGCCATTTCCGTCATTCAAGATTCTGACCTGTACATGAAGATGTCCTTGTTCTCTCCCAGGGGCTTCTTGCAGAGATGGCAAGAGTCGAGAAAATGGTGCGTTTCTTCGTAGAAAAGACCAGACCTCGGCGAAGAAGAAGATGAAGAGAAGCGAGACAAAGCTCTGAAACTGCCATTCATTCTCCTCGTAGAAAAGGCGTTCTTCCCAGAAAACCCAGCTTCCATGTCTGCAAGAGAAGCCAGGCCTTCGTCTTCTACAAAAGCTGCCCTTCTCGTACTCGTCCCTATAAAGCTGGAATCCATGGCTGGCCGCACGTTGCTATAATAAGCCGCCGGAGTGTGGGAGGGTGGCTGAAAAGAGAGAGAAAGAGAGAGAGAGGAATCGAGTTGGAGAAGAAAAGGGACAGATGGGCGGTGTTATAAAGAGGGTGGTTGGGGAAAAGGCTTTTTGGGATTTCAAACCGCGGCTGGGAATCCTCTGCGAATCCATTGGCTCGGAAATCTGCTCCCGGTTTGATAAATGAGAAAAGAAACTGCACAGGCTTTTGGATTTAATTACGAAAGTGTCACTCCCCCTCGGAGGAGTTACATGATACTCTGGCTGCTTATGCTCACTCCATACGCAGGCACTTAAAATGGTACACGTGTGATACATTAGCTCATGGAATAAACTGTGGATCCAACTGTATCTAAGTTACATTCTGTAAATCAGATTGTTTTGAAAAATCCCGACCTCTGATTTATGGACACTTGTTTTTTAAATAAGTTGGATTTTTTTCGTTTTAACCGTCCAATGGATGTCACCAATCTATTACTTAGATAATGGAATAAAAGCAATTTTTGGTTTTTGATACATTTAAGCTTTTACTTATAGTTTAGACGGTTTATTATAGATTATTTATATGCCACGTATGCAATTTTTAAGTGATTTTCGACTGCCTGTGCATCATCCATCACTCGTGGCCAAAGTATCAAAGTATTTCTCCTGACACTGGTATGGTGTTTTGGCGTGGATTTCCTGCTAAAGCCTTGCACAGGAAGTTCCTCCACGGGGAACCAAGGTGGGGCCACAGTGATGTTTTTTCATAAATCCACCCGTCCATCCGTTTTGGGAGCTCAATTTAGAACATGACAACAAAAATGAACCGGATCCAAGACTCAAGTGGGCCGAAAACGTGAGGATTGAACATCCACCGTTGAAATATTTGTGGAGCCACAGGAGTTTCGAATCAGGATAATATTTGTGTTTCCAGTTCATCCCATTAGTAGTGACGTTATCAACGGTATGGATGTCATATAAACATCACTGTGGACCCAGGGAGGTTTCAACGGTAGTAATTTACCTACCCACCTTTTCCTTTAGTGAGGCCCACTTGAGTCTCGGATTCAGTTCATTTCTTTTGTCATCCTAAAATATGAGCTCTCAAAACGGATGGACGGGGTGGATTTATCATTTTTGTATATTCACACCGTCCATCTATTTTTCCAGCTCATTTTGAAACGTGGGCCCAAAACTGTAGCAGATCCAAATATCAGGTGATCACACCACATGAAACTGTGGTGATTGAACGGTTGACATTAAAAACCTCCCACGGTCCCCACTGTAATGTTTATTTTCCATCCAACCTGTTGATAAGATCAACCAGACCAGGATGAAGGAAGAATGCAAATATAAGCTGGATCCAAAACATTTGTGGCCCACGAGAAGATTTTAATGGTCAATCACCATTGTTTCCTTTAACCCACCTTGAATTTGGATCTGCTTCGGTTTTCAACCCATGTCCTAAAATGAGCTGAAAAAACAGATGAACGGTGTGGATATACGACACCTACATTAAGATGAGCCGACTCGACCCAACTTAGTCCAGTCCCGACCTTACTGGATCTGCGCCGGGCTAAACGGGAGGGTCTCACCCACAGCTGGTTGGAAATGCTACTGGTTAGGTGTGGAGCCCACGGTTGCGTAAGAACTGCATCGAACATGGTTTCTCAATAATAAA
The DNA here is from genome assembly GCA_003013855.2 of Liriodendron chinense. NCBI lineage: Eukaryota > Viridiplantae > Streptophyta > Magnoliopsida > Magnoliales > Magnoliaceae > Liriodendron > Liriodendron chinense. The sequence goes on along the minus strand of PVNU02000637.1, from coordinate 6,891,997 downwards.
AATGGGATACCCAAAAAATAATGCTAACAGCATCTAACATGTTTTCTCAATAATACAAATGGTATACCCAAAAAAATAATGCAGGTCCAGCCATTAAGTGGACCACCACGTGAAATTCTGGAATTTTGTGTGGCTACCCATTGTTTTTCTATCATGTGCCTCACAAGATGATTGGATGGCGTGATTTTTCTTCCATCTAATTTTTACTGATAGCACAACCCTATTGAACGGATTGGATGATACGAATACACAACATGGCCCCACACATAACTAATTTCAGTTTCATCTGCAACTAATTGCATGTGAGTAGTGAGTACACAGTTTGCGGAGTTATAGGATACTCTGGTAGAGGGCGCAGGATGATACGCAGGCAATGGGCCACGGGTTTTAAGTTGAGGCAGCTGGAGCCATGGTTCGGTGAGATAGACCATGGAGCCATAAGGACCTACGTGAATGTAATATATATATAGATCTCCTTGATGGGTCAATAATAAAATTAAAAATTGTGCCACAGAGATGGACGGTTGAGAAGGGAAGTATAACAACGGTTCAAATTCACTGGCATTAACAGTCGGATAATCTGGAACGTTGAACCATGAGCCCCAGCTGTGAGAACTGGCAACCGTGTAAACCGATCGATGTGGGTCGCTTATCATGTAATTCTACGATTTGGCGGTGCACTGGCTACCAACCGTCGAATTCCCAATATCACCAAGCTTGCCAAATTGGCACTTGTCTGAGAGATCCGGACCTTTAGTCGGGTGGGACTCACGTTTCTGCATCCAATGTTGAAGAAATCACGCTAATCAGGTCGTTGCTTGGGTTACACGTGAATGTAGAACGTGGACCGTTCATCAGTTCCTTTTAACAGTAAATTTCCAAAATGTGGGGTCCACGGATGACAGGACCGTGGCATGAACTTTGGGCGACAGAATGCACAGGGTTTGACAACCTGATGAGCTCCAGAGATCTCGCACGCACGCACGCACGCACTGGCAAACATGGGAAGTTGCCACGTGCCGAGTTCGCAGCAGCCGCATCGCATAATCGCTGAACGAGAGAGTGGTATTTTCGTAGTTTCGCGCGAGATCAAGCCCTATTCCTAAACCCGCACATTCGAATCACGACGAAAAACTTGCAGAGCTCTGTCCGCCCACTCACGAGTCGCGACGAAACCGCACATGACAGTGACGTCACGTGTAACCGGCTGTACCCGGTTCCCGGTAGGAATTATTTTTTGCTCCGGATGCGTTGATACGCAGGCAAGCTGATATTGAACACGCGGGATGCATTACCAAAAATCAAAAAGACTAAACAGTCTTTTAAGTTATAGTCTTATAATTAAATTAGTGAATACTCGTCACCGCTGAAACGTGCATACACGTGTGAGGAAACAGGATCAATCGATATTTTCATTTTGAACCGTCCGATAAATCTCCACCAATCCAACAGTCAGATTAACAAATAAGCACAGTTTTTTATTCATGATAAATCTAGACTGTCCCATAACCCATGGACAGTTAAAAACTGATTATACCAAGTATTCCATCATCAGAAATCTCTGCGCGCGTATCGTCCATCATACGCTGCAAGAGTATCTAAGTTTTCCTCTGTCCGTGTCGTACGACTGCCCGTCTCGGCACGCAGCCTCCGGTCAGCACCGGAAGTGGATTCGCTGCTGTGGAATCCAACCTGATGTATTTGATTCATATCTAAGCCGTCCATCCGTTTTGCAAGCTGATTTTGGAACATGAACCCAAAAGGAAACATCCAAAGTACTAGTGGACCACACCAGACGCCCACCGTTGAAACCTTTCTAAGGCAACCGTAATGTTTATTTGCCATCCAACCTGTCGATAAGGTTGCACGACCTGCGATGAATGGAAAATACAAATATTAGCTTGATACAAATCTTTTGTGACCCCGAAAGAAGTTTTTAATGGTAAGCGTTTCAATCACCACTGTTTCCCTCGGTGTGATACACTTGAGCCTTGGATCTCCTTCATTTTTCGTGTGGTAATATAGAATGAGCTGTAAAAACAGATGGACGGCATGGATTAAACAAATACATTAAGGTTAGCCCCACAGAGCCTGCCATCAATGATATCCGCCACTGACATGGTCATCCCCTATCTTTCACCGGCGTCGTTTGTCGCTTAGCGCACGGGACCCTAGTGAAGTGATAATATGGTAGAACGGGAGGAACCGGAGTATGGTAAGTCCATCGCACCGTAGTACACTTGGCAAACATATGCACCAATCTAGTCCGTCCATACCATGAATCCCATAATGGATGGCCTACAACTAGAAAATAGAATATTAAATAATCTATCCAACAATTCTATATGGACGGTACCGATCGAAGCGTTAATCTTCCACTTCTGCCGTGCAAAGATGGGTCATGGACTCATGGGCCTTCAATTTTACAGTTCTTCCAGCCCTACCGTACCCCTAATCTACTACAACACTTGTTTTCCGCAGCGCATAAAACATCCACCCTGTGGGACCCAGCATATTGTATATGAAAAATCCACTCCGTCCAAAAGGTGGGAAACATTACTTGTACCGTACATATAAAATATAAGATTTATTAAAAACTCATATGGGCCACAATACTGAGAACAATGTAAATCGCTTTCCAAACTCTTGTGTGGCTCACGTGAGTTTTATATCAGACTAATTTTTATATATTCTGTATTACATCTGATCAACGGGTTTGATGAAAGATACAAACCACGGTGGCCTTACACACGGACTAATGGTTGGGATCCCAATTCCTTTGTTGCATGTGGTGTGGCCCATCTGCATTTTAGATATGAGCATCATACCTAGAATCGAGAATAGAAGTACATTGACGGAACAGATTTCACATATACAATATGGTAGGCCCCACACAGACATGGGTTTTTACGCAATGCATAGGACATATGTTGTATAGTTTCCAGTCCATCACTAGCCGTTGGCCGGCCCCACTCAAGCCTATTTGATGGCTCCACTTCCGAGGTTTTTGTTTCCCAACCCACGGGCGCGGTGCGAAAGTTGCGGGGCAGCTGGCCATGATGCTGCCACGTGGCGTTCCCTCGTTGCATCAGCTGAGTAGTTTTGCTACGTGGACGGCTGCGGCGAGAATTAGTTTCCTGCTGCTTTTTTGCTAACATTTCGGAGCATCTTCTCCTGTCGCGGTTTGCCAGGCCGTAATTAAAAGGAGTAAAAAGCCTAACCAATGGGAGATGCGCGATACGCACGGGTGCGAACTGTAAACCAAGCGCACGTTAGAGAGCAGCAGTAAGGGGGAGAGTTTCCACCGCCGGAATGATTAAAGATCGTGGGCGGGCTCCTCCTGTCGAAAATAAAAAAAATTAGAACTGAAATGACAATCTCTAAAGCAAAACCACTTCTCTTTATGATGCGTAATCATATTGTCGAACCTAAAGCGAAGAGCACCGGATCGGAATGATCCAGACCGTCCACCTAACTGGGGTCCGCCAGCCCACAGCATTGTTACACAGCAAACGTGCGAAATCGTTAGACAGTTCTAGAAGCGGGCCCACTCAGTGAATCGAACTATAGGACAAATTAGACTAGTCACTCATCTGGTGGGTCCAACCGTGATATCTATTATATAATCCAAACCGTGCATCTGATCTGGTTCGCATCTTCATGCTCGCTGTGCTTCTCAAGAATCGTTCTGATCCAAAATTCAGGTGGGACACACCACGGGGAGCCATGTACAATCCGTATAAAACTTATAAATTCACGTGGTGTGGTCCACCTGAGTTTTGGTTTGTCCCTTCTTGCCAGTGGGGCGCACCTTATGATGGGTTGGATTCGTGGATCATGCCCTAACCAGGGTGGCACATCTAATGGACGGATTGGATGGATCATCGTTGGGCCCCACACAACTCCCACATATGGTAATTCAAATGAATCCCATTGAGAAAACTGGCCAACGGTTCACATTTAACTTTCGCTTGTCATAATGTAGAGTTATGTATGGTTATAATTTCATTGTTGTTGCATCAAGCATGAGAATCACCAATTAAGTAATAGAACTTGTAAATTGTAGTTATTGCACTTTTCAAAACATCTCCATGGAATTCTTGTATCCAGACAATGATATTAATATATTTAAGTGATAGCTTAACATTAAAGAAATATAAAAATATCATTATTTTTAATTTACTGTCAATTAAGTAAATGCAAAAAATCAACAATCAAATGTAAATGCTGTTGGAAGACAAGTGCGCAATCCCTTTACATTATTGAGACAATGGGCAATCTACTTGCTCTACCGTGATAAAAGGAAATGTGTAATGATTATATATTCTTTTATTAGTCTCTTGCATGTTTGGATACTACTAAGTAACTTTTTCTACTAACAACATTAGATAAGTAATTTATTTTGGTTTATGATTAATTATAAATAGCCTTTTTTCATATTTAAAATTATTTATTCCTTCAATTTAATAAGTAGAAATAAAGATAAGCTGCTTATGGTGTAAGTAACTACGATCCAAACACCAACATTTACATTTGATATATTTTTATGTTTTACCAAGGACAAAATCATAATTTGATGGCATTTTTTCTTTACCTTAATGTCTCGTTACATCCATACACTAAAGTTGCTAGATGGATTTAAGAATTTCATGAAATTGCAATGATTACAAATCCGTTTATCTATCTCTTGAAAATATCTAAATTTGATGATGAATCCCATGTTTGGATTAGTGATAGGAAAATTGTAATGATGACACTTTTCTTTATATTGCTAGGCGATTTGAGAAAAAAAAGAAGCCTTTAATTAATAAAAGAATGGTCGTATACAAACAATGTGTCACAAATAGGCCCTTAATTAATGACAACTTATTGCACATAGGCAATAGTGCAACTATACCTTCTTTTTTGTAAATCTCATTTATAATACCAACCGCTTCATCTTCATGCTTTTCTTCTCAACCTCATAATTTTAGTAATTATTCCTTATTACTCGATGTAAAATGAGTGATCTAGGACGTGACACAAGTACATTCATAGCATGGTTGGATCTAAAGAAGGCCAAATAGAAGTAGACATAGTATGTCAATTCGGGCACAATTCTATGTAGGGCATAACGTAACTAGGGCCCTAGGTGTGCATTCGAATTGAAAAAAAATCATTTTAGATGGGAAAAATTACCGTTCGAAGTATGAATCATAAATCAGTTATAACTTTTGATCCAAGCATCGTTATGGGGCACGTGACCTACAATTTTTTATTAGAACAGGCCATCCGAGGCCAACCGTCTCACCTAGTGGATAACATTTGTCTGTTTTTTGAGAAAACGCACGCTTATAACTAAATGCTTTTCTTCTCAACCTCATAGTTTTAGTAATCATTCCTTATTACTCGATGTAAAAAGAGTGATCTAGGACGTGACACAAGTACATTCATAGCATATGGTTGGATCAAAAGAAGGCCAAATAGAAGTAGACATAGTATGTCAATTCGGGCCCAATTCTATGTAGGGCATGATGTAATTGGGGCCCTAGGCGTGCATTCGAATTGAAAAAAAATCATTTTAGATGGGAAAAATTACCATTCAAAGTACGAATCATAAATCAGTTATAACTTTTGATCCGAGTATCGTTATGGGGCACGCGACCTACAATTTTTTATTAGAACAGGCCATCCGAGGCCAACCATCTCACCTAGTGGGTTACATCTGTCTATTTCTTGAGAAAACGCACGCTTATAACTAAAAAAATAAAATTTTAGAATTTTTTTTACTATTTTTAGTAATTCATATTTTTATAGTATTTTTTTATTTTTTTAGTTTTAGATTTCCATCGTTTTTAGAAATTACTTGCAATCATGTTAGGACATCTCCATTAAAGTTTATTTCAACTTTTTATTTTTGGCAAATTAGACTTTAAATTAATTTTGCTATTTTGGGTAATTTTTATTGAGGTTAGAATCTTGCTATTTTTGCTAATTACGAAATTTGGCATATTTTTCTTTATTAATGGTATAATTGAGAAAAAAATATGCAAATTAGACATTATTCAATAAAAAAACATTTGAATTTTATCTATTTTTTTCTTGTAAATTCAATAAACTACCTTGTAGATTCAAGGTTTTAATCACTTGAGAAATACAGTAATCTTCACATGTGACTAATAGCTGACGTTAATGACAAAATCTTATAAATTGTGTGCCTGTCCATCATAAGGTGCATCTACAAACCCATCAACTCATTTGAGGCACTAAACTAGGAAGAAAGGACTCCCCGAAAGTTAGGACATCATGATTTTACTCCACTCCCTGATTTTTGGCCCACCTAGTGTTGGGCCGGTTTCACCTCAAAATGGCTACACATTGTTGAAGGGTCTCTTCCCAATATATAGCCCAGTAAACTCCCCAGCCTCTAGCCGATGTGGGACAAGCTCAACAATCCCCCTCCTCCACAGGGGATAGGGGCTCCTAAGCACTGCCCTCTTGAGGCTCTCGAGCACTAGGCTCTTGAGCACTGCCCCCCTTGCTTGTGGGCTTTGGGTGTGGGCGGATAGGGGCTCTAGGGCACTGCCCCCCCCCCCCCCCCCCCCCCTCGGGGCTTGGGCGTGGGCGCCACCACATACTAGCTTGGCCGAGCCAACTCTGATACCACTTGTTGGGCCGGTTCCACCTCAAAATGGCTAGTCATTATTGAAGGGCCTCTTCCCAATATATAGCCCAGTAATCTCCCCAGCCTCTAGCAGATGTGGGACATACCCAACACCTAGGTCATGGATGGAATTAATTTTTAGGATCCATTAAATAAGCTCCTCTTTGTAGAGATGCCAAACAACCCCACGATCAATATGGAAATGGTTTTTACCTCAGATTGCATGTGATCCAAACCTTTCATTTTGTTCCTATTATGTTAAAGAAGATATGGCCTTCTTTCTAACCATCTTTTTGACCATGCTTCATTAATGATCCCAACATTTGACTCTTTGAACTTTTAATGAGCGGTTCAATATTTACTTTTCAATGAGCTAAGCCATCAATTGAACGGTAGGTAGGGAACCGTATCCTATGAAAACAGTCATTTATTGTTAGTCATGCAACACAACCACCCTCAACCCATGACCTTGGTGCCCTTACCCATAGTCAGGGGTCCCACCCACCCACGTCCTTTCTTTCCGGACTTTCTGTTAGTCATGCAACACAACCACCCTCTTAGCTGCACGAGGTACCCACATTATTAGTCATACGATGCACCCATCGGTGCAATTAATGTGTCTTCAAGCTAGACTAGCAGGCGGACAGGGCATGGTGACCAACCTGGTGAGTATATGGTATGTAACCCGTCCCACAGGGCTGCCTGTCTGTCAAATGTACCCTAAAATCAGGCCTATTTATGGGGCAAAGTTTTGGGATGGTTGTCAATTGTTTTTATATGCCATCCAATCCATACATTCCAAATTTACGTGGTGGCGGGCCCACTGTGATGTTTGTGAGAAATCCACCATGTTCATTTGTTTTGTCAATGTTAGGACATGGCTAAAATATGACTCAAATCCAAAACTCAAGTTAGCCGCATGGCAGAGGATTGAACTTCTGCCATTAAAACATTTCTTGCGGTCACAGAAGTTTTGGATAACGAATTTTGTGTGTGTTCTCAGTTCATCCTAATAGGAATAACCTTATGAATGGTATGGATGCCATATAAACATCACGGTGGACACAAGAGAGATTTCAACAGTAGTCATTTACCTGTAAACTTTCCCTATTGTGCAGCCCACTTGAGATTTGGATTTACTTTATTTTTTAGTCCATGTCCTAACATGATGTGGCAAAACAGATGGATGAGGTGAATTTCTCACAAGCATCATGCTGGAGCCCACCTAGGTTCCTATAGCAGGGAATCTGCATCAGTGGTGACCTACAGAATGGTTGGATCAGTCTTATTTTTGGGGTGTCCAACTTTCATGGTAAGCTCATATGGATGGCAGCGGATTAGGTGAGACCCCCGAATTCACCAAGGTGGGTGGGACCTATCTTTTAATTTCCTTTATACCCACGCACTCACACCCACACATACTCACTACATTGGGATTTCACCACAATGGGATACTCAACTTATGACCCCATGTTGAAACTCTTGCGAGTCTACCACCAAGGCATGAGTAAGGATCCCCCTGACTGCAGGGCTCACAGTATGTACGTCCCTTAAATCCACACTACACCATTTTTGAATACTCATTTTAGGGCATGATCTCAAAAATGAAGCTGGATCAAATCTTATGTGGACCACATCACAGGAAACAGTCGTGATTGAATCCCTACCATTAAAAGTTTCATGAATTCCATCTAGAAAATTCATTAGCCATCCAACCTATCGATAAGGTCACAAACACCTAGACGAAGAGAACGCCCAAATATCATCACGATCCAAAGCCTTTGTAGCCCACAAGAAGTTTTTAATGGTCAATCCCCACTGTTTCCTGTAATATGGTACATCTGAGATTTAGAACTACATTTCTCAGATCGTGCCCTAAAATGAGCTTTCAATACGGATGGACGGTCTGGAGGTAGTCACATACATCCCACCTCGGTGGATCGGGGGTCTCACCTAATTCACTCTAGGCTAGATGCCACAAGTAGCCGCTCCCAAGTGCTTGCAGAATAACGGACTGGTCGAGGACCCGAAGAGAGGGTGTAAAATACAAGTGGGTGAGATGGAAGTTCAAACAGAGCCCACTGGCCTAACTCACGGTATCTACCTAGCGAACCCAGAGCCACGTGGGTGGAACTTTCACGAGATCCACCACGTCCATCATGTATGCTGGTTCCCGTTCACCTTAGACTCGAAAAACAGGACCATTCAATGCTCAGGTAGGACGCACCATTTAATGCCATCCATCCATTCATTCGATCTTGATCATTCATCTAAAAGTTACAATATTCAAAACTCAGGGAGGCCATACACGTGACTTTAGAGGATTTTAGTTATAATTTTATGGGGTGGCCCACCTGAGTGTTGAATTGGCATGATTATTGGGATTCAGGCAAAACAAGGGGTGATGTGCCTGATGGGCTGGATGGATTTAAAAAAATAACGGCATTGGAAAAAAAAAAAAACAAGCCATTATACTTGCAGGCTGCAGCTTACTGCTAGAACTCTTTCATGTATTCTATTGCCAAGATATGGTGGGTGGACGTAGAGAGTGAGTTATAGTCACTCAATCAACGTACATAGGCCACGTGTGTGTGGGATATGAACTGTAATTGATTTTCACCGTAATGTAGATAGGCTATAAGCCGAAAACTGTACCAGTGACCCTAGCCGTCAGTAGAAGTTTTTCCCATTGAATGTACAGTTAGACATTTTCCAACCTGCCCATTGTAAATCCTCAAGAGTCCTCCAATCCATGGCTAGGATCACCGTAGGCGAGTGATCTTCGGGGTATTCCCCATCCAGTATTCGTCACTGGAGATGAAAGGTCCAGATCACGTATTAGAGAGAATTAGACTGCTATTGGCCGTTATTGGCAGTTTCTAACCGTTGTGCATGTGGGAATTTAACTATCGTATGTTACTCGTTTAGAGACACTGGCTAGCCGTTTTTTACTATTGAGCTAGCTACATGCAATGGTTTTTGCATGGTTTGAGTGTTATTGTAGAAGCAATTACACCAGACTCCTCTAAAACAATTCTTGCAGCTCTTATATAAGGTAGAGAGGTCTTTTTCAATCAGACATCTTCCCACATCCTCCTGAGCTCTGAACCCAGCCACATAACCCATCTCTCTCAGCCCTATGCACATGTGCAAGGTGTAAAGTGCGCCACTAGCGCCTCTATGGCCACACTGCCTCACAAGCCCACACCCTTGAACCAAGTCTGTGACTAAGCCCGAGCGCGCATACTGGAACACGCAAGCCCCGATATTCATCTATATCACCGCAAATTAATAAGGTATATAATACCTTACTAATAAGGTGGAAAAAAATCTCTTCTCCCATCTAATATGGGGCTATTCTAAAAGTAAGAAAATCAACTTTTCTTTTCTTTTCCAAACTATATATATATATATATATAGGAATGCTCACCTGCGCACTTCTAGTTAGAGAACTCGTGAGCACTTTTTCTTGGCTCATCACGTGATGTGAGCCTAAAATCTAAGTCGTCCATGTGATGCAGCACTCCAAAAAACCCCTAGGGCTCATCTTTCAACTTGTTCCAGAACTTTGGTGGGCCATGAAAGAAGGAAACAATTTCCTCCCTTGATTTGCCTCTTGCTTTCTGCTACGGCCCATCAAAGTTTTGGATTAGGTTGAAAGATGAGCCCTAGAGGGTTTTTGGGGTGCTGCATCACATGGACGGCTCAGATTTTGGGCTCACATCACGTGCGATGAGCCATGAAAAAGTGGTCATGAGTCTCTCTCACGAGAAGTGCCCAGGTGAGCATTCCTCTCTCTCTCTCTCTCTCTCTCTCTCTCTCTCTATATATATATATATATATATATATATATATATATATATATATATATATATATATATATATTAAACCAAATATTTCAACACGAAGTACGTGTATTGCTCAATTAGTACCAACTATTATTATAGTTAAATATGCTCCACAAATCTTACCAAATCACATGCATGTTTGTATACTTCATACAATGACATGTCCTTTTTTGATTGACTCTTATTGGAAGAGTAAAAAAATAGGGCACAACATTACTTGGTTTTACTTTTCTTAATTAGAGTGGTACACGAGTCAAGCTTGCACGGTTAGTTTGCTCGACTCGGTTTGAGCTAACACGGTTTGGCTTGGTTCAAATGCTGGGTTCAAATCGAGTCAAGTCACTTTTTTTCCAGCTCAAAGATGTTCTAACTGACCTTGACTCAACTTTAAGCTTGGTTTGTGTTGACTTCGTTCGAATTTGACTCGAGTTGGAAAGAAAAGTTGTTTAGTCCCATATAAGAATAGGGTAAAGGAAAAAAGTGAAAAACTATCTATAAATACGGTAGTCATGGTGTCAATGGGCTCGGGACGTTGCCCTCAACCCTGGATTTTAAGTTATTGTAGGCCAGGCTTTTATGCTGAGCCTATTCAAAATTTGGATTTTTCGAAGCTCAAACTTGACGTGATCTGACTTGAAAGCTAGACCGACCAAAGCCAAGTATGCCATTCCAGCTCTATGGCGTGAGCTGACACTGACATGGAATACAAAGGCATTCATCAAGACGTAGAGACAGAGGGCCAAATGAACGATGGAGCGCAGCCCAAAAATCACATCGGACAGATGATTTTGACCATCCGATACACCCTAATATCTTTGCACAGTTAGGAATTTTTCCTTTTAACCGACCACTTAATGCCCGCCAAATGGACGCTTAGGGTTGTGCTTCTAGCTTAGTCTTTAGAGTGGTCAATCAAGGATGGGCCCACGACTTTTTGGATGGTAATGATTCATCCTCACTTTAACCTTTTTATCTCAGCCAATTTTGCATTTCGAACTTAGTGGATGAGTCTCCATCAATTAATACACTAGGAAAACGCACTAAGTGATGCATCCTTATGTTGAAATGATCCTATACAGCGGCTCCATTAGAAAGTCTGGTGCAACCATTTTTTTCCCGCCAAGATATCAAATCTTACAGAATATCTAATCTGTGAAAGAAGGTGGACCATTCTATGAATATCACCTGTTATGAAAATAAGGCAAATTGACTACTAAACAACATCAAATACGATGGATAGCCAATGACACATGTAATTTCACTATTGAGACCCACCTAATGAGTGGATCAAATCAATTTTTATCTCTGTTGATAATCATGGTATTATTCACCTTTTGTACGGACTGGATTTAAGAAAAATATGATATATTAGCAGGAAAAAAAAAGGTGGCATCAGAACTCCTGATGCAGGCCTGGAGTTGATATTGTAACATTCTTTGGTGGAAGGCAATTTTACTTTAGTGGAATGATAGTTATCACTTATCAGTAACTAGTAATTACAGGAGGATGTGCCAAAGGTTCATGCCAAATTGTCACCGCTGACATATGTGGGACCATCTATATAGGTGGTGGGCCTCCCACGATCAATTGCTCATCACTCGTGGTCTCACAACTTGTTACAGTTAGAATTAACTAATAAAATACCGCCATGTGTTGGCATTACGAGAAAGCGCAAAGAGAGATAGTAAGGATTCGAAGAAGAGACATGTCTTGCCAAGAATGCTATAACACCTGCATATGCAATCAAAATTAAGTCATGTGTGGACAAATGTCTGAATTGAAGCCCCATATTTGGGGGCATTTGGATGCCGTAAGTAGCTTACCTTGATATTTACTTATTAAGCTAAAGGGATTAACTTTAAATAAAAAAATGTTACTTATAAGTGATCATGAACCAAATTTACTTATCTCAAATAAGTTACTTTTTCTTTTTCTACTTACTTACCGTAAGTAGAAGAAGTAACTTAATTGGTGGTATCCAAACGGGCTTTAGAGTTCTTATGTAGCATATCATGTCCCATGGGAACAGTAATCTTTAGCAAGTTTAATGCCTCATAAACACCTAAGTTTATGGGGCTTACCATATCATATATATAAATCCATTCCGTACAAAAGGTTCTATCATCGATTTCTAGACATGGGGACAAAACATCATCCGTATAAACAACTCGGGTGGCCCACATCACATGGAACAATGGAGATGGGATGCCTTGAATAGGTTTGTATGTGAACAACCATTGTATATATCTTTCATCAAACCCGTTAATCAGGTGTAACTCATCAAGTTTAAGCAAAAATAAAGAAATTATCCTTATCCAAATATTAGGCAGGTCACACAAAGTAAAACTAGAAGTTGTAGCAGCAGTTTTATGTTATTCGCCTGGTGCGCATCCATTAGAGTGTTTTGTTTTGTTTAATTTGTTTGTTTGTTTGTTTGTTTGTTTTTTTAATTTTAAATGGGTTTAGCTTTTGTACCAGTGACACTTGATGGACGTTTTGGATCTACATATAAAAGGAAGGGCCCGTAGAGCTCGGGTGTTTCAAGCCGTTGGGCTGAAACTAGCGTTGTGGACGATTCCGGTCCATGCTCCATACCTCATGGGGATTTTTACTGCAATAGCCCTGAGTTGTGACTATTTTTAGTAAAAGTTCAGTTTCTCGTCTGGTTCATCCTTTTGACCAAGAAGTTGAAAATTTATGGTAAAAAATGCCCCTCTGACTGATTTCCCTGGGCACTATGAATCCCCCCGGGCATGGTGGATCCCCCCTGTGCACATGACGAGAAATTGAACTTCTAATAAAAATAGCCACACGTAGGGCTATTGCAGTAACAATCCCTACCTCATGCCACTCATTACAACATGGGGAACAGCTTAGCGGGTGTTACGCTTACATGGATAGTATTTTGTATATCCACACTGTTCATCCGTTTCTCCCGCCTATTTTAAGATGGGCTTCCAAAAATTATGCAAATCCAAATCTCAACTGGACCCTTACACTGGAAATAGTGTTGATTAAGTGCCCACCATTAAAAATTCTAAAGAGCCTGTCATAAGGTTTTTGTAATGTTTATTTGCCATCCAAGCTCTTCATAATGTCAAGAAGGTTTGGATGAAAGGAAAATATAAAGATTAGTTTGATCTAAAACTTTTGTGGCCCGAAAGATGCTTTTAATAATTATTCATCACTCTTTCTATTGGTATGGTCCACTTGAGATTTGAATCTTCTTATAATTTTGAATCGTGTTCTAAAATTAGGCATAACAACAGATGGGAGGCATAGATATACAACAAATACATCAAGGTAGGCCCCATACAGTAGGGGTAACACCCACTAAGGTGTTAACAGGGTAACAGCTAGGTGGGCGCGGATTTCCAGATCAATCCTTGCGCATGGGGCTGTAAATGGTCGGGTTTAGCCAAAACCAAACCCATCCATTTATTAAATGGGCACGTCGAGGTCGAGTCCGTGTCAACCCATCAGACCCATGGTCTGGTAGAGGGAGATCCACCCAGACCCATTTATAAATGGGTCAGGTCTAATGGGTCTAGGTCTAGATTTAGCATGCAAGCATTTTTACAAGCCTTAAAATCAGTTTTGGATGGGTTCGAGCTGGATGGGTCCCTTGAAATATAGACCAAACCTGCCCACTTACTAAATGGGTTCGGGTCAGGTTGGGTCAAGCCTAATATAAAGGAAACCAGACCCATACCTGTTTAGCAAATGAGTCTATTCTTGGACCCAGACCCGTATCATTTAACACATGGGCCGAGTCTTGGACGAGTCTAAAGGGGTTGGGTCTGGGTACCCCATCAGACCCATTTACAGCCCTACTTGAGTAGGAAGTTCCTACGCTGGGAACCAAGGTGGGGCCCACAGTGATGGTTTTTGATAAATCTACCCCATCCATCCATTTTGGGAGCTCACTCTAGGACATGAGAACAAAAATGAACCAAATCCAAGACTCAAGTGGGCCTCACTAAAGGAAAAGGTGGGTAGGAAAATTACTACCGTTGAAACCTCACTGGGGTCCACAGTGATGTTTATATGACATCCATACCGTTCATAACGTCACTACTACAGGGATGAACTAGAAACACAAATATTATCCTGATTCGAAACTCCCGTGGCTCCACAAATATTTTAACTGTGGACGTTCAATCCTCACGTTTTCGGCCTACTTGAGGTTCGTATCCTGTTCATTTTTGTTCTCATGTCCTAAAATGAGCTCCCAAAAAGGATGGACGGGGTGGATTTATAAAAAAACCATCACTGTAGGCCCCACCTTGGTTGCCATCGCAGGAACTTCCTGCGCAAGGCTTTGGCAGGCTATACGCCCCTGGTTGGTCAGGCTATACGCCCCGGCGCACCATAGCATAGGCCATGGTGCACGATATCCAATGGCCCACTTTATTTGAGCTGTGTAAACAAAGCAAATAAGGTGCGTGCATCTTAGCAAAGTCTGATTAAATAATGAAAAAGGGTCTGTCCACTCCCATACCTTATTTCCCGCATCAACGGCGCAAAACGATCGGGGCTCGCGCCAAGCATTTTTCTTTAACACGTGGAGCCACCGCAACGTTACACGTTTGTCTCCTCAACAACCTGCATGTCCCTAAATGTCCCACCATTGCTCCCTTCCCCACCCTTTTTAGTTATTTTAATCCCTAGTTCTAATTTCCAGATTTAATATTGGCTTTATAATAACCGAGGGATCTTTTCATGCTCCGCGGAGTATGATATTCAATTTTCATCTCAACCGTCCAAATATGGGACCCAACACAAATGAGTAATAATCTCACGGATCGGATCGTAGCAAAATCAATTCGCTAAATGGATAGTACGAAGAAAACATTCGACAGTCCTGATTAGGAAGACGATTATCCATTCATATAAGGTTGGAATCATACAATCGATTTGTTTTTCGGATAATGAAAGCTCTACTATAAATTATCATTTTGAACGGTTTGGATTGAGTTTTAGGTATACCACGTGTTCAGTGGCTCTGTGCACGAGTATGGATTTTTGTAAGCTGATAGAGTATGGAATACCTACTCTTTTTGTAAGTAGTTTCCCCAAGCTTAAGGCAAAGGTCTGTAGCTACTGAAGGTGGCATCTCAGAGGTTCCTTTTCGTATCTTTCTTTGTTATTGCTTCCCATTTCTTTAAAAATGCTTCGTTAACGACGAAGATTCCCCCGAATCAGGCCTTGGGACACGTGTGCGGCCATTAAAAAACCACGTCATTGGAAGATTATTTTATTTGGAATGACAATAATGTACCTTGTGTTATTGCCTATTCGCTAGGACGGTATCCCACTACTGCGGATACGTTCTAGGCCGCTTTCGATTCACGGTTTCTAATCCACGCGCGCGTGAAGCACCGTCCATCCACGCATTGGCACAAGTGAGAAATATGGGAACGTGTGAGAGATCTGAGCTTTCCATCTGATATTCTACAGTACTTAGATCTTCTGGCCTGAAAATAAGGCCATTTCACACCTGAGGTGGGCCATAGCATATAAAACAATTGGATATTCCTTAGAAAAGTTTAAACCGTCAGTTCAGTTGTAATACGATCTGACCCACACGATGAGTTCCCAACCAGATGGAAAGACATCTTCCATAATCGCACGTGTGTTTTTGTGTATATGGGGATCCACACGCGTGCTTAATGAGCAGACCCTTTTATGTATAAAGGAACACGTGTTGCGTCTAGAAGGTTAGCAACTCAGATTCCTATGTTTGTTCAACACAGTTTAAGAAATGGTGGGGATTCTTCTACCGAAAACATGGCATAGTTTTAACGCAATCGAGACCGTCTAAATCAGTGAACAAATATATATGCATCATAAACCAAAATTTTTGATGATAAATTTGAAACAATGACTATTTCTATCAGCCGTCCATTTATAGCTATCAATTGGAGGATTTGAATTTCCTGATTCATGTGATTTCGTAGAAATACACCTTCCACAATGCCAGATATAATATGGATGGTCTGGATATATGTACATCAGTTCCTCATGTGAGTAGAACGAGTCACCACTGTTTTCAAAATGGTGGTTAACTATACAGGTATCTATTTTTAAATTGAACCATTGTTGAGAAAGTTGAGTGACTCGTTCGGGTACAATTTATAAATTTGCTCTCTTCACACGTGAAAATTCTGACATTTGTGAAAGATCTGAACGGTCCATCAAATGGATCGTACTTTCTAATTTCAAACTGTAAAAAATCAGGCCATTTGATAACAGAGCATTTCATAAGTATACATGGAAAATTGAACCGTCAGTAACCTTTTTTAAACGTTCTCTTTTCATTTTACCGGATTGGAGCATCTGATGATTATATACCAATGATCCACTGCACATTCTATCAAAGTGATGAGAATTTCTTGATGAGCGGCTCTGATCTCACAACGTATCCCAGTTTCTTGCCTTTAGTTGGATGCACTTAGAAATCAACTTGAGCAGATTCAGTCGCGCGAGTCATCCCAATATGCAGTTTTGTAATTAATTACTAAATTGACCATGTGCTACAATTTATAATTCGTCGCACCACTACCCCTAAACTAATGGAGGCCTGCTAGCCGCTCAACACGTACATTTACATCTGGCGCACTCACAATCTTCACACGTGTACACATATTCCCACCGTATATCACGTGGGCTAAGATTTGATAATGAGCTGGCGTGGAAAGGAGGACCGTAAACTAATACAAGGTTGTCTTTTAAATTACTTTGCTTTTTCTGTCTTTGGAAAATGGTCGATTGTGCTATGGGAATCAAAATCTTCCGTTTGTATTTGGACTTGTTTTAGCATTCGAAAAAAAATTACATTAGCAGTTTAGAAGGCACCGCATAAAAATAATGTGTTTGCATATATATATATATATATATATATATATATATATATATATATATATATATATATATATATATATATATATATATATAGATACACACACGAATGCTCACCTGCGCACTTATCATGAGAGAAAGTATTTTTTCTTGGCTCATCACAGATGATGTGAGATCAAAATTTGAGTTGTCCATGTGATGCAGCACCCCAAAAAACTTCTACGGCCCATCTTTCAACTTGTTCCAGAATTATGGTGGGCCATGAAAGAAGGAAACAATTTCCTCCCCTGATTTGCCTCTTGCTTTTTGCTGCGACCTATCAAAATTTTGGATCAGGTTGAAAGATAGGCCTTAGGAGTTTTTTGGGGTGCTGCATCACATGAACGGCTCAAATTTTAGGCTCACATCATATGCAATTAGCCATGAAAAAGTGCTCATGAGTCTCTCTCACCAAAAGTGCCCAGGTGAGCATTCCTCTCTCTCTCTCTCTCTCTCTCTCTATATATATATATATATATATATATATATATATATATTATATATATATGATGGGCTCCGCTGGATTGCACAATCAGTTAACGGGTTGGAAGCAATCGCCTGGGGACTGCAAATTGTGGTCCAACCGGTTGGACTTGAGAGTCTCTCATATATATATACACACGCTAACTGTACCGCAACATACTTTACTACTGTTCAACTCACGGTCATCTTGGGAACCTAGATAGGGTGGGCCCTATAGTGATGCATGCTGAAATCTACTCCGATCATTAGGTAAGTGACATCTATTTATCCGTAGTTCTGAAACAACAAGTAGATTTATGATTCAGGTGGGCCACGCCAAGGGAAACAATGGGAGAGGGAATGTTTATCATTGGATTTTTACATGGTCTACCATAATGTTCATGTGAAATCCACTCCAACCATTAGTTTTCTTGAGAAAATTTATGCATGAGCAACAACAATTATACTCATACTTGATTTATGTGTGCCAAACCAAATGATACAGTTTGGATGGTGGGTGTCCTTCAGCCTGTTTCCCTTTATGTGGCCCACTATAACTATTGATGTGTCTCATGTTTTATCCATTCAGCAAAATGTTTGTATCTAACCTTATGGGTGGAGCGGATTTCACATACACATCATGGTGGGGCCAACTCCAGCTCATCATCCGACGGCCTTGGTTGGCACGTTCTCCTGGGACCAATGCAGAGTGGGCGGGTGTTCGTGGACCCCACAATGATGTATATGTGTTATCCATGCCTTCCACCCATTTTTCTTATTCATTTTGTGGAATGAGCACGAAAATGAAGTAGATCCAATAAACAGGTGGACCACACCATAGGATAAGATTGGTGATTGAACGCCCACCATTAAAAGCTTCCCATGGTCCAATGTAATGCTTATTTACCATCCAATGTGTTGATTAGGTTCTAAAAACCTGGATGAAAGGAAAAGACTAATACGAGCTTGATCTAAAACTTTTGTGCCTTAAAAAGTTTTTAATGGTGGGCCTTCAATCACAACTATTTCTTGTGGTGTGGTCCACCTGACATTTGAATCTGCCTCATTTTTTGGTTCACTCCCTAAAATGATATGGAAAGATAGACTGACGGAATAGATAAAACACATCCATCATGGTGGAGGCCACCTATCACTTCCAGCACCCACCACCAGCAACCAATGCAAGTCTGGCAGAATCAGCATCAGCTAACCGGTTTGCGACGTGAAGGAGCTTGGCCAGCAAACCAAGATGGGAGAGCTTGGTTGGCCCCTACCATCATATGCATGTGAAATCCACTCCAACCACTTAGGTGTGTGACTATAATTTAGCTCTATAGGTCTCAAAAAGTAGCTACATTCATAATTTAAGTGGACCACATGGGAAGAAACTGTGTAAGGAATTTCCACAATTCAGATTTTTTTACCTAGTGTATGCACACACACACACACACACACACACACACACACACATATATATATATATATATATATATATATATATATATATATATATATATATATATATATATATATATATATATTATGACCGAGGAATTTAGGCCTTTTAGAGCACTTATACACAGGCCAGGTAATATTTTTATTGTTGGAAGGTGCTACAAGGGGACTTACATATGATAAAGATAAAGTTTAAAGTTGAGAAATATTTATATTAGAAAGTATTAAATGTAAGAGTTTAATAAAAGCAACTCTTTAATAAAGCATTAAATGTACAAGTCTAATAAAAACAATACATTAGATATAAGAGTTTAATAACGGAAAGTAATGAAAGCAAAAAAATTGTTATTCACATGTGACAAGTTAAGAATGGCCAAAGATAAAAGTAATTGTATAAGAGACTGTACAATTATATAACTTATTGGAAAATGAATTCTTCATGGCTTGAAAGAACATGCGCAAGCACATTATTTGTTGGAGTTGGTGTTTTAGAGATGTCACACTTCCATTGTGGGCTTGCACGAGGTTGCACGATCAACTAGATAGCACGATCTTTCGTGACATCGAACATACTCTCTAGCCAAGACTGCCTCACAAGTTTTTGAATAAAGTATAAAATTATGAAGAGCTCTATACACTATGTCAGCACAACTAAATCTAATATTATGTTATTTATTTATTCATCTTCTATGGACATTTATCTTTTATTTATTTTTTACTTTAACTTTCCATCGCTCACTGGTATAATGTTGATTATATTATGAGTTGTAGATTTTATCCTTAGTATATCTCTCCACCCTTTATTAATGGCATCCCATTGGGTTGCAAAAAAATTTGCTCAGTCTCAAACAAAAGGTTATGGGGTTTTCTTACAATGTGTCAAGTGATGGTTGTCTTAATCAGCTATCTTCCTATGTGCTTGGCTCTTGCCAAATCTTCAAACAAGCAGGTTGAATCTACACCAATCATCTTACGATGTGTCTGCCTCTATCTTAAGCCAGGTTTTTAAACAGATAGTCAAAGATCCACCATGGACCGATCATCTCGCAATGAGCTTGACTCTCGTTGGGCCTCGAACAAACGATCACCCTTCTCCCGCACTTCATGATCATCTTGCTACAAAACTCATCCTAGGCTAAATGATTAACGGATCATTGTTCCTCACACTAATTGTGAGTGTCTTATATATTGTAAAATCATTAATAATACCTTTTCAACTTTTGTTTAGTTATATTTTCTTTTGCTATTATTTTGTCATTGAACTATGTTTGTAGTGACATGAGTATTGGAATCATTTTAACTGAAATACAAGAAAACCAATCACGGTCGTTAGCTTGATAGATGGTTGATGTTTACAGATTCGGTTATAATTGGTTTATTTCGGGCCTAATATCACAAGGTATTCAGTTCGATTCGAATCATACGGCTTTGGAATGCTTGGCACATAAATACTTGCACACACTTGATTGAATTTCGGCAAATCACTACAAGTGTCTATCAATTTTGCTAGATGATTTTAGGGCATGAGCCCCAAAATAATAAGATCCAACACTCAAGTGGATCACACCAAAAGAAACAGTAGAGATAATGACACCTACCAATGAAACCTTCCTAAGGGCCACCATGATGGTTTTTATCCATCCAACATGTTCATAAGGTCATATAGACCTGGATATAAGGAAAACACAAATACCGACTTGATCCAAAACTTCTTGGGCCCAAAACTTCTATGTCCCCAAGAAGTTTTCAACAATAAGCATTTAATCTCCAATATTTCTTGTGGTGCGGTCAACTTAAGTTTTGGATTTGCCTCGGTTTTTGGATCATACCTTAAATCAATATGTAAAAAAGGATATATGGCGTGGATAAAATACATACATCACTAGGGCTGTACATCAAGCTGAGTCGAGTCGAGGTGAGCCAAGCTTGGCTTGACTCATTTGTTCTCTCCTTCGAGTTCGAGCTCGAGCTCACCCTCGAGCTTACCATTGGAGCTTGCCTTGTTTGCTAAAACTTTCGAGGCGAGCTAGTGGATCGAGTCGAGACAAGCTTACCTCGAGTCGAGTCGAGCTTGCTCCCACCTCAATTTATTATATTTTTTACTACAAAATACAAATTAAAAGTCAACAACATCAAGTTCAAGAAGTCATACATATATTAGAGGAGAATAGTATTTCTACAGGTGGGACCCCACCTATTGAAATGACCTAGCTCCGATCGATTTTTTCTTTGGCCAAGTCACACATGCATTGAATGCAGACCACTAGTAATATTTTCTAAACCATAATTAACACAGTACATGCGTAGCTCACCACATGAATGGACGGCCCTAATTATTGTGTGGACCATCTTGATGAGGCTCAGCTGATTCATGGATCAGAAGTACCACCTCCCTCGTAAAATTGCAATCAATAGCTGCATATGATGTTTGGTCTTACCATAGCCCCTGTTTTGTAGATATGTATGGTGTGTGGTCTCACTGTAGCACTTGTGTTTGTGTAGCATGTAAAACACACAACCATTGTGTGCTCACCATGTTATGTACTTGAAATTACTCAATCCATCATATATGCTTAATAAGGAATGTTCTTACTTGAACAAAATAATAGGATTAAGAAACCCTCCAATGTGTGAGGGTTTTATGTCCTAAGCTTGGACCCCAATATGTTTGGGGGGGGGGGGGGGGGGGGGGGGGGGGGGGACCAAGAAATAATAAGATTAGGTTTTTTGTTTTTTTAACAAATATCTATGTGAAACAAGTCGAGTCGAGTTGAGCTGAGTCGAGTTTCGAGTCGAGTCGAGTGACCCAATGGTCGAACTTGACTCGATTTCTGACTCGAGCTCCTAAATGAAGCTTGGCTTGACTTGTTTTACTGAATCGAGTCGAGTCGATCGAGTTTCTTGAGCTGAGTCGGCTCATGACCAGCCCTATACATCACTCATTGTGGGGCTCCATAAAGTCGGGTCACCAGGGATATCACTAGTTACCGGGTCTCAATCCCTTCTTATGTAGACGCATATTGTTTGTCCTGCAGAGGTTACAATTTCGACTGATATTTCGAACCTAGTTCTGTGGACTACCGAATCTGAGTCGACTCGGACAAGTCGAGTCATAAGACCATGACCCGAAGACAAAAGCATAAACTTCAAGGTGCGCATGAGCCATTGATCTTTGTAATTGTAAAACATCGTCTCATATAATTCATATTAATTAACTATTGCGACGGCTAATCTTGTCTACATGAATACTAAATATATTATATTAAATTTTAATATTAAAACAGCTTCTGACGTGCAAAAAAATGTGTCGTGATTATATGATCTTAATGCATGTACCTCGACGGTTGTCAGATGGGGCGCGAATTAGGTGTTACCCTCGGGAACAGCTTAGTGGGTGTTACCCCACCGTATGGCCCACATGGATGATATTTTGTATATCCACTCCGTCCATCCGTTTCTACAGCCCATTTTTGGATGAGTTTCCAAAAATTATGCAGATCAAAATCTCAAGTGGACCATACCACTTGAAACAGTGTGATTGAGCGATCCACCATTAAAAATTCAAAGTGTCCATCGTAAGGTTTTGGTAATGTTTAGTTGAAATCCAAGCTCTTGATAATGTCAAGAATGTCTTGATGAAAGGAAAATACAAATATTAGATTGATCTAAAACTTTTGTGGCCCACAAAACGTTTTTAATGGTTATTCATCACTGTTTCTAATGGTATGGTCCATATGAGATTTTGATATTCTTATGGTTTTGGATCACATCTTAAAATGATATGAAAAAACAGATAGACGGTGTGGATATATAAAACATACATTAATATGGGATCCGCACGGTTAGGGTAACACCCTAATTTGCGCCCTGTCTGGTGACTCTGCTACAGGAGAACATGGGTTGAGCAACGGTCAGATTAATCTGAAAGGGCCCATACAATCATTATAGTTGAGTGTGTATGTGCGGCCCCAACATGCGTTGTGTTTATACAGCATCCAAGCGCCGAGACAGCTGACCCATTTTTGAAGATGGTTGAGGTAAAAAAAAAATCGGGCTGATGAAGCCGCCAGGTGGGCTACAGTGTGAAAGACAATCTTCAGCCAATGGATTGATCTGTTTTATGTGTGTGGTCAACATGATGAATGGCTCAGCCAGATTTTTGTGGCTAATGCTTCTTGAACGTCGGGCTTACATATTCAACAGATTTGATGTTGTATAAGCGTCGCAAGATGGTTGTATGCGCTTGATGGACGATGTCTACACAATCCATCGCGATGGATCTGAACACTCCTGATTAATATAGCTACAAGGAGGAATCATGGAATCGACGACCTGAGGTTTTGCATTGAAAACTCAGGTTTTCTGTTCTGACAAGTGGCGTCCATTGTTGGGTGATCCATAACATTGGTCTCTGCCAAGTGGGACATTTTTTAAAGCTGAATTGTTGACCATTGATCTGTTTCTCATCTTAACCGTCTATTTTTCTGCCCCCACTAATTGAAATGTAAGGAGGGATACTGAGAGGATTTCTTTGGATACGGCTATCAATGGTGGGAAGCAGAACCAATGGTCTAGATTGCCCAAAAGTGGGCCCCACTTATCAGAACTGGAAAACCGTGTAAACTATTCAAAGTCCCCCGTGCGAGCATACATTCATGTGGGAAATAGCACGTGTGTCCAATTAATTACCAACTGCCACGTTGTCGACTAAACCGTCTTTCATGGTTTTTATTTTTTATTTTTTTGACTTCGGACCTGTGAAGGTTCCTTTTTTCGGAATTTCAGGAGTGTTTGGTACATGAATCCAACAGCGCCCACGGTTTCGTTTTACCATCTGGCCTTTGGTCAGGTCATTTTCCTCCTGACTGTTCTTTTCATGGCCCACCAATTGAATGGTTAGGTCCGACCTTCTTAATGATGCTAAATATTTCAATTTGTGCCGTATTAGCTACTGACAGGTTGAGTAGCGAATAACGCTACTGAAGTGACGTCACCATGTTCTGTGGACCCCAACATGATGTATGTGTTGCATCCACACCGTCCATCCATTTGGAGAGACCGATTTAGGGCATGACTCAAAGAATGAAGCTGATCCAAAGCTCAAGTGAACCGCACAACAGAAAACAGTGGGACAATGACATTCACCGTTGAAAACTTATTGAGGACTACAGAAGTTTTCGATCGATCTGATATTTGTTTTTTTTTCCCTTTCTCCATGTCTGTGTGAACTTATGAACAGGGTGGATCTCAAATAAATATCATGGTGTGCCTGGGAAGTTTTCAACGGTGGATGTCATTGTCCCCACTGTTTTCTGTTGTGGGGTCCGCTTGAGCTTTGGATCAGCTTCATTCTTTGAGTCATGCCCTAAATCGGTCTCTCCAAATGGATGGACGGTGTGGATGCAGCAAATACATCATGTTGGGGTCCACAGAACATGGTGACGTCGCTTCAGTAGTGTTATTCGCTACTCAACCTGCCAGTAGCTCATCCGCGTCCCTCCATTTCCGATTGTACCACCATTTTGACGGTTTGTATTGATTGATTGTCAGGTGTACGTGAATGAATGGTTGAGCATGATCTGACATAGTTTCCAGAGTACCATATTTTTCTTCCTAGAAATGGAAAATGATAAAATTCAGCTGCTAATGTTATCATACATCCAACTTTTTCCCGTCAACATATCCCATTTTTCAAATATCCAATCCTTGGAAAAGGTGGGCCACACCAAGATGATTTTCACCAAGATGATTTTCTGGTACGAAAATCAGTCTGATCCACGAGTATATCAGTACACAACATAAATTCGATTGACAACCTAACGGTGTGGCCCACCAAGTGAGTGAAACGGTGTGATTTTCATTGTGGGTAATAATCATACTGCAGCTGACCCTCTTTCACGGATTGGATATTATACACACGTGACATGTTGGCGAGAAAAAACTGGCTGTATGATAACTTATGGTACAGCATCGTATCTGATTATTTTTGGGAATTTGATCCACGTAAGGAATATTTATATTTGAATGATGGGAGCAGGCAAGCTGTCACTAATGATGATGTAAGTTACGTCTGCGTCATGTGGTCCACTTGCTGATACAATGCATTCAAAAGAACGGTGCTGTATTCCAATTTCTGTTTCGGTGTGAAGTAGGTTGGTGAGGAGGTGGGCCCAGCATATCCCACTACGTGCTAAAATATCAGAGCCCTTCCGTGTATTGGGCCCCACATCAATCACCTATTCATCGAGATATTTTGTAAGAGAAATGATGAGGTACTATAAGCTTTCGACACTGCATGTCTTTTCTCGCCAGTGTAGCAAGTGTTTAGAAAATCTGATCCGTCCAAAAGGTTGGTCCCATCAGGAAGATCACTTAGATGAAAATAAAGCTGATCGATTGATGATGGAAGGCGAAACTGGGTGTTGGCTGAGATCGTCGGCTGTTCATTTGTTTTAAAGCTTGGATCGGGTTAGTTTTCATGGCAGATGATATTCATGACGTGGCCAACCATGTGGACGGATGAGATGTCCTATGTGTACTACACTTTGGTGGAAAAACTGCATTGTGAAGTGGACAGGTGATGATTACATTGTGTCGACCGTGGTGGGCCTTACCAGGATGTGTGCCCGAAATCCAATCCATCTGATGTGTGGGCACCAATATTTTAGGACCATATAAAAAAAATGAATCTAATCCATAACTTAGGTGGGCCATACCCCAAGAAACAGTGGAGAGGGAATGCCTACCTTAGGTTTGTATGCGGAGCGGAGAGGGCAGTTTATATGCCATCCTACCAGTTTATTGTATGTACTCTACTTGGAATTAGGCCATTCCAAAAACCAGCTGGACCACACAACATAATAGAGTAGTTTTATTTATAATTGTACTTGGTTCCTGATGGTATGGCCCACCTGAGTTTTGGAATTTTTGTCGCATCCCGGGCATTGACCGGGCTCTCTTTGTGGGCCTTTATGCAGTTCCTAGGCCAGGCCCCTTCCCAGCCTGGTCCACTTTCATCTCTAGATCGGACAGATTATCTGATCTTGAGCCGAACTGTTGGTATGGGTGGAGCCTACGATTCAATGATCCAAGACCATTGATCTGATGAGACCTTATGAAAAAAAGGAGATCATCCAAAGTGTTCCTAGAAGGAAAGATCCTCACCTTTCAATGAGTGGCCTTGGTGGTTAATTAAGAAACAAATTCTCCCACGTCCACATTCAATGAAAAGGCTCAAGGACTGGACGGTTAGGATCTTCAAATTTAAGAGGTTTATGAAGAATCATCCGTCCATGGTCTGGATCATTGAACCACAACCCCATTTGTTTGAGTCTGGGCCAAGTCAAGACACTATCAGGATCAGTGGGCCAGCTCAAGAGTAGAGTTGGCCTAATCTGGCTTAGTTTAGAGCCCTGGCCCCTGGCACTGACCCGGCCTGCCCTAATCAGGCTGGGAATGTCTGAGCTTCACAGTGCCTGGTATGTCCAGGGCTGGCTGTATAAGGAAAATATCCAGTGATCAAAGGTTGGAAATAGCTCAGATTTATTTATTTATTGCGTTGGCTTAATCTATACGTGTGGGCCCATGTTGTTGGGATTGGACGCCCCAAATTGCATGCATGAAGACCACCCATGTTGGATCAAGACAGTGTAAACGTTGGAACGTTTTTGGGCCATTCGGCCTGGCCGGTCGGACGACCTGTCGGCAGTGTCCTAATTGGACTTGGTCTCTTGCGCAGTTTATTGCACTAGGAGTTTCTAATTCTGGTTTTTATCCAGGGGATGAAATCAGAGATTAAGGTGGCCGCCAATGGGGCAAGGGATTAAAAGGGTTCTAGAGCAAGAGAAAGAGCCAATAGGAAGCTTGAAGTTCTCTGAGTTGAGGGAAATTGTTGTGTTTGTCCTTCTCGTGTGAGAATTAGCTTTGGGTAGCTTAGGATTTCTCTTTGTGGGCTGTGATCTGTGTTATGTTTCTTCTATCTTTTGTAACTTCTAATATCATAGTGGATTGGTGTTGTTTTGTGCCGTAATTTTTTAATCGTGAAGGTTTTTCCATGTAAAAATCAAATTGACTTCTTGTGTGTAATAATTTGCTTGTTGATTGACATTGAGGTATGTCCCTTGCCTTCTTTGATTGCTTCCGCTGTGGGGCTCTTAATTCCAACACATGTTTGGTCCACCCAATTCACTGATCTGATGGCCCTCATGGTGGAACCATGGCTACCAATTCTCCTAAAATGAAAGATCCTAACCATTAAGTCTTTTGACTTTTCTCAATAGAATATGGACCTTTGGTTCAATGCTTCTTAACCAGCCAAAAATGGAATGGTTCGAGCTGACGGATGGCATGGTTCATCTATGACAGGGGCCATCAAATCAATGGATTGGACAAACCAACCATGGCTGTACAGGTACAGATTAGATCAGATACCAAACAGGGAATTTCGAGTCTTTACTTATTTATTTTATCCTGCATCGACGGTGGGTCCCACAGATAAATGATTTGGAACATTGGAACATTGACTTCATATTCAACAAGTGTCATTAAACTAATAAGTTGAATGAGAACCGTTAATAAGTACTTTTTAAATCCATTATTTATGTTAACGGTGGCCCACTTGATGATTGGACCTGCCTGAACAGGGCAATGGCCCAGGATTCAAGCCCGAGCCCATCCCTCCAGCAGAGTCTAGGGCCCAAGCCCTGGCCCTACAGGTTGGTCGGGCTGCCCGGCCATTGCCACCACTGGTACCACAAAGATACTTCCTTTTGAACTCAGGAAGGGCAGTGCCCTGAAGTGCTTAAGTCTCAAGATGTGCGGTCAAAGATCCGGTGATCCAGGCTGTTGATTTGGTCGGCCGCTAGAATAGGGATGCCCCCATGATCTAGACCGTTGATTTGATGGGACACTGGAATAGGGATGCTTTCTCTCAATTCTTTATTTTAACCTCTGATTGAGCGGTTGAGATCCTCCAAATCGGGAGTTGTTTTGGGTTCATTTAATATTGGTTTGGGTCATTAATCATGGGCTCAGGCCAGCCATTTTCGTCCTTAGGCCCACAGCCAAAAGCTGTACCTATTGGACGATTCCAGCCATTGGCCTTTTGCAGGTTGAATTTGGGCCGTTGGCCAAGTTTGTTTTTACCATCGGTTGGTGATTGATGGACCACTAGGATTGGTAAATCAGTGAAATTAAACTTACCATGATCATTCAAGGTGCAGCCCACATGGAGGGTCCAATCCATAGTAAACCGCCTCTCAATCTTAGAAGTATTTGGAAGTTTGAAGGTCAACCCAAATCATGGCCCACACTAAATCTCGTTGTCAACAGACTGATCAGCATTGTTGGTGACAAGAAATATTCATCTAGATGGGCCAATCTAGAATGGAACATACATCTGATAGATGGGCTTTTTCACATTGAGCATCGACCATTGGTTATGACTATTCGCTCTGGCACTCACCAAATGAACGGTCCAGATCGAAAAATTCATGTCCCTATTTACGGTGGAGATGCATCTGCACATGGAGGATGATGGGCACACCACGTTTCTTGTAATTCTCTCCATACAAACTCCGAATAGGGCTGTTAACAGGCCGGGCCTGGGGTAGGTCTCGGGCCGGTCCGTCGTGCCAGCCCCAGTCAAAATTCTGATTTTCAGGCCCGAGAACGGCCCATTGACACCACTATCTCCGAACTGTATAATGAGGTCAAACGTTCACTCTTCCAAACCATTCATAAAGTGGGCCAAATCATGGATAGGAGACTCAAAAAAAATCTGCTCCGTTGGATTATGCAAACTATCTGATAATCTCGTTTCTAATGCTATCCATTGGCTGTAGTTGTCCATTTTGCTATCCAGGAATTGGATGGCTATGATGACATGATGGGATAGATAAAGGCCTAAATAATGGGAACCACCAGATGAACGGCTTAGAATACCAGAAATTGGATCCCACTTGTACCATTGCTCGGTCTGTGTAAAAGAGAAATCATGGAGTTGTCGGTTGATATTGCGGGGCTCAACATAGATGGGCCATGCACCAAAAAACCCCAAGATTAGAACTCATGTGGTGAGTGACACCACAAGAAACAGTGATGGTTGAACGCCTGTCATTAAAAACTTACAGTTCCAGGCCCCACTGAATGTTTATTTGCAATCCGACCTGTTAATAAACAAGTCAAAACAGACATTGATGAACGTAAAATACAAATATCAATTTCATCCACAGTTTTTAATGGTTAATCATCACTGTTTCCTGTGGTGTGGTCCACCTGAGATTTGGATCTACTTGTGTTTTGGAAAAACATCATAAAATGGTATTTAATAACTGATGGACGGCATTGATATACAAAAAATACATCAAGCTAGGCGCAACAGTAACGACCTGACCGAACTGGAAGCATATTACATACTTAGTAAACTCTGTGGGGCCCACTGTGGATGTTTGTGTTTTATCCACGCCGTCCATCCGTTTTTCCATATCATTTTATAGAAAGAGCTCGATCATGAAGCATGTCCAAAGCTAAAGTGGGCCCCACAAGAGTTTATTCAGTGCGCAGTCCGCTTCCGACCTGTCTGAAACCGCGACCGAAACAAATAGACATTTTAGGAGGGAAAGAAAGAAAAGGTTCGTTCCCAAACGTCCGTGGTTTCCCATTGGAAGTGGAAAGAAGGTGGAAGGCGAGGCGGCGTAAGTTAAAGGATGCTGGCCCGCTGGGTGCGCATGGCGCAACACACTATCCAACGGTCGTATTCGGTGGAAGCGGCATCGGTAGAGAGAAGAAGGAGCGGCGGGAGAGACACGCTCGGGCGAAGGTTGCTGAGCCTCATATTCCCCAAGCGCAGCGCCGTTGTCACTCTCCGCAAATGGGCCGAAGAAGGAAAGCCCCTCCGCAAATACGAGCTCAATAGGGTGGTCCGCGAGCTACGCAACTTCAAGCGATACAAGCACGCTCTCGAGGTCCCTTCCATTTCTCTCTCATCTCTTTAACGCATTTCCTTCCTCTGTTTGCGGACATTGAGATTCTCGAATTTGATTTCCATGTGTTTGATAGATTGACTCAGTGAAGTCTGTTAGAAATGGAGGACACCCAATTGAAAATAATTGTAAAATCTGAAGAATATGCAGAGGAAATCGATATTTTTGGGAGCTCCACCTGTTTGATGGATTGCCTCAGTGAAGTCGTTTTGGAATTAATGTAACTACTGCACATTGTCTTCATGTAGTTCAATCCAGACCATCAACTTCCCCCCTCCCCGCGGGAAATCTTGGTTTCAGAAAGACACCTAATAGAAACTGATTGTAGAATCTGAAGAACGGGTAGAGGAAATTGAGGTTCCTGGATCTGAGCTCCATCTGTTCGATTGATTGCCTCGGTGAAGTCGTTTAGAATTGAATATATGCACACGTGGTCTACATGTAGTTCAACAGAAATGTGGTGGATAATGGATGCTTTGGAAAAATGCCCCATCTGCAATGTAGAGAGAGAGAGAGAGAGAGAGAGAGAGAGAGAGAGAGAGAGAGAGAGAGAGAGAGAGAGTTCTCAATGGCATGGTTCTAGTTCTGTTTGCTTGTTCAACTGAACTAAGTATCTGCTACTAGACTAAGAAGAAACACTAATATGCTATGACTAGTAGTTGCTTAGGGGTTGTTTTCACTCCTAGGAATCCAGGCCCTAGGAAATGGATTCCATTAGGGAGGGGTTGAATTTGTGTTTGCAACCTTTGAAAGGGTGAGAAACGAATTCCAAGAGAAATGCAATTCTCAAAATTTGCCCTTTTATGATTCCGATATTTAAGATGGACCATAAAATTTTGGGAAATGGGATTCCCATCCAACAGTCATACTTTTGAAAAGGATAAAGGGTTCCTAACAGCTCTTTCTCATGATCGAAACACAAAACTTGATTCCTGGGAATAGCTTTCCTAGCACCCAAACAACATATATAGAATCTCTTTCACCGGGAATTTCCCAAGCTTTGTTTGTTGGTCAATTAAATGGAGTTGACCGACTTGTTCTGTATTTCTTTCCCTTTTTAATGAAATTGGTGTTCAGAATTAGTATGCATATCCTAGCCAAGCTGGGTGATCCGTCAATTGAGTACTTGATTGTTGTGCTCAATGTTCACCATGCTTGTTGCTTTATACAGATTTGTGAATGGATGACGACTCAACAAGACATCAAGCTCCTACCAGGCGACTATGCTGTGCACTTGGACTTGATTGCAAAGATCCGTGGTTTGCCTAGTGCTGAGAAGTTCTTTGAAGACCTTCCTGAGAAGATGAGGGGACAAACTACCTGCACTGCCCTTCTCCACAACTATGTACGAAACAAGCTATCTACCAAAGCTGAGGCTCTGATGGATAAAATGTCGGAATGTGGTTTCCTCAAGAGTCCTCTTCCCTACAACCATATGGTAACTTTATACATTGCGACGGGTCAGTTTGAGAAGATCCCTACCATGATTGAAGAAATAAAGGAGAAGACATCACCTGACGTGTTCACATACAATCTATGGTTGAATGCATGTGCCATTAGCAATGATGTTGAGGGTGCCGAGAAGGTTTTCCTTGAGCTGAGAAAGGAAAAGATACCTGCCGATTGGGTGACATACAGCACCTTGGCAGGCATATACATCACCGCCAACATCCCAGAAAAAGCGAGAGATGCTTTGAAGGAGATTGAGAAAAGGGTTTCTCGAAAAGAGCGTGTTGCTTATTGCTCCCTTATTACCTTGTATACCAACCTGTGGAATAAAGACGATGTATATAGAATTTGGAAGAAGATGAAAGCATCCTTCCTTAAAATGAATGACGCCGAATATACAAGCATGATATCTTCCCTTGTGAAACTCGGAGATATCAAGGAAGCTGAGGGTCTTTACGAAGAGTGGTCTTCAATATCGGGAACCCGTGACTCTAGAGTTCCGAACATTCTCCTAGAAGCTTACATAAAAGAAAGTACAATGGACAAGGCCGAGAAATTTCATGAGTTCACGGTGCAAAGAGGGATTGTGCCATGCTACAGCACTTGGGAAATTCTAGCGCGGGGTTATCTAAGTGCGGGTGAGATGGATAAAGTCCTTGATTGCTTGAAGAAGGCATTTTCTAGTGTAAGGAAATGGGAGCCGAATGACGAACTTGTCCAAGCTGTATTCAGCAACCTTGAAATGCAGGGTGACATCAAGGGTGCAGAGCGGTTTTTAGCCATGCTTCGGGATGTGGGTCACATGACGACTGGGATTTATAACTCTTTGCTGCAGACGTATGCTAGAGCTGGTAAGATGCCACTTATAGTTGTTGAACGCATGAAAAAGGATAATGTTGAGTTAGATGAAGAGACTGACCGGCTCATAAAAGCAACTAGCAAGCTCTGTGTAAGTGAAGTTTCAAGCATCCTTTATTAGGAGAGTTCCTGTTCCGATGAGCCTATGATGGTACGATTTTAAATCAATGGCCAGTTTTGAATACAGTCTGTTGAAAAATGAAACACAACTTCTCACCATTGCCAAAATGCAGCACGATTGCCTCACCGAACAGCCGTAATCCCCCCCCCCCCCCCCCCCCCTGATCATGCAAGAATTTCCAACATTGATGAAAGTTTGATCAGGTTCATGGAAGAATGTCAAGTGTGCTTGCTCGTGCAGGATGGATGTTAGGCTTCTTGGAGAGTGTGGTGGCCTGTTGCTCATGTGTGCAATCTAGTCCTTTTGTCAGTGGGACTCATTGAAAAACCATCTATTTTCTCAAGCGTGCCTGGCCTGATGAGTGGACTGGTCTGATTAGCAGGCCAGGACACACTTACAATGCAAACTGCATGAATCGCCTTAACATTTGTAATTTGTTAACTGATCTGCATTCAATAGAATCACAATTATATTGGATTGGATTGCAGTTAGTCTAAAGAGGAAACAATCAATTTGTAATTCCTATTCATATCGAGCATGTTGTCTTCAAATTGCAACTATGCTACGCTCAAGTCAGATCTCATAGAAAAGCAAATGCAAATTGATTGCTACTTCCTCGCCACTGAATGCTTTAAGATAAGGCTAGAGTCGATAGAACCGGAATAAGGTAGCGCTACAAAGAGTTTTTTCTTATTCATGAAAAGTGCTTTTAGATGCCAATTTTCACTTTCTAATTAGATCTTGATCGTATTCTGATTTTACAAACTCTATCATGTCATCTGTAGTCTATCAATTCTATATGTTTTCATGTGAAAAGTGCTCTTAAGATGTGCTCTCTTTGGAGCTCTACCATATCCTGATTATACCATCTCCACACTGGTGTCGTTTCGTTTCTGTCTATTCCTCTATAGGAATAACTGACTCACAATTCATTTCACTTGGGCTTACAAATGGAGCTTCTGTGACCAATTTGTAATATCTTTAGCATTCATATTGAAGGTTTGGGGTTCAGATTGCAATTACATTTCAATTAAATACAATTTAAGGCTACTTATTTGTATTTCCTCTCAAGTGAACTGAATGTTTGCAATTCAATCCACTTGTGCATCCAAACGCATCTTTATTAGTCTACTCGGGATAGAGTTGACAACAAGCCAGGCCGGTGTTGGCCTTGTCAAATCACCACTTGATCTAAAAGCTCAAGCCGTTAGAGGATGGCGTATCAATGTATATTACGGGATTCTAACACTCACTGCACGTGCAGGGTGGAACTCTGCATGGGAACATACTGAGCAAGGGTGGAGGGACACATAACTCACACCTAGGTGGAGGAATACTCACAACTCACACCATAAACACTGGGAGAATATATTACCATTTACCAGTGACATATTTGCTACTTCCGCTTTGATACTAGACACCATCCTCTAATATGCCTCTCTCTATCTCTCTCTCTCACAGAGAAAAAGTGCATCCAAATGCACAACATCCAACTGCAGTTTCAATCACAACGGTGGGCCATTTAGGCCTCAAACACCGTTTTGGAGGGTGGCCAAACAGTCCCTAAATCCTACATATAGATGGTTTAGATTATTGAAACATGACCCTAGATCTGATAATCATAATTAAGTTACAGGTGTACATCGATAGTGAACCAGTAGTCTTTAAACCTTGATAATGGTGGCCCACTTAATGATTGGATAGGAGCCCGGCCCTAATCTCGGGCCTAGATTTCAGGCATAGGCCAGGTTTAGGGGCCGAAGCCCTACAGGTTAGGGTCGACCGGGCTGGACTGGGCAGGGTGGCCCATTGACACCCTTTCTCAGGAATGAGGAGAGAAATTGCTAGGCTCGTGCACCGGATTGAATGCATGTAGTGTCCTTGCTTCAGTGATCAAGGCCGTTGATCAGATTGGTCTCGCCTTGTAGGGTTTACCCACCAAAACTTTTCCAGTTTGCCCATTCGAACCCTTCAACCCGTCCTAAAAGATTAAAATAGCACAAAGTACCTTGCACTTTTTTTTTTTTTTTGGAGCATCCCAATTTACTCATGAGTTCCATCAGATCAATGGTCTGGATTGTCGAATCATTGGGTCCAAATTTAGAAAGGGTATGTGGGAAAGGCTCAGGCGGCCTGATGATCTATATCCGCATCTATAATCAAAACGGCCCACCAAATGATCGACCACATCTCAGCCATCAATCATCAAGATTCTGTTCATTGATGCCTTAACTTGGGCTGGCACAAAGTCTTCAATAAAAGCCGTTCAAAGCCAGCCCATTATCCATCAGGTCCATAATTTTGAGCTAGCGAACGGTTCAATTGGCTCGAGATGCAGCAGAATCCCAGCCCGTGTCCGGACAAACCAGAGGGGCCTTCATCTTGGCTTGGTCTACTTTCTACTGAAGATGTGCTAAATGTGGCCCACTGTCCAGTGTTTTTTAACCATCCATTTTTTCTATTCGTATGTGGCCCTCACGATGAGCAAACTAGCCTAAGTTTCCAGTCACACTTAGCTGTATCAATCAACTTTAAATGCATGGTCTGATTTCATTAGGAATGGAATCTGGAATCAGGCATCAGGGCCATTGATGTGGCTGATATTTTGATTAATGGAAATGGGGCCCTTCAAGAGGTTTGCTGGACAAATTGCAATAGGATACGAGGCGGCTTTGGCCGTTGGATTGGGTCCTTTTCAATGACCCAAACTGTTTCTGTGATGATCTTCACCGATGGATGGGGACCCAAAAAAACTCTTATTAGATTGAAATATTCCAACCCTTTGATTATTCATAGGTTAAATGAAAATACTAAAGTGATCAAAGGATTGAGATATTTGAATCTAAGAGATCTTCAGTTTTGGCTGTCCCAGTCCAAGTTTTAGGCCCATCATTTGAACGGTTTAGATCATTGAAAGATGGTCCTCGATCCAAAGGGTAAAATACATGATTTAATATTTCCCACACGTGTCATCATGGCACATATGTGCGGGTTTTAATCCATCCATCATGCTAGTTTGACCTGACCAATGCGTCAACTTGATTCTTGGGCAGGGCATTAATATAGCCGTGTCGCTGTGATGGATGTATTAAAAGTCGACTCTCTCATACCATGATGGGGTTCGGAAAACTGACAGCAGAAGCGAATCGAAACGAGCAAACCACCTACTATGGTAATCATACAAGCAACAATAAAACACACACAAGAAGGTAATCTGAATTTAACGTGGAAAAACTCCATCACGGATAAAAACCACGGCACAAAGCGACATTAATACACTATAATATTAGAAGTTATAAGAGATAGAAGAAACATAACCCGAATCACAAGCTCACAAGACAAATCCAAGCTACCCAAAGCTTTATTCTCATATGAGACGGATACGGATAAGCACCGTCATTTTCCTCATTCCAAAGAACCCTAAGCTGGCCACAATGTCAAGACTCTTAATCCCGCATTACACCCCTTAAATAGGCAACAAATTGAAATTAGAAACACCTAGCGCAAAATCATGCAAGAAACCAACTTAAATTAGGAAACCTGCTGACCAGTCATGAACCCATTATTGTAGAAGATTTGAGGCATTCGATTCCAACAGATGGCACATGTGTATGTGCATATACACATACGTATGGGCCCCATTGGCAGTCACTCAAAAACATCCAACCATTAATTAACTGGATTATCAGGCCCACCAAAAGGAACGGTCGTACATAAAAGTCACATAGCAATATTGTATCCCTATACATTCTTCTAGGAAACCTCCCTTCTTCCATACCTAACAAACGGTGCAAGATTTCTTGCACCCATGAAAACCTCTTTTTATTTCAACACCTACAAAAGACTCTTTTAATAACCACCTCTGTCATTCATTTCTTTCAAAACTCCAACCATTTCCAATTGTAAATCAGATGCTAACTACCTAAATTGCAATCTGATTACGACCGTCCCAACCGTCTATTTGACAAAGCACTTCAAGCCCCTACTGAAATGACGCTGATAATTAAGTAAATTAAAGGCAGGCCGCATTATATGATTAGAACTATCTGGTTTTCTACCGTAGAAATTTGGACCACTGACCATTTTATTTTTAACCATCCATTTCACTAGTGGGCCCCGCTGTCTGGGTTGATACTACTTTGCCCGCCTGAAATCACTAGTGGCTGTTGGATTGGTGGGATCCACAATCCATGATTGGATGATCAAATCTCTCCCCATAGGTCATTCCACAGGCCGTTAATCATGAGGCGTTGATCATATGATCGGCTGTGATCATTCCACGTTCAACCTGGACCTAGCTGGGCCCACCTGGTTCTAATAGAGGAACTTGCACATGGATAAGGTCTGAAAAACTTGTAGGTGCTTATTGCTCCTCTACTATGTAATAAGAAAACATTTTTACCATGATTATAGTGCAAACATTTGAAAATGGGCCCCACATGATGTGTGTATGCCATTCAGCTGTCCAATAGATGCACCCCACCATTAAAATGGAACACCCAGAAAATCAAACCGTCAGGCGAGCCAGGCCATGGAAAGCAATGAAAAGGCAAAAGAATTACAAATTCAAGTAGTGAGGCCCACCTGACTATTGGATTCAATGAGATTTTTGGCTGTCTCATGATCATGATGGGGCAAGCATTATGCATGGGCTGGTATACACACACACACACACACACGCCACAGTGGGCTCCACACTATAGAAAACAACAAAAAATGTCAATATATAACAAATTCAAGTGGTGGGGCCCACTGAAGGTTGGCCTAGGTTGATAATTTAATTTGAATTCATCATGATGGGTCGCACTTGATGCACAATTTCGAATATTATATGCTATATTCGAAGCCCACCACCCCTTTACGTGTCTAAGTTGATCACAACTTATGTGGGATTCACTAGTATGCTTTATCCAATTAATCCAATAGTCAGATCCAAACCATTGATCATGTGGCCCACCTAATAAAAGTCTTACATATGCATGATATGACTTTCACGTAATAAAACTGGTGAAATAACTGCAACTCGAAATCCAGCTGAGTCGGGTCAACCAGGTCTTTTCTTGCTTGAATTGGTTTTTAATAATAATTATAAATGTAAAAATAAATAAACTAACCATGAACATCTAGAATAGTTACACTAATAGGTAACGCGAGTTGACTCGGTAAGTCTTGAGTGGATTTCCCAGTGAGTTGGCTTGAGAGTTGAGACCTCGTTTGACTTGACGAGTCGACTCACCGAGTTCTTAATGCAATGCAACTCAGTTTTCAGTTGAAAGAAAGAACATGAAAATTTTAAAATGTAGATTGACGGTTGAAATATGTTGCACGTGGTACCGGTGTCATCACTAATAGCTATTAGTTATTGCACTGAGCCATCGAGGGGCCCACGTGGCACGTGGATGACATCCATCCGTCCAAGGTCCCCACCATGATGTTACCACGCTCCAAACATCAGCCAACACCAGAGAAAACGATGTAGAATCACTGCCTAACAATTTCAAATTTAAGTGGTGGGGCCCACCGGATAATTGGATCGGCCTCGTCCGATAATCATGGTGGGAGGTTGGATGCTGTACACATACTGTATGGTACCCACCTTTTGAATTTGGAGGTTTTTGGACGGTTGTGAATTGTTTTATATGGTGTGGCCCACTTATGATCGGATTGGCCTCATTTTTCACTAGGTGAACATCTTGATGGGCTGCATTTAATGGACGGTTTGAATTTTAAGCTCACATCATCATGTGGGAGCCATAACAGCTTTTAAGGTCCATAAGCCTGATAGTTGTAAACAGCTCTCTAGTTTCTGACAATTGCAAGCACCTCCCTTGGTTTGAATTATTTCAATTACCTCCCCTATGTGAGAGATGCAGAGGAATAGACTGTAAATGGCAAAAATACCCCCATATTTGGAGTTCATTTTTTGTTTGTATGGGGCCCACCGTTAGTTTTAAATGGTATCCAGCCTTCAAGTAGGGTCCCTCCACCAAAAACTATTGGATGCCTAAAAAACGAGGCTAATCCAAACATCATGTGGGCCACACCTATCCAAAAACCTTCAAGTTTGTGAGGTGTGCCAACTGATGGTTGGATCAGCTTGATTTTGGGGGTTTCCCATCTTCATGATAGTGTGACCAGGCTTAACGGATTGGATGACACACGCAACATGGTAGGCTCATGCTTCTACAATTAGTCACGTATGGGTTAGTAGGGTTGTAAATGGGCCAGTAGACCCGGTGGGGTACCCAGACCCAACCCATTTAGACCCGACTTAGACCTGACTCGTTTGTTTAATGGTATGGGTTTGGATCCAAGAACAGACCCAGTTGTTAAACGGGTCTGGGTCTGGTTTCCTCTATATTAGGCCCGACTCGACCCGAACCCATTTAGTAAGTGGGCGGGTTTAGTCTATGTTTTAAGGGACTCATCTAGCCCAGACTTGTCCAGACCCAATTTTAAGCCTTGTAAAAATGATTGCATGCTAAATCCAGACACAAACCCAAACCCATTTATTAATGTGTCTAATGGGTTGACTTGAACCTGACCTAGACTTGCCCATTTAGTAAAAAGGTCTGGGTTTAAAATTTGGACCCAGACCCATTTAGTAAATGGACGAGTTTGGTTTTGGCTAAACCTGCCACAAACCTCACCATTAACAGCCCTGTGGGTTAGGGGTGAAACAGTCAATTTATCGACAAGGTGGAATTTTACAACCAACCAGCAAACGAAAGGGCAGGTACTTACAATAATCCAAGTCAAAGGAAAGGTGTTTACAATTGTTACAAATGATGGAGGGCTGTTTTCAATTATCAGGGGCCCTCCATTCAGTGCTGATGAAAAAGCATCATATGCTCACGTCATGCATGGAACTGGTGGTGAAAATAAAATAAGGACTCCTTGCATGAAATGCCTAAACATGCTTAACTGGCGGTATGTTTTAATAGAAGGCTCATTCAGTCAAGGTGCACCAAAATTTCAGCATGGCTGCCTAACTGATTTCCCATCTAGGTGGGTATCCATTTCAGCAAAGGTTTTAAATATTTGTATTATTGCGCTTATAGGTTTGTGAGAAAACGTTATTTGATGTAAGAAGGGCAATATATATTGGTTGACTATGTTTTAAATTAAAAAAATTAAAAATGATATTTATAGGCCAACATGACATGTGTGGCAGTTAATGGGGGCATAGGTTGCATCAACTGACCATCGATGGAATTATGTGTCCGGTGGAAATCAAAGATCGAAACGGTCGCTAGTCGTCCAAATAGTTGGTGTGAGATGGTAGTAGCAGTGGGCGGTTGTTCATTCCCGTCATTAGTGCTCTTTTTTTTTTTTTTTTTTTTTTCAGTTTTTCTTGTGAGTTCTCCTCTTTTATATTGTATTTTGCAATGGGACTGCTAATCAATTCCCTTTTATTGGGGGTGGAAGTGGGTGGGGTATAAGGCTGCTTACCCACACACGCATACCTCAAAATTCTCTCGAAACTTCATGAGACCTTTTGAGTACATGTGATATGGGCATAAAATTCAGACGATCTGGTAGATGAGTTGCCACAGGAAACCTCAAGGGTAATTTTTTGGCCCGAACTAAAAAGCTGGTGAGCCATAGCTAAGATGAAAACCCCTGAGCCCTTGAATTACTTCTCGCTTTGTTATGGCTCACCTAATTTTTGGATCATGACAAAAAGTTAGCTTTGGAATTTTTATGAAGTGACTCATTTAGTGAACCATTCGGATTTTGTGCTCACAACATATGTCAAAAGTTCTCATGAAGTTATTGTGAGGACTGATTATGAGGGAGCGTTACTCTTATGATTGGGTATTTGGGTTGGGGCACGGTTTTGGTATGGACAGTGTTATATCCATATCCAGGTCAATTATCAATTGTGCTTAAATTAATACCCAAAACTGAATGTACACATTTAGCTACACCCATACTCACTCCACGTTGGGCTTGGCTTAGTTACTTATTGGGACTACCCAGACCCTGTTAGCTGTGCAACGCACCCATACGGTTAATCATATGATGCACCCACCCACCAGTGGGGTTAGTGTGTCTCCTTCGCACTTGAACCTGAGACCTGCTGTTGAAACACCTAGGCGTCTTCTAGCTGGGATAGCAGGCGAGACACGCCACCACTTACCTTTTATAAACTACAACCCGCCAACCTAATGGTTAGATCATTAGCCACCCCAAGGTGATATGGCCATCTCAATTGTGAAGATGTTAAACCTCTTCTTAATCTTGATTTTAACTATTCAGAAATGATTTTAAAAATTAACGACAACTAAAAACTTATTATAAGTGTCATTAGCAACATAATGGGAATTTACTTCAGATCTCTACTAAGAATGACTAAGATCAAGAGGGCATCATGGCCGTTGGATCCAACATTTCTACATTATTCTCTTTGTTATGGGTCTCCTTTCACTATCGAATCTGAATTTAGAATTCAAACTGATGTTATATATTATGGTTGCAGCACAAAGCACTGTCCCATTGAACCATTCGTTCGAATCCAAATTCGGGTTTTTTTATCTTTCTTTTTTCGTTGATGTAGATATTGCAGCCATGTGTTTATGGCCATGTTGCATCAGATGGGTCATGATCATGAGAGGGCAAGTTCATGCCAAATGGTACCTCTTACGTCCTCTTTGTAATAAATAATACTAATTAAATATGGAAAAAGCTTACGACTATGCACTGAAATGATGCTGGCATCAACTTCAATTATAAGGTGGATGGCACATAAATGTCTTTTCACCTGAATATTTCGTAGTTGAAATGCCTGGACATGCCGTGTAGGCAACAGTCTTTCTGCTGGCTGGATAAGATATCCACCACAAAGAGGTTCCTTGGTCTTTGAAACTGTGAAGAGGGTCTCAACCATCCCTAATGAAAGTGGAATTGTGGAAGAATATGCCAATTTTTTTAATTTCAAGAATGAAATTACCTCGAATAAATAGCCACTTTTGTCTTTTTTGCTGCACAGAAATGTGCGCGGAGATAAAGAAAAGTCCCCCAGACACATTGATTCTAATCAATGAGGGAAAATAAAATTATATAGGTACTATGGGATATATAAATTTGATGAATTATGGTTTTTAGGAGGAAATAAATATTTTAATCAAGGGTTCTTATCCTTGCCTCGGTGGTAGACTCCAAGGTTATAATCTTTCTTAAAGAATGACCTCGCACTAAATCCATAAGTGGACCATTAATTTTTTCTAATTTTCAATCGCTACTCTTATATCATTGATTTAATCAGACTCAATTAGACACATTTGATTCCTTATGTATATGAGTGGAAATCCCAATGCTTCGATTAGGTTGTATACTTATTAACTTTTTAGATTGAACGAATTTTGTCTTTGCAAATTCAACTGATCAAAACTCATTGAAAATATTAATAATAATATATAAATATTTTTCAAAAAAAATTCATAATAAAATTCGACCAACAGTCAATCCAATGCCTTAAATAAGTCTCTTATGCATTATCGTCGCCATACTGTATGATTTTTCTTTAAACCATTTGGTGACTCCATATAGATTTGGCTACTTTCCTAGTATGCTTTTGACTTAGAATCACCTATGGGAATAACATGCTCATACATCAATTTGATTGAAATAAATCCATCACTCGTACGTTATTGGTCTTGCAATGTGTGTGGCTTAATCCATACAATGTGAATGATGAAGTGTTAGTTGTGTCAAATTCAGTCGCTATGCAAGTAAGCTAAGTCTCATAGGTAATTCTTATGTCTTATACTCTATGCTATGTAATAAGATTGGTAATTAGGTGATACTACTTGGGTGTGTATTCTTATAAAAGCCATGTACAAAAAGTTACAGGGTTAGAAACATATTAAGAAAGCAACCAAATTAAAATTAAGCCACGGCGATGAGTTAGAGAAGATTGTAGATGATTGCATGTTAGTGATGATGCACATGAGATTTATCTAAGGCGTTGGATCAAATGGATAGCTGAATTTCACTACCAACATTTCTGAAAAATATTATATATATTGTTATGAGTTTTCCAGCAATAAAATTTGTAAAGATAAAATTCATTCTATCTATAAAATAGACAAGTTTACATATATTTTTATTTTTTACTCGTTTTTTTTTTTTTTTTTTTTTGTCATGCAACACACACCCAACCTGCTAGCCGGGTAACGCAGCCACTTTGTTAGTCACTTGATCCATCCACCCACCAATGGGGTTAGTGTGTCTCCTTAGCACTCAACTTGA
This sequence comes from Liriodendron chinense, assembly GCA_003013855.2. NCBI lineage: Eukaryota > Viridiplantae > Streptophyta > Magnoliopsida > Magnoliales > Magnoliaceae > Liriodendron > Liriodendron chinense. The sequence goes on along the minus strand of PVNU02000637.1, from coordinate 6,849,025 downwards.
GACCTGCCAGTTGAAACGCCTAGGCGTCTTCCGACTGAGTTAGGAGGTGAGACATTCGTTTTTTAACCCAAACTTTATTAAACCCTAAGCTTTTTAATAACTTCATGCTGTTTCCATTTTTTAAACCAAAATTTCTATAATAGATAGAGAACATTACTGTACCATCTAGAAGGATTTTTACCTTACACATGTAGCACTTCCATAATGGTGATTAAGTTCAAGTGGAAGGTAAGTTTCATTGGTCAAACCATATGAATATATAGGTTTTAAAGCTGATAATACATTGTTTCATTGGTCTGTCCCACTTTAGTTTTGGATCAAGATTATTTTGTAACGGACGGTGAACATAGGCACAGTGGGCCCCACACAACTCGAATTACCAAGCGTTTCAAGGTATGTGGTCATTTTCAGCTGGGATTGGCATGTATCAGATGCACCCACATGGATGAGTGTGCATGGGATTCACTTAGGAGGGCTGAGTACATCTACACGTGTCATGCCTACATTGGTCAGATGTCCATTTATCATAAGGGCCAATAAATGGATGCTCATGCATCATCATAAGGACCATAAATGGACTACAGTCCAAAAACCACAACCATCTAACCATGTGGACAATGCTGTACAAAATCCCAAACCAAAATTCATCGATTCTGAAACACCATTTTTAAAGTTACCGTTGTCATGTGATTCTATTTTTGGTATGCAAATCATTTATGGTTGTCCCAGATGAATGAACGGTTCAGATCATCGGATCATCGTACATATATGCTAAAGTGGTATAGGAAGTTCAAGAGCAGGTACAGCAGGAATAATATGTTAGAGCCATTACTCCATAGTAATCATAGCAGGGCCACGTATTAATCGGACCGTCCATCTACTGTACCCTGCTTTAGATGAGAGATATTTATCAGATGATCTCATCCATCTGGTCACTGGCCATTAAATAACGCTATAAAACAAAAACGATTAGCTGCTATTATTTTAGGAAAGCGAAGAAAGTTAGGGCTAGCTAGATGGGTCGCAAGATAGATGGTTGGTCATGATTGATGCCACGTGTGCTAGGGATTGGGTGGGGCCCACCTTAGACGTATGATTTCTATATCCACGCCGTTCATCCGTCTTTCCAGATCATGTTTGGGTATGGTTAATCACCACTATTTCCTCTAGCATGGTCCACCTGAGATTTGGATCGGATTCATTTTTGGGATCATGCTCTAAAATGATTGGGCAAAACGGATGGACGGCGTGGATATAAAATACATACATCAAGGTGGGCCCCACGTTAAGAGCCGCAGCTCTTCCGCTCCCGCTTACCGTGTAAATGTGTAATCATCTCCATATCATATATGGTAATGATCCCGTACGTCTCGACGTATGTGAGTTCCCATTCGTTTGAGCTTCTGTAGGGTACTCAGTAATGTTTCCGTGGAATTTAAACGTTCATCAGGTGCGCTGCTTAATTTTCACTGTACATCCCAAAATTCGTTCTGATTTAAAACTCAGATAAGCCACACCACAGGGAATAACGTGGAATCACACCTAAAACCTTTAATTCATATGATGTTGTCCAACTGAGTTATTAGATGGCCTAATTTTTCCTGTGACCCTTCATTATAATGGATCAAGTCCGTTGAATGGTGTGAATGGTATATACACATCATCTTCTGTCCCAGACACAATTTGAAAGTTTCTATGGTGAGGATCCTATCTCCATTGCTCCAAGTTATTCCCTTTGATGTGGTCCATCGGAGCTTCTAGTTAGGCTTATTTTTCGGCTACGACCTTAAAATGGAAGGTCACGTCTGATGGACACGTCGGATGAAACATAAACATCTCAGTGGGCCCCACATTACTCGAACAGTACGAAACCAACGTACGCAATCATTTCTCATGTTATAAATTGTGGGAGTACGAAAAAACTGCCTATTAACCATGTGGTTGGTCCAGCAGGATGTGGGGTCCACATGCAGGACGAGGTGGGCCCCAGTTCCTGCGCTGGACCGAGTAAAGTGAGAGCTAATAAATGGACTAAACAAGCGTTGAAGTTTGAACTGTTGCAGTGAGTAAAAGAGGCATTTAAAGTGGCCTCTATTTATGAAGAAATTACACGATCGTCGAGGTTATGTAGTTGGGTTTCAGTAGTTTGTGCAGGTGGGTGGGTCCCACGATGCATTGTTCCAGATCGTTGGTCTGTGGGTCCCACCATCAATGGACCGTACCGTCGGATGAACAATCCTAACGGACCAGAATCGTCTACAAATCTACGAAGACTACGACACCGGGTTTTAGGCAGCGCGTGAAAGACCCGGATGCGGCCTCGTCGGTGGATCCCTGAATGTGGGGACCCACCATGACGCAGTATTACATCCGCGCCGTCCATCCGTTTCGCCAGATCATTTTATGTTATGAGCCAAAAAAAAAAAAATGCAGAGGATCTAAACCTCAGGTGGACCACACCAAAAGAAACAGTGGTGATTGACCATTAAAAACTTCTCAGGGGCTACAGAACTTTTGGATCAATCTGATATTTGTGTGGTCCTTTCATCCAGGTCTCTGTGACATTATCAACATCTCTGTGACATTATCAACAGGTGGGATGGGAAATAAACATTCTGGTGGCCTCAAGTAGTTTTAATGGTGGACGTATAGTCACTACTGTTTCCTATGGTGTGGTCGGCTTGAGATTTGGATCCGCTGCATTTTTTAGATCCTACCCTAAAATGATCTGGTGAAACGGATGGATGGCATGGATATAAGACATATACATCACAGTGGATCCGCTTGAGATTTGTATCTTTTCTTCATGTTTCATCGGATTAATGGGTTTGATGAAAGGTACGCAACGTGTGGCCTAAAAAAAAAAAAAAGATCTATGGTTGGCATCCACATGGTGGGCCATTTAAGTTGTGGATCCAGCTGATTTTTTACAATAGCACCGAACACCTGGGATAATTCCTGACAGCCGGAATCGATTTCACAGATACAACACAGTGGGCCTCACAGACGTATGTTTCAGGCATTGCATAAAACAGGTGTTGCAGACGATTTCAGGCTAATCCTAACATCCCAACTAGGCCTGGAAACACAATCAAGGAGAAATATGGTAATGTCAACGTTCAGCAAAAGAATGGCCCAATCCGCAGTCGGGGTCAAGATCTGGACGGTCCGGATTCCTGGCATGCATGTCCCTTGTAATGTTCTACAAGGACAACACACCAGTGACACCTACCAGTTAAAAGACTAATGATGGTGAGTTTAATGCCTTCAGTAAATGGATCGTGGGAAGAATTTGTTACTCTGGAGTATGGTGGATGATATGCATGAATTTAGAAATTACTAAAAAGTTGTACAGACAGGAGATAAGGGACGCGGATTCCCTGCAGACCCTGTAACCAAAGATATACCTGACCCTTCTGGGCCCACTGTGAGGCAGATACAAAGCAAAATGGATGAACGTCACGGATAAAGCGCATACATCATAATGGGCCCTACACAGTCGGATCATAAGGGATATCCATAGTAATTGGGTCTTTAGGCAATCCGCGTCCGGTAAGCGAAGTAAATCAAAATAAACTGTCCAAATCGGACGCGGATTGGGCACTACCCCTCCGTCCCTAGCTAGAACCGAGAGGACTCTTGATGGGCCAACATGATGTATAGGTTTTATCCACATCGTCCGTCTATTTTGCCATATCATTTTAGGGTTCAAACGGGTCTCAAGTTTGCAGGATTTTTACCTCAATAGCCTTGAGGTGCGGCTATTTTTACTAAAAGTTAATTTCTTATCTCTGTTCATTTTTTTTGACCTTTTGACAAGAAATTGAAAATTTATGATCGTAGATCCGCACTATGGATTCCCCTTAGGCACGGTGGATTTCCCTTGACGACATGGTGGTCTGACGGGGCATTCTTGACCATACAATTTTCAATTTCTCATAAAAAAGTTAAAAAAAATGAGCCAGACCAGAAATTAAACTTTTAGTAAAAATAGGGTGGGTGCGTTGTATGACTAACCAAAAAGAAATAAAAAATAAAAAACTCAAAAATGAAGCAGCTCCAAGGCTCAAGTGGATGACATAACAGGAAGCCGCAGTAACAATTACATCCACAGTTAAAACCTTCGGCCGACTGTGATGGTTAAGACGGTTGAAACATTCCCAGGGTCCATTGTAATGATTAATTGCCGTTTAACTTGTTTATAAAGTCGCATAAACACGGACGAAGGGAAAATACAAATATCAGCAGCTAGATCCAAAACATCTGTGGCCTTCCAAAAAGTTTTCAACGGTAGCTATTTAATCCCCCAAAGGGCGGTCCAATCAAGCCTTGGAATTATCTATTTTTGGACTAGGACCCTAAATGGCATGGAAAAACGGATGGACAGTGGATAAAACCCATACATCATGATGGCCCCTCAGAGGCCCTGTCCATACCTAGCCCCAAAGTATGTGAATAGGTGTACAATTCCTGGACGGTTAAAAATGAAAAACTTCCAATGGTCCTATTTAAACAAACGGACACAAATGAGAGGTCAGGAGTGCCCAACCAATCTGATTTATTGACTGGTTCAACAACCAGTTATAGTCAATATATGCAATGTACAATTTCTGAGCGCCTGCGTAGCGAGCATCGCGCTCTGCCAGAGTATCAAATAATTCCGTTTAAACGATATCCTCTCTCTAAAAACAAAAAGATCTGCATACGTAATGACTGATTCTATGCAAAATAGGGAATCCGTGAATGAAGTTTGTAGCAGTTGGCAGGAGATGGTGGGACCCACATCTCATCACCATCCATTATCGATCTAACGGTGGTGGGGCCCACGAATGCGCAATACCATCTAACTCCATCGTAGTAGTACCGTACACAAGCAAGAAAGCTAGACATGGGCCAATGCCGCTTGTCTATGTGATCGAGGCCCGGGCCCACGTTTGGTAGGTTTTAAAAGCCAGAACGAGAGCGGATTAGCTGTTACCCGGGGAACAACTTAGTGGGTGCTACCCTAACCGTGTGGGGCCCATCGTAATGTATTTTTTTATATATCCACGCCGTCCATCTGTTTTTACATCTTATTTTAGGACGTGATCCAAAATCCTAAGAAGATCCAAATTTCAGGTGGGCCATATCACTTGAAACAGTGATGAATGAACATTAAAAGCTTTTTATGAGCCACAAAAGTCTTGGATCGAGCTTATATTTATATTTTCGATTCATCCAGATCTTCTTGACATTATCAACAGTTTGGATTGCAAATAAACATTAATAAAACCTTACAATTGGATCCTTGGAATTTTTAATGGTGGGGCACTCAATCATCACTGTTTCCAATGGTATGGTCCACCTGAGATTTAGATCTGCATAATTTTTGGAACCCCATCTTAAAATGGGCTGGAGAAACGGATGTACGGTGTGGATATAGAAAATATCATCCATGTGGGCCACACGGTAGGAGTAACACCCACTAAGCTGTTCCCAAGCTAACACCTAATTCGCTCCCAGCCAGAACATGCAACGTCGCCGATCAGGTGGGCCCTAAATCAAGACCTTTAAAAGGCTAGTCTGCTACAAGCAGTGCAATTATTTGACAGTAGGATGTTACGTTTGATGGGCCTATCGAATATAGTGGTCCACCTAACACTATGTTCCTCTGCACGTAGGCTCACTGTTTCTGCGAATCCCCACTAGTTGTCTGATGGGACCAGTCGTACACTCCACCACTGAAAAAGCTTTCGCGTGTTGTGGATGGATTCTTTCTGGTTGAATATGGACTGTTGGTTAAACAATCTGTATTCACCGACGGGTAAGATCTTCAGATTTAGTGGAGTTTTTGGACATGGACTCATCCATCATCTAGTAATCCAGCTTAATGGTCTGGATCGCTACAAGTGCAGACCTTTAGTATCGTACAATACCTTGTACGGAAAGGAAAAATGTGGGCCCAATGCACTACTATCCATGTGAGGTCCACCTTAGGGGACGCCCATGCTGATCCCGTTGAGGGGCCCACCTTGATGTATCTGGTTATCCACGCCGTCCATTCCTTTTCTAAGATCATTTTAAGGTATGAGATCAAGAATGAGAAAGATCTACCGGTCAATTGGCCCACCTGAACGTTGGATCTGGCTCATTCTTGTTCTCATACCTTACAATGATCTTAGAAAAGGGGTGGACGGCGTGGATAACCAGATACATCATTGTGGGCCCCTCAACGGATCAGCATGGACGCAATCAGCGTCCACCTTTAGGAGCCTGCCATGTGGTGGGCCGGGTGAGTTGGAGGTCCTATAAACGTCCCCATCAGATGATCATAACTGTCTGTTAGGGCTCATCCTTTGCTCATTAAATTGGGACCGTTGTCTATCGTCTATTAGCAAGGCCAACAATCGGATGGCCAGGATCATGTGTAATAGGATAGATATTGGAGGCATTGCCTATTTGATGATCGGGCCCACCAGATGAATGACTTAGTTTAGCATAAGGTGGGCCCACTCATCTGTTTGGTTGGACAAAATAAACACCGTCAGCACGACACCAAAGCCATCGCGGAGACGTATCGGGAGATAACTAGTCGCCTACATCAGGACCGCAAGTTATGGTACCGTACCATCTTTCCCACTAACATCCCACTTATGCTGGAAGCGGATTGGGTAGTGAGGCCACCGTTATTTACGTGTGTTATCCACTCCGTCCATCCATCTAAACATATAATTTTAGGCTTGGAGCCCAAAAACGAAGAATATCAAAGGCTCAAGTGGACCACACCACAGACAAAGTGTGTACTGAACGTCTACCGTTGAAAATTTCTTGAGAGCCACAGAAGTTTTGTATCAAGCTGATATTTGTGTTTTCCCTCCCTTCATCCATGTCTGTGTGATCTTATGAAAAGGTTGGATGACAAATAAACATCACTGTGGGCCCTAGGAAGGTTTCAACGGTGGAAATCATTATTCCCACTGTTTCCTGTGGGGTCCACTTGAAATTTGAGGCAGGAAAGACGGATGGACGGCGTAGATAAACCACATACGTACACTTATACTGGACATCATAACCATGAAAATGGTAGGTCCCATCATGAAGATCACGCTTATAGAAAATCGACTGATCCGCTCACTAGGTGGGGCCACACCATCAGCTGTTCTTGTTCCCAACTGTTCATAACCGATTTTAGGCAGCTGCTTAAAACACCCAAGCTCTGTGGGGCTCATTATATTTTATATGTAAATCCACTCCGTCCATAAGGCGAAAACCATTATTTGAGCCGTACGTACAATAGATCAGCCCCATATAAAAGACTTCGATAGGCCAAACGACTAAAGAACGCAGCACTTCTTCTAAAGTTCACGTGGTGCGGCCCGCCACATACTTTGTTCAGGCTGATTTTTTTTATATTTACACGTCATCCTATCAACGGGTTTGATGAAGGACCCACCATGGGTCCATCCCCATTATTCACTGTGGCGGGCCCACCAAATGGACGGAGGTGATGGTCCCAAATTATTGATATTCTAAAACAGGTGCTGTAGAGGATTTCCGTCCGGTCTGGCCCACCTAATGAGCGGACAGGTCTGATTTTTGCGCCAGCTGATCGTCGTGGTGGGTCCAACCACTTTAATGGTACGGAAGCCCCCATAAGTGGCATGTTGCCGCTAAAGAAGGTACTGTACCACACGTGGCAGTACCTTCGGCATGCGTAACACGCACCCATGCGTACAGTAGCCTCAACATCATAGCTTCAACCTCCCCGAATCCGATTCCACACCTAAAACGAAGAAAGAAAGACCCGACGCATGAACATAACGTGAAAAAAAAAAAATACATATATAAAAAAAATTTCTATATATGAATTGAATTTCAAAATGGCAAAAAGAAAAAAGAAAGATAGACCCGACACCCATATACATTACCCACCTAGAGACCCGAGTTTGAGAAAATAGAGATGAAAGAAAAAAGAAAAACTCGTATCGGTATCCGGTTCGAGTATTGAAACGCTCAAAAAGATATCGGCATTTATATTTTTGGTGTTTTTATTAGTGGAATTAAATTACTTTCCAATTTTGGTCGTCTTTTCTCTACAATTACGACAGGTAGATCTCCACGCTGGCGCTTCTGACAGAGTGACAGAGAGGGCAGGCTTCAACGGCCGTGTCGCAGTCTGTGCAAAGGCAAAGATGCCGACACGGTAGCAGCACTACCGACACGGCACGTCTCCGGCACGCCCGACACGCCGGCACGGCCGAAACGGCTCGGCCCGGGTCGATGTAGGCGGATTCAGCGTCGTCCGCGGGCGTGTTGTCACCACCGGCGCACCCTATTTCCTCTCCCCTCCTATCTTGCGCCTGCCCGCCCATCATGGCCTGCTGTAGCTGCGCCTGCAGAGACGCCGCGGTGGCTTCCTGCGCCTTCGCCCTCGCCTGCCAAACCTGCGCCTCTGCCTTAAGCTGCGCCGCCCGCTCTTCCAGCTCGGCGTTGCGTCGTGCGGCCTTCTCCACCTCCGCCACCTTCTCCCGCATCCTCCGTATGGCCGACTCCTCCGCTGCGGCCAGCAGGGCGCGGTAGTGGCTTCGCCGCTTCTCGGCTAACGTGCGCCGCAGCTGTTCCCCCTGCGCCAGGCACCGGTTTTTTGAACGGGTTGAATCGGAAAAACGCAGCAAATGCAAAGAGAAGAAAAACCCAGAATGGAATGGGTTTTTTTTTTTTTTTCTTTTTTTCTTTCAATACCTGGGCTTGAAGGAATCGGTCGATTTCGTCTCTCTGTTGTTTCATTTGGGTGGAAAGATCTTCTGAAAGGAAGGAGGAGAGAATGGAAGAAGGAAGGAGAAGATCCATTTGCTGCTGATGGGCTTCGGGTGCCAAACGAAGGCCTGTAGAAACCATGGCGGGCTGCTGGTTCTGGAGCTGCGCGAGGTTAACGACCGTTGGATGCGGCAGAGGCTGAGGCTGCAATGAGAAGAGATTGATAGGCGTCGCTGCCGCTGCAGAGGCAACAGCTTCTCTTCCTCTCTTCCGTGGGTTACCGCCAGCTGCGAAGAAGCACGAGGGACCGCACGTTAGAATCGACCAAATCAGGCTGAAATGGAAGGGAGAATGGAAAATATAGAAGACCCATCTCACCTCCATTGCTAAAAAGCACCTGGGATTGATCGATGAATCCCCCTCCTTGTGTTTGCATCGAGTAATCTCCTCCTAGCATGTTCTTCCTTTCCTGCCCGTTTCTGCAACGACCCAAAAAAGAAAAGGGAAAAAAAAATCATTAGAGATAGATAGATAGAGATGCAGATTCAGAGAGAGAGAGAGAGAGAGAGAGAGAGAGAACCTGTTAAGTAGAAGGACATTTGATGGGTATTGAGCTTGAACGGCCATTATAGAAAAACAGAAATGGAGAGGTGGCAGTCGAAGGAGGACAGGTGATAAGAAGGTTAAAGAGATGTGGCGTAGGTTAATAACGTTAACACCAGCAGGCAGAGAGTGAGAGAGAGATCAAATCGAGGTAGCAAAGATAATAATAATCTCCCTCTCGTCTGCTGCCTCTTGTTTTCCTTTCAGCGCCTGCTTTCCTTTTCTCATTTATCACATCGATTTCGAGAAAAAAAGAAAGAGAGAGAGAGAGAGGGATATTGCAAACGAATCCGTCCAAAACGGGCTTCCGTTAGCAGCTTAATGGGAGCACTAATCGTGATTAATATTTAATTATTAAACTAATAGCGATGAGAGAGAAAGAGATGGGATTGTTTGTATATGGCGCATGCTACTCTCGCCAGCTTTCTCCACTCACTACCTGTTTATATTAGAGAGAGAGAGAGAGAGATATTACAGCTCCCTTTCTTTCTTTTCCACCAATAACCTCTCTCTTTCCTTGGGTTTGAAGATTCAAACCTTGTTTGTTTTTCTTATCTTAGAAAATAGAGAAAGGAGAGATGAATGATCTTTCCCTCCAACCTAATCGCTTGGTTTTAAGGTAAGTCCCTTTGCAGTTTAAACAACCCCAATGTTCGCTTTGACCAAAATGCCCTCCTCTTTTTTTCAAGGATCATTACCAAAATATCCACGTCTGGCTTGTCAGCCCCCGTCGGGCCCACGAAAGATCCAGCTTTTTAATAGGGCTGGCCCGACTAGTTCAAAATCCTTGGCCCAAACAAACAGCCGTATCATCAGGAGCCCCTTTTCCAGATCATCAACCCCATTTTTTTTTTTTTTTTTTTTAATTTCTTGTGATATGCGTTTGGATGCATGACTTGTTTGGATTGGAAATTACCAAATTGCGATTGCATTGCTCGGCACGTGTAGATGGAAATTGCACTCAGTTTGATGTTACAATCCTTTGAAATTCAACATTCCAACTTGATCGTAATTTGATACTCTGGCTAGAGTCATGGTTGATACACAGGTGCTCTGAGGTGGACGTGACTTACCCGTAACGGTTGGTGTCCACAATTTCTGCGGCTCATTTTATGGCTTGAGCACTTCAAGTGGGTGTAGAAACAACTACGAGAAAGATTAAAAAATAAAAAATAAAAAATAAAAAATCCTGGCCCACCACCTAGATGTTTATATGCCATCCAATGCCTTGACTAGGTTTCAACGGTGGGCGTTCAATCCCCATTTCACTCGGGGGGTGGCCCACTTAAGTCTTGGGTCTTCTTCACATTCGGGTTTTAAGCGGATTGCCTGGTGTGCTGACGTCACCAAATTATGTAGGCCCCAATATAATGTATGTGTTACATCCACACCATTCATTCATTTTGCAAGATCGTTTTAGAGCATAAACCCAAAAGTGACACGGATCCAAAACTCAAATAGAGCACACCAAGGGACAATGATTCCCACTGTTGCAACCTTCTTGGGCCCACCATGATCTTTATTCGCCGTCCAATCTATTCATAATATTGCACCGACCTGGATGATGATAAAAAAATATATTAGATTGATCCAAAACTTCTGGACCCCAAGAAGTTTTCAATGATAGACATTCAACCCACACTGCTTTACGTAGTGTGGTCCACTTGAGTTTTGGATTTGTTTTATTTTTCGGCTAAAGCCCTAAGTTGAATGCCACACGTATCAGGGTGGGTCGGACATAACTTGGTGACATCATCACACCACAGAGGTCAATGATGTGTGGCACACCACGCAATCAGCTTCCATTTAGGTTCATGACTTACTTGAAATAGCAAAACGGAAGGCTATAATTCAAACATCCCACAGTGACCCTATAGAGCTTGGGGTTGTAAGAATTGATATCATCTGCTCTAACAGAATTTTTCTGTTTGCCGATTTTCTGATTGGTCCAACTTAGCATATGTCAACACATGTTAGCACCGATTGCATTAAATGCAAGGCTGACAACGATATTAGCTGGACCAATCAAGTGGTTAGCAAGCAAGGAAATCCTGTTGAGGACGAGCAGACGATCCGGACACAGGGCTGTAAGGAGTGGGTAGTTGTTTCCCTCCACGTGGCATAAATTGAATAGTACGCGGATTACTTGCGAAAGCCATTCGTAGGCATCTCCTACGCTCGAAATCTAGGTGGGGTCCACCGTGAAGTTTGTGAGAAATCTACACCGTCCAAACATTTTGTGAGATCATTTTATGCGTTGCGACCAAAACTGAACATGATCTAATACTCAAGTGAGCCGAAAACGTGATGATTGTACTTCCATAGTTGAAATATTCGTGGGGCCGTAGAAGTTCCGAATGAGGATAATATTTGTGTTTTCGTTCATCTCAGTAGGAATGACATCATGAACGGTATGGAGGGCATATAAACATCACTGTTGACCCATAGATGTTTCAGCAATAGGAATTTCCTTAACCACCTTTTGCTTTAGTGCGGCTCACTTGAGTCTCGGATCCCATTTGCTTTTTTGTCGCAACACTTAAAATAATCTCACAAAATGGTTGGACAGCATAGATTTCTCACAAACATCATGGTGCGCGCCCCACCTAGATTCCAAGCACTGGAGACGCCTACTAAAAGCTTTAGCAGGCAATCCGAGTCCAATTGATTAGTCAATTGGACGCTGATTTCCTACAAAAGCCCTGCGGTGGGAACCTAGGTAGGCCAATAGTGATATTTTCGATAAATCCACTAGTCCATCCGTTTTGGGAGCTCATTTTAAGACGTAAGATAAAAAAATGAACAGGATCTAAAGACTTGAGTGGGCCTGACAAAAGGAAAAGATGGGTAGATTAATTACTACAGTTGAAGCCTCCCTGGGTCCATAATGATGTTTATGAGACATCCATACTGCTCATAACTCCATTACTGATGGGATGAACTGAAAACACAAATATTATACTCATCCGAAACTCCCATTGCCCCACAAATATTTCAACAGTGGACGTTTAATCCTCACTATTTCAGCCCACTTCATCTTGGATCCGGTTCATTTTGGACTTATGTCCTAAAATGAGCTCCCAAAACGGCTGCGAGGGGTGGGGCCAAGGTTTCTGCACAAGGCTTTCGCAGGAAATCCGCGTCCCTAGCCAATCTCTGAGTTGTGGGCCCCATTGTATATGGATAATCATGAAAAAAAAAAAAGCTTATTAGTTTAAAAGTTTTACACTCAACTCGACGGACACTTTCGTTGAATTCAGACCCTTGGCTATTTTTCATCTTGACCGTCTAAAACATTTCCATCCATCGACCATAAAATGGCGATCCATCTAAAAAGGGCTCCCCACGTTTGTTGCTTCATATAACATTTGACTTATACAACTCATGCACAAAAATCTCAAAACCTGTGTATCAACCATCACACTCATCTAGAGCATCAAAGCTCTTATAGGTTGCAGCAGGATGCGTCAAGCTCTTGCCTTTGGATCTAACATATCTTTCAATACCCGAAATTGTTTACATGATAGGTCTCAATCTAACCTTAGGTGGAGTACAGCTAAAACATAGAAATCTTATGAAATATTTTAATTCTTTGATCATTTGTCTCTTTTCTTTCAAAAGTGGACCATCCAACCTTAACCATTCAACAATCAAAGGATTGAATTTTCATTCTAGAGATTTTTGGGTGTGGCCCACCTAAGTGTTTGGTTCAATGAGAAAGGCCCTAATCCACAGCCTTAACTTTGGTCGTATTTTATTGCAGTAGTGTTCAAATGCATTCTAATTTCTAGTAAACCTCCTTTTCTAATTCCAAAAGCTTAATCCGTGGAGAATGGATTACCTGCCTCTAAAGTCAAGGCATTTTGGTGCATCCAGATTGTGTACAACACGTGGCATATTTGTAGGATGATATGAACCGTTCATCCAGCGGACTCATCTGTTGATTGACTGTTGACCATTTTTCTTAATTATATTATTTTAACCGTCTAATAAATGGGTCTTTTCTTGCTTATCGTTGTTGGCTTTTGTCTTTTAGTGTTCATTTGTATGCCATCAAGCACAGGTCTAGAACTGCCTAACCACTTTTGATTTTTGGACCATGCCCAACCACTATCAAACCATGACATAAACGGTCTTCATTTGATCCATGTGTGACACTTATTCAAAATCACATGAGACACGGAATCTGTATTGTTAAGACTGAAAAATACAATTTTGCTGTGAGAAATGGTCAGTGCTGATATCACCCTTTCTTTTCCACCAGATCATTACATTTGTAGAATATCCAATCTGTGAGAAAGGTTCCTGTGATGATCACATGATAGGAAAATCAATCTGGTCCGTAAACTGGGTGGGCCATGCTGGTATTTTGAGTAGGAAGCGGATTAGCTGTTGCCCAGGTAACACCTTAGCGGGGCCCACATTGATGTAAATTTTGTACATCCACACCGTCCATCTGTTTTTCCATCTGATTTTAGGACACAAGCTCAAACCTCATGAAGATCCAAATCTCAGGTGGATCATACCACTAGAAACAGTGATGAACGATAATTAATAATTTTTTGTGGGCCAGAAAAGTTTTGGATCGAGCTTATCCTTATATTTTCCCTTCATCCATGTCTTCTTGACATTATCAACAAGTTGGATGACAAATAAACATTACGAAAATCATAAGATGGGCCCTTTGAAGTTTTTAATGGCCAGGCATGCAATCAAAACTGTTTCCTGTGGTGTGGTCCACTTGAGATTTGTATCTGCTTAAGTTTTTGGACCACAGCTAAAATTGGATGGAGAAACAGATGGACGGAGTGGATATACAACACATCATCAAGGTGGGCCCCATAGTAAGGGTAACACCTATTCCTCTCCATTCTAAGTAATACCACTTGTACATGTTGGCCAGAGAAAAATTGGGTGTATCACAACTTATGGTACAGCCCCATATTTGATACCTTCCTGTCTCTACTGTACAAATCATATTGCAATTCAATTCAATTGTGCATCCAAACGCAATTGGGTTGATGGGAAGGGCATTTTCGTCATTTTAACAAAAGTTGGACGGCTATGATAATCTTCTCTAAAACCAAGAAAGATTTTATTTTGATTTTTGTTGCGACAAAGAAAGAAATATAGAACCTACCGATGCCAAGAATCAACAGAAAGGAAGTTTGATGGTTGATGATTTTGGGAAGCGAAGTAATTCAGTACTCATGCGGAGTATGATATTTCCTACACGTGCACTCGATGAATTCTCCATTTGATTAGAGAAAACTCAAACTAAACCGTCCAAATCGTGGGTCCCACGCTAGATAGGTCATAACCTCAAAATCGTATTGATTTCAATGAATCCAAGCAATATTTACTTCAACTGTTCATTGGGTGCTGCTCATTGGCGAATGAGGAATCAATTTAGAGTTCTATCAATATCAAGCAAGGCCCACGAATTGGACGGTTGGTTATGACTTAGATGGATTTTAAATGGATAATTTTTTTGATTGAATGGTCATGATCGTTTATACTCTGTGGGAGTATGGAAGCTTTTTTCTTACGGTCAGCCGGGCAGGCATTGTACATTTTCTTTGCTTTGGACCCACGACGACGGTGTCTTCAATTAATCACGGGTTAACCCGGCACGGCAGTTTTCAGCATCTGCCCCACTCTTCATTTATTAATATGGTTCACTCTCCACCGTACATTTATATCATAATTAAATTCCGACTGTCCAAATCATGGGGCCCATTGTTGGGTGGAGCGTAGCGTGAAACGATCTAGCCGTCCAATTAGTGGCCTTTAAAGGGACAGGCAGAAATTAATTGCCTAGTTATCAAACTTTACTGGGCAAAATCCAATGGACAAGCTATCCAATCAGTGTGACTTTCGGGCTGTGTTCCGTAGATGATATGGCCCACTAATTGGATGATCTGGATCGTTGTTAAATATCCCACATGGATGAGTCACCACTCACCACATTCTAGAAAATGGGTAAGTGGGGGGAGGAAGCAGATTGCGTACTGAGTAAACTCTGTCGGGTCCACCGTGATTTTATGTATTTTATCCGTTCCGTCCATCCATTTTATCAGATAATTTTAGGACTGGAGACAAAAAAAATGAAGCACATACAAATCTCAAGTGGACCACACCACAGGAAATGGTGTGAATTGAACGTCTACCTACCATTGAAAAATTCCTGAGGGTCACAGAAGTTTTGGATCAACCTCATATTTGTGGTTTCCGTTCATCAGTTTCTGTGTGATCTTATGAACAGGTGGGATGACAAATAAACATCACTGTGGGCCCTAGAAAGGTTTCAACGGTGGAAATCATTATTCCCACTGTGTCCTGTGGTGTGGTCCACTTGAGATTTATATATGCTTCAATTTTTGGATCAACCCCTAAAATGAGCTGTAAAAACGGATGGACCGCGTGGATAAACCACATACATTAACTGTGGGCCCGAAAGAGTTTACTCAGTACGATGAAAGCGTACTGAGTAACTCAGTACGCAATCCGATTCCGTGGCGGGAAACCAATAACTGGGTCTTTCCCATTTTACGTGAGGAAAGATGCCCCTATTAATTTATTTTAGGTTTCCTCAAATGCCCTTGACGTGACATGCCTGCTTTTGTAACTCGGATGCATGATTTCCTTGTAGGACCCGGGGCAACCAAAAGCTGTATTTGTGTGACATCTACTCCGTCCATCATTTGAGCCAGATCATGGTAATACTTGCGCTCAAAAATTAGGCCCATCAAAGATCAAGTGAGCCACACAGTAATGTTAGATGCCATCCAAACCGTTCAAAAGG
The DNA here is from genome assembly GCA_003013855.2 of Liriodendron chinense. NCBI lineage: Eukaryota > Viridiplantae > Streptophyta > Magnoliopsida > Magnoliales > Magnoliaceae > Liriodendron > Liriodendron chinense. The sequence continues at coordinate 6,832,881 of PVNU02000637.1, read as the reverse complement.
TGAATCCTGACAGGATGATGAATAAAAAGATTAAAAAAGAAGAAGCAAATAATAGCCTTAAAAAAAAAAAATTCAATAGCCCCAAGAACACTTCATGGTAGGTGTCCATCACACTGCATGTGGTTACCCCACATTGAGGAATTTGATTGACCATGTACTACTTTTAAGTTGGAGCGGCAAAGCATGTTTGAAAGTTTAGGTCCCAGGTTCGAAATGCCTGGAGACACTAACCCACCCTCACCGGTGGGTGGGTGCATTGTGTGAGTAACAGCATGGGTGTATATGTGTGTGTGTGTGTTTGAAAGTTTAGGTCAAGTACTTAAGGGGCTCCATCTCTTACAACAGTCCATGGCGCAATCAAATCCTGTTATGTATGATTGCATGTCTATTTCTACTCTTTTGTGTGGTGTGACCCATTTAAGCTTTGGGGTCAGTCTTATTTTTGTTGTAAGTCCTAATATGAGGGGGTGCAATTGATCAAAGCATGGATGTCACACATTACTTTGGACGTGCTTCCCGGAGATATTGGATTTTTGTTGCAGGTGAGTGAATGGCCCACAGGGCTTTTGTTGCAGGTTCTCTCCATGAAATTCGCGGTCATTATTCTCAGTGAAATCGACTTTACAGTGCATACATGAAGGTTTGGTGCATGTATATGGCATTGCTTAGAGAGTAATGAATGGAGCAATAGGCCCATCACACCTGCTGGCCCTAGGTCGGTGTATACACCAAACATTCAATGCATACGCCAAAAGGACCCAACCAGATGAACCACCGTTCTAACATGGTTCTAATTCAAAGGGTAATATTGGAATTGGATTCTGATATTCTAGGATTTTATTTTCTTTTCTGCCGTTTGGGTGGAGCCAGGATGTCAATCGTCATTTTCAAGACGCCTCGGGAAATAAGGCGTGTTTCCATGCGTTTGTAATTGCAGATACACCGACTTTATTCTTGCCATTTCTTTAGTGCTAATCAATCCCTTTTTTTAGTCCAATCCACCCATTTTCCGTGCATTTCATGGACCGTCTTTATTATTTTTTTAATTGTTTTTTTGGGTGTGGTAGTTCTTTGTTTTTGGTCATGGCATCATTCTGATCATTTCAAATCTCAACCACTTGCCTACTGTCTATACCCACTACGTATGGCTGAGATCAGGTTTCACTCAGTCCAAAAAAGGCTGCCTGCAACCATCCCATTAGACAAAGGATACCCTCATTTATAGATTAAAACTTTGATGCTCTGGTAGATGCTATGCAATTGCATACGTGGCATACAAGTCAAATTAAATTATAGACGGTTCCATCATGATTCATGAACAAAAAAAAATGCTTATTTTTGGACATTTATTGGATGGTTAAAAATAAATGTTCTATGATTCTATTTCAACAACACCACAAAGAAATGACCATAATTTGGAGATCCTAATAGTTCAATAAATCTTATTTGGAGCCTTTTTGGGTTTGGGCAAAGTTGTATCACGACTATAGTTCATTGCATGCTATTAAGTTGGTCAAATACATGCTATTGTTGAGTAGTTGTACTGTCTCTTGTTTATCAAAGACCTTCTGTTGTGATAAAATGAAAATATTTTGATTGGTGGTCCACTTACACATAGGGCTCTCAATGGAGAGGGTCAGATCCGACATCCAATTCACTCCGAATCCGTATAATGCGGATTTGGATCTTAAAATAGGTCCGATTAGTTAAATGGACCGAATTCAGATCTTAAAATAGGTCCGCTTTATGGATTCATAGGAACATATCTGAGTTTGATCCGAATCCAATTAAGATCCGACTCATTGTCACCTTACTGTATATGTTATATTCATGCTGGCCATCCGTTTTACAAATTATTTTAGGCCATGTCGACCATACCATAGTAAATAGTGGGATTTGCATCATTTTTTTAACTAAATTAAATATACTATATTATATATTTTATATCATATATTTTTTTAGATTTGTGATGGGGGTGGATTCAGACCTAGATCCGACCTGAATCCAATGGTTATATCGATTTTGGATCGGAAATGGATCTAATAATTTATAAAGGGATTAGATATGGATATCACCTTTTAGATCTGAGTTGGATCTGAATTCAACCCGAATCCGTCTACAAATATACGGACTTGGAGCCGGATCTAACTAGATCTAATCCAAATCCAACCCATTGAGAGCCCTACTTACACATTTGCACATGCACATTTCACACATATAAACATTGACACATTTGTCATATTTTTAATGCTTGAATATTGATAGTGACACACATGCATAAGTGTGATGGTTGAACAGTCACTAGCACACACTTAGTGCACATAATCAAGTCATACATGTGTATGAATAAATTTGATTCTTATGTGCCTGAAACTAAATAATGCCATTGACAAGTAGCCCACCCCTTCACTAGGGGCACCCAATCTATGGTCTAATGGTTGTGTATTTGTAATTATTTTCTAAATGTGCATTGGTTTTTATGTAAAGGATGTTATGTCCATAACTTTTACTTCAAATATAACTTTGCCCAAATCCAAACACCACCTTTGGGAAAATGACTTAGCACCAATGAGTTACACAATTTAGTTTGTCTAACTCAAGTTAACCAATGTGATTTGTACAACTTTTTATTGCCTTCATATCATGCGTAGATATTGAGATCATATGACTCACTTGTAGATATTGACACTTGTAGATATTGATATCAACACTTACACTTAGGGTTCATTTTGCAGCGTTGAATGGAGAGGATTTGAGGGCATTTGGAATACATAGTGTGTTTGTTAGTGTCGATTTGAGAAGATTTGGATTTGAGGGTATTTTGAATCCTTAAAAGTCTTTTGTTTGGAAATCATTGCTTGAAGTCATGAATTAAAATTGAACTCTTAAGATACCTCCCTAACGGATAGGAAATCGATTGTCGGTGAGGTGACCTTTTTTATTACTCCCCCCCCCCCCCTCCCAAATCACCTCTCCAGTCTTATCTCTCGATATCCTTTATTGAGATCTCCTACAACCTTGCCCTAATTTAACATCGACTTCATCCAAATCTGGCATTGATGAGAACCAAATTTAGCACTGATGACACCCATAATCGATAAGCGTTCTCTATCTCACTTTTTCTTGTTTTGTGTCTTCTATTCTACTTTTATTGTATGACTCATTGTAAAGATTTCTTATGGTAGGAACCTAGTGGGGACCAACATTATGTATTTGTTTTGTTCATGCCTTCCCTCCTTTTTACCATCTGATTTTCGAGCACGAGCCAAAAGAGGGTCAGATTAGATGCTCACAAGATGTAGTGGGCTTGTGACGTTTGGCATAATTAAATCCTTCCAGAGCCAATCGTGATGTGTATGTTCCTCACTATTCATGACATGTAGTCCACCAGCTTTGGATGTGCCCCATTTTTGGGCTCATAGTGGGCCCCACACATGATGAATTTTTAGTACCAAACTATTAAGCATCATAGGCAGTCAAAGTATCAATTAACTCCTAAGTCAGAAATGGGCAAATGCGATGGCTCTATTTCACATGTATTGTTTTATAAAATGATATGCAATTTGCATGATGTGTGTTTAGACTGTAGTCGTATATATTGATATTGAATTTGATGAGTTTCATCATCTAGAACATATGGGCTTTTGTGTTGGGTATAAAATTTAGTGGGCCAACTTTTGTAGTTCACCTAAAGTTCAAAATTACATCATTTTTATCTAAAGTGTATATCTCGATGGTCTTATTGTAATGACAATTTATAATGTGACACGTGCTCATTTTGAATATTGTAAATGATTTACTTAATCAAATTCAGATTCCTGTAAATATACTACAAAATTCGAATGCATTTTAAATCCAAATTATGAAACATAATTTTTTGATTCTAAAGTATTCCAATTATAGGTAGCTAAATATAATTGAGGATTTCAATTAAAAGGTATTTGTGGTTTTGATTTCAATGTATTCCAAATATAAGCTATCAAATGAGCCCTTATTAATTTACTTACTACCTTGTTTTCATTTTTTTTTTTAATTGAAGGGGGGATCAAGGGGAGCTAATCACCTACAGGCATGATATAAGAACTTGTGGTACTGTATTATCTTTTCCGCCACATGTGTAAGACATCAGTGTCATTCAAGTCGTATGCCTTGCCATGAAGATCACCTTACTAGAGAAAGGCCACTCTAGTGTTTAGGTGGGTGAAATTGTCTCAACATTCAGGATTAACCTCCTAGTGAGCGGGTCAGTCTGATTTTAGAGAGGTTATTTTCATAGTGGGCCCTATACATGTAGCAGATCAGGAGAGTTATACATATAATAAAGGTGCCATTAGGCTATTGATCTATTATAAATGTGACACGTTGATGATGCCCCAAAACAATCAAATTGCCGGCTACATCATTAAAATTATATTAATTTAATTATTTGAAGTTCAAACATTGGCCATATAAATTGATGGTTTAAAAACGTTGGTGAATCGCTTGTTTGTGATCCTATGGTTGTGACCCATCAAAGCTTAAAATTTCATCATTTTTTACTAGAGTATATACATCAATGGGTTTATTACAATCATTCGGTCAAATATCATATATGTACACTAATTTGGGATATTAAAGTTTATTTAGTTATCAAATTTAAATTTCTGTAAATATGCTACAAAATTTCAATGCTTTCTTACTTTTCGATTCTAATGTATTTCGATTATAAGCTGACAAACATAACTAAGAATTTAGAATTACCTCAACTTGTAATTTAAATTCCAATGCACTCCAAATCTAAGCTCCCAAACAAGCCCCAAGTGTGAACAAGCTCTTGATATTAGACCCATTGAACACTTGCATTGGAGGATCAATCACACTATGCCAAAATAGTGAAAAAATGACGGACCAAAACCCTCGCTGATAGGGATTAGTGACTATTCTAGCTCGTCGCAGGAACACTAGCCGTTTTCTATGTCACAAACGAAGATAGTTTATGTGGAGACTATGATGGACTTATATGTGTACTAGACTTGATGATGTATGAGAGTTCAAGTTTCTAATGTCACTTTTGCTCACTTACGGAGCTAATTGCAGTGGTTCGTATATAAGTGTTTTTGGTTTCATACATTAGGATTCGGCTGAGGTCTATATAATCTAATAAAGGCTAGTTAATGTGGGATTAGGTGGTATGGAATTGCATTTGGTCCAATGTAAATTCCTTCTGATGTTTAGAAGAGATGGGAAAGGTTTGATGACTCTAGTATCATATCATCCAATCCTAACAAGAGATGAGGTATAATTTTTTGGTGAATTTTGAAATCCACTATATATATTTGTGTGCCCAATGTTGCTGCATGTGTTTTATCTATGTTATCCATCCATATGCACCCTTTACATGTGACAATTGAGTTGTATATAGATAGAGGTGGCCGACATCAATTGTGAAATTTGACCTGTTGATTACAATTCTATTATGAGAGATTCTGAACTGGTCCTGCAAACATGAGAGAAAGCTAATAAGCCCAAGGGCCCAAAGTAAGGGTCTTTGGCTCACTTTGGAGTTAAGGAGACAATGATCGTGACTGAGTTCGACACCTACAATAATTGTATAAGACCACACCCTTAGTCCTCTGTTAAGGTCAAAGATTGATGATTTATCTACGACACTCCGCCTGCCCTCGAGCCATTATAAGCTTAGATTATTCGTTCGAGGTCTACAATTCGATTTGGACCCCAAAAGTGAGGAAGCTCAGGATATCAAGCCCCCCCCCAAGCAGGACTGACCACCTTTTAAAGGAGGTACGTGGTATCTGAGTGGGTCCAGATATTTCGAGATCTCTTTCTACTCTTAGCAGGACCTCCCCTACATGATAGGAGGGGAATTCTTTCCTTACTGGGACTCTACCAATGTATCCTAATTGGACTCGACTCTTTAAAAAGTCCCCTCAAGTCCTATACAAAGGGCTAGAGTCTCTACTCTCAAGGTACAACACATTTTAGCCTTAAACCCCTCCCTTTGAGATTCTTGTGAGCTTGACTTAGTCATTGAAGAGTTTCTAGCCGTATAGCGGTACCTCCCCTATGCCTACTGTCCTTTTCTTGCAGGTTCGGCGAACTCAAGAGGATCTCGAGCATCCTCCATCCAAGGAGAACGAGAGGGTGAAAAGCTACGAGGCCGACCTTAGTTGACCTCATTGGTTCTCCAGATTTGTGTGACAACAAATTCCATGGTCCATTAAACACAGTTCAATATTTTTCCTAAAGAAAGAAGTTGATCCAAATGTGGGAATGGACTTCAAAATACTATGATATTATCAGGCATATAAGCACTGTGCAATAATAGTGTTAATTCCACCAAATGCAATTCAAACAATTTAATCTAGCATTCTAAACATGCCTTAAGGGATCCACTAATCTCCTAAGAATACTCTTATGACTAAGATTTGATAGATTGAATCATATATAAAGTGGTTTTCACTTTTATCAGTGATATAAAAGTTTCAAATGGTTTTACAAGTTATTTTTATCATTATTTTTTCATTTACTATTAAAATATTTTCAACTAACTTAATGATAATTCTAATGGTTAAGATCTTTTGTAGTTTGTCACTTAATTTACATTAGATTTTAATTGAGGATGGATAGTCATACTCAATTAAGAGATGAAGTTAATTTAGATATATGGTTTAAGTAGGATTCACAGACTCTAGATTAATGGGGCATACCAAAGCATTGAGGATGGCAAAACATCATAACTAATTCTTCCTTATAAACAAAATCTTCTTCTAAAGTTTGAGATAATTATATAAGAGAGTCTTTGGACAACTTTTTTTTTTTTTTTTTTGTCAGTCATGCAACCCACTTTGAGAGAGAGATTGATTCTCTTCCCTTTCCTAGGTTCGAGATATATATATATATATATATATATATATATATATATATATATATATATATATATATATATATATATATATATCCACATAACATTATTTATTAATCTAGACCATTAAAAGTATTTAATACTTTCTATGCGTCCCATAAGTCTAACACAGCCCCTAATTGAAGGTCTCTAAAGTCTTAACATAGCCCCCTAATTGGAGATTTATAAAGATTAAAGCCATCAAAATGGACTATCTGGATCACCAGATCATGGACCCCATTGGTAATGGCGCATGTGAATCTTCTTTACGACTGGTGTCCTCGTCCCTGGTACGCAGAATGAGTTGATTAAAAAATCTAGAAAAAGAAACCAAAAGATACCGATATAACTACGAGATCCAAACCGTCCATAAGGAGGGCCCCACTGTGTGAATAAATACAGGGCTGAAGGAAAGTTGGTTGAAATTTTATAAGCCATCTCAGCCTGAATTATGGAAGAGAACATCATCAAGGTCGGGCCCACCCCACCTGTTAGACGGATTGGATGCTGCTTGTCTGCCACGTCTGCCAATCCAGCTCCATGTAGAACCTACCCTACGCGTGTGCCCACTACATGTTGACGGATCTAACGCATGACCTACCAAGATCCTATACGTGCGGGTTCTTAATTAGTTGCTTCGAACAGTTGGACTTTGGAAATGATCGATCTGGACCGTCCATTAGGCGAAGAATTCATTTTAAGGGTTACAATTAATGAGATTACTCCCACAGATTGGATCATCACATTCCTCCTCAAGTTGGTTTTCTTTTTGTTAACCATCCATATTATTCAAGCCACAGAAGGGATGGTTAGGATCGTCTGATAAAGGTGATTCGTTAGCAACTAAAGCAATCCAGGATCATGCCCAACTAAAGCAACACAGTAGGCTAGACCTGTTTTCCTGTAAACAATCTTGGCCGTCGTTTTATCAGCATAGATAGTGTATGAACCGTGAAATTTTTGTACCATAATAAATTGATGTTGTACTGGGCCTAACGGACGGTCCAGATCCATTGATTGTACTGACCATGTTTCTCTATGCATCTAGGGGCAATATAAGTTCTAGTACTATAAAGAGTCATATGTGCCGTAGATCTGAGCCGTACAAAAACAGTCACCCCACCCCGAAGGACACCTGGAGCAGAAATTAGACTGATCGGGCCCATGAGGCTGGCTAGACGGGTACGTCCAATCAATTCGTCGGTGGGTCTGATTGAAATTGTCCTTCGGATCTGATGCATGTTCTTCGCATTTGATGCATTGGCACGTTAGACTGCAGTCCTTGAGAATGCACGGCACGTGAACTACACGGGTAGGGGAGTAGTATCTCATTCTTGAATTTCAAAAAAAACAAGAAAAGAGACAGAGAGTTTGTTACTCTGGAGTGTGATGGTTGATACACAGACATTTAGAAATTGCATGCGGGGCATAAAAGTAATCAAATCAAAGCATTCGAAGTATGCTCATCAATTTGCATGAATAACGCACAGAAGATTACTGATCATTAGATCATCTGAGTCTATCCAATGGTCCTAATTCCACAAAAAAAAAAAAAAAAAGTGTCCACGAATCAGAGGCTGTGATTGTTCAAACAATCTGGTTTTCGGATCTTGACTCGGAGACAGTAAACTCCACAATTTAGGCAGTTTAACCGGAGTTAGTGTATTCCACGTAAGCAATTCATAGATGCCTGCGTATCAGGCATCATGCATTGCCCGAGTATCATATATAACTCCACGAGCATTATATGATAATATCCAGGTTAAAACGAAAAAGAAAAAAAAGAAAAAAAAGACACATACAGTACCTATACAGGGCATCAGTACCATCCAAAAGGTATGCCCCATCCTGTAGATCACTTTTCAAGAAAAATCAGGCTGATCCTTTTACTATCTGAACCACACATGTATGTTAAGACAGACCGTTGATTGTCCATTGATTTCAATGTGGTACTCACCTGCTGAGCGGAACGGCCTGATCTTTGTCTAAGGTGATATTGATAGCGGGGCCAACTGTTTTCATGGTATTGATGTCGTAGACAAGGAGCATGTTGTCTGGAAAGATGGTACGGTACATTGCCAGCACTGTGTTTGGGGTACACGCCGCGTTTATTGTCCTGACGAGATGGGCCATGTCTCTGTCGTTTCTCACCGTGAAATTCTTGCTTTAGAATCTTGAATTCATTCTGTTTGGCAGGCATAGATTTTCAAAATCCTATATCTTATGATTCTACGACATTTGGAACTTTCATAAGGTATTAATAGTGATGAATTAAATGCTCTAAGAACTCATGCGTGTTTAACATAAGAGAATCATTGTAAGATAGATATGGGCATGCATGACCTAAAAATAAGGTAATTCCAAGCTTTTGATGGCATATAAAAATATCTTACTAATTTTATAATTAAAACAAAATCTTATTTTTTAATAGTTGTCCATTTTTTTCTATTTTGTAGCACATATAATTGCATTGGTTTGATTTTTTTAGCATCTAATTGTAATAATGGGTATGTGATTGAAAACGTTTAGTGATGTGAATGAATATGAATACCTTGGGGCATGTTTGTTTTACCTTTTCCCATGGTAAATTCTGATAAGTTGATAATAATTATTAACCGTGGGAATTTCATGCAAGTGGTGGTTTTGACGTGATAGTTTCACGAGAATTGAGTAGAATAATGAAATACATAACATTTGTAGGGCCTACTGTTATGTATGTCTGACCCACATTGTCCATTTATTTAACTAATTTATTTATTGCATGAGGCCAAAAATTAAGTAAATCCAAAATAAATGTGAACCACGCAAAAGCTAAAATGAGAATTGAACACTTATTGTTGAAAACTTTTTGTGACTCATAAAAGTTTTAAATTAGGCTATAGTTTACTCTCTTTTTTTCCTCTTCTTTTTCTTTTTCTCCACTTCATCCATGTGACCATTTGGACAAGTTAGAAGACTAAACAGCACTATGGGCCCTTCACAAAATTTCACTCTTAGCAGTCAATGTCATTATTCTCCCGTGGTGTGGTCCACTTGAGCTTACAATTTAAGCTGCTTTTGAGTGGATGCCCTATAATGAGCTGGTAAAACAAATGGATGGCATGTGAATCAACCTTCCAACCTGAGTGGAAGCAATTGATTGAATTGATTCAGCTAGAGTCAAACATATTTCAAACTGTGGATATATGGTTACATTATAGCATAGTGTGATGAAAAGAAACCAGCTGAAAAGCAGCGACCGGATCTTAAAAAGCAAAGCAAACCAGCTGAAAAACGTATGTGCTAACGCGCATTTGACTAACGGGCTGAAAAGCGGTTGCTTGCTGGCTTAAAAGCGGTTGCTTGCTGGCTTAAAAGCTTATTAGTAAAACACATTGGGTGGGACCCATTGATTTCACATACCAATATGTGGCAACTCATTTTCTTTGAGATATATTTACTCCCTGATTTTCATCTCTCCAGACACCTATTAAAAGTAATCATAACCCATGGTTGGCATTGCCCAATCATAGCCACACTTGTTATGAATGACAATTCATCCATGTATGGTGTGAAATCATGTGGGCCACATCATATAATTGTTCTCTTAATGACATAGAGCACATTAGGACTACCCCATCATAGCTACACTCGTTATGAATGACAAGTCATCCATGTACATTGTATCATTATGTGGGCCACATATCATATAATTGTTATCTTAATGACATACAGTGCATCTGGGTACATGCACGTTTGACCTTCTTATGCTAAGACGGGAATCGTCTATAACACCTGTTTTACTCAGTGCATAAAATTCACAAGTACTTTGGGGCCCACCATATTGTGTATGTGAAATCCAGTCTGTGCATCAGCAAGGCTCTTCGATTCTAAGGTATGTGAATAAAAAATGAGCCAGATCTACACTAAGGTGGGCCACACCAGAAAGAATGGGAATGAGATGCCAACCATGATTTTGTTTGTGGGGCTTTATGGTCTGTATCTTTCATCAAACCCGTTCATCAGGTGTGACTCATTAGGATGAAGGGAATCCATGATATTAGCACAATTTTACATTATTCCCTTTAGTGTCGTCCACCTAAGTTTTTTTATGGGATGATCTTTTGTATATCTAGTGAACGTGAAGGTTATCATGTGATGGACGGAATAGATCACATTGAAAGCATGGTGGGGCCCAAAGAGGTTGGGTGTTTGACCTGGTGTTGTAGACGATTCCTCACCCTAAATACATACATCCATCTCTTTCTCATCAATCAGTCTCGGTTGAAGGCTTTCCCCATTTCACACGTAAGAAATTCTTTGTAGTCTTTCGACGGTTTCTGGGCCAGGGTAGACTGTCCGTTCAAAGCATGTATCTCAATCAGACCGTCCAATCAATGGTACCTTTGTGGATGCAGTGTATTTTCAAAGTCATGTGTCTGATCATCCCAACAAATCAACTGGTGTCCATCAAATGAAAATAAAGGCGAGTTATTTGATACTCCGGCAGCATTCAATGCTCGATACGCCGGCACTCAGAAATTGTAAACGTGACACACCCCAACTCAAATTAAAACGTCTAAATAATGGAAGCCACTGTTGATGATTTATGGCCCCAAGATCTGATTGTTTGAACAATCGTAACTTCTGATTGTTGGACAGCTGGTTGTTGAAATAGGACCTTGGATATTCTTCATTTGAACCATCCAATAAATGTCCACCAATCTTTGATAGTCAAACAATTGAATAAACGTAATTTTTGGTCCGTGACACATCTAAACCAGGAACCATGATGTGGACGGTTCAATTTAAATTATTTGTATGCCACGCATGCAATTTCTAAGTGCATTTGTATGAAAATTTAAATGGGAGCTATTTAATGCTCTATCAAAGCGTGATGGTTGATACTCAGGCACTAAAGAACTCTACATGTGGTGGTGTACAACAACTCCCACAAGACCTTCCAAATTGTCGGATCCACTGTGGATATGAAACCTATTCAAAATGAGATCCATTGAATGATTCTGATTGTGGATGTTTATTTGTTGAATTTGGACCGTTGAATGTTTATCATTTCAGTCATTCACTAAATTATCCAAAATTTTAAAATTGATAAAATCTGATTAAAGCGAGTTTTAATCCAGGTGTGGCCTATGATTGGAACGGTCTTGATTTACTTAAAAGGGCAGCTGCATGCAAAGTACGTTGGAAGAGTCACCCCCCAAACACATACAAAGGGCTGCTCCACAAGTAGCAGACAGATACCTAATCCAAACCGTCCAAATTGTAGAGCATGATACCGATGATTCATTTCACCAAAAACTACACTGATGGATCCTCCTAGCTTTCATGTTTTTGGACATCAAATGGATGTTAGACCTATGAGGCTATGTAGTTCGTATGTGTGGGGTCCACCATGATTTGTGAATGGCTTCGAATCCGTCAATCATGTGTGCCCATTGTCTTAATGCCGACCCGAAGATTAGGATTCAACCAAAGGGAACGGTTGAGATCGGGTTGCCCACCGTGTGGAGCCCACCGCACGTCTTCTTATATGCCATCCGATCCATTTATAAGATGCACCCTCTCAAGATGAGTGGGCACGTAAAAAATAAGACCATTTCAATACTTAGGTGGTCCACACCACGTGACCTTATTAGAGGTGTTAGGCATGATTTTACACGGTGGCCCAGATGTCCAGTTATTGGATTCAGATGTTAGTATCACATTGCTCCCATCCATTGTGGGCCCCACCATTTGGACGGTTTGATGCATGTAGTCTGATAGAGAATTAATAAATTTCTCCTCTGGAACGTACCAGGAAAGCGTCCTGCAGCTTTTGTTAAGAAAATGTGGTGGCAAATTTTCAAAAGATAAAGCATAAAGCTTTAAAAAAGTCCAAAATTTAAGGATCTACACCTACATATTCAAATTATATAAACCAATGGTTAGGATATTACTTTAGATCTATGATTGTTGCAGAAGTCTGTGATGTCGATCTTTAACCAAATAGCAGAGAGATTAATGTACGCTCTAAGATTGGGTTGGTGCATGCACAGTCGAGAGCCATCTATAAGGTGGACTCCACATGTTTTTTTCACACTTTTTTTTTTTCTACTGGTCTCTCTCTCTCTCTCTCTCTGTCTCTCTCTATATACAGTAGACGTCCTATGTAATGTTCTATTTTGTTCTTTTTATTTTAGATAGAATTCGTGTGTAGGAGGGAATTGCAGTACTCTCAATTATAATTTATTATTATCTAAGAGGTGGACTACAACATAAGATGTTCAATAAGTATGATAAAACACTTTTAATGATTAAATAAAATGTTAACAGTCAAAAACTTTCGATTAAACATTTAAAAAAACAATTAAGTGTCGTACTCAATTAGAACACCACTTGATGAATGATCCAATCACTATGATCTAAGCTACCACTCAATTCCTTGAAGTTATTAGTGGATTCTTGGTGGAATACATAGACTACCACCACATGCTTAATGTATGTACCTAACTATAGCCGTATGTCAGCTACTATGTAACCTCACAAGGTAAGTCAAAGTATAAAACCCAAATAGCTTGTACTAATCAAAGCTAGTATGAGATTAAGTTGATTCAATCCTAGCATGATGGTCTCCTACAATAGAAAGTTAATGCAATCCTTCAATGCAAGTGATTAGCCAGGCCTAAACACAAGCCCTTACATTCCAGGAACATTCATACTCCTGTAATGGGTATGCCATGACACCATTATCTCTAGATAAGGGCCTATTTTAATTTTTTTAGAGTCTTGCAGGCCTATGCACCTTCGCACAGTGTCATGAGACCAAAATCCGAATTGATGTAGCATCCTATGAAACCCTAAGGCTCAACTTTCAACCTAATCCAAAACTCTTGATGGACCATAATAAAGAGAGAGGCAAATTAAGGGAGAAAATTGTTTTCTTTCGTTATGGGCCACCAAAGTTTTGGAATAGTGTAAAAGTTGGGCCCTAGAAGTTTCATGGGGTGTTGCATCACATGGACCGTTCAGATTTTAAGCTCATATCCCGTGAAATGAGTTCTCAAAAATTTCTCACGAGAAGAGGAAGCCGACCTCATGTGAGCTTCCCATAAGGTCAAGGTGTGTGTGCCCCATCATGATGTGAATTGGACATCCACACCGTACATTTAGTGGGACCCCTCTCGGTTAAGGGACATCCCAAAATTCATCTATATTAGGAAATCAAGTGGGCCAAACCATCTAAAATTGTGCAAAATCATGTCTAAAACATCTCAAAGCACTTGGTGGGGCTCACTTGAGTTTTGGATACAGATGAAACTTGGTGTGACCCCTCATCCAAGTGGGGCACACACAATGAATGGGCTGGATGTGTGAACTACATCTCAATGGACCCTACAGAGGATCATGAAGGTTTTAATGAGTGGGTATCCACTCTCAACTGTTGTCTGTAATGTGGCCCACCTAAGTTATGGATTGGTCTGAATTTTAGGCCCAGCCCCCATGGAAGGGTGCATCTAACTGATGGGGTGGATGTCCGATGCACATCACAGCGGGGCCAACACAGCTCAACCTAATGGGAAGCTTCCCATGAGATCCCTCCACACGTGTGTGTGCGCGCGCGCGCGCAAATGGTGTTTAAACTCACATTCCCTAAGATAAGTAGAGGAATTTCTCCCAATGACAGGTAAAATTATAACTAATAAAAGTTTTTCGCTTCTTAAATATGTATCCATGTTATATAAATACCTATAGTCATCAATATAAATGATTATAACAATCATCATTGATCCACCTCCATAACGTATAATAGCCGTTGTTTTGCCTTATAACCAATGATGGGCGTTCCATCCCAACCAATTCCTGGATGTGGACTACTTGAGTTTTGGATTTTTATGATCTAATCCGTCTGTATGATCCATGATAAGGCCCATCAAATAGACGGATTAGATCATTCAAACACAACACCAGATTAAAAGGCTGTAGTCCCAAAATATCCCTTGATACCCCACCGCAATGACTCACTCAAAGCAAATACATCATGAATGATTCAAAATGCAATATGAAAGGGCTTACAAGGATTTTTAAGCAATTGAAATGGCATTTAATTACAAAATATCTCAATTGTAAGCCACTCACCTTTCCCCTTCCAAGCATTGCTTTGAGTCCGGTAAGGGTTAAATCGCCCGACTCACCTGAGTCAAGGGTGACTCATCCAAGTCACTCATAGTGTTAAACCGGATCTGGTCCGATCAAATCTGAGTCGACTCGGATAAGCTGGATGGGACTACGGCTGTAAATGGTCGGGTTTGGGGTGAGTTTGGTTAAAACTAGACGGTTGTATTTACTAAATGGGTATGGTCCAAATTTTAGATCTAGACCTTTTTACTAAATGGGCAGGTCTAGATCCGGTCTAAGTCAACCCATCAAACTCATTTATAAGTGGGTCTGGGTCTCGGGTCGAGTGGACTTGGATCTGAATTTGGTATGTAAATATTTTTACTAGGTTTAAAATTAGGTTTGGATGGGTCCGAGCGTAGATGGGTCCCTTGTAACATAGACCAAACCCATCCATTTACTACATGTGTTTGGGTTGGGCCTAATATAAAGGAAATCAGATCCAGACCCATTTAGCGCAATTGGGTCTATTCTTGGACCCAGATCCGTTCCATTTAGCAAACGGGTCAAGTCCAGGTCGGGTCTAACTGGGCTGGGTCTAGGTACCCATCGGGTCTGTTGACCCATTTATAGCCCTAGATGTGACTCGACCAAACCACTCAATACTCTCCTTTCCCAGTATTATGAGCCCCTTTCCTCTCCATGTGCAGTACAAGTACTAAGTTCCCACAGCTCATGTGCATCCTGCTGCTTTTGCCAGCATAGCTCATAGGTACAAGATCCACACCATCAATCAAGAGGACCCAGACCCGTACCATTTAACAAACGGGTCAGGTCTGGGTTGGGTCTGATTGGGTTGGGTCTGGGTACCCATCAGGTCTGCTGACCCATTTATAGCCCTAGATGGGACTCGACCAAACCACTCAATACTCTCCTTTCCAAGTACTTTGAGCCCTTTTCCTCTCCGTGTGCATTACAAGTACTAAGTTCCCACAGCTCATGTGCACCCTGTTGCTTTTGCCAGCACAACTCATAGGTACAAGATCCACACACCATCAATCAAGAGGACCCAGACGCGTACCATTTAACAAATGGGTTTGGGTCGGGTCTAATTGGGTTGGGTTTGGGTGCCCATTAGGTCTGCTGACCCATTTATAGTCCTTGATGGGACTCGACCAAACCACTCAATACTCTCCTTTCCAAGTACTTTGAGCCCTTTCCTCTCCGTATGCATTACAAGTACTAAGTTCCCACAGCTCATGTGCACCCTGATGCTTTTGCCAGCACAGCTCATAGGTACAAGATCTACACCATCAATCAAGAGGGTCCCACTATGTTGATACCCCATACAAGATGTATTAATTAAGTAGCCAATGACTTACTAAACAAATGCACGGCTGAAAGAAAAAGAAAAAAATGGTAGAAGTTTTCTAAGCCATCCGGCTGTTTCGAACACCGTGGCCTACCTTAATGAGTGGATCAACCTGATTTTTGGTCGAGAACGCCGTATATCACATAGATGGTCAGACCCATCTGATGAATTTTCTAGGAGCTCCTGTGTGGGCTTAGGGTCTAAGTAACCATCCATATGCCGTGGGTTTTTCTTGTTGAATATGGTCCGTTGCTTTCACCGCTTCTGTTCCTAGGATTTGTGCCACGTGGCCTATTCTCGAGGTGGACCACCAGAATATATAACGTTCTTGATCATTAGAGCAACCTGCCTGCGCATCGTAAAGTGGGAAGTGCATGGACCCAACCATGGACTTTATCTAGTTGAATCTGGATTATTTTTTACTCTCAACCGTCTATTTGTAGGCGACAAAATGAAAGGTCAAGATTGTCCCATTGAGGAGGCTCTTTGGACACCCTACATCAACTATGAGGCGCAATAGCATAGTGGTCTGGATAGCCCAGTGCGAGGTGCTGAGTGTACAAAGAAATCAAGGATTTTTCAACAAATAGGCTTATATTTGAGGGGGTATTTGCAAATTTACAGGGGCTTTGGAACCTGAGGTGCTCTGGTTATGGTGGTACTGGCTGTTGTGGGCCCACATGATGTTTTCATGACATCCGATCGGTCCATTAGATTTTTCCCGTAATGTTTTTAGAAGGAACCGAAAATCAGGCTGATCCAACAGGTGGACCACACAAGAAGTAGCAATTAGAGGGGGGGGACCCACCATTGATTTTTTCAGGGGGTCGCCAGAGTTTCAGATTATCTGATTTATCGGTATCCCTCATCTGAGGCGGATAAGTCAGATGAATGGACTGGATGGTGGATGCACAACATGGCGAGCCCCCCATACAAATGAATGTTGAGCATCCCCTCTCAAAGTGTGGCCCACCTAAGAATTGGATCTATCTGAATTTTTATAATCAAGGCCAAACTACAGGTATATATCTGATGGACGGGTTGGATCTCCTGCATACAATTCATTCATGGGACCCACAATTCATGGTATATATCTATAGCCGAGTACCTGTGTCCCACTAGAGAGCACCTCTTGAAGCTTTGGCAAAGGTATAATGCATATTTGTGAAATTAATTTAGAAGAGAAATGATAGCATAAACCAGCTACATGAACTTTTAGTACAGCCATTTCTTTTCGAATATCCGGTCCGTCTAAAAGGTGGGCCACGCCATAATGAAAATAGGCCGATCTACTCATGGAGCAGTTCACAGCGTTAAAAATAATTCAGCTGATGATATGATTTAGTGTGCTGGTGTGTCCCTATCAATGGTTGGATTTCCCTGAATTTAATAGGGAGTGATCATCATGGCGTGGCCCACCTTCTGCACGGATTAGATATTAGTCACATATGACGCGTTGGCTAGAAAATGGCTGTATGGAATCATTCAGCTATTTTAAAGCTACATTGTCTACAGTCAAATGCCTCGGTGCTCTCCAGGTGCTATAGGTTATGGTGCTCCTAGTTCCATTGGATCTCTTGGAAATTTCAATAGATGGATCTGAACTGTACATTTATGTCTGGAACACATTTTGGTGGGCGAACTTGTAAACATCACAACTGATTGGATGATCCAATACATCCTTGATTTGCCCTTTTTTTTTGTACCCATTCTATCTCCAACCAATGGATGGATGGTTAGGATTGCTTAAAAAATGTTCTTCTTTAGAACCATAAGCAATCCATGAGAAGCCCTAGAAAATAGACGGATGAAATTATTAATTAGACCTACCATCCATATTAAAGGCCACTGATCGGATGGTTAAAATTCTCTGAAAGCACTGCTGCTCATTTCTCTTTTATAGTTAGGCACTTAGGCCCACTTTTTTCACTTTTATTAAAGAGAACAAATCACGTGCAGGTGCGTGCATCATAATTTGTCATGCCATCCAGCTTTACTGCTAAAATTCCAATTTTGGAGGACATCTGTACCGTAAAAATGGTAGTTCCTATCATGAAGATCACATGGTACAAAAATCAGGCCGGTTGGTTCATAAGGTGGGCCACACTTAATAATAGTGGTCAGCCTGATTCTAGGCCCCACCATGAATATCACTACACGGAAAATCAGGTTGTTCGATTCATGAGGTGGGTCACTTTTGTACGGAAAGATTTGGATGGTTTAAAGAGGATCGCCACCTGCCAACAATTCATATTCACGTCCACGTGTGGTTTGGCCCACCATCTTGGTTTTTTGCATGTGGTCTGAACGGCTCGGATGTTCTCACACGCTTGCGTGTGTACAGATAAATGTAGAGATGGGTGCGGATGGGACCTGTAAACCTCATGAAGCTTTTGTATATATCTTGTTTTAAAAGAGTTCATGCACACTATTCATGAGGGTCACGGGTTCATACCATCATGGGCCCATCATCCAACGGCTCCAGTTGTATTCACCTAACCAACTTGGAATTTATTTCTTTTCAAGAAAAGAAAAGTCAGATAAGGAAATCCCACTATTTTGTTTCAATAATTAAGAATATAAACATGTCAGGTGTGCCGATTGTGACATGTCCGTCCGTAGGGATCGGCTTTTTTGGTGGGCCCCACCATGACTTGGCAACCTCTTATCATTTCTCTTGGAGCTCTTCTATTTAGGGCCCTGGATTTTTTTTTTTTTTTTTTTTTTTAATTTTAAGAACTTAGGTTTTGATTTTGACAATGGGCCCCATGGTTAGCTAATCCAGACCATTGATCACATGAATCCAGATTCCAGACCAAAGTGGCTCTTTTTAGTTGAATGTGGACCGTTGTTGCATTTTGTGTGTGTGTCTTTAATCGTCTATATGTGGTCACAAATTGGAAGTTGAATGTTGTCCTGTCAAGGAGATTCCAATGGCATAGTCAATCAACGGCTGGATGCAACATATCAATGGGCCGTATTAGCAATCCATGGGCACCAGTTGTTAGAATTGAAAACGAGTGTCCACTGTTAAATATATGGGCCATGTGTTATATGATTCCTTCGTTATGGAGACGATATTGTTAAGACCTTTTAGTTGTTCTTTAACCAAGGTTGGACGGTCAGAAGATTAGGCCCCACCATCTGCCCAGGTTATAGATTTGCTTGCACCACCATATGGTGGCCCACTCATAATGGTGCTGTATACTCCAAGAGATTGCTCATTTCGGCTGAACCGAGAGTAGATGATGTGGACCCACAATCTAGTGGTCATGATGATAGAACATAACCATAGTGTAGGTGGGCCATGGTCTAAGCAACACCATTAATGCATGGAAAAAAAATAAGATTACTGCTTTCTTCTTCTCAAAAAAAATCTAGAATACAAAAAAAGAAAGCAAGCCTCTATAATAAAAATATTATAGTGAATAATGGGTGAATTGTTTCTTTGTAATCCAATTGTTATGGCTTTAAACTTCTCCCAAATAGTAGATTTATTAAAATGGTAAATATGAGCTTGTGTAACTTAAATTCTATTGGATGAATAAAACAAAGGAATTCAAGTAATTAATAACAAAAAAATAGCAGTTGTCATAAAAGATATCGTGATCTTGAACTCAAATAGAAAGTTGATCCTTTAAATGGCCTTATTTTTCGAGACCATTTAAAGGTTAATAGACCTTGGTGATGTAGGCCTTGTCAATAGCTTTTCAACCACACATTATAAATCTAATTCCAATAATTGATAGTAAAGTGATTAATTATGTTTCTTTTTCTCTAAATTGAATTTTTGGCCTAATTTCTCTTTATCTTGATGGTTCGTGAAGTCATCTATGATTTGTCCTACATTATGTTAATTGCAAGGATTAAGAGAAATTTAGTAGAAAAGTTCAATTTATAAGGAAAAAAAAAATTTATTAACAAGGTATATATCTTAGCCACTTATAAAGATTTATTGGCCCTTGAATGGTTTTACAAAAAGAAAAAAAAAAATAATTGTATAACTTTTAAGGTGTTTTATGGCTAGGAGAGTCACAAGGTAACTTAAAATCCTTCTTTCAACTATTTAATAGAGTTCGAGTGAATTTATTACTACTTTTAATAATTTTATGAGATAGTTATTATTTTGGGTGAGTTTAGGAGTTTAACATCAATTACATTATAAATGAGAAATTCATTCATCATTCTTAATATTATTCTTATTTTTAGAAATTTTTATCTTGTGTATTTAAGGATCACCTTAAGTATTAGAGATTTGAAATGCATCAGAAAATCTTAGAGTGGAGGCTAAGGCAACGCGCAAAGAAGCCATTTACACAATGAACACTACACATATGATGTAGAATGAAAGAGGAGACATGAAGTAATCCCTCTCTCTCTCTCTCTCTCTCTCTCTCTCTCACACACACACACACACATCTTTTCACCTTTATCTCTCTAGTTTGTGATATCGATGAGGGTTTAGGTGTCCAAGGCTCGACCCTTTTGGGAAATGATTCATTTAGGATGAGAAGTTAAAATTTGAATGAGAAATACCAATATAGTACTCCACCAGCTTATAGACTTTGGTATATACTCTACTATATCCAAAGTCTGCAATTTACGTAACCATGTATTGAAATTGACCTAATCTCTAACTTATCATTACCAACCATCTTTGATCTAATTCTCATGTAAACCAAGTGTTGATCCACATCATGTCAATTGTTAGAATTATCATCAAGTGATATTAAAATATTTCAACGGATAAAATAAACAAAAGATCCACGATTGAAAACCTTCATAAAATCAATTAAAATCTTTTGAGTATGGAGTCTAACAAAAACTACTCGATAGATGGTTCAATCTACTAGATCTTAGCCATAAGAATGATTCTAGTTAATTGGAAGATCCCTTGTTAAATTATATAGACCTCAACCGATCTTAATACACAAATCTAACAATACGCACATATAAGGTAGGGTAAAGCGCATTACATTAGAGACTTAAATTCTCCCTATTTTCTTATGTCTAAGGATTAATCAAAGCTAGTATATATATAAGTCAATTTAGATTAAGCAGATGGGTCTCTTGATCTAAAAACTTGTAGTAATACTCTAATACAAGTATCTAATAGGTTTAATACTAAGATCTCATATCCATGACACCCTAATCCATAGCTCAATTGGTAGATTGAGTGAATATAACCTCATTTAAACACTGAGATCTTGGTATCGATTCTTAAGTAGAGGGTGGCTAACATTGCGGTGTGACTAATAGTGTGGTCTCTGTACTAACCCTCCACAAAAAAAAGAAAAAAAAAAAGAAAAAGAAGAAGAAGAAGAAGATTCCATATCCATCCATACCTTTCTAGGTAACCATATAAAAATAAGCACAAGTTCGTCCAAAAAACCTATTATTTGGTCATAAAACAATAATGTATTGAGATTCATGGAACACGACACTCAATAAACAGTCATTATATCTAAACTCAAGTTTTCAAGGATAATAGAGGAATCATTCTCCTTTAACCCATACGTTTTCCCTATTATTTCTACTATACACCCACTATATTAGGAAATGATAAAAATATTGAAAATGAAACTAATTTCTTTATTTTTTATTTCTCAAAAATAAAAAAATATTTAATGTTCATTAAAAAAAAATGGATGGAACTTTACCTATTAAACACAATGATAACATAACGTAACCATTTATATGGTGAATTACGTGATCACTATTAGATGGTCAAGATCTCTTCTACATTATGGCTTTTACGGCACCCCAACAACAAGATTGGCCATGATTACTAGTTTTACAGTTGGTGAGTCATTATCACTAGCAAATGTTAAAGATAGTTATAAATCAAATCTTTAAGATAAAAGTCTCCCTTCCAACTGGGCCAGCATTCCATAGTATAAGGTTGAACCATAAGTTCTAGTTTTCCCGTCATAGATAATAGTGCTGGAGAAGGAATCTCTAATTAGGCAATCCTAACCATTGAATCCAACTATCTCCCATCACCCAATTTACTATCAATCTACCGCCATAGGCGTTCAATTTAATCCAACTCTTAGAATATCATGATCCAATGAATGGATTATAGTTCAAAATCACATATGTGATAATCTGACCGTTTTCACATCGACATATAATGAATTATGGACACTAAAAGACAAAAATCAGCAACGACTCAAATTTTTTGAGAAATTTTCATGAAAGTGTTAATTTACTAGATGATTGAGATACTGTAATTGAGAAAAGTTGTGGTTAGTGAACATTACACATAGAGCTCATTAATTGCATGGTTTAGATTATTGTACGCACATGCAAACGTGTGTAGAAAAGGTAGTTCCTAATAAATATGAATCATAAAAAAAAAAATTCTCTTTTAAGTCTCCCTTCTAGACCAAGGTTTATGATTATCTGGTTGTTGCCACATGAATTTATGAAATTCAATCCTTTAGCCCACCTTCTTGGCATGTTGCAGCCTTCCGTGTGAATGGTGATGAGCCTTCGCTATCAGTATGGATGGGATTATCGATGATAGGTGAGACCTTATTTTGTTTGTTGGAGCTTACCCAATTAGTTGTATAAGCCTTCTTTCAAATTAATAAAATTATAGATGGTGTGCTCTCACCTTCCAGAAAAATAACTGATCATAGGACATTTATGGATGGTTAAAATGAAAAATAGCTTTAGTTAATGGTAGAATCATACAATCAGTCTAACTTTCAAATTGCTTATTACTTCTTTATAATACATCCTATGATTTAGAGGGTTTAATTTATGTTACATATATGTGACGTCTAGTTTTTTCGAGCATATAAATATAATCCATATTACTTTACCAAAGTATCATATAACTCCCCATAATTATTGCTTACACATTAAGCTTGACACCATTCTAATTATTGAAAGAGTTTAACCATCTAATTATTGAAAGATTTCCACACTGGATGGCTGTCTGGATAAAGGACACGTAAATGGGCATACTTTTCAATTCAATCAAAACAACTCTAATTGGAATTTAAAATAAAATCAATTTATGTTTTGTTCATAGAAATTGAGAGATTTTATTACTATATTGTAATAGAATAAAAAAACGAATTCGAGAATAAATCTTTTTTTTTATAAATATTCTTTCATTTTTAATACTTATCATATTAGTTTCTGTTAATCCCAATTTAAATCTATTTCAATAAAATCAAATAAAAGCAATTTAAATATAAAGTTGATTTTATCCTATTTTCATACAAATGCATTTTCCATGTCAATGGGACATGAGTGGATATATTACTTGAGTTTTGAAAGGGTAGGACTATCTCAAAGATTCAATCATCAGGTGGACTAGAATGAAGAAAATAATGGAACAATGGAGATGACAACCAATAAATTTACTTACTTTACACATATGGTCCACACAAGTATTGGATAAGCCTGAACTTTTATATCCAATGATCTTTAATTAAGTTGAGCCCGACCTTTGTAACAGTTATGATATTGTGTACAGATGACCTAAAAAAGAACATTTTTTCTGGTGTGGACCATATAATGTTCAAGGGACAACTCACAATCCTACCACACATATAATCTATGGATTCAAGAGGAGAGGTGAATCAATCTCTCTCCTCACTTTATTTCTCTAGGTTGTGACATAGAAGAATGTTTACGTCTCTAAAGATCTCTCTTAATCCTTTTAGGATATATCTATTTATAACGAGAAGTTAAAGTTTTAGGGAAACGTATCAGTATGGTACTCCACCACCTTATAGATTTTAGTATGTACTTCACTCATCTAAAGTATTCAATCCTACCTAACCACGTATTTAAATTGATGTAATCCTCTCACTTATCATGACCACCCACCCTTGATCCAATTTCCATGTAAACTAATTGATGATTCACATGATCTCAACTTTCAGAATTACTATTAAATGGTATTGAAATATTTTAACGATTAAAATAAAAGATCAACTATTGAAAATCTTTATAAAGCCAATAAAAACCTTTTGAGTATCATCCTAGCAAAAGAACATTTGATGGATAATCCAATCTATCATATTTTAGCCATAAGAATATTCCTAAGTAACTGATAAATCCTTTATTAGATCATATAGGCATCAACCTCGTCCTAATGCATGAATCTAAGAACACACACATATGATATAGGGCGAATTATATTACATTAGAGACTTTAATTCTCCATGTCCTCATATTTAAGGATTAATCAAAGCTAGTCCATACACAAATTATCTTGTACTAAGCAAGATGTTTATCTAGATCTAGAGATTTGAAATGATCCTTTAATTCAAATGTCCAATATATCTAATACTAAGATCACATATCCATGAATACTAAAACTCCTGTGTGAGGTAGGACAAATGAATCAACTCATCGTTGAACTTGGTAGTAGAGACCTTCCATCCTAATTCATCATGTTCATACTAAAAATCTAGTAGGTGGTCAAGGAATAATAGAGTATTTAGATCCATGTAATACAATTTTTCCTTTGTAAGTAGTTGTTCTACTCAACCTCAAGTTTTTAAGGACACAAGAGAAATCTTTATCCTTTAACCCGTACATTTTCCTTATCGTTTTCACCATACACCCACTCTACATTACAAATTGATAAAAAAAAAAAATTAAAAAAAAAAAAAAACATTAAAAATGAAATCAATCTCTATTTTTTTATTTCTCAAAAATGAAAAATATTTAATTTTCATTGAAAAAGTGGATGAAACTATTCTTAACAATCACAATGACGACATATCCCAACCATCTATCAAGTGAATTGCAGATGTTAGATTGTTAAGATATTCTCATGAACAGTGTAGCTTTTGGGCCACCCTAGCAACAAGATTGGCTATGATTGCTCATTTTATAAGTGATGAGTCATTGTCACTTAATAATGTTAAAAACAATTGTAAATTAAATCTCCTAGATGAAAGTCTCCTTTCTAGTAGTGTCAACATTCTAGACATGTAAGGTTCACCTGTCAGGGATACAAAAGATCATCTAGTGCTCCCATCATGGATAACAATGTAGAAGAATGAATCTTCAATTAAACAATTCTAGTCATTGAGTCCAAATATCTCCCATCACCCAATTTACTGTCAATGTACCACCAGAGCTGTTCAATTTAATCTAGCTCTCTTAGAACTGCATGATCCAATAAATGGATCATGGTCCAAAAATCACATAAGTTTTAATCTGACCTTTTTCAAATTAGCAATGGCTTAAATTCTTTGAGAAATTTTCATAAAAATGTTAATTTACTTGATGGTCGAGATACTACAATTGGGAAAAGTTGTGGTTAGCGAACAACACACGTGGAGGTCATGAATTGCATGGTTCATATCACTATACGCAAATGCAATGTGTGCATGATATGGTGGTGAAAAATTCCCCATGCTTTGGGGAAAAAACTCACAATAAATTGTAAAAAGGATGGTCCCTGATGAATATGAATCATAAAACTAAAATTAGTCTTATGAGTCCTTCTAGCCCAAGGTCTATGATTATCTGGTTGTTGCCACATGAATTGTGGAATTGAGTCCTTTAGTACAATCCTTCTTAGCATGCTGCGGCCTTGCATGTAAATGGTGATGGCCTTTGCTATCAGTGTGGATGGAATTATCGGTGATAGGCGTGGCCCTGTTTTGTTTGTTGGCCCCCCTAATCATTTTTTTTTTTTTTCTTGGGTCAGTCATGCAACTCACTGGGTGCTGTCAGAAGCGTGGATTTTCACTACTAACGGGTTTGAGACCAAGACCCCTTGTTAAAACTCCGTAGAGTCCACCAACGAGGCAAAGACCCAAACCCAGCTGATCATAAGCCATCTAATGGATGGCTAAAAGGAAGAATAACTTCAGTTATGGGTAGAATCATTCAATCAAGCTTTGGGATTGCTTATTACCTTTATAATACATTCCAAGATTTAGAGGGTTTAATTTACTTTACACATACGTGGCGTGTGGCTTTTCTAAATGCATAAATATGAACCATCTTACTCTGCCAGAGTATTATATAACTCCCCACAATTATCGCTTACACTTAAGTTTATCGTCATTCTAGTTATTGGAATAATTCGACAGCCAA
Source organism: Liriodendron chinense (assembly GCA_003013855.2). Classification (NCBI taxonomy): domain Eukaryota; kingdom Viridiplantae; phylum Streptophyta; class Magnoliopsida; order Magnoliales; family Magnoliaceae; genus Liriodendron; species Liriodendron chinense. The sequence continues at coordinate 6,806,431 of PVNU02000637.1, read as the reverse complement.
ATTATTGAAAGATTTACAACAGATCTTATAATTGGGTTGCAATAGAATTAAAAAGGAAAGGGATGATAGAAGAAGATTTTTTTTTTTTTTTTTTAAACACGCTGATTCACTTTTAATACATATCATATTAATTTCAATTGATACCAATTTTAGTCAATTTCTGTAAAATTAAATCAAGTCAATTTAAATATAAAGTTGATTTTACCTCAATTTAAATAATCCCAACCGTAGATATTTGGAAACGAGTGCTGACTGCCATCGTTACCATTTAACGGTTTAAATTCAACTTCTCTATCCTATGACCATTATATGAGACCCTGATCCATCTCTGACGGCACTCTAAATATGGACGGTTGTAATCACACGTCCATCTCTACGCGTAGGCCCTGTCACTGCCACTTTCCACGTGGCCCCGATGGGCGGTGCATATTGATGACAGGAAAGAAACAGCAACAGCCCATGTACCATCCACCGTTCATCGTGGCATACACGTAGTCATGTGCCTCAGTCCAGAACGTTCCAGAAGACTGAAAATTCCAGGGACCCGTCTTCCAGTGGCAAAGACAGACTGGTACGCATGCCAACGTAGCACATTCACGTGAGATCCGGTGCGTTCGGATCTTCCCTAGCTATAATCTAGCCCGTTCATTTACCAGGCTGCAGAGATATGATAACCAACGATCCGGTCTATTTGTGGCTTCTTACGACAGGGCCTGCCCAAGAACATGCATTGAGGGACCATATGATGAACGGTGTGGATCTGGCCTTGGCTCGATTTTTTTTGGCACTTGAAGATGGGTGTATGGAACGCGGATTATCTGCGAACCGGATCCAGCCAGGTGGGACCGTGGGGTCATTATGCGTTGTATATCCACGCCATTCATCCGTTTTGGAAGTTTATTTTAAGGCATGGCCCAAAAAATTAAGCAGATGTAAATCTTAAGTGGACCACACAGTACGGATTAACTTTCCACCATTAAAAGCTTGTTGGTGGCCAAAAAAGTTTTGTATCAAGATGCTATTTGGGTTCTCTCTTCATCCATGTCTGTTTGACCTTATCAACAGGTTCGATGGCAAATAAACATTACGGTGGACCATAGGAAGTTTTTAATGGTGGGCTTTTCTATGACTACTGTTTCCTGTGGTGTGGTCCACCTGAGGCTGGTAACTGCTTCATTTTGTGAACCATTCCCTAAAATAATTAGGAAAAACGGATGGACGGTGTGGATATACAATGCATACACTGAGGTGGACCTCACGGACAGGGTCGCACACCTGGCTGGATCCGGGGTCGCAGCTAATCCGTGTTCGGGTGTATGGACCTAGCATTCTTCTTGTCACGTCATAGCCCAAAGTATCGACCGTTGATTACAGTGATTGGTCGATCCTAGCTTTGTTGTAATAAAATCAGATGGTTGTTTTCAAGTGGACCACTCCCTGCTAGGTTGGTGGGCTGACACAGCTAATCCAGTGGCCCGCGCATTTGACAAACAACCTGTATATCATTCATCACCCTTTTGGATGGCTGACGTGCATCCTTATGGGTGCACACCTACCTATAGAGTAGAGTTATTTGGTACTCTCACGGAGCGTGATACTCTATACACATGCACTCATCATTATACTCGTGTCATATAGGTAACAAAAATCAAACCGTTCAAATCCTGGGACCCACTGTAGACAGATCACAACGCCAGAATCAAATCGATTGATCAAATGAAACCTCCGATTAAGAATATTTGTTCATTGAATGTGGACCATTGACACTGTTCATTTTAACCGTCAGATTTCTGGCGTAATTTTTTTTTCATATTTGGCACATCATCATGTCTCAACAACCATTTTGGACTGCATGCAGACAAACCTTCGTACTCTGCCAGACTACAATGGTATGCAACGTGGTAAGGCAGCTTTCAGTCCATCGAGTACGGATAGAAAACCAGGCCTGTAGTCGTCTGATACTTGGGCAGCAGGTGGGGCCCATCTCTGTGAGTGACCACGGCCCAAAATCCCCACTGATTCAGACTATCATAATCAATGTATCAGTTGATTGCAAACGTACGGTTATCAAACGCAAATGGAAATACGAGTGGGTAGCAGTCCACATCTAGTCTAAAAAAAGTCCACCAGATGTGGGGCCCACTCGATGGACGTCCATATCTTCACGGTACAAATGGTCAGTTGCAGCGGCAATGAAGCGTATGTGGAGCTCTCTATCAGTAAGTGCACTGGTTCGAGTGCACAATCGTCACACCTGAAAAGGACTAATCAGAGACGTTCATAAGGAGATCTCCACTGGCAAAGGACTGATATTATCACTAGGTGGGCCTTACGTACAGAATAAATGAACGGTCATGAGAAATTCAGCAATGCTGCGAATTCTATGGGATGGGTGGCCAACCTCATTCATGATCAGATCGGCCTAATTTATGAAGTATGTCATTTATTTAGTGGATATCGCATGATGAACGGCTCAGATGACACGTACGAAGAGCAAGTGCCCTTAACGTCTTTCTTTCATGTAAATACAATTTAAAAAAGAAAAGTAATTGCGTACGTATTCTGGCAGAGCACAGAGGACTATAGACGTTACCGATGCACGGATCTACTGACATGTGAACGAATCCAATACCATGGTGGTTGACCTGCTCTAAATCCAGACCGTCCATTTTCTGGGCCCCAACATGGATGGTTATAGTCCAAAAAGAGTGAAAGGACGATGTAAACCCGCCAGACGCCGACATTTGTACACTGCCTACTTGAATATGGAGTGTCGACCACTGAACATCTTCCTACCTGTTCATCTGACGGCCTTCCTTCTCCGGCACGCTCGTTCATTAATGAATCGTGCCGATACGAGGAGTCGAGAAACAGTGGGGTGACTCGTTGTGTGACTCGGTGAGTCACTGCTGACACGCTCGATGTGGAGAAGTCAGATCAAGTCGACCCAGTCTGACTCGTTCCACACATGGACTCTTACCCCTTCATGTCACTCTCTCACTCTCTATTACTTACACCACAAACTGTGGGCCACCGTGATGTATGTATCTTATCCACTCTGTACATCTGTCTTTCCAGTTCATTTTACGTCATCAGCCAAAAATTGAAGCATATCCAAAGCTCAAGTGGACCACACCATAAGAAAAAGTGTGAATTGAATGTGTACTGTTGAAAACTTGTTCCGGGGCCACAGAAGTTTTGGATCAAGATCGTGTTTTCCTTCATCCATGTCTATTTGACTTTATGTACAGTTTGGATGACAAGCAAACATCATTGCGGGACTTTGAAAGTTTTCAACTATGATATCATTATCCCCACTATTTTTTGTGGTGTGGTCCACTTAAGCATTAGAAATGCTTCAATTATGTCCTCATGCTCTTAAATGAGCTAGTAAAACGGATGACCAGTGTTGATAAAAATACATCATGTTGGGCCCCACAGAGTTTACTCAATACACTATACTATACGGAGTTGCTCTGCCCATCTTTTTTGCCATTAGGAGATACAAAACTCAAGTAGGTCACATCATAAAAAATAGTTGGAATTGAATGCCCACCATTGAAACCTTCTGATGCAGAGCGAGCTGCAGACTATTTCATGGCCCAGATGGATCAAAGGAAGTCTGATCGGAGATGGAAGTGATCTAGGCCATCAAAATCATAAAACAGTCATATCTCGCAATTCGAGATGAGTTACGAAACGTATAATATATGATTTTGGGATAGTTCGAGCTATTTAAGACAACCAACCCTGCTATGTTGGGCTGTCATGCTGAATTCGCAAAATTCAATTAGATTGTCAGTTGTTAACCTAGTTTTAGTTTGATTTTACTATAAATAGTAAGTTTTGTTTTGATTATATCTTTTGATATGCAGTGCTTTAGAAGTTTTGCTCAACATGAAAAAAGCTTAAAGATTTAAGTAGAATAATGTGGTTTGGCTGGATTGAAAACTTTCTATTTTTGAACGAAAATCATAAAGTTTAGTAAGAATGAGAGACATCAATTTACTATTTATAGTAAGTCACATTTTTTAGGAGTTCTAATTTAAGTATAAGTTTGATACTTAGGGTTTGGTTTTCTATTTAAAGCATTGTTATCACATTTTTACTCATTCAATCAATTATTACGAATTTTTTATAAATTATTTCATGTTTTCTCTTCTTTTCCTTATAGATTTGAGGAAATCTGGTTAAGGAGCTCAAGATAGTTATCCAGTAAGGTAGATGATGCTCAGCCTTAACACACCCTCCGTATATCACCTTCTTGAGACAATAGAAGTTTTGGATCTGGCTTATATTTCTATTTGTGTTTTTTCCTCGTACATGCATGAATCATCTCATGAATAGGCTACATGGACTCGTAGGGCCCATTTGGATACCACCAAATAAGTTACTTTTTCTACTTAGGCAATAAATAAGTTTGGTTTTAGATCAATTATAAGCAATTTTTTTTTATTTAAATTTACTAATCACTTCAGTATAATAAGAAGAAATTAAGATAAACTACTTAAGGCATAAGTAACTTTTTTAAGTAACGTATTTTTTTAATTAAAAAATGAAAGGAGAGAGGCCCAAGGGGCCAAGTTACAACTAAGTAGCAACCCCTTTACCGCATGTGAATTTCTCTCTCTTTTCTAGCCTCAGGTCTTATGGCCACAACGTGTCACAAGAACCTCTTGTGACCCAATAGAAACCGTAGATTTGACCCAGGGTTGAACGAGTCGATCTGAGTCACCTTAATACACTGTAGTCTGCCGGCATCATGATACCACTCCTCTTTCGTGGTGCGCAATACGCACAGGGGACGCTCCCGAATAATTGCTGCAGTCGTGATTCCGTGAGCGGGAAAAAAAGTGTCAGATAACCGTGCGTAAGGCACACGTGTCACTGATCTGGTCCATTCATCAGGTATGGATACCACCGGCGTGCCAAATGCCAAAACTAGAGAGTAAATTCATAGACAGAGCCAGTTATGAACGTTGAGTTTCTACCGTTGGACTAATATCTCTAAATGCCCAATTTTAATCATAAACATTTAATACTACCTGATGAATGGTCCAGATCTGTTACATGTGAAGTCCCTCACATGATGAAGAAGAGTTGTGTGATAATCAGGCTGCGTATGACGCTTGATACGCAGGCCCTCATAAACATTTGTTTGTAGAATTACGACCGTTGGATACTTTTCATTTTTAACCGTCCAATAAATGCCCACCAATCCGATAGTTAGATAATCAAATAAGCTTAATTTTGATTTATGATACAACTACAATGGATACGATGAGTTTTAGTGTTTAATTTTACTACTTTTATGCTTCATGTGCAAATTTGTAAGTGCCCGCGTATCATCCATGACACTCTGCCAGAGTATCAAAAGATTTTCTTGGAAATGAATGAATCTTGTTTCGATTTGGGAAGAAACGACGCGCTATTAATCTCCTTCACGCGATCTGTGCCTCGCCTCTCCTTCACCACCAGAAATACCAAGTGCATTCACGCGACTGAATTTTGAAAGAGTCCTCTCATCACACGTTGAAATAAGGAAGATGTGTGCAAGATCTGATCCGATTGTCGGGCGATTCTCACTGGTAATATACCACGTGTCAAAATTCAGAATGATATGATAATCAGGTGGACCATTTATAGATTAATTGAATTTAGTTGTACGATTTATTTGCATACGTGTGGACCCGTTGCTCTACACTCTTCAGGGGCTGTCTTTTAAAAGATCACAGTGTTCAAATGATAGAAATCATCCAGTGAGTTGCATGCAAAAATGAATGGACAGGATTGATCATGGAATATAGGTCCAGTCACGGACGTTCGGGACCATCCGATTGGTGTGATTTTTGTAAACAACTGGCAGAAGAGTGGACTTGACATATTGGACGGTCCAGATAGGTGATGTGAATGCCAAGGATTCCAAATGCAACCATGTTTCTCAAGCGAGAGTTACAGGACTTATATTTTAATGATCTAAGGTTAGGATTTTCCAATCAATCTGATTCTACGGGGACGCGGATTGCGTCCTGCCCCCGCCCGGACGCATTACCGTCCGGGCAGACCTGTGGAGGGGCCAACCGTGATGTATCCGTTTATCCACTGTCTATTCATTTTATAATATCATTTTAAGCTATGACTCTGAAAAGTAAGAAGACCCAACACTCAAGAGGGCCACGCCAAATAGTGATGGGTGCCCATTTGATCGTTGGATCTGCCATGTTTTTTACCCTTATAATAGCATGATCCTGTAAAATGGATGGACGGAGTGGATAAATGGATACATCACGGTGGGCCCCTCCACAGTCTACCCGGATCGTAATGTATCCGAGCGGGCCCGGACGCAATCTTCTACGGAGGGTATTAATGAACGCGTGCCCCCGTCCGAGTAGACCTGTGGAGGGTCAACCGTGATGCATCTGTTTATCCACTCCGTTAGTCCATCTTATAAGATCATGCTTAGATATAGGCCCAAAAACGAGGCAGATCCAACTCTCAAGTGGACCACACCAAATAGTTATCAGAACCTAGTGACGTCATTACTATAGTGTAGTGTAGTGTAGTGCCGATGTCACCAAGTTCCGCTCTTTATTTGGTGTGACCCGCTCTTTATTTGGTGTGACCCACTTGAGCGTTGGATCTTCCACCCTTTTATGGTTGTACCTTAAAATGATCTTATAAATGGATGGACGAAGTAGATAAACAGATGCCCCCACCACAGGTGGGGCAGGACGCAATCTGCATCTAGTATTAATACGCCACATGTGCATTAGTGAGTGTTTGTAAGCCTGACAAAATTACACACTACCCGTTAACCCCACCTGAAAAAAGCCTTATCGTGTTGGGTTACTAACGGGTTGACCCGTTAAGAACAGTTAACATAACGGATCAAGTAAGTGTTTCGCCCGCGAACTTGTTTAACTCCTTAAAATAATGGTCTAACTCACTAAACCATGGCCCACCTATGAACCTTGGCACTCTATCATATGCAATATTGCAGGTGATTCCTTTTCGTCTCACGAGTGAATCCTAATGTTTCCGGTGATAGAATGTGCCCACTAGGTGGACCAAAGCTATATGTTGGGTCAGATCGTCAATTGTCCTCATCAACGATGTGGACATCTGATGAGTAGATGGGCCTAACAGTTTAAACGGGTTGGGTTATGGGTAACCCGTTAAATTAACGAAGAGTTTAAGTTTCTAGATTTCGACCTGTTAGTTAATAGGTCGGGTTTGAGTGAGCAAATTTTTTACACGACACGAACACGGTTCAACATTACCCGTTACCCGGCCTAACTGTGTGGCTATCATGGATGGGCCATGTGGGCCCAATAGATGCGCGGTCCATCGTTTAGCAAAGACATTGAATGCTTGACAGAATCATGCAACAATGACATGGAAAAGGGCAATCGAACCTTCGGCTACCGTGAAAGTCACGATTAGATCCCAGGTCCACATGCCGATGGACAGATGATTTCAACCATTCATGTTCTCGATAAATAAGCTATCATCCCAAACCATGTGCCCTGTTAAAAAGTCAGTGGTCAAATAGAGCCGTCTATCATTGTCACGTTGCAAATGTAAATTTAGATTTAATAATTTTTTTATGGAACCCACATCAAATACATCATGATGGGACCCACATGGCACCTAATGGAAGGTACTTTTTACAATTACTCAATAATGAGGTATCTTAATAAAAATATTTTTAAAAAAGATATTTGGATAAAAATATTGAATTAATAATGTACAATTTTGTAAAATTTTCTTTTTTCTTTACAAAGTAGCTTAGCTCAAGGCTTGTGGGGCCCACATGGTAAGTGTATAACATCCAACTCATTAAACGTATGCACCACACCATAGTCATGACATAGACAGAACATTAGGTCAATCTAATCATCAGATGGGCTACACTTGAGTTGAGATATGTATATTATTTTTATGAATTGGCCCACTTTATGACTGGATTTGTCATATATTTTGTTCGTCTAATAATAAAATTGGTTTGCAGTTGTTTGTAAAGAAAGAGTTCTTTTAAAATTCCAATCAAACAAAAATCCTAAAAAGTGAAAAATATTTAGAACCAAAAGTAACTTGTAAGCTTTATGATCAAGATCTAGGTTGTTAATCTACTGGGCCCCATAATCAATGGCAAATACCCAAAAGTCAAAATATTGGACCATATCAGCTACTGATTGGAGAATTTTGTGGGTGGGGAATATTCACTTTGGAAAAGTTCAACCACCATCAAGCACTCAATTTCCCAATAGTCATGCAATCAATTGGAATTGTTTAACAAAACATCGATCAGGCTGCCTTATAGATGGACGGCTCAGATCTCATACAGGCAGACACATCGATGGGTGGAAGGCACATGATAACTAAGGAATCATTTGGATTGAGTGAAACCCTTCATGAAAGATGCTTAATTCATTATAACAAAGTTTCATGGATGAAAGAATCTTTTACCTACTTTAATAATTCATCTTCAGGAAGTTAATGGGAATTGAGTTCTTTAAGTTGTCGTTTGGATGCTTCTAAGTTTTATTTATCTTCACCAACTTTAATAATTCGTCTCTGGGAAGTTAATGGGAATTGAGTTCTTCAAGGGATGCAGATTGCATATTGGGATAGTGCTCTGTGAGCCCCAACATGATGTATGTGTTTTATCTACACCGTCCATCCATTTTTCCAGCTCATTTTAGGGTATGAACAAAAAAATGAAGCGGACCCAAATCTCAGGTGGACCACACAACAGAAAAAATAGTGATGGAATGCCCACCATTGAAAACTTCTTAGGGGCCACAAAAGTTTTGGATCAAGCTGATATTTGTATTTTCCATTCATCTAGGTCTATGTGACCTTATTAATAGGTTGAATGGCAAATAAGCATTACGGAGGCCGCTAAAAAGTTTTTAATGGTGGGCATTCAATCACCACTGCTTTCTTGTGGTGCGGTCCACTTTAAATTTGAATTTTTTTATTTTTTGGCTCACGCCCTAAACTGAGTTGGCAAAATGGATGGACGGAGTGGATAAGATACATACATCATGGCAGCCCCACAGGGCATCATCCCGCATGGGTTTGTTCTTAATTCACATTAACTCTCCTTTAAGAAGTGTTTGGAAAGTGAAATTTCACCAGTAAATGAGTTACAAGCTGTAAATCATAGCTTTTTGGTTCATTTAAAATCATAAGAAAAGAAGTACTTTTACTTGCCTTAAACAACTTATACCTAAAACTCACTTCTAGATGCAAAGCATTTATACCTTTGAAAGTTGCATGCATCCAAACAACCACTAAGTGAAAATTATCAAGAAATCGTTGTGCCAAAACAGTGGAAGCCTGGATTTTCTTGAATTAGGAAGTCGAGACTTTTCAAGCATCCAAACTCCTTCTAGATGAGAGGAGACTCTTATGCTAGTTTATCACAATTTAGAAACAGAGGTGCCTCATATTTGTGTGTGAAGATTGTGTACCACACATGGCGCATGCGCATGATCTGAACCATGCACCTTGTAGCTTAGGCTGTTAATTGGGCCCCAACTAAATTTTGTTATGATTGGGACATCCTGGCCATCTAATAAATGGGCCTTTCATCACTTGAAGAGAGCCATTGCCAACTTGTCTTTTAGTGTTCTTTTATTAAAATTTCCCATTCACTTTGGAGATACAAAATTGACGGTTACAAATTCATTTATGTAGGCCACATGTCTAGAATGACATGAGGCTTGAAAAATGCCGTGCCTCTTCTCATTTTCAAAATAGAGGTGATTTTTCAACGAATGATGGATATAGGAACCATAGAGCTCGTTGTATCTATGCCTGTGAGGTACATCATGATGTATGTGTTTTATATCCACGCCGTCCATTGGTTTTGCTAGATCATTTAGGGCATAAACCCAAGAATGAAACAGAATCAAATCCTAAGTGGACCACACCATAGGAAATAGTGGTGATTGAACGATTCCCACCATTAAAAACTTCTTAGGGGACGATTTCTAATATAAAAAGATACAAAGAGAAGATGACAATAACCATCTGGCTAGGATTGTCTGATCAGTGATTTTAGTGACATGCTCCATACACTGTGCCCTACAATTTGAGTGGTCTAGATATCTGCACGAGTCACCACAATTCTCAAAATGGTGGTGAAATAATGCAGTCTAGACATGGGAGATATTTCAATCTAGCATTGGATACTTGTACTACTCAAAGAGGAGCTTCCCATGGAATCATGGGAAACCAACCCTTTCATTGTCATAGAAAATGATGAAATTGGGAAACACTCAAAATCCTATTTTATTTCACAATGTCACAACAGATCCCTGAAACTTCAAAAGCAAGAATAAAACAATGAAATCTCATCTTTTTGCAAGAAATACTTCCGATGCTCTCATAAAGTGCTACGGATGATGCTCGGGTACTTGCAAATTACTTAGAAGTTGCATTATTAAACTGTCCAAATATTTTATGTACCACTTTATATGTAACATAAACTGAAAATTAAGTGTCTATGAATTAGAGGTTAGGATTGTCCAAAAAAATCAGTTTTTTTTTTTTTTTTTTCTTGGCGGTGGTGGGTTCCACAATATAATTAGTTTAATTTGAGTAAATACATAAAACTAAATGCATTTCTAATTGCCTGCGTTGGAAGTAGGGCGGGTATACGGTGGGGTTTGGGGCGGGTTTAGCCAAAATCAGACCCACCAATTTCCTAAATGGGTCTGGTCCAAATTTTAGACGTAGACCATTTTACTAACTATACGGATTTGGGTCAGGTCTAAGTCAACCCTATTATAGACTCATTTATAAATGGGTATGGGTATGGTAGAGGGAGATCCACCCAGACCTATTAATAAATGGGTTAGGTCTGGATTTGGTATACAAGCATTTTTACCAGGTTTAAAATCGGGTATGTACGGGTGGCTTGGGTCCAAGCCAGGATGGGTCCCTTGCAACATAGACCAAACCTGCCCATTTACTAAATGGTTCTGGGTCGGGCCTAATATAAAGGAAACTAGATCCAGACCCGTTTAGCAACCGAGTATGTTCTTGGACTCAGACCCGTACCATTTAAACAATAAGTTGGGTTTAGATTGGGTCTAAATGGGTCAGGTCGACTGACCCATTTACAGCCCTAGTTGGAAGTGTCGTACACAGCCAGAGTATTAAATATCTCCCCTTCTTTTATCCTTGATGCTACTACTATGGTGCTGATATCAGTAACCACCTCTACTATTATGTGACTGTTTTGGAATACAAAGTTCACCATGCTTTGGCAGGGTGTAGCTCTGTCCACACCTGGCCCACAAAGTAAAATCTCTGCCTCAATCTGGACTGGGCCTGTTATGGGCTAAAAAATGCATGAGATCGCTTGGCTGAAGGGCTCAAAAGCATAGCCGAGCCCAGTCCATTTAAATCTTCTCTGGCATAGTACATCAGTCCAACCCATCTTGAAGTGGGCCAGGCCTTAAACCAGACGGGTCAGCCCGCCCATTGACAGCCCTATCGGTATGGGTCAATTCATCAACCCTCTCCGGTTAAGGGGAGAAATGTTAAAGGGGTCTTTAGTATTCAGCCTCTACGCCTATCTTGATGCTATACTGCTTTTCCTCGTCCCATGTAAAAATTGGGAAAAGACATAAATATGTGGGACACATGTACAACAATCCAAACCGTCCAAATCAATGGGATGTGAACAGGTTGGGTTGGGTTTCACACATAGACGAGCTTGTTGGGCCAGCCCGGCCCATAAACAGCTCTACTCGGCATTTTTATTTTTTATTTTTCGTTTGGTCCTCTTTTTCTCGTCTACGTTGTTAACTCACACCATGGGCCCCACTACACTAGGAATTCCACACTAAGGGCCTGTTTGGCATCTCTTATCTAATACAATAAGAGCTTTTTCAATAAAATTTACTCTAATACATTTTAAATTCAAGCACTCCCAAACAAGCCCTAAGTGAGCAGTTCCTTTGCGGCCTTAGGCCCGTGAAACTTCAAAAGTAAGAATAAAGCAATGAAATCCCATCTTTTTGCAAGAAATATTTCGATGCTCTGATAAAGTGCTACGGATGATGCTCAGGCACTTAGAAATTACTTAGAAGTTGCATAATTAAACTGTCCAAATATTTTAAGTACCACTTTATATGTAAGGAGAACTGAAAATTAAGTTTATTTGATTTCCGCAAACTAGTGTCTGTGAATTAGAGGTAAGGATTGTCCAAAAAATCAGATTTTTTTACTTGGTGGGTTTCACTATTTAGTCAGTCTAATTTGAGTTAATACATGAAACTTGAAGAATTTCTAATTGCCTGTGTTGGAAGTGTGGTACACAGCCAGAGTATTAAATATCTCCCCTTTGTTTTTCCTTGATGCTAGTACTATGGTGGTGATATGGTCTTGGGTTTCTTATCCGAGCTGGTAGAAGCATGTCCCCTCATCAGAACGATCCATGCCATTAATTTATGATATGGGCTGTAATGGACGGTACAGATTTTTTTGAAAATTAAAAAAAATCTATTTAAGCTATTACATGTAAGTTTTTCCCCAACGGCTGTTATGGCCACTGCAACATGTAACTGTTTTGGAATACATAGTTCACCTTGCTTTGTCTGGGTCGAGGTCTGTCCACACCTGGCCCACAAAGTAAAACCTGGGCCTCAACCTGGACTGGGCCTGTCATGGGCTAAAAAAGACATCAGACCAGCCCCCAAGATAAATGACCTGGCTGGACTGACGGGCTCAAAAGGATAGCCGAGCCTGGTCCATTTAAATTTTATAGGGCATGGTGAAGTGGACCAGGCCTGAAACCTGACACACCAGCCCGGCCCATTGACAGCCCTAGACTACTGGTATGGGTCAATTCATCAACCCCATGTAAAAATTGAGAAAAGACATTAATATGTGGGACACATGTAGAACAATCCAAACCGTCCAAATTGTTATCCCCATGCAGAGGAGTTATAATCTTAAAAATATACAAAAAAAACAACCATCCGATTGGTGGTCACTGAGTGGACGGCTAATATGATTCAACAAACAAAATGTCCAATAATCAGAGGACAGGAAGGTAGAGTCATCTAGTATGTCTTTGAATTTTGAACCAGCCATGATTCCTTGGCAATGGGCTGTGAACGGGTTGGACCTCAGTTTCATTGCAGACTGACTTGTGGGCCAGCCCGGCCCATAAACAGCTCTACTCGGTATTTCCTTCGTTTGGTCCTCTTTTTCTCGTCTATGGTATCTCTTATCTAATCCAATAATAGCTTTTTCAATAAGATCTACTCTAATAAGCTCTTGTTTATAATAAGCTATTTTGGTAAAAATACCATTTTTAGAAGGGAAAAAAAAAAAAGACTCTTATTTGAAATAGGCATGCCTTTGGTAAAACATTTAAATTTGAGCCTTTGTAGAGACATTTGATTGCATTTTTAAAAATTACAACAACTCTATTATTATTAGAGCTATCCAGACAGCTATTTTAGTGGATTTCACACATTCATATGCCTGCAACATTCATACACCTCTCCATATGTAAAGCTCTAGACTTGTTCACCTATGTGTAGAAGTTAATTCCACAAAACTTAACACCCATGTTAATTGAGCCCCACCATGATGATTGAATGCTACAATAAATCAGGCTTATCTAACCATTTGGCGGGCCACAACATTGGAGACAACCTGTGTCTCACCTGCTAACCCAGCTGGAAGACGTCTAGGCGTTTCAACAGCAGGTCTTATGTTCGAGTGCTAAGGAGACATACTAACCCTACTGGTGGGTGGGTGCATTGTGTGACTAACCAAGTGAGTGCGTTGCCCAGCTAAGAGGGTGGGTCCGTTGCATGACTAACCTTTAAAAAAAAAATTAAAAAAAATAAAACATAGGAGACAACTAACAACCACCCAAAGACCTGCATATTCACGCTGTGGCCCACATAATGGTTTGATTGGCTAGATTTTTGGGGCGATGACTTTCACAGCCCAGCAGCCCTTCTGGACAAGTTGGATGGCATGCACAAACCACAGAGGCCCCAAACACAATCCCTGTAGAAAACTTGTATAGGGGCCAGCTTCTAAAGTTCCATATACAGTAGGTAATGTATTAAATACAGTACATAAGTAGTCAGAATAATTACTATCAGTCAGGTTCTAAATGGGCCAATGCCAGGCCCAGGAAAACCAAGATTTTGAATTTGCTGGGCCTGATCAATTCAAAGTCCAGGAGTTGGACCCGTTATTACAGCATTCCATTTTCGGTCCAACCCATCAGAGCCTTGGTTAAAAGGCTCAGCAACTCATACTGACTTGCTTGTTCCTGAGTTGAGTCAGAACTAGTCCAAGCAAAGGTTGAATCGACCTGACTCGCCCAAGTGGGTTGAACTTAAGGGTGTGATTCATGGTATTGAACCAGATTGGGTCCAGCCGGATCCAACTTGCATCCGACTTATCCGAGTCTTAACATGAGCATGGCCTGTTGACAGGCACCCTAGATAAGATCCGCCATTCATGTGGCCCAGAAGAAGCGTGTAGACGCCTAAGGCATTGGCGTCTCGCCTATCTGCCCACTTAAAACATCTGCTCAAAGCATTACTCTAGTTGTAGTTACAATGGCAAATGGGTTGGTACGTCTCGGAGCGGAGTGAATCTATCCTGTTTTGGGCTTAGCCTTCTGGCCCACTGGTTGGACATGATCAATGGACGTTATTTAACACCCAATAGTTATGTTCACCAACCTACTCTTACTAATATTAAATATAACCCATGACCATGTACTTTTTTTCCTTTTCTTTTTTTGGGTTGGTACACACATCCCACCGTTAGTTCACACACCCACGTTGTTAGTCATACTTCAATGTTCGCCACCCCCTACGTTGGGAAGCGATACCAAGTCCTCAGTGTCGAAACGAGGTCATCTTTGCTTAGGACTTCTAACAATGGCTAGAACCATCATAACTAACAAGACTGCTAGAATCACAAGTAACAACTCCCTACTATTGGAAAGTCCTATGCACAAATTTTCAATATCCTTTTAAATTGGACTTTTCAAAACTAATCATACCTAACATCTTCAACATAATGAATTTATGGGACTTTAATAACTTTACGAAAACATTGGTAGATTGGTCAACCAACTTGCAATATTCAAACTTGATGTCTTCAAGATATCGCAAGACCGTCTTACGGATGGTGCATGTTCTTGGGCGTTCTCTTTAGTCAATCATCTTAACTTGAAAGATGTGGTTGCAAATGCACTCAACTCGGGCGTTGAGAAAATGATCACATCTTGATTTTGCCAAGACCATGTAAATGCATCATTTTGAACATAAAATAGGTGTTGTGAAGGCCCCAAATATGCAAAATTAGAGTCCACTGACCAGTCGTCCGACCGCTCAGCCAGTGGACAGCGTGATGCAGTTTGGAGCCAAAACTCTCTGAACGTTTTTGTCTATTTTGAGACTGGTCGTCAGACCAGTCGTGGAGATCTCAAACCGGTCGCTAGACCGGTCACAGGTAGCTCAGACCGGTCTGGAGACAGGTCTGAGTTGAGGCAGCAACTGGCACTTTTCTCTGGACTGATCACGACCGGTCGTGCGACCGGTCTGCAGAACTTGTAGTGTTGCGCGGTTTTCGCGTTACTTATTTTTATTTTCGGGTTTCCTCTTATATATATGTTTCCTAATCGTGCTAGGCCTTATGCTAAGTAATACCTAGCTGTTCTAAACGGGATTAGGGTTATTGGAAGAGAGGAATTGAGAGGTTGTGTGCTTTGTTCATCTTTGGTATCTACTTGGGTAGTTCTAGCTCTGTAATCATCTGAATTCATAGTGGAAGGTGTCGCTTTGTGCCATAGTTTTTTCCCGCAAGGGTTTTTTCCCGTAAAATTCGTTTGCTTTTGGGTTGATTGCTTGTGTGGCTGTGTGGTGATTGTTTGATCTTCTTTGGTGCTTCCGCTGACCGGTTTTCCAACAAGTGGTATCAGAGCTATCGTTGGAGAGTTGAAGAAAAAGTTTTCTGAAACAATCTCATGGCCTCAAGTACGAAGTTTGACGTTGAGAAGTTCTCAGGCAAAAATAACTTCGAGTTATGGAAGGTGAAGATGCGTGCCGTTCTAACTCAGCAAGGGGTCGTGAACGCCCTTGGAAAGCGCCCTACTAAGATGAAAGATGATGAGTGGACAAAGATGGATGAGAAGGCAATGGCCTCAATCCAATTGTGCCTTGTTGATGATGTCCTCTATAACGTCATGAAGGAGAAGACTGCTGAAGAAACATGGACCAAGCTAGAGAACATCTATTCGAAGAAGTCTCTAGAAAATCGCATGTATCTAATGATGCAACTCTTCACTTTGAAGATGGCGGAGGGGACAGATGTGGAGGACCACATTAGCACATTCAATAAACTGATTTGCAAATTGCTTGATTTTGGTGAGCAGATGAAGGACGAGTATCAAGCCTTGATCTTGTTGAACTCGCTTCCTAATTCATGTGAGTCACTCAGGGACTCGTTGTGCGCGGGTAGGGACACTATTAGTGTTGAGACCGTTGTCTCAGCCCTTCAATCGAAGGCCATGAGACAAAAGCGGTGATACTAATTCCTCCTCCGAAGCACTGTTTATGAGAGGAAGAAATTCTGAGCAAGGTGAAGGATCGTCGCGTTTTCGATCCAAATCGAAGGGCAAGGGCAAAGGCAAGTTGAAGTGTTGGGGATGTGGCCAAGTTGGGCACATGAAAAAGGACTACAAGAGTCCTAAATATAAGAAGGAGAAGTCAGGTGATTCTTCTAAGAAAGCCAATACCGCTGAAGCCGATGAAGGTGGTAGTGATGTGTGTGAAGTCTTGACGGTGTCAAAGGCTGGACCCCTCTATGATGAGTGGATCATGAACTCTGGGGCTTCATATCACATGTGCCCAGATAGAAGCGTATGAGGGAGGCTCGGTATTTCTAGGCGATGACTACGCCTGCAAGGTTGTGGGGATTGGTACAGTGCGCATCAAGATGTTCGATGGAATCGAACGGACCTTGACGGAAGTAAGGCACGTTCCAAGGTTGAGGAAGAATCTGATCTCCCTTGGTGCACTCGAAGCATTAGGGTGCAAGTTCACCGGTTTTGACCGGTTCTGCAAAGTTTCAAAGGGGGCCCTTGTAATTATGAAGGGACAGAGGCATGGTAACATTTACAGGCTGATTGGGAGCACTTCAGTAGGTGGAGCTGCAGCGACTGTAGCGGATTCCACGTCTGCACGTATATGGCATGCACGCTTAGGCCACATGAGCGAGCGGGGCATGAAGGTACTCTCTAAACGATCCTTGATTCCTTCCTTTAAATTTGTAGACTTTAGTATATGTGAACACTGCATATATGGGAAACAGTCTAGATTGTCTTTTAAAAGGAGGAAACATGTATGTAAAAGGGTGCTTGATTGTGTCCATTCCGATATATGGGGGTCGTCGCCCGTTATTTCTGTTGGTGGGTTATCATGGTTCGTGTCGTTTATCGATGACTATAATAGGAAGGTTTGGGTTTATTTTCTGAAAAATAAATCCGATGTCTTCACGATCTTCAAGTATTGAAAGGCGATATTGGAAAATCAATCAGGGCAGAAACTAAAAATTTTGAGAACCGATAATGGTGGTGAGTTTACTTCCAGGGAATTTAACACGTATTGTAAAGAAGAGGGGATTGTGAGGCATAACACAGTGCGCCACACGCCAGAGCAGAATGGTGTGGCAGAGCGGATGAATCGGATTCTCTTGGAGAGAGCTCGATCCATGATTGGTAATGCTGGGTTGGGCAAAGAGCTATGGACTGAGGTCGTTAACACGGCTTGTTACTTGATAAATCGGTCACCTTCTATGGCAATTGAATGTAAAATCCCTGAGGAAGTGTGGAGTGGTCGTACGCTAGACTACTCAAGTCTGCGAGTCTTTAGTTGTGAGGCTTACTCTCATGTACCGTCAGTTGAGAGAGATAAGCTAGACATAGGGCCAAAAAAGGGATCTTTGTTGGCTATGGTGATGGTGTGAAGGGATATCGAGTATATGACCCTGTCACACGGAAGATCACCTTGAGCCGTGATGTCAAGTTTGATGAGGGGTCCTTGTTCCGTAAGGATAATACAAAGGAATCAAAAACATCAAAACAGGTTGATACTCATGATGACAGAGATAAGACACGGGCCGATACTGAGGCGCAGACAGAGGTACATGATCAGATGGAGCAGCCACCTGTGCGAAGAAATCCACCCAGGGATTGCAAGTTACCAGCAAGGTACAGGGATGATTCGAATGTTGCATTCACTCTTATCACATATGAGGGGGATTCATCTAACTTTGAGGAAGCACTACAGGATGTAGATGCTGAGAAGTGGAAGACGACAATGCAAGATGAGATGGACTCCTTGTACAAGAATGAGAGTTGGGAGCTTGTGGAGCTTCCAGTGGACCGAAAAGCGATAGGGTGTAAGTGGATTTTTCGGAAGAAACAGGATAGATACAAGGCAAGTTTGGTAGCGAAAAGTTATGCTCATCGTGAAGGTGTAGACTTCAGTGAGATTTTTGCACCGGTTGTGAAGCAAGTATCTATCAGGTTCGTGTTTGCGCTGGTTGCCCAATACGACCTCGAGCTGGAACAGATGGATGTGAAGACTGCTTTCTTGCATGGGGAATTGGAAGAGCAGATATACATGGTGCAACCAGAAGCTTATACAGTGCAAGGGGCCGAGAACAAGGTTTGCAGGTTGAGGAGATCGTTGTATGGTCTCAAACAGTCTCCTAGGCAGTGGTACAAGAAATTTGATTCCTTCATGATGAGTCAGGGCTTTGCCAGGAGCGAGTACGATCATTGTGTCTATTTCAAGACACTGAATGATGAGAAGTTTCTCATACTGGTATTGTACGTCGATGACATGCTTATTGCCAGTCATAGCATGTCTGACATCGATGTGTTGAAGACTCAGCTTTTAGGGGCATTCGAGATAAAGGATTTGAGGGCTGCAAAGAGGGTTCTTGGCATAGATATTCATAGAGACAGGAAGAGGAGCAGGTTGTGGTTATCTCAGGAAGAATACCTTGAGAATGTATTGAAAAAGTTTGAGATGGACAAGTCCAAACCGGTTAGCGTTCTCCATGCGGCTCACTTCAAGCTTTCTTTTGAACATTGTCCCAAAACGGATGAAGAAAAGCATGTTATGTCTCATGTGCCCTATTCAAGTGCTGTGGGCAGCTTAATGTATGCCATGGTCTGTACAAAACCAAATATTTCACAGGCTATGGGTGTTGTAAGCCGATTTATATCTAACCCGGGCAAACAACATTGGGAAGCTGTGAAATGGCTACCTCGATACATTCGGGGTACGCAGGACTACGCCTTGAAGTTTAAGAAGTCCAAAGACAAGTTGGTTGGTTATGTCGATTCTAACTACCCAGGTAGTGTGGACAATAGGAGATCGACTTCAGGGTACTCGTTTGTATTAGCGGGTGGAGCGATTAGTTGGATGTCTAAGCTTCAGTCGGTGGTGGTTTTTTCCACTACTGAAGCTGAGTATATGGCAGTGACAGAAGCTTTCAAGGAAGTTGTTGTAATTGCGTCGGGTAGCCTAACACGACACCCTACGCATACGCGTGCGGAAGCTTGAGGAGCAACTAGAATTATGGCTAAACCTATAGGAGGGGGTGATTAGGACATTTTCAAATTCTTTTCGCCTACTTACCAGGTTTAACAAATTAAGCTACGTAAGCGATAAACACTTCGGCTACCAAGCCTAAGTGGGTCCAATTAATAGACTAGCAAAAGATAAAGCAATTAACAACCTAGTCTAATCAACTCATGTGGACTAGAGAGGATGGATCAAGAAGTGCTCAAGTCAACATGAGGTAGTGAAAGTACATCTTGTGAGTGTGGATGTGCCTATCAAGTGCTAAGCATACATTCCTAACTTGATACCAAAAGATCAAGTCCCACCAAAACTAGTTTGCTATGTTTTGTGATGCAGGGATTGACAGGTTATGGGGGAGCAATCTGAAGAGGAGCAGCTTAGTTTGGGCATGTCAAGAGTCCTGTATTTAATGCTTTATCAATGTAATCTCTTGTACATGTATTTTGTTTTGGTAGGTTAGGTTTTTGTAAGTAATTGACAAAGGGGGAGATTGTTAGTGCACTTTTCTGTGGCATACTAGTGCACCTTGTTTGTCAATTACTTAGGTCAGTGGGTCTTGTGTCGGTTGAGCTTTGAAGACGAAGAACGAAGACTCAAGACGGACCGGCTGCATCAAGGAAGAAGAAACAGGTAAAAGTGATGCCTTGGTGTGCCTTGCCTTGACCAAAACCTAACCCATAACCTCTTAGATGACTTGGACCAACTAGGTATACCTTTAGTCATCATCATTAGTCTTAGAACTCCATGAAAAACATGATAAATTAGACTAATTAAAGAGGTGGAAACTGCTGCAATAAAAAAGGCTCAAACAGCAGTTTCCGATAGGACTCCGATCAATCGGACAGGTTTTTCGATAAGACTACGATCGATCGGACAGAAATTCCGATCAATAAAAAATTGTCCCAGAAAAAATTGAAAACTCTCTGGACATATTTCCGATCAATCGGACAGTCTTCCGATCCATCGGAAAGGGCCGTCCGATCAATCGGACAGTGTTCCGATCAATCGAAATTTCTTCCAGAGACTTCTCTGGATAGATTTCCGATCAATCGGACTTGTCTCCGATCAATCGGACTGAGCTCCGATCAATCGGACACTTTTTTCGATCAATCGGATATGCACGAATCTGCCCGTTTTTTGACCGTTGGAAGAAAATCTATCTAAGAGGGGGATTCGATTTTTGAGCTAAGAGAGGGGATTTTGAGGAGATAGAAGCCACCATTGCTAGAGATCATTAGAGGCTCTATCCCAAACCTAAAGCAAGTCATTCTCCTTGTATTTTCATCACAAGCTTGGGCCATTCAATGGCATCTTGAGAATGGACTTGTTCCCTCTTGACTCCTAGGGTTTAGACACCTTGATGATAGTTAAATCCTTTGTCTAAACACTACCTAGGAGTCCATTTAGGTGCATTCCTCTAGGAAACCCATTTCCTACCATTTGTAGAGGTTTCACCATTCCCTAGCACCTTGGGCATCTCCAATGGAGCATCACATGCAAGGTTGCTGATCTTGGAGCTGAAGCCTTGGCAAAGCGGCGACGTCAAAGATCGGGGGAGCACAAGGGGAGCTGATTTAAGCACGGGAGAGCGAGAAGAAGCAACCCGAAGCGGCGCTGAACAAGGGGCTCAATCCGACAAGTAGGTTGTCTTGTTAAGAGTCCATCCACTCAATTCCCTGTGGGAGTTGAGTGTAGAGTTTGTTTGACAAACTCGCCCCGGGGTCGTTAGCCGATCCTTGGCCTATTAGTTGGGCCTAAAATCTAGGGACGTTAGCCGTTCCTTGGCACGTTAGTCGGGCCTAAAACAAAGTCTCCAAGGGGGAGCCACCAACACGGGTGCAAACGTGTAGGTTGGGAGGAACCTGTAAACTCTCCGGTTGGGTGGATCCGAGTTAAAACACCTTGGTTGGGAGGAACCAGATTTAAACTCCCCAGTGAATGCCGGTGTGCTCAAAGGGGTTGAGTACTTGAACCGGGAGTGGAGTAGACAAGTAGTCGAACCACTATACATCCTGTGAGTGTGGATGTGCCTATCAAGTGCTAAGCATACATTCCTAACTAAGCATACATAATTAACAATTAAACACAATGCATAAAGAGAAATGTGCTCAAGATCAATCACAAACACAAGGATGTATAGTGGTTCGACTACTTGTCTACTCCACTCCCGGTTCAAGTACTCAACCCCTTTGAGCACACCGGCATTCACTGGGGAGTTTAAATCTGGTTCCTCCCAACCAAGGTGTTTTAACTCGGATCCACCCAACCGGGGAGTTTACAGGTTCCTCCCACCTTACACGTTTGCACCCGTGTTGGTGGCTCCCCATTGGAGACTTTGTTTTAGGCCCGACTAACGTGCCAAGGAACGACTAACGTCCCTAGATTTTAGGCCCAACTAATAGGCCAAGGATCGGCTAACGACCCCGGGGCGAGTTTGTCAAACAAACTCTACACTCAACTCCCACAGGGAATTGAGTGGATGGACTCTTAACAAGACAACCTACTTGTCGGATTGAGCCCCTTGTTCAGCGCCGCTTCGGGTTGCTTCTTCTCGCTCTCCCGTGCTTGAATCAGCTCCCCTTGTGCTCCCCCGATCTTTGACGCCGCCGCTTTGCCAAGGCTTCAGCTCCAAGATCAGCAACCTTGCATGTGATGCTCCATTGGAGATGCCCAAGGTGCTAGGGAATGGTGAAACCTCTACAAATGGTAGGAAATGGGTTTCCTAGAGGAATGCACCTAAATGGACTCCTAGGTAGTGTTTAGACAAAGGATTTAACTATCATCAAGGTGTCTAAACCCTAGGAGTCAAGAGGGAACAAGTCCATTCTCAAGATGCCATTGAATGACCCAAGCTTGTGATGAAAATACAAGGAGAATGACTTGCTTTAGGTTTGGGATAGAGCCTCTAATGATCTCTAGCAATGGTGGCTTCTATCTCCTCAAAATCCCCTCTCTTAGCTCAAAAATCGAATCCCCCTCTTAGATAGATTTTCTTCCAACGGTCAAAAAACGGGCAGATTCGTGCATATCCGATTGATCGGAAAAAGTGTCCGATTGATCGGAGCCCAGTCCGATTGATCGGAGACAAGTCCGATTGATCGGAAATCTATCCAGAGAAGTCTCTAGAAGAAATTCCGATTGATCGGAACACTGTCCGATTGATCGGACGGCCCCTTCCGATGGATCGGAAGACTGTCCGATTGATCGGAAATATGTCCAGAGAGTTTTCAATTTTTTCTGGGACAATTTCCGATTGATCGGAATTTCTGTCCGATCGATCGTAGTCCTATCGGAAAACCTGTCCGATTGATCGGAGTCCTATTGGAAACTGCTGTTTGAGCCTTTTTCATTGCAGCAGCTTCCACCTCTTTAATTAGTCTAATTTATCATGTTTTTCATGGAGTTCTAAGACTAATGATGATGACTAAAGGTATACCTAGTTGGTCCAAGTCATCTAAGAGGTTATGGGTTAGGTTTTGGTCAAGGCAAGGCACACCAAGGCATCACTTTTACCTGTTTCTTCTTCCTTGATGCAGCCGGTCCGTCTTGAGTCTTCGTTCTTCGTCTTCATTAAGCTCAACCGACACAAGACCCACTGACCTAAGTAATTGACAAACAAGGTGCACTAGTATGCCACAGAAAAGTGCACTAACAGTTGTTTGGTTGAAAGGCATGATAAATCAGTTGGGGCTTCAGCAGGAAGCCGTGCCAGTTAATTGTGATAGCTCAAGTGCTATAAATTTGGCTAAAAATTCTATTTATCACTCACGTACTAAACACATTGATGTGCGTCACCATTTTATTCGACAGGTGCTTGAGGAAGGAGATGTGACTCTAGACAGGATTCACACCAGCGTGAATCCGGGGGATATGCTGACCAAGGTGGTCCCTACAGAGAAGTTCAAGTTCTGCGTAACTTCTTTGGGATTGGCGAAAGCTTAACGAAGACGCAGTGATGCATGAGAAGCGGCGACTATGATTGATGATGAGCTATGTTGAAAAGTTTGAAAAGATGTATGATATGTTGGTGCCTTAGTGGAGTTTGTTGTGAAGGTCCCAAATATGCAAAATCAGAGTCCACCGAACGGTCGTCAGATTGGTCGGCCAGTGGACAGCGTGATGCAGTTTGGAGCCAAAACTCTCTGAACGTTTTTGTCTGTTTTGAGACCGGTCGTGGAGATCTCAGACAGGTCGCCAGACCGGTCGCAGGTAGCTCAGACCGGTCTAGAGATAGGTCTGAGTTGAGGCAGCAACTGGCACTTTTCTCTAGACTAATCACGACCAGTCGTGCGACCAGTCTGCGGTCTGCGGAACTTGTAGTGTTGCGTGGTTTTTGCGCTACTTGTTTCTATTTTCGGGTTTCCTCTTATACATTTGTTTCCTAATCGTGCTAGGCCTTATGCTAAGCAATACCTAGTTGTTCTAAACGGGACTAGGGTTATTGGGAGAGAGGAATTGAGAGGTTGTGTGCTTTGTTCATCTTTGGGATCTACTTGGGTAATTCTAGCTCTGTAATCATCTGAATTCATAGTTGAAGGTGTCACTTTGTGCCGTGGTTTTTTCCCGCAAGGGTTTTTCCACATAAAATTCGTTTACTTTTGGGTTGATTGCTTGTGTGGCTGTGTGGTGATTATTTGATCTTCTTTGGTGCTTCCGCTGACCGGTTTTCCAACAATAAGTAGCTCGGAGTTAACTCATCTTGACTTACCTTATGGCAATTGCTTTGCACTCCTTTGGAAGATGAGTTAACTTCATGTGTCATTTTTTTTCTAACTTTCATTCTCCGTTCATGACTTTGACCTACTTTTCCTCTTTAATTACTTCTTAAAATATGAGAAGATCACAATTTGAGATATGTAGTTTATGATGGTTCGATACTTAATTTTATTCTCTTTGAAAAAAAATATTCAAAAGCATTTGAGGTACATTCATCACTTCTATCGGTTCTAGTCAAGTGCCTGTTAGCCTAGTTGGTTGACGCCTTGGCATTTCAAACGGCAGGTTTCAAGTTCAAGACATACTAACTGCACTAGTGGGTGCGTTGTGTGACTAAGCATGTGGGTGCGTTGCGCAATTAGCAGGGTGAGTGTGTTGCATGGCTAACAAAAAAAAAAAAGACTCTTGAAATGAGCTCAAACAATTTAAATTTCTCATTCAAAAAATAAACCCATGCCTTTCTATTAAAATCATCACTTTCATCACTTTTCAACTAGGGATGGATCACAATGCTGCTTTCCAAATATACAATGCTCATAGATCTAATTTGAATAATTATTGGAGGTAGCCATGTTATTATTTTCTTGATTGCTAGTTTTTTCAAACCATCAAAATTTAAGGGACCAAAAGAAAGATGCCATAGTCATGAATCATCAAGCATGATTACTCTAAGACACGACATAAAATCACTCTAGATTTTTAGGTTGTAGAGAAAACATGCTAAGTTCTTGTCATAGGAACTCTAGTAATTAATTACGTTGTAGCGTCTTTAAAGTCGCACGATATTTTTAATACGTACGACATGTCTTTTTTTTTTTTTTTCTTTTTTTTTGCAACCGACTAATACTTAATGAATTGTATTATAACTTGGGAACATAACACATATCATACATACAACGATGACTAACATTTCTTATATGAAGCACATGGACCATGAAATAGTTAGCTTACACATGCACTAATGAGACTTATTTATACTATATATGACCTACAATTTTACAAACATTTCTTGATCAAAACCATGTTACCAACAACCTTTCCTTTCAGATCTCTCTCCAATCTGTCTCCAATCTTTCACTCCTTCCTTCGACGTGTATCACGTGTCAGTCCCCAACGTCAATGTAAGTATGGCTGAATAAAGCATGAAATCCGTGCAAATGATAACACCCACCAACTCAAGTGGTGTCAGGAGGTTCCTCGTTTATCATGATATGATTAGTGTCCTTGCACCCTATTTACAAATCTCATTCTTGGTAATTTCTCAGCTTAAGAATTTCTCGATAGATTTTTATATTTTTGTTATTTTTCTTACAAAATTATCAAGAAAAATCTTGCAGAAAATAAAATACTTAATTTTCTTTTATTATAAATTAATTCAGAGATTTTTATATTTTGATATTTTTCTCGTAATATATCGAGAAAATCCTGTTGAAAGTAAATTACCTAAAATTAACAATATACATATATGGTTATGAATGAACTATTTTAACTTCTAAAAATGTTTTTAAAAAATGATAAAATCACAAGAAATTTAAAACTGAAGAGATTTCAAAATTTTCACATTCACATCATTTGATCAATTTTGTGTGAGAATATCACAAGATTTTCATTTTCTCATTGATATTTGTAATAATGCCTAATGCAAAAGGGCCACGATTTCATGGATCAATGTATCGGCAAATCAGAAGAGCCTAGTCATTCAATCTTAGGTCTTTTTTTTTTCAGGTACACACCTATATATTTTTTGATGATTTTTTTTTTTTACAACCACTCAAATTCCTCGAAAGACTAGTTCAATGCGCTTTTAGGTACCAGGTAGCTGATGGTCCCTACCTGATTTTTTTGGGCCTGGGTCCAAGTCTCAAAATAGTTCAAAAATTGGGATGGATTTGGAGTCCATCTCTTTGAATTTGTTTAAAAACCAAGTCTAATTGCGTTTTGATCAAATCTACCATGTTGGACTTGGTTAAAATTGGGTCATGTTATGCTCAAATCAGGCCTAATATAGTTTTGTATAGAAAATCTAATTCATCTAGGAGGGCCACCCAACCAAGAAAGTGGGATGTCTAAAAAAGAAGGTTGATCCAACCATCACATGGGCCACCATGCAAATTTTAAAGTTCTTGGGCAGATGTCCATTGTTTCTACAACAAGGTGGACCTAATGACTCTATAGACCTGGGGTATCACATCATCAATGCAGATACACTTGATGCGTGAGTTAGTTTGCATATACCAAACATGGTAGATCCCACAGGCATTTGAATAACATTTACATGAAAGTGAATAAGTTTTATTCACGTTAATAACTCTTACATGCATTTTAATAACCTTTACATGCAAGAGAGTAAGGGGCTGTTTTTTTTTTTTTTTCATTAGTCATGCAACGCACCCACCCTATTAGCTGGGCAACGGACCCACTTGGTTAGTCACATGACGCACCCACCCACCAATGGAGTTAGTGTCTTCTTAGCACTCGAACCTGAGACCTGCTGTTAAAACGCCTACTGTCTCCTAGCTGGGCTAGCAGGTGAGGCACAAGAATTAGGGCCTGTTTGGATTGGTGAAAAGTGTGGGAAAACATTTATTATTTTCCGAGAAAGCTTGTTTCCAAGAAAGTATGAGAAAGAAAACACTCTCATATGTTTGTTTATCAATGACATTTTTTAAAGAAATTTAGGTTTGTTTCCAAATAAGTTGAGAATGTGATATTTTCTTGGCTGTTATATTGACTCTATCCTCGCTATTAATGTTCATTGTTCAACCCAGTTGGTATAAAACTTAAGTAGGTAATGCCATCTTAAATAATTTAAAATCATGCATAAAGCTAACAAGTTCATGAGGCCCTCCTAAGTTCTTGATGGGGCTAACTTTTGGAATGTTTGTTCACCCTGATGAGTTGGACAAGTTAGATGGAGTACATGCACTATGGTGGCCCCGCACAAACCTATAAAAGGCATTTTCTCTCTCTTTTTTTCTTCCTTTTTTTGTAGTAAGGTCCACTTGAGTTGTGGATCGGGCTCATTTTCAACCCCAATGTGTAATATTAATGTAAGCACTTGACTGCAGGAGTGGATTTTCCATACAAAACATGAGGTGCTTTTCCATACAAACCATGAGTCATGAGGTGCTCCATGCTTGGCGAAAGTTATCATCCCTGCCTATAGGCTACGAGTGCCTTTTAAGGCCCGTTTGTTTGTCAATTTTTTTAGAAAATGTGAAGTAAATGATCCATTATTATCACTTCCAAGTGTTTGTTTAAATAAAAAAAAATTAATAGTAAATCCACAATGAAATATACTTGCAAAGAAAGTAACTAAAAAATTATAATCATTATAGTTTTATATTATAAAACTATCATTTTCCCAGTGATTTACCATACGATTACAAGAGTAAATAATCACTTCCCGGAAACTAAGTAATAAATTATAATCATTATAGTTTTATATTATAAAACTATCATTTTCCCAATGATTTACCATACAATTACAAGAGTAAATAATCACTGCTCAGTAACTGCAATTCATCATTGTAATTGAAAAACCAATAGAGTTGGTTTCTAGAAAGGAGATTTATTTTATACTCTTGCTGCGTATGACTCTTGATGCACAAGAAGATGTACCCTTGCTAAGCTACAGTACAAAAACCAACTGGTTGAACAGTCCTAAGCAACTTTGATCTATAACATTTGTTTGATGATCTAAGATGATGGGACATTTGTAATTGTGTACGGTCCCATACATGTTCAACAACCTAATGATCAATAATCCGGATCCTCAGCTCGAGCCGAGCAGAGAACCCCTATTGTTGCCGACCTGATTGGTCTATATCAGTGTGTCAGTGATCAAAGACGCCAAGTCAGGTTTCTCTGCTACCTGATTGGTCTATGTCCGCATGTTAGCGATCAAAGCCGTAAAGTCAAGTTTCTCTACTAGGCTCAAGCAAACTATCCAGATTCAATAATCAAATAAGCATTTCTCCCCGCAAGAGTAGAAGTACAAGCATTTCTTCTAACAAATAAGAATGTGATGTGAGGGAGCGGAATAGGTGCGGTCCTGGCCTCACCTAAGATGTGGGCGCGGCCCTTGCTGTGGGGCCCACCTTGATGTATGTATTCTATATACAGGCCATCCATTCATTTTTTAAATTATTTTAAGGCATGTCCCGACAAAAAAAAGCAGACCCAGTTCTCAGGTGGACCCTACCATAAGGAAAAAGAGGTGGTTGTCGGCTAATGGGCCACGGAAGTTTTGAATCAAGCTGATATTTGTTTTTCCTGGATGCAACAGTTAGGGTTTTTCCTGGATGCTCCAGGTCAAGGGCTATACCGTCTTAGGTGGCCTGACGAAACTTCGTATGCCCAGAAGAGGTACGCCGATTGCCTACGGAAGCCTTTGGCACGAACTTCCTGGGCCCGGAAGCTAGGTGGGCCCATCGTGGTGTCTATGAGAAATCCATCCGTCCATCCGCGTTCATAGGCGTGAGAAAATAGACATATTTTCAAAGGAAAATTTCGAAAAGAATTTTGCTACACCCACGCGTTAGCTACACTAGGGACACCGGGTGTAGCAATGACCCTACAATGATGTATGTATTGTATCCACGCCGTCCATCCATTTAGCGTAATCATTTTAGGCAAGATTTAAAAAATGAGACAGATACGAAGCTCAAGTGGCTCCAGGAACTTTTTAATGGTTGGTGTTCAATCACGACTATTTTATGTGATAGGTAAACTTAAGCTTTAGATCCACCTCATTTTTTGTGCCATACCCTTAAATAGCTACAGCAAATAGATAGACAGCGTAGATACAACAACTACACATTGTGGAGTACAGCTAACATAGCTAACGCGTGAGTGTAACAAAATTCTTCACGAAAATTTCCCACGTGAGAAATGTGACTTCCGCAAAGGACGGAAAGAGAATTATTCGCTAAACCCCCATTTCTGTCCCCGAGAGCAAATTAGGTGTTATGGGTGTTACCCTTACCACGGGTCCACCTTGATGATTCTTTGTAGGGTCAGGATCCTCTATCGGTGTAGCAAAATTCTTCACGAAAATTTCGCATGTGAGAAATGTGACTTCCTCAAAGGGTGGAAAGAGAATTATTTGCTAAACTCCCATTTCTTTTCCTGAGAGCCGATTGGGTGTTATCCATGTTACCCTTACCATGGGTCCACCTTGATGATTCTTTGTAGAGTCAGGATTCTATGTTGGCTTCTAAGCAGGGATTAGAGCCTTTTCATTGGTCCACATCATCACATAAGTCTGTAACATTGTCACATCCTCAATGCAACTTTGTCATACCTCAGTGCAACTTGGTCACATGACGTCATGCAGTATGATGTGGGCCAATGAAAAGGCTCCAATTAGAGATTCCTGCCTGAAAGCCAACAGAAGACCTGGACTCTTCTTTGTATATTCACCCATACGTCCATTTCTCCAGTGATTTTAGAACGGCTACCAAACATTAAGCAGATCCATACTTCAAGTAGACCACACAGTAGAAAACAGTGGTGATTGAATACTTCACTTTTAAGAACTCCGAAGGGCCCAAAGGTTTTGGTAGAAAAAACCAGCCAACCTCTTGATAATATTAAGAAGATATGAATGAAGGGAAAATACAAGGATCAGCTTGATCCAAAACTTTTGTAGCTCATAAAAAGTTATTAATGGTCATTCATCACTCTTTCTAGTGGCATGGTCCACCTAAGATTTGAATCTTCTTAATGATCATTCGTTTTTAATCTTCTTAAAATTTGGGATCACATCCTAAAATGAGATGGGAACAGATGTACAGCGTTGATATACAAAAAACCACATTAAGGTCGACCCCACACGGTTAGGGTAACACCCACTAGGCTGTTACCCGGTAACAGCTAATCTGCTCCCTCTTTTCCCACTGTCCCACTGAATCCAAACCGTCCCTAAAAAAAGCAATGGGATTGACAATTTCAACCCTCTTCTTGTTAAAAAATTATGATGCATGGCTGTCCATGTTTAAATTAAAGGAACCAAATTCTCAAAGGGTTGCAGTAATCCAACTAAGAAATTTTATTCGTTGAATTTCCACCGTAGAATGTGAAATTCGTCATCTAAACGTTTTAGATCAGTGGAAGATGGCCCAGATTCAAATACTATAGCCGGGAAACCTCCGTAAGAAAAGCATTTCCTATCGAAGAACTCGCAGGGAAGGAAAGTACGGTAGTGGATTAGGTGAGACCCCGGAACTCGGTGGGACTCCTTACTGTGGGGCCACTGTGATGTATGTGACTACATCCACACCGTCCATCCATATAAAAAAGCTTATTTTAGGGCATGATCCGAAAAATGAAGCAGTTCCAAATCTCATATGGACCCTACTATAGGAAATAGTGGTGATTGACCATTAAAAACTTCTTACGAGCCACAGAAGCTTTGATCCACAGAAGCTTTGGATCAAGATGATATTTGTGTGGTCTCTTCATTTAGGTGTTTGTGACCTTATCAACAGGTTGGATGGAAAATAAAAATTACCGTGGAATCCATGAAGTTTTTAATAGTGGGGATTCAATCACAACTGTTTCCTGTGGTGTGGTCCACCTAAGATTTCAATCAGCTTCATTTTTGGAACCATGCCCTAGAATGAGGTTTCAAAATGGTTGGACGGTATGGATTTAAGGCACAAACATCACTATGAGCCCCACAGTCAGGGGTCCAATACACCCCGTGTATCCGGGGTCTCACCTAATCCGCTTCTGGAAAAGGACACTTAGTGGGACCCACCGGAGATAAGGTGGGGTCAGATATCGCTCGTCATTCACGTCTTTTCAACACGTTTTCCGTCCTGGGAATTATATAATACGTTGCTGGCATCTATTCATCTTATACACGTGTTTCATTTATGACAATTTAGAACGATCATCCGCTAATCCAGCTTATATTGGCCACAGAGATCTTCCAGTTTATGGGTCATTCTCCATCCACACAGTACATAAATTCAATGGTGTGGATTGCCGAAACAGATAACTCATTCCTCATATATGATAACACGTGTACACTATGCACAGATGCGGCACACATAAATGTTCAGGACGTCGACAGCCGCACCCCTCTCTCTTGGAAACAGTGGGAATAATGATTTCCGCCGTTGAAATCTTACTAGGGCCACATTGATTTTTATTTGTCATCCAACCTGTTGAAAAGATCTCAAAGACATAGATGAAGGGAAAACATAAATATAAGCTTGATCAAAACCTTCCGTGGCCCTTAGGAATTTTTCAATAGTAAACGCTCAATTCACTCTTTTATTCCTTTGGTGGGGTTTCACTTTAGATTTTTATATACTTCATTTTTTTTTATAAAATCTAAAATTATCTTTTATAAGGTATTGACCGAGTGGATGAAATTAAAAAATCACGGTTGGCCCCACCGAGTTTACTCAGTAGGAAGCGGATTGCGTACTGGGTAACTCCACACACTAGCATGCGGAGTAAACTCTGTGGGGCCCACAGTGATTTACATATTTTACCCTTTGTCCATCCATCTTAACAAAAAATTTTAGATATGGTGCCAAAAAATGAAGCATATCAAAACCTAAAGTGGTCCACACTACAAGAAATGTGTGAACTGAATTTATACCATTGAAAAATTCTCAGAGGACACAGAAGTTTTGGATCAAGCTAATATTTGTGTTTGCCCTTCATCCATATCCATGTGATCTAATGAACAGGTTGGATGACAAATAAACATCACTTTAGGGCCTGGGATGGTTTCAACGGAGGAAATCATTATTCCTACTGTTTTCTGTGGCATGGTCCACTTGAGATTTGGATATGCTTAAATTTTGGGCTCAACCACTAAAATGAGCTGGAAAAACATACCGACGGAATAGATAAAGCACATACATTCTAGGTGTCCGATTCCTACTCATATACTCAGTTGGCAATCCGCTTCCTTTCCGTTTCCTAGTCCTGTCAACGGGACTAACTAATTATGAGGTCATAAATCAGGGCTTTATGAACTAATATTCCTTCATATGAGGTGGTGATTGTGTACCGAGTAAACTCCATGTGTCTACGGTGATTAATGTATTTTATATCCACTGTCCATCTATTTCTCCAAATAATTCTACGGCTTATGCAAAAAATGAAGCTTATCCCAAAGTGGATCATACCATGGGAAACATTGGTTGAAAAATTCCTGAGGGCCAAAGAAGTTTTTGATCAATCTCGTATTTGTCTTTTCCCTTCATCCATATCTATGTAATCTTATGAACAAGTTAGATGACAAATAAATATCATTATGGGCCTGGAAATCATTGTTCCCACTGTTTCCTGTATTGTGGTCCACTGGAGATTTGGATATGCTACAATTTTTGGCTCAACCTCTAAAACGATCCCAAAAAAAGGATGCACAGTGGATAAACCACATACATTCAGGGTGGGCCGAGCAGAATTTACTCAATACGTTAAAAGCTTACTGAGTAACTCACCACGCAATCCGATTTCCGCGAGTGGAAGTCATTTCATCCTGATTCATTAAAAAAGAGAAGCGCAAAGCCTACTTCGGAAGCGGGCCACACGGGCCAATGTGAGATCCATGCTGTTCATCGTGTTGGGCCCAACAGATGTATGTTGTTCAGCCCTTAAACAGACCAGTTTGTTCGTCTAATGGGCCAGAAACGTATGAAACAAAATGGACGGCTAGAAAAATATTGACCACATGTGAGTCCTAACTCCACTGGACCGGTGGTTCATGCGGTCGACGATGTAGGTTCTATGTATCATGGAGTGGGCCACATGTTCACAAAGAATTAGAACCACTCGTTTGGCATTGGGGTTACCACATGTCATCATATAAAAACTTAGCTTTAGATTTCTACACGGGTGAGGCATATATTTTTCAATTTTAACCGTCTAATAAATGTGCATCAATCTAGTAGTCCACTAATTAAATAAGCTCAAGTTTTTGTTCATGATACATCTTAACTGGGAATTGACTGTCTAATTTGACTGCTTAGATGCCACATATGCATTTTTAAGTGTTCGTGTATCATCCATCCAACTCTACCAGAGTATCTCCTGATGCTATCGGCATCAACTGTAAAGTAGCTTCCACTTGTCTCTGGACCATTGATTGAGCTGGCAGAGACTTATCGTGTGTACGAGTGATCGTCGGTTCGAGTCCTCTTCGCAGTCTTTATCTTGTAAACCTTGCCAATATATATTAAAAAAAAAGAAAAAAAAAAAAAAAAAAAACGAAAGCGGCTTTCACCTTGAATGCGTGTGCCTCGTCTGTACATGGAACGTGTCTCTCGTGTGCACCCAGAGAGAGGGACGCGGATTAAATACTGTTGACTTCGGTAGCTATCTCGCCACTGAAGTGACGTTACTAAGTTATATGGGCCACCATGATGTATGTGCTGTATCAATTCATTTTTATGCACGAGCCAAAGAATGAGACAGATCCAAAGTTCAAGTGGACCCACCATATAAAACAGTGGAGATTTGAACGCCTGTCATTAAAAACTACTTGGGCCCTAGAAGTTTTCGATTAAGTTAGATACTTATGAACAGGTTGGATCTCAAATAAACAACATGAGGGGCCTAGGAAGGTTTCAACGGTGGGCATCACTGTACCGACTGCTTTCTGTGGTGGGATCCATTTGAACTTTAGATCTGTCTCATTTTTTTGGCTCATGCCTTAAAATAATCTCTCCTAAGATCTTTGGATCTGTCTCATTTTTTGGCTCATGCCCTAAAATAATCTCTCCAAATGAATGGAAAGTGCGGATACAACATATATCTCATGGTGGGGCCCACAGAACATGGTAACTTTAGTTCATATATATGTCATGGTGGGCCACAGAACTTGGTAACGTCACTTCAAGAGTGAGGTAGCTACTGAAGCCGTCAGTAGCTAATCCGCTTCCCGGGGTCAAAATGAATTTGTCCTTTTTTCAGTCCAACAGACAGATATATCCACACGTGTCCTTTATCTATAACATCCGAGCCGTTTATAAAATTGGAGCATTTTCTGCATCGAAGCTTTGGATCTGTCTCATATTTTTGAGTCATGTCCTAAAATATCTCCCCAAATGGATTAACGGTGTGGATACAACATATATGTCATAGTGGGCCTCACAGAACTTGGCCACGTCACTTCTAATATAAGTCATTGTGGGGCACAGAACTTGGTAACGTCACTTAAGTAGTGAGATAGCCACTGAAGCCGTCAGTAGCTAATCCGCATTCCAGAGAGGCAAAACTAAGCCGTCATTCCTCAGTTTTCAGTCCAACGGACAGAAATGTCCACACGTATCCTTTATCTATAACATCCGAGCCGTGTAGAAGGTGGACCGCGTCATAAGGATCACCTGTGCTTTAAACCAACATGGTCTATTTATCAGGTAGGCTGCCTTGTTGAAATCAGTGGACAGCTAATGGTCCAATTCAATATACGGTTGTGGCCCAACTGATCAACGGATTATCTTCATTTTGTGGTCCAATTCAAGGCGTGGATGCTCCTTGCAAGGGACACGTGTGCCGAAAATGAAAAACATGGTTATTAAAAATAATAATAATAATAATCAAGGTCCCAGAACATCCACGCCATTAGCTGTGAACCGTCAGATGTCAGCTCATGAAAAGTGGACGGTCATATGTCGGCTCATGGAAAAGGTGAACCCACGTTATACGACTTTCTAATGGAAACTCATTTTTTTCTCGAGTCTGGATCCTCTATTGGCTGCCAAACAGGAAAAACGTATTTGAAGCCTTCTCATTGTCCACATCACACGGTATGATGTGAGTGTGATGAGGTTTTACTGTTTGGCCGCCAACAAAGGATCCGGATTCTTTTTTGTCATGGTATAAAATCATTTTCAGCTGTACTATTGGCCGTCGTGGAAAACTTTGGTACTCTGGCGTTTTGTGACGGGTGATACGCAGGAACTTAGAAATTGCATACTTTTCACACATACAGTTAAAAGTAAACTGTACAAATTATGAGACTTGATATAGATGCGTCGTGAAATGAATATTATAGTTATTTGATTATCTGACTATCGGATTGGTGGACATTTATTGGACGGTTAGAAGAAGAAGTATTTAATGGTCCTGTTTCAACAACACATGTCCATCAACTGGAGATTCTGATCGTTTAGCCAATTGGTATTTTGATCGATGACAGTAGAATGCAGAACTTAGTTGGTTCGATTTGTGTCAATGTATGCCACGTACACAATTTGAGAGTGACTGCGTATCAAGCATCACCATACTCTGCTCGAGTATAAAATAAATTCCCTTTACTTGGGATTCTACTTGGGATTCGATTGGTGTGCCTCTCCCTTACCCAAGTCGGTCGTTGAAAGCTCAGTGGGACCGACCATGATGTGTTTATTTAATCCACGCCGTTCATCCATTTTCCAGATCGTTTTAGACATACCCCTAAAAACGAGACAGATCCAAATCTCAAGTGGACCACACTATAGGAAACAGTGGGGATTGAACACTTACGGTTGAAAAACTTCTTCGGGCCACCGAAGTTTTCGATCAAGCTTAAACTTGTGCTTTCCCCACATCCACGTTTATGTGACTTTATTAACATGTTGGATGGAGAAAAAAATAACAAAGAAAAAAGAAACATTGCCGCAGGCCCTAGGAAGTTTCCAATGGGAAAGTCCTTCAATCCTCATCATTTCTTTTGGCCCGTTTGGCACCCTGGATTCCAGGAGAAAGTGAGGGAAAGGAGGAGAAACTGGTTGCTTTATTATGTTTGGCACCATGGATTTAAAGAGAAGTGGATTTGAGTGGAATCCAGGAGAACTCAAAAAGACACTTTTAGCCCTTTTTCAAATCCTCAAAAAAAGGTGGGATTTGAGGAGAAATCCTTCCCAACGTGGGACCCACCATAATATGTCCCTAACTATGGGACCCAACATGATGTACATTTTCCATCCAACTTGTTGATAAGGTCACAAGGACTAGGATGAAGGGACCACACAAATTTCAGTTTAATCGAAGACTTTTGTGCATCATAAAGGTCTCACTCTCCATTTTTTCTTGTTTTATGGTCCACTTTAGATGTGGATTTGCTTTATTTTTTGGATCTTGGCATAAAATGATATGTAAAAATGGATGAATGGCATGGATTTAAAAATCGAGGCTAATACAGTAGGCATACGGTGGGATTAAAATTTACACCGTCCATTCCTTCATGTTTGATTTCTCTCAAATCTTGGCTGCCAAACAGAAAATCTGGAATTGATAAGAAGTGGAATCGGTGAGAATTCATATCATGGAATCCACTTCTCCTCACTTCTCCTCAAATCCATGGTGCCAAACGGGCCCCACTTGCGCTTTAGGTCTGCCTATTTTTTTTATTTTTTTTTTTTGTTCATATCTTAAATGAGCTGATGAGCTGGCAAAATGGATAGACGGCTTAGATGAAACACAAACATCATGGTGGGGCTCACAGCTTTTCCATGACCGACTTGGTAGTGGACAGCTCACTACTCATCCGAGTCCCGTTGACAAAAGTACAATAGGCCGGGTCAGCTCTTGCAACTTCAATTTCACACGTGACTAGAGAAAAAAACTTTATTACTCGGCTAGCGTGCATGGATGGTAGGCAGGCACTTGTTTCTCACTTATAAATTGCACACATGGCAAAGAAACAAGTCAAAATAAACTATTCAAATTATGGATCCCACTTTAGATATATCGTGTACCAAAAATTATACTTATTTGATTATCTGACTATTAGATTGGTGGACATTTATTGGACGGTTCAAGATGAAAAATATCCAATGATCCTCTCCCTACAAACAAGTGTCCCCAAATCAGAGATTAGGTACGTGTAGAGAATGGGACTGTAACTTAGAAAAGGTGGGTCCATAACGTAACCCATTTGATTTGAATTAATGGAAGCGTAGTGTACAATTTCTGACTGCCTAAGTATCAAGCTTCATACTCCGCCAGAGTATTAAATAAAACTCCTAAATATTATCAGTCTAGCGAGTGGGGCCAAGGAGGTGGACCTGGATGCAGCGATGTTCTAGAGAGAAATGATCAGTACGTCCGTTTCGTACATAGAGTTTACTGTACTGGGCATTTTATGGCTAACGCGTCAGATTTGCATGGAATCTGAGCCGTCCAAATAATGGACCAATCGTAGAGGTCACTTGATGTGAAATTCAGGACGATCCATTCATCAGAGGGGCCGAAACTGCATATTGGTAAGATCGTCGTCCACTCATTGATTTCCATATGTGGCCCAGTTCATGACTTGATGGCAGTGATTTTCTGAACAGATGATATTCACGATCATTTCCACATTTTGCATGGCTCAGATTTTCACACACCATGGCGTTTGGGCAGAAAAGAGGTGCCGGACAGTAAGCTTACAAGAGGAATTGTATCCGAATGTTTATACTCCGTTAATCTGGAGGATTGTACCCACTCCTAATAGAAGACAAAGTCCGACAATTGTTCGGTGATCCTAGCCGTAGATAAATAGACCCAATTTGATTGATTGGTTCATGGACCAACAGTCTACTAAGGCAAAAGAGAACCTAAAACCTTTCAACAGGTGGCTAACAAAAAAACGGCTGAGAAAGAAGATACAGCAACGGTTCCAATTGAACCAATAAAAAGGCCAACATTTCTATGGCTAGGATCTTCCAACCTGGGTGATTTTTCATGCATGGGCTGTCCATAGTGACACCCACAGCGTCAACGTCTTGGATCGTTAACTGTGGACTGCAATTGTACAAAAGCTTATGGCCTGTTTGGATACAATTACATCACATCTTGATCGTGGGGTCCACCTTGATCGTGGGTCCACCTTGATGTATGCATTGTATATCTGGCCCCACATACTTAATTACCTTCCTTTCAAATCATGATTAGTAAAATCAGTAAAAAATCTAACAATTTACATTTTTATCTAAACACATGCATTGTAGGAAAATTAACGCAGTGGATTTCTCTGATCTATATTAGTACTAATCTAAGGCATTGCTGATTAGAAGCATATCTTGATCCGCCATCGTCTTAGCTATGGAAAACTCTAATTAAGGTGGTTGCACATTGGTCTTCTGTCTCTACCACACTCATGATCTGTTGTATGCTCCAATGGGAAGAAACATGTGAAATGGGTAAGTCACAATTGCTTATTTACAATACAATACTATTGGTTTGTCTAAACCCCTATAACGTACATATGTTCCATCAGGACCATTGCTTTGGAGCAATTTGGTGGTGATAGGTCAACGTGGCAAACAAGTTTGTCCTGATCCACAACTAGAGGTGAGCACGAGCTGAGCTAAGCCTTGTTCGAGCTACGCTTGCTCAATGACCATCCCAACTCGTGTTTGGCTCGGCTTAGCCTTCTAGATGGACTGAAATGTTCGAGCTAGCTCGACCAAGCTTTCGAGCCGAGTTTGAGTCTGGCAAGCTCAGCTCAAAAGCTGGGCTTAAAGCTATATAAAATTGTGCCCAAAGGCAGCCCAAAGCCTAATGACACTCCCACTTACTTTTATAGAGAGTTTCATCTCTCTTTTCTTTGTTCACTTTTGATGTGGGACTAAAAAATATGTTTTTTTAGTTTTTTACAAGTGAGTCACCCAAGCCAAGCTAAGCCAAATCGAGCTTCAATCGAGTCGAACTTCAAGTCAAGCCGAATCGAGCTTGAGTTAGCTCAAGTTCAGTTTGAAAATCATTTTGAGCTTAGAAAAATGGCTCAGCTTGGTTCGAATCAAGCTGGTTCAAGCTGAGTCGAACGAGCTAACCAAGCTGGCTTGGCTCGTGCTCAGCTCTATCCATGACTTCACGACTGTCGCATTAGGAACCTTTTCTTTGGTGCAACTCGGTCTCGGATCTGTAATTTTAGTTCCATGGATAAGTCTGGGCCCGATTCAACGGAGAGTACCCGAACCTGGGTTTTAACAATTTTCTATTAAGGCCCACCTACAGCTGATGAACGGTCTTCTTTGTGATGAAGTGATAAAAACAACTCAGATTTTTAATATATGCCATAGCTTTCATGTGTGTGAAAGCGTCTCAAGGAAGCGGCTTTCCAAACGAATGGATAATCATTTGCAGATTTAATAAGAAATAGAAAATGGACATCTTCCACGTGTTCCCGAAAGTTGCGTTTGATAATTGACTTTCGAAAATTCAAATGTGAAATGCCTTCTCATTTTCTCTCGTCTTCGGCGCATTCCAGTCTTCCTCAAAATCATATAAAGCACTTGGCTTCCATGATTGTTTAGTTCCATTTAAAAAATGGCAGCGACTCTTAGATCATACGCGTGGCATGATTCTTAGACAAGCCAAATGTCTAAAGCAATCATGGATAGACCATATAATGGAATAAATAATCATGGGAAGAAGATGATAGTCAGCGCTTGATTTTTCTTGGACCATTTGCTGCTTTACTTCTAACCACTCATTTGATAGCTTCAATTGGATGGTTTGGATTTCTTTATTAGTGTGGTTTTGGAGATATCCTACATCTCCATTGTGCATGCCTCTATAAGTTTGACTGGTAGTATCAATCAAAATGGTGGTGAAACTTAGGCACTTGAGTATACCCACGAGTCAATAAATTAGGTATTTTCTAGAAAAGATTTCATACGGCAAGAGTCTTAATTTCCAATCCTTAAGATGACAGTTTCTTATTACATTAGGCTAGCCACCTAATCTTTATTGGTGTTGTAATAAAAATAAATAAATATATTATACATGATTTTTTTTTTTTTTTATTATGAGATTAAATAGCTTGAGCTCAAAATATATTCAGATTGCCACAAAAAGCCTAACTTTTTGGCACTTGGTTCTGACCCATCTAAGTCATATTGTAATTATAAAGTAAATTATAATTTAGCCAAAGCTTTTACCTATTAATGGCTATGGATCTAACCATAATGTTGATTATGTATACTTGACACATGGTCGTGCAAGTGGTAATGGCGGTTGTGCAAGTGGGTCCTTATGCCTTGGTGGTAGACTTGCAAGAGTTTCAACACAAGGTCATGGTTCGAGTACCCATTGTAGCATTAAAAAGCAGTTGTGGCGTGAGTGGGTGTGTGTAGGGTACGAGTGAGTGTGAGTGTTAAAACAAAGTGGTATTGGCACCACATGTTATCCAATTAGAGAGAATAATTAGGAACTAATGTGGGAAATCATTCCATTCATCATTTGATTTATGCCCTGTGCAAAATCAAGCCGGGCCAAAAACTAATGTGGGCCACACCCACTTAGAAAAGTGAGGGTGCGGTTTGGATCTACCAAGGTCGGTGGATCCCTAGCTGTGGAGCCACTGTGATGATTGTGACTTACATCCACACCGCTCATCCATTTTGACAGCTCATTTTACGGCATGATCCCCAAAAAATGAAGTAAATCTGAATCTTAAGTGGACCAGACCACAGAAGCAGTCGTGATTGAATCCCCACCATTAAAAAGTTCTTGGGGACTGGCAGAATGTTTATTTGCCATCCAACTAAGGTCACAATGACCTGGATGAAGAAACCACACAAATATCAGCTTGATTCAAAACTTGTATGACCCAAGAGAAGTTTTTAGTGATCAATTATCATTGTTTCATGTATTGCGGTCCACGTGGAAATTGAATCTACTTCATTTTTTGAACCATGTCCTAAAATGAGTTTTCTAATCGGATGGACAGCATAGATATAAGGCACATATATCAGGGTGGGCCCCACGGTCAGGGATCCCACCTGTTGAGTCTTCCCAATGTTTATTTGCCATCCAACATGTGGATAATGCCATGATACAAAGATCAGCTTGATTCAAAACTTTGGTAGCCCACAAAAAGTTTTCCATGGTCCACATTCATCACTAAGATGGAAAAACATGTGGACGGCTTGGATGTACAACAAATTGATTTTTTTTGGGCTCATGTCCATGATATGAGCTGCGCAAATGGAAGGACTGTATGTCACGCACTCCACGGTGGGCCCCACAAAGGTTTGTTTATTGGTAAGGGGATTAGGCACACTCACTTGTCCGGTCGTTCTCAGTTCCATGTCGGCACCACGAGTCTAGGTTGTCGGGTGACGAAATGGCTGATGTGTGAATCTCTACGTCATCTCACAAAGAAAAAAAAAAAACAACCAGCATGACCGTCCACGTCTCATCAACTACGTGGGCCCACCTTCATCTAAACAGTCGACATCCATCTACGACCGACATGCACTAGCGGACGCGGATAAGGTGGTGTTGCCCACACCACCCTCAGCGGTGGTGTGGTGATGTGTTGGGCTCTGTGGGGCCTACTGTGATGTATATGTTTTATATCCATGCCGTCCATCTATTTTTTCAGATCATTTAAGGGTATGAAACAGATCCAAAGCTCAAGTGGACCACACCATGGGAAACCGTGGGGATAATAACACCTACGGTTGAAACCTTCTTTCCAGGGCTCACCGTAGTATTTATTGGCCATCCAACCTGAAAGGAAAAGTACAAATTATCTGCTTGATAAAAAAATTTGAAGCCCCCAGAGTTTTTAACGGTGGGCCTTTAATCATCGTTGTTTCTTGTGGTATGATTTATTTATGGTTCAGATCTGCTACACTTTTGGGTTCATGCTCTAAAATGAGCCGGAAAAACATACGGACGGCATTGATGTGAAACACATACACTACGGTAGCCTTTACATCACCCAAAACACAGCGTGTGTGCTAAGATTGATCTTAGTCAAATGGGACTTCATCATTGAAGCTCTCGTATCCTTAATTTTCCGTCATTTGGATTAATTGGATCAAGGCCATTATATCTATTCTATATCCACCCCCTCTTTCTCTATTATCATTAATAGGAAGGCCTGCGGCCTTTTCAAGAGTAATAGAGGAATCAAGCATGGTGATCCTCTTTCTTTTTTCCTCTTCATTATTGTCATGGAAATATTCATAGTTTTACTGGGAAAATATTTTGATAACAGTCTGATTGTCACACCCTTTACAGCTGGGTGCTTATCTATCTCTCGCCTCCTTTTTGCAGATGATTTAATGGTTTTCTCTAATGCGGATCCCCATTCTGCACATAACTTGACAAATTTCTTTCATAACTTTACTATTATCTCTGGTCTTCAAATGAATCTTCAGAAGAGTGAGTTAATTATCTCTAGCTCTTGTACCTGCAAGGACGAGCTTATTGCTATCCTGGAGATAAATGAAGGTCAATTCCCTATAAGATATTTGGGAGTTCCTTTAATTTCCACCAGGTTTCATATTTCGGACCGTTAGCCTCTACTTGATAGCCTAAATAGAAAGCTCAGTGGCTGGAGGGCGTCCACCATTTCCTTTGTAGGTAGGTTGGAGTTAATCAACTCCACTCTTTCTTCTCTTTATATTTTTTTGTCTCAGGCGTTTTTGTTGCCCAAAACTTGCTACAATATTATTGCTAGGCACATCAGAGATTTCCTTTGGGGCTATTCCTCTCTCCATACCATCAGTTGGGAGTAGATCTGTAAGCTCGAAAATGAAGGTAGCCTATGCATTGTCCCCCTGGACGCCTATGCATTGTCCCCCTGGACGCCTCTGCAAAAGCTTGCCTTATGAAATAAATTTGAAAAATTATATGCAATGAGGACAACCTTTGGGTCAAATGGGACCATGAGAAATACATTGGTAATAAAATTATATGGAACATTCAAGTGGCATCAAATACTTTCTGGGCCTAGCGCATCATTCTCAGCATTCATGATATTGCTAAGCCTCATATAAGATTTTTGGTGGGGCATGGGCAATGTACTAATTTCTGGTTTGACCCCTGGCTTGAGGATTCTGTTGGGGAGTCTTCAAACTATGCTCAAATGGGTGCTCCGACCGGCCGGACAGCGTAACCCAGATGCTGTGAAGACCCCCCCTGGACGTTTTCCTGTTGACCAGACCGGTCGGGCGACTGGTCTGAAGGTGGCTCCGACAGGTCGGATGTGAGGCAGAGTCGGCTAAAATCTCTCTGGACTGTTTTTGTATTGGCCGACCGGTCGGCTGTGCACGCGGATTCCTTGCGCAATCCGTAATACTGCGCAAGGTGTTTCTATTTTCGGATTTCTTCCTATATAAGGTGTTGCAATCCGACTTAGAGTGGAATCCTAAGGTGTCCAAGGTTTCCTGTTCATACTAGGAAGATGGGAGATGTGTGTGTGAGAGAAAACTTGGAGTTATTTCTGTGTTTCCTTGTTTTGTGGGCTGTCATCTCTGTAATCTTCTGATATTCATAGTGGATCTCTTTGTGCCGTGGTTTTTTACCCATTGAGGGGTTTTTTCATGTAAAATTTG
This sequence comes from Liriodendron chinense, assembly GCA_003013855.2. Classification (NCBI taxonomy): domain Eukaryota; kingdom Viridiplantae; phylum Streptophyta; class Magnoliopsida; order Magnoliales; family Magnoliaceae; genus Liriodendron; species Liriodendron chinense. The sequence goes on along the minus strand of PVNU02000637.1, from coordinate 6,762,762 downwards.
GAGTCTCTTGTGGTGTGCTTTTGTGTGATTGATTGCATCTTGTTACTCGTTTGATTTCGCATTGCTTCACGTGTTCGGCGTTCCGCTTCCGCTGCCAGCTTTTATCCCAACAAGTGGTATCAGAGCTAAAGTTAGGGTGGAGTAGATTCGAATCAGAGACGAGAAGATGGGATCAAGCGCAAGGTTCAATATAAAGAAGTTTTTATGGAAAAATAACTTTGAACTATGGAAGATGAAGATTAAATCCTTCGTGGTTCAGCAAGGGCTTGATGGAGCTCTTGGAAAGCGACCCGAGGCTATGAAAGATGATGAGTAGACGAGGCTCGACAAGATGGCAAGAACCTCAATCCTGTTAAACCTTACGGATAATGTTCTCTATCATGTCATGAAGGAGAAGACTGCGGCTGAAACGATGGCTAAGCTAGAGAAGGTTTATGCCAAGAAATCTCTAGAGAATCGCATGTACGTGTTGATGCAGTTGTTCACCTTGAGGATGACTGAGGGAACTGAGGTGGAGGACCACCTGAGCACATTCAATAGGCTGGTTTGCAAGTTAGTGGAGATCGATGAACCGATGAAGGATGAGTATCAAGCATGCATCCTATTGAATTCTCTTACAGATTCATATGAGTCGTTCAGGGACTCTGTGTGCGCAGGGAGGGAAACCATAAGTGTCGAGACCGTTATCTCAGCCCTCCAGTCGAAGGCGATGAGAAAGAAACAGCGGTGACATGGTTTCCCGTTATTCCTCAGAGGCACTGGTTATGAGGAGAAGAAGTTCTGAGCATGGAGGATATTCGAAATCAGGATCGAGGGCCAAGGGCAAATGTAAGTCTAAGGTGAAGTGCTGGAATTATGGCCAGGAGGGCCACATGAGATGAGATTTTTAGAATCTCAGGTTGAGGCGAGAGAAGTATGGGAATTCTTCTGGAGAGGGAGCCAATATCGTAGAGGATGGTGGTGATTTTTGTGAAGTTCTAACTGTATCTGGCAAGGGATCTCACGGTAGTGAGTGGATCTTTGATTCAGGGGCTTCATGTCACGTTTGTCCTGACCGGAGTTCATTCACGACATGCAAGGAGTATGGTGGAGAATCGGTGTTTGTGGGCGATGGAGTCGCTCATAAGGTTGTGGGTGTTGGTACTGTGCGCATCAAGATGTTCAATGGGGTCGAACGAGTCCTGGAAGATGTGAAGCACATTCCCAAGATGAAGATGAATGTGATTTCTCTTGGTGCACTCGAGGCGAAAGGGTGCGTGTTTATTGGTCGCGATCGTTGTTGTGAAGTGATGAAGGGGGCACTCGTGTGTATGAAGGCACGGAGGTGTGGCTATCTTTACATGTTGATCGGAGCACAATTCACAATGGAGCTGCGGGAACGGCAGCAAGATCCACGGTTGCTCGTATGTGGCAAGTGCCCAAGGGCCACATGAGAAGAGCTGTAAAGGGCGTGAATTTGCAAGGATAGGGTCGATGGTGGCACGAGAAGCGGTGGAGCTATGATTGAAGATGAGATGACGTTGCAAGGATGTGTTGATTCAACGTTTGAAGCCTCGGTGGAGTTTGTTGGGGAGTCTTCAAACTATGCTCGAATGGGTGCTCCGACCGGCCGGACAGCGTAACCCAGATGCTGTGAAGACCCCCCCTCCCCCCCCCCCCCCCCCCCCCCCCCCCGGATGTTTTCCTGTTGACCAGACCGGTCGGGCGACCGGTCTGAAGGTGGCTCCGACTGGTCGGATGTGAGGCAGAGTCGGCTGAAATCTCTCTGGACTGTTTTTGTATTGGCCAACCGGTCGGCTGGATTTCTTCATATTTAAAGTGTTGCAATCTGACTTATAGTGGAATCCTAAGGTGTCTAAGGCTTCCTATTCGTACTAGGAAGAGGGGAGAGGTGTGTGTGAGAGAAAACTTGGAGTTTTTTCTGTGTTTCCTTGCTTTATGGGCTGTCATCTCTGTAATCTTCTGATATTTATAGTGGATCTCTTTGTGCCGTGGTTTTTTATCCATTGAGGGATTTTTTCAAGTAAAATTCGGAGTCTCTTGTGGTGTGCTTGTGTGTTATTGATTACATTTTGTTACTCGTTTGATTTCGCATTGCTTCACGTGTTCGCGTTTCGCTTCCGCTGCCAGCTTTTATCCCAACAGATTCTAGCCTTTCGAATCATTTGGGTACTGAGGTCATTCAAGACCTTGGGCTAGGAACTAACTTCCCAGTTAGTTGCCTAATCTAAGACAATAAATGCCAATTTCCCTACCCAAACTCCCCAGCCTTGGCAAACCTTTTCCACGACATAAAGTCTTGTCATATTCTCTCAGTTCAAGATGAGGTTGTTTGGACTCTATCCCCAAATGGAGTCCTTAATTTTGCGTTAGCTTTCAAAGCCTGCAGATCTACTAGCCCCAACCAGCGTTGGAGTGATCTTACCTGGTTCAATGGCTTTATCCCTAGACACTCCATTACAGCCTGATTAATGGTCTTCCTTAGGAGGTTAAAAACTGAGGATTTGCTCTCTTCTATTAGTATTATTGATGATACCTCTTGTGTTCTTTGCTAGCATGACAGAGAATCCATTAATCATTTAATTTTCTCCTATAGGTTTACTTTTTGAATTTGGAGAAAGTTGCACTCTAAACTCTTTATCACCGATATACATTATTCTTCGTTTCTCCATTTTGTTGCTTATTTAGTAGAGAACACTACAGACTCTGTTTCCTCCTCTCTCTGCAAGCTCTTTTTTCCAACTCTTGTGTAGCATATTTGGAGATAAAGAAATAATCATATATTTAACAACAAATATTTCACTAAGGAGACTATTTTTAGAAACATCATTTGCAATATGAGAGCCAGAGTTATTTTCCTTTATGGGCCCTCTATAGCAGCAAAAGCTCCTAACGTCATTTTGGCTGTTTGGGACCTTCCTGCTGCTTATACCTCTTTGACGCCCCCCATTCATCTAGTTGCTCGACATCTCAAAACTTACCCATCTTAGACCATTGCCTATGCTGAGATTACAACCACTAGAATGGGTCTCCTCTGCTACTCCCTTGATAGTTCTCCTCTCTGGGGAATAGTCTTTGATTATGTCACACCAAGTACGGTAGATAGGTGCTTAAAAACTTTATCCCTTGTTATTTCTAATCTTTGTTAGGATCTTATTGTAGGGTCTTGCATCCTCGTGCATAACCATCAAAATCTTGCAGCCATTAAAGACATGTCTTCCTGTTCATGGGAGATGCGCCTATTTGCTTGGAGGTTTTATTCTCACGCTTCCCATAGGTACCTTGGGATTACTACTCGTAGCCTGCGGACGTCCCTCTCCAAATTTGCTAATATTCAGATGCAGTCCCCCTCCCATTTTATCATTAACTTTGAGATCGCTACTTTGATGTGATGGTGTCCTGGGTTGGGGGCTTTCTCCCCGCCCCCTTCTTTTGCTCATTTTCCTCTTCTCCATCTTCTCCTTTGTTCTTCTTTTATTTTATTCCATTACGCCCAGGGTAAGGGTTGCTTCATTTTCTTTGTTTTTATCTTAGGGGTATGCCCCTTTTGTTATATCCTTTCAGGCTTTGCCCTAAGTAAGTAATAAGAGAGTTAACTCGTTTGCTTTTCAAAAGAAAAGAAAAGAAAAGAAAAGAAAAGAAAAAACATAGCATGTGGGCAACAAAAGCTAATTATGTACTGATACGCTTACTGAGTAAACTCTATAGGCCCACCATAGATGTATGTGTCTTATCCATGCTGTACATCTAGTTTTATAGATTATTTTAGACCATTATCCCAAAATTGCATCATATACAAAGCTCAAGTGAACCACACCACTGGAAATAGTGGGAACAATGATGTCCACTGTTAAGCCATCCTAGGGCCCATAGTGATGTTTATTTGTCATCCAACCTGCTCATGAGGTCCCACAAACATGGATGAAGGCAAAACATATATATCATCTTAATCCAAAACTTCTTCTACACTTGAGAGGTTTTCAACAGTAGGCATTCAATTCATAATGTTTCCAGTGGTGTGGTCCACTTGAGCTTTTGTATGCTTCAATTTTAGGGGGTGTTCAGCGCAAGGTATTAAACAGGATTAGTTGGGATGGAATTGCATTTGGTTCCGTACAAATTCCATCTGGCATTTAGGGTGGATGGGAGGGTTGGGATTAAGTAGGACGGAATTGCATTTGGTCTCATCTGTAATTTCTATGAAATTTATGTGGATTTTGAAATCTACTACACATGTGGGCCCCACATTAATGCTTAGTGTTTTATCCATGTGGTCCATCCATAGACGCTTTTAACATATGACATTATGATTATATACATGTACAGGTGACTGACATTGGATGTGAATTTAGTTCTTTGATTGCAATCCCATGGTCCACCAAACAGAATAATCCGGCGTTTTTCCCACAGCAAGAATTTGATCCCACCTGTTACTATCCAGGGTGAAAATTGGATGGTGAAAATCCTTGGTAATACCACACATGTAATCATTGCATAATAAATGATGTTAATCCCACCTAATGCTATCACAACCCTTCTAATACCACGCGACCAAAATGGATGACACGGATGAAAGACATAGTCACGGTAGACCTCTACTGAGTTACTCAGCGTGCAATCCGTTTCCGTAGTTGTCTCGCCTGCTTGAGGCTACACACTAACCCCTACTAGTGGTGGGTGCATTGTGTGACTAACCAAGTGGCTTTGTTGCCCACCTAACAGGCCAAAAAAGATGAGGCAGACGAGAAATCGAACTTCGTAACAATCCCATTCGGGTGCGGATTAGCTATGGACAGCTACTGAAGTGACGTTACCGAGTTCTGTAGTCCCATTACGATGTATGCGTTTTACCCAAACCATCCATTCATTTAAAGAGATCATTTCAATGTATGAGAAAAATAACGCTTACCATTAAAAACTTCTTGGGGCCATGGAAGTTTTCAATCAAGCTGATATTTGTGTTTAACTTATGAACACATTGGATGTCAAAAAAAAAATCATTGTGGACCCTAAGAAGGTTTCAACGGTGGGCATCACTGTCCCCCCTTGTTTTCTGCGGTTGGGTCACTTAAGCTTTAGATCTGTCTCATTCCTTGGATCTTGCCCTGAAATGATCTCTATAAATGGATGGATGGTGTGGATATAACACATACATCATGGTGAGGTCCACAAAACATGGTGACGTCACCGTGGGCTCACCTTGATGTATCTGTTTGAAATCCACGCAATCTACTTATTTTTTCAGCTCATTTTATGGCGTTAGCCAAAAAAAGAAAAGTGGTGATTGAATATGAACAGGTAGGTTGGATGGCAAATAAACATTAGAGCAGGTCTTAGAATGTTTTACTCTAAAATGAACTGGAAAAATAGATGGACGGAGTGAATATAAATCATGGTGACCCACGGCCACGACCTGACTGAATCCGCACCACCCAACCCTCACCAACTCCTTACCGGTCAATACGACTGCCAAAAATGTACGGTAAAAAGGACGTATTTTGATGAAATTCATTTTTCATCGCAGAGATTGCGATCGAAACCAAACACACTCCCAATAAATACAGACTTCCTTGGCTTCTCCGTTTCCTCAGACAATCCCCATTTCCTCTCCTCTCTTTCTTCTATACAATGGCGGAATCGATCGAGTTACCGAGTCGACTCGCGATTCTTCCCTTCAAGAACAAGGTCTTGTTGCCTGGCGCTATCATCCGAATCCGATGCACTTCTCCCAGCAGGTAATTCCTCCGAATTCCATTTCTCTGCGTTCATTTCAGCTCTCTCCGTCTCAGAAACCCTAAAAATCTCTATCCTTTCGAAAATCCTAGACCGTCTTCGATCATTTTCTGCTTTTCTTCAGAGAATTAGGATTCGGATCGTCGTATTGTCTTTCGTTATCTTCTAGTTAGTGAAGTCGGCTTTGGATTTCGTGTGTAGTGTGAAATTGGTGGAGCAAGAGCTGTGGCAGAGAGAAGAGAATAGTTTGATCGGCGTCCTTCCCGTTCGGGATTCCAATTCTACATCGACAGGTCTGTAGAATATGTTTTCTTCTATTAATTTAGCCGGTTTGGACGTCCAATTGGGTTCGATTGCGATAATTTAGTTGCAACGAGAATGCAGTTCGCAATTTGGGACCGGTTGGTTCGCTGTAGGTAGTGGGAGTAGGCCAGCTTTGGATACATCACTTTGTTGCAACTTAATTATCGCAATATGAATCAGTTGTGCATCCAAACACTGCCCAATTTGGATTTCTCTGGCTGTGTTTTGAATTTATGATAGAAGGGAAGAAGCTCTCTGTTTTTGAAGGCGTGGCGAGTGATGCTGGTGAGCAAAGTCCGAAAGTTCCATTTGCTGTGTCAGATTCTCACAAGCAAAAGAATCAGCAGGAGCTGATTCATTGGCATACGAGGTCTGTTTTCTTTGTTGTGTGGCTTTTTTATGAATCTCTCTCTCTCTCTCATATGTTAGGAGGAAATATACAATGCTGGTATTTTTCGTTTTGGCCAGAGATGTGTAAGATGGGGCCACCTTTTGCTGCTCCAGAGCATTCATCTGGTGGGCCCCAGCTTGGATGGTGGTGCTGCAAAAAAACACTGCCACAGGAGAATCTTCAGTGTCTGATTTTTGGATGGGAAATGGATGGTTAGAAAGTAAAATATAGCTAATGGTACTTACACAAGAAAATGAATTCCACTGATCGGATGGCTGGGGTTGTTCGTGGAGGCTGGCTTTTGTTCCATAGACCATTGATGACGTGACCTGCCCATATAAACGATTATGATAACTGAAAGTTGGGCTTCACCTGAACCTAGTGCTGGCCTGAACAAAAGACACTGTTAGGTCATGATGAGCATTTTGTAATACCACTTTCTGTAATGCTGACTAAAGAAGAAAAAATGAGAATGTGTCATGGGGATGAGGAAGGCAGTGAACAATGCCAGTGGTTGGCAGTCCCTGAATTGACATAGGGAGGCACTGTGATTTGTTCTCAAATCGATGGCACTTGGTTCTTGATTTCAGGGGAGTTGCTGCTAGAGCTTTACATCTCTCCAGAGGCGCAGAGAAACCAAGTGGGAGGGTCACATACACAGTTGTTCTGGAAGGTATATGCAGATTCAATGTTCAGGAACTTAGTGCAAGAGGAACATATCACGTAGCACGTATATCACGTCTTGAAATGACAAAGAATGGTAAGCTGTTCTCTGTCCTCTCCCTCTTACAAAATTCAGCAATCCATTTGATAGACATATCTAAGTACATGTATCCTTGAAAATCTGCTATTCCCTTGCAACAATTAGTGCTCGTACAACAAACATGGTTATGAAAATGATCTTGAACCTTTTACTCTGGAGAGAGATCAAGTAAATGTATCGAATATATGGTGGTCCAAATTGCTTCTGGTCTATGCAGGATATGGGTATGACTTCATAAAATAAGCAAATAGGTTTGTATTAACCTCAGCAAACATATGAGGCCTGCGTTCCTTGTATTGCTGTGAAACTAGCCATACGCCCCTCCCCCACCCTGAGAAAAAAGAATTATTCATATAAAAAATTGTGGTTTCATGCTGGAAAAGATTGTGAAATGATGCGTGTAATCCACATCACTATCAAGTACCTTGAAGTCTGTTACCGATCTACTGCCCACTGGATCCAAGGGATTAAGTTGAAAGTTACATACACGCTCAGTGTAAAATGTAGTGAACGATTTGAGACATGTTTCTCATCATTTAGGAATATATTTTTCTTCATCTACTCTAAATTCTTGATTATACTTTAGTGACTTTGTGAATATTAAGATCTAGCATTCCATCTGTTGAAATGCTGAGCTACTTCTCATTTTTGGTTTATTAGAGATGGAGCAAGCAGAACAAGACCCAGATCTTATAGCACTCTCACGCAAATTTAAAGTTACTGCCATGGAGCTGATCTCTGTTCTTGAGCAGGTTAGGCATTTTGTGTTGATTTATGGATTAGGGAGTACTGCAACTCTGTTTTTTTTGGACTCATCATATTTATATGACTTTCTGCTGGCCATGGATGTGCTTAATGAGTATTCTTTATGCATGACTTCGAAATCACATTTTCCTCATATTTGTGTCAGTGAGTAACTCTTGATTTCTGATTACAGAAACAGAAAACTGTCAGTAAGACAAAAGTTCTTCTTGAGACAGTCCCTGTACACAGGCTGGCTGATATATTTGTCGCCAGCTTTGACATAAGCTTTGAGGAGCAGCTATGCATGCTGGATTCAGTTGATTTGAAACTAAGGCTTTCAAAAGCTACTGAGTTAGTTGACAGACATTTACAGGTACAAATTGGATAAAGCTCTACAAGTGTATAGTAATTATTCTTTTTCCATAATTTTAATGTGATAATGTATGTGACTCTTCTGGCTTCTGCTTTTTACAATCATGGATGGGTTTTCCATGCATATAATGCTAGTTTTTCTGCAACAGTCAATTCGAGTAGCAGAGAAGATAACTCAAAAGGTGGAGGGACAGTTGTCAAAATCTCAGAAAGAATTTCTCCTGCGCCAGCAGGTATGTTTTCTCGCAGCAGTTTGTTCTGTTTCACATTTTTTGGAGCATGTGGATCTAATAAATAGTCTCCAATTTGTCCATCTTATATTTATTATAAGAAACATTTTGCTGACAAAGTTTGGGAGCTCATTTCTACTTGCAAATACCACATTCCTCACTTCATGTTTCTCATATTGTTATATCTTCTAGCTAAATACTGCAACAAGAAATGGCTCGCTCTATTGCTTGCGGTCTTGTGGGCAGTTTGGGCAGAGAAGAACAATAGAGTCTTCAGAAACTCGAGTGTCTCTTCTGCTGTGATCTTTGCTACAGCGTTGGTGCACTTTAGGGACTGGGCTCCTTAGGGGTTGTAGCTGGTGGGATGAGGCGAGAGTTGTAATTTTTTTTTTTCCTTTTTTGCCCTTTAATAAAATTGCTTATCTTTCGAAGAAAAAAAAATTATTGTAAAATGGTACACCTCATTTCTCGATCTTGTAACTATGATATGTATTTCCTTCCATCTGGTTTAAACCTTGCACAAAAAAGGAGCCTGCATGTTCTTCTTAATAAAATTTTAGTTACCTTAAAAAACGAAGCCTTGTATGGAAATTTTACAGAAATACCTTTCAGATGAGAGCAATCAAAGAGGAGCTTGGTGACAACGATGATGACGAGGATGATGTTGCTGCTTTGGAAAGGAAGATGCAAAGTGCAGGAATGCCACCAAATATTTGGAAGCATGCACTGAGAGAATTACGGTATGCAACATTCAGCAATAAAAGGCTTACATGTTAATGTTCATACAAGATGCAAAACCTAGGCCAGGCCTAACCCTTATATTAATCAGGCTCCAAAATTGGGCTCATACCTGACCTGTGGGCCTCTCCATTACAGGCCGAAGCCTGACCATATCATGCTGGGATGTCAAGGCCCAAGTGGCCAGCCCGACCCATAGTCACCCTTATTAAGAAACTAGATGAAATATATAATGGGATGGTGCAGAGGTTTCCTATAGTTTCTAATCTGAAATGTGTTAAATGTTAATCCTCAGGCAACTAAGAAAAATGCAACCTCAGCAACCTGGATATAGTAGTTCACGTGTATACCTGGAGCTTCTTGCTGATCTACCATGGCAAAAGGCCAGTGAGGAGCGCGAACTGGATCTGAGAGCTGCTAGGGAGCGTCTTGACAGTGACCACTATGGTTTAGCCAAAGTTAAGCAGCGGATAATTGAATATTTAGCCGTTCGCAAGGTTGGTTGCATACCCTATTTTCATGTGTCGAACTGTCTTATGTTTGGTAGTACAATGAATCCGATCCATAATGTATTTCTCCTCATTTTAATCTTCTGATGTGCAGCTTAAACCAGATGCAAGAGGTCCAGTGTTGTGCTTTGTTGGCCCACCAGGTGTTGGAAAGACATCTTTGGCATCATCCATTGCTGCTGCCTTGGACAGAAAATTTATACGTATTTCTCTTGGTGGAGTCAAGGATGAAGCTGATATTCGAGGGCATCGAAGAACTTATGTTGGCAGCATGCCAGGGCGTCTTATTGAAGGATTAAAGGTTAGATTTGGAATTTTCACATACATTACTTTTTCCCTCCGTTGTTTGTTTTGGCTTAATAAAATTCCTAGTTACGTTTCAAATAATGATAATCATAATGATGATGATACAATAATTCTTCATTATATTTTTCTTGTTGTGTCTTCCTCTCAATATATTGATATTTTTGTTTTCCCTCTAGATATTTATGCATTCATTAGCCAGTGCCCTGCCTTTGGCCGAAACAATAACTGGTATCGCCATTTATCATTCTTGTTTTACTTGACCAAACTTTATTCTTGGCCAGCCAGTATGATATGATTATTTCTGCAGTACCTCAGAGAAATCAATTTCATCTTCCCAATTGATTTTTTTTTTTTTTGTAATGGCTTGACATCCTGCTATGGTTGTGATTGGCCTTAATAAGCAATTACTATGTACCTTTCCCTGCATGCCTTTCCAGGTTCAGCATTTACGTTGCCCAGTTTGATGAAAATTTCATTATCCTACCATTTCCCATGCAAAACAATCAACCGTATCATTGTTTCTGTTGTTGTTGCTCATGCTTCTGCTGTTACATCATGTCTTCCATGGCCTATGAAATTTGTCTCTGTTTGCCATTTTTCTGCATTTTCTACTTTTTCCTCAGTAACCGTGTACCAGTGGTTTTCTGTGAAAATTATAAGTCGTACCCCTTTCTTCTTTCCAATTGCAGAGAGTAGGTGTTTGCAACCCAGTTATGCTTCTAGATGAGATTGACAAGACTGGTTCTGACACCCGTGGAGATCCAGCTTCAGCTCTACTGGAGGTTCTTGACCCAGAGCAGAACAAATCGTTCAATGATCAGTATCCTCTTTTTTTTGTTTGTTTTTTTGTCAATGCATTCCAAAGAAACTGTTTTTAGGATTTCTTAGTGCGCACACACACTCACACTTGATATTGATCTTCTTTTCCCTGAATGGTCAGTACTCTCATTCTTAATGATTATTAGCATGGTGGTTAATAAGCACTGAGTTTTTCTTACTGGAGGATTTTTCTGTATCTTCCATTTAGCTACTTTTTTCATAAAGCTCTTAATCTATTTCTTCTCTTTCTACCTTTTTGTAAAGCTTTTTATCAATTTCAAGTCTTTCTCTGGAATAAATTTAGGAATATCAATATTTCTTGGACTATGCCATCTTCAGTCGGGGACCTCTTTATAGCATGGCACGGTGTGGGTCTTCCAAAGCAAGTGAAGTCCCTTTGGAGGGCTATGTCTGCTGGCTGCCCTTTGGGCGATTTGGGGAGAGGAATGGTAGGTTCTTTTGGAACAAGAGAAAATAGGGTGGAGCAGTCTCTAGGAGGGCAAAGTTTCATGTATTAGAATGGGCCTCTGGTATAGATGCTTGGAAAGGTTGAAATTTTTTCTCTTTTGGGTTGTAGCTTTTGCACCATCTCTGTGCCTCTCTTCTTCTTCTTCTTCTTCTTCTTTTTTATTTTTTGAATAGAATTTTCCGTTACCATCAAAATAACTCTTTAGCCATAATGTTAGGTACAACTGTGTACCATGTATCATTCAATTCTTATCAGACTCTATTTAGTTTTAATTTTCTGTTCCCCAATATGCTTAATATCTGAAAAAAGTTACCTACTTTCAAAATGAACTTAGGATACATGTTTTTTTTTTTTTTTTTTTTCTTTAGTGCTGCTCGAGTCATTTGCTTTTTTTATTTTTTATTTTATTTTTCAGAGAATCAACAAATTTTTCTGCAGAAAATCTGAATTTTTGTTTTGTTTGGTTACTGCTGGATTCCTTGATTGAAGCTTTCCAGTTATTTGAATGTCCCATTTGACCTTTCAAAGGTTATTTTTGTTGCCACTGCAAATAGAATGCAGCCCATTCCTCCAGCCCTCAGAGACCGAATGGAAGTCATTGAGCTTCCTGGTTATACACCTGAAGAAAAGCTAAGAATAGCAATGCGGCATTTAATGCCACGGGTTTTGGATCAACATGGATTGAGCTCTGAATTCCTTCAAATTCCTGAGGTTGGTGGACTTTTTTTATCACATAACAACTTATTTTTATTTTTTTCCACTGTTTGAGATTCTCTCTGTACATGTTGGCATAGGCTACTTGGTTGTGGGACCAAAGGGCATTAGGAGTAGAATGTTACTGGTAGTTTGCGAATCTTTCAGGGATTGCCTGCCAATTTTCTTTCATGGAATAGTTTTTCATTGGTCTGCAGATGACCATGTTACTAAATTAGGAAAAAAATGATGCTAATATAATCTCGCTGATCTATGCATCTTTGCCGTGATTGTTGTAGGCTATGGTGAAGCTTGTGATTGAGAGATATACTAGAGAAGCTGGTGTGCGAAATCTAGAGAGAAACTTAGCTGCTCTGGCTCGTGCAGCTGCTGTCAAAGCTGCTGAGCAAGAATGTGCAGTTCCAGTCAGCAAAGATGTATACCCGATGGCAGAATCACTTCTTGATACCAGACTTGCGGATGGTGCTGAAGTTGAAATGGAAGTCATTCCAATGGGTGTTAGCGGACATGAAATATCAAATGCTCTTAGGAGTACCCCAGCATTCGTTGTAGATGAGGCTATGCTGGAAAAGATACTCGGGGTAATATATCTTTTTCCTTGTTAGTGGAGAACCTCTTTTATGAAATTTTATCTTTATGCTAATGTGTCATGTTTGTGTTTTTTTTTTTTCATTTGTATGCTGAACAAATCTGATGGTATATATTCTGTATTGACACTGGTATGCAGCCTCCTAGGTTTGATGACAGAGAAACTGCAGAACGTGTGGTTACTCCTGGAGTATCAGTTGGACTTGTCTGGACCTCCTTTGGTGGAGACGTCCAGTTTGTTGAGGCCACATCAATGGCAGGAAAGGGTGATTTGCATCTCACTGGCCAACTTGGTGATGTTATCAAAGAATCTGCTCAAATAGCTCTAACATGGGTAAATTTTGTTCATTTCTTCTTATCTGACATGGATTGTTTGGTTCTTATGAGTCACAGATGCCAGCATGGTTTTAAATGGCAAACCCATTCCTAATGCATGCATCCCTTCTTTCCATGATAGGCAACCTTGTGGTTTCAATTTCATGTACAGTTTTGACCTCATTCTGTCACTTCGCTATTTCAGAAATCCTCATTGCTGATGTATCTTATTTGTTTTAGGACAGACTTCATTAGAAATGAAATTCCTCAACTGACATTCATTCATGACCCAAAAAAAGAAAAAAGAAAAACTGGTCTAGAGAGTTCAAAAATCAAGAAAGAATTGAATCAAGCAATTAATGAATCATTTTTTGGGAGATTGCTTAGCTATGGAAGTTTTCAAAGATTCTTTAGCTGAGATCTGTAGTTGTGCCATGCAGGCTTCTTTTTCTATACATTTGGGATTTTATCTTTCAACAAAAACATACATTTGGATTTTACATAATTTATTTATTTAGATGTTCTTTAATTTGGTAGGCAAGGGCAAGAGCAGCAGATCTTAAGTTTTCAGCTTGTGGGGAAATCAATTTGTTTGAGAATCAAGATATTCATATACATTTTCCAGCAGGAGCTGTGCCTAAGGATGGACCCTCAGCAGGAGTCACTTTGGTAACATCTTTAGTTTCTCTGTTTAGTCAAAGAACCGTTCGAGCAGATACAGCAATGACCGGAGAAATGACTCTAAGGGGCCTCGTGTTACCTGTTGGAGGTGTCAAGGATAAGGTGCATGTTTCAATTTTTATGTTTTCAGAAGGATAATTACCAAATCCAGAAGTTTTTGTAGATTGAATGGTTTGATTTGTCTTGTTTTCACTCTGTTCCTTTATATTTAACTAGGAATGCTATTGTGAAGCACAACTCATAGAAATTCTATGCAGTTCTGTCATCACCATACACATCGAACATGTATTGTGATCTGCACTGTTGATCTGGCAGTCCACTCCCCTTGTCTTTTTTATATGTGCCCCATCCATGAGGGATACCACCAAATCAACAGACATGATCACCATGGAACTCCGCGATGCTGGTGCATCATGGGAGCATTCCTCATGTCACTCAAACCATATCTTCAAGCTGATAATCAGGCCCACCAATTTTGTAAACTTGCATCAATGAACATCATTACCTTTCTGGAGGATACAGAATTACTTAATGTTATTTATTTGAATCTGCAGATACTGGCTGCTCACCGTTACGGTATTAAAAGAGTTATACTGCCAGAGAGGAACTTAAAAGACTTGGTGGAAGTACCACCGGCTGTTCTTAATGGCATGGAGGTATGTTTTCTTTTCCTCTGAATGGTTGTTGCTTGCTCAAAGCTACACAGAGTCAATTGCTTTCCTGTGGGTATATAAATCATAAATGCATGTATAGACTCCAGGAGTCGATGTAAACCTGTCTGAGGAGCTAGGACCAGTCTTGTAACTTTCAAATATATCGGAAATGGTAAGAGTCTATGTGGCCGCTTCTGATGTAAACATGAGCTAATATAAGCTGCCATAACAGGGAAATAGTACAACAAAAATGCTTCCTCAAATAAGTGAAATAACTAATTTATATCTAATTCCTCCCCTCAAGCTGAGATATGAACTGGGTGCATCTGAAGCTAGCTGGCTGAGGATAGAATGCAGGGGGGGATTAAAAAATAAAAAATAAAAACAAAAAGCTTCGTTTCTTTTGTCATATGTTGTCTAGTTTTCAAGTCCCAAGAGGCTGTGGCTTTCCGGGATAACATTTCCTCTGTGATAAGATTGTATGATTGAAGCTTCTAGGCCAGCTTCAGACTTTCTCACTGTGTCAATGTGTTTACAATAGATATTGCTCGCAAAGAGAATTGAAGACGTGTTGGAGCAAGCTTTTGAAGGCGGATTCCCTTGGAGGCAGCCTGCGAGGTTATAGTGAAATCCATATTTTTCCTTCTAACAGATCTAACGAGTTGGGACCACATCACGAGCTTCGTCGACATTTAGAGGCCTCCAGTCCCATAAATACAGAAATTTGCATTTGGTGAATGCCCATTTTTTCCATTACGACAGGTAGATCTGCAGGAAACAATCAGACCAAAGCTCTCATCCGAGCAGATAGCATCAGTCATGCCCATGTGTTCGTATCCCTCCCAACACCATTGCTTTATATGATTTTTCTACACGCACCAAATTGTATTATATGAACAGAGCTAATGTCTCTCCATTATATTTTCTTTTTATTCACGTCAGATTAGCGAAGTATATAATGTATGAATGTTTCGAATGAAATGATGTTTAGTTATTTCATTGCCTGACCAGTGCTCAATATGGATATTTATTTTTATCAATTTTCTTATAGGCTGGATTCATGTTGCTGTCCCCAATTAATTGGTATAACGCTAAAATGTGGGGTCCACCATGTTTTGTATTTGTCATTCAACCCATTCAGCAGGTGCACCCCACTAGGATGAAGGGACACCGGAACTCAAGCCATTCCAAGGTTGAGGTGGGCCACAAGTGAACATATGGGTTTTAAGCTTTGATTGTACATTGCTGCGGTATACCGGATGAGTTTTTGATAGGGATGATTCTTCAAATGTACGGTGCCCATGAGGTGCACCAGATGTGCAATTGGGATTCTACATAGACATTATGAATGGGCCCCACAGCTAGAAAGTATGGTAATTCCCATACATTCTTTCCAGTCCGTTGCATTTGCCAGTGGCAACAGAATGCCATTGCACTTGACAGTAACTCTGTCCATCTTTTCATTTTCTATTCCGGGTCCAAGACCGGTCCAGTAGCTCAGTTCTAAGCATTTACAGTTAGAACTCGAGTTGGCAAAGGGCCGGCTGGTTTTCCATTGGGCTTCAAAACAGGATCAAGGTGATCTGGGCCAGCACTGTAATAGGCATGTGGTTTGGCCCCAGACTTGATTTTGAGGCTCTACTGATAAATAGGTGTCCAGGCATCGATTGGCAATATTGTCTATTAAGGCTTGTTTCTGAGCCCAGGAGCAGACCCTTTGCTTTGGCTTAAAACAGGATGGTTTGGCCTGCAGGTGGCTGAGTCATGGTTCAAGTTTTAAATAACATTGGTTTGTTGGGCCACAACATTGGGCCTCAAATTCTCCTTAACAGAAACCCTTCCAATTTTTGGCTTTTTGTTAAGTGTATGGTGAGTTTGAGAATTGCAGGAATTGTTCATATTCCACTGACAAAAGGCCCAAAATTGGTGATTTGGATCTTCAAAACTGGGAAACATTTAGGTAAGGTACAACCTGTCGTGGGGCCAAACAGATCAATGATCTGGATACCTAAGACATGGGCCCCACTTATATTAGGTGAAAAAAAACAAAAAAAAATTGAGCATGCCGTTCATATCCAAATTTAGACTTTTAACTTGAAACTGGGCCAGAGTCGCCGTGAAACTTGGAACCGGACTAGATGACAACTCGGGAAGACTCAACGATGTTAACTCAGTGAAGTTGGCATGACTGGAACCTTATTCTGAACATCTGACCTCCACCAATGAAAGCAATCCGTTGCCAAGATCAGAACTGATATGTTGTTGGTTAGAACTGCTATTTTTGTATTACTTGTGCTAAATATGCCTATTTGAAATAATTAGTGTCCTCCTTGAGATATATATATATATATATATATATATATATATATATATATATATATATATATATATATATATATATATATATATATATTCGACCCAAGCCGGTCAAACATCGAGTGGAGTCGAGTTTTCCAGTTTTTGAACTATGTTCATATCCTCTTGAGGATCATATGCATCCTATTTAGAAATGAAGGTCCCATTTTACAAAAAAAAAAAAAATCATCCACACACACAATTGGGTGGTCATATTATTGTTTCTGAATACGACCTGGTGGGCCACCTTGAATTCTCATGTCCTAACCGTCTGATCGAGAGCTTGAAAATGGCCAACAAAATATAGGCAATAACTCCAAAAAATTTATAGGATGGTTACAGATTGTCCAATCAGGGGGCCCAAAAAGATGACTAGATGAACTGGATCATTACAAATCAGTGGCACATTCGTGTCACAGACCACTCATGAGCCATGTGCACCGGCATGGCACACTTTCGCAAATCCCATTCTAAATCTGAAAACTGCAATTTGAGGGGAATCAGAACTCACTCGATAGTGATGATGGTGTGTATCTCATTCTTGAACTTGCCACCGCAGCCTTGCTCAACATTCTATCGATGGACCAGATGAATGCTCCTCACTCAGGCTCTGAATGATCAGTATCGCTGTCCAAGTACATCTCCACGACTTCGCTATCTAGCATATCCTCATCTTCCTCTTCTCTCCTCCTCTCATCTTCTCTCGCCCTCTCTGCCGCCTGAGCCTTTGCCAACTCAAGTCTATAAGAAACTGCTTCCCATGAAACAAGTTTCTCCATGAAGGTCGACACATAATCAGCCCGTTGATTCTGCATGGACGAAAAGAATGAGTTATGAGATAATAAACTCACCACCAACCATATGCCTACACGTAATTGGGTGGAAACTCACCTCATAGTCGAGGTAGTAAGCATGCTGCAAGGCAAATGATTTTGAATATTAGTGATTGGTAATCGAGCATTGTTGTTGCAAGAACTATAAAAATTCGAGGCCGAACAGGGAATTTCCCCATTGGGAACTAAGTTTCTAGATGTGGCACACATGGTTGGTCAATAGACCATTGATCTGACAACCCCCATCATGGATGTACCACCCTCCCAAAATCTCCTAGATTGGAAGATCCTAGGTATTGAATTTTTGGCCATTGAATGTGGTTTGTTCATGCATGTCTTTTTAACCATGTATTTGCATGCCAACAACAGGAAGGTTAGAGTTGACCAATCAAGAGTAATTTCGGGATTGGTCCATCCATGATGTGGGCTTTCAGATCAATGACTTGGATAGAACAACCATGGGCCCCATATCTACAAACTGAGTTCCAAATAGAGAAGTTCCCAGTTGGGAATGAATAGGGAACTTGACCTCTAAAAATTCATAGATCGTGAATTGATCCATATGATAGATAGGAGAAAGTAAATAATACCTCCCAAACATCAATAGTGAGGATCGGCTGCGAAACACCAACAATCGTATATTAGCTATGGTTGATAACTATAACCAGAAAGTAAATGAAATGAACAAGAACCATGAAATGATATTAGCTATCACAACATACAACAATATCCATTAATTGTAAGTTGATAAAAGCAACGGTAATGGAATTTGATGAGATTTTTTTTGTAGATTTAATTAGTTTAAAATTTTCCATGATCATTTGGGAGGATGATATACAACAATACCCACCGAATAATCCCATACTAGGGGATTCACGGCATTGGGACTCCTCGTCACCACAAGCTTGTTGTCCTTTTCGGATGGACAAGGATTCACAGCATTTCCCACGTCGAGTCTATTTGCCTTGTCTAGAGAACACAAAACAAAAAAGAAGCCAGTTAATTCCATTTCGAAAGCTGAAGCTCTGGTTTTCGTTGATGGGTGGCTTGGGCTCAAGCTCCGAATCTCAATTTGGACAAGATGTGATCTTTCTCTTCATTTCCAAATATTATCTCAATTGAGAAATGGGCCAGAAAAGCAAGGGAAATGGAATCTCACTTAATGCGGTTTCCATTTTCCACTCCACCCCATAAGCAAAGTGGATGGATTCTGCTCAAGCCGACCAATCCCGTTTTAGTGGTGCCTCCAAACAGTCCCTGATGATTGGTAACACGAAGGTGAACTGTTTGGGAAAGAATATTCAGAAGACAAGTAAATGCCACTCACACACAAGCCAAGTCCAACCAGAACCGAATTGTGTGGATGCAGCTGCCTTGAACTGTTTCAAGAATCTCTCAAAGGAACCAAAGTCTCTTTCAATCGATTCTAGAAGATCTCCAGATGGCTGTCCTCCTCCGCCTGGTTTCATGGATTGCCAGAAAAAATCATGATTCCAGACCTGAAAATGACCAAAGATGAGATTTACGCATCAGTGTGGAGCAGCACAAGCAATAGCAACCAGTGTTTTAAATAGCTACGCTATGTAGCGTGTAGCTTACGCTACGTAGCGTAGCTCAGCCTAAACACTACGTAGCTCATGAAAATATCTTAAGTTGCGTGTAGCCTACGCTACATGATTAATTTGATACGCTACACGCTTCATAGACTACACTACACGCTACATAGCTCACAGTTCAAGTCATTTTTCACGATAACATTAAAATCAATCATTAAAAATAATTTGTTACATTTTTCTATTTCAATGAAAATTCGTTAGTCTTTTCGATGCTTTTAGTAAAATAATATAAGAAATAGTTTTAAATCAGTTTTGTTGCTCTTTCTTCACTTTTATACTTAATCATTACCCTTGCTATTACTTCAGGTTGCATTGGTTGCACCAAATATCATGAATTTTTGTTAAATTTTATTATTAATCATCTAATTTGGTGCAACCAAGTGCAACCTTGATTAAAAATCTGTGTTGTGTAGCTTATGCTACACGCTATGTGGCTTACACCTCACGCTTCAAAGGGGTGAAGGCTACGCTACACGCTATTTGCTATTTAAAACACTGATAGCAACTAACCCACCCTGGTTATGGATTTGATAGGAATCTAACGAAACAAACAGTTGCATTGAACAGCTTGATAATAATCTAATGGCCCGGTTGGATTTCCCAAATAACCAGTATTAAATGCCAACATGAAACATTTAGAATGACGATTTAGAGAAGAAAGGGGAATTGTGCATCATCATCTAAGCCTTATCCCAACTAATTAGATGGGCAGGAAAGACCAAATATCAAACAATTATAACATTTCGATCTGAGAAACAGCCAGGGAATCCACATCCATGGTGACATGAATCATTTCAATATTTTGGATCATCAAACCATGGGCCCCACGTGCACAAAATTCCAACTCATCAGCAAACTAAGCATTTGCTGATGAGCAGGACCCAATAATTCCTTTTTAGAAATAGCGTTAGTCCAAAGTCCTAACTGTCCATGTGCAACACATAAGCATTACCTGCGCAGCATTGTTGAATGCTGGGAGAATATCTCCCCTGTTGTATGAAGCGAGAATAATATCTTCTAATGGCATCCCATCCAGCTCAGTTCCCACTATCTGTCGGTTCAGGTTTTCCACATACGCTCTGTGGTGCCTTCCCCAGTGATACTCCAGTGTTTGGCGGCTCATATGTGGCTCCAAAGAATTCTACCACATCAAAACGCACTCATATTTTAAAGCTACAATGGCCCAAAAGAGAAGGGTGCGTTTAGTTGCACTTAATATCATGATATCCCATGACTAGTCAATCTAATTTGGTGAAACTTCAATGAAATTTGGTGCAACCAAACACACCCAAAACCAACTTGGTACAGTCAGGATTGAGATTTAAGCATTACGGATTTTCCCATAACTTCTACAGGCGCTCTAAATTCAAAGAGTGTAGCATCTTACCAAAGGGTATGGAGGAGGCTTCAAGTCAAACTGTGCCGTAACGACAGTTCGGTGTGCCCACTGGGAACATTTTCTCTGTAACATTAAACATTGATGCTACTGAATATTGGAACAATGAAAGAAATGAAATGAATAGTAATATCCTTCAATTAAAAAAAATGGTGTCCTAACTCTTAAATACGATAATAAAAGGCCTGATTTGAATAATCTGCCAATGAAGATAATGGCGTGTTTGGATGCACCCAAAACAAGGATCGGAGTATATGAATTTCCGCCTATTCACATTAGATAAATGCAAGACTCCCATCTGTTCTCACACTCAGGTGAACGAGCACTTGGATAGATTTTCTCATCCCACAGTCTTTGGCGGACACACCAAACAAGCCCTTAAATTTCCCACTCTGATCGAAACTTCAGACAAACCCAACAGAATACACAAGCTGTGTACTCAGATACGCACAAGGACATGGGTTATCTGCAGATGCCTAGAGTCAAATGAAGGAGCGGGCTGCCTGTGCTATTTTTCAATCCTCTCTTACTCGAGCGTTTGGATGCACAAATGAATTGGATTGCAAACACTCAATTTAATCAAATAAGGGCGCAATCAGAACTCAGGTATTTCCATTTTGCGCGACCAAGAATCGCAATTCAATTGGATAGTGCATCCAAACGCACCCTCAGTTGTCTCAAGAATAGTAAAAGTAGGCAATGCTCATATGAAGACAGTAGAAAAGAAAGCATGGTGGAGCCTCAGAAGATCAGTGGCAATCCTGTAATTTCATCACCTTGGGTCTTGTGAAGTAGAGGTGGGGTGATTTTCCAGCCCCATGAAAGCCTGTTCCAATCAATGGCATGTATGAGTAAATATTAAAAAATCTGGAGGGCGAAAATGAGAGAATAAAAATGTAAGGTTAGTAATGTAAATTTTGAAGGAAATGGGAAGAGAGAGTGGGTGGTGGGGGTGAAAGAGAACCAGGTGCGTATGTTAGTGAAAGGACCATGGCTGCTGCTGCTGCTCCATGCATCTTTTCCACAGATAAGAAAGCGCTCCCGTCGTCCTCGTTCAAAAGCTATTCAAGCTCGACCCGCCGACTTCGATTCCAGCTAACTACAATACCCAGTGTGCGTATTACACCCCAGAAGAGGAAGGTGTAGAGAGGGGCGATTGGCTGCACACGTGCTAACAAAGCATGTTTTGCCGGTTCCACTCTAATACACACAGGAGCTGATCACGAGCCAAGCTAGCTCAGTTAACTCGCTCAACTCGGCTCGAATAAGCCCGATTTGACCCGGATTGAAAGCTACGTTCAGGCTGAGCTGAGCTGAGCTTTTTTCTTTATGACCTAAGCTCGACTCCACTCAGCTCAAAGCTCAGCTCGACTCAGTCCAATTTTATATATATATATATATATATATATATATATATATATATATATATATGAGGCACTCTCAAGTCCAACCAGTTGGACCATAATTTGCAGTCCACCTAGGAGATTGCTTCTAACCTGTTAAGTGCTTGTGAAATCCAATCCTACTAATAAGTTGGCCCTACCACAAGGAACAATTCATACAAAAATCAGCTGCATCCACTGACCCAGCCTACCACACTTGAATTTTGCTATTAATCAATGGCTATACGTCACTTAATGATTAGATAGGGCTGATTTTTGCACTAGGGAATCCTCATGGTGGGGCCAACCACCATGATTCATGTCACCATGGATGTGGATTTCTCACACATCAAAGTGGGCCCCACTTAGCTTCCTTTGACAGAAAGCTCATGTGAAAAACCAATCGACTTCCCTCGGATTGCGTAGTGTAGCACATACCTGGGTGGTGTGCTGATGTGGCAAAATTTTATGTGCCCCCACCATAATGTATACGTTATATCCACTGTCCATCCATTTTGTCATATCACTTTAAGGCATGAAGGGAGAAATAAAGTGGATCCAAGGCACGAGTGGATTGCACCACAAAGAATAGCTGGGATCAAACACCTTTCATTGAAAACTTATTAGGGGCCACAAGTTTTTGGATCAATTTGATATATGTCTCTTCATCTACACCTATGTGACCTTATGAACAGGTTGGATGGCAATTAGACATAATAGTAGGCTTAAGGAGAGTTTCAATGGTGTGCGTCATTGCCCCCAATGGTTTTCTATGGTGTAGTCCGATTGATCTCTGATTTTGCCTCACTTTTGGGTTCATGACCTAAAGTGATCTGACAAACGAGATGGACTGTATAGATATAAAACATACATCACAGTGGGGCCTTAGAACCTTGCCATGTCAACACCCCAACCTTTAAAGAAAAAAAAAAAAAAAAAAAAGAGGAAATATTTAGTCGTTAGTTTTCAATTCAACACATATCCTTGCACCATAATAAATGCATTCATGCATATGTTATCTTGTAATAACTCTTGTTTGTCTTATATTTATTGACATTTACTCCAAATAATAAAATCCAAACTGGTTGGACCTGAGGCATGGTCCAACCGGTTGGACTTGAGAGTGCTATATATATATATATATATATATATATATATATATATATATATATATATATATATATATATATATATATATAGATCCTCAAGCCCTTTTTCTTTTTGCCCTAAGTTGAACTCAACTTGAGAGCTTGAACTTAAACTTGGCAACTGTGCCGAGCTGAACTCGAGTTGGGTTAGGCTGCTGTCCAACTACGCCAAGATCAACTCAGTTGGGCTAGTGTACAGTGCACACACCTAGACCCTACACAATGGGCCTGACCCGAGCTTAGGTCCAAGAACTTGGAACCCATTAGGAATCCGATCGGGTCTGGGTCAAGCATTGGGCCTATTTAGGAATCAGGTCAGGTTTGGATCACAACCAGATTCCGTTTTATTTTAATTTTTGTATTTATATATTAAATATTCCAGCAACATAACAATGGGGTTAGTTCACACACCTAACCCCATTGTTAGTACACCGACCCACCCCTGTTAGTCATTTCACAATGTTAACCACCCCTACTATAGGAATCGATACCATGACCTCAGTGTTGAAACGAGGCTATCTTCACTCAGTCTGCCACTTGGAGATATGGACCGGGGTGTTATAGAGGACTCGTTTACACTATGCACGTGTCAAAGTGCCTCATGCGTGTCACATAATCCATCCTTTCAGGTGGGCCCCACCATGTAAGTGACCTTTTTTGATGAGATCTGACTAATACCCAACCCAAACACAAATCCAACTTGAGAACTGATCTAGGGCCCAACCCAACTGTTGAAAACCCCTACTACTAGTGCAAGCCCCATCAAGTACTGCCCTCCAGTTGTGGTATGAAGCAATGGCACATAAATCACGCAAATCCAGTCATCAGATAGGCCACAAATGTAAGATGAAAAATGGATGGCCAGAAAAGAATGCCATAATTAGCATACTCGTGCGGTATGCCCACCTGATGAGTAGATTAACCCTGGCTTTGGTAGGTGCGGATTGGGTACTACCCCCACCAGACCTAGCTAGAGACGGACGGTCATGTCAGGGGCTCTGTGGGCCCCACCTTGATCTATATGTTTTATCCACGCCGTCTATCTATTTTGACAGATCATTTTATCTCATGAGCCCAGAAGGGAGGCAGATGGAAGGCACAGGTGGACCCCACCACATGAAGCAGTGGTGGGGATTCAATGGAAGGCCACAGAAGTTTGGATCAAGCTGATATTTATGTTTCCCTTACTATAGGTCTCTGTGACCTTATGAACAGGTTGGATGGCAAATAAACATCACGGTGGGTCCTAGGAGGTTGAAAGTCCTAAGAAGTTTTCAACTGTAAGAGTTCAATCCCCACTGCTTCATGTGTCGTCGTCCACTTGAGCCTTCAATCTGCCTCCTTTTTGGGTTCATCCACTAAAATGATCTGTCAAAATATAGCATATATAAAACATATAGATCAAGGTGGGCCCCACAGAGCCCTTGACATGACCATTCATCTCCAGCTTGGTCCCGGTGGGGGTACTGCCCGCTTTTGGTACTCACAAGCAATCCCAAGGTGGGGTCTACCAATACATATGATGCATTGCATGGGAGTATCGTAATCTTACCTCTCAACGGTGGTGATCAAATCATACTCATTCAAGAGACATCTGATCATCACCCTTGGATTTCATCTCCTTGAAATCACATGGATCTTGAGTACAGTCGAAGAATCTTTCATGGCTTCCACCACAAAGCATGAGTAAAAGATGCCGACACGCTTTTGATAGTTTCCAACATGGCCCACCTGATGAATGGATGGGCCTTTGCCTGATTAATTGGCAAGGACAACGTTCATGGATGACCCCACCTAATTATCGGCTCAGATCTCACACGCCTTCCACATTGGCACATGTGCTTAGATTCAATTCTTCAATCTCCCAGCATATCTCATGCACCAATCAAGCGTATTCGGAATTTTGGACACCAATTTGTGGGTGCTTGATCATCATCATCACCCTTCATCTAAATGTGATATATGATCATCATCCGTTTGGCATGACCCACTTGGGATTTCTTTTACAGTGTGTACTGTTTCAGGATGATGACAACAACTAGGGATGAGGAGCTCGCCCATCCCTTAACCTTCGTGGAATTGGGTCCATCATTTCAATGGCCCGTAAAATGGACCGTCCAAGTTGAGCTGTTCAACGAGAGAAAAAAAAACTGTCATACATTATGGGCAAAAATCAACTGATCAGATGACTAGGATTTGCCTAATCACGAGGACGTTTCAGTCCATGTTTAGCTATGTTCGAGCTCCTGCATCGCTACATCTGAATTTGATGAATGAAAAAGAAGACAGAACGGCCCAACAGATCAATGGTCTCAATTGGCCTAGATGTGCACCACATGAACCGTGTAGATGCTACAGATGTCAAGCCCTCAGTTCCAGCTAGGATCACCAGATTGTGAGTGATTGGATTCGGTGAGTAAACAAAAATCAAATCCAACTGTCTAGCGAGCTTTTTTTTTTTTTTCTCTGAGAGTTTCCAAGGAGTCTCGTTTCCAAGAATTTATTCAACATTTGACAAAATCAGTGTCATAGAAACTAGGAAGAGATTCATGGCAGCCAATCCGAAATACAAACTGAATAGATCTTGATCTCGACAGGCAAACAGTCTTCAAATCTCCTGATGAAAGAGATGAGAGACAACCCAAAGAGTAAAAAACTGGTGGGATGAAAGATCATTACCCTGTAAGCGCAAAGTTGAGAGCGCTGTGAACATCCACCCCGATTTGAGCTTCGGCCTTCTCCAAGTCAGTCGAGGCCGAGCTGAGCTTCTGGGTGAACTCTGCGAGACCCTTTTGGACAAGGCTCGGGTCAATGCGGTCAACCGGGACGGCCTCAACGGCCACTACATCTGCAACTGAATTCGCGTGGATGAATGCAAATCCGCTGCTTACAAAGTATTTGGTGACTTCACTGCCTTCATGGACCGACATGATACCGGGCTTCAGCTCCGCAATGGTGGCGACATGGCCTGGCAAAACACCCATCTGCCCAGTCGTCGCTGGTATTATCACCATGTCAACCTGAAAATACATAAGATTAGAGCAGTTCACTTTCCCTTCTCCACTTCTTCTGTGATTTAGATTAGTTTTTTGTTCCATGTCGGAATGGATGCTTTAGTCTGTGTTGGGCAAACTGCCAATTCACAGTCGGCGAGGCTTAGTGTTTGCTGCAACGAGAAAAACAGAAACCACATCGAGAACAAAGAGAAATGCAGAAAATAAAAGATAACGAATGTGAGGGAATCAACTAACCATTACACACTCCGACATGCCAAGCATGATATGAAATGTGCAAAAAAGGGGACGAAAAGAAAGAAAGAAAGAAAAAGATAAATAAACACGCTGGATCAGCATAAACAAGCAACCAATGTAAGACGAATGACACAATATACTTCAATGCATGACTGAGAGAAGGATGAAGTATGCAAAAGCTGCAAGGACATCCAATGCTGCTGCATAAACTACACTTTGCAGGCACTCAGTCAGGAGTACATATGGGCTCTTTCATATAGAAGAGGAGTCTGTTGATCCAAACACTTGCATGTCGGACCCCGTGGACATAAAAAAAAGGCATAATAAATAGGGATACAGGAGCAAATGAACTTGATAGTAGAAATCCATCAATTAGCCATCGAAAACCTTGTGAATCAATTGAAGGTCAGAATGCATTGAGAATGAAATATAATATACAAGTTACACGGATAGGAGAAGTACAGAATACAGGTTTTTCTTTCCTTTTTATTAGAAAACGGATTGGCAACAGACAAGCCCAAAAAACAAAAAAAGGGTGAAGCAAACATGTCCCCGACACAAAGGGATGCTCTCTCTAATCCCTCTGCAGCTAGGATGTTGAATTAGCTTCTCTACCTACAGAAGCAAATGAGATGTGTGGCTAGGTAACTACCCACTTGAATTGCATAAAAAAATAAAAGCCTACATTTTCGAATAAGCCAGCTACTCCTGTTGGATCTAGTGAACGATGTTCAGAAAAATCTGAAATCCTTCCCTTAGAGCTCTTGCTCAAATTTCATTAGAATCAGCCTACACCGGTAGTCCAGGAGAAGGTCAGTCATTAAGGAGGACTGAAATCAATGTGATTATAAGCTTTCTCGATATAGATTTTACACACAAATCCAGAAGCAGAGATATCTTTCTTAAGTGGATGTATTCATTGGCACCACCCAGGATTTGCTGACCCTGCATAAAGGCCCCTTGGAACATGAATATGATCAGGGGCACAACCACAAGAATCTACAAAGCCAAGACTTACTGTGATAGTTCTGTAAATGCTTCCTACTAAACTAATTAGCTAGATGTCTTTGAACTCGATGACACATGGCTTGTGGATAAGAGTAGGTCGCTATGAGACTTGCATTCAACCCTTCCCTCTGGTGGAATTCCATGAATACACCAAAAAATCCGCTTTCACAGCAGTCCAACAAGCATAGAAAAAATCGAATGGTTAGGCCATCCAGACCTAGGGCTTTATCCTTGCCAATGTCCATGATACCCCCTTTCATCTCTTCTTCATTAAACTCTGATTCCATTTGCTGCTGGGTGGACCACTTATTCACTTCGTGTCCGTTTGCTGCTGGAGTCTAGGAAGGAGTTTTCAAGTTTTTTCAAACTTCGGGTCATGACAAACCCAGTCCAGGTTCTATTTTCAGCTTGGCATGATGGAATGCCAATCCAATCAGGAATTAGAAAATGGCATTTGTCTTTGCTAGCAGTCCTATGGACTATCTGGGGGAAAAGGAACGACTGCTGCTTCAGGAATAGAAGCAGCTCTATTCCGGCAGCAGTCTCTAGGGTGTTTAGTCTCTTGAGAGATTGGGCCCCCATGTAGGGATTGTTGTTTTGGTCTGTCTCGTTTCTTTTGCATTCTTTTGCTTTTTTAATGAATTCTTCACCCTTTGGGGAAAAAAAAAACTCTGATTCCATGTCTTAAGGGGAGACAATTGAAATGCAAACCATCAAGATTCGGCTGGATGAAGACTAACCTTGACTAAAGATTCCCGAAGTATTCAACCACCTTTCCTGTAATCTTGTCCTTGCCTTCTATAACAATGTTGCCGTACTTGATCTTCTTGATAGCATTAGCACGCATGTGCACATTAGCAATATGATCGAAGAATCCCATTTTCTTATAACCTTCCTATATAGGGCTCTTCATCACTGCCTGCATGCAATCTCGTTCGAACGTAGTCAATTTGGATATTTCTTTCCTCAAGAGTAATTCTTCTTCTTCTTCTTTTAATGAATGGATAATTTTATTAAAAAAGAAAGAAAGAAAAGCAAAGCACCAAACAGCAAAAGGGTGAAATAAGAGAAAATCACAGCACAGCAACAAGAGAATTGAACCTCAGCCCCGCAGTTCAATCTACTCAAACACAATCTGCTATAAGCATGGGGTTCCTCCCCACGCCTTCTTTCAAAATCCGGTCCGTCTGGACAATGGCAGAGTGATCAACATGAGAAATCACAAAGGACACATCCGTGCAAAGATGAATTGCCTCTACAACCAGATACACCACATCCCACAGACAAGACCCCAAGACAAGCCAGCTAAGTGCGAAGTTTGGGATCCCCTTCAGTTACAGCAGATCTGATTCCTTGCAATATTGCAGCTGTCTCTGCATAGTTTGAGGCCTTAAGTCTCCACCAGACCAAAAAAATCCACATCCAAATGACATCACTGTCCCTGATAATGCCTCCCATTCCTGCTGGGCTCAGATGGCCCATTGAACACCCATTGAAGTTCATCTTCATACTGTAAGATCAATGGCCTCTTCAACCAGATACACCAAATCCCACAGACAAGACCCCAAGACGAGCCAGCTATGTGCGACCTTTGGGATCCCCTTCAGTTACAGCAGATCTGAGATTGCAACTGGCTAGGATCCTAATTCCTTGCTATATTGCAGCTGTCTCTGCATTGTTTGATGCCTTAGTATCCACCAGACCAAAAAGTTCCATATCCTAATGACTACACTGTCCCTGATAACGCCTCCCATTCCTGTTGGGCTAGGATTGCCCATTGAACAGAACACCCATTGAGGTTCATCTTCATACTGTTAGGCGGCAGACACATCAAACTTGCACACTGTAAAAACCATACCCTTATGAGATCAACCATACGCTTGGTTACGGGTTTTTCAACTCTCTCTCTCTCTCTCTCTCTCTCTCTCTCTCTTGATGTCTCTTTCAAATCTCTTCATCTTTTCTTTCTTTCTCTTTAATCTCTTCTCTCTCTTTTCTTCTCACTCTCTTGCTAGGGAATTATGGATATGTGAGGAATTTGGGACTTAAGATATGGTAGAGATTTTAGGATAGGGAGGGAATTAGAAAGGGAGAGGGGTAGAAAGGGAAGAGGATAATCATGAGAGAAGTGGCTTAGCATGGGCAAGGGCATGGGTGAGTAATGGGAGGTATTGGCTTATTCGACTAATATGGGGAGAGAGAGGGATGTGATTGATTGATGGATTAATTGATGGATTGGACTACCTCGGAATTTGTGCAAGTGCGGCCCGCGCCACGCATGCGTTGCGTGATCCACCTCGGATTGCACCAACAATTGGAACTTTCAAACCGGGTATCGCAATGAAGCATGCCGCGTGGCGTTGTAATCATAGCACCTACACGATTGCCAGGGTATAGGTCTCAGGTCATTATAGTACTAAAATAGAGTCGCGATCAAAGCTCGCCTTTTCTGTCCGCTTGGGGCGTGTTGGCACCGAAAGCCAGGCATATGGTCGGTCTCATAAGGGTATGGGTTTTACAACTCTACCCACCTAAGGTTTGGGTATCAGAGCATAACCTGGAAATACCTACAAACGACTCCACATTTCTTTTATTCCTTCACTTAGTGATAATTGAGAACTTAGAATCACTAGAATCCCTGATATGGAACAACCTAGAGAATTACCTTTAGACTTCCTGGTTTGCAAACTTAGTCTAAATTAGCATTCTCGTTGGAGAACTTAGTAACTTCTGAACATAGCACCCTGACGAATATGCTTTACCTAAGGTTTGGGTTGGGAAATTTCGAGTACGGAATTTTTTATCAGGTGGGTAGAGTTGTAAAACTCGTACCCGTATAAGATCGACCGTTCGCTTGGTTTCTTGTACCGGTAGGCCCTGGACGGACTAGAACGGCGAGCTTTGTTTACGACCCTGTTTTAGTACCACAACAACCCGAGACCTATAATTTGGCAACCACGTAAGCACTATGATTCCAACGCCATGTGGCACACCCCATTGCGATACCCAGTTTGAAAGTTGCGATCGTTGGTACAATCCAAGGTGGCCCATGCAACACACGTGACGCAGGCCCTACTTGCACAAATCCCAATGTAGTCCAACCCATCAATCGACCCATCAATCAATCCATCACACCCTTCTCTCTCTCCCCATTAGTCAAACAAGCTCATACCTCTCATCATTCACCCGTGCTTTTACACATACTAAGCCACTCCTCTCATGATTATCCTCTTCCCTTTCTATCCCTCTCCCTATCTAATCCCCGTCCTATCCTAAAATCTCTACCATATCCTACGCCCCAAACCCCTCATATATCCACAATTCCCTAGCAAGAGAATGAGAAAAAAAGAAAGAGAACAGATATTAGAGAGAAAGAAAGAAAAGATTAAGAAATTAGAGAGAGGCATCAAGAGAGAGAGACTCCTTGTAGGTGGAGGATAACATAAACAAAAAAAAAAGATTGGTTTTAAACCTTTGACCATTTAAGTCTTATCCTTGTATGGCCAGAGTCAGGGTGGACCTTTTTAGCCCTACTAGAATGTGGTCTCTTCCAACTTAACCTCTTTTTAATTTCTTAAAACAACTTTCAATGATTGCTTTCAGATCTCTCGTAACATCCAAGACTGAATGATGTAACACAACTTGAAACGATTAAACTATGATAGCTTACTACTATTAGAAGACCAAAAGCTCCAAGATTATGCGACAAAATTGATGATCTCTTCACTTTCAGCAGAAAATAGAATAAACAAAAGGAAGAAAGGTGAATACGAGGCATCACACCAAAAAGAACACCTTATGCAGTACGCCAAAGGATCAAGACACATTGCACCACTAGCTTCTAGAAAAATCACTCTCCTAGCTACAATCAAGTCGGAGGAAACTTAAGAAGGTAACTACATATGATCATTCAAATAATCAAGGAACATTCATAGCATCATTTGTATGACCTTATATTACCTTTATAAATGCTGCTAATCTTCTCTAGATTATTTTAGAAAGAAGTCTATAGAAATTTCCCTATTGCTTATGTTTCATTGAATCACATATAATTGCCTATTCTCACCTAAATTGCATTTAAAGAGTATCTAAACAAAGAAACTAAAATGAACAGTTCAAATCCAACTAAGGAAACAAAAATAAATTAAACAAATCTTGCCCAAACTCTACATGAACAATATGAACTTGTTTTTATGAATATGAACCATATGAACTATTGGATCATACAATCTGTCCAAATCCTCCAAAAGGGGACTTACGATTTGTAATAGGCCTTATAAAGGTGAATGGTTGACTAGTGAGCCCCATAGGCCATCTGCTTGATCTGGGAGTCCCATAGTTTGGTCGAACCGTTGAGATGTTCAAACTAATCATCAGGGCCTTTGATCTAACCCAAATGGTCAATTGGGTGAATATAAACCCATGCTGTGGTCCCGATCTTGAATAGATGGCTGAATCGACTAGTCATTCAGTATGGAGAGTTGGACAGGTTCGGTTGGACAGGTTGGACAGGTTTGACTTGGACAGTTGGATAGGCCCTTAATGTCACTGACCTGTTATTTACATTCTTGAGTTGGTGAAAAGTATTCAAGTTTCTAATTGTTATTGAGAATTCCATGTAGTTAATAGAAGATGGAAGTTCCAGAGAAAGGATTTCTACGAGCAAGTTTTCTTAATAGGGTAGCGACTGATCCTTGGCTAACTTCGGAGGAGAGAACGCGCAATGGAGAAAAGCTTCTGCTGATAGATCCAGATGATAACGAACGAAACAAGGGAAAAGGGAAGCAAAAATTGTCAGGTGTGGAACTCGAAGCTGGAACGCGAGACAGGAAAGAGGATGGAGAATGGGAAATGGTGCATGGAAAGAACAAGGGGTGGCAAAAGAAGGGTAGGCAGTCTCTGTCTGATTTTCCAACCTTGTTCGTAGTAGGCTTTCCCGATTCCTGGAAACCAATCAATTTCGAGAGAGTGTTCAGCTGCACAGGAGTAGTGATGGAAGTTGTCATCCCGAAACAGAATAATTCAAACATAAACAGGGACTTTGCTTTTGTTCGCCTGAGCTCGGAAGATGAACTCCTGAAAGCAGTGAATGAACTTCATGGTGAGAGTTTTGGAGGGAACAGATTAACAGTCCAGAAAGTAAGGTATGGCCCTGAGAGAAAGATCAAACAGGGAACCAAGAAAGGAAAATAAGGAGAGACAAGATTACAATGGATCTGAGAAGATGGTTCAACGATCATATGAGCCAGGAAGATTGGACAGTGCGGAGAGATCTACAGCTTCGGCAGCAGGTAAATCATTCAGAGATGTGATTTTGCAGACATCTGATTTGCAAAAGAGTGTTGAAGGCATTGTGGAAAAGGAAACAGAAAGCACGGAAATTGCAGAAAACAGACGGGTGTGGAGGTCATCCTCAGGGAAGGGGCCTGAAGTGTCTATAAGTTCGATTGCTCTTGCTGAATTGTTGAAGTCGTTTGAGAAGTGCTTTGTTGCAGAAGTCATTCCGGGAACTCTAGAGGCTGATTTGATCAAATGGTTAATTCTAAAGTGCAACGAATTGGAGGAAGAAGATGTGGTGAAAATCATTCAAAATCGTGCAATGCTGGTCTCTTTGGGTTGCCAAGAGCATGTTGATGCTGCCTTTTCAGCATGCTCAGCCTCTGGAGATGAGATTTTGGTAAAAATCCAAAAGTGGGATGAATGGTCCATTTTCGGAAGTGAGGATCACTGGTATCAGTTTTGGTACATCCCTTTAGAATTCTGGATGGATGTAGTGTGCAAAGAGACTGGGGCATGCATAGGTGAGATTCTCGACATTGATAGTCGCACAGATAGGATGAGGAACTCCGATTTGCGAGGATGCGAATCAGGAAGAAGAAACTTTCACAGCTTCCTAGTTCGATGGGGGAGTTGTCAATACCAGTGGAAGTGATACAAGAGCAGGAGATGAGAGGAGGTGGAGCGGGATATCAGTCGGCCATGGAAAGAGCTTCGTTTCCAGACTCCTGAGGTTCACCAAAAGAGGGGAGGGACAGATGTCATGTCTACAGAGACTTCAGTAAAGGTGAGGACAGGTGTCACAAAGTCTCTCTATCCCAAGCAGTGATGGCAGATCCAAAATACGACAGAGCTCCAAGTGTCCTCTCAAAGGATGGGGGGAAATGTGTAAAGAAGGCATTTCTCAGGGGGAAAGAAAAGGCGTAGCTGATCCAGCGGTGAGCGGTGATAACTCCACTAGCAATTTCTCATCTCCTTGATAAAAAAAGCCCCAGAAAACTTATCGGTGATACAAGGTATTACTCCCTCAGCAAAAACATTGCAGTTGAAGGTGACGAAGATTTCAATGGCCCAAGGCATGAAGAGAATCAAAATGGTTACGATGGAAGTGGCGCGATTAGTAGGAGTCAGCTTTGGGGACCGACCAGAAGACTATATATCCTATTTCGAGTGGGTCGAAGAACGGGGTAGACTGATTATTCCAAAACGGGTGCAATGGAGTGATTCAGTGGTGGTGCAGCGGGAAGTGGATGAAAGGGGGGTGAACAATGGAGCTGAAAGCACAACAATGGCCAGTCAGGCGGGGGCAGTTAAGGTGTAAAATGAAGGTTTTGATCTGGAATGTTAGTGGGCTGGGGTGTGTACAAAAAAGAGGGCAGCTTAAAGATACGTGTGAGAGGTATAAGATTCAAGTGGCTGCGTTTCAGGAATCTAAGTGCTCGGATGTAAATAATCGACTGATAGATTCGATATGGTGGGGGAAAGAAAAGGAATGGTTAGCATCAGAGGCAATAGGTAAGGATGGCGGAATGATTGTTATTTGGAATTCATCGATTTGGAGCAAAGAAGATAGTTGCATAGGGAATTATACAGTGTCGGTAATACTAAAGGAAAAGGGGTCTAGCTTCAGATGGTGTTTAACCTTAGTGTATGGGCCGTGTAAATCAAAATTCAGAGATGACTTTTGGGCTGAGTTAAATTCTTGTCGGCAAAGATGGGACGGCCCTTGGTGTGTGGGGGGAGATTTCAACGTAGTTAGACTATTGCACAAGAAATCGAATGGGGGTAGAATTTCTAAAAGTATGAAGAATTTTTCTGATTGGGTTTTCAATAATGAGTTGATAGATCTTCCGTTAGGAGGAGCGAAGTTCACATGGTCTAATGGGCAAGCCCAGCCAATTCAGAGAAGGCTTGATAGATTTGTGATATCATTGGAGTGAGTGGAGAGATACCCGTTGATCACTCAACGTAGGTTACCTAGACCTTTTTCGGATCACACTCCGGTTCTCTTAGAGGTGGACGAGGAGGATCGGGGTCCTCGACCGTTTCGGTTCGAATTAGCTTGGCTAGAAATTGAAGGCTTCAGGGAGCAGGTTGTTGACTGGTGGTGGTTATTCTCATTTCAGGGGGGTGCAGGTGCAGTTCTCTTCCAAAAGCTAAAAATGCTAAAACGGAAAATAGGGGAGTGAAAAAAAGAGGTCCTCAAAGGTCTAGAGAAAGAGAAGTCTAAGATGCTTTTAGAAATTCAGAGGTTGGACTCTAAAGAAGAATAAGAGATGTTATCAGAAGATGAAATGCCTGGAAGGAAGTTCATAGAGCAAAGTATAATGCTAGGTTGAGGGAAGAAGAGATTAAATGGAGGCAGAGGTTGAGGGCGATATGGTTGAAAGAAGGAGATAAGAACACTAAGTTCTTTCATGCAACAGTGAGCGCTAGAGCTCGGGTTAATAAGATCTCTTCCCTAGTAGTGGATGGTCAGAGGTTAGAAGGTAAAGACAAAATTTGTGAGGATATAGTCTGCTTCTACAAAGACCTCATGTCTAAAGGTAGAGATCCCAAGTCGTCCATTGATAATTTGCACTTTGATTCTATATCGGAAGAAGAGATGGCCTCCTTGGAGCTTCCTTTTTTTGAAGAGGAAATCAAGAAAGCAATGGTGGAATTGGGGGGTGACAAAGCCCCTGGGCCGGATGGTTTCCCAATAGCTTTTTTTCAGATATTTTGGACTTGGGTGAAGGGAGATCTGATAGGCTTCATGCAAGAATTCTTTGAGAGGGGGATTCTTGCGAAGGAACTTGGGGCCACGTTTGTAGTGACGATTCCCAAAAAGGAGGGAGCAGAAAGTATGAAAGATTTTCGCCCTATAAGTTTGTTAGGAGGTCCTTATAAGATGTTAGCAAAGGTGTTAGCTTCAAGGTTCAGGAAGGTTCTGGGTCATGTTATTTCAAAATCTCAAGGGGCTTTTGTGGATGGAAGACAGATTGTGGACTGCTCTCTCTTAGCCAATGAATGCGTCGACTCGTGCGATAGAAAAGGAAAGGAAGGAATAGTTTGCAAGCTTGATATTGAAAAGGCATATGATCATGTGGATTGGGCTTTTTTAGATTATATGTTGGGCAGGCTGGGTTGTGGGCCGAAGTGGAGATCTTGGATTCAATTATGTGTAAGATCGGCTAAGTTCTCCATTCTTGTGAACGGCTCGCCTAAAGGTTTTTTTGGAGCTTCTCGGGGGATTCGTCAAGGCGATCCGCTATCCCCCTTTCTGTTTGTCACCATTATGGAGGCACTTAGTAGAATGTTGGATAGAGGGGTTCAGATTGGTTTAATTCAAGGCTTTAAGGTGGATAATTCAAAGTTTCAGATTTCTCATATTCAGTATGAGGACGATACCCTTTTGTTATGTAAGGCAGAAGATTTTTATGTGGAAAATCTTCATTCTGTTATAGTTAGTTTTGAGGTGGTTTCGGGATTAAAGGTTAATATCTCCAAAAGTTAGATGGTAGGGTTTGGTATTTCTATCGATAAAGTTCGAGAATTCACAATGGTTCTTGGTTGTGCAGAAGCTTCTTTTCCGACAACGTATTTGGGTCTTCCGTTATGTATAGGGAAACCGGCGAAACACATGAGGGGCACAGTTATAGAACGATGTGAAAGGAAAATGTCAAGGTGGAAGTCTAAGTGCTTATCTGTGTGTGTGTGTGTGTGTGTGTGTGTGGGGGGGGGGGGGGGGGGGGGGGGGGGGGGGGATGATCATGATTAAAGCGTCTTTGTCAAATCTCCCGGTCTATTTTATGTCTCTTTTCAAATGTCCAAAATCAATTATCAATCCTTGGAGAGATGAAGAACGGTTTTTCCTTGCGGAGGGGCGGAAGAGAAGCACAAATTTCACCTATTGAAATGGGAGGAGGTTTGTAAGCCAACGGATCAAGGTGGAGCGGGAATTTTGAAGTTAGAAGTAATGAACTTAGCGTTGTTGGGGAAATGGGTTTGGAGGTTTGGGGCAGAAAGAGAGGCTAGATGAAGGGGTGTGCTTGCAAGGGCTGGTGGACTAAAGCTTCCTAGCTTTATCGTTCGTCCTATTTGTGGAAATCAGTATCGTCACTAAAAGAGAAAATCTGGGAGGGCATAGGTTTTCATTTGGGGGATGGTGAGATAATTGGATTTTGGGAGGATAGATGGATCGGGGAAATGGATTTGGGAGAGAGGTTTCCTTTATTGGTAGGGATAGCTAGGGAAAGGGATTTGAAGGTGAGTACTTGTTATTCTTTCTCAGGTAAAGAGGTGGTGTAGACTCCTCCGTTTAGAAGAAATTTGAGGGACGACGAATTCGAAGAATTTATTCAATTGTTAGAGCTGCTTCATCCCATTTCTCCAGTGCTATCCGAGGTGGACTCCATGAGATGGTTCAAGGCAAAATCAAGTTCTTTTTCAGTTAGATCTTGCTATTGGATGTTGAATGCAGAAAATGAAGCTAGAGGGGCTGCTCCAATGGCTTTTCTATGGCATTATGGCGCCCCTAAGAAGGTGACGTCCTTTGCTTGGTTAGTAGGGAAGAACAAAGTGTTAACGGTTGACAACCTCTACAAGAGGAAGATGATCCTCCCAAATGTCTGTTTAATGTGTCTAAGAAACGCGGAGTCGGTGGATCATTTGTTTATTCATTATGCTTTCGCGTCAAAGGTTTAGGGTTTCTTTCTTCAGTCTTCGGGGGTCTTATGGGTGTTCCCAAACTCAATTGAAGAATTCCTCATAGCTTGGCACAGTGGTGGAAAAGGGAAGATAGGGAAAAATGTCTGGAAATTAAGCTTGCTAGCGATTCTTTAGGCTTTATGGTGGGAAAGGAATGAGAGATGCTTCAAGAGCAAAAGGCGAGGGGAAGGGCAAGTCTTTAGATTGGCCATGCAAAATGTAAAGGATTGGTCGGAAGTGTAGTGGTAGGTTGTCTTGGTTGAGTCTAAGGGAGTTTTGGGGAGGGTTTTTGTTTAGATTTGTATAGTTTTGTTTTTTGTATATTCTAGGCTTCGGCCTTATTTTTATGAAATTTCATCAATGTTCAAAAAAAAAAGTTTGACTTGTATGATGTGTCTGATAAATGGTCTGAGGAGATTGTTAGTTGCTGCCATCCAACAAAACAATCTCTACCGTGTGGGGGGGGGGGGGGATCCAATGATGAGGAAACTCAAAATTTACGAGACGCATTATTTCATCCTCTCTTTTTTTTCCATGAACTTGATGGGTGAGGTTGACTCAAGCAATGCCATCAAATGGTCTAAAATGTCAGTGCTAAGGCCTCGAAAATTGGCTTATCTTCTAACGTATAGCTGTTAGACAAATGAGATTTGCTGACACTCCTTTCAGAAAGGAGGTGATGGGAGGCCGGTAGGGTCACCATTAAGTGGCTCCCCACTGCCACTTTCCACGTGCATCTCCGTTTCTCTACTAACATTTTAGTTATATTGAGAGAGAGAGAGAGAGAGAGAGAGAGTTTCCACAACAAATCCAAGTGTATCTTCGTTTCTCTCTACTAAAACTTTAGTTATATTGAGAGAGAGAGAGAGAGAGAGAGAGAGAGAGAGAGAGAGAGAGAGTTTACGCAACAAACCCAGATTCGTTTAAACATTTAGAATGACATCTTTGAATTCAAAGTCTAATCTGCGATTTATAGTCATTTCTTTGGAACATTTCTGTGTCCACTGCTGGATCACTGAAGCTAAATTAATCAGGCAATCATTCAAATTAGCAATGAGTCAATGACACAAACTGGCCATCATCTTATCACTAGAAGGTGCCTTAGATTAGCCTGAATCCTTTTTTTTTTCCAAAGTAAATGGTATGGGAGGCATGTTTCTAGGTGAAGGTTGGAAACAGAATAAGCATGTCGACAGTCGACACAGACAGAAATACCAACAGAACATCCATGAATAGTGTGCCAATTTAAAACCATTTCTTCCTCTCCTCTACTGATGCATATCCTTCATCCCTACAAAGTATAAACCCAAAACAGACCACGAATATTCACATTATCAGCAAAAAGTTGTGATCCCCATTGCTCGAATTGGGATACGATACATGGCCATGCCTATGAATTGTTCACATAGAAGCAGACCACATGACCACTGCAGGTGTTGGTACCACATCTCGTACTATGGAGAAATAAATTTCTCTGGAGAAGTCCTCACAAAGTGTGTTTGGATGCTCAATCAAAACAAAGAAAAAATCACCAAAGCGGGAGAGGCGCCATTTTAATTCACAACAACAACCGGTCCCCCAATTGCATTCCATGTGTTTCAAGCCGGACTTGAAAAGAACCAATAACAACAATGATTTGAAGTTTAATCCCCTGTGTAAACTGAGGGAGGCCAACACCACCACATGATCATTTTCCTCCCTACTGAATTGGGTCATTACGATTCACTCCAATCGAGCACCCAAACGCACCTGTCAGTCATATCTTGCTCTAAAAAACTAAGTATTCTTTAAACTTACACAAAAGCAATCAAATCTTCATCTACTAAAACTATAATAGAAATCAAGATCCAACCTTCCTGACACTAAAATCTACATTTCCAAAGGGGGAAAAAATGCATCCCCAAAAACCCTAATAACCCAACAACTGGATTTCTCAATCATCAAATCAGAACCCCATTTTCTAAATCTATTCTCAAGAGGAGAAAATCTTACAACAGGAACGGATAGATATGGGTGGGCCCCGTTTACCTCTTTGGCGGACAGCTCTGATTGGTAGGGGAGGACGAAATTGACGGTGATCTTTGAAGGGATCGATGAGGGGGTGGCGGGCCGCGGCTTCATGTAGGAGAGTGGGCTTTTGGGAGGGTCCATGTTCGGCATGACCTTCTTCCACGCCTCAACGAACGCTGAGTCCGATGAGGTCTGGACCGGGAGATCGGAGAAGGCCCGAGACCGGGCCATCATCGGACGGGCCAAAAGGCGTGGGGCTTGTCGAAACATGGTCGATCGGACGGTCAGGATGGAAAGCTGCTGAGGTTCTTGTTTGCCTCTTGAGGAGCTTTTCTCTGGAGTCTTGATGGGAATGAAGAAGGGCTTCTTCGGAGGGGAGAAGTGAAAAACTTTGATACTCTGGCGGATCGTGATGGATGATACACAGGCACTTAAAAATTGCACATGTGGCTTGCAATTAATTCAAATTAAGCTCTCAAAATTATGGGATGGCAGTTTGTATGAATCATGAAAACCAAAAGTAACATTTTTTTAGTGATTGATCAATCATACCCACTGATCCGTGGACAGTTAGAAACGAAATACATCAATGGTTCTATTTCAATGAAAAAGTGTCCACAAATCAGAGGATACAATTTCTCAATCACTACGATTCTTGGAATTTTATTAATAAAGAGTGTTTTACACATTTTGGACGGTTTAATTAAATTTATTATATTTCACGTATGCAATCTCTAAGTGCCTGTATATCATTTGGAATACATAGTCGGAGTATCAAACAATTCCCCAATGGAGCTCTGTGGACCTCGCCATGTTATATATATTTTATCCACACCGTCCATCCATTTTTCCAGATCATTTTAAATCATGATCCCAAAAACGAGACAGATCCAATTCTCACATGGACCACACCACAAGAAAACGATGATGATTGGACACCCACCATCAAAAGCTTATTGGGGCCACAAAAGTTTTGGATGAAGCTGATATTTGTGTTTTCCCTTCATCCAGTCCCTGTGACCTTATCAACGGACACAAATTGCCTACCGACGCTGTCAGTAACCAGTAGCTTCTGGACGGTGCTCGGTGGCCCACATGATGTATGTGTTTCATCCATGCCGTCCATCCATTTTTCCTGAGGCCTAACATTAAAAACCTTCCCAGGGGCCACTGTAATGTTTATTTATCATCCAGCCAGTTAATTAGGTCACACAGACCAGGATGAAAGGAAAACACAAATATTAACTTCATCCAAAACTTGTATGTCCCTGTAAAGTTTTTCACGGTAGGTGTTCAATCACCACTGTTTCCTACCATGGGGGACGGACAACGAGATTTGGATATGCGTCTCGTTGTTTTTTTTTTCTTTTGGCGTGTACCTAAAGTGTCCGGATCCTCTGCTTGGCTTCCAAGTAGGAATGCTCTGCTTGAAGCCTTTTCATTGATCCACATCATCGCATAGGTATAGGTCTGCAGCCATGTCCCATCCTCAATGCAACCTGGTCACATGACATCATTCAGTGTGATGTGGACCAATGAAAAGGCTCCAAACAGGAATTTCATGCGTACAAGTCAACAGAGGATCCATACTCGTACCTAGGATTTAGAAAAATAAATGGACGACATGGATAAGACAAGTATATCATGTGGGGGCTACAGACCACTGTCAGCTGGCTCACCACTAACCATGACGGTAAGCAATCTTGTCCCTTATCAAAGGGTTAGATGGCAAATAAACGTTACAGTGGGCTTTAGGAATTTTTTATGGTGGGTGTTTACCACCACTGTTTTATTGTAGTATGGTCTACTTGAAATTTGGATGTCTTATTTGCGGGCTCTATGGGTGTACTTGAGATTTGAAATTACTCATTACCTAAAATGATATTAAAAACAATTAGCTGAACTGCATAGATAAAACACATACATTAGTGGGCCACGTAACATTATCCAGTAGCCACCTTGCTGGTGGCAGCGTCAATCCACGTCCAAGAATTGATGACAGGATTCCCATGGCCCGTCAAGACACCATGTATACTCACATTGATGCCGTAAAATTATACATATGGTCCCAAATACTTAACTAGATTGTTCAAATACTAAGATTTGTTGGGAAGCTTGTGAAAGCACGGAGTGGAATCAAACAAGCACCACATGACACACAAGCAATCACACAAAGAAGATAATTCATTTTTATGTGAAAAAACTCTTACGAGAAAAAATCACGACACAAAGCGAACAACACTATGAATTTCAAAAGTTTACAAGAGATGATTAACCCACAAATAGAGTCCCAAGAGAAAAACCCAAATTCCCTCTCTAATATCTCTCCCCAAAACACTAATACACCTTATGAATGAATTGGAATACCCTAATCCCGATTACACCCTGCTAAAATAGCAATTAAACCGAAAATAGAAATAATTTATGCAAAACTGCATATCTACATAAATCACTGACTGTCGCGTCAGGCGGTTGACACAACAGAAAAACGTGCAGAGAGTTCTAATGAGATCCAGATCCTGCCAACTGGTTGAGCCCAAAATTGATCGGCCGTTGGCCGGTCGACGTCCAACTGTCGACCGCTAGATTCACGCCGGTGTGAATCTTTTCCAGAATTATATCGTCTTCCTCAAGTACTTGTCGGATAAAATGGTGACGCACATCAATGTATTTAGTACAATAATGATAAATAGAATTCTTAGCCAAATTTATAACATCAAAGCTGTCACAATTAACCGGCACGACCTCCTATTAAAGCCTCAACTAATTTATCATCCCCCCAACCAAACGACTTTCTTACACACTTCTATCACCGCCATTTATCTGCTTTAGTAGTGGAAAAAGCCACTACTGACTGAAGCTTGGACATCAACTAATCGTTCCACCCACTAACACAAACAAGTACCCCACAGTCGATCTCTCCACACTACCTGCATAATCTAAATCCACACACTCAATCAACTTGTCTTTAAATTTTGCGAATGTCAAGACATAGTCTTGTGTACTCTGAATATATCGAAGTAGCAATTTCACAGCTTCTCAATGTTGCTTGTTAAGGTTAGCCATGAATCTTCTCACAACACCGACTACATGTGAAACATCTGGTCTCATACAAACTATAGTATACATCAAGCTGCCCACTACGCTCGAATAAGGCACATAAGAAAACCTGTTTTTCTTAATTTGATTTAGAACATTGCTCTGAAGAAAGCCTTAAGTGAGTTGTGTGGGGAATCCCGACCGGCTTGAACTTGTCCATCCCGAACTTCAACAATACATTCTTAAGGTATTCAACCTGAGATAACCATAGCTTGCTCATCTTCCTTTTTCTATGTATATTAATGCCGAGAACCCTCTTTGCAGCCCCCAAATCCTTCATCTCAAATGTCCCTGAAAGCTAAGTCTTCAATAGATCGATGTCAGATATGCTATAATTGGCAATAAGCCTGTCATTAACGTAAAACACCATTATTATAAATATCTCATCACTCAGTGTCTTGAAATAGATACAATGATTGTACTCGCTTCTGAAAAAGCATTGACTCATCATGAAGGAATCAAATTTCTTATACCATTGCCTATGTGACTGTTTCAGGCCGTATAACGGCATCCTCAACCTACAAACCATGTTCTCTGCCCCTTATACTGTATAACATTTTAGCTGCATCATGTAAATCTGCTCATCCAATTTTTCATGCAATAAAGCAATTTTTACATCCATCTGTTCCAGCTCGAGGTCATGTTGGTCAACCAAAGCCAACACGAACCTAATAAATATTTACTTCACAACCAGTGAGAATATCTCATTGAAGTCCACACCTTCTCGCCAAGCATATCCCTTCACCACCAATTTAGCCTTATACATATCATGTTTTTTTAATAAATCCACTTATACCCAATCACTTTCGGCCCATAAAAAGGTCCATCAGCTCCTATGTCTCATTCTTGTATAGAGAATCTATCTCATCTTGCATTGCCGCCTTCCAGTTTTCGGCATCTACATCATCCAGTGCCTCTTAAAAAGTAGATAGATTTTCCTCATCCGTAATAAGGGCGAATGCAATGTTCGAATCATCTTTATACCTCGCTGGTAACCTGCAATCTATAGGTGGATTTCTTCTCACATGTGGTTGTTCCACCTAATCCCGTACCTCTATCAGTTTCAACCCATGTCTCATTTCTGTCAATCTGGATGTCAACCACCTCTGATTTTTCTAATTCCTTTGGCATACCCTTTCGGAATAAGAACCCCTCATCAAATTTGACATCACGATTCAAAGAAATTTTTCATGTGATAAGGTCGAATAGTCTGTAACCCTTCACACCATCATCACAGCCCACAAAGATACATTTTATGACCCTTTGGTCTATCTTATCTCTCAATTGATGGTACATGAGAGGAAGTTTCACAACCAAACACTCACAAACTTGAGTAGTCAATTGAATGACTACTCCACACTTCTTCTGGAATCTTGTAATCAATAGTTGTAAAATGTGATCGATTTATCAAGTAACAAGTCGTGTTAACAGCCTCAGTCCATAGCTCTTTTTTCAACCCCATATTGCTTAACATGCACTGGGCTCTCTCTAAGAGAGTTTGATTCATCTGCTCCGCCACATCATTTTGCATTGGTGTGTGGCATACTGAATTGTGCCTCACAATCCCTTCATCCTGAAAATATCGATTGAGTTCCCCTGAAGTAAA
Organism: Liriodendron chinense; assembly: GCA_003013855.2. NCBI lineage: Eukaryota > Viridiplantae > Streptophyta > Magnoliopsida > Magnoliales > Magnoliaceae > Liriodendron > Liriodendron chinense. Next base: position 6,718,764 of record PVNU02000637.1, on the reverse strand, counting down.
TTATCCACAGTTATCGATTTTTAATACTTTCAATCTTTGCCCTGACTGAATTTCCATCATAGCTTTCAATGCTTGAAAGTGGTGAAAACATTAGATTTATTTTTCAGAAACTAAACCCACACCTTGTGTTATATTCATCAATAAAGGACATGAACCGTGATGACCTCCAACAGAAACTACTGACAACGGCCCCCATACATCTAAATGACCATACTCAAGCGCACTTTTACAAACATGTTTCGCCATTTTAAATGATAGCTTAGACTATTTATCATACATGCAATGCTCTCATATATTAAATTTTATACATTTAAAAATCGGAATCAAACAACGATCGAAAAGTACATTCATGCCCCGCTCGCTCATGTGACTCAAACGTACATGTCACATATGTGCAGACGTGGAATTCGCTACAGTCGCTCCAGCTCCACTTGATGAAATACTTCCAGTCAACATGTAAATGTTTTCATGCCGATATCCCTTCATAATTACAAGAGCCCCCTTTAAAACCTTGCAAAACCGATGAACTTGCACCACATCGCCTCAAGTATATTAAGAGAAATCAGATTCTTCAAATCAGATTTTTCTTCAACCTGGGAACGTGCCTCAGTTCCGTCAAGGTTCGTTCGATTCCATCCAACATCTTGAAGCGCACCAATCCAATCCTCACAACTTTGCATGCGTAGTAATCGCCTAGAAACATCGAACAACCATCATATTCTCTATATGAGATAAAGGCGCTTCGATCAGGGCACATGTGATACGAGGCTTCGGAGTCCATAACCCACTCATCGCTGAGAGACCCCGACTTTGACCTCACACACATCACTGTCATCATCAGATGATTCTGCAGTATTGACCTCCCTTGAAGATTCTCCTGTCTTCTCTTTCTTATTCCTATAATTCTTACAATCTCGTTTCATTTGTCATATTTGGTCACACACCCAACACTTCAACTTGCCCTTAGACTTGGATCTCGACCGAGAAGATCCAGTATCCCGATCAGAATCCCTCCGCCCTTCGTAATTAGTGCATTAGAAGATGACCCTATGTCACCACTCTTCTTTCTTATGGCCTTCTTTGAAGGGCTGAGATGATTGTTTCGACATTGATGGTCTCCCTTCCTGCGCACAATGAGTCCTTAAACGACTCATACGAGTCAGGAAGAGAATTCAACATGATACATGCTTGGTACTCATCCTTCATCTATTCGCCTATGTCCAACAACTTACAAACAAGCCTGTTAAAAGTGTTGATGTGGTCCTCGACATCGGTCCCTTCCATCATCTTCAAGTTGAACAACTGCAGCATCAAATACAACATATTCTTTAAAGACTTCTTCGCGTAGATGTTCTTTAGTTTCGCCCATGTATCAACCATCGTCTTTTCTCTCATGACGTTATAGAGGACATCATCAATTTGGCATAATTGAATTGAGATCTTAGCCTTCTTGTTGAGATTGATCCACTCTTCTTCTTTCATAGTTTTAGGTTCCTTTCTAAGGAGCGCTTCTTCGAGCCCTTACTGAACTAGGAGGCCTTCCATCTTGACCTTCCATAATTCGAAGTTGTTTCTGACAGAGAACATCTTTACATCGAACTTCGTGCTAGATGCCATGACACTCATCTTAAATTCGAATCTGCTCCACAATGTTATCTCTGATACCACTTGTTGAGAACCTTATGGAAGCATAAAGTATAATCAAACAAGTACCACACAACGCACAAAAGACAATCCAATATTACGTGTAAAAACCATAGCATAAAGAGAACAACACTACGAATTTCAGAAGTTTAAAAGAGATGATCAACCCACAAGCAGACCCTTAAGAGAAAACCCAAACTCTCTCTCTCTCTCTCTCTCTCTCTCTCTAAACTCTCTCAAAAACCCTAATACACCTTAAGAACGAATTGGAATACCATAATCTCAGTTACACCCTGCTTAAATAGTAATTAAATCGAAAATAGAAACAATTTACGCAAAACCGCATATCTGCGTAAATCACCGACCGTCAGGTCGACCAGTCGACCCCCACATCGGTCGATCAACACAATAGAAAAATATCTAGAGAGTTCTGCTGAGATACGGGTCATGTCGGCTAGTCGAGCCTCAAAATCGGCTAGTCGCTAGCCCTCCGTCAACTAATAAAAAATGCTCGAAACTGTCAAGAGACCAACTGCACTTTCTTGGTTAATTCGGTCAGTCAACTAATATGGTCAACCAGTCAACAACACCTGTAAAGTACAAATCGAAAGCTCTTCTAACAAGATCCACTGAACAAACTCGAGAAGTAAAAAACAAATTGTGCAGACGAACCAAACATTCGATTAACGGAGATCATGGGATGGAGTGCTCATGTGGTTTGAGTGTGTTGTAGGGATATGCTAGTGGAAAAAAACTACTCCGTTAACTAGACATTTACCAGGTGAATATAGGCCATTCACCCCCTTTTCCTTTTAGCCATTCCAAATTTTCTTTTGAGCCAGTTAGAATAATAGATTGAGGTACATAGTGTTTACAACCAACTTGACATGATTAGATTAGACGGGTCAGAAAGGGGTATGTGGCAATCAGTGTTTCGAGTAGCAGTATTAATATAAGTTTTGATGGCCAAGGATATGGAACCAATATCGATATCACCGATAATATTATCGATTACCAAAAATACAAATAAACATTAGAAAAATATGGGGAAAAATAATGAAACTTTTCAGTAAAATTTTAGAAAATACTAAAATACACATATTTATATATTTAGGAATCAAAATATTACAAAAAAGAATGCATACATAATAAATTTTTTTTTAATGGGGGCCTAAAAGCATGTGTTGTCGTAAGAAATCAGTCCAACCATCCCATCAATCTCATCTATCTACCCAACCATCCATCTAACCTTCCATCCAAACATTCATCAATGCTTTAAAATATTGGCAACATAGGGTATTTCGCTGAGAAATCATTAACAATTATACAGGAAATGAAAGATCGTGGTCTCGATATCGCCCATGTCACGAGTACGATAATATCATGATATTATCAATATTATTGTATACAATTTGAACATTACATACAATCATGTGTTGATAAAAAAAAATTGAAATGAAAATTTTTTTTTATGACGACAAGGTGTCCCCGCCACTTTTTAAGGTGAGATTAATCCATGTGGATGCATGCAATCACCCTCAAACCATGTGCATTTGGTAATGATTTTTTTTTAATAAATATATTTTTGTGATATTATTAGAATATTGCCGATCACTGGCAATATAAGCAACACTTGGAATTTACACAGTTAAAAATATTGGCGATGCAGTGGTGATATTGATACATTAATGATACAAGTGACACTTGAAATTTACGTAGCAAAAAATATTTGTGATACATTGACAATACTAAGCGATACATCACCGATTCATAAATTTTTTTATGCTACCAATATTATTGGTATTGCTATTAGTGTTATCAGTTTTGCCAAGCTGGAGATACGGATAATATTGGGAATACTTCAAACAATAGTAGTAATAATATACTGCACATGGTGAAGATGAAATTTAAGCTAACAAACAAGAGTTATATGTCCATATTGTGATGCTTTTAAATGAAAGAATTCAATAAAAACAATACATTAAATGAAAAAGTCTAACAACGAAAACTCTTTAGCAAAACAATAAGGACAAAATGATTACCATCCACACGATAAGAAGTTATGAATGGCCAAATATAGGATAATAGCATAAGAGAGTGTGCACAATCTTATACACATGGATGAAGGTAAGAGATTACACTTATATGGAGGACTTGCATGAGATTACATGGCTAACTAATCCAATTTCCTATGATGCCAAAGATTGTTCTTTAACGACCTCCTCTTAAGTCTATAAATAGAGCAGAGAACGAAGAACTCCATGCCACGTGCCAACACAATCAAACCCTGCACAATGCTATTTATCTATCCAGCCCTTATTATATTTTAAGAAGAATAGAGAATAAAGAACTTATGGGCACTTATCTTTTATTATATTTTAGTCTAGCTCCCCATCTCTCACTAGGGTAGTGTTGTTATATCATGAGTCATAGTTTTTTCCTTAGTTTATTTATTCATCATTCATTTACAGCATCCCTCTGGATTATAAAGAAGATCGCTCAGTCTTGAATAGAAGGCTGCGAGGCTTTTTTTTTTTACGTGCTAAATGATTTCGCCAGTCATCTCACCTCGAAGTTTAGTTCACATCAGATGACAAACAAATCATCAAATCACAACTCCATTACTATGTGCTTGATCTCACCAAGTCCTTTAATAGATTGTCACTCAACTAACATCTCACTACGAAGTTCGATTTCAACTAAGCAACAAACAAATTCTTAAATATTCATCCCCCATCAGTTGTCTGGCCACAAAGCTCGATTTTTTACCGAGCATTGATTAGATGACCATTTTGCACTTTACGATCGTTTCGCTATAAAGCTAATTAGTCCACATTAGGCAACAAATGCATCGTCGTTCCTTAAGTTGATTGTGATTGTCCAAATTATAATATTGTTAATAAAAAAGCTCTAGTTTATATCTGATCAATTCTTTTTTCTCTATTATTTTATCATTAAATCACAATTGCAATCACGTGAATATTGAAGTCATTTTAACTAAAAGGCAAAAAAAAGAATCCATGTGAAAGATGAATCCTCACCTTCATAATTCGCTTGATCTCATATGATCAATGGCTGGATAGATAGCTAATCTTCACAAGTTCAATCTTAATTGGTCTATCTCAGTGCTTGGAGTAAAAAAGAGTTTGGCTTAAATTGAGCCAATCCAGCTCTAGCACGCCCAAATGCACACACAACCAAATTTGAGCCAAACACTATTTTCTAATTGACTTAGGAAAAAATAATCATCCCCTAACACCTGCAGTCTATGAGACTGGATACTCTTCCAACAATAAATTGCTGGAGCCAATTACAAGTGCCTTGGACGATATACAAGCTAGCCCACTGAAAATGTCAAAGATGTTATAGACAAAAATACAGGCGAAGAACATCAACATGTTAATAAAAATTCTCATAGAAAGAATACCACTTCTTTACAATTGCCATGAGATATTATTCGAACCTCCAGTGAATGCAGGCTTAGGAAGAATGGTTAATCCTTAACCGAGGCTTAGCCGATTAAATCAGATCGTCGTTTCTTAAGCTGATTTAAAAATGACCAATCAATGGCCAATTCAAGACTAACCCACGACTAACTCATGGCTGACTGATGGCCAAATTAATGATCGGAATGGCCGACTCTACAACCAAAACGATCGACCTAATGGCCAATTTGACCAGAATGACCAAATTAATGGATGGAATGACCAATTTTATGACCAAAATGGCCAACCTAACAGCCATTTTAACTAGAATGGCCAAATTAACAACCAGAATGATCAATTTTATGAAAAAAAATGGCTAACATAACAACCAATTTGACCAGAGTGGCCAAATTAACAATCAGAATTGTCTATTGTATTATCAAAATGATTGACCAAATAACCAATTTAATTATAATGACCTAATTAGTAGTCGTAATATCCAATTTAACAGTCGTCCCAATAGCCGATTTGACTAGGATGTACTTTGAAATGAAAATCCAGAGGGCAGTAAAAAAAATGTTAGAAGCAATCATCCTCACAACCTATGATGAAAAGGCCAGGAAGCAGCCTCCCATGTTTCTGATTCCTCCAAGATCTGCAAGTATTTACATTACTGTAACGATTCAATATTTCTTCACATTCTTCGAATACAAAGAGACATAGGGAGCCTAATATCAAACGGCTTAAAGGGCACGACATGGTAACAATATACTACACATGATGAAGATAAAACTCTATGCGAAGAAGCAAAAGGCATGTCCATATTAGGATGCATTAAATGCAAGAGTCCAACAAAGAAAAATCTCTAGCAAAATAATAAGGGTAAAAAAATTATCATCCATACGTAACAAGTTATGAATGACTAAAGATAAAGTAATGACATAGGGGAGTGTGCACAATCACGTAACTTGATAGAAAATGCAGTCACTATTGCACAAGCACATTACTTGTTAAAGTTGGTGCTTTTCTTATACATGCGCCCGAATATGAGAGGATACACTTACATGGAGGGCTTACATGAGATCACACAACCAACTAGCCCAATCTCTCACAGCGTTGAAGATTGTTCTCTAGCGACTGCCTCTCAAGTCTATAAACAAAGCACATAACAAAGAGCTCTAGGTTACATGCCAACACAACTAAATCCAACACACCGCTATTTATCTATTTCTCCATCATTGACACTTATCTTTTTATTATATTTTAGTTTAATCATCATTGCTCACTAACATAATGATGCTCATAATATGGGTTATAGTTTCTATCTTTAGATTATTACTCTACCCTTCATTCATGGCATCTTGTTAGATTGTAAGGAAGATCACTCAATTTTAGACAAAAAGCTATGGGGCTTTCCTACTGTGTGCTAAGTGATTTCGTCAATTGTCTCACTACAAAGTTTCATCACGTTAGATGATGAACAGATAGTTGAATTATGACAGCCTTGTTACGTGCTTGGTTCCCACTACATCCTCAAACAAATTGTCACCCCACCAACCATCTCACTACGAAGTCCGATTTTAATCAAGAGACGAATAGATTGTTAAAATTTTGTCCTTCATTGGTTGTATTGCCATGAAGCCCGATTTTCAATTGAGCAATGAATAGACTACCATCACACTTCACAACCGTACGACCTTCTACGAAGCTCAGCCTGTGCTGTGCAACGAATGGATTGTCGTTTCTCAAGCTAATTGTAAGTATTCATATTGTAAGATCATTAATAAAATACTTTTAATTTTTATCTAACTATATCTTTTTTTCTCTGTTATTCTATCATTAAACTACATTTTAATTATACGAATATTAAAGTCCTCTTAATCGAAACACAAGAAAAAGAATTCATTTGAAAGGCGAACCCTCCCTTTACCAAATCACTTGATCTAATGCGAATAGTTGCTAGATAGATGGCTGATCTTCACAAATCTGATCCCAAACAGTTTATCTCAATGCATGGGTCAAAAGAAGTTTGGATTGAATTGAGCCACGTTAGGCACTGGCATGCCCAACACCCATGCGGGCTATATTTGAACCAAACTCATAGCCCATCAAAAGTGAGTGACACAATTTGGGCAGCTCAACTTGACTACATATAGGGATTGTTTGGTTGATGGTAAACGGGATTGTTTTGATAGTGATAAATAGTGCTAATACGAACCAATGCTAAATGGAATGATGCAAAATCATGTGAATTGGAATCCTCTCAAAAGATTCAAAATCAGATGCAAATGCCAAAAAGGATTATTCTCAAAAGTGGGCACACCCAATGCTCAGAATTTTGTCATTTTTGCTAAAGTATATATTAATTTGAATGAGCTTTTTACAATTATTATATTAAAATTGATTTACTTAATAAATTTCAATAACAGGCATCCAAACACAATTACTATTTCCAGTGTACTTTAATTACGGGCATCAAAGCACAACTCAGCATTCCACTCTGCATTGATTCCATTCACCATGTCATTAGATTCGTGTGTATTCAAATTACAAGCATCCAAACGAGCCCTATACCACCGGTACAGTTTCTGAGTGTGCAGGCATGTGAAGCATCATACAAGGGTTACTGTGAGAGTGAGACTTTCCATTGGCAGATCCAGACCATTGAAGAACTTAACATTCAGAAAATAAAATTAAAAAAAAAAGGAAGAAAGTTAACATTCAGGAAAAAAAGAAACATAACAAAACAAAAAAGATAAAATAATTGGAAAAGGGGAAAAGAAAAGAAAGTGACGGCACCAGAAGCTTTCTTCAAAAGAAGAAAAAAGTGACAGTTAGAAGCTACTCAAATATCAGAGCCAGGTTTCGATCCTGGGACCTGTGGGTTATGGGCCCACCACGCTTCCGCTGCGCCACTCTGATGAGTTATATGTTTTACTTAAAAAAAATTTTAAATAGAAAAAATTTGGAAGAAGCCTGAGAATAATAGGTGTGAAATTTTTACTGTGCACAACGTGTCCTAATAGGATGACATAAAAATTCTTCGAAGATCCTAGCCATTAGATCTTTGCCCTTTTGTCCCAGCTTAACTAACAAGCCAGAGACTAGTTCTCAAGTATTTTTTGTCTACCTACCTCTATGACCTTTTCGGCCTTCCCATTGCCTTTATGATCCATTCACTCCTAACCAGTGCAGTCTTTAATTGCATTGCCATGGCACATGGCTAAACCATCTATACTGCTACTTGTAAGTTCCATGCGGTTTATGAGCTAAGGACCCATTTGCAGTGGGACATAGTTTGGACCGTTTAAATCAGTTATATGTGTGCCTTTTATACAATTTCAAAGCACAAACATAGGAAGTCAGGAACCATCGCACATCCAGAGTATCAAAGAGTGTTGTTGGTTTGGTAGCAAAAGATAGAAACTGACCGATCCAGTAATGCCAATGTTTCATACCCCTATTATTTATTTTTACTTTCCGGGCATGTTTAGTTGCAGAAGGAAAGGGTTTTCCACCTTTTGGTTTTGGTGGATTCAATAGACATTAGACATTTTTCGTTTTTAACCGTCTTTCAATTATAAGTTAGTGGGCCCACTTTTGTGAAACACCTGATACTTGTAATTGCTTCTTTTTTTTTACCAAGACTATTTTACAATAAGCTTAGTATATTGATTGTCTTATATCATATTAGAATATTTAAAACGATTTAACTTCTTGAATTCATTATCTTGCAAATATAAACAATATAACTACACCCGCACAGGGTTTGGTCGAACAGCAAGCTTCAGGAAATAATCTCGCCTTAAGATGGAGTGAGGACACCCTGATGTCATAAAAAATAATAATAATAAACAAACAGCAAGAAATTTTCAGGAGTTGAAAATCCTAGATTTGAATTCTTAATTTAGAATCTAACATCCGAGGTGCCAACTGACCGCTTAGATTTGCCGCCCTAGTATTTCTTGGGGAACAATTAAGTCTTTTAGGTTGATAGAACAAATTTATTGGAGAAAAAAATTCATTTAAAATTTAAAATTTCCCAGGTGTTCCATTCCCTAGCGAAAATCTAGGGGCAGTTTTTCTTTAATAGGAAAATGGGGAACGGAATTCCTGGGGAATATAAGAACTGATAAAAAATTGGGAACCAAAACTTGTTTTGTTTGTGAAAACAAGAGAATAACAAAGTCAGGGAAAAAAAAAAAACAGCAACTAAACAACCCCTTTGGGTTATTTCAAAATTTACTATTTCAAGATTTCTTTAGTTAGAATGATACAGCATGCGATATCTTAAATGTAAAATTATCTCCATTGATTTTGAAGAGAACAATGTTAATTAGGTTTAAGATAGTTACTAAGATACTTTGTTAGATTTGTCATTTTTAATATCATACCTTGTAAAAGATACTTCATTAGATTTGTCATTTTCAGCATCAGACCTTGTAAATAAGAGATGGGAAAGGAGTAGAAACAAAAGGAAGTTTATTTCAGTCTTGTATAGAGGCCAGAGAGCCAGAAGCGGGGTTATGAATAAATATTTTTTATTTCCACTTAATATTATTTTCATTCGTATCACCATTGCACGTTGTAGAATATATGCAACAGTAACATTGTATCACATTCTCACAAACCCTGTTAAAAGACACTTCCTATAGTAATTTAGCATTCATGTCAAACACCGATGGTTTGTCAATAACAAACTTTCTCAATGAAGAGTTCTGAAAAGAATGACACTATACCCTTTCCTCTATAAATCTACCACATAAATTCTATGCATATGCCGACTGGTGCTAATGTTACAGGGTACAAACTGAAGAAAAACCCAACCACACGAATAAATCACTCTACAATGGACGTATTTACAGCAAAGGGGAAAACATCAAGAAAATCACTACACAAATATCTTCTCAGCTTGCTTTCAATTTCGGTGGACAATATAATTGCCAGTGCTTGCATTTTTTTCAGTCCATCATAGCCTTCTTCAATTTCTTCCTGCTGGGGAAGGGGGTCCACAATCCGCCCAGAAGCTCTTGGGATCTTGACTGAACAAGGATGGATCTTGAATCTCTATATTTGCAATGTGCCAATCCACGAAGCGAGCTTGCACCGACTTAACTAGGAGAAGGACGGTGGGCAAAACCCACCAATTCTCGCCCTCCCTGTCCAAGAACCCATCGCAAGACTCAGTTTTCCTCTCTTTTTTTCTTCTTTTAATACATGGAAAATACATTAAATTGAAAACGAAAAAAAATTGAGAAATGAGCATCAAATGCGTAGTACAATTGGTTTGAGGTCGCTCGTTCAGTGCTATGTTTTTTGCAACTGTTACGTAAACCAATCAAAGTAGAGAATGCCTACTCAATGCAATAATAGTTCAATACTGATAACCTCATGTTGAAGTGTCACCAAACCACTAATAAAAGACATACTATATGGTCAAATTCAATTCATCAATGGGAGATTTGAGTTGGGTGGTAACCCGACACAGGATCTCCATCCGTACAAGGTGCTGGCTTGGATCCCCAACATATTGGGAATCACTTTGACACCCCAAAAAGAATCTAAAACACCTAAATCCACAAATGGCCAAAAGATTCAATGCTTTCATAATTGAGCTTGTGGCACAATTAAAAACAATGATGATGTTTAGTTGAAAGACTCCAATGCTTGAAAAATAGATTTTTCCATTTTTTTACTTTTTGAATCCCCGCATGGTTCTGGTTCTATGCGACTTGGAGAAGGTCCACACTTAGACACAAATACAGGTGTCAATGTAGTGGCCTTTAAAAGTAAGATTTGCCAACATTTCCATTAAAATATTTAAAATAATGAAGTATTATACTCGAATAGAGCAGTGCACTTATTTATATGTAAAAAGTCCTGAAAAATAAATAATAAAGTAAGAAAAAAATTAGTAAGAATAAGTCTGAGAACTTTGCTACGCCCGCATGCATGTACGAGGTAGTTCATGCAGATGCTACAATATGTGTTAGCATGGAACATAGCTACCAGTTCCAAATCATCCATCAGAACATGCTTCTATGAAGATGCCCCAGCCCAATAACCAGGTCAGATCGTTAATCAGTTGGGCTACAGTTTGTGGGTGCGGGGAATGTACAGCTGAAGAAACCTTGGCTGAAGTTTTCTAAGCCCACCCACCTGCTTTTAACATTGCGGACCACCCTGATTTTTGGGCTAGAACATCTTCGAGGTCAGACCCACCTGGTGGATGCTATCGAAAAGATAAAAGATATCTGTTTTTTTATGTGAATCATGTTTGAGAGTGGAGGATGAGTGGACATGGACATGGATTGACACGAGATAGTTTCAAAGAATTAACATACGCTAGTTACACAAGTCTGGTTTTGTTTAATGATAGTATGGACCATGGATATGTATAAGAGTGCACCTTCTGACGAAGTGCCATGTGTTGGTCTTCTCGGGCACCACCTGGGATGACAAAAATCCATAATACAGAATCCCGGAAGCAAAAGCCACGACCTGCAAGAAGCTCACAATTATCTCATGCTGGAGAAGCAAGACGGTTTAATGCATCAACCATTGTGAGAGTGGAGAAAAGAAGCATGACAGTAGCATGGACAAGTTTTCACTGTTTGACAGAAACTGGAAAGTGGAAACATTAGTCTCGGAATGGGGTTTGATTCTGCGCAAAAACCTTTTAAGGGCCAAGTAACAGAGGTAACTCCCACACCTTTGGGACAGTGGTAGATCGAGTCAAGAGAACCTCATCCCAACACTGAGGTCAAGGTATTGAATCCCAACGTGGGGGGTGGCTAACATTGGAGGGCGACTAACAGTGTGTGTGGGTGTACTAACAGTGGGATGTGTGAACTAACACACACACACACAAAAAAAAAAAAAAAAAAAAAAAAGTAACAGAGGTGAACATTTCCAGGAGACATCGACACGTACCATGGAACTCACTGAGTGCTGGACACTGACCCTGTGTAATTCATATATAAATGCAACAATTTCTAGAACTTGTGCAAAAGAACTGCTAAAGAGGGTGATTGTGTTGCCAAATGTCTTTCTTCTCTGCTTGAATGATGAGAATTGATGGAGCATATTTCCATCCATTGTTCTTCTGCTAAGGGATCGTGGGATGGCATTCTCTTACTTTTCAAGGTTCCATGGGTTATGCCGAAATCAATGGAGGGTCTCTTTCTTTCGTGGCATAAAGGGGGTCCCCGATCCAAAGGTAGGTAGAAATGGAGGCTTGCCCTGCTAGCAGGTCTCTGGCCTTTTTGGGGGGAAAGAAATATTTGGTGCTTCAGAAACTGCAGCGGATTATTAGGAACGTTCTCTTGTTAATTAGAGAGTGGAATCATCCCTTAGCCTTTTGGGTGTTGGCGTGTCTATCTTTTTTCTTGTTTTTGTTTGTTGTTTTTGTTTGTTGTTTCTTGACTCCCACCCACCCACACACACACACACACAAGGAAAAAAAAAAAAGAAAAGAAAAAGAATTCCTCTATTAGAAATTAACCAACAAGGCCTGGTAAGAAGCTAAGTTCTGCCAATAGGCACCCTGTATAGAACTTTATTTAAATTGAAGTGCCTTTTTTTATTTCATTGAAATGGGAAACAATACACATGCAACTTCAACTGAAATACAATTATAACATGAAAAAAATGGATACCCTAGTATAATTTCTCTTTATATTGTGGTCTTCACTGGATATTACTGGGTGAGGGTATAAAGAGAACATTATGCCTGTGAGGGATTCAATTCTTTACATCTCATTCCCGTTGTCTAACGTTGAGCACTAACATTGTATCAAGGAGGGATTGATCCATCCACATTGTTTTCCCCTTCTCCATTCCTTTTCTTTTCTCTTCTTCCTTCCTTCCTATTCACTCCATCTCTCTCTACAGTAATAAGCAAGGCAACTCCACTTAAAACAAGTACTTACAATGTTCGACAGAGATGTAACATTCCACAATGCATAAACACGAGTAAGTGAAGATCGTCGCGGCCCTTGACTGAAAAGAGCATTTAAACCAGCAGGAACTGGAGGAAGCAAGGATAAAGGAAGAATGAGGAGGACAGCAAGGAAGGTCCCAATAGAAATCCAGTAGAACTGAAGCAGTGTAAGGAGAGTTATCGCACAATCTCCCAAGAGCATAATGGTTATCAGCAGCTGCAGGGTGTCCTGAAACAAATCAATAGAACGATCATAAATGATGACAAAGGGCAGCTATATCATACAACTTATAGCAGTAACTACGCATCACCATCGTCATCATCATAGCAATACTACCACTACCTGAAGGCCGATGGGCCGGGTATTGTGCAATAGAAGAGAAAACGGGAATAAGAAGTCCCTTTTATAGTCTAGTGATGGCAGTGTAGCATCATTTATTATCCCTCCATTCATTCCTCCAGTTATCCTTTTACGGGACAACACATGGCTGGTGTATGGCTGACTCTGCTGCAACTGCTTTGGGTTCTTACGTGCAACTGCAGTGTTTTTCCTGGAATATGAAGTCAGTGACATCATATAAACTGGCTAACTGATTGTGGCATATATGGGAGAGTTGAAGTCAGATCGTGCACAAACCGTAAAAAGAACTGCTTTGCTTTTAAACATATTAAGAGTTCAAACTTTCATAGATACCTAGGACGGTCGTTACTACTTTTGTCGAACATATCAGACTGGCGCATGTGGTTTAGAACAAAATCTCCGACTGATACCAAGATGCCTAGCTGATAGTAACCGGAAGCTGTGGCCTGGAACCATCCCAGCTCAATCCTAACACCATGGGACTCCAGTTCAGGATTACCATGGCTATTGATCCAATTAATCACAGGAACTAGTGCAGATCGAATGCGTCCTTGCCTCACCGTCCTTAATTGTGCATTGAAGCCAGAAACTAGCCGATTCCATATTGTTGTCGGAACATACTGGGGGAACAAGGTCATTTCTTTATCAAGGATGCAATACAAATGTAATTAAGGTTAATTATTCACTATATGATTTGGAAGAATGAATATTAAAATATCAATACCTGTCCCAGAAGATTGGTCAGCAGTGTGTCACTGTGGAGATTGTAAGGTGCCACATAACTTCCATCACCACCAAAAATTATGCACATGGGGAATCTTTGCGGAATACTGGAGGTGACATCGAGCCTCTTCTCATCACCACCAAGGAAGAAATCAATGTAGGCAACCATCAAATCTGGTGTTGAACCAACCTGCAATTGTCACCGCCTTGAATGAAGAAATGTTGAAAAGAAGCAGAAGACATGCCCTCCAGAAATCAGATTTTTTTAATGTTGCTGACAAAAAATGCAAATTTCTATAACATTGTGGCCACGTCTGCTCAATAGCTCACTTGCAATGTCCAGAAGTTCTAGGCATCTTCTAACAGAAGAACAGCCAAGGTATTCCATAAGGGCTACCACCTCTACTGTTATGATACGGGCCGTGATGGCCATTACTTTTTTTTTTTTTTTTAAACCTGCCTGTAATGGCCGTTATCACCTCATAGCGCGTAACAGCTACCACCGTTCCCGTTATATAACAGCTGTTATGGCTGTTACGTAACCGTTTTGGAATACCTTGAGAATAGCCAATCGGATTCTGCTTCACTTTTCGTCAAGAATATGTAGATATGACAAAATATGGGGAACATTCACTCCTAAAATGTCATTGCATCCCTTTGGACGAATACATGGTCATGAGGGGAATAAACACATGATATCAACAAAGTTGGAAGAGGTGGTCAATGGCAGCAAACCAAAGGCAATGAGGGGATGTCTTCGGAAGCATCTTTACTTGGTTGTGACAAACTAAATTTTGATGGCATATCAATTTGTAATCTGAGCTCTGCTGGAATTGTTGGGTTATTAAGACTTTAGAGATAACAAGGAGAACATCATACAGCCATTTCCAGCCCTAGCAGGAGCAAAATTTCTAATAGTGCTGAGGATAGACCACTTTATTTTTCTCTTCATCATAGTTATGGAGGCTCTTAGCAAAATGCTAGACAGAGTTATTCAGGTAGGTTTGTTTGAAGGCTTTGGAGTGGACAATACGAACTTTCAGATCTCCCACATACAGTACACAGATGATACTCTCTTATTGTGCAAGGCAGATGATTTCTTTGTGCAAAATCTTCGGTCGATTATAGTAAGTTTTGAGTTGGTGTTGGGTTTGAAAGTCAACATATCCAAAAGTGAGATCATAGGGGTTTGTATATCTCAAGAACAAGTTCGTGACTTTGTGTTGATATCAGTTGTTGGGAAGCTTCCATTTCGACAAGTACTTGGGTTTACTGTTGTGTATAGGGAGATCAGCGAAACATATGTGGGACAAAGTGATAGAACGTTGTGAAAGAAAGATTTCCAAGTGGAAAGCTAGGTAATTGTCATTAGGTGCGAAAATGATCCTGGTGGCAGCGTCTATGTCAAACCCCGATCTATTTTATGTCTCTCTTTAAATGCCCGAAATTTATTCTAAATAGTTTGGAAAGACGAAGGAGGGACTTCTTCTGGGGAGGGTTGGGAGAGACAAAGATTCCATTTGTTGAAGTGGGAAGAGGTGTGTAAGCCAAAGGACCAAGGAAGTACGGGTTTTAGGAAGTTAGAGAAGATGAATCTAGCTCTGTTGGGAAAATGGGTTTGAAGGTTTGGGTCGAAGGGAGAAGCTAAATGGAGTGAGGTAATATCGAGAAAGTATGGGGTAGAGAAAGGGGGGTGGTGGACAAAGGCATCATCTTTGAATCGTTCTTCTTAGCTATGGAAATCAATGTCGTCCCTAAAAGAGAAAGTGTGAAAGGGAATAGGCTTCTGATGCGGACATCAGACCCTTTAGGGTTTATCAGCGTAGGAGGCGAGTGACACCTATATCTTTAGGGCTCGATGATGACGGGCCTGGGTCGTTCGTGACAACTTGAGGAGCATTGAAGACCTTACACATGTAGTCCGAGACATTTGAAAAAACCCCACATTGGGAAAACATGTATGAGTTGCTTGGAGGAGATGATCGGGCCGTTGGATCGTGATGATGATGTGATCGGACCGTTGGTTCGTCATGGCCCACTTTCATCACACCATCATTGGAGCGCATTGGACATCTTAGATTTGAGTTTATTTTACGCATTTTTTACTTATTTGAGTTTTGGGTTAGTGTGGGTACGTTTTTTTTCATGCAAGTCTTTTTTTTGAAATTTTGTTAGTAGGGGTATTTTGGTAATTATGCTAATTCCGAATTTTATAAGGGTGTTGCCCTAAACCTTTTTTATTAGTTGTTGATTTATGAAAAAGAGCAAACCTTTGGTTGCCTCCTTCCTCTTTCCCTCTCTCATGGTGCTTCTTCTTCTTCCTTGATCTCCTTCTTCTCTGTTCTTCTTGTGCCCCTCCAACTTCTTCCAGGTATTTCATCTTCTATTATTATCCTTCTAAACTTCTGTTTTGTTTATTCCCCACGATCTAAACCTTGAGAATCGATCTAAACCCTAAACCCCCAAATTCTCAAATCCCTAATCCGAGAAACTTTCTGATTCTTCGGACTAGTGATCATCATTGCTCGATTGGGTATGACCATGCAAGATCGAGAGGTTCCATCCCTCGCCGGATACAACCTATACGCTACTTGAATCCCATACTCCATGGTTGTGATGATGGCCCGTCCCATTGCATGTTTCCTTTATGATTTTCTTAGTTTATGATGATTGATGCTAGATTTCATTATTATTATTGCTTTTATTTCCACTGAATAATTGTGTTCATGAGCATGCATCATATTTAGGGCTGTCCTGCATCAGCTTCATTTTGGGCGACGTTGATAGAATTAGATTTTGGAATGATAGATGGGTTGGAGACGGGAAGTTGACTGACAGGTTTCCTTCATTAGCAGGGCTAGCTAGGGAACAGGGGTAAAGGTGAGCAATTGTTTTCAATGAGGGGTGATGAGGTAATTTGGGTTCCTTTGTTTACAAGAAATCCGACGGATGAGGTCCATGAGGAGATTGAGGAATTGGTTCAATTGCTCCAAATGCTATCAAAGGTTACTCCAGTGTTATCAAATGCGGATTCCATCACGTGGCTAGAAGCAAAATCTGGTTCTTTTTCGGTGAGATCCCTTTATTCATTTCTAACTGTGAGTGAGGAATGCGATGGGGTATCTTCAATGGCATATCTTTGGAAATATGGTGCTCCTTTAAAGGTGGCGGCTTTTGGATGGCTAGTGGGGAGGAATAAAGTGCTAACAATCGATAATCTTTGCAAAAGGAAGATGGTTCTTCCAAATGTTTGCCTCATGGTGTTATAAAGATGCGGAATCGGTAGATCACCTATTCATTCACTGCACTTTTGTAGAGGAGTTGTGGGATCATTTTCTTCAAGTCTTAGGAGCATTATGGGTGTTTCCAAGTTCAATAGAGGATTTTCTTATCTCTTGGCATGGCGGGTAGATGGGGAAATCTGGGAAAAAGGATATAGAGGTTAAGCTTGTTACTGTCTCTATGGACTATCTGGTGGGAAAGAAATGAGAGATGTTTCAGAAATAAGAAGAGGAGCTTTAGAAGTGTTTAAAAGGGCATGTCTCAATGTAAAGGATTGGGTAGAAGTGTAAATCCTGGCTTGTTTTTGCTAGGGTGGTCGTTTTTTTCTTGGTTTTCTTGTTCTTTTGTACATATGTATTTTTAGGCTTCAGCCTGTTTAATGAAGTATCATCATCGTTTCAAAAAAAAAGTCGACCTTATCAAAGTCTAAAGGTGTTCTCAAATCTACTCTACTAGTGGAGGGTTTTTCAATGAACAATTCCATGGGCAACAAAGAATAAGCCAAGCCCAAAGAAATTGGCTTGTATAGTTGATTTAATATTGGACACCTGTATCTTTTTCAAGGTTTTATTTAATCATTTTTGGCATAAGGGAAACAATGTTCCGACACGTGTGAAAGAGAGGGTAGTTTGATCTTCGTTATGTAAAGAGCAATTTTTGCCCCTTGTATAGTTGTATTTTTCTTCCTTCAATTTTATTAAGTATATAATCTATAAAAGAAAAATCAAAGAATAGAAAATAATAATGATTCTCCTGCCAAACAGAAACACCGAGGCTAAAGCAAAAGATTTATAAACCAAATCTTCCAATCCTGGGTTGTTGATAAAATATTCAACAGAATCTACAATATCTGGGCTTTTTTATTGAAAATTTAACACATCCTTTCTGAGCCTAAGAGTAAGTTGACCACATCAAAATATTCCTGTTTCCATAGCTTCTTGTATCCAGAGACTATCTTTAGAGAAACGGGGTATCGAAAATAAATACGAACCCGGGATGAGTCAAATAAATGATATGTCAACCTGGATGAATTAGACGTTAGAGTAATTCTGTGCTACGCATCAAAAGGTAGCAAAAAAATAGCTTACTGCACGAAGTAAAAATGAGCTCATTATTGAACTTGTAAGCCAAACCTTCATCCCTTTGTAAAGAGCTCGTGATCTGCATGAACGGAGGCATGCATGATCATATTCTGATTTGACATATTCCTTAAGGCGATGAATCTTATTTCTCCGACGCCATTGTTTCCAAGACCAGGAACAAGGATAGGCAAGGACTGAAAGAATGCTGTGTACTGACCCTTCCCACCATTCATATGCAGCAACAGAGTTGATCTCATCAATGAACCTGTTGAAAGCATCCTCATATCTGCAGCCAGAATAACACCATTAGAAAACTCATTGAACTGCCTGACAATAAATAAAGCCACTCAAATATTCAGCTCAAGGCCCTTCTTAAGTTGAAATCCTTTCTTACACAATCTCAATAATTGCATCAGGCAGAGAGTAAGGAAGATGCCAGGGTTCTCGAAAGGTATTGGGTCCCATAAAATACATTCTGTACACATGACTTTGAGTTTCTTCCACTCTGCTGGTACCCCGCACCTGAGGTGAATATCATGGGACAACAACATTTAACAACATAGTGGGGCATCATGAGTCATGACAGTACAATAGGTCCAGAAACTGCAAGCTCCTGCTTCTAAATGTGTAAGAGATAAGAGGGAGGTCTGACAATAAATGTATGAAGTACCTCTGCTAGGGACAAGAGATGTGGGAAAGGATGCGGACCACGACGTTCAATTGAATTTTTTGTGGCTTGATAAGCATGATCTGATCCAACCAATTTAATCCGTAAAGCACTCAACAGAACAGCTACAAGGACTAACGTAAATGATAGGAGAAGTGCAAAAGGCCATGGTCCTCCAAATGTATATATCAGATCCTCAAGGGGTGTATAGCAGTTTGGCATCCGATACTTGTCAGATACACATTTATATGGACATCTTGATTGAGTGACTCCTCCTACAGTGAATAGATTAAAATTATCACCTCAATGCCAGGACAGAGTGGATAATACTAACAATTAAGTTTATCAAAACACAACTGCTTTCCCCAAAAAAGATACCTCGTACGTATATTAGAGATGCACGTTGGGGAAGAAGTTCCAGTGAGCAAGGAGTGCAAAGTGATGGATCAGAACCTTCAACATCCTTATATGTGCCGACAGGGCACTCCTGGCAATATATTTAAAAGCATGAAAGATGTTAAGAAAGAACTCTTTCGAGTCCAGAATATTTCAACATACAGATCAAAGTGATAATTCAAGTTACACGAAATAAGAACGTTATTTCATAACTGATGGCATCGAGAGCAACAAAGCTAAACAAAGAATGCTGATATGCTTATAGATTCCCTATAAAGTATGATCCCGACATGCCCCATGGATGTGCAAGGATATGCCATGAGTATGCCATGGGTATGGATGTTCCACATTAAAATTGAAGTATCCAACAACATGACTTGGTTGCATTGCTTCTTTTGAAGCATTTGGGCATCATAGGTCATAGCCCATAAAATCCTTTCAAATGCCCAGAAAATGAACAACTGTGCATTGAAAATATCTTATTTTGTTTCCACCTTGACTGTCATTTTTTGGGGAATTTTACAAAACAGTACCTCATTAATATGATATTTACATCCCGGTACCTTTTTTAATTAAGTTTCGATTAAGCTACCTCATACAACTTGTTGTCAAATGGGTACCTTCCGTTAGTTTTCTCTAACGTCCGTTAGCTTAAAGAATGATTTTTCCTAAAATGACAAAAATGGCCACCAATTAATGAGTTACGTAATACAAATTAAACAAGTACCTAGATGTAAATCGGTTATTATAAAAAATTTCTAAAAAGGAAAAAAAAAATCTCTTCGGGTGGATTGCATAGTAATAAGGATGTGGTTGCTGGTCGGTGTTTTGTCCACGTGCTCCATCCATTTTTCCAGATCATTTTAGGGCATGAGCCCAAAAATGAGGCAGATACAATTCTGAGGTAGACCACATCATAGGAAACAGTGGTGATTGAACAACCACCATTAAAAACTTCCTAGGGCCCACCTTAATGCTCACCATAATGTTTATTTTCCATCCAACCTGTTGATTAGGTTACACAGACCTGGATGAAGGGAAAAAACAATTATCAGCTTGATCCAAAACTTCTGTAGTTCACAAGAAGTTTTTAATGGTGAGCGTTCATCACCACTGTTTCATGAGGGCGTGTTCCACCTGAGACTTGGATCCACCTCATTTTTGGGCCCATGCCCCTAAAATGATCTAGAAAAATGGATAGATGGTGTGGATCAAACACATACATCATGGTGGGGCTCATAGAGCACCGTATGCAATTGTCACCGCTTTGGTTTCTTTGCCTGACGCGGATTGCATGTGCCCCTCGCACAGGAAGTTCATGTAGTCGGAAACGATGTGAGGCCCATTGAGATTCCCGTCACAAATCCACTCCGTCCATCAATTTTGCAAGATCACAATAGGACAGGATTCTAAAGATCATGCAAATCGAAAAATCATGTGGGCCACACCCCATTAAACAGTGGGAACACAAACGTTGACCGTTGAAACCTTCTTGGAGCCGACCAAGATGTTTATCATTCAGATAGACTATAGGCACAAATATCATCCTGATAGAAAACTTCTATGGCCCCCACAAAGTTTCCATTGGTGGGCGTCCAATCCCCACTGTTTCGTGTGGTGTAGCCCACATGAGTTTTGGATATGCCTGAGTTTTAGATTCCTGTCCTTTCATTGGCTTGCAAGACTGATGAATGGAGTGGATTTGTTTGGCAAATTGGATGGACGGCGTGAATTAAACATATACATCACAGTGGGGCCCACAGTGCACCATATGCAATCTGCGTAATAGTTAAAAGGCTCCATGGGCATTTTCGCCATTTTAGGAAAAATCATACTTTATAAATTGATTAATGAATTAACTCAATGAAATCTTAATTAAAAAAGGTGTTGGGATGTAAATACCATATTAATGAGGTCCTATTTTGTAAAATTCCCTTTTTTTCAATCCATGTAGGCATTGTGAATTCACCTCCTGAATTCCTACATAAAGCACAGTTCAATCTATCCCCCACCTTTTCCCTTCAAACTAAAACTATGTTTCATGCCAACATCACTGGGCTTGATAATTTTTTTCTTATTGACATTCAAATTACAAACATTGGTAAGTTATCTCCTTACCATGGTAAGTTTCCCAACCTCAGATACATTACTATCCACCATTCTATTTTCACCATTCTACTTCTCGCTGAAAAGTTAACCACCCATGGAGTAGGGCTTTCTTTTGATTGGTCACCACAGAGTTCTCCAATGAGTGTCAGGCAAGTTATGACACTCATCATCATTATCCTCTGAGGAATTTGCAGTCGGATTTTAAATGGTAGATTGGCAGAAGTTTTATGAGTTCATGCATGTGCACCGGAAATCAGCCTTGCTCCTGTATCCGCGATTAGAACTGGCCATGGTAGAAGCTCACATTTACGAGAAAAATATTATCGCAGTTCCTAGGTCATCAGATTTTCTACCATGTAACCAACAACCACAAGAAAAGTCTGCAGCAATCATTTTCATGGTCAACTCTTCCATGTGTGAACCTAGTCTCTACAATTGCCAAGGTCGAGTATTAATTTTTAAATGTCCACGAGTGTCTTCAAATTTTCTAGAATTAAGTTTCATATTTTTACAGACATCAAGATATAATTTTTCGGAAAATATCATTTCTGCAACTACTTTCCAGTCAAATATTTTAGTGTGTTGCATATTATGAATTAGCAGCTTAGTTACTACTCATGCTGTTACCCTGATGCCTCGAAATGGATGTCCTCATTGTTATTCAAGTGTATCATAGTGACTGTCCCTAAGTGTCCTTCTAACTAGGTGCTGCTCCTGCTTTGAATCAAGCTTTGGACTTGTGCTCCCGATCCTGCTTCCTAGCCTTTTTATACTTTACCACATTTGACACAGACGCTTCCCCACTCCCACACCCAAATCTGGCAACTGCCCTCTATGACCCTGCTTTGCTTGCTTTCCCTTTGCTTGTGCAGGTATTAGTTGGTCTGGGGATTAATGCTGTGGGGACCATGTTGGCATGCAAGTGCTGTCAATGTGAACTCTCCATGGCCAGTTCCAGAAACAGGGTGAACGAGGAAGGTTGATTCCTGGTCAGCAGCTGATCATGAAACTTCTGCCTATCTACCATTTAAAAGTCAACTCAAATTGCTGGGAGAAAGTCCAGAGATGGTGGCAGCAATGATTTTCTACGGATTCAAAGTGATGCAAGAAATCCATAACACATTATCACTTACTACATGCATATAATGTTAATGTTACAGTCACAAACACGTGATTAAAATGGAACGTAAGCTGTTTCTACAAGGGCAATTGATCAGTAAAAGGTTTCTAAATAATTAGCACAAATTAGAATTAGATAATCCATGGTAATGCTAATAAACAAGAATTTGACCAAATGATCACCTAAAATGTAAAATTCAGTGATTCCCCAAAATATCAAAAAGGAAACGTATAGATTAAACTTTAAACATAATATGTAAATAAATGCATTATAATTTGAAAGAGCTCTAACTGCAAGAAGATAACAGATAAATATTCAACAATAAAAAAAACAAAGTGGATCTGTAAGGACAGTTAAATGAGGCATACAGTGCAGAATGTGCCATAAAGCCCTTTGGGACACTTCTTTCCTGTGACTGTACCCCCCTCTCCATGGTGACCAACATTGCTCCCAGCTCCTCCACTGTTATGTGGATGAAATCAAAGGAAATAACCATTAACTGACCTTATATATCCTTCATCTTGAGAAAATTTATTAAAGGTTAGAAGTTGTAGACGATATTAGCTACTTAATCGAAAATGACCCATTGCATTTTATATTCAGTAACAAGATGATGAAAATGTGAAATTACAGATGCTGATCAATTTTGTATAAAAGAGTGTTCTCGAACAAAAATTAAACCTTTATCATTGAAGATGGAATATTACTCATGCACAATTTGTAACAAGAGAAATGGGATTGAGAGCCAGACAACTTATGGTGCCTTGGACGAAACTCTTATTTATATAAGATTCAAAATTGCATAGCAGCCATTCCCTTAAGGACATAACAGGATCTATACAAAAAAAAAAAAAAAAAGACAAAAGGAAAGGAAAGGAGACTTTCTCTTCCCAGAACTACAAAAAAGGGGACCCAAATTGAAAATGACAATAAGCATGAAATGAGGACATGATTGACCCAAGTGTAGCGAGGACAAGGTTATATGATCAGCAACAGGAATGAATATTTATACAAAATTCTCAT
Source organism: Liriodendron chinense (assembly GCA_003013855.2). Classification (NCBI taxonomy): domain Eukaryota; kingdom Viridiplantae; phylum Streptophyta; class Magnoliopsida; order Magnoliales; family Magnoliaceae; genus Liriodendron; species Liriodendron chinense. The sequence continues at coordinate 6,694,990 of PVNU02000637.1, read as the reverse complement.
AAACTTTATAAAACCTACCTAGCAAATTCTGAAGTCCAAAAACAAATATTTTAATGGGATTAGTTGAATCAGCAGGTGCAAAGCTGGAAAGAAGCTCGGTTTCAACATGCGACCAAACCTTATGGGTTTATATGGGCTAACACTAACTCCTTTGAGAACAAAGAGCTTCAATGAGAAATAAAAGGAGCATCTAATGGCTTATTGGATAACCAAAGACCAGATAAACTACAGTATGTCTGTCTTGACACAAACACTGACGAAATGAATGGACAACAAAGATAAGGAACTAATAAGTTGGTGTGGGATTAGGGAAAATGTCTCGGAAAGTTAGCAAAAAATGCAAGGTGATTGTGAAAGCAAACAATTGCTCTTACTCCTTCTGTCTTGACACAAACACTGACGAAATGAATGGACAACAAAGATAAGGAACTAATAAGTTGGTGTGGGATTAGGGAAAATGTCTCGGAAAGTTAGCAAAAAATGGAAGGTGATTGTGAAAGCAAACAATTGCTCTTACTCCTTCACTTAAATTTTGGAAAAGCAAGAGGAATTACTTTTCCATCGACGAGGTAATTACATATAATAGTTTCACACTGTTTGTAGGTTTGAGGTAATCTCAGGTTTAAAGGTTATTAGGCTAAGAATGAGTTCCTGAGTATCCATTTGGATGATGAGGATGTTTCCCGGTTGGTGGATCTTTTTGGTTGCCCGATAGGCTCCTTTCCATCTTCATATTTGGGTCTCCCTCGTTGCACTGGTAAGCCTACGACTCACCTCTAGGACAAGATCATTGAGAGGATGGCCTCCCTTTCCAACCTCCCAATTTATTCATGTCCCTCTTTAGCACCTCTAGATTAGTTCTATTGCATATTGATAAGCTCCGGAGGGATTTTCTTTGGTAAGGTGGGGCCTCTTCGAAAAAGTTCCATTTGCTCGGTTGGAAAGAGGTATGTCGCCCTGACTCTAAGGGTGAGCGGGAATCAAACACGTTAACCTTGTCAACTCCTCCATTTTGGGTAAAATGGGTGTGGCGATTCAGGTCTGAAAACTCCAACCTCTAGAGATCTATTATCACTGCTAAGTATGGCACCTCTTCCATGGGATGGTGGACCAAAAGCTTGTCCCTCTATTAGGCCTCTGCTCTATGGAAAGCTATAGCTCAAGTGACCCCTAAGGTTTTAGATGGCTCTAGCTTTCCTATCGCAATGCTCTAGGACTCGGTTTTGGGATGACATTTGGTGTGGGGATGTTCCCTTGCGCTTGGTCTCCCCTCCCCTTGGCCTCCTTGTGTCATGTGGAGGGCATTTTCATTGCTTGCTGTTTTTTGGGCAATGGTCCTAGAGGTGTGTGGCGTTCCACGCGTCATCATAATTTGTGGGATGTTGAAGCGGATGATTAGAGCGTTTGCTCTCCCATCTGAAGGGGATTTAGCCGCCTCTAGGAGCTGAAGACTCTCTTCGATGGAGCTTTAGTAAATCGAGAGTCTGTTCTGTTTGTTCGATGTATTCTGTTTTGGCTCGGTCCAGTCTGTCCAATAGATGCAGGTTCATTGGTCAAGTTAGTCCAGTTGGCCCCTCCCATAATAGCAGCATTCGCTTGGCTCACAGACAAAAACAGAATTCTCACGATAGACAATCTCTAAAAAAGAGCCATGATATTCCCTAATGTATGTTGGAATATTAGGAATAATAAGGGTGTTTCTGTAATAAAGTCCATTCTTGGACATATATGTAAATATGTCATAAGATAGGGTGTTATTATGAAAATTGGGGAAACCCTACTTGTAAAAATAAGAAGAGGGAGAGAAAATGAATTGAGTTCTCTACCCCTTTTCTCATCTTCCTATATATCTTATCTCCTAACTCTTCTCTCACAAATCTCCTTCTCAAATCTCATTCTTTTCTTCATGGTGTCAGAGCGGTAATCGGTCCGACTCGTGTAACATCTCACAACCTCCTTCATTCTCTTCCTCTCATCTAGGGCTTTGAGTTCAAGCACCAAAAGAAGTAAGATGATCATCCAAACCCTACACCCCTGCCAACGTCAGCATCCGTATGACTGACGTTAGCACACCGGTGTTCGTACGATGCAATTTTCTTTGGGATGCATACCCTCTAATACGGAATCTTGTGAGGAAAATTATGGGTATTTTTCTAGAATTTTTTGGTGAGGATTTATATTTTTTTATGATTTTTCTACGGTTTTTCAAAAAAAATCCCAAAATCGGCTCGATTTCCAGATTTTGTCCAAATCAGACTTGTTTAATCTACAAAAACAGGTGCTTATGGGTTATTTTGGTCCCTTACACAATGGAATTCTTTTTGTGAAGCATCGGGCGGAAAAAATCGCTTTTTGGAACCCAAAGAGGGGCCGACTGTAGCGTTTTTGGGCCCTTGGACGCCCATAGCATACACCGTTGTTTTGTGTATGTTCCTGCGGTTATTTCACTCCTTTTTTGTTGCTGGAATGTGTGGATTCATGTGGTATTTTCTCACTTGTTGTTGCCGATTGATGATTTGAGTGCCCTTCATAGCTGATCGTTGTTGTGTGGTGATTTGGGTGACTGTTTCTCTTCATCTATGGCATCTAAGTCCCTAATTCATGGTCTAGATGGACCACTTTCAATTACTTCTACAAAATTCAATTGAAGTAATTTCCTTCTCTGGTCTCGAGCTGTTCGAATGTACATTGTTGGTAAGCAAAAATTGGGGTACCTCACTGGATCTGTGAAACGGTCCCCATCTAACACAGATGCATGGGAATTTGCTAATGCAATTGTTATGGGCTGGTTACTTAACTCAATAGAGCCCAATATTGCCTCTGGATTTTTTTTTCTATGACACGGTTGCCGACTTATGGAAGTCTCTCAATGCCACTTATGGCACGGTCTCCAATAAGCCCCGAATTTTTCAACTCAACACAGAACTGTATTCCCTCACATAAAAAAACTTGCCAGTTACAGAGTACTTTGGGGCTTTAAGAGCCAATGGGAAGAATTGAACCACTTGTAGCCCCTTAGTGAGCTACCAGATCCTAAGAGTACTGAAATTGTAAAGTCCTGGAAAGATGAAGCCAAGACGTATAAATTTTTTGCAGGCTTGAATAGTGAATATAAAGCATTACAGACTCAGTTGGTTGCCATGACCCATTTTCCTACGTTACAGACAGCCTATTATGTTGTTCATTCCGAGGAAGCTCGCAGGCGAGTTATGTCAGCCCCAGTCTCCATGCAGGAAAAGATTGTTTTTGTTTACACTACAATCCCACCTCCTAACAGGGGTGGTGGTACAGATTCTCGGGGTGGTTATTCATCTAGAGGACGTGGTAGAGGTCGCGGGCGTTTCTTGTACACGTATTGTAATCGTTCTGGACACTCTCGAGAACGATGCTTCAAGCTTCATGGTCATCCTACTGCCCATGTAGTAGCATCTGACAACGTCGAGCGACCTGCAAATATTACCGATACAAAGTCCTCGCATACAGAGCCTCTAGTGATGACTAGGGTAGATATGATGGAGCTTCAGCATCTCAGATCTCTTCAGCCTCAGTCGGGCAAGACTGCCTCCACCTCGTCATAGCCTTTTACATCTTCCTTTACTGCTACGACAGGTATTGCACTTCATGCCTCCTCTACCCCTGCTACATGGACTATAGATTATAGGGCATCCAACCACATGACTGGTATGCACAACCATCTCCTTCCTTCTACTACCTCTACATGTAGTCGGTCACTTCGCCTAGCTTATGGTACTTCTATCCCGGTAGAATTTGTTGGCTCGATTTCTGTTGTATATCCCTAAATTTCATGCCAATTTGATATTTGTTAGTTGTTTTACCAGAGTTTTGAATTGCAATGTGACCTTCATCCCTCTTATTGCGTCTTTCAAGACTTAATACGAAGATGATTATTGGTGCAGGGTATGAGCGCGGTGGTCTCTACTTTCTGCGATAAGGGGAGTTCTTTGTTGCTTCCGTCTCATCTCAACCTTCTGCATCTCAGTCTTGCAGTATAGTCTAATAATGTTCAGTTCAATAAAGAGTCTACTGCTATATGGCATGCCAGACTAGGTCATGTGTCTATTAGAACTTTGAGATCTCTTGTTCCTATTTTGAATAAAATTAGTGATGTTGCTTCTCAATGTGAAGCGTGTCAATTGAGCAAACATGTTAGAAGTTCTTATACTACTATTGAACATTGTTCTGATAAATTGCTTGCCTTAGTTCATTCTGATATCTGGGGACCTAGTCCCATTACATCTCTATATGGTTTCACTTATTTTGTTACATTTATTGATTACTTCTCTCGTGTGACTTGGGTGTATTTGATGCGTCGTCGTGATGATTTGCTAAATTTGTTTCGCTTATTTCATCAAATGATCCAGACTCAGTATGGTTGCACAATTCAGACCATTAGGTCTGATAATGGTGGGGAGCATACCTCAAATGCATTTAAATCATACTTCCAAGAACATGGCATACATCATCAACTCTCTTGTCCTTTACACTCCTCAACAAAATGGAGTGGCAGAGCACAAGAATCGCCATCTTCCTGAGGTCACTCACTCCCTGTTGATAGGAATGAAAGTTCCTAAGTCATACCGGTCTGCTGCATTACTAACATCATATTATCTAATTAATCGAATGCCTACCCATGTTCTCAAAGGAGATATTCCAATACATGTCTTGAAACCATCTCATCCTCTGTTTGTTGTCCCTCCTCGAGTATTTGGTTGTGTTTGTTTTGTGCACTTACTAGGTCCTTCTAGGGACAAACTTGCTCACATATTGGTTAAATGTATTTTCATCGGCTATTCCCTTCAACACAAGGGGTATAGATGTTATAATCCCTCATCGAGGAAATTTTTTGTGTCTATGGATGTCACGTTCTTCGAAGATCGCCCTTTTTATTCTCCATTCTCTGACCATACTGACACCGTCAATACACATCACTCTCTTCCGCTGCTAGCTGTTGATACTCCTCCGACATCTTCCACAGCACCCAAACGTCTTCTTACATATGTTTGTCGCAAGTTGAGACCATCACATGATCAACCAGCATCATTAACTCCTCTTCCAAGTTCAAGTATCTCCTCTCATCCTATTTCTTCTACTAGTCCATCATCACTTATTGCATTACGCACTCGTAGTCATCATCCTACATTACATCCCATTTCTAACTCTGTCTCCTATGATTCTGTCTCACTGCCAAGATGTTCCTAACGGTAACGGTGGCCGTAATGACCACCACTATTACCGTTACAATATGGGCCGTAACGGCCGTTACGGACCCCATATCAGCCGTTACGACCCTTTTTTATTTTCTGAAAAAACTGTTACAGGCCGTTACGGCCTATTTTTTCTGTAATGTCGTTATTTTCTGGTATGGCCTGGGAGGCGGGAAGGCTAGGTAGGCTACCTCGAGGCTCATCATCATGGCGGTTTTTTGGGCGATTTGGGGCTCTAGCAATGAACGGTGCTTCCGGAATGTCATTGTAGGGGAGGAAGAAATCATTTTGAGGGTTAAAAGGCTTGTGGCATAGTGGGTGGTTTTTGTTAAGACGGCCTTGGCCGCCACCCCCTTTTAGTCATGGGTTGTGTTTGGGTCTATATTCTTTCCACCTCTGCAGGTTTTCAATATATATTGGTTATTTCTCAATAATAAAAAAAAACGGCCGTTTCGACCCCATAACGCATAACAATTATGACCATTACCATTACATAACCGATTTTGAATACCTTGCTCACTGCCCTATCGTGCTTTCTTGGCCGCCATTTCATATGTCACTGTTCCTAGGTCTGTTCTTAAGGCATTTGCAGTACCTGCTTGGAAGCAGCCAATGAAAGCCGAGATGGCTACTCTCTAGAAAAATGGTAGCTGAGATTTTGTTCCTTTACCTCCAGGTAAAACTATTGTTGGCTGCAAGTGGGTCTTTTCCATCAAATATTGGGCAAACGACACTGTTGAGTGCTACAAAGCATGACTCGTTGCCAAAGGCTATACTCGACATTTCGGGGTTGACTATAACAATACTTTCTCTCCCATGGCAAAGTTGAATTCGATTCGCTTGATTATCTCTTTGGCTGCAAATCTTGATTGGCCCTTGTTTCAGTTGGATGTGAAGAATGCCTTCCACCATGGTGATATGAAAGAAGAGGTATACATGGATCTACCTCCAAGTTTTCAGCTTAAGGGGGAGTTTGGGAAAGTGTGTAAGTTGAAAAAGGTCATATACGGCCTTAAGCAATCCCCTAGAGCTTGGTTTGTCAGATTCGGTGCAACTATTCTTTCTTTTGGCTTCAGGACATGTTAGGTAGATCATATGGTTTTTATCCATACACGCCAAGAGGGAAGAACCGTTCTACTTGTATATGTAGATGACATTGTTCTCACTAGGGATGACTTGGAGTTCATTGATCAGGTCAAGCAAAAGCTAAGCAAGGAATTTGAAATAAAAAATCTAGGACCGCTACGGTAAGGATTGAAGTTACTTGCTCATCTAAAGGCGTTTTCATCTCTAAAAGAAGTACACTCTTGATCTTCTCAGTGAGACTGGGAAATTGGTTGCTTGTCCTGCTTTGTCCCCTATGGAGCAGAAACATTCATTGCATGCTGAGGGCGAAAGTTTGAAAGACCATGGCATGTATCAGAGATTAGTAGGAAAACTGATCCACTTGACGATTACAAGATCGGATATTGCTCAGGCAATAAATGTTGTCAATCGATTTATGCACTCACCCAGGGCACCCCATCTGGAGGCCGTACATCACATACTAAGATACTTGAAATTATGCCCAGGTCGTGGTATTCTGTACAGGAATCATGGACATGTTGACATTATTGGTTTTTCTGACGCTGATTGGGCAAGATGTTCAACAGACAGAAAATCAACCTCTAGCTACTGCACATTTGTTGGTGGTAGCTTGATCACATGGAGAAGCAAGAAGCAATCTGTTGTATCAAGATCTAGCGCAGAGGCAGAATACAAAGTTATGGCCCATGGACTTGCGAACTACTGTGGTTGAGATCTATTATGTGAGAGTTAGGCTTTCCTACCGCTTCAGCTATTCCCCTTTACTGTGACAACCAGGCAGCTATTCACATTACATTTGACTCAGTCCTTCATGAGAGGACCAAACATATTGAAGTTAATATCCACTTTGTTCGCAAGAAGATAGCCTCTGGACTATTGACTACCCCATTTGTCAAATCATCAGATCAATTGGCAGATATGTACACAAAAGCCCTTAGCTCATCTATGTTACAAGAGATTTCTGGCAAGCTGGGTATGACTGACATTCATACACCAACTTGAGGGGGAGTATTGGAATTTTAGGAATAATAAGGGTGTTTTTGTAATAAAGTCCATTCTTGGACCTATATGTAAATAAGTCATAAGATAGGGTGAAAATTGGAGAAACCCTACTCATAAAAATAAGAAGGGGCAGAGAACGAATTAAACTCTCTACCCCTTTTCTGTATCCTTTGCATGAAGAACAAGGAAGCAGTGGATCATCTCTTTATTCACTAACCTTTCACTTCGGAGGCATGGTCTCGTATCCTTTGCTAAGGTCTCCTGGGTCATGCCTACTTCTATTTCGGATCTTTTCATTTCGTGGCATGGTGGCAGTGGAGGGCTTCTTAGCACCAAGAAATGAAGGTTGTCCCTTTTATCAGTGTTGTGGGCCATCCGGGGTGAAAGAAATTCCAGATGCTTTCACAACATTAGCAGATCTAGTTTTGGGGTTTTTTAATCGGGTCTTTGTATTTAAAGGAATGGGTTCATGATGGGTACTTTGTTTTCTCAGAGGGTTGTATTTTTCTTTCTTTTTTCTTTTTTTCTCTTGTCCTTTGTGGTGGTTTTCTCTGTTTGCCCTCTGGCCTGAATAAAATGACTCATCTTTTCAAAAAATAAAAAAGGAACCCACCACTAAATTCTCCATAGAGACTGCTAGGATATTCTTTTGACATCAATGTTAAAACTTAACTTTTTAACCCAAAAGAGCCTGGGATGACTCAGATAAAGCCATTACCGGGACGTTGAATAATGAAATAGAGTTTCTCAGCGAGAAGGCTCGATGGATGATGAAGCATTAAACTGTTCCATCATGAATGGTAAATGGATGTTTTAACAGAACGTTGTTGAGGATATACTAACCAAGGGCTTTGAAAAGGAATCTGGATAGCAGACTGAATTCAGAGTCTTCCTTACCAGCTGAAAAAGCAGTCAAGGGACACTAAGTGGAAGAAAAATCAACTAGATGTTAATGGCAAATTTGTAACAAGATAACTGGTTCAACGGGTTGAGACTTGAAACATTGGCTGCAGGCAAAGAGAACACAAAGCTTTAGAAACATAAACACGGTCTATTTTACACAAAAAGGATAACTCCTTGATATGTTGATTTAAAGAGTGAAGACTGTAGATCCCTTCCAGAGTAATACAGGTTATAGAATTAGCCAAAGATGAGAATGCTATTAAATACGTAAAAAATAAAACACATGGCTTCCCAGAATTCTTCTTCATGGCAGAGGTATAACATATGCTGTGCTTATCTCTGTATGAACTATGAATTAGTTATGACATGTTTCAAGTATCGCGTAAATGTTCCTTCATATACATGGTACTGTAAATTGTTGCATATGTTAGCAGTTGCCTTTTTTGTTCTTTTCTCTTCTAGAAATGCTGAGCAGTTATCAGGATCTGTTGTGCTCTGCTGTAGTCCTCTCGACTTCAACCATTAAAATGGAAGAAAATATAATGGGTACGGAGAAGTGGCAATGAAACATCAAGAGATGGAGAGGGAGACAACAGGATAGAAGTTGTCAGGGTTGTGAAGGGGTGGCAACTTCTTTTAGACTAAGTAAATGAAGAATGAGGAGAAAATGCACAATCCAACTTATAAACTTCCTTTACAAATGAGACACAAAAAAGATGATTGAGTAACAAAGGACAGATGAAGTGAGGAAATGGCATTAGACTATGGACAAGAAAAGAAAATGATGGAATAAGATATTATAGTCTTTTTTAGAGATGCGAAGACAACACAATGAAAGGGGATGCAGCAGGGGGGGGGGGGGGGGGGGGGGGGGGGGGCACTGGCTGCATGGGAAAGCATAAGGAGAATATGCTAATGGGCTGCAAAGGCAGGGATTAAAATGCTTGAATGAAGAATTCACTACAGTGGTTGGGGTAGAACCAGTACAAGATGAAAGAGTCAGTGGAAAAACTAGTTCGAGCAAAATCCTATAACCAATTTCGAGAATGCAACAACAGATGTGGGAATGCAAAATTTATGAGAAAATGTTGCCCTCTAGAAATTTCGTAAAGGATGTGTTTAACAAATGTAGGCCTTCAGGATTCCTAAGCTTTCAAATAAGCTACCATGAAGTGGTGCACCCTTTCATTGAGAACTCAATAAATAAACCAAAAAACTAAACAAAAAGATAAAAGGACAATAGCACCCTCAGATCATCTGGATCTCAATAACTAAGGGTTAAGAAGTACCAATATCTAGAATAAATTTGAAGCAGTTAATGGAACTATGATATTCTGTCAGTATGATTGAAATTAGAGATCTTGCAAATGATCTCCATGTGTATTTTCATCATTCTATTAAGAGAAGGAACAATGATAGCAAACAGCCTTGTGAAAAGTCGCATTCATAGAAATGTTTTCTCTGTGGGAAAAACTCTGCCCCCTCAAATTTTTGGTTTTGGTCTTTACTAAATTTGTCATTCATAGAAAAGGAAAGGTCAGTGGCACAAAGCCTTATGCCTAACACTCTGTCATGCAGCTAATTCAACCATAAAATTGTCATTCACGACAGCATAGTATTTGCCCTATCACGTAGTAGACCAATGGCACTTATTTCACAGGATTATAATTTGTATCAACATGCATTACATAATATGGATGACATGATATTTTGATCTAGTTTGCTAGGCAGAGTTTGACATACCTAGTGCCAATTGTCCCATTCACAGTAGCAATCTGAACATATTCATGTCCTGTGGCAATATTAGACCAATGAAAGTGAAGTCTGCCACCGCCGCCGCCGCCGCCACCAACTGGGCCACCATTACCACCAGCAACAGACAAAGACGAGTATTTGCCAAGTGTAAGTGCTTGAAGGAAAAGAAGAATCGTCCCACCAGAACCACCACCCAGCCCACCAATTAATGTACCATTACTGTTCCTTCTTGCCTCACTACAACTTTGACCATCTGCCTCTAATGATCCATAAATATCTAACCTTAACAGTGGCCATTGAGTGGAACCCATCACTGGAGGAAAAGAAATCGGCAACATAAATATATGAAGAATTTGTTGACTAACAAAAAAAAAAAAATCAGTAAAGAACCCTTTTATGGCTAGTGTCCCAACACAATGTTCAAGGCTAGTAAAAAATATCAATATACAACCAGATGATCATGAACCCAATGGAGGCGGAATGCACCAACAAACAAATAAAAATAATAATAGAAAATAAAAGACAAGACAAAAAAAACAAAAAACAAAGGAAAGACAAAGAAACCAGCAACTTGCAATGCACTCAGCTACAATGAAGCCAGTATCATGCTCAACTTGTAGCTTAAATGTGAACTTCTTTTGCCATTTAAAAATATGGCAATCTCATGATGGAAGAATTCATGTCAAAAAGTCTAATAATATGATCTCATCTTAAAAGATAAGAAAATATAACACATCTGTCTGACTCATTTAACCTCATAAGCAAGGTATTCCGTAATGGTTACAATACGGGGTGTAACGGCTGTATTGGGAGGCCATAACGGCTGTTACAGTCTCTCTTTTTTTATTATTATTGAAAAAAATTCAAAAAACCTACATTGGCCCCATAATAGACCTTTATGGGGGACATAACGGGCCGTTAAGGGGCCGTAAAGCCTTTACGGGTCATTTTTTCATAACGGCCATTACGGAATTTACGAGACCCCGTAACGTGTAACGGTTGCCACTGTTGCTTATAAGTAACGTCCTTTACGGCCCTGTAACAGCCTTTACAGCAGACAATGCTCATAAGCGATGCCCCTTCTTGCAAATGCATTCAATTATGAAAGTTTAGATGAAACAAGAGGGAAAAGAGAGAAGACGAGGAGACAAGGGTGTTGTATGTCATCACTGTCTCTTCCTTAATCCTTTATTTATAGATAATTAAACTAAATCCTTATTACAATTGGAGTCTAAAAGAGACAAGCAAGATAAGAAAACAAGGGTTAGAGACTAAAACAAATTAGGAAACATAAAATCTAATCCTACTAACCTTAATCCTATATATGGTACACTACAGGTGTACACAAATCTGTGTGTGCTAACAAATTACAATGATGACTGCATCATGGTTAACTCTTTAGCCCAGATGCAAACTATTTTTAGGGGTCCAAAGTATGTCATTTCTAAAATTCTAAGCCAGTGATATCTACACCTCCCTTCATAAATAATAATAATAATAATAATAATAATAATAATAAAAAAGAAGTTGTCGAAGCATCTCTTTGAACTGGGGAATGATTGTTGTTTTTATCGTGTAAAATTTTTTACCCACCCGCATTTTATAGATTTTGAGAACCAGACACTACTATGACCTATACAACCCAGAAAAAATGAGAATTAACCCACTAACAAGTAAATAACAGAAAGTATTACTAATACATAGTTTATGTCATCCAGACACTCCAAAACGGGTGTCTTCCTCATGTCTAACACTTCAGTGCTAAGGGCATGTTTGGATACATGGAATCCAAGAATAAGAAAGGAAAAAAAAATTATCCAGTGATGATTTCCATGAGAACTATTAAAACATAGATTCCAATTTTGAGTTCTTGTTTTGATAGCAAGTAGAAATCTCAAATTCCTCTCACAAGTTTCTTGTGCCAAGGTTCCAAATTATGAAAAGTGTAATGATTGTTGGGTGGAATCCACCGTTTTCTTTGCTGTCCAAAACACAAATCATCACTCAAAGGAAAACCCTTTTCCTTTTCCATTGTTTGGAATGGAATCCATGGTTTCCAAGCATACATGGGTAATGCAGGATGTAGTGACTTCCATGGCATCTGGAAACATAAAAGTGTCTGATTTGGCATAGATACGCCAAATGATGATTTATTCCATACTAAAATATAAGCTTTAGGGGGTGTGGTAACTCCAGTAAAATTCCATTTTTGTGAAAAGTTTTAAATGCAGAACAGTTGCCACATAATGTTAGCAGGTAAGGGGAGACCTCATGGAGTATGGGAATGGTCAGCCTATAAAATACCACAGAATTTGGTGATAAAAGAATTCAGAAAAAAGATATGAAGATGCTCCTGAATTTCGTGGTTCCATTCAATGTCCACAATGAAACAAATAACCCCAAAGACCAGGTAGAGGAAAAGAATCCAAATTCTGTGTAAAACAGAAACATGACATTAAAAGAGTGAAAAGGAAAAGAAATTTGAGATAAGACACGATCCATTCTAAGTTGTAATTGATAAAGTATTGGAAGAGAAGTTATAATAGATAACTTGATTACTTAGCTCTCTTGATGTGTATATATATCGTGAAGATGGCATTTCCTGGACAAAAGAACCATTTTTCCTATTGGAAGCCGATAAACTTTTTCGCAGAGAATAATGAGACCACATGAGCACCCAAGTGAGCCACATAAATATGAAGGGGTGATTGACAAGTTGTAAATAGGTGATCATATCTGACTCAAATCAAAATAGAATGAAAAATCTGACCGCTTTTGAGAACTAATTATTTTTCTCCTACTTTAACTTGAGCAGAATAAGGGCATCCCATAAGTATGGCAATCTTTTTATCCCCATTACTGTGGAGATTTTGCTGATCAATAAACTAATAAAACATATTTCACAAACAACAAACTGACATAAACTGTTACCTATCATTCCCCCTCCAGCAACACGTCCATATAATTCACCAGGCACACCACTACCACTTCCTAACTCACAGGGAAGATCAGCATCACCGTATGCTTGACCACCGTCACTAAGCATCCCATTGTAAACCCCTGAGCCACCTCTCCCTCCATGACCGCCGCCGCCTACCGCTCCGGATTTTTTATACTTTCCTTTACCAAGACCCTCCCTGCAACCTGGAAAAATAGGTCCTAGTAAGATGAAAGATCGAAACGTAAACATGGAATACTTCAATTTCATGTACTCAACAGTGACAAACACATTTTAAAATAATAATTAGAAGAAAAGCAAACAAAATAGCATGAATTAGTTTTGAAGTGTGAATGGGGCAATGTTTCAGTGCAATCAATCTTGGAACATTCTGGATCACCTAATTCTGATGCACTTATGATCCCATCAGTTTCAATAGTGACCGTCCTTGCTCTGTGAATGTGAACAATGCTTCCTTTAACAAAGCCTTGGACAGTAATATCCTCGACACGACAGATCTGCCAAAAATTGCACCCTACGTGAACTTGGGAATAGCAAATATGGGTATATAAAAGAAATAAACGAACTCAATATAGGGTACAGTAATAGAATGATTATTGATGACAAGAATGTAGAATAGTACCAAAAGAATGCCTAAAGGAAATTTCATGGTTACAGTCAATGAGGTCTCTGACTACAGATTAGCTTAACATAAAATTTTACAACAACGGCAACAGTTGAAAATTGCTCAACTACATGTGAACGAGTTAAGAGGTCTATCGAGTTTAATACTATTTGTTAAATTTAGGGCTACATTGCAGAGAAATGTGCATTTCACACAAAAATGAAGGTGCTCTGAGTAGCTTGAGTTTGAAAGGCACAGAGAACATTTATTCAATAATAAAAGAAAACCTCCACGGTGATATTTATTGACAGCTGTAAGTACCAATCTCTAGATCTCTTAAGATAGTATTCTACTTGATAATTACATTATTATGAATGGAATAAAATATACAATTCGCTGCAATGTAGTCCCTAAATTAACATTATTCTTTGAAAAAAGCTTCAAGAAGGAAGCAATGCGGTCCATATTCTTCTTGAACTTGGATTTAGATATTCGACTCAGTAAGGAAAAGAAAATCAACATTCAGTTAATGGAAATGGAGACAAAAAGAACTCAGGTTCCAATACATTCATGTGGGAGAAAACATACATGTTTAAAGCTAATAAAACGATATAAGGAAAGCAAGGTACTTGACATAAATTAGCATGAAAAAACAGTGGTGCAAAATGACAATGATCTCTTACTTGAAGTGTAATAGACAATGAATTGTTCACATGGCAGTCTTCTGGAGGGGTTATCAATTCCATTGGGCATGTTTGACTCTCACAATGAGATTTAGTTGCCCTAAATAAAAATAAAGTTCAAATAAATTAAATCTTAAATAAGAATGGGAGTAGATGCCTAGATGATACATAGTCTGTCTAACAGGACTTTTTTTTTTTTTGAAACATGTACAAACACAACTTTATACTCACAAACTACTTTCATCTTCATCATTTGATGGAGCCTGAAGCAACGAACCTGGCCCAACCTGTCCAAGATGGTAAAGAAATGTGACAAGATATTGTCTATGTAAATAAGAAAGACAATGTCTATCATACAAGAATGAAACTATAGTAGAGCAATATCAGTATATCACTCTCGTTTCAATACTTGATAGAATCAGTGGCAAACTTAGTACAAGTTCAAAGGAAATGGATGACAAGCTATACGTCAATTTGTATTAATTATCTTCAAGAACCAGGTTCAAGCATCCCTTCAAGGTACTAGTTAAGAGTTCATATTTTAGATAGTAGTGATGGTTGGCCACAAATTCTTCAATACAAAATGCAGCATGAGATTATCTGAAGGACTATTTCCATTCCTAAGCAAACAAGGCATTGTGTACTGGTATCAAAACTTTTTCTGCAGTAAAATTCATATACAAAATCTTACATCTATGTTATAAAATAGTGACAAGAAAAGTCGCTGGCCTTTGATTGCATCGCCGGGACCAGTCAATTTCAGAAGCCCTTGACCATATACACCCAAGAGTGAATTAGAACTGATGATGGAATTTTGCTGCCAAAAAGAAGGAAATAAAATGTAGCATGATCTTCAAAACTCAGAGCAGAAAAAGAACAAGTGCCGATATCAAGCAGAAAAATGTTCAAATTACCATACCCTGAGAACCACTAGATTCCTGACTTCAAGCAGTGAACTTCTTACTAGAGAATTTCCTCCACCATCAATCTTAATCTCAGAGTCCCACATGAGTAACATTTTAATAGACATTCTGAATGCACCATACACCTTCAATTACAAAAGTAACATTTTAGACCACCCAATTTAAGGTGAGGTTTGATTTACTTCACAACTTCTGGATGCCACTTATCTACCGGAACAAAAAAGGTGAAGTCGATCAAATTCACAAGTTCAAGGATAACAAAAAGACAAGAATCATTAGATGCACAAAATAGGCAAAATACCAAATAAATAAATAAATAAAGTAGTCTTGAATCTTGAATCAGGAAAAAAAAAATGGGGGCCTGCAGAGCCCAAATACTTGACAAAACTACGTATTAAGAGGGCTAAATACACAACTTCAATCAATTTGTTTCTCTTGCAACCTTGCTGCACTCTGTAAACAGCACCAACAACATGCTCAGTTTTATAAATTTGACAACCAAATCCAAAACCAAACATAGGATATAATTGGTGATAAATTCAGAAATACATTCGGAAGATCAACTCAAAAATCTATAATCAAACAAACCCAAATTCAAACACTTTGGTAATAGATACTTGATTTAGTAAGTATCAAGTGGTCAAGAACATCAATAACTTAATTGGGCCATTTAATATGCAGTTAATCGAACTATATGAACTACCTTGAACTAAATCAACAATAACCGAGTCCAATCAAGTAAATAACCTGTGATCGAAATGATAATAAAACATTTTCCATTAAAAAAATAACCCTATATGAATTGCATTTCACTACATATAAACTATTTCCCTAGAAAAGGTAAATAACTTATGCTTCAGAAACCGCAGCAGTTCCATGGTCGATATTGTTAGGCAGATTCTCTTGTTGCTCAGGGAGGGGGATCCCTGAGCCTATCAGGTGTCCAGTTTTTGTCATTTTTGTTTTTGTTTGTTGTTTCTGGCCCTTTGGCTTTTCCTATAAAAAATTATTATTTCTCATATATATATATATATATATATATATATATATATATATATATATATATATAGGGTGGCCTCAACCATTCCGACCAAAGAATCGTTAAATTCTACAAATCTCCAATCTCTGAGGGTGACAAGGCAGGAAGTTTTTAAACCCAATCTTGTTAAGGGTTTAATTGCAACCTGGACAAACCCCAGATGTATGTAGTTATATTTGGAGGAGGTCTGTAAAAGTTCTAACAGGGAGAACTGTCACATCCTCATTTTGGCGAGAAATGGTTAGAGTATGTTCTACAGTTTTGATGATGAAATCAGATTCAAGTGATTCATCATTTTGGAACGAGCCTTCTACATAAATCTCATTTGTAGAAACTGTTGGCAATGTCCAATTTTGGAGGGATTGTTCGATGTCTGTATATCGAACTTCTTCTAAATTTTTTATAGACATAGTCTCAGCAAAGGTTGCGTTGACTATGCTGGTCGACTCTATGTTTTTGGTAGATTTTGCAAAGTCAGAATCTAAATTACTTTGGGTAGAAAACCATTTTGTAATTTTGGAACGAAAACTTTTGGAATGTCTAGATGAATTTTGGCTAGAAGTACTGTTGGATCTATCTAGTTTATTATATTTAACAGATTTTTCAGACAAAGATCCTTTTTGATTCTATATTTTTCTTAAAATAAAATTGAAGAGAGTGGCTTGTCAATAATATGAACCCCACAAAGGCCTAACGCACACCTGGCTAACGGCAACTGGGTATTACGACAAGGGAGCCTCGGACCTCTTTAAAATTGTTCAGGAAGATATAAAATAAGAAATAAATCTGTATGAGAAAAATTTGCAAAATATATGAACTAAAAGAGCTGACAGTAAATTAGCACAAAAATTTCAAATTACAGACAACAGAAAGATTTCATATAACTGAAAGATTACGTAAGAAAGAAAAACAACGAAAAAAAATAACTGCTTACAAGTTGGCTCTGATACCAAGTTCTTCCAAGATTGTCTTGAAAGCAGCAAATAAAGAAAACACTCACTCTTGCTAATCAAGATCTCTCTTAGGACTATACTTAAGCTTGCAATTCGAACTCTGTCTAAAAAAAAGGCAAATATCTCTTTATATAGAGAGATTTACAACAACTATTTAACTGTACGGAATCTGTGGGTACAAAACCGTGGGTGAACAGTTTTCGGGTTTTGGAGAAACCGTGGGCGAACGGTACCCAGTTTGGAGAAACCGTGGGCAAACAGTACCCAGTTTTGGAGACTACGGTTTTACTATTTGGTTTTACTGTGTGCTACAGTAAAAGTCAACAGTAGGAGCAACAATGTTTTGGCGGTTGCTGCTACAGTAGATTTGCTACAGTAGACTTTTGTCTTCTTTTGATGATTGGCGTCAAACAATGCTTAGGCTTTATTTTGGCTTGAATTTGGCTTTGGCAAGAAGGTTCACTTAGAAACGTGCATCTTGGTCGTCTGGATAGTAGTCAGGATCTGGTGCATCTGTGGAGGATCCTTCGGATTCAACAAATGTAGATCCATGATGGCTGGAGACTTGGTCTTGGAGAGCAATAAAAGCAGATTTGAGTTCCGCTAATTTTTGCTTGAGTTTGGCCGTTTCATCATTCTTTGGAGCAGTAATGGCGTCTTTGAAGGACTTTGCAATTGTCTGAATACTGGAGTATTATGCTTATTGTCGAGCACAATAGAGCAGTCAAACTTGTTCCACCACTTGATGTAAGTACATTGGAGCAGTACTTTGGCTTCTTGATATTCGAAAGGAAGGACTTCATACTTCCATCTAAGGATCCATGGAAGTCCATTTTTGGCAAAGTATTTCATGAGGAAATGTCCAGCAAATTCTGGTTTATGCATTTTCTTATATTTGGTATAATGTTCAAGTAATTCATTTGGTAAAATTGATGATTGGCCACCAAAGATAACCCACCATTGCGTATAAAACCAAGGGGGGATAGTTTTGGTATAAGGTCTGGAGAAATTTAAAAACCATGAATGGCCATTATCAGAGTTTTGGAAAAGGAGTGCATATTTCCATGCAACAATGTAATCCCAATATGAGTATGGATGGGATTGGCCATTTGGACTTTTGATACTTTGAAATTGAGAAGGGGAAGAACCCCATTCATTTTGGTAGATGATATTGGTGATTTTCATTTTGGAAAAGGAGTACTCAGTTTTGTTTTTGTTTGTGCGGTGTTCAAAAATCGCACTGTTGGTTTGGACAAGAATTTCCTCATAAAATTTTCTAGAGGTTTGGATTGTTTGGATGAAAATGATTTTGAGAGAGGAAGAGTTTTGAGATCAAAAGGTCTTTTGATAGTTTGGAGAATTCAGGGTCTAGGGTCAAAACCCTATGTTTTCCTTTGGGTTGATAATCTTCCATGTTTTGCTGGGAATGGTGCATTTGGAATTTTGGTTTGTTTTGAGGGTTTGACGGCTTCTTTTCGGGAGTTTGGAGAAGAGGAAAGAAGGTATTTGAGATTTCTATCTCCATTTTTTGTTTTCCTTTGTCTTTTTTGGGTGGAATTTTTGGTGTGGGAAGAGTCTCTCTTTTGTTTTCCCTGTAGGAATTCACGAGAAAGGAAATCATGTAAAGAATTCATTTTTTCCGGAATAAATTCGATATCAAAATAAAAAATAGATAGCTTGCCAACGAGCGAAAATTTGTTTTGAAGCTAAGTTTTTAACATCTTTTTTCAAAACTTCTTTAGCAGCTTGGCAGTCTACTCTTAAAAGAAACTTTTGGTTTAAAATATCACTTTGGAATTTTTGAATACAAGAAACCATAGACAAAATTTCTTTTTTTATGGTAGAATATTTTTGTTGAGTAGGGTTCCAAGTACTAGAGGTAAAACAAACAAGCTGCTCTACATTTTTAGAGGTTTTTTGTAAAAGAATGCCTCCATAACCTAAATCAGAAGCATCAGTTTGGATTATTTTTGGAAGATCAGGATTTGAAAGATTAAGACAAGGAATGTGTCTAATCTTGATTTTAATATTTTGGAAAGCCCTAGAATGATCATCAGTCCAAGGTGATTTTGGATTTTTGGTTAAAAAGTTTTGTAAAAGAGCTCTATCTTTGGCTAAATCTTTATAAAACTCAGATATGTAATTTAGACATCCGAGAAATCTTTGGAGTTGTTTTTTGTCAGTAATTTTGGCAGGAAACTTATCTGCAAAATCAATGACTCTTTGGATAGGTTTAATGGTGTGTTGAAAGATTTTGAAACTTAGAAATTGAATTTCCGTGTGAAAGAGCTTGATCTTTTTCAGGGAAAGCACCAAACCATTTCTTTTAATGACAGATTTAAATATTTCTAGATGTTTCCAATGCTGATTTATATTTTGGGAGTAGATGAGGATATCATCTATGTAGGTAAGAATGAAATCTTTATAGGGATGAAAGATGTCATTCATGATTTTTTGGAATTCAGAAGGGGCATTTTTGAGACCAAAGGGCATGACAGTCCATTCGAAATGACCGAAAGGAACTGTAAAGGCCGTTTTGTATTGGTCCTTAAGATGAATCTAAATTTGCCAAAATCCAGATTTTAGGTCAAATTTAGAGAAGAGATTAGCCTTATGTAATCTGTTCAATAGATCCTTTTTATTTGGAATTGGGTACCTAATGGTCTTTAGTACCTGATTGAGAGGCTTGTAATTTATTACAAGTCTTGGGACTCCTCTTTCGAGTTCAGAAGCATTTTCAACATAAAAGGCTGCACAACTCCATTGGGATTTTGAAGGACGGATATGTCCTTTCTGGAGTAAAGATTTAATTTCTTCATCACAGAGTTGGAGAAGTCTGGAGTCCATTTGGGAAGGTCGAGCTTTGGTAGGAATCTGGTTTTCATCAAAGTTTTCTACATAGGGTAGAGAAACAAGATGAGTTTTCCTATGCCAGAAAGCATTTGGGATTTCTAAGCAGAAGTTTTCAAGTGATTTTTGGAAGGTTTTTAGTTGATCTGAAAATTTGGATGCAGAAGTTGCTTTTGAATTTGGAGGTGAGAAATCTCATTTCTTAGGAAGCTGATTTGAGTTTCTTTGTAGGAAACACAATTTACAACTTCAGAAATTAAACCAGTTTGGGGTGGTTTAATGAATTCAAAGAAGAGGTTTACCGAATTTACTTTGGTTTGGATTCCTTTACTTGTTGTGGTAAAGGGTTGGATTTTAAGAATGGCATCATGTTGCAAAGGAATCCAAACCAAAGTTTTGACAATAAGTAAATGGAGTACCAAGAATGGCATCATGTTGCAAAATTTTGACAATAATGAAGGAGAGTGGAATGCATTCTCCATTTTTGCAAACATGAACATTTGGTAATTTATACTTAATGTGAGACTCTTGACTATTAGCAGTATAAATTGTGCTATTAGTCTTTTCACAGAAATGAGTAGGGATTAACCCTTCTCTGAGACAATTTAAGTTAGCACCTGTATCAATCAGGGCAACGACTTCCTTTTGGAAATTTAGGGTGGAAATGGTAATGGGAGTGTACCATTTCTGGAACTGATATGTGGTCAGGGCATTGCAATACCAGGATTAAGGTATTCATCAATTTGTCCTGAAAGATCAGAATCAGGGTTTGCAAGTTGTAGAATTTCTACATCTCTTTTGAGGATCATTACCTCTTTTTTAAGGATGTTTACTTCTCTGTAGAGATCTTGCAAAGTTACCTGTGAAGGGACTTTTTGCTGGAGACGTTGATAGACATCTTGCATAGAAGTTTGCGAAATAGGCTTTTGGAAGGGAGGAGTTTGGGAAGTTCCTGAGAGAGGCTTGGTTTGCAAAGCATTTTCTAGTGCTTTAGCCAAATATTTAGCCTTTTCTTCAGGGTCTTGAACTTGATTTATGAGTTCAAGGATTAATTTTTCTTTGGCGGTGATAACAGAAACACTGGGTTTGGTATCAGAAGACTGATCAGAGTCTTCTCTGTCCGCATAAGAAAAATTGCAGGTACATTTTTGGTCTTTAGGTGATGGAGAAGAAGAGGAAGATTGCTGATCTACAGTAATTTCACAAATCCTTCTTTTTGGAGTTTGCTTGAAGCATCTATTTGCAAAGTGACTAGGAAGGCCACATGTGTAGCATTTGGCAGGAGAAGAAGAATTTTTCTTCTTAGAGAAACGAGGTTTTGGTTTAGAAAAGGTTTTTTGGGCCGTGTATCTAGAACGTCGTTTGATGTAATGAGGGGTAGGTTTGAACTTCTGGGGTTTTCTTTTGGAAGGAGAAACAATTGGATCATATCCAAATTGATAGCAGAAATTGCTTAATTCCTTTCTGCCATTGGATTGTTCTGTTTTGAGATGTTTTTGGAGTTTCATTTCGGTACAAATACTTAACCCAACTTGATAGATAACTTGGATTAAAGCACCGAAAGTATAGCGGCGGTAATTGAGAACTACTGTTGACTTTTACTGTAGCACACAGTAAAACCAAATAATAAAACCGCACAGTCTCCAAAACTGGGTACCGTTTGCCCATAGTTTCTTCAAACTGGGTACTGTTCGCCCACAGTTTTGTACCCACAGATTCTGTACAGTTAAATGATTATTGTAAATCTCTCTATATAAAGAAATCTTTGCCTTTGTTTTAGACAGAGTTCAAATAGCGAGCTTAAGTATAGTCCTAAGAGAGATCTTGATTAGCAAGAGTGAGTGTTTTCTTTATTTGTTGCTTTCAAGACGATCTTGGAAGAACTTGGTATCAGAGCCAACTTGTAAGCAGTTGTTTTTCTTTTGTTGTTTTTCTTTCTTATGTAATCTTTTAGTCATATGAAATCTTTCTGTTGTCTGTAATTTGAAATTTTTGTGCTAATTTACTGTCAGCTCTTTTAGTTCATATATTTTGCAAATTTTTCTCATACAGATTTATTTCTTATTTTATATCTTCCTTAAAAGAAAATTTTTAAAGAGGTCCGAGGCTCCCTTGTCGTAATACCCAGTTGTCGTTAGCCAGGTGTGCGTTAGGCCTTTGTGGGGTTCATATTATTGACAAGCCACTCTTTTCAATTTTATTTTAAGAAAAATATAGAATCAGAAAGAAGATCTTTGTCTGAAAATTTTGCTAAATATAATAAACTAGATAGATCCAACAGTACTTCTAGCCAAAATTCATCTAGACATTCCAAAAGTTTTCGTTCCAAAGTACAAAATGGTTTTCTACCCAAAGTAATTTAGATTCTGACTCTGCAAAATCTACCAAAAACATAGAGTCGACCAGCATAGTCAACGCAGCCTTTGCTGAGACTATGTCTGTAAAAAATTTAGAAGAAGTTCGATATACAGACATCGAACAATCCCTCCAAAATTGGACATTGCCAACAGTTTCTACAAATGAGATTTATGTAGAAGGCTCGTTCCAAAATGATGAATCACTTGAATCTGATTTCATCATCAAAACTGTAGAACATACTCTACTCATTTCTCGCCAAAATGAGGATGTGACAGTTCTCCCTGTTAAAGAACTTTTACAGACCTCCAAATATAACTACATACATCTGGGGTTTGTCCAGGTTGCAATTAAACCCTTAACAAGATTGGGTTTAAAAACTTCCTGCCTTGTCACCCTCAGAGAATGGAGATTTGTAGAATTTAACGATTCTTTGGTCGGAATGGTTGAGGCCACCCTATCGGATGGGCCAGCGTATTTCGTTTGTATTCCAAACTACTCGGCATCATTGATAGACAAACATCTGTCTAGGTTCCTTATATTAGGGATCTACACTCAAGGATTCAAAATGTTACCTGGTAGTGAAAACGTAACAGTTACTTACCGGGTCTGTTACAAGCTGATGAAAACCCTTGCTCCAGGGACAGCTTACCAAGATCGAGTTAAAGGATTGACAACCCTTTTCTTGGCCAATCTAAATCATAATATTGTCACTCCAAAACGTATCAAATGGGATGAGGTGAATACTTCTACATGGCATATAGAAGATGCTCATCAGCAAGAGCCAAAAGAAATCACAGAACCAGATCTGATCCAGACCAATGATGATGGTTCTGTCGATATCCTTTTTTTTCCAAATACTTCAAGGAACCAAGTTCCTCTGAAGCTTTGCCCAACCAAAGTATTCCAAAATCTGGTCCTAGATACCAAAGCCAGGATTATGACTACAATCCTACGGAGAGTGATTTTATGTCTCGTCCACAGGTAAATATGATATCTGTTACCTGTCCAAATTCTGAGAGAAATTTTGTTATAAATACTGAGTATCTTAAACAAGATTTCCAAAAGCATCCTTTGACAAAATGGTATTTTCGGGTTATGCCAGAAGATCTCGAAAAAGATCTTAAAGAAAAATGGTATTTATTTATGAACCAAAATCGAAAAACTATTTCCTTCTTCACTTGGTTTCACACCCAAAGTGAAATCCAAAACAATAGTCCCAAAGAAAGCCTGATGTTGCAAAATCTCACCCGAAAGTGGGAAGCTACTACAGGAAGCCAGATAACCCAAACATTTCCCCCTTACTCAGAAGGATCTAGCTCTTATAGTTGAACAAAACAACTATACGAATACTTTCCTTCATACTCTTGGAGAACAAATGAACTTACAAAGAAATTCATTTTCTCCAGCCTCTTCTTCCAATTCTAATACTGAGCAGAGAACGACTTCAGCATTCTTTCTACCAAAAGAGCCGGCTAAGCCTACATTTCCTAATCCAAACACGCCTAATTCGGAATTCATTTCCCAATTAGCTAAAGAACTAGACAAAGCAAAAAATCCCTCTGTCAATGTTCTTTCTAAGGAGGACTCAGAAGGTCCTAAGCTTGAGGAAAGCTTTAAGGAACTTCATCTTGATAACTCTTAACTCAGAATTTGAATCTTGAGGCCACTAGGAAACAGTTCCTAGACCATCAACAACCACCGCAAGTCCAAAGTATTGTTAGGCCAACCAAACAATACTACCAAAGGCCTACTCCTGTTGATCTTCAGATTGAAGAACAACAAACTTTCTCCCGCCTTCATTTTGATGGTAATCATCTCTATGAATGGAACCTTGATGGTATGACAGAGTACCAAATACTCCAACTCTGTAACCAAATGTTAATTTACCAAAATGCCTGTATAGTAAATCGACATACAACTGCTTGTGTAACCCATGCCATAACCCAAGGATTTACTGGTCAATTGTATGGATGGTGGCATGACTTTCTTTCTCCAATCCAGCGTGATGAAATACTCACTGCTATTAAACTTGACGCTAATGGTAACCCTATCCTTGACAACGAAGGAAGAGAAATAGGAGACCAAGTTACTTACCTTTTGGTAAATATTATCCAACATTTTGTAGGATCAATTGATGACATATCTGAGAAAAAAAAAAGAACAATTGATGAATCTCAAATGTCGAACTCTTACTGATTTCTGTTGGTATAAAGATGGTTTCCTCTCCAACCTTTACAAAATTTCGTCCTGTAATGACGTAATTTGGAAAGAAAAATTTGTCTTAGGACTTCCTCCTCTCTTTGCAGAGAAGGTCAAAGCAAAATTAAAGGACTCAAATTATATATATATATATATATATATATATATATATATATATATATATATTGCACTAGAATTGATTGTCTTAAAACTCACACAACAATAAATAATTTCAAAGTAAATTGAAAGAACATGAAAACTTCAACAGAAAGCCACAGCTTCTGATGTAACATATAACATCATATTTGTTGACAAGAAGTAATAGAAAGAAAAAAAAAAAAAAAAGCAAAACGGCAATCCTAGTCACCTAGATATGAAATGCTAAAACAACAAATAATTTAAAAAAAGTTGCATACCTTTATCACAGAATCACTCATTAAAAGTTCTTCGGCAACCAGCTCAAATTCTGAGACTGGATAGTCAGACAATCCAAAGCTAATGCAGCCACCATCAAGTAGCCTAATTTGGCCTCTCACCTTCACAAGAAAAGATTTTAACATAAGTTTATAGAAGAGAGTAAAGATTTTTTTTTTTCTTTTTCTTTTTTCCAGGGAAAAGGAACCACCTACACACGCAAGATTTTAATATAAGCTTATAGAATATAGTACAGCTATTTTTTCAGCGGAAAGGAACCACCACGAGTAACAGATTATGTGTGTGTATCTACACACATGCAGATGCACATGCATCTATGCACACACACACACACACACACACACACACACATAGAGAGAGAGAGAGAGAGAGAGAGAGAGAGAGAGAGAGAGAGAGAGAGAATAATACAACAATGCATGCAGATGGGTGTCTCTAATTTCAATCTTAGATGCCATGCGGTAAAAATTAAAATAACTACAATATTATGGTGCATTTGCCCCTCTCTATTTTCAACGCCAACATCACATCATCCGCAAAAAAAAAAAAAATGCACCAAGTGACCTCATCCAAGACACTACATGAATTAACTGCTGGTATACCTAAGACAAGGTCCCTTAACATATGTTGTGTTTTCAAAGTATGTGTGGTCCTATGGTGCTCGCCCAAAGGTTGCAGCCTTCATTTGGCTCATTGGAAGGGAAAGGGTGCTGACAGTGAATAATCTCTGGAAACAAGGGGTGCTTCCAAACATTTGCTCGGGGCCTGTTTGGACCGCGGGATTAGATGGCATGGAATTGCATTAAATAGAATTAACGTCATTATTGCACAATGATTACATGTCTGGAAATACCATGGTATTTTGACCATCCAATCCCATGTTTGGGATCAAATTCTTCCCATGGGAAATACACTGTATTTAGTGAAGCCTGCATTTGGTGGACCATGAAATTGTAATCAACAGACCACATTTCATAAATGATGATGGTCAACTATACAGATATGCAACTTGAATGTCACGTGTAAAGGGCACATATGGATGATCGACGTGGATAAAACACATGCATCAATGTGGGGCCCACATATGTAGTGGATTTCAAAATCCAGCAGAAATCCTGCAGTTTTTACTATTGGCTCTGGATGTGAGATGATACCGCGATTAATCCAGTCCTTTCCGTCATTTCCAAATGCTGGATGGAATTTGCATGGCAACAAATGCAATTCCATACCACCTAATCCCACTTATTACCACGCACCAAACAGGAATGTGCATGGCCAATCCTGAGTCAGTTGATCATCTTTTCCTTCACTGCTCGTTCACTAACAAGTTATGGAATAGCTACTTATCTAAGTTTAACATCTATTGGGCTTCTCCAAGATTGATTGCTTCCGTGTGGGTTGGCACGGTGTGGAGGTTGGGAAGGAGCTGAAAGGAATTTGGTAGTTGTGTTTATTGGCAGGCCTTCGGGCAATTTGGGAAGAAAGAAATGGGATGTGCTTTCGAAATTTGAGCAACTCTTATATTTCAAAAATAAAATAAAATGAAACATATAGCAATGCATGTTCTTAAAAAGGTAAGTTTTCCATCATTATGCAAAAAGACAATAAAAAGTACTACCATCAATAACACAGGTATTAGAGTAATTTTTTCACTTTCCACAAACAGAAAATTTTGATCATTCACGATTATGGGACAAAATGTGTATTTAAGTGAAAAAAAGAGTTTTTTTATGAGGCCTATGAGTAGATTTGTACAATGCACATCATTAAGACAGATTAGCCGTGTTGCCGTCACTAACAAAGGCATTAGTTAACCACTGAAGTGAAGTTTTCCAGCAATTTGGTGTTAAGAAGAAAGCAAGGACATAAGAATAGGAAGGACATATGCAAAAGCCCAACAGAGGACTCCCATAACAACCTGCCTCACTGCCTTACTGAGCATCGTACAAGAAATTTTCCCACTGAACAGATTACTGACACTCTTATGAGGTTCCCTGCCATTTCATCACATTGTCTACAGTTATGAAGTTGATAATTACTTGCCATAGGTGACACCAAGTACCATGACATGTCTGATAGAAGTGCATAATGAACCGAATAAATTAGTTTAGATAACTTAGAAGTCTGCAGGATCCACTTCATAATGTATTCTGAAAGGCAAGCAAATGTCGATCTACACATGTAATAGCTGAAGGAAACTGTTAAGGGAAGCAAGATTTTGACCTGCACTCTGGTCCACAGCAAAGGAACCAAAGCTTTTGCATTGCTCTCCACAAAAACATTTGACCAAATTGGGCTTGTAGGAAAAACCAGCAAAGGGGTTTCCGTTCTTGTAGTAACATTGTCATTGCTTACTCTAATACTCAGCAGCGTTGCATCAAAGGCAGTACCTGCGGCACCAGCATTCTCAGAACAGCCAGTGCTCTCACCACCTGATGCAACACAAAATAAAGCATGAAGTTCCAGCATTAATGTAGTGAAAGTTATTTATGGAACAACAATATTTTTGAATTCTCATGTGGTAGAATACTGTCTGAATGATGCATAAAATGAATATGCCAGTGAAAAGATGAGCAGCTACATTGCTAAGCACAAAACAGTATGTCAAGCCAATAAATTTTAGTTTCTGGTAAGAGAAACATATAAACAACATGCACATGAAATGGAATTCCAATATTAAAGATATGACATCATAGTCAATCAGGTCCTGTAGTATCACACACACACACGCACATGAAATGGAATTCCAATATTAAAGATATGACATCATACTCTATCGGGTCCTGTAGTATAAAACACACACACACACACACACACACACACACACACACACACACACACACACACACACAGATAAATAGGGTTCCCTACCAGTGACCAATAGACACCCCATCTCCTTAAGGTGACATGTGATGAATTGCAAATGGACCTACTGCTATAGCATAGTCAATAAAAATGGAGTGAATTTCATTCACAAAGTTCTAATAATTATAACAACAAATCTGAAGAGGATACTGAAAGTTCATTTAAAATGCCTAACATGAAGCATAACACTAAGTGAGGGAAAAAAAATGTTACTGGTAACAAGTATGTTGGAATTATTGAAATTCGACAACAGGCTGGTGGTTAGCAGAGGATCAGGTTATACGCAGAAGCGACAGAGCACTTCATGGTGCAGATGTGTTAAATTAAATTATGCAAGCTTCATTCCTAAACTAGCCATGAATTTGTTGTCCCTTCCATGAGCTCTTACAATTCTCCAAATCAACTCCAAGCTACATCTTACAGACGCATGGATTTGAATCTTGAGGGAGATTTATGCAGATAAAAATAAATAAATAAATAAAGAACCAAACAATTTGCACAGTGAAACATTGATTAATTACATAAATTAAAGACAACCAAAAGACCAACACCATGCATCATCTCA
Organism: Liriodendron chinense; assembly: GCA_003013855.2. Lineage (NCBI taxonomy): Eukaryota > Viridiplantae > Streptophyta > Magnoliopsida > Magnoliales > Magnoliaceae > Liriodendron > Liriodendron chinense. Next base: position 6,666,589 of record PVNU02000637.1, on the reverse strand, counting down.
AAGTTTACCAAGATACACATAGTGGGTATCAGCAATTCTGTTGCATAAATATTTCCGATCTTAGCCTGTGGTCAGAACAACCTTTCACCGAGAAGAATTTTTTCTTTAAAAAAAATTAAAATCACAGGTTGCTTATAGAACTCAAATACAAATAATTTATCACAAAAATGTAAAAGAATCATATGGGGAAATCTTGCTTTAGACACGATTCCTATATCTCCCTATTTTGTGGTCAAATACAAATATCCAGCTCTAGAGAATGTGTAGTCAAGTTATGATAAGAATGGTAAATTAGCTCCATTTGCAACCATTCTAGAGTATAACTTTTCATTGTAAATGAGGATGAGTTAACATCAAAGAAAAATGGCATCAGTACTTATGATTAAATGCTGCTTCTACTAACAATTGTCAAATATAAAAATGCAGTCAGTACAGACCATGCGCTGTGACTTTCACATCTTCTTGTACACTGTAACACTCCAATGATATTCTTCCACCACCACCTCCACCCCATCCTCTACCACCTGCAGCACTGATGGTACCAGTCCCTTTCCTAGTCATTGAATGTGATATGAACATTAGAGTGGACAGTAGTAATAAAAAATCATTACGTGGCACGAACTGTGCTTGTCAAATTTATACAAGTTACAAAGCTTCTGATATTCTCAACCAAATAAAGCTCTCGTTGTCCTTGAATAACTAGTTCATTAAATTGAAAGTACTTTCCATAAACTTCAATTAATAAGGAAAGTGGCAAAATCCAAAAATATACACATATTAATAATTGAGCATGAAGTGAAACTTCAAAAATCACATGAAAGAAAAGTATACATAAGAAATTTAGAGAGGAATTATATGACACATGATGCGCATCTTTGCACAGGACACAGGTTTCCTATCCAAACAAATGGGCCCCATGTTCATCATTGGTCTATTTTCCACCACGGATGGGCCCTCCTCGGCAGGACAATCTTCACCTAAATTTGTAGTGTTATGAATAAGATGGTTAAGAAGGTAATATAAGAATGGTCCACATTCAACTGGAAAAAACAAAAAAAATCCTAATATTGGTTGCCAGGGTCTTCCTATTTGGGAGATTCTCTAGGAATGCTCAATCTATGGTAGCACCCAACAGCCCAATGTCATGAATTCCCGAACCATGGGCCTCACTTCTTAGAACTGAAAACCCATGTATACTGTTACAGACGTAGCATATAGTTCCTCTTTGGGAGAGATTGGATATAAACAACCAAACAACTCTATATCACTCCTGTACTAAGCAGATTGAATTTGGAAGATTTTTTACAACTTTATAGCTGCAGTAATGGGCTACTGCGCATTCAAAGTTCTGATTCAATCTTAAGGCTTGTATTGAATGAAGTGGTCAGCTTTGCTAAGCCCACATGCTTGTGCAATAAAGCTCATGTACATGTCGCACATGGGCCAGCATGGCGCAATAGGTCCAAAATTCCATCCATCCATCAGAACGGCACCCATTATATTGATGCCCTGCCCCAAGAATCAGGTTGATCTACTAGTCAGGTGGACCACAGTTTGCAAAACAGATGTAAAGCTCTGAAAAAACTTGGCTGAGTTTTCTAACCCACTCACCTGTTTCCAATATTGAGGCCCACATGCTAATTGGACCAGATTTTATTTTTGGAAGACGTGCAAGGTCGGAACAACCTCATGAATGGATCGGATTGGGGGACCTATAGTACCATGCCGGCACATGCGTGGCGCGTACACGAGAATGTGTGCCTAGCAAAGCTCTCACAAATATACAAATCAGATATGTCATGTACGTGCCATCAGGAAATCCAGCTCTCTTTTGGAAGTGTTTAAGTTATTAGATGCATTCACAATGCCCGCTATAATCAAGTAGAAAATAGATCATGAAGGTCCAGAAGTTGATGACGCATACAGGGTGTAGGTGTGTGGTCTTATCATTGTGTGCATGTTTTTGGTGTAATCATGTGCATGTATGCATGTAGGTCTGTGAATTGGAATATAGGTATTTAGTTGTGTGGGTACCATAATCATGTGCATGCATGCATGTAGATCTGTGTGAACTGGAAGTTAGTCATGTGTGTATGGGGTGGACAATTAATGTGAATTATAGCAGCCACTATTGACAGAATCCCCTAATAAGCTCAGGGTGTAAAGAACGAATATAGTAAAACCCCATCAAATACGTACACCACTGCAGCAAAATGAGGATTTCCCTACTAACGCAAAAGATAATGTCGCTAATAAAGGAACAGGAGAGTAAAACATAGGAGCCCCCATGCAGTGACTCAGTGAGGATTTCCCAAACAACACAAAATGTCACTAACAAATGCCCCCTGCAGTGACTCCACTTACAGCGCCACCCCCCCTCGTGTGGTGGTGCTGTAAAAAATAAGTTTGATTGTTCCAGCAGAGGGAGGCATCATCATCAACTAAGCCATATCCCAGCTAGTTGAGGTCGGCCTAAGAGGGAGTTGCTAACAATTGACAGCTGACTCAGAGATTGATACTTTGAGGACTTAATTATACACTATGGCATACACACTATGGCATACACATGACACCAGGGACGTCGGTCAATATAATTCACTTGTTGTTGAAGTCATGCATCCACCTGATGAGGTGATGATATTCTCTGTAACATATACTAACCTTCTGTTCAAGCAATGAAACCAAAGGCCTGAAGGGTAAGGAAACAAGAGTTATTATCAAGATTGCTCTAAAAAAAACATCACTATAGGCACTTAGTTTCTGGTGTTTGCATCAACTTCTGACTTGCACTAAGCACCAACCAGAGTAATTTAATTGATGGCTCCATGATGCAATATGTTCGGCAATTAAATCCTATCACTGCAGGAACTTTAACAGGCTGAGAAATGTGTCCCCAAGGTAGTTTATGAGAAGCTGCAGGATGTGACAATTAATTGACGGCGTGTTTGAAATGGAGGAGAATGCCAACCCTATAGGATTTTTCTTCCAAAAGGATTTGAATCCAATAAGGTGGGACATTTAGTTTCTCCAAAATGTCTGGGCCTGAAGAGGAAACACATCAAAAGGCTGCCTGCCTTCTCCACTTGGCTTCCTCTTGTCTCCGGCTCAAAACGAAAAAGATAGGGCTGATCCTATCCAATTTGATCAATTCTGCCCAAGTGCAAATGGGCCCTATCGGTACATTCATAATACTAAAGTAGAGAGCTGTTAAATGCTTTGTCATCTTCCTCAGTAATTGCAGTTAGTTTACAGTTAGATAGGTCCACTTGGATCAATTTCATTGATGATATAAAAAGAAAAAGACCAAAAGAGACAATCGAACAATAGAACTTCAGCCCTACTCACAGCTTTTTTGCTTGAATAATGATACTTCCACCTGACCCACCTCCACCTTTTAACCCTCCTTCACCTCCTTCTGCACACACAGACCCATCTATATATAGCAAATCCTTCACTTTAAGCATGACACGGCCTCCTCCACTCCCCCCAAATGATCCATCACCAGATGTGCTTCCCCCTTTACTTCCGTAACTCCATGGTTCAGACAGAGTAGACCAGCCATAAACATCCCCACCCCAGAGACTCGTCTTATTACTTCTAAGACAGGTAGCACCTCGTCCTCCATGCCCTCCACCAGCTCCATCATGGCCAATTGGTGTTCCACTGGTCTGAGCAGGTGGCGGTCCACCTAAGGATGTCGTGTTTATGGATGAATGTTCATCCAAAATTAGATTGGTGGCATAAACAATGATCGATCCTGCAATTAGTCTGGCATAGCGGCCCACTGTAACAATGCCTGATAAGTTGAAGCTTATGGAACAGCCTTTAACAGGGCATGCAATAGAAACATGTGGTGATATTGTGAGGTTTCCTGACCCAGAAATGTTCAGATCATCTTCCAAATACAGACTAGAGTTGAGCAGGCAGGTTGTGTTCAATGATCCAACACCTTTCAAACCCTCACAAGACACCGAATTCTCCCAAGAGGACAAAAAAGCCGACCTTTCATACTCATTGCTCAGAAATGATCCAAAGTTTCTCTCAAACAGTGCTTCTGATTCAAGCACATTGCTTGTGTGATACCCCAAACTGACAAGAAGAATGGATATGAAAAGATGCCCAAATAGAAAGCGCCAACAGAAGTATACATGTTTTAGCACTGGATGCATCACCATTCACCAGAATGTCAAAGTGAGCAGAGAACTGACTGTTTCAACTGTGTCTGTACTGAACTTTGCACCAATCTTTGCAGCCATTCAGTCAAGGGGCATGTAAACATTGATCTATGTATAGAAAATGGAGTTGACCATGACCCTTGGCATGAATTTACATGTCTTCCTTGAATTTCAGACCATCTTCCTTATGTAAGCCTATAAGAACTTTTCAAGTAGAAAAACACTTCTGAAGGTTATGAATGTTGCTCACTGATAATGCCAATGGTCCCACCATCTAGAGTTCCAACTCTTAAATAAAGAATGTAATTGACAAATCAACATAGCGGGTAGATGCTACAGCAATGTGATCTGATGGAAACACTGAAAAAACCTGCAAATTCGCCAATTAAGATGTCAGAGTAGCAATTTGAAAGCAGAGAACAGAGAATTCATTATGACAAAGGAAATCCCCAAGCTTATACAGTTAGACCTATTTATAATGGGCTTAACCACTCAAAAGAACCATGAAGCACGTAACAGCTACCTAAGTTACCCAGCCCTGAGTAAAGAGAAAATAAAAAAACGCTTGGCTAAACAAATCAATGCCTTTTTCTTGCACAGCAATGGTAGAGGTGGGACGTGGACCCCATCTTTCTATGATCCAAACCGTTCAACCAGTGGGGCCCATCATGAATATTCCATGACCCAGAAACTCTCAGGCTGCCAGTAGTATAGTTAAGTTTGTCCGTCCAAGGAAATTTCGGTGGCATGCCCATCCATAATCAGGACCCACTAGATGAAAATAAAGATTATAGGAGGGCAGACCCCACCAGGATGGAACACTACTGCTTAAGATGTAGACAAGGTTAAAAGGATAAGTTAGATACCAAGAACCAATATCTACACCAGTTCTTTCTATACATGGCCTTTCTTTCTACTTTGGTAGTAGAATAGTATTCTTTTGTTTGTGTTTTTTTTTTTTTAAAGAAAAGTGTGAGCACATCAAAAATAGCGTGTATATATCATATATAGTGGATAATAAGCACAAATTTCCTTATGCATTCTTTTCAAGTTCATTAAATCGCTCTACTACTCAGTTGATTAAAGATTCTGATGACTTGCAGGAATCATCCATTCACCACATATGAACAGGAAATTGAGAAATCCAACCAAAAAAAAAAACATTGATGCAATCAGAGACTATCTCAGAACTTTCAACAGTATGGAAATCATTAGAAATCCAACCAAACACGTTTACATGGACAAATACAAAGAAAGCATATGACAACCAGAGTTCGGAACCATTTTCAAAACTTCGAAATGATAAAGAGAAATGTTCATCTACATCAAGGAAAAAATAAATGTCAGAGCAATTCAAATCAAGCAATTCTCCAAACAAGCAGACAATTCAGTTCCCGCCACCACACAACACACCATTCAAAGCATCAAACGAATCAAGAAGAGCAAAGGGAGCATGAAAGGAAGAGCTCAGATTAATTTCTTGCAGAAATCTATCATCCGCATTTCCAGTTCCACTTTCCAGCTCGAAGATAAACATCAGAGAAATTCGAATCGAAGTGTAGAAAAAACAGAGAAACGAGCTGAAAACGAGAGATCGAACCTTGAATTCTTGAAGAGAAACAGATCGAAGAGAAACTGACGGAATTTCGATGAGAATACAGAAAATTGAAAAGAACAAAAACGGATCAGAGAAGGAGAAAATACCTGTCGATGAAGAGATCGAGAAATGCAGCGGAAGACCTAGAAAGTTTTGTTGAATCCGCTGAAAATCTCTCTCTCTCTCTCAGTTCAAGAAGTGCTTTTTTCGTTTCCTTTCTTTTCTCTCCTGCCTTTCGTTTATTTGTTTTTATTAATGGAGACTGCCTTTTGTTTATTTGTTTTTGTTAATGGAAGCAGTCGTAGAAGAGTCCACCTGCGCTTTCACCGCTGGAGACCGCTATCCCTTTCCATGGCATATGTCTAACTGGAAGATGGATGGAAGCTAACCCCTTGTTTTGCGGAAATATCGGAAATGCCATCTACTCAACTCTCCTACGTTGCGACGCACAGTCTCAATATTGTACTCGCATTTTGGGAGAGGGACCAAGGCTCGCTGATCCGGACCATTCATCTATTATGTCACATCATAGATGAAATATTGTTAAGATAAAAGGTAAATAGAATAATATGAACCTTTCTATTTATGTTATAAAGATGGACGGTTAAAAGTGAAGTACAGCGAAAGAAAAGGTACGCGGATTAGTAGATGGTATCTCCCATCTTGTTAGCTTGTCATAGGGATGTCAATGGGCCGGGCCTGGACCTGAAAAATCAGAATCTTAAACAGGGCCAGCCCTATGGCCCGGCCCGAAACAGTGTAAAATCAGGGCCGAGACCTACCCTAGGCCCGGCTTTTCACGTCACAATCCATCCACAATAGGAGCCAAAGATCAATGGTCATGATTACTTAACTTTATAGGATTTGAAAAGACACGTATTTCGAGGGAGAAGAAACTACTTCCATTATACTACAGGTACTCGTACCGTAAACGAAATGTGATTCCACCTTAACGGCCCACAGATGCTCGAATCTCGAATGCGCCACCATCCGTTGGGTTTTGATAGGATATGGTGAGGACGCGGGTTCGCTGGTGACCCGAACACCAGCCAGCTGGTGTCAAAGTTCTCTGGGTCCACCATAATGTATTTGTTTTATCCAAGCCAAATGTATTTCTTAAATTGCTGATTTGTGGACACATATACACATTAAGTAAAACACCATCAACATTGAACATTAAACAAGCAAAGTATATTAGGATATGTTCAACCAATGTATTTTAGCATGTAACTTATCTTCAATATGTACTTTAGCATGTAACTTGTCTTCGATATGCCTTATAATTTGAAGAGTTTAATTTTGCTATTATGCACTTGAAAAAGTGTGCATTGGCATAAACCATTACTCTTTACGGAAGAGATTGTTTACCTTTACGGCTACTTTGATGATCTTAATCATTCTTCTTTTCTTCACAATACATTTTAAGTGATTAACATTCATTAATCTTTCTATATAACTAATCTCATGGATTTGCACATAGAGGGAAAAGGTGTGTAGTTTTCCAACAAGTGCTCTTAGAGCTCCAAGTTGGTTCAAATTATTTTGTGTGTGAATTATGGAAGCAAACACACAAGTCAAATGGTTAGTATGAATGAAAATGAGGGGATGATGTAGAAAGTCGAAATTGAATATTTATTGTATTGTAAAGACTTGTACGCACTAGTTAAAAGTGTTGGTCCAAACATATAAATGTAAGGTAACATTGGATTCGGTTTAAAGAAAAGTTATTATAACTTTAAAAGATTTATACCAATAAAAATGGCTCGAATATGATGACCAAGGCCTTACTTGAAGAAGAACATGAGTTTTGCGGAAGTATGGTAGGTTTGAGCATGGTGGAGCCTTTCTTGTGAGTCGAGAGAGGGAGATTATTGGGGTTCCCTCCTTATGTGGAGGTGGGACCTACATGTGTGAGCTTAAGTGGTTTTTTACTCCACCTGTGTGGTGGTATTTTGGTCTTTTGGCCTTTTGACCAAGAAAATTAAAATAAAGAAAATGGGCTATCTTGTTAAGAGAGATTTCTAGCAAGATTGGGGGTTTTTTTTTTTACTTTATTGAAGAAAAGGATGAGAAAGAATAAGAGATGATGGGTTTTGTAGAAGAAGAAGATCAAAAGCCTTCTACCATTGAAATATTCGTATTTGAGCTCATAAGCCTCCATTCACAACGTTGGTTTTTTCGATTGTCTTCTCTAAAGCTTGTATTGATAGTTTGTACTTTCATTATTTCTATTATAATGGATTTGCGCCAAACTTGGTCCCATAGTTTTTCCCTTCATGTTGGAGGCCTTTTAAGGTAAAAAAAAATTGTCTCTTACATCTTACATGTTTGATGATTTGTTTGCTTGTGTTGGAAGTGATTAACTTCTATTAATCTTTTTATATTGTTAATCTCATTGGTTTGTACATAGAAATAAAAGATGTGTGGTTTCCCAACAATTATTGCACGCTTCAACTATTTGTAGAGTATCGCATCACATGCTAACACATCTACATTATTTCTCATATGAAATTGGCTCGCTTTAATACCACAGCTTGCTTATTCTTTGCTCAATGGAAAATCAAAATCGATCATACAAGCTCAAAGCATACAATCAAACCAGCCATTTTCTTATGCGGCTAAATGCATAGTTACAGTAGCCTTGAGGTAGAAAAGTAAGCATAATGAAGATATGAGAAGATGCTAGCATCTTTTCTAGATGATGTTTCCCTACAACATGCTTGGGAGAAGCTTATTTCACAACGCACTGTGGGGCCCACCATAATGTAGGGTCACATCCAATCCATCCATAAGGTACAACCCTAAATCGTCAACTTGTGGCCAAAACTCAGCCCAACAAAAGAAAAAGGTGAGTTACATCATCGGGGATGATTGTGATGGGATGGGTCCTAGTGTTTTCTGCATTTGCCTTCAATGGTGAATCGAAAACCCAATTATCATGCCATTCTGAAACTCAGGTAGGCCACAGCACGTGATTATAGGGGTTCTGGTCACGATTTTATATGGAGTGCCCCACCAGAGTTTCAGGTTTGCCAGAATTTTGGGCTTCAAAGAGATCATGAGGGATGGATTGATGTCATACACCCATCAGAATTGCCCCACACATCATGTTGTAGACTAGGTGATGTGTTCCATTGATCCGATCCATCCATCATATTACCCCTCAGGTTTCACAGTAGCACAACCTAAGGCTCAGGTGAGCCACACCATTGGGACAATGTCATATCATGCCCAAAACCTTTAATTTCATGTGGTGTAGTTTGCCTGAGTTTTGACAGGATCTCTGATATATCCCTGCAACGTCTTGGGGTGTGTCCATGGGTTGGATGACGTATATATACGTGCAACATGGTGGACGTTTTATTAGTTGTCATCTCCTCATAGCAGTCCCCTCAAGTGTGCCCCCCCTAAGTGGACAGAGAAACTATGATGCAGACATTGTGTGGTGCCCACTGTGTGCTTTCTTTAAGGGCATGTTTAATTGAAGGTAAAATGAAAGTAAATTGTGGTAAAAGCATAATGATGAATTTTACCATTTACTTGGAAGAGAAATTGAATTCCACTCAAAAAAACTATGCAAATTTCAACATCTTTTCAAAGTGAAATTCAATGGGCCTCGCCATGATGTATGTGTTATATTCACATCACTCATATATATAATAATGGGGCCCACTGAGATTTCGGTACATAACATGGTACCTGATGTAAGACTTTTTATAACAAAGTGCATTTCAAAGAAAATAGATAGGTAAAATAGAAAAGTAATCATTAATTATTTTTCAACGACTGCATTTAATTACTTTCATTTCCCAGCTTGGCCCTCAAAAGAAATTGAGAAACAGACTAAGTAATTCAAAGTGCACTCCTCTCATGTCTAAGCAAGGCTATCGTTTCTTACGTGAATGCCACCTCAGGTGCGGTCCTGATAGTGGGGCCCACCTTGATGTATGCATCCACGCTGTCCACCTTGATATAGGAACGAAAACTCACGTGGGCTATAGCAGACAAAACAGTGAAGATTAAGAAGTTTTGTATTAGGATGATGTTTGCGCCTATGGATTATTTGAGTGGTAATAACCCTATGAATGGTTTGGATGGTATATACACATCATAGTCAGCTCCAGGAAGGTTTCAACGGTGGATATTTCTACTCCCACTGTTATTTTGTGTAGCCCACCTAATTTTTGAAAATTTCTGATTCTTATACTCGTGTCCTATTGTGTATGGAGTGGATTTGTCACGGACATCTCTACCGACCCACACAGCCTCTGGCACCGGCGTAGGACAATGATATAAAAATCAGGTGGGCTACTGAAATAAAACAGTGGGAAACAAAAACATCCACTGTTGAAAACCTCCTGGAGCTGACCCAAACAGCTGATAGGGTTATTAATACTAGATAAACTGACCGGAGAGCCCTTTGGGGTCTCCGGGCACGTGCAAACCCTCCTCATTTACACAGCTGAGTAATATTTTTATTTTTATTTTTGATGTGGTATAGATATAAAGTATTGCAGAGACGAGCTGGCTAGACTCTTATTGCTCAGGACCCCCACTTTCGATGCATATCACAGAACAGAGTCTGAATACTCTGTTGAAACCGAGCAAGAACCTCTGCTTCTCTGTTCGTCAATTCTCTGATTGGTCCACCTCAGTCTGTCAGAACTAAGCTGCTCTGACACGGACAAGATGAGCTGAAGCAATCAGAATAGCAGAAGGAGAGGTTCTGCTCGGTTCCATCAGAGGATCCAGATTCTACAGAAAAATGTTATCTTTAAAAAAAAGTAAAAAAATAAAAAAAAAAGAAAAAAAAGGGGGGGGGGGGGGGGGGGGGGGGGGGGGGGGGGGGCACCCCAGTGGTATTAGTACCACCATAGCCAGTGGTGGCACCAGGATGTTGTGGGTCCCACACAATTTATTCGTGACATCAAACCTTTCCAGAAAATGTGTCTCATTACCTCTGCCATCAATCCCAAAAATCAGGCCGATCAAAAACTCAAGTGGGCCACACCACTGGAACAATTCAATAAGGGACGCCCACCATTTACTTGGGAGGGTAGCCGCAGTGTTTTGTATTCGTCAGCCATTCCATTCACGTTGTCAGCCTGATATTTCTTGGCCAAAGTTGGGGAAAATGCATCTGGTTGACAGATTGTTGTCATGCACACGTCCCTTGGGCCCCACAACATCCCGGGACCACCTCCAGCCCTGGACCCGGGATATGTCCTACCCACCATCTGATGGAATATTCCATGTTTCAACCATGCGCGACTGACTGGGTGGGTGCGTTGCTTGACTGATAAAAAAACAAAAAAGGTTTTTGATTCCCTGAGAGTGTGATTGATATGCTTCACATACATCCACTCAATACAATACACGCGCAGTGTAAAAGTGGCCTAAATTAAACAGTAAAAAATGTGGGGCCCACTTTAGATAGGCCATAACACTAGAATCAGCCTCATTTTAAGGTCTTAACTCTGATAAAGGAACATTAGTTCCTTAATTCACACACCGTTGGCTATTTTTTTTCACTTTGATCGTCGATCGTATGCCAGTAAACCGACTTTGGTTGATTTGATGAATCTGAAGTGGGCCTACGATATTTACGGTTAATCTGGTTAGATATCTACGGGTATACCAAATATTTTGGCATGCTATATACAAGATGTGATAATCACAGGTCGCGGTTTCACCGTATAAATGGTACTCCGCACATGGGTAAGAACGAAGAGTACTGTTGACCTTTTGAGCAGCCACTTGATGGCCATGGTGCAAAAGTCTCTGCAATCTTGATCGATTCTCAAATATTAGTTCAGCACCGTGTAAAAATTGGTGTTGACCATTCAACTATACACGTGTAATGATACTTCAGCAATCCAGACCGTCCAAGTCGCTGACCAACTGAGATTGTACCATAACAAATAAAATTGCTCCAAAAAGATAACAATAGCCATCTAATTTTTTTACCTTAGAATTTGGGCCATTCAATCACCCATTAAATAGCAGTTAAATGGATGGCTAGAATAGCTTGTCATGAGGGGTTTAACAATTTAGATGGCTTGGATAGCTGTATGACAGGAGAATTAGCCGCCACCATTTTTAAAATGGTGCTTAACTAATATAGGAGTATGTATGTCCGCAAAAGGGATGATGCTTATGGAGTATTGTCTTATTATTGCCGACATCTCTCCTAACATGATGCCGTAGAATTTGATAGTCTGCAAGTTGTGCAAGATGAGACTGTGTTGAGAAATATACTTGGCTTGAAACATGCCTTGTAGGCTCATCTCTAAGAAGAATGGCCCACCGTCCATTCACATTCCACTACATTAGGTCACAAAGAAGGTCAAGGCAGGCTAAGACAATACTTAATTGGCATTCTCAAAAGATTATTAATGGAGCTCTTTTTGCAATATTCGGCTGAGACAGCTCAATTTCACAGTGTATTGCCACGGAAATGTTGGAGCGGTCACTCTTTTCGGTGACATGGGCCACTGGACAATAATCATAATAATAGGATGCGCCCAAACGTTAGATTGGCAAAACCTCTGCTAAAAATTTATATATAACCGTCCAAGGTCACTATGCTTGCTTAGACCATTGCATTAAATGGGATGGAATTAACATTATTTAGTGCACGATGACTACATGTGTGGTAATACCATGGTATTGTCATCATCCAACTCATGTTTGGGATGAAATTCATCCCTTACAAAATACACTATATTATATGATGTTTGCATTTGGTGAATCATGGAATTGCAATCAATGAACCACATTTCACATATGAGTTTGGTCACCTATATGTATGTGCATCTTGAATGTCATGTATAAAAGGCATGTATGGATGGACAACGTGAATAAAATATGCACATTAATATGGGGCTTACAACTATAGTATATTTTGAAATCCACATGAATTCCTACAATATCTACCAATGGCATTAGAATATGTGATATGGGAATAATTTAATCCCTTTGTTCTTAATCAAACACTAGATGAAATTTGCATGAGGCCAAATTTAATTCCATACCACCTTATGTTCTTGGGTTATAAAAAGCACTACCGAAATCAAAGCTGGATTTTGAGGAGCCAATGGGCTGGAGGTGGTAGAACAGGATTTGGTGGAGCATTACATTACAAGTGGTGGGGTGATTTTTAAATCGACACCCTCTATCAAGTTGCCCCTGCTTCTGATGGAAATTGCTCTAGCATACACATGATGAGATGATCCAAGACATCTGATCGATGGCCTTCACATCGATGTTGTAAAACAAAAATGGCCACTAGTCAACACGCAGCTAAAGAAACTGAAGAAAAGCAGCGGCTGTGATTTTAGACTGGGCCAACCATGTGTCTGTGGTGACACAGTGGGCGATCCTGCATCCACCCAGTGTCCGGCCAAATCTACGGTACTAAATACCGCACGGGCATGCCACGTGTACAATAGGATGAGTACCATCCCATTTCGAAGGAATACCGCATGCAACGGACAACGATCAACTAAAAAAGCCCAGGCATAAGTGGATTGCATCTTCCATTCTCGGAAATTCTAAGGAAAACCGGTCTACCAACGGTGCCGACTGGGATTTTAGATACCGACCCCAGAGGCCCCACCATGATACATGTGTTTTATCTAAGGTGTCCATCCATTTTAACAACTCATTTTAGGACAAGAGTAGAGCTGATCGCAAGTCAACTCAGTTAACTCGTTGGACTGAGCTGAGATAAGCTCAATTTGGCTCGAATCGAAAGTTAGGTTCCAGCTAAGCTGAACTAACTTTTTCTAACTCAAAAGCATTTTGAATCAAGTTTTAGCTGACCTAATATTGACTCGAACTTGACTCAGTTCAACTTGACTCAACTCAGGTTTTAATACACACTCTCTCTCTCTCTCTCTCTCTCTTTATATATATATATATATATATATATATATATATATATATATATATATATATATATATATATATATATATATATATATATATATAATTTGTGCGTGTAATATCAATCCAATTTAAGTGCCCCAATCCTTACCCTTTTAAAGGAAATTCACCGGGCTTTGTTTTTTGTTTTTTCACCCCAATAGACCCACACTACGTTCGAAAGATCAAACTTGAACTCGGCTTAAGTTAGCCCGAGTTGTTGGCTGAATTGAGACAAGCTGAATAGCTGGGCTTGGTGATCAAGGCGAGCTAAGCTGAGATGTGTCAACCTCAACTTGTGTACAACTTTTAAGTAAGAGACAAAAATTAACATACACCATTAAATACTTCTTAAGAGACAAAAGTTTTAAATCAAACTCATATTTGTGTTTTCCATTCATCTAGATCTATGTGACCTAACCAATAGATTTTATGTCAAATAAATATCATGGTGGGCCATGCAAAGTTTTAAATGGTAGGCATCCAATCACCACTATTTCTTGTGGTGTGGTCCACCTCATATTTGGATCTACTTTATTTTTGGAGGTGGATTAGTATTACCACCTTGGTCCAGCTTAGAAAGGACAAGCTCCAAGAGGCCACCAAGAAGTATGCGTTTTATTGTGAATATCTATCCATTTTGCCATTTGATTTTAAGATACAAGCCTTGAAAAAAAATAAAAAAATTTTGGAGAGCCATAGCATGTTTTAGATGGCAGTTAACCATCATGGCTTATGTGATCATTAATGTAACCTTATGAACTGGTTGGACGTCAATTAATCATAACTATCATGATGGACCCTAGGAAGGTTTTAATGGTGGGTGTCATTATCACCATTGCTTCCTGTAGTGTGGTTCATTAGAGCCTTTGGCTTGTACCCTAAAATGATATGGCAAAATAAATGGACAGTGTGAATAAAATCCATACATCATGGTGGCCCTTGAATTCCCTGTCCATTCATAGCTAGGGACGGCAGTGTAATACCTAATCCGCGTCCCATTTTTTAGCTCATTCCATTAAATGAGCTGGAAAATGGATAAACGGCATGGATAAAATACACGCATCATGGTGGGGCCCTCATATCACTGACCAGTACCGACCTTGGCACTGGAGGGTCACTACCGAATCCGAGTCCTCCATCTACATGGGATTCGATAGCAACGGTTTGATTACTGAATCATGGCCCACTTATGAGAGCTAAAAAACCCGTGTATACTATATAAAGCCTCAGTCGCATATCTTGTAATTCGTCTTCATAGGATTCGGAATCGCGCGAGGCGCCACGAATTTCAAAAATGCAGAAGGGTACAGTCGTAATTCAAGAAAAAAGCAGGGGTCTTCCTGAAAGCCTTCTAGAGTCGCAGTTTTGCTTACGGCCCCACGTCAACGGCTTTTTGTGTGAGGAGTGATATGATACTCAGACAGCTCGCAACGCTTGATACGCAGGCCCTGACAATACTGTATTATTCAACGGCGGTCGGCAGATAGACGGCAGGAAATGACAATTTCCAAGGATCAGATACTCACAAGGTTACTTTGAACGAAATTACGATCGGCCAAACATAAATACCCTATTTAGGCCCAGTATACGGTTGATGCATCGATGCATCTTGAAAACACAAAGCTCAGCAGTGTTTCAGTGACTGTGGGGGGCCACCGTGACGTATGTATTTTGTATTCACACTGTCCATCCGTTTTAGGGAAGGATCCCAAAAATAGAGTAAATCCAAATCTCAAATAGACTACCAATAAAAAATTCCTTGGGACCACAAAAGTTTTGGACCAAACTGATATGTTTGTCTTCCTGTCATCCAGTTCCGTGTGAACTTATGAACAGGTTGGATGGTGAATAAATATTAAGGCGTTCCTTAGGAGTTAACTGTGGGAGTTCAATCACTACCATTTCCTTAGGAGGTTTTTAATGAGCTTTGGATCTGCTTTATTTTTAGGCTCATAAATCAAATTAGCTACCAAAATAGATAGATGGGGCCAATATAAACCATATACAGGAAATTAGGCTCGACAGCCATGGGTCCACCAACTCGGTAGTTCCCCGATCCACCAAATCCACGTCAGATACACCCCGAAACGTGTATGCCGCGTATCGTTCTGCCATATTCCGGTTGTTCTAGGCTCTATGGTTCTGCCATATTCCCAGATCCACCAAAATTAGCTAACTTTCACCTTTTGGGACCGTGCATGTTCTCGACCCTTCGCTGTACAATTGTACAGCAGCTGGAATCTTCTCCAGCTCTTGAGGACACAAATCATATGCTTGATTTGTGACCAGACAATTCAGGTGGGCCACACCATCTTGATCAACGCCGCTGAGAGGTTTGAGGTACAACTTTACATCGTTATCACTGGTTTGGCCTATTTCAATTTTGTTTGGGAATGATAGGGGACCGTTTGGGAGTTTGTATTTGGAATGCACTAAATTCCAAATGATAACTCCAACAGTGGATTGTACGATTTATGAGTGCCTGCGTATCAAGCGTTATAGACTGCCAGAGTAACAACTCCCTCCCTCCCTTCTTGAGATGCAGATCATGATATGTTGATGGTTTTTGCAACATCCTCGTGATTTTGTTGATAACGATTTGCGTGAAAATATTTCACTGACCTTTCTATAATGAGTGATTCGATTTCGCTGGTTCTCTGTACGTGGTAAAAATGAAACACGTGTGTGAGATCAAAACCGTTCCTCAGTCGAGCTCAGCAATGCAGATGCGATGTGAATAAAATATTAGGCTATACTCTCATCAGGTGAGCCACATCTGGAAAAACAAAATGAACGTAAAGAGGAGTTAACAGGGTTCAATTTATCTGTCTATGTGACCCACCTTGGGAACAATTTAAAATTTTCATAAAACTCTTAAATTCAAGCGGTGGGCCCACTTGAGTTTTGCATCAGGTTGATGGTTGGTATGTCTCTTTAAGCTTGTGAGTCTTAGCTGATGAAGTTGGATGTCATATCAACAACATGGTGAACCCCAGAAGATTCCTACGGTTCCCTATGGTGTGGACCACATGATAGACCGAGTGGATGTCACACAAACACCCTGGTGGGCCCACATGGCTGGGGTATTTCACATTAGACTACTCAGCCCTTTTATTGTAAGGGGTAGAGTTGAACACGAGCGAAGCTATCTTAGTTAGCTCACCTGAGTCAGCCCAAGTAAGCTCAATTTAGCTTAGTTTGAAAGTTGGGTTTGAGCTAAACCGAGTTACTTTTCCAAGTTTGAAAAGATTTTCAAGCCAAGTTCGAGCTAGAGCTGGCTCAAGCTCAATTTAACTTGGCTCCAAGTTCAGCTCAATGCAATTAAATATATTTATTTACACACACATACATAATATAAGTAATTTGTCGGAACAATATATTTTTTTTCCAAGCTCAAATTCTAGTTGAAAAAACTCGAGCTTGAACTCAGATCAAATTCAGCTTGAAAAGCTCAAGATCAAGCTTAGCTCAAAGGGACAGTCAATCCAGCTCAATTATGTCAGCCTGGTTCAAAGGCTAAGCTAAGCCAAACACGAGCTAGGGTGGTCATTGACTAAGCCTAGCTCGAAAAGGCAGAGCTCAACCGGACTAAGCTCCACAGCTCTAATAAGAGGCAGTTTTACGAAAACATGACCAATTTTACAGAAGAGGTAGCCAGGTCCACAGGAGTTCCATTGGTGCCGTACTATTTCTGGGTAAGTCAAAAACAAAGTCATTTCACTCGTGAATTCAACCAAATCCCAATTTGGGGTAGTTCCAAACGCGACCTAAAGTAGCCCTTGCTAAATAAAGAGGATAATGAATCAATAACACATTAATAGAAAAACTAACAAGAAATAGACTATGGTCCATGGTAAGTAATTTTCAAATTTTGGATAGATATTTATGTATTTTTCAGGCATTTAAAGAAACGTAGAATTTGGTAAATATACTTCCTTGTTCAAAAAGTTATTGATACTCTGGCGGTGGGTGTAGATGATACACAGGCACTTAGAAATTACTTGGAAGTTATATAAGTAGTGAATACAGCTAAGTAAAATTAAAATATCTAAATTCTGTTTCCTTGTTTTGAGTGTTAGAGTATCAAGCATCATAAGAAGGGTGAGAGGTGGCCACCCCGGTTTGTATATGGCATCCAAACCATCCAAAGGGTCTGCCCATTCTGAAAATGTGATGTCCCAAAAATCAGGCCGTTCTAACCATCATGTGGCCGCTGACATGAATTTTGGAGGTTTTTGGGTGAGACACCTGACTGTGAGGCCCACTATGTATGTGACTACATCCACACCGTTCATTCATATTTAAAACTCATTTTAGGGCATGATAAAAAAACAAAAAAATGAAGCAGTTATATATCTCATACAGATCATAGTACAGGAAATAGTAGTAATTGACCATTAAATACTTCTTGTGGGCCACAAAAGCTTTGTATTAAGATGATATTTATGTGGTCTCTTCAACTAGGTATTTGTGACCTTATCAACAGGTTGGATGGCAAATAAACATTCGGTGGAATCCATGAAGTTTTTAATGGTAGGGATTCAATCACGACTGTTTCCTGTGGTGTGGTCCACCTAAGATTTGGGTCAGCTTCATTTTTGGAATCATGTCCTAAAATGAGCTGTAAAATGGTTGGACGGTGTAGATTTGAGGCAAATACATCACTGTGAGGCCCATAGTCAGGAATCCCCTTTTTGAAGGTGAGTCTGATCACACACACCGTCTGAAACATTGGAAGATGACTCGCATTCAAAGGTCAAAGTCCCAACGGCTGATATTTCAGTATGCTAGAATGTGTTTGCTCCAATACGTTGCAATAGACTTATCGCAATATGACACGCAGGGACTTCAGGCTTTGAATCTGGGTAGTCTTACAACGATCCAAACCGTTCACATGATGTATATCATCAAGCATGGTAATAAACAATTAATAAAATGTTTCAAATTCAATCAGTTAAACCATTTAAAATTTAGCTTTTTCACTTAAAAAAATGGACAGTCGCTATGATCGCTGTATTATCAAATCCTTGAAACATTCAAACTGCGATATTTTTGGGACATTTCCCATCCAAAGTAGTCCCTGTCATAGAAAAGGGTTACGTCATGGGAAAGAACTCAGCTTTAATAGCTTAAAGCTCCTATGTATGATATTGCAGTGCATCGGAATGTATCCGAGCAAACCTCTTTTCCTTGGTAGCCAAGGCACTACTAACTCGCCACACAAACGTTACACCCACGTGGCACAGACCAAAGTCTTGGCTTGACAGCAAGACTTAGTAGTTAGAAAGGCAACTAACACGTGTCGAGTTCCGTGGACACGAGATTAAACAATTGTACGGTCTTGATTGACGTGGCCCATCTTCTGTCAAGGAGAAAATGAAAAAGAAAAACTATAATTAAATAATCTTGTATGGTTCTCGTTATTTATTTATGGGAATTTTAAATGTCTGTCTGGTCATTAGTGGTCACATCTATACGTATTAATGCATCTTATTTTCTAGAAAATCTTTTCTACTCCGGCGGCAGATGATACGCAGGAACTTAAAATTACTTAAAGATTGTACACCTGGCATACAGGTAGTCAAGACATATCATCAACACAAGTAAAGTTTATTTGATTTCTTATGGATTGGTGGACATTTATTGAACGGTTAAAAATAAAAGATATCCAACGGTCTTATTTCCACCAAGAAGTAGTCTCCATGAATCAGAGGTTAGGATTTTTTAACCGATCTGATCTTTGGAACGTGATTTGGAGAGAGTGGGATTCACAATCTGCTTGGTTTTGTTTGAGTTAATATCTGACACGTGCACAATTTATTAGTGCCTGCGCATCAAACGTTATGTGTAGGCGGAGTATCATTCTCTTTTATTTTCGCATTCTCTTCGGCCGTTAGGTCGCTTGGGTTAGGTGTATCACTTTCGAGATATATTTAAAGAAAAATATTCAAATACAGCGTCGCATATGAACAATCATTAACCAATGCTTTCTTTTCTACCAACATCGTATCATCCTAGCCGTTAAATGGGTGGGCTTGCACTATAAAGATCAGATGGGATGAAATCGGCTAATACGCTCATTAAGTAGTGACCTTCATACATTGATTCAGACTAACGGATGAAATTAGATTCCTACATTGTGGATCGTTTTATGACCACGATACTGGATTTCACTCTAGTGAATCTTGATGGTTCAGTCTACATTTTCCATGGCTAGGATTTGGTACAAAAAATGCATGATGGGCAGAAAAAAGAGTGTTATATGTGAAAGCCTATGATAGAATGTTGTATGTGAACATTTCTCATATCAAATTAACGGATGCGGATTGCATAGTGACCCTTCCAGCACCGACGTCGTTACATGTCGGTGATCTATGGTCCCCACCATGATGTATGTATTTTATCAATTCCGACCATCCATTTTTAAAGCTCATTTTCGAGCAAGAATTAAAAAATGAGGCAGATACAAATTTCAGGTGGACCACATCATGGGAAAGCAATGACATCATGGGAAAACAATGACAATTGAACGCCCACCATTAAAAACTTCCTAGTGTCCAGTGTAATTTTTATTTTCCATCCAACCTGTTGATTAGTTTCCACAGATCTGGTTGAAGGAAAAACGCAAATATCAGCTTTGATCCAAAACTTTCACGGTCTTAATAAGTTTTTGATGGTCAGCGTTCAATCACCACTGTTTCTATGGCGTCTTACACTTGAGACTTTTATCGGAATCTTACGAAAGGAAAAAAATCCATTTGTTTTTCTCAGGACGCGGATTGCATTGTTGGGACTGGTTGCTGGTCGCTGCTATGTGGGCCCCACCATGATGTATACTTTTTATCCATGCCGTTCATCCATTTCTTCATGTCATTGCAAGAGCCCAAAAATGAGAAAGATCAATCTTAGGTGGACCACACCATAGGAAACAGTTGTGATTGAATGCCAACCATTAAAAGCTTCCTAGAGCCACCTTAATGTCCACCATAATGTTTATTTTCCATCTGCTATAGGCAAAATAAGGGAGATCAACTCAGCTGTCCAGATTGTACACGGACGCCCATTCGACTCTCGAGAACATCTGAACAAGAGTCGCAGATCGGGTTAGTGCAGGATGCCCGTCCAACTCTCGAGATCATCTGATCACAAGTCGCAGATCGGGTAAGTGCAGGATACCCGTCCGACTCTCGAGATCATATGCTCGAGAGTCGTAGGATGGATAAATACGGAGCACCTACTCGCAAGGCGTCGAGCTCCCATAGCTAGATTCCCTTCTTGAACCGCGAGCAGACCTTCTCACAAGTCGTTGAAAGGTGTTACGTCAAAATGAGCGAGCACTTGGACTCGCGACCATGTTCCAACATGCGAACAGCTTTTCCGCGACGACATCTCTTAGCCTTCAATACCAGCACCCGATTCCCGTCGAGCAGCTTGTCCAATCCCACTGCGATGTCAGGCAAGTCTACACCCAGTTCGGTGGTTTTTGTCTTGTCGGCGTCTCCTTCATTTTCGCTGGCTATGACTCCAACTACGGTTTCCAGCTCTACATGAGCGATCATCGCTATTACTACGCCTACCGGCAGCCCGTATAAGTCGGTTTTGAGCTTATCTTCTCTGGTGGTTCCGGATCTCAAGGGATTGCCATCAAGGAACGTGATTTCCGAAATAAGTCATTGGGTTGGATCTCGTCTCTAAGGATGAGGATCTTATCCCACGAAATCAGCAAGATCTCAGTATCGTACACGAGATCAGCGGGATCTCGATATCTTACGTAACAGGTTGAACCGCTTCAGATCTATATAAAGGGATGACTCCATTAAGAGAAAGGTACACACTATTCGATCTGTCCCGTTTTGCCTGGCTACTCTTCTTCTTGCTTTGGCCTGACTTAAGCATCGGAGGGCTAACGGCTGGACCCCAGCCACCCTTAGTTGCTGTCTGTCTTCTTTCAGGATTGGTGAGGGAAATCTCCGTTGGAGAGAAGGTGAACGTCCGGAGGATCCTGTTACAAAATCTGACATTAACAGTTTGGCGCCGTCTGTGGGAACGACTTGATCGTCAAATCAATCGTTCTAACCACCGATAAAGATCTTTCGGCGATGCCTCCTAAAAAGGCTGTTCATCCTTCGACTTCGAGGCAGGCACCACCTCCGCCCGATGAGACGGAATCCGTACCTACCCTTCCACCTGCCTCGACGAACATCCCTCAAGGAGCCCCAACTATGCCGTCAGCAAACCCATTATTGGAAGCTTCTGGAAATCAAGACGATGTCCTACGTTTCCTCGGAAACACTCTCCTAACTCTAAACGTCGGAGTTCAGGCACTGTCAAATCGCCTTGATCAGCATTTTCCCGAACCGCAGAGACAAGCCTCCGAAGGGTTACCACCGCAGCCTATACCAGTGGCATCTAGACATTCTATGGACGAACCACAGGTCCCACCACTTGGTAGCCATCTCCCTGTACCGTCTCCACATTCTATACATTCTAGTTCGTCTCGACAACCTCAACCACAAGGCTCCAGCGCCGAAACATCAAGCTATACCCTACCATGGGAAGGAGACCTCAAAAGAATCCATGATCGTTTTGATGTCATGGAACAGCGATACCAGGAAAATCGGCCATCTGCCGTCATGGAGGCGATACATCAATCCGAGTCCCCCTTTACCAGCGAGGTTATGGAAGCCCCGTTACCCAGAAAGTATCGAACGCCTATTATCACCCCATACACAGGTATTGACGACCCTCTTGAACACCTGGAAACATACAGGTCCCTCATGGAGTTGGAGGGACATGGTTCAGAAATCATGTGTAGGGCTTTTTCCCTAACATTGAAAGAGGCAGCTCGTACGTGGTTCCGAGGATTAAAGCCTCGTTCCATCAGCTCATTTTCTCAGTTATCGGAGATATTCCTTTCTCAATTCATGTGAAGCATCCGCATCAAGAAGCCAGCCTCCCATCTAATGAATCTAAAGCAGCAGCATGGGGAAACGATAAAGGAGTTCACGGTACGGTTCACCGCTGAAGCCGTTCAAACTGAAGGTTATACTGAAGAAAAAGGCCTCGCAGCCCTCATAGCCGGAATAACGAGCGAGAAATTCAGGTTTGCTTTAGACAAGAGCCCTCCAAAAACTATGGCAGAGTTCCAAACCAAAGCTCAGAAATATATCAATGCAGAAGAAGTCGCATTGACACGCCATGGAGTACAGGGTAAGAAACGCAAGCTAGAAGGTGCCTCTTCTACAGATAAAAAATATCGTCGTGATCAACGCGAGCGTTCTCCCAAGAAGCCTTATTCCGATAAATATCATAACTACACTCCTCTTAATCGGTCTCATGAAAAGGTTCCAATGGAGATTAAACACAAGCCATATGTGAAGTGGCCTGCAAAGATCAAATCTGATCCCGAGAAGAGAGACAAGAGCAAGTTCTGTTACTTCCACAAAGATCATGGGCATAGAACCCAGGACTGCATCTCTCTACGGGACCATATCGAAGCTCTCATTCGAAAAGGCCATCTCCAGGATTATGTTGCTCGTAAAAATCGATCACCAGAAAGGGCGAACACCTCGTCTCGCCAAAAGGAACAACCTCATCATCAAACTGACCAAGAGGACGCTGATCCTACGGGGGAAATCCGCACCATCATCGGAGGACTAGCTTGCGGGAGCGATTCTCAAGCTTCAAGAAAAGCATACGCTCGAAAGGCGTCCAAAGAACCCCAGCAAATCTACTGGCTGGAACAGACGCCTGGCTCGTCGAAGACCAGCCATCCTCCGATTTCCTTCACTCTCGAAGATGCAAAGGGAATTCATTTCCCTCATGAAGACTCCATCGTAGTCACATTGAAGGTATCAAATTACCTGACACATCGAATTATGGTGGATACAGGTAGCTCAGCCGATATTCTATACTTGGAGGCTTTCAACAAAATGGAACTTGCCAGAAACCTTCTCAAGCCAGTTTCGACCCCCCTCGTCGGCTTCGGAGGTGAGGTAGTAACGCCTGAAGGAAGCATCGATCTCCCAGTTACTTTCGGGGAAAGTCCAGCGAAGACCACCGTCTTCATAAACTTCCTCGTGGTGGATCGAAAATCAGCGTATATCCCTTGGGGCGGCCGTCTCTTACCAAGGTCGGGGCAGCCTTGCATCCTTCATATCTCTGTGTCAAATTTTCTACCCCAAATGGTATCGGGGTCGTGCGAGGAAGTCAACAGGAGGCACGGTCTTGCTACCAGATAGCCCTCCAAGATCGAAAGAAGGCTCAAGCGACTCCCGTTATGGAGATAGCACAAGGTTCACCCTACTTTCCCTCCAACACCTCGTTGGATCCGAGAGAAAATGCTCTTAAGTCAGGAACTCCTGGGGAGGAAACAATGGCGATTCACCTGACCGAAGACAACCCGTCTAAGATCGTGTACATTGGATCTTCTTTAACCAGTGTCCACCGCGGAGATTTGATCCGTTTCCTCATTGAATACCAGGACGTGTTTGCTTGGTCTCATAAAGATATGCCAGGCATCGACCCCAATGTCATCGTACATCGTCTCAATATCGATCCAAAGCATAAACCCGTACACCAGCGTCGATGAGCTTTCACTGCAGAAAGGCAAATGGCGATCAAAGCTGAAGTCGAGAAGTTACTCACGGTCAATTTCATAAAAGAAGTAGACTACCCAAAGTGGGTCGCGAACGTGGTCCTTGTCCGGAAAGCTAACAGCAAATGGAGAATGTGCGTCGACTATTCAGATTTAAACAAATCTTGCCCCAAAGATAGCTTCCCTACCCCGCGGATTGACCAGTTGGTCGATTCAACAGCTGGACACGCTCTGCTCAGTTTTATGGATGCTTATTCTGGTTACAACCAGATCATGATGCATCCACCTGATAGCCAGCATACCGCATTCATCACAGATCAGGGATTATATTGCTACCAGGTAATGCCGTTCGGTCTTAAAAATGCAGGGGCCACTTATCAACGTCTCGTCAACAAAATATTCGCTGCTCAAATCGGTAGGAATATGAAAGTTTATGTTGACGACACGCTCGTGAAAAGCACCGTAGAAGATGATCATATTTCTGATCTTCGAGAAGCCTTCGACCTAATGAGGAGGTATCAAATGAAATTGAACCCAGAAAAATGTGCGTTCGGTGTGTCTGCAGGAAAATTTCTCGGGTTCATGGTTGGCCAACGCGGAATTGAGGCAAATCCTGAGAAGATAAAAGCATTGATAGAGATGAAATTCCCCGCCACTCTGAAAGACGTCCAGCGTCTGGCTGGTCGCGTCGCATCGTTAAACAGGTTCATCTCGCGAGCATCTGACAAGTGTTTACCATTCTTCAAACTCCTTCGTGCAACGGCCAAGTCTGATTGGAAATGGACGCCACAATGTGAGGAAGCCTTTCAACAATTGAAGCTATACATGAGCACACCCCCCATTTTATCTAAGCCTGTAGCACATGAGCAACTCATTCTTTATCTCTCTGTGTCCACTACGGCCGTTAGCGCCGCTTTAATAAGAGAAGATTTCGGGGTACAGAGGCCCGTTTATTATATCAGTCGAGCAATGGTTGATGCAGAAACTAGGTATTCTGATATGGAGAAACTGGCCCTAGCCTTGGTCACGGCAGCTCGAAAATTGCGACCATACTTTCAAGCCCACGCTATTTTAGTACCGACGAATCATCCGCTACGACAAGTCCTTAAAAAACCTGAGACTTCCGGACGGTTAACTAAATGGGCAGTCGAGATCAGTGAGCAAGATATCTCATTCTGCCCTAGGACCGCGATAAAGGGCCAGGCCGTGGCTGATTTCATCGCCGAATTCACGTACTCTCCTGATGATAATACCATGACCAGTGACCAGCCTCCTTGGTCACTCTTCGTGGACGGGTCGTCGCGGGCCACTGGTAGCGGAGTGGGCCTGATTTTAGTAGCTCCCGACGGGTCACATTTTCAATATGCTCTACGTTTCGAATCTTGCGTCTCAAATAATGAAGCAGAATATGAGGCCTTGATCGTTGGCCTCGAACTAGCCATAGTCCTTGCAGTTCAGAATTTGTTAATTCATAGCGATTCCCAGCTCATTGTTAACCAAGTCCTTGGTGAATTTGAAACCAAAGAAGAAATGATGGCTTTATACAAGTCCCGTGTCCTCATCCTGCTCGCAAAACTGAAGACTTATGAAATAATTCATATTCCTCGCGAGAAGAACCAACTTGCTGATTCCTTGGCAAAGCTCGCTTCTGCACCAGAATCTGAGTTATCACATTCGATCCCCATCGAGCATCGTCAGAACCTGAGTATCGACCAAGCGACTCTCGAGCATGTAATATCGGTACAATCATCTCCATGCTGGATGGATCCTATCATCCTTTATCTCAGAGACGGACACCTACCAGAGGACAAGAAAGCTGCAAGGCAACTTCGTCTTCGGGCTGCCAGGTATACTCTGCAAGACGGAATATTATTGCGCAAAAGCTTTTCCTTGCCTTATTTAAGGTGTCTTCATCCAGAAGAAGCACTTCATGTTCTAGACGAAGTACACCAGGGGGCATGTGGTAACCATCCCAGGGGGCGATCCCTAGCATATAAAGCGATGAGGCAAGGATATTATTGGCCCACTATGAAAGTAGATGCAATTGAATTTTCTAAAAAATGTACCCCAGTTGATAGCCCTTGGCCTTTTGCTCAGTGGGGGGTCGATATCATCGGGCCCTTACCCATGGGAAAGGGACAAAATAAGTTCGCGATTGTGGCGGTTGATTACTTCACCAAATGGGCCAAGGCAGAACCATTAGCCAAAATTACTGAGAAACAAACTACCAAGTTTATATGGAGAAATATTATATGTCGTTATGGACTCCCCCACACTATAATCACCGACAATGGAACGCAGTTCGACAACGCAGCCTTTGATGAATTTTGTGAAAAATGGAAGATACGTAATCTCCGCACTTCTCCATATCATCCTCAGGCGAATGGACAGGTCGAGGCAGTGAATAAGATCATCAAGCACCATTTAAAGACCAAGCTAGGTGAATGTAAAGGGGTGTGGCCAGAACTCCTGCCAGAAGTATTATGGGCATATAGAACCACGGCTTGTACATCAACAGGTGAAACCCCTTTCTCCTTAGCATTTGGTGTCGACGCAGTGGTACCAGTGGAAATTCAAGTGCCCTCGTATCGGATCGAGCAGTATGACCCCGCGAGTAATCAGGAAAACCTCCGACTTCATCTCGATCTCTTGGAAGAGCGAAGAAATGCTTCCCAAGTACGAGTGGCAGCATATCAACAACGTATTGCTCGTTATCGAAATAATAGGGTTCGGCCTAGATCCTTCCAGCCCGGAGATTTGGTCCTGAGGCAAAAACTTGGAGTTCCTGCTCGTTCGTTGGATCCAAATTGGGAAGGCCCATATCGGGTTATTAGGATTGTGCGACCCGGTACTTATTATCTTGAAGACATGCAAGGGAAGCCCGTACGTCGCCCTTGGCACGTGGAGCATTTGCTACGATACTACTCCTAGATTTGATGTAGTTCTTAAACAACTTTTTATGAATAAAGTGAAAGATATCTTTTGGTCGCTACTCCATTAACTTGGACCTGAATAGCCCCGAAGAGGATGCATATAATCCCTTGGCCAATCGCCTACCTTTGGTAGGGTTAAATTCACCTAGGATGGTCGCATTTCCATTTTATGGATGACCTTCATACCCTTGGTAAACTCGGAGTCTCAATCGATAGATCAGTCTATCTCCACGAGGGTTTGGTCGCTACGACCCCCCGGATTGAGCACATTATCTCTCAATCGATAGATCAGTCTATCTCCACGAGGGCATGGTCGCTACGACCCCCCGGGTTGAGCGTAACTCATTACAATAGGAAGGCATTCAGTGCACGAAAAGAAAGTAAACAAGAACGAGAAGGCATTTATTGCATGAAAGGGAAAGAGTAAATAAGAAGAACACTTCCAAAAAATCTTTTCATTGATGATAAAATGTTTACACAATATCTGCTCGCGAGTACAAAGAGAGGAAAAAGAAAATCAGTCTCTTGGAGGAGGAGCTGTGCTCTCGACTTCAGGGCCCATTTCTGGAGCCCCTTCAGCCTGCGTGGCTTCAGTCACCTCGTTCTCAGCAGCAGCTTGCTCTTCGGCAGCAATGATGGTCGCGACTCGACTAAATTTCCACATATCGAAGGATGGGATCATTCGTTGCACTACTCTTAGCGCAAAGTCGCAACCAGCATCATATGACTCGTACCTTTCGTCGTCATATAGCTGCGAAGTCCGGAACTCGGAAATTGCCCGAGGACCTTCCTCCGAGAGCATTTTTACAAGGGCGACTTTCTCCTCGTCCCAGTGGATCGAGTCGTCCCTGAGCTGTGCAAGAGCGGAGCGCCCCTTCATTTTCTGCCTGCGGAAAGGCTGCGGAAAGCTGGCGCTCATTAATTCCAGCCCATCATGTGAGGCTCCGTTCTCAATAAAGGCAGTGGGCGGTTACGTGTGGTAGTGAGCTAAGTCCTTCCCTTCAAAATTCTTGGCGGCAAGGACTGGGGGGCATCTGTTATAGGCAAAATAAGGGAGATCAACTCAGTTGTCCAGATTATACACGGACGCCCATTCGACTCTCGAGAACATCTGAACAAGAGTCGCAGATCGGGTTAGTGCAGGATGCCCGTCCGACTCTCGAGATCATCTGATCACAAGTCGCAGATCGGGTAAGTGCAGGATACCCGTCCGACTCTCGAGATCATATGCTCGAGAGTCGTAGGATGGATAAATACGGAGCACCTACTCGCAAGGCGTCGAGCTCCCATAGCTAGATTCCCTTCTTGAACCGCGAGCAGACCTTCTCACAAGTCGTTGAAAGGTGTTACGTCAAAATGAGCGAGCACTTGGACTCGCGACCATATTCCAACATGCGAACAGCTTTTCCACGACGACATCTCTTAGCCTTCAATACCAGCACCCGATTCCCGTCGAGCAGCTTGTCCAATCCCACTGCGATGCCAGGCAGGTCTACACCCAGTTCGGTGGTTTTTGTCTTGTCGGCGTCTCCTTCCTTTTCGCTGGCTATGACTCCAACTACGGTTTCCAGCTCTACATGAGCGATCATCGCTATTACTACGCCTACCGGCAGCCTGTATAAGTCGGTTTTGAGCTTATCTTCTCTGGTGGTTCCGGATCTCAAGGGATTGCCATCAAGGAACGTGATTTTCGAAATAAGTCATTGGGTTGGATCTCGTCTCTAAGGATGAAGATCTTATCCCACGAAATCAGCAAGATCTCAGTATCGTACACGAGATCAGCGGGATCTCGATATCTTACGTAACAGGTTGAACCGCTTCAGATATATATAAAGGGATGACTCCATTAAGAGAAAGGTACACACTATTCGATCTGTCCCGTTTTGCCTGGCTACTCTTCTTCTTGCTTTGGCCTGACTTAAGCATCGGAGGGCTAACGGCTGGACCCCAGCCACCCTTAGTTGCTGTCTGTCTTCTTTCAGGATTGGTGAGGGAAATCTCCGTTGGAGAGAAGGTGAACGTCCGGAGGATCCTGTTACAAAATCTGACATTAACACCATCCAACCTTTGATTAAGCCACACAAACTTTGAATCCAAAACTTTGGTGGGCCCCAAGATTTTATGGCAGGTGTTAAACACCACATTTTATTATTATGGTGTGGTCTGCCTGACTTTGAATCTGCCTCATACTTTGGCTCGTGCCCTAAGATGATATGGAAAGATGGATGTATGGCATGGATAAAACACATAAATCACGGTGGGGCCCGCAGAGCACCGCATGCAATCCTTGTTCGGCGGTGTCTTTGAGGCAGGTTAAAGGATTTCCGAATTAGGTGTGCTCGGCCTCACCCAAAGCACTGTGATCCTGACCTTGGGCCCACCTTGATGCATGTATTGCATATCCAGGACCTCCATCCGTTTTTCTGGCTCCTTTTAGGGCATGAATCCAAAAATTAAGCACATTCAAATCTCAAGTGAATCACACAGTGCTGATTGAATGGTCACCATTAAAAAATCTCTATGGCTCACTGTAATGCCCACCATTAGTTTATTTGCCATCGAACCTGTTCATAAGGACACACGGACCTGGATGAAGGGAAAAAACAAATATCAACTTGATCCAAAACTTTTATAGCCTGCATTCTTAGTGGTGGGTGTTCAATAACCACTGTTTCCTCTAGCATGGTCCATCTTAGATCTGGATCTGCTTCAGTTTTAGGCTCATGCTCTAAAATGATTTGGAAAAATGGAATATGACCTGGGTATACAATACATATATCAAGGTGAGGCCATGGTCAGGGCTGCAAGGGCCATGCCGCACCTGGTCCAGATATGAGATGTCATTTAACCTGCTGAAAATACACGATGGTAATTGCATTGGGTGCTATGTGGATGGAAAATATTTATAAATTCACGATGGTGATAGCATACGGTGCTATTTTACTTTCATTATGAATATCTTCATTGTCATCATTTTTTATTTTTTTTCATGGTGTATTTGGGAGTTTGTTTCCAAATAAAAAACTCAAAAAATAAAATAAAATCAAGGTTGATATTTTAAATTCCTATATAAAATTTTTTTTACGGATGCTGATATATCAGCTAATATGAAATCGTCATCGGATTTGACCAATGTGGGCTCCACTACCTTTTTTTTTATCCATGCACTCATCCAACGGCTCTTAGTAGCTAAGAAAAACCTTCTCCTTTATCATTTTTTTAATATTTTTATTATATATAATTATTATTTTTAATTTTTAATTAATATTTTAAATAAAAAAGCCTCATTTGGCTGCTCGCCTAAGGCCTCAGCTTGCCTTGAGACGGCCCTAAACTCATGAAAAGATTTTGGATGTAATCCGAGCTTTTATCTTAGATTTCAAATCCTCCTGTTGCAGTCCCGACAATTTGAAACTCTCCGTTACCTTAGGGCTTGTTTGGCACCATTGATTTGAGAGGAAGTGATGAGAAGTGGATTCCATGATATAAATTCTCATCAATTCCAAGTCTTATCAACTCTAAATTTTTTGTTTGACAACCAAGATTTGGAGAGAAATCAAACATGAGGGAATGAACGGTGTGCATTTTTATCCCACCGTATCAGCCTCAATCTTTAAATCCATGCCGTCCATCCATTTTTACAGATTATTTTATGTCAGGATCCAAAAAATAAAGCATATCCACATCTTAAGTGGACCATAAAACAAGAAAAGTGAAGACTGGGTCTTTTTTTATACACAAAAGTTTTGGATTAAACTGATATCTATGTTGTCCCTTCATCCAGGTCTTTGTGACCTTATCAACAAGTTGGATGGAAAATATACATCACGTTGCGTCCCCACAATTAGGGACACATCACGTTGGGTCCCACATTGGGGAGGATTACTCCTCAAATCCCACATTTTTTTTTAGAGGATTTAAAAAGGAACTAAAAGTGCCTTTATGAACTCTCATAGATTCCTCTCAAATCCACTTCTCATCAAATTCATGGTGCCAAACAGATTTGGGATTTGAAATCTCCCAAATCCATGGTGGTGTATATAGGCTTAAACAAACAACAATCAGCCTTTTTCTTCTTACACTAAATAGGTTCAACAAGCAGCAAACAGGCCTGATTGAGACTGCATTGGCAATGGTAAGACAAGATGGGATAGGGCTAACGTAGATAGGCTATCTATCTTTATGTTTTGCCTACACCATCCATCCATCTTGAGAGGTCATTTTAGGACATAAGCCCAAAAAAGAGGCAGATGGAAGGCTCAAGTAGACTGCACTAAATAAAGTAGGATTAACACAGAAGGTTTGGATCAAGCTGATATTTATGTTTTTCCTTCATGCATGTCAATGTGACCTTATGAACAGCTTGGATGTCAAATAAGCATCACTGTCAGCCCTGCAAAGTTTTCACCGATAAGAGTTCAATCCCCACTTCTTCATGTGATGCAGTCCATCTGAGACTTTGATCTCCCTTCTTTTTAGGCTCATGCCCTAAAAACATATTTATCATGGTGGGCACATAGAGCCCCTAACATGATCGCCCATCTCTAGCTAGGCCGCGGTGGGGTAGCACCAAGTTTTAATTGTTGCTGCTACCAAACACGCGAAAAGGTTAGAAGAGCGGATTGGGTGCGGCCCTTACCATGAGCTTAATGTGGGCCCCACCTTGATGTATGTATTATGTATCCATGCCGTTCATCCGTTTTTCTATATTATTTTATGACATTAACAAGAAAATGAAACAGATCCAATTATCAAGTGGACTATAACATAGGAAAATGTGTTGATTGACCATTAATGGGCCACAAAAGTTTTCGATCAAGCTGATTTATTTTTTTTCCCTTCATCCAAGATTATGTGACCTAAAAACAGATTGGATGGTAAATAAATACTATGGAAACATTAAGGTGCGCTCTAAGAAGTTTTTAATGGTAGTACCGTCAATCACCACTGTTTCTTGTGGTACAGTCCACCTGATAATTGGATCTGCTTCATTTTTGGGATAATGCCCTTAACTATCCAAAAAAAAACCGATGGACAATGTGGATACATAATATACAACGTGGGCCCCACGGTAAGGGCTGCACCATCTTGGGCGAGGCCGATGTCTCACCAAATCTGCTCTCAAAGCTTAGACCGTGCCTACTTCGTCATCGGGCCAAATGGTGTCCAGGCCCAGTCCACAGATGAAAGAGGGATGGGTGTGGCCATGGACTGGGCCAGCCCAGCCCACTTCTCCCCCAGTTGAGTCCGACTCTTGTTGGAGGATTGTGGGGCCCACCAGTGATGCGTTCATTGAATCCAAACCGTGCATCTGGTGAGACTTCTCACGTTCACCGTAATCCCAAGAATCATACCCATAAAAAACTCATGGCCCAGGGGCAATGTACAATCATGCGAGCCAAAATATTCACTATGTGGCCAACCAAAATTTAAAATGTATTTTAGGCGTCCTTTAATCCTAGCCCAGTGGAAGCACCAAGTGAGTAGGTTGGATGACATATGAACAATGTAGCAGATATATGTGTTGAGACCCATTTTCAGCATCCTGAAGTGGACTAGTCGAAGGCCGCCACGTGTTAGCACTATGGGGCTATGACTAGTAAAAATTATACTCTCGCTCAAGAGTATCTTTGTTTGATCTTCCTCAGGTTACGCATTATATTATTAATGTGGAAGCACATACCCTTACACCTGCTTTTAGGATAACAAATCAACAGATGCCACGTAGCCATGTTTATTGTGTTAATTGATGAAGCAACATACCTATCATGCCTATAAAAGACTCGTTGAGAGAGCAGATCTTATCTTGTATTTGTTTATGATACACCTGATGAAACCATTTCTTAAAATCCTTCTAAAATGGGAGATCTTCCTAGAAACGTTAGGAGAGACTATAGCATTCGAGAAGATTCTAAATGTCCGAATATCATATCGATACCCCAAGTGAACCTAGTCATGGTTCGGACCCAAATCAAAATAAACAGACACATTGATCGGGTTAGATCCTGAGTCATTCACCAAATAGAGAAAATGAAAAGGGGCTCGAACAAGGATATGATCTGTCCAATGACATAAAAGATTCAGTCCACCCAATTCGAGCTCAAGTCAGGGTTCAATTGGAATCAAGAGTTTTGAAGATCTTGATATGATATATCTTGCCCATCTATCCCTCCAGCACTCTAAACCATCAGGGACGCTAATTAAATTCAGGAAGTGGTTTGATTGGGACCATCCAATACCTCAGAGCAAAAGAGACACTAAGTGGCCATGATCAATTTGAGGTCCAAAATAAGCCATTGATGCCTGTATTGATTTCAAATCTGATTAATGGGCCATGAAGATCTCCGTAACAGAATCAACTACAAGAAAAAGATCCGATAAGCCAGTCATTTCAGGTTTAATTAGAGTCATTTATTTCCAATGTAAGTCAAATACGCGGAGGACCTATGATCAACAAAGAAACCCAATGAATGTTCTGTCGCCTCAAAGGAGCACATGAAGATGAGATAGAGCCTCTACACCAAACACATTTATTGACTTTTCAATTTATCTTTCTTCGCATAACTTAGCCTAATTCTAACTTATATCAGTGCTACTTAGCAGCTTCCACTACAATACCTTAGAAGTAGAAGTAAATATTTGCAATCTTAAGTTGTAGAATCGTGATCAACTAAGTTTTGATTTAGCTTATTAAACCTATTTGATCATATCCTACTGACTACCTACCTTAATCGTCTGTTCCAATAGATGCATCAGGTATTTATATTCTTTCTCTTTTTTTCTTCTTTTTTCTTTTTTTTGTTGTTTCATACTTTATCGATCATAATGGGTCACAAATTCTCATGTTTAGCCTTCTTTAATTTGTTTGCACATGCTTATCCTCATAAGAAATATTGAACTATAGACTACAACTATAGACTACAGTAATGATGAAAGAAGTCTTTAAACTCGTAGACTCACGATATTGTCACAAGGCAAAAAATATTCATTCAAAAAGACTAACCCCTAACTTTAAGTAAATCGCCTAAACACTGAGTACACATTGGTGGGTGAGAGGATAATTGAATCCTATGTCTGGTCTCCAATCTATACATTTCAACGCAACAAACACCGACGGTTCAGTCAAACTTTGAGTTAAGTGACTCTGACACGCTGTGCATCTTACCCATACACGAGAGCTGAATATAAGCCCTTGTTCACACATGTGACCTAGAATAATTGAATTGGCAGAAGTATCGGGATCCATCCGATAGCTTCCAGTGGTAGGAATCCCCTTCCAAGGTCCCCCAATGCTCACTTTGGCAAGTACACTGTTGGAAATCCAGCCAATGGAAACAATGAAGAAGATCGAACAATCAACACATGACCACACAAGCAATCAACGCAAAAGCACATGAATTTTACGTGGAAAACCCTTGCGGGAAAGAATCATGTAGATCCCCAAAGATGAACAAAAGCTCTCAAACCTCTCTCCCAAAACTCTAACCTCATTTAGAACACCTAAGTGTTGCTTAGATACTTGCCTACCATGATGAGGAAACATATATATATATATATATATATATATATATATATATATATATATATATATATATATATATAAGAGAAAAAATGGATTTGGAAACTTGTACTACAAAAATCGCGCAAAATTTCAAATCCCGCACAACGGCCAATTGGTCGCCGACCGACCAAATTGGTCCAGTGAGCTTCTCGAAAAAACATGCCTGCTGCCAATTAATTCAACAGGTCGATCAAACATGCCTGCTGCCAATTAATTCAACAGGTCGATCGACCGGTCTAAGACCCTCCAAAAATCTGTCCAACCTCCCTGTGCATTGCTGTCCATTGGCCAATCGGTCAGTGGACTCTGAATTTGTACAGTTTTGAGTTCTTCATAACACACACCTGAGTTATATAGATCAACTGTATTCTGGCGTCTAGGTCTAACATTGAGTTTTGCATCTAATGAACGGATTGGATGGAACTCACACATGAAGGCGGCCCCACGCAGCTTGAGCGTGTGATAATTACCGTGAGTTTGGACGTATGTGATCTTTACCCGGAATGGGATCAGAACGAAACGGACACGGTAGGAAGATACAAGCCTTCCAATAAGTTGATCCCGTCCAGCATTTTTATCATTGAATCCATTTTAATCTTGACCGTCCAGTCAAAGGCCACCAGCTAGATAGATACAACTGTCCCTTATGTGCATTTTTAACTACTGGCCATCCAGAGATAGGACCCAATAGATGGACGATCCAGATCCACCGCCCTTCTCACAACTAGTCAGGTAGCGGAAATTTAAGAGACTTTAGGAAAGTTTGGATGAGTGTAAAATTCTAATTACGAAACAAATCAAGAATAGAAAGTAATTCTCTAATCCTGAGATAAACAGCAACTACGGAGTGGATTTCTAACAAACATTACGGTGGGCCCCACCTAGCTTCCGTCGCAGCCAGTTCTGCGAAAGCCTTTGGCAGGAAATTCGCGTGCGGTGGCGGGAAAAATAAGAAGGAAAACTGAACTCTCTCTCGTTTTTGAAAAAGAGTAATCCGAGGCGACCGTTGGCACTCGACAGTTAAGTCTCCCCTAAAACCCTAATCTCCCATTCTCTTACCAAGATTTCAAGCCCAGAGAAGGAAAGGAAGGGCAAAAACCCTCTCATCTCATTGGAATTGTCTTCCCCCTTCGATTTCCACCCATTCGAGATCAGTGCCCGCCGATCGTAGAAACTGACACCCTCGATGTCGGATTGGTATTTCCCGCCTCGATCGCCAAGCAATTCAACCTTCTGCGATCCGGTATTGATCTTTCATTGCATTCAATACTTCGTCAGTTTTTTTTTGTTTTTTTTTTTTTTTTGATGATTTTGGTGATGGCCCGTCTCTCTTTTCTTGTGTTCTCAAGGGAGATCGGTTCATACCCACGAGAAGTTTGATGAATTTAGACATTGCTCAATGCTCGCTTAGAAGAAAGCAGGAAAGCGTTGATCCGACAGCCGACTCATCGCCCCCGATTTTGACAGTGAAGGTTCTTTGGATCTTTGGTGTTTTCGAATTCGAAGATATGATCACGTGATTTTTCAAATCTTTTTTTTTTTTTGTTTATGAATCTTTCTCTTTTTTGGGTTTTCTTGTTTTGCTGCAGGAAGAGTACAGAAGGAAGCTGGAGGAGAATCTGATGATGGATTCGGAAGGAAAGCCTTTCAAGATGCTCGTTTTCAAGGGGAGCCCGAGAACTTGTAGAACCCAGGTGCGTCTTGTGGACGAAATGCTGCAGCAGGACAGAAACAGATCCAACACCGTCAAGACGTTTCGATACCTCCCCAAGGTATATCTTGCACCTTTCCTTCTATGTTTCTGCTTCAAGGGCATTCCAAATATTCAAATTTTCAGAGGGAAACAGAGAATTTTATGAATTTTACGGTTTTGGTATTTCGATGGTTTGATGGTTTTTCTCAACCAGCTGTTCGTAATGGGAATCGAGTGATTAAATCTCTAGTCTACATTATCGAGCTTTTATACCAACTTCACCTGAATTAACAGAATTTTCATTGGGGCCAATAGTCTGTACTGGTGGGGATATCTTGCAGTGATGATGTTCATACAGATCATTCGTCTGGTGGACCCCAATGTGGATGTGCAACAGATCAGAAATCCACTCTGTTGAACAATCGCAGCCATCCAATTGGTGACTTCCTCAAGTTGCATATGCATATTTCTGGTTGAACAATCACTGTGTTTTGCAGCATCGCCCATCCATGATGTGGGCTGCCAGAACATGGCTTGGATCACTGAAAGATGGGCCCCATGTGTACAGGAAGCTGTTCGAACAGAAACGCAGAAAATCCTGGCCAGATATACTACCATAGGAATTCAGACAACAAGCAGCATTCTTTGAAACTATCTGATTTTATTTCTGCTATGCCTGCAGTCAGCTGAAAAGGTGCTGGATGCACCTGACCTAGTGGACGACTATTATTTGAATCTCATGGACTGGGGGCAAAATAATATCCTCGCCGTCGCATTGGGATCTGTTGTATATCTATGGAATGCTGAAAGTGGCACAGCTCAGAAACTCATGGAAATAGTTGAGGATGAAGCATATCCAACGAGTGTTGCATGGTCAAGAGATGGGAAAACAGTGGCAATTGGGCTTAATGACTCCAAAATCCTGCTATGGGATGCTGCAACATCGCGTGAGGTTAGCTTTCAAAACTGTCTTGTGCTCCCAACTCAACACTATTACAGTAATGCAAGTGAATACGCATTGCACCCTATTAAGCTGAGCCAACCTTCATTTCAAAATATGCTTTTTCTTGGAAAGTGCAGAAACCCCATTCCGCATTGAGTGAATTCGAGCAGTGGCCATTTCTGCCAATGGCCACTCTGATCAATGCATATTTAGGAACTTCCCACTAGTATCTCTCTATTCTGAGTGGGTCTTTAGGAGCGGTTTAGGAATGATGAATCGTCTTAAGTGGGTCATATGGATAATGCAGAAGGGGAACCTAAATCATGTTTGTGTGGTAGATGTTTTCACTAATTATGCACTTATCAGCCTCAGCAGTAGGGATGGACATGGATCAAATTCAAAGTGGATCTACGCATATCCGAATCCAATCCGATTAAGAATAACCAATATCCGTATTCGATCTGATATCCAACTGATCCCAAAAAACAAAATTCAAATTTGAATTAGTTAAAGATGCAAAAATTCGGATTCAATCTGAATTCAATCCAGTTATATTGTTAATGCATTTCCCCCCTTTTTATCCAACAATCCA
Source organism: Liriodendron chinense (assembly GCA_003013855.2). NCBI lineage: Eukaryota > Viridiplantae > Streptophyta > Magnoliopsida > Magnoliales > Magnoliaceae > Liriodendron > Liriodendron chinense. The sequence continues at coordinate 6,628,569 of PVNU02000637.1, read as the reverse complement.
TTAAAAGAATAATGGATTTTTGTTCCTAAATTTGTAAACCTCCCATCGAAACCGAACTACACCTTTAAAGCATCACCCATTATGAACAGATCGTATCAGATCGCATCTTTACATATGTATGGGATCGCATCTTTATTGAATTGAACCATGGTGTATCCAAATCTGATCTGATTATAAACAGATCCTGTTTTCAGGATTCAAATTTGTCCTGATAGATCTGATTAATGATTCGAATTCGATTTGATAGTTTAGAATCCATATGGGATCCGGTTCAAGATACGATCCATTGATGGCCCTACTCTGCAGAAGCACAATTGCATTGACCAGCAAAAATTAGTTCAGTTGTTAATGTCTAAATTGTAATTACATTAGGTTGCAATTATGTTATTTTCATGTTGGAGTTGTAAGGGTAATTAGAATTTGTCGATTTCCTTCTTATCAAACCAATTATTTTAATTCTATTCCATAGTGCATCCAAATAAAGCCCAACTGCAATCAGCTGTAGGAAAAGATAACTAGGTAGTAATTAGGCTTTTGATGCTACAATGTCTAAGTCACTTTCAACAGGTGAGAAGCTTGGAAGGGCATTGGGCTAGAGTGGGAAGCCTTGCATGGAACGGAAACCTCTTAACATCAGGGAGCCGGGACAGCACCATTATCAATCATGATGGTAATTCAACATTCACAGAATTGTTTTGATTATTTGAAATTATAAGGAAAAAAGGATCATTATGTCTATGTTCTTACACCAGTGAGAGAAGGTTATGGATTTGCATCTTGTTTGCGGGGGCATAATGAAGAAGTGTGTGGTTTAAGATGGTCCAGCAGAGGCAATCTACTGGCGAGTGGCGGCAACGACAACATCCTTCATGTATGGGAAGCAGCACGCATGGCATCATCCAAATGCCTGTTCCGGTTCGAAGACCATTGTGCAGCAGTCAAGGGCCTTGCTTGGTGCCCACACCAATCTAATATACTGGCCTCTGGTGGTGGCACAGCGGATCGGTGCATAAAGATATGGAATACTCAGACAGGACAATGTCTCAACAGCGTAGACACCAAAGCACAGGCAGGTTTTACTACATAGTTATTCCGCTAAACACTTAACTGATTTATTCGTGGCGAACAACATGCTATTTTTCAATTATACAAGCTTACATTTCAACAAAAAAAAAAAAAAAAAAACTGTACTATAACTTATTGTTTGATATTTCCATTTGTCGCTTCCATTTCAATTTTGGACTCTTTTGGGTTCTCAATTGAAATGAATTGCAATTCATTTGATTTGTTATGGGTGAAATACAAAAGTGGGGGGGTTTACACTGTTTTAATCCATAATGAAAACCAGATCCTCAGTTGCAATTACATGTTTCAAGTTCGACTTTAAGCAATAGTGATTGCAATTTGTGGGTCAGTCTCATGAATTTGAGAATTTGGTTGTTTAAACTCTATCGAATCAAATGATTTCAGTTTAGTTCAATTCAACATGCACCTTAGTTGTTAATGTAAGTCGTTATCATGTGATACATATGATATATGTGGGATCTATAGCTGATGTGGTACAGTCACGATCCCGCACTTGATGTGTCTGTATTTGCGAATTTTGGGTTGCTTGGTCGTATATCCACTCATATCTGCATTTTGTTTGCTGATGCAGATTTGTGCACTGGAGTGGAATAGGCATCAGAAGGAGATTTTGAGTGCCCATGGATTCAGACAAAACCAGCTCTGCTTGTGGAGATACCCTTCTATGTCGAAAATCGGAGAGCTAACGGGCCATACATCCAGAATCCTTAATCTTTCCCAGGTAATAAAAACTCGCACAAACCTCCCGAAACGTGATTGTTCTGGCCGGAACCGAATTGGGTTGTGAGTCTTGTGACAGGCTAATTGGTTTCAGTCCCTGCGGTGAGTCTTGTTCTGAAACTTAGTGACTTTTTTATTGGTTTCTGCAGAGCCCAGATGGATTGACTGTAGCATCAGCTGGGGCGGATGAGACCCTTCGCCTCTGGAAGGTGTTTGGACCACCTAATCCCACCTCTTCAAAGGTTGACGATAAGGAGAGTACAAGCCCATTATCTGTCAATAGATTGCACATACGATGAATCTGTGCTGTTACAAAGGCAACGAATCCCTGACGAGTCCCAAGAAGTTTCATTTTATTGTGGGTATTCCACCAGGGTTTCGGTAAATGTAAGGAAGTTGTCAATATACATCTTTCAGAGAAAGTTGAGAAATGTGATACATTGAAATTGAGGGAATGAAATCTCCTTCACTGTGCAAACTAATCGTAGAACATATTTGAAAATGAAAATGAAGGTGATCTCTTTGTTAATCTCCCTCTCTCTCTCTCTCTCTCACACACACACACACAAGTGTGATACATTGAAATTGAGGGAGTGTCCTGTTGTCATATGGTCCTGATCCACAGTTTAGCGGGCCGCACAATCAGTGAAAGAGTAGATCGATTGAAACCCTGAAAAGATTGTGCAAGACAATTAAGGGGAAAAAATTTGTTTTTATTCAATTTCTCACTTACTAAATTAGCAACATGCAACATGGTTGTGGACGACCACTCCATGCAGCTTATTAAGAAACAGAACGAATGTTCAAACTCAATCACACATTACACGGTTGCAAAGATTTCCAAGGCCCATCAAGGAGAACCATTGTTGAGGGCCCCACATTTTTTCCTGATCTCGCCTTGATCGCCTGTGAGGACCTCGACCGCGCCTAGCTTGACCATGGCATTGCCAAATTGAGTGAAGAAATCAGTGCTAGAAGCGAGGTCCTCGACCGTGGCCTTCGTCGATGAGTCCAGCGCCAGCTCTTGATCGATCTGAAGAACACCTCTGTTTCTCTTTATCTGCTTGTAGTAACTGTTGTCGACGGTTTCACCATTTAGTAGATTTTGGTCGAGGTTAGCCGTGTTATCAGTCACCGCGTTCTGGGGACATCTTAGCCTTAGTGTGAATAAAAGAAAAAGATCCATGGTCGGATCGGGTTTGCCAGTCCCTTGAAAATTGTACAAACGGTCTTTGAAGAGCGAACAATGGGCCACCCCAACAGTGTGACCACCTACATAGTTCAAATTTGATCTTAGCATTCACTTAATTATGAAAAGGTCTGGTTCGTGTTTTAAAACATTGTATTAAAACCACTATTTAAAGCTGTTTCTACGCTAAGTTTAAATAGTGGATGTTTTATATGTGGTCCTGGTTTTGGTAAGAGATCAAATGACTAACCCAAGAGAAGAACCATGTCCGTTGGATCGAGACCCTTTTTCGCAAATGCTTGGATGGATTGGGCCACAGATATGGTAGGGGACGGAAGATCAACAGTGCTAGCCTCTGAAGATAGGCCATCCTTCCTTCCCGTCTGTACCACATATCTTCGTCCACCGCTCTGCATGTAAATGATCATAATTTGAAACTGAGCTTAGTAAAACTAGCATATACAATGCAGCCGGTGAAAGAGGAAGTGGTTTGCATGGCAGTGGCAGAGAAGTGAAAGTAGAGGTCTCAACGGTCCAGACCAAGCTCTGTCCAAGCCCTGTCCAGGCCCATATCAAGCCTAAATAGTTCAGCTATTGAACATTAGCCATCCATGATAAGACCCCTTGACGGAACATTAGCCATCAGGTGGGCCACGCTGAGCTGATCTTCTGGCTAAGAACTCAAGTAAGTCGGATCTTCAGGTGTGCCATATAGTACGAAGCAAAGGATGGACAACTTTAAAAAAGTATTTTCCAGACATGCATTTATTTTGCATACCATGGCCCACCTGTTTAGTGAACTTACCACCATTTTCTTTCGTTTTCAAAGTCTACCATATAAAAAAATTACACCAATCTGATGATTCTAACCGTCGGCTCAGCAGCCTATAAAATGGATGGTCAAGATCATTTGTAGAAAAAATAGACAACCAACAGTTTCAGCCATTTATTTACTGAGGCCCATCAAGGATTGCTCATGTCCTGGTAAATGGATGGCTATAGAATAGAAGGCACGTGATTGGATGGAATCATGTTATAGAATTTCTGTGATTTTTATGTAGTAGCCATGAATGCATACAGAACCTAATGGATAATCTGGATCTGTTGTCTGCCAAGCAGGAAATTCCTGCTTTAGAGCATTTTCATTGGTCCACATCACACGGCATGACGTCAGTGTGATCAGGTTGCACTGCCGATGTGACTAGAACCTATGTGATGACGTGGACCAATAAAAAGGCTCTGAGCAAGTTTTTCCTACTTGAAGCCAACAGAGGATCCGGATTCTTGTTGTAAAGGTTGCATTCAGAGTTTGAAAATCAGGCGAGTCAACCTGGGACTCAGCTGGGTCAAATGAACCGGTCATTGCTTTGACCACGGGGGAAGAACCAGAATGCACAGAACTCAGGCCTGGTTTCCCAAGTCAAATCATGACTCAGTTAACCCAGCCGTGTCAAGACGGGCCGGGCCAGTCATTAGGAGCAAATCTATAATTTTTTGGGGAGATTGATTAAATTCTTTATGATAAGAATAGTAGACCCGCCTGGTTAACCCACCGTCCTAGGTTGACCCGGAACCAGCAGCCAACCACGTCTTGGTTGTCAAACTATATTTCATTTTGGAACACCATTTTCCCCCATCTTTTTTTCAATTCATTGTCTGGGTCAATGTGTGATAAAGTATGAGGATCAAGTACATTTCTATCAAAGATGGACAGGAAGAAGTCCAAATAAAATGGACAAAATTCAACAATTTTCAGTCAATATCGAAAATTCACCACAAACTCCAAAATTATTACCATAAGTTTTGTAGCTCGATCAATCCATCAACCAATCCATCGATCGGTCCATTGACCGGTCAGGTTGACTGATTGACGAACAATGCAGACTTGTGCGAACTTGCATGTTTATTCGTGATTTCTTTCCTCATTTGTTTAGGATTATTTGATTTACTTTTATAGTTTTGTTTTAGGCTCTATAAGCTCTTTTAAACTTGTTGTTAAGAGATCATCTTTCATATTATCAATAAAAACTTCGACTTTTGTTGTTTTTTCTCCTGTAGATTCGAGAAAGCTCTTGTGGATTCAAGAAGGCCTTATAGATTCAAGGTATTTATCATCTAAGGAAGACGGTGATCGACCGCATCGCGTCCTCCCCTACATCAATTTGCTTAGATAGAGTAGAGAAATCTTCTTGTATGGTGCGTTTGGTTTCACCAAATATCATGAAATTAAATGTGTTACGCACCAGAGAAACGGCATCTCTGGTAGCCGCTACAATGATATCAGCACATGAGACAACGCCGGGGCATGCTATCTCTAGTTTATCCTTTGCTGCGTCAACGATGTCGTAACCTCTAACACTCAAGTTTGGGATTGCAGTTTTCTCCGTCGAGTTGCCATTCAAGAGAATGGATGCATCGCATCCCTGCATGTACAATGATATATAAGCACTGCATTAGCCCATGCATGAGAAAACATTAACTTTCAAATAAGCCATCATTCTTAAATTGCATGCATTGCCATGTAGTAGAGCTTGAGAAACAAAGTTCTAGCATGTTTATGTTTAAGAGTGTGTTTGGATGCACAATTGAATTGAAATGCAATCCCTGATAGGGGTGTTGCATTTTCATTACTTTCAATGACAATTAAGAGCTCATTTGGCACTATGTATTTATATTATATTAGAATCTAAATCACAAATATCATATGATCAAAGTGATTTGCTGTGGAAACGCATTGAAATTCCGCAATATATTCACATGAACTTGAATTTGATCAAATCACCATGAATGGTAATAGGTTACACACCTAATAAAATTAATTGCCAGATTCCAGTGGGGCACACCTGATGAACTGCTCAGGTATTACACATGTGCGACGCATTAGCACACGTGGCTTGTCGTGCTTAGAATTCTCAATTGAATTATTGCTAGTTATTTTAATTGAACATCCAAACGTAGCCCAAGCCATGAACCAGGCATGCATGGCATAGACGAAGCAGAGTGCACGTACCTTAACGAAGCAATCATGGAATTGCATGCGAAGGAGAGCGGCCACAATCGTGCGGTTGCTACGGAATTTCTCGGCGACCACACCTTGGATGATGTCCTCCACGTCTTGGGGTCCGCATTTTCCCTTGTAAAATCCCACCTGGAGCTCACCATGGCATGGGCCAGGGAAATCCACGACTGTGAGTGCAAGCACGAGTGCAAGAACAACACCTTTCATGGCCTTCATTTTTGCTGTGAAGGATTGAATTTGAGACATGTCCCTTCTCAATTTATACCAAGGAAAGAAGCAATTGAAAATCCGTTTTCTCAGTGAGTGGTGCGCACCATCGTTTTTAAGTAATTGCGCGCACGTTTGTTGTATTTTAATTATCTTTATTAAGTAATGGTGCTCCTGGTTGCATTGAGATACTTAGAGAGCTCTATCCATTGATCTACACCGTTCATTAGGTTCAGTGTACATTTCATAGGTTACAATGTAAGGTTCATGCCATTCTGGTAATTTTGGACTATTTGATCAATGGTATTTAATATGGACGTTCCAGATAAGTTACATAAAATAGGTCCAATCAGAAATTTGATCAATCTATTCGTTAGGTCCCACCATGGATTGTTTGTGATTCTAAAAAATTATATTTTTGTATGGAATTTAATCATCCTGTCCATGGCTTTGAAAGTGGATGGTTGTCGAAAATAAAGCCAAATCTAATATAGATTGGATCATCTGATCAGGGTGATTTTTGTATGATAACCTGAGGAATTTGCAGTGGACTTAATGGACCGTTCTGATCTATCGAATGGGGTGTCCAAGTGAGATAATGCAACTCGGAGCAATATAATTTGTAGTGCTTGCTCTGCGAGCACCGGAGCATTTAGTCCATGGAGAAAAGCTTGTAATGCTGGAGTCGTGATTAGTGAACCCACGTCGAGACGTGCCGGCGTGGTAATATGCTAGGACCAGCTAGGCAGGAGATCGGCCTCTTGCTTTGAATCTCGCATCCAAATAATGTGAGTAAGGCACTTCCCAATATTTGTAAGTTTATAAATGTAACTTACCCATTAAAACTATTATTGGACTTTGGTTTAACTTCAATCAAAAGTGTTCACATAGCTGGACACTCATCACATAGCTGCATAAGCTGGATAGGGTACTACTTGGGTAAGTCTCGAAAGTAATCGATGAGCCAGATCAATAGACAAAAGGGCCTACCAACCTGATTCCGTCCAAAATTACTAAAGTCGTGTGAGAACTCAAAACACATCTTTTCTCAATAAAGTTACCCCAATGGGTTTAAATGCCTGGACAATTCGGTTAGAAAGTCCTTTAACGCAACCTAGATATGACTAACAGAACAGATGGACCGGATCGTGGCCGTTTAACTTGATCTCAACTACTCGACTAAGGTATCGAGAGTCACAAACAAATCAAGGACACATTCTCTATACTCTAATCAGATCAAAGTCCACAGAAGCCTGGTCGAAAGGATCCCCAACATCTCTTGAAAATAACCGTTGGACTAGATCAACTAACACTTGAATAGGCGAGCATCATAATCAAGTTATGCACCCTGGACCACCATACACATCAACTTATTATGTCAAAGAAAGGCAATCTCAAACAAGTCCCTTACAGGGCCAGTTTTAAAAAAAGCACAAGAGAAGGCAACAAAAGATCCCCTCAAGTGAACATGTTACTGTAAAGAAAACCTATGGGCCTAAAAATGTCATATGGAGGGCTGACTCTGGGTCTATTTAAGGACCACAACAGCAAACCATTATGGGAGGACATAGGGCTAGAAGGGTGAGAGTTGTTGGAGCATCCTTGGCTAGTTGAAGACCACGTTGAGTCGAGCCAAAATCGGAGTAATATCATCAACCCAAAGCTACATCCGTCAATATTAGCTCTAATCCACTATTGGCTAAAAAAAAAACCCAAGCCCACTGTTACTCTACTCTTACAAATTTTCTAAGCTGAAGAAGTTATTGAAGTAAAAAGTAGAGGGTAAGATATAATCGAGGATATCCGACCATCATTTTTTACAAAGAGTATCAGGTATCATCTTTTCCATTCCGTGTATCAAATCAAATTGCATTCTAGTCCACATGTCCCAAATACATCAGAAAAACACACGCTCACTTTCTTTTGTCTTTAATATTGCAATACTCATTATCTATCTTCTTTTAATTTTTTTGTCTACTCGTTGTTTTAAACCCTATGAAATAAGGTTAGGTTCTATCTATTTTTCTTTCTTGCCTGCCACGAGTCTTAAACTTATAAAGCACGGCTACATGTAATAATATCAAAACTCTATCAAATCCTTTAAAAGATTGTTAAATCTCCTGAATTAGATATCGCATATTGTATGAGTAGAAAATTGTGCCTAGACTCATTCTTTTTCCAAGCCGAAACCCTTACTTGGAATGTACGATCGTAGACCAACTGTATGAGTCACTTGAGTTGGAAGATCTTATGATTCCTCAACCCTTAAGTGATTTTACGATTTCAAGCCGACTATAGATATTACAAGTTTCATTTAGCTAGTGATGGCTCTGAACCAAATATACTTTTACCTTTGAGTTAACCCCACATTTCAATTGCACTATACAAAAAATCAAAGCGAGAGAGTAAGCCAAGGAAGTGAGGGCAACTGCGCGTGGGGGTGCTCACAAGGATAAACATGCTAAAGTCTCCCTAATCACTCTTGGACCTGAAAATCACTCTTGAAAGCCTCAAATGCTTCAGGAACCTGCAGCCGCTCTTTGGAACATGAAATCGCTCTTGAGACTTATAATCGTTGCCGAGATTCAAATAATTCTTCAACTACATCTAGAGCTTGAAAATCGCTTCCAAGATCTGCAATTGCTCGTGACACCTAAAAATTGCTCTTTGAACGCTCTCAGGACCCCTAGTCGCTCCCAAAAACCACAAGTGCTTCCAAATCACTTTCGGGACCTATAATCACTCGTTAATTCCTCTTGGGTTGTGAAACTGCTCCCTGGACTTGTAATCTCGTAGACGATGATGGTAGCACAATCTTCTCCTTTCGATTCAATAGCTACATGGGCATGGTTGTAGCAAAGGAAACGAGTGAAATAATCAAAGGGATGAAATATCTAAAGGCCTCTTTGATAGGCATCTGGAAAGCCGTTTCTAGCTTAAAAACTGGATTCCAATGAAATTGAATTTTAACTAGGGCTATAAATGGTCGGGTTCGGGGCAGGTTTAGCCAAAACTAGACCCGCCCATTTACTAAACGGGTCTGGGTCCAAATTTTAGACCCAAACCCTTTTACTAAATAGGCGAGTCTGGGTTGGGTTCGAGTCAACCCATCAGTCTCATTTATAAATAGGTCCGGGTCTGGTAGAGGGAGATCCACCCAAACCCATTTATAAATGGGCTATGTCTAATGGGTCTTGGTCTGGATCAAGTATGCAAGCATTTTACGAGGCTTAAAACCGGGTTTGGATGGGTCTGGGCTGGACAGGTCCCTTGAAACATAGACCAAACCCGCCCACTTACTAAATGGGTTCGGGTCGGGTCAGGTCGGGCCTAATATAAAGGAAACCAGACCTAGACCCGTTTAGCAATTGGGTCTGTCCTTGGACCCAGACCCGTACCATTTAACAAATGGGTTGGGTCTGGGTCGGGTCTAAATGGGTTGGGTTCGGGTATCCCATTCGGTCCGCTGACCCATTTGCAGCCCTAGTTTTAACTGATGTATTTGGCGGTAAGTTCCAGACAAAGAGGATTCCATCTGGAAACCTAGATTGGCTGGAATCGAGATTAGTGGAAACGATGTGGGGGACCTTTTTACATGAGCAAAATGAGGGCAGAAGTGAGTGTCCATGCCTCCATATATGCGTTGTTCATCTATGATGTATGCTTTTATATCTAAGCGGTCCATCCGTTTTGAGAGCTCAATTAAGGACATTAGACAAAAAATGAGACATGTCTAAATCTCAAGTGAACCACACCACAGGAAAACAGTGTTGATTGAACGTCCACCATTAAAAACTTCTTACGGCCCACTGTAATGTTTATTTGCCGTCCAACCTGAACATCTGTCTTGTGTGACTACTATAAGCCAGGGGTCAAGTTCTCAGGCGGATCTAAAGCCCAAGTAGGCATGCCACAAGCAACGGTTGGATTACACAATTTTCAACCAAACAACTAGTTCAAGAAGGAACATGGTTCCTAATCCCGTTTCTTCAATTTTGGATTCCAACACTGAAATCTAAATTTTCTCTGGAATCTGAATTTTGCAACCAAACAGGCCTAAGAGAGATTGCTTTTGGATTTCCACCGTCCAACGGAAGGCCTATGATGCAGAAGATTTGGGTCATCGGAAAGTGAATCCAAATCTAAGGTTAAAATCACGTAGGATGTATTCCTGCAAACCTCGTTAATCAATGTCTCAAAAAGGTAACTGTAACGGTTCACAACGAATTGGTAAATAACCGAGCTTTAAGGGTGTATACTATCCGTTGGTCGGCTAGATCATCAAATGATCGATTTCCACCATCCATTCGGTTTAGACTGGGACACAGTGCCAAACCAAATCGATCAAATGATCTCATCCATCCAATTGACAGAATTGAAGAAATCGACAGTCCAAATCTTTCACAATAGAAAAGGCATGGTGCTCGATCCGCACTGAGCAGTTTTTCACCGTGTCAATCGATTGAATGATCCCAACCATCTAAAGTGAGGTCTACAAAATGGTCGGTTATGATAAACAAGGGAAAGAAAATATTGGATAAAATCAACAAATCGTTGAGAAATTAGCACGGTATCCCATGTGAGCGGGCTGGATGGGAAGAACGGTCCAGATCGATCTATCGAAGCTCCCACATGCTTTATACGTGCCAAGTCCACCACGACATCTTGCACACGAGCTCGCACAGGACGGTTCCCCTTCTTGCACTCCAAGAATACCCCCTACTGAAGGGATTCGCGGGGTGAGGTGAAACAACCTGGACACGCACGTGACAATTTGGGGCACGTATGAGAGATCCAGGCCATTCATCAGCTTGGGGCCACCAGGTTATTTACTTAAAAAATCAGACCAATCTAATCAAGTGGGTCACACTTGTAAGACAGATATCAGGAAAAGATTGCTGGCAGTCTATATTCAACATAGACTTGTGGCCCCCAAAATGCGTTTAACAACTCGAGTTCTATGAATTAGAAGATCTAACAGTGGTGGCCCATCTGATGTAAAGCTCGGATTTCACACACGCGTGCAGAATTTGGAGCTATGTTGGCCAGTGGATTACCTGGACTCGCTAGTGGGCTCAGCTGATAGGAAGTGGATTGAGTGGTGTGCATGGCAAAGTTCCATGCCCCACTATGATGTATGTCTTATATCCACACCGTACATCCATTTTTCCAGATTATTTGAATGGGCCCAAAATTGAGGCAGGTATAAAGCTCATGCCACCACAGAAAGTAATGGGAATTAAATGCCTGCTATTGGAAACTCAGCCGGGTACAAAAGTTTTGGATCAAGCTGATATCTATATTTTCCCTTCATCGTGCCACCCGGTGAATAGGTTGGACGGCAAAAACACACCATAGTGGCTTTAGGGTGTGTGCCACCTTGTGGACCAGTTGGATGACAAAAAACACCCATGGTGTTATTGTCCTTGTGCTGCATGCAGTATGATTCACTTGAGCTTTCGATCTACTTCATTTTTTGTGTCATGCTCTAAGAAACTTAGTGTTGTCAACACACTGCCTAGGTCAATGGTGCACGACACACCACTCAATCTGCTTCCTCAGGGAGTGGCTTGATGGATCCCCGGATCCACCGTGGATCCCTGACCAACGGGCCCACCATGATATATACCATGATGTATGTGCCTTACATTCACGGCGTCCATTCCTCTTAACAACTCATGATCCAAAAAAAAATGGAGCATATATCTCAGGTGGTCTACACTGCAAGAAAAAGAATTAGTGGTAATTGACAAGTTAAAGCTACTAATTTTTGTTTTGAAATTTTTTCTCTTTTCTTCTTAACACAAACCCACACCTCACACACTCTATCACACTACATGGTCACTCTTCCTTGGTCTCTATGTTGAAACTCTTGTACGTTTGTAACTTAAATATTATTGAGAGCCACAAAAGTTTGATATATGTATGTTCCTTCATTTTGTATGCTATAAAAACATTCCGCAGTAAGAAAATTTTAATGGTGGTTATTCAATCACATGTCTCCTAGAGTGTGGTCCACCTGAGGTTATATATCTGCCTCATTTTTGGAATCGCACCCTAGAGTGAGCTTTAAAAATGGATGGACGGTGTGGATGTAACTCACATACATCACAGTGAGCCACACAGTCAGAAGCCGCTGCTCGCGTGGCTACAGTGGGTGGGCCTACTGCTTGCCGAGCGCCAAGGTGGGGGGACGTGCACGAGATCCACACCGTCCATCTGGTGTGCTACCTCATGTCCACCTCAGAACCCAAAAGTCAGGTAGGCCACACCGTGGGGAACCGTTGAAATGGGACGCCCACCAATAGGCCTACCTGGGCCCACACCGTTATGTTTATCTGCCATCCAATCCATCCATTGAAAAATCCTCACTAGGATGAAGGGACGCCTCATGAATCACGCTATTCTAAATCTCAGGTGGGCCACGCCCTTAGTCATGATTTTACAGTGCCTCTTATGGTGTGACCCACTCGAGTTTTGATTGGATTGCTTTTTCTTCATCAAGATCAAAATCGGGGCGGTGCACCTAATGGACGGGATGGATCTCATTCATCTAAATTCTTTACCCCCTAGAGTCAGCTGCTGACCGTCCAGCTATACATACGCGAGTCACATTGCCATTTTCCACAGATATACCACAGAACCTTTCATGAGATCCAATCCGTCTATCGGGTATGCTGCCCCATTTTCAACTTCAAACCCAAAAATCGTGCCCGTCCAGAATTCAGGCAGGCCACAAACCAGGAAACATTTGAGATTGGACGCCCACCATCAGTTTTGCGTGGGGGCACGGTGTTTATATGCCATCCAATCCATTCGTGATGTGCCTTATCATCATGAAAGAATTACCCAAAAGCCACCGAATTAAAAAAACTCGGGTGAGCCGTACCACATGAAATTAAAAGTTTTAGGTTATAATTTATTGGAGTGGCCCACATGAATGTTGAATCAGCCTGAATTTTGTCATGAAGATCCAATGAATGATGATCTACCGAATGGACGGGTGGATTTCGTCCACGTTAAGTCGTTTCCCAGAGACCGCTGTAGATCTCTACTCTTGGAAAGCAAGATTTCCCCTGCGAGAAAAACTTTTGATACCCGGGAAGTGTGTGATGGATGATACGCATGCAGTTATAAATTACTCAAAATTGCACACGTGGAATACAAGCAGTCAAATTAAACCGTCCAAACTATGTGAAATAGTCTAGATATATCATAAATAAAAAATTAAACTTATTCGATTATCTGATCATCAGATTGGTAGACATTTATTTGACGGTTAAGAATGAATAACGGTCCTATTTCCACAAACAAGATTCTATGAATCAGAGGTTAGGATTTTTTAAACAATCTGATCTTGGGATTTTGACTTGAAGACAGTAGTGGACTTCACAATCTAGTCGGTCTTATTTGAGTTAAGATATGCCACGTGTACTATTCCTGAGTGCCTGTGTATCAAGTGACATTCACAGCCGGAGTGTCGTATATAACTCCTCTCCTATATACCTAGCCGGTTCGTCTCTCTCTCTCGACTCCTCTTTTTTCAGAAGACAAAGCGAAGCCGGGTTTCATCCCTTTTCTCCCCTTCTCTTCGCTTCTACGATCGACTCTTCCATTGCAGAGAAATGTCTGGCGATCCAAGCCCTAGCAGCAACAATGGTGGACTTGAAAAGGCCTCTGTTAAAGTCCCCTCCAAAGACCCCAAGAAGAAAAAGGACGAAGATCTGGTAACTAAATTTCATCTCTCTTTCTCTCTCATGTTTTTCACCTCTTTTTTAGACGGTCGGATTCTCTCATGTCATCTTACTCCGATTGATCGATTTCGATTAACCCGGCCATGTCGTAAAACCACAGTCAGACGAAGATTTGGCTCTGAAGCAGCAATTGGAGCTATACGTCGAGAGGGTTCAGGATTCAGACACTGGCGTCCAGAAACTCGCCCTCGAGAGCATGAGGTGATCCCTTGCTCTTTAATTTCATCGAACATCTAGGGTTCATCTTTCTTTAACCCTTAACTTTACATATGGGAAATTTCACTAATTTTAACTCGATCCGTTTATGCTGAATGTAATTTGCGTTGAAGAGGAATTCTCTTTTGTTATCTTAAGTAATTTAGCTGGAAATTGGTATCTGCACCCGCCCTGATTGATTGAAAGTACCCATTTTCTACTTTTTGTAATGCTGATTTACCAGAAGCAGAAAGGGTGGGTTTATCTATCAATCAGAAAAATGTATTTTACTGATACTCTTAACTCACCTCCGAGGAAATAGGAACCGCTTATAAGTTATAACTCAATTTAGGAAAATTACCACACTAGTCCTAAAATAATGTTACTGAAAGCAAACTCTAAAAAAGATGTTGAAATGCAATGCGATTATATCACCAAGGATTTTTTTTTAAAGTAATTTAGCTAGAAATTGGTATCTGCACCCAACCCGATTAATTGAAAGAACTCATTTTTCTACTTTTTGTAATGCAATAGAACAACTTTTTACTTTTGATTTACCAGAAGTAGAAAGGGTGGGTTTATCTATAAATCAGAAGATATCAAGTTTTGAGATGGGCGTATTACATAATGTATCGCTCACCACTGTTGCCGTTACGTATCGCCCTGTATCAGGCTGTTTCGGGCTGATATATTTGTATCGTTCGTGGCCAATACCAGTAATTTTTACTGATATCCTAACTTGAACTACTTGTGCAGTTTAGGGAAATTACCAAACTTGCCCTAAAATCACGCTAAAGAAAACCCTAAAAAAAGATGCTCAAACGATTGGGATTCACAAAAACGATTGGGATCTCGCTCGTTTGTGACAATCAGACACCCAAGCTTGGAGTTCCAATGTTCTGACTGTGGGATTTTGACTTCCTTTATTTTACTTCATCCGGTGCACATCAGACTGATACATGCGCAGCTTAGTTTTTGTTTATCTCAGTATGGTGGAATGCATGGTGAGCCCATCTGTAAATTATACATACCTCGGGCCCTAGTCACAATGCTCACACGTTCTCAGTTCATTGAGGAATTGAGCAAAGGGCTGACCATTGAACTTGATAACAGGAGTGTCTCAATTAGGTGGAATGCACAGAGAGCCCATCTGTAAATTATACGTACCTTGGGCCCTAGTCGCAATGCCCACAAGTTCTCAGTTCATTAAGGAATTGAGGAAAAGCCTGACCATTGAACTTGATAACAGGAGTGTCTCAATTAGGTTAGCTAGCAATAGCCAGCAAGGCCTATAAGTGGATGGCTATGAACAATAATTCTGGTGTTAAGATAGCTGGCAGGTTTTTTAGTGGAGTGCCCAGGGTTTATGGCTATTAACTCTACCTACAGAACTAGTTCAAAAATTCCTTGAATGTGGAATTGAGTATGGAACATTTAATATCATAGTCTCTTATTGCTATTTCTCTGTCTTTCTTTTAGGTCTCTTATTGTGGAGTTAGCATTGTGTCCCATGAGCCTGTCTTAAATGCCTCGTTTATTTGATAAATGATTGAGTTAAGAACTCTTTAAGAAGGCCCTTATTTATGAGATTCTTTTCTCGAGTTTTATTTAGTCACTATGCTGTGTAGTGAGGGCTGCCTTTGATATTAATGACTCTGAATTCTGATGGTATTTTTAAATTATGATAATTTTTCTTGTTTGATTTCTGTTGTTTTATTGGTTGGTTGTGGATCTGAAACCACCGATCAGAATGTCTATTATCCGTCTTCACATCATCTCTATGGGATCATGAGGACCTTCTTTCCATTGTTATTCCATCTTTCAAACTCTTACCCTTTTATTTTTAAAAATGCTGCATGGGTGTTTCCATAGGATGAAAACTATTTCTAAAAGATCAGTCTCCAATCAGTGCTGATGATGGCTTTTGGTTTTTCCCCCCATTCCAGCTGATGGGATATGTTGATGCAAAACAGTTGATTTTTTATGAGTAGTTCATGTAGTTGATGCTCATTAATTTATATGCTTCTACTGTGTCCTTTACTGGCGATATACATCAAATGGGTGCATACTGTTTAACTAATTTGACTGCTCCCACCCCCCCCCCCCCCCCCCTTCTTCTTTTTTGGGTTCCGTAGGCAGGAGATTCGGACGTCAACAAGCTCAATGACATCTGTTCCGAAGCCTCTGAAATTCATTCGTCCCCATTATGGGACTCTAAAAGCGTTTTATGAAACGATGGCAGATTCAGATTTGAAGGTACCAGCCCTCTATTTGGGTGTTGCTATTCCGTACATTTCTTTTGGAAATCACTAGTCGCTCATCATTGTTTTTACCAATTGCAGAAATACCTAGCAGACATACTTTCAGTTTTGGCCTTGACTATGTCTGCAGAAGGGGAAAGAGTACGTAAGGCTATACAATTCTTTGTTGTTTTTTTTTCTATTTTTATGCAGTATCGGTATAGAGATATTTCAGTTGGTGATCTGTTTATTTTTATCATGCAATGGGGAACTTTGTTTCGGAGATCAATCTCGGTTTAGTTTATCCACCTTTTATGTGTCTGGGCTTTGGTATGTTCATTGTTGATTTTTGCTGAGATTCTCATGTACCATTTTACTGCCCACCATCCCATTTGCGTTTGGTAGCAGAGCATTGATTTCTACAAAGCGCATATGTGGTTAGAAATTTGCTCATTGATTTCTACAAAGTTTGTTGCTCAAAGGTGGATAGATGTGTTTGAATTATTTTCATTCTACTTTTAAGTTATTTGGTTCTGTAATACTTTGCTGTTATTTGGAGTATTGGTTGATGTGATTGGTTTGGTTCCTTTGTCAATTTTTGCAGGAAAGCTTGAAATACAGGCTGTTGGGTACAGAGGGAGATATTGGTTCATGGGGCCATGAATATGTTCGGTGAGCATTTCATTACCTGAGGGAATGAGGAGGGCTGGTTATCACCTAATAATCTTGGTGCCTATTAGATTTTTATTTGTTTACCACCATCAACTTAACCACTGACTTGGAGCCTTTAGCGTTATGGATCAAAAGAACCTGCTTGGATCCATTAAGTAGATGGAATGCCTTTGGTTACATCCCCTGCCCCCTACATCTTTTTTTGTGGATGTGTAGAAGGGCACATAATTTGTGTTTACTGCTTTTGCATGAGTGTGGGCTGTGGTGTAACATTCAAATTCAGTTTGCGGTTGGGTAATTTCTGGACTTCCCAAATGACGGGGATTCCTTGGAGCATATCCTCTTCAATTCTACTTCTCCTTTAAAATCCAAGACAAGGGCCTTTTCTTCCTAACAATCACCCTCATACCCATTGGTGGAATTTCTAAATATCTTTTGGTGCAATCCATCCCTATTGATTTCTCTAGAATTTTCACCAGAAGAAAATTATCTTTGGCTGTGAACTGAAGTCTTCCTTTTCTAAACTTCATATTGGAGGATTTCGTTGTTCCTCAATCCTAGTCCTGTTTTGAAATTTTATGTGGGCTCATTGTAGGTCTATAAGCCCTAACTTCATGAATGTCCCCTGTAGTTTTGATCTCTATTGCTTGTGGTATACCCGAAACCTTCTTTGACTAGAAGAGAACAATTATGTTTTAGATGCTGTATTTTGGTCTGTAGACGAGCTGGCTGGAAAAACGTTATGGGGCCGATTTTGGTTATTTATTTATTTAAAGAACGTTGAAACGACCGTTATGACTTGTATCGTAATGGTACGACCACCGTTACTGATATTGAATACCTTACCTTCATCTTCAATGCTTGTTCATTTTTTTTCTTTTATTTCTTAGGGAGTTGTTTGTCCATATCGATGATATCTTTGTCTTGTGCGTCAAGCACCTCGTCATGATCGAACAAATTTGCCACATTGAAAGTTGGTGAGATATCCAAGTGATCTAGCAATTCGATTTCATAAGAGTTGCGACCTTTCTCTTGACTCGTCATGATCCAATCTCCGTAGACTCGAGCTTGTTAGTTCCCCTTGCTTTGTGCCACGACAGCGCTTTCTCAATAAATGTTTCTGTTAATCCTCAAAAAACTATAACCAAGTCGCCTTATTTCTATATCCTCTTGCTGCGATGTTCATTTGCAACTTCTGTGTGCTTGACTCTGCTCTCATTAAATATCATTCTTTCGCTTCCTTTTCTTCCTTCTTCTTTTGAACTTCATTATGTTGAGCAATTTAACCGACAAGAGTTTAGCTTGTTTGGCTGGACTCATTCGATAATGTGCGAGATTGGGCATGTTCAAACTTAGCGGTAAATCAATATGACACTGAATGTTCCTCATTAGAGGAAGTCCAATTGAGAGTTTTTTAGGCACCAATTCTTGATATTCATGGAGCTTCTACATGAAAGGTGGGAAATTTGACTGTTTTGCTTCTTCTTTAGCAACTAAGACATATATGATATTGGTCTCCTTCCTTTCTTCTTCAAACTTTTGTACATTTATCAATTTGTCCCTCCTTTTTATTAGATTTGGGTGTTGGAAGATGTGTCATTGGGTGCAATGTAATATTAACATCATATCCTTGATGAATAAATGTGTATTAGCCTGAGTTAGTTGCACCATATATATGCGGCATGCATATATATGGAACCTTGTCACACTACAACTCATTTTTTTACTGATCTAATAAAGAAGGAAAATAAGTAACTGAAGTTAATAGAGACTTCACCCCCTTACTTGAACTAATGAATTTGGTATGGACATGGATGCTCATGTTCTTTAAGTTTTAATTTGTCCACCTTTTCTTGTGAGACAATGTTCTCACTGCTTTCCTCATGTCTACTAGAATCTTCAATCATATCTTCCACATTAGCCCCCTATCTTCCGAAAATGGTAAATGTGATCTCTGACATTTACTCATTAACAGCTCAAAATTAGCACATGTTGGACCCTATTGTGGGCCTTGGGCCTATATCACTTGTCCATGTATATTTCAGATACTTATCCAATGTCTTAATGGATAGTATCTTTTTTTGTCCTTCTTCCATAAAATGGTTGCTTACAAAAAAAAAAAAAGGCTAGGCTGGGCTTGCATTTGGTGTCAGTCTGGATTGTGAACTGCTCAGAACACTATGATGCTGGCTGTATTCAAATTTTTTTTTTATTTGGTTTGGCTCTTCCATTCTCTGGCG
Organism: Liriodendron chinense; assembly: GCA_003013855.2. Classification (NCBI taxonomy): domain Eukaryota; kingdom Viridiplantae; phylum Streptophyta; class Magnoliopsida; order Magnoliales; family Magnoliaceae; genus Liriodendron; species Liriodendron chinense. Next base: position 6,609,247 of record PVNU02000637.1, on the reverse strand, counting down.
CTGTTTTTTTTTTTCTTTGAATAAATTTTTTCTGCCCTTCTGGATTGTGATTTTGAAATTCTATAATTTTTGCATGCATAGAAATTTAACCAAGTATGTTCTTTCTAATCCCTTTCTTCTATAATCAGGAACCTTGCTGGTGAAATTGCGCAGGAGTTTGCGAGGAGACAGGTTGGTCCAGTAAATTCTTTTAAAATGATGATTAATAATTGCACTTCTTTTGTGAACTTTGTTGCCATTCCTCGTTAGTGCTGTCCATCCTGCCATTTTTGGAATTTGAAGAAATTCTGGATGAAAATGTATTCTATTTCTGCATTCATGAGTTCTGTGTACATAGCTTCCCTATTCTCTTCCGTTTGTTCTCCACAAATGAACTTGTTGCTTATGTTGCTGTCTTTTTTAGCTTTACAGAGGAATTAGGAGCTCCTATTTGATATTTCATTTTCAAAATGGTATGGAATATTCTTGTCTGCTAAAGAATTAATATGGTAATAAGATTCTTCGAGATGCATGAGCTGTATCTGTGATTTACATGGGTTCTGAACGTGTCATGCTTCCCTCAAAGCAGCTTAGGGTGATTCTGAGGATTCACTTGATAGCGGATAGGTGATTTGTGCAGTATAGTTGCTATATCTAATGACATTTTGGATCTTTGAACCTTGGCTTGGTAACGTCTCTTCTAGAGAGGCAACTAACTGGGCAACTTTCTCATGTTGCCATGGGTTCTTTGTCCCAGATGTGCTTCAGTTTCTGTTGGTCCACGTGGCTGTTTTACTGTGGCTGTGAATTCATTCTTTTGCTTTGTTGTTACTAAAAAGATATTTGTAATATATCTTCACCGTGGTTTTTAGTCATATGATGCCAAGTCTAATAGGGAGCAGTGGAGAACAAAATGAGTCTCACCCCAATAAGGCAGTGAAACTGACTCGAGTTGCAAGGAGTCGTAGCAGTTTCAATCCTGTGTTTAAGGTGCATTCTGTAATTGATATTTATAAATTATAACCATGATCTTCCCTAGATACGAAATTATTCAGTTCTAATTTTATGAAAATGGTCCAAATTCGTTAAAAACGTGTGTGGTTTGGGCATTTCTTTCATTGAAGTGTTGACAGATGGCTTCATTAAATGAACAGATTGATCTCCTCAAAATGTCAAAAGAGTAATCTCTAGATCTCGATGACAGGTTGATGCACCTTCATGTTATATAGACCTTATAACGCAGGCACTTTACATGTAGACATGCCAACTAGGCCCTGTTTGAAATGGTGTAATTACATGTATTTTCTCTCACATCATCAATAAATGCATACACCACCATGTTTGAAAGTGAGGACTCGCTGTCATTACATAACATGGAATTTGAAGCCAAAATTTTGTGGGCCCCACCATGAAATTTGTGTTTTATCTATGCCATCCATTCATTAGTAGAGCATTTTTGGGTTAGGGCCCAAAAATGAGGCAGATTTAAAGCTCAAGTGGACCACACTAGAAAACAGTAGAAATTGAACGCTAACCATTTAAATGTTTTTCCTATGATGTGGTCCACTTGAGTTTTGGATCCGTGTCATTTTTGGAGGCATGCTCTAAAATGATATGGCCAAATGAATGGACGGCATGGATAAAACATGTACGCCATGGTGGGATCCACAGAGTCCCAGCTCATTTTGTGTATCAAAAAGTTGCTGTTGTACAGCCTCCAAGTACCTTTGGTAAATAATAAATGCAGAAAAAGGTAAAATACACTACAATTACCATGAAATACATCATTTCAAACAGGCCCTTAGGAAATGAATTCTTGTTTCCTTGTATTACTTTAAGTTCATTTACATTCTCGTAGTATGTTTAAAATTATGCTTGTGATATATCTTCCTTATATATCTTTAAAAAAAAAAATCTTCCTTGTACTAATTGGTATGCTAAAAAATTATGATATTATGTACATGGATGTGTTAGCTTGTTCTGAAATCCATTGTTGCATTATCTGAGCCCTTGCAACGGTGCTTGCCACCACATCAGTAACCATTGTCTAAAGGCTATTTCGGTGCTGCTGAATGTCTGTGGTAAAAATATCACAGCTATTCGACTTTCGTCACCTTTCAGTCTAATCCGGAGTCTTCACTTGCAAACCTGATGCCATAAGAGTTAAACTACACTTTAGTACCTGTTGAACATGACCAGTATGTAGCACAAGAGATGCATAGTACCAGACAAAACAACATCAGATCAATTACTGAGTCATCCAAAACAGAAAAACATCTATAACAGAATATCAGATGTTCTTGACCAACTTTGAGATGGGTAAAGTTGTGACCATTCTTATAGCTGTTTATTATATGCTCCATAACTCAGGCTTCTATGGATGATGAAATTGTTGGACTCCTATATCCTCCAGCCTCCTCCTCATGGGATTGGTCATCTTGGATGCCTGATCAAGCGTAATCAGATTCTTCCATTTGGGCAAGCACTATAACAACAAAACTTGTCACCAACTGAAATGAATTGTAACCAAAGCAGCAAATGATGCTCTCCCTCCCCACTTGCCATGATTATTGTTTGAGAAAAATTTGAAACTTCTATTTCTCAAAAACTGACCATATTGTAACATGTCATGAATCCACCCAACCATTGTTGCAAATGAATTGTATGATGCTTAGCTGCCCGATCCTTCCAACCAGTTACTGCTACTGCATCAAACTGCGCTTTAGGCTAGTGATACTGCTCTCGCTTCCTGCTGTTTATACTTGATTAATGTTTTGAAATACCGTACCTGATCTATTGCCATTTTTGCTTCACACTTGGTGCAAGCCTGATGCCATTTATTGGGGGTACCGGGTACTGTTCAATATCATTGTCACTTTTGGGCTAGTCATCGAGCTAAACCTCTATCAGAGATTGCAGACTGTCTAAGAGATTTATGATCTATTAGCTACTGAAAATTGGCATGCATCCTATCTTACTTATTTCTGGGAAATTAATTTCACTGACAACAGTCTCACCAAGTTATGAATTTCGATCAAGATACATGTTAAGTTGCTAGCCCAGTTTCCTCGCAAAGTGGTTTCTCTTTATCTTGTTTTTCTTTGTTTTACTTGTTTGTTTATCTGACACTGTCCCTCGTCATCAGTCAGCCAATTAAATTCTTATTTTTAATTTGTCGTGGATTTTTGGCTCATCAGTGACTTGTGTGTCCACTGCTGAGCGAATCATCTAATTGGTGATGGGTGGCTCAGCTGGCCATCCACTCTCAGCGACACGTGAATGGTTTTGAAGTGGTTGTCTGGTAGCTGAGCTGTCAAGTATAATTTTAGATACATTAATGTCCTCTTCTGTCAGTTAAATCTTGCATTCTTTGAATTCCAATAATTTCATGCATTTATTTTTTTCATATCTGCAGCAGGTTGAAGAAGCCCCAATTGATGACTTGATGGAGTTGGTGCAGCAGATTGTTGCTTTTCACATGAAGGTACACTTACGTACTGGTTTATTGCCATGCTACCTGCTTTTCGTGTTTCATTCTTCAATATGCAACATTCAATTGTTTGACCAGATAATTTGTCAGTTTAGCTACACTTTTGCAAAGCGATCTGCTCATCACCCTATCTTGTTAGTAAAATTAACATTAATTTGTTTTTCATCTTTATGTTACAGCACAATGCCGAACCAGAAGCAGTTGATCTGCTAATTGAGGTACTCTTATGACATTGCTCTTGTCATCTAATTAGATGACTGAAATGAAACTGTATATGATAGTTGTTGATCTATCTCCAGGTTGAAGACCTTGATATGTTAGTTGATCAAGTGGACTCGACTAATTACAAGCGCACGTGTCTTTACCTTACTAGTGCTGCCAGGTAAGTCTCATTTGATAATCTTATGACAAGTATGAAAATTCTGGCATCTCAGCTCTCTCTTCCCTCTTTCAGTTACAATTTTTTTTTGGGGCAATGGTTTTATGCTTACTAACTCATAAAAAGCAGAAGCTTTACACATCGATAACTTTTTCAAATCTAGTCAAAACCGCAACCTTAAGATTTTACCATGATCCACAAGCACTGCCTTTGAGAAAAGAAAGAGCAAACATTTTTTTAAATCTTGTAACTGCCAATACCTCCATTTAAGAGCAACCCTTGCCCCCTATTGCTGAAGGGCCTGTAATTAACTGATGTGAGTAATCCTGAATTTTTTGGAACTGAATAATTTTTCTTGCATAAGATGACTGAACTCCAATGAAATGGCCAAAATATTCTTGACAGAACTTCCTACTGCAATTTGATGATTTTTTCGTCATCTTTACAGTTTTGATGAACTACAACCTAAATTTATGAAATTTTCTTGATCAGAACTAGTTTTGAAAAACCATTAATCATTGTGTGCTTGGCCTCGACATTATTTTCTATTGTTTGCAAGTGAAGGAAGAATTTCCAGTTTGATTGTTCTACTTGATTTAATTATTAAATAAAGGCCTGGTCTTGAACCAAAGCATATCTTGAAGTTGATTGGGTATACCATATACCTGAGAAAGGTGTGCATGGACTTCCTCTCTCACTTTCCCATTTCACTTCTTGTTCCTCTCTCTCTCTCTCATGTGATTAGTCAACACACCTAATATTTCCACTTTGGGGAATTTCCAATTCCTAAACTAAATTAAATTAGATTTTTTAAAATCTAACCTTTTGTGGAGGTTGGAATTTTGGGAAATTTCCAATTCTGGATATTTCTAAACCAACGCCTTTTGTATACCACTTGATCACAACCATTGATATGCATGTGTATGTGTATGTGTATGGGGACCACTTGATGGGGTGGTGTGTGGGAAGAGGAAGGTGTGCATGCACCTCCCGTGTCTCCTCTCTAACTTTCCCTTTTTCACCTCTCTTTTCCCTCTGTCTCATGTGATTGGTCAACACACCTAATATCTCCACTTTGGGAAATTTCCAAATCCTAAATTAAATTAAATTAGATTTTTCAAAATCTAACCTTTTGGGAAAGTTGGAATTTTGGAAAATTTCTAAATCAATGCCCGTTAGTGTCCCACTTGATACAACCATTGATATGCATGTCTATGTATATGGGGACCGCCTGATGGTCATGAGGATGAACGCCCACACGTGTGGGACTTGTGGAGCCCACCTATGCTTCGGCATGTTGGCACCACATATCTAGCATGATTGCACGTGTGGATCCCACGACGTTCCGTGTGTGCCTCACTCAACTGTGCGATCTAGATTGTTAATGTTAGATTGCTGTTGATTGTTTGGTTACAGGCTTGGCCACGTTACATGATCAATGATGGGATTATCTAACATTAGACACTACTTTGTGTGGATTCCCAATGTATTGATATTGTAGACATTGCAAATTTGGATGGTGGCGATGGGATGGATTGTGATTGGACCACATCTCACTCATTTTAAGCCCGATTGACTTGAAATTTGACGTGGAAGCGTTATTCCATGTAAGGAAGCTCTTGGATGGTTTGGATCAGACCTTGGTTGATCAGATCCGTTTAGGATCAAATCTTGACTGTCAATTCATTCAGAGTTTTCATCCGTTTGAGATCAGATTGGGTTGAAACTTGGGTTGTAGCCCAATCGTGATGTGCTGATTACATCTTACCGGTTCAGCTGTAGTGGGAAGCTTGATCTAATGGTTTTGACTGGGAAGCCCATATTGTTCATATGGCAGTCCACCCGATCTTTTGAGATCTAGCTTGTTTAATCCCACGAATATCGTTCGAGTTGCATCGAGGCCTGACAAAAGTTGGTAGATAATCCTGGCTATATTCTTGGATGGTCGGTTGGTGCACAACGTGTGAACCAGACAGTTCAAAAAAGATGGATTTGGCTGCCCATGTGAATAAGGCACATGCTTCATGTATGAATGGATATCTTCTCTAGTTAAGTGTGTATTTGCAATCAGCCTCAGTGTGCACTCCTGAAATCCCCATTTATGGGTGTGCATCGACACTACAACTTGGTGTGCATCCATGTTTGTGTTTGTTGGAGTAGATGGGTCGAGGGAGCTCAAACTGTCAGGCTCCAGTACCAAGACTGCCTAAAATAAATTCTTTGGCATGAGGTACTTTATGTTCCTACACTTAATTGACATTCATGCACATGCAAATACTGAGTGAAATCCTGCCATCGATCTCTAGTGATATTATGGGGTGTCTTAAGTTGCAGAGAGTCTGATCTAAAGGATATTGGGCCTAAGCAGATGCATGATCTCCCTTGTCTATGGCATTGACCTATTTGTGTGTGAGACGAATTGCGTCTTCATGATATCTAATTTCTAGTACATCGATACAGGAGCAACCATGCATGTTTGCAATTCATTGCAATTGTTAACTAAGGTTAGACAACCATGTTGGGAGATTCATTTTCATTGGATCTGAGAATAGCCACGGGAAGATGAGAGATTTTCATTGGATCTGAGATTAGAATTCAAGTTGAGGCTATAGGGAGAGCAATTCTTAAATTGGGTGAAAAGGATATTGGGCCTAAGCAGATGCATGATCTCCCTTGTCTATGGCATTGACCTATTTGTGTGTGAGACGAATTGCGTCTTCACGATATCTAATTTCTAGTACATTGATACAGGAGCAACCATGCATGTTTGCAATTCATTGCATTTGTTAACTAAGGTTAGACAACCATGTTGGGAGATTCATTTTCATTGGATCTGAGAATAGCCACGGGAAGATGAGAGATTTTCATTGGATCTGAGATTAGAATTCAACTTGAGGCTGTAGGGAGAGCAATTCTTAAATTGGGTGAAAATAAGATGATCATACCTTTCACAAAAAAGAAAAAAGAAAAAAACAAGATGATTATATTGTATGAGCGTGTGCTTACAATCCAACCATTAGAAGGAACCTGATCTCTATATCTAGATTGGCAGATCAAGGAAATATCTTTGTTTTGGGGACTATGGCTTAAGTGTGTAATCATTATAGCGTGATTGCGTATGGTGTTCTAATTAATGGACTGCACATCATTTTCTCTCGTGCAGCTGCCACCTCAGAATGAGATTCATGATGCAATACCCGGAAGACCTAGGAAGAGCATGTGAGGATGCTTCCTCTCTCTACCTTTGGAATATGAGGCTTGGGCATCCTTCTTGATATTCAAAAGGAACCTCCGCTCACATGTATAACTGCCCTTCCCAAGGGGAAGGAAGGACAAAATTGCTTAAGTCTGCAAAATAGTGTACACTGGTGTGTCCGGCCTGTTCAATATTAAAGTGAGAGGAGGATTTGATTATTTCGTCATGTTCATAGACAATAACTCTTGGTTTGGCCACCTCTACTTGATACACAATGAATTGGATGTACTCGAGACATTTAAAAGGTACAAGGCCCATGTAGAGAAACAACTAGAAAGGAGTATCAAGATTTCGAGGTCGGACCGAGGTGGAGAGTATTGATCGATTGAGTTTGAAGATTTCTTGAACAAAGAAGGAATTGTTGCTCAGTGGACCACACCCTACACTCCTCAGAACGGTGTTGCAAAGAGGAGAAACCTTGCACTGTTAGATATGGTGAGCTCCATGTTGGGCTATGCTACTCTTCTCGTTTCCTTTTGGGGGGTATATAGTGGAGATTGCGATGTATTTCTTGAATGAGATTCCAATAAAAGTAGCTCCCAAAACGCCATATGAACTGAGGAGAGTCGTCTGCTAGCCTTAGGCCATGTTGCTATATGGGAATGCCTTGTTGTTGTGAAAAATCCAGATGCTAGTAAATTGGAATCTACACGTTTTGATTGCCTCTTTATTGGCTACCCTAGGAAACAAAAGGACATAAGTTTTATGATGTTATGAAATAGAGAACCTGATAAGCAAAAATGCAGTCTTCTTGAGAGAAGACTTCGCAAAAATAACAAGGGCGACTGCGTAGTAGATCTTTATGTGAGATCAGAGGAGACACCGACGAGTGCTCTTGTAATACCTGGTCCAGAGAGGCCCGTCTGTGATTCTCAACCGGTACTTGCCCCTCGCCAGAGCTAGAGACAGCATTGGGAGCCCGATAGATTCGCTTATCTCGTGGATGTCTTCCTGGCGTTGTTTGGCACAGTTCATGCCAACTCGTCTTCATTCCTGCCAGAAGCCTTGATGTATGTAGATGTGAGACATTGGTTCATACCCATGGACGTTGAGATGAAGTCCATGTATTACAATCACATGTGGACTCTTACAGAAATGCGTGAAAACATAAAACTGATCCAATGCAAGTGGATCTTTAAGAGAGCGTAATGTGGACACATTTAAGGCTAGACTTGTCGCTAAAGGATTCACTCAGGAGGGGATAGACTATGGGGCGACTTTTGCCCCCGTAGCCATAATGAAGTCTATATGCATTCTACTATCCATAGCTGCCAAGTTGTACATGGTGCAACCAGAGAGATTTCGCCAACTTGGATAGGAGTCAAAGGTGCAAGCTTCATAGATCAATTTATGACCTTGAGCAAGCGTCTTGGAGCTAGTACCACATATTTGAGGAGAGTTTGATCTTTTGGTTTCAACAAGAACCCAAAAGAACCTTGTATCTACCTCATATCCACAGGAGGGAAGCTATTCTTCCTACCGGGGGGTGGCATTGATTCCCAAGTGGGGGGTGGCTAACATTGCAGTGTGATTAACATTGTGGATGACATTCTTGTCATTGGATTCATGTCAAAAGCTAAGGCTCAGCTTTCCACCACCTTTAATATGAAGGATTTGGGAGATGTGTTCTACATCCCAAGGCATCAAGATCTACTCAGACAGAGTTGCGCGCACCATAGGACTCTCCTAGGCAACATACCTAGGCTAAATATTAGAGTTCTCGTTGGCAGACCACTGATATGCCCTTCAAGTACGATATCCTTCCCCAAGACTGCAGAGAAGAGGCAAGCCATGGAGAACATTCCCTTCAAATATGCGATTGGTAGCCTGATGTACATGCTGAGTCCTGATATTACTTTTGCAGTGGGAGTGGTTAGCCAATGCCAAAGCAATCCATGCATGAATAATTGGTCGGTAGTGAAACACATTATGACACACCTGAAAAAGATGAAGGAGGTCATCCTGGTATATGGGCATGAGGATTTGTTTGTAGTTAGATACACCAGTGCGGACTTTTGGGCTGATCTAGATACCGGGAGATTAAGAAGCGGGTGCATCTTCTAGATGGTGGGTGGTGTTGTCAGTCGGTGTAGCACCAAACGGGGGTGCATCACGGATTCGTCCATGTAGGTGCGGTGTATGCGGTCATCAGTGAAGCGTCCAAGGAAGCTGTGTGGCTCAAGAAGTTTGCCTTAGTGCTTTGAGTTGTCCTAGTGCTATTGTCCAGATCTGATCCTGGACTGATCTGATCACTCAAGGCAGATCCAAACCATCTGGGAGCTAATCTTCTTTGAAGTGAACCATCTTGACCTAGATTGGGCTGCCTCTGTTTTAGGAAGTGAGTTGGGGAATCATTTGTGGGATGCTTAGAGCTCTCTTTTATTGTGAGATGACTCTTTGTTATCCTTGTCTCTTTTTCAAATAGAAGTTGCATTAATCCTCAAAAAAAAAAAAAGTGTCGATACAGCGTGGTTCATTTATAATTGTAAGGGCATTTTTGTTCCATCTGCTGTGAATTTCCCACTACAGTCCAAAAGCAGGACGTGAAGGAAATTATTTTCAAAAAGTGAGATTTTTAGGAATTTAAGGAAAAGTGTCCCTTTTATAAGATTATTTTCTAAAACGCGCACTTTTTGGTAAATTTCTTTTCTTTTAATTGTCTGTCTGCTTTTGTTTGACCTTTGAGCTCAGTGCAGTGCATCTTATGTCCCGGCCACTGGAGTGTTTTGGTCAACCTTGAATCCCCCCCTCCAAAAAAAATTAGGTTCCTAATTTAAAATTGAAACATCTTGCAGCTACTTCCCTGGACCGGATGATACATTAGTGCTGGATATAGCATATCTTATTTATCATAAGTTTGGAGAATATGCAAGTGCACTTCGTATTGCACTCTTCCAGGATAACATTCAGGTACATCCCATTCTGAATATGAAACAGTTCATGCACTTTTTCTTTTTCTTTCTTTCTTTCTTTTCCCCCTTTTTTTCTGCAACCACTTGTAATGTTCTCATGCTTTTCCATTTGCTTTAAGACAGAATGTGAAGCAGGTCTTTACATCTTGTGATGATCTGACACAGAAGAAGCAGTTCTGTTATATTATGGCTCGACATGTAGGTTTGAGTCTTCCATTTTGAGATCTTTTGATGTACTTTTACTTTAGAATCCATTTCCATTTGATTTGTATGTCTTTTAATGCCTGTTGCATTGATGCTTGTTCCTGTTCATTGTATTGCAATAGTTTCCCTTATGCTATTCGTCAACAACCAATATCCTTGACATGAGAAAATTATGTTCTAAGCTTTACGCGTCAGGGCATTAACAAATTGTAATTTTTAAGCACTATATGAATTCATACTATTGTGTATATGTTTTATCTGTTCCGTTGCTGCTGCTCATTGTCATAACAATTTTGTTTACGTATGGTAGTGTAATCATTATCCCAAACTAATATATTTTATGAAAGCAAATAAGTCAACTTTGGATGAAGCCTGCTTCAAGCAGACATCTGATTGAAGCTATCAAAAACAAGATCTGTCCTCTATGTTGCAACCCACACATTTCTTTCTTTAAGTTGCAAAAGTTATGTAACTATTATCTGTGTACTATTCATGTTGTTCTTTGCAAGCTCTTTCTTCAAGCTTACTATGGATAAAAACTAAGGGTGGCAATGGGCCAGGCTAGGGTAGGGCTGGGGTTGGCCTGGCCTGGCCCTAGTCCCCAAGCCATGGCCCAACCTTAGCCTTCAGCCTAATTAGGCTAAAAAGGACTCGGCCCTAGATTGGTCCTATAGGGCCGGGCCAGGTCAGGAAAAGTGACATGATCAAGGGTTTGAAGTAGTCTAAATCTAAGAATTTCTTGGATTTATCCCCCCCATCCATGACTAGTCTCATCATATAAATGATTTTGATGATAGAAACATCACCTTGGATCCAAAAAAAAAAAAAGTGCCTTTAAGCTACACACAACCTCACAAATGTCTTTAAATCATCCGTACTTTTGTGTAACAGTGACCCACTTGATTATTGGACCAGGCTGGGCTGGGCTGGGCTGGGCTGGGTTGGGCCATTGATCCTTCATCTTGGCCCTGAAATTGGGCCCCCCTCGGACCAAGCTTAGGGGCCCACGCCCTGGGACCTACAGGACTGGGCTGCCCAACCCGGCCCATTGTCACCTCTAATAGAAACTTCTTAACATTCATTAATTTGTACAAGCAACATATTTTTATCCCAAACTAATATATTTTTATGGAAGTGAATAGTCAACTTGATTATGAATGAAGCATTCTTCAAGCTGGCATCTTAAATTCTTAATAGGATTATGAATGAAGCACTCTTCAAGCTGGCATATTAAATTCTTAATAGAGCTATCAAAACTGGATTTGTCCTCTAACCTATTAATTTCTTAAGTTGCAAAAGTAATTATAATTACCTCTATATCCTTTTAAAAAAAATTATAATCACTACAATGTAATATTGATGTTGTTCCATGCGAACTCTTTCTTCAAGCTGCCCATGAATAAAAACCTTTTATCATTCATTAGTTTGTGCAAGTATCTAATGAAAGAGGCACTTTGATAATGACCACTCTAGTGAAAGAGTTGGATATGCCACCGATTCCATCCCTTCTCTTCTGGCATTGTGTAGGTATGTGGAATGCACATCCCACATTCTTTCCATATTCAACTTTTCATTTTTCACTGCCATCATATTGTTTTCTTCCATGTGTCATGGAGACATTCCTGAGTTTTACAGAAATCTTCTTATTGGAAACATACTCTCTGTGGGATTACAATTGCAAATCGGGCGAGAGCTATCTAGTATGGCGATGAAAAGATAATGAATTGTGCATCAAGCATATACTTTGGAGGTGCTTGTAGCATAAGCTGCATGCTACATGGTGTAAGCTATTTAAAACACTGCTGGGATGTGTACCACTTTTGAAGCTACCAATGTGCTACAATTCGATTCCTAATAGCACCATGGATCGCTTATAATGAAAAAAAAAAAAAAAACAGAAAATAGAATATAACTATGTGGAATCGCTCCACGCAAAAAAGGCGTTGGAGGCATCCCTTTGTTGGAGTTTAAACCCTTTTTGAGGAACAATAAAAACTGAAAACCTGATGATGATACATGCTTTCTGTAAGTCGGCCATAACTTCGTAACTTTCTTGTTGTATGGCATAAATTCTATGAAAATGATATCATAATTACATGATTTTTGTCTCATTTGAAATCTTTCTCTATAGGTTTTCAAATGAGACTTGTTTCATGTCACTCTAGCTGAAAAGTGGCCTATAAAAAAGTGACGGAAATAATAATGGCAAACTTGTCGAATAAGCCATTACCAACTCTAATCACTAATTTAAATAGTAAACCCTATGGACCAGTGAACCTTACAGTCCGATCAGACTGCTAATCTTGTCTAGAAGACTAGAACATCCACCAGAACCAATTTGGACCATTAATGTGGTCAGCAAGCATCTTCTGCCTGGTCGGTTAGATGGTCCAGTGTGATTTGGAGGGTCGGATTTTTCAGAAATTTAGCCGGGACCCAGCCTTATCTTCAGCCAACCAGTTTGTGAGATCCATTTGGGATCTATCTGAGACATTGTGGTTTTATGGAGAATGAGTTTCTGCCAAACTATCCAAGTTTGGAAAGTTTGTAAAGTGTTCTTATAGAAATGTATAAAAAAAAATGCTAAATAGAAAATTGAAGCGCCGGGAAATTTAGGGCTGTTCTTACTAGTTTTAATATAATTAGCAGGCAGCAGTCATCAGAATAGGCCAACAGGATTGAGAGTGATAAATTTTAACATTTTCAAGTTTTTCTTGAGGATATATACTCTGGTTTGACCCAGCAAAAATATAATTTGTAATCTGGGTGCCTGTGAAACACGGGGTTGCACTGTTGTTTTGGATGAGAATCATAAATCTATATTTGTATGGTGGAAGCATAGTTACGTCAATCCCGCTTTCTGTTTCTTTCGGGGAGCATGGGTTGGGGGCTGTTGTATATTTGTTTTTGTATATTTGTATTTTTTGGCTTCGTTTTTAATATATCATCAATGTTCAAAAAAAGAATCATAAGTCTATTAGCTGAAGAGACGGTTTCATATGGTCAGATGAAATGTGTCCACTTTACTGATGTCAACAGCCATCCTGGTTGGGGTGAGTCAAGGTCAATGCATGTTAGAGCAGATAAAATGCTGGAGCCTGAACGGCGCAATGTATCCGAGGCTTGCCCCTGATCCTGACCCAAACCCCTTAAACATTTGTCAAGCCTTAGAGGAAATCTCTACATGTATCATAATGAATGCAATCCAGGTTCTTGTAGTGTGTTTCTTTTTCTTGTAGTGTGTTTCTTTTTCTGGTTATGATTTCTGCTAATGGGCATTGAAATCTCCATTTCCTGATAGACATTATAGTTTGATGTGTTAGTTGACAATTTATTGAATTCCTTTTGCTGATTAATGTTTTCCATATCACTTTAAAATAAAAATCCATTACTCAGGGTGTAACATTGGAACTTGATGAAGAGATGGTTGCAAATGAGGATGACAGAGAGGCCTTGCAAGAAATTATTAACAATGCCAAATTAAGTGAAGGGTATCTTACTCTTGCTCGGGACATTGAGGTCATGGAACCCAAATCCCCAGAAGACATCTACAAGGTATCAACATCTACATCATAATTGAGTCAGTTCACTTTTTTAACTTTTTTAACTTGGTAAAATTCTGCTAATAACTTTACTATCCTCATCGGACTTTGAGTTTTGTTTTATGTTAGATTTTACTGATTAAAATGGATCTCCATAAAATGTTCTCTCTTGAATGACAGTTACTTTGATTTAATTAGGTGCACCTGATTGATGGCCGGGCAAGTGCTGGTGCAAGTGTTGATTCAGCCAGACAGAACTTGGCTGCTACCTTCGTTAATGCATTCGTGAATGCGGGATTTGGCCAGGTAGATGAGTAGCTTGCAAGGGGATGTCTATTTTCATGTCTTGTCTTTGTGCATGTTATGAAGTTTCTTTACATCTCTTTCCTTGCAGGATAAGTTGATGACTGTCCCTTCAGAATCATCAAGTGGAGGATCTGCTGGAAGTTGGCTTTTCAAAAATAAGGAACACGGGAAAGCCAGTGCTGCAGCAAGCTTGGTATGGTTTTTTTATTTTTAAGGTTTACATGGTATTTAGTGCCCCATGACTTGATGAGAGAATGACAGTTTGGTTACTGTTGGCAGGGCCTGATTCACCTATGGGATGTCGATTCTGGTCTTGCACAAATTGACAAGTATCTCCACAGCAATGACAATAATGTCATTGCAGGAGCTCTTTTAGCGGTTGGGATTGTCACATGTGGTGTGAAGAGTGATTGTGACCCTGTGAGATTCCTTCCAGTGTTCTCCATACTTATCTGACTCGACTGTTAAATTGTTTATTGAGGTATTTCCAAATTTCTTTACCAGGCATTGGCTCTTTTGGCGGAATACATTAACAAAGAAGATTCCAGCACCCGAATTGGCGCGATAATGGGCCTTGGCCTTGCATATGCAGGTTCCCAGAATGAGCAGGTGAAATCCTTGAAAATTCTTCTGTTTGAGGCCCAACCTTCTTGACACTCTATGCTGACTGCTGCACTCTATCCTTAGATTCGTGGGCATTTATCCCCAATTCTGGGTGATACAAAAGCTCCGCTAGATGTTATTGCATTCACTGCAATCTCACTGGGGTTAGTCTTCGTGGGCTCTTGCAATGAAGAGGTTGCTCAATCCATTATATTTTCATTAATGGACCGCAGTGAATCTGAACTGGGTGAGCCTCTCACTCGTTTTCTGCCTCTAGGCCTTGGTCTTCTGTACCTTGGAAAGCAGGTAACAAAGTTTTTAGTTAATTTAGAGCTAAAAGCTCCATTTGTAGCAATATTCTTTCATGTAACGTGTTTTGTTATTTTTATGCCTTCATTTTTTGTAAAGAAGCTTTCAAGTGTTATTGTATGTTTGCGATCCTTGGATCATTCTAATGATATTATGGAATTTTGTTGCCTTCCAGGAAAGTGTCGAGGCTACTGCAGAAGTTTCGAAAACGTTCCATGAAAAAATCCGCAAATACTGTGACATGACCCTTCTGTCTCTTGCATATGCCGGAACTGGGGATGTACTGAAGGTCTCCCTTCTATCTCTACCAAATTATTTAGGGGACATGGAACTAGTTAATGTTATTAACTGTTTTCTCTGCACAGGTTCAAAAGCTTCTAGGATACTGCGCACAACATCTTGAGAAGGGTGAGACCCATCAGGGGCCTGCTGTGATTGGAATTGCACTTGTTGCAATGGCTGAAGAACTGGGTCTTGATATGTCAATTCGGTCATTGGAGCATCTATTACAGTATGGAGAACAGAATATCCGACGAGCAGTGCCTCTGGCTCTGGGTCTTCTCTGCATATCGAATCCAAAGGTGGTGTATACTCTGCTGATAAAAGAGCAGTTTTTTGTCCATAATTCTTTCGGTGGAACTTGGCATTGGCCTGTCCGAATCCCTACCAGTTTTACCATCTCCTGAGTTAGTCGATGAGTGAGTTTTGAAAATTTTGGACTCTGACATGCTAGTGTGACAAGTAGGAAGAAAGAAATTGAGCACCTTTAATTTAACAGTAGCAGTTTATTTTGGCTGCAAGTGCATAGCTTCTTCTATGCTTAGGAACTGGTACTAAAATGTACTGAGTCCCTTTTCTGGTCTGTTCTGGTCTAGGCTGTTTTACTGGTCAGTAGTTTTTTGTGCAGTTTTCGTACGTTTTCTCAACATCTGGTTATTTTGGCTGGTAGAGGGCTTCTTTGTCTTCTTAAAAAGAACATAGAAAAAAAGAGAAAAACTTCTGTTATATACCTTTTTGAGAATGGGATATGAAAGCAACTGACTAAGAAATTTGTCGTTCCCGTTGGAAAAAAAGAACCCCCACCAAGGCAAATGAATAAATTGATTCCAGTGAAATTGGCGAGTCTATGTACCAGCGCATTTCTTCGCTTTTTTACCAACGTCGATGCGAATCAAGTTAGAACTTCAAGGCACTGACAAGTAACCTACATCGTGCCATCTTTCATCAGGTTAATGTTATGGACACTTTAAGCAGGCTTAGTCACGACACTGATTCCGAAGTAGCAATGGTATGTTTTGTTATGCAGAACGTGCACGATAAATTTTCCTTTTGTCCTGTCACAACCTAACTTGCTCTGGGTTATGCAGTCAGCTATCATATCCTTAGGCTTAATAGGTGCTGGCACTAATAACGCCCGGATAGCAGGCATGCTTCGGAACCTTTCGAGTTATTATTACAAAGAAGCAAACCTCCTGTTCTGCGTAAGCTTCCTGGGTCCTGTTTTATTAGTTCTCACTGTTACCTCGAATCTTTTCCAATCGCGCTTAATCCCATTCGATGATATGTGCAGGTGCGGATTGCTCAGGGTCTTGTACATCTGGGGAAGGGGTTGCTGACTCTTGGTCCTTACCACTCTGACCGATTCCTTCTGTCACCGTAAGTATTCTGCTTCCTTCAGATCGGAACTAGAGGGTACTGATCCTCAGCAAAGTATTACATTTGCTAAGGTGCATGATTATGTGCATTTGGGACTCATGGTTCAGTTGATCACTAGTCTGCTGGGCCCTGCTATGGATAGGTGATGTCTCACAATGATTCAGGCCTACAATGGAAAGGGGACAATAAGCCACATGTACTTGAGCCATGTTTGCTGGGCTTGGTACCCTTAATTTCTCTTCATCAGAATCCACCTTTGTATTCCTTCATTGGCATTACAACTCACCCTTAAAACTGCTGAAATTGACCAGGACGGCACTTGCTGGAATTGTCACCATGCTACATGCCTGTCTGGACATGAAATCAATCATCCTGAGCAAATACCACTATGTTCTCTACTTCCTCGTTCTGGCAATGCAGGTTTGGCCTCAATAATTTCTGACAGTTACTTTTTGGTTTTATTCATTTGTAGTATTTTTTCCCTGAGTTTTGCTGACATTCCTTGCCTTTTTCCAGCCAAGGATGCTGATGACTGTGGATGAGAATCTAAAGCCTTTAACAGTGCCTGTTCGGGTGGGCCAGGCCGTGGATGTGGTGGGCCAGGCTGGTCGGCCAAAGACCATCACTGGATTCCAGACTCACTCAACTCCGGTTCTGCTTGCAGCAGGCGATCGAGCCGAGCTGGCCACCGAGAAGTAAACAAACCTTAGATTCTCTCTCTAGTCTTTCCTGTTGCTCCATTGTGCTTTTGCTGTTTCTTGCAACGTGATTCACTGAATTCCTTTTCTATGTCCAGGTATATCCCACTTTCGCCTGTCCTAGAGGGTTTTGTCATCCTGAAAGAGAATCCAGACTACAGGGATGAACAGTAGCAAGTGGTTTCTTTCATTAAATGGCATCGTATGTTGGACCACTGAAGTCGATTCAGCGCCTCACCGTCTGTCTATGGGAATTGTGCGGGAGTAGAAGGGTTGGAGCTGTGTGCAGCTGCAGTTAGTCCATTAAATTAACATTGCCAACCAAACGTATCCCTCACCTAATGGAGATGGAAATGCCCATGTGTCTGTCACGCAGATCTGTTATTTGATTTATGTGGGATTCTTTTAATTATTTTTGTAATTTTTCCAGGATAATGATGGTGACCGGATGGTCTTACATACCCTGTTATTTAGGATAAAAAGAGGAAGAGAATGAAATCATGCCTATCATGTCACTGCCACGGAGATGCTTTCTCATGCCCTAAGTGGCATGCTTGGCTTGCCATACACATGGTTTTGTAGCCTCTGGGTATTTGACACCCTGATTGGCGTGTTTAGCTTGCCGTGGACTTGGTTTTGTAGCCTGCCGGGGGGTTTCGATAGTTCTGCTCTCCCTACTAGTGTGGTTGGGTCCCACTTGGTTCAACATTGGTCTGGTTTTGTGCTGCACCAACCTTTTATTTGAATTTACATTGAAAGGTTATTGCCGATCACTTAGATGAGTGATCCAGGAAGCAGTTCCTTCGACCTGTGGGGCCTGCCCTTCATCAGGCTGCTTGTGTTCGATAAACAGTTAAAAAATAAAAATGGTCCACGCATTTTCTGGACCACGTGGGTATGCAGGATGTGCATAGCCAAAGTCATATTTTCTAACCATACTTTGTAATGGAAGTGGCCTGTGTGATGAGTCGACTGGCCTGGTCTCTGGAACGGCATGTTCATAGTGTCCCAACTGGTCTGGATATGATATAGAAATACAATCAGATGGCATGATCATGGTGTCCCGAATGGTCTCTATATGATATAGAAATACAATCAGATTTGTCTGGCTACTAAAGTATCGTGGTGTTGTATTCACACCGTCAATGGAGAGATCATTTTAGGGCATGAGCCAAAGAATGATGCAGATACAAAGCTCAAGTGGACCCCACCACAGAAAACAGTGGGGATTCAATGCTCCAAAGAATGAGGCAGATCCAAAGCTCAAGTGGACCCCACCACAAAACAGTGGGGATAGAACGCTTACCATTAAAAACTTTGGGCCACAGAAGTTTTCAATCAAAGCTGATATTTGTGTTTTCCCTTGTTCCATGTCTGTGTCAACTTACAAACAGGTTGGATCTCAAATAAACATCATGGTGGGGCGTCACTGTCCCCACTGTTTTCTGTGGTGGGGTCCACTTGAACTTTGGATCTGACTCCTTTGGCCCATGCCCTAAAATGAATGATCTCTCCAAATGGATGGACGGTGTGGATACAGCACATACATCATGGTGGGACCCAAAGAACGTGGAGACATCATTTCGGTAGCGAGACTAGCCATTGTTGGGTTCGGTAGCTAATCCGCGTCCATTCAAATCATAGGCAGTTTTGTTAACATCAGGTCAATAATGGCAGAGCAGACCCTCCAGATGGAAGCATAATTGGTAATGTTATAAATGGTCTGAGCATTGATCTGAAAAGCCCATGTGTTGTCCATCTTTGAATTGCCCATACTTCTCTCAATAATCATTTAATCAGATGATCTTAGCTGTCTAATCATGACCAGATAAATGGGAATCGGCTGCACTTGAGAGTTTGTACAATGATGATCTGGACTACCTATCATGAGGGTCCCGCCAATTCCTTGTGCTGTGTCTGTTTGATCAATGCCTGAGGAATCAGATGATCTTTATCGGCCTTAGTGGGGAGATCCGATTGTTGATCTAGTTCATCCATCATGATTCATGAGGGTGTTGCCACAGATAGACCGCTGATCATCTCATCAGTCTCTTGATTGGATAATTTGAACCATCTGTTCGATGGGCAAGAAAGTAAAGAATCTCGATTATTGACTTTATTGGATAGGTCCTCTTATGGAACCAAACTATCCATCAGTGGGCCAGTAAATTAGATGGTCTTGTTTATTTAATAAACTGGTAAAAAAGTATAATTGATCTCTGGTTAGTCATCAGTCGGCACCTCTCATTACACCCTTTTGACTCACTGGGACCACCATATTGATGGTTTGGTTCTAACCATCCTTATTATTGAGTTGCTAACATTGGGAATTTGCAATCATCCATAATGTTGGTACCAACTTTGATCGCTCACACCTCTCAAGAATCATTTTTAACTGACAATCCTACGCATCGGAAAGGCCCTCCAGAACTTTTTTTTAGTCTTGAATCCGGCTCATTTTTTGTCTCACGTCCTAAAATGAGCTCACAAAACGGATGGACGCCTGTTCTTCATCTGTTCAGGCTCTCAGTGTGACAAAATGATGAGTGCGCATGAAAATGAGAACAATTGACTTTATTCCAAGGATCCAATTGTATCGGTATCTTCAATGCTCGTATAAACTAAGCCACTCCTTCCTAAATCTTTCACAATATGGACAAATGCTCCAGTGCTCTCAGAGCTCCTAGTTGCATCTCTGGCCGCTTGGATAGTCGAATTGATTGATCTCAGCTGTCCATTTGAATCCAGAACAAATTTTATGGGTTATGATTCACTCACTGAGTTCATATCAATTTTATGCTGTGATGTTTGAAATAGGAAATTCAGTCACCTACAAACTCTCGCCGGTCCTTATATGATTCTCTCTCTCTCAGAGTGAACCGGGTCCTCTTCAATATCAATCCAATTCCATAGAAGCACGACCAAATACCAAAGAAAAAGTTCCTTCATAATACATTCCAGGATTAAATCCAAGTCTTAATGTTAAAGGAGAAAAGATTTGCTATTACATAAATGATAAATACCATTAAACCCCTCATTTTTTTTTTTCAAATCTAAGGTACACAACAACTAGATTCAACAGATAACAATATGTTCGCATGAAATCAGTGCTGGAGCTACTTTATGGAACTGAAAAAGAACCACAAGAAATATTTTTCCATCCCCACTACCTGTCCTTCAGCTCCTGTTCCAGTTGTACCAGTTTTTCACCGATGGGCTGCAGAAAAAGCCTAACGTCCTTGCTGATCCACTGTTTATCCACCTCAATGATACCCTTTTTCCTCGCTGAGACTCACTTCCATCTGCCACCCAGTCAGATTTTGGGAATATAGAACCACAATCATCACCATCTTGGGCTTTAGATATCTTGATTTGCTAATCATATTTGAGGAACAAATTATATCAAGCTGGATTTAAAATTGATTAGGGTCCGCTCTAATTATTAGATGCCTTAAGCTTAAAAATAAGCCAATAAAAAATTCAGCCAGTCCACCTAAAACACAGAATGGAGCTTGAGTTCTGGGCCACAGGACCTCAATGAGCCTTTCCCTACATTGCTTCGAATGGTTGATGCACCTGGAGTGGACTTGGCATAAACATCAAGGTGGGGCTCACCAAAAACCTCTTTGCTGGCCCCTCTTCAAGAGGGTGCGTCGGCCCAATCACAAGCTAAAATTTCTTCCATCAACTTCCGATCCACCAAATCAACGTCATCCACCAGTAGGTGCGGCTTCTGCTGCTATTTACTTAAATTAAAAAACAGAAGTACCATATTTTATATCGAGTAGGTAGTTTTCTATAAAATCCCTTAATCTTTTCCTAAGCATTCTAAATATATGTAATTGCAAAGTAATTTCCAAGTATGTACTTACTAAGTGTTAGTGTATAGTCATATCACGGCCCTCCAAGGGGCCATAATTTTTCGGAAGACGTGGCAAATCAACACCTTCCATCCATTTTTCAAAATCATTTTGGGGCTGAAGTCATTTTAGGTAATGAGCCAGAGCTCAAGTGGACCACACAACAGCAGTGGAAACAATGACACCCACAGTCGAAACCTTCTTAGGGCCCACCTTGATGTTTATTTGCCATCCAAGTCTTTGTTTAACTTATGAACAGGTTGGATCTCAAATAAACATCAAATTTTCTCTCCGAAAGGCCACTAGAAGGGATTGTCTATTACGCGGGTCCCACATTTGATAATCTACTCCTCTTAAAAGATTATTATAGGTTCTCCATTTGACAAAGAAAGAAAAGAAAGAAGTGAAAAGGGTGAGCACCCGGATCCATAGCTCAAGCGGTAGACCAAGCGAAGATAGCCTCATTTCAACACCGAGGTCTTGGTATCAATTCCTAAAGTGGGGGTGGCTAATATTGCAGTGTGACTAACAGGGTGGGTGGGTGTACTAACAGTGCGAGTACTAACTCCAAAAAAAATGAGAAAAGGGGGAGAGAAGTGCTAATTCAAAGAAGCTTGATACAGTCCTCCCACCTTCCTATTACACAGGGATACATTGGTATTATAGCCGTTGGATCTGGGTCCTGTTTGGTTCTCTAAACCAATGAGACAAACGGCTCAAAAATCTTCAAGATAGTAAGAAGTTAAAATTTCAACGAATGGCCCACAGAGAAATGTTATTTTAGGACTATTTTAGCCAAGCGAGCGACCCTACACTACCCATAAGATCCAAGGTTGAACGGACAGAAGCAGCCATTTCATCTTTGCTCTGGGATTAGAATTGATACACAAGGGGAGACGTTTCATTGACAATGAGGAACAAGCGTGGCTCACTACAGTATGTATCTATATGTAAGGTCACCCCACCAACAAAAGTTGACACCCAAAAGATGAGGCCAATCATATACCTGCATCGGCCTGATTTTTTGGGGCATCCCATTTTGATGGTAGGATGACCCTGCTGAGTAGGTTGAATGCCATAAAAACACTGCAATGGTGTCCCACATGTTTCATGATTTCTTACTAGTCTGCGCAAGACATTCTCATTGTTACGTAATTCTGGAATGGCAAGCTACTCTATTCTATCACAAATTCCCATTTTTCCCAAGTGCACCCTATCATGCATACCATCATATCGAGCCTAGTGGATTTACAAATCATAAAACTCGTCTCAATCCACCCATGTTTACAACAACAAATAACAAAAGAGGCCCTTGTGCCCAAATTCCAACTTGGCATGTTCAACCCATCCCACCATGACGAACACATGGTGTTAAAATCAAGCCAATCGATCCATCATGTAGACCACTTTATATAAAACGATGAAACAACCGTCAAATAGTGGTGGGGCCCAATAGACAAACAAAATATGGCACATTCAGGCACTTGTGCATGACCTCAATAGCCTACCTTCGAATTGCAGCCGCATTCTTTACAGAACAACTAGAAATCAACACCCTCCACTTTTGAGATTGAGGTTTGCAATCCAACAAGATGGTGCAGCCAAACACACCACATGCAATTACAAGATCGGGCTAAAAGACCTACAAATACCAGGGGGTGGCGTGCCAAACAGCAGAACTTCAGATGTTCAAGTACCAAATAAAGGAATAAACGAGGCAAAAACGAACCAGCCTTTTTTTCCGTAGAACTCAGGCATTTATATATTACCACAAGCTTCTTTCACTAAAAGGTCTATAGTAATAAGAAGGTGCAGGAACAGTCGCTGCCCGATAATAAATCATGCAATTCCAACACATTCACGAGGGAGTCAAATCAAACAGCACAGCATGTCGAAAGAGCCAAAAGGGTCGTGCTGCTGTACAAAAATTACAGTCGTGGCTGTTTTGTTCCCGATGTGTGGGGGTCTGGAAGGCGGCTGCGGCATGCAACAGCTCCCATTTCATTGAAGAGAACCCACCCACAATTTTCCGCATTTGTATTTTTATCTATATCAGCAGCAGGAGCCCATTTCTTTTTACATGCACGAGCGCTTGACCTGTACTCCTTTGATCATACACACGATGCTCCCTCCTCCGAATGGCTACTTCTTTCTCTCTCGAAACAACTGAAAACTTCAAGAAGGGCAGAACCGGGGTTATCCTTTCTCAGCTCTGGCTGCTGCGACCCGTGAAAGCACAGAGACCCGTTTGCCATTTGCCATCTCCAACCATCTAATATATCCACCGCCTCATAATTGTTGAGAGAAGCAAACAGCCACAAAACAGCGATCTCTTAAGCACACAAGTGCAGAGAAGCACACGCGTCAGCACAACCAAGTTGCTGGATCCAAAGAGTATAACCCATCACACGGTCAGGCCCCAAACGGCTCAGCCGTTGTAGTGAAGTTTCTGGTTTTGCAAGCTCTGGCCAGGCTGCTGCTGCTGCTGCTGCGGAGCCTGCAGGTTCAATGGCTGAGTATTATACTGTGTGAAGGGCTGTGAGTAGAGAGGATTCATGAGGCCCTGTAGAAGCACAACAAATCATGTTCACTAGTCAAAAATCACTTCTCAGAAATAGATATTAATCCAACAAATGACTGTAATTAGTTGGGACCTGCGAATGAAGAGGGTTGGGTCCAGCCACACCAAAGTGGGTCTGGGAAGAATCATCATGTGATGGATCATTGAAACCCGCTTGGGTAAAGAGACCCTGTGATCCATGAGCCATGTAATCCTGTGCAGAAGTTAAACAACGTTGAGACTGACATTTACCCAAAACAATGCAGTGAGATGTGTCAAAGAAGATTGAGCAGTGAAGCTTCAACAGACCTGAGAAATGAAATCGTTCCCAGCACCCAAATGGGAATATCCACCCTGGGAATTTTGGTTTAGGAAACTTCCTGGGAACCCAGGTTGTGTTCCATGTGCCACGTAATCAACACCATATCCACTTTGAGAAGCCTGCACAACAAAGCAGCACTCTAATAAAACCTAATGACTAAGGTAGAAAATTCAGTAGTGCCAGTACTGGCATTGCAAGCTTTCTAGGGTAGATCGCCTGCATTTGCAAAGAAACTTCTTTACCATGAAACAAGAAATTGAGATGCATGTCTATATGCTGAATAGAGGAGACAGCGACACAGATCATGCAGATGGTGACAATAAGGAGGTATTTGGATTGTAAGCTACTTAAGCTACTCATGCCTTAAGTAGCTTATCTTGATTTCTACTTATTAAATTGAAGTGATTAAGTAACTTCAAATAAAAAAGATACTTATAATTGATCATAAACCAAACTTATCTCAAATAAGTTCTTTATGTACTGCCATAAGTAGAAAAAGTAACTTATTTGGTGGTATCCAAATGGGTGACAAAGCCAGAGTCCAGCATTATGTAGGTCTAAGTTGAGCATTACAGGCCACATAACTATACTAAAATTTGCCAATCTCTTGTATTCCCCTCCTGATGTGTATGGGAAACTAAACTGTAGAGAGAATTTTTTTTTTTTTTTTTGGGGGGGGTGGGGGGTCTGTCTATGTAGTAGATATAGACTACATGTAGGATAGTAGGATGCTTCATACATAGAACAAACCAACTTCATGTAGCTCATATAATTAGCCTTATCATAAAGACAACAAATAATACATCCAGGCTACCTGCTACATGTTACAAATACACATTTTCTAGAATAACCCAACTTCGTATGTTTATCTTCCTCCAATAATACCAATGCATTATTATGAAAGGAGAAGTAGAAACAATAATCAATAATTTACAGGTCAGATGGTCCTAGTGCCTCAGAGTAATTACACAAGGAAGTATCAAACTATAACAAAATGATCAGGTAAAGCAATGTTACTTGTCACAACTTGTCCGTCTGGCGAAATGGGGCAGTTTTCTTTATTCCTTAAAGGGCATATCGGTTGAATTTTATTGGATGTATCATGAAGACACGAAATTGAGGCAATTTGGTTGAAAATACAGAAGATCATTAAAAAACGGTTCTGCAAGAGGTAAGCTCTCCAAATCAACTAACATAGACACCACCATTTTTTTAAGGGTAAGATGAATTTTATTGAAAAGACGCAGAGCTAGCGCAACAAATTGCAAGAGGGGTTAAATTACAATCCTTCAACGACTTCATACACAAAGCCCATTCCAACACAAAAAGGATTTCACCCTAAAG
This sequence comes from Liriodendron chinense, assembly GCA_003013855.2. Classification (NCBI taxonomy): domain Eukaryota; kingdom Viridiplantae; phylum Streptophyta; class Magnoliopsida; order Magnoliales; family Magnoliaceae; genus Liriodendron; species Liriodendron chinense. Next base: position 6,583,827 of record PVNU02000637.1, on the reverse strand, counting down.
GACACCTCCTCTACCCTACTAGAGGGGTTTCGAAAGCATATCCCATTTCTTCCCCCCCAAACTGTCCACCAGATAAGTCTCCAAAGTGTATACACCACTTTAATACCATGTAAGTGTAACAAAGAAATGGAAATCAAACCAATGTTCTTCACCAATTGAATACAGAAGCATCCACGAGACCATTGACTTGAACCAAAAGGACAAAGGCAGCATAAATAAATAGCATCAGAAGTTACTTCTTCGGATTTTGAAAGACTGGAGCTACTGTAAAGGAATTTGAAGGAACATGGTAGTGCTATTGCATAGACTGTTACCACTTAACATTTATTCCTAGAGATTACTCATCACATACAGCTGGAAGCCCACAAGTTACTGTCCAACAACTCCAAACCCATGGTATCCAAAATCAGTTATGTAACGGTGACAGTGGGTACTGTTACATCTTATGGAGCAGTAACAACCGTTACAGAAAAAAGGCCCATAACGGCTGTTATGGCCTGTCTTAACGGTAACAATGGTAGCTGTTATGGTCACCATTACCGTTATTGAACACCTTACTCCGGCCAAATAATTCCCAAGATCATGCTTCTGGTGTAGAACATCTGTAAATGGAATGATATACTCCATGAAGATCACCTTGCACAAAAATCAGACAAGTTCTGTCACCAGGTGGCTACATCTAGTCATCAGTTGTCCAACAGTGTGGCCCATATGCTGATCAGACTGGCCTGACTTATGTTTCGGCTGATGTTCATGGTTGGGCCTACAACTTGCATATGTACAGATGTTCTACAGAATCAGATTGTTGAGGAGAGAGGTGGCTGGATGACAAGATAGAATGCATCCCGCTGTTGTGATCAGTGCTCATTCTTCTCTCCTATCCATTTATGATCAGCTAAGCAATGTATTGGTGTAGCAACTGCTCTTGATATGCTATTATCATATACAAAAGCTTTGGATGAACAAACTATGGAATCAAACTAAACTATCTTGATTACTTTAGTTACTAATTATAACCACTCCTGACTATTCAAAGCTCTCATTATCCATCAGGGGATAATGACTGCTACCATAGTAACTGTAGAAATGACTGTCTACATAAAAACAGAATGAAAGAATATAGGGAAATTCCAGCATTAGTTTAGAAAAGAAAAGGCTGATTTGTCATGCAAGCATCAGAACATCAGCAGCAACATCACAGAGATTATAACTGCAAATGATTTCTCTTAGCAAGAGAGAATGAGAGACTCATCGATCTGCTACAAAAATGCTACTGGTAAGACCATCATGATAACCACAAGTGATGCAAACATGCCTGTGTGGAGAAATCTGCAACGTTATATGCAACATGTGATCCCTGGCTTTTGAAGTCATCACCCAAGAAATCCTGAGAAAGCATGGCAAAATACAAAATCAGAGAACAAAAGATGTAAAGCCATCAAAGAAAACTGAAGAAAGGTTTGGCATCAGAAATACCTGAGACATGCCCCCAATGGAAAATCCGTCACGAAATGTCTGGCTTAATCCTTGAACTGGCATCTATCAATTTTACACAAAGACATTTCAAGATACTAGTGCATCATTGTGGTATCACAAAAGAAATACAAAAGAAGCCAAGGAAACCTGAGTCATAAGTCCAGTTTGAGATAACGGCCCCCCAACAGATGGCTGGCTGTTTGGGTTGTCCAGAGCAGGAAAGTTGAAAGCAGACCCAATGCTCCCTAGAGATTGCTGTGAACCTTGCTGATGAGATAGGTGACCGCCAATAGGACCACCGGCATTGCCGCGGCCAGCTCCAAAACCCCTAGTTCCAGCCTGAGGAACCTGAGGAACAGCTCCAATGGGACCATGAATGGCTCCACGAGTTGGAATTGCATATGGTTGAGAATGGGGACCGCCAGGAAAAGGTGGAAGAGGGATCCGCGACACAGGAAATCCTGCAGGATGCACACCAGGCTTGTGGGTACCATTGGGTGGCCCAAATTGCATGTAGGACTGACCTGGAGTTGGGAGAAACAAAAAAAATATATTAAAGCTGTAGAGTACGTTAAGAAATTTATGTTAAAGAGTTTTGTTTTCCATCGTTCTGCAAAACTGATGTTTAGATTTACATGTAACTCAATTTATATTATGACATCAACTGTAGTGCCTTAATATTTTTAGAAGCTTTATCTGCTGGTCAAACTGGCTGAAGAGACATTTGATAGTTCAAAGCTCAAATAAGATCTGGCATAATGGTATACCTTTACTGCGGTTGCTTCTTTTATCAGCATTTGGACTTGAGGAACTGACAGACCCAAAATTTTCATTAGGCACAAGCCCGGGCCCACCACCAAAGAAAAGTCTGCGGTCATTGTAGATCTGTTCCACAGAGTGACAGCCACAAAATAAGGATCTAAAGTATTCTCAATTATTGCTTCACTATTTCCAACCAAGCAAGTGAGAGGACCATGTTAGACATAGAGCCACAGTACATGCGGCGCAAGTGTAAGAAATCCAGACTGGTAAAACCTACACCAGATGGGTACCACTTCAGAAATCACATTGATCTGATGATCCTAACCATCTAATTGGCGGACTTCTGAGGATTTTCAATAGCCAGTTAAAAAATGTCAGACCAATTACCCACAATTAAATGAGTGGAAATCCTGCCAGTGGTTAGGATCATCCAATCAGTGTGCCTATGGTGCATCCCCACCCAGAGTAGGTCCCAAGCCCCCAGAAATGAGTGGTGAGTGTTCCTGTCTTGTATATGTGTATTCCATACATGGGAATAATTATATACTGAATATCTAACATAAAACAGAGTGTAAACATCAGACAATGCTAGAACAGTAAAGGCAACATTTAACACTGGCAAACAATCATTGAAAAGTGCCTTACCTTCTTTGGCTTCTGAAACTGAACCATGCTCTGTTTCAAGTTATTCAGAGGTCCTTCCACCAAACACTCATGCTCCTAAAGAGAATTTTTTAACAAAGATTAAATACTAACAATAGATCACTCATGCAAGCAATTTAAATATATCGTTATATGTGCGAAAATGTTTGAGCCAAGATTTTAAAAGTAGCCCAAGCAAGCATCTCCAGAATATTGTGGTGTACAACTTCATAGCCTGCATCAGGGAGGTTCTGTAACTCTCACCAATATTAGTATTATTTAAAAGCTAAAGTTATAGTCCTGAATTATGAAATTAGTCATTAAACAAAAGGTAAAACATTTAGTTGTGACATAATAGGAGCCTTCAATTGACAAATACTAAAAGCATCTCAAATGAGTAAACCAACATCTGTCAGGATAATCTTCCCTTGGGTTAGCTTGGATTCTTTGTTCAAGAAATGAGAGGTTTTGGATTTAGCTAGTGAAAATTTCAAACTAATAAGGTCAGATATAGTGAGGCTAGATTCATAAAAAAAAATTCAAAGATGAAAATTTCTAGGCACTAGCTTTTGCTTGACCACAGGCTGCTCAAGCAGCTCATCAGTGATAGCCTACAAGCAATAGAAACAATAGGCCAAGCAGGCCATGCAATTATGATATTAAGCTTTGGATAGGAAGTACGAGCATTACGAGTATGAACCATCTTCTCAAATAAGTACTAGAATTACAAGAATAATTTATTCAATGATAAATCTCAAGGATGATCCCTGATTGGATGGTAAGAATAAAATGGCACGTTTGAAGTTTCAGGAAATAAATAATTAAATAAAATGGCATACTAGAACACTAGATACCTTGTAGTGTGTCAATAAGCTGTTCCATAATGGCTGTTTGCTTAAAACCTTAGGATTCCCCAAGATAACAATGCCATAACGAGCTCGGGTCAGTGCAACATTCAGCCTACGTGGATCGTTAAGGAACCCAATGCCCTGCAAAGATTGTCAAAAAACGATGTCAAGCAGTCAACAAGCCATACGAGCAAGAATAGTAAAAACTGGTGTTTTAAAATGAAAATAGCATGTAGCGCCGCATTCACCCCTCTGAAGGGTGAGGCAAAAGCTACTCACCCCTTCTAAATTTTTTAATTAAAATAATAGGCAAAATAGAGCAATGATTGAATATATATATATGTGTGTGTGTGTGTGTGTGTGTGTGTGTGTGTGTAAACAATGGAACTGATTTAATACTACTGCTCATATTATTTCATTGAAATCATTGAAAACATTAAGCAATTCTTAGGGGAAATAGCAAAATCTAATAAAAGAAATCAATGAAACTACCAATTGATTTTGCTGTTTAGGGTAACATGTGACACAACATAGTGGGTAGTGTAGCTAGTAGCGTATGCTGCATAGTGTGTAGCAAACGGTACATGCGACCTAAGCTATCTTCATGCACCATGTAGCGCAAAGGCTAGGGTATGCTACATGGCACAAGCGACACACTACGTAGCGTAAGCAATTAAAAACACTGGAAAACACACACACCTACAAAAAGGAGGGGAGGGGGGATATGAAAGAATGAACGAACAAAAGAAAGACCACAAAAATACTATGTAAGGCTTGGACTCTTGGGAATGCTAACGAGATTCCATAGTACCCACACTAGATGGACTGTTTGATGGAGCTGCCATAAGTGCTGTATCAATGCCAATGCTGATACATCACACCACAGACTCGCACAGTTATTGGGTGGGCCTCGTTGTCTATATCCACCGGCTTAAAGAACAAGTTGGTCTTGTTATCAGGTGGGAGACATGAAATTGGATTAGCTGCATCAGCTTTTCTATTGGTCATGGAACACAGGTGGTACCCAAACGAAAAACAACTCAGACCTCACACTAGCAAGCATGTCTGGGATGCAATTTTCTTAAAAAAGAAAAAGAAAAGAAACATGTGTCGGATTCTTTGCCCTGCATGCACCAACGCACAGCATTGGTTTCAAACAATTTCCTAAGTGAAGCAGATGAGCAGCACACTGATTGAAGTATAAAAGCAAACAAGCAACGGCGTGGCTATTATCGGAACTAATAAGGCAATAGTTTCAAAATAGAAGGGACAAAGTACTCCACACTCCACACAGCCATCTCTGCTTTAGAACACACAACCATCTGCAACAACCCCTTTAGAGAATGAAACATAAAAGTGGCAATTCTACCGTGTAAAATGCCTAGATTTGATAAAGTAACCAGTTGTGAAGCATCTATTGGATCAGACTGTAAACCTTGTATCAGTATATATTCTTTTACTACATCTTCAACTCTTGTAAACCAATTTCGTAAAGCTTCAGGATCATGAACGTGAAACAAGAAATATTGATACCAAGTCACCAATATTTCAGAGCATCTGAAGAATACTCAGAAATATAATAGAGATAAAAATTGTTTTGGGGACTATCAAGGTGAGAAGCATTGGAGATTCATTTTCATATTCGATGAGATTCATGAGTTAACAAACAAAAACATTTCAGTTGCATGTAGAAGGGGCTAATGTGGGCAGATACTCAAACAGAAAGAGGGTATCAAGAGATCTTTCATTTTGCATTGGGAATTACTCCCTCTTGTATGCTGTTAACTTTCTAAAAACGTTTTCAGTAAATTTTCCATTCTCTTAAAAAAAATTACTGAAGAACTTGCATTCTCAGTCTCATGAAGAGGATGTACTGAAAAAAGCCGATGATCATTGCTCATTTCCATCATCTTAGGTGTGGAAAACTCACCTGATGCTCATTGCTCCGAACACAAGAAAGAATAATGTAATCTTTCTCTCTTCCCTGGAAGGAATCAACACTTGCAACCTACAAAGAACAGATTACCAAGTTGCAGTAGTGTTCAACAAAGAACTGGCAGCTACATGTAATTTCTGTTAAGCGATGATGTTAACCTCAATTTCCTTGTAAAGTTGTTGTCTGAGAGCACCATTTCTTGACATATAATTTACAATATAAGCCCTTTGACCTTCATATGGCGTTATAACTCCAATCTGTACAATTCAATGGTGGACACAGATATAGAAAGGTGCAGAAATAATACAAATGCAACCATAGAATTTAATGAGGGCAAGAAGAACCATAACTAGTCATTAAAAAAAAGAAAAGAAAAGAAAAACCACACCTGACTAGGTATGACCCCACTCCTCAAGAATGTAGTTACAATTTTTTCCACATTAGCAGCTTCAGTCCTATTTAGATAGGATGTTCCACTTGCACTTATCTCCTCTTGTCCCATCTAGGAAAACACATTGCATTAGCAACAAACATTTGCAAACAGGTACACAATTGAGAAAACATCAGACATTCAGTTTTTGAAAATACCTGGACATAAAAGAACATTGGACGATTTGGTACAGGCCAAGGAAAGTCAATGCCAGAAGATTGCCTTTCATTGATGGTCACTCCATTCTGAAGTGTACCTTCGTAGAAGCTGTTAGAAGGAAACTCTGACAAGGAAGGATGCATGCGATATTGAACCTGCAATTTTAAGAATCAGTAAGCAGACGCTTAATGTTGCATCTTTTTAGAAAGAAAAAGAAAAAAAGAAAGAAAAAAAGTCACAAGTATCTATCCCGTGACCAAAGAGGTCAAAACAAAGAACAACAATGCTTCCTTTCAAAATTGCTAACAATGGAAACCTTGTAATATGCCTTCAAAATGCACAAAACTCGGGTGACAAGATGCATACAGAAGAGCTGTTTACCTTTCACAAGAACAGAAATCCTGCAAGTGTCGGCTTTGTAGAAAACATTATTTTTCTTTTTGGGTATACCGTAAGCATGCCTATGAGTGCACTCATACCGGGAGTGACCTCATACTTTATGTTCTCATTAGTTTTACATAAAACATGGCTTAGCATGCCCTATTTTATGCCAAGTTAACAAACTTTGTCAATATTATGATTAATGACAAGAAGAGCAACAATGAGGCAGCAAACTATCCTCTCTGATGACGTGACCACAAAGAACACAGAGTCCTTGGAAGTACACATTTTATCAAGGTTAAAAGTCTCCCAAGGCCTGGCTCCTTTTTTCCGTACCGATCCAATCACACTAGATGAATAAACTTTTACAGTTAGGACAACCCAACAAGTACTCACAAAAAACCCTAATGCAAACCAGAAAACCTCATCTCTCCATACTAACATTGACCTGACCACAAAACACAGCATTAACCTCATCTCTTAATAATGACATTCTCTATCCAAGGACATCGATTGCCACCTAAGCTACCACTCAATTTTAGTGCAAGGCGTAGCCACTGGATACTTCATCTCCTAGCACTCTCACTGTCAACCTCACCACCTTTTGCTATGACCTCACAATAACCAAAACTTGAAGTCTAGTCCCTTGGTATCCTCTTCTAGATATAGCTGATGAACAACTAACTTCTCAATTCTATCCAAAATTGGTTCCATTATGAACTATTTTACCCCCAAGGATCCCACAATTCCTTTCTTTCCGAAAGCCCATAACCTTAGCTGAATGAAGCTTGTGGAGAAGCCGCAGCAAATTCAAGTGTGGAAGTGGGGGAGGCATCTAGTTCAAAATGGTAGCTAGTATTGAATGCTCAAGCAGGAGCAGGGGTCCAAAGTATGAGTTTGACAAGGGAACAACAGCTAGATAGAAAGTTCTTGAAACTATACCCAAAACAAAAACAGCAGGCAGGATCCTCCAAATGAGTTGGCCTCTAGCCCAAAAATGCCAACAATCCTACCGTTCCTTTCCTTCCAAAACACCCAATGCAAGACAAAAGGACCCTCAAAATGATTCATCCTCTTGCCCAAAGAGGACCATAATCATACGGTTCTTTTCCTTCCAAACACCCCAAAGCAAGACAAAAGGAAGAATGCTCCTGAAGGTCAGCCTCTGGGCCAAAAAGGACCGCATGCAAACCTCCAATGAGAATACAAGATTGAACCCCACTCACTGCACAAATTAAAAAAAATGGCAATACACTTTTGGAAAAGTAAGTTTCAACTTTCAACTCTAAAGATATTCACAAATTAAGGTCTTGTAAACAAGGAATATAAAGTCTGGCTCATTTGATTTGCTTATGTACACAAGATCGACCTTACTGCCCTAACTTTGGCCTTAAGATATCAATCATCCATGCATGTTTATTGCCCCTCACTTCCCTTGACAAGAGAGGAACTAATTTGATGTCGGCACGTGCAATGGGGTTTTCCAAAATGATGACGGCATGTTACTAGTCGGTGTACACACACACGTCTACTGTTGCAAACATAACTGCAGCAGACACTAAGGGCCTTTATCTTCATCTTAGACTCCCAAGATCCCTTCTACATAAAATGACCTCTCAAGATCATCCATCAAGCAAGGAAATGTAGCATTTTGAAGAGGTCATGACAAGTTTGAAAAGATCTTGAAGGCTTTATTATATGTTAGAAAGTCGGGCTCTGAATTTCCATGCCAAAGGTAACCAGTTGGCAGGCATATTACTTATGCACTAAATCGTATCTAATGTCCCTAGGGTGTGCTGAGTTTGCAATCGCTCGTGCAACATATCCCTATTTCTGTATGCTTTGATCTAACAACCGGCATATGAGATTCTGCGGTTCTGATGCTTTCTTAAATAAAAATTTCATGCACCTCTGGATAAAAACATGACTGTCCATTCAAACCAGTCAGAATCTACAAGCATATAAATTAAAATTTTAGAATATATAAATATGACAGGTTAAAAAAAGGAATGACCATCACCTGCAACCTAAATGGTTTTACGCCAAGAAGCACAAGACGCTCAAAAAGAGATTGGGCAAGACCAGCTCGTGCCGCTTTCTTGCACATAATGACTGGACCAAGCTGGCAATGGTCTCCAACAAGAACAACCTAATTGATGATAAAAACATGATCAGAGGGTAGGAGCAGCAGATGTTTAAGCTGATAAAATAACCATGCAAATATTTATGACAGTTACCTGTTTCACTCCAAGAACCAAAGGAATAAGGCACTCTGGTTCCGTTGCCTGTGTGGACTCATCGATAAGAACCTGGAAAAACACAAGGATGAGTTTGTATGAATCAAGATAGGAAGATGAACACTTTGAAGATTTGCTGCTGTTCAACTTTGATAACTAGATGCATCCATTACCTGGCGAAACCTAAAATTTGCTAATCTAGGATCTCCAGCACCAACACATGTGCAACAAATGACATCCGCACTCTGAGATATCTCCCTCTCAGTTGCCCGTTTCAATGCTTTATACTTCTTTTCATCACTGCTTGACAACTCTCCTGTGAAAAGTGAATAAAAAAATTTTATCATGAAAAAATTCAATCATTTCACACAGACAAAATAAAACTGCAGACAATTAGCATAAAATTTCCCTTTTTTCATTCAAATTGGATGTCGTGTGCTTTGATGTCAAGAGAAATTTTAAACCAACAAAGCAAGAGGTGCTGATTGACACATGCTAAAGAAGGCAAACTTAACTTCTAGATACTGGTTATTATGATTTAGGACAATGAATATAGGTATAGCATAACAAAAAAATCAGCTCAAATTTGTCAAGTTTTAATGAAAAGCATGGTTGGCAGTTTGTAACAAGGAGTCATAATCTAATGAAACCTTACATTTTAGGAGGGGAAATGAATTGGAGTATAATAAGAATTGTTACAAGTGTAGAGTTCTCTAATAAAATATCACCTTTCAAAAAAAAAAAACAATTGTATAGTTCATTGCAGCAAGATCTGAAGATTCTTGCCAGCCCAAAGTTAATGAATATCTGTGGGCATCTAGATTGACGTAACATAAAAGAATTCGAAGGACTCCATGGCCGAGCATATTAAAAATTAAGCACAACCTGGTTTAAGCATATGGTCATACTAAACATGAAAAGAATGACTTAGTACGGGCAAGTTTGGATGTATGAAATTAGTCAAATTCATGCATTCGGCAGTTCATTAATTGGCATCTTCATGAATTTGGAGATTCATTAATTAGCAAATTTGACGCTTGCATCCTCCTTTTTTTGATGAATGTAGAAATTTTGTTAGCCAAATGGCAAAAGGAAAAAGAAAAAAGAAAAAGAGAAGCACAAGAAAAGGAAAGAAAAAGGAGCAACCCTTCACAACCAAAGAAGCTACCACGACGGGGTGGAGCAACCTTTCACAACCAAAGAAGCTACCACGATGGGGACCAAACCACTCTAGAATCCAAAGTCTCCATTGTGGCACTCTCTTTAGTCGTTCACAATATATCTACATCAGAGAATACCACTTCGTGCCCATCACACAAATCTGTAGCCTCCTCAAGGATATTCAGCCGCCACCAGGTGCCCTCCCATACCTCATCCAGCCAATGACATTCGAGGAATCTCCTTCCACTAATAATGGAAACAAGTTACAAGCTACTGTGCGATTTTAATACCGTTAAGCTAACTCAGTTTTATTTTAGGATTCTACTTGTCAAATTCATGACTTTCTAGAAATGTTGGTTGGTTAAATCAAATTTATATTCTGGGAGAGGATCATGTCCTTTGAAATCACTTGGGGTTGGACAACTAAAACCATTCAAACAATGGTCATCAAAATTAATGGTCAAGAATAAGACACCTTTTCATCGTTACGACCCTAGAGGAAGCTTAGAAAGTTATTTTAAACTAGACCTAGGCCTATTAACACAAGATTTGAATGGGATTCGATGAATCAAAGCGGAATGGAACATTTTGAGAAAAATCAGGGAAGGGGATAGACCGTCACTTTCTTTCCATTTTCTTCTCGCTGTATGTCAAAGAAATGTGCCACAAATCCACCAAATCATGCTTGATTTGCATTCAACTAGGGCCTAATTAGTTGACTTTCAGCTGGTCAAGCCGACATTCAACGTTCTTATCAAAGAATAGCATGATATGCCAGCCACCATGTGTTTCAAATACAAAAAAGATACATTCTGCTGTTTTACATTTTTCTCTCTCAAAAAAAAAAAAAAAAATTCAAGATTTTTTGGGGGGAAAAAAGGCCAATTCAGATCCAATACAATCGATACATGTAGTATTGTATCGTTTCTGGGCCCGACTGATAAGCTCGCCAATGCCATTATTCAAAGCCTTGCTCTTCAAAAAACCTGGATGCAAATGCAGAGAAACAAAAGTTAAGTGTGGGTGAAATCTGACCACACACTAGAGCTAATGCCTTAGCCGAATATGTTGCCACTAGAACAATCCTTCTGACTAGGCGCCACTCTTGATTCGAATCGCACTTCGTACTTACGCTCCTGCTCCCGCACCCGAATATGTTGCCAGTTCGTGCAAGTACTGGAAACTCATCTTTTGTTTACATTTCATAAAACAACCCATACATAACCCTAGTACAAGGAGAAAAAAATCGGGAGACTCTGGACTTCTCTAAATTTAAGTCAATGAGATCACTTAGACCAAATCAAAATTAAATGCATGACTACAAACTTAAACAATGAAACCTAACAACTATTAAAAGACACCAAATCTCTTTAAACATTTTCCATATGACGCTTATGGATTTTATACAAAACCGTATGGAACTGTGGGGGTCCATACATATGGCCACACATACGGATCATGTACAGCTGGAAAATTGTGAATTACCATGATTGATGTTTGAAAACAATCCAAGAACCACCCAGTGGATCTTCTGGACCCCAGTCCATCAGATCACGTCTAGGGTAATATGTCACGAGTATGATCAATCAGGATCATCCAATCGGCTCAGTACAAAGCCCGATCATAACATTGATTCGTTCCAAGCTAACCAACAGATCTAAATCTGCTCCAAATGGTCAATCAGGTCAACTGGACAGTTGATGTGGGCGATATATGCAATATAGAAGGTTGGGTGTCCAGATCTTAAATCTTGACAGTTGGACGTGATAGATACTTGATCAAAACACTTGGATGGGTCTCACCTGCACTCTGATCATCAGATCTTAATCTGTCAACTTGAGTAACATGAAGGCATCTTGGCTTTGTCCTGGGTGCATCAAAGAGCTGAACCAACAACAATGGAGGTTTGTTTGATCAAATCCATTGATGCTTGCTTATCATTTAAAATAAAAACTACCCAAGGGACTTTTTTTTTGAAAGGCAATGAAATTTTTTATTAAAGGGCAACAGCCCAAAGAAAGACAACCAGCCAAAGAAAGAGCCAAGGACGCCAAGACAGCGACCCAATTACACTAGAAAATCTAGACTACAACCCTTCAACTTGGGATTGGACTCCACCCATTCAGAAATCAACAACCTGACTTTGAAAGCAACCCTTTCCACCGCCTTAACAGAGTTATCGACACGCCTGGTGTTTTTTTCTTTCCACACCGCCCACCAGATGGCCAGCAAGAACATTCTCCAAAGGTCCCTCCTGGGGCTGGGAAGATTTACACCTACCTTAGGGACTCATTTAAGATCCAATAAAATACCCAAATAATTGATAGAAATGAACCCCAATGGCTAGCCATGCTAAATATAGAAACATATGATCCACCATCTCCTCATCTATCTGACATAATATGTAGAGAATGGGAGGTGATCTTCTGTCTTTTGAGATTCTCAATAGTAAGGATATTGTTAACCATGGCAACCAATAAGAATGGTTGAACTCTCAGCAGGACTGGCCCCAAAGCTTTTACACCAAGAGCTAACCCCATCAGATGAGCAAATGACCAAGAAGGACTAATAAAATTTCCACTCTGCATCCATTTCCAAAATTCCTAATCATCAAAGGAATCAATAAATGCCTCGCCAAGCTTATCCAAGAGCCTAACATAAGAGTTTAACTCTCACTGTCGAGATTCATCCAGAACTTAACATTCCACAAATAGATCCCCTGGGCCCTGAAGGACTCCAAACAATCCTTAACCTTTCATCCTTGAAAAGAAAGCAGAAACAAGGAATGAAAATACTAGGCCAATGGAACATCACCTAGCCAGATCTTTCTAAAACAAAACCATATCACCCCTATCAGCGAGAAACTGGATTCAATCATCAACCATCCTGCCTACCTTACAAGAGAGATTCCTACTATCTCCCAAAGCTTTTAACCACCAAAATGATCATTCCACAACCCCAACCCCACTATTCTTATAGCCAGCCCTAGAAACCAACCTGCTCTATACCCGTCATACTTCAATGACATCCAACCACAAAGCCATTGGCCCTTCACCATACCTCCACTACCACTTTCTGAAAAGAACCCAATTTCCCCCTAATTCTTCCCAGCCAAATGCTCACTTCTTTCTTCTGCCTTCGCACATCCTTCCAACCAATTAGAAAAATCATTGATTGTTGGGAGAGGGGGTCCAAGCTTGGCAGAATTGAAGGTGATCAATGTTGGGACACATTTCTTCCCTCGGTCCTTCAAAGACACTAATTGTAGATGTTGATTTGAAGAATGAGATTGCTTCAGGCTTTGGATGAGCATGTGTCCCAAGGAAACTGACCTTCACAGACAATGAGGTTAAAGCGATGGCTGCCACTTTTCGTTTAGATGTGTCTAGGGAGGACAATTCCACACTCGAATTGCAGATGTTGATTCAAAGAATGATATGGCTTCAGGCTTTGGATAAAGCACATGTCCATGGAAATTGCCCTTCAATGACAATGAGAAAAAAGTGATAGTGGCCAATTTCAAAATTTTGTTTAAATGTTCATAAATCTTCAGAAGCCAATTCCATAGCTGATGGGTTTGCTAAGGAAGATGTTCATAAGCCTTACTGTGATGGCTGCCACTTTCAAATTTGTTTAAAAGTTCATGAGTCTACAGACGCCAATTCCATAGCTGATGGGTTATATAGGGAAGATGTTCATAGGCCCTACATGATTTGTGGAAGCCATTATCCATTTCCTTGATGGATAGTACTCAAAAAAATTTGTTAGTAAAAATGATAATCCACAGATTGCAAATACCGAATGCCCCTATCATAACCTGGTGAAGTAAGAGAATTAAAGGTCAATATTAGGAGCAGCAAAGGTGCTAAAGAACACCTTGTTCATCTTTTAGTTGCTGAAGCTTGTGAAGTTCACTCTTTTCAGATGTATCAAGATGTCGGACCTGCAAAATATCATTGACAAGGTTTAGCATTGGCAACAAAATTGTCAAGAGGTGCTGATAACCCTAAATATTAGACGAAGCTACAAGAAAATATCAAATGATCAACACACCTGGTAGTGCAATGTCAGATGCTCGACGGGAGAGCTCACAGCTTCCCTTGATTTGGCACAGAGCCTGACAACCTGCAACGGGTCAAAGCAAAACAAGGTAAGAATTCATATGCATATGCAGTATGCAAAGCAAGTTGAAACAAAAGCGATGGGACTAAAATGATGCTTGTAGCATTTAAGAATTGGCTTCAACTAAAAGTTGGTGTTCGACTGGATGGACTCATATTTATCAAATGGACAGCTTCTCCAGCGAAATGTTGTCTCAGCACATGTTTAAATAAACAATAGAGACGTTATAATCTTACTGAGAATAAAAGATAAATCACATAACCAGTCCAAAGAGTGGAAAAGCTATTCCTCTAGAAGGCCTTCTTCTAATATTTCCTCCCTTCTGACCCTTAAACAAGCATAATTATGAAAATCAACAAAATAGCTCACTAAAATATGTTGCTAATGCATAAGAACCAGATCAATTGTCAATGATAGACCGTTCTCACAAATTCGCTCAAATTTGCGTTCAAGTACCACAAGAAATAAATGATCCAACAATATCCTCGCTATGAAAAAGCATTGTAGTTTAGTATAAAATAGAAATAGAACAAAGGCTACATACTGATATGTATTTTTTTTTTTTGAGAAATAACGAAATTTTATTAAGAAAAAAGCCAAAACAAAGAACAAAACAAACAAACTAATGAAAAAGAAAGAGTGACGCCGAGATAGCGACTAAATTACAACCCAAGGAATTCCAAATTACATCCCTTAAGCTTAGAGGAAGAGGACACCCATTCGGTAATCAATAATCTGATTCTGAGGGAGATGCCTTCCCCAAACTTGCTAGAGTTATTAAAGATCTCGCATTCCTTTCTTCCCAAACTGCTCACCAAATCACGAGAAGGGCCATCCTCCAAAGAGCTATCTTTTGATGACCAAGACTGCATCCATGCCATGCCATCAAGCAACAATCCACCGAATTTGGATGACACCAATCCAATTAAAACCAAACCAATATATCTGCCCATATCGGCCCCCAACAGGGGGCAATGAAGAAATAAGTGTTCCATCGTCTCTTCATTCCACATACACATCAAGTACGCATTGGGAAGGATCAAACATCTTTTCCTCAAATTAGCCACTGCGAGAACCTTTCTCCGTCCAACCATCCGAATTCTGCAATCTTAGGAGGAACAGAATAGGCCCACACAAAATGCGTAGCCCACAACCCACTATGGGTACCATCATTGCCTACATGAGAGTAGGACTTTACCGAAAGGACGCTTGTCTTGTCCAAATTCCACACCATCTTGTCCGCTTTCGAAACAACTAGGATGATAAGGTGAATGTGATCCAAAAGATCCACATATTCTTCGACCTCCTAATCCTGCAGAAAATGTCCGCACAGGGGATACCAAACAATCGCCCATCCTACACAAGAAAAGCAATCTGCCAACAACACTGCGCAATCCGACGCCAATCTGAAGATGGATGGGAAATACATCTTAAGGGCTGAAGAATCCAGCCACACATCTTCCCAAAATTTGATTTTTGCTCCATTACCGAGAACCCCACTCCTTGCGAGAATGCCGATTCCACTGAACAAATGCCTTTCTGAAGGGTACAGGCTCTATAGAAAGACAATTCCCTAGTCCCCCAACCCCCCCATAGAGACTCCATGCTTGCTCTTGAGAACTTCCTTCCAAAGAGCGCCACACTCCTCTCTGAACCACCAAAGCCATTTGCCGAGTACGGTAGTGTTCATAGCTCTAAGGCCCTTTATCCCAGGACCTCCCTCATCAAAAGGTTTGCAAACCTCGTTCCAACAGAGGAGATGAAACCTTTTCTTGTCATCGACGCCATGCCACAAGAAGTTCTTTCTGAGCTTCTTGAGTCTGGAAAGCACCGATATCGGCCATTTGACCAACGGGCAACGACATGAAGTATAAGAGAAGACTAGAAAATGCCACTTTGATAAGAGTAATCTAGCCACCTAGCAAGAGGTATCGACCTCTCCAACGAGCAAGCATCCGCTCGACTCTTTCCACTACCTTCTCCCAAAGATGCCTTGTTGGTTTTCCCACACAAAGCGGAAGACCCATGAAGGTGGCCAGACGAGTTCCCGCCTCGCAACCAAAGATGCTGGCCAACTCCTGCACTTCCTTTATATCCATCCTCACCCCGAACATCTTGTTTTTTAGCAAATTAACTTTAAGGCTCGACACAACCTCAAAACATTTGACCAAGGTCCTAAGTTTGTCCACCATAGTGGCAGAAGCATCGCAAAAGATAAG
The DNA here is from genome assembly GCA_003013855.2 of Liriodendron chinense. NCBI lineage: Eukaryota > Viridiplantae > Streptophyta > Magnoliopsida > Magnoliales > Magnoliaceae > Liriodendron > Liriodendron chinense. The sequence continues at coordinate 6,567,454 of PVNU02000637.1, read as the reverse complement.
GGTGTGATGCGGACATCGGTGGTGCACCCTTTAGAGTATACCGGAGGAGGCGACATCGCAAATCGAGTGTTGGAGCAGACGAGCTGATGTGGATGGACGCCGGGCCCATTGGATCCATTTTCTGACACATTACGAGTACGTGAGCTGCAGGATCGCACAAGAGCATCATGACCGCTGGATCGTGAAGCGGATTTACTTTGAGGCACTTTTCTGTTTATTTCCTTGTTTCTAGGCGTTTTAGTGTCATTATTTAGTTTAGGCGTTTTTATACTATTTTTTTTTCAGGCACTTTTGTGCACTTTTTATTTTCGTAGCTTATATATACTATGTGAAACCCTATTTCGAATTTAGTGTGCTTCTTCCTCTTTATTTGAGATATTAGGGTTTCAGGATTGGCCCTCGGGTGTTGAGGATTCCACCCCGGAGTTCTCGTTTTCTCTTCTCTATTTCTTCAAGGTGCGAAGAAAGGTAAGATTTTTTTTATTCATAATTCGTGCTTCATAAGAACCCATTGTTTTTCAACATCCTTCGTCCTTTTTTAAATCCCCCCCCCCCCCCCCCCCCCCCCCCCCCCCCCCCCCCCCCCCCCCCCCCGCGGAGGGCTACGGTGTACGCTTTACTGGCTAGAGAGAGTACACCCGAAGTTACTATAGGGTTAACCCAGAAGGTTCGTTCAGTCCTAGAAGAGTTTCGGGATGTCTTCCCTGAGGACCTTCTAGACGAGCTACCACCGATGAGGGACATTCAGCATGCGATAGATCTTGTCCCAGGAGCAACCCTATCAAACCTCCCTTATTATAGAGTGAATCCCATTGAACATGCCGAGTTGAAGAAGTAGATGGATGAATTGCTTAAAAAGGGATTCATTCGTGAGAGTACGAGCCAGTGTGCCGTGCCCGCGCTTCTTACGCCAAAGAAAGATGGCACGTGGCGCATGTATGTCGATAGTAAAGCCATAACAAGATTACTGTCAAGTATCGGTTTTCCATCCCAAGGCTTGATGACATGCTTGACATGAAGGCTACCTCTACTATCTTTTCAAAAATTGACCTCAAGAGTGGTTATCACCAAATTCGTGTTCACCCAGGAGATGAGTGGAAGACTGCCTTCAAGACGAAGGACGGGCTGTACGAGTGGTTGGTTATGCCCTTCGGGTAAACCAATGCTCCAATTACATTTATGAGGGTGATGACCCAGGTGCTGCGACCCTTTATGGGTAAGTTCTTAGTTGTGTACTTCGATTATATCATCATCTATAGTACGTCCCCTAGCCAGCACCTTGAACACTTGAGGCAGGTCTGCAACGCCCTGCAAGCAGAAAAGCTTTATACGAACCTCAAGAAGTGTTCCTTCTTGACCTCCAGAGTTATCTTCCTGGGGTTCGTTGTGTCATCAGAGGGTATGTCTGCGAATCCTGAGAAAGTCAAGGCCATTGTCAATTGGCCTGAGCCGCATAGTATACACGACGTGCAAAGCTTTCACGGCCTAGCTACGTTCTATCGGCGGTTCATCCGTGAATTTAGCTCTATTATGGCTCCAATCACAGATTGCATATGAAAAGGGAGTTCCAATGGACTAAAGCCGCGGCGCGGGCTTTCTTTGAAATCAAGAAGAAGATGATGGAAGCGGCCGTCATGCGTCTACCCGACTTCTCTAAAGTCTTTGAGGTGGCGTGTGACGCGTCAGGACTTGCCATAGGGGGAGTGTTAAGCCAAGAGGGACATCCTGTGGCCTTTTTCAGTGAGAAACTGAATGAAGCTAAACAACGCTACTCCACCTACGACAGAGTTCTATGCGGTTGTGCAATAATTGCGCCATTGGCGGCATTATTTATTACCGCAAGAATTTGTCCTATTCTCTGATCATGAGGCCTTGAAATATTTGAGCTCTCAAAAGAAATTGAGTCCTAGGCATGCTAAGTAGGCACAATTTCTTCAAGAGTACACATTTGTGCTTAAGCACAAGGCCGGGAAAGAGAATAAGGTTGCTGACGCGCTTAGCCGTCGTGTCATGACGTTGCGGTCCATAAACATTGAAGTTACAGGCTTTGAGCAACGCAAGGGTGAGTACTCAACTTCCAATGAGAGATGGGTTAGGACATACTTTCAATAAAGAAGCCACGCATAAAGCCCTCCTCCTAGGCCCTATGAAACATTCTTCCCAAGGCTTCCACCACCATGAGAAAAAGAAACGACGATAACGGTTGAAAGTATGTTAACACTACATTTCTCTAAAACAAAACCCATCTTCAAACATTTGCTACAAACCCCCAAAATTTCTACATAATTGTCATCATTAGAATTTAAGTAGCAGATTTATATTAAAAAGGCAAAAGGGGGACACCATTTGCTGACATACATAGATTCACACACCACACCTTGCTTGGCCAACCAGTCAGTAAAAAGGCCCCTTTAGGCACCAAAATTAAAAGAATCTGAGCATAAATAAATATCCACCCTCTAATTTCATTTACAACAAAGCTTTAATTCCAAGGAGTTATCCCGGATGCAGAGCCCTGGAGTCGTCTTCTAGGATGATCCAATTAGAGACACCCACTCTTGTAAGACAATCTTTATGGCTTCCAATTCTACATGGTTGGAGTTACCAACCCCTAATGGACTCAAAGAAACAAGCTTGGTCCTACCTTGATTGCCCCTAACAACTCCCCAACTTTTGATCGCCTCGGATTCCCCCATCGAGTTTGCATCCACGGGGAGTTTCCACCATCTTGTTGGAGGGGTGCAGATAGCATTCTTCTTCTGCTTCCTGCTAAAATCAGTAATACCTTCATTCCAGCATCTTATCAAGTTAATAAGAGATGCATCCTCAAACTCTTTCATTGCCCAGGCCAACTCAAATAGAAATATTTAAATTATCTATAATGCTATTAAACGATGGAGGAGCCCAATTGTCGAAAAATTCTTTGTTTCTTTCCTTCCATATGCACCAAAGAATAGCACAGGGACGCATCCTCAAGATTTTACCTTGCAACTTGAAGTGGCAAAACCCGAGTGTTTAAAGAGGTTCTCGAAGGAACTTAGCATAAACCAACATATCTCAGAAATGTTAAAGATATGATAAATAGAAAGAGACATCTTGCAATGAAGAAAACGTTCTCTCTTCGTCCATTCCAGAAAAGATACACATTGTTGATAATACCAAATCCCTTTTCTCCACATTGTCGAGACTTGAGAGTTAGGATTTTATCTGTAGCCTAGTACAGAAGGCTTCGGCTCCAGGGGATAGAAATGAGTGGGCAAAATACTTACATCCTTTTGATCCAAGTGCTTCCAAAATCTATCCTTTTCAAAAGTCAAAAAAGAAAATACCATCCAACATGGTCGTAAGCCTTTTCTCCACCTGAATAGGCTTTTAAAAACTTGAGGGGCCTTTTCTCTAAAAATAAAAAAATAAAACACTTTGGATCTTCTCAAGTCTTTTCACAACCAAAACCAGAATTTTGAACAAAGCAGAGATAGTGAGGTTAAAGATTGGCTGGCCTTGACCTAATAAGAGTGATAAGGCCACCCAAATACAATCTCTTCGAAGCAACCTTTTCTCCAACCTTTCCACCACTGATCCCAAGTAGACTCTGCCCTTGTATTGATACTGGGCAGTAAGCCAAATATTTAATGGATATTGCATCCACCTTGCCATCCAAAATCATCAAGGGATCCCAAACCTGCAATTGTGGCTTCTTCTTTTTTTTTTTTTCTAAAAATTCAATTGAAGACCAAAAAATGCTTTGGAACAGCATAAAGTAAATTTGATAGATCCAATCTGATTCATAATAACATCCAAAAATGACTGTTTCATTGGTGAACTATAAATGAGGACTCGTTCAGAAGGCCCAACCTTAAAACACTTTAAAAGGCCTTCCCAAACCCCCGTTAGGAGAAGTTTCCTTGGGCCTTCCACAACAGTCAAGAAAAAAAAAAGGAGATAAGGGAATCTCCCTTTTGAAAACCTCTTGAATTTTAAAAAAGCCCATTAAGGTTCTACAAATTAAAAGAGAGAAATGAGTGGGCAAAATACTCCCACCTCTTGATCCAAGTGCTTCCAAAATCTATCCTTTGCAAAAGTTGAAAAAAAATAAAAATAAAAATAAAAATTCGACATGGTCATAAGTCTTCTCCACATCCGCCTTCCAAAGAAACCCAAGAATGTTTTGTCTGGTTCCTAGGATCATTTCGGGGCATCCCACAACTACCGATGATCTTAGACTACAACTTATTCCCCGACTGCTTCTTGGTGGAGTCAACACACTCATTAGCAATGAGCAAACATCCAAAATCTAGTAATCACTAACAAAAGCCCCTTGAACGAGACAAATGGACCACTGCTAAGAATGTGCACATTGACACTATCAACCAAACTCATCATCATCATCTAAGTTTTTATCTCAATTAATTGGGGTCAGCTTCATGAATCATGTTCCGCCCGGCCATAACTTCAGTTAGAGCATAGGTCATGAAGTCTTTTCTTACCAGCAACCAAACTCACCTGTCTGAAATGAGATATTTCAGAAGCCTCATCTCTTCATGTAATTAATGTCATGTAAGTTGCATTATGTCCTATTCTAACTCAGCCTCAGTGTGAAATTCCTTGAAAAAAAAGCAAACTGTCAACCTTCACAATGTTCCAACATGCTTTAAATAACACTATCATAGAACAATCTGCCTAAAGAGTCTTATCACTACCAAGAAGAGAAACCTGGGTTCTTTACTTCCTCTTCCAAGGAGCAAAAGCCATTTTGCCAGAGGAAAAGCCATCCATACATGGTCTAATGGCCGACACTAAAGTTTCTGGAGGTCACTCTAATAAGATAGCTCTTCAATAAGATACACCTCTTTGATTTTACCCCTATCTTTAAAACAATAGCCTTTCACTCAAAGGGACGATTGCAATTTCTTCAACTAACATTAGCTATGCGATGAGAAAAATGAGGCATTCTTCTAAGCAAGTTGACACAGGTGAGAGGGAGGTTGATATGCAATCTCTCAATTAACCAACTACACCTTGCCTTTTAGGTTTTAGCATCATGACATCACTTAAAGTCCAAGCAAATTACCCGCATCTCCTCAAGTCCCATCTTTTAATACAATCTGAAACATGCATAGAGCCCAATTCCTCCATAAAGTCAACTGAAGCAATCTATTCAGGAACTTCATCCTTCCTTTCAGCTATTGTTCCAAATTTGAGCATCTTCCATTCCTGGATCTTCTCTTTATAACTTTTGGTCCTCGAAAGATAGATCTTTTGTTTCTTGCAGAGGGACTACAGTGCCAAAATTTTAGTCAAAATTTCTGGGCCAATCAGGGTGGAGGACTTGACATTTTCTGAGGCTGAAGCTCTTCTCCAAGTCATAAAGATCCTCGTTAATTTCAATCAGTTCTTAGCTATGGTTGATGACAGTTCCAAAAATGTTATTTCATGGGTCACCTATGGAAAATTCCCATGGAAGGTAGCAGATATGATCAAGGAAGTTGCATATCATAATGCCAAATCCAGTGCTCTTAGATCAGTGTTGAATATAATTGATAGGCGAGCGGTGTAATTCCTGCTATTGGTTGTTTGCAATGTGCCATGATGTATTGGTGTTCATCTTGTTGCTGTCTTATCATCCTTGGGGTATCTCAGCCTCTTTGACATTGTACTCTATTTTCTTTGCTTAACAAAAAAAAATTATCATTAAAAAAAAGATATTTTATTAACCAAAGTAATTAAAGGCTCAAGTGCCACCACCTATGCAATAACCCTCCACAAGCCGATTGCAAAACCTATCCGATGACAAGGCTCTATCACAAAATGTTCTAGTATTCTGCTATTTCCAAATCAACCAAAATCCAGCAAGCAATGACGATTTCCACAATATTCCTTTCGCAGCCCATATTACTTCTTAACAAACTTGCACCAAACTGGAACAAAATTAGACAGAGAACCCTGCATAACCCAAATTACATTGAATAAAACAGAAAAACTCTTCTATACACCCGTCGAGAAACCACAATGCATGAAGAGATGCTTCACAGATCCCTAAATACCCAGTCAAAGACTGCACAAAATGACAGCTGTTATCTTCCTACTTCTCAAGTGGCCAATTGTAACTAATTGCACGAACCTTCTAACCAAGTACCACTCCCGCTTCAAATCGAGCTACGGTCTCCCATCCTGCTTCAAATCAAGGTACAGACTCCTGCTTCCTAGTTGTTTGTACTTGCTAACATTTTAAAGAGGAAACTTCCCCACTCCTGCAATTGAATTTGTTGTCACCTTGCTTCATGCTTCCTGCAACTATAACTTTTCCCCTTTAACGAAACCAGATATAACCACCATGGACGCCCTTTGATAGGATCAAATATTAGCCCTTAATATGACTGATTGACCATGGTTGGCCCTTCCAAACTGCCTAGATTTCAGCCAGCAAGGACAACCTCCACAAAGTTTTCCCCTTCTGGATGGGACTGCCAATGGGTGGGGCTAGCTTGTCAGGCTTTCATTGGCCCACTTCGGGCAGGCCTTTTGACCTGTGTGCGCTTTGGGCCAGCCTTGAGCTGAATACTGCCTGATGGCAGTGCCCAGGCCTAAATTTATGCCCATCAAATAACCACGACGAACATGACTCGTTTGTTTTTTGCATCCTCAAGACAGAATACAAACATTGATGATCATCATCTGCCAACTCAAGTCATCAACAGTGACCGACTTGTCCCTAAACTCCTTACCACTACCCATCCAAAGGCTACAACCCCATCGGGTACCATACAACCAAATCAAAGCTTTGAGGTGCTCTCTCCTCCAATCACCTCAAATAGAGAGGAATAGAATGATTTGACAGAAATTTTCCCAACTTATCCACATTCCACTTCCAAATAGATAACTCAAATTTCAAGTCCACGGATGAAATATAGAAAAATGGCAAAGCAATTCCTTATTTACAGATTACTTCTATTTGCAGAGAAAGAAGGAAGTTACAGCACAGGGATAATTTCCTATAATATCAAGGCACACATAACACTATTTTTAATACATGACAGCATGAAGCAATATTTGCTAAAGATCAAGGAGGACAATGTGTTTAACTTCAAGACCAGGCCCCTAATTTCCATCACCAATTAATGCAAGCCTTCAAACATGATCATGACATCAGTGTTTAAATGTCTTACCTTTAACCCAGTTGAGCTTATCTTCTCAGCAAGTTGATCAACTGCGACATTACTTGGGGCACAAACCAGAACCTGAACAGAAAATGGAGACTCAACACTGATGAACCCAAAAGCTACCAAAAAACAGAGAATGGTACATCAACATTGGAGGAAACATTAGCACAACCAATACCTGTCCTTGGCCTTGTTTGGCCATATGATACACAATGGCTGCTGAAGTGACAGTTTTCCCTGTTCCAGGAGGGCCCTGTATCAAACTGATTGGCTTCTGAAGGACACTCTTTACAGCAAAAACCTGTCCATAGAGATATAGCAACTAAGGATCCTTCTAAAGCCTCATTACAAATGGGCACTTAAAATACAAATTTAACAAACTACTATAACAGATACAATCTTAACATACCATCTGTTACATGTACATACACAAATTTTGTACAAAATGTCCCAGCACGTTTCTTTACTGACATGTCAAGTTGCAACATTATAATATCTTTTCTTGAACTTTTGATGGAGATTCTGTAATTTTCAAAGATGTCACAATTTGCTCAAGCCAATAGAATGGATTAAAAAATTGGCATCCATGCTTTTACCACATAGGTGCATACATGTATTTTCATCCTTTTTTCTTTTTTTGAACGGTAAATAAGTTCTTATTAAAAACAAGATAGATCACAAAAAGAGATGGCAGAGCAGGAATGCTGAAAGATTATCCCTTGACCTCCTAAGCCATGAAGCAGAAAAATCCCATATATATATATATATATATATATATATATATATATATATATATATATATGAGATAACGAAAATATATTAAACCAAAACAGAAGATACCGAAGCAAGCTGGACCGCCGACATAGCGATCCAACTAACAACCACGAAAAAGAAAATTACAGCCCTTCAACATATCGTCATTGGATGCCCACTCAATAATTAAAAATATGCTCCTTTTGAGCAACAAACTCTGCTGCTTTACTTTCCCCGCGGAAGCATCTCTCATTCCTTTCTTCCCACACACACCACCACGCAGACAAAATAGTCATTCTCCATAAACCTGTCATTTGTTTCCCCAACTTACCACCATGCCAGGCTTGTAATAGATCACCAACTGCTGCGGGAAAGGAACAAACCACTTGAAAGCGGAAAAGGATGTCTGTCCAAATCTGGTTAATGAAACTGCAATGGACAAACAGATAGTCTGCCATTTCCTCGTTCCTCATACAACACAGGCATATATTCGGAATGCACATTACCCTTTTTCACAAATTTTCCACGGTGAGAACCTTCTTGTTACCTACCAGCCACCCAAAGGCAGCACACTTGAGCGGGACTTTATACTCCCAAATATGTTCCATCGTTGCCTCTTCTCTCATCAAACTGTCCTTACTTAAGAATGCATAGAAGGATTTAACTGAAAACATGCTAGATTTTTCAAACCTCCAACATATATTGTCCGTGGTTAGAGTGCCCAGCCGACACAACTGAATGCGATTTAAAAGGGCCACAAACTCTTCAACCTCATCATCCTGCAGAAATCTTCTGCACGGAGGTTCCCAAACCACCTCTCCCCTACCAAGGAAAAACAGTCGGCTATCATGACATGCGGATTCAGGGCGAGCCGGTATATTTGCTGAAATTCTTCTTTCAAAGGTCCGCCTCTCACCCATCTATCTTCCCAAAATTGGATGCGGTCCCCCGGTCCCCATGGAAAAACTGACTCCTTTCATAATGTCTATCTCGATAGATATCACACCTTTCCAAAGAGCTGACGATCTATAGATGGAAGAGTCTTTGGTCCACCAACCTCCCTCTGAACTTCCATACTTGGATTTAATAATTTTTTTCCACAACATTCCATCCTCGACTCCCAGTCTCCAAATCCACTTGCCTAGCAACGCTTGATTCATAGTCTTGAGGTCTTTAATACCTGCCCATCCTTTAAAATGCTTGCACACCTCCTTCCAATCCACCAGGTGAAATTTCTTTTTATCTTCCATGTCATGTCATAAGAAGTTGCGCCTTAGCTTTTCGATTCTAGCCATTACAAAAGCCGGGCATTTAAAGACTGACATGAAGTAAATGGGAAGATTCAATAGAGTTGTCATCTTCCTTTATCCAAGTGCTTCTCGACCTTTGTTTCCATTTTATTTCATCTTCCAACATCCTAGCCAAGTAGTTTTGAATCAGTTGAACTTTCCTAACCTGCTCAACAGAAGTCAGGGGTTCGGCCTTCATGTCCAAAGACTGCAGCACAGTCTCTACCTCCCTTTTATCCAGCACAGTCACCTTCCACTTCTTAAGGTTATCTTTGAGAAGTCTCAATTTACGACAGAGTTTAAATCCTACAAAGCCTTCCACCTCGAATCCTGCCCACCAGTCTTTGATAAGATCAAAGAAACCTTCTATTTTCAACAAGGAGATTTAGAACCTAAACGGCTTCAGATCCCAATTCTCTTCATCAATCGCAAGAAAAACCAGATTGTGATCTGATGTTAGTCTTGGTAGAACACTCTGCATGACCAGAGGAAACTTCTGGACCCATTAAGGCGATACAAAAGATCTGTCCAACCTGGACATAGACGGGTTCAACTCTTCTGTCATCCGCATTGGGGCCATAGACAGAAGAGATCAGACATCATAAGCCAGACGAAACCTCTTTAAGAACAACCGACAGCGAAAAAATTCCTACCCCTCGATGTATCCAGCTCTCGTTCGCCATATTAAACGCTACCCCTAAACGAAACAGATACTTTATTGCTGCTATAGCCTTCCGCACAGCCGAAGCTTGGTACAAAGAAGATTGCTTAACCGTCCATACCCCCTCCTACAGACCATACTTAAACAATAATTTCTTTCCATAAACCGCCCATAGCCGAACCCATCTTCCAATGCCACTTACCCAAAAGAGCAACATTGGTAAGCTCCAAGTCCTTTATCCCATGGGAACAATCAAATGGTCCTCAATTACATAGGGTTTTTTTAATTGGTTGTTAGCCTTAAAGCGACTTGACACTTATTCGATAAATTTCCCTTTTATTTTCATCACTTTTTGCAAACCACTTCTTGGGTATGAAACGATGTTGGAACGACATGATGCTAGTCCCGCTTGAAAGGATATTGAATTAGCTTCCAAACGAGCCCAAGATCATGTGATCCCAAAACCATTTGCATTATGGCTAATTTACAAAAGGCCTACCTAGTTGCGACAGGATTTATTTTAAATCCCATATATATATATATATATATATATATATATATATATATATATATATATAGAGAGAGAGAGAGAGAGAGAGAGAGAGAGAGAGGAATGCTCACGTGCGCACCATCTCTCACAAGAACTCGTGAGCACTTTTTGAGAACTCATCACACATGATGTGAGCCCAAAATCTGATCCATCCACATGATGCAGCACCCCAAAAAAACCCCAGGGCCCAACTTTCAACCTGATCTAAAACTCCATTGGGTCATAGAAGAGAAAGAGAAGCAAATCAAGGGAGGAAACTGTTTCCTTTTTCCATGGCCCACCAAAGTTTTGGATCAAGTTGAAAGTTGGACCTGAAGGGGTTTTGGGGTGCTGCATCACATGGACGGCTCAGATTTTGGCCTCACATAACGTGTGATGAGTTCTCAAAAAGCGCTCATGAGTTCTCGTGAGAATTGTGCGCAGGTGAGCATTCATCTCTCTCTCTCTCTCTCTCTCTCTCTCTCTCTCTCTCCACACACACACACACACACACACACACACACACCAACCAAAAGATAGAATTCAATCCTACAGTAGACTAGCTCCAAAATATTGTTGAACAGCCTATTAATTTTTTTAGTCGAAGATTGTTTTAGTTTGTTGCGAATTGAGCCAACCGGCTTTTCAATTTGGGAGATACAGGATTCGGCCAGTATAATTACCAGCTGTTGTTCTTTAGAGTGCTATGCATATATTTCACATTCTGGTAAGCTGGATCATTATTGAGTAATGTTAAGACCTGCCATTTGAACAAAAAGATCATCAGACCTTGAAGCACAGCAATATGTAGATTCAGCTGGCTGGTTGAATATCAAATGCAGAAGATCAAGCATCTCAGACATTCCAGAATCCAGATACAGCATCTCATGCACCTAGGAACTAAATTGGTAGTGGCCCAGTTTCTTTTTCATATAAAACTTGGGTTTTTTTGTCACTGTTTTCTTAAGTGACAGCCAAATTTTTCCATAGTATATTATCTTCTTTTCTTATGGATCATGGAATGATCTTCTCATAGACAATCAAAACCATACTAAGAGTAATTTGCAAAAAGGATGTAACCTAGAAAATAGAAGCTGCGACCTTTGCATCCTAACCACCAGGTTACAAGGTTCATGTCTCAACCAAAGACTACTTTGAAACATATCATCTTTTTTCTTTTTTCTTTTTCTTTTCTTTTTTTTTTTTTCCTTTTTTTGGAAAGATTTTCATGGCATCTTGCATTAGCATGTCAACCAATGTTTGTTAAATTTTTGCACTAACCCATGCCAATAACACAAATGCACACTAAAAAAGTCCACCAGAGAAGCAGAGATCAAACACTTGATCCAACTTGGCAAATCAATGATTCCCAAGAAAAAAAAAAACAGTCATTTATTGCAATTAATGGGAACAAACTTGTTAAAAAGAAAAAAAGGAAATCCATACAATTCTAACACCTTTTTTATCGATTAATTTCTGACACCATGTTTAAGAACAGAGAATGCTATCCAGAATGTGTATTATATGACATATAAGTGACACACAATTTAATGATACCTATAGAGCAAATACGACAAACTAAAGCAGGCACCATTGCTGGTATGTTACCCAGAACTTCTAACAATCATGACTTTCCAAGTTCCACATTGCAATGAACTAAAAAGATATACAAGCAAACCTACATGCAGATGATTTGCATCCTAACATTCCAAAGCAAAATATCCCAATTAAGTAATTTGCACACAAAATTTACAAAACATACTTGAGATGCGTTAAGTTCTGGAAGGCCTGGGGCACCAAAGCGGCGAGGTAGCGTATTACGGACCACCTGGACCTCAACTTCATGACCCAACAAGTGATGGTATATGTACCTGCATGAGGAAAAGAATATTTTTACTGGACTAGCAGAGCAAAATGTTCAGTTTCCAAAAACATATAATTCCTACAGCCAACCAATAATATTAGAAAACTAGCATGAAACGTCGAATAACAACATATAGGATTTAAATTGTTCGAAGAATTAAGTTCTTTAAATTAAATACTTGATAATTACAAAAGATTAAAATGAGACTTGAATATTAAGACTCCAAATGGTAAAGTGCACCAAAGAACAAGTAGACAACATGACAGGAAAAAGAATGCAGACATGCTACTTATGTTCTGAATAAACATCAGATTAACTTTAAAAATGGAATTGACACAAACAAAAGAACAGAATCACAGTATGCCAACTCTGCAACTCACATACTGACATACCACACATTCAAAGTTATAGTAGCCTCAACGGCTTCTCCGGTAGAAGGAAAAAAAAAGAATGCATTGGAAATCTGCCCAAGCATCTTCTAAAGTGGTAGAAAGGTTGGAAAGGAAGCTATCGGAGATGGAAAATCTGTCACCTATCTTTGGGAGGAAGAATCACACTCATCAAGGCTGCCCTATCAAACTTCCCCGTTTACCTCATGTCCCTATACCAGTGTCCAAAGTTGGTGTTGGATAGATTAGAGAAGAAACTAATGTGGAATCTTTTAAAGTGGTGCAAAGAAAAGGCCACGAATTCCACCTTATTAGGTGGAATGAAGTTTGCAAAACCATTCACTGAAAGGGGGTATGCCTAAGAGAATTGAACGGCATGAATGAGGCCCTTCTTAGTAAGTGGTTGTGAAGGTCTCTTTGGAAGAATGAATGCTTTGGAGTTGGTTACTAACAAATATGGATTTCAGGAAGGGGGATAGTGGACGAGAGATTCTTCACGCTACAGGATGTCAGCTCTCTCGAGGGCAGTGCCCTCAATATCGATGAAATTTGAAATTGGGGGGGGGGGGGGGACTTTCTCATTGGGAGATGGTAATTGGATCTGGTTTTGGGAGGATCTGCTGTGCGGGGATCCAATGCTTCAAGTTCCTTTTTCAAGTCTAGCTAACCTTTATCTGGATAAAGACATAACAGTAGCTCGTTGTGCATCCAGGCTAGGGGTTGCTATGGTTCAGTCTCCTCCGTCTAGGAGGGACCTTCCGGAGATGGAAACAGATGACTTTGCAAAGCTCTTGATTCACTTGCAGCTCTATCATCCCACTTAAGGACATATGTTCTATTATTCGTAAAAGTGATTGCTAGGGTCGGTTCTCGGTTAAATCCTTCTATGAGATGATTTGGAACCTGGCCTATCATGTGCAAAACACCACAACATCATTCTCTTGGTTCTACAGTACTTCCCCAAGGAGGCAACATTCATGTGGCTAGTGGAAAGAAGGAGAGTGCCAGCAATTGATAATCTCCACAAAAAAAAAAAGTCCATGACGCTCACCTATGTATCATCTGTGTATGAAATATGCTGAATTGATTGATTAACCATCTCTTCATTTATTGTGTGTTTGCCTAGGAGGTGTGGACTATCGTCTTTGGTATCTTCAACATTGCATGGGTGATGTTGGAATCCATAGATTTCCTTGGGCTTGGCATAGAGGTGGAGTAGGTAAAGAGGGCAAGGTTGTGTAGCGTTTGGTCCTCATGGCTACGCTTTGGGTAATTTGGCATAACCACTGGGGTTCGATCAGTGAGGAACATGTGAGGAGAATAAATGTAGATGGAGACAGGGAAAAAAAACGTAGATGTAGACGGCTGCGCATCCGGATCGAAATATGTAGACGTTAGCAATGTTTTTTTGCCCTTTTAAGGTTATAATTCTTTGTGCCCTCCTTTGCGTTGGTGGCTTTTTAATAAATCGATGTTACCTTCCAAAAAAAACATGTGCTATTTAAATATGTTCTACTAGGCATACATATGAAGCAAAAGATTGAGTGGTACAGTACAGTGAGAGTTGATGTGAAATATCTTCCCCTATCCAATAATGGTTGGCAAGAACCTTAACACAGATTTCAAAATCAGCATTCAAATTTTAGCATTAACAACATGAATACTGTTACCACAGCACATAAAGGTTTGGTCTGCATTCCAGTTAGGTAACTTGTCTTGAATGCCACAAATTCTCAAATTTAACTCAGTGACTGACTGTACCAAAACATAGAATAGAAAAGTAGACAAGCAGGGAATCATTCTTGCTTGTGCTCATCTTTCTATTTGTAAATTTTTAATCAATTTTTCTAAGAATCACGTGATTTAAGATGATTAGGATCTCATTATTGGAGCTGCCCTTCCTCTGATTTTAACATGTTTTCTACCATGAGTCCACGCAACAATGGTAGGAAATGAAAAGAATTCAAGAAATAAGCACAACTCTACCATGTTAATAACTTGGCTCTTTAGTCTGCTTTAGTAAGTCATCCTAGCAGTCATGGCATCAGGCAAACTACACAGGAAAACAAAAGACGAAGGGAAGCAGCAAGGGCACCACCGCCAGACTCTCTAAGTTTGAACTAATAAGATGCCCAGCACTGTTTGTTAAACAAATGTACGGCTCTTAGTATTTGGCGGCAGGGTAAGCTCTGCCCTGCTTTAGTGTTTTTCTTAGTTAATGAATTAGTCATTTTTATGATTGGCAAAAAATGTTGAAAACTAAAAACAGAAAATACACAAAAAAAAAAAAAATTTGAAACATCAGAGACAATGGGGTACTAGTACAAAGTGATGACCTCATCACACCCATATGATGGGAACACTCCATTTCTATGAATTTTTAACCTCCACGTGTGCAAGACATCCGTTGACGTAGCTCATAGGGGAAAACAGTTTGCCATTTTAACTTTGTATTGTAGAAGTATATGTGTGCCATCCCATAAAGTTTTAATGTACTCCTAGTTATTATGTAGGAACATTTTTCTCAACTGAATAGCGTGTCCTTGTGACATACAAGATATAGCAAGGATAACATATTGCATATGAAACATTCTAGTAAGCTACCCGAGTAGCATAGGTTAAGAGCCCCAACAACTGCATGCAATGAAACATCACAATAAGCTACCCACCCACTAACACTTGTTTCATCTACTGCAAATGTCTTCATTGCTCCCTGCATTCGATCAAAGCTTGTACTCTTCCAAACAAAGTCAACACTAAAGCCATGGTTCACATCAACAGGAACACCCTGCAAATCATAAGCAATAAGCATTACAGCTGAAATAGAACCAACAAACAAGTGCCAGTGACAGCCAAAGTCAAAATAAACCCTACCTGACTGGCACGAAGCTCAAGTGCAACCTCCTCTTGCGCAGTTAGCTTGATCTGAAACCACAAATTAATTCATAACAGATATCAGTGGGAAATAATTGCATGTTACAGAGGCAAGATAACACTTCATGACAAAAATGTCCTTCCCATAAGATTTGAGAGATCCATTAGTCATCAAATTCAATACAGGAAATCAAGCCTATTATCATAGGCAAGTTCATTCCAAAGGAGCAAATCATACCACATGCCCCACAGACTGCCACGCAGGATGAGCTGCATCCCCAGAATACCGAAGCCGCAACTCGTCTCCCGGAACAAGCCGTAACTCATTATCTTCCTACAGGCATCATAACATGAACTTCAGGGACAGGAAAGCTCCAGCCTCCAAGGTGAAAATTACAAGCACACTGATATTAACAATAAATAAATAAATATAAATATCCAGCACCTTTGGAAAGACAAAGTATGCGATGCGCTTCTTGTTGAGACCGATATCCCATCGTATTGTCACATTGTCCTTACTTTGAGACTCTTTCATCATCTGTAAAAGAAATTAAAAACATAAATATGACTGGAACCAGTTAATTGACTGGAACACAGAAGTATGCATGCATGTATGCATGTGCATATATACATATGTATTAAGAAGGTCCAACATAAGGGTATAAGCAAGCTGCTTCTTAGTAGTTGGTAAAAGATATTTCTCACTTTTAAGTTTGAAATCTCTCAATGGTCAATGAAATGAAAAGCAAAACCAGAAGAATCGTAAGCACCTTATCATAGTCGGCTTCAAGCTTAATGAGTGGGGCGAATACATTTTGATACTGCAAAACAAAAGGAGTAACATGAAACCTTACTCACAGAAGCCTAAAGATTTAAGCAAGGTAGATTTCCATGACAGCTTCCTGTAAACTCAAAAATAGACACACAAAAAAAGAAGCAAAAATCATCAAGAAATTTAGTCCTAATTTTCAAAATCAGGCTTACTAAAGTGGAGTCTAGTACCTGATATGCATCTTCATACTTCAACGCCACGGGCTGAGGTTCTTCATCTACTCCAGGCTTCTTAAGATCTTCCAAAGAAGCATCAGGATTTGTCTTCCATAGCTCCTCTACCTTATTTATTTGTTGTGCACTGATTTGGCGTGCTCTCAACTGCTCCTGTTCAGACGGGATCTGGAAAGCAACAGCTGCTAATCACTCAAAATGGAAGATGCATGTAAACTCCAATGGGTTAAAACAGTCTGAAGACACAAATTTCCTAGAAAGCATACCTTAACAAGCCACTGCAAGAAACACCTATCGTCGATGAGAGGACACCATTGACTCAGGTCCCAATTCATATCCTTCAATGCGTTGACACTCAAACAGGGCTCCCTACACAAAAGAACGACGACACTCTCTGTCTTGGCAGAAATAAAACCAAGAAGGAAAACATTTCGGCAGCCGCAGTTATAACATTCAAGAATCGTTTCTCCCAACGGGCTGTCTTTATGAAGACAGACTTCCTTATGTTTTGCTCGAACCTAAAACAACCAATGCATAAAATGAACAGTTGAATAATACGTACATTAGCAGATAATCTCAAACTACAATTTATTTTTGTTTTCCACAATAAATAAATTAAGCAGTTCATCTAAACATCATAAGGCAGCATAAGGACACATCTGGAACAAAAACCAGTGGAAGAAATCATGAAGGACAGCTAATGGTTGTAAGTTCAACACTATACACAATCAAGATGGCATTAAATGAGATGTAAAAGCTGCAAAGAAAAACATAAGAACACCGAACACATCCTCTTCAATCATTAATAAAACAAGAAAATACAGAAAATAAATCAACTTTCCGCATAATTCAGAAGAAGAAAAAGAAGAAAGTGATTGTTCTTCCATCTTACATTCTTACAGAGGTACAAGAAAAAATGGACGAATTTGCATGGCACCATAGACATATTATATCTGGCAAGCTGATTTGACTTTGCACTGAGGATTGCTTACTTGGTTTACCACTGCTGATTAGTACTCAACGAATACAGAACTCATTAGGGAACATTCTTTCCAGATCTACTTTTTTGATGGTTTTATGTCGAGGAAACACCCAAACCAACTGGCAGGGATTCCTCATGAGAAAAACTAGCATAGCCAAATTCATTATTTTTCCAATATGCCTATTTACTTCTTGCCTCTCTTTAACTGCACAGAGTCTGTTATGAACAAGCTGGAGAAATTGAGGAGAAACTTTCTATGAAACGGCTCTAGTGACAACAGGAAATTCCATCTCCTTAAATGGGATTAGGTTTATACTCTGATAATAGAGGGGGGGACCGGCCTTATGCAGCTAGGCGACATGAACATTGCGCTTCTTGGAAAGTGGATTTGGCGCTTTGGGGTGGAAGAAGAGAGGCTTTGGAGACAACTGATAGCTGCGAAGTATGGCACATGTGTGGGTGACTGGTATGTGAAGAGCTCTTCACTTTACAGGGCGTCTGCCATCTAGAAGGCAGTGGTGGCTACAAAAACTTGGTTAGACATGGGATATCTTTCAGACTTGGGAGTGGCGCTCGCATTCACTTTTGGATTGATTCGTGGTGCGGCGACCAGCCGCTCCAAGCCCTATTTCCTAGATTGGCCTAGCTTGCTCCTGACCGCTTCATCAGCGTGGCGGATTGTGTCTCCATTGTTGGGGGCTCGGTTGTTTGGGCCCCACTATGCCGCAGGAATCTTTTGGAGGATGAGATCGTTGAGGTTGCCGATCGCCTGAACTTCCTTAAGGATGCCAAGCCTGTAGTTCCAAAAGATGACAAAATGGTATGGTCGAGGCATGGTTCCGGTAAGTTCTCGATTAACTATGAGCTTATTTTGGAGCATCCTTCGCATTCAGCCCCGCCCCATCCGTTCCATTTCTAGTTTTATGGAGCTCCCCCTCGCGTGGTAGTTTTTGTTTGACTTCTTGGTCGTAAGAGAATTCTCACAGTACACAATTTGCATAGGAGATCTTTAGCTCTACCTAATATATGCTTGGTGTGCATGGCAAATGGGGAGTCGATCAATCATCTCTTCATCCATTGCTCCTTTGCTAACAGAGTATGGACCACTTCCTCAGTCTCGTCAAGGTGGATTAGGCGATGCCAAACTCAGTCAACGAATTACTTTGGGCATGGCACAAGGGAGGAGTTGGCATAATCGAAATGCCTGTTTGGAAATTGCTCATTTTGGTTGTTTTCTGGACCCTGTGGGGAGCTAGGAGTGGGCGTTGTTTAGAAATGAGTGTATAGGTGTTGAGGAGGTCATTTGTAAAGTGAAAAGTTTTAGCTGATGGCAACCTTCCTTTTTTTATTGTTTTGGCTACTTGGTGTTGTATTCTTTGCCCACCTTGGTGCTTTTTAATAGTGTTGTTGCCTTTCAAAAAAAAAAAATCCAAATTCATTATTTCCTACTTCAAAAAATTTTACATAAATAGGAACAATGACTGTATATAGAATCATAAGTCCATTGTGGTGGGAATTGTACAAAATTAAGACATTAATAAGAAACCCCATGAACTCCATGTAGGATTTGCATCATTAAAATGGCACTTCCCTCTGCAAAATCACAATTATTGTGTCAAGTTTTATTTTCTACAACTTCCATAATTATGATTGAGTGGAAAGCACAGCTTCAACGCAGCAAATCTAACGTGGATGACATGAGGCTTAATACCAAATATCCGGACTCCCTACCCAAACAGACCCTTAAAAACCTAAAATGGAACTGAATGAGCAAAAATGGGGAAGAACAATGAAGTAGCTATTATGCCCACCAGAGGATAAACTATGCGATTCATTATCCATTCTGAGGCTGAATGAAGAAGAGAATTCACATTAGTGAAGCAGCGGCTTCAGGCCAAAGCATGCATGGGTTAACCAAAGAAAACCTCCCTTTGATTCTTCCCCACTTCTTTCTTCTAGACTCCCTACCCAAACAGACCCTTAAAAACCTAATTCAAATTTAATTGGAAACCCAACTTGAGTAAAATATTCTTAACCACAAACACTACTAAAAAAACACTCCAAAAAAAGAAAAAGAAAGGAAAAGATAAAAGGACAGCTTCCCAAAACCCAATCCAACCCTGAATTTAATCATACAGCTCAAATCACAACATGTATGATCCCCCTAAATTACACATATTTAGAATGCTTAAGAGACGCTTCAAATTTGATTGCACAAACTTAAAATAATCAGAAATCTTGAAAGTGCAAAGTCCCAATACAAAGAGCGAGCCAGCTTAATACCTTCAGTCGCTAACTGAACAGCCACATCATTTGCGCCTCTTTACAAGATAAAATGAAATGCTTAATCTAGAAAAGAGGGATCTCATTTCCTTGAAAAAATATCTCAATCAGGCTCATTTAAAGATACTTACCATGTTTCCTTCTATGATTCTCTCCTCAGACGAGGAAAAGGCAACAATATGAAGGCTCTCTAGAGAGCTAACGCCTCCTGCTGCAATCACAGCCTAACAGGCCCTGAGAACCACAGCAGCATTGCGCCATAAGCATTCCTCAAAACACCCCCACAATAGTCAGATTCCAGGACTCATCCCGCACCCTGCTGACATTTAACTTGAAAAAACCTGCCAGAGGAGGATGCAAAACTTCACCCCAGATGTTTTCTTTGGAGGGGATCCTCAACGAGAGAGCCCAATCCCTCTCTATATCCTTGCATGCAACCTTCGAATTCTGCTGATATTGAAGCCCACTCTAACACACAAGCTTTGGTCTTCTCAATGAGCCAACTCAACCTACCTTCCTCTTCCTTAAAAATGCAGTTATTCCTTTCCTTCCAACTTTCTCAACAGATCGCAAACAGGATAAGGATCCACACAACTCTTCCTTTACTTACAAAAGGGCTGCATCTCCAGCTGTTGAAAACTTCCACCACTGACTGATTCAAGACCCACACCATTCCCATTTCTTAAAAAGAATTATTCCAGACAGCAAAAGACGCATTATAACAAGTGATTACAATTATTCCTTGAGAAGCCCAGACGTGACTTTCTTTGGGGTGACACGGTTGGGAAGAAAAAATTCCATTTGTCAGAATGGTGTGAGGTGTATAAACCCTATTGTGAAGATGGCACCAATAACCATAGTCTAGGTTTGATGAACCAACCCATTTGGGCAATGGTGGTAGCGCTTTGGGGTGGAAAAGAGGGCTTTTTGGAGAGGCGCCATCGAAAGTAAATATGGTTGCTTGGTTGGGGGCTCTAAATTCAATGAGCATTCATATGATCCCCAACCCAAGGATATGCGAATATACAAGTTGTCATTTTATACAAGTGGACGCACATTTAGTGATCCAAAACATTTGCATAACAGAGCTCACTGTGAATGGACCATGCCCCAAATTCTACCACAATGGAAGACCCTACCCACAGATCCTGGACGTCTTTTCAATTTAATGTGGACAATTACTATATTTCTCATCTCAACTGTCTACTTTCAGGCCACGAATTGGAAGGTTGAGTGTCATATGTAGGAGCTCTATGAGGCAAGGTTCACAATGATGGGGCTAAACAGGTCAACAATCAAGATTAGTGAATCATGCAGCATGCTTTGTAGCAGCTGAAAATTGTGTATATTGAAGATCCTATCGTTCCTCAAATTCTAAAGTCTGGTAGATTTGGAGTTCCAAGTATAACGAAAATGGGATTCCATACCCTCAATCGAGTATCAAAACTGGGTCCTTCCTTTTCTTTTCTTTTCTTTTCTGAATGATCCAAATACAATAAGCTGACACTCCCTCCTCACACGCAATAAATAATTGGGAAAATTCTAGTGTGGTTGAGGAGAGAAAAAACCCCACTCACTGACACATGATATCTCCCTCAAAATGTTTCAGAATATTCAGAAACTTGACAGGGCAAAAAAAAAGTGCCCTCTTGAAAAAAGATGGGGAATGCACCAATTAAGAAAAACGATTTAAGCCCATATGTAGATAACAAAAAGCAGAGAGAGAGAGAGAGAGAGAGAGAGAGAGATATTAGGGTTAAAAGGGTTTTTTGCGCACCAGGTGGTTGACAATGTGCGAGCCCGACGTGTTCCCCCGTGAGTTGCAAAACCACTTGCGGCATGATGGCACGTTGCACCTCACGACGCACGCTGGGTTCTGCACCCCGCAGTACCGGCATGCATGCTCCGTGAAATCCCCCTTCCCGTACTCAAAGTTCTCGTCCTCACCCGTCTCCTCGAAGTTCAAACTGCCCACCCCGGCTGCTAGGGCATCCACCGCAGCCTGGTTGCTGCTGCTGCTTCCACTGCCTCCGCCGCTGCGGCCCTTCGATGCACTGCCCGGGGCAGAGGATATAGGGCCCGCATCGGCCTGCAGATCGACAGCACAGTCGGTGGGGTCGGGGACGGCGTCTGGGGCCGTAGGCCAGACGGAGGACCTGATCGGCTGGGAGAGCTCCCGGAATTCGGGGTAGTCGAAGTCGTCGCCCTGCGTATTGAATTCGAGGAAGGTGTAGGCGTCTCCTCCGGTGTCGGGCTGAGACGCCGTCTCGTAGAGATTGGGGACAACCGTCTGAGAGGCCATGGGATCAAAACCCTAGGATTAGGGTTTTTCTTTTTGGTTTGGAAGGTTAGGGTTAGGGTTTGAAGAGGGCGCGAGGGTTAGACGCAGAGAGAGAAGGGAAGAGAAGAAGAGGGATTTTGAGAGAGAAATGAGGAGTTTTGAAGGAGGGGGAAAAGGGTGGAAGATGTGATATTTATAGTAAGAGTACAGTAGTCCGCGGGAGTACGATCTCACTTATTCTGATTGGTGGAAATTGTGGGACCGATACTGGCCGTCACGGGCTTCGCGTTGGACGCGACTTGTGTGTAACCCCCGTTGCACGGAACCCGTGTAACCCAAATCTCTGTGGGACCCACAAAGATGTTCATGCGAAATCCAATCCGTCCATCAGTTTCTCCAGATCATTTTAGAATGCTATTCTGAAAGTTGAGGCAGATATAAAAACTCAACCGGGCCACACCACAGGAAACCGTGGGAATTGAATGCTCACCATTCTAACATTTTTCGGGCCCGCGTAAGTTTTGTATCAGGATGAAATTTCTGCTTTCCCTACATACTGGTGGTGATTACCTTATAAACGGGTTAGATGCAATATAAATATCACGTTAAGTACCAGGAAGGTTTCAATGGTCAAAGTTTTCATCTCAACTTTTTACTGTTGTGTGGCCCATTTCAGTTTTTGATACGCCTAAATTTTAATCTCAAGTCATAACTAATTTTTCGGAACTGATTAATGGAGTGGATTTGAAACGGACATCACCGTAGGCCCCACAGAGCTTTGGGTTGCACAGGTTCCATGTTGTCACGTCCATTGGCGTCGGACGTGTGGACCCCTGTTCCATTCCAATGGGACCATTAATGGAGAATTTCTAGTTTAAGATGACGTTGACACGGTGGGAACGATGGTAAGGATGTTCTACACGTGTGCCACGACCGACTTGTGTGGATAGTATACTCGCGGGAAGTGCAACTTTTGTTCCTCTTTCGAGGGACCACTGAATTCGGCATACAGATGCCACGTAGGTTAACGAAGGGTGTATTGTATACGAGGTTCCGTATTCTCCAATTCGCACTTGCAATGCGCGTGATGACACGTGAAACGAGAGGACGCGGATTAGCTACTGAATTGACATCACCGGACGCGGATTAGCTATTGAACACGACAGTAGCCAAACTCGCTACTGAAGTGACGTCACCTAGTTCTGTGGGCCCCACCATGATGTATGTGTTGTATCCATACCGTCCATCCATTTGGAGAGATCATTTTAGGCCGTGATTCAAAGAATGAGACAGATAAAAAGCTCAAGTGGACTCCACCACAGAAAACAGTGGGGACAATGGCACCCACTGTTGAAATCTTACTAGGGCCCACAATGATGTTTGTTTGAGATCCAACCTGTTCATAAGTTAACAAAGACATGGAAGAAGGTAAAATACAAATATCAGCTTGATCCAAAACTTATGTGGACCTAAAAAGTTATTAATGGTAGGCGTTTAGTCCCATTGTTTTCTGTGGTGGGGTTTGCTTGAGCGTTGGATATACCTCAGTCTTTGGTTCATGCTTTAAAATGATCTCTTAAAATGGATGAATGGTGTGGATACACTACATACATCATGGTGGCCCCACATAACTAGTTGACGTCACTTGGGTAGCGAGTTTGCTACTGTCGTGTTCAGTTGCCAATCCGCTACGACATCACCACGTTCTGTGGACCCCACCATGATATATGATACATGTGTTGTATTCACACCGTCCATCCATTTGGATAGATCATTTTAGGGCATGATCCAAAGAATGAGGCAGATCCAAAGTTCAAGTGGAGCCCACAACAGAAAATAGTGGGGACAGTGACTCCCACCGTTGAAAACTTCTTTAGGCCACAGAAATTACCGGTCAAGCTGATATTTGTATTTTCCCTTCTTTCATATCTGTGTTAACTTATAAACAGGTTGGATCTCAAATAAACATCATGGTGGGTGTAGAAAGGTTTCAACGGTGGATGTCACTGTCCCCACTGTTTTCTGTGGTGGGGTCCACTTGAACATTGGATATGCCTTATTCTTTGGATCATGCATTAAAATTATCTATCCAAATGGATGGACGGTGTGGATATAATAAATACATCACAGTGGGGCCAAAAAAAGTGGTGACGTCACTTCAGTAGTAGCGAGAAAAGTTCAGTAGCTAATCCGCGCCCGAAACGAGAGGGCAGCTAGAGGAGCCGATTAGGTGCGGTCCCGGCCTCACCACAAACGGTGCGGCCCTTACCTTGGGGTCCACCTTGATGTAGTTATTCTATATCCACACTGTCCATCCATTTCGTCATATCATTTTCGGGTATGAGCCAAAAAATTATATCTAAATCTCAAGTGGACCATACGCTAGGAAAGAGTGGCTCCTTAACATTAAAAACTTTGTGGGCCACGAAAGTTTTAGATATAGCTGATATTTATTTTTTTTTCCTTCATAGTTTTGTATGACCTTATCAATAAGTTGGATGTCAAAAAAACATTATAGAAACATTAAAATGGAGCCTAAGAATATTTTAATGGTGGGACATTCAATCACCACTACAGTATCACCCACCTGAGATTTGGAAGTGATTTAGTTTTTTTTTTTTTTTTTATCGTACCCAAAAATGATAAAAACGGATGAATGGCATGAATATAAAATGCATAAATGGACCGACGGTAAGGGGTTGTACCGTCTTTGGTGGGGCCGCACCTAATCCCCTCCCAGGTTTGCTCGGGCGTGGATTAGGTAAGGTCAGGTAACTGCTGGCTTGATGAGGCTCTGACAGTGGGGCCCACTTCATGTATGTGTTGAATGTCCACTCCGTCCATCCGTTTTTACGGCTATTAGTATTATATCGAAAATGAAGCAGATCTAAATATCAAGTGGACCACACCGGTTGACCATTATAAGTTTTTAATGGATCAAACTGATATCTCTGTTTCCCCATCATCCAGATCTTTGTAACCTTATCAACAGTTTGGATGACAAATAGACATTGTGGTGGGCCCTCCAATCACTAGTGTTTCTGTGGTGTGGTCTACCTGATATTTGTATATGCTTCATTTTGGGGTCCATGCAATAAAATGAGATGGAAAACTGGATGGACGGCATGGATATACAACACATACATCAAGGTGGGCCTGATTTCATCTAATCCTTGCCGTTTGCTCGCTGCACACGCACCCACCGTGTGACATCAGAGACGTATGTCAGCTAGGTCCCATCGTGTATATCATTTGGCCATAAAGCTAAAACTGCCAACCGTCGTTCACCCCTCGTACGATAAAAAAATGGTGGACCAAAAATGTGCTAGTTATTTTGGGCCGTCCATTTTCTTCTTTCATTTGCCATTACTCAATAGTTGATGTCTACCCCCGAGATGTATCATGAACCAAAACTTATGCTAATTTAAATAGCCGACTATTGGATTGGTGGACATTTATTGGACGGTTGGAAACTCAGAAAAAGATCAATAGTCTTATTTCTACGTACCTTTGGCATAGTATTATGGATGATCTACGGACAATAAAAATTACTTAAAAATAGCATGCATGGCATACAAAAAAGCCTAATTAAACTGTCCAAATTATGTTTCTTAGCTTGCATGTACCATGAACCTAAAATCAGGCAATTTCATCGTCTGATCTATATAGATCGGTAGACATCTATCGAATGGTTGAAAATGAAAGATATCCAATGGTCCTATTTCAACTGATTAGTGCCCACAAATCAGAGGTCAGGATCGTTCCAATATTCTTATTTTGGGACAGTAATTTAGTTAACGGTTCAATATTTAGTCGGTTTAACTTCCATTCCAAGAAACACCCGTGGAGGAATCAATGGCTACGATTGCCCTCCCAGAGTATTTGTCTGCCTGCGCTCAATGGTCATTCCCTGCCAGAGTATCAAATAACTCGCACAACGGTTGTGATCTAGATAACAAGAACTTACTAGAGATTTTATAGGTGGGTGGATTGATACGGTGAGCCACCATGTGGATGGGCATAAGCCAAAAAATGGCTATGATGGTTGCACGACTTTGGCTATCCGGTTGTTGTGACTTTTGCTGGCTAGATTTGGTCGGTTGCTTTAACCATTAGCTTTGAAGGTGACTGATTAGTTGGGTCTACCTTTCAGTCCGCTGGTTCTTTTTCTCGGGACGTGGTTTGCCTAATGACCCCAATGCCAGCTAGGTAGCTCGTGTCAAAGTTCTTTGACCCACTGTGACGTGTTTGTTTCATCAGTCCTCCCATTGTGACGATTTTGGGCATGAGCTAAAAAATGAAGCAAATCTAAATTTTAAGTGGCCACACTACAGGAAATAGTAAGGATTGAATGCTTACCATTGAAAGCTCTTTTTGATGGATCAAGCTGAAATTGGTGTTTTCCCTTCCTCTAAGTTTGTGTAGCCTTATCAACAAGTTGGATGGCAAATAAACATTATAATAGGCATTTAATTGACACTAATTTCCTATGGTGTGGTCCACCCGAGATTTGGATTTGCCTCATTTTTTTCATGCCCTGAAATGAGCTGAAAAAGGGATGGAAAACCTGAATAAAATGCATACATCATGGTAGGACCCACAAAACTTTGACGCCAGCTAGCTAGCCAGTGTTGGGGTCACCAGCCAAACTGCCCTTTTTCTTGGATACTTGCTCTAGGCCCATCAAAACAACAGTTCCAATCACTAGAATAAACACGTCCCATTTAAAAGGAATTGCATCTAATGAATACACAGCAACCAAAATATTGTTCTTACAGTATGTTATGAGAAGCTGAGGAGCATTGTGCTAAAAGAGGATTCGGAAGAGAGAAAAAAAGGGAGAGATGAAGAGGTGAAAAAGAGCAAAAAGGGTTCCTTTTCACCTTTTGATGTTGTTGTCCACTCAAGTCTCCAATTTACTTAATTGTTTTTGGACAATGTGCACTAAGAAGGTAAGACAATCACATGAGGTGAGTCCACTCCTTATGAGGAGCCTAGGCCCTGTTACTTTCACATGAAGAGGTAAGTGGCAATGGATTGTAGGATTAAAATAACAAAAATGCCCTTGGTCTAAGCCCACTCACATTCATTTGAAGTAAAGTTTATGGCCTCCTAGTAATCAATTGCCAAGTTAAAATTGGTCAAATGTTACTCACTTAATTTCGTGTTATATATATATGATGGCCCATCATATGAGCCCAGCATCCATATGCCCATTCTAAAAAATAGGCATGCTTGCTCTTTGTTCATTAAATTATATTTAATAGTGTGAACACCGCCTGATGCTCTAACCCTTGATCTTTTCCTTAAGGATGGAGTTATAGGGAGGTTTGAGCGCTTGTTACTATCTAGAGTACAGTTCTAAGGTGTATATGATTTGTTTATCTCGATTTGATTTCCTTGGTTCTACAATACTTTTCTAGGACAGTTAGAATGGTGCACTTAAATATTTGGAGTCGCCTTGATATTAGTCTACAGTCAGTTGAAGTCCATTAATTTACCTTTGGAGCTTAGGGTATCACAAAATTCTCTTACCTAAATAACTCCTATTATTATGACCATGTGTAAGGGCCTCGGTTACAAGAGAGGAGGATTATGCACCATCTCCTGCCTACACTAAGTGCATTCTCTACTTTAAGGGATGTATGACTGTTAGGGGAATTTTGGCGCCTTAAAATGTGTTAGTCATGTGGTCATGCTTTGCATAACCCCATGAGAGGGTCGGGCAAGCGAAAGAAATAAAGAAAAAATAAAAGGGATCTAAGCCCTCATTCGTAAAGTTGGAAGATAATGAGCATGCGAGCAAAATAAGAAAAAAAAAAAAAAAAGGAAAAAAAAAAAGAGCAGTAACAAAATGAAAATATGGGTCAGTTATAATGGAATATGCGGAATGGACCAAGTTTTGAGATTGACTTGGATATGAGAAGGAAAAAGGGAGGTCAAACATCCTTTTAAGTAAAAATAATAATAATAATAATAATAATAATAAAAGGAATGGTTAGATGATCCTAATAGTAACTCTATTCTTGAGTTGACTGTCTTGTCTTGGCAATAGATCTTCCACATTTGGTTTTAGTGAAGTAGGATTTAGGCAAAGGTTAAGGTTGCATTGGGATATCCTAGGTGGAAGGGTTTCCTCACTGTTGGGAACAGGAGTTGATCTAAGGCTTCTGAAGCTTTTCACGGCCTCTTTGTTATTCTTTATGCTATTTTTGCCTCTCCCTATACGAGAGGCTCGGGATGTATTTATAGGAGAAAACTGTCAACTGGTGGCTTGTCGACCATGGACACTTAACACGAATTTACTATGTAGGATCTGTCAGAGAGCATCAAGATCTCTAGGTTGTGAAAAGTGTGGCGCCAGGTGTTCATTGGGTAACAGATGGGCGACAATATACTATTTTTGTAATTATGACAACGCCCATGGTTTCCCCTTCTTCCTCTTAGTTTTTGCAATGTTTTCTAGCCTTGTTGATCAGGGATATGAGATCCAATCTATTTACCTTTTTAAGACAAGATCTTTGAGCTAAGTGTCCTTGTTTGATGGGCTTTCAAGGGTCCATTTGGCAGATTAATGCGGTTTTATCGGGATAGGTCCGATGGGTGAGTTCTGAAGTAGCTACCTAAGTGCCCTTGTGGGAGAGTCGGAGCTAGTGATTTCTGGATCAGTTATGGTAGCCTTGTTGGGGACAAGCTAGGGGTTCTATGTATAAACTAGCTCAGTTTTCTAACGGTGGTTGGGGGGGTTAAATATAGTTTTATCAAGAGTTTTGGCCAGTTAAGTCAAGAGTAGTTTCTTAGATCCGAGTAGGATGTCTATGAATTGTCAATCTACATTATCCACCTGTGGCTCATATGGTGGGTTGCATTTTATATGAAGAGTGATTAGGAGATTACTCTGGTGGGGCCATCTCTACCATAATTTTTTAACTTGTTGACTTAAAGCGGGTCGTTTGGTCTTAAGCCAAGTTATGAGTCAGGCTTATCCGCACACTAATTTATAGTGTTGAACCAAACTGGACTTGACCGAGTGTGAGTCAATTCAGACAAGTTACATCTGACTTTGACTGGCCTTCGACCTCTAATTTCTCTTATTGAATTTCAATAATCAACGAGCTTATCCGGCTATGAGGTCCATCAATTCGATTCGACAAAATATTGTTGGAGTTGTGCCATGGAAAACTATTGTAAACTTTATCCATTGGTAGTGTTGATGTGATATTGATAAGTTTAGCCATAAATGATGACCATGGGCCCAGGGTAGGTCTTTCTTGTTTTGCCATGGAAATTTAAAGGAAATGTCTAGTTATTATGAGATACTTTACATGCCTCGTGACAACATCTACATTTGTCAGTCAATTCTCGCGTATAGTCTATCCGTGGTAAAATTATAATGATATCATTTTCACATTCCTTCAATGTCAAATCAACACCAAAATGTTGTGATGTTGTTGTTTGGATTCATGATTTTCATAGTAATGCTATGAAAAGTGCAGTAATTACAAATTCATTTGTCTATCTCCTGAATACATCTGCATGTGATCGATGATTCTCTATATTAGCTTGCCAATGACGAAATTATAATAAGGACACTTTTCATTTACATTATTGATATAATTGGCAAAACAAACATGCCTTAAATGTACACAGGCGTGGGGTTAAAGGAAGGAGGTTCCTTTAATTGTTATTGATAACTTGAGATTGGACATAGCATTCACTTGCTATGGGAGACTTGTGGTAAATAGATCTTAGTATGTCATTGTTCCACTGCTCTATATAGCAAACGCATGCTTGTCATTATTATAATGATGGACGTGATCATCCCACGTGAGGAAGCTAGTGACAACTCGTGATAGAAGGTCTATACCATTGGACATAACAATGAATGGGCATATCTTCACCTTGTCCCACGTAAGAGTTTGAATGTGTTATGGATAAAGTTTCCTAGGTGGACCAATTGAGCATTTGTGTTAGTGGATTGATGTTAAGTCTTTAAATCATTAAACCTATTATGACTAGATTAATTGGCTTGAGGATGTACTAGATATAATTAATCCTTAGACTCGAAGATATGTGAAAGGTCAAGGTCTTGATTATATATGATTTGGCTTGCTTTATGAGGTCATGATGTGATCAATAAAAGTGGGTGCAGTCAGACGTGTCTATTAAGGCTTATCAAGGCTTATATTGACCAACAAGGAATTCATTGATTTTTTATGAATTTATTTATAGCTTGAATTTTGAAGATCAGATGATTACAAAGTGATTTTTTTGACAAGTCCAACATTTAAAAAAATTTATAATTGTCTTCAACGATTAAATTTTATTTCTATTGTTAAAATGATTTTGACTGCACTTAATGATAATCCAATGGCTCAAATCATAAGTTCACCACTTAATGCATATAGGCATCGAGTCTTTAGTCGGTGGCTATGACAATAGAAGGATTTAATAAAATATAAGTGCATAAGATAAGATATGACCATATAATTTTAATGCGGTGGAGTATATGAAACGCTAAAGGATGATAGAGTATTGTGATTAATATTTTTCAAAAATCCCAACTCTTCCTTATAAATAGATCACAACTAAAGGGAGAAGAATCCTAGCAAAGAGATTGTTAGGTGTCACCCACACACACACACACATGCAGAGAGAGAGAGAGAGAGAGAGAGAGAGACATCTCCCTCTTTCTTTCCTTCCATCACATGTTCAATAGGTGCAAGTCCCTTATGTGGGTAGCCTTTATGTTCATTTAACCATACTCAAGGGTTATTGTGTTTGACTCTCTCATCTCCTCCACCTGGAATAGATATAGAAAAGATTTCTTAGATTGAAAGATTTGTTGGGATTGGACGCCTCTACTCTCCACGCATGAAGACCACCGACCGATCGGTCACGATGGAGCAAGACAGCAAGGTAGTTGGAACTTTTCTGGGCCATCCGACTAGCAGACTGACCGGCCGGTGGGGGGTCCGACTGGTTGACAGTTTCCTTTTTAGTTTGGGTTTCTTACGACCATGACTCTAATCTTCATGCAACACTTTGCCATGCACCATCTTCAATCTCTACTCCCTCATCATCATAGCTCCACCACTTCTCATGCCTCATCGACGTCATTATTGCACCTTCATCGCTCGCTCGCTCATGTGGCCCTTGCGCATGCCACACACGAGCAACCGTGGATCCCGCTGCCAATCCCTCAGCTCCACCATGAATAGTGCTCCCCGATCAAACCTGATCACAGTCGACAAACCTGATTGAGATATTGACGTACCGATTCACTTTTCTTCAACTCTACTTCTTTCATAGATACCGATCGCTTTCCATATTTTTATTTCACACAATCATTTTCCACAACGAATCTCATGCTAGAAGACGTCATTGATGTCTCGCCTCAGATTCTCTCTGCCTCCTTCCCAACTTTTAGCTTTCACACCACTGTTGTGTCACACCTAAAAGGCTAACCTATTAGGTGGAGGAACCCCAACATATATAAACATATATCCTGCCCCCTCCCAACCGATGTGGGACAAAGCAACAAGATTAACATCAACAAAAGTGACAATTTTTTGCTAGCTTTGATATGGTAAATTTTAATCATGAGATTTAAAATTTTCTTTTATAAAAACTTGAATTATTTAAATAGAGATTTATACAATCTTACCAAGCAATCTAAGTTTAATTAAACCTCTATCCTTTGATATGTTTGATTTATGGGTTAGTTAATACACCCCATTGTTAGTACACCCACCTACCCTCGTTAGTCACATCACAATGTTAGCCACCCCCACTATGAGAATCAATACTATGACCTTAGTGTTGAAATGAGGCTATCTTCACTCAGTCTGCCACTTGAGCTATGGAGCCGCGGGGGGGGGGGGGGGGGGGGGGGGGGGGGGATGTGGAAAAAGCCAATTTACCTTTTACATTGTGGCCCACATAAAGGGTGAATTTGTTTGATATTTCATATGGAAGATTCAGGGGTCATGATCATTTGTCTCAATTATTTGGAGGGCCTTGATTGAATTTTTGATGTAGGCCATTGCAAAATTTTGGCCAAACCTTTCATTTGGCGTAATCCTCAATACCAAGACTTTATCCTCCAAGAAGCTAGGAAATGATTGTTTGAAGGTGACATGTGGGACCAATCATACAAGTTTCTCCATCACTGAGGCTCTTACCTACAAAATTTACACAATATTCACAATTTTATGATTTTTGGGTTTCTAACTTCTCCCTAATAATCTTTGTTTGAGGGGAATTGGCTGAGACTCTTGATTTTGTGATTTTCCTTGCATTATAGCCACCAGATTTAGACATCATTGACAGGACAACCTCACAAACATCTAACCATTATTTCCAACCTTATGGAAAGCTAAGATCTCACACATGTTGCATACTTGCATATGCACACACGTGTGGACGTGTACAGCTTTACATGCACATGCACATGGAATTTGAAAACCATTATTTATAAATGCATTCTTTAATTTTCAAAATTTACTTGGAAGGTGGGAAGGAATATGTTGGACACGGATTAGCTACAGGCGGCTTCACTAGCTATCTTGCGCGGACACGGATTGCGTCCCATCCCCCTTTAAGCGTCCGACCAGATATGTGTGAGGGCCCACGGTGATGTATCGGTTTATCCACGCTGTCAACTCATTTTCTGAGATCATGTTAAGGGATGAGCCCAAAAATGAGTAAGACACAACAGTGTTATGGACCACACAAGAGACGACTGTCGCATTTAATGAAACTTGAAATTGTGTTCTGTGCATTTAATGCTACTGAAGATTAAGTATTTGTTGTGGTCGACTACCGCGTTGGGTCTGACTCATTGTTGGGTTTATACCTTAACATAATCTTATAAAAGTGATGGACGGCTTGGATAACAGATACATCACAGTGGGTTCTTAAACAGTTCTGTTCGGACACTTAAAGGCCCGGCCAAGGTCTGACGCAATCCGCGTCCATCTTGTGCCCGGCTGAAGTGACGTGACCAAGTTATGTGGGCCCGACCATGATGTATGTGTTGTATCCACACTGTCCATCCAATTGGAGAGATCATATTAGGGCATGATCCAAAGAATGAGGGAGATCCAAAGCTCAAGTGGACTACAACACAGAAAACAGTGGGGACAGCGACGCCCACCATTGAAACCTTCCTAGGCCCCACCATAATGTTTATTTGAGATCCAACCTACTCATAAGTTCAAACAGACATGGATGAAGGGAAAGCACAAATATCAAATTTGATCGAAAGCATTTTTAGATGGTAGGCATTCAATCCCCACTATTTTTGCGGCGGAGTCCACTTGAGCTTTGGATCTGCCTCAGTCTTTGGCTCATGCTCTAAAATGATTTCTCCGAATGAATAAACAGTATGCATACAGTACATACATCATGGTGGGGTGCACAGAACTTGGTGACTTTACTTCAATAGCAAGATAGCCACCGAAGCCGGCGCGTCCAAGTAGCGAGATAACTACTTGAAAAAGTTTCCTCCATGCAACTTTGAGATGTGTGTTTTACTTCGTTATTAAGTTGGGATCTTAGAATAGTTTTAAAATGTTGTTCAAAACCATACACATCGGCCAGCACATAACTTTATCGTTCTCGAACGATATAGCTGCCCATATCAGCCCGATACTAGGCCTATGAACAGCCTACAATCATATCTACGGTGAATCATACAATATCCAGTGGACTCATTTGAAGCCTTGGTCCCTAATGCTATTTATCAATCAAGTGTTCAATGACTTCATGTTCAGCTAGTCCAGCTGGAAGATGCCTAGGCGTTTCAACAGTATGTCTCAAGTTCAAAATGCTAAGGAAAAATACTAACCCTACTCCTAGGTGGGTGCACCGCGTGACTAACTGTGTGGGTGCATTGCGCGGCTAACATGACAGGTGCGTTGCATGACTAACTAAAAAAAATGTTTATGGATGATCAACGGATATACCTTTTGGGATATTATCTGGCCTGGCAAGTCTGTGAGACGGGGAAAATAGATGACCAATGGAATCTGTTGAGGTCTTAAGTCCAACTGGTCGGATCACAAGTCACTGTCGAATAACTTCCAACTTGTTAAGTGAATATGACATCCAACCCTTCCAATGAATTGGTCCCACCATGATGACCATCTGTTACAAAAATCAGCCCTATCTACTCATCAGGTGGGCCACAACATAGAAAACAATGTCTACTCACTGATAAATAGCAACATACAAGTATGGTCAACTCGGTACGTCACCATGGCTAGGTTTTGCACAAGGTGATCCTCGTGGTGGGGCCAACCTATTGGATGGTTGGATGTCACACGCACACCAAAGGCTGGAAGTTATCCACCGTCCAACTGGTTTGGACTTCACAAACTCTCTCCAAACACTCTATAAGAGGTACTCATCATCATTCATCCCGGTTGAGAATTTTCTGTCTTTGTTCACTAAACTATTTTACTTTGAATGTGGACTTGACTGTCTCAATCGCCTTTCCGTGGGCCACTGATCCAACGGTTAGGATCTTCCATTATTGAAGATTCCGAAGCAGCCCCCATCAACTGTCCATTTCCTATGATCAACAGTTTTGGACCCTCGAATTTTGTATAACGCGGGCCCCACGGTCCAGATGACTCAATGCATAAACCAGGCGGTCCAATCATCTAGAAAGCCACACCTGCATTGTATGTGGACTGTTGGCAAATTCCTTTTTTCAAACTCACCATGGCTTTCACAAAAGGGTGGGCCAGCCCCATTTTTTTATGCTGGCCATGTGCAGTGTGGAGCGCACCTTATGCAAGGTTCTGATGTGGACGTGCTACATTACAACTGCATGGCCTCAGATGTGTACGTTGCACATTGGCATATGAACCGCATAAAGGTGCGTGTGGGGCTGGCAAACCTCTATTTCAGTGAAAATGCTAACGGTAGAGCCGGTTGAACTAGAATATGCTAGAGCCATGTCTCGACAGCACTCATTGCACAGTGACTTATCAATCAGGACGGTCCATTTATTGGACCCTATGGTTGGCTATCCAGTGGCTCAAAATACAGGTAGATCAGACCATCCTAACCATCACATCAGTGATCTTCAAAGCACGGTGAAAAACAAAAAAGGAGAATGATGAGGTACAGCGGGAAGGAAGCTAACTTTGTCATCCAACCAGGTCTTTTACGCCAACTTGCCATCCGTACCATGTAATCCTATGAAGATCAAGGGAGTGGATTGCCTGTGACCTCTGTGCCCGTTGAAACTTCCCTGGGTCCACCGTGATGTTTATATGCCATCCATACCGTTCATAAGGACATTCCAACTGGGATGAACTGAAAACACAAAAATATGGCCTGATCCAAAACTTCTATTGCCCCATGGGTTTTTCAACAGTGGGCGTTCAATCCTCACTCTTGTCGTGTGATCCAGTTGAGTTTTTTTCAGATCTACCTCATTTTTGGGCCCATGTCCAAACATGATCTAGCAAAACGGATGGACGGGGTGGATTTCTCACAAACATCACGCTGGGCACTAGCTTACCGTCGCAGTAAGTTCCCGCGTCTGACCATGTTCTGTTTCTACAGATTCCAATATCCAAAGGAAAGAAACGAAAGGGTAAAGGAAATCATGGGCCTTTTGCTTTATCAGGCATACGAGCAGTTTTAATACTCTGGCAGAGTGTGAGTGTTGATATGCTGGCAACACCAAATTCGACATGTGGACTGTCCACATAGTGTGTCACAATTTGGATGCCTTCTAAACCAAAAAAATACACTAATTGGATTTTCATAACTGGTAGATTGCTGGACATTTAGTGAATGGTCCGAGCAAAAAGTTGCCACCGTCCCAAATTCAACAAACAAATGGCCATTGATCAAAGGTTAGGATCTTTCAATCAATCTGACCTCTGGATGACTACCTAACTACAGTGAGACCAGAAATTTGCATGGTTTAATTTGAGCCAACATATGTCACGTGGACAGATCTCGGTTGCCAGCGTATCAACCATGGCACTCTGCCAGAGCACCTCTAGAAAATTCCTTTATGAAAAAAGTCTCAAATGGATGCTATCATTTGCCTCAAAGCACCAACGTTGGGAATCGGTGGGAGAGCCCACCAGGTATAGCTCCCAGCTTCCTTAAATGGCTAATCAAGCGAATCCACCCTTGGTGGAACGGAGGCTCACTAATGGTTGGGAAGGATAAAGTAGGTAGTGCCACCATTGTACCACAGGAGGGGCCGGTATCCTGGAACAGTCCCTTGTGCCAGCAAACCTGAAGTATGGCCATTTGTTTGAGAGCGCCCCCACCCCCCCCCCCCCCCCCCCCCCCCCCCCCCCCCCAGTTTATCCCCTCAAGGAAGGGGGTGGTGCAATAGGAGCTGTTGAATTAGGTCCTCTGACATTCAGCATTGCAAAACTATGCATACATGCATGGATGGATGTATGCATGTTGAATACATGCATGGATGGATGTATGCATGTTGAATTTTTTTCTTTTCCATTGATGATCAGTGCAAGCAAAAGCTACAAAACGTTCCCGCTCAATTTCAATCTCTGCATACCTCACAGCAAAAAAGCTCCGGGCAGTTTAGAACTCAAACACTCGAAGCTCTATCATTCCCTCTTTTCGCTTCGGTGAATACCATGCTAAGACCTTACCTGACATTAAGGCTCTTAGAGAGTAACTCATGCTGTATATGATATCCTCAACACGAGGGATATAATACCTTCCCAATGGTGAAAATCTTGAATCCACCCGAAAGACGATTGGACCGGCAACCTATAAAACAAAGCGAGGACAAGTAGTGAAATGGGGTCAAGCCCCGCTCCTGTTGGTGTCATAGTGATTATGGCATCAAAGTTGCAGATTCTATCCCAGTTTATCAACCAAACAAACTGCAAGGAGCTTGTATATTCTTTTGATTATGATAGCACTACCAGTAGAGAAGCTGCTCATGTTGCAAGCTTAGGTTCCGAGTTCTTTATTTTATTTTAAGTGAAAATGCTGATTAGGTTTCGCTTGAGCAATTATTATCATAGAACTCAATTCCATTCTCCCAGAATAATCAAGGATGTAATTCAAGCAACTTGCATCCTATTTGAAAAAAACACATGAATCATATTCAATGGAATACTGAACTTCTAATTAGGATATGGCTAGAAATACTTATCGGGTCACTCTAATTTGAACACAATTTTTTTTCTCTTTAACAAAACCGGATTGAGCAGGTTTATAATTTTTTCAGCTTTTCCACACTAAAATATCAAACTCCGTTTGTTTTGACTGGCAGTGGAAATGGTTCGAATATAATTTTTGATAAAATGTTTTGTGCTAGAACTACATTGGTTAGAAGTGAGTTGATTCCAATTGAGGGCTCAAAAGGGCAATGGGAAGGCCCAAAAGGACATGGGTGGAGGTAGAAAGAAAAGATTTGATGACCTATGGTTTAATTGAGGATAAGATCCTTGATCGTGGAATGGCGGAACATGATTCGTGTAGCCTGCCCCAATTAGTAGGGATAAGGCTACATGATGATTGATGACCCTAAGTGAAATGACTCAGAACAAAATGCTGCTTGATGATTGATTTGGTTTTCCCATGTTTTTAAATGTATTCTATACTCATTAAATTTTGCCTCTTTTTTCTTTTAAATAATGATTTATAATCCCCTTTTTTAGATTTGCACCAGTTTGTTTCATGTATGGTGTAACAATAGTTTTTTTTTTACTCAGTTTCTTAAGATGATAACATGAAACAGAAAGCACATGAATCGTTATACCTGCTGCTGAAAGATCACATTAAGCTGTGGGGAAGCGAGTGGATTTACTTCTCCTTTGGTTGGACTTCCGAAGACATCGGAGACCAAGTGCGCAGCACCTTTGATAAATGCCGAAGCTGAACAGATGTCCAGGCGGGCATCTACCCTGGTCAGGTCTCCAAAAGGTTTCCTGAACTTCCCATGTTGAAATGTATACCGCACCGAGCCAAACAAGTCAGCACTGAGTGGCTGTCTCTTGTTGGCAACCTCTCCATCTCCTGATTGAGCTCCCGAATCAACGTTTGAGATTTTGCCGCCACCAAACCAGGCAGTGCAAGTACCACCTAAGGGAAAAACTCATCAAATGCAAGTCTGAAGCAATTTTAAATGGACACGGAGCATAGTAAGTTTGAGAGCAGCCACTACACCACCGAGTTCACTCATGTTTTGATGATCTGTTTCCCAATAACAAACAATAAGACTGGTATTTGGAAAATTAACACAATACAAGCATTCCAACCAATTGCAATACCAGAAAGTTTATGGCACGTTTACTAGCCTGACATGCTTAAAATGTCAACAATATTAAAAATTCAACACAACATAGAGATGCAAGAACACATCAAATGTAAATAAGAAGCATTGACCGGATTGTGGAACAGGCGCCCAGTATCAAACTGATCTTGAGTGTTCGCATCGCACCTCCAAAATGAAAGACTTTCATCAACTAATAAATAAACTACTAAAACACACAATATATTTAAGATTAAATGAAAATTTAAAACTACTAATATAATTCCAATCACGCTATGACTGTTTACTAAATAGAAGCTGCCATGGACATTATGGCTCATCAATTAACACACTGGAATTTTATGAAGCTAAAAACAAAAAGCATGAATAACAACTAGGACTTGACTATTGAGTTCTTTGCTATGTAACTAACCCAACGTATCTATAATTAAAAGAATGAAAAATCTTTGGCCCAGCCAAAAGAAAAAAAAAGGAAGAAAAAAAGATACAATGTAGAATACAGAAAGTAGCCTTATAAACAATAAATGTATAGCCACCTCATGAGGTAACTGTGAAAGTTTTGTGACATCGTTGGGACATTTAGTCCATGGTGAAGTGTCTATTGGACCACAGAGCTCACACAACAGAACCCAGGAAACCAAAAGTGTCCAAAAGCTCAAAGCACTCACATGACTGAAACCTAGAAACTAGAAGAACACAGCTAACCTGATATGAAAGATGAGATAAAGCACCTTTGTTTTTTCGAATGATAATGAGATAAAGTATACATGACAAACTATATGATAAAGCATACGAGACAACTATATCAAGCAAAGCTGATGATGTTAATGATAAAATATCCTCAATGAAATAAAATAAAGGGAGTTTTATACAATAGTACCTAATTTTTATGTAATTTATATTCCAGAACTTTCTTTAAAAATGTTTTTATTAAGCTACTCAACTTTCATTAAGCTACATTCCCCTAGATTTTACTAACTGTAGTTAGAATAAATAAGATATATTTTTTTCATAACTGACAAAATTGCCCTTCCCTCTTGTACAAAAAAACTTATTGACATATTCATGGTTAAAAGACTTGGTTTGTCAGATCAATCAGTTCCTCCTGAGAATCAGGCCGATGCAGAAGAGTCCGGATGAGTGGTCCCTATAAATGGTGAGAGCCCTAATCAATTGATCTATGGGGCCCACCCTGTCCATCCACTGTGCAAGCTCATGTCAGGACATGAGGTAAAAAATCAGGCAGATTAACAAATCAAGTGGGTCATACCACAATAAAATAGTGGGATTTAACGCCCACCATGAAACTTTCTTGTAATTGTTGCCCATGGAAGTTTTGGATCGGGCCGATATAAGTGTCTTCCCTTCATCCTGGTGATAATGACCTTATGAATGGGTTTATGTTGCATGTAAACACCAGGGTGGGCCCCAGGAAGGTTTTGAATGAAGGGTGTTACCATCCCCAATGTTTCTTGTGGTGTAGCCCACTCCAGTTTTGGATCTCCCTTGTTTTTTTTAATCTCATGTCCAAACATGAGCTCGCAAAACTAACGAATGGATTGGATGCCGCACATACATCACGGTAGGCCCCGCAACATGCATCAGTTCCTCTTGTTGAGGTAGGTAACGTAGTGCAAAGAGAGAAAAATTGCAGGGGAGAAAGAGATTTCAGGAGATTGCAGGTGAGAGGGAGAGATTATGGGAGAGAGGGATGCGAGTTTCTTGCAACGCCTATTATGGGGAGTTCCTACGACAAAAAGACATGTGGGACCCATCGCGATGTCTGTGTGAAATCCATCCATCCATTAGTTTTGGCAGCTTATGTTATGATGAGACCCAAAAATGAACTAGATAACGGACTCAAGTGGGCCACATCACAAGAAACAGTGGGAACTGAACGCCACCATTGAAAGCTTATTGGGACTGTTGTGATGTTTATATGCCATCTAAACCATTTATGAAGCTATTAGCATGAGGATGAATGGAAAACACAATTTCAACCTAATTTAAAACTTCTGCAACCACCAGGAATAACGTCAGATTAATGGATAGTTGGCATATAAACAAGGTGGGCTGTACACAAAGCAAA
Organism: Liriodendron chinense; assembly: GCA_003013855.2. Classification (NCBI taxonomy): domain Eukaryota; kingdom Viridiplantae; phylum Streptophyta; class Magnoliopsida; order Magnoliales; family Magnoliaceae; genus Liriodendron; species Liriodendron chinense. The sequence continues at coordinate 6,527,004 of PVNU02000637.1, read as the reverse complement.
TGGCAAACATGCCCCATTCCAATGCGAAAAAACTAGGTAGGCAAAGTGCTGATTTATGGGTGAGAAGCATCCAAGTGACCTGAATTGGGTTCTGTTGCAGTAAATGTGGGCTGACTTTAATGTGTGACAGTTATATGACAATACTGATACGTCAGTTTTTATGCACAATCAAGCTCTCATCGACCAGACAACATCTAGCTAATATTACAGTGTAGCAAGAAGAACGATCAAGCCATCAAAGTTACCAATAATTCCTGAGATAGCAGCATGCGGTTCTCTCAGACGTGTGTCATAGTTGAACCACCAAGCCCGACCCTTGTCAGTTTTCACTATCAGATCCTTCTTCTTCTCCTTCTGCCTCCAAATGTCCCTGCTCTTCTCATAAGAAAATGCAGCCTTTGCACATACTCCTGGCATCAGAGCTAAAGGAACATCTCCACATGCTTCACTAAGGGGTTGAGGATCACCACTATTTTTGTGTATACCAAAACGATATCTCAATCCAGATTCAGAAACAATTGATGCCAAATCTAACGATATTGATGCAGGCACATCCCAATATGCTCCATTCTTGTCAATGAATAGCTCAGGCCATGCGGCTTCTAGTGTAACATCATGATGAGGAAGCTGCACATACAAGAAAGCTTAAGCAAAATGGATGACATGACAATATACACATGCAGAGCAAAAGGTCACCAAATCAAGCTTTATCAACCCCTAGATGTCTACACATTATAGTTGCACATGCACGTCAATGTCAAATGTGGCCCCATGAACACATCAATTCTTAATGTTAAAAACTTCTTATTGTTGAAACCATGCTTTCTGCCTTTTCTAAAGGATGTTTATTCCTTTGTCATGGATATCTACATAAAGGATGTTTATTCCTTTTCTAAAGGATGTTTTATTCCTTTGGGTGTAGAATTGATGACAGCTATGACTTAAATAAATTGTCTATATTATAAAATTATATCTAACATTATGGCTTTTTCATATATATATATTTTGGGTTTTTAATTTCCTTTATTCTTTTCTCTTCACTGTGCATTTCATACCCTTCTTGACTGTATAAGAATATTTGGAGCTCAGAATGTCTGGAACCCTAGAGAACATTCTTTTGCTGATATTAATACCATCATTTGATATTGGCTCATTTACAATTCTTTGTGGATTGGTTATTCATTAGCACGGTTTAGCATTTGAGGTGTATGGAGTACTTGCCTAAATGAGTATTTCAAGGTGAGCAACAGAGTACCAGACGATCGTGCACTCACGTATTTCATCTCTCCCAAGAGTAGCTCCAGTTGGCTAAAGTTCTAGTTATTCGAAGCATACAGACAATGCAAGCGAAAGCTGAAACGTATGAATGAGTTGGTGGTAAATCCCGTTTCACTTGGCTCGCAGAGTTTGACTTGCCAATGCACGTTGAATGCTGGCACCTCTTCACACATCGGTTTAACAATGCAGTTTGCTTCTAGAAGAAATTTATCATATAGGACAGCTAAGGGTCAAGCAAATTTACAATAGCCAAACTCATACTGGCTGCTTTTATCTTGTTCTATATGGTTAAATTAGAAGAAGTCAAGAAGACCTGAGTTTCACTTCAGAATTTGGAAGTAGATTCAATTATATTACTATATATTCTGCATTCATGAAAGAGCTGCATCCTGATGTGATCATGCTTGCAACCTTGGTTGCATAAAGTTTGAGAGGAACAGTGAGCAGACTCAAGCAGTACAGCAGGGAAGCACCCATTTCAAGATTTTAGCAAGTATTAAAGCCAGTAAGTGGGAGGAGAACCATGGTAGAAAAATTCTGTAAGTGTGCAAATATGGAAAAAGAAAATTGGAATTTTTTTTCCAACTAATTCATATAAGCACAAGATCCAGATTCTACACATTATAAGAGAGATATTCGAAGAGATTCTTGCCTTATGGAAGTACATTGCTTTAGAGCGGCGCCCTTTCTTCTCACCATGTGCTTCGGTGGTAAAATATAATGATGAAGCAGGTGTGAGAGAAATTTGTGAGCAAAAACCAAGCGCATAGAGCGATTTGTCCAAGAAATGCCTCGCGACATCCTTAAATGCAGGCAGTTCAAGCTCATCACCACCTGCCACTTCTGCTTTAATCGAAGTTATCAGTTTCTTCGGACGGAACTGCCCAACTAATCCAACCCACCTACAAAGCATTTCCATGGAACGACATAAGCTTTGTATTGTGACGAAGGCAACACTAGGCATGCATTTATACGCTTATGAAATTGAATTGCTACAATTAATTCAATAAAGTAGAACTAACAAAATTATGATTTCCTTCCTTAACATTGGTATTATCTTGGCTTCAAATTACAATTACAATACCTTCGAGTTGGACATTGATATCTATCCCTTCATTTGCTCTTTGTTAATGGAATTTATCGCAATTTAATCACTTGTGCACCCAAATGCATCCTATGCCTTACAGGGTGGTTTGGCAATCTGGGATTTGATAATTAAGAAATCAATTTCAGGAACTAGATTCCTCAGAATTGGATTCTCTCAATATGCTTGGCACCATGGAATTTGATTATGGTAAATGGGCTGGAATTGGTAAACAATTCAAAAATATGACTGTTGGACTGGAACTGGTAAGTCTGGAGTTGCAAACCACTCTCTACTGAAGAATTACAAAATGAGACTTTTGCCTGGAATTCAATGCTCACAATGGATTCCAATCCCAGATACCCCAATATCCAGGATGCCAAATGACACCAAAAGCATGGGAGCTTAATTGTATCTTTGATCAAACAAGAGAAAAAAAATAAAATCAAGTAAGAGAAATTGCAATTAAATTATATAGAAAGTGGCAGAAAGCTCTCTATCCTTTTCATCTCCAAACATATTACAAAGAAAGAAAATAAATAAAATTTAGAGGAATCTCATGCTAAAAGAGAAGAAAACCAAGCTACAAATCAGCATTTCTCTGGCCATTCTCTACCTGAAATCCACATTCATCTCTAACCCATCACAAGAAACCCACACCCATGAAAAAGGAAGAAAAATCCATCCAATGCATACAATGACCAGACAAAGACAGAAAACCTGACCAAAAAATTTCAATACATCCGAATTGGAATGCCAAAACAAGCTGCTTTCAGCATCATACATTTCATCAAATTCAAAGTCACGAGAATGATAATGCCGCGTTTGGCTCATGCCCATTCAGGAGCAGAGAAGAACACAGTCATTTTGGAATGAATATTTCTAACTTTTCTCTTCCCAAAAGCAAAACTCATCTCTAACCCATTAGAGAGAGATGGGTATTTTGGTCATTTTATAATCTTTCTCGACTTACCAGTTCATAGAAGCGTATTTTAGCAACAGGGACTGGAGGGTGAAGGAACCGAGATCCTTGGGCGTGGTGGGAGAGAGAGAAGGGATAAGACGGAGCGGGAATCCATTTCCCAGCAGGGAGAGCTGCTGGGGGCGGAGCGTACGGCAAGCCGGGGCAGTGAAGATCGGGTACGGCTCGCCCGGTACGGACCGGGCCGAACCGTCCAGCGTCTGAGGGCTTGATACGTTCATGTCCCAAAACGCAGCGTCCATGGCTAATCTCAGATTCGACATTTTCCTCTGCTGTTTCACCTTATCTCTCTGTCTCTTCGTTTAAATGGGAAAAGGGAAGAGAGGGTTTTTCTTCATTTCTTCCCGTCTTTTGTTTTGTTTCTTATTGGGGTTTTGGGGGGGGTCTTGTTCGCATGGGGCGTAGGATAGAGAGGAGCGGGAAATTGTCTATAAAAGTGGAGCGCACCATGTTTTACATGGTAGAGAGGAGCGGGAAATTGTCTATAAATTGTCAAATAAAACCTGTTTGGTGCACCGCGTAAAATATCCAGGCTCTGTGGAGCGCACCATGTTTTACATGTGCAATCAACTCCATCTATCGGATTTCATTCTCAAGTTTAAGAGTCTGAGAAAAATATCAGCTAGATCCATTACTCGGATGGGCCACACCACAGGGAATGATGGGGATGAAATTCCAACCATTGGTTTTTGTGGGGGTTACCATGATGTGTGTATGTCATCTAATCCGTTAATCATATTTAAAACACCAGGATGAAGTAGTACGAAAAATAGCCTGGTCCAATGGGATTTGTGTATCGGGCTGATATTTTGATTATACTGATCGAATAAAGGTTCTCTCACCTGATGGACGGAGAGGATTTACATATACAACAAGGTGGGCCAGACGGAGCCGGGGTGTTTTACGCGCTGCGTGAAACAACTGTGAGGCAGGCGTAACAGCTTAGTGTGTGAGGCCCTCAATGTGGGGCCCACCTAGATGTATATGTCGTATATCCATGCCGTCCATCCATTCTGAAAGATCATTTAAGGGTATGATCCCAAAAATGAGGCAGATCCAAATCTTAAGTGGACCACACGGTAGGGATTGAATTCCTACCATTAAAAACTCCTTGGGTGCCACAAAATTTTTGGATCAAGATGCTATTCGTGTTTTCCCTTCGTCCAGGTCTGTGTGACTTTGTAAAGTGTTGGATGGAAAATAAAAATTAGAGTGGGCCATAGTAAGTTTTTAATGGTGGGCGTTCAATCACCACTGTTTTCCTGTGCTGTGGTGCACCTGAGATTTGGATCTACCTCATTTTGACGGATGGACGGGGTGGATATACAACACATACATCGAGGTGGGCCCCACGGTAAGGGCCTCACCCAGAGTCTATTACCCATGCCTCACATAATCCGCGCCTGTTCAATCAATGATAAAGTAATGGGGTTGTCTTGCAATCTTAGCTCTTTTGTTTTCTCTCTGGTGAAATGCCAATGTTCTTGGCTCGTGTGTGAGATACAAGCCGTTCATCAGGTACGCCTCATTGTCTAGATCTGCCCGAGAAAAAAATTGGGCCCGTCCACTTGCCAAGGGGAACACATGCATGGAAAAAAAACGAACGGCTAAGAGAAATTGGCCTGCAGAATATGGTACAACAGAGCTGGTGGAATCAGAATACGGTACAGCCATCTCTCCGTAACACACATGGCAGATGCTGCGTGTCAATCGGGACCGTCCATCTAGTAGGAACTATCATGGATTGTCGTGAGCTTGACAGATTTGGCCAAAACACATCAGTTGCTCAATATACAGGTCACAATGCTGCGATGGATGTGACTGTTGCCAAAGATTTTGAACTATCCCTTTATCTTGATGGGTACATGTGTGACCCACCTGATGGATCGATTGACCTAAACTGTGGCCAGGGCACATAAGACGAGGTCAATCTGATTAACGACCCGGATCCCACATTCACGTGCCGATAGTAGATTCAGGAGGGTTGTCTCCTGATAAGGGGACAAGCTAGGTGGTCCAGTCTAATTATAGTATGTTGCAGGCATCTTGGCCCTTGAAATATGGGCCACCCCAACAACAAACCAGCCCCCAATCCTTCTTGTGGCAGCATCTGAGTGCAGAGTATCATAAATGTGGGCCATGGTTGGATGATAGAAACTGATCTAATAAGACATACAGCCGATGAGGGCCATTGGAAGATCCTGTAACTTCGTATCAATGGCCCAAAAAAGGCGGTTAAGAAAATGGCCTATATTCAAATGTCGGATCCATCAGGTAGGCTCCTAGGCGTTAGGCAAAAAAAAATAAAAATAAAAAAAAATCAGCCAATCCGCTACTCCGGTGGGGCACACCGCAGGGAACACTGGAGATGGAATGCCAACCATAGATTTGTATATGGTGCCACCATTTGTGTGTATCTTTCATCAAACCCATTCATCAGCTTGGAATCCCAGTCCAAAACTCCAATGCGCAAGACCGCACGATTTTACATTGTTTTGTACCATTCATCTGCAGGGCCAGAATGTCCAGAATCTACACCTGCTGCATGCATTAAAAATGGTGCTTGACAGTCGATGAAAGTGGACCCCCTTCCAGATTTTAGATACGATTTGCCATTTACCATGCAGGAACTTTATTTGTATTAATGTGGGGTGATTTGATACTGATATGCAGGCTCTCTGAATTTGTATTGTATTCAACTCTGATCAAACCGCCTAAATTGTAGAGCCCACTTTAACTGAGTCACCATTCCAAAATCAGATTACCTGCACAATTCTAAACCCTTTTGACTCATGGACATTTGTTGGATGAAATAGGACCATTGGATACTTTTCATCCATCAATCCACTAGTTAGATAATTAAATAAATGCAACTTTTTGGTTTATGATACATCTAAGCTGGATCCTAATTTGAACAGTTCCATTTTAATTTCCTGTACGACTCCTGAACAATTTTTTTAGTTCCTGCATATCATCCATCACACTTTGCCAGAGTACCAAAGTTCCAACGGGTCATATTTCAAACCACCAGCTTGCTGGCCTCACTTGCTCCTTCAACCTGACATGACAATGAGTAATCTGAGCGGTGCATAAGGTGGGCCCTCATCACGAAGGTGATCATATCAGAAAGCCTGCTCCATTCATCAGATGACCACCCCTTACAAAATGAATGATGGCTTCAACAAACTTACCAACTGGCAACATTCACCATGCATATAAGGCCAGTCAAATGAAAGCCACATACAGGTTTTATTTCAAATGGTCATCTCCACAGCTAGGGCCACCTTGTGCACAGCTCCAGCATCTGCTACACTAGCCAGGCTGGCACATGGACAGTGTTAATGGTGATAAGCGGAGAAGGGCACGGCTGGACTAGCAAACCTCTCAAACTAGCATCCATATAAATGTAAGCATAGGAAAACTGAAGAAGAAGGCACCAATTTCAAACTGAAATATGGAAAACCCATTAGAGCTTGGATTCATGGTACACCCGATCGTGCTACCAATAGAGCCAGGTTGTGTGAGTGAAATTCATGTGTGTCGAAGCTATAAACAGATTTATTGGTTAAGATAAACATTATGATGGGTCTCACATGAGGATAAGGACCAAAAATGCGTTGGGCCTATGCATGGATAGGTCATAGGTCCAAAAAATGAGTCGTTGGACAATGCCATCTGATGGTTATGAGCATTGTCCACAATATATGGACCATCAACTTTCTTTTAACTGCCCTTCTTCAGGGCACTTGATTAGATGGCTACCAGTCTCATCACCTTTCACAATCCAGCCCATCAACATGCTCGCATAAAATATCAATTGTCCTCATTGCTGTAAAAAAAATGCACGTACAATGGAAATGGTTCGGCCAACACTTCAAAAGAATTTCATCAGATGTCGCAGTTATGTGTGACTATTCAACACTAAACCTATGTTGTCTCAGGATTGGGAAGAGTCAGCAATTCAAAAGAAAAAAACGCTTCACACAATCTACCTCTTCTTGTGGTAAATTGATTTTTTGTGGGTGCCATTTCAAAACTGTCGTAGCAATTAACAGAGGATAAGCAATCATGACACAAATAAAAACAAAAATAAAAGACAGAAGAACTCAGAAGCCTAAAGCTGACAGCTAATCACTGTTCTCTGCCATGGAGCCAACTTTTGTGGTTTGTTGCCTTAGGGTTAGATAATTTGTGAAAATGGGCGTCCCTGGCTGAGAAATTTTGCGGATTCTTTCTTGAAATGAATTCGAATGTGTTACTCAGAGCCAACATCAACTCCTTTCTCCTTCAAGAATTCCTTCGCCTCCGCAATATCCTGCATCACAGAATCTTTAGTTTCTGTAGATCTGATTGGCAGAGAACCACAGCCAAGACCCGAAAAAAGAAAATACTCGAGATAATAGAGATTAGATCCTCATGATGTTACTCCATAGACAAAGCTAGAACTCACTATGTATTCAGAGCACCAAAGTAGCATCTCTCCAGATTAAAGGCCAGTTCGGACAGAGCTGAAAAAGAAAGGTGGATCACAGGATACATCCACATTTTGGGGAAGGGAGATTTTGCCCCAAGTAATATCATACTCAGGCTGCACATAACGCTTGATATGGATGCACTGAGAAATTGTACACCTGGCATATATTAATTCAAATAAAACCGACTAGATTGTGCATCCCGATGTCGTCAAGTCACATACCCAAGATCAGATTAATTGAACACTGCTAATCTTTGACATGCGGACACTTGTTTGTGGAAATTGGACAGTTGAATATTTTTCACTTTTGACCATCCAATAAATGTCCACCAATCCGATAGTCTGCGAATCAAATAAGCTTAATTTTTACTTCAGATACATTTAAACTAGGTATCATAATCTTGATAGTTTGATTTGACTACTTGTATGCCATGTGTGCAATTTCTAAGTGCCTGCATACCATCCATCACACTCTTCCAGAGTATCAAAGTTTTCTCTTTTGTCCTGCTGCACAAAATGAGGATGATGAGATGCAAACAAGCATTGCTGTCTGCAAAAATGAGGCTTTTTCAAGAGTAGCCATGTGGGCTGAGGCAGGGAGACCCTTTGTCTCCATTTCTTTTCACCATTGTTGGCGGGAGTGCTGTGCAGGATGCTGAAAAAAGGTGCCGTGGCTAACCTGATCACGGGAATGGAAATTAGAAATGATAGGCTGAAGACTACAAAAATACACAATGCAGGTGACATCCGCCTCTTCGGCAATGGCTCCATTCAAGAAGACCAGAACTACCAAGATATTCTGTACTGTTTTGAGAGTGGACTTATGCTCCCTATAAAGCATAAGTTTTCCATGTGGATTTGACATTGTCCCCTTCTCTTTTCCTTATGGTTTGAGATTGTCCCCTTTTCTTTGCCTTATTGTGGCCGAAGGCCTAAGTGGGCTGTTTGTCAGAGCGGAGGAAAGCGGGCTGATAGAAGGTTTCTGTGTGGGTAGTTTGTCTATGACACGACACACCTTGAGCCTCGAGGAGAGAGGTGGCAAATGTCGAGTTTATTCTTAGAAGCTTTGAGGTGGTTTTAGGGCTTAATGTCAATCTAGCAAAACTTCGATGACAAGCATCGATGTGAACAACTACTGTATAAAAAATAAGCAGGGCCGGTGGTATGCAGCATGCAAGGGTTCCCAATGTCGTACTTTGGCTTGCCTCTGGGGACTAGTTGGTCTTCACATCCATATGGCTTCCGGTTATTGAGAGAACTGAGAAAGGATTAACCTCATGGAAGCGCGGATACCTCCCTTTCAGAGGGACATGAAATCATCCTCATAAATCGGCACTAGCTATTCGCCCAGTGTACATCTTATCACTCTTCAAATCCCAGTTTCAGTGGGATTTGAATACACTCTTTGCCTGTCCAAAAGCTCCTCAATCAATATGAATATGCATGACGAAGATTATTAGCATATGGTGCATGAATCTACTAAGAAGTCATCAGCACTAAGGACATGCTAGGATTCTCTAACATCAATGAAGATGAAACTAAACAAGACCAGCTATTGGATTTGAAATGCACTGTACAGAGCATACTTCCACCACTGGTATGATTGTACCTTTTGTAGTAGGGCAGCTTCTTGAGGGCATGTTGGAAACAACATCAATCCAATTCCAACCATTAATAGACCATAGCATCCCAGAGAAACAACAAAGTAGACTGGCAGCTGGGGAAGAAAAACACAATGGGAAACATTCTGTCAGATTTAGAAGTGCTGATAAAGAGGAACTATACAACATCCACTTGGGCATTAGCCTGGTGAGACAAATAGTTCATATAGTGAGTCCCATGTTGGGCTAGGGATGCCCCAAAACTATCCCCATTGGTTGATCCTAATCAACCAGTAGGTAGGGCTGTCGGTGAGCCGGGCCTGGGCTTATCAAATGCAAAATTTTGAATAGGCTCAACCCATTGACAGCTCTACCACTAGGGCCTCATTGGATGATGGCCATTGGTTGTAACTGCTGATTTCAATTTGATGGCCATGATCCCTTATAGAAAAGAGAGAAACTTTGAAACTCTGGTAGAGTGATGGATGATATGAAGGCACTTGGAAATTGCATGTGTTATGCAAGTGCAAGTAAGATTAAATTATCCAAATTATGTATGCTAGCTTGGATGTATTATCAACAAAAAATTATGCTATTTGATTATCTGAATAACATATTGGTGGACATGTATTGGACAATTAAAAATGAAAACTATCCAAAGGTCTTATCTCAACATATAAGTGTCCAGGAACCAGAGGTTAAGATTGTTCAAACAGTATTATTTTGGCACTGTGACTTAGCAATAATGTGCTCCACAATTTATTTGGTTTAATTTGAGCTAATGTATGCCATGTGTAGAATTTATGAGTGACTGCGTATCAATCATATGCTGCCTGACTATCATATAACTCTATAGAAAACATTGGGATTTGGAAAATGGCCTATCACATAACGGAGATCACCACATCAATGCGTTGGCTTACAAATGGGCAGGCCGCAACTATACCATTGCTGGGTCAAACGTAAATAAGGTCTAGTTGAGCATTATATTTCGACATTGTACGATCCTTGACCCAAGGATACACAGCATGTTTGACTCTTGGTTTGGAAAAGGGGGTCATGGTTCTTTGATCCAGACGAATAGTCTATTGAGCCCCAATGCGGATGAACCATGCCTCAAAACCCTCCTCAAATCTCAATAGGAATCCTAGGCCATAACCTTTCAATTTCTATTCGGCACATGGACAGTTATGAAGAGAAATACAGCAATTTTCCATGTTCAATTGATAGAACAACAACACTGGTGGCCAAGATCTGGAAATCTAGGAGATATTTAGGCCATGATCCATCTACGGAAGGTCACATAAGACCAACAATCTCAGTCACTCAGCCATGGACCCACTTGTACCAACTGAAAATTCAAGAATCCTGTGCATATCCTCAAGTCGAAGATAAAAAAATTCCTCTCATACAATGTCTCATAAACAAAGCATCGTACCATGATTAACCCCAACATAAATCAAGAGAATGGGAAGAAGAAACTGACCAACCAAGTATATGTTCGTGATATGACTGATGTTTCCAATAGTCCAATCCAAAATGCAGAGACTGCGGCGACCAATGCCATTATCTTTAGAATATGCTTCATTGGATCCCAATTCCTTTCTGTTGTGTCAACAAAAAAATAAAATAATGTAACATGGATTTTAACTAAAGAGATGATTCAATCCCAAAGGATCGAAGAAAAGACAAAGAAGATTGTGGGGAAGAACCCAACAATCCACTAGCCAAGTGCTAGAGATTATAACCCCCACTCTCTTCTATCAAATGGAACCAAAAGAAAACCCCCAATCTGAATTTTTATTATTATTATTTTTTATACTCCATAATATCATCGTCATCTGTTACAAGGGGTCATTAGACTTTGACAACTAAGAAAAGCCTAAATATATAGTAAATGACCAAAACACCCTTGAATCCCGTTGCCAACATATGCGCCTTCTGTTAATTGGGCATAACTCATGAGACATCGGAATTGTATGATATTCACATCATCTGAAAGAAAAATCAACATGCTATCAAACAGAAGCAATGTCATGTCATTCTGACATCGTTTGATGCCACAAAAGTGGCCTTAAAAAAGTGACGAAAATACAAAAGCAAACTAATTAAATACTCAATTTAACCCTGAAAACTTATTAAAAACCCTATGAATTTAATGATCATTTGATTGATCCCATGGGCCCCATAGTGCAAGCTAATTGTTGACCTCATAGGATTTACCATTAAACTATAAATCTGGTCTAGATCATCAATTGAGACAATCAAAATGGTTGGATGGCTTATATCTTTGATCAATCGGCTTGTGCGGCCTTCTGGTTGTATGGGTCGTAACCCAAAATCCACCCATTGGACATATGACCATAACAATAATTACCATAATTTCATATGGTGAAAAAAGAAGAAGAAATGTATGCATATAATTTGGTTTCAATCCCTAAAAAGGGTCCAAATTTCAATCAAAGAAATAGAAACACGAAAAATTAGTGAATGGAAAGATTCAATTTTAATATGGTTTTGACTAAAACAAACAGCAGGAAACGAGTGCAGTGCATGTATTATATGTAAGATTAAATACAAAATTTATTTGATAGGTAATCTTTGAACCCAAGATGTCAATGCTGAAACACGGGAAATCTAACCCAAGACCTCAATGTTAAAATGCATGCTGACAACCATTGGGCTATGAGCTTGAACACATTAAAAGTGAAAGCAATTGTTAATTGGCTGACAGCCACTATTATCTTTGAAGTCTGTAGTTTCCATGGCATCACCACATTTTACAGACGTTTTGTGCGGAACTTCAACAACATCATGACCTTCATTGCCAATTGCATGAAAGAAAGAGAGTTTTGATGGATAAGTGCAACCACAAGAGCTTTTGATAGGATTAAATATAAGATGACCAAAGCTCTAGTTTTGCGCCTTCTTGACTTTGAGAAGGTATTTGAAGTGAGCTGCAATGCTTCGAACATTAGCATTAGTGGAGTTCTTAGTCAGGATGGCCATCCAATAGCCGTCTTCAGCGAAAATCTCTCCGATGTGAAGCAGCAGTACTCCACTTATGACTTGGAGTTTTATGTCGTTATTCAGACTCTACAACATTGGTGCCACTATTTGGTTGGCAAGGAACTTGTCCTATACTTTGATCATGAAGCACTCAAGTATCTAAACTCTCAGCAGAAGATGAGCACTAGCTGTGTCAAGTGGGGCACTTACCTTCAGCCCTCTATAACATGTAGCATAAGCTACATGATACTTCGATTTTTAATTAAAACAATGGGACAAAATATAATAAGTAGTAAAAATAAGTACCAAAAACAGCAAAAACAATTCACAATGATGATGGGATGCCCCACGAATCAGGCCTGCCTATCCAATCGTCAGGCGGGCCACACCACAGAAATCAATCCCCAGCCACCCAAAAAGTCTTCACTATAGCGTGGTTGGCCCACATGATGGTTGGATCCACCCGCCTGGACTGCGCGGTGGGCCATGCCATAGAAAATAATGGTCAGCTGTGAGCCACCTAAGAAAATAAAGCCTATCCAACCATCACGTGGGCCACACCATAGAAACAATGCACAACCACCCAAACACCTCCACTGAAGCATGGTAGCCCATACGATGGTTGGATAGGTTGCATGCCATGCCATACAACACAGCAGGCATCACACAGAAAAATGTTGTAGAACAATCTTATCCTACAACATTGCAGAGGAACCAGTCTCCTAGAAAGAAATTATATATATATATATATATATATATATATATATATATATATATATATATATATATATATATATATATATCCAAATAAAACCATAATCTTCATCCGAAATGAAAAACGAACTCGCTGTAAGATATTAAGGGAGTAGAACATACCTCTATCAAGCTCGAGGAGAAGAGATTCAATCAATCAAAAATTTTTTGAATTTTTTTTCTTCGTTTGGGCTCCAACGCTCTTGAAAACACAGCAAATGGACCTTCTTGCAGGGCCGATTGATCGGCCAAAATCTCCACTTCAACGGCTATGTAAATTTCTAGAATCAAAATGCAGTTTTCGGGGATGTGGGTGAAGTGCGGTAGAGAGCTTAGGGCTAGAATTCGAAGGGGAAGGGCTTTTCAATCGGAAGCGGATTGCGTACAGAGTTTACTCCGCACGCTCGCGTGCGGAGTAAACTCTGTGGGGCCCACAGTGATTTACGTATTTTATCCACTCCGTCCATCCATCTTAACAGAAAATTTTAGGGGCGCGGATTTCCTGCGAAAGCCTTGCGAAGGAAGTTCCTGCACTGGGAACCAAGGTAGGGTCCACAGTGATGTTTTTTGATAAATCCACCCCGTCCATCCGTTTTGGTAGCTCATTTTAGGACACGAATGCAAAAATGAACAGAATAAAAGACTCAAGTGGGCCTCACCAAAGGAAAAAGTGGGTAGGTAAATTACTACCGTTGAAACCTCCCTGGGATCCACAGTGATGTTTATATGACATCCATACCGTTCATAACGTCACTACTACTGGGATGAACTGGAAACACAAATATTATCTTCATTCAAAACTCCTATGGCTCCACAAATATTTCAACTGTGGACGTTCAATCCTCACGTTTTCGGCTCACTTGAGTGTTGGATCCTGTTCATTTTTGTTCTCATGTCCTAAAATGAGCTCCCAAAACGGATGGCCGGGGTAAATTTATCAAACAACGTCACTGTGGGCCTACCTTGGTTATGGTGCCAAAAAATGAAGCATATCAAAATCTAAAGTGGACCACACCCCAAGGAAAGTGTGAACTGAATGTCTACCATTGAAAAATTAACATTCTAGGAGGACACAAAAATTTTGGATTAAGCTGATATTTGTGTTTTCCCTTCATCCATATCCATGTGATCTTATGAACAGGTTGGATGACAAATAAACATCACTGTAGCGCCTGGGAAGTTTCCAACGGTGGAAATCATTATTCCCACTGTTTCCCCAGGCATGGTCCACTTGAGATTTGGATATGCTTAAATTTTGGGCTCAACCACTAAAATAAGCTAGAAAAACATATGGACGGAATAGATAAAGCACATACATTCTAGGTGGGCCCAAATGAGTTTACTCGGCACAATACGCAATCCGATTCATTTTCAATCGATGTATTTTCTTTCTAAAAGTCAAATTTACAAAAAAAATCTATATATGGAAGTTACATTCCGATACCAGACATTCTAAAAGGTTTTCAAAAAGCTGCCTCATTGATCAATATAATTATATTTCACTGCATTTGCGAGCGAGCAAGGTGGCTTGAGTGGGCCCGATCATGATGGCTATGTAAATTCCACCCCGATCAACGGACACGGTTTGGCTAGTGAACCCAAAGCCAGCCAGATAGCTGGTGTCAAGGCTCTGTAGGCCCCACTATGATCTATGTGTTTTATCCACAGTCCATCCACTTTTGAACTCATTTAGTGCATGAGCCCAACAATGAGGTGGATCGAACATCTCATGTGGACCACATGGCAGGAAACAGAGTTAATTGAACGGCCACCATTAAAAACTTACTAGGGCCCACTGTAATGGTTATCTTCCATCCAACCTGTTGATAAGGTCACACATACTGTTGAAAACTTTTTGGGATTGTTTTGTGTGGCGTGGTCGACCTAGGATTTAAATGTACTTTTTTTTTTTTTTTTGGCTCAGCATGGTGGGGCCCACAAAGCTTTGTATGATACGGCAAAATGGATGGACAGTGGATAAAACATGCACATCATAGTGGGGCCCACAAAGCTTTGACACCAACTAGTTGGCTGGTGTTGGGGTCACTAGCCGAACTACATCCTCATCAACAGGTGGGTCACCCCATTTTACTGCAAAAGCGCAAAAATCAATTCCATCAGTTATTCAGGTAAACCATGTGATTGGAAACAATGTAAAGTACAATGCTCGCCCTCCAAATGTTTCCAAATAGTGTAGCACACTTGGTGATTACAGATGGATATGATTTTTCAGCCACAGGTCTAAATTTAATGCTGTATCTAATGATGAAGTGTATTACATAAAATTATGGTGGGCCTCATAAAAATCATGGTTGGCCGTCTCTCTTCCAACTACATCTTTTGGTTTGGCCCATCAAAATCATTGATTTGGCCCACCAGAATCATAAGTTAGCCTGATTATATTTTTGATCTCTAGGTTTAAATTGGGACTAATATCTAATGGTCGGAGTTGATCTTATATAAACATCACGGTGGGACTCTCAAAATTAATAGCAACCTCCCATAAGTTTTTTTTCTCTAAATGGTGTCTTCTATGGCACAGTTGGAGAGGACTCCCTAACTTATTTTTGGTGGGCCCACCATAATGTTTATGTGAAATCCACCCAGAACATTAGATGTTCATATTAATTATTATTATTATTATTTTGTAAAATACCCTTTCTTTCATTAAAAACTAGAATTTGTGTTTGCTTTACCCAATTTTAATATGCTCGTGACTCTTCAGCTGTATATTCATCACACTCATAAAGATAGTTACAGCTGCCCGATAGGCGTGATTCTACCATACTCTATCCAACAAAATGACTCGAAGTTTGAATGGTCAGGATGGCTGTACTTTGGTGCCACGTGTGAGGAGTATGAGTCACCACCATTTATTCTTTTAATTTGTGCTCAACTAACACAAATATATAAGGCCAAAAATCTTAAAATTTTGGAGCTTTAATTAACTGCTGGGCATGCTACATCTGCTGTTATCTACATGCTGCATAAAGCACTCAACACTACATATGGCATGCACAACACGAGATTTGTGCTATTTGGGTATGCTATTGCTATGCTACGGACGTTATTCAAAACACAAGTGAAATATATGCCTAAATTCTTAGAGGGAATGGAATGATAATCGGATTCATACTGTTAATTGTCTGATGAATGTGGAGATTTTCAAATTGATGATTTGAGAGTTAGGGAGGCTTGTTTAGCCCACCATGTTTGGGACTGTGTGTGTTTGATTTTATTTCGAAACGTGGATCAAAGCTAAATTCTTTAGGGAAATTTTCTCACTACCAAAATGGTCTACCACATTGCAAAATATTTATCAAGATTAGAGTAAAATTAAGCAGCTTTTGAGTACTTAAATGAGTAAAAGTAGTAACACCCAGATCCATAGCTCAAGTGGTAGATTGAGCGACGATAGCCTCCTTTCAACTCGATTCCCAAAGTAGGGGTGGCTAACATTACAGTGTGACTAACAGGGGTGCGTGGGTGTACTAACATGCAAAGATAGGGCCATCTTTCACAACGCTAAACTGCCCTTGCAGTTAATTCTAAGAAGATTGAAGCAATGTCCAGTACAATCTTTCGTGCCTGAAAGGAAAGAAATAACTATATCTTTCATGGAAATCCTGCCTCAAGTTCTCTATCTTCCATAGGGCTCTTATGAGTTTGGATGCAGCTTTCGTTCATTTAGAACCCCAGAGGCTTATCTTCTCATGTTGAGTTGGGTCTTCCTGATGATGTCCAATGCTTCCTTAGATGAAGATCATCATGGCTATTTATGAGAGGAGACCTAACTGTAGTCATTAGTTCTTTGTTTAGGCCTTTTTTTCCCCAAGCAGTGGGCATTTGATTTCCAATTTTGGTTGGCTAGGTTTCCTCTTCAGTTTAAAACAACTCATTTGAACTCGATGATTAGCATTGTCTTAGAAAAAAGGAAATATTAGGATCATCTAATAAAATGAAATATTGGTGCATGATCATCCAAAGGGGAGACGATATGGTAGATCAAGAAGAACCAGAATACGGCAGTGCAATCACTCTACATCAATATGACTGTCCAACAAGTGGGCCTCATTACGGATCAACAAAGCTTCCAAAATCATACTTACTAGAAGACCAAAACTATCACTAATCTTTACTTTCCAACATGTTTCTTGACCATTAACTGTTTTTCCTTCCCAATGTTGATTTGAAGGTCACTGTCAGCTATCAAAAAAAGAAAGTTAAAAAAAAAAAAAAAAAAAAAAAACAGCCATCAGGAGGGGAAACCATGCAATAATTTCATTGCCAGCTGCTCAAAGCCCTTGCGCAATACCCCAGCATCATGCGGCATTTTGCAAAGTTCATTCACTCAAAACACTCCAAATCCAAAGAATGAAAACCCAGGTGATTCGAACCTATGACCTTTCATAGGAAAGAAACCATCTTAACAAGGTCGCCTAAAGGTTCTTTGTGCATTTTCGTCTGATTAAATTTTCTCTAAAACATCAAGTAGATGCACATGTTGGACCAACCCATCCACAAAAAAACACGCCTATTACCCATTGATACAAACAATACAATACTACCATCATTTTTTTTTTTTTTTTTGTACGTACACACACCCACACTGTTAGTCATACTTCAATGTTAGCCACCCCACATTGGGAATCAATACCAGGACCTCATCGAGGTTATCTTCACTCAGTTCACCACCAATTGAAATACCCTTACCCTTTGATTTCTCAAAAGGGAGTTCACCACACCTCAAATGCTTGAAAACCTGACTTGATGTCTAGCTGGGTCAGATCAACTCAGATTACTCAATCGAGTCTGTAGTCACTCTAATCAGTCAATCCTAATCATAAATGAAAGATTAGGATTGATTGATCAGAGTGACTACAGAGATACGTTTCATCCACATGGGACCCACAATTTGCATGGCCTGGACATCTACACATCAGTGACACATGCAGCAGGATGAATCAACCCTTTATGCAATGATGCAAAACTAACATAGAAGTCTAGGTGCTTCTCCAAAAAGTCATCATCCGGTGCCGCTCCCTCGGTAAAGGTCACGCAGAACCTTTTTGGCAAAAAATAAGGAGAAAAA
The DNA here is from genome assembly GCA_003013855.2 of Liriodendron chinense. Classification (NCBI taxonomy): domain Eukaryota; kingdom Viridiplantae; phylum Streptophyta; class Magnoliopsida; order Magnoliales; family Magnoliaceae; genus Liriodendron; species Liriodendron chinense. The sequence continues at coordinate 6,508,731 of PVNU02000637.1, read as the reverse complement.
TAAAAATAATATCTCCGCATGATGCTGGTATTTCTATACATCATGGTTGGTGGAGCTAAGTACCCTGTCTTCCTCCTTTGGAATCTCGCCCATAGATGCCTGCAAACTACTAGTCTTTGAGTGAAATCTCATGACGCTCGTTTTTTACTCAGAGACACAGAATAATCTCTAATGCTGTGGTCATGATCACAGTGGGATGATTATCAGGTTGCTTCTTATTGCCCAATAATAAACCTGTGATTCCACACAGCTGTTTAATAGAGATCATAGCCTCACACCACACCATGAAATGATATGAGTCATGCGATTTGTGCAATCCTACCCACTGCCAAAGTCAAAGTTTGGAAGAAAAACTGCTATCATAGAAGATGTGTGAAGACCACAAAGGGGTATATTATAGTTTTTATATGAAAAGAAGAATGTTTCTACTTCAAGTTCTACCCCTGCAAGTCACATCCCAGTAAGGCCAATACAATGAATATAAAATGCCCAAAAGAAGCCAGAGAGGGCAGTAAACATTCGCCTGCCTATCAGGGAATACAGGATATTCAAGTTGCAAAAGAAAAATCACTGGATTGCCGTCGAATAAGTTATAACTGTAAGTGTTACAGGAAAAATAAAGTTGGGGTGTAGAAAATACAATGAACTCATCCTTGGCCATGTTTGGATTGACGGACTCTCAGAAAAAGGAAAAGGTTTTCCCTTGATTTACATGTGTTCCTGTTTGGAATTTGATGAAAACTATGGATTTCAAGGCAACATTTCCATCCTTATCTGAATACACATTTTTAAAGAAATGCATGTAGCCATTATTGCAAGAAGAATGGGATTTCTACTTGCGAAACAAACATGACCAATGAGAATGGAATCTATTTTTGCATAGTGATAATGGAAATATTCATTACATAATCACTAACTTTTCTATTTCCACACCCTGAACTCGGTCTATCCAAACATGGGGTAAAAGTAATACTATCTTTCAATGATTCCCCTTGCCATACACTAGAAACTTGATGGAAAGAGCTGTCTGTCATGGATGCAAAATTATTAAGTAGAAGATTTTTTTTGAAACTATGATGAAATTTCATTAAAAGAAAAAGAATAGCTGCATTGAAAAACACGAAAAATAGAAGGAAAAATACAAATGGACAAAAATACCCCAGAATAAAACCCATAGCCGCAGCAAACCTCCAATCCTACAAACGAAAGACAGAAATATAAACTCCCTCCCAATCTTAAAAAAAATAAATTTAAACTCCCACCCAGTCTTTAACACATAAAGAGGCTCTTCTGAAGACCTCTAAAACCTCTTTCTTCTTGTCTCTAAAACATATGTTATTTCTTTCCCACCATAGGGCCCATAGAATCGCTAGTAAACTTAATCTCCATTTCCTTTTATCCGTATGACAAAACCCCCCACCATGCCAAGAAGAGAGATGGTTGTGAATATGGTTGGAGAAGATCTAAAGAACCCTGAAAGAGCTAAGGAGGCAACCCCATATCTCCCTCGCAAAACAACAATGAATGAACAAATGGTCCATTGTTTCCGCGTCTTTATAGCACATCAGACAAATGTTCGAAAGGATTATTAAGTAGAAGATGACTATACAAGGACATGAACTGGAAAAGAAAAGGTGAAATCATCATTTCTTTGATTTAGTATATTTGACCATAAATCTAGAAAAAGAAGTTTGCTATCTTTTCAAAACAAGCTACTTTACAGTTTAGCAAAGTAAAAGAAAGAAAGAAAAGAAATATTGGCAACATGTGTCAACTTAATAAGTGGCATAAGAATAACAGAGAAGAAATAAAAGGAGCAACAATCTATATAAACTACAAAAATGCTCTAGGGCCACATGGGAACCGAGCAAATTCTGCACGCTTACTAGTTGATATATGAGCAGTCTTTCAGAAACCTCACAATGACAAGCAGTTTAATAACACATGCCAGGGAAGTGTGACTCTCCGGATTTCGTATGAGGCCCTCATTCCCAAACCACTGATCAATCTGCTGTCATTTACAAGTGCGCGAAAAGAAACTATTGAATCCTGTTACTTATAATATTCATCCAAGGAGATGATTTAAACTTAGTTTGTGAAGTTCCCAAAGGATTGACATTGGGTTCAGCTCATCACAGTGCCTTGGATACACTTTCAACTTCCACATTCAGTCCAGGTGGAAATTTAATATGGTCCAAGTATTCAATAGATGTTACCTAAATCCTACTAGGAAGAATGTAACACTTTCTGAGGAGAGATTCTATTAGCAAAAGCCTTCTAATGCATGCAAGAAGCTTAGTTCAATGGTAGTAGCGCTGGCAAGAAATAAGCTTGGCTAGATTCAGTTCCCCAAAACTTTAAATTGACAAGTGGAGAAATCCATCGTCAATCCGGATAATACATTTATTTCATAACACCAGGGGTAGTCCATGATGATTGATTAGATGATCCTAACCATCCAATCAATAGCATGAAAAATGAACATTCTTGATCAAACAGAGAAATGAACAGTTCAAATCATCATCTTGAACATCTATTTGAAAATTGTCAATTCTAAAAGGAAAGAAGAAGAATTCAATATGTAGAATCTTCGAATAACACCTAAAATATGAGGTCAGTTCCTCTACAACAAAATGGGTTGCTTCAAATCAGGCCAACCAAATAATCGGTTTGGTCACCACATGAATTTAGAGCTTTTTGGGTGCTTGCCTGTTGGTTTCTATGGTCTGGCCCACCTGATTATTGGATCGGCCTGATTTTGGGGCCACCCATTTTTATGGTATGGAGACCCTGCCGGACAGGTTGGATTCCGTACACATGCTACTGTCAGCCCCACCACAAAGCTAGTTGCACAAAATACTCATCTACAACAGTTGTAGAGGAACTGTCCTCCCCAAATATTTCCAACTTCCAAAGAGTCAAATAAACACAAAAGAGTTTGTACTTGTAACATGTCAATCATATATATGGGAACCTATCCATCAGTTAAAGAATTTCCGTTTTCTCACTTGGGCTTGCATTACACTCCATGCTCCCTCACCTATCTTGCTTCTACAGTATTCAGAAACTCCAAACATCGGATAACTCTGATGACACCGGATTCCCATCAGAACTGATAGAAGCATCAAAACCCATCAAATCAATCACAGCTACCCATCTGAAATCAAGCAGTACATAGGAGTTGGAGCACTTGCAAAACTCCACCTTGTCCATGCCCATCCATGCCCTCACAAAGACATGGCTTTCATCGCCTGAAGTGGATTCCGACACGATGCTTGCCAGGCATACGAAAGAAGATATTGACACAAAAAAGTAAAACATACTGTCAACATTTCAAGATAAGCTCACCAACTGAGTTTGATTGTCATGCCGCAACAGAGCCAAGAAACAAAAAGCTAATATGAGAACGGAGAGAATTTTATGGAAGGATATTTGAGATTTGAGACCATTCATGATACGGATCTTATCATTCGGCCGCTGCAAATTTCATACATCAGCGAAGTTTTGGTAATCATGAAGCATTAGACAAGAATGAAAGATTGACTATAGATAAATGCAAAAGGGTGAGACGATATAAATGGGTCACAAAAGGCTGAAACAATAAGAACTGACAGGTATTCTAAGAGATTTGAATCCTTGTAAGGTGCTGATATATGTTGAATTCAATAACAAGTATTTACATACAAGGCTGAAATGTAGAAAGAGGAAAAGCTCTTGATTTCAACTCTTTCTCCCCCTTTCTCAACTAGCAAGCTTGAAAGCATCAATGAAAAGGCCGTAGGTAAATCCCATCTTAAAATTATTGAGGAGAGCAAGAGGAAATGTTACTTTGGGCCGACTGTAATAAAATCTGGTTACATACTCGGTGAGGAGAACACATATTACCGCAGCAATTACATCATTCACTCCTAAAGCACCAAATGATAAAGATATGGTTTGTGCAACGTAGAATCCACCTAGTAATGAGATCCCACCAAACAGTGCCCTCCGAGAAGGGCTTCTGAAATAGTTGCTTGAAAGCTCCGGGACGAACCGGATGATGTCAATCAACCTCCGAGGACCCTCACTCTCTTGCACTGCTCGTATGCTGAGAAACCCAGTTGTGGATCTCAGAGAAGCAACTCGGAATCCCCCTGGCAAGGCCTTTCTCATAGGAGTTACGCCGAGGTTGATGAGACTTGGAGAGATTAAATGTAGACCGTATGCCATTGAAGATTCTACAAATGGATGTTTACCAAGGATATGATGCACAGTGCCTTTATAATCCAACCAAGGGAGATATCCGGATGGATGATCTAATAGGCCTCCTCTGAAAATAAAGCGCATGAAAAGTAAAAGGCATTTTAACAAGGATGGGAAAATAAACTATCAACAAGGAAAGACAGACATTGAGATGAAACTGTTCAATACTGTGCTTGAAGAGAAATAACCCTGTCATTGTCTTTTGCAAAGGATGCCAAAGCTTTCAATAAAGAATCCATGCCAAATGGAAATAAACAATTTGAACTTTACTTGAAGTGGTTCCAAGAAACAAACAGTTGAAATAATTTTGATGCATGACAGCATAGTGAATTTATTTATTTATTTTGCAACAAGGTAGGTGTGAGTTATTACAATATTTTTCAAATCGTTAAGGGCTTATTTGGATTAAGGGTAAATTAGGGGAGTGCAAGGGAAAACAAAATTGTTAAGCTGACATTAATGCTAGGGGAAGCAAACCCTTTGCACATGTTTATTTTGTACAAAAGAAAGAAAAATTCTGGAAAATATTTTTCCTTACCATTTGAAAATGTTTGAGCTACAATACAACAAAAGATTTTTCTTTCTTTAATTTTGCCATTAAAAATGTTACATTAACAACGGACTCTTTTCCCTCAATCTGACTTCAAAAAAAAAAAAAAAAAAGGATTCTACCCCCCTTTTTAAGGTAAATTAGGCAAAGGCAAACAATTTGTTGTGACATCCTCCGCTTTCCAAGCAAGTGCAAACGTCTTATCAACGGTGTAAACTGAACACTTCCCCTAGTTCAACCTAAAGCCAAACAGGCCATACGACTACCTTTATTTATAGAAGAAATTAAATTTTATAAAAAATAAAAGCACTAAAAGGCAACAAAAGAAGTACAATAGTAACTTGTCTTAAGAACTAGAAAAACATTCAACAGAAACCTTTAAGGTCAACACCCAATCTAACACTTTAGACTCAGCCCTCCAAAATACCTCTGAAACTGAGCCACACTTATCTCAGAAGTGCCGATTATTTCTTTCCCTCCAAATAACCCATAACATTGCCAGTAAAGCTAGCCTTCACAAGACCTTACCATTTTCCCCATAACCACCTCCACCACAAGCCAAAAGCAAGTCGTCAATGGTCCTCAACATCACCTAAAGGACTTTAAAAAAACCAAAAAACCTTTCTCAAACCGATCTTGCAGACGGATAATGGATAAACGAGTGGTTTATCGATTTTGCATCTCACTAACACGAGAGGCAATAGTAGTAATGACCATCGATCGATTTGGAGGTTGTCAATCGCGATCACTTTCTTTCTTCTCACCAACCACGTGAAGGCGATGACCTTTGGAGGAGCACTACAGTGCCATACAAAAGCAATGACATTTGGATGCAAATTTGACATTGACTGGGGGAGCAAGCCATAAAATGACGGACGGAAAAACAGGCCAACTTTTCCTGCCTCCATACCAAGGCATCCTTCGCACTGGCGAAGGCAAAATCCCTAGAGGCGCTCTAAAGGTTTGAATGAAATCATATATAAAGTTCCTCCTGTAGGCATACCATCTCCCCTCCCGAAACGAAGAAATATCAAGCGATTGGGATGTTGACATCAAACGAAGAAACATAAAGGCTCCTCACCTAGCCACATGTCCTCCCAAAAGCAAAAATCTCTCCCCATCCCCATTTGAGAAGGACATGCCCTCCTTGAACTTGTGAGCCACACTTTTAATCTGTGCTTTAAATAGCGAATAGCATTTAGCATAGTGTTTAACCCTTTGAAGTGTGTGGCGTAAGGTACATAGCATTTACAGCTACTTCTAGATTTTTAATTAAGGTTGCGCTCAATTGCATCAAATATCATGAAATTTCATGATATTTTGCACCATTAGACTGACTAATAATGAAATTTCTTGATATCTAGTGCAACCAAACACAATACAAATTAATAGAAAAAACACAGCATGGATTAGCTATAAAGATAAAGAAAGAGCAACATAATTGGTTTAATATAGTTACCTTTATTGACTTTGCTAAGATCACTGAAAAGATAAACTAATTTTTATTAAAAAGAAATGTAACCAATCATTGAAAACTTATAGCGTGTAACGTATATAAATTAGCATGTAGGCTAGATGCAACTTAAAAAAATATTTTCATGAGCTATGTAGGGTTAAGTCTAAGATACCCTACATAGCATAAGCTACATGCTACATGACATAGCTATTTAAAACACTGCTTTCAACCGCCTTCCAAAGAAAGCCTTGTAAAGAGATGAATCCCTAACCCACCAACCCCCTCCTTGACTCTGTACTTGCTCACAACCACCATCTTCCGCAAGCTCCCTTCTTCCACCCCAAACCTCCAAAGCCATTTCCCCAACGAGGTGAGATTCACCAATTCCAGTCTCCTAATGCCAGCGCCACCTTCCTTGTAAGGCAAGCAAACCTACTCCCCTCAATAGGTGGAACTTTTGACAACCCACAACTCCTTCGTTTTGTTTAAGGAATTGACATCTACACTCACCCCTTTCCATTTGCACACACCCATTTCCATTATTAGGATTGGCATTTTGAAAATACTAGAGATTTGTAGTATTCTTGTAGTCTTCCAATTACTGAAATGGGAAATGGTTGTAGGTATTGATGGTGTCTCCATTTTGGCATTCATTTGGCACTATCAAAGGAAGAAATGGCCGATCCCACAAAAGCATCGAATACTTTCCTTACGAAATTGTAGAAATTTAGGCTGCGCTTTGGCTGCACCAAAAGCATCAAATATCATGAAATTTCGTAATATTTTGAACCAAAATTAGGTTGATTAATCATAAAATAATAATGAACCCAAACACAATAGTAGTCTTAGATCTTGTTTGGCCTTGGGGTAAATTAGGAGAACCGTTTGGTTTATGCTATCGAAAAGACCTTTGTACTTGCTTGGGAAGCAGACGATGCCACAACAAATTGTTCGCCTTTGCCTTTCTCGTCTTAACAAGGGAGCATAACCTTTTTTTTATTTAAAAGAGTTTGTCGCTGATGTGACGTTTTAAATAGCAAAATTAGAGGAAAAAATGATTTCCTTTTGTGGGATTTTAATCCAAACACTTTCAAATAGAAAGGAAAAGCATATTTTAGATCTTTTCTTTAGTACAAAACAAACAAGTATAAAAAGTTTGCTTCCCCTGGTACTGATGTTAGTTTGACAATTTTGTTTTCCCTTGCATTCCCATAGTTTTACCCTTAATCCAAACAGGCCCTTAATGATTTGAAAAATATTATAATAACTCACATCCACCCTCAATCACTTTAGGTGTGCATGCATATAGAGAGCATCACAGTCTCCAGTCTCCAGGAGCACATCAAATAACTCATATTTTATTAAATGATTGATACTTAAAAATAAATAGTGGTTTCAATGGGAATGATGGCATTCTGGCCATTATCCCACAACCGCAAGCCTCATATCCAGATTGCCCAAATAGTGGGACCCACACCCAAAAATTACATTAAGAGCTTGATCCAAACTGCCCGATTGGTGGACATCTAGCATTCAACAAATTATGATCTTGGTGATATGATCTATGTGGAGTGGGTCCCACTAATTGGGGTTTTGGATTTGAGGCACGTGCTACGTGTGCAGCAGGGGAGGCCCCTAGAAACCTATCATTTCCCTGTTCATTCAAACCCTAGGTAGTGTATTTTCTGTTGAATCGAAGAGCAAAAAGCCCCTATAAACATAAAATCCAAACCCTATGAAAGATAGAAAACGAAAGATTTATTATTTGGTATGAGAGATGGATTTCTGCATACCTTCCAAACAGCGGAAATACGAGAAACGAATCCGGAGAGAGGGAGAGAGGGGAGTGAGAGACTGCGAAGAAAAGAAGCTGGACTGGACTCTGGACTGAGCTAGACTGACCCGCGAGGCACCTGACTTGCGTTAACTAATCGCGACTATTAACTAACATTCACAAGATCCACCCCGTCCATCAGGTGCACCGTCACTTTCTCACCGTATATCATAAATATCATTCCAATTCAAGATTTATGTGGTCCACACATTAGGGAACGGTGTAAAATCACGCCTGAAATATATTAATTCACATGGAAGGGGCCACATTAGTCTTCCAATATACTGATCTCCAGGTAAACCATTTATCCTGGTGTGACACGTCAGATGAATGGATTGGATGATGTATACGCACCACGACGGACCCACGCGCAATTTGGACGGTTTCAATGGTGCTATTCCCCATCTCAACTGTTTCCCATTGGGCTACCCACCTGAGCATTGAATCGTCCTTATATTTGGGCTCCTGTCCAAACACATGATGGCCCACCTGATGGACGGCGTGGATCTCATTCACATGAAGTCCTTTCATCCATATATGTGAAAGTAACGTCCCATCTGCCTGCCAATATCACGCGAGCATTTTCGCGCTGGACTAAGTGCCAAGAAAAAGAGTAAAACCGTAGGAGGGGAATGCGGAAAACTTAGATACTCTGAGTGTGATAGATGATACTCGGTCCCTGATAAATTGTACACGTAGACTCAACAAATTTAAATAAATAATTTTCTATTTTCTGATTATTTTTCCTAATTTTGCACTATTTTCACACATTTACCTCCTTTTCAAGGCTCAAGTGGACCATACAGTGGGGATTGAACTCCCACCATTGAAAACTACTTGTGAGCTGCAGAAGTTTTGCATCAATCTGGTATTTGTGTTCTCCCTTCATCTAGATCTATATGGCCTCATGAATAGGTTGGACGGCAAATAAACATTACGTTGGCCCCTAGGAAGGTTTCAACGGTGAATTCCATTATTGCTGTTGCTTCCCATGTGGTGCAGTTCACAAGAGCAATGGACTTGCCTAACATTTAGAATCACATCCTAAAAATGGTCCGAAAAAATGGGTGGATGGAACCCACACATCATGGTGGCCCCACAGAGCCCCTACCTGGACGCATGAAGCATCCGCTTCTCTTTATGTTGGGAGAGAGCCGATATTTTTGGCAAAATTTTACTGTTAATGGTGAATATCAGTATTTTTATTGATATCTATATTGCCACCCTAGTATCAGTGATGCCAATATTATCGATAATATTGGTAATAACTTAAATATTGGCTACACATGCTCATCCATATCTCAAGTGATAGATTGAGTGAAGACAACTTCGTTGAAACATTGAGGTCTTGGTATCAATTCCCAAAGTGGGGGTGACTAACATTGTAGGGTGACTCTCGGTGGGGAGGGTGTACTAACCCTCCCCCGCCCCCCAAAAAAAAACACTGGTTAAATCTAGGGTTGAATTTTTTTAGATCTTGCGATAGTCTTGTAATTTTAAAATTTTGTGATTTGAAAGCAACGTTTGTTTAAATGTTAAAATAAACCATTTTATACCTATGTTTTTAAGTTTTAAAAGTATTTATTGATTTATAAGAAAATATTTTTTATATTATTTTTTCAATGAGATTTTACTGATAACACCACGAGAAGCATGTTAAAATTTGAAAATCTCCAAAGAACCTGAGCCATTCAATTTCTTGCTGAGAACTAGAGTCCTCGCTATACCAGCTATGAGGGGTGGCAATAGGTCTGGTCTGCACGCTGGTCAAATGGCACGACTGAACCGGCTTCTGATGTGGGTTTGAGCCGAGCTAATTGGGTAGTGGTTGGGCTTGGGATAGAAAATAAAGTCCTTTTAATTCAATAGGTGGAGCTTGCTCAATCCCAGCCCAAGATTCTCAGGCAAGAACAAGTCCGAGCCATGCCCAAAGAGAAAAAAAGAAATAAAATAAAATCTGAAAGCATTGCCATGTCCGCTCAACTAACAAGCTAGAGACAACCGGTTGGACTCAAGACCTCATAAATACATGTACATGTACATATCGTATGCTAGTGTGTGTATTCGTTAATTGGGCAGGGCTGTGCATGCTTTTAATTATTCTTAGGGGGTGTTTGGATCGTAAGTTACTTAAGCGACTTATGCCTCAAGTAGCTTATCTTGATTTCTACTTATTAAATTGAAGCAATTAAGTAACTTTAAATAAAAAAGTTACTTATGAGTCATCAGAAACCAAACTTACTTATCTCAAATAAGTTACTTATCTACGTTGTAAGTAGAAAAAGTAGCTTATTTGGTGGTACCCAAATGGGCCCTTAAAGTCAAGCATGATTGTGTGAGGTTGAGCCCAACCCAATTACAATAATGCCTTTACCTGCTCTTAAACCGAAAACAAATTCATATACGATCAGAAAAGAAGCATATACAATTGAATGGATTGGACTCGGGCTTAATGAATTTTAAGTGGGTTAGTTGGGTGACATAGGTAAAACCATAAAAGGTTGTAGGTCTGGTTGGGGTCAAAATTGTTGGCCTATTTCGGAAAGGGGTTGGACTCAAGGTTACCTAGCTTGGGCCTGTTCCATTGCCACCCGATCGTCAAGTGTATTTTACTTGAGTTATTCGATGAGCTGATAGAGAATGAGAGCCACACAAATGCACTTAGTCGACAGACATGCACGTAAAGCAAATGTCAAAATAGAGTGACCTGCCATTTATGGGACATCTCCAATCAATTTTAAGGTTGACCTCTGATTTAAATCCAAACCCCGCATTGTTTATTTTTGGCCGGGATAGAAAGAGAGGTTCAGGCTACATGTAGACAAAGGATCGTAAGTAGAGAAGGGGGTATCTTTTCGTATAGAAAATGTAACGCCCCGAGATTTTTGACTCTCATGGATATTGCGATGAGTCGAGTTCCCGGGTATTATTTGGAATGCGCCAAAGATAAACTCATTTACACTTCATTAATTGTTTATTTATTTAATATTTTATGGCATTCAAGCACAGTAACGGAAGATAAGTCATCTTCTTCTATTAATTTCTACACTAAGTTATCAACAAATGTCCTTAAAATATATTAAATAAAACATTTAATCTTTGTCTTTACAATGAAAGACCTATTACAATTTTGAAATAAAGCAGTAAACTATTCTAAGAATGCATAATAAATAAAGTTTTCATGACACCGCTCTGGCTATGTCATCTGACATCTGTTGCCACTAACATTCGAACACCTCGCCTTGGTGCTCGATTCGCCTACTGGATCTTCACCTGAATTATCTGAGATGTGGTTGGATAGCGTTAAACATTATCATAGTGGGGAATAACCCTCCAAGACAATCATGATAATAATAACATAGTGATAGCATAAGCATGATAATTATAATTGACTAAAACATCCAAGAGAAATCTTATTAATGCAATGCATGATATGCATGCTCTGACTAAGGCACGCTAGCTATAAACCATAATACAAGAAGTGGGAGACTCCTTGTTATGACTTCACGCTAGTGTAACACCCCGTACTTTCCTGTACTCGGGTGTTACCACGAGAATCCAAAGTAGATGTGTATGTGTAATGCCCTTCCGTGACTCTTTCGTCAATGTGTGCGCGACTCCTGGTGCCCCAGACTGGTAGTGCGTAGTTCGCGCCCAAATGACCAAAGTCTTGATATCCCGAAACCTCTATCATATTGACCGCGCTGTCCTCGCGATCGCAACGGCGAAAACAGTGCGTCAATCCGATACCCGAGCGCAAAGTTAAGACCCTTTGATCGAAAACCTTGAAAAATATAGTTTCTACACACTTGTGTGGGGCCCACTACACGGTCTCCTTTGCAATTAATATATTCATATAATAATAATAATAATAATAATAATAATAATAATAAAAATAATAAAATAAGGAAAAAAATAATAAAAAATAATAAAAAGTACAAAAAAAAGGGGAGAAGCAATGATGGCTAGAATCTCACCACCATGCCTCTCCACTCCTCCCCACTCCTCCCCACGTCCTCTACCATCCCTTCATTAAAAATAAAATAAAGTAAAATAAAAATAATAATAATAAAAAGATTATAAGATGCATGGGGGGGGGGGGGGGGGGGGGGGGGGGGATCTCCCCCCCTTCATCCTTCATTTCTTCTTCATTCGTTTGCCATCCACGCCCTTCCTAAGTGTGTGTGTGTGTGTGAGAGAGAGAGAGAGTGAGAGTGAGAGTGAGAGTGAGAGTGAGAGAGAGAGAGAGGAGTGGGCCATCTTCATCAACCTCCCCTCCATCTCAACCATTCATTCACTTCAACCGTTAAGATCGACCTTTGATCAAGGATACCAAGGTGAGTGCATCCATGTTCCTCTTAGGCTTTGTGTAGAACCTAGGATTCAAATGGGTCCCACCTTTTGATGGTGTGGATCCCACTTGGGGACCCATTTTGTAGCATGATTAGTGTGGCCAATGGCCCACCATAATGCTTGATTTTCTTTTCTTCCCCGTTCTTTAAAACACAAAGATATGGATGAAGGATAAATATAGGATTATCTTGATCCAAAGTTATTTGGGCCCACCATGAGATGGCCCAGCTGATGAGTGGAATGGATCCTGCACGTGTGGACCCCACTGGTCAAGGCACAACAAAAAAAAAAAAAGAAAAAAAAAACAGAAGAGGAGATGGCCGCTGGACAGACAGCGTCCAGAGGACGTTGCTGCCCAGCAGCGCCTGGGCTGAAAGCCCCTTTAGGCGTTGACCGTGGGTCCCCACTCGTGGGACCCACCTTGATGCATGTATTCGATCCACGCCGTCCGTATGTTTCTCCAGCTCATTTTAAGGCTGGGTACCAAAAATGAAGTAGATCCAGATCTCAGGTGGACCACACGATAGAAAACAGTGGAAATAATGATGTTTACTGTCAGAATTTGTTTGGCCCACCTTGATGTCTGTCGGCCATATCATACACTCAATATAGGGCTCATTGGGTCCCCCACGAGCTGGGGAACCTGATAATCGGAGTGGATCACCCTTATGTGGGCCCCACTTGATCAAAACCATGGAAAAAGAAAAACATAAAAGAGAGAAGAAAAAAAAAGGAAGCAGGCTCTGACGCTGGGAGTGACCAGCGTCCCCAACACTGGACGCGCGGGCGCTCCAGCTGGTGGCCCACTCTGTGGGTCCCACCATGATGCGTGTGTTGTATCAACACCGTACATCCAATCGGGGGGATCATTTTAAGGCATAATCTCAAGAATGAGACAGATCCAAATCTCCAGTGGACCCCACTTGAGAGTAAACAGGGAGGATAGTGACCCCAATGTTGAAACCTTCCTACGGCCCACTATGATGTTTATTTGAGATCCAACCTGTTCATAATTCCACACACGTGTGGAGGAGGGAAAGCAAAAATATCAGCCTGATTGAAAGCTTCTGTGGGCCCCACTACAATGATGTTTATTTGTCATCCAAAAGGAAGGGGGCGCTGGCCGTGGGCTGGTTGGGCTGCCCAGCCGGTGGCCCACTCATGGGACCCACCTAGAACGTATGTGCTTTATCAATTCCGTCCATATGTTGTTCCAGCTCATTTTAGTGGCTGAGCCCAAACTTTAAGCATATCTAATTGTCAAGTGGACCATGCCACGGGAAACAGTGGGAATAATGATCTCCACCGTTGAAACCTTCCTAAGGTATTAAATAGGTCATTTAAACCCTAAAACTTGAATTTAGAGCCACCACTATAGGGTTGATCTTAACCGTATAAATTATGGATATGACAATCTAACCGCATAAATGGTCTAAAACATGGTAGGGTCGAATTCTAGTAAGCGTATAATGCTTCAAGCAACATTGAAAGATGCTTCGATTCTTAAGGTGATGATTCCTCCCCTTGAGATTTCCGCCTTCATGTTAATTAAGTAATAGTTTATTTATATATGACTGGAAATTTTACTTTGTCTCATGATTACCTCTGCTGTTTGATTTTGCATAAATCATATGTTTAATCTTGATATGCGTGAATTTCTTTATAACTGTGAATTATTTACGAATTTTGGAATTGTCATTTTCCTTCCTCATGTTTGGAATATGAAAGTGGAATGTGAATTTGAATGGTTGCGATCACCTATATTTGATGGGACCTTAAATTGGTGGCTTTTGGAAGCGATTTATTGGAAAGATTCCTAATGGTGTCCTTAAATGGAAGTGTTGCACTAAATGTTAAATGAGATGAGATCTTGATTATGCCCCTAGCTGGACTAGTATGGAGATATTTTTGATGACGTCCTTATATGAACTTGTTGGGCTGAATGTCCTATTGAGATGAGTTGTTGGGATTCCCGATGGACTTGATGGACTAATGGTCCTGTGAGATAAATTATTGATTATGTCCCTAGTTGGACTCGTGTGGAAATATTTTGGAGAATTATTGTGATGAAAGGCCACTAATTGTAAGGGAATGTCATAATTGGTTTGGTTGTAAATTGGAATAATAATGGTTGGTTTAATCATGCATATCATGGCACAGACGGGACGTGTGGTGACGAGCCATATTACCGTCGGGTGGTCTGGATGCTGAGAGCACGTATCGTCGAGGTATTTTCGCTAGCTCTAGATCACCATAGAGTGTGTCATTCACTGAGAGCACGAACCTTTGGTATTTTTGCTAGTGATGACCACTCGTGATATTGTGGGGCTGATGTGTGTCCTTAGTGACTTCCAGACCACTGGGTGAGGCCGATGTGTGTCCTTAGTGACTTCCGGATCACCAATTGATGGATTTGCATTGTGAGGCTGATGTGTGTCCTTAGGGACTTCCAGACCACATTTTTCAGCTGGATGTGCATCCCTAGGCTGAGGGACATGTGCATGCATTCATGCATTTAAGAAAGATTGCATCATGGATGTTTTGTACATTTTTTTTATTATTCTTGATTAATGTGTTAGTGTGTAATCTTGATGGGACTTCACACTGAGCTGGCCACTCATGCTATTAAATTTCAACCGTACAGTTGGTGCATGTGATTTGAATAATGTACAGGTTATTCTGAAATGGAGCAGGATGCTCAGGTTATGCTAGTGTCATGGATCAAAGAGTCGTGTTTAATGGTTGCTGCTTTATATTTTGTATATAATTGTAATTGTTTATTAGTGTATTCTGAATTAAATTCGAGATATTCGGTTTGTATAAGCCTTATGGGCACCACTCTGCGATATTTGTTGTATCTTTCCTATATGCATGGTTTGTTTTCTTCCGCAGTGAATACCCTTCTTGGAATGATACTTGAAAATGGAAGGAAATGTGAGTTTTCTTCATAGGCTAACGCCCGGGTTTTTGGTTCACGAGTCTGGAACTCAGGTTGCGAAAATCCGGGGCGTTATAGCTAGCCACTAGTCACCAAAGGTTCTTGGGACGCACAAGCTCATAGTTTTGCCCGACCATGTGAGAAACATGACGCTCATAGCCCAAATCTACACGTGATAGTGTACGGAAAAAGTAGGACGCTCTGACCTATTCTTAATTCCGTACACCCACATGGAGCCAAGTGAATGCATGACTTTAGTTTCACATTTATTTAAGTAATTTCACATACAACCGTATTGAAAGAACTTAATGGTCACTATGGGGAGTTGTAAACAACACAGCATAGGCCGATAGTACGAGATTAGTATCCATAGCACCAACCTCAGCTCATGAGATAACATATGCGATTAATGTCCACTCCTTGTTCCACTTATAGTCCAACTAAGTCCTACGAATAGCCATTAATTTCCAATGTGGCCAACTAAAGGAAACATACATATACGACACATGGATCCATTCCAACATCATATGAACACAAGGATCCCTTGACAATACTCAACACATAAACATAGTTACGCCAAGATCATCTTTCCAACATGGATATCTCTCACGGGTCCATCTCTCTGTAACAACTGATCTCATCAATATAGGGACAAGGGTGTACGGAAGCATAATATTCACATGATAATCATTATCCATATGATGTATACATCATCATAACCATCTTAATCATACATAAATATAAATCAAAGAAATCAACACATAGTTCTCACAATAATGCGAAAAAATACACATGCTTTCTCATATATACATCTAAACATGAAATTATAGCATCACATAATATCATTTTAACATAAATCTAACATTAATCATGGTCTAATATGGATCATACATTCAAACTTAAGATATTCAATTAACAATAAAGAAAATTTAGGAAATTACACTTTTATCCATATTGGCTTGAAGGGAAAATCCTCACCTTTATCTAAAAGAAATTCTAGGTTGAAGAACCAGGGAGGAGCGTTGTCTACACTACTCATGGTGACGCACTCGAGTTATGATGGGGATCCACTCTTGTAGATGGGCTTGGCATCCTCTCTCTCTCTCTCTCTCTCTCTCTCTCTCACCCCTCTTTCTCTAACACATGGAGGCTAGGGTTATAACGATGGCTTGTATGTGTGATTAAAAAAATAATTAAGTGGTTGATCTTTGAGAAATTCTAATCCGTTCACTACGTTGGGTATTAAGAGTAGAGTCGAAATATATAATTTTCATGGTGATCTGAAATCTAGATTGACCGATCTTAAAAAATGGCCCGGCGAGTTATAAAATAGGGTTAATCTCAATTAACGGTTTATGCTTGATTATCAAGGCCCAAATTTGGAGAAAATGTGTAGTTATGACAGGCAAATGATTGGACAAAATTTGGTGGTTGATTGATGGTGGGAAATGCCTAGATATGAAATTCTAACTTTTTGTGAAAAATGAAGAGACTGACTTTGTGGTTTAACGGTGTAGGATTATAGATCGGGGCCAAATTTTGTGTAAACTCTTAGTCTTATGAGAAAAATGGGTGGTCCAATTTGAGAAGCGATTGACTGTGGGAAGTGAGTTAATTGAAATGTCCAAATTTAAAAGGAGTTGGTTTATTTTTTAAAACTAGATAACTTGGCGGTTAAGAAAGATGTTTATCAAGGTGAGCACTCAAATCAAACTATTGGTTCATGATAAGGACGATCCAAGTCACTCACATGAAGGAGAATATTCGACTACGACTATACATCCACTTTCCTCACTCAATGGACACGAAAATCAAGGGTTAATGGGCTGATTTGACAACTGGACCACTTATACTATGATTTAAGGGCTAAAATTTGACATGTATTGTTAATTTATGATTAATAGACATGGTATAAAATTTCAAGTCAATCGGATTATGGATACCATGTGATCTAGAATTCAAGGCTCTAAGTTAATATGAGTCATTCACATTTTGGGCACTCAAGATTTCATATCTATACACCTCAGATAATCAATCGAATTCTAGGATAAGATTTTACTACTAAAATAATTAGTTTGGTGTGATTACTTTTCCAACTACATTCTTGGATTAACGACTACGGACGCTATTAGGTTAAGATCTCCATGATCGCGAGTCCTACTTGAAAATCTATTTACATGATATTGTTATACACCTAAAATTATGCTTACCTTTCGGACGGATTCGAGAACTATCTATCTGATTGATCAGAAATTGCAAATTAGGGGATCCAAGGGCATCATCGTAATTATCAGTACAATGCGAGTTTTGAGAAATCCAACCATTCTACGACATTCATGACATCATTCTAAGTAACTTTTGTAAAAGGAACCCTATCAGATCTCATACGAATGTCCCTCTAATCGTAAATCAAAGTTAATGTACAATATTTAATCAAAATATTTTTTTCAAAATTTTTTAAATAAATTTCAAAAAATTCGGGGCGTTACATAAAAACTTAAACCATTTACTTATCTTCTGTACGTCTTTCATATCCCTTGTGTTAAGTCCCTAGCATATAAACATAACAGATTATAGTAGAATACAATTTGATCATGGGACCTATTTCAAGAATTCATGTTTGCAATAACATCAAATTTCTACACTATAACTATATATAAATGATGAAGATTATACCTATACGTGATGTGCATGAAAGAGATATTTGTGATGCTGATTTGTCTATGTCCATCTCCTACACCAAGGAGTCTCACCCTAATATATTTCAGTTCCAGATAATCGAGATAATCCAACATTTAATCCTCTGAGGTGTCAAGGAAGACGTACACCCTCCACACAAGTGGGCCGCATGTGAGGACAATAAAAGAGGATGTATTGGATCTCCACTCTCTCTCTCTCTCTCTCAAACTTTCTCTTTTTCCTCATACTCACACGTCCTATGGGGTGAGGATGTCTAGGGCTAGCTCTCTCTCTCTCTCTCTCTCTCTCTCTCTCTCTCTCTCTCTCTCTCGGAATATGATCATATAAATGAGGGATTAGGGTTTCAGGGTGCACTCAATATGATGATTCGCCACCTTACGAACTTTGGTGTAACCTACCTTGAAGAAAGTCTGTTAATGTACATCATCCATGCATATACTTATGATTCGATCCCTACACTATCATGGTGTATCCATTAACGATCATATCTCATACCAATAAGAATAGGACTATCAAATTTGGGTTATTAAGTTATCATCAAGTGTTATTAAAGCAATTTTAACGGTTAAAACAAAAAACTTTGATGATTAAAAGCTTTTGAAAATCTGATTAAAACATTCAGAGTGCTGGCTCAGCAGAAAAAATCACTTGATGAGTCCTTCATATATCCAAATCAAAGTCATAAGCATATTTTTGGGCAAACCAATGGATCCTTGTTGGCCCATGTAAGAATCAACGGCTCTTGATGGATGTACTCAGCTACGTCCACTTTATTGGGCCCTGCATCGACCTCATAGGAAGAGCCGAAGCTAACCAGACAAGATTGTGACCCTTAAACATCCTCAGGTTTAAGCATCAAACAATCTTTCATGCATCATCAAGTCCTGATCTTACGATCACAGTTCAAGCTAGTGAGCTCTCAAACTGTTGACTTGATCTCAATCCACCAATATGAGTGACCAAAGGTCCGAATCATTTGTTCATGGAACACTCATCCTTTTGTACAAGGTAAGGGCAAGGCATAAACCGACACTCAGTCGGGTCCTCATGTTAAAGATTGTCCATCAGGTCCCCTCATACAAGATGACCATACATCTCATGAACTGATGTTTACAAGTATGTCCCACGCACCTTTAACATTAATGGTCTAACAAGATACTAGAATCACGCCTCAATAAATTCAATGAATAAGAGCAACACTAATTTGTCTAAGGCATATCGCATGTCCAATGTAAGACCCATGATCACAATGATCAATGGTTAAGATCTGCCCAATCACATCCACATGCATGCCCAGTAGATAAGGGATGATTGGTTTTCTAGGGCACTAACTCTAACACCTTGAAATATTTCCCTACTACTTTAAAATTGTCCCCTACAATTCCATAATTAGTGTGTGTAATGCTCAGCTGTACACCTTCTTAGGTGCACACCTTCACACATGTGTCATGAGTATAAATTTTGAATGGTCCATGTGCATGTAGCACTCCATGAAACCCCCAGGGCCCAACTTTTAACCTGATTCAAAATACTTGTGCACCATAGCGAAGATAGAAGCAAATCAAGGGAGGAAACTGTTTCCTTTTGCCATGGCCCACCAAAGTTTTGGATCAGGGCAAAAAAGGGCCCTGGGGTTTCATGGGGTGTTGTATCACATGGACCATTTAGATTTTGTGCTCATATCACATGAGATGAGTACTTATAAAAAAGTTCTCAAGAGGTCTGATTCTCAGTTGAGCATTTCACATATATAGAGAGAGGAATGCTCACTTGCACACCAGCTCTAGGAACTCTGAGCACTTTTTGAGGACTCATCACACGTGATGTGAACCCAAAATTTGAGCCATCCACGTAATGCAACACCAAAAAAAAATCCTATGGCCCAACTTTCAACATGTTCCAGAACTTTGGTGGGCCATGGCAAAAGGAAACAATTTCCTCCCTTGATTTCTCTCTCTCTCTCTCTCTCTCTCTCTCTCTCTCTCTCTCTGTTATGGCCCACCAGAGTTTTGGATAAAGTAGAAAGTTGGGCCATGGGGTTTTTTTGTGGTGCTGCATCATGTGGACGGCTCAGATTTTGGGATCACATAACGTGTGATGAGTCCTCAAACAGTGCTCACGAGTTCACTGGTGCACAGGTGAGCGTTCCTCTCTCTCTCTCTCTCTCTCTCTCTCTCTCTCTCTACACACACACACACTACATGCGTAAGGATCACCAAACTCTATCAAAGGATAGCTTACAAGATAAAACAAACATAAGGAAATAAAGAACAACATTCAAGGGGTCTAGAAATTAGGACGCGTTGCATATAAGGGTTATATAGAAAATGTCTTTGAGCTACTATTCTAAGCTTAAAACAATGCAAAAAAGAAGTCTTCACGAGTAATGGATAAAACGTCTTTCAAAAAGTGGATACATCCAAACTTATTACTAGAAAATATGTTCCAAGAAATCGAAAAGGAATCAATCACCAATAATTTAAAGTTCTAATCTTCAATTGTCACTATCACAAGTCCCACAAAAATGATTATATCACGTATTGAGATGTCGTGATCCACACGGCTTGCTCTTGTCTTTGAACTTTGGAGGTACCACTGTATGAGATTTCAATCTAGTGGAGAGTGTTGGCACTTGTATTTGGATGATTTGATGTAAAAAATGAAAATATTTTGTTATAATAGGGGTTGTTTGGATGCCAGTATATAACTTATGAAAGTAGGTGTGGAAGAGTGGGCAGTATTCGACAGATGAACAACGTAGGTCCAATGGTCCGCCTAACAACTACGGGAGCAGATGTGTATTATCAACCATATGAATTTACGATATAGATGACCTCGAATTTTAATGAATGATTTGGATTGCTTAAGGGATGGACAATATGATGCTTTCTATTTTATTTTTTTCCTTAAAACTCTCTGAGTTACTAGGATAGATTTTTCGAAAGAACCTCTTCCTATTTAAAGGGCACAGTTTGGGTTGGCTCCTGTATCCACGGTTGGATGACAGATAAACATTTCGGCGGCCCCATGAACTTTTTAATGGTAGGAATTATATGGTCTCATCCTATCTCCCAATCTCATCTATGTTTAAAGGTGGAATTCGGACCCGACTCGATTTGAATTTGAATCCTATACAGAATACTTGATTTGAATTCGGATCATATACAAAATCCATAGCCTTTATATACAATTCAACGGGTACAACAAACTTTCAACGAGTACTCTTGAATTTGTTCAAATTCAATGAGCACAGTGATAAAGGTTATGAATTTTATTTAAATTGACTCGTTAAAATGACTGTGCTGGTTGAATTTCAACGAGTACAATTGAAAACTCGTTCAAATGCCACTATGCTCATTCAAATGCCATTGTGCTCATTGAAATTCGAACGAGTACTTGTTTAATTGTTAATGTGCTTGTTGAAATTTCTAAAAAGTTTCATATGCACATTTCAACGAACACATTGTATCTAAGAAGAAGATAGATTTTTTTTTCAAGAAGAAAGGAAACGAAGAATATAGGTTTTTTCAAGAAAAACAAAGAAGAAGATGGATATTTTCAAGAAGAAAAATGAAAAAGAAGATGAATTTTTTCATGAAGAAAACAAAGAAGATGTGTTTTTTTTTTTCAAGAAAAAAATGAAGAAAAAGATTGCTTTTTGTAGGAATAAAAACGAAGAAGAATGATATTTTTTTAGTAAGAAAAATGAAGAAGAGGGTTTTTGAGGGCATTTTCGTCTAAAAAAGCCCACAAGTCTAGAAATGGAAATTGAAGTTACCGGAGTTTAGTTGGAATTTCTGTTAAAACTGAGGATTACAGATGAAAAAATCTCACTTTAAAATTGTCCCCCACAATTCCATTATTAGTGTGTGTTATGCTCACCTACACACCTTCTTAGGTGCACACCTTCACAGACGTGTCATGGGCACAAATTTTGAATGGTCCATGTGCATGTAACACTCCATGAAACCTCCATGGCCCAACTTTCAACCTAATCTAAAATACTTATGCCTCATAGCAAAGATAGAAGTAAATCAAGGGAGGAAACTATTTCCTTTTGCCATGGCCCACCAAAGTTTTGGATCAAGGCAAAAATTAGGCCCTGAGGGTTTCATGGAGTCTTGTATCACATGGACCATTTAGATTTTGTGCTCATATCACATGAGATGAGTACTTATCAATAAGTCCTCATGAGGTCCGATTCTCAACTTAGCATTTCACACACAGAGAGAGAGAGGAATGCTCTCATGTGCGCCAATTTTGGGAGCTTTGAGCACTTTTTGAGGACTCATCATACGTGATGTGAACCCAAAATCTGAGTCATCCACGTAATGTAATATTACTGTAATTATGACATCACCAAGTTCTGATCACTATTTGATGTGGCCCACTTGAGCGTTGGATCTTCCTCTTTTTATTGTCACACCTTAAAATGATCTTATAAAATGGATGGACGGAGTGGATAAACAGATACATCACGGTGGACCCATCCACAGCTCGGTTTGGACGCTTTGCGTCCATATTGAGGAAGGACGCAATCCGACTCCGTGATTTTTCACCTCCAAACACCACTTATGAGATCGTCGCGCGTGGTTTCCGCATGTGCACCTGCGGTAGGGTTGGCCCGATTGTGGGCCCGACAAAAGGCGACTTGATTCTATAGGTTTGACCACGTAATGGCGATTGGCAGCTGCGACAGAGCAGCTGTAAAACAGATATGCACAAGGTGGGGGCCCACTCTGATAAAGATAGAGGAATGGGCAATAGGGATGGCTAAAAGCAGAGGGGAAGACGGTTACTCACGTGAGAGGAGAAACGTGGACGCGGATTGTTTTGTGCGGAGCTGATATGATGGAGTGGGTACTATGTGGGGTCCACCTTATGTGTTTTATCCACTCCATCCATTCGTTTTTTCAGCTCATTTATCATCAGCCCAACATTGAAGCATATCTACAGGAAAAGTGGACCACACGTAATAAGGTCCACTCATGTTGATGACTTCCTAGGGCCCACAGTGCTATTTATTTCTCATCCAACCTGTTGATAAGGTCACACAGACCTTGATGAAGGGAAAACACAACTATCAGCTTAATCCTAAAGTTTTGTGGCCCACAAAAAGGTTTCAACGGTAAGTGTTCAGTTCCCACTATTTCCTGGGGTGTGGTCCACTTGACCATTGGATATGCTTCAATTTTGGGATCATACGCTAAAATGATCTGGAAAAACATATGGACGGCGTGGATAACACACATATATCACGGTTGCATCACAGAGTATCCACACACAATCCGAGTCCGAGAAACGTTCAGAATACATCCGGACCTATTACAACAATAAACATGGGGACTCTAGCCGTTGGATTTGGGCCTTTCTCAATGACATAAACCATCTACTTGATAAGCATGGGAGATTCCCTAAAAAAATCTTCGAATTTTCGAATTAATTGTTTTAAGTCCGTTGATTTTACAGAGGTTATGTTGACTGTTCATGTTCGATAGCAAAAGAGCCAAATTATAACCAATTGAATCAATCCAACGTATCTTTCAACCGTACAAAGTGAGACCTTTCATATAAACGGTTTGGATCATTGGAATAGATGACATAGATTCAAAGGATAAAGTCCCGATGCATCGAATTGTAATACATTCCGATGTATTCGAGCAAACCACTTCTCCTCATTAAATAATAATAAAAACGGTTAATGACCTTTCATATAAACGGTTTGGATCATTGGAATAGATGACATAGATTCAAAGGATAAAGTCCCGATTCATCGTATTGTAATACATTCTGACGTAATCGAGCAAACCACTTCTCCTCATTAAATAATAATAAAAACGGTTAATGGAACTTCCGCCATTCTCGAGTAAAATACGTTCTTTCATGCTTCACGTAATCTCCAACCATGTAAGCCATGCAAGAAGTCCAAGAGAACCGATCCGGTACAGTGAAGTACTCTACTTCTTCATCTAACCATGTATTTCGGGCCAAATACCACGTTTGAATTACATCTCCACCGTACAAATAGTAGGCCTCACCATGAAGATTACTCTTAGCACAAGAATCTCGTTGATCTGCTCAGCAGGTGGGTCTACGTGTATATGTTGACTCACACCGTTGGTTATATATTGATTCAAGTGGTGTGGTTCACTCGATGGGTGGACCAGCCTGAATTTTGTGTATGATGATCTTCATAGTTGGGACTAAGGTTTTCATGGTATGGACTTCTTAGGAGGCATACTGGTGGGCAAGACCTGGTTGGATGACCAGTTAGTGTACCTACCAGTTGTAACTTATCAGTTCAAAAAAATAAAAAGAAGCTTCCGTCCAACATCCGTAGCTATGATTCACTTATTAATATTGTAATTACAGTTGTACTAGTCAACAATGAGAATTTATTAAAATGACCAAAGTATCTTATCTGGGGGCGTTTGGATCTTAAGTTACTTAAAGATAAGCTACTTATGCCTTATGTAGCTAATCCTTGATTTCTATTTATTAAATTGAAGTGATTAAGTAACTTTAAATAAAAAAGTTACTTATAGGTGATCATAATTAAACCAAACTTGCTTATCTTAAATAAGTTACTTATCTTTATTAGGTGGTATCCAAACGGTCCCTAATGAAATGTAGCTTGCTGATTTGTCCACCTGAATTGAAATGGACTACAAAACCATCTTTTAGATAGCACTAAGAACATTCTTAAGTTCTTTGGGGCCAACATTTTGCATACGTGAAATCCACTCCGTACATTAGGTGATAAGCATTATGTTCACCGTACAAGTAAAAGATCA
This sequence comes from Liriodendron chinense, assembly GCA_003013855.2. Taxonomy (NCBI): domain Eukaryota; kingdom Viridiplantae; phylum Streptophyta; class Magnoliopsida; order Magnoliales; family Magnoliaceae; genus Liriodendron; species Liriodendron chinense. The sequence goes on along the minus strand of PVNU02000637.1, from coordinate 6,483,864 downwards.
GCTGAATAAAAAATTGAGATGGACCACAATAATGGAAACAATGTAAAATAGTGCTTAAAAGTTCTAAACAAGTTGTGGCCCACCTGAGTTTTGGGCCAGGCTAATTTTTGTACATCATGTTCATCTTTGTGACTCACACCCAATGAATGGTTTGATAATATATATGAATTTAGATTTATTTATTATTTTCTTTTCTCAAGCCTAAGCATTGAGGATCACACCTGATAGCCTGATGGAGGGAGTGGATGTCACATACAGCGTGGTGGTCCCTAAGAGCACAATCAAGTTTTGTATGAAATTTTCGTGTAGGGTCCACTGTGGTATATATATGCCATACAACAACCAAGATGAATGGACACTCTAAAAATAAGAGCATCCAACATTCACGTGAACCACACCACATGATCAATTTAGAGGTTTAGGCATGAATTGTATTGTTCTGTATGGTGTGGCCCACCTAAATCCTAGATAAGACTGGCTTTCAGGATCCATAGTGAAAATGTGGTGGTGCATCTGATGGATGGGGTGGATCTGATGCATGTTTCTCTCACATAGCACTCATTCAGTATAGTTCGCGCCCTCTTAATGACTATGCGTAGTCAGGCTAGTGCATTTATTGACTCAGTCGTACAACACCCAACTCTATGAGCTTACCATGTCTCTGCAGGACATCCACTCCGTCCAAAAGTTCTGCCCCTCAATGCTTGGAAATGTGGCCAAAAACCAACCCGATCGATCTATAACTTAACTTAGTTGGGTCACACAATATCGGACATAACTATAGGTACGTGTATGGGACCACTTAATTCGTTGTGTATATTTCATCAAACCCATTCATCAGGTGTGACCCATCATGACCAATAAAAATACAAAAAAATAACATGCTTTAGGCTTCAACGGAAGATAGGTTAAAACAAGGGTTTATTAAAAGGTGGCATTTTGGTCATTTGCATGAATTTCCTTTATGGGGTATAATATAATTAGATAATTAAGAGGAAGATAAATATAATTATTACATAAATAGAAGGGTCTTTCTGTAATTGTCCCTAGTAAAACATTGCCCACCGACGACCTTTTAGTTCATCGCGGGATTAACCAGGGGCGGTTCATTGCCAATCTAAAGTAAACTTGGCAATACTCTGGGTGAATCCAGACCGTCCAAATGACCCTACCATGGATGGCCCATGGTACGGAATCCATTATGATTGAATAATATATACTAGTACCTTATCTATAGACTCTTCCCACCCACTTGAATCTTAAGCGTTTACACCTTACGTCTGAAGGCCATGAATGGACAGCTAGGATTGCATCTCCGTTGTGGTTCTTCTTCATGGGTCAACCATATTAGGGCCACCATACGGATGATCCAGAATCACCAAGGTTATGTAGGGCGGATGCGAACCATGACAGTTTCACAGAAAATTACAAAAACAGCCAATGTTTTGACAATTTACCAAGATGCCCTTAAGGGTGGCCCACTTGCCACAAGGTTGAGCCTTATCAATGCATGTGAGTAAACAATACCCACCAAACTTACGTCATCCATTGTTCTATTTTCGACGATTTTGCACCAACTCTCACGTCCAAGAGTTTACCATTCGAAGTGCAACATTTTTTTAACAACGTGGGGCCCACCAAAATGGATGGGCTGAATCTCTTCTACATGTCAAATCTATGGTTAGATGCAAATTGTTTGAATTGCCAAAATTAAAAGGCGAACCAACACAATGAAAAAAATGCCATGCGTACATACCAGATGTTATCATCATCCCCCACGTCATATAAGCATTATCCCAAGTAATTAAGGTTGGCGATGTGATCTATTCTAAATATTCTATAAAGTGAAATGACACTTTGGCAAGTGCACATGGTCCTTTTTAATGGAGCCACATAAAGATGCTATGGTTATAGAGAGTTTATGTCATCTATCATTACCATTAAGGATGCATAAGTCGAACATAAAGGACTCAAGTGGACCTTTGGATAGAGAATGCTTTGTAAGACTCCATTAGGTGGGCCACACATGATCATCGGTTTAGATCATGACCATTGGATGATTTAGATTGAGCGATTCAATGGGCTCCACTATATTTGTGATAATTATAAATAGGTTTGAGGCGGGACGCTTTAATCGTGGTCCCTATTCGCAGTTGTTAAGCCAGATATGAAAACCTATGGTGTGGAGACCATAGAGGATAGAAGTGTGATGGGTAAGCTTCTTTGGCCTTCTTTCCTTTAAATATGTCTGGGTCCCCTCACCAATATACAAAAGAAAACCCTATTCCCATTGAGAGGTTTTCTAAAGGTGTAAGGTGCATAATACCAAGAGTTCTTCTCGATAACACGATGGCATCGGGAATGTTTTCCCAGTCAGTACGCCTTTTAAGATTACTGTAAATCTCCATTATTGATGTATAGACGATTCGATTATTCCGCAATATTTAAGATTAACATGCTTGCCAAGTAATGTTACCCTAAATGCCTAATAAATTTAAAACTTATTCTTAGGTAAATTAACTGCGAAATGCTTGCGTCAACATGTTCTTGTACGGGTCCACATCCTATAGCATAGGAAAGGGTCCCATAGTGTCGAACTATATAGGTTTATTATGATGTGATATTCTCCTTGGAGTCCAAAAATCAGGCCTAATTGATAGTGACAAATCTTATTTGTTGATAACTTCAGACTAATCAATCGGATATTAATTAGTGCACAATTGATTAAATACCACTCAAAAACAGTATTTCTGTTTAAAAACAAAATATTTCAAATACTGAAATACTCTTTGGAAGTTTTTCCTTTCACTGGGATCTAAATTCATGAATTGAGTGGTAGACAAACTCTGTTTCAACATTAAGATCATGAGATCGATTGCCCATGTTGAGAAATAAGAGGCTGCCTATTTGGCGATGGGCAAATCTTGTTTGTTGATAACTTCAAACCAATCAATCGAATATTGATTAATGCGTGACTGATCGAACACCATTAAAAAACAGTGCTTCTGTTCAGAAACAAAATATTTTGAATATTTTTGAAAGTTCTTGCTTCCATTGGACCATCAATATTTATATGCATTAGGATTTGAATTCATGGATGTCTAAGTTTGAGAAATGATAGTGGCCTATTTGGTGGTGGACAAATCTTATTAGTCAATAACTTTAGACTAATCAATCAAATATTGACTAGTGCATAACTGATCGGATGCCACACTAAAAAACGGTGGTGCTGTTTAGAACCAAAATATTTTAAATATTCTTGGGACTTCTTACTTCCGTTGGACCATCAGTATTTATATGCATCAGGATCTGAATTCATGGGTCTCTTAAGTTTGAGAAATAAGAAGATTTGAACCATTTCTTTTGACTCTTTCTCGAATTTGATAAATGTTGGTCGACATGATGGGCCACACAAACTGTGTCAAAGGTTTTAGTATTGCACATTCCATCCCAACTGTTCCCTCTTGTGTGACCCAAAGGTCTAAAACTCGCTGACTCAACTCAAAATCTACTCGACTGTTAATCAAAAGGAATGGATGACATTATATTCCCGTGATTTTGGGTAAAAGGCGCGGGGGCCTCCCGATGTCGAAAGATGCTGGATATTGTCGACATGTGCACCCGTGTGTGCGCCTGTACCGTCAATTGCTAGAACTAAAGATAAGTTTTGGGTGATAACGAAAATTGTTTTCTGAGAAATTGAGAATAATTCCCCTATAGAAACACATCAAACCGTAGACAATACTGTTTGGCATACCCATTTTGTTTTCTCATTTCTTTTTCTTGAGTAGTCCCTTTTAAAGCTTTCCGTAACCACCCATGACTCACCCAATATAAATAAATCACCAATGAGAACAATCATCATCCCACAAGAGAAGAAGAAGAAGAAGAAGAAGAAGAAGATGATGATCATGAGGCCTTATATCATTTTCTTTCTCTATCTCCTCTTCCTCTTCTTCTCCCATCAAGGCCTACTTTGTGCTGGCTGTCCAGCAGGCATTCGTTTCATCCAAGAAACATGTAACAAATCCACCGGAATCGACCCGGTTTTGAGCTACGATTTCTGCCTGACATCTCTACAGGCAGTGCCAGAGAGCCACACCTCAGACCTTCGGGGCCTAGTATTTATCTCAATGAAGTTGGCTGCAATCAATGCAACGCAGACAAAGTACCGTGTCGGTAAGCTGAATCGCCAAACGCGGGACCGATTCACCAAGGAATGCCTAAAGACATGCTTGGAATTGTATTCAGATGCAATTACTACACTTAAGCAATCAATCAAAGCCTTCAAGTACAACAGCTTCGACGATGTGGATACTTTCGTGAGCGCCACCATGAATGATGCGGAGACGTGCGAAGATGGGTTCAAGGAGAAGGAAGGTCTTGTATCTCCATTGACAAAGGAGAATACCAATCTCTTCCAGCTCTGTGCCATGGCTTTGGCCATTGCACATCTCGTTTGATTCTCTCTCTCTCTGTCCGTCTCTCTCTGTTATGACATTTCCTTTTCATGTTTTCTGGATGTTAGTTTCTAATGTAAAAAACAAAAGCTCATGCATGAATCTGAATGGGGCGTCTCTTCTTCTATCTATCTATTTGCTCGTTCACGTTCTTTGGTATCTCCTCACATGCATCTGTCACCTCTGGTTTGTCTCCATCTTCTTTATCTAACTGGCTCTCTTGTTTGGACTAGAAAGTTACCAGGCCACAACTCTCACCATGGCTCGACACTGTATATAGATACCTGCACTAACAGTGAATCCAGATCGTACATCTGGTGGGCCCTATTACATATGGTACACTGCAGAGAGGCCAGAGCAGTTCTCAGCTTAGACACCCACTAACCAGGTGATCATTAGGAACCCACTAACCAGGTGATCATTAGGATCATCATCTTTAGACGCGGATTTTGTCTTGCCCCCCCTCCAGGCAGGGGCTCTGTGGGGCCTACTGTGATTTATGTATCCATGCCGTCCATCCATTTTGACAGATCATGCCAGGGCATGAGCCCAAAAAGGAGGCAGATCCAAGACTCAAAGTAGACCACACCAATGGAAGCAGTGGTGATAAATGAGGCCCACGTTGAAACCTTCCTAGGGCTTACCTTGATGTTTATTTGCCATCCCTGTTCATAAGGTCATGTGGACCTGGATGAAGGGAAAACACAAGTATCAGCTTGATCAAAACTTCTGTGGCTCCCGAGAAGTTTTTAATGGTAGGCATTTAATCCCCACTGTGTGGTCCACTTGAGCCTTGTACCTGCCTCATTTTTGGGTTCAAAACCAATAATGATCTGTCAAAATGGATAAATGGCATGGATAAAACACATACATCACGGTGGGCCCCACAGAGCCCGTGCCTGGACCAAGTCTGTCCAAGCGGGGCGGGATGCAATTCGCATCCATCAAATTGCACTGTTATTAGAACGGTAGGCCATCCATGGCTCGTCCGAGCGGTCCAAATTCACCGACGAAACAGCTAGTTGTCAATTTTGGCAAAGCATGAGGGACCATGCATCCCGACAAACGTGAAACTCATGACAATACACTAGTTATAGAGGTGGGCAGCGAGTTGAGTCAGGTCGAGTTTGGGCTGTCTCGATTGGATCCAGCCAAGGACAGGGCCTCAACCAAGTTGGATCGGATTCGGTACTAAGTCAGTCAGGCCTAAATTGATCCGAACTGAGTCAGCCAAGTCTGATCCAATCCGAGTCCGACCCGGTCACAAGTATCGAGTCGGATTGAGTCATAATCAAGTCGGTTGAGTTTGTCTATTAATTCAAATAAAAAAAAAAATCTGAAAAATGGCAAAAAAATCTAAAATTTTCCAAAAATTATTTTAAAAAATGGTAAAATAATCATTAAAATTCTAAGTCTTGAAGCCGGAGTAGGAGGAGGCGGGTAGGGCAGCACAGCAGCGGGTGTTGTCAGGTTGGTTAAAAAGGTAAAGGCAAAAAAAACTTATACCTGAACCCGGTTCGGATCAGGTTTCGGATCGAATCGGATCCATTTCGGATCAGATTTCAAGTCGAGTCGGTTTGAGTAAGGTGGAATCCAGACCCGACTTGATCTGAATTCGGATCCTATACAGAATACTCGATCCGGGTCCGTCTTTTCTTGTTGGATCGGTTCGAGTTGAGTCCAACCGATTTGGACGAGTCAAGTCAACTCGAGTCAGCCGACTTGACTCGACCCGTGCCCAGCTCTAACTAGTTAGCACGGCCAATGCACATAAAAGAGGCAAATAAGAGAGAATTACACATCTAACCGGCAGAAAATTCACCATATTGTTTGGCTCTATTCAAATCATAAGCAACTTTGTTTTTACAGATTCACAAGAAGAAAAAGTGAAGAACCGAAATCATTTGAACAGAGGCGGCGAGGTAATCCCACATACACACGAGAGGGGTGGAATGCCCAAAAATGATGAATCAATCAAGTGAACATTTTCAACTACAATGAGTAAGCAAAATCAGGAGTTTGAATCTCTTGATTGGATGCCGTCTTACATCGGGTTTGTAACGTGTGGGTCCTAGAGCTGGAATCATTTACACTGGTACTCGTCTGGGTCTGTAGCGATCAAAGAACTGCAAAAACAAAATATACAACCTTACGGGGCCTGCCAAAGTAGAGTTGGGAATATAATGAAATGGGTTTGCGAGTTTTCTTACAGATGTCACAAAAGGTTGCTGGAACAACCATCCAAGAACAGGTATTCTTTGCAGAAACACTGAGAGAGTAGGCCAAAAGCCACTGCCCAACCAAAGAAAGAACCAAAGAAGAGGAAAATCAGCAAGCAAGGATATTTAATAAGACATGCAGACAGATCGAAACAACAGATTTTTTTAGACCTGAAGAGTACAATGAATCCATAAGCCTCCAAGATCATGCCCATGATGGGCCACCCCACAAGGACCAGAAAGAAGCCAGAGCCGAAGGAAAATGTTCCCTGTCCAACCAATCGAAAGGGCTCCTGTGAGATGAGGAGAAAAGGAAGAAAGACAAAAGTAGGCTCTCAATAAAAGTAAAAAACCTTGTAGTTCTGGCGTTTCATGAAGAACTGTGTGGTGGATTTCAATCCGATGGTTAACATCACCCCTGATAGGAAGAGGATCTGACAAGTATCACGAAAATAAACAATCAGTTAATGCAGGTACGGTGTGAACCAGTAGATTGGGGGGGAAAAAAGTGAAAGAGCAAATGAGCCTGAGATGAATGCTTCAACTTACATTTCCCATGGCAAGAAGCCCCTTGTCGAAGAAGAATATTATTCCCAGAAATGAGAAAAGGACACCGAAACCCGTCAATCCCAGTCCAATTTCTGTTACATTTTAGGTGTCAAGGTTAGAGAAATTCTACAACACAGGAAAATGAGTATCAGGGGCAACCACTAAAGATTGGAAAACAAGCAAGCAGCTTGTTTATACAAAATTATTTGCATTTCACGCAGGGGGCTTGGGTTATTATGAGAGGTTGAAAACATGCAAAGAAAGGGTAAAGCAGTATCACATGAAAAGTGTGCAATTTCAAAGGACTTCCTATGGCCACTTGTCCAAAACAAAACATTTTCATTCTCTTTCAAAAAAAAAAAAGAAAAAAGAAAAAAAAAGATGGCCTGAACAGGCAGCCGAAAAGGATCCCTTTACTAGCACAGGCAAACAGGCACCGATGCAAACATAATAACGGACAAAAATAAAAAGAAGGAAAATAACTAAGTCTTGAACACAGATCCTCATTTGCTAAAGACTCCTTGAGACCATGAGCCCTGGCCACAGACCCCGCCCTTGAGTTGGCCAACTGGTTAATGTGGGACAATTGCATCTCCGAAGCTTCTTAAATGATGGTAGCTAGATACAACAGGTATCAGCCATCTGCGATCCTGCTAGCATATAGAAGCCACTTTGTGCGAATGGCCCATATACGCACTCCCACCACCACTATACAATTTCCCCAGTGACAACAAAAATACCGGAACCACCAAATCCAAAATGCAACTTCTGAAAACTTTTTCACTCAGCACTAGCCATCCTGACTCTGGCCCAAAGCAACGGTATTTTTGCAAACTTAAGCTGAAGTGCCATTGCTACACCACCTTCTTGGTTGAGGATCTTTTCCAGACATGTATCTTTGGGTGCGTTTGGTAACACACTAACAATGATATTATCAGTATCGTTGGGTCAGTGATACAAATACTGGGATAAAATAAAATACGCAAGATATCGTCGATAATATCGCCAATATGCTCTTATGTATCAACGATATCGTAAGATATCAGCAATATCTGCTTGAAAAAAAAATGCACCATATCATTGATATCTTGCAACATTATCAATATTATTGATTGTATTGACATTAATACCCACAAATTTTCAACAAAAAAATTATTTTTTCAAAATTTTTTAGGGATCTTTCCTAGGGGTGTTTTAAATCAGTGCATCATATGTGCCGAGTTATTGCATTATTTCCTAAAAAATAAATGCATTAGCATCATATCTTTTAATCAAATATTCTTGTCCAATAGCGAATAATTGGGTCCTTATGCAATGGAAACCTATTATGTACTGTTGTTTTTATCATTTATATCACATTTTGAGTTCTCAGTATATAATCATGTCTTTTACCATCTTCTGAAGTTCCACTGAAAATTTCACCATCTTCCTATTGTTTCCCCAATTTTTCCTTCAGACAGCGATATTTTACTTGGTACCTACAATAGTACCTATCGACAAGATATTGATACATGTTTTCATATCCCGAGTCATCAATATGTGTAACAATACCGATACCCTGGACACTGGTTTTTTGTGATAAGCTACCCGGTAGTACATTCTGTTAGCCATTAAATGGATATATAAAGATCGTAATATTGAAGTGATTCTCAACAGAAACGAGCCAACGAGGGAATAAAAGGTGGGGCTAATGAGTTTAACAATCTTGATAAGCTTTTTATCATAAATGATGTAGATTATCCATTTTGTTAAGCACTAATTGGATGGCTAAGATCATAAAATCAAATTGATTCTTGAGATTAGAGAGTAATGAGTTTTCTTAAAGTTTTTGTAAGAGAAGAAGGTTGATATCAATAAAATTCTCTCCCTCACTACTCGGTTCTTGTGGGAATACTTTTTTTTTTTTTGCAATTTAGGTATTGAAATCTCATTGACTTGATAACTGGGTTGCACCACTGAAGTTCATGGGGCAGCAGAGTACCAAAACAAGTGCTTTCATGAAATCCTAAACATCTTACTATATATAAATCTTATTCCTAAGGGGAATAGGACCAAGCTAAAAAGACCCCCTTCTCTCCAAGGGTTAGACATCCTCACCCCAAGAGAGAGACATGAAGAGAGAAGAAAGAAGTAAAAGAGGAGAGAGAGAGAGAGAGAGAGAGAGAGAGAGAGAGAGAGAGAGAGAGAGAGAGAGAGAGAGAATCTTCTCTCATCTTCTCCCATCTCCATTGTGGTCCATTAGATTGACAACTCTCATTCTTCTAGCCCTTCTGTACGACCTTATAATGTAGAGAGAAGGTTGGCTTTGGTTGCACTCCCTTATTGGAGATCATAAGAGACCTCAATCTAAGGAGCGACATTAGTTCTTCGTATCAAGAACACATGGTCATGAGTTAAGATTTGAACCATCCAAAGTAGCATTTTGTGTTCGTCCGGAACACAATTAGAGAACGTAGCTTCTGCAAAGGACTTAACCACTCATAAGTTTTGAAATTTGATTATATCTAGATGAGAATCAATCATTAATTAATAAAAATAACATTTTAAAATTTTTTATGTATAATTAATTAATAGAAATAATTTTTTTTAACGTTTTTACATTTCATGACCTGCCTTCCGAAAATTCCCTACAAAGGTGGCACCCATTGCATTAATGGTCAAATCCATAATCAGACATTATCTTGTCTTAAATGATCTTAGACAGTTCAATTTGTTTGCAATCAATCATATGGCACAATCATTAGATTAAAGTGATTTCTTGAGAGGAAAGGGACACTTCAAGTGTGGGCCCTAGATCATGGACAATCCAACTCGACATAATACCTTTATCAAGCAAAGTAGAAATGGAATTTTGTAAAGGCATTCAATATCTAGTTTGTAAGGGTAGTAAAGTCTGCTTCTGGTTGGATACATGGCTAGATGATGTTCCATTGGCATCCTCATATAAGTCTTTATTCCCGTTGCGGTGGTTAATGATGAAAAGGTTTAGGATAGTTTAAGATGCTAAGGGTGCAATGGTGTGGAAGATTAAGCTATAGAAGAACCTATATGATGGAGAACAGAATCTTTATTGTGAGCTCACTCGATAGATTGTAGGATGTGCATATGGATTGCTCCATTGATAACAAGAAGCTTGGAAAATTGTTGCCAGATGGCATCTTCTTGGCAAGATCCTTTTTCTTGGTGTTGTCTACATGGCCAAATCACTCTCCTCCTCCCAGTGCCAAGGTTTTGAAGACTTCAACACACCGGGAGTCAAAGCTTTCATCTGGATCGTGATGATTGATGACAAACAAAATGTTAACATTAGATAGTTTGAAGAGGCAAAACTTTAGCCTTCTAAACATGTGTATTATGTGCAAAATGGAAAAAGATGCTTGTACTTAATTCATACATGTCGGGGGCAAGAGAAATTTGGGTCTCCTTCCCGGCTCGGTTTGGGATGTCTTGGATCTTTAATGTCTCCATTAGAGCGTTTTTACTAAAATGGTGCCGTGGGCCATTTAGAGGGTGCAAGAACACTATTTAGAACTTGGTGTTCTTTCGGATTCTTGAAGGAATAACATGATTTTTTTTTAATTAAAAGTTGCTTTTAGAGAATCCTTAAAAGAATAATTATGTCACAAATTATTAATTGGGTGCTTCTGATGCTAGAATTTTGTGGTTGCTTCATTGCAAATCTATCTAGGGATTGGAGTTGGGATTTTTAGTGAACCAAGTTAGCTAGCTTCATTTTGGCTCTTGGGCCTTGCTTTATCTTTTTGTTTATTTTTGAAGCGCATATAGTGATTACTCGCCCGAGATGTTCGGCCTACTTTGCAACAGTTTCTTGTTCTTTATTCAATGGTTTCTTAATAGAACTCATCATTGTACAAAAAAGAAATAAAAAGAAGAAGAAGAAGAAGAAGAAGAAGAAGAAAAGAAAAGCAAAGTGGTACCTATATGATGGGTGGTCTAGATCCATGATTGGACATTTTTTCAAAGGATTGGACCATTTATTTTGTTTACCATTGATCGATGATTAGGATAATTTGATCAAAAGATTTTTTTGAGGTCCTAAGCAAACTATTTGAAATGCATCATCAGGTTTGATAATTTGATTTCCCTTTTTTAATGGTAACTTGATTCATTGAAGATTATTAAACTGAAGAGCAATTTATCAAATCGTAAATCGTTTTCTTGTCTAAATCGTACCGTATCGTAAATCATAAGATTTTTTCATATTTTCATAAAAAATCATAAAAAATACAAAAAAATTAGACATAGATAAGAAAAATTAAAAAACATATCAATCATCCATTTTCTCATGAATATGCTAAAAACACAATTTAACCATAACATTAATCTAGTGATCAACGGTATGTATAAATTATAATGTATGACGCAATGTCTTAAATAGCTACGCTATGTAGCGTGTAGCTTATGCTACGTAGCATAGCTTAGCATAAACACTACGTAGCTCATGAAAATAGCTTAAGTTGCGTGTAGCCTACGCTACATGATTAATTTGGATACGCTACACGCTTCATAGACTACGCTACACGCTACATAGCTTACATTACAAGTCACTTTTCACTGTAACATTAAAATCAGTAATGTTTGTAATGATTTGTTTCATTTTTCTATTTCAATGAAAATTCGTTAGTCTTCTCAATGCTTTTAGTAAAATAATATACGAAATAGTTTTAAATCAGTCTTGTTGATCTTTCTTCACTTATATACTTAATCATTACCCTTTGCTATTACTTTAGGTTGCATTTGGTTGCACCAAATATCATGAAATTTTGTTAAATTTTATCCTTAATCATTTAATTTGGTGCAACCAAGTGCAACCTTGATTAAAAATCTAAGTAGTGTGTAGCTGAAGCTACACACTATGTAGCTTACGCCTCACACTTTAGAGGGGTGAAGGCTACGCTACACGCTATTCGCTATTTAAAACACTGGTATGACGTATCTGTGTATAAATGTATCATTGTGTTGTAATCATTAAAAAAATAACCCCTTGCCTATCCCATTAAAAAAATAACATTTCCCCATCCCCATTTACATGTATTAAAAAAAAACTATTTAGTATTTAAAAGCAAATGAATGCTTATTCTAATGAGGGTGGGCTGTAAATAACTCTTAAAAATCGAAGTCCTAAAAAGTTTGGAACAAAATGAAAAAAAAAATAAATGAAAAACACATAAACCAAAGCATATTTTACCCAAACAATGGAAGAAGGGCAAAAGAAAAGATTAAATAAGTATTCTACAATCTACATCTTAAAAAAAGTTCACAAAAATCAGCAAAATAATGAAAATATACTTCTTCTTTTTCTGAGAAAAACGCATATTTTCACCTAAATATGAAAGAAATAAAATAGAAAAGATTATATGAATATTTTATATGCATTCTTACATATTTTAAGGTAGAAATCGAATGTAACAAGTGGCGTTCGATTCCGTTGAGCGACAAAAAGGATATGTCAATTTCTTTCTCTAGGTTTTCAATGGCCCACAACCTCCAAAAGTCTTCAAAATCTCTCAAAAGTTGAGAAAGATATGTTTTTCTATTAAGGGTGGGGCCTAAAAGCACTTTAAAACAGAAATCTCTAAAAAATTGCAAAAAACAAAAGAAGAAAAAACCAAATTTTCTACCAGGTGGTGCCGGTTTTCAACCGCAATTATCAAATCGTACGATTCATCTGCAAATGCGATTCGATCGTGCAATCTGAATCATACAATGGTACGATACGATTCATATCGTATATCGTACAATAATGATAGTGGAAGACTTGGGGACAAATAAAACTATAAAAGAGAGAATGGGAGAATGTTTTCTTGATATCTCTCTCCATCTACTAGCTCATATTTATAGACCATTTGGTACAACCGATAAGCTCAAAATAAACCCAAAAATGACATCTAAAAGATACACCATTATCGCCAAGGATATGGTGCACCACAGGAAAACTGAACATGTGTGCTCTCACATTCAAATACATTGTAATATACATACAATGAAAACTGTACCCTACCACTCCTCATCAAGCTGGAGCATGTATATCATAAATCCCAAGCTTGCCAACGATTCTGGAGGCTGCGTGAGAGGCTAATTGCACTTTTGATGAATGTGGGAGCTAGGATTTGAATCATAGGCATTTCTGGTGGTTGGAATGGGAGTCACAGGCATTTCTGGTGGCTTTTGTATTACGCAGCAACACGTCCGATGGCTGGAGGACATTTTGGCATCACTTCCGGTGGTTGGATGACATTTTGACAGCAATTTTGATGGCTGGATGACGATCCAACAGTACTTCTAATGGCTGGATGACGTTTTGGCAGCACTTCAAGGGGCCAGATGATGATTCGATAACACTTCCAGTGGTTACCGACATAAGATAGGCCCCTTTTTTATCTGGTCGGATCTAGCAAGGCGTTAGATCTGCCAGTGAGGGACAGCCCTTTAAAGGGGAAAGGAAAATAAATAAATAAAGATTGGAAAGACGAAAGGTATCATAGCTTTGACACCATGTTAAACATTAAGAGACTACATTGTAAAAGTTGTGGAGATAAAGAAAAGAGGGATGAGAAGAGAATAGTTTCTTCATATCCCTCTCTCTTTAATAGTTCTTATTTAGAGACCATTTCTTGCAATTGAACTAATAAACTCAAAATAAATGCAAATGAAATCTAAATGGCACACCATCATCTTCAAGGATATGTGCACGTGTACTCCCATACTCAAATACACTGTAATGCACATATGGTGAAGACTGTGTACTCTAACAAAGTCAAACAAAGCAAAAGACAAAACAAAAAAAAAAAGGAGAGGAGGATGGACCACACTAGCCTAAACATAGTTGCAGAAAGCGACCATATTTCTACCATAAATTCTCAATGGATGAGTAAGTGATCCACGGATTCCACATCCTTCATGCATGGAAGCACAGACATTTGTTAATCATACCCCTATTGCATAGATGGTCTGCTGTGAGCACTTTTTCATAGGGGTAGGGCACTGACCAGCCAAACGGCACAACTCTAAGAGTGCAAGGGAAATGCCATACTGCGGCAGCATGGGGTTTAAGGCCATCCACCATCCCCCCATTCTTTCCAGGCCTTTTTTTTTTTTTTTTGTCCGATAAATCCTCTATGAGTCTTAAAATTCTTCCTGAAACTTCACACCCCCCTCCCCGGCAAAAATAAAACAAAAGGTGAGCAATGGGAAGAAATACCTACTAGAGTGGATGCCTGAGTTGTGCACAATGAGAATCTGAAGTGAACATTAGAAAGATCAAAACTGCTAATGGAATACTAACAGCAAGTAGAAGCCTGCTGTGATGGGAAAAAGACCTTAAAGGGGAGTGAAAAACCATGGTGGGTCGTGGCCTACTACCATGAGGAGGCTGCTGCTGCTGCTGCACTCAACTATCCTAGACGGCTTGCGGCCGTTTGCCACAAGTTTAAAACTGAAACTGTGGGGATTTCAGCAGTTCAGCGGTCATTCACTGCCGCAGTGGACCTTGGCTATTTGTTATGCAGCAAAAGCCCTAGGCTTTTTTGCTAGCTGCGGAGATAATCCACAGAATACTGGATGGTCGCATGTCAATCAGCTGCACGAAATGAGAATTTATTCACTTCCAAGACCACTATAAATTGAACGAGACTCGCTCATCATGGCGCAAATGTTCGAGAATCCCCCTCAATGAGATTCACAATCTAGTGGCGCAAATCCATCTGGTTAAGGTTAATCCCACCTTCTAACAAGAGCAACATTGGCATTGAGAAGTGAGAGAACTTGGATTTGATTCCCAACTCTTCTAATTTACGCTATCATTAGTTGAACATCCTTTCTTCTTAAGAAACAGTCGAATGTCATTCTTTTCATCGAGAAAAAAGGAACTTCCAATGTCAAGGAATGGAAGGAGAGATACATCCACAAAGTACTAGATGGTGGATAAAGGCATGTCAATGGGGCCTGATGTGAAAGCTTATTCACTTCCACGACCACTATAAATTAAACAAGACTCACTCATCAGTCATCATGGCATGAAGGTATGAGAATTCCCCTCCATGAGATTCAGTCTAGGAGCCCAAATCCATTCCAGCTGCTGAAGGTTAATCCCACTTCTGAAGAGAGCAATATCGGTGTGTAGAAGCTAGATTACTTGGATTTCATTCTCCCAACTCCGCTAACTTCCACTATCATTAGTTGAATGTCCTTCTTCTTGAGAAAACAATTGTATGCTATTCTTAGCATTGAGAATAAAAGGAACTTCCAATGTTAACTGAAGCTATGAATTTCTAAAAGCATCCTGTTGTTCGTTAAGACCTCAGAGTAAGAGAGTGAGCAAGTTGGGGAGCTTTCAAGGCTTCCGTTAAGTAGATTTGTCCCAGCTACTCAAGTAGGCTTGCATTTTTTATTTTTTATTTATTAATTTTTTTTTTTTGAGAGAGAGAACTGAAAATTTATTAAGAAGCTCGCAAAGCAAGGAAAGAATATAGGGCCCAAGAAGCAAACAGAAACAACTAGAAAGGACTGGCAGCCGCTGCTGCCTTTACATAGACTGCCCAATCCTTTACGAGCCTTTTGACATAAGAGATCACCTTGGACACCACCACTTCCACATTCTGGAAGCATTCCACCTTGGAGCCCCATATGACCCAAAAAACTGCCAAAATGAGCAACCGCCATAAGACCTGACAGTCCTTACCAATTCTACCACCATGCCACGCCTATAACAAGTCCTCCACTGTTTTGGGCATGACCCAATCTACATGCAACGAGAAAAGAAAATAGTCCCAGACTGACTTGGCAAAAGGGCGTTGAATAAAAAGACGGTCGATCGTTTCCTCATCACCCATGCACATGAGACATATTAGGGAGGACCATCGCTCTTCTTTGGAAGTTGTCAATAGTAAGAATTCTTTTCCAGCCCATTAACCCAACGAAAGTTGCGACCCGAGGAGGAGCCCCATAGAACCAATGATTGAAACAGATGAGACGGGGCCGAAGAAGAAGGTTGAGAGGAGATGAGATAGTGGAGAGATCTAACCGAAAACTTCCCAGATCTAGAAGTAGACCATAAGACCCTTTCTTCCATCCTCTCCAACTTCGCCGACTGAAGGAGGGCCAATTACGCAACGTACTCGTTGAACTCAACATCGGACAAGTTCCTGCGTCACTTAGGATTCCACACAATCGAATCCCCAACCATAAGAGTAATAATCGGCCACTCAAACGAATCAGTCAGGAGCAAGGGCTGCAGTAGCAGGAAATAGGACCTGGAGCTACTGAGCACCACACCTAATATCGACCCAAGACTAAGTGCGTGAACCCTCTCCCACTTTCAAGGATATACCCCTGCACACTCGGTTTCTCACTTTAGATTTTTTAATGTACTGCGGAGAATTTTATTATGAAAGAGGCCCCACAAAACAACTTACCAGAAAGCTCTCCTCACCCCAAAATACAATCGACAATGCTATGAGAATCCCAATGGTTGAGGGGTGGAGGTGTTAATGGGCGGGCTAAGCAGACATCAATGGTAGTTCTAGCTCCATAAAGCATAGAAAAGCCTGTGTGTGGTTAGAATCACAATGAGCGGCAGCCCCTGAGAATTCAGGGAAGCATGTGTGCAGGTGATTCCAAAAAAGCCAGCCACATCCTGCCAGGTTGTAGCATCAATACAACCTTTCCCATGAAAAAGACAATCATTTTCAAGCCAGATGCACCACAAAGTAGCTTGAGCGAGAGTTTCCAGGGTAGAAGTGACAGGGGGAAAATTGCAGTATTCCAACCACCAATAAGGTTCTCCAAAAAGGCAAGAGTCAACCACAAAATGAAGAAAAGAACAAACCTTATTACCTATGTAAATAATATTCACTTCCAAATGGTTATTAATATAATTATGCAATATGTCCCCAAACTCTTATCTATGAAGCCAAACAAGTCAAACACAATGCCTTCCATAGAAAAACAACTAATTCGCTCTAGATCAACAAAAATAAATGAATAAGACTTCCACAAGAAAATCTCCCAATTATTGTGGAGTTTTCATAAAATTTATAATAGACATGAGAAAGAGCAGAAATGTGAAAGGATGTTTGCAGTTAAAAGGAATCCTATCTTAGTGAGGCCTCAAAGAACATGAGGGAAGCAATTATCGAGAGAATAGGATAATTTAGATCTCCATGAATGTGCCAAATACAAGATGCTATAACTAAATACAAATCCCTTTGAGAAAAATGATGAGGTCTTATATGATGCTTGACTGGAAGAAACAGCATTTGTTTTCTTTTTATACCAAAATGGTTCTCACTTGTCAAAGTTCGTGCCCCCATATCAATTATATTATTCATACGGTGAAAATGGCAATACAACCAATGTACTTATTTAACAGTGGCCAAACCAGACAGGATCATCTGAAGGGGAGGCTTTTAAGGCCATCTCTCATCAATCATGTAGCCCAGCATATAAATGTTTTGGACTTTTGGGTCACCAATGTTAGTACATCTTTTGTTGTCAATTGGCGTGTTGGTTGGTTGCGTCTTGTCATGTGAGCCCCGGTCGAAGAATTGAAGAATCAAGACTTGAAGATTACGCTTCGTCCATTGCTCAAGCACATGCTGAAACAAGATCCCAGGTAAGTTGCATATAGATCAACCATAGGAAACCCAAAACATCTAAGAATGGCGTAAAGACTCACATATCTAATCCCCATTCCTCTCGACCCTTGCACAAGTTGATCAGACTTGTGAATCTTGGCTGGTGCGAAGCATATTGGAGATATGTCCATACATTGGACCCTATGCACCTCATCACTTGAAGTGATCCGTTGCTGTGTTGAGAACTTGGTCCGGCTAACCCGCTTGACAAGTTCAGAAAGGGGCCAGGCTTCTCAACTCATCAACTAACTTGCTGTGAAGAAAGCGGATGGACAGCCGACCGGTCTTGACCGGTCGGCCAGGCATTCAAGGCTAACCAAATACCTTGCTGGAAGGGCTTCATACGGACAGCCGACCGGTCTTGACCGGTCGGCCTAGCTTAACATTACTTGCTGCATGATTCAGAATGGTAGACCGGTCGGCCTTCACATTTTTCTTGGTCCAGCAAGCATAGCCGACCGGTCAAGACCGGTCGGCCTTCACATTTTTCTTGGTCCAGCAAGCATAGCCGACCGGTCAAGACCGGTCGGCCTGGTGTTTTAATATGTTCCAGCAAGGGGGTCCGACCGGTCTTGACCGGTCGGCCCATGTTATTCATTTGTTCCAGCAAGGAGGTCCGACCAGTCTTGACCGGTCGGCCTATATGTTGAACTCCCTCCAGCAAGGGGTCCGACCGGTCTTGACCGGTCGGCCAGTCCCAAATGAAGCCTTGTTTTTCAAACGTCGACTGGCCTGTCCGACCGGTTCAGACCTTTATCTGACAGGTCGGCTGTGACCGTTTTTGATCCGTTGGGGCTATCATTTGGGGCTCTATAAAGCCAGGACTTGAGGTCTTTTATGTTATGCATTCAACACCCTTCAAGAGCTAAGAGAGAGAGCCTTTACTCATATCCACCTACCCTCTTTGCTCTCGTTCCCCTTGAGTTCATCATTCAAACCTAGCCATTAATGGCTTTTCACTGAGTATTCAAAGCTCGGTTTGAAGTATGAACTCAAGACCTTCATTCATGGCTGACCTACCTTCGGAATATATCTATCAGGTCATTTATAGCCATTGAATGCTTGGAGTTTGGTAGTTCCCTCATTACCATTGCATTGAATAGGTAAGAGGAACTAAACCAACTCTCTCCCAACTACCCGGCATCAATATATCCTCATCATTTGCATCGGTAGCTGATCTTGGGAGCACAAAGAGAAGCTGAAGCATGTGGAGCTGAAGCTACTCATCAAAGGCATCGAATCGGGGCTCAATCGTCTAGGTATGTCTAGTTTTTTAGAGTCCATCTATTCATTCACTATTCCCTGGATTGGGAAACTCCGGCGGGAGGGTACGTGACCATCCTTGGATTAGGATTGGTGAGAGTTTGAGATCCAAACTCGTCAAGTCCCTGGATTGGGCCATCGGCGGATGGTAAACGCGGTCCTAGATCAAAGGATGTCAAGGTTGATGGTTAACCTGATTTAAAACCAAGACTATAGTGAAATCCGGTGGTCTCATAGGTTGAGATCGTGAACCGGGAGTGGAGTAGGGAAACCGAACCACTACAAATCGCTGTGCATTGTGAGATTGAATGTTTGCTATGTGTTGAATGGTTTAGTCTATCATGAATGCTAACTGTTTGATGAAATGCCTATGATAGTCCTTGCTTACAAACTGCTCATATAAATGCCTTGAATGCTATTGTGATTATCTTATTTGATAAGATTGTCTTAGTTAGTTTTTAATTGTAATTGGAATTTAAAAAGTCCTATTCACCCCCCTCTAGGACATTAGGCATATCTCCAAGTATCTCAATAGGCGGTAAAACCGCAATTTCAATTGGTATCAAAGCGGGTTCCTCCGTTCAGGTTTAAAAACTCGGAGTGAGATCCTAAGAGAGCTTGAAAATATGTCTAGAGAGGACTCTTCATCCGTTACTAAGCCTCCCTTCTTTGATGGGTCTAACTATCCATATTGGAAAGCCCGAATGCGCATCTTTTTGGAATCTATTGATTCGGACGTTAGGGATATGATTGATATTGGATATAAACCCCCTATGGTCACTATATGTAAGGAAGGTGAACAGGATGTCCTCAAGCCTAAAGATAAGGCGATGTGGACTGATTATGATAAAAGCTCAACGGGTCTGTAATGCCAAAGGGCTGAATGCCATCTTTTGTTCAGTATCTAAAGATGAATTTGGCCGGATTCAAAATTGCACAACCAGTAAGCAGGCATGGGACATCCTTGAAGTTACTCATGAAGGAACAAGCATTGTTAAAAACTCAAAACTTCAGCGCCTCTCCACACAATTTGAAAATATTACTATGGAGGAGCATGAAACATTTACTGACTTCTATACCAAGCTGAACAAGATTACAAATGAAATGTGGGGCTTGGGGGATCCCGTTCCGGAGCATAGACTATGTAGGAAAATTCTAAGATCCCTACCGGAACCGGTTCTCTTCCAAAGTTACTACCATCGAAGAATGTAGGGACCTAAATACCATGAAAGTTGAAGAACTCCTCGGGTCCCTTCAAACCTATGAGCTAGGTTTCAAAACTCTCTCCAAATCCAAAAGTACAGCCCTGAAATCTTCTCACAAAAAACAAGAATCTGAATGTGGTAGTGAGGAAGATTCAGACTTAGAAGAAATGGCACTTATGGCCAAGAAATTTCAAAAATTCTTCAAAACTAAGGGAAATACTTCTAGAAGGAAACCCTACCAGAAGGGTAAACCTTTTGATTCTAAGAACAACAAAGGAAAATTTGTTAAGTCAAAAGACCCTCAATGCTACAAGTGTAGAGGATTTGGTCACATTGCATCCGAGTGCACCAATAACAAAGCCAAGAAAAAGGCAATGGCGGCTACATGGGATGAGACTGAAGAATTTGAATCAGAATCAGTCCTATACCAAAGTGAGGAGGAGCAAGGTTCAATCAGAATTTTAATGGCCTCCATTACTGATATTGTGCCTCAAATTGAGCCCATTGCAAAGATCACCGGAGACATTGATGATCATGAATCCTCCAACACAGAAAATGATTCCTTGAGTGATGATGAAAATGAGGAGGAAGGCCTTCAGGAGGTTTACAACCAATTATACATTGAAAATATAAATACCATCAACAAGTTGGGCCAAATGAAGGCTGAAAATGACAAACTGATGAAAAATCTTGACGGATTGAAAATAGAGAATCAAAAGATGAGTTAAGATTTAGAAGAGCTGAAAAAGAAGAATGATGAGCTTGAACAAGAAAAGAAAAAGCTCATAAGTGGTGAATCTCTAGACAAGCATGCTAGACTTGAGAAAGAACTCAAAGAGGCGAACACTGAAATTGATCGTCTTAAGTGTCAAGTCGTTGACTCTAGAAGACGGTTCGCCCAAGGAGAAGAAAATCTTGAAAAACTCCTAGGTGTTGTAAGATCACCAAGGGACAAAAGAGGTTTGGGCTATGATAGTCACACTTCAAAAACAACCTTAGTCCATCCAATTGTAAGAAAAGATCATGGTGCATCAGGGAGTAAAACTAGAGCATCTCCTGTCTGCCATGCTTGTGGAGACATTGGCCACTTAAAATTTGAGTGCTTGGTATTCAAAAATCCGATCAGAAACTTGAAAGGTAAATTTGTACCGACCGGGAAAAATGTCCAAGCTAATTGAAATCCTCCCATGCATTCTTCACCTAAGAGGGGAAACATTCGAAAGAATTATCCTGCTCTTCCTAGGAAGGACAAGAGGATGGATGAACTATTGGAGCAAGTTAAAATGCTGTATTTGAAAACTGCTCTTCTTTTGCGTGAAAAAGAAAAATCTGATTCTCCCAAGAAAACTAGAGAATCCCACCAGAAGAACACCTCTCATAAAAGGACAACAACTAAATGGGTTGTTAAGAACAAGTGCTTGGTCATTCATACTGCCTTAAAAGCTGGGAATACCCCTAGATGGTACTTGGATAGTGGTTGCTCTAGACACATGACAGGTGATAGATCTCAATTTTGTGCATATGACGAATTTGATGGTGGGTCTGTCACATTTGGTGATGGGAGCATAGCTAAAATCATTGGTAAAGGAACCATCACAGGGCCAGGTTTGCCCGAAATTGAAAATGTGTTGTATGTTGATGGCCTCAAACACAACTTACTGAGTATCTCACAGATTTGTGATGAAGAGCACTCAGTAAGCTTCTCCAAAGATATGTGCAAGATCTTGAACTCTACAGGAAAATTAGTCATGAAAGGTCTACGCACAGGAGACAACTGCTATGTCATTGAAAATCACAACAATTCAAGCTCCTCCACCATGTGTCATGTGGCCGTTCAGGATGAAACAGAGTTATGGCACCATCGACTCGGTCATGTGCATTATAGAAATCTGTTTAAACTGAGTCAGAAAAATTTGGTGAGAGGTCTACCCAGGATGGGTAAAAGACCAAATACTGTGTGCGCCGCATGCCAAAAAGGTAAACAAATCAAGGTTGCACACAAGAGAACCTCTATCCTGGTCACATCAAAACCATTTGAAATGCTACACATGGACCTAGTTGGTCCTACCAGGGTACTTAGCCAAGGTGGAAAACGATACTTCTTTGTAGTCGTTGATGATTACTCCAGATTCACATGGGTCGCCTTCCTAAGAGAAAAATCTGACACTTTTGAGGAATTAAAAAAACTAGTGAAGCGACTTCAAAATGAAAAAAGGATACATGGTAGCAAGAATCAGGAGTGATCACGGCGGTGAATTTGAAGATCATCGCTTCAAGGCATTATGCGATGAATTGGGCATTCGTCATGAGT
The DNA here is from genome assembly GCA_003013855.2 of Liriodendron chinense. Classification (NCBI taxonomy): domain Eukaryota; kingdom Viridiplantae; phylum Streptophyta; class Magnoliopsida; order Magnoliales; family Magnoliaceae; genus Liriodendron; species Liriodendron chinense. The sequence goes on along the minus strand of PVNU02000637.1, from coordinate 6,461,202 downwards.
TCTCAGCACCTAAAACACCTCAACAAAATTCTATCTCTTTATCCACAGCCGAAGCAGAATACATTGCTGCTGGTAGTTGTTGTGCCCAGTTATTATGGATGAAACAAACCTTGACCGATTATGGGATCAAACAAGGCACAATGACTTTATTTTGCGACAATACGAGTGCCATAAATATATCGAAAAATCCAGTTCAGCACTCGCGCACTAAGCACATAGACATTAGGCACCATTTTATTCGAGAATTGGTTGAAGATCATATAATATCTCTCGAACATGTGCCTACCGAGAATCAACTAGCTGACATCCTAACGAAACCTTTGGACTCGGTTCGATTTTTAAACCTCCAGAAGTCCATTGGTGTTGGATGTATCTAGTTTATCTAACAAGTGTACGTTTTGCAGGAAAAATCTGAGGATTTAGCCTCTCTTTCTGATCGTTATAGGTATATCTGAGGATCATGGCCTCTTTTCATTGCTTTCTTCGAATACCCGGGATCATAGTCCCAATTTCTAGCCATTTATTGTCATATCTGGACCTTAGGGGTCCCTCATTTTGTGTTAGGTGTACCTTGGTACACCATGACCATGGATGTTGTATCCTTAATAAGGGTACTTGGTGTTAAAGGTCTGTCCAAAAAGGACAAACTCTCATTCCAGGTGATCCAATACAGGATCCGTGTCAAAAAGGCGGCAAAATTGCCTGCCGACCGATCAAGACCGGTCGGGCGTCTCCCAAAAACCTTCTGGACTCGTCCAGTTAAGCCAGCCGACCGGTCATGACCGGTCGGGCTGAGTAGAAAAACCTTGCTGGAAGCCTTTTTGCGTCCGGTCGTGACCGGTCGTGCAGCACTTAAGCAGCTGCGTCCGTGCGTCAGCCGACCGGGTAGGGGGGGTATTTAACCCGTTTAGAGCTCACTTTAGGTCAGTCCTTGACATTTCTTCACCTCCACTCGGTGCTCCAGCTCCCCCTCTTGCTCTCCAAGGTGAGTTTGAGCTGATTCATTGCAAGATTCGGGGTTCTAACCTTCTCTTCTTCACTCCTCTTCTCTTTCACTCATTTGGTAAGGGATTCCTTCTCTTCACTCTCTATCTTCTTTGGTTCATCCCTTTCCTTCATCTCTTGGAGTGTTTAGAGACCTTCTTGAAGCTTCCATGTCATCCCAAGAGAGCGAGGATGAGCTCCCTTTGAGGAGGAGCGATCGTCCCAAGGCAAAATCTAAGCCTCCTCCTCGCCCTTTAAAGTCCAAGAAAGCAGATTCCAAAGGGAAAGGGGCTGCCTCCTCTTCGGTTCCCCCTGTTAAATCCAAATCTTTGGGGAAAAATGTCGCAACTAATTCCACCCATTGGGATGATTTCAAAGATAAGGAGGTCGTCTGTGAAAAATCAGTCCATTTGGGTGACTTGTCTGACTACAATGTGCGTTCTATGTTAGATGCCATCAATTGGGGCCTCGTACTCCACATGGGGGGCCCGGTCCAATTTGATGTTGTTAGGAAATTCTATGCATCCTGTGTTCATGTCACGTCCTCGCCCCCCTCCTTCAATGTCGAGGTTGGCGATCGGGATTGCCTGTTTACTTTGAAGTCCATATCAGAATTTGTTGGCGTTCCAAGGGTTGAGGAGCCTTCTTTCGATTTTTCATCCTTGGGTCCCAAACCCAACCTAGTTATCGCTCAATTTCTATGTGGTGAGGGGACACCCAAATGGGTGGGTGGTGCACTTCGAGCATCCTCAATGACGTGGGATTTCCGCCTTTTGCATAATCTCTTTTTCCGCAATGTCTACCCGTGGATGAGCAACAAAGCGGATGTCACCGAAACTATGTTTCGGTTGCTGTATCGGGTTGGTAAAGGTCATCAGCTCTGCCTCCCCACTCGGATCATGAATATCATCCATCAGGTCATATTGCGCGACGATGGGAACTCCACTAGTCTGCCATTTGGGCATCTCATATGCAAAATGGCTGAGCATATTGGCATTGTTGGTACCGATAAATTTCACAAACCGGTCATTATCAACCGTACCATCATTGCTCGTATGGAGCTTACCAGAGATGTTATCCAGCGTCGTCTGCAGGAGCAGCAGCAGGAGCAGGCAGAGCTGTCCCAGCTTGAGGCACCACCTATCTCTACTGGCCCTTCACACACTTCAGCTCCGTCATCAGATCCATCCCTCGATCCTCGCGACGCTCCAGGACGATTCTGCACGCCGCCTCGAGCTTTTTCTCGTCGGCACTCTCCTTCCGTGGATCCCCCCTCCTACATTGCGGAGCTTCACCAGCTTCGAGCGGATATATTTAAGTGGCTTGATAGGCTTGAGCAGACCAGGGACCAGATCTTGCAGGGTCAGGCCACTATATTGGTACAGCAGGAGGCCCTAGTCACTCGTCAGGCACAGATAGAGAGACGGATAGAGCGATGGGAGCGTGCGGCTCGTGGGGATGTTCCACCCCCTGATCTGGGCGATGGCACGGATTATTAGTCTTTTGTCTTGGTCACAGTTACTTTTTGAATAACCAATGACATTATCTGGATTTCATGCTATATCATTCTATGGTTGTCTGTATATTTTGGATTGATACATCTTTACATTCGGCTGCTTGCCCATTTTGGCATGTATGTGGATGCTACAGTTATATCTTTTTATATGAGCTTCTTGTTCTTTTATTGAATATCCATGGGAGGTTGGATGGTTTGGGCGTATTTGCCCATATTAGCTCATGCTTTGTGTTTTCTTTTGAGTCTAGATATACATCTGGAGGGGTGGTTGGTTGATTGGGTTATAAGCCCTCTGTGCTTTCATGTTTACTTGTATATCTGGCATGTGTTGTTTCTTTAAATCTCCTCAGGACTTAAAATTGTATATCTCTTCCTTATCTTATGTGATTGACATATTTTCGGCGCTAGCCTTGCAGCTTTATTAGGCATATCTTTTTGCTGGCTAACCCTTGTCAATTACTAACAAAAATGGGGAGAATCATCCCACCTAGAAGGTCCGATTATATCTTTTTGCAGGACTTTGTAGGTGCAAGCATTGAGGGGGAGATTTTGAAGAAAATCGAGTCTGTACATGTCCTTTTGTAAAGATTATGTTGTATATCTGTATTGACATGTAAATGGGTGTATATTACTTTCTGATTAAGGGTCAATCATGATAAGGAGTCATGATTTGTCTAGGTTAGATGTTTTGTCACGCAATTGAGCGATAACTAGGTTGGGTTTGGGATCCAAGGATGAAAAATCGAAAGAAGGCTCCTCAACCCTTGGAACGCCAACAAATTCTGATATGGACTTCAAAGTAAACAGGCAATCCCGATCGCCAACCTCGACATTGAAGGAGGGGGGCGAGGACGTGACATGAACACAGGATGCATAGAATTTCCTAACAACATCAAATTGGACCGGGCCCCCCATGTGGAGTACGGGGCCCCAATTGATGGCATCCAACATAGAACGCACATTGTAGTCAGACAAGTCACCCAAATGGACTGATTTTTCACAGACGACCTCCTTATCTTTGAAATCATCCCAATGGGTGGAATTAGATGCGACATTTTTCCCCAAAGATTTGGATTTAACAGGGGGAACCGAAGAGGAGGCAGCCCCTTTCCCTTTGGAAGCTGCTTTCTTGGACTTTAAATGGCGAGGAGGAGGCCTAGATTTTGCCTTGGGACGATCGCTCCTCCTCAAAGGGAGCTCATCCTCGCTCTCTTGGGATGACATGGAAGCTTCAAGAAGGTCTCTAAACACTCCAAGAGATGAAGGAAAGGGATGAACCAAAGAAGATAGAGAGTGAAGAGAAGGAATCCCTTACCAAATGAGTGAAAGAGAAGAGGAGTGAAGAAGAGAAGGTTAGAACCCCGAATCTTGCAATGAATCAGCTCAAACTCACCTTGGAGAGCAAGAGGGGGAGCTGGAGCACCGAGTGGAGGTGAAGAAATGGCAAGGACTGACCTAAAGTGAGCTCCAAACGGGTTAAATACCCCCCCTACCCGGTCGGCTGACGCACGGACGCAGCTGCTTAAGTGCTGCACGACCGGTCGTGACCGGTCGTGGGACGCAAAAAGGCTTCCAGCAAGGTTTTTCTACTCAGCCCGACCGGTCATGACCGGTCGGCTGGCTTAACTGGACGAGTCCAGAAGGTTTTTGAGAGACGCCCGACCGGTCTTGACCGGTCGGCTGGCAATTTTGCCGCCTTTTTTACACGGATCCTGTACTGGATCACCTGGAATGAGAGTTTGTCCTTTTGGACAGACCTTTAACACCAAGTACCCTTATCAAGGATACAACATCCATGGTCATGGTGTACCAAGGTACACCTAATACAAAATGAGGGACCCCTAAGGTCCAGATATGACAATAAATGGCTAGAAATTGGGACTATGATCCCGGATATTCGAAGAAAGCAATGAAAAGAGGCCATGATCCTCAGATATACCTATAACGATCAGAAAGAGAGGCTAAATCCTCAGATTTTTCCTGCAAAACATACACATTGTTAGATAAACTAAATACATCCAACACCAATGGACTTCTGGAGGTTCGAAAATCGAACCGAGTCCAAAGGTTTCGTTAGGATGTCAGCTAGTTGATTCTCGGTAGGCACATGTTCGAGAGATATTATATGATCTTCAACCAATTCTCGAATAAAATGGTGCCTAATGTCTATGTGCTTAGTGCGCGAGTGCTGAACTGGATTTTTTGATATATTTATGGCACTCGTATTGTCGCAAAATAAAGTCATTGTGCCTTGTTTGATCCCATAATCGGTCAAGGTTTGTTTCATCCATAATAACTGGGCACAACAACTACCAGCAGCAATGTATTCTGCTTCGGCTGTGGATAAAGAGATAGAATTTTGTTGAGGTGTTTTGGGTGCTGAGAACTCATGACGAATGCCCAATTCATCGCATAATGCCTTGAAGCGATGATCTTCAAATTCACCGCCGTGATCACTCCTGATTCTTGCTACCATGTATCCTTTTTCATTTTGAAGTCGCTTCACTAGTTTTTTTAATTCCTCAAAAGTGTCAGATTTTTCTCTTAGGAAGGCGACCCATGTGAATCTGGAGTAATCATCAACGACTACAAAGAAGTATCGTTTTCCACCTTGGCTAAGTACCCTGGTAGGACCAACTAGGTCCATGTGTAGCATTTCAAATGGTTTTGATGTGACCAGGATAGAGGTTCTCTTGTGTGCAACCTTGATTTGTTTACCTTTTTGGCATGCGGCGCACACAGTATTTGGTCTTTTACCCATCCTGGGTAGACCTCTCACCAAATTTTTCTGACTCAGTTTAAACAGATTTCTATAATGCACATGACCGAGTCGATGGTGCCATAACTCTGTTTCATCCTGAACGGCCACATGACACATGGTGGAGGAGCTTGAATTGTTGTGATTTTCAATGACATAGCAGTTGTCTCCTGTGCGTAGACCTTTCATGACTAATTTTCCTGTAGAGTTCAAGATCTTGCACATATCTTTGGAGAAGCTTACTGAGTGCTCTTCATCACAAATCTGTGAGATACTCAGTAAGTTGTGTTTGAGGCCATCAACATACAACACATTTTCAATTTCGGGCAAACCTGGCCCTGTGATGGTTCCTTTACCAATGATTTTAGCTATGCTCCCATCACCAAATGTGACAGACCCACCATCAAATTCGTCATATGCACAAAATTGAGATCTATCACCTGTCATGTGTCTAGAGCAACCACTATCCAAGTACCATCTAGGGGTATTCCCAGCTTTTAAGGCAGTATGAATGACCAAGCACTTGTTCTTAACAACCCATTTAGTTGTTGTCCTTTTATGAGAGGTGTTCTTCTGGTGGGATTCTCTAGTTTTCTTGGGAGAATCAGATTTTTCTTTTTCACGCAAAAGAAGAGCAGTTTTCAAATACAGCATTTTAACTTGCTCCAATAGTTCATCCATCCTCTTGTCCTTCCTAGGAAGAGCAGGATAATTCTTTCGAATGTTTCCCCTCTTAGGTGAAGAATGCATGGGAGGATTTCAATTAGCTTGGACATTTTTCCCGGTCGGTACAAATTTACCTTTCAAGTTTCTGATCGGATTTTTGAATACCAAGCACTCAAATTTTAAGTGGCCAATGTCTCCACAAGCATGGCAGACAGGAGATGCTCTAGTTTTACTCCCTGATGCACCATGATCTTTTCTTACAATTGGATGGACTAAGGTTGTTTTTGAAGTGTGACTATCATAGCCCAAACCTCTTTTGTCCCTTGGTGATCTTACAACACCTAGGAGTTTTTCAAGATTTTCTTCTCCTTGGGCGAACCGTCTTCTAGAGTCAACGACTTGACACTTAAGACGATCAATTTCAGTGTTCGCCTCTTTGAGTTCTTTCTCAAGTCTAGCATGCTTGTCTAGAGATTCACCACTTATGAGCTTTTTCTTTTCTTGTTCAAGCTCATCATTCTTCTTTTTCAGCTCTTCTAAATCTTAACTCATCTTTTGATTCTCTATTTTCAATCCGTCAAGATTTTTCATCAGTTTGTCATTTTCAGCCTTCATTTGGCCCAACTTGTTGATGGTATTTATATTTTCAATGTATAATTGGTTGTAAACCTCCTGAAGGCCTTCCTCCTCATTTTCATCATCACTCAAGGAATCATTTTCTGTGTTGGAGGATTCATGATCATCAATGTCTCCGGTGATCTTTGCAATGGGCTCAATTTGAGGCACAATATCAGTAATGGAGGCCATTAAAATTCTGATTGAACCTTGCTCCTCCTCACTTTGGTATAGGACTGATTCTGATTCAAATTCTTCAGTCTCATCCCATGTAGCCGCCATTGCCTTTTTCTTGGCTTTGTTATTGGTGCACTCGGATGCAATGTGACCAAATCCTCTACACTTGTAGCATTGAGGGTCTTTTGACTTAACAAATTTTCCTTTGTTGTTCTTAGAATCAAAAGGTTTACCCTTCTGGTAGGGTTTCCTTCTAGAAGTATTTCCCTTAGTTTTGAAGAATTTTTGAAATTTCTTGGCCATAAGTGCCATTTCTTCTAAGTCTGAATCTTCCTCACTACCACATTCAGATTCTTGTTTTTTGTGAGAAGATTTCAGGGCTGTACTTTTGGATTTGGAGAGAGTTTTGAAACCTAGCTCATAGGTTTGAAGGGACCCGAGGAGTTCTTCAACTTTCATGGTATTTAGGTCCCTACATTCTTCGATGGTAGTAACTTTGGAAGAGAACCGGTTCCGGTAGGGATCTCAGAATTTTCCTACATAGTCTATGCTCCGGAACGGGATCCCCCAAGCCCCACATTTCATTTGTAATCTTGTTCAGCTTGGTATAGAAGTCAGTAAATGTTTCATGCTCCTCCATAGTAATATTTTCAAATTGTGTGGAGAGGCGCTGAAGTTTTGAGTTTTTAACAATGCTTGTTCCTTCATGAGTAACTTCAAGGATGTCCCATGCCTGCTTACTGGTTGTGCAATTTTGAATCCGGCCAAATTCATCTTTAGATACTGAACAAAAGATGGCATTCAGCCCTTTGGCATTACAGACCCGTTGAGCTTTTATCATAATCGGTCCACATCGCCTTATCTTTAGGCTTGAGGACATCCGGTTCACCTTCCTTACATATAGTGACCATAGGGGGTTTATATCCAATATCAATCATATCCCTAACGTCCGAATCAATAGATTCCAAAAAGATGCGCATTCGGGCTTTCCAATATGGATAGTTAGACCCATCAAAGAAGGGAGGCTTAGTAACGGATAAAGAGTCCTCTCTAGACATATTTTCAAGCTCTCTTAGGATCTCACTCCGGGTTTTTAAACCTGAACGGAGGAACCCGCTTTGATACCAATTGAAATTGCGGTTTTACCGCCTATTGAGATACTTGGAGATATGCCTAATGTCCTAGAGGGGGGTGAATAGGACTTTTTAAATTCCAATTACAACCAAAACAGTGGGCCTTACATATACAACTTATTACCTAAGTAAATGCTTGATTATATATAATGAAGAGTTGTCCTTAAAATTAAGCTAGCATTCATGAAACAAATCCTAAAAACAGATTTAATCATCTCGTAGCCTCTAATCATGAGAAAACAAAGAAAGTAAATGCAACCAAATTTTCATGAGTGAATTCGAATTTGGAAAACTCATATCAATTGTAGATCCCTGTAACATACTAACAGGCAAGAGCACATACTTTTCCTGTCGTTCATCTCGAAAGACACCATCTTGCAGATTTTTAGACAGCACTGGAAACAATGTATGTGAATATCACTAACTGCAAAGGAACATGCAATGCAAATCAAATCAAAATTTATGCAGGAGGAAATACCACATAATATGTTGCAAACAATCTATGATTGTTGATGAAGGAAGGGAAAGAAAATATATATTGGAAAGGCAGAGCTCAAAGTGACCAACGTATCGTAAAGAGATTAGCATTAGAAATGAAATAAAAGAACTAAACTGAGATGGGAAGGTCTGCAGATTGAGAAATATGGTGCTGTGGAGAAAGTAATGTCAATAAAATGACTAAAGTCCTTAAAATACCAATCAATGATGTAATTAAATCGGTTCACGAATCATATTTCCTGATTTCAATATTGACACTCTAAATTAGTAAGATCTTTAAGGTTGCATTTGGATTCTCAATTGAATTGAATTGCAATAATTCAATTTAAAAAATGGAAATGCCCAGATGGGGCTAGCCCTCAGATCAAATTACAATCATGTCAGGTCCAACTCAAAACCCATGGGATTTCTGTATGGGTTATGTTACCATAATGTATGGGATTTCTTCTATACTAATTTTGGTTGTTCCAATTAAGTTCAATTGAGCTTCAAAATGCACCTGGGGTATTTATAAAACAAAACATATAACAAAAATAATAGACACTTCCACATGAATTTTGATTCTAGCAATTCAACTCAATCAGGCATCCAATACAAAGGCATGTGTGCAATGGTCGGGACTGTTTATTTGGAGGTGGTGGTGGAGCTCCAAACAAAGCAACGATCAAAATTCACTGTTCACTGGAAAAAAAATCCCAAAAAAGAGCTATCCAATTACTGGTTGTGATAGAGCCCATCCGCATGGCCCGTGAGATCAATGGCTCCAATCAACAAACATGTATGCCACATGTACGCTGAGATCAGAGATGCCTACACTACTATGAGATCAGAGATGCCTACACTACTATGACACTGGCGCAATATCAATTCTCTTTGAGCAATGCCAAAACACCAATCGGTAATTACCATGTTAAAAATGAGAAATGATCACATGCAGGCCCATCTTTCCTGCCAACTTGTTACGTGTGTAGTGTGTAGGACATCCATGCCGTGCAAAAGGGTAGGCCATAGTGCCTTGTGACATTGTTATGTTCTTCCCTCCAAGAGGGAGCGCTGAGCATTCAACGGATGGGCCACACCATCAATGTAAACGGACAGCACAGCCCATTGTCTGCCTCAACATACAGGCGTGGCCCTCATAATGAGCGGACTGGTCCGATTTCCAGAATGGGTAATCTGCACAGTGGGGCCCGATCTTTTGCACGGCTCAGATTTCCCCCGCACACGACAATTTGGCGGGAGAATGCTTATCCCCGACCATTTCCCAAGAAATCACCCCCCGAAACGGAACGATAGAAAAGAGAAAAAACAGCAACAAAATCACTAGGGTTTCAAGATCCAAGATCGTAGAAATAATCAGATTCTTGATTCCAAACCCAGAACGTTTGGGGTTTAGGGTTTGCAATCGAAGATTTCAGGCAATTCCCGATTTCGTTGATTGTGAAACGAAGAGAGAGAGAGAGAGAGAGAGAGAGAGAGAGAGAGAGAGAGATTCAGAAGAATAACGAAAATACCTTCGTAAGATGAGAAAAGGGGAAAGAGATCCTATCTCAAGAAGCAATCTTGGATCAGAACCTGTTTTCGAACTGTCTTATTCCTTGAGAGAGAGAGAGAGAGAGGTTGTTTCAAAACACTGCAGTCGATGCCTGTTAATCGGTAATTTGGATATTTATATAATGCTGTTTGGAGCAGGAATTGAAATCTTGGATTTTCGGTTATTTCGAGCAGCTATGGATTTCTTAAAATCCTGAATTTCAGGACCAGCTTTTTAGTCCCGTATTTGTGAAATTATTTTAACTATTGTTTGGTACGTGGGCTTAAGAGGGATTGGGCGCGGATTGCCTGCGAAAGCCTTTGTAGGCATCTCCTGCGCAAGGAATCTGGGTGGGGCCCACCGTGAGGTTTGTGAGAAATCTACGCCGTCCAACCGTTTTGTGAGATCATTTTAGGCGTTGCGACCAAAATTGAGCGGGATCCAAAACTCAAGTGGGCCGCACTAAAGCAAAAGGTGTGTAGGGAGATTCTTACCGTTGAAACCTCTATGGGGTCCACAGTGATGTTTATATGCCATCCATACCGTTCGCAATGTCATTCCTACTGAGATGAACTGAAAGCAAAAATATTATCCTGATTCGAAACTTCTGTGGCCCCATGAATATTTCAACCGTGGAAGTTCAATTGTCATGTTTTCGGCCCACTCAAGCCTTGGATGTCGTTTAATTTTGGTTGCAACGCCTAAAATGATCTCACAACCCCCCCCCTGCAATGATCTCACAAACGCATTTCCTTCTCTCTAATTGAATCAGCTATGCTAGCAAACTAGCAAATATGATCAAGTAAAGGAATACTTTCGGATTAGTTCGGGTGCTCCGCAAGCTAGCTCATTAGAGATTAAACTCCAAGATTCTATATTTTGCAACTTAGGAGTCTCCTTTGAAATTAAAAATGAGTGAAATTCCTGAATTTTGAACCACTGTTAATTTAGCATTTGGGATTTTCAATGGTGTCAGATGACCACACTTACAAATCCTAGATTTTGATTTCGAACCCGATGCCAAGCAACCCCTCATTGGAGTTATCTAATATACCGTTTACACCATGTTGAATATGATATTTTAGGCACTAAAAATAGTACATGTGGCATATATTAACTTAGATTAACCAGCTTTATTGTGAAAACCAGTGTCTTTAAGTTGTAGTCCAAAAATCCATATTGAATGGACAATTCTAATATTTGATTTGCTTATTTATTGAAATAATACGATTGCATATTTTCATTTTTAATTGTCCAATAAATGTCCACCATCCTTAGATATGGTAACCAAATAAGTGTAATATTTAAAAATATATCTAGGCTAGTAACTCCAATTTTGGGCAGTTTAGTTTGAATTAGAGGGCTGATTGGCACTTTATATTGGAGCCTATTTGAGGGGATTTTGACCCAAAGCCATTGATGGATGCTATGTATTTGGAGGCAAATAGATTCGGAGGTATTTTAAGTACATTCTTTTAATGTATTTCGATATATTAGGTTTTGTCGGGGATTAAGCGTAATATTTAAAATGAGTGAAATTTGAAGTTTGAGGTCTCCTTTGGAATAAAAAATGAGTGAAACTCAAAATGGCTTTTTAGCTCCCTTTCTTATGGTGGGAGAGTGAAGGGTACAAACCCGTTTTGCACGAGGCAATTAATGCGCGTGTGTAAGAATCTATTTTTTCAATACACTAATCTTAACCGTTGAAGGGGAGGCCAAGATCTAGACAGTTGAGTAGAGAAACACAACAACGGTCCAGATTCAACTGAAAAAATGCCCAAAAGTGGTTGCAGGCAAGGTATCGCAACGTGTGGTACAGGACATTCTTACCAGTAACATGGCACTTGAGAACATCAGTACCGTTGAAACGGTACGTCTCACTACAAGGATCATCAGGAACAAAAATCAGGCCTGTAAGATCATTAAGTAGGCCATACCATTGAGAACAATGGACAACCGACAATCTGTCTTAACATACAAGTAAGGCACGCCCAGTTGGCAAAACAGCCTGGTTTTTCAGAAGGGTGATCTTCAAGGTGGGGCCTATTTTCTTAATGGTATTGATATCCTACATAAGTGGAATGTTGGCACTAAATATGGTACGGTACCATAACGTTTGGTACCACTGATTGTAGTAAGCGAGGAGACTGAGGAGACGAATCCAACGTCCACCGCGTTGCTAATGACACGCTGGTTCACCAATAAGATGGATGCACGTGTACATTGACTAACGGCTGTTGCTTAGTTTTTTTCCTTCCTTTTATTACCGTCCGTTTTCTTCCTACGAGTGGTTTCACGCTATGAGTTATTTGTCTGATTAATAGGGCAGAGGGCATCTTAATCTTCGGCCCCAACTAACGGATGGACCTGATCCATTACACGCATACTACATTCCCACGCGGGCAGTGATTCGCCTCTTCTCTTTCTTTGCGCGAATCGCCCTCCATCATCCTTTTCCTTGCTATCGAAGGGAGCGTCAAGCGTGCGTGAGAACATGAAGGCAGTCCACGCGGTTTTCGGACTGAGTAAACTCTGTGGGGCCCACCGTGGTTTATGTATTTTATCCACTGTACATTTCACCAGGTAATTTTATGGCCTGAGCCCAAAAATGAATTATATTAAAATCTCAAGTGGACCACACTACGTGAAATAGTGTGAATTGAACAGTTACCGTTTAAAAATTCTTGAGGGCCGCATAAGTTTTGTATAAGCTGATATTTTTTCTTCTTCATCTATGTCTATATGATGGCAAATAAACATCACTATGGACCTAGGAAGGTTTCAATGGTGGAAATCATCATTTTGATTGTTTCCTATGATGTGGTCCACTTGAGCTTTGGATATACTTCAATTTTGGGCTCAACAGCTAAAATGAATTGTAGAAGAGGATGGAAGGAGTGAATAAACCACATACATTTCAGATGGGCCCAATAAAGTTTACTAAGTATGATAAAAGCATATCCAATTTATCAGGGAGTAGGTTAACGAGAAATATGGCTCTTATGTTTGACCGATCAACGAAAGTGCTCTATTATAGCTAAAAGATATTTTTGTAGTCTTAGATTACTATTCATTGATTTTTTCAGATCATTTTGCCCCTCTATCCCTTTTCAGATGATATGACTCTTGAGTGACCTGCAAGCTAAAGCTGATTTCAACCAAATTAAGGGAGTAAGTCCCAACAAATAGTAAAATGGCCTCCTATGCAAAATCAGATCTGTTTGTTTGAACCGGCCACTCTTGGAACTCCGGGTGAGACCTTATCGGATTACTACGCAGCCACTTGGTGGCCCACAAAAGTACCAACAGTTTTCATTAATTTCAGAACTGTTTCTTTCACTGTGATCCACCTATGTTAAGTTTCGCCATCGATTTTTGGCCCATGCCATGAAATTAAAACCCTCATCCTCTGGATGTTGTGGATTTTCCTATAGACAGCAAGCGGCCACGCAAAAGCCAAGGCATTTACAAGATATGGGGCTTGCCGCATCAACCTAGAAAAAGTTTTTTTTTGGCTTCTGTTAGGGTATTATGGATCACAGATGGGAGAGTTGGATCCCAGATTTGTACTGTGGATCACAGAAGAGAGAGTTGGATCGTAGCAAGGAACGATGGATCATAACTGGGAGAGTTGGATTGTAAATGGGAGAGTTGAATAACAAATGCATATTGTGGATCGCATATGTGAGTGAGAGTTAGATCACAACAGGGTGTTGTGGATCACAGATGAAAGAGTTGGATTGCAAATGTGTATTGTGGATCACAGATGTGAGAGTTGGATCACAAATATGTACTGCAGATCGCAGAGAGGAGAGTTGGATCACAGTAGGATAATGTGGATTGTAGCAGGGTACTTTGGATTGCAGATGTGAGCCATGGATCGCAGACTGCGATCCACTTCACACATCTATGATCCAGTGTACACATCTGCGATCCACTTCATATATCTGTGGTCCACTTCACACATCTGCGATTCATAGTTGCCAACTGCAACTCCATGTCGCCCAGCTATGATCCATGGATCTTACTTGTGATCCATCTGTGATCCATGGATCTCACTAAAGCATATGGTGGATCAAATGCTTATAAAATAGTATTAAAAATCCCATTACAAACACAATTATTTGGATGGTGGATCAAATGCCTATAAAACATTATTGTAAATCCCATTACAAACACAAAAAGATTAGAGGATGGCTAAATGGCCCCCGTGGGAGAATACATTCTGGTGGCATATTTGCTAAGCTCTGATACTTGACCTTTCTCTCCAGCCCTCTCTCTGATATCATGTGAAATCAATGTAATTTTCTTTGCTAATCATGCGATGCACCCATACTGTTAGTCACATGATGCACCCACTGGTGTAATTAGTGTGTCTCCTTAGCATTTGAACCTGAGACCGGCTGTTGAAACGCTAAGGCATCTTCCAATTGGGCTAGTAGGTGGACACAAAACATAATTTATAGACGTTTCTCCACTCCCACGCTTGAATTTGTTCTCACATTACTTCACATTGCATGTAACTGTAGGAGAAACAAAGTAATTAATTCCAAGCAAGGGTGAGCCATTCAAAAGATAAATGTTAGAGAGGCTTGCCAATTATGGCCTTTTGCTCCACCACATGATAATCATGTTGTTAATCTAAAAGCTCCTGCTGCAGATAGGCCACACCACTCCATCATGGAAAGCTATGTCAAAAGCATTTGTCAAGGTACGATAGATAACAAGGATCTACATTCAATAGTTTTGACACCTTTGGAGGGGCCTTTGTAATGAGTGGCCTAGATGATCAAGTTGTTAAGAATCATTGCTAAGTCCTATATTAATTTGGCTGCTCACGATATTAATTAGCATGCTTTTGGTTAAGTCAAATTGAAAAAAATGATTAGTAGTTTATAGGATTATGAAATATAAAGCCTTTTCTATGTATAGGCATACGCTAGTATGTGTGCACTATATATAAGGCTGTGCACGGTTCGGTCGGTTCGGTTTTGAGGGAAAATATCCAACCGAACTGACTTGGTCGGTTTTGAATATTTAACAACCGAATCGAACCGATGAACTGTTACCAACCGAACCGAACCGGATAAATTCGGGTTGGTTCGGTTTTGTTGGTTTTGCCGGTTTGGGCCTCAATCCAAAACTTTTGTGGCCCATAAAATGCTTCTAATGGTTATTCATCATTGTTTCCAATGGTATGATTTACTTGAGATTTGGATCTTCTCGAGGTTTGGAATCATGTCTTAAAATGATAGATGGAAATAAACTAACAAAATGGATATACAAAATATACATTAAGGTGGGCTCCACACAGTTAGGATAACAACCACTGAACTGTTACCCTAATTCACTCCCTCATTGTGTTGCAGAGTCCGTGTCTATGTAAATTTTTTTTACTTGACATGAGGTAATTGATAATGTAGTTTAAATGGGCCCTAATATCATGCATTTTAAAAATCCACTCCAACTAGCAGGTGACTAACCCAATTTTAGGCCTAAAGATGAAAAACCAGCGTCATCTTTGATACAAGAGGACCACACGATTGGAAATAGTGTACAGGCCACATTACCTTCCAAACTCTTTTTCTTGGTGTGGCCCACTTGAATTATAGATAAAGATGATATTTCAATCTTCGGCCTAATTACTTGGGGTAGCACCCTTACTGGTTAGAGTGGATTTCATGTAAATATTGAAGTGGGGTCTACCTCAACTTGTCACACACACACACACACACACACACACACACACACACACACACATATCGGTTCGGTTCAATTGAAAACGGTTTATAATTTTCACAAACCGACAACCAAACCGATACTCTTGGTTTTTTATATTAAAAAACCAACCCGACCCTAGATAAATTGGAAAATCGACCGAAATCAATTGGTTCGATCCAATTCGGTCGGTTTTATCATTTTGGTCGATTTTTTGAACAGCCCTAACTATATACAAAAGTTGGATGAACTAGTGTTATATGCTCCCCGGTAACCCAAATCTCTATGGGGCCTACCATAATTTTATTGTTATATCCACTACGTCCATTAGTTTTATTAGCTCATTTAAGACATGAGTCTAAACACTAAGGAGATCCTAAACTCAAGTGGGCCATGTCATGAGAAACAGTGGGGATGAGGACACCCACCCCTGAAACCCTTCAAGGGCCCAAATTGATTTTTAAATGCCATCCAATCCATTCATAAGGTGATTCCCACTTGGATGAGGAGAAAACAAGAATATACCCCTTATTCAAAACTTTTATGACCCCACTAAAGTTTCAATTGTGGGTGTTCAATCTTCACTCGTGTGGCCCACTTGAGTTTTGGATCTCCTTCATGTTTGCGCTGATGTTGTAAAATGAGTTGACAAAATAAATGGCTGGAGTGGATATAGCAGAAACATCTTGGTAGGGCCCCTCAAAGCTTTGGGTTAAAAGTAGACCTTGCAAAATTCAACCTGACCCGCTAGCCTGACTCGGTTTTTTCTAGTTTAGGATTAGAAAATTTGAGCCAAATTCAAATTTTGGGTTGACCTGACCCGATCCGAATTTTTATGGGTTGGGTTAGGGTTCAAGGTGACCCGAACTGACCCAACCGGAATCATATAGGAGTTAAGTAGACTATTATATATTGATTTTCTTATTAGTTAAATAATGCATAGTTTTTTTTTCTCACATATCCTGCTGGGAATTGTCCATATATCTATCAATTTAATAAACATGTGCACACCAATTATCACATTTTATAACATGTAGAACTAAAATATCATGAGATTTTTTATTTATTTCTGGAGCTCATTTATTGGAGAACCGAAATGGTAGATAACGATCTATATAATAAATTAATAAAATTATAAAATAAATTAATAAAATTATCTTAATGATTATATTTATTGATTGTTGATAGGAATTTATTGGACGGTTAAAATGAAAGGATCAAATGGTTACATTTCAATAATTGTGTCCATAATTTAACTATTTAAAAATTTTAATCTCAAATGGTCTGGTTGATTTGATCCAATGGTCAAAAAGTAAAAATAAAATTGCTGGACATTAATTGGATGGTTCAGATGAAATATTAAATGTTACTTTCAAAATTTTTAACGTGCAGGAGTATCAAGCACCATTTTCTGTCAACGATGCATTTAAAATAGCTATTATAAATTCTCTCTTTAGAAAACCCTAATTGCATATTGCAAAGAATGGGCTTCTTTCAACCGCACGAGATAGTGAGAGAGGAAGTTGCTATGGAGAAGCCATTACACATCTAGTTTAATTTACAAATTAGTTAGTTGATCATTAAATTGCGGGTCAACCCGACTCGACCTGACCCGATTTAATTTGGGTTGGGTAAGGGTTGGGAAAATCCAACCCGAATTCAATTTGGGTCGGGTTAGGGTTGAGGTGTAAATGACTTGACCCGAACTTGACCCGACCCGAACCGACCCATTGCCACCTCGAGTTAAAAGTAGTCTTTTATCTTTTAGCCTTTTTCTTTCACTTCCTCTTTCCTTTTCATCCATGACGCTCCTCTCCATGGTGTTGCTTGTGGATTCTCTACACAGGTAGCTGTTGAGAAGTAAACACGCTCCTCTGCCTACATGGAATGTGTGGTCTACAGTAGTATTTATAGATTTTGACCAATACAGCGAGAGAGGGGCGGTCATGATGATCAGATGGTTCATTCTATTACTAATTTTTCATTGCATGATTTTTACAATGAATGTAGAAATGTAGGCCTGAACATAAAACAACGATGTGGACTGCATACTCACCTCGACACTACTCTGTGGGCCCAACCATGATGTACGTACTTTATACATGCCGTTTATCCATTTTTCCAGCTCATTTTAGGGCATGAGCCCAAAAATGAGGCAGATCAGGTCACGCAGTCTTGGACGAAGGGATAACACAAATATCAGCTTGATCATGGCCCCTATAAGTTTTTAATGCTGCGGCATTCAATCACCACTATTTCTTGTGGTGTGGCAACCTCAGATGTGGATGTACCTCATTTTTTAAGGAAGGCCAATTAGGTGAATTGAGCTCAAAACAGGCTGGGGTTCCAAGGGGTCCACTGTGATGCATGGATTTATCAACACTATTTATTAGGGCAGTAAATGCTTAGGTTTGGGGCGGATTTAACCAAAACCAGACTCAACCATTTATTAAATGGGTCTCTATACAAATTTTAGCTCCAAATCCTTTTATTAAATGGTCTATGTTGAGTCTAAGTCAACCCTATCGAACTCATTTATAAATGGGTCTAGGCCTAGTAGAGGGAGATCCACCTAGGCCCATTTATAAATAAGTTGGGTCTAACGGATTTGGTTAAGGGATATCCAAGCCCTGAACCTGGCCCACTTATAAATGGATCTGGTTAGGTCTAACGGTTCTGGGTCACTTTGATTTTATATCAAAATTAATCAATGCCAATTAAATTGAGCTGGCCCTCTTGAGTTTTGGATCTGCCTCATTTTTAATCTCATGTCCAAAGATGAGCTAGAAAAATGGATGGACTGAGGTAGATTTCTCACAAACATTATGGTGGGCCCCACTTAGCATTACAACGTAGGAATTTCCTACAAAAGCCTTTCACATGCAATATGCATACATCCTAATTCACTAATCTTGCCATTTTCAGCATGCTGATTCAGATTTCATGGTTCCCTGTATTCTCAATCGGACATGGGGTGCATTTCTCGTTTTCTCATGTTACTTGTTAAGGCATACACGCAATTTACTGGGTTTAAAATCGGATCTAGATGGATTCAGGGTCTTAGTGGGTTCCTTGCAACATAGACTAGACAGCCGATTTACTAAATGGGTTTGGTTCTGGTCAAGTCGGGTCAAGCCTAATATAAAGAAAATCAGATCCAGATTCATTTAGCAATTGGGTCTGTCCCTAAACTCAAACCCGTACCATTTAACAAACGGGTCAGGTATGGATTGGGTCTAAATGAGACGGATCTAGGTATCCCATCAGGTCCTCTGGCCAGAGCGAATTAGTTGTTACCCTTGTAACAACTTAGTGGGTGTTACCCTAACCGTGTGGGGCCTATCTTGATGTATTTTTTGTATACCTAGTTCGTCCATCTATATCTCCATCTCATTTTATGGCGTGATCCAAAATCACGAGAAGATCCAAATCTCAGGTGGACCATAACAATAGAAACAATGATGAGTAACCATTAAGAATATTTTGTGGGCCACAAAAGTTTTGGATCAATCTGATCTTTCTAATTTCCTTTCAAACAAATCTTGTTGATGTTATTAACAGGTTGGAGTGCAAATAAACAATAACAAAACGTTACGATAGGTCCTTTGGAATTTTTAATGGTGAGGTACTCAATCAAAATGTTTTCTGTGGTGCGGTCCATCTGAAATTTGGATCTGGATAAATTTTGGTACTCCATCCTAAAATGGCTTGGAGGATGGACGTCGTGGATATACAAAAAATCATCAAGGTGGGCCCCACAGTAGGGGTAACACACACTAAGCTATTACTCCGATAACACCTAATTCGCCCCCCCTCTGACCCATTTATAGCCATAATGTCTATCTATTTCACCCTATTATTTTAGGATATAATCCAAAAAATGAGGTAGATCTAATGCGTAAGGGCCTGTTTAGGCACTTGTATTAGAATGTATTAGATGGGATTGAGTTTGCAAATCCCACATTTCCAACCCAATGCTCTGTTTGGACTTCTTTGGTTGGTGATGGTTCACCACGCCCGATACAACATTCAGTTGAGGGGGATTCACTCAATCCCACTTCATATCCACCAACGCTCCCAACAGAGACCAAATCGGGAGGGATTGTGCCTGGGTTGTGTGGAGCCCACAACGATGTCGTGATAAATTCACTATGTCCATCCATTTTTTGAGATCAATTTAGGACACGGACAAAAAAATCAAGCAGCTCCAATGCTCAAGTGGACCACACTACAAAAAGCAGTGGGGATTGAACACTAACCATTGAAAAGCTTTCGGGGGATTGAACACCTACCATCTAATCCCACTGGCCAAACGGGCCCTAAGTGGACCACATAGTGGGGATTAAATTCCCACCATTAAAAACTTATTGAGAGCGGCATAAGTTTTGTATCAAGATGATATTTGTGTTTCCTGTCTGGATCATTTGCTTGGTCTCAACAAGATTTTTCTGTTTGATGATCACTAATTCAACCAGCTCAGTACTAATGTTGTCAACTGTTGCATTAAATGTAGTCAGTGCTAACACATGTGCTAAGTTGGACCAACCAGGTGTTAGCAAATAGGAAAATCCTGTTGAATCCGAGCAGATGCTGCTCTTGATTCTTGTGTTTGGCATTCATCCATTTCTATATAATCATACAAACACAGGTTGGATGGCAAATAACCATCATGGCAGGCCTTAGAAACGTTTCAACAGTGGGTGTCAGTACTATCACTGCTGCTTCTTGTAGTGTGGTCCACTTGAGCTCGGATTTGCCTATTTTTGATATTATATCCTCAAAATGACATCGAAAAATGGATAGACGGTGTGATAAACCCATTCCTAGCTCGGGAGAGGCGAGAGTAGTACCTAATCCCTGTTATTTTTAAGGCTCATGCCGTAAATAAGCTACAAAAAGGAATGGACGGCGTGTGTAAAGCACTTACATCAAGGTGGGGCCCACTGATCACTGAATGGCAGGCTTAGTGCGCAATCCTCGTCCATAAAACAAGGAGAGTCAAAGAAAGACGCTATTATATCTCTACTCTACAGCTCCACTTGTGCATGGTTGACTAGAGAGGCTGCCGCCTCTTTTTATAAAGATCCCACCGGCGTCTCACGCTCCTCCGCCCAACTGCGGAAAGGCCCTTCTTCTTCCTCTCTTTCTCCTATTTTCTGACCATGGCCGGAGCTTCAACAGCTGCATCTCGGAATCAAAGGTCAGTCGCTCCCCCAGACTTATCTTTTCTGTTTGGATTTTTCAATCTCTCTGCTTTTCTTATCTTTTTGCGAAACTTGGAACGTTTCTCAGTACACGTTGCAAATTTCTACCAGATCTAAAACGGACCGGAATCCTCTACAATACCTGTTTCACGCACCCAAGCTATGTGGGTCCCACCATGTTTTACATTCTATACTCTATTCCAGGCCATGGAAAAGCAATAAAATCAGCCAGATCCACTACTCAGGTGGGCCATGCTAAAGGGAGCAGTACTGGGGACTGGATGCCAACCATAAAACCGGGGTTAAGGGAAGAAAAAAAATTAGCTTTTTCCGAGCAGCATACACCACACGAAATTAGAGGCTTTGGGAGCAATTTTACGTTATTTCCATTTGTGTGGCCCATCTTAGTTTTGTATTGTTCTGATATTTTATACGGACGGTTCAAATAAAAGTTCTAACCTTATTGGCGGAGTGCATTTACATATACAACATTGTGGGCTCCACAGATCTTGCGTGTTTTACGTGCTGAGCGCCTAGGAGACAATCCCAACCGATGGCTAAATGATCTCTTGATGGTTCACATACCTAACTGCACGTGATGATATTTAATTGGACAGCAAGACTTTTGTAAGAGATGGCTGACTCAAATACATACTCAGCCAAACAAAACATGCTTTATGATAGCCCCATTTTTTACAATGGCTTGCCAATCAATCAAATCTCACCATGCAAAGCTCATAGAGGAAGGGGTAGCATCCAATCTGAGTACGATGGACCCAATTCAGTCAACCGAGGATAACACAAGTTCGATCATGCCATGACCATGAGACCCCATGTGTATGTGGTATATTCATGTTGTACTTTTGTTTTGCCAACTCATCTTAGGGCATATCTTAGGGCATGACCTGAAAATGAAGCAGATCCAAATTTTAACCACCTCACTAGAAACAATGATCATTGATTGCTTGTGGGTCAGGGGTGTCAATGGGCCGGGCTTGGGGTATGTGTTGGCCTGAATTTTGCACTATACCAGCCGGCCCTACGTAAAGTTCTAATTTTTCAGGCCCTAGCAGGGCCAATTGCCACCCCTACTTGTAGGTCACAAAAGTTTTGGATCAAGCCGATATTTGTGTTTTCCTTTATTTAGGTTTTTGTTGCCTTATCAATTGGTTGGATGACAAATAAACATTGCAGTGGGCGCTAGAAAGCTTTTAATGGTTGGCATTAATCACCATTTTTTCCTGAGGTTTAGTCTAGATGAGCTTTGGATCTCCTTTATTTTTGGACTTCTACCTTAAATTGAGTTGGCAAAATGGATAGACACTGTGCATACACAACACAAACATTAAAGTGGACCGCACAGTCATAGCCTGACCCCGCAGAATGAAACTATATTTAATTAATGAGGTCAAGAAGAATCTGAATCCTGCTTGCCACTAACATGAATTTTCTATTTCGGATTGGTCCTTATCATTACTTACATTGTCAGCACTGCCATGATGTGGTCCAATCACATTTCAACAAACATAATAATTCTAGTTTGTGCCCAGCTGAGGATCCCATCAGAGCTCAAGGACGCGGATTGCTCCAAAAGCCTTTGGCAGGCATCTCCTGCGTTCAGAATCTAGGTGGGGCCCACCATGATGTTTGTGAGAAATCTACGCCGTCCAACCGTTTTGTGAGATTATTTTATGCTTTGCGACAAAAAATGAACTTGATCCAAGACTCAAGTGGGCCGCAATAAAGCAAAAGGTGGGTAGGGAAATTCCGACCGTTGAAACCTCTATAGGGTCCACAGTGATGTTTATATGCCATCCATACCGTTCATAATGTCATTCCTACTGAGATGAACTGAAAACACAAATATTATCCTGATTTGAAACTTCAGTGGCCCTACTGAATATTTCAACTGTGGAAGTTCAATCGTCACATTTTCAGCCCACTTGGGTCTTGGATCCCATTCATTTTTTGTCGCAATGCCTAATATGATCTCACAAAATGGTTGGACGGCGTAGATGTCTCACAAACATCATGGTGGGCCCCACCTAGATTCCAAGTGCTAGGAGATGCTTGCCAAAGGCTTTCGCCTTCCCCGTCAGGAAATAGTGCATTTGGTAAGGCCTAGGGCTGTCAACGGGTCGGATACGGGCCGGATCAGTGATGATCCGAATCCGACCCGATTAAGAATATATCCGACCCGAATCCGACCCGAATCCGATTCGGATCACAAGTATATGATCCGAACTCGACCCGATTAAATTTTTCGAAATCCGTTTCCGATCCGATTATGATCCGACCCGATATCCAACCGGATATCCGAGAGAGGAGAGAGAGAGGAGAGAGAGAAAGAGAGAGAGAAAGAGAGATTATCCTATGTTTTTATTTTATTTTATTTTATTTTATTTTATTTATTTATTTTTTTTATCGGGTCGGATCGTTAACGGGCCGGATCAAGGTTGATCCGAATCCGACCCGAATATTAAACAGATCATCTTTGGATATCCGTATCCGACTCGAATATTAAACAGATCATCTTTGGATATCCGTATCCGACCCGATTATCCGATTATTGATCCGAATCCGATTAAATCGGATCGGATACGGATCGGATACCGATCAAGATCCGTGCCATTGACAGCCCTAGTAAGGCCCCAAGTGGTAAGATTTGATTGATCTTGCCAAAGTGACGTTGATGAGTATGAGCACGGATGAGGTATTGCCTGAGCCTATCCAGAGCTCGGGGCATTGGGAGAGAGGAGGTGTGACATGACTGTGTCAGGCTTGCTGATGTAGCAGGTCTTCCCCGACAACCTGCTCTTCAACAATACAAATTTGACACGTATGTGCCAGGTCTGGCCTCTCTTGGGCTCAGGACAGGCTCAGGTAGTAACTAATCCAAGCTCCATAAGTACCTGCCGACGAACCACTTTCAATGGAAGCAGGTTGGATGGTGACCCCAACACCACCTGTATCCCTGGTGACCGGACTCTATGGATCCACTCGATGTATCTCAGGTGGACCATACGGCAGGGATTGAATTACTATCATTAAAAAAATTCCTGGGCCATGAAAAATTTGGATCAAGCTGCTATTTTTGTTTTTCTTTCATCCAGGCCGGTGTGACGTTATTAACATGTTAGATAGCAAATATTAAACATTTCGTGTGATGTGCCCTCCGAAGTTTTCAATGGCGTTCAATCCCTACAGTTTCCTGTGGTGTGGTCCACTTGAGCTTTGGATCTAAGGTGGTGTTGGGTTCACTACCCCACACTAGAGCCCATCACATGGAAGTCTGGATCATTTGGAAACTAAGCCAAACGGTCCATCATCATCAACAATTATATTTGAATTACCAACACATGACTAATCTTCCGTCTTTGCTTTTCCACTTTTTAAAGAAGTCCAAGAAAAAGAATCCCCCAAACATGCAACTGGTATCACCAAACAACCCCACACAAGAATAAGACACTGGCGATGGTGGCTCATGTGGTCGCTCTCAACATCACATTCATCCTCTCCGGCCAAACCGTCGGCACTCTTCTCGGAAGATTCTACTACGACGAAGGTGGAAATAGCATATGGATGGCCACCCTCGTCCAATCCGCAGGCTTCCCGATTCTCTTCATCCCCATCTTCTTCTATCGCTTCCTTAACACTCCTTCCACAACAAAAACGACGACGACAACCTCAGCGACGGTGCTGCCTTCTTTTTCCACGCTTGCATTCATCTATGTTTCTCTCGGCCTACTCATGGCAGGCAATAATGTAATGTACTCATATGGACTCTTGTATCTCCCAGTCTCCACGTACTCACTCATTTGCGCGACCCAGCTCGGCTTCAATGCCATCTTCTCTTACTTCTTCAATTCACAGAAGTTCACTGCCCTCATATTCAACTCCATAGTCATCCTCACCTTCTCTGCGTCCCTCCTGGTGGTCCGCTCCGACTCCGAGGCCCCCAACGGGACGTCAGCTGTGAACCATGTAATCGGCTTCCTATGCAAACTGGGTGCATCCGCCGGCTTTGCTCTCTGGCTATCCCTCACCCAACTCTCATTTCAGAAGGTCCTCAAGAGGGATACATTCAATGTGGTGCTTGAGATGCAGCTCTACATGTCGGTCATTGCTTCCTGTGCATGTGTGGTAGGCCTCTTTGCGAGTGGCCAATGGAGGCAGCTGGAGAGGGAGATGGTTGGGTTTGATAAGGGAAGGGTGGCCTATTTGATGGCCTTGGTTTGGACGGCTGTGGCTTGGCAGGTTTGGTCTGTGGGGTTGGTGGGCCTGGTCTTTGAAGTGTCCTCACTCTTCACAAATGTGATTGGGACCTTGGCATTGCCCATTGTACCAGTCCTTGCTGTGGTGTTCTTCCATGACAAGATGGATGGGGTGAAGGTTGTATCTCTGCTGATGGCTATTTGGGGATTTCTATCATACATCTATCAGCATTATCTTGATGATTGCAAGTCTAAGAAGTCTACAACAGCTGATGTGAGTGGAGTCTCTGATGGTGCTACTGCTTGAGAGTTTTGCATTGAAATGGTTGATGAGATCCAAGCCTTACATCAGGTGGGTCTTTCTCTATCTGCATTAGACCCAAATTTCAGGTGGACCCACTCTCTGGGTGGGCTGCAATGTTATAAGAAACAGTTAGACTGATTTGAAAAACTGGGTGGAGGGATTTTTTTCTCCTATCAGGCGTCCATTTGTTTGATAAACCATGGCCTATCCATGATGAGTTGACCGGGCTGGGTAATCTACATGGTGGGGCACACCTGCTGATGGGTGGCTTTGATGTCAAGCTCAATTGTGTGTAAATGGACAGCTTAGCAACCCCATGTTGGCTTAACAAGGCTTGCTAAATTGAAGTATGTTAGATGTTTTATGTATGAAAATCTCAAAATTATTGGTTTTGGCCTCAGATTAATCTGCAACCCATGGTCATCCAGGGTGGTGGTTAGCTTGATTGACGGTCTGGATGGATGTAACAGCAAGGGTGGCAATGGGTCAGGTTTGGATATTGGATTGGGTTCAGCCCAAAGCCGGCTCGTAAACTGAACGGGCCAGGAATTCTGGCCCAAATTGGCCCATGTTATCGTGGGGTCTACGTGTAAGTTGCTTGTGTAAAAGCTGTGTGTCTGATGTCTGTCTTTTGCTTCTGGACTTCTAATGTTTTATCTTTTGGCTTTTCTATTTTTTTCTTTTGTCTTTTTATTTCTCATTCATGGATGCCGCTGCCCTCCTCTATTTCATTCGCAAGTGGCGGTTCAGAAGCAGGCAGACTCAGTGCATGGTCTGCAGTATGCTATCTATAGATCAATGACTGATACGGTAAGAAAGGGTCAGGATCAGATGGTTCATTCTATTACCGATTTCTCATTGCGAGGTTTTTACTATGAATATTGTAGAAATGAACAGCGGATCAAGGCCCCTTTTTCCGAAGTAAAATAAAATAAGGACTCCTTGTATACGCTCCGTGGGCTCCACCATGATGTATATATATTTTATCCACCCATTTTTCGAGCCTATTTTACGGCACCAGCCCAGAAATGACGTAGATCCTATTATGTGCGTTTCACACAAACCTTAGGATCTCGCCCCTCAATGCACTAGAATTATGGACTATGATAATGCAATAATCAAAAGCAAATCGATAATCTCACGTCACAAGAGGTTTGTACATGGAAAACCCTTGAAGAGATAAAAACCACGGAACCTAGTCCAGATAAACAATTCACTATCTTAGAGAACTGTTTACAACCGATCACAAGCACACACCGCTTCGATCAAACCTTTTTCACCCACGCAGGGATGGATAAACAACAAGAGAACTATGAAAATAGGAGGATCTCACCGATCACGAGGATGTAGAAGCACTGAGACGACGGTTGTGCAGAAGAACTCCTTTTCAAGCAACTTCTCCCTTCTACAAGCTTCCTCTCTCTCTCTCTCTCTTTTCTCTTTCTTTCTTCCTCTTTTTTTTCTCTCTCTCTCACCATGGACGTGGAAATGCCTTAATGGGATGCCCTAACCACGATTTGGAACCTTTTAAGTAGAAAACTGGAGGAAACATAACCATATTAGAAAATTGCACTTAAGCAGTCCGCGAAGGGGCAGGCGTCCGATCACCAAACCGTCGGGCGCCCGCCCAAGCCAAAAATAGTCCAGCGAGCTTTAGGAGAAAAAAATCTGAATTTCGGGCGCCCGATCACTTGATCGTCGGGCGCCCGACTGTTGTAAAATAGTCCAACAATAAATGCCTCATCTTAGTGAATTTCGGTCGCCCGACCAGAATTTGGTCAAGGCACCTGACCACACTCAGGTTGCACCATCTCTCCTCTTGACCGAGGAGGAAAATCCCATCAAATCTCTCCCTTTCTGACTTAGGAGAAATTCGTCTTCTTCAAACCAGTCAGGTTTCTACAAACCTCAAACTTTCCATTGAGCAAAGCCTTGGTCATCATGTCTGACTCGTTATCGTCCATGTGGACCTTCTCAAGCTGTAGCACCTTCTGTTCCAAAGTATCCCTGATCCACTGATACCGAATCTCTTTGTGCTTCAACTTGGAGTGCTGACTTGGATTCTTGTTCAAGTGTATAGCACTTTAACTATCGCAATAGACCACGTGCTCCTCCTGCTTCAGGCTGAGTTCCTGTAGGAACCTCTTCATCCAAAGCATCTCTTTACATGCCTCTGTGATCGCAATGTACTCGGCCTCTGTCGTCGACAATGCTACAACTTTCTGTAGCTTGCTCTGCCAAGAGACGCTCCCCCTGCAAACGTGAATATGAACCCCGATGTAGACTTCTCGGAGTTTATGTCACCTGCCATATCTGCATCTGTGTAGCCTTCTAACACAGGTTTTCCATCACCATAACATAGGCTCAACCTGGATGAGCCTCTCAGATACCGTAGTATCCACTTCACCTCTGCCCAATGTTCTTTGCTAGGATTGATAAGATACCGGCTGACAACACCAACCGCATATGTTATGTCTGGGCGCGTACACACCATAGCATACATCAAACTTCCTACCGCTGACGCGTAGGGTATCTTCCGCATCTCTTCCACTTCCGCCTTATCTTAGGATATTGCTTGTCCCTCAATTTGAAGTGTCCATCCAGTGGAGTACTGACCGGCTTTGCTGCTGTTAGGGTCCCAAAAGTGAAGGTCTTCGAAACAATGATTATGAGTGCCCAAATCATCACCTGATTAGAAATGGGGCCAGTGCATCGACATCCATCGCAAAGCGGGCCCCGCAAGCCCTCCGTTTCGCAAAACCCAAATTTTACAAAACACGAATAGGTCAGCGCGTCACTAAAGTGCCCCAGCGCATCATGAAATTCAGTGTTATAGTCGAAATAGTGGTGATCGTATATCATCATGACGTCCTGGTCATATGAGCAGCCCTGGTCTCTGGTCTCTGGTCATATGAGCAGCCCTGGTCTCTGGTCTCTGGTCATGCGAGCAGCCCTGGTCTCTGGTCTCTGGTCATGCGAGCAGCCCTGGTCTCTGGTCTCTAGTCATATGAGCAGCCCTGGTCTCTGGTCTCTGGTCATGCGAGCAGCCCTGGTCTCTGGTCTCTGGTCATGCGAGCAGCCCTGGTCTCTGGTCTCTAGTCATGCGAGCAGCCCTGGTCTCTGGTCTCTGGTCATGGCGAGGACGTCCCTCAGCTCATAGTACCAACAGCCTATATATGTGAGCAGCTCGGCTCGTGCTTGTTAAAAGAGGTCGCATCCCGAACATGTGAGCAGCTCGGCTCGTGCTCGTTAAAAGAGGTCGCATCCCGAACATGTGAACAGCTCGGCTCGTGCTCGTTAAAAGAGGTCGCATCCCGAACATGCGAGCAGTTCAACTCGTGAGCACTCTCGTCATGACCACTCCCGAATATGAGCACTCCTGAATATGACCACTCCTGTCATGAGCACTCCCGGATATGAGCACTCCCGAATATGACCACTCCTGAATATGACCACTCCCGTCATGAGCACTCCCGGATATGAGCACTCCCGAATATGACCACTCCCGTCATGAGCACTCCCGTCATGAGCACTCCCAAATATGAGCACTCCCGTCATGAGCACTCCCGGATATGAGCACTCCCGAATATGACCACTCCCGGATATGACCACTCCCGTCATGAGCACTCCCGAATATGACCACTCCTGAATATGAGCACTCCCGTCATGAGCACTCCCGAATATGACCACTCCTAAATATGAGCACTCCTGAATATGAGCACTCCTGAATATGACCACTCCCGTCATGAGCACTCCCGAATATGACCACTCCTGAATATGAGCACTCCTGAATATGACCACTCCCGTCATGAGCACTCCCGGATATGAGCACTCCCGAATATGACCACTCATGAATATGACCACTCCCGTCATGAGCACTCCCGGATATGAGCACTCCCGAATATGACCACTCCCGTCATGAGCACTCCCAAATATGAGCACTCCCGAATATGAGCACTCCCGGATATGACCACCCCCGTCATGAGCACTCCCAAATATCATTCAACGGTAAAACAACGGTGACACTATTTTCTATGGTATGGCGCACCTGAACATCTGACTTGCCCCAAACTTGGGACCACCTCCTGGAATAGCACTCCCGAGCTGATGAACGGTTTTAATCTTAAACCCATGCCCTATAAATGGGACCCACCTAAAAGTTTGCCAAACACGTGGAAGCATGCAAACGTGGAAAAAGCCACTGTCGTAAAGACATGCGCCCAAGCGCTGATTGAGAATCGGTTACTGGTTGAAGACGTGTGGGGCCACCATGATGCCCTTTGAAACATCTGAAACATTCAGAGAATCACAAATGCCCACATGTGTCATATGCATAAATGCTAGCTTGATCTGATACTTCTATGGCTCCACATAAGTCTTCAACGGTGATTGAACGGTGGAACTGTTTCCTCTCGTATGGCCCACCTGGAACTCGGATTTAGGTGAAACTTGGGACCACCTCCTATAATGACGACCCTGAGCTCATGAACCGCTCAGATTTAGGGCCCACGAACTACAAAGGAGACCCACTAACAGGTTTTCTAAAAGACGTACTAACCATGTAAACTCATGGTACATACGTATTGTCAACATTAACCAGCGTCTAGCGCCTCCAAGAGCCCACCATCTGAGTGATTTGGAGAATCTGATCTGTTCACAAGATCAGTGTGGTCCACACGTGCCAGAGTACACAAGATTAACCTGATCCAAGTTTCAAGTGGACTACACCATAAGAGGATATATATGAACCGTTACAACTCCCAAACCAACAACTATATAAAGGGGTTGCGTGAGTGGCATTCAAGAAGCGGAGAAAGGAGGAGAGGGAGAGAGCAGAAAGAGAGAGAAGGAGAGCGGACGAGAAAGGGGCGATTTTCTTTGACGCGCTAGCCCTTCAAATGGAGTGATGCGCTAGCCTTTGTAGCGTGGGGCGATTTTCACCACGCGCTGGACATAGGGTGATTTTCATCACGCGCTGGCTCCAAAAGTGGGCATGCACTAAGGTTTGAAGCGGGGACGCGCTGGCTCTAAATAAAGCCATGCGCTGTCAGCCCTTATCACCATACACCGCCTATAAAAAAGCCATGCGCTGCCAGCCCATACTATCATGTGCTGCCGGTCCTTAGTAGCATGTGCTCCCTCTAAAATGGCATGTGTCCTTGGCTGGAATGCATCCGCCCCTCTCCAAACATATGTACCCCTAACCAATGAGCATGCGCTCAGCACCAGCCGCCGTGCGCTTAACTTGATTTGTCTCAGTCGAAGTGTGCCTAGACTGCACTCAACCTAGTTTAACTTAATTGCACATGCACCCAACATGATGTGGCTTAGTTACATACTCATTATGCATAACCCCATCTAATCTAGCATTCTCTTTACGTAATCTAACACGCATTATGTCTCATTCCGCTTAATCTAACATTCACTCTATGATATTTGCCATGTATCAAAGACTATCTCACTTTGTTTGCAATGTCCCGCATATTTGTGTATACAAGCAGATCTCAAACTAAGCTTCTGTTGCATATCGACTATCAGCAAGTGAACAAAAGCCAGAACGCACCCGAAGACGAATCACCAGACTCCAACATGATTCGACAACTGCTTGCAGAAACTTCATATTTACTGTATTCATTGTACAAATATGTCTTAGCCCAGATTAATGCTCTTGGACTAACCAAATGGGACTATGGTTAACACGATAAACCATACCAAGAGAGTTCTAAAACTATCACACACAATTTGTTAAAGACTGGCACTTCAAGAACAGTCGATGCCCTACCCATCCAAACGGCATCCGCTGGTTGAGCTGCTCAGGTACATACAACTGCAGATCGGTCTTCCCGCGGTCACCCGTCACAAATGACGGGCGCAGGCCCAGAGTCGCACCCCTCGGTTAAAAACCCTAACAGTCTCAGCCCGGACCTCCGGTCAAAACATGGGACATAGACATCTGACTCGTACAAAGATGGATCAGTCCATAACAAAACACAACAAACACAGGTCTCTACGACCACACAAAAATACAGGTCTCTACGACCACGAACTCTAAGGCCATAGTCCCTGATGACTTAGTCTTCTGCCCATCGATTTGGGCTTTTTCTGAATACTCCACCTCATGTACAATTGCTATTCATAGTAGAGCTTTGTCGCTTTGTGCCGTGGTTTTCTCCCGCAAGGGTTTCCACGTAAAAAATCTCTGTGTTCTTTGTGGCGTGCATGGTTTATATTTATGCTTCCTTATTTGCCTTATTTTATTTGTCTCTGAGGCGTATTCATTTACTTTTGCCTTTTAATCAAGGGTGATCGATCCATTCGATATAATTAAGGGCTCGTGCCAGATCACAGCCTAGAATGTACAAGATCTCAGAATCTCTGGAATAAAATTCGCCTTGCGATATCTCTTCTCTTGCGTACTTTTGTGAATGCCTGTGATTGTCTACGAATGTTTCTATTACTCAGAACCCCAGAACAACAATACATCCGGAAAAAGACTGCCGACGAGCGGTTGATTTTTCTAGTTCCAACAGCTGCATTCATGTTGAACCGCTCTATGACTTTCTCCGTGTACTGCTCTTGTGATAGCCAAAGCTTTCTGCTGCTTCTGTCACGGGTTATCTCCATTCCTAGGATCTGTTTTGCCGGGCCTAAGTCTTTCATTGCAAATGACTTGCCCAACTCCTGTTTCAGTCTGTCAATCTTTTTTATCTCTTTTCCTATGATGAGCATGTCATCAACGTACAATAGCAGAACTAAGAAATCACCATCTGAGAACTTGCGTATGAACACACAATGGTCCGACTTCGTTCTATCATATCCATACTTTAACATGAACGAGTTGAACTAATTATATCATTGCCTAGGAGCTTGTTTCAGCCCATACAAGCTCTTCCTAAGCCTACACACCATATGCTCTTTGCCCTTAACTTCGAACCCCTCAGGTTGACGCATGTAGATCTCTTCTTCCAGGTCACTATGGAGAAAGACAGTTTTGACATCTAACTGCTCTATCTCCATATCCATGCTAGCTGCTAATCCAAGCAACACTCGTATGGATGTCATCTTCACCACTGGTGAGAATATCTCCTCGAAGTCTATTCATTTTCTCTGACCAAACCCTTTCACTACAAGTCTGGCCTTGTGCCTTATCTATGAATTCTTCTGCTCATTCTTCTTTCTCAACACCCACTTGTTGCTCAGAGCTTTCTTGCCCTTAGGCAATTTCACCATATCATAGGTGTGGTTCTTATGCAAGGATTTCATCTCCTCTTGCATAGCTTTCAACTACTCCCCCTTATGCTCGTCGGCTAGGGCCTCAGAATAGTCTTCTGGCTCTCCCCCATCAGTGAGCATAATGTACTCATGCGGTGAGTACTTCTTGGATGGATGTCTGTCCCTTGATGTCCTCCTCACATGTGGCTCAATAGGTGGATCAGGTGGGGGCTGCTCCTCCTGTCCATTTTCTGTAGGGACTCCCTCATCCTCTGCACATTGTTGTACTCCCCTGTCATTAGGCACCACGAGAGGAGTAATCAGATCCATGTCTTCCAATTCACTTGAACTGGGTTGGGTCTTCTCTGACTTTTCAATGTCTTTTATACACTGATCTTCAATGAAAACCACATCTTTGGTCCTGACGAGCTTCTTCTCGTTTAGATCCCACAACCCGTAATCGAACTTTTCATCACTGTATCCTTAGAACACACACCGCCTGATCTTCATATCGAGCTTGGACTTCTCATCCTTTGGTACGTGAACGGATGCCCTGCATCCAAACACCATGAGATGACTGTACGATGAATTATGTTCAGTCCACACTTTCTCATGTACTTCTCCATTCAACGGGGCTGATGGAGACCTGTTTATCAAATACACCGCTGTGTGCATTGCTTCTCCCGAGAACATCTTGGGCAACTTTGCATGGGATAACATGCATCTGATTCTCTCTACAATGGTGTGATTCATACGTTCAGCTACACCATTATGCTGGGGGGTCTTAGGAACTGTCTGTTCATGCTGTATACTTAGTGACTTGCAATACTCGTGGAAGTCACCAATGTATTTATTACCATTGTCAGTGCGGATACACTTCAATGATCTGCCTGTCTCTCTCTCGACCATAGCATGAAACAATTTAAGCACACTAAAGACCTCGTCCTTAGATTTCAAAGCAGAAACCCAAACCCTCCTAGATGCATCATTTATAAAAGTGACAAAATACAATGCCCCACCCAAAGTTTTTGTCCTCATAGGATCACAAACATCAGAATAAACCAAATCTAATGCATGTACTTTATTAATATGAGAAGCAGTTTTAATAAAACAAACTCTATACTGTTTCCCAGATAAATAGTCAATACAGGTTTTGAGAGATATACCTGTCACGTCTGGAAGGAGCCACTTCTTTGCTAGTAGCTGAAGCCCTTTTTCACTCATGTGGCCAAGACGCCTGTGCCACATGTCAGTAGCTGAATCTTCTGCTGCGTTCAACCCACCCTTGCACACACTGACACTTGCCTTGTAAATGGTGTAACACTTCTTTCCTCTGGCAGCAATTAACGAACCCTTAATGAGCTTCCAGCGCCACTAACAAACCGGCTTTCATAACCATCATCATCCAACATTCCCGTCAAAATCAAGTTGAAGCAAAGGTCTGTAATATGTCTCACATCCCTGAGAACCAATATGTAACCCACATCGGTCTTCACACAAATATCACCGACCCTTACGATCTTCGAAATACCAGAATTTTCCATCTTCACTGTCCCATAGTCACATGACTTGTAGCTTGTGAAGAAATCCTTGTGTGGAGTCGCATGAAACGAGGCTCCTGAGTTTATCACCTAATCGGTGTCCTGACTCGAAGCCGTGAGACAAACATCGTGATCTGCCGAAAGAATAATAACAAGTCACCATCTGAGGCGACCACAGTAGAATCTGATTCATCTTCCTTCTCCTTTTCTTTACCCTTCTTGTCACCCTTCTTCTTGTGACATTCATGCTTAAAGTGGCCCTTCTTGCCACAATTCCAACATTCAACATCTTTCCTGGCAACCGACATGCCTCTTGATTTATCCCGAGCCTTTCCGCCCTTTATGTTCTTTCCTCTCCCCCGATCTTGTGTCGCAAGGGCCTCTTGTTGAGCAGGCCCCAGAGACTTCCTCCTTGTCTCCTCATTGAAGAGACAACTTGTTACCTTTTCCATGGATACATTTTCGTCTGGAGCGGAGTTACTCAGAGACACCACCAATGTTTCCCAACTGTCAGGCAATGAGCTAAGTAGTAGCAAAACCTGAAGTTCATCATCCATCTTCATGGCGGAGAGCTGGTTCACTATGTTGCTGACCTCATTCATTTGTTCGGCCATAGAACCACCATATTTGAACTTGAGATTCACAAGTCGTCTTATCAGGAATATCTTATTGCCGACTGTCTTCCTCTCATATAGCCCTTGCAATTTCTGCCATAAGCTAGCGGCTGAGGTTTCCGTAGACACAAGGTGGAATACGGAATCATCCAACCATTGTCTAATAAACTCCACTACCTTCTAGTCCAACTTCTTCAAATCATCATCAAGCATATCCTTGATCTTCGCTGATATGCTTAAGATCGGAACATATAGGTCCTTGCAATAGAGCAAGTCCTCCATCTTAGCCTTCCATATGGTCTAGTTAGAACCATTGACGCTGATCATCCTTGACGAGTCACCTTCCATAATTTAGAACCGATCCTACTCCGTTCAATCAACCTGAACTCTCTGATACCACTTTGTTGAGTGCGTTTCACACAAACCTTAAGATCTCGCCCCCCAATGCACTAGAATTATGGACTATGATAATGCAATAATCAAAAGCAAATCAACAATATCATGACATAAAATGTTTTTATGTGGAAAACCCTCGAAGAGGTAAAAACCACGGGACTTAGTCCAGATAAACAATTCACTATCTCAGAGAACTGTTTACAACCGATCACAAGTACACACCGCTTAGATCAAACCTTCTTCACCCATGCAGGGATGGATAAACAAATAGAGAACTATGAAAATAGGAGGATCTCACCGATCACGAGGACGTAGAAGCGTTGAGACGACGATTGCGTAGAAGAACTCTTCAAGCAACTTCTCCCTTCTACAAGCTTCCTCTCTCGCTCTCTCTTTTCTCTTTCTCTTTTCCTCTTTTTCTCTCTCTCTCACCTCAGACGTGAAAACAGCTTAATGGGATGCCCTAACTATGATTTGGAACCTCTTAAGTAGGAAACCGGAGGAAACAGAATCGTATTAGGAAACTGCATTTAAGCAGTCCGCGCAGGGTCGGGCGCCCAGTCACCCGACTGTTGGGCGCCCATACAAGCCAAAAATAATCCAACGAGCTTTAGGAGAAAAAAATCCAAATTTTGAGCGCCCGGTCACTTGACCATTGGGCACCCGACCAAACTCAAGCTACACCATCTCTCCTCTTGACTGAGGAGCAAAACCCCATCGGATCCAACTCTCAAGTGGACCACACCATAGAAAGTAGTGGTAATTGAGCGCTCACCATTAAAAATTTCTTAGGGCCTATTGTAATGTGTATTTGCTATCCTACTTGTTGATTAGTTCACACTGACCTAGATGAAGCAAACACAAATGATTGAAGGGACACAAATATCAGCCTGATCCAAAACGTCCGTGGCCCCAACAACATTTTACTGATGCTCACCAGCATTTCTGGTGGCACCTATGCTCATCTTAAATTTGGATCTGCCTCATTTTTAGGTTTCTGCCTTCAAATGAGTTGGCGAAATGGATGGGCAGCATGTGGTGGGGCCACAGAGCACTGACGTCGAGCAGGGTCAGCATGCAATCTACAGCGGACACGGTTTGGCCAGTGTACCCTAATACAAGCCAGCTAGCTGGTGTGGAAGCTCTTTGAGCCTCACAATGATGTATGTGTTTTATTCACACAGTCCATCCATTTTGCCAGCTATGTCTGTTGTTGAAAACTTTTTGGGGTTACAGAGGTTTTGGACCATGCTGATATTTGTGTTTCCCTTCATCAAGGTTTGTGCGACCTTATCAATAGGTTGGATGGCAAATAAAAATTACGTGTGGGTATGGTGATGGTGGACGTTTAATCAATACTATTTTCTTGTGGTGGTCCATTTGAGATTTGAGTTGCCTTATTTTTGGGCTCCTGTCCTAAAATGAACTGAAAAAACTTGATGGACTGGGCGAACAAAACACACATAGCGGGCCCGCAGACCTTTGACACCATCTAGCTTGCTGGCGTTGGGTCCTAGCCAAACCGCGTTCCCTTCAGCGGATTAGATACTGACAAGTTGAGTAGCTATGTCGCTACTGAAGTGAGGTTACCAACTTTTGTGGGCCCTACCGTGATGTGTGTGTTGTATCCACACCGTCCATCCATTTGGAGAGATCATTTTAGGGCATGATATAAAGAATGAGAGAGATCTAGATTTCAATTGGAACCCACCAAAGAAAATAGTGGGGACAATGACCAGACCGTTGAAACCTTCCTATGGCCCACTATGATGTTTATTTGAGATCCAACCTGTTCATAAGTTCAGACATGCATTGAAGAAGGGAAAACAAAAACATCAACTTGATCGAAAACTTATGTAGCCCCAAGAAGTTTTAAATGGTAAGAGATCAATCCCTTTTCTTTGGTGAGGCCCACCTAAGCTTTTTATCTGCCTCATTCTTTGTCTCATGCCATAAAATGATTTCTCCAAATGGATGGACGGTGTGGATACAACATATACATCACAACGGCGCCCACAGAAGTTGGTGACGTCACTTCAGTAGAGAGATAGCTACTCAACCTATCAGTAGCTAATCCGCGTCCCCCATAAAGCAAGGAAAGATGGTATCATCTCTTATTCAGGGCTGCACTAGTGCATGATTTGAGTTGAGAGGCTGCCGGCTCTTAAAAGGCCCCACCACCCTCTTACACTCCCTCGATCTCCTGCAGAAAGGCACTCCTTCCTCTCTCCTGCAGAAAGGCTCTCTTTCTTCCTCTCTTCCTCTCATCTTCCGACCATGGCCGAGCTTCAACAGCTGCATCTCCAAATCGAAGGTCAGTCGCTCCCCCAAACTCAATCTTTTTTGTTTGGAATTTTCGATTTCTCTCCTGTTTTTTCCCTTGTCTTTTTGCGAAACCTCGAACGTTTCTCAGTACATGTTGCAAATTTCCACCGGAATCCTCTGCAACACATGTTTTACGCACCCAACCTATGTGGGGCCCACCATGTTGTATATTTTGTACTCGATTCTAGACCATACAAAAAAAAATCAGACATATCCACAACTCACACTAAGGCCGGGCTTGGCGTGTATCTTCATCAAATCCATTAATCATATGTAACTAACTAAGATGTCATAAAATCCATTAATCATATGTAACTAACTAAGATGAACTGAAGATACCAAAAAAAAAAAGCTTCTTCAAAGAAGTCAGCCAAGCGACGCCTTATGAAATTAGAGGTTTTAGGAATTTTACATTGTGTCTCACCTGCTAGCTCAGCTGAAGGAGCTCGGATTAGGTACTATTGCTGCTTGTGCAGAGCTCGGGATGTCTAGCCTGTCCCGAGCTCTGCACAGGGGTAGTGCCAAATCCGAGCTCAGCTGGAAGACGCCCAAGTTCGAATGCAAAGGAGACACACTAACCCCACTGATGGGTGAGTGCATCGTATGACTTAACTGTGTAAGTGCGTTGCTAGCTAACAGGTTAGGTGCATTGTATGACTAACAGAGAAAAAAAAGAAGTAATTTTACATTGGTGTGGTCCATCGGAGTTTTCTATTGGACTGATGTTTTGCGTGCACGGACCACACCAATGTAAAATTACTTTATATATATATATATATATATATATATATATATATATATATATATATATATATATATATATATAACATGGTGGTGTTTTACCTAGTCCTGCCTAATTAAAGTGCAGTTACAGACGATTCTAGTCTGATCCGAACAAATCATCAGGTGACCTCAAACTACGATGGCTGTATATACGTTTGGAACCAGCCGTTTTCTTTCCTATAGGGAGGGCGACTTACACGAACCAGCCATGTGAGTGAGACCCTGACGGGAGGGCCCACCTGGATGCACGCATTAGATATTCACGCCGTCCATCTGTTTTTCCAGCTTATTTTAGGGTGTGGTCTCAGTAACCAAACAGAGACAAACTTCAGGTTGACCATACCACAGGAAAGAGTGGCTATTGAACCTTTTGTGGTTGTGGGCCACAAAAGTTTTTATTTGTATCAATCTGATATTTGTTTCTTCCTTTTATCCAGGTCTCGTTGCCCTTGGGATGGTCAACAAACATTACGGTGGACCTTAGGAAGTATTTAATAGTGGGCATTCAACGACCATTCTTTCCTGTGGTGTGGTCCACCTGAAATTTTATCTTCTTAAATTTTAGGACCATGATCTAAAATAAACGGGCAAAACGTATGAACGGCATGGGTATACAATGCATGCATCGAGGTCAACCCTATGGTCAGGCTCGCAACCACATCCACGTAGCTGGTTCCCGGGTTGCAGCCAAACCGTGTTCTCCTATAAGATGGTTAGGATTGTTAGATGGGCGTTTTTTTTTTTTTTTTGGTTCTTCTCTTTTGGGCATGGCCAGTTTGAAACCGGTACATCTTTGTCACGTGTACTAAAATCATGGCACTGATGAGTTAACGGAGGGGATGGCCTCTCACCATAATCGGACAACGACCACAGAACTACGGCCTGCAGGCTGCCAAAGGCAGCAGTTGCCCGAGTGAGTTTGCAATAATGGGGCGATGGGACCCACCTGTGTATTGCATGGGTCCCAACTGGAAACGGATGCACCAGATTGCTTTCTTGTGATGAGGCCTACATGGCTAGGTGGCTGCCCGAAGGAAGCACAGGCACTGCTGAAAAAGTACCATCTCGATTGGACAGCCCTGTGTTGAGTGTGGAGCCAACACACACAATACATGGTTGGGCGCACTGAGGGTCTGATGATCGGGCGTCCGATATTCATGAGTTTTGAGACATCAGTCTTTGGACTGTTCTATGAATGGTCGGGCACCCGACGGTCAAAGTGATCGGGCGCCCGATAATAGTCTGATTTATGTTGTTTCTTACTGGACGTTTTTTTTTTTAATGGGCGGGCGCCCGACCCAGTATGACCGGGCGCCCGACCGGCCGTGAGCTTAAGTGCGGGGTTTCCTATTTTGAGTTGTAATTTTCGGTTTTACTATACAATGGGGTGTAATCCGGGATTAGGCTAAAGTATTAGGGTTTCTATACGTCCAAGGTGAGAAAGAGGCGAGAGGATTAGCAAAAGGGCCATCTCTATGCATGGGAGCATAGGAGAAGGTAAGTGTATTACTTGTAATTAAATTCATTCTTCTTGATAGTGGAGTTTTGCACCCGTGGTTTTTTACCCTTATTGGGGTTTTTCCACGTAAATTGTGTCTTGTGGATTGTTGGTTTGTGTGAATTCTACTTCTAGTTATTATATTTTCCTGTTTATCGTTTGTGGGTGAGACCAGAGATTGGATCTCAGTTCACTGGCGTTGTTGGCGTGCTGCGCAACAACTGGTATCAGAGCTATTGGTTTAGTTCAAGTGGGAGCGATGACGGAAGAATGAAAAATTAGAATTTAGAAGTTTGATGGTTCAAACTTTGCCTTCTGGAAGATGTAGATGGAGGATTATTTGTATCAGAATGACCTCTACATTCTTCTAGGAGGAAAAGAGAAGAAATCAGAGAAGATGACAGATGATGAATAGGCTTTAGTGGATCGAAGGCTTTAGGAACAATCCGACTCTCTTTGTCTAAGAGCGTCGCCTTCAATATATCCAAAGTAAATATCACAAAAAATTAATACAGGCTTTAGCTACGATGTATGAGAAACCATCGGCATCCAATAAGGTTTATCTTATGAAACGGCTATTCAACATGAAGATGTCAGATGATGGGGGCGTGGCTGAACATTTAAATTAGTTCAATACAGTCATGAGCCATTTGGAATCCGTTGGCATCACTTTTGATGATGAGGTCAGGGCACTATTGATCTTGTCCAGTTTGCCAGACAATTGGGATAGTTTGGTGATTGCCGTGAGCAATTCCTCAGGGTCTACGAAGTTGAAATTAGATGATGTGGCCTTTCTAATTCTAAGCAAAGAATCTAGAAGGAACACATCAGGAGCTTCAGGGGATTCAGGGAATGCTCTAAATGTTGAAGGAAGAGGAAGATCTTCGAACAAAGGAGGCAATAAATACGGTCGTTCTAAGTCGAGAAATAAGTTTAAGGGACTGAAAGACAAGGATGGGTGTTGGCATTGCGGGAAGAAGGGGCACATAAAGCGTGATTGTAGGGCGTTTAAGAAACAAGAAGGAAGCTCTCAAGGTGGGAAGGATTCAGTGAATCTATCTGAGGAAAGTGACACAGAGGCATTGATCTTGTCTCTTGATGCGTGGAATAAGTTTTGGTTTATAGACTCGGGTGCTTCGTTTCATGCCACTTCGTCAAAAGAAGTTCTTCGTGATTATGTGTCAGGTAACTTTGGAAGAGTCTACCTGGGTGATGATGAGCCATGCAGTATTGTTGGCAAGGAAAATGTTCACTTAAATCGGAAAGATATGGAACGGTCTTGAAGTTGAAGGATGTCAGACATGTATCGAGTTTGAGACGGAATTTGATCTTAGTGAGGCAATTGGCCGACACCGGATATGTGACGACATTCACGAGCGATGCATGGAAGGACACAAAAGGTGCCTTGGTAATATCTCAAGGCAAGAAGGAAGGTACATTGTATGTGACTTCCGGATCGTATAGTTCACTCGCAGTCGCATGCATCAACTGGAGTGAACGGGTAGTTATGGCAGCAGAGGTTAGGACATATGAGTGAGAAATGGATGAAAGTACTATTGTCAAAGGGGAAGCTACCAGGGTTGAAGGCAATTGATCTGAAATTCTGTGAGGATTGCGTGTATGGCAAGCAGAAGAGAGTAAGCTTCAAAAAGACAGGACGCGCTCCAAAGACACATCTGTTGGAGCTTGTACACACTGATGTGTGGGGACCGACACAGGTATCATCTCTTGGTGGTTCTCGTTATTTTGTTTCTTTCATTGATGATGCTAGTAAAAAACTGTGGGTTTATTTCTTAAAGCATAAATCGGATGTGTTTAATATATTTAAGAAGTGGAAAGTTATGATAGAAAATGAGACAGGTAAAACTGTGAAGTGTCTCAGATCGGATAATGGGATAGAGTATTGTGATAAGAGGTTTGAGGAGTATTGTGCAGTAAATGGGATCAAACATCATTAAATGATTCCAGGGACACCGCAGCAGAATAGTGTGACTGAGCACATTAACAGGACCATCATTGAGCGCGCTAGGAGCATAAGGCTACATGCAGGGTTGCCCAAGACCTTTTGGGCAAATGCTGTGAATACTGCCATATATCTCATAAATAGAAGTCCCTCAGCACCATTGGATGGTAGGCTACCAGAAGAAACGTGGACCGGAAAAGATGTGAACCTTGCACATCTTAAAGTGTTTGGTTGCACTTCTTATGTTCACATTGATGCAGAGCACAAAAACAAGTTGGATGCGAAGTCCAGAAAGTACACATTTATAAGTTATGAGCATAATGATTTTGGCTACCAATTTTGGGATACTAAGAACCGAAAAATCATCAGAAGCAAGGACATAGTCTTCAATGAAAAAGTGATGCATAAAGACAGTTTGCAGCAAAAGTAGAATAAGACCAATGAGAAAGAATTCGTAGAGTTGGAAGAGTTACCGGACATGGGTGTTATAATGTCACAGGATGAGCATGCACAGGAGCATAATGAGGCAGAGCCGCAGACACCGGTTGTGAGGAGGTCTACTCGGGAGAGGAAACCCA
This sequence comes from Liriodendron chinense, assembly GCA_003013855.2. Classification (NCBI taxonomy): domain Eukaryota; kingdom Viridiplantae; phylum Streptophyta; class Magnoliopsida; order Magnoliales; family Magnoliaceae; genus Liriodendron; species Liriodendron chinense. Next base: position 6,418,971 of record PVNU02000637.1, on the reverse strand, counting down.
AGGTCCGATACTCACCCTCCTTACATTATCTACTGTTGATAGATAATGGTGAGCCAGAGTATTTTGAAAAGGCATTACGGTCAGATATGCGAGTTAAGTGGGAGCAAGCAATGGAAGATGAGATGGACTCTCTTGAGTCTAATCGTACGTGGAAGCTAATCACTCTACCTAAGGGTAAGAAAGCTCTTCATAACAAGTGGGTTTACAGACTAAAGGAGGAGCACGATGGTTCGAAACAATACAAGGCCAGACTGGTTGTGAAAGGGTTCCAACAAAAGGCAGGTATCGATTTCACAGAAATATTTTCACCCGTGGTGAAGATGTCTACGATTTGCATGGTCTTGAGTATAATGGCTGCAGAGGACTTACATCTAGAGTAGCTAGATGTTAAGACAACCTTTTTTCATGGAGACCTTGAAGAAAAGATATACATGCATCAGCTGACAGGATACATGACACCAGGAAAGGAGAACAAGGTGTGTTGACTGAAGAAGAGTCTATATGGCCTGAAGCAAGCTCCGAGACAGTGGTACAAGAAGTTCGACAGTTTCATGTCAGGAAACGGGCACAGGAGATGTCGTGCAGACCACTATTACTACTTGAAGAAGTTTGATACGTCGTACATCATCCTTTTTCTGTATGTTGATGATATGCTTGTGGTTGGATCAAGCATGAAAGACATCTTAGATCTCAAAAGACAACTGTCTAGAGAGTTTGCGATGAAGGATTTAGGAGCTGCCAAACAAATCCTAGGCATGAGGATAAAGCGGGACAGGGAAAACAAAAAACTAATTTTGTCACAAGCAGAGTACATAGCCAAGGTACTTAATCGATTCAGTATGAGAGGTGCTAAGCTAGTTAGCACTCCTTTAGCCAACCACTTCAAGATTTCTAAGGAGCAAGGAGCTAAGACACAGGAGAAACGAGACTACATGGGTAAAGTCCCTTATGCGTTAGCTATAAGGAGCCTCATGTATGTTATGATTAGCATGAGGCCAGATATTACTCAAGCAGTAAGAGTTGTTAGCAGGTTCATGAACAACCCCGGGAAGGAACATTGGGAAGCTGTGAAGTGGATCCTCAGATACCTGGTAGGTACTGTGGATGTAAGGCTGTGTTATGGAGGATCGAAAATCAAGCTACAAGGCTACGTCGACTCAGATTTGGCAAGGGATATCGACAGCAGAAGGAGCAGAACAGGGTATGTATTTACCTTGGGTAGTGCTGCAGTCAGTTGGGTCTCTCAGTTACAGAAGATAGTATCCATCAGTACAACGGAAGCAGAATATGTTGCAGCTACAGAAGCGTGCAAGGAGATGGTGTGGATGCAAGGTTTTATGGAAGAGTTGTGGAAGAAACAAGCAAATTGTAAGCTGTACAGTGACAATTAGAGTGCAATACACTTGACTAAGAATCCAGCCTTTCATTCGAGGACCAAACATATTGACATCAGATATCACTTCATACGTTAATTACTGGAAGATGGATCGATTGCTTTGGAGAAGATTCATACAAGTGAGAATCCTGTAGATATGTTGACCAAGGCGGTTACACGGGAGAAGCTGAAGCTCTGTTCAGCTTTGATTGGTCTTTAAGCTCGAAGACTGGGAGGTAGTGCACTCTGGATGTAGAAGACGAAGGATCATGTGGTGATGTGTCTCCAAGTGGGAGATTGTTGAGTGTGGAGCCAACTCACACAATACATGGTCGAGCGCCCGGATGGTCTGATGATCGGGTGCCCGATATTCATGGGTTTTGAGACATCAGTCTCTGGACTGTTCTATGAACGGTCGGGCGCCCGACGGTCAAAGTGACCGGGTGCCCGATAATGGTTTGATTTATGCTGTTTCTTGTTGGACGTTTTTTTTTTTAATGGGCGGGCGCTCGACCCAGTATGACCGGGCGCCCGACTGGCCGCTAGCTTAAGTGCGGGGTTTCTTATTTTGAGTTGTAATTTCCAGTTTTACTATATAAAGGAGTGTAATCCGGGATTAGGGTTTCTATACGTCCAAGGTGAGAAAGAGGCGAGATGATTAGCAAAAGGACCATCTCTGTGCATGAGAGCATAGGAAAAGGTAAGTATATTGCTTCTAACTTCGTTCTTCTTGATAGTGGAGTTTTGCACTCGTGGTTTTTCACCCTTATTGGGGTTTTTCCACGTAAATTCCATCTTGTGAATTGTTGGTTTGTGTGAATTCTACTTCTAGTTATTATATCTTCCTGTTTATCGTTTGTGGGTGAGATCGGAGATTGGATCTCGGTTCACCGACATTGTTGGCGTGTTGCACAACACCTTGGCCATTCAATTCCGTCCTTCGCCATTTTGTTTGAGCCATCCCTCTGTAGGACGGGAGCGGATAAGGTGCGGCCCTGACCGTGGGGCCCACCTTGATGTATCTGACCATCCATTTTAGAAGATGATTTTAGTGCATAAGCCAAAAAAATGAAGCAGATACAAATATCAGGCGGACCACACCATAGGAATTAGTGGTGATTGAACGCCCACCATTAAAAACTTCCTAGGGTCCACCGTAATGTTTATTTTCCATCCAACTTGCTGATCCGAGACTTTTGTGGCCCACAAAAGGCTTTTAATTGTCATTCACAACTGTTTCCCGTAGTGTGGTCCACCTCAGATTTCTACCTGTTTCATTTTTTGGGATCACACCATAAAACGATCTATAAAAACGGATGAACGGTGTGGGTATACAACACATACATCAAGGTGGGCCCCACGGTTAGGGCCGCACAAGGTTGGGTGAGGCCGGGACTGCACCTAATCGGCTCCCTTGAAGGTCACAATTTGAATGATCTGATCTTTCCCAACTGTCCATCCACAGTAGGACCCATCACATGAAAGTCTGGATCATTTGGACACTAAGCCAAGTGGGCCCATCATCATCAACTACTATCTTTGATTAGCAAGACACTAATCCTCTCCTCTCTTTGTTTTTCCTACCTGAAAGAAGTCCAAGAACAAGAATCCCCCAAACATGCAACTGTCATCACCAAACAATCCCACACAAGACCAGAACACTGGCAATGGTGGCTCATGGTAGCTCTCAACATCACATTCATTCTCGCCGGCCAAACCGCCGGTAATCTCCTTGGAAAATTCTACTTCAACGAAGGCGGAAATAGCATATGGATTGCCACTCTCGTCTCATCGGCAGGCTTCCCGCTCCTCCTCGTCCCCCTCTTCGTCTATCGTTTCCTCAACACTCCTTCCACAACAACAACGACAACCACAGCGACAGCGCCGCCTTCCTTTTCCACCCTCGCATTCGTCTATATTTGTTTCGGCCTACTCATGTTAGGCTTTAATGTAATGTACTCATATGGGCTCTTGTATCTCGCAGTCTCTACATACTCACTCATTTGCGCGACACAGCTCGGCTTCAATGCTGTCTTCTCTTACTTCTTCAATTTACAGAAGTTCACTCCCCTCATATTCAACTCCATAGTTATCCTGACCTTCTCTGCATCCCTCCTGGCGCTCAGCTCTAATTCCGAGGGTCCCAACGGGGTGTCCGCCATGAACCATGCAGGTCGGCTTTCTATTGACCGTCGGTGCATCTGCCACCTTCGCACTCTGGCTATCTCTCACCCAGTTCTCATTCGAGAAGGTCTTCAAAAGGGACACATTCGATGTGGTGCTTGAGATGCAGCTCTACACGTCGGCCGTCGCTTCCTGTGGGTCTGTGGTTGGCCTCTTCGCAAGCGGTGAATGGAGGCAGCTGGAGGGGGAGATGGTGGGGTTTGATAAGGGAAGGGTGGCCTATGTAATGACCTTGGTTTGGACGGCTGTGTCTTGGCAGGTTTGCAACGTGGGGATGGTGGGCCTGGTCTTTGAAGTGTCCTCACTCTTCACAAATGTGATTGGGGTCGCTGGATTGCCCATTGTACCAGTCCTTGCTGTAGTGTTCTTCCATGACAAGATGGATGGGGTGAAGGTTGTATCTTTGCTGATGGCTCTTTGGGGATTTCTATCATACATCTATCAGAATTATCTTGATGATTGCAAGTCTAGGAAGAGTACAACAGCTGATGTGAGTGAAGTCTCTGATGGTGCTACTGCTTGAGAGAGATTTGCATTGAAATGGTTGATGAGATCCAAGCCTTACATCAGGTGGGTCTCTTTGTCTAGCTGCCTTAGACCCAAATTTCGCTTTGAAAAACTGGGTGGAGGTTGGTTTTTTTTTTTTTTTTTATCTATTTATTTCATCAGGCGTCCGTTTGTGAATCTATTTGGTGGGCCACACCCAATGATGGGTGGCTTTGATTTCACGCTCATATTTCGTGGTGGCACATGCAATATAATGGTGTGTAGATGGACATGTAGCTTAGTACCCGCATGTGAGCTTAACAAGGCTTGTTTAATTAAAGTATGTTTGATGTTTTATGTATGAAAATCTCAAAATTATTGGTTTTGCCCTCAGACTAGTCTGCAGCCTATGGTCATCTAGGGTGGTGGTTAGCTTGATTAACGGTCTAGATGGAGGGGTGGCAATGGTTCAAGTTTGGATTGGGTTGGGTTCAGCCCAAGCTTGGCTCGTAATTGACCCAAAAACTACAAAGCTCTAGGGTTTTTGTTGTTGGGAGAAGTCTCTCATTTACCCCGACACCCACCAATATCGAAATTACAACAAAAAAAAAAAAAAAAGATGATAAACACAACACAGATATTTATATGATTTTCTTTTGATATATTCACATATTCATGCCAATTCATTATGAACAGTACACCTTTATGATAATCATACTCTATAGATCCTAATAATTAGGGGGTTAACGTCTAAGTTGCTTGTGTGAAAGCTTTGTCTCACCCCTTTGAAGTTTTTTCTTGAAATTAGTGCTTTATCTCTTAGCTTTTAAATTTATTTTTTTATTTTGTCCTTTTCTTCTCATTCATGGATGCCCTTTTTTCTATGAATCCGGATCCTCTGTTTGCTCCAAGCAGCGCCTCTTTATTGGACCACGTCATCACATAGGTCTGCAGCCCTTTCACATCCTCATTGCAACCTGGTCACACCTCAGGTTGCACTGATCATATTGACATCATGCAGTGTGATGTGGACCAATGAAAAGGCTCCAAGCAGGTTTTCCTGCTTGCAAGCCAACAGAGGATCCGGACTCTTTTTCTATAGCCTTGCAATTTTCTTGGCAAGTAGCATTTCGGAAGCATGCACGACTCCTCCGCATGCATAAAGGGCACGTTTGGCTTTCCAAAGTACAATGGAAAATGGCTATAAATAAGTAAAGATTATTTACTTTTTTAATTGTGTCTGTGTGGTCGGTTGCATCACTTCATGAGGTGCTGTTTGGCATCTCTACTAATGAGAACTTATTTGCATATTCTAAAAAAATAATCTTTTACTTAGAGGATAAATGGTTTAAGCTAATGGACATTTTTAGTTAATTTTTGAATAAGTTTGTTTTTGAACTTTTTAAATAATTCTTGTTTTATCCTTTTCCATCTTCTTTACAATTTTTCTAAGGCGAGCCAACATGATGAATAACCCATATTAAAGGTGGGGTTCCATATGATGAATGGTCCACATCAAGGTGGGCCCCACATAATGCAAGGTCACATCAAAGGTGGGCCCCACATGATGGATGCCCCACATCAAAGCATGGTCGCACATGATGGATGATCCACATCAAAAGGGCCCCACCCAATGGACAATCTACATCAAAGGTGGGACCACATGATTAATAGTGGACATTGAAGGTGAGACCATATGATAGAAGGTTGACGTCAAAGGTGGGCCCACATGATGAATGGCCCATATTGAAGGCTGGGCCCCACATGATGGATGGTCCACAACAAAGGTAGGACCCGCATGATGGATGGTGATCGAACATCCAAAGTGGGTCCCACATGATGGATGGCTCACATCAAAATGTGGCTCTGCATGATGTACTATCCACATCAAGTGGGCCCAACATGAGGGATGGTCCATAGCAAAGATGGGATGCACATGATGCATGGTGGACACCAAAGGTGGGCTCGCGTGATGAACGACCCATATTGAAGGTGCTCCCACATGATGAATGGTCCACATCAAAGTGGGCCCACATAATGTGAGATTCACATCAAAGGTGGGCCCCACAAAATGGATGGCCCACATCAAAGTGTGGCCCAACATGATGGACCACCCACATTAAGTGGACCCTACTTGTTGGACAATCCACATCAAAGGTGGTACCCACATGATGGTGGACATCAAAGCTAGGTCCACGTGATGGACGGTGACATCAAAGGTGGGCCCACATGATGAATGATCCGCAATGAAGGTGGGGCCCCATATAATGAATGGTCCACATAATGTATGGAGTGGGCCTCAAATGATGGATGGCCCACATCAAAGTGCGACTCCTAGTAATGGACAATCCACATCAAGTGGGCCCCACCTAATGGATGGTCCACATCCAAGGTCCCGCATGATGGATGGTCCATATCCAAAGTGGCCCAACATGATGGACGGTCCATATCCAAAGTGGCCCAACATGATGGGTGGATCCACATAGAAGGTGTGCCCTGCGCACTAGATGGTGGAAATAAAAAGTAGGCCCCGCATAATGGACAGCCCACTTTGAAGGTAGGGCCCACACAATGGACACATCAAATGCAGATTCTATGTGATGGGTAGTAGGACATTTGAGGGGCCCCACATAAAGGTCAATTAGAATTGACTGGTGGCCTGCACATGATGGGTGACCCACATCAAGGTGGGCCCCACATAATGGACGGTCCACGTCAAAGGTTAACTCCTAATGATGAATGGTCCACATCTAAGACGGGCCTTGCATTATGGATGGCCCACTTTGAAGATTTGGCTCACCCAATGGACAATCCACATCAAAAGTGGGCTTCATATGATGGACAATCCACATCAAGTGCCCGACATTATGGACAACCCAAATGTCTTAAAATATGAATTTTGTAGCCCCTCATTCTTTTGCCATTTGGGGTTCAGCCAATCTATAATGAGATCCTCTAAAACAACTGTCTAAATTGTTCTTATAATAGAGTGTTTATTTTAAATAAGAGTTTTTTTTTTTTCCCTACTTTTCAAAACATTATTTTACTTAACAAGCTAATTTAAAACATGAGCTAAAACAAAATGAGTTTATTGGAATAACACTTATTTGAAAAGCTCTTATTATATTAGAGTATACCATGCCAAATGAGCCATTATATTTTAATGCAATAATGATTTTACTACATTGTTTCACCCACAAATCACACCAAAACTAATAACTTTGTAATATGAAAAATGTAATAATTGCAATTTTACTGATTTCCCACATGTGTATTGGAATCTCAATTTATGGGCCAAAATACTGTTTAAACGAACATATAAAAATAATAATGATGTCTCATTTACTTATGTACAGTCTGCAGTATGATATTTATAGATCATGAATACTATAGTGAGAGAGTGTCATGATCAGATGGTTTATTTTATTTCCGATTTCTCATTGCTGCATCGTTTTTACAACGAATGTAGAAACGTACAGCCGATGCCTCTTTTCCGAAGTCAACATAAAACAAGGATGTAGAAGCATACAGCCGACACACAAAACAAGGACTCTGATTGCATACTGACCCTGACAGGCCTCTCTTGGCCCCACCATGATGTATGTGTTTTATCAACCATTCATTTTTCAAGCTAGAAAAATGAGGGAGATCCAAATCTAAGGTGGAACCCCACCACAGATTTCCTAATGCCTACTGTAATGTGTATATGCCATCCTACCTGCTGATTAGTTCGCACAGACCTGGCAGTTTTATGAATGGATAACACAAATATCAGCTTGATCCAAAACTTTTTGTGGGTCTCAATAAGTTATTAATAGTAGGGCTTTCAATATTCACCACTGTTTTTGGTGGTGTGGTCCACGTGAGATTTGAATCTGCCTCATTTTTAGGCTCATGCTCTAAAATGAGCCAGCGAAATGGATGGGCACTATGTATAAAACACATACATTATGGTGGGCCGACATAGCACCGACTGGCAGGGTTAGCATACAATCAGCTTTCATAAAATAAGGTAAGTCTCTTATCTACGGCTGCATTTGTGCATGATTGACTTGAGAGCTAGGCCGCCGCCTCTTCTTTAAAAGATACCACCGGCGTCTCACACTCCTTCACTTAACTACTGAAGGACCCTCCTTCCTCTCTTTCTCCCATCTCCAGACCATGGCCGAGCTTCCACAGCTGCATCTCCGAATCAAAGGTCAGTCGCTCCCCTAATTAGGTGTTACCCGGGTAACACCTTAAGAGGGTGTTACCCTTTCCGTGAGGCCCACCTTAATAATGTTTTGTATAGCCAAGCCGTCTATCCGTTTTTTCAATCAATTTTAGGATGTGGTCCCAAAATTTAAGCCGATCCAAATCTCATTTGGACTACACTACTTGAAACAGTGGTGATTAAACACCCACCATTAAAAACTTTGTAGGGCTCACCATAATGTTTAGTAGCCAGTTCATAAGATTAGCCAGACATGGATGGAGGAAAATACAAAGATCTGATTGATCAAAAACTTTTGTGGCCCACTAAAAGTTTTTAATAGTAATTCACCACTATTTCCAGTGGTGTAGTCCAGCTGAGATTGGATCTACGTACGTTTTGGGATCAAGTCATAAAATTAACTGGAAAAACGGATGGACGGAGTGGATACATAACTCATTCATCAAGGTGGCCCCCACAAGGTAAGGGTAACACCGACTTAGGTGTTGCCCGTGTAACACCCAATCCGCTCCCCGAACGAAACCTGGAACGTTTTACGTTTCTCAGAACACGTTGCAAATTTCTACGAGATCTAAAACGGACCGGAATCATTTACTACACCTGTTTACGCACCCATGTGGGGGCCACCATGTTGTATATTTTTTACTCGATTCTAGGCATGTAAAAAAATGAGTGAGATCCATTACTCAGGTGGGCCACACAAAAGGGAACGGTGGGGATGGAATGTCAACCACAAGTTTGTGCTTGGGGCCGCCATGGCGTGTATCTTCGTCCAAACCATGATATGTAACTACTTATCGGCGAAGGGTAGATACAAAAATTGGGCCCACCTTTAATGTCCACTGTCCATCATGTGGAGCCTACCTTTGATGTAGATTGTCCATTACATAGGCCCCATTTTTTAAGTAGGTTGTCCATCATACCAGCTCACTTTGAATGTGTGCTTTTTATCATCATGGGCTGACTTTTGATGTGGACCATCCATATGTGGGCCCACATTAATATGGGTAATCTATCATATGGGACCCACCGTTTATTGTGAACAGTCTACCACATGGGGCTCTTTTGATATGCATGGCTCATTTGGATTGTAAATTCCTTAGATAAGTTATTTATGCCTCTTAGTAACTTATCTTGGTTTCTACTTATTAAGCAAATAAGTATGTTTGGTAAACAACATATGTATCATTACCACAATTTACAGCTATGGATGAGCACCACTCTTCATGATATTTCTTTGAACAAGCATTATGCATCATCTATCTTTCCAGTCATGTGGGTGGTGGGACCAACATCTTCACGTATGATCCTGTTGGTGAATGGTAAGTGGAGTATTGGACGGTTAGAATGAAAATGGATAGCAACCAAATTTAATGAAGAAAACGGAAGGTTAAGATCAACAAGTGGTGAGATCCCTGCCTATGTTCCATCCACAACAGGTCCCACCATTTGGATGCATAAAATGGTGCATGCATGCTGAATGTCTGAGTGAAGTTTAGAGCTACACACGAGCCAAGCTAGCTTGAAAAGCTTGCTCGGCTTCGCTTGGCTCATAGGCCTGTTCAATCAAGCTCAAGCTCGTTTTTGAAAGCTCGTTAAAAAACAAGTCAAGCTCAAGCACGAGTGAGCTCGGCTCAGCTTAGCTCCAAGCTCGACGCTCGAATAAAGCTCGGCTCGCTTGAGCTCGATATATATATATATATATATATATATATATATATATATATATATATATATATATATATATATATATATATATAACCCTAAGATCCCACCCAACCATTTTCTTTTCTTTTCATTTTCACTCTCACCTAACCCCACACAGCCAGCCGCGCCCCTGCCCCGGTTGCCCCTCTCCCTCTTTTCCTCCCTACATTTTTTTTTCAAATCTCTCTCTCTCTCTCTCTCTCTCTCTCTCTCTCTCTATTCCAACTTCCTCCCGCATCGGACGCCCGATAGCGAACGTCAGACCGCACCACACCTTCAAGCTTACCTCGACGAGCATCCACCACTGCTTAGTAGGCTTTGTGTTTTCTTTCTTTCTTATTTGTGATTTATTTTGTTTGAATTAGAAAATACCCTAATTTTTAGGGTTTTGGGTCGGAAGATTGGGGTCGGGTTAGCGGGTTAGGTCAGTGGGTTGAGTCAATTGGGGTCAGTGAATTGGGTTGAGCAGGTCAATGGGTCAGGTAGGGTTTGGTTGGGTTAGTGGGTTGGGTCGAGTAGGGTTTGGTTGGGTTAGTGGGGGTTAGTGGGTTGAGTTGGGTCGGGTGAGTGAGTCAGGTGAGTGGGGGTTATTGAGTTGTAATTATACACTCCTAAAAAAAAAAAAGACAAAACTCGACTTGGCTTAGCTCAATGAGCTTGATCGGCTTGGCTCGAACAAAGCTCGAGCGGTTGTTTTGAGCTCGATGCTCAAGCCAAGACGAGCTCAAGCTCAGTGGGCCACTGATCAAGCCAAGCTCTAGCTTTGTCAAGCTCGACTCGTGTGCAGCTCTAGTGAAGTTGCGCGTACCCCTTAAAAGAACTTGGGACTATTTTATTCTTACAGTTGTAGATGGGCTAGGCTCAAATTGATCAAATGCTAACCTACTGAATATCAAACAACTGAATCTAGGCTTGGTAAGATTAAGGTGGGGTCCAACCCAAAAATGAAGCTTAGAGCCTATAGCCACAAGTTACAAAGTGGAATCTACAAACAAGCTATAGAGACACGGGAACAGGATCAGTTTTATAAGATGCCTCTTTTGAGTCCGCAGAAAAAAAGTTAAAAAGCAAAAAATAATAAAAAATGTTAAAATACTTAACTGATTTTCAGCAAATAAATATTGATAATTAATTATTAACCAAAATAACTTATCTTAAGTTACTTAACCACTACCATCAACAATAAAAGCAACTTGTTTGGCGGTATCCAAACGGGCCCTAACTAAAAGTTAAAAAAAAAAAAAAAAAAGTAAAATAATAACTCAAGTTAAAAAGTAACTTATTTGGTGGTATCCAAACGAGCCCTAAACCAAGTGGGCACATCACTAATAACTAATATCTTTGATCAGCAAGACACTAATCCTCTCCTCTCTTTGTTTTTCCTACCTGAAAGAAGTCCAAGAACAAGAATCCCCCAAACATGCAACTGTCATCACCAAACAACCCCACACAAGACTACAACACTGGCAATGGTGGCTCATGGTAGCTCTCAACATCACATTCATCCTCTCCGGCCAAACCACCGGCACTCTCCTCGGAAGATTCTACTACCACGGAGGCGGAAAAAGCATATGGATTGCCACTCTCGTCTCAGCCACAGGCTTCCCAATCCTCCTCATCCCCCTCTCCGTCTATTACTTCCTTAACACTCCTTCCACAACAACAACGACGACTGAAAAGGACGACAACAGCCACAGCCACAGCAAGAGCGCTGCCTTCCTTTTCCACCCTCACATTCGTCTATGTTTCTCTCGGCCTACTCATGGCGGGCGATAACATAATGTATTCATATGGACTCTTGTATCTCCCAGTCTCTACGTACTCACTCATTTGTGCAACCCAACTCGCCTTCAATGCTGTCTTCTCTTACTTCTTCAATTCACAGAAGTTCACTCCCCTCATATTCAACTCCATAGTCATCCTCACCTTCTCTGCATCCGTCCTGGCGGCCCGCTCTGATTCCAAGGGTCCCAATAGGGTGTCGGCCACGAACCATGCGATCGGCTTCCTATGCACCGTGGGCGCATCTGCCGGCTTAGCACTCAGGCTATCCCTCACCCAGCTCTCATTAGAGAAGGTCCTCAAGAAGGAAACATTCGATGTGGTGCTTGAGACGCAGCTCTACACGTCGGTCATCACTTCCTGTGTGGCCGTGATCGGCCTCTTCGCTAGCGGTGATTGGAGGCAACTGGAGGGGGAGATGGTTGGGTTTGATGATGGACGGGTGGCCTATGTGATGGCGTTGGTTTGGACGGCTGTGGCTTGGCAGGTTTGCAATGTGGGAATGGTGGGCCTGATCTTTGAAGTGTCCTCACTCTTCACAAATGTGATTGGGGCCGTGGGATTGCCCATTGTACCAGTCCTTGCTGTGGTGTTCTTCCATGACAAGATGGATGGGGTGAAGGTTGTATCTCTGCTGATGGCTGTCTGGGGATTTCTATCATACATCTATCAGCATTATCTTGACGATTGCGAGTCTAAGAAGACTACAACAGCTGATGTGAGTGAAGTCTCTGATGGTGCTACTGCTTGAGTAAGATTTGCATGGAAATGGTTGATGAGATCCACGCCTTTCATCAAGTGGGTCTCTTCGACTAGCTGCCTTAGACCGACATTTCAGGTGGACCCACTCTCTGGGTGGGCCACAATGTTAGAAACAATTGGACTGCTTTAAAAGAACTGGGTGTGGTTTTTTTATTTTATTCATACAACCGCCTGCAATTAGGGCTATTGACCAAAAATACACCCGCTTTTAAGATATTTAAAGTAACCTGCCTACTGCCGTTGTCTGGATATACCTGGCTTCGAAGGACAGTATTTTTAAAAATCCCAGAACTGCCCATATTTACTTCAAATATTTTAAAAGCCAGTTTTTGGGTCGATAGTCCTAATTGCAGGCAGTTTTATGGAGGAAAAAAAAAAAAACACCTTCTTTTTCATCAGGCGTACGTCCACGTGTTTCATGAACTGTGGCCCATCTGATGAGCTGACCCGGCTGATTTTTTGAGGTGGCTGGGGAATCTACATGGTGGGGCACACCTATTGATGGGTGGCTTTGATGTCACCCTCATATTCCGTGGTGGTGTGTAGATGGACAGCTTATTACCCTCATGTGGGCTTAAAGTGGCTTGTCTAACTAAAGTATATTTGATGTTTTACGTATGAAAATCTCAAAATTATTGGTTTTATCCTCAGACTCATAAGCAGCCCATGGTCATCCAGGGTGGTAGTTAGCGTGATTAACGGTCTAGATGGATGTAACAGTAGGTGTGGCAATGAATCAGGTTTGGATGGGGTTGGGGTCAGCTCAAGCCAATCCATTAACTCGACCCGTTTTCTGTATCCCGAGCCCGACCCACTAGACATTAAGCTTGACCCAAATCAGCCTCAGAAGCCGGTCGGCCCGTTGATCCACGGGTCGATCTGACCCATTACCATTTCTGGTAAGACGAATCCTTCCTGGCATGGTGTATAATGATCCAAACCGTTCATTCATAATAAGCGTGATGAACCAAAAATCCTAACCAGGTAAATCGATGACCGTATTTTAGGATTATTGTACCTAACTTTTGTAAATGGTTAGGATTATCGGATCACTTTGAATTTTTTATTTATGACCTTCACATGGTTGGCCCTTGTGAATGGACGGTTTGGATCCATCAACATAACACATCTTCTGCCAAGAAAGACGTCCGAGAGGTGGTAGACCGAGTACAAAAAGGTGCACGTACCATCTCGTCACACGCATGTTGAATGAGAAGAGATTTCCTGATTTTCGTGCTAGGTCACCATTATGGTGGGACCCACCTTATGCAGGGCTCTGATGTCGTCCCACCCCTACGGTTGGCACGTGTGCTACGTGTAAAGCCACGTGCGGGAGCAGTTTTCGAGGATTTCAATTTTCTTAAAGATGCAGGTGCTGAGAAAGCGACGAGTAATGACCGATCGCATGAAAGGTTCCAGGATGGTCCTTACTCATGGCTCAGTAGTAGACTCACAAGAGTTTCAACACAGTGACCGGGTTCAGGTTGGCCTGCCTTGGCCGGGCTTGGACTAGAGTATCAGGCTGGCGGGTTGGGTTCGGGCAACTTAGCCGTTAAAAACCGTCAGCCTGGCCCAGCCCGGCCCAACCCGAATATATTTTTTAATATTTAAAGTTTAAATTAAAATATTTTCTTTCCTTTCAAATTTTAAATTTTACACAAATTTTCTTCAAAAATTCATCTCCCTCCTAAGCTCCTTTTATTCTCCTTAGTGTTGATGAATTTTTTCATATATGGAAAAGCATAGGATCAAAGGATGGTTTCTCTCTCTATGTGAAAGGCTGGACTCATGCTGGGTCAGGTTCGGCCTGAACCCTGTATTTGCATTTTGGGCTGGGCTCGGGCTACACTAATACAACCTGTCACGGCTCAGGCTGAGCTTGGGCATGTGTTGAGGGAGGCAGGCCATGTTTGGACAGAGCTTGGCCCGGCCCTAACCTGGCCTATTGAGTCATCGACACCCCTAGAGGGTACCCATTGTGGTGCTAAAAAAAAAACAGGCGTTGAACCGGTTCAGATCGCCATCTCTACTAGCTCGACCGCCGGCCCAGGTATTTCATACTCTGGCTGCGCAGGAAGCTTGATATGTAGGCACTTAAAAATAGGAAGCGGATTGTGTATTACACGTTAGTGGATGTTTCCCTGACGGTGGGGCCCACCTTGATGTAATTGTTGGATATCTATGCCGTCCATCAGTTTTTCCAGCCCATTTTATGTAATGGTCCAAAAATTTAAAGCATATCCAAATCTAAAGTGGACTACACCACAGGAAACAGTGGCTACTGAACATCCACCATTAAAAAATTCCCAAGGCCTACCGTAATGTTTATTTGCCATCAAACCTGTTTATAAGGGCACACAGACATGGATGAAGGGAAGCAACAAATATCAGCTTGATCCAAAACTTTTGTGGCCCCAAGAAGTTTTTAATGGTAGGCATTCAATCCCTACTGTGCGGTCCGTTTGAGATTGGATCTGCTTCAACTTTTGGACCATGCCCTAGAATGAGCTGAGAAAACTGATGGACGGTGTAGATATACAAACACATACATCAAAGTGGGCCCATGGTCAGGGAAACATCCTCTAACCCGGTACCCGCGTAACACCAGATCCGCTGCCCTTAAAATGAGTCGTGATTCGGTGGGGGTGGCAGAAACGTGTCAGAGATCTTAAGGTGTGGCACACGTCATCCGGGCCACTCATCAGGTATTGCACAAAGAGAACATTTCATGTACGAAAATTCACGGTAGCACACTCATCAAATCATCCACACACGTATGTGATTCTGGACATTTTCTTTAACAGCTCATTTGTCTGATACAAGTGTACCTGCCTGATCAACGTACGAACATTAATTTTGGTCGATGGCATGCTTACAGTGCACCCTACTTGATGAACGGCCTGGATCTCTGACACGTGTGACATACGCCACCATCTATGACGTGAGGAGCCCCTCAAGTGATTCACCACTATCTTAAAATATGGAAAAGAGGGAGACATGGGCAGCTTCTGTGAAGAAAATTCTGTAAATTGCTTACGTCATGCGAAAGTGGGGACGTTAGCTTTCCCCATTTAGAAAACAGTGGCCCACCACCACCTGATAAATGGATGCAATCAAGAGGGGTCATTTGTCACTATTCCTAGTATAGTATACAAAAACAATAAATGGTGGTTACCTCACAAAAGAACACTTCCCCATAAATGACAGAGGTGTTATACTGTGCTGTCTGGGTTTTCTGTGTTAGTGGTCCCATGGCTCATTGATCCAAACCATTGATATTCCAGTAATCTCACAGCACTGTATGTTATCATCCTCCTAGTTGAATCGGGACAATCAATCCAATCCATTGATCCGGCCTGTTCATTAGGTCCAGCAGACATTTGATGCGTCATCATGCAAACATCACAAAGATTTAACAAATACAACCATTTGATCAATAGCCTTTAATATAGACGGTCCAGATCATTCACATCAAAATAGTTCAAATCGATCATCCAATTCATCTTTTTATTAGGTCCTATCATGGATTGCTTAAGACTCTAAAAAATCACTTTTTCTAGGCTATTGTAACAACCCCATACGTAGCTTGTAAAAGGGATGGTTATAGAGAATAAGGCCAAATAAAGTATAGATTGGATCATCTGATCAGTTGTATTTTTGCATCATAGCCCACAGAATGTGTTCCAGGCTTAAAGGACAGTTCAGATCGATCGATTGGATTGTCCAAGTGAACCGATGCAACTAAGAGCACTGTAAGTTATTATACTCTGGAAGCTCTGTCTACAGAGTTAATGCTGCTGGTCTGGGCTCTAAGAAATTTTATAGGGCCTGAATGGGTGTTAAAAAATCCCATCACCGGCTCGTCTAAAATTAGGTGGACCAGGTGTGGTTGAACCCGGCACAACCGGTACCCAACGAAGGGTTGGGATTCTTGAATCTGGTGAATTCTTGGCACATACTGTCAGGCCCATAATATCAACTGTTTGGATCGCAGAACCATGGGCCCACCTGGCCATTGTAGGACAGACTTAAAATTAAAATAAATAAATAAATAACCAACAGTGAAAGCATTGTATAATACTTGGAAGGGTCATGAAATTTTTGGCATGGTCTGTGTATAACCTACTCAAAAGGCATGCCATCTTTACCTGTTTTACCTAAGAAAACCCTAGAGAACTACAAGACTGGTACTTAATGGTATGAGAGAAGGTGTTTTAAGGTTTGTTATTTTAAGCCATTTGAGCACATGGGCCTCACATGAAAGTAACCAACTCTTTCAGTGACTTGGCAGAATTGTACACTCCTCTCCACCTGAAGACGCGCAAGCTATACTCTGGTTTTCAGTTTTCTCTATGGCCCATGGTCCAGTGCTGCAGGCCATTGATCTGCTGGGCCCCAATGGGACGGACCACACTGCAAAAGATCTCAGTAGGAAAACCCTAACCATTCAATTTTTGGCCTGAAACTAGATGGTTGAGAAGAGACAATACAGTAAGAGTCCAAGTTAAACTAAAAGATTGATGGATGCCATTATGCAATCTACGAGATTTTTGAGGCATGGTCCAGCCCGATGGGGCCCAACAGATGGATAGTCTAGATCACCGAATGACTGAGAAGAAAAAAAAAATCTATAAAATGGTTCCAAACACCCAATCAATGTGATGTAGGGGCAGGTGGCCCATTAATTTGGTTGGATACAAGTGTGTACTGGAAGAACAACAGAATGGCTATCAAAAAGTGCTAATGTCAGAGAAGGTTACCAAAAACTAACTGATTTCTTCTACCTTAAGTGAACTGACAAATGACTTCCTCAAAAATAAAAATAAAGGAAACCACACGTACATGCACACACGTATCAAAAGATCACATCAAAGAACACTCCCTCCTACTGTTAGCAAAGGGAAAAAAGAACTTATAAATTACTTGTAAATCTCAACTAAAAAACTTTATAAATGGCCTCCTACTGTTAAATCTCTCTTACCTTCTTCTTCTTCTTCTTCTTCTTCTTCTTCTCTCTCTCTCTCTCTCTCTCTCTCTCTCTACACTTCCATGGGCGAGGTTCAAGAACTGCACCTCCACGTAAAAGGTCAGTCCCTTACCGTCTTCTCTTCTTTTTTCTTGAATTAAGAAAAGAGAGCAAGTTAGAATTGGGTGAAGCTAGACATGCTAAAGGAGGGAAGCCAATCAACAGTTTCATCTGTCCATCCATCCATCTTCATTTTTTTAAAATAAAAAATAAACTACATCTTAAATGTTTGCTAAATGTTTATTGCCTTCTCTTTCTTCATTTTAGTTTGAAAGATTTATCAATTTAAGAAGTAATCCTCCCTTATTTCAAAAAAAAAAACTGAAATACAATATACATGGTACATATACCTCAATTTCCAATGAGAAAAAACCAAGTATCATATAACTCCCTTCCTTTTTCTTTCCGTTTCTTTTTCCTTCTTTTAAAAAAAAGAAAAGAAAAATCACGCAACTCTCAAAATGATAATAGGGAGTTATACCACATCTACTAGCACGGGACCTTTTTATCTTTCTTTTTTTTTTGAAATGGTAATCAGTTTATTGAAACAAGGCCAAAGCCAAAGAATACAACAAGCAACAACATAAAAATACAAATAAAAGACCAATTACAAATCTGACCAACAAACAGGAAATTGATCAGAGCCTAAGACATTAGCTGCTTGCGCCAATTCCATTACATTCGCTTTCCCTTGGAAAAAACTTAAGAAGGACGACCGCTACAATTTCTAAAACAGAGATTGTTTCTTTCCATCCAAATGTTCCACAACCCTACTAGCAAACGGAGGTGCCAAACCTACTTCCCCAGTTTGGAGGCAAAAGGACAAATGAATAAACTGATGGTCAACCAATTCCTCTTCTGAAATGTTTATTTTCTCCAAACCCATAATCCGATCTTCCAAGGTTTGGCCAACACAACACTCCATACCAGTGTAGGATGCCAATGCCTTTTATCTGTGTCCATCCAACATGTTCAACATAATGCTCACTCTAGATGTGCCCTTCTGATTTTCAGCAGTTCCTAATATTTAAAAAAAGAAGAAGAAGAAGACTCTAAACAAACAGAAAGAAGTATATAAGCAGACAGGGAGTCCATATTTGGTGATCCAAGACTATTGGTCCATTGGCTCCAAAACATCTCCCACGTCGATGATCCCAGACATCCAATCTTTGCCTTTTCTCCAGTGACCACTTTTTTTTTTCTTTTTTTTTACTGTCAAATTTGCAAAGCTGCCATGATCCATTCAAGGTGGAGCCCATCAGATCAATAGTCCAGATCATCACACCAGGGACCCACTCATAATGATAGAATAGTGTCCTCCACCAAAAGATCATATAAAACCTCAATGAAATGGGATTTTCCTTGATCTTCGCCAA
Source organism: Liriodendron chinense (assembly GCA_003013855.2). Taxonomy (NCBI): domain Eukaryota; kingdom Viridiplantae; phylum Streptophyta; class Magnoliopsida; order Magnoliales; family Magnoliaceae; genus Liriodendron; species Liriodendron chinense. The sequence goes on along the minus strand of PVNU02000637.1, from coordinate 6,400,060 downwards.
CTCAGTTTGTGTGGTTATAAAGCTCCAAATGATCAATACAGATGTGAGAAAATGGTCAAAATATGTATTGCACTTCAAGCACTAGTGTACACATGAAAGTTGACATCACTATATCTAATTGATTTCCTAAAGATCACAAGAACCTTCCTAGGTCACTCTAATCTCAAATTTCCAGCAATGAAAGCAAAGACATGAATCTCCAGCCATTTCCAGAAAGACTAAGGCCCTGTTTGGTTGCCACTTAAAAATGAGTTCTTCTCGTTTAGCTAACAGTAAATTATGTTTTCAAGATTTTGGAAAGGATTTCAAATAACTTGATCACATAATTTATACAGACTATGATCTCTAGTACATAAATACTGTTAACAAAAATGAGATGAACTCATTTTTAAGTGGAAACCAAACAGGGCCTATGGTTCTAATCTACATTCACCATATCTTTCCAAAAAAACTAACTCTGTCACTTGTAAGTCTCCCCCAATTAAAAGAGAATTCCATTCTATATCTTCTGCAAAGACACTCAGAAATTAGATTAATCTAATCACGTCAAATGATAGTTCTAAAACTCGGTGACTCAACCTGAAATTCAGCTGAGTCAACCCGACTCAACGAGATTTTGAGCCAAATCACTGGAAACTCGCTGGCGAGCTCAACTCAGTTGAGACTCGGCCAGATTCGTTGAGTCGGCTCTGACTTGGTTGACTTGACACGACTTGAACCATGTCACTAGTTGGGTGATTGCTTTTAATAATAATAATAATAATAAAAGAAAAACAAAATGTGAAGCATGAGATTCGAACCCTTCTTTTTCTTAGAGAGTCAAGTGACTCAACAACCAAGCCTTGCACTTCACCTTTGAAAATCTATTTCAGCTTTCTATATTCTTAGTATAATTAAATAAGTGTGATTACTTAAAACATCCTTATTAATTAATAATTAAATAGATTTGAGCCAACCAGACCTGAGTGGACATCAAATCAAGCCGAATTTTCGGGTTTCTAAACTATGCCCCAAATTTAATGGCAAACTGTAAAGTTGAAACACATCACTTCAAAATGCTAATTAAGAAATACATGCAATTAATGGAAAACCCCTTATGGTAGCCTAGATTTCATGAAGAAATGAGTGGTTAAATTACAAAAACTATGATTGTAAATAGAAGAGTTATGGACTCTTCGATTGCATACACATAAAAGCTAAATGAGTAATAAAATAGTTAACTGTGATGTCTGGTAACAACCTTTATATCAATTCTCAGCTATGATATTCCCTTTTTATTTGTTTTTATATTGTTCTATTGGTCTAAAGTCTCGACCTACTTAAGATCTCAAGCAGTGTTACCTATAGACATTTGCTGCTTTTTTTGGTTTACTTGAGGACACTTAGACACTCCCTGGCACATCTAGAGTCTGTATCCCTGTGATGAAATCAAAATGTTATATTGAGCATTTTAAGTGAGATGTCGAAACATGTATCTGTATTATTATTTTGTTTCAATTTAGTTATTGTTATTATTTTTGTTTCCTCACCTAACAATTTCTCACCCTTGCCTCCACCATCTTGGCATCAAAGAAACTGTACACAGGGCTTCCATCGCACACTCTAGATTTCAGTTTCGCATTTTTTTCCATTGCAGGTACCATCCCCATGTATAAAATATTCACAGGAGCAGGAGGTCCTTAATATATCAGGATGTTCATTAAATATTCCTGTTTGCTATAAATTCTTGAATTAAATATTGCATTATTTTAATAGTTGCTTTATTGATTATTTATTAGTTTAGACTTTTTGTTAAACGCCATGATCAGAACTACTCAGGATTTTTTTTTTTTTTTCTTTCAAAAACTTCGTTTTTAATACCAAAAGTATCGATGGCATTTATTTTTCTATTGAAGTGTCACATTTCTTACTTTTGAAGTTGACTATGCCACAAACTTTAGGACTTCCTTAGATGCATGCTGTGTGTACAGGTAAAACAGATTCCATGGCAAGTACATGCATGTACCAAAATTGGCCAAAAAACAATAGCCACCTTTTGCTCTTTGAGAATTCATGGCTTCCCACGAAAAATAAACACTTGTCTTAACCCTCTTGGATACCAAAGAGGGAACTAGTGATCTTCCCACCCCCCCCTTTAAAAACTAAGACATCCTTAAAATATTAAAAATCTTTGAAGTATTGTTTTTGACTGACACCATCCGCTATGCATGCACACATGGGGGCAGGCATGTTCTCTCTAAGATCCATTTTATATTGTCTAATACCCATCTTATGATTAAGACACTAACTCCACTTTCTCTGTTTTCTTGCCATTTCAAGAAGCCCAAGAACCAAAGTTGCCCAAAGATGCAACTGCTATCCACCAACCATCACATCCAAAACCCAGACGTTGGCAATGGTGGCTCTTGGTTGTCCTCAGCATCGCCTTTCTTCTTGGTGGTCAATCCACAGGCACTCTTCTCGGGAGATTGTACTACAACAGAGGGGGAAATAGCAAATGGATGGCAACGCTTGTCCAATCTGCAGGCTTTCCAATACTACTACTCCCCCTCTTCCTCTTACCCTCCTCCCCCACCCCCTCTGCCACAATCACCACCACAGCCTGCAGGTCAACCCCACCTTCTGTAACTGCACTTAGCTTTCTTTACGTTTCACTTGGGCTGCTCATTGCTGGTGACAACTTGATGTATTCACACGGACTCTTATACCTACCTGTGTCAACATATTCCCTCATTTGCGCAACCCAATTGGCCTTTAATGCACTATTCTCCTTCTTCCTCAATTCACAGAAGTTCACCCCCTTTCTCCTCAACTCTGTAGTCCTGCTCACCTTCTCTGCCTCCCTCCTGGCAGTCTGCTCCAATTCTTCGGACACCAAAAGAATCACCACAGGGAAGTATGTAGCTGGATTCCTGTGCACACTGGGTGCATCTGCCACATTCTCCCTATTGCTTTCCCTCACACAGCTTGCCTTTGAGAAGGTCGTGAAGAAGGAAAATTTTGCCGTGGTCTTGAAGATGCAAATATACCCCTCAGCTGTCGCCACATGTGCTTGCATTGTGGGCCTTTTTGCCAGTGGTGACTGGAGGGGTTTGAAGGAAGAGATGGGAGAGTTTGGAAAGGGGGGAGTGTCTTATGTGATGACTTTGGTTTGGATAGCAGTGGCTTGGCAGGTTTCTGCAGTTTGTTCTATGGTATTGATTTTTGAGGTATCCTCTCTCTTTTGCAATGTCATTAGCACGCTGGGTTTGCCTGTAATCCCGATTCTTGCTGTAATCTTTTTCAATGACAAGATGGATGGGGTGAAGGTTGTGGCTATGTTGTTGGCAATTTGGGGGTTTGTTTCTTATATGTATCAGCACTATGTTGATAGTGCAAAGTCAAAAACAGCACAGACTGAAGTAAATGAAGCCACCAATGCTTCCACTGGAGAGAAATCAGTTGATGAACCTTTTGAGAAAAATGAGCAAGGATATTGTGAAACTTGAAGAGAAACAAGCTTGAGCTTTTGAACTAAGATACTTTTTCCTGTCACGCTGCATGGTATTTTCCTTTCTTGTTATGCTGCATAGTTTTTTCCTTGTATTTGCATATTACTTTGTACTGATTGTTTGATTTCCAAATCACTAAGTTTCTAATTTATGTAACATTAATATCATGGGATTTGTCCTCTTACCATATTTAAATGCATGACCATTAATTTAAAGGTTTTTAGGTTCATCCAAAATTTATTAGATCCATGAGGACCATAAGTAACTGTCCTCAATGAAACAAAAATACCTTTTAGTTGGAATAAAAACATTTAGAAAGTGCAATTTGATGAGGAGGCAGACGAGTTTATATGCTTGCTGGATCGGATTCATGGTGTTTCACCCTCCCCAAGAGTCAGTGATTTGGTGGTTTGGCACTAGGAGAAGATTAGACACTTCAAGGTCCATTCTTTCTACAGGTTGCTCAGCAGGTCACAGAAGGTAGCTAGCATTGCTTTCACACTATACATATGGTCTTATGGGGTCCCCACCAAGGTTGCAGCCTTTGCTTGGTTGGTGGGGAGGAACCGAGTGCCAACAATTGACCTCCTCTAAAAGAGATCAATGGTGTTGCCTAACTGTTGTGTAATGTGTATGTGGAGAGCAGAGATGGTAGGTCCAATGTTTAAAATTTCAATGATATTGGCCGATATATCCCACGATACATCTTGTATGCCACCAGTCCAATACAAAATGCGTAGGTAGTGCCAATATATCCCACATGTTAGATCCGGTGAGCATTTTCAATTTCCGATCCCTTTTTTTTGTTGAAATTATGTTAAATCAGTGTCAAATGGTTACAAATCCATTAGTTCTTCATATTTGGCATGAAAAATCATGGAGTTGGAGCTTTGATTTCCATATCCATTGGTTCTTCAAGTTCTCCATGTTTTTTTTCAAAATTTTCCTTCAACCAGCTGTCAATTGAGACTAATTTTGAAGTATTTAGGAGTATTTGATGAAATAATTATCACATACACTCTAATTTCGAAATTTAAGTGTGATCCAATTTGGGAAATTTTGGGAAAAATTCAAAATTTTCCCATTTTCTCCCAAATTATTTACAATGTTGCACTCCAAACATGAAATCAAGCATGGATGAGGGTTGATCTACTGATTTGTTAAGTCCTTGTCAATTTTCAAAAAATAAAAATCATTTTAATTAAAAATTAAAATTTTTTTTTTTTTTTTTTAAATTCCCTTCAACCAGCTGTCAATTGAGACTAATTTCAAAATATTTAGGAGTGTTTGATGAAATGATCATCACATACACTCTAAATGTCATGCATTCAATTTGAATATAGTTGTATAGTTCAGTCATATAGCACATAGCTTAGGACCCCATACAAAGGAAACCTATTATGTGCACTTCTTTTTTGAGATGTCATGATTTAAAAATGTGTATTAAGGTCTTTTTTAACAATCCCTGAAGTTGCATTGAAAAATTAAACCATTTTCCCAATGTTTCCCAAAAAGTGTGATTACCCAATACAAGCGATACATCCCATGTGATAACTGATACATATTTGTATTCGAAGGGTGCAATACATACAATACCGATATTTTGAACACTAGGTAGGTCATCTATTCATTCATTGCTCCTTCTGTTAGAAGGTTTGAGATGAGAGTATTGGTAGCGTTGGGCATGCCTTGGGTTATGCCTAGGACTATTTTAAGCCTCTTCTTTGCATGGCACAGGGGAAGGGATGGGAAGAAGGAGAGAAAGATCTGGAGGTTAGCCCTTTTGGTGGTTACTTGGGCTATATGGGGAGAAAGAAACAATCGGACTTTCCGGAACGAATGTGGGTCAGAACAGGATGTCTACAAGAGAGCAAGATTCAATGTAATTAATTGAGCTTCTTGTCTTAGCAATTTTGACCAAGAAGATTGACCTTTACTTTTTGGTCTTTAGTTGTAAAGATTCTTTCAACTTTTGCTCCATTTGAATAAATTTTCATCACCTTTCTAAAGACCGACTCCCCACCCCCCCAAACAAAAAAAAAAAGGAAACAAGAAAAGTCCATAATAGTTTCTACATCATCTCTGCTTTTCTTTTTTTTCTTGGGGGGGGGAGGCTGGAGCCCACAATGAGAATTCCCATTTGCTATATCTAAGAGTCAAATGGAAACTAGAACTCTATTTATAAAAAACCTTAAATACTTCCATCTACATTAAATCCAGTCTTGGGATTGAATTATACACAAGGGACATGGTTATGATTTCTCAGCCACCCAACCAAAAGTTGATCCCCTCTGATGAATGCCACTGGAACAGGTGGGTAAGCACTACGCCTGGCAATGGCCAGGGCCTGGGCCTAGATTTTGAACTGGTCATTCCAGGCCTGTCCAAATTGATTTTTCTGGGCCCAAGTCCAGCCCATTGCCAGCCTTGGTCAGCACCGAAACAATGGAGGCTAACTATTAACAAGAGAGGCGATGAGGTGTTGGAAATTCAACAATTAAAATCTATGGTAAAAAATAAATAAAAAACAACGGCAGAAATATAACAAGCGAGTGGCTGGAATTTCCATATCATCATGATTTCTAATTCCTTATGCAAGATGATGATTGCTAAAAGCTATAATAACGATTAAAATGGCAGAAGAAGTTTCAGATACTATTCTCAGCTTTACATCACAGTGGTCTTAACCCCATGCCAATGAGTGGGTTGGTGACAAGAGAGACAGTTAAAAAAAAAATACACCTCTTGAATTCTATAATTCATAGTAGATTGAAAGGATTCCACACATAATGCTAAATAATCTCTGCAAATGTGGGTGTTTAGGCATGGTATTGGTAGAGATTTTGATGCCGGGGTTGAAAAACTAAGAGCACCCTTACCTCATAAAAAAATTGTGAGTTGGGTGAGGGATTTGCTTCTATCAGGATGTCTCCTTGCTAAGGCAATGACCTGTGCTCAAACTGGTTTACGGTAGTTTTGGAGCCCCTTGCTTTCCTACCAAAAGATGAAGAATGAAATGAATTATAGAAAGGATATGGAAGTAACCAAAGAACCAAATCCTCATGGAGAATTAGCTGCCAGCCTAGTCATCTGCCCACACAAGCAGACCACTGAGCAGCAGACTAATCACATCAAACGGCATATAACAAATCAATCAAACATATCATGGCTGAATGGAGATCCATTTGAAAACGTTGACTAATTGCAACAGGACAAAATAGGTCAGCAACTTAGTGGAAGTGAGGAAGGTACCAATGACAGCAATAGCAAGGTGCAAACTACATGAGACAACCGACATAGTGAGCTCTAGGATATTTTCTTTGCAATTTTGGCCATTGTACGAAGAACTGATCGGCTAGGTGTGACTTGTACAGCAGCAAGCCACTTAAGGAGAGCTTCCTCACCCTTGCTATACTCTCAACATAAAAAATGGATGACCATCTTATACCGACTACCTGCCATAGAAATCAAACAGGTAAAAGTTCAATGACGAGCTTCTTTCACAGCGCCAAAGATTAATAAATTGGAATTGGAACTAATCAAGGCTAGAATCATGCTGGCTCCCAAATTCATTGAAATAATCCATTATTTCTATAATGAAAATGGATTGACCAGGAAACGTTATGAATTCTTGTCTCCAAGAATTATAAGCAGGAATCATAAACTCGCAAACACAGCATCCTTCTGGTGTAAAAAGAATTGGATAAAAGGTTAAAAAGAAGATAGAGATCCTGCAAATTTTCAGAGTATGTATGAAAATGAATTATGGTAAAGAATCCCAAACTGCTAGTAATCATTCAGAACTACTAGGATGCAGGAAAGTGTGTGGTAAAAGTGCACAGATCCTAAATAATTTCCAAACAGTGATGGTTTCAGATCAAATGCTAACCTTTAAAAGGAATGCAGATGCACACAGAGGGATACATGTCCCGGGTCCATTGCATAGGATCTGAAGAAACAGGAGAGGCAGCCCAAAATCATTTTAATTAGTCGGAACAGTCTGACATAGCTTCATTTCTAATGAGTAGAAGATGCAGATAAAGGAAAATGATATAAGTAATACCACTTGAGGCCTGATTTTAAACATTAGCCACAGGGCGTGAACCATAGCAACAAGAGTTGTTCCAATAGAGGTTATATACGATTGACCCACTTCCCGGCTTCGATATATCTGCATGAACTGAGCAACCTCTACCGCTTTCCCTGCATTTGTCTGCAAAAAAACACGATTTGTGAATATATGCTAGAAAATACCACTCTTGCAGCATGTCTACATTGTATTAGGACAGAAAGTAAATAGAGAGAATGGCAATAGGTAGACAACACCCTAAGGATATGTTTTCATACACTATAGAATTGAATTGCACCTTTTGAGCTACATCAATTGAAATGCAGAGCCTTGTTAAGCCAACACGCATGTGCAATAAAGTTCATGTACAAACGAGACATGCCAAATGGTATGATAGGTCCAACATCCAATCCATCCATTAGAATGGCACCACTATACTGATGACCTACACCAAGAATCAGGTTTATCCCACCAGTCGGTGGGGGGGGGGGGGGGGGGGGGGGGGGCTAAGTTTGCAGAACAGAGGTATAGCGCTGAAAAACTTGGCTGAAGTTTTCAAGCCCATCCAACTACTTCTGATATTAGGGACCACATGGTGACTGGACCAGATTTATTTTTGGGAAAACATGTACAAGGTCAGACCAACCTGATGCATAGATCGAATCCCAAACCTATCTGCCATGCCGGCACATGTGTGGCATGGTGTGCACATGAGCTTTATTGCACAAACATGTGTGCTTAGCAAAGCTTTAAAGTGCAATCACATTATTTTCAAGTTGGGCTGAGAAGAAACATAACAGCTATTTGAGGCCGCTTCCTCATTACAAATACCAGGAAACACCACTAATTTCCATCATTTGATTAAATTGACTATTCATAATTCAATCAATCAGAAAGATGATAAATCATCAAAATTTGCTAAAGATAGCCAATTTCAAAGCTGCTAACAGAATCCAATTCATCATAAAAACGGATAGTAACCAAGTTCATAATTTAAAAAAAAAAAAAAATGCTTGAACAAAAGAAAAACGAAGCTAGAAGACATTCACAACCCTAAGCAAGAATTCTGCCCTTTCCTGATCGTCCATCTCCACTGTGCATGCCATACATGGCCAAGATGGTCGTCATCTGGGAAGGGTTGATACAGTGGACAACCAAGTAGATGCTTCATAACACAAACATGGACTATCCAAATCATGCATCATTGGTCCACAAATGGATGGTAAAAAATTGATCATAAAAGTGAGCGGTCCGATGTCAATGGGCAAAAGGCTTACTAATTGGACAACCAATATTGTCTAATCTAACCACATCAACTTTTGAGCTATCATCCATGCAGGCAGTGGCACACCATGGCCCACCACATGAATGGTCCCAATCACCCCAGACCATTGTGCTGGAGATGGTAGGGAGAAAGCAGTATTTTCCACATCAACAAGAAATGCAAGGGATCCATATAAAGATTCAAGATGCAGGAGACAAATGAGATTCAGGTAAAAAAAATCCGTTTGGCATATCAAATCTACCTGATGAACCAAGGATTCTTCCATCGCCCGAGCTTTCTGAAGGCTCATATTATCCGTCGCGGCGGCGATGTACGATCGGGGAGTGAATTTGTCCTTATCAAGCACCGCCAAAAGATTAAGCATCTCGGCCGTGTGGCCCCCTACATTGATAAAATCAACGATGATAAGATGACAACGACAACGATGATGATGATGATGATGATGATGATGGTGACGGTGATGATGTGATAATCATACCTGAGCCCAGAACGATGAGAGTGCTGTAGGATTGCGGCAGCGTTGAAGTGGGAAGGGGTTTGCCGCTCTGGCAAAATACATAAGCGAGACGGATCACGATGAGTGTGATGATGATGATGATAACGGTGGGACCCATTGATGTAAGATCCATGGCAGATATCAGCAATTTCTAATAGCGATCTTCGGTTCTTTCAACTGAGAAGCTCGATTGATTGATTGCAGGTTTTTCAAATCTTTCAAGATAACTGCTGGTGTGATTTACAGAAAAAAAAAAAAATTTGCAGAGAAAAAAATCAGGATTTTCGCGACGAATTGAAATTAATAAGAACAGGAAAATTACAAAATCCACTCTCTGACTTCTGTTTACTACGATTTTTCTTTTTCTTTTTTTAAGAGGACCAAAAAAACGAAGGCGATTTTAAGAGAGAAATACCGTTCGTCGCGAAATTCAGTCCGGCGTAGCTGCTCCTTTACAAAGATGCGATCAGCTCTATCGTCTTCCTCCCGCATCTCCACGAGGAATCGCCGTGGGGCCGATTTTAAGCATGAGAAGAATATTGGTACTCTGGAATAACAATTTGATGGGTGATACACCTGCACTTACAACTTGCATACGTGGCACTCGAGTCATCCAGATCGAATTTGCCATATCATTGGACCCATTTTAGTTGCATCATGCGCCAAAACTGACGATTATTTTACCATCGGACCATCAGATTAGTGGACATTTATTGGATGGCAATTATCCACTAGTCCCGTACAAGTGTCAATCAGAGGTCAGTATTCTTCGACCAATCCGGAATCCGGTTCCATGACCTATGACAGTCGGTCCACGATTTAGTTTATTTAATTTGAGTACTAGGATGACGTGGGAGTGCGAAAATCACATCGACTCCATGTTTGATTGAACACTAATGCCCAATGTTGAGAAGTACCATTTAAGACCACATTTTAAGGCCCGGTCACCCTTTTAAAACTAATTGTAATAGTGATTACGGTAATTTGTAGAAGGATGAGAGCTACTCCTTTTTTATTAATTATTTTTGCCTTATATTTTAAAGACTTTTTTTTTATCCGTAATTACAGCCAATGTATTTTTCAAAAGAATGAAGATAGAAAAACTTAAAATATAAAAGGCAAAAAATAATATCAATTTTTATTGATATACAGTGAATGCCTAATGCAATTAACAAAGCAACAAATAAAGTATAAAATAAAAATTAAATAAGAGATGAATACCTAAATCGCCAATGGACAAATGATCTAGGTGAACGGTCAACAAGATGTAACCAAAGTGGTTGATCTTCAAAGAAGGATTTGGTTGATCGGGATCCAACAATAGAATGTTGTTAATATGTATCCTACTCATAAGCATATTGCAGCGATAGCATTGAACAATAGCCATCTACACTAATCTAAATCTTAAATATACTACAGCAATGGCACTGGATAGTAGCGATCGATACTAATATAAACCTCAAACATTCTGCAGCATGGCTAGACAGAAGTAGAGAGATTAAAACTAAGTTAATATAAAAGATAAAAGATTGTGAAGATAGATTATGTTTGCCATGAGCCTAAAGCTCATCGCGTTCTCCTTTTATAACTTCGGGAGGCGGTAAAACCCTTGTTGTGTTTCCTTTTTAATATAGAATTCTTCACAGCCACGATGTTCAAATGTTCTCTGATCATTCCTACCTGTTTAAGGGATTTCCTTAAATTAGAAATCGTTTTCAAATCTCTTACCAATGGGGCTACAGAGATCCGTGGATCTTTATGGCTCTATCTCATCTGGTCGAGTTACGATCCAAGCTATTTTTAGATCTCCCTATATCATAACCATGAAGATTTGTGGATCTGATGGACTAGCCTTGTCTGATCTGGGTCGAGACCCAATCCATTGGTTCTTATCCGCTCCTATGTTGATCCGATCTTCGAATCTTCATAATCGCCACGAAAAAACCAAACGTCTCTGAGAAGATCTTTCATTTTAGAAGGATCATGAGAGACGACATTTCCGAGCATATCCAGATCTGTGATAAGATCCTTACCTCAATAAGTCTTTTATAGAGTTATTGATCACATTGCTTCGGTCACGTGCCACACAAGTTAAGACTACATATCATTTGTTGCTTTGTTTCCTCTTAAGACGTGCATACGATTCTTCGCCACTTTACTTTTGACAAGTGACATGTTGTCGAAAGATAATGGGTAAAATATATCCTCCGATGTGAGTGCGATTCTTATTGGGAAAACCGGCAGTGGAAGTGGAAGCCGAACGCGCAGAGTAATGCGAGATCAAACAATAAACAATATGAAATCAAACCACACACAAGCATTCACCACAAGAGAATCCGAATTTATATGGAGAAACCTCTCAACGAGTAAAAAATCACGACACAAAGCGATCCACTATGAATAAACAAAAGATTACAGATTGACAACCCACAAGCAAAGAAAACAGAGAAAACCCAAGTTCTCTCTCTCACAAACACCTCTCCCCACTCCCTAACGCAATTAGGAAACCTTGGACACCTTAGGATACCATTTAAGTCCGGATTATAACTCCTTAAACAAGCAAAAGACCGAAAATAAAAACATCTTATGCAGTACTGCGTATTGCGCATGCGCACGACCGGTCGACTGACCGATCAACCAGCGCATAAAACATTCCAATGAGATCCATGCCCAATGCTACCTCACCACCGACCAGTCGCTCGACTGGTAGGAACCCCCTATAGACTAGTCAACCGACCGATTTAGGGCAACACAGAAAATAGTCCAGGGGCCTCGCGTGCAACTGGGCCGCCCGACCGGTCTAAGCACCCAAACAGTGCACATGTTTGAAGGCTTCCCAACAATTCTTTCATTATTAGGCACGTAATGTCAATACATAGCGACATCTTATTAGCCCACGAGGGTGTGTAAAAAATGATTGTAGATTATTTGATACTCCGTCAGAATGTGATGGTTGATACGCATAACAAGCTTAAATTGGACTGGCTATATTATGTGGCCTACTATAGATAGATCATCATCCACAAAGAAGATCACTCGAACAATCTTAAATCTGATTCATGGACTATTTATTGAATGCTGACTGTTTTTATGTTTGTCAATTTGCTAGTTTCACAATCAAGCTTTTGTTACTTATGTTTTATAATCCATCTAAAGTGGCCATCATGCATGAATGGTTGAACTTTATCAACTAGTATTGCATGTATACAATTTCGAACTGCCGCATATAGATCTTCACCACTGTACACTACTAGAGAATTATTGATTACCCAGAGAGAGTCCGATGCTTGATACCTAACCGTGGAGTCTAAAACTTAAATGAGTAATGACCAACATAAATGATATGACCATGAATTAGGAAGTAAATTGAGTTTTGTGGGGCCCACCATGATATATGTGCATATCCACACAATCCATCAATTTTGTTCGATCATTTTAGGGTGTTGACCCAAAAATGAGGCAGATCCAAAGCTTAAGTGGACCACACCATTGAAAGATGTGGGGACAATTATGCCCACTGTTGAAACCTTCCTAGGGCCCACCATGATGTTTATTCGCCATCCAACTTATTCATGAGGTCACACGGACCTGGATGAAGGGAAAAGACAAATATCAGCTTGATCCAAAACTTCTATGGCCATCAAGAAGATTTTAGTGGCAGACGTTCAATCCCCACTACTTTATGTGGTGTGGTTCACTAGCTTTGGATCTGCCTCATTTCTAGGCCCACACCATAAAATGATCTCACAAAATGGATGGACAGTGTAGCTATAACACATACATCATGGTGGGGCTCGCAGAACTTGGTAACTACAACACACCACCAAATTCAGTGTCCACTTTCCATAAATTATGGCCCGCATGTAAAATAGTGTTTATAATTAAAACCATCTATGCTTTGGTCTTTATGCCACATAGGGATCATGGTTAGAACCTAAATAAGGCTTATGACCTGAGCTCTACCAATCTCACATGCCAAGTTATCCAATGTCTTTTGAATGGTCTCTTTAGATATAATAAGTTTTTTTTAAAGTTTTATCTATTTATAAGTGTAGTGCTTGTAGGTTTTATTTTTTTAGAATTATTTTGAGAGTTGCATGTATAATATTATTTAATAATGAGATATTTAGTTTTATCTATTAATTTACTAGTTGCAGGAATTAATTGAACCTAACTTGATCTCGGCTCAACCTAACTCACATTGCATTGGGGTTGAGCATTCAATACATTGGGCTGAGCTTAGATTGGGTCTATGGTTAGGTTGGGTTTGACAGGGATAAGTTAAACTTGGGATGACCCTCAACCTAACCTAGTCAACCCAAGTTGCACCCATATCACCATTGCTATCTTTGATTATGTTTAATTTACTTCTATTTATATGTTTATTTAAAAATTAAAACAAAATTACCTTATACAGGTGACAATCTAACCGTTGGATTGAAGGTGGATGAAATAAAAGTAGCAATGAAAGAGAGATGAAATCTCACCATAAACCTCTACATGGATTGTAACAAGGATTTGAAGAATACAAGGATAATCCTAACCCTTGTCAAAAGATAACCCTTCCAATTATTGTCCTCAGTTTTCTTTAGCACTCAAGTAACACTTCTGGCCACGCAGTGATGTGCATGAGTGTGATAGAACCAACTGTGTGGCTCGATTCCAACCGGTTCAACCTCGACCCCAAGCATCAAGATATATATGCAAATACGGTCGCGCTTGACTATATATGACATAGTCTCGAGAAGGTCAATCGCCTATTCATTTGCTCGCAAAAGAGCTCAGGACGACCAGGTGATTAACGGAGGGTGGGGTTCTTCCTTCGAAAACGGGTTGCGCTCCGCTTTCCACCAGGAAGGACTTTCAAACGTAGGATCAGCGATGGCCATTTGAAGAGATAGGCTGTCGTGCAAGCAATTCTTTAGAAAGAGAACTAATTGTATTGGGATAGATTTGTCCAGCGAGCATAGATATAGCGATTGCAACTAAGTTCGTCCAACGAGTGTGGACTCAAGGCTACAACTACTCCTAGATTACTGCTTACTCTAAGATATGTTAGGGAAAGATAAATTTGATTTGTTTTGTTTGATTATTAGACTTAAGGCTACAACTATCCTAGATTACTACTCTTTGCTCTGTTGATGCTTCTTCTATTTATATATTTCCTTGGACGACCAAGAATCTCTTGGATTTCTTATTTATTACGGTCCATCGCCTTTAGACTCTCTCTTTTGCTCGTGCCGCTTCATGCTCGCCCATTGCTCTTCCTGACTTCTCGCCTCCTAGATGACGTGTTCCAATCAGCCAGCATCAATTGTCATCCTAAAATATCTGCTCCACTTGTCTTAATAGACTGCATGTGCGTTGTCTCATTGTCATGCGGTGCCAGATGTCTTGTTTTGATTTGCTCTTCCAGGAGCGATCAAGAATAAGGTACAACACCAACAAATTTACATATGACATCCAATGTATCTATCCTATGCACCACTTCATGTTCTCCTTAACTACCAAAACTCAGGTGGGCAACATTAAGGGGAGAGGTCGGACACTGAGGACCACCATTGGAAACCTTCCAATTACAGTTGGGCCCACCTTGCCTTATATATGCCATCCAATCCGTTCAAAAGATGCATCTGATTAAAGACGTTCCAAATAATCAGTGTGGCCCATCTTTTTTTCTTTTTTCTTTTCTTCTTCATTTATGTTATCTAAAGGTTGGCAAGGTATGAATGGACACCTAAAAAATTTGGCCATTATATAGCTTGGTCACGATTTTAAAAGTATTTGGCATGATTTTTCTTGTCTCGCCTAGCTGAGTTTTCCATTGGCATAAGTCATGTGTTTAATAGGACATTGCAGGGTGCACATGATGGGATGGATGGATTAGATTTCATTAAACCATTGTTGTACCCTATAAAAAAAATTGGTAGGGAAAGCTCATCCTTAAGCTTTATAGTGGAACTAGCCTATTTGCATGGGGTCCATGTAATGCCCTGGATTTTTAAAATTTTATTTAAAAAATTTTGAATTTTTATTTTTATTTTATTTTAATTAATTATTGTATGTTTACTTTGATTCGCGAATAGCAGTACATCCATAGGAGGTCCAATAGGGGACCATTTACAAAAGTTTCTTAGAATGACCCCATGAACTGAGTAAAAAGGTTAGATTTCATACAACTCGCACTTTTTAGATAATTACGAAAATGATATTAGATAACTTAAGTTAAACTGCCATTTTTAAGTATGCTAATTTTCAGCGATCATAATGACACAAAACCTTAGACTTAAGCTTTTGGGCATATTTTAGCCGTACACAAAGATTTTCAGCCCTTCGATCATCTTACAAATAACTAAATCAAAATATGGCCTGTAGATGGCCCATTTGACCTCGGATTAGTCCCATGTTTTGTGTTGACGCCTAAAATTACCTCGCTAACCTGCCTTACATACATCATAGTAGGGCCCACATGCACTGTACGCACGTTAAGTCGTGCGGTCAATGCACATTTGACCGTGTATATACAACCAAAGACGGAAACTTCCGTCCTTCCGCCCGCTGCCACCGCTGCCCTCTCCACGCTTCACCATGTGAGCCCTATTCAATAATCCAAACCGTCCAATCTCCCTAGAACCATCCCAAACTTAGTCATATCAAACGGTTTCTTGTTTCATCATAAATCAAAACTGATCTCTCCTTCCTTCTCAATCATTGGAAACTCGGATATTTCAATTCGGAAATCTTCTTCGCATGGGAATCTAGGGATGCTTCTAGAGGATCCTGAAGATCTCTCCAAACTAACCAATGGAGAGAATCCCCTCTAAAATCGATCTTTCTAATTTTTGAAGATTTTTCTTTATAATCTTCTCATATGGAAGAGACCTATCAAACGGTTGTAAAAGCTTCGATTTGTGGACCCCACATACCTAAATAGACTAATCTAAACCCATCTTAGGTGTCAGAATGACAGATAAACCGTCCGTTTGCGACTTTCTATTTTCATCACCCTTCTTTCTTTAACTCACGCCGACCGTTCCATCGTGTGTGGACCCTATTCCAAAATTCATCACATCCATTTTGTGTCCTATACCCATCATAGCTCATGTCCAAAACATCTTTTTCCATTCGCCGTGTATACACTTTTCAAATCCGGCCTGAAATCTCGTTTTAAATCACTTTCTATTGTAATCGCGCACATGTAGCCGTACATACCCTCTTCTAACCTTAAAATCTGACCCTCATAACCTAAACGAAGCATCTTCTAGTAACAATAACCCTTATGCACGAATTTGAGAAAAAGAGAGAAGAAAGAGAAGAGAAGAGAGAGAGAGAGAGAGAGAGAGAGAGTTCGTTTGGTTGTTCCAGCGACGTGCTTAACCCCTATGACCTTCTATCGCGTCCAGTCTGTGAGGTGAGAATTTTTCCTTCAAGCCAACATGGATAAAAGTGTAATTTTTTAGATTTTTTTAATTGTTTATTGGGTATCTTAAGTTCGAATGTATGATCTATATTAGACTATGATTAATGTTAGATTTATGTTGAAATAATATTATGTGATGCTATGACTTCATGTTTAGATGTATATGTGAGAAAGCATGTGTATTTTTTGGCATTATTGTGAGAACCATGTGCTGATTTCTTTGATTTATATTTATGTATGATTAAGATGGTTATGATGATGTATACATCATATAAATAATGATTATCATGTGAATATTATGCTTATGTACACCATTGTCCCCATATTAATAAGATCAGTTGTTGTAGAAAAATGGGCCCGTGGGAAGTGTCCATGTTGAAAAGATGATCTTGACATAACTATGTTTATGTGCTGAGTATTGCCAAGGGATCCTTGTGTTCACATGATATTGAAATGGATCCGTGTGTCGTATATGTATGTTTCCTTCGGTTGGCCAAATTGGAACAAGGAGTGGACATTAATCATCTATATTATCTCATGAGCCTGGGTCGGTATTATGGACACTAATCCCTGTGGTCGGCCTATGCTAAGTTGTTTATAACTCCCCATAGTGACTATTAAGTTCTTTCAGTACGGCTAGATGTGAAATTACTTAAATAAATGTGAAACTAAAGCCATGCATTCACTTGGCTCCATGTGGGTGTACGGAGTTAAGAATAAGCTAAAGCGTCCTACTTCTCCCGTTCACTGTTACGTGTAAATTTGGGGTATGAGCGTCCCGTTTCTCACGTGGTCGGATAAAATTTTATGTTTGTGCATCCCAGGAACCTCTGGTGACTAGTGGCTAGCATGAAGTCGTAACAGGAAGTCTCTCACTTTATGTATTGTGATTTCTAGCCAAGGTGCCTTACCTAGAGCATGCATATCATGCATTACATTAATAAGATTTCTCTTAGATGTTTGGGTCGATTATATTTATCATGCTTGCACTATTTCTGTGTTATTATTATTATGATTGTCTTGGAGGGATATTCCCTACCATGATAGCGTTTAATGTTATCTAACCACATCTCAGATAATCCAAGTGAAGATCCAGTAAGTGAAGTGAACATTACGACGGGGTGTTCGAAGGTTTGCAGCACAGATGACAGGTTGGAGTGGCATATTGGAGATCTTATTTAATTATGTATTTTTAGGATAGTTTATCATTTATTTCAAAATTGTAATGGGTTTTCTTAATGAATGCAATAATTGATTATTTGTTTGGTTTAGTTTCAAGAATTTTGTGATGATAACGTAGATTAAAATTTTATTAAATCACATGTTTATCTTTCGTCTTTGTGCATGAATGCCATTAAATTTCAAATATATGGAAACATAATGATATGGCAAGAATTTCATCATTGACACGTCTTAGATAACATCTGAGAATTCGGCCTATCGTGGAATCCACAGGAGCCCAAATCTCGAAGTGTTACAGTTCAACTCCATGGCTCAATGTTAAAGAGATTTCATTTCAACATTGAGATCATGAGATCAAGTGCCCATGTGTTGTGTGTGTGCGCGCATGTGTGTGTGTGCGTGTGATGTGGGTTTTTGTATATATAAAAAAAGCCTCTTTACATGAGATCGAGTGCCTATGTCATGTGGGTGTGTGTGAATGTGTATGTGTTGGATCCCTAGTGTACAAGTGCAATGAAATAAAATAAATGCAATGTGATTATGAGACTCATCCCAAGAATCCCTATTTGTAATAACATTAATTTTTTATAATATAATAATATATATAAATGGTGGAGAATATACATTCACGCGATATGCATGAAGGAGATATTTGTGATGCCAATCTGTTGATATTGGTCTCATAAACTAAAGAGTCTCTCTCTAGCCTATCCCAGTACCAAATAGTCAAGATAACCCAATATCTAATCTTCTAATAGGTGCTAAGAAGAACGTATACTATCCATGGACCACACATGAGGACAATAGAAGAGAATTGAGTAGTTCTCCTCTCCTCTCTCTCTCTCTCTCTCTCTCTCTCTTAAATTCTCTATTTTTCCCCACACTCACACGTCCTATGGGATGTTGACGTCCAGTGCTTCTTGTAATAACTCTTCTAGGATATGATCAAATAAATAAGGAGGAAGTTAAGGTTTTAAGGGATTACTAGTATGGTACTCCACCACCATACGCACAACTTTGTAACTTATTGTGAGGGAAGTACATTGATCTGCTTTATCTATGTGTCTACTGATTATCAAATCCCTCTACTACTATGAGCATCCACTTATGATCATATCTTGTAACAATCAGAAGTGAACCATTAGTCTGGACCATTAAGTTATTAAGTGCGATTAGTGCAGTTTTAACGGTTAAAACAAAATTTTAACGGTTAAAAATCTTTTTGAAAAATTGATTAAAAGATTCAGAGTGCTAGGACCCATAAAAAAAGCACTTGATGAGTCCCCGATCTATCTAGAATAAAACCATAAATATGTTTATAGGCAAATTAGTGGATCAATTGTTGGCTGTACAAGAATCAATGACTATTAATGGAAGTACGCAACTACATTCGCTTTATTGCCCCCTGTACGAACCTCGTAGAAAGAGCCAAAGCCAATCAATCAAGATCGTAACATTTGTACGTTTTTAGGTCTAAAGATCAAACCATCTTTCATGCATCATCAAGTCCTGATCTCATGATCACAGTCCAAATTAATGAGTCTCCAAACTATTGACTTGATTTCGATCCACCAAAATAATTAACCAAAGGCCCGAAACTGGATCATTTGTTCATGTCATACTCACACTCTTGTGTAAGATAAAGTCAATGCACAAACCAACATCAAGTTGGTTCCTGATGGTGAAGACTATCCATTCTAACCCAAGTCAGTTCCTTCACACAATATGACCACGTCTCATAAATTAATATCTACATCTATGTCCCATGTACCTATGACACTCATGGTCTAATAGGATACTGAGATCCATGGACTACGACTCTCCCAGGTCAATGACCATCATGTCTAATATCAAATTCTTAATAAGTAGGAGATAAATTACTCATTAACAAACCCAATGATCATAAGATGAGAACAAAACTAAATTTATCTAAGGTATATCACATATCCAATCTAAGACCATGGTCACCATGGTCAATAATTGAGATCTGCCCAATCACATTTATGTGGCAAGTGGATAAGGGCATAAATGGTTTTCCGAGGAACTAACTCTAATAGTATAAGGTGGGTTTGTGAAAAAAAAGAAAAAAAAGAAGAAGAAAAAAAACCCTCTTTATATGAGTTATAGCGCTCTGAGTTAAAATTATAATAAATCTATCTAAACTGATAAAAAAGTGTAGAAAACATTTCAACGTCGAGCACGTTTTCTGTGGATGATCCACCGAGGTGGGTGGATCCCTGAACGCGGGGTCCACGATGATGCACGTTCCTTAGATCCAGGCCATGCATCTGTTTTGAAAACTCATTTTAGGGCATTATACTAAAAATGAAGCAGATCCTAATCTCAAGTAAATTATAATACAAGAAACCATGGTAATCAAACATTAAAAACTTCTAGTGATCATAATATAGGAAACAATGGTAATCTAACATTAAAAAGTTATGGTCAAACCCAAAAGCTTTGGATCAACTTGATATTTGTGTGATCTCTTCATCCAGGTCTTTGAGACCTTATCAACAGGTTGGACTGGAAAATAAACATTTCAATGGCCCCCGTGAAGTTTATAATGGTGAGGATTGAATCAAGACTAGTTCCTTTGGTATAGTCTCGTAAGTTTTGGATCTGCTTCATTTTTGGGGTCATACCCTAAATGAGCTGTCAAAATGGATGGATGGTGTGGATGTAAAGAATATACATCACAGTGAGCCCCACAGTTAGGGATTCACCCAAACCGCTATCTTCAATGTCTACCATGTATAAAATAAAATTGACCATATGATCAAATCCATCCTAAATTCGGCCTTATCTTTTTGTAGCCATCCTTTTTCCAACCCATGGATTGGATGGTAAGGATTCCCTAACAAAAGTGATTCTTTAGAATCATAAGCAATCCATGATGATAGGAACTTGTTAGACCTATTTTATATAAATGATCTCGACCATCCATATTGGATGCATCAGTATGGTTAAGATTATTAGATCAGTGTTACATTTGCAGTTAGCCCAAGAAATTTGTGCTGGAACTAGTGGACATTCTAGATCAATCCATGGGACTGTTTAATTGTCCCCGTGCAAACAAAAGGAAAAGAAAAAAGAAAAAAGAAAAAAAACCTAATGGACGGTGTAGATCAATCCATGGGATTGTTTAACTATTCCAATGCAAAAGAAAAAAGAAAGGAAAAAAAAAAAAAAAAAACCACTTGAGAAGTGTAAAAGCTAAGATATTTTTAAATCCTTGAATTCACACCACACGAATTTGAGTGCGTGGACCTCATCAAGCACAACTTCAATGCCCACTGTGAGCACCGAGAGTCGGTGTGCACACTCTCCCTACCATTAAAAGATGGTCGGCAGGAATCCAGCAATCATTTTAGAATAGAAATCTTTAAACACCCAATTAAAAAAAAAAAAAAAAAAAAAAATCGATGTCGATGAGTCCTGGCCCACCATTATCCGATGGTGGGAGATGTGGGCACACCAACCCTCAGCTGCACTGTGCGCAGACGATCTTTTCTCAGTCCATTCGCCCAAAGTCTCCTCTCGCAAGTGGGGAATGAGGACATAAGTGTTGAAATTCCTACAACCACTCCACCAAAACCAATTTCAATGCCCCCATATGTTGGTACTCAAATTGGAATGCAACCCAACCTCTGCTTGTCGTAAATCATGAACTTTTATTTCATTGAAATCACATGACCAAATTGAATGGCTCTCCAGTGGCCTGGTTCACCTGGGCCCACCAAGTAAATGGCCTGGCCCCTACCAACTAGGCAGTCTGGATTTGGGGCTTGGCCCAGGGCCGTAATGGGCTTCACTACCAGTTGGGCTTTCAGGCCTAGTCCACTTTGGGCTGGGCTTGGACTGAAATTAAAGGCCTGAGGGCCTGGAGGTATTGGGCCTGAATTTAAGCCCAATTTAATAACCGGGGGAACTTGGGCTTCAGTTATGAGCCCATAGCCCGGCCTAAGGTCAGATTAGCATGTTTAGAATTTCAAGGGCATTTTTGTCATATATAATATGCATGATATGAACAGACTAGGTGTTGTGCTAAAAGTAGGTGGCCTAGCTTGGCCTTGGGCTTGGGTTTGGGTTTGGGTTGGACTCAGGCTCGAGCTAGGGCTATGCAGAGGACGTGGATAGAGCTGAACATGAGCTCACTCAACTTGGCTCGAACCAGCTCAATTTGGCTCGGCTTGAAGGTTGAGTTTGAACCAAGTCAAGCCATTTTTCCAAGCTTAAAAGGATTTTCAAGCCGAGCTTAAGCTAACCCAATTGCAATTCAATTGGGCTTGACTTGGTTGAAACTTGACTCGACTAACTAAAAGGTATGTTGTTTAGTCCCACATTGGACAGGAGCAAAGAAATGAGAGGTGAAACTCTCTATAAAAATAAGTGGGGGGTGTCAATGGGCTTTGGGCTGCCTTTTGTGCCTGAATTTCAAACAGTTTTAGGCTGGGATTTTGGGATGAGCCTACTTAATTTTTTTGGTTTTTCCAGGCTTGAACTCAGCTCAAAAGCTCAGACAAGCTAGCTCAATCATGTCAATCTAACTTGAAGGTCGAGTCGAGGAAGCCATTAATCAAAGACGGATGCTATTGCCTAGCACAAGTGGTATAGTTGATTGAACTAAAAGCAAATGTTTTATATGAACTGAGCTAAAAGCTCAGTTCATGTTGTGCTCTAGTTGTATGCACACCATCCTAATGCCGGTTCAAAGCTGATCAGTATAAAATCATGTGATCAATCCCGTTTTTGTACTCCACTGGCTACATAATATATATAGTCATCACAGTAGGTTCGAGCTTGTTTGTTTTGGGCCATCATAGGCCCGACCCTATTGGTATGCTTTTGGGCTTGGGCTAAAACACTAGGCCAGAGGGCAGGCCCTGGCCTAAAAATTACCTCATTCATTGATAGGGTTGGGCTTAGGTTGTCTAAGAGGACATCAGTACGGTTGGGCCATTTAGGGTTTCAAGTGCGTTCTGTCTCATAACGTGCATGATCGCATACACCTAACGAACAGCCCAGATCTTGCTCAGGCTGTAAATAATCATCACGGACCCGGATTGGGCTAGGACATGCTCGGGCTCAGCCAAGGATTTACTATGCCGGTTGGCTCGGACAGTCCTCGGTCCGGCCATCGACAGCCCTACCTTCACCGGCACCAAACCCTTATTCATGCCTGATTATGGCTGTCACGGGGCGTGCACACAGCTGATAAATGAATGTGGTGGTCCCTGGCCATTTCAGGCCTAATATATAAACAGGCTGGGCCCACACAGGGTTGGCCCATTGATGCCCACTTTAAGAACAACCAATGTGCAGACTCCAACACCCCCATCGAACACATAAAATGACGAAAATGCCCCGGCACATGATCAAAGACGTTTCTTGGGCCTTCATAATTGTGGCTGGGCCATGCATGGACCCAATCTCAAGAGCAATTGGGGTGGGCCCCACCGACAGTTACCCACAAATACAAGAGAGATTTTTATGATACAATGGAAAGATTGAGTCATTTTAAAGAAGAAGACAAAGGAAATGGGCTTTCACTAAATCTGCCTGCCAATTCCCACAGCAATCCGACACACAGGCCCTACGAAAATGTCTACACAAGGAACACCTCATGCAACCGTTGTATTCAAGAAATGAATGATGAGAAAATACTTTGATACGCTGGCTGAGTGTGATAGATGATACTCAGCCATTTATGAATTACTTAAATTGCACACATGTTGTACAACTAATTCAAACTGAACTGTCCAAATTATGGGTCCCCAGTTTAGATGTTTCATGAATAAAAAATTATCACTTATTGGATTATTGTGGACAATTATTGAACGGTTAAAAATGAAGAATAATCTAATGGTTCTATTTTAACAACCAAGTGTCCATGAATCAAAGGTGAGGATTGCTTAAACTATCTGATTTTGGGATTTTGACTTAGAAATGGTAGGTTGCATAATTTAGTTGGTTTAATTTGAGTTGTTGAATGCAACATGTGTGATTTCTCAGTGCTTGTGCATCAAGAGTCATACTCTTTCAGAGTATCGAATAATCCCCATGAATTATATGATCAGCAATCCGAAACTTTTTGCACGGTAGACTTAGAATTTCAATTATGATAAGTGGGGCCCATGGCTTATTCATCCAGACCATTGATCAGTTCGGTGGCACCGTGGATGGACCATGTCTTGAAAATCTCTTAGACAGGAGACCATCTTAACCATTCCATTTGTGTCCTATAAATAGACAGTTAATAAGAATCCAAGATGGATGATTAGGACCTTCCAATCTCGGTGTTCTTTAGGGTTACAACTTAAAACCATACAGGGTGGAGGACAGCATATCAACTTTCATGGGCCCCACTTGTTGGAATTTCGATCCTGCGTGTACAAGGTTATGATGAGGAGGGAGGGATTAAAAGTTTTTTCTTCTTCGCCCCTGCGGTGAATCCACGCCGTCCATGTGGCCTAACAATCCAAGTAGTGGCATGGATGGTTATAAGTAAAACGGTGAGCGGTCCAAATTCAAAGAAAGATTCAGATCTTTAATATTTTCTTCACAGATAAATTCTTCGGTTATGCTATTGCTCATCCACAGTTGGGTCAGCGATTTGGACGGTCTGGATTCCCTCAGATCTATGCTATATGTGTCTTATTGAATAGCCATGATGCAAATGTTAATCTAGCCCCATTGTGCACGTGGTGCGCCCCACCCTGGATGAAGATAGCCCAAAAGTGAAGTGTAATCTTCCTCGTTGGATCAGTGGTCATCAAATCAAATGAATGGATGGGGTTTATCCACACCGTCCATCCATTTTTCCATATCATTTTTGGGCACAAGCCCAAATATGAGGCAGTTTTAAGGCTCAAGTGGACCACGGGGACTAAACACTTTCTGTTGAAAACTTTGTGGGGGCCACGGAGGTTGTGGATCAATCTGATATAGTATTTTCCCCTCATCCAGGTCTATGTGACCTAATGAACAGGTTGGATGGAAAAATGGATGGACGGTGTGGATATAAAATCCATACGTCACTGTGGTCCCTCAGAGCCCTTGTCCGTTCCAAGCTAGCACGTGCCGGATAGTATCCAATCCTCGTCCTCTCTCTTCTCATCAGCTTCGCACGTGCCAATTATGAGTATTGAAAGTGAGTTAGACAGCACAGTGCGTGTGTCATAATTACAAAACGGCCACTCTTGCCCCCTTGTTAATTGCGACACCTTTCTATTCTAATTTTGGCCACACAATAGTACAACTATCTGATGTTGTACTGTCGAAAGTATAAAAAGAAAGGCAGCGTGTTACTACTAACTAACAATCAATCATGGTGGCTTAAAGCACTGACTCCCACTGACATACCCCACCCCATGGTTTCACGACTCGTCCGAGTCAAGAGCCACCCTTCACTCCGACGAGTAGGGGGGCCGATTCAGCCTCATTTTGTGCAAGTCCCAACGCATGTCAAAGCCAAACGAGTCAAGTCGAGTCAGGTCGAGTCATTAAACCATGACCCTTCTGTGAATTTGATTTGCCTCTTCCCTAACTCAGGATCCCATAAATCATCAAGAGTCATTTAGTTGATTTGGAGCAGCGAAAATTAGAAAATTTTCAATGGTTTCCATTCAACTCTCAAAATCAGAGGTTAAGACCATCATTAAAGTGTGATTATCAAGCAATAGTCTTTTCTTTTTTAGTAACAAGAATATTTTACCATTCGAATTATCATCATCATCATCAACAACATCATCATCATTTAAGCCTAATTGGAATTAATTAGGGTTGGTTAAACAAATCCATTATGCGGTTCCATTCTATCAAATATCATATCTTCAATTTTCATACACTTCCATCCATTTCTTCATGAGCCTTCCTGTTGAGTGTGGAGACAACCACACTAGACCATAGGTCGGGCGCCCGGATGGTCAAATGGCTGGGCGCCCGAAATTCATCCTGTTTTGGCATTAGTCCGTTGGACTGTTTTGTGAGTAGTCGGGCGCCCAACGGTCAAACTGATCGGGTGTTCGAAATTCATGTCTCCTGTTATTTTTACGCTGGATGTTTTTTGCATTGGCCGGGCGCCCGACGGTCAAAGTGACCGAGCGCCCGACCGGCCGCGGACTTAAGACGTGGGTTTCCTATTTCATGTTCTAATTGCGGGGTTTACTATATAAAGGGGTGTAAACCGAGATTAGGAATGGAGATTAGGGCTTCTATACGTCCAAGGTGAGAAAAAGGAGAGAAGATTAGCAAAAGGGCCATCTCTGTGCATGAGAGCATAGGAGAAGGTAAGTGCATTGCTTGTAACTTCGTTTTTCTTCATAGTGAAGTTTGCACCAGTGGTTTTTTACCCTTGTTGGGATTTTTCCACGTAAATCTCTGTATTGTGGATCGTTGGTTTATGTGATTCTTTTCTAGTTATTATTTTCTTCCTGTTTATCGTTTGTGGGTGAGACCGGAGATTGGATCTCGGTTCACCGGCATTGTTGGCGTGCTGCGCAACACTTCCTTTTGCCCATTTTGAGCTTTTAAGTTGAACTAGCTTGCTCTTTCTAATCTGTTCAATGCTTACTTTATATTGGACATGGCTAAACCATTGAAGTCTCATTTTCCTTATCTTATTATTTATTAGTGTTACTATCAAGTTCTCTCAAATGCATTCATTTTTAATTCCATCTTTTCTTGCCTTGCCACTCGTCTCTCGACATCCTCATTCCAACTATGCTCATTACAGCCTATTCAAATCATGATTAATTAGTCATAATATATCTTTTTGTGCTAAGTGATTCGATTATGTTTCGATGTTTAATTACACCGTTGCCAAAAGTTTATGGAAAAAATTATAAAACTTGTAGAAAGGAAAATCAATGTTAAACATAATCTTTCTTTAATGGGATTTGTATAATTTAAATATAAAGAGTTATATTTGCGAAAATAGTTGAATAAGTTTAATACTCTGATTAGTAGATTGGTGACAATCAATGTAAAAACTAATGATAAAAAAAAATGTTGCACTTTTACTTTGTTCAATGCCTGATTCATGAAATAATTTGATAATAAATCTCAACAACCATCTAGATTCAATATGAAGTTAGCTATGTTTATGTTGCTTATCAAAAAATCCCAGTAAAAAACACTTAGAGGAATCTTCTAGTAATTGGAAGAAAGTGGTAAGCAGTTATACTCTTCATTTTTCTAGGTTTCGTTAGTTTAAAGAAGCTAAGAATAGAAAAGATCTTACTTTCGTATCAAACCAGTATGGTGGTTACTGTGCTTAGTTGACGAATTAGTAGACTTTAATTTATTTGTTACAGTAATAGCAGCACTTTATTCAAGCACCAGTGGCGTTGCTGGAAAAGATCAATAATGCCCTGGTCATCTTTAGGACTAGTTTTACCATACTAAGGTGCAATAGTTCTGTAGCAAAGTAATCCGTAGAATTCAATGCATCTCAAAAGTCACTCGATTTTTACCACAATACTTGATCGAGCTAGGAACTTTGGGAAGTTGTAGAGAGAAAGGTTACAAGCAGTCCTCTTTTCGTGCTCTAGTTCTTTTTTAGTGAAAAGCAAAACCATTAACAGCCACCACACCACCTGCCGAAGTACTCTAGCATGTGCACAAAATTATTTAGGAAACGTCAACCTCAAGCTCCATAATTCATAGCTCTAAAAGGGGCTCAAGCGCCTAAGGAAGCTCATTTTCTTATAAAGGTGATATAGAGTTCTCTCCTGCCCAAAGTGGGATAAACCTCAGAGCTAAAGAAAACAATAGCATGTTTAATCTGAAAACACAACAATTTTAATGAAGAAAAAAGCTATGCATTGCTTTCTCATATATATATATATATATAAAAGTACACTTGAGTCATATCAATTCCTGCGATTTGACATTGTATCCTGCTCTGAGAGTGGACCAACCTGATTTTCATACCAAGCAATCATTACGGTGTGGTCCACCTTTTGCATGGATCTGATACTTAAACATGTGACATGTTGGTGGGAAAGAAATAGCTGCATTTCTAAGTTCACACGTACAACTCTCATGTGATCATTCTCACTGTCCATGTTACAAAATGGCTGGAAAAGGAAACAATACCAAGACCCTTTAATATCTTCTGTCTTCTATAGAGATAAACAACCGTAAACGATAAGAAAGCGAAAGAGGAGAGGAGAAGACGTAGACATGAATAAAAGCCTTGTAATGAGAAATGCTCAAGTGTTACTGGTTGCTTTAGGTCATTGTATAGTCCAATCGATCGATCTGAACGGTCCATTTACTCCAGAACATATTTCATGGCCTACCATGCGAAAATCACACCGATGGGATGATCCAATTCATCCTTGATTTAGTCAAACTATTTGTAGCCATTCTTTTTCTAAGGCATGGATGGGACGGTTAGGACTGCCTGCAATTATAAGCAATCCATGATGGCTCCTAACAAATGCATTGATGAAAATATTGGTTGGACCAATTTTTGTGTGAATGATCTTGAGCGTCCATAGTAAAAGCTATTATTGATCAGATAGTTAAGCCTGTCTTTTCGTCAGCGTTTGCATGGCGGCCCATGAAATGAGCGTTGAATCCAATGAACAGACTAGATAATGGATTGCACTGTTCAAGTGGGCCATTGCAAGTAGGAGCACTATAACTCATATTGGTAGGAAAACACGGGAGCATTTCTCCCAAACAAGACCTGGTTACAGTGATAAACATTGCTTTTTTCCACTCATTAGCACTAGAAGATAGATATACTCTCTCCACAATTATAAGTGCTCTGAATAAGCCACCCACTGCCAACCATCCACTAAGAAAACTGGTATTTCCCACTCACACCTCCAACACCTCTCTCTCTCAGAGGTGGGCCCACCTTAGGTAAGGTAGGCCACTCTCTGGGATGATCCTAACCAATGTTTTAGGACCCAGATCAGATCCAACGGCTTGGGCTGTTAATTCTCTTTATTTTAACCAAGAGATGCTTATAGTGCTCCTAGTTGCATTGGGACACTTGGACAATCCAATCCATTGATCAAGACCGTTCATTAGGTTCAACGAACGTAGGCTGGGCTACCATGCAAACATTACACTGATCTGACAAATATAAACCCCTCGATCAGTGTGGTCTTTAATATGAATGGTCAAGATCATTTACACAAAATAGGTCCAATCAATAATTTGATTCATGTATTTGTTAGGGCTCCTCATAGATTGCTCATGATTTTAAAGAATCACTTTTGTTATGTAAATGCAAACACCCCATCCATGGCTTTGAAAACGTATGGCTGTGGAAAATAAGGGCGCCAAACCAAAGATGGATTGGATCATCTGATCAGTTTGAATTTTGCATGGGATCCTCTGAAATGTTTCTAGACTCAATGAACAGTTTAGATCGATCCACTGGACTGTCCAAGTGATCAGATGCAACTAGGAGCAGTATAACTTAATAGTGGTCATTTCTCTTTTAATTAATCTAAGCGAACTACAAATCTGGGCCATAAAAGGGTCTGACCAGTTGGCCAGAACCGCCGTAAAAACGAGTCAGTACCGCATCTCGATCTTACCCATCCAATAGGTCACTCGCGAATGGTTAACTGCAGCGGAAGTGGAAAACATTGGATGGCCAGGATTGTTAGTTGGGTGAGTGACTTTGCCGGGTAATTTCTTATGGACGGTGTACCACACCACATCAACAATACTGTGAATATCAAAGTATGGACCACTTGGGCTACACGATTGTTTTTAAAAGGATGGTATGATCCGCGACCCATAATTTGTGCAAAATTCCTAGGTCATTTATGGAATGTGTATGAGTGGTGGGTCATGTGCTATTGTCAGAGATAGGCATGTTTGACAATTGTTAGGTCAAGTATATACTTGGAAGGCGTCTATCCTTATAGGGGTAGGTAGCCCAATCAAATCTGAAGTTATGTGGTGTTGGCGTCACCACACAATCACAAAAGTCTTCCTCCAATCAATGGCCTACAAACCCAAGGTTAAGAAAGATGCAGCCACAGCCACGGTATGGATTGCACAATCACAGGACTCACTCATACAGACTCAGTGAGCTCTTCCTAGCTCTTATTCCACAAGTCTCTTGTACGATAAGCTCTTGGTTGTGTATGGCATCCCCACCGTGGAAGTTGGAAGCACCAAAATCAGGCCAAGTAACGCGAGTTTGAAGTTTTCCTGTGCTTCTTCATTGTTTTTGTTTTCTATGGTGTGGATTTAATGATTGTATAGGCATAAAGCATCCCATGATGATCATGGTGGGGCTCACATAATGCACGTTTTGTATGGTAGATACACTACACGCTAGGCCCCACCATAGAAACTACACAACTTGGTGGGCCCCACCCACGCTAGTAGAACCACTTATTTTACAAGCAGTTGTAGACGAACCAGCCTTCTTACATTTAGATTTCAATTGGTTAAAATATTTCTGACGTTGGTGGGCCAGGGCTGGCCGGGATTGGCCCTAGCCTCGCCCTAGTTCTCTATGCCTAGGCTCTGACCCGGCCTGAGCCCCCAGGTCAGGCCCCCATTGACCTGGAAAGGCCATCCTAGCCGTGGGTTGGAGAGGTTCTGGCCGGCCAGGATGGCTCCGCAAGGAAAGATTCAAGGAAAGATTTAAATGATCAAAGGATCGAAGCAGGCCAATTTAAGAGATGCTTTTGGATATCACCCATCTATAACGGGTCCCACTGTATTAACCTTTGGATGAATTGAACCCTGACCCAGATCCAATGAGTCTCTTTAAACTACAAAACAATGGTGAATTCGGACCGATTGCAAGTTCTTTAAACCGTTCATTGCTTTTATAAAATGGTGACCGGTCCAGGCAGTGGCCCAGAGGGTGATTGATAGTTCACCACCATTTTAAAGTTTGGCGTGTGCTGTCCAGCCTTATACATGTACTATATAATAGGGACAGTCCGGTTAGAGGACCCTATTATTATCAACAAAGCAGTCTACAAACTGATACCGGACAAAAAGATCTTAATCGTCCACCAATTGGATGGTAAGAATCATTTCGATCAATGCAAATTTCAAGCCATGCTATGCAAAATTCGAGCCATGCTCCATCAAAGACAGACCCTGCCATTTGGACGGATCAGATTGACAGAGAACAGAGCTTAAACATGGTGGTGAACTGTCAGGGCAGTCTTGCCAGCCTCATCAAAATTATAGGAGGGATGTATCTTTTAATCATGCGGGTGCAGATATCAAGCTCCAGAATTAAGTAGCTTTCATTAGTCAGAAAGGGACGCTGACTTGCTCGTAACGGGTATTCCGGGCTTACGTAAGCCTAAGCTCTGTAGGGCCCACAGGGGGATGTCTGTGTTAAATCGGCCAGCTCATGTTAGGACGAGCACAGGGCAGATCCAAAAATATCAAGTGGGCCACACCACAGGAAACGTAGGATGGAAACACCAACTGTTGAAACCCTGATGGGGCCCATCCCTGATGTTTATGCCATCCAACCCGTTCATAAGGTCATTCCCACCTGATGAAGGGAAAACACAAATATCAGCCTGATTCAAAACTTCTGTGGCCCACAAGAAGGTCTACCTGCCAGATTCTGAGATGTGCAACCGATGGACGAAGTGGATATAAAACGGACATCATGGAGGGCCCCACAAAGCTTAGGATTACAGGAAAGTATCGATTTCCAAAACTAATCATGTGGGTCCGGAAAGGGGTTTATCTTATAAATCGATCATCATAAAGTTGTTATCATGAACTAATGAGAAATAATCCACCGCCCCCAGAGCACTATCAGTTGCAGTGCTCTTAGCTGCATCAGGACACTTCGACAGTCTAACTGACCAATCTGGGCCGTCCGTTGAGTCCATCACGTATTTCATTGCCTACCATCCTAAATTCATACCAATCTACGGACTCTAACCATTAGATCAATAGCCTATAAAATGTAGGCTCAATATGACTCTAACCATCCCATCTGTGGCTACAAGTACGGATGGCTGTAAAATTCATGGCTAACTTAAGGATTGGATCACCTATTGAGGGTGATTCTCAGGTTGAATCCCCCGTAAGGTATGCTGAACCTAATGGACGGTCTGGATCGTTGGAATGGACACACAGTGTTCTGATGCAATGTAACTTATATTGCTCTGAGAGCACTGGATCGTTTCTCCAAACAAATAAAGACAAGTCTACATTGGCTTACATGCACCACCATTTCTTTAATCATAGATCTGCGTCAATCCAAACCATCCAAAACGTGAGGCCCATTAACCCAACAATCCTAACCATCCAATCAGTAGTTATACCATGAAAACTAAATTAAAATGACCAAAATCAATATTCCGACTGCCCGATCACTTGGGAATTTTGGGATGTCGTCCATCCACAATGAGTCCCACGAATTGAACGGTCCAGATTGCCGAAATTGTCGCTAAGGTAGATGAGCCATAGGGTGGCAGTGAACTAGACACGCAACCCTCAAAAGAAGAAAGGAGATGACATCATAGAAGGGCAAATTGGTCATTTCAGTAAGCATTTAAGTCTCTGTAACACCGTTCACGTCCTTCATTCATTCCTCACCTTATCTATACAGCCAGATTTTTACTGTAAATTCCTTTTTTAACCGTACAACGAGATCTACCTTGTATCTACCGAAGTGAAAAATAACAAAGAAGGAAAAAAAATCAAAGTAAATACGCGCAGAAGCCGAGGGCAAAAGCGTCAACAAGGCGGGTAAAAATTCAAGGGTACCTTCCGATATCCGCGAGCTTTCTCGACCTGTTTGCGCAAAGCGAGGCGGCCGTAGACAAATGGTGCCGATTCGCGCTCCGCAACTCGTCCGAGAAGCCCGTGTCGGATCGGTGCCGACTCGGACTCGGCCTCACCAACGGGCTGAGGCAGAAAGCGAAACCCGATACATTACGTCCGTGCTGTGACCTCCTCGGTGCCGCCGATACGGACGTTACAGGCGCCGATTTCCTCCACCCAGGTGAGGATCCCAACGAGAACCCGCTCTGGATCGGCGTTTCGTCCCCTTCCTTGGGCGACATCCCCCGATCTCTCGTCCGACACGATCTCCGCCCACCGTTGCCGGAGATCTCATCGTCGAGGGAGAAGAGCCGCGATTTTTTCTTCCGGAAGGCGGAGAACCAGGAGGAGGACGTGGAAGAGATCGGGACTGTATTATCTCTCTCGCTTTCCTCAGATCTGGAAGCACCGAAGAGAGAGGAGAACACGGAGAAGCGGCTCTTCTTCTTTGTGCTGGACGAGAAGGTGGGGCCGACCTGCGGGGTGCTGTAGAACTGATGTTGGTGGTGGTGCTGCCACGTGTCGGAGCGGCGGCAGATGTAGGGGGAGACGGAGCGGGGGAAGGCGAGGGGAGGTGGAGCCGGTGGCTGTGGGTCAGATTTCCGGCGATTTTCTTTGGACTGAGCTTCGATGAGAGCTAAAAGACGCTCCCTGAGACAGGAAGCGCAGACGCCTACGCCCTGTTCGAAGGGATGGCGTTTGCACCTCATTCGTTTTCTGCGATTGCACCCTTTTCCGTCATTTTTTTCTGAAGAAAGGAGAATTAGAGATTGGGTCTTCTCGATTTCTCTGTCATTTTGGAGAGGAAATGGTGTGGATTTGGGGGTGTGTAGGTCAAAGCATGGAAGGCCAACGCTCGGAGCGCTTCTTTATTTCTAGACGCGGTTTTCTAATTAGCCCTTGGGCAGGGCATTTATTTCACGGGTTGGGATTTTGACTGGAATGGCCTTCTTAAAGGGCTGTGGGTATAGACGGGAAGGGCTTTTTCGTCATTTGGCGATAGCGATGGGCTCGTGGACTGTGGAACGGTAAAAAGATAACAGTTCCAAGCAGGGGCGTATTACCTTCTGTGTGTGGTCAACGACTTCGTGTGGATGAGATCCACACCGTCCATCAGATACTCTGCTGCTTGACCTTGACACTGAACGGCATAGCCATCCGAAAGGGGGTAACATCGTGATCTTAGGAACGTCCCTTGTCAGATTAACGGATTGGATTACATGAATTGTACATGTTGGCTGCACACAAACTAATGGTCCGCGTCCACTTTCCGACGGTGTGGCCCACCTGAGCTTTTGACTGGCTTGATTTTTGGGTTGCAGGGTGAATAGAGGCAACGCCCACACGTAGTCTCCCACGCGCCCACGTAGTAGGCACGCTCTTGTTTGACTGTGTAGTCAGGCGAGTGCCGTTCTTCATACGATGGGCCACCGTAATTTTGCACTGGTAGATCTGGGTCTACAAATGGACGGTTGAAAATTACCGGTGGTTCGCTTCTGTTAGAAGGTTACATGATGAATGTGTTTTTTGAGGCTATGGCCCATCTCTTGGATCAGGTGGTGGATGGTGTTGGCTGAAGTCGGTTGAACAGAAACGGGTGTCATCCGACAGAAAAACTTTAATACTCTGACAGAGTATAAGGGACCATACACAGGCACTTAAAAATTACCTATAGAAAATTGCAGACTTGGCAGGTAAATAATCGAATTAAATTGCCCAAATTACGGTGCCTAACGAAGATTGTATCGTGAGCCAAAATTTAAATTTATTTGATTATCTGACCATCCGATTGATGAACATTTATTGGACGGTTAAAACTAGAAATGTTCCCACTATCATATTTCCAACAAACAGAGGTTAGGATTGTTCATCCAATCCAGTGGGTGGTGGGTCCAGGCTTGGCCCCGAACCGGAGATGGGTTTGGGCTAAAGATAAATAGGTAGTGGACTGGCCTCAGCTTTGAAAATGTGGTCCATTTATGTAAATGGGCCAGGTTTGGGTTGAACCCCACCCAACCTACCATATAGCTTATAAATGAGGTGGGCCAGATGACCTAACAGGACCTGGACCAGACCGAGAACAAATTAAAAAAACTGAAAACATATTTATAAATGGTTAAGCACATACACAAGATGTGTGTTCGTATGCATCTACTAATTAGGCGGGGTTGGCAGACCTGTCCCTAATATTCCATTCTCAAGCCAATATTCCATTCTCAAGCCCATGTGTGGTCGCGCTGGGTGACAATAGGCCCTTAAAGATTGTCCATTGCCCTTAATTGAGCTCTCAAAATTGATGGACCATGTGGATATAAAACACATACATTATAGATGTACAAGGCATATATGGAGGTGGTGACGCTTACTTCCGCCTCTTTTTTCCTTCCGTAGAAATGGTCGGCCACACCGTTTCCACTAATACTAGTTCCAGTCCATTTAGGCTTCTAGACAGAATCTTGTTTGACTGGAACTTGCCACCAAACACACCAATTAAAATAGGATTATGTTGGAATCCAAATTTTAGCTGAAAATGGATTTCCAAATGCCAACTAAACAGGCTTACCTGTAATTTGAAACCAGGTTTTTAAAGTCTTTACAACTAAAAAGTCATTATACATGGTGGAACACAATGGTTGATATACACTCATGATATGTGGGGCCCACCATAATGTGTATGGTACATCTAGCTTGTTCATCATGTGCTTCCCTTGATGCCCTCCTACACCTTAAAAAATAGCTCATTGATTATCAAATGAACCCTACAAGGGAAAGATGAGACGTCCACCATTAAAAACTTTCAGATTGCATTTAGGGCCCATCATGATGGGCAGAGGATAACCAATCCACTTCGTGTGTGCATGTTTTAATGCTCTCTTAGGGACCTAAAAAAATATCAAAGTCCTTATGTGATTTGCAAATTTTGAAAGGTTTATTGCCCAAGCTTTATGGTATAAATACTTATTTTATATATTGTAAGCACTTTACAGGCTAGCCAAACACACAATCTAATAACCTGCAAGCAAATTATCACTTAAAAGCCAAACGGATTAGCATGTAAATTGTTTACACCTAAAACTCTTTTCGGGTGTAATGTGTTTACAACTTAAAACTTTATAGAGATCCAAACGACCCTATAGAGAAGGGATCCACATAACCCATTCACAAAATCACGGTGCCAATGGCAATAATGAGCCACCAAACTTGCACCGTACAGATCGCCCGTCCATTTTAGATGGGGCACAGCTCCAGAATTAAGTGGACGATCCTAACCCCTGATCATGATGTAATTTTTTTGAAGAATTTGGACCATTAATTAACCTCTTACCGATGGCACTCATTAGGTGGATTTAGTTTCTGAATTATGCCTATCCACAATGAGGCCCATGATTTGAACGGCTTGGGTTGATTTGTAGTGACCATGAATTTGCACGTGGATGGTTGTGACTCCTCTTATTTATGCTTTTATTTCTATCCTTTGCAAGCTTGACTTAACCTAAGAAAAAAATTCTTTTGGCATGTTTTTCTTCAAGCCACACACATTTTTCTCATGCAAACCTGATATGTCACACAACCTACAATGCACTAATTTGCATACGGATATTTGGATGGTCCATTTGGCCTACCGCACTACAGTCAATGGGCCATGGAGTGAAAATCAAGGTGATAGAAGGATCCTATACATCCAACTATTATCCTGTAGAACAGCGGCACAGATCATTTAATCAGATTTATCCATTCTATAATACTGCTTGTTTGCCTATTCTTCTTAAGTGTGGTAATGGGCTGGGATTTTATCAATTATAAGCCTAACCAATGTTTGCCACGCCTGTAGTAATTAAGCAAACGCCTTAGGTCTAAATTGTTGAGTTGGGCTGGGCTTTAGCCCAAACTTGACCCACTACCTCCCCTAATTCTTCTTAATACCCTTACTTGACATAGAACAAAGTTAAAGACAATTACATGGATGGCTAGAATAAAAAGAAATCGGGGTTAAAAAGTTTCCTACAACTATAACTTTGAGAGTAGTTGCACATGTCGTTGGAAAGCTGCTGATGAGCTCTAAATGTTATCCAATGGCTATGGAGTTTTTTAAAAAAAATACATCAATTAATGTCTTGGCCAGCTTTTAAAAAAAAAAGTCATTTTAGAAGTTAATTTTGAATTTTTAGTTAAAAATTTATTATTTTTAATAAGTTACAATTCTAAGAGTATTTTAGGGTTTAGAGAGTTGTAGAATGGCTTAAAGATCTTATTTGAGGCATGAAACAGAGTTTGAGTCAATTTAAAAGTTGTTTACTGTTTTGAGTATATTTATTATTTTAGAAAAGCTTATTGTTTCAAAAACCCATACGAATTTACAATGCAGGATTTAGAGATGCTATTAATTCACTTTTCATTTTTAGAGATTTCTCTACTCGTGGATTTAAGTGCTATTCTTGATAATTAGAGCGTGAAATCTTCTCTTTTATCATACACCTGCTACATTATTTGGTATGAGAGCAAGAATTTTCCTCGTGTCATAGTGTTTAATAGAAGATCAAGTGGTGACAATTTTATAGGGGGTATCTTAGCAAATCAAGCACTATCTGAAGTGAAGATCGGAGCCTTTCAATGGGAATTTTGACAATCAATACAAGAGATGAAAGCAATCATCATTCAATTGACTGAGGTCATGGATCGCAAGTAGAATCATGGCAATGAATGACCCATGACCAACAAGGGGCTCATAGTCAGTTAATTCGTGTTCCTAGAGGTTCAACACGTATGTAAAACCATAAGTCACAATCATATAGAGGCGAAATTAACTCGGGAAGGTAGATATTTTTTGGCCAATTAGATGTTGAAAAAGAGAGAGGTGAATATCTCTAAGGTGAAGAAGAAAATTGAGCTAGCTACACAAATAGCGTAATTCTTGAGGACGAAGAAGAAAAGTGAGTTATTGTGAACGCTGCCCTATGCGTAGATCCCTTGGGTGATATGTTCTTGGTTAGAGTAGGCTCACTTTTATTTCCTTGGTTATGTAATATTCCAAGGGTATGATTTTAGAATGAGGGATATATTTTCAGTTTTTGGGAGTTGTCACTAGCTAAATAAAGCTTTAAAATCTATGGCCGGTTAAAAATTATAGAATCAATTTTGGGTTAGTAAATTATGAGATTTTCTGACTCAAATGACTCTTGCAATTGATTTGGCACCATAGATTCCGAGTAAAGGTCTCAGTGATAAAAGAGGAAGGGGCTAGGTGCCCTCTTCTTTCTGCATGGTGCGTGGCCTTTACTGTATGGGGTTCATAGCTCTTAGAAGGATTTAGTAAATTTTCGGTATTATGTGTACCTAACTATGCTTCACATAACCCATGAGAGGCTGAACAGATAAAAATTAGAAAAAAAATTCTAACTTTACTTCGCAAAGTCAATAACTCCGGGTAAAAGGAGATGTAAAGAAAAATGAATAAGAATACAGGTTGATAATACAAGTATAATAGGAATGTGTAGAGTGGAATGCGATTTGAGCTTGATTGAGATGTAAGAAAGAAAAAACGAAAATCAAACACTTTCATTTAAAGGAGATAGTCGAATATCCTTTATTCCAACCTTACTTTTGACTACACTGGCTTTTTTAGTGAACTATTTTTAACTAGAATTAGTTTCTTGAGTTAGGTATGCAGGACTTCAATGTCGATCAGGAATTTCTAAAGTCTTCAGAGTAGTAGACACACCTTGACTTCTCTGGCCTCTCTCTCTTTTTTTACTCCTCTGACCCCCCTCCGTGCCACCCTCTATCCCTCTTCCCACCCCCAAGAATGACAGTTGTTATGTCATATATAAATGGAGACCGCTGCCTTGTGGTGGGTTAACAGTGTGTCACCTGACCTTACTTTAAGATTTTAATGTCTGCGACGCTGGGATGAGATCTACAGCAGGTAAAAGCATGCTAGGTGCCCGTTGACATGCGATGGGCCGATGATCTACTTCTTCCATTTTATGTGTTTTTTACCATGCATGAGAGGTTTTGAACCTCCTGGGAGTTGGATTCTTCCCTCGGTCCTGGCCTGCTTAATTCGGGATTGCCCAATCAAAACTGTTGGATGCCTTCAGGAGACGTCACAATCCTATTCGACTTTCCATGTTCAGTTTTGTTACGTTCATCAAAATGTCTGAGTTCAATTTTAGCGAAAAGATATATGGTTAAGGTTTCTAGAAGGACTGGATTATCGGTCGGGATCTAGGTTTCTCAGGCTTGGAATCCGCAGATCGAGTTCATTGGTTGTTTCCGTGACCCACTAAGGGTCTTACTCCCTTGAGTCATCAGATTTTCAATGGTCCTTAAATTGTCCAGTGATGATTTTGTCCAAGTTTGGCCAAAGTCCGAAGAATAACTTTGTCTCATTTTGATTAGGGTGTTTACGGTTACACAGATGGAGTGACTCTTGAGGATGAAGAAGAAGAGTGGACATACACAGATGAATGTGCCTCTTATTAATAAATCCATCATCAGAATGCTTGATGAATTCACTGATGGATTAACTGCTCGAAACGTTCATCAACATGTGCCACCACATAAGAGAAATTTAATGTTGGATTATTTGATGGATCCATGAATAAATTGATGGCTGGTTTTAAAAAAATGATTGATTTAAAACATCATTAATGGAGAACCCAATATAAACAACTGATGGATTGGTGGTTATGAACAAATAGATTGCGAAAGAGGTGAACACTTTGACGATCATCGCAATGAAGATCAACACCCTTTTACCTTCTTCATAACAACTAAAGTACATAGATTAAAGTCCAGTGGCGGCGGCAA
This sequence comes from Liriodendron chinense, assembly GCA_003013855.2. Lineage (NCBI taxonomy): Eukaryota > Viridiplantae > Streptophyta > Magnoliopsida > Magnoliales > Magnoliaceae > Liriodendron > Liriodendron chinense. The sequence continues at coordinate 6,360,511 of PVNU02000637.1, read as the reverse complement.
TAACGGTGTGGCTAATTGACATCAATGGAGAGCAACCAATCACATATCCATATAGTTACAAAAGAGGCATAAGTTAACATTTCAAACATAAAGGATTTCATAGAAATAGAATTTGAGATTTCACTTTTTAAAGTTCTTTCATAACTATAAAATTCCAATCCAATTGTGTAGGCCTTCATCATTAATTGGTGTAAAAAATAAAGAAAACATATTATAAAGGCAGGTTATCGTGATCGGTTACTACTGTTCTAAACTCAGGAATGAGTGTAATTTTTTTAAGCGGAGGGGTAATAGGACAAAGTCAAGGACAATCACATAGATGGCTATCATAAAAAAAAATTAGGTTAGAAAGTTTGATCCAACAGGTTAAACATACATTATAATTTCCAACAATTTTAACTTTATGACTGGTTATCTATTTTATGCATATAATATGTCATTGAAAAGCTATTGACGAGCTCTATATGTTAGTCAATGCCATTAGCCCCTAGAAGGTTTTTTAAAAAATAGGCCATTGTGAGAGTTAGTTTTGAGTTTTTATTAATTTACTTGTTTTTGTTATTTTTTTTATACATTTGTGTTTAGAGGGTCCTTAGATATCTTAAAGTCTTTATTTTAGTCATGAGAAAGAGTTTGAATCAGTTTATAATATTGATAGCTATTTTTAGCAAATATACTATTTTAAGAAAATTTACTATACGAGGAACATTATAAATTTAGTGTTTAGGGTTTACATGAGAGTTTGTAAGCAAACTTTACCATATCAATTTACTTTCCGTTCTTAGATATTTCTTTTATGAAATCAATGGCAATTCTTGAAAAGAAGATGGTAATCTCTTCTTCTTATCCAAACACCCGCTATGTTAGAACTACCTACGGTCTAGAGAACAACAACCAGTTATAAAGAAAATTATAACTTTTAGATGGATGAAATCACCCATCCAATGCAAGTTTTTAATGGTAATCTCAAAGGAGTGGCCAGAGAAAATGGACATTTGAGATCTCTTGATTGCCTCGTGCATATACACATCAACACACAAATCCATTGAATGTAAGTTGAACACATCAATTGCAACGAGCATTTTGCCCGAAAGTAGAACAGCTGAGGTCCGAGCCAATAATTATATGGAGCCGAACCGTTAAAAACCCTGACAAATGGATTTGGATCATTTGCACATGTACCATGTTGTGACCTATGCCCAGATTCACCCATTTAATCTCCTTTCCATCCATATTATTATATGATGCAAGTAGCCCAACATTCAAACTTCCACGTCCTTGATGAAGAGAGTTGGGTCTTTGATTTAGAAATGAACAGTGAGGATTGGAGATTGAGGAAGACTCATGGTGATCACCATCATCCAAACCATCAAATGAGCAGTAGCACCATAATGGTGGATAGCTACACTTGCCAGCTATTGCTCATCAGGTGGGCCATGAAAATTGCTTCCCATCTTGTGGCCCAGACTCCTCTAATAATAGTTCACGACTGACAGGGAATCACCCTCAATCTCTAGACATCTCATCTCAATGCCCTGGCTAACTGCAAACCATGTAACTAAAGCACCGTTTATAAGAGTTACATGATAGAGCAATGAAACAACCATTACCAGACCTAAGTATCACTCAAGAACCACCCATGAATGGATCGCCAATAGACTAGCAAGCCATCGAAGTTTAGCTTCCACCAATCAGGCCTAGGTGGGGACCATTTCGGAGCCTTGCCTTGTTGGGAGACTCTGTGGAGTTTCAACAGGGGGTCTTGGTTTCGAAACCCATCAGTGGTGAAAATCCACGCTGCTAACTGCACCAGTGGGTACTTTGCATGACTGACTGGGTGGGTGTGTTGCGCGATTGATTGGGTGGGTGCATTGCATGACTGACAAAAAAAAAACAAAGATGGGGACCATTTCACCAAGACGGGTCCTTGAGAATGATTTCTTGCTATAGCTGGTTGCACATTGGAGTTAGGAAGGGAAGAGCTTACAACACAAGCTTTTGATCCTAACAGGGTCCGATCCCTTATATACACCTGAACCCGGAAAACAACCCCATAAATCTAGCCTACACAATTATGAAAACAGCGGCAAGTTTCCAATGGAGTCCTTAGTCCTTGCTCATGCCTCAATGGTAGACTCACAAGAGTTTCAACACAAGGTCATGGGTTTGAGTACCAATTGTGGTGAAATCCCATTCTGATGTGAGTGCGTGCGTATGTGTGGACTGTGAGTGCATTAGTTGAAAAAATAAAAAGGCAAGTTTCCAAAGTCGCAATTTGCTCCCACCAGGCACCAATCCTAGCCACATGCTAAGTACGGAATTGGGTCTATGTTGAGCTGGGGCATCACCCAATACATTAAAACCAGAGAAGACCTCGTACCAAAGGCTAGAGACAAAAGGATAATGGATAAAAAGGTGATCCATCGATCCCTTATCTCGAGGCACATGATACAAACGTTTGGAAGAGCCAAAAGCTCTTTTTTGCAAAATTGTCAACAGTGAGAATGCCATTTTACTGCTTTCCTTATTATTATCCATCCACTTTCAAAAAGCCTGGTGGATGCACTGATCATGGAAATTCAATAAAATATTTTTGAAATAAAATCAGACGAGTCAATTCAAACTTGCTCCAGTCTTAAAACCATGACCACCGCTAGCCCAACTGGAAGACGCCAGGGGTTTTAACAGCATGTCTCAGGTTTGAGTGCTAAGGAGACACACTAGCCCCACTGGTGGGTGCCAGGTGGGTGCATCGTGTGACTAACTATGTAGTCGTGTTGTGCAACTAACATGGTGGTGTGCGTTGCATGACTAAAAAAAAAGAGAGAGGAATTAGAAGGAGACTCGTTCTTGGTAGATGAATGAAGATCTTCTTGCAGATCATATGCAAATGCAGAGCATGTGCATTGGATCCTGGGCAATTCAACATGGCACCCTTAAAAATCGTAGATTTTAATTCCATGGTAGTTAAAATTTAGGATTTTATTTTCATCCCTTTTCAATTCCAAGGGAAACATTTAGTCTTGCAAAATTCAAGATTTTGGAGTCATCTCCAACTGCTGTAACTACTCTCTCCTTCTTTCTTAAGGCATTTTCATTTATTCGCACGGTTGAGCGTTTTCACTCACATTTACACCATGATAATGCAATGCTATAAAAATCAAGCTTATGCAATTATTATATAAGTTGTAGCATAAAAAAAAAAATTAATAATCACCCAAAAAGTGTATTATTTAATTTTAAATATAAAATTTTTATAGTTCACAAAAAGCTTGGAAATGCCTTATTGTTTTGAGGTTGTATTGCTTTAATAAGGCCGTATTGCAATGGGCTCATTGCAATTATAATCTTGCATTGCATATATATGTATACACACACACCCGCGTTACATGCATTACATGACTAACATAATAAAGATTCACCTTTCAAATGAAAGAAAAAATTCAAAATAACTTCCAAACAATATTTCTAAAATCTAAGCTTTTGATATCCAGGCCACTAAACAGAACTAAAAATCCCAGATTAAGACTAGGAGGAAAGTATTGTCCCATGTATAAGGTTGTATAATTGGAATTCACATTTTGGTCACTCAAGAACCACATTTTTTTTTTTTCAACGAATCCCCACTGTTTTATTAGGTGTGGTCTACTCGAATTTTTTATCTACATGAGGCTTTGGATCATGCCCAAAAGTGAGCTGGAAAAATGGATGGACGATGTGGATGAAACATATACATTATGGTCAATCCCACGGAACTTGTTCGGCTAAACACGCAATTGTAGATAAAGGGGCGTGGAGGACGCGGATTTCTGCCGAATCCTCGTGCAAGAATTCTGCCAAATCCTTATGCAAGAAGTTCTTGCCTGGGAACCTAGATGGGCCCTACTGTGATGTTTGTGAGAAATCCACGCCATCTATCTGTTTTGTGATTTCATTTTAGGACATGAGAACAGAAATGAGCTGGATCCAAGACTAAAGTGGGCCGCACTAAAGAAAAAAGTGGGTTGGGAAATTTCTACCATTGAAACCTCCCGGGTCCACAGGGATGTTTATATGCCATCCATACGGTTACTAACGTCATTCCCACTGGATGAACTGAAAACATAAATATTAGTGTGATTCAAAACTTATGCGCCCCGCGAATATATCAATTGTGGACATCTAATCCTCTCAGTTTCTATCCACTTGAGTCTTGGATCCGGCTCATTTTTTTCCTGGTGTCCTAAAATTAGCTCGCAGAATGGATGAACGCTTCGGAAATCCAGGGCTGATTGAATGGACGTGGATTAGCTACTGACAGGTTGAGTAGCCAATCTGGCTACTGAAGTGACGTCACCATGTTCTTTGGTCGTAGAATGATGTATATGTTGTATCCACAAGTACATCCAATTGGAGAGACCAATTTAGGTCCTGAATCAAAGAATGAGGAAGATCCAAAGCTCAAGTGGACCCCACCATAGAAAAGAGTGGGGACAGTGACATCCACCATTGAAAACTTCTTAGGCCCACCATAATTTTTATTTGAGATCCAACCTGTTCATAAATTCACACAGACATGAAGAAAGGGAAAACACAAATATCAGCTTGATTGAAAACTTCTGTGGCCCTTAAGAAGTTTTCAATGGTGCATGTCATTGTCCCCGCTGTTTTCTGTGGTGGGGTCCACTTGAGATCTGGATTTGCCTCATTCTTTGAGTCATGCATTAGAATGATCTCTCCTAATGAATGGGGTGTGGATACAATAGACACATCATGCAGATGCCCACATACAAATGACGTCACTTCAGTAGGGAGATTCGCAGCTCTACCTGTCAGTAGCTAATCTTTCCAAGATTGGATACTACCCAATAGAACGGGAGCGGATTAGGTGAGACCCCGGCCTCAGGCAAGACCGTGCAGCCCTTAACATGGGCCCATATCATGTATTATGTATCCACATTGTCCATCCGTTTTTCTAGATCATTTTAAGACGTTATCCGAAAAATGAAATAGATCCAATTATAAGGTGGACCATACCATAGGAAACAGTATTAATTGACAATTAATGGGCAACAAAAGTTTTGGATCAAGTTGATTTTTTTTTTCCCCTTCATCCAGGCTTATGTGACCTTATCAGCAACTTACACGGTAAATAAACAACACAGACACATTAATGTGTGCCCTAAGAAGTTTTTAATGGTAGAACGGTCAATCACCACTGTTTCTTATGGTATGGTCCACCTGATAATTGGATCTACTTTATTTTTGGGATAATGCCCTAAACTGGTCTTGAAAAATGCATGGACGGAGTGGATGCATAATGAATGCATCAAGGTGACCCCACTGCAACCCCACGGTAAGGGCTGCACCGTCATGAGTGAGGCAGGGGTCTCACCCAACGCGGCCTAGGTAGAGACGGACGGTTATGCCAGAGGTTTCTCGAAGCCCACCTTGACCTATATCTTCTATTCCGTCCATTCATTTATTTTGACATATCGGTTCAAGGACATGAGCCCAAAACCCATATAAATCGAAGGCTCAAGTGGACCACATTGCGTGAAGTAGTGGGGATTTAAATCCTACCGATCAAGACTTTTTAGAGGCCAAGAAAGTTTTCAACATCACCGTGGATCCTACTAAGTTTTCAACTGTAAAAGTTCAATCCCAAACGTTGCTTCATATTTGCACCTCGCCGCTCCCACGAAGAAAATCCTGGCTCTGTCCCTGGAACCAAGTGATTTGATGGCCCCCTAAATTAGATAGTCAAGAGAGGCAAGGATCGCTCTTGACAAGGTCGTGTCCACAACCACCTAAATATCCATACGTTGAAGGATCATTAACACTGGTGCGGTTGGGCGCTACGTCAATAAATACATGGGAACACCGTCTTTGATACTCTGGCAGGTGGATGATACGCAGGCACCTAACAATTATTTAGAAATTGCAGACGTGGCAAACAAGCAATTCGTAGATATTATTAAACGGTTAAAAATAAAAATATCCATCCAATGGTCGTATTCCAAAAAAAAAACAAGCGTCCATGAATCAGAGGTTAGGATAGTTCAGCTGATTTTATTTAAGGAATAGTTCCAGAATTTAGTCATTTTAATTCGAGTTAACATATGCCACATGTAGAGTCTTGCAGAGCCTGCGTATCAAGTATCAAACTCTGCCAGAGCATCATATAACTCCATTGCAAGTTTGCAACAAACTGTCTATGTCCATTTAATGATGGATGTTAGAAGGAGTCGGCCCTCTTGACTGCATCGTATGTGGAAGGCAACGCGAATGGACTCCGACTAACGTAGGGACCTCAGAAGCCCACGTCATCATTTCCTCCATTTGCCGTGTGTAACCCATCTATGATGTATCAGGCTGTAAATTGTGTCCTGATGCAACTACATGTACAAGTGGCCCATTTTTCATGAGCGCATTTACAGCTAGGCCTCTCATAGGACGCGGATTGCGTCCCGGGCCGGCCTGGATGAATTACCGTCCAGGCAGATCTGTAGAGGGGCCACATCCACTCCGTCCATCCTTTCTTCTCGGATCATTTTAACCTACAAGCCTAAGAATGAGGCAGATACAACGATCAAGTGGACCACACCAAATAGTAAGTTTAGGTTACATTAAATGCAAGAGTCATCTGTAGTGTGGTCCTCTTGATCTGAGATTAAAATGATCTGAGAAAAAGAATGCTAGGCGTGGATAGACAGATACATCACATTGGGCCCTCCACATATCTGCCCGAACAGTAATCCATACAGGCAAGGGCAGTACACAATCCAGTTTCCATGTTTGTGTCTGTGTCAAAGAAATAAAAATAAATAAATAAATAAAAAGGAAGAAGAGATGAAAAAAAGATATGATTTGGAGAAGATTAAGAAAGGAAATAACAAACAAAGAAATCATAAGAACAATCTCTATGTCATACTATGTAAATTAGAAAAGGTTGGAAAGAAAGAAAAAAGACCAATATTGGACATCTAACCTATTGCATTTATGAAACAAAAGATGCAAATTTCATAAAATATCTCTAAGTAAAATGATAATTTTTTTTAAAAAATCTAAAAATAACATAAAACTAATAGTCCTGAAGACCAACAGCCCAAACCAGGGGCCGTTGCAGGCCCATATATACCATAACACTTCAAAATTGCATACTTGGCACATAAGCAACCTAACATTAAACTGTCCAAGTTAGACTCTCATTTTAGATGTATCATTAGTAATAAATTACACTTATTTGATTATCTGACTATTTGACTATTCGTTTAGGGGACACTTTTTAGATAATTCAAAATGAAAAAAAATGTCCAATGGTTTTACTTCAATTATTGAATACTTTGCAAAAAGTGACCAAAATTGCGAACTGAAAATGACAACCAAACCCACCATTACAAGTGGCCCATTTTTCAACTGGTGATCTGTGCCGTTAAAACTTTGTGAGAACTTTTGACACATAACGTGGGCACAAAATAAAAAAGGTTCACTAGATGAGTTACCTTATGAAACACTCAAGGCTAACTTTTTAGACCGACCCAAAATTTTAGTGAAGTATAACAAAGTGAGAAGCAAATCAAGGGTTTGGAGGTTTTCACTTTACTATGGCTCATCAAATTTTTTTAATCAAGCTAAAAAGTTAGCCTTGAGAGTTTTATGAGGCGACTTATCTAGCAGACCGTCCTGATTTTATGCCCACGTTATGTGTCAAAAGTTCCCACAAAGTTATCTAGAAATCATGGGATCATGAGAGCATTTTTGTGTATGTATGTGTCAAGGAATTAAAAAGAAGAAGAAGAAGAAGAAGAAGAAGAGATAAAAAAGAGATATGCTTAGAAGAAGATTAAGAAAGAACAAACAAAGAAATCATAAGAACAATCTCTAGGCTGTCATGCTATGTAAAGCAGAAAAGGTTGAAAAAAAAAAAAAAGGAAGAAGAAGAAGAGAGAGAGACTAATATTAGACATCTAACCTATGGGAGTGGATTAGGTGTTACCCTTAGCTTGTGGCCCACCTTCATTATTTGTTGTATATCCACGCCATCCATTCATTTCTCCAGCCCATTTTAGGCAAAGGTCCCACAAATGAAGAAGATCTAAATCTCAGATGGACCACACCACAGGAAAAAGTGGTGATTGAGTGCCTCCCATTAAAAATTCCAAAGGGCCCATAGTAAGGTTTTCGTGACGTTTATTTTCCATCCAACCTGTTGATAGTATCAAGAAGATCTGGATAGAGGGAAAATACAAAGATGAGCTTGATCCAAAACTTTTGTAGCCAACAAAAAGTTATTAATAGTCATTCACCATTGTTTCTAGTGGTATGGTCCACTTGAGATTTGGATCCTCTTGAGTTTTGGAAGGGAGTCCTAGATTGATATGGAAAAACAGATGGACGGCATGTATATACAATAAATACATCAAGGTGGGCCCCACACGGTTAGGGTAACACCCACTAAGCTGTTAGAAACAGCTAATCCGCTCCCCTTACCTATTGTATTTGTGAAACAAAAGATACAAATTACATAAAATATCTCTAAGTAAAATGATAAAATTTAAAAAAAAAAAAATCTAAAAAATAAAATAAAACTAATAGTCCTAGAGACCAACAACCCAAACCAAGGGCCACTGCAGGCCCATATACCATAACACTTAAAAATTGCATACTTGACACATAAGCAAGTTAACATTAAACTGCATGTCTAAGTTAAACTCTCATTTTAGATGTATCATTAGTAATAAATTATACTTATTTGATTATCTGACTATTCGACTATTGGATTAGTGGACACTTATAAGATGATTAAAAATGAAAAAATGTCTAATGGTTTTACTTCAATTATTGAATACTTTGCAAACAGCGGCCAAAATGATAAACTGGAAAGGACAACCAAACCCATCATTGCAATTATATGAATTCTCAAGTTGGGTTGCAAATGCTTGTAGCTTCAAATTTGGATCATGTCCCACTAAATGAATGGAGTGCATCACCCCACTTTAATCCAAGAGTCAAAATTATTGCAATTCAATTCAGTTGAGCATCCAAACACAACCAAAAGGCAATTAATTGGTAGAATAAATGGCCACGTAGCTGTGGTAGGTACCTCCCATGCCACGAGCTACGTGGGTTGAACTTTCATGAGATCCACTTTGTCCATTAGGTATGCTCCCTCATTTTCACCTTAGAAACTAAAAAATCACAACCATCCAGAGCTCAGAAGGCCATATTTTAAGAAGACGGCGGAATGAGAAGGCCACCATTAGTTTTACAAAGGACCCATCATGATGTTTATCTGCCATCCAATCGATTCATCTAACATGCCTCATCAGGATGAAAGAAATACCCAAAACCACAGTATTCCAAAACTCAAGTGGGCCACACTACATGAAAATAGCGTTTGTAGGTATAATTTTATCAGTGGCCCACCTAGCCAGTGCTTTTTCCTTTTTCCTTTTTGGTTAGTCATGCAAGGCACCAACCTGTTAGTTGGGCAACACACAAATGGTTAATCACATGAACCGGTGGGGTTAGTGTGTCCCCTTAGCACTTGAACCTGAGACCTCTTGAAACGCCTAAGCGTCGTTAGAGTAACCCTAGTTGGTATCTTTTTCATGAATAAATTAATGTTATTTCAATTAAATTGATTTTGTACAAGTGGCATACGTGTAGGAGATTTAAGCTGAATGCAAGGCAGTTGAGCCCAAAATCAGACGTGTTGGACAAGGTTGACTATATCCTTTTCTGGCCATCTTATTCATGAGAATTAATGGCTAGGAATTATTCAGAAAAGGATCTTGACTTTGTATGCTTAGTGGATATGACACATGCAACGTCGTGGAGAGAGGGGCAGAGGGCTGCCAGTAGAAGGAACTGTTTGAATGTAGAAGGAACTGTTTGAATGTTAGGCCAAGGAATGCGTCAGCGTTACTGAAAAAGTGTCACATGTGCCTATACAAGTAGGTATACAAGTAGGGATCCACCGTAAAAGGGTAAAATTGTTACTTTAAGTAAATCCTTATTTTTCACTGTGGGTCCCACTCATGTACGTAGGCAGTAAGCACGTGGCGCTTTTTCATTGACACCGGACAAGATGCATCCAATGCCCTGCTAGACACAATCTGCATTCCTATTTAACGAAACTAGGCAGTCCTTGTGCTTCAAGTGCTTAGAGGAGCATTACAGAACTAAAAGACATTATTTGGAAGCAATCTTAGTAGTTTGTTGCGTGGGATTGCAAAATAAAGATGTGAGAGATAACTGAGTCTATAATTTAGAACCAAATGAAATTTACCAAGCAAGAGGGGACCTACCCAACGATCTAATCAAGAATAACAATGGCAACACCAATCAAAATATAAATTGAAACTTGTTTTGGCACATTCCTTGCTCTCCAAAACTAAGATATTTTCTATCGTAGCCATACATTCCCGAGTGTTACGAACAATTGTGTCATTTGTAAGTGTTAGATTGCGGTCTGTTGGCAATCCTTCAATACACCGGCAATCCAAAATGCGTCTCATGTTGCCGCCTAGAACTTCACTGGTGAAAGAAGATATCTAAAGAATCAATCTTCTCCTAGCCCAGAATGCACACTATAAATCATCTGGTCTAATAGAACCCAGACTTCTCTTTGTTTTGATCTTCTCTTTTGATGATCACCATCTGATTCTTTTTGGTTGAATTCTCTCTTGGTTATCTTTGATCCGAACATGTACTTATGCAATCATGAGAGATTGATACGAATTTACGATTATCTAACTATGAAAGTTGGTTGTGCAGTTACACAATTGCTACAACAAATAGATTGAAGGTTAGTCAATAACTGTTACAATAGTTATCTCCAAGTTGGGTGTGGTTCACTTGGACGAAATATGTCACAGTAATAATAGTAATAATGACCAAAATCACCTTCTTATAAATTGTCCATTTTCAAATCATATATGGAATTTTTCCGCTGAAACTTTTGAACCTGTCGCTAGTCGATTCTGCCCGGGAATACTTATTCAGCCTGGATGAAGGATTGCAATACAAAATGCCATTCTATGTTGATTTGGAAAGCGATGTTTCCCTATGTCGTATGGAATATTTAGCTGGAAAGAAATAGAAGAATATTGGAAGACATTGGATTGACCCAAATAACCTGCCAAAATCAATCATATTCCAAATATCTGAGTTCAACCGAATTTTTGAGCCACGGATTGCTCATTCAGTCACTGAATCTATTAGCATTGAGTGAACCAAAGTGCAACTTGCATATCCTACTAAACTGGATTCCTTTAAATCCTGGGTTCTATAAAATGAACTCTGATCTCTGTAAGCAGCATTTGCGATTGGCATAATCGAAGTCGACAATGATGCCTTCATAGCAACATTTAGAGTGAATGAGAGACATGCTGTGAACTTTGCATTAAGATTCTTTATTTGTATATATTTCTTATTTGCAGAGGAACAGAATGTCGCTAGGAAGATGATTCAAATTGGGGTGCTAGAGATAATAAAATAGAGGTCTTGGATCAATTGCTCTGATACCATGATAAAAAAAAAAATTGAAAAATAAGAATTGAAATACAATAATTGCTTGGATTTTCATTATGTATGGTGCTGCATATTTATATAGAGTGGATGCCTCAATTTAGGAAGACTGCAATTTAAAAAAAAAAGAATCAGAAGAAATTTATCATAAATAGGTTATAATTTAATCAAATCACAACAAATAAGGAATATATGCGAATAAAAAATCTTAATATTCTGTTTAAGGCCTATGTATTGGGCATTTTCCTTGGTTGAATGGTTGAATGTTGAAGGTGATTTCAGTCTAATGGTTGATGGTATATCTAAGGCCTAATAATCTTGATGAAGAATTCAAGGAGGCTGTTGGGAGCCTTAGTGGATGGAAGATTGCACATTTGTAAAGGGAGGCAAATGGTGTGGAGAGTATTTGGGCCGAGTCCTCATACTCTAATGATAAATGGTCCAGGTAGTGTATGGATTTTATTTTAGACTGTAAACATTGGCTTGTTTGCATGCATTCCTATGAGAAATATCATCTTTTGGCTTTCAAGGAATTACAACAAGAAAAGGAAACTATTTGATACTATAGTAGAATATGGGCTTCATGCCTCAATCAGTTTTTCGAGCTGAGCTTGGGCTTAACTTATTTTTACCCAACTTGGCCCAAACCCGCTGGACCTGACCCAACCTTTCTAGGCTTGACTTTTTTTATCCTACAAATGCCATCATAATCCTCAATTAGGCAACCCATGCACGTCAAGTGTGTGTGTGTGTGTGTGTGTGTGTGTGTGTGTGTGTGTGTGTATAAAGCATTTGTAGTGCATGCGCAGACCACTTGAATCGGCAAATAGATTAGTAACATTTAGATAAGAAATAAGGATTTTACCGATTTTCAGGCCAAGCTTGGTCGGGTCTAGGCCCAACTATTTTTTGAAGGCTCGGGCTTGGACCTGTTGCGAGCGGGCTTCAGTAAAGCTTGGGCATAGTACCTTAATCATCAAGCCAAGTCGAGCCTAATCCCTATCCATTGCCACCTTGTGTACTTAGGGGAGAGGGGGAGAGAGACATGAATGTTGTTAAAAAGAAAAACCAACTCTTAAATGACTAAAAAATAATCAATTTTTAAGGCTTTTTGGTCAAAATATTAATCTAGTAAAAAAATCCACTTTTCATCCCTTAATATAGTTTAGAAAAAGTAATCCATTATTATTATTATTATTTTAACTTAACCAATTATTGGTGTATCCAAACAATCCATTAGAGAAACTTTTGCATCATTAATATCTATCCATAGGAGGACCAATAGATCAACGGTCTGGATTTCCTGACCATGGGCCCACTTGAATAAACTCAGGCCCAAGAAAATACTTCACGTTTTAGGGCCAAGACGTTTAGATAGATCCAACCACATCAACACACGTGTCAATACTTTGATTGGTTGATCATAGTAACTATTAGTAGTTATTATAAGAGATATAAGCATTTATGTGGACCTCTATCATTTGGGGCCCACTTTGATTGACCTCTCATTCTAATCATTTTAATAAGATGATCATAATCATCCAGTTAGTGGTTTGGAAAATGGACAGTCCACATTTGTGGCTCACCTTTGATAGCCCATCCACGTCAAATCAGTTGGGTTGATGATCCTGACCATCCAATTAGTGGTTTGAAAATTAACAGTTGAGATTAAGTATACTAAAGATTTTAAGCATTGTTCTAGATTAATATTCATCATGTGGGGATTGCCCATCCCTCTCAAATCACTTTGATTGGATGAGCGCAACCATTTGATTAGTGGCTTGGGAAATGAATGGTCCATATTCAGTTTACTAAATTGATCTAATCATTCATGCAGATTATCCATCATCCAAAGCCCTCCTTTGATAACTCATCCCTCCCTTTGCCATTAGATTAGTGGTTTATGGAATCAAGGATCCATATTGTGTACACTAAAGAAGTCTAATCATTGATGTGGACCGTCCATCATGTGGGGCCCACCTTTGATTAACTATCCATTTAAAATCACTTTGATCGAATGATATGGTCATCCGGTGAATGGAATAAGGGGTGTCAATGGGGCAGGTCTCGGGCCTAAAAATCAGATTTTTGAATAAGACGGCCCGAAACAGTTCAAAATACGGGCCGAGAACTACCACAGGCTCGGCTCGTTGACTGCCCTAACTGGAATCAAGACCACTCCCTAACTCCAATGGGAGGGGACGGATTAGCTACTAACAGGTTGAGTAGCCATTTGGCTACTGAAGTGACGTCACCAACTTCTGTGGTCCCTACTGTGATGTATGTGTTGTATACACACTGTCCATTCGTATACACACTGTCCATTCAGTTGGAGAGATCATTTTAGAGCATGATTCAAAGAAGGAGGCATATCCAAATCTCAAGTGGATCTCACCAAAGAAAATAGTGGGGATTGATCTCCTACCATTAAAAGCTTATTGGAGCCACAAAAGTTTTCGATCAAGCTAATATTTGTGTTTTCCCTTCTTCAATATCTGTGTGAACTTATGAAGAGGTTGGATCTCAACTAAACATCATGATGGGCCCTAGGAAGGTTTCCACGGTTGTGTCACTGTCCCCACTGTTTTCCTTGGTGGGGTCCACTTGAGCTTTGGATCTGCCTCAATCTTTGTCTCATGCTCTAAAATGATCTTTCCAAATGGATGGACGGTGTAGATACAACACATACATCACGGCGGGGCCAAGTAAGTTGTTGGTGACGTCACTTCAGTAGCGAGATAACTACTCAACCTGTCAGTAGCTAAATCGCATCCCTCGAGGTCCTTGTGTTTGATAAAATGCCCAAGCGGCTTAGGCTCGGAGAGAAGGAAGATGCTAGTCGCTCACACGTGCCAAATTGAAGCTGTACATGTGCAGGATCTGGGTCAGTTTTAGGTAGGCCCATCGTCGACATGCATTGGCTAATAAAACTAGCTGGTCCGTTCTTCAGGTGAGTAAGGACCGTCCGTTATTCTTTTGCTAGTGGAAAATGCTCTCATACATGGCCCACCTGATGAATAAACCAGTCTTATCTTTATTCAGGATATATTCACTCTAGATAAAGGGCCAATCCAAGCGTGCCTTGTTGTCAAGAGTGCCGCAGATCTCTTCTCTCTCTACTCGCGCGAATTTCCTGACCGCATCTGATACTTTCCGGCGCGCGTGCATGTAAAAAGAAATTCCAAATTTCCCGTTTTGAACCTCATCCTTCCCCGTTGAGGTTGTTTTGCCTCTGTCGCGACTAAAACTCAAGATCCAAATTCAGCGTCTGTCGCCTTCCACTGCCCCCGCATTCGGAGTTATCTGATGATCAGAACCATCCATGTTGTGAAATCAAAGCTCTTTAAGACAATTATGCTGAAAGGATGATTGTGACCATCACTATCCGGAGATGAATTTAAAATAGCGGAAGGAAAATTTTCAATGGCTCTTATTCAACTCTAAAAATCAGAGATTGGGATCATCAATGAAGGGTGAAAATGAACTAATGAGATATTTATAATATTAAAGAGAATACGGACCGTTCAAATCATCGAACCATCTCAGCATGTGGGCCCCGGTTGCTGGTACTATGTGCTGGATCCTGAGTTGCGACAGAGGCAAAACGAACTCTTGCAGGATCTCTCATCAGTTGATTCAGCTCTCTCTCTCTCTCTCTCTCTCTCTCTCTCCTATTCATCTCCTTCTGACCTTTCCAGCAACGAGATCAGCTTTTCTTCTCGCGATTAGATGCCGAATTTCTCGTCTCAGCTGCGTCTCTCCTCACTCCTCAGACGCCTCAAGCAGCGGACGGCTACGATCGACGGAGCGAGAAGATCTTTCGCCACCACCGAAGGATCTCGCCCCACCATAGTCCACAAGCGTAGCCTCGACATCCTCCACGATCCATGGTTTAACAAGGTACGATCTTCGAATCCGGCCCGCGAATCGAGATCCGATCTATCTCTGTTCGTTTGGATTGTAATTCTCACAGATCCGGATCTTGTTTTTCTTTGAAATCAGGGAACGGCGTTCTCCATGACGGAGCGGGACCGGCTAGATGTCCGTGGCCTTCTGCCTCCCAACGTCATGAGCTCTCAACAGCAAATCGACCGGTTCAGTAAGTTTGAATTCCGTTTTTTTTTTTTCTAGTATTGGAATCGACAGATGAGATTGTAGCGTTTGAATTGAAATGTATTTTTTTTCTTTCTATTTTAGTTATCCTACTCAATATCATTGCTTGTTTAACGAACGCAATCTACTACTGTGTCAGTTTGTGACATTCGATGCCCTTAGGCCGCGTTTGGATCTGCAAGGGGATTAACTCGTGAATGCTAGTCTCCCGCTCGTTAGATGAGCTGGTGGAGACAGTGTAGTGTAGTGTTTGTGAGTGATCCAGAGCTCAATGCCTGGTAGTGTCTTCTTTCCAAAAGAAAATCGTGAATGCTAAGGAAGGAAATTATAATTTGGTTACTTCTACTAAATTAGGGCTTGTTTGGTTAACACTTAAAAATGAGTTCATCTCATTTTAGCTATCAGTAGTTATGTATTAGAGATAGTGATCTCTAATACATAATTACTGTTATCATGATAAATTAGGGCTTGTTTGGTTGACACTTAAAAATGAGTTCACATCATTTTAGCTATCAGTAGTTATGTATTAGAGATAGTGATATCTAATACATAATTACTGTTATCACGAAGTCATTATGTATTAGAGATCAAAATCTCTAATATATTATTACTGTTAACTAAATAAAATGAACTCATTTTCAGGCTTCTCCCAAACAGGGCCTTATAGTATATTTATATTTTTTTTGAAGGGTAATAAGATATCATTAAAAAGAGAAAAGAACGAATAAGAGGAAGAGAATCCCCTATCTCACACCCTTGGAACATGAGAGAAGGAAACCGAGATGGTCTCTTTCAGTTCTCTAATCTCCTCCGGCCATCACGAGAACTGCCACGGATACAGACCGGAAGATGTCTCCCAAGAGATGACATTTGCCCAAGTCCCCTTCTAATATCCTATCTTCCTCTCCACCAAAATCACCACTTCAGAGGCTAGTCTGAAGTTTTTGTAGACCCGTTGGTGGTCCCCTCACATTCCAGTCCTCCGGAAAGTCTTTAACGAACAAAGAAAACTGAGTAGATTGTGATTCCTTCTGCTTCTCACTTCTGTCCCCTCTCCTTCTTTGCCCATGGCCATCCACTCTCACTTCCTTACACTCTTATACTTCATTAGACTATTGAAATGCAATTTGATAGTTCATCCAAACACACCTTAAATAAAGTGCATGCATCTAATGAAATTTTGATTTATGAGGAGCAACTAGGACCCTTTACGAAAGGGGAGCAACTGACTCACAGTCCTCTTGCTGTACATCCAAGTTAATGCAGATTGTCCATGTTGTGGGCCCCATTGTGGATGGAGCATCACCCAAAAGTTGCTCAAATTAGACAATCCCACCATCCAACTTGCAGGCATCAAATGGACGGTGAAAAAGAAAATGGTTGGTGGCCCGAATCCAACTTTTTGGGCATGTGTTCTTTCCCTAGCTCGGTTGGTTGTTTTAATAGGAGTGGTGGAGCATGCTTCTGTATAATTTTTTTTTCTGTGAAACTTGTCAGTAAGTAATCATTTTAAAGTATAAGGCTAATGCAACATTGGTAAAAGTGAAGATGCCGTAAAGGTTTTCAGTTTTGATGTATCTGTTGTATACAACCAATGTTACTTCAGATAGTGTGGTTGTTGCACATAGGAGCATTGACTAGTGACTGCTGAAACAACCCAAGCATGTAACTTCATACACTTGAAGTTCTACGCACTGCCCTTCTCACCCTACATTCAAAGTTGCAATTATGGAATGATCGGGAGTATTGATTCGGCGGGCTAACACGTGGATCTGTGGTTGGGCTATAGGCCAAAAACTGCAGTGTTTGGAAAACTCTGGTCATCCAGTCGTTGATAATTTTGCCAGTTAGAGGCCAACCGTTGATTGTTTTGAGCAAACGATTCTTTCTTTAGGCCTCTGATTGCATAGCTTCCACAGTCCAATTCGTGATTTTGGATATGGCCCATCCACCTGGTGGCCCACTAAATCAGCTTTCCTGATCACCGTGCACAAGTGCCATATTTACAATAGAGATGTTTTCATGCACAGCAGCACATGTCATGGAACTACATGACCTGCACACGTCATTCTAGAATTCCAGGCAAGGATATATCTATGGAAAGGAAAAAAAAAAGGAGAGAGAGAGAGAGAGAGAGAGAGAGAGAGAGGGATGTACAAAAAAAGAAGAAGAAGAAGAAGAAATGCTCTTGAAAGCTGCTTAAGCCCTGCAATTATAGATTGCCACTGTCTGTGGATAATGATAATGGAAGCTCGTGAAGGCTGCTATGTTGTTGCATGAATGGTGATGCACTGGACCACAGAGTGAGATGGTTAGATGTCTGAACTATAATTGACTTCAGATCATGGTATCCCAAAACGGTTACGATACGGCCGTATTGGCCGATACGTAAAGGAAACGGTGGTGGCCGTTACGCGTTATGGGGTCGTAACGGCCGTTACAGAAAAAACAGGCCGTTACAGGACCGTTACGTCCGTTACCGTTATAGCCCCGTAACGGTCCTGTAATGGTCATGTAATTGTTTTTTTCAGAAAATAAAAAGGGGCCGTATCGACCGATACGGGCTCCATAACGGCCGTTACGGCCCGTATCGTAACGGTAACGGTGGTGGCCGTTACGGCCACCATTACTGTTATGGAACACCTTGCTTCAGATTAACTGTATATCTTGCTAGCAGGATCTTTGTAGTATAGATAGCTCCCCTTTCTGAAATTTTCTATGTAGTTCACATTATTTCATCAAAATCATAGTTGAAATTTATTTTTGACAGTGGTTGATTTAAAAAGGCTAGAAGTGCATGCTAGAGATGGACCTTCTGATACAAATGCCTTAGCCAAGTGGCGGATCCTCAACAGGTTGCATGACAGAAATGAAACGATGTACTACAAGGTGATTTCATAGCCTTATTACACTTTCTTGAATGCCCCATCTTGGTTTTTTCCCTAGCTTCAATTATATGTTCTGAGAGGAAAAAAAAAAAAAAACTTTGATATCTTTTGCTTGACAGAGGTTGGGCAGTATGTGCCAGCATGCACCACTCATGAGCATTAAAAACATCTAAGGTGAAACCAATGGGTGGTTCAATGTCTTTTTTCTAATGATCTTCTTAATTTTTGGCAGGTTTTAATTGACAACATTGAGGAATATGCACCTATTGTATATACACCTACTGTTGGGCTTGTTTGCCAGAACTATAGCGGCTTGTTTAGAAGACCAAGGGGAATGTATTTTAGTGCAGATGATCGTGGAGAAATGATGTCAATGGTTTATAACTGGCCAGCTGATCAGGTAGTTGACTCATGCAGATGAAGCAATTCTTGCAGCTTAGTTGTGTTTTGTTACTTGGATTTTGATATTGATAGCAACCATTAGTATGTGATGAGTATATTGATGTCCTTTTGTTTAATCTGTACTACATTAAAAGAACAAGTTTTAATTTTCTGCCTAATTCCTCCGATATCCTCTTGCATGTGTCACAATGGCTTTATTTGTCTCTCTGGCAAGAGTAATGCTATGGTGATTTGTCCAAATTGCTCGAGCGATGTGCTCTTCCATGGGTGTTAGTGTTATATCCCTTGCAAAGCGAAAGGGTTAATATTAATTGTTAATTTGATGATCTTGACCGTAGATCACAATGACCATAGGCCTTGTGTGGACATGTTGTCATTGCCATGACTAGTATATGGTATATCCAAAGTTTTGAACTCATACATGTATATGGGTTAAAGGAGATGGATTCCTCCAGATTGTCTTTGAGAACTAGAGATTTGACACAATGGCCATGGGTCAAGATTGTGGTCCATGGATCTCATTACCCAGTTGTTCCATGACCACTTAGCAGGTTGTAGGACAAACCTGTGGTTGCTATCATTTTTATGTGGTGATCATGTGTGAGGGAACCGATGACGAATCAGGATAGGAGATGTCCAACATCTGGTTCGACGAAGAGTTGGTGCGCCTATTCCTACCCTATATAGCAGTGTTAGTGTGCCATGGGAATAGGCTTCTGGTATTGGACCAATTGAACACTTAGTTAGAGGATCAGTTCAAGTCCCCAGGAGACCCATCGTGCTTGGACTAAGATCAACTTATGTATGTACTAGCTTTGACTAATCCTTAGACCTATTAACGTATAGGGAGTTCAAGTTCCCGATGTAGTGTGCGTTGGCCCGCCTCACGAAATCAATTACAGTGGCTCATATGTGAGTATTGTCAGGTTCATGCATTAAGATATAGTTGAGGTCCATATGATTCAACAAGAGATCCATTGGTCTCCTAGGAACATTCTTATTACTAAGATATGGTAGATCAAACCATCCATCAAGTGCTTTTTTCATTGGTATTGGTACCCCAAAGGTTTCAAATGATTTTACGAGTATTTTTAGCCATGATCTTTTGCTTTAACCATTTAAAATGTTTTTTTCTTTAAAGATACTATTTAAAATGTTTTCACCACACTTGATGGTAATTCCAATGGTTGAGATCTTCTAGTCCATCACTTGCTTTGCATGGGATTTGGATTAAGAATGGATGGCCGTGTTTAGTGGAGGGATGGAGTCAATTTAGGGACATGGTTAGGCAGGATTCGCAAACTTTAAATGTAGTGGGGCATACCAAAGTTATAGGGTGGTGGAGCACCATGCTAGTGTCTCTCCCTGAAATGTTGACTCCGCTGTAATAAATAAAATCATTTCTTACAGAGAGAGGACATACACAAGAGAGCTTTGGACGCCCAAGCCACCTTAGGGCATCACCACTTTGAGAGAGAGAGAGAGAGAGAGAGAGAGAGAGAGAGAGAGATTTTCCTCCCTTCCCACACATCCACACATGTGTGGCCTATCGTGCATGCATTTCCCCGTGCTCTCCTCATCTCGGATAGATTTGAGAGAGAACCTTCTACATTGAAGGTACGACATCGGCTGATTATAGAAACTTGATAATATCTAAATGGTTATCCTTAGGGCTTAATCTATTAATCTAGACCTTTGAAAAAAATTATTTTCACTGCGCTTCCAAAACTCTATTGGTAGGAACACATCTCTGCTCCTTGCTCAAGAATGCACTTTTTAGAAATGGTGTACTCCTGTTCTCTTCTGCAGAGTTAATGATTTAAACTATGGCAGGTGCGATGGTTGATAAGCAGGCACTTGAAACTTGTGGCATATATTAATTCAAAATTAGGGTTGCTAGGCCTGGGTCTGGGCCTGGCAAAATCAATATTGGGAATAGGCCTGGCCTGACTAGTTCAAAATCTGTGCCTCAACCAACCTGAGGATTTCTCATTGCCAGCCCTATTCAAAATAAACTGTCCTTGCCTGTTGAGAAAAAAAGTTATGTCATTAACGCAGTCAATTACATTGTTCTATCAAAGAAAATACAAAAAAGGCTGATCCTAGCAAGCACTACTTTTAAATATTATCTAAATCAAATGTGCCAAATGTGTTATGTACTGCACCTGAATTTCCACCATCAATGTGTTTTGCTTTTGAACTTTGAATTGGAAGTTTAATCTGGTAGTGTTCTGCCGTTTGAAGAAACTGTTTATCAGTCCAAGAAGAAAACTAACTTTGTCATTTTATAAGTATGTAATAAAATTACTTTTCTTGTAGGTTGATATGATTGTGGTGACAGATGGGAGTAGAATTTTGGGCCTTGGAGATCTTGGGATTCAGGGTATTGGCATTGCAATTGGGAAGCTGGATCTATATGTTGCAGCTGCAGGGATAAATCCTCAGAGGGTAATTTGTTATTTTGTTCCTTTAAAGTCTCCAAAAGATGCAAATCGTCTAGTCCTCTCTCTCTCTCTGCTATTTCGTTCGAACGGAAAAGATTCGAAAGATGCATAGTTCTGCTATTTCATTTGAATGGAAAAGGTCTGAAAGATGCAAATCATCTGATCCTCTTTCTTTCGCTCTCACTTTCTCCCTCCCTCTCTCTCTATTTAGTTCTGCTATTTCTTTTGAATGGAAAAGATCTAAAAGATGCAAATCATCCAATCTCCCCCCATGTAGTTCTGCTATTTCATTCGAATGGAAAAGAATGTATCTTACTCCTCCTTTTAGAGTTGGATTGTGTGTGTGTGTGTGTGGTTTGTGTGTGTGTGTGGTTTTGTACATATGCACTCACACCCCCCCACACACTCACCAGTCACACCATAGTGGGTACTCTAACCCATGACCTCGTGTTGAAACTCTCGTGAGTCTACCACCGAGGCATGAGTAAGGACCCGAGTTGGATTGATATCTATTGTTCAACTATTGTTACATTTCTACCTCCAAACTCATTACTGCAGGTTTTTTTAATACTTGAAATTCTAACTTACTTTTCCACTGTAGGTACTTCCAGTGATGATTGATATTGGAACTAACAATGAGAAGCTTCTCAAAAATCCCCTATGTAAGATTTCTTTTACTACCATCCTATGAGGGGTGCAGATAGAATGCATTTATGAAGTTTGTACATATAACTAGTTAAATAACACCGTACACAAAGGTGACTACCTCTAGCCATAAAAATTATTGATGCAGATTTCTGGCATGCAGCCTTTGTCGGCTTTGGCCACCAAAGAGATTTGCTTTTGTTAATCTGTTGTGTTATGCTGTTTGTCAATATATTATGTAATGCCATGAACGCCCTATTTTTTTTAATGTTATCCACCTTACTTTGAAGTAGCATATAAGCAACCATGCACATCTTGTGCACAATTTATTTAATGCAAATTTGGAGTTCACGCTAGCTGCCGCTAGAAGTACAAATTCTTCTCTTCAAGGTGACTGTGTGGACCAGCTTTCACACCACCAGACCATTCAATGAATATATTTATGCCATAGCTGCTCAATGTGCTACCTGCATGTTGGCTTTAGTTGTTTACAGAAAAGAAATATTGTTGCGCATTGAGGTTTAGACATTTAAATATCAGAAATTGCTGTCTTAATTTCTTCTCTCTTATGAGCCTTACCATTTATACATCTTTTAAAACTTCACCATCTTCGTATGCAGTATAGATTCATTCACACATGTCCTCTATAAGACATCGATTTTTTCCTTTTGTTTTTTTAGTGCTGCTGCATTGCTGTCGGCATCTTTTGTGCTATCCATTATGTTTCACGCATTCCTTTTTAGATTTCTGATGTCATCAGTTACTTCCAGCTCTCCCATTCATTGGGCTCAGAGCCATTGATCCCGTTGCTTGTCAGTCATCACCTTCAAGCTATTTAGATCTATTCCTATTTCTATGCCTACCCATCAATTCAATTTTTGGAATATATCTAATAATTCTTGTTTGTTTGTAGACCTGGGATTGCAGCAGCATCGTCTTGATGGCGAGGAGTACTTATCGGTTATTGATGAATTTATGGAGGCTGTTTTTACTCGATGGCCACATGTAATTGTACAGGTAACTTGAAACACCTTGTATATGTTTATTATCATTAAATAGTTGAAATTGTCATATGTACCTTTTCCCCTCGTAACTGCTGTTATGAGGATATTCTAACCAGCTTTGATTGCAAGCAGTTTGAAGATTTCCAAAGCAAGTGGGCCTTCAAATTATTGCAGCGATATAGGAATACTTATCGAATGTTTAATGATGATGTTCAGGTAAAGAACTGTTTTTGCATTTATAGCAGTCTGATTGACAATGACCCATGTTTTAGCAACTATCTGTTTCATTATTTGATCTTAAGCTTTCTCAGGAATGGGTTATTCACTTTACTATACTGTGGATCTTTCCTTTATCTTTCTGGGTAGACTATGATGGATTTTGGCG
Source organism: Liriodendron chinense (assembly GCA_003013855.2). NCBI lineage: Eukaryota > Viridiplantae > Streptophyta > Magnoliopsida > Magnoliales > Magnoliaceae > Liriodendron > Liriodendron chinense. The sequence continues at coordinate 6,337,116 of PVNU02000637.1, read as the reverse complement.
AGGCCCCTACCCGAATTAACTAAGAAACAATTACAGCAATAAATACAAGCTGCCAATCCTGTCTTCATCTAGGATAGAGATAAGACCAGGAGGGAAAGATGAAGGTGAGACGAGCCCATTATAAAATTGATTTTAAACTTGAGAGTTATGCTTCAAGAGCTGGTTGGAGGCATGATTTGCTTCTCCCCGGATGCTTATTATTCTTGAGGTCTTAAAATTGCTAAAGACTCAGTTATGAAAATCACAGTAGCTCTTTCTGGGTGTTGTATTCTTTGATGTTATGATAATCATAAAATTAAATTTTCTTTTTGAGGGTAGTTACTTTTTGTGCACATGATTTGGAATTGGAAATTCTTCAACCTAGACTATATATGATTTCTATGAAACACTTCTCCCATTCTTCTTGCAAGTTTGATGCCAACGTCTGAACTTTACACATAAACCGTTAACCAGATGTCTGTATGTATCATTTAACTATAGCATTTGCAAGAAAATGCTCATCTTTGATTCCGATGTCTGTATGTATATCATTTAATTATAGTATTTGCAAGAAAATACTCATCTTTGATTCTGATGGATTCATTATTCTCAACAGGGTACTGCTGGCGTTGCAATAGCTGGTCTTTTGGGAGCTGTAAGAGCGCAAGGAAGACCAATGATAGACTTCCCAAAGCAAAAAATTGTTGTTGCTGGTGCTGGAAGGTTTGATACTGTACCAATGTTTTTTCATTGGAATTATGTTGAGAACTTGCAAATCTTTTTTTTTAGTCATGCAACGCACCCGCCCTGTTAATTGCGCAACACATCCACACGATTAGTCACATGATGCATCTACCCACCGGTGAGGTTAGTGTGTCTCCTTAGCACTCGAACCCGAGACCTTCTGTTGAAACGCCCAAGCGTCTTCCAGCTGGGCTAGCAGGCGAGACACGAGAACTTGCAAATCTTGAGAGAGAAACCTTATGGCTACATATTCCTTTTCTAATGTTCTTTCTGATAAGCAACAACTTCATAAAAAGAGGAACTGTATGGTCCTTGAGCAGAGGCTATGTATGGTATCCTAGAATCTTCGGTTTGCACATTGGGGCTAATTTTTGGGTGATCCAAACCAATAGCCTGATGGGCCTCAGTGGATGGACCATGTATTAACAATCTCGTCAATGGGATAATCCCAACTCAATCAAGTGGCCTGCAAATATACAATTAGGGCGTGTTTGGCGCATGGTATTAGACGGGAAGTAATGGTATTGGGTGGGATTAACATCATTTATTGCACAATGATTACATGTCTGGTAATCCCATGGTATTTTCATATCCAATCCCATGTTTGGGATCAAATACTTACCATGAGAAAACCGTTGGATTAAGCAAAATCCCGTTTGGTGGACCATGGAATTGCAATCAACGGACCAAATTCACAACAGATGTTTGTCACTTGAACATGTATATAACCATAGTGTCATGTATAAAGGACTAATATGGATGGACGGCATGGATAAAACACCTCGATCAATGTGGGGTCTACACGTGTGGGATTTTAAAATCCCACCGAACACATGGGATCAAGTGCAATTCCATCCCACCTAATCCCAAGCATCCCATCCTCCCCCAAACATCATATGGAATTTGCACAGAACCAAATGCAATTCCATCCCACCTAATCCCATCTAATACCATGCCCCAAACACCCTCTTATGAAAGAAGGACATGTACAATGCACATTTATTTGAAGAAAGTCTGAAGATTGGATGCTTTGGATCTTCCAATTTGGGATTTTTTGTGATGAGGACATGAGACCATTTAAAGTCCATCAGCAAAGAAAACGCACGCTACAAGCATCTTCCTTGTGGTTAGGCAACTACTGAGAAGCATTGAAGACCCTACACACGTGATTTGACACGCTGAAGGCCCCACATTGGGAAGGAACACGTGTAGGATGAAGAAGACCCGGGCACCCGAACTTTGTCTATCGAGCGCCCGAAACTCACTGGAGATTTTCGGCCTACTTCAGGCCGACCAAGCGCTCGACCTTCTGCGCAAATTATATTTTTATTCCGCTTTTTGCTTAGTTTTATGGGTATTTTGATACTTTCATGTTTTTTTATTGCTTATTTAAGTGAGCTAAGCCATTGATCTCATTCTTCTTTATTCTTCTTCTGCCCCTCCAACTTCTTCCAGGTATTTTATCTTCTATTCTTATCCTTCTAAACCTCTATTTGTTTATTCCCTACCATCTAAATCTAAGAATTGATCCAAATCCTAATTCCTCAGATTTTCAAATCCCTAATCCGAGAAACCTTTTGATTCATCGGACTAGTGATCCCCATTGATCGATTGGGTTAAGACCATGCAAGATCGGGAGGCTCCATCCCTCGCTGGATCTAACCCTGGCAATAATTGAACTTTACACTTCGTGGTTGTGATGAATGGCCCGCTCCATTGCATCCCTCCTTGTGATTTTCTTAGTTTATGATGATTGATGCTAGATTTTTAGATTATTATTGTCTTTTATTTCCGCTGACTTATATGCGTTCATGAGCATGCATCACAATTAGGGCATCCTACGTCATTTTGGGTTTGACATCTACTGTGGTTCCAACGGATAGTTGTCTGGAGTGCCCACCACTGGCCCTGCTTGTACAAACTAAAACAATAAGGATACTGTGAAATATGAATATCCTTGGGTTGAGATCACATAATCCCTCTTATTTAAATAAAAGAAAGATATGAGAATGAAATGCCCGAACATGCATTTATTCTAAAGGTGTAATGGTCAGCTGAGGAGGTCCAGATCTTTTATATATATATATATATATATATATATATATATATATATATATATATATATAATTTTTATGCACTGCACTTCAGAGTTGGCAAAAGCTGGTGGCTAGTCTGGACATAAATAGGATAAAGGGTGGTATAGTAGTTGGGTATTAATTTGCTGTCCTTGTGAACATTCTTAATTATTACAATATGCACTTAAAAGTTTTCTTGTAGTGAAAGTGCAAAATAGTAATAATAATAATGATAAATTGAAAGGTAAAATAAGAAAAAATTAAAAAAAGAAAAAAGAAAAACAAAGAGGTAAAATTGTCTGCAATCTTTAGATAGTCTTATTAGTAGCCTGTTCGTTTGCTTTTAATTCTTCACTCAGGTTAGTGTTCATGCATGCTGTATGTTTTATTTGTTGCCACATGAAAGGGTGATTTGGCGACGTACTTATAGTCCTATAGGATTTTGAGACTTGTTTTTACCGCATGCTATTACAGTGCAGGAATAGGAGTTCTCAATGCCGCAAGGAAAACCATGGCAAGGATGTTGGGAAATAATGAATCTGCATTTGACAGTGCACGGAGACAGTTCTGGGTGGTTGATCACATGGTTAGTACAAGGGATAAAGTTTCCTGCCATATCTGGAAAACATGCGTTCCAGATGTCTTAAGTTGAATTATTTTTTATGTCTAGATAATGTATACATAAAGTAAGTACATTTTTGCTTGAGATGGAATGCAAATAATTACTCATCCCATGTGGAATTCCAGGGCCTGATAACAGAGGATCGCAAGAATATTGACCCGGATGCTCAGCCATTTGCAAGAAAGATAAAAGAAGTTGCGCGTCAAGATTTAATGGAAGGGGCAAACCTAGCGGAAGTGGTGCGTGTGTTTTCTGGCTGTCAAAAATTGCAACACTTGGTACTATGGTTTTAAAACTTGGATGAGTCCGCTATGACTTGTCCGAGTCAACTTGGATTTTGTACTACCCGATCTGATTTGCTACCATGAGTCTCCCCCCCGAGTCATCGCCCACTCGGGCAAGTCAGACCAAGACACCCCCCAACTCGGGCAAGTCACAACTAAACTTGAGAGCGAATGAGTCACTCCGAGTCTAAAAAAACCATGTTTGTCACCAATAGTCAACAACAACAATTTGCATTAGTTTTCATTTTGTTTTACCACGGGATTTACTCTATCAAGAAATATTAATGAATGATTCTTGCTACAACAATCTGAACTTCACTGCTGACAGAACAGTGGTCACTTATCTAGATGTCTCTTTTTCGCATGTCCACAACGAGGCACCTTGAATCACTGATGTGTCAGCCAGGAAATGTGTCTCCTGTAATGCTCTTTTAATTCTCAATTTGCAGTTTTAATGGCTTGGTGTAAGGGCAGCAGCTGGCCTTGTCAAGCGGCTTGTTTTCTTTCTGTGGATTTCTTTCTAATGAAGTTTCTTGTTATTAATTAAAAAGATGCTGATAGACAGCCTATCAAACTTATCATCTAGATTGAACAATTCACTTATCAACTTTGGACTGTCCAACAGCCTATCAAACTTATCATCTAGATTGAACAATTCACTTATCAACTTTGGACTGTCCAACAAGACGAATAAAACAAAGATTCATTAAAGATCAATCTGTAATGTGGAACTGAAGATTGACAGAGCATACTTTGTTCAAGCATTTTTTGTTTTGTTTGATGGTTAATTCTAGCATACTGATCTAGTTCTCTACCAACAGGTTAAAAAAGTAAAGCCTGATGTGCTTCTCGGATTATCTGCAGTCGGGGGTTTGTTCTCCAAGGAGGTATTGGATGCCTTTCATTACTTAAAATGGTCATCTGGTTCACATGTCATCGTGACTATCGTGAACTTTTCGTTTTTCTTTGTTTGTTTGCTTTTTCCCCTTTTGAAGGTGTAATGGATTTTTTGTACTTGTCAAGTTGACATTTTTCAGTGTACTATTTTGATAGGTCTTGGAGGCCCTCAAAGATTCAACTTCTACAAGACCAGCTATTTTTGCAATGTCCAATCCTACCAAAAATGGTATGTTACCTCAAACCATTGCCTGGGTTTGCCTTTCTATGTGATTACTAATTTTGTTTTCTCAATACTTTGCTTTGTAGCTGAATGCACCCCTGATGAAGCTTTTTCCATTGTGGGTGACCACATCATATTTGCAAGCGGAAGCCCATTCCATGACGTGAATCTAGGTATGTATTATTGTAAACTTCTTCATTTAAAAATCTTTCCTCGTTTAGGACAGAAAGATGAATCATCATCATCTAAGCCTTATCCCAACTAATTGAGGTCAGTTACATGAATCCTTTTCCGCCATTCCCCTCTATCAAGGGCCATAACTTCAGTTAGATGATAGGTCATCAAGTCTTTTCTTACTACCTCCACCCACGTCCTTTTGGGCCTTCTCTTGCCCTTCAAAGAAAGTGGGCTTCTATCGTCGATGATTTAAAGGATTGTAATCTGCTTTTTCTTGGTGCCTAATGGAATCGCTCTCTCAGCGATTTGGTTTTGCCTTTTGGAGCCCTTTCTTTGCTTAATGAATTTGCGTTATCTTTCAAAAAAAACTTGCAATCATAGCTATGGAAACAGATGCTCAAGCTTTGCTGATAAAAACAGGCTTTTATTGTGATTTCTTGAGTAAAAATGAAACAACTGGAGATGTGGATCCCGTGTTCAATCAATAACCTGCAACACGTTTGGTAATAATCTCAAGCTAAATGGATGCCATCTTAAGTCTGGTTTTGTAGAGGCATATAAACATGTCACTGATCTTTTCCCCCTTTGTTATTTTTTCAATAAACAACAAAATGTTTTAGTAACAGATATATCAAAGCTGATGTTGTTTTCTCTGTGGAAGTAGCAGTGATGTAGGGACATGCGATGACCTAACCCTAGATGCATGTATATTCAGTTGAAAGCTATTCAAATAATAAAATTACGAAACTAACTACTTTTAATCAGAGGAAACTAACAAATCTCAACACAGAGATGAGATCCGTCCGTCCGGATCATGTCCATTAGCATAAAACCACATAAAACCATAAAACAGGGAGGATTTAGGGATATGAGGATATCCCAGATCTAGCATAGACCAATCCACACTCAAGTTTGGATTCGGTTCTTATGGCTAGACATCCCTCTTTTCAATCGTACCAAGGGGGGGGGGGGGGGGGGGGGGGGGTTCAGAAAAGGACGAAGGATGTCGAAAAACAATTGGTTGTCATGAAGCACGAATTATGAACAAAAAAAGAATTTTACCTTTCCTCGCACCTTGAAGAAATAGAGAAGAGAAAACGGGAACTCCGGGGTGGAATCCTCAACACCCGATGGCCAATCCTGAAACCCTAATCTCTCAAATAAAGAGGAAGAAACACATGAATTTTCTATTCATTCAATGATTTCGAAACGGGGTTTCTTACAGTATATATAAGCTACGAAAATAAAAAGTACACTAAAGTGCCTGAAAAAAAAAACATAAAAACCTCTAAACTAAATAACGACACTAAAACGCCTAGAAATAAGAAAATAAACAGAAAAACGCTTAAACGTAAATCCGCTCCATGGTCTAGCGGTCATGATGCTCCTACAGCTCGCATACACGTGACGCGTAAAAAAATGGGCCCAATGGACCCGGCGTCCATCCACATCAGCTCGTCTGCTCCAACACTCGATCTGCGACGTCGCCTCCTCTGGTACACTCTAAAGGGTGCACCACTGATATCCGCATGAAGCAGGTTCCCACCTGCATGCTTTATCTGATTTGGCACAGGGAGACTACTTTCTTTAAGTACTTCGATGATATTATAATATAAAAACCATACTTTCTACAATGTGGATTCTTATTGCAAATGGTAAAATAATTTATAAAGCATACAAATTATACAATGTGTCTCTGAACTCGTTGATTGTAATCAACTTTTTGTGATATACTATTAGATAATGCTCGATTGTAATTAACCTATGTAATAGTCAATTACATTGCACTTGTGGGAATTTTGTGCTCTGATTGCCAGTCCCAAGCCCGGATAAATGAGAGGGTTTGAGTCAGGTTGGCAGCCAGTGTCAAACTTATGTCATAACTTCCATCATGAATTTGGACAATATGACATTCCAAACTCATGCTAGGGCATTGAGTTATGGCGATAGAGTGAGTGAAATGGCGGAAGAGGATTCATGTAGCTAGCCCCATATAGTTGGGATGGGATAAGGTTTAGATGATGATGATGATGATTGATGCAGGACAGATGGACTAACCTAGAATAATGCAATGACATCATCAACGGATTAACTAGAACAATTTAAAGCACAAAATAATGCCAATCAATCACAAGGTTAACGAATTCATGTAATTATCTATGCTCAGATTCAAGACTAAATCACAACCCAACCATTAGATCTTATAAAACATGGTTAGATAGGACTTATGGAAGGTAGGACTTTCATTTAGCACAAGAATTGATCTAATTCTAAAGTGAATCTCTTGGTTTGTTAAAAGGTTTAAAAACTAGGGTTTGGGGATTTATGGATTTTGGATTTTTTTTTTTTTTTTTTTTTTGCGAAATTAGGGGATTTGGGGGAAATTAGGATTAGGGTTTTAGAGGGTTAGATGTGGGGTTTTTAGGGTGAGGGTTGGAATAAATGGAATTGGGTAAGAGAGGAAAAAGAAAAGAAAAGAAACGAAAGTACGGACAACCGTACGACTTTGTCCGTACAATCGTACTCACAAACAGGTGCATCCATACAAGGGTGTGGTCAGGGCTGGGTTGGGGTAAGGCTTGATGATGATGGTTATGATGGATGAAGGGGTTGTAGAAAGAAGAAGAATGAAAGTTTAAAAGGAGAAGAAAAAGAAAAAAGAGTGGGATGTAGAGATGGAGAGTAAGAAATACCTTGAAGAGGATAAGAAGGAAGATGAGTGGAATCACTCCATGACTTCACGCCACTTCATTGACAAGAGGTTTTGCTTCATCTCAAAGCAAAGAGAAAGAAGAAATTTATTTCATATGCTCAATAATGGGCTAGGGTGTGGATGTCCAAGCCTTATATAGTCTCAGGAAAGACTTTTTACTTTTTACAAAATGATGCTATCAGATAAAAAGTTTTACAAAAAAATGCTCAATAAAATAAAATTTGTTCCTGACTCCCAAATCTCAGCAAAACTATAAGCTAAATAAATTAAACTATTTCGCGGCCCACGATCAAGATGTCCAATGACGATGATCCAACGGTCAGAATGGTCCAAGTAAGTAGCCCACATGCATCTTCCCAGTGGGGCCTTCAAAGATGCATAATCATACATGTGGAGTCTTCAACGGGCTAGGCACCCGAATTGGGCCCACGGGGCCCCATTTATGCATCACCCAGCTATAAAGAAACAAGAGCTCTCCTCCTCTGGTATACTCTGACTGGTGCTCGGATGTCTTCATCAATGATGATGACTTCGGATATCTCTAACTTTATTCCATGTCATTAATTCTTGAAGAATGGCTGGTTCGGCCACTACAACTAAGGGTTTTTAACTTCCTGCATGTTGCAAAATCATGCTGACAAAATTTCAGTTTATTACTTTTAGATGTCTCAAACCCATTACTTAAAACTGTTAATTTTCTCAGGAAATGGTCATGTCGGCCACTGCAACCAGGGAAATAACATGTACCTCTTTCCAGGGTCAGTTTTGTTTGCTTCCGTTCTTGTGAAGACTAGTCCATCCTCTCTCTCTCTCTCTCTCTCTCTCTCTCCACTCATCTACTCAATCATGCAGGATAGGTCTTGGTACACTTCTATCCGGTGCACGGGTGATCTCTGATGGCATGCTACAGGCTGCATCAGAATGGTAAATCTAGTTTTAACTCCCTTTGTCACTGGTGTGTTTGGAAGTACGTGGGGTCTCAGGCAGTGCAGAAAGTGGACATTGCATGGATGAGGCTACAGTTTCCTGCCCAAAATTAATACTCCTGTCATTTCAGTCAGACCTGAAATGAGAAGACTCGTCTGTTTTGAACAGAAATTGATTTATCCCATGTGCATTCGCAAGACCGCCAAATACACCTTAGCTGTCTTAACAGTTACAATTTCTTCAGCATTCCATTTTTACATTTGAATTTCCTTTCAGCTTGGCCGAGTACATGACAGAGGAGGAGGTTCTTAAAGGCATCATTTATCCTTCAATATCTAGGTATAAATCAAGACCGCTCCATTGAAGCAAATACCTTACAGATTCCTGACATTTTCTATTGGTCCGCCGTGCCTGCAGCATTCGTGACATAACCAAGGAAGTAGCTGCAGCCGTGGTGAGAGAAGCTATAATAGAGGATCTAGCAGAGGGATACCGCGAGATGGATGCCCGAGAGCTTCGAAAGCTAAATCAGGTCTGTCTGTTCTGCCATGCATCTGCATTTATATCATAGTACCATCTATCCATCTCTCTCTATCTAACATTCATGCCCATGGGTTGAAGGAGGAAATCGTACAATACGTGAAGAACAACATGTGGATTCCAAACTATCCTACCTTAGTGTACAAAAAGGAGTGAACTCGAACATCTTTCGGTCCCTGATGATAATATACAGTCATGGGAGATTCAAGCACGAACTGTCATATTCCCGGGGATCATCGTCAAAACTCTGTAATTGAACTCTTTGGTGGTCATTTGCGTGCCATCATTTGTAATTTGGTATGTAACATGGTGCATGTCTATGATGAGAGTTTTCAAGCCCACATCAGCCGGGGCTCATTGCAGCCTTCCATCATTAGGCAAATGGATGGCATTCTCATCTTTGTATTGATTAAATCAAATAAATTGCTTGCATTATCTTCCAGATGCATCAAGATATGTGACCTGTTTAGTCGATCTGAAAATTTCTCGTACTCATCAATCTTTTGTACTTTCCAAATAGGGTTTGCTGACTGTGGACAGTCTCCATATCCATTTTCCTGTTAAAAAGCTCTAGGCATCTACCGGTTGCAAATTCCCTTTTATGGGAATGTGCGCGATGGTTGCATTACAATGCAATGCGGGGCGTCACCATGTTGTTATGCTTGAGTCGGGTCGGTATCATGCATATGTTCTGTTGCTATTTTGCATAGTTCAAAAACATGAGAACTCAAGACATGACTTGTAACCTACTTGAGTCGACTCGAAAACTCAGACAAGTTCCTCAACAGCGCTTATGAGTTTGACTGGGTTTTTTATTTTTTTGTTGAGTTGAGTTTTGGCAGAGTTGTGACGAAATGATTAATTTATTTATTTATTCAAGTGGTATAAAATCTGGTCATGTTGACTCGGGCAAGTTGAGTTGAGTTTTTAAACCATGCTATTTTTTGCAGCCAAGTAGTTGAGCATGACCGCTTACGGTGGATGATTTGTACTTGAGCCATTTGCCTGGCAAGCGAGCCATAGGCATTGATGCTAGCTGGGATCGTGTTGGCCTGTGAGTGATTTCAATAAGCCTCTGCCATGGCTGGTTCCAAGAGCTTGGGTAACAGTGGAAGATTCTGATGCTTGCACTAAGTTGGGGTGACTCAGTACGAGTCTTGCCAAGTTGGGCATATTTTGAGGGGCGACTCGTGGTACAGAACCAGATCAAACTCGACTGAGTCTGAGTTGACTCGGATGAGTCCACAATCCATGATCTATATTGATGGAGAATTTGATCACCCACAGGCAACAATACCACGACTTGCGGTTTCATACAGCCATTACCATCAACGCGCCACTTGTTTAGAAAATCAGTACCCTGAAAACAATGGGCACTGGCATGAGGTCAGCCTTGCCGAATATCAGGTTGATGGCTTATTAGGTGTGCCAGACTTGTATGTTGAGTCAGATCATTGATTGTCCATTGGTTCCAACAGAGGGCCCCACCTGATGAATAAACTGGCCTGATTTTTGTGCCTAGTGAACGTCATTGTGGGGCCTACCGTTTTCATGGTGCTGATGTCCTCCACAAGTGGCATTTTGGCAGGAAAGATTTGAGCTACCAGAAGCTGCAGCGATCAACTTATTAATTTGCCTTGATGTTTCCATCATCTTAAATAGGAACTTTGATGTAAGTGGGCCTCTCTTTTTCTAATACAAAACTAAGATCAATAATCAGCCCTTGATTAAGAAATAAGTGAGTAAATGAATGCCCACAAATGAGCACCCACTACCCACACGTGCCAATGTGGTATATTCAGAGGCATTCACATGGCAGGTGCTGTCTGAGCGGTTCGGATCTCTCACACGTTTGCCATACATGAATATATAGGTTTTATGCGGGATTGTACATTGCTCCCTATGGCGTATGCCACCTGAGTTTTGGATCAAGATAATTCTTGGGATGTATGGTGAGCATGAGAAGGCTCATAAGATTCATGGTTGGATTGCACATACACATCACAGGTGGACCACACAGCTTGAAAATTCCAACATATCTGATCGTTCCCTGTAAAGAAAAGGCACCAGGTGGGTGGAAAATGATTGACCTCCACCCATCTCAGCTTTCCTAGGAGCTAGCCTGTGGTGATTGGCAGAAGGGAAGGACATGGCCTACCTTGAAAACGAAAAGTGATGGAGCCAGCAAGCCAATAGGTAGTCCTTCATGGGAAAGGAATCCTCTACAACCTGTTGCAGGCATAAGGCATTGGTTACAACAACCGATCTCGCCGGGACCCAACGCAACGCATGAGTGACATCCACTCCTTCCATCAGGTGAACCTCCTCATGTTCGCCGTACATCCCAAAAATCAACCCGATCAGTAATCAGGTGAACCATACCAAGTTGAACAATGGAGTGTAGCCTGTCTGAATTTTGGATCAAGTTGATTTGCGTATATCCCTTCATGCTGTTGAGGCACACCTGATGAACGGGTTGGATGTAAAATTTACACTGTGGTGGGGCCCAATCACAAACCCATGCTTAGCACCCCATCGTTCCCTGTGGTGTGGCCCACCTGAGTTGTGGATCCGGCTGGTGTTTGACCTTAGGGCCTAAAGCCAATGGCATACGTGATGTATGTAGTGGATGCCACCCGCAACAAGGTGGGCCCCATTAGTTGAACTGAACATGGTAGGCAACGTTTGTAGGCAGTCCACTTCCACGCTGACGTTGTGCATTCGATGTACTTTTGAACCCCTGCGAACGTTTGTACGAGCCTAGGAAATAAAAAAGTTCTGTGGGCCCACCTTCGGCCATCTCGCAACCACTTGCTCTATTATTTGAGCCAGCAAATGTTAGTCGATGATCCATAAAATCAGGTCAATCCAAAAATTCAAGTGGGCCACACCAGATGAAATAGTAGGGATGGAAACGTCCACCATTGAAACCTTCCTGCAACAACCGATGGTTTTTTTATCTGCCATCCAGACCACTCACCAGTGGGCCTGCTGAGGTTCCAATGGTAGGATCTCCATTCACAATTTTCGCTGTGGTGTGGCCCACTCGAGCTTTTATCTACCTTATTTTTGCGCCCGCCTCCTAACATGAGTGGGCTCAAACGATGGACAGTACAGTAGCAGATGTCTCACGGGAGCGAATTAGCTGTTACGAGGGTACCACCGTGCCAGCTTAGTAGGTGTTACCCTAACCGTGTGGGGCCCACCTTGATGTAGTTTTTGTATATCCACGCTGTTCATCTGTTTTCCAATATCATTTTAGAGGAGGATTCCAAACCTTAAGAAGATCCAAATCTCAGGTGAACCATACCACTAGAAACAGTGATAAATGATCATTAAAAACATTTAATGGGCCACAAAATTTTTGAATTGAGCTGATATTTGTATTTTCCCTTCATCCATATCCTTTTGACATTATCAACGGGTTGAATGGAAAATAAACATTACCAAAACCCTACTATGGCCCTTTGGAATTTTTAATGGTGAGGCACTCAATCACCACTTTTTACCATGTTATGGTCCACCTAAGATTTGGATCTGCTTAATTTTTGGAAATCCATTCTAAATTAAATGATCTGTAATTCATTCTAAAATGATCTGTAGAAACGGATGGATGGTGTGGATATACAATAAATCACAAGGTAGGCCCCGTGGTATGGGTAACACCCACTAAACGGTTTACCCGGGTAACAGTCAAGTAGCGCCCATGTAGGCCCTGTGGTATGGGTGACACCCACTAAGATAGCTTGATGGCTCAGCTTGATTTAGCTCGTTTAGGCTTGATTTGGCTTGGCTTGAAACTCGGTTTGACTTGACTCAAAGCTCAATTCAGCTTGATACAACTTGACTTGATAATTATAAATATAGTATATTAAGTATATAATATATATTATATATTTATAATATAAAATGCTACAAAGCAGCTATAATACTATTTTACTTCCATTTTTTATTTTTCTGTTTTAACTTTCACCTTTCACTCATATCTCATTGGCTGCCGCACTTCTCATCGGTCAGCCACTTCAGGACCAAGTTCTCTCTCTCAATCTCAAGTCAAGTTAATTCAAGCATAAAAGTAATGCCAGAGATTCAGAGGCCAAGCCGCACACAAGTCAGGCCAGCTTGATTTGACAGGGCTTGCTGTCCATCTCTAGTTACGGTGCCCTGACTTTCCTGTGGGGGAGTGGATTAGGTGTTAACCGGCCCTTATAGTGGGGCCCTTGATGATTTGTTGCATATCCATTCCGTACATCCATTTCTCCACCCATTTTAGGATGCAGTCCCGAAAATTAAACAAATCCAATTCTCAGGCGGACTTCATCACAGGAAACATAGTCGGTTGAGTGCCTCACCGTTAAAAATTCCAAAGAGCATGTCGTAAGGTTTTCATAATGTTTATTTTAAATCCAACCGGCTGATAACGTTAAAAAGACCTAGAGGAAGGAAAAATGTGAAGATTAGCTTGATCCAAAACTATTGGAGCCCATAATGAAGTTTTTAATGGTGGGCGCTCAATTCCTACTATTTTCTGTGATGGTGTCCACTTGAGCTGTGCATCTACCTTATTCTTTGGCTCATACCTTAAAATGATCTCTCCAAATGGATGGACGGTGTGGATACAACACATACATCATTACGGGGCCCATAGAACTTGGTGACTTGACTTCGGGAGGGAATTGGCTGTCAGTAGATAATCCTGTTTGGTAGGTGCCTGACCATCCTGTTTTGTGGCCCACTGCCACTAGACGTCTAATATCCACTTCTTATTGGTGCTTTCTGTGGTGGGTCCACTTGAGCTTTGAATCTCATTCTTTGATTCATGTCCTAAAATGATCTCTTCAAATGGATGGACGGTGTGGATACAACATATACATCATGCTGGGTCCATAAAACATGGTGACATTACTTCAGTAGCGAGATTTGCTACTCAACCTCTCAGTAGATAATTCACGTCCCATATTGGCACTTGTTACTCTGGGTCATGGTGCAAGTAGGGCTCTTAATGGAGCGAGTCAAGGCCCGAGATCCGATTAGCTCCGAATCCGTATAATGCAGAATTGGATCTTAAAATAGGTCTGATTAATTAAATTGATTGGATTCGGGTTTACAAAATTAAATCTAAATCATATTCGGGTCAGATGCAGATCTCGTAGTGAGATCTGATCGGATCTCCACTATTGCATGCTTCAAGCCTTCAAATGAACCCTTTTGAGAAAAGTAGTCCTAAGGCCCACTCGTAAGGCCCATCATGGTGTATATGTTACATCCATACCGTCTATCCATTATTACATATCATTTAAGGCCATGGGCCCATACATCAGGAAACAGTGAAGTTGTGTGTCCATTATTGAAACCGTTCCAGGCCTACTTTGATGTGTATATATCACCAAAAGCTACACAATATAGGGCTCTTTGGGCCCTTCATGGGCTGGTTGAGCTAATGAACGGAGAAAAATCATCCATATTTGGACCTCACTTGACCCAAAAAAAAAAAAAAAAACAGAGAGGGATATGTTGGAAGAGTTCGCGTCAAAGGACGCTGCTTCCTAACGTCATAGAGCAGAGAGACGGACCATTTTTGGGGCGTGAATGCCTTGATGTATATGTTATATCCACATGTGCCATCCAATTTTTTAGATTATTTTAAGGCCACATCCTAAAAATGAAACATATCCCAATCTCAGGTCGACCATACCACAATAAATAATGGGATTTGCACCATTTTTCTGCTAATTAAATATATTATATTATATATTTTTTAGATTCGTGATAGGATGGATTTGGACCTGGATCCGACTCAAATCTGATTGCTATATGGATTTTGGATAAAAAATGGATCTCGTTATTTATAAGTGGATTGGATATGGATATCACTTTTTGGATTTGAGTTGAATCTGAATCTGATTTGAATTCAGCTACACATTTTCGAACTTGGAGCTCAGATCCGATCTGGATCTGACAAAGCCCTAGGTGCAAGTATTGCACTAATAGGGCGATCCTGATCGTTGATCATTTTGGGATGTGGTTGACTAAGCTGAGCATTGATAATTGTTTATCATACAAACACCACCCATCCATTGTATTAATGGCCTATATGTCTGTCAATCCTGGCCGCTGAAATTAGGACGTCCATTGTGTATTGAGTTAAGTAAAATCACACCAATGGAACGGTACTTGTTGTACCATGTTTCTGACAATCCTGTTAGAAGTAAGAGGAGCGGCCGATTGCCGGTCTGCAATGACAGGACAGCAGCCGATTGCCATTTCAGGAGTGGAGCTTGTAAGCGATTAACAGGACACGTGTCCATATAGGAAAGTAGTAGTGAAAAGAAGTCTCTAGAGGATAAGCAGTTACCAAGACATGTGTCGTAACGAGATAGGAATGAAGCCTCTAGAAGGCTGAAACTATGGGAAACGTTTATTGTAATCGTCAGGTAGTGGAGCATCTGGAGAGTTCCTCACCGCTGATTCAAGTCTCTAAGAGTCTATAAAAGTAGGAGAAAGCAACAGAGAAAAAGGTACAGCACCAACAAAATCAAATCCAATATCTTAATTTATCCTTTTATCCTTTTATCTGAGCTTCTTAGCGTAATCTATCTTAAGCTTTCATTAGTCTAGGCCTTTTCTCCTTTGAGACTACATCCCATAGAAGAAAATCCATAGCTAGAATCTAGTAGTAATAGTGTAACGCCCCGGATTTTCACTAACTTGGAAATTGGAAGTCCTTGGGCATTACCTTCGGTGTGTCGGTTATAGGGCGTACCCGCACGTGTGTTCACATGTATTGGGGACTAAAATGAATGTTTTTACCAAAGAAATGATGGAATTAGTTTAGGAGTTGGAAGATCACATGGTTCGGAAGAGTTTTCCGACGATTGGGTTGACTCGGGTATGTCGCTGTCTGTAGAGACTAAGTAAAGAACCCTGAATTATTAATCCACTCGTAGATCGACGAGACCATCATGAATATTTTACCGGACCTTGGTGTTTTAGCCTATTTGAGGTATTTCAGATTTTTTGAACGGTTTAGATTTGGCAAAAACCCTCTCATTTAAAAGGCGCTATGTTTTGGAAATGCCAAAAAGTTGCGATTTGTACTTGGAAGGGAAAATTAAAATCTTTATTATTGGGATTTCAATTTTCTAGTATTTTTTATTGAATCCAAATGGGGGGTACTTCCTTATTTACATAAATAACTTAAAGTAAATGGAAACATAAATTAAGGCTGACATTTACTTAAACGTTATTTTGTAAATAAGGCTGACAAGTAGCCTGGACTGTGTGGGAACTCACTGTGCAGTGTGGGAATCCTGAAATTTCAGAGAAAACGGCCAAGGGACGACCGGCCGACCGGATCTGCAACCGGCCGATCGGTCAGGTAGCCGGCCGACCGGTTAGGCAACCGACCGACCGGTTGTGCTGCTGCCCATTTTGGAAGAAAAACGGATGGACAGTGGGATCCGGCCGACCGGATCTGCGACCGGCCGACCGGTCGCGGCTGGACGGCTTTAAAAAGGGGGTTTCACACCCCATTCGATCCATCTCTCTTTCATTTCTCTCCTCCACTCTCTTCTCCCCTTTGTTCCTAAGCCCTCCTAGCTCTCTTTCTTCATTCTCAAACCTCCTTTCTTCCTCAAATCCTCCTCTAACCGTGGAAATCTCGGATTTCTGAACTCTCTCCGGCCTCCACCTTCGTTCTCGCGTTTCTCTGGCCAAAATCCGGTGGCTTTGGGTCGGATTCTCTTCCTCATGCTAGGTAAGGTGTTCCTCTACCTCTTCTTCTATCTCTTCTTTCCATTTTCTTCCTTTTTATGTCATTAGGGCTAGAAACCCATTTGTTCTGTCGAAACCCTAACCCTAGGGTTTGTCCATACTAGGACTTAGACCTTTATTGGTCGTTGGGGGTGGCGCACGCTATTGCGGAAGCCGCAACCAAGCTCTACCCCGTTGGGATTCCGACGGTGCACCAAATTTGGGCCCCGATTCGTTGAATCGATTTGGAATTTTCCCAAATCCGAGATACCAAAACCTTAAACCCTAATTAAACACTTAATTAGATTAAAGCTTAATTGATTAACACTAGATTGTGATTCATTGTAGGTAATTGAGGTATTCCCCAATTTTCGGCGTTCGGACCATATTTGGATCGCTCCGGCCTCATCAGAATCGAGTAATTTCGATTCGAAGGTGAAGATCTACCCTCAAGCTTACTCTCAACAAATCCTAATTAATGATTGCTTGAGTTTATATGTTAATTATTGATGTGTGCATAACATGTTCGATGAAATGCCTCTATGGTTGTTTGATTCATAACATGCTCGATGAAATGCCTGAATGATGTAAATTTACAATATTGTAATATATTTATGCTTGTGGATGTATGTGGCGCCCTGTGTCATCCGGGCTATGTCATTCGGGTCCTTTGGATCGGTCGGGCTAGTCGGTCGGGCCAGGTGCTTGGATATGTTTATGATTAAGTATTTAATAACCTACATTGTTATTATAATATGTTATGTGTTGCTTTGGATTAAGCTCTGAAAACCGTGGATATAGTGTACTGCCTGCCATTAGGTTGGCAGTCACGGACTTATTCGATCGACTAGGCGGGACACGGTCGACCGATAGTGGCCATTGTTGGTTTATCGTCGTCCTCTTGGGTCCACCGAATAAGCCCCATTCAGAGTTAATCATTCTTGTATTTCATTCTTGAATCACACTATATGGAATCTAGAATACCATCGTTCCCACTGTGAATAGTCCACTTAAAACCATATTGCGACTCGATCCACCAAGTCTCATGAGCCGTGCATGGTGGTATGGGACACCGTGTTTGAGCTGTCGGCCTACGCTGGGGTGGTGCCTCCCCGTAGTGACCAGTGAGCATTGACAGGGGTGACCGATTGTTGTTCGAATGGCCCTTGTGACAAATGTGATCTTGGCCGATGTTGGCGTGCCTGTGCACCATTCGAACGACCCGGGCGTGCTTTGGGATAATTCCGAGTGAAACGCCCGCACCTCTGAATAAATTAATCGTATTTGATATTTGGGAGATGAGACCTTCCGCTTTGATTTGGTCGTGGCTGACGAGTCACGGTTGAACCAGGCTTTCATGGTAGGATAACTCAACCTTGGGTCGAGGGGCTACTGGCGATGATTGGCGACGCATCGCAGGGAGCCAGATAGTCCTGGTTAGACTTTATGATACGATGTGGTATTCTGGCTTCACCAATTTGCTGAATGAATTGGACTAATAAATACTTTAATTAATCATTCATACATGACATTGCATTTGAGGGGGACTCGTGTAGCCTGGTTGCTTAATGTGGCGCCAGCGCTACCTTGAGCACCTCATGTCATTTATCTGTGTCATCCGGGCTGTGTACTCAGTCACGACTTACGACCTGCTAGACAGGTGGACTGTGGATTCTGATACCAGTTGGTCCGGCCAGGGCTTGCCCGGGACATGCATTGTGTGCGAAATCATGACATCCATGCATTTAATCAACTAGCCTAGGATGATGTATGATTTGTATGTGGACATTACCTTAACTTGATTGATTTGACAACATGCTTAAGAATTATATACACCTGTTTATAATTTTAAATATCCCGAGTCTAACCTTGGGGTTATTTCTTCACTATGTTGGCGTTTTGACGCCTTCTATTTGACATATGCAGATGTCTCAAGAATAGGACCAGATGGTGGTGCGCACGGGCGCCTTATAGCCTTTTAGCTTCGTCCCTTTTGGTAGATGTATTTTTCCTTCCTATTACTTTCATTGCGATTCGTATAATTCTCATATGGGCTTACACTGCGATTGAATTGTTCATCTAGGGTGTTAGCCCTATATTTTTAGATTTAGTTACCTCCGCTTTGCTTATGATCCGCTAATTGAAATGCGTTACTCTGATTATTTGTGAATGAAATGAATATAAATCTGATTGAGGACACACGTGGGTGCATTTTCCACGTGTGGCATTCCTAAAATAGCATTTTATTTCGGTAACACTCGGGAACTCGGGATTAGAGTCTCCGTACTCGGGTGCCGAAATTCCGGGTTGTTACAAATAGTGGTAATTTTAACAAAGTCTACGTTCATATGTTGGACTTAGTTTGGTAGCATAATCAGTCCCAAAAGGTGAACTATAGTTTGTTCCGAGCAACCGATTGTAAGTATTCCCTTTTGTTATTTGATTTACATTATCTGATTTTACATTTAAGTCCTTTTTTCATAAAAGGCAAAAGTGTAACTCATCTTTGGAGGACAAACCCGACCCTCCAAATGTTGTCTGATCTCGTAACAATGCTTAAAGAATAATGAGCAACATTTTTTTACACTCCCGGTAGGATAAGATTTCAAATACATTTTGGATTTTCTTCTGCTTGGTTACCATAGATATTCATTTTGCACTGGTCGTGCAAGAGCAACATTTTTTTGGCACGCCCGATGAGACATGATTTCAAATACATTTTAGATTTTCGTCTACTTGGTTGCCATAAATATTCATTGTAAACCGGTCGTGCGAGCAACATTTTTTAGCACACCTGGTGGGACTCTCTTTGGTTCATTGACCGGTGTGATGTTATTTAAGTGACCGAAATATCGATCAGGCTTCGAGATATGCAAATGGAAATTCTGCATACTGCGGAACAAGAGAAATTCTAGCTGAGATATTACTTGCTCAGGCTGCGCAAATTCGAAATGAACGTAAAATTTTCAATAGATGGATGACCAAACAAACTGAGAGCATGAATCGATTGAAGGCTCTTGTCACTGAAAAAGCGCAAATGGTACATGCAGCACCTCGCTCGAACGTTCCAAATATTGAGGATGTATGAAGTGTTTCACCGCTTGTCGAGTTCAGGCGATTAAAGGTTATGACCAAAGCATTAAAAGTGTCCTCGCTCGACCGTGAGCGATATATCACATCGATGAATAGGTTAGATGCTGAATTGTTGAATGTTAACGACGGTGAGAAATATGGTCGGGAAACACTTGGGGGCAGCCTCCCAACATTTTCCTAAAAATTCATTATTCGAAGAAGGACATAATTAAATAGGACCGGAACTGCCACCAGTGCTTAAACTAAATAATCGGGATAGCAACTAAATCGTGCATTTGGTCCAAGAAGTGGATTGCCAGGTCCTTAGTCGTACCACTATTCCGGTTTATCATAAGCCTTATACTGAATGGATCGACCGACGGTTTCCATTGCCACAACCAACTTCGATGTTTTCTGATCAAGACGTTCAATTTCGACCAAAATGAAAGAATTTGATATTTTTCGACTATGATAGTTAGTTTCGACCAAGACGGCCGAATTTGACGTTCTCCGATCAAGACGGCCGATTTCGACAAAAATAGATGACTTTGACGTTTCTCAAATAAGAAGGTCGAGTGTGACTGCGATGACCGACTTTAGAAGGCCCATTATTATGAGGCCTTAGGGGGCAATTTGCCCCTAGGTCAATTTTTAAAATCCAACGGTTCAAATGGTACAAATTTGTCGTTTTACGCCAGCATGAGGACCAGCGGCCAAGATGACCAATCCAATTGTCAATATGAAATAAAGGGATGGAGCCCTTGGGGGGTATCACTCCAACTTGATTAGATGATGAGTTCTTCGTCCATACGTCATATAACTCTGAGATCGAAAAGAGAGAGTCAATTTATAAACTCGAGAAAGAAATTCTCTCATAAATCATACAAAGAGACTCTGTCCTGTCTTCTTTTCAACGAATATGACAACCAATATATGGGCTTTATCTCCACCGTCTATATGTTTTAGACAGTTAAAATGCAAGACATTCATCTCTGACAGATCACATCCAAAGACAGTAACGATTTAACAGCCATTACTAAAAAGTATCTTAGGGCCTATAATAATGCCTTTGTCCATCCAATGCTTTAATAAGTCCTACCAAGTCTGGATGAATATCTGCACAATCCACTCGCCATGTCAGGTGTGGTTGACCACGACATAATTGGAGGCTTAATTGCAAGTTTGATGAGACTCTTTTGAACTTTGTTGATAAAGTCAGAAGCCATAGTGTGGCATCGACCAAACTGAAAAGATATCTTTTAGCCAATTACAATTGCAGGCAATAAATAAGTCAGGATAAGAAAAAATTTCTCCCCTTGGTTCATCAGGCTAAGAGAGAAAATCTCTCTGTATCTCTCGTCTTTATCTAAATCGTAAGGCTAACGACAGTCCTAATCGATTCTTGTTGCTCGTTTTGGTCGAACAAAAAAATCATAAAGAGAAAGCGGCCAATTGCAATGGCCCATAGATGATTTCAACATACATCTTGATATGAGTATATCCTGATTTACGTTAAATCGCTATTAGGATGTCCACGCGTTTACAACGAATGAGCATTGGTCATTTTGTAATCCTCCATTTCTCTCATACATGTTCGACTACAATTGATGAATGCTTTGACCTTCCACACGTGTTCCACGAGCACGTGTGCTGCTTTAGTTTGTCCACCTGCGAAAAGTGTGTTTGCTAGGAAAGACGGGTCAACGAAAGAGATTACGTGGTAGACTAATCGCCCGAGACATGTAAGTAATGGATGATATGTCATATGCATAATAATGTGTTGTGTCTTAATGATTGGCACTATCCATGTTCTCAATTGGGGTTTATGAAAAGGACACCACAAAATGACAAACATTCATTTTCTGGCCCACATCTGGAACGTCATTAGGATAGGGCCCGCTGCAAATATGATTAGGCAAAACAATCACACCCGTCCATCCTTATGAAGGCAACCAATGGTCGGAGAAAATGAAAATAATGACCAACGGTCTGCATAAAAAGTATTGGTGTGGCCCATATGATGACTGGACCGACATGGTTACCTAGTGGCAATGTAAGCTTTCTTCCTTTAAAATCATGATCCCGCGGTAACCCTGTTGGGATAAAAAAAAGGGTGATTGCTAAAAAAACTATGGTCCACGATATTTTAATGGTCATCCATATCCTAGAGTCAACATGTCCAGGAAACACCAGATTATCTAGCTCCTGGGGGACAAATCATCTTAAGGTCGAAAGTTGAACCAACGGCTACTAATTAACAAAATATGACTTGAGTCATAGCCATGGAAGAAGATCAAAGACTACCCACAACGTTTGATGGATAATGTGATGAAGCCTCACGGTCATCAAATAAGGGGCTATACAAAATTCTTATTTTGTGACCAATGCAAGTATGTGGTCAAAATAAAGTGACCGATGATACTTTTGCAAGATCAAGATGCAAAATTACGTCTCTGCACCTTCATACCAAAGCCGCAGAGACGTGGGGGGCAATGTTGTACCATGTTTCTGACAATCTTGTCAGAAGCAAGAGGAGTGGTCAATTGTCATTCTACAACAGTAGGACAGAGCCCAATTGCCGTTTTAGGAGTGGAGCTTGTAAGCAGTTAACAGAACATGTGTCCAGATAGGAAAGTAATAACGAAAAGAAGTCTCTTGAAGGTAAGCGGTTACCAAGATGGGTGTTGTGATGAGATAGGAAGTAAGCATCTAGTAAGCATCTAGTAACCGTCAAGTAGTGGAGCATCTGGAGAGTTCTTCACCGTCGATTTAAGTCTCTAGGAGTCTATAAAAGCAGGAGCAATAGAGAAAAGTGTCCATCACTAACCAAATCAAATTAAATATCTCAATTTATCGTTCTATTGTTTTATTTGTGCTTCTTAGCGTAATCTATTTTCATTAGTTATAGTCATTTTCTCCTTTGGAACTATTATGAAACTTAATCTTAATGCGGAATAATCGGATCTTCTATGCATCAACAATGGAGATTTCATACTGTAATCTTAAAGGCATACCTAATTGGGAAGACATTCCCAATGCCGTCGTGTTGGCGAGAAGAACTCTTGGTCTTCCGCACCTAACACCTTTAGGAGAACCTCTCAATGGGGACTAGGGTTTTCTCTTGTGTGTTGGTGAGGGGACCAAGACATATATTTATAGGAAGGAGGGCCAGAGAAGCTTACCCATCACACTTCTCTTCTCTGGGGTCTCCACACCGTAGGTTTCCATATCTGGCTTAATAACCACGAATAGGGACCACGGTTCAAGCATCCCGCCCAAAACCTATTTGCAATGATCACAACTATAGTGGGGCCCACTGAATCGCTCAATCTGAATAATCCAACGGTCATGATCTAAACCGATGATCATGTGTGGCCCACCTAATGGAGTCTTACAACTATATCCGATTGAAGAAAATTCATAGCTAGAATTCAATAGCAGTAGTGATAATTTTAACAAAGTCTACGCTCATACGTTAGGCTTAGTTTGGTAGCGTAATCAGTCCCGAAAGGTGAACTATAGTTTTTTCCGATCGACCGATTGTAAGTATTCCCTTTTGTTATTTGATTTACATTATCTAGTTTTATATTGAAAAGTCTTTTTTCATAGAAGACAAAAGTGTAACCTGTCTTTGGAGGACGAACCTGACCTTCCAAATATTGCTTGATCTAGTAAAAACAACTGAGTGAGTGGCTAAATAGGCGACCCATCTTAACAGATTCAGGTCATATATGGCTGATCATAGCATATCTGCTTATTCTGGTGCTCGGGGACATCATTGTTCGGTTGAAATCGAGGCGCACAATCAATTCTAGCATGCCAGCACACATCTTAAATGTATAGCGGAACAATATCGAGCAATAGTACTAACCTAGTGGACCAACAAAGAAAGGATTCTAACCTTAACATACGAAATCTAACAGTCCATCCCGCTGGTGCAAGTGGTGAGGGAACACTGCATGACCGAGGATATGGTAAGAGTCCACAGGAGAGCAGCTTCGGACTTCAGTGAGGCCGTGTCCGTTGAGCCACGTTGATGTATGTGTTATTTTATGGCATATGACTAAAATGAAGCAAATCCAAATCTCACGTGGACCACACAATAGAAAACAGTGGTGATTAAACGCCCACCATTACAAACTTCCTAAGTCCCACCAAAATGTTTTATTTGCCACCCAACCTGTGATAAGGTCACACATACATGGATGAAGGGAAAACAAAAATATATGCTTAATCTAAATTTTTTTAAATGGTGGGCATTCAATCATCCACTGTTTCTTGTGGTATGGTCCGCTTGAGATTTTGATTGGCTTCATTTTTTAGCCTGTGAACATCAGCCACATAAGTTTGAACGATGCTGCTCGCACTTCCTTTGCTTTTTCTCTCTATGTGTTTTGGTTTTTGGTTTGATTAGAGTGTGGTTAACTTGGAAGTAAAAGTATATTTGGTTTGGAATCACAACTAGCCTAGTGAAACTAGAATCATAAGGTCCCATTTGGCATTATAGATTTGGGGGGATTTGAGGGGGTTTCAAATCCCATAGTATGTTTGGCACATAAAGCAATTGGGGATTTCAAATCCAGCGGCTTCAAATCCTCAAAAAGAGGGGGTTTGAAATCCAAGGTGGAAGCTTGGATTACATCTAAAATCCTTCCAAGAGTCGCATTTGTATGTGTGTCACTAGGCTACTTATCTATTGGGCACATGGGCCACTGATGATATCCCAAAACAATCAAATCATCAACTGCATCACTAAAATTACTTTAATAGGACGATCTGCATCGTCCAAACATTGTCTATGTAAATCAATGGTTAAAATCATTGGTTAGTCACTTAAATGTGATCGAGTACTTGTGGCCTGTTCGAGACTTAGAATTTTGTCAATTTTGGCTAAAGTATATATTTCAATGGGCTTATTACAGCCATTGTGTTAAACATTATATACGTATACTAATTAGGGATATTAAAGTTTATTTAGTAATTAAATTCAAACCCGGGTAAATATACACAGTATAACTACTTTTGGATTACAAGGGATTTCAAATCCAGGGTGTCAAATACAATCAGGGTATTTCAAATCCAGGGGTTCCAAATACACACTCCAAACAGGCCCTAAGATTCTCTAACTTAAATAACTCCTTGTAGTTGGTCTACGATCGTACATTCTGGGCAAGAGCCTCAGTTATGGAAAATGAAGGGTTAGACACTCTTTTCTGCCCGCACTGATGTGCGATTTCTATTTTATGGGATTTTATGATTTTTTGTTAAACGCAATTTTCAATATTATTTCATCTAGTCATATTTCACAGAGTTTAAGACTCCGAGTAGGTGAAAAAAAATAAATAAATAGCACCCAACCTTGTTACACAGGATTTAAAATCCTAGATGGACAAAATAAAGTAAAAAAGATGGACAAAAGAAACTATTGTATTATAAAAATAAAAGAAAATGAGGGCGTACTTTTCATGTGTCTGGGAAGTATGAACTGAAATGCAAATTAATTTGAGATGTGAGAAGGAAAAGAGAAATCATTTTTTGTTTGCAAAAGAGATGGTCGAATTCCCCGATTCCAACTTCACTCTTGATTGAGTTGACTTTTGTTAGTAGACTATTTTTTCTAGTGTTGGCTTATTGAGTTGGACAGGGCCTTGACACTAATCAGAAATCTCCAAAGTCTTCGGAGGAGAGGATCCCATCCTAACTTCTTACTCTCTATTTCTCTCTATCCCCTTTTCATTACTGGGCCTCCCCTGAATGGGCGTTGCTGCGCAATATTTATAAATGGAGACTGTTGGCTCGTGGTGAGCCGATAGTAGACACATGTCCTATTTTTGAGAGTTCGACACATGTCCTATTTTTGAGAGTTCGGCGTCTGTAGGGTCCCAGGTATAACTTTTGGTTACGGTAAAAAGTATGCCAAGTGATCGTTAACTTATGGAGAGCCGATGGTCCATGTGGCAATGTTCTGTTTGTGGAAATAAGCTCCTTGACACATCTTGTCTAAAAAAAAAACAGAAGTAGGGATGATGTCAACACTGGCTCACTCTGAGCATATAATTTTATTTTGTCAATATGGCCTGTTGGTTGCTTTCAAGAGATACTAGGGCCCTTAATGTGTAACTCATTGGAATTGATAATGTTTTATGGGTTGGATAAAGATAATTTTAGGGTGAGTAAGGGTTCTCAAAGGGTTAGAATGATCAGTTATGATTTGATTTGTAAAATTCTAGATCTGCTGTCCAAGTCTATTAATTGTTCCCATGACTTGCTAAAGTCTTACATATTTAACCGACTGAATTTCAATGGTTCTCGATTGATGATTTTATTAAAACTCAACCAAAGTTAAAAAATAGTTTAATTTCATTTTGGAATATATGTCTACAGGGCCACGGTTTACAATAAACTAAAAAAATTGATAGACAGCATTAATATACAATGCATACATAAAATAAAGAAGGCCCACTGTCACGGCCTAACTAAGTTGGTCCTCACCGAATATGCTTTCATCTCTCAAGGTGGCAAGGTGAAGTATAATAGTGAGGAAAATGGTTCCAAGCACACATCCATCGTATCACTGTAGCCATCTTACCAGAGTCGTCCAATGCAACGGTAATATAGACAAGGTTAACGGCTAATATTCAGTGCGAGCAAGTTAAAAAGGGGCCCGTGAAAAAGATTGATTGATGGGATTCGATTCGATAACATATCTGGGATTTTACAAAAAGGCCATCTATCAATATATCATAGGCATCACTTGATAGACGGCTCAGATTATACATCACCTTGCCACGTTTACTCGAGAATGATGGTAGTGGCCCTTTCATCTGCCATCACGCACATCAGGCGTCCGCCAGGCAGCGGGATCCGCATCATCCGCTAGCATCCAATCCATGAAATCGGATTGCGTACTGAGTTACTCAGTACGCAATTATCGTACAGAGTAAACTCAGTTGGGCTCACTGTGAATGTATGTGGTTTATCCACACCGTCCATCCATTTTTTCCGCTCATTTTAGGGGTTGAGCCTAAAGTTGAAGCATAACCAAATCTCAAGTGTACCATACCACAGGAAACAGTGGTAATAATGATTTCCACGCTGAAACCTTCCCAGGGCCCACATTGATGTTTATTTGTCACCCAACCTGTTCATAAGATCACAAAGACATAGATGAAGGGTAAACACGAATATCAGCTTCCAAGAATTTTTCAATTTTTCAATGTAGAGGTTCAATTCACATTGTTTCTTTTGATGTGGTCCACTTAAGCTTTGTATATGCTTAGTTTTTGGTCTCAAGCCCTATAATTATCTGTTAAAATGGATGGACGGAGTGGATGAGCTAAATAAATCACTGTGGGCCCCACTGAGTTTACTCAGTACGCTTACTCTTAGCGTACTGAGTTAGTCGGTACGCAATCCGCTTCCCCAATCCAAAGCCCACAAATGGAGGCTGGCGCATCCGGAAGTCGGCTCACACATGCCATCAGGTTTGGGATCGTGCCGTCCATAGGGTGGGACCCACGTTGTGCAGTGGATCGGTCTATCCGCTCTGGTCCAAAAATCCCATCATTTCACTTATTAGCTGATGTGATCCACAGCCACGACCGTCAGCGCTTCATGCCCGTTCAACTACCCGTTGTGCGGGAGCGCAGTTTGGATCAACGGCAAGTATGCAGTGGTCCCCTCATACCAACGTTCGTCGTCCTTACACATGTGCCATGTATGCACACACGGGAAGCGGTTTGGCTGGTGACCCCAACACCCGCCAGCTGGCTGATGTCAAAGCTCTGTGTGCCCATGAATCTGTTTTATCCACGCCGTCCGTCCATTTTACCAGCTCATTTTAGGGCATGAAAAAAAAAAATAGATCCAAAGCTCAAATGATCCACACCATATGAAACAGTGGAGATTGGACACTTACCACTACAAACTTCTGCTTGTATTTTTTCTATGGCAAATAAACATCACTTTAGCTTCGGATCTGCCTTATTTCTAAGGCTCATGCCCTAAAATGAGTTGGCAAAATGGATGGATGGAGTTGATGAAATACATCATGGTGGGCCAAACCGCTGCACACACGTGCCGGACTCATGTTTAACACAGGTTATTTTGAAATTTGAAAGTTGAAAACTGCGGAAGCGGGTCGGAACATCGTATACGTACGCACCTTTATCCGACCGACATTTCCCCACTTCCAACGGGTAAGAGAGGCAAAAGAAAAAAGAAAAAAAAAAGACCAAAAAAAAAAAAAACGAAAATAAAACGAGAGAAGAACCTTCCAACTGCAAAGACACTCGCTTTGTTTCTAAGCTCTCTCCTCTCTCTCTCTTTTCTCTCTCTGAAATCGATTTCTAGGGTTTGCAGGCAGTAAGTTTAGGGCTAGGGTTTGTGGAGATGACGACAATGGAGAGTTTGATCGGCCTTGTGAACAGGATCCAGAGGGCCTGTACGGTCCTCGGAGACTACGGTGGCGACAACGCTCTGCCGACTCTCTGGGAAGCCCTTCCGTCCGTCGCCGTCGTCGGTGGACAGGTTTGTTTCTCGATCTGTCTTGATGTACTTCTGCTTCTTCATTTTTGTCCATTTATTTTGCTTACTTTGATTTTATTTCATTTAATTGCAGAGTTCTGGAAAATCATCGGTTTTGGAGAGCATCGTTGGGCGGGATTTTCTTCCCAGAGGATCTGGTTGGAGTTCTGAATTTTTTATTCTTTTGATTTTATTTTTTCTTTTTTTGAGTTTTTTCTACGGTGGATCTTGTGGTTTTCTTGTAGGGATTGTCACACGGCGGCCGTTGGTTCTGCAGCTGCACAAGACGGATGAAGGACAGCCGGAGTATGCTGAATTTCTTCACTTGCCAAAGAGGAGATTTTCAGATTTCGGTAAATGTCGTTTTTCCATTGCTCCGTAGATTTGATGTTTGATTTGTGGTGTTTTGGTATCGGTTTACAATTGGTGAAATGCCGTTTTTCGAGAAGGAATTTGCAGATGTCAGCATGTTTCCCCAGACTCTTGTATTGGTTATTGTTCAAGTTAGGGTCATGTTATTTTTACTGATTTGTGCGATTCTGCAGCTGAAAATTCAGATAATGACTATGAATTTCTTTTAAGAAAGAGTGGGGTTTAGAGAGAAATGCTTATGAATTTCGATTTTATTCTCAGTTTGTAAAGTTGCTTAGTTGCCAATAACAAAAAAGATTTTTTTTTTTTAGTTCAGTGGATATAGTTATTGTGTTTTTTTATGTGTATTGGTTTATTGTCCTGTTCATGCTTCTTTATTATCTTTTTAGTTACTTGTTTATGGCGAGCTCACTATGGTTTATGATTTCTGCCTCACCTGAAATAGTTACATTACCTACTGGCATCTTTTTACTGGCTACTCGGGAAGAGTTATGAATATGTATCAGATGGTCTGATCATGTCATTTGGTTGTGCAGCCATTGTCCGCAAGGAAATTCAAGATGAGACTGACAGAATGACAGGGAGATCTAAACAAATATCTCCAATTCCTATTCATCTTAGCATATATTCTCCAAATGGTGCGTACATATGGCTGGTTGAGTGGTTTGTTTTCTCCATTTTGTGTTATTTCTTAATGGCTAGCTTTGGAAATTTATTGAAATGAGTGGTGCCCTCGTTTCTTTTTGATCTCTAGCGGTGATTATGTATCCCATGTTTTTTTTTATATTCATTTCTTTCTTCCTTCCCTTTTTATGTTCATTAGTTGAGAACAAGGTACACTAGGAGTGCATGCTGTTAGACTTTTCAACTGCCATTATTTGTGTTGTCAAAATAAACTCTATTCCTCAGGGAGAGAGGGAGATGTATAAATTCACCTCCAAACAATTCCAGTTCCTATCAACTTTCTTTGCAATTAGACTTTTCATCTGCCATTATTTGTGTTGTCGAAATAAACTCTATTCCTCAGGGAGAGAGGGAGATGTATAAATTCACCTCCAAACAATTCCAGTTCCTATCAACTTTCTTTGCAATTAGATATTCTTGGATAGTTGGATTGGAGATTAGAAAATGACAAAATCAGAATTAACTTATAAAAATGGCACCTTCCTGTTCCAATCATCTTTCTTTGCAATTAGATTTCAAATTGGGGACATTTGCGCACCCCAAACAAAACAGATTGAAGTTGATTAAAAAAAAACCCAAGTGCTGCTGTCAATTTGATATCTGTTGGCTCTGACCTCCTGGGCAAGAGCAGTCAATATTAGAACAGGTGTGGCATCATCCTCATGGGCCAGAGCTGATTATTCAGGCACTGAATTGAAAGCATGCTTGCCTGAACTGGTAACTTGGATCCTGTCTCTGATAGACCATGATTGAGTCAGGGGCATGACTTTTTATTTATTTATTTATTTTTGGGAGCAGATGAGAAGAATTGGAAAAAAAATAAAAAAACATGAATGAAAAATACAACCTAGTTGCGAATACTGTATCCTTTCATATTTTAGAAACAGGGAAACTATGACAATATGTGGGGTCTCAAGACTCTCAACTCTTAACCCCTATTTGATGAACTTTTTTTTTTTTTGGACCACTACTTTATGCCATGGCATCTCTTTCCTTTCCAAATCGCCACCACCATTTACTGAGGAGGCAAATATTTTTCAAACCTTACCTAAGCCGGGGCCTCTCTCCTCACGCCTTTTGGACTTCCTCCCACTTCATCAACTGGAATCTCCTCAGGTTCAAGGTCCCCCCCCCCCCCCCCCCCAACCAAAAAAAAAAAAAAAAAACTCTCTAGATTTCTCATATTTCGCTGCTACCCCTGCTGGAATTTTAAACAGAGACAAGAAGTAAATAGGCAGGCTCGCCAATTGATTTTATTAAGGTTATCCTCCCTCCCAATGACAAGTATCCGTGCTTCCAAGCAGCGATCCTCTTCTCGATCCTTGCAATAACCAGTTCCCAAATAGAGGACAAGGAGTTGGCCCCAAGTGGAAGGCCCAGATATGAAATAGGGAAACCTTAGCAGCTACACTCCACGAGGTCCGCCAAACAATGGAGACGATAATCACTAACTTCAATTCCAGCCATCAAACACTTACTCAGATTCACGATGAGCCCTGACAATGTCTCAAAACATCTGAGAATCACCTTCACATTGGCTATAACTCTTATGTGAGGCTTTGCATGACACCTTTGTGTCATCGGTAAAATGGAGGTGAGTGATGGAGAGATTGCCCATCTAAAACCTTCAATCACCCACAGCTCTTCCCTTCGGAAAATAATCAGCTAAGGCCTTCAGCATCAACAAAAACAAGAAAGGGGAGAGAGAGCCTCCTTGCTTTATTTCTCTAGAGCTGCTGAAGAACCCACATGGTGTCCCGTTGATCAAAATAGAGAAACGAGCTGTTGAAATACATTCAAGGACCCGACTCTTCCATTAAGATGTGAATCCCAATTTGGGTATCATGTAGCTTAGAAAGCCGCAATCGAGGTGTCCCGTTGATCAAAATAGAGACATGAGCTGTTGAAATACATTCGAGGACCCAACTCTTCCATTTAGATGTGAAGCCTAATCTGGACATCATGTAGCTTAGAAAGCCCCATTCGACTCTGTGTCTCTGTTGTAACCCTTTCCCATGTCAACTTTACAAACGATCCCCTGCTCTTTCAATATACTTCTTGAGAGGATACATTCATTGGCTATAATAATTCCATTGGGAATATGACGCTCTTCCACAAATGCACCTTGATAAGGAGAGATTATAAGAGGGAGGACTCTCTTAATTCTGTTGGTGAGGACCTTAGCCATGATTTTATAGACGCTGCCTAAGAGGCTAATCGGCCCGAAATCCCGCCCCCCGCCCCCGCCCCCCCCCCCCCCCCCCCCCCCCTTTTTTTTTTTCTGTATGAGACATATGAGAGTTGCATTTAGGCTCTTATTGGGTCTATTTCTCTTGAAAAATTCCTCAAACAGGGCCAAGAGATCATACTTGATAAACTCCCAACAGAACTCCCAACAGAATTGGAAGAAACTGATCTCAAAACCATCAGCACCAGGAGCTTTATCACCATCTATATTCGAGATAGCCCCCCAAATCTCCTCCATAACATCTGGGCCCTCCATTATCAATGGTGTAGTGGTGATGTGAAGGGTCGTCTTGGTTGGTATCCAGGTATTGTGTTGAGAGATGAAGGGATTAGGGAATGCCATGAATGCTGTTGGGTGGATTAATAGAAGTAGAGAAATGTGCTGGACACATCAGGAAGAATTCACAAGATTACCCTCTTTTGATTGTTTTTGAGCTTGTGTTGCAATTCTGTTAATCCTTCTCCAGAATTGATCTTCTACATATCTCATGCTGATATCTATGAAATTGCAAATGATTTTTGGCTTCTTATTTTGTATTTTTCCGTAGCTGTTTGTATCTGTTTCTTAGGTTCTTTCTGCTCTTGCTATCAATTTTTTTCTTGAATTATATTGCAAACTAATTCATCACTTTTTTCAAGTTTTTCCATGTATGTTATGTCCTCTCGTCTTTGATCACATGAATTCTATGTTCTGTGCACTAAATTGGCATTATTTTCTGCTTTGCTTTTCTGCAGTTGTCAACTTAACATTGATCGATCTACCTGGATTGACGAAGGTTGCTGTAGGTAATGTTTCTTTTAAATTTATTTGCATTGTTCATTATGGTAAGTTTCTTTGCTTGAATTTCATGCAAGACATTTTCTGTGCAGAGGGACAGCCGGATAGTATTGTTCAAGACATTGAGAACATGGTCCGCTCTTATGTCGAGAAGGTAATGATTTAGTATCTTTAGTTTGACTATTAAATCAAATACAACATAACTACTTGGTACAGCAGTGGGTTCTGGAAAACAAAATGAGAACTTTTTTGCAGAGGATTGTCCTTTCTAATTTTGATAGACTTCGAAGACTGAATTGCCTAATTTTGACAGTGACTGAGATTCCACTTTATACACAGATGTCACAGATCGAATAACTGTGGAAAGTATAACATGTTACATGGCATTTTAGTAAATATGCATATGCTGTACATTTCGTATATGGCAGTCTTACTTAAAAATGCTTATAAGGTCAGAGATTGCTTCACATACAAAGCTCCCTCGGCTTTTTAACTAGGGACATCAGCCATATTGTTGCTTCCTCTGAGAGTATCTCAAGACAGAACTCGAGTATTTTCCACAAGATTCTCTAGTTAAGTGTGGCTCTATCAACAGTTTTAGTTGAAGAAGCTGGTCATTACTCATTAGTGTGTCTATTATTTGTGATCTGCTGTCCTTCTTTTTATTCATTTTATATATATTTACATTGCACCATTTCTATCATAACAAACTGTTGACTACTTATTTTTGTAGCCTAACTGCATCATACTAGCAATATCTCCTGCCAATCAAGATATAGCAACATCAGATGCTATCAAGCTTGCTAGAGAAGTGGACCCCTCTGGTATTATCTGGTTCAATTTATGAATTTTCTTTAGACACAGATAATCACTCTTGTTCACTTTTCATATAGTGTTACTTGTTTGGACTGTGGTTAGGTGAGAGGACATTTGGGGTCTTGACCAAATTAGATCTGATGGATAAGGGGACAAATGCACTGGATGTGAGTAGCCAGACTCTATGATTTTTTCTGCGATCACATTACGACAATTCCCCCCACTCTATTTCTTTCCAGCACACAGGAATTAGTCCTTCATGGCAATATTACATTTGCATGATAACTGGTCAGTTTAGTTTCATGTGATCATTCAGGTAGAGGATGGGGCATTGTAATTGGCCTTTTCTGGAAGTTCTACCAATTTCTCTGTATCTAAACTAGCTTTTGTTCCTTTTTTTTTTCTTGGCATCTTTTAAGGTTATCGAAGGAAGGTCTTACCGGCTGCAACGCCCTTGGGTTGGAATTGTTAATCGTTCACAAGCTGATATCAACAAGAATGTTGACATGATTGCTGCTAGGAGAAAAGAGCGAGAGTATTTCGCGACAAGTCCTGACTATGGACACTTGGCTAGTAAAATGGGTTCAGAATATCTTGCAAAACTTCTCTCTAGGGTAGGACTTTTACCTCACATAAATGAATTTAGCTTGGTTATGGATTTTGAGATTGCTCACCTTTTTTAATTATTTACCATGGTTTCAGCACTTGGAATCCGTTATTAAGGCTCGTATACCAAGTATTACATCCTTAATAAACAAAACCATTGATGAGCTTGAATCAGAGATGGATCATCTTGGCAGGCCCATTGCTGTTGATGCTGGAGTGAGTTCTTATATCTCTGCCACTTTTCAGAAAATGTTATAGTAACTAACTGCAAATGACTTTAAACTAATGCCCGCATGTATTTTGTGTATCTTCAGGCTCAACTATATACTATTCTAGAACTCTGTCGTGCATTTGACCGAATATTTAAAGAGCATCTGGAAGGAGGGTAAAGACACTGGCTTTTTTTTTTTTTTTTTCAATAGCATAGAAGATTTTATTTACAATTGTATTTAAAAGCAAACACCCCCCCATTTACAATTGTATTAAAAAAAAAAAAAACCCACATATATTGTTATACGTGGAGGCTGGATGTTGTGCTCAATATCATCATCTGTTTGGATGTACCCCAAAGTGCACATGGTGCAGAGTGCTGGCTGCCAGGTGGAAATTTGTGGACTAGGGGGTTTTCTGAAACCACAAATTATGGTGGGATGCACTAAATGCTTCTGCTGGTGAAAATGTGCTAAAATGTGACACAGTGATAGTGGCCATACCATTTATTGTTGCGTTCTCATTTCAGTCAGGGCTTTGCTGCTGGGCTAAACATTTCATTTGGTCAGTCAGTTGGGGCCACTGATTCCATTTTGTTTGATCTGGTTAAGGGGTGCTTCATCACTTCCTGTGTTGTGGGGATCTATTCCTCTTCCAGTTTAATGCATTTCAGTTACCTTAGTAAAAAAAGTTCTTATTTTAGGCAGTAGATAATGGATCTTCCTCCATTCTTGCCAGTCTACACTTTGTTGACACTGGATATTATTAGATCACAGTACATGGTGGATTTAGGGAGAGAGATATATGGCCTGGCTTAAGGTCGTATTGAGGTGCCTGCCTGAGCTTCTTCAATATACATGAATAATCATGCATTGGAACTCCAATTGTTCAACACTGGTGATAGTGGTTTTGAGCTTGTACTAGAATCAAATGGTGTATCATGGGTTTCTTTTCAGTGCGTTGGGATTGCTTTTATTTTTTCAGTTTAATTATTTTGGAATTTGAACTGATCAATCTTGGCTGTTAATTGCTTCACATGGAGCGTGCATTGATTCATTTTGAAATGTCTTCTTGAGCACAGGCGGCCTGGTGGTGATCGGATATATGGGGTTTTTGACAATCAACTCCCTGCTGCTTTGAAGAAGCTGCCATTTGATCGGCATCTCTCTATGCAGAACGTGAGGAAAGTGGTTTCAGAAGCAGATGGTTATCAGCCCCATCTAATCGCGCCTGAGCAAGGGTATCGGCGTCTGATTGATGGTGCTCTCAATTATTTCAAAGGGCCAGCCGAAGCTTCAGTAGATGCTGTACTCAAATCTCATTTGTTGCCTCTCTTGTGTTTTCCCTCCTCATCTACCATCATTTCATTCATAACTTCTTTTTCTAGGTGGGGCCACCCTTGTGCCAAAATGATGATGGCACGATGGTGGCAAATTGGTCTGACCGGTTTGATCCCAGCTTTAAAAAAGAAACCAGAAACATAAGCATCTTTATCTGAGGTTTGATTCTTATATTCACATTCTTGGAAAAACCTTTTGCAGGTTCACTTTGTTTTGAAAGACCTTGTTCGGAAGTCAATAGGAGAAACTCAGGTGAATGCTTCAAGTAAACATGTTATTGGGACAAGGTTTAAAATCGGTGCATCATGTATTGTACAGCTCCATATTGCCTGTATAGAGCTGTTTTGAGCTGATACAGGCCAATACAGCAGTATCGGCCTGTATGAGGCAATACCGGTACATATCAGGCAATATGTACCAGTTTTAGACAACTTTAAACCTTGCACTGAGATGTAGACTTTTCGGGGATCATTAGAAGGTCGTGAGCCTAACCCAAATTTGCAGTTTACTGAGCTCCCAATTCCCTAAATGTGGAGTCCATGGTTTGGTGGTGCATGTCATTGATGAATGATGATTCATATGATTGGCCTTGCTGTGGATAGGAAATATTGAAAAAATGACTTCCTGATGGGAAGATCCAAACCCTTCGATACTTGGCATTTGCTGCCATTTATGTGGAATATTATTTTTTCTCAGCTGCCCATTTATTTGTAGGCCCTTTCAGATCTGGCATCTTTTGGGCATCCCCCAACAGTGGGACTGCCCATCAAATCCACCTTTGGATCATGGTACAATGGGCTCGACATGGCATTGGCTGCCTCCATAGATTTCCTCAGAAACCTAGTTCCTCTGCTTAGGGTATTGTCTTAATAAGTGTGATTGATCCTTTGGTTGAGCAGGAGTTGAAGCGGTTTCCAACATTTCAAGCTGAATTGGCAGCTGCTGCAAGTGAAGCTTTAGAAAGATTTCGTGAAGATGGCCGCAAGACGACCTTGCGATTGGTAGAAATGGAGTCTTCATACCTGACTGTGGATTTCTTCAGGAAGCTCCCTCAGGAAGTGGAGAAGGGAGGGAACCCGACTGCCTCTGCCGCTGATCGGTACACAGATATGCATTTCCGGAGGATAGGGTCAAATGTGTCGTCATACATCGGGATGGTATCGGATACAATGAGAAACACCATTCCAAAGGCCGTTGTTTATTGTCAAGTGCGAGAGGCCAAACGATCATTACTCACCAACTTCTACACCCAACTAGGGAAGAAAGAGGTACTCTGTTACCGGTATATCCATGGTGGTGCCATATGATTCTTTGTGGAAATAAGCATACTTTTCTTCAATCCAGTTGGTGTACAGGTGGGCCACCTTTTGTCAACCTAAACCCTGGAGATCTGGTTGGCCCCCTCACATCATGGGCCATGCCCTAATATGTCCCATATAAGATGGTTATAGCCATCCAACAAAATTTTCTACCTTTAATGGGGGCGCGGCTGGAGGAATGGGATTATTTGACTGTGTGATCATGGGGGAAGTCTCCCACCCACCATAGGGCGTATTATTTGTATGATTGGATCACCAGGAGGTGGACCCCACATGTACACCTTGTTGGACAAAACAAAAGTGTGCTCCAACATTGTATATTTCCCAGGACTGACCATGCAAGTGGATATTGGTTGTCTTTATTTTAACACAGGCCAAGCAGCTGTCACAATTGCTAGATGAGGATCCGGCATTGATGGAGCGCCGACAGCAATGTGCCAGGAGGCTTGAATTGTACAAGTCGGCTAGGGATGAAATTGATTCTGTAGCTTGGGTTAGGTGAGATGGAAGCATGTACATATAGAAATGTGGATTTGCCGTGCTGCGGGTGACGGCTGACTTCTATTTTTGGATCTTATGTTTTCGGCTGTGTATTTTACTTTTCTCGTTTTCTTCTATTTTTATTTACAGAGTGAGTTAATGTAATCTGGAGGGGTTTTGGATTCTGTGTTTCTCTGGCCTACATTTGGAGATTTGTATATTTTTTTCCGAGGGTTTTTGATAGGGTTGGTGCCCTGTTGCCACAGTACCGTAAGGCGGACAGTTTCCATTCCCAGAGTGCATCTTGAATGATGATTTGAGCCGTTCATGTTCTGGATTCTATGCTACCTGACCCATTGTAAGAAAAACATTTCTTCAATGGCGATCATGTATGAAGATGAATATTTAATGGCTTCAATTCCTGGATTCAAGGGTCAGGATCTTCAATGATTGTGAGACCACAAATTAGATAATACTAGTAATTAGACCATGAACGATTCTGATGAATATAGGATGCAAGCAGGTGCTGAAACTAACCACCCTACAATACTGTGGCAGGGAGCACCAACCCCATGCCGGAACCCTTCAAATGCACCATTCAGACACTTTGTAATTGCAGATATGCTCAAACCCCCTTTAGGATCTTATTTTCTTTTTGTAAAAGTTCCATTGAATGGTTTTTACTGTACGATCTGTTTGGGTGTTGGGCCATTAGCAAGTAGGGCCCAAAGCTTGGAATGGTTTGATTTGATGCAAGCTGCTTGAGAGAATAGACTATTTCATTCTCTTTCCCTTCCTCTTCTAACTGCATTATTGTACTATTTAGAGTTCCCAGACCATTCCTTGCACTTCAAGTGTCTTACGGTCCCACGTCTACTGGGAATCACTTCTCTGACGTTGGGGAGGGATGCCATTTACAGACGCCTCCTCATCTTCAAGTGTCAAACACAAGTGCATTAAATGTGTGTCAAATTGGCACACGTGTGCAGGATCTAGGCCTTTCATGGTCCCACCTTGCAGGTAGCGAATTATGTGTTACACGGGTAGCAATGTAGCATGTTAGTGGGGGTCGCCCTGATCGTGGGGCCCACCTTGATGTATGTGTTGTATATACAAACGGTCCATCAGTTTTTCCAGCTCATTTTAGGGCAGTCCCAAAAATGTAGCAGATCCAAATGTAAAGTGGACCACACCACTGGAAATAGTGGTCATTGAATGCCTACCATTAAAAACTTCCTAGGGCCCACGGTAATGTTTAGTTGCCATCCAACCTGCAAACGCATACCTGGATGAAGGGAAAACAAATATCAGCTTGATCCAACACTTTTGTGGGCCCCAAGAAGCTTTTAATGGTGGGCATTCAATCCCTACTGTGTGGTCCACTTAATATCTTGATCTGCTTCATTTTGGGACCATGCCATAAAATGAGCCGGGAAAACTGATGGACGGCGTGGATATACAACACATGCACAAGGTGGGCCCCACGGTCAGGGCAACACCCACTAACGTGTTACCGGTACCGGGTAAAACCTAATCCGCTCCCGTTCCATTCTAAAAATAGGCCCCGCCCAAAGAGGAGTTATTTAATACCATCGCAGAGTGTGACGCTTGATACGCTGGTACTCAGAAATTGTACAGTGGCATACACTAAATCAAATTAAAACATTAAATTGTGGACCCCACTATCACTAAGTCACGGTACCAAAATCGGATTTTTTCTGGCAATCCTATTCTCTGATTCGTGGACACACTTATTTGTTGAAATAGGACCATTGGATTTTTTTTTCATTGTTAACCGTCCAGTAAATGGTCACAAAACAGACGATCAGATAATCAAGTAACCGTAATTTTTGGTGCATGGTAAAATCAAAACTAGCATTTCAT
The DNA here is from genome assembly GCA_003013855.2 of Liriodendron chinense. Taxonomy (NCBI): domain Eukaryota; kingdom Viridiplantae; phylum Streptophyta; class Magnoliopsida; order Magnoliales; family Magnoliaceae; genus Liriodendron; species Liriodendron chinense. Next base: position 6,297,849 of record PVNU02000637.1, on the reverse strand, counting down.
GATATGGACAGTTTAATTTGAATTACTTCAATGCCAAGTATGGAATTTCTTAGTGCCTGCGTATCACTGATCATACACTGCCAGAGTACAAAGCTTTTCTCTATACCAAAATAGGCCGGTCCACCGTCCACCTTGTAAGAGCATAAGACCAACAACGTGTGCGCGTCAGAATGCAGACAATATTTTCTTATCGTTCTCCTAACCGTCCATCTCTTCACGTACATGTGGCCCACCCGATAAATGGACCGTCAAGATTTTTGTGCTAACGCCCTTTTAACGAGCACACATGCGCCATGCATGCACGTGTGGTGCGTCTGTGTGTTTGGCGCTTGAAGATGCTGAGGCAGATCCTAAGCTCTAGTGAACCCCACTACAGGAAACATGTGGGATTAAATGCCCACCGTTAAAAACTTCTTGGGGGCAACGGAGGTTTTGGATCAACTGATATTTATGTTTCCCCTTCATCTAGGTCTACATGACCTTAAAGGTTTGATGGCAAATAAACATCACGGCAAGGCCCTAGGAAGGTTTCGACGATAGGCGTCATTATCCCCACTGTTTCCTGTGGCGTGGTCCACTTGATCTTTGAATCTGCCTCATTTTTGGGATAATGCCCTACAATGATCTGGAAAAATGGATGGACGGCGTGGATAAAATATATACATTAAGGTGGGCCCCACAGAGCTTGGGCCACGTAGTGCTTCAGGGATATCCCTGGAGACGGGTGCTCCAGTCCGCGTCCCTCACGTTTTGTTTGTGTCTGTCGCGACTCAGGATCCAACGTGTATCACCGTCCACTGAGGCCCACATTCTGAGATGGTCTGGTGATTTGAACCGTCCGTATTCTCTTTACCGCAAAACTAATAACCATTTACCAGCAATCACACATGGATGGTAATCCCCACCTTTGATTCTTAGATTTGAATGCAAGGCATTGAAAATTTTCTTTGCATTGTTCTAAATTGATATGCAGATAGTGATGGTAAAAATCATCCACATAACGTAATTTTCTGTTCGTAGCCTTTATAGAAAATATTCCGCAATATGGACGGCTCCGATCATTGAAACACTCGGCTTGTGGGCCCCAGTGAGTAGCGACAGATGCTTGTACCTGTGCCGCGACAAAGGCAAAACGAATTCCTGTCTGAACGCTCTTTGTTTTCTGAAGCCCGCCATTTTTCTCATGGCATGCAAGGAGAGGAGATTCCTCTATTTCCATGGACAAGCTGTCAGCTGACTGAGTGGAGAGAGTCTCTCTCTGTGCATGGAGACTCCCTCGGAATTCAATGCGAGTCTTGGAATCTTTCAGAAGAAGAAGCAGAGCAGCAGCACCTCTGTCTCTGCCGAGCGAATATGACCGAAAAATCGGTATGTATTTTGCATGGACGGAGAAACCCAAGTGATTCTTTTTTTAGCATTTCATCTCTTCTTCTATCTTTAAATTCAAATTGCAGAACACCCATTTGAAGAAATTGGAACAAGAGATTTCGTTGGTTTTGCAATTTGCCACATCGGCATCAGCTCGGTGAGGTTTTCTATTTCTGTTTTTTTCTGGATTTCTTTTTCACTCATTTTTCTGTAGTTTAAATGTTCGATTTCGAGTATACTCAACTGGAAGTAAGTGAGAATCATTTAGAACTTCTGCAACTTACCCATTTTTTTCTTTCCTTTTTCTTGACCTGCTGCCTGCTGAAAGAAATAAGATATTAGTTCATTGGTGTGAGTTGTTTTATTGGATTTTGATTCGGTCATTCTTCATGTGGTGTCTAAGTTCCATGGAAACTTTGCAAGAGTTCCCAAATTAAAAAATAATAATAATAAAGGAATTTTTGCGAGAAGAAATTTTCGGTATGTATTTTGAATGGATGGAGAAACCCAGATGATTCTTTTTAGCATTTTTTCTCTTCTTCTAGTTCTTTAAATTCAAATGGAAGAACACCCATTTGAAGAAATTGGAAGAAGATATTCCGTTTGTTCTGCACATAGTGGAATTGGTTCAGAGAGGTGTGTTTTTCTTTTTGGATTTTTATTTCTGTGGTTTTTCTGAATTCCGCATTCTGTGATATTTTTAAGTGTTAACAAACAGGCCCTTATTGTTCGATTTCAAGCATACCCAGATAAAAGAAAGTCAGATCTTTTAGAATTTTTGGTGAATGAAAAAAGATATAGCTTGTTATGTCGGTCATTGTTGTTGGATTTTGATTCGGTCATTCTTCTTCTAGTGTCTAAGTTCAATTGCAAGAGTACCCAAACGGAAAAAGAAATTTTTGCGAGAAGAAATTCTCCTTGCTCCCAAGTTCTTCTGGATTTTTATTTCCTTGTTCTTTTAGTAGTTTTAATGTTCAATTTCCATCAATACCCAAATGAAAGAGAGTGCGAATCATTTAAAATCTCTGCAATCTGGTGAAAGAAATAAGATATAAGCTAGTTGATGTGAGTCATTTGATTGGGTTTTGATTTGGTCATTCTTCTTCTGGTATCTAATTTCAATTGCAAGAGTACCCTCAAATGAGAAAGAAAAAAGAAAATTTTGAAATGTTTTTTTTTTTTTTTAAATGTATGTTCTTTATTTTCTTATTCTTCTGTTTTTAAGTACTGCAAGCATTCACACACATGAATATATATATATATATATATATATATATATATATATATATATATATATATATATATATATATATATATATATATATATATATATATATGTTGATTGTGGACCCATGGGGCCCACTTGTGGACAACCACTTGTGGGTGGGGCCCATAAGGATGTTCCCGCATCCTCCTTCTCGCGAGAGTTTGAATTTCTAAATAGAAATTTAAACCTCGGAAGAAGATGAGATAGGATAAGATAAGGTTAAACAAACCTTATCTCATCTTATCCCTTATCTCTTTTCCCTCTATTTATAAGAGGACTCTTTCCATAATCAAATACACGAGGAAGAGGAAAAGTATAAGTGATATACGGAGAGAAAAGAAAGGGATAGGCTTATAGAGTTTATCTGGTCCATCCATCAGATCTGAGCCATAGATCTGATCCGGGGACCATCTTCACCGTAGGATCAGAGGGGTGATCAGACCCACTTGCTCCTGTAGCAAATAGGAGGATCGCTGGATCCACCACATATCCTCGGCTCTGCGAAGGTTCTCATCGTGTAGACCGTCGGATCTTGGAGGCCCACACTTCCGCAATTACTTACAATATATATATATATATATATATATATATATATATATATATATATATATATATATATATATATATATATATATATATATATATATATATATATATTGACATCTTTTTCTAATCTGGTGAGGGAAACCACATCAGTGAAGTTACATTTTTCTGGGTCTCTCCTTTTTGCTTTTTGAAATTCTTCTTCTTCTTTCCTTGTTCTATGGAGCACAAGAACGGGTTACTATCATGAAGAACAGAGCTATATCTAAAACTGTATCTTTGGGTTTGTTTCTCTGTGACAGAATTCCACAGAATTGTTTTTTGTGTGCGTGTGTGTGTTCGTTTGGGTTTCAATGAAATTCCAACCTTTATCTATTTCCGTTCATCTATTCTACCAACCTGTTCATTGAATAACTGATACCAACTGAATGAATTGGTAATTTGGGTTGATAATTGATTGACAAAAGTTTGTATAGATTGATACAGAGATTTTGAGATGGGGAAGGCGATTAAGATGGAGAGGTTGAAGACTGCAAATGCGAGGCAAAACACATTTTCAAAGCGCAAAAATGGAATTATAAAGAAAGCTAAGGAGCTGTCGATTCTGTGTGATGTTGATGTTCTTGTTCTAATGTTTTCTCCTGCTGGAAAACCAACCTTGTACCTTGGAGAATACAGGTAATTCCTGTCTTAGATCTTTCTGTTTGACCATCCATAAAGGTGGGAATCTTAACATGCATTTAAAATGGACTCTTGAAAAATTGGATTTTGAAATGATGCTAGATTCCAGCCGACCATCTTTTAATGGTGACAGATAACCATCACAGGACTATCAGTGAGCCCTGTCTGTATTGAAATCGTGCCCTGAATAAAAAGGTTACTCTATAGGATTCCTCTCAGATATACGAGGTTTTTGAGAAAATCAGATTTTTGGTTGTTTTCGACCAGAATAAGAGGATTTTATCAGGACAATAACATAAGATTTATTACGTTACAATACTTGGAATACTGAATAATTTTCGATACTATCATTTTTGAAGATACCAGAGTATATCGCTCTATTTTTCAAAACATCAGAGATATTCATCTGGTATCAGCTCAGTGAGTTTCGACAACATCCGCTCATTCAGATAATCCTTGAAAACTCTAGGGGCAAGCAAGAACATACATGTCATTCACTTGCTTCATTCCGATGTGTTGGTATGACAGCTAATTCATGCTCGGTTATTCTTTTCTATTCTTTTTCTTAAACCAAGTGTTCTTACCATGGTAATTTTCAGCAATTTAAGCACGATATTGGCAAGGTTCTCAGGAATAAGTCTGCGAGAAAGAGTCAGGAGGTGAGTTGTGAGTCCTGATCTTGACTGTACTGGTCAACAAAATCGTTCATTTTCCATGTAGACTGCATTTGGATGTGCAACTGAATTGAATTGTGAATGCTTGGCATGATCAACAGAAACTGACCCAATTGTAATAAGTTCCCTAGTATTCATATTGCAGATGTAGCCCCACAAATTCCAAAGAGATTCCTTTCAAATTATGCTAGAAAATAAGCATGACTTGCAATTTAGACCACAGTCCCTCAACACAATTTGGTCCACTTCTACCCAACTAGCTATTATAACTCAATTCAAAACTGCATCCAAATGCAATGCTGATTGCTATCCTATAGATTAGATAATTTTGAATGGTGAGACCTTTTTCATTGCTTGCAACAGGAAAAGCGAGATCATGGAAGTAAGACCTAATTCAAGCTTTCCCGGGCAAACATATGCATAGTGTTGCAGTTAAAATTATCCACAGTTTTTTTTTAAATGATACAAGTGGTTCTTTATGCTTTCTGACCTGATGATTTGCTTGTGTTTATCCTTTGAATGGAAGGTTCTCGTGAAAATGTTCAAAAAGTTGGGTCGGAACATCGACACTAAAGCACTTTCAGATGAAAGGTATGGTTACTTCTCCTAGTGAGTGTTTGGATGTTTGGATGCACTAATGAATTTAATTGCAATAACTAGTTAAATAATGCGGAAATGACGATCAAAATTACCAGTGTCTGATTTGGGAGCTGTGTCCCGAATTGCAATTGTATTATTTCAAGTTCAACCTGGAAACGAAATGCTGGAAAACATCATTAGAATTTGTTTTTTCGCTTCATTAGACTAAATGTTTGCAATTCAATTCATATGTGCAGCCAAACATAGCCATAGATCATCAGCTGAATTGCAATCGAAATTGGTATACACTTGCTAATGATGTATTTCTTTCTGTGCTGCTTTTTGTTTTGTGTCCACTGCAGCGAAAGAAAAGAGGTATAAATTGTACTGGACTGTTTATTACTGCAGATAAAGCCATTTGACTGCTCAACCAACTTTTCTTCTATCTTCATCGATGTATGTACAGGAGTTGAAAATTCAGCTACGTCTATTGCAAACAATGTCTGCTGATGCAAAATTTAGATTGAGGTCTTACTCATGGCCTTTTATTTCCAACATTTTCTTAAACTGAAATCCATTTCTAATCTCAATATTCATTTGCATTTCGTTTGCAATATTTCACGCTTATACAGAATTTCACTTGATTTCAATGCATCATAGTCTATAGTCGTTGATTATGATCTTTGTGAGCATTTTAAAATCAGTTTATTGGCGATTTCTCGAGGAATCAACATGGAAATGATTGGGAATGATGTTTGATAGCTTTGTGATCTTATTTTTTTTTCCCTGTAGCTGTTTGGTTGCCCCTGAGAAAGTTGATAGCTTGGTCCAGATCGAACAAATGGAAAAATCTCTCATGAAATCTTTGGAGCAGCTTCAAAGCCACAAGGTACTTTTGAAAGACCTCTAATGGTTAAACAGCCATAGAAATTTAATGAGAATATACAACATGGAGATCAGTTATATAAACCAATCTCTAATGCATAGTATTTTTGAAGTGGAGGAAATATTGTATCCATGTGGTTTCAATGTTGAATATCCTGTTTGAATGGGTACAAGTCATGTTCTAAGCCCACAACTCGACATGATTGCTTAAGTGCTGAACGTCATGCATCAGGTGAGCCCCACCGTGTAGATGATCTGCCTTCAAAATCAGGTGGGCCACATTCAAACATTGAATGCAAACAATTAGCATTTTTTTTTAATAAACTAACGACGGTTTTAATACATGTGGCCTGTTTGATGAATTTGAGCAGCCTGAGTTTTTAGCCAGGCATCTACATGGTGGGATCAACCTGATGCATGGGTTGGATGTCCCACACCCATGTATCATGTACTTACATGTATTGGTTATATGATGTAGGCCCATGGCCCACCCTAGGGCCCAGCATATGCTGATTTTGGCCTATTTATTGCATACTTTGGGGCCTAAATGTTAGAGATCACATTCGTCATTTGTGGAAGATAGGAAGACTGATGAGGAAGACATGAGATTTGTTTTTAATATTTTAGGCCAAATCTTTGTTGATGGGATTTTTATATCTTAAATAAATTATAAATCGATTTCAAATTAATTAAAATTGATTTGAAATCAATCTAATTGTTAGGGGATTTTCATTAAAGATTATATATATATATATATATATATATATATATATATATATATATATATATATAGATAGAGAGAGAGAGAGAGAGAGAGAGAGAGAGAGAGAGAGAGAGAGAGAGGAATGCTTACCTTGTGCATAGTTCTCACGAGAACTCGTGAGCGCTTTTTGAGAACTCATCACACGTGACGTGAGCCCAAAATCTAAGCCGTCCACGTGATGCAACACCCCAAAAAACCCCCAAGGCCCAACTTTTACCCTAATCCAAAACTTTGGTGGGCCATGGCAAAAGGAAATAGTTTCCTCCCTTGATTTGCCTCTCTCCCTCTCTCCCTCTCTCTCTCTGCTACGGCCCACCAAAGTTTTGGATCAGGCTGAAAGTTGGGCCTTGAGGGTTTTTGGGGTGTTGCATCACGTGGATGGTTCAAATTTTGGGCTCACATCAAGTGTGATGAGTTCTCAAAAAGTGCCCACGAGTTCTCGTGAGAACCAGTGCGCAGGTGAGCATTCCTCTCTCTCTCTCTCTCTCTCTCTCTCTCTCTCTCTCTCTCTATATATATATATATATATATATATATATATATATATATATATATATATAGGGAAAAGGTACTATGCGCTTGACCTCATGGGAAGTTCCCATGAGGTCGAGCTATGTAGGCCCCATTGTGATGTGTGATGGGCATCCACACCATGCATTTGGTGGGGCCCCTATAGGTTATGGGATAACCCCAAAAATCAGCTGTATCCGAAACTCTAGTGGGCCACCCAACTGAAAGAGTGTAAAATCATGCTCACAACATCTAAAGGCACTTGTTGGGGCCCACCTGAGTTTTGGATACGGATGAAACTTGGTGTGACATCTTGTTTAAGTGGGCCACGGACAATGGATGGGCTGGATTTCTCAACCACATCTTAGTTGATCCTATAAATGATCATAAAGGTTTCAATGGGTGGATATCCACTCTTTACTGTTGTCTATGGTGTAGGCCACCCAAGTCATGGATTAGCCTGATTTTTTGGCCTATGGCCCACCACGGAATGTTGAATTTGACTGATGGTGTGGATGCCCATCACACATCATAGTGGGGCCCACAAAGCTCGACTTCATGGGAAGTTCCCATGAGGTCGAGCGCATAGTACCTTTTCCCATATATAATATATTAACTTTATTGAAATGAAATTTGTCCTTACAACTTGAATATATATATATATATATATATGAGTCACTCTCAAGTCCAACCGGTTGGACCACATTTTGTAGTCCACCCAGTTGATTTCTCTAAACCTCTTAAGTGCTTGTGACATCCAATCCTCCTAGTAGGTTGGCCCCACCATGAGGATCTTCTAATGCAAAAATCAGCCCTATCCAATCATTATGTGAGGTACAATATAGAAAATAGTGTATAACCATTTATTAATAGCAAAATTTTAGTGTGGTATACTAGGTTAGTAGATGAAGTTGATTTTTGTATGAATTGTTCCTCATGATGGGGTTAACCTATTAGGAGGATTGGATGTCACAAGAGCTTAACAGATGGGGGAGTAATCCATTGGATGGACTGCAAACTGTGGTCTATATATATATATATATATATATATATATATATATATATATATATATATATCCAAGTCGCAAGTTCAAATTTCATTTCAATAAAGTTGTTGATTCCTCTCTACTGAAACATTCTTATGGGTGTACTCTTGTCCATTCTTGTGATTCGGGGATTAACATCTCATTAAATCGATAACTGGGTTGTACCATTTTGGTATCGGAGAAGGTGATCGTTAGGGGATTTTCAACTCTATATCATCTCCTAATGGCTTCGAAGGGGGTGACACAAGAAGAGTTTGCACAAGTAACCAAACTGATCAGGCGCATTCATAGAGTAAATCAACTCATGGATACGGTAGGCAATCTCGCTAATCACATGGGAGAGATCCAACATTGAGGGAATTTGGAGCACATGGACATGTAGGAAAGGTCCCCACCAACGTCCTAACTAACAATGGGCAGCCCTGGTTTGCGAAGATACCAATGAGCAAATCCTTCTATTGTTAGAATGTAATAGAGAGCTTAAAATTAAGGTAGAAATTTTGAAATTTCATGATTGTTTGCATGTTACCGACTTCATTGATTGACTAAGCAAGATGGAAAAGGTGTTCAAACATAAGAAAATTGCAGAGAATCGGAAGGGATTAAGTTAATAGCTATGAAGTTTTTTAAGTCATCTGTTAGTATGATGAGATGATCTCGAAGCCAAACGAATTTGTCAAGGTAAGGAGAAAATAAATTCTTAGACAGAGATGAAAAATAATGTTAAAAAGGAAGTTCTTTCCTACTACTTATGCCCATGACCTCTATCAAAGGTCTCATAATTTACGTCAAGGGAACAAATGATAAATGAATACACTGATGGGTTCTATACATTGACAACACGGGCAGAATTTCATGAGTATGAAGACCAAAAGATTTGAAGATATCTTAATGGTCTAAAACTAGATATAAGAAATGAATTGGCTTTCAAGGATGCATTTAAGATGTCCGATGCATACACACTCACATTAAAAGCCGAGAAGATAATTAATTGGGGACTTGAGAGACAATTTGATGCTCGACAATGACCATCCTCAACGATGGGGCAGCATGTTAACTCTCCATGTATCATGACCTACAAGGTTGCCCATAGGTATGGGCTAATGTCCAATAATGAAGCCAAATCGCAACTTGGGGGGGAGGTGGTTATGAATGAGGGGCCGCTACATCCAAGATGAGGCAAAATGACACTCTTTTCGAATACTTTTGCTGTGGGCAATCGAGATATTGCTTATTTCAAGGTCATGAACATCAATCCACATTTAAAGCAAATTTGGCCGAGGAAGAAGAAAATGTTGAAAAGACTCTCAAATAATATATGAAAGCTGAGGATGACACAAAGTTTGAGGAATATGCAAATGAGGAAGGGTTCATGTTGGGGAAGATGTCCCAATGTTTATGGTGATAGGGGTGAGTGGTTGCTTATCCAATGGACCTAGGCTATCAATGTCTTGGGTGATTGGTGATAGGTGATGGTTGCTGAACAATATCTTTCGCACCACTTGCACTTTAGGTGGGAAAATATGCATGATTTCAGGAGATAGGGGAGTTGTGAGAATATTATCTCACAAAAAATGGTAGATGAATTAAAATAAAAGAAAATAAGCATCCCCATTTATACCAGATTCCTTAGTTCAGAAAGGGAAGAAGTTTCTATTAACTGCAAGTGCTTAGTTTCCTAACAGGGATGAGGTGTGGTGTTAAGTGATCCCATGAATGCATGCCATATTTTGTTAGGGAGATCGTGGTCTAGGACTAAGATATAGTGCATTTAACTTGGACTAACACTTATTCTTTTGTTAAGGATGGTGTTAATATCACATTGCATTCAATGAAGCATTTTTCAACGTTCAAATTTAATAAAGAAGAGGGTTAGAAATTGCTCATTGTAGAAAAGTTTGAAGCGGAAAGCAAGAAGATTGACATCATTTATGGATTTTTATCATCTTAAATAAATTATAGATTCATAAAATCAATCTAATAGATGGTAATTTTCATTAAAGATTCATATGGATTTTCAATAAACCTACTCATACTCAAATATTCTTGTGAGTGTACTCTTGTCCATTCTTATGATTTGGGTATCAACATCTCATCTCATTGATAATTGAATTGCATCACTATATCAGGAAAATGAACCTTTGTTATACTTCAACAGAACATGCCTCTTGAACCTTTGAAAGCTAACGATCACTTCCTCAAGAAATGCATCTGAGAATGGTTTGCGATGCTTACAGGAACAACTCATCCTTCAATTACCCTGAACATCACGCTTTATGTGGACGCCCAAGTGAAATCGCAACTCCTTAATACTTGACCGGTACATACACTGTTAGTTTTCAATGCGCGTGAATCTAACTTCCATGAATGTTTCTAGTACTTGGAATTTTACAGCCCAAGTTATGATTTTTATTGCAAGGACTTGGTGTGTTGCTTGAATTCCATCATGCTAGATGTTGGATCGAGAAAAACTTTCGCTTTCCAATATGAACATCTCTACTGCGAGTTTGTTTTGAAAGTTTTTCTATGGGAACAGATTGTAATCCAAATGGATCATGATTTATTTCAGCACAACTCCATGGATTAACAGTAAATTTATGAGGTTCTCTATCCTGTATTTGAGAAGCCATTGTATTGTGCGTTTCTTTCTTTCTTTTTTAAGCAAGAAGTTTCTTGAACTGCAATTTGCAGTTCTATGATTGGTAGATGATCTCCATCCCATGGCTTTGAGACTGGTGACTTGGACTGACTCACTTAATCTTGAGTCAGATTAAGACTCTCCTAAGTCAGGGGTGAATCGGGCCCCAAGTAGCCTGAGTCACAGGTGACTCATGGTGTTGAACTGAATTGGGTCCGACTGAGTGGGGATTGACACGGGGGAGTTGCACGAACTCATCTGAGTCTTAAAACCTTTCTCCATCCTCCTCTTGCTTCTTCCAGAAAGCAATACATTGTAAGTTCCCCTTCATCAGCTTACATATGCATGGGATTTCATGCACATGGTACAATGGTTCAACTATGCAAACCCTTAAACTCTCATCGGGGTAAGAGATGCCTAGAAAGTCTTTCAGATTGGACGATCCTAACCCTTCCATCACTGGTCTAGAACGAGATTGATTAAAGACAAAACATAGTAACTGTCCATGTTCAGTTCAGTGGAAGTTAGTTAAATGATTGAAAAGTTAGGATCTTCCTATGTGGGAGATCAGGGCATTCCCAATGCACAGTGACGATAATCAGATTAACCACTTGAGGGGAAATGGCCGCTTCAGCTAATAGTCCCCTGCAGCACATGTAGAGTGGGCCCCACGAACAACAGTTCTTGTTTTGGACAGCCTAGTATGTCCCATTGAGGAAAATTTGTGGTTCAAATCAACAGAACCATAACTCATCCTCTCTGCTGTACATGTAGTGTTCAGGACACATGATTGGTGTGCTTCCATGTGGATCATCCATCAGCCTAAAAAACAAGGTGCTTGGACAACAAGAACAGTGATGATCATTTATCGAACTGCAGATCCATGCTCGACTGTGACATCTGTTGGATCCTGTCATGCTTTTCTTGGGTGACAGCCCATCATGGGATGGCCCGCAAGATTGAAGTTATGTGCAGATGGTAGGGAGTGGACCCTAGTGAATACTGATGACGAGGAATGATCCAATTGAAATGCCAAGAGATTAGATCTTGACAGTTTTGTAGCCTTCCAATCTTGAGGGGAAAGCTAGAGCATTGTGGTACCAGCTATTGTGGTGGAATGGCATAGACCACTGTGACCTTCACCAGCCATTTTCAGAATGTGGGATTTTTATGCATGCATACACGTGGAATAATACATACCATCCAAATTGTGGGCATGAGCCGAGATCACATTGGTCTGCACATCTACACCATCTGATTGCGTCTATTGAACTTGCACATCTGACCATGTTATTTTTAACCTTCCATCTAGCATCCATCAATTTGAAAATTAGCTTCCTTCAATCAGAGCAATCAATTTTCAGGATATGCTCCATTCACAGTATGTCGAGCATTGCGGACAGTCGATGCCACACTTTATTCAACTATTGTATTGGTGGACATTTACAGGATGCTTAGAAAATGAAAAATATATATGGTCCTATTTCAATAGATAAGTGTCCAAGAATCCAAGGTTAGGATGGTTCTAGCAATCTGGTTTTAAAACTGTGACTTAGTGACAATGGGTTTCAAAATTTAGTCAGTTTAATTTCAGTTAATGTTGGGTTCCAACTGATGGCTCAGTGGTAGATAGAGTGCCTTTCAACATTGAGGCCATGGGTTCGAGCCCATGTTACCCTAATTTTATTATTATTATTATTATTATTATCACTCATTATTATTATTATTATTAGTTAATGTTATGCTACGTGCAATGCATCGAAGTGTCTATGTATCAAGCGTCATACTGACAAGTTGGCATGTGAGACAGATGGTATAGTTGAGCTCACGTAAATGCGGTTATATGCATTGTTCGAATTATTCCCGATATTCTCTCTATCTCCAGCTCAGCGATACCAATAAAACTGGTAGTGATATCGATAACACTGGCAATATAATAAATTCTATGTATCAGCAATGTATTGCTAAGTATCACCATTATTTTTTACTGTGTAAATTCCAGGTATTGCTTGTATCGCCAATGTAGCGATATCTCCAATTTATTGCTAATATTTTTTACCGTGTAAATTCCAGGTGTCGCTTGTATTGCCACTGTATTGACGATATTTCGATAATATCCCCAATGTATCGATATCGCCAAAAATTTGTTTATTAAAAAAAATCTATTTCAATTTTTTTTATGAGTGCATGATTGTATGTAGTGATCAAATTGTCGACGATATTAACACAACGCAACATGAGCAATATCAACACCACATTCTTTCGTCTCCTTTTCAGTTGTCGACCATTTCTCGGTGAAATATTGTGTTGACGATATCTGAAATACTGATGGATGTTGGGATGGAACGTAGAATAGTAACATGGATTGATGGGATTGTTGGACTGATTTCTTACAACAACACATGCTTTTAAAACCCCCGCCCCCCCTCAATTAAACAGAAGCTTATTATGTATACCTTCTTTTTGCAATTTTTTATTTCTAAATATGCAAATATGTGTATTTTAACTATCTAATTTGAACCGTTTTTCCCATGTTTCCCCTGCATTTCTGGTTATCAGCGATGTTATCAATGATATCGATATTGTTTCTGTATCCTCGACCAACAAAACTTGAAATGATATTGATACTTCGAACACTGGTTATATGTAATCATTTCTACCAAAACTACTTTCAGCATTGAAAAGATTAAAATTCTCATACTCAAGGAAGTGACGAAGATTATCAATAATCTCCTTAACAATTACAACCAAATGATGATGTTGAAGTTTGACATTTATTTCCTTTGGTAATTCTTTCTAAGTGCTAATATCATGTCTTCCAATGGCATAGCAACCATGCTCTGAAGAGATACAAAATGAATCTCATGTATCATCAGATAACCTTCTGAATGGCTGTAAAAAAATAGCATTATATATTATATACTGAACTACCACATACCATCTCAAACAGTGATTTTTGTTCCCGCTGCTTCTCTCTCCAGCTCTTCCAATTCCGCCCACAACTTCGGATCCTCGAAATCCTTTATAAGGAATGTGGCCCCTGCTTCCATCAGTGACTTCTCTGGGTTTCTGGTCGTCAGGCCCACGACTCGCATCCCAGCTGCCACACCGGCTTTTATGCCCGACACGGAATCCTACACACGAACAATAAATGCAGCAACTGAGAAAAAACAGGAAACTCACACCTCTCTAACCAGTGTAGTTTGGTGGAAAAGAAGAACCAACCTCGAACACAAATGTGTGGTCAGGGGATGCCTTGATCGTTTCGAGGGCCTTCAAGTATGGGTCAGGAAATGGTTTTGCTTGCTCGCATTCGCCACTGACTACAAGAAGCTCGAAGAACTTTGATAGACCTAGAATCGAAATCATAAGCTCCGCGTTTTCTCTTGGGGCATTGGTCACAGCTGCACGCTTCCAGCCATGGTCCTCGATCCATTTGCATAACTTGTGTAGGCCGTTTACAGGTTTCAATTGTTCGGGTGCCAATCTGGATATCCAACATCGTAAACCATATATTCCATTAGCACAAGCAACGGATACACACGAGACGAAGGGAACAAACTTGTATCGTTGATTTATAATTTAGGGGAATGCAAATATTATGACATTGTCACATGCACCTCCATGAGACCAAGCGGCACACATGTACACATCCCGACTGTTCATCTAGCAAGCCCCATCATGGAAGGGCCATAGTCCAATACTCATACCATTGAATGACTCTAACCGTTCATCTGGAGAAATTTAGGCAAAAAGACAGTTAAAAAGAAGTTGAACAGCGGTTCACATTTAAGGTGCAAGAGTTCTCCATTTGAGCAATTAGGATCCTCTGATTGTTTGAGACTTTTGAAGATGAAGATGTTCATGTGTGTCATATGTCTACATCATGGTGTGCATGACACATTTCTATGATCTATTCAATATGAGCATTCCTCTTACAGTCTAGGAACATGCAGATTACCTCCGAAACATAGCTTCCTTGTCGTCCACGAACTTTAGGCCCTTTTGGAGATCCCAATCAGGAAAGAGGATATGGCAAATGCCCTCGTTATGTTTACCACTGATATTCTCGGCATAATACTCCTCAGTGATGGGGACTCCACCATTGAAACCAACCTGCAAAAAGGCCCTTTTCTTATGCTGTGACACACCCCCAACTACATATGGAAGGAATGGCCTGATGTTGTGAAACATACAGGGACCATTGCTAGAATCCACATGAAAGATAGATACTTTACCTCTTGAAGCATTTCACGGAATGCAAAGTAGTGAAGAGGATCCGAATCACACAGGGTTCCATCGATGTCGAATAGTATTGCTTCAAGCGGAGCAAGTCCAGAGAAGGAACGCTTACTGCATCAACACGACAGCCAAACATCAAGAAAACACTGTGATGGGATGCTAAAATCCACTAGAAGAGACAATTTAGAACATTTTTGATTGGCCTGAAGAGGCACAAAAGCCATCAAATGCTTCGAGGCTGAAGGTTGAAGTAGTTGCCTGCTTAACTTCATAGAATATCACCAGAATCATAAGTACAATAGATTCACTTTGCCTGGTGTTTAGTTCTTTTCATAATGAGCAATTTTATTCAAGGGGCTGTTTGAATTGGTGGAAAACCATGGAAAGGAAAGCAAATTCTCCTAATGTGGCCATTTCCACTCTTTAAGAAAGCAAAAAAGAGGGGGAAGTCAATTTCCTTTTTCTAGGTTTTCCTTTTTAAAAACAAGTAAAACCATTTCTCAAGAAAAGAACTATTAAATCTAGATTGCTCTTGCTGTTTGACTGTTAACATTTTAACATTTCCATGCAAAACAACACTACTAACAAACTATTGGAATAACTGTTGGATTCCGCAATTTTCCATTTTCTAATGTGTCTGTAGGGGTTTTCCATGTCCATGATTTGGATTCTCCATATCCAAACATGAAAAAGAAAAGAGAGATGCAGGAAAAACATCGAAGAGGCTATGATGATACAATGCCCAAACGCTCGCCCATAGTTACCAGGAAACTCATTTCCCATCACAAAAACCAGTGATTCTCGCTTCCTGTTCCATGCATTCCTTTCACTCTTCTGACAATTGTTGTAAAATGAAATATTTCATGAACCATTTCCTGCATTTGCCTTGCTACATTATCTTTGCCCAGGTTTTTGGCAATGTTTTTTGTCATCCCTTGAAACACTTGAAAAGATACAGAAATGAAATCTAGAGTCTGCCAAAGATGGAAATCTTCAAGACTCCAAGTCAATTCTTTTAATGCAACATTTTAGCTGGAATTGTTCAGCAGGTTATCCGGCACCCTGGAATCTGGGGCATCTAGAATTGGAATCCAATTTTTGGCTAATTCCTGCACTTGGGGGCTTAAAGTGTGAGTTGGAATTAAATTCCAGCAAAAGCCCCATTTTTTAATTCTGGGGCAGAGGATGGTTTGCAAATTATAGGCTAACCAATCCTAGTCATCCTGTCATATTTTCAAATTGCTTACCAATTGCAGGTCCATTTCCTACCATCAAAACACGATTTCTGGATTCAAAATCAAATTCCAAGTTGCCAAACATGACTGACAGAATCCAATTCCAATTCTCAGGGAATCCAATTCTTAAGAAATTCCCAAATTTGAGTTGCCAAAAGATTCATAAGAGAATGATCACCTTGTTGGAGGCCCCCCTTGATATACATTGTTCTGTCGTTCCCTAAGAGCTCGAGCTTTTAGCGCAACTGATCAATAACATGGTATCAAAGCAGGACGTCCGGTGTTCAAGTCCTGGGGTTTGCAAAATTTGGTATTATAGGGCATCTAGTATTGTATCAGCCCAAAGTATCACGTGCGGGGCCAGTAGACCTCCCGCATGTGAGGGGAGGTGTTGGAGGCATCAGCAAACCCCCTGATATACATTGTTCTATCGTTCCCTAATAGATTAAGCTTTTAGCGCAACTGGTCAGTAACACACTTACCATTGGATCTTAGCATGCAGTCAATCTTCCCTGCCAATGTGTCACTTCAGTAGGACATTGGGCCCAAACGAACAATGGGCCACAATAAGAAGAACATTGGTGCAGAAATCAAGCTATTCCACTCGTTAGCTCGGCCACACCACCTTGAAATCAATGGATGACTGACAGTTTGACTTGATGTATAGACTTAGCCTACCTAATGAGTTGATCAACCTTTTTTTTCGAGACAGGTCATTTTCATGATGGTCCAACTTTTGCATTGGCCATGTCTATAGACAACTGACCCTATAATGGAATAACTGATCGGCCTGATTGACATGACTGCTTTTCACATGGAAATCCTGAACAATACACTCATGTCCAAGTCGGTATAAGTCCATCCAAATCAACCCCAATTTGATCCAAACCGGCCTAGTGCCTAATCTGAGCCATCCAAAATAAGGCCAAATGGACCACTTTGCGGAAGCGAAAATCCAAAATCTACCCTTTCTGATGCAGGACAGCATATTCTAAGCATGTATGTGCATGAAACATATAGAAGTAACGGAATAACGTAATCAAGTCAGTTTAACACTAAACTATCATCATCATCATTCAAGAAAACATGAAGGATCATGCAATAGAAAGGGCCATCATCACAAACACGCTGTACAAGATTCAGCTTCAAGCGTGGATTGGATCCGCGAGGAATAGAACCCTCGAACTTGCATGGATGTGTCCAGTCAATCAATGGGATTTTCTAATCTAGGAGATTAGATGATTTTTGGATTGGGGAATCACAAAAATCTGAGAAATAGTTGAATGTTTGAAATTCCATATTATAGGATGATGTAGAGAATGAAAGAGGGCTTAGAAGAAAGAAGAATAAGAAAGGATTACCTTAGGGAAAGAAGAATCTGAGAATAGGAGAAGAAAAGATGAGAAGGTAGAGGAAGAAAGATCCACAAGAGAGAGAGGAGAGGGAGCCACCAAAAGGTTCTCATTTCTTTGCTTAATCATAACATAATAATTAGGTTTGGGGGTCAGCCCTATTAATAATTCGAAATCAAAAGAATGACAAAAATACCCCGAAAGACCTAAAAATTTCGAAAAATCACATAAATCCACAAAAATTTGCGCTTGATCATTAGTCGATCGAGACTAGCCTTTGGTCGACTGAAGGACACCCTTTCGTCAGCCAAAGTCTGCTTCGGTCACAATTACAGATTGCTTATAATCTTGATCTTCCCCTTCCTTCAGTCGACCCAGCCATGCCTTCGATCGACCGAAGGTCTCTCTGGTATTCTACTGCTCTGTCTGCTTCACTATGCTCTCCACATGCTCCTCACATGTCATCAAAGTATAATGAGATAGGTAAAAGGTAATGCTTGCCTCCAATGTTGATAGACTTTGAAAGGCGTGATGTCCACATCACTTTCTCCTTCAGAGGCTGTCAAGTGTCCCCACTCATGTCCAAGTCGGTATACATCAGTAGAAGTCCATCCAAATCAACCCCAATCTGATCCAAACCAGCTTGGTGCTTAGTTTGAGCCATCCAAATTCCAAAATAAGGCCAAATGGGCCACTTTGCATAAGCGAAGATCTAAAATCCACTCCTACCCTTTCTCCTCCAGAGGCTGTTAGGTGTCCCCACAATCAACAGGCAGTTAGTAGGAAGTATTTGGTCAAAGATCATAAGCGAAAATTGAATTTCCACTAGATGACGATCCAGTTATGACATCATTTCCTTAGGAACATCCTATCATTCCCCCCTATCATAAGTTGTTTTCAAACCTCTTTTTTAAAAATCTCTAAAAGAAAATCATTTTACAATTTCACCCTTAAACCTCACCTAAATTACCAAGCCAACAACCCTAACAAACTAATGAGAAAGTTCCATGTGTCCAGGAGCACCAAGGCGCCAATTAGAAGATGCCACATGCTACTTTACCCCTCACCTACCCCAAAATAACCAAAAACCCCATCATCTCCAACTATAAATATCCCTTCCTCTTTCATTTCCAACACATCAACAACCTCTGGTAGAAGGAAGCATTGAAAAAAAAGAAGAAAAGAAATGTTCCCTCCTCTCAAAGGATCGAGCATCTCAGGTTTCCAAGTTATGAAGTCTAGTTGAGGAAGTCTTGGAGAAAAAATGTGAAATGTGTTGGGAGGAATACCCATAACAGAAGTGAGAATCAAACACAGCAAACCACAATAGCAACAACCAAGCAAATCAACATGCAAGAGACAATCCGAATTTTACATGGAAAAAACCCTTAAGGGAAAAAAACCACGGCACAAAGCGAATCCACTATGGATCAGAAGTTACAAGAGATTATAGAAAAATGACTTACCTAGATCCCAAGCCCCACAAAGAAATCCAAGCTAATAGAGAAAGACCAATGTAACCCTTTCTCAAGCTAATTCTTATTGGTATGGGACAACATCTTTCCCCGCTGTGAAGCCGATGTAGGCCCTCACCCTCAGGAATCTGCATAAGGGCACAAGAGGTACCCCGAGAAACTGTAAGACAAAGGGGAATCATGGTTCTAGGCTATAGGTATTGTTTCACCCCGCACCACCATCTCGAGCTTTTAGCGCAACTGGTGGAACAGTGCCGTTACAAGCGGTATTAGAGCTTCAGGTTGAGGGTTCGAACCACAGCGGGGGAACTCGCTGGGAGGGAAATTGTTGGTATGGGACAAGATCCTTCCTTGCTGTGAAGCCGGTGTAGGCCCTCACCCTCGGGAATCTGCGTAAGGGCATAAGAGGGACCCTGGGAAGCTGTAAGATACAAGGGGGATCATGGCTCTGGGCTATAGGCATTGTTTCACCTCGCACTACCAGCTCGAGCTTTTATCGCAACTGGTGGAACAGTGCCATTACAATTCTCTCACCTTAGAACTCTCTCAATCCCTCCACTCTCTCAATCCCTCCCTGCTCTAGGATACCCGACCCCTTTACGACGACAAACCCTAATCTCGCATTACACCCTTTAAATAGGAAACAATCAAGATTAGAAACCAATTCGCGCAAAACCTTGTGCACCTGACCTAACAGAGCGGCGTCGTTGGGCGCCTGACTCGACTTCGTCGAGCGACCAAACCCGGCCAAGATTGTCCAGAGAGTTCACAGTTCTGTCCGGGGAATTTCGGGTGCCCGACCTAACCCTGTTGGGCGACTGACAACCCCCGATCTTCCGATCGGGCAGTGTCTAAATTCCAGAAGCCACATCCTGAGTAATTTCGGGCGCTCGACTTGATCTCATCGGGTGACTGACACCCTTCTTGGTGTCGAAGATTGAAGACAACCCCAACAAAATGTTCTACTCTCTCCGAGATCTTGTCCTCCCTCAAGCTTCATATAAGGTCCCGAGAGTAGGACTTAAATCAAAGAACTCTAGTTATATCCTCTAATAAAGGAGTACTAGTGTTCTTCCTTCATGCTAACATCTCTAATCAAGGCTAGCTATCTTGCGATTGAAGATTTTGCAGAGAAGAGTTGGAGATCTAAGAGCTCCGAGCTCCGATCATCTTCTCTTAGAGTGTCAAGTTCTTCTCTCTCCACTCATATCTCTAAGCCCTCAGCTAATCTGAGGAGTTCGTTTACTACTTTATATTGCTTTTTTACTTACTTCGTTGCTACATTTCCTTTAATTTTGCTTTATTTATCGCTCTATTCATTTACGTATTTACAAGCAATAATCTACACTTAAATCCTACTAATCCCAAATTTCATAAAGTAGAGACCGTGTAAGCAGGGAGCTTTCCTTTCCCGTATCTAGACCTGACGAAATTCAACTTGACCCGCTAACCCGACCCGACCCAGTTTTTCCGGGTTTAGGTTTGGAAATTTGATCCGAATTGAATTTTTGGGTTGACCCGACCTGACCCGGATTTTTATGGGTCAGGTTAGGGTTAAAGGTGACCCAACCCGAATCATATAGGGGTTAAGTAGACTATTATATATTGATTTTCTTATTAGTTAAATAATACATAGTTTGGTTAAGTAGACTATTATATATTGATTTTCTTATTAGTTAAATAATACATAGTTTTTTTTTCTCACACACCCTGTTGGGAACAGTCCACATGTCTGTCAATTTAATAAACATGTGCACACCAATGATCACATTTTATGACATGTAGAACTAAAATATCATGAGGTTTTTTTTTTTTTTTTGAGTGCTCATTTATTGGAGAACTGAAATGCTAGCTGATGGTCCATAAAATAAATTAATAAAATTATCTTAATGGTTATATTTATTTGATTGTTGATAGGAATTTATTGGACGGTTAAAATGAAAGGATCAAATGGCTCCATTTCAATGATTGTGTCCACAATTTAACTATTTAAAAAATTAAATATCAAATGGTCTTGTTGATTTGATCCAATGGTAACAAAATAAAAATAGAATTGTTGGACATTAATTGGATGGTTCAGATGAAATATTAAATGTCAATTTCTCTTTCAGTATTTGCGTAATAGAAATACTCTATAAAAAAGCCTTAGTTTATATATATCCCAAAAATCATCCGTATACAAAGCTCAGGTGGGCCATACCATCCAAAACCATGTGAAGACATGCTTAAAACATCTAAAAGCACTTGGTGGGGCCCACCTGAGTTTTGGATGCAGCTGAAACTTTTTCTGACCCCTCATCCAAGTGGGACACACACAATGGATGGGCTGGATTTGTGAACCACATCTCGGTGGCCCCAATAAACGATCATGAAGGTTTTAATGGGTGGGTAGCCCCTCGCAACTGTTGTATGTGGTGGGGCCCACCTAAGTTATGGATTGACCTGATTTTTAAGACCGTGGCCCACCATGGAATGATGCATCTGACTGATGGGGCAGATGTTTGACACACATCACAGCAGAGCCCACACAGCTCGACAGAAATATATATATATATATATATATATATATATATATATATATATATATATATATATATATATATATATATAGTTTGGTTTTCAATTGAATGCTAGTGTTATATGCATCTAGTTTAATCTACAAATTAGTTAGTTGATCATTAAAATGCGAGTCAACCCGACTCAACCCGGTTTAATTTGGGTTGGGAAAATCCAACCCGAATTCAATTTGGGTCGGGTGTTAAGGTGGAAACGACCTGACCCGAACACGACCCATTGCCATCTCGACCCGTATCCTAGGCCCTTTTTGGAATCTGCGGACATAGACCACGTGGAGTTATTCAAATGAAAACTGCACAGGAGTTATTCAAATGAAAACTGCACATCTTGACCCTGGGTCATCGTGTTTCCATGGTGTCAAAGCCTGTTGTAGATTCCGAGATTTTGGCTAGGCTGCGATTCCCCAAACCATTTTCATCCCTCCTGCCACATCCTTCTAGTGCGCTCCATCAGTCTGTTCCACAATGTCCTACAACAGTGCCACCTTGGCAGGAAAAAGTCAGGGCTGCATGCTAATTTAGCATACATCCGGCTGCAGGTGATCAGTTCCAGGGCCTTAAAACCCTTTCATCTCTCAATTTTCGGTGCATGAGCCATGAACGCTGGGGCCCGTAAAATCAACGGTTTGATCACTGAACCATGGCCCCACCTCTACAAATTGAAAAACCGAGCACACTCCACAAACCAAACGACCCCAAAATCTCCGGTCGACCACATAATGATTAAAACGAAAAAGAAATTGCTACAGAAAGGAAAGAAAGGAGAAAGGGGTAGTCGGAAAAATCACCTTCCATTTGAAAGCGAATTCGAGGAAATCGACATTCTGGGAAAAGCAGTGAGAAATCTGCGGTGATTTTCTCTGAGGATTTTGGTTCTCCGGAAGCAGTTTTTCTCGAGAAGATTGGGGAAGAGAAGGCGATATTTAGGGAAGAATGCCAGAGAAGGCATGGAAATACATACAGAAAATAGGAGAAAAAATCGAATACGAACTCGAATCTTTTGGTCGAAGGAGATTCGTGGCAGCTTCTCTCCTCCTTTCTCGTGAAAAAAGAAAAAACTGATACTCTGGTAGTGTGTGGTGGATGATACACAGCCACTTAGAAATTACTTCTAATTGCATACGTGGAATGTAATTAATTAAAATTAAACATTATAAATTATGGGGTCAGAATTTAGATGTACTATGAACCAAAATTATAATTTTTTCTTTATCCGACTATCGGATTGGTCAACATTTATTGGACGGATAAGAATGAAAATATCCAACGGTCCCTATTTCAACATACAATTGCTCACGAATCAGAGCTCCGGATGATTGTTCAACCAATATTATTTCGGGCCTGTGACTTAGAACAGTGTTTCCACCATTTGTTCAGTTTAATTTGAGTTATGATATGCCACGTGTATGATTTCTTAATGACCGAGTATGAAGCTTCATAACAGAGCCGAGTATCGAATAACTCACCTTTATTTTTCGTATGAGGAGCTATTTGATACTCGAGTTGATCGTTATTGATACGCGACACATGGAGAACGTATATGTCGCATGTTTTTGAAAAAATGAACCGTCCATAGTTTTTGAGATACATTAGATAGGGTTTCGTAAAAAAATCAGATATATAAAAAAAATAAAACCTCCGATTAAATAGAAAAATACTTTTGAATTCTCTGACGTTGCCTATTTTATAATTGACCGTTCATTGAGTGTCCATCAATCGATTATTTAGGAAATATGATCAGTATTAGTTTCATTTCAAGATCTATACGTATTATTCGACGAGGTTTTAAATGTTCATTTGTGCTATATTTATTTTATAGGATCAATTTTTGAGTGACTGTGCATCAACCATCACACTCTCCAGAGTATCCAAGTTTTCTCAATTTCTATATTTCTCAATTTGAGATTTCCTCCCAAAGATACGGCTCCTTTTGCTACACGTGCATTTCCCACCGTTTATTAGTGTTTTGGTCAGCCGCACATGCAGCAACCCTGCTCCCACGTGTTGGGCATATAAAGCCGTATATCCTGTGGGACCCACCCTTTGCATGAACCGTCGAAATATTAGGCCGGTGGAACATCTGATAGGCCAAACAGGGACGTGGATGGTGTAGTGAGGTGCTTACCCGCTTTTACCATGTTGTGAAGACCGTGGGGCCCACCGTGGTGTGTGTGTTTTATCCACGCCGTCCATCCATTTTTTCAGATCATTTTAGTGGTTGAAACAAGAAATGAAGTACATCTAATACTTAAAGGGACCACACCATAGGAAAAAGTGGGAATTGAATGCCTGCCATTTAGAAACTTCTCGAGGGGACACAGAAGTTTTGGATCAAGCTGATATTTGTGCATCTAGGTCTATGTGACCTTATCAACAGGTAATAAACATCACTGTAGGCCTTAGTAAGGTTTCAATGGTGGACGTCGTCATCCCACTGTTTTCTAAGTGTGGTCCAGTTGAGCTTTGGATATGCTTAAATTTTGGGCTCCTCCCTAAAATGACCTGGAAAAACAGATGGACGGCGTGGATAAAACACATACATCACAGTGGGCCCAACAGAGTCTTCACACCACAGTAAAGGGTGGTGAACGCCTTACTACGCAATCTGATAGTTCAGTGCCCTAATTTTTTTGACCAGATTATCTGCAGGGTGGGCCCCACTAATGCATGGCTCAGATTTCCTAAACACGTCATGATTGAGTTTAGGCCAGCGAAACATCGAATATGGACGTTGAAGGTTGCTAATTCTACGCTGGAGAAAAAAATTGATACACGACTGTTGTTGATCCGCAAAAAGACAAAAAAGTTAGGATTTTCAAGGAAGAATTCAAAATAATTGCACGCCGGATTAGAAAATCGAAAAAGCCGAATGCGAATACGATGCAACTCTGTGGGACCCACCGTGATGTCGGTCTGAATCACGACCGTTCATCAGCCGATCCAGATCATTCTTGTCCCACGGTGAAACTGGGATGCCCCAAAAGTCAGGTTGATTTTATGATAAAAGTGAGATGCCCCAAAAGTCAGGTTGATTATATGATAAAAGTGGGATGCCCCAAGTATACTCGAGAGTTATTTTTTTAATGGCTATTCATGTTTTTATATAGTTTTCCCCATCTGGTAGTTGGATCAACCTGATTTTGGGCATCTCTTTTACACGAGGGACAACCTTAATGGATGGGTGAGATAAGATGTAATACAAACACAATGGTGGGTCCCACGTCAACTAGTTGGACACACAACTAGTCTTTGAGCATTTCTTGATAATAAAATGAGTTGGCAGGGTGTTTTTCATTGCGTGGACTTCTCACTAGCATTGAAATGGGTGGGGTCCTTACTCATGCCTCGGTAATAGACTTAGGAGTTTCAACATGAGGTCATAGATGCTGAGTACTCGCTGTGGTGAAATCCCACTGTGGTGTGAGTGTGTGGGTGCATTAAAAGAAAGAGAGTAAATAAAAAAACAAGCTTTGAAATGGATATGTTTCATAATGTATCATTCAACATCAACACCGTCATGTATTGCCGGTATCACCCATCACCGGGCTGTTTTGGGCCAATACAATGGCAATACACCTACGTTGTTCATGGTCAACACCCATATGCATCGGGCAATACATGTTGATTTCGGATGATAATTTAAACAACCTTGCTACCTTGGTGTCAAGTTATATTAGTTTGAAATATCATCAGCCTGGTAAAACAGAATTAATTGATACATTAGAATGTATTAAATCACATTAATTGGACTAAATAGCCTACCACTTTATAGTTAGAGTTGGACACGAGGTTAACTCACCCGGCCCGATTTGGATAAGTTTGACTCAGCTCAACTCAAAAGTTGGGTTTGGGCCAAGCCAAACTGATTTTTTGAGCTTGAAAGAATTTTGAGCCAAGCTTGAGCTGGCCTGAGCTCGACTTGACTTGGTTTCAATTATAACTTAATTATATAATATTATATTATATTTATATATATAACTTAATTAATATATTATATATAATATAAAAAAAAGGTCCGCTCATATAAAAACTAAAAATAAAATGCCCGAGCTCAACTCAACTCGAAAGCTCAAGCTTGAACTTGGCTCAAATTTGGCTCGAGCTGCTGACCCAATCGAGCCGAGCTGTGCCAAGCTCAACTCAATTCAGCTTGTGTCCAACTCTACTTGTACCTAAGTTTTATTTATGTGGGACATCTTGATTACATTTGTAGGTTTGTGAACAGGCTTGTATGAAATGCATTATTTTGTTGTATTGCTTGTTGCTGGTCAAACACACACGGCTATTTGAAGATGCATTGTAATACATGTTGATCACTTACACGTTCATGGTGACACATGTGATGCATGTAACTTATAAACACATGTATTGACACATGTACATGTGGGTAGTTGAATATAAGCAAGCTTACTTACAACACATTTACACATGGCTAATGTGGTAAATATGACACGTGCCATGCATGATATTAAAGATTATTGATTTTTAACATATTTTGTGAAAAATGGGCTAAAATTAACTTGGTTTGCATTACTAAATCCATAATAACAACTAGTTATTTTTTGGACGTTGTCATTATTGAAATAAAGTCATGTCCACATGGTGGTTGTTTACAAACCATCGATATATACCCTATCTGGACAAGGTTGTACTAATGGAACTTTTTCAAGCAGCCAAAGGGCCCCAAATCACAAACTGAAATCATATCAGTAAAGTAATGATGACCTCTCACTCAGACATTTGTTTATTGAAGTAAGACTGTTGGATTTTTTTTCCCCCATTTTAACATCCCTCAAATGTCCATCCATCTTATGGCAAGATCATCAAATAAGCTTAATATTTGTTACATCATAAATATAAACTGAAATATGTAATTTTGAAAGATTCTTTTCTTAAATTAATAGCATGCCAGGTGTCATTACTAAGTGCATGCTTATCATCCATCACACTGCCTGAATATCAAAGTTTTTATTTATTTATTTATTACAAGCTAACTAACATTCATACAATGGTTTCAATTATCTTTATTTACATATCCCATTACCATCTCAGGAAGCGATAAAAATCATTCATCATATCCATATTTGGCAGACTTTGCCAAAATGTCTGCCAGAATGTTAGCTTCCCTGACAACCTAACTTACCTTCCAGCTGCTGAAGCTTTGGAGAGTATCACCTACTTCCATCCTGGCTCCTCTTGATTATGCATAGCTGGAACAAGGGCATGTTTGGATACATGGAATCCAAGACAAAAAAGGAAAAAAGTAATAATAATAATCCAATTGTGAATTCTACGAGAACTATTGATCATGGATTCACATTTCGAGTTCTTGTTTAGATAGTAGGTGAAAATCTTAAATTTCTCTTATGATATTCACTAGTTTCTTGTGCTAAGAATTGAAATTGTGGAAAAGTGTAATAATTGCTTGGTGGAATCCATCCTTTTGTTTTGCTATCTAGATAACAAAAATGGTCGCATCAAAGTAAAACACTTTTGCTTTTCCATGGTTTAGCAATGTTTTCCAAACATGGCCTTAGTTCTAAATCACCTTCCACTTCAATTTGATGACTGCCTAGTTTCCTTGAAATGGCTGGTACCAAATAGAGGTTCACAGATTCAGCCTGATTGACATTATAATTGGATAGCCTTTTCCGAAATGCTGCAACACATTATCCTTTGTCATTCCTTCTGAGACCATCGACTCCAGTGTCATTATTTTCAGAAGGGACATCCATTGAAATGAAGTCTGAACCATTCTGGTTTCGGAGCATAGCATTTATCATGGGACAATCTATGCTTGGGTGAGGATTTGCAATTGATTAATCCAGTTTTGAAGGATGACCGGTTCCTGAATCGATCATAAAGAGAACCTTTACCGTCAAAGAAATTGTTCGATCTGAATAAAAACTAAAATAGCTATTGTATAAAAAGAACCATAAAAAGAATACTTATTTTGGAACATCTTCAAAGCCAACAACAGAAACATTGAGATATCTATTGCACAAATCCAAGAAAATATCACAAACACTTTCGGCCTCAACAGTCACCCATAGTTTTGGAGCATTTTTCTAATTGGATTTATTTTGATTTTGAATACAAAAAGAATCCTGATATGTCTATCTCTTTTCAACTGTACTATACAACATGCAACAAAGATACAGTTTGCATAATCATAGTTTAGGGGAAGGGTGTGTTTGGATGCACTATTGAATTGAATTGCAATTATTAGCCTAATAGAGTGGAGATAATCACATAGTTTCCTTGGTAGCATTCATGCTGAGGGATTGGCTTCAAATTGCAATTATGTTGCTTTAAAGCTAGAAATGTCTGCAATTCATTTTACAAGTGCATCCAAACACGACCTAGAGTTCTCTGCCTGTCACAAGAAAATTTCTACATGACAACTTCATCTGATTACCCATCTCACTCAACATGGAGTAAGCCATGCTCTTCTTATGAGCTGAAGTTCCTTGCATAAAAGACATGGAATCAGGCCCACTAAGATCAACCAAGCTAAGCCCTGCAGTTTTCTGCAGCCCCTTCTCCTTCATCATCTTCCTCACCTTCTCAACATCATCCCATCTATCTTCTGCTGCATAAATATTTGACAACAGCACATAGGGCCCGACATCACTCGGCTCCAACTCTATAAGGCGTTTGCCCACAATCTCCCCAAGCTTGCAATCCGAATGAGTTTTACAAGCTGACAATAGAGCCCCCCACAAGGCTGGGGCCGGCTCCATTGGCATCTTTTTTATAAGCTCTTCCGAATCCCTCAACAAACCGGCACGGCCAAGGAGATCAACCATACAACCATAGTGCTCGACCTTGGGTTCGATCTTGTAAACACGACGCATGAGATCGAAATACCACCACCCCTCCAACACCATCCCTCCATGAGCACAGGCACACAAGACACATACGAAAGTGACATCGTTTGGCATCGGCCCTCTCTTCTCCATCTCTAAGAACACCTCGAGCGCCTTCTCGCCATGCCCATGCATTGCATACCCCATTATCATAGAATTCCACGACACGACACTCCTCTCGGGCATCTTCTCAAAGACTTCTCTTGCCGAATCCATATCCCCACATTTTGCATACATTGTCAGTAGAGCAGTCAACAGTAACACATCATGTTCGATCTTTTTATTTTCTTTGAGATAGGAATGAACCCACTTTCCTCTATCGAGCATGCCTAAATTCGCACAAGCGGTCAGAACGCTAACAAGGGTTGCCTCATTCGGCTCTGTCTCTCCTTCAACCATCATCATATCAAACAATCTTAGACACTCTCTATAATCTTTACTCCGAACACAAAGAGCCAACATAGTATTCCAAGACACCACATTCCGGTCTGGCATCTGATCAAAAAGCTCCCGAGCAAGCAAAGCCTCTCCAATCTTTGCATACCCATCAATCATAGAATTCCAAGAAACTACATCTCTAACAGGCATTGCCCCAAACAGCTCCTTGGCACTCTTCAAATCCCCAGTCGCAGCATACCCTGCAATCATAGCATTCCAACTCACGACATCTCTCTCAGGCATCTCGTCGAAGATCTGACGAGCATCATCAATCCGCCCATTCTTTGCGTAGCCATCAACCATCGAATTCCAGGTGACCATGTCTGACTCACAACTTCCATCGAACACCTGACAGGCGGACTTGATCCTCCCAAACGAGAAGTACATATGAATCAACGAGTTCTGCACAAACAGATCGGATTCCAGCCCAAGCTTCGCTATCCGGGAATGGGTCTTCTCACCTTCCTGGATTGAACCCAGATCGGCGCAGATCTTCGCTAGAAGGGGGAAGGTGTAATGATTAGGTGGGACGTGTTTTTCAAGCATTTGACGATGGTAGAAGCTGAGCGCCTTATCTGGGCCGTCGAATTTTAGGAAGGATCGGATGATGGTGTTGCAGATGAAGGCGTCGGGCGCGTTGAGGTGCTGGAAGAGAGAGACGGCATGGCCCAGGGAGGATGGAGAGTTGCAGAGCTTCTTGATGGCGCGGCCCGCTGAGAGAGGGTGTTGGGAGAGGCCGGAGACGATGAGCTGGGCATGGATCTGATTGAATTCCGAGATGGTTCCAGTGGAGGATTCTAGAATGCGCAGGATGGGGTGGCTGAGTTTTAACGTGCGCACCCCATCGACGCATTCCTCTTCTTCTTCTTTCCAGATTCGTAGAGAGGATTTGGTGAGGTTTTTCTGGGTTTTGAGGATTCGTTCGAGGGAGAGAGAGGATGGACGGAGGATGGGATTGGACGGTTTCAATCGAACGGCCATGATCGGTCGTTGACTTCTCGGCTTTTCAAATTTGAAATGTAGCGGGGAAAACGGATGAGTAAATAAGGCGCAAACGGCTGGCTTCCCTCCAGACCGAATCTACGTAGGCGATTCGCGCGAGTAGAGAATGAAGAAGCGAATCGCGGCACACGTGCCAACGCGTCACTCGTGTGGGAGATTCGAGATGCCGGTCAGGTGGCGTAAAAATAAAGCAGTATGATTATGCGGGACCGCATGTTTATGGTGAATAGAATCACTGCTTCTTTATTTTCTAACAGTTCGTTTTTCTCTTACGCTTGTGGCCTGCTTGATGAATGGGCAAGCCTCATTTTTGGGATAGGGAATTTTTAAGTTATCAACCACCTGATGCATGGCCCAGATAATGTTGAAAACAAGCTAGTCCACTGACAAGCAGGCTGGCACAGAGACCGCTGGCCCTAGCTTCTTGTCTCATTCCCGCCACTTTTGGGAGCTGAATCAATACATCGGTGGTGAAATTGGATTACGTACGCTTTTATCATACTGAGTAAACTATGTTGGGACCACCGTGACTGTATATAGTTTATCCACGCCGTCCATCCGTTTTTGCAGCTCATTTTATGGGTTGAGCCCAAAATTGAAGCATATCTAATATTCAAGTGGACCATACCACAGGAAACAGTGGGAATAATGATTTCCGCCGTTGAAACCTTTCTAGGGCCAACAGTGATGTTTATTTATCATCCAAACTGTTCATAAGATCAAACAGACATGGATTAAGGGGAAAACACAAATATCCTCTTGATACAAAACTTCTGTGCCCCCGAGAATTTTTCAACAGTAGACGTTCAATCAAACTGTTTCTGTAGTGTGGTCCACTTGAGATTTGCATATGCTTAATTTAGGTGGACCCATAGAGTTTACTCATTAGGTAATCGGCTTCCCCGGTGGTAATTGCTGTGTTTGTGAGAATGTACACTCTCGAGTTTGGCCGGGCTGTTATTTATTATTATTATTATTATTTATTATTTTTGCATTGGCCCTGTCTTGGTGAGTTTCCACTTTTCTCCAGCACAAAATAAATAAATAAATAAACTTCAGAACCCTCATTGAAATTGTTGATTAAATCCAATTCACACCAAATAGAGTAAAATACCTTAATTTGAAAACACAGTAAGATCATATGAATCCAATTCACATCAATTCCGGTTCACATCAATTCCAATGCATATCAAATATACACTACCAAACAGCCCTAAAAGGCACCTTTTTAAATCGTGATTCATCTCTCACTCTAATTCCAATGCGTGTCAAATATACACTACTAGAGATTGTGTTGCATGCAACATTTCCAATTCCAGTGGAAATGATATGTAAATAGCCAAGTCAGATTCAAAAGCAAGTACACTTTGTGGTGTAAAATAATCCCCTTTCATCTCATCAGTATACTTATCCTTCTCAAAGTTATACCTGCAAAACAAACACGAGAGAAACCCATTGTATTTCAGAACTAGGCATGAAATATAGATTATGCAACTAAAGACTACTTTGACAACCACATTTTAAGCTGTAAAGAATAAGAAGGATACTCTCCTGGCAATGCTTCCAACAAGCTGATGGTATGCTTCCTCTGACATATCTCTTCCGAGTGGTTCTCCATCACCCAAAGCTCCATCCAAACACTTGTAAAATACATCAAACCAAGCTTCCCTTAGCATTCTGTGATGTCTATGTACACATGATTATGACCATTCAGCTGGTCCGGTCCTTCTTGTGGTAAGGCGATCATCCGCCAGCTCTCACTGTCGAAGTGGAATGCGAAGATGCAATTTTCATCAGTGAGCCAATGAATTGCACCTGACTCAGAACACCGGGCCCTGGCAATAACAATGAACATCCAGGTAATGAAATATTTTCTGATCACTTCCAAGTCCACAAGTCTGACTTGAATATCTCGCATCGTAGGTAGTCCCGCGGACTAACTTATAATGAAGTGGTTCAGCTGACTTGACCACCATTGCAATCCTCTCTGTGAAATACTGTGTCTTCGGATTTGGAATCCGTCGCCATTCGCTTGTAGCTGGCTTGCAAACATAATATCGTGGGATAAGCCAATGTTCTCCAATTCCGCTCTCTTGAATTTCTTGACTCACACAACAAACCAAACCCCGTCTTGATGACGACATGATCTTTACATCTTCAGGCATGAAATCGATAGATGGCTGCAGAATGTTGGGTGATTGATGGAGTGATATAAAGCTCGATCTATATCGATTAGAAACAATGTTTTGGATAAAAAATCCAGATATCGTCTGTGTTCTTTCACAATGTAGTTGCATGAAATTGGATTTGTTCGTGATACGTTCCCAATCAATGCATACCTGTCTAGATCTATGTAGAGATTCGAATGGTACCCGTGTCAATATCTCAAATATCATATCAGATGGTAGAGATTCTTTCTCCTTTTTTGGACCAACTTGGATTGAGTCATTTGCCTTCTCAGCAATCTCCATCTCTGATAAAAACAAAAGATTGAAAGATTTGAGTATTAAAATATAGGGAGTGAAGGATAAGAGTTAGAATCCTTTCAGTAGGAATATACACGTTTGAAAAAGTTTGTAATTAATGAAAGGGATGCTGGATATAGAAGTTTCCTAAGCACACGTGGACGCGGTTTGGCCGGTGCTTGTGGGCCCACCATGATGCATGTGTTTCATCCACACCATCCATCCATTTTTCGATATCATTTTATTCTACTAATACATCCGTCGTGTAGGTCCAACTATTTAAATGCTCTTAAATCCAAAGATACCCAAACCCAGTTAGCCTGGCCACGGGTACTATAAGACCCAACCCATTGACATGCTAAATTTGGGTTACTTCCATCCATTATTACATACAGGAACTCGTATAGATGTGTATGTCTAAGTTACTTCCTCGGTTGACATTAGAGGTTCGAATCTCACTCATTTCATTCCTTGACTCAACTATCTGAATCATGCTTAAGTCGATCAATCACCACCCTAATGGATGTGGACGGCCTTTAGTTTAATCGAGTAACAATCTTACTGAAAAGTAGGGGTGCACACAGTTCGATTTGGTCCGGTTCTGGGGTGAAACTAGAATCGAACTATTCCCAAATGTTACCAGAAAACGAGAACTGGTTCTCATTTGCACCCTAGAACCCTTTCGGTTATGGGCTTTCTATAATCCATCTCAATTGGTGTTTACGGCTGGCCCACCATGATGTATGTATTTAATCCATGCCGTTCGGCTATTTCAAAAGATTATTTTAGGGCATGGCCACGAAAATCAGGCTGATCCAAAGCTTAGGTGGGTCACATCACAAGAATCAGTGGATCTGATATCCATCATCCATACCTCAGGGCCCACCATGGGCATACCTTGATGCGGAAGCGGATTGCGTACTGTGTAACTCCGCACTAAGTGTGCGGAGTAAACTCTGTGGGGCCCACCGTGATTTATGTATTTTATCCACTCCGTCCATCCATCTTAACAGATAATTTTAGGTATGGTGCAAAAAACGAAGCATATCAAAATCTAAAGTGGACCACACCACAGGGAAAGTGTGAACTGAATGTCTACTATTGGAAAATTCTCGGGGGACACAGAAGTTTTGGATCAAGCTGATATTTGTGTTTTCCCTTCATCCATGTCCATGTGATCTTATGAACAGGTCGGATGACAAATAAACAACACTGTGGGCCTGGGAAGGTTTCAACGGTGGAAATTATTATTCCCACTATTTCATGTGGCATGGTCCACTTGAGATTTGGATATGCTTAAATTTTGGGCTCAACCCCTAAAATGAGCTGGAAAAACATATGGACGAAATAGATAAAGCACATACATTCTAGGTGGGCCCAACAGAGTTTACTCCGCACGATAAGAGCGTGCGGAGTTACTTCACACACAATCCCATTTCCCTTGATGCATCCTCATGGTCAGTTAATGTTTAGGTGGGCCACATTAAAAAAAATCAAATAGATTCAATTACATGAAACAGTGAAGGTTGAACACCCAGGGTTCTGTTCTATGGTTGGGTTATGTGGTTCGATTCCACAATTCGGATCTATGGTTGGGTTATGTGGTTCAGTTCCACAATTCGGTTCTATGGTTGGGTTATGTGGTCCAGTTCCACAATTCGGTTCCACAGTACTGTTCCGTTCTACAGAACTAACTGATTCTTTGATATTCAAAA
Organism: Liriodendron chinense; assembly: GCA_003013855.2. Lineage (NCBI taxonomy): Eukaryota > Viridiplantae > Streptophyta > Magnoliopsida > Magnoliales > Magnoliaceae > Liriodendron > Liriodendron chinense. Next base: position 6,263,526 of record PVNU02000637.1, on the reverse strand, counting down.
CCAAAATTGAACCGGTGCGCTTCGAAACCGGACCAAACCAAACCAAACTATACAGTTCCGATCCAGTTTACCGGTTCCACTGGTTCCATGTGCACCCCTACCGAAATGGAGGGAAGCGAATAATGTAGTGACCCCCACACCACTGGTATTCCTAGAGCCCATTATTTTATTCACTCCATCTATCCATTTTGCCAGCTCATTTTAGTATATAAGCTTAAACCTGAAGCATATCTTAGAGCTCAAGTGGACCACACGCAAGAAACAATGGGGATGCCCACACTTGAAAGCTTCGTAAGGTCCACTGTGATGTTTATTTTCCATCCAATTGTGGTCTACTTGAGCTTTGTCTGATAGGCTTCAATTTCGGGCTCATGCCCTAAGATGAGCTGCCAAAAAAGATGGACAATATGGATAAAACACATCCATCATGGCAGCCCCCTCAAAGTCTAGTCACCAAGGAAATTGATGGTGTTGGGGTCACCTCCCAATCCGCTTCCGAAAAGGACGGTGTGAGATAACAAGGGCAAAATAGATCAGCTGCATGGGACTTTAAATCATGTCCTCTTGAGGTTGTGACAAATATCCCTAGATTTTAAAAATAATGGGGCATTTTAAAGAAATTTAACAAGATGTGATTATTATTATCATGATAATGTTGTAATATTTTTAAACTAGTAGTAGTTTTTAAATTATTTTCAAATTTATTGTGAAAATAACATAATCTTAATGTGAAAACTTTTAACTATTAATATGTTTATAATTATGTTGTTTCCAAAACTTCTGTGGCCCGAATAATTTTTCAACGTTAGCCATTCAATTCAAGTTGTTTCCCGTGGTGTGGCCCACTTGAGCTGTGGATATACTCAAGACCTAAAATTATCTTGTAAAATGGATGAACAGAGGGGATAAAATACATAAATCAAGGTGGGTCCCACAGAGTTTACTCGGTACACAATCCGCTTCCCAATGTAAAATTAGGCTCGTAACCTCTAATAAATCACCACTTTTTCTTGTGGTGTGGTCCACCTGATGTTTGGATCTGCTTCATTTTCTGGCTCATGCCCTAAAATAAGCTAAAAATACGGATGGACAGCATGGATATACAGCACATAAACCAAGATGGCCCCATGAACACGGCCTCATTGAAGTCGGTGTTTCTCAACGTGATAGGAGCACTACTAGCTATTTACTAATAAAAGCACTACTGGCTATTTACTAGAATATCTGCATGTAATTTTAAGCAACAAATAAAAATAAAATACAAATTGAATTTACCTAGGATAATATCTTCAGTTTCTTCCAATATCTTAATTATTTCAAATCCTGATGGACAAGTAAAGACTAACAATAAAAGTTATAATAATAATTAAACTTTACAAAAAAATAAAGAAAATAAATAGAATAATAATCCAACAATTTTTATTTTGGATAAAAATTTACTAACAATTTTTTTTAAAAAAAATGTAAATGTAAAAATTTTGATTAAAGAAAAATATTGAAAATAACATTACCAAAATCATATATTTCATGATAATCAATTCAATTTCTAATTTGCAATTATTACTGCAGGTATGGAGATTTTACAAACACCTTTAAAGAATAGATAACTCAAAAAGTTTTAGTTAAATTAGTTACAATCATGCAATTCAGAAGTAATGAAAAGTGAGTCATGTATTTTTAGTTTCCTTGAATCAATGTTTTATGTATGATGAATACATGCAAGTAAGACCGTAAACAAGTATGGCAAGAGCTAAGCCGAAGTCTATCCAACTCCGACCTGTAAAGTAGAATTTAAACTCAAGCTTAACCTAGACCCGTGACTAGGATAAAACCAACAAGTATGAGCTTGGCTTAAGATGTTTATTTTAGAACTAAAACCAAGCCCGACGCTATATGCGTACGTAGGGTAGGTCACATAAGGGACATCCATGCATAAGTAGGACCTATTAAAGTAATGGCTCGGATCACAGATAGAGGGGCCTACTGGCAAGATATACAAAAAGAAGAACAATTGTTGTTGTGTACTAGAGAGAGAAAAACGAGAACAAACATCAAGAAGGGGGTTATGATTTAGTTAGTGCAATAAGCATTTTAAAGTATGTGGACTTATCTATGATCTAAGCTTTCTATCGATGGGTCGCACTTTTTAGCTATTTTTGCATAATAATATTATTGATTCACTCGTTAGGTGGGTTATAATATACAAAACTAATGAATAGCTAGAATAAAGATCTTTTAAGCGTTCATTTATTTTGATTAAAATAGTTGGTGTAAATTGTCGATCATATCCATAACACATTTCACAAGATCACATTGATCCAATTCACTCATGATGTGGCCTTATTTGTTTTATACATATTTTTTAAGCCATAAATAAGATATTTGGAATTTATTGGAGGTGATCATTTACAAATAAAATACATAAGGGTTTCAGATTCAAGCTAGCAAATGAGTCACAAAAGAAAAAAAAAAATAGATCTTACAACTATCTTATCACCATAGCTTTGGGATAATTCTCCGTTCACAATTAAATCATCAATTTAGACGGGTCTAAATTTCCATGCATATGTGTCATGTATGGTTGGAGAGTCATTACCTTTATAAAATGGCAATAGAGAGATACTTTGTAATGTGATGTTTCATACTCAAGCACTTACTATTTATACATGTGGTATACATGGAGTTCAAACTAAATCACCCAAGCATAGGACTTACTACTTTAAACACTCTAAGTTGCATTTGTTTAATAAATTATGGCACTTTTTTTTAAAAAATTGTCCATTCATCATCCCTTAATTTATTAGATGAAGCATTAGGATAATATAATTATTTTATTTCATCATCTATCTAATAATTGCAATAATTAATCATTTTTTATTATAAGTGTATTTTTCTAAATATAACTTAAATGAGTTTAAATCATACGATAAATATATTAAAATAGATAACTTGCATTAACTTTAACATATTGAGTTTTGGGTGACCTATAAAATTAGTAAGTCTACTTTTGTTGCCCAACTGAGAATTAAATTGCCTCACTTTTAGTCAAAATATATTCTTCGATGGGCTTATTACAATGATTATACAACATGTCGCACATGTATGACATTTTGGTGTATAAAATATAATTTACTTTCTAAAATTCATATTCTATTAATATATTATAAAATTCTTCTTAAGCAAAAATTCAACCTGATCTAGTTCAATACGGCAAGTCACCCCACACTCGGGCAACCTTAGTCTAAGGTTAGAGTTCACCAATTGAGAGGATTTTCTGAGAGTGGTCCACCCATGATGGGAGCCATTAGATCAATGTCGTGGATAGACCAATTACAGGGCTGACATCTACAAACTAAGTTGTAAACATGAACGAATAGGGAACTTGGCCTCTAGATGGTTTGGATGAGGGAATTGGTCCAATTGGTGAAGGGATTTGAAAAGACACCAAAATGAGAGACTCTTTTAAAAGTGAAACATATTATCCTGAGTTCCTCCCCTTTAGTTTAAAGATTCATTGTAGGTTCCCTTAACAGAGTTTATTAGCATGGTTATCTTTGAGAAGCTAACAGTCTTGCATTCCACCCTTTAGCATGGTCGCCCAATGAAAATGAGAACCCAAAAATTAGGCTAATCCAATCAGTAAATGGCCCACCATGTTAATTTGAAGATTTTTGGGTGGTGATTAGGTTGATTCTTTTGGCGCCCAATACCTTCGTTGGAGGGACCTTGCTGGACAGGTTGGATATCATTTATACATGGTAATGGACCTCACAAATGGGCAAACAAAGCTTGTAATGCGATGGTATTTTTGCCATTTAATGTAACGAGTCTAACCCTGCTTTTGGCCGAAGTACTTGGACCTGCTAGTTTTACACATGGGCCAAGCTTAGGCCTTAAATGCAAGGCCCAATCAATTTTTGGGTCAGACTTGGGATCAAGTCATTTAAGCCTGACTTGGCTCGGCCCAACCCGGCCCAACCCAGCTAAGGTTCCATTTGGTAAACTGAAAATTATATCTGAAAATTAATTTAAGTATAAAAAACTTAGAAGTGTTGAATTTTAGTACTTTTAAGTTTGGTAATTAAAAAGTCTTTATATCTAAAATTAGGTGTTTTTTTGACAAAAGTCTGTTTGGTAAGCAAAAATAATAAATGTCTGAAAATTGGCAATTTGTCATATTTGCCTCTAATGTCTCAATTACTATATTTTGCAGGGTACAAAGCAAAACATGTTATTGTCGTGTCACCAAATTTGGCACACCTTTGCCTAATCTGGTCCTGCCAATCCGTGTCCGTAAGGGAGCGGATACGGTGCAGCCTGAACCTCGAGACAGTGTAGCCCTTACTATGGGGTCCACCTTGAAGCATGTATTATATGTACATACCATCTATGTAACACCTTAACCCTTCAATACTCGGATATTGGATGTCCTCGGGGTTGTAAAAATAATTCGATTAAAGTTATGTGATCATATGTGTGTACTTCTGCTCAAACCCGAAAAAACATAGAATTACAAGTGAAACCTAAAATTCAGAACACCTAAACTTAGTAAAGCTTCACACGCGAATGAATCTACACTGAAACACACTAAGTCAGGTTAGTAGGATCAAGGGTTAGCTCGTAGAGATCATCCAATCAAACTATAGGATCTACAGGCAGCAAAAATGACCTAATACGGGCAAGATGGTGCTTTTTCGGTTCCGCTTACAACTAGCTCGGTTCAACCAATAGGGTAGAAACAATCAACAAGCAGAGGCAATGCTCCATTGGTCCGATTAACAGACCTGTCGATTCGACTAACAGAAGTCATCAGTCCGACCAACAATCTCCTGCGGGCAATTAATGTAATTGTGGACCACCAAACAAGAGAAATTGAAAGCTATAAAAGCCCTTTCTGGTTTCATTCTTTCCAAGACCCTCAAAACCCTCTACAAATCCTTTCCCTTCCAAACCATCTACGCTTCTTTTGAGCATAATAAATCTGGTTGGGAGGAGCACACTGGGGCATTGCAGCATAAATGCTGCAATTTTTGTGGGTGGGTGTGGGGGGTGCGTAGCATACTTTCTTATCACTTGATCAGCTTTGAAGGAAAGATTCAAAGCTTTTCAAGTGACAAGAAAGCTGAGAACCAGCCGGAGGATTCCATTTCAAAAATTTGGGCGTGTTTTTTTATTTTTTAGTTTACACTATAAATGTTTTATAGTTGGTAAATAAGTAATAATTATTTACAGGCGTGATTCGGCAAATTCCCAACCTCGTTGCAGGTTGAAAAGTGTAGGTCGCTAAAATTGAGTGCGAAAAACTATAGGGCCCACTGTGATATATATGGCTTATCCACACCGTCCATCTTTTTTAGCAGTTCATTTTACAACATAAGCCAAAAAATGAGGCTGCAGCATACCTGAGGTGGACCGCAACATATATAGAAAACAATGGGAGTTGAGTGCTGACCGTTGGAAACTTTTTAAAGGTCATAGAATTTTTTAATGAACGGGTTGGATGAAAAATAAACATTAGTGTGGGTCCTGAAAAGAATTAGGCTTTCAAGGGTGGATATCATTACTACCATTGTTTCATGATGTGGCCCACTTGAACTTCATATCTGCCTCATTTTTGGGCTCATGCCCTAAAATGAGCTGCTAAAACAGGTGGACAGTGTGGATTAGAGGCACACATCATGATAAAATCCACTAATTATCCTCACTCAATCTATAGCAGAGAAAAATGTAATTATTACCGATTTACCACCATTTACGGTGGAAATTGAGTAAACAAACACGCCCTAGATTTTGGAAATGGGATTTTTCACAGCTATTTGGACAAAATTTAATAGTAATTAAAAAAACAGCATTCAGCTGGAGTCCAGTCCTCTTATTGGCAAGGGCAAGACCCATTGGTGCATGGTGCCGTTGGTATCTGCTGGGGGATTTGGAAAATAAATAAACTCCACAATATTCAAAGATATCCAGAACACCACTACTGCTAGTGCTAGGGCTGCCAACAGGCTATGTTTGGGCCATAATGAGGTCTGTCCAAGCCAGTCCTGCAAAGTAAAACCCAGGCCCAAATCTAGCCAAGGCCCAAACAGGCCCAACTATGCATTGCCCAGGACTGTGTCCAGCTCAAGCCTGAGATACCACCCTCTTTTGTGCAAGATTTAGGCCGTTCATTTGGCATGCCCAATCATGCTGTTGAAACCTTAAATGGGTTGAGCCAGGCCAAGCTGAGCGCTCTTTAATGCAGTCTAAGCCCAGCTTGATCAGTAAATGGGCTTACATTTTAGGCCTGGGTCTGGCCCTCGGGTCTGATATGTAAAACCTGCAGGCCAGCCCAAAGCAGGCCAAGCCTGAAAGCTTGACAAGCCAGCTCAGCCCATTGACATCCCTAGCTGCAGCCCTGCTGGACAAAATGAAAGGGACCATTTCTGATTGGGCCTCAGTATCTCCTGAGTTTGCAGGGTTGGGAGAGATTGGTAGCTTTGCAGTTTAGTGTTTTGGCTTGGTTAAACACTTCCGTTGTCTTGCCTCTTCAATTTTTTGTTGGTTTTCTTTTGTTTAATCCACAACATGGACAGTTTCATCATGACCCTTATTTTCCATGTAGGCCATGATATATCATGTATGTAGTCATGACTTATATGTATATGTAATGTTACGAGTTGCACAAGGACTCAACCCATGCCCAACTCAACCTGATTTTCTGCCCCAAAGCCAACCGGAGTACCCTACCTATAGGGCTGGCCCGCTGGATAACTGGACTAGGACTAGGCCTGAAGCATGAAAGTGGGTGGTATTTATAAGTGGAGTGATGGTGTTTATAATATTGGAGGTCTCAAATCCATAGATTCGTATAGTTTGATTTCCATGCCGTGGGCTAGAATTGTCTAATCAATTTGAAATTTTTTCTATGGTCTGTCCATCCATCACGGCCCGCCCCACCAGATGATTAGTTTTTTATGATTAAAAGTAAAATGTCGTGGCATATCTCATCAAACAAACCATTTTCTCCATTACCATAAATGCAAAGTAACTGCTAAGTAGTAAATAATAATTAGAAAAAATAAAATTTGAAACAAGTATCAACTAAAAAAATATAAAAAATAACTTCATTTTCTCATTTTACAAGGAAAAATGTTTGATTCCAGTGTGTACACACTTTGAGCCGCCAGATGATCTGCTTTAGTAGTGATAGACTTCTCTTTCAGATAGTTATACCTGAAAACAAAATAAAAGAAATCACAAAAGAAGGCATAAAATGCATATCATGTCCATATATACAGACACATGGGCTAGGCTAGTTACTGTGCAAGTTCACCAGTACTTTTTTTAAGTTATACCATCGTGTGCATGTCATAGTGTATTAGAATCTACACCATCCAAACATAAGCCCATTATGGATGGAGCATAGTCCAAAATTCCCACCAATTGGACGGTTGACCCATTTGCTTTTAACCATCTATTAGATAGTTGCATATGAAATGGTTGTATTGGTTTAATCATTGTGATTTTTGGGCTATGATTTGTCTTTGGTTATCCTAGATTGACATGCATGTGTTTTATGTCCCCATGTACCATGCATGGGTGAGACCACAACTTAGAGAAAAAACAATCGTGCAAGGTCCAATTTACTACTAGTTATTAATAGGGCTGTCAATGGGTGGGATTCAGGTCTACTTGTGCCAGGCTAATCAAATTTGTGTGTTGCAAATCTGGATCTCGTCCTAAAGACCTAGGGATCCAATCAGGTTCGGATACCCATTAGATCTTTAAATCTAATCTATCACCAATACAGGTACTCAACTCAATTTCTTAACAGGTACAAAAAGATGGACTTGGGACCCATTAAAATCAGGTCAGGTCTATAGTCCTTTATGTATCCCATTGACAGCCCTAGCTCTTGTCATCAAATCATGACCCTAAGATGTGAGTATTATGTGATGCATAAGTGATGCGGATGGACCATACCCAGGAGATAGCATGGTCCATCCATCTATATATGTAAGGGAGCCACAAGATCAATGGTCTGGATCACCACACTGTGGGTCCCACCCGGTTATCCATGATTTGAAGGCCCCCTCATTCATCTACACACATAGCTTTGAATATAAACTTACCATATGAAGTCATAGATCCAGTACCATTTCTGTATCAAGTAAGTAATGAACAAAAGCTATTCTTTCCATAAAACGGTTCCTCTCTGACCTTCCTCTCCCATCTCTCTCTGTAGTAATCCACCAGCACCCACAGTTCCATCTCAAAATGACTATAATAAATCAAAGCAAGCTGCTCTCTGTATTTTGTGCTCTGGTCATGATTCCTAACGTTTATTTCCGGTCCTTCCTGTGGTAGTGGGATCATCTTCCAGCTTTGACTGTCCAGATGAAATGCAAAGATATAATCTTTCGTTGTGGGTAATAGTAATGTTAAGCTAGTCAACCTTATATCCGCCGATTGACTCCAAGCGCACAATTCAGAATTGAATATCTCACATATTAGATAGCCCTTGGTGTGCCTGGGCCACGAGAACCGGACCAACTTGCAACAGAGAGGCTCCATGGACTGGACCGCCATCGCGATGCATTTTGTAGACCAAGCGGCGACGATGCTATGATCCTTACATTTTCTGGTAGGGAAGAGAATGATGGTTGTGGAATCTCAGGCGAGTCGTAAAGAGATAAATGTCGATTTGTAACGATTGCGCACCATACTTTGGATGAAAAGTCCATAGATAGTCTTGTTTCTTTTGCTATGTTGGCTTATGAAATGTGGCTCATAAGTGATGCGTTTCCAGGACTTAGATACACATCTGCATGCACGTAAAGATTCGAATGGGACCCATGTCAAAATATTAAAAATTGGATCAGGTGGCAGATATTTCTCCTTTTTTTCTGAGTCATATTGACTTGCAACATCTTCCTTCCTAGAAATATCCGTACGATTGAAATTTTTTAAGTATATCTAAGAAGACTGGAAATATATATAGAATGCAGGACTGAAATATACTGAAAAACTAAGAGTCCCATACGACTTTTATGGCAGGGACTAAAATCGGTGGAGCCCACCGTGAATGTATGTGGTTTATCCACGCCGTCCATCTGTTTTTCCAGCTCATTTTAGAGGTTGAGCACAAAAATGAAGCACATCCAAAGTTCAATTAGACCATAGGAAACAGTGGGAATAATGATTTCCACCGTTGAAACCTTCTTAGGGCCCACAGTGACTTTTATTTGTCTTCCAACCTGTTCATAAGATTACACAGGCATTGGGGGGGGGGGGGGGGGGGGGGGGGGGGGTGGCGCTGGTTGATATCAGCTTGATCCAAAACTTCTGTGGCCCGAATAATTTTTCAACGGTAGCCATTCAATTCAAGTTGTTTCCCGTGGTGTGGCCCACTTGAGCTGTGGATATTCTCAAGACCTAAAATTATCTTGTAAAATGGATGAACAGAGGGGATAAAATACATAAATCACGGTGGGTCCCACAGAGTTTACTCGGTATGCAATCCGCTTCCCAATGTAAAATTATGCCCATTACCTATGATAAATCACCACTTTTTCTTGTGGTGTGGTCCACCTGATGTTTGGATCTGCTTCATTTTCGGGCTCATGCCCTAAAATAAGCTAAAAAAATGGATGGACAACGTGGATATACTGCACATAAACCAAGATGGCCCTATGAACAGGGCCTCATCGAAGTTGGTGTTTCTCAACGTGATAGGAGCACTACTAGCTATTTACTAATGAGAGCACTACTGGCTATTTACTAGAATATCTGCATGTAATTTTAAACAACAAATAAAAATAAAATACAAATTAAATTTACCTAAGATAATATCTTCAGTTTCTTCCAATATCTTAATTATTTCAAATCCTGATGGATAAGTAAAGACTAACAATAAAAGTTATAATAATAATTAAACTTTACAAAAAATAAAGAAAATAAATAGAATAATAATCCAACAATTTTTATTTTGGATAAAAATTTACTAACAATTTTTTTATAAAGAAATGTAAATGTAAAAATTTTAACTAAAGAAAAATATTGAAAATAACATTACCAAAATCATATATTTCATTATAATTGATTCAATTTCTAATTTGCAATTATTACTGTAGGTGTGGAGATTTTACAAACAACTTTTAAGAGTAGATAACTCAAAAAGTTTTATTTAAATTGGTTACAATCATGCAATTCAAAAGTAATGAAAAGTGAGTCATGTATTTTTAGTTTCTTCGAATCAATGTTTTATGCATGATGAATACATGCAAGTAAGACCGTAAACGAGTAAGGCAAGAGCTAAGCCGAAGTCTATCCAATTCGGACGTGCAAAGTAGAATTTAAACTCAAGCTTAACCTAGACCCGTGACAGGATAAAACCAACAAGCCTGAGCTTGGCTTAAGATGTTTATTTTAGAAATAAAACCAAGCCCGACACTATATGCGTATGTAGGATAGGTCAAATAAGGGACATCCATACATAAGTAGGACCTATTAAAGTAATGGCTCGGATCATAGATAGAGGGGCCTACTTGCAAGATATACAAAAAGAAGAACAATTGTTGTTGTGTGCTAGAGAAAGAGAAAAACAAGAACAAACATCAAGAAGGGGGTTATGATTTAGCCGGTGCAATAAGCATTTTAAAGTATGTGGACTTATCCATGATCTAAGCTTTTATTGATGGGTCGCACTTTTTAGCTAATTCTGCATAATAATATTATTGATTCACTCGTTAGGTGGGTTACAGTATACAAAACTAATGAATAGCCAGAATAAAGATATTTAAAGCGTTCATTTATTTTGATTAAAATAGTTGGTGTAAATTGTTGATCATATCCATAACACATTTCACAAGATCACATTGATCTAATTCACTCATGATGTGGCCTTATTTGTTTTATACATATTTTCAAGCCATAGATAAGATAGTTGGAATTTTTCGGAGGTGATCATTTACAAATAAAATACATAAGGGTTTCAAATTCAAGCTGGCAAATGAGTCACGAAAGAAAAATAAAAAAAAAAATAGATCTTACAACTATTTTATCACCATAGCTTTGGGATAATTCTCCGTTCACAATTAAATCATCAATTTAGACAGGTCTAAATTTTCATGCATATGTGTCATATATGGTTGGAGAGTCACTACCTTTTATAAAATGGCAATAGAGAGATACTTTGTAATGTAATGTTTCATACTCAAGCACTGACTATTTATAGGTGTGGCATGCATGGAGTTCAAACTAAATCACCCAAGTATAAGACTTACTGCTTTAAACACTCTAAGTTGCATTTGCTTAATGAATTATGACAGTTCATTTAAAAAATTGTCCATTCATCATCCATTAATTTATTAGATGAAGCATTAGTCTACTATAATTATTTTATTTTATCATCCATCTAATAATTGCAATAATTAATCATTTTTTATTTTAAGTGTTTTTTTCTAAATATAACTTAAATGAGTTTAAACCATACGACAAATATATTAAAATAGATAACTTGCATTAACTTCAACATATTGAGTTTTGGGTGACCTATAAAATTAGTAAGCCTACTTTTGTTGCCCAACTGAGAATTAAATTGCCTCACTTTTAGTCAAAATATATTCTTCGATGGGCTTATTACAATGATTATACAACATGTGGCACATGTATGACATTTTAGTGTATAAAATATAATTTACTTTCTAAAATTCATATTCTATTAATATCTTATAAAATTCTTCTTAAGCAAAAATTCAAGTTAAGAAACACAAATTTTGAATTTCATAAGATTCTAATTATAAGCCGTCAAACATGACTAAATATTAGAAATCACTTCAATTCCAATAGAGCTGTGATATGGATTCTACTGCATTTTAAATCCAACTCATCAATTAATGAGCCTTAACTAAAAGGGGTACTTGTAAATACATCGATCTCTTATATTTTAAGACAATATTGAACACCCCCCTTATGTTTTGGATTATTATATACATTTTTCTTTACTTTTAAGATTTATCATCTACTTGTAAAGAAGTAATGTATTTATCTTTGAGCAATTGACTCCTTTATTTTTTATGCATTGATTTTTAGATGTATGGTCCCACCATATGGTACGTACTTGCATGCCATTTGACCTGGTCAGCATGGTTACTCAAGCATGAAAATGAAACACCCTAAAAATCAAGCTTATTTAATTTAAACATTACATGGCCCACTGCTTAAATTTGGAGGTTTTTAGGTGGTTGTCTATTGCATTCTAAGGTGTGTTCTCTTTGATAATTGAATTAGTTAGATATTTTGGCCGTCCAATTTCTTATGGTTTTGTAATCTTGGTGGATGGGTTGGATGCCATTCATATGTAATGATGACCCTTACATTTAAGAAAAAAGAACTCGTCATATCAAATAAGGGTATATTTATCATTTAATAAAATCTATTTAACTCCTTTAACAAAGGAAAGATGCCCAGAATAATTGAATGCAAAGGAATGTTGTTTACGATTGTCATAAAATAAAGGAGAGATAATAATTATCCCTTGTAAAAAATTAAAAAAAAAAAGCAATATTGTTTTCTATTTTGATAACTAAAAAAAGATCAATCTCATAATTATTATAAAATATAGGCAGGGTGTTTACAATTATCCATGACTGAGACCAATAAATATCGTTTACTCTTTTGGTCGCTAAACTGAGAACATCACACAACTGTTGCGAAAACAGAGAGATGTGTTTACAGTTATTTTTAAGTGAAAACCTGTAAATATTATTTCCTCTTTTGGTTACCCAAAAGAGAAATATTACAAATGTCATAAAACAAAAGGGCGTTGACGATTGCCCCAAACTGAAAACTCATAATTACTATTTCCTTGTTTGGGTTGTTAAAAAGAGAATGGCCTACATTGTCATCAAATGGAGGAGATGCTAATAATTATCCCTAACTGAAAACTTGTAAATAATGTTTATGGTTATCTAAATTATCAATTGGTTGGACTTTGGGCCACATTTTGAACTATTTTGGTTGGGTCTATTAAAAAGTTTACATTCGCTCTACAAATATCCTTAATTAAAAATTTTAATATTGTTTCATCTTTTGGTTGCTAAAAGAAAATAACTTCCAATTGTTGATAAGGCTGAAGGGAGGTGCTTACGATTGTCCATAGCTAAAAACTTGTTAATATTGTTTCCTCTTTTGGTTGCTAAAAAGATAATTACTTCTACGATATCAAAGTCTCTATGCATTATACTTAGGCTATCTATTCTAATAAGAGCAGGTTTTTAGTTCTAATAAGAGCAGACTATGGTTCATTAGTTTAGTTTTAATCAAAGTAGATCCCAGTTTGGTAGTATAGACCTTTCGTTGTTGCGAATGACCATCCATTGAAAATTGACAAAACCTCTCTTAGAATGAAAAGTCTTATCCACCAATTTTAGAACCTTTTCAGTTAGAATGTAAACCGTCGTTGTATTTCTCTTTTTAGCGATCCATATTTAAAGCCAAAAATCTAATACTTATGATTATTCTGCCACGAACGTTATTATTGGGGCATAGTATATCCATAGCAAGGTGCAATAGGTCATAAGGCCTTACATCTTAGAATTTAGAGAGAGAGAGAGAGAGAGAGAAAAAAAAAAAAAAAAAAAAACTATCACCAATAGATTAGTTAGGATATCAATTTAGTTCAGTTTTCAATTTATGAGCCATTTAAGGTGGGACTTAATGGTTTAATTTAGTTTATCTGCTTTGGCCACATATGCAATTTCTTAATGGCTGCATTTATAGCATCGTATTCTGTTGGAGTATCAAAGTTCTTCTCAAAGAAGAATAATATCCCTTTGGCAACATATTGTAAATATAGGCTCATCTACTAAGTTCTGCTTAACCAACATAATTTTTGTTGTACATCCTCACCCCAATATCATAAAACACCTTTGAACATTGCAACAAATCACATAGGAAAGATTTAGATGAAGAAATAAATATAAATGGAGGCATTTGAGATTTTTTTTCTTGACTTAGGATGAGTTGCCTACGACTCATCTGAGTCAACCTGATCTGGTTCAATACGGCAAGTCACCCCCCACTCGGGCAAGCTTAGTCTATCCAAGCCATTCTTATGCCAACAATGGGAATTAAGGTTAGAGTTCACCAATTGAGAGGATATTCTGAGAATGGTCCACCCATGATGGGAGCCATTAGATCAATGTTGTGGATAGACCAATTATAGGGCTGACATCCACAAACTAAGCTGTAAACATGAACGAATAGGGAACTTGGCCTCTAGATGGTTTGGATGAGGGAATTGGTCCAATTGGTGAAGGGATTTGAAAAGACACGAAAATGAGAGACTTTTAAAATTAAAACATATTATCCTGAGTTCCTCCCCTTTAGTTTAAAGATTCATTGTAGATTCCCTTAACAGAGTTTATTAGCATGGTTATCTTTGAGAAACTAACAGTCTTGCATCCCACCCATCAGCATGGTCGCCCAATGAAAATGAGAACCCAAAAATTAGGCTAATCCAAGCAGTAAATGGCCCACCATATTAATTTGAAGATTTTTGGGTGGTGATTAGGTTGATTCTTTTGGCGCCCAATACCTTCGTTGGAGGGACCTTGCTAGACAGGTTGGATATCATTTATACATGGTAATCGGCCTCACAAAAGGGCAAACAAAGCTTGTAATGTGATAGTATTTTTGCCATTTAGTGTAACGAGTCTGACCCTGCTTTTGGCCGAAGTACTTGGACCTACTAGTTTTACCCATGGGCCAGGCTTGGGCCTTAAATGCAAGGCCCAATCAATTTTTGGGTCAGACTTGGGATCAAGTCATTTAAGGCCGACCCGACCTGACCCAACGAAACCCAACCCAACCCAACCCAACCAAACCAGGGTTCCATTTGGTAAACTGAAAATTAGATCTGAAAATTAAGTATAAAAAACTTAAAAGTGTTGAATTTTCGTACTTTTAAGTACCGAAGAATCTGTTTGGTAATTAAAAAGTCTTAATATCTAAAATTAAGTGTTTTTTTTCACGAAAGTCTGTTTGGTAAGCAAAAATCATAAATGTCTGAAAAATGGCAATTTGTTGTATTTGCCTCTAATGTCTCAATTAATATTTTGCAGGGTACAAGACAAAACATGTTATTGTCGTGTCACCAAATTTGGCACACCTTTGTCTAATCTGGTCCTGCCAATCCGCGTCTGCAAGGGAGCGGATACGGTGCAGCCCGAACCTCGAGACAGTGTAGCCCTTACTATGGGGTCGACCTTGATGTGTATTATATATACATACCATCTATGTAACACCCTGACTCCTTTAATACTCGGGTATTGGATGTCCTCGGAGTTGTAAAAAAAATTCGATTAAAGTTATGTGATCATATGTATGTACTTGTGCTCAAACCCAAAAAACATAGAATTACAAGTGAAACCTAAAATTCAAAAACCTAAACTTAGTAAAGCTTCACACGCGAATGAATCTACACTGAAACACACTAAGTTGGGTGAGTAGGTCCCAGGGTTAGCTCGTAGAGATCATCCAATCAAACTTTAGGATCTACAGGCAGCAAAAATGACCTAATACAGGCAAGATGGGGCTTTTTCGGTTCCACTTACAACTAGGTCGGTTCAACCAATAGGGTAGAAACAATCAACAAGCAGAGGCAATGCTCCGTTGGTCCGATTAACAGACCTGTCGATTCGACTGACAAAGTCATCAGTCCGATCGACAAGCTCCTGCAGGCAATTAATGTAATTGTGGACCACCAAACAAGAGAAATTGAAGACTATAAAAGCCCTTTTTGGTTTCATTCTTTCCAAGACCCTCAAAACCCTCTACAAATCCTTTCCCTTCCAAACCCTCTACACTTCTTTTGGGCATAATAAATCTGGTTGGGAGGAGCACACTGGGGCATTGCAGCATAAATGCTGCAATTTGTGTGTGTGTGTGGGTGTGTGGGGTAACGGGTTTGCGTAGCATACTTTCTTGTCACTTGATAAGCTTTGAAGGAAAGATTCAAAGCTTTTCAAGTGACAAGAAAGCTGTGAACCAGCCGGAGGATTCCATTTCAAAAATTTGGTCGTGTTTTTTTTTTTAGTTTTAAATAAATAATAATTATTTACAGGCCTGATTCTGGCAAAATTCCCAACCTCGTTGCAGGTTGAAAAGTGTAGGTTGCTAAAATTGAGTGCGAAAAACTAATAGGGCCCACTGTGATATATATGGCTTATCCACACCGTTCATCTTTTTTGGCAGTTCATTTTACAACATAACCCAAAAAATGAGGCTGCACCATACCTGAGGTGGACCACAACATATATAGAAAACAATGGGAGTTGAGTGCTGACCGTTGGAAACTTTTTAAAGGTCATAGAATTTTTTAATGAACGGGTTGGATTAAAAAAAAACATTACTGTGGGTTCTGAAAAGAATTAGGCTTTCAAGGGTGGATATCATTACTACCACTGTTTCATGATGTGGCCCACTTGAGCTTCATATCTGCCTCATTTTTGAGCTCATGCCCTAAAATGAGCTACTAAACCAGATGGACAGTGGATTAGAGGCACACATCATGATAAAATCCACTAATTATCCTCACTCAATCTATAGCAGAGAAAAATGTAATTATTACCAATTTACCACCATTCACGGTGGAAATTGAGTAAACAAACACGCCCTAGATTTTGGAAATGGGATTTTTCACAGCTACATGGACAAAATTTAGTAGTAAAAAAACAGCATTCAGCTAGAGTCCAGTCCTCTTATTGGCAAAGGCAAGACCCTTTAGTGCATGGTGCCGTTGGTATCTGCCGGGAGATTTGGAAAATAAATAAACTCCACAATATTCAAAGATATCCAGAACACCACTACTGCTAGTGCTAGGGCTGCCAACAGGCTAGGTTTGGGCCAGGTCTGTCCAAGCCTGTCCTGCAAAGTAAAACCCAAGGCCCAAATCTATCCAAGGCCCAAACAGGCCCAAACAGGCCCAACTATGCATTGCCCAGGACTGTGTCCAGCTCGAGCCTGAGATACCACCCTCTTTTGTGCAAGATCTAGGCTGTTCATTTGGCATGCCCAATATTCATGCTGTTGAAACCTTAAATGGGTTGAGCCAGGCCAAGCTGATCAGTAAATGGCTTACATTTAGGCCTGGGTCTGGCCCTCGGGTCTGATATTTAAAACCCTGACCAGCCCAAAGTGGGCCAAGCCTGAAAGCTTGACAAGCCAGCTCAGCCCATTGACAACCCTAACTGCTGTCCTGGTGGACAAAATGAAAGGGACCATGCAGGGTTGGGAGAGATTGGTAGCTTTGCAGTTTAGTGTATCGGCTTGGTTAAACACTTTGTTATCTTGCCTCTTCAATTTTTTGTTGGTTTTCTTTTGTTTAATCCACAGCATGGACAGTTCCATCATGATCCTTATTTTACATGTAGGCCAGGATATATCATGTATGTAGTCATAACTTATATGTATGCGTAATGTTACGAGTTGCATAAGGACTAAACCCATGCCCAACTCAACCTGATTTTCAGCCCCAAAGCCGGAGTACCCTACCTATAGGCCTGAAGCATGAAAGTGGGTGGTATTTATAAGTGGAGTGATGGTGTTTATAATATTGGAGGTCTCAAATCCATAGATTCGTAGTTTGATTTCCATGCCGTGGGCTAGAATTGTCTAATCAATTTGAAATTTTTTCTATGGTCTGTCCATCCATCGCGGCCCCACCCACCAGATGATTAGTTTTTTATGATTAAAAGTAAAATGTCGTGGCATATCTCATCGAACAAACCATTTTCTCCATTAACATAAATGGAAAGTAACTGCTAACTAGTAACTAGTAAATAATAATTAGGAAAATAAAATTTGAAACAAGTATCAACTAAAAAAATATAAAAAATAAATTCATTATCTCATTTTACAAGGAAAAATGTTTGATTCCAGCATGTACACACTTTGAGCCGCCAGATGATCTGCTTTAGTAGTGATAGACTTCTCTTTCAGATAGTTATACCTGAAAACAAAATAAAAGAAATCACAAACGAAGGCATAAAATGCATATCATGTCCATATATCCAGAGACATGGGCTAGGCTGTGCAAGTTCACCACAAAATTCCCACCAATTGGACGATTGACCCATTTGCTTTTAACCATCTATTAGATAGTTGCATATGAAAAGGTTGTATTGGTTTAATCATTGTGATTTTTGGGCTATGATTTGTCTTTGGTTATCCTAGATTGACATGCATGTGTTTTATGTCCCCATGTACCATGCATGAGTGAGACCACAACTTACAGAAAAAACAATCATGCACGGTCCAATTTACTACTAGTTATTAATAGGGCTTTCAATGGGTGGGATTCAGGTCTACTTGTGCCAGGCTAATCAAACAAATCTGGATCTCGTCCTAAAGACCTAGGGATCCAATCAGGTTCGGATACCCATTAGATCTTTAAATCTAATCTAATCACCAATACAGGTACTCAACTCAATTTCTTAACAGGTCCAAAAAATGGACTTGGGACCCATTAAAATCAGGTCAGGTCTATAGTCCTTTATGTATCCCATTGATAGCCCTAGCGCTTGTCATCAAATCATGACCGATGTGAGTATTATGTGATGCATAAGTGATGCGGATGGACCATACCCAGGAGCTAGCATGGTCCATCCATCTATATATGTAAGGGAGCCACAAGATCAATGGTATGGATCACCACACTGTGGGTCCCAGCCAGTTATCCATGATTTGAAGGCCCCCCTCATTCATCTAGAATATAAACTTACCATATGAAGTCATAGATCCAATGCAGCAGTACCATTTCTGTATCACAGAAATTGAGTAATGCAAAAAAACCATTCTTTCCATAAAACGCTTCCTCTCTGACCCTTTGCTTCCTCTCCCATCTATCTCTTGAGTAATCCACCAGCACCCACAGTTCCATCTCAAAATGACTATAATAAATCATAGCAAGCTGCTCTCTATATTTTGTAATCTGTGCATGATTACTAACGTTTATTTCCGGTCCTTCCTGCGGTAGTGGGATCATCTTCCAGCTTTGACTGTCCAGACGAAATGCAAAGATGTAATCTTCCGTCGTCATCCAATGAATTGCTCCCTTGATCAAAACCCCCTGACCGGGTAACAGTAATGTTAAGTTAGGCAACCTTATATCCGTCGATCGACTCCAAGCCCACAATTCAGAATTGAATATCTCACATATTAGATAGCCCTTGGTGTGCCTGGGCCACGAGAACCGGACCAACTTGTAACAGAGAGTCTCCATCGACTGGACTGCCATCGCGATCCTATATGTGAAATACCTTGTTTTGGGATTGGGAATTTGTAGCCATTCATTTGTCACAGGCTTGCACATGTAGTAGCGAGGGATCCGCCGATATTCCTCACTGACACAACAAAGTAGACCAAGCGGCGACGATGCCATGATCCTTACATTTTCTGGTAGGGAAGAGAATGATGGTTGTGGAATCTCAGGCGAGTCGTAGAGAGAGATAAATGTTGATTTGTAACGATTGCGCACCATACTTTGGATGAAAAGTCCATAGATAGTCTTGTTTCTTTTGCTATGTTGGCTTATGAAATGTGGCTCATAAGTGATGCGTTTCCAGGACTTGGATACACATCTGCATGCACGTAAAGATTCGAATGGGACCCATGTCAAAATATTAAAAATTGGATCAGGTGGCAGATAATTCTCCTCTTTTTCTGAGTCATATTCACTTGCAACATCTTCCTTCCTAGAAATATCCATACCTGTCAAGGAAATATTGAAATTTTTTAAGTATATCTAAGAAGACTGGAAATATATATAGAATGCAGATAGGACTGAAATATACTGAAAAACTAAGAGTCCCATAAGCTTTTATGGCAGGGACTAAAATCGGTTGAGCCCACCATGAATGTATGTGGTTTATCCACGCCGTCCATCTGTTTTTCCAGCTCATTTTAGAGGTTGAGCACAAAAATGAAGCATATCCAAAGTTCAAGTAGACCCAGTGGGAATAATGATTTCCACCGTTGAAACCTTCTTAGGGCCCAGGGCCCACAGTGACGTCTATTTGTCATCCAACCTGTCCATAAGATCACACAGGCATGCATGGATGAAGGCAAAAATATATCAGCTTGATCAAAAATTTCCGTGGCCCCTAATAATTTTTCAACGGTAGTCATTCAATTCAAGTTGTTTCTTGTGGTGTGGCCCACTTGAGCTGTATTATATTGTAAAATGGATGAGGATAAAATACATAAATCAGTAATGTAAAATTATGCCCGTAACTTATGATAAACCACCACTTTTTCTTGTGGTGTGGTACACCAAAGATTTGGATCCACTTCATTTTCGGGCTCATGTCCTAAAATAAGTTACCAAAACGGATGGACGGCGTGGATATACAGCACATAAACCAAGATGGCCCATAAACACGGCCTCATCGAAGTCGGTGTTTCTCAACGTGATAGGAGACTTGATCCTACCGAGAACACCGCTGGCATAGGGAACGGATTAGGTGAGACCCCGGATCCACCGAGGTGGGTGGAACCCCTGTGGGGCCACTGTGATGTATGTGACAACATCTACGCCATACATCCGCATTGAAAGGTCATTTTAGGGCACAATCCAAAAAATGAAGCAGTTCCAAATCCCAGATGGGCCATAGTGAAGTAAACAGTGGTGATTGACCATTAAAAACTTCCTGTGGGCCAAAAAAGCTTTGGATCAAGATAATATTTATGTGGTCTCTCTAAGGGTTTGTGAAATAAACATTCCGGTGGAATCCACGAAGTTTTTAATGGTAGAGATTCAATCACGACTGTTTCTGTGGTGTAGTCCACCTAAGACTTGATTCAGCTTCATTTTTTGTATCATTCGCTAAAATAAGCTTTTAAAATGATTGGACGGTGTGGATTTAAGACGCACACATCACTGTGAGCCCCATAGGGGTTTCACCCACCTCGGTGGATCCGGGTCTCACTTAATCCGCTCCTATGGAATCTCACTTTCCCTCCATAAGTGGGAAACTACGTGTTCATCAAGGAAGCGGATTGCGTACTGAGTAAACTCTGCGGGGTCCACTGTGATTTATGTATTTCATCCACTCCGTTCACCCACTTTAACAGATAATTTTATAGCTTGAGAGAAAAAAAAAAGAAGCATACAAAATGCTTAAGTGGACCACATCACAGGAAACAATGTGAATTGAATCTGTACCGTTGAAAATTTCTTGGGGCAGAGGAAGTTTTGGATCAAACTGATATTTATTTTTTACCTTCGTCAATGTCGGTGTGATATTGTGAAAAGATTGGATGACAAATAAACATCACTGAGGGCCTTAGAAAGGTTTCAACGGTGGAGATTATTATAACCACTGTATCTTGTGGTATGGTCCACCTGAGTTTTGGATATGCTTCAATTTTGATTTCAACCGATCTGGAAAAGCGGATGAACGGTGTAGATAAACTACATACATTTACAGTGGCCCAACTGAGTTTACTCAGTACGATAAGAGCGTACTGAGTAACGACGCAATCCGATTTCTTCAATGTTAGGCCTTTCAATCCCCACTATTTCCCAAGGCCCACTTGAGATTTGTACGGCAAGATTTTTAGAATATCAAAACATGTAGCCTATCTGATGATCCTATCAGCCATATTTTTAGTCGGATGTCCTATACAAACCATGTGGGCCCACTTCATCACCTTAAAAAAAAAAAAAAACAGAAACAACTCAATTTTGGTAATTTACTTAGAAAAAATTAGCTACTAAAATTGAATTCTTAAAAAAATTTGTGGTAAAATCCCTTAAAATTAGTATACGGAAAACCTCAAAATCTACGCGGCTTTTCAAGTCGCACACGTACCACATGTGTAACACTTGCAAATATGCATGAAGTGGAATCCACCGTACAGAAAGCATGAAATCAAGACCATTCATTCATCACCATCATCCAACTGCATGCTAACTGATCGTGTAGCCCATCTCTCCTTTTTTTAACTAATGTAAAAACTCAAGCTGATCCACTCATCATTAGATCCACGCCATTGAAATAAATGGATGGCCAGTGATGTGACTCGTTGTGTAGGTTTGGCCCACCTGATGAATGGATCAACCCAATCCTCGAGACCGGCTACATTCATGGTGGGTGGATCCCAACCGGCAGTAGGTGATCAGTGATCAGAACGTGATTGTGGGCCTATTCTAACATGGAAGCATGACTTACCTACAATCTGCTTCAACAAGAAGAAGAAACCAAAGGAGGAGAGCAAACCAAACGAGAAGAAGAAACCAAACGAGAAGAACTGTGCGTGGTGTGAGGTTGGGCTAGTGATTTAACACGTTTATATAGACTCAGAAAGCAGATCGCAAAGAGGAACCGGATACTACGCAACGTATGTATATTGCTTGTATCTACAGCTGCTGTGAATGGGACCCATCATGATGTTTTCATGTTATCCAACCCGTCCAGAAGGGTTTCCCCACTAGGAAAAAGAGAGTACTTGAAAATAGGGCTGATCCAACCATCATGTTTTCCTGATTGAATAGGAGGTTTTGGGTGGTGGCACATTTTTTTCTTGGTGTGACAGACCGTATTGTTTTTTATGCCATCCAAACCTATGAATCAAATGATCTGAGATAAAAGTATGGAATTTCAAAATTATTATATTTTTACAATCGTCAGGTGGGCCACACCACATAAAAAAATGGACGGTTACCCAAAAAACTCGACTTGATGATTGGATTGTTATGATTTTTAAAGGGTCCAATTTTTGTGGTTGGGATAGCCTTTTGTACGGTTGGATTCCATACATACACCCAGGTTGCTCCCACTGGAACCGTTTGTAGAATAACTCACCGTACAGATGTTTGTAACAGATACGCAATCCGAGTCCGACTTTGGTTTCGCCGAGTTCGAGAGTTTGTTTTGCATCTGCGGCGACTCAAAATCGCTAGCATGCGTCGCCTCAGTGGTAAATAGTCGGGTAATCTGCACCGTCCATCTTGTCCATGCTATCATAAATAAGCAATGACCAGATAATGGCGCATTAGAGATGATCTGGGCCTTAGATTTATGAAGATTCATGTGGGCCATTGAAAACTTTCCTTTTAATGTTTTACATCAATCCGCACACGAAGATGATTCGAATCATCCGTTCAGTCGTAAGTTTCTTACTGTAGCTCCTGTTTACAATCATGGAACCATCTAGTCATGGGGCCCACAGTGATGTTTGTGAGAAATCCACCCGTCCATCCGTTTTTCAAGCTCATTTTAGGAATGCGACCAAAAAATTAGTCCGATAAAAAACTCAAGTGGGCCACACGAGAGGAGACAAATGGATTGAACGGCCACCGTTGAAACATTCGTATGGCCACAAAAGTTTTGTATCGGGCTAATCTTTTTTGGTTTTCAGTTTACCCCAGTTGGAATGACCTTATAAACTGCTTGGATAGCATATAAACATCAACATGGGCCCAGGAAGGTTTCAACGGTAAGCATTTCTTCCCCGGTTTTCCCTCTCGTATGGCCTCCTTAAGTTTTGGATCCACCTGATTTTTAGTCTCATCTCCTGCAATGATCTGCCAAAACAGATGGACGGAATGGATTTCTAACAAATATCACGGTGGGCCCCACCTAGCTTCCAGCGTAGGAACTTCCTGCGAAGGCTTTACGGGAAATCGGCGTCCCTGACACTCCTCTTAGCATAACGGAAAGGAATAATTGTAAACACCTCCCTTAGATATAAAGAAAATTGTAAACACCCCCTTGTATTTTGGATTATTACACACATTCCCCTTTGTTCCAAAGACTTCTCCATCTCCCAGCAAAAAAATAATAATAATAATGCCTTCATCTTAGTTGAGCAATTTACTCATCTGACATATGGGCCCACCATAGTACCTACATGCTGTTCAAACTGGTCAACATGGTCACTCCACTGTGAAAATGAGACATCCTAAAAATCAAGCTTATTCAAACATCATGTAACCTACCATTTAAATTTGGAAGTTTTTGGATAGTTGTCCATTTATACATGAGGTGATTTCCACTTGATATATAATTAGATTAGCTATATACTTTCAGTGTTCAATATTTATGGTTTAATGATTATTATTTTCACATGCACTCACACCCTACACACACTGGTGCACTCACACCACGACGGAATTTCACCACAATGGGTATTTGAACCCATGACCTCGTGTTGAAGCTCCTATGATTTAGCAAACTTGGTGGATGGGTTGGATGCCATTCATACATAACAAAGGCCCTCACATGCAAGCAAAAACAACTCAAATAAGAATATTTGAGTCATTTTATGAAGATTCCTCTAACACCTCTAACAAGGGAAAGGTGTTTATAGTAATCAAATACAACATAATGGTGTCTACAATTGTTATAAAAGAAAGGGGAGGTTTAGACAATTATTCCTTACAAAACAATCTATCAATATTTGTTTCATTGTCATAGAATATAAGGGAGGTGTTTACAATTATCTCTAAGTGAAAATCTATAAACACCGTTACCTGTTTTGTTCGCTAAAGTGAGAACGGCTTACAACGGTCATGAAATAGAATGGAGGTGTTTTCCGTTATTCCTAACAAAAAACGTATAAATACGATTTCCTCTTTCAGTCAGCGAAAAGCGAAAAGTTTACAAATGTTGTAAAACAAACAGAGGCGCAACATCTCTATACAATTTCCTCTTTTGGTCGCCGAAAAGTGAAATACTAGCAAATGTCATAAAACAAACGTAGGCGTTGACGATTCTCTCTAATTGAAAACCAGTGAATGCCGTTTACTTTTTGGGTTGCTAAAAAGAGAATGGCTTACAATTGTCATAATATCGAGAGGAAATACTTCCAAATATCCCTAGCCGAAAACCAATAAATAATGTTTGCTCTTTTAGTTGTTGGAAGAGAATAATTTCTAGTTATCATAAAATAAAAGGGATTGTTTACAATCATATAGGTTGTTAACGAGTTGAGCTTCAGGCTGCATTTTGAATTATTTGGGCTGGTCTTTGATGTTGGACCTATTTAAAATTTTGCATTTGCTAGGCCTAAGCCCAACCCATCAACATTCCTATGAATATCCTTAACCGACCCCCCCCCCCCCCCCCCCCCCCCCCCCCCCCCCCCCCCCCCCCCCCCCCCCCCCCCTCTACTTATTCAGCAGATAAGTATGTTTGGATGGGTTCCACCTTAGATGTGAGTCATTCATCATTAGGGGCCAACCTTTAACATGCACCATTCACCTTTAATATTGGTCATCCATCATGTGGGGCCCACCATCAATGTTATTGTCCATCATGTGGGCCCCACCTCCGATGTGGGTCGCCCATCATGAGGGGCCCGCCTTGGATATGAGCCGCTCATCATTAGGTCCGATCTTTAATGTGGATTGTCCATTCACTTTGGAGGAGCAGCTATTCAGCTGGAGTCCAGACCTCTTATTGACAAAGGCAAGACCTTTTGGTGCATGGTGCCTTTGGTATCTGCTGGGAGATTTGGAAAATAAACTCTAAAATATTCAAAGATATCCAGAACACCACTACTGCTAGGGCTGCCAACAGGCTAGGTTTGGGCCAGAATGAGATCTGTCCAAGCCTGTCCTGCAAAGTAAAACCCAGGCCCGAATCTAGCCTTGGCCAAGACAGACAGGCCCAACTATGCATGGCCCAGGCCCAGGCCTGAGTCCAGCTGGTGCCTGAGCCACCACCCCCCTTTGCGCAAGATCTAGGCTGTTCATTTGGCATGCCCAATCATGCATGATATTGACAAAATTGCCGTTGAAACCTTAAATGGGTTGAGCCAGGCCAGGCTGGGGGCTCTTTAATGCAGTCTAAGCCCGGCCTGTTAAGTAAATGGGCTTACATTTTAGGCCTGGGTCTGGCCCTCGGGCCTCATACTTAAAACACAGCCCGGCCCGAGCAGGCCAAGCCTGAAAGCTCGACAAGCCAGCTCAGCCCATTGACAGCCCTCAATGCTGCCCTGCTGGACAAAATGAAAGGGACCATTTCTGATTGGGCCTCAGTTATCTCCTAAGTTTGCAGGATTGTCTGCTTCAATCACTGTAAGAAGCAGTTTCCCTCTCCATGATCTATGAATCATGAACTGTATTCAATCAACACTGAAAGAGAAGTGGAGTAATTGTGTAAAGATAAATATACAAGTCTGGGATTACCTGTTTTCTAGCTGATTACCACGAGCTGCGATTTTCAAACAGTGAAAGGTTGTAAGAAGCATGACAATGATCATCCTCGGAATCATGACCTGTTGATTTCCAAGTTACTGTACATCCTCACAACAATACCAGAGAGAGCAAGTGTACAACTAATCTAGCTCCCCTGAAGAAGAAAAAAGAGGGGAAAAAAAAAAAAAAAAAAAATGAAGCTCCAAAAAGAATCTGCAATGAAAAATCAGCACCTGAACATTGCACCAAAACCACACAGGACATGATTCAGATGAAGTGAAACCACGATTAGCATTCGACCATTCAACATCCACATACAACATACAGTTTGAGAAACAAATGTAGATGTTTGCAACAGAGGATGTTTTCTTGATTGCAGCACTCAAGAGTTCAGATGCTTTTCATTGATGGTCAGCATGAGAGATCTGGTATTACTTCTTTCAGATGTTCAGAATTCAGTGGGTAGCAGGAAAATTGATCTTTGGATGTCATTATGGGCTGGGCTGCTGCTCCAATTTCAGAAAGGGGAAGCTCTGTCTGGAAACTGATCCCTGTACACTGTGTTAGGGCTCTCAATGGGTCGGATCTGGATCGGATCCAGTGGGATCCGGCTCCAAGTCCGTATATCTGTAGATGGATTTGGATCGGATTCAGATCCAACTCGGATCCAAAAGGCGATATCCATTTCCGATCCATTTATAAATTGTTAGATCCATTTCCGATCCAAAATTCATATAACTATCGGATTCGGGTTGGATCTAGGTCCAATTTCACCCCATTACAAATCTAAAAAATATATATATATATAATATAAAATATATAATGTAATATATTTAATTTAGTAGAAAAATGATACAAATCCCACTATTCACTGTGGTATGGTCGACCTAAGAGTGGCATGTCTCAATTTTGAGACATGGCCTAAAATAATCTGTAAAACAGATGGCCAGCATGAATATAACATATACAGTAAGGTGACAATGAGTCAGATCTTAATCGGATTCAGGAGCGAACTCAGATATGTTCCTGTGAATCCAAATCCGGTCCATTTAATTAATCGAACTTATTTTAAGATCCAAATCCGGTCCATTTAACTAATCGGACCTATTTTAAGATCCAAATCCGCATTATACGGATTCAAAGCGAATCGGATCTCAGATCTGACCCGCTCCATTGAGAGCCCTACACTGTGTTATGGGGTATTTGGATGGAGAAATTCTACAATCTTCGAAGGCAGTCTCCTCTTATACCTCCCCCAGTTGGAAATTGCTTCATTGGTTTTTGAATGGGTTTTGGGGCTGCCCGATTTTATTGGGTTCTCAGTTTCTTCAATTCAGAGGGGCCTGGGATCTCTTGCCTTTGGGTGATTTCCTGGTGGGGTAGCCAGATGGAGTTGCCTGGTTTGTATCTGGCCATCTTTTGCTTTTTTTGTGTAGCACTTCATGTAGCTGCCCATGCGAGGCAAGGTGACTCGGTTGGAGTCATCATTTTTGTCCCCCCACCCTTCTTCACAAATGAATCAGTCATCAACAAAGGGAGAGAGAGAGAGAGAGAGAGAGAGAGGAAGAAAAAAAAGTAGAGAGAAGAAAAGAAGAAGAAGAAAAGTGTACATGTGACAACAGAATCAGGTATCAAACCTTAGAGGCTTCTACAAAATCCTATGAATGAAAATATTGTGATACAAACTGAATACAACTTATCTACGACAGCTCTTTGTTGTTCTTTTGTGCTTGTCAACTTATCCACCACGGCTCTTTGTTGTTCTTGTGTGTTTGTCTGTGAGAAATAGCTGCTGTTTTTTTTTTTTCTTCTAATGAATGGGTCATTTTATTATTTAAAAACAGAAAACATGGAGTACAACAAGGGGTGCATCCCTCAATGCATTACACAGTCCATCTCATTGCTTGATTGTGCTTCCCGAAGTCGAAGAGATAATCCCCACCTAGCCACTAAATTCAATGATACTAGTTGACTCTCTTCCGAAACCACTCTTTAGCCAATCTATCCACTCTCTCTTGTTGCACCGCATTGAATGTGTGAACACATCACCTCCAGTGCGAAACCACTCTTTAGCCAATCTGTCCACTCTCTCTCTCTCGTTGCACCGCATTGAATGTGTGAACACATCACCTCCAGTGCTGCGCAAAAGTCCCTCGCCTCTTCCATTAGATCCTCAACCTCGAATGGGCATTCGCCCACAGACAGCCATGCAAGAGCAACCCTGGAATCAACTTTGATGACTCCCTTGTATCACAGGAAGTTTGGATGGCAAATTGGCATAGCAGAAGATTGATAATGTCCCATACAAGAATTAAACTGACTAAGATGTACTGGTGCTGCCCCTACTGGATGTGAGAACCAGAGTCGAGTCCTGCTGATGCACTGGTTTGTCCTGCATGAAAACACTATGTAATCCAGACTGGAGAAATAATAAATAATAATAATAAAAAAAAATGAACTACACTTGTGATGGTAGCTTTTCTACTTTGCTATAGCTGACTGTTTAAATTAATTGGCTACTAAAAAATTAATGTTTTTCTTTTTTCTTTATTTACATGAACAAGTTGGTTGCACATGTAAAAATTGGCTTTTTGAAGAGTCTTAGCAATCAGTGTTGATGAGTATTAACACATCAACAGTGTAGTTATCATGATATCAAAGAGAATCGGGAGCTGAAACCTCAACAGTTCATCATTATAGTTAGCTGAGAACCATGCACATGCTTTCCAGAGTTAAAACTATAACAATAGGATATTCAAGCAAAAAGCAGTTCTAACTTGTGATATTGCAGGTTTCTTGACGTGAAACCAACTACAGAGACTCAAATATTCATATAGCTCTTGTTGACTAATAAAAAACGTCCCATATCATACGTTTATGAACTTAAAAAATTAGGGAGAAGGATAATTAACCCATGGATACAAATAAAGAGGTTTGCTGGCAACACAGGTGATACAGATGCCAATCTGGCAGGTGTGGGTAGGGATGCAACTCGGGCAGGTCAGGGTTCAGGGTGAGGGTAAACCCGAGCCCAAGCCAATCTCAAGAGGAGCAGCCTGAGGCCCAACCCATCCTAAGCTACCCAACCTGAGGTAACCCTAATACGATTTGGGTTGGGGAGGATTGACACCAGCAACTAGAAATCTGACACAAAAAATTAAACATCTGGAAATCAAATAATGTGTCAGAAATCCGGGCCATTCATCAGCTAGTGCACAATGTGAACATGCCATGGACCAAAAGTAATGTTGGTTTGCTAATTTGGCAAGTCAAACTTGCATGAGAAAAATGGACGTTTAGAAAGAAAAGTCCAACTGTTTAGTGTTCAAATTTCATCAGCTAGTGCACAATGTGAACACGCCATGGACCAAAAGTAATGTTGGTTTGCTAATTAGGCAAGTCAAACTTGCCTGAGAAAAATGGGCCTTCAGAAAGAAAAGTACCAACTGTTTAATGTTCAAATTTCATCTGAAGAAGGTGATGGTCAAAATCATCTGTTCAGCGTAATTTTGTTACCATGGCCCACATGGCATAAAGTCCACAACATGGATGATTCCGATCATTGGGCCACTCAGCATGTGGGCCCTGGTTTCCAACGATGATTCGGATCATTCTAAGAATGAATTTGGAAGATGAAGAGATGGAATATTTCCATGCCCTCCAGTTCATACTTTGCTCAGCAAGGTTCACCTATCAGGCTATCACCTTTGTTTGCAGACACTAAAATCTTGGAAATGGGATCTTACAGCAGGTTCACAGCTAGATCCTTCCTTCGACGTTTATCAAGGGACAGGAAAGTATACTACACCAAACTATTACCCACACCAAACACACACACACACAAGAATTACAGCATTTATGGGGTTAGCAGTTGGACAAAATTTAACAGTCGAAAAACTGCAATGCCCCAGCATGCTCCTCCCGACTAGATGTATTATGCGCAAAGGAAGCATCGAAAGCAGTCATCATCTGTTCCTTCACTTTGGAGCAGCAGCTCTACAGTTGGAGTCCAGTCCACTTATTGGCGGAGGCAAGACCCTTTGGTGTATGGAGCCTTTGCTAACTGCTGGGAGATATGGAAAATAAATGAACTCCAGAATATTCGAAGATATCCAGATCTACACTACTGCTAGAGCTGCCAACAGGCTAGGTTCGGGCCAGAATGAGGTCTGTCCAAGCCCGTCCTGCAAAGTAAAACCCAGGCTTAAATCCAGCCAAGGCCCTTGATGGGCCAAGACAAATAGGCCCAAGCCTAGCCCATGCTGATTGTACATGGCCCGAGCCGAGGCCAGAGTCCAGCTCGAGCCTGAGCCTGGTCACCCTCTTTTGTGCAAGATCTAGGCTGTTCATTTGGCACACCCAATCATGCATGATATTGACAAATTGCCGTTGAAACATAAATGGGTTGAGCCAGGCCAGGCTGAGGGCTCTTAAATGCAATCTAAGCCCAGCCTGATTAGTAAACGGGCTTACATTTTAGGCTCGGGCCTGGTAACCCAGCCCAGCCCGAAGCAGGCCAAGCCTGAAAGCTTGACAAGCCAGCTCAGCCCATCGACAGCCCTAACGGCTGCCCTTCTGGACAAAATGGAAGGTGCGATTTCTGATTGGGCCTCATTATCTCCTATGTTTGCAAGGTTGTCTGCTTCACAGGTTGGGAGAGATTGGTTAGCCTTGTGGTTTACTGTATCAGCTTGGTTAAATACCTTAGTTTAACTCGGTTATCTTGACCCTTCAGTTTTTTCTTGGTTTTCTTTTGTTTAATCCACAACATGGATGGTTCCATCATGATCCTTACTTTCCATGGAGGCCATGATTTTATGTCTATATCATGCATATAGTCATAACTCATTAACTTATATGTCTATGTAACGCATGTAACTTGCAAGGTTGGTTTGGATTGGGTCGAGTTGCACGAGGCCTCAACCCATGCCCAACACAACATGGGGTCAGGTCGAGAATTTTCAGCCCCCAAGCCAACCTGAGTACCCAACCTAAAGTGTGGGCTGAGGCAGTCAGGTTCAGGTTGAACCCAACCCAAGTTGCAACCCTACATCTAAGACACATCTAACAGGTGCGTGAGGTGGGTACTGCAGTGAAGATGACCACGCACACAAATCAGAATAGGCCTCTCATCAGCCAAGTCATGCATGTACATTGAATCTGAACCACTGGCATGTTTCCCAATAGGGCTAGCCCGCTGGATGACTGAATTGGCCAGGTTCATTTCCACTGTGGGACCCACCTTATGGACTGCTCAGATGTCCACCACACTTGCCAGTTTGGCAATGTGCTGCATGCAAAGGTGTGTGTGGTGAAGGTGCAAGTGGAGCTAGCAAACCTCTACAAAGCATCATGGACAAGGAAACCACCAGATTGTAAGAAGCAGTTTCCCTCTCCACGATCTATGAATCATGAACTGTATTCAATCAATGCTGAAAGAAAACTGGAGTAATCGTTTGAAGATAAATGTATGAGTCTGGGATTACCTGTTTTCTAGCTGATCAACACGAGATGTGATTTTCGAACAGTGAAAGGTTGTAAGAAGCATGACAATGATCATCCTCAGAATTATGACCTGTTGATTTCCACGTTATTGTATATCTCAATTGTGCACCAAGTTGGATAAAATCCATTCCGGTACATTTCTTCCATCCATCTCTCAGCATCCTTTCGCCTACCATATTTGCAGAAACCATGTACAATAATGTCATAAGTCCATCGGTTGGGCTCATAACCTTTCTTCCGAATCCTATTAAATAACTCACAGGCGAAGTCCATTCTCCCCTGCATCGTTAGTGCTCTCACTATCATATTGTAAGTATAAATATCAACTGGAAAGAACTGTTCGACCACTTCTTCCAAGTTGTCAAGATGTTCCTTCATTCTGATCCCACCAGAGAATGCACCCACAAGCTGGCCGAGCATCAAATTTCTCGACGGAGCCGCTGCCCCATCTACGTCTCCCGACTGAACCCAAGCTCGGTTAAGCTCTCGATTCTTCAAAGTGTGTAACAAAAGCACATTGCAAATGAAAGAAGAGACCGGACGACCAGTTTCCTCAAAGTCCTTAAGAACCTTCACAACCATATCATAATTCCCAGCTGTGCATAACACATGTACAAGCTCCTCGTAGCAATGGAGGCTCGGAATTAATCCCTTCTCCCTCACCTCCCTCCACAGCATTAGTGCTAGCTCTGGTCTGCTGGCCTGACAAAGACCCACGATCATGATATTGTAGAGCCTGTTGCTGGGCTCCTGTTTCCCGCACAAGTCGTTAAAGAAATTCAGAGCGTCGGCGATCCGTTTGCTTTTCAAATAGCTCTGCAGCATGAGAATGTTGGTGTCTATATTGGGTTGGATGCCTCTATTCACCATCCTCTGCAACACTTCCCTGGCTAGCTCAGGCTTCCTGCCATGCCCAGCCCCGCCGATGAAGTAGTTGTAGATGCGACGATCATGTTTGTGGCATGACAACTGTATGTCAAGTAAGTTCAGAACCTGATCCAAATTACCCAATTCGCATAGGCAACCAATAACAGCTTGATACAAGCTCCGGGTTGGAACATGACCATTCTCTTGCATTTCAAGCAGCAGCCTCGAAGCCATATCTCCCCTTCTTAAATTGCTAAAGCCACGTATGAGATTAACATAAGTATACCTATTCAGCACACTACCTGTTTGATTAAATTTCACAGGCACCATATAGCCCTCGTCCGCCTTTCCGGCCTTGCACAGGGCAGATATATACTGGACACAAACAGCATTGCTTGGCTTGATATTCCTCTGGAGAGCAATATCAACGAGCTTGTTCATCTTATCCAACTTCCCCTCCCTGCACAGTGCCTCTGCAAGAATATCGAATGTCCGTTTTCCAGGGAAGTACCCTTGCTTCAGAGAATCCTCCAACACATGGCAGGCCTCATCAGTGCTCCCATCCCCGACAAGTGCATTGATCAGACAGTTAAACGCCAAGCTATTCGGCGTAAGCCCAATCTCCAGCCTCGAAGTGTACAATTCAATCGCCACATCGACCATTCCAGCTTTACAGAAGAAACAGAGAGCCGCATTCATGGTTAGCTTATCGGGCGATATCCACCCCTCCCTCATCTCGACAAACAGATCATACACTTCATCAAGCCTATTCTCCATCAATAGCCCACAAATCAGCTTATTATAGCAGAAAACCTCAGGAACATAACCTTCCATCTTACTCTTACTTTGAAAGAAATCCATTGCAGTGTCGACCTGCCGAGCATCGATCAGCTCCTGTATCCAAACTCTGTAAGCGGGGCCCATCCGTACCTTCCCAGACTTCCCGAATTCCTCAATCAGGCCACACGCTTTCTCGAATTTCTTCTGCTTACAGAGGGCTTCGACGAGCACGCTGAGGATGTGTTCATGGATAAAGTCACGATTTGTCTCCAACTCGCGCAGATACAATTCAGCCTCGTCAAGCTTGTTCTGCTTACAGAGATTCTTCATTCTGATACAAGACGTGACATCATTTTCGAGGCCCTCTCATCGTAATCTGCTTCAATACGACATCAACGACGTCAAAGCATTTCTCTTCGACAAGTGCATTCAAGAGGACATGGTATGTGAAGCTATCAAGGTCGAGGCCCTGGAAGCGCATTTTGCCGAACAGCTGGAGTGCGACCTCGGGCTTGCCGGCAACAGCATAGCCCATGACAAGCGTGTCGAAGAAGCGGACTCGGCTGCGCTGACCCTGGTGGGCGAAGGCCCCGAGCCAGTCGAGCATGACGGACATGAGGCGGGCCTGGGAGAGGATCTTGAAGATGGCATGGTAAGTCGCCCGGGTGTGGCGGAAACCGGGCTGGCGGCCCGCCCAGTCGAAGAATTTGAGGCAGGGGAGGACGTCGGACCGTCCGTGTCTGAGGACCCGGATGACGAACGGCTCTGAGAGGCAGAGACCGAGGCGGGAGAGCGCGGGCCCCGCCGCAGAATCGTCGTGGGTGGTGAGGATTTTGAAGATGAGATCGAAGAGGGAGTCGTCCTCGTCGCGGGATCGGAACCATTCCTTGAAGGAGGATGCGATGTCTTTGGGATCGAGATCGAGGTGATGGTCGTTGGGGGCGACGGACGGTGCGATGGATGGGAGGAAGGGCAGATGGAAGGAAGAGGAGAAGGTGGAGATGAGGAGTAGCCTGTGGCTGACGATGGGGGAGAGCAAACAGCGCAGTGCTGCGTGTTTTAGCATTAGAGGTGGTCCGTTTTAGCGCAGCCCTAGCATTTGGGTCGAAGGGCTGAGGTTTTGGACCGGGGTTAAGGTTCACGCGCTGTTAGAAGTGGAGGAGAGAGTGGCGGCGTATTTTAGAGGGACTGCACTGTAGCTCTGCGCACCGTTGAATGAAAGTGGGGCGACCAGAACGCTGTCAGTATCAATTGGTTACTGAACGGTGGTCTGTGGGACCCACCATGATGTATATGTTTTATCCATGACGTCCATCCATTTTTCATGATAATTTTAACATATTATCCCAAAAATGAGGCAGATACAAATTTCATGTGGACCACACCACAGGAAACAGTAGTAATTGAACGCCAACCATTATAAACGTCTTGGAGGCCACAAAAGATTTGGATGAAGCTGATATTTGTTTACTACCTTCATCCAGGTCCGTGTGACCTAATCAAGAGTTTGGATGGAAAATAAACATGACAGTCGACCCTGGAAACGTTTTAACGGTGCGTGTCCAGTCTCCACTATTTTATTGTGGTGTGGTCCACTTGGGATTTGGATCTGCTTCAGTTTTTGAAAAATGTCCTAAAATGACGTGTGAACATATATGAACGGCGTGGATAAAACACATACACCATGGTGGCCCCCAAAGAGCACCGTCCAGTAGCCACCTCGCTACTGTCAGCGTCAGCAGACAATCTGCGTCCGGGCGATTAGATGCGGCTCCAGCCATACCGTGCGCCCAACTTGATGTATGTATTCTACATCCACGCCACGCGGTCCATCCGCTTTGTCAGATCGTTTTAGCGCATGAGCCCGAAGAAGAAGCAGATGTAATCCTCATGTGGATCATAGCATACGAAACGGTGGTGATTGACCATTAACGGGCCATGATAGCAAACATGTTGGATGGCAGATAAACACTACTGAAACATTATGGTAGGGGCCTTCGATCCCCACTGTTTCCTATAGGATGGTCCACCTTAGATTCTTATTTTTCATCATGCCCGAAAATGATCCCGAAAATGGGATGGACGGCATGGTTATAGAATACATAGTGGGCCTCATGGTAAGGACCCGCCGTCTCGCCGCACCTAATCGGCTCCCTTACTGCCGGGCACTATGAACGGTTCACAGCACAAAGATGCATACATGAGACATTCTTGACCATCAAATTAATGGCTCTATCTCGTTTAAGCGAGTTCCATCTCAAGTCATTCTCCTACATGGGACATTATAAATGTGTTTGCATGTTGTTATAGGTAGATTCAAGGAAAGCCCACGGGCTCAAAGACAAGTCCTCAAGCTCAAACACTAGTATTGGGAGCAAGATGGCCAATCAATCATAATAAGAATGAGGGCCGAGGACCAGAACTAATGAGTATAGGCCTCGTACTACTCTCAAGTGGGAACCAAGGATTAAAGCTAACAAGTATGGGGTTGGCCTCATTTGTCGACCTAGGCCTCCGCCTCATCCCTTAGCCTCGGCAGTCAGCCTCATTTGTTGACCTCGGTATCATCCATAGGCATCGACCTCATTTGTTGGCCTCATGCCCCATCCATTAACGTCAGCCTCAACCTCATCCATAGGCCTCACCCTCAACCTCAGGCATCAGACGTCCACGAACCTGAGCATATCCCGCACTGTCATACATCAATGTACGGAGATAACAACCAACTTTCGAAGAATCCAGGCTTAATAATGTCTATCTCGAATAATCTATTAGATCCAGGCGAAAGAAGTATTATTTCAAGAAATCCGAGCATCACACCCATATACAAGATTTACGGATCCACCTAAATCTCTTTGATGATCTTATAAATAGAGGTATTCCTCTACAGCTTAAGGTACGCAATCACACACAGCCATAGAGTGATTTTACTCTCATCGGTCCTTGTACTGGCTTAAGCATCGGAGGTTCCTACGTCGTCATGACCGGCACCCCCCAATCTCTTTTAGTGATTGCAGGTCACTCTATCAGCGCCATTCATTTTCGCATGGACACCGAATGATGAAGATCTACCTGTTGTTCCTTGATCAACATCTATTACGCCAAATTTTAGCGTTAACACATGCCACTAATCATCCGCTCCTTGATGGACGTATACAGGGTACTACCATGCTTTGTCCAGCTAGGAATAGACAATGCCTTTGAGGGGCCACCGTGATCTATGAGTTTTATCCACACTGTCTATTCATTTTTCTATATTATTTCAGGGTGGAAGCCCAAAATTGAGGCAGATCTAAGGTTTAAGTGGACCACACCACAAGAAGCAGCAGAGTGACACCCACAGCTGAAACCTTTTTGGGGCCACTGTGATGGTTAATTGTCAACCAACCTGTTCATAACGCTACACAGACCTGGTTAAGGGAAAACTCAGATGTCGGCTTGATCCAAAACTCATGGCCCCAAATTGTTTTTCAACCATAGTTATTTTAACCACCACTGTATTGTCAACTTGAGCCTTGGATATGCTTTATTTATGATATGGCGAAAAATGGGCGGATGGTGCCAGTAAAACCCATACATCACAATGGCCTCTTACATGTCTTGTTCAATCTAGCTAGGGACGGCCAAGGGTTGTACCCCATCCCTGTGTCCCTCGTTGAGAGACGGTGCTTGGGTACTACCATGGCAGGAGCCAAGTAGCTAGAGACGCACGATCTTGACAGGGGCTCTGTGAGCCCACCATGATGTATGTGCTCCGTGCCTGCCGTCCTTCCAATTATACAAATCATTTTAGGACGTAAGCATGTGGACATCACCTGCATGATTTACCTATCTATTTGTGTGCTTGCCGCTATTTTGGGGCATGGTGCAGTATCTATGGTTTGCTTGGCTTGATTTGATTTCCTTAGTTGTACAATGCCTTTTCAAAATAATAGCAGTAGCTCATAACTATAATAGAATGTGCATAACGAATTATGTTTTGAGTTTAAATGAGATATGAGAAAGAAAAAAGGGAAATCAAGCACTCCTCTTGGATAAAAAAGATAGCAATATGTTCCTAAATCTGACCCTACTTTTGAACTATCTGATATTCTTATGGGTTGACTTTTTTGTAGTTGGCTTGAGTTGAGTAAAATTTAGGCATAGGTATCAAGTTTTCTTTACTTCCTAGGGAGCATGGTTTGGATGTATTTTTGGCTTTTCCTGAGTAGTAAGCCCTCTCTTGAGGGTAGTCTAGGCTTGTCGGGACCTGATGACACCTTCTCTTATTCTCTTTGCCCTTTTCCCTTAATTGAAAACTGGGGGCTGAATTTATAAGCAAAATTCGTCGGCTAACAGTCAGTTAACGGAGGACAGTCATAAAAAAAATTTGCCATACAGGATTATCAGAAGGCATCTAAATCTCCGGCCGCTGGGTATTCGTCAGCTAGTGGTTGGCCAACGGTTTGCTTATGCTAATTTCCTGCGTTTTCTCATCTTTCCTTTGGTTTTTTCTAGTTTGAGTGGTCGGGGGTCGGGGAATATAGACAACTCATTTTCTTCCGGAGGAGGTTCTTGGCTCGAGTGCCTTTGTTTGATGAGCTTTTAACAGTTTTTTTAATAGATATGTGGAGTTTTATAGGATGTGTCAGGGCATGACTTTTAGAAATGGCTACCTATATGCTTCTATTGCGGGGTGGGAAATTGGTAATCTTTAGACCGGGTCTATACCTTTGTTGGGGATGAGTTAGGAGTTCTGCATTCTAAGCTTGATTGGGCATCCAACGGTGATCCAAGAGGGGTGCAGTTTTATTAAAGATTTGTTAGTTGGCTCAAGCGCAGCATGTCTAGACGATTTAGGCAGGGTGTCCACGGCGCGGCAAGAGTAGGCAAATTAAAGGATCAAGGACCACACCACGGCAAGTAGTGTTGACAATGACAACCACCGTGGAAACCTTCTTAGGGCCCACCGTAATGTTTATTTGCCATCAAACTTTGAGAAAAACATAAATGTTAACTTGATCTAATACACCTGTGCCCTTCGAATGTTTATTTGTCATCAAACTTTGAGAAAAACATAAATGTTAACTTGATCTAATATGTTTGTGCCCCTCGAGAAGTTTTCAATAGTAGGCATTCAATCCCCACCGGTTCATGCAACGTGGATTATGCCCTAAATGATATGTCAAGATGGATGGATGGACTGCCTGAGTAAGACACATGATCTATCAAAATGGATGTACTAAGTGGATAAGACACATCATAATGGCCCCAGAGAGCCCTTCCAATGATTGGCTGGTGTTCCAGGCACCAGCAACCTTGCCGGTGTGTTGACGTTTTCCTATCATGAGGTATGTGTTATATCCAAACCATTCGTCCATTTAGCAAGATCATTGTAAAGCTTGAGCCCAAAAATAAGATAGATCCAAAGATCAAGTGGACCACAGTGCTTAAAACAGTGGAAGATTGAATGTCTACCATTGAAACCTTCTTGGGGTCATGGAAGTTTTGTATCAACTTGATATTTGTTTTTTGTCTTCATCCAGGGTTTGTGCGACCTTATGAACAGATTGGATGGAGAAAAAACATTATGGTGGGCCCTACAAATGTTTTAATGGTGGGAATCATTGTCACCATTGCTATTTGTGATGTGGTCCACTTGAGTGTCCAGATATGAATCATTTTTGGGCTCATGCAATAAAATGATCTTGTCAAATGGATGGAAGATGTGGATATAATAAATACATCATTGTGGGCCCACGATTGCTTTGATCTCCTTTCAATTGTCCGGATATTATAGGGCTCGGGAATTGGAGCCCTAATCTTTATACGCCATGTACGTGCACCATCGAGGTCGTTGGTGTGCAGTACACCTGCTAATCCGCTTCCCCAGGATTGGCCCTTTTGGTGGGGTACTAGTACTCAACTAGCAGCCCTTATTAGGTGTGAAGCCCATCTTATATTATGAATTCCTCCAATTTTTTCCATGAAATACTTGGTTTTGACACATGCATCACAATGGACCCCATGATCACTGTTTCATGGAGTAAACATCAAGTGAGCCAAACATCTTCATTGAATCTAGGCCCTTGGATTTTTATTTTTTTTTTCCCGACCCTCCATTTTCTTCCACCTATATGATCTGGTAAGCATGATGTGCTTGATCAGCAGATTGTTACTTCTTTTGCATGCACGAGTGGCCTGAATATATGATATGCATCCAACAATGGGAACAGGTCCTGCAAGGTAAACCCACAGTGCATGTGCTCAATCCAAACTGTCAAAATAGTGGGCTACATGATGGATGGACTTAATCCAAAATTTACATTCAACAGAAACCCTAGCTGTTTGGTTGACACCAATAGATGGCTAAATTAATAATTAATTAATGGTTCACAGTAAATTTTACCAATACAATTGTCCAATCAATGTATTTTCTCATTTATCACTACTCTAGAATGGGACCCACAATGCATGTAGGCAGACATGTAAGGCTATCTAAACCATCCAAATTATGGGGTAACTTGTAGATGGGACATAGCTTGAAAATCACAATGATCAAAGCAATAGCTTGAAAATCACAATGTTCAAAGCAACCTTAACCGTCCAATTAGCTGCTATCAAATGCTCAGATGATTTATAACTACATGGAATGAGAAAGTACATGTCTACTAGGGTTGTCAACGGCGGGCCTGGGGTAGGTCCCAGGCCCGGATTTTGAACTATGATCAGTTTGGGGCATCGGGTTGGCCCTATTCAAAATTATGATTTTTCAGGCCCGAGCCTGGCCCGTTGACACCCCTATGTCCATCCAACATACCAAAAATAATAATAATAACAACCACTCATCATAAATAAGGCCCAATAGATATCAGCCAAAATATTGGGAAATCCTATCCATCCAATTTTTACTGTCTATGAACCTCCTAACCTTTCCATTTTCATTCTAACCATTTCCATCAATGCTATAAAAAGGTATAAAAAAATATATATAAAAAAAAAAACATAAGAAGGTAATTATTTTTTCCATGTCCAACATTCAATACAAGCTCCAATCTCCCATATAAACATAAATACAGTCACAAATTTAAATTAAAAAAATAATAAAATCATATCTCAAAATGGCACATGAGACATGAGTTTGCCGCCTCCAACCATTGTAGAATGCCATTTGAATGGAACTTGTGCCCACATGGCGTGAATGTAACATCCATTCCCACCAAAAACTCGTCGAGGCAGATCCTGCAATCATTACCTCTGGATAAATGCTTCCATAACATTTCTCTGAATGTAAATGTAAAGCTTCGATTGAAGATCTTAATGCAGGTACGGTGCCAACACTACTAATGTCATCGAATGACTCTCTCATAGCTAACAAAAGCACTTCATTTTCATCCAATGCTTGTACGTTTAGAATCTCAATCTTGGGGACAATCTTCGGCTGATTATTTCCCTGTGTTAGAGGCCTCCAATGCCTTCTAACAAGCGAAGTATAAGATCATTTGCCTCAAATCTAGCAGTGGGTTGGGAAAAATGTCCATAGAATTAACTATATTTGAAATACAAATTTAGACATTGTAGGAAGAAACAAAAAATGATATTTGATAGGAAACATTTTTACGTCAACGAGA
Source organism: Liriodendron chinense (assembly GCA_003013855.2). NCBI lineage: Eukaryota > Viridiplantae > Streptophyta > Magnoliopsida > Magnoliales > Magnoliaceae > Liriodendron > Liriodendron chinense. The sequence goes on along the minus strand of PVNU02000637.1, from coordinate 6,222,576 downwards.
GACTGCCATTCTCTAGGAATAGTAACCACTTCTTGAGATTGCCACAATAACAAAAGCTGCTTTGTAATATAAATTTCAACCACCGACATCAATATTTTTATTGTCGTTGTGGTTGTTGTCGTTGTTGTTGTTGTTGTTGTTGTTGTTGTTGGAGGGTGTTTTGATTATTAATGTAGAGAGATATAATGAAGTATAATAGGTTGTAGGAGCTATCAAAGAAGAAAACATTGTAATTGATGAAGTAAAGAGAGAGAAGTATACTTTTTAATAATGAAAGAGGTGCAGTGATAATTTACAATAAAAGAGGAGGATGAAAATGGATTGCATCTGTGGTGTGTTCACGAAGCCAAGTTCTATTGGGCCCGCCATGACGTATGTGTTATGTCCAAACCATTTGTTCATCTGGTGAGAATGTTTCAACACTTGATACAAAAACAAATGAGACAGATCTAAAGTTCAAGTGGACCACATAGTAAAAATCAGTGGTGATGGAATGACTACGATTGAAACCTTCTCAGGGTTACAGAGCTTTTGGATCAATCTGATATTTGTTTTCTACTTTCATATAGGTCTGTGAGACATTATGAATACTTTAGATGGAGAGTAAACATCATGGTGGGACCTATGAATGTTTCAACGGTGGCGTGGTCCACTTAAGCTTTTGGATACGACTCATTGTTTAGTTCATGCCATAAAATGATCTCTTCAAATGGATGGACAGTGTGTATATAATAAATACATCATAGTGGGGCCTACATAACTTGGTGACGTCAACACACCATGCCTTGTGGGTTGATACGTTTTAGATAGATTGTACATTGTTTCCAATGGTGAGCCCCACCTGAGTTTTAGATCAATGTGATATCAGGGATCAAAGATTAAAATGTGGTGGCGCACTTGATGGACGGGTTAGATCTCATTTATATGAAATCGTCCACCCAAATCAGTGAATAGTCACGCAAGCACAGATTCACTGTCATAACCGGAAACTAACTACTTCACCCATAAGTTTTGGATAATTGGGATATATGCAACGGTGAGGATTACTTGGATATATGGTCGGATCTTATTTCTGCAAGTGCTGGGAAAGTGCTCAAACTCTTCCTTTTTAGTAATAATATTTAGATGTTACAAAGCAATCTCCATTCTCCTCACTCATACGAGAAATGCTCTGGAGCATTAAAACTAACAGTGTTGTAGTTGTATTGTGACACTTTAGAGAATCCAAACTATTGATCTAAACAGTTCATGACGTCCAACATACATTTTATGGGCCACAATGAAGACATAACATTGATTTACTACATGTTAACCATTTTATCAATGCCACTAAAATTGGACGGTTAAGATCATGTATAGAAAAACAACAATTTGATCCATCTATTCGTTAAGGACTATCATGGATTGTTTTTTGTTTTTAAAGAATCACTTATTTTTATGAATTCATCATCTGATCAGTTTGATTTTTTACTAAAATGGATGGACGACGTGGATATAGAATACACACATCAAGGTGGACCCATGGTAAGGGCCTTACTTAATCCGCTCTCGATCATCATTCCGATGCTGATGCATCAGGACTTGAAATCACAGGACCGGTTTAACATCGCTTCGGGTAGAATATCTTCATCGCGAGTCATTTGATACTCCGGCTGGGTATGATGGTTGATATGCAGTTATTCACTGACTGTAAAAAGAGAATAACGGCCATGATCATGAAAGAACCATCTAACGAACTATGGGGATCCGTCACACATGCCAACTTGGCACGTACAAGAGGGGCGTGGCTTTGGCGTATCCTCGAATCTACTGATGTGGGTGGGATCCCTGTGCTATGGTCCACCAAAGATTTGGATCTGCTTCATTTTTTTATCATACCCTAAAATGAGCGTCAAAATGGATGAACGGTGTGGATGTAAAGGTACACATCACAATGGCCCCACAACTAGGATACATTAAGACCCACCCAAACCGCCCCCGTACGACAGAAGCGCATCTTGGGCAGTGGCTGCCACCCAGGTACCAAGGGACATAGTTGAGACCCTGACTGTAGGGCTCACCTCGATGTATTCATTGTATATCCACGTCGTGCATCTGTTTTTTCAGCTTATTTTATGATATGGTCCAAAAAAATGAAGCAGATAAAAATTCCAGCTAAACTAGAACACAGGAAATAGTGGCAATTGAACGCCTAACATTAAACACATCATAGCATACACCGTAATGTTTATTGAACATCCAACCTATTTATAAAGTCATATGAATCTGGATGAAATGAAAAAACAAATATCATCTTAATTCAAAACTTTTGTAGCCCAAAAAAGGTTTTTAATGATCAATAACCACTGTTTCCTGTGGTGCAGTCCACTTGAAATTTATATCTGCTTCAGTTATGGGATGATGGCCTAAAATAAACGGGAAAAACAGATGAACGACATGGATATACAATGCAATGTATCGAGGTGGTCCCTACGGTCAAGGTCTCACCACATCGCTGGTTCTGTGGTCGTTACTAATTCGCGCGGTTGCTTGAGAGAGAAAAAAAAACCCGCCACAAGCATACTCTCAAACCTCGTAACTGCCATCTCTCTCTATCTCAAACACTAAAAGAGCTTTTTTTTCCTCTATAGTTTGAATCTTCGTGAAGATGGAACATTGCAATCTGTTCAAATCTCACATCTCTTCCATTTTCTCAATGAATTCGGAGAATGATGCTGGGAAGAAGGCAATCGCTCCTGATTTTATTCTCCTTTCCCCTCTGCTCTCTCGCTCCCAAATCTATTGTATCCGTTGAGATCTTTTCGAAATCAAAGATCAAGAAGTGCCAGAAGCTTTCGAGTTCTGACAGATTGGATTGTAATAAGAAGATCATTTTCAACATGGCAGTTCCAAGCGGATTAGTGAGTGTACATTCAGCCGCTGGAAATATTGAAATTGCAGTTGAAATGATTTCTAATTATACTATTTACCATTGTCATGAGTCTCCGGGGATAAAAGAAATGCCTGAAAATGATTAGTGTTTTAGGATGCAATAGGTTCTGTATGCGTGGGGTCCACTTTTCAGTGATCCAAACCGTTCATTTGTTGATTTTTCACTATTTTTCCTTCTTTTTAAGTGAAATCTAATTGTTCGTCATGTAATACTCCCCACCATGGTCTCTAATGAGAACAAGACTTGTAGAATTACAGTTGTTGATTTAGACTATTTGTGTGATGAGACCTACTGTGAATGGGCTATTGTTAAAAAATTTGAGGGGTCGTTTAGACGGTGGTAAATGGATTACTAGTAAATCACTTAAATGCTAGTAAATCACTTAAATACTAGTAAATGATTTACAATTGTCTTTTTGGCTTTAAGTTATAAATGATGTATTAGTAAATCATTTACAGTGTTTGGATAGCTTATAAATGGTTGCTAGTAAATCATTTATAGTGTAAAATTCAATAAAATAGTTGTTTGCATTTACTACCTACTAGTAAATGAAATTGTAACTTTTTGCTAGTAGATGAGAAGAGGCATTTATTAGTAAATCACTTACAAGTAGTAAATGATTTACTAGCAAATGAGGGAGGGCATCTAAACACAAATAGTGATGATTTACTAGTAAATCATTTATAGGCTATCTAAACGACCCCTAATCAGTTGGACATTTTCAATTGTGCAAACGTTGTGGGTACATGGTACAATCAAATTGAATAAAAGAATATCGATTTGGATACATACCTTTTACATGAATATTAATCCATTAAATTTCTTCATGGACACAATAGAAAGATAAAAATATGGGTATCTAGATTAATATCTAACAACTTAATAGCTACTATGCCAGTAATTGCAATTAACAAATTTCGAACACATGCAGGAAGAAACAAAAAATGATATTTGATGAGGAACATTTTTACGTCAACGGGAAACTGCTACTCTCTAAGAACAGTAACCACTTCTTGAAATTGACACCACAACAAAAACTTCTTTGTAACGTGAATTTCAACTACTACATCGATATTTTTATTGTCATTGTGGTTGTTGTTGTTGTTGGAGGGTGTTTTAGGTCATTATTGTAGAGAGATCTAGAAAAGTATAATATGTTCCAGGAGCTGCTAAAGAAGAAGACATTGTAACTGATGACATAAAGAGAGAGAAGTACACTTTCTAATAATGAAAGAGGTGCAGGTGATAATTTATAGTAAGAGAGGAAGACGGAAATGAACTACGTTTGTGGAATGGTGACGAAGCCAAGTTTTGTGGGGCTTGCCATAATGTAGGTGTTATATCCAAACCGTCTGTCCATCTGGTAAGAATGTTTCAACACTTTATACAAAAAATGAGATGGATCTAAAGTTCAAGTGGATCACATAGTAAAAATCAGTGGTGATTGAATGACTACCATTGAAACCTTCCCAAGGTTACAAAACTTTTCGATGAATCTAATATTTGTTTTCTACTTTTATACACATCTGTGAGACATTATGAACAGTTTAGATGGAGAGTAGATTTCATGATGGGCCCTATAAATGTTTCAATGGTGGCATGGTTCACTTGAGCTTTTAGATACGACTCATTTTTTGGTTCATGCCGTAAAATGATCTCTTCAAATGGATGGATAGTGTGTATATAATAAATGCATCATAGTGGGGCCCGCAGAACTTGGTGACGTCAACACACCATGCCTTGTGGGTTTATAGGTTTTAGGTAGATTGTTGACGCAGGGAGGACGTGGTAGGTCGATCACTGTCTCCCTAACCGATAGTTTCTCGAATCCACGAGAAGAAAGAAAAGATAAAAAAGAGGAATTTAATTCCAAATAATTATTTATTGAAGATTGAATGAATAAAAATGAAATTACAATGCATATAAATATAAAACTAAACCCTATACAAAGTATCAGACTCCAACTCCAACTTAAACTCCTAGAAAACATAACTTACTAAAGTAAACTTACTATTTATAGAAGTCGTTCAATCCTACTAGAACTCTTGGTTTTCGGCCAAAAATAGAAAGTTATCAAACGGCCTCAACCACGTTGTTCTACGAAATATTCTAAGCCCTTTTCATGCTGGGCACTAACTCTAAAACCCTACAGATGCAAAGTTATGATCGAATTAAAACTTACTATAAATAGTAAAACTGAAAATAAATAGCCTAATGACCGTCGATACGGTCGAATCTCGCGATTCCGGCTTGGGCAACCCGACGTAGCGGGTTGGTTGGCTAAAGTAGCTCGAGCTATCCCAAATTGATATATTATACGTCCCGTAACTCATTCCGGATTGTGAGATACGACCAATTTACGGTCCTCACGGTCCGGATCACTTTCGACCTCGTCCGGTCTTCTTTTGCTCCATCTGGGCCATGAAATAATCAGCGACCCGTTCTACATCAATTGTACATTGTTTCCAATGGCGAGCCCCACCTGAGTTTTATATCAATGTGATATCAAGGATCAAAGCCTAAAATGTGGTGGCGCACTTAATGGAAGAGGTGGATTTCATTTACATGAAATCGTCCACCAAAGTTAGTGAATAGTTATGCAAGCACAGATTCACTATCATAATCGAAATTAACTACTTCATCCGTAAGTTTTGGATAATTGGGATATGTGCAACGGTGAAGATTGCCTAGATATATGGTCGGATCTTATTTCTACAAGTGCTAGGAAAGTTCTCAAATTCTTCATTTTTAGTAACAATATCTAGATGTTACAAAGTGATCTGCATTCTCCTCACTCATACGAGAAATGCTCTGGAGCACTAAAACTAACAGTGTTATAGTTGTATTGCGACGCTTTAGACAATCCAAACCATTGATCTAGACTGTTCATCAAGTCCAACACACATTTTATGGGCCGCAGTGAAGACATAACACCGATCTGCTACATGTTAACCATTTGATCAATGCCATTAAAATTGGATAACTAAGATCATTTATAGAAAAACAAAAATTTGATCTAGGGCTGCACATCTGCCCCGCTAACCTGCCCAACCCGCCCGACCCGACCTGGCTGAGAAAACGGTTCAGTCCCGAGTAGATACGGCTGGACCGTTTTTAATTTAGATACGGTTTAGGGTACATGTCAAACCCGCCTGACACGACCTGTACCCCGACCCGTGTATCTCAACCCATTCCACCCAACCCAAACCGCCCCGTTTATACTAGTTTATTGCTTTTAGAAATATCTATACAGCATTATCAATAGGTTGAATGGTCAATAAACATTAGGGTGGACTCTAGAATCTTTTAATGGTGAGAGTTCAATGACCACTAATTTTTGTGGTGTGGTCTACCTAAAGCTTTTATCTGCTTCCTTTTTGGGACTATGTCCTATAATAATCTGGAAACATAGATGGATAACATGAATTTACAATATACACATCGAGGTGAGCCTCATGGTTAGGGTCTCACCCACATGGCTAGTTTCAGGTCTCACCGACTCTCACCCAAGCTGCACTCATCTCACACTCACAAGGAGCGAATTAGGTGACATCCGGGATCCACCAAGGTGGGTGGCCCCTGACTGTGTGTCTTAAATCCACACCATCTAACTATTTTGAAAGATCATTTTAGGAAATGATACCAAATATGAAGCTGACTCAAATCTTATGTGGACCACACCATAGAAACATAGTCCTAATCCGACCCTGACCCGACCTGATCGGGTTTAGCATATAGGGTAGGGTAGGGTTAGGGTTAACCCTTTTACAAGTAGGGTAGGGCTAGGGTTAGGGTTAACCCTTTTACAAGTAGGGTAGGGTTAGGGTTGGGTCAGCCCAACCCAGTCACGACCTGGACCGAAACCCGTACCTTTAAATATATTTAGGTTCGGTCCAAGGTTGGGCCCAACCCGACCTTGACCCTACCCGTGTGCAGGCCTAATTTGATCCATCTACTCCTTAGGGACTATCATGGATTGTTTTTTGTTTTTAAAGAATCACTTGTTTTTATGAATTTATGATCTTATCAGTTTATTTTTTGCTAAAATGGATGGACAGCTTGGATATAGAATACATACATCAAGGTGGACCCACAGTCAGGGCCTCACCTAATCTACTCCCGATCATCGCTCAGGTGCTGCTGATGCATCAGGACTCGAAATCACAGAGCCGGTTTAACATTGCTAAAGTTAGAATATCTTTATCGCGAGTCATTTGATACTCCGGCCGGCTATGATGGTTGATATGCAGTTATTCACTAACTGTAATAGAGAATAATGACCATGATCATGAGAGGACCATCTTACGAACTAGGGGATCCATCACACGTGCCAACTTGGCACGTACGAGAGGGGCGCTGCTTTGGTGTATCTTCAGATCTACTGAAGTGGGTGGGATCCCTGTGCTACGGTCCACCAAAGATTTGGATGTGTTTCATTTTTGGATCATGCACTGAAATGAGCTGTCAAAATGGATGAACGGTGTGGATGTAAAGGTACATACATCACAGTGGCCCCACAGCTAGGGATACACCGACCTCGGTGGATCAGGATCCACCCAAACCACGCCCATACGACAGACGCGCGACTTGGCTGCCACCCGGGGACGCGGATTAGCTCCTGACAGGTTGAGTAGCTATCTTCACTGCTGTAGTGAGGTCGCCAGATTCTATGAGGCCCACCAGGATGTATGTGTTGTATCCACACTGTCCCTCCATTTTTAGAGATCATTTTAGCGCATGATCCAAAGAATGAAACAGATCCAAAGCTCAAGTTTACCTCACCAAAGAAAACAGTGGGGATTGATCTCCTACCATTAAAAACTTATTGGGGTCACAGAAGTTTTTGATTAAGCTGATATTTTTGTTTTCCCTTCTTCCATGTCTGTGTGAACTTATTAACAAGTTAGATCTCAAATAAACATCATGGCGTGCCCTAGGAAGGTTTCAGCGGTCACATCACTGCCCCCACTTTTTTCTTTGGTGGGGTCCACTTGAGAATTGGATCTGCTTTCCTTATTTATACCATGCCTTAAAATGATCTCTCCAAATTGATGGACGGTGTGGATACAACACACACATCATGGTGGGGCCCACAGAAGTTGGTGACGTCACTTCAGCAGCCAGATATCTACTCAATCTGTCAGTAGCTAATCCGCGTCCGCCACTTGGGGACCAGCGAAGTCGTTGAGACCCTGACCGTAGGGCTAACCTCGATGTGTTCACTGTATATCCATGCCGCCCATCTGTTTATTTCAGGTTATTTTATGATACGGTCCAAAAAAGAAGCAGATAAAAATTTTAGGTGGACTACACCACAGGAAATAGTGGTCATTGAACGCCCACCATTAATAGTAATTTTCATTGAACATCCAACCTGCTTATAAGGTCATACAAACCTGGATGAAATGAAAAAAAAAAAAAAAAAAAAACAGCTTTATTCGAAACTTTTGTGGCCCACAAAAGGTTTTCAATGGTCAACAACCACTGTTTCCTGTGGTGCAGTCCACTTGAAATTTATATCTCCTTTGGTTCTGGGACCAGGGCCTAAAATAAGTTGGAAAAAAAAGATGAACGGCATGGATATACAATGCAGTGCATCGAGGTGGTCCCTACGGTCAAGGTCTCACCACTCGCCGTTCGCTTGAGAGGGAAAAAAACCGCCACCAAACGCTCTGATTGTGCGGATTAAACTCTGTTGGGCCCACCTAGAATGTATGTGCTTTATCTACTCTGTCCATATATTTTTCCAGCTCATTTTAGGGGTTGAACCCAAAATTTAAGAATATCCAAATCTCAAGTGGACCATGCCACGGGAAACAGTGGGAATAATGATTTCCACCGTTGAAACCTTCCCAGGCCCCACAGTGATGTTTATTTGTCATCCAACCTGTTCAGAAGATCATATGGATATGGATGAAGGGAAAACACAAATATCATCTTGATCCAAAACTTCTGTGTCCTCTGAGAATTTTTCAATGGTAGACATTCAGTTCACACTTTTCCTGTGGTGTGGTCCACTTTAGATTTTAATATACATCGTTTTTTGGTACCATACCTAAAATTTTCTGTTAAGATGGATGGACAGAGTGGATAAAATACATAAATCAGGGTGGGCCCCACAGAAGCGTGCGGAGTTACTCACTACGCAATCTGCTTCCCTCCCAAACGGGAGCGAATTAGGTGTTACCCCGGGAACAGTTAGTGGGTGTTATCCCTACCGTGTGGCCGACATGGATAGTATTTTGTATATCCACGCCGTCCATCTGTTTCTCCAGCCCATTTTAGGATTGTCTTCCAAAAATTTTGCAAATACAAATCTCAAGTGGACCATACCACTGGAAACAGTGATGATTGAGTGCTCACCATTAAAATTTCAAAGAGCCAATCGTAAGGTTTTGGTAATGTTTATTTGAAATCTAATCTCTTCATAATGTCAAGAAGATCTGGATGAAGGGAAAATTTAAATATCAGATTGATCTAAAACTTTTTGGCCCGCAAAATGCTTTTAATGATTATTCATCACGTTTTCTATTGGTATGGTCCACCTGAGATTTTTACCTTCTTATAATTTTGGATCTCGCCATAGAATTAGGCTTAACATCAAATGAACGGCATGGATATACAAAAAATACATCAAGGTAGGCCCCACACGGTAGGGGTAACACCCACTAAGGTGTCACCAGGGTAACACCTAATTCGCTCCCCTCTCCAAACGTCGTAACTGCCATCTCTCTCTCTCTCTCTCTCTCTCTCTCAAATACTGAAAGTGCTTTTTATTTATTTTTTATTTTTTACATCCTTTTTCTTTTCTAGTGTTTGAATCTTCGTGAAGACGAAACACTGCAAGCTCTTCAAATCTCACATCTCTTCCATTTTCTCTACGAATTCGGAGAATGACGCGGGGAAGAAGGCAACCGCTCCTGATTTTCTTCTTCTTCCTTTGCTCTCTCACTTCCAAATCTGCTGTATCCGTTGAGATACTTTCGAAATCAAAGATCGAGAAGTGCCAGAAGCTTTCGGGTTCCGACAGATTGGATTGTAGTAAGAAGATCGTTGTCAACATGGCAGTTCCGAGCGGATCGGTGAGTGTACATTCAGCCGCTGGAAATATTGAAATTGCAGTTGAAATGATTTCTAATTATATTATTCACCATTATCGTGAGTCTCCGGGGATAAAAGAAATGCCTGAAAATGATCAGTGTTTTAGGATGCAATAGGTTCAGTATGCGTGGGGTCCACTTTTCAGTGATTCAAATCGTTCATTTGTGGATTTTTCACTATTTCTCTTTCTTTTTTGGCGAAATCTAACTGTTCGTCGTGTAATGCTCCTCTCCATGGTCTCTGACGAGAACAGGACTTGTGGAACTACAGTTGTTGATCTAGACTGTTTGTGTGATGGGATCTACTGTGAATGGGCCATTGCTAAAAAATCCGAGGGGTCGTTTGGACGGTGGTAAATGGTTTACTAGTAAATCACTTAAATGCTAGTAAATGATTTACAACTGTCTTTTGGCTTTAAGTTGTAAACGATTTACTAGTAAATCATTTACAGTGATTGGATAGCCTGTAAATGGTTGCTAGTAAATCATTTATAGTGTAAATTCAATAAAAGAGTTGTTTGCATTTACCATCTATGATTTCATTTACTAGTAAATGAGATCGCAACTTTTTGCTAGTAAATAAGAAGGGGCATTTGCTAGTAAATCACTTACAAGTAGTAAATGAGGGCATCCAAACACAAATAGTGATGATTTACTAGTAAATCATTTACAGGCTATCCAAACGACCCCTAACCAGTTGGACATTGTCAATTGTTAACACTGTGGGAACATGGTGCAATGAAATTGAATAAAGAGAATACCGATTTGGATACATACCTTTTACCTGAATATCAATCCATTAAATCTCTTCATGGACACATCAGAAAGATAAAAATATGGGTCCCTGGATTAATATCCAACGACTTACTAGCTACTATGCCAGTAATTGCAATCAACCCCACTGTTAAGAACCTAACCAATGCGCCAAGAGCCTTAGGACTGATGGAATCTGTATAGTTAGGCTCTTAAACCCTTGGGATTATAACATTCCACCACGCTCCACAGTCGACATCCACAGTGACCCACTCTATGGTGGCACTCACGCTGGCCTCTATTCCAGGTAGCCCTTTTCCAAGGCATGGCGGCTGCACTCTGGTTGTTCAGGTAGCCCTTTCCATGCCATGGTGGCTTTCACTTTGGTCCAGGTTGTCCTTTCCACAGGTCGCCCCTTCCGTGACTCGAACACAGGATGTGGTGTTGGCTTTGATACCAATTGTTAAGAACCTAACCAATGTATTGTTAAGAACCTAACCAATGCGCCAAGAGCCTTAGGACTGATGGAACCTGTAAAGTTAGGCTCTTAAACCCTTGGGATTGGAACACCCACTCTTCTTCTACAGTAGGCAACAAATGCCAATGCCCAAGAAAAATCTCTCTTTTTTTATTCCATCATCACTACAGGAGGCAACAAATGCCAATGCCCAAGAAAAATCTCTCTCTTTTTTTATTCCATCATCACTCCTCAGAAAAGAGTGTTTACGTGTGTGTGTGTGTGTGTGTGTGTGTGTGTGTGTGTGTGTGTGTGTGTGTGTGTGTGAAATCTTTCTTAAAAGCAAAAGAAAATCTTAATACAATCTTTAACCATTTATTACTTCTAATCCTAACTATCTATTCTACTAAAATATTAAAAATGACTAAAATACCCTTCGTCTCTTCACAACCCTGACAATATCGGAATCACAAGATCTTGGGCTTGTTTGAAAGGTAACTCAATTTGCTTTTAAATGGACCAATGTCATGTCATTCGGGCATTGTTTGATACTGAAAAAGTAGCCCACCAAATATGTTGATGAAATAATAAAGGAAAACCAGTGCAACCAAACTTTAACAACTAAGTAGAGGACTACTAATGTGGTCCATAGCACACATTAGGCCACTGGTCTTTCATCAAATCAATCTGACCTCAAAGTTGTTCAAATCTTCAGTCTAGACGGTTGGATTGTCTATATCTTCCTTAATTATGACCCTTGGATGAGTCCGATCTTTGATCGGCCAGCTTATGTGGCTTAAATGTATCATACGCCTAGCTTAAAAAAAAAAAACTCATCCTTGAGTTAAAGTAAGGTAGCACTTAATTGCAACTACCTGGCTTGTAACATGTCTTCTTTGATTTCAGTGGTAGTTGATGGTGAAGGCCTCCGAATCAAACCAGAATCTGGTTCATATAGTAGCATCATATACTACACCATTCCTTCATTTGCTTGTTTGATGTCCTCCATGTCTTGGGTGTCAACTTCCACTTTTTCTGCAAGAGTGGATTTGCAGACTTGGCTGGAATGCCAATCATGGTTTCATTTGTTGTTTGGCTTCCGATCATCTCAGTATCTTCCTTGTCACTGCTCGCCTTTGACCTGTGTCCTTCAATCATCATTTAGAAAGGACTAAATCATCCATCACAACTTTGATATGTACCCTAGAATTTGCTGATATAATTATTGAGCAATTCATCCTTTTGGTCACCTAGGTGCTTGAGTCTTCTACCGTTTGATTCCAATCCATCGGCTCTTTATTTGTTAGCTCTTTTATTTCAATTGATCCTTCATCTGATCCTAATGTTCATCCATCAGTAAGGCATTTTGTGAATTCATTGATCAATCCAATGGTTGATTCCTCATGAGAATAACCTTGGATCGGGACATCACTAACAAACTCTTCCCTTGAATTGCATTGCTTCCTTAGGTTCCACCGCATGGTTCACTTGCTGTTGTTCTAGCTCTAGTTCTTTCTTTTCCTCTCCTGAAGATGTGGAATAAGACTAGAGCTCTTTAGACATCAGGTTTATCATGAATTTTCTTCCATCCTTCACAAATTTATATGTATTTCTTTTCTCATCCTGGATGGCCTTTCGATCTCTTATCCATGGTTTTCCAAGTATTAGGTGACAATGGTCCATGGGAGTGACTCTGCACCATACATCTTTAGAATACTTCTCTTGAAAGGAATAGGTTAAAAAATATCATCAAAGAGGGTGTTCTTCATACTTAGGAAAATATCCCAACTGCAACAATTTCTAGTTGCTCTCTCCGCTACAAAACTTTCATGACCATTCCCATTGATTATCATCTGAACAAGGTTTCCATCCACCGCTACTTTTGTTTTAAATACTTCATGAGCAAGGTATTAGTAGGCACCTGACCCATCACAACATCCCACTCTTCTATCATCTGTTGGAGCGTCTTCATCATGTCGCCTGAGTTTCTAAAATTGGGAAAAGGACTAATTTGGACTTAGGGTTAAAATTGGGTTCTAATTTGGTGAAAATCTTGAGAATGTTATTTTTGGTTAGGGAATTTGGAGATTTTGAAAAATAGGATGTTGAGAGAAAATTGGGAATTTTGCAAAATTGGGTTTTTAGGGTTTTGGAAAATTTGGGGATGCGCAATTGTGATGTCAGAGTAGGAAATTTGGGGAGAACAAGAAATTTAGGGTTTGGGAATGGGGAAATCTGGGGTTTTGTTAAATGAGGGTTTTTGGTGAAGGAAATTGGGAAATTTGTAAACCTATAGTTAGGGAATTGGGAATTTTGAGGATTGGAAAATTTTTAGATTTTGGAGATGGAGAAGAACTGGGCAATAAAAAATGAAAACAAATTGTAAAGAAGGAAGTTGCTCTAATATGGAGAAGATGTAAACAAATCGAATAAAGAGAATATCCTTTTGGATACGTGCCTTTTTCTTGAATATCAAATCATTAAATTTCTTCATGGACACAAGGAAAAGAAAAAAATTAAGGGTTTTGGATTAATATCCAACAACGTTCTAGTTGTGCTAGTAATCACAATCAAACCCCACTCTTCTTCTATCGAAGGCAACACATGCTAAGGAGAAAGCACCACATGCTATAGCCTAAGAGAAATATCTCTTTTTTAATTCCAGCATCACTCACTAGAAAATAGTCTTTACATGTATATAATCTTGTTAAAGCAAGAGAATTCCTAATGTAATCCTAACTGTCTATTACTTCTAATCCTAACAATATATTTCACTGAGATATTAAAAATGACTAAAATACCATTGAATCCCATTATACCCTATAGGCTCTATGTAAGTTGGTCATAACTCACTCAAATAGTATCAGAATCCCGAGATCTTGGGCTTGTTTGAAAGCTAACTCAATAGGCTTTCAAATTGACCAATTTCATATCATTTGGACATCATTTGATACTTGGAAAGCCGCCCACCAAATCCGTGATGACATAATAGAGGAAAACTAGTACAATCAAACTCAAACAACTAAGGACACCTACTAATGTGGTCCATAACACATTCGGCCATTGGTCTTCCATCAGATTAATCTGGGCCATCAAAGTTGTTTAAATCCTCAATCTATATGGTCACATGGTCTGGATCCTCCTTGATCACTCTTAGATGGGTCCAATCTTTGATCAACAAGCTTGTGTGGCTTGAATGCATCAGTAACAGTCTAATTCACGTGATTTTTGGACCATGGCCTACAACTGCTAGAGCCGACCAGGTGAACTTTCTGGTCCACCTGACTGCTTTGCCATGTGTTTGATATTTGGGGGAGCACATGATATGTATGATGGTGCATTGTGCACCTGATGGATGTCATTTTTTCATAGATAGCTCAAATGTGCCTGTTTGTTCTTTCTTCTTTCAAAATGTTAAATTACTGCAAATTTTACTTCAAAACTCTATAAGTTGTTTACTTAAGAACTCCCTCCTTTCTTATTGATCACACACCTTGGTTTTAGATTAGTAAAATTTGTACGAATATAATACCAAATCTAGAAAGGAAGGGTGTAAATGAAAAAAAAAAACCACTGGGTGTATATAACATTTCCCCTTATATGCTTACTTTAAGTATGCAACGATATGACACATTTCCTATTTTCAGAGTGGCAGAGAGGCCTCTATTGTTGCAGAACTAGTGGAGGCAGAGGAGGAGCACACCGCTCGCAGGATGAAAACCATACGAACACCGCCAGTCATAACAGTCAATAAATCTGCTGCATATGCCCTGTATGAGATAACATATATACGCGTACGGTAACCTTACGAATTACTAATTAGTTCATAGCCTATCAATCTATGTATGCCTTATACCTCTCATTAAGTAACCAATTTATTTTAAGCACCTTTTAATTCGTTTTCTTGACATTTAAGTGTGGATGATATGCTAGAGCATGTGAAATAGCTTTGGATGCTTTCTTTGACATTGACAAGAATACTTAAAATCTTGCATGGCAAGATGGCCTTGAGACATGGCCAGAAGATTTAAAACTAATTAAGTGGCAGTTCCATTGAGTTATGTAGGTTTTTTTTTTCTTTTCATTGTCACCTTTTTTTTCCCACTTTTGTAAGGAAATATGACCATACATATACAACTTACTGAGGCATTATACACCATTCATGCTGAAAATTTGTACAGTATGTTTTGTTTTTCAGTTTTTTCAAGTGGAATCCATGTTTCAGTAATTAAAAGATTTCAAATCAACAAACCATTCAAATTATGGGCCCCATTGTGGATGGCCCATGCACCAAGAATCTCCCAAATGGGAAATTATAAGTCTTCAATCGGTGGCCAGCAGGACAGTTAAGAAAGAAAATACATCAATGGTGCACATTTTGCCAAGAAATGACAAATATTTGATGGCTAGGATCTTCCAGTCTGGGGGATTTTTGTTGCATGGACCATCCAGGTGAGCCTCATCATATCAGCTGTCTGGATCACTCTCTGTCATTAATTGCTTTTCTTGCACATAATCATTTACTGTCGACAATTGGCAATCACTGACTATATGTTTAGTGCTATTGGACCTTGCCATGTCACTTCTTGCTCTTATCTGCTTGCTTTTGTACGCAGTTGACTGTTTTAAATGATCGCATAATTGCATTCATATATGAGGAAACTGTTATATCCTCCAGCACATTTCATGGATTTTTAGTGCCTTGATTCGCAGTAGGTGCACGTTTACACATTCAGCTAAATGAATTGTGCATTTATTCATGTTTCAAGCTATGGTCTTGATGCTTTCCTTCAGTGTTTTGCTTTTTATCATTCTGTCTGCACAAGGGAATTGATTAGGTGATAAGACACAATTCATTGTTTTAGTGGTAAAAGATTTGTCAATTGTGTTAGCATTTACAGAGTCCTACTTGTACATCATAATTCAGTTTCCATTGGTCTTTCTTTCAGGTCACCTGTGAAGTTGTTTAGTCCATTCAGTTTAATATTCATTTATTAACATTCTTCCAGGATGTTTCTTATAAACCGGTGGAGCATTTTGTCAAGACACGCAAATGTGAGCCAGATGCTGGTGCTGATGTTGTTCAAATATGTGAGAGGTGAGTAATTCTGTCAACTATGTTCTCTGATTTAGTTATGGTGTTGGATAATTAGCTTTCGGATTTGATTGTATTGATATCATGACTGACCTTTCTATTTTCATTAACCAGTTGATTCGCAGCATTCGCTAGAATTTAACATTCAAATTCTTGAAGGAAATCTACCTTCTCCAGAGGTTTAATTTGTGACAATGAGTTAATTTCTTATAAAGTACTTTTTAGTTGTTTGACTAGCATGCCTAGCATGGACTTGTTAGTTAGCGGAGGGATTTTACTAAAATAACCTTTCTCTGAGTGGGGAACTCCAAAATTGGGGGCCTCTTTTGCCTTCACTTGTACCATCTTGCCCTTTATGACAAGAGTCATTTTCAACTGGAAACTCTTTTAGCTATTTTGGTCTCCTACCCAATTTCCGAATTTGTTGTTAGTGCTGCATTAAAAATGATCTCATCTTGGTTCTGAGTAGTTTGCTTTTGGATCATATCTGAATGTATCATACTGTATTGGATTCTATGGTAATAAATTCATCTGTAAATACCATAAAAATGTTTGTGTTTTAAAAACGGGTTGTATTGAAAAGCATCATTTATATTGGTTTTTATTGCTGTTATGAGAGCACAGTATTGGAAAGGTATTGTTACGACATCCCTAAGATAGTTCTAATGGGATTTAATACTATACTTAGGTTGATAATATCAGAAGGTATTGTGCCAGTAATATGTCATGATAAATTCATACACCGATAAGATGCTCTCAAGTGATAGTTTGAACCTTGGGGTATATAATTTGGTTTTCTAGTGCAATCCAATATTTGCTTTATTTACAACTGCAAAGCACACAGCTTTATACTATTTCTTGCAGAATTTATAACATGAGCAAGAAAAAAAAATATGGGGCAAGGATATGATGAGATGGTGATTTTATATCATGATTTTGTTTTTAAATTATTTTAATGGGCTAGACTTGCATGATAGTTTTCCACAACTTAAAAAAAAAAGATTGGAGAATCTTCAACCATACACTTGGAATAGTATGGCAATCCAGACTGTCTAAATTGCTGAACCAACTATAGATGATCTATAGACCAAAATTGCATTGAGAGATGATATTAACTATCTGATTTTTCCTTAGAATTTGGATGAATCACTGCTTTACTCTTAACCATCTACTTGAGAGCCAGTAATTGGATGATTAGGAACATAGGATTGATTGGTCAGTGTGATCTTAGAAATATGCTCTGTCCACAAACTTAGGATTGTGAGGGGGATGAGTCGCCACATTTTTTTTAGATTATGCAAAACTGAGTCTGCGCCCCTATTTATATTTACTGCTTAGCTGATCATCATGAGTGAAGTTCCTTTGTCTTCCCAATACAAAGAAAAATTGGTAATGGTCTGATATATTTATCTAACTAATGATTTGTTTTGGGTTGATGTTACTTTGAGTAGTCAGCATGATCTTTGTCAAAGAATGATTTTTTTAGTCCATTAATTTCTCATGCCATCTCCTCTAATGATCTTGGTCTGAGAGAATGGTTTTTATCCACACTTCTGTAGGTTGAGAGATGCAAATGGTCACTTTATTGAGCATACTAAGGTGAGACATGCACTATTTTCTAGCCATTTTCTGCAGTTGATTTTGTTCAATGGTTGTTATTGGTTATGTTTGTTTTTTCATATTTGAAGTTCCTCATTGTGGAATTATGGACATTTTCAAATGTTCACTATAGCTAGGATAAGGTCCAACCTTATATTCGTCAAAATTGGGCTGGGTTTTGAGGCTGACTAATAAATAGGTTCCGACCGCCAGCAAAATTTCTATTAAGGCCCAGCTTTAACCTGAGAACATACCTTATGACTCCAATGGGCAGGCTTCAGCCCGAAATTTTACAACCAGTTGGTCTACCCCTGGACTAATTTTTAGGCCCAGCTACAATTGGTGCATTCAAAGCTCAGCACATTGCCTTGCCATTTAGTGGTAATCTTGTAATTTTGGATCTTTTTATTGATCCAGCAAATGAGATTGGTTCTTTAGATCTCTCATAACTATCTCAATGCTAACTTCTTCTTCTTACCTTTCCTTTTCCTCTTCCATACCTCTCTATTTCCAAACCATGACTCCAACTTGCTCAGTGTCATATCAATCAGAAAAAAGGAAGAACTTATATTTATAATTTCTGATGAACTGGAACTCCATCATATCCTTGAAACCATCTATCTAATCATCTAAATCAAAGATAGTTGGACTAATACGTTTGTCATTATACGTCTTATTCTGAATGAGGTATTTATGTTTCCATTTTTGTTCTGTTTGTTAAAAGCCAATTTGTTGTCCTTGTGGGCAATGGCGGCGTGCGCCTTCCTCATGTGGAAACTTTCGTAAGTGTTTTATTGTCAATGTTCACCTTTTGCATTATGAAATTTCTCTATTAGCATTTATCTGCATGTGCATTGCTTTCTGACAACTTTTGTTGCTTTTGAGTAGTTTCTAAATTGCTGAAGGGGAAGGCTAACACTGCACATTGTCTACGATTTCCAGGTGATTGGTATGACCATTAACATCTTATTTGTGTGATACTGTTTTGCTAATTAACTGCATCAGTTGTCTATGAACAATTCTTGTGTGATCTTGATTTCTTACAACATAAAAGACCCACAAACTAAGCTGACAAAAACAGTGGTAATTCCCATAGTAGGTGAAGGAATGATTGAAGTAGATGGAATGAACAACTGTGTTGATGTTGATCTTGAGTGCAGTTATGTAGAGGATTGAGAAAAACTGGTTAGAAAAGAAGTGTGATGCATGGGTGCACACCAAGGAGACACCCCACTCATGTTTGAGATATGACTTGTTCATTAGGTGGGCCCTGCTTTGAATTTGTGGTGACCCAAAAAGTCAATCCTTCCAGTTATAAGGTGGGCCTCACTATGTATATATGTGGTGGCCAACTATGTATATATGTGTTGTCCAACAAATCAAACTGGTCCAGTCATGGGTGTGGTCTACCTGTGCAATAAATGTGTGCATGCGAGGAATATCGGGAAGACTTATTCAAGGGTCTTAAGAGATTTTGTAGTTACCCAAGGATTGTGAAAAGGAAAAGAAGAGAGATTTTTTGGGGTTGACACTCATCATCTTCCAGAGCAAACCTTAGTTCCTCCAAGAATTAGAAAATGTTGGGATGTTTAGATTTCAACAAAGGCCGTTGGATGTAGTTAATGCAACACTTTTAGTATTCAATCTATGGAATGGTTTGAGCTTTTTGCTTATGTTTGTCACTACCAGCTGAATTTCCCTATTAATCTAGCTGAGTGCTGCTTGGGTACATCAAAACAGTCTTCGTGATTGTATTAGCCGAAATATTAAGAACAGATGCCCTGTGCAGCACTTTATGCATGTATGCATCTATCGTGTATTCTTTTCCTATTAATGGCCTGTTGGATTCACGGAAAAAAAGGAGGAAACAATATTTCATGGGAAATATTATTTCTAGGAAATTGTGAGAAAGGAGAAATTGTTTCCCCTGTTTGTTTCTCTCCATGTAAATTATTTTTCAAATTTTTTGTTTGGCAAGGATTACGTTCCATGGAAAATTTATTTGACAGTTGCTGCCATGTGCCACATTGGCACACATGGTACATGTGGAATGCTTGAAGATGGATAATGAAATTTATTGCTCATGGCATGTGGGGCCCTTGAAGATGGACAGTGCACGTGGCACATGAGCAAATTGGCACCTTGGCACATGTTGTAAATTGGCATGTGGGGGGTGCTTGAATACGTAAAGTGGGACATTGGCACGATAGTACACATAGCACGTATTTGATGCTGGAAAATGGATGGTAGAACATGACACATTGGCATGTGAGGTGCAATCGAAGATGGATGGTGGCATGTGAGGGGAACAAGTGATTGGAGGTTGAGGGAAATGAAGTTGCCACATGGGAAAGGAATGTGCACCCCCTCCCACTTGCTACCCTTTCCACAGATCCCAACTACCCATTACTTGTCCTCTATACATTGCATGAGAGGTTGACTGAGGCATTCACACTTTTCAGTCTCTTTTTCTTCAGGTATTGTGAACTTATCCCATTGATAATCTCTCTCCAGGTACCATGTTTTTGGTGTTGGAAGGCGGTCACTCGGCTTCAGTGTACGAATTGAAGTGAAGACAGGATCAAAGAAATCAGTACGTTGAGTCTCAACACTCTTGAATTTTTCTACGACAATCTGTATGTATTGAGTTTTTACTTTTTGTTGCCATGTTCTTTTTCAATTTTGTATAGTTGCACCTTTTGTAGTAATTGCGTTTACATGCTTTAAATCTATTTCCTCTGTTTTGTTTTGTTTTTTTTGTTTTTTTTTTTTTTTTTTTCCGTTTATTTGATATAAGTTTATTCATATAAGATAAACACAATCATTATTTGATTTAATATAAAAATTGCATACTAATGTAAAATAAATTGATGAGAAAAATGGTAGGTAAAGTGAGGATGTTCCCATGATTTAAATAATAAGCTGGCACCAACCTTTGTTGTGCCATCATATAGATATTAATGATTATCATCAAATACACTTTTGTACCCACAACTATCTTTACATCTTTGTCAATGTAGCGGTAAAGTCTACCTAGTTTGCGAGATCAATTTCGAGGAGTTGGCTTCCACTAGGTGTTTGAACCGCTCTTCCAGCTAAGGACCACGGTTATGGAGTAGGAAGTGGTAAAGCACCTACTCCACCAGCAAAGATATGGTCTCTAGTCTCTACTCAAGGAGATGGAAATTCCAACAATCAGAATTTCGACAAATGGTGGATTTGCACCCCAAGGGTAAAAGAAAAGAAAGAAGAAAGAACTTGAATAGAGAAGAAGAAGGAAAGAGGGAGGCTTGGGAATGTGGCAAGTTGATCACTTGCTTGTCTTCTCATAGCTTGGATGAGGGTTTGATCTTCAAAATTCTTGTGCTTGAGGCTTGAATTTGTACTCCTTGGGATTAAATTGCACTTCTTGTTGAAGGAAGGTCTTGCCTTGCATGTTCTTTTAAGAGAAGTGAGTAGGGTAAAGAACAGGTGAATTCCTCTAACTCTCAAGGTTGTTGAAGCCTTGTCACCACTCCTAAGAGTAGAACTGTACTCTATGGCCTTGGGGTAGATGGAATTCCCGAGCTCTTAGCCCCTAGACCATTTTCTCTTCTCTCTTCATAGGATTTTCAGAATTTCTCTAAATGTTGGGATTGGGCTCCTAGAGATGGGCTATGGGTGCTTAGGAATTTTGAGGCAAAGGCCCCTCTCTTGTAGCAAGAGGCCTCTGCTCGTAGAGGAGAGGGTGGCAATTGTAAATTGAAGGAAGGTTGAGAGTGCTTTAAGGATAGGCTAGTTATGGATGATTGACAAGTGGCAAGATTTTGAACGCTAATTGGGTAGTTTGGGTGTAAATTGTGGAGAATTGAAGGGCGATTTGGTTTAAGGAAGATTCTAGTAGTTTTCTAGAGGCTAGCAAATGAATAGTTGGGATTTGACACTTGGGATAATCTCATGGTCTATAAGAGGGGTAGTTTGGGTTTTCATTGCCTAAGTTAGTTAGAGGGATAGTTTTGTAAAAAGGTGATAGGTTAGATTCAAACTAAGGCTCTTAGGTGTGTTTTGGTAAAAAGGTGGGTCAAAAGGTCAAAAGAAAATTGGGTTTTGGATTTTCGTGTAAGGACAATATGGACATTGTTTTTTTAATACACATCCAGCACGCACACCTTTCAGCTTTCGGTTATTTGATCGTAACTTGGGGCCCAAGTGTAGATTTGGGTGATCTATAGCTTGTTAGAAAGGAGACTCGATGGGCTAACTAATAGTTCTGGTTTGGGAGAAAATTTCCTAGGGTTAGGGAGATGTGGAGTCCATCACTTGGTTGAATTTAGGTTCTGTACTGTCAATGATCATGTGCACTGTATAGTATTTTGACCTTAAATTCGTGCCCGAAGATTGGATTGAGCTGAAATTTGGCTTATCGAAAAGGAAATTTGATGGTCTTTAACATCGCCCTATGGATCATAGGGTTTGGGCATTAAAAACTTAAGAAATTGGGACCTGAAGTTGGCTAAAAAATTGACCTTGGACATAGAAAAGCTTTCCCATGTTGGCCACATATTTTGTGGTTGTAGCCTTGGGATGCAAAAAAAACTTTTTCCATGTCCTAGGTTGTTTTCCCAAAAAATAAAAGGGTGTGGAACCCACCTTTGGGTCAGTATGGGTCCCACACTATTTTGGTTCATCTTTGGTCTCGATTTCTTAAATATTCTGACTTGGATGTGGTTTTTTAGGCTATAGGTGGGCTTGGGTTATGCTTGGGCTTGCTTTGGATGGACTCGGACTTGGGCTCTAAGGTGAGTACTCAGAGAAATTCTGCAATATGGTTTCCTTGATTCAATGCAACACCCTTTTTTCCATGATGAATGGGTTAGTTTGCTCAAGCACTCTTTCAAGTGGGGTGCCTACCATTTCCTTCCTTGGATTTCATGAAAATTAAAACAAAGGATATTTTAGTTGTTTGTAGGTATATGTATGTAGTGGAAAGAGAAATTATTTCTGAATTCAAGCTTTGCATCATATCTCCTCTGAGGGGATAGATGATTACAGTTATATACTAGGTTTGGTCAAGTGCATGGATTTCTTTCTTATCTACGAATCTTCTATTTTTTAAGAGATGTAGAAAAAAGTTATGCTAAATGAGAGAGCAAGGAAAAGATGGGTAATCCTCTGCCTCAAAACCACTACAAGATTGATTTGGAACTGGATGTTATCAGAGAGACAAAATGGCTACCTACCCATCTAGAATGCAGTTATCTTCTTATAAATAATCATGACAAAGAAGGATATCTATGAACAGAGAATATCCTAGATGTTATTATGACTTTCAATTGTTTAGAGTCCTTACGAAACCAATAAATAGAGTTGAGTACCTTGAGGTGAGACCTCTCAAACATGAGACCATACAGGGGGATGCCCCAGACATTGTAATCTCCACTTGTTGGTGCTATGTGTGCCCTCCCAAGCCAATTTGATTCTTTTGTTGATTGGAACTTGGTCATGAGTGACCTCCTTTGGATGAATGGAATGGGTCATTATTAACCCACCTTTTCTATGTGCTTTATTAATTAATTGTGATTGGAAACTTTGGGCGATTTAATGGGTTACGTGATTTCCTTGGAAATCTCTTTTATGCCTTGGGGAAAGAATGAAATGGACGTAACGGCCTAGATGGGTCCTTGGAGAGTTGATGTTCCATATTCTTGAGTTCCCAAATTTTTCCATGACCGTCTTAACGGATCTCCGTGACTTGATTGTGGCCATCCTATGTGATACAACTAATGGCGAATTGGAATGGGTTAATCTCCACCATTGGACATTAAGTTGACATTACCATTCACACATGGGAGTATGGATGTTCATCTGTCCGTTGGGATCTAGTAGGATCAATTGAATGTTTATATTGGATGGATTGATATCAAGTCTCCTAATCAAGAGTGCCCATCATGGGCTTGTCCTGTGACTTGAGGTTGCAAAGGGACTTTGGGAATCTTAATCTAGGGCTTTGATGCACCTTTTGATGTTATATTAGTGGCTGACATATAGATGTTATTGGGCTTCTATGTCAAGATTCAGTTGAGGCCTGATGTACTTAAAAAAGGAATCCACTTGTCTTCCGGGGCATGGTTAAGTGACTAGATTTTACCTCTTAGATCCTCCATCAAGCTTAAAAAAGTTGACCAACAACATCACATTTTTTCAAATGGTTCTTAGATGAATTTCAACCGTTGGATCACTTGAATTTCAACAGTCAAATCTTTAGATGTCCAATTTAAAAACCTTTCATTGGGTTTTTAAATGGCTGCATTTGTGGCTATAGTTAAGTGGAAGGACATAGGTCTATTTGGGTGTGTGGATTAGGCAAGATGATGACCTTTTGATATTGTAGGGCATATTGAAGTCCATAGAGTGACATATACCAAAACAAGTGCTCTAGCCAAACGTGGTGGGTGGCTAACATTGAAGTGTGACTAATAGTGTGGGTGCGTGTACTAACAGTGGGATGTGTGTACTAACCTTAAAAAAAAAGGGTGCTCTAGCCAAACCCTAGAGGTCCTTATAAATAGATCCTATTCCCAAGGGGAATATGACCCAACTCTAGTTGTCCTCCTCTCTCTCCCTCTTTGGGGACGCCTGCACAAAGAGAGAGAGAGAGAGAGAGAGAGAGAGAGAGTTTTCTCCTCTCCTCTCATCGTTTCATTTTCTTGGTCCATCAGATTGGCCTATCTTCTCTATCCATTTTCTACAGAGCAAAGCATCGGAGAGGTTGGTGCTATTCCTTCTTGGAATTGATCTAGGAGTCCTCAATTCGAGAAGGGACAACATTGAGATCTACTGCATCCAAATTACACATCCATAAGGTATATCTAAATTGTTCCTATATTTTGTTGCTATTTGTTACCTACGTGGGATTGATCCTATTAGAATTAAAATCCTGATTTTTCGAACTTTTTGCTTCTGTCTTTTGAAAAATTCCAAAACCACCCATGGGCCTTAATGTTTGCATACTGCTTATATACACCCTGTAAGGGCATAATACTAACTTATACCCTCCAAAGATCAGATAAATCTCGGAGCCCTATCATACACCCTCCAAAGATTAGATAAATCTCAGAGCCCTATCATACACCCTCCAAAGATTAGATAAATCTCGGAGCCCTATCATACACCCTCCAAAGATCAGATAAATCTCAGAGCATATATCCATTATCGAGCAAGAACAACATTGTTGGAACCTATCATAACCTAGGTTTTCTCTGCAATTACCATCAAAACTCAACATAATAAAGGTTGATATGTAGGAATCACACTAAAGGAGGGGATGTCCGTTGCTTGAAACACCATGCAAAAACATGTAATATTAAAATAGCATAGATAGATAAAGAGAGAGAGATAGGGGGGGGGGGGGGGGGGGGAGGGAGGAGAGAGAGAGAGAGAGGGAGAGAGAGAGAGAGCCAAATGTGTTATACCTCATGTTCGAAGTATCAGTATCGCTACAAGTTTCGCTAGCCGGGGATACAGAAACAATACCAAGATTGCTGATAATCGGAAATGTCAGGGAACATTGGGGAAACATGGGGAAAACTGTAGATTTTTTTCAGTGAAACTTTAGGAGACGTTAAAATGCATATATTTGCATATTTAGGAATAAAAAATTATAAAAAGAATGCATACATAATAAGTTTTTATTTAATCGGGACCCAAAAGCATGTGCTGTTGTAAGAAACCAGTCCACCCATCTCATCTATCCATCCAACCATACAACCTTCCATGCAAACATCCATCAATATTTCAAATTATCGAAAACATACAATATTTCACCGAGAAATCGTCGAAAATCAGACAGGAAATGAAAGACTGTGGTCTCGATATTGCCCATGTTGCGATAACGATAATACCGTGATATGATTGATATTATTGTTGACAATCTGAACACTACATACAATCATGTGCCCATAAAAATTTTGAAATGAAATTTTTTTGTAATAAACAGATTTTTAACAATATCGATACATTGGTAATATTATCAAAATATTGCTAATACACTGGCGATACAAGTGGCACTTAGAATTTACATAGTCGAAAATATTTGCGATATCAACACATTGACGATACAAGTGACATAGAAAATTTACACAGTCGAAAATATTGGTAATACATTGGTGATATCTGTTGGAACAGGGACTTATCTGTAAATATGCAAGCAGGGTTCTATTTGTAATTTTGGTTTTATTAGGTTGTATTTTTTAAATAGGGGAAACCCTACATATAAAATAAAATAAGATAGGAGAGATGGCATGTGGAGCACCACTCTCTCTCTCTCTCTCTCTCTCTCTCTCTCTCTCTCTCTCTCTCCCTTTTTCTTCTTCATTCTTCTTTCATCTCTCTCTCTCTCTCTCTCTCTCTCTCTCTCTCTCTCTCTCTCTCCCCTCTACAAATCTTCACTTCCACTTGGTATTAGAGCCATTATTGGTCCATTCTACGTGAAATCACAGGGGGATTCAAAGCCACAAGGAGATTTGACGCAAGGGGGTTGCTGACGTCAGTCGCACGTGCGCTGATGGCTGACGTCAACCGTACAGCCCGGTATGGACCGGTTTGGGTCGAAAACTCCTCCTTCAAGTGCAGTTTTGGATGGAGAGTATTATGATTATTTTCCATAATTTTTTGAGATCATTTACTATTTTTTAAGAATTTTACCATTTTTTTCTGGAAAACGGCCCCAAATCTTCAATTTCTCATATTTCTTCTAAATCGGTGGTGTTTAATCGTTGGGATCCACTCATTATGGATCTATTGATGATGATCTATCAAGGAGGGTTGTTATTACGTAGATCCAAGGCATTTTAATGCATCATTTCGGCAAAAGGTGGGCCGGTTGTGCCGTTTTTATATTTTTGGAGGTCCGGCATAGTTATAGAATTTGAGTATAGTCTCTTGCAATTGTTATTTCTTCATACACTTCAGTGTGTGATGTATTCTTCCTCTTTTCTATATATCCATGGACCTCAAGCCATCTGGACACAACTCTGAGGGACCCCTTTCAATTACCTCCACAAAATTTAATGGGAATAACTTTCTTTCGTGGTCCCGAGCTGTTCGCATGTATGTCATTGGCAAAGAGAAACTTGGATTTCTTACCAGCACATCTAAGAGGCCGTCTTCTGGTGATTCATCATAGATTAATGCACGGGACTCCTCAAATGCTATGTTATGGGTTGGATCCTCAATTCTATGGAACCGGGAATTGTTTCTTCCTATTTCTTTTATGATTTTGCTGCCAACCTGTGGAAATCCCTAAATGAGACATATGGGACCATTTCTAACAAGCCCCGTATCTATCAGTTAACCACTGAACATTATTCTCTTGCTCAAGAAAATTTGTCAGTTACTGAGTACTTTGGTGCACTAAAGAGTCGGTGGGAAGAGCTGAGTCATCTGCAATCCTTGAGCGATTTTCTAGACAACCGAAGTGCAGAGATGTAAGGATACAGGAAGATGAAGCAGAGACATAATTTTTTGGCAGGATTGAACAGTGAGTATGAGGCTCCCCGTACTTAACTTGTTGCTACTACTCCATTTCATTTTCTTCAGGCAGCATATTCCATCGTTCATACAAAGGAAGCCCATAGGCGAGTGATGCTAGCTCATGCTACTGTTCAGGAAAGGACTGCATTCACCTCCACCATTGTTCCATCTGGTGATCAAGGTGGTGATTTGGATTCTCGAGGAGGCACTATCAAAGGACGTGGCCGTGGTCGTAACAGGTTTATGTGCACCTTCTGTAGTCAGTCTAGACATACCCGAAATCGGTGCTTTAAATTACATGGACGTCCTACTGCTCATGTTCCTACTTTTGATGAGATTGGGACTATATCTGATCCTTCTAGTGGTCGATCTTCTAACATATCACCTGTTACTAATCAGTCAGACACAATTACCACGACCAAAGTAGATGTTATGGATCTTCAACGCCTTCAGTTACTTGAGACTCAGTCCGTGACTCTTGCCCCTCCTGCTTCACAGCCATCTTCCTCTTCATTTGTTGCGACCACAGGTACTGCACTTCATGCCTCTTCCACTCATGTGACCTGAATTATTAATTCGGGCGAATCGGATCATATGACTGGTGAGCACACTTACCCGATCCCATCTAGTTCTTCTACTTGTAGCCGTCTGGTATGTCTAGCTGATGGAACTTCTACCCATGCAGAATTCATTGGTTCCGTGTCTTTGTCTCCTAATCTCACTTTGTCCAATGTTCTCTATGTTCTTAAATTCCATGCAAATTTGATTTCTGTACATAGCCTTACCAATGCTCTCAACT
The DNA here is from genome assembly GCA_003013855.2 of Liriodendron chinense. Lineage (NCBI taxonomy): Eukaryota > Viridiplantae > Streptophyta > Magnoliopsida > Magnoliales > Magnoliaceae > Liriodendron > Liriodendron chinense. The sequence continues at coordinate 6,194,331 of PVNU02000637.1, read as the reverse complement.
GTTGTGTGATTTTCTTTCCTTCTCATTGCATCTTTCAAGACTTGAGTACAAAGAGGACTATTGGTGTGGGCTATGAGCGTGGCGGTCTCTACTTTCTACATCAGGGGGAGCTATCTACTAGGAGTAACGCTGCATCGAGTTCCTTTACTTCTATGTCTCAATGTTTTAAGTCTAGTCAAGAGTCCGTTGCCTTATGGCATGCACGTCTTGGTCATGTGTCGGTTAAAACACTGCAATTTTTTCTTCCCGAGTTTAATAAGTTGAATAATGTTTCTTTTCAGTGTGAAACATGTCAGTTTAGCAAACACGTACGAACATCATTTCCTGCATTATCTCACCATGCTAATAAAATGTTTGTCTTGATACATTCTCATATTTGGGATCCCAACTCAGTAAATTCAATTGATGGTTTTTCATACTTTGTGACTTTCATTGATGATTTTTCGCGTGTTACTTGGGTTTATTTAATGAAAAGGCATCATAAATTGCCACACTTGTTTAAGACATTTCATTAACCAATTAAAACTCAGTATGGTTGTGATATTAAGTCCATTCGGTCTGAGAATGGGGGTGAGTATATATCCTAAAACTTTACATCTTATCTTCAAGAAAATGGTATTTTGCATCAGTTTTTATGTGCTTACACTCCACAACAAAATGGAGTGGCTGAGCGCAAGAATCGCCATGTTTTGGAAGTTACTCGCTCTCTTTTGATTGGAATGAAAGTTCCCAAATCATACTGGTCTGCTGCCTTGTTGACCTCTTACTACTTATTTAATCGTATGCCCTCAGGTGTCTTAAACAACAAGACTCCATTTTGTACATCCTAAGACAAATTTTCAAACCAGTCCATCAAGTGCATCTTTCTTGGGTACTCTCTTAGGCACAAATGTTATAAGTGTTATGATTCATGCAATAAAAAGTATTAAGTGTCTTTGGATGTCACATTTTTTTAAGATCGTCCTTTCTTCTCTACCTTGTCTGATTCTTCAGATTTGGCTACCCCACATGCTCCTTCACCTATGCCTGTAGTTAGTGATTAGTCTGTTCTTCCTCCTGCGACACCTAAGCAGATTCTAACCTATGTTCATAGGAAGTCAAGACAACCAGCAATGCTCCCAGTAGCTTCTCTTCCTACCTCAGGTGATTCTCTCACCACTATTCATCCATCTTCTCCTATTGCATCTCGAACTCGTAGCTATCATCCAACCTTGCATCCTATTTCCAACTTTGTTTCTTATGATTTTGTATCTCCTACATATCGTGCTTTTCTTGCCTCTATCTCTTCTTCTATTACCAAAACAGTTGCTGAGGCTCTTGCAGTTCCTGCTTGGAAGCAAGCGTGGAGACAGAGATGGCTGCACTTAATAAGAATGGCACATGGGATCTTGTTCCTTTTCCTGCAGGGAAGCATACTGTGGGGTGCAAGTGGGTGCATTCTGTCAAGTATCAGGCTGATGGATCTATTGAAAGTTGCAAGGCACGGCTCGTTGCTAAAAGTTACACGTAGAATTATGGAGTTTACTATCATGAGACTTTCTCTCCTATGGCCAAACTGAACTCTGTTCGCTTGATCATCTCCTTAGCTGCCAATCTTTCTGTTAAGAATGCCTTCCTCCACGGCGATCTCACTGACGAAGTCTATATGGATCTCCGTCCAGGATTTCAACTTAAGGGGGGAGTCTAGGAAAGTGTGTAAGCCAAAAAAGGCGCTTTATGCCCTTAAACAATCTCTAAGAGCGTGGTTTGTCCAGTTCAGTTATGTTGTTCTCTCTTTTGGCTTTAGGCGATGCCAGTCAGATCATACTATGTTTGTTCACACTCGACGTGAAGGTCGAACCATTATACTTGTCTATGTGGATGATATAATCGTCACTGGAGATGATTTGGACTTTATAGAGCATGTCAAACAGATGCTAAGCAAGGAATTTGAAATTAAGGATCTTGGTCCTCTTCGATACTTCTTAGGGATTGAAGTTGCCCGGTTATCCAAGAGTATCTTCATATCTTAGAAAAAGTACACTATTGACTTCCTCAATGAGATTGGTAAGCTTGGCACTCGTCTGTGGATCCAAAACATTCTTTACATGAATCTGAGGGTGATAGTTTGACAGACCCTGGCATGCATCAAAGATTGGTTGGGAAGCTGATTTATTTAACTATTACAAGGTCGGATATCACTTAGGCTGTGAGTGTTATTAGCCGGTTCATGCATTCAACGAAATCATCACATCTTGATGTTGTGTACCATATACTAAGGTACTTGAAATCATGTCGAGGACAAGGTACTCTTTACGCTAATCATGGACATGTTCAAATTGTTGATGTTACTGACTGCTTGCGCTAAAAGCTTGAGCTGTTAGGGAACGATAGAACAATGTATATCAAGGGGTTTGCTGACGCCTCCAGCACCTCCCCTTACGTGCGACCGGTATATTGGCCCCGCACGTGATACTCTGGGCTGAGACAATACCGGATGCCCTATAATACCGAAGTTTGCAAACCTCAGGACTTGAACACCGGACGTCCTGGCTCTAATACCATGTTACTGACCGGTTGTGCTAAAAGCTCGAGTTGTTAGGGAATGATAGAACAATGTATATCAGGGGGTTTGCTGACGCCTCCAACAGTTGGATACTCCGATGCTGATTGGGCAGGGTGTCCAACTGAAAGGAAGTCAACCTCTGGCTATTGTACCTTTGTTGGAGGTAATTTGGTGACTTGGAGAAGTAAAAAACAGTCAGTAGTGTCCAAATCTAGTGTAGAAGCCGAATATCGAGCTATGGCTCAGGGGACTTGTGAGATTCTATGGTTGAGATCCATTATGGTAGAGCTTGGTTTCCCTATCAACTTTGCTATTCTTCTTTACTGTGATAATCAAGCTGCCATTCATGTTGCATCTGACTCAGTCTTCCATGAAAGAACAAAGCATATTGAAGTACATCTCCATTTCATTCGAGAGAAGATTTCCTCTGGAACGTTGTGCACTCCATTTCATTTTCACCAAGGCACTCAGTCCTCATATGTTACAAGAGATTTTGAGCAAGTTGGGTCTGACAGATATTCATACACCAACTTGAGGGGGAGTGTTGGAACAGGGACTTATCTGTAAATATGCAAGCAAGGTTCTATTTGTAATTTTGGTTTTATTAGGTTGTATTTTGTAAATAGGGAAGACCCTACATATAAAATATAATAAGATAGGAGAGATGGCACGTGGAGCACCATTCTCTCTCTCCCTTTTTCTTCTTCATTCTTCTTTCATCTCTCTCTCTCTCTCTCCTCTACAAATCTTCACTTCCACTATATCGATACACCGGTGATACTTAGCGATACATCGCCGATACCTGGAATTTCTAAGACTACTATTGTTATCGGTATCACTACCAATGTTATCAGTATTGCTAAGCTGGAGATACAGATAATATTGGGGAAACTCCAAACAATGGTTATACTACCTCCCCTCACCAAATATTCAAAAGCAAAGCTCTCCAAACTTTCAAAAGCAAAGCACTATCAATTTTTTAATTATGAAGTACAGATTTCTAAGAATCGTTCATAAAAGTAGTGATTTCTACGAATAATTTTTTGATGAAGACTTGTGTAAAGGATTGAAATGTTTAATGTGTAGATGCATTAATCTATTAGTATGGTGTTGAAGTGGTCAATACTTGAAATCATTGATTTCCATTTCGATTTCCATGTTTTTCCTTAAATATGTACAAACTCTATTCTAGATAGACAGAGAAGATGAAGTTCACTGATTACTTCATAATTGTCAGGTTTGAACACTAGCTGAATTTTGTTGATGCATGTATTTGTGATCAGTATGATATCTGTGTGAAACTGCATTCCTTGGTTGTAAAAGCAGATTGATTTTCTTTTTTAATCCATACCAAAGAAATTTATTAACGAAGGCAACAAATATATAACAAAAACAGTCAATCTCTAAGTTTTCTTCATTCCCTCTGTTGGCTTATGTAGATTTGGATTATTAAAAAATGTCCATTAACGTGGTTTAGCTTTTATCTGCTAACACTTTTTAATAGGTATCTGCAGTGAAGTATGCCTTTTTATCAATTGCTCAAATGGATCTACAATTGTTTATGATATTTATACTAGTTTGTGGACAAATGAACTAAATCTTTGCATGGCCGGTTCAGTAGTTGATAATGGACAATGTATTGCTCAATATTTGATAGTGGGGAAAAGCAATAGTTGATAATCTATATTGAAGACATAGTCTCAACTTTATTCCAAGTCTGTCACTGATCTATTGATATTCTTTGTCATGGACAATGCATTGCTGCAGGAGGTGGTTGTCGGACCTGAAAATAGAACAGTGTTATCAAGTGATAATTTTTTAAGAGTTAACCTTATTGGAGATTTTGTTGGCTATACAAGTCTTCCATCATTTGAGGAATTTTATTTAGTAATTCCAAGACAGGTATGCTGTCATTGTTGATATAACAATGTTGAATTATGGAAGTTTTCATGATATAGACTGCTGTAAGTACGCTTCTAACTAAACTACTCTCTTCAACTTTTCAGTACAAGTTAAAACTTCTTCACCCATATTTACCAGTACAGCGGTACTAGATATTTGTGATGGCTAGTATTAGATTTAGTTTTGCAGTCTAAAAAGAGCTTTGAAAGTTTATCTCCCTACCTGATAACACAATATTTGCAGTAAAAATGCAGCCTTACATAGTGACATTTTATTGATAAAGAAGTTGAGATTTTGTCATAGTTGTTTCTTATTTCCAAATGTTTGTCTATATAGATTTGGATGCATGTTAGGTGATGACATTTCTTTTCATGTCATTGTTGACTCATTTATTTTTATATGATATTTCTTTCCTTCTCACCTGGCATGGAGGAGGCATTGGTCAAAAAGGAAGTTACGGAAGCTCTTTCTGCTTACTGGTCTATGGTCAATTTGGGCGGAGAACAAGAGATTTTTCTGGAAGTAGTTTAGGTTGTTAGATGAGGTGTTTAAAAGGTTGAAGCTAAATCTAATAGATTGAGCCTTTGTATTAATTCCTCAGCCAATTTTGCAGCCTCTTCAGCTTCATGGTCCTGTTTTTTTGTATTCTTGGTGTTGATTTCTCATCCATGCCTCCCTTTTAATAAAAGATTGTTTCCTTTAAAAAAAAGTTAGGAAGAAATATGAGAACAAGGATTCAAATATAAACTGGTTTCTTAGTTTGTTGTTGGCTTTTGTTCCCTTGGTGTCTGTAATTAGGTTTTGTGCCTCCCTGGATGGTCATAAATCTTTGCTTGCCTTCTTAAAAAAAACTGGGTCAATGTCATGCGGCTGCAATGTTTTATAGTCCTAGTGTTTACAACTCACATGATTTAAGCTGAATCCTATAGAAAATGATTTAATATCAATCTTCAATCCTATTTGACAATAGGAATGATCCTGTATTATGGACTCCATCTTAATTTATGGTACTATTGAGCAAAATGCGGCACAGTGTGATGTATGCATGCTCCCAAGTTTGACCCAATCCCAAAGATCAGGCTGATCCAAGACTCAGGTGGGCCCACACCACAGGGAACTGTTGGTAGGGGACACCCAACATTAAAACCTTCCAGATTGTGCGTGGGTCCTACTGAGGTACATATATGCCATTTCATTAGTCGTTAGATGCACCCTAAATATCCCAAAATTAGGACATTGAAAAAACTGACGCAGGCCAGTTCACATGAATTTAGAGGTTTTAGGCATGCATTTACATTGTTTCCAATGGTGTAGCCCACTGAGTTTTGGATCAACCCGTTTTTTGGGCTCCAGGGTGAACATGAGTGGGCGCATATGATGGATGGAGTGGATGTCTGCACACATCATGGTGGGGCGCACACAGCTCGGTGCTACCATAAGTAACGACAATTTTAACACACTGGGATTATTCCAATGTGTGTGTGTGTCTTTTACAGATTGAATGGATATTAAATGGCACTAAATAGAAGACTTAAGACAGAATTTTCAAGTATCTAAATGTTCTCTCCATGTATAAATGTTCTAAATGCTCTATTGAGTGTTTGTTGAGATACTAAATCTTGACACAACACTTAAATTTTAGAAAGTTCACAATGTCCTTTTTCATGCCAATGAATTGCACAACCCCAAAATGGCTATCAATTTTTTGGTGGTTCAGTCTTATAGGGAATATATTACAAGGTTTTATCCATGTTGAGTATCTATGTAATGGGAGATACAAAACTAAAGAATGCAAAGTAAGCCATCTCTATTGTAATTGTTGCTGCTCCTCTAAACTAAAGAATGCAAAGTAAGCCATCTCTATAGAAATTTTTGTTGCTCCTCTAAACAAGTAGGCTGTTGCATTGATCATAACTAGAGGTTTGGTCATTGTTGATGTTTTCTTGTTAAGTTAATGATTGTTGACTTTTGAATTTCATGGTAATTCTTGTGGGTCGAAGGGATAAAATTAAAGTTCCATACTATAAGTAGACACACTGTTTGAGGTACAGAGTGCAGTAGGGTGGATCTAAACAAGCTGCAACAATCCGAGGATGCTTGATCTAAGGAGAACCCCCAGAATATGACAAAATAGGAAACACACATTCTAACACCTTTCAAACCATAGATGTCTAAAGAAACAATGGGGAGCCTATTGGAGTAATAATCCTTTATCATGTTATTAGATCACGATGTCTTGATGCAATTATTAAAAATGACCGTCCCACCATTGACAAAGATTCCTAAAGATATCTTGTTATCTGTACTTTGTACATGTGATAACTCATTTATTGCATAATTGGCAAAAAGTTAATGCTTGGATGATGGGGTGGTGAGACCAAGCAATTACCATGTCACCAGAAGTTGCCAAAGTCATTGTCTTATTTAAAGAAGACAACGGATGGCGATGAGTGAGGCATGGCAATTGATAACTAAAAGATGCCACCTTTGACTTTAGAGGAGAGCAAGCATTAGTACTATTTGCCTTGAAAAGTCAATGTTTATGTTAGACCTTGTTTATATTTAATGGAATGACTTTTGCCTTGCTAATTATGTGTGGAACTAATGAAACGAGTGGATATTCTTATGGGTTGAAGGAGAGGGTCTTCTTTGGTTGTCCATGGAGTAGATGAGTCTAGTCACAAGAGCCAGTGGCCAAGGGAGAGTTGTGTGCCATGGATCTCAATACCCTAAATTCCATGACCATTTTAGCAGGATAGGACACCCCATGAATATGCAGGTTCGCAGAATGTTCTCTCCATGCTAAACAAAAGTAGGATCGACATTAGGAAGATACCTTCTGCATTGGAGGATTGGCATTGAATTCTACATGATTGTGAGATACAAATCATAGGTAAAATTCTAGCCATTGGTTTGTTTGTTTTGAATTTGATTGCATCTAGATCCGGTTCCTAATTGAATTCTAAAATCTGAAAATTTTCAAAGTTTAACGCTTCTATGCCTGTCAAAAATCACTAACACAAGAACATGAGGTCATGCCTATTTAAGGGGGGTGCATTACCACCTGTGAATATGGAAAAGGAATGAAGCAAAAAGACATTGACACACTTATAGTTGCATGATTTTGAGGAAAAGCAACAACAAAATTTGGGTGCAAGAGTGCGGAAGCGTCCATCTCAAAATGTTAGCAAGTATGAATAGCTAGGAAGCAGGAGCAAGAGCACGAGTCTTAAAGTGCAATTCGATGTGGGAGGGCCACTTGGTTAGAAGGTTCATGCAAACACAAAGCAATCTCTTAGAGCAGTTTAATTTCTCCTATGATTGATCTATCCATAATCAACCTCGCATCAACTATTGCTTGTGACATTGACTTAAGTCCAAGAGGAAAATGTATTCTCTAAGAGCACCATTTTCTATGTAGTTGTGTAAGGGATTGCATCCTGCCTTTGTTATCATCTGTGGACTTCATTTCACCAATACTTACCAGTTGTCGATTTGGTGAGTGATGCAGGGAGGACGTGGGAGTTGCACGTTGAGGCCTTGAGGAACCACTCCCCGTGTCCCAATTCGCGGTCGTAGGAGGTTAAGGACGCCCTCCTATAGGTTCCTTGCCTTTAGCCAACATTGTATCCTGAGTGGACCTTGTGATGGGGTTCCGTGTCGCCGAGTAGGGTCGAGTAGGGGGCCGCGATAACTGTGTTTCCGCCCGGGTGGCCAATTGGTTAGCCTCACTCAACATCCGGATTGGATGCATCTGGACCTGATCTTGGATTGCAAGTCGCAACCCACCAATGAGCCGTGATATTTGTTGTGCCTCAGATTTCGCTAAATTATTCCGTGTAGCCAATCGCTAGAATTCTTCGAGATACTCGGCTATGATTCGATTTCCCTGACGATAATTTTGATACTGTTGCAACAAAATTTGTTCATAGTCGCTAGGGAGGAATCGAGCTCTAAGGAGCTGTCTCATCTGAGGCCATGTTCGGATGGACGCCTTATTCTGACGAGCGCAGGAAACCTGTAGGTTTTCCCACCATTCTGATGCATCGGATTTTAGTTTATATGCAATTAGTTTTACCTTCTTGTTGTCCGGCATGTCTATATAGTCGAAGTATAGCTCGACCTCTGCCAACCGGTCGAGGAACTCCTCTATTCGAAGTAGGCCATTAAAGCTGGGAATATCAGCTTTGCCTTGATAATCTCGTTCTGCTCGTTCCCTAGCACAGGTTGCCGTACCATAATGTCTTCGACTTCGTTATCGCTGGGTTCCAAATTGTCTGGTGTAGCCCTATGATTATCCACCTGGGGTGCTCTACAAAATACAGAGTTATCCCGTATAACAAGCATTGGTGGTTGTTGTCGCCTTGGGCTCGGGGTGAAGCTAGCAATGCCATAATCTGGTTGAGGGTTGCCTGTATACCTTGCAGGAGCAACCGATTCTCCCGTTCCAATGCCTTGAAAGCTGTCGCCATTAGATAGTCTCTTGGAGCACCGTCCTTAGGATGAGGACCAACCCTTCATTAGAGGCCATCGTCCTGAGGAAGAAACATCTCTTTGATACCACTAACGCAGGGAAGACGTGGGAGGTCGATCACCGTCTTCCTCACCGATTGTTTTTCGAATCCACAGGAAGAAATAAAATGATAAAAAAGGAAATTAATTCTAAATAATTATTGAATAATTGATTGAAGGACTAAAAATGGAATTACAATGCATATAATAGCAAAATAAGCCCTAGGTAAAGTATCAGACTTCAACTCAAACTCCTAGAAAACCCGACTTACTGTAAATAGTAAACTTGGTATTTATAGAAGTCTCTCAATCCTACTAGAACTTATGGTTTTCGGCCAAAAATAGAAAGTTTTCAAACGGGCCCAACCACGTTGTTCTACTAATTATTCTAAGCCCTTTTCATGTTGGGTAGTAACTCTAAAACCCTACGGATCAAAAGTTATAACCGAAACAAAACTTACTGTAACTAGTAAAATTGAAATAACACTAAGCTAATGACCGTCAATCTGATCGAATCTCGCAATTCCGGCATGGGCAACCCGGCGTAGCGGGGTTGGGTGGCTAAAGTAACTTGAGCTACCCCAAAATCATATATTATATGTCCAGAAACTCATTCCGGATTGTGAGATACTACCACTTTACAGTCCTGACAGTCCGGATCACTTCCGACCCCGATCAGTCTTCTTCAAATCCATCTGGGCCATGAAATAATCGGCGACCCGCTCTACATAAGTGAGTCTAGTTAGTTGCAACTTGCAACCACTCATATCCTCCTTATTTATCCTTGTATCCTGAGGCCAAAGTAAGCCATTATCCTTGTGGTCAACGATGTTAAACTTGGATAGCAAAAATGCTGGACTCCATCCCCTGCACAAAAAATTGTCACCTGACAAGGTGTTTGCAAAGTATGAATATAATGTGAATTCATTTCCTTTGTCTTTGTATTTAGTTTTCTGGTGATTTTCTTGTACTCTTGAAGCCTTATTGAGTCCCCAGTCATTAGATGCCGCACCATTGTATGGCGACACAAGACACCATCACACGATTATAACTCAGTGCAACACGTCGTTGCACTCAATGGTCCAAGGGACACAAACACATCTTTTTAGCATACCTTACATATTATGTTATGTAATTGATTATTAGTGTCTATTAATAGATGCCAACATTTTATACATGCTTCTTAGCACATAGTATGTTTCTTGTTTGTAGAGGTAATTCGACTATGATTCTTGTGGCATGTCTATTCTTGCAACATGTTATGTGTATAAGGTGTAAAATGTTTTTTCTTTTCACTTTCTACAGTCTTTTATAAATTCAATACAATTTATATTACTTATTCTCTGTTGCTGAGAGTTTATGTTTGTTAAAGGGTGGGCCAGGTCAACCACATAATCTGGGAAGTAATTTTTCAAAGTGGATGCTGTTAGAGAGAGTACGATTTACCTTAGATGGCTTTGAATGCAACAAAATTGGTGTCAGCTATGAAGCTTTTAATGCACAACCAAACTTTTGCTCTTCACCATTGGAGAGTTGCTTGCAAAATCAACTATGGAAGTTTTGGGATGTAAGTATGCCGCCCATTAACTAATTAGGTTCTTTCTATGTTGGAATTAATGTTTTTATGTTTTCTAGTCATGTCCTTTTTTGTATTTCTTCCAGATATGTTACTTCTGAAGATTGAAGAGTTACTACGATTTTTTTTTTTCCTTCCACAGTAAATTAAACAAATTCCATATCAAAATCCTTGTCGTTACATTCATTATTGTTTAGATATTTATAGCAAAATGAAACTTGTCCTCTTTTTTTTTCTGACAGTCTGACCAGAACCGCATCAATAAGAAGCAAATGCCCCAATATGTCATAGAAGGAAGGTTTGAAAGAATCAACCAACATCCAGTACATTCCTACGATCTTTTTTTCTCTTCTTTTTTTTCACATGGCTCTATATCTTTTGAACTTCAAAACATAATCTTTGTTGAACCTTTGCAACTATGTGCAGGATGCAGGAACACATTCATTCTCCATAGGAATCACTGAAGTTCTTAATACAAATCTCTTGATAGAACTCACTGCTGATGACATAGAGTATGTCTATCAAAGGTAGTCGATACTTTTTATGTCGTTTTCAGATGACATTTCTACAAAATACCTTACTATTACTCAGAGGTTCACTTTGCAGGAACTTTTGGTAATCCTTTTGCAATTTCCATATGAATATAATATGTTGAGACAATGCATTTTATTCCAATGCAGGAGTATCTAATTTTAATTTATAAGTAAAAGGAGTTTGAAAAGGACGAAGTTTACAAAGAATTTAACAATCAAGTCAAGACAACATAAAGAAACTACATTTGGTTAATATTGATAGATTTAATTCATTTAAGAAATTTAATTAAAATGTAAGAGAAAGTGATTAAGGAGCATCATTAAATGTAACAATAAAGACATGCATTAAATTCAATAGTCAGAAAGTTGAGAAAAATAATGATCATAGCTCTTCCGACACAATGAGCTTCTAGGAGATACCAGTCAGTAACCAGAAGGTAGAGGTCACAGAAGGGGTTGCTGATATTGATCCATGTCTTGTAGAAACTAGAAACTATGTTTTCAAGTTGATCTTCTAGAGTGCCATAAACCTTGGGATTGTTGGAACTTGATGTTGCCTTTGAACCATGATTTGTGTGTGTGTGTGTGTGTGTGTGTGTGTGTGTGTGTGTGTGTGTTCAATATTTGGACATAAATGCATGAAAACAAGGTTACACTTATAGTATGTTTTATAATACAACATTCTTTTACAACCCCTATTGGTTTATGCTGCCCAATAAGGAATTGATTTGTTTTCTTTCTGAACACAAGTATAATATTATTGTGTTTGCCTTGTAGCATTATAGAAGTGTCTATTTCTTTTTCTTTAGGAGTCCTGGGAAAATCATGAGTGTTACCACCCCAACATTTGAAGCCCTGACACAGTTTGGGATTGCCACAATCACAACTAAGAACACTGGTCAATTGGAAGCATCATACAGCTTAACGGTAATGCCTATGTCCATTAATGTTCACCCCCTTTTGTGTCTTTAACTTGCTCGTCTCTTCAACTACAAATTTGTTATGGCATCGTAAACCTAAGTATCCTGTTGTTACTGTTTTTATTTTCTCTTGTATTCAAATGATAAAATCGAATATGACTCACATATAGAACTATAAAGTTTCTATACATGCTTGATAATAAATGTATGGCTGGTGGTAAATATGCAACTTCAGTTTTACTTAAATGGGAGATAAAGAATCAGTCTAAAAGAAAGGGTGAAGTATCCAGCATTTGAGAGCCATTGGCCCATTGCCAAAGTTATGACCAAAACATTTCTAATATACTCATCTAAAATCATGATCCATTTGTGAGGGTACAAGACCAGATTTGAAACTAACATGTCAGATTGATAATTCAAGCCCTTTAAAGTGAGCGCCTGGAAACTAAGTGTTCATGCCCTATCTTCGTGCTGTTTCTCATACTGGGTGAGTCAAGGTGATTAAGTGTAAGGGTGTTTTATGCTTAGGTGTTTGCATTCATTGTTTGGGTGTTCGGTCAAACAGCTGGAAAAAGCTACCAGGAGTGAAAACATGAATACATTGAGTGAAAAAACCTGTTTAATGAGACTCGTAAATACCCCGTCAATGACAAGTTTTATACGGATGGTCAGGCCTATTATTTTTTCTCTCCCAAGCTAAGATCTTCGACTGCAAAGGTAGAGGCTTGCTTCAGCCTTTAGTACAAGGTCAAGAGAAAATACAACCATTTGAACATTGACCGACTGAGACTCACTGAACTCCCACTAAAGGTAGTCAATGATAAATTATAAAGAGGTAGCCTAAAGGAGGGAAAGAGTAAGGGCAGGGAGGATGCTTGAACAACCAATCTAGCTATTAAGAACTACATGATTTCCATGAGTAGTAATGGCTATCAAGTTGAAGTAGCGAACTTGCCTCTTATTTTGTAGGTGGAAGGTGCTTGTTGGTCAACCTTGTGTGGTTCAAAGGTCCAATTGAAACATGCCAGGTGTTACTCCACTCTGTAACCTCCTAATGAATCACTAATTGGGGATCACGTTGTTCTAAGACAAATCTTAAATAATTGTTGCGCCATCATCCGATTGTATCTCTTGGATTACATCAATGACATCCCAAGTTCAAGGTTGTCCTAGGTCAAGACGTGCGGTTGCCACTACCTCATTATCGCTGAATCTTCCATATTGTGATGATACTGGCCGGCTGAGGAAGCATGGGTGGTCTTCAGCCTAGCATCTATAGTATCTCGTTCATAAGAGTCCCCCACTAGGGCTCCATATTGTGCAACACCAAGGACCTGATCGCCTGATCTGCACAGAGGGTCGTCAAGCGACTTAGTATTGTTACAATATGGAAGGTTTGACAATCATGAGGGACTGGTTACACAGGGGTTGACCCAAGCAGCCTTGAAACTTTGATACGAGCTTATGTCATTGACGCAATCATGAGATTCGATCATACAACAATTGATGGTTATTTATGATTTTGCTGGGCAGGGCTTTTACTTCCAATTAGTGATTCATTAAGAGGTTACAGAGTAGAGCAACAGGTGGCATGTTTCAGTTGGCTTGGCATCCAATGTTTGGGTGCTTAGTCAAACAACCAAGATGGGGGAAGGGAAAAGCTACTTGGAGTGAAAGCACTAATACATTGAGTAAACACCTTGTATAATCAAACTTGCAAAACATCATGTTGTAGACATGTCATACAGATGGTGGGTCCTGCCTTTCGTGATGTCCAAGATTAGCCTTTTGGACACAATGGTAGAGGCTTGCTTGGGCCTTGAGTACAAGACAAAAGAGAACAGTACAACTGGTCATACACAGGCCAACAGGATGTATAAAGAGGCACACTAAAGGAGCTAAGGCAAGGCCCCTTGGGCCAATGTGCATTGAAGGGAGGACGTTTGAACAATCCTCCAAGCTTCAGGGACCTCCATGTGTGCTTTGAGCAGTAATGGCTTAAAGAGGAGTGGTTAAGGTAGTGAATGCACCTCTCATTTATGTGTTATGTGCCTATCAATCAACTTCATATAAATTCAAAGTTTCTACTGAAACATGCCATATGTCACTCCATTTTTTAACCTCTTAATGAGCCATTAATTGGAAGTTAATGCTATGCTTTGCCGAACATTAAAAATGATTCTCTATAGCACAGTCGAATTCCATGGATCACGTCCATGATATCATCTTAGAATCCAAGTTTTAAAGGCTGCTCAGGGTTGATCCCCCATGGTTGCCAGTCCCTCATAGTCATTAAACCTTCTATATTGTGACATTACTAGGTGGCATTGAGACCCTCTGTGAGGATCAGGTGATTGGGGTCCTTCATTCTGTATAATGTGGAGCCCTTGTGGGTGATGTTAAGGATGGGATATGTATGTACAGAATACAGATATGCATGAATTTACCCTAATCTTCCTAAATCTACATAATTATCATTCTAAGATGTATATGTGTATGCATGCATGCATGCATGTATGTACGTACGTACGTCTATCTGTCTGTATGTCTGTCTGTCTGTATGTCTGTATGTATGTATGTGTGTGTATTTGTGTACAACTATTACATATAATATGTATCCTATGATTGCTATCCTCAACAGTTGACTCCTATGATTCCTATCCTATCCTATTACACGTATCCTATGATTCCTGTGTGTGTGTGTGCGCGTGCGCGCGCATGTGTGTGTGTTGTGTGTGTGTGTGTGTGTGTGTGTGTGTTGTGTTGTGTGTTGTGTGTTTGTTGTGTGTGTGTTGTGTGTGTGTGTGTGTGTGTTTTTTTTTTACATATAATACGTATCCTATGATTCCTATCCTTAACAGTTGACTCCTATGAACAGATACCATTGGTGCTTTGCCGGAGACCCTTGCTTCCTTGCAAAGCCAATTTGTGCCTTCAAACACCCTATGCAATCACACTTCTAATAGATAGCTCCTTGTAATTTGCTAGTATTGTGCAAGAAAAATACACAATCTAACTGCACTGATGGAGAACGATAAACCAGAGAACAGACATACTAAGTCTAGAATCTGCGAATCAGAGTAATTTTTAAGATTTCAGAAAACGTTGGAGCAGGAACAAAATACACAAAATTATCAACATGTTAGAATTTATGCATGATAGAGCAAGGTAAACCAACTTTTAGCTTCAAAACTTGCATAGGATCTTTTCTTCTTTTTTTTTTTTTTTTGAGCAATTAGAAATAATTTATTGCAAGAAAGGCCGAAGCCAGAATATACACGAAGGAAAAGGAAAAACTATACAACCCAAAGAGGGCCCAAACTGCTAGAACCAGCTAGTTGGGAAACAGAAGGAAATCTTCGCACCAGCTGACCAATCTATTACATGATCCTATAGGTTTTGTAATTATGCTTCAAATGCTTCTTGTTTCATGGAAGTACAGCATTTGTGTAAAATATTCAATTCATTTTTCTTTCTAATTCACACTACTCATCCCTCTGTTTTACCGTCATCTCCATATAGGTTTCCAAAAGCCACGGAAAGCTAATTGCCGAAAATAAGAACCACACAAAACTTTGGAACTGAAATCTTGATTTGGCACGAAACAAATGTTCCCAATGCATGCCAAAACTATATAGTTAACCAAATGGTGAATATATATATTCATGGGTACATACCACCGGTTAACCATTTATGAAATAACAGCATCCTGACATATATCCTAACTTTAATCGCTAATCAATTTTTCATCCTGCAGTTTGAATGCTCCAAGGGTGTCAATCGCATGGAGGTATCTCTCATCTTCAATGTCACATTTATTTACTTCTTTCCACAGTTTTGAGCACTTGTCTTGCATTACACTTTTCTTCCTTCCACTTGCACTGGTGATTTCAAAATGTGATGGTAGAGTTAGATTGATAAACCATGTGCTCCATGCAGTCCTCTGTCCTTTTACAAACAAACACCCATTAGAGTTAGATTGGAAATGCCTACTTGGAATATAACTCAACTTTTCTTAATTTCTTATGTTTATTTGCTGAATTTCTACTAGTTTCTGCATGTGTTTTATTTTGTGGAATCTTATAATAATCCTGAACTTGCAATATTTGAGTGATGAGCAATCATTCACTTTTGTAGATTTGCAAACTTATGGCAACAATGGAGGTTTGTCAGGGATTGCCACTACATACAGCTCTTATCATCATTATCAGAATAATTGTTGTCCTCTTCTCTTCAAAACATAATGGCATGCTCCCTTGGCCATAATATGCTTCTAAAATCTATGAAAATGGCTAAGGGATCATTATTGGTTCAGCATAAATAAACCCAAGATGGCTGGAAATCTGATTGATTTCTGAGCACTGCAAATGAATTTGATTTATTTCTTATATTTTGATCATTCTAGATATTGGGTATCTTGTTTCTCGAGAATTATGTTCTTGGTTCACCGTATGAAACAATTTGTGAAGCTGAAGGGTGTTTCTGTCAGTTTTGAAGTAAGCATTTTCTGTGGTTCCTGAAAATCACATGTCATTGGTTACCACCCACAATAGTTGTGTTTATTCAGGACATCAGCTGGATGAGTTTATTTGATTCATCATCATTATCGTCATAGGCTTGGCCCAGCTATTTGGGGTCAAGCTTTAAGAATCCTATTTTACCAATATCAAGATTCAGATCAGGAGGGTTCCAACCCATGGCTCAGTGGTAGATGTCATGGGTTCGAGGCACATTCTCTGATGGTTGCAGGTGACGTGTCCCATGTGCCATCTGAGGATGGAGATATGATTTTATTTTTAATTTTGTTATTATTTTTTAATTTGAATTTATGGTTGTATTTTTATATTGGATATTGGAGTTTGTATTGGACATGGAACATGTATTATTAATAATCTTTTTATGTTTTTTTTTCTAATATTGATTGCAATAGTTACTAATTGAAATTTGAATTGATAGGATTGCCAAGCTTTTGGCTAAAAAAAAAGGCTGATCATCTAGTGGGCCTTAATTTTGATGATCAATTATCAATTTCTTTCCTTTTTTTAAGTGCATAGAGATGTATTTTCTCATTCCATGTAACTATAATTCATCCACGGTATATATATGAAATTTGATTATTCCATTTGAGATGGACCACAATTGGGATGCTCTAGATAGCTGTAAATGTGTGCCTACATGCTGTCTGTGTGCAGCTCAATCTAAACCACAATTGGGATGCTCTAGATACCAGGACAAAAGTTCAACGCCTGGCTGCCTACCTAAAATAAACCCTCCTTTACCCTAGGCTGGGGACCAACTGGAGATCTCAACCACGAAGGGTTCGGTGGCTGAATGTTTACGGCTTACTTGGTTTCAAGTGGGCTGATAAGCTCAGTCACTTGTTCCAATCAACGAATCCAAGAACTACTCACCGGCCATACAACAGTACCTTGTAATATTACTCTGATGGAGTTGTCTGTCTTTCATGCACATGTAGCATTATTTTTGAACTCTTGGAAAGGATGCTTTCTATAAAATGGAATGTCACATGTCTGCAGGAACAATTCTTTATACTGAAACCGGGAGAGGTTACTACTCGAACATTTAAAGTATATTCAACAACAGACCAAGTTGCAAAATATCTGTGTGCAGGTAAGTTAACTGCTGGAAGGAAAAGCAATGGATTTTATGGTTCCTTGGTTTTGTTCATTACATGGCATATGTTGCTCAAACACCTCCTTTGTACTTGTGTGTGCAGCCATAATGAAGGACTCTGATTTTAATGAAATTGATAGAGCAGAATGCCAATTCACTACTACAGCTACTATCTTTGACAACGGGACTCAGGTTTGGGAAATAGTAGAAAAGTTATCTAGAATCCTGATTCCTTGTTGTTTTTCCATGCTTAAATTGTCTCCATAGAATATCAAATGTGCAATATTGTAATTTTTTTTACCTAGGCACGGAAGTAACAGTACATTAACGTATATGTCAAATTAGACTCTTAACCGTTTGATGATTTTACTCATATCTTGACCATCCAACCGTACATCGTACTTATATATGCCAACCGGGCAACCCAAACAAAAATAAACCATCCATTCTGTAGTTTGTGGAGTGTACTTTAAATCTAATGGTTAGTTTCCATATGGGACTCACACTCGTCACGTGAAATAATGGAAGGGTGGGAACCATTGAAACTGGTATTCGGAATCCAATACATGGTTGGTTTGGGATGAGAGATAGGAGGGAAGGAAAGAGACTGTGCCTGTAATAGGATATCTGACTTTGAATCCCAGCTCAGAATCTCACACAATAAATAGAACTACTACATAGTGAAAAAGCATCACTGAATTAATTGCCATTTTGATTTTTAAGTTTCTGTTAGCAGAACTGATTTTCTTCCGCCATCCAAGTTATGTTTAAACTATATGTAGGATTTAGCCACTTTTTTCCATTTCCTCTGTAAACATGCCCCATGCGGCTGGTCTATATGGAATGACCACAACAACAGGACATTTTCCAACAATGCAGAACTGCAGGATGTAAATTTCCAAAGGGTGAGGGTAGTTGTTAATTGGTGGCGGGTCTCAAAGTCTTCGCAATTTGTAGCCAATACTAGATAGAAAAGTGTTGGGGGGAGGAAACGTACCCCTTGTAATGGGGCAGGTGATCCTGCATAGTGTTCATCAGGTCCAACACATGTTTCATGGGCTACCATGTAAATATCAAACTGATTTGACAAATGTTAACCATTTGATCAATGGCCTTAAACATGGACAGTCAAGATCATTTGTATAAAAATAGTTCCAATCAACAATCTGATCCATCTATTTGTTAGAGACCATCATGGATAGCTGATGTTTCTAAAGAATTAACTTTGTTAGGCAATTGTAACCCTCCCATCCATGGCTTGGAGAAAGGATGGCTATAGAAACTAAGGCCCAATCAAGAATGGATTAGATCATCTGATCAGTGTGATTTTTGCATGGCAGCCCTTGGATTGTGTTCTCAACTTAATGGACAGTTCAGATTGATCAATTGGACCGTCCAAGTGAACTTATGCAACTAGGAGCACTATAACTTATAATGAAAAGTTGTTGACGGGGCCTTTTTTTCACCAAAAGAGAATTAATTTTGTAGCATTTATTAACGTGCGCTTATAACATCACATCAGTTTATGAAATTTCTGCTTCTATGATTGTTTTCTATCAATTTTAACTCTTTAAAATGTTACAGATTTCTCCCAGTTCATCGTCAAAAAAGACGGGCATAAATGGCTTCTTTGAATCCATTGAAAGCCTATGGAATAACATGTGGAAAGGTTTGATAGATTTTTTTACTGGGAAAACATGCAGGTATGGGATGTTCTATATAAGCTCTTTTTCTGTTCTCTTAAGTTAGATAAATAAGTAATTGTATGATACTTGATCCTAGAACATGGTCTCTGTTGGGAAAGCCGGCAACGGAAGCGGAACGCCGAACGCGTGAAGCAATGCAATATCAAACAAGTAAACAAGATGCAATCAAGCAAACACAAGCACTCACCACAAGAGACTTCGAATTTACGTGGAAAAACCCCTCAACGGGTAAAAAAAACCACGGCACAAAGCGATCCACTATGAATATCAGAAGATTTACAGAGATTGACAGCCCACTAGCAAAGAAAAACAGAGAAAACTCCAAGTTCTCTCTCACACACACCTCTCCCCTCTTCCTAACACGAATAGGAAATCTTGGACACCTTAGGATACTGATCTAGGTTGGATTACAACTCCTTAAATAAGCAAAAATCCAAAATTAGAAACACCTTGCGCAGTACTGTAGACTGCGCAAGAAATCCGCGCGCACAGCCGACCGGTCGGCCGATTGGCCGGCCAATGCACAAATAGTCCAGGGAGAAAATTCACATTGCTGCCTAGGAGCCCCCTGCAGACAGGTCGGCCGACCAGTCTGGGGCATAGGAAAACTGTCCATGGGGGGGTCCTTCACTGCATCTGGGTCACGCTGTCTGGCCGGTCGGAGCACCCAATTCGTGCAGTTTGAAGACTATCCCAACAGTCTCTTCATGCGTCGAGTCTGTACAAGTAGTCTCTATGATCTGGTGAACCATACTATTGTATTCTCCAAGATTGGAAGATTCTAGCCATCCAGTCCACAGCCTTTCCTCTTTTAATTGGCATTCCCCCACCCAATAACATTCTAGATAATTGGACAATTGGGTCCCACTTGTGCAGACTCTATGCTGAGGCCACATCATATCCTCTGGTCGACTATGGTATAGTTCCTCTAAATAAAGTGATGTGGGAGCACTCCTCGTTGTTAGCTAATGGTCTACTGATCAGACGTCTTTTTTGTGCAGAAGCAAATGTTCAGGTTTCTTTGACTTCAGTTGCCACATACAATACATATGTTTGAGTTGGATTGCATTGTTCGGTTTGCTTCTGGCAATTTTCCCAACAGGTAAGTTTCTGTAGTTGTCAATGCACATGTTCATCGTCTTTAATAAACAAGAAAAATGCAAAGAAGGATGATCTTTTGCATCTGGAATTTCAGTGGTCGTGCTTCTGTGGCTGTTACATCAGAAAGGATTCTTCGATCCTCTTCACGACTGGTGGGAGGATCGATTTGAAGGAAGCACACAGAGGAGCAGATTTGATCCTAAGTATGGAAAAGAAACCAAGCAGCCTCACATCCATCACCATCATAATCAGGAGCGTAGGCATCATCACTCCGATGCAAAGAACAGAAGAAGAAGCAGTCACCATAAGCGTGATCATCATCATCATCATCACCCCCATCATCACCATCATCATGCTCACAAGGATAGACACAAGCACGGACATATGGACGGTCTGATTGATGAAAAGCTTGAGCGCATGAACAAAATTGAGAGGCTGGCCATAAAAGGACAGCCCAAAAAGATGAGATACAAGTAAAGAAAAGCAAGACAAACACAGCTAATACAAGCACAGTTAGGAGTGGGACCAGCCGCGTTCGAAGCTGCACAGTAGAAATATTTAAAGAGAACTCTTTTATCAGCGTATGCCATTGTTTATTAAAACTTTGAGACAGATCAAAAACTGAAAAACTCGACTCGACTCGATGTCTAACCCTGTCGGGTCAACTTGAACAGACATGAAATATCCAAAAGAAAACCAAGCAGTTTTCATTGGTGTGGTGGTATCAATGCTGTCATTCATCAGTGAAGATTACCGTTTGAATCGCCATGAACCTACATCATTTTTCTAACAGTTGACTGGTCGAGTGACTTGACCGAGGCATGCTGAGTCGATTTGAACCAGTGAAAATCACTGAAAATATCAAATTTCAATGATAAGTGCTGAAAATAAGTTTTCCCAAACAGCCCTTAGTCACATGCATGCCAATGTGTGAAGCCAACGCTACATGGGCTGTCAATGAGCTGGGCTGGCCTATTGATTTTCTGGGCTTGGACTGCTATGGGTCTGGCATATGAGGGCTGATGGCCTGCTTCCCACACAAACTCGGACATGTTGTAATTATCATACTTTAGAAGGTATGTGATAATTCTAGTAGAGATTGTTCAAACACACAGACAGTGGTTAGGGAAGGAAGCGAATTGGGTCCTGCACTCGTGGTGTATGGGCCTCTGTGGGGCCCACCATGGTTTATGGGTTTTATACACGCCGTCCATCCATTTTTCCATATCATTTTTAGTGTACTGTGTATGAGCCCAAAAATGAGGCAGATCCAAGGCTCAAGTGGACCGCACTACAAGAAGCAGCGGTAGTAATAATGCCCAATGTTGAAACCTTCCCAAGACCCACTGCGATGCTTATTTTCCATCCAACCTGTTCATATAGGTCACATAGATCTGGATGAAGGGAAAACAAAAATATCAGCTTGATCCAAAACTTTTGTGGGCCCCAAGAAGTTTTTAGTAGTGAGCATTCAATCCCCACTTTTTCCAGTGGTGCTGGAAAAACGGATGAACGGTATGGATAAAACACATACATCATGTGGCCCCACAAAGCTTGGGCCCAATGCTGCTGCAGGGATATTCCTACTGACAAGTGCTGCAAGCAATCTGATCCCATAGCAAAGGAGAATAAGAAGAGACGAGGAAGAAGGAGAGAGATGCGCTCTTTCCAATGCCACCGCTGCCGCTGCGGTGCAGGATGGCGTCCGTTGGATAAAGAGATTTCTTGGGAAATCAAATCATGTCATATGATTAAGCTTCTCCTCTGTTTGGATTACAAGCGACATGCTAGATTTGAGGAAAAAGGAATCCAACATATTCCTACATGGAAAAGACAATTTTAATAATTACAAAATTGGTTTCTTTTAATGTAGATTTTTCTTTTTCAATTTGGTCCCAAAAGTAATTCTCTTACTTTTGCCCAAAAGACATTTTAAGGGCATGTTTGGTTTTCAATTACAACCATAAATAGCAAGAAATAGGTAATGATTACTTACTTCTATGGTGACATCACCTTCATTTGATTATAACCCTGAGTTTGCTATTATTATTTGTTTCACCTAGAAATGACGGTAGAAATGGTAGTTTTATAAAATGTAATTATTACAACTTCATTTTCCTTTTTCCTTCAGTACTAAATTTGATTCTCGAATTATGAGCTGTAAGCCTGTAAGTCTTGTTTAACAAACACCATAAAATTATATGCATAATTTTACACCATTACTCGATGTGATCAATGGTCAAAATGTTGCCAAACAACTAATGGACTATGGATTTAATGAAAAATTTCACCGTGCTAAGTTGTAGCCACACAATTCCCATATGCATCTGGGCAGTCTTGCTAATTAACGCATGATATGGACATATTATTTTTGCTATAAATTATATGTCACTCCTTTCGCAGAAATCCCCTTTTTCTCCACCCATTTACCATTTAAAAATGTATTATTTTTCGACTTATATAAGAAAAATATTGATGCCATCGCTGAAATCCACCTTAAAAACTTCAAAAGAAGTTAGTGTTGCCAAGTGTGCTTACGGTTCCTTGTCAACAAAGAGATTCTCCGTAGAGTGTGAGTTCTTATTTATTACAGGAACGTCTGAAATTCTCTTTTGGAATATGCTTGGTTTTAGGGATATTTATCCCAACACTTTTGAGGAAATGTATATCATGCTTTGCTCATGAAAAGGCATTGGAGGCTGCCAACACGGGGAATGATAAGTAGGGAACTTGTTAGAAATTGAGATTCTGAACTTGCATACTCCAAGATAAAGTACATTTTCAAGTAGTGAGATAATCAATCGATAACAATGAAAATCTTGGCACTATACCTGCATCAAAATCTTTCATTGAAGCTTTACATTAGAGAAATATGATGGGAGCGATCCAGACAGTAATTGCAGGATTTGTTTGGGCATAGGTTCCATTCTGGTAGCACAGGTTCTATTCTGGTCGCATTCTCCTATGGCTGCAAGTAAATATTTTTAGGTAAAGTAAATATTTCAATAGCTTTATTTCAGTAGGATTGTCTCATTTTTAGGTAAAGTAAATATTTCAATAGTTTTATTCTCCTGATCATCTAACATGTCATACATATGCCGTATTGGTGCGGCGCTCCTGAGTGTTGGATTAGGCTAGTGTTTTGGATCTAGGCCTAATATTTAGGGACACATCTAATGGACGAGTTGGATGTTGCTCACACATCACAGTGGACCCCACGTAACTCAAACATGCCGTAATCGCGATAGATTGGAACGCATGTGATCATTGTGTAGGTTGCAGCTTTTTATGCATCAGGATCACGTGTTTCATTGTTTCTGCATCTGATGAATGGCGACTATATATATATATATATATATATAGAAGTGGCCATTATAAATGTTCATCTGATTAACGACCGCTGGCCCACTTTATCATATCATCTGGTGGACTGGCGAGTTGGATAGCTGCCAAAAGACGTAGTAGTGGATGTTGGGTAAACCTTAAACCCTTCCATATAAAACACACGCTCACAGCCACACATTTCATGCACTATGCGGATGTGGCTTTACATGTGTGGACAGGCTACTTAGTATTGTTATATCAAACATAATCTGGATTAAGGTGAGAAACCCATCGAGAACTTTGAGAGTACCTTACTGGAACAGCTTTCTCAATCATTTTTACTCTAGTTGCTAGCATTTTTCTAGACTAGCAGTGCTACAGTGATTCACTGAGAGCCTATTCCCTGTATTACAGCCAGCGCAGGCAATATAAAATCATAAATCTCCGCAGGCCTCACCACAATCTGTCCATCACCTAGGAAGCTCATTTTTCGTGCTGATCCAACACTGAAGTGGGCCAGGCTGATCGAAAACCTAAGTGGGCCACCACTGGCAAACATTGGAATACAGATATCCACTGTTGAATTCCAGGGGCCCATTTTGATGTTTGCATTACATCAATCCATTCATAAGGTAAGAGTCCAGGGAACCAAATATCTGTTTTGTCTGAGACTTTGGTGGGTCCCAGGAAGATCTCAATGGTGTGGGTCCTATCCCACTGTTCCCTGTGGGGCGACCCACTTGAGTTTTGGATGGGCCTCATTTCTGAAATCAATTCATACAATGATCTGTAGCAAATGACGAACAGGGTGAATTTCTTTCATACAAATATCATGATGGGCAAGGCGAATCACCCCAAGGGGCTCACCATAGCATTTCTGCTAGATAACACAACATCAACATTACCATTACACCCGGATCCATAGCTCAAGTGGTAGCCCGAGTGAAGATAGCCTCGTCTCAACACTGAGGTCATGGCATCGATTCCCAGAGAGGGGGTGGCTAACATTGCTGCCCCCCCCCCCCCCCCCCCCCCCCCAAAAAAAAAGACTGGAGCAAAGTACGACTTATGGAGAATATGAGGAAAACCACTCCTTAACTGTATTTGCATCACAATGCTGATGAAGGATTGCATGCTTACGTCTGTTATTTGTTGAAATTAAAGGGCACTTTGGTCATTTCATGGGTTCACCTGATGATTGTATCGGCGTGATTTCTGGGGTGCCCCACTTTCCTGGTTAGGCAAACCTGCTGTATGGTTCAGATGCCATAAACACACCACTGGGTCCCACATGCAGCTAGTTGCTTGAAATTATCATCCACATTTTTGGAAGGTGAAAGGGGAGAGCTTTAGACCCTGCAATAATTCCCCCACCTATGTTGTTGTCTCATCCCCTGTGTTAAAGTGCTGATCCCCACACTGTTTGATGCCATTGTTGAGGATTCTCTGATCACCGAGGCTTTTGCTCCATGACCATTAAGTGGTCGTCCCCCTAAAAAAATGAATGGTTCAGATCATTGTAGACATGCTCTTGTGTATTGCATAGGAAGCAGGACTGAACCAGGCGGATGGTTATCTACTCCCATATGCACTCAAATAACCTTTCAATTATTTTCATTGCAGACCTTGAAAAGAATACACAAATTTACTTTAATAGCAATACATGGGGGATCATCCCATAAATTCAGAAAAGCTCGGCTACTAAAACGCTGATAGCGTCTTGCTCCAAACTGCATGCCTTCACTCCTACCTACCAAAATTTCGGAGACTAAGATTCACTGGTAATTGTGCTTAGGCTTTGTGGGAAATTTTCCTTCGCTTCTTGATTCTCTTGGCTTTGCCATCATTGTCCCTCTGCGTCCTTTTCTTGGCTTTGCTGTCATCGTCCCTCTGCTTCCTTTCCTTCTTGGTTTTGCCATCATCGTCCCTCTGCTTCCTTTTCTTCTTGGCTTTGCTGTCATCATCCCGCTGCTTGCCCATGCCGTTCATGCAGCTTCTCTCTCCGTCCATCTCTTTCAAGTGCATAGGTGAGACTTCGGTTGAGAATTCAGTACTGCATGCAACCGAAGTCTCTTTCTTGTTTTCAAGATAGTATTCCAATACAAGCTTGTGCGCCAACTTTGCCAGGCAGGAGCCAGATATAGAATTGGGAACGGGCCTGTGCATGACACCAGATGAGATTATGAGAATGCATCACCAATCTATAAGGCACAATTAGACAAGAGGGGAAGGGAAGTAAATAAGAGGAGTCATATGACACTCAAGACTCAGGTCACTATGATGGTTGGTACACAGGCATTCAAAAATTGTATTGGTGGCATATATCAAGTCAAAAAAAGCCGACTAGATTGTGCAGTCCACTGTCACCCTGTCACAATCCAAAGATCAGATCGATAGAACAATTGTAGCCTCTGATCTGTGGAGACTTGCTTGTGGAAATAGGACCCTTAGATATTTTTCATTTTTAGCTGTCCAATAAATGTCCACCAATCCGATAATCAGATAACCAAACAACCTTTATCTTCGGTTCATGATGCATCTACACTGAGTGCCATAATTTGGACTGTTTAATTTGACTACTAGTATGCCATGTGCGCAATATTCAATATTTAAGTAATTTCTAAGTGCCTGGGTATCATCCATCATCCATCACACTGCTAAAGTATCGAAGTCTCTCAATTAAATAAACAGGTTTGTATGGGAGATGATTACCTTTCAGAAAATACACGTCCGAGAACAGCTGTTTTCTCATGCCATAACACTGGTGTTGGTAACACGTCCCGCTTGGAGACCGACTAGGGAAAAAAAGAACAAACCGACCATGAGCAAAGTGGATGAATCATTGGAAATCCTGGTTACAATGAGGAGAAGAAAGAAAGAAGAAGAGACTGATTGTCTACCTTCCCCGGCTTGATGACCCCTTTTGGTGGCCTGGGGATATGCGGATGGATAGGAGGGTATTTGTAAAACACAGTTCTGCAAGAACCCGAAAGATAACGATCAAATATGTGATATATTTCAAGTTTTGAATGGCATGTAATGGCAAACAAAAGGCAAACTCACATGATTTGGTTCTTTGAGATCTTCTCCATGTTTCTGATTGGTGAAAAAATTTCCGGAGGGCAAGCGGTTTTATCAGAAATATACATGTAGCCATTCATTCCCCCACTGCGAGTAAACCCTCAATGACATCAATTTGTGAGGGAAGAAACTCACAGCAAGCAAACAGATTAATCATTTCCATACTTCTTGAACCAACTATGTTCCTGTTGGTATTTATATTTAACTGGCCAATTCTCATCTAGAGCAGTCTTGATTAATAAAAATTGGTTACCATTTTTATTTCATGGGTTTTAGGGTTTTGATTGCTAAGTTCAACATTGCCCTAGGATTCTGATAACACCCTCATGCATGTATTGTGAAAGTAAGTTTTAAATGCAATTACATCAACATCATGATCATCATCTGAAATGTCTAACTTGCGATAAGGTTTGATGTTATTAACTCCACTATAGATGATATGCACCCAAATGTGCTTTATCGAGAGGCTTTTATTGATCTAGGAAACGAAATACATTCCTAGCTACACATGCCCTTGATTACAATCTCTGAGGAAAAACCTTGACTAAAATGTAAAAACCAGAGACCAATTCATCACATGGTACAAAATAGCAAATGTAGATGCATATCAGTCCTAATCTATGGTCTTCTGTCTTCAGAGTGTCCTGATCATCGATCAGGCTGAAGAAGTGATAGCCTTCGACGTTTAGGCTCGTATGTCCAGCTGGGCATCAGGATACTAGCAGATGATGCATATCATGCATCCTAAGAGACATCAACTTCAGATAGCCATGTAGCCTTTCCTGAGATTTCATATGCTAGAGATGATGAAGATAATACATCAAACTGCATGTTACCGCTTACCATCTAATGACAAGGTCCTTAATGCCTAGTGCTTAGGGGTTCGCACCAAGGGTAAAGGTTAGTGCCTAGCACGAAGGTGTGCTGGAAGAGGGAGAGGGAGAGAAAGGGAGAGAGAGAGAGAGAGAGAGAGAGAGAGAGAGAGAGAGAGAGAGATAGATGCAGGATGCCTTAATTATGATGCATGTTCATGAACACAATTAATCCAGAGGAATGATAAAAGAATAACAATAAAAAACTTCAGCATCTATCATCATAATCTAAGAAAATCAGAAGGGTCACATGCAATAATGTGGGCCATCATCACAACCAAGAAGTATAGATTTCAAGTATTGCGTGGATTGGATCCACGCAATGGATAAAACCTCCCGATCTTGCATGGTTAAGATCCAAACGAGCAATGAGGATCACTAGTCCGGGGAATCGAAGGATTTCTCAGATTAGATGATTAAAATCTGAGAATTAGGGTTTTGGAACCTAATTTCAGATTTAGCGTTGTAGAGAATGGAGAAAGTTAAGTTAAAAGGAAGAGGGAAGAAGAAGAGTACCTTTGAAGAATGTTGGAGGGGAAAGGAAGAAGAAAGAAGAAGAAGATTGGAAGAGAAAAGATGAAGTCTACAGAGAGAGAGAGAGGAGGCGGAGGCAACCAAAGTTGTTCTTTTCATTCAATAATCAAGCTAAATTCGTAATTAGGGCTAAACCATCTTAAATAAGCACTAAGAAATAAGAAAAGATTAAAATATCCTTAAGTAAAAAAAAAAAAACAACTCAAAAAAAAAAATCTCTCGCAGTGGTCGGGCGCCTGAAGATGTCCAAAAACATCCGGCGACTAAAACACATAAGCGGCTGAATTTCAGGGCGCCCGAAGACAGTGAAAACTATCCAGCAAGCCAGTCCAATTTTCCAGTCGGGTCTTCTTCTTCCCAATGTGGGGTCTTCTATGTACCAAACCACATGTGTAGGGTCTTCAATGCTCCTCAATGATCGCCTAGCCACAAGGAAGATGCTTGTGGTGCGCGCTTTCTTCACTGATAGACTTTGAAGGGTCTGATGTCATTAGAGAGAGAGAGAGAGAGAGAGAGAGAGAGAGAGAGAGAGAGTGGCCTCATGTCATAATGCCTATTGTACTTGAACAATGGCAGAGGAAATGGTGCTTTATACCATGTTCCCTAGGAAGTCTAGTGCCTGGTGCTTAGGCTTCTCCTAGGAGGTCTACGGGAGGTCCATACCTGGTGCAGAGCCTTCCCAACGGAAATGGGATCGTTCAAATTAGTAAGATTCACCTCAATTGGGAGATGAACGTTAGTGTCTAAAGTCTTAAGAGCCAAAAGTCGAAGAATAGCCCTGCAAATGATGCGCTAAGGGATATTTATAGTCCATGGGGTCTTTCAATCCAGAAGTTTTTTACATGGTTATGAACATATGTTAGCCTCCCATTAGACAAGAGGAGCTCAATTCCGTGGAATCTTGGCAACCAGGCAGACTAACGCCTGTTGTAGAAGAAACTAAGCACCTGTACCTTGGCAGACTGGCACAGGGAGCTCTGTGCCTTGGCAGAAGCTTGCAAAAGAGTTCTTCGTGAAGAATAGGCGCAGAACATCTGGTGTTGTCCTAGGCGGACACTAGGGCTCCACCAGATGCGTCTAGACTCATTTCATTAGTTTGCAAAATTGCATGTCGGCATCAGTGTCAGCATCATCAACTAAAGCCTATCCCAACTATTTGGGGTTGGCTACAATAATCTTGTTCTCACATTCCACTCAATCTTGGAATGTCCGGATTCGTAATAAAAGTTGTGGCTAGAGTTTCACACTGACTGCCAACTTCACACAATTCTCCTCATTTATCCAGGCTTTGGACCGGGAATAAGAGCGCAAATCTCCGACAACCATTATTTTTAAATGCAATTACATAATTATAATCAATCACGGCCGCATGGTGGCTTCATGTACCAACAACAATAGCTAAACAAGTGTTGGATTTGAATGTGGTTATGACATGCACAGTGTGGTGATGGTTTTAATTACAAACCTGATACTTGGATCGATTTTCCTTTTGATTTTGGCCTTAACCAACTTTGGGTGATCCTTTTTACGCCTATAGGATGACATGATCTTTGCTGATAAAGGATGTGACATGTGAACAAAGAGTACATCAAAACCCAAACTATTTCTCTGCTTTTCTTCATCCTAGAAGCAAGAAACTTGGTTAGGGAGAACAGATTGCTGACTTCAGAAGAATGCAAAGAGATTAACTAGAAGAATCAGGTTTGAACAGCCACCGACAAAAGAAAGTATTACCGTTAAGGTGTCTTCCAACTTTGCAATTTCTGCAAGAAGGCGGGACTCCTTGATAAATGGTAGTTTACAAACAGCCTGCCCATCCAGAGAAAAAATATAATCATGTAGCTATTTAGTTAAGCATCCACACTTTAATCAAAGAGGGCCATGTAAGGTAGATCTTGACATCTCCAGCCAACACATGCACGCACAAACAGTCACATTTGCACCAACAGGCATGCAAGCATGCACATGAGCTGGGCACCAATGCTTTTCAAGGCACGTGTATGCAAGGCTATAGGATGTACCAACCTTAATGTCATGACACTAGAGCTCAAACTCATTGTCTTTTCAGGAAATCACCATTACCTGCCATGCGTAACGTTTTCCATTCATGTCAAGCTCAAAATCTGTCCCAAGTCAGGAAACAATGTAAGAGCTATGAAAGAATAATCACTAACATTCTAGGACAGTTATAATCGTCCCAGCACACTCCCACCTTTAGGATAAAAATCAGCAATAGGCGATGATGAATCCGTCATCAACTTCCTGTAAAACAAAGGAAGTGCATGTGCACTGCAAATGCACCATTTGAATCACACACTGAGTCGAACCCTAAAAAAATAAGTAAAAGAAAACAATGGTCTTGCTCCTTGTAACAAGATGAACTAAATGGCCAACCTTGCAGCAGGCAAAACACCCATCAACTGATCAAATGGCTTGAAAGGAACCCCAAGTGTGAAGTGGATGTCCAACTGATCCAGACCATAAAAGTCTGAAGCAAATGGAGCATAATGATAAGGATAAAACCTGTGAATGGAGATTTACATAATAAATCAGGGGAATTCAATCAGATATAAAAAAGGAGCAAGCACCAAATATTGCTTTTAAATGGAGGCATCCATTAATCTAACCTCAAAAAATAATTTTTTTTAAAAAAAGGCATGGTTAAGGCGAAACAGATTTTTCAAGAATATAACAAGCAGAATACCATCTTCAAGTTGCCAAAACTACCAGCCAATGAAAAAATCACAACTTGGCCGAGAAAATGAGGAGAGAAACAGAGGTATGTAATGGAACCATAAAGGCTACAAAACAGGACTCAGCTCACACCATTGCCACGAGCAGACTCCTTGGTAGTAATAGTGCATGACCCAGCAAATCCCTTCAGTATACTTCAGGACCTACAAAAAATGCAAGTAATTGCATAAGCAGCCTATAATTGTCCAGCCTATAATTATATAGGAATGCACATGACCTACACTACAAGGCCATGCACATGCCTCAAACAATTACTGTGGATTTGCATGTCAACCTCTAACGTTCATGTATGATTACACATAAATGTGAGGTTGAATATGCTTGCTAGATAAAGATTCATGGGTGGATGGGAGTCGCTTGTGCAGAAATACCCCATGCACAAACCTTCGATTCTGCACATGTACTTAGATTTGCATATGCACACATAAGTAAAAATAAAAATAAAAGAAGTTGCGAGCTCTCACTGCATGTAAGAAATGTAAGTCCTCTCAGGAAAGAAATGAACATCATACACATGCTGCCATGCACTTCCATTCGCATGCCGTGCACTTGCACTATAAAGGGAAGTATGCCACGCATGTGGGCAACATTCATGCATACAGATACACTATTATGTGTGCACAAAATCATGGTATGTGCATGCTCAAGATCAAGTGTACAGCATCTGAAAACATACTAAGTGTACTCAGTAGCGCGAGTATGTG
The DNA here is from genome assembly GCA_003013855.2 of Liriodendron chinense. Taxonomy (NCBI): domain Eukaryota; kingdom Viridiplantae; phylum Streptophyta; class Magnoliopsida; order Magnoliales; family Magnoliaceae; genus Liriodendron; species Liriodendron chinense. The sequence goes on along the minus strand of PVNU02000637.1, from coordinate 6,162,633 downwards.
TGTCCATGAGATGTATGTATGCCTGCATACGTGCATGTAGATGCACAAACTGTCACACAACTCACTCAGACAGAAGCACGCATGCACAATCACACATAGACACTCACATGCATCATTTTGAGTGACATACTCTATATTTGTCTTTTTATTTGAAAGGTAACACTACCGGGGATTGAACCCTGGATCATTTACACACACTACACTGGTCTCTACCAGCTCATCTAATGAGCTAGAGACCGTTTGTACTTTATATTTGTTAAAGAGAAAAGAAAGAAAAAATACGAAAAAATCTGCAGATGAAAAATCCTTGTACAAAAGAAATGGTCCAACTACATATCAACTGTTGGTAAACCAAAGGCCTATTAAGGGGCCGTTTGAATGGGAGTAAATGGAGGTAAATAGGGGGAATTGGGATTAAATGAAGGTAAATGGCATTTGAGGTGTGTTTGGATGGGAGTAAATGCATGGAAATGAAATGAAATGGGAGTAAATGGGCATGTAAATGAAGAGAGGATTTGGAAGTAAATTGGGTGAAATGCCTTTTTGTGCTCCCTTGGAGCATCGCACAAGTAAACAAAGGTGCCGCTACACACATGTCCGCCATACAAGCAGCATGTTGATGATACTCCGAAACAATCCAATTATAGGCTACATTACTAAAATCACACCAATAGAATGATCCAAACCATTCAAAGGTTGGCCATCTAAATGGACGGTTAAAATTTTTTGGCAAGTTGCTTGTTTGTAATCCTTATGCTTGTTGCCCACCCGAGACTTGAGATTTCCTATTTTTTGGCAAAAGTATATATTTCAATGGGCTTATTACAATCATTCTGTTAAATATCACAAATGTACACTAATTTGGGTTATTAAAGCTCATTTGGGATATCACATATTTTTCTGTGAATATATTGAAAAACTCCAATGCATTTCAATTCCTCCCATATACTCCCATCCAAACAGAATATTTAAATTTCAAACGCATTTCATTTACTTTCATCCAAACACAACTGAGTAAGAATTTACTCTCAATTTGTTTACCTCCAATTCCATTCCCCATTTACCACCATTTACAAGCTCCCAAACGAGCCCTAACATGCATTCAACATGAGCAAGCCTATCTAAAAACACTTGATAAAAATGAATACAACAGTCGCCGAGTTGAGCCTCATGGCAAGGCAGTCGGGACAGAAGAGTAGCAACACTAGAAGTCAAGAGTAACGAAAAATCTCAATCAACCAATGCAGTACAGATTTTTAGTTTTTATTTTTTAATAGAAACTCAAATTTTATTACGACCAACCAAAATGAAAGAGCAATACAGGGGAGAGATGATGAGAACCATCTCAAACAAAGGCACCCAAAACGGCCCCTGCCCTCAAGAAGATGAGAGAAATCCAAACATAACCAAAGAGTCAAGAAGGTGACTAGGGACCTCTCCTTTTTTCTTTTTCTTTTTTCTTTCTTTTCTTTTCTTTTTTTTTTTTTTGGCACTCAAAGACGGGGAAGGAAACTCCTTTGAATTCAGGGTTGTACAATGCAGTACAAAATCAATGGCTAATAAAATGCGGCTATCATCAAATTAGTATACCGCATGTCTTCTGAGAATCTTGTAGTCATCTTCCTGTCTTAACGTGAAACTTCTCAGCATAGTACCTTTCTTTCCACCCTTCTTCTCCCAGATTTATCTGTTAAATTTAAGCTTGAATGAGCACATAATTATGAACACCAGAAATTGGGTGTCGTGATCTTAAATGACATGACAAACCTTGTCAACTATTGCCTCGTTGGCTTCTGAACCATTTGAAACCACATGATGAAATCCATTCACTGAGCTCCTTAACTCCTTCGCCTCAAGCTGTAGCTTCAATGAAATGCCATGAGTATGAAGAACACCGAATACATGTTCACTGCCCCCAATTTCTTTTGATGGATCACAAATAAGAGTCTGTAATTTAATACTGAATACTCACACTTTTTGAGGCTTGAGAAATTGGTGTTCCTGTGTGTTTAAGAGATGACCAGAAATCCTTCGATGTCTTCCTCTGCTCAACACGTCGCTGCGATGAAGAGCCACCATTGTTGCCAAGCCTGACATTTGAAGAATTCTGAAAGCGGATCTCCTTTTCCTTCTGTAATTGAAAAAAAATAAAAATCAAATCATTGCCAAACTTAGTAACCAAACCAGGTGATTAAACAGCTACAGGAAAAGGATAACTATCAACAATAAAATAGAATAGAAATATGCATTCTCCTTCATGTTTGCCACAAAAAAAAAAAAAAAAAAAAAGAATAAGCAACTTCAATTAGCAGCATATGTGCAAAGCATATCAATGAGATGAGTTTCTTAACAATAAGCCTCTAGGCGAAAATTACAAGTCCAATTTCATATTATCCTCCCTCCTGATTTGAGACCTTGTAAGGACTGAACAGTTTCCAAATGTAGTACTGCGAGTTACATAGAGAATTACAGCCTCTGCATTATTATTTTTCCTTAAGTTCCTCTAAGAAATTCTACCAATTAAAGAAATTACATTGGTAAAAGCATATTTTAGCAGAAAGCAATGTTGATTTCTATTTTTTAGTGTAAAGTGGCACAGAGTGTTCGAAAGTCTCAAGAATAGGGAGTATCAAGCGGCAGAACCTGGCTACGTCTCCTAAAGATGGCATTTTCATAAGATCCAAGTACTTGTATGAAGTGCTCCACACGCTCCAAATCCACCTATAGAATATGAACAACCAAAAATGAATATCACAAAATGTTTGAATAAGGCATACATTTCTAGAGCACTTCAATTAATGCAACACTTCTTTGCATGCATAGAACAAATCTATCAAATGTGATACATATAACTCACCAAGTCCCAGGGCACCAGTAAGAAGTAATAGAAATTATTATAAGTTTAAGAAGTCATGGGTTTGCTAACTTGTGTGTATATGCTTGTATCTGTAAACTCGATACAAAATACAAATTATATATATATATATATATATAGAGAGAGAGAGAGAGAGAGGGCAAGGTACACTATTAAAGAATCTCAAATCAATGCAGGACCAAAAACAGGACAGCACCTCATTTTATAGGAATCATTTATCATAACGCGGGAGCTACTGGTCCATAATTTTCCTTTTATCAATATTGCGAAAAAGATGCAACAAAGCAAGAGGGGCTAGGCCTGACCTTAAAAGGTAAAAAAATAAAAGTATTAAAACAACCTAAACAAAAAGACAAAAGATCAGCTTGAACCATCATTTATTTCTAAATGAAGGAACACCCAATTTATTCCAAAAGACAGCTCTCCGAACACAGGATGGAAGGATTGTACTTGAAATAAAAGCTAGCTTCTAACCTATCGCAGGCTAGATTCACAAGGGAATCGTCTACTTGCTTGCCCTCTCTATAAATATGATTCAACAACACCTGCATCTTCTTTCTAATTTCTGCTATTTCCTATTTGGGCCCACGAATCCCAAAGAATTGATTACAGCCTAATTATTAATTTTCTTTCTTAAACAGTTACAGCCTAACTATTAGCATGCACACAATTTACCCTTTTGTGTTGCAACTATGGATATGCATTCATTAATTAAGATTGAAGTTAACATATAAGCATTTAAAAACACTCATTATAAAAAGGCATTTCCCTCTGCATGCGGCTGTATTAACATAATATTAATGACACTAAGCTCCAAGCAGGCTCAGACACCAGAAACACGGATGCTTCAAATAACAATGAGTCAGAAATGGATTCAAAAATCAAAATACAATAAATAGATGGGGGAAGGGGGCATAATTCCATGCCATTACACAAGGCAGGACTAACAAAAGTTAGGCAAGCATTGCAACAATTATGAACACCCAAAATGTTGAATTATTAGAAGGCTGTGCAATGGCTCAAAGGACCTCAAAAGAATTAGTCAGGTAACCGCCCATTCGAACAAACTCCTTCTTGTACACAGTCATGAGTAGGTCAATCGCACCCTAACACAAAGTCAACAATAATAAATATTTAGTCATCATTTGCACAAAAATTGATGTCATGCTTAAAGATATAAAATATTTCAGAAATGCATACAAATTCAGAAACCCAGCAGAATGTCTTCAAGCGCAGCAACAATACGCACCTCAGAAATTTCCAGTGAAGGCATGTGGGGAAGAAAATCGTTCCCCACAAATAAACACATGAAGACAAAATCATCAACCAATCGTTCCAAGTCCACTTTCACCATTGAATCTGGTATTCTCAAGTCGTGCTCCAAATAGTCCCTGAGAACCCAAATGTAGAGAAACTGTAACAGAAAATGGTGATCGCCAGTTAGATGTAGGAAAATAAAGGTTTAACACGGCAACAATGCCACATTCAATCTCAATAAACAGGATTGAGCCCAACATATAGGGGTGGCAAGCCATATTATGGGCTAAGCCAAAGACACAATGGCTGGCCCAACCCTTTGACACTAATGCAAGTACAATAATTGTGGTTAAAGAACTGATGACCGTAACCACTCACAAGTGACAAGCATATTGGCTGATGGGTTGAGTGCATGCCTCAAGAGTACTAGAGCCGGATACACATGCAAACGAGAACTCCATGTGCAGTTAATTGGCTTACTGACTATTACTTCCTGTTTTTTGGCTTGCAATTTTCCTTTTCCTGCATGTATCATAGTCCCTCTAAAGTACTTCTACTTTTTCTTAATAGATTCTCTGTTATTCATTAAGAGAGAAGAAGAAGAAGAATTGTAGCAACTCAACACTGCTTAACATTGCATCAATGTTGAAGACCTCTTTGCCTTGGAGTTACATCTCCAGATGATAAGAGTCCTTTCCTTTTTGTAAGAAAAGCAATACCAACCTGAAAATTCTGCCTTGAAGCATCATCATTAACATCTGTGCTTGCAGCTTCCTTTTGTTTTACCTCCTGCTTCCCTTGCTGATGAGCTGTCAGAAGGGCATCCTTACCAAATTTTTGGCTCTTATCATTTTGACGGAATGTGCGTACATCCTACGCAAGAAACTCAAATCAAAATCAACCGACCAAAATTTAATGAGCAAAGCTTCTAACATACCAACCTCTCTAAGAATTGCAAAATGCACTTCATGGGTAGCCAGTGCTAGCATGATCAAGTCAGCATCCTGAAATGACAAATGCAGAAAGACATGTTCAGAAGCCAAGAAAATCGGCATAAAAGCTTGCAGACAGCTAGATGTCTAAGACAAAAGGTGGAGACATTTACCAACCCATACAGGCAATGTTGTGTATTCGGGTCAAACCCCGGTAGATTTCTTTGCAAGCGAATGTATGACATTATCTTGTGCTCCCCCTCACCCGGCACATTGGCATCAGAAACAACAACCTTTGAAATTCTCATGCAGTCAGAGTCGAAAAAAGATTCCAGAGCCAGAGAAGAAATGAGAGAAAATAAATCAATGATAACAGAGATTTTGTGGGTACCTTGATGCCACGCCACCCTGGATCCATGTTCAGTCTTAGGTGTATGTAATAATGAAGAGCTGATGATAATGTGGCCATGAACTCGGTGCCAGGCGTAATAACGTTAGAGTCCAACATTTTAGTTTGTTCTAAATGAGCTAACTTTTCCCCTTCTAATTCAAATGTGCTTCTTAGCTTCTCTGCCTCAGCCGCCTGAAATTAATCCATCACGAAATCAAACCCATGATTCCAAATAATAAGACATCAAGGATAATGATAGTGGTGGTGGTGGTGGTGGTGGTGGTGGTGGTGGATGAACACACCGCATCTGCTGCATCTTTAGCAGCTCTGAATCGTCTTGCACGCTGCTGATTCATCTTAGCTCGAGGTGCAACACCATCTACATGTAATTCAATACAAACATAACCAAATTAGAGAAGGCAGATTACACATGCACTCGCGCACATGCATCGGAATAGTTTGAAAAATCAACCTATATGACTTGGTATCGTCTGAGTCTTATCCTTCAGTCCGAAATGAGATGATCACCAGACCAATACAGGACCGAAATGGGACCGAGCTAGGGCGAGCTGTACCAGTTTCAGTCCCCAGCTGAGTCACACTCTTAGACAGTTGCTCAAATCCATGCATATAACAGTAACCATCTACTCTTCAAAAAATAATCATAACAGTAACTATATGCCGGAATTCATTTGCGCCATGCGGCATATTATTGGATAAATGGACCGCTATCATTGATCTAGACAGCTAGACCATCCATATAGGGATCCTGACCTCGGGCTGTCTCTAGCTAAAAAATAATCATGATTATACAATTCTAACCATCCAAATGGTAGGATGGAATTGTAACTAACAAGGTAATCTTTATCAACCGTCAAATGGGAGAACAAGCTATTCAAATGATTAGGATTTGTTCATTTAATGTTGATATTTCTACGGTGATCATTCAACAGCAGGTGACCAATGGACAGCCCAAATTGACGCTTGGATCATGCAGGCACCCAATGCAACAAATGAGTTTCACAAATTCTTTCCCCAGCAGTGAAAAATGGTTGGAGAAGTGTTTGACTTACCAATAGCCATGTAAAGGAGCTTCCGAGGCCGAATCATCGAGAAAATGCGATCTATGTACTTGAACACAGCCTTGAAAACCTCTTCATAGTTTTTCGGAGCAGGCTGAACCAAATACAAAGAATTGAAGAGAAACACAAGAAATCATCAAATCAACTCCAAAAGATAAAACAAAAGAGGGACTCTCCAGGCATTTGGATAGTTGGTGTGCAACAGTGCTTTTAGCCGTTTGGACATTCAAATCATCAATCAGGACCATCCATTAGGTTCAAGCCACTTTTCATGGGCCACCATGAAAAATTCACACCGATCAGAGGAACTTCTCGACCCAAACACTACCATTTGAAGTTTATGTTCTCAATCAAAAAGGTCAAATAACTTTTAATCGAATATATGTTCCAACGATCAATGTGAATCCTCCATCCGATAGAGTCCAGTTTGGACAAAACCATTTCGATCCAATGACCATAACCATCCCACCGATGGCTTGGCAAACAGATCTTTTGAAGGTTAGCATCCTCCAATCACCATGAGCGTCCAGATTCAATTGCCAGTGTCCACAGGAGCTTCTCTCGATGCAATATGACAAGAATTCAAGATGATGGCAGAAACAATACCTGGCCTTCGGGATGGAAACAGGGATGGATGATCCCGTTCATGTCGAGATAGAGATTGTCGAATTCAATGCCGTTGGGGTTCGGCTTGCTGGTGTCGACCGGGACCGGTACGCCGTTGGCGACGATCGGGACTTCCTCAAGCACGTCCACGACAGACAGGGGGTATTTGTCCACCAGCCATCGGTAGAAGGCAGGAATTCCCATTGTCTGCCCCTCTCTCTCCAATGGATTGTGAGGAGTTGAAGTTGAATAGTAGGTGAAATGGCGAGGGTTTTGGACTGGTTTTGTGATTCTAGGATTAGGGTTTATGTTTTAAAGTAGAGCTGGAGGCTGGAGCTGGAGCTGGCCCGGTGGAACGTGTTATTAGGGCAGAAGCAGAGCCCCGCCGGAAAGAGGGGAGTAAACGGGATGCCGTGCGATGGTTAAATGCAGCACGATTTGCCACGTGCGCGGGAGAACGATCCAAGACCGTCAGAGCTTCCAAATGTTGGCAATCACTCCTGCCCATGGAACACACGTGTGGGGACGAGACTGGAAGCGGATTGCGTCCTGCCAGGTCCGGCGAGGAGCGGATTTGGTGAGACCCCGGAACCACCAAGGTGGGTGGGACCCCTCACTGTGGGGCTCACAATGATCTATGTACCTTAAATCCACACCGTTCAACCATTTTGAAAGCTCATTTTAGGGCAATATCCCAAAAATGAAGCTGACTCGAATCTTAGGTGGATGACACGGCAGGAATCAGTAGTGATTGAATCCTTACTATTAAAAACTTCATGGATTCCACAGGAATGTTATTTGCCATGCAACCTGTTGATAAGGTCACAAACACAATGTCATCTTGATCCAAAGCTTTTATGACTGGTAGGAAGTTTTTAATAATCAATCACATTGTTTCCTTTGATCCATCTAGAAGTTAAGAGTTGCTTCATTTTTTTATTCATGCCCTAAAGTGAGATTTCGTAGTCGCATACACCGGTCAGCCCCACAATCAGGGAACGCACCCACCTCAATGGATCCAGGGTTTCACCTTATCCGCTCCCTGTTAGGAGTAACTAGGGCAACACTTGGTGGGTGCTGCCTTTACTTTGAAGCATTGTTCTAAAAATGAAGTAGATTCAAATCTCCAATGATCTACACTCTAGGAAACAATGGTCATTGAATGAAGGGAAAACATAGAAATTTACTCGACCCCCAAACTTTTGTGGCCTTTAAGAAGTTTTAAATGATGGGCATCCAATCCTTGCTATGCCGTATGCTTGTGATTTAGATCTGTAGGATTTACCATGAAAATGCCCTTAAATAAGTTAAAAAAAACGGCTGAAAAGTCTATTTTTAAGACCATACTGATCTTTGTACATTTTGGAAACATTTTTTTTATTATTTACACACGCACCCACTCACACCAACACACGCGGTACTCGAACCCATCTACCACTGAGTCAGGGGTAGAGACCCAACCCGTGGGAGCAATTTTAACCTCGAAGTTTAGGCGTTGTGTGTTAAGTGAGTCTTGGATCATGCTGATTTTTGTATCCTCACTTCATCGTGATGATTTACACCTGGTTAATGGGTTTGATGAAAGATACCCACCATGGTGGCCCCACACAAACAAATGGTTGTCATCCCATCCCCATTGTTCCCTCTGGTGTGGCCCACGTGAGTTTTGGATCTGGCAGATCGTTTTCCCTAGAGCCTAGAATAAAGGACGGGACCTGATGGACGAAGTGGATTTTATATATTCAACATGGTGAGCCCCACAGTGAGTCAGCTGTTTTACACGCTGCATGAGACATGTGCTGTACTAGTCTGGGCCTGGAGATTGGACTGGACATACTATTGCCAAGCCCAGACCAGCCCCATTTCCGATCTCTAACCTACTCCAAGAAACCTACCGGCGCACGTTACCCGCGACATTAACAACAGCACTAGAATAAACCCCCAGTGCATCCTTTTAAAAGGCCAGCTACCCCCTGCTTCCCTACTTCCACAGGCCTCATCAATGGAGTTCATAGAGGAAGAGACGAGGCCCAGATTCCTTCTCCAAACCCGCATCTCTTCGTCTCCAATCCCAAAACCAGATGGAACCGAAAAAACCAGCAAAACTCAAACCCTAATTTGCATCTCTATCTCCTCTCTTCTCATCTTCCTCGCCTTCTTCTCCTCCTTATCTGAATCCCAAACCCTGCAATTCCTCCTCATCTGGTTTTCGATCTCTCTCGTTCTCGGGCCCTTCGCCCCAACCTCATTCACGGGCGGTGACATCCGCGTCGGCATCGGCGAGCCCCTCCAGCCGTCCGATCCCGATCCGACGCCCCTCGAAGAATCCAGGAAGAAAACCCCGAATCGCAGGCCGAAAACCCAACGATCTGACAATCCCTATCAAAATTCTGCATCTCAGGTCCCCACGGAAAGGCCAGAGGAGCCGAAGATCGAGAATCCGGCCCGCAACGGTGAGGCAGAGCCGAGGATCGAAGAGGAGAAGGAATGGGACGATGATGATTTCGATCTGCTGAAGAAGCAGATCGCGAAGCATCCGGTCGGGGCGCCACGGCGATGGGAATTGATTGCAGAGGCATTCCAAGGGCGGCACGGGCTGGATAGCGTGATCAAGACGGCGAAATCGATGGCGGAGAAGAGATCAGGCGGCGGTGATCCGTTCGCACAGTTCTTGAAGCAGAGGAAGCCGTTGAGCAAGCAGTTGGAGAGCGTTAATGGAGATCCGGCACCATCCGTTGAAATGGACGAAGGAGATTCGAAGAAAGAGAGCTCAGTTTGGAACTCTGGAGAAGACCTTGCATTGCTGAATGCATTGAAAGCATTTCCGAAGGATGCGAGTATGAGGTGGGAGAAGATCGCAGCAGCAGTTCCTGGAAAATCCAAGGCCTGCTGTGTGAAGAGGGTCGCTGAGCTGAAAAAGGATTTTCGCAGCTCCAAAACGTAGGAGAGTTTGAGAAATCTGCTGCATTTTCCATATTTTTGGACGGCTGTGATGAGGTAACTAATTTATGCATCTTGTATTCTATTTTACTATGATATCGATCTTATACATGGCATTGGCGAACGATTTAAGGCGATTTTGGGAAATGGGATTATGCGTCTGGATTCTAAAAAAATGTAGTTGTTTTTTATTATTAGTGAATTTTGACGGAGGAGTCTAGTTTCTGCTCTGATCACAGCAAGGATGAAAGGGCCCCTCTGTAATTTGTTCTGAGAATTGTTGTAATGCAATGGGGAATGCCTCGCATACAATCGTACGGTAATTGCACTTTCCAGCTGTGTGGGGCCCACCATGACATGTGCCCTCGGCAAGATCCCACATGATCTGTTTCTCAGGTGCGCCGCACGAAAGGGAACAATGGGGAACATTGGGGAGGGAGGTGTCGAGATGGAATGTGGGGTCCACCATGTTGTGTGTATGCCATCCAACCCATTCATTAGGTAGATTCTTGTTCGAGGGGAGCGAATTAAGTGTTGCCCCGGGAACAGCTTAGTGGGTGTTACACCTACCGAGTGGCCCACACGGATAGTATTTTGTATATCCATGCCGTCAATCCGTTTCTCCAGCCCATTTTAGGATGGTATTCCAAAAATTATGCAAATCCACATCACAAGTGGACCATTCCACTGGAAACAGTGCTGATTGAGTGCCCACCATTAAAAATTCCAAAGAACCCATCCTAAGGTTTTGTTAATGTTTATTTGCAATCCAAGCTCTTCACATAATGTCAAGAAGGTCCAACTCTTCATAATGTCTGGATGAAAGGAAAGATTAGCTTGATCTAAAACTTTTGGGGCCTTCAAAACGATTATTCATCACTCTGTCTATTGGTATGGTCCACCTGAGATTTGGATCTTCCTCTTCTGATCCCATTCGAGAATTGAAATTCTATTCTTTCTTCTCTGACTGGCGGCCCACCTCTCTACCTGAGATCCAGGTCAGTCATTAGGCTTTCCAGGTTGCACTAGAGGGACACGAATTCCCTGGAACCGTGGCCCACCATGATATCTGTATTATATCCTCCGTCCATCGGTTGCACCAGCCCATGTTAGGGTCTGATCTCAAAAAAGAGGAAGATTCAAAACTCCAGTGGGCCACATCACTGGAATCAGTGGGGATTGAACACCCACCATTGAAAAGTTCTAGAAGGCCACAAAAGTTTTAGATGGTTGAAATTTGTATTTGGCAAAATAGATGGATGGAGTGGATTTAAGGGCCCCACAGAACTTGGGGTTAAAGGGAATTCCTGTAACGACCAGATTTGAGGTTGATACCATGGGACTCACGATGGATGGGCACGCACCAAAAATCCCCATCAGCGAAGATCCTGACTCTTGACTATTGGTTGAATGGGAATGGTTAATTCTTTCGTGGTCTCTATTTATTTTTTTTTTGGCCACTGGAGATGCATAAAGGGGCCCAAAAAGTATGTGGTTTGGATCACTGAAAAATGGGCCCCATGGTAGAACACATACACGGCTACCCAGACCATCTAAACAGTGGAGCACATCAGAAGTAACATCATCGAAATTCAATATGCAGCTTGATTCTCGGGTCATGGTCCACGTGACGGTGTAGACAACTGTGCAACTGTGCCATTTGTTCATGTGCGACAGATTAAGTCAAACACCATTTTTTAAATGGTGTTGAACTGTCACAGGAGTGCAGTCGGTTATGCAGCTTTGCAAGGGACGCGGATTGCGACTTGGTCCAGGCAGGGATCGGTGGGCCCACCGCAATCTCCGTCCATATTGACAGATTGCATTAGCTCAGTAATAGGCAGATCTAAGGCTCAAGTGGACCATACGGTTGGGGATTGAGTGTCCACCATTAAAAACTTCATGGGAGCAGCAGAAGTTTTGATCAAGCTGATATTTGTGTCTATGTGACCTTGTAAACAGGTTGGATAGCAAATAAACATTATAGTGGGCCTTAGGAAGGTTTCAACGGTGGGTGTCACTGCCATCGCTGCTTCCTATGGTGTGGTCCACTTGAGCCTTGGATCTGCCTCAATTTTTGGCACACGCCATAAAATGATCCATCAAAATGGATGGACTGCATGGATAAAACCCCTACATCACAGATAGGATGGGTGACTCGGCCTTGGTCTGGATTTGGGCTGGAGTATCAGGCCCCACTGAGCTCAGATCTGGGTTTGGATTGTGTACAATAACACCATCTCAGGATGGGCTCAGAGCCCGGCCATATTTGGGATGGCAATTGTGTAATATACAAGAAAACCATGTTTCTCTACACAGCAGCCCCATTCTAATACCTCCTGCATTTTAGCATTTTACACTCCAGATCAAGCATTCTGGTTTATTGGGCCATCTACAATCCAGATGGCTATTTCTACCGAACCCGAATTATGGGTCATTTGTGATACACCTGACTTTGGAGTGCTCCATTTTCATGATGGGACAACATTTCTGGATGGGTGAGATGTCATATAAACACCACGGTGGGCCCCACATGCCAACTTAGTTGGATTTACTAGTTGTGTGAGCATTTCTTTTAGTTATATAATATAATACTAATCATAAGAGGTTTATAACAATAACATTCATCAATTCATATGTAATTTGCAAAATGAGTTCATATATAAAAATATATTGCATGATGTATGTATTGGAGTAATGCACATGTCGGTCCCACCGCAGCTATGAGATCTAGCTTCCAGGTGGGCTACACCTTCTAGAACTTTTAGCAAGCAAATAAGGCTGTTTCACTGCTCATGGGCCACAATCTATGATCTTTTGGATTATCCATAGTCCCATACATGTGTGGCCCCTCTGAAATTGGGGTAGGGAAGTCAACATTTGGTACAGATGAAGGGCCTGGATTGGCTTGGAATCTTATGTACAAGATGGGCCCATTTTTCGTGTGTGTTAACCATATGCACACTTGCAAATAAGGTTAGTCAGCTCATTATGTGGACCCCACATATACCTAATTGGCAAATGAATGATATTGGACAGAGGTCAACATTTAGTGTACACAGATGGCCCATTTGATCAACGGACCAGGGTTATCACTTTGACAGACCAAAAAAATTTTGAATAGGTTGCCCGCCGTTGAACTCCTTTCCTGGCAGGGTGCGAATGGAAAGTGGGCTTAACTTGTCTGGTTCGGTCCAGTCAGAGGAAGAAATCCAGCTTCCTGAATAAATTCTCTTCACTTCAGTATAGTTTCTCGACCCGTGCCCTAAAGCTGGGCTTGACCGGTGACTTAGAACCCGGTCTAGTATTTATCTAAAGAAAGCTAGTGATGAAGGCGCCACAACAAGTCATGGGGGCCTAAGCATGCAGGTTGTTTTGGGCTCGGATCAGGTACAACCCCCATCAAGACGCACCAGGAGATGGATGGGTACGTGCCGCATCGGCATTGGCCGAGGCAGCGGGCCCCGCACCTCAGGTGTGACGCAGAGCTGTCAGACCCGTCACATCTCACCAAAACTGAGGTGCGGGGCCCGCTGCGTCGGCCAATGCCCACTCACCACGTACCCGTCCGTTTCCTCGTGCGTCCTGGTGGGGGTAGTACCTAATCCGAGCCCGGTTGTTCCAGCCCATCAATAGTGGACCCAGCCAGCCTTGATCTGGATTTGAGCTGGTTTGGAATGAGTTTCAGGTTAAGGATTGCAATGGATCAATCTTTTACTAAACGGGCCATCCAAACCCAACCATCTGGTCCAGTCCATTGATTCTATGTGGGTGGGTCAGGTCGAGTAGGGTTCAAATCAAGCCCAACCCATTTATTTAAGTGGGCCACATTTTCTTACACGAGCCTGACCCATTACCCATTCAGCTTGGACCAAACCGACTTTAAAAGGGAGTCTAGCTAGTTGAAGTAAAACTGCTGGTCTGGGCTCTTGGATTGCACACTGGCTAGGTTTGGGCTGGAAAAACGCTAGTTGTAGAGAGACCCTGCAATGAAAAGCTCCATAGGACCCACCATGATGTCTATATGATATCCACTCCATCCATCAGTTGAGAAAGATTATGTTGAAGCGTAATCCTAAAAATCAGAAAGATCTAAAACTCAAGTGGACCACACCTCAGGAAACCGTTGGTGATGGGGTCACCTTCCGTTGAAACCTTCTTGGGGCTGACTGAAGTTTTGGGTCAAGCTGATATTTGTTTTTCTCCTTCATTACAGTGGTACTCACCTAGTGAATGGATTGGATGTATGGGCGGTAGATAAAATTCATGATGAGCCAGAAAGGTTTCAATGGTGGGAGTCCTCATCCCAGTGTTCCTTGTTGTGTGTGGGCCACTTGATTTTTGGATCAGCCTCATTTTTTAGATTAAGTCCTAACATGCACTGAAGCGAGTGATGGACGGAGTGGATTTTACACATACACATGATGGTGGGCCCAGAAGAGCTGTTTGTTGCACTTGCTCTTGGAGTATCAGCCAACCCGGTTCATTTACAGCCTAATATCTTGCACGTGTGCCAAGGTGGCGCGGAAGTACCGATATCGTGAAAAACGAGTACGAGGCTAAGAGTTTTTTCACCGTACTCAGCTGTTTTTGTCTGTGCCATTGTGGTCCATGGTTCAGTGATCCAAACTGTTGCTAAAATGGGCCTTTACTTGGATGACCTATGGTAAAAATTGGGCCTTTTCTGTTTTAATGTGAACAGATGCAGTACTTTCTTTATCAAGTCCATCTCTTTATTGGGCCATCTGTAGAAGACCTATCATATCAATGGTTTGAATCATGAACCATGGACTTACCAGCAGTACAATGAGAAAATCCTAAGGGCATGTTTGGCGCATGGTATTAGAACGGATGGAATGGTATTAAGTGGGATTAACATAATTTATTGCACAATGATTACATGTCTGGTAGTCCCATGGTACTTTCATTTCCAATCCCATGTTTGGGATCAAATAATTACCATGGGAAAACCATTGGATTAAGCAAAATCCTGGACCATGGAATTGCAATCAAGGGAACAAATTCACAGCGGATGTCTGTCACTTGAACATGTATATAACCATAGTGTCATGTATAAAAGACTTATATGGATGAACGGCGTGGATAAAACACATGCATCAATGTGGGGCCCACGTGTGTGGGATTTTGAAATCCCACATGGGATTAAGTGCAATTCCATCCTACCTAATCCCAAACCTCCCATCCTCCCCAAACATTATATGAAATCTGCACAGAACCAAATGCAATTCGGTCCACCCAATCCCATCTAATACCATGCCCCAAACACCCCCTAGTGCTCTTGCAAATGGTGGATGATGATAAATAAGCATTTAAAAATTGCTAAGAAATTCCATGCATTGCATACAAGCTTCTACCAATGAAAATCCTTCACTGATTATTAGACTAGTGTGCATTTATTAGACGGTTAAAAATGAAATATTCAATGACCATTAGACTAGTGAGCATTTATTAGACAGTTAAGAATCAAATGTTCAATGAACCCATTTCAACAAGTGTCTACAAATTAGATGTTACACCTAGTCAGCCAACTTAATTTTAGAGTTCTCCACGAATTAATTAGTTTAATTTGAGTTCAAGTTTGGCATGTGTGTAATTTATGAGTACCTTTGTGTGGAGTGTCAAAGTTATTTAATTTATGCACTGCACATAGGCACTAAGGGTTTGTTTTGTTTTTCAATTTCTCATGAAATGCATGGTAAATGAGTTATTACTATCATCTTCAGGTATTTCTCAAATATACTCATAAAAAGAGAGGTAAAGTAAATCATAATTGTTTACACATGATTTTGGCACACTTACGTTGACCAATAAGATGCCGTTACGTATCAGCATTGTGCGCTTGATAATGACAGAAATTGTAGTCATGCTCGAAGGTATCAGTTGGGGATTGAGTGTCCACCATTAAAAACTTCTTGTGAGCAGCAGAAGTTTTGATCAAGCTGATATTTGTGTCTATGTGACCTTATAAACAGGTTGGATAGCAAATAAACATTATAGTGGGCCTTAGGAAGGTTTCAACGGTGGGTGTCACTACCATCGCTGCTTCCTATGGTGTGGTCCACTTGAGCCTTGGATCTGCCTCAATTTTCGGCACACGCCATAAAATGATCCATCAAAATGGATGGACTGCATGGATAAAACCCCTACATCACAGATAGGATGGGTGACTCGGCCTTGGTCTGGATTTGGGCTGGAGTATCAGGCGCCACTGAGCTCAGATCTGGGTTTGGATTGTGTACAATAACACCATTTCAGGATGGGCTCAGAGCCCGGCCATATTTGGGATGGCAATTGTGTAATATACAAGAAAACCATGTTTCTCTACACAGCAGCCCCATTCTAATACCTCCTGCATTTTAGCATTTTACACTCCAGATCAAGCATTCTGGTTTATGGGGCCATCTCTAATCCAGATGACTATTTCTACCGAACCCGAATTATGGGTCATTTGTGATACACCTGACTTTGGAGTGCTCCATTTTCATGATGGGACAACATTTCTGGATGGGTGAGATGTCATATAAACACCACGGTGGGCCCCACATGCCAACTTAGTTGGATTTACTAGTTGTGTGAGCATTTCTTTTAGTTATATAATATAATACTAATCATAAGAGGTTTATAACAATAACATTCATCAATTCATATGTAATTTGCAAAATGAGTTCATATATAAAAGTATGTTGCATGATGTATGTATTGGAGTAATGCACATGTGGGTCCCACCGCAGCTATGAGATCTAGCTTCCAGGTGGGCTACACCTTCTAGAACTTTTAGCAAGCAAATAAGGCTGTTTCACTGCTCATGGGCCGCAATCTATGATCTTTTGAATTATCCATAGTCCCATACATGTGTGGCCCCTCTGAAATTGGGGTAGGAAAGTCAACATTTGGTACAGATGAAGGGCCTGGATTGGCTTGGAATCTTATGTACGAGATGGGCCCATTTTTCGTGTGTGTTAACCATATGCACACTTGCAAATAAGGTTAGTCAGCTCATTATGTGGACCCCACATATACCTAATTGACAAATGAATGATATTGGACAGAGGTCAACATTTAGTGTACACAGATGGCCCATTTGATCAACGGACCAGGGTTATCACTTTGACAGACCAAAATTTTTTTGAATAGGTTGCCCGCCGTTGAACTCCTTTCCTGGCAGGGTGCGAATGGAAAGTGGGCTTAACTTGTCTGGTTCGGTCCAGTCAGAGGAAGAAATCCAGCTTCCTGAATAAATTATCTTCACTTCAGTATAGTTTCTCGACCCGTGCCCTAAAGCTGGGCTTGACCGATCACTTAGAACCCGGTCTAGTCTTTATCTAAAGAAAGCTCGTGATGAAGGCGCCACAACAAGTCATGGGGGCCTAAGCGTGCAGGTTGTTTTGGGCTCGGATCAGGTACTACCCCCACTAAGACGCACTAGGAGTTGGATGGGTACGTGCCGCATCGGCATTGGCCGAGGCAGCGGGCCCCGCACCTCAGGTGTGGCGCAGAGCTGTCAGACCCGTCACATCTCACCAAAACTGAGGTGCGGGGCCCGCTGCGTCGGCCAATGCCCACTCACCACGTACCCGTCCGTTTCCTCGTGCGTCCTGGTGGGGGTAGTACCTAATCCGAGCCCGGTTGTTCCAGCCCATCAATAGTGGATCCAGCCAGCCTTGATCTGGATTTGAGCTGGTTTGGAATGAGTTTCAGGTTAAGGATTGCAATGGATCAATATTTCACTAAACGGGCCATCCAAACCCAACCATCTGGTCCAGTCCATTGATTTTATGTGGGTGGGTCAGGTCGAGTAGGGTTCAAATCAAGCCTAACCCATTTATTTAAGTGGGCCACATTTTCTTACACGAGCCTGACCCATTACCCATTCAGCTTGGACCAAACCGACTTTAAAAGGGAGTCTAGCTAGTTGAAGTAAAACTGCCGGTCTGGGCTCTTGGATTGCACACTGGCTAGGTTTGGGCCGGGAAAAACGCTAGTTGTAGAGAGACCCGGCAATGAAAAGCTCCATAGGACCCACCATGATGTCTATATGATATCCACTCCATCCATCAGTTGAGAAAGATTATGTTGAAGCGTAATCCTAAAAATCAGAAAGATCTAAAACTCAAGTGGACCACACCTCAGGAAACCGTTGGTGATGGGGTCACCTTCCGTTGAAACCTTCTTGGGGCTGACTGACGTTTTGGGTCAAGCTGATATTTGTTTTTCTCCTTCATTACGGTGGTACTCACCTAGTGAACGGATTGGATATATGGGCGGTAGATAAAATTCATGATGGGCCAGAAAGGTTTCAATGGTGGGAGTCCCCATCCCAGTGTTCCTTGTTGTGTGTGTGCCACTTGATTTTTGGATCAGCCTCATTTTTTAGATTAAGTCCTAACATGCACTGAAGCGAGTGATGGACGGAGTGGATTTTACACATACACATGATGGTGGGCCCAGAAGAGCTGTTTGTTGCACTTGCACTTGGATTATCAGCCAACCCGGTTCATTTACAGCCTAATCTCTCGCACGTGTGCCAAGGTGGCGCGGAAGTACCGATATCGTGAAAAACGAGTACGAGGCTAAGAGTTTTTTCACCGTACTCGGCTGTTTTTGTCTGTGCCATTGTGGTCCATGGTTCAGTGATCCAAACTGTTGCTAAAATGGGCCTTTACTTGGATGACCTATGGTAAAAATTGGGCCTTTTCTGTTTTAATGTGAACAGATGCAGTACTTTCTTTATCAAGTCCATCTCTTTATTGGGCCATCTGTAGAAGACCTATCATATCAATGGTTTGAATCATGAACCATGGACTTACCAGCAGTACAATGAGAAAATCCTAAGGGCATTAGAACGGATGGAATGGTATTAAGTGGGATTAACATAATTTATTGCACAATGATTACATGTCTGGTAGTCCCATGGTACTTTCATTTCCAATCCCATGTTTGGGATCAAATAATTACCATGGGAAAACCATTGGATTAAGCAAAATCCTGGACCATGGAATTGCAATCAAGGGAACAAATTCACAGCAGATGTCTGTCACTTGAACATGTATATAACCATAGTGTCATGTATAAAAGACTTATATGGATGAACGGCATGGATAAAACACATGCATCAATGTGGGGCCCACGTGTGTGGGATTTTGAAATCCCACATGGGATTAAGTGCAATTCCATCCTACCTAATCCCAAACCTCCCATCCTCCCCAAACATTATATGAAATCTGCACAGAACCAAATGCAATTCGGTCCACCCAATCCCATCTAATACCATGCCCCAAACACCCCCTAGTGCTCTTGCAAATGGTGGATGATGATAAATAAGCATTTAAAAATTGCTAAGAAATTCCATGCATTGCATACAAGCTTCTACCAATGAAAATCCTTCACTGATTATTAGACTAGTGTGCATTTATTAGACGGTTAAAAATGAAATATTCAATGACCATTAGACTAGTGAGCATTTATTAGACAGTTAAGAATCAAATGTTCAATGAACCCATTTCAACAAGTGTCTACAAATTAGATGTTACACCTAGTCAGCCAACTTAATTTTAGAGTTCTCCACGAATTAATTAGTTTAATTTGAGTTCAAGTTTGGCATGTGTGTAATTTATGAGTACCTTTGTGTGGAGTGTCAAAGTTATTTAATTTATGCACTGCACATAGGCACTAAGGGTTTGTTTTGTTTTTCAATTTTTCATGAAATGCATGGTAAATGAGTTATTACTATCATCTTCAGGTATTTCTCAAATATACTCATAAAAAGAGAGGTAAAGTAAATCATAATTGTTTACACATGATTTTGGCACACTTACGTTGACCAATAAGATGCCGTTACGTATCAGCATTGTGCGCTTGATAATGACAGAAATTGTAGTCATGCTCGAAGGTATCAGTTGGGGATTGAGTGTCCACCATTAAAAACTTCTTGGGAGCAGCAGAAGTTTTGATCAAGCTGATATTTGTGTCTATGTGACCTTATAAACAGGTTGGATAGCAAATAAACATTATAGTGGGCCTTAGGAAGGTTTCAACGGTGGGTGTCACTACCATCGCTGCTTCCTATGGTGTGGTCCACTTGAGCCTTGGATCTGCCTCAATTTTCGGCACACGCCATAAAATGATCCATCAAAATGGATGGACTGCATGGATAAAACCCCTACATCACAGATAGGATGGGTGACTCGGCTTTGGTCTGGATTTGGGCTGGAGTATCAGGCGCCACTGAGCTCAGATCTGGGTTTGGATTGTGTACAATAACACCATCTCAGGATGGGCTCAGAGCCCGGCCATATTTGGGATGGCAATTGTGTAATATACAAGAAAACCATGTTTCTCTACACAGCAGCCCCATTCTAATACCTCCTGCATTTTAGCATTTTACACTCCAGATCAAGCATTCTGGTTTATGGGGCCATCTCTAATCCAGATGACTATTTCTACCGAACCCGAATTATGGGTCATTTGTGATACACCTGACTTTGGAGTGCTCCATTTTCATGATGGGACAACATTTCTGGATGGGTGAGATGTCATATAAACACCACGGTGGGCCCCACATGCCAACTTAGTTGGATTTACTAGTTGTGTGAGCATTTCTTTTAGTTATATAATATAATACTAATCATAAGAGGTTTATAACAATAACATTCATCAATTCATATGTAATTTGCAAAATGAGTTCATATATAAAAGTATGTTGCATGATGTATGTATTGGAGTAATGCACATGTGGGTCCCACCGCAGCTATGAGATCTAGCTTCCAGGTGGGCTACCCCTTCTAGAACTTTTAGCAAGCAAATAAGGCTGTTTCACTGCTCATGGGCCACAATCTATGATCTTTTGGATTATCCATAGTCCCATACATGTGTGGCCCCTCTGAAATTGGGGTAGGGAAGTCAACATTTGGTACAGATGAAGGGCCTGGATTGGCTTGGAATCTTATGTACGAGATGGGCCCATTTTTCGTGTGTGTTAACCATATGCACACTTGCAAATAAGGTTAGTCAGCTCATTATGTGGACCCCACATATACCTAATTGACAAATGAATGATATTGGACAGAGGTCAACATTTAGTGTACACAGATGGCCCATTTGATCAACGGACCAGGGTTATCACTTTGACAGACCAAAATTTTTTTGAATAGGTTGCCCGCCGTTGAACTCCTTTCCTGGCAGGGTGCGAATGGAAAGTGGGCTTAACTTGTCTGGTTCGGTCCAGTCAGAGGAAGAAATCCAGCTTCCTGAATAAATTCTCTTCACTTCAGTATAGTTTCTCGACCCGTGCCCTAAAGCTGGTCTTGACCGGTGACTTAGAACCCGGTCTAGTCTTTATCTAAAGAAAGCTAGTGATGAAGGCGCCACAACAAGTCATGGGGGCCTAAGCGTGCAGGTTGTTCTGGGCTCGGATCAGGTACTACCCCCACCAAGACGCACCAGGAGATGGATGGGAACGTGCCGCATCGGCATTGGCCGAGGCAGCGGGCCCCGCACCTTAGTTTTGGTGAGATGTGACGGGTCTGACAGCTCTGACCTGAGGTGCGGGGCCCGCTGCGTCGGCCAATGCCCACTCACCACGTACCCGTCCGTTTCCTCGTGCGTCCTGGTGGGGGTAGTACCTAATCCGAGCCCGGTTGTTCCAGCCCATCAATAGTGGACCCAGCCAGCCTTGATCTGGATTTGAGCTGGTTTGGAATGAGTTTCAGGTTAAGGATTGCAATGGATCAATATTTCACTAAACGGGCCATCCAAACCCAACCATCTGGTCCAGTCCATTGATTCTATGTGGGTGGGTCAGGTCGAGTAGGGTTCAAATCAAGCCCAACCCATTTATTTAAGTGGGCCACATTTTCTTACACGAGCCTGACCCATTACCCATTCAGCTTGGACCAAACCGACTTTAAAAGGGAGTCTAGCTAGTTGAAGTAAAACTGCGGGTCTGGGCTCTTGGATTGCACACTGGCTAGGTTTGGGCTGGAAAAACGCTAGTTGTAGAGAGACCCTGCAATGAAAAGCTCCATAGGACCCACCATGATGTCTATATGATATCCACTCCATCCATCAGTTGAGAAAGATTATGTTGAAGCGTAATCCTAAAAATCAGAAAGATCTAAAACTCAAGTGGACCACACCTCAGGAAACCGTTGGTGATGGGGTCACCTTCCGTTGAAACCTTCTTGGGGCTGACTGACGTTTTGGGTCAAGCTGATATTTGTTTTTCTCCTTCATTACGGTGGTACTCACCTAGTGAACGGATTGGATATATGGGCGGTAGATAAAATTCATGATGGGCCAGAAAGGTTTCAATGGTGGGAGTCCCCATCCCAGTGTTCCTTGTTGTGTGTGTGCCACTTGATTTTTGGATCAGCCTCATTTTTTAGATTAAGTCCTAACATGCACTGAAGCGAGTGATGGACGGAGTGGATTTTACACATACACATGATGGTGGGCCCAGAAGAGCTGTTTGTTGCACTTGCACTTGGAGTATCAGCCAACCCGGTTCATTTACAGCCTAATCTCTCGCACGTGTGCCAAGGTGGCGCGGAAGTACCGGTATCATGAAAAACGAGTACGAGGCTAAGAGTTTTTTCACCGTACTCGGCTGTTTTTGTCTATGCCATTGTGGTCCATGGTTCAGTGATCCAAAGTGTTGCTAAAACGGGCCTTTTCTTGGATGACCTATGGTAAAAATTGGGCCTTTTCTGTTTTAATGTGAACAGATGCAGTACTTTCTTTATCAAGTCCATCTCTTTATTGGGCCATCTGTAGAAGACCTATCATATCAATGGTTTGAATCATGAACCATGGACTTACCAGCAGTACAATGAGAAAATCCTAAGGGCATTAGAACGGATGGAATGGTATTAAGTGGGATTAACATAATTTATTGCACAATGATTACATGTCTGGTAGTCCCATGGTACTTTCATTTCCAATCCCATGTTTGGGATCAAATAATTACCATGGGAAAACCATTGGATTAAGCAAAATCCTGGACCATGGAATTGCAATCAAGGGAACAAATTCACAGCGGATGTCTGTCACTTGAACATGTATATAACCATAGTGTCATGTATAAAAGACTTATATGGATGAACGGCATGGATAAAACACATGCATCAATGTGGGGCCCACGTGTGTGGGATTTTGAAATCCCACATGGGATTAAGTGCAATTCCATCCTACCTAATCCCAAACCTCCCATCCTCCCCAAACATTATATGAAATCTGCACAGAACCAAATGCAATTCGGTCCACCCAATCCCATCTAATACCATGCCCCAAACACCCCCTAGTGCTCTTGCAAATGGTGGATGATGATAAATAAGCATTTAAAAATTGCTAAGAAATTCCATGCATTGCATACAAGCTTCTACCAATGAAAATCCTTCACTGATTATTAGACTAGTGTGCATTTATTAGACGGTTAAAAATGAAATATTCAATGACCATTAGACTAGTGAGCATTTATTAGACAGTTAAGAATCAAATGTTCAATGAACCCATTTCAACAAGTGTCTACAAATTAGATGTTACACCTAGTCAGCCAACTTAATTTTAGAGTTCTCCACGAATTAATTAGTTTAATTTGAGTTCAAGTTTGGCATGTGTGTAATTTATGAGTACCTTTGTGTGGAGTGTCAAAGTTATTTAATTTATGCACTGCACATAGGCACTAAGGGTTTGTTTTGTTTTTCAATTTCTCATGAAATGCATGGTAAATGAGTTATTACTATCATCTTCAGGTATTTCTCAAATATACTCATAAAAAGAGAGGTAAAGTAAATCATAATTGTTTACACATGATTTTGGCACACTTACGTTGACCAATAAGATGCCGTTACGTATCAGCATTGTGCGCTTGATAATGACAGAAATTGTAGTCATGCTCGAAGGTATCATTTGTCTATATCTTTTGGAGACACATCACATGCCAAAGCAAAGCAGTGCAAAACCGTAAGCATTTCTTCAAAAAAGGCGAAATGAAGAATGATAAGTAGACCTGATTCGTGTGACACATAAGGTAGCATGTTTGGTAAGTTTATAAAAGACCTACTAAGGTAAGTATCTTTATCACAAATACATATATGCTTGGTAATATTGTCTTATAGAATTCTTCCAAAATGGGAAATGTTCCCAAAGATGATTGAAACTTTCACAACGATTATGAAGATTCAAAAATTATATCAATATCGAAGTGGATGGAAACCATTGCAATCCAGTGAGTCTAATCCTATCCTATGAGAGTTATCAATCTATACAGCCCCATCGATAAGAAATCTAAAAACATTTTTTTATATGTGGAAATCTCTTTGGGCAAATTAGATGATCAAAGAAAAACTAAGCATTATGGTTATCAGGAATCCTCAATCGAAAATAAACTCAATAAGGATTTTGCCGTCTCATAGACTTATAAAAAGAGAACAAGACAAAGAGCTCCAACGCCACACCAAACATAATCTAGCTACACATTACAATTGTGCTTTTATCTTTCATCTTAGTTTTAATCCCTTAACTTTTATCCCACCACGTTGCAGAATATTTGAGGTTTTTGTTAGTTTAATTGCTATTGTCCAGCGTTATTATTGCAGTACGCTTAATAGTTGTATAAATATTCACGATATTTTGTTGCCGGATCCCGATCAATCGAGTCCTTACTTGAAAGATTACATCTTGATTATATCTTACTGACTATCCACCTCGATTATCTATTTGTACATGTAACTTAGGTATTTATCTTTCATTTATTTTCTCTACTTAGGTTGTTTATCTACCAATTAAATTAAGCATTCAATACTTAATAATAAAATCCACATTTTTAATTCCTTTAATTTTAAATTTAGTCATCTTCATTTTATCAAGAAATACAGAAGTTGTAACTATTAGTAAAAAAAACGTCTTGAACGAAAGATAAAAGGAAAAGACTAACCCCATATCTTTCTAAAATCACGAAATCATTATAACTGCTAGTAGTTGAGAGGGTGAGTCCTTGAATTTGGTTTTAATTAGTTTATTTCTGTGTAGGAACACCAACATTCACTCAAACTTGAGTTGAGTAAAACTTTAGCATACCCACACTATTATAATCACACACATTAATCAAATATAGGACCGGCATAACCTTGTGATTAAATTGCACAAATAGTAATCACTATACTTCTATAATATCTAATCTCACACGTTAATCAAATGCATGACCTTGCCAACACGCATAGCCTGGCGCTTGATTGAATTGCGCAAACCATAATCATTACATTTCCATATTACAAGCTGCAATTATTCATACAACCAAAAAACACAGTGCGGCACAATCATGATTAAAGTCAAATGCAAGTGATGTGATTACATATTTACAAAAGTAAACAATCATTACCACTCATGGCCGTTTACCATTGAAATTGAAAAACCAAATAAGCCCTAAAAAATAATACACCTAGAATGCATTAACTTGAACTAAATTATGCTACTATAGCTGAGTGGCCATTAAAAGAAGAAAAAGAAAAAACCTTGATTGGTTGAACAATCTCAACCTCTTATTGGTGGCCGCTTGTGTCTTGATATGAGACCATCTTTTCATTCTTAGCCGTCCAATAAGTCTCCACCAATCTAAAAGGATGACAGCTAAATATGCATACTTTTTGGCCCATAATACATATAAAATGTTAAACGTAACTTCAACTGTTTAATTTGAATTTTACAAATATTAAAAGTAAATTGTGAGTACATGCTTATCATCGATCACACTCTGTCGGAGAATCAAAGTTCTTCTCTTTTACAATTCCTCCGCAGCAGTACGGTAAGCGCAGTATAAGGAGAAGCGCACCATGCGCAGTATAAGGAGAAGCTCTCTTCAACTCTGTCTCTCTCTCTCTCTCTCTGAGAAATTCGAATCCTAGGCATGTCTTCCATCCCCAGAAAACGCCCAAAACCAAAGCAGAAAAGCTCATCTCCTCCAATCCCATTCCTACTAAAAGAGCCTCCTCCCTTTCTCATCCCTTCCAAAGAAGATCTTCTCAAGCTCTTCACTGTTGTCGCCATCGCCTGCTCCGTTGCCATCGCCTGCAATTACGTTTTCGCCATTTTCAATCGCCATCCCAAGCCATTCTGCGACAGCGACGACACGACGGGGTTCTTCCACGATCATTCGATTTCTGGTAAATTTCCCATTTTCAAATTCAAGACATTGAAATCTTACATGCTTTCATTTTCAAAATTGGGAATTTTGTACCGTGTGAATCCCTAAAATGGCAAATGAGTGTACGGAAATTAATTCCGGGTGGGTGCTGATATCAATTCCCCATCTTTATCTTGTCCATGATGCTGTAATCCGGACCGTTGTTCAGTTGTGTCCCACCATGGATGTGTTGGGAAAGCCGGCAGCGGAAGCGGAACGCGGAACGCGTGAAGCAATGCGAAATCAAACAAGTAAACAAGATGCAATCAATCACACACAAGCATTCACCACAAGAGAATTCGAATTTACGTGGGAAAACCTCTCAACGGGTAAAAAACCACGGCACAAAGCGATCCACTATGAATATCAAAAGATTACAGAGATTGAAGAAACAAAAACGCCCACAAGAGAAATCTCGAGCTACCCGAAGCTTATTCTCACATGAAATGGACAAGAACAGTCCTTCTCTTCATCCCAGAGAACCCCCAAGCTTCCCCAAGCTCTTTCTCTTCTTCCTAGAATCCATCTAGGAAACACGGCCCCAATGGCGGCTGTTTTAATCCCGCACTACATCCCCTTAAATAGGGAAAGAACCCAAATTGGAAACCTCTTGCGCAATCCCGCGCAAGAGATCCGTTTCCAACAAGGAAACAAAATCGTCACGCTGTTGCACCACCGACCGGTCGCCCGACCGGTCGGGGCACGCCGAAATCTGTCCAGCGCCTTCTCCCTGTGCAACTGGGCCACGCCGTCAGACCGGTCGCCCAACCGGTCTGAGCACCCAAAAAACATGCACCATGTTTGAAGGCTACCCAAACAATCTCCACCGAGGCTTCAAACGTCGAATCAACACCATCCTCACTTCGACATCTCATCTTCTCATAGCTTCTAATCGCTTTCCATGTTTTTCTTTCACGGAGAACTTCTCTATCTCGAACCTTGCGCTCGATCCCATCTTCTCGTCTCAGATTCGAATCTACTCCACCCCAACTTTAGCTCTGATACCACTTGTTGGGAAAGCCGGCAGCGGAAGCGGAACGTCGAACGCGTGAAGCAATGCGAAATCAAACAAGTAAACAAGATGCAATCAATCACACACAAGCATTCACCACAAGAGACTCCGAATTTACTTGGAAAAACCCCTCAACGGGTAAAAAACCAAGGCACAAAGCGATCCACTATGAATATCAGAAGATTACAGAGATTGAAGAAACAAAAACGCCCACAAGAGAAATCTCGAGCTACCCGAAGCTTATTCTCACATGAAACGGACAAGAACAGTCATTCTCTTCATCCCAGAGAACCCCCAAGCTTCCCCAAGCTCTTTCTCTTCTTCCTAGAATCCATCTAGGAAACACGGCCCCAATGACGGCTGTTCTAATCCCGCACTACATCCCCTTAAATAGGGAAAGAACCCAAATTGTAAACCTCTTGCACAATCCCGCGCAAGAGATCCGTTTCCAACAAGGAAACAAAATCGTCACGCTGTCGCACCACCGACCGGTCGCCCGACCGGTCGGGGCACGCAGAAATCTGTCCAGCGCCTTCTCCCTGTGCAACTGGGCCACGCCGTCAGACCGGTTGCCCGACCGGTCTGAGCACCCAAAAAACATGCACCACGTTTGAAGGCTACCCCAACAGGATGGACCATGCCCCAAAATTCTCCCTGATTGGAAGATACTAGCCACCAATCTTGGGGGCCCTTTTCCCTTCAGTTGAATGTGGACTGTTGTTGTATTTCCCTTTCTAACTGTCTATTTGTAGGCAATGAGTCGAAAGGTTACGATTGTCCTCTTGAGGTGATATTTTTGGTACCTGTCCGTCCACGGTGGGAGAGACAATGTCCCAACTTTGAAGAATTGAAAACCTGCCGATAGTGTGTGTCTCGCCTGCTAGCCCAGCTGGAAGACGCCAAGGCGTTTCAACAGCAGGTCTCAGGTTCGAGTGCTAAGGAGACACACTAACCCCACCAGTGGGTGGGTGAATCGTGTGACTAACCGTGTGGGTGCGTTGTGCCCCTAACAATGTGGGTGCGTTTCATGACTAACAAAAAAAAAAAAAAAAAACCTGCAGATAGCGTGGATAGCCATGGGTTGTGCATTCTGTAATGGTCCCCTTTACTTGTTTCTTGAATTCGTTTGCCTTTCTAATCATTTCGCGGTGGAGCCTATGAAGGTTAATGTGTATTGTGAGTTCTTGTGTTGGACCTATACTAAAAATCAGTATAGTTGCAAGATTCTTCTAACTAGGTGCCACTTCTGCTTCGAGTCGGATTTGTGCTTCCGCTCCCATTTTCTAGCCTTCTATACTTGATAACTTTTTGAAAAGGACATTTCCCTGCTACCACACCCAAATTTGTTGCCGCTTTATTCACGCCTTGTGCAACTACAGGTAGACAGAGTGGGGCTGTTTGGAAAGCTGGAAATGGTTGGAAATGAAATCGATTTCTGCGGATATGGCTGTGGAAATTGAGCGTCATTATTATGCTTTTCCTCTGAAATGAGTGAATTGATGTCTTTCAAAAAAGCTAATCCATGTGCATTCCTCTCTTTATTGGGGACACCAATTGATGCTGAAGGTTCTTTTGATTTTCCGCAATAAAAAGCTTCTATCCAAACAATGGCAAAGGAAAAAGAAATCGGTTCCATGGAAAATTTAGCTGCAAAACAAACCATTGACCATGGATTCTTTTCCGTGGTTTTCTGCATTTTTAGTTTTCCATATCCACATTTTATATTATTCCTATCCGAACAGGCCTGTGGGTGAACGCTCAGTTGGACTGTATTGCAATACCTGAACTAGACATAGATGGAATGGTCAAAATTGGGGTGGGGTCTTTTTGATACTCAATGCTGACCAAACCCTGATGCAATTCCATGTGTTCCCAGTTGGAGTTGAAACAATCTGAATTCCAACTTGTGGGTGGATCTCTCATTATGAATCAAGTCGGACTTGTCCCACTCGGGTGTGTCCACTTTATTGAATTGAAGTATTGCAGTTCAATTCAGTTGAGCATCATGAACATATAGATATTATTAGATCCTTGAGGTTTTTGATCAGTTTGTCTTCTGACACCTGATCCTACCCATGTGCCATTAGCAAATGTACCATGTACCAACACTGAATTGATAAGATTCATGAATGTGTGGAGGGTTTTTGTATTGACACCATAATTGCCAAATTCAAGAAGCATGCTGCTGAGACATTCATACATTGCATTTTACCAGATTTCTGAATTAGGCAAGTGGCAGAAGGAGCCTAATTGATGAAGTCGCCATTAAATAAAAGAAACAAAATTCCCAAATTCATGAATTCACCAATTTCTTATTGTTAGTTCATCAGATCGAAGCAATTCTTCAGAAGCCATGAGCAATAAAATGTGGGGGTCCTTGGGTGTAGGTAGTTTTTTCTGCACGTTTCTTTTCTTCTTTTTATGTATAGTCATTGCACAGTTCTTTCTGTTTCTGCTGGCCTCTTTTTGGGATTGTTTTATAATAAATCTTGTATCCTTTCAGGCAAAAAAAAAAAAAAAAAAAAAAGAAAAAAAAAAGAAGAGGAAGCAAAAAAGTGGGGTCCTTGTGATGGTAGGTGCAAAACAGTGATTGGACCTTTTCTAATCAATGTATACTATCAGTTTTTTTTTTTTTTTTCCTCCCATCAATCCAATAAAAGGTACAGGAATCCTAGGTGGGAAAAGTGATTGACGCCCCAATTAATCAGGGCTAAGGATGGCAATGGGCTGGGCGAGGGCGTGCCAGGGTTGGCCCTATCCCAACCCTAGTCCTCTAAGACTTGGACCGGCCTTGGTCCTGTCAGGCTAAAAAGGCCCTGGCTCCGGAAGGAAAAGAGTGAAATGATCAAAGGTTTGAAAGTCCAATCCATGGTGTGCCGTAACGGCTGTTATGGGGCCGTAAAGGCCATTACATAAAGGTAATGACGGTAACCGTTACACATTATGAGGTTGTGACTGCCATAACAGCTGTTATGGAAAAAAATGACCCGTAACGGCCCATTACTTCCCCCCGTAAAGGTTGTAACAGTCCATTACAGGTGCCGATATAGGTTTTTCGGATTTTTTTTTTCAATAAGAAAAAAGAGAGACCGTAACGGCTATTACAACCCATATCGTAAAGGTAATAGTGGTAGCCGTTATGGTCATAGTTACTGTTATGGAATACCTTGGTCCAATCTAAGAGTTTCTTAGGGGTATCCCCTTTATCCACGACAAGTTACATCATAGTTTTGATCATTGAAACATGATCATGGATCTAATAATGCCTTTAAACTCATATGTACATTGAATGGGCATTTTTCAGTAGTGTCTTTAAATTGTCAATTCTTTTTATATAACGGTCACCCACTTGATGATTGGGCTGGGTCATTCATCACTAGCTCACTCCTGGCTTGGCCCCACTGCGGACACTTAGCCAAGATTTCAAGCTCGGGCCTGGTCCTCAAGCCAAGTTTAGGGGCGCAAGCCTTGGCCCTAGGGCCAGCCCAGGACACACAGACCATTGCCACCCCTAATCAGGTGCATCCGTTTAGTTGGCCATCAGTTGGATGCTTAATATCATCAAATCAAAGTGATTCTTGAAATACATGGCCAATTGAAGGTGAGTCCCACGAAGCAATTCACATCAGCAATTAGACTTTTTTGTAATCAATTTGGAATGCTAATCGAATGATTAGGATCATTTGATCATAGTAATTCTTAAGAAACACAGGTAATCCAAGGTAGGGTCTGCATGGATCAGTGCATGTGAGTCATTGGAGCCTTCTATGATCTATTTGGACATTTAATTTTATTGGTAATCAATTAGATGGTTGGAATAATCAAATCAAAGTAATTCCTAAGAGAAGTTGCATGATCTCCGCAGTTCTGCTCCAAGTCACTCTTTGAACTTGAGCACTTGCTGCCCCCCCCCCCCCCCCCCCCCCCCCCTTGAGATGTTTAAACTTGCTGACATTTTGAAACAAATGCTTCCTCACTCTCACACACCCATATTTGTTGCCACTTTCACACTTCAAGAAAGTATGCAGTATCCATATAACGGTTGATCTAGGTTGATCATTTGAACTTTGTTCACATGATTGAGCCACGCATTTTAACCCATATTTGTTGCCACTTTCACACTTCAAGAAAGTATGCAGTATCCATATAACGGTTGATCTAGGTTGATCATTTGAACTTTGTTACCATGATTGAGCCACGCATTTTACTTAAGGTTAAGATTATGAGCTCAAAGTGATTCATGAGATATGTGTACAATCCAAGGCAGGGTTCACATTACAGATGGTCAAATGTGCTATTGAACCATTTTCACTATATGATCTGGGCCATCCATTTTAATTGTACATCAATCGGAAGTTTGGATTTTCCAATCAGAGTGATTCTTGTGTAATATCGGCAATCCAAGGTGGTTGAATGTGATGCATGGTCCAGATTGAGTTGGACCATTTTGTTATGATTGATTTGGCTATCCATTTAGTAAGAATTGATCATATGTTAACAATTTTTTTTCATCAAAATGGTTATTGATAGATGTGGGCTGCGGAACCCTCATGATGATTGATCCAAATGAGTTATTTAACTTATTATTGTTATGTATGATGTGGAACATACATTTTGGTGGTCATTGATATGATGGTTATGGCCATCCAATCAAGGTGGTCACTAAGAGGCATGTGCAATCAAAGTTGGGTCACACATGATGGATGGTTTAGATCCACAATAGGACATTTCTATATTATACTTGATTTAGGCCTTCGGTTGAGATTGCCATTCACTAAATGGTCTTGCCCATCCAGTCAAAAGTGATTTTGATTCTTTTGAAGGACTTGAGAAATTGATGTGGACCATTATCGGAAAATGTAAGTTTGATAGGACCAGCCAACCACAAAACTGTCAAATCATGAAC
Organism: Liriodendron chinense; assembly: GCA_003013855.2. NCBI lineage: Eukaryota > Viridiplantae > Streptophyta > Magnoliopsida > Magnoliales > Magnoliaceae > Liriodendron > Liriodendron chinense. Next base: position 6,130,434 of record PVNU02000637.1, on the reverse strand, counting down.
TTCACAGGAAAACAACAACAAGAAAAAGCTGTTAAATAATACATTTCTAGTTTCGTGAAGGTATCAAATAATGAATTTGCTAGGGTTCTAGTCCTTGCCTTGTTGGTAGACTCTCCGGAGTTTCAACAAGAGGTCTTGGGTTCGAAACCCATAGGTGGTGAAAATCCAGTTTGGGAGTGAGTGTGGGGTGCGTGTGTAAAAATAATAATAATAATAATAATGAATTTGCTATTTTAGGAAGTGACTAATTGTATACATCCAAAGAGCTCCTTAATTAATCGGATCAACCAATTGACAGGCCACCGTATGGATGGGCTGAAGGTAAAAAGTTACCAAAATTGGCTTTTCTAAGCATTTGGCCTATAGAATATTTTCTAGACCGTCCCTTTGAACTTTTCTCAACCACCTAGAAATGGATAACTTGGGCAATGGCTCATCCAAGAGTTGGTAATCTAACTGGAGGTCTGGATCCATCACCTAAGTGCTCCAACCACGGATTTTGTTGGGTTGATGCCATTTATGAAATGGGACTGGACACGCAGTGGATCCAAAACTTCTGCTTATTACTATTATTGCCTGGATCCAAAGCAATTGTTTTTTTGTTTTTTTTTAGTGTTCGTGCCTGTTTAGCCATAGGGGAGTTATTTGATACTCCGGCTGCACACGGTGCTTGTTACATAAACACTTCAAAATGGAACATGTGGCATGCATTAACTAATATTTAACTGACTAAATCGTGGAACTCACTGTCGCCAACTTACAGTCCAAAGATTGGATTGGTTGCAGTCCTAACCTCTGTTTTGTGGACACTCGTTTATTGAAAGAAGACCACCGGATATTTTCATTTTTAACTGTCCAATAATTGTCCACAAATCGGAAGAAACCGTGGATCATCTTCTGCTCCATTGCCACTTTGTTTCTGACATATGGTGATGTGTTCTTAGGCTCGCCGGTTCTTCCTGGGTTTTGCCAAGTGGTATCGAGGGCCTTTTTAGTGCTTGGCAGAGGGACCAAGGAGGAGTTTTGGGAACCAGAAAGTGGAGAGTTCTCCTTCTTGCTGTCCTTTGGGCCATTTGGACGGAACGCAATAACCACTGTTTTCGAAACTCCGCTGTCTCTTCTGCAGGAGTGTTCTCTAGAGTCTTAGTCCTCTTCAGAGACTGGGCCCTTTAGTTTTAGTTTCTTTGTTTTTCTGCTTTTCCCCTGTTGCTGTCTTTTGTTAGGTTTAGTTTTTGTTTTTGTTCTTGTTGCTTTGGTTTCTTGTTCATTGCCTTTGCGGCTTTCAATAAAATCATCACCTTTCGAAAAAAAAAATAATTGTCCACAAATCTGATAGTAAGACAATCAAATAATCGTAATTTGTAGTTTATGATATATCTACGTAAATTGGATTGTATTGAATTAAGTGTATACCACTTATGACATTTCTAAATAATTTATAAGTGCCTGCATATCATCATCACACTGCCAGAGTATCAAGATTTTTTCTCTTAGCCATATCATTTTACCATGGCATATTATTACAGATTTTTGTGAGCCTTGTCCAAACAATGGAGAGTGCTCTAAAGGCAAGTTGGAGTGTCTTCCTGGGTATAAGAAGCATGGGAGGTTATGCGTTGAAGATGGAGAAATCAATCAAACAGCTAAGAAACTTGTATGCCCTCTACAATCTCATTGCCTTCTAACCTGTTGAATTTATGGTCCAAGACTGTAAAATACTGTGGCTTCAGTCCGTTTTCATATCTTTTGTTGATTGTGATGAATAGTATGTTATGCTGATGCAGTCAGAATGGGTAGAATATCATGTCTGTGAAGCATATGCTCGATCTTTGTGCGATGGGTCTGGGACAATTTGGGTCGGTTACCATGGCCATCCTTTGACTTTCGTACAGCTTATGTGTAAGAATTTTCTATATGAAGATCATAAAATATACGTGTATTGGTTTGTTGTTGTTATGCTCGAGTAACTACTATTGAACTTCCATACTAGGATGTTGCAATATCTTTAGTTTTAAACGGACTTTTTTTTGCCAGTTTCCGAAGGTGGATATATTGAAGGAACTCGATGAATACGAGTTGAAGAACCCTGGCTGGAAAAATGACACTTTGTTTTACTCGAAACAAAAGGCAATGGAAACCCTGGAAAGCTACTTGGAAACAAGAACAGTTTCTGATGGGTATATGCAGTGTTTTATCTTCGCTTGGGCAAATTGCTGGTCTAGACACTTGTGCCTAACTATGTCTCTGGTTCTTTCTACTCCATTTAGGATCAAAGAGCTAAAATGTCCAGATTGGCTGGCAGAACATTATAAACCCCTTCTCTGCTGTATCCGTCAATGGATCTACAAGCATACTGCACTTGTACTGCCAATTTTCGCCTTGGTAAGTTGCTGCAAAATGAAAGCTCCCATTTGCTTCATACCATCAAGGTGTCAAAATTCACTGACATCACTTTGAATCTTTAAAGTTTCTATGGTTCATGACATTTCTCTGGAGGGTTCGCCGCCGTCAATATCTATCAACTAGAGCCGAACAGCTTTATGAACAGGTATACCCATCAAACTTAGCATGGGGCCTCTCTAGCTTGCTTTGGTAGAAGCTCCTATCAATTATTTGGGCTTTGGCTGCAAGCGGTTGGCAATTTTTGTTTTCTTTCCTGATCAATAGCTTTTGAAAATAATGTCTCTGTTTTTTTTATATTGCTCTATTCTTGTATATATTTGTTTCTGTTATGTCTTTCTCAGTTTTTGCCTTTCCCTTTCCAATTGACAATCTGAGGATTTTATTAGAGTAGAACCAGAACCTTCATACTCAAAAGGATTAAAGTTCTAAAGCCATGGATAAGCTTCCAACAAACATATCTTTTCCATCAGTGCAAGGGCTGATTGAAGTGTTAGAATCTGAATTGTCCTCTCAATTAATGTGAGAAATTGTGTTAACTAGAAAGTCGTAAATAAGAAAACTTGGCTAAAAAATGTGATGGATCCAAGTGTGAAGATCCAGGTCGGGTAGACTGCCGATTAAGTGGGACCTAGTGATCAAATTAATGCTAACAATGCACCTCTGCCTGAACTATTTTTGGAAAATTTCAAGTTTAAGGGTGCGTTTGGTCGCACCAAATATCATGAAATTTCATGATATTTTGCGCAAATTAGACTGAATAATCATGAAATGTCATGAAATTTGATGATATTTAGTGTAACCAAATGCACCCTAAAAGTAAAATAAAATGTCTGTATCTCGTTTATCGTGAATAGCATCCTGATGCATCCAGTTGGTACTAGTACAATGGGGCTCCAGGTGAGGTGCTCAGAGCCATCAAACTGATGGGCCCTGCCATGGATAGTGAACATCACTAAAATATTCCAGATTCAAAGAATTTAGTTACCAAATGTGCCCTGTTTTCTGGACTGTTGTATTTGTTTTTCCTTAACCATACATTTGCAGGCGACTTATGAAAGACACTATCAGATAAACATTTTGGATCACCTAACTTGGGCCCCACTCACTCAAACTGGCACGTCAGAATGCTATTCACATTCGGATGCATCAGGGCTTTATTTCTCATTTAAGAAAAACCATAGAACTTAGGTAGTGAACATTATTCTCGGAGGAGCCATTACTTGACCAATTGATATGGTAAATTACGTTTCAGAAAATTAACTTCACCAGATGCTATGTTTGGATGCTTGCTCTAATTTTCTTCTGATAGTATCATGTGATAGATTATGGTTGAAATGTTGCATCCTATGGCTTTACATGGTAACAGTATACTTTTGTGACCCATTCTAACAAACTTTGCATTTAATAACGCATTTGGAAAACCTAAATACCCTCGGCATATGCCTGGAATATGAACAATGTCCACAATGTACACACTAGTATATGTGCTAGTGCCACAGTAGAATACATCCATGAATCCACATGGACACCCATGTGTTCCCATCCATATTATATACAACAGTCTTTCAACATTCATTGTTTCTTTATGTGGATATGCTTACATAATTTAGTGCAATTTGTAATCGATTGACATTCAAGATGCTTGTGCAATTCTGATAGGTTTGTGACATACTTGAAGAAAATGCCATGATGGCAAAGACAACAAAAGGTGAAGGTGAACCGTGGGCGGTTGCATCTCACTTACGCGATCATCTACTTTTGCTGAGGGAAAGAAAGGATACTATGTTGTGGAGAAAGGTATTCTCCTTATCGACAGAAGCATGTTGTTATTCATTACTAGAATTGTTTTCGGTGGATGATATTTGCTAGGGCTGTCAATGGTCTGGCCTAAGGTGCGTTGAAGCGTGGCCCACAAAGTAAAACCCATGCTCGAGTCCTGTCTGTGCTCTTGAAGGGCCAAAACAAACAGGCCTGAACTCAGCCCGTACGATTATGCATGGCCCTAGCACGGCCCAGCCACCCTCTTTTGTCCAAGATCGAGGCTCTTCGTTAGGCATACCCGATCATGCACGATATTGACAAAAATCTCCCCTTTGAAACTAAACGGGTCAGGCTAATGGGCTCTTAGACAGCCTGAGCCCAGCTCAATTAATAATTGGGTTTAACCTTTGGGCCTGACCCAGCTCTTGGGCCTAGTATTTCAGCTCAAGCCCAGCCTGGCCCATTGACAGCCCTAATATTTGCTGATACCTTAATAAGATAATTCCATGCATTGGTTTCTAGGCTTATTCATATTTTGTCAACCAGTGGAGCTTGTATTTCCACAATGTTGTTTACACGTTGAGGTGTTCATGCACATCGTCTCTCTCTAGGATTTAGTTCATTGTTCCATGAACTTGGACACAACTCAAATTCAACATTTGCTAAGAAGCATTGGCATTCAGTTGCAGCTAACTATATTATCTTATTGGGTGGCCCTGCACAATTTAGCTTACTGTGAGTGAGGTTAAATGATTTCTCGCCACTTTTAGACTCTTAGCAATGAGTTAAAAAACCAGTGCCTAGCAACCTCCACAAGAAACAAGTCTTGTATTAGCCAAGGTATTTCACAACAGTAATGGTGGCCATAATGGCCACCGCTGTTACTGTTATGATATTGGGCTGTAACGGCCACTAGTTTTTTTTTTTTTTTTTTTTTTTTCCTTTTTGAAAATACCTATTTTGGCCTGTTACAGGACCCTTACGGGTCAATTTTTCTGTAATGGCCATCATGACTCCATAGTGTGTCACAATAACCACCATTATGTAACCGTTTTGGAAGACCTTGGTATTAGCACTTACCAAGTTTAAGTTTAAACAAACTCCTCCAGTATTATTACACTGACAACTTTGCGAACAGTTTCTATACTTCCGTGTATTGGATAAAAGGTATGAGAAATGCTTATGCCGCATGACTTAAATATGCACTTCACATGTTTTCTGTGGGGACATGTGGCAGGCATGTATAAAATTTGGGCTGCTCATCCAGAGGGCCCCACGATATATGACCATGGGCCATGGTCCAAAAACTAAAGCTTGTCACTTGATTTGAGGAAACAATGATCCTTGCACATTTTTGGGTCCCCGTGGCAGTCAAGTGGTCAGGAATGTCTGATGGGGCCTGATATTTTGTTATGGACAACATATGGTGGTTTCTGCAGCCAGAGGAGCGGTCCTGATCTTGTTCATGCCTGCGTTGTGTCCCCACAGGAGCTCATGTAGTACTGGTGTGTAGTGAGTAGTGTGCACTTGAGCTATCCTCTTAAAGGTACTATTGGGGGGTTGTTTAATGATATTGGCCTCTCTAACATAGGTTGAAGAGTTGGTGCAAGAAGATTCCCGTTTAGATCAATACCCAAAGTTGGTCAAGGGTGAATCAAGAATCGTGTGGGAATGGCAAGGTATGCGATCCATTTTAGCATAACATAATCTGTTTGATCTTTTCCTTAAACAACACAGTGCTCAATCTTCACTTTCTTTTTACTTTTTCTTGTGGTTGCCTTTCAGCATCATGACTTGCATGTTGAAAAGGTTTACTAAAATAACTAGTGATCTGTCACATGCAAATTGCAGAAGATTCATATTTTTTTGATAAATGGAAAATATTATTGGGCCAAACCAGCCAAAAAGTTGGGACTAGTGCCCCCCCCCCCCCCCCCCCCAAAAAAAAAAAAAAAAAACACTCTAGGTGTGACTAGAGACGAAGCAAGAGAAAAAAAGAAAAGGGAAGACAAAAATACAACAGCCATCACGACACCCAGTCCCTAAGGAAGGAAAAAACCCTATTGACCACAACTCGAGCAGCCGCAATCAAATCTTTGAAGCACCTATTATTTCTTTCTAACTAGATAGCCCACAACGTTGGACGGAGAACCACTTTCCATCTCTTTTTACCAGAGAGAACACTACCACCATAATCCCAAGCTCGAGACAAGCCTTCTATATTAGCCAGCATCACCCAAGACATTGACGCGAGGGAGAAGATCCCATCCCAGATATGCAAGGAGAAGGAGCATTGCAACATCAAATGATCCACTGATTCTGTTGCACGCAAACAAAGAGGGCAAGCAGTAGTAATATACATTCCTCTTTTGATTAGGTTGTCGATAGTAAGGATCTGATTTCGACCCGCAAGCCAGCCGAAAGCCCTAACTTTCAAAGGAGCTCCAAACCCCCAAATTCTGAAGGTGTGACTTTCATCAACGCATTGATCCTCACCCACAATGGTCGCATAGAACAATGTCACCGTGAAGTTCCCCGACCTCGAGCCTTTCCACACCAAAGAATCCAGAATACCTTGCGTCAAATGAACTCCCTGAATAAAAAAGAGAAGGCCAATAAGTTCTTGAGTTTCATCTTCATTTAAATTTCTATGACATGGCGGGGTCCAAATACCACCCTCAACGTCATAACACTGATCAACAGTTATAGATGGAGAAGGGCTCAGGAGAGCCAACCTAGGAAAGGAAACTCGCAACGGAGAGTCTCCAATGCAAACATCATCCCAAAAAGGAACTTTCGAACCCACCCCTGGTACCCTACTACAAATTTCACATTATTCCAAATCAAAGGAGCAACAACCGTTCCAGAGTGGAGAATCCCTATATAGGGAAGAAGACTACGTCCATCATCCCAGAGGGGTGGAACCATATTTAGCGTGGATCACCATTCTCCGAAGGCCCGATTGCTCAACTCCATAGCACTAGACCAATTTCCCAATAAGAGCCTGGTTAATGAAGTGTACTCTTTTGATCACCCCCCCCCCCCCCCCCCCACAAAAAGAAAAAAAAGAAAGTCTCTACGCAATTTATCTATACGACGTAAAACAGAAGCTGGACAATGGAACAAAGAAAGATAGTAAACTAGCATATTAGAGAGAGAGAGTGCTTAATCATAATAATCCTCCCACCAAGGGATAAAACTTATTTTTCCACCCTGATAGCCTATTTTCCATTCTTTCCAAGACTTTATCCCACAGATCAGTAGGAGGTTTACCCAAACAGAGCGGAAGGCCTAAATAAGTAGTGGGGAAGTTACCTGCCTTACACCCAAACAACTGAGCAAAGTTAGCAATATCAGAATCCAAAACATTAACCCTAAGAACCTCACTTTTCCCCAAGTTAATATTAGGGCCAAAGACAACCTGGAACCATCTCATAGCAATTTGCAAGTGGGCCACATCCGACTCGATTGCACCATAGGAAAGGAGGGAATCATCTGCAAATAACAAATGAGACATTCTCCAGGGCAAGTTAGAGATAAGGAAACCACTAAAGAGACCTCTCTGTTCCCCACGAGAAATTATTCTACTAAGAGCCTCCGCAACAATGACAAAAAGCAAAGGGGATAGGGGGTCTCCCTGTCTTAGCCCTCTAGTTGAATGGAAGAAACCAAAAGGAGACCCATTTATTAGGACTGAGAATTTTGCCACCAAAACACAAGCAGCTATCCACTTTCTCCATCTTACCTCGAACCCTAGCCTGGACAGCATGTAATCCAAGAAAGACCAATTGACATTGTCGTAGGCTTTATGAAAAGAAGCCCTTGCGCTCCACTTTGAACATAAGCATCCAAGGTCTCATGAGCAATTAGAACACTATCTAGAATCTATCTCCCAACCACAAAAGCACTCTGGAAGGGGGAAATGACTTTGTGAAGCACACCTTTTAACTTGCACGAAAGGATTTTAGCCAAAATTTTGTAGGGACTACCAAGTAAGCTAATAGGTCTAAAGTTGTTCAGCGTAGAAGGCCCATGGGCTTTAGGAATAAGAGCTATAAGGGTGCATCCCAACTCTTTGGAAATATAACCAGAATCTAGGAACTCTTGCACAAAGGCAAGTAGCTTAACATACACAAGATCCCAGAATTCCTGGAAAAACGCAATAGGAAAACCATCGGGGCCAGGGGCCTTATCCCTGCCAAGATCTTAAATAGTCTATTTCAGCTTGTCAATAGAGATGGGGGATTCCAAAGAGTCTGCATCCTCAAAAGAAAGTGATTCGAAGTCCGGGTTATCTAACGAAGGCCTCTGGAAACCCTCATCCGAAAACAAGGATTTGAAATAGCTGACAATAGCTTCATAAATAGAATCTTTATCCTTAAGACCCCATCTACAAAGAGAGAGGAGATATAATTGGACCGGTTTCTGGTGCTAGCAAAACCATGGAAGAATTTGGTATTTTTATCTCCCTCCTTTAGCCAGACCACCCTCGACCGTTGCCGCCATTTTATCTCCTCCTCTCTAACCCTAGCTTGGAAATCCAGATTCAACTTGTCTCTCTTTGAACTTTCCTCATCTGTCAGTGTCCCACTCTGATTTTTGATGTCGGGAGATTGAATCTCATCTAGGATCGAGTCCATCTCCTTTTCTCTTAGACCAAGTTTCCAATCCTGCAACTTGGCTTTGAGTAGTTTCATTTTTGTGAAGAGCCTAAAGCCTGCTTTACCTTGTTCATCGAAGGAGTTCCACCAAGAGGACACCAAGTCTTTAAAACCTTCAACCTGAAGCCAAGCAAGTTCAAAACGAAAGGGCTTTGGACCCCAATTAAGTTCGTCAGCTTTCAACAAAACCGGACAGTGATCAGACATTGTTTTGGGCAACCTAGCCTAATGAATAAAAGGAAAAACCTAGGACCAATTGACCGAAATGAAAAACCTATCAAGCAAGGACATGGAAGGGGAAGCTTGATTATTAGATCAGGTATACTTGACTGCTCCCAAAGGCAGATCGATCAGACTATGCTTGGAGGTCCACCTAGCAAAACCTCTCATACTAGAGGTGACTCTCGTACCATTCAACTTTTCATGAACAAATCTAACAATGGTAAAATCTCCCCTCGACATACCAAGGGAAGGACCATTTCAAAGGAATAGAAGATAACTCATACCAGAAAGAAGCCCTAAGGGAGGGGATGTTCGGCCCATAAACCCCTGAGCAAATCCACCTAACCCCGACTGAATATCCTCAAAGACCACACTAACTGAAAGTAGACCAACCGAAGCATCAACCTTCCTCCACCGGGAGGGACTCTAGCACATAAGGACACCCCCTGATGCCCCAATGGAATTCAAAGACTCCCAATCTACATCTCTTTTACCCCACACAGACTTGACAATCCCCCGATCAACAGATTGTAACTTAGTTTCTTGAAGGATCACAATACTCGCTTTTGACTTTCTGCAAATCGCTTTAACTTGGATGTGTTTATGAGGACATCCAATCCCTCTAACATTCCAGGAGAGGATCTTCATCGATTCACCAATCTGGCCCTTCTACACTTTCTTGTGGTGCTTGGAGTAACAACTCCAACCTCATCTGATTGCCTTCCCGTGACTATTAAGTCCCTCTTTCTTCTTGGAGATCTCGAGGATCCTTTGGAGGCTTCAGAGTTTGGACCAGAGGACCCCCTCTTTTCCATCAGGAGAAACAACTCCAAGTAATCTTCATTGTAATTACTGAAAACCACCCTTAAGTTTCGAGCGACATGTTACAGCGCATCATTAACCCATCTCTTACTTTTAATGGATTCAACCAGCATTTTCAAATCTTCTAGGTATGAAAAAGCCTCGTTCCCTTTGACCTGTGAGGAGAAAGGAAGACCATGAATGCTCGCCTGAAGTGGGGCCACCAGCAACACCTCCCGTCTCGCCTTCCCATTGCAAAGGCTTTCCTCCACTTCCACCCTACTCCCATCTTCCAACCTTGAAGATAGATCCTGCTCAGCAAAGGCAGGCGAAAAAAGAATGATAACAAGGCTCTTATCCCTAGCAGGGGGGCGAAACTGCAAAGGAGGAAACGAATTAAGCAAACTAGGAGGACCAGTCAGAGAATACAAAGTAGAAGTGGATAAGACCATGGGAGGGATATTAGGAACAACTACGGGAGGAGCAGGATCAATATTTGTGAGGACAGTGGGAAGGTCTGGAGACGAAAGATGATCTTCTCAAATCTCTGGTGAAAAAAGGACCGCAGACATGAGAGGGCCTCTCGGACAACCATCCTCAGATAACACATCAAATCTGGAAGAGTCTCCTGGTGATGCATAGCCCTTAGAGGAGAAATCCTAAAAAAAGAGAGGTGACGTGTCTTCATCAAGGTATCCTAAATCGTATCGGCCGATACGTAACGAAGACAGTCATGACCATTACGCGTTACGGGGTCGAAACGGCCGTAACGGCCGTTACAGAAAAAACAGGCCGTAACGGCCCATATCGGACTGATACGGCCCCATATCGGCCCCGTATCGGTCCGATAAGGCCCTGTAACGGCCCTATAACAGTTTTTTTTCAAAAAATAAAAAAGGGCCATATCGGCCGATACGGGGTCCGTAACAGCCGTTACGGCCCGTATCGTAATGGTAACGGTGGTGGTCGTTACGGCCACCGTTACCGTTATGGGACACCTTGATCTTCATCAATATCAGAGAAAAGGGACATGCCGTCGTTAGAGTCATAAAGGCACAGACTTGTCAAGACATCAAAATCTCCTTTTTAATAAAAATCTCTTGCAGCAAGGGCAACATGTTGAAATCAGAGGAGAGCACATCGCATATTTTTGAATTGTTAATTTCCTCATTAATAAAAAAATACCGCCTCTGAGAAATCTTCCTGACACGTACCGCCTGGATCCTAAATCAGGATATAAATCTCGCCACCTGTCACGCCAGGAACAGGGATAGATGAGCCGGCTGTCTGGTTAGTAGTCGCAAGACTCGAAGGATTAGATGTGGTGTCAGAAGCAGGCATCGCCATTGCCTTATTAATGACACGTGTCGGAGAGAGCACCTTCGCACACACAGCGTCCTTTCCACACGAGGGAAGAGGCAGCTCAGCATGGATTGGTAGGCCAAAGAAGCACCAGAGAGCCGTACCACCAGAAAACAGTTCTCGCCTTCTCCGGTGACAGACCTTGTAGAGCATCTTCACTGCAAACTGCCGAGAAACGTCCCAACTCACCCTCTTCCTGAACCCTAACAGTGAATGAAACTCCACCCATTTCAGTGCAGATGGGTGTTAGGAATCACACATGAATTCTTAATGCGGATCCTCACTCTGGCCCATCTAAGATCCTGCGAAGATGAGGAAGCTTCATCAATGGAAATAACATCTCCGATGGAAGCCCCCAAAGCCAACAGAACCTCCTTCGACTAGAGTTCGAGAGGAATATCCAAAAACCGAAACTAGATAAAAGAATGGCCAAAGAGGGACCACTCCTCCCACTTGTGTAAGGATAAAACAAGGCCTTCAGAAAAGGAAATCCTTGCACCTATAACACGATCGAGATTTTAAGAGGGACTCAAGCAGATCCAAAACACCCTACCAGATAACTGACGAAACTTGAAAGCATGACTATCCAAACTACAAGAATTAGACAACCAAACACGAAGATCTACCTCAGATGCCTGGTGCCACAACGTAGCAACCAGACTAGATAGGATCTTCTCTTTGAAATTGTCGACCAAGTGCACTGGCAAAGAAACAACCGGCCTAGCAGGAGGATTGGTTCTCAGGGATGAAGAGGTTGAAGGGGGTTAGAGGATAATGCAATCCGATGGGAGAGGATACGTGGAGGGGAAACTGGGGGTCACCACAGGACTTGAATGAGCACCCGTCACCACCTTCTTAAATGTCCTAGGCATAACACCTATAGAGGGCGCAACTGTTACCTCAATAGACGAACTATGAGGACCACCTAGCTCCCACTCTGTTCACCTCCTCCAGCCCAACACGAGCTCTCTGAACCCTAATCATCCTAACCTGGAATTTCTTACCAGTCAAACCTTCAATAGCTGCCTGTAGTTCCTCGGTTTCCATGCGGACGAAAGCAAACTGATGTAGGATGCCCTAATTATGATGCATGCTCAAGAACTCATATAATCCAGCGGAAATAAAAGACAATAATAATATAAAAATCTAGCAGTACTTGTCATGAATTAAGAAAATCACAAGGAAACATGCAATGGAACGGGCCATTCATCACAACCATGAAGTATGAGATTCAATTATCACTAAGGGCATTGGTCAAGGAGCTTCTGACGGTATGAGAGAGAAAGTACTTCTCCTTCAACTTCTCTTTCATCTCATTGGCATTGGCGACACTATCTCCTACCGCAGGAATTCGTTTTGTTTTCTGACCATGAGGCTTTGAGATATTTGCATTCTCAGAAGAAACTCAACCCAAGGCATGCTAAGTGGGTAGCGTTTCTTCAAGAATATTTGTTTGTTCTGAAACACAAGGCTGGGGTTGAAAACAAACCAGCAGATGCCCTTAGTAGAAGAGTGTCTTTGCTCAATTCCTTGAGTGTAGACTTTTGTGTCCGCATCACGAACCCTCTGATCACTGAAGAACCTTTCTTTCTTGGAATAACAGTTTGCTTCACTTTTCCATAACAATTTATGTGCATCCACTCTTCTGGAAATCGACCAACACACAGTGTCGGAAAGACTGGGAAGAGGTCGTGAGCTTTGATAGATGATTTCTTACCTCTGGAAACTGCAGTCCATGATTCTTCAGCCTCCCTTGATCCACCCTCTTTTATCTGAATGGCATTACTGATATAGGGTTGAACCGGGTCCATTTATTCCATGTTCCATAAATGATCAGAATCCGTCTGTTTGGATGCAACAACTGCTCCGTTTTGATCTTGTAATATTACCCTCTGAGCAGGGGCCTTGCCTATGTCGTGAGGACCTATCTTCCACAATGAAGGGTTTGAAATTGATTTTTCTGCAATGACTGTGTTCCCCACCTTTGGATCCGTAAGAAAAATTCTGTTTGAGGATTGAGGATCCCTGTCCTCCACTTCCCAACAGACCCTTTCTTCGGCCTGTAACCATGCATTTCTTTCTTGACGATCTAAAGGGAACATGATTATAGGCAGGGAAGGTGCCGGAGCACCTTTCGCTCTCTCTTTTACAGTCCTAATCATTTCACCGATGACCAAAAAAGAGAGCATTGATAAGCAACTACACCGATGGTTGGTGTTTTAATGGAGATAAGGCCAAAAATTGGATGCTAGGATCTTCTGACCTGGGTGATTTTTTGGGCCTGCTGGATAACTAAACTGTGGGGCCCATGTGTGTTGGACGCTGCACCTCTGTGGACTACACATTTCCTGAAGTTTTCTAGTCTTGAGCTTTTATCAAATTGAATGCAAAATCCTTATGTTTTGCTCCATTTTGTTACACACAGTTGAAGGATCTCTGAGCTTGAAGAGGGGAAAGAAGGGTGCTGCGAGCAAGATGCAATCTGTGGAGCATGTGCACATGCCTTCTACAGCACAGAGAATGAAAACGGGCAAGCTTCTAAATTCTTGAATGGTAGTGTCTTTTATATGACATTATTGTATGTATGTTTTTTTTTTTCTTGGGTTGATGGATTCTTTATGCATTTTTAGTTTACATTGCTGTGAGGAAAGCATAGATGATTGGTTATTGGCACTAAGTCACTTTTTATGTTTTTTGGTTTTTGTTTTGGTTTTTGTTTTTGTTTTTGTTTTCGTTTTCGGATCTTCTTTGCTTATTTCCCATAGTCATCTTCATAGTCGTGGAGGAAGAATAGGAGAACTCTCGTGGAGGCTGAGAGCATGAAATGGAAAATGAGTAGGGTTGTACATTGGCTGAGTCCTGCAAGGCTCATATACATTACCCCAGGTTGGACCCTGTTTTGTGCTTATCATCTCAAGCCCAAGACCAATTACATGTAATAGCTCGAAGCTCGTTTGGCATTAAAAGAAACGGGCATTAGAGTTTTGTTTCACTATACCTTAGGTATTCTGTAAATATAGGATGGCCATGCCAGACCTGGGCTTGGACCAAGTCCGGCCTGATTAAACCATTCTTGAAGGGCTTGATGGACCTCCATCATGGGGCCTGAGCTCCACGCTGGCAAGTCATGAAGCAAGCCATACATGTATTGAATGTGGACCTTGGCAAATCCTTTTAAACCTTGCTTTCTTACAAGGGTGGCCCACCTAATGAGTTGACTGGCCTGTTTTTTCCACCAGGCCATATTCACGGCAGCACTGACCTTATACATAGGTCAGATGCTCTGCATGCACACACATAAAAACCAGTGGTTGGTTTCTTCCATAGGCGGCTCATCTACTGAGTTGATCAGCCTGATTTTTTTCATTGGGCCATCTTCATGGTGGCACCCACCTCATGCATCAGTCAGATGCTCCACACAGACGAATGTATGCGCGAACCTAGTGAATTTCAGAGATCCAAGTTATTTCTGTTTTCCTTCATTATTGGATGCCAGTGGTGTGTTTGATAAATTGGAAAACATCTAGTAGGCACATTATGAACAACGATGGGATTGCATGTCTGGTACTCATAATTTCTCCTTCAATAATCTTATCAAAATCTTGTCATGCTTTTGTTTGATAAATTGGAAAGCATTTATTAAGCATATTACGAACCACAATAATGGGATTGCATGTCTTATAATTTCTCCTTCAACAATCTTATCAAATCTTGTCATGTTTTTTTAGGTTTGCAAGAGTACATCCCATGCTGCAATACGATGCATGAGATCCTTAGCTTTTAGATCAGGGTCCTTTTCAATGACCAAAACAGATTATTTGATGGGGCCTCCTAGTAGATCAAGGATCACCAAATTATGAAAAAAGAAAATCTCATATTGAAATAATATCAAGCCTTTAATTATTCAAAGGTTAAGGAAGCTGTCCATATCGATCAAATCTTAGAGTTCTTCTTCGTCTTATTTATTCATTTTTATTATTTTTATTTTTCTAATGTTCCCAATATGAGGTAATGCCCATCAAATTAACGGTTGAAAGATGACCCAAATCCAATGGCTAAAGTCCCCGTATATACTATAACAGTATATGGGATGTATTCTAGCAAACATTGGTTGTGTTTTGCTATCATAAGGTCTGAAAATTAACGATTTAATGATGTTTTATTAGTATTTCATGAGGATTGAGTCCTTTTCAATCCCCAAAACCTTTGATGGAATGTTTTATCTTAGATTGAAATGTTTTAGTAATCTTTCAAACATTTTATATGATGGGCCTCACAGTGGATGGGGATTGCCAGAGAAAAACAATAATAATAATAATAAATCAGAAGCATCCATATTCAAAAGAAAAAGAGTCAAATGATCAAAAGTTTGAAACATTTCCAGTCTAAGAGTGGTTATTTTTCATCTATCCCCGAGTCAAGGCAAGGTCTATATGATAAATGGTTTGGATCATTAAAAGACGACCCCAGATTCAAAGGCTACGTTGTATTCTAGTAAACCTCGTCTTTCATTAGTGACGGATTAATCACATTTCATAAACAGAAATCTAAGGAGGGAGATGAAATTTACATAAATTATTTATAGTTGTGTTAGTTAATCTCCCAATGAGTTCTTTCTCATTGTCAAAGCTTTTAGTGCAAGTCCTTGGTCCTTGCTAAAAATTTAAAATTAAAATTTAAAATTAAAATTTAAAATTAAATAAAATTAAAAAATTAAATATCTTGTTTCTTCACTGAGCTTTTTTTTTTTTTTTTTTTTTTTGTCTTTGTTATTTGTCACATGCGTGCGATTTCAACAAAAACAACATACACCTAACCCAATCAGGACTCCCAACTACCTCCAAAAAGCTTTCTATCAATCATAGCACAATCAGGATTTCACATAAAAACTACTAGTGAGGTAAAACTGTGGCCCGTTTGGAACATGGGATGAGGTGGTATGGAATTGCATTTGGTCCCATTCAAATTCCATTATGTGTTGGGAAATTATGAGAAGAATTGGATTAATCCGGGTGCCTAGCATTAAAAACTGCAGGATTTCCACTACATCTGTGGGCTCCACATTGGTACGTGCGTTTTATCTAGAGCTGAACATGAGCCAAGCTAACTCAGTTAGCTTGCTTGACTTGGCTTCGACTAAGGTTGATTTGGATCGGATCAAAGCTAGCTTCGAGTTGAGCCGAGTTAATTTTTTGAGCTTGAAATAATTTCAACCCGAGTTCGAGCTTAAATACCTTAAACATATATAATATGCATATAATATCGATCGAATTCGAGCACCCTAATCCTTACCCTTTAAAAAAATTTCACCTAAGCTCTCTAGTTTTGTTTTTTCGCCCAATTGGACTTAAACTTGGCTCGAAAGCTTGAACTTGAACTTTGCTTAAACTCGGCTGGAGCTAGCCTGAGCTGCTGATTGAACCGAGCCAAGCTCTCCAGTCAAGCTCGAGGACCAAGTTGAGCTGAACTTGAGCTGGGGTAGGCTACTAATTGAACTCAGCAGAGCTGCACCAAGCTTGACTTGGCTTTGGCTCATGTAAGACTCTAATTTTATCGATGTCATTCATCCATATATGCCCTTTACATGTGATATTCGAGTTGCAAATGCTATAGGCATCAGTTGTGAAATCTGGTCCATTGATTACAATTCCATGGTCCACCAAATATAGATTTCACTTAATACAGTATTTTTTCCAAAAGAAGAATTTGATCCAAAACATGGGACTAGACAATCAAAATACCATGGTATTTCTAGACATACAATTATTGTGCAATAATATTGTTAATTCCATCTAATGTAATTCCATACCATTTAATCCGGTGTTCCAAACGGGCCTTACATTTTCTACGTTGGGGACACCAAAGAACAAGGATTTATTGAGGGGAAGAAAATTACATATTTTGGAGTGGAGTCCAATCAAAATCATACTCGGTAGGAAGTTTGAAGAGTAGACTTCCAACCACATCATGATGATCCCATCAAGGCAAGACCACCAGACAAAGTTAACAATGACAACGTGATTCACCACCACAACCAAGTTGCCCGTCTTAGATTCTCATCGTGTGCCTGCCATTGATGGACCACCCTGTGATACAGACACTCCCATTGTACTAGCCTTCTTGGGCCTTCATTTGCATGAACAAGAGCCACTCAGGTTGGGAAGTTTCAAGTTTAAGTGTCTAGCCCATTGTACCACACAGGTCAGGCCACATAACAAATGGTTAACACATAGATTCCTCAAGTGTGAGAGAGGTCTATGGGTCCATGGCCATAGTACACTCAAATCACGCAAACACAGTGTCCACCCATTAATGTGGGTCCTACCCTAATGATTATGTGACTGATCCACAAACCGATCATTGCATTGCTAAGTGGAATTAAGCCATAAATGACCAACAATTCCAACATCTATGGCCATAGTATACTCAAATCAATGATGTGAGCATCCAAAGTCAAAATATTTCTGGCCATCAGATATGTAAGGAGGGGGCAGTAGGACCTGTGGGGACATTTTTTTTAGTGGAGGGTATGATGGGAATCCTTACTACTCGGGTCATTGATATATATTTTTTATTTTCATTTTTTTCTGTATTGATTGAATGGTTGGAACAGATTGCCATGTCTTGAATATGGTGAGTTGGATGAAGGAGACAAATCTCAAAGTAGATGTCAAGGGACACTTTCATGTGACACTCCCACTAGAAAAGAGAAGGAGAGAAGATAAGGCATGACTTTAACACTAAGGCTGCTAGATTTTTCTACTTTTTTCTTTTCTTTTATTAGGATTGGTATTTATTCAAGGGCAAGATAAATTGAACTTTTTTTACTTTGGGGAAATGGAAACTATTTTCTTTACCCATTTTAAATTTAAAAAGAAAATATTTTTTGGGTTTTTTAAAGTAAAAAAAAGAAAGAAATTTATTATATTTTTAACACCATATAAGTTAAAGATTTAAACAATGTAACCAACTTAACAAATTTTTGCATAGTTAATAATATAGAAAAAAGAAAGGTTGTGTCCGGTGATTATGGTGGGCCCCACGATTTTAGGCATTTTGTTCTTTTCCTTTTTGATTTTAGTGAAATTGTCAACGTCAAAACAGCATTTTGGATGAATTTTCCATAGTAAATAATTATTGCCCATTCATCAGAATTTACCATGGTAAATGGTAAAACAAGCAGGCCCATGTTTCTTAAAATTTAATTTTGAAATGCTGCTACATTCTCAAAAAATTTAAGATGGGCATTCAAAAAATTTAATTTTGAAATGCTGCTACATTCTCAAAACCATTTATAGACACCGATCTTAATGGCGGTCGGACAGTCAACTTAGCATCTCTCTTAATAGGTTTTAGTGTATTTTTTTCGGACCGACCAGAAAAATCCACATCCTACACCTATCTTTAAATGGTGGAAGTAATGGTTGCATGACCCTCTTGGTGGGTCACTGTCTTTTGCATCCTTGTCCTTACTACTACAGCGGTAAACAATTTTTGGATGGCGGAAAATTCGACGCGAAATTTCTATTAAAGGGAATTTTGCCTTCTCATTATCATTGATAATAAAAAAAGATCAATAAAAAGATAACTCAGTAACAAAAGGATAAAGTGGAACCCAAAAAGGGAAAGATCTTGGAAGATTGAATTGAGATGATAGAACAAAATTACAATCTTTAACGTTTGTGTCCTGGTCACAGATCTCTCTGCACACCTTGCTTTGGCCTTACCACCTAACAAACATGTCCAAAGGAGTCCTCGAATTCAAAGGAATCACACTCATCATCTTGGCATCTATGGCCAGGGATTCTCCATTGGGACCTTTCAATCACTTCAACGTTCAAAGATTTTCAAACTTACGTACAGTACCACTTTTTTTCTTTTTCTTTTTTTTTTTTTTTTTTTTTTTTTTTTGTAAATTTGCAAATCTGTGTGCTATGTAACCCGCCTGTTGTTTCCGGCAGTGGTACGAATTGATAAGTTCAATTCCGAATCATGGTTTACATATGTCGGTGTTGGATTAGGCGCGTGTTGGCCCACTCGCAAAAATCGGCACATGTCTATATGAATCTTGACTGATTTAGTTCCTTATAAGTGATGATATGAAAATGTGTGGTGTCTTTAAGATATTTTAAAAAGGAAGAAAGCAATCTTGATAAATAGCATTTTCACGTGTTTTCCTATAATCAATATTTGTCAATAAAATCGCGACATATTCATGGCAGGGCTATTATTGGTGATCATTGACCTAGGAAAAAGAGCTTTTCACCCTTGGGGCCTGTTTAATTTTCTAATTTTCTATAAAATTTAAAGTAAATAAGTTATTATTATTATTTTCATGTGTTTGTTTAAATAAAAATTATGACTCATAAATCGAAAGCCAAATATATTTATAAAGAAAACAAGTATAGTAAATTGTAATCATTACATTTTCACATTATAAAATTATTATTCCTATGATAATTTTTGAATAAAACAAACTATGTAATAAAATCACCATTATAATAAAATATAAGTGATGTCACTGCTGTAATTTAAAAACCAAACTATTTAATAAAATCATCATTGCAATCAAATATAAGTAATGTCGTAATTTGTAAACCAAATGGCCGTCAGTTTTGGAAGAGGTTACAGTTAGGATTTAGCTTAGAGAGTAGACACTAGAGTTAGGGTTTGGTTCGAAGGATATGAAGGAGAGGCAATCTATCTTTTCTAAGAGATTTTGCTAATGAAGTTATGATTAATTTTTCCGTCCAAATGTTTAACACAAAGGTGAATATTGTTTTGATGTGGAAGCGAGGCCCATGCTAGGCAATCTAGATCAGTAAATTTAGCGGGGTACACTATTGATTGGTTAGTCTCATAAATCTTTTAGATTAAAAGATCCAAGCCATCAAATCTTTAGCCTTTTTCCTAGGCCACTGATTAAAGGGTAAGGATCTCTCAACTTCGGGAGATTTTTGGGGTTCCATCATCCATGGTGTGGCCCATCAGATCAGTGGTATGGATCACCGAACCACGTTCGCCACGTGCACCACCGGAAGTGCACACCTGATGGTTCAGACCATGGATGGAGAGGTACAAGAGGCATTATTAGGACCCTTAGTGCACCGAAAGTCTCAATAATAGAGTAATAGTGGGTCACAATCTCATGTATTGTTTTATGACTCAATGAGTTTCGACTCGCTTACTTCCCAGCATGAGTTGACCCGGGCGACTGGTGAAAGAGGGACTACCCTCTCTTAGTCCTCTCTGACAGTCAACCAAAACGATAGACTCTTCGCTAAAATACATTCCAATGTATTAATATAGGGTATACAGGGACTTTATACTAGGGGATCTGATTATCTTTCCATAATCCATACCGTTGATATGATGGGCCTCACCTTAGATGAGATATGGGAAAAATTCAAGATAATAATAATAATAATAATAATAATAATAATAATCTTAGATTGGAAATTTCAGCTATTGGATCATTTAAGTCTTTTGCTTTGAATAGGTCTGGTCTCCCTAAGCTTTGAATAATCTAAGGGCTAAATATTTCAAAATTTAAAATTTTCTTGGTTAACCCAAATCCACGGTGTGGCCCATCATACAAAAAGTATGGGTCGTTGAAAATAACTCCAACCAACGGCTAAAAAGCCCCAACGCATCCTATTCCAATACATCAGGATGTATTCCTGATGTATAGCAATAGCAAATGTTGGGAGTTGAGCCGTCGGATCAAGATTCTTTTGAATGGTCCAGACCGTTTATATGATGGGCCTCACCCTAGATGGGGTATACACGAAAAAAAATATCATATTAAAATAATCGAATCATATGATATTCAAGTGTTTCATAGACCGTCCATTTTCAAAGGAAGAGGGTAAAATGATCAAAGGTTCAGAACATTCCAATCTAAGAGTTATATTTTTTCGT
Source organism: Liriodendron chinense (assembly GCA_003013855.2). Lineage (NCBI taxonomy): Eukaryota > Viridiplantae > Streptophyta > Magnoliopsida > Magnoliales > Magnoliaceae > Liriodendron > Liriodendron chinense. The sequence goes on along the minus strand of PVNU02000637.1, from coordinate 6,109,303 downwards.
CCACCCCCATCCAAAGTGAAGCCTTCATATAAACGGCTTGGATCATTGGAATGAACCCAGATCCGAAGATTATTGTCCCGATGTATTGTACAAGCAATAGGTAGGGGTGTGTGGGGTCCATAGAGATGCCTGTGTCAAATCCACTCCGTCCATATGTTTTTAAAGATCACAGTAGAACAGGATTCTGAAATTCAGACAGATCCAAAACTCCGGTGGGCTATACAAACAAAACAGTGGGAACATCAACGTCTACCGTTGAAACCTTCCAGGAGCTGACCATGATGTTTATATGTCATCCAAACCGTTCATAAAATTATTACCACATCATGTTTATATGTAAATCCACTCCGTCCAACAGGTTAGAAACCTTATTTTAACCGTACATACAAAACATCACCTAGTAATGGTTTTGATATTTGGATAAGGCTATTTTTTTTTTTTTCACTTCATCCGGTTGATTTACACCCGATTAACGGTTTTGATGAAATATAGGCACTATGGTGGCCCCACACAAAAACCTATGGTTGGCATCACATCCCCTTCGGTATGTCTGTCCCAACTAAGTTTTGGATCTCTCTAATTTTTTCCTACAAGTTCTATAATAGAAGATAGAACCTAATGGATGGAGTGGATTTTATATATAAGATATGGTGGGTCCCACAGCTTGGGTGTCTTACGCGCAGGTGTTTGGAGGGTACTCTGGTTCAGTCACAACTAACAAGTCATGTCCGTGAGAGTTCAAGCTTATTAAATGTGGACCGTTTGGGTGGACAAAACATAAGGCATTTAATTCATAGTTGGAGAAAAACATTGATGCTCCGGCGGAGTGTGATAATCCATACACATGCACACTGCAGCAGTACTCATGGAATACATGTACCTCAATTTAAAACGTCCAATTACTGGGTCTTCCTTAACCCGATCATATGATCCCAACCCTTGGTGTACATCTAATGGATGGTTGATGATCCAAACTCAAGAATTAGATGTCCACTGATCAGAGGTTCATATCATCTAATCAACCTGATTTTGAGAAGTTGGTCCATCTATAGTAGGTCCCACCATTTGGACGGTTTGGATTTAATTAACTGTGTGAAATGCTCATGATAGGTGGGTCTATACCTGCGGTGCCAATACTTCGCCGGTGTATCAAAGAACTCTTTCTAACAATGGACCGCCTATTGGAAGCAATGCTGGATGGTCCACGAATGAGAAACGTGTAAATTCAGCCAGACTACTGCATCCCGTATTCTATACGGGGCCGATGGCTTGAGATCTACACCGTTGATCTCATGAGCCTCACGGTCGATGGGCGATGCCAGAGAAATCTCCCACCATGAAACGAAAAACCCTTTTAATCAAAGATGGTTAAGAAAATAATACATCAAGGTCCCACATTCGACATCATTAGGCCAAAGATCAAAGGGCCAGGATCATCCAATCTGGGAGATCCAAGGGCATCCCATACAAACAGTACCCAAGCTAGCTATCTGGGTGAAGACGCGGATTGGGTAGTGACCCCTACACATCCATGCCGTCCATCCGTTTTTCCAGATCATTTTATGGTATAGGCCCAAAAATAAGGTACGTCCAAAACTCAACTGGACCACAACACAGGAAGCAGTGTTGATTGAACGGTCACCATTAAAAACTTCTTGGGGTCCACAGAATTTTTGGATCAAGCTGATATTTCTTGTTCTTCCTTCATCCAGGTCTGTATGACAACAGGTTGGATGTCAAATAAACATTGCCCTGGACCCTAGGAGGATTTTAACGGTGAACATTTAATCACTACTGTTTTCCTATGGTGTGGTCCACCGGAGATTTAGATCTGCCTCATTTTTGGGATCAATCCCTAAAATGATCTGGAAAAATGGATGGACGGCGTGGATAAAACACATACATCCTAGTGGGGCTCATATCGCATCGACCACTAGCCAGGTTCACTAGCCAAACCGCGTCCTCTGTGTGATCCGACTAAATGGTTTGCTACAGTACATCTTGATGTATTGCAATACGATACATCGGAACTATTAACATTAGATCTGGGGTCATTTTTGGTGATCCAAATCGTTGATAAGATTGTCCACTTCAGGAATGGATAATTATAATAAAATTCTTTGTGAGCCACTGAACCCAAAGGCTAGGATTTTTCAATCTTGAAGATCTTTTATGATTTTTTTACGCCAAACTTTAAAGCAATGTAATTTGGAATTTGGAATCACCATTCCTCAAAATATATGAGATCACAATTTGGTAATTTTCTCTTTATCTAATCAAATTATTGCAATCTAATCCAAGATTGCATCCAAACATACCATGCATTGCTTTCAAAATGAGGTAGTTGGAGGGATTAAGTGACACGCAACCTGCATTTTTTCAGATAGTGTACACGGTTTCTGACTATGGAAAATGGAGCCCATGGATCCATAATCAGACCGGTGTGTTTTGATGGATAGACTCAGACCCCAAAAGACTTTCAGATTGGGACACTTCAGGGACCACTTTTGGGACCTTTTTTTTCGTTGGATTTGGATATTTATTGTCATTCTTTTTTCCAACCGTCTATTTATTGGCCACAAATAGTAAAGTTCAAGGAGGTTGGAGCGGATTGCCTGTGACTCCGGGCACAGAGATATATCTGTAATTGGGGCTCATAGAAATGTCTGTGACAAATCTACTCCGTCCATCTGTTTTTGAAGACCACGTTAGGGCAGGATTCTAAAAATTATCGAGATCTAAAACTCAGGTGGGCCATACCACATTAAAAAGTGGGCATTGAACACTTAGCGGTGACAGAAGTTTTGCATCAGGGTGATATTTTTCGTACAGTTTATCTAAGTGTTAATAATTCTATGAACGGTTTGGATGGCATATAAACATCATGGTCAGCTCCAGAAAGGTTTCAATGGTGGACGTTGGTGTTCCCACTGTTTTGTTGGTGTGGCCCACCTGAGTTTTGAATCTGCCTGATATTTTGAATCCTGTCCTTTTTTTCCTTTAAAAACAGATGGACGTAGTGGATTTGTCACACACATCTGTGTGGACCGCACAAGTCCCCGGGCACAGAGATATCTCTGTGCCCGGGGTAACAGGCAATCCGCTCCCCGCCACCGCTTCCTGTCTTGTGGTACACTTTAGCCTTTGATCTGCTTCATTTTTGGGCTCATTGACTAAAATGATATGGGAAAATGTATGGACGGCGTGGATAAAACAAATAAATCATGGTGGACCCACACAGCCTCTGCCTGAGCAGATTATCGTACAATCAGGGCAGGATGCAATCCGCTTCCCTAAAAAGTTGTCGGCACCTTTTTACAGTAAAATTTTTAAGGGTTGTTCGAAAGTGAAAAGCATTTTATACTCTAGCCGAGTGCGATAGATGATACGCAGGCGCTTTGAAATTGCTTAGAAAATGCATGCATAAGCATACAAAGTAAAATTCAACAAAAACATCTAATATTCTATTTTGATAAACGAGTGTCCACAAATCAAAGGTTAGGATTGTCCCACCAATTTTATTATGAGAATGTAACTTATTGACAATGAGCTATACAATTTAAGTAGCTTGGCCTGAGTCAATGCATATCACATATGTAATTTTTCAGTGCCTCTGTTTCAAGGAAGCAGATTGCGTCCTAAACCCGTCGCCAACCAGGAATGGATAGATCTGTGTGGGGCCCACTGTGCTGTATCTGTTTATCCACACTGTACATCCATTCTCTCTAATCATTTATGGTATGAGCCCAAAAAGAAGCAGATCTAATGCTGCAGTGAACCATACTACAGATGGGACGCGGATTGCCTCCTGCCCGGCAGATCTTTGGAGGGGCCCACTGTGACGTATCTATTTATCCACTTATTCATCCCCCTTTTATAAGATTATTTTAAGGCATGAGCTCAAGAATGAGACAGAGCCAGCACTCAAGTGGACCATAGTAAGTGTGGGTTGCATTAAATGCACAAAATATTAAATGCAAGAGTAATATGTGTGGTGGTCTACTTGAGCACTGGCTCTCATTCTTGAGATTTTATAAAAGGGATAGATGGAGTGGATAAACAGATACATCTCGTTGAGTCGTATGGCAAATCTGCTTTGGACAGTAATCCATTTAGGTACGGTAAGACATAAGCCACATCCCTGTAGATGACTTGCATTTAATGATACGTGCATTTAATGCAACCCAAGCTTATCATTTGGTGTGGTCCACTTGAGTATTAGATCTACTTCATTTTTTGTTTCATACCTTAAATTGATATAAGAAAAGGGATGGACAGCGTAGATAAACAAATACATCATGGTGGCCCCCCGCACAACTCTGCATGCTCGTGGCTAGAGATGGCAGGTTAGGACACAATCCGCGGGGGTATCGACTTATAGAGTATAATTCAACTACCAACCAAAATAATTGGTAATCATTGTAGGAATCTACATAATATTTTCATTTTACCATATCCTCCTTAGAATATCAAGACTACCTATGGTGTGTTGAGGTCAGCAAGTTCAATGACCTCCACCATGATGTATTTATTACGTTCAACCATCCACCTATTTGACCCATTCATATTAAAACATGAGCTGAATGAGTAATATCTAAAGCTTAAGTAGACCACATCACAAAAAGTAGTAGGGACAGTTATTCCCACCATTGAAGCATTCCTAGATGGACCACAAAAGTGAATCTACTATTTCTAAAGTTAAATGGCCAAATTTCAAAGCTAGTATTTTTTCCTGACTAGATTGTATTCTACAAATTCTCAAATAATTTGAAATCCACCCCCAACCATCATATGCATCACCAAATATTGTTAGGCCCAAAGAGTAAAGTTACAACTTGATACTTAATTAAAATGGACCACATGATTAAAAATAGCGTACAAGACAATGCTCACCTTTAAGACTATTGTCCGTTTGTGTGACCTCTCAGGAATCATGATAATGCTTTTTTTCTTCTCCATAAGCTATAAATTTTAGTGTGGGATCTAATGGTTAGAGTGAATTTCATATTATCATTACAGTGATAATAAAAATAAAAGAGAAAAAAAGTGTGTATGTTTCTTTTAACTTTCTCATTTGGTGTGGCTCACGTGAAGCTTAAGCCAAACTTTTTATTATTATTTTTCTTTTCTTGTTTTAACCAATGAATCGGGACAGTTGCTGCATTAGTCTTCTGGATGGTTAACTTTCAGGCCGCAAAAATGGAAAAAACAGAAAGGAAAAAAAAAAAAAGAATCGTTCTATCCAGATGACTTTTGGGTCGGATGGTTCAAAACAGACCAATGGTCCAGATCACTGTACCATGCATGCGCCCCACTTGAACGATCCAAAACGCCGATCATATGGCGAATACCCTCTGGTCGTTGATCTTAAAATCCAACGGTTAAGATGGTCTATTCAGTGTTATTTTTGGGACAAGGCTGTGTTCAGATTGGATCCAGGATTTGGACGGCTTGGATTGAAACGAACATGTATGCATGCGCAGGCGAGTTGATACACTTTCAACGCGTACGATAGCCTACTGAGCTCAATCTAAATGCTCAGGCGCTTTCGCTCGTGAGAGAGCCGCCACCTCATCTTAACCTCATTCTCGTGACTGCCCCCGAGCAGCACGTGAGTGGTTACAAGTAGAACACATATGGATAGAAGTAGAACACATACATCACGGTGGGCCCCACGGAGCTTAGGGCTGCAGGCTAATCCGCGTGTTCTTTCAACGGCCCCCGGCTCACCCAACAGGGTGAGGCCCTGTGGGACCCACCTTGATGTATGCATTGTAAATCCACGCCGTCCCTCCGTTTTTTCAACTCATTTTAGGGCATGAGACCAAAAATGAATCTGATCAAAATATCATGTGGACCACACCACAGGTAACAGTGTGATTGACAACTCATTGAGTATGGCACATCAGTACCTGGGCCATTCCATCTCCTACGTTTCAAACCGTTTATATTATGTACGGAACATCAAAATACGTGATAATCAGGTGTGACCCACCCTTTTGACGGATCAGATATAATACAAATGAGGCACGTTGGTGGGAAATAATGGATGTACTGAAAGTTTAACTACAGCTGCCGGATGTGATCGTTTCTCACTTCCATCTCGGTACTCCCTCGAATATAAGTGCTAAGGTGATTCGCGCGAGGAAGATTCACTAGACCATTCGCTTGACATATGCCAACGTGGCACAGTGATTCAAAATCGAAGCCGTTCATCAGGTGGAGGACGATGCAAATAGAGATTTGGTTAGCGATTCTGCAAGGGCCCAGACCCGAATTTTCACCCACTGAGCTGGGCCTTCTCAAAATTGTCAATATGATATAATGGACGGGTATAGAAAAGGCTACTCCAGTTGTGGACCTCCTAACGTGTGGACCATCTTGATTTTACCTGTCGTGTGATGAGTGGCTTGGATCCTATGTACGTTCCAGGTTAGAAAATGATGTAAGCACGTAAGATTGTCCTTTGCTACGATGCACCCGATCTACTGTAATCGGGTCATTTTAAATATTTAAACCGTTTTATATGATGGAAGTTACCGTTAAAATAAAATAATAAAAAAATAAAACAAAAAGAAAGGGACTCAAACATTTTATTACCTACCATTAAGTGGACATCTATATTTAAGGGCTGAAATATTCTAACCTATGAATCTTTTTGGCTATTAACTATTCTGGAGGAAAATACTATAGTATCTGTATATAAGAATAAAGAAAATATTTAGAGTTATGTATTAACTATTGTGGATTAAATTTATGAGCCATGTTATAAAACTTTAAAAAAAAAGTAGCTGAGTAAAAATTAGGATATAAGACAAATGCATTAAAAATCAATTTAGTTTCATGTAAGAAAAGTCTATTATTAAAGCTATTTTCTTTATTGGATAATTAATTGAAAAATATAAGAAAAGAAGTAAAGATCTTCACATGATTTTTATTAACTTTGAGAAAGCTTACAGTAGGGTTTCTAGAGAATGTTTCAAGAAAATATATTAATATAATTAAGTATATATATGAAGAAATAACAAATGCGAGGACTTATAATAAAAAAGACAATTGAGTTGTTTACTAAGTTAGCTTGCACTAGGAGTTGGCATCGAGTCTATATCTTTTCACATTAGTTAGGAATGAATTAACAAGGCATTTGCAAAGAGAACTCCTATGATATATATTGTTTGTAGTTGACATAATTTTGATGACAAAATGAGAAAGAGAGTAAACATAAAGAAGTGCTTTAAAATCTGAAAGATTTAAAATTAGTCAAACTAACACAGGAAATATAAAGTATAATTTTAGAAACAATAAAAACTGATCACAAAACTTTCCAAAATGACCACTTATGATTTATTGGGTCAATAATTCATAGGAGTAGAGAGATTAAGATGGACATTCCCATAAAATTTAAGCGGAGTGGAAAAAATGGTAATGTACCTCTTGAGCTTTATATAACCGTTGTGTACCACTCAAACTGAAAAGAAAATTTTATAAGATGGCCATAACATCAGCCATGCTTTACGGGATAGTGTTGGCCGGTAAAGAAACATGTCCATAAGATGGGTGTAGTAGAAATGAGGATGTCAATTGATAGAGTAGTAATATAAGTATAAAATGAGAACTGAACATATGCAAGGGAATTTAAGAGTAGCCCCAATGGGCAACAAAACAAAAAGTAGACTTAGAAGGTTTGGTTTGTGCAATAGAAAACAAGAAAAGAGCTAGTTTTGAGCAAGCTTGTACGAATTGAAGGCTTTGAAAGTACAAGGGGAAGCCTTAACACTAGTGAAGATCATAAGTAAAGACCTGGTAACTCATGATTTGATTGAAGTTATGTCCCTTCATGGAGCTAAGTGGTGAAAAAGGATTTGTATAGCAACCTCAATTAGTTAAGATTAGGCTTAGATGATGATGATGATGATGGTCCATCCCAAGCGTCCCTATCAAATAAATGGATTGGATCGCTGAAAGATGACTCCAAATACAAACACTAAAGTGCCGACATATCAATGACGTGTGCCTAATGCCCAGCCTCCAAATTCAACTAACAAAAGTCCATAAATAAGAGACTTGGATTGTCCAATAATTTAAAATTGAGTTGTATGCCTACAAAAAGTACGGATTATCATTTAATGGTTTAGATCAAGTTACATATAAGCAACATCTAGCATGTAAGAGTCACAATCGCTAGAAGATCATGCTTGTAATGCCATAAAGATTTTTTCTCCAGCTGGTTAGTACAGTCGGTAAAGACAGTGTAGGGCTTGTGAGTAGTGCAGCTTTCCATCTTTAGTCTGTCTTACCTAGTGAAATACACAACCATCTATCAAGTGGACCTCACTGTATAGATGCTACTGTTGAAGGATAAAGATGGGTCCCACTCAGTCAATGAACCAACCTGATTTTTAGGCTAGGGAATCTACATAAAGGCACCTTTCTAATGGATGGCCTGGATATTGCACTTGTGTGCCAGGCTGATATATGCAATGTTTTTTTCAGCTAATTGTAGCCCATCTAACCAATGAACCAAACTGATTCTTGGCATAGTGAACCTAAATACTGGCAGCCTTCTGATGGATGGCTTGGATATTGCACCTATGTGTCATGCTGGCATGTGTAATGGCTTGTATATGCGTAAGAGCTTAGCAAGCCATCTTTTAATTTTTGATTTGGGATATTGATAATGATAGTTGGCAAACCATGGATAAATGCTATGTTGTTCAGATAAGACTATCTGAGTAGATGTTTTTGAATAACCAAACAGACACAACTCAATCCAGCCCAGGCACCCTCTGGAGAATAGCTGATGTTGGACCAGGCCCATGATCCCAATATACTGAGCTCCGTGGAACCGTTGGATTTTAGCAAGATGTGAGTCCAGGCCAAGATGAAGTACGTACAAAGCATATATGACACTTATAATTGGGTCCCACCCAAAGACCTTGAGCTCAGCCCAAACCTTATGGGTGGGGAACATGTTGAAAATCTAAGCGGTTGATCATGTGGGTCGCACTGTGTATCTAAACTTGCCAAAATATAGGTCAGTCCATTCATCAGGTGTGCCACTGTGTGTGGAACAAATGGATGGATGAAAATAAGTTTTAAAAAAATTATACAGGTTTGCTAGTTTTATGCACTATGGCCCACTTGGTAACTAAAAAATGACATTTTCTGTTGGGTGCGTTGCACAAATTAAACCTTGGATCTTATTCCCCAAATTTTGTAAATTATGTAATAAGATAATGCAATAAATAAAATAAAATCATCAACCATACGACATAAGAGATTTTTACGTGGAAAACCCTTAAAGAGGTAAAAACTACGGGACCTCGTCCAGACAAACAATCCACTATCAAGAGAACTGTTTACAACCTCGATCACAAGTATAACCCGTTTGGATCTAACCTTCTTTACCCAAGCATGTATGAATAAATAATAAAATGACTAGAAACTGAGAAATATCACTAAGTACGAGGATGTTGAAGAGCCGAGACGTCGATTGCACCGTGAACCACCTTCACAAGTAAAACCTCATTTTCCAACAAGCTTCCTCTCGCTCTCTTTCTCTCTTCCTATCTTCTCTCTCTCTCTCTCTCTCTCTCTCTCTCTCTCTCTCTCTCTTTCTCTTACCTGGGACGTATAGAATTCCGAATTAGGATAGCTAAACTCGATTTGGAAGCCCTCTTATAGCCCTATGCAAGAGTTAGAACCCAAATAGGAAACTATATGTAGCAGTCCACGCACACCACCAACCGGCCGGCCAAAAGCTTCCAGCTGGCCGAATGCACAAAAAACAGTCCAGAGATTTTTTGAGAGAAAAAACATGTAGGTGACTTGTCTGCTGATCAGTCGGCTAAGACCCCCGACCGGTCGGACATGAAAAAAAAACTATCCAACGTGCATGTACATGACACAGTTAGATACCCGACTAGTAGGAGACCAAAAGATTTGCACTCCTCTCTCCTCTTCACTGAGGAGGAAAACTCCAACATTTTCGTGCAAGGAAATTCATACAGCGTGGCACACTCAATTGATAGCTCGGATGTTGCACATGCATGGTGCATTAGCATGTGCATTGGGATTCAGAGTGAGCACTGATTCTGTATATTTCAAGCCAAGCTTGGCGTAGGCATGAAGCGACAGGATTTGATTAATCAGTTGTCTGTTGCTAAAGGTAGACCAACACAAAGCATGTATGAATTGTTACGCACAAAACATGCATGTAAGTGGAGTAGGTACTAAGTTGGCCCATCTCTGACAACCTTCTGTCACCAGTGCAAGCAGGGGTGATAACTTGTGCACTATGGGCATCGATCGACACCTGTGCCAAGGTACTTGAGTGCGGATTAGGTACTACCTGTGCAGAGCTCAGGAAAACTTTTGCGTGGCATGTACGTAGAATGCTAGATGCATAGGCTGCACGTCACCGACATGCATGCACACTGAGAAATGACTCAGAAATTGCATAAGTAGAATGCTAGTAATTCAAACTAAACCGTCCAAATTATGGGTCTTAGACCAGATATACTATGAACATGAAACTACTCTTATTCATTTAGTTATCTTATTGTCAGATTGGTGGGTGTTTTTGGGACCCGTTAAAATTAAAAATATTCAATTGTCCTTCTCAACAAAATAGTGTCTACCGTTGCTCAACAAATCAAATTTTGAGAGTTTGGTGCGCGTTAACATATACCATACATACGATTTTTTAAGTGCATGCATATCAAACATCATTCCTTACCGGAGCATAAATAGCTCCCAAAGCTCCAACTACTAGCTTGGGTCAGGTTGAAGGTTAACCCCTGCCGACCCAACCTTAAGAAGAGTTAGCCCAAGGCACGATCCAACCCAAGCCCTCTAGTCCCCAATGGTAACAGAATACTAGCTAAAAGACGAAAGTGTTCCTCCCAAAATGTTGTGCCTCATGTGACTTACTAGCACTTTCAAGCCTTATATGTTGCTGTGGAGGAGATTTGGTTGTTGTGGTAGCTTTCAAACTATGCTCGTGTTGGATGTTCAGACCGGCTAGGTGATTGGTCTGGCTGTGTAACCCAGAAGCATGTAGAGGCCGTTGGACAGATTTTGAGTGCCCAGACCGGTCGGGCGACCGGTCGGCTGTGAGGCAGAGACGATGTTTCTCCCTGGACTGTTATTGTGCAATGTGCGACCGGTCGGCCGACTGGTCTGATGTGAGGCAGAAACGATGTTTCTCCCTGGACTGTTATTGTGCAATGTGCGACCGGTCGGCTGTGCGTGTGGGTTTCTTGCGCAGCTCGCAGTACTGCGCAAGGTGTTTCTATTTTGGGTGTTTTGCCTATTTAAGGAGTTGAAATCCCAACTTAGATGGTATCCTAAGGTGTCTAAGGTTTCCTAATCGTGTTAGGAAGATGGGAGAAAGTTGTGTGAGAGAGAGAGCTTGGGTTTTCTCTGTTTTCCTTGCTTGTGTGCTGTCATCTTTATAATCTTCTGTTTAATTCATAGTAGATTGCTTTGTGCTATGGTTTTTTACCCGTTGGGGAGTTTTTTCATGTAAAATTAAATTCTCTTGTAGTGAATGCTTGTGTGTAGCTTGATTGCATAGTGTTTCTCGTTTGATCTCGCATTGCTTCATGCGTTCGGCGTTCCGCTGCCAATTTTCCTAACAAGTAACTTGTTATGAATGTGGAGTGGGGAGGGAGAATCCTGTAGCATGTCATGCAAAAGAGTTAAGGTAGCTTAAACCGTTTTACTCATGTAAACAACGTGAATAAGACAAGAAAGAATAGGAGTAAACTTATGCTTTATAGAAGTAGGAATTGAGGGTAGATGAAGAGTAGACTCAACCTATGGTATTGAATGGGCAACCTTAGTTAAATTTAGGTTAGCCTAGGTTGGGAGTTAGGCTGGATGGAGCTAAGTCAGATTAACACCTAAAGCTAACAAAACTAATATTTTAAATAAAATATTTATATATTAAATAACACCATTAAAATAATAAATGTAACAATGAAAATAATATTAACAAAATAAAATCTACAATCATCATTATAAAATAATAAAATTAAAAAAATATAAAAAAGAAATCATTGATGATTTAACTTGACCATACACAAATGGCTCACACCATGAGGGTCTGATTGGTGCATTGTATTAGAACAGATTAAATGGGACGGACTTTCTAATCTCACGTTTTAAGCTGGAACTTGTGTTTGGTAGAGTAGTTTGTTGGTGGCAGATGAGGGCTTTGGAAACTGGCCTTATTCATCAAGGATTGAATAAGAATCTCGTTTATCCATTTTAAATTTGCAACATCTACAGCCATATCCAGTCAAGGACGTTCATAGAGGAAATTTTGGTGACGTATTGTGTGGTGTACAACTATGACGAATGTGTTATATCCATGCCGTCAATTCATTTTACAAGATTATTTTAGGGCATGGACCCAATAAAAAGACAGATTCAATGCTCAAGTGGACCACACCTGAAAACATAGTGGGGATTTCACGTTTACCATTGAAAATGTCTTGGGAGCCACAACAAGGTTTGGATCAATCTGATATTCATTTTCTACTCTTCATCGAGGCCTATGTGACCTCATGAGCAGGTTGGATGACAAATAAACTTCATGGTAGGAATCATTGTAATTCCCTCCACTTGAGCTTTTGACCTGCCTCATTTTTGTGCTCATAACCTAAAATGATCTCATCAAATGGTGGATAGTGTAGATATAACACATACATCATGGTGGGGCCTACGTAACTTGGTGACGTCAACACACCCCACTAATCTCCGCTTCCAAAAACTTCATCCCAGCCGACATAACATGCAAACGTGGTATCCTGATTTCTCTAGATCACAGTGCAAGAACCATAAATTGCGGAAATGAGATTTGGTGTGTTATTCTTAATCCACTTATTATACCTTATCATGTTTAATCATTACTTGAAAGTAATTCATTTTAATCCAATATCCTAATTCGATACACCAAATAGGCCCTGAGCATATTACGAAGATTTTTGATACATAACATGTTAACAGTGAAAATAACTGATGCATGGCCTGAATCTAGCACATGTACTATCCAGACCATCGAGTCCTGGTGGCCGAACTGCATCCCCACCTGCATAGGATGCGGGTTATGCAGTGAGGAACTCACCACGTGACAGCGTGGCATTGGTTGTCTACATGATGTATGTGTTTCATCCACGTTGTCCTTTCATTCTCCATCTCGTTTTAGGGCATGAGACTAGTATTGTAGGATATCCAAAGCTCAAGTGGACTACATTGTAGGAAACAACGGGAATCGAACGCCCACCGTTGAAGACTTTTCCCTTCATCCAGGTCTAGGTGACCTTATAAGCAGGTTGATTGGCAAATAAACATCACCGTTGGCTTTAGAAAGGTATCAACGGTGGACATCATTATCCTCACTTTTTTCCTTGATGTGGTCCACTTGAGCTTTGGATATGCTTCAATTTTGGCCTTATGCTCTAATATGAGCTGGAAAAATGAATGGACGGCGTGGATAAAACAAATACATCAGGGTGGGTCCCACACATAATTCACACCAGGCTATGTACTGTGGTGAGCTCCTGACTAAACAAGCTGCATCAACCCGTATATATTTCCATTCGGAAGGAAGTCTGTTTGCTCTTTTGCATATTCTGTGGTCCACAGTAGTCGACAGCAACTGTGCGTGAAAACACCAGCAACCGCACTAAAGGGTCGTTTGGGAGTGCATTTGATATGCATTGGAATCCATACAGATTGGAATTTATGAATTGGAATAACTTCATAATTTTCATCCAAATCCACTCACCCAAAAGCACTAACTTACTGATTCACACCAACTAAATCTCTCTCTCTCTCTCACTCTCCCTCTCTCCCTCGTGAAGTAGCAGAAGCGAAAGAGAAAGTAAGCAAGAGCTTTTTTTTTTTTTCCCTTTCTCTCCTTACTTTCTCACCAATTCCGAAAGGTAGAATGAAAAGTCGTTTGCTCCTTTTCTTACTTGAATTTTCAGTACATCTTTTTTTCTTTTTGAAAATCCATTGCATCTAGAATTTCTACCATTCGTGGACTTTTCTTTTTCTTTTCTGTTCTTAATATCAACAGATTCTTGTTTGTTTTGAGTAGATTAATGGGATTTGAGTTGGGTTTTCTTTATTACATATAAATGTGCAATTTTTGAGGGTTTTTTTTTTTGGAGATTCCAGTGGGTCGTTTGACATTTTGCTTACTTTTTTTTTTTTGGAGATTCCAGTACAACACTTTTTTGCATTTTTTCGAGTTTTGAAAAGGGTATTTTTATAGCCTGAAATGGATTTTTCTATATACCTTTGATTTTTTTTTACTTTACTTTTTTTTTTCTTTTTTAATTTGAGAGTGGTTATGAGAAATTTGACGGTTTTTCTCTCTCCCTCTCTCTCTCTCTCTCTATATATATATATATATATATGGTGTGTGCAGGATTTATAGTATGTTGGCACGCAGCGGCCACGAACGCTCCCTCGCCGCCTGAGAAACGATGCAAAACCAGCTATGGTTTGCTCTGCTGATGATCTGCTGGAGTGGAAGGATTTTCCTAAAGGCCTCAGGGTCCTTCTACTTGATGAAGACGGCGTCTCTGCTTCTGAAATAAAATCAAAGCTTGAAGAAATGGATTATATCGGTAAAACAAAAAGAAAAAACAAATATATTTCCTATCTATTGATTACCCTGAATTTCAAAAGAGCTTGTCTTGGTGTGTCTTCTAACATGAATTTTGGACTCATGGTCCTGTGTTTTGTCGTTGCATGTGGAGGTGTCTTGTAGCATATGGTAGCTTTGAATAGTTTCAGTTTGATTGTTTTCTAACAGATAGGCCTTTTGGATTTTACCCATTTGTGGATTAGTCTTGAATACAACTGTTTCTGTTGTTCTCTGATCGAGCAAGATTTGGGTGCCTGAAATCTATTTCTAGCATGGTAGAGGAGATCGACAATTGGGATTTATACCTATAGCCTGTTAGGAAAGTTACTGGGAAGAAATCCCAAATATGGAATTGAATTTCTTTGAATGCCACTATCGACTGTTGGTTGTATCTTGGCAACACATGTGGTAGCTACAGAACATTCCTTGAATTCTAAATAAGGGTGGAAAAGGTTCTGAAATCAGTAAAATGGCAGGGGCCATTTTTGGTTCTGGGCTAGATTGGTTCTTATTTTAACAGGATAGAATGCCCCTTTCCCTTCGTTAGTGGTGGAAATGTGTGTATATATATGAACTTATAAATTACCACTCCCATCTCAACAAACGATGCTCGGGATTTTCTTGAAAAATCTTGAAAATTCAATTCAATTTCTAATTTGAAGGGAGGATGTTCTCTCTCTCATGAGAGATACGTTCGTCATCTTTAAAATTGTATTCATTTGTATAATTCGATGTAGAAGAGGATTGCAAATATGTCCAAGATGCACTTGTTTGTGGAGATCTATTATTTATTCTATTTTTTGCCAAAAAGACCCTCTGTACATTGTTATTGTTTCCTCAATGCATAATCTTCATTGTAACATTCTCTCTACTATTTGCAGTTTCGGTGTTTTGCAATGAGATCGATGCATTGGAAGCTATTTCCAACAACGGCGACAGCTTCCACGTTGCTATAGTAGAGGTAGTGCATTTCTAAACTAGAAATTGAGGGCTACAATGTCCCGATTTTAACTATATTTTGTGTGTAATTGGCCTTTATGTATTGGTAACTGTGGGACCTCTTACACGATACAGGGCTGTTACACCCGATCTGGAAAATATGGCCTGTAATGGCCATTATGGGCCCATAAGAGGCCGATGTGAGTCCATAACAGACCGATACGAGCCCATAATTGGCCGATATGGGGTTGATACATTTTTCCTCTTAAAAATAATCAACTGTTACAGGGCTGTAATGGCCGACGGTCATATGGCTAGCCGTTACCGTTATTGAATACCTTGGTTATTGTACTCATATGTGGATATTTTTCTTCGATGAAATTTACGGTTGCAGGTTAGTACAGGGAAACAGCCATGGGTGTTTCAGTTTTCTCGAGACGGCTAGGGACTTACCCACCATCAGTGAGTGCAGGCACTTCTCATAGACACTCCAAATTACTGATAATGAGAATTTCTTTTTACTATAGCCATTTGGTTCCTCGCTGTAGATAATAACCCAACATTTCTTCTTCTATAAAGACGTTGATATAGAAGTTATTTTTGATGTTTTAATTGTCTTTCATCATTTCATTCTTTGTTTTGTGTTTTTATACCTTTGCTTGGTCTTGCTTCCATTTTATTCTTCTTAAAGATATTTCTATTTGTTTCGAATAGAGTACTTGTAATTTTTTACACCCTTTGCTATAACTATATTGAAAATGCCCATTGCAGTGATATCAAGTATCCATTGCCTAAACACCATGATGAAGTGCATTGCGGTGTGTTTTCTCATCTGCTTCCTGATACACATGTATAAATTTGTTTGTATGTGGTGTTTATTATCATTGAAATTTGGAGTCGCATGATTTCTTTTTCTTTTTAATTTTTTTTTTTTTAATTCCAGTTGGGTGCGGCAGAGTTTCTTCAGAAACCTCTATCTGAAGACAAACTGAGGAACATATGGCAGCACGTGGTTCATAAGGTGGGCTTATTTGTCGGGGGTGTGTCTCGCATGAACTGAGAAAAATAAGGACGTGTTTGGATGCACAATCTAATTGAATTGAAACCCAATAAAGTTGAAATGACCAAATCGCAATTCAGGTTAGACATGGAAGGAATGCAACTGCAATCTGATCATTTCCTCTATTTTGAACTAACAATTGCAATTCATTTCAATTGTGCATCCAAACGCAACCTAGGTGCTGCGTTATGATTATTTTCAGTCATTTTGATTCCTTGAGAAACACAATTGCATTAGCATTAATTAAAAGTGGAAAGATTTCTGAGCTCACTAGGCCCAGAACAGGCCTTCAATGCAGGAGGAACTGTTCCCAAATCATTGAAACCTGTCAAAGAAACTGTGGTCTCCATGCTTCAGCTTAAATCTGAAACAGCTGGGGCCGAAAATCAGAACCTGTCAGGAGCAGAGAATTCAGAACTTGCCCATGAACACGGCCATGAGGAATCATTGGTGACTGATAGGTATCCAGCACCTTCAACCCCGCAGTTGGAACGTGGAAGATCGTTGGACGTCGGATACTGCCAAGACCAACCCAATTGTTCAATAGAGAAAGAAAGTAAAGAGCATGACGGAGAGTTGGTAGAATTTAGAAAATTCAGCTGCTCGGAGTCAAAATCTGTCGAAAATACTTGCATCAATACAGTTGCTGCAGTTACTGTTAAGGCAGAATCCCCTTCCGGAGAGCCTATAATGGAAGAGGAGGTGGATTCTGCTGATGGTTCAAAAACTGATGAATGCAATGCTACTAAGGAAAGCATCATGTCTTCACATTCGCAAAATGGAGACAACATCGAATCAGGCACCGAGGATGGTATCCAAAAGAAGGCATCCGCCCTTCCTAGTTTATGTGGCAACAGGGCTAATAGAAAGAAGATGAAGGTAATTTAGAAAATGTTGGCCTTCATTTTTGGAACTTCTCTCCCTCTCAAAATCAAATTATGTGATTTGTTTGGATTGTTTGGCATTTTAGGTGGACTGGACGCCGGAATTGCACAGACGGTTTGTGCAGGCGGTCGAGCAATTGGGGGTCGACCAAGCCATCCCTTCTAAAATTTTGGAGCTGATGAAGGTGGAAGGATTGACAAGGCACAACGTAGCGAGCCACCTTCAGGTTTGTGTACTCAACTGTTGCTCATTCAATGTGTTTTTTTTTTTTTTTTTTAATGCATTTTGTGGGTGAATTAGGAAAACCTCTTTATTGGCTAAGTGACTATTGCAGATTGAAAACAAGTTGAAAATGTTTCAAGTACCCTTCAAATTCAATCATCTATTCCTTTTGGGAAATGAAGTTCAAAATTTTCAAATTTTTGTAACTTTCCAATTGCAATTGCTTTGAATTGGGGTAGATAGGAGATATAAATAATGTAGGCAGTAGCAAGCCCATGTGCTCATTAATTGTTGCAAGCGAATAGAGTGTGAAGTATTTCTTTTCTTTATTTCTATGTTGTACACATTGCATTTGTATATGATGATCCAAGCTGATCATTCATCAAGGATAACCATGAATGGTCATAGACCAGAAGTTATAATTGTCGGACAATCCTAACCATTTAATTTAAATGGTTCCCAAAAAATCATTAAAATCTGGTTAGTGATGTTTCGTATGAAACTTAAGTAGTTGTGATCATCTAATGATTGTTAATTTTGGTCTATCTTGATGGAGCCTTATGATGAACGAACAGTTCGGATCATCATATGCCTTATACATATGCCAAATGTATGGTATCAGACGTGGGAGGAGAAATTTCATACTTGGTAGATTAGATCTCCTCCCAATAATAGTAATTTGGATAAAATAAAAAAAAAAAAGCAAAGAAAAAGAAAGAAAAGAATCAACTCATGATTGTGTTGAAAACTTGAAATACAGGCTGTATACCATTGAGCTACGGGCTTGAACCCAACGTCCTACTTTACTCAAATTCTTATAATCTTGAAAGGTTAGTATAATGGAAAGCTATGATTTTTTTAATAAATCTATAATGCGAATGGCTCTTTCTAATTATGTAGAAGTACCGGATGCATAGAAGACACATCATGCCCAAGGAGGACGAGAGGAAATGGCAACAACAGAGAGATCCAAATCAAAGGGGTTATATGCATAAGCCGATCGTGGCCTTCCCTCCCTATAATTCAAGTTGTGGTCTTCCCACAACTCAGATCTACCCCGTTTGGGGCCATCCAAGCTGTCCTCCACCTGCCATGCAAATGTGGGGCCACCCCAGCTTTCCGATGTGGCAAAGTCCAGAAAGTTGGCGTTGGAGAACTTATCCTGGGGTAATGTATGGATTTAACAGCCAATTTATACACACACACACACACACAAACACATGGATGCGAGAGAAATGTATAGGTGGGTGTCTCAATATCTAAATGCGTTGGCCTGAGAATCAGGTTGGTCCACTAATCAGGCAGTCACAGGAAATGTATGGCTGAAATAAACTCGTCTGAAGTTTTCTAAGTCATCTGCCTGTTTGTCGCATCGTGGCGCGCCTGATGAGCCAACTAGCCTAATTTTCAGATGAAAGCATATTCAAGGTCGGACCCACCAATAATTCGGTTTTAAACTATTTTCTAATTTCGATATGAAAAAAACAACGTGAAGCTGTTTTTTTGCCTCTCGTACAAGTTACAACCCATTTCATGTAAACTTCGCATGCAACCCATCTCCATGTACCAAAGTGTCATGTGTGTGGGACACCAACATAGGATCTGTTCATAAAATGGGCCTGCAAAGATGATCACCTGATGCTAAAATCAAGCACGTCCATTCATTAAGGCGAGCCACAGACTGTTGGCAGGTTTTTGCAATAGGTGATTTCAGTGGTGGGGCCCTTTTATGCTTTTTTTTTTTTTTTTTTTTTGGGGTTAGTACACACATCCCACTGTTAGTACACTCACCCACGCTGTTAGTCACACTTCAATGTTAGCCACCCGCAAGTGGGGATTCGATACTTTTGCTTGGTATAGATGTTATACATGCTCAAATATGCTGGTTGCTTTTGAAGTTCCATGCAATGAGTTGTACTTGACCCTTCTTCTATATGAACTCTTCATTCTTTTGCTTTATGGGATCTTCAGTAAAACGGTTTTTTACCATATACTCAGGTTTTGAGTTTGGGGAGAAGCAATCCAGGCCAGTGGATGTAGCATGCCCCAAAAATCTCCTCGACAGGACAAGCCAAATTCCTAACCTCTCTAGAACTTCAAATCAACATCCAACTGAAAAAAAAGAGTAAGCGGCCGACCTGTGAGGCTTTGTGGGCATGATACATCCACAATGAGAAGCAGCAGATAAATGGTCTGGATTGCTGAACAATGGGCCCCACTTGTCAGAACTGAGTAATTTGGGTTGAGGATCCTGTAATTACTTTTTTCCCCCTCATTAATCAAAGCGTTCTTATCGTTGATTTATTCATGATAATAATTCTAATAATGATGTAATGATAGTATAACATCGCCGTGGAAATGAGGTAGCCTGTCACATCTTCACGTCGGTGTCTTACAGATGCTCCATGATACTCACCCATGACTAACAGATAGCATGGTCCCATGAGTAACCAAAAAAACAAGAAACCCCACCTAAGTAAAATCATGTCGATCGATCATACTCCATGAGGTCCATGAGTGGGCTACATGGGTGCACACATGCATACTTGTCTATTATGTAGTGCATTTTTACCATGTCTGATGCATGTGTATTGTCATGTTTCAGATGCATGGGGATGCATGGGGTTGCCCTGTTGTGCAACCACAAGGTTCTCTCTTTCCTAAGGTATGCAATTTAGCAGGTACATGTATTCATGAGAAATTCGCATCTGCATGGGACGTGGCATCCTTGCATGTGTGTGGGATCTGGGCCGTCCATCAAGTGGTGTTCAATGAACATGATTGGACCCAAAACTGGGTTGTTCCACTCATTGGATGGGGCACACATGTGCATTGAGTAAAGACTGTTGGCAGCTTTTCCAACCGTCCATTCTTCTCAACATGTGCGTCCCGGTTGATGAAAGTTAGGCTGGTCCACTCATCATCTGGACCACAAGTGGATAGTTAATGTGTGGGCAGGTTTTTCTGAACCATCCATGACTTTTCTACCGGGATGGATCATGGCCTGATTTCGGATATGGTTATCTTAACCATGGGGGCCACCTTCCGAACGGCTGTGATCTCCCACACACTTTCCAGATTGGCATGTGTGATGCTCGATCTTGTGCAATTGAGGTCCTGACCATTTGTTGCTTGGACGGTGCAGAATACCGCAGGTTTTGAAGTTGGTTATGAGGCGTATAGGAATTCGTTTGATCTCTTCTACCCGGTAAGCTACAGATTTTAATCTCCATAAGGAAATGCTACAGCCGTTTGAGCGATTGAAGAGATGGACCATGGCCCATGTAAGAATCCAGGCTGGTACACTCATCAGATGGACTTCAGACGGCAATTAGTGAATTTTCTTTCCAACCGTCATTTTCCCTCATACAAATGTGTCCCATCTGAGGAGTGGATCGGCCTGATTTATAGGCCAGGTCATGTTCATCATCTGCTGCACCTAATGTCTGGTCCGGATGTCATGCACGTGTGACATGTTGGCACGTGTATACGTTGATTCACCTGTAGCAATTTTCACCTACAGATGCATGCATGTATGCATTAGATTTAGAGCAGGCGCGCATTGACTGGGCGCTGCCAGCTGTACAGTGTCCATGGGCCATGGCATGCCAACTTGTGACGTGGACGTATCTTATCCGCCAGCATGCCCCTTCTTCCGGGCATCCATACCATGCAAACGGTAAGGTCCATTATGAAGATCATGTATCTCTGAAATCAGGATGATCCACCGATTAGATGGTCCACACTTTTATGTTGAGTTAGACCGTTGGTTGTCCATTGATTACACCTACCTAATGAGGGCAATGGCCTGCTGTCTTTATGATGGGGGGAGCTGTTTGTACGGTACAGATGTTCTGAACAGGTGGCATGATAGGCCTCCATGACAAGTCAGCATGAATATGACCACTACTAATGCAGGATATCTGTACTAAGAAAATGATAGGCCCCACCGCTATAATCACCAGGTGAATGAATTCAGGCGATCAGTTCATCAGATGTCGATTGACAACCGACGGACGCGGATTGGATACTTCCCACCAGGATGGAGCTAGACGGACGGTCATGTAAAGGGCTCTGTGGGTCCCACCGTTATCTATAGATTTTATCCACGCCGTCCATTCATTTTGACAGATCATTTTAGGCCTCGAGCCCAAAACGGGGGATGATTGAAAGCTCAAGTCGACCACACCGCATGAAGCAGTTGAAAACTTATTGGGGGGCATGAAATTTTTGGATCAAGTTGATATTTATGTTTTCCCAAACAGGTTGGTTGGCAAATAAGCATCACGGTGGGCCCTTAGGATGTTTTGAACGGTAAAAATTCAATCCCCACTGCTTCATGTGGTGTGGTCCGCTTGACGTTTCGATCTGCCTAATTTTTGGGATCATGCCCTAAAATAATCTTTCAAAATAGATGGACGGCGTGGACTATAAAAAATAGATCACAGTGGGACCCACAGCCTCTGACATGACCGTCTATCTGTCCTGGTGGGGGTAGGACCCAATCCGCACCCACAACCGACTGTCCGACTCAACATACAGGTGTGCCCCACCCAGTGAGCGTATCCGCCTGATTGAGAGAATGGCAATCCTTACGGTGGGGCCCACCGTTTTCATGGTGCAGCAGATGTGCTGTACAAGTGGGGCATGTTACTGTGTTCTCAATAAAAGAGGCAAGCAAATAAATCACCGTCGGTGTAGATATCAATTCCCATCTTCGCCCGTAGACATCATTTTCAGGCAACCAAGACAATTTAAATCAAAGAGTTTTGCTAGAATACATCCTACGTATTGTAGTTGGATATGTGGGGACTTCAGCCGTTGGCGTGGGCACTTCCCAATGATCTAAACCGTTCATGTAGCGAGCCTCACCATGGAAGGGCTGTGCCCAAAAAATCTGATGGTAAAAAATACTTTACACGTTTATTATTGAAAGATTAAATGGACCGTTCATTTCATATTAAAAGCGTCCAATAATCAAAAGGTTGGAAGATTCCAATCTAAGACCCTTTTTTTTTTTTTTTTTAAAATCCCCTGCCCAAGTTGAGGATCGTCATATGAACGGTTTGGATCAATGAAAGAAGACCCTATCGTACGGCAGTGCGATGGCATGTATTCTTCTTAAATCTAAGCTGCAAGTTTTGTGCCCTTTTCTTGATCTTGAAGCTGTGGGGTCCACCGTGTTGTGAGTGCGACATCTACTCCCCGTCCACCTTTTCATGTTAACGGTCATATCATCCTGCCATCTACACCTTATCCCATTGAACTGACGTGGGCTAAAACTCAGGTGGGGCCCACACTATTGGAACAATGGAATATCATGCCTGTGACCTCTTAGCTTACGGCCCGGGGCCGAGTTTCGGATCCAGCTCCTTTTTGGACTCTCCCTTCGTCCTGGTGAGGCCCACTTGATGAATGGGTTGGAAGGAATAACACCCATCCAAACCTATGGTTGGTGTCCCATTCTCGTTGTTCCCAGTGGTGTGTCCCAACTTAGTAATGGCACGGATTGATTTTTGGCCCCACGGTGTAATATTAAGGGCCGCACCTGATGGACGGAGTGGATTTCAGACACACAACTCGATGGGCCCCACAAAAGTCGGATGCGGTACAGCTGCCTAAATGAAATACTGCAATGACTTCTATCCTTGTCTTTTCTGTTTACCTTTTTCCTCGTTCGAGAAAAGTACGTGCATTAAATTCCGCCAACTGATCGATCCGAGCCGTGAAAAGGTTAGGACCCTTTCACGGCACACGTGCCAACTTCTCACCCGTGTGTTTCATACTGTCCCATTCATCAGTGGACACGTGTGCGCATCTGAGCGAGCGAATAAAGTTCTTTCCACACGCGTGTGCCTTCCAAGGTGGTTATTATTTGGAATGACGAAAATGCCCCTTTTCCTTTTGTGAAAAATGTTCAACTGCAGGCGGAAGAGGTGATAGACAAGGTGGTCAAAGAGGTAATTAACCAGCCATGGCTGCCCCTCCCGTTGGGCTTGAAGCCGCCTTCCACCGAAAGCGTTGTGACGGAACTCCACAGGCAAGGAATCCGCAACATCCCGCCCAGATCCTCCTAGACTGACGTGGCAGCGGGTCTCGGGTCCGAGCGGGCCCGCACCATCTACCAGCAACCGACAAGGACATGACATCGAAGTCATCCTGATTATTGACTGAGCGGATCTTTATCCGATCCTTATCCCGTGCGCATGATAGCATCACTGAAAGAGCGCTGTTCGTGATGTTATTGTACGGCGCAGGACTTGCCACGTCTCTGCCAAGGGCCTGGAGAAAAGAGCGTGTGGCTGTGGAGCTGCGTGGGCGGTAAGAACACATTGCGTTGAAAATCGTGCTGGGTTGGCTGTTGTGGGGGGGGGGGTTGGTAGGGTCTGCGCAGTGCGCCATCAGGGAAAGCTGAGGCATGACGTGGAATCGGGTCAGAAGTCTAATCGTGTCGTTGATGGATTGCTGGGCCTGTTTTCTCTGTATCCATCATTGATTAATGGCCGTCCTTTTTGCTTTTTTTCTTTTTTTTTTTTTCCTCCCCTTTCTTTTACTCTATGATTGGATGCATGTGCTTCTGCCAGATTGGTCTTGCCATGATTGAGGGTTCTTATGCGTGGCACTCATTTGTAATCTTGGCCGTACGTAAGGTGGGCCTGAAACAGATAGGACAAGATCCTCTGCAACGTTCTTGAAGGTAGCGGATTAGGTGAGACCCCGGATCCAACGAGGTGGGTGGGACCCCTGACCATGAGGCTTATAGTTATGTATGTGACTCAAATCCACACCGTCCAACCATTTTGAAAGCTCATTTGAGAGAGCTAGCTTAAATCATAGGTGAACCACTAACACAAGAAGGATGTGAGAGGTTGATCACCGTCTTCTTCACCGTTGGTTCTCATTTTCACGGTAAGAATGTATAATAAAAATAAAAATTAATTCTGAATAAATTAATAATAATTAATTGAATGTGTAAAATGGAATAATTAAGTCAAAATCTAACAATAGACTTACTATTTATATAAGTATCTCATAACTCATGGTTTTTTTCAAAAGTTATGATTGAAACAAAACTTATTATAAATAGTAAAATTAAAATAAAACTAAGTTAATGACCGTCGATCTAGTTGAATCTTACCATTTTGACATGGGCAACCCTATGCAGCTCGAGCTACCTAAAATCATATATTATATGTTTAGAAACTCATTTTGAATTGTAAAATATGATTATTTTACGATCCTAATGGTCCAAAAACAATCCTACTGATCCGAATCACTTCCGACCCGTTCTACATCAACCAAACCACACGAAACAGATGTGTGATTGAATCATCACTATTAAAAACTTCATGGACTCCACCAGAATGTTTATTTACCATCCAACTTGTTGATAAGGTCACAAACACCCAGATGAAGAGACCACACAAATATCATCTTGATCCAAAGCTTTTGCTACCCATATGGTCAATCACCATTGTTTCCTATACTATGGTCCACCTGGAATTTGGAACTGCTTCATTTTCTGAATCATGCCCTAAAATGAGCTTTCAATATAGATGGACGGCGTGGATGTAGTCACATACATCATAGTGGGCCCCACAGTCAGTGGTCCCACCCACCTCGGTGGATCCGGGGTCTCACCTAATCCGCTCCCCGTGCGCAAAACACCCATGCTTGTGGAGCCCACTGTTATATATGTAAAATCCACCTCGTCTAATATGGTTGTATCCTTCGATTGTAGGAACCTTTGCAATGGGAGCATAGGAACCGTTGATTTTGTAACAAGTGAATAGACGGTTAGGTAGAAACACATCAAGGATCCACATTCAACTGAGAGAGATTGGTTGGTAGGATATTCCAATCGGTGCTATTTTACGCAATGGTACATCCACGGTAGGAATCAACAGAGTAATGATCTGGATTGCCTGAGCATGGGCCCCTACCCAGAACTGAAAAATCTACATGTACAATGCAATGCCTTTTGCACTGGACCATCTTATCGAGGGTTGGCAATGGGCCAGTCGCCCTGGCTTTGTATGGCTAGCCATGGGCCCCTAAACTTTGCCCGGGCTTGAAATCAAAGCTTGGGCCTATGATGAATGGTCTAGCCCACCTGTTCTCTAAATCAAATCATTAAGCTAGCCATCGGTCTAAAAAGAATGGATGGCTTAAAAGACAATTGTTAGCCGTCGCCTTCATTATACTTTTGTATGTGGTGTGGCTCACCTTAAGTCATGGATTAACCTATTTTTAAGCCAATGGCCCACTATGGAATGGTGTATCAGACTGATGGGGTAGTTATTCGACACACATTATGATGGGGCCCTGCATAGCTCCACCTCATAGTACCATTTCCTATACTTGTGTAGTTTAAAGATAGTTATTGGATTGACCCATGTTTCAATTACGGCATGTACAAATTATGTTTGAAAATTATTCGGTCGAGTACATTAGTGAAAGCTCATGGCTTCGAGTACCCATTAGTGGTATAAAAAAGCCATTGTGGTGTGAGTACGTGGGTGTTTGAGAGGTGTGAGTACTTGTAAAAATAAAAACTCAGGCTCATTTTTAACAATAGTCTATCATCCAATTAAATCTCGCCACGTCGTGCCTATACCAATGTTGACAAAGGTTAGAGTAGTACCCAATCTATGCCCCTAACAAACTAGGGCTGACCCAAGCCTGACCTTAGCCCATCCATTGCCACACCTATTCCTATCAACCATTGGCGGGCTTAGTTTTTGGATAGTTGGTCGACTTAGCCAGCCTTAGGTTGGGCAGGCTAGGTTCAGGTTGTGGGCCTATGGGTTGGGCTTGGACAATTTTCCCAACCCATTTTTCCACTCTGATGACAAGTATTCAAGTAGGCATTTTGGGATTCTTAGCCATAAGTTCGTATGATTATGGCGGATATCAAATTCTCTGGATCATTGATATGGTGGACCCACATTGATGAAAGATTCTTAAAAGTCATCCTGATGGGACAATCCTATCCTTTCAGTATATGTCGATTCTTAGAAGAATTGGATTTTTAAGTAATTCTTAAATTCTTAATTGTCAAACCACCCCATAAATTACAAGTCGAAACCTGTTCCTCTGCTAGTCCTAAGCTTATTAATCTACAATGGCTGCTTAGGGGCTTGCTGTGGTGTTTGTATGGTTTCCTGTTCCAAAATTCAAGCCAATCTAACTACATATCATGCCAGGCCACAATATGAATTTAAAGGTTTTTGAGTGGTTGTTCATTATTTTCTTTAGTGCGGCGCACCTTATGATTGGATAGGAGCTATTTTTGGGGCTTCCGGCATACTTACAACATGGTGGGCCCCAAACAGGCAAGTGTGTAAACAGGTGAACAACTTTTACACAAATTAAGTTGAATAGCTGGTAATGAGTTTAATTCCTTGAGGAGTTGTAGAGGAAAGACCTTGAAACTTATTAAAATTAAAAAATCCACCTTGATAGTCATAATTAGAAACTTCCTAATGCTAGAATACAATTACAAAAACGATCCTCCTATAAATTTTAAATGACAACCATGTCCCAAAAGTTGGGTTTTATTTTTAGGCCTCATCTATAGTACCATTTTCACATTTCCTTTGGAGCAATGAAGCTGGAGTTCTCTAAAAATTGGAAGGGCCATCCCTATCTTTTGCCATTTTTGCATTACATTTTTTTTTTTTTTTTTTTTTTTTTGTTTTTTGGCCAGTCATGCAATGCACCCACTGTGCTGTCAGCAGCGTGGATTTTCACCACTAATGGGTTTCTATGGATTTTCACCACTAATTGGTGAACATCTAGTTGACGGTTAAAATAAAAAACAATCAAGGGTCCAAATTCAACAAGTGAAAGCTTGTTAATCTGAGGTTAGCACCGTCCAATTGATGTGATTTTAGGATAATGACCTACTTATAATTGGTCCCTACAAAGGGGGCCCTTTTTCTCTGAGTGATATATATGCATTGTATGTGCCCACCATATGTTATTTCAGCCTCAGCTTACATAATCAAGCATTTCAATTACATGATCATCAGCATTATATCATTCTATCATCCACAGAACTCATCTATCCTTGGTGTAGGCAATGTTATGCAGAGAAGTGGTCATTTGCTATATGTTAAAACAAAAGATATTACATTGGGAAACTGCAATTTATCAGAGGGATATCTAGAGCTCACCCAAGAATTAGGTTGGTTCATTTGTTGGGGCGCCACTTCTTAACAAAATAAATTTAAGGCGGAAAGGCCCTCGAGTTGTTTCTAACATCTATAGAGGAACAAACACCGAAGTGTGTTTGTTTTTCATTTTCTGGAGGTAAATGCATGTAAATAAATGTACTGAGGTAATTATTTTCATTTACCACTGAATGAGTATTTCCATCTTGTAAAAAACATTTGAAAATGATCTACGTACATTCATGAGCCCCACCATGATGTTTGTGACATATCCATGCCATCCATCCATTTTGCCCTAACAATTTAGGGCATGAGCCAAAAAATGAGGTAGATTCTAAAGCTTGAGTGGCTCACCACCATAGGAAATCATGGTTGTAAAAGGTTTTTAATGATAGGCGTTCAACCCACTGTTTTGTTGTTTTGTGTGGCGTGGCCCAAGGATCAATCTCATAAAGTAGAAAATTACTCTTCACCTTTCCCTCTCGTTTAAATATTAAAATAAAAATTATACTAAAAAATATATTTTATTATTACAATATATTCTGAAAAGCATTCTCCTTGGTGACAATGACAATGACACCATTACTGTATATTTGGAAAAGAATAATCCCAAAGTGTACCTTGATGTTTGTTCACCTATAACATCATGGCCCACCTGTTGAATGTGCTAGCTATATATTTGCGCTTGAACATCTACAATGTCAGACCTAATAATGGACGGCCCATAATTTGCACCCGTTAGCGGTGGTAGCACCTATGATGGGGCCTACATGACCGCCTTTTGAAAAAAAATAAAGAGGTTCCAATTTATCAGGCTAATAGTCACAATCCAATTCAGTGATGCATCCAAACATTGTATATACCATAGTGTATTAGCTATATATGACTCAGTCATTAGTTAAGATAAAGGGGTGGTAATTGATTGGCTAGGCTCGCGGGCCAACTGGCTAAATGGGCAGTGGGTCAGGCTCAAGCTAGAAATGTGACCCGTTTAAGTAAATGGGCCAATCAAACTCTACCCAACCTGACCTGACTATAGCAGTTATCAATTGGTCAGGCCAGACCGGCTGATCTAACCTGACCCAAAATCCAAAACAAAATAAAGAAGAAAAGTACAGATGAATTATTTTTACATGTATGTTTATATAGGCTTGTTTGATTTTTCAAATCCATTGTAAATTTCTTATAAATAACTAATTATTACAATTTCACTTGGGTTTGAAATAGGCAGGTATCTCTACTTTGGAACCGATATAAAATGATTGACTTAAATTTATGGGCCCCACTGTGATGTATATGACATATCCTCACTGTCCATCCATTGAACAGAACATTTTGAAGCATGAGCTCAAAAATGAAGCAAATCCAACACTCAGTGGCCCACAACAAAGGAAACAGTGGCTCCAAAAAGTTTTTAAGAGTAGGTCTTTGATTCCTTTTTTCTTGTGGTGCGGTCCACTTGAGCTTTGGATCTACCTCATTTTCTAGCTCATTCCCTAAATTCATTTGGCATAATGGATGGACGATGTGGATAAGCCACGTACATCACAATGGGTGCCCCAAATATTTTTGGCAGACTCATGGATTTTAGTGTTAAAAAAAAATAGGCATCAAATCAACCCTAAGTGATGATGCAGGTAATTACCGAAGGAAATAATTATTACCCATTTGCAATGCATTTATAGAGGATTTGGAAAATAAATTATCCCTACCTACCGGACCGAATCAGCTGGGAAGAGGCTAGGATGACGATGGCCAATGCCTTATCTAGGTTGTGCATCACCTCCATGGTGTCATAATCCATTCTTAAACCATTCTTAAATCTGAGTTGGATTGGTTGGGTCCGGCTTGATGAATTTTTAAGCTCGGGTCATGTCAGAGGGTAATGGGTCATGGTCAAGGTTTGGGCAAGACTTCTGTGCCCGTTTAATAAATGGGTAGGGCTTGGGCTGACCCAACCTGACCGATTGCCAACCCTAGGTAAAAAACACAAACATACAAGATGGCTTATTGGTAGAATCTGCTGGCTCTCTTGAGCAAACCGACTTTATGAGTTTAGCTGATTCTCATTAGTAACTCTGCTCTTTTTCTCACTGAGTCATGTTGACTCGGCTGAGCTCTGGGTCAGGTCACCAAGTTCTATAACTCTGTGGAGTGGCAGAGATTGTAATCGTGCATCCATATGCACGCAGGCAAGTACTTTTCCCATGGTATACATATTGATGGAAAGCAGTACAAACCATTCCCAACCAAGTGTTAAAATTAGCCGTACATGCTTGATTTGGCGAACCGGGTTCCCATGATCTGAACCGTCTGAAACGTCGGCCATGACAGGTCTGAACCTCTAATTGATCCATTCAACTCAATGTCAACTCGCCGGTTAGACTTGGAAGCAAAGTAGGCCCAGTAAAAATATTGTTGAGGAAATTTCATTTTGCTGATTTATACTGCATTAGATTAATAATCGCAATCTCATTTGATCGTGCATCCAAACACACCCCAAATGTTATATAATACTGCTTCCAATATGGGTTACTTTTTTTTTTTTTTTTTTTTCTTTTTTAATTACA
The DNA here is from genome assembly GCA_003013855.2 of Liriodendron chinense. Classification (NCBI taxonomy): domain Eukaryota; kingdom Viridiplantae; phylum Streptophyta; class Magnoliopsida; order Magnoliales; family Magnoliaceae; genus Liriodendron; species Liriodendron chinense. The sequence continues at coordinate 6,078,787 of PVNU02000637.1, read as the reverse complement.
CATGCACCCCACACACAACCGCGCTCATGCTGTAGTGGGATTTCACCACCTATGAGAACTCATGTTGAAACTCTCAAGAGTCTACCACCGAGGCAAGTACTCTAACTGGGCCAATATGAGTTATCTAGATTTACTAACAAGACATTTGCTAGGCAGCCCCACGCACATTTTCACACATAGCACAGGTATCAGGTGATGGGTCCAGATGGTTAAACCCATAGAATATATATAATGATGTCTACATGATTTAAGGGACCTTCGCACGGAGTCAAAGATGAATGGCCATGTGTTCAATGTTCTACTTAACTATTAGGAGAGTAGAAATATCAAATCACCCCTCTAATCCTATAGTCACAAAGGCCTTTGGACATGATGAACTGTTTATAAGATCATTTATAGGCAACCTAATAGACAATAAATATTAATTCGTTATTACTCTTATAATTTTTTTTTTTTCCAAAAGATTCCCTTAAATGGGTTGCATTTACAAAGTGAATGTCTTTCCTTTAATAATCAAAAGCATGGAGAGAATTAAGTGGAGGCCGACAATGATAAGAATAAGCATCTGATCTCTTCCCCTCATCGCAATCTTCTCTTTATTTGACTTTGAATTTTGAGAGAAGAAAGTTGGAAAATGGAATATCTAATGGAAAATATTATGAGATTTAATGATGTGGTACCTACCACTAGTGTTGCCCATATATGAGCCTCAACAAGTTCTATGGCCCCAACATGATGTATGTGTTATATCCACACTGTCTATCTATTTAGCAAGATCATTTTAGGTTATGGGCCCAAAAATGAGGCAGATCCAAGGCTCTAGTGTACCAGTCCACAGAAAGCAATGGGGACGATGACTCCCACCGTGGAAACCATCATAGGGCCCACCATGATGATTATTTGTCATCTAACCTGTTCATGAGGCCACACATACCTGGATGAAGGGAAATAGCAACTATAAGATTGATCCAAAGCTTCAGTGGTCCCCAAGAAGTTTTCAATGGTAGACTGCTCGATCCCTACTGCTTTGTGTGATGTGGTCCACTTGAGCTTTGGATCTGCCTCATTTTTTAGGAAGCAGATTGCGTATTGAGTAACTCCGCACTGCTAGCGTGCGAGTAAACTCTGTGGGGCCCATAGTGATTTACGTATTTTATCCACTCCTACCATCCATCTTCACAGAAAATTTTAGATATGGTACCGAAAAATTAAGCATATCAAAATCTAAAGTGGACCACACCACAAGAAATGTGTGAACTGAATGTCTACTATTGAAAAATTCTCCGAGGACACAGAAGTTTTGGATCAAGCTAGTATTTGTGTTTTTCCTTCATCCATATCCATGTGATCTTATGAACAGGTTGGATGACAAATAAACATCACGGTAGGGCCTGGGAAGGTTTCAACGGTGGAAATAATTATTCTCACTGTTTCCCATGACATAGGTCCACTTGAGATTTGGATTTGCTTAAATTTTGGGCTCAACCACTAAAATGAGCTTAAAAAACATATGTACGGAATAGATAAAGCACATACATTCTAGGTGGGCCCAACTGAGTTTACTCCGCACGAAAAGAGCGTGCGGAGTTACTCCGCAGGCAATCCGATTCCCATTTTTTAGCCCATGCCCTAATTGTGGATATAACACATACGTCATGGTGGGGCCCACAGAACTTGGTGACATCAACACACATTCACACCATGCAATCCGATTCCACCCAACACCAGGCTGGAAAGCGTCTGGATGACCTAAGTGGTGAACAAGGTGGGCCCCACCATGAAGATGACCATGTGCAAAAGGCTGGTCCCATTAAGAATTCCAATTTAAACATATATGGTCTACGTTCAGCTTATTTGTGCAGCCATTGTGGGGGCCACTTTAGGATGGCTTGTGTGATGCCCATAAAAGTGCACGTGGGGCTAGCAAACCTTTATTGACAATGGATGCAATCAACTATGGATCTACATGGGCGCCGCTTTGATGGATCCTAGGATCTACTGAGGTCGATAGATCCCTGACTGTGGGGCCCACCGTGATGTATGGGCCTTACATCCATGCCGTCCATCCATTTTGATAGCTAATTTTAGGTCATGATCCTAAAAATTGAGGCAGACCCAAATCTCAAGTAGACTACACTGCAGGAAACCGTGGTGATTGGCCATTAAGAACATCTTGTGGGCCACAAAAGCTTTGGATCAAGCTGATATTTGTGTGATCCCTTCATTTGGGACTTTGTGAACTTATCAACAAGTTGAATGGCAAATAAACATTCTAGTGTCCCCAATAACTTTCTAATGGTGGGTATTTGGTCCACCTAAGATTTGAATATGCTTCTTTTTTTGGAATCATACTTTAAATGAGCTGTCAAAATAGATGGACAACATGGTTATAAGGCACATACATTATGACGGGCCCCACGGTCAGGGATCCACCGACCTCAGTGGATCCGAGGATCCACTGAAAGCGGCGCCATATCTACCGGCCCTTATTTTGGACCCAGGGTCTATACATGTCTTAGGAGATCTCAATCAAAAGGGCCAAATTAAGAAAGCTTTCGCTCTCATGTAGGAATCTACAGCCTGTTCTAAGTTACCTGGCACTTTTGAGTGGGAATGGAAATTCCAACCTCATGTGAGATGAAAGTCACATTGATATGGCCCATTTCACAAGCACCACTATGTGGCCTGATTCCATCCCTTTCAAAACCCACTGTACACCACTACCAACATGGGTTAAATGCATGCTCCCAAAATCCTATTTACATTGTTTTTTTTCTCTTAGACGAGCAAATTTAATACTCTGGCAGATTGTGATGGATGATATACAGCTCAGTGGGTATTACTCTAGCCGTGTGGGGCCCTCCTTGATGTATTTTTGTGTATCCACTATGTCCATCTATTTTACCATTTTTTTTTTATGGGTTAGTTTACACACCCCATTGCTAATACACCCACCTCACTTTACAATGTTAGCCACCCCCACTATAGAATTGATACCATGATCAGCTCAGTGTTGAAATGAGGCTATCTTCACTCAGTCTACCACTTGAGCTGTGGACCTAGGTGTATCTATTTTACCATCTAATTTTAAGACACAATTCCAAATCTTAATTAAGAAGATCCAAATCTCACATGGACCATAATACTAGAAACAGTGATGAATGATCATTAAAAACGTTTTATGAGCTACAAAAGTTTTGGATCAAGCTGATATTTGTATTTTCCCTTCATCCATCCAGACCTTCTTGACATTATCAACAGGTTGGATGGAAACTAAACACTATGATAACCTCACCATGAGCCCTATGGAATTTTTAATGGTGAGACACTCAATCACCACTGTTTCCTGTGGTGTGGTCCACCTGAGATTTAGATCTGCTTAATGTTTGAGACTCCATCCTAAAATGAGATGTAGAAGCGTGTGGACGGCATGGATATACAACACATCATCAACGTGGGCCCCACGGCAGGGGTAACACCCACTACGACACCCACCCATTAGAAATTACTTAGCGAGATTGCTTATGTGGCGTTGTTATTTGAATTTATTTGTCTAAATTATGGGTCCCACTTTTAATTAGACATATCATTAGCAAATAAAAAAATAAAAAAAATACACTTATTCTGGGAATGTGCCGACTTCATGCATGCCACGTGTACAACTTATGAATGCCTGTGTATCAACCGTCATTATCTGCCAGAGTATCAAATAACTCCATTTTCCCCCGTTAGGTGACAACTCATTAGCTTGCAAATGATAATGAATTAATGATTCTCCTCTTTTTGAGTATTGATAGGTTTTAAAAAGATTTCATGTGTGTGAGTGAAGAGTTGATACGGTAGATATGGGAGGACCGGAATACAGTAGAGCCATCTCTCTAAGGTACACATGGCAGGTTTGTTTATCAATCATGACGTTCCATCTCGTGGGACCTACTATGGATGGCCAATAACTAAAGATATAAATGAATCAGATGATCCTAACCGTCTGATCGACGGGCTCCAGAGCAACGACCAAAGAGGCTACTGGTCAACATTTGAGTGATGGAAAGTGGACGGCCAGGGTTTTAGGTGGGTGAGATTCTCGAAATATCAACCACCCATGAATATTGCAGCCACTAGTTTGGACTGTACTGATTGACACGTCAGCCTGCCACGTGTACTGTAGATAGACTGAGATTAGTCTACCATATTCCGTTTATTCCGGATCCTATCATGTCCCATGTGGGTGACCCACATGCATATTGCCATCGTGCTGGGATTCCCATATAGATTACATTATCGTGAGTTATTTTTAATGTTTTGGTTGCCTTCATCTATATATATATATATATATATATATATAGAGAGAGAGAGAGAGAGAGAGAGAGAGAGAGAGTAATGGTCTCCTGTACACTGTACCGCAAGAGACTTGTGCGGTCCAACTCCCGTGGCATTGAGAACTAAAGCAGGGTGGGCTCCACCATGATGCATTTATGAAATCCACTCCAACCATTAGATATGTGGTGAAAATTCATCCATAGGGACTAAAAATTAGACTCATATGTGTATATATGGGTCACGCCAAGTGAGAAAGTTTGGATGGTGGGTATTCTCCTGCACTGTTTCTTCTCACATGGCCTACTTAAATTATGGATGTGGCTGAATTCTTAGTCCTATAGCTAAATTCTCAACACACGCTTTTATAGTCGGAGTGGATTTTAAATACACATCACGGTGGGGCCTATGCCAGCTCTGGATGTCTTGGTTTGGTCGCCAGACTGGCCTCGAGAATTGGTGGGTGCTGGAAGTGATCTTTGGACCCACCATGATGCATGTTGTCCGTCCATGCCATCGAATCCGTTTTTTCATAGCATTATTGGGCTTGTGCCCAAAAATAAAGGAGATCCAAATCTTAAGTGAACCACAGCAAGAAACAATGCTGATTGAAAGTTGGTCTTAAAAACTTTTCAGAGCCACAAAAGTAATGGATCAAGCTGTTATTTGTGTTTTCCAATCATCCAAGTTTGCATGACCTAATAAATGGAAAATAATATTACAGTGGATCCTAGGAAATTTTCAATTTGGTGGGTGTTCAATCACCACTATTTTCTTGTGGTGTGGTTCACCTGAGATTTAGATCTGCCTCATTTTTATGCTCATGCCACAAAATCAGTTGGAAAAATGGATGAATGGCATGGATAAAATATATACTTTAGGCTCCATGAGCACTAACCCTGGGTAAGGCATGGTCAACATTCCACGTCATGGGACAGCCGACAGCGTGCCCACCAAGGCATGCGAGATGCGGTAGGCTGGGGTGGGCCCCACCATGATCTGTATATTAAATCTACTCCGTTCATAAGGTGAGAAACAAAAGTTTATACATAAGTCTAAAAAAATCAGTGATATCCAAAATTTAGGTGGGCCACGTGAGGGGAAACAGGTAGGAGACGCTCACCATCCAAATTGTTTAATTTGGCATGGACCACATAAATCAGTGGATGGGTCTAAATTTTATCTCCCATGTATGAAATTTCTTGAGGAAGCTAGTGATTGGAGTGGATTTCACACAAACATCACTATAGGCTATGTGAAAATCCAACGGTAGGCGTCCCCTTCTCCCTCTATTTCCTTTGGTGGGGCTCGCTTAAATCATAAATCTACCTGGTATTTTATCCTTATGGGTAAATTGTCATCACTAACCAAATGGTTGGAGTAGATTTCACGAACGCATCACAGCAGAACCTCCCTGTTTATATTGTCAACATTCTTCGGATTTGAACCGCACAAAGGTCTCCTGCGTACCATGCTCAGGAGAGTAATATACACACACATATGCATGCATGATGTGTGGTGTGCTAGCATGATCTCTCAATCACGTGAGTTTCAGAGAATAATCTATAATCAATGTTTTGAAACTCGGGCGAGTCTGGTGCGACTCGGCTGAGTTCATCCGACTCAGTCAGAACTAATCTGGTTTAGTGGCAGAAATCACCCTAGTCTGGGGTGACTCGGGCAAGTTGGGCTGATTCAAACCTCACTCTTGCCAGTCTCGGGCTCAACGTTTTTTTTTTTTTTTTTGGTCAGTCGTGCAACCTACCCACCCAGTCAATTGCGCAACACACCCACCCGTACGTCATGCAAGTCAGTCCAAGGCCCTAGTGTTTTAACCGTATTAATGAACAATATTATAGATAATTTTATTATTATTTTTTTTTTTTCTTCAACCAGGAAAATCCCATCATCTGAATTTACTTACCAAGTTTCATTTTCATTTTTATTAGGCAATCCTAACCATCCCATCCACACCCCAATCCATAACTCAAGTGGTAGATTGAGTGAAGATGACCTTATTTCAACTCGGAGGCCTTGGTATCAATTCTCAAGTAGGGGTGGCTAACATTGATCATGTGACTAACTGTGGGGTGTGTACTGGCAAACACACACACACACACACACACAAAACCATCCCATCCATTACTTGAAAAACCTAGGGTTATATAAAAAAAATAAAAGACCAACTTAAAGATGGATTGTTTTTTTTCCCCTTACATGTCAACTCATGAAATGCTTGATCCAACTAATGTACAGTCCTGATTGATCAATGGGAGCATCCAAGTGTAGTGATGCAACTTAGAGCATTGAAACTTACAGTGCTGTGAGAGAGCACTGGATCATTTCTCTTTAATATCAATTTAAAACTTTATAAAATAAACTTTGTCATTGAAATGACTAGTCTATCAGTGATTGTGCATAGGGTGTCGGTGGGATAGGCGAGGTGCGTGTAGCTTTGCCCTCAAGCCCTTGTGACAAATGTTACCAAGAATTTCAAAATCTTGCATAAAATTCATCAAATGATATTATTGCAGTATTTTCAAAACCTTAGCCATTTTGAACTCATCATGTTTTAATAGTGAAACTACCATGATGTTAACCTAAAATAATTAAGAGTAAAGTTATAAATGTAAGATTTTTATTAGATGGGCTTATAAGGGGGACATGGGAGTGGAGGGAAAGGCGTAAGCTCACACAAGTAAGTTTAAGATCGCCTAGGACATTTATGAAGTGTGGCATGGCTGCGAAGAGGGGTAGGAAGGAGACATCATGTTTGCTTTCGGTATTCAAAAGAAACAAATCTTGATCGAACCTATATTTACCCAATGAATAGAATCCGCTTGTGATAAGACTTTATAAAGTTTGATGTACTCTTATCTTCAACGAATGGCCTAGCATTCAATGTTCGTCGGATTAAGCATAGCCATTGGTAGCATTAAAGTTGTTAATGACTATTACTCCAACTTGTATGCCTATTTGATTTTAGGTGAGTGTTTCCACCTTGAACTACCAACTTAAATTTGTCGGCCCTAATATGGTGTATGTGATATATCCATGCTCTCTATTGTTTTATCGAAATATTTCAAGGCAGGAACCTAAAAATAAGATAGATCCAAAGCTCTAGTGACCTACATTGCAAGAAATAGTGATGGTAAAACTTTCACGGTTGAAAGGTTTTATATTTTTTCTTAAAGCCTATAAAATTGTTTATTTATTTATTTTAACTCATTAGTAAGATCACATGGACATGAATAAGAGCTAAACACAAATATCAACTTGATCCAAAAAATTTAGAGTCCCTGAGAACTGTTTCTTGTGGTGTAGTCCACTTTATCTTTGATTTCCTTATTTGTGGCTCACGCCCTAAAATCAACTAGCAAAACAAATGGACATGTGTAGATAAGCCACTTACAATATCATAATGGGCCCACATAAAATTTGCATCATTCCTCTGTTTTCATCTCACTGCGTTTCAACATAATAATCAAACAATTTATACCTAAATATTTAAAATGTTAGAAAATATTTATTAATTTATAATAAATACTATTTAATATATATTTTCAAAGAGATTTCTCTGACAGGATGCCTAAAATGGGAAGAGCCACATATTGCATTTTCATCTACAGAAATCATTTGAGAGGTGAAAGGTTAAAAATTCATTTCCAATATGATTAAAAAATCATTCAGAAACAGTAATATACAGAAGTACACTTTTTTTTTTTGTCCAATGACGAGGAACCGTAGATCCCGAGCACTAGAGGTTGAATTGTGTCCCTATGGAAACTGCGTGCAAGCAGGACCAATAATTCTCTAATCCCAACCACTGATTTGAGGAAAAGCACATTGGATCTTCTATATCAACGGTTGTTACCCTTTGGATCAGCGTCTGACAAATAAACCGTCATGGAAAAGTCATAACAACGGTCCAAAATTAACAATCAGAAATGGGATGGTTATGATCATCTAATCACACAATTTTTTTGGACAAATACGACATCAACGATGGATCATGCCAAATCAACCGTCCGGATGAGAAAAAATATGGACCCCACTTGTACAAAACGGATCCAGTGGCCCCCACAAATTTTGCATCAGGACCATGTGAATCCTATTTCGTTACTGTTCCTGTACTTGATATCTTAGCCGTTCAGATCGAGAACTGAGCCACGTTGATGTCATATCTGACGATCGGACATGCGACCGTACGAGTTCCTTTTTCCTCTGTCGGGGGACAGAATCAACCGCGTGTCGCTGCCCAATAGGGCCCACATGCTAAGTTATCTGATGATCGGAACCGTCCATGTTATTCTATGATATGCATATCTTATTAAATTACTTTATGATCATTTTTATCATATAATATCTCTAGATGAATTCAGAATTGTAAAATTGAATTTTCAATGGTACATATTCAACGGTAAAGATCAAAGGCTAGAAACATCCTGAAGAGTGATTGCAGTGCAATATCTTATCTTATCTATGGCAGTGAAGAGAATATGGACGGCTCAACTCGTTGGATCATCTCAGCATGTGGGCCCAATGGAGGCAACGTACCTAAATCGCGACTGAGGCAGAACGAACTCCTGTGGTACAGCTTTTTCCCATGCACCACCAGAACAAAGCGTGCCTGTCTGCTAGACTACTAGTAACGAAGGAAATGATACGGTAGATGACGTAGAACTGGAATGTGGTGGAGCCAACTTTGAACCGTACGATTGGAGGGTTAATTAATCAATCGGGTCCGTTCATATAGTTTCCCCTACTTTTGGTCGAGAGTGTGTAGAAATACAAAAAAAAAACATCTGATTATCCTGGCCATCCAAAAGGTGGATTTCAAAGAGACTGTGTAAGATGAAAATAGTAAATGGCCGAACATTCACCATGGAAAATTGGAAATTTTTGACCGATAGATTTGTCTAGATAGTTTGATTTTTGAAATATGAACCATCCATGATAGAACCCACTATATGGATGGCCCAGATCGATGCATCTCCCTTCAGCGTGTACTGTGGAGAGATGGCTCTACCGTTTATCCAAGGAAAAAATAATCTATTGGGCTGTGTACACGTAGCTGCATTTGTGCTTATAGGCATTCACAAGACACATCTGAGCCGTCCATTCTTATTAGGCTGTAGTGCAAAAATTAATGCAATCTGATGGTCATAAACATCCGTGAGGGACCATCTACTGACAATCTTGTCTATCCATTTTAGCGTGCCAGAGACTGGACGGTTTTGATCATCCGATTAGTATATTTTTCAAGGAAGTCGGTGAAGAGTGGACACGATGTAATGAGTGGTCCAGAAAGGTTGATGTGGATTCAAGTGAGTCCAAATCCAGTCATATACACTAGAAGGGATGTGTTTGGCGTGGTGTGGGATACCGGGATACTATCAGAATCGTCTACAATACCTGTTTTAGGCAGTGCGGAAGATTCCCTAGTTGTGTGGGGTCCACTATGTTGTATAGTAATCCACTCCTTTCACCTGAAAATAATGTATCTTTTCTCCCAAAATCACTAAGTTCAGATAGTGTGGCCCACCTGAGTGTTGTATCAGGCTGATTCTTGTATCTTCTCTTCATTCTAGTGATTTACACCTGATTAACGGGTTTGATGAAAAGATACATACCATGGTGGCCCCACACAAACCTGTGGTTGTCATGGCATCTGCATTGTTCCATGTGGTGTGGCCTATATGAGTTATGGATCTACTAAATGTACACTCTTAAGGTTTGTTTGGGTGTCTGAAAAAGGTTTTGATGCTTCGTAAAACTCATATCATTACTTCTTCTTTTTTTCCTTCTGTTGAATGGATATTGTTAGTTGTCAAATCACTTAGAAATTATCTTATGAGACGGGTAGGTGAATGTCTGATGGCATGGTGTATTTTTATGGGCCCCACCATGATGTATGTGCTATATCTACACCGTCCATCCCTCTTGCATGATCATTTACTGAAATGAGGCAAAAAATGAGGCTGATCCAAAGAAAAAATGGACGACACCACAACTACCATTAGACATAGCCCTAAAATAATATTGCAAAATAGATAGACAATATATATATATATATATATATATATATATATATATATATATATATATATATATATATATATATAAACAAAATTACATCTAAACAACTGAATTATTTTATATGTCAAAAGTCCAAAATGTAGGCAAGTATGGGTGACTTCTTTGTTTGCTTTTGACCACTACAGTAATGATAATCATTAGCATTTTACTAAACATTACCGTGGAAGTCAACAATCCACCTAAAGTAGAGGATAAAACCTGATTGACAGTTGATTCATTTTACATGTACAACATGGTGGGCGCCATAAATTGTGAAATTTCTTGAATTATTATAAGCTGTTGGGAATATTTGAATACCCACGTCTCTACATACAGATAAGTCCTAAAGAAAAAAGTAGAGCAGAAAATTGTCAGTGTCACGTTGAGACCCAACATTAAGGAAAGGAGCTTTCTTTGTGGGGTTGAACACATTGTGGCTTAGTGGTTAGGACGTTAGTGTCACAACATATCTAGTGTATAGGTGTGTTAGCTGGCAGACACTGCTGTATGCATGATCCAACCAAAGATAAATTACTGAAAGATACAGTAGTTAATTGAAGGCCTCTTGTCAATTGAGTATATGCATGATCCAACCAAAATTACTAAAAGGATGCAGTAGTTAATTGAAGGTGTGTTGTCCATTGAGCATACTTTCGGTTTTGACTCCTAGTGCCAAATTGGATCAAACTTTGAAGAGTTTGAGTCGACTCAAACAAGTCGCATCCATGAAATAAGCTATGGGTGTAATAATTTGTTGTGTCACACCCAAAAGGCTAACCTATTAAGTGGAGCGACTCCAGGATATACGAAGACAAAAACCTGCCTTCCTCCCAACCGATGTGGGACAAACCTCCTCCCTGCTCACGTGGGCTTGAGGCATAGACTGGGACGGATAACTTAGGTTCTGATACCATTGTTGTGTCACATCTAAAAGGCTAACTTATTAGGTGGAGTGATCCCAGGATATATAAAGACAAATCCTATCCCCGTCCCAACCGATGTGGGACCAAACAAACAATATTATGATCTTAAGCTACTTTATCTGGTATCTAGTTTGTTGGCCGACGTATGCATAATCCAACCAAAGAAAAATTACTAAAATGATATAGTGATTAATTGAAGGGGTGTCATCAATTGAGCATGTTTTCGATTTTGACTCCGAGCGCCAAGCTAAACTGGGCTTCGATGAGTCTTATGAATGAGTCGACTCGAACAAGTTGCATCCATGATTCAAACATAAGCCATCAGTGGAATACTTAGGATCTTAATTTACTTTTATCTGGTATCTAGTGTGTTGTCAATTGAAGGTGTGTTGTCAATTGAGCATACTTTTGATTTTGATTCCTGGTGCTGAATTGGATCGGACTTGGATGAGTCTGAGTCGACTCAGACAAGTCGCATCCATGATCAAAACATAAGCCATCGGTGGTATAATTGTGAACTTAAGCTACTATATCCGGTATCTAGTTTGTCGGCCAACAGACACTATCATTGTCATAATCCAACCAAAAGATAAATTACTAAAAGGGTACCATAGCTAATTGAAGACATGTTCTCAATTGACCACATTTTCGGTTTTGACTCCTAATGCCAAACTAGATCGGACTTGGATGAGTCCAAGTGACTCAGACAATTAGTCGAATCGATCCAAACATAAGACATTGATGGAATAATTACGATCTTAAGCTACTTTATCTGGTATCTAATGTGTTGGCTGACAAACACTGCCCTATATATAATCCAGCTAAAGATAAATTACTAAAAGAATAAAATAGCTAATTAAAGGTATGCCATTAATGGAGTATATTTTCAAATTTTGACTCTTGATGCTAAACTAGATCATACATGAGTCTGTGATGTAGAGCAGGTCGCCAACTATTTTATAGCTCAGATAGATCAGAGGAAGACCAGTTGGGGTCGGAAGTGATCTGGACCGTCAGGATCATAAAACGATCATATCTCGCAATCCGAAATAAGTTTTTGGACATATAATATATGATTTTAGGATAGCTCGAGCTACTTAAGCTAGTCAACCCTGCAATGCTAGGTTGCCCATGCCAAAATTGCGAGACTCGACCCAATTTTCGGTCGTTAGCCTTGTTTTAGTTTGATTTACTATAAATAATAAGTTTTATTTTGATAATATATTTTGATCCTAAGGTTTTAGAATTCAGTGCACAACATGAAAATGGCTTAGAAAAGTATGTAAAACCATATGGTTGTGCTAGATTGCAAACTTTCTTTTTTTGGTCGAAAACTATGAGTTTTAGTAAGAATGAAATACTTTTATAAATAGTAAATTTACTATTTATAGTAAGTTGAGTTTTTCTAGGAGGTTAAGTTTGAGTTGAAGTCTAATATTTTTCACTGGGGTTTAGTTTATTATTTAAAGCATTGTAGAGATGATTGTATTCATTCAATCAATTATTTCATAATTTCTTCAGAATTATTTTTCTTTTATCTCTTTTATTCTTCTCGTGGATTGGAGAATTACAAGGTGAGAAAGATGATAATCAACCTCCCACGTCCTCCTAGTGTTAGTCTGAGTCGGCTCAGACAAGTTGCATCCATGATCAAAACATAAGCCATCAGGTGGAATAATTGCAATAATAAGCTACTTTATCTAATATCTAATGTGTTGGCTGACAGACACTGCTTGCTATATCTATATGCATAATCCAACCAAATATAAAATTACCAAAAGAAAGGATGCACCTTTCCGGTACAAGACTCATTTAGCAAAATGAATCAGCCAGCAACAAAGATGGGTAATTCCACAAAGGCACATCTTTACCAAGTGATCCACCCATGTGCTGGCACACGCGAAAAGATATTGCATTTCGCAATATATCATGACACATCCCATATGGGGAAAAAATGAATTATAATTATGTTGGTATAACAATACCTGAGATTTATTGTGGTTTGTGTGTTTGGTTTCGACCATGGTTTATTTTTTTTTTTTTGAAAATCTATATTTTATTTCGGTATTTTGACATACAAACCCTGCCTTTTAGCTTACACTCAAATACTTTGATTGGCCGTAAATACATGTAGTGTAATGTAAATAAACAATAATTATTTACATGGGCATTTCCAAGGAGGTGACAAAACTATGCGGACCCACCATGATGGATGCGTTTTATGCACACCATGATGTATGTGTTTCATCCACACTGCTCATACATTTTGCTTGATCATTTAGGACATGAGGGGAAAAAATGAGGCAGATCCAAAACTCAAGTGGCCCACAATCAGAATGATAACGTCCACCATTGAATCCACTGTTTTATATGGTGTGGTCCACCTAGTCTTTGGATCCATCTCATTTTTTAGCTCGTGCTATAACATGATTTGAAAAAATTAATGAACAGTATAGATACAACACATACATCATGGTGGGACCCACAGATTTATTACTTTGCAAAGAATCAGGTGGAATTCCTCCTCTTTCAAACAGCTACCAAAAATCAAATTTATGTTTTTACTGCTACTTACCACCATTTACCTCTAATCAAACCAGCCCTAAATAAACTCCTGTCTTGTTAAACATTTGTCAAAAAAATCCCTTGTAAGTATGATTATCATAGTCATATGTATGATTATTAATGTATTTTCATAATTCAAAAACTGTCTTATATTTACTTATGGGTTATTACACCTTTTTCCATAGCTGTTACTAGAGTTGTACATGAGTCGAGTTGAATCGAGCATCACCATGATCGGTGCTCGATTTTAACCCACATACCCCTGCCCGTTACTTGGCTTGACTCGATCGAGTCAAGCAGGCCCCTGCTCGATCAACAAACCGAGCGAGTTCGAGTCAATTTCGAGTTCAAGTTCGAGCGGGCAGGCAGCTTCTCAACTAGGGGTGGCCGGCGACGAGTGGGCATTGTGCGGGCAGAATGTGGCTGGCAACGAGTGGACAAGGTGAGGGTGGCTAGCGACGAGCGAAGGGTGGCCGGCGAGAGCAGGCTGGGTGAGGAGGGTGAGGGACTGAGGGTTGTCGGCCAACCGAGTGGGTTAGGTTTAAAATTTAAAAATGCCAAAAGGGAGGTGCTCGGGCGGTAAAAGGTAAAAAGTAAAAAAATAGTTAGGGTTAAAAAAAAAATCTTATATATATACTACAGCTCCGAGTCGATTCGAGTTTGAGCTAACAAATGAGTCAAGCCGAATCAAGCATAGCTCTACTCGAAGCTCGCTCGAACCCAATTGAGTATTAGAATTTTGACTCAGCTCAGCTCAAACTCACTTCTGATCTGAGCCGACTCGAGCAAGTTTTTTGAGCTTACTCGACTCATGTACAGCTCTAGCTGTTACCAACCGCCATTAGTCTTCACATCTGTTGCCTGCTCCCTTTCAATTGATAAGGTTAGAAATAATATTTAAAATTTTCAACCTGTCATTAACCATTTCTTCTTTATTTCCTTCAAGCTAGGACAGTTGGTAGGCTCAGTGCAGTTTCAACAAAGGGTCTTGAAACCCATCAGGGTGAAATTACTGCTGCTGAGCACCAGTGGGTGCATTTCATGAGTGATTGGGTGTATGTGTTGTGTGATTGACTGGGTGGGAGGGTTGCATGACTGACCAAAAAGAAAAAAAAAGCTAGGACGACAGAAGTACTCCAGAGGGGTGTATTTGTCCGTAGTTTGAAAAGTAAAAGTTTATTTAAGAATACTTAAAAAGGTAGGGGAGATTTGGGTTTAGGCCAAAAGGCCCTTTTAATTATTTTACTCAAATATTACTTTAATATTTGATACTTTGTACTTTGAAAGATGTGTAGAAGAAAAAAAAAAAATGCTTGTTTTTGGACCAACTGGACTGAACTCATTATTTTAATTTCAAAATTTCTCCAAAAATCAGATAATCCCACTCCCAATCAAAGTGCCAGGGAAGTGCTTTTTGAGCAGTGAAATTACTATAATGCCTATTGTAACCTTTTTCCTTTACGAATTAGTGGTAAAGTGGAGAATTGTAGGGCCCACATAATATTTTTATGATAGCCGACCCATCTAATGATGTAATCTGCCATAATGTCATGGAGAACAAAAAAATTTGGTTGATCTAAGCATAAGGTGAGCCACACCATAAACAAAAATTCACACCACTTAAAACGTCAAAATACATGTGCAGCCCATTTGATGATTTGATCATGAAAGATTTTTTGTAAGTGTACTTATCATCGTTGAATGCATATGTTTGACAGGTTAGATGTCATGCGCATGCATGTAGACCCTAAAATTTTCTAACTTTGTAATATACACACACAAACACCATTTTAAAAGAAGCACTGCCCAAATATTTTGATTCTAGGGGGGGGGGGGGGGGGGGGGGGGGGTGTTATCTGGGGTAAGAAGGATTTAGAGAGAGAGAGAGAGAGAGAGAGAGAGATGATATTCAGTTTTTGTTTTATTATCCATGTGCATTAATACTTATGTGGATGAAAATTTTAACTATTTTAATGGAATTTTATAATTTGATCTTATTTACATGCAATACATACTCATGCGAGGGCACCCATAGTCAATATTTTCTCTCCACTTTTTTACTTGCAATGCAAGTTTCCACTCTCCATTTTTGTTACATTGTCATTTTTTTTCACCCAATTTTTTAACCATTCTCTTAAGGGATTGTAACTGCAAAATTCCTAAGGAATGAAATTTTACCACATAGTGCCTCTAGTAACCAATATTCCCAGCCAGTGCTTTTAAGAGGAGAAATTCATTACTGATCTCCTTTCTTTTTCTTTACAACGAGTGGAAAATCAAAAGTTTTGCAGCCCATGTGGCATGTATCTTACATCCAACGCATCCAACAAATGCACACCACCATTCTCATGAAACAAACCAAAAATATGGCAGATAAAAAATATGTACACCATTTAAAATATTCCAATTCAAGCATAGCCCATTCGTCAATCTGATTGACCTGATGTTTTGTTTGTGTTATTATTACAATATAGTGTACACGTTTAATTGATTGGATGTTATACACATACCACGTGAACCCCACAAGTCATGAATTTCACTAATCTTAAAGAAAAATTCAAATGAGCGCATTGTTGTAATTTAATCCCTCAACAAACACCTCTCCAAATTATCTAATCATGGAAGCATTCTTTGGTAAAATATAGATTCCTCATAAATTTTAGGTAAAAATACTTTTCTTAATTAATAAAAAAAAAACTCCCTTACTAATTTTTTAGCCTACGGTGTTTTGCATACTACACTTTAATCGATATCTTAAATAGTACAAAATATAGTCCAATTAAAAATATAGAGAACCATCTCAGAAGGTGCCCAATGCGTTAAAGCTACTAGTCCCTGAATTTGTATCCAACGTTCCAACCAAAAATATTATTAAAAAAATAGATAATATAATAATTAAAAGAAGAAGAATCCCATCCTATTAAAAAACCATAGCCAAAACAGAAGGATCCATGTCACAGCCTGTTTTTTAATGAACACTATAATCATATAGTAGTGACCAAGACCTCAAAATTCTTTTATATTAAGGGCATGTTTGATTTTGGAAAGTGGCGGTAAATGCAGAGTAAAGATTCATCATTATTTATTCAGCAATTCTCATTTCTTATTTGAAGTTGGCAGTGACAGGTTGAAACTTTTGGCCCAAAACAGTGGACGAAAAAAATTTAGGAGTCCAAAAACCATGAGGCCTACTATAATGTATAGATCATATCCATGCCGTCCATCCATTTTGCTAACTCATTTTAGGGCAAGAGACAAAAATTTGGACAGATCTAGTGGAACAGTGCACCACACTAGATTAAGAAGTGGGAATTAAACTTTTACCATTAATAATTGCTTGAGGTCATAAATTTTTTTGATCAATCTGATTTTCTCGTTTTCCCTTTATCCATGTCTGTCTAATATTATGAACAAGCTAGACGACAAATAAACATTAGTGTGGGCCCTAGAAAAGCATTGACTTTTAATGATTAAGATCCATTCTAACCATTGTTTCATGTTTTGTGGTCCATTTTAATTGTAAATTTGACTCATTTTTTGATACATGCCTTACAATGGGCTTATGGAACCGATGGACGGTATAGATATAACATATTCATTATAGTTGACCCTATATTTTTATGCATATATAAATAAATGAAATTCAATTAAATTTATTACCATTTACGAGACAGTAATTCTTCAGGAAAACAAATTGACGTAAAAGCGCATAATGACCTATTTGCATGGTATTTACGGGCGTTCAGCATGCATGCATTGGGATTAAAAAGAGGACAAGACATCTTCCATGCTCTCGATGTGTACCTTACCATAATAATACCCGTCCTTCGTTTGTATGTATTCTCACGTGCACCTCTCTCTTCTCACAAAACAACAGCAACGTCAGTTCAGACAATCTGCCAAAGTCCTTTCTGCCGTCCTCTCAATACGATCACGTGATGCTTCCACCTTTGCTATCGCCAAAGCCCCACCACCAGACAACACCATATATGAATACTCGCGGGAGTAGCTTTCTTATCGTACTCTCCCCCTGACACGTGGCGCACGTGAGAGAGATCTATCCCCGTTCATCAGGTGGGCCCCACTGAAAATATGTGTATATCACATGACCTGAAGCTTGGGCTGATTCTATCATCAGGTGGGGCATGTCGCAGTCAACCATGATCCTTGAGCCACAGGTCGGCCTCATTGCCAGATGAACGGTCCGGATCTCACTTGCTTTGTTGGAACACGAAGGTAGAGTAGGACTTTGAGGACGACTCTATGAATATGTGATTTATCCACGCCGTCCATCCGTTTTTCCATATCATTTTAGTTCATGAACCCAAATTTGAATCATAATCAAAGCTAAAGTAGACCACATCACAGGAAATAGTGGGGGTGATGATGTACACCGTTGAAACCTTCCTGAGGGACACAGAAGTTTTGGATCAAGCTGATATTTTTTTTTTCAATTAATATAGGTGAGACCTTATGAAGATGTAATAAACATCACTGTGGGACCTAGGAAAGTTTTAACCGTTGACATCACGAACCCCTCACTCTTTCCTGTGGTGTGGTCCACTTGAGCTATAGATGTGCTTCAATTTTGATATCACGCCATAAAATGATCTGTAAAAACGGATGAACGGCGTGGATAAAACATAAACATCACAGTGGACCCCACATAGTCCTGCCACCGTGCTGGCGTGGTCACCACGGTAAACCGCGTCCTGATTTTCATGGCTACTCGCACTCGCACCAATTGCACTTCTTCACGCTGATATATTCTTGCGATTTCCGAATCTCTCTCTCTCTCCCTCTATCGTCTCCATCCTTCCTGAAAACTGCTCACTCGCCCATTTTCAGGAATCTCTTCCAAGCTTCCACATCTCATCTTCTTACAGTCTAAGAACTTAAGACGGCCCTTCGATCGACAGAGCGCATTTTAAGCAGACATGTTTGATCTCTACACAGTATCAAGTAAGCTAATTTGCATGGATTTTCTTGGTAGATTGCAGAGATTGTATATGAAGATCACTAAGTTCATGTGGAACTCGATACATACAGCCGATAATCGAAAATCGAAACAAACCCATTTGAAATATTCATGATTTGAATCAGTCTCTGTGATTACACGTGGGTGTACTGCAACAGATAGAACATATATGCAAGAGTAGGACTTATAGCTGTTTAGGGTTATCTTGTTTACATGTATATCATGAGGTGAACACTTAGTAAAATCCAACAACCCAGATGGTGCAGTAGCACGATTGATGATGACCGTCGCTTTTGTAGGCCGGTCGTGGGTTCTGGTCTCTCTCATACTGTCTTACTGGAAAATTACTGTGGGGAATTTGGATTAGGTTAATGGTAGTTTTCATTTGACTCTTTAGTGTTTGTATTTGCATGAAATGCAGTTCAAGCATGTTGAAATCTTTTACATAGCTATATCATAGCTGGAGTGAGAAATGCTACACAGCTTCATAAGTTCTTTGAAGTGTTGTCCCTGCCATTCATGTGGAAAATCTTGATCTGGTGGGCCTGATGGACCACACCAAAAAGAAGAAAATAAAAGAAAGAAATGGGGGGGAAAGTGACTGAAAGATCCTAACCATTCTATCCTTGTAAATTCTGGTTATTGGATGTGCACCGCTGAGAGTCTATTCCTACTACAAACCTATTAGCTAGGTTGATTTTTGGGCTATGGTCCATTCACAAAATGGTCGATGCAAGAAGCATCCAAGCTAAGCCATTCTCCACTGTCAATTTTCATACGATGATCATGATAGAATAGATAACACATCTACTCACACCCCTCAAATTCAAATCAGCCCAATCTTCAGGCATACAATCAGCTACTTTAAATCATGGATATTACCCTTCTGAAAATCAGCAGCTTTAAATCATGGATATTCTCCTTCTGTTTCTATTTTTGATAATCTCAACAACTGTTCATGTAATCCTGTAAAACTATATATAATACACAGCCTAAGGAGTCATTAATACTCGGCATTCAACAGCCAGCACAGATTTTCAAGGCATGGATCGTTAATTTTTTACCTGAAAGGTGATCGTGTGAGAAGAGTAGGCCGACTGTACGTAGGTCTCACATGAGGGTCCTCTGGTTGAGTCACTTAAGTCATGATAGTTCGTTTGATAGAGATTTTTTCTTATTTTTTAATTATTTAGATGAAGTTGAGGTTTTTTAGTATTTTCAATATCTTTTTCATCTCTCTTTTGAGGTATAAACAAACTTTTGAGTTACAATTAAAAATGATGCTAAAATCATATGAAATTGATCATGTTTGAAAGCCTATTGAGTTAGCAGTCAATGAGCACAACATCATGCAATTCTAACACTGTTGGAGAAAATTATGGCTGGTAGGTAGAGGTGGCAATGGGTCGGGTCGGGTCGGGTCGTTTCCACCTCAACCCTAACCCGACCCAAGTTGAATTCGGGTTGGATTTTCCTAACCCTTACCCAACACAAATTAAACCAGGTCAGCCGGGTTGACCCACATTTTAATGATCAACTAACTAATTTATAAATTAAACTAAATGCATATGACACTAGCATTCAATTGAAAACCAAACCATCTATGTCTTCACATGGTTTTAGATGGTATGGCCCACCTGAGTTTTGTATACAGCTGATTTTTGGGATATCCCATGACCTAAAGGAGACCCATCAAATGCACGGGGTTGATGTCTGACATGTGGGGCCCACACAGCTTTTCCCATGAGGTCGACCTCATAGTACCACTTCCCTATATATATATATATATAAACTGAGGCTTTTTTTTATAGAGTATTTCTATTATGCAAGTATTGAAAGAGAAAAATAAATGGATATAATGGAGTGCAGATTTAAAGCATACCCCTTTAATCATCAACGTAGTTAGAGTAATTGGATGATTCTTCAGACACGTCAATTGAATTTATTGAATTGATAGACATGTGGACCATTCTCAACAAGGTATGTGAGAGAAAAAAAAAACTATCTATTATTTAACTAATAAGAAAATCATTATATAATAGTCTTAGGGCCCATCGTAATGTTCATTAAATTGACAGACATGTGGACCGTTTCCAGCTAGGTGTGTGAGAAAAAAAAAACTAAGTATTATTTAACTAATAAGAAAATCAATATATAATAGTCTACTTAACCCCTATATGATTCGGGTCGGGTCACCTTTAACCTTAACCCGACCCATAAAAATTCGGGTCGGGTCGAGTCAACCTAAAAATTAAATTCGGGTCAAATTTTCCAACCCTAAACTAAAAAATTTCGAGTCAAGGTCAGGTCGAATTTTTTCAGGTCTACTAGTAGGATATGTAGGATTGTAATGGAATCAAGGGATAACACCTTGATCCATAGCTCAAGTGATAGACTGAGTGAAGATAACCTAGTTTCAACACCGAGGTCTTCTTGTCAATTCCAATTGGGGGGGGGGGGGGGGGGGGGGGGGGGGGGTAACATTGCAGTGTGACTAACACCTCGTTTCAACACTAAGGTCTTGGTATCGATTCCCAAGTGGGGGATGGCTAACAGTGGGTGGGGTGGGTGTACTAACAATGGAGTGTATGTACTAACCCCCCCCCCCCCCCCCAAAAAAAAAAAGGGATATTTTTCATTTTTAATATTCTACAGAATGGTCGTATTAGAAGTTGGGATGTCAAATAAAAAGACCTAGATAATTAGGGTTAGGAGCTAGTATAAATATGCTCATTGCATTATAATTTGATAGTTTACTTGTTAATAAATAAATTAAATGTCTAAAATTAAAAGTTTATAAAAAAATTAAAAAAATTATTTTTCTATGTGAGAGAAGAAAAAGGGCTTATCCCTTGAATTTTCAGTTTTGCCTTCTGGTCACTGAGCTGCTTGCCAAATTTGACTCAACCAACATCATTTTATTACTGAGTTGCTCGCCAAATGATGGCATCGTTTATCAATCGGCAATCATTGCCGTCAATCTTCACTATTATCACGAACAGCCCCGCATGTCGTTTTGGACCATAACAACAGTCCTCGTCAATGGCTCACTAAATTATTGGTGTTGGTCATGGCACATAATTCTCATATTAATTACTTAGATAAAGTTTTTTAGTATTTTCTTTACTTTTTTCATCTCTCTTTTGGGTATCAAACAAACTTTTGAGGTATCAAATGATGCTAAACTGATCTGAAATTAATTCCAGTTGAAAGCTTATTGAGTTAGCAGTCAACAGCCACAAGATCTTGTAGTTCTAACACCATAAGAGCAAATTCTAGGAAGAAGTATATGTAGGGTTGTAACAGGATAAAGGAATAGTTTTTTTTTTTTTCCATTTTTAATATTCTTTAGAAGTGGTTGTATTAGAAGTTGGGATGTCAAATAAAAGATCTAGATTAATTAGGGTTAGTAGTTAGTATAAATATGCTCACTGTATTATAATTTGATAATTTACATTTTTATAAACAAATTAAATATCTAAAATTAAAAGTTTATAGATTTTATGAAATTTTGTTTTTTCTCCATGTGAGAGAAGAGAAAGGGCTCTATATCCCTTGAATTTTCAGTTTTGCCTTATGGTCACTGAGCTGCTTGCTGAATTTCGACTCAACCAACATCATTTTATTACTGAGTTGCTCGCAGAATGATGGCATCATTTATCAATCGGCAATCATTGCCGTCAATCTTCACTATTATCACGGACAGCCCCACATGTCGTTTTGGACCATACCAACAGTCGCCATCAATGGCCCACTAAATCATTAGTGTTGGTCATGGCACGTAATTCTCATATTAGATTTCTCTAACCAAGACATTCTGGTGTTGTAGTACACGATCCTATCCATGAATCCTTAGCCTTGAAAACTCGACTCAACTTGAAAGCAAGTCCACTTGAGTTGACTAAAACAAGTTTTTATGAGTTTTCCAATATTAATTATTTACTATTAAGAAAGTAAAAAATAATAAAGGACAACAAGAGACCCCAGTTTAAAAGCATGAAAACTAGACTCAACTTGAAAGCGAGTCCAGTTGAGTCGACTAAAAACTAAAGAGTTTTTATGAGTTTTCCAATATTGTTTACTATTAGGAAAGTAAAAAATAACATGAATTTCTGCCTAATCGAGTCGAGATTTATTGGATTTTTTTTTTCTTTTGATTCAAGTTGGGTTTTGATCAAGTCACGATGAGATAGAGTTTTGCTTGCGTCATGTGTTGGAGAGCCTTCGAATTACATGCTCGGTTTGGGTGCTTAGACCGATCGGGCGACTGGTTTGGCCATTTGGCCCAGATACATGTGAAGGCTGGACAAAATTTGTGGCCCTAGACCAGTCGGGCGACCGGTCTGAGGGGGGCTCCGACCGGTCGGGTGACCGGTCGGCTGTGAGGCAATGTCGGGTCTGTGTGAAGTTTTTCTCCCTGGACTGTTTATTGCAAGGTGCGACCGGTCGGCTGTGTACGCGGAGTTCTTGCGCAATCCGCAGTACTACGCAAGGTGTTTCTATTTTCGAATTTCTTCCTATTTAAGGTGTTGTAATCCAACTTAGAGATGTATCCTAAAGTGTCCAAGGTTTCCTATTCTTTCTAGGAAGAAGGAAGATGTGTGTGTGAGAGAGAACTTAGGGTTTTCTCTGTTTTTCCTTGCTAGTGGGCTATTAATCTCTGTAATCTTCTGATATTCATAGTAAATCAGTTTTGTGCCGTGGTTTTTTATCCTTTGAGGGATTTTTCTACTTAAATTCGGAGTCTCCTTGTGATGAATGCTTGTGTGTGATTGATTGCATCTTGTTTACTTAGTTTGATTTCACATTACTTCATGTGTTCGGCGTTCCGCTTCCGCTACTGGCTTTCCCAACATCATGGTGAAATCTGGTCAAATTGTGTCGAGTCAGGCAAGTTGAGTTTTTTTCAAGTTTTAAAACTATGCAAAACATTACCCTTATAATCATGCAAGAATCACCATTCAACTGGTGGCTCTCAAATGGATGATTAAAAGTAAAACTGTGTGATCCAAATTCAAGGGTCAAAATCATACCTTTACTATCATTTATACACTGTGATTTGGTCTGCATCCAAAATCTAATCAACGATTTGGGAGGGTCTGGATTGCTTTATCCTCGGTTTGAGTAAATACCATAAAATTGCAGCTGCTATTATCATATGAACTATGGTTTTGCCACAGGATAAATGCTTCTTTTCCATATTTCTTTGAATAATAGAAAACTTTGTTGAAGCATTGATTTTATGCTGTCTCCAGTTTTTAGGGAATTGATATCTACACCCACACTCATTGATAGATGCACCCTTTCTCTTTTGCTTTTGGTAATACTATTACAAAGTTGTACCACAGTATTTATCAAGGATCTTTCATGCCAATAGATTATTAGTAAACCATGTTTAGGAAAAGAGTCCAGCTATTAGGGGAAGCGGATTAGGTACTAACCCCACCAGGACACTGAGGAGAAGGACGGGGTGCGTGGCACCTCATCATTGGTGGAGAGCTGGTCAGGCCCGCACTGATGTGATGGTGGTGCGCTAACAGCCCTGTCACATTGGTGTGGGCCCCACTGCTCTTCACCAATGACGAGATGCCACGCAGCCCATCCGTCTCCTCAGCGTCCTAGTAGGGGTAGTACCTAATCCACTCCCGCTATTAGGGCTGTCTACAGGCCGGGCTCAGGTGGAGCCAAGGCCTGTCCAAGCCCATCCCATGAAGTACAACCTAGGCCCAGGCCTGTGACAGGTCAAAAGAAACAGTCCTGAGCCTGGCCCAGAATAATTACAGAAGACCAGAGCGGGTGGTGGACCACCCGCTTTTATGCAAGATCTGGGCTGTTCATTAAGTGACCCCCCACGCATGATATATGAAAAAAATACCCTTTGAACCCAGATCGGGCCAGGCTTGGCTGGGTTGATGGGCTTTTGGGCATATAGCACGAACCCAGCCCAATAATACAAAGTAAAATTTAGGCCTGGGCCTGGACCTGGACCACCAGCTTAATATTTCATTACAAACCCGGACAAAAGCGCACTAGATCCAAAAGCCTGCTGGCCAGCCCGGCCTATTGATAACCCTATCTATAATCATAAGGGAAACATTGGCATAAGCAATAAAGGAGCCACAACTGAACATCTTCAAAACTATTGTTGTTGACTTGTGAATGGGCCGGGCTTGAGCCATGGTGAGGTGAGCCTACCTAGTTGGCTAGGAGTGTGCCTGCGATTTATCCATGGAAACATAGCCGGATCCCAATAGAAGATGCCCTTATATCTAGCCTTATGTATGGCCCATTTGGGGCCTAAAAATGGGCCCACATATTCCATTGGCCTAATTCGACGTCCAGATTACATAGGACAGCCTGAGAGGTAGATGGGAAAACCAGGTCTACCAACAGCCCTACCATTCAGCTGACAATGTGATGGACCAAGTTGAGAACCAGCCCCACCTGTTTCTATTTTGATTTGAAATTCAAGGCCAAGTCCGACCTAACCCAGAGCGTTTATCTGTTTAGCCTAGCATTTAGGCCCAGATGCCTAAAAAGCAATCCAACCTTTGACCATGATGGGCCAAGTCCAACAGGCATTCAGGATAGCCGGGCCCGGCCCAGCCCATTAACATCCATACTCTCGAGTAGTTGGTCCAACTTAATTTTGATGCAACACCTATGGAAAATCTGGGTTCAGAACCAAAAGGATGGTTTCCATGTAATAACATAATCATAGTTTAAAAACATGAAACTCAAGCAAGTTTCTTGAAAATTCATACAAGTTTTGAATCTTTTTTGTCAGTATCATGGAATGTTAAAAAGTATAAATAATATATACATAATGCTGAGTTGTGTCGGGTCATATCGAGTTTTTTCAAGTTCTTGTCGAATTTCATGATGATTCAAGTTTTGACGGAGTCGAGTCAACTCGGGTGAGTCAAGTGGAGTTTTTTTTTGAGTTTTTAAACTACGAATAGAATTATCATCCCTCTCAAGTTCGCCTGAAATCAAAATAATCTGAAATTCTATTTTTGGGTTTTAACATCCAAACCTGGCATTATATGATGTACTTCATCAATTCACAGATGAATTTATATGCACTTACAAAGAACAGTCCACTCCTTCATGTGGTGGAAAGATACCTTCTCTGAGTTATAATCCTTTGATCTGAGATATGCCTGCATCCATATTCCAGACCAAAATTTACTTCCCATTTCATGATAAGTAGCAATGCAATATCTGCATAAACAAACAAGAAGTATTCTGCAATACTAGATGGCATGGTGCTGAAATAAAGGGGAATGATCATATGTGTTTGAAGGTATGGTACTTACCAGAAGTTCAAGCTGTGGGGTCCACATGTGATGTGTATGCAGAATCCAAACCGTGAAACTTCTGGATGGAATGTGGAGTCCATGTCATTGTGTATATGTCATCCAATCCATTCATCAGGAGCACCCCATCAGGACGAAGAACACAAATGACACTCAAGCCATTCTAAAATTTAGGCAGGCCACAACAAGTGAACATATAGGTTTTAGGTGTGACTGCTCATTGCTCATTGTGGTGTGTCCATGAGGATGTATGGGTGCCCATGAGGATGATCACCCGATGCACAGTTTGGATTCCACTTACATGTCAAGGATGGGCCCCACACAACTCGAATGTAGGATTACCAGGCGGCAATCCTATGTGCATCCCAGTAATATTTAGGTGGGCCACATACTGTAATTCTGGAGATATACCATATAGTAGAATGTATATGATCATTTCCTGAAAGAAATGGTGGTAGTTTGGCATTTTTATCGAAGGGCTAGACTACTATGAGCATTTTCCACCATTTCCTAAACAACAGTGGCTCATTCACCGGACAAGTGGATCACCGGTGGGCCATTGTATGGGCTCCATTGTTGAAGGAGCATATCCCAAATGCCACACTAGTTGGACTTTCTTAGCCATCCACTTGGCAGAAATCAAATGGACCGTTAAAAAGAAAACGATTCGCGGTCCAAATCGGTAGCTTAAGATCATCAGATCAGTGCAATTTGGGCAATCTGGATCGATGTATAGTGAGTCACCGCCAGTCAAGAAATGGTCGAACATGTACATAGTAGCACAGCCCTTTATTGAATGTTTCCAGTCAGTTAAAAGAGCCATGATTAATCACTCTCTTGTGTTTAAACAGTTTTCATTTTGATCAATTAGACTCCAATATGTAATTGACCCATGATAGATTCAAATTGAATCGAACGGATAAAAGAAACCCAGAAATATTTATGGAAAAAAAAAAGAAGGAAAAGAAAACATCTTGCTTTTAACAATAATTCGTCGAGGAGCTTACGGCATTTTCATTGTTTGGCAGAATTCCAATCTCTTCGACATTGGCAAACATGGCCGCTGTTAAGCTCGCCTTGTTTCTGGGAAGAACTAATCATATTTCTCCAGCTTGCGTTCCTCGGAAGCTCATTCATCCAATTCCTACAGAAAAGAATCAATGTACCATGCAAATGGAGATCAGCATTCAAGGAAAATGGAACACAGAATCACTCAGCCGAGAAGCTTCCACTGTTTGGCTTGAATGTTAGTTTCTCATACAAAGCCAGTATTGTCTGCTGTTCATTGCCATTGGCAACTCACCTGCTGATACTACTGTTGCTGCTATTGGAAGGCAATGGACAGAGCCGTTGCGGATCTTCCCGATTGGTTCTTTCAGCAGAACTAGTGCAAGCAGTATCGTGGTTGGTTACATTGGTCATGGTTTTGAATTTTCGGAAAACAAGGTCTGTTAAGCTTCCTTGGATTATTCGAGTGTGGTGTGTCTGCAGCTTCTTCCAGTTGGCGATCCAGGCAGCTATTGATGTCCATGCAATCGTCACACACCATGGATTCCCAGGCGTAACTCAATATGCTGATTTTCTCAGTATGCTTGCGTGCACCTACCTGTCAGGTATTTCTATCAGAGGAACAACAGGCATCAGCTTCTCTTCAAGCAGTATCACAGAACCGCTTTTGTACGCTTCTGCAGAAAAGCGAGCAGAAGGCAAAGTGCCATCCGCATACGGAAGTGCGACTCTCCTACAACTCATCACCTTCTCCTGGCTCAATCCACTGTTCGTCGTCGGAATCAAGAAGCCTATTGAACAGAATGAGATACCAGATGTTGATATCAAAGACTCGGCCGAATTCCTCTCCCACGCATTTGATGATGATCTGAAGAGGACCAAAGAAGGAGATGGCCCACAGACCCCATCTATCTACAAAACCATCTACCTTTTTATTAGAAAGAAGGCGGCAATCAACGCAGCTTTTGCGGTGGTCCATGCAAGCGCCTCCTACGTTGGTCCTTACCTGATTGACGACTTTGTGAAGTTCCTAAGCGAGAAGAAGCAGCGCAGCCTAAAAGGAGGTTACATTCTGGCCCTTGCATTCCTATGCGCCAAGATAGTCGAGACGATCGCACAGAGGACAATGGATTTTCGGTGCCCGGCAGTTGGGTCTGCGCCTAAGAGCAGCTCTTATATCCCACATATACAAGAAGGGCCTACATCTATCGAGCCAATCGCGGCAAAGCCATACAAGCGGAGAGATCATCAACTACATGAGTGTTGACATCCAACGGGTCACTGACTTCATCTGGTACTTGAACATAATCTGGATGCTGCCGATACAGATTTCACTCGCAATCTATATTCTCCACATGAATTTGGGCCTTGGGTCTTTGGCGGGATTGGCGGCAACAATGTTGGTCATGACCTGCAATGTGCCAATTACCAGGATACAGAAAAGACTGCAGTCGAAGATCATGGAAGCAAAAGATGAGCGCATGAAAGCCACATCGGAGATTCTCAGGAACATGAAGACTCTGAAACTTCAAGCCTGGGACACCCGATACCTCCACAAGCTGGAAAGCTTGAGGAAGATAGAGTCCAACTGGCTGTGGAAATCACTGCGGCTGTCAGCAATCACAGCGTTCATTTTCTGGGGTTCCCCCACATTCATTTCAGTTGTGACATTCGGTGCTTGTATGCTGATGGGCATCCCACTTACGGCCGGGAGAGTGTTATCTGCACTGGCAACATTCAGAATGCTACAAGATCCGATCTTCAATCTCCCAGACTTACTGTCTGTGCTGGCACAGGCAAAAGTTTCGGTCGATCGAGTCGCGGCGTACCTCCAAGAGGATGAAATCCAATCAGATGCAGTTGAATTCGTGCCAAGGAACGAAATGGAGTTTGAAGTCGAGATTGATAGTGGGGAATTCAGCTGGGACCCGGACTCTAGAAACCCAACGCTTGGCGGATTGCAGTTGAAGATCAAGAGGGGAATGAAAGTGGCAGTCTGTGGAACGGTTGGTTCGGGAAAATCCAGTCTGATCTCATGCATACTTGGAGAAATACCAAAACTTTCAGGGACCGTGAAGATCAGCGGCACCAAAGCTTATGTTCCTCAGTCCCTCGTGGATACTGACAGGCAATGTTAGAGAAAATATCACCTTCGGAAACCCATTCGACAGTGACAAGTACAATAAAACGATCCAGGCATGTGCCTTGACTAAGGATTTTGAGCTCTTCTCCTGCGGGGACCTGACAGAGATTGGAGAAAGAGGCATTAACATGAGTGGTGGCCAAAAACAGAGGATACAAATTGCTCGGGCCGTTTACCAGGATGCTGATATATACCTTCTCGACGACCCTTTCAGTGCTGTGGATGCTCATACAGGCAGACAACTATTTGAGGTTGGTTTCTTCTTCTTCTTCTTCTTCTTCTTCTTCTACTTCTGCTCTTCTGCTTCTTCTTTGAGACAATTCCAACATGGAAATGCTCTCTAACAAGCAATAGAATTCGAAATAGAATCAAAGTTGAAAATTAAGGAGAGCCTAAGATTCTAGCTAGATTGTACAACCCTCCTAGTAGACCAGTGAGCTACTTGTAGCAACTCCCAAGAAGAGCCAAGTTGATGTAGGACGGGTCATGGATGACTCATGGAGTCTAAGATTGCACAAATTCGAATTTGGGCCGGAAGGGCCCTAGGCAAAAACAGCCTAAACATGCACTATAGCTTACGACGGCCGTAACTTTGCAGTTAGTTATCAGATTAGAATGCATAGTTGTTGAAAAGCTATTAACGAGCTCTACATGCTGGCCCATCAACCCAGGCTCATTGGCACCCAAATGGATTTACAAAATTCAATCGTTTCAGGGGTCAAATTTGAGTCTGAAGTTAAAAATTACTATTTTTAGTCAGTAAGTTATGTTTTTTCTCTTTTCAGGGTTATAGGAGTCAGGTTCCAGTCCAAAATCTTTGTTTCATCCGTATAAGTGTTTCTCATGACAACCCAAATGATAAAATGAAATGGCACAGCTGAGCCTCTCAATTTATCTTTTTTTCTCGTCGACTTTCATATAATTTCTATGTACTATGTATTTATAATCATGGAGCCTACAGCTATCCATCATTTTCTACACAGCTCTTCCTACTTGGCATACAAAAAATTCCACTTTCCACTAAATGTTTCTCCTAAACTTGGTTTAAATAAAAATTCCAACTGCTCTTACAATAAATCTACAGTTTGCCATTTTAAATGAGAGTGACATCTCATCAGTATAGAGAATGTTCTGTGTACACTAAGGCGGATATTTGTTATGCAGGACTGCATGATGGGGATTCTAAAGGACAAGACTATACTGTATGTTACCCACCAAGTTGAGTTTCTTCCAGCAGCAGACCTCATTCTGGTATGCATGATCTCTTGTATTTAGCTTTTCACCTGTTCGATTGATCACCCATCTCTTAGGATAATAGAATGATATTTGATACTCCTCAAGTAAAATGTGGGACGCTATTGCAACCTACGTTTGTATGGCTCAAAGTTCTAATTATCACAGTCTAGAATCTAATGTGGCAAAATCAAACAATTAAGGGCTTGTTTGGATGCTCAGTTGGACTGAATTGCAATGCCATGCATCGATCCCTTATTATGAGTAGTGTGGGACCAGACCCAGTCAATTTTTTTCCGCCGCTTATTGAATTGACTGATTGAAAATAAGCTCAATTGAACATCCACATAAAGCCTTTCTAACTGAGGAGTACATAACTGATTAGGACAGAAGCTTTTCTTCAACAGGTAATGGAAAATGGAAGGATCGCACAGGCAGGTAAGTTCGAAGAGCTTCTACGACAGAATATAGGATTCGAGGTGTTAGTTGGTGCACACAGCCAAGCTCTAGAGTCGATTGTCACAGCTGAAAATTCAAGTAGAACATTTGAAGCATCCAAAAGAAAGACAACAGAATCCTCTAATGAAAATGATTCTGATTCGGAAGCTACATTGGACACTCAACTTGAGAATTGCACCAGGCACGAGTCCGATTTAGAGATCACGGATAAATCAGGTAGAATAATGCAGGATGAAGAAAGAGAGAAAGGGAGCATAGGCAAGGACGTTTACTGGGCTTACTTGACCGCGGTGCGCGGTGGCGCTATGGCGCCAATCATAATCATAGCACAGTCACTCTTCCAGATATTACAGATAGCAAGCAACTACTGGATGGCATGGGCTACTCCTCCTACAACAGGGACGGCACCGATGGTGGCGATGAGCTTTGTTTTTCTTGTTTATATAGTTCTCTCGGTTGGAAGTTCGCTGTGCGTGCTGGTCCGAGCAACGCTATTAGCAATAACCGGCCTTCATACTTCCCAAAAGTTCTTCAGCAACATGCTTCATAGCATCCTCCGTGCGCCGATGTCTTTCTTCGATTCTACACCGGCTGGAAGGATCTTAAACAGGGTTAGTATTTGTATAAATACCCAAGAAGACATGTTACATATGAAAGTAAAATTACAGTATAATACTATTCAAATACACTATTTACTATTTAAATTATTACTATGGACATGTCAAGGATAAACGAAAGAAAACTAAGGAAAGCAAACAGTTTTCCTTTGATGTGATTCCTCTGTTTGAGAAACATAAAGAGAATAAAATTGATCTCCATTCCACACCAAGGGAGTAAAACCTTCTTTCTTTTTTTCTTCAAAATGTGAAGTGCTGGGAGAACAGGTTTCCCTCTAAAAAAGTGCAACCCAAACATTAGAAAATGTAAAGGAAAAGCATTTTCCAAGATTTATTTTATTTATTTATTTATTTATTTTTGTAAGAAAACAAACAAGTGCATAGGGTTTCCTTCCCCAAGCACTGATGTCAATTTATCAACCACTTATGCCACACTTTTACTTTCCCTTTCCTTCCCCTAGTTTACCCCAATCTAAACACACCCTACGATGTCTAGCATGCCACATCCGTGCCTACCTAACATCAAAACACATGTTTGTGTCCAACTGGCATAAATGTATGGCATGCATGCATGTGTGTGTGTGTGTGTGTGTGTGTGTGTGTGGAGAGAGAGAGAGAGAGAGAGAGAGAGAGAGAGAGATGGGAAAGAACTAAGTTCAGATTATGTAGCCTTTTAACCGTCTTACTCACAGGTGTCTACAGACCAAAGCGTACTAGATTTGGAAATTGCGAACAAGTTGGGTTGGTGTGCTTTCTCGATAATACAGCTTCTGGGGACTGTTGCAGTCATGTCCCAGGTAGCATGGCCAGTTTTTGCCATATTCTTTCCCGTGACGGCGATCTGCATATGGTACCAAGTAAGATACTGATGTTCTAGGATAGTGATCTTATTCAGATATTATTAGAAAAAGATATCTGCAATCTAAGATTTGATTATGTTCATTGCAGCAATACTATATACCAACGGCCAGAGAGCTGGCCCGCTTATCGGGAATTCAAAGGGCCCCAATTCTTCACCATTTTGCAGAATCACTTTCCGGAGCTGCAACCATCAGGGCATTTGGCCACGAAGAACGTTTCATCTATGCAAACCTTGGCCTTATAGACAACCACTCAAGGCCATGGTTCCACAATGTTTCGGCAATGGAATGGCTTTCGTTTAGACTAAACGTGTTATCAAATTTCGTTTTTGCATTTTCATTGGTTTTGCTCGTGAGCCTCCCTGATGGAATCATTAACCCAAGTGAGTTTCAAATACGAGTTTTGTCTGTGTTTGGATGCAATATTCAATTCAATTGCAATTGTTAGTTCAACAAAGCGGAAATCACCAAATTGTAGTTGCATTTCTCAGTATTAAAATTTCCATGCCTGTACTCTAAATTGCAATTACATTACCTTCAAATTGGACTAGAAAGAAGTGTAACCGCAATTCAAGGCACACCCACAACACGGGTTAAAGGAAATGTCTTATTTCCTCCCAATTTAACTAAAAGTTCACAATTCAAATTCAGTTGTGCATCCAAACACACCCTTGTGAATCCCCCAGAGAAATTGTTCCTGATAATATGCGAGAAAATCCCAGGAGATCTGATCAGAAATGTTGTGGGATACAGGCATCGCAGGGTTGGCGGTGACGTACGGACTGAATCTGAACGTGCAGCAAGCCTCTGTCATCTGGAATATGTGCAACACAGAGAATAAAATGATTTCCGTCGAAAGGATCCTACAATATTCGAGAATTAAAAGCGAAGCTCCTTTAGTGATTGAAGAATGTAGCCCACCAAACAACTGGCCTGCAATTGGAACAATATGCTTCAGAAACTTGCAGGTATGGCCTCTAAGTCTAAACACATCCATTTGTGGGAAATCTGAGCAATACATCAGGTGGGCTCCACCTTGAACTGTCCCACAAACACTAACATGCACTAAACCGAACTCATAAAATTGCATCATGTGACCGTCCATGCCGGATTCATGTTCTATATCATTTAACACGAGTTTGATTGCACTATAGATCAAGTATGCTGAACAATTGCCGTCCGTCTTGAAAAATATTACATGCACATTTCCGGGAAAGAAGAAGGTGGGAGTTGTAGGACGGACTGGGAGCGGGAAATCTACCCTCATACAGGCTATATTCCGCATCGTGGAACCTACCGAAGGAAGCATCGTGATCGATGATGTGGACATCTGCAAGATAGGCCTTCATGACCTGAGATCAAGACTCAGCATCATACCACAAGACCCAACAATGTTTGAGGGAACCGTGAGAGGAAACCTGGACCCATTAGGGGAATTCTCTGACATTGAAGTATGGGAGGTAAGTCTACAAGATTCACCACAACAATTTCAAATTAACTGCTTCCCTGCATATATATATCAAACAAAACTCGTTACTCGGGATTGGCTCATTTGGATTTGAAAACTAATACAGTTAATACATGCATACATACGTATGTGCAATGGCATGGGCATACAAAAGTATTGCAGAATGAGCAAAAAACTGCACAAGCAAATGCCTAATTGGATATGAAGAGGTCAATAAGAGGAATTATAGGGACACACAAGATTCCCCTCATGTGGGTCCCACCCCATGGTTCAGAGGTCCAAACTATTGATCTGATGGGGCTCAGAGTGGGACCCTTTGATATTTTGCATTTTCTCCACTGAATGTGGACAGTTGCAGTATTTTCTTGCGTATGCTAATGGAAGTGTTGTCATCATTCGATCTTTCGTGATTTACATGACATCCCTTATCCATGAAAAAGGTTCACCAGATAAGTGGTTCAGATCACTAGACCATGAGACCCACATGCAGGGGATCCTGTGAGAGTTAGCAGACTGTAAGTTTACTGAAGAGAATAATTACTCCATCCATAAAAATAAATTAAAAAAAAAAAACTTCTCTATCAATTTCGCTAATTTTTGAACAAGAACAAACTGTGATTTTCTAATTAAATCACCCAAATCGGACTTACCTGCATAATAGAATTTGAAATTTTGGGCACCACTGCTTACTGTTGGTGGCTTGTTACAACTATTCAGGCGCTGGATAAATGTCAGCTCGGTGATTTGATGCGTGAAAAGGAAAAGAAGCTGGATTCATCAGGTAGGGACAATTACCATATTCTAGTGTATAGAATGATACAAGTTCTTGAGTTCTCTAGCTATTTTTAAGTTCAAAGTGGCTGATAGATAGCTATCTTACTTACAGTGGTCGAAAATGGAGAGAATTGGAGTGTCGGCCAGCGGCAGCTGTTCTGTCTTGGAAGAGCCTTGCTGAAGAGAAGCAGCATTCTCGTCCTCGATGAAGCAACTGCCTCAGTAGACACTGCAACTGACGGTGTCATACAGAAGATCATTCGTCAGGAGTTCAACGATCGGACAGTGGTAACCATAGCACATAGAATCCACACAGTTATAGACAGTGATCTTGTTCTTGTTCTCAGCGAAGGTATGGATCTTAAAAGGCATTCTGCAATGGAAATTACTATGTATTTAGACTTTAGAAGTCTATGATCCAGTTCGAATTCTTTGAACCTTACTGATGTGGGGCCCGCCCAAGTGATCCTACATTTGATCAGCAAAAAACACTGGATAAGAGGAATCTGCCATAGATTGCTCATGAATTAATGATAACTATGATTAGATGGTTACAGCCATGCAATAAGGCCATGTAAAATGGATAGGAAGATCTTACGATCCATTTTGAAGGCCCTTGTTTGAAGGGACTTGATTGTCCAATCAGTGGTGAGATTGGGGCCATGCGACATCCACAGTGGACCCCTCCTATCTAATGGCCCACCATGGCACCATGATAATAGTTGGGCCCATGTGAGCCTAATAAGGTACAAAGAATTTGCATTGCATCTGTGAGTCCCTACAAACCTATAGCCAATGGTTCGGTGATCCAGACCATTGACTTGATAGGCCCCATTGTGGATAGGGGATTCTCCAAAAACTCCCAGGTTGGATGAACGTAATCTTTCGACCTATCACCTGCAAACAGACATTTGAGAAATAAAATACAGCAATAGCCCATGATCAATAGAACATAGACGAAGGACTGAAGGGTTTGGACCATCCAACCTGGAGATTTTCTCGAGCACCCAACGGATCAATAGCCTGCATAATCAAACCATGGGGGCCCTATAATTCACAAATACAATGATTCTACATGTTTTTTTTTATTTAAAATCAATGTCATGTGAGCAGGTCGGATTCTGGAATACGACACGCCAGTGAAACTACTCGAACGAGAGGATTCATCCTTCTCAAAGCTTATAAGGGAGTACGCCTTAAGATCGCAGAACTTCAATAGCTTAGCGAATTCATAAAACGCAACTGGTATACCTTAGAACGAATATAAGAATTTTGGGACACCACAACGAAGGCATTTGATAGCATCTGATCCAGCAGTGGGAAACACCATTTGGTATGATCCGTCCAATTCGATTTTGATGCCAGCTTCCATGATCTCCTGGGTAGACTACATGAGATGGGCGTCGGCTTTGGGTGGAGAAGATCATATTTCCCTGTATCTCTTCAGTAGAGCATTAAGTATCATTGAAAATGTAGCGTTTTTTGTATGAGACCGGAAGAACGATGAAATTGGAAATCATGCATGACTATGAAACTCATTTCTTTCTTGAATGTGGTGCATTGGCTCGAGCCATTCGAAAATAATAAAATGTGGGAATTCAATTCAGAGCACTATCCATTACAGAAAATGTTCGATTCGAAGACCATATCTTATTTTCATAATAACATCAGGGAATGCTCGGCATTGATTGCAATGCAAAGTCTCCGATATAAAAGGCGGTATCCTATCTTATTTCAAATTCTGTAGAAATCAGATTGCAATTGATATGCTTTTATGTTCAAATTACCACCACAAAGTGCTAATACACGTCTATTCTATGAGGAAGCATAGCAAACATTCTCACTGAGAAACTGCTAAAACAGTAAAGATGAAGAATTCGAAGATTATTTCAAACTAGAATGAATCTACTCAAACACTGAATTACATTAAGCTCAGGTTTGGATGCAGCGTTTTCTCAAACTGTAGTTACATTCCTTTCCAGTTTCCAGTACAACCTGAACATGGATTGAAGACGCAGCAACTCGAACTGACTCATTCTGTAGTGAGTTGAACCGTGACACAGCCGAGTAGGGGGGTCACTAATCCAAGCCGAGCCGAGTTGGGCATATTTCGATGGCGATTCATGGTGCCGAACTGGATCGATCTCGACCGAGTCCACTCGGACGAGTTATCAATCCATGTTAAAGTAACACAATTGCAATTTGGAGCCTACTCCCTCTCAATATGAATACTAAGGATGATAGCTCCAATTGGGTTATTTTTTAATCGCAATTCGATTGTATATCACATCCAAACGCAGCCTCATAAAAATTTTAAAAATAAATAAATAAATAAATAAATAAAACTGAAATTTCTTTCCAATCAAAATTCGGAAATGCTCACCTTGGAGATAAAGAAGAGCAATGACACATAGGAATTCTTCTTACCGAATCTCTGCCCACATCCAATGTGGGCCATTGGTGGGCCTACCTAAATCCATCATACATGCCCTTGATCAGATGAAATTGATTATCGTTTGTGGTGTTTTGGGGCCATGTGCAATCCACAGTAGATCCTTCCTATCTAACGGCTATTGATGATCGTAGTGGGCCACCAGGCTCCAGGCGGGATTTTCACCGGAACAGTGTCAGAAGAATACGTACTGGACCATTGATCCAGAAATACAACTGATTGAACAAAAACAAATTGCTTCCAAACAAAGTAGAATCGTTGATTGGATCACCTGAAATTATTTTTTTGAACGGGCGGAACTGATCATCAACGAGCTTCGTTCTTGGTCAATGGCATGGTGGGACCCATCTGATGAATGGGTTGGATCTCCCATGGCTGGGAGATTCCAGATCATGGGCCCTGTGTGGACTAACAAGAGCCTCTTAACCATCCTATGGCGAACATAAATGGACGGTTTAAACGAAACGCTCGCGCGACCACGCGTAATCATGTGGGCGTGACTATTCGGTGACGTGGATGGAGGACTTCGTGTGCATGAGATCCAGGCCGTCCATCAGGTGCGCCACCCTGTGTTTTGATTGGGCCCCAAAAATTAGACCGATTTAAAAGTTTGGATAACTATTTTTTATTGCATTCGGTAGTGACTCCTCCAGTATGGAGCTAGGTACTGGCGGTACTATGATGTTTGTGTTTTATCCACGTTGGCCATCCATTTTTCCATATTATTTTAGGCCATCAGCCCAAAAAATGAGGCAGATCCAAAGCTTAAGTGGACCACACCAAAGGAAACGGTGGGGATTAAACTACCACCGTTGAAAACTTCTTGTGGCCTCCTAGAAGTTTTAGATCAATCTGATTTTTGCGTTTTCCTTTCATCCAGGTTTATGTGACGTTATGAACAGGTTGGATGGCAAATAAACATCATGGTGGACCCTAGGAATGTTTCAACAGTAAGTGTTCAATTCCTACCGGTTCCTGTGTTGTGGTCCACTTGAGCTTTGGGTCTGCATCCTTTTTCTGGATTACGCACTAATATTAGCTCGTAAAATGAATGAACGGCGTGGATGGAGCAGATACATCATGGTGGGGCTCACAAAGCACATATATATGGCATTTATATTTAAATGAAAAGGGCTCATAGACTTTACCCAATGGACGACAAAAGCTCACGTCGAACTATTTTTATATTTTGGTTTTTAAAAGATATAAAAATCATTTTGGTTGGTACCATGTCTCATAATTCAATCCACTTTCAAGAATTCATCTGGCAGCGAAAAAGTCGTCCACCATTATTTGCTAGTGGGGTCCATGTTCAACCATCATAAGATCATTGGATCAGTCATTTTGAACACAATCATTTTGATAGAATGATCTAAACTATCAACTATTTGATTTCACATGGATGCTTCAAGACAAAAAAAAAAAAAAAACAAAACAATCAACGGCCCATATCCAACGGGAATAATTCCGCTGATTGATTATAAAGATTTTTACATACGCATCATTTAGACAACGTTTCATCCACAGCATTGCTCTAGCAGATGGACGGTTCGGATCCACGAACCGTGGCTGCACATGCAGCTGCACAAGACCTGCCCCGGATTGCGACGCAGGCAAAAAAGCACAGCAATTAAAAATGAATCGTATGGCCTGCAATTAATGCCAATAAATTATACGCAACAAACTGATAATGCATCGCGACGTATTGTAATACATACATCACAACTTTAGCCTTTAAATGTGGGTCATCTTCAAATGATCCAGACCGTCCATACGACGAGTATCACTTTGGAATGTTGGAAAGGAAACAAATTAAGCTCTCGATTGGATTATTTCAATCCTTTTGGCAACTTGGCTTTTTTTTTATTTGAACATGACCGATCACCATAATCTCGGAAGGGATCCAAGCCATCCATTGGAGGGATCCAAACGATGATTACTCTTCCAAAAAACAGACCGGTCCATTGATTTGGGAATACTGCGGTTCATGGAAGAAAATGATTGACTGTCCTATTTGTTTCGATTTCCCCATATGATTTTTGGGCAAGGGATCTACATCATGGGACCCACATGATGTATGGCTTGGTGAGATCCATCTGATAGACGGCTTGGATATCACACGAGTGCCACGTTTGGCGTCTTGATGAGCTGTCTAATACGCGTGTGCAAACAAAAACACGTATATACCCCTTAAAGTTCGTCGGCAAAGAATCGAAAGATGACATTCACAAGCATACGAACAGCAATTGTACGCTTGGTATAATGTTATCAGGCCGTCTAAATAATGGCTCTAGATAGATCCTAACCACACATTTAATTGAGTTGGGTGAGGGGCCCACAATTTGGACGGTTTAGTTTGACTTGCATGCACTCCAGGTCATGTGTTCCTATCTCTTTTGGACCAGTCCATGTTCATATTGGTCCCACTAAAATCAATGGTCTAGATCTTGATCACGCACTATACATTGGCACTTGTTCCAATCTCTTCTCTCTTCGCGCGAATCGCCCCGGCAGTTCAAGACATGGATTAGATCGAATCGTTCGTTCCGTTTAGACATGATAGAACAATACAATAATTGCGGTCGTGGATGGGACTCGAACCATCCACGTCTTCTCTAGCGCATGTGCCCCTCTGACACACGTGCAAGAGATCAATGCCACTCATCAGGATTCCTTCCCCGTGAAATAAAAATTCATCTTGGCTGTCCATCAGCGGAGCCACACATGTACCTTGAATATCGAGTATTTGTGTGCGACTTGGCTGCGGCCCCGGAACCAACGATGTGGGTGGGATCTGACCGTAGGGCCCACTTTGACATATGCATTGTATATCCACACCGTCCATCTGTTTTTACAGCTTATTTTAGGGAATGGTCCCAAAAATGAAGCAGCTACAAGTTTCAGGTGTGCCACGTCGGATGGGATTGCTCTTTAATCTTTCTTCATCGCGCGGATCGCCTTAGGGATTTCTTTTCTGCTTTTGGAAATTTGAAAGGTAGCTGATGTCTGTGAACATTAGGTGGTGTATTTGGGCCCCCGTTGCTGTTGCCAAAAGACTTAAAATTGCGCGCTTTCCTTTCCAGCAAAGCAAGACTCCTGCCAATTCAAATGTGAGGCCCACAGATCAGCATACCATCTTTCCCACCAACACGCCACTTGTATAGGATGTGGATGCCATATTAGCAATGGCCCACCGTGAGGATTACCTTATACAAAAATAAGGGTGAATACTCCCTCATCAGGTGGGCCACACTATCAGTAACAATGGATGACTGGTGATTTTACTCAACATCTGGAGTACTTAACCCAACCAGTGGACAGATCGGCATGATTTTAGAGATAATTGATCTTTATGGTGGGCCCTGTCGATTTCATGGCACCGATTTTTTAAACAGGTAGCATGTTAGCCTTTCAGACTTGTCCCCTAATCATGTGGGTTACATGAAAATTCCAGAGAGAGACGACGGTTTATGTACATTTGTGGCCCACTTGTTGACTTGCCCTGCTTGATTTTTAGGGTAGGGCATTGATCATTGTGCGTCCCATGTATTGGTATGCAGGAAGATTTACTCTAACTAGGGCGGTAAATGGTTGGGTTCGGGGTAGGTTTAGCCAAAACCAAACTCACCCATTTATTAAATGGGTCTGGGTCCAAATTTTAGACTTAGACCCTTTTACTAAATGGGTGGGTCTGGGTCAGGTCCGAGTCAACCCATCAGACCCATTTATAAATGGGTCTAGGTCTGGTAGAAGGAGATCCACCCAGCATTTTTACAAGCATAGGTCTGGATCTAATAGGTCTGGATCTAGCATACAAGCATTTTTACAAGGCTTAAAATTGAGTCTGAATGGGTCCCTTGAAACATAGACCAAACCCGTCCACTAACTAAATGGGTTCGAGTCAAGTCGAGTCGGGTCAGGTCGGGTCTGGTCTAGTTGGGTCTAATATAAAGGAAACCAGACCCAAACCCGTTTAGCAAATGGGTCTATTCTTGGACCCAAACCCATACCATTTAACAAATGGGTCGGGTCTAAATCGGTTGGGTCTAGGTTCCCCATTGGGTCTGCTGACTCATTGACAACCCTAATTCCAACCATGATCATGGTGTGTCTGCTAGTGTGTGTCATATTCAGTTTATTCATTTATTTATATTTTACCCCAAAGCTTTTAAATGCTACATGGGATGGCCTATCATTAATATGAACCATTCATTCATCCATACAACTAGGAGGAAATCATGACGCAGAAATTACGCTAATCAGATGATCTTAAGCATCCGATCAATGGCATTAAAAATGGATTGGATTGAGTGGAGAAACAAAATAGTTCCAATTATCATCATAAAACATTTACTAGATAAAACCCATTTTGTATTGCTTATGATTGCAGAGTGTCGATTGGTTTGATGATTCTAACCATGTGATCTATGATCAATGGATGGTTGTAACAAATTAACTCCATTCAAAGGGTTGCGATTACTTGATTTGTGTTACTTTTTTAACTTTTTTTTGTTTTAACCATGGCTTGCACCCTATTGAAATTACTGAATGAATTGTCCTCATTGATGATTAAACAGCGTGTCATTCAGAAGGTCTGGGAAATGTAGCAAAACCCGTTACCACACACACACATGCTACTAGGGGGCTGTGTGGTATCGAAACACCAAAAAGCCTCGGTATCCATGCATGCTGCCCGACTCTCCAATTTAGTGATCTAAAGATAGAAATCGACAATTATTCCTCTTGTATCCATGCATGCTGCCCGACTCCAAACTCAATGTTTGTTAACTAAGGGGGACACTTCCAAACTGTTTCTATATAAATTAGCCCATCCCATCAAGTGGTACCACATCAATATATCTGGCTAAAAATCATGGCCCATTCAACCCCACATCCATTGAATACATACAGCTAGTCATTTGCTTCCTAGGTTTTCCTTCTATGCATGGAGTACACTCAATGAATGTTTTTGCCTGAGTTTTGGTCCATGGTGTATGTTCATGGTGGGCTTCACCAAAAAAATGGCCCAATCTTGCACAACCATATCAAGCCAACATGACGAACATGTGGGACTTAAAATCAAGGTGGCCAAATCATCAAGCATGCAACACAGGAACATTGAATGTAGACCATTGGTTATCATTGTTGAAGAATCAATTTCCCAATTCCTTTGTCATTATCACATCCAAGCCTTATCTCAACTAATTAGGGTCAGCAACATGAGTCCTTTTTCACCATTCTACTCTATTAAAAGTCATAACTTTAGTTAAATGATAGATTATTAAGTCTTTTCTTATTACCTCCCTCACGTCCTTTTGAAAATATTTTTCCTTA
Organism: Liriodendron chinense; assembly: GCA_003013855.2. Taxonomy (NCBI): domain Eukaryota; kingdom Viridiplantae; phylum Streptophyta; class Magnoliopsida; order Magnoliales; family Magnoliaceae; genus Liriodendron; species Liriodendron chinense. Next base: position 6,036,259 of record PVNU02000637.1, on the reverse strand, counting down.
TCATTTAGGGCCTTTAACTTAAACCAACTCAATCCTTACAAGCATGGTTTTTGTCTTTTACTGCATATGACCAAACAATTCAAGTCTAATTTCTCGTCTTACTACCTATCAGTGTTACTGATGCGGAACAAAAGCATTCAAGGTGTACCAACGAAGAAAGCGCCAACCACAAGTACCATCCTTGTGGATAGTCGACTATTGAGGAGCATTGAAGACCTTACACATATAGTCCGAGACATTTGAAAGGACCCCTACCTTGGGAAGACATGTGTAAGTTGCTTTGAGGAGATGATCAGACCGTTGGATCGTGATGATGATGTGATCGGACCGTTGGTTCATTGTGGCCCACTTTCATCACACCATCATTGGAGCGCATTGGACATCTTAGATTTGAGTTTATTTTACGCATTTTTTACTTATTTGAGTTTTGGGTTAGTGTGGGTACGTTTTTTCATGCAAATGTCTTTTTTTTGAAATTTTGTTAGTAGGGGTATTTTGATAATTATGCTAATTCCGAATTTTATAAGGGTGTTGCCCTAAACCTTTTTGATGAGTTGTTGATTTATGAAAAAGAGCAAACATTTGGTTGCCTCCTTCCTCTCTCTCTCTCTCTCATGGTGCTTCTTCTTCTTCCTTGATCTCCTTCTTCTCTATTCTTCTTGTGCCCCTCCAACTTCTTCCAGGTATTTCATCTTTTATTACTATCCTTCTAAACTTCTGTTTTGTTTATTCCCCACGATCTAAACCTTGAGAATTGATCCAAACCCTAAACCCCCAAATTCTCAAATCCCTAATCCGAGAAACCTCCTGGTTCTTGGACTAGTGATCCTCATTGATCGATTGGGTATGACCATACAAGATCGGGAGGTTCCATCCCTCGCCGGGTCCAACCTAAGCAATAATTGAATTCCATACTCCACGGTTGTGATGATGGCCCGTCCCATTGCATGTTTCCTTTATGATTTTCTTAGTTTATGATGATTGATGCTAGATTTCATTATTATTATTGCTTTTATTTTCGCTGAATAATTGTGTCATGAGCATGCATCATATTTAAGGCTGTCCTGCATCAAATTTGGTATCAGAGAATAGGCTTGCATGGTTTTATCTAGATCGAGTTATCAAAAAAATTAGGGTTTTGATTTTTAAGTTTGTTTTAGGAAATGTCCAGATTTAGAAAGTTTTCAATTTTAGAAAGCTTCCTAATTTGGAGAATTTTCAGATTTAGGAACTTTCCAATTTTAGAAAGTTTCCTAATTTGGAAAATTTTCAGATTTAGAAAGTTTCCAATTTTAGAAACTTTCCAATTTTAGAAAGTTTCCTAATTTGGAAAAATTCCAGATTTGAGTCGCATCATCTAGAATTAATTAGTGTCAATTCATTGTAGTTTAAATTCATTGCATCCATATTGTGAGTCACCCAGTCCGTAGAGTCTCCCCGTAGTGAATGGAGTATAGGCGTTTGAGATCTTCAAGGCCATTAAGTGTTGTCGTGTGGCCGTCGAGACCCAATGGAAAGCCGAACTCCGATGACTTGGCCTACTTTAATGGTCACATGGACCCACAAACCTTCCTTGATTGGCTTAAGGATTTGGACTATTTTTTTGATTGGTATGATATGTCAAGTTATCGTCGAGTGAGGTTTGCCAAGTGAAAATTGGAGGGCCAAGCCAAGTCGTTTTGGACAGATTTGGAGCGACGACTTGATAAAGTTGGGAGAGCCCCGATATCACAATGGGACGAGATGAAAGAGCGTTTGAAAGAAAAATATCTTCCCATCTCTTATTGTGAAAAGCCCTTGGGTCAGAAAAGAGTTGCCCCACCTTCTCATCCAAACACAAAACCAATATGGTCCTCTCCTTGTAAAGTGGTCCAACCCATCATTAAGGAAATCTCGGCTTATGAACAATTTGAGTGTTTAACACCAATTATATTTCCTTCGAAGCGAGATAATACCTTGGTAAATGACCAGTTGAAAGAATCCAATCAGGTTGTTTATGAAGTGGAAGAGTACGTACCTAATGTTAGTAGTGGGAAAATGGAAGAAATTGAGGCATCGCTCATCATCGTTGAGGATGACGAAGTGTGTGCTAGTGATGAAAAGGTCGAAGAAATTGAGACCGCACCACTTCCAGATGTCATGTGTGACTTAAGTGATGTAGAATCCTAATCTAAGTCTCTTACCATAATGCACACGAATGAATTTGAAAAGGAGACTAGTGAGGATATGATGGTAGACACCCACATGACTTGTGATATCCCACCAAATGATTTATGGGATAAATTTTCACCCATATGGGACATTCAACACACAATCGATCTTGTCCCTAGGTTAGTCCTGTCAAGCTTTCCTCCATACCAGGTGAACCCCGTAGAAAATACAGAAATGCAGCTTCAATTTGATAAACTTCTCCGGGAAGAATTCAATAAGGAAAGTTTGAGTTGGAGTTTTGTTCTGTGTGTCATGCTTGCCCTTTTCACTTTCAAGAACAATGGCATATGGCACACATGTGGGCATATCCTGACCGCCCACAAAGCTTCAATCAAGTGTCAAGCCATCATGCGACGTATTCACGTCATGGTGGATATGATGACCATAGTCCTTATCCCGTATCTTGGTGACATTTTGGACATAACGGCTGATGCCAAGATCTGCTTAAGATTTGGTATTACTAATGTTTGTTCTCAAGTGTTGGGATACATGAAAATCATCCTTGTTTATAATACTTATAATGAGAAATTATGTGTCACCCATGGGAAGTGTCCTTTTGTTTTAGTTTTTCAAATTCTAGGTCATAAGATTGTTTATTTCCATAAGAGTGTTTATTTCCAGTTCGTTGATTTTTCAGAGCGTCCTTTAGTTTCACCCATATCTGTTATCCAAAAGTCTTCAGAGTCAGTCGATGCATTCGCATGCCATATTCATGATTTGCATACACATATTAAACAGCGGATAAATAAGAACAATGATGATTAAAAAATCTCAGCTGATTCTCATCGTAGATTGCAAGAATTTCAGGGAGGAGACTATGTAATGGTGAGGATAAGGCCAGAGCGGTTCTCACAGGGTTCCGCTAAGAAATTACAAACGCGTAGTGCTGGACCATTCAAAATATTGCAGAAAATTGGGTCTAGCGTGTATCGGATCAACCTTCCATCTGAAATGGGCATTAACCCAACTTTTAATGTGGAAGATCTAGTCTATTCCCACCATTCCATCGTTGATCCATCGTCTCTTTCATGGCCTTGTTCTGAATTTGCTACACAACCCCTTCCACCCCTTCCTCCACCCATTACCCATAAAGAAGAAATTGAGGAGATCTTGGGTGAAGAGATCATTTTTATGAGAGGCGGAGGTTTCCAAAGATACTTGGTCAAATGGAATAACAAGCCACCGTCAGAATCTACATGGTTGATAGAAGTGGAGTTACAGAGCGTTAATTCAGATCTACTAGAGCGCCACAAGAGTTTTAACTCGCCGGAGTCGAGTTCTTCTCAGACGAGGAGTATGATGCGGAACAAAAGCATTCAAGGTGTACCAACGAAGAAAACGCCAACCACAAGTACCATCCTTGTGGATAGGCGACTATTGAGGAGCATTGAAGACCTTACACATGTAGTCCGAGACATTTGAAAGGCAACCACCTTGGGAAGACATGTGTAAGTTGCTTTGAGGAGATGATCAGACCGTTGGATCGTGATGATGATGTGATCGGACCGTTGGTTCATTGTGGCCCACTTTCATCACACCATCATTGGAGCGCATTGGACATCTTAGATTTGAGTTTATTTTACGCATTTTTTACTTATTTGAGTTTTGGGTTAGTGTGGGTACGTTTTTTCATGCAAATGTCTTTTTTTTTTAAATTTTGTTAGTGGGGGTATTTTGGTAATTATGCTAATTCCGAATTTTATAAGGGTGTTGCCCTAAACCTTTTTGATGAGTTGTTGATTTATGAAAAAGAGCAAACATTTGGTTGCCTCCTTCCTCTCTCTCTCTCTCTCATGGTGCTTCTTCTTCTTCCTTGATCTCCTTCTTCTCTATTCTTCTTGTGCCCCTCCAACTTCTTCCAGGTATTTCATCTTTTATTACTATCCTTCTAAACTTCTGTTTTGTTTATTCCCCACGATCTAAACCTTGAGAATTGATCCAAACTCTAAACCCCCAAATTCTCAAATCCCTAATCCGAGAAACCTCCTGGTTCTTCGGACTAGTGATCCTCATTGATCGATTGGGTATGACCATGCAAGATCAGGAGGTTCCATCCCTCGTCGGGTCCAACCTAAGCAATAATTGAATTCCATACTCCACGGTTGTGATAGTGGCCCTTCCCATTGCATGTTTCCTTTATGATTTTCTTAGTTTATGATGATTGATGCTAGATTTCATTATTATTATTGCTTTTATTTCCGCTGAATAATTGTATTCATGAGCATGCATCATATTTAGGGCTGTCCTGCATCAGTTACTCATAAATTCCCTTCATCAAATGCATTCATATCTAATTCTATTATTCCATACTACGGCTTATCCATCCCAATATTCTCATTTTAGCTTCATCCTATGGACGCATTGTTCATTAATTGGGTAAATTATATTCCACAAAACATGGCTGGCCTTATAGCCAACCTAAAAGAGTATTTCACTTCTAATTTGAATGGTAAACTACAATCATATGAAACTCCAAAGACATATCTTCATTTCTCCTACTCAGCTTGGATTAACGTCCCTCTCAATCTCTCCACTCTCATCAATTATCAACTCCATGACATTGAAATTAGTCATTTTAATAACTTTTTTTATCAATATTTTTTATTAATTATTTTTTATTAATTCTTCGACTTCAGTGCACAAAAAGCAAAAGGTCAATTGTCAATTAAAAAAGAACGTGTAGAAAAGTACATTATAAATAATCGTTAGCCATTTATAATATATTTAGCGAGGAAAATGAAAACAAACACGCCCTTAAGACTAGAAAATCCTAAACTTCGTAATCAATGGTAAAAAAACCAACGGTCGAGGAAACTGTAATAGATAAACCAAAGTACCATCCTCAATCGACGATGAGGCCCATCTTTTCAATGGTTTAGATCACTGAAGGCGATCCTACATTCAACTGCTATACACGTGGGATGTATTCTAGCAAACCCGTAGGCGGCATACAGTCCAAACCGTTTTGGAATTTTTTAAACGACGACAATGAGGTGCCAAATGACCTCAATGCCCTCGGATAATGCGCACATTTGGGGCATTTTCATTTTCAAAGATGCCCCCCGCCCCTCACGTGGGCCACAGTGGGATGGAAATGCCCACCGTTGAAACCTTCCCCCGGACCCACCGTGATTTTTTATATGCCATCCTAACCGTTAATAAGGTTATTCCTATTGGGATGAACTGAAAACGCAAATATTATCTTGATGTAGAAATTCCGTGGCGCCATGGAGGCTTCAATGGTGGGTGTTCAGTTCTCACTGCTTCTTGTGGCGTGTACTACTTGAGCTTTGGATATGCCTCAATTTTGGATTGACCTCCTAAAATGATCTTCAAAAACTGATGGACCGAGTGGATTTTGTAGAAACATCACGATGGGCCCCACATAGCTTTCATTTACAGAAACTTCCTGTAGGCGGTCAATTCATGCGCTTTCAACGAGGAGATTTATGTAATTTAACATCGGGTTGGAATGCCCCTCTTTGCTCATACAGTAGCCGAGCAGATGATTATCCCTTCCCCTCCCGGACCGGATTCCTCTTCAACACCGGTTTTACTCGATGCGTACAACACTCAATAACGTGGGGCCCACCACGTCGTGTATTTAAAATCCATTCCGTTCATCAGGTTTTTCCCTTGATTCTAGGACCTGAGGGAAGAATTCAGAAAGATCGAAAATTCATGTGGGCTACACCAAAGGGAAACAATAAGAATGGTATTCTGACCGTAGGTTTTTGTATGGGTCCTCCATGATGAATATCTTTTATCAAACCCTTCAATAAGGCGTAAATCAATAGGATAAAGTGAAAATTAAAAATTCAGACTAATACAAATATCAGGTGGACCAAAACATGTGAATTTAGAGGTTTTAGTAGCTATTTTATATTATTCCGTTTGTGTGTCTCATGATATATTATTATCATTCTGAGATTTTGTATGTACGGTTAGAATAATGTTTATCACCTGATAGACGGAGTGGATTTACATATTAAATATGTTGATCCCCACATAGCTTGGGCGTTTTACGCAGCTGAGTTAAACAGGTGTGGTAGACGATTCTGGTCCTTTCTTCCCCCACCGTTCTCCATCCATTTTCTTCACTATCAGCCGTCCATCTCCACTAACCCCTCCATAACCTGCCGCGTGTCGAATACATCTGGCTTTCCACTTCCTTTCCAGCAAAAGGTTGAAGCCTCTCTCTCTCTCTCAGCTGCTTTTGCAGGCCTCTGATTTTCAGATCGTCCAAGCCTCTGGTAATTTCTTCGAATTTTCTGATTTTTCTATTTAAATTTCCATTTTCGAAAAAAAAATCGCGATTTCTCGCATTTTATGCGATGATATGAAAAGAACATCTGGAGAAAAAAGTAAAAATAAAATTAAAAAAATCATGCAATTTTCGTGTCTGTCGATTTCTCGATTCATTCAAAACCCTAGAAATCACAAATTCCTGAAATCTCTCTCGCATTTCTTCACTATTTGGACTATCCTTGAGGAATTGGAAGTAGGATTTTATTTCAATTCCATCAGATTCCATGTTCCTTACCAAAACCCTAAAATTCTCATTTTTCTAGGGTTTCTGGAAATGCGGATTTCGTCCAGCGGTCGGTAAGATTATTGAAATAGGGAGGAACTCAAATTCTGCAGCTGCGGTTTTAGTGGATTTCGGAATTCGAAAGGATGACGTGCAGAGGGTGCTTGGAATGCCTCTTGAAGCTTATGAATTTCCTGCTTACAGTTAGCGGATTGGCAATGGTGGGTTACGGGATCTACTTACTGGTCGAATGGAAGAAGTATTCTGACGTCGATCCGGTCTCGCCTGTGGGCGCGGAGGATCTTGAATTTATAACTCTCGGTCGGCCGATGCTGCTGGTCGCATCTCTATCAACGAGTATTCTCGACAAGCTTCCGAGAGCTTGGTATTGCTATTTCTTGTGTCACTTGTAGACGAATCTTTGAGATGATGTGATTACAGTCTTTCATAGATGAAATTTGAATGATGTTAGTTCTGATTTTGTTATGTTCGTTTAGGAGCTATCAAGGTTTAAAGTATATTGTTCAAAACCACTATGTATCGCCTGATACATACTGGTATCACCCATGAACAATGCGGCTGTATCTGCCTGTAGCAGACCAAAACAGCCTGATACAGGGGCAACACAGAGCTGTACCAGTGGTGAGCAATATGATACCTGATGCACTGATTTAAAACCTTGAGCACTATTAGATTGAATGCAGAGTGGATTAATGCGTTGAATCTGAGATTTTGAGCAGATTGATAAGATTGGAATATGAACTTTTCTTTATAGGGGCAGGCAGAATGCTTTGATGCATGGTTTTCATTTCAGATGAAATTTGGATTGAAAATTGAGTTTGTATCAGCAACGAAATCCCATCAAAATGAAGAGGAGTTATACAATGTGGCCTACATCTTTGCACATTATACATGGGTTTTCAGTTCTGATAAGTTGGGTGCATGGTGTCAGTAATCTAGACCATTGGTCTTTTGATCCTGCCTTAGATGGAGCATCCGTCAATGCTTTTCCAGATGGATCATAGCAACCAATGTAGACCATTGTCCTTCTTTTGTCCTTTTCGGGTGGCCTTTTGCTACCATTTAATAAAATTTCTTACCTTTCATAAAAATTAAAAAAAACAAAAAAAACAATGTAGACCATTGTTTTATTTCTCTTCTTAACTGTCTATCAGGCTACAAATCAAAAGGTTGAGGTTGTCTTGTTAGGAGATATTTTAGGCATGTTCCATTTGCTGGAGGGCACAACAGACCAGGGTTCTGGACTACTAAACCTAGGGTGCCACTTTTCAGACTTGAGAACCCACATACACTGCACAAAGATGGGGCCATCATTATTATATAATTCCTTCTGGAACAAATATGGGGCTTTTTCAGGCAACAATACTTTGGCGTAACTAAACTGAAAACCTGAACTTCTGGCCTTGCTAGTTTGGTAATCTTGGCAGAAATTGTTTACTCATTGAAAAACCTGATCCAAATATGTATTTGGTGGATTGGTTGAATTACTTTTACTTATAGAAGTTATAGTAAAGCTGAATTTTAGTCATTTCAGTTTATTTTAATTAAAACAAAAGAAATAAAATGCAAAAGATTCATTTGAAATAAACTGAAGTTTTGGTTGTTTGAGATTCTGTAGTTGTCAATTAACTAAGAGAACCAAATTTAAGACCTTGCTTTGTAGAAAACTTTAAGTATGTGGTTATTGTAAACAGCAGAGTGATCTTGATGTGTGATATTATGATTGAATTGTATTCATAATAAAAGGGAAAAAATCATAATTCTCTTTTTGAAGGGTAAATAAGAAAGGGAAAAAGGAAAAATGAAAAAAGAGTCATAGTTGGATAGAGAAATGTTAAAAATTGGAGTTTCCCATTGAAGGATATTATGGAGAAGGCCCTGTACCTTCCTATAGTAATTCTTCATCTTTGTCCTTCTTTCTCTTAACCTATTTGTTATACCTTGTCATTGGGTCAGTTTCTGCGTTGTTCTGACTGGAAATTGTATTGTGAATAAAATGTGAACCACACATGATTGGTTGTGGAAGTTAAGTCCAAGCATTGATGAATTTATAATTGAGAAAAATTGATGTTTTCCTTTTCTTTTAATTTCTTGACCTTCACACGTTTTGTTGCCAGGGTGGTGCCTGTGGAGCCAGTAAATTTACAGCTTGAGTTGATTTGGTGTAAATCTGTACTCACCTTTTACAGTACATAAGTTAACATTATCACAAGACAATGATGTTTTGCAGGTTCATTTACGTATTTATCGGCGTTGGAGTTATTCTCTTTGTCATATCTTGTTTTGGTTGTATTGGAGCAGTAACTAGGAATGGATGCTGCCTGACTTGTGTATCCTGATTTATGACACATTTTTCTTTTTGAATTTGTTCAATGGGCGACCCTTGCTTCCTTGGTAGAAATTTGAAATGACTCCGACTTCTAGGATCGATTTTGTAACTCAATTTCTCTCCAGATAATTTATCCACTTGATATTCCATGGCAACTGAAATACTTATACTTCTGAGTTGTTCATCAGTGTCAAACATGATTAAATTTTCTGGAGCTGGGTTTTTTGCCATATTACACCACAGACTAGAAATAGTTTCAGTTTAGGAATTGATCAAGGGTACCCTTTTGTCATTATAAAGAACAAGATTTCCTGCTTGTAAACATCATATTCTACATGAATCTATAGAAAAGTTGCAGTTTTTAAGTTAAAGAACCGTTAGTTTGCATCAGATTTTGCATACTAGTTAAATATTGAATTTGTTTAATTTGTTCAGATTATTCTAGAACTTTTGATAGTTGTGTGGTCCGTTTTGAGTAAAACCATGGTAACAATGACATGTAGGAATAATGGGAAACAGATCTGGCACCTCCGAAGTACAAAATTATGTATGATCATCTGAATGACTCATGAGCCAAAAATCACAATAATTGGCCAATCCTCACCATTTAAAAATAGGCTAAAAATCATTAAAATGCGATCAGCGGTTTATGCCACATGTCTGGGATTAAAAGTGAAGGAATGTAAATTTTGTGCTTCTGGGAGCATTATATCCCATACGATGGAATGTAAAAGGAGTAATTTTGTTATTTCACTTCATAATCTAAAAGAATCTTTTACCATTCAAAAAAGAAAAAAATCTAGGAGCATCTTTTCTATTTGGTATTATTTCTTGGTTGTGCTAAAATCTAAGAAAAAAAACTTGAGTACACGCATTTGCTGCATTTATTTAGTTCTTTGTGATGAAAGGTTTCCTTAACCAACCACAGTATTCCGTACTGGTGATCTTGTTGATCTTAGCGGAGCTGGGATGTGCAGCTTTCATATTCTTTGACCACAGCTGGAAAGAGGTGGGTGTTATTTTGTCAAGTGGTGGATTATCCCTCTTTCTTTTCCCTTTTAAGAACATTTATCTAATGAAGTAGTGAATTCCCCTTGCAGACAATTCCAATTGACAAAACAGGAGATTTTGACATGATCTACAGTTTCTTGGCGAAGAACTGGAAAATAGCCAAGTGGGTTGCTCTAGGAGCTGTTGTTTTGGAGGTACTCTGACATAGATATCCATTTCCTCATCAAAATTCACGATTACCCCTTTTTTTTCACAACTCAAAACAAGATTATTGATGTGGCGAACTAATGCCTAAAGGCCCTAAACTGTAGTTCTAGTTTATTGCTTTTCCTAGTTGCGATCACTTGCAATTGACAAACTGATGATTTAACATCTCCATAAAGAAAAATGATGATTGAACATGGACAAATGCACGCTTCATGCAAGCTTTCTTACAAATGGCTAAATAAATGATGCCATGACATGCTTGTAGTTTTAACATAAATTCATGCGCATGCATTAGATTATTTCATGGACACACAATATCATTTCCTGCTGCTAATGATTTGTATGACTTTTCCATTGCATGCAGGCATTAACATTCATGTTAGCTCTTATTGTAAGGGCAGCCAACAGGCCAGCAGACTATGACAGTGATGATGAGTACATGGACCCAAGGTCTAACTCCCGTCAGCCATTGATAAACAGGCAAGGTGCTCCAACAACTGGGGTGCCAGTAGCTGGGGGCCTAGATCAGCGTCCAAGCAGGAACGATGCATGGAGCACACGGATGAGGGAAAAGGTGCAATTGGCTTGAGCTCCATCCACTTGAAATTGTTGGGTTCTTGCATATTTCAATCCTTATCATTATTCTTGTTCTGATTTCGATTCCCTTGACTCAAAACAGTATGGGCTCGATACCTCCGAATTCACATACAACCCTGCGGAGGCAAACAGGTATCAACAGGGAGCCGCGCCACCAGCAGAAGAAAAGGGGCGATGCATCATAATGTGAATTCGTGGCACTGAAATTCTTGAGAGTGGATTTTACTGACATTGGTGTGCATTCTGATCTTCTCTAGAGTTCTTACTTTTTTCTCTTTTTGGGTTGTGTAGAATTGGACAATTTTAAGAAGTTTCCACCTTTAATTTCATGGAATTCACATAATTTTCTCCTTTATGGGGGGCGCCAATGTTGCTGTAATAATCCACCCCCCCATCACAAGTTGCCAGGCATGGATTTGATTTTTAAGGTCTGTGGGCCAGACTGAGGTCTGATTTTCAGGCTTTAATAGTTGGACAGACCGGGCCTCGGCTGAGTAAAATAATAATGAATATCTGCGTCCATTTACAGTCCTGGCACTTCCCCCATTCCTTTACCTGATAACGGTCTGGAACTGCATTTCCCTCACACGTGGTAACGAGGAACACGTGTTAGAGACCAGAGCTGCTCATCAGGTGACCCCCAGAATGTAGATTCCATCTTTGAGAAAATCAGGCCAGTCTGATCAGCGGGTGGCCCACATGTGAATAAAATTTGGACCAATTGTTCGATTCAGTCTCGGCTGTTCATTTTGTACACAGGTGGATCTGTCATGATACCCGCCTGGTTCTTAGAGATATGGTATCTTACCCTGTGGACATAGCTGGATGAGCAATTCCCTGACACGCACGTGTTTCTGTTTAAGCGTGGGAAAGTAACCTTGATTGAATTGTTTTGCATCATGAGGATTCATAATATGATCTTCACCTCATTGTTCAGAATATCCCTGATATTATCTAAGTATCTCTAATATTAAAAGTATCTCTAGCTCAGTGATACCGATAACACTAATAGTATAAAAAATTTCAAGTATTAGTAATGTGTCATTAAGTATCGCCAATGTATCACCGATATTTTTTACTGTAAATTCCAAGTGTCGCTTGTATTTCCAATGTATTGATAACGTTAATGTATCACCAATATTTTCAACTATGTAAATTCTAAGTATTGCCTGTATTGCAAGTGTATCAGTGAGATTTCGATAATATCGCCAATGTATTAACATGACAAGAAATTTGTTAATTGAAAATAATTCCATTTTAGTTTTTTTTTTTTAATGGGCGCATGATTATATGTAGTGTTTAAATTGTCAAAGATAATATCAATAATATTATGATATTGTTGTTACCACAACATGGGTAATATTGAGACTAGTCCTTTCCAACTGTCAATGATTCCTAGGTGAAATGTCATGTGTTGTCAATGTGTTGATGTTTAGCTTGGATGTCTTGGATGTCGGATGGATGGATAGTTGGGTTGATATATGGGATTGATGTGATGATTGGACTGATTTCTTACAACAATACATGCATTTAGGCCCTCATTAAATGGTAACTTATTATGTATGTTTTTTTTTTTTTTTTTTTGTAATTTTTTTTTTTTAAATATGTAAATGCGTGGGTGTATTTTAGCATTTCTTGAAGTTCCACTGAAAAATTCCACTATTTTCCCGAGTTTCCCCACATTTTCAGTTATTGGTGATATTACCAGTGGTATCCATATTGTATGGGGACGTAAAGAGGCTGCTATGGCCTGATAACTACTGATAAAGGTAGGCCAAAGGCATTACAAAATTGACATCCTGACCTAACGCTATTGGACCTTTCGTATGAGGCTGACAATAGGTGCTCATCTAGTGGGCCAATCTATGCCTCAGCGTATCTATTTAGCTCATAGGCCTCAAGGCCAGCCCAGCCGGATCCTTTTGGACCCCTAACAGATGGTCTATACATGGTGAGTTCCATGGGCTAACCATTCATTCGAAAGGGGTGCTTGATTGTAAACCATCGACCTTCCTTCCTTCAATTCTAACAATTGAGACCCATGGCTCAGTAATCCAGATTCCGGACCATTGTTCTATTGCAACTCATCCGGGGTGGACCAAGCTCGAAAATCACTCTTGACAGGATGACCTTAACCTTTCGATTTGTGTGCTATATAGATGGAAGATTGGGAAGAGAAACAACAGTGGTCCCCTCATCAAGCGAGATCCCCTGATTTTGAGATGCCCCGCCAAGGTGGGGCCCCATCTTTCAGTGATCCAGACAAATTATTCTGATGTGTCCCATCACAGATGGACCATGCCCATAAAATATCTCAGATTGGAAGACCCTAAACACCAATATTAAAGCCTTTTTCAGCTGAATGTGGACTGCTGCCGCCTCTTTCGAATAGCCCATTTATATATAGGCCTTACATGGATGAGATGGGATTTGGCCCAATGAGGTGATTTTCAGAGATTCGTATATCTATGATAGGCCAATGATCAAGATCACTGAACCGTAGAATCAAAGCCAAATATTGGATGGCAGGGTCAAAATATGATAATAAATGTAGAACCCCACACGTCATCACATCTCTTCACTTCAAAATCAGGATGGTTCGATCATCAGGTGGGCCACCCATCAGAAGAGAATTGATACATGCCATAGGGCCACCTGGTGATGGGAAAAATGTCCTCAACCAGACAATCCTAACCTTTCAGTTTGTGGTCTGGAAAGAGATGCACAAGCACAGTAATATAACCAGTATGGTCATATCGGAAGAACGGCCCAGATGAACAACTGCATAGAACTATTTGTCCCAATTGAAACCCTGAGTAGATCGTGCATGACCTTGCACCACACAGTCTGAAAATGATATTGCCCATACATTGCCCTAACTAGACCTCTAATGGCCAGCTGCCTCCCACAGATGTGAACCTTTGGGATGCCTCTTGGCTGGGCCATAGCCTAAGCATAACCATTCGTTTTTTTTTTTTTTTTTTTTTTTTTTTTTTTTTTTTTAATCCATTGCAAGAAGGTTGTCAGAAGTGCCATTAGCATCCGAAGGATCTGATGGTAAGATCGTCAAACAGTTGCAGCTTCTGGTCTATAGCCCATGCAGGGGTCTCCCATCAATCAAGCGGACATATCTGACTGATTAGATCACTGTTGATTGGACCCCAGATGGAATGAGCCAGATAAATTATAAAAACCTCATTCGATGGCGAGCCACCAGCTGGTCTCGACCCTATATAGGAGCCAATGGATGGAAGAGGGTCGTTGAACTTTTGCAAAACAATCACGAAAGCATCCTCAAAAAAAAAAGAACCTTGAAAAGAAAAGACGGTGATTATGATGATGATGATGCTTATATAATAAATCCATGGCCGAGAATGCCACCATAAAGCATAATTCTAAAACTTGGTGACTTAACTCAAAACCCAGCTGAGTCAACTCGACTCGGCCAGAAATCAAATCGTTATGAAACAAACTCGCTGGCGAGCTCAACTCAGTTCAGATGGCATGATTCATCGAGTTGTCATGCCTACTTGGTCCACTCGATGCGACTCAAACCGAGTCACTCCTTGAGTTGATGTGTCTTTAAGGGCCCGTTTGGATACAACCAAATAAGTGGCTTTTATTGCTGATGGGGCCCGTTTGGATACAACCAAATTAGTTGCTTTTATTGCTGATGGCAGCAGTTAAGTATATTTGAGATAAGTTAGTTTGGTTAATAAATAATTATCATTACTTGCTCAAATCAGTCTTAAGTATTTCAGCTTTTTTATTGTTTTTTTTTTTTTTTTTTCTACTTCTTCTCCACGGTTAAAAAGAGAGGTGCACAATCCGCGGCCCCTGTGGCATTAAAGGGCCCTGACAAGCCCCGTTCATGGGCCCATCTGATGATTGAGGATCCCCCCAAAAGTCTTCCACAATGGAAGATCCTAGCCATCTGCTCTCGGTCGTTTTAAGCACATTATCCCCATTTATCTTCTTTTTGTGATCAACCATCCATTTGTGGGCCACTGATTGGTCTAAAGGGTCCCCATTTATCTTCTTTTTGTGATCAACCATCCATTTGTGGGCCACTGATTGGTCTAAAGCCCCCTTCATCGCCTCGTATGGCTGCGATACCTCTCAATCCACGAAAGTGTGCATGACACGTGGACGGATGTGGTGGGACCAAAAGGCCTTTCAAGATCTGGATGGTCCACAATATATAGATCACGAGCCAGTGCTTGTTCGAAGCAATGCTGAGAAGAGAGGTGCTCGTCCATAGCTGTAAATTGTGGCACAGGGCTGTTAAGGATGTTGTTTACCAAACATACTTATTTCCTTATGCCTCGTAGTAACTTATCTTGGTTTCTACGAGGCATAAGTAGCTTCCCTAAGTAACTTACAATCCAAATGGGCCCTAAATAAAAAGATGGTTAGCAATTGGCGGGATTTGAGCTCCTGACTCCAAGCACGAAAGCAACAGTCTGCAAGCAGGCCAAGAGCTGATTTGGTGATTAAGTTTGCCTGCTTGCATATTCATACTATAACACCACCTATTATTAGTAAAAATCTTATTTGTACAAAGTCAAGTCAAATCAAGTCTTTGAGTCGACCCGACCTGATGAGTTATCGAGTCGAATCCAAGTTTTCGAGGCTTTGACCATGCATGAACCCATGATTACAGTCGAACATCATCCTCATCTTCAAAGCGTTCTAAAAGTAACTGTACAAGCAATCCACTCGTTATCATGCATAGAAACAAAACGCTGGCCACTCGCAATTTACTCTACAACCACAAAAACCCTAAAGGATTCAATATCGAGCATGCAATTGACATTATATAGACAAGTGGGACAAATGAAAATTGAACAGGTTTACACACAAGTGGGACAAATGAAAATTGAACAGGTTTACACACAAGTGGGACAAATGAAAATTGAACAGGATTACACACAAGTGGGACAAATGAAAATTGAACAGGATTACACATGTAATTACCAAAGATAATTTTGTATCCAATGGCATCAGCATGTAGCAACATTGAATAGCAGTGATTGTTCTGCATATTCATCGGGCACCATCTCCCCCAACCCAACTTGAAGAATTGGGTTGCCCCATTTCAGGCTTTCTTCAGCAAGTTGCCTCTGAATCATCGTTTGTACGCTCAGATTCCTGAAAGTACATATATGATAATGAGACAGTAATCAAAACATTTCAATCAAGGAATGCAGATCCTGAGAATGATAGAACTAATTGTAATAATAACAAGGGGGGAGCTTCTAAAATAACAATATCTATGACTATAATACATACAACATGAGTAGCTTTTGCACATTTTTGTCCCTGTAATTAGTCCGGGGAAGGGAAAATTCCTTTGGTTTTTGGTTCACGTAGCCCTTCAACCCAAGTGCATTTTTGTCCTTTCAACTCCTTCCTAGGAGTATCCTGCACCCACCTCCTCTTTTTTTAGTGTAGTCCATACGGGAGACACAATGCTAGGGCGCCCGTGCAAAAAAGGCTCTGTGGGGCCCATTGTCATGAAACCATAATCCACACCATACATCTGTTGTGCCAGATCACGTTCATACGCCGGGCCAAAAACAAAGCCAATATAAAGGTAGAGTGGGTCATAGACCAGACTCCATGCCATGCACCTAGTATATATAATTAAAATATAGCTTAGGGATATTTTGGGAAGACATTTTGCGGGAGATTTGGTGTTGGCCCCTATTTCTCCTAGACTTGAAACTCTCTTTCAGAACAGAACATCCTTGTGAAGGGTTGCTTCGGAGTTCTGGGGGGCAAATACATCTTGGGTTTGTGCTTTGGGGCCTGCTTGGGAAGCAGCAAACTATTTTCTAGAAAACAGTTTTGCATAGGAAACTACATTTCCACCATTTGCAAGTGTGGAAAACATATTTCCATAGATGGTGAAAAGCTAAAAATTTTCCATGAAAAACCCCCTAAAAGTTTTCCTTGTAAGGTCCATCAGAAATTGCATTTCCAAATCACATGGCAACTCGCAAAGGTGAGCTTCCCTCCCTCCCTCCCTCCCTCCAATCAAAGGTTGGCCCACATGATGGATGGTCTAGACCACTGATTTGACATTTTTATTACAGTGATTATGGACCATCAATTTTCCAAGCCATTGATTAGATGGTTAGCATCATCTGACCAAAGTAATTTTAGGAGGAACACACAATCAACAGTGTGCCCCACAACATGGACGATCCACAAATGAATAGACCTCTTGTATAATCAATATAGACCATCCATTTTCCTTTCCATTGATTGGAAGGTTAGGATCATCCAATTGAAGTGATTTTCTGCTCCACGTGATGGACGGTCTACATCACTAGTCAAAATTATTTATTGTAATAAATATGGACAATTCGTTTTCCTAAACATTGATCCAATGGCCAGGATCATCCAATCAAAGTGATTTTTTAGGATGGATCAGTAAGCAGAGGTGGGCCGCAGATGATGGAGGGTCCAAATCAAAGATGTAGTGGTGGTAAATTGGGACAAACAGATTCCCATGGAAAACTTTGTTATGAAAACAGAGGAAAACAGTTTTCACTTCCGTGCATTTTCACTGAAAGCAGGTTTCCATTTCCATGTGTTCCAACCTTTTCTTTTCCTGGTTCCCAAACAGGTTAGAAGAAACTGTAGGATTTTGAGCTCAAAGCATGGAAAATCTCCCCAAGGTGCTTGACAAGGTTCATCTCCCCAGTGATAGAACCTGCGTATCTGGGCTCATGTCAAGCAGAAGATTCTTGACCAAGGAATTTCAGTTAGTTCTTTGCTTGGGTGATTGTGCTAAGGTTTGGTGTTCGTGCACCCCTCCACATATGCAAGCTTTCTGTTGGACTGCTGTAGTAATCATGATCTCTCGTTGGACCACTCTGCGAAGAAGAAAATCTTCCCTTCTGAAGATGTGGAGTCAGTGGATCACATATTTCTTCATTGTGAACGGCTTGGGAAATTGGTATTTTTCCTTGCATTTACTCAATATATATTTTGGGTGCTTCCTTGTTCTATGTGGGATCTTGTAGTGAGTTGGAAAAGTAGTTCATTTAGGTCAAGAGGTAGAGTGTTGTGGAGATCTCTTTCATTGGCCATTTTTGGGGCATTTGAAAAGAAAGAAACAAAACCTTTTGTGTCTGTGTCTGTGTCTGTGTGCCTGTGGGAGGGGGGGGCTATCTGGTCAAAGAGCAGGATCTTAAAAGAAATTGGACTAAGTTATTCAGGCAGCTGATGTCGCTAGAAGGAAATCGGTGTCCTGGACTCCTGGTGGAAGTTGAATGGCAGCAGAATCATTCTTGGATATCTTGGATCATCCGACATATGATGAGTGATCCGCAACCACCAACGGGAAATACAGCTATCTTTCTTGGGCCTACAGCTTTTGTGACATTCACGATGCAGAACCGATGGCAAAAAAAGCGGGTGTATCTCTTCTCTCTGAAACATTTGTGGGCCTTCATCATGAATGATATTATAAAAAGATGTTCTTCTTTGAGCAACATGTCTAATCATATTCCAAGGGGAGCTAACTCCATTTCCAATGTCCTGGAAATGGAGGGGGTCTCTCAAAATAGTTATTCGTTAGCTTAATAGCCATTTGTATATTTTGAGTATTCTAGTAAAATGCGTCATTATCAATATAAACTTAAAAAAGAAAAGAAGAAGAAGAAGAAGAAGTCTCCAAAAACAAAGTAATGATCCTCAAGCGAAGGCTTGGCACAACACACTCTGGTTTGCAGTTTTAACAAGTAGGAACAATGGTTAACTAATACAGACCGTTGGCATGTGCCTACCATGGATGGACCATGCCCCAAAGTTCTCCCGGATCGGAACAACCTAACCACGAATCTCCAGCCTTTCTTCACTTGAACGCAGACAGTTCACATGTTTCTATTCAAAAGCAAAAGGTTGGGATTGTCCAATTGATGAGATTTTCAGGGAATGGCCACTCCATTGTGGTTCCAATAGACCGATGGTCTGGATCAGTGAACCAAGGAACCCATATCTGAGAGTTTTTTTTTTTTTTTTAATACCTTGGAGAAATTAGCCAGCATAAAGAAACAATTCATGGAATCGGATATGGATCAAATGGCTACCTCAGGAGCTCGACGTGCTTGAGAAACAGAGTTAAGTTGGCAGCTTTCCATGTTAGAAAGCAACTGGATTACAGTCTTTAGATGAGGAACGCTGAAAGAACCAAAACTTGCATTAGCCAAGCCTAAGAACTCAAGAGACCAGAACCCATTTACTTTTTAGCAGGCAATATACTACCATCAAGCTGGGTACATGCATAGTATTATCAGGTTTTCAGTTTTTTCAATTGAGACCCATGGTTCAGAGGTTCAGACTGTTGACGTGATGACCCAGGCCCTACATGGACCATGCCCCAAAAATGTCCTCGATGGGAAGATGCTACCCCAGCCGTCCATTCTTTGGTATTTTTAAGTTGAATATAGAGTGCTGCTGTATTTCTTTTCTGAACTGCCCATTTGCAGTCCACATGTGTAAGGGTTAGAACTTGTCCCAGTGAGGAGATTTGTGGGCACAGTCACCATCCACTGGCGTCCATCGGATCAACAATCTGGCCACCTAACCATGCAACTTGTACAAACTAAGGACCTGAGGATCATAGCATATCTATTCATAACCTCAGGTCATATAATTCCACTCATTTTAAATTAACCAGATACCCAACAGCTCATCGATGAGGAAATAGGTGCTTGGTATGTGCCATATGCTAGTGTTGGATAAAACAGCGGAAAGAACATCTCATTAGTAAATCTAGGAAAGATTCAAAAGCCCAAACAGTTCAAACCCTGTGTAACTTAGGCATTGGCATGTGCTTTGGAACAAAAATATGATGATGAAAGAAGGTCAATGATCCAGCACATCAATAAAATCATATATTAATATCAGGATAGGTTCTTAGACAGACATTTAGTCCACAAGAGCATGGGATATAGAAAGATCTACAACGACATAAATAGAATTATATAAATGATATTTACATAGGGATGATTATATGAGACTAGTCTCACTAATAGAATGAGAGTAGTCAAATTCGTGCATTCTAGTAGGATAGTTTACATTCCAGAACATACATGCAAAAAAGGAAAATGTCCCCGTTACATACGTAATGGCAGATGCCAAAGTGAATAACAATCAGACCTATTTGGTTACGGATTACTTTTTATTGGGATAGAACCAAATTGGCATTAAGTGCAGTGATCCAGTCGCCCAAAGAAGATTCTACTATCATACATTTCTTGATACAGACAGAGGAGAAAGAACCAAGCTGTTTTTCATTTGTAAATTAGAGGAGCTTTTCGCAATCTAAGGGTACCCGGGTCATCTCAGGAACCAAGGGTGTGGCTGATTGGCAAACGGAACTAGAAGACCCACCTTCGCAAGCCACTTTCCATGTACGCATCCACTGAAGAAATTACGCGAGGCATTTGATCTATCGCCTGATTCAAAAGCCACCGAGATGACAGGATCAGGAAAGAGAGGTATTATATCAGAATTCCTTATACTCACTATGCAATAGTTAGCCAGATATATACTTGTCCTGTGTTCTTGATAGTTGAAGCTTTGGCCAAAAGGGTCTTTGGAAGCTTCATAAGGAGGGCCTGCAAGTAAAATAAAAATGGTAGTGAGCACTCATATACAAAATGTAGGCCAGCTGCATCAAACCAGTGTGACAAATATTGTGGAGATTTTGAAATTCTCGCAATAATATCAGCGATTTTGAAGTTCTCATGATAATATCGCGAACATACAATAAACAATATTATCACGAGATTTACAAAATATCAGCAAATTTTACAATATTGAGACATTAACTAAAATAAAAACCTTAAGGAATTTGTTATATAGATATTTTTAAATTTTAAATTTATTAATTTTCAATAAATTTATTGAAAGGTGCAATTTTATTAATGGCCCAAGGCCAAATAAAAACAAGGAAAAAGAAAAGCAAAACAAAAACTGAAACTAACCTAAGAACAAAAAAAAAAAAAAAAAAAAGCAACAACAAAAAACAACAAGAAGGAAACTAACCGAAGAACAAAACAACAAAAGAAGAAGAAAAATACAATACAACAACAGCCCAGAAAATACCTCAAATTTTGAAACTATCCTGAGAAATTTCCTGGTCAAGGAACTTCCACGAACAAGATATGTCACTATGCATCAATATAGGCTGTTGCATGACGTTTCATCATTTACTTGAAACTCAAGGATATTTGTCTTTCTCTGGAATGCGTACATTGGGCATTTCCATTTCTTCGTGCCTCAAAACCAAGGAAGAGCATGAAAGTACCACAATTTACTTTTGGTTGAATATGTTGGTGCAACAACTTCAGTTTGAACTAACTGAACATCTGGCACGGTGAAGGAAAAAAAAAAAAAAAGGGCAAGTTATTGTTTCTCTATTTCACACACCCAAAATAACACTTAGTCCATTTCAAATAGTATTTGATACAAACCAAATACTTTCAGTGGAAAGGCAACACGCCCACCCCACCCATGGCATCTCAAAACATACCCTAAAGCAAAAGGGACATGGATGAACGGCACTTGGGAAGAAGTATTCCTTTTTGGAGGCGCAGGCTGAGTCTCAGTCCCAAAATCAGATTGGTTGAGCAAACCTAACCTCTGATTCATGGAGACTTGTTCGTTGAAATAGGACCATTGAATGTTTTCAATTTAACCATCCAATAAATATTAGGATTGTAAATGGTCGAGTTTGGGCCGGGTTTAGCCCAAAACCAGACCCGCCGACCTAGACCCGTTTACTAATGGGAGGGTCTGTGTCAGGTCTGAGGTCTGAGTCAACCCCATCAGACCTAGGTCTGGTAGAGGGAGATCCACTCAGACCCATTTATAAATGGGTCGGGTCTAATGGGTCTGGATCTGGTATCCAAGTATTTTTACCAGGTTTAAAACCGGGTTTGGATGGGTCCAGGTCGGATGGGTCCCTTGCAACAAAGACCAAACCCACCCAGTTACAAAATGGGTTTGGGTCGGGTCGGGTCGGGTCGGGCATAATATAAAGGAAACCAGATCCAGACCCATTTAGCAATTGGGTCTGTTCTTGGACCCGGACCCGGACCCGGACTAGGACCATTTAAGAAATGGGTTGGGTCTGGGTACCCCATCGAATCCGTTGACCCATTTACAGCCCTAATAAATATCCACCAATCCAATGCAAGGATAATCAAATAAGCCTTTTTTTCTAATGGCAACATAACTTTTACTGAAGAAAAGAGCAAAAGGAGCCTAAATGGCTCTACATGCCAGATAAAGGTGGATGATGAGAGATCATCCAAAAAGGAGGGCTGAATCAGGTCCCTCGAAAGAACAAATGAAGAACAGCTACAACCAGAGAAAACTTTCAAAACCAATGCTACCCAAGTTCCAGTCTCCATCAAAATCTCCGGCCATGAACCAGAAGTGTTATGAAAGACCTCGTTATTCCCATCTTTCTAAATAGCCTATAGGCTTGCCAAAAAACAAGCAAACCCTCCAAAGAGACCTTTTTCCTTGCCAGACCTCCCTCCAAGCCAAGAAAAAACTAGCTATGTTTCCAGGCATCACCAATTGAATCTCAAAGCGAATCACAATGCATAAACAAGTGATCGACAGAATCACCATCACATAAGCAAATGATACAAATGTTGGGGATAACCCAATTCATACTCCTCAAGTGATCAAGCACTCTCTCTCCCAACGACAACGAGCCAATCAAAAACAGTCACCCCCAAAGGGGTAGGGATGCTACAAATGAAAGCTAAAGAAAGCTGCAAATTGGCATTGTGGAGACCACTTAAGATCATGTAGAAAGATTTAACAGAAAAAATCCCACAGCTATTTAAGGTCCATCTCCCTCTCTAGGACTCTTACCAATTACAAGACCCATCACATTTGTAAAGTCCGCAATTCCCTCTTTTAAAAGATCCCTATAGAACCAAGGCGACCAGGCTCCTTGGCAATCCACCAAAGGCCTGGGAAACTGAGTAGCCCTTGTCAGCTACCGAGTAACGACAAGGGAACACGGAGTCAAAGACATCAACTGAAGCTAAACAACCCCCCCAAGATCTGTGTCGAGCGCCATCACCCAAAATGCTTGCCACTCCCTTAGCGAACTCTTCACTCACATGATTTGTCTCCATATCTGTGGCACTCTGCAAAGAGATGAGCTCCTAGCATATGACCTGCCTTCCTCCATCCCATACTTGCACATAACCATCCCCACTCCATGATCCTTGATCTTCCCTTCCAAATCACCACAGTCATTTGCTTAACAATGCCGAATTCATTAGCTTTAAGCCTTTAATATTCTAACACCCGCTCCACCCATACTTTTTGGTTTGCACACGTCCAACCATTCCAACAAGTGATACATGTGATTATGAACATGTTGATTGTAATCAACCTATGCAATAGTCAATTGCATTGCACCCTTGGGAGTTCGTGCTCTCATTGAAAGTCCCAAGACCAGATAAAAGAGGAGGGTTGTGTCAGATTGGCAGCCAGCATCAAACTCATGCCATAACTTCCATCATTTGAACTTATGGCCCTTGATAGAGTGGAATGGCAGAACAAAACTTATGTAGCTGACCCCAATTAATTGGGAATTGGGATAAGGCTTAGACGATGATGGTGATGGTGATGGTGATGGTGATGTTTGAAGAGGGTGAAACCAAAATGTGGAAATGAAAAAAAAAAAAAAAAAAAAAAAAAAACAAAGAATCCTCAATTCTGGGAAATGACAGCAGCATTGTGGGATAAGAATTTCTTGCCTGTTGTATGTTTCACACCACCATTTTCTATGGAAATTGTTTCCCTTTTCCTTTTCCATCATTTGTATTGACAAATCAAAATGGGAAAATCAAAAAAAGGTAAACAAATGCCATTCCGTTTCCAAGGGTCAGACAAATTCCCCACCAACCGCGGAAATCTGAGATAACATGTTTTTCAGAAATGGTATTACTCAATTTTTTGAGGAAACCAGAGGAAAACAAAATCAATTTCTCTACCTCTCTGGGTTCCTCAATCAGAGGAAAACATAAAATCCGTGGAAACCATTTTCTTTTCCATGGAATTCCGCCCGTGTAATATCTAAACGCCAGCATATCATCCATCACACTCTCCAACAGTATCGAAGTTCTTCTCTAAATTAAAAGAATTGATTTGCAACCATGTAAATTCCCGCCACTTTGACGATGTCAGTGACTTGTCCTTCTCACATGTGGCACTCAAATATACCCATCCGAACCATCCAAATTGCGGGACACGTAATGGACGGAGCAAATCTCTAATATCGCATTGATTAAGAAATCCTAACCATTGATATGAACAGTTAGGAGCCTAGATTGGGCGTATCAGCTCGATGGGCATCGGTTTCAGTGGTGACCGATATGATTTATCGAAACCGATATTTAATCAGTGTACACAAGTGAATTGAAAGTGAGAAATGAAAAACAAAGCAAGCGTTTGGATGCAACGTATTGAAATAGAAAACGAGAGAGAGAGAGAGAGAGAGAGAGAGAGAGAGAGAGAGAGAGAGGACCTGAGAAGGAGAGGATTGCTGCATGAGTTGGAGGAGATTGGAAGTGGATTGAACAGCTTGTGATATCTGATCGGAAACCGTTGCTTTCGCTGTTCCTTCTCTGCTTCCTCCTCCCGCTCCTGTCGCCATTCTCCCTCTCCCTCTCTCTCTCTCTCTCTCAGATTGCAGGACACGATTTCGGGGGCGCGGCTTCGCTGGATACCCGGATCCACCTAGGTGGGTGGATCCCTTACCTATGCCGTCCGCTGTGTGATGTTTGTGTATTACATCCACGCCGTCCGTTCATTTTGAAAACTAATTTTAGAGCTTGATTCAAAAAATGAAGTAGATCCAAATCTCAGGTGGACCATAATACAGTAAACAATGGTACTCAACCATTAAAAGCTTCCCGTTGGTCACAAAAGTTTTGGGTCAAGCTGATATTTGTTTAGCATCTTCATCCAGGTGTTTGTGACCTTTTCAACAGGTTGGATGGAAAATAAACATTCCAGTGGCCCCCATGAAGTTTTTAATGGTGTGGATTCAATCACTGCTATTTCATGTGATATGGTGTTTGGATCTGCTTTATTTTTGGGATAATTCCCTAAACTGAGCTTTCAAAATTCATGGACGGTGCAGATGTAATGTACATACATTACAGTGGCCCCAGGATTCACCCAAACCGCGCCAGATTTCGGTGGTGACCCCTCCAGTACCGAGGTTGATATTGGAGGGCGTTGTGGACCACACAACAGGAAACAGTGGTGATTGAACGCCCACCATTAATATTCGTGTTTCCCTTCATCCAGGCCCGGGTGACCTAATCAACAGTTTAGATGGCAGATAAACATTACGGTGGGGCCCTAAGAAATTTTTATCGGTGGGCGTTCAATCACCAATGTTTCCTGTTGTGTGGTCCACCTAAGATTTGGATCCCCCTCATTTTTGGTCCATGCCATAAGATGGAACCAATTGTATAGTTTACCTAGGCCAAAAATCTCACTTATCACACACATCTATCTGAATGGGGTCTTGGCAAGTGATTTTAAACCATCTGTTGTCTCTATACTAGTGGCCCACCTGATGAGTGGATCATCAATGTAAGTCATTTACACAGTGGGGCCGACGTAATCCCCAATTACAATTACCCAGGTTGTCACATGCACTCAACAAGAATGAAATAAAAAGTCAATTGCAAAAGAAATTGACAATAATCTTATATACAATGAACATCTGTGCGTGTGATGAGTGGGCCCATCAGACTTTTGGGGCCATGGCTTTTTCATGATAGACACCTCCAGTTGAATGGATGAGATCTCACTATAAAATAGATTTGATGGTAGAAAGTGAAACGTATCAACTAAAAATCGTTAGCTATATATCATAAAGTATCGCCAATATTTTCAATCTGTATGAATTTCAGGTGTCACTTATTCAATATATTGGTTATATTTTGATAATATTGTTAAAATTTTGCTTCTTAAAAAAATTTCATTCCAAATTTTTCATGGGTGCATGGTGCATGTTTATATGTGTGTACATGTATGCATGGATGGTTGGATGGATGCAGTGTATATGTATATGCTCGTGCACGCACGTACATGCATCATCAATATATCAGTAATATTTCAATGATATCATCAACATATTGATATTGTCAAAATTTATTTATCAAAAAAGAAGAAAAAAATCATTTCAATTTCTTCATGGGTGCATGGCTGTGTGATGGAATACTTGTTTGTATGTGTGTATATGCATGCATGGATGCATGGATAGATGTATGGTTAGATGAATGGATGTGTTCATATGTATATGCGTGTGCGCGAGCATGCATACAGGCATGGATGGATGAATGGATACTGCATGTGTGTGTGTGTGTCTGCAAGGATGGATGAATGGATCTACTATCTTTCTCATGTTTCCTCAATGTTTTTCCAACTCAATGATGATGCTTTTAAACCTACATGGGGTTTAGGCGAATGACAAGCATCATGATTCTGCTCCTCACGTATGTCAATTTGATTTATCTCCTCTAGATTATCCAATGCATGTGGTTTTTCGGTGGTTGCATACATCCATATGGAATGGTCTTGCCTCAAAATGCAACGAAGACACCCTCATAAAAAAAATGATATATGTTTTTCGAACCCATTAAGGAATACTTATTATTTGATTCCTAAATATTCAAGCATGGTCTTTTCAACTATCATTTGATTCTTCATATATAAAAATGTGTATTTTACCATCTCTTGAAGTATCATTGAAAAATTACATCATTGTTATCATATTTCTCTAATATTACTCAAGTCAATGTTATATACTTTCAGACTCCCATAAAGGAGAAATTTACTATATATGCATCTTTTTTCAATTATTTAATTTCTAAATATGTAAATTAGGGTTGTCAATGGGCCAGGCCTCAGCCTGGATTTTATATTGTTTTGGGCTAGGCCATTGGGCCGGCCCTATTCAAAATTCTGATTTCTCGGGCCCAAGACCGGCCCATTGACACTCCTATGTAAATATGTGTATTTTATCATCTCTTGAGGTTTCATTGAGAAACTCCACCATTTTCTCATGTTTCGCCAATGTTTCTCTCTGCCGACAATACATTTCTGGATATCAACAATAACCATACTTGTTTCTGTACCCCCAACCGGTAATACATGCAACGCCGCCGATACCATAGACACTGCATCCATTGTAAATTCAACTATAGTTTGTATGCAGGTGGACCAGACAGTAAATTAGCCCTGCCCAAATACCCTGATTGGGAGATCCTAACCATCTGATTGATGAGCAGAAGATGACAGAAAAGAAAAACAAAGAAAAAGCAACGGTTTAAATTCATGATTCAACAACAAGGCACAGATCATATGGTTAGGATTATCCTATCAAAATGCCTTTTACGCTTTCCCAAAACCCACCAATCAGAATTCAGAACTAAGCCCATGTTACTTCCAGAACTGTTCTGGCACAATCATCCCAAAGCCTACATATTTTCCAAATATTTAGCTGGAAAAGATCCCTCTGCCCTATAATTCTTCCGTGGAAACCTTACAACCTGTTTGGATGCCACTTAAAATGAGATAATCTTCTTTTAGTTAAGGGTACTATGTATTAAATATCATGGTTCAGGCTACATTTGATTGCACCAAATATCATGATACTTGGCACCAAATTAGACTGATTAATCATGAAATATCACGATATTTGGTACAACCTAACACACCCTTATACATTATGGGTCATCAACGTTATTTTTTATTTTACCAAAATTCTATACAAAATTACTATTAACTAGAATCAGACGAACTCATTTTTAAGTGGCAAACAAACAAGACCATAAATTTTGATTCCAACCATTCATCAAAAACATGTCGCAAAAGTTACAAGTTTGAATGCAGATGTCTAGAAATTGTTAACCAGATAATCTGCAATTCACATATGCATTTCCTAATTAAGTGTGCATTTGCTCAGATTGAAAATTGTAAAATTTCATGATATTTCATGATCAATCGGGCTAATTCGGCGCATCATGAAATTTCATGATGTGGTGCAACCAAATGCACCCTATGTTACAAAAATTATTCCAAAATCAGCACCTGTGAGAGAGAGAGAGAGAGAGAGAGAGAGAGAGAGAAGAAGAAGAAGAAGAAGAAGAAGAGGGGCGCTTGTAAATCCTACACCATAAATACCATGCATCTGCTTCTTGTGTTCTTGGCTACCGCCACTGAAAGGCTTATACATAGCTTTCCTGGAGATATAGAAATAAAATAAAACAAAATGCAGTTAGCAAATGAGCTTATTGAACTGCAAAGATATCTTTGAATAATAAAGCAGTATTCACAGGGTGGGGCCCAGATGAAGATTCACAAAGAAACTCCATATGAGAGCATAGCAGCTGCCACCATTCTTCCTTCCTCATTCAAAATGTTGAAAGTCGATGCAGCATTCCTCTGTCAACGAACACAAAAGTAAAAATAAAAAACAGTAGAATTTGTAGCAGTACCAGTAGTGCAGCAGCAACAGAATACTATGAAAAGCTTAGAATTGTAACGCAATCAATACCGAGTCAAGGACTTCTAATTTCATGCCGGTGGACCGAATGAAGCGTCGGAGTTTAGGATTAACTTGCTCTATGTGCCATCCGCAGTCAACTATCAGAATCTCTGAATAACAACATTAAAATGCAAATGTCTTGATAAAAAAGAATTGCATAAAAGAAGTTAACTGATGAGACGGTTCATTAATGACAAATGTAAATATGGAGACATTGAGGAAAAACAAAACTTCTAAAAGTACAAAACAAGTAAGAAGAAAGGAAAGAGAGGACTTTTAGCATAGTCATGTTGGGAAAGAGAGAATTTTGTTTATGGAAAATCTCCTCAGTGATAGAACCTGCATATCTAGGCTCGTGTCAAGCAAAAGATTCTCGACTAAGGAATTTCAGTTAGTTCTTTGCTCGGTGATTGTGCTAAGGTTTGGTGGTCATGCACCCCTCCACATATGCAAGCTCTCTGTACGACTGCTGTAGTAATCATGATCTCTGGTTGGACCACTCTGTGAAGAAGAAAATCTTCCCTTCTGAAGATGTGGAGTCAGTGGATCACATATTTCTTCACTGTGAACGGCTTGGAAAATTGGTATTTTTCCTTTCGTTTACTCAATATATATTTTGGGTGCTTCCTAGTTCTATGTGGGATCTTGTAGTGAGTTGGAAAAGTAGTCCATTTAGGTCAAGAGGAAGAGTGTTGTGGAGATCTCTTTCATTGGCCATTTTTGGGGCATTTGAAAAGAAAGAAACAAAACCTTTTGTGTCTGTGTCTGTCTGTGTGCGTGTGTGAGGAGGGGCTATCTGGTCAAAGAGCAGGATCTTAAAAGAAATTGGACTAAGTTATTCAGGGAGCTGATGTCGCTAGAAGGAAATCGGTGTCCTGGACTCCTGGGGGAAGTTGAATGGAGCAGAATCATTCTTGGATATCTTGGATCATCCGACATACGATGAGTGATCCGCAACCACCAACGGGAAATACAGCTATCTTTCTTGGGCCTACAGCTTTTGTGACATTCACAATGCAGAACTGATGGCAATTAAAGCAGGGTGTATCTCTTTTCTCTGGAACATTTTGTGGGCCTTCATCGTGAATGATATTATAAAAAGATGTTCTTCTTTGAGCAACGTGTCTAATCATATTCCAAGGGGAGCAAACTCCTGTTTCCAATGTCCTGGAAATGGAGGGGGTCTCTCAAAATAGTTATTCGTTAGCTTAATAGGCATTTGTATATTTTGAGTATTCTAATAAAATGCTTCATTATCGATATAAACTTAAAAAAGAAAAGAAGAAGAAGAAGAAGTCTCCAAAAACAAAGTAATGATCCTCAAGCGAAGGCTTGGCACAACACACTTGGGTTTTCAGTTTTAACAAGTAGGAACAATGGTTAACTAATACAGACCGTTGGCATGTGCCTACCATGGATGGACCATGCCCCAAAGTTCTCACGGATCAGAACAACCTAACCACGAATCTCCAGCCTTTCTTCATTTGACCGCAGACAGTTCACATGTTTCTATTCAAAAGCAAAAGGTTGGGATTGTCCAATTGATGAGATTTTCAGGGAGTGGTCACTCCATTGTGGTTCCAATAGACTGATGGTCTGGATCAGTGAACCAAGGAACCCATATCTGAGAGATTTTTTTTTTTTTTAATACCTTAGAGAAATTAGCCAGCATAAAGAAAGAATTCATGGAATCGGATATGGTTCAAATGGCTACCTCAGGAGCTCGATGTGCTTGAGAAGCAGAGTTAAGTTGGCAGGTTTCCATGTTAGAAAGCAACTGGATTACAGTCTTTAGATGAGGAACTGCTGAAAGAACCAAAACTTGCATTAGCCAAGCCAAAGAATTCAGAGACCAGAACCCATTTACTTTTTAGCAGGCAATATACTACCATCAAGCTGGGTACATGCATAGTATTATCAGGTTTTCAGTCTTTTCAATTGAGACCCATGGTTCAGAGGTTCAGACTGTTGACGTGATGACCCAGGCCCTACATGGACCACGCCCCAAAAATGTCCTCGAAGGGAAGATGCTACCCCAGCCGTCCATTCTTTGGTATTTTGAAGTTGAATATGTAGTATTGCTGTATTTCTTTTCTGAACTGCCCATTTGCAGTCCACATGTGGAAGGGTTAGAACTTGTCCCAGTAAGGAGATTTGTGGGCACGGTCACCATCCACTGGCGTCCATCGGATCAACAATCCGGCCACCTAACCATGCAACTTGTACAAACTAAGGACCTGAGGATCATAGCATATCTATTCATAACCTCAGGTCATATAATTCCACTCATTTTAAATTAACCAGATACCCAACAGCTCATCGATGAGGAAATAGGTGCTTGGTATGTGCCACATGCTGGTGTTGGATAAAAAAGCAGAAAGAACATCTCATTAGTAAATCTAGGAAAGATTTAAAAGCCCAAACAGTTCAAACCCTGTGTAACTTAGGCATTGGCATGTGCTTTGGAACAAAAATGTGATGATGAAAGAAGGTCAATGGTCCGGCACATCAATAAAATCATATAGTAATATCAGGATAGGTTCTTAGACAGACATTTAGTCCACAAAAGTATGGGATATAGAAAGATCTACAATGACATAAATAGAATTATATAAATGATATTTACATAGGGATGATTATATCGAGACTAGTCTCACTAATAGAATGAGAGTAGTCAAATTCGTGCATTCTAGTAGGATAGTTTACATTCCAGAACATACATACAAAAAAGGAAAATGTCCTTGTTACATACGTAATGGCAGATGCCAAGGTGAATAACAATCAGACCTATTCGGTTACAGATTGCTTTTTATTGGAATAGAACCAAATTGGCATTAACTGCAGTGATCCAGTCCCCCAAAGAACATTCTACTATCATACATTTCTTGATACAGACAGAGGAGAAAGAACCAAGCTGTTTTTCATTTGTAAATTAGAGGAGCTTTTCGCAATCTAAGGGTACCCAGGTCATCACAGGAACCAAGGGTGTGGCTGATTGGCAAACGGAACTAGAAGACCCACCTTTGCAAGCCACTTTCCATGTATGCATCCACTGAAGAAATTACGTGAGGCATTTGATCTATTGCCTGATTCAAAAGCCACCGAGATGACAGGATCAGCAAAGAGAGGTATTATATCAGAATTCCTTATACTCACTATGCAATAGTTAGCCAGATATATACTTGTCCTGTGTTCTTGATAGTTGCCTTTGGAAGCTTCATAAGGAGGGCCCGCAAGTAAAATAAAAATGGTAGTGAGCACTCATATACAAAATGTAGGGCAGCTGCATCAAACCAGTGTGACAAATATTGTGGAGATTTTGAAATTCTCGCAATAATATCAGCGATTTTGAAGTTCTCAT
Organism: Liriodendron chinense; assembly: GCA_003013855.2. NCBI lineage: Eukaryota > Viridiplantae > Streptophyta > Magnoliopsida > Magnoliales > Magnoliaceae > Liriodendron > Liriodendron chinense. The sequence continues at coordinate 6,004,371 of PVNU02000637.1, read as the reverse complement.
GATAATATCGCGAACATACAATAAACAATATTATCACGAGATATACAAAATATCAGAAAATTTAACAATATTGAGACATTAACTAAAATAAAAACCTTAAGGAATTTGTTATATAGATATTTTTAAATTTTAAATTTATTAATTTTCAATAAATTTTATTGAAACGTGCAATTTTATTAATGGCTCAAGGCCAAATAAAAACAAGGAAAAAGAAAAGTAAAACAAAAACTGAAACTAACCTAAGAACAAAAAAAAAAAAAAAACTACAACAAAAAACGACAAGAAGGAAACTAACCGAAGAACAAAACAACAAAAGAAGAAGAAAAATACAATACAACAGCCGCCCAGAAAATACCTCAAATTTTGAAAATTTCCTGAGAAATTTCCTGGCCAAGGAACTTCCATGAAGAAGATTTGTCACTATGCATCAATATAGGCTGTTGCATGACATTTCGTTATTTACTTCAAACTCAAGGATATTTGTCCTTCTCTGGAATGCGTACGTTGGGCATTTCCATTTCTTCATGCCTCAAAACCAAGGAAGAGCATGAAAGTACGACAAATTGACCTTTGGCTGAATATGTTGGTGCAACAACTTCAGTTTGAACCAACTGAACATCTGGCACGGTGAACGGAAAAAAAATGGGCAAGTTATTGTTTCTCTATTTCACACACCCAAGATAACACTTCGTCCATTTCAAATAGTATTTGATACAAACCAAATACTTTCAGTGGAAAGGCAACACGCCCACCCCACCCATGGCATCTCAAAACATAACCTAAACCAAGAGGGACATGGATGAAGGGCAATTGGGAAGAAGTATCCCTTTTTGGAGTCGCAGGCTGAGTCTCAGTCTCAAAATCAGATTGGTCGAGCAAACCTAACCTCTGATTCATGGAGACTTGTTTGTTGAAATAGGACCATTGGATGTTTTCAATTTAACCATCCAATAAATATTAGGACTGTAAATGGTCGGGTTTGGGATGGGTTTAGCCAAAACCAGACTTGCCCATTTACTAAATGGGTCTAGGTCCAAATTTTTTACCCAGACCCTTTTACTAACGGGCGGGTCTGGGTCGGGTCTAAGTCACCCCATCAGACCCATTTATAAATGGGTCTGGGTCTAGGTCTGGTAGAGGGAGATCCACCCAAACCCATTTATAAATGGTTCGGGTCTAATGGGTCTGGGTCTGGATCTAGTATCCAGCTATTTTTACCAGGTTTAGAACTGAGTTTGGATGGGTCCGGATCGGATGGGTCCCTTGCAACATAGACCAAACCCGCCCATTTACTAAATGGGTTCTGGTCGGGTCGGGCATAATATAAAGGAAACCAGATCCAGACCCATTTAGCAATTGGGTCTGTTCTTGGACACGGACCTGTATGTGAGTTTGATTTCTCCCCTCTAGATTATCCAATGCATGTGGGTTTTCGGTAGTTGCGTACATCCGCATGGAATAGTCTTGCCTCAAAATGCGACGAGGACACCCTCATTAAAAAAAATGATATATGTTTTTCGGCCCCATTAAGGAATACTTATTATTTGATTCCTAAATATTCAAGCATGGTCTTTTCCGCTATTATTTTATTCTTCATATATAATAATGTGTATTTTACCATCTCTTGAAGTATCATTGAAAAATTACATCATTGTTCTTGTATTTCTCTAATATTACTCAAGTCAATGTTATATACTTTCAGACTCCCATAAAGGAGAAATTTACTATATATGCATCTTTTTTCAATTATTTAATTTCTAAATATGTAAATTAGGGTTGTCAATGGGCCAGGCCTCAGCCTGGATTTTATATTGTTTTGGGCTAGGCCATTGGGCCGGCCCTATTCAAAATTCTGATTTCTCGGGCCCAAGACCAGCCCATTGACACTCCTATGTAAATATGTGTATTTTATCATCTCTTGAGGTTTCATTGAGAAACTCCACCATTTTCTCATGTTTCGCCAATGTTTCTCTCTGCCGACAATACATTTCTGGATATCAACAATAACCATACTTGTTTCTGTACCCCCAACCGGTAATACATGCAACGCCGCCGATACCATAGACACTGCATCCATTGTAAATTCAACTATAGTTTGTATGCAGGTGGACCAGACAGTAAATTAGCCCTGCCCAAACTACCCTGATTGGGAGATCCTAACCATCTCATTGATGAGCAAAAGATGGCAAAAAAGAAAAACAAAGAAAGAGCAACGGTTCAAATTCATGATTCAATGACAATGCACAGATCAGATGGTTAGGATCATCCTATCAAAATGCCTTTTACACTTTCCCAAAACCCACCAATCAAAACTAAGCCCATGTTACTTCCAGAACTGTTCTAGCACAATCATCCCAAAGCCTACATATTTTCCAAATCTTTAGCTGGGCTAAAGATCCCTCTGCCCTATACTTCTTCTGCGGAAACCTTACAACCTGTTTGGATGCCACTTAAAATGAGATAATCTTCTTTTAGTTAAGGGTACTATGTATTAAATATCATGGTTCAGGCTACATTTGATTGCACCAAATATCATGATACTTGGCACCAAATTAGACTGATTAATCATGAAATATCACAATATTTGGTACAACCTAACACACCCTTATACATTACGGATCATCAAGATTATTTTTTATTTTACCAAAATTCTATACAAAATTACTGTTAACTAAAATCAGACGAACTCATTTTTAAGTAGCAAACAAACAAGACCACAAATTTTGATTCCAACCATTCATCAAAAACATGTTGCAAATGTTACATGTTTGAATGCAGATGTCCAAAATTTGTTAACCAGATAAACTGCAATTCACATATGCATTTCCTAATTAAGTGTGCATTTACTCGCATTGAAAATTGTAAAATTTCATGATATTTCATGATCAATCGGGCTAATTCAGTGCATCATGAAATTTCATGATGTGGTGCAACCAAATGCACCCTATGTTACAAAAATTATTCCAAAATCAGCACCTGAGAGAGAGAGAGAGAGAGAGAGAGAAGAAGAAGAAGAAGAAGAAGAAGAAGAAGAAGAAGAGGGGCGCTTGTAGATCCTACACCGTAAATACCCTGCATCTGCTTCTTGTGTACTTGGCTACCGCCACTGAAAGGTTTATGCATAGCTTTCCTGGAGATTTAGAAATAAAATAAAACAAAATGCAGTTAGCAAATAAACTTATTAAACTGCAAAGATATCTTTGAATAATGAAGCAGTGTTTACAGGGTGGGGCCATAGATGAGGATTCACGAAAAAACTCCAAATGGAAGCATAGCAGCTGCCACCATTCTTCCTTCCTCAGTTCAAAATGTTGAAAGTCGATGCAGCATTCCTCTGTCAACGAACACAAAAGTAAAAATAAAAAAACAGTAGAATTTGTAGCAGTACCAGTAGCAAGCAACAGAATACTATGAAAAGCTAAGAATTGCAACGTAATCAATACCGAGTCAAGGACTTCTAATTTCATGCCGGTGGACCGAATGAAGCGTCGGAGTTCAGGATTAACTTGCTCTATGTGCCGTCCGCAGCCAAGTATCAGAATCTCTGAATAACAACATTAAAATGCAAATGTCTTGATAAAAAAGAATTGCATAAAAGAAGTTAACTGATGAAACGGTTCGTTAATGGCAAATGTAGATATGGAGACATTGAGGAAAAAACAAAACTTCTAAAAGTACAAAAACAAGTAAGGGTAAAAGGAAAGAGAGGACTTTTAGCATAGTCATGTTGGGAAGAGAGAATTTTGTTTATGGGTGTCCACACACACACACACACACACAGAGTTTCGTTAATGTGTGTCCAAGTCCAGTTTGGTCATCTTCCGTAGTATTAGAAGGGTTAGCTCTAAAGCTGCTAACTGTCCAGGAACAACAACGAATATTACTTAAAAACTATAGAAGTATGCATATACAGATGAACATATGCAAGTAGAAAAAGATATCCTCTTTAGTCTGGGTGGGAGTACAAATGCTTGAACAAGTCCCTTTTTTCTTCTCTTTTCACAGAAAATGCTAGTTGTAGCTACGTAGAATGTTGCAAAACAATGGTTCCGCTTTCTGAAAGTTAAAGGCGAGCAGAAGCAATACTTTGATGTCCCATACTATTCTTTTGGAATTTTGGATAAAACTATCTGCCCAAGGAAATAAAAATCACAACACTTCTGTCTTAGTTAACAGTTTTTACAGGTGCCACCATGAATTAAGCCAAGAACAACTTATTCTCTTTGATTTTTATTCATAGAACAAAAGGGCAAAAGTGACGTCAGTTTTCATTTTTATATTTTTGTTTAATCTGCAATAATATAGCTGATGGATTAGCAGAAGCAATGTAACTGGACTAAAAAATACAAGTGACTGAGAGCACAGATACTGTATCATTCTAGCAAGAGCAATCAACCATAAAACTAATCAGAATTTTTTACTATCAAAGGCACTAGCAAGTTATGGGGAAATAGTATGGAAAGGAAAATGCACGTGGGATACTCACCAGGTACAGGACGCAGAAGTTGGAACATGGATAAACTGCACAAAGAAAATTCCAAATGTAAATCATATTAACCATAGATATGCGTGCCTTCTCTCTTGAAGAAAATAAAATGTTTCCATCATGGAATGAAATACTAAATGCGGTAACAAATCCTTTGGAGTTCTAACCTTGACCTACAAAATCGCATTAAATACCAACCTATCCTATGGAAACACAGATGCCTATGGTCCAAGCGTACCGATCCTCATATCTCGGTCAATGAAAGACTTTGTCAGTGACTGATAGGTTCCGCTTACCCAAGCAGGAAACTAGAAATATTGTGCAGAAATAGATGCAAGGTTTTTAGAATAGATCTCCAAGTTGTCCTTTATTACAGAAAGGAAAAAATAAATCCACTCGAGGCTAGTTCTCCTGTGACAAATCATCCATTACAGGAGTAAACCATGTCCAAACCAATCATGACTTTTAGGGTTTTGAGTCAAAACCCTAAGAGTCAAGAGGAATTCAGTGTCAAAACTTTTGACACTGAATTTCTCATGAAGATTAATTTCCTCTAGCCTTTAGGGGGTCCTTGCTCCTATCATAAGATAAGGGTACACGAATTCTAATAATAACCACCTTGGAACTTCAATTGAGCAAATACTGAAAAAGAAGTAAATGAGCAACACAACCAACACTGATCAAGAAGCCTCCTCTGAGAACTACCATCCACCCGGTTCTTTATTGACATAGGCTGGATAGGGTTTGTGGGAGTAAGAAAGAATCACCAATGTATTGATATCGCCAAAAATTTGTTTCTTAAAAAAAAAATTCATTTCAATTTATAGGCTCATGGTTGTATGCAATGTTCAATTTGTCGACGATAATAACAATACTATTGCAGTGTTATCGTTATCACAACATGGCCAATATTGAGACCACAATCTTTCATTTTCTATCCAATTGTCAATGATTTCTCGACGCAATGTCATGTGTTATCGATATTATAAAATATCGATAGATGTTTGGATGGTTGGATGGATAGGTGGGAACCGTGGGATGGACTCCTTTCTCACAACAACACATGTTTTTAGGCCCCCATTAAATGGAAACTTATTATATAAACGTTCTTTCTGTAATTTTTTATCCCTAAATATACAAATACGTACATTTTAGCACCTCCTGAAGTTTCACTGAAAAATTCCACCGTTTTCCCCACGTTTCTTCGCATTTCCGGTTATCGGCGATATCAATATTGTTTCTGTATCCTCACTGCTCACCCCCAACATTGTTTTTGTATCCTCAGTCAGCAAAACTTGTATCCATACCAATGCTTAGAACATTGACTGAAACAAATATTGATCCATCATTCTCATGTGGCCCCAATCCTTCTATAGCGACGCCATTATGGATTCCCATCAAACCAAGGGAACCTTGATGCAATGATCACCATTGCTCCCATCTCAGGTGTAACCAAGGTTCCCAAAACGTACGATACGGCCATCCGATGAAAGGAACGGTGGTGGCCGTAGCTTAAGTAACGGCCGTACGGCGTACAGAAAATAGGGACGCGTACGATGAAGAAAACAGCCAAGGCCGTTACAACCCGTAACGTCCGTAACAGTCATGACGGTCCGCATGACGTTTCTTCAGAAATAAAAACGGCCTAGATCGGCCGAACGGGTCGTACGGCCGTTACGCCCGTATCGTACGTAACTGTGGCCGTTGGCACCGTTATTGGAACCCTGGTGAACCCAACTAAATGACACATCACGCATTCGAAAGACTTCTTGAAGAAAACCAGTAACCAGAAATGAAGTGAGAAGGATCTTTGTGAGTTTACACATAGGATTTCAAGCGGATGATCTTTTTCTTTTTCATTTTTACATTTTAGGTTCCTAGTCAATGATTATTTTAAAGTTCTTTTTATCTGGGTGTCTTCTATTCAAATTGGAGTAGCTTTCCTCCAAAAACTTTACTATCATTACATCATGGACACATCATAGTTCCTAACTTTTTTACTAAATATCAGTCACTAGGAATGCCTACATGGATCAACCATTTGCACAATGTTTAAATCCAGACGGGATTAGAGCATGCAGTGTTTGTTGGACCTAGAACTCACAACAGAAAGCTTATGATAAATGCCAACTCCAAACACATCTTCTCTTTGATTTTCTCCCTCTCAAAATTAATTCAAGGAAAAAAGGCCCACCATTTGTTGAAAAAAAAAAAGGGATAGATTTGTAAACATGGTGCAAATGGGTCCCACTGATAGATGGCATGCCTTCATAGGCAACCACCTATGGAATGCATTAACATAAAGAAACGGTCTGAAAATACACCTATCTGGGGTAACCTCTGAAAATCTTTTGGGACTCCATGACAGGAGCAATTTGTCAATGATTAGCAAGCTGCCTTCATAGTCAACGCCATTTACCGTAAATCCCGTGTCCAAGTACCTGGAAAAAAATACATAGAGTAAGTGAAAGTGGCAAAGGTCCAAAAAATTATATTTGTGCACCAAAAGAGCACTTAAGGAGGATCTTAGCAAAACTATAATTTCTGTCTAAAATATGTCAAAGTTTTTTTTGAAAGATAAAATATGTCAAAGTAACATTTCATAATCGTTCGAAGAAGAAAAAGTAGAATGCAAATTCGAGGAACCCTGCCTGTAAGATGTAGCATCACTTATGAAAAGATAATTCAAAAGTATCCAAAATGAAATTAGATTAGAGATGAGGAGCGAAGAAATTATAGACTAGAAAATTAGATGAATCAGCGTCATGAGACTGGCTTGGAATATATTTAACCATAGAAGGTTTGTCTCATTTATGCCAATGCATCCTCATGAGGAGCTGCATATTGTGTTTCTTCGACCCTCTTCTGTTGATGGCGAAGGTAGGAGGGTAGACCGCTGATTCTCGATCCTCTTCTATTCATTCCTATCCCATGGTTTGGTGATCCACATCGTTGGACCTCCACTGTGGATGGGGAATATCCAAAAATCTCCCACATCGTGAGATCCTGGCCCTTCAACCAATGGTGTACAAATACAGCATCAAGAAAAATACAGCAACGGCCACATTCAATGGCAGGGCACATCAGATAAACAATCTGGATCCTCGAACTACGGGCCTCACACGAACAAAATCCTGAGCCTAAGCATTAGACAAGTACCCATATGTTGAGGTACAGTAGTTTTAGTGACTTCTATCCATGCTGATCTCGGAACAAATACAGCTTCTGACTAATTCTTCCATAGAAATGACAAAACTCATAACAAAAGTAAAGCAAAAAAAATGATGCTCAGATCGACTGACACTGTTTGGATGACACAGGAATTGAATTGTGAATAATTCAGTTTAATCAAAATGGTATGTTTTCTTCGTTCGTAATGAAGAAGCAGCCCTCAAATTGCAGTTGCACTCCTTTCAATTCAAATTACCGCATCCAAACACACCACTATGAAATTGCATTGGAGAGAGAAAGAGATGATTGAATCAAAGGGCACGTTTGGCTGCAAGGTGATGAATTTCAACTATTACTCTAATGTATCTGAAATGACCGAATTGCAATTTCCTTCTTTAATATTCAAAATTGAATATCAAGGCTCCAGAATCGCTATTACGTTACTTCCAACCTGAAATTGAAAAAACATAGCTGCAATTTGGGGTCTACTTCCTTGCTACTAATCCAACGAAAATAACAGATTTTCAACATTTCCTCTTGTTTAAACTGAGCATTCGCAATTTGAATCGCTTGTACATCCAAACGCAGAGAAAGAGTACACGAGCAAGCGGATTCAATGCAGCAATTTAATAGAAATGAAGGAAGCCCAGAAAAATACCCTTGGAATCGGAGTTGGTCTTCAGGAACGCTGTTGATGAGATTGATCTGATCGTAGAGAGAAAAGGCACGCCTGACTCATAATATGGAAGAAAAAATAAATTAAAAAATATAGATCGGCTAGAAAGGGGGGAAATTTAATTTACGAAGCATAAGAAAATTGCAGAAAATATTAAAAAAAAAAAACAGAGAGAGAGAGAGAGAGAGAGAGAGGAACCTGAGGGAAGGGAGTGGTTGATTGAGGGGCTTAGCGTTTTCCTTCCGGAGGTTTCTTATCAGGTAATGCAGCGTTGTCGCTACCTTTTGCCGCGCTGCTGCCATCCTCTCTCTCTCTCTCTCTCTCTCTCTCTGACTACGGAGGGAGAAGAGCACATCAAACGCGCGCTAGGGTAAGGAAAGAGGTTTTGCTAACGCGCGCCCAATGGTTTTTTTTTTACTGCACGCGGCTTTCCTGCGATCCGGATTAGCCTGCCTGGGATGTAGATGGGGCCCACCGTGATGTTTGTGGGAAATCCACCACGTCCATCCGTTTTTTTATAATATTATCAGGCGTAAGACTAAAACTGAGGCGGATCCACGACTCAAGTGGGACACACCAGAGGGAAAACTAGGAAAAGAGTTCCCTACCGTTGAAAACTCCCTGGCTCCACCTTGATGTTTATATACCATCCAAACCGTTTATGAGTTCATTCCCACTGGGATGAAGTTAAAACACAAAAAAATCTAGCATGATTAGAAACTTTTGTGGCCATAAAATGTTTCAACGGTGGTCACAGAATCACCACTATTATGACCCACTTGAGTTGTGGATCCTCTTCATTTTTAGTCTCATTTCTGAGATAAAAAAATGAATGGGCGGATTGGATTTCTCACAAACATTACAATGCGCCCCACCTAGCAGGGACTTCTTGGGAAAGGCTTTAGGAGGAAATCCGCGTCCTTTTTGGAACCTAGGTTGGCCCACTGTGACGTTTGTGAGAAATCCATTCCATCCATCCACTTTTTTAGATCATTTTAGGAGGTTAGACCAAAAATTAGCCCGTTCCAAGACTCAAGTAGGCCGAAAACATGAGATTGAACCTGCACAGTTGAAATATTTGTACAGCTACAAAAGTTTTAAATCATATTAATATTTGTGTTTTCAACTCATCTTGGTAGGAATGACATTATGAATGGTATGAATGACATTATGAATGGTATGGATGGCATATAAACATCACTGTGGACCCAACGAGCTTTTAGGAATTTCCCTGCCCACCTTTTCCTTTAGTGCGGCTCACCTGAGTCTTGGATCCGGATCGGTTTTGATCGAATCGTCCTGATCTCGCAAAATGAATGAGCGGGTTGGATTTCTCACAAATATCACAGTGACTAATTGCAAAATGATTTTGGTTAGCACTTTCCTCCTGAACGAATTAGGTATTACACGGGGAACAGCTCAGCTTAGTCGGTGTTACCCCTACGGTGTGGCCCACATGTATGATATTTTTTATATCCAGGCTGTCCATCCGTTTCACCATATCATTTTAGGATGGTTTACCAAACATTGTGCATATCCAAATCTCACGTGGACCATACCACTGGAAACAGTGGTGATTGAGTGCCCCACCATTAAAAATTCCAAAGGTTCCCAGCACCGACCAATACCGATACTCTGTCATGAACTGTACATATGCATTGAGAAACGGTACACGCAACTTTAATGGAGCCGATATTAAACAGACCTAATTGTTGTCCACACTGTATATGACCTTCAAACAAATATTGCATTGAATCAATTCTCTAAGGGGTGATTGGTGGACCATTTACATGGAAAAAAAAAAAAAATTCATTCAATGGCCTGAATTCAACAAACAGATGTCCTGATCACTGGCTAGGTCGTTTGGTCAATCTAATTTTGGGCTAATGGCACATGTGCACTGGGTCCATGGTTTTAGTTACATGCATGCCACTTGTGCAATAACCAAGTTGCAAGCCTATTAACCATCAGCTTCTGCCCGAGTATCAATTGACTCTTCTGGCATGGCGAAAGCGTGCCATGAAAACACACATGAATGAATCTTGGTAAACAGAAATTACCAAAAAAAAATCGTTGGCATCCAATTTCAATTTCAGTGCCTTGCAATGGATCACCCACGATTGGAAGAGAACCGATCATCTGCAGGTGAGGTACCAGTACTTGTCGTACCGAATCATCTTTGCCACTAACTTGCTACTTGTGCAGAACATCAGTACCGTAAATGGCAAGGGCCCACCATGAAGATCACCTGGAACAAAATTCATACCTATCTGGTAGAAGGATCTAGATATACAAAAAATGCAGTCAAGGTGGCTCCCACACGGTATGACCGTAGGGGTAACACCCACTATGCTGTTACCCGGGTAGAAGCTAATTCACTCCCCCATGATATAGTCTGTTTCATCCACGCTGTCTGTACATTTTTTTAGATCATTTTATGGGAATTACCCGAAAAAAGAGGTAGATCGAAATCTCAAGTGCACCACATAACATGAAACCAGTGTTGATTGAACTCCCACCATTAAAAATTTCTTGAGGGCCACACATGTTTTCCATCAAACTGATATTTATTTTTCCCTTTATCTAGGTCTTTATGACCTAATCAAGAGGTTGGATGTAAAATAAACATTAAAGTGGGCCTTGGGAAGGTTTTTAATAGTGGACATTTAATCAGTACTTTTTCCCTGTGGTGTATTCCACTTGAGGTTTAGATCTGCCCCATTTTTTGGATCAAGACCTAAAGTGATCTGGAAAAATGAATAGGATGGAGTGGATAAATACATACATCATGGTAGAGCCCATAGAGCACCAAACACTAGCCACTAGCCAAACCGCTATATAGAGCTGTCCATGAACCCATGATTACAGTCGAACATCATCATCTTCAAAGCATTCTAAAAGTGACTGTACAAGCAATCCACTCATTATCATGCATAGAAACAAAACGCTGGCCAGCTCGCAATTTACTCTACAACCACAAAAACCCTAAAGGATTCGATATCGAGCATGCAATTGACATTATATAGACAAATGGGACAAATGAAAATTGAGCAGGATTACACATGTAATTACCAAAGATAATTTTCTATCCAATGGCATCAGCATGCAGCAACATTGAATAGCAGTGATTGTTATGCATATTCATTCGGCACCATCTCCCCTCAACCCAACTTGAAGAATTGGGTTGCCCCATTTCAGGCTTTCTTCAGCGAGGCAGCTCTGAATCATCGTTTGTAAGCTCAGATTCCTGAAAGTACATAAATGATAATGAGACAGTAATCAAAACATTTCAATCAAGGTATGCAGATCCTGAGAATGATACAACTAACTGTAATAATAACAATGAGGGAGTTTCTAAAATAATAATATCTATGCTTATAATGCATACAACATGAGTAGCTTTTGCACATTTTTGTCCTTGTAATTAGTCTAGGGAAGGGAAAACTCCTTTGGTTTTTGGTTCCCATAGCCCTTCAACCCAGGGGCAATTTTGTCCTTTCAACTCCTGCCTAGGAGTAGCCTGCACCCACCTCCTCTTTTTTTAGTGTAGTCCATACCGGAGACACAATGCTAGGGCGCCCGTGCAAAAAAGGCTCTGTGGGGCCCATTGTCATGAAACCATAATCCACACCATACATCTGTTGTGCCAGATCACATTCGTACGCCGGGCCAAAAACAGAGCTGATATAAAGGTAGAGTGGGTCATAGACCAGACTCCATGCCATACACCTAGTATATATAATTAAAATATAGCTGAGGGATATTTTGGGAAGACATTTTGCAGGAGATTTGGTGTTTGCCCCTATTTCTCCTAGACTTGAAACTCTCTTTCAGAACAGAACGTCCTCGTGAATGGTTGCTTCGGAGTTCTGGGGGGCAAATACATGTTGGGTTTGTGCTTTGGGGCCTGCTTGGGAAGCAGCAAACTATTTTGTAGAAAACAGTTTTGCATAGGAAACTACATTTCCACCATTTGCAAGTGTGGAAAACATATTTCCATAAATGGTGAAAAGCTAAGAATTTTCCATGGAAAACCCCCTAAAAGTTTTCCTTGTCAGGTCCATCAGAAATTACATTTCCAAATCACATGGCAACTCGCAAAGGTGAGCTTCCCTCCTCTCCCTCCTACCTCCCTCCCTCCAATCAAAGGTTGGCCCCACATGATGGATGGTCTAGACCGCTTATTTGACTTTTTATTACAGTGATTATGGACCATCAATTTTCCAAGCCACTGATTAGATGGTTAGCATCATCTGACCAAAGTAATTTTAGGAGGAACACGCAATCAACAGTGTGCCCCACAATATGGACGATCCACATAAATGAATGGACCTCTTGTATAATCAATGTGGACAATCCATTTTCCTTTCCATTGATTGGAAGGTTAGGCTCATCCAATTAAAGTGATTTTCTGCTCCACGTGATGGACAGTCTACATCACCAGTCAAAATTATTTATTGTAATAAATATGGACAATTTATTTTCCTAAACATTGATCCTATGGCCAAGATCATCCAATCAAAGTGATTTTTTAGGATGGATCAGTAAGCAGAGGTGGGCCGCAGATGATGGAAGGTCCAAATCAAAGATGTAGTGGTGGTTTTAGTGGTGGTAAATTGGGACAAACAGATTCCCATGGAAAGCTTTGTTACAAAAACAAACAGAGGAAAACAGTTTTCACTTCCATGCACTTTCACCGAAAGCAGGTTTCCATTTCCATGTGTTCCAACCTTTTCTTTTCCTGGTTCCCAAACAGGTTAGAAGAAACTGTAGGATTTTGAGCTGAAAGCATGGAAAATCTCCCCAAGGTGCTTGATGAGGTTCATCTCCCCAGTGATAGAGCCTGCGTATCTGGGCTCGTGTCAAGCAGAAGATTCTCGACTAAGGAATTTCAGTTAGTTCTTTGCTCGGGTGATTGTGCTAAGGTTTGGTGGTCGTGCACCACATACACAAGCTCTCTGTTGGACTGCTGTAGTAATCATGATCTCTCGCTGGACCACTCTGTGAAGAAGAAAATCTTCCCTTCTGAAGATGTGGAGTCAGTGGATCACATATTTCTTCATTGTGAACGGCTTGGAAAATTGGTATTTTTCCTTTCGTTTACTCAATATATATTATGGGTGCTTCCCTGTTCTATGTGGGATCTTGTAGTGAGTTGGAAAAGTAGTCCATTTAGGTCAAGAGGTAAGAGTGTTGTGGAGATCTCTTTCATTGGCCATTTTTGGGGCATTTGAAAAGAAAGAAACAAAACCTTTTGTGTCTTTGTCTGTGTGCATGTGGGAGGGGGGGCTATCTGGTCAAAGAGCAGGATCTTAAAATAAATTGGACTAAGTTATTCAGGGAGCTGATGTCGCTAGAAGGAAATCAGTGTCCTCGACTGCTGGTAGAAGTTGAATGGCAGCAGAATCATTCTTGGATATCTTGGACCATCCGACATACGATGAGTGATCCGCAACCACCAACAGGAAATACAGCTATCTTTCTTGGGCCTATAGCTTTTGTGACATTCACGATGCAGAACTGATGGCAATAAAAGCGAGTGTATCTCTTTTCTCTGAAACATTTGTGGGCCTTCATCATAAATGATATTATAAAAAGATGTTCTTCTTTGAGCAACGTGTCTAATCATATTCCAAGGGGAGCTAACTCCATTTCCAATGTCCTGGAAATGGAGGGGGTCTCTCAAAATAGTTATTCGTTAGCTTAATAGGCATTTGTATATTTTGAGTATTCTAAACTTAAGAAAGAAAAGAAGAAGAAGAAGAAGTCTCCAAAAACAAAGTAATGATCCTCAAGCGAAGGCTTGGCACAACACACTTGGGTTTTCAGTTTTAACAAGTAGGAACAATGGTTAACTAATACAGACCGTTGGCATGTGCCTACCATGGATGGACCATGCCCCAAAGTTCTCACGGATCGGAACAACTTAACCATGAATCTCCAGCCTTTCTTCATTTGACCGCAGACAGTTCACATGTTTCTATTCAAAAGCAAAAGGTTGGGATTGTCCAATTGATGAGATTTTCAGGGCATGGTCACTCCATTGTGGTTCCAATAGACTGATGGTCTGGATCAGTGAACCAAGGAACCCATATCTGAGAGATTTTTTTTTTTTAATACCTTAGAGAAATTAGCCAGCATAAAGAAAGAATTCATGGAATCGGATATGGTTCAAATGGCTACCTCAGGAGCTCGATGTGCTTGAGAAACAGAGTTAAGTTGGCAGCTTTCCATGTTAGAAAGCAACTGGATTACAGTCTTTAGATGAGGAACGCTGAAAGAACCAAAACTTGCGTTAGCCAAGCCAAAGAACTCAGAGACCAGAACCCATTTACTTTTTAGCAGTCAATATACTACCATCAAGCTGGGTACATGCAGTAGTATTATCAGGTTTTCAGTTTTTCCAATTGAGACCCATGGTTCAGAGGTTCAGACTGTTGATGTGATGACCCAGGCCCTACATGCACCACGCCTCAAAAATGTCCTCGATGGGAAGATGCTACCCCAGCCGTCATTCTTTGGTATTTTTAAGTTGAATATGGAGTGTTGCTGTATTTCTTTTCTGAACTGCCCATTTGCAGTCCACATGTGGAAGGGTTAGAACTTGTCCCAGTAAGGAGATTTGTGGGCACAGTCACCATCCACTGGCGTCCATCGGATCAACAATCTGGCCACCTAACCATGCAACTTGTACAAACTAAGGACCTGAGGATCATAGCATATCTATTCATAACCTCAGGTCATATAATTCCACTCATTTTAAATTAACCAGATACCCAACAGCTCATCGATGAGGAAATAGGTGCTTGGTATGTGCCATATGCTAGTGTTGGATAAAACAGCAGAAAGAACATCTCATTAGTAAATCTAGGAAAGATTCAAAAGCCCAAACAGTTCAAACCCTGTGTAACTTAGGCATTGGCATGTGCTTTGGAACAAAAATGTGATGATGAAAGAAGGTCAATGATCCTGCACGTGAATAAAATCATATAGTAATATCAGGATAGGTTCTTAGAAAGACATTTAGTCCACAAAAGCATGGGATATAGAAAGATCTACAACGACAGAAATAGAATTATATAAATGATATTTACATGGGGATGATTATATGAGACTAGTCTCACTAATAGAATGAGATTAGTCAAATTCGTGCATTCTATTAGGATAGTTTACATTCCAGAACATACATACAAAAAAGGAAAATGTCCTCAGTTACATACGTAATGGCAGATGCCAAAGTGAATAACAATCAGACTTATTTGGTTACAGATTGCTATTTATTGGGATAGAACCAAATTGGTATTAAGTGCAGTGATCCAGTTGCCCAAAGAACATTCTACTATCATACATTTCTTGATACAGACAGAGGAGAAAGAACCAAGCTGTTTTTCATTTGTAAATTAGAGGGGCTTTTCGCAATCTAGGGGTACCCGGGTCATCTCGGGAACTAAGGGTGTGGCTGATTGGCAAACGGAACTAGAAGACCCACCTTTGCAAGCCACTTTCCATGTATGCATCCACTGAAGAAATCACGAGAGGCATTTTATCTATCGCCTGATTCAAAAGCCACCGAGATGGCAGGATCAGGAAAGAGAGGTATTATATCAGAATTCCTTATACTCACTATGCAATAGTTAGCCAGATATATACTTGTCCTGTGTTCTTGATAGTTGAAGCTTTGGCCAAAAGGGTCTTTGGAAGCTTCATAAGGAGGGCCTGCAAGTAAAATAAAAATGGTAGTGAGCACTCATATACAAAATGTAGGCCAGCTGCATCAAACCAGTGTGACAAATATTGTGGAGATTTTGAAATTCTCGCAATAATATCAGAGATTTTGAAGTTCTCATGATAATATCGCGAACATACAACAAACAATATTATCACGAGATTTACAAAATATCAGCAAATTTTTCAATATTGAGACATTAACTAAAATAAAAACCTTAAGGAATTTGTTATGTAGATATTTTAAATTTTAAATTTATTAATTTTCAATAAATTTTATTGAAAGGTGCAATGTTATTAATGGCCCAAGGCCAAATAAAAACAAGGAAAAAGAAAATCAAAACAAAAACTGAAACTAACCTAAGAACAAAAAAAAAAAAAAAAATAGAAAAAGCAACAACAAAAAACAACAAGAAGGAAACTAACCGAAGAACAAAACAACAAAAGAAGAAGATAAATACAATACAACAACAGCCCAGAAAATACCTCAAATTTTGAAAATATCCTGAGAAATTTCCTGGTCAAGGAACTTCCACGAACAAGATTTGTCACTATGCATCAATATAGGCTTCTTTTTGTTTTGAGCGATTATGCATCAATATAGGCTGTTGCATGATATTTCGTCATTTACTTGAAACTCAAGGATATTTGTCCTTCTCTGGAATGCGTACATTGGGCATTTCCATTTCTTCGTGCCTCGAAACCAAGGAAGAGCATGAAAGCACCACAAATTGACTTTTGGTTGAATATGTTGGTGCAATAACTTCAGTTTGAACTAACTGAACATCTGGCACAGTGAAGGAAAAAAAAAAGGGCAAGTTATTTTTTCTCTATTTCACACACCCAAAATAACACTTAGTCCATTTCAAATAGTATTTGATACAAACCAAATACTTTCAGTGGAAAGGCAACACGCCCACCCCACTCATGGCATCTCAAAACATACCCTAAAGCAAAAGGACATGGATGAACGGCACTTGGGAAGAAGTATTCCTTTTTGGAGTCGCAGGCTGAGTCTCAGTCCTGAAATCAGATTGGTTGAGCAAACCTAACCTCTGATTCATGGAGACTTGTTCATTGAAATAGGACCATTGAATGTTTTCAATTTAACCATCCAATAAATATTAGGACTGAAAATGGTCGGGTTTGGGCCAGGTTTAGCCAAAACCAGACCCGCCGACCCAGACCCTTTTATTAATGGGTGGGTCTGTGTCGGGTTTGAGTCAACCCCATCAGACCTGGGTCTGGTAGAGGGAGATCCACCTAGACCCATTTATAAATGGGTCGGGTCTAATGGGTCTGGGTCTGGGTCTAGTATCCAAGTATTTTTACCAGGTTTAAAACCGGGTTTGGATGGGTCCGGGTCGGATGGGTCCCTTACAACATAGACCAAACCCGCCCATTTACTAAATGGGTTTGGGTCGGGTCGGGTCGGGCATAATATAAGGGAAACCAGATCCAGACCCATTTAGCAATTGGGTCTGTTCTTGGACCCGGACCCGTACCATTTAACAAATGGGTTGGGTCTGGGTACCCCAATCAAATCCGCTGACCCATTTACAACCCTAATAAATATCCACCAATCCAATGCAAATAAGCCTTTTTTTCTAATGGCAACATAACTTTTACTGAAGAAAAGAGCAAAAGGAGCCAAAATGGCTCTACATGCCAGATAAAGGTGGATGATGAGAGATCATCCAAAAAGGAGGGCTGAATCAGGTCCCACGAAAGAACAAATGAAGAACAGCTACAACTAGAGAAAACTTTCAAAACCAATGCTACCCCAGTTCCAGTATCCATCAAAATCTCTGGCCATGAACCGAAAGTGTTATGAAAGACCTCGTTATTCCCATCTTTCTAAATAGCCTATAGGCTTGCCAAAAAACAAGCAAACCCTCCAAAGAGACCTCCTTTTTCCTTGCCAGACCTCCCTCCAAGCCAAGAAAAAACTAGCTATGTTTCCAAGCATCACCAATTGAATCTCAAAGCGAATCACAATGCATAAACAAGTGATTGACAGAATCACTGTCACATAAGCAAATGATACAAATGTTGGGGATAATCCAATTCATACTCCTCAAGTGATCAAGCACTCTCTCTCCCAACGACAACGAGCCAATCAAAAACAGTCACCCCCGAAGGGGTAGGGATGCTCCAAATGAAAGCTAAAGAAAGCTGCAAATTGGCATTGTGGAGACCACTTAAGATCGTGTAGAAAGATTTAACAAAAAAATCCCACAGCTATTTAAGGTCCATCTCCCTCTCTAGGACTCTTACCGATTACAAGACCCATCAGATTTGTAAAGTCCGCAATTCCCTCTTTTAAAAGATCCCTATAGAACCAAGGCAACCAGGCTCCTTGGCAATCCACCAATGGCCTGGGAAACTGAGTAGCCCTTGTCAGCTACCGAGTAACAACAAGGGAACACGGACTCAAAGACATCAACTGAAGCTAAACATACCCACCCCCCCAAAGATCTGAGTCGAGCACCATCACCCAAAATGCTTGCCACTCCCTTAGCGAACTCTTCACTCACATGATTTGTCTCCATATCTGTGGCACTCTGCAAGGAGATGAGCTCCTAGCATATGACCTGCCTTCCTCCATCCCATACTTGCACATAACCATCCCCACCCCATGATCCTTGATCTTCCCTTCCAAATCACCACAGTCATTAGCTTAACAATGCCGAATTCATTAGCTTTAATATTCGAACACCCGCTCCACCCATGCTTTTCGGTTTGCACACTTCCAACCATTCCAACAAGTGATACATGTGATTATGAACATGTTGATTGTAATCAACCTATGCAATAGTCAATTGCATTGCACCCTTGGGAGTTCGTGCTCTCATTGAAAGTCCCAAGACCAGATAAAAGAGGAGGGTTGTGTCAGATTGGCAGCCAGCATCAAACTCATGCCATAACTTCCATCATTTGAACTTATGGCCCTTGATAGAGTGGAATGTTGGAACAAGATTCATGTAGCTGACCCCAATTAATTGGGAATTGCCATAAGGCTTAGACGATGATGGTGATGGTGATGTTTGAAGAGGGTGAAACCAAAATGTGGAAATGAAGAAAAAAAAAAAAAAAAAACCCACAGAATCCTCGATTCTGGGAAATGACAGCAGCATTGTGGGATAAGAATTTCTTGTCTGTTGTATGTTTCACACCGCCATTTTCTATGGAAATTGTTTCCCTTTTCCATTTCCATCATTTGTATTGACAAATCAAAATGGGTAAATAAAAAAAAAAGGTAAACGAATGCCGTTCCATTTCCAAGGGTCAAATAAATTCCCCACCAACCTCGGAAATCTGAGATAACATGTTTTTCAGAAATGGTATTACTCAATTTTTTGAGGAAACCAGAGGAAAACAAAATCAATTTCTCTACCTCTCCGGGTTCCTCAATCAGAGGAAAACATAAAATCCGTGTAAATCATTTTCGTTTCCATGGAATTCCACCCGAGTAATATCTAAGCGCCAGCATATCATCCAACACACTCTCCAACAGTATATTGATTTGTAACCATGTAAATTCCCGCTACTTTGACGATGTCAGTGACTTGTCCTTCTCACATGTGGCACTCAAATATACCCATCCGAACATATGAACAGTTAGGGCATCGGTTTCAGTGGTGACCAATATGATGTATTGAAACCGATATTTAATCAGTGTACACAAGTGAATTGAAAGTGACAAATGAAAAACAGAGGACGCGTTTGGATGCAACGTATTGAAATAGAAAACGAGAAAGAGAGAGAGAGAGAGAGAGAGAGAGAGAGAGAGAACCTGAGAAGCTCTCTCAGATTGCAGGACACGATTTCGGGGGCGCGGCTTCGCTGGATCCCCGGATCCACCGAGGTGGGTGGATCCCTTAGGGCCTGTTTGGATGCCTGTAAGTTGGGTAAAATGTAAGTGACATACAGGGAAGTCACTTACAGGTGGTGTTTGGGAGAGGAAATTCACCTGTAAGATACAACCTGTAAGTCAGTTACAGGAAATCTTCCAAGAAACTGCAGGGGGCTGGGGTGAAAAGTCACTTCCCTGTAAGTGACTTACAGGCCCAACGTTCGGATTTTTGAAAAGAGGGGAAGGGGTGAATGCACCTCCCTCTCTCTCTCTGCAACCGTCTCTCCGTCTCTGCAATCGGCTCCTTCTCCCTCCCTCAAGCCTACAAGCTGCGGGCGCGGTTTGGTGGATCCACGGATCCACTGAGGTCGGTGGATCCGCAACTATGGGGCCACTGTGATGGATGTACCTTAAATCTACACCGTCCATGCATTTTGAAAGCTCACTTTAGGGCGTTATCCAAAAATGAAGCAGATCCAAATCTTTGGTGAACCATACCACATGAAATAGTTGATTGAATCCACAACATTAAAAACTTCATGGGGCCACTGGAATGTTTATTTTCTATCCAACCTGTTGAAAGGGTATAAAAGATCTGTACGAAGATACCAAACAAATATCAGCTGGACCCAAAACTTTTGTGACCCACTGGAAGCTTTTAACGGTTGAGTACCATTGTTTACTGAATTATGGTCCACCTGAGATTTGAATTCTACTTATTTTTGGAATCATGCTCTACAATGAGTTTTCAAAATGAATGGACGGAATGGATGTAATACACACACATCACATAGTGGACAGCACGGGAAGCGATCCACCCACCTCGGTGGATCCGGGGATCCAGCGAAGGCCCACAAGCTGCTGCCTTCTTTTTTTTCTTGCTTTTTAATCGGTCCCAATTCGGTGAGGCCGTGACAGTTGGGCCCACCTTATGTATTGATATATCCATACTGTCCATATGTTCTGCAATCTCGTTTTAAGGCCTGGGCCAAAACGCCAAGTAAATCCAAATCTCAGGTGGGTCACATCATAGGAAACACAAGAAACAGTGGCGATTGAGCGTCTACCGTTAAAGACTTCCTAGGTCCCACCGCTACGTTTATTTGCCATCTAACCAATCCATAAGGTCACATGGACCTAGTGATGGGAAAACATAAATATAAGCTTAATCAAACTCTTTTGTGGCCCACAAGTTCTTCTATTGGTGGGCATTCAATTACCACTGTTTCTTATATTGCGGCCATTTCAGATTTGGATCTTCTTCTTTTTTTTCTTTTTTCGTTTTCTTTTTTTCGGGCTATGCCTCGATGAAACATACATCAAGGTGGGTCCCATGGTCCGGTCCATCATGGTGGACTATTGCTCTTTGTATTTATTGGTTGTCCTGTGTGCGGTCCACCCCATCAAGGACCCCACGCACTGGAATCTTTATTGTCCGGTTATTGCATTCACTTTTGATTTATTACGTTGTTGTATTATTATTATGTGATCTAGGTTATCGTCTGCTAGTATCCAAATATGTATGTTGCGAATGTGAGCAACAATTAATTAGTTACACAACATTTTTTTCCATTAATATACATTGATTGGAATTAAAATTCATTTCCTATTTAATTTTTTATTAGTTACTCCAATTGCACTATTAATTAGACTTAAGTATAGATGTCGTTCCTCATCTATTACTGATATGTGGGGATATCTTACTATTTGGTTGGCCTTAGAAGTTATACAATGATCAGACTCTATTTAGGCTTTCAAGACCGGCATTGGGTGAGAAAGCCGAGTTGCTTTCAACAATTCTCTCATAGTTTCCTACCAATTCTTATATTGAGTTATTGCTCTATATTATAGGTATTTTGAATCTGTGAGCCCATTTTATGACCAATTAGATGATTGATTTAGCCTAATAATTAGCTTAAATATTTATCTAGATGGGTTTAACAAAATGACATATTTGGTGCTAAGCTTTATTATGCGATTATAGTATTTTGGAATGACTCCTCACTCTAAACTCGATTCGATGGGAATATATAGCTTCTTACCTGTAAGTAACTTACATGTTACTCAAACAGAAACATCAACTTATCTTTAAGTGACTTATAGCTTACATCCAAACAGAATTACCTGTAAGTGACTTTCACTTGTAAGCGACTTACCTGTAAGTTACTTACAACTCAAAGAACTTACAGGCATCCAAACGGGCCCTTAGAGGGTGTTTGGCGCATGGTATTAGATGGGATTAAGTGGGTTGGAACTGCATCTGGTTCCTTGCAAATTCCATATAATGTTTGGGAAGGATTGGAGGCTTGGGATTGGGTGGGATGGAATTGCACGTGATCCCATGTGGGATTTCAGTGGGATTTCAAAATCCCACACATGTGATCCCCACATTGATACATGTGTTTTATTCATGCCGTCCACCTATATAAGTCCTTTATACATGACACTATGGTTATATACATGTACAAGTGACTGACATCCGTTGTGAATTTAGGTTCGTTGATTGCAATTTCATGGTCCACCAAACCGGATTTTGCTTAATCGAATGTTTTCTCATGGTAAGAATTTGATCACAAACGGATGTGAAAATACCATGGGATTACCAAACATGTAATCATTGTGCAATAAATGATGATAATCCCACCTAATACCATTCCATCCCTTCTAATACCATGCCCCAAACACACCCTTACCAGTGTCATCTGCTGTGTGGTGTTTGTGTATTACATCCACACCGTCCATTCATTTTGAAAACTATTTTTAGAGCATGATTTAAAAATCGAAGTAGATCCAAATCTCAAGTGGACCATAATACAGTAAACAATGATACTCAACCCATTAAAAGCTTCTCGTGGGTCACAAATTTTTTGGGTCAAGCTGATATTTGTTTAGCATCTTCATCCAGGTGTTCAGTGACATTTTCAACAAGTTGGATGGAAAATAAACATTCCAGTGGCCCCATGAAGTTTTTAATGGTGTGGATTCAATCACTGCTATTTCATGTGGTATGGTCCACCTAAGATTTGGATCTGCTTCATTTTTTCGATAATTCCCTAAACTGAGCTTTCAAAATGCATGGACAGTGTAGATGTAATGTACATACATCACAATGGCCCCATAGTTGGGGATCCACCAACCTCAGTGAATATGGGGATCCACCCAAACCGCGCCGATTTCGGTGGTGACCCTTCCAGTACCGAGGTTGGTATTGGAGGGCGTTGTGGACCCCACAATGATGTATGCCTCTTATCCATGCCGTTCATCAATTTTCCCAGCTCATTTTAGTCAACTAGCCTAAAAATGAGGCGGATCCAAATCGGTGGACCACACCACAAGAAACAGTGGTGATTGAACGCCCACCATTAAAAACTTCTTGGGCGCCCACCATTAATATTTATGTTTCCCTTCATCCAGGTCCGGGTGACCTAATCAACAGTTTAGGTGGCAGATACATTACGGTGGGGCCCTAAGAAATTTTTAACGGTGGCGTTCAATCACCACTATTTCCTGTTATGTGGTCCACCTAAGATTTGGACCCCCCTCATTTTTTATCCATGCCATAAGATGGAACCGATTGTATAGTTTACCTAGGCCAAAATCTCACTTGTCATACACATCTATTTGAATGGGGACTTGGCAGGTGATTTTAAACCATTTGTTGTGTCTATACTAGTGGCCCACCTGATGAGTGGATCATCAATGTAAGTCATTTACACAGTGGGGCCGACGTAATCTCCAATTACAATTACCCATGTTGTCACATGCACTCAACAAGATTGAAATAAAAAGTCAATTGCAAAAGAAATTGACAATAATCTTATATACAATGAACATTTGTGCGTCTGATGAGTGGGCCCATCAGACTTTTGGTGCCATGGCATTTTCACGGTGGACACCTCCCGTTGAATTGATGAGATCTCACTATAAAATGGATTCCACGGTAGAAAGTGAATCGCATCAACTAAAAATCGTTAGCTATATGTAGTTAAGTATAGCCAATATTTACGTTGTACAAATTTCCGGGCCCACTTATTTAATATATCCGTAGTATTTTGATAATATTGTAAAAATTTTGCTTTTTAAAAAAAAATTCATTCCAAGTTTTTTTATGGGTGTATGATGCATGTTTATATATGTGTGTACATGTATGTATGGATCATGGATGAATGCATGTATGCATGAATAGATGGATGGTTGGATGGATGCATGTATATGTATATGCATGTGTGCGCATGCACGTGCATAATCAATGTATCAATAATATTTTAATAATATCGTCAACTATTGATATCACCAAAAATTTATTTCTTAGAAAAGAAAAAAAATCATTTCAATTTTTTTACGAGTTATGCATGGATAATAGATGGATGTATAGATGGATGTATGGTTAGATGGATGGCTGTGTGAATATGTATGTCTGCGCGCACAGCATACAATCATAGATGTATGGATGGGTAATGCACGCATATGTGTGTGTGTGTGTGTGGTGTGGATGGATGAATGGATCTACTATCTTTTCTATGTTTTCCCAATGCTTTTCTAAATCAATGATATATGCTTTTAACCCTACATGAGGTTTGGGATCAATGACAAGCGTCATGGTTATGCTCCTCCCATATGCGAGTTTGACTTATCTCCTCTAAATTACTCAATGCATGTGGTTTATAGGTGATTGCGTACATCCACAAGGAATAGTTTTGCCTCAAAATGCAACAAGGACACTCATTAAAAAAATGATATATGCTTTTTCGACGTCATTAAGGAATACTTATTATTTGATTTCTAAATATTTAAGAATGGTCTTTTCCACTATTATTTGATTCTTCATATATAAAAATGTGTATTTTATTAAGTATTATTGAAAAATTACATCATATTTCTCATAGTCAACGTTATATACTTTCGCACTCCCATAAAAGAGAAACTTATTACATATGCAATTATTTAATTTCTAAATATGCAAATTAGGGTTGTCAATGGGCCAGGCCTCTGCCTGGATTTTACATTGCTTTGGGTTGGGTCGTCGGCCAGCCCTATTCAAAATTCTGATTTCTCATGCCCGAGCCTGGCCCATTGACACCCCTATATAAATATGTATATTTTATCATCTCTTAAAGTTTCATTGAGAAACTCCACAATTTTCTCATGTTTCGCCAATGTTTCCCTATGCAAAAGATACATTTCTGGATTCCAACAATAACAATACTTGTTTCTGTACCCCCAGCCGGCAATACATGCAACGACACCAATACCACAGACACTGCATCCATTGTAAATTCAACTATAGTTTGTATGTAGGTGGACCAGACAGTAAATTAGCCCTGCCTAAATACCCTGATTAGGAGATCCTAACCATCTGATTGATGAGCAGAAGATGGCAAAAAAGAAAAACAAAGAAAGAGCAACGGTTCAAATTCATGACTCAACAACAATGCACAGATCAGGTGGTTAGGATCATCCTATCAAAATGCCTTTTACGCTTTCCCAAAACCCACCAATCAAAACTAGGGCTGTAAATGGTCGGGTTCGGGGCGGGTTTAGCCAAAACCAGACCCGCCCATTTACTAAACGGGTTTGGGTCCAAATTTTAGACCCAGACCCTTTTACTAGATGGGCGGGTCCGGGTCAGGTCTGAGTCAGCCCATCAGACCCATTTATAAATGGGTCCAGGTCTGGTAGAGGGAGATCCACCCAGACCCATTTATAAATGGGCCGGGTCTAATGGGTCCGGGTCTGGATCAAGTATGCAAGCATTTTACATGGCTTAAACGGTCTGACGGGTCTGGCTGGACGGGTCCCTTGTAACATAGACCAAACCCGCCCACTTACTAAATGGGTTTGGGTCGGGTCGGGTCGGGCCTAATATAAAGGAAACCTAGACCCAAACCCGTTTAACAAATGGGTCTATTCTTGGACCCAGACCCGTACCATTTAACAAATGGGTCGGGTCTGGGTCGGGTCTAAATGGGTTGGGTCTGGGTACCCCATCGGGTCCACTGACCCATTTACAGCCCTAATCAAAACTAAGCCCATGTTACTTCCAGAACTGCTCTGGCACAATCATCCCAAAGCCTACATATTTTTCAAATCTTTAGCTGGAAGAAATCCCTCCGCCATATACTTCTTCCGCGGAAACCTTACACCCTGTTTGGATGCCATTTAAAATGAGATAATCTTCTTTTAGTTAAGGGACTATGTATTAAATATCATGGTTTAAGCTACATTTGATTGCACCAAATATCATGATACTTGGCACCAAATTAGACTGATTAATCATGAAATATCATGATATTTGGTACAA
Organism: Liriodendron chinense; assembly: GCA_003013855.2. Lineage (NCBI taxonomy): Eukaryota > Viridiplantae > Streptophyta > Magnoliopsida > Magnoliales > Magnoliaceae > Liriodendron > Liriodendron chinense. Next base: position 5,978,156 of record PVNU02000637.1, on the reverse strand, counting down.
CCTAACACACCCTTATACATTATGAGTCATCAAGTGTAATGCTTCAAATTTTCGAAGCCCGAGTTTAACACTCGTTTTCCAAATCCCTAACGTTAACCTTAAATTTTCAAAGTCTCATTTCATACATTTTTATGAATAGCAGAGTTGGCTTTAAAATGAAAGCGAGGTAAACCAAACATTGAGCAAGTATTCAAATACATTCATCCATACAAAACCAAAGGAATTTGCCCAAATAGGACTTATATAAACTAAATACTAAAAATACATTAAAATTGAAAATAGATGTCTGTCAACTACTAATGGTGTCAAACATGCTCCACTGGGATCGCATGTAGCTCCTCAACTCATAGGTCCATTCCAGCAACCAGGGGAAAAATCATTGCCACCTGCAACAACTATTATGTTTTGATAGCGTCAATGGCTATCGCAGTGAGGAATACCCTTTAAGATTACACGCCTAAATTTTCATGAATCGAGTGTAGTTCACATAAACATTAAAAGGCATTAATATATACAATCAACTAACAAATTAAACTCCCACACTGAAAACTTGTAATAAAAATCCCAATGCAAATGAACACCAACCTTACCCAGGAATCACGGTGCATGTGAACTCTGCAAGATGACTAGAAAATCAACATGTGAACTTCAGTGTCACCCGAAAACCATACAGAACTCCGCAAGATGATTAAAAAATCACAAGTGAACTTCAACCTCACCCGAAAATCACCATACATGTGAATTCCCTATTAAAAAAGCACCACCCATGTCATTTCAAATAAACCCTCCAAGAGGCAATTTACCCATACCAAAGGGTACCATAATGTGGCATCTCAACTACACCGATTTAATTATGTTCTTCCATCAATTCAACACATTACAAAGGTCCATGCACAACCCCAATGGACTTCTTCTCAAGGTAAACTATCCTCATACCTTATTTCACAATTAATGATTCTGTATCAACAAGTATTTACGACATTTACTTAAAATGAAGAACATTTTAATACTACTATACTACAAGTACAAATTCATGTGGCATAATTCATTGATTAATCATAATCTAACGTGTTATGATATGAGAAACATGTAAGATGCTTGAAGCAAGAGTTAACGCACAAATCATACATTAAGATAGTGAGGCATATAGGTTAAGCAATTTAAGAGATTCTAATCACACAAAGGCGTGCATTACAATGCACTAATGAAGTTATAACCAGATTAATGAAATTAGGGGGAAGCTTATAGGGGAGTCCTCACCCTAAGAGAGTTGGTTCACTCACTTGACTTGGCCCAATTGACTTGATTCGACCAATGTAGAGTCTACTTGGATTGGGAGGAGTTCAAGAATCTACTTCATTGGCGGCCTATTCAACTTGGTTGTAGGTGAGGAAACCTCCACACTTAGTTTTACTTGATCAGACAATCTTGACCATGAAATGAAATCTAGAAAGGTCATTTCATCATCAAACTACTTGAAATTTCAACATGGTGGAGGGATAGTGTCTATACCTAAGAAAGAAAATCAGACTTAATGCATTGGGGTCCGATTTGAATCCAACCAGCCTAATTGCTAATATTTGGTCGCCACTAACCCTCCATCGGGTCAGATTTAACCCTTCCTGATCCAGCTGGATGGACAGCGTTTACGAACAGTTTGGATGATCCCGTGGTTGCCCTCCGAAATAGTCCCTATGCTCGATAGCTAACCCCGATTCAGGCCTGACCTTGGGTTGATCGAGATCCCAGGCACGAATGTAGCCCACTATCCTAGGCTCAAGTGTCAGCCCATGGCCCGCCGGACTAAGACCGTCGGATGGTCCGGAAGGGGCAAGTTCTCACCCCGAAACTACCAGCCGAGCACCCCCCCCCCCCCTCTCTCTCTCTCTCTCTCTCTCTCTCTCCACACGACCAGGCCGCTCGACCAGATGTTGGACCTGACAGAAGCCCTCACTTTCTCTTCATTCTCTTACAGGTGTCTGGACGTTTTCAAACAGAGGGCCGAACACTGCAAGACACCGAACTCTCTCTCTAGCCTTCCTTATTTACCCCCGTTTCTATCCTAGGGTTTAGGGCTGGGGATGGGCTTTCTAAAATTGGGAATAGGCTATTTATAGCCGTTGGGGACATTTTGAATAAGATCAAACGGCCCCATTTTATTAGACCAGCCGAGACTGCCCGCGGCACCGTCGAATGGATCTTGAAGCACCATAACCAACTTCGCTTGCATGGGCCCAATCACCCACCATGATCACGTCTATCAGATGGTGGGCCATTGATCTTAGGTTTCATATCACTGAGTGGGGCCCACGAATCGTCATATTGCAAATTATCGTCAACTTACGATATGTCCCCGCCGTGGCTAAAATCTCGCATGGAGAGATCTTCTCATGGAGGATCTCTACCCAGAAGCGGTTTCCCTAGCCTCCACGGTTAGGATGAGATGGGAGGTTGCTTTTAGAAGCGGATGGACGATCGAGATCATGCCAGCACGAATGGAGGAATATCCCTTCCGCTAGTACGATGATACGGACGAAACCCTAAAGTAAGGGATGAATGGAGGCTCGAGATTAGCCTCAACGAGGGGATGAGATGCAAGGAAAGTTCTTTCACTCGGATCGCCAGCTATACAGAAGAAATGGGTTTCCCGTTTTGGCAAAAATCATCACACACACGGCTCCATTTAAGCTCGTTCCGTGGGTTCATACGTGTGCATGGGCGTGTGGGAATGGCCAGGGTTTGCTCCTTGTTGAGCGTCAAGTTTGATGGATGCGTTGGATCTTTAGTCGGATCAGCGAAGGTGGGCCACCATTTGAAGAAACGGACACAGTTCACTCAAACTGCGTTTGGGCGTGAAGAAAGGAAGGAAGAAACCTTCCTCTTTGAGAAAGGATTGGGGCAGTGCCCGATTGGCTGAAGCCCGGGTCTGGAGCACTACGAGTGCATGCAACTGTGTACACACACTACTCAAAGGTGGGGCTCACAACAATGTGTGACAGAATCCGCACCCACGATCCCACTCCTATGGTCCCTCTATAACTACACTTTGAATTTCAGGCAAATCCAAAGCTTGGGTGTGCCACATCAGTCACAGTCGAAGGATTCCCAGGCTGCTGGAAACACTTCCATTGTTTCAGCAGGCTGCTTTCAGCTCTGAAATGTGCACACTACCTAGCAACCAAAACGGGACTTGCCAACTAGATTTTGGTCACCCACTCGTCACGAAGCAGATGGACGGGTTGGATCATCTGATCCGGTGATCAAAGTGGGCCACACAGCCATCTAAAACGAACAGTGTCCGTCCGTTAAAACAACCCATTCGGGTGGGATTCCATGAGAGAGAAAAACTCTCTCTCTCTTTTTTTAAGAGTTTTATTGAGTCAGCACTTGCTGACCAGATTCCCTGGACTAGGTGTTCAGCGGGTGCACCACCCGCTAGTGTACACACTACACTAGTGTGGGCCCCACGGACTGATCTATGAAATCCAAACCATTCATTAGTTTTGTACACTCAGTTTGGAACTTAGGACCGAGAATAGGATAGATCTAACGTTTTAGTGGGCCACATTAATTGACAGTTGGATATATGCATAACTACCATTGTAATTATCTTAGTTTGTTCAGGAATGCCCTTGGATATGTTCATAAACTAGCATACAATGTCTTTCTAACTTTGATTGGCACTTATGGTTTAATCAAATGTGAGGTGCAAGTAGCCATAGGCCGTATTAGCTCTCAATGGCCATACACTCGATTATTATTATTATTATTTGGTGAAAATAGCAGGACCCATTCTCAATCAGCACGATTCACCAAACTAGATCCACACCATTCACCAACATCAATTGATCCCTTCCTAGGTCCCAACACAACTATTAAACATGTCCAGAGTCCCATGGCCTACACATGAGCACTTGATCATTACTAAACAACTTCCAATGATCCCACGATCCAAATTTATCTAAAATATGAATAAATATTTAATTGAGCCAGATTGTGAATTTTTAGGTTTGATGGTAACACTCCGAGTATGCAAATTACGGGGCGTTACATCAAGATTATTTTTTATTTACCAAACTTTTATACAAAATTACTGTTAACTAAAATAAGACGAACTTACTTTTAAGTGGCAAAAAAACAAGACCATAAATTTTTATTTCAACCATTCATAAAAAACATGTTGCAAATGTTACATGTTTCAATGCATAAGTCAAAAAATTGTTAACCAGATAAACTGCAATTCACATATGCATTACTAATTAAGTGTGCATTTGCTCGCATCGAAAACTGTAAAATTTCATGATATTTCATGATCAATCGAGCTAATTTGGTGCATCATGATTTTTCATGATCAATCGAGCTAATTTGGTGCATCATGAAATTTCATGATGTGGTGCAACCAAATGCACCCTATGTTACAAAAATTATTCCAAAATCAGCACCTGACAGAGGGAGAGAAGAAGAAGAAGAAGAAGAGGGGTGCTTGTAGATCCTAGCACCGTAAATACCATGCATATGCTTCTTATGTTCTTGGCTACCGCCACTGAAAGGTTTATACATAATTTTCCTAGAGATATAGAAATAAAATAAACAAAATGCAGTTAGCAAATGAGCTTATTGAACTGTAAATATATCTTTGAATAATGAAGCGATGTCTACAGGATAGGGGCCCAGATGAGGATTCACGAAGAAACTCCATATGAGAGCATAGCGGCTGCCATCATTCTTCCTTCCTCGTTCAAAATGTTGAAAGTCAATGCAGCATTCCTCGGTCAACGAACACAAAAGTAAAAATAAAAAACAGTAGAATTTATAGCAGTACTAGTAGTGCAGCAGCAACAGAATACTATGAAAAGCTAAGAATTGCAACATAATCAATACCGAGTCAAGGACTTCTAATTTCATGCCGGTGGACCGAATGAAGCGTCGGAGCTTCAGGATTAACTTGCTCTATGTGCCGTCCGTAGCCAAGTATCAGAATCTTTGAATAAAAATATTAAAATACAAATGTCTTGATAAAAAAGAATTACATAAAAGAAGTTAACTGATGACAGTTCATTAATGACAAATGTAAATATGGAGACATTGAGGAAAAACTAAAACTTCTAAAAGTACAAAAACAAGTAAGGGAGAAAGGAAAGAGATGACTTTTAGCATAGTCATGTTGAGAAGAGAGAATTTTGTTTATGGGTGTCCACATACACACACACATACACAGTTTCGTTAATATGTGTCCACGTCTAGTTTGGTCATCTTCCGTAGCATTAAAAGGGTTAGCTCTAAAGCTGCTAAATGTCCAAGAACAACAACGAATATTGCTTAAAAACTATATAAGTATGCATATACAAATGAACATATGCAGGTGGGTTAGAACAAATTGCAATGTACCATATCGGAAAGAAATGTTTATTTCAATATTACATAAATTATTTGCGGAAAGAGTTAAACTTAAACTTAAAAAAATATCATAACTTTAGTAACATTCCTTATGATAAAATCACTTATAGAGACTTAATATCAGTAGTGGTAACTGAAGGATTAGCATTATGTTCATAATTCAAATTACAATATAAAATTAAAAAAGAAATAAAATTGAATAGAAATAAGTAATTTTGTGAACAATTTGGATACAAACTAATTACAGCTCCCTCAGACCAAAGGATAAGATTTCATAAACCAAAGTATCTTAAAAGAATATTTAAAAGAAATTTTAATAAATCATACTCATAGAAAAGAAAATATCCAACATTCCAAAAAATAAATACAAGACAGCATTTAACGTTCCTTTTGGACAATACGAATGGAATGTTGTGCCATTTGGATTAAAGAACGCACAATCTGAATTTCAAAATGTAGTGAATGGTATATTCAATACATATTCACATTTCTCTGTAGTATACATTGATGATGTATTAATATTTCTAACAAGTGTAGACCAACATTGGAAACATCTTAGAAATTTTTACAAGTAATAATAGAAAATGGCTTGGTAGTATCAACACTTAAAACAAAATTATTTTAGACAAAAGTAAGATTTTTAGAACATTACATAATTGTAGGATATATCCATGTGATAATTATAAATTCAATAATATCAGAACAATATATTTATGTTTTGTATAATCAGAGAATACTAAATATTTTCTTTAATTGTTAAACTTTGGTAAACTTAAACTTGGATTTAGATTTTAACTTGGACTTGAACTTGGACTCTGATACCATTTTCATCCAAGGTAAATATTTTATCTTTTTATTATTTTAATTTCTATAATAATATCTTCCTCTAATAATTCTTATTTTTAAATTAAAGTAACATATCCATATTATTAACATAAATATTATTCCTACAATATATCCATATTATTAACATAAATATTATTCCTATAATATATCCATATTATTAATATAAATATTATTTCTACATAGATTATTGACAAGATAAAGTTAATTAGGCTATTAATCATTTTTAAATTTCTTATAGATAGAGAGTTACTTGTAAATTTAGAAGAGAATCTTACACTATATATTGACAATGACTATTAGCTTATATTATTTTGCATTCTAATCCAAGAAATTTATATTTGTTCTTATAAAATATCTGATTGTTTAAAAGTTGAGGTGTTGGATGTTGAAGTCTTATGTTGTTCTATCCTAAATACTGAGGGTAATTCATTTTCTCTATCTTAAAAGACTTTTATCTTTAAGGTTACTTGTCTGGTTGGTGTAAACTTAAGAATGATCTTACCGTCTGGATCTTCTATTATTTGATCTAAATTACTATTTTATATTGGAGCTTGTTGTTGAATATCTCCTAAATCCCAATCATATGAGAGTTTAACTTAATCCTATGTTATAGTTTTAGGTATAGCTATATTAGATTTAGGTCAGTGACTTGTACTTCTTACGTGTGGCACTCAAACATACCCATTCGAACCATCCAAATTGCGGGACGTGTGGTGGACGTAGCAAATCTCTAATATCACATTGATTAAGAAATCCTAACCATTGATATGAATAGTTAAGAGCCTAGATTGGGCATATCAGCTCGATGGGCATCGATTTCAGTGGTGACCGATATGATGTATCGAAACCGATATTTAACCAGTGTACACAAGTGAATTGAAAGTGAGAAATGAAAAACAAAAGACGCGTTTGGATGCAAGAGAGAAGAGAGAGAGAGAGAGAGAGAGCCTGAGAAGGAGAGGATTACTGCATGAGTTGGAGGAGATTGGAAGTGGATTGAACATCTTGTGATATTGATCGAAAACCATTGCTTTCGTTGTTCCTTCTCTGCTTCTTCCTCCCGCTCCTGTCTCTATTCTCCCTCTCCCTCCCCCTCTCAGTCTCTCTCGGATTGCAGGACACGATTTTGCGGGTGCAAGCTTCGCTGGATCCTGGATCCACCGAGGTGGGTGAATCCCGGATTACCGTGTCATCCGCTATGTGATGTTTGTGTGTTGCATCCATGCCGTCCATTTTTTTTAATACTAATTTTAGATCTTGATTCAAAAAATGAAGTAGATCCAAATCTCAGGTGGACCATAATACAGTAAACGATGGTACTCGACCATTAAAAGCTTCTCGTGGGTCACAAAAGTTTTTGGTCAAGCTGATATTTGTTTAGCATCTTCATCCAGGTGTTTGTGACCTTTTCAATAGGTTGGATGGAAAATAAATATTCCAGTGGCCCCCATGAAGTTTTTAATGGTGTAGATTCAATCAATACTATTTCATGTGGTATGGTCCACCTAAGATTTGGATCTGCTTCATGTTTTGGATAATCCCCTAAACTGAGCTTTCAAGATGCATGGACGGTGTAGATGTAATGTACATACATCACAATGGCCCCACAGTTGGAGATAAAATACTTATTTGTATATGTGTAAATGTATGCATGGATAATGGATGAATGCATAGATGGATATATGGTTAGATGAATGGAATGTGCGAATATGTATATGCTTGCGCGCATGCATACAAACATGGATGTATGGATGGATAATGCACGCACTGTGTGTGTGTGTGTGTGTGTGGATGGATGAATGGATCTACTATATTTCCTATGTTTCCTCAATATTTTTCTAAATCAATGATATATGCTTTAACCCTACATGGGGTTTGGGTCAATGACAAGCGTCATGATTATACCACTCTCATATGCAAGTTTGATTTATCTTCTCCTAAATTACCCAATGCATGTGGTTTGTGGGTGATTGCGTAATTCCACAGGGTAGTTTTGCCTTCAAAATGCAACGAGAACTCTTATTAAAAAATGATATATGCTTTTCAGCCTCATTAAGGAATGCTTATTATTTTATTCCTAAATATGCAAGCATGGTCTTTCCACTATTATTTGATTCTTCATATATAAAAATCTGTATTTTATTGAGTATTATTGAAAAATTACATCATATTTTCTAGAGTCAAAGTTATATACTTTTGGACTCCCATAAAAGATAAACTTATTACATATGCAATTATTTGGTACAACCTAACACACCCTTATACATTATGGGTCATCAAGATTATTTTTTATTTTACCAAAATTCTATACAAAATTACTGTTAACTAAAATCAGAAGAACTCATTTTCAAGTGGCAAACAAATAAGACCATAAATTTTAATTCCAGTCATTTATCAAAAACATGTTGCAAATGTTACATGTTTGAATGCAGATGTCTAGAAATTGTTAACCAGATAAACTGTAATTCACATATACATTTTTTAATTAAGTGTGCATTTGCCCACATCGAAAATTGTAAAATTTCATGATATTTCATGATTAATCGGGTTAATCTGGTGAATCAGGAAATTTCATGATGTGTTGCAACTAGATGCACCCTATGTTTTAAAAATTATTTAAATTTCATGATGTGTTGCAACTAGATGCACCCTATGTTTTAAAAATTATTTCAAAATGAGCACCTGAGAGAGAGAGAGAGAGAGAGAAGAAGAAGAAGAAGAAGAAGAAGGAGAGGGCGCTTGTAGATCCTACATTGTAAATACCATGCATCTGCTTCTTGTGTTTTTTACTATCGCCGCTGAAAGGTTTATGCATAGCTTTCCTGGAGATATAGAAATAAAACAAAACAAAATGCAGTTAGCAAATGAGCTTATTAAACTACAAAGATATCTTTGAATAATGAAGCAGTGTCTAAAGGGTGGGGCCCACATGAGGATTCACGAAGAAACTCCATATAGGAGCATAACAGCTGCTACCATTCTTCATTCCTTGTTCAAAATGTTGAAAGTCGATGCAGCATTCCTCTATCAACGAACATAGAAGTAAAAAAAAAAATAGTAGAATTTGTAGCATTACTAGTAGTGCAGCAGCAACAGAATACTATGAAAAGCTAAGAATTGCAACGTAATCAATACCGAGTCAAGGACTTCTAATTTCATGCCGGTGGACCGAATGAAGCGTCGGAGTTCGGGATTAACTTGTTTTATGTGCCGTCCGCAGCCAAGTAGCAGAATCTCTGAATAAAAACATTAAAATACAAATTTCTTGATAAAAAAGAATTACATAAAAGAAGTTAACTGATGAGACGGTACATTAATGACAAATGTAAATATGGAGACATCGAGGAAAAAGTAAAACTTCAAAAGGTACAAAAATAAGTAAGTGGGAAAGGAAAGAGAGGACTTCTAGCATAGTCATGTTTGGAAGAGAGAATTTTGTTTATGGGTGTCCACACACACACACATACACACAGAGTTTCGTTAATGTGTGTCCACGTCCAATTTGGTCATTTTCCATAGCATTAGAAGGGTTAACTCTAAAGTAGCTAACTGTCCACCAACAACAACGAATATTACTTAAAAATTATATAAGTATGCATATACAGATAAACATATGCAGGTGAAAAAATATATACTCTTTAGTCTGGGTGGCAGTACAAATGCTTGAACGAGTCCCAATTTTCTTCTCTTTTCACAAAAAATGCTAGTTATGACTAAGTAGATTGTTGCAAAACAATGGTTCCACTTTCTGTAAGTTAAAGGCGAGCAAAAGCAATACTTTGATGTCCCATACTATTCTTTTGGAATTTTGGACAAAACTATCTGTCCAAGAAAATGAAAATCACAGCACTTCTGTCCTAGTTAATAGTTTTTACAGGTACCATCATGAATTAAGCCAAGAACAACTTATTCTCTTTGATTTTTATTCATGGAACAAAAGGGCAAAAGTGACGTCAGTTTTCATTTTTATATTTTTGTTTAATCTGCAATAATATAGCTGATGGATTAGCAGAAGCAATGTAACTGGACTAAAAAATACAAGTGACTGAGAGCACAAATACTGTATCATTCTAGCAAGAGTAATCAACCATGAAACTAATCAGAAATTTTTTGCTATCAAAGGTAATGGCGAGTTATGGAGAAATAGTATGGAAAGGAAAATGCAGGTGGGATACTCACCAGGTATAGGACGCAGAAGTTGGAACATGGATAAACTGCACAAAGAAAATTCCAAATGTAAATCATATTAACCATAGATATTGGTGCCTTCTCTCTTGAAGAAGATAAAATGTTTCAATCATGGAATTCAAAAGATGTAACGTCACTTATGAAAAGATAATTCAAAAGTATCCAAAACGAAATTAGACTAGAGATGAGGAGCGAAGAAATTCTAGACAAGAAAATTAGATAAATCAGCGGCATGAGACTGGCTTGGAGTATATTCAACCATAGAAGGTTTGTCTCATTCATGCCAATGCAACCTCGTGAGGAGCTGCATATTGTGTTTATTCGACCCTCTTCTATTGATGGAGAAGGTGGAGGGTAGACTGCTGATTCTCGATCCTCTTCTATTCATTCCTATCCCATGGTTTGGTGATCCACATCACTGGACCTCCATTGTGGATGGGGAATACAAAAAAATCTCCCACATCGTGAGATCCTGGCCCTTCAATCAATGATGTACAAATACAACATCAAGAAAAATACAGCAATGACCACATTCAATGACAGGGCACATCAAGATAAACAATCTGGATCCTCGAACTACGGGACCCACACGAACATAATCCTGAGCCTAAGCATTAGACAAGTACCCATGTATTGAGGTACATGAGTTTCAGTGACTTCTATCTATGCTGATCTCGGAACAAATGCGGCTTCTGACTAATTCTTCCATAGAAATGACAAAACTCATAACAAAAGTAAACTGAAAAAATAGTATTCAGATCAACTGACACTGTTTGGATGACATGGGATTTGAATTGTGAATAATTCAGTTTAATTAGAATGGTATGTTTTCTTCATTCGTAATGAAGTAGCAGCCCTTAAATTGCAGTTGCACTCATTTCAATTCAAATTACCTGCATTCAAACACACCACTATGAAATTGCATTGGAGAGAGAGTAAGAGATGATTGAATCAAAGGGCGTGTTTAGCTGCAAGGTGACGAATTTCAACTATTTCTCTAATGTATTCGAAATGACTGAATTGTAATTTCCTTCTTTAACATTCAAAATTGAATATCAAGGCTCCATAATCGCTATTACGTTACTTCCAAGCTGAAATTGAAAGAACTATAACTGCAATTCGGGGTCTACTTCCTTGCTACTAATCCAATGAAAAATAACAGATTTTCAACATTTCCTCTTGTTTAAATTGAGTATTCGCAAGTTCAAATCGTTTGTACATCCAAACGCAGAGAAAGAGTACACCAGCGAGCGGATTCAATGCAGCAATTTAAGAGAAATGAAGGAAGCCGAGAAAAATACCCTTGGAATTGGAGTTGGTATTCGGGAACGCTGTTAATGAGATTGATTTGATCGTAGAGAGAAAAGGCACTGCTTGACTCATAATATGGAAGAAAAAATAAATAAATTAATTAAAAAAATATATCGACTAGAAAGGAGGGAAATTTAATTTAAGAAGCATAAGAAAATTGCAGAAAATATTAAAAAAAACAGAGAGAGAGAGAGAGAGAGAGAGAGAGAGAGAGAGAGAGAGGAACCTGAGGGAATGGAGTGGTTGATTGAGGGGCTTAGCGTTTTCTTTCCGGAGGTTTCTTATCAGGTAATGCAGCGTCGTCGCTGCCTTTTGTCGCGCTGCTGCTATCGTTTCTCCCTCTCTCTGACTCCGGAGGGAGAAGAGAACATCTAACGTGCGCTAGGGGAAGGAAAGAGGTTGGGTTAATGTGCGCCTAATAGATCACTGCATGTGGCTTTCCTGCGATCCGAATTCGCCTGCCTGGGATGCTAGGTGGGGCCCACCGTGATGTTTGTGGGAAATCCACTACGTCCATTCGTTTTTTATATTAATTTAGGACATTAGACCAAAACTGGGGAGGATCCACGACTCAAATGGGGCACACTAGAGGGAAAACTAGGAAAATAGTTTCCTACAGATGAAAACTCCCTGGGCTCCACTTGATGTTTATATACCATCCAAACTGTTTATAAGTTCATTCCCACCAAGATGAAGTTAAAATGCAAAAAATAACTAGCATGATAAGAAAGTTTTGTGGCCATAAAATGTTTCAACGGTGGTCACAGAATCACCACTGTTATGACCTACTTGAGTTGTGGATCCCCTTCATTTTTAGTCTTATATCTTAAAATGAGATAAAAAACGGATGGATAGACAGAGTGTATTTCTCACAAACGTTACAATGTGATCCACCTAGCATTCTAGTCGCAGGGACTTTCTGACTTTAATTTCCTCTTTTGGGAACCTAGGTGGGGCCCATTGTGATGTTTGTGAGAAATCCATCCCATTCATCCACTTTTTAAGATCATTTTAAGGCGTTAGACCAAAAATTAGCCCAATCCAAGACTGAAGTAGGCTGAAAACATGAGGATTGAACCTCCACTGTTGAAATATTCATCGGGCTACAGAAGTTTTGAATCATGTTAATATTTGTGTTTTCAATTCATCCTAGTAGGAATGGCATTATGAACGGTGTGGATGGCATATAAACATCACTGTGGACCCAACGAGATTTCAATGGTAGGAATTTCCCTGCCCACCTTTTCCTTTAGTGCGGCTCACTTAAGTCTTGGATCTGGATCAGTTTTCATCGAACGTCCTGATCTCATAAAACGGATGGGCGGGTTGGATTTCTCACAATTATCATGGTGGGCCTCACCTAGGTTCCTAGCACAGGAACTTACTGCAAAAGACTTTTGGCTAGTGGTTTAGTGGGTGTTACATGGGGACAGCTCAGCTTAGTGGGTGTTACCCTACAGTGTGGTCCACATGTATGATATTTTTTATATCAATGCTGTCCATCTGTTTCGCTGGATCATTTTAGGATGCTTTTCCAAACATTGTGCAGATCCAAATTTCAGGTGGACCATACCACTGGAAACAGTGGTGATTGAGTGCCCACCATTAAAAATTCTAAAGGGGTCCCAGCACCGGCCAATACCGACCTAAATTTTGCTACTCTGTCATGAACTGTACATATGCGTTGAGAAACTGTACACGTGACTTTAATTGAGCCAATATTAAACAGACCTAATTGTTGTCCACACTGTGTATGACCTTCAAACAAATATTACATTGAATCAATTCTCTAAGGGGTGATTGGTGGACCATTTACATGAAAAAAAAAAAGGCCTGAATTCAACAAACAGATGTCCTGATCACTGGCTAGGTCGTTTGGTCAATCTAATTTTGGGCTAATGGCACATGTGCACTGGGTCCATGGTTTTAGTTACATGTATGCCACTTGTGCAGTAACCAAGTGCAAGCCTATTAACCATCAGCTTCTGCCCGAGTATCAATTCTCTTCTGGTATGGCAAAAGCGTGCCATAAAAAGACACATGAATGAATCTTGGTAAACAGAAATTACAAAAAAAATTCGTTGGCATCCAATTTCAATTTCAGTGCCTTCCAATGGATCACCCACGATTGGAAGAGAACCGATCATCTGCAGGTGAGGTACCAGTACTTGTGGTACCGTATCATCTTTGCCACTAACTTGCTACTTGTGCGAAACATCAGTACCGTAAATGGCAGGGCCCACCATGAAGATCCCCTGGAACAAAATTCATACTTATCTGGTAGAAGGATCTGGATATGTAAAAAATGCATCCAGGTGGCTCCCACACGGTAGGGTAACACCCACTAAGCTGTTACCCGGGTAACATCTAATTCGGTCCCCCATGATATATCTGTTTCATCTACGCCGTCCATACATTTTTTTTTGGATCATTTTATGGAATCACCCGAAAAAATGAGGTAGATCGAAATCTCAAGTGCACCACATAACATGAAACCGTGTTGATTGAATTCCCGCCATTAAAAATTTCTTGAGGGCCACGAATGTTTTCATCAAACTGATATTTGTTTTCTATTAAGAATTAGGTGTTACCCCCTGTAACAGCTTAGTGGGTGTTACCCCTACCGTATGGCCCACATGGATGATATTTTGTATATCCATGCCGTCCATCCTTTTCTACAGTACATTTTAGAATGATGTTCCAAAAATTATGCAGATTTAAATCTAAACTGTACCATACCACTAGAAACAGTGTGATTGAGTGCTCCACCATTAAGAATTCCAAAAATTATGCAGATCTAAATCTAAACTGTACCATACCACTAGAAACAGTGTGATTGAGTGCTCCACCATTAAGAATTCCAAAGAGCCCATTGTAAGGTTTTGGTAACATTTATTTTCAATCCAAGTTCTTGATAATGTAAATAAAGTCTTGATGAAGAAAAATTATAAATAACAGATTGATCCAAAACTTTTGTGGCCCACAAAACGTTTTTAATAGTTATTCATCACTGTTTCTAGTGTTATGGTCCGCCTTAGATTTGGATCTTCTTAGGGTTTTGGATCACATCCTAAAATGATAAGACAAAACTGATAGAAAGCATTGATATATAAAAAATAAATCAAGAAGGGCCCCACACGGTTAGGGTAACACCCACTAAGCTGTTCCCAGGGTAACACCTAATTCGCGCCCATGGATAATAAACATCTTGGTATTCCTCGGGAAAATTTCAACGGTGAACATCACTATCAACGTTGTTTCTTGTGGTATGATTCACCTGATCTTTGTATCTGACGTATTTTTGGACTCATGCTCTAAAATGACACGGAAAAATGGATGGACAGTGTGGATAAACCCAAACATCACGGTGGACCCCAGCCTGTTCTGAGCTCAGGACAAGCGAGGTAGCTCCCGATCCGCGTCCGATTGAGAGGGGTACGTGGCAAATGTGCCAACGTGGGACGTGTTGGATCATTCATCACGAGAACATAGCTCGACTTAAATAACAGGCTGGCCCACTCATCAGTTACGCCAAACGTGCATAGTAGGAACTGATCATATCTGTACACGTGTACAGTAAAAATGGATGATGTTTGCCGCACGTGTACAGTAGAAATGGATGGTCAAAAGGAATGACGACAGCTCCGTAAAAAAAAAAAAAGCAGAAAAGCACAAAAACTTCTCCGCCTAACGATAAGGTCGACCCAATTTGGGTCGATGGCATGGTCAAGGTGGGCCCATCCGGTGAATGCCCTGGATCACGTACAATGGGCCCCACCCTGTATATCGCTCGCTTTTTCGCTTGTTTTGATTCCTCGGTTCTCAGACACACAACATCTCTCCAACTCGGATGCTAGGTGGGGCCACAGTGATGTTTGTGAGAAATCCACCCCGTCCATCCGTTTTGAGAGATCATTTTATGACTTGGTTTAAGTGGATAAAACACTCAAGTGTGACGCACGAGAGAAAACAGTGGGGATTTAGTGACCACCGTTTGAAACATTCTTATGGCCACAAAATAATATTTTTTTTTTCACTTAATACCAGTTGGAATAACCTTATAAACGGTTTGGATGGCACATAAGCATCAAAGTAAATCCCAGGAAGGTTTCAACGGTAGGAAATTCTTTGCCCATTTTTCCCCTGTCGTTTGGCAGCTTTGAGTTTTGGATCCACCTGATTTTTTGTATAGGCTTGTAAAATGATCTGAAAAAACAGATGGACGGGGTGGATTCCTTAAAAACATCACTTCGAGCCCCACCTAGCATCCGAGCGCAGGAACTTCGCTTTCTCAGGAAATCTGCGTCCTCTCCCGCTGTATGCACATCCTGTACGTCTCTCTCCACTCGTGCTTACGTCATACGAGCTCCGGCCTAGCAGATTCCCCTACTTACGTCACACGTGTCGAGATCTCATCGGATCAGATGGCACCCGCGTCAGAGCTGTAAACAGTGTGGCCCACCTGATAGAAAGCTCAAATCCTTCGCACGCGCGATGTATTGGCACGCGTGTTTGCGTATGGATGGGCGGGCTCTACGCTCGTGGACCGAGCAGCCCTACCCAAGAAAGAGAAATTTGATACTGGTGCGGTGTAATGAATGGTTCGATATCACTTAGAATTGCATACGTGGCATGCAAGTAATTCAAATTGCACCGTCCAGATTATGGGTCCCACCTTAGATGCACCGTGGACAAAAGATTAAGATCACTTGATTATTTGACTATTAGATCGGGGGACATTTATTGGATGGTTGAAAATGAAAATTTTCAAATGGTCCCATTTCAACAAGTGTCCACCAATCAGAGGTAGGATTGTTCAAACAGTATGATTTTTGGACCGAGATTTGATGGCAGTGGGTTGGACAGGTTCTGAGGTGGTGAGAGGGCCTGCGTATCAAGCATCATACCCTGCGAGAGTATCAAATAACTCGTCCCCAAGGAAAATGACCAGGCTCCGCGGGAAAGAAGAAAAGGAGCGGAAAAGGGCAGATTAAAGACACAGAAAGAGAAGAAACGGGCGAGTGAGAGCTGATCAGATGGACGAGCAGCATGACCATGAATCCTACGGTGGAGATGTTCCGGAGGAAGAAGGCGAGATGGATGCCGATGTCGAAATGTCGAGGGCTGACGACGACGATCCCAATTCCAAGGAGGTCCAACCCTAACCCTAACCCTAACCCTAATCTATCATTATCTCTCTCTGTGCGTTTCAATGGAGGATTGGAATCTCAAGGTTATCTTTGGCGTATGGTTAGAATCTGGAGGAGATGAAGAAGAGGCTGAAGGAGATCGAAGATGAAGCTGGCGCCCTTCGTGAGATGCAGGCAAAGGTCGAGAAGGAGATGGGCGCCGTTCAGGGTATGTAATTCTAGGGTTTCTTGTTGGATGTTTGACTTCCCAACGTTTCTCTTGATCGAAATTCCGCGCCATAGTAGATAACTGCTTCTAGGGCTTCGCATTGGAATTTGAAGCCAGCGTAATTGGATCCTAAATGTATGGGATATTTGTTTGTACCACTTAGAAGGAGAAAAACAAGCTGAAATAGTTGTTAGAAAAAAATGCAAATCGATCCAGAAATCTGCTGAGTTTATATGGTATTTTCATCCGGGGAGTTGTGATACTTTACTGTGTTAATTGTCGAAGAATCGGCATATGAAGTTGCCGATTGTCTTTCACAAAGCTATTGGCAGTGTCTTTCACAAAGCTATTGTCGACGATAGATCCTAGCTTTGGCGTGAGCCAGAGTAATTTTTGCTGTAATTTCTAAGGGCAACGTTCTTCCTTGCTTTGTCCATAAAACAAATATTATTTGCATGTAGGGATGCTATTTCATAAATTGTATCTTTACTTGGATGTAATTTCGTTCTTGAAGACTTGCATTTGCATTTTCTCGACACTGGCCTACCTCATTCAACTGAAGCAATGGCCTTGAACTTGTATTTTCTAGACACAGTTCTTGTATAAGCAGATAAATTGTCTGAAATCAGAGGTTGGTTCTTGTTAGTAACAGTAGTCTGAAATCTGAAGTTGGCCCTTTAGCTGCCTGCAGCACATTTTATAGCTATTGCTGCCTGCTTTTAGTGAGGAATTACTATATGCAACCTGAGGTTATGTATGGTAGGCTTGGCCGCTGATTGCCTACAAATGCAGTCAATGGTTCAGTGATTCAGTTCCATGTTTATCTGATGGGAGGATACCCTATACGCCAAAAATGTCCAGATTGGAAGATCCCTGCAATCTAACTTTGGCTCTTTTTTTCTATTGAATTTGGACGCTGCTGCTGCTATTCGCAGGCTACTGATTAGGGCTCTCAATAGGCCAGGCCTTGGGCTGGAATTTGAATTGTTTG
Organism: Liriodendron chinense; assembly: GCA_003013855.2. Lineage (NCBI taxonomy): Eukaryota > Viridiplantae > Streptophyta > Magnoliopsida > Magnoliales > Magnoliaceae > Liriodendron > Liriodendron chinense. Next base: position 5,960,065 of record PVNU02000637.1, on the reverse strand, counting down.
GGTTGGGCCTTTTTTTTTTTTGCATTTGCTAGGCCCAAGCCCGACCCATTGACAGGCCTACCACTGATTGAAGGATGAGGACTGCACTATTGGCCACACTAGTTGTAGGAACTTGGGGCAAGCCTACTGTACATGTCCTCTGGCTGACAATCGCATAATCCTTGTCTTTTAAACCATCATGCTATGTGCATCTTTTGTTTGACAGGTCTCGAATTTCGATGCCAATGTATGCATTTCTTCTGATTTCTCGATCTTCTACGTTTTTATTTATTTACTGACAAAGATGCTTTTGTTTTTTGGGGTCTGCATCATGTATGAAGATCCTTCTGGTACTGCTGCGACACAAGCTGAAAAGGAGGAGGTGGATTCCCGCTCAATCTATGTTGGTAATGTGAGGTTCTTCAATCCTTTCATCTTGGTCCGATGCCATTCCTTATGAGGTTTTAATTCCACAAATCAATATTTTCTGACAGCATTGGTTTCCAGATGATCTTTCATGGGTATGGATTTTTTTTCTTCTTCTTGTTTTTTGTCGATATGGCAATGAAGAGTCTCCTGACAATTCTACTTGTATTCCCCTTTTGTGTACGTGGTTCCACAAGGAAGCAAATTTTATCAGTAGAGTTTGAGGGGATTGATCCAATTCTGTTGGTTGGGGCAATTGCCTCAATTTACGTGCCAGTGGGGTTTCTGGATGTGACTTCTTACAATGTGGCTTTGGGTTCAAACCGTCATGGTTTGAAATTTTGTCTAGTATGACTTGGTTTTGTCTGAGTTGTACTGGTTCTGGTCTGCAACGAACTGTGTCACCAGATCAAAACGGGATCAAGACCGACCGAAGTGGGTGAATCAGGGTGTATTGGACCTTAATGGCATTTTTTCTTTTATTTATTTATTTATTTTTTCTTGGGCCAAAAAATGTGGAAAAGAGAGGAATGCCGAAACATCAGGGTCTTTGTGCTTCCGTGGGTGGGGGAAGATGTTCATCGCAGACAGTATGTTGGGCAGGCCAGTACTTGGTGGTCAAAACTAACAAAAACAGAAGAGAAAAAAAGAAAGAGAGCGAATTGACCAAAAGAAGAGGACAAATGGTAAGTAACAAAGGTTGGAAGCCGCCAATCGGAGAATAGGTTGCCTGGACCGGGAGAGCAAAAACCAGCAAGGGCCGAAGCAGTGCAATCAACGAACGAATGCTGCGCCGAGGAAAAGGAAGAAGGAAGCAGGGAGAGGAGATGGAACAGCTTGAAAAAGAAGCGCGAATCATATTCAATAAAATGAGCTAACCGCGCTCGGCATTAGGACAAGGGAAGGAAGAGAACGAGCTCAAAAGGGAGCTCACTCACTATGTCTCATGCTCCACCCCCCTTTGCTTTTGTGACTATGGGGGTTGAGCTATGACTGTGTTCGCTCCCTCCTAGTAAATACCAAAAGAATGAGAAGGTAGGCAGACGCCCCTCAGTCTAGGGGGGCTATACCCTCAATCGACGGGGCCTCGCTACACTCAAGGAAAGTCTCTTAGTCAACCGAAGGGCAAAACGAGGAAGAACCCCTTCGGTCGACTTCAAGCTATGCAGGAAATTTACTAGCAGTGAGACGTCAGAAACCGTAAGTAGCAACAGTGCAACTCGAACAAAAAATGGAAAGCAAAAAGATGGAGGAAAATGAACAGCTTACACACTATTCTCGAAATTTTATACTGGCATTTTTTCTTTTCTTTTCTTTTTTTGGGTAAAAAAATGTGGAAAAGAGAGGAGTGCCGAAACACCATATCACTTTTTCATTCATTGTAGATATTTAATAGTAGTGTTGGGGAGATTATTTTGTGTGGGATGGCTTGGGTGATGCCTAAGTCGGTAGGACTGTTTTAGAAGTATGGAATAGGGGCCATCAAGGTAAAAGGGGTAAGGTGTTAGGGAGACTGCCCTTGCTAGCAGGGCTGGCTCTGGCTGCCATTTGGATAGGATGAAAGAACATAACTTTTAACAACAAGGTGGAATCGTTGGTGCCAAAGGAGATTTTTCCCCCTGATGTAGGGATAATCTTATTAAAGAAACCAAAGAAGAAGAAGTAGAAGAAGAAGAAGAAAAAACGAAGCAAACACCCTGCAGTACAAGGGGATGTGACCCTCGATACTTCGCACAAGCCACCACAATGATCGCCCATTTATATGCAACAATACAACTGGCTCACAAACCATCTTCATATGATTATGCTAATTGCTTCTCTCCCAACCCACTCTTTAACCAGCCTATAGCTTCATTGGTGGAGTGAGGCACACGCATTGCACCACAACTAGCTTTGCACAAATCCCTTGCCTCTTCTATCAACTTCGCAACTCCCCATGGACATCCTCCTGATGGCTAAAAGAACTGTTATTTTGTGCAACTGTTGTCCAAAAGCTTTTGGGGTGTGTTGTCAAGTTGAGATTGAGGAAGGTTGGGGGAGAGGATATTAAGATAGGGAAGGATTATTTCTTAACCATCCTTCTCTACCTCCTTTTCTTGTATCATTTTTTTTAGTAGTAAATAATTGTTATCCATAAAAGAACGATAATATTTTTTCTCATTAACTAACAATAGTATTAAAAGCAAGAGGCAAATGGTGGTAATTTTCATTGCATAGTAATGTAGCCTGTTTCCATGTTTCAAGCCTCTATAATCTATTCAGTTCTTTATAGATGTAACAAAATGAATTTTCAATTACTCAAAAAATATAAAATAAAAAACCAACGGGTCAAACTCTGTGATCTTCACATTGAATCTTCCATGCCTTAAAAGATTATGCATGTTGTCACCAATCATTATATTCGATGGATATTCAAAATAAACGTTTGTTGGATTTAGCAAACTTCTTAAAAATACCTTTTCTCTCCTTTTTAGAAGCTAGATGACTGAACTTGCTTGTTCCTCCCAATTAAAAAGGAAGAACAAGTTTATTCCTATGTAACATTTGCATAAGAAACTAAGTTTACCTGTTCAAATTCCAAAAAAATGTATTCTTTTTCTTGTCAAATTACTTCCAATTAAGATGACTATTAAATTACTTATGGATTTAGACACAACTCAACGTTGGTTCTCATTTTATAAAAAAAAAAAAGAAAGCATTTTTGACATATTACACCCCCCGACCCATTTCCACAGAAACCCCTCCCTTTTTAGTATTCTTAAATATTCCCGTTCCTTTTTTATCGATTCGAACCATCTAAGGCCATTTCAGTGATTCAAAGTTCAAACCATCCAAGGCCAATTTTAGTGATTCAACCTTTTTTCCTTTCTTTTTTCTTTTTTGCAAGTGGGTGCTGGTTATTGACCCAATCCAGACATTTTGACATGTGGTACCATTGATTGGTGATTGGGTCCATCTATGGTTTTACATGTGGGGCCCAACGCCTGATTACTGATTCAATCCATCTAATGTTGGCATGTGAGCCCTGCTTTTATTTTAGAGAGCTTAAATATGGCACTAGGGCCCTAATCATGGACTCAATCCATCTAATGCTGGCATGTGGCACATTGATATGTTGTTAGGACGTTCATAAAATAGGTCCCATCATGGATGGGCAGATGCAACACAGAACTCATCTGATTGCTGGGCAGTTATGTTGGTCTTCATTTCCTTCGTCCATTTGTATGCCATTGGAATGCAAGCATGAACTATACTGCAAGTATGAATAGTTGCAAGAAGTGTGCGATGAAGATGTGGGCCCCGAAAGCCCAATTTGTGTGTCCCACAGCTCGTCTAATGGACCTCACATGTTATGTTTAGAGATTTTTAAGAGATGGGTATCCTCAGTGTAGGTCTAGCTTGATTTTTTAGGTGTCTATTTATTAAAATTTTTAAAGGATCTTTAAAGGGATAATAAGTCACTATTATTTTTCTATTAAAGACATTTGAATCTTAGAAGATCTTTAATAGGATATTTTGATATCTTGGGGGATTGCTGATAAGATATATTAATATATCGGTAGACTTTTGAAAAAAAAAAGAAGTCTTTGGGAGATCTAAAGAAAAGTTAGAGATACGCATAAGAGAATAAAAGGAAGGGAGAGACGTAGGTTTGTATGTGTGTGGGTTTTTTAGGTTCTTTCTTAATTTAGAATAAATGAATAATTGAGTTTACACACACACACACACACACGTCTTTGTAGATCTCATAGAGAATTGCAATAAAAAAGTTTTACGTTTAGGGAGAGCATTCTCTTGCAGAGGGAGAAAACTCTATGAAAAGAATCAAACCTTTGAATTGTCTATTTTTCACATATTTCTTCTTTCTCATCATCCTGCATCACACTGATTAGGATGGTGAGAATCACATGTTCAATGAGATTATTATGCCTTGCTCCATAGTGGCACTAGTTAGATGAGTGGTTAGGATGATGGTCCTGCGTTGCATGAGATGTGAATGCATCAGTGATACAAATCATAGGGATTTGATGATCCTACTCATCCAAATGCAGTCTTTCGCAGTTGAATTATTACATGGATGAATCAACCCCTAATTGAGAACAGTCACATGATTGGCATTCCTGTGCCTTGTAATTTGTGACCATACCCATGATAAAGGCTTGCATTAACAACAACCTTTTGCCAATTCAGTCTCACTCAATACTAATCCAAGCGTAACTAATGCATGCACTAACCTAACGACAAGCAAACAGAAGTAGGCCAGGTTGATATGCATGCGCAGAGAAACTGTACACGTGTCACACTGGTAACTCAAACTAAAGCATCCAAATTTTGAACCACAATTAAAGTGGACCATACTCTGAAACTATACTGATTTGATAATTAAAATATCATATTCTTGTGCCTTTAGAAAAAAATTCCTGTATTTTTAATGGGTGGTTGAAATGAAAAAATATTCCATGGTTAGAATTTCATGAACATGTCCACTAATCAGATGTTGAAATTTGTTAAACCAACAAGGCATTTGGATCATGGTGGGCCATAGTGGCCGTTACGGAAAGGTACGGTGGTAACCATTACATGTTACAAGGTTGTAATGGCCATTATGGAAAAAACGACCCGTAATGGTTGTAAATATAGGGTTTTTTTGGTTTTTTTTTCCAATAAAAAAAGAGACTGTAATGGTCGTCACAAGGGCTGTGACAGCTGTTATGGCTCGTATTGTAAAGGTAGCGGTGGTGGCTGTTATGGCCACCATTACCATTTCAGAATACCTTGATTTGGATGATTACCTATTCACAGTGGCTTTCCTATCTTGGGTAGTTTAATTCGAGTTAATGTATGCTAGGAAATTGTTCTGTGCAAGCAGTCCTACTAGACTTCCCTTGTGCCCTACCCAAGACTCCATGTATCGCTATTGTTCTATGATCACACCCTTGGGATGTGGAAACATGTATTGATATCGTTGATAATATCACCAATACCAGTGAATGAGTCGTTATCCAAGGTATTTACTAATGGTAACAGTGGCCATAACGGCCAACCGTATGGCCGTTATGACATTGACTGTATCAGTTGTTTTTTTAAGGGAAAAATGTATTAGCCTTGTACTGGTCCTGTATCTACCTGTTATGGGCTCATAATGGGCCTTTTTTTTTCTTGCTCCAATTGGGCGTCATGGCCTCATATTGCGTAACAGGCACCATCATTACCATTATGTAACAGCTGTTTTGGCCATTAAGTGACCATTTTTTAATACCATGTCGGTGTCGCTATCTGACGAAAACATTAGGAAAATGGTGGAATTTTTCATTGAAACTTCAGATATGTTAAAAGATACATAATAGTTTCCATTGTATATTAGGGGCCCAAACCATGCACTATCTAATAAAAAAATATTTAATTAATATAATATGATTTGGTGCACTATTTTTTTTTTACAGAAACAATCCAATAATTGAACACATAATGCACTTATTTAACCCCCCTTCCTTCTTCTATTCGTTTTATGTTCTGGAATTCATAGGAACACAGGTATTATTGATATTTATTTTAAAGATTGTTGCTGATTTCTTGCAGATTTTTTATATTGCGAGATATTGACAATACTATCGATAGTAACTGCAATACTTGTAAAGTATCTTGTTACCCCAGTATATGTATCATGAGGTGCAATACAGAGAATGTCAGCTATACTCTGAACACTGGCTCTATGTTCCCTTGAACATGTGACTGGGCCATCAAGCTTCCCCAGTTTTACCGCTGAATGTAGACCATTAATTGCTCTCTTTTATACATTAGAGCCTAGTACACGGGTTTTGAGTTTGTGCAAGTGGGCACATAATTCAGTCATCAAAACCCATTGATGTGAATCCCCATTGCGGACGAGACTAGTGGCGTTCAACATGCTTTTTTACATATTCTACGACTTGTACAGAAAATAAGCATCTATTAACAATTGAAAAACAATTTCTGATGTCATACATAAGCCATCATGGCCAAAAACACAACAACATAGTTATCTAAATGACATAGAGAGAACAATAAAACCGGAATACTAAACACGAATACGATTGACAAAATAAGACAAGACCAACACGCTCCATACACCTTCCATCGCACTCCCTCGCAACTATCCATTGATTTTCAAGTGCTCGACTTTGCTTCCTCAGTTGTTTGAATAGCTTCATCTTGATGTGCTGGGAAGTGGATGTGTGGGAGGTACGGATAGGAGAAGCATCTAAAGCCTTTGTTATATCTTCATTGATCTAGAGAAATGAACCTCTGTGGTCCTGTCATGAATTTAAATGGTTGAAAGACAATGAATCCAGAGTTCATGTTATCAAATTTAAATGAGTGCAATAATGTTTAGTAACTTTCCACTCTAAGAAGACTCTTGTTCAAGTATCTTCCAAAGTTATTTTGGGTCTTTGCCATGAAGATGTGCACTGGTCCCGCTTTGCGAGCAATACCGATGTGGAATTCGTTCATGCTTGATTTGAATATGTAACTATAAACTATAAACATGACCCATGATCAAGTTATCCCAAAACGGTTACGTATCGGCCGATACGTAACGGAAACGGTCATCGCCGTTACGCGTTACGGGGTTAAAACGGCCGTAACGGCCATTACAGAAAAAACGGCCCCGTAACGGTCCTATAACAGATTTTTTTAAAAAATAAAAAAGGGCCGTATTGGCCGATACGGGGTCCGTAACGGCCGTTACGGCCCGTATCGTAACGGTAACGGTGGTGGCTGTTACGGCCACCGTTGCCGTTATGGGACACCTTGCCCATGATACTAACCCATGAAAACTGACATTAACTAGCATTACATAAAAAACACCTAATTTTCAACATCCCATGAAACAACAATATCTAAGTTGAGTTAACAATAGATCACCACCATCATCTAGGCCTTTTCCCAACTAATTGGGGTCGGCTACGTGAATTCTTTCCTGCCGTTCCAACCTGTGTATGCTTTAAAAAAAAGTAGATACTCAAGTTCAATAAAATTGAATATGATTAACAAGTTATGTAGGGACTCACCTAGTTTTGATTGAGCGGTTCTTTGCAAGTATCGCTGTTGTGGCCCAATCCCTTGTAACAGGTGCATCTGGATGACTGGGACGAGCTAGGCCGCCATTCATGGAAACCCCTCATAACTACTCCCAAATAACCTCTTTTGGCCCATTCGATAGAAACCCCTCGTGACTATTCCTAGATAACCCCCTTACTTTTTGGCCGTCAATAGGAAACCCTTACACTATCAATTTCCTTTACAAAATGACGAAATTGCCTATACCCTTACTATAACCTAACCATTTGCTAACCCCTTTACCCACATAACCCATTTCCTAACCCTTAACTTCACCCATTTTCTAACCCCTTTACTCACATAACTTTTTTACTAACCCCTAACTGTCAATTTCCTATACAAACTGTAACTGCATTTAAAAATGATGAAATTGCCCGTACCCTTACTCTGACCCAACTATTTACTAACCCCTTTACCTGCATAAACCCTTGCTCTGACCCAATGATTTGCTAACCCCTTTACCTGCATAACCCATTTACTAGCCCTCAACTTCACCCATTCACTAACATCACCATTCACTAACCCCTTTACTTGCATAACCCATTTAATAACCCTTAAACCCTCCCCCTCATTTGCAGCTTTGGTGAGCTCTCTCTCTCTCTCTCTCTCTCTCTCTCTCTCTCTCTCTAGTTCTCATTTGTTAAGCTCACACAAAAAGTTGGATGCAACACAAAGGTCTGTAAAAATCTCACTAAACGGATGATCCTCACCGTCCCTATCCATGACATATCGATAGAGAAAAAAAAAAACATAATTGTGCCGCAAAATCTCACTGAACGGATGATCCTCACCGTCCCTATCCATGACATACAGATAGAGAAAAAAAAAACATAATTGTGCCACAATCATATGGCTTGTGTTATGATTGCCTATCCATAGTAGGATCTATATGATGAACGTCCTGAAGATGGATCAATGTGCCATGTGCCAGCATTAGACGAATTGGATCAATGATTAATTGAACTCTAAGATGAGAGCAGTGCTCCGCATGCCTGCATTAGAAGGTTGGATTAGTGATTGGGACCCCATATGCAGAATTACAGATGGATTGGATCACTGACCATTGGCCCACATGCCAAAACAATGTGTGGACGGTTTGGATGAATACATGGCACCACGTGCAAGCAGATAGATGGTCTGGATCGCTTAAAATTGCCCCCCAAGTGCTGTGAAATGATATGGTCAGTTTAGATTAATGGACAAGGCTCCACATGCAAAGTTATTGATGGATTGGATCACTGATCATGTGCTCCACATGCCAAAACAATGTGTGGATGGGTTCAGATCAATACATGGCACTGGCCGCACCGAATGCAACCCAAGATGTTTTGGTTCGCTAAAAATGCCCCTCATGTGCCGTAAAATTATATGTACACTTTGGATCAGAGGACAGGGTCCAATGTGCCAACACTAGACGGATTAGATCGTGGTTAGGGCTCCACGTGCAAAACTATAGATGGATTGAATCACTGATCTTGTATATCCTATGCCAAGACAACATGTGGATAATTTGGATCAATGCATGGCACCATGTGCAAAACTATAGATGGATTGAATCACTGATCTTGTATATCCTATGCCAAGACAACATGTGGATAATTTGGATCAATGCATGGCACCATGTGCAAGCAAAATTACAGATAGATGGTTTGGATCACTGAAAAACAGTCAGTTTGGTATTGTTGAACGTGGGTAGCACATTTGGTATTGTTGAACGTGGGTAGCACACTTGGAACAGACATATGACCCACCTTGATCATTCCACATGCACAACTTGACAGTGACGTATGACCCACCTTGATCATTCCAAAATGGCGCATCCTCCTCTTCGCAGTCCTTTGGGCGTTTTGGGCCAAAAGAAATAACCGGCGTTTTAGGAGTCTTTCTGTCTCGTCGATGGCAGTGTTCTCTAGGGCCCTTGTCTTGTTTAGGGATTGGTCACCTTGATCTTTGGGGCTGCCCTGGGTTTGGGCCTTTGTATTTTCTTTTCAATTCTCCCTTCCTTTTTTTTTTTCCTTCTTTCTTTTTCTTTGTTTTCTCTGTAGTGCTGCCGTTTTTGGCTTGTTAATAAATATTCTCATCTTGCAAAAAAAAAAAAATAAAAAAAAAAAAAATCGATAGTGATCCCTAATTAGACAGTCACATGCCCCTTTGGGGTATAATCTCTCTCTCTCTCTCTCTCTCTCTCTCTCTCGTGCACGCGCGCGCGGAATGGGCAAGATTTTATTAGGCAAAAGAAATGTATAAACAAAGGAAAATACAACAGTGTGCACACTGTGGCTGTCTCAGGCCAGGCAAAATCAAAATTTTGAATAAGTCTGGCCCAAACAGTTTGAAATCCGGGCCAAAGCCAACTCCAGGCCAGGTCCGTTGACAGCCCCAGTGCACATGCGCAAAAAAACGCAACGAAAACCATACCGATTGGCAATTACATACTACAGACCCCTTGAACACAGAAACAGCAATAAAAAAACATGGACCAATCAGCAACCATAGCCGCTACGAAGGTGGTGCATCTGAGATCCACAATGCTATCTGCAAGACTTATTTAGCTGACCTATCTGCAACTTTGTTAGCTGAGCGTTTAACATGAGTGTAAGACACCTCAATTGAGGTGCAATAGTCTTTGACCTCCTTGAGGATATGGGTCAATCTCCAAGGCAAAATGCCCAGCTCAACCACAAAAAATGTGCAGAAGGAAGTAAGTCTTTTTGTGGCTCTTTATAAAGAAAAGGAGGCATTTTGTATGGTGACGGTCTGCCCCCCCCAAGATGGCGGCATTTGGGTGGCTAGTTGGAAGAGGAAGAGTCCTCACCATTGATAATCTCCAAAAAAGGTTGATGTTACCTAATGTATGTGCGATGTGTATGGTAGATGCAGAGACAGTTCACCTATTCATCCATTGCTCTTATGCTAGACAGGTATGGAATAACTTCTTCAGAGTTTTTGACATGTCTTGGGTCATGCCCAAAGCAGTGGGGGACATGTTCTTGATTCGGCATGGTGTGGGGTTAGGAGGGACAACTCTAGTATTATGGAGACTGACTCTTCTAGCTTCCCTATGGGCTATCTGGGGAGAAAGAAATGGGCGATGCTTCCAAAATGAAGCTTCCAAGGTGTAGGTCTTTTTTAAGGCCATCTTTTTGTGCTAGAAAGGGTTTCTTGTATTAAATCTGTGGATGATTGTAATATTTCTTTTTTTCATCTCTTGTAATCTTTGCGCAATCTTAGCGCTTTTTGAATAAAATGTTGTGTTATCACCAAAAAAAAAAAAAAAAAAAAAGAAAAAGAAAAAGAAAAAAGAAAAAAGAAGAAGTGTTCTCACGTCTCGCATTGGTAGGAAACTCATACGAAGAATTAGGGCCTGTTTGTTTCCCTGACTTTCATGGTAAAGTAACATAAATGGGCTATGTTTATTTAAATAGGTATTACGACACATATTTCGAGGGTCAAATGCAAATGTAATAAGAGGCAGGTAAAGAAATTTATAATCATTACAAATTTACATTGTATAGCAATGGAAACTCCAATTCAAACACTAATGTCATTTTATTTTGGTGTTGATTTGACATCAAACTAATGTAAAATTGCCATCATTACATTTTTAACATGATAAACCTAACAATGTAATTGGTGCCATTATAGTGGTAAAATGCAGCTGATGTCGCGAGACAAGTAATCTGTAATCATTGGCCATTTTCTTTACTGTTGTAATTGGTAAGATGAACAGGCCCTTAAGAGAAATGATTACTGAGTTATACAAACTTGTTTTTTATCCCATCCATGGGTTGAGCCATCATCACGAGTGTGGTCTTTTTTTTTTTTTTTATTGTGGTTTTCTGATTGCAATGAACTTCTCTGTTCTTGCTGGTTCTTGGGTGTGAAGCGAGCTCGAAACAATGTATCAGATTTTCTGTCTTGCCCAAGAGCTATAATCCAATACAAACTGAACATTGGTTTGTATTAGATGAGGTGCCCATTGTTTGTATTAACCATCCCTAAACTTTCTATGCTAATTACCTGAATTATACATAACAAAATATGAAAAACAAAACTAACCTATAATCCTCTCGTACAATTAAATTGAGATAATGTTAAGAAAACAAAAACTACATCGAATCTTGAGTAGCCCATCTATGGGTCATTATTCATAATTTGGACAGCAAACATGTGAAGTTCTAACGACCAGATCATTGTTTGTATATAGTTGACAAGGAATAAAACAAATGCTGTAATATTGTTCCTCTTGGTTGCAGATTGTACAAATTTGAGATTCCATAGTCATAATATCATGCAAAATGGGAGGATTGATCGTCAGGAATACTGAAGTTGTCAGAGGTGAATGAGTGCAAGCTATTGCTGAAGATCCTCTCAGGAGAGACGATATAGTGTGCCTAGTCTTAGAGTCTAACAAAGGGGTTCCATGCTTGGGCCGGGGCAAGAGTGGAGGTTTTCTCGCACTCCTGCCATAGAGTTTCATCTTTTGCAAACTTTCTTAGATGAGATGATTGACATGTTTGCATTGCAGAGAAAAGAGTCTATGACTTGCAAGTTGCAAGTGCCCAAAGTGCATGCAGATGTGAAACGAATAAATAGTTTCTTAGATAACCTATGGATGTTAAGCGGGCATTGCATGCAAATAATATCTTCCACACCATTATTTGTATTAGAGATGGCATGAAACTCTACTTGGTAGCAACATGCCGTCCAAATGAGCTAATCTTGAGCCCAAATGATGGAGGAATGTTGATTTCAGTTGGGCAGGCGGTTGGCAAATGTTTTGGCAATCAATCATGAGAGTTCCTTCTATCCAGTGTATGCCAGATTATTGAAGAAATTGAGTTTGCCTTGCCAAATTACAGGAAAGGGTGCAGATTTGCATCACATGCCATCGAGTGGCATTGGAAATTTGGATAAAACCTGAGCATTCTCAGTCAAGCGATCAAAAGAACCCAGAGACAAGGGAAAACTAGTCTGGTGGCACACTGGAGCCTACCAATTTGCGACTATCCACACACACAACTAGTCTGCTGAGGACAAAGTTCTCATCATGAATCAGCTTCAGAAAAGAAAAATGGCACTTATGTATGTATTTGATGGCAAAGGATTCGTTAATCACCTACTTATTTAAAACAGTTTCTCCTTAGTTATTTGGAGAAGAATGCTAGGAACTCTTCACCATGCAATGGGTAATGCCAGACTCAGTTAGACCACTGTTTCAAGCTTGGAGGGGGCAGTGTCTGGAGAAGGGAGTAGTTTGTGGCATTTCGCTGTAATATTAATCCATATGGTCTACATGGAATCTTTGAAAAAAAAGAAAAAGAAAAAAAGGTCTCTATGGAGGGAACACAATAACAAAAACGATAGGTCAGAATTTGCTGATATGGTGTTTCACATGGTTCGAGGGAGAATCCTTTACTAGGCGTCAAGAGTTATTTTTTTTTAATGGTTGTAAGATGGAAGAATTAAGAGTAATGTTTGGGAGGTAGGTTTTCTCTACAAAAGGGGAATGTGGTGGGATGATTTTTGTTTCTACACTCTCCCTTGCTTCTCTGTACATATGATGTAATTTTGTGATTTCTCTCTTTCAAAAAATTTGCTTCATTGTAAAAAAAAGACTTACTTTTTCAGATGACGATGATGGTGTGTGTATAGACCTGCCACTCTACTCGGAGATTGTTAGAAGACTAGCAAGCAAGGTATACAAAAATGGTTACGTAACAGTAACAGCATGGGTTGTTATGCGATAGGTGTGGTAATGGGCCATATCAAAAATTTCAGACTGTAACCGTTGGTAATGGTCTGTTGGATCATTACCTGTATTTAGTCTCCTTTTGGGGTTGTTTTTCGGTTTCCTCAAATTTTCTTCTCTTTTTGACATTTTTAGTTATTGAGACTATTTTTAACCTTTTTCGATTAGATTTGTACTATTTCTAAAGATTAAAATACAAGATTTAAGCCATTTTTGAAGAATCGAAGATCCGGAGCCAAATTTGGAGAAAATCGAAAAAAATGTATTGATTCAATGTTAGATTACGAAATCGACCAAATCTCGCTAGATTTGTAATCTACTTGGTCATGTTTGTATAATTTTTCAATCTTTTTTGTTTTTTTATGGTTTTTGTATAATTTTCAGCAAATTTCATTTTTTTTTTGGGTAAAATATTTGTATTGTTGATTGTTTAAATACATGTATGAAGTTTAAACCTACACATGTATACACTAAATTAGTGTTTTTCATGTCCTTTTCTATTTTTTTGGGTATTGTTGGTACTTTTGGGTCATTTTTGGGTTGAATAGTGACAGATTTTTATTTATTTTTAATTTTTTCCTCAAAAATTTCGAGGGGAATTATGTAAAATGCTTAGGGGTCGTTTGGATGCTTGTAAAGTTTTAAGTTGTGAACACATTAAATCTGAAAAGAGTTTCAGGTGTAAACGGTTTACACGCTATTCCGTTTAGCTTTAAAGTGGTAATTCATTTATAGGTTAACAGATTGTGTGTTTGGCTAGCATGTAAAGTATTTACAATATATAAATAAGGTATTCATACCATAGAGCTTGGGCGGTAAACCTTCCAAAATCCGCAAATCGCACAAGGACTTGATTTTTTTTTTGGGGGTCCCTAAGAGAGCATTAAAACATGCATGTACACTAGACGGATTGGTTGTCCTCTGCCCATCACGGTGGGCCTTAAATGCAATCTGGAAGATTTTAATGGTGGACATGTCATCCTTCCCTCGTGTGGTCCATTTGATAATCAACAAGCTATTTTTTAAGGCCATAGGTGGGCATCAAGGGAAGCAAAGTTTGGATAGGTTAGATGTACCATGCACATTACGGTGGGCCCGACATATCATGAGTGTATATCAACCATCGTGTTCCACTATGTATAATGCCTTTTTAGCTGTAAAGACTTTACCTGTAATCTGATACATGGCTTTTTGCCAAGTTTCAGATTATGGGTAAAAGCTGTAATCTGTTTACAGCATGTACAGCCTCTACAAGCAAATAATGCATCCAAACAGCCCCTTGTAATCAGATTAACTGTAATCCCTTTACAACTTAAAGACTCTACAGGCATCCAAACGACCCCTTAGGGATGTGCATTAGTGGGATCATCCTACAAATTGCATGAATTTCGGCCCTTTAGGGGGGGCATTCTAGTGATCCGAAATCAGCCTGATATTATTCATCCAAGCTTATTTTTCTTCAAATTTCTTGAGGGAAATGGTGTCAAATTGTTTGGGATATGCATTAGTGGGATGAGTTCCATAGATTGTATGAATTTTGGGCCTTTTTTGGAGCAGCATTCGGGTGTACCCAAATCAGCCAGACACTATTCATCCAAATTTAATTTTTAGTTTTTTCCTCAGATTTCTTGAGGTAAATGGTGTCAAATGGTTAGGATATGCATTAGTGGGATGAATCCCACGAATTACATAAATTTTGTATCGTTTTGGAGGCATTCGTGTGGTTCTCAATTGGCCTGACATTGTTCATGTAAATTTGATTTTTATTTTTATTTCTCAAATTTCTTGAGGAAAATTGTGTTAAATGGTTAGGGATATGCATTAGTGGGACGAATCCTACGGATTGCATGAATTTTGGTCCGTTTTGGGGAACTCAAGTGGTCCCAAATCGGTTTGACATGGATTATGATGATGCACATGGACCTACTTTTGGTGTCACTTGCAGGGGGGGTACAACTGTCCACATAGTTAGAGACCAATGAGCATCGACAGAACAAAGGAGGCCAGATTTATGAGTGTACCGATTCATGATACTAGTAGCCGGGGGAGGAGCATCATGGGGAGACTGACATCAATGGCACTAGAGGAGATGGGGGCATTAGTAGGATATTAGATGACCTATGGATATGGATGACTATGGCCAGTTTAGTGGACTAGTCCTGGATATGTTCTACATGGAGCAGGATATGGGGGATATAGATATCCAGATCTGGATATGAATCCTTTGTCACAATACCAGTTGGCTACAACTATCGCTATGAGTCTATTCCTGGCGCTAGTTATTCTTATTCGAGTTTGACACAACAGATGCTTAGCGGCAATGGTGATAATGATTAGTCATCATCGGCTTCCATTGACATGGTTTTTCTCTCTGTTTATTATAGATATGCGACACCCCCTTCCATAGCTGGATGACAACATTGAGGTTGAGTAGCCACAGGCAGCATGGTTCTCTTTCTAGTTTTTGTATGCATGTTTGACATCACTTTCTCACTGGGGAATTCACTTCTAGTTCATAGATGAACATTTTATGGACTGATACTATAATTGTCTGTGGTGGTTATATAAATATAAATATCTAATTGTCTCATGATTAGATTAATGCTCATATAATCTTATTTATGTTGAATAATTATTAGATATTTAGAATATTAAATATAGGATATTTGAAATCAGTGTAAGCCTCTCATTAGGCAGCCCAAGACAACGTTTTTACCAAAGAATGGCCCATTACACCATCGTAAACATGTTTTGAATTTTCTAGTAATTTTTTCACATTTTTTTTTTCTTAAAAAAAAATTCGGCTGTCACGGGGTCCGCAACGTTAGGGTGCAATGACCAGCCATCACCACTATTGAATACCTTTGTTTTTTTTGACAATTTTTTGAGAAGTCAACAACGGTTAGAAAACCTACCTATCTAAACTTTGCAAAAGGGGATTTAAAGTTTGTTAAAAGTGACTCCATTGAGGTCCAAATAAGAGATTCCACCTAGGCACCCTTCCCCCACCCATGCTAATACACGATCTTGGAAGTGAAATTCCGTGGAATGGAATTTCTGCAAAATGGATGTCCTGAGGTTTGAATCTCAAAGAAAAATATGGATTGAAGAGAAGAAAAGAAAAGGGCAGTTGTGGGATGTCGGGGATTGGCTGTGCGGTACTTCATCTTTGGTGGTCTTTAATCTCCATTGGAGGGTCTTGCTTGATGATGATCTCCTTGAATTGATATAGGAGTAGGATAAAACAGGAGATCAAGAGATTCCTTCCTTCCAATGGTTACCGAGGTGGTGCTCACAACCCATAGGTTGAGCCATACTTATTAGCATCTAGGACTGAGAAATTATTAGGTTTTCTGATTTTAGAGCCATTATCACTAGCCATGTTTTCTAATTTTGAGCATCATAAGAGTGATCCCAACAATGGGATAAAATGATGTAGAGCAATTTGAGAAGAGTGAAGGAAGATTGCAGAGGATATAAATTAAGAATGAGGCCGTTCAAAGCAGCTTAGGAGTAGCCCTAAAGACGGATGTAATGTTGCAGAAGAATTTGGGATGGTTCTGTCTATAGTTGCATGGACATAAAATTCTTTGTTCTCTCTCTCTCTCTCACAAAAAAAAAAAAAAAAGAGCGGCCACTGATTAAGGTGTGGGAGTGGGAGATGTGTGATTTGAAATGCTAGCAAGTATAAAGAACTACGAAGCGAGAGCATGAGCATCAGATTGAAGTGAGATTGGTACCTGGTAGAGGGTTCATGCAACTAAAAGGTTCAGTTGCATATATGGGAAACCGCTGAAGGAAGGTGGAGAGCTTTTATTAGGGTTGAGGGGCTTTAAAAAGAGGATGAGTGGAAGAACTAAGGGATTTGGGTATTGGTGGTGAGAAGGGATATGGAGGCTTGCTCACTTGCTTAGGATAGGGCATAGGAAATGAATGATTGGTGGAGCGAGATTCATAAATGTGATTTTAAATAGTTGGGACAATGCTATGAATTATGATGATTTGTGGTCACTAAGGGCCCGTTTGGATACCACCAAATAAGTTGCTTTTCTTGCTGATGGTAGTAAAGTAACTTATTTGAGATAAGTTAGTTTGGTTAATATATAATTATCTTTACTTATTTGCTGAAAATCAGTTAAGTATTTCAGCACTTTCTTTTTTTTTTTTTGCTTTTTTACTTTTTCTCTACCTACTAAAAAGAGAGATGCTTGTCCATAGCTGTAAACAGTGCTGATTTTCATGGCAATCACCCAGCCCAGCGTGTAATGGCATACACGTACCTAAATCAAAACCATCCAAATGGTGGGACCCACTTTACATAGGGAGTATAACCAAAATTAGATTCAGAGGATAGCCCTAACCTCCAATTAATGAATATCTACTTGTTGAATTCGGATCGTTGAATAGGCATCATCTTGACAAAATGGCCTCAGTTAGGCAGACAAAATAGCTTGCTTATCGTAACTTCTCGTTGAATACCCTAGCAAATAAGGGGCCCACAATTTGGATGCTTTGGATTGAGGTACATGTGTGCCACTTGTTCTGTCCCTGTGTGCATGCGTGTCCCCAAAAGAATGATGGGGCCAAATCTTTGTACAGTCGTCCATTCAATGGTCACTGAGTTGCCTTTCTTTTGTAAGGGAGTGATACTTAGGCTGCGTACAATGATTGATAAGCACGCATTTGAAGATTGTATTAGCCGCATACAGCAACTCAGTTCCAACGAACTAAAATTTGGAACTCACTGTCACCGAGTTACAGTTCCAATATCAAAATAGATGATGCACAGTGCTTGTTTGAAGAAATGCCGAGAAGAGAGGTGCTCGTCCATAGCTGTAAATTGTGGTACAGGGCTGATAAGTATGTTGTTTACCAAACATACTTATTTGCTTAATAAGCAGAAACCAAGATAAGTTACTAAGAGGCATAAGTAGCTTATCTAAGTAACTTACAATCCAAATGGGCCCTAGTAGAAATGTTTGGTAGTTGGCTAGTGTGTGATTCGTCTAGCAGAGGTAAAGAAATCCAGACAGATACGCTAGGCTTTACTTTGGAATTTGACTGTATACTGGGCTTTGTTCCTTATCTATTTTTTCCTCACTTGGGTAATGATATTTTCTTGGTTTTGGTTTGACATGCCAAGGGTATTGCATAGTTTTGAATAAATTACTGTACTTGTTTTTGGTTGATATATATAATAGAAAATGTTGAATTCATCAGATCCATCTTTTAGTTCATCTTATATTTCTTGATATCATATATTATTATTATTATTATTAGGTACCCCTAAAACTAAAAGGGTACTTCTCGTTTATTGTGAGGATTCAAATTAATAGTGTCTGTTGATGTAAAGCAAAGAAGAGGATAAAAAGGAATTATTTTGGATGGAGTAGATGGACTGGGTTCGACAGTTAGGATGTACCTTGTGATGTGAATGAGGATGGAATTTGGGGAAGGGGGTTTACGTTTGTGCTGAGGTAAAAAAATGTCTCTAGTACCGTCATTCGATTTTTCCAGGTGTCTATCAAAATTCTTATAGGAGCTCCCGTCAAAATTCTACATGACTGGTGCCATCCACTTGACATTGTCGACCATCTAGTCGGCCCACCATAGAAGCCATAGCCTGAAGTTCTTGATTAGATAATTCTAACCATCCAATTGGAAGACTTCCATATGTTGAGTGTGGACCATTTCTCTACTTCTTCTGCCATCTATTTGTATGCAGCTAATCAGGTGGCGATATCAATTTTCAATGTGGCCAATCCATGTTGGAAGGCCCTGAATGAACATCAGGTATGACAATAACTTGGAGACACGTATATCTTGAGACGCCTTGGATTGGATCTAGCATAAACAGATCCAAAAGCCAAAAGAAGCTTTACGTTCGAGTATTAGGTGTGCAATGCCAATTTGGACACCTCCTGATGGTAGATGCCTGTGTGTACCATTCCCCACTAGGGTAAAAGGGAATCATATGCATATGAAGCCAGAGAATGGTACACACACAGGCATCTACCATAAGGAGATGTCATTATGCAGTGTCATAGGATTTGGACCATGCCACAAATCTACATGATTGGGCAAGGATATCAATTGCTTGCAAATAGGAAGCTTAAAGAGGAAGGAAACGGGAAAAAAAACCGTCCATATC
The DNA here is from genome assembly GCA_003013855.2 of Liriodendron chinense. Classification (NCBI taxonomy): domain Eukaryota; kingdom Viridiplantae; phylum Streptophyta; class Magnoliopsida; order Magnoliales; family Magnoliaceae; genus Liriodendron; species Liriodendron chinense. The sequence goes on along the minus strand of PVNU02000637.1, from coordinate 5,940,656 downwards.
CATTGGGAAAGAAAATCCAAAGATTGCTGCATGGCTCAGGATATTTTTCCCCAGGAGAGATTTTTGGAGCATGGCCCATTCATGCAGAGACTCATTCATGTATGAATTTGAATCCCCATGATACATGATAAAGATAAGAAAACTATCAGTTTAGGGGTAGCTTTGTCAGTTCCTCTCAAAATCCCTTTAATACTTCCAGTTAAAGGTTACTTGAGTAAAAACCTTAGAAATGTTGGGACAAATGGCCAGTTATATCAAAGATCTATCAGTTATTTCACTAAATTGCTCTAAAATAGTATCATGTCACAATTTTCCCCTTTTCTAATGGTATGCGCAAAGAAACGCATCCCCAATGCCTTGTCATGCGCCGTCAACAGTTCAACTTCTCAGGCCTGACTTCCATTTCACATCTATTTTTGGAAACATGGTACTGAATATCTATTCAGTTATATTATTCTGCAGATATTCCTTGAAAATGTGTTTCAAAGGATAAACAGAACCTTAGGGCGTGTTTATTTGAACTCTTTGATCTTGGGTTCTGGTACTGAGTGTACCCTAATATAGTCATGCCTGCATAGGTGCCTTTGGTCCATCACCATTGCTAAGGGTCAGTCCTTCCTAACACAATACAAATATTTTATGCATGTAATGCAATCTGTGTTTTAGGTGAGGAATTGGTAACTGTTTCTTTGTTTTTGGACTTTGGAATCTGGTTTCATTCATGTATTGCAACATTTCAAGCTGTGACATCAATGAGGAATTGATAACTGTTTCTTTGTTTTTTGGACTTTGGAACTGGTTTCTTGCCTTATTGGTGAAGTACTGTTTATGGTAATGCTATAAAATCAATTTGTCAATTCATTTCAACGTGAATTTGCAAAATGGTGAAAAGTAGAAACCAGCTTTCTTGGATCCTGATCTACTTTTCTCTGAGATGTGGCAAATAATTTGTCTTGAATAGGTTTTTGAGTATTATCGTAGGTTATTATTCTTTTTGAAGGATGATTTGTTGTTATTATCTCAATTCACTTCGACATGAATTTCCATAATGAATAATTTCTTGGGATCTTATCCTCTAAATATTTGGAGATCTGTTCATTTGCAGTTGCCTACCTACATGGATTTTTTGGACAGCATATCCATCTAGCCTCTTCTTCTTCTTCTTTTCCTTTTTTTTTTTTTTTTTCCCCGATCTGTCTGGCTTTTAGGACAGCTTATCCTTCTAGATATTCTTTTTCCATCTCTGGAGCCAAGCATATTGAGGCTTGGCATATTATGTGGGAAAAAACTATAGCTAAGAATATCATTGCAAGCCATTATTCCAGTTAGTTGTATAAGAGGATTTCTCTTTTATCGAACATTTACAAACATAGCTCATTGCCAAACCTCTCTCTAGAGGTCAAGCTGCAGACATTATCCCCGGGCTCCTTTGTCCTTCCAGCATCAATGATGCAATAAGCTTTGCATTTACAGAGTGCCCTCTCATATTTCTGGAGTGTTGAACACTGCAAGTTTTACATCTCTGATTTTATTACCTTTTCAATAAACGGTAGTTCATTTGCTTTTTCCACACAACTCCATCAGCGGACCACTATTCCATTTCCAATTTCAAATCTCTGATGTTGGAAAGTGCAAATATTCATATCTCTCTATCTTCTAAACATGTAAACATGGTTGTTAGGCCTGAAATAAGGCAAGGCACATACCCGTCTTGGTGAGTGGGGTTTTGTTGTATTCCATTCCACTGCAATAAGCATATCTCAATCTGTGACTAGTATGCTCTCCTTTTGTTGTGATCTGTTGTACGTGTGCATATCAGCATGCCACTTCACAAAGATGTTGGACCCTGCATTTGTTTCTCTGTCTCTATGTTATTTTAATTTTGGCTTATAATCTCAGGTAGAGTATGCATGCACTCCTGAAGAAGTCCAGCAGCACTTCCAATCATGTGGGACAGTGAACAGAGTGACGATTTTGACCGACAAGTTTGGTCAACCCAAGGGATTTGCTTACGTGGAGTTTGTTGAAATAGATGCCGTTCAGAATGCTCTCCTGTTGAATGAGTCTGAGTTGCATGGTCGTCAATTGAAGGTCCTCACATTTTAAATCAATAAAATTCGTGCTTTTACCTTTGTTTCTACTTCTTTTCACAGGTGGGTTCTCTTGTTATGCAGGTCTCAGCTAAAAGAACCAACATTCCGGGAATGAAGCAGTACCGAGGAAGGCGCCCCAACCCATATCTTGGTTCTCGATTCCGAAGACCATTCATGCCAACCCCCTTCTATTCTCCTTATGGATATGGGTGAGTTTCTAGGTTCTACATTTCATTTTAGGTTTTCCCTGGCCTTCCATTCTGCTCTAAAGCACCGTGGAATTATCTTTGAGAATGATGTCAGTGAACCACTTGCATTCTCTATAGAGTTCTACTTTCCAGTCCTTAGATTATTATTTTCTTGTGACAATCATGTTGAGCGGCCATTTCCTTTGTATCTCTGTGCAGAAAGGCTCCAAGGTTTCGACGGCCCATGCGATACAGGCCATACTACTGACGGGGTTCTCGTCAGCAGGCCGCAGAACCAAAATATTGCAAAACATTTGTATGAGTGGCCATTGCATGGTATGTTTAGATGTCTGTTCCTAGTTTGTTGGAGTACTGAAATCCGTCTCCCTAACAGCTTGTATTATCTATAAGTTGAGGGCCAACTTGATTGCCCAAATTTGCAATCCTCTCGCAGGGTTCTCCAATCCCTGTCTTGGTGAATGTTGGGCGCATTTGATTGATGGAAGTTTGAAAAGGATGCAATTGTTCTAGTGTTGTGGAAATATGCAGATTTCTGTCATGTTAATGATTCCTCTGAGAAATTTTAAGATAAGAGATAACTTGGCAACTGATTCGAAGTTACTGGTTTGAACCAATGAATCGAAGGACACCCTGAACTCTGGTATGATGTCGGGTTATCACACAGGGATCCGAGATGTAGTTACCATGCAGTGTGTTTTTATCCAGTTCATTTAGCGGTTAAAGCCTTGCTTTTTATTTTCAGGGTTTTCAATAACTAGACTTCTGCTTCATGATTTTTTGGACAAATGAAATTATTTTTGTGACTGTTAATCATGATTTGGACCTGTGTGTTAAACCTTAAGAGATTAAGGTATGCCCATATTTATCGGTTAAGCTGTTTTGATTATCCAGTTAATTATTAAGTGGCTGGTTGCTGGTACGTAGCATATCCTTTTTGGTTACTACTGTTTTGAAGATGTGTTAATTATCGTGATTTAATGCAACAAGTGACGCTCATCATAAAAAACGGCATGTTCAAACGATGCCTCTGATTTTGTTGCTTTAAAATATCTAGAAAGCAATCAAGACTTGGAATTGCAGAATCACGATATTCAGCAACAGTTGTGAATTTTATCATTCGGTATTTTATACCGAAAGCGCTAAGCCTTTCATACTGAAAGGGCCCTTACCTGAGACATCCATTTATTCATCTTTTCCTTATCTAAATGCTCTAGAACAGTGACCCATGGAATGTTTTAGGGGTTGAGCCTTCGGCTCAGTTGGACCATGCTGTCTTCTCTTGCCTTGAGGTTGTAAGCTTGATTCAGCCCTTGCCGGTCTCAATGAAAGGGCCGTGACTCAAAATGACTGAGATCAAGTCCTGATAGGACTGTAATTGTAGCTAAACCCCAGGAAATTGAAAACGATTTGAGTTGATTCAAACTTAGAGAGAGAGACAAGGAAGAGTTAGGTCAATGCTAAAAAAAAAAGAAAAAGGAAGTTAGGTCAATGCTAAAAAAAGAAGTTAGGTCTGCTTGCTGAAGCTGTGTTGCACAGTGCCTGCGCATGCGCAAGCTGCTTCATGGGCATGCATGCGCCATGCGGATGGAGCAATGCCAATTGCTTATATTATATGATATGAGATGTCATGGTTTAACAACTGCCTGTGACATCTCTCTACCCACACTGGTTGTATGAGAAGCCTGAGTGGAAAGAGCACCACTGCCATTCTATTTCACCAATCCTCCAATTTTCATTATTTGTTTGGATGCCTTCACATAGTGACATTGTTCCATTCCATTGAATCGGTCTAGAATGGGAATATTATGATAAGCATTATCCACTTTCTACAAAGCTATCATTAGTGTCATTAAGATGATGGAATTCCCCTGAAAGAGCTCTCCTTTTAAAGGAAATATTCTGACCACCTATATGATTCTACTTGAGAATATAGTTTTAAGGATGGGATATCTTTTACCACATCTTCAACCATGTGAATAAAACTTTAAAAAATCCTTCCATTTGCTTTTTTGCAAGAAATTCCCTATCATTCTTCCCCCTCAGTTTATATTTTGATCCTCACAAACATTCCTAGTATCCACTAAAACATTTATTACTCTTTATTACTTCTATTCCTTCTATTCCACCAACATTTTAAATTAGTGCATTGTATTTCCATTTATGGATGGTTGAGAAGAAAATAGAGGAATTTGAAGTCCGAAAAGGGGACAGTAGTTATAACACTTCTATAGTTTATGCTTATTTCTCCCCACTACGATTAATAAAAGGGGCAGGAGCTTGTTCCCCCCCCCAATGGTTACGACCCTTGTGTGGCAAAGTGGTTTGATACTAGATTACCAACTTGAAGAATATGATAATGATGAACTTTTTTTTTTCCTTTTTTATTTTTATGGGGTTATGATGGCCCCTAGTAAGATTAGTTGGCAACTTGCTTGTAATTAAATTTTCTTTTGTCATTGCTTCTAGCATAATAAGTATGTGGAAAATAACGTATGAAAGAATTCAAATACTTTGAACATGTTTCTTGGCAAAAATGTGTCCAATCCTTAGAACTTTGATTGTTCTAAATTAGGAACTGATAATGAAATTAATAGAAATGTCTCACAAGAACCTGATAAACATTGCTATTCTGCAGTTATTCAATCTACCCCATGATCATGTGGCTATAGATCATCATAAAAAAAATGACCACTTGACTAGAATATATTTCATGTTCAAGTAGGTTTGGCTATGACTCACATAAACTGTTCAAACTCAGCAAATGGCCTGTGGATTGGCAACCAATAGAATACAATCCTTGTTGCATATGTTAACCTTTAGGAGAATTAATAATTGCTGAGATTGGCAACAAGAGGAGGATAAATCACCTCATCAGAGCATAAATTGATTTGTGCAGAAAATGGCTTATAGGGCCTGCTAGGTCCGATTGGTTCGAAATGGTTTATAAAATAAAGCTCGACCATGATGGTAAAATGGAAGTATGGAACATTGAAGAAATCCACTTGTAACCAATGATTTTACATGGAATCAAGGGATGGGATTTAGAGAACATTTATCCAATAGGTAAAGTGAGTTATGTGATAATCTTAATCTCTTCGATAGTCAATAAAGGTTAGGAAATGTCGAAATGCCTTTCTCTGTGCAGACCATGACTGATGGACCTCTTAAGTTGCATCTTATCTTCTCCCTGCTCAAGATTAGAATTCAAGTGAGCTGCCAAGTAGTCCACACCTCTTTCAATGATTACCAGGACAAAATAGGAAGCTCTAAAAAGGTTAATGAGTATTAGGTCTATTTGATGCATGCGCTAATCATCACCCCTAGCTTTATGTTAACAACTATTCGGGTGGCAAAACAAAAATCGATGGCTCGCGTTCGTGATGATATGCATGTACCTTTAGTAGTGTGAACCATGGTGGTACTACTTTATCAGTGTGCCTTGGGTTTGTTAGCAGCCATAATTCAATTTCTTTCTATGATGGCAGACCAGCTTTAGAACAATAATAATACTTTTTCAAAATCAGTACCTTTCAGTGAATCAATAAGCAATTCATGAAGAGAAAAGTTTTGAAACTCTAGTCTATTTGGGAGTGTACTTTTTGTCTTGTGTGATCATTGGGCCTTGAATGTGTCAAGAAACTATTACAAACGTCACTTCTCTTGGATTTCATATGCTAATGGCATTACCATAGCTTCTAACCCATTGGTCATCTTTTTCTTATTTGTGGGTGTATGCACTTTAGTTTGTCATTGCCCAGATTAATTCTACTTTCTTTTTCACTTGGCTAAAATTAGCTTTTGGTCATGTCAATTTCCAAAATGCTTACAAGAAAAGCTCATGGCCTTCTCCATCACATGAATCATTCATTTCAACTAACAAAAGGTGAGTCATTGTAAGTATTGTTTGGGTGGCCTTTCGCTTTTCATCCATTTCTCTCCCACCCATCATGGCTTTTTGTTTAAAATATTTGAATATTTGTCATGAGCTTTTTAATCATTCCTGTAAAATGCAATCCCTCTATATATCATTTTATATTCTGCCCTGGAGTGTCATGTGAGGGGTTTCTTATCATCTCATCCACACCTGAGGCTGGCAGCTATGATGGGTTTGGTTTGAATGCATGTGGATCCTAGCCAGATTTCCATGTATTGTTGGAAAGGGGGGACTTTTGCCCCAAAAACGGCTAAGGAAAAGGCTTTCTCTATAAATGCTGTGGCAAAATGATTTTATAGGGCAAGGAAATGGTGGAGAAAAGATTGTGGTGTTGGATAGCTATAATGTATCCATGTCAATCACTTAGTAAGTGGGGTTTTGCATGGACTGTCTGCACAATCAGGACTGTTAACAAACAAGAAAGTAAGTGGGGTTGATCTCTCTCTCTCTCTCTCTCTCTCTCTCTCTCTCTCTCTTCATTTGATAAGTACTATTCGACGGATCTAGAGGTAATTTTTGGAGTGGAGAGTACTGCAGGTGTGTATATTCATTCCTCAATGAACTGCGGTGACTTCATTATCACCCACAGGCACACAATTGAAATCCCACTCCTTGCTTGAAAATGGGGTTGGACCCACTGGGTGGTTTAGATTGACCTGTTGGATTGTTGCGTGTCAAATAACCACCTGTAACACTAATATTGTTATGAGAGTACTTTTTCATCTCTCACGCATGCGCATCCACCTTTCTCAGAGAGGCCAAAGAACATATAAGCATAGAAAACAAATGATTGGTTGGACATGTATTAGCATTACTCCACAAGCTATCCATTTTGTCCCCCCGTAGCCAATGTTACTTAGGTATGACATGGACACACCACCGACTAACATGAGCGCGCCGCCCATTTCCAAGTGCGTAGCTACCGTAGTCTATGTTCATACGCACTCAACCGCAATTCAAGCGTTTCATCATTTAAACACAGCTTCACCTTCAAGTTGGAAAAAAGAAAAGAAAAGATAATATATATACAATAAGATAAGATTACTTTGGTAAATTCAGATAAAAATTAGAATATCTTTTTGTGCTTACCAGGAATGTCCTCTTATTGATTCACCAAAAGAAAAGGCTCTTGTTTCTACATGTATGACTTTTTTTATGTTATTCTTCCCCCTTTACCTTTCTAATAGTAGACTCTCCCTTTCTAGAGAAGAAAATAAGATTTATTCAACAACTTGTGACATGACACTAAGTGGGACCTACAATGGCTTATGGTGCTAACATTCCTATTTACCACTTTGCCAATGTGAAATATATATATATATATATATATATATATATATATATATATATATATATATATATATATATATATCTGATTTTAGCAGCACTCTCAACTATTCTAACTACCCTCAATCTTGAGGAGAGAGAAGGAATAAGGATGGGAATTGAATGGCCCACCTATGATAATGAATCCAAAAGACTCCCAAGTGCTTCCTATTACCCCCTTGAGTGCCACGTAACTATCAATCATATAAAAAAGCATGTAGATTCCACTCTTCGTTGCTTTTTCCCATTTTAATTAAGATGAACATGCTCAACAATGCTAATATATTTGTTAATATATCTTAATGGCACGAAAAGCCCTCTCTACTCATCGTCTTGATCTGTACCTTATGTGTTGTATATGTGTCTCTTGTGCTTTAGTTTAAAGCTAAGGATCTTCTTTAAAACTTTGGATTTTTTTTGGAGAATTTAGAGGATTGCACATGCTTTCTAAGATGGCCTTCGGTTTGAAAACAAGCCACGTCGGCGGCGCCCAAGATCCGTCCTTTGGCGGATATTTGAAAGTGCATTGTACCAGTAATCAATTAGCACTAATTACACATTTTCACAGCTTTATCAGCGAAGTTTTTACTATAGTCCTTTCCTGGGCAAGGAGCTGTTTGGATGTACACCAGAATGCAAACCATGAGAGGAGTTATTAGTGTTGTATCTGCATTCTGTCGATCTGATTCTGTTTGGCAAATCATCCAGAACAAGGATTGCCTATTGCTCTCAATTGTCCTGCCTACGAAACCAAACAAAAATAAGAAGCGGATCATAACAGCTCTCAGATGGTTATTCGTTTAGCTAAGCGGTGTTTGGATGTCCAATTATGCCCATTTGCAATAATTCAATTTGATAAAGAGGGGCTTGCGGCACTCATAATGATTTTGAGAAACTCAGTTGCAAACGCCTTTGGTTCAGATCCAACTGGGGATAGAGAGGATTGCAGATTGCAGTTTTGATTATCATGTGCATTAAATGGGTTTATCTCCACTTTGAATTTTAGTTTATTTCATTTTGTGAATTGAATGAATTGTTATTCAATTGAATTACATATCCAAACATGACTTGTAAAGATGATTGATTTATTAAACCTTGGGTTGGGGGGTGTGTTTGTGTTTGGATGGTGGAAAACTAAATGGGATGCAGAAAAGGAACCACTAAGTCCTCAGGAAATGGAAAATCATGAATTCCCATTTTCATTGTTTGTTTTGGATTCAAGTTTTATGCTGACCCAAGGAAATGGAAAATCATGGATTTCCATTTTCCATTGTCTGTAATGGACTCTAGTTTTATGTGGTCCTCAGGAAATAGAAAATCATAGATTCCCAATTTCCATTGTTTGTTTGGGTTCTAGTTTCACATCATTTTCAGGAAGGCTCATCATCTTGATTGGAATTTTATTCAATGCTTTTATTTTTTTTTATAGGGCGAAATGAATTTCTACAAATTTTTTAAGAGGAAAAGTAGAGAAATGAAAATCTCCTAAACAGAGAAAAAGTGTGTTTTCTACTGAAAATGATTTCATTTCAAGAGTTTTCAGCTCCAAAACACTGTCCGTGACTCTTATCGTTTTCACCTCAGATCTTTTCTCCTCTTTATTTGGATTTGACAAAAGGGTCGGCACACCTTATGATTAGATTCTTGAAACCATGATTAGCATTTAATTACCAACTACCTGGCCATGGCCCATGATTTGACTGCTCTGCACGTTTCAAGATCATGGAACCGTGCGCTCCCGATAGAGGATTTTGCGATCCATGGGCCAGAGAAGCGATGCCGACGGCACCCCCGTCCCCCCCAATCGACATGTGGAGGACTTAGAGCATGACACGTTGGAGAACATGGACCACTCATATTCCCCTCACACCATAAACAGAAAAGAGATAGAAAAATGATAAGATGGTGACTGTAGTAAATAGTGAGAATCTGAGTGCGTGAAATGGTAAGGATGACGCTATGCTTTGTGAGAGGATTACACAATCAATCAATACCATTTCATTCTATCGTCTGCTAATAAAGAAATTTGGATTTGATTCGCACCCAAAGGAGAGAGAGAGAGAGAGAGAGCCTTTTGACTTAAATCGAAGGAGAAAAGGAGAGGAAAAGCAGGAGATAAGCTCGCATGGATGCCCCATATTCCCCACTTGCATGTTTATGTAATGCAAGTGGACATACCTCTTCTTCTAACCGCCAACCGTAAAAACCGATTCCCCACCCAAACTAAATGTACAGCAGTTGTATCATTAGTTACTATACAACAACTTTTTTTTTTTCATATGTACAGACCATCGCATCGGGAGAAACGGTGAGCCACACAATGATCTTCACTTTCTAAGAAAATCAGACTCATCCGCTGATTGGGTGGACCACACCGGTGCACGGATTCATAACGTCTACTGTCTACTGATATTGGAGTTGTTTCAATCTCTGTGGATTGGCCTGGTTTTCATTCCAAGTGACCCAATCTCTTTTTATTTTTTTTTTCTTTTTAAAGTATAATCATTAGTTTCATTGATGAAACTAACCCTTTATACTTTTCAAAAACGACAAGAATCTCTTTCTAGCAAGGATGGACCACTCGCCCCAGCCGGATGCGACTCATCCAACTCAACCATGACTCGGTTGAGTTCAATCTGGTTCATCAAACTGCAAGTTGGGATTGAGAATAGAGGACGGCTCGGCCTGACTCGGCGTAGTCTTGACTTGACTCAGGACCGGATGAATCTGTCCGAGTCCTTGAGTAAAGAAAACCATGCATTCGAGACTTGGGTTTCATAAACAGGCATGTATTAAAAACGGTAGCGTTTGGGTATGTCTCAAAGCGCAAAGTGCAGTGATATTTTTGGCAGAATAGATGGTTCATAGTCATCAGTTCTGCTATGAGTTTGGGTGCCTTATGGTATGGTCCACCTGAAATTGGGATCTGTTTCATTTTTTGGCTCATGCCCTAAAATGATCTGGAAAAACAGATGGACTGCGTGGATATAGAATAATACATCAAGGTGGGCCCCACACTAAGGGCCTCACTGTCTTAGGCAAGGCCGGGGCACATCTAATCTGCTCCCGCCTCTAGTAGCTACTTAAGATAAGCTGCTTATGCCTCAAGTAGCTTATCTTGATTTCTATTTATTAAACTGGAGTGATTGAGTAGCTTTAAATAAAAGAAGTTACGTATAAGTGATCATAAACCAAACTTATCTCAGATAAGTTACTTATCTACTGCTGTAAGTAGAAAAAGTTACTTATTGGTGGTATCCAAACGGGTCCTTAAAATTGGGCAAACAGTATGTCGGTTTAGGTTGAATTCATTTTATGCTTTCTCGTTGTAAAAAATAAAAAAAATAAATTGAAGGGTGTGCAGCATATGGTTAACTACATGGAAATTACCCAAATATCCTTACTATTTGAAAGCCTTTCCCATTTCCTTTGATAATGCAAAGTTCATGTAGGCCCACCGGCCACCATCTGCTGGTTTTGGGTTGTTTGTTGGAAAATTTGGAGTCTAAATGTCAAAGATCGCATTTGACATTTGTGGAAGACAGGGAGACTGTTGAAGAAGATGTGATTGAAGATTTTTGGGATAATCACTAGATTTATTTTTCTATTTTACGCAACTTGATTGGTGGAATTTTTATTATCTTAAATTAATTATAAAGTGATTTTAAATCCATCTTGATTGATTTAAAATCAGTCTACTGATTAGGAATTTTCATCTTATCTTTAGGGTTTGGGGGGTGCAGTCATACCCCCACATTGACTCAACAACTCACACCATAGTGGGATTTCACCCCAATGGGTACCCGAACCCATGACTTTGTATTGAAACTTTTGTGAGTACTCTACCACCCAGGCAGGACCCTTGAAATATTAATAAAGTTATTTTGCCTTTAACTCAAATATTTTTGTAAGTGTATTCTCATCCATTTCTTTATGATTTGGCTATCAAGATTTTATTGAATCATAACCTGATTGCACTACTTCGGTATCACAGGCTTGTAATCATTGCCGGAATTCTGAATTTACACCATCTCTTAAGAGTTTCAAAGGGATAACAGAGGAAGAATATGTGCAAGCAATCCAATTAATTTGCTCACTCACAAAGCATATAGATCAACTACCACATATGGTAGGCAATCTTATTAATCAATTGGGAGAGCTTTGGTATAGAGGGAATCAAGAAACTGAAGTTGGAGCACGTGGATATATAGAATAGGTCCCCACCAAGGTCCTAACCCAACAATAGGTGCGATGTTAGAAGGTGACAAAGAGTGGAATTAAGATATAAATTTTGGAATCTTATGGTTATTTGTGTCGTTGATGACTTCATCAATTGACTATGAAAGGAGAAAATGTGATTGAATAAAAGAAAATCACAGACAATCAAAAGGTTAAGTTAGCAGCTATAAAGTTTTCCATTTATGTGTTAGCATGATGGAAAAATCTCCGGGCTGACATCTGTGGGGGTAATGTCATTGAAAACCAATGTTTATGTTGTTCCTTAACCAATTAATATGATGATTCATTCATTGACCTAGTTATTATGTGTGGAATATGGTTTTATAACTATGAGTTTGTTGTCCTTAGATGCTTTGGGATTGGGCAATTCGGCCTATGGTTGGGAAAAGTTGTGATCCATGGATTTCAATGCCTTGGTTATGACCATATAGGTGCTTAGATACACCTATACTATAATGATTAGTCATCTTATGGGAGCAGACTAACTTGGTGTCAAGATGGACATTTTCTACCATTGGTTCTGACTTAATGTCATCATACCGTCGTCTTACCCCATATAAGTGTGTGAATATATCATAGATGGCACATTGGCTTTCAGTCTTCAATTGTTCACATTCGCAGGATCGCTTGTAAGCATTGGTTAAGGAAGCTATAAGACCCAAACATACTTGTGGTTGCAGTAGGTCTATCAAATCCCTTCAACATGAGAGTGTATGGATGTAGAGATCTTGATTAATACTTCTTTAGTTCACTTTATAAGGCTTTACCTAAGTGGGTGCGACTAGAAGGTTTATCAAGGTTGTCAAGGCACACATGATCCAATAAGGGATCCACTAGGTCCCCAGGGACATTAATGTGTGGGCTTATCTTAGGGTTTAGACCATCCATCAAGTGTTTTAAAGGCTAACCAACACTTTTATGAGTTCTGATTGGTTAATTGTAGGTTTTCAACCATTAACTTTGAATTTTAACTGTTGATTTATTTTAAACTATACTTAATAGATATCTAATGGCTAAGATCTATTGAACCAGACTTGGGCTGCATGGGATGACACTGGATTGATGACCACAAGTAACGAAAGGATTTGGATAGTTGGGGTGCATGGATCAGGAAGATAGACATGTTCCCTTTATATTAAGGTACATAGGAATTTATAAGGTGGTAGAGCACTATACGTGAGCTCCAAAAATAATAATCTCCTCCTATTTAGGATCTTATCCCGAAGAGAAAGCAAAAGAAGCATCAAACATGGTGAAGAGAGAGTAAGAGTGTCGACGTCCCACCTCTCCATCTCCCACCTGCTTTAGGTACATGCCCTTTATTGTCCGGGTAGCCCACTCCTTAAATGGCTCAAGTCAGATTCTGACCTTTATTGGCGATTCTGGTATGGTTTTTTCTTATGATTAACTTTGAATAGATCTGGGAGAGACTCACTTAATTGGAAGATCAGCAACAATATTTTGATCGATTCATTGCACACAAGTATAGACATGTGGTGAATGATTGTTTTTTATTTATGAAATATATGACATAATCACAACGACAATCTACAAGTTTAATCAAAGGGAGCATATCTGATACATTATGTTAGACCCTTTTTTTGTGTGTCATTTATGATGCATTTTATGAAAGTGGTTGGAGAGTAAGCTTTAATTATGTAATGAATATCATCATCAAATAGAAGACAAAATTGTGGCACTCAAAAGGAGCTTTGGTAATATCTTGAAATTATTAATAGACAAAAACGTATCTCAATGGGATTTGCCCTATCCTAGGCTAGTTTTTTCTATAACAGCTTAGTTAATCATATCATTGGAAAAATCTTTATTTGAAATTGTAAATGAAAAAGGTCCATGTCATGTACTTGGCTTCATACCATTATCAATACAAGTTAATGAAGATGTTGATACTTTTGTCAAACTAATCCAAGACTTGTGATCTTAGAAGAAAAGTGTTGAAGAAAGCAACGCGAGGTATCAAGAAGCTGAGAATGAACACTGGCCGGAAAATACATATAAAGAAAATAACTTGGTTATGATTTATCTTAGTAAAAAAATCTTTCGAGAGAAATTTACAACAAGCTCAAAGAAAATTGGTCAATGCCGAGTCAAGAAGAAGTTGGGTGACAATGCCTATCAGATCGAGTTGCCAAATAACTTACATATTTCATTGACTTCTACTATGGTAAATTTATTTGATTATCATAGCAAGGATAAGATGAAATCATTGTCATTATGGATAAATAACTTACGAAGAAAAAAAAGAAAGAAGTTAAACAAGTGTTGCACATAAAGACCAATGATCCTCTGTGTGCTAATATAAATATTACTTGGTGAAATAGAAGAACACGTCATATTCTGAATATACATGGATTACAGGTAACAAATTGAAAAGATTGGATTCGGACCTCTAATACTTGTATGAATTGTTTAACTTGCTGAAATGAAATTCTTTCCAACTCAGGGGGAATAATGTAGGCCCACGACCTACCAAGGGCTCAACATATGTTGATTTTAAATAGTTTCTTATAATTAAGGATTTTGAGGGTATTCAGTAGAAATATTTTTACTATTTACGCCAAATATTTTTCATTGGAAATTTTTATTATCTTAAATACATTATAGATTGATTTGAAATTAATTAAGATTGATTTAAACTTGATCTAATAGTTTAAGATTTTCATTAAAGATTCATAAAAATTAGTTTTAGGATCTATAAAATGGGTGGTGGTGTAGGAGTAGGCGTACTATATTTTTTGAGTTGTGAATTTTCTTAAATATTATAAGAAAAGAAATTAGATACCAATAAAGTTATTTTTCCCTCTCTAGTTAATAATTTGTGTGGGTGCATTCTTAGCAATTTCTTTGGAATTCGGGTATTAAAATCTCATTGACTTAATAACTAGGTTATCAAAAATTTAAGTCACCATAAAAAGTTATTTGTGCGAAAAACTCTACCCTAAACTACTTGCATTATATATTATGGAGATTTTTTTTAGAAACACCAATAAATTATTTATAAAATGAAGAAAAAGCAAGATGCGACCCCAGACAATGAGAGATATCATCTTGACCAAGAAATCCTTAGGCCCCACTAAACATTTTTATTGCCTCCATTTTAAATTCCAAGTGCTGATACTAAACTAATTAAGAACCTTACCTCCTAAAATACAACCTCTCTCAACTTAGGCAAATTCTGAAATGCTAGGCCATTGTGTTCCTTTCAAATGGGCAAAAGGATACCTGGAAAATAAAATTCCATTAAAATAAATGGGCATGAAAATTTCTATGAAATGGAAATAAATATTATAGTCAACTTCTTTCAACAAGATAAAGATCAATCATGAAATAATATTTGAATCATAAAATCTCAAACTCCATGAACCACAAGATATGCATAGGGAAGATGCATCTCCAATTTCCTTACTCTGTTAAGGTTTAGGGCCTGTTTGGATTGTAAGTTACTTAAGATAAGCTACTTATCAGATAAGTAACTTATCTTGGTTTCCTCTTAATCAGCAGATAAGTATGTGGTAAACAACATACTTATCATCCAAAACGTAAAAAAGCATGCATGTTTGGTTTCCAACATCATAAGTAATCATCCCTCTGGTTTATTTGGTCCCCCTCACATCCATTGTCCACCATGTGGGGCCAATCTTTGATGTGGATCGTTTATTGTGTGGCTCCACTAACGTGGGCCATCCATCATGTGGGCCCATCTTGGATGTGGGCCATTTAGCATTAGGGTCTACCCTTAATGTGCACCATTCATTAGGTAAGGCCCACCTTTGATGTTGGTCATCCATTATGTGGGGCCCACCATCAATGTTATTGTCCATCATGGGGGCTCATCTTCAATATCCACCGCTAGAGCTGGGCATGGGTTGAGTCAACTTGGTTGACTCGACTTGTCCAAACTGACTAAACTCGACTCGCGCCGATTCGCCAGCAGCAGACGGTCTAGGATCGAGTGTGTTGTATACGATCCAAATCCAGATCGAGTCGAGTGCGGTCCATTACCAATTCGACTCGACTCAACTCATAATCCGACTCGAAATGGAACCAACTCGATCCGTACTCGAATCGACTTGCTCAAGTAGTAAAAGTATATAAAAAAACCTAACTGATCATTTTTTAATTTTTACTTTTACCCTACTCACTCAGCCGCACCCAAACGCCCGACCCCACCCGAACCCTAACCCATCATTTTCCTCTCCTCTCACTCCCGAGCTCGCTGACAACCGGACCTCTTCCTCCTCCTCCTCCTCCTCCTCTCACTCCCTCCCTCCTCTACCTCCTACAGTCTTACCCTTCACTCGCTCACGCTGGCCAGATAGGCAGCCAACCCGGATGCCAGACGTCTTTGTTCATCGCACCACCCAGATCATTCCCAACTCGATTCGTTCTGACTCGAATTGACTTAACCATAACTCGAATCGACTCGGTTCCTGTAACCGGGTCGGACACGGATCAGACCAGACCATTCCCAACTCGATTCGGCTAGGGTCAGGGGTATCTGACTCGATTCAGAATCCAATCCGACTCAATTAAAACTCATTCCTTGCCCGGATAGGATCGAGTCAGCCCTAACTCGTTCCAACTCGACTCGATGCCTAGCTCTATCCACAGCCCACCATGTGGTGCCCACCTTTGATGTGGACCGTCCATCATGTGGGCCTACCTCCCATGTGGGCTTTCCATCACGCAGGGCCGCCTTGGATATGGGCCACTCTCATTAGGCTGACCTTTGACCTTGATGTGGATCATCCATCAGATGGAGCCCACCATTATTAATTGCTCATCATGTGGAGTTCACCTTTGATGTGGACTGTTCATCATGTGGGCTCCACCTTCAATGTGGGTTGCCCATCATGTGAGGCTCCCCTTGGATGTGGACCATTCATCATTAGGTACTGATCTTTGATGTGGATCATCCATCATGTGGGTCCACCTCGATATGGGTCATATGTTGGTGTTTGTCCCACATCGGTTGAGAAGGGGGTAGGATATGACTTCATATATACTGAGGTTCCTCCACCTAATAGGTTAGCCTTTTGGGTGTGACACAACAGTTGTATCAAAGCTAGGTTATTTGCCCAAGACCATGCCCCAGGCCCCTTGTAGGCAGGAAGGAGGGGGAGGCCCCATGCATGTGCGTTGCACGCCCCAGGTTCCACTGTGGGGCATCGGCTGTGAGGGGGGCAAGATTTGACTTCATATATTCTGGGGTTCCTCCACCTAATAGGTTAGCCTTTTGGGTGTGACACAACACCATCATCATGTGGGGCCCAGCTTCAATATCCACTGCCAATCACGTGGAGCCCACCTTTGATGTGGATTGTCCATCATGTTGGCCCCACCTTTGAAGTGGGTTGTCCATCATGACAACCCTCTTTGGATGTGGGCTATTTATCATTATGGGTCAACCTTTGATGTGCATCATCCATTATATGGGTCCACATTAATATGAGGCCATCCATCATGTGGAGGCCATCTTTGAAGTGGACCGTTCACTATGTGAGCCCCACTTTGATGGGATAGTCCATCATGTGGGGCCTCCTTTGACACAGACCGCATGAGAGAGTAGCGCTTGAAATTAACCATGAGAGAGAGCTTCCTTTGATATGTACGTAGACAGAGATAGAGATAAGTAGAAAAGTAATAAATAAAAAAGCTAAAAAAAAAAAAACTTATTAAGATAAGTAGCTTTTAGGAGATAAGGTACTTGCAATGATGCTAAGGGCCTGTTTGGTTGCAGAATTCAGATTCTAGATAAAATCCAGATTCTAGTGTTGGAATCGAAAATTGTAGAAATTGAATTGGAAACTCGGATTTCATCTGAAACTTATTGTTTGATTAAAAACTGTGTAATCCAGATTCTATTTGGTTGAAAATTGTGTAATCCAATTGTTGCTTGCGACATGGCCCACTTGGGCTTCGGATCTGCCTGAGAACTTGACCCCTAGCCTATAGTAGTCCTGCAAGATAGATGGCTAGGTTGCATTACAAATAAATATTATAGTGGGCCCTAGGAAGTTTTTAATGGTGGACGTTCAATCAAGACTGTTTTCCTATAGGTGTGGTCCACTTGAAATTTAGATCTACCTCATTTTTTTGTCTATGCCCTTAATTGAGCTCTCAAAACGGATGGACCGCGTGGATATAAAATGCATACATCGTAGATGTACAATGCATATGTCCATGTGGGCACCACCCTAGTGACGCTCACTTCTGCCTCTTCTCCCTTCCGTAGAAACATTCCTCCACACCATTTCCACTAATCCCGCTTCCAACCAATTTAGGTTTCCAGATAGAATCCTATTTGGCTGGAATGTGTTGCCAAACACACCAATTAAAATTGGATTCCGCTGGAATTTAGATTTTAAGCTCGAAGCAGGTTTCCAGATGTCAACCAAATAGGCCCTAACCAAACTAAGTGTCAAAAGTAAGGTAATGACTTAAGTTTATTAAAAAGTAACTTATTTGGTAGTATCCAAACAGGTCTAAGGGCTTGAGACCTTCATCTCTCAATATTCCTCCTATTACACATGAGTTTCTGTGTGTTTGCATATGCTTACTATTTATTATTTAAATCACACCAATCATTATCGTTATCATCTAAATCTTATCCTAACATTTGGATCTTCTTCAGCCATATCTATCAAGGCTATATTCTCAGTTAAATTCTAAGTCATAAAGTCTTTTTTTACTACCTAAGTTCTTTTGGGATTTTCCTTTATCCTTTTATAGCCTTCAATTTGAATTTACTTGATCAGCATAGTTTTTATTTTTTGTTGCACATGGTTAAACTATCTATCTACGTACCCTCATCTAAGTACTTATAGTGGCATCTTATTTCCATTTCCCTTGCATTAGGCAATGTCTTTTGGGAGCATGGAGACTGTAAAACCTTACATGTTGAAGCCTAGCTGTACCACACTCATGGTTACTAAGGAGCGGTCTGGATGATGGGACATTCTAGTTTTAATGGACCTATGAATCTTGGGAGTGGTCAATTTTAAATTGGTGACTTTAGATCACCATTGTTTTTTTAAAGATTGGGAAAATAATTCTAATATTCATAAAAATATGGTCTGCCTGATCATTTCTAAAAAGATGAATACTCAAGTGCACCTAAGTAGGACCGAAATGTATATGATGAAAAAACAATGACACTTATTGTAAGGTGATTGGATGGTATCCAACTGCATTCAAATGGCAACAAGATGACTGTTAGAGGATTTTAACTAGGGTTGAGGAGAGGTTATAACACATTTTCAAGAGGGCTTTCAATCATGATTTTCTGGAATTTGGGAAGTGGTAGATAGACTCACATATTGTACCCTCTTGATGCCTTCGAACAAGTTATTTAAAGCAAACACTTAATGAGGCCAATCCAAGACTTATAAAGCAAGAATCCATATACGCCTAAAAGATCATCGGACGGCTCCACGCCAAAATCGTAGCAAATGTGAAGGGACTAGCGTTGGAGTTAATAGTGGGTACTGCCCCTACCTGGACTCAGCTCCCTCTAGTGCTGATAGAGAAAGGGGCCTGTTTGGCTGGCAAGATTAAATGGGATGGAATTGCATTAGATAGTATTAATACCATTATTAATGTACAATGATTGCATGTCCAGAAATACTATGGTATTTTCACTAACCAAACCCTATGTTTGGGATCAGGTTTTTCCTCATGAAAAACATTGTATTCAGCTCACCCCATGTTTGGTGGCCCACGGAATTGTAGTCAACAGACGAAATTCACAGCTGATGTCAATCACTAATTGCATATGTATACAACTCAAATGTTACATGTAAAGGGTGCATATGGATGAACAACATGGACAAAACACATGCATCAATGTGGGGCCCACCGGTGTGGTAGATTTCAAAATCCACCAAAAATCCCACGTGGACTGAATTCAATTCCATCCCACTTGATCCCAACCCTTCCCATCGCCTCAAAACCCTTTGTGGAATTTGCACTGGACCCATTGCAATTCCATCCCACCTAAAAGTCCATACAAAACATGTTTGAAAGTTGTTTTGCCGAGCATGCATTTGATTGGGCCCATCTTAAATGGTGGCATGCCATCCAATTAAATCCTACAGTGTGGAAGGAGGGAGCCCCATTTGAACAAGGGTGATAAGTAATTCACAACTCTTTAATAGCTTAGAAATAAACACAAATTGCATATTGCCTGCCTGTTTGATTGGAAGTAGATGAAAGTAAATTATTGTAAAAATATCATGGAATTTTACTTAGAAAACTATATAAATTTCAACCTCTTTTCAAAGTAAAACTCTATAGACCCCATCATGATGTATATGTTACTGTTCATTCATCTTTCAAATCATTTTAAGACATGAGTTAAAAAATGAAACAAATCCAAAGATCAAGTGTACTACACCATAGATAACAATAAGTTCAATGGTAGCCCTAATTATTCTTATTAGGGCCACTTGAGCTTTGAATATGCCTCTTTTTTAGCTTATATCCTAAAATGATCTAGAAAAATGAACGCGGCATGGATAAAACACATATCAAGGTGAGGCCAATATGATTTTGGTACATGACATTCATTTCACATAATATATGAGAGAATTTGATTGGATGTTAGGCCACTATTAGAGGAGAGCGGATTAGGTGAGGCCCCGGCCTCACCTAAGGGGGTGCGGCCCTTATCGTGGGTTTACTGTGGGGCCCACCTTGACGTATGTATTATGTATCCATGCTGTCCATCCGTTTTTTCACATCATTTTAAGTCATTATACAAAAAATTAAGCAGATCCAATTGTCAGGTGAACCATACCATGAGAAACAGTGGTGATTGCCCGTCCTACCATTAAAAACTTCTCAGGGTGCTCCTTAATGTTTATGTAGTGTTTATTTACCATCCAATCTGTGGATAAGGTTAAATGAGACTGGATCAAGGTAAAAAAATAAATATCAAATTGATCCAAAACTCTTGTGCCCCATTAATGGGCAATCACCACTATTTCTTATGCTATGGTCCACCTGATAATTAGATATGATTGATATTTGGTTAATGCCATAAAAATATATGTATAAACAGTTGAATGGTGTTGATACATAATATATACATCAAGGTGGGCCCCACGGTGGACCTACGTAAGGACCGCACCGTCTTGCGTGAGTCCGGGGTCGCACCTAAGCTCCCCTATTAGAGATGGTCGAATCAAGTACATACCCTACTCCATTAAAACAAAACGGTGGTGTGTTGTCTTACTGTCCAGTTAAATTCTGCCACGCAAGGACTGAGGGCGGCGGGACAGTACCCAATCTACGTCCCTTTAAATGTACTGAAATTACGTTAAGTTACTTTTATTTTCTTTTGAAGGCATCCAAGGACGAAACTGACGATCGGGACCACATTGTACGTGACCTTTGTCGCGAGCCCTTTAAGCATCCGGCGTCTGCTTAGCACGCGTGCGTGGCCCACTACAAATGGACGGGTAATAAAAGGTTGATCCTCAAAAAACGGTCCACATCAATGAGCCGAAATCGGGAGCGGATTGACTGTGAGCCGGGGTTCTGTGGAGCCCACATAGATGTTGGTGACAAATCCAATACATCCATATGTTTTAAAATACTACAATAGGATTGAAATATAAAATTCAGAAAGATCCAAAAATCAGGTGGGCCATACCACACAAAACATTAGGGATTGAACATGTGGGACTTACAGAAGTTTTGTATCAGGATTATATTCGTTCCTACAGTTTATCTAAGTGGTAATAAACCTATGAACGGTTTGGATGGCATATAAACATCATGTTAAGCTCCAAGAAGGTTTCAACGGTGGAAGTTTTAGTTCCCACTATTTCTTATGGTATGGGCCACCTGAGTTTTAGATCCATCTGATTTTTAGTCTCCTGCCCTATTGTGGTCTTTTAAAACAGATGGACGGAATAGATTTCTCACGGACATTTCTGGGGAGGGGCCCACACATCAGATCTCTGTGCCAGGGGTCACACTTCCAGTACTCCCGCCGAAATAACGCCCATCAAACCGCCATGACAACCAAATCATAATGACGTTTTGGGCCATGGCCTGCCTACATGGGTGGCCCACCAGATCAACGATTCGGCACCAACGAGATGTTACCATCTCCAGAGAGGCTCGCGAGCCTCTCTACTCCGAAACCTCCGCCGACACTTTCCTCTTCGAAATCTAGAGGCCGGTTCCTCTCTACAAGTATAAGAGTGCGGCCCACTGTGATGTAGGGCCCACATCCACTCCGTCCATAAGGTCACACCCTTCATGTTCACCATATTTCCCAAAAAATCAGTTCGATACCAACCATAGGCACCACGGAAACGGTTGGGATGGCGACCTGCAATGAAAACATTCCAGATCGTGCATGGGTCCCACCATATTTTAAATATGTCATCCAATCGATTCATTAGATGTGACCCACTAGTATGAATGGACACTCGAGAATTCATGCCATTCTGAATGTAAGTGGGCCACACCATGCAATTTTAGAGGTGGAATGATGATTTTAAATTATAGGCCCACCTGAGATTTGGATGGGCTTGATTTTTGGGACATATGGTTAATTTGAAGGGTTACACCTGATGGTCGGAGTGGATGTCATAAAAAATTACCACGATGGGCCCCACACATATACTTGTTGAATAAGCTATGCTGAAATGACTAGTAGAAGAACCAACCTCCTTTGTGGCCCACTTGAAAAAAATAAAAAATAAAAATAAAAAAATCTTCTTTTTCAAAACCTTCTTATAAACCCATTGCATGGGCACCCAAAAACCCAAAGAGCACACATTGCAAAATCCCATCCAAACATGGACACTCCAACACCATCACCATCATCCCATAGCATCTCTTCCATCTCAACCTATCTCCAATCCCTCTCTCAGACCCCTCAAAAGCTCAGAAAGAGAATGCTAGCTACATGGACCCCAACTGAAGAACTAAACCAAGTGAGGCTAAGATCAGGTGCAGACATGAAGAGGAAGCTTGAGTGGTATGATCTTGTTGCACTTGGTGTAGGTGGCATGCTTGGTGTTGGAGTCTTCGTCACGACAGGCGCCATCGCACGTAATGTCTCCGGCCCCGCCGTCTTCATTTCATACATCATCGCTGGTGTATCCGCTTTCCTCTCTTCTTTGTGTTACACAGAATTCTCCGTCGAGATACCTGTCGCAGGCGGGGCCTTCAGTTACCTAAGATTGACATTTGGTATATATATGAACACTCCAAGTAGAAGTAGAACTTCATTGTTAATTTTCTCCTTTATCTTGTTTTCCTTTAATTTATTTGGGGTGCGTTTGGATGCGCTATCAATGGAGGTGCACTCTATTACTCTAATGAAGTAGAAGTAACCGAATTGCGATTTCCATCGCTATCAATGGAGGTGCAACTATTACTCTAATGAAGTAGAAGTAACCAAATTGCGATTTCTTTCATTAGTATTCATATCAGCGGAATGTGCTCCAAAGCACAGTTGTGTTATTTTTAAGTTGGACTTGAAAGAACCATAGCTGTGATACATCTAGATCGATTAAACGGAATGCTTGTAATTTATAAATTTAGCTATGCATCCAAACACAGCCAACAGGTGTTTGGAATGGATTTATCATGTTTCTCGAATTGGATTGGTGTAGGGGAGTTTGCGGGATACTTCGGCGGAGCAAATATACTGATGGAGTATGTGCTGTCGAATGCGGCGGTGGCGAGGAGTTTTACGGAGTATTTATGCTGTGCATTTGGAGGAGATCCGAAGTCATGGAGGGTTGAAGTGGGTGGGTTGGCAGAGGGATACAATACGTTGGATTTCACTGCTGTGGCTCTTATTCTTCTTATCACTGTCTGTCTCTGCCGTAGGTTAGATTTCTCACTAACCCATCTTGCTTTTGTATTTCTTTTTCTTTTATTATTTTTTAGTGTATCATTTTGGCATGTGTTTGGGTGTTTTGTTTTGCAATTCTTTTCTTCTTTTTACGTTCTTGTTTGATTATGATTAAGTGGGAAATTTAAATAGTTTAAATACTCATTTTTCTGATTTTGGACTGTTTGGATGGTTGTTTGGTTAATACTATAATAATTATGTGTTATGGGCCGGCTGGGGTGACGTATTTTGGTTTGGTTATCATCATTTTACACTACTATTGTACCATTACTGGAATAGATCTTGATGGGTTTTTATTATAATGGATTTGGGAGTTATGGGGTGTTTGTATTGGAAAATTTTGAATGTTTGGATGCTTATTTATTGATTTTTGGATGGTGTGGATCCTTGCTTGGCTGAAATATTATAAAAAATATTTGGGGTTGTGGGGTGATTTATTTTGGTATTTTGATTGTAGTTAGTGTTATTTCGTATTGTTATTATAGCATTATTGGATATGATCTTGATGAGTTTCTATTATAATGGATTTGTTGGGAATTTTTTTAAATATTTAGTTGCTTATTTATTAATTTTTGGATTGTGTGGATCCATGTTTGGTTGAAATATTAAAAAAAAAATTATATTTGGATTTATGGGGTGATGTATTTTGGTGTTTTGATCATATATAGTTAGTGTTATTTTGTATTGTTAGGGCAGCATTATTGGATTAGATCATGATGGGTTTCTGTAATTAAGTGGATTTAGGAGTAAGGGAGTGTTTATATTGGGAAATTTAGAATATTTAATTACTTGCTTACCCATTGATTTTTGGTCTGTTTGGATCCTTTTTTGGTTAGTATTATAAACATTATTTGGGTTTATGGGGTGATTTGTTTTGGTTGTTTGATCATAGTTAGTGTTATTTTGTATAGTTATTGAAGCATTATTGGAATATATGTTGATGGGGGTGTCTATTATCATTGATTTGGGAGTGATGGGGTGGTGTTTGTTTGCAGTACTAAGGAGAGCTCTACATTGAACCTTGTGATGACAGTCTTCCATGTAATCTTCTTTGGGTTTGTTGTCATTGCTGGCTTTTGCAATGGGAGTGCAAAGAACCTTATAAAGCCAGGAGGGTTAGCTCCATTTGGTGTTAGAGGTGTTCTTAATGGGGCAGCCACTGTCTACTTCAGCTATATTGGCTATGACTCTGTGTCCACCATGGCAGAAGAGATCAAGAACCCTTCAAAGAGCCTTCCCATTGGCATCACTGGGTCCGTCCTCATCGTCTCCCTTCTTTACTGCCTGATGGCCCTGTCATTGTCCGTGATGCTTCCTTACAATGAGGTTGGTGATTAGCAACCATCGATCTGTAAATTAAAAGGGATGAAAATGAAATTTAGTGCAGTAGTACTAGCATGGGTAAGCTCTTGAGAAGTCCTTGAAATTTGCTGATTTTTGTAGATATCGGCCCAAGCAGCATCCTATCCGATCGCTTTCCGAAAGATTGCGGGATGGAAATGGGCGGGCAACCTCGTTGGAGCGGGAGCAAGCTTGGGGATTGTGGCTTCTCTCTTGGTTGCCATGCTAGGCCAAGCAAGGTACCTGTGCGTCATTGGGAGGAGTCGGCTCGTGCCGTTTTGGTTGGCAAGGGTGCACCCTTCTACTGGCACCCCAATGAATGCTACAATCTTCTTGGGTAAGGGTTTGTCTGAAATTCTCTTCCTTATAGCCTGGCCAAATGAATACATGAAAGGAAGTAACTATTAATTAAAGAAGAACAAGGTATATGGTAGGAATTATGCTGATAGATTTCATTAGCAATGTTCATTCCCAGATTCAAAATGAGTTTTTTTTTTTTTTTTAAATCATTGTTTCTGGAAATCTTTTAGAGGGGGTTTTATTCATCAACAAGTTGGATCACTAAGGGTGCATTTGGATACTCTATTGAATTGAATTGTGATAGCTATATATCATAATATGGTAGAAATAATCAAATTGCAGTTCCTTAGCATCGTAGTGGATTATGTTAATTTCATAAGTGGGTTTGCAATGAGTGTTACTACAATCTCAGGCAATTATGCTAAAGAACTCAACATATGCTTTTCCATGGAAATCATATTTCCTCACAACGATTTCAGCATTTGCAAAAAGCATCCAACACAAATTTTCGATAGTTTCTCTCGAAAACATAGACTAAATGTAACTAACCCAAGTCATTAACATCCTAAAGAACACAAAAATATGCTTTACCATGGAAATCGTATTTCCTTGCAACGATTTCAGCATTTCCAAACGGCCCCAAACAGAATATTTCCATAGTTCCTCTCAAAAACAAAGATCAAATATTGTAAGTAACCCAAGTCATTAACATCCCTAAAGAACACAAAAATATGATTTTCCATAGAAATCGTATTTTCTTTAAAGGGTTCGAGCATTTGCAAGCAGCCCCCGGAAGAATTTTTCGATAGTTTTCTCTCAAAAACATTGATAAAATTTAAGTAGCCCAAGTCATTAACATTCCTAAAGAAAACAAAAAATACAATTTTCCATGGAAATCAGATTTCCTTGCAACGATTTCAGTATTTCCAAACAGTCCCCAACAGAACTTTTCAATAATCTCTCTCGAAAAATAGATAAAGTGCAAGCAACCCAAGTCATGAACATCCCTGAAGAACATGAAAAGGGACAATAAAAATCCATCTCCTTCATGGTGCAGGCATTTGCACCGCAGTGATCGCACTCTTCACCGAGCTAACGATAGTGCTCGACATGATCTCGCTCGGCACCCTCCTCGTGTTCTACATGGTGGCCAACGCGCTCATCTACCGCCGTTATGTGAAGCACGGAAGCAACCGCCCTCTCCCCACTCTCATCTTCCTCCTCCTCCTCTCATCGACCTCCATTGCCTTCTCCCTATCATGGAAGCTCAAGGAAAATTGGTGGGTCCTATTAATATTCGGTGGGGCATCGATCGCCATCACCGCAATCTTCCACCGTTGGTTCCCATGCACCCAAAGGCCCACCGAGTGGTCAGTCCCACTCATGCCATGGCCAGCTGCAGCCTCCATCTTCCTCAATGTCTTCCTCATGACCACACTCAAGAAGATAGCATTCCAGAGGTTTGGTGTCTGGAGTTGTGTGGTCACCTTGTTCTATATCCTTTATGGGGTCCACTCAACGTACGGTGCTGATGAAATGGACATGAGTTTGGATGATAGCAACCAGATCTCAACCGTTCAACAGATCAAGATAGAAATCTAGTTGACCACAATATTGCAGCTAAGATACATCCATCCATTGTAGGGAGATGAAATATGAACCCCATGTTTTTGTATACATGCACCCATTTTTTCTACTTCTGGTATTGGAAAATGTGCCAAAGTTTACTACTCTAATACCAAAGTAGAAAGAGAGGGCGTATCAGTCAAAAGGAGGGTTGGAAATATCATCTCTATTACTCAATGTATTTCTTGTTATATATATATATATATGAAAGGAAAGTCATCTTAATTGTTGAAAGAACGGTCGATGGTGAAGAGGAATGATATGGTCCTCTTCCCAGTATACTCATGTTTTGAACCTGTCCAATGTGGGCCCATTGTTCGGTGATCCAGACCGTGGGATGGACCATGACCTAGAAATCTCCACACTTAAAAGATCCTAGCCCAAACCTGGGTGGCTCTTTTCCATTTGGATGTGAAACTTTTCAAGGCATAAATTCAAAGGCTAGGATTATCCAAATGTGATGATATTCTGTACACTGATCATCTACGGTGACACGGTTCGGACCAACGGCCTGGATTACCTAAATTTGGGCCTCACTTGTACAAAAAGCCTCAGCATACTGCATATCCCTTGTCCAGGATCGGCAGTCAATAGAGATGCATCAGTACGGGAATGATGTCTTGATGGGATGCGGATTAGCTACTGACATAGCTAGCGGATTTCGCTCCTCAAGTGACGTCACCAAGTTCTGTGGGCCCCACCATGATGTATGTGTTGTATCCACACTTTCCATCTATTTTGAGACATTATTTTAAGGCATGAGCCAAAAACTTACGCAGATCCAAAGCTCAAGTGAACCACACCACAGAAAACGATGGGGACAATGACGCCACCGTTGAAACCTTCTCATCAGGATGTTTATTTGAGATCCAACCTGTTCATAAGTTAACGCATACATGGAAGAAGTGAAAACACAAATATCAGCTTGATCAAAAACTTGTGGCCCCCAAGAAGTTTTTAATGGTAGGCATTCAATCCCTGCTTTTTTCTGTGGTGAGGTCCACTTGATCATTGGATCTGCCTCATTTTTTGTACCATTCTTTAAAATGATCTCTCCAAATGGATGGACGGTGTGGGTACAACACATAAATCAGTATGAGCCCCACAAAACTTGGTGACGTCACTTCAGTAGCGCTCTACCGGCGATGTCAGTATCTAATCCGCGTCCGTCTGCAAAGCCGCACCCGAGGCATGATCAACGCCGTTTCTTTCGAGGGGCCCGCAACACGAGAACGACCAAAACTTCGTAATGAGAAAATCGTATACATCAAATCTTTAGACTTTCCCTGACCGTTGATGTAGCTTTCTGTTAACCCTCTATCTGTACGAGCAGGACACTGATCAAAGGGTTACGAAACATTGGTGTTGGATATCAATTGAGGAATACCCATCCACAACGGACCGGCAGGCACTCAAAAATGAGTTCGGATTAGGTACTACTCCGTCTGTGCATAGGTAGGCTGGATAGTTATTGCATAGGTAAAGAATAAGTTACAATAGGAGACTCGTCACATCAACAAAAAAGGTTGTATGTCATCCTACACCGAGCGTAATACTTAATTTGAGCTCCTCTGATGTAGAGCATATATAGCATGTCCGAGGCTCTGTCAAGGTGTGAAGATAGTACATAATCCGAACTCCTTAAGAATCGTACACGTCGATATCAAATTAAACCGACTAAATTGTACAGCGCAGTCTCCATGTCAAAATCCCGAAAATAGATTGGTTGAATAATCCTAACCTCTTAGCCGTGGATACTCGTTTCTTGGTACAGGACCACTGAATGCTTTTCATTTTTAGCCGCCCAATTAATGCCTACCAATCAAATATTTGGACAATCTAAACTGCACCCATAATTTGTACGGTTCAATTTGAACTACTTAATGCCACGTGTGCAATTTTGAAGTAATTTGTATGTGCCTGCGTATCATCCATCACCTTTCTGCCAGAGTATTGAAGTTTTCCTCTTTTCTTTTACTTTTGCAACGGCAACGGCTATTGGAGAAGATATATCAGGTCACGTTGACTTTTCCATATCCATGCATTTTATAAAGCATTTGTCGTTTTCATAGGTGGAGGAATCGGCTCATTTGGGCTCATGATTTTGTGATCTAGACCCTTCAAGGCCTCTGGAAAATCTTCCAGATTGGACGGATGGTGCTGGCCCACCTCCAATAAAAATAGGCCAAACATAATGCTCAAAACCTATTAAACTTTTGGGGCATCCCCTAATCATAGATCCTATCAGATCAATGGTCTGGATCACTTAGGCGTAGGCGTACTAGCTTTCTTTCCACGTGAATGGGCCCACGTTTTGAATGGCTGGGATGCCATAGCAGAAGATGGACGGACGTCTATTATCTTCTACCTGTCGCACTGAAACTAAAGCAAAGTAGCACTCCCACCACGTAATAAAAAGTCTCCACCCATCGTATTATAAATAAGTTTGGTATGCCCACACGTGCGTGGAACCCTGTCCATCCATCCACAGCCATACGTGCCAAGAGATCCAAGCTTTCTATCAGGTAGGCCACGCTGCATAGATGTTCCAGTCACGTAAGAGGCCTACACTCTACAAAACAAGGGCGCAGATGAAAAAAATGAATTTTTACTGCAAGAATTTTGAGGAATTCGTATTTTACCAAATAACGCCCAGACAATTACAAATTACATGAAGGTCCCTCGTTTACTTTTTTTTTCTTTTTCTTTTTCTATACAAAGTGTTGAAAGTCGAGATTTGTGGGGCCATGCTGTATGTGTATAACATCCAAACCGTCCAATGTATGAACACACCAAGGTGATAACACGAACAAAACATCACATTGGGCCAATTAGATCATCAAATCGGCAACAGTTGAATTGGAATATTTTGAAATCTTTTATGGATTGGCCCACTGTACGATTGGATGGGTGATATTTTTTGTTCATCTAATAATGGAGTTCGTGTCCTTGCCTTTTGGTAGATTCTTTGGGGTTTCAACAAGAGGTTACACATCTGCTGGAGACACATGGCCCCCACAATTCTAGATTCCCGGCTTTGTTGTAAAGAAAAAAAAGGACAGTAATGTAATTTCAACTCTCAAAACGCACAGAAAGTACGGTTCCTCTAAACACTATTTGGCAAAATCCATATCCAAGAAGGATTTTGAGGTAAAAATTCCCCCCCCCGCCCCCCCCAAAAAAAAAAACTAATCTAAAGATTTTTACAGTAAAATACCTCTAAGATTCAGATTTTACCAAATAGTACCTCTCAGAGACCATTTGCTTTTTCATAGAAGAAATTAACATTACATTACCGCTCTTTTTTTTTTTAATCTTCTTTTCAAAGTGGAGAATCCATAATTATTGGGCCTACATGGAATGTATCTGACATCCAATACGTCCAACAGGCCAACACCAACATTATTATTAGGCTACCAAAAAATATTAAGGATCCAATGACAAGGTGGGCCAATCCATAAAAAATAATGTAAAGCACTCAAAATATTCAAATTCAAGTGTCGCCCATCTGACGACTTGTGGGGCTTATATGTCGGATGGCTTAGATGTTATACACATACCATGTGGGCCTGCAAGTCTAAACTTTCACCGATTTTTAAATTGCCTCAAAGAGCACCTCTCTGTAGTTTGTAATCATGTAGGCATTATTTGGTAACATGTCTATTCCTTGGGAATTTTGCACTAAAAATCTAAAAACATCGTGTTAATCATCCTTTGCTTTCTTTTCTTCCTTTTTTTTTTTTCTTTTCTGAGTGGGGGTTCTCTGGGTCCAGCTGGAGAGGATATTGCCTGATTTTTATCCACAAACAGTGTGGCCCACATCACGGAATGGTCGGATACCGCACGCTTTCCATACATCTAGAGGCACCCCCATTTTTGTGCCTCTAGGCCGTCCACTGTACATGTGGCCGTAATGTACAACGATCCAAACCATGCATCCTGTGGGCTCCACTATTAATTAGCCACCAAGACAAAAGGTCAATTTGATTGAATTATCTTAACCATCTAATAAATGGACCATTCTTCATTGAATGAAGAACCATTGCCCATTTCTCATAGCTTACATCACAGGCATTGTACCTTGCATGAGTCTATACGTGACCTTTATACGATATTACCCAAAATACCCTTAGGCAAGTATGCCATCTAACTTGCACCATTTCTTCCCACAATGCCTCTGTTTTGGTAGTAAATTTAAAAGGAACTGCTGGGTCAACAATATCAGACCCTTCCTAAGATGTGAGCAATTCGAAGCATTTCTTTTTCTCAGCCGTCTATCTGAAGGCCAAAGTAAAAACATGATATGATTGTCTTATATAAGTAGAGATTTCCAGGCATCGACCATGCAGTGGGACACACAGACCAACGGTCTGGGTTACCACGGCCCCATTAGTCTTGCTACCACATATTTATCACATTCCAAGATCAAATCGGACGGACAATTTAACAGTGCAGTTGGCCAATAACCAAAGACGATATGCAACTGGGGGAAATACTGGCGTCTTCGGCCGAGATTCCTGTTCTTGGGATGCATTTGATGTTATGATGGTTCACCTGGAAAAGTGAATAATAGTAAATTCGGTTGCTTAGTAAGAAAACCATGTGACCATCCAACGTTTGTACTGATAATCCATGACGCATAGACATGGTTGAGAATTAAATGGGTGCAGTTAATAGCCATTTATTTACCATTCTTAAAGAACATGAAACATTGAAGTGTGGCTAACAGTGTGGGTGTGTGTACTAACAGTGGTATGTGTGTACTAACCCAAAACGAAGAAGAAGAAGAAGAACATGAAACATAAATACTGTTGGTCTCACCCAGCAAAGATACCATGACATCATGTCACTGTCTCTTACTAGCAAGGAGCCCAAGAGGGGAAGATGCGCACATAATCTCACTGCAAAACTAACCATGTCCACCCACCGACAAGACTTATCTGTGTGCCATTTATCAAACCCAGGCAAATGCAATATGAGTATTAAACAGTAACCTATGTCAGCATTCCTTGTAATGACGAAGGAAATCTATCAGTTGCCAATGACAGGTCATGACTGAAGAGAGTATTCAGCTTTAGACAGGAATGGTGCTCTTGAGAAAAGAAGAAGAAAAAGGACTGGATAAGTGGCAACTAATCAAGTGGAACCAACATGTCAGAACCAACTCAATCCAAATGAGGTCTTTCATTGGCCTTGGAACTGAGCCAGTCCCATTTCCTCGACAAAGGATTCCCAGTTTTGGAGTTTCAATATTCTGGTATTTCCAGTGACCATTTGGGGGCTAGGATTAGTTTACATGTTCCACACGTAAATAGGAAGACCCTTGATGATGTGATGAAAGCCTGCACAGGTAACAGGGCTTCCCTTTGTCCCAAAGAAGAAGAGAATAGGATGAACCCCCAGTAAAAGGCCGAAGGGAAAATGACACTCACCAATAATGTAGCTGTATATATACATGAACAAGAAAATGCGACAAACTATGGATGACCTGCGTCCAAGGTTAATCTGAAGTTTTGTTCAAGTACCCCTGTACAAGGTTCACCCAGATGGGTGGGCATTGCTACCAACTATCTTCGTGTGTTCAACATAGTTTCATGAATCGAGATATGGGGGGCCTTAGTAGACAAAAATAAAGCAATCAATAAATAATAAGAACACAAGTAAAAAAAATTAAATTAAATGAGTTCACAAAATTCACATCACTATAGTTCCAACAAAAGCTAACAGCACTCTAGTGACAAAACAAAATGAATATTGCAGAGTACTAACCTCCCCCCATCAGGCATTATATAATGAACATCAATGGCTCCCTTCAAAATTTTATAAAGTAAAAAAGGAGAGGAGAGGGAGTTCATCCTAATCCTTTTGCTCAGCCACCCTTTTATGGGTTAATAAGACGGAACCACAAATTTTGGGGTAAAAATTCAGCACCTACTTTTTTTCCCCTCTTTATTTTACCACTTCCTGTCAGATCAAAGCAACGGCTGCCTGCTTTCTTTTAAATGGGGATAACCCCAGGTACTGGAAAAGGCAGAATTACCCTCCTACAAAAATGACAGAAATACCTTCAGGTCTGAGTCATTCATCAGGTGGATAGCCTTCAGAATGAGTATATCCATCGTCTCAAACCTCCGGTCCACTAGTAAGGAGGGCCAGATGGTGTCTATAATAAATGGATGGTTACCACTGAGTCTATTTTCATCATTTTCAAAAAAAAAAAAAAAAGTGGGCAGCAGTGACTTCAATCTGAAAAAAAAAAGTCGTAAAATAAAAATCGCATAAAAAATGTAGGTACTGAAATCAAACCCCAAACTGTTCAGGTGTTTCTGTGTAATTGTTAATCCATGAAAAGGGTGGCTGTTTGTAAAAAATTAAAAAAATAATAATAATAATGGAAAAATAAAGAAAAGGGAAATTATAATCTCGCACCTCTAAAGGTGTTTGAAATGCGACACTTTGATGATGTTCCAGGACATGTTGCCTGTACATGTTTTGGAGCACAGTGTCAACGTCATGTGAGGAAGTGCCTGACCCCACACCCCCAACTGTCAGCATGGCAAAACCGAAAAGGCAGAATGATAGCAGCAACACCATCCTGTTCATGGTATTCTTGTCCGTGCAACCCATTACTAATTTGATTAGCCGAGAGTAAGGCCACTAACTGAGATGGACTTGGACAAGTGGATCACCAGAATAGAAATTCAATGCATGAACCTATTCACATTTCACAATCAAAGAACATACGAACAAGAAAAAAGGAATTTCTTAATTGATATATAAGGTAAAATGATAATCCCATTAGCAATAGCAAAACCACTCAGCAAGTAACCCAAGAATTTAACTTTCGAACTCCTTTCAGCTCATCTAGGTAGTCCCATCTGACAACTGCCACATATCAATTAGTCCACCTTAAACCAATGATTAGCAATAACTGGGACAAGCCATAGCAGCCACAGATAGTGCTCACATGCATACTTCACTTTGCAGCATCCATACACCCAAGAATAGCAAGCAATTAGTAATATCACAGACATAAGTACATCCATCCTGTATTGGACAGGATGATACTTCAGGTAGAGCAGCTTATCAGTGTTGACATGGTTAAAGTTGTCAGTACCACAACACTTGAAAATACTCTCGTACTTCGGTTTTCTCTGTGTTAAACAGATATCAGCTGATGCTGTGTGTATGATACTTGAATGTTACCTTTATGGGAGTACCCTCATGTGGGTAAGAATCAATGGCTCTAATTGAATAGATATCATCCTTATGCATCAACTTGAAGAATCTAAACAAATATAACCAAATTGAAATATGTACCAATCAATGGCTCTAATCTCTCCTAGATTCCACGATAGATTTCATTTCACTCGAAAATCAGCAATAATTGAAATAAACAGCAAAATAGACGATAAATATACGGAATTGCTCCATGCAAACCCTAAGGGCATTGCACTAATGGGGTTCCTAGGGCATCAGACCACCAGAATTTGAACTCAGACCAGCAATCGAAGATGAATATTATTCTTTCATTCATAATAATCATCAACTACTCTCTTGTGGTTCATATGCATGGTTTTATGTAGCCCTAGTTACATAATTACTAAGTTTATGGCTAAATCCAAAGAAAAAAGAACACTGTTGGTTAGATATTAATACAAAATCAAGAAACTTATCCTACTGGTCCATATAAAGGGCCTGTCACTACTCAGACAACTAAATAAAGAGGTGTCTTGAACAAGAAGCAAACAAAAGAGTTCAAACTACACACTTTTAAACTCCTTTTTCTATCTTCGTTTAACCTCTGGATACAAGCATATGGGTTTATATACGCTAGTAACCAATTGATGTAAAGAGTTCCTTCTCAACTTTAACTCTTTATACATCAGCCTCATGACTGTTATATGCAATTATATCTTCTTTTTTATCAGTTTTAATAACATTTTCAGTTACCCGTCAAAATAAAAGGTGAGAAAAGATTTTTTTTTTTTTTTTTTTTTAAACCCTTATATGCAATCACATGGAAGATTAACTGTATAGTTTGAATAGAAGGGAGCCCAAGATAGCAGCCACCTCATGTATATACACACATAGGTGGGTGGGTGGTTTTGTTAACGTCCCCACTTTCATGGGAAGGTTAATAACATCCACAAACCTTTTCAATGGCACTTGGGGTGATCTACTGTCAATCCAAACCATTCATTCATTCATACAAGTCAGAGCACACTGTGATGCAAAAATCATGCCAATCAGGTGATCGTAAGCTTCCGATCAATAGCATGAAAATGGACAGTAATATTGACCGAAGAAACAAAATAGGTCCAATCAGTGTTGTTAAAATCCCATGATTTACGATTTATGATATACGATTTTAGTCAAATCTTAAGCACAACGATTTGAATCCCATCCTTGAATCCCTTTTTATATTAATCCTACGATTCTATGATTTGAATTCTACGATTTATGATTCAAATCCCGATTTACGATTCAAATTATACTCATTCTCTTATACTTTAAGCTTCACTTGGCTTTCATTTTATGTTTTTAAATTGGTGGGGACTTTAAGAATTGTTTAGAAGAGGTAAATTATTTTTATTTGTTCTTTATAAGAGATTAAATGATATATATTCTCTCCAATGTTAAATCATGTAGTTTTATTTTTGTGATTTCTTACTTCTTAATTGGTCGAAACATTGAATTGATGTATGACCTAGCTGTAATGTTTTTATGGATGATTACAATCATGCTGATTTATATGTATTAGGGAATGATGTTTAGAAATCAAAATATCTTTTTCTGTCAGTCTACAGTATTAAAGGCCGCTTTTCACCATGATTCTAGGTACAAGAAAGGTAACAAGAACATAAATTATCAAAGAACCCTTGTATGTTTTTTAAAGGAAAATTTCATGGAAGACAAAATGAAGGAAAAAAAACCCTTTAACACTATCATGACATGGTATTACTTGGTGCACATCGATGGCAAAAGGAAGATAGATGAGTTTTTTTTTTTTTTTTTTTTAATTTGATTTATTTATATATTTCATATTTTTAAGAAAATTTTAAAAAATCTTACGATTTGCGATCCAATACGATTCAACCCCTACTACGATTTGCAATACGATAACGATTTTGACAACATTGGGTCCAATCATCATCTTGAAACATCTACTATATAGATCCCACTTTGTATTTTTTCACGACTCTAGTGTAAAACTTTGATTTGATGATTCTAACCATGTAATTTATGGCTCGTAAACAACAGACAATTGTAATAAATTGGCCCATTCAAAGGGTTAGGATCATCAGATCAGCGTGATTCTTGCACCATTGCTTGCTTCTAGTTGTATGGATGAATGAATGGTTCTGATCAATGATAGGTCACCCCATGTGCCATTGAAAAGGTTAGGGGATGTTGCTAACATCCCCAAGAAGATTGTGATATGAGCAAACCCCAACACCCCCCCCCCCCCCCCCCCCCCCCCCCCCCTCACACACACACACACACACACACACACACACACTCAATACCATTAGAGGTACTATTTCAATTAGACCTCTAAATATAAACCATGAGATCTTCGTACATCAATCACATGGTACCTTTATGGTTGCATTAAAACATTAAATATTGCAACTAGTCGATATATACGACTTCTAATGAACCCTTCAAAAAAAATATATACGACTTCTAATGCTATCCAGATAGATCTAGTGGATCCCACAGTCCATCAGATTCCATTTTGAACAAGATGTGGCACGTGTGGTCCATTTGACCCTCCAAATGTGAAATGGACCCTCCCCATGTGATGGGTGGTTCAGGATGCATCAGTGCCCCACCGAGATATGGAATAGCAGAGAAATACATTCCCCAACTCCATAGCATGTTACCTTCCATGTTATCTCCATACAGCTGCCTTTGTGAAAACTGCTTACACATATGGCATGCCTTGTAGCATCTAAAAAAAATTTAGGCTTTGTTCAGATGTTATTATTTTTATTTAAATTAAATGGTGAACTGAATGAGTTTGTCATGCAGTAACTTCTATGCTGGAGATCATTTGAATTCATTTGAAATGTCAGGGGACGAGGGAAGTAAGCATGTTACCATTTGCGTTGGCAGCATTAAAAATAAAATAAAATAAAAAATGAGCTTTTACGCTTTATTTGGGCACTAATAATTTGTTTTAAACTAGATGGCGCATTGCATGAATCGCCATTAATTTCTGTGTGAGAGCTCATTTTAATTCTTCACAATTTCTGGAGAAAAGGAAAATGAAAACAATGCTCTTTGTTGGCTATTGAATAACATTAAATGCTAATTTTGATGTTGCAGTTGGAAAGAAAATGAAGTTGAAAATAAGGTAAATAAGCACTGACCTGAACACAACCAGTGTAAACCATGTTATCTGAGGGACCATGTTATCTGAGGGAAAGCCTAGAACATTTGATAAAGACTAGGACACCTTCACAAATAACTCATTTAGTCTTAGGAACCATGAATTGAGGAACCAACCAAAATCAAAGGAGATGCACGATATGCACGTGCACTGCAACTATTTTTATTACCGTTCAAGAAAAATTGGAACTCTTATCATCTTTACAAGAATACATGGCAGTAGATGTGATATGCTACAAAAGCATGGGTGGGTACAAACGCCCTTTTGGGAGAATATTAGTATGCCATTCCCATGCATATTCTCCCAACTGAACAGTAAATACCCACTCTCCAAACCCCGGCACAACATTATTGCTCTTAAGTGGCGAAAACCCCTTCATAAAACTTGGTGATGAAGTATTCAGCTCAAAGCTGCATATTATTTTAAAGCAATATTAGGGGTTGGAATACCTTGGTATTCCACCACCTGCCAAACAACCCCTAAACTTGTAAAGTCTACAGTGACAAGCGACAATAATGCCCGTTCCAAACATTTTGGTTCACATATAGGCCAAAAAAGGGTGGAAGCTGACCTACTTTATCCAAAAAAGGAGTAGCCATAAGAAAGCAGAGAAAATATTACTCTCTTTTACATTGTTGAATAAGTCGAGAAAATGTTCAAGTTCAGCTCCAAGATCTAGAACAAAAGGTGAGCTGGCGAACATTTCTTGGCACAACCCACTACACAATTGGAAAAGGAAGGTACATGAAGAATGGCACTTTATGAAAAGTTAATCCGCTATAATGCAATCATTGACCCAACTGCAGCCCTATAATTGATAAAACATGTCCAAAATTCTCCTAATTATGCTAAACTTTAATTAGGGGCTAAGATCAGCTTGAGTATGCTGGAATTTGGGTTGATGAAATTCCTTGGGATTAAAGCGGTAGATGATCCTTCAAAAGAAAAAAAAAGTGGTAGATGGTTGAGATGGCCTTGATCAACCCGAGTCCAGCCTACTTTAGGATAAGCCCAACGGTTATAGATCGATAATCTTGGCAGAAGCAAAATCACCCACAAGAATGTACCCACCATTGTACTTCATACATGTGGCATGCATTTAATCCCTAACCAAACAACAGAAATTTCAGCCCTCACTCTGGATGGCTAGATAACCCAAATATAATACGGATTGTATGGCTTTACAAGTCTGATAAATTCTCCTCAAATGGACAGTAAAGATGAGATTTGAAAAATCACATAACCAGCCAGTTATCAGAGGTTAGGGTCGTTCAAGCAATCTGATTTTGAGACTTTATCAAAGACCATGCCAGGTTTGAATGCCATGACAAAGACTTTGTCAAAGATCATGCCAGGTTCGAATTGACATGCATCGGTCTAGTGACAATGTCCGTGTATTACACTGTTTAACTCTACAAAATTCAACCTCAAAAACCTCCACACATACTTTTGCTTCTAATCAAATCATTCCTATCATTCTTTCTATATTTATAAATAAATAATAAAAATGATATGCTGTCGGATTTCTTCCCTTCCTTTCCTTCAACCCAAAAATATATGATTAGGGTTTGCCCTTCCTTCGAATTTCATTACATTACATTAAATGTCTTATGGTAAGGTCTACGCACTTTTTATGGTTTTTGTTTTATTATCCAATATCAAATATCAACAAAACTTTTACCTTAAAAAAAAAATCAACAGAACTTCTCTTCCTGATTGTTTATTTTAGTTTATTTCTCGTCTTTTAGGGAAGCAGTATTGATTTGGAATCCAGAGACAAATGAGCAGAGCACCTCATCTTTTGAAACGTTAAACTTGTATGTTAGTTTTTCACCACTTTAAAAATGGCAGTGACTCTTCAAATGTTCACACACGTAGTTATATGGCAATCCAGACTGTCCAAATCACTAACCAAAAGACGGATCATAGCACATAACCGTTGTTGTCAAATCGGGAAATTTTCTGAAATTTTTTCCAATAAGACTACAACTACTCCACTTTGGAGTTGTTATATATTTCAATCTAATTTGTGTGCTACCGAAGCTATAATAAGTTAATAACCATAAACCAAGATGTAAAAAACTAAAAATTAACAACAAGTCAACAACTTATTAATAATTTTATTGATAAATGAAATCTTAGTGGTGTTTCAGACTTTCAGTGAAGACTGAAGAGAGAAGGCTACTATAGTATATGCATAATACATTAACTACAAATTACCATTACAAGTTAGAAGTTACACTTACAAGTTACAACTTAGAAATTACAAATTTTCTTTACAAGTATACACAATCTAAAAACTATTATAATTATATACATTGACCCTCCCATTGTGGCACATCACCACCATCATCATCGTCAGAATCATCTCCTTCTTCAATGTACACTTCATCTTCTTCTGTTTCTTCATCATCTATCCACACAAGTTGCTCATCTACGTCTAATGGTCAAGCATCTTCTTCTTGTACTTCTTTAATCTCAATATCATCTTCTTGTCCTTGACTGCTACTAGCCCTCATGCTACTGCTCACCCTTCTTCTCCACCTTTAAGAACCTTCGCTAGGTGCCGATCCATTAGCGGCGTCTTCGACTTGGGCCCATGTAAGGGTTTCACCAGCAAATGTTGGATCCTCTGTCTCCACAAGCCACTTACTATCTGCCTCCAAATTATCTAGGCTAATAGAAACATAGAATCCAGACTTTTCTCGCCTAACTTGGAATCTTTCCCGCAACTTCTTATACTGGAAAAAAACCGAGTCAGTGAGTTTCTTTTGTTTGAGACGATTTCTTATTTTCGTGTGAATCTGCATAACTTTAGAAATTTCAATTAAACGTGAATTGGCAATTTAGCATTGAGCTAATAGCCTGAAATT
The DNA here is from genome assembly GCA_003013855.2 of Liriodendron chinense. NCBI lineage: Eukaryota > Viridiplantae > Streptophyta > Magnoliopsida > Magnoliales > Magnoliaceae > Liriodendron > Liriodendron chinense. The sequence goes on along the minus strand of PVNU02000637.1, from coordinate 5,900,414 downwards.
GAAAGTGAATTATAGAACTTTAAGCCTTCAACATACCGACTTGAATGTACTCCAGTTGCGCTCGTATAACACGTAAGGCCAAGAATCTTATGACCCGCTTCTGTAGTACTAGATCCCTCCTGGTTAGGTTAACTCCATAGATTGACCACCAATCAGCTGTGCAAATAATTTTAAGTTAAACACTTACTCGCTTAGACTTCTTACATTGTAAGTTGTAACTTCGTAGAAGTGCATACTTGCTTAGCAATTTCATACTTTTATGCCTAATAACAATGTTTCTTGAGAAAATTCCAATACTCTTCATGTAGAAGTCCAGCTCCTGAGAAATTCTATCATGTTCTTGTTTATCTGGAATCATTTTTTCCAAAACGTTAAGAAATCCAACCATATGCATCGTCGATGCCACAGTCTAATCGGTGGATGCAAATAATACGGTCAGATTAAGAATGTAGGCAGCCGAATACAATGGGGATGACATTTGGTTGCCCCATCTAACGTCAATAATATCTAGGATGGGCTGATAATCACGTTCTGTATAGTTGAAGTGTTCCATGATTTTTGTTTCTGCCCCTCTCCATTGCATCGTAGATATAGCCCGTTGGTGGCTTTTCATCATCGTCCACCAATCGCAACACACTTACTAAGGGTTCCGATAATTTTAAGGCATTTATCACTTGATTCTAAAATGATTGGAAAATAATGGTTTATTGGACTAACTTTCCTTCGGCCTTCTTTGACTAGGGCTCATTATTCTAATCGGCCTGGCACTACAAAAGTTCTAAGTTCAGCTTTCTTTGAATGTAACATTTATAGTGTTAATAAAGTTGTTGTTGCGAATCAAGTCACATCTAAACGAAACAAATTACACCCAAGGTGGCTTCTCATGTGATGGAGAAGAAGGGAATGCTTGTATATAAAGATAGTGATTCTCCTAGCTCTAGCCATTACCTTAAGATATAACCTACCTACATCTTTTAACATTAGATCAATACAATGTGTCGCACATGGAGTCCAAAATAAACGCCGCCTCTTCTCCATAAAAACGACATGCGGCTACATAACTAGCTGCGTTGTTCGTGATAACTTGGACAACACATTCCTCTCCTACACTATTTAACAATTTGAATAAATAATCGACCGTTTGAAAATGGGTCGATGCATCCACAAACTTTAAAAACATTGTCCTGATTAGACAATTAACAAGAAAGTTTATCAATGTCCAACCAGATCTATCAGTCCATCCATCAGCCATTAGCGTGTAACCATAGATTTTCCAACTTTCTTTGTATTTACAGATAAAGTTTCTAGTAAACTAAACCTCCTTTTTTAGGTAACTCTCCCACACTTCATGATAGGAAGGGGGCCAGCCAAGTCCAAATTGACTTATGGTTTCAACCATTACCTTGAAACTCTTCATCTTTACTATATGGAAAGTTGCACCAACTTGATGCAATCACTTTGCAATATATTGAATCGTGATTTTTCTATCATTTTGCTTATAGCGGTTTTCAAAAGTGGTTTGGGCAAGTCCTTTTCCCTTACCTCTTTGGTCAATCACATCTTCGAAATATGGTCTACATGGGATGTGGCCCATGCCCATGGGCTCTTTTGGCTACCGATCTAGATTGCCCCGTAAACGTAGGTGGTGTAAAAGCATCCAAATCTACAACATCAACGTCTTCATAAGTTTCTCTCTCCATAAATTCTTCTTGAATAACCATTGTATCATGTCTTTTTCGAGCATTCTTGTCCATGTACTCCATGATTTCTTTACGAATCTCTGGAGTAATATTGGGACATACTCTTGCATTTGATCGAAGTACAGTGCACAAGGTGTTGTTTATACCGGCCAATACCGCAGAAACTTATGAATCTGCACAAATCACACACTATCTGGGACTTTTCACGGCACTTCGATAGTGCCCGTACTTTCAACCCAGGTTTCAAAGAAGAAGATTGGGAAGAAGACATAATGACAAAGTAGTGTATGAGTAACTAGTTACTAAACTACCTACTAATTAGTAAGTAATAAGTAGTGTATGAGTATATGAGTAAGTGTATTAGACAAACAATTGAAACAAATTAGCTATAGGCTAGCTACTAGTTAAGTAACTAGCAACTACTAAATAGCAAATACTAATGTAGATGTCTACTATTAGTTTATTATATTAGACTATTACTATATGAATGAGAGAGAGAGAGAGAGAGAGAGAGAGAGAGAGAGAGAGAGAGAGCGTCTCACTATAGTGGTGGAGTTACAATTTACAACAATCGTGTAAGAGAGAGACACCGCCGGGGGGGCGGGGGGGGGGGGGGGGGGGGGGGGGGGGGGGGGGGGGGGTTGAAGTCTTGAATCTTCAAATGAAATCTTCAACTTGAACCTCTCTTGAAGTCTTGATTTGAATTTTGAACTCTTGAACTTGAACCTGTCTTAAATGTCCAATGTCTTGAATCTTGAAAAATAAATGAATAAGAATAATACACTAAACAATACAATTATACAATTACAATTTACAAATGAGTACAATAGTCAATAAAAGAAAATTAATGTTGGGTGACTCTTGAGTCTTAAGTTGACTTGAGAGTTGAGTCTCTTGACTCCTGAATTTTTTAATCTTGACTCTTGAGTCTTGACTATTGAAATGGGAAAGGATTAAAAAAAAGACAGAATGTTAGATAGAAGTTAGAATGTTAATGAAAGAAAGATTAAGATTAGATTACAGAATGAAAATGAGAGATAATAGATATAGAATTTGAGCTAAAGAAAGTGAAAGCAAGAAGACAGAGATGAGATGAGACTTGACTCTTGAGAGAATGGGATTGAGAGAAAGAAAGTAAAGGAAGAGAAGAGACTAAAGAGAATGAGAGATATAGATAGATAATAGATTAGAGAGAGAGAGAGAGAGAGAGAGAGAGAGTGAATAAGATAATCAAAGAGCATATAATGAGAGATTCTAAGGATTACTTCTTGCTTCTTTGCTTCAAGCCTTCAAGTGAAAAAACTATAAAGGAGAGAAATTATGAAAGAGAGAATGAGAGTGTTGCTTTAGAATGCTTTAGAGAGAGAGAGAGAGAGAGAGAGAGAGAGTTTTGGGCAAAGCATAATGCAAATGGAAGGGGGAGTGCCTTTTTATAGGGAAAAAAATCCAGATTTCCAAAAAAAAAAAATTAATAATAAAGTCAAACGGTCAGATTTCTGATCATTGGACTCTATGCGATCACATAATGGCATATGGAATTGCATACTGTATACATGGCATATGCACATATGCCATGTGTACAAAATTATGCGATTATGCGATCGCTTTTGACAACATTGCACATAACCTAAAAATTGCACTGAGAAGATAGCAGTAACCATCTGTTTTTTCCTTCATTTTGGACCAGTCACTATGTTGTTTTTAACCAACCAATCAATAGCCATTAATTGCATGTATACAATTTCTGGAGCACGGTGATTTCAGATATATGCTCTATCCAAAATGGAACCACAATTTGGGTGGCCTGAACAGTGCCACATGTGAGGAGGATGAGCCACAACCATTTTTTAAATGGTGCAAAACTAATATAGGAGTCTAGACAAAACCGCACAGGGTTTGAGCGAATGACAAGCATCGTGGGTGTGCTCCCCACAGACGAGAGTTCGATTCCCCTCCCTGGGATTACCCGATGCACGTGGATTGTGGGTGATTGCATGCGTCCGCAGGGAATAGGCTCGCCTTGAAATGAGGCGGGGACACCTTGACGCCGTCCAAAAAAAAAAAAAAGAGGAGTCTAGACCAAGTATACAATGCTTATACAATATGAGTGTCAAAAGGGCTTTGTGCGTGTAGGCTTAGCACAAGTAGCATACACAAATCACATCAAGCATCTGAGAAGACAGTATCAACCATCTGACTTTCCCTTTCAATTTGAAGCACTGTATCTTTTAACCATCCATTTGATGGCCATTAATTGGATGGTTAGCATTTCTTGCACAGTGTGACGTTAGATGCTCCATCCACAATTTGGATGGTCTGGATAGCTATACTTAAATGCCACATGAGAGGGGGGATGAGTTATCACCATTTTTTAAATGGTGCAAAAAGCCAAAACTAAGAGAGGGAGTCTAGCCTCAATATACAATGCTACACGGTAGAAGAGTGTCAAAGGGCTGTGTGTGTAGGCTACACACACATGCTATACATGCATCGCACCATGCATCTGAGCTTTTCATTGGGTGGGACACACTATTTATCTTCAGGCCGAAAAATGAAATCGTTTAACTTGTTTGGTGAGCCATGATGTTGCAAAGCAAGCAGACGACTAACAAAGCCATTCATTTTATTTTATTTTTTTGTATAAATGTGGCCTACATGTAGCGCGAAACGGACTGATTTTCTGGCCAGAAGATCTAAACAATGTGGACCTCCACATTAAAAGCTCAGATCTGGTACACAGGTGCCATAAAGGCATGTGTGCTGCATGTAGATGAGGAGGGTCTGCACGTGCCATAATGCACATAATCCTACTTCTTTCTCTGCATCTTGTAAAACATGGTTTATCTCAGTGAAAGAAAAATGGCCCGTACAACCGAAAAATAACGTGCATTCCACTTCTGCTGAACGCTGTTTGTGCCAGCATTGTCATCCAAACTCGACTGAGTATTCTATATCTGGTTTGACAGAGTTCAAAGCCATTTTAGGCATCATCCAAACAGGCCCTAAATAAACGTGACACTTGATTTAAAAGATATAAAGAACCCACAAATTCTTTCTTGAACAAGTGAAAGCATACACATAAAAATCAAACAATCAAATAAAAAAGAAAACAATAGAAGACACGCACTAGGAAACATCAGCAAGCCACAAAACACATTCTCTACCATTTCCAGTAGGATCACACAACATCAAATAAGCTAAAACAGAATCACCAAACAGAAACTAGGAACAGGCAATGCCACAAGGCCTCCAAGCCACAGAATTAAATTACAAAAAATATATATATAATAATACTAATCACTGGATCATAGCATCAGATGTTCATGTTAAAAAGGAAGAAGAAGGTAAAATAAAAATTTCCAAGTTTTGAACATTCGATCGGCCTGAGAAGAAAAATAAAAAAAAGTCAAGGCCCGCATAAACTTCAACTCACCTACTTCCATTTCGTGACAAGAGATCAGAAACCCGACAGCCCGCACAAAGATGAGAGTAACCCCATCCGACAAACCTCTTCAAGAATGCTGAAAAGAAATCTACTTTCTAATTCTCTGGTGGAGACGGCATCCTCTTCGCCCTCTTCTTACTGCCAAACCCTTCCAAAAACACATCGAAGATCCGCTGCTGCGACTCAAGGATCATCTCCGTCCGCTTCAACTCCATATCCATCCGCACCCTCTCCGTCTCCCTCGCAATCTCCATCTTCATCTTCTCAATCCTCATAAACCCTTCCCCAACCATCCGGACCGCCGAGGCCACCGCATCAAATCCCGATGACGACGGAGACCCCCTCTTGATATCTTCACCGCCTGAATTACGCTTCTCCTCGACCTTCGTTCGGGCCGCCGTGGAGGCAGCAGCAGAAGCCCCAGAACGGTGGCCCGCGCCATTCAAAAGCAGGCGGTGCAGGCTGCGGGTGTTGCCGACCTTGGCGTCAAATTCATCGTCGTCATCGGAGGTGTCGGGTGAGGGACCACCAATTTCCATGGAATCCATCTTGCGGAAGTACGGCCAAGATGGGGGGCCGGCGTGGGGGCCTGCGGCGAGGGAGCGCTGCTTCTCGGTGCGGTAGCGCTTGCGGAGCTTCTCGATCTTGTGGCGGCATTGGAGGGAGGTCTTGGGAGGGGAGACGAGGCGGCAGGTGCGAGCTACCGAATCGGCGACCTCCTGCCAGTGGGAAGCCCTGAGGTTGCCGCGGTTGAGGGAGTACCATTTCGCGCGGTACGCGTCGATGAGGGCTACGGTTTCTTGGTGGGACCAGCAAGGAGGAGGGATCCTTCTAGAAGGTTGTTGGGGGATGGGGCGAGGAGAAGGCGAGGGGGAAGGAGAGGAGGAGGACGCGGCCATGAGTGTGGAGAGGGCTGGTGGTTGGGGTGAAGGATAAGAGGAGCGGCGTAGGTTAGTGGGAGCATTTTGGCTTTTTTGTTTTTGTTTTGGGCTCCGAGGGAGCGGTGGCTGGGGACGCTACGACGGTGGCGTACGCGGCTTAAGCTACGCACCCTTCTTAGATGGGCCGGGCCACCAACCCGCTCGGTGTCGGCTGACTCTGCGGCCCTTGGGAGGCGGTGTGGTGGGGTTTTGAGAGGGTGGGAAGTTGTTAAGGGAGTCACGTGGTGCGCACGTGAGTATGTTCTGGATCCGAGGAAGGGGAGATGATACGGTGGAGCCGGATGAACCTAAATATGGTGGTTCCATCTCTCTTCAGTGCACGTGGCAGTGCCATGTAAAAATCTGGTCCGTACATATGTAAGGCTCTAGCATGGATGGTTGTCTTGCAAAAATTAAGTAAATTAGATAATTCTATCTGTCTGATATGTGGATATTAAATTGACGGTGTAAAATACTTAATTGTAAGAAATGCGGTGGGATCAACCGTAGAAATATAATGGATGGGATTCTCTCACTTTTTTTTTTTTTTAATTGTAAGCCATCGTCCCGGTGACATTATACGGGTGGACCCGATGGATAATCACCCGCCTCGTGTCATTGGAGAATCGCTCTGTGAGTTTACAGCTCTTTCGGCCCTACCGTATCATCAAACCAGTAGAAACTTTCATGAGCCGGATTAAGTGAGACACCGGATCCACCGAGGTGGGTGGGACCCCTTACTGTGGGGCTCACAGTGATGTATGCGTATTAAATCCACACCGTCCAACCATTTTGAAAACTCATTTTAGGATCTGTTTCAAAAATTGAAGCTGACTCAAATCTTATGTGAACCACAGTACAGAAACAGTCTTGATTGAATCTCTACCATTAAAAACCTCATGGATTCCACTGGAATATTTATCTGCCATCCAACCTGTTGATAAGGTCACAAACACCTAGATGAAGAGACCACATAAATATTATCTTGATCCAAAGCTTTTGTGGCCCACAGGAAGTTTTTAATGGTCAATCACCACTGTTTCCTGTACTATGGCCCATCTGGGATTTGGAACTGCTTCATTTTTTGGATCATGCACTTTCAATACAGATGGACGGTGTGGATGTAGTCACATACATCACAGTGGCCCTACAGTCAGGGTCCCACCTACCTCGTTGGATCCTGGGTCTCACCAAATCCGTTCCCGCGGAATCCGGCCTATAATCAGGTGAAATTTATGTGCGAGAAGATCGCCCCCCCTAGAAGACAGGGACGGCTGACGTTTGTATTTTATGTACTGCGACCGGCTGTGATTCTTAGGCGAGAAGATCCAAACATTGTGGCACACGAGTGTGACTTTGATCTTCACGACCGGCACGTGTGGATTCAGCTAACCCCTGCAAGTGAGTGGGCGGATGAGGGTTAACACAGAGTCTGGCACACGTGTTCGAGACGCTAAACTACATCCCACATGATCAGGCCTTTCTTAAAAAAGTCAGGCCGGTGTACCATCAGTATACACCTGTCTATCGTCGGATATGGACGTCTTGTTAATGAGAAATACCGTAATACTCTGGCAGAGTGTGATAGATGATACGCATACAGTTAGAAATTTCTGACAAACTAAACTGTCCGATTTATAGCTACAATCCCACATGTGAAATGGACCCAAGCATGCTTTTATTAGATTAGATGACATTAATTGGACGCTCAAGAATGAAAAATATCCAACAGTCTAGTTTTAAGAAATAAGTGTCCATTTCTAAGTGCCTGCGTATCAAGCATCACACGCAGCTAGAGTATCAAATAATTACTTCTCGCACGTGGTTACGAGTGACAAGTTCACACATGTGAGAAAGGACAGGAGAAATCACGTGTGGCAACTTCACATGTGTGAGAGGCGAGTACGAAAAGAAAGTGTAGTCGCTTGAGTTAACATGACGGAGACACATCTTAAGTGGAGCAAACCGGCGGAACCGGACCGGACCGGACCGGGTTCGTTTGGGTCGTAATCTCTGGTTTTGATTCTTTGAACTGGTTGGACCGAGCCAATTCAAACTTTTGTTTTTCTTCAGCCCAGCCCAGGGCCCATTTGCCTGGCCATTTTTTAATGGCGATGACTCATACACGGTACACTTATGCACGAAAATCCAGACTCTAAAAATAGTAGGCCCCATTTTGTTTTTCTGTAGCCCAAAATTACAACAGAATATTTGGACCCACTATCCATCGATTTTCAGCAATCCATTTGATGCCATTAATTGGATATTACTATTCGTCAATCAGTTTAATTTCAAGATATGTATCATGATTAGTATGTGGTGGACCAACACGTGTGTACTATGAAACAGTAGGCCCGAAGATCATCTGGGGAAAAATCAGATCATTCCCACATCCAAAGCTTTGAAGGTTCTAATGGTCCTTTACATTTAGTTCTACATCAACAAAGATCACCACTTCAAATAATACAAATAAAAATTCAGAAAAACACAGGTTCTGCCCTCCACTTTGAAGGCAGCAAGCCATCTCAACACCTACATTAGAATGGGAAATGCACTTCCCAGCTCTAACAAACGCCCCTCAATCCATCTTGCGCCTTACTATTTGCACCAGCATAGCCATTCTCCGTTTTGAAATGAAAATGCATGTGTATAACCCCCCGAAGCAAGTACCTGGTTTTGGACCGACGGTTTTCCAGTGTCTATGAATTCAGTGGATTCCTGTTCACATCCTTGTATAGAAGGTACCGAGACCGGGTTTTCCCAAGTGCTGCATACCTGAAAAATGTGTAAATAAGTATAGTAAGCTAAAGCTATTGGAGGCGACTCAGAGCTTACCAAGCAAACCTCACTGATAGAAGTTCTAGGACCTTCTAAGATCAAGGCTTACACTCTTACCATTGAGGTACAAATGGTGCCATCCAAATGGCATCACCTGCTTGAATTGGGTACCTAATTTCAGAAGAAGCGACGGAACTTGTGAGAATGTATTGACGACCTTTTCAGCACCAGATGCACCAATTAATTTATTAAAAAAAAAATTGCAGTTCAAAACAGAAGAAATGGAGTGATAAATAAGCATTTGAAAATGACATGTTTGACTTGGGCACTAAGTGCACTCGTCTCCAAAAGGAATTTGAAGTGGGCATCTAGGTTAAATGAAGAAATGTTAATATTATGTGAGAAGAAAACCAAAGACCATATTCAACGCCTTCTTCTTCTTGCCATAGGCATAAAAGTGAATGACTTAGCCAATTATTTTGCAATGGTCAGCCTTTTTCTCTCTTTCTTTTTTCTGGTTGGTTGGGTGGTTGTGAGTGGGGGGACGATGAATTAGGCAGGGTTCCCATTTTCCTCCTTTCCCTTTCCATATAACAAGTGACATGAGAACAGCACTTGCCGCACTAATCTTACTTGCAGCAGTGCACATCCAATCTGCTGCGTTAAGTTTGGAAAGTTCTGAATATTATGTCTGCTTGGAAATAATGCAAAGTACAGATAGTTCTTCCACTCTGCTGGCTACTAAATTGAGTAACATCTGTGGAAAATACAGCAAAGTGAATCTGTATCATAGACATTCTACTAATCGAAAAGTGAATACATGCATCCAACAAGGATGAAGGAACCTTCATGGAAATATAGCATAGTGAAACTAATGCAGACAGTTCTTCCATTCTGCTGGTTGCTAGACCTGACCTGATAGATTCTTGCAAAATCAACACTCCCATGGAGGACACATGATCAGATGTTAACTGATCACAATAAATGTTTACTGCCATGATTGCATGGATCAAGTCAATCATTAGAAATCAAATAGTTTTTTTTTTTTTTTTTTTGGGGTAGTACAATTGATAAGATCATGATCCTAGTTGCTTTCAACATGCATATGAAAAGGCAATCCTACCATGGGAAAAGTTCCTTCCAAAGGACTACGGATTTAAATTTTACTAGGACATACATTCTAAGTAGAAATACCATTTTAACCTATTACAAGAGCATAATGAAATTCTTACAACTTCATAGACACCATTTACAGGGATGACAAGCTGCAAGACAGTTCCAATGATCCTTTGGAGAGATAGCGAGAATAACACAAAAAAAACTATTTGACATATAGATGATGAAAACATGCACCAACATATGCCATCTGATGTTTTCCTAAACTCTACGAATCTCAGTAATCATGCATCAAAATAAATGAAAAGAAAAGTTAGCCTTTTTTTCTGAATTCCTTTTTTAACCAGGGCAATAGAAACCTCAAAGTATTTCCCTCCAGGCTAAAAAGACATCCTTACCAGCTGTCACCCAAGCGATAGATGCCCTGTCCCTCTAAAAGCAACAAGCCATGCTGATTATAGTGAACCTCCTGCTCCAGCACACAATGAAACAAATAGCCACATTATGGATTTCAACTTCTTCTTTTTAATGATGATAGGGTGTCCCCACCCCTTTTTAAGGCAAGACTAATCCCTACAAATTCACGCAATCACCCGCAAACCAAGTGCATTGGGTAATCCCGGGAGGGGAATCGAACTCACTCACGTCTGTGGGGAGCAAACCCACAAAGCTAGCCATTCACCCAAACCCTGTGCGGGTATTATTTCTGTTTATGTTGGGGGGTGAGCGGTGGTTTGCCAGAGCTCTCTCGAATAGCTGGCCATACCCCAGGTTTGCCGGCACAAGGGACCATGTCCCAGGATGCCACCCCCATCCTGAGGTACGATGGTAGCACTGCCTACTTCATCTTTCCCAACCATCAACGAGCCTCCGATCCCCGTAGGGTGGATTCCCTTGACGAGCCATCAAAGGCAGCTGGGAGAGACACCTCATAGGTTCTCCCACCGATTCCCAAATACGCCCCCCCCCCCCCCCCCCCCCCCCCCCCCCCCCCCCGGGCATCCCATTCAACAGGGAAGGATACCTTGGTACTATTTCTGTTTATGTTAACAGCATCCTTAGGATAAAGTGGGCAGGACTGTAACAAGAGGGCTTGTAAAGGACTCCTTCAGAAAGGAATCAGTTGCAAGTTGCAAAAATCAGCAAATAATTCCAAGTATCGAGAAAGAGATGAAATTAAACAGACCTTCACATTAAGATACTCCCCAGGTTGGAAATCCATGATCTGCAATATGGGTGCACAAAACAGTAAGCTTTTTTGTGGCAGAGAGAGAGGGAGGGAGGGAGAGCAATCATCTTCATATAATTTTAGCATGCAGGTCTCAGCCTCTTGGGTATGCTGTATGTCTGGAAATGCAAAGAATTTTAACACTGTATGCAATAAAACTGAAGTAAACTTGAAAGAAGAGTAAAACTAAACTTCGAAGAAGAGTAACTTCTCCACCAATATATCTGATTCATTGCCTATGGAGCGAACTGCCTCAGTAATGAGCATGCAGGCATAAATTACCAGTAGTTTAAAGTTGTTGAAGGAAAATTTCAAATCTATTTAGGCAAGCATTCAGATGTTGCAGCTCCTTACCATGTAGGAGCCATCACATGTGTACTTGGTTTAAGGGCCTCATAAGGTATGTATAATACTAGTCAACCATGAGGGTAACATATACAAATGGAATGCTTTCCATACGTATATTATATGGCATCACTCACTTTGTCAGCTGCACAGACCTAAAGGGTTCTTATTGCCTATATCTTACATGGCATCATTGGCTATGTCAGCTGCATAGGCCTAACTGCATTCCTACTTCCATTTTCACTTCATTGGTTTAACAAAATTACATCTCCAACTGCAATGCCTTTTTATTAGAAGTCTCCTAAGTCTTGACTTGACTCATAGAAATTCTTCATAGCCACATACAAGAAACACTTTAGATACAGGAAGTCAGGAACTCCTACATGCATGGAACATAAGACTAGCATATATTCCAGGTGAATAACTTAAGTTGCAAAAGTAAAACATAGCTGATGGTAGGCAGCAACAAGTAATACGGAGATGCTTAAGTATAAAATGGCTCACATGGACATTGAAGTCATATGGAGCTGAGACAGGCAGCAGTTTCCTAAGTTCGAAAACCTGAAAACAGATGAACAACAAAGTCACAGAAACAGATAGTGCGGCCAAACAATGACTTCTAAAAGATAACAATAAGAATATGATCTTCAGAGCCAATAATATGTACAAGAATGTGTGTTCAATGGAAGTGTAGTAATCCCTTCACAGCACTAGATGACTTGAAAGGGTATGTTTGGTTGCACCAAATTTCACCGAATATCATGAAATTCTGCACCAAATTAGATTGATTAATCATGAAATTTCATGATATTTGGTGAACCAAACGAACTCTAAAGGATAAAAAATTCAAAGAAGTACCTCGCCTGGAGTTTCAAGAAGTGGCTGCTTGTCCGTTGAGCCAACGATCAATTCAGGGATATGTTTTTCCAAAACTGAGTACCTAGTTAAGAAGATAAATTTATTTGTTGATACGTGTGATTTAAATTTTGAAGTACTAAATAAGATATGGAATGATGACTTCAGTTCTGGAAACATAAACAAACAGGTAGGAATGATATGGAATATATTGTTCGTGACTTTAGAAAAAATAAAAATAAAGGGTGCGGACAATTCTTAGATTTACTTAGATGGTCTGTGTAATGGATTCACACCCTCAGCAGATGAGGGTTCAAGGAATTGGTATCATCGCCACAAAGGGAAAAAAATGGCATATATTTAAGATGTAACAAAAAGAAAAGCTTTTAATCTGAATCAATTGCATGAGTGGCCATTAAGAAAAAAGTAACCATAACCAGAGGCAGGATAGGGTAGTTACAGCGCAATTGCATTCTTTAGGCGAACAACAAACAACAATCAAGAGTAAGTGACAGAACATGTAAATTCATCCATGATTTCAACGGGATATGAGAAACTAAAACCTTCGCTCGAATACAACAAGGGTGGCTGATGTGTCACACTTGAGAGAATGTTCAAAATTAGCAGGTAGATATGCATATGAGTCCACCTGCATTTCAATCACAAACATCAGAATCAGTCCTGATAGGGAGCAATTACATATATGTACATACATGTCCACATACTAAATTACTGATACATATTTTCGTGTATCATCACCAACATGAGTACCAATAGCAATAACCACACCTTATCAAATAACAGGGCATCATATAAAATTTGAGAGCTCATAGGAAAACAAGAACTGTGAAAGAGATCTTACAAGCAGTCTGTGGCTGATTCCAGATGCATTTGATAGTACCACAGTGCCCATGACCACAAACAAGAACCTGGATGGATAATTATAGCATGGGCAATAGAATATAAGTTAATAGGAATTAAATGGTTACTGCTAGGGGTTCAAAAATAAATGCAATATGACCTGAAAATATTCTGAAAATGGACAGGAGTATAGAGAAATCCTGAGTTGCGAAGAGAAAGAAACATGGAAGCAGACAGGTATAGAGGAAAATAGATGAGAAAAGGGTGTAAATAAGGCTGGAAGTGTATGGTGCATTGATAACAAACAGCTAATGGATCTGTATGCAAGTCTTTGAACAGGTACTGCATTTGAAACTCAAGTCACAATGCACGAAAGCAAGCAGGCAAAGATTCCAATGTAATTGATCTTTAATGAATGTGAAATAGCAAATGACGTAAAGCCTTGGGACAAGTTTGCAGATGTCTGTATGCAGATAACATGCAAGTGTAGGTTGCAAAGCAGCTTTCAGTAATCATGAAAATGAATTGTATCCTGTGACCATGGGTGTCAAAGAAAAGTGTCCTGCAGAAACCAATTGAGATAAGACAAAAGAAGATGATGCACCTCTCAACATCCTGTGGAGGTAGTGCTGACTTTGAGTTATCTGCATGGGCAAAAGCATTGATCAGATCCATAAACAGGAGAAGGAAAGAAAGAAGAGAAAAGAAGAAAAACAAAAACAACTTTGAATTCTTTGAATGGGTAGAAAGATCCAAACACGAGGGAAACAACAAGCACAATAACAAATTAGTGTTGCTAGGCCAAATGCCAGACCAAGTGCACATAACTTCAGTAAATCTATTGAAAACTTAAAAATAAAGGAAGCGCTATTTACCACCTTCTTTGATAGATGCACACTTTCCTTCTACTCTTTGGTAATTACAACATTTGTACTATTGTATTATGATCATATGTGTACAACCGTGCCACTGTGTCACCAAAAGTAGAAAAAAAAAAAAAAGGTGTATCTATCAAACTGGGTGGGTGTAAATATCAATTCTGCCACAAAATTTCTAAGTAATTGATTTATGAGCAACATAATGCATGCTGCATGCAAAATAAATAACATAAGACCTTGCATATTTGCCAAGTACATTACAAAATGAGAGCCTATTGCTGGTGTGATTAGATAAGCACCCAAGGTATTCGACCTGCAAAAGAGGAGAGACCAAAACATAAAAAGGATTACAACACTCGAAAAAACTTCCTGTGACTCTAATCAGCAGCTAAAAAATCAGTGGTAAATCAAAGATACCAGTCAGGTAGAGGGCTGAAAACATGACTTTCCGGTGTAATTATAGCATGGTCTCTTTTAATCACGCTACGAGTGAAACCAGGTAAGTCTGCCAGGCAATAAAACAAAAACCTTTAGTTTTTCTTTTCTTTTCTTTTCTTTTCTTTCTTCTTCTTCTTTTTTTTTTTTTTTTTTGTGTGTGTGTGTGTGTGCGTGCGTGCGTGCAAAAGTCAAAATAAGAGCTGAAGTTGTATCAGTGAATGTTTACATGATTTGCAACCCCAAGAAATAAGGTCATTGTGGTTCAATAATTAAATATTTACATTATATAGAAATATCTCTCTGTGGGTGCATAAGTATAAGTGTATGTATATATGCGTAGTGCATGCATATTACTACATTATCTATCCACAGTGAGCGGGCGGTTTTTAAATACACTAGAACCTTTTCATTTTCTTTTTCATAAAGTAGACTGAAAAATGCATGTGTACAGAAGTCTTTTTCGATGAAAAGTTCTGCATCTGAAAGAAGACCAACAATCCAGCTTCAACGTACAGTGTAGCCCACCTCGATATTGGATCCGCCTGATTTTTGGGTCACGTAGTGCCAATGGTAGGAGACACCACCTACCGAATGGTTAGAATCATGCCTAGGCATGCCATGTCGGCACATGTGCAGCTAGTGCCAAATCAATGATCACAAGAAAACACAACACACACACACACACACACACACACACACACACACACACACACACACAGATGCTCACCTGGGAACTGGTTCTCAACTTTTTTAGAATTCATCTCACGTGATATTAGCACAAAATCTGAACGGCCCATGTGATGCAGCACCCCATCAAACCCCTAAGGCCCAACTTTTACCTTGATCCAAAACTTTGATGGGCCATGGCAAAAGGAAACAGTTTCCTCCATTGATTTGCCTCTCTCTTTACTATGGCCCACAAGAGTTTTGGATCAAGTTGAAAGTTGGGCACTGGGGGTTTCATGGGGTGCCAGCATCACATGGACCATTCGGATTTTGTGCCCATGACAAGTGTGCGAAGGTTCGCATGACTCTCTCTCTCTCTCTCTCTCTCTCTCTCTCTCTCTCTCTCTCTCTCTCTCTCTCTCTCTCTCTCTCTCTCTCTCTATATATATATATATATATATATATATATATATATATATATAGTCTTTGCTGGCACCCAAAATGCCGCTGAGATGCTGTTGTTTGCAGCATTGCAGCTGGTGCAAGATGGCCCAAGCCCAGCACAAGTTCAGCCTGCATTGCTCTGGTATGAACTAAGCCTCAAGGCCCATGAGTTGGACCAGGGCCAGAGTATTAGGGCCAATAAATGATTGGCTGGACATGAACTTCCATCTAACTAAAGGCCCAACAAGGACACCAGTCCCGAGTTACTCAACATTTGTGCACAGAGTATTTGCCTAGTGTGCACAGCCATATTCCTTAGGGCCCATTTGATCATTGGGAATCTGTGGAAAGAGAAAGTAAAAGTGTGATCATTATTGTTCTCTCCTTTGATATGCAATGGGAATCATGAATTCCTAATGCATGCATTACACTTTTCCATTCCCACAATTCTCAAGTACAAAATCCAAGGTGACCCTTGCAAGATGAAGTAAAGATTCCCACTTTCAAAACAAACATCCCACTTAAAATGAAATCCCCTGGAATCTATTCCTCAATAGTATCTTGGAAAATAATGATTATGGATTCCTTTATTTTCCCATGGATTACTGCTTATCAAACAAGCCATTAGATATTGGGTCGGGCTGTGCATCGAGCCAAGCCCTTCATTTATAAATTCAACATGCTTCAGCATGGCCTGCAGGATCAGTATTGTTTTGCAAGAATTCATCCAAGTCTTTTGATTTGCCAAGAGAAGCCACAGCATTAGACCAGTAAACATCTAATGTATTGAAGTCTAAGCCCAAAAAACATGTAATAATCAGTTGCTTCAAGAGGCATTCTTTGGTGACAAATGCATTTCTTTTTTATCACAATAACTCAAAAAAAAAAAAAAAAAGGGATATGAACATGAGCATGGCATGTAGCCGACGGCGACCCCATTAGTTGGCATAAGTCTTAGATCATAGATGATGAGCACAGCATGTAAGAGTTCCTCTACAAGTCCTTATAGAATAAGCTTGTTCTAAAAGGGATGTGCGAGGCCCACCATGGTGTCTGTGTATGTCATCCAAACTGTCCAGCACAGTCGCTCTACCATGAAAGTCGGACACCCCAAAGATCATGCCCATCCAACCATCATGTGGGTCACCACAAGAATTTGGAATTGTTTGTATGGTTCTTCATAGTTTTCTGCAGTATGGCCCACCTAATGATTAGACAGGCATGACTTTTGGGGCCTCCCATCATCATGGTACCGACTCACTAATGCAGGGGAATTGAGATGGATGGCGTACACACACAACATGGTGAGCCCCACAAGTGTGCATAAGCAGAAGAATAAGCAGGCGAATAGCATTTACATGTGGGTAGATATTCATCAATGGTTAAGATTCACATTGGTTTTCCAAGGGACAACTCCAACACAATTATCAAAGAATTACCAATACTTCCAACTTCTCAGAGGAGTCTCACTCTACTTGGTTGTTGTTCTCTTGTTGCATGTTCTCAACATACATGTATAAGATACACATATGCATACATGCATAAATAAATAAGTACACACATACATACATACAAATGGCATGGAAATGGGAATTTAGATGCATCGGCTACTGACCTTGAAGATTCTCCGGGGAGAGTGTCGGGTTCGTTACTTTCCAGTAGAGAGGTTGCGAGTTCGAGTCCACCTTCAGATTGGGTGCTGAACAGTATCCTTCATCACCCACGGCGCATTGTAGCACTCCTGGAGGAAATCAAGGCGAAGAAACTCAGTTGGTTTCGATCAAACGATCGAGCGAGAGAGAGATTACTTACCGAAGAGGAGCAGCGCCTGAATCGCATATACTGAAATCTTGGTGTATTCGCGCATCTTTCGCGCCTTCGCCTTTTCCCTGATCGTGCAAAAGCTTTTGCCTTTCGGAGAGGTGGAAGATCGTACCGTATCAACATGGAAGCCGCACTAGCTCCTCGCGTTTGAGGTCCAGCGCTTGCTCCACTGGGTGTGGGACCCGCCGTGGCCGCATCTGAGAAGGGCGGATTAGGTGAGACCCCGGCCTCACCCAAGAGGGCGGCCCTTACCATGGGTTACCGTGGGGCTACCTTGATATGTTTATTATGTATCCATGCCGTCCATCCGTTTCTCCATCTGATTTTATCACATTATCCAAAATTTGAAACAGATCCAATTATCAGGTGAACCATACCATAGGAAACAGTGTTTACTGACCATTAATGGACCACAAAAGTTTTAGATGAAGCCATATTTGTTTTGTCCCTTAATCTAGGCCGGTAAATAAACACTACGTAAATACCAAGGTGCCCCTTAAAAAGTTTTTAATGGTAGGATGGTCAATCACCACTATTTCTTATGGTATGGTCCTCCTGATGATTGGATCTGCTTCGCTTTTGGGACAATACTCTAAAATGATTTGGAAAAACGGATGAACAGAGTGGATATATAATACATGCATCAAGGTGGGCCCCACAGTAACCCCATGGTAAGGGCAGCTGGTGAGAACAGCTTAGTGGGTGTTACCCAACAGTATGGCCCACATGGATTATATTCTGCATATCTACGCCATCCATCCTTTTCTACAGCCCATTTTAGAATGAGGTTCCAAAAATTATGAAGATCTAGACCTCAAGTGGACCATATCACTAGAAACGGTGTGATTGAGTGCTTCACCATTAAAGATTCCAAAGAGGCCATCGTAAGGTACTAGTAATGTTTATTTTCAATCCAGCTATTGACAATGTCAATAAGGTCTTGATGAAGGGATAATATAAATAACAGAATGATCCAAAACTTTTCTGGCCCACGAAACATTTTTAAAGTTATTCATCACTATTTCCAATGTTATGGTACACCTGAGATTTGGATCTCCTTACCTCCCCTTTGGCACCTTGGATTTGATGGTAAATGAAAGTATTTCAAATTTATATAACTGCTTTTTGGGCTTGGCAGCATTGGATTTGGAGGCAGTTGGAATTCGAAGTATTTTAGATCTTCAATTTTTGTGTATTTTTATATTATATCAATATGTTGAGATTCGAATGGAATTGGGAGGAAAGGCCTTGTTTGCCTCACTTTCAAGGGGAGGAGAGTCACATATGTAACAAAGATGTCTTTAAGCTAGTAATCCATTATACACATGACATGCTTATGATACCTCAAAATAATTCAATTATCAACTGCAATACTAAAATTATATAAATAGAAAGATTTGAACCATCCAAATGTTGGAAATTTAAATGGAAAGTTAAAAATCACCGGTGAGTTGCCTATTTGTGATCCTTGTATCCCACACAATGCTCAAAACTTCTTCTTTTTTAGCTAAAGTGTATGTTTTAATGGGTTTATTACCGCCATTTTATCAAATACGCCATATATATACTAATTTAGAGTATGAAAGTTAATTTAGTTAACCAAATCTAAGTATGTGAATATACCAAAAAATTCCAATGCCCTCTTAATACAAGCACCCATATAAGAGATTTGGATTCCAAAGCATTTCAACCAAACAGAGATAAGAACTAAGAATCACCTTGACTCCAATGTAATTGTAATTTAGATTCCAATGCATTCCAAATCCAAGCTCCCATGTGAGTAGGGATTTAGATAACATCTTAAAATGACATGAAAAAATAGATAGGCAGCCCAAATATATAAAAAAAATACATCAAGATGAGCCCCACTCGATTAGGGTAACACCCACTAAGCTGCTCCCAGGGAACACCTAATTCACTCCTCTGATAAACCAAATCTCTGTGGGGCCTACCGAGATGTCCGCGTGAGATTTATTTCGTCCAGCAGTTGCGCCCGCTCATCTTACTGAGATCGGCTTCGGTGGATCCCTCCATCACCAAGGTAGGTGGATCGCGGACTGTGGGGCCTACTGCCTTACATTCGTTTTGACAGCTCATTTAGGGCATGATTCCGAAAATGAAGCAGATCCAAATCTTAGGTGGACCATAACACTGGAAACAGTGGTGATTGAATACCCACCATTAAAAACTCCTTGTGGCCATTGGAATGTTATTTGCCATCCAACCTGTGGATAAGGTGACAACGACCTGGACGAAGGGATCACAGAAACATCAGCTTGATCCAAAACTTTTGCGGCCCACAATAAATTTTTAATGGTGAATTACCATTCTTTCCTATGGTGTGGTCCACCTGAGATTTGGATCTGGTTAATGTTTGGAATCTTGCACTAAAATGATCTGTCAGAGCGAATAGACAGCATTGATGAAAAGCATATACATCGAGGTGGACCACACAGTCACGGATCCACTGAAGCCGCATCCCATGTTAGAGGACAGCAAAAATGAGAGAGTCGGATTGGGAAGTGACCCGGTCACTGGCAAAAGTCTGTGGTGAAAGCTCTGTGGGCCCACCATAATGGTCTATGTGTTATATCCCGGCCATTCATCCATTTTGCCCAACTTTATGGAGAGCTTGGATAGCAAATAAACATTGTTGTGGGCCCAGGAAGGTTTCAGCTGTAGGCGTTCAATCCCCTCCATTTCCAATGATGTGGTCCAATTGAGCTTTGGTTCTGCCTCATTCCAGACTGTCGGCCAATCACATCCATTAAAATGAGGACCTTCAAATGGACACTTAGAAAAATAGTTGAGTCCCCGTGGATTAGGTTATGTGACTGTCATGGCCCATCATGTGGACGGTCTGTGAGTTGTTTTACCTTTGTTGGGACGCACAATCAACAGCACGTGACACCCCTTTAGGACCCACGTGCAGAGATATTCTCATCACCAGGACCGTCGATGATTTAGGACTAAGGGCTGAATTTGGGCCGTTAAAAAAAGCAGATGGTCAATGGCTCGCATTCAACTTTATACGCCAATGGCTGGGATCATTCCTGCGGCGTGCTTATTTGACCATGCGTTGGATCCTTACCTGTTGGATGCAAGACAAACTGCCCCCTTCCCCGGTGTGACGTTTGCCAGAAATATGCCCCGTCCAGCCACTTTGCCGATCCAAGCCTTTGTGGCCCCCAAAGTGTTTAAATTGCAGACGTTCAATTTGCATACATTGCTCCATATACAAGGAACACGCGTTGGTGACAATCCCTCTCCCTTCCCTGTGGTGATGCCCTAGGGGTATGGGCGTCCAAGGCTTTCTAAGGGCTTGTTCAGCATGTCTACTATAATTTAACTAAGCTCCTTTTGTTTTAGCTCAAATTTTAAATAAGTTCATTTGGTAAAATTTCTAAGAAAAATTCTTATTTAAAATAATCATGTTTGGTAAGACTTTCAAATGAAAGTTTTTCTTTTAAGATGGTGTCATTTTTTAAGATTATATCATCTTTAATATAAGAGCAATCCAAACGCGAGTCATTCATCATGTGGGGCCCACCATCAATGCTAATTGTCCTTTATGTGAGGCCCCTCAATGTCCACTACCAATCACCCATCATGTGGACTCCACGTTTGATGTTTCCATAGTGTGGGCCTTACCTTTGAAGTGGATTGTCCATCATGTGGGGCCTACTTTTGATATCCACCATTCATCGTGTGGGGTGCACCTTCCATGTGGATCATTCATCATGGGCCCACTTGGATATGGGTCATCCATCATGAGAGACCTTGGATGTGGATTATCCATTAGGTGGGGCCCACTTGATGCGAATTGTCCATTATGAGGGGGCCACACTTTTATGTGGGTCATTCATCATGTGAAGCCCACTCCGTCCATTATGTGGGTCCACCCTGATGTGGACCATTCATTGTGTGGGCCCCACCATCATTATGGGTTGTTCATCATGTGGGCCCACCTTTAATGACCATCATCCATTATGTGGGCCCCACCTCTGATGTAGACTGCCCATCAAATGGGACCCACTCGATGTGCATGTTCTGTCATGTTAGGCCACACTTTGACGCAAGTCGTCCATCATGTGGGGCCCACCTTTGATGTGAACCTTTCACTGTGTGGGCCCACCTTTACGTGGGGCCCCACTTCAATCTGAGTCATTCATCATGGGGGGGGGGGCATCTTTGATGTCCACCATCCATCATGTGGGTCCCACCTTTGTTGTGGACCATCTGTCATGTGGGGCCCACTTAATTTGCATGATCCATCATGTGAGACCCACCTTTGATGTCCACCATCCATCATGTAGGTCCCACCTTAGCTATGGACTGTCCATCATGTGAGGCCCAACCTTCAGTATGGATCATTCGTCATGTAAACCCACCTTTAATGTCAACCTTCCATCGTGTGGTCCCACATTCAATATCCATCATCCATCATGTGGGTCCTACCTTTGATGTGGACCATCCATCGCGTGGGTCCCACCTTTGCTGTGGACCATCCATCATGTGGGGCCCACTTAATGTGGATAGTCCATCGTGTGGGTCCCACCTTTGATGTTTGCCATCCATCATGTAGGTGTGGGTCCCACCTTTGATGTTCACCATCCATCATGTAAGTCCCATTTTTGCTATGGATCATCCATCATGTGAGGCCCAACCTTCAAAATTGGTCATTCATCAAGTGGGTCCCACCTTCATTATGGGTCATTCATCATGTGGGCCTACCTTGAAATTTTTTTAAAGAGAATAGAAGAGGATAAGATGAGAATTACTTGAAAAGTTTAAGGACAAACTTGTCCAAAAATTAGTCCAAAATGCCTACCGCTTGAGCTAAATAAACTTCGTTTCAAAAAGTAACATCTCCCTAACTTATTAAATCAGAGCTTATTTGTTACTTTCCAAACCAATGAGGACTTGATTAGAATTTCACCAAACAATTTAAATGCTTTATTATTATTATTATTATAATAGATAAGCTAATAAACTCTTATTTATAGAGATGCCAAATGCCCCCTACATCTACTCTCTGATTTAGATAGAACTTTCTTTATAAAGGGTGCTCGACACTATGTAGCTGGTGGCATTTTATGATAATTAATTGTAATTGCACATTTGTGCATTTGGCTTTGAGTAATTGATGGTAATGTAAATCATTGACAAATGAAAAGCTACTTATGGTATGTTTTGAAATCTCTTTATTTTCTATGAATAGGTGGTAGGTAGAAAGTTAGCTTCATTTCTAAGGGCAAAAGAGTCACATGAGTAACAATGGTGTAGCTAAGCAACTGATCTATCATACACATGACATGCTAATTATAGCCCTTAAAACAATCCAATTATCTAGATGCATCACTAAAATCATACAAATAGAATGATCCAAATTATCAAAACAATGGCCATCTAATGGGTGATTGAAAACATTTGCGAGTCATGTTCCTTGGATCCTTATTTGTAGTCCATTGGAGGCTCTCCTTTTCTTTTCTTTTTTGTGAAGGTATGTATTTCAATGGGCTTGTTACAATCATTTTATTAAATGTCACATGCGTACATAATTTAAGATATTAAAGTTGATTTACTAAATCAAATTCAAGTTCTTGATAATCTAATACCGGAAATCAAATTACATGTTGCAAGCACAGTTTTTGAATTTCACTAGATTCTGATTACAAGCTACCAAATACAATGAAATTTTCAATTCACATCGATTCTATGATAATTATGATTTGATTTCAATTCATAATAAATACAAGCTGCCAAACGACTATTGAGGAGGGTTGAGGTTTCAACGAGAGATCGATATGGTGCTCTACCACCCTACATACTTTGGCACCACTACATCTTATTGTCGTAATACTGCTTAATCATGTGCTTAAATTGACTCCATAACTCTGTCAAACATGGTCATCCATCTCACAACCAATTCCAATGCAAATCAAATAACTACCAAATCTCATTTGTCATAATTATCATTGAGTGTTATGAATTACATTGGTGGTTAGATAAAAATCAACAATTGAAATTCTTCAGGAAATCATTTAAAAAATTATTTCAGGTATTGGTATTCGTGAAAAATCACTTGATGGATGGGGGAGGGGAGGGGATGGAATCAGGCCCATTAGGCTCAAGCGGGTCTCTTTCTTTGAGTCTGGTTGTGCCAAAAATCATATTACTTTTTTCATTATTAATTTTAATGCATCTTTTTAAAAACTTAGCTTTATGTTGGTTGGTTGTCACCCACTTGTCCAAGATTAATTCCCCATGTGTGACGCATTTTTTAAATTGGGGGCACCCCAACCATGACGAATCATGGATGTATTGGGCCTATTCATTTCTCTCATTTCTTCTCTTTACAAGTAACGTGTGGTCTTTTATGCATTCATTTCTCTCATTTCTTCTCTTTATAAGTAACGTGTGGTCTCTTATGCTTGAAAGGACAATAGAAAATCTCATCCTGAAAATACTTGCTCTTCTTTTCCTGTGGTGCGCGAAAAAAAAGTGTTGTGGTAATTTTGGTGTTGGATTTCACACAACGTGTGCATGTTGTCAAAGTCATGCATTGGATGACCGCATCATAAAAATAGTAAGCTGGAAACTAACTAAACTGGAAAAACTCTACTAAAGGCGCAAAACTATCTCAAAGACAGTGTCTGAGTTTTGCTCCTCATCCAATCATAAAAGCATATTTTCATCATCTAGAATTACTGCTGTCATGATCGTCCAATACAGGTGTGGAACTATTGCTATCACAATCGTCCAAACAGGCATACGAATGAATACATTTCACTGACTTATTTTAATTTGAATATTTTTTATACATTGTTTGTAACATAAAATTAGTTTTAGAAGAAGAAGAGAAACGGCTAATGATAAAAAAACCCAATGAATTAAACAAATAATCGGTCCAAAAATAAATCTGTTTAAGAAATAGGCAACTCATACAAAAAACACAAGAACGAGAATAATTCAAATAACCCAGATGGGGTCAAAGTTATCATATGCAATGTTAACCTACATTTCTAGCATCATAAGATGGGCTTGGATCATTTCTAGGCCCAAAAAAGAACGAGACTCTCCCGACAACGAAAGCCGGGTCCATTGACATCCACATGGACCAGCATCCATAACCATGGCACGTGACCCACACGCGCACACCGCCGCTTAATACGCACCATGCTCTAGTTAGAATCCCCAGGTGGAGAGATCAGATTGCTTACTGAGTTACTCGGTACGCTTTTATCACACTGAATAAACTCTATTGGGCCCACCGTAAATATATGTGGTTTATCCACGCCTTCCATCCGTTTTTTCAGTCCATTTTAGGGGTTGAACACAAAATTGAAAAATATCTAAAGCTCAACTAGACCACACCATAGGAAACAATGGGAATAATGATTTTCACCGTTGAAACCTTACTAGGGTCCAAAGTGATATTTATTTGTCATCCAACCTGTTCACACTATCACAAAGACATGGATAAAAATAAAACACAAATATCAGCTTGATCCAAAACTTTTGTTACACCCAATTTTTTTTGCAATGGTAGTCATTCAATTCACACTTTCTTACGGTGTAGTTCACTTTAAATGTGAATATGCTTCACTTTTTGTCTCAAGCCCTAAATTTATATAGTAAAACGGATAGATGGAGTGGATAAAATACATAAATCACGGTGGGCCACACAGAGTGGACTCAGTACCTTAAGTGTGCTGAGTTAATACGCAATCTCGCTTCCAGTAGAAATATGCCCCTACAACAACTGGGGCTGGCTACGCCTACACACGGGATGGGTTACGCCTAACCCTAGACTGAACCTAAATGTATTTTAAAGGTTCGGGTTTTGGTCCGTGTCATGACCGGGTTAGGACTATGTTTCTATGGTGTGGTCCACCTAAGATTTGAGTCAGCTTCATTTTTGGTATCATATCCTAAAATGATCTTTTCAAAATAGTTGGATGGTGTGGATTTAAGACACATAATCAATGACCACCCACCTCGGTGGATCCCGGATATCACCTAATTCGTTCCCTGTGAGTGTGAGATGAGCGCACCTTGTGTGAGAGTCGATGAGACCCTGGAACCAACCATGTGGGTGAGACCCTGACCATGAGGCTCACCTTGGTATATATATTGTAAATCCATGCTATTCATCTCTGCTGCCAGATTATTATAGGACATGGTCCCAAAAAGGAAGCAGATAAAAGCTTTAGGTAGACCACACCACAAAAATCAGTGGTCATCGAACTCCCACCATTAAAAGATTTTAGAGTCCACCCTAATGTTTATTGACCATTCAACCTATTGATAATGCCATATAGATATTTCTAAAAGCAATAAACTAGTATAAGCGGGGCGGTTTGGGTAGGGCGGAACGGGTTGGGTGTCCACGGGTTGGGGTATGGGTCGGGTCGGGTGGGTTTGGTAGGAACCCTAAACCGTACCTAAATTAAAAATGGTCCAACCACATCCACCCGGGACCGAACTGTTTTCTTAGCTGGGTCGGGACGGATTGGGTTTTTACTGGGTCGAGTTAGGCCGGTCGAACGGATTAACCGAGCAGATGTGCAGCCCTAGGGCTAGCCACTAGCGCCATAGTGCGTAGGACGAGACTCCTTCGTCAACCAAGCACCATTGAAAAAAAGGGACACGGATTGGCTAGTGACCCCAACACCAGCCCCAGGCTGGTGTCAAAGCTGTGTGGGCTCCACCATGATGTATGTGTTTTATCCATGCCGTTCGTCCATTTTCCACCTCATCTTAGGGCATGGGCCCAAAATTGAGGCAGATCCTAATCTCAGGTGGACCACACCACAGGAAAGCAGTGTTGATTTAACGTCCACCCTTAAAAACTTCCCAGGGCCCACTGTGATGTTTATTTGCCTTCCAACCTGTTTATAAGGTCACACAGACTTAGATGAAGTTAAAACGCAAATATCAGCTTGATCCAAAACTTCTGTGGCCTCCAAGAAGTTTTCAACGTAAGAATTCAATACCCACCTTTTCCCGTAGCGTGGTCCACCTGAGATTTGGATGGAAAAATGGATGGACAGCGTGGATAAAACAAGTACATCATGGTGGGGCCCACACAGCTTTGACACCAGCCCCGGGCTGGTTTTGGGGTCACTAGCCAATCCGCGTCCGAAAAAATGGTGGTGACTCAACCTCCTCGCACGTAGACGGGAGCGAATTAGCTGTACCCTTGTAACACCTTAGTGGGTGTTACCCCTACCGTGTGGGGCCTACCTTGATGTATTTTGTGTATATCCATGCCGTCTATCTGTTGTTATGCATAAATTTAGGATGCCATCCAAAATTATAAGAAGATCCAAATCTTATGTAGATCATACCAATAGAAAGAGTGATGAATAATCATTAAAGGCATTTAGCATGCCGCAAAAGTTTTAGATCAAGCTGATCTTTAAATTTTCCCTTCATCAAGACCTTCTTGATACTATGAAGAGCTTGGATTGCCAACAAACATTATCAAAACCCTACGGTGTGCTCTTTGGAATTTTTAATGGTGAGCACTCAATCAGCACTGTTTCCTGTGGTATGGTCCACTTGACATTTGGATTTGCATAATTTTTGGAAGACTATCCTAAAATGGGCTGGAGAAATGGATGGACGGCGTGGATGTACAAAATACTATCCACGTGGGCCACACGGTAGGGGTAACACACTATGCTGTTCCCAGAGTAACACCTAATTCGCTCCCGATGTGGACCATCCAAACTGTGGGTCCTACTACGGATGGAGATATCTCAGAATCACAATGATCAGGCAATCCTAACTATCCAATAAATGCTAGCAAATGGATGGTTAAAAGTAAGATATTGAGTGGTCCAAATTCAAACACACTTTTTTTTTTGTCATGCTTCATCCACAGTCAGGGCAGTGATTTGGGCGGTCTGGATTGCCTTAAAACCATGCCATCTCTCCACCTCTTAAATGTGCAAAGAAGTCTCAGGCAGCCTCCATTTCGCGGGCTTTTAAACAGTTCATCCATCCACTAAAACCCACATTCTAGGGTTTTTCCTTCCATTTCTCACGCCCTCATTTTCTTCATAGCCTTTCGATCATTTCCCTTTCGAGTCTCTGCAATTCATCAGAACATGTCCGCATCGGATCCCGATTCCATTCCCGCCACCGTCGTTTCTCTAACGACAAGCTTCCGGCTCGTTCCGTCGACAGCCGTTCCTGTGATCGTCGACTGCGTCTTAGCTTCGACTGGTCTAGCTCCATCATCTCTCTTCAATTCTCTTCTAGACGCTTTCTTCAATCTCACAAAGGTATGTACAAATGAAGAAATCGCTCCTTTAATTTCTCTCTTGATTTTGGCTGTGTTTGGAAGCACAAGTGAACTGAATTTTACAAATTCAATTTAATCGAGAATTAGGCCATGTTTGGACGCACAAGTGAAGTGAATCGCGAAAGTCTGGTTACTGCATTGTGGTGCACAGACTTTGAAGTGAAATGGCAATTTTTAGTTATTTTCATTAGACTAACAATTGAGGTATGATCAGACAACACAGAACTGGACATTGAATTAACTCTGTTGAACTTGCATGGGTTTTGATAGGATCTTCTCAAAGATGGAAATGCGAAACTGGAATCTGATTGTTCGAGCTATATCGTGTCCTACACAACTGCGCTCTGTTGCCTTATGAAGAACCCAGGTGAGTTGCACAGTTTCATCCATTGTGCTGCTCTTGGTTGACTTGGTAATGCTGAGGGAGTTTGTCGGAAGTGGATTTGGGAATTGCCCCCCCCCCCAAGTGCTATTACATCAGCATCTGTCATTTTTTTTGTCTGGATTTTACAACACATATTGATTATGCAAAACACCAACACATGCTGGTTATGGTGTGCTATTACATCAGCATCCATTATTTATTTTTTCTTCTGGTTTTACAACACATATCGATCATGCAAAACATCAACACGTGTTGGTTATGGTTAACTAATTTCACTGAGAGATTGTATTAACTATTTTCTATTTTCTATTTTTTTTTACCGTTATTTTTCATTTTTGAGATCTTTCAATGCTTCTCCAGTTTATGCATCATTACACACTTCAATAACACACAGTGACTCTCTTTTCTCTTCTCCTCCCGGACATGCTTCTGAAGGTATATATCATATGATCGTCCATTAAAAGAAACAGTGCTTTTGGTAGTCGTACAGGTGGGGTCATCTTTCAGTTATATAAGCTGCTGATTCTGGTGGGCTTCATTGTTGGATGGATCATGAGTTGCATCTTCCCTTGTAGATGATCCCAGCAATCTGATGATGAAATTGACAATTGCGACCGTTTGGTTCACATTTGACGTACCTAATTGGATGGTTATGGTTGAGAGGTTTTTTGGGTCTCCCCTCTCCTCATCGAGCGTGCCATATGAGCATAGTTTGCCAACCAGGGCTTGGATGGTCACTTGGTCCAAGTCGACCTGGGACTTGGTGGGTTGACCAGGTGGGTCAATTATTTTGCTATAAAATAAATTAATTAAAATAGAAGAAATGTACAAAAAAAAAAAAAAACTGAAATACAGAAAGAAATTGAAAAACATACAAGGAATAATAAAAAGAAATTTCTTTGGGAGGTCCAATAAAAATAACTGGAAAAAAACTGAAAAAAAATCCTACCTTTTCTTTCCCTTCCTCTTCCTCCTCCTCTCCCTCCTCTTGTTCTTCTTAATCCAAATCAGAATTTGAATCTGAAAAAGCAGGCAATAATAAGAAAAAAAGGAAAAAAAAAAAACTGCTCTTCTTCATCTTCATCTGCATCTCAATCCCAATCTGAAAAAAAAGCAAATAATAGAAAAAACTGAAATCTTCTTCTTCTTCCTCTTCCCGTGCATCCCAACCCAGTGACCAGGTTAGTGACTGGGCCTGGTTGACCTGGCCAAATCCCTGTTCAACTCACCTGGTTTGCAAACTATGCATATTAGTGATTTGGATTATCAGAAACAATTTGTTGGCTGAGCAAGTATCTGATTGGACATGATGTACATCTCTTCCTGCTTATATCAGCTGGATGTATGGGGTTACAAGTTTTTCAGAGTTCGAATATTTAGTGTTTTTTTTTTTTTTTTGATAATTATTAGTTACAGAACTATGGTTGCAGGGACTGAGGCTAATGCATTGCAGTCATTTATTTGGAGAGGGTTTCTTCCACTCCTAAAGATACTAAATACAAATAATCATGAATTAATTAACCAGGTAAAAGCTGGTTTCTACTGTATACTGAATTTATAGACTTTGAAGATTTATATTATTAATTGTTTATTCTACCCCTTTGTTTTAGATGGCAGAATTACTTTGTGATGTTGTGGTTGAAAATCACAAGTGGGAAGTTATTGAAGCAACTTTGGTTCCGTTTTCTCTAAGGGCAATGGGGCTTTCTATGGGTTTACTTCAAAGCGAAGAATTAGCCATTTACCAGTGGAATAGAGACTCATTCATTCAAAGGCTGAATAACGAGTCAAGTGATAGAAATGTAGATCAATTTGTCACATTGCTCAAGTCTGAATCTGTGCCACTGTCTACTGCATGCCATATTTTAACTTCTTTGGTAGTTGCTGCTCTTAAAAGCTGTCAAGTAGTCGAAAGTGCAGAACAACTGAGGGCGGCAGGTCGGCATTCTTTAGAAAAATTTACCAGAAATGTGCTGTGGGCCCTCTCTGATATGGCAGTTCTCATGCTTTCACAATGTCCAGAGCATCGGTCATGTGCAACTCACCTTCTTCTTCCGTGCATTTTCAGGGCACTTGATGCCCTTTCCTCCTTTGAAGTTTCAGTACATGGATTGACATTTATCTTTACCAGGTAAAGACCACAACTTTTTCTAGAGTCATGAATGGCACTTATTGTCCATGTGGATCTGGTTGGCATCAAAGAAAATAGAAACGGGCATACAATGTATCTAAATGAGCAGGGTTTGGGCCAGGTTGAGGTCAGCCCGAGCCTGTCCAATTTATAAACCAGGCCTGAAGTTCAGGCATTGGATGTAAATTAATCACACCTGAAATTCAGGCTCGGAACCAGTTCATGACTGATGCAAACAAGCCCATACCTGACCTCTGGTTGGATTTAAATGGATAAGGTATTAAAACCTGTCTGTAGCAATGTATTCAATAACGGTAATGGCCACTATCGTTACCATTACGATATGGGTGTAGTGGCCGTAACAACCATTTTTTAAAAAACTGTAACGGCCGTTACAGCCCATATTGCGTAATGGTACCCACCGTTACTGTGTTTTTTGGATACCATGGACTCTGCAGGCCCACCCATTTATTTGACAGGGCTAAAAATGAGGCCCAGGCCTGACCACAAGCTAACTTTTACGTGCCCTTGGGAGCTGTTTTGGCCCAGGTCTGGAAGCCTGACCACTCAGCCGCAAAATTCTATCTGATATTGTGAACCCCATTAAGTTGTCTAGGTTGATTTTGTCAGGGATGATTTTTTTAGGAAAATTTGGAAGTGCTGCAGCTCCCTGTTTTCTCTTGGACCTCTAGAGCGACGAGAAGCCTATTGGATACTCTCTCTATATTTGTCTCATTTCTTTCATAGTGAAGGGCGTGAAAATGTTACAGTACAAAATGGTGCAGATGACTTTGATATAAGAGAAGAAAAACTGTTTTGGGAGGAAATACGGAGAGGATTGGTACACTCTGGAGCTAGTCCATCTACTCTTTCTTCTTTATCCTTTTCTTTTTGCTTAATATCCATCTTGATTTGCTAACATAGAACTTCCTCAATATTCTAATATGCTTTCTCTTTCTCTCTCTTGTTTTGCATATTAGGTGGATAAGGATGCCTTGGTGAGAAAGCAATCATTACATATTTTGAAAATATCATTGGGCCATGACTCTTGTAAACTAAGGAGTGAAGAAAGTCAAGGCTGCAGTGTTGTTTCAGATACTAGTGCAGGCGATAGAAATGGTTCAATGGCACATGGTATGACAAAGAGGGGACAGTGGGCTGAAAAGGAAGCCAAATCTTTAGGCGTGGGGCAAATATGCAATTCATCTGAACCCTTTTTGAACAACCAACAGAGATGGGCGGCATTCCTACTTTTGTATGAAATGCTTGAAGAGTATGGTGCACACTTAGTCGAGGCAGCTTGGACTCACCAGGTGTTGTGCCATGTGTTATTTGTTCAATTATTTGACCGATTTTCCCATATTTATTTTTATTTTTTTGGTCCATGAAGCAACCTTTTTTCTTGAAAGGTGAATTTATATTAAAAGGGCCAAAAAGCCCAAAAACGGAACAGACAAAGGAAAAAGGAAAACAAACCAGAACTAGAGAAAGAAAGAGAACGAAACGTCTTGAGGAGAGCCACGGAAAGGGGAAAGCAAAAGATTCAAGAGCGGGGGCTCAGCCCCAAGCCCGAACCCAACCCACTAAGCTTTGCCTGTAGCTCATTTCCCAACTGAATGAAAGATGAAACACAAAAACTGACTAACAGAGCAACTGGAATTGTTGAAGCAGCAGTTATTTCTTTCCGGCCAGATGGACCACGTAGCTGCAAGAAGAGCGAGTTTCCATGAAGCAACCTTGAGCAGAGAAGAAAGCATATTTTCCATTTGATAAACAAGTCATATTTTCTTCTCATTGTAACAATTTTTATACTCTGCAAAAGATTATTAGGAAAGAGAAAATGTATGAAAACAAGTATGGTAAGAACTCGAGGGTAATAAATCCAAGAATGGTCATGATTAATATTTCCTATAAATGGATGGATCCATGAAGTTGTCTAATCAGCTAGTGGGCTCCACATGATGGTAGGATTGGTTCACATTGTGGACGTGGTTCAGAAAGAGAGAATAGAAAGAGGAAGAAAGGAGAAACAAATGAGAGAGAGAGAATAGAGATGAGGGTTAACGCCCCCCCTCTTTTGTTTTATTTCAAGTCATTAATACACTAATGACTATAAATAACAAAAGCATGAATTCCCAACATGTCCTAAATAACTAGAATAGAGAAAAGAGACCAAGTGCTAAAGACAAGGGAGTCAATTGAGAACGAGATGGCCGTAACACTCCCCCTCAAGCTGGAGTGTATATATCATGAATGCCAACTTGACAAAGAGACAGTTTAGTTAACTACGACCTAGGGCTTTTGTGAACATATCTGCCAGTTGGTCTTGGGACTTGACAAATCGCATGCAAGTTTTCTTGCCACCAACCTTCTTGCTGATGAAGTGACATCTACCTTGATGTGCTTGGTTCTCTCATAATAGGCAGGTTGTTGGCAATATGAGAAGTTGCTTGATTATCACAATATAACATCACAGGAGTATTAACCATATATCCAAGGCTACACATTAACTTTCTCAGTCAAATGAGTTGACACGTTGCATGGACTATTGCCCTATATTCAACCTAACACTTGAATATTGCACTACACTCTGCTTTTTGCTCCTTCATGTAACTAGATTACTACCTATAAAAGTATAGTAGCCAATAGTAGATCGTCTGTTAGATGGAGAACTTACCAATCTACATCAAAATATCCTTCTACATGGAGATGACCATTTTGCTTATAGAGAGTACCACGATAGGCACTCCTTTTAAATACGAGAGGATACGAAACATGGTCTCCATGTGAGGAATCCGAGGAGCTTGCATAAATTGACCAATTACGTTGACCTGATATATGATATCAGGTCACGTAATTGTTAAATAGATCAATTTTCCAACCAATTGATAATATCTTCCTGAATCATCAACCAATTCTTTCTAATCTTTACTAAGTTTTTTATTTGCATTCATGAGAGTTCCAATGGAATTGGCTCCTAAAAGACCCGTCTTCTCCAATAAATTCATCACATTATTTCATTGTAACAGATTGATGCCAACTTAGAGGTATCTACCTCAACGCTCAAGAAGTACCATGCTGCCTATTATGCGATGTCAAGTTGGGTAATTGTTAAATAGATCAAAATTTCAACCAATTGATGGTATCTTCCTAGATCATCAATCAATTCTCCCTGATCCATAATAAGTTTCTAATTTGTGTCCATGAGAGTTTCAAGGGGCTTGGCTCTTAGACAGAATTGTCTCATTCAATAAATCCGTCGCATATTTTTATTGTGACAAATTGATGTCAACTTAGAGCTAAGCAGATGTGAAATGAAGGAATTTCGATTTCTCCTTTGTTTGGGCTCCAATGCCTCTGTGATGTAGGGAGTGGACTGCATGACCGAGGATGAGGATCGAGCACATTTAGGATGGAGGTGGACCAGAGGAAGGCTTAGAAAATCGTCCACCGACATCGTCCATCGACCGACCAATGCCTCCGGTCGACCGACCGACTTCTAACTTAGGTCAGACGACGGCCCTCTGTCGACCGGCCGACAAGCGCTGATTCTTGCGTGGAATTTTCAAATTTCTTTCCAATTTTCGCAGATTCTTTCCTAGTTTTCTTAGGACTCTTTTCTATTACTCTGGAGATTGCTAGGGTTTATTTCCTCTTTATATAGTTGATTAAAACTTGTTTTAAGTAGTTCATCTTTGATTAATACAAGTTATTTTGAGTTTATACTCTGTTTTGCTCATGGATTTGAAGAAGATCGGTTGAGGAGTCCTGATAGCTCCGTGGATTCAGAGTAGTTATCCTTGTGAGAGAGGGGGTGATCGATCTCACCCCGTCTTTGTTGCGCCACTATGAAATTCCAAGCACATGATCATTTTACAAGGCCGATCAAACCCCTAAATTTTTTCCCAAATGATCGAGTGGATTGAGAGAATTGAGCGAATGATTTTTTTGGGGTTGGAAGATTACAGGTGTTGGAGCTACTGGGTTTTGTAAACCCCTCTTTCGAAAGGATGGGTTTTGTTAGAATGATCGCACATGCGACGTGATCACATGTGTGGCCGCCTTGATTGGGTTCAGTCTTTATGCACTGGGGGCATGTGTACATGAGCCTTTGGCTCTTTGGTAGTGGGATTTAACTATTGAGGGTATTCTTGTAATTTCACATTTTAAAGTCAAATCCCTAATATAATAAAACAAGTGGTGGGACGTGTGGGGCTGCTAAAGCATCCCATTATCTCTCTCACGTTTCTCCTTCTTCTTTTCTATTCCTTTTTCTTTCTTTCTTTTTCTCCAAAATCAACATGGTATCAGAGCTATGTTGATCCATTTTTCTTCTTGATCTCACTTCTTTTTATTTTTCACTCTTTGGTGGGAAACCCTAATGTGTTTGGGTCTGACCTAAACTAATCTTTTCCGGTTGTTGTAGCCCCATGTGATGGTTGGTGAAATCGTGTTTAATGAAGGTGTATAAAGCTTGCTTTTGCATTCTACCCGTGTGATGAACAAAGTGGGCCATTTTTCATCTAGTATGCAATCTATAGTCAGTTTTCAAGCATAGAATTATATTTGAAGGCTGAAAATTCAGAAGTTTCATGAAGCCCTCTTTTATTGTGTTGATCAAGACAAGTTGAAGCTTGGAAGCCGGTATTGATTTAGTAGGTCAGTTTGTTGAAGGATTTGTGTTCAAGAAAAATGATTTGTTATTATTCAGATGGATTCCAAAAATAATCCCAACAGCAGTATTTTATCCTCATTGGATTTAGTGCCTCTCCAAATAACATCCATGAAATTGAATGGCACGAATTACCTATAGTAGTGGGCCACATCTGTAGAAGTTTTTCTGATTAGAAAGAGAAAAGTTTTTTTTTTGAAAGGCAAGAAGACTTTATTAAGGGCTAGCTACATAAGTGCTTGAAAAAAAAGGCTACACCCTAGCCTGAAAACATAGGCCACCGACCCAATCACGGCGCCCAATCCCTAAAGAGAGTCAAAACTTTGGAAAAAACCAAAGTGGAGGAGCAGGAATTGCTCCTGAAGACGCGATTATTCCTCTTCGCCCAAATAGCCCAACAAACAGCAAGAAGAAGGCATCTCCACTTCCTTTTCCCTAAGACTCCCCTGTCTTCCGCATGCCAGGAGCAGAACAGCTTGTTCAGGTTAAGCGGCATTACCCAAGACACGCCTGTCATCCTAAGAATGCTCCATTAAATGTCCGAAACAAATGGACAGTGAATAAGGAGATGATCCACCATCTCTTTGTGGAAAGTTAAATATTTGACATCCCCTAAACCTAATATCATTGTGACTGACTATGATAGTTAGGTGGCTGAGGATGCCTAAATTAGGGCATTGTTGTGGAATAGCATGGAACCACATCAATGCCAATGTAATTTTCCTCAACACCGCCAAAGACGTTCGGGATTTACCTTGAAGGAGATGTATTCTGGTGAGAAAAACTTAATCCGTATTTCCGAACTCCTACAGAATATATTCGCATTCCAGTAGGGAGATAGAAGTGTGGGAGAATATTTTTCTGCCATACGCAGCATGTGGGAAGAGTTGAATATATACCAATCGTGGTCAGTAGATTTTGAGGTTATGCTTAGGAAAATGGAGGAATTTCGAGTTGCCAAATTCCTCTCTGACCTTTGACCTGAGGTTGAGCCTGTAAATCCCAGATTCTCATAGGTAGTGAAATTCCCTCAGTGAGGGAAGTGTTTGCCAGAGTTTAGATGA
This sequence comes from Liriodendron chinense, assembly GCA_003013855.2. Lineage (NCBI taxonomy): Eukaryota > Viridiplantae > Streptophyta > Magnoliopsida > Magnoliales > Magnoliaceae > Liriodendron > Liriodendron chinense. The sequence goes on along the minus strand of PVNU02000637.1, from coordinate 5,864,349 downwards.
CAACTGGCATGTCTACTCAGAATTGCACCTCATTAGATTGTTTGGCTTTTATTTCTGCATCGGGCAGAGGTGATGGGGGAATTCGAGGTGGCCATGGTCGAGGTGGTAGATTTGGAGGTAGCTGTGGTCGCGGTAATCATCACTACACTCATTGTGGCCTCAATAATCATAATGTTGATTCATGCTGGGATTTATATGGGAAACCTGCCTGGGGTAATCAACTCAACTCACTAGAGGATAGTTCAGAAGGTTATGTATTTAATCCTGTCACCCCTACTAAGCTGAGTACTTCAGGTGACATAGTCACTATGTCCAAGGAAGTTATGCCAAGCTTCTGAAAAATCATTCCACTCATACCTCTTCCTCCATTGCTACCCTTGCTCAGTCAGGTACATCTTGTCTTACATTTTCTGAGAGTACTCCATGAATTATTGACCAGTAAGCGTAATTTGTTGTCCAAGTTAGTCCAGTCTTCATCTATTTCGTTTGTCACCTTGGCTGATGGTACTTAAACCAATGTATTTGGTGAAGGCACTATGTCCTATATTAGATCTCTCATTGTCTTCAGTTTTGTATATTCCCAAGTTCCCGTTGAGCCTATTAAACTAACCAAATCCCTAAACTGCTTTGTCAAATTTTATTTTTCTTATTAGGGCTGTAAATGGGTCAGCGAACCCGATGGGGTACCCAGACCCGACCCATTTAGACCCTACCCATTTGTTAAATGGTACGGGTCTGGGTCCAAGAACAGACCCATTTGCTAAATGGGTCTGGGTCTGGTTTCCTTCATATTAGGCCCGACCCAACTCGACCCGACCCGAACCTATTTAGTAAGTGGGCGGGTTTGGTCTATGTTTCAAGGGACCCATCCAGCCCAGACTCGTCCAAACTCGATTTTAAGGCTTGTTAAAATGCTTGCATACTAGATCCAGACCTAGACCCATTAGACCCGACCCATTTATAAATGGGTCTGGGTGGATCTCCCTCTACCAGACCCAAATGGGTCTGATGGGTTGACTCGGACCCGACCTAGACCTGCCCATTTAGTAAAAGGGTCCGGGTCTAAAATTTGGATCCAGACCCATTTAGTAAATGGGCGGGTCTGGTTTTGGCTAAACCCACCTCAAATCCGACCATTTACAGCCCTACTTCTTATTGTGAGTTTTAAGATATAAAGACGGGGAGGATGCTTGGTGGAGGGCATGAATCTAATGGACTCTACTATCTCAAAAGTGGAACGACCAGAGCTGGAGCCGCATTGTAAACTAACATTTTTCCTCATCAATGGCATTCCAAACTTGGGAACCCATCTTTAAGTAATTTGAAGAGTCTTGTCCTGTCTTTCTCCTATGTGTCTAAGTTAGAACGTGAACTCATGAAGCTTGTGAGTTAAGCAAGCATCACAGAGTGTCTTTTATGTCCCGTGAAGATACAGTTAGTGATAAACCATTTTATTTAATACATTTAGATGTTTGGGGACCCGTTCATATTTCTAGTTTATTTGATTTTAAATATTTTATCATCTTTGTCAATGATTGCTCTAGAATGACATGGTTATATTTGATGAAAGATCGTTCTGAAGTGTTTATGTGTTTTAAAGAGTTTCATGCTCAAATTCAAACTCAATTTGATGTTAAAATGTGTGTTCTAAGATCAAATAAGGTCAAGGAGTACACATCAAATCTTTTTCCCTCCTATCTCTTATCTCATGGCATCATTCATCAAAAGTCCCATGTACACACTACAGCAAAATGGAGTCATGGAGCATAAAAACCGTCGTTTGCTTGAAGTGCCTAAGGCATTATTATTGGACATGAAAGTTCCAAAGAGTTTTTGGGATGATGCTGTTTTAGCTGCATTTTATCTTATAAATTGGATGCTCTCGTCATTATTAGGAGGTAAAACTCCTTTTTCTGTCTTGTATCCCTAGTATCCTTCCTTTTCTTTTCCTCTTAAATGTTTTGGATGCATATGTTTTGTACATCAATTCGATCATATCTCCGATAAATTTGAACCCAAAGATGTAAAGTGTGTTTCTGGAGTACTCAAATATTCAGCATGGCTACAAATGCTATAATCCTATCACCCGTAGACAATGTGTCCATGTATATCACCTTCTTTGAAAATACTCCATATTTCTCTGATAATGGGAAGACGTTGCAACTTTCCAAAAACTCTACCACCCTTCTTGTGGCGACGGACACAAATTTACCTAGAAAGCAAGCCACCGAGTCACATCCTAATCCACCACCGTTGTAGGTCTACTCCAGACGTTCCAATAGAAGGACTGAAGTGCCTATTAATGTGCCCTCCGCTAGTTCTACCAATCCATCTGAAGATCTTGCTCTTTAGTCTCCACCAAACTTGTTGAATGTAGTTGATCAACGTATTGCTATTCGAAAGGGTATACATTCTTGTACTCTACATCCTATTTCCAATTTTGTTTCCTTAAATGGTCTATCACTTTCATTTTCATAGTTTGCTTTGTCCTTGTCGTCTGTGTTTGTCCCTCGATCGTTTCTAGAGGCTCTTCATACTGATGGCTGGAAAAGAGCTGTGGAAGAAGAAATAGTTGTGCTTCATCAAAATCAAACTTGGACTTTGGCTAAGTTACCTGCAGGGAAACGTGCAGTAGGGTGCAGATGGGTATATATGGTGAAGTACAAGTCTGAAGGCATTTTGGATTGTTTAAAGGCCCGATTGGTGGCAAAATGGTATGCTCAAACTTTTGGAGTAGACTACTCTGAAATCTTCTCCCCGGTGGCCAAGCTTCATTCAATTCGTGTGGTGATCTCTATTGCTGCAAATTTGAACTGGCCCCTATATCAACTGGATGTGAAGAACGCGTTTCTTTATGGCGGTTTTCTTAAAGAAGTATACATGGAGCAACCGCCTGAGTTTGTTACTCGGGGGGGGGGGGGGTTGATAAATTCTGTCGGCTAAGAAAATCAATTTATGGGTTGAAGCAGTCTCCATGCGCGTGGGTTAACAAATTTAGTAACATGGTAATTCAGTTTGGGATGAAACGCAGTTAGGTTGATCACTTAGTCTTTGTTAGGTAGAGTGAGACTAACACTTTGATTCTTGTTGTTTACGTGGACGACATCATCATTACTGGAAACGACGGTAAAGGCATATCTGTGTTTAAAAAATTCTTGCAGCAACACTTTTGTATAAAGGATTTAGGTTACCTTCGATGCGTTCTGGGTATTGAGGTAACTAGGTCAAAATTGGGAATTAATTTATCACAAAGGAAATATGTTATTGACTTGTTAGAAAAGACAGTTTTACTGGGGGCTAAGCCGGTTGTAACTCCCATGGACACAAACTCTTAAGTTAAGTGCAGATGAAGGTGACCCGTTTGATGATCCAGGCAAATATTGCTAGTTGGTTGGTAAATTGATTTATTTAACCATTACACAACTGGATATTACTTATCCAGTCAGTGTAGTTAGTCATTTTATGCAAGCCCCTCGTGTATCTTATATGGAAGCTTGTTCTGCATACTTTAATATTTGAAGGGTGCCTCAGGCCGTGGAATTCTCTACAAGCGAAATGCACACCTTAGAGTGGAAGGATTCTCTGATGTAGACTGGGTTGGATCTTCTTTAGATAAACGATCGATCCACCACAGGTTACTGTTTCTTTGTAGGAGGTAATCTTGTTATCTGGGGAAGCAAGAAGCAACAAGTCGTTGCTCATTCTAGTGCAGAAGCAAAGTATAGAGGCATGGCCCATACCACGTGTGAACTTGTGTGGCTGAAGATGTTGATTTGTGAGTTAGCTTGTTATTTGGAGAAGCAACAAGCAACAAGTCGTTACTCATTCTAGTGCATGAAGCAAAGTATAAAGCCATGGCCTATACCACGTGTGAGCTTGTTTGACTGAAGACGTTGATTTGTGAGTTAGGTTTTGTGGTTGATACTCCCATGAATCTATATTGTCATAACCAAGCTGCATCACACATCGCCGATAATCCAATTTATGATGAGAGGACCAAGCATATTGAAGTGGACTATCACTTCATCAGAGAGAAGGTTGCAAATAAGGAAATATCAACTCCATTCATTAAATCTGAAGATCAAGTTGCCAACATGTTCACAAAGGCTTTAAGTCGAGCTCATTTAGATAGATTTTTTGATAACCTGTTCATTTATGATATACATGCTCCAACTTGAAGGGGAGTGTTAGAATGATCACATGTGTGACACGATCACATGTGTGGACACATCCACACTTATGATGTGATCACATGTGTGACCACCTTGGTTGGGTTTAGTCCTTATGTTTGGGGGCATGTGTATATGAGCCTTTAGCTCTTTGGCAGTGGTTTTTAACTATTGAGGGTATTATTGTAATTTCACATTTTTAAGTGAAAACCCTAATATAATAAAACAAGTGGTAGGACGTGTGAGGCTGCTAGAGCATCCCATTCTCTCTCTCAAGTTTTTCTCCTTCTTCTTTTTTGCTCCTTTTTTCTTTCTTTCTTTATCTCCAAAATCAATAGGTTTTATTTGGAGAGAAATTATTGTGAGTCGTACACTATTTAAAACAATTCATACGCTCCAGCTGCACGCTTTTAGGCCAAATGTAGATGGTTAGGATTGTTTGATTGATGGGATAATAGAGATATGCTCCATCCACAATAGGGACCACAATTTGGATGGTTAGGTTGATCTAATGTGGTGTCATGTGGGATGAGGATGAGTCACCACCATTTCCAAACAGATGTTGAACTAAGAGGGAAGAAACACGTAAAAAATGTCTTCACAAAGCATATGGCACGTACGCTACTCTATGCGTAGCGTACGTTACATACCGTGTAGTGTTTGTTACATCACATACGCTATCGAAAACCCGAGTCATGGTATGTATATTTCCTAGCATTATCAGAATATAAAACACACACCTTAGAATTGAATTACATTTGTGCTTCCATATGAAATTCTTTAAAAATAAAAATAAAAACACTTTTGACCTAATAGCCTTATCAACAATATCCCAACACGTATCAATTGTGTGGTTACCGAGACCACAATGAGTGCATTGCTGATTACCTTGACCATGGCCACGACTCTCATTGAAGTCTGTACCATGGCCTCTTCAATTATTTTTTCCTCCAAAGTAACCTACCATTGAATCTCTACCACCAAAATAGCCACCATGGCCATGGGGCCCATGACTTCCCCCATCTCCTCTACTAGATATAAAAATAAATGCAAAACGATCTAACAAAGAGGGACCCTATATACTGACTGCAAACTGGACACAAGTGAATGCCTTAGTGATGGATGGAATCTTGCTACCTCCAAGAACATGAGCTTGGACAGGCTCGAACTCAAGATGAAGATCAGTGAGGAATTTAGCAACATAGAATTCCTCTCCCTATTGTCTCATAGTCTCATAATCAGTAGACAGTGGCTGGTATACATTTAGTTCTTTCCACATCTCTTAAGGCTGAATAATACTCTTAAATGCTTTTATCTCCTTTTTGAAGAGCGAAGATATTCTCAAGTAACTCGTAGATCTGTGTTCTCTTCGCCCAAACACATTTCTCTCAGATTTTCCCATAGTTTGCAGCCTTTAAAAAGATAACGTTTGCAGTAATCTGAGGCGCCATGCTATTTCATAGCAACCCTTTAATATGAGAATCCTCCGCCACTCAATCTTCGTATTGTATTGGACCTTCTTCAGATGCAGGGGAAGTCAAATATTTTAATTTCCTTTTGCCCGTAAGGAAGAGCTCTACCGATTTGGCCCATTGTAAGTAATTTGCTCCATTGAATTTTAGTCGATGTAATCTGAAAGTTTATCGACTCTAATGGAGATGAAAGATTAGTCTTGGCTTCATTATTGACATCCATAGATGCAGGAGAAATCAATCACACGAGGGAAGAGCGTTTGACTTTTAACTTACCCAACATGTATTTCAGAAACCTATGTATATCAACGAACATGATCATTTGATGGCATTTCTTGTTTTAAAACCTCCACATGTACACTGGTTCTTTAACCCCTTGCTATACACAACTTCAACCTCAAATCTGATCATAAATCTGGCTGCAGATACATGATGCCCCACTTTTGTCCATCATGATGGATCCATGTATGAAAGTGGTCCTCACACATGCACAGGGCATGATCACACAACCCGCCATAGGTTAGTTGAGAGAGATACGAGTGGATCAATCCCAAACGGCTTTAGATTTTCACCTTAAAACAATAAAAGAAGAAAGGAAAGGGAAGAAACGTTGAGGATGGAGGGATATTTTAAGTCATAAATTCAATAATGACCATTATGCCCTTAATAACAAAATCAAGAATTCCCATCATGTCCTAAATAATTAGTATAGAGAAAGGAGACTGATTACTAAAGATAAGTGAGTCCAATGAGAAAAAGATGGCAGTAACACAAATGATGGTCCAATTAATCCATGGGCCATGCAATTGGACTACTATATATTAAGCCATTTTTATAGAAAAAAATAGCAGTGTTCTATAGGTACCCTTATTTTTGTCACTAATTTCTGGGTTGCCTTTCAGGTACTAAATGACAAAAAATTGGCTACATCTGAAAGCTTATTGAGTTAGCTTTTAAACGAGCCAAAGATCATACAATTCTTGCATGAACCGAGCAAGTTATGATTGATTTATTGAAGGACAATATGGTTATGGTGATATTTTATGCATTTCTAATATTATATGAAAATAAATAGTTAGTATTTACTCGTTGATTGTAATCAACCTATGTAATAGACTATTAGATAGTGCTTGATTGTAATCAACCTATGTAGTAGTCTATTACAGTGCACCTGTAGGAGTTTTAACTTCTCATTGCCGATCTCTAGTGTGGATAAAGGAGGGTTGCATCAGGTTGGCAGCTAGCGTCAAAATTATGCCGTAACTTCCAACCTGAATATGAACAATATGACATTCCAATCTCATGCTAGGGCATAGTTATGGCCCTTGATAGAGTGGAATGGTGGAAAGGATTCATGTAGCCGAACCCTATTAGGTGGGATTAGGCTTAGATGATGATAATGATTAATTGGTTAGTATTAGAAATTTTGGATGGGTAGGATTAGCTTTAGGTTTTTATGCTTTTGAGATGTAAATGTAATGTCAAGTTTCTTTTCTGAAGGAATGTTGAATAGTGAATGAAAAGTAGTTTTCTTTGTTCTTCTTCTTATTCTTTTCCTGACCCTGTTTGGAATACTTTGGGGTTCAAAACTTCAAATGCTCCTATCTGTGTTGCTTTTCAACCAGAAGTTCTAGGTTTGATGTGACATCTAAGGGGAGTCTTTTCTCCTCATTTTTATTGGTTAATAATTGTTGTTCAAAGTCAATTGTTAGCAGCTAGTTTTGTAAATCTTCTTCTGCTCACGGGAAAACTCTATATCAAGATACCCATATTTTTCTAGCATTGTAATGAATATCAAATCAAAATTTGTTTGTGAACGTGGGTGGTCTTTATGACCTATTTATGCAAAATTCAAACTAATTGCTGCGTACTGTCCACAGCTAGCGGCTAGTTCTGGTGACTGACCAAATTATCTTTCCAGGTATCTTTGTTACTTCGGTTTTCTTGGACACCTGATTCAAATATGGATCATGTTGGTAGAGGCGTTTATCATTTTCAGATGGAAGCTTTAGAAGGAATCTTTAGCTGGTTAGCAGTTTTATGGGAGCGAGGATTTTGTCATGAGAATCCTCAAGGTATACCAGGGATCCTAATTTCGATAGTTGTACTGCACAGGGAGTAATTTTGTAGTTTGTTCAGTAATTTTACTACTGAAAGAGCTTAAAGAGAACTTAGTTATGAAAGTATTTTATCCATTCTGAATATGTTTCCTTTTTGATGCACTATGCTGCAGTGCGGTGTTTGATCATGCAATCGTTTTTAGGCATCAATTGGGAGAATAATGGAAACTCTGCCAAACTAGTGCTTGAAAGTTTCATAGTCGGCCCATTCATACAAGGGTTGAATGATGCTGTACACCACAAAGACTTCGGTTAGTTTTTCAGTTTAAGTACTTAGCCTTTTAGCTTTAACGCTTAAATTAATGATGTTCTTGAATGGAAAGGGTTTCATCATACACTCTAGGCATCTACATGCTGACAGTTTAAGGCAAGATATAAATTTTTATTTGTGGGAAATTTCTCTTAACATACTGCCAACTCATGTAAATAGTTACCAATCATGTTGGCATTCTTTTTGTGTGAATGTTCAGGTTTGTTTACCGTGATTGGTTGGTTGCAAGCTTGTTCATTGTGATGAGGAGTTAGTGCCCTGGGCATTTCTGTTTGCAGCTTTGTCTTGAAAAAAGTGTTTATATTTACAGTTCCAGGAAATATATATTGAGCAGTTATCTCATTGGAATATACATATGTTCGTAATGTATTAGAATAGTTATGATCTTATTTTCTTTGATACACTACATAGAAATTCAAAATTTGAACTACAAACTGCCATGTCTCCCACTCGTTAGATGAGCTCCTAGAGATAGTGTAGTGTGTGTGAGTGATCCAGGGTTCAATCCCTGGAAGTGTTACCTTTCAAAAAAAAAAAAAAGGGCCATGTCCAAAAGTTTTGAGAGTGCCTATGCATGTGGGTTTGATGCAACAAGTAACAGAAGTTCAGATCCAGACCTGTATTTTCTTTATCCGAATCGAAAACCTCTAAGAAAAGTCATGAATGCTGCAAGACATAAGAATATAGGACTGGATTAATGCCCTACTAACTACCAGCTTCTATGCTAGTATTTACAGGCAATAACACCTCTTCTTCTACCGATTGGCAACACATGCTAGGGTGGCAACTGGAAAACTTAATTCCTTTAATCCATTTATACCATATGCAAGGCAGGTCTCTCTATAGACCTTAAAAAAAACCTCCTAGATCTTGACTTATGCTATTTCAATCTTTTAAATATCTCTCTAAATAATATAAGATAGACACCTAAACTTATAATGCAAGAAAATAAATAAAACATCTTCCAAAGATCTCTATAGCTGGACGGAAATGTTCAAATAACCCTGCATATGGGCTGATTTACATTCACCGATGTCAAGGGGCATTTTCTATCTTGGACACATATCATTGCTCAGGGGCAGCTACAACATTATTCAGAAACCAGTTGATGTAGGGAATTATAAGACCATTTATGGATCTAGTGGACCCCACAGACCATTGCACATGCTATCAATCAATGCCATCCAATTGGATCTGGGGACATTGAAGTCCAATCAGGCCACTGATCTTGGACTGATGAATCATCCATATCCACAGTAAGACCAATTTGGGCACTTGCAATGCTCCAGATCAGCAATCTAGACCGTTGAATGGCCCAGAGCTGTGATATGGATAGGATCTGCCAGATTTTATATTAGAAGTGTTGGATCATGGGCCTGATTTGCATTCTGGTCAGATCTTTATTCGTCCAGCTTGAGTGGTGTGGGTGCATCCTCTAATTGCTCCTGTGTGGTCTGAGATGCATCAAAGATGCACGCAAGGATATGGTTACATGTGGATGTAAGTAGGGTACTAGGTTTTCATGTTCCTCAATTTATTCATGTTTTAGCGTCTGTGCTGAACTGAATTTCTTTAACTCATGTCCATTCGATTTCTTTATCAACCCATTGTCATATGTTAATCACATGTAGATTTGCTTACAGTTTTTCTTTTTCTTTTTTCTAATTTATTTATTAGCATAAAGGTCTATCTAAATTGTTCCTGAACCTCAAGTGCAGGCTGTGGTAATGATTTGGTGGGTTTCATCTCTCATGTTTGAATTCCATCATATGAATGTGTGAATTGCAGGTTTAAAAGGAGTCTACTCTTCAGAAACAATTAAAGGTGCTAGCAAATTTCTATGCCAGTTTTCCAGTTACTTCTCCAGTAGGTATGCATCCATCCCCCCCCCCCCCCCCCCCCCCCCCCAAAGATTTCTAGCTTTTTTACTCCGGTCTAGTTTGACTATTGAAGGGATTTTATTTAGTTGTATAGCCAGAGAAAAAAAAAATTGCACAAATTTCCCCTTTGGAGGACCTTACTACCTGTGGGTGCAGAACACACTTGGCTGGGGCATACCAAATGCCATTAATTACATCTCTTTGGAGAAAACCTCTGGTTAAATGGAAAACCAAATATTCAACACTAAATGTGTGCATGTGGTGAATAGTTGTTTGCGCGCACTGTGTCAGGTGATCTAGTGATCCCAGTGTATTTTTTGTAGCTCCACAAGTTGAACTGTTGATGTTTCAATTCCACTGGTTGTAGCCATTCGATGTTAAGGATGTCTCATAGATGCTGATGTTAATGCAAGCTTATTAGATATTGTTTGTCGGGCACGTCTAATAGCTATTGGGCGTCAAGATATCTTTCTACCATCAAGCGTTAAGATATCTATAGCCTTGGGTGGTTGAAGTGCCTCTAGCGTTTAGAAGATTTGTAGCTGCAAAGTGTCTGAGTGCCTCTAGCTGAGAAGCGTGCAGAGGATCCTGTTGGCGGTGAAGCACTCACAGCGATTGATGGGACAATGACCCATTAATTGAAGCATATGAAGGCGACTACAGCCAAACGAGACTGATGGATGTAGCCTGATTGGGACTATTGTTTGTCCGAACTGGATCTCTGTTGCAAGGGCACTCTGGTGGGACTAAGCAGGGTCAGATGGTAGCCCATATGCTGGTTAGGACTAGTTGTAGGCCAGGAGAGCACACCAGAAACTTGTGTGGTTTAGTGGCAGTGAATGAGTCATGTGGATGTTGTCAATTTTTTTTTTTTTTTTTGAGTGATGAGAAAAGATTTTATTGCAGAAGGCTGAAGCCAGGATAAACAAAGGGAAGAAAGAGAAAAACTATACAAGAAACCTGACAAACTTTATATATCTACCCAACTATTTGGAACAGAGACTACACTCTTCGAGACCAAAGCCCATTCTTTAACATGTCTCTTTGCTAGCTGAAAGACCTCCTCCGCACTCCCCGACCGATGTCTGAAGCATCTATTGTTCCTTTCCTTCGAGGGGAACCATAGTAAATCGTATTGTCAAAATCGTTATCGTATCGCAAATCGTAGTAGTGTTGAATTGTATTGAATCGCAAATTGTATCGTAAATCGTAAGATTTTTTTTACAATTTTCTTTAAAAATTGAAAAAAGTATGAAAAGTATAAATAAATCAGATTTTTTTTTTAAAACTCATCAATCTTCCTTTTGCCATCAATGCGCACCAAGTAATACCATGTCATGATATTGTTAAAGGATTCTTATTCCTTTATTTTGTTTGACTTTTAAGAAATTTCCCTTTAGAAAATATACAAGAGTCCTTTAATAATTTATGTTCTTGTGTCTTCCTTGAAAATGTAGAATCACGGTGAAAAAGCACTTTGGGGGGGGGGGGGGGGTTGTGAACGGTGTTGTCTAGCCTTTTGCTGTGCTCTCTCAAACACCAGCAGACCCCAAAGCATGGCCAGCACTTGGGAGGTCTTCCTCGGGCCTCCCCCCCTACTCAGGAGCCCACAGTGGCCCTCCTCCCTTCAAGCACACCCAACCACTGGAGCTTCTCGTTCCCCCTTCGGAGGTGATCCACTCCAGCGAGCCATTAAAGGCAGCTGGGGGCCCACGTCAAGTGGTTGACCACCGATTCCAAAGTACCCCCTGCGATCCATTCAAGGAGGGAATACTTTGTGGCCTTTGATACTGTAGACCAACAAAAAAAAAAGATATTTTGATTTTGAAACAGCATTCCATAATACATATAAGTTAAGCATGATCGTAACCATCCACAGAAAAACATCACAGATAAGTCATATCAATTTGGTGTTTCGATCAATTAAGAAGTTAGAAATTATATAAAAAAAACTACATGATTTAACATTGAAGAGTATATATATCATTTAATCTCTTATAAAATAAAATAAAATAATTTACCTTTTCTAAACGATTCTTAAAGTTCCCATCAATTTAAGAACATAAAATGAAAGCCAAGTGAAGCTTAAAATAGAAGAGAACAAGTATAATTTGAATCGTCAATCGGGATTTAAATCGTAAATCGTACTATTCAAATCATATAATCATAGGATTCATATAAAAAGGGATTCAACGTTGGGATTCAAATCGTTTTGCTTAAGGTTCGACTAAAATCGTAAATCGTAGGATTTTGACAACACTCATGCCTTGCTTGCAGAGCACACGCCATACATGTGTTTTAGAAGCAAGTCCAAGTGTGTGAATTTAGTGCGTTAGGGCTTAGCTTTGTTTACTCTAAAGGGTGTGCTTAAAGGTCAAGTGCAGATGCACACTCAACGCAGAGGATATATTCACCAGGTGCTGGAGGTAGTCCTGGTTTAGGACCATCTAACATCGTGTTACTAGTTCGGTCAACAGTAGCATTGGTTCGTCACTTAACAACGCTGATGCAGCAACAAGCTACGGTTCATAAACATGAATATTGGCTAAGGGCCCGTTTGGTTTACCGATTACAACAATTATGTGTGGTAAATGAGTAATGATTATCATTAATATGATAGTTGGAAGTAAAACAAGGTAGTGGTTGTACACAATACTCTTCCGTTACTCCGCTTCTGAAATGTAAAGTACTTTCCCTAGTTAGATACACTTGGATGTAATTTCGTCAATGTGTTATGTCCACACTACCCATCCATTTTGCAATATCATTTCAGGGCATATCCCAAAAAATGTAGTTCGAAAGCTCAAGTGAACCACACTGCTAGCGTTTAATCCCCATTGTACATTTCCGCTTTGGATGTCTCATTTTTTATCTCATTCCATAAAATGATCATGCAAGATGGATGGACAGTGTGCATATAACACATACATCATGGTGGGGCCCACGAAACTATGCCACGTAAACACACTTACGCCAATCAATCTCTTGCGGCGACTCTAAAGGATTACAGTGATTTGACCTTTGGCAATATCCAATCACAGGTAAGATGTAATGATGTGAGTTTTACACCACATTACTGTGGTAGTCCATGAACCAAACAGGCCCTAAGTGGTTGTAGGGGCCACCCTAGTCCCTACTTGTGTTGCGACTATGGACCTTAGCGGATGGGTAAAGGAGGGGGTTGAGGTGGTGCATGTGTTTCCATTTGGCTCGGCTGATAAGGTTACTCAATGGTCAATGCTTGTTGACATGGCATAGCAAGAAAGCAACAAAAAGGTTGCTTACACCTCTGTGTGTGAGCAATCAAGTGTTCATTGTGTGGTAGACATTGCAAGATGATGTGTATAGCACCAAATGTTTAGCGAAGAGTGTAGATTGCACACAGCCTTTTTTTTTTTAGGGCCAACAACATGTCATGGCGAAGATTTTGACCGTCGCTAGCTGCTGCACTGGATTTTTATTATAGCACCTCTTTTGTTGATGCTAGCTAACGCAAAGGGTTTTGAAGAATCCTTGAAGCAACTTAAGATTTCCAACAGAAGAAAGAAAGAGGAGTTTTGAGAGAGAGAAGAAGAGAGGTTAGGTCTCAAAACCTAATCCTCTAAGTTTTATTATAATAGGGCTTATTTGCCTTTTACAACTTACTACCTTAGAAAAGAGGAAATAACATAAAGCCCCTTATGTTTCAACACTCCTCCTCAAGTTGGTGCGTGAATATCTATCATACCCAACTTGCCAGAAATCTCATGAAGAGTAGTGGAATTTAGAGCCTTTGTAAATATATCTGCCAACTAATCTGAAGAGTGAACGAAGGGTGTGGAAAGTTCTGAAGCAATCTTCTCTCGAACGAAATGGATATCAACCTCAATATGTTTAGTCCTCTCATGAAAAACTGAGTATGAAGCGATATGAATGGCTGCTTGGTTGTCACAATAGAGAGGAATGGTTGAGTCAGAGAATTAACCTAATTCTTTCATGATGGACTTTAATCAAAGTAGCTCGCATGTCCCATGAGCAATAGCTCTGTACTCTGCCTCTGCACTTAACCTGGAGACCACATGTTGTTTCTTACTTCTCCAAGTCACAAGGATTCCTCCCACAAAAGTACAATATCCAGACGTAGATTTTCTATCTGTAGAGCAACCTGCCCAATCCGCATCCGAGAAACCACATATATTCACATGTCCATGATTCATGTACAAAATTCCTCGACCTGGACACGTCTTTAAGTATCTTAGGATATGATGAATCGCCTCCAAGTGAGGCTTCCTTGGAGAATGCATGTATCGGTTCACAATACTCATTGCTTGAGTAATATCTGGCCTTGTGATTGTCAAATAAATTAATTTCCCAACTAGTCTCTGATACATGCCAGTGTCTTCAAGCTTGTCACGTATGTCTGCATGCAGTGAGTGTTTCTGCTCCATATGGGAAGGCGATGGTCGAGAACCCAACTTTCTTGTCTCCTTCAGAAGATCAAGGGTATATTTTCTCTGAGAAATGAAGATGCCCTTTGATGAGCGGGCCACCTCAATTCCCAGAAAATATCACAGACAACCCAAGTCCTTCACTTCAAACTCCTTGCTTAGTCGATGTTTGGTTTGTTGGATGAATCGCAAGTCATTACCAGTAAGGACAATGTCGTCCACATACACAAGCAGAATAGTTCTTCCCTCTAGGAGTGAATGAATGAACACTGTATGATCTGTTTGGCAGCGCTTGAACCCAAAGGAGAGAACTACAGAACTAAAATTTTCAAACCAAGCTCTGGGAGACTGTTTTAAACTATACAAAGCCTTTTTTAGCTTACACACCTTTCCTGACTCCCCCTTAATTTGAAAACAAGGGGAAAGTTCATGTACACCTCCTCAGTCATATCACCATTTAGAAAAGCATTTTTGACATCCAATTGGAACAGAGGCCAATCCAGGTTAGCCACTAGAGAAAGGATGAGATGAACATTATTGAGTTTTGTTACAGGAGAAAAAGTCTTAGTATAATCAACTCCGAAAAGTTGAGTGTAGCCCTTAGCCACCAGTTGAGCTTTGTATCTTTCTACAGTACCATCTGCACGATATTTGATGGAGAAGACCCATTTACAACCAACTGTCTTCTTCCCAGGAGGTAAAGAGATAACATCCCATGTACCACTCTTGTGTATAGCTTCTATCTCAGCTTCCATAGCTTGTTTCCAAGCAGGTACTGCCAAAGCATCACGAACAAATCTGGAAATAGTATGAGAATATATAGCTTCTAAGAAGGAACAATAGGATGGTGACAGGGACGCATAATACATAAAATTTGATATAGGATGCAAAACTAGATGATGACTACGAGTGTGAGTTGCAACAGGAGAGGAAGAGATACTTGAGGTTAGAGTCGGATCCATTGTCACAGATTGAACTTGAGTTGGTCTTACCCGCTGACGAACATAGGTAATGAGTTTCTTCAGTTCACTAGTAGCCGGCGGAGTGACCAATGCAGGTAATGGAAGAGTAGTTAAGGAAGAGCCAAGTTCGACATTAGCACTGTAGAAAGCACGATTCTCAAGAAAGGTGACATCCATGGAAACATAAAGCTTCCTGCATGTGGGATCATAGTACCTATACCCCTTATGTTGCATAGAATATCCAATGAAGATACATTTAATTGCTCTGCAGTCAAGTTTGTCTCTGGAAGGACTAGAGTTATGAATAAAACAAATACACCCATACACACGAGGGATAATATGGAATAATGGTGAGGATGGAACCAGGATGTGCATTGGGATTTTCTTTTGAAGGACACGGGTTGGAAACCGATTAATCAAGAAACAGGCTGTCAGAAACTGCGGCTGACCAATATGACTTGGGAACATTCATCCCTAGTAATAAAGAACGTGTAACTTCTAATAAATAGCGATTATTTCGCTCGGAAATCCCACTTTGTTGAGGAGTATACACGTAAGAAAGTTGATGAATAATACCATTATCCTGGAGATAGTTCGTAAATGACTTGGATGAATATTCCCCTCGATTGTCAGACCGCAAGGTCTGAATGGAACAACCATATTGATTTGTCACCAGCTTGTGAAATGTTTGAAACAATGAGAATAATTTATCACGTCGACGCATGAGATATACCCATGTTACTCGTGAGAAATCATCAATGAAAGTAACAAAGTATTTGAACCCATCAAACGAGGCTACGGGACTACCTCCCCATATGCCAGAATGGACAAGTTCAAATGCTTTGGTACTTTTATGTTCAACGACAGGGAATGAATTACGGATGTGTTTGCTAACTTGAAACACTTCACAACCAGTAATATCATCACTTTTATTTAAATTTGAAATAATAAAGTTTAAGACACGACTTGGAACATGGCCCAATTGAGCATGCCACAAGCTTATAGACTCATTATTTGAAGCAGTAATTAGAGCAGTAGTATCAACATAAAGACAAGAGCCACTACTACTATTAGTGAATGCCGTCAATAACTCCCATTGTTGTAGAAAGTAAAGACCATCTCGTTTAAATCCCGTACCAATAATCCTCCTCGTACTCAAGTCCTAAAACATACAAGATTTGGGAGAAAAAGTTATTCTGCAATTCAGAGCACGGGTGAGACTACTAACATAAATTAAATTCACATGAAATTTTGAAATATACTGGACATTTGGGAGAGTAAGAGAGGAGGATACACGAACAGAACCAATAGATTGTACAGGAGTGGTGCTACCATCAGCAAGACGAACAAATCGAGAACAGGATGTAACAGTAGAAGATGTAAGGAAGTGACGCATACTAGTCATATGATCAGAAGCCCCAGAATCGATGATCTCAGTGGATGGGGCTGAAGAATCATGCAAGACAGTACTTGTGGTTGCAACGAAGGTAGTGGATGAGGGCCGTAGATCAAAGGAAGACGTAGTGGATGTAGAAGGCTGCAGCGATCTCAGGAGTTCCATAACTTCTGCTCTGGTCATCAATGTAGACTTAGAAGGAGAAGTATGAGGGATTCTAACATTATCCATAGGTTGTTCCTCAACATCTATTGTGGCAGCATGTGCTGAGAGATAGCCATGTATTTTGAAGCATTGTTCCACTGAATGCCCTGAGCTGTTGCAGTGAGTACAGAAGTAACGTGAACCTCCACGTCCACGACCTCGACCACGAACTGAGGAACTACCACGTGAATCAAAACGGCCACCCCTTCCATTAGGTGAAACAGTGGAAGATGTAAAAGCTGCTCGCTCTTGTGCAGGAGATGATAAAGTAGTAGGCATGGTCATCACTTGACGACGACTCTCCTCTATATGAACAATGAAGTAACCTGTCTCAAGCGATGGAAATGGGATCGTAGCAACCAGCTGGGTACGAAGGGACTCGTAGTCTGCATTTAGCCCAGCGAGAAATTTGTAAGTTTTGGCTTTGTCTTTACGTTTGCGCACTATTTCAGCACTGCTACTATCCGGTAGTTCACTTAATGGTTGCAAATAACTCAACTTTTCTCATCTGCTCTGTAAGGCCCCAAAGTACTCGGTGATTGACATATTAGTTTGACCTAGTGAGTAAAGTTCGGTTGTCAACTGAAAAATGTGAGGTTCATTTTAGGTCGTTCCATATGATTTTTTGGAGTGCAGTCCATAAAGCTGTGACACTTTTATAAAAGAAATAAGCAGATGCAACATGTTGTTCCATAGAATTTAATAACCAGCCCATAACAATGGCGTTTGCAAACTCCCATGCATCAACTTTTGTGGGATCTGTAGGTTTCTTGTTGGCACCTGTTAGATATCCGAATTTTTCTTTTCCAACAACATACATTCGGACTGCTCGGGACCACAACAGAAAATTTTTTCTATTGAATTTGGTGGAAGTAATAGAGAGTAGGCCCTAAGAAGATTTCGAATCCATAGTTGCAGCAATCTCAAGGAAAAACTAAATAAATACTCAATCCAGGTGGCCAAAAAAGCTTCAATCATTCCGAATGGCTTTGAATAGGCTCCATTGTAAACAAATAGCCATCTGGAGACCCATGAATATCAGCTTCAACATCAGATTGTCAATCTGGCAGCCCCAGCGGCGTCAAATCTGCACTCCAACGACCCTGGGGGGTCGGATCTAGCTTCCAGCAGCCCTGCCGGTGTCACATCTACAGTCCGACGGCCCTAGGGTGGTCGGATCTGGCTTCCGGCGCACCTGCCGACGTGAGATCTGAGGTCTGACGACCCTAGGGTGGTTGGTTTTGGCTTCCAGCGTACTTGCCGGCGTCAGAGTAGTAGTCCGACGGCCCTAATGGCGTCGGATCTGGCTTCCGGCGTACATACCGGCGTCAGGGTAGTGGTCTGACGGCCCTGGTGGCGTTGGTTCTGGCTTCCGGTGCCCTTAGTGGCGTCGGAACGTGGGTCCGGTGAGCCTGCCGGCGTCGGATCATAGATCCGACGTCCTCATTTGCCTGGTGGAGCTCCTATATGGTGCGGCTGTGGGACAGACGGTCCGGTGGAGAAGTTGGGGTGGTGTGGCTGGAAGAAGGGGCACCTTCGGTGGGGTCCACGAGATCTAGGGGCACCTCCTTGGCTCTGATACCATGAAGATTTCTAACAGAAGAAAGAAAGAGGAGTTTTGAGAGAGAGAAGAAGAGAGTTTAGGTCTCAAAACCTAATCCTCCAAGTTTTATTATAATAGGGCTTATTTGCCTTTTACAACTTACTGCCTTAGAGAAGAGGAAATAACATAAAACCCCTTATATTTCAACGACAACAAGGCTAACAATGCTATGGGTGGTGGTACTTGAGCTGTGGAGGTTGCATTCGCTTGTTGTGTAGTGTTGCGTAGAGAACTTGCAAGCACTTGTTTATGTCCCTCTCAAGAATGATGTTATCGAATGTGAATGTGGGTTGTTAGATGGTCCATTCTTAAGCCTATCTAGGTATAGGATGTAATAGGTATTTTTGCTTTTGTTATTATGGCATATTCTTGTAAATATTAGAAATTATGTTAATAGACTTGAGATAGGTGGGGACATACAAACCCCAATCCTCATTCTATCTCCTTTCTTAAAGTTTTCTTCTTCTCCTTCCTCCTTTCTAAATTGATCGTGCCATCGAACTCTTCCTTCTTCATCAATTCTTCTCTCTCTCCCTCTCTCTCTCTCTCTCTAAAGAATCAATGTCCGTGTGAAGATGTTGAAACAAGAAGTCCAATCAAGTGATCATGTTTGTTGATAAGCATCAGTTTCTAAAATACATGAGGGGTAAGTTAAAGTTATTCGTTCCTCCTTGGGTGTTTGATTTCACCTTAATCAATGGATGTCAAGAATGAAGCCAAGAGTCTTTTGTTTCTATCCGAGTCAATGAACTTTTAGATTACATCGACTAAACTCAATGGGGCAAATTACTTATAGTGGGCCACATCAATAGAGGTATTCCTTATAGATAGGAAGAAAATTAAAATATTTGACTTCCCCTAAACTTGACGAAAGTTCAATAGAGCATGAAGATTGGGTGGCAAAAGATGCCTAAATTAGGGCTTTGTTATGGGATAATATGGAGCCTCAAATCAATGCAAATATTATCTTTTTTCAAGACAGTGAAGGAAGTCCTGGATAACCTAAATGAGATGTATTCAGGGGAAAAGAACTTGGATCTATGAGTTACTTTAAAGCATTTTTGTTGTTTAACAAAGATATAAGAGTGTCTGAGAGCATTATTCTACCTTTTGAGACATGTGGGAAGAACTAAATGTACACTAGCTCCTATCTACAAATTATGAGACTATTAAGGTTTTCGCTTGTGTTGAGTGTGCATTCAATGTACAGAATTTATCTTTGTCAAGTTGTTCTGCATTTCTGATTGCATCTGGTAGAGGAGATGTGGGAAGTCGTGGTGGTGGTTGTTTTGGTGGTAGAGATATAAGGGGAGTTTGCTTTGGAGGTCAAAATAATTGGGGAGGCCATGGTACAGATTTTAGTGGTAGTCACGCCATCGTTGTGGCAATCGATAGTGCATTCATTGTGGCCTCAATAACCCCATGGCGAGCACATGTGGGGACCTTATTGGTAAGCGCGCTTGGGTGGATTAGGTTTGTTCCTCTGTTGATGGCACTAAGGGTTATGCCTCCTGTTCATGCCAGAAACGCGTCGACAGATAATGTCTTCAATGACCCTTTCCGAGGAATTGTGATGAGGGGAAGGTGGAGATCTGTCCGCTCCTAATCTTGCCAAACAGGAAGGAAAGTGGGTGGTTGGGATCCAGTCGTTAGCCCTCCGATGCTTAAGTTAGCGTCTGGATCTACAGAAATAGGCTTTTTAGGATGAGAATTGACTTACCCCTCTTGGAGGAGATCGATCCCTATTTATAGGCTGTTCGGAGGGGTTGAGATCCCTTAATCCTAGGCGGGATATCCGTTGTGGGCGTGATCCTTGGAAATCCGAGGATTGCGCCCTTATCGTCTCAGTCCCTACTTCCTAGGGCCTTATCCCTTGATCCTTGCCGGTAAGTTCGCTTACAGCACTCCAGGATCAGGTCAGTCCAAGTCGGTGGTATGCTGATGTCGATCTACGAGTATCGGCCTCTAGGTTAGGTTAGACCGACCTCTTGGTCCAGGTTGCTTTGTAGAAGTTGTGCTTCCGATCATTGAGAGTCCATGGGCTTCTGACTCGACCTTCATGGTCAGCTCGGATTTACCCACAACAACTCCAATTCTATCTCCTCCACTTCTAAGCCTAATACTTCAGTTATTGGGACCAATAACCTGTTGATGGCACCAAGTTTGTTCCTCTGTTGGTGGCACATTATGCCTCCAAGTCTATCTCCTCCACTTCTAAGCCCAATACTTCAGTTAATACAGTTACACTATCCAAGGAAGAATATGTCAGACTTCCGAAGGATCGATCTACCCATGCATTATCATCCACAACTACTCTCGCGTAGTTAGGTACTGTTTGTTTTGCATTGTCTGATAGCGTACCCTGTGTCATTGACTTAGGGAACTTTCGATCGTATGATTGATAAACATAGTTTGTTATTAATATAGTTGTTATCCATGTCTTCTATCACATTAGCATATGGTACTTCAACTCGTGTCTGGGTTGGGTATAGCCGGTCTTACCCCATTGCTTTCATTGTCATTAGTATTTTACATTCCTAAATTTCCTTTGAGTTTGTTATTAGTGAGTAAGCTAAGTCTTTAAATTGTTGTATTACGTTTTATCCTTATTATGAATTTCAAGATTTAAACATATGGAAGATGATTAGTGGAGGGCATGAAGCAAATTGATTCTATTACCTTGATCATGGAAAAATTATAGCTATATTGCGGACATACGTCTCTACTCATCAGTGGCATTCCAGGCTTGGTCATCCCTTAAGTAGTTTGAAGAGTCTAGTCTCATCGTTATCACATATGACTAGGTTAGAGTGTGAGGCTTGTGAATTAAGCAAACATCATAGAGTATCTTTTCCTTTTCATCTAAACAAGAGAAGTGATAAACTTATTTTCTTTATTACATTTTGAGATTTGGGATCAAGTTCATCTTACTTATTTATTTGTTTTTAAGTACTTTGTTATTTTTGTGGATGATTATTCTTGTATGACATGGCTATATTTTATGAAAGATCTATTAAAAGTGTTTTTATTTATTTTATTTATTTTATTTTTTTTATTTTAAGAATTTCATATGGAAGCACGAACTCAATTCAATTCTAGGGTTTGTGTCCCGCTTTCAGATAATGCTGGAGAATAATCTCGTTAATTTAATTCATACCATTCATCTCACGGCAAGTGTTCACCAAACTTCATGCACACACACATTGCAATAAAATAGGATCGTCATTTACTTGAGGTTGTTAGAGCCTTATTGTCAAATATGGAGGTTCCAAAATTATTTTGGAGTGATTCTATCTTAATTATATGCTCCTTACTAAATTGGATGCCTTCATCTGTCCTAGATGGAAAGTTATATCTGTTTGTCTTGTGTTCTCACATTCCCTCCTACTCTATTCCTCCTGAGGTGTTTGGTTGTGTATGCTTTGTGCATCAGTTTGATCACGTTCATGAGAAGTTTGAACCAACCGCTATCAAGTTTATCATTCTTGGGTACCCCTATACCCAACAGTGATACAAATGTTATAACTAGAGGTGTACACGAGCCGAGCCGAACCGAGCTTTAACCAGTTCGGCTTGGTTTGGTTAGCGGGCGACCTGGGCTCGAGCTTGGCTCAGCTTGGTCCTCGAGCCCAGGTGGTGGGCTTGGCTTGGTTTGGACGAACTTTTGAGCCGAATTCGAGCTTGTTTGAGCCTGTCCGAGCTTCAAGCTTTCAAGCCGAGCAGTCGGGCGTTGGGCAAAGTTGCAGAGATGAGGGAGAGCTGGAGAGGGAGGAGGTGAGGTCGGGCGACGGGGGAGAGAAATCAGAGATGAGGGA
This sequence comes from Liriodendron chinense, assembly GCA_003013855.2. Taxonomy (NCBI): domain Eukaryota; kingdom Viridiplantae; phylum Streptophyta; class Magnoliopsida; order Magnoliales; family Magnoliaceae; genus Liriodendron; species Liriodendron chinense. The sequence goes on along the minus strand of PVNU02000637.1, from coordinate 5,842,030 downwards.
GAGCCAGAGAGGGAGGAGGTGAGGCTGATGGCTGGAGGGAGTTGCTAGTCAGGTCGGGGCCGCTGGGCGAGGTCGATTCGGCCGGAGGGGAGGGGGTTTTGTTTTTTGAGATTTTTAGGGATGGGCGGGCGAGTACGAAAGGGCGCTGGAAGAAAAGAATTAGGGCGGGCGTGAATTTTTTTTATTTATTTATTATATATATATTTAAGTAAAAAATATACCGAGCCTTTTACGAGCCGAGCCGAGCTGAGCTTAGGTCAAGCTCGGGCTTGGCTTGAATTTCCAACGAGCCCACATATTCGGCTTGGCTTGGCTTGGCTTGAATTTCCAACGAGCCCACATATTTGTCTTGGCTTGATACGCCCTCTGAATCGAGCCGAACTGAGCTTTTTCGAGCCAAGCCGAGCGAGCTTTTCGTGTTAGCTCGGTTCGTGTATGGCTCTAGTTATAACTATATCTCTTGGAGACGTTATTTTTCAGCTGATGTTATATTCTTTGAACACACTCCATATTAAAATGAGGAAGGAAAGTCTTTACAGTTTGAAGAGATTTCTATAACTACTCTTTTCGTTGTACCAAATGTTATTACCGGAGTTGGGGAGATGTCTATGCAACGTGTAGATCGGCCTTTGCAGGTTCATTCTTGATGTTCCAAACGTGGAGATGTAGTACATATGATCATGACTTATAGTAATCTTCCTGATCTGTTAGAAGAACATCATGCTTTTGAATCCTTGCCTCCACCATCGAATGAAAGTAATCTACTCATTGCTCTTCGTAAGGGTATTCGTTCATGCATGCAACATCCTATTTCTATCTTTATTTCATTTAGTGGTTTTTCTCCATCATTTCGACAATTTTCTTTGTTTTTGTCGTCTGTATCCATTACTTCTCTTTTTCTTTTTTCTTTTTTAATTCTGGGGGCTCTGAGGTGCGATGGGTGGAAATGAGTTATGGAAGAAGAAAGGCTGCACTTTATTAGACATCAACTGAATTACATCCTAAAAAGCATGGAGTTGGGTGTATATGTTAAAAACAATCCCGATGGCTCGGTGGATCGTTTAAAAGCTTGGTTAGTTGCTAAAGGATACTCTCATACCCTTGGAGCCGACTACTCAAAGACCTCACTTGTGGCAAAGCTTCACTCAGTGCGAGTGGTTATTTCCATTATTACAAATTTGGATTGGCTATTATATTAGTTTGATGTGAAGAATGATTTTGCTTTGTGGAGATCTGGATGAAGAAGTTTACGTGGTGCGACTACCTAGATTTATTGCTTAGGGGGAGTTAGATAAGGTAAGCCGTATCAAGAAATCAGTTTATGGGTTGAAACAATCTCCAAGGGCTTGGTTCAACAAGTTTAGTAAAGAGGTATTTGAGTTCGGGAGGAGACATAGCCAGTTTGACCATTCTATTTTTGTTCGGCAAAGTGAGATAGGCACCATTGTGTTGGTTGTATATGTAGATGACATACTGTCACAGACTCATAAGTAGTGATAGTACAAGTGTTGACAAGTTGAAGAAATTCTTACAGTAGCATTTTTGTACAAAGGACTTTAGCTGGCTTAGGTATTTCTCCGGCATTAAGGTGGCCAAGTCCAAGATAGGCATCCACTTGTCACAATGAAAATACATAATGGATTTATTGGATGTGATAGTTTTTCTAGAAGCCAAACCTGCTAAAACTCTCATGGATACAAATCATAAACTTGGGTGGATCAGGTTGAATTAATTGATGATCTAGGAAGATCTTGTTGGCTTGTGAGAAAATTAATCCATCTAAAAACTACTTGACCTAGTGTTTTATATCCTGTCAATGTGGTTAGTCAGTGTATGCAAGCTCCTTTGGTTCCTCATATGGAAGACGTGCTTCATTTACTCAAGTAGTTAAAGGAAGATCTTGGTCATGGTATCCTCTACAAGTAGAATAGTCATCTTCAAATGAAAGGATATTTTAATGCAAATTGGGCTAGTTCACCATTTGATGGGTGATCCACATTTGGCTACTGTACTTTAGTAGGTGGTAATCTTGTTACATGGAAGAGTAAGAAGCAAAGCATTGTGGCCTGTTCAAGTGCTGAGCAAGGTGGAATATAGAGCAATGGCCCATGTGAAATGTGAGCTTATTTGGCTAAAAATATTAATGGGTGAACTTAGGCTTATAGGTGAGGAGCCTATGAAGCTGCACCGTGTTAATCAAGCAGCCTCGCATATTGCCAACAACCCCATCTATCATAAGAGGACCAAGCACGTTGAATTGATTACCACTTCATCCGGTAGAAAGTTGTAGCTAAAGAAATTTGCATGCCATTTGCCAAGTCCTGAGAACAACCGACAGATATATTTACTCGTCTCTTTGTCAAGCTGGGCATTTGTGATATAAATACTCCAGCTTAAGGGAGAGTATTATTGAATGTAAATATGGGCTGTGATATGTCCCATTATTAGCCCATCTAGGTTTAGGACGTAAAGGGTATTTTGCTTTTGTTACTAATGGCATTCTTGTAAATATTGCAAACTATGTTAATAGACTTGATAGAGGTGGGCATGTGTGAACAATCTGTTCACAAATAATAACTTCTATAACCATGTTGAATCTTTGGATGTTCTGAAATATCAAGGCAAAAACAAATAGATTGGTTGAGAGGGGCAAATGACCTTAGTGTGATGCATTGAAGCCCCCCCATCACACAAGTGGATCATATTAGGACTGGGTCCCATGTGGCCACACATGGATTACAAGTGTCTTTGTACCCAGCCATATGGAGCATAAGGTCCATGGGGCCAGACGTCATGGATTGTAGGGATCTTTGGACCCAGCCATGTGGAGCAGAAGGCCCAATGGGCCACACATTGTGTAAATTACCAAATTATTCTTCTGTCTAGTAATCATATGCATCAGAAGTCCATATGCGTTGTGTATTTTCTGTTCTAGTCATACTTGTTATTTAGTTTCCATTCTAATTGTGTGTTTCAGGAGTAATCCTTGTAAGTTTTAGTTGTTATTTACTTTCCATTCTAATTCTGTGTTTCTAGGAGTAATCCTTGTAAGTTTTAGATATCATTTGGAGTCTAGAGATGAGTGATTCTCTAAAATAGATAAGAGTTGGAAGTCCTTTCAGTTTCTTGTATGCAAAAGGCTTATATAGAGGACAAGGGCCTTACATATAGAATACTTTTTACATGTTTTTTTCTAATCGCATAAAGAAATTCGGAGTTCTTCTTCTTCTTCTTCTTCTTCTTCTTCTTCTTCTTCTTTTGGTAGACGAGGGGGTTGTGGATACCTGTTTTGGCTAGTAGGTTGTTAGGAATCATCCCACAAATCTTTTTGTACTTCCTGCTGGTTCTCTTCTTGAGTTTTCAGTGATCTTTCTGCTGCAGATTTGGTAATAACCTTCAGTCAGTTTACTCCAATTAGTTTTGTTATTGATTCTAGTTGCATTATAGTGTTTCTTAGAAGTAGATAGATACAGAGAGAGTTGAGGGAGGGAGGGACTCGATTTGACCGAGTTTTTGACTGGATGATGACTTTACTGAGTCTCAAGGTTTTCATCAACTCCGGCCCTGATACCATCCACTTGACTCAACTCGACTGAGTCGCTATTATTACATAGCGTCTGGGGGAGTTTTGTGCTCTCATTGCTGGTCCCATGCCCGGATAGAGGGTTGCATGAGGTTGGAAGCTGGCATGAAACTTGTGCCACAACTTTTATCATGTATCCTGACAATAATGGTGTAACAAGATTCATGCAGCTGACCCTAATTAGTTGGAATAAGGCCTTGATGATGATGAAGTTTTTAAAAGTTGGTTCACTTTTATCAATCTTAGCTGGTCCCCAAAGGATGACGAAGTACATATAACTAGCAACATTGGATTTGAAACTTGTGGCTTTCATGAGTTTTATGTGCTTAATGGATCCCATGTTTCAGGATCTTCTAGAAGACAAGAAGTTTGTTAATGTTGTGTATTTCATATTGCTGATATTGTCTATGTTTTTCCAATGCAATTGCATGCACTACAACTAAAAAATGCAATTAAATGTACTAGCTTTTACCTATCATATTGCTGATATTGTCTATGTTTTTCAATGCAATTGCACGCACTACAACTGAAAAATGCAATTAAATGTACTAGCTTTTACCTATCATATTGCTGATATTGTCTATGTTTTTCCAATGCAATTGCACGCACTACAACTAAAAAATGCAATTAAATGTACTAGCTTTTACCTATACTGTGAGTCATCTCTCTCTCTCTCTGAAAGGTAATTTTATTCCGAAGAGGCCAGGGGCCCAAAAAATACAACAAACAGAAAAAGAAAAGAAAAAAACAGAAAAAAAACAGAAAACTATCAACAACCAGCCCAGCAATCTGGACGCTGGCTCAGAGCTGAAAAATCAGCAGCCCTCTCCTTAACTAGATTGGCAGCCAACTTGTGAACCTCCGAAATGTTGCAGGAATTGTTTCTGAATCATTAACTTATATTACTATCTCCTGAATGTCCATGGATGAAATTTGACATTTTTCTTTAGTCAGTAGGTATGTGGTCGGTGATTGTTGATTCTCCAAAAAAAAAATAAAAATGGTAGATGATTGTAGGATAAATTGATGTGGATGCTTTTCTCATATGTTTGCAGAGAGCGGGTAGCATTCATTTGCAGTTTAGCATCTGTTGCTAAACAGGATTCCTTTGGGAGAGCTGGATTGATGGCACTTGCTGTTTGCATTGCTTCAGCTGCTTGTGGAACCGAATCACACCATGATGGTGAACCTCAATGGTGTGAAACTACTTCTCGTAACATGGTGCTAGTAGAATCTGCTCAAGAAAATCTTCTGCAAAATAGAAGTGCAGATTTATTAGATGCCCTTAGAATTGTTCTTGAGAGAAGCAAACAACACTTCAATGCGAATTATCGTCTTCGAGGTCTCTGATTTTTTAGCTGGTTAGATATTTTTATTCTTTACTTTCCATTTGTGAATAATCAGATTCACAATTAATTATCCACCAGAGCAAAATGAACCTGAAACTGACATTTCCAATGGCATTCAGTTTCTGAGAAGGTTCTGGAGGCTGCTTCTTCTGTGATGTGTACCTATGATGTGCCACTTGATGTACTCTTGCATTTTATTTCGTCAGTGCCCCGTGAATTTACAGACTATGGTGGTAAGTATCTGAGATTATACATGGAATCACAGAGAAATCTTGTTCACAGCTATGTTTTCTCATAATTTCCTACTGAGCTCATGCCTTGTATCTCACTATCCACAAAGCGCTAACTGTATATGCATGTTTCATACATCCGAAAAATGATCGTCCAATGGTTATGCTTGTCAATTACTACTTGTTTTTACATTTTTATGGATTGCATAAAGGCCCATCTTTCTAACTCTTCTTCAAATTTCATATCACTAACGTGGTGTATCTTGCTGTTTGCATCCTCTCCAGTAAAACTTTTCAGTCCTCCTCTCATGGCTGACATATTGTGACCACTAGTATTTTGAAAAGACCTCCAAATGGTATTCCCTTTGGATATTTTAGCAGCCAACCTCCAAAGATCTCAAATTTATTAATAACTGGGTTCCTAAAGTTGCATCAAGGAATTGTTCCTAGTTCCTCTAAAGCAACCCAGAATTACTGATCAATGGCTTAACGACAAAGAGGAGATATGTAAAGGCTTTGTAGATTTTTTCCAAGCTGCTTTCTTTAAATAGTTTGTGTCTAGGCCCTTGCTTACTGGGGTTCCTTTCAATTCCATTTCTGAGCAAGTGGATGAGTTAGACCGTAACTTCCAGTGAAGGTGAAGTTTCTGCCACTGTCTCTGAGGTCAACGGGCGTCAGGCCCCTGGACTTGATGGATTCCCATTGATTTTCTAGCGGATGTGTTGGGTGGTTAAGGAGGATTTGATGAAAGAATTTTCAGCCTTCCATATTCACACCTCCATCTGCAAATCAGTGGAAGCCTCATTGATTGCTTTAATTCCCAAGAGAGATGGGCTCTGGTTGTTTCTAATTATAGATCTATAAGCCTCATTGGCAGCAGTTGCAAGATTATCGTGAAAGCATTGTCATTGTGCTTGAGAATGGTGATCAGTCGTGTTATTTTGCAGAATCTAAGCACTTCTATTCGTGGTAGGGCTGGTGTGGTGGGCCTTTAATTGTGGACCAGGTTGTGCATGATCATAGCAAAAGGGATCTTAACTTTTCTTCCTCAAGGTGGACATGGTCAAGACTTATGACTGTGTCGACTAGGGGCTTCTCTTCTACTTGCTGGACTAGATGGGTTTTGGGCAGAAATGGTGCAGCTGGACAAGGCATGTGTTATCACCCCCTGCTGAACTGAACCCCAAGGATTCAATGGGGGATCCCCTTTCCTCTTCTTATTGGTGGCTGAATCTCTTTCTCGCCTAATTTTGAAAGGTATAGAATCTGGGCTGATTAATGAGATGATGGTGGGCAGGATTCTTCTATTTGGGAATGACTCGTCAGAGTATGTGCATAGTCATATAGAGAAGTCAACTTCGAGGCACTGTCTGCTGTCTGGTTTGAAAGCGAATCCAGTAGAATCTAATATCTCAGGAATTAATTTGGGCAGCTCCACCCTTATAGATATCGTGTTAGATGCTCGCTGGGGGGTTGCGGAGCTCCCCATCAAGATGTTGGGTATGGGGTAGCTGAGCTCCCTATCAAACAGGTGTATGCCTGTGCTATGGTAGATGTGGGACGGAAATTTGGGATATTGTCATTGAGAAGCTTAAAAGAAGATTTGGTACATGGAACAACAAATTCCTTCACCTTGGGTGGCAGAATAACCTGCATCAGGTCAGTCTTGTCCTCCTTGATGTACCTTTTGCTCTTAATCCATTGCCTTGAGAAAGCTGCAGTTAGGATTGAGAAGATACAAAACCAATTCTTATGGAATGACAAGGAAGTTGCTCATAAGTTTCATCTGGTTGCTTGGGGAGACACGTGCAAACCTACCCGCCGCCAGGGCCTTGGCTTTAGAAGCAATAGATTGATGAATCTCTATCTGTATGTGGGGTTGGAGAGTGGGGAATGGGCAACTATTTTTGCTTAGAAGCATCCTGATTGCTAAATACAGTTCCTGTGACAATAGTTGGAATGTTGGGGTGGCATCTAGGAGTTTGGGTTCTCATATCTGGTGAGATATCTGTTACGCCAGGATTTTCGCATAAATAACATGTGTTTTGGCAGGCGTACCTGTTTTTGGGAGGACATGGTGCGATGATTGCCCCCTCTTGGAGAGAGTAGAACTTGAGAGATTAATGCTTAGATTGAAAGAGGAGTAGAGGAAGGAGAAGAGGAGAAAAGAAAGAAAGATGGGGAAAATAAATGTATTAGGGTTACAGTCCCTTTCTTATTCCTTTTATAAGACTTCTAATAAAATGACAAATAACACCCTGAAATATTAAAGTTACATGTAAACCCTCAAAATCTCGTGTCTCAACACTCCCCCTCAAGATTGGCATAGATATCTTTCTGCTCGGTATTATTACACTTGTAGCAGCAGAGAGAAGTTGACATTTTTTGGTGACCATTGCTGACGTTAGCACCTGCGCTGATGGGGTTTTGAGGAAAAAAAAATCGTCTTCCAATATATCCACATCTCAGCAGAACTTGATGATTTTTTTTTTTCAATATTTTTGGGGCAGTTTATTTATTATTATTATTATTATTAATTTTTTTGGCATAGATATCTTTCTACTTGGTATTACACTTGTAGCAGCAGAGAGAAGTTGACATTTTTAAGTGACTGTTGCGTCATGCTGTATGGCCGGCGTTAGCACCTGCGCTGATGGGGTTTCGAGGAAAAAGTACATCTTTTTTCCAATATATCTACATCTCAGTAGAAGATTGATGATATTTTTTCAAGATTTATGGGGTAGTTTTTATTGGTTTCTGAAACAGAGAGAATTTCCAGAAAAATCTGTTTTCAGTTTGCAGGCATCAGCTGTTCATATATGGTCTGTTGAATTTCAGACCTCTGGGAAGTGGAATCGTGAATCTTCATTGAGTATTGAAGATTTGGTGATTATTTTTTTCTGTCTCTAGTTTTACTGTTTAAGGGGTTTTTTCGACTTTTTTAGGACTTTTGGTTCTGATTGATACAGTTTGTGGTGCTAGGGTAATGCGATGTATAGTGTACCACATATTGATGTGGGTATGTACCACATATTGATGTGGTAGCTCTAGTGTGGTCTGGCTAAGCTTCTTTTGATTGTGGGTCTAGTGTAGACCAGTGTTTACTGTATCGATAATATCGGCCGATATTATCGATATCGGTGCTCACCGATACATATTGGCTGAGTAGTAACAAAAAAACTGTCCAATTCCTTGGTATCGCACGATATATCGTGCGATATCGATAATATCGCAGTTTGTATCGGTATCGCACGATATATCGGCTTGATATCGTCATTTTTCCTTCACGCGAATCCAGATATCGTTGATACCTGGACGATATCGTCCAGATATCGTCCAGAACGCGTCTGGAACGTAGGAGCAGCTTGGTTTTTTTGGATAAAAAACGTCTGGAGGCTTGTTTTTTCTCAAATTTCTCCTACTTAAGTTGATTTTGGGAAGATTACGGAGCTTCCATTGAAAGAATCTCAAAGGATACTGTTGCTTTCGAAGGAAATCCAAAGGTGGGCCACTATTGAACTCGGTGAGGATTTTTTCTTCCAATCTCGTTTTATTTTCGTTCAATTCGACTACAACTTGTTTTAAATGAGTTGAAGTACTTAATTCTTCATGTTTTGCACAAAAAATCAAGTATTTCAACCTTCGATTTCGAGATTTGAGATATGGGGCAAATTTGGGGGAAATTTGGGAAAATTCGAAATTTTCCAATTCCTCCCAAATTACCTACAATGTTGGATTGAAAACAACATTTTAAGGATGTAGGGGGGCTGATCTATTGATCGGCAGCATTTTTCCCCAAAATCGAAAATATTTAATTAATTTTTTAATTACTAATTAATTAAAAAATACTTAATTATGAAATTTTTTCGATTTTTTTTTTTTGTATCAGTTGTAAATCCACTTGTAACTCAGAATAATAGTTATTATGTTAGTAATTATACATCACATATATTCCAATTTCATGATTCAAGTGTATGTGGCCCGATTTGGGGGAAATTGGGGAAATTTCAAAATTTCTCAATTCCTCCTAAATTATTTACAAAGTTGGATTAAAAACAGCATTTAAAGAATGTAGGAGTGCTGATTTATTGATTGGCAACATTTTTCCCCAAAATCGAAAATATTTAATTAATTTTTTAATTACTAATTATTTAAAAAATAATTAATTATGAATTTTTTTCAAAAATTTCTTTTGGAATAGTTGTTAATCCACTTGTAAGTCAAATTAAAAATTATTATCTAAATACTAATAAATCTCACATACTCCAATTTCATGATTCGAGTGTATGTGGTCCAATTTGGGGGAACTTCGAAAATTTTCAATTCCTCCCAAATTGAGAGTAATGATGGATCCAAATCAACATTGTAAGGGCGTAGGGGGGCTGATGTATCAATTTGCGTCATTTTCCCCCCATAAACAACAATAATTAATTGCTTTTTTAATAATTATATTTAATAATTAATTTTTTTTCAATTTTATTTGTTAGATTATTGTAAATCCATTCCTAAGTGTGGTTGTTTTGTAACATTTGTATATCTTATGGAATCAATTTATACAATGGTTGCATCAGTTCAGTCAGATAGCCCATAGCTTAGGATCCTTTTACAAAGGAACTCCTTTATGTGGTCTTTTTTTTAAAACATATTATGATTTAAATGTGTGTATTGGGGTCCATTTTAACAATCCCTGAAGTTTCATTGAAAAATTCAATCAATTTTCCAATGTTTCCCCATGTTTCCCAAAAAGTGCGATACATTCTGCGATACGACCGATATTTCCCACCGATACGCAATATGTATCTGTATCCCAAAGGTGCGAAACGTAACGCGATACGGATACTGCGAACACTGGTGTAGACATGGTACACACTGCTAGTACTGTTTTTCTCTCATGTTGGGTGGTTGTTTACAACGGAAAGTCATAGTTCTTTCAATGATAGGTCTTCAAAGGGCCTTAATTGTCCTCTGACTGGTGATAAATGACAAATCACCACAAGTTTTATGGGAAGAATTATTTGGAGCAGTCTGTCGACCTGGATGTTTATCAGGGAAATGTGGCTTGGGTTGAGTCATGAGTCATCATAGACCCATACGATTGTGATGTGATAAGGAGTGCAGAGCCAAGATTGAGGAACAACAGATCTTTCATCCACCTGTTGGACTTAATCCTGAATTTGAGGCTATTTGACTCAGATTCTGAGTCAGAGAGCCACTTTAGTTGCTTGGGATTGTTTTCCTTCAGCGAGGAAGGGTATGTTGTCTACAGCTACAGCTACATGAGAGATCTGCCTTGAGCTAGTTCATAAATGGAGGGCATGGAGGTCAATGCAGAAGAGGCAGTGATTGCTTTCAAGGTCGATCTGATTGTGGTGTATGTCACCTGGATACAGTGGGACTCATAGTGACTTTAGTTGTGGTCGTAGGAACTTGTGTAACAATGGAAGGACAAGCTATGCTGTACTAATTGCACATGCTCTCCCTCTCTCACACACACAGATCTCTCTCTACAACTTGTCAACTGAAGTGCTTGACAAGATAAAGTTGGTTATACTAGTGTCACGTGAAAACTTTAGGAGATGCGTGGCAATTATTGATGACCTATGGTATATCTTGCTGCACTGGCACAAGCGTGTATAACATTGGCCATACACCTATGCTGTAGCTAATAAGATATTTTTAACATTGGGCGTATGCCTATGCTGCAGCTATTAAGATATTTTTAATCTTAATCTTTTGCCTGTTCTATTTTACTAATCTTTAATAGTATCCTTGCTCTTTCCTATCTTATAATGCCATACTATTGATATCTCCTAACTTCTCTCCCCTATTACCAAATATCATGATGTCATCCTGATGCAGGACAAAATGACCCAACCTAATATGATGCCATGGAAAAAAAAAAACAGATAACTAGAGCAATGGAATGACAAAAGAAAGCTAATTTACCATAAATTCAGAAATTTCAGATATGTCCAAATTCAAGCCTACGTCAGTACCGCAATGAGAATCTCATAAATTATTGATTAACCGGGACCTATGGGAGATAGAATCCCCATCCTAGCATAGGGTTAAATCTGAATTCAATGGAAATTATGTGTCTTGTAAGAGTTTTGACGTGTTAGAGCTGTTTAAAGACTAGGGATTGTGGGAAATGGGTTTGGGGTATCTAGGCTTAGAGGAATTAGGGTTTGGAACATGAGGGTTGAGGTTTTGGGAGGTTTCGGGTTAAGATTTCAGATTTTGGGTTCAAGGGATTTAGGATTTAGGGTTTCTAGAATTGGGAATATGGATTTCAATTTATGAGAATTAGGGATTTATAATTTGGCCAAGGGATTTTCGGATTTTGGGGATTGGATATCTAGGGTTTTGATAATCAAGGGGTGGAGAATTAGGATTTTGAAAATTAGGGTTTTGGATGAGTTAATGTTTGATTGAATGTGGGTTCTAGGGAGACAAAAGAAAAATCAAAGAAGAGAGAAATTAGGGAAAGTAGAGAGAGAAAAGAAAAGGGAAGAAGGAAGATAATACCTTGATAAGAAAAGAGCAAAGTAGAAAAGATAACTAGAGAATTGATCTCCATGGCTTCGCACCACTAATCCAATCATGGGATGAAATTTTGTTCAATCTCAAAGCAAAAAGAGAGAAATCTTTTATATTCATAACATGCATAATGGTTAGGGTGGGGACATCCAACCCTTTATAGTCTCAGAAAAGACCTTTTACAAAAAGGCTCCCTCAAATAAGATTCTTAATATAAAGACGCTTAACGAATTAAAAATTGTTCCTAACTCCTTAATCTCAACACAAATATGAGCTATACAAAAAATAACGAAACATGTAAATAGACTAAACAACTAAACTATTTCATGGCCCATGGGGGTCTACAATTAAGATGTCTGATGATGATGATCCAACGGTCCGATCATCTTGTCCACTCGATCCAACTGCCCGATGTGTCTATCAAAATCCTATGTGTCTATCAAAATCCTATATGTAGCCCACGTGCATCTTCCCAGTGTGGGGTCTTCAAAGATGCACGAACATGCACTTGGGGTCTTCAACGTGGCTAGGAATGTGAATTGGGCCAAGTGGGCCCCATGTAATGGTCGTCTAGCCGCAAGGAGATTGGCTCAGCCCTCCTCCTTTGGTGATGTACTCATCATGTCTTTGGTGAGGCATGGGAAATCAACGATATTACCATTACAGATCACATGAAATTACTAGAACCACAGGCAAGCTTGTAGAAGCCACTAGAAAGCTCCTTCATAACTTTTTTCAAATTCCTAGAATGCTACAACTCAACCGTGGAAGCATTTTCGTTTTGATTACAAGAGCTGTCTTTATGTTAAGGCATGATAGTTGAGATTCTACTGTCATAATAGTTGCTATGGAGCAGGTGGTGCACATTTTTGCAGATTAGTTTTTGAGCATGGTTTTGGAATTTTACTTTAAAACTTCGTTCGGGTTATGGCAAACCTTACTCTCATTTTCTTTTAGTTATTTGCGCATTTTCATTGGCTAACTTTACTGGTTACTCCTTTATAAAATAAATATGATCATAGTTCACTTTTATGCTACACATTTTCATGAGAGCCTGTTTTGTCTCTTTTTTGGATATTCCACATTCTAGGCATGTTGAGACAGAAGGTACAACAATGGTTTTCTGGGAGCAATGCTAAAAGTTGCAGCTCCAATCCCTTTAGTCTTGGACTGCAGAACTTTAAGAATCTTTGTGATTTTCCTCAAAGGTTCATAAGGCACCATCACTCTCCTGGTTCTTTTATTTCTTTTGATGATGATGACTTGGATGCATGGGGATTTGAAGCGCAGAGGTGGGCAAGGGTGCTTTTTCTCGTAGTCGCAGAGGATTGCCATTTGGAACCAATGTTTACGGTTTGTCTTCCTAACCTTGTGATCATTACTATCCTTTTATTGTGTTCTTTATATTTAACAAATTCCAGTAGTTATGTATTTTTTTTTTTTTTTAATGTTTTTATTCTGTTTATTATTTCTAGTATTTGCCTATCATGCTAGAACCAATGTTTACGGTTTGCCTTCCTAACCTTGTGATTTAACAAATTCCAGTAATTATGTATTTTTAGTTTTATTTATTTATTATTATTATTTTATGTTTTCATTCTTTTTGTTATTTCTCGTATATGCCTATAATGCTAGAATTTGTAGCTCAAGACCTTTCGTTCTCCAAATATGCCAATCATTCTGAAATTGTTCCCACATCATTTTAGATTTTTTAAAATCTTAAACTTTATTCTGCACTCGGTCCAACTTATGCATTTGCATTTCTTGCAACCCTTATTCTGATGTAAGATAACCCCCCCCCCCCCCCCCCCCCCCCCCAACAAAAAAAAAAGAAAAAAAAGTGCAGTTTTGTATTACATCGACACATGTATTTATGAAGCATGCATGGCTAGCAAGTACGAGGGTGGGTGGTAGGTGTATACGCATGCCCAAGCGTGTGTAAGATATGGTGCTTTTCACTGAGGCATATTTTGTGTGTGTCCAATGTGGTGCTTTTTATTGAGGCGTGCATTCCCCTTTTTTTCATTTTCTTTTCTGGATCATAGTCCTGTTTAACTGAATCTGTTTGCCCTTCTTTTGCATGAATGTATTGCCTGACTTGTTCATTGCTAAATGATGTAGCTTAATCAAGTAGGATGGCAAGTTGGAGTGTTGTGAATGTCTTCATCATATTGGTGTCATGGAAGTTCATTGATCAGACTTTGTGCAATGTGTACATGTTTCCATCAGAAATATCAGGTGCTTAGACAGGATCATGTGTTCAAGTTGGCTAGTATTGTACATGATCATCCTACTGGTGTCATTATTGTAGAGGGAAGAATAGATACAGCACAATGGAAGTAATTGGTTCTATGTGATTGTTGCTATTTTTCATACATTGGTTTGTCAGTCATCTTGTATCTTCAAGACACTGTCAAGGTTGAAGATGCATGTTTACAAGTATATGTTTGAATATACACACATACTTATGTATGTGACTGACATGTATCTTCAATCTTGAGAGAGAGCGGGAGCAGAAAAACAAAAGCAAAAGCACAACCAGAACAAAAAAAGTACAAGGGAACAAGAAGAACAGAGCAAAAACCCAAAACTCGAAACTAATAGGCATATCTTCTGTTGGATCTCAAAATCAGCAAAGTCGCTCCAGCTTTTGTAAGATGTATTTATTTATCAATCTTGAAGATGTATTTATAAATCAATTGTATTTGAGTTTGTCATTTTGGTATTCTCTGTTTCCAGATCAATCTTTTAACTATTCTTGTTGAGGCTGTCAATGTCAATTTTTATATTGTTTGCATCAGATCTGTTATTTCAACTTGGTATTTGTTTGAAGGATTTTTGAAACTTTGCTTTGACACCTATGTTTGCAGTTTGTACAAAATTATGGCATTAATATCTGCACAGTGAACAGTGATGTGGACTGGGTTCCTCTGAAATTTCTCATACTCATTTTAAGCTTGGTCCAAGAGCTTCAGATTGGACAGGAAAAATCCACTTATTTCGCTGCTGATGTCAGAATGGAGACAGAAGCTAGCATGACTGCTATACTGGATCAACTGAATTCACCAGCAAATTATACAGTCTTTGAAAAGTTTACTGGGCCTTTTCTTTTTATATTGGTATGTAAAGTAGGCAATTGTTGTCCTCATGTTTTCCCCACTACAGCCACTAGTTTTCTTACAATTTGGAGATGATACTAGAGGTGTCGTAATTGTGTTTACTGGTATGCAGGAGGAGCTTGTGTCTTTTACGAAATCAGCTTGCTCCATGTTTTGGTCCAGCCCTAAGATAAATGATGTGATTCTACCAAGTTCCATAAAAGGAAAGCTAGGAGGCCCAAGTCAACGACGGTTGGATTCTTCGACTGCTACTGCTGTGTTGCAAGCTGTATGTTTCTTTTCCTTTTGTTAATCTCTATCTGAATTAATTGTGCGCTGCGATCTGGGCATGACAGATTCTTTGTATTTGTACTTGTCTTCATGAGATACTATAAAGAAATTGGACCATCTCTTACGTTATATTATCTGATGAGTCGAGGCCGTGATACTAGCACATCCATCTCTATCAAGGGTATTTTGGAGGGGGTGACCTTTGCTAATGTGTTGAATTCATTCTAGAGCATCCTGATCTAGGGCGACACCTTGGTGTCTTTTTGTGAACTGTAATTTGAAGACATGGCCATCAGTGTAACTGTTCTTGTTTGGTTTAAGTTTATTATTGTACCAGATATTAGTCTTTATTCCAGTTTTTCTTCTTTATTTCAACTTAATTTTAGCAGATGGAATTACACATGACATTTTTTACTCTAAATTCTCATAATAAATCAACATCTTTTGTAGGAAAATTATTTCCATAACTGATTATAAAATCCTTTGATCTGGCTAGTAAAATCACTGCAGACAAACTAAAGCTTCTCTAGAAAATTAATCTTGGTGTCAAATCCTTCATGTGGTTGAACAGATTTTATTGGTAAAGGCGGTTGCCTCCATCTCATCATGGTGTGCACATTTAAAAAATGACATTTCCCTTGATGCTGCCTTTACTTTCTTATGGAATTTCTCGTGGAAAGTTATTACATCTCCAGCATATGATTCAGAGGTATGTTCAAGTATATATGGGATTTTGTCATGTCTATATGATTTTGAAGACTGAATCTCCATGAATATTGCTATAGTTTTTCATGGACTTCATTCACTGATTGATTTTTGCTCAAGCTACCAACACTGATTGATTTTTGTTTGCAATGTCCCAGAGTAGACCGGAGCAGAAATTCGTCTAGCAGCCTATGAAGCATTAGTGCCTGTTTTGAAAGCATTGTGTACTGCTTTTTGTCCATTGGCTTTTGATATGATAATGACCCACAATAAATCGACAATTAGAAATGGAGGAGATACACCCTTGCTGGATCCTTTGGTTCTTAATTTTCTTCAAAATATAAATGATCTCCTTGCAGTTGGAGTTCTGGCACGAAGTCGACGAGCAGTTTTGATGAACTGGAAGGTGCTCAGTCTGTTTTATATCTGTAGTTGTTTACTTGTATTCCTTCTTTTTTTTTGAAGATTGTTTTACCTTATATTCTTCATTCACTTACCTAGCCAAAAAGCTGCATTCTTCAGAAGCTAATTTGAAGAGAATTTTATTAAATTGGCTATCAAAGATAAAATGGAAATCTTTAGTAACATGTCAACACCCCCCCCCCAATCTTTCTCTGGTTCTTTTTGAAGGAGCCTTGCTCAAGGTGGAATCTTAGGATATGGCTTTTGTAGAGTTTCCTTCCACCAAAAGGTGACCGGAGAACCGCTTCCTGACCAAACTTGAACCCTGCTAACATCGCGAACAGCTCCACATTGTTGTAGTCTTCAAAGCCAATACATCCTGAGAAAGCCAGTTTAATATCTCCATTTTCATCCCGAACAATACCACCTATACTAACAGACCTAGGTTCCCGAGTGAGCACCCATTGGTATTCAACTTCAAGCAATTGCTAGGCAACGGATGCCTCACTGATCTTGCCTTAGGTCCATTGCAATGGAAATTCAAAACCTCCATCCACTTTCTTTCTTGAAGTCTCTGAATATTAGGTACCCTTGAAAGCTTTGCCTAGAGTGATCAAGTTAGCTTTGATTGTCTCAAAAAGCCTTCCACTGGGATCAGAAGCACCATCAAAGATTCTTCTGTTGTGTTCTTTCTAAATGCCCCATAGAATGGCATTCAGTGACATGCTCTGAGAATTATTCCCTTGCGACTAAATGGTCCAACAGATCATCCTGAAAACAAGTTGAAACCGTAGCTAGAGAAACCCATGCAAGCTGGAAGAGACGGAGGAAGCTGTACTAAATATCTAGTATAGCTGCTGTGCATGAAAATCCACAGCCTTTTCGACCTGCCAACAAAGGAAGCACAAATTTGGGAGAGACCAGTTCTTTTTCTTCAAGTTGCCAACTGTAAGAATTTTGCTCGCAACTGTTGTCTAGCGCAAAGCCTCCATTGAGGGTGGCGCTCTTGTGCCCCGCACATTTGGCACAATGAGGGCTACAAGATAAAGCTGGATCAACGGTTTTAAAAAAAAAAAACCCCCTCTTTAGCCAAGAATATACCTAGGCGGATGGGGCCCAAATCCTCTCGTCAGATTCATTAGTAGGAATGAAAAATCCTCCAGATCACCCAACAGATCAATGAACAAGTGAATCTCCGCATCTGTCTGATTTCATCTTTAGGGAATGTTTCACACCAATGTTCCCACACTCTCTCAGCAGTCAAAAGTTACATATTCTTTTCTAGATATCTGGTAGTCTTGGGAAAGTAGCTGCAAGGGTAGAGTCCCCAATCCACAAGTCCTCCCAAGTCCCAAAAGCTAGTTTGATATTCAATCCCAACCTTGATATATGACCCCATCGGCAAAGATTTTGCCTATGCTCACTCAGCCTTACTGAAGACTGGCATTTTTCCACATTGATGGCTCCATCTTCTGGTTCTGTTGGCATCTGTCCCCTCCTGTCCTCCACGTATTTACCAGCTATAACCTTCCTCCAGAGAGCATCATGTTCCCTGCCGAATCACCACCGCCATTTGTATAGAAGTGCGCAATTTCTGTCCTTTTACCTGCATATGCTGATACTCGCAAATATGTTAGTGTTATTTATTATTACTATTTTTTTAATAGGACCAAATACCTAGGCTTTTGACACCTCATTCAAATTCATTAAGTGATATATTTGGCTGCTATCCTTCACCTCCTAGAGAAATCACAGAAATCACGCTGTTATTTCTCAATCTTCTTTGCCACTTTACTATGATTCTTAAATGTAGATAAGTAATAAGTAGGGAGATTAGCTAGTGCTACTTTTATGTTATCTACATAATATGCCCCCCAAAGAATAAATGGGAGCTCTTCTGTAAAGACAGTCTATATTCTAAACTTTCAAGAATCAGATCCCACATACATGAGGCTCTGGGACTTGCTCCTAATGGGAGCCCCAAATAAATTGTAGGAAGAGATCTGCTCGTTTGTCCAAGGGCACCATGGGCTCACACTGTAATGGATTGTCCATGATGCTGGCAATAGATTGGCACAGAGATCAGGGACAGGGCTGAAGCAATGAAGGATCCCTTTGATGATGAAAGCGTGAATTGGCCGGTTCTCAAATTAAGAAATCATTGGTGAATTGAAAGTGCAGGATATGAATCTGATTGTCCCCAATCCTGAAACCTCTAACCATCCTGTCCACGGCCTGTTGGATCAAGACACTTAAATTTTCAGCACAGTAAGGAAGACGAATGGAGGTAGATTATCCCCTGTCTTAGGCCGTCTGGAGCTCTTAAAGAAGCCCGCTGGTGAACTGTTGACAAGAATATAGAAACGGGCTGATGAGATGCACCCCTTGATCTACTTGGTCCACCTGTTGCCAAAGTTCATTCTCCTAGAACATAACAGATGAATTCCCAGTTGACGTGGTGATGGGCCTTAGTCATATTTACTTTGCACTACATCCTAGAACTCCATTGTGCTCCTTCGAGCCTCGAGTCAATTCATTAGCTATAAAATACCATCCAATATCCAGTGATCATCTATTAAAGCCCCTTGGAATTTCAAAATGATAGAACCAACTACTACTGTAAAGTGATTGGGAGCAGCTTCACATTTATTTTATATAGACCTCTCACAAGACTGATGGACCTGTAACCAGCAATGGAATGGACCTCTTGATGCCTGGGAATGAGGGTAATGTAAGTGGACTCGACCCCTTTGTTGATGATCCCCCTAGAATGGAATTCCTTGAATACGTGTGACTCTCGCTTAGGGCTCTCAATGGGTCAGATCTGGATCGGATCTAGTTTGATCCGGCTCCAAGTCCGTATATCTATAGACGGATTCGGATCCAACTCGGATCCAAAAGGTGATATCCATATCCGATCCATTTATAAATTGTTAGATCCATTTCCGATCCAAAATCCATATAACCATCGGATTCGGGTCGGATCTAGGTCCAAATCCACCCCGTTACAAATCTAAAAAGATATATGATATAAAATATATAATATAATATATTTAATTTAGTAGAAAAATGATGCAAATCCCACTATTTACTATGGTATGGCGGACATGGCCTAAAATAATTTGTAAAAAAGATAGCCAGCATGAATATAACATATACAGTAAGGTGACAATGAGTCGGATCTTAATTGGACTCGGATCAAACTCGGATATGTTCCTGTGAATCCATATCCGATCCATTTAAGTAATCGGACCTATTTTAAGATCCAAATCCGGTCCATTTAACTAATCGGACCTATTTTAAGATCCAAATCCGCATTATACCGA
The DNA here is from genome assembly GCA_003013855.2 of Liriodendron chinense. Lineage (NCBI taxonomy): Eukaryota > Viridiplantae > Streptophyta > Magnoliopsida > Magnoliales > Magnoliaceae > Liriodendron > Liriodendron chinense. The sequence continues at coordinate 5,822,506 of PVNU02000637.1, read as the reverse complement.
TTCGGAGTGAATCGGATCTCGGATCTGACCCACTCCATTGAGAGCCCTACTCGCTCTCATAATATTTTACTTTTATATGGATTATACTTTTTCAGCATTATTATGTCGTTTTCTGTTCAATTTTTGGGGACAACAGCTGACCATCTTACTATTTATACAACTTTTTTTTTGAAAGGTACTCTTTGTACAACTTTCAGTATCCAAATATGTACATATTCTAGGTTTCTTATATTTACAATCTAAATGGTCTTAGGTTTATGTGTTTGTAAGTGCTAGGACTATTTCTTGCAGTGACAAAACTTTCATGCCTTTGTCAAAGGTACTGTCGTGACTAACCATCCTTTTTTTGTTTTTTTTGTTTTTTGGGTTCAGTGGCTCTGTTTGGACTCATTGCTGTCAGTTCCTTACTACATCATTGAGAATGGAGTTCATATCGGGAGTACGTTTCGCTTCTTTTCTGACGTGGCTCTGAAAAGTGTTTTTGTGGATCTTGTTGAGAGGTGCGGGCTGGCTCTATGAGCATATTTGAATCAGTGTTTGTAACTATGATTATTTCCTTCAAAATGCTTATTCAACAACTATTGCAGAAGATCCTTGTTCCTAAACATGAAAACTTGAGTTGACTCGAATTCTTGGTAAAAAACTCAACTTAACTCGAAAGCAGAATTCCATACTTAATGATTATTTTAAAATATAAAAATGTGTTATGGATGCATAAATTAATAAAAACTGCAATTTCTTTTCTGAAAGACAAACCTATGAATTCATTTAAAAAAAGCCTTGAAAACCCTAAAGACTTTACTCAATTCAATTGAGTTTGATTCAACTTGAATAAACTCATAAAAGACTAGATGAGTCTAAGAAAACATTGAAAACATTTTCTTACTGAAGTGACTTGGAACCCAGTCAAGTTGACTTGACTCGTTGTTTGGAGCAGACTTGATAGGTTCTTAAACTATGCAGGACACCACTTGGCATATTTATTCTTGTTTTGACAATTTTGATTCTAGCTTTACTGACTTGATGGAAGATCCTACACTACAGTTGCAATTTCGTTGCGTTTTCTTTTCTGCATCAATGTGGAATGATCTCAACGAACCTGCATATCTATCCGTTCTCCCATGACATGGTTGCAAATTGCAATTGAAATTATCTAATCTCCTTTTCTTTTGATTGTATACATTCTCATTGCCAATTTCTCTTTGACTGTTTGTTTCATGATGGCATGTGCTGCTTTCTTCAATCTTGTACCTCTAGAGAAGCTTCACTGTTATCCATTTTACACATGTATCTCATACTTTTAGGGGTGCTCTTGTGATCTTTGGCCCTCCAAAGTCCACCAATATGCTTCATAATTGTGATCAGTAGAGCATGTCAATTGTTTCTGTGCACTTTCTAAGTTACTATCTGTGCACCAGTCATCTGTGTTTGGCCCTTGAGAAGCCAATTGTTCACTAGGTCATGTAGTCTGAGGATTTTGATTAGGTTATGAGGGAATTTTATCTGTGCACCAATCATCAGTGTTTGGCCCTTGAGAAGCGAATTGTTCACTAGGTCATGTAGTCTGAGGATTTTGATTAGGTTATGAGGGATTTTTTTTCTTTTTTCTTTTATGCTATTGTCTCTTGAATTGCGCAAGTAATGCATCTAAAAATTTGTATAGAAGTTACTATAAATTTCACCTTCTCTTCCACATTTCCTCTGCACATTATCATGCAGCTTTCCTGCTCACTTCTTATCTTATTATAATCCTCACTATTCTATAACCATGTCGCCTCTTTTTTCTAAAACAGGAATCTTATTCTCATCTATCTTTGTCCTTGCTGGTTCCTATGATTATGAAATGGGAATAAGGTGCAATCTGTTCAGGGGTGATAATCAGGGATTCCAAAGCCATAGTTATATTTATGAATTTTCCGCTAACATGTATTGCATTCATTGTCAACATACCAGCAGTTCCTCACTGTTCTCCTCAATGTCTTTGCAGCCTTGAGAACGCTGGTGAAAATTCTGTTTTGCCTATATTGAGATCTGTCAGATTGGTTCTGGGGTTGTTTTGTTCAGGAAGGATGCGTATGCTTGTTTCCTCATGTAATGGCGTTGATACTCAGGTTTATCCTTTCGTTGTCCAAGGCATTTAAAACACATGCATACATATGTAAATTCATATATATACACGGATGCATCTGCCTATATATTTTATTTTCTGATGGATGTCAAGATACCATATTTTATTTTCCTCTTCAAACGTACAATTTACTAATGCTCTCAATCATGTATATGTGGGACCCATGCTTCAATTGTGCAAACCATTGATATCATGGCTCATTGGATAGTGGATGCCTACAAAATCCAAAATCTTTTGGCCCTTTTTTCTGTTAAACGTGGACCGTCTTTATATTGTTCCCTTAAAGTCTATCTTGGCCTCTAAGGGTTAGGATTTTCATCTGGAAGATTTTTGGGGCATCTGCCATCCATGCCCCCCATCAGATTAGCAGTATGTATCACTGAGCCATGGGTCCCACATGTACGGAAGCAGGAACATCAGTGAGCTCTGCATTTCTTGAGGTTCAGGACCTTATAATCTCTCTCAACATAACTGAACAAGTGGAAGGAAAATATTAGCTTCTCCCAGCCAGGGTGTTGGTGGATAAAACTAGGAGAAAGAACTTGCTTTGTCATTGGTGAAGAGAAAATAGGTTCGCGAAGTCTTTGAGTTAGGCATTTGAGACCTTGTTTTTTTTTTTTTTGGAAAGATGAAAATATTATTAGGCTAGAATAGCTGAAAAGAAAAAAACAATACAATGAAAGAAGAAAGAAGACAACAAAGAAAGAAAAAAGAAAAGCACAACAAAACGATAGGCCTAGGCCCCCACAATACAAACATGGCCTCCAACCCACACTAAACAATCAGGGGAACGATTCCCTAGTCAACAGCATCACCTTGTTACAAATATACTCTGGAGAAGAAAGCTTCTAACAAGTTGCCACTAGCACTTCAAATTTGCCCTCCCGCATCATTGGAATTTATACCTGCTAATGTTTTTTTTATCACACTCTTTCCTGCCCGCGCTCCCAAATCCGCTTACTGCCTCCTTTCATGCTTTCTGCAAATGAGTTGGAGACGATAAAATCTCTTCTCAACTCTACACAAGCCACAATTCTAATGTGTCAGGAGAGCTTCATGATTATTTGATAGGTGATATACATCTCAAACCTATTCGCTTTAGTTTTTCTACAGTTAATCCATTTTGGAGTCACTTTGGGGACTGATTTGAAGTGTATTTGCATAGTAATGATCCATACGAAGAAATCTCTAAACCATAACAAGACATTTGTGTGAATATTATGTAAATGTACTTGTTGATAGCTTTGTATGAACTTTGGATTCAAGCCCGTGCCTCAGTGGTAGACAGAGTCCGTTTCGTCATTTGCGTCCAGGATGGCAGCACACACACGTGTGTGTATGTAACATAACGCAAAAGGCAAGGTGACTACCAAACATGAACCATGCATGATAAGCGAAACTCTAAACTTGCATCAGGCATGGAGCTTTTATTGCTTTTATGTGGACCAGATGGGAGCTGCTTTTCATGGGAACTTGATGAACTGACAGAAATTCCTGCAGGCGAGGGATTGTTTTGAAAGAGAGCTTTACCAAATAAACCACAGAAGACCCTCTCTGTTTCACTTTATAATAATCTTCGTAAATGAAAACCCTGGAATTGGCCGTATTGCTCTTAGAAGTGTTATTTCATTATGAAACTTAAATATTGTTTTCTGGAATGGCCTTGCTTAGAGCAGCCTGCATATGTTTGCCTGATTGCAGTAACTGAAGATTCATGAAACATGGTATTGGACACTGATACCCTGAGAGAAAACTTATATCAGAACTGTCACTATAAACAATTCAATTACTATCTGCAACGATACAATATGACCTTGTGCAATTACTGATTCGCTGCCAGAGGCAAGTGGCACATGACTGGTACATCCTTGTGTAAAGTGGACCTAAAGTTTTCACTTCCCAGGTAAAGCCTAACAGAGTGCTTGAAAAAACTTTGACCTTGGCATTTTACACAAATTAGAAACACAGTAAGACATGCAAATGGAAAAATGCAACATCAGATCTATGTATAGTGTAATTTGACTTAACCAAAGGGTGGTAGAATTCTCCATGAAGAAAGCAACTACTATCTGCCTCCTGGAACTATGAAGGCCTTTTGGTTATCATGTTCCTATCATTTTGAGTGATACTTTCTTTCTCCTTCCTTTGGTTGTGTTGATATTTGAAGCTACGGCACATTTTTCTCTACTGAAATTGCCAACAAAAGAAAATGATTGCATTTTTGTCTGTGCAGATGATGTTGCAATTGGTACATTCTTCTTGGATATTACATGTGAGCTGCAATAAGCGTAGGGTTGCACCTATTGCTGCACTTCTCTCTTCTGTCTTGCATTCTTCGGTGTTCGGTGACTTGAACATGCATCAAACAGGTGACGCTGAGCAAGGTCCTCTGAAGTGGGTGAGAAATATTCTATATCTTGTTCAGTGTTTTAAATAGCTACGCTACGTAGCGTAGCTCATGAAAATAGCTTAAGTTGCGTGTAGCCTACGCTACATGATTAATTTGACTACGCTACACGCTTCATAGACTACACTACACGCTACATAGCTCATATTACAAATCATTTTTCACTATAACATTAAAATCAATAATGTTTTTAATGATTTGTTTCATTTTTCTATTTTGATGAAAATTCACTGGTCTTTCAATGCTTTTAGTAAAATAATATAAGAAATAGTTTTAAATCAGTTTTGTTGCTCTTTCTTCACTTTTATACTTAATCATTACGCCTTGCTATTACTTTAGGTTGCATTTGGTTGTACTGAATATCATGAAATTTGGTTAAATTTTATCATTAATCATCTAATTTGGTGCAACCAAGTGCAACCTTGATTAAAAATCTAAGTAGTGTGTAGCTTACGCTACACGCTATGTAGCTTACGCCTCATGCTTTAGAGGGGTGAAGGCTACGCTACACGCTATTCGCTATTTAAAACATTGATCTTGTTTGACTTCTAGGAGATTGAGAGGCCCATTAAATGATCCTTCATGATACTTTTATTCATGTTTATGTTATGTAAACAATATGGTTCAATTTACATCACCATATTTATATAGATCACTTGCATGACGCTTTTGTAGATGTTGTTGTACAGATGACATCACATTATCTCAACCTTATATTTACAGTTGATGAGCATGCTAGAAGCACATGTAAGAGGTTCTTCCTCATAAAAAAGTTGTGCATGCATCTTTACCTTATCCGGGTATGGATATGAGTGCCGAGATGGCTATGGGTTGATGTTTGATGTCAGACCTGCGTGACAACCGACATGGCTACATATATTCAATATTTTGCAATTTTAGCATATAATATTCATGTAAGTCTGAGCCACATCCAACATGATTATTATCGTACCCAAGGTGTGTTGTATCAGACAGATATCCAGGAAATCCGAAGGATCTTGGTTTTATAGCCTTTACCCATTTCTTCTTCATATTTGGGAGGATCATGCAACAGGGGACATATCTATTTATGTAGTAGGTCCCTATTCTTTCTGTTTTAAGGCCCGAGTAATATAGACATTGCAATATACCAGTCTTCGGTAGTAGAACACTGTACTGAAGATATGTAATCCAAATTTACACATGAGAATATTCACAATATGAGACCATAAGCTTGCCCTCATTTTGTAGCCTAGGTTTTTCTTGCAGTTTTAAAACCTGCCCTAAATTGTTGGCAATAAGTTTCTTCATATCCAAAACTTCATTTATGCAGTTCATCGAAAGAATTCTTGATGAAGGCTTAAAAAGCCCACGCACCATTCGCCTGGCAGCTTTGCACTTGACGGGTTTATGGCTCTCATATCCAAAAACAATTAAGTATTATGTGAAAGAGTTGAAGCTGCTTTCACTCTATGGTTCTGGTATTTAATCCCCTATCCATTCATCCAATTCTGTATCTTCAAGCTGTTCTTGCTCTATGGAGAAGTCACTTCTTCAATTTTTGACGTTATATTATTTCCATTTGTTATCAAATTTTAATTTTGAGCTTCTGTATACAGTGGCCTTCGATGAGGACTTTGAAGCTGAATTGGCTGAAAATCAGGATGCTAGAAAGGAGGTTTCATTGCTAGCCAAAAGCCCAGATCCTGAGCTTGCTGAGGTAAGCTAAGGCACTCCACAAATTTCTTAGAACTATTAAAAATATCCACTGTTTTGAACAATCAATTTGGCTTTCTTATGCCAGTCAAGCTGAACATCATATGCTTTTGTAGCCATAAATGCGATAAAAGAATCATTATCTTTTTACGCAGGCATTCCTATTCCGGTGTTCATGTTTTTCTCTGGCATCTGTGGCATTCGTGCAACTCCATTTCATTTCCAAATAATGTGGTTTTCTGACAGTATTTCTTTTTAATAGTCTACTGTTTCAAGATGTGTCCTACTGTGCAGTTATAGACATTAATCTCTGGACGCATTAGTGTGGTCATAAACAACGACTTTGTGAAAATTTTGAATCAACTAGTTGCTGAGTTGTGAGTCATTAGCATTTTGCCTTGCATCAATTGAAACACAAAAATTTATTGAGACTTTCACAGGCATAGTTGAAAGACAAATGCACAACACATTAAAATTTATGGGAAATATAAAAAAGTTCGTATCCATCCATTTTCAAGCATTAATAAATAGCTTAATTGGAAGTACTTAAGATTGACTTTCATGAAAATAAGAAGGATCTACAAACTGGAGGTTGAGTTTCAAAATTCAAGTGCCTTACTAACACGCAATAATGTTGAATAAACTTAATTAAGATGGGTTTATTAGAGCAACGCCTTCTAGGCACTGAAAAGTTCAATGACGAACTTTGATGTTGATTGCAGTTCTAGTGAAAGCGTTTCTTTTATGGATAATCAAAATTTTATTAGAAACTTTTGGCGTACCATCATAGCAAGCAAATATGGTACTGTATCTTCAGGTTGGAGGTCCAGACCTTCAGTTTATAGAGCTTCCCATGTCTGGAAAGCGTCCATGCGGATCGAGTAGAAAGTGTGGGATGGTATTGGGTTTTTCTTTGGGAAGTGGGCCCCCTATTCACTTTTGGGATGACTGGTGGATAGGGGATACTCTGCTTACATCTACCTTCCCTAACCTGGCCGCCCATTGGTCCCACAGATAATATATCAGTAGAAAGCTATTTTTCTACATCTGCTTCAAACAGAGTTTGGATCTTGCCGTGTAGACACAATTGAAGTTTTCTCTACTCCTAGCCTGTCTTCAGGGTATAATGCCGGACCCGGAAGCTCTGGACTACTGATGGTTGAGAGAGAAAACATGGTCTTTCTCTGTCAAGTCCCTTCGTAACTTCATTTGCCCGAGATCCCTGGTTGATTCTCCCAACTTCTGCGGAAATGCGATCCCATGGAGCACTGCCAAAGGTGGCTGCTTTTGCCTGGCTGGTGGGCCACAACAAAGTCCTCATAGTCGACAATCTGTGCAACCGGGGGATGATCCTCCCCAACATCTGCCTCCTCTGTAAGGAGGATGCAGAGTCAGTCTACCACCTTTTTGTTGCCTGTCCATATGCTCAGGCAATATGGTGCAGCATTTTAGGTTTCTACAATGTTCCCTGGGTTATGCCAGGATCTATAGAGGGGCTGTTTCCGGCTTGGCATGAAGCTATGCCATTCGACAGTGTTAAGACTAGGTGGAAATTTTCCTTGCTTGCTGCCTTGTGGACTTTTTGGGGAGAGCAGAATAACCGCTGTTTTCGGAACATGAGTGGCTTTCCCACGGCAACTGTAACTAAGATCTTTCTGTCTGTTAGGGATTTGAACCCTGGGTAAATGGTCCTCTGTTTTTTTTCCTGCTTCCATTCAACCCCCCCCCCCCCCCCCCTCTTCTTTGTATTCTTTTGCCCGAGGGCTTTTTTAATAGAATTATTTACCTTCCGAAAAGAAAGAAAAAAAATTATTAGAAACCATCAAGGCATATGGCGATTGTACAACGATGGCCACAAAAAAATATGGCCAACACAATCACATATCAGATACAATACAACAACCCCACCCTGACCTCTGTAAGAAAACATCAAATAAACCACAACCCTTGCAAAACCCAGATCACCTGAGAGCCGTGACTATTCCATGGCAATTCCAGATCAGGTGTATGAACCCCTTAGCCAAGGAATCCGCCTTCTCGTGTGCCTCTCTTGGGACTGAGACATAACAGATGGACTGATCTTTGCAGAGGTCCAACTTCTCTTCAATACAATCAGTCAATCTCCAAGGGTAAGCTCCATCTTTGGCCCAAGAGATTGAATTGGCAGAATCACCTTCAATCACAATAGGAATGAAGTTAAACTGCACAACCTGCTGCACATCCCGTATTTGAGTCACAATGTTGATCAGATTGAAGGCAGAATACGATCAGCTGTTTCTCCTTGCTAATGAGCACTGCAACAAAATATGATCAGCCGTTTCTGCATCTGCACATCAAAGAGGGCACCTATTTTCCTTTGCAATGTTCTGATGAAAACAATTAATTTGTGCATAGGTTCTGGAGGAAGAAAAGTACTGATGGCTTTGATTTTTCACATGAAATATTGGATGAACTCATTTCCATGCTTCCAACAGGATGGTTGGAGCAACTACAATCAGGAAATTGTCAGAGAATCTAGAAAAAAAACCCCGAGCATGTTCCTGGAAGCAGATCGTGGATTGCAAGGTAGTCTGGAGTATTATTTGTTTCAGCAGTTGAAGTATTGTGCATGGATCTCAGATGAAGGAACAGCCATTGCTGGAATGGAATGCTTGTCAAGCTTCGGCTTTGGAAGGAGGCATATAAGAGCCGCATATGAGATCCTGTAAATGATCAAGAGCGATGAATACTTGGATACACATTTTGCAGTCTAAACTAATTTAAAGCCAATGAAAGTATGTCAGAGCAAACATTTTAGCTAGGTAACAAAAATACATTAACAGGAAACTATTTGTGAGACAGGTCAAACTAGAGGTGAAATTTTATAAAAACTAATGGACTACGATTGAACAGTGAACAATTTCAAAGCAATGCACGAGTACTGTTTCATTTTAGTCATACATTTGTAGCTTCATCTTAGTTGGGGTGTAACATAGCAAAATCCATAGTTGAGACGGTTTGTTGCTTAATGATATCTTTGGTTCTGGTGATGTGCTTGACTACGGACATCAATTTTATCTTCCATAATCCTATTTGAATTTTCATCATCTAATGTTCTCCTAATTGTTGTTCAATGCTATCATTGTTTATCAGGCATTTATCAACACAGAGATGTATGCCCGGGTCTCTATTGCAGTTCTCTTTTACAAGCTAGCGGACTTAGCTGATAGGTTGAAAATGGTCAAGGAAAGTGAAGATGCCTGGGCTGCCCTTGATTCTGGAAAGTTGTTTCTGTTAGAGCTCCTTGATTCTGTGGTATGGGTTCTTGAGACTGATTTTGAAGTATAGATGCTCCTTATCCTACAATACATCAGGTGTTGGTAGGGTGCAGTGGCTTGAATTAGCAAGACAGACAGTTGCCACCAGTATGTGATGAGTGGATGGCCATTGACCCTATTGCAGTGTTTCAATATTGTTCCATATTACTCACATGACAATATCTGGACTTGTTTATATGTTCCCTTTGAATTGTACCTACTTGGATTTCGCTAAATCTTGAGGATTGGCTTGATTCATTTGAGAACACTACCTTTGGTGAACTCATTTGACCATTCGGTTAAGATCATGAATTGTAGAATATCTTGGCATCTGATGCAAACTCATTCTTTTCACACAAAACAGGTCAATGACAAAGATCTTGCAAAGGAGTTGTACAAGAAATACAGTGCGGTGCGTTTTGTGTTTGCATGCAAATGTCTTTTCTTCCTGTTATATTTCAGGTGCATTTGCACTTACCACTGTTTGCCAGGTGTCTAATGAGAGCTTATTCTCATTCAGATCCATAGACGCAAAGTCCGTGCTTGGCAGATGATATGTGTGCTGTCACGGTTCGTTGACAAAGATATAGTTCAACAAGTCACATCTAGCTTGCATATATGCCTATATGTAAGCATATCTTCATGGATTTAATGATTTCTTCACTGAAACCTACTTTAGTATTCATCTCATCCACCTACCTAATTTAAATTCCTTATTACAATGATTAATACCCTTTCAGTTCATTGGACTTTACTTTTCCTTGGTCACTGGGATGGTGTTGGATGGCTGTTATTTCGTTTTCATGACATCATAAAATGTATTATTTTTACCTTGGGAGTTGTTGCTTATGGTTTAAAACAGTGATCAAATATTGAGACTCTTAAATTAATAGAAAAGTTTGATGAATATGTGTTCAGCACAGATTGCCAACCAGGAATTGGTTAGTCTCAGGGTCTGGGTTGACCCGGGACTCAGCAGGTCAAAAAATGAGAAAAATAATTGAAAAGGAAAAAAAAATAGAGAGAGAGAGTCATGAAAAATAAAATGAGTGTCCTACTTCTTCCTACTTTTTTTCTGAAAAAATATAGAAACACGTCATAAAAATAGCTAAAAATAGGAAAAGAAAAAAAAAGCAAATGAATAAAGAAAAAACAATTTTACCCCTTTTCATCTCCTTCTCCTTCTCTTTCTTCTTTCCTTATTCTTTTTCTGTTTTCCTTTTCTTCAGTAATGATTAATACCCTTTCAGTTCATTGGACTTCACTTTTCCTTGGTCACTGGGATGGTGTTGATGGCTGTTATTTCCTTTTCATGACATCATAAAATGTATTATTTTGACCTTGGGAGTTGGTGCCTATGGTTTAAAACAATGTTAAAATATTGACTCTTAAATTAATAGAAACGTTTGACAAATATGTGTTCGCTCTTCATTTTCTTCAGTAAAACCCTATGGCCTTTTCTTCAGTAAAACCTGATGGTAGAATATTACAAATGAATGGGTTTTTTTTTTTTTTTTTATTGCTAAATAACAATTGGGATTCCGATTTTTTTCATTTATGTAATCCATTAGATAATTACACTTATGCCCCTGCGTGACTTACCCAACTCGTTTGGACTCAGCTGGGTCAACCAAGTCACATGCTGACTTGGAAAACCAGGCCTGAGCCCGGCGCATACCTGGTTTTCCTGGCCCAATGACCAGCTCAGTGGCTGGGCTGGGTTGACTTGTCTGAGTCCCTGGTCGACCTACCTGGTTTTCCCGACCCAATGACCAGCTCAGTGGCTGGGCTGGGTTGACTTGTCTGAGTCCCTGGTCGACCTACCTGGTTTGCGAACTATGGTGTTCAGAAGTTGTCAGCAATTTGAAAAAATGTTACTTTTTTCTTAAGGCAACTTAAATTTATTTCAACAGAAAGCAATACCAAAAATAAAGGGAGCGATGACAGGAAATTATATCCACCAACACAAAATGCCAAACGCCTGAAAAACAAAAACCAAATACAACTCACTCTGACTGGGAGTTTCCCACACATAAGAGTTCAGACTTAATGGAAAATTGGAGGCAGCAACCTTTTTATAGTATGAATTGGACTTGGCCCACTTCAATACCATATATTGGATCTTCCTGTTAAGTGTCTCGATTGGAATCCCCTTCTTTTAAAAAAATCTGCTATTTTTTTCTCTTTTGAGGTCCCCCACAAGATGCCCCATGGAATCATTCGAATTGCCACCACTTGATGGGTGAAACTGACCTTTCGTCCTTCCCAAAAAGTGTCTTGAAAATTACTTTTGCTATTAAACTCCATATTTGCACATAAATTATTGAAAATATAAGAAAATGGCCACCATAAATTACCAAAACATTTTACTGAAAGCAATTGCTGAACCCATCTGGCAGGAAAAGGTTAAATGATGATGATGATTATTTGAGTTAAAAGCAATAGGATCAGATTTACCAGTTACTAATTCACTTGCCATGTCCGATGCTACACTAAATTCCCCAGAACAATAATTAATTAGACAGGGCACAAGAAGTCATTCCAATATCTACGTAGAATTCTGTAGCTAGCATTTATCACCTCAACTGGCATTAAAAGAAGAGTTTGAGAGTATTATTATATCTCGTAATTATTGCATTTCTAACATGCACTTGTATGTTATTTTGACTTCTTGTCGTATGCAGTTGCTTCTAAAACATAATCTACATTTATTTTAAGAGCTAACGTTATCCGCATTTCTCTGCCCTTGTAGAGAAACAACTTACCTGCTGTTCGGCAGTATTTAGAAATATTTGCGATCCAAATTTATCTGGCATTTCCGTCACTGGTAAGCAATTTGCATCTGTTCCCATCAGGATTTTTGTGTTATATTTTCTTGGTTGTGCTTTTCGCGGCGAAAGAAGCTACTTAGTATCAGTGTTTTAAAGGCAGGATTAGACTGTCCAGTCCATCTGGTCTCACTGGAAGTGAGCATATTCTTGGTCCAATTGAATGGCCAGAAACTGTCCGGTTTGACCATCCAACTGGAATGAAACCCCCAGCCCTCTCCCTCCCTGCATAGGTAGGGCCTTTCTCTTGCTGTACAATTGGGCCCTACTTAATTGATCTGGATTGTTGATCTTGTGAGCGAACCATAGACAAGGATGAGCGAGACCGTTTCTGGATGAAAGGTCCAAAACATTTCAGCTATTAGTTAGTACATATCAATTTTCTCCCTTTTTCCCTTCCCCTTTTTGTGTTCCCCATTTTCCATTTTATATATGTTAACTTATCTATTTATGAACCCTTTAAAAAATCATCTATTTATGATGTCTCATGGTCCGATTGGACTCAAACACGCTTCTAGTTCTTTCCCTCCCTTTTTTTTTCCCTTTCTGTTTAACCCATTTTTCTAAGAAAAAGCGCATCTATTTGTGCCACCAGCACGCTGTCATTGTCTGACCAGATCGAACCTGCACTCGAACCCGATGTAATCAAATCAGACACTCTTTCGGTTCAATGACTGGCGCATTTTTTAAATAATTGATTAGTTTAGCTCCCTTTTGGTTCATTCTCGATATCCAATTTAAAGAAATTCAAATTCCCTTGTGTAATTTCTGGAAAGTAGTAGCCATTAATACAAGCTGTAAGATCTTGGATGAGGCAATCCTTTTGTTCTCCTCTTTAAGGAAAGAAACAATGCTTCCATCGTTTATAATTACAGGCTGCCAATTCTTGAATTGCATTTTGGTTGGCTTTTCTAATAGACAGTTGGTTTTGTTTTGCAAATCATGGTATATTTATTGACAATTTTTAGACAAGGATGCTTAGATAAAAATTGGATACAAGATAATTATTTGCTTGCAACACAGTTTAGGTACAACTTCCCTCCCACCTCAGTTAACGTCCTCCAACATTCAGTAGGTGTTGATTCTTATCATGCTGGAGAGGCTTTATAACAATATTAGCTGAATTAGCTCCAGAAGGACAGATGACTTCTCCAGCAATGAGGGACATTAACTGGGAGATGGACCTCGAATAAAGAGAAGGAAGTGGAACATTCAAACCTCTAGCAAGCAATCATACAATCTTATCTAAAGTATATGTATGAAGAGAGGTTATCTTTAAGTCCTGGAACACAATCCTAGTAGATATTGGTAAAAATTTTACTGAAACATGATGGCTTTTGACCACTGATATGAGGTTTGTAAGAATAAACCTTCCCAAAAAAAATTGTTTGATAGGTTCTCTTTTCTGAAGAAAAAATGCCCTAAAAGGCCTCTCACGAAGGGTAAAATCGCAAGAAAAATATATCGCAGAACTGATTCATTTTTAAACATTTGGTTCCCCATGGAATGCATTGTTCTATGCAGACTAGCCAGAATGCTTTGTTCAAGATAGAAGAGCCTCTTTTTCTTTTTCTTTTTTGAAAGATAACGAGAATTTATTAGAGAAAAGGGAAAGACTACAACAGTAGCCAGAACCGCTGAGATAGCGATCCGCCTACTAAGCCAAAAAGGCAATGTTACAATCCTTCAACTTATCAGAAATGGCCGCCCATTCGATTAACAAGCTCGAAGAGCCTTTCTTGAGGACACATGAAAAATGCCCAAAAAGGGCCTCTCACTGTGGCGAAAATGGCAAGAAGATCCCCAGAATTGATTCATTTTTAAACTGTTGGTTCCCTGTGGGATGTGTCGTTCAACTCAAACTAGCCAATATGCTTTGTTCAAGCTGGAATAAAATTTCTTGAGGACACATGATGGTATGATTTGGAATGTTGTAATGTACTCAGCACCGGCACATGAATATACCAAACAACAGTTTTGTGCCATTGTTGTTCAATTTTAGAAGAACTTGCACTACTCAGCCTTGTTCATATTTGGTGGAACTGAGGTTATTGTGGATTTTTTTTTTATCTCAAACATTTTTTCACTGTTTTAGCATCTCTTATTTTAGAAATCGGATTTTAACATGTTTTCTTTTCCTGGTAACTTTCACAGGCTGAGGAGCAGTTAATTCCTATTTTCCACGACTACAATATGAGGCCTCAGGTACTTTTATTGTTTTATGTTTCCCCATTTTTGTGCTTTATTAACTCAAAAGCATTAAATGCAGGCACTCTCTTCATATGTTTTCATAGCATCCAATGTGATACTCCATGCCAATGAAGCTTCTGTTCAGTTAAAACATTTGGAGGAGTTGCTCCCCCCGATGATTCCGTTCTTAACCTCTCATCACCACAGTTTACGTGCTTTTACTCAGGTAAACTTCATAAACCTGTGGGTAACGTATTTATCATTGTGTTTTTTCAACAAATGTTTCATGTGGTTCATTTTTTTAATATTTTCTTACAGTTACTGGTATACCAAGTTCTGTACAAGTTGATGCCTGCCTTCGATCCTGGTAATTCAGACATTATGCCTTTAGAGAAAAAGTGCTTCGTGGATTTGAAGTCATATTTGACAGAAAACTATGACTGCGTGAGGTATTTCTTATTTTCCAATTGAATAGAAAAAAGAATTAAAAAATTCAATGGTCATATAGCAATAAGCCCTACCCTATGGTACTCAAAAACGGCCCTTTCCGATGCATTGCAATGTAGTTTGATTGCTGTTGTTTCAGGCTAAGGGCATCGGTGGAAGGTATTTTTGATGCATTTGATCCCAATTACTCAGCTACTCCAAATGGAATTTTTACTGCTCGGAATGAGGTCTGGAATATCTGAACTGCATGAATGCTATTTTATACATGCTAATTGTTTCATTTATGCAATGGTTTTTTCTATCTTCTCTAAATCTTTATCCCCATTGTTGAAGGAACTCGACTTTGAATGCGTTCCAACATCCCTCATGGAGCAAGTGATCACCTTTCTAAATGTAAGCACGTAAAAATAAAATGTTTCCTACTTTCCAGGTAATCCATTTCTCATCATTGAGCATTGCAGGATGCCAGAGAAGATCTTCGATATTCTATGGCAAAGGATGTAATGACCATAAAAAATGAGAGCCTAACAGCGGGAGAAACTTCCAAGGACATGGAATCGTCAGCAAAGGCTGATGAGGAAAGATTATTTGCCCAAATTTCAAAAGATGCATCTTTGGATTTTCAAAAGAAAGTCACACTCTATAAACATGAAAGGCAGGACACTGATGGCACCACCTCTATGGTCAAAGCTGAATTTCACAAATCACTTTTAGGTATGTACAAACCTTGCTTGTTGTCTACTAGATTGAGAAAAAATGTGTTGATCGGAACTCAGGAAATTATTTAGCTCAGAAGGTTTATGTTGCTTATATTTACTAGTTAAAAAAGGAAGGAGAATATGCCGATTCTGTGGGATCTGGACAGTTTGGAAGAGCATATTGTGAGGAGGTTCTCTTACAAAGTAGCCGAAGGAGAAGTGTGTTCTAAGTGTCATGGGCTAGGTAGCCTGGGCCTGCGGCATAAGGGCCTTGTGATGTTAGTCCTGTATTCTTGGTTTCTCCTTGCATTTGGTTCTCTCGATTGAGGCCCATTACCTCTAAAAATAAATAAAATAATGTTCTTATAAGGTATGCAGTGTGCTATACGAGCTTAATTCAGGTTAGAAGATTGTTGTTAATTAGTTATTGGTTGAATATTAGGCTAATTAACAAAGCATTTTTTAAGGGAAGGAGAAATGGTATAAAATATCACATATGAGCATAGAAGTGAGAAAGTGAGAAGCCACAATCAAGAGTCATAAACTACAGTAGAAGGCTAACAGAAAGGGACAAAGATGAGGTCAACACCCAATCATCCTGGAAAAGGAAGAAAAAAAAATCATCTAAAATCAATATCATATTTATCTTAAGGAAGCATAATGCTCTAATAAGAGGATATATTGCTACTGTTTGTGGGATGTTTTGTAAATTGTTCCTCTTTGGAAGAATGAATATCCTGTTTGCAAAGCATGAATTTCTGTAGACTCTTCTGAGCATTGCCATGAAGATTGTCTTTCTCCAAAATAATGGAATAAATCAATAACTAATTGAATGATCGTTGGATGCTTTTTGCTCTGGCTTGTTTGTTGTTAATTTTTAAGCACCGTTTCAGTGTACTAGGAGAATAGCATCATAATGTATTGGACAAATATTGATGACAGAAATAGAAAAGGAAGATGAGCTTCTCAATTCGATGGTACAGTCAAGAATTACAGCTATGGAAAGGATAAGAGAAAGTCGACAGTCTTTCATACTTGTTGCATCCTTGCTTGATCGCATACCTAATCTTGCTGGATTAGCTCGGACATGTGAGGTATGTTAGGAAGAACACGGACAATCTTCTTTGATGATGCTTGCTATGGTACGCATATCTATTGGAGTTAATATAACAAATTTTCTTCATGTGATTGCATCTGTTTATAGTTTATTGTTTCTTTGCAGGTATTCAAAGCAGCAGGATTAGCTGTTGCTGATGCCAGCATTGTAAATGATAAACAGTTCCAACTCATCAGGTAATTCATGATTGTTCAATAGCATCTGCTCTTTAAGTCGCACACATCGCATGTTTTTATAAAGTCTTAGTTGTCATTCTAGCCAATTCTTTAGCTCTGTGGACTTGTAACAGAGGAAACAAAAGACTGCTCAAGTTAAAAACCAAGCATTAAATGGAAGAACAAATAGCTAATGAAGTTAATTGGATTGTATTGATCCATATGTAATCCTCTATTTTAGCTTTTATCTCCAATCTCTCAGGTCTCCTGCTCGTTAGATGAGCTGGTCGAGCCAGTGGAGTGTGTGTGAGTGAGATCCGGGGTTCAATCCCTGTAGTGTTACCTTTCCAAATAAAATCTCCTCTCTCTGAACACTCATTTTATGATCTTGAAACGAAAGATGCTCATACATTAATGAAATTATCTCTACTATAAACAACACAAGTAGGTCTTGCACATTGTTGTTCCCACAATTAGTTTTCCTGGATGGAGTACCTTGAATATTAAGGACATGGTAAGACATTTTAATTAAAGTTAAGGCCATTTTAGGAACTTGAAAATGTGGCTGGCATCCGTTAGGTGGCTCAGATTTCACCAGCAAAAGCCAATGAATGATTTATATTTTACCTGCAAAAAGCTTCAGCCGCCTACTTCTCTCCCACAAAATAGTAGCTGATTTCTTCTCTCCCCATATTTCCCTTTCTATCTCTTCATGTGCGTTGCATGTGCCACACCCCCTTGTTCCTGTAATTTATTTGCTCCTTAAATTATCATATTAAATATTGCATCTAAGATCATTTAACTAGGTGAACTTATATTGATTCTTCACTTATTTAACTAGGTGAACTTATATTGATTCTTCACTTATTTATTCCTAAGTTGTGCAGATCTTTAAAAACCTCGTCCTTGCACTGGAAAAGGTCACAGGTTGAATGTGTCGCTTCAGACTCTCTGGGCCATGCAACCAATTCGTTGCCAGTTACAATTTCTAACTTTGATCAACAGAAGTTAGCATGAATTATCTGAAACTGTTTACTTTGTGGACACTGGGAACCACAAATATGATTAATCACTGTAGCACCCTAGAGTTACTACTGACTATTCCATCTCATAGCATTTTCTATAGCTGTACTCTGTTAAGGACGGTTGTACATGACCTTAGGATGACAGATGCTTAGTGTAGCAGGCCAAACATGACAAAGCCTGCTTCTACCCTGTTGGTGTTATGTGCGTGATCTGAAAATTTAAATTTCGTATCTTTTTGAGTTTGTAGAGAATCACTATATAATTATTCTTCTCTGGAATGAAAAGAATAGAGGTTGCATTTTGTCATTAACCTGTGTTTTTACCATAGGACACCCCTCCCCTCTTTCACATGGGCTTGATAGGGCTTGGACCCTATCATTTGAACTAGGGCCACTTGCAGGGCCCACACACACATAACACCCACATACTCTAACATAAATAATTGGACAGTTGTCCTTAGAAGTATAGATTTGTCACTCTTCAACACTCATTATAATATACAGGAGATTCAAAGACAAACCCCCTGCCGACCCCAATTAGGTGGAACAAGGCTTAGATGATGATGATTCAGAAGCAAATCCCCTCAAACTATCGAGTTGGAGAAGCGCTCGCATGGTGTGCTCCATGGCTTCATGTCCCATAGTTATCCACCATAACAGGTTCTGGTCCACCTTGAATGATAGGCAATCTCAGCAACCAAAGGAAAAGTGAAAAGCTTTGGAAGGCAATTTCCAAATGCCAGGCTAGAATGAAGGTATGCCTGCCTGGAATTTTTTTCAAATATAGTGAAGCAACATCACATGATCAAATGGGCTCAGCAAACTTGATAACTTGCTTTGTTGGCTATAAAGGACTCAAGCTGGCAGTAAAGGAAGAAACCTTGCATTATTCAAGTCACCCTGACCCCTTACACGAATTGACGATCGCGGCACAAATTTTGGTGTGAGCATACTATTGTGATGGTTACAATAATAAAGGTCTCTTTGTCAGACTCAATCTGTAGTATATAATACATACGGCATGCTCCAGCAGTACAGGTACAGCCATAAGCTACAGTACCGGCCAGGTGTGGGACCCACTTTGTTTGTTCATGACATCCGGCCTACCCAAGTTGTGGATCAACCTGATTTTGGAGCCCTGGAGGGTTATTGAGGTGACACATTTGATGGACGGTTTAGATGTGATATATGCATCATGTGGGCCCCACATCTACCCAGTACCACTGTGAGCTTAAGGTGGTACTGGTGCACTGGGGAGCACCTCATAATATATAACTTAAAAACATATGTGATTACTTGACTAGTTCCTTGATGTTATGATTGATTTCCTCATTAGTTTCCTACTGCATATTTCTTTCTCTTTTTTTTCCTATTTCGATCTAACTTGCTTTCTTTTTTATCTATTACTTTTTCTTATGTACTAAATGTATAAGATTAACTAAGGAAAAAAAACTACATTTCAATCAAGAAATGACTTGCTTCTTTTGATAGTGTGACAGCGGAGAAGTGGGTGCCACTCACTGAAGTTCCAGTACACAGCATGAAAGTCTACTTAGAGAAAAAGAAGCGTGAAGGTTTCTCCATCTTGGGCTTAGAGCAGACTGCAAACAGTGTGCCTCTTGACAAGTATTCCTTCCCCACGAAAACGGTATTGTCATAAATCTACCGAACCTGCAGATATATTTAGTAGAGTGCAAAAATACTCGACTTACTGATTAACATAATTCATGACCAGGTTCTGGTCCTCGGGCATGAAAAGGAGGGTATTCCAGTGGATATAATCCATATTCTAGATGCTTGCATTGAGATTCCTCAGTTGGGTGTTATTAGGTCACTCAACGTTCATGTCAGCGGTGCTATTGCTCTCTGGGAGTATACTCGACAGCAACGATGCAGGCAGCATTGATCTTTGCGAATTCCGTTTCAGATAACCATGATTGAGTTTTACAGTTTCTTTTGTTTTGTCACTCTGTTTCCATTCTTGTGATCTATCCATTATCTTGGGAGCTTTTATTTTAACAGGAATACTGACTTTTGAAATGAGAATGTGGATTTTAGGGCACCCTAAAAGGGTTGTTTGATGCCTAAACAGTGTTTTGAGTCAAACCTTGGTTTGTAGTGTGCATCTGGGTGCACTTTTGCAGACCCTGTCTCATCCCCGCTTGGCAAAACAGGCACTAAAAAGCAGACTCAATGAAAACCAAAGGACGTGGATTTCATGTGGCCCACTTGAGATTTGGATCTGTCTCATTTGTTGTCGTATGTTCTAAAATGAGCTCATAAAATGGATGGACGGGGTGGATTTCTCACAAACATCATGGTGGACCCCACCTAGCATCCTAGCACAAGAACTTATCTGCGTCCAAAGCCAAGTTGGTCGGTATTCATGAAGTCCACTGAAAAGGTAGGTGTTAAAACCTCTTTTTGCAGAAGTGTCCAAACAGTCCCTCAAGTAGCTGTTCTTTGATGAGTTTGTTGGTGGGTTTGGGTCTCATCTGCCTGAAGCTAAAAGGACTATAAGCTAGGACACTGGCCTTTGATGCTCAACCCCCAGCCTATAAAATATTTTTGGATAAAGGCAATTCTGTTCGTCCATGTAGGGCCAACGGTTATATGATGTGCATTTTCCAGGCCCAGTCGGTCAGTCCCATCATGCTCTTAGCCACTGACCCAGTGTTATGGGTTGGGGATGTCCTAGTTGTGGCAAACTAATAAAAGTAAACTATTGAGGAATCATATGATTAGCTGCCTTATCCTTGCCCAACATTCAGGATGCTTCAATTCTGGTAATTGAGGCTCATGGTTTGTTAATCTAGGCCATGGGCCTATTCCACCCCCAGCCCCAGCCCCATTGTGGATTACACCAAAATATCCTCTGTGGTGCACCGATGGTCCATGTTAAAAAAAAAAATGCCCCAAGATTGATTGCCGTGATTGCTCAAAGGCATGCTTTCTGAAATGTATTTTTAACTTTGAACCATGTGAATAGATTTCAACCTCAAATAGTAGTACTGGGTGGAAAGAAATGGTAATATGATGATGGACCACTCTGGCAGTCCAAGCATACTGCATCCGTCAAACTAACTGGCTTATATGCCCTAGTGGACTTCATCTTGGGAGATGTCATCGACCCTCTTCAACCAACTCACATTGGCTGGCGTTCGACACTGAATAGGACCTCTACATTCATGACCCACTTCCAAGTCGCAACCTAGCCTTGATCCATCATGCACCAACTCTTAGGGTCCACTTGCAAAACTGATGCTGTAATAGGAACCATCCTTCACCCTGCTGCTACCATTAATTTCCACAATGTAAAAAAAAATAATAATGATAATTAAAGAAGAAGAAGAAGAAAGAAAGAAAGAAAAACATTGAAAGTACAAACTAAATTTACAATGGATCATATTCAGTCCACTAGTCATTGCTTGATATCATGCTTTCAGTATTATCATTGGACCGTGGCCCATCTACCTTGGTGCCTTTCGCCCATAGGAAAGACGATTGCAATCAACCATCTCTGATTTTGCCCCAAGGACCCAAAACAAACTCCTTCAAATGTCAATGGATACAGATCTTTCCTTCTTGATGGGGGGCCATTGAACTTATGACCTCAATGCTGCACCGCTTGCCATTTAAGTTCATGTTTGCATATCGAGCCACGGTTAATCTAACACAGGTATTGCCAGCCCAAACTCAAATCCTACCAAATCCATGCCTGGGTAACTGAATCTTCACCGTCGCTTTCTTAATGTTGTTAAAAGCTTTGTAATGAATCCCAACTTCTTTTGTACCTGAACAAGTTGTCAAGTTACTAGCTGGGAGTGAGAAATATTTACTGCCACTAATGCAACCATGTTCTAATGGAATGAAAGCTTATATGATCGATCTTACATCAAAACTTTTCATGACTGTGTTCATCTTGTTGGGTGTGGATCCACTACGCTCCTTTTTCTTCTTCTTCTCTTTTTTCCCATTGCCGCCTGCCAACGATCTTAGGAAGCGTGGAATCAATGCCCTCAAGTCACCAAGGCAAGTGGGAGTACTTGAATTTTTATGCTTAGCTTGAGCAGGGATAATCTATGATGATGAGTAAACCGTGTTATGGTTTCAACAGAGATATAGGAACTTAAAATGCTGTTTGTGTTATAGCTAGAAATCAAGTAAACAAGCAGCATGCTTGATGCATGCGTTGGGCATCCATCTGGGCACGGACAGTTGAAGGATGATCGGAACTACCATTCGATGGGCTTCTGGACCATCTATAGAGCAGAAAACAAAAAACACTAATAGCTGGTCTCAAGTAGCTGATCTTTTTTTTTTTTAACACACGCACTCACACCCCCACATGCATGCACGCACACACACCACATTGAGATTTCACCACAATTTTGTACTCGAACCCATAACCTTGTGTTGAAAACACTTGTCAAGCAGCTTATCTTGGTTTCTACTTATACAGTAGATAACACAGTTAATGGCCAAAAAGTTTAGTTTCCAACATCACATCAGTACTTATCCCTCAAGTTGGTTTGGTCACCTTTAATGTGGACCCTTCATTATGTTGGGCTCACCTTGGCCCTATCTGTAATGTGAACCGTCCATCATGTGGGACCTACCTTTAACGTGGACCATCCACCTTCTGAGTCTCACCTTTTATATGGGTTATTTATCATGTGAGGCCCTCCTTCAGTGTGGGTCATCCATCATGCATGCCCGCCTTTAATTTAGACCATCCATCATACAGGGGCCAACTTTGAAGTGGGTAGTCCATCAAGTGGGCTCATTGTGGATGTGGGTCATTCATCATTAGGGGCTGACCTTCGATATGAATGTAGGCTAAGTCCTAGAGGGGAGGGTAAATAGGACCTTTTTAAATTTTTACAAATTTAATCCTTAACAATTAATTCACCACCATTTTAACATGTGCATATTAAATCAATTATATAGGATATCCAAGGTGAATGACAATCTACAACATGAGACTGAGAAATTCTTATAGGCATTATTCTTTCAATCGTGTAGATTGCATACTAAGCATTCAGGAGCATCCTATAATTTCATACAAGCATGGATAAATTATATCCACCACATTGCACACTATGTATAGTGATTCGACTAATTGTCTATCATACTTCTTGGCTGTCCCACTCTCTTCACGAGCGTATCAAATTTCACTATCACAATGGTTTTAAATCAAGTTCACCATAAACCTTTATAACCTTCACAGGGTTCTATAAGTTTTGCACCCGTTAATAGCCTACACAAGGACTTGACTGAGTTTAGATTACAAACTCTCGATTAGCTCCTACACAATGACTAACCACAAACTCTCCTGCCGAAGGCCTACATGAGGTCTTATCAAATTTGGGTCTTCAAATTCTTGAAACCCAAATCTACACAAGAAAATATCTCAAATAGATGGACTCAAATACTATGAAACACTTAGTTATATGAGCCCATAATAGTGCCTTATTGAAGAAGTTGCTTCGTCTCACACGAGCCTAGTTTCTTCTTTAGCTCTAATGAACGGCAACCATTGAATAAATGTACTAACGTAGTGCCTAAGGTGTGGGAGGTAGGTTAACGTGAATCTTTCTACCAGGATATATCTAAGTTAAAAAAAGTTATTTATTGAGTGGTATCCAAACATAATCTCGATGGCTATATAGTAGTCGTGTAAAGTGGGTAAAAGCACTGTCAATTAAATCATCTCGGCCTACACATCCTCTAACTTAAGGAGATGATGGAGCTTGTGCAAACTGCAAGTATTATTATATAGCCTAAACATTATATGGGTTTTCTAAACTAGAAAACTTGCAAGCTATCTTCCTAATGCAAGTTTATCAAAAGTCTCAATTCATATATAGTATTATCCATGGCATACTAACACGCTTACATAGAGTAGGGCAAAGGCATATCAATAAAAAGTTGGGCATGATGACAGAAATTGTTCATCCTATCCAATCTCAAGAGTGCCTAAGGACTTAGAAGTAAATCTCACAAACCCCCACATATAACAAACATGTTCTACATACATTAACTAAACCATATGAATGAACGATCCATACATACTTAGGACCAAAACGCAATCAAATTACATTGGAACAACCCAACCAAAGTATCAATGTGTCTAAGGTGTGGGCTTTTCCCCATCGAATGGACCAGATTATTTGTAACCACGAATCAATGTGTCACAACTATTCATGTGGATAGCTGGTTGTTTACTTAGGCCCATCTGTAGTGTGGACCAGGAGACGTACGGCTGGTGTAGATTCTAGAAAGATAAAATGAAAACATACATATAAAGCCTTATTACCCACTCAAAATTCAAAAACAATGAAAGAAAATAAGTTCATGTATTATTCAATACTCCCCAAGAGAATCTCTCCAAGATTACTGGGGGTTTTAGTTTGTACTTTGTACAAGTGATGCATGCCCGTCATTTAGTTATCCAAACCATTGATATGATTGGTCCCACCACAGATGGTCCATTGCCAAAAATACCACAAATAAAAATCCTAATAAACCCCTTAATTGGTAACCACTTACGAAAGAAAATACAAAAAATGGCCCCACATTCAACCCCAAAAGAAAAGGGCCAAAATTTCAATGGATAGGCTCTTCCGATCAGGAGGCTTCCCTATACATGGGACATCCACAGAGGTTCATTGGTTGAGTCAGTTGGGTCCAACCCAAGCCTAATTCATCTACTTCAATGGGTTGCGTTTCTAGCCTCAAGACCAACCCAATACATGGCCCAGAACCCAGAACATGGTGTATCAGGCCAGTCGACCAAGGGCTGACTGGACCCATTGCCAGCCTACATGCACCCATAGGAATTCTCATCAGGAAGTGTTGGTGTAAAGATTAGTGCTGGAATATGGTGTTTGGAAAAACTATTTGAACTAAATAAAATTAAAATAAGAAAATGAGAAAACTTATTGGTTTGTAGAAGTTCATGTGTGATTTTGAATCATTGGTTTGGGCAATTAACCTCCATGATACAACGACTATCACCCAATTTGAGTGGTACGCTCACTGGACACAGACTCAAACCATTTACAATCTTAGAGGAAAGTCTATTATAGACCTTGAGAGGACACCCTTAACGGGTGTAGAGACACCCTTTCAAAAAGGGACGTGACTATTGGGTTTAAACTCAATTGGTGCAACCTTAGCCCGAGAAGATCAACTTTTCAAAAACAAAATATGTAAGGGTATAACCCTTCAGACTTATGTGAAGAGACATATTCACAGAGCACGCGTGCACCTATGGTCGTGGCAACGGCCCGTCATGACGGAAATTTTGAAACACTAACTTAAAATACAACAATTGGTCTATTTACTTCTCTTTCATGCATGTTGCCATGGCTTCAAAGAAGTGGATCAGATGAATGGATTAGTGAGAGAAAGCACTGTAGGTGGTACCTTACTTATACGCTGTGGATCGTCCAATGCTGGCGGAAGCGGGATGAGCCGGAGAGGGTGCAGCTGATTCAACGGTCGCAGTCTCTCTTAGGTGTTGAGAGTAGAGAAGGAGATTGGCTCTCCTGTTGGGCCCACCATCAACCTTGTGATGTGTGGGCCTTTGTCTAAGCCGGTGATAATGGTGATGGTGATGATGTTGATCAGGTTCTGATGAGCCCTTCCTTGGCCTCTCCACGTAGAGACTCACCAGCACTGCTTTTTCTCCGCAGCATATGGTCTGATATCATGCATACTTTCATGTAATTACATTTCATATTTGATCATGCACATGGTTGCACTCACAGAGATTGATGAGGTGCTGACGTTGGGACGCTGTACATGTGTGCGAGATCTGAGCCGACCGTTTGGTGGGGCTGATTCAATCATCAGATGGGCCACAATTGTAAGGATAAATGGGCGGTTAGAAAGAAAATCTACGTGGGTCTATTCTCAATGTGTAGGTTAGACGAGCCTAGATTTTTGGGATAGGATGTTCATGTTCGATCATGGCCCGGATCTCCACACGTGTGCCAGGAATCACCAAAGCATCGCTCATTGCAGGAGAGAGAGAGAGAGAGAGAGAGAGAGAGAGAGAGAGTATACCTTGGAGGGCATGGGTTCGTTGGTGAGAGGGAGGGTTGGGAGGGATGGAGAGAGGGGGGAGAGTGAGAGGAGGGAGGGCGAGAGAGAGAGGGGCGGGAGGGTGAGAGAGAGAGAAGGATGGAGGCAGGGAGGGAGGGAGGGAGGGAGGGAGAGAAATAGAGAGAGAGTTGCTTTCAGGAGCTGGTTGATGTAGCCTTTCTGGTTGCTTGCCTCAAGCAAAAGCCAAAAACGCATTTCTTTGGTAAGATCGACAACGAACGCTCCCCCAAACGCCTTCCTGTTGCCTGTCCCGACTCGCCGCACGCTGGGGCCCACACGCTGAGTGGTCCTATGATCGGAACCGTTTATTCATGAAACCTATGCTATATTAACCACCATAAGAAAATTAAGCTGAATGAAAGATTTTTACGATCATTATCTTTATATGAATTTAGAACAATTGAAAAAAAAAATTCAATGGTTCGTTCTTCTCTAAAAATCAAAGGCTAGTATCGTATCTTGAGCGTGATTATTGTCTTATTTATCATAGTATCAAGAATGTGAACGGTTCCGATCATTGATCTATCTCAGAATGTGGGCCCCAATGGGCGGGATAGACGCTGGATCGTACATCGCGACAGAGGCAAAATGAACTCTCACCAAACCCCTATACAATATTCCTTCATGGGCCCACAGCGAAATGGCTATGGCCCACGACCAAGTCTTCTCGGAGCTGGCTATAGTACAGTAGTTCCAGTAGCACGGAAATACAGCAGAACCCTCTCTCTTCAGTTGATTTGCAGTAGGGAACTATTGATCTAGGCCGTCCATGTTGTTTTCCTGACATGGATAACTCGTATCTACTAAAGGATTCTATTTATATCCAAAAATAAAATCTGTATTTTCTAGAAATAATATAGATCGTCTACCGCTCTTGTTTCCTACCATAGTCTGGGGACCAGTGAATGGTCGGATAGGATGATCCATCAGATGTGCTTTCTCCATCATCTTCCATCCCCAGTGGATGAAATTAGATGGACGGTCCCAATCGATGCATCCTCTGCCACGTGTACTGTGGAGAGATGGCTACACCATGCTCCTGTTCCACCATACCTTATCATTTGCCCTCCAAAGCCCGCAAGGTCTGGTGCTCTCTGGTACTCTCCATGCGTGCGCACGGAAATTGTACACGTGACATACATGTAGCTCAAATCAAACCGTCCAAATTCTGGGCCCACTGTAGATTAGAAATTTCCCCGCAATCAGATCCGTTATATGGTCTTGATTCCTGAACTCCCATTAAAGGCGATCTTTTTGTTGATTTATACCGTTGATATTTCCCATTTTAGCTTTCCATTGGATGTCCATGATCAGTTGGTTTGGATTATACATCCCGTGGGATGTCCACATGGACAAATTATAGTGGGACCCACGATTTGAGAGGTCAATTTGAGGCAGTCGCATAGCTCATGTACAGTTTCTAGTTGCATGTGTATAGAGAATTACACTCAGCCAGAGTATCAAAGCTTGTCACTGTATTTCTGACATAGACGTTCATGTCGTGAATCAGCGAATCTGCGTCCGCTGCACCAAAAATTGACACGTGGAGATGTTTCGTCATTCCGGCCCGTGAGCAGATCGGCTGAGTCTGGATCCGCTGCTGGCTTCCAAGCAGTTGTATTAAAGCATCTAGAATGTGGGACCCACCTCGAGTGTATTGG
Source organism: Liriodendron chinense (assembly GCA_003013855.2). Classification (NCBI taxonomy): domain Eukaryota; kingdom Viridiplantae; phylum Streptophyta; class Magnoliopsida; order Magnoliales; family Magnoliaceae; genus Liriodendron; species Liriodendron chinense. The sequence continues at coordinate 5,794,747 of PVNU02000637.1, read as the reverse complement.
ATCTCGAACGTCGAGACTCGGGAGAGCTAACAAGAGCATTCTCTCTCAGCTCTGCATCCAACATGTCAATCATATGGTCATACAAGCTGCACAAATGGTGGGCCCCGCCATGAAGATCACCTGGTGAAAAGATAGCCATCAGTGCCCCCAGGGTTTAATTGGTCACAGCTATGGCCTGTTTCATCACAACTGTGGACATGATGGGAGCGGATTAGGTGAGGCCCGGCCTCACCCAAAACGATGGGGCCTTACTATTGGCCCACTCTGTTGTATTTATTGTTATATTCACACTGTCCCTTCATTTTTTCGTATTATTTTAGGCTATTATCTCAAAATTTAAGGTGGACTATACTGAAATAGGGTGATTGAACGCTTACCATTAAAATCTTCCTAAAGCCCACCGTAATGTTTACTTTCCATCCAACCTCTTGATTAGGTCACATAAACTTTGAAAAAAATATATATATTAGCTTTATACAAAACTTTTGTCACTCATTAATGGTCAATTAACACTTTGTCCTATAGTATTATCCCCCTTGGATTGCTTTATTTTTGGGCTCATGCCCTAAAATGATTTGTCAAAGTGTATGGACAACATGGATATAGAAAATACATTAAGATGGGACCCAAAGTAAGGCGGCACCATCTTGGGTGAGGATATGCCTGCTTGGGACTCAGATTGGTTAGGGTCATTGGTTGGTGACCCCAACACTACCCGGCTAGTTGGTGGAAAAGCTGTACGGGCCCACCATGATGTATGCCATTTAATCCACGCCGTCCATCCACTTTGGCAGCTTATTTTAGGTCATTGAGCCCAAAAAAGGCAGATCCAAAGCTCAAGTGGACCACACTATAGGAAACAATGGAGATTGAACACTTATTGTTGAAATTTTCCTATAGGCCCACTACAAAGTTTATTTGCCATCCAACCTGTTCATAAAGTCGCATATCCCTTGGGAAAACACAAATATCAGCTTGATCCAAAACTTTTGTAGCCCCCAAAAAGTTTTCAACAGTAGGTCGGGTTATAAATGGGCCAGCAGACCTAATCGGGTAGCCAGAACCGACCCATTTAGCTCCTACCCATTTGTTAAACGGTATGGGTATAGGTCCAAGAACATAGCCAATTGATAAATAGGTCTGAATCTGGTTTCCTTTATACTAGGCCTGACCTGACTCGACCTAAACCCATTTAGTAAATGGGCGGGTTTGGTCTATGTTAAAGGGACCCATCCAGACCCGTCCGAACCCAATTTTAAACCTGGTAAAAATACTTGCATGCCAGATCCAAACCCAGACCCATTAGACCTGATATAAATGAGGTTGGGTGGATCTCCTACTAGACCCAGACCCATTTATAAATGGGTATGATGGGTTGACTCAGGCCTAACCTAGACTTGCCCATTTCATAAAAGTGTCCTCTCAAAAATTGGACCCAGACCTGTCTAGGTCTGGTTTTGGTTAAACCTGACCATTTACAGCCCTAACAATAAGCATTCAATCCCTACATTTTCTTATGGTGTGGTCCACTTGAGCTTTGAATCTGCCTCATTTTTTGGCTCAGGGCCTAAAATAACCTGAAAAAAAGGATGAACAATGTGGATTAAACACACACATCATGGTAGGCCATGAAGCTTTTCCACCAGCGAGCTGGGTGCCTTTGGGGTCACCACCCAATACGAGTCAGGAGGCTTCAACCTTTCCATTTGTAGCCTACAGAGATGGACGGCTCAGAACACGTGCAACAATGGCCCAAATTCAATTTTGAATACCCTTCTTCTACTGGTATTCTTAAATAACCACCCCCATTAGTTGCCACTACCACAGGACATTGGGGTACAAACTAAATGAAGCCCAACATGGATTATACGAAGTCAAATCTATCTACACGAGTGGATGATCCTGACCATTGATCAAGAATAACTGTTTGCTCATTTTGTCGGCTCTTGTTCACCCGTTGGAATTATATATATATATATATATATATATATATAGAGAGAGAGAGAGAGAGAGAGAGAGGAATGCTCACCTGGGCACTTCTCGTGAGAGACTCATGAGCACTTTTTCATGGCTCAACTCACGTGATGTGAGCCTAAAATCTGAGCTGTCCATGTGATGCAGCACCCCAAAAAACCCCTAAGGCCCATCTTTCAACCTGATCCAAAACTCTGGTGGGCCGCAGCAGAAAGCAAATCAAGGGAGGAAAATGTTTCCTTCTTTCATGGCCCACCAGAGTTTTGGATCAGGTTAAAAGATGGGCCCTAGGGGTTTTTTGGGGTGCTGCATCACATGGACGGCTCAGATTTTAGGCTCACATCACGTGCGATGAGCTATGAAAAAGTGCTCATGAGTGTCTCTAAGGAAGAAGTGCCCAGGTGAGCATTCCCCTCCCTCTCTCTCTCTCTCTCTATGTATATATATATATATATATTCCCCACCAACGTTTGAGGCTTTACATAATTCATGTTGGCCCCCTCTCGCCCAATGGTCCATAAGCAATATGGGTGGGCCTACTTGTCTGATTTGAGCACCCTGGATATACAGACAAAGTTTCCTATGGGGAGTGGTGGTCACCACAATGCATCACATTCAATTTTGTATGATCAAGCGCCTAAGGCTTTTCCTACCGTGACATTAAGGGGACACAACCCAAATGGTTATAAGAGCCTATTTGTTTCACTAATTATCTTGGTGATGTAAAGAAAATGCGTCATCAGTACAGTTTTACCATCATTAAATCAAATACCAGAAATGTTAGTCAAATGTAGATGTATTTAGGTGATAAAGAATTTATACTCATTACACTTTCTTAGTGTTATTGTAAAAATCTTGAATCTAAGTAACAATATTAGTGTTTTTTATAATGGTTTGACATTAAAGTAATGTCAGAATGTCACCTATTATGATTTCTTAGATAAACCAAACATGAGAATGGACAGTTAAATGTAGATATTATCATGAAACAGGTAAAGTAATTTGTAATCATTATACATTCCTTTAATATTACTTTGATAATTGGTGAAACAAATAGGCTGTGAGCATCTTTTTTATATTTGTTATAAAGTCTTAGGCAAACATCTCTCTCCAAACTTAGACCTTTGTTAATGACTTTCATACATTTTATTGCAATGTTGGCACAGAACTTTTATATCCGTGGATCACTTTGACTGCATGAGGAAAACATGAATGCCTGTCTCATTTTATTTACCAATAATTGTGTATTGGAGATCTTGATTTCAATCTCTAATATACAATCATTATGAAAATAGTTCATTATATATTAAAGATCAAGATCTTTATAATATAATTATTGTTGACCAAAATGAGGCATTTGTCGTGTTCTAAGGCTTAAAATTACTTATTGATGGGACCCCTTTTATAATAAAAAACTTGAAACTATTGCTACAATGTAAGAAAAAGAGGGTGGGCAATGGATTAAGTTTCAACCTCTGACCTTTTAATAAATAAGTTTAAATATATGCTAGCTTGACCCATGACCTTAGTTGAGGGGTAATGTGAACCACGAGCAAGTTCCTTATTGTTTTTGCTCACATCGCAATGTTAACCACCCCTACTCTAGGAATCGATGCCATGACCTCAGTAATCATGAGCAAGTTCCTTGAGGCTCATTTAGGAGCTTATATTTGAAATGCATTGAAATCCAAATCATAATCAAGATTATTTTGAGCCTTTAGTGTGTCTGATAGCCTGCAGTGAGGATGCAATGAAATCTAAAAGTAGAAATCCATTGAAATTTTGTAGTATATTTTCATGAATTTAAATTCAATTACTAAATCAATTTTGATATCACAAATCATTGTACATATGTGACATTTGATAAAATGATTGTGATAAGCCCATTGAAATATATATTTTGATAAAAACATAATGAAATTCTAACCCTCGGGACAAGCGTTGGATCACAAATGAGCAACTCACCATTTTTTAACCATTAATTTGCATGACTAATGTTTAGACCATTTAGATTATTTTATTAATGTAATTTTCTGCTGCCAATCAATGTTTGGACTATTTAGATAATTCTGTTATTATAACTTTGTGATGCATCCAATATTTTGAACACTTTGGAGTATTATTAGTGTACCACATGTAAAATGGATAGTGTTACATATGTGACTCTTATGCCTTTAAAAAGTAGCTAATAAAAATATTTTACTTTGAATTATAATAAAAGAGAGGTTTTAAAACAAAATAAAATCATATATTCCAAACACATTAAAATCATATATTCCAAATACCTCATATTCCAAATACATTCGAAACCATGCTCTCAAACTATTTTCAAATTTTGAATACGCTCAAATAGAGTTAAATCCATGGGGCCTTAAGGAGGAAGATTTCAATTCCATGATTTTCTGTAAGATTGTGCACATATGTAACAATGCTATCACGTGGGGTCTACTTTTGATTGCTCGTCGCTCCTAGGAGACACTTAATTTGATGATCTGACCATCGGACTAATGCTTAAAAGTTTTGATGGTCCATATTGATTATAATGAAGAATGCTTGATCAGTAATTTGGATGGTCCATCGAGTAGGCTCCACATTTAATTTTGCATCATTCTTTAAAAGAAACATTGATGTGATGATCCTAACCATTGGATCAATGGTTAGATATGTGGAGCCCACCATGCTGTTTATGTAAAATCTTCTCTGATCATCAGGTGGGAACCCTTATTTTCACTGCGGACACAAAGATACCAATCCTATAAAATACTCGCCTACGCCACTAAATGGAAACAATTTAAAATAAATGTCATAAAACCTCAGGTGTGGCCCCACCTTACTTTTGGATGAGGCTGGTTTCTGTATATCTCCAGAGGAGTTGGACCTTATTAATAGGCTTGATGGAAGCTAAACCAAACCCCTCGCACAAACCTAAGCTGAACATCCGAATCCGCATTTTCCACGTGGTGTGCCCCACTTGGGTTATTAATCTAGCTGATTTTTGGCACCAGGGCGTAGATTCTAGGACAGTACCTGATGGATGGAGTGGATTTTACATATACAACACGGTGGGCCCCGCAGTACCTGTGAATTTTTACGCAGGTGTGGCGGAGGAATCCCGTCCGTGTAAATGGGATGGGTCGCTTACCACTGCTTCCTTTATCATGGTCAACCTGATATTTGGATATGCTTCATTTTTTGGATCATGCCCATAAATGAGCTTTTAATACGGATGGAGGGCATGGATGTAGTCACATACACCACAGTGTGCCCCACAGTCAGGAGTCCCACGGCCTGTTTGGTTGGCATAGGTTTCCAGCTTAATATGCATATTCCACCGAAATCTGAAAATCTAAATTGGCTGGAATGGGAATTAGTGGAATCGGTGTAGGGACCGTTTCTACATAAGGGAAAAGAGGCAGAAGTGGCATCATGCATTAGTTGTACATCTATGATGTATGTGTTTTATATCCATGCGGTCTATCCATTTTGAGAGCTTAATTAAAGGTATTAGACAACAAATGAGGCAAATATAAATCTCAAGTGGACCACACCACAGGAAAACAGTGTTGATTGAACGTCCACCATTAAAAACTTCCTAGGTCCCACTATAATGTTTATTTGCCATCCAACCTGGCCATCTGTCTTGCAAAAGTACTATAGGCCAGGGGTCAAGTTCTCAGGCAAATCCAAAGCTTAAGTGGGCCATGCAGCAAGCGACAGTTGGATTACACAGTTTTCAACTAAACGGAATCTAGATTACATAGTTTTCAACCAAACAGAATTTAGATTACACAGTTTTCAACCAAACAGATTCTAGATTATACAGTTTTCAACCAAACAGCAAGTTCCATATGAAATTTGGGTTTCCAATTCATTTTCTGCAATTTTAGATTCCAACATTGGAATTTCAATTTTTCTTTAGAATATAAGTTTTGCAATTTCATTGGCATCTGGAAACATGTTTCCAGCTTAAAATCTGGATTCCTGCGAAATTCAATTTTAACTAGTGTAGTAGTGTGTTTGGCAGGCAAATTTCAGTCAAACAGGATTCCATCTAGAAACCTAAATTGGCTAGAATCAGGATTAGTGGAAACGATGTGAGGGACTATTTCCACGGAAGGGAAAAGAGGCGGACGTGAGCGTCATTCAATGTATGAGCTGTACATCTATGATGTATGCGTTTTATATCCACTGCGGTCCATACATTTTGAGAGCTCAATTAAGGACACTAGACCAAAAATGAGGCATATCTAAATCTCAAGTGGACCACACCATGGGAAAACAGTGTTGATTGAACGTCCACCATTAAAAACTTCTTAGGGCCCACTATGATGTTTCTTTGCCATCCAACCCAGCCCTCTATCTTGCGGGACTACTATAGGCTAGGGGTCAAGTTCTCAGGCAGATCCGAAGCCCAAGTGAGCCATGCCGCAAGCAATGGTTGGATGGTTGGATTTAACAGTTTTCAACCAAACAGGATCTAGATTATACAGTTTTCAACCAAACAGCAAGTTCCAGATGGAATATGGGTTTCCAATTCAATTTCTACAATTTTAGATTCCAACATTGGAATTTGGATTTTCTCTACAATCCCTTAGACGATCCAAACACTCCCTAGAAGACTGAAATCAACAAACGGCTACTATCAAGCGAAGGCTGATTTGTTAACAAGCCCAATCTCTGGTGGCGAACCCCAACAAAAGCAACACGGACCGAAGACAAAAAGCGTATCCAGACATCTTCATGGTTTTACCCTTATTTGCACTCTCTATTCTATTTGTTCCAAGAATGGAGTTCCCATACTGGAGATCCCAAAGTCAGGAATATCTCAGACATTACCCAATTTTCAAGCCCTAGAGCACATGCAGATGGACAAGGTTCCATCCAAAACACCATTATTGATGGCTGGGATATCAAGACTATTGAAAAGAATTTATTTTTTTTTTTTTTAAAGCCAATCCATCTTGGCTCATCCATGCAGAGATGACAAATAGTTTCAATTATGCCAACCATCAGTCATTATCAAAATCATGCTTATCAGACAGCTGCCTTTGAACCAAGAAATTGATGAGTGGCTCCCGAACAGACATTACCCAAATCATCGACTCTTTGGATCATTTGCCAACGTGAGAATCAGGACCATAGGCCCGTCCACCTGTGGTAGAGATTGACAGATGACCCACCATAGTGGGTGCAACTCCAGGATACATGGCAATATGCAACTGCTTTTGCTATTGTCTTCATGTATTCGGCATGGGAAATTTCCAACTTTTTTTTTCTAGGTCTTGATTCGTGTTTTTTCTTTCTTTAGGTTTCGATATGATATTTCATGGGGTGGATGTTGCAGGCCACATCAAAAGGAGCCACTTAACACCAGTTCAAAATGGGCGAAAGAGTTCCCTTTGCAGTGACAATCCACCCAGAGCAAGTTGGAACTCTTCAACAAGAACTGACCTCTGGTCAAGTCATCGGGACAACCAAGACAGACAGCAAGCTCAAGATCACTCCAAATCAGTAGGGACGTAAGAGCAGCCTACACCAGTATGAAGTCAGTCCAAGATACCGCATAAGCTAATCCAATCGCATTTTAATTTTGATCTTTTTTTCTCTCTTTCTTGGGTTTTGAATTTATTTTTTTTCATCTTACATTGATATGATTTTTCACTGTGCAATCAGCTTATATGGGATACGAATGCTCTTGAACTTCTGCACCTTTGATAAGCTGCTAATGGACTTCCATAACTTGGGAGGGCCATGCTGACGTAGTCCTCTACCTCACGCACTTTCCAATGCAAAGTGGTCCTAAGTTTGCTATCTAGCACTGTTTCATTCCAACTATTAGAGATCAACTCATGTTAAAGAGCATCCAATTTTCCTTCGGTGGATTGCCGGCAAGGCTTCCGCCCTAAAGGGGTCGTTTGGGAGCGTGTACTCAAGTGGTAATTGGTGTGAATCAGAAAAGTGTGTGATTTTGGGAAAATGTATTTGGAGTGAATTAGATTCCAATTCACACCAAAAGCCACTTGTTTTGAAAACACATCAAGGCCCTGCTATTCCAATTCGCATGGATTCCAATGACATATCAAATACACGCTCCAACGACCCCTTAGCTTCTGCTCATTCCATATTGAAGCTTCTGCTCACGTGCAGCTCCTTTTGACTAGGCTTGCAACATCAGCCTAATGAAACATCATATAAGAACTTAAATAAAGAGGGGGAAAAAGAGTCAAAACCAAATAATCAAAACCCAAGAAAAAACAATCAAAACGTGATATGCTTACGAGGGGTATGGACATAAAATCCCAGATGCTCAGCCCCCAGCCCAATGGGGCCAAAGTTTCCATGCCAAATACAAGAATACGAGAAAGTTGCCACACAGCTGCAAATCACCATGTTGAGAGCTTAGCGAGATTTTTGAATGATATGAGTCCCCACATGGATAGAGAACATGCCCCAAAAACCTTTCAGATTAAATGATCGCTTTGACCAAAATATTAAATGTGCACCACTGTTCTCTCTCATTTTAACAGTTCATAACATGATCATCATCATTATCATCTAAGCCTTTATCCCAATTCCCAACTAATTGGGGTCCACTACATGAATCCTTTTCTGCCATTCCACTACATCAATGGCTATAACTTCAGTAAGACCATAGGTCATTAAGTCTTTTCTTACTACATCCAACCACGCCCTTTTGGGCCTTCCCCTTGCCCTTTTAGAGGGCATCAACTTGTACCAACTCACTCCTAACCGGCACAAATCTTGGTCTCCGTTGCACATGAACAAGCCAACTAAGGCTACTTTCCTTCATCTTATTACCTATTGGTGCAATTCCTAAATTCCCTTGAATGCATTCATTTCTAATTCTATCCTTGTCTTGCCACTCATCCATCTCAATATTCTCATTTCAGCTGTACATTGGATGAACATGTTGTTCCATAACTGCCCAACATTCTCTCCCATAAAGCATGGCTGGTCTTATAGCCATCCTATAAAATTTCCCTTTTAGTTTTGAGTGGTATACAACGATCACATAAAACTCCGGAGGCACAATTCCCATTTCTTCCACCTGGGTTGAATTCTATGGGCAACATCCTTCCTTCTCAATCTCTCTACGCTCATGAATTATTGACCCAAAATATCAAAAGTGATCATTTTGGGAAACTTCTTGGTCAACAATCTTACCGATTCTTCATTCCTACTTCTATTGTTATTTGTTACTAAATTGCAGTCCGCATACTCTGTTTTAGTCTGACTAATTTTAAATCCTTCAGATTATACTCCATATATTTCATTTTAGTAGTTCATATGTAGGCCACAAATAAAATGGTTAAGATTATTCTAACGAGGTCTAAATGAAGTTATGGCCCTTGAAAGAGTGGAATGGCCAAACGGGGTTCATGTAGCTGGCCCCAATTGGCTGGGCTAAGGCTTAGATGATGTTGATTATTCTGAAAAGGTGAATTCTGAGGCGTGGCCCATCCAATGTGGAACGCAATGGTCTGGGTTAACAAAGATGCCTGCCATGCATTATATACCCTCTTAAGAGTGGAGAAGACAATGTGTGAGGATACAATAGAGGTGAAAGATGGTAGTAAAAAGGGATGATCCAAATTGCCTAGTCAGGGGCATATACAAATAGATGGATTGTAGAAGATGAGAAACGATGGTCAAAATAAATCAAAAATAACATCTCCACGATAGTCACAAGCACAGTAAGATCCAACAAACATGGCTTTAGAAGTCCATAGCAGCCATTAGATGTAAAGACATGCAAGCTAATACAGAGATTCTAAAAGCACTACTCCCCAAATAAAAAAACAGTTGTCCATACAGCATAATTTCAGTGCAGACGAAACCATACCTTTCAGGATAGCAGCTTCCTGAGTAAAATAATTTGCACCTTGATTCCACTGACAACATTCATTAGACACAACACATTAGAAGCAAACTAAAGTGAAAATAGAAAGATCAGATCCAAAAGAATGAGGAATTTCTATCAGACCCTTACCGGAAAGGTAATTCTAAATGATGCTGATGACAAGCATCCTTAACGATCACGTGAGAGTGATCTATCAGATTGCTGATAATCCCGATCCTTGTCTCGAGTCTTCTCCTTTTCACGTGGAATCGAACTGTCCCGATCAAACTGTTCATGGTAATCATCAGGCTCCATTCGGTCATACCTCTCATGATCGTGCTCACCCGCAACACGATCGTATCGCTCCCGGTCACTCTTGGGCCCATCATGGTCATATGGTTCCTGATCATGCTGATGGTCATAATGATCATAACGTTGACGCTCGTGATCAGGTTCAGAATGTCCATATCCACGCCCATGCTCATACCATTCATTATCATATTCAGGCTCAACATGATCATGTTCCCTTTCCCTTTCATCAGGTCGCCCTCGTTCATGCTTTGGCTCAACACGGTCAACGCGGTCATAGTCAGAATCCCTATCACGAGTACGCCCAAGATCATGCTCAACATCACCACGGTCATAGTCCCTATCCCTATCACGAGTGCGGTCACGGCCTCGATCCCGATCACGGTCTCGATCGTAGTCACGACCTCGATCCCGTTCGCGGTGCCTATCACGATCACGTCCTCTATCTCTCTCCCTATCCTTCTCTCTATTTCTGTCACGGTCTCTGTGATGCCTATCATCTCTAACATCACGCTCTCGTGTCCTGTCATGTGAGCGCTCTCGAGATTTCTCACGATCCCGCTCTTTTTCCCTTCCTCTTTCCCGAGACTTCTCCCTGTCCCTGAAAAATTGTTTTCAAAAGTACGAAAATAGTGAAGATAATGTTGGGAAAGAATGGGACCTTAAAAATAAAACGAAATTCATTTCCTCAGACCAAACTAGGATTTCTTTTTCTTTCTTCTTTTTGTTATAACCCTGTTGCTCATTCACTGCATAAAAGGCTTTTAAGTCTGCTCAAAGCCCATGAGCTATGAATTGATCCTACACCAAGCAAGCAACATAACTCCAAATTTAAGTGAAGAAGATGGTACAAGGCGAGTAAGACTTACCGGTCAACATGACGGTCATCACGTGCCTTTGGCTCCTCAGATCGAGGTGGTCCTCCAGATGCTATCTGCTGTGGTTCCCTGAGCCAGTTGAAGAAGAAACTTAGACTTTATATGCATATCATTCAAACCAGGTTAAGTACAAAAACATGAAGTTATGAACTGATTGGAACTCAGTCTTACAACTCAAATGGAGCAGCACCACGAGACATAATCTCTCTCTCTCTCTCTCTCTCTCTCTCTCTCTCTCTCTCTCTCTCTCTCTCTCTCTCTCTCTCTCTCTCTATATATATATATATATATATATATATATATATATATATATATATATATATATATATATATATATATCCAATAAATTAGATATTTGATGAAGGAGAGATGAAATTGGACTTCCCAGGGACACTGGACACTGAGGCTCCACCCAAATGGAAATCTGAGCCACGAGAGAGGATTTGAGTTTTTCAAAGGTTCCCTCTCCAAGCAAGGAATCATTGAAGCAGTCGAGAAGTGACCATGGTGGGTCTAGATTTCAATGCAAAACCATGGAATATTATCCTTGACCTTATTGAACTGGATTAGGAATTTAGCCTCGAACTATAAATGTGGTGTTCCACCATGTTTCAAGGAAGCAAATGGGAGAGCAGAAATGCTTGCTAGGAAGGGAGAGTCGAGAATCATTTATTATCTTGAAACATTGTCTCCAATTTCTTGATGGATATTTGTTCCCTTTTTTTCTTTTAATAAAATCATGTTGCTCTTAAAAGATAAGGAATGAAAGAAAGAAACTAACCAAATGATAGCAACTACACAACACTTTTTGAGTCTGAAAAGGCCACAGGCTACCTAATCAAAACATGTCAGGAACAATTTTCCTATGATCTTGGTACACTTTATAATTAGATGAAGGGTTTGAGGTTGTCCCTGATTTGATTGGTAGACCTCAGAGGTTGGACTAATTGAACTGGAGCAGGCAACAGAGGTTCAAATACTATTAATATTTCAACTAACACAAAATGATGTTTCTATCTAATCAACTTATCGGATGCAACTGAAACATTAAAAGATAATGGAAAGTATAGACTCAGCCTTTCTAGGGTCCAAAAGCAACTAAGAGACTAAGATTGGTGATATTCTGAAGCTGGGGCACCATCCGGTTCAAACTATGAATTACTGATACAAAAAATTCATGGTGAGGATAAATAGAGTATTGATGCATAAGAAGGATAATATGTCATTTGCTAAGCTCACATGTATGTGAAAGTAATACCATGTCCACACCACCAAATTTGCCACCATGGCAAAAAGGTACAACATCCACATGGGCAACCAGGTGGGCCGACATTAAAGATGATATCAGCAAAAGGCTGCAGCTGGTCCACTAATCAGGTGAACCGTGATCTTAAAAATAGATTGAACAGCTTAGAAAACATCAGCAAAGTTTTCTTCAGCTGTACACTTGTTCCACAAACTGTGGCCCCCTTGATCAATGGACCGAACTCTCTTATGCCAGAGCATCTATATAATCTCCCCAACCCTGATGCATGGATTGGACCTCATATGTGCCATGCTGGCATATATGGTCGTGTGTAGGGTCTTTTCCAGATCTAGAAGGACACGGAAATGATTTCTCATCAAACCCGCGACCACCCAACTATAAGAAACAACACGACCAAAGAGAGCGGACACCATACTTCCCAGAATCAACGCTGGGAAGGAATTGGTCGCTGACTTTCGTTTATTGTACGATACACAATTAGCTTAATATAGTTACCCCGACAGCGACAGAGTACTTTTCAGATGAAACCTACCCCCTTTTCTAACTCCGATTTTGTGAGCTGCCTTGTACATGTGTCCACATTATATGCTATGTAAAACTTCCCTTTAATCAGCATATAATCTAACAAAAAGCAACCAGGTTGGCTTCTCACTATCAAGAAATATTATGAACACACACTATATGATTAATTCCTGTCATCAAATAATGATACAACCAATTGCAGAAGGAAAAGTCACAGTAGGAACAATAGAAGCTGTTTTTTTTATGGAAATACCTAGTTTTATAATTCGTTCAACAACCATCATATTACCATTTGCACCGGAGTCATGTAATGTGATACATAGGTAGTCACCATTCCATGGTATAGGTAAGTATAAATAGTAAATACAAGTATCCATGCAACTTGCAAGCATAGGACTCGTGGGTTGTGCAAGTACAGATGGATAAAGGTGTGTGCATATGCATTGCAAATTTCTATAGGAATTTTAGCAATTACTCATCCAAAATCTGACAAAAGGAAAAGGCAAGTACCTTCCAGAGTACTTCTGATTAAGATCTTCACCGCCTACCCTGGTTGATCCAAGTCCACCACCCAATCTGCGAGGTCTCCAATTTGGAACGGTCCTCCCACGCTCAACATCCACAAGTACTCTTCTGTTATCTAGCTTTCGTCCATCAGCTTGTTTGTATGCAGCTGTAATAAGCAGAGCATCAGCATCGAGGAGCAGCATCCAAAGGCAGGTTCATGGAATGATCACAAAGTTGCACCCATAGATGCTAAAGGCCTATTTTGGGTGCCACTTAAAAATGAGTTCATCTCATTTTAGTTAACCATAATTAAGTATTATAGAACATATTTCTTCTTGGTAAGGTTTAAAATAATCTCGATAGTCAAGATAAATGATCTCTAATACATAACTATGATCATCTAAAATGAGTTAAGCACCCAAGTAGGACCCTAAAAGACTAACTAATCACTTCTTCAGAAGTCCCTTGAGAACATACTCTTCATGTCCCGTGTATGCATGTATTCAACAAATGCGTAGCCTCTAGGCTTATTTGTCTCTTTATCGGTGATCAAACGAACCTGAGATGATCACAGGACAAAAATGATAGATTACAATCAGAAACAGCAATCATAGTTAAATGAGAGATAAAATAAAAAAATTTAAAAAAAAAAAAAAAACATAAATTAAAGCCAAAGAGTTCTAGCAACTTGGAAATGACCAAGAGCTTACTTACAGTTAAAAAATATTTTTCAAAGACACTAAATCCTAAACGGCACGGTAGACAGGCACTATGCCTCACTAGCCGTGCTCACCTTTTAAGGTGTACAGCTTCGCCATGCAGGACGCATCACCACCGTTGCAATTGAGTTGGGAGAAAACTGATGTACTTGGCCGACTTAAGTGTGTGAAACAGTACCAACCCCCTTACCAGGGAAATTTTAAAAAGTAGCAAACTAAGCACTATGAAAAAAAATATAGAAAATACCAGCTTATCTTCTGAATCTCGGACAGATTTTGGCCTTTAAGTCAAAAATAAAATTTTCAGTAGCAACATAAATCCAAAATACCCAGAAATCAAATAATGACAAAAACCTGCTAGTACCCGTGACTTATGTTTACCAGCACCCGGATATCAAGGAGGGAGAGGTTGATGATCTCCTTTCATAGCTTGAGCGTAAAGGATAATAAGACACTGCATCACTACCCTGCTTACCTTAAAGGTTTTAGAGCTTTTCCATGAAGGATGCAGCACCACCCGGTGGAATTTGGTTGGCAGGAAAAAAGAACAAGGTATGTGTCCCAATCATGAAACAGATTAAACAGCACCCCCTTACCACCAGGGATATTGCTTAAATAGCACATGAAAACCAATTTCTAGAATCTAGTCTCTTCGGAATCCCTAGAATTAACTCTTTTTTTTTTCTTTTTTTTTGAGAAATAATCCCTAGAAGAATTTCTGGTGGCCATCAAAATCAATGCAAAACTTACCAGAGGAAACATATATGCAACAGACCCACATTTCCGTGGTGACAAAGATACCTTTATTACTCCCTATTTGCATTTGCCCAGCGCCTTAGAAGCTTGAGAACAGGGAGATGATGAGTCATCCCCATTATTAACTTGAATGTGAAAGCTATCAAATTGAAGCACTAATCATCTCTAGGTGTACTCACTTTCAAGGTTTACAGCTTCACCACAAACCGCCATTGAATTGAGTTGGCATAACAATAGGCATTCATGACTGACTTACCAATTGGCAAACCCTTTAACCACCCCCCTTACCAGGGATCTCACTATAATTAACAAAACAAAAACCATGAAGAATAAAGAAGCTAAGGGATATCAGGTGTTTATCAGACTTCGAGATTTGCTATTGGCATTTCAAGAATGCATGTGGAAACAAATAAAAACATACTAAGTATTGCTTTTAGTGGTTAAAAACCTGCTATGTAACTCCTGATTTGTTAAAAGAGATAAATTTAAGAACACGAGGTAAGTAATCGCTTTCAAAAGCTTGAAAATAGCGGAAAAGATTTAGAACTTCCAGAAGGGTAAATAGTGGAAAAAGTTTTAGAACTTCCAGAAGGGAAAAGATCATGTTAGTGCAATATGTTCATTGACACTCTTACCGAAGTCAAGAGCAATAACCTGAGCCCCCTCTGGGGATGCTCTAAGATACCTACCCGCTTGATTGGCCCATAAGCTTCAAACTCCCTTTTGATTCTATGTTCCGTGGTCTCATAGTTCTGGCAAGAGTCAGGCAATAGAATCAACATTAACTCGAATTGCAAGATAAAATTACAAATCACCAGAATTCGAGAATTATCAACAGGCAAACAACAAATACTCACAAGCCTCGCCACAAACAGTGTCTTGTAGGGATCGCCTGATATGTTTGGATCGTTGGAGGGATCATCTGCATAGAAGGCATGGAATAGTAAGAACAAAGCCTCCAAAATATCATTAGAAATTAAACAGCAAAGCCAGCAACTTTTTAGTAGAAAAGGGGCATAGTTACATTTCTGAAGCTCTTCAGCAGCCTTTATGGCACCCTTTTCCAGCCGAAGACTGTGAATTCTGGCCCTTCTTTGTGTCTGTACGAACAAATTTTATAAGCCAAAAACAGGAATAGACATAGATCATTCCACAAACAATGGAAGCAAGACACATTGCACATAACCTCTGAACACGTGAAAAACAAAATAAGCATTGATGTGTCCCGGCCTCCCTTGCTTCCTCCCTCCCTCCAATGGTTCCTTCCACTCAGCAATCTAATAAGGTGTTGTGGTGAAAAGAATTACCCCCAACCAGCTAATCTAATAAGGTGTACATGGTCAGGGATAGTTAATGTGGCAGGCCTCTGTAGCCATATCAGCTATTGTCCCAGGGATCTGTAGTTTTTGGTCAATCATCTCAAGAAAAAAGAACAGCAGATATTTCTACATGCTCCTAATTAGTCTGATGAATTAGAAGAGAATGGAAGCTAAAATAGAAGGCGTATTACCTAGATCTAGGCATCATGCTGTGTCCTATTAAGCACTGAACAAAGTTCTATTAAATATTTATCCCTTCCGCTTTACCCATATGTAACTTGCACAAGGAATATGTTAGTGTCAGACACAAAAACAAGGTGTCAGGCACAAAGAGAGACACAAGAGTCAGAAAATGGCTAATAAAGAGAGGTGCAACTCTGAGTAACTCCTTTTTGGCTGGCAACTTTAAGTAACTAGTACATTTGCAGCATAGAAAAAAGATGTTTATCCATTCATCGTGGATGGTGAAATTGTCAAAGGAATCACTGTAAACTTCTGATTTGGTGCTGTCCATTGGCACAGGTTACAAAACAAAATGCCATTGCGTGCTTCACCTATAGTTGCATGAAGCGCAAAGCAAAGCAGCAAAAAAATTAGGTGCGGGAGTGGGGAAGCATCTATTTCAAATGTAAACAAGTTGAAATAGGTAGGAAGCAGGACTGGGAGCAAGAGTCCAGAGTGCAATTCAAAGCGGGAGAAGCACCTAGTTAGAAGGATTCTACAACTAAGGTTTCACCATGTGAGGTGTCCATTTGGGGCATGTTAAATGAAGTTTAAATGAAAAAAGGAAAAGAAAAGAAAGTGTCAAACTCAGGACTCTCTAGAGTACGTACTATAGAAAAAATTCTTTACATGGAAGTTGTTTGCCTTAGAGACCAAGAATTATGACCTCCCAGAGAAATAAATGGACTAGTTTATCTGATGTCAATATTTTAAGGCAAAAAAAACAAATATATGCATTTTTTAAATGGCAAAAGATTTTTGCGAATAAATGCGCATCCATCAAAAACACTTTACAAGCATAACAAAATCATTTCAAGGAAACAATTATTTGTCCCAAAAGCAGAACAAATCTGCACAACTTGCACCATCCACAGGATACAAATTGGGATTCTATCAAGAAAAATATCTACAAGTAGCATCTATACAACCAAGCATGTAAAGGAGAATATCCCATGTAGTAGAGCTTCTTACCGGAGTTTCACCCTTTTGGACTGGAGGAGCATACTCAGGATCTCCTGGTTCAGCAAAATTGCTCACAAATTGTGCCATGCCTACAAAGAAACAGAAAAATGAATTTCAGCTCAAGTAAAAAAAAATTTTGAAAGATATTTCAACTCAAGTAAAATGCCTCAATATTATAATGAAATGCATCCTTGAAAAATCGGTATACCTGTATATGGTAGGCATTTCCTTTTCTCAGGAGGAGGTTTATATTCCAATGGAGGCCGGGGTTCAAAAAGCTTCAAAAGGTTAGAGGTCAGTCCAGTAGGATGGCTCTGCCCAATCTGCACAAAAAGTGGATAAGGAGATGAATAAAATTACTAAGCAGTAGATGGATCCTTCACAATATGAGGATGAAGTGAAGTCAAAAGGTGAAAAATATTAATCAGCAATAATATGGATAAAGAAAAATGTGAACCAAATAAACATTCAAAATGCTTAGCGAGTAAACTCCAGAATCACAAACGAGAAGTTATACTCCCAGCTTACCATAACAAAAATAAACAAATAAATAAGTTGAACGTACAGCCTACCAAAGATGATTGCAATAAGAACAAGAAGGGAATGAAATTCCCAGAATACAGAAAAGCTGGGAGGCACCATGTTGAAAACTGGTGCCTTTAATCTATGCTGGAACAGAGGAGTTTGATCGGTCAAACCCCTGGCTCGATAAATCGAGAAATTCCTACGTTCTCGACTTTGCTCGCTGCACAATTTTGTGCATGTTCGATCGCTCGAACATGGATCGTCAATCGATTGGCCGATTGCTCAATGGCACTCAATCGACCGAAGTTTCATTCAACGGCGTGCACAGTTTTGCATAATTGCATGATGTGTTTCCTGATCCGGGTGTAACTCTATACAAGGGGTTGTAATTGCGAGATTAGGGTAAATTAAAGGAGGCCAAAACATGTCTAGGGTTTTGCAAATGGGGTTCCAGGGGTTTCTACTCTAGGGATTGATCTGTAAATGGTTCCATCTCTTGTAACTTCGTTTTGATAGTGGATTATTGTCGCTTTGTGCCATGGTTTTTTTCCCGAAGGGTTTTTCCACGTAAATCATTGTGTTCTCTGTGGTTTGCTTAAATTGTTCATTTCTCTATTGCTTTATTTGATTCATCATTGCACCACACGCTTCCGCCTTACCCAACACACCAGAGAGAGCAACCTCATGAACAAGCTGATTGGTGCTGTCACCAACCAGGTTAAACGAAACCCAGCAGCCACAGCACAAATATCCTGAAATACAGAGGGAACATGCCCTTCCCCACGGCCCAATTGTTAGCAACACTCAATCCTTCCATTACAATTCACGCTTCTGAAAATGACAGTGCATAGCTCTAAATGCTTCCCTGATAGCAAAGGCTTCAGTCTGAAGATCAGACACTATGAATAATGGGCCTGCGAAGACGAACATCACCTTTTCCTTGCCTTCTACAAGCAGACCCGGGTTCCTTACGAGCCTATGGGATCATTACAGCAAGAACTGGAAATCGCCAATCAGCCAAAGACTCATTGGTCATGGCATGGAGAGAGAACTGATTGTTCCAAAGCACATCTACTCCCGGTTACAGAGAATGGCTGATGCTTATAATCCTTGAAAGCTTTGTTGTTGAGCACCCAAATGCAAAGATTTGCTTTGATTTTCTGCCTAATCTTCATCACAGGAGATTTGTCATCATTAAATATGTGTCTGTTTCTGATTGTTGCTGAGGCTCTAAGTCATATGCTTTCTAAAGGTTTCAAGATTGTTAACTTTCCTCAATTTATCAACCACCTTCGGTTTGCCGATGATACTCTTTTGTTCTATGAGGCTTCTAATTCTCAAGTGGCTACTCTTAAGGATTGCAGTTAGATGGTTTGAGGTAGTCTCTGGTCTTAGCATTAACCTTGCTAAGAGTGAGTTGTTGGGTATCAATATTTCCCAAGCTGAGTTAGAGGAATTCGCTGGCATTTTCAGATGCTGCCCTGGATCCTTTCCTTCAACTTACCTAGGGCTCCCTCTATGTTTAGGTAAGCCAGCTTTACATCTTTGCGATAGGGTTTTAGAACGGTTGCAAAAGAAGCTCTCCTTGGAAAAGAAAATTCCTCTTTCTGCGAGGGAGAATTAACCTCATCAAGGCCTCTTTTTCATAACTTTTTTTTATTTTTTGCCCCTCTTTAAATGCCCGGCCTTAATTTTAGATCGCAATGATAGGCTGAGGGACTTTTTGTGGCAAGGAGGTGCAGAGTATAGCAAATCCCACCTTCTCAATTGGAATGCGGTCTATAAACCTGTGTCTGAAGGTGGTGCAGGTATCAAGTGCTTGGATATGGTAAATTCGGCCTACCTAGGTAAGTGGGTGTGGAGGTTTGGGTTGGAAGAATCCAATCTTTGGAGAAGGGTAATTGCGGCTAAGTATGGTTCTGCCAAAGGTTGGTGGACAAGAGAGTCCTCTTTGTACAAAGCTTCCTTTATTTGGAAATCGGTGTCAAAAATGTTACCTATTAACGAGGCGGGGACTTGTTTTGTGATGGGAGATGAGACGAGAGTGCTTCCCTCTTAAGGAATTATTCCCTGCCTTAGTAAACCCAAGTCCTTCGGCCAACATTTCAATGGCGTCTTGCTTCTCTTCAGTCCTGATGGGGGTATTTGGATTCCCCCATGTAGAAGGAACCTTAACAATTCTGAATTGGCAGACTTAGTCTCTCCGTTGTCCTTGTTGCAGGATAAGGTGCCTGCTATTGGAGAAAGATATTCAATGTTCTGGAGTTTCTCTAAGGAGAGTTCTCGATGAGGTCCCTTTACTCGACGTTGACTCGTTCTTCTTCCGAAGATGGTCCAAACCCTATGACCTTTATTTGGTCTTATGCACTTGATGCATTTGTGTGGTTAGAAGGAAGAAATAAAATCCTAACCATCGACAACTTGCGGAAGAGGTCGTTCATCATTCCTAACGATTGTTCATTGTGTTGGAGTGCTGAAGAAGCTGTAGGTCATCTTCTTATCCAGTGTTCCTTTGCTCGGATAGTATGGTCAAGAATTCTTAGAGCAGCTTCAGTGTCTTAGGTCAAAACAACGTATTCCACTCACTAATGGGCCATTCAATACCAAAACAACTGAAGACAAAAGTACCAGCACCATTAATTTCCCCATCTCGGAAGTGTGGCTTCCACTGCTTGCTAATGGGCTATTCAATACCAAAGAAACTGAAGAAGGACCGACACTAGCTAGATAGGCATGTGCATATACATAAAACATGTATTAGTATGGCCAGTAGTCAGAAAATATCGCAGTCTGAGGGAAACATTGGGGAAACATTGGAGATACATTGGGAAAAATGTGGAATTTTTCAGTGAAACTTCAGAAGATGTTAAACAACATATGTTTACGCATGTAGCAATCAAAATATTGGGGAAAAAACAACTATACATAATAAATTTTCATTTTATAGGGGCCTTACCATCTATTATTGAAAAAATCAGTATAAAATAAATATATAAAACAATCGATCAATAGATCGGCCAACACTCATTAATAATGTCCACATTAATTAACAGTGAAAACACATATTTTCCAACAAAAATATGGAAAAATTAGGATTTCACTGATTTCCTCCATTCTTCACTTAAATGTTAATTTTTTCACCAAAAATCCTTGTCAATGCATGAGAATTATGCATGGATATAGATTTCCATTGCAATCCATGCTAACATTTGAAAAAAAAAAATGAAGATTTTATGGATTTTCATCACCTTTGAGTTTCGGCCCATCTTCATTTCAAATCAAGATTGCTCACTAAAAAACCAAACTTTGGTTCAATAAAAACCACAAGTGATTCGAACCATGTAAGAAACAAATTAAAAATAAAAATAAGTCGGTTCAAACTTTAGTTCCTTGGTTTTTTAAATTGTTCCCAATTTTCTGTCAATTTTCGCCTATTTACAGATGTTTCCCTAGTATCGGGGATATTATTGCCGATATTGGGAATATTATTGATGGTATCACCAATACCAAAGAACTTCTATAAAGGATTCTTCTCAAAATATAGCAGGATTCTTCTCAAAATATAGCTAATATCAATAATATGAACAATATTTGGAAAAAAAAATTTAACTGCCATCAGTTTCAGAATCACTGACCTAGGGATACTGATGATATCAACGATGTTATCAATAATATCACCAGTATTTGGAACACTGCTACAGTAGTAACGCTAAAGCAGTAACTTTCCCACTTACCGCCATAAACATTGTGGTAAAACCTTTGCGGGCCCCACCATGATGTATTGATGACATTCACTCTGACCATCATGTAATGTCCCTTATGTTTAGCCATGTGCCTCAAAACCAGGCCAATCCAAAACTCATGGACACACCAGCAAGAGCAGTTGGGAAGGGGATGCTCACCATTGATTTGTGTTGGGCCCCACCTATGTTTCAAAATGACCTGATTTTTTAAGTATCCCATCTAGGATAGATGTTTCATATGAATGGATTGGATGGCATAAACTAATGAGATCCTACCCCTAGCGTACCACACATCGGAGAAAGTAGCGAACCAAGTGCTTATTCTTGTACCAAGTATGGGAACAACCCGTGGTCCAAGTAACCTTGGGCCTTGGCATATACACAACACGGTGGGCCTCTATGACAATGACGGGTGGGTGTGCCCTCTCAATTGTTCTGGGTGTTGTGGGCAACCTAAGTCATGCATTGGCCTGATTTTGGGGCCCATGCCCAAACATGGGACGGCATGCATGATGGTCGGAGTGAATATCAGCAACACATCACGGTGGGTCCCATGAAGGTCATTACAACCATAGTTATGCTGGTAACATTACTACTCCAGCTTCTGTGTGCAAACACACGTTGCACAACAACCATGATCATGTGTAATAGCACATCCTGCAACATGAACACACAGACAGATGCACACATAATAATAATAATAATAATAATAATAAACAAAAAAAACCTAAATGATACTAATGAAGAAGAAGAAACCTAATCAATACTATATGTAGCCTGACACAATAAGAGGCTATTAAAACGACTTGAGGAAAAAAAAAAGTTCTGAGAGTGAAACTAGAATATTACAAACGACGCAATCTGATTTGCTGGAATTAAAAATGTATTACCTATGCCGACAATGGAACTATTTCTTAATGATATGATTGTAAATCTAAATCCTAATCACCTCCTTGAATTGCCCACCAAAAGAGATACAAGAAGAGTAATGCTACAGCAATTAGCTCGGGCAATTTGCTGAGCGATTCACCATAGTACAGCAACACATGTCTTCACCCTCCCCATGTGGGCAACATAAATTTCTGCTGGGCCCACATTATGTATATGTGAAACCCAATCTATCCATCACATGAACCAGCCCATTTTAGGAGGTAAGCCTGAAAATCATG
Organism: Liriodendron chinense; assembly: GCA_003013855.2. Lineage (NCBI taxonomy): Eukaryota > Viridiplantae > Streptophyta > Magnoliopsida > Magnoliales > Magnoliaceae > Liriodendron > Liriodendron chinense. The sequence continues at coordinate 5,772,013 of PVNU02000637.1, read as the reverse complement.
CCAATCCAAAACTCAAGTGGGCCACACCATAGGCAAATGTGGGAATAGAGACGTCCACCATTGAAATCTTGTAGGGGCCCAATGTGATCTTAATATGACATCCAACCCCTTCACAAGGTGAGTATATGGAGGATGAAGGGCAAACCAAATACCTGCTTTATTCAAGACTTTGGTGGTCCCATGATGATTTCAATGGTGTGTGTGTCCTATACCGCTGTTCCTTGGGGTGTGGCTCACTTGGGATCAAATCTTATAATAATCTGTTGTGAGTGATGAACGGAGTGGATTTCACCCAAACATCACGGTAGCCCCATATGTATTTATGCCGTCCTCAATGCCTCCTTACAATTAAATGCAGGGTAGAGGATGTGTGTCAACATAATAAGGTAAATTGCCCCCCATACGACTCACCGTAGCATTACTCATAAGAATAGTACGATATTTAACCCAAGGATATGCATCATATTCTCAGGTTTATGGTTGCACTTGAGTCTGTATGAGTGGGGCAATGGTTCAGTGATCTAGACTGCCAATCAAATGGGCTCCGCTCAAAGGGAATAACCCCCCTGATCATCAGGCTGTGTGCAAATGGAAGTTTAGATTAGAATAATAAAAAATAAAAAAGCAATAGTCCACATTAATGGAAATGTGCTGATAATTGGTATGCAAAGGATCATAGAGGCTGGGGGATTGTTAGGATGCTAGTAAAATCCTTAGTTGGAAAGGGTTTAAAGGTAAACACTTTACAGGCAGGAGTTTGAATCGCAAAATTTGCATGGTAAAGTGTTTATAAGTTGTAAACACCTTAATAGGTAAACTCACCATTTTTCAGGCAAAAAGATGTGTTTCAGATTATAGGTAAAGTCTTTACAACTGGAAATACATTATACATTAAACATAGTAAAGCAAGATGGCTGATACACACTCATGCGGTGAGGGGCCCACCGCGATGTGTGCAATTACAATACATCCAATCTGTCCATCGTGTTAGTCCCTTGATGGTCTCCTATGGCCCCGAAAAAACAGCCCAATTGATCATCAGATAAGCTGATGAGACACTGACCCCTGATAGATTCTTTGGGGCATCGCCTCTCCACTGCAGGGAGCATCAAATCTACAGTCTGGATCACCGATCGCATAGGCCTCGTGGGTAAAACTCAAACCCGAAGTTATTCAAGATCATATACAATAAATATTTATACCGAATCGATATTTCATCTTTGATCAAGCCAAACAAAAATGGAAAACATAAAATCAGATAGTCGGATCAGGAGAATCTAAGTTTACGAAACTACGGAGATCGAAACGCTACGCAGCAGAAAATCAGAACCATCCGGAACGAGAAACAAAACGGATCGACCATCACAAAAAGGGGGAGAACGAGACAGAAGGAGGCTAGGGTTTCGAGATAATGGAATAGAATTTGTAAGGAAAAGGAAGAGGAATACCAGCTTCAATTGAAGGACGTTGGCCCGGTTCTGGGCTTTGGTGCGAGCTTGAACGGCTGCATCTCTGTTGCGCATGAAAGCATCGTTGAAATCTCCCATCTTGATCAAATCCTAGGATTTCGTCCTACTACTTCTTCTTCTTCTTCTTCCCGATTTTCGCGACGAGAGGAGACGATTTCTCAGTCGGCGGAGGAAAGAGCTGGGGGATTTTTCGATCTTGTTTTTTATAGACACGCTGAGGGGCTGTTTGTTTACCACTTTGAGTGTTTGTTTTCTCAAATCCTCGGCAAATACGAGTCAGGGCCTGCTTGGATGGAAGGATTCCATGGCAATGTTGTGTGGTCCACTGTAAATGGGTAATGATTACCCTACAACGGTAATTCCGAAGTAAAGTCGTATGTAAGGGCGCGAACTAGGGGCTACCCACCTCTGTCCATTCGTTTTTTCAGACCATTGTAGAACACGATCTCAAAAATTAAGCACATCCAAATCTCGGCTGAACCACAACACAAGAAACACTGATGATTGAATGCTCACCATTAAAAATTTTGAAACGACCATCGTAAGAGGTAATGTTTATTTGTCATCCAACCTATTAATAAGGTAAGCAAGATGTAGGGAAAATAAAAACATTAGCTTGAGCCATTACCTTCGTGTCCCAATAAAAGCTTTTAAAGGTCATTCACCAATTTTTCTAGTGTTATGGTCCACCTGAGATTTAGATCTGCCTAACTTTTGGCATAACACCCTTAAATTAAGGGAAAAAACAGATGAACAACATTGATATGAAACACATTCATCAAGGTAGGCCCCACAAGGTAAGGGTATTAGCTGCTGCTCCCCATATGTAATACCAATATCACTCCTGTGGATTAATTTTTTTATATGCATGTAATGTGATCACTTGATTGGATATGTGCCTAATATGTATTATATCCACACCATCTATCCATTTTGTAATGTCATTTTAGGGCATGACCCCAAATATCAGCTTCATCAAACGCTTCTATAGGTCGTAAGAAGTTTTTAATGGCAGGCATTCAATCCTGACATGCCTAATATATATTATATCCACATCAGTCCATCCATTTTGTAATATCATTTTAGGGCAGGAATCCAAATATCAATTTCATCCAACACTTATATAGGCCGCAGGAAGTTTTTAATGGCATGAGTTCAATCCCGATTGCTTCTATGGTGTGGTCAATTTCCGTCTTGGATGTAGTTTATTTTTTAAATCATTCCATAAAATGATATCGCAAGATGAGTGGACGGTGTAGATATAACATATACATCATGGTGTTGGCCACAAAACTATGCCACGTCAACGTGCATCCGCCCATCCAAGTCAAATGAGCATTTCTACATATTAATTCCTGTGATTGAACAGCTTGGGTTATCCAATGGCTAGGAGTAATAGTGTAAGGTCATCCTAACAGCCCTAAATGTCTCATTATTACTAATGGTAGATGTTTGGTTTTTGTGAGTATTTTCACCTCGAAATCCAATCTAAGATAGATTGACTTAGCTATGTGGGGCCCATTGTGATTTATGTGACTTATCCACATTGTTCATCCATTTCACATACACATTTTAGGACATGAGCTCAAGAATGAAATAGATTCAACCCTCGAGTGGACCATACTAAAGGAAACAGTAGCCCTAAACCATCCACCATTGGAATTAGTTTCCTTCCCGAGGCTGAAATAGATGTTTAAGGTCACACGAATGTGGATAAGGGGGACAAAACAAATATCAATTTGATCCAAAACTTCTGGGACCTCCAGCATGTTTTCAATAATAGGCGTTCAATTCCCACTGTGATGTGTGGTGTGGTCCACTTGAGTATTGGATCTTTAGCATTTTTGGAAGATACCTTAAAATCAACTAGTAAAACAAATGGACGGTGTGGATAAGCCACATACATCATAGTGGGCCACACTTTTTTTTTGCACCATATCTCAGTTTTTACATCACACCATTTTAAAAATTGAAGGCAGTCAGTCAATCTTTGCTCATGGAGTGCTGCTAAAAATAGCATGTAAATAATTATTACTTATATTCTTGGAATTAGAAATGTAAACTTGAAAACAAATATGCCCTTACTATACCACTGAAATCTGAAAATCATATTTTAGCTAATTAGGGCCCGTTTTGTTAGCATATAGAAACCTGTTTCCAGCTTAAAATCAGGATTCCGGTAGAATCCGATTTTAACTAGGGTATTTGGTGGCAAGTTCCAGCCAAAGAGGATTCTATCTAAAAACCTAAATTGAGTGGAACCGGGATTAGTGGAATCGGTGTGGGCAACCATTTATACGGAAGGGAAAAGAGGCAAAAGTGAGCGTCACCACCTCCATGTATGCATTGTACATCTATGTTGTGTATGTTTTATATCTCCATGGTCCATTAGTTTTGAAATCTCAATTAAGGGCATTGGACAAAAAATGAGGCAGATCTAAATCTTAAGTGGGCCACACCACAAGAAAACGGTATTGATTAAACGTCCACCATTAAAAACTTCATAGGGCCCACTATGATGTTTATTTGCCATCCAACCCGACAATTTGTCTTGCAGAACTATAATAGGCCAGGGGTAAGGTTCTCAGGTGGATCTAAAGCCCAAGTGGGCCATGCCACAAGCAACAGTTGGAACACAATCTGAATTGCACCGTTTTCAACCAAATAGCAAGTTACGGATGAAACCTGGGTTCCACTTTAGTTTCTGCAATTTTGGATTCCAATATCGGAATCTAGATTTTCTCTAGAATCTGGGTTCTGCAACCAAACAGGCCCTTAATGTGATATTTTGGGTGTTAGCACGCTTTAAAAATGTCCTTAATAAAAAAAAACGTGAAATTAATTTGGGGATGGTGCATGCACCGAAAGGGGTAAGTGGTGAGGGCTCTACATTAATTTTTTTTTTTTAATGATAACTTTGCCTGTTCGAAGTAACTTCTAGTAAAGCTTTCGAGGCTATTTGCATTGATGTTGTGTTTACGTGGCAAAGATATGTCGGCTCCACCATGATGTATGCTTTATATCCACACTATTCATCCATTTTGCCAGATCATTACAGGGCATGAGCAAAAAAATGAGGCAAAACCAAAGCTCAAGTGGATCACGCCACCTAAAGTAGTGGGGCAGTGACGCCCACCGTTGAAACCTTCCTAAGGACTATCATGATGCTTATTTGCCATCCGACCTGTTCATAAGGTCACACAAACCTGGATGAAGGGAAAACACAAATATCAATTTGATCTTAAATTTTTTTTTTGCCCCTGAAAAGTTTTCAATGGTGGTGTTCAATCCCCTTAGATATATGACAAATGGATGGATGGAATGGATCTAACACATAAATCATGGTGGGGCCAAATAAGTTCCACACGTTAAAAGTTATGTTGTGAATTACGCAATTTTTTGGGGGATAGCGTGTTTTGTTAGGGGGTAGATTGGGTGCTAGTCCCACTAGACCTAGTTAGGAAGATCCCGTCGGGGGATATTTAGGGCCCATGTATATGTTTTATCCACACTTTCCATCCATTTTGACAAATCGTTTTAGGCCATGATCTAAAAAAGATGCAGATTGAAGGCTCAAGTGGACCACACCATAGGAAGCAGTGGGGATTGAATTCCTGCCATTAAAAACTTCTTAGGGGGTACAAAAGTTTGGATTAAGCCGATATTTATGTTTTCCCTTCATACAGGTCTATACAACCTTATGAACAGGCTGGATGGAAAATAAATGGCACAATGGGCCCTTAAGAAGTTTTCAATCGAAGGAATTTAATCCCCATTGCTTCCCATGGTGTAGTCCACTTGAGCATTAAATCTACTTCCTTTTCAGGATTATGCCCTAAAATGATATTTCAAAATGAATGGATGGGGTGGATAAAACATATACATCATGGTGGGCTCCACAAAGCCCTTAACAAGATAGTTTGTCTCTAGTTAGGTCTTAATAGTAGCACCCAATCCTTGCCCTTTTTATGAACTACATCAATAGCTGAGATGTACTGATGAGAAAATATGGTCAGTGTTTTAAGCATTGGCGATATCGGCTAATAAATCCCACGATATATTTTGTATCCCACATGTGCGATACGAAATGCACAAGTAATGTGATATATTCCACATGTTCAATTCGGTAAGCATTTTCGATTATCGATCATTTTTTTCTTGTAAATCATGTAAAATCAATATTAAATTATTACAAATCCATTATTTTCATGTATTGCATGAAAAAATTAATGGATTTAGAGCTTCGATTTTACAAATTGGATGAGACGGGCCGAGTTGTAAAAAATTGAAAAAGAATCAAAATTTTATAATTTCTTGCAAATCGATGGCAATCTTTATGTCCAAACATAAAATCAAATCTATAACTTGATCTAATGATTCTTTTTTTCCTTTTACATGTATTGTTTATGTTTCCACGTGCCTTCTTACATTTATAAATTATAAGAATAAACTATGAATATACCTGCATAAATTCAATTTAACAACGTATAAATTAGGACCACATACAAAGAAAACATATTATATGCATTTCTTTTTATAATGTTTGATTTATAAGTGTGTATTGATGTTTTTTTAACAATCATTGAAGTTTCATTAAAAGAAAATTAACCAATTTCTAAATGTTTCTTCATGTTTCTAACAACAACAATACATTATGTAATACGACTAATATATCCCATGTAATAACCAACACACACACACACACACACACACACACACACACACACACACTCTGATTGAAACGACTATATTGGACTGAATTCAAAAATCAAGCTATTGAGTCAATGTGGACGTTGGGATTATGGGCGGACCGGATCACGCTTACTAGTGTGATTTTTGTCATGTGTAAAAATTGGTTATATTTGATTGAATTTTCCACTAGCTAGTTATTTTGTTCCCACAATCGACTCGACCCTGTAGAAATGTTAGGACTGAGAATCATATGAATCTCAATCCTAAAACGACTCTCTAATTTGCAACTGGAGATTAAGGGGAATGGACCACAATTACAGAGAAGGAAGGTGTTAGGCACCCACTTTGACCATACAAATGTACGGTCTCTACTTCATGATATCTAACTAACTATTGAGGATTATGACTAGTTATTGTGTGCTAATTATACAAATTGTGTATAATATCGTGTTATATGTAACACCCATGACAAGTTGTAGTTTAGGCTGGATGAATCTGCCTTAACCTAATTACTTGCCGAAGCAATTAACCAGCCAAATCAAAATTCTTATAGGTAGAATCCAACTAAATTAACAAGTCGTAGAGTATATGCTTGAATTGACTGGATGCTGAATGTTATACATGTACTCCGATGTATACAAAGTTACGCATGTAAAATTGTGTGCGATGCGGTGTTGAATGCAACGCCTGTGACAAGTTATAGCCTCGGCTAGATAAACTCAACTTAACTCCCTTACTCGCCAAAGTGTAAACTAATCGACCTGGGTTTCCAGTGAGCAAGATCCAGTTATATCGTAAGGCTGTAGAGCATAAGTTCGAATCAATTAAGTGCACAATGAGATGAGCAATGGAGTTAACAAGGGAATGGGTATTGCACAGCATTAATGTAAAAGATAAATAAAGCTGATTGATAGTTAATTGGCTGGATGGATGGAGATGTTGCAGGGTCAGGTTGAACGGTTAGGAATGAGACATTGGTTGCTCAAGTGGCAAAAAGTTTGGGCTAAAATGGGTTGACTTAGGATGGACTCCTTCCTACAACTCTCTTCTCTCCTTAGTAGAGGGATGGAACGGCTAAGATGGCTAAGAGAGAGGCTTAAAGGATCTCTGAAGGTGATGAGGTGTATTATGTATGCTTGAAATGGGAAGGGGAGGGGGCTATTTATAATCCTCAAACTCGATTTTCTTGTAATTTTTGCAAAGTCTGGGGATTGAAAGGGTGTGGACAGGATTTAAGATTAACACATGGCATTATATTGATAGCTAGATGAGTTGGTAAAATGGTAGTTTTAAACTAAGGAGAGGGGTACCGATGTCATTGCACAGTGCCATACACTTGCACCTTACTCCAGGAAGACATCCACATGCAATGGGGCTCCCCTGCTAGCTAAGGATCCTGCCACGTGGCCACAACGCCCAGAGCCACATCTGGCTCCTTACTTTGGCATGTGAGTTGCCAAAGTTTGTTGAAGCTTTTTGCTCCCTAGGTGCTTCATTGTTGACTCTCTGAATTTTCTATGAGCTTTGGAGTTTGGACTTGGCCCTGCCTTAGGCTTGACTAGATGGGTTGATTGGGTGAGTTTGTCGGGTGAATTAACTGGGTGAGCCGGGTTTCAGGATTCTTAAGGTTTGGGCTTTTAAGGTTCTAGGGTTGAGGTTTAAGTTTGGGGCTTGAGTTTACGGTTTGGTTTAGAATGGTGGATTCTGTCCAACTTAATCAATTTGTCAGCTTGGTGGGGTGTTTACAAGTCAACCACTGGTTATAATCAACGATTGAGCGATTTGTGAAAGATTAGGGTGAGTCATTTCTATTCTTTTTTTTTCCTTACGACTTCGACACTTTTCTTTTTACCACACGTTTGTGATTAATATATATTTTAAAAAAAATAAAGATGAATAAATAAACTAGAAAGGCTAAAGCAATGCTGATTTTTATTAATATATAAATGTGACTTATTACAATTGACAAAGTAAAATAACTAGAGACAAATAAAGATAAATACATATTTCAACTGTGGGAATAGACAATCTCAACGAATGATCAACAAAATGTGATCAGAAAGATTAATCGCCAAAGTAAGGACTCAGTTGATCGGGATTCCACAACTTAGGGTTGTGAATATTTAATTTAATACTATAATATTGTAGCAATGGCGCTGAATATTAATGATGCATGCCATGGCTAGGTTATGTTAAGATAAATATAAAAGAAGATAGACTGTGTTTGGCGTGGGCCTCAATATCTTCATTGATTGCTCTTTTTATTAATTGTTGAGTCGGAAAAATCCTCATTGAGTTTCATCACTGGTTTAGGATCCTTCGCATTTCTAACTTTACATGCTGAATAAGGAGATCCATATAAATACAAAATAATTGATTTTTAAGTCTTCAATTTTATGTAGATGCTTCTCACATTGGAGACTGTTAGGACTCTGCATCTAAATTTGAGATCAATCAAGGGAACCTCTACCATTCATCCCGGATCTCAAATCATCAGGTCATTCATGCATCTGAACGACTCAATCCACGTCATCTCCGTCTTTCCATGGTCCTTTTCCCTCTTGAACAAACTGGTGAGACCAGACCCACCTAATCGAGCTCTCACATTCTCCTAATTCCGGATTCGTACACAAACATGGTTTAATTTTGTTTGTGTCCATCGTCTCCTGATTTAGGTCTGTCATGTTATGACTAATCTTCTTTATATTAGTCCGATCTTTGGGCATTTAAAATCTCTATGATAACTTCAAAATCTCTAAACGTCTTTGGGAAGATCCCCCATCTTAGATGGATTGTAAGAGACAACCTCACTTCATAACTATATCCGTGATATGATTGTTTTCCTCAGTAGGTTTTTTATAAACATGTTGGGCATGTTGACTCGTTAAAATGATGGTAATCGTGACCACACACCATCCATCATTTTGTTCTTTTAATGGCACACGTATGGTTTTATGTCACCACATTAATAACGAAAGACATAAGTTGAAAGAAAATCAACGAAAGATATCTTTGGAAGCAAGCATAATTTCTGCTAGTATCGAACTCGTATGGTCTATTTGGCATGCGGTATGAAGTGAGATTGGGTGGGATTAAATTATAAAACCAGTAATAATTATGTCATGTAAGGTATTGTTGTGGATTTTACATGTTTTCAAATTACATGTTTATAATGCAAAAGGTTCGAGGAATTATAATGGCCACCATCCCACGGAGGTAGGGTTGAAAGTCGAACGGGTTGAGTTGGGTTAGTACTCAACCCTAACCCAAACCAAGGTTCTTATACCTCAACCCTAAGCCAACTCAACCCAACCCAACCTCAGGTTAGGAATTCTCAATCGAAGTCCAACCCAAGCGAGCTAAGTCGGGTTGATACATGTTAATATTTTCATTATTACATTAGTCTGTTATGTTTCAATCCACGTCTTATTTTTTGTACCTATGACTTTATTAATTATTTATGTAGTTATTTATTATAAATAATTTCACTTTTTCTAAACAAATAAGCTAAAATATAGGATAATTACTCCTTTAACATTCAAGCATATCAAATTTGAGCATGTCAAATTTCAACTATTATAAATTTACTTACTAAAGTAATATAAACTAGTAAGTTTACTTAATTAAAGTATAATAAAATTCTAAGTAACTTGTATATAGATAGGGTACGGGTTCGGGTTCGGGTTCGGGTTGGGCTGGGCAACCCAATACATCAACCCAAGCCTGACCCAAGCTTTATTGGGTTGGTGTTTGCATAGCCAAACTCGATATTGGATCCGATGCTTCCTGCCCAAGCCCAACCCAATGTCGGGTCGATCAGGTTGAACCCGCCCAACTTTCCTACATGGAGGTTGGGATGTAACATATAGCCTCATGTGGACGAGCATATCAGTAAGAATTCAATGGTTTGAATTGACCGATCGACCATTGTTGTATAGGAAATGTCTCCAAACAATATATTAGCCCAAAGTATTGTATTTCCATGTTTGGATACAATGAATCGTATGCGAAGATTATGTGCTGCACTTGTGAATTTTTGGATCCACTAAGGTATAAAGGATCCTTGACCATGGGTCCATGCTCGTGTTTATCGCGTATATCCACACAGCCCAAACCTTTGTACAGCTCCACTCAGGATATGATCTGAAAAACTGATCAATGACCACACCTCAGTTGTTGTATAACACATGAAATAGGTTATGCATATCTACATGTAGAGGTCGAAAACTATCGGTAGATGAAGAAGTCGTTTCTGTCATAGAGTAATTGGAAATTTTGGGCTACATACGTCATCGAAACACGAAATCTTGGCTCCTTCTCGATCTACTGATAGACATACCCTACATTGACAGAGACCACCTTCTAACCTCCCTCTATCAATCGACATGGCAGAAACTGGTAGAGATGTTCTTCAATCATTGTGAAGCCCATTTGCGCATGGCATTCATTCAGGCCAACATTACTTGGTACATGAGACGAGGTGATGGCGTATTGTCTTGGCCGTGATGAAGATGATGGACTAAATTGTCTCCTTCAAATTCCATCCTTGGTGCGATCGACGGGAACAGGACAATCTCTCTTGAAATTGTACAATTATTAGTACAAAACCCAAAGTTGAAATCTATTGAAAAAGTTATGCTCATCAAACATGTGGTGAGGGTTTTAAACATGGGATACGTATCACAATCCCACCTAATCCTGCTCAATACAGGCACCAAACGGGCCTATAGTGTCGACACATGGTGACTTCTCATCAGTTTGTGTTAGTGTGCTAAAAATGGCTTCATTTTCTATATGAATACGGATCCTTTGTTGGCTGCCAAATAGAAAATCCCTGTTTGCAGCCTTTTTATTGGTCCACGTCATTACACAGGTTTATAACCTAGTCACATCCTTAGTGTAACCTGATCACACCTTAGTGCAACTTAATCACACCGACGTCATGCAATGTGACGTGGACCAATGAAAAGGCTCCAAATAGGGATTTCTTATTTGCCAGCCAACAGAGGATCCAAGCTCCTTTTCCATATAGTTCCTTAAATGATTAGAAAAACCGAATGGACAAAGTGGATACAGAATACATATATCAGTATAGGCTTGGTGTGAGTTAGGGTTTGACCCAATCTACTCCCCTATAGGGGGCGTTTGGTGCATGGGATTATGTAGAATTAGGCGGGATTGAATTGCAAATCCAACCATTTAAATTCTCCATATTGTCTGTTTGCTACTTGAATCTGCGTAATTGGAAAATGTGCTATTTTAAGAGGGATATCCATAGTTCATCTTCATCCGCCAAATTCAATGAATCTGGAGCGAATTTTGTGTGGGGCACACAACCGAACTCACTCACATCATTAGGCTATGTGGGTCCTATTATGATGCACATATTATATTCACACTGGCCATCCATTTTTTTAGATTATTTAAAGGCATCGGTACAAAAATGAGGAAGATACAAAATTCAAGTGGACCACACCATAAAAAGAAGTGGCGACAATAATGCCTATCATTGAAACATTTCTAGGGCCTACCATGATGTTTATTTTCCATCTAACCTGTTCAGAAGGTCACACAAACCTGGATGAGGGGAATAAACAAATATCAACTGGATCCAAAACCTCTGTGGCCTCGAGAAGTTTATTGGTAAGCATTCAATCTCCACCACTTTCTATGGTGTGGACCACCTGAGTTTTGGTTCGGTCTCATTTTTTGTACCATGCCCTAACATGTTCTTGCAAAGTGGATGGATGGTGTGGATATAATAGATAAATCATAGTGGGGCCCATGTGCTACTGACAATATTGGATGGATAGATAAATTCATCATCCTCCCAACATGGCAGGTTAGGGCCTGTTTGGTTGCGAAATCTAGATTTTAGAGAAAATTTAGATTTAATAGTTGGAATCTAAAATTGTAGAAACTGGATTGGAAACTCAGGTTCCATCTTAAACTTGTTGTTTAGTTGAAAGCTTTCTAACCAACCGTTGCTTGCGGGCCTACGGCATGGCCCACTTGGGCTTTGAATCTGCCTGAGAACTTGACCCTTGGCTTATAACAGTCCCGCAAGGCAGATGGCATGGTTGGATGATAAATAAACATTATAGTGGACACTAGGAAATTTTTAACAGTGGATGTTCACTCAACACTGTTTTCCTATGGTGTGGTCCACTTGAGATTTAGATCTGTCACATTTTTTTGTCTAGCGTCCTTAATTGAACTCTCAAAATGGATGGACCGCTTGGATATAAAACGCATCCATCATAAATATACAATGCATACATGGAGCCTAGTGACGCTCACCTATGCCTCTTCTCCCTTTCCTAGAAAAGGTCTCCTACATTCTAGCCAATTTAGGTTTCCAAGGTGGATTCCTCTTTAGCTGGAATTTGCTGCCAAAGACACTTAACATTAAGTTGGAAACAGGTTTCCATATGCCAACTAAACCGACCCTTACATGTATGGCACGCAAACATGGTTGGAATTTTACCAGAATAGTTGGCACGTAATCCACTGTCAGGCATGATGATTATTTTTTTCCAAATTTCATTCCATCAAATACACTCTAATCCCTTGCCCAACACCCCCTAAATGGGATGGGTCGGGATGTAAGCAATTTGCCTGCAGCTCAGGTTGAAAGAGCAATAAAATACACTTAGTCCGTCCGTCTTTTTTTCCATCTCAGAAACACGCCCGAGGAAATCCAAAACTAAAATGCGCCGCACCACAAAAAAGGGAGATTAGGAGGAGATCCAGAACTCAAATGGGCCACACCACAAGGAAACACGGAGATTGGACGAACAACACACCATTGAAACCTTCTCGTGGCCACAAGTTTTTGATCAGGCTGCTAATCCAGATGTGAATCATAAACATCAAGGTGGGCCAGCTGTGCATTGTGGTGTGGCCCACTCGAGTTTCGGATCTCCCTTGCGGTGGCGCAGCTTAGCTTTGCCTTCCTCCGAGGAAGCGAATTGCCTACTGAGTAACTTAGTACGCATAGTGGGGCTCGCCTTGCATGCATGTGACATATCCACACCGTCCTTCCGTTTTTCAATCTCATTTTAGGGCATGTATTCTAAATGAAAGCAGATCCTAAGGTCAAGCAGACCACACCACAGGAAACAGATGGGATAGTGACATCTACCGTTGAAACCTTTGAGGGCACACAATAATGTTTATTTATCATCCAACCTGTTGATAAGGTCACACAGACATGGATCAATCGCAAACACAAATAGCAACTTGATCCAAAACTTCTGTGGTCCCAAGAAGTTTTCAACGGCACGTGTTCAATTAAAACTGTTTCTTGTGTGTGGTCCACTTGGGCTTTTGATATGCTTCAAGTTTGGTATCAATCCCTAAAATGAGATGTTTAAACGGATGGACGGCATGGATAAGATACATCCTCCCTTGGGCCCACACTGTTTGCTCGGTAAAGCGTACCGAGTTACTCGGTACGCAGTCCGCTTCCTCCGACAGGTTCACGTGCATTTGCAGTTGCCGCTACTTCTCGCGCTATAAAAAAAAGGACGGAGAGCTAGGGTTTTCTCGCATCGGTCTCATTTCCTTTCTAGGGTTAGGGTTTTGTCTTTCTAGGGTCAGGTCTCTCCCCACAGCTGCAGCTATAGAGTTCCTGCACGCAGGTCACAATCTCGATTTCATAGAGATTAAAATCCCAAACCCCTCTTTGATTTCAATCTGCTGAGAAATTTTATTTCCGATTTTACTCTCCATTTTTTAGATAAAAATCCCAAGCCCCTGCTACATTCATCCATTCATGCATTCATACATACATGCGCGTGTGTATTTCGTGTGCTTTTGTTGATTTTTATTGCTGTATCTGTGGATGCATGTTCTGAAGGTGAATCTGTCGCATGAGAGTAATGGCGTTGCACCGTTGATGTTGTTGGAGTGAGAAAACGAGTGACATGGCCTCCATTAAAGACAATGACGATGCGGTTCAAACTCCATCCCCGTAAGTATCTGGCCTCTGCCAGCGGGCTCGGCCCAGTCTTGGCCGTTCATTTGTTGGGTCTGTCCAACTAATGATAGCCATGAAATGGTCTGGATTCGTGTTCAGGCTCGGGTTATTGTACGTCCAGACCGTTGACCTGATGGGTCATATCGTCGAAGGGGGGTGCCCTAAAAGTCCCCCTTTTTGGTAGATCCTAACCCTTCTAACAGTGGCCCGCAGATAGTCAGAAAAAGTTCTGTAAACCATGGAGAAAAGGCCAAAGATCCAAGGGTCAGGATCTTTCAATCTGGGTTTTTTTTGGTTCGTATGATTGACGTGGGATGTCCTGAAAGTCCCCATACTGGTAGATCCTAACAGTGGCCTTCAGGTAGCTGCTTAAGGAAAGAGACTGCGACTTTTCACACTCCACAGAGAAAAGGCCAAAGATAAAAGCGTCAGGGTCTTACAATCTAGGGTTTTTTTTTTTGGTTCATATCATCAATGCTGGATTTCCTGAAAGTCCCCCCAGGCTCCACATTGCTAGATCCTAATGCTTGTAACAGTGGCCTGGAGATTGCTGTTGAAGGAAAAATACTATAACTTTCACATTCAGCACAGAAAAGAACAAAGATCTAAGTGTCAAGGTCTTCTGTTCTGGGGGGTTTTGCTGCATTATACATCTATGGTTGGATCCACATGTCAACAGTCTGCATTACCAAACCATGGGTCCATTCATACGAATTGAGATTCAGGACCCATATTTCTGATATGAAAAATTTATTGTCATTGTGATAAAGAATTTGTGCTATTCAGGAGGTTTTTTATGCTTCAATTACCATCTCTAAGAGGCTAAGACGTGTCAAGTTTACCTGTTTCATGACAGATGCATTGGCATTTGATGTTTTGTGCAGACCCAAGAACGTATACAAGGATCCTGATGATGGGCGGCAGCGGTTCTTGCTTGAATTAGAATTTGTTCAGTGCCTAGCTAATCCTACCTACATCCACTGTAAGTTCCCCAATATTTTTAAACTGGCATTTTTGCTTTGTTTTCTGCTTATCATAATGTCACTTTTAAATCATGGGGTACAAGAAGTGGTAGGATACAACAACAAAAGAAGTACATGTTCTAAAGTGTCTCACAATATTGCAATGTGAAAGCAACAAAAGATTTTTGTAGATGTGTGCTTATGGTTTTCTTAAGTTCATTTGTTTTTCCTTTTACTGTAAACCACATGTCTTCCACCTTTTCTAATTAAACATTTTTACTCCCCTACAAGCTTCTTCAACTGCCCAACCAGACATAAGTCAGGTGTCTACCCTAGATGTACCCATCAAATGGTAGGGATCGTTACATGTCTGGTACATAAAGGAAGAGATGGAAAGCTGATGGATGTGTCTTGCATCTGTCTGTCTGATCTCTCTCTATTGGTGTCCATCGTTGCCCGATAATCTGGATTTTGTGATTATGAGAGCTACATCTGGACCCTACACCTCTTTCTTTTCTGAACTTGATCATGATTACAGGAAAAAAATAAAATTAAATAAATTATGGGAAAATATAAGAACACCAAGCTTAGTATCTTTTAGTCTCTTATCTTAAATTTTGTCCTGTTTTATTGTGAGTCTGATTTCTCTCACCTGCTCTGCTAGTGCTGTAGTTTCCTTTCCAGGGAGTCAAGTGAGATGTAAGTCAGGTGTCTACCCTAGATGTAAATATCTATTGGTAGGGACCGTTACATATTTGGCAGATAAATAATGAGAAGGAAAGCCAATGGATGTGTGTTTCATTCATTTGTCTGATCTCTTGTTATGGTGTCCATCGTTGCCTAGTAATCTGGATTTGGTGATTACAAGAGCTACATCTGGACGCTACATTTCATAAAAACTAACACTAGTTTGTAGTTTTTATAAAGAAACGAAGTTCTGAAGATGTGGAAATATACAACATGTTCAATGTCCAATACCATAATTTAACAATGTAATTCAGTTACTTAGTAGCATGTCAGTGTCATTTTCATTTAGTTTTTTGGGTTTCTTGTTGAAGTTAGTTTGCATTAGGGCTCTAACTTGGGTTTGGGTCAGGTTAGGTTTGGAAAACTCCGACCCAATTTGAAATCAGGTTGGGTTCGGATCGAGCAAGTTCAGGTTGGGTTAGGGTTGGGAATAATCACATGTATTTGGGTTGGGTTGGGTTGGGTCGGGTCAGTTTAGGGTTCAGTATAGAGGAATTCAGGTTGGGCACCTTGGATAGAAGTTGGGTTGGATTTTGATCTGGGTTCTCTAGAGATTCTGTCAGGTTTGGGTTGACCCTCAGCCCTAACCAACCCACCCGAGTTGCATCCCTAGTTTGCATCGTGCTGGTGGTGGGTTGTGAGAGATATCAGATAGGACAAGTTGATGCTGCTCTTTTGATGTGGTCACATTTGCACAAGTGAGTTCCTTGATCCTTTTGCCTCTCGGCTTGTCTACTTGGGTTGAATTTCACCTAACGCTAACAAACTATTTTGTTTTTTTTTTGGTTAGTACACACACCCCACTGGTAGTACACCCATCCTCACTCTTAGTCACACTGCAATGTTAGCCACCCCACTTGGGAATTAATACCAAGACCTCAGTGTTGAAACAAGGTTATCTTCACTCAGTCTACCACTTGAGATATGGATCAGGGTGTGCTAACAAACTATTGTTGCGGCTTCAGCGAAGCTGCAATATGCCATGATCAATTTGGCAAGCCAGTAGCTCCACAAGCTTCAAGCTTCAAGCTACAAGCTACAAGCTTCCTATTAATCTTAATTTGATTCTTGACAATATTTTGATACCATATGCAATTCATGGATTTATGGCCTATTTTAGAGAGTTGTTTCCTGGAGCTCATCATTACCCAATCTAGCAATTGTGGCTTTTTTTTTTTTTTGGTCTCTTAGCATTTTGTCACTGATCTATTATCTTGTGCAGATCTGGCTCAAAACCGTTATTTCGAAGATGAGGCCTTCATTGGCTACTTGAAATACCTTCAATATTGGCAACAGCCCTGAGTACATAAAGTTTATAATGTAAGCTTCTTCAGGAGATGTTTGCTCTTCTCATGATGCCATGCATGATGTTACACTTGATTTGAAGTTGTACTATTGTTGTTGGTTGTATAAATTTAAGTCAAAACGGCCAGAAATATTAACGTAGGGTTGCATAATCATGGCTTATGTGGTCACGTACTTATCTGTGCGACTGCATAAAGCATATGCATTCATACTCCTAAAATGGCATATGGGTTGTATAAATTTAAGTCAAAACGGCCATAAATATGAACGTAGGGTTGCATAATCATGGCTCATGTGGTCATATACTTATCTGTGCGACAGCATAAAGCCCAATGGTCCAAAAACTGCATATGCCACTATGGCTTATGTGTTTCATCCTCCTAATTATGGTATGTGTTTCATCCTCCTAAAATGGCATATGTGATCACATATGAAAACACTGAGCTTTTCTAAAAGAAAAAAAAGAAACAATTTATGCCAAGGTCATTTTTGGGAAGTGGGAAGTAGAAAATGTGGAAGGATCTTGAACAAGTGCTTCTGGATATCAGAGACCCCAATGTATTTCAAAGAGCTTGAAGCAGTCCCATAAATGCATTCCTGTATTGTGAATGAGAAGATGATTCACTAACTCTTCTCCCCAACACAAAGCATAATGCTAGTGAAGCTTTGATTCTTGTTTGTTTGTTTGTTTGTTTCTTTCCTTTTTTCCTTCCGAGGTTAGAAATTTATTGCCCATTGTTTTATGACAAAATGCCTCTGCCTAGGGCTGCCAACAGGCTGGGTTTGGGTCGGCTACCGGTGCCTGTATCTGGATGCAAGGGAATCGAGTTCTGGCATGGGTGCTACATATGATGTAGCTTCATTGAACCTACTTCATATGTGGTACTGGTGCCTGTACATTTGGCTGCTTGTGTTTTTTTTTTTTATATTGAAAGATAAGAAATTTATTAAAGGAGGAGGCCAAAGCCAACCAGAAACTACAACCTAAAACATCTAAAACAAAAAAGAAAAAAAATCACGGTGCCCAATCTCTGAAAAAGACCATCACTTTAGAGAATATAGCTGCAATGGAGCTATTCTGGTTCCTTGTCATACAACTGGGTCCTAAGGATTGCTAGGATCTTATAATCTGGGAGACTTTGGGGTAAGGTCCTTCTGTGGTGTAGCTCCTCAGGCTAATAGTTTGCATCACAAGAGAAGCAGCAGCAGGAGAAAGAATAGGTCAAGAATCAAGATTTGACTGTCCATCCAAATGCCTTGCCGAAATGCAAGGCTATGCATCCATGCCCAACCTTGAACATATTTACCAACTTATGGCTTGCATCACAGGAAAAGAATTAGGAAGTGAAGACATGACTCCCCATCCAAATGTCTTGCTGAAACCCTATCCTTGAATCTGATTCATTCTCCAGCTTTTCCTTTATTTATCTGCAAATTTTAAACAGGAGATTTTACTTAGGTTGGATGAAGTAGATTGGATTGGATTGTTTGGGCCCAATGACATAATGTCAAATTTCTTGTGTTTTATTTTATTTTATTGGTTATCAGATCTCACAATCTGTAATCTGGAACCCATCTCATTCTGATTCTTGAGTATTAACATCCATGTTGTGAAGCATGGTCTGAGGCCAACTTCTTGAGTTCTAAGGCTGACTCAAAGAAACGGTTCTGTTGGGCGGCTGGGGCACCACAATGGATGTACTGTGCCTGAAAGTCTCCTAGATGGGAAGATCCTAGCGACCAATTATGCAACTTCTCAGTTGAACAAGACTGTTGGATTTCTTGTCCTAACTGTCTATTTGCAGGCCCCAATTTGAATGGTTAGAATTGTTCAATCTTTGGGGGCACACCCCATCCACAGCGGGCTTCAACACAAGTTTTGTGTTTTATATTTTTACATCAGTTCTGCACTTTTAGTAACTAATTTTGAGTCTTGATATTGGAGATGCTGAGTGACTCAACTTAGTTACTTGGCTCGACCAACTTTCAAGTTGAGTCAAGTTTTCAAGCTCTATGGTCGAGTTTTCAATTATGGAAACTATGGTTTGAATTCAAATTTTCTTTGTTAAGTCCGAATATCCACTCCTGTGATATTTTCAGGTATCCTCACTGCCTGTTCTTTCTCGAACTGCTCCAAAATGCGAACTTCCGCAATGCAATGGCACATCCAGGAAACAAGGTTGCACCCTTGTCAAGCTTCTCTTGTGATTTGGAGACGGATTATCTGATTGCTTTCTCACCTTGGTTTATTTTTAACAATAAGCAGAATTACTTCTGTTTTTCTGTTTCTTGACTGATAAAAAATGGTACAGTAATAAACTCAGTTGGTCATTATGTTTTTTGATGATGATAAAAAATAATGTTCATGTATTTCAATTTCCCAAATGCTAGAATGTTTGTTCACATGCTATTCCTGCTTTGTAAATTCACCAGGCTGCCACTCCCCTTGCAGGTCTCACCAGGTAGAATAAATTCTAGAGCGCATTCATATACCTCTCCAAAAAAGAAAGAAAAGAAAAAAGACAATTTTCCAGAAAAGTTGATTCTTTAGCACTCCCAATACAGCTTAGAAACATGCCAACTATCAGATTTGATGTGTTTTCTTCACTGGCTGAGTAATTCATATAGGTTTCAATTATGAACTATTAAAACTTGACAATGGCTACTCTCCCATCTTTAAAAGAAAAAGACAATGGCTACTCTCCCAGTGCAGTGGTACCGAAGAGAAGCCTCCGCCTTTGGAGTTTAGATCACATGATGACGAAATTTGGACTCGTAGAAAAGATGATTTTGGACTTGTCTGTCATTTTGAAGTTTCCTGTTAGTTATATCTTGAATGAGGGCAACAAGGTTGCTGAAACACTTGCAAAGGAGAGTTCAGACCACCTTTTATTAGATTTTGTCTTTTTATTGGAAGAATTAACTATATTTGTCACTGCTCTGTTCTTATATCAGCCATCAGTTCATAATTTTTTGTCCTCAGAGATATGAAAAATGAATTTGCCAGATGTTCCCTTGAAGCATTAAAAGATTTCTTCCAACAGCTCTTAGTGCCAATGTTAGGCATTTATTTTAATATATCTGTGCTATTAAGTTTCAACTTATGTGCATTGATGATCTCTGTTTTTTAACAAAGATCTTTTTCAATTGTTCGATGCTGTGCAGGAGTTGGCCCATAGGCAACAGTTCTTTTTCTGGAAGAACTATCGGAACAATCGGTTAAAGCACATTTTACCACGTCCACTACCTCCTGAACCTGTTGCACCCCCAATTCCAGTTCCACCCCCAGCACCTGCACCAGTTGCAACTGCTGCTGCTGGTGCACCAGCACTTTCTCCTATGCAGTATGCTGCACCACCTGGATCTCTTTCAAGGGCTGACATGAGAAATAGTGGAGTGGGCGATCGAAGAAAGAGAAAGTACACTCCTGAAATTTTCTCCATTGCAGTACATACATGGACGGCATCTATTATATTCTATTCTAATTTCTTAATTTGACAAATTCTTTCAGCAGTAACGAGTGTTATTTTTTTTTTTGTGATAGGTTAAATTCTCCAAAAATTTTAAGAAGATTTTAGTTGCCAACTCCGTTATTATTGACTCAGCTAAGAATCTCTCTGTATTCCTTTGTTATGTATAGGTGTCAGTTAGAGCTGTTTCTGGCCAACGATAATTGGTCATTTGGCTCCAATAATTTCTTAGGCTTTCATGCCCATATCATTTCCTATGGTAGCCTTTTTGGGGAAAAAAATGTGCTTACAAATGTACAGTCTTTTGTAGGTGCTGTTTGTATTTTTCTTTCTAATGAAATCCATTTACTGATAAAGAAAGGTACACATACAGTATATTTAATTTTGTTTGCTGTTGATTTCCCTTCACCTTTTTGGAGATGATTACCATTAAAGATTGAAAACATTTTGGAGTTGATTTCCACTTCATTTTAAGCTTGTGGCAAGATATTTTTATATCGTTTTTTGGTATTAAGAATAGGTTTACTACTGAAAGCTTGTGGGAAGATATTTTTTCTTAAACGGTTCTTATTTACTACAGGAAAGAAGGTTGACCTAGGCGGTGAAATATCTTTAACTATGAAAATGTAATCTGCAGCTCTACAGAAGGTAAGACATCTCTTCCTCCTTTTTTTTCCCCTTGTTTTGGAGGATTGAGTGTTGGAAGTTGTTGGTGTGAGGAAGGTTGTAAATATCAGTTGCATAATGGCTGATAATGTCCTTGTCATATCTGTATCGGTCATGGCTGATAGGGATGTGTGGGTGAAATGGTCGGAGTCAGAAAGGGCTCGATTTTGCCCGTACCAACAGTGACACTGTACCCGTTCTGTGCTGAGATGTTTTCAGGATAAACTCATTTGATAGTGATGTTTATGATGGCAATAGGTCAATTAGAGTTTGTGTTAAATAGATAAATTATGATTTTTTTTTTTTGCATAGTAGAAATAGCATAAACAGCAGGGTGGGCAAGCCTGGTCATCGTCTTGTATTGAACTAGGGCAATGGCAATGTGCATATAATTACTGCATGGCATTTTTTTTTTCATCACTTATTTTAGTTATGGATAATCTGTGGTGAATGTTGATTAGCATGATATTGAATAAAATGTGAAATCAAACTAATTGCTGGAAAAACTAAAAATTGTCAATCAAATCTATCCTTCGCAATATAGAATCTTTTTCCATGGCATTTGAAAATAAGAAAGAGGTATGGTACCCATTCTTGGGTTATCTGAGAGCATGCTGTTAGAAGCTACTTGAGGAAATTTCTGATGATTTTTTTTTTTGAAAGCTGGATAATATCCATATTCGATGAAGATGAATACATCTGTTACTGATTAAAGGAGAGTAAATCTGTCTATTTTATGAGTTATTTTGTCTATTGTGATTGTGTTATGTGGTGAATGTCCGAGCATCCTTGTGTTGGCATATAGCAAGAAAGTAGAAGTGCTCAGTTGATACTGATGGGTTCCAAACCTGAAGTATATAGATGTGAAGTGCAACACAACCCTAGTTGCCGCGAAGTAGAAGAAAAACACAGAATGTCTGTGTACATGGAACTGTTATAGTAATTGAGCTGGTGCTTGGCTCCTAGGATGGATCTTAATTGCATGTCTTGAGGAAAATGGTCTTTCTGTTTTGTTCCTCGCCTTTTTTTTTTTTTTTTTTTTTTTTTTTATCTCCTTTGGGTGATGATGACTGCTAGTTCCGACACCTCTTGTCTTTCTGTTTTGTTCTTCCCCTTGTTCGTCTCCTTTGGGTGATGATGATGACTGCTATTTCTGACACCTCTTGTATGAGAACGATTTGGTTGTTCGCTGAGAAGATTAGCAACTCTCTGAGCCCTTTTCTCCAATCCTTGTTTGTTTCTGTTTCTTCATTTTCCATTATGGTATATCATAAATTGTCCAAAGCCTGAAAATTATGATATGAAATATTGCTTGACGGAATGATCCCTGTCATTGCATGCTGCTCTGACAATTCTCCCCCCATTCATCTTTTTTTTTTTTTTTGGGCCCTGGGTGATGATGATGACTGCTTCTTCTGACACCTCTTGTATGAGAATGACTTGTTTATTCGTTGAGCAGAGTTGCAACTCTCTGAGCCCTGTTCTCATCCTTGTTGGCTTTCTTCTGTTTTCTTCATTTGGTTATACTTTTTTTTTGAATGGTATTCATTCAGTCTACTTAAGGATTTGAAATGTGACTCTGGCATGCCATTGCTGTCTTTCTGATAACTTCAATGTTATCATCTCTTGGTGATGACTTCCCTCTATGCCATTGCTCTCTTTCTGATATGGTCCTTCTATTATGTTATCTTCTCTTGATTAGGACTCATGTCCATGGCATTGCTGTCTTTCTGGTATGTTCCTTCAATTGTATCATCTTTTATTGGAAATGATAATGACTGCTGCTTCTCTCTCTTGTGATGGGCGTAAAGAAAAAAATTGTTAATTTCATTCAAATGATTAGAGCAATTTGTTTAATCCTTGCTTTATTAGAAAAAAATGAGTGAAGGCTAAATAACTCAATTGGAATGATGATGCATTTTCTGACAGTGATGTATTTCAATCTTGCAGGTTGCTGCTACTATTCATTCAAATGGTTTCTTCATCTATGAGCTCTGTTACTTAAAACCGACAACAGTTGTCGTGCGTGGAGTTAGTATTTGAGTGGATTATGAGCGATCAGCTGCAGGGCCTGTCAAGCCAAGTGTGTAGTTTGGATGCAAAGTTTGTGGCACCCGAACCTTTTATATATAAACATTGAGTTCAAGCGGTCAATGGTGTTGGCGTCAATCGTCTATTTTGACTTGTTTCAATGCCTGAATGTGCAATTATCATTGTGAATGTGGATTTTCTGGGCCCATGTTTCGCATAGAGTCACATTTGAGTTGCTGCGTGTCACACTTTTGAATGTATTACTCTGATTTTGATTGCCCCACCTGTTGGGGCATTCAACATGTTAATTCATTATGCAGTCAAGTGTCTAAAATCTCTTACAACGTTTTTCAGCTTAAAAATGGATGTATTTGGTCTTGCTGGCCCCTACTTCTGGCTCTTTTTGGGCCATAAATTTTGGAATCGTAATTAAATATTTGATTTTCACGTTCTTGGGTTTGAGCTCGGTTACTCTTAGTAGAAAGAGTTAATTGATGTGCCATTGCAAAGGTGGCTTTTTATGTGGGCCTGTTGTTGTCTGATTCAGGTTTCAGAGCGTTTGATCCGATGGAGTTCACAACGTGGTTGGACCCACCGATAGCAATGGGGGTTTTTTTTTTTTTTGGCCTTGTGGTCTGACCATCTTGTTTGATTCAGGTTTCAGACATTGGATCCAATGGAGTTCACCTGTTTCGACCCATAGCAATTCGGAATAATGCCAAAACTATGGTGTGGCAAAATGTCATTTGGTGTTGAAGGTGAAAAACAAAGTTGAAAATTTGGCTGACGTTATGGGAAAAAATCGAAGATTGATTGGTAATATGGTCTACTTAAAAAGGGTGGACCAAAAATTTGGTTGTTGGAGATTATCGACGTTTTTGTAAGTTGAAGAGGTTAATGTGAACTTGCCAAAATTGCTGCATTAAAACGGAGGGCTTAAAGAACATTATAAATGTTTAAAGAAAAGTTCATCACAAATGTGTATTTTATGTAAACGAGCATAAAGTTTAGCGTGTTTCATATGCGAGTCGGAGAAAATACTTAAAAGTAAATCATATCTTTTAAATTATTCTCTAAGTAGATTTATTTAGAAAAAAACAGATGGTCATTGTGCATACAATTTATATTATGTGCATGTTTGTTGTATGTGGATTCATTTGTTTGGCAGACGTCTAAACATGAGGGCATCTTACATTAATTGATACTAATTATGTATTAGTTAGTGATCTCTGCATGGAGTTTGAGCGAATGGCTAATGTTGTAGATTTAGGTGCCATTTGGTAAACTGAAAATAAGGCCTGAAAATTAATTTGAGCACTGAAAACTTAAGTGCTGAATTTTAATACTTGTAAGTACTGAAAAATTTGTTTGGTAATTTATTTGAGAAAAGATCTGATATTTGAAATTAAGCACTTTTTTCACAAAAAAACTGTTTGGTAAATAGACACCATAAATACATGAAAGTTGACTATTTGTCATATTTGCCTCTATTGTTTCAATTTCTATCTTATGTAGAGTATGAGACTAAATTGATTATTGTTAACACTCGTACCTTTGGGACAATTGTAGCTGAGTGAAGATAACCTCATCTCAACACTAAGGTCTAGGTATCGAATCCTAACGTGGGTGTGGCTAACATTGCAGGGTGACTAACAATGTCGGTGTGCTAACAAAAAAAAATGATTATTATCATGCCACTAAATTTGACACACCTATACTTAACTTATATACATCTCTCAAACATAATCTTTTGATTGATCGATGGACCATATACTATGTTCTTCTTAATAAAATAATCATAACCTTTCAATTAGTGTCATTGAATTGGACAATTAAATATATTATATTGAACTAATAACGGCTGATTTGGAGGTTAGAATCATTTAATATTTATTATTATTATTATTATTTTTGCATAGTCCATCCATAGTGGGCCCGTGTTAATAACATTGTTGATCATAAAACTAATGAGCCCACATGCAGGAACAAAACCTGAGATATGACCCATGCTCAGGTGAAGTATCATATTACTCTCCCTGTCAAGAAATGACTCACAATGTATTATATAACTCTACAATCCTACTTACAACATGCATTTGGTTCAATGGCATTGGAAAAACTGCTTTGATTAAAAAAAAAATTTCTCATCCCATCAAATAAATGAACCACACATATATAATGAGCCCTATGAAGTTTATATTGGTAGACATACAATCAGCCACTTTTCTTATGTCATGGTTCACCTGCTGATTTGGATTGCCCTCTTTTTCGATCTCATGCCTTCAAATAAGCTGAAAAAAATGGATGGACAGCATAAATAAACACACGCATTATAATGGGCCCATAGAGTTGAGCCTTATTTACAAGCAAAATAAAGTAGATCAAATCTTAGGTAGACTAAATGCCCAACCATTAAAAACTACCTCGGGCCCACCATAATGTTTATTTTCAATCCAACTTGTTGATAATGTCAAATGGACCTGAATTAAAGTATAATACAAAAATTAGATTGATCCAAAAAATTTATGGTCCACAATAAATATTTAATGGTCAATCACCACATTTTCCATTGGTGTGGTCCACCCCAGATTTGAATATGCTTAAGTTTTGAGATCAAGTCTTAAAATGAAATGTAAAAGCGGATGAACAACATGGATATACAATACATTCATCAAGGTGGGCCCCATATGGTCAGGCTAACACCCACTAACTTGTTACTCAGGCAACACCTAATCCTCCCTGTGCACGGGCATTCCTCGTCAGAATTTCCTATTGTATTGATGTGGCAAAGTTTTGTGGGTCCCGTCATGATGTATGCATTAGATCCGCACCGTTCATCCATTTATTCATATCATTTTAGGTCATGAGCTATAAGATTCAAAGCTCACCAGTAGGCAAAATGATTCAACAGTAGGCATTTCTTTTCCCACTTTTCACTCTCATATGGCCCACTTGAGTTTTGGATCGTCCACATTTTTTGTCTCATGTCCTAAAATGAGCTGGAAAAACAGATGGATGGAGTTAATTTCTTACAAACATCATGGTGGGCCCCACCTAGCTTCCCGTGTATGAACTTGCTGCACAAGCCTTTAGCATGCAATCCGCATCAATAGGGTATATAACACGTTGACGTAGGCCCCCACCATAATGTATGTGTCGTATCCACACCATCTATCCATTTTTTCAAATAATTTAAAGTCATGAGCTAAAGGCAGATCCTAACCTCAAGTGGACCACACCATAGAAAGTAGTGGGGATTGAATGTCTAACATTGAAAACTTCTTGGGGCCAGAGGAGTTTTGGATCAAGCTGATATTTTTGTTTTCCCTTCATCCAGGTCTTTATGACCTTGTGAGCTGATTTGATGGCAAATAAACATCATGGTGGGCCTTAGGAAGATTTCAACGGTGGACATCATCATCTTCTAATTAATTATTTATTTATTTACTTTTTTATAGTGGGTTCACTTGAGCTTTGGGTTTGCTCATTTTTTTGCTCATGCACTAAAATGACCCGGGAAAGTGGATGAACAGTGTGGATATAACACCTATAAGATGATGTGGCTAAAGAAACTTGATGACAATGGGACGTGCTCCAAGTCTACACAATTAGGCCATGTAAAGATTATAGGAAAAAAAGGGTAAAATTATCATTGATAAAAAATTTAAATCAAAATAATTTACCACATTCAGCGTTAAGTTTTAAGCCAAAGGAAGAAAACTTAAAAAAAATCATTTTTTTTCAGTAAAATCGAAATTAAGTACTTAATTTTATACATTTACCAAACAATCTAAATTACAAAAAATCACTGAAAATAGACCAATTTAATGATAAGTGCTGGAAATAAATTTTAACAAACAGGCCCTCACTCCCCGTGGACACGAGTCCCTGGGATTACCTAACCCATGTGGTTTGTGGGCCCCTTAAAATGGGATTGGATCTCCGTTGCAAGGTCTAAATAGTAGGTTGAATCATGGTTTAAATATTTCTTGAAGTTTATTCTTTGCCACTATAAATAGGAATATTGAAAATTCAATAGCTTTCTTCCTCTTTACAAGAGAAGGAAAAAAAAGTGTAATCAACCATAGCACTCTCGCTTAAAAAATTCTTTTGTAACTAATTATTTATTCGGAAAAATTGAGAAACCCATGTTGATAATAAAATGAACTCCTTTTGAAGTGTCTGCCAAATATCATTATTGCCAACTTAGGCTTTTGTTGCTCATCTTTGGCATTGCTCGTCTGATGGTGTTTTGTGATTTATTAGAGCCCGTGGTCCTGATGTAGTTAGCCACTAATCTTTTCTTTTCCATCCAACGGATAAAATCCTCAAATGGTAAAGATAGTTCAATCTTTGTGATTCCTGGGATATTAGGTATATTTTGAAATTACGGATATCCTTGTATATTTGTTTGGATGTGGTGAAATGAAAATTGAGGGAGTATGATTTCATTGAAATTGCAATTCCATTGTTTGCTTTTGTAAATGTCTTGAAAATGCTCTTTTGATTTCTCGTGCATTTTCTAAATAATGTCCTACTTTCATTTTGCTGCTTGTATCTAAAATAAGTTGTTTCCAAAAGAAAAAAAGAAAAAAAGAGAGGAAATTAGTCTACCGCATAGTAGTTACAGATTTCACTACCCATCTTCAACATAGGCATGGTGATCACACGTCTCAATACCCATCTTCAACGTTGTGGTAGCCAACCGTGTCACTGCCGGACGCGGTTTGGGTGGTGATCCCAACACCAGCCAACTAGCTGGTTTCAAAGCTTTATGGCCCCGTCATGATGTATGTGCTTTATACACGACGTCCATCTATTTTTTCAGCTCAATTTAGGGCATGAGCCCGAAAAATGAGGCAGATCCAAAGTTCAGGCGTACCACACCACAGGAAACAGTGGGATTGAGCTTACTGTTGAAACTTCTCGAGGGCTATAGAAGTTTTGGATCGAGCTAATATTTATGTTTTTCTTTCATCCGGAGGTTGGATGGCAAATAAACATTACATTGGGTCCTAGGAAGTTTTTAATGGTGAGACTTCAATCTCACCATTCTTTCCTATGGTGTGGTTCACCTGCTATTTAGATCTCCCTCATTTTTGGGCTCATGCCCTAAAACGAGCTGAAAAAATGAATGGACGGAGTGGATAAAACACATGCATCATGTGGGGGCCCACAGTGCTTTGACACAGCTAGATTGCTGGTGCTGATTTGTGGACGCTTGTTGGAATAAGGCCGTTGTATAGCGAGACCGTCAAGTAATCGTAATTTGTGGTTCATGACACAATCTAAACAGGGACCCATAATTTGGACAGTTTATAACTTAAACTGCTGTGCCACATACAGACTTGTAAGTGCTCGTGTATCATCCATCACACTCTGGCAGAGTATCAAAGATGTGTTTATGGTAACACATGAATTGCATGGCCCCTTCTGGAAGACGTCTCGATGCGATGTGTCATGCACCATGACAAAGGCTTCTTGGTGGTGCCAAGCTAGACACGCCTCATTTTCTTCCTATCTGTCTTTCCAAGGCTTCTTGCATGACCCTTTTTTGTGTTTGATTTTTTGGGTCAGGGCATGTTCAGTGGACCCCATCGGATGAATGGTTCTAGTCTTCCACTTCATTTTCTCTGAATCCACTGATTTAGTCCAACCATTAGCTGTCCACTGATTTTGACGGTGTAGCCCACCTCTCATTATGGACAACCCAGATTCTCTTCTCGTGTGATATTTCTGATGCGGCCCATCATTGCACGGACCAGATGTTATAAGGAATGACATTAGTAAGAAGAAAAATAGAAAGTGTCAAAGCTCACGTACCACTCAGTATGGAACATTTCCCTCTTTCTCAGAGTCGCACCATTTGCGTGGACCTGATGTTATACAACAAATTGGCAATGTTTTAGCCGGGAAAGAAGTAAAATGCTGACCTGATGTTACAATAAATTGGCATGTTTTAGCCGAAAAAAAAAGACCTATCACAAGTCCTTTTTTTCGGCTAAAACATGACTCGGGCTGTCAATGTGATAGATCCTGGCTATTTTTATCAGAATTTTTTTCCCATTAGTATTCTCAAGAATGTACTAATGAGGGTAGAAAGGCCTACCTGCTCCTGTTCACGCCAGGCCACACACGTGTTGGCATTGCAAATACTTGTAGATCTAATCCATCCATCAGGATGTGGGACCCAAGATTGGAAACAGGTGGATGGGATGGAAAAAATACTTAGATAAAGTTTCTCAAAACCGTACATTTGTTTTGACAAATTGTAGGCCACCTGATGGGTGGATCAACCTGATTCTCATGCTAGGGGATCAGTATAGTGGTGCTGTTATAATGGGTGGATTGGATCTGGGACCTATCATGCCAGGCACATGTATGAATGAATGAATAGTTTGGACGGACAATAGGCCAACCTATCGTGCCGTGATTGAACATCTTGGTTAGGATCATCTGATTGACATGATTTTTGTACCATGGTTTGGTACTAGTTGTGTGAACAAATGAATGGTTCATATCAACATCAATAGATCACCCCTTGTGACCTGACAAAGGATTTGGGGATGTCAGCAAAACAAATTCAAAAATTAGTTATGACTTAAAATTTGTTGATCATGTTAAAATTTATTATAATGAGTTGGAAATTATTAAAATAATTCAAAAGGGATAATCTCCCCTTTAATAAAGAACTCTAATTTTGTAGTCAACCCACATCAGTGCACGTGAAATATCAGTCGTTTATAAATATGATTATAAAATAAAATATTTTAGTTGGTAAACCCTTATAATGATGGTCCTGGGATGTGGTGGGGCTCACAATCCACCTTCCCCATGAAATTCTCTCCTTGCATTAGGTGGCCTCAATGCATGAAAATAATGTAAAATCATGCCTGAAACCATTAAATGGCATGGTATGGTCATCTTAGTTTTGGAATGGCTTTGAATTTTTGTGTTCCCTCATCCTGGTGGAATGTATGTGATGAATGGATTAGATGGCAGTGAGGCCCACCTTCTTGTGTATATATCATTCAAGCTACACATCAAACATGCTTCACCAAGGTGAAGAAATATTTTTCTATTTATAGCAGTGGATAAGTAACTTTTTCTACTTAGAGCTGTAGACAAGTTTGGTTTATGATTAGTAATAAGTAACTTTTTTTTATTGAAAAGTACATAATCCCTTCAAGTAAATTTTTTTTAGCTTTTTTGCTTTTTCATTAGTTGCTGAAGAAAGGATAGGAAAGATAAAAGAGAGGAAAAACTAATAAGTATATTGTTTACTAAACATCTGAAGATAACTTAATTTCTGTAAGTCTCGGTATCGATTTTCAAGTGGGGGTGGCTAACATTGCAGTGTGTGCTAACTCAAAAAAAAAAAAAAAAAATTATTGTTTACCAAAAATACTTATTTTCTTAATAAGTAGAAACCAAAATAAGCTACTTGCGGCATGAGCAACTTATCTTAAGGGCCCGTTTGGATTACCACCAAATAAGTTACGTTTTCTACTTATGGTAGTAGATAAGTAACTTAATTATTTGAGATAAGCAAATTTGGTTTATGATCACTTATAAGTAACCTTTTTATTTAAAGTTAATTACTTCAATTTAATAAGTAGAAATCAAGATAAGCTACTTGGGCATAAGTAGCTTATCTTAAGTAACTTACAATCCAACACCCCTTGAAAATTAGGTGATTCCGAGACTCGATCAGACCAGACCATAATGGTTCAAAAACCTGAATTCTTAACTCAGCTCAACTCTAGTTGGTTTGGGTCAACTCGAAGACTTGAACACATTTTATTTGACTTTAATTAGATACATTTTAATAATTGTTGCCCAAAAACTAATTCAACCTATATGTATAATATAAAATAGCAATTACAAACAAAGGTGTAATGAGTGGTACTTGATCAAGCTTTGAACCCCCTTTGCTAAGTCTGGCAGATAGCTAAGATGGTGGATAGAGCAAAAATGCCTACTTGTAAGAGTTATTTTGGAAGCTAAAAAAATGTGGCCGCCTCCGTTGAAACAACTTGAAAACCTATTATTGAAAGACATGTTAAATGAATTTGGGATTATTCCAATCACCATGCACAATTTTCATCTATAGTCCCTCTATCATGGGCCCCAAGTGCTAATCCATGTGGTTTTTACGTGGTTTATTGGATGGATGGCCCACATACAGATCATATGAAACAGGAGAGGTTGGATTTGGATCCCAAAGCTCAAGGTAGCACCTAAACAGACTAGGATTGGATACTTCCCCTGCCTGTATAAGTACTATGTGGCAGTTTTTGATTGGATGGTAGGCTGGCATTGAGAGAAGGGGCTGCTTGAATACTCAATCAAACAACTTTCCATCGAGAGCACATTGCATGTGCCCTGTGCCAGGGGCTGTGTGGCACCCATAGATATGTAAGTGACAAATCCACTCCGTCCATATGTTTTTAAAGACCACAATAGAATATGATTAAACAAAATTAGACATATCCAAAACTCAGGGTGGGCCATACCACATGAAACAATGGGGATTGAAGGCTTCAGGGCTGACAAGTTTTATATAAGGATGATATTGTTACAACGGTTTGACTGGTAATAACCATATGAATGGTTTGGATGGGATATATAAACATCATGGTCAGCTCCAGCAGACGGACATAGTAGATTTATCATAGACGTCTATGTGGATCCTATAAAACCTAAGGCACCTATAAGCCAAAAAATGAGGTAGATCCAACGCTCAAGTGGACCAAACCACAGGTCCACATGAGCGTTGGATAAAATGATTTGAGAATATGGATGGATGGCGTGGATAAACAAATACATCACGATGGCCCCACACAGATCTGCCCACCACGTGTACCGTTGAGAGATGGCTCTACCATTTTCGGTTTTCCCGTCTCTACCCTGGAGAGACGTTTGTCCACGTCGGATGGACGCTGCGGGGAGCGGTTTGGGTGTATCCCCGGATCCACTGAGGTCGGTGGATCCCTAACTGTGGGACTCACTTCGATGTATGTTCCTTACAGCCATACCGTCCATCCGTTTTGACAACTCATTTTAGGGAATGAGCTAAAAGTGAAGCAGAAAAAAATGTTAGGAGACCATATCACACGAAACAGTCTTGATTGAATCCTCACCATTAAAAACTTCATGGGGCCACTAGAATGTTTATTTTCCATCCTACCTGTTGATAAGATCACAAAGACCTTGATGAAGATATCACACAAATATCAGGTTGATCCAAAGCTTTTGTGTACCGTGAGAAGTTTTTAATGGTAGATTATCCCAGTTTCCAGTATTATGGTCCACCTGAGCTTTGGATCTGTTTTACTTTTGGTATAATACCTTAAAATCAGTTTTCAAAACAGATGGATAACCTGGATATAAGGAACATACATCAAGGTGGACCCATGTTCATGGATACACCCACGAAAAAGTGACTGCCTCTCACCTTTCTCTCCGCGCTTAGAACGTTGGGACGCGGATTGTGTACTGACCATACTAGCCCGTGTGGTTTTATCCACGCCGTTAATTTAATTTGCCAGCTCATTTTCTCAAGCAAACCCTATTAGAGGAAAACAATGGTGACTAAATGTCCACCATTAAAATCTTTCTAAGGAACTGTAATGCTTTTTTACTATCCAATTTGTGGATTAGTCACCTGATAAAAGACAAAAAGGTAAAAGACAATTATCAACTTTATCTGAAACTTTTTATTTTTTATTTTTTAAAACAAGTCTTTTATATATTAATAAACAGTAGACACAGCACCCTTCGGGTAGGACTGCGACAAAAAAACCAGCAAACCCACCTATTATATTCAATGCTGAACAAAACTAATGCTCACTAAGACAACCTAGGCCCACCTTGTCCAAGAAAATCACGCCTCTAATCATTCTAGGTAATTCCTGAAGGGCATAAAAAATACGCCTCGTTTAGGAATTACTCCCCCAGCGGGCCAACCTATCGGCCATTGAATTGGCCTCCCTTAGAGTGTGGACAATATTGAAGTCAAGCTTCTTTCTAAGATCAGCAATCCTGGCTCCCTAGTATCACATAGTCCACAAAGAGGGAGAGGGAATAGAGAGGAGATGCACCTGCTACTTGAGAGTCAGTCAAGACGGCCTCTACATTAGACAACCCTTGGTCCGCGCAAATGGCAAGGCCTTCCATAATTGCTCTGATTTCAGCCTTGGTATTGGAACCAAAGCCGTAACCCGAGGAGAAAGCAAACAATACCTCACCCGCACTATTTCGGCAAATACCTCCACCTCCAGATGGCCCCGGGTTGCCTTTGGCCTGCGCCGTCGACATTAAGGGGGCATTTTCCTGCCGTAGGTCTCTTCCATTTGACGACCGAGGCCCCTTTATTACCTCTCTCCGGGACGTTAATAACCAACAAAAACAGCAAAGGGAAACTCCTGTTGTGTGCACAGAACGTGCTAGGAAGCGAGCCAAAGGCCAACCTAATTCAATGATGGATGCTTGCAATAACGGATTGTGAATTCATACTGCGATCTTCAAAGCGAGCTGAATTCCTCACCAGCCACAGCTCCCAGCATAATCCTGACAAAATGATTCCAAACTTGAACAGCAACATCGCCTTTGCCTTGGGAGAACAGGTGGTCCATGCTTTCACAAACATGAGACGAAGCCGGCAATCTCTCACAACAAACGCACTTAGAGGCTAGCGAGATGCCCCTGGATTGGACTCTGACGTCAACTGGGACGGCCCTGAAAAGGAGCTTCCACGTGATCAAATCCTAGTCTGGCCTACATGGCTCAACTTAATCTGAAACTTCTAAGCCTACATGGCTCAACTTTTAGTTCATAGTGTAAAATGGTTTGGGAGGATGGACAACATAGATAAAGCACATACATAAACATAAAACTCACATAGCTCTTACAAGTGTGGATGTAGAATTGGAGGAGTCACTTACAAATCCCAGTTTTGAAAATGACATGGAAAGATGAAACAACATGGATAAAACACATACATCAAGGTGAGGCATGATATGTAAAGATAAACAACGTGATAAAACACATGCATCAAGGTGATGCCCACAGGGCTCTTTCAGCACTGACCCATGTGGATGTGGTCCTGGAGGGGTCACTGCCAAGTCGAGTCCAACATGATGAGGGTGCATGAAAAAGCCACATGGGGCAATGGATTGGGTACCGGTCCCCCCTTCCCAGCTTGGCAACAGCAGGTCTCAAATTCAAGTGCTAAAGAGACACACTAACTCCACTGGTAGGTGGGTGCGCTGCCCAGCAAACAGGGTGGGTGCGTTGCATGACTAACTTAGGAAAAAAGAAGAAAAAAAGGCTGGGCAAAGGTAGAGCAGAGCAGGCTCTAAGGGGTCACTGTGACGTATGAGTTTCATTCATTTTGGCATTATTATTTTGGATTATGTTCAAACATTGAGGCAGATCCAAGACTCAAGTGGACCACACATTAGGGATTGAGAGCCCACGGATGAAAGTTTAGGTGCTGCAGAAGTTTTGATAAAGCTAATATTTGTATTTTCCTTCATCCAAGTTTATGTGCCCTTATGAGCAGATCAGATGGAAAATAAACATCAACGTGGCCTTAGGAAGGTTTCGTTGGCGTCAATATTACCCGTGTCAGTCACTTGAGCCACATATCTGTCTCTGGAATTAGGTGTTACCCCGAGAACAGCTTAGCGGCTGTTACCCCTACTGTGTGGAGCCTATCTTGACATATTTTTTATATATCCATGCTGTCCATATATTGTTATGCCTAATTTTAGAACGCGAACCAAAATTATAAGAAGATCCAAATCTCAAGTCGACCATACCAATAGAAAGAGTGATGAATAATCATTAAAATCATTTTGCGGGCCACAAAAGTTTTAGATCAAGCTGATTTTTAAATTTTCCCTTCATCCAGACCTTCTTGAAGAGCTTGGATTTTAAATAAACATTACCAAAAACTTACAATGGGCTGATTGAAATTTTTAATGGTGGGCACTCAATCATCACTATTTTCAGTGGTATGGTACACTTGAGATTTGGATTTGCACAATATTTGGAAGACCATCATAAAATGGATGCGGATTGGATTGCGTCCAGCCCTTACCGTCCAGACCTGTGGAGGGGGCCACTGTTGTGATGTATCTGTTTATCCACTCGGTCCTACACATTTTATAAGATTATTTTAATCATTAATCTAAAAAGGAAGAAGATCCAACGTTCAAGTGGGCTACACCAAATAGTGATGGGACACTAGTGATGGCATGTAGCTGTAGAGATGATGTCACCAGTGTCCTATCACTATTTGGTGTGGCCCAGTTGAATGTTGGATCTGACCCGTTTTTGAGCCCATATCCTAAATGATCTCATAAAATGGATGGCCAGAGTAGATAAACGGATACATCACGGTGGGTCCCTCCAACTGCATCAGGGCGGGGTAGAAGCAATCCGCGTCCTCCTAAAATGAGCTGGAAAAACGGATGGGCGGCATGGATATACAAAATACTATCCATGTGAGCCCCACGGTAGGGATTACTGTCCGGACAGACCTGTGGAGGGGCCACCATGATGCATCCGATTATTCACTCCGTCCATATATTTTATAAGATCATTTTTATGTATGGCTCCAAAAGGGAGGGAGATCCAATGCTAAAGTGGGCCACACCAAATAGTGATTGGAACCTGGCAATTGAACGTTGGATCTGCCTCATTTTCGGGCCATATCTAAGCATGATCTTATAAAATGGATGAACGGAGTGGATAAGTGGATGCATCACGGTGGACCCCTCCACAGGTCTGCCCGGACAGTAATCCGTCCCTGTGGGGGCCGGACGCAATCCGCGTCCCCCGTCGCTGTGTACTCCACTCCGTCCATTTGCGCCAGCTCATGTGAAGACCTGAGCATAAACTTCAGGCAGATCCTAAACTCAATTGGACCACACCAAGGAAAAGTAGGGATGGGGACGCTTACATCTTGGATGCTACTGAAGTTTTGGACGCTGATGTTCATCGTCGTGGGACTCACATTTTGAACGGGTTGGATGGCATGTACCAGGAAGGTTTCAATGGCCGGCCTCTGTATCCTACGGTTCCGTGTGGTGTAACCACTTCGGCTTTGGATCCGGCTGGCCTTTTGGCTCAATTCTAACATGATTTTGGCTCAAGTTTTGAAACGTTCTTGGTGTCCAACGTGATGTTTATTTGTGATCCAACCATTCATAAGGAACTCCCACCTGGATGAAGGGAAAAATCCATATCCGCTTGATCCAAATAATCTGTGGCTCACGACAAGTTTCTAATGGAGAGCATTCAATCCCTATTGTTTCCCCTGGTGGGGTCCAATTGAGATTTGGATCTACTTCATGTTTCGGCTCATGCCTTGAATGGGGAGCGGTTTGGGTGGATCCGAGGTCGGTGGATCTCTAACTGTGGGGCTCACTGTGATGTATGTTCTTTACATCCATACCATCCATCCATTTTGACAGATCATTTGAAGGCATGACCCCAAAAATGAAAAAGATCCAAAACTTAGGAGACCATACCATAGGAAACAGTCTTGATTGAATCCTCACCATTAAAAACTTCATGGGGCCACCGGAATGTTTATTTTCCATCCAACCTGTTGATAACGTCACAAAGACCTGGATGAAGATATCACACAGATATCGGGTTGATCCAAAGTTTTTGGGTGCGACCACAAGTTTTTAATGTTGGATTATCACTGTTTCTTGTACTATGGTTCACCTGTGAGATTTGGATCAGCTTATTTTTTTTTATATGAATGCCCTAAAATGAGTTTTCAAAACAGATGCATGGCCTGGATATAAGGAACGTACAACATGGTGGACCCCACTTTGAGGAGGGCTGCCAGCCATATGCGACCCCGTTGATGTGCCAGCACCTCTCCAGCCCAGCGGAAGCCGATTGGGTACTGAGTAAATCCTAAGGGTTCCATTGTGATTTATGTATTTCATCCACTTTGTTAATCCATTTTTACAGATAATTTTATGTCTTGGGAAAAAAGATGAAGCATATAAAAAGCTTAAGTTAATCACACCACAGGAAACAATGTGAATTAATCTTATACCGTTGAAAAATTCTTGGGGCGGTGAAAGTTTTGTATGAAGCTGATATTTGTTTTCCCTTCGTCAATGTCCGTGTGATCTTGTGAACAGATTGGATGACAAATAAAAATCACTGCATGCCCTAGAAAGGTTTCAACGGTGGAAATCATTATACCCACTGTTTCTTGTGATATGGTCCACCTCAGTTTGGGATATGCTTCAATTTTAGTTTCAACCCCTTAAATGATCTAGAAAATCGGATGAATGGTGTAGATAAACTACATACATTCACCGTGGGCCCAACTGAGTTTACTCAGTAAGATAAG
The DNA here is from genome assembly GCA_003013855.2 of Liriodendron chinense. Lineage (NCBI taxonomy): Eukaryota > Viridiplantae > Streptophyta > Magnoliopsida > Magnoliales > Magnoliaceae > Liriodendron > Liriodendron chinense. The sequence continues at coordinate 5,734,301 of PVNU02000637.1, read as the reverse complement.
AGCGTCCTTAGCAGCTCAGAACGCAATCCGATTTCCAGCCCAGCACATCAAAAGTGGAGGATCCACCGGTCGAGCTGCCCGATCGAGCGGGGAAGCGGATTGCGTGGTGTGCCATCCTGTTGGTGTGTTCATCGCCACTAAGTTCTATTACCCCGCCATGATGTATGTGTAAGACTTCATTAAGTGGGCAACGTATGATTATCGATTTAGATCATGACCATTGGATTATTTAGATTGAGCGATTCAATGGGCCCCACTATAGTTGTGATCATTACAAATAGGTTTGGGGCATGACGCTTGAAATGCGGTCCCTATTCACGGTTATTAAGCAAGATATGAAAACTTACGGTGTGGAGACCTTAGAGGAGAGAAGTGTGATGGGTAAGCTTCTCTGGCCCTCTTTCCTATAAATATATGTCTTGGTTCCCTCACCTACGCACAAGAGAAAACCCTAGTCCCCATTGAGAGGTTCTCCTAAAGGTGTAAGGTGCGAAAGACCAAGAGTTCTTCTCGGCAACACGGCGGCATTGGGAACATCTTCCCAATCAGGTATGGCTTTAAGATTACCATATAGAATTTTCATTGTTAATGCATAAACGATTCAATTATTCCGCATTAAGTTTAAGTTTCACAGTTGGCATCAGAGCACACTATGCATTAATCTTGAGAATTTCTAAATCAGTACATTGAGATTGGTTTTCTTCTTCAAATTCGTGCCTCATTTGAACCTACAAGGTATCGTGTTCTGATGAATTTCGGGATCAGCCATACAACCTATACACATTCAGTAACATAGCTTTGGGCGTATGATCTGTAAATTAGTCCAATTTTGGATCTAGAAATACGATACTTGCTAGAGGGGACATGGCTATTGGAGATGACTGGATCGGTCGTGAAATCTCATCCATGATTGATCATCATCAGCGGTCGTCGGCCAGCAATGGCTGACGGCGGTGACTCTCTGCCCGTCTCGCGGCTGTTCTTGGTGGCAGCCATAACTGGTGAAACCCACCTCATCAGATCCAATTAATGGTTGTTGTGCATCTAACGTGCGCAATCAGATCAGATCTGCAGCGGTCGTGGATTCTGATCAGATCAGATCGCGTTTTGGGGGCCTGCAACCGCAGACACGGTCATCAACGGTCAGAGGTTGTTTTTCTTCCACGGCTGCGGTGTAATCACCGGTCGACTTTCTGATTCCGGTGCCGCAATTAAGAACCGGCAACGGCACCACCCGCGATTAGGAGTCCGATGATCCTAGTCTATTTGCGCCGGTGTCGGCAGCCATGGTCGACAGCAGAGAACCCTTCTGTCATAAAAAAAAAACCACACTTCGCTCCTGTGCGCAGGGGCTGTGATCGCAACTCCATTGACAGTCGCGGTCGATCATGGCGCTGGAAGACAGAGGTCTTCGCCGCCGATGCAGATTCGAGGGAGGAAGAGGGCTCGGATTGCGGCTGGTGGCTGGCAGTGTTGGCGGCGGCTGCTGCTCAGTGGCTGTGGAAGAGGAAGAAGACTTACAGGGTCGCTGTGATGAGGGCTTGCGGCAGCTAGGGTTTCAGTAAACCCAATTTTTGGAAAGAAGATGGGATCGAGCTGGATTTTGCGTGTACAAGCGGGTAGCTGCTGTTTTGGGCGTTGCGTGTATAGCGGGTAGCTGTTGTTTTGACGAGCGAGCCTGCATCAGGTCCTGTTTTGATATCTAATCAGGCCCGGTCCAATAGGCAGGCCTGACAGGCCCAATCCATTTGGCTAGGCCTGATAGGCCCAGTCCAGTGGATCAGGCCCACCAGCCCTGGCCCAAGCCAAATCAATCAGCCCATTAGCCTGTTTAAACATGATTTAGTCTCTTTTTTTTTTTAGGAACAAATTTAATCTTTTTAAGCCCATTTAAGATAAAAGTTTGGACCATAAAGATATATATGCTATTTGAGCCCTGGCCTAATAAAATAAAATAAAATAAAAATAGGGCTATTACCCATTTATTTGAGGCTGATATTTAGTTGATTGGCCATTAAGAATTTAATTCAACCATCACTTTAGAATATGTTTGTACATATGAGCGGTCAATATAGGCCGTATTTTAGGCCGAATCAGAATTTCTGCAGTATGGTTCGTTATGGGTAGAACCATGTAGCAATCCTTGGGTCTGGAAGTGGGATTGAAGCTTATTGTGTTAGCCACCTAAAGTGACCTCAATTGGCAACGATTTGTACTTCTAGACTTCTGTACTTGGAATTCAGTAACCCTCCATTATAGGATTGAATTCAGTTGCGTTCATATTCAGGCGAGCGGTGGTCAGAACAAAGAAGTATCATCGTTTGACTAGATGTGAGCGGAATGAAGTGATTGGTGATGGTGATATAGGTTTGAGAGACTCATTTCATCCAAAGATGATGGGCGTCTTAGATTTATTTCACTAGCGTTGATCGGCTTCATGTTCAGTAGAGTCTCCTGTACGTTACAATTTCGCCCAAAGGAGGAATCGTGATGATACGCTCGGCTCTTACCTAGATTTTGATGATTATGACCCATCATCATTCTGGGTCATTTGATTGAAGGCCCAAATCAATTGAATGAACATACATGCATGATATTTGTGGTTTATGTTTATGCATTATTATATGGGACTTGTTTATTAATGTGAGTTTTATGCTTTGAATGTCTAGCTATGACTGTTTCCAATATTTTAACCCAATTTAATTCCATACCTTTGCTTACTGGGTCCAACTATTCCAAATGGAAGTCGTCCGTTGAAATAGTCCTAGGTTGCATGGACTTGGACCTGGCCCTGGAGGAAGTAGAGCCTCCTATTCTAACTGATTTTAGTACGGAATCAGCAAAGGCTCACTTTAAGGCCTGGACCAAGTCAAATAAGATGTGTCTCAAGATCACAAAGAACTCAATTTCTGAGACCACGCAGGGTGTCATGCCCGACACTGAGAAAGCTAAAGATTTCTTGACTGAAATAGGAAAACGATTTCAGAAATTAGATAAAGCTGAGCTGAGTTCACTTTTACATAAGCTGACTCAAGCCACCTATAACGGTCAAGGAAATATCAAGGAGTACATTGGTGGATTGTCAGATGTGGTGGCTAAAATCCGCGCATTAGACCTTAAGATTGATGATTAACTCCTGATTTTCTTGGTTCTGAACTCCCTTCCTCCATAGTTCAGTCAATTCCAAATCAGCTATAATACTCAAAAGGAAAAGTAGACATTGAACGAACTGATATCTCAGTGCGTTCAGGAGGAAGAGAGACTCAGGTGGTCGAGCAAGATACAAAGTGCGTACCTAGTGACATCTGGTCAAGGACGAAAAGGAAATAAGAAAAGAAAGCACACTTCAGGGAAAAGTTCTATAGGTCCTACGAGTGGCAATCAGCCTAAGTCTGGAAAGACATTTAAGAAGAAAAGGAAGGGTCTTAATGATGGCTGCTTCTTTTGCAATAAGCCTGGTCATCAGAAGAAGGATTGTGAAGGATTTAAAGCATGACTCGTTTCTAAGGGTAAAAACCATATTTTATCTGTTTTGAATCAAATTTAGCTGATATGTCCACAGACTCCTGGTGGATAGATTCTGGTGCAACTATTCACATTTGTAATTCCATGCAGGATATGCTCCAAAGCCGGACGCCAACTGATGCAGAGAGATCAGTCTATATGGGGAACGGCATTAGAGCAAACGTGGAAGCTATTGGAGTCTGTAGGCTTAGGTTATCGTCAGGACACTTTCTTGATCTAGTAGATACTGTTTATGTGCCTTCTATAAGGCGCAATTTGGTTTCCATTTCTCGTTTGGACAAATTTGGTTATGAGTTTAAATTTGCAAATGAAAAATTAAGTATTTGCTATGATTCGGTTGTGATTGGTTCTGGCACTTTAGTTAATAACCTTTATCAGCTAAATTTGGATGTTTCACATGTATATAGCATTAACTCCTCACATGAAAAGACTAAAGGCATCAAACGAAGTTTAGATTGTGAGAATTCCGCCATGCTATGGCACAGGCGATTAAGCCACATCTCTCGTGAGAGATTGGAAAGGCTTGTACGTGATGGAATTCTTCACTCCCTGGACTTCTCAGACTTTGGGGTTTGTATTGATTGCATTAAAGGTAAACAGACTCGAATAAGGAAAAATGGTGTCACTAGGAGCGTAGGACTCTTAGAAGTGATTCATACAGACATCTGCGGACCGTTCCCTACAGCATCCTGGAATGGGCAGAAGTATTTTATCACTTTTATAGATGATTACTCTCGTTATGGGTACTTATACCTTATTAACGAAAAATCAGACGTCCTGGATACATTTAAGATCTATAAGGCTGAAGTCGAGAATCAACTCGACAAGAAGATCAATGTCGTTAGATCCGACCGTAGTGGTGAATACTACGGAAGGTATCACGAATCTGGGCGTAATCCAGTTCCATTCGCTAGATACCTACAAGATTGTGTCATTGTCGCCTAGTACACTATGCCTGGTACTCCAAAGCAGAATGGTGTAACGAAAAGGCGTAATCGCACCCTAAAGGACATGGTGCGATCTATGATTAGTAATTTTACGTTGCCAGAATCTTTGTGGGGTGATGCATTGAAAACGGTTGTGTATATCCTTAATAGGGTCCCAAGTAAGGCTGTAATGAAAACTCCATATGAATTGTAGACAGGGCGAAAGCCTAGTTTACGATATTTTCATGTATGGGGTTGTCCTGCAGAAGCCAAACCATATAACCCGCATGAAAGAAAACTTGACCCTAGAACTGTTAGTTGCTTCTTTATTGGATACCGAGAAAGATCAAAAGGATTCAGATTTTATTGTCCATTATATTCCATGAGAGTCATTGAGACTGGGAATGCTAGGTTTATTGAGAACACTGAAGATAGTGAGAGCACAAATTTAAGAAATATTGTATTTGAGGAAGAGCGGATTGTGATTCCCACCACAATCATTCAGAGTAGCATAGTTATCCGTCCAATAGTGGACTCTGAGATCCCTATGGACGACCATGCACAACCTCAAATACAACTTACTGATGAGGAAATGGAAAACCCAATTCAGAATAATGAGCCATTAAGACGATCTCATAGAGAGAGAAGATCTGCAATACCAGATGATTACATCATCTATTTGCAGGAGCATGAGTTTGACATTGGGGTTGAAAATGATCCTGTATCCCTTTCACAGGTTGAACAAAGTACGAATTTTTCTCATTGGTTCGATGCCATGAAGGATGAATTGAAATCCATGAAGGACAACAAAGTTTGGAACCTCGTTGAATTGACTGAAGGGATTAGGCCGATTGGTTGCAAATGGGTATTTAAAACCAAACGGGACTCTAAAGGCAATATTGGAAGGTATAAAGCCAGGATAGTTGCAAAGGGTTTCACTTAGCGTGAAGGCATTGATTTTAAGGAGACTTTCTCACCTGTATCCAAGAAAGACTCCTTTAGGATCATTATGGCTATTGTGGCTCATATGGATTTGGAACTACATCAAATGGATGTGAAAACTGCGTTTCTCAATAGAGATTTAATGGAGAACGTATATATGTTGCAGCCAGAAGGTTTTAAAGCCAAAGGCTCTGAACATCTGGTCTGCAAACTTAAGAAGTCCATTTATGGGTTGAAACAGGCATCAGGACAGTGGTACCTAAAGTTTCATGAAGTTGTTTCCTCATATGGTTTCATTAAAAACACTGCGGATGAGTGCATATATGTGAAAATCAGTGGGAGTAAGTTTATCATTTTGGTCTTGTATGTTGACGATATTTTATTGGCCAGTAGTGATATTGGATTGTTGCGTGAGACTAAGAAATTTCTATCTCAGAATTTTGAGATGAAAGATCTCGATGATGCTTCCTTTGTCATCGGCATTCAGATTAGCCGGGACAGATCACGTGGATTACTTGGCTTGTCGCAGAGGGCCTATATTGATAGGGTTCTCGAAAGGTTTGGCATGCAAGGTTGTGCTCCTGGCTAAGCACCTATTGTAAAAGGTGACAAGTTTGGTCAATTTCAGTGTCCTAAGAATGACCTAGAAGAGGACAAGATGAAAGTTATTCTGTACGCGTCAGCAGTAGGGAGCATCATGTATGCTCAGGTCTGTACGCGTCCAGATATTGCTTTTGTGGTTGGAATGTTGGGCAGGTATCTTAGCAATCCAGGAATGAATCATTGGATAACTGTAAAGAAAGTGTTGCGCTACCTGCAAAGGACAAAGGACTTCGAACCCACATACGGGAGATCCGACCATTTGCAGTTGGTAGGATATACAGATGCAGATTTTGCTTGTTGTCTCGACAGCAAGAAGTCCACCTCGGGCTATGTATTCATGATGGTTGGTGGAGCCATATCATGGAAGAGCGTGAAACTGTTTATTACGGCATCATCTACCATGGAAGCAGAGTAACTTGTCATGAAGCCACGAATCAGGCGGTCTGGCTTCAGAGCTTTTTCTTTGGTTTACAGGTTGTGCAGATGATCATGAAACCATTGAAAATCTATTGTGATAGTTCAGCTGCAGTTAACTTATCTAACAACAACAAGCATTCATTGAGGTCAAAGCACATTGACATCAAATATCTTATTGTGAAGGAGAGAGTTCAGAATCGTCAAGTGTCTGTGGAACTCATCAGCACAAGGCTGATGATAGCGGATCCTCTCACTAAAGGCCTTCATATCACGCTATTTAAGGAGCATGTGACGTCTATGGGAATTGTTGATCCCAAGGATGTATTTCAGTAGTGGGAGTTTTCATGTATGATCCGATTATGTCCAAACATTATTTAGAGATATCTTTTATGCATTGATGATTCTGTTTTTCAGTTTATATATTGCTTCTCCTTCAATGTGCACATTTAGTTCTGAGTAAGCAAGACTTTGGTTTGTGTCTTGGAGACACGTTCAATAGAACCACTTGAAGATAAACACGTATGATCACATAAGACGTGTAATCTTCATACCACACCCTATATCATTGATTCATGTCGTTAAGGCTATTGGTATTTGTGATTGTAACTCGTCACACTTCGAACAAATATTAAATGTTGTGTTGACTACCACGATAAAATATCAGTGGTCTTGATGGACCGGATCTGACAAGCGTTGCTCATAATTATCCAACGATATTGTTTTAAAATCAGTAGGGAGCCCATTAGGAACTTTTGAAACAAACATGTTTTATGAAATGTTTTTCACAAAATAAAATAAAATGTTTTGTTTTCTTTCAGAAATCAGTGTAGCCCAAGTGGGAGAATGTAAGACTCCATTAAGTGAGCAACACATGATTATCGGTTTAGATCATGACCGTTGGATTATTTAGATTGAGCGATTCAGTGGGCCCTACTATAGTTGTGATCATTACAAATAAGTTTGGGGCGGGACGCTTGAACCGCGGTCCCTATTCGCGGTTATTAAGCCAGATATGGAAACCTATGGTGTGGAGACCTTAGAGGAAAGAAGTGTGATGGGTAAGCTTCTTTGGCCCTCTTTCCTATAAATATATGTCTTGGTCCTCTCACCTACACACAAGAGAAAACCCTAGTCCCCATTGAGAGGTTCTCCTAAAGGTGTAAGGTGCGGAAGACCAAGAGCTCTTCTCGGCAACACGGCGGCATCGGGAATGTCTTCCCAATCAGGTATGCCTTTAAGATTACCATATGGAATCTTCATTGTTGATGCATAGACGATCCAATTATTCAGCATTAAGTTTAAGTTTCACAGTACGATGTATGTGTTATATTTATACTATCTATATATTTTAGAAACCATTTCGTGGGGATCCAATGTTTACCATTGAAAATTTCTTGAAGCCACAAAAGTTTTAGATCAAGTTGATATTTGTGTTTTCCTCCGTCCAATAGGTTCATGGTGGGCCTTAGAAAAGGTTTCAACCGTACATGTCATTGTCAAAACTTCTTTGTGGTGTGGTCCACTTGAGCTTTGGATTTGCCTCATTTTTTAGACTATGCCTTAAAATAATCTCTGAAAATGGATGTGTGGTGTGGATATAACATATACATCACAACGGCCCCATATATTATGATGACGTCAACACATCAAAGAGGTAGGTAGGTGGTGCGTGGCCACCACGCAATCCGCTTCTACGTTCGGTACAGAAAATGCTGCGACTCGAGGACGTAAAATCCTGCAGCTTTATTTTATTTTGAGTTACCTGCAGCAAGTTCATGAACTAATATGAACGGTTCTGATCACTTACAACGATTTTTCTATGCGAATCGAATACACCGTTTTCTTTTTGTTTGGTCCGGTTCCACTACAGCGTCTGTAGAATAAGCTGTGCGCGGGCCCAGCGTGATGTGTGCATGGCATCCACTCCGTTCACACATGTTCTTGTCCAAGTCCAAAAATCACGCCGGTTCTCAACTCAGGTGGACCACACCATGTGAACTCACTCCCAAAACCTCTAAAATTCCACCTGAATTTTGGAATGGCCTGATTGTTGGTGCGTCCGTTCATCCTAATGGGGTTTGATTGGGAAGCGGATTGCGTACTGAGTAACTCCGCACGCCAGCGTGCGTAGTAAACTCTGTGGGGCCCACAGTGATTTTCGAATTTTATCCACTCCGTCCATCCATCTTAATAGAAAATTTTAAGTATGGTGCCAAAAAATGAAGCATATCAAAATCTAAAGTTGACCACACCATAAGAAAAGTGAACTAAATGTCTACCATTGAACCATTCTGGGAGGACACAGAAGTTTTGGATCAAGCTGATATATGTGTTTTTCCTTCATCCATATCCATGTGATCTTATGAGCAGGTTGGATGACAAATAAACATCACTGTAGGGCCTGGGAAGGTTTCAACGGTGGAAATCATTATTCCCACTGTTTCCCGTGGCATGGTCCGCTTGAGATTTGAATAGTGCTTAAATTTTGGGCTCAACCACTAAAATGAGCTGGAAAACATATGGACGGAATAGATAAAGCACATACATTCTAGGTGGGCCCAACTGAGTTTACTCCGCACGATAAGAGCGTGCGGAGTAACGCAATCCGATTCCGTTTGATTGAATGGCATATACAAAACATGGTGTGCCCCACACACAATCCAAAATTTTTTAACGTTTCTAGTCGCATCCATCTCTATCCTGTAGTGTGACCCACTTATTTTTTTTATGGGCCTGATTCTTGGTATGCGGCACGACTTTGAAGGACGCGGATTAGCTACTGACACGTTGAGTAGCTATCTGACTGCTGAAGCGACGTCACCAACTTCTGTGGGCCCCTCGTGATGTATGTGTTGTATCCACACCGCCTATCCATTTGTAGAGATCATGTTAAGGCATGATGTAAAGAATGAGACAGATTCAAAGCTCAAGTGGACCCCACCAAAGAGAAAACAGTAGGGACTGTGATGCGACGGTTGAAACCTTCCTAGGGCTCATGATGTTTATGATGTTTATTTGAGATCCAACCTGTTCATAAGTCCACACAGACATAGAAGAAGTGAAAACACAAATATCAGCTTGATCGAAAACTTCTGTGCCCCAATAAGTTTTTAATAGTAGGAGATCAGTCCCTACTGTTTTATTTGGTGGGGTCCACTTAAGCTTTGGATCTGTCCATTCTTTAGCTCATGCCCTAAAATGATCTCTTCAAATAGATGGACAGTGTGGATACAACACATACATCACGGTGGGGGCCACAGAAGTAGGTGACGTCATTCAATGGGGAGATAGCTACTCAACCTGTCAGTAGCTAATCCGAGTCCGACTTTGAAGGGGATAACTTTATGGACACAATGGATTTGGCCCCTACATCTCGGTGTGACCCACACACAACATACAAAGGAACCTCTCTCTCTCAAGTCTCAATTAACAAAATATACTCCTTCAGAGGGATGTCCCTTTAATGTAGAACGGCCAACCTATTCTCAACCGTCCATTTGCTGCGTACAACTTAAGCCACACAGATTGCACTCCACCTGGTTCTTGGGCCAGGGAATCTACACTCTGGGGTACACCTAATGTACGTGCTGGATCAAATACACGTTTGCATCGTTGGCACATGTGGATGCACGCATGTAGTTAGGCACTGAAGGAACTCATCATATCCCTTAATTAGGAGAAATTTCCGACTGTAAACCTCTCTTTTGACCATTATTCACAGCTAAACCTCTAATAGTTTTGTTTCCAAAAGTAAACTTCACTTATACGGATGAGACAATTTCGGACCAAAATACTCATGTTATTAGGATTTATTCCTTTTAAAAAAAAACATACTTTTCTCCTCGTTTTTCTCCTCTTTTACCTTTAAAACTCATTTTTTTTCTCTCATTTATAGCAAAAAAAAAAACATAATATCTTTAGTTTTGAGATCGGTTTTCACTTTAGAGCACTATTTTTCTATTTCTTCAACTCGTGTTTTATTGGAAACGAGGTTGTGGTGTGGACCAGACAAGAACGAAGAATGTAAATTTTTTTCTCAACAAATGCGTTTTTTTTTTTTAATAATTAAGTAGGATCTTTGTTTTATCGCAATGTGTTTTTGCAATAATCCATCTTGTTGAATTTCAACGAGTATATTGATTTTTCAAAGAGCACAGTGTAAATGTTAGGACATTCGAAGATTCGTGATGGCTGTGCTCTTTGAATTTTATATTGTGCTATTTGAATTTTACTTTGTGCTCGTTGAATTATATCTGTGTTCTTTGAAATTCAACGAGATCACGGTGAAATTCACGCGATCGCGGTCAATTTCACCACGATCGCGGTCAATTTCAACGAGATCACTGTGAAATTGACCGCGATTCACCGATCGCGGTGAAATTGACCGATCTCGTTAAAATTCACCGGGATCGCGTTGAAATTGAACGCGATCTCCCATTTCAATATTTCAAGTTTACATTGGCATTTCTACAAACAGTTTGTATGCCAAGGTTAACGAACAATCTTAAAACGAAAATCACTCCAAAATATTCAAACGAACCCAACCTAAAATGAAAATCACCTCCAAACATTCTTAAAACATACCTTTCCGTAGCCTTTTAGACGGAGAAGCCATAAAAACCGTTAACAACGGAAGATATATGAACGAAGATGAAGATGAAGATGAGATGAAAATTATGTGTCTCGTTAATTTTCAACGAGATCAACTCAACGAGATCGCGGTGAATTTTGAAACGAACAGGGGTAGTTTGGTCAGAAAAGTAATAGAAGTTTACTTTTGGAAAGAAAAGTATTAGAAGTTTAGCTGGGAATAATGGTCAAAAGAGAGGTTTACAGTCAGAAATTTCTCCTTAATTAGTGCTGTCAGAGTACAATAAGTTGTAGTGCTTCTAGTTGCATCAGTTCTATCGGACGGTCAAATCAATGGATCGGAACCATCCATTAAGTCAGAACACATTTCATAATCTTATCACAAAAAAATTATCCCGATTGAATGATCTAATTAATCTTCAATTTGGCCTTATTTTTTCATGGCCGTCCATTTTTTAAGCTGTGGATGGTATGGTTACGATTGCCTTAAGAAATTGTTTCCTTGGATTCAAAAGCAATCAGTGATGGGCCCCAACAAATTGATTGATCAGATTGTTGATTGACCCTATTTTTGTGCAAATGATTTTGACCGTCCATATTGAAGACCATTAATCAAGTGGTTCAGATCTATGTGATGTTTACAGGGTATATACCCTGAAATGTGCTCTAAACCTAAGGGGAAGTCAAGATCAATGAATTGGACTGTTTATATGTTCCAATGCAACTTAGTTCACTGTAACTTTGGTCTTGTTTGGATGCACCAAATTCATATATTTAGTAAATTTCTAATTGGGAAAATTTACTAATTATATAGCTAATGTGTTTGAGTCAGAGTTAGTCTTAATTGATAAATCCACCACTAACCCAATTGAGGAAAGGTCATAAATCATCAACTTGTTAATTAAAAATAAACAGGAGGATTGGTTAGAAAATTGTTTTGCCTCCCTCCACCCAACGTCCATTTTGTAACCATTATTTTGATGGCTATGATCATTCCGTCAAAGTAATTTTTGAGGGTGATAAACAATCAAAGTGGACCTCACATGATGGAAGATCCAACCAATCATCCTTTCTAGTATAATCAATATGGGCCACCAAGTTACACCTATCGTTCATATGCTTAGAATCATCTGATTAAAGTGACCAGTGGTTAGGATCAACCTATCAAGATGATTTTTGGGAGGAATCGGCAGGTGAAAGGTGGGCCACATATGATGGAGGGTCCAGATCATGGAAATGACATTTTCTAGTGTCATAATACGATGGAGGGTCTAGATCACCCATGAGAGCACTGAGCATTGGTCCTGTTCATTTCTAGTTAAGTTGAAACCGCTTCATAATTAAGGGCATTTTCGGAATTTCGCCCTTTTCACAATTTCTGGTAAGGTCCTCCAACCATCATCTCTGTGAAATCGGATTGCGTCCTAAGTCACTCAGTACGCTCTTATCGTACGGGGTAAACTCAGTTGGGCCCACTGCAAATGTATGTATGTAGTTTATCTACACCTAGATGATACTCGCGCGAGTAGCCAACTCGATCCTTCCACCACACGTGCCTATGCGAAACTTGTGCGTGGCGCAGTTGACTGCGAGATCTAGGTCTTTCACGTGTTGCACACAAGGTGTGTGTTACATGGCCCAAAATTTCATCCTGGGCCGGTCATCACGTGGGCCACACCATTACAAAGGAATAGACGGCTAAGAATTGAACAAATAGTCCAGATTCAGTACACACGAGTTCCCCACCTAGTCGACCTGATTTTCAAACCAACGTATATATATATATATATATATATATATATATATACACACACACACACGTGGGGGACGCGGATCAGGTGGTGTCTGATGTGTTGGGCGCTGTGGGGCCCACCTTGATGTACGTGTTTTATATCTACGCAGCCCATCCGTTTTTCCAGCTCATTTTACAGCATGAACCCAAAAATGAAGCAGATCCAAAGCTCAAGTGGACCACACCAAAGTAAACAGTAGGGATAATAACACCCGTTGAAACCTTCCTAGTTAATGTTTATTTGCCATCCAACCTGTTGATAAGGTCACAAAGAACTGGATGAATGGACAATAGAAATATCAGTATGATCCAAAACTTTTGTGGGCCCCAGAAAGTTTTTAATGGTGGGCGTTCACCACTGTTTCCTGTGGTGTGGTCCACTTGAGATTCGGATCTGTTTCGTCCTTATTTATGTGTACTAAAATGAAATGAAAAAATGGATGGACGGTGTGGATATAAAAAAAAAACACATCAAGGTAGGCCCCACAGCGCCGAACACATCACCACACCATCTGATCCCTGCCCTGTGACCCTGTCTCGCTCGCAATTCCCATATTGGCACGTTTGGGGAGAGTAGGAATTTTCAGTTACAAAGTCTCTCCAGACTCTCTCCTCTTCTCTATAAATCACCATCTCTGTTTCAACTTCTTTCAGCTCTCGATTCCTATCTATCGTGAATTCCCTTTCTGCAATTTTCATTCTCTTTCCTTGATTTATCCATTTGGGTTCTTTTCAATTCTGAGAATTTCCATAGCCATGAACTCTCTTGTAGCCACCAGTCGCAATTTCCGTAATGCCGCCCGTATTCTCGGCCTCGATTCAAAGCTTGAAAAGAGCCTTCTAATCCCATTCCGAGAAATCAAAGTAAAGAATTCATGGGTCTTCTTTCTTTTGATGTTTGTGTAAATGATTTCATCTTACAGCATCGATTTCGCAGGTCGAATGCACGATTCCTAAAGATGATGGCACTTTGGTTTCGTACGTTGGATACAGAGTTCAGCATGATAATGCTCGCGGGCCAATGAAAGGAGGGATCAGATATCATCCTGAGGTGATATATCTTCTTTTATTTTCCTTTCGATTCGGGTGTTTTTCCGTTAGATGTTATCTATGATTACAGCTTTCGGGCGGCATTGGTTTTTGAGAATTTCACCCAATCTGATCTGGGTTTCTTAGTTTTAGCTTGTTAGGATTCTTTGATGCATGTTTTGAGTATTGGGTTGCAATAAAAACCATCGAATTACCGTTTCGATATCACAATCTATCTGTTAATGTACATATACTTGGGATAACAGAAATCGAGCAAAATCAGAGCTGTCCAAAGTTATAAAATCCAATTCGACTTGATTCGCCGATGGGTTGGTTAATTTGGGAAATTGGCTGATCATCTCAAAGATTCGACTCGGCATTTGAATAACATTTTAAAATGTTTTACGTGTAATGATTCATCAGCAAACATATAAATTTGGCAAAACTCCAAAATAAATTTCAAAAATAGAAGTCTTGCGTAACAACTAAATGCAAATGCTCCTTTTTCCCATTTAAATTGTTGAAAATCAAGCTATGAGGTGGCTCGACTCGGAAGGTTGTATTTTACTCCAAATCTGACCGAGTTGAGTCGACTCGGCAGAATCTTCAAACCATAATGATCATGTTGGGGTCAGAATTTCAACTCTCAGATTTCTATCAATCTTTTTTTTTTTTTTTTTTTTTGTACTGACAGGCAGGCCTGATTTTGCTGCCCATAAACATGGAACCAGCATGATTGCATATATGCAGATCTCTGCTCTTTTTTTTTTTTTTTTTTTTTTGGATACCTGGATTGCTATAGATAAACGAATTCTGTTGCTTTAGAACCATCAATTGTCATGTCATGCATCTGATAAAAAATCAATCATGTGAATATTTACATATTGAAAGGTTTCAAAGCTTATTTGTAATCTATGGCTTTTCATCATTCTTCATCACCATAATTGTTTCTGATTTTCTTTTCCTGCTAACTGCTTGATCAGTAAAAAGTTTGTTGGGTTCTTTGCATAAGAAATTGCTTGGTATTTGAGACTTTTATTATTATTATGATTATTATTATTATTATTTTAGTTTTCAAACATAGATTAGTATCTATAATACACCAAACAGTTATTCAACTTAGATACCCTTATTTATCACATTGGCAGTTCAGTTAGAAGGAATTATAGGGTCCACAAATGTGAAGTTTTCCGAGGCTTTCAGCTTTGTATGCAGACGGTGACCTGTACTTTTGATCTGGTGGTGACCGTCCGAGGATTGGGGTACCCCAAAACCCTCTCAGATGGGAAGATCCTTGATCTTTGGCATTTTTTTTCCACTGTGGAACATAGTTCTCTTAATCTTTCTGCAGCCTGTCATTGGAGGCGAGGATGTTTCAATCGTGGAGATCTTTGGGCATCTCCCATCCACGGCATGGCCCATCAGATCAATGGCATGGATACAGAACCATCGGCTCCACATGTATTGAATTGGGACCCTCAGCAAACTGAACCTCTTCTAAGGCTCTAAACCCAATAATTCCTCTTCGTATCACAGCACAAAGCAGCATTCAGTAGACTGAAATTGATTTGTACTTCTGAGCATGCATTTGTGTCACCATATTCAATTGACAATAAATCAGTTAAATATAGTCATCTCAACATTTGTGATCTCTGTGAGGAATTATATGATCTTCACCAGGACATGTATTGTGTCGTTGGATCCATAGTTTGAAAATGCGTCCCATGGTTTGTTGATCCTATCCATTTGCTCTGATCGGCCCTCGGCACCAACAGTTTTGAGGGCAATTTTCCATAAACGGGAAATACACCATATGTTTTTGATGTGTTGTAGTTATGCGCATTCTATTAGAGTAGTTTGGTTGGATGAAATTTCTAATTTCTGTCTGGTTATATATGTTGAATCTTGTTCTTCCCACTTTTGATGAATATGCAAGTTGTATATATAGAGATGCTTAGTTGATTGTCTTGTAAAGCTGTTAGTTATATTGAGTTTCATGAGCACTTACTGTGCCACGATGGATAGAGATGCATAATTTTCGAACTCTGGAATATTTAAAGGAGAAAATTGCAGTTACTTATATTTGCAATAATCTTTGTTAGACTGTGTGAGTGGAGTTTCATGTTTATTTATTTATTGGACATACTTGATTTTTTATACTGAAATGTGTATATGATTGCCGGACAAGGTTGACCCCGATGAGGTTAATGCTCTGGCTCAACTTATGACATGGAAGACAGCCGTAGCAGACATTCCATATGGTGGAGCGAAGGGTGGCATTGGGTGCTCTCCCAGGGATTTGAGCTTGAGTGAGTTGGAACGCCTGACCCGAGTCTTTACTCAGAAGATCCATGATCTCATTGGAATCCACATTGATGTTCCTGCCCCGGATATGGGAACTAGTTCACAGGTACCACACCGTTCTTGTTGAGACTGAATGAACACCCATTACTTGCATCTTTGATTTTCTAATACTGAAGCCTTTTCACTTATTCTTGGATTTGGACAGACAATGGCGTGGATTTTGGATGAGTACTCGAAATTTCATGGCCATTCACCAGCTGTCGTTACGGGAAAGCCCATAGTAAGTCTTTAGGACTAAGAAAAATTAAAGGGTGCTTTAGTGAAGTACTTCTGGGAAATTTGTTCATTTCAAGTAGCACTTGAAAGAAATGGGATATTTTTTGAGGGGCCGAGGGGCGGTAAAGCATGAAAATAATAACCTGCCTGCTTGGGCTTCATTTTTTGCTGCTCCAAATGCTCGGTAAGCTCAAGACGAAGTTACCTCAGAACGTTTTCAACCATAATTTGATTTTGGGGTACTTCTGAATGCTACCTAAATTCCAATTCCTGTAATTTTTTAGTAAAATCTAAGCAGGGTTTTCTAAGGTCATCTGGCATTACAGGATCTTGGCGGGTCTCTCGGTAGGGATGCTGCGACTGGACGGGGTGTTGTTTTTGCAACAGAGGCTTTGCTGGCTGAATATGGGAAGTCTATTTCAGAACTGACCTTTGTTATCCAGGTAAATGCGACATCACTAGTGATCTGCAGTTGGTTCCAAGGTCTGTTTTGTTGCAACAAATATCATGAGATTACCAAATGCACCCTAAACCTTAAAGATACGACTTAAAATCATTCTCAGGGTTCTGTTATTATTCTTGTTGAGTGAGATTCGATCATATTTTCAGGGTTTTGGAAATGTGGGTTCTTGGGCAGCACAACTAATTCATGAGAGAGGAGGAAAGGTTGTTGCAGTGAGTGACATCACAGGTGCCACTAGAAACCCGAATGGCCTCGACATTCCGGTGTTGCTTAAGCACAAAGTTGAGAATGGGAGTCTACGTGATTTCAAAGGTGGAGACGCCATGAATTTGGATGAGTTGCTTGTACATGAGTGTGACATCCTCATTCCTTGCGCTCTGGGTGGAGTCCTTAGTAGGTTTGTCTCTATCTTATGAATCCTCTTCTCATCCTCTCTCCTTTTCTTGTTGTGTCGCCATATCTGCACTGATTGTCCTAATTATCAGCATCTTCTATGTTATTATTGCATTTGTGGAATGCTACCGGTCACACTCGACCATCTTATCCTTGTCGGGAACGGATATTATATCATAACCTTTTTCACCACAATGAACTCATCTGCAGAACAACAATTCACTCACGGTTCTTTGAATCTTCATAAGCTCCCTTGTTTATTGAAGGGATAAAAAAAAATGCCAAAATAGTTAAGCTTTTTGTAGATGAACATTCTCTCAAGAATATTTACATTTGTTCCATGAACTGTCGACTGTTTTTCATGAAATGAAGGTTGTGGTAGCTCAAAACACAGTTAAGAACGGAAAAGCATTTTAATATGCATTTTTGTGATTTTAGCATGCTCATTAAAAATTCATTACTATTTGAGTCATTTGTGGGAAGAATCTTGAACTAGAGTTTACTGATTCAATGGATCAGACCTGTTTACTGATTTTGTTCTTCTTTTTTTGGAAAAGTAGTTTACTGACGTTTTCACCCTCCTTTAAAGGGAGAATGCAGCTGATGTGAGGGCCAAATACATAATAGAAGCTGCAAATCATCCCACCGATCCAGAAGCGGACGAGGTACATGGTTCTACAGACTCCAATAAAATTTTGGAACTTCCTGAAAATTCGTTCTTCTTGACATAGAATACTTCTACTGCAGATTTTATCTAAGAAAGGAGTGGTTATACTCCCTGACATATATGCGAATGCTGGAGGCGTGACAGTGAGTTATTTTGAGTGGGTTCAGGTACTTGAAAAAGGAAAGAAGCAGAAGCTGTTTTCATTAGTTCATTAGAGTTTGTTCCTGGTTTCATGATCAATAATCCAATATCTGTTATCTAACAATGGGGGAAGGCGGAATGTTTAATTGCAGAACATCCAAGGATTCATGTGGGAGGAAGAGAAGGTGAACCAGGAGCTTCAAAGGTACATGAGGAAAGCTTTCATCGACATCAAGGCGATGTGTAAATCTCATGACTGCAACCTCCGAATGGGCGCATTCACATTGGGAGTGAACCGGGTTGCACGTGCCACCCTTTTAAGGGGTTGGGAAGCATGAGAAGCACCATTCTTTTCCCCTTCATCATATGTGCCTGGGTATCAATGGATGTACTTCTGTCCTTATTTTAAGTTGATTTAATTGTATTCATGAAGGGAAGTTTATGGATACAATTGAAGCAGAATGGCACCCAAACAATAAATGTAGCTGTTTGAAGTGGAATCAAGCTTTTGTGCTTAATCTCATGTCATTTACAAAGATTGTAACTGAAGGGGAAAAGTAACTCCCGTGCAGGCCCCGCTGTGATGTGCGTCAGACGGTCTGAGATCAACCATCCATTAGGTGTCCTTTCCAAAAAGTTAGCCTGATCCATAACTCAGGTTGGCCACACTACAGGAAAAATGGAGAGGGACATCAATGTAGGTTTTCATGTGGGGCCCACCATGTTTTTTATATGCCATCTAGCCTGTTCATTATGTGCGCCCATATTAATGGACAGCCCAAAAACTAGGCCATCCCAAAACTCAGGTGGGTGTACCTCGTGATTTAGAGGTTTTATGCATAATTTTACACTGTTCCTGATTGTGTGGCCCAACTGAATTCTGGATATGGCTGAATGGGAACCAATTTTCTGGACATAGCATGTCTGATGCGTGGTTTGGATATCTGACAGACATCATTTTGCATCTTTGTAATCCTTACGAAGTGCTTGCAGTTTTCCAAACACGTAGTTGCAATTCAGTGTGCTTCAAACGAGGGGTTTAAATGATTTCATTGTCTGTAGCTTCCTTTGAATGGCCTGGTGCTAACCCCACATTGGCTTCTTTCCACTCTCCAAAATTGAAATATTGCAATCCAATTCAATTGAACATCCGAACATAGCCTCACATTCATTACACGTTGAATCTCGTAACAGTGCATGTAAAAATCTTGCAAATATCTGTCAGGATTTCACAATGACACAGCAACTGTACTTGTAATTTTGATATCCATGATTTCACCTTATTCAAACCTCCCATTACTTGCAACACAAGCAATGGATAGTCAGCACCAATCCCACCCAAAAACCCCACAGTTTCCATCTAACCACTGGGAAATCAGCTTTATGCAAGCTCATTCATAATTCTTCACATATGGATGGAAAAGCAAATGGTGAAGTCTCTGAACCAAACCATAATTCTGCTCTATATAAAAGTTATGGTAAATTACAGCAAGAAAACGCACCGAAAGAAAAGAGCCACTGGTTAAAACAAGGATCGAATCATGGGATACACCCGTGCCTCTAGTCTTTTTTCGAACTGCTACGGTTTTCGTCCTGCCATGTTGCCTGCCACTGCTTGTCGTAAAAAGTCGTCTCCTCCAACAGCTTCTTCAAAGTCTCTATATCTTCGTTCTTTCTGATCACAAGCACACCAACTACAGCTACAAACAGGAGAGTTTTGCAGAAGAAATTCCCCATTTGATCAACCAAACCCACGCCCGTCAAGCTGTCCACCAGATATGCCATGAAAAACCCAATCATCGCAGCACGGCCTGTGTACACGCAGACGAGAATGGTTGTCTTAGCAGGGACCAATAATAATTGACCAAAGATCCAAAGAGGAAGAGATGTAGACACCAACCATTCAGTCGCTCTGCTTCGGGGAGGTGGAACCTCTTGACCCACGCCCACCAGGGAATAATGGAAGTGTCGAAGACTACAGGCTCGTCGTTACTCGATGCTTCGGGATCATCTTCCAGCCATTTCCTCCTCCTAACCTCTGAAAGGACAAATGTATATGAGACCCAAACTCCAAATTGAATTTAGAAAGATCATTGATGATAATCAAAGTCGGTCAGATAGGGAAGAAAAAAAAAAAGGAAAAAAAGAGAGGATAAGTTTCAGAAGAATCAAAAAGTCCAAATAATGTTCTAAAGTGTCGACTGCCTAAGGTTGTTGTTTTTGGGCAGCATCCACCTACAACCAGCATGGTTTGAAATGTCATCCGATATGACTTGGTATCATCCAAGTTGTATTGGTTTAGGACCAAAATGAAACGAGTCACCACACCGATATGGGCTGAATCGCGGTGAGTCATACCGGTTTTTGGTTGCCAGGCAAGACGGACTCTATATCTGTTCCTTAAATCCACATTAACCAGGCAAACAGCCTGATCATAGAAATAGTTCTTGATGGTTACGAACCTCTAAAAGGAAATTTTTTATGTATTTACATCAAGATCTAGAAGAAGAAGAAGAAAAAAAAACCCAGCGCTTTTCAGTAGAGAATACTCTTTGTCAATACTTTGGTACTTATTTTGCCTACTTTAGTAAAGAAAATACGCCATATAAAAAATCATCCAAATACAGCAAGTGAATAGGGTGCAGATCAAACTGAGGTTTAAGTTAGATAGTATATAGGAATTTCTGTGCAAATGAAAGAATGCCAAGATAAAGCTAGCAATCGCAAGTGTGGGAAACCCCTCAATGTGAAAGAATTTTTGAATGTAGATACCCTCTAACACACCTATCTTCTATCCAATGAAACCAAGACAAACCGCAAGAATTAAGCTTAGCTTTGTAATGTGCGGGAAAAGAGCTTGCATGGTAGAAAGCACCAGTTCCATGCTACAATGGGTCCCATTTACATTTATGTGGTTAAACTGTTGGCATAATAATCGACACTTCCGCATATTGGCACATGTAGTCCCCCCCCCCCCCCCCCCCCGATAACTGAGTATTTATTACGAAAATGAAAATACAAATAGCCGAAGCTAAGGAGACAAAATCAAAGGAAACCCTACCAGTCAACAAACAAACCCATGGAAGAAGAAACTCCCCCAAAAGATGAGATTACGCAATGGGGATAGAGCCGCCTAAGGCTAAGGCACTTCTAAAGACTCCTTGCTTAGCAAGAGAATCCACACCTGCATTGGCTTCCCTGTGATGTGACCAATGGAAAACTGCACCATAGAGCAAATATCAATAATTTTATCCGTAATGTTAGCTAACTTGGTGCAACCCCTGTTATCGAGTCAATGAGGTCTCAGCACCTGAATTGCAAAGAAATAAACAACCCCCTTGAATCTTTAATGAAGATCCCCCAACCATAGATTGATTTCAAATCAATTTATAATTTATTTAAGATAATAACAATCCTACCAACAAAAATTTGGGCTAAAATAGAATAAACAAAGCAAAGAATGAGACTTAAGTCAGGTTTTGTGCTGTGATTGATTTCCTACTTCCAGTTGAATGAGGGTCGCACAGTCGTCAACCTGGCTGGAAGTGCTTTCTTTAGCCTAATGGTTCTTGGTCTTTCATTTGCTATTGGAATGTCTGCACTAGCAGAATGCGGAGGAAGCCATTATATAGTGTATTCATTTCATCATTGTTGTCACTAGATCACGAAGAAGAAGAATAGGGCTAAAAACTGACACCTATGTCTCAAAATACTGCCTACGAGAATGAGGAAGTGAGTCTACCCCCCCCCCCCCCCAAAAAAAAAAAAAAAAAAAGATCTCCAATCATATCTTCCACATTAACCCCCTTATCTTTCACAAATGGTAAATGCGATCTCCGACATTTAGGCCCCAAACTTGCAACAAACAATCCAAAATCAGCACAAGTTGGGCCTAAAGTGGGTCTACATTACAGCCTCCATCCTAAACCTTTTTTTTTTCAAGAATCAACTTACATTGTTTGCAGAATCCTCTTTACTACGCCTTGCACTTGTGCACTCTTCTCTGAGAATAGGCAGCCCATGCAAGCGAACAGCAGCTTCAGCATTCTTCCCTTAAGCTGATCTTACCAGAAATTCCTTGACAATCCTACCCTCGTGATATATAGTTGATCCCCAAAATTGATACATTTGGCAAGGAACAAGCTTTCTTTCCCAACAAAGCCATTTTCAAGAGAGAATTTCAATGTCTGGAGGAAAATAGCGCATCCAAAAGTCGAATCACGGTATGAAAGCATATCCCCTACACAAATCAACCAAGGAAAGGGAAAATTGTTTCTTTGGTGTGGAAATTACTGCAAGAAATCATGAATCCGGCTACTTAGAAAGCAATTCAGCCTCGTTCCTTCTGAAGTTCAGTTAAAGGGAAAGAATTCTAAATCAAAACTCGACAATCTGCTTTCTGGCTTCTCCCACAAATTACATCAAAATCCTTCAGTCTAACAAAATCACGATTTTAAATTGTGTGAATGCCCCCAAAATGCTGCTTTCTCCCCAGTGCATACACTTACCATTTTCCTGTCCTTGATCAAAGAAAAGCAATTCAATCAAGATAATAAAAAAAAAAAAAAAGGAAGAAAACCACCACAATCTGGCCAGAAGAAATCCTGTAACAAGAAAATCAGACACCAAAAGGGGGTGCATGCATGCATTACATTCACTACACGGTGGTGATTTTGGTGCATGGACCATCCATAGTGAAATCCATCATATTGATGGTTTGGAATTTGGATCACTGATGCAGGAAACCCCTTCTACAAATTGAAGACCTGAACAGTACAGCATAAATGTTCGGCCCAAGATTACCTTTTTTACATAAGCTTATGCATTGTTTATGTCAAATACACAAATTCAACCCAATCACAAAGCATTCCTATTATGAATTCCAAACTAACAAAGTCCCACTTCACAAATTCAACAAATTACAACAAAAAAATCCAAAGATAGCACTAAAATACCTGTAATGTGGAGCAATTTCAATAAGCCTATCAAAAAAGGAAAAAAGAAAAAAAGATAGTACCAAATAAACAACATCAATCCAAACTTCCAAATGAGAAAAACTCTCATCAAATGAATGAATGCAAAGATGAAGAAGAAAAACACTACTTTGAGATTCCACATCAAGATAGAAATAGGAAACCCAAATTTTTTTTTTTAAAAAGGTGAAAATTCACATTAAAAAAAAAAAAAAAAAAAAACCACAATACAAGCTTACCGGAATCGATGACCGCATCCCAATTCGTCTTCCCGTCTTTCGAAAACTGCTGCAAATCCCAAGTCCCTCCAACCCATTTAGGATCTTTGAACTTCGCTGCTGCCGCTGCGCCGTTCGAACCCAGAGAACCTTCCTCCTCCTTCTTCCCCAGCTTCTCCTTAGAATCAACAGGAGATGCTCCTTCCTTCTTCTCTGCTTTCTCTTCTAGAGTGGCGGAGCCCACCATTCCTGGCCCATTGTCTGCTGCAGCCCCTGGGAGAGTGAGGCAGAGGCGGTTCTTGAATGGATGGAGGGGATGAGGTTTCTGAGTGAGATGAGGTCTTGCATGGAGGGTTGGAAGAGACGGAGAGAACAAGGACATTGACATGATTATGAGAAAATTCAGCGGCAGAGAGAGAGATTTCACATTCTTTCTCTCTGCATGCTGTGGGTGTAAGCTATCCTGCGCCTCACGAGAGGGAGTATGGGAGCAGATGTCGACTCTGGATGAGGGACGCGGATTAGCTACTGACAGGTTGAGTAGCGAATCTCGCTACTGAAGTGACGTCACCACAGTATGTGGGCCCAGCATGATGTATGTGTTGTATCCACACCGTCTATCATTTTGTAGAGACCATTTTAGTGTATGAATCAAAGAAAGAGAAAGATCAAAAGCTCAAGTGCATCCAACCACAGAAAATAGTGGGGACAGTGACATCCACCGTTGAAAATTTTCTAGGCCCACCATGATGTTTATTTGAGGTCAAAACTGTTCATAAGTTCACACAGATACAGAGGAAGGGAAAACACAAATATAAGCGTGATCGAGAACTTCTGTGGCTCCTAAGAAATTTTCAACGGTGGATGTCACTGTCCCACTGTTTTCTGTGGTTGGATCCACTTTAGCTTTTGATCTTCCTCTTTCTTTGAGTCATGCCTTAAAATGATCTCTCCAAATGGATTGGCTGTATGGATACAGCACATATATCATTCTAGAGCCCACATACTGTG
The DNA here is from genome assembly GCA_003013855.2 of Liriodendron chinense. Taxonomy (NCBI): domain Eukaryota; kingdom Viridiplantae; phylum Streptophyta; class Magnoliopsida; order Magnoliales; family Magnoliaceae; genus Liriodendron; species Liriodendron chinense. Next base: position 5,710,031 of record PVNU02000637.1, on the reverse strand, counting down.
GTGACGTCACTTCAGTAGCGAGATTCGCTACTCAACCTGTAGCTAAGCCGCGTCCATGGAGGAGATACGGGCGCGGATTGGTACTATCGCCACCGACGGACGGTCATGTCAGGGGATATGTGGGCCCATCGTGATGTATATATTTTATCCAGTCCGTCCATCATTTTTTATGATAATTTTAGAGCATAAGTAAAAAAAGGGAGTCAGATTGAAATATCAAGTGGACCACACCACAGTAAGAAGCGGGGAATGAATTTCCACCGTTGAAAACTTCTTGGGGTATGTCATTTTTGTATTAAGCTGTTTTCGCTTCGTATAGGCCTACGTGACCTTATCAACAAGTTGGATGACAAATAAATATCACGGTGGGCCGGTGGCGTTGGGAGGTTTTCAACTGTAGGAATTCAATCCTTACCCTTCTTCCTGTGGTGTGATCACTTGAGCTTTCAATCTGCCTCGGTTGGGCATTACTCAGACCCGATGACACACCTCAGTGGGGTGGGGTGTTACCCTTACCGTGGGCCACCTTTATTTATTTATTTTTAATATCTACTCGGCCCATTTATTTTTATAGCTCATTTTTGGACGTGGTCTTAAAAATTTTAAATCTCAGCTAGACCATACCATAATGGTAATTAAATGCTCACCGTTAAAAACTTTCCAAGGTCCACTGTAAGCAGATGGTCCTTATTCAACGCACCAGTGTGGGCTGCTTGTTCAATGAACCTGTATAATTTTGAATGGAGAGCATGCTTGCAGTACTTCTTACCCAATGAATGGTCCGGATGTCTCAAACATCTCCTAACAACGCATGAGTACAGCAAAACCCTGTCTCATTTGGTAGTTTCTTTCTACGATTTTGGAAGTTTGGTGAAAAATCCCGAATTGAAACGGGAGTTCGTTTTGCCTCATTCGCTACTCAGGATTTTTAGCATGTGTCTCCGTGCACTCGGTTCAAATGCCCACTGGCTAGTTCTGAACTGTTCATGTTGTGGGTCCAACTTACACATCTCCCGTTCAAAAGATCTTGTGCTGGATGGATGATCGTGATCATCAGATGAATTTAAAACATTGAAAAAAAAACTTTCCAACTGCTCGACTTCAACTTTAAAAATTATAGGTAAGGATATCTCTTAAGTATAACAGTAGGATAATGGTCTAATAAATGTACTTACAAAATTATGTACAGTTAAGATCATCAAATCACCAAGTATATCTGCATAGCATCATGTAATCTCATTAAAATGGTCATGACTCTTTCGTTGAAGGTTAGATCGAGATGATCTTAAGGTTATTCAAAAGATAATTAGGTGAGTCTTTAAATGAGACAAAAATTACCTCATTTGGATACCATTCAACCCTTCAAAAGTGGTTCTAAAGTCAAGTTACATCTGCAAGCCTTTCGAGTTTACATTTGTTTTCACCATTTCAACATTGCGTGATCTCACGAAAATGATAATAACTCCTTCATTTTAGGTTAGATTGGAGCAAACTTGGGTTCATCAAAAAAATAATTTGACAAGCTTTTAAATGAGAATAGAATCATCTTATTTAGATATTGTTTGACTATTCAAAAGTGAGCCAAAAGTTAGTTCATGTTCGCAAACTATTTGTATTTCTAGCATCACATGATCCCAAATGGGATTGGAATCATATCATTTAGACAGCAATTAATATTTCAAAAGTAAGCTCAAAGTTAAGTTCATGTTTGCAAACTATTCGGGTTTCCAGTATCACACAATTCCACGAAAATTGTTATAATTCTTTCATTACAAGTTGAATTGAGGTGATCTTGGGCTCATTTAAAAGATAATTTCATAAGCTTTCAAATGAAATTAGAATTATTTTATTTAAATCTTATTTAACCTTTCAGAAGTGCGCCTAAGGTCCAATTCGTGTTTAAAAACCGTTGGTGTCTGCAAACTATATGTATTCATGTTCTCATTCGCATTCACATTTATGTTTCCACTATCGCGTGATCTCACAAAATTTATCATAACTCCTTTGTTACAGGTCAGATCATAGTGATGTTGAGCTCATTGAAAAGATAATCCATCGAGCTTTCAAATGGGGCTAGAATTATCTTATTTAGACACTGTTTAAACTTTTAAAATTGGGTTCAAAGTCCAACTTGTAAATAGTACAAGCTAGTCATCTAAGCATAATCTATTACAGAAAGAAGAAGAACTCATCTTCTATAAGTGCAGTTTTTATATTTCTTTTTTTCTTCTATTTGTTTCATGGCAAAAGCCTATCTAAGCAAAATCTTTTGAAAAAGAGGCGGAACTTATTTTTTAAAAGTAGAGTTTTTATTATCTTTTTTCTTCATTTCTATTCGGTTTTTGGCAAAAGACCAATCCAAGCATAACCTTTTGAAAAAAAAAAGAAAAACACATTTTCTAAAAGTTTATTTTTTGCAATATTTTTCATTTTATTTCCTTTCATTTTCCTTCTTAAACAATTTGAAAACGCATTTTTTCTGAGTTGAGAGTTTTTTACAAAGAGTGTTGTAAAATAGTTGGAAAGTACGAAAGATCATCAGAGTATAATAGTAAAAAAAAAGTTAGTCGAAGAGTTGTGATAAAAGAAAGTCAATGTGTAAAACAAGTCCAAGAGCCTTTATAGGCACGAGGCTTAATATAGGACATTTTTATCTCACATAAAATTGAGAAAGGCGTCCATTGTGTGGATTTTTTTTTTTTTTTTTAAAGGATGGTTATTAAGGGGTTCCCTCGATTCTTACGGGTATATAGGGAAAAAAAACCTTTAACAAATAATGCTTACATGACTGGTGAGGAATGAAATTATAAAAATGCTCTCTTGTGGTGCCCATTGACTGTTTGTGTCTTATCCACACCATCCATGCATGTTTCTACCTCATTTCAGGACATGATCCTAGAATGTAAGCATATCCAAAGCTCAAGTGGACCACACCACAAGAAACAGTGGGAATTGAATGCCGACCGTTGAAAACTTCTTGGGGGCCACATAAGTTTTTAGACCAAGCTGATATTTTTATTTTCCTTTCATCCATGTCACATTGACCTTATGAATAGTTTGGATGACAAATAAACATCATTGTGGGCCCTAGGAAGGTTTCAACGTGTTGGGGTTAGGAGCTCCGCAGTGGAAGCAATCAAAGCAGGCGAGGAACACACCACAATGGCAATCAATAAGCAAATTATCACACACAAGAAGGCAATCCGATATTTACGTGGAAAAACTCCTTGCGGGTAAAAAAACCACGGCACAAAGCGACACCAATCCACTATGAATCAGAAGTTACAAGAGATTACAGAAGAAAACCTTCGATCACAGCCCACAAGAGAAATCCCAAGCTACCCGAAGCTAATTCTCACATGAGGAGGACAAACCCATCCCTTTCCCTCAGCCCAGAGAACTCCAAGCTTCCTCCCTAGCTCTTTCTCTCACCCTAGAACCCCCTCAATCCCTTGGCCCATTGGCGGCAACCTTAATCTCGGATTACATCTCCTTAAATATGAGAAAATTGGAATTAGAAAGCTCCTTGCGCAAAACCGCGCAAGAAACCAAGTCCAAAAAGGAAACTGTCCGACCGGTCGGACCCCCCCCATCGGCCGGTCGGCCGACCGGTTGGATGGCCCAAAAAAAGCTTCAGATACATGCTGTTATGGCTCCATCGTGATCGACCGGCCGGTCGGCCGATCGGTGGTCTTCATGTGTGAAGAGTAAAGGCGTCCAAGCCCAACACAACGGTGGATATTATTATCCCTATTGTTTCTTGTGGTGTTGTCCCCCTGAGCTTTTGATGTGCTTAAATTTTGATGCTAATTAAAATGAGCTGATAAAATGGATAAATAGTGCGGATAAGACAGATTCATGGGACGACAGTTAAATCCAATTCCTTGAAGAATTTTGTGTTAATAAGGGGAGAATAAATAAAGATGTTGATTTGTTGGCCTCTGGTGTGCTAAATCAGTTACTCCCTCAGGTTCTATTCATGGAATCAATGGGATCAGCCAGTGTTCAATTGCGGTCCCATCTAATATATTCCTCCATCCATTATTTCATAGGCGTTTGTTTTAATTATTGAGATCTATTTGTAGAAGGGTGTTGAGAAGGTAGTGAGAGGATCTCAGCCTAAGTCCCTCCATATGATTACTACAAAAGAATTTGAGAAGGAGACGAGGGCGGATTATGAGATGTATGCTGTAGTAGCAAGAGAGGCTACACCTGAGATGATGAAAGAAGTTCCATTTGAGGTGAGTTCGATTCTAGCGAACAATAGTGATGTATTTCCTGAGGACTTACCAGATGAGCTACCACACATGAGTGATATCTAGCACGCGATTGATATTGTCCCTGGGTTGACTCTCCCTAATCTCCCTCACTACCGAATGAACCTTATAGAGCATGCAGAGTTGAAGAAGCATGTGGATGGGTTTTTCAAAAAGGGGTTCATTCATGAGAGCATGAGTTCATGTGTCATGCCTGCCCTTCTCACACCCAAGAAGGATGGTACGTGGCGTAGGTGTGTGGACAGTATGGTTGCCAACAAGATTAGGGTCAAGTATCGGTTTCCTATACTGAGACTTGATGATATGTTAGACATGATGGCCAGTGCCACGATCTTCTCAAAGATTAACTTTAAGAGTGGGTATTACCAAATTTGCATACCCCCAGGAGATGAGTGGAAGATTGCTTTCAATACGAAGGATGAGTTGTATAAGTGGTTAGTCACGCCCTTTGGCTTGACCAACGGTACCTTTATGCAAGTGATCACTCAGGTGTTGAGGCCATACATTGACAAGTTCTTGGTGGTATATTTTGACAATATACTTATTTATAACGCCTCCAAGGAACTTCATCTCCACCACTTGGGGTCAGTTTGTGGGATTCTAAGGATAGAAAGTTTGTATGAGAACCTTAAGAAGTGTTTTTTTTAATGTCTGATCGAGTAATCTTCTTAGGGTTTATTGTGTCGTCTGAGGGAATAAGTGCAGATCCCAAAAAAGTGAAGGCTATTGTGAGCTGGCCTGAACTGCAAAATATCCATGAGGTGCGAAGCTTTCATGGCTTAGCTATCTTTCACAAGTGGTTCATCAAGGGATTTAGTCATCATGGCTCCCATCACTGACTGTATTAAAAAAGGGGATTCCAATGGAGTAAGGCTGTCTCTAAAGCCTTCGTGGCGATAAATGGCAAAATGAGCGAGGCACCTGTCATGTGACTCCTTGACTTTTCTAAAATCTTCGAGGTTACATGACGCCTCAGGTGTAGGTATAGGAGTGTTGAGCTAGGAAGGACACCTTGTTGCCTATTTCAATGTAAAGTTGAATGAGACAAAGCAAAAATACTCCACCTATGACAAAGAATTTTATGTGGTGGTGCAATCATTGAGGCATTGGCGTCATTATTTGCCACTACGGGAATTTGTCTTGTTATTTAGTCATGAGGCCTTGCGATATTTAGGCTCTGAGAAGAAATTAAACCCAAAGCATGACGAGTGGATTCAATTTCTTCAAGAGTACTCGTTTATTCTCAAGCACAAGGTCAGAGTCGAGAATAAACATGCAAATGCCTAAGTCTTAGAGTGGCGAGTCTCCATTCAATGAGCTTGGAAGTCATGAGCTTTAAGTGTTTAAATGATGAGTATCCTGAGTGCCTTGAATTTGTAGAGATCTATGTGTCATTTTCAGGTGATCCCACAAGGAGGGACAAAGATTATGTCGTAGTTGATCATTACCTATTCCGTAGAGACAGACTTTGTATTCCTCATACGTCCCTATGTGATTTTTTTTTATTTGGGAGTTACATGCGGTTGGTGTAGCTATACATATTGGTAGGGATAAGACGATAGCCCTTGTAGAGAATAGATTTTATTTGCCAAGTCTCAAGCGGGATGTAGTTAGGATTGTAGGGCAATGCCGTACATGTTAGTTGGTGAAGCAAAGGAAACAAAATACCAAATTATATACGCCTTTGCCAGTGCCCCACTCTCTATAGGAAGATATTAATATGGACTTCGTGCTTGGGCTTCCTAATACTATTCAGAAGCATGACTCTATGTTTGTGGTTGTGGACCATTTTTCTAAAATGGCCCACTTTATTGCTTTCTCTAAGACTTCGGATGCCTCCTGCATTGCAATTATTTTTTTTTTTTTAAAGAGGTGGTCCGATTACATGGGTTGTTGAAAACCATCGTGTTTGATAGAAATGTCAAGTTTGTTAGCTATTTTTGGAAGACACTTTGACACATGATGAGAACTCAATTGCGGTTCTCTTCGGCATACCACCCACAAGTAAAACCCCTCACTCAATTTCCAGAAAACCTAATCCCCAAATCTGAATTTTCAGATTTTTTTTTCATAAAAACCCAAGACACCTTTTCCAAATCCTTAATTTTCCCTTAAACCCATGTCTAAGCCTCCCCATTAGCCCGTTCTTATTAACATTTGCATAATCTCTTAGGTTTAACCCTAGATTGCATTAAATAATTTATCCTATTAAGTATGGAATTGAATGCCTATGTTAGGTAGGTTGTTTCCACAACCTTTGGGTCTATAGTTTTTTTTTTTGTTTTTTGTTTTCTTATATACGGGAATGACATATGGGATGTGTTTATTAGAAAATCAGATCTTACCCTTGCTGAAATTCATTGATTTATGGGTTAGTTTACTTTAATTTTATATTTACATGTTTTCTGGTGAACTTTAGTCTAATTTCACATGTTTCATATCATCATCATACGCATGCTACGTCAAAGTGGTATCACAGCGGGAGGTCTCGTGTTCCAGACTCTCCACCTAAGGTGATTAATACAGGAGCATTTTCACATCGGGCTCGAGTGGGGTGGCCTATGTGATACGGAGGCACACTCAGGGTGGGCATCCCATATGATGCTAGCCCACTCGTGTGAGGCATGTGGCTACTGTGATGCGAACCCATGTGATGTGGCGCCTATGAAGGAGGGTTCGACCGATGGCCTGGCCTGTGTGAAGCAGGAGCCTGGACTATTAGATAAAGTGATTGATTCACCACGCTCTATTAGTATGAGCTTTTAGAGTAAGTGGTTAGTCGTCCTATATCACTTTGTGCATGTACATGAAAAATCATTCTCTCTCTTGGAGCATTGCCAGTTTGGAACATGGGATTAGGTGCTACATAACTGCAGTTGGTCTAATGTGAATTCCATCCTGCATTTGGAAACAATGGCAAGGATTGGATTCAGCCGGATGATTTCTATAATGGCTTTCAAAATTCACTACATAAGTGGGCTCCATGCTGATGTATGACTATGTTTTATCCATGCTGTCCATCCATATGCGCCTTTTACCCATGATAATTAATTTGCATATGCATACAGATGACCAACATCTGTTATGAAATCAAGTCCATTAATGCAGTGTCTTGAGAAAGAATTTGATCCAAAACGTTGGATTTTATTGTCAAAATAGCATGATGTTTCCATACATAGAATTATTGTGCAATGATAGTGTTAAATCCACCTAATGCAATTCCATACCATGTAATCCGAAGTTCCAAACAAGCCCTTGTTTCCTAGGCGTGGGCAGCACTGGGCACATTACACTCCCCGATAATATCAATGTCTTCCTCGATGGTCTGTCTGGATGCCAAATGCCCTGTCTGTCTGGTATTTGTCAGGAAAGCTGCTGCAGCAAGACGGTCTCTCAGAAACGTGTTCATACGTGCCATTTCTTTGAAGATCTGAACCTTTCATCAAGTTCAATATCATGGAACGCCGGAGTGAGTTACAGTCTTAAGCTCAAATCCAACCATTGATTTGCGTCCATCTGTTGAGAGAAAAAGCCTTAACGAGGTAAAAGGGCACCTGAAGTGGGCAAGGCTTCAAGGTAAGGGGTTCAAACCCACAGCTCAACGGTGCACCTTTGTTTCAACATGGGCTTAAACATGAAACCTACAGCTCAACGTTACACCTTTGTTTCAACATGGATTTCCTGTTCGATAGACTAGCTTACCATAAAAAAAGAAAGAGCCGAATCCACTGCAATGGGTTGTAGGTTACGGTTCAAGTCCATAGCTCAGTGGCAGTCCTGGGTTTAACATTGAGGTTTTGGGTTGACCCAACTTGCTTATGAAAAGAAAAGTTCCAGGCAGAGAACTTTTGCACGTACACGGAAAAGGAAGGTAATTAACACGTTCGTATTGGAGCCATGCAATGCTCTTTGTTAGATTTGTAGCTTCATATCTAGATTTGAATAATGGAATTAATTCAATATCTATGATAACTAATTTTAGATTAATGGCCATGAAGTTCTCTTGATCTGGCGATTCCTTATGGAGATCTTAAGTAATCTCCAGAGGCTTGCTAACAAGTCTTCAAAAACATTTTTATATGCTTTATTATATAACAAGATAAAGAAATTGTTTTATTACGTGTTTGATTCTTCAATTCCCACGTAAATATCCTGTAAATGTATAATTATTACTGTTTTACCCTTTGAAAATCTTGTGAAAATTTTGCTTTGAAAATCAGTCCAAAGGAACTAGTTTGAATTTGTGGGTCCCACTATGATGTACATGGTATATTTGTTCCGTCCATCGTTTTATAGGAATATTTTGAGACATAAAAAAAAATGATGCAGATTCAACACTCAGGTAGCCCACACCATAGGAAATAGTGTCCTGAAGAAGTTTTTAATGATAAGTGTTCGATTCCCTTTTTCCTGTTGTGTGCTCCACTTGAGCTTCAGATCTGCCTCATATTTTGGCTCATGCCATAAATTCAACTGGCATAATGGATGGACGGTGTGGATAATTGACATGCATCTTGGTGGCCCCATAAATATTTTGCAACTTTCTCAATTTTGATGCCTAAAAAGTAGGCAGTCAAGTCAAGCAAGGTAAATATGCTTGGGGAAGTAATTATTACCCATTTACAGCATATTTAGTGATGAATTGAAAAATCAAAAGGATTACATGGGATCTCCACCATGAACGGCCATGATCAAGAGGGACGTGGATTGCGTCCTACCCCTGCCCGGATGCATTACTGTCCATATAGACCTGCGGAGGGGCCCACCGTGATGTATCCGTTTATCAACTCTGTCCATCCATTTTATAAGATCATTTTAAGGTATGAGTCTAAAAAGGAGGAGGAAGATCCAACGCTCAAGTGGGCCACACCAAATAGTGATGGGAATTTGGTGGTGTCATCACCACAATAGCGCGCTACTATAGTGATGATGTCACAAGGGTCCGCTCACTATTTGGTGTGGTCCTGAGTGTTGTATCTGCCTCATTTTTGGGCCCATATCCTAGCATGATCTCATAAAATAAATGGATAAAGTGGATAAACGGAAACATCATGGTGAGCCCCTCTACAAGTTTGTCCGGACAGTAATGCGTCCACAGAGGGGTAGGACGCAATTCACGTTCGATCAAGAGAGCCTTGTGTAACGCCCCGGATTTTCACAACCCGAGTTCTAGACCCGTGTTTGAAGACCCGGGCGTTAGCCTATGAAGAAAATCCACGTTTCAGTCCCTTTTCAACTGTCATTCTAAGAAGGGTGTTCACTGCGGAAGAAAACAAACCATGCATATAGGAAAGATACAACAAACATCGCAGAGTGGTACCCATAAGGCTTATACAAACCGAATATCTCGAATTTAATTCAGAAGACACTAATAAACAATTACAATTATATACAAAATTTAAAGCAGCAACCATGAAACACGGCTCTTCGATCTATGACATCAGCATAACCTGAGCATCCTGCTCCATTCCAGTATAACCTGTACATTATTCAAATCACCTACACCAACTGTACGGTTGAAATTTAACAGCATGAGTGACCAGCTCAGTGTGAGGTCCCCTCAAGATTACACACTAACACATTAATCAAGAATAAAAAAATGTACAAAACATCTATGATGCAATCTTTCTTAAATGCATGAATGCATGCACATGTCCCTCAGCCTGGGGATGTACATCCAGCTGGAAAATGTGGTCTGGAAGTCCCTGAGGACACACATCAGCCCCACAATGCAAATCCATCAATTGGTGATCCGGAAGTCACTAAGGAACACATCGGCCCCACAATATCACGAGTGGTCATCACCAGCGAAAATACCAAAGGTACGTGCTCTCAGTGAATGACTCACTCTATGGTGGTCTAGAGCCAGCGAAAATACCTCGAGGGTACGTGCTCTCAGCAACCAGACCACCCGACGGTAATATGGCTCGTCACCACACGTCCCGTCTGTGCCATGATATGCATGATTAAACCAACCATTATTATTCCAATTTACAACCAAACCAATTATGACATTCCCTTACAACTAGTGGCCTTTCATCACAATAATTCTCCAAAATATTTCCACATGAGTCCAACTAGGGACATAATCAATAATTTATCTCACAGGACCATTAGTCCATCAAGTCCATCGGGAATCCCAACCACTCATCTCAATAGGACATTCAGCCCAACAAGTCCATATAAGGACGCCATCAAAAATATTTCCATACTAGTCCAGCTAGGGGCATAATCAAGATCTCATCTCATTTAACATTTAGTCCAACACTTCCATCTAAGGACACCTATCAGGAATCTTTCCAATAAATCGCTTCCAAAGGCCACCAGTTTAAGGTCCCATCAAATATAGGTGATCGCAACCATTCAAATTCATATTCCACTTTCATATTCCAAACATGAAGAATGAAAATGACAATTCCAAAATTCGTAAATAATTCACAGTTATAAAGAAATTCATGTATAACAAGATTAAACATATGATTTATGACAAAATCAAACAACAGAGGTAATCATGAGACAAGAGTAAAGTTTTCAGTCATATATGAGTAAATCTATTACTTAATTAACATGTAGGCGGAAAGCTCAAGGGGAGGAATCATCACCTTAAGATTCGAAGCGTCTTTCAATGTTGCTTGAAGCATGTACACGCTCGCTAGAATTCGACCCTACCATGTTTTAGACCATTTATGCGGTTAGATTGTCATATCCATAATTTATACGGTTAAGATCAACCCTATGGTGGTGGCTCTAAATTTTTTTAAGGAGTTGGCCTATACAATCTAAATTCAAGTTTTATGATTTAAATGACCTATTTAATACTTTAGGAAGGTGGTGGATTCCATAGATGTGACCCCATGAAGATTTTATACTTTACATGCAGAAATGGTTTTTGGCTAAGTTTGGGTCCAATTTGTGATCACAAGGGGCTATCTTTTGGAGAAATAAAATGACCACTTCACAGACCAATGTATGGTCTATAAAACTCATAAAACAGATATCTTTGTTTGCATGTGTGCAATTTTTAACAAAGGCCCAAACATGGGTACTTGGAGTTGTGCAGAAATGGTAGTGCAGAAATGATTTTGGCCCAACTTTGGACAAGTCCCACCATCAAACGGGATCACCTTTTGGTGTGTTGTCAAGTCCCCCTGGTAGACCTATGCATGGTCTCTAAAACCCATAAGGTAGGGCCTGCTGGATATGTATAAATATTTTTTGGTGCGGGGCCAAACATGAGCACTTGGAATTTCTGCACAGAAATTCATGCGCACCATATCATGGCCCCATCTTGGGATCAACTTTCCGACCATATGGGGCCTACCTTGGCCCAGGTAATATATTATTTTTCTAGCCACATATATAGACAGAAAATTCCAATTGGTGGCCCCCACATAGCTCATACATGGGCCCCACCACGGGCGCCCAAAGATGGCCCAAAACTTACAAAATCAGACATACTATTTTCAGCTATGTCAGCCCCAACTTTGGGCCCACCTCACCAACGCATGGGGGCTATTTCCAGAGAAGTTGTGGGATATTCCAATACACTGATATGTGGAAAGGACATCCTCATGGTAGGACCCTTATATACAGATCGTGGGGCCCACCATGAGGTCTCAAAAAGGCTTACTTACAACATCATTATGGTACTTAGAAAATTTTCCAACAACCAGAAATACAAAGGAAGAAGAGGTTTACACTTTGCTTTGATACGACCCACTAGAGTTTCAGATCCAGTTCATTTTTGGTGTGCAGCCATAAAACTAGCTAGAGAAGCTGATGGACAGGGTGGATTATACAAATACATCACGGTGGGTCCCAGAATCATGCCCATAAGGGGCCATAGCGTTACTGACGCTGCTGTCCAGCAGCCAATTTTATTTTTTTTTTTTTTTTTTTCTTTCTTTCTTTCTTTCTTATTTTCCCACAAGATGTGGGTCTAATTGGGAAATCTAATCCGTCCATAAGATTGACCAGCTTAATGTGGGTCTAACGAGCCCCGATTTGGATATGTTTCGTTGTACAGAAACATGATAGTGGGCCTTGGAAAGGTTTCAATGGTCTGTATTGTTTCTTCCGGCACGGCCCACTAGAGATCTGGATCTTCTTTATTTTTCAGCCCCTTGCCTAAAATGATATGGAGAGACAGATGGACGGCATGGATGTATCATAGTGGTCCCCACACATGGGGCCATTTTCACGCCCAAAAACCCACTTTACGTTGGAGCACGCTGGAGCTTCCTCATCTCCTTTCTTTCCTTCTTTTTCTTTTATTCTTTTCCTATCTCTTTTCTCTTCCTTTTAATATAAGTGGGTCTCATACATAGTCGATCCACTCCATCCATCAGGTTCCCCAGCTCATGGGGGACCCAACAAGCTCAGTATTGGGTATGTGAATAGGTCTACAAACAGCAAGGTGGACCGAGGAAGTTTTGACAGTGGACATCATGTTCTCCACTGTTTCCTGTGGTGCGGTCCGCTTAAGATTTGGATCGGCTTCATATTTGAGCCTTGGCCCTAAAATGATCTGGGAAAACAAATGGACGGTGTGGATCCAGCATAATCACCAAGGTGGGTCCCACAAGTGGGGACCCCACTGAGCCACGCTGACGCTGGACGGTTCCAGCGTCCCTGTCTGGACGGTTTCCTCCTTTTTTTTTTCTTTGTTTTCTTTTTTTTTTTCTTCTTTGTTCATATCAAGTGGGGGCCCACTTAGGAAAGATCAATGCCATTCATTAGGTTCCCTAGCTCATGAGGAACCCATAGAGCCCTATATTGGGCAGGTGATTCAGCTTAGAAACATCAAGGCGGGCCAAGGAAGTTCTCAATGGTGGACGATCGTTCCCTCAGTGGGGTCCACCTAAAATTCCGATCAACTTCATCCTTGGGTCCCCAACCCAAAACGGTATGGCCAAAGGGTTGGACGGCTTGGATGGCTATTAAACATTATGGTGGGGCCCATAATCAGTGGGTCCCACATATAGTTTGGATCAAGCTGATTTTATATCATCCCTCCATCCAAAGGTGTAACCCCTTTTGTAGGGTTAGGATTTCATGCATGTACATCGGGGTGGCCCACCTCATCATCACCATCACAATCATCATCTAAGCAAAATCAACATAAAAAAAAATATAAAATGTTGAGTGAAGAGGGTGTACTCACCTTGATCTCCTTGATCAAGGGCCGAGATCGAAGATGGCCCACTCAGATCTTTCATACAAGCACCCTCACATGAATGTGGAAGGCATGGATGGAGTAGAAGGATGGAGGAAGTGAAGGGGGAGAGACTCTTATAATCTTTCCTTTTTTTTTATTATTTATTTTATTTTTTAAATGAAGGGATGGTAGAGGACGTGGGGGCATGGGAGAGGAATGGGGGTGTCATCATGGCACCCCATCATTACACTACTCTCTCTTTTATTATTTATTTACTTTTTATTAATTTATTCATTTTTTTATTATTTTATATAATAATTAAGTGTAATAATTACAAGGGAGGGAAAATGATTGCTTGGGAGACCGTGTAGTGGGCCCCACATTGGGTGGCCCCACACGAGTGTGCACAACCACATTTTTTTTGGTGTTTTGATTAAATGTCCATATCTTTGCGCTCGGGTATCAGATCGACGCACTGTTTTCGCCGTTGCGATCGCTAGGACGGCGCGGTCAATATGACAGAGGTTTTGGGATCTCAGGACTTTGGTCATTTGGGTGCGAACTACGCACTGCCAGTCCGAGACACCAGGAGTCGCACACACATTGACGAAAGAGTCACGGAAGGGCATTACACATACACATATACTTTGGATTCTCACGGTAACACCCGAGTACAGAAAAGTACGGGGTGTTACACCTTGTGACCTTTAATACAACATCTCCTACTTAATCAGAAGAGCCAAATACACTACTAGGTTTTAACTAACTTTTTTTTTTTTTTACACACATAGGAATCGAGGACCTCCTTGTTGAAATCCACAGGGTCTACCATTGAGCCATGAGTAAAGACCCAAGTTTTAACTAGCCGAGCAGTAATTAAATGAAGTTAAAAAGTCCCACAGTTTATGCTAAAAAGCTCCATCATCAAATCATCAAATAGTAATGTGGCCTTTGCATCACCAAATTCGAATCTTATTAGGTGTGGTTGGCTCCACGGTTTCATGATCTAAAATAAAAAAGTTCCTTTATAAGAATTTCCAAAAAATTGTAAAATCAGCAGCACTCTTTTGCATTGTATCAAAAAATTGTAAGCTCAGCTCCTTCAGTCTGTGTTTGAACTGAACTCACTGGTACAGAATGGGTCCAGGCCTGAGTTTCAGGCCTAGTAACTTACTAGGGTCAGTGCTTAGTCCCTAGTGTCAAACCTGTTGGGGAAGCCGGCAGCAGAAGCGGAACGGCGCCGAACACGTGAAGCAATGCGAAATCAAACAAGTAAACAAGATGCAATCAATCACACACAAGCACTCACTACAAGAGACTCCGAATTTTTCGTGGAAAAACCCCTCAATGGGTAAAAAACCACGGCACAAAGCGATCCACTATGAATATCAGAAGATTATAGAGATTGACAGCCCACTAGCAAGGAAAAATAGAGAAAACGCCAAGTTCTCTCTCACGCACACCTCTCCCATCTTCCTAACACGAATAGAAAACCTTGGACACCTTAGGATGCACATTTAGGTCAGATTACAACTCCTTAAATAAGTAATATTCCGAAATTAGAAACACCTTGCGCAGTACTGCGAACTGCACAAGAAATCCGTGTGCGTAGCCGACCGGTCGGCCAATGCACAGACAGTGCAGGGAGAAAAAACTATTTCGTGCCTCACCACCGGCGGAGCCCCCTGCAGAAAGGTCGGCCGACCAGTCTGGGGCATAAGAAAAAACTGTCCATGGGATTCTTCACTACATCTGGGTCACGCTGTCTGGCTGGTCGGAGCACCTAATTTGAGCATAGTTTGAAGACTATCCCAACAATCTCCACCGAGGCTTCAAACGACGAATCAACACCATCCTTGCAACATCATCTCATCTTCAATCATAGCTCAACCGCTTCTCGTGCCACCATTCACCCTATCCTTGCAAATTCATGCCTTTTTCCGCTCTTCTCATGTGGCCCTTGGGCACTTGTCACATACGAGTAACCGTGGATCTCGCTGCCGTTCCCATAGCTCCACCGTGAATTGTGCTCCCGATCAACATGTAAAGATGGCCACACCTCCGTGCCTTCATACACACGAGTGCCCCCTTCATCACTTCACAACAACGATCGCGACCGATAAACACAGACCCTTTCGCCTCGAATGCACCAAGAGAAATCACATTCATCTTCATCTTGAGGACGTGCTTCACATCTTCCAGGACTCTTTCGACCCCATTGAACATCCTGATGCGCACAGTACCTAATACCCATAACCTTATGAGCGACTCCATCGCCCACAAACACCGATTCTCCACCATACTCCCTGTATGTCGTGAATGAACTCCGGTCAGGACAAACGTGACATGAAACCCCTGAATCAAGGATCCACTCACTACCGTGAGATCCCTTGCCAGATATAGTCAGAACTTCATAAAAATCGCCACCGTCCTCTATTGTATTGGCTCCATCTCCAGAAGAATTTTCATATTTCTCTTGCCTTAACCTGGGATTCTGATAATCCCCTCTCATGTGGCCCTCCTGGCCACAATTCCAGCACTTCACCTTAGCTTTACCTTTGCCCTTGGCCCTAGATCCCGATTTCAAATATCCTTCATGCTCAGAACTTCTTCCCCTCATAACCAGTGCCTCTAAGGAATAACAAGAAGACATGTCACCGCTTTTCTTTCTCATCGCCTTTGACTGGAGGGCTGAGATAACGGTCTCGACGCTTATGGTTTCCCTCCCTGCGCATACAGAGTACCTGAACGACTCATATGAATCTGGAAGAGAATTCAACAGGATGCATGCTTGATACTCATCCTTCATCGGTTCATCAATCTCCACCAACTTGCAAACCAGCCTATTGAATGTGCTCAGGTGGTCCTCCACCTCAGTTTCCTCAGTCATCCTCAATGTGAACAACTGCATCAACACGTACATGCGATTCTCTAGAGATTTCTTGGCATAAACCTTCTCTAGCTTCGCCATCGTTTCAGCCGCAGTCTTCTCCTTCATGACATGATAGAGAACATCATTCGTAAGGTTTAATAGGATTGAGGTTCTAGCCTCCTTATCGAGCCTCGTCCACTCATCGCCTTTTATAGCCTCGGGTTGCTTTCCAAGAGTTCCATCAAGCCCTTGCTGAACCAGGAAGGATTCAATCTTCACCTTCCATAGCTCAAAGTTATTTTTCTCAGAGAACTTCTCTATATCAAACATTGCGGTCGATCCCATCTTCTCGTCTCAGATTCGAATATACTCCACCCCAACTTTAGCTCTGATACCACTTGTTGGGGAAGCCGGCAGCGAAAGCGGAACGCCGAACGCGTGAAGCAATGCGAAATCAAATAAGTAAACAAGATGCAATCAATCACACACAAGCACTCACCACAAGAGACTCCGAATTTTACGTGGAAAAACCCCTCAACGGGTAAAAAACCACGGCACAAAGCGATCCACTATGAATATCAGAAGATTACAGAGATTGACAGCCCACTAGCAAGGAAAAACAGAGAAAACCCCAAGTTCTCTCTCACACACACCTCTCCCCTCTTCCTAACACGAATAGAAAACCTTGGACACCTTAGGATGCACATCTAGGTCGGATTACAACTCCTTAAATAAGCAATATTCCGAAATTAGAAACTACCTTGCGCAGTATTACGGACTGCACAAGAAATCCGCGTGTGCAGCCGACTGGTCGACCAATGTACAGACAATCCAAGGATAAAAAACTGTTTCCTTCCTCACCACCGGCCGGAGCCCATTGCAGACAGGTCGGCCGACTGGTCTGGGGCATAAGAAAAAACTGTCCATGGGGTTCTTCACTGCATCTGGGTCACGCTGTCCGGCCGATCGGAGCACCCTGTTCAAACATAGTTTGAAGACTATCCCAACAAAACCGTTCAGCCTGGCTAGCATGGTTGGTCATACTACATATCGCAATTAGCCTGGCACATGCACGATTTCTCATCTAGCTCGTGGGATCTTTGAACTCATGGGTCGAGCTTGGATATGCTTGGAGGAAAAAAAAAAAAGGATTTTATAAAAATGAGCCAGAAATGTAAGGTGGTTACATTGGAAATGGAGAGCTTGCTTCGTGAAAAAAAATAAACCAAGAGCATATGTTGCTTCTTCCCTTTCCTTCATTTCTAACCTCCAATTTATGAAAATGAATTATCGCAATTTAAAAGAGTTTGTGATCCCACATAGACTCTACATGCTGACACAGGGCCAAGATGTCATCTGTGCGGTGAATAAAATGCCAATCCATTTTAAATTGGTCCACACATAAAAAATAGTGGACTCCTTGTTTATAAAAAACTTACATATCCTAAAAGTATTTGTAAAAATGTATTTTCGATATATTGTGATTTTCGGACCACTTAAAAATTTATGGGCCCAAGCATTAGGTCGCAAGGGTTGGTACAAACTGAAACATGGATTAGATGTCCTGAAAATACACCATGCCAATATGTGTGACCAAGTATGGAGGTGTGTGTTGAGCGATGAATTCAAATTGTAAGGTGGTTCCACTATTTGTCATTCTAGCTTATGAGTGGATCAATGTACCTTCATTGCAAACAACATAATTTTATTGCAAACGAGATCTCGATTGTGGCATATTTTCCTTACATTTTGTTTGGCACCTTGGATTTGGTGGTAAATAGGTATATTTCAAATCCAAATAGTTGTTTTTTAGATTCCGCAGCCTTGGATTTGGATGTAAACAGAGTTGGAGGTATTTCAAATATGCTTTTTAGGTGTGTTTTGAAATCTTAACAAAATGCCATGATTTCAATGTAATCCAAAGGAAATGCCTTTTTGGCCTCCTTTTTCAAGGGCTTGAGAGTTGCACATATAACAAAGGCGTCTTGGACTACTAATCTATTTAACACATGGCACGCTAATGATACTCCAAAATAATCCAATTATCAGCTGCAACACTAAAATCACGTCAATTGAATGATTTGAGCCATCCAAATGTTAGACATCTAAATGGATAGTTAAAAGACATCGATGAGTTGCTTGTTTGTGATCTTTGCACTTGTGGCCCACCGAAGGCTCAAAATTTCCTTTGTTTTTTGGCCAAGCACAGATATTTTAATGGGCTTATTACAATTATTCTATCAATATTACACACAGAGTTACTTAATCAATGTAAGTCTTGTGAAAATACAAAAAGAACTCCAATGCCCTCCAAGTATAAGCTCCCAACAGAAGACTTAGATTCTAGTGCATTTCAACCAAACACAAATAAGGATTCAGAGTTACCTTGAATCCAATGTAATTATAATTTGGATTCTAATGCATTTCAAATTCAAGCCCCTACCCTTTCACAAATCATTTGAACACTGAGTGCAACCAATGAGGATAGCTGAATCACTACATCCCGTCTCTAATCAATCTGCCACAATGCGGGGGACACTAGTAATTCCATCAAACGTCAAGTCGAGTAGACTCTAACATGCCCTTGCATCATACCCACACACAATTCAAATACAATCCCTCATTCACACACGTGGCCTTGTGTTTGATTGAATTGGCAGTAAAAATGTACCTCATGTGTTCCAATAAATTTAAGTTACTTGCATGACACTTATAAATTTTCTAAGTGCATGCGTATCAACCATCATCCTCTATCAGCGCATCCAAGTTTTCTTAACAACCGTATGCATTTGTCGTCTACCATGGTTTTCCCGGTTACGACATATCATATGCATTCACGTACCCACGTTCTTGTCATTCATTTCTTTAAATCAAGCAATTGAAAAGATATGCACTCACGGGCCCATGCTCTTGTCATTCATTACTTTAAATCAAGCAATTGAAAATATCTTTCTCAATATGGATGACGCCTAAAACAAAGTACAAAGCTAACTAGCAAACCCAATTCAGAGCGTTAGAACCGTTTACTTTTTAATTTAAACATTTCATTTGAAACAATGAATATCTTTCTATTTTAGAAATCATAATTTCCACATTTTGGACGGATTAAATTAATTTAAATATATAAACTATTAGATTATATCCACATTTTGGACGGATTGGATCAATTTAAACATATAAACTATTAGATTATATCATACACTTGAACACTTCTAACTTACCGTATTCCACCAGAGCAGTTTACAACTCTTTCTTGATTTGAGAAGCCAAACCCCCATCTTTTGCGAGTTCACTGTGCATCTGTTGCGACTCAGTCTCCAGCGTATGTCGCCACCTGCTGGGGCCCACATTATGCGATGGACCAATGATATGAACCATCCACATTCTTTATTTTACTATAAATAATATATTTTTCAATAATCATGCTTCAGTGACAGTTATAACCTCCGATTTTTAAATTCGAATGCGACCTGTTGAAATTACTTTACAATGTTATAAATTCATTGACAGATGTTGATGGGATTATCATCCGTTTGGAATTAGTTTCTTAAAGTGGACAGAGAATCCGGAACATGATAATTCGGATAATTGGACTACTGAACATTTTGCAAATGACCATGATTAAGAGAGCCTCGTGGCCATGATCAAGGGCTACTAGGCTCAGTACTGCTCAAGTCCGAAAGGCCAAACCGTTCAGCAAAGCCGGCGTGGCTGGTCATACTTAGCGGATTTGGTCTGAGCATCTCAATAGTAGCATTGGAACGAGCGTGACTGCTTGGTTTCTCGCCTGCTAGCCCAGCTGGAAGACACCAAGGCATTTCAACAGCAGGTTTCAGGCTCCAGTGCTAGGGAGACACAGTAAACCCTATGGTGGGTGTGTGAATCGTATGACTAACCATGTGAGGGCATTGACCAAGCTAACAGGGTGGGTGCAGTGCATGACTAATAATAAAATAAAAAAAAGCATACTGCTTGTCTCATGGGATCTTTGCATCGGAAAAAGAACTTAGGTGGGGCCACCATGATGTTTGTTAGAAATCCACCCTGTCCATACATTTTGTGAGCTCATTTTAGGACATGCAAAAAGAATGAACTGGATACAAGACTCAAGTGGGCCTCACTAAAGGAAAAGGTGGGAGGAAAATTTCTACCGTGGAAACCTTCTTGGGTCCAAAGTCATGTTTATATGCCATCTATACTGTTCATAACGTCATTCCTAGTGGGATGAACTGAAAACACAAATATTATCTTGATTCAAAACTTCTGTGGCCCCACGAATATTTCAACTGCAGATGTTCAATCCTTAAGTTCGGCCCACTTGAGTCTTGGATCCAGCTAATTTTTGGTCTCATGTCCTAAAATGAGCTCACAAAACAGATGGACGGAGCAGATTTCTCACAAACATCACGGTGGGCCCCACGTAGATTCCCAGCACAGGAACTTCCTGCCAAAGGCTTTTACAGGAAATCCGCGTCCGTGCCATGTGCTTAGCTCGTGTGTCGAGCCTGAGATGCTTGGACGGAAAAAGGATTAAATGTAAGGTGGCTACGTTGTGGAAACTGATAAGTGGAGAGCTTGGTGCCTGATGACAAAAATTCAACTTTAAGCATACGCCTCTTCTTTCCTTATCTTCATCTCTAACCTCCCACTCATGAAAATGAATGATTTCAATTGAAAAGAGTTTGTGATCCCACACAAACTCTACATGCTGACACATCGGCATTCATTCGGTAACCATGTTTGGAGTAGAGAATACAGTGCAGATATCCTGAAAATAGTGATTGGAATCTGGTGATGTCATTCATTTCCACAGTAGAGCGATACTCTGGCGGACATGATGGGTTATGCGCAGGCGCTCAAACATTTTATACACAACACGCCTTTAATTGAATTAAGATGTCTAGAATACGTGACCCCAAAATCTAATCGATCTTAACCTTTTACTTGTTGATTTTGCTGTCTCATCCCAACCGTCTATTAACCGTACACCAATTGACCATTTAGAATACGGAACGACTCAAACTTTTTGTTTGGGTACACTAACGCACACCATTTGCTCCAGTAATTTTGAGTTACTTATGTGAAACATAGAAAATTTCTAAACGCGGCGTATCAAGCAACAACCTCCGCCAGAGCATCGAAGTTTTCTTATAACGAGCAACAAGCGCGGAACTTTTGCATTCGGAGCTCCTAGCCAAGCGCGCACGTTAACAAGCCCGGAACCATACAAGCCCGGAACTTTCCCAATTTGGATGACACTAACGAAGTACTACCAAGCGAAATAGCAAACCCAATTCGAAATATTAGAACCGTTTATAACACTGAATATCTTTCTATTTTAGAAATCATAATTTGAAATTCACAGTTTGGACGGTTTGGATGAATTTAAACGCTTACACTATTATATAATATAGGGTACTCTAACTTGCCGTACTCCACCAGAGCATGGAACAAAGTCTCTTTCTTGATTTGCGAAGCCAAAACCCCCATCGACCGGGGTGCGAATTAGGTGTTACCCTGGGAACAGCCCAGTGGGTGTTACCCAACGTGAATGATTTTTTGTAGATCCACTCCGTCCATCCGTTTCTACAACAAAATTTAATATGAGGTTCCAAAAATTAAGAAGATCCAAATCTCAAGTGGACCATACCACTAGAAACAGTGTGATTGAGTGCCCCACCATTAAAAATTCTAAAGAGCCCATCGTAAGGTTTTAGTAATGTTTATTTGAAATCCAAGTTCTTGAAAATGTCAATAAGGGCTTGATTAACGGAAAATATTAAGATTAGATTGATCTAAAACTTTTGTGGCTCACAAAATATTTTTAATGGTTATTCATCCCTGTTTCTAGAGGCGTGGTACACCTAAGATTTTTATATTTTTATGGTTTGTATTACATTCTAAAATGATATGAAAAAACAGATAGACGGCGTAGATATATAAAAAAATACATCAATACGGCCTCTAACGGTTAGAGTAACACCCACTAAGCTGTTCATGGGGTAACACCTAATTCGCGCACCATCGACCATCGTATTCGTATCCGAGTTCGTTTGGTCTCTGTCGCGACTCGGTATCCAGCGTATGTATCCACCCACTATGGCCCACATATTGAGATGGTCCAGTGATATGAACCGTCAATATTCTGGATACTACTATAAATAATGTATTTTCTAATAATCGTGGTTCAGTGACAGTTAGAATCTCTGATTTTCACATTCGAATGTGAGCCGTTGAAATTTCCTCACATTGTTTTAAATTCATTTACAGATGTTGATGGATTAACATCCGTTCGGAGTTAGTTTCTTAGGGTGGACGGTGTCGTAGAGAATCCGTAACATGGATGGTTTGGATCATTGGACTACTGAACATGTGGGCCCAGCAGCGGCCCATGCTGGATCTTGAGTTTCCACATAGAAAAACCTTTTCCTTCATTTCCCCCGTTTTCCGGCCCCAATCTTTCTTCCGTCTGCAGATGTGGAAAGCCTCCTCCGCTCTCTCTTTACGCTATGCCCTTCCTCTCCAAACCCTCCTTCCCTTTCTCCACCGGGTCCACATCCTCCTCCACCTCCGACCCTCCCTCACAGCCCCATGCGCAAGATAGCACCGACGGCGCAGTGGAGCGCCGGATCCGGGAGGCGGAGGACCGGCTGCGGGAGGCGATCGAGGAGCTGCAGCGCCGGCAGCGTCACGCCCGCGGCCGTCACCCATCGTGCGAGCATGCGGACGAGTCGTGCGTCGCCAATGCCATCGGCAACCTTTGCCAGAGCTTCCTCCTCTCCTATGGAGTCCGCGTAGGCATTGGAATCCTCCTCCGCGCCTTCAAGCTCGTCCGTCGCCAGTCCTACGCTTCCCTCCTTGATCTCAAGGTCTCTCCCTCCCTCCCCCCTCTCTCTCATTTGCGTAGATTCCTTTAATTCCGCTGATGATGTCAGGATTGGGTTCCGATATTGTCCTGACTTTCATTGATTATGGATTTGTCTGATTTTTATATGGGGAATGGAAAATGGCAGAATTTTTAGACATTGTTTTATGTATTTTCTATTGTTGTCGTGAGATTAGAACCTTGAGCTGAATTGGATTGTTTTCTGGTTGCATTGAGTATTCTGCATCATTGGTTGGTCTCCGAAGAGTGAAATTGGAATGACTTTTGTTGCTTCTTGTATAGCTTGGAATATATGTTTATGTTTAATGGAATTCACCCGCATGGATTGGATGACCAAGTTTCGTTGATATTGGTTTTCTCATCAGGATTGCTTTAATATGAAGATCCAGTAATTGTGGCCCACGCGTGGGTTATGGGAAAGTTTAGGGCTCGTTTGGTGGATTTGGGATCCCATGGAATCTAGTGGATTTCAGTCTGTTCAGAATTGAGTAGGTTTGAAATCATAACTTTGAGGTGAGAGTTCAAAAGAGCTCTTTTGGAGGATTTGGATTCATCTCAAAATCAGATCCCTCCAATTCCTTGCTACCAAAACGATAATAAAATAAAAAATAAAAAAAATGGCAAGTCTCTACAAATCCCTCCAATTCCATGATGCCAAACAAGCCCTCAGGAATCTTGATTGATAAAGCCCATGATCCACTACAGGACCTAACTTGTGTTGATTTGGACTGCTTATTTATAAGTTTGAGGCCCAAATATCAAGATTTGTAGTTTGTTATTTGTGAAAAATATAGAGGCTGATTTAAAGATGGGATTGAAGATATGGGGAGATGTGATTGAAAGATATAGGGGCTAATTTGAAGATGTGATTGAAGATTTGGAGGATTATTTCTAAGATTTTCTTTTATTATTATTAAGCTTTTATCATCTTAGGTAGATTAGATTGATTTGAAATCAATTATGTTTGATTTGAAATTGTTAGTGCACTTTTCCGTGGCATACTAGTGTACCTTGTTTTTCAATCACTTACATCAGTGAGTCTAGTGTCGGTTGAGCCCAATGAAGACGAAGACCGAAGACTCAGATGGCCCCGCTGCATCAAGGAATAAGATACAGGTAAAAGTGATGCCTTGATGTGCCTTAGCCTTGACCAAAACCCAACCCCTTAACCTCTTTGATGACCTTGACCATATTAGGGAACATTTAGTCATCATAGATTGGCTCTAGGTGTCCCAAAACATCACCTAAATCTTGGCCTAAGTGAGAGGGTTGAAGAATGGATGGGTCAGCAACTGCCAGGCTGAACCCAGGCCTGACCGACCGGTCAAGACCGGTCGGATGGACTGGGTCCCAAGTTGGACAGCAACCTCCCTGTCTTCACTGGCCTTTGGCCTACCGGTCGGGACCGTTTGGGACCGGTCGGAAGGAGTCGTTTTTGCCCGTTTTATGACCGTTGGAGCTCATTTTTCCTATATAAGGAGCTCGGTTTTTTTGGTATAGCAGAGAGGGTTTTGAGAGCCTATTACCCACACATTATGTACATCATATGGGGCCTCAAAAGGGGAGTGTTTCAAGTCATATCCCTTGTGTTTAATCACAAGTGAGGGCATTCAAATGCAAACTAGAGATGACTTGATTCCTCTCTCAATTTTAGAGGTGAGACACTATTCCATATAGGCATATCCCTTGTCCAAGACCTCTAGAAGACCCTCTAGGTGAATCTCCTAGTTAGATCAAGCCACATATCACATGTAAGAGATTCAACCATCCTCCTATCATCTTGGGCATCTCAAAGGCATCACATGCAAGGTGTTTGATCGAGTGTGGCTGAGGCATTGGCGACGCAACGGCAACACGATCGTGGGAGCAAGGGAAGCTGATTGAAGCACGAGAGAGCAGAGATCAAGCAACCAGAACCAGCGCTACAAAGGGACTCAATCCGACAAGTAAGGTTGTCTTGTTAGGAGTCCATCCACTCAATTCCTTGTGGGAGTTGAGTGTAGAGTTTGTTTGACAAACTCGATTTAGGGTCGTTAGCCGATCCTTGGCTGTTAGTTGGCCTAAATTCAGGGAAGTCAACCGTTCCTTGGCTCGTTAGTCGGCCTAAACAAAGTCTCCAAGGGGGAGCCACCAACACGGGTGTAAACGTGTAGGTTGGGAGGAACCTGTAAACTCCCCGGTTGGGTAGATCCGATTTAAAACACTTTTGTTGGGAGGAACCAGATTTAAACTCCCCAGTGAATGCCGGTGTGCTCAAAGGAGTTGAGTACTTGAACCGGGAATGGAGTAGACCCAAAGTCGAACCACTATACATGCTTGTATTTGTGATTGAATTGAGCACATTAATATCTTAGCATTGTTAGTTTAATTGTCTAATTATGAATGCTTGATAGGAATGTATGCTAGGCACTAATTAGGCACATCCACACACAAGATGTACTTTCACTAGTTGTGTAGACTTGAGCTCATTGATCCACTCTCATAAGTCTACATAGGTTGCATAGGTTAGGAGCTTGATTAGTTAAATCTTTTGATTGGCCTATGCATGCTTTAGACTAGGTTGTTTATTGCTTAACCATATGCTAGTCTTGTGATTGGACCCACTTAGGCTTGGAAGCTGAAGTGTTCTTGCTTACTTAGTTTGATTTGTTGAATTATATAAGTAGGCGAAAAGAATTTAAAAAAAGGTCCTAATCACCCTCTCCTATGGGTTTAGCCATAATTCTAGTTGCTCTTTAAGCTTCCGCACGTGTATGCATAGGGTGTCGTGTTAGACTACCCGACGCAATTTCAGAAATCAAGCTCTTAGTTGGGGGATTCTTATTGAAAATTCATTTAGGGTCTATAAAAGGGTAGGTGGTGTAGGAGGTAGATCAATTCGTGTAGGTGGTGGACAATCTCACTAATCAAGTGGGGGAGCTCCATCATTGGAGAGAATCTGAAGGCTGAAGTTGGAGAACATAGACATGTAGGGGAAGGTCCGCACTAAGGCCCTAATCAACAATGGCCTGCCTCGGCCTACAAAGACACCAATGATTAAATCCTTTGATTGTTGGAATGTGACAGGAAATCCAAAATGGAGGTAGAAATTCCGAAAACAATGAAGAGATCCACAAAGTCAAAGGAACATTTGGCATATAAAGTGACCGATGCATTAATGTTGGACCTACTCTTGAATTCACTAATGAGTCAATTGGGGGATCTACTAATAGTGACAGTCAAATTTATAGACATGCCAATGAGTCTCAACCCTTAAATTAAAGCACCTTTGCAAAAGATGACAGTGGCATGAAAAGAGGGCAAACATTATAGGATCCACGAAAGAACTTTAGAGTCACCACGAATAAGTTAGCACCCACAAGAGCGCAAGCAAAAGAGACATCATCTACAATTGAGTCCAACAAAGGTTGTACTAAGCCAATGTGTAGTGTTGCACGACCAACTTCTACCAAAGAAGAAAAGATTCGTCGTAGAGGTTATACAAGTCCAAAGGTTGATATTGGTATCTAACTCGAGGACAAGTTCTTTCGAAGTTGGAGAGAATTGATGTAGGCCCCAGCATGTGTTGATTTTGGAATGTTTATTCATAGTTTTGAGGCCTAAATATTAAGATTTGCAATTTACTATTTGTGAAAAATATGGGGACTGATTTAAAGATGGGATTGAAGATATGGGGAGATGGGATTGAAGATATAGGGGCTAATTTGAAGATAAGATTGAAGATTTGGAGGATTATTTCCAAGATTTGCTTTTATTATTATTTAAGCTCTTGCCATCTTAGATAGATTGGATTGATTTGAAAATAATTACATTTGATTTGAAATCAAGCTCTTAGTTGGGGGGATTCTCATTGAAGATTCATTGAAGATCTACAAAAGGGGGAGATGGTGTAGGAGGGTAGGCATTCTAAAATTTTCTTTGTGTGAGTTTTTTCTTGAGTATTACAAGAGAAGAAGTTTGATATCAATAAAGTTCTCTTTCTCTATGCTCTAATATTCTTATGGGTGTACTCTTATCCATTTCCTTACGATTTGGATGTTGAGATCTCATTTACTCGACAACTGGGTTGTACCAATGATGAAGTTCTTGATATGTTGGTTGTGACATTTTTTAGCTTCAAATTCGTGGGGGAGGTCAATGAGTCGGAGGTCCTCATGGCCTTCAAAATATTGCCGATATGTATTCAATGTTTAAAAAAGAAAAAAGAAGAAGGTGTGGTACTGATTCTTTTTCTTTATTTGTTGCCTGTATGGCACTAAATCAGTAAAAAATCACACCAATGCGGCCTATACATGGTACGTATTGGCTTATTGGTACTATATCTATTGCTATTGGAGCTGTTTGATACACAATGTGATACTGGTATTTTGAACCTTGTTCGCAGTGGTCTCAGGACATAAATTTTTGAGTTGTGGGCTTTGGAATTCATCACTTCTCGTGAAACAGCAACGCTTATCATGATTTGTGCAACCTTGATAAAACCATTTGGTTAGCTTCAATGGTTTTTGGGATGGCTGGGTTTCAGCCAAGATTTTGTTCACCCTCCGACACATGCTGATAGATGAAAATGAGCAAAACATATAAGGGCCTGTTTGGTAGACACCTAAAAATGAGTTCATCTCATTTTTGTTCATCGTAATTACGTATTAGAGATCATTTTTCTTTTTGGTAAGGATAAGGATTAAAAATAATTTGATAATCTTTGTTAAAATTTTCTCTTTATCAAAAAATAAAAAATAAAATAAAATCTTGATAAACAACAATCATGATCTCTAAGACATAATTATATTAACTAAAATGAGATGAACTCATTTTTAGGCGTCTACCAAACAGGCCCTAATGTTTGCCAAAGCAATTTGCTTGGATGAACAAACTATATGTGGCCTGCCTTTTGATGATCCAAATCATTCTTGTGATGGGCTTCTTCATTCATGAAAGGGACATACCGAAAATCTCCCCACTGGATGCTCACAACTGCCAACTGGGCTGATGGCTCCTGATAAATGTGAATTGTGGACTGTGATTGTCTGTAAGCAACCTGACAAAGGATAATCTAATAGTGAGATATTAGGGCGTGGCTTATCTCATGAATAATGATGGGGCAAACCAGATGAATGGCTACTGAAAGTTGGGCTTCACATGTGAAATTGCTGGGTTGAACTGAGTATTGCATTACTTGCTGTTTCTTTTGATTGAGGATCTCCTTAGGATCCACATAATTGTGAACAATTAAAAAAAAGAAAACACACACACATAATGGCATCTCCCTAAAAAGAAGAGAGGAGACATTATCAATTAAGATAATAGAATTCTGTCTTACAACAACTATGTTCTTTACCAAAGTCATTCAGTAACTGTTGGAATGATCTTTCAGAAAAAAAAGAAGCAAAAGAAAAAACTGCCAAAATGATCTCTCTAAGCTCTGGAGTTCTATAGCAAATCCATTCAAGCTTCCAAGTTCTTTATTAGGATTCAGCTTATCCTTGTGGCGACTTTGATGGTTGGACATTGAGCACAGGGTTTCGAGGATTGGTACTCCACGCTGTCCCTTCAAGGAAAATATCAAGAGGCATTCCAAAATACCTCAAAGCCAATAGAAAGGAGTGATGAGAATTATCCACATTTTGAACATCTCCCTAGGAGCTGGGCTTCAGAGCTGTTCTTTCCAAGCTAGCACAAGAGCAGCAGTCTAAAAGGTCATTTAGTCTAATCTGAATACAAGTTTGTTGAGAGGAGAGATGTCTAATTTCAAAAACAGTAAGTAATCTTCGCATGTGAAGAGTATGATGCGTACTTACCACTTAATTTTTGATAACAACTTGCTCTTGTGGCCAAGAATAGTTAAAAAAATTTGCCAATAAAAAAAAAGAGCAGTCTAGTGAAAGAACTTCATATGCCCACTCTTCCTTAAGGAAAAATCAATCCAAGTATTATCAAGTTTCCTTAATTTTAAAATTCGATTGGACTGAGTTGGAGGCCAGCCGATTTTGGTGACATTTTTCTTTCTTTCTTTCTGATTCTTCTATTGGCGCTGCTGCCTGAAGTTCTGTGTAAATTGGTCAGGACTTGTATCTCTTTTTCAATGTAATGTTCTGTCTGCAATTCTTATTCCTAGCTTAAGACTATTGTTGTCATAATAAAAGCATGCAGATTCTGTATTGATATCATAAGCATTTGGTCCCCTTACACAGCAACTTGTGTCAGAGAAAGATTTGATAGTGAGAGAAGAAGCATGTCGCATTGGGTTGCTTTTTGGTGGGTTTACTGGATCATATCATGCCCTTCGATGTTTGTTGAGGAAATTGAGAAAGAAGGAGACTCCTATGAATGCGTAAGTTCACACATCCATAATGTCCATTGATGCTTTGGAACAGTTTCTATTGATTCACAATTCCTCTTCCATATTCATAACTTAGTTAAAGGGCATGATGGAGCAGAATTCTAGCAGGTTCGGTTGCAGGATTGTCCATTTTAGCTCTAGATGATTCGAGCCGGAGGCGCACTCTTGCTTTGTATCTCTTAGCTAGGCTTGCACAGGTACATGGAAAGTTCTGAGATTGGACACAGATTAGGTACTACCCCCACCTGTCCCGAGCTTGGAACAGGCTAGGGCTCTGAGGGGCCCACCGTGAGGTATGGGTTTATCAACACCCTCCATCCATTTTGAGATATCATTTTAGGACATAGATAAAAAAAATGAGGCAAATCCAAGTCTAAAGTGGACCACACCCTGGGGATTGAACTCCCACCATTAAAAACTTCTTGGGAGCCGCACAAGTTTTGGATCAAGCTGGTTTTTGGGTTTGTATCCTAAAATGATATGGAAAAATGGATAGACAATGTTGATAAACCCATGTATCATGGTGGGCCCCTCAGAGCCCTAGCTTGTTCCGAGCTTGGGACAGGTGGGGATAGTACCTAATCCGCGTCCTCTGAGATTGTGTTGACTGTGTTATTCTGTCTTTCGATACACGATGATATAAGTTTGACTCTCTTTTTTTTCTTTTTCTTTTTTTGTGTGTGTGATTTCTGTTCTAACACTTGATACAGTGTGCTTATAATTCTGCAAAATCAAAGAATAAGTTTCACCTATGGGGAAGCCATTGGAGACATGGAGATTCTTTACTATTTGCTCTAGCATGTAGCCAGGTGACCCAAACCTTCGTTCTGAATTACTGATTTGTCAAAGCCATAGTCTTTCTTGTTGTGCGTGGATCAAGTGTTTTTTGTTTATAAGTTTGGTTGTTTTCTTTAACTCAATTTCATTATGATGCTTTGCACTGCTACACGGCATATGTATTTGCCTATTCATTTTATCTTTACAAAGATTCTTCCATTTCAAAGGAACATAACATTTGTACAACTAAAATAAATAAGGTCTTGAAAATGGTAGTCATCTATTTCATATGGTACCCCAATTAGTTGGGATTAGGTTTTAGATGATGATGATCAATTTCATATGGTAATTTGTGAACTTCTGGAGCAATCCATTCATCGGCAATGATTTTTGTTTTCTTATCAGTTGCCCCTGCGCTGATGCGGCTGTATGCCTGCATATGCATATTTGTGCTTTTATTTGTCCGCTCATATTTATACACAGTTAATTGATTCCTAGGGCAAACCTAAGACAAAACAGGAAACTGCATGATCCATTATAGATTGTACTCGATAGTTTACAACTGCCCCCTCACTGGAAATTGTGTACTCATGAAGCTGCTGAAAAAGAGAAATCTGGGAAAGCTCCTACACTAACTCCCAACCATTGTTACGTTCTTTCCTTTTTCTCTTTCTTTTTTCCCTTTTCCTTCGTCTACCATTATTAACCTTTGTTTTCTTTTTATTTTTCTGAAAGGCGGAAAGAAAGGGCCTTGGTGGTTACTCTTTTGCACAAGTTTTCACCTTTCTTGCACAAAAGAATTCAGGCAAATATCTATAATCGATTTGTATTTGTTGGACCAGATGGACCAAATCATGTTTTTGGCTCTCTTCAGACCCCATATGCTCTTCTCAGCAAAAATTCAAAGGCAAATAGTTTGGTTGTACTAGCTATTGTTCTTACTGAATATTTTGCATGGAATGGAAGGTTATCTCTTCATTTCTTTAAGTTAAATAAGAAGTGGTTATGTAACATCTTCTGTTTCATCTTCTTAATGAGGGCTTATTTAAGTGAATTTCACCACCTTTCCAGTTTCCAATTTTTTTGAATGTTTCACTTAAACTGATAGGTAACTCCTGTTTTCTTGAGGTCATACAAGAAGCTGCTACATGGTTTCTTCTTTATAGCAATTTATTTAATCGAAACCACAATGTGTTCCTTATTTTTTCATATCTTTGATCACGTTAAAAGGGTTCTCCACTAATACAATTTTTAAATAAACTGCAATTGTGAAAACAATTTTAGTATGTCTGTAATTTGTTGTATTTTCTCCTTGCAGGTTATGTATGCCTTTGTAATGCGACCTGAAAGCTTGCCAAAATCATACCAAGATTTTATCTTAAAGACAGGACCAGTTGCGGAACCTGTATACAGGGCTGTAAGGGATAGCTGTAGAGGTGGTCCTGTAGATGTTGCTGCTCTTTCTGCTTACTTATCAAAGAGAAAGGGGTCCAGCTCTGTCAATTTGATGGAATATCCTTCCATCATTCCATGCTCTATAATTCATCCGGATACAACGTCATGTTTGGCTCACAATTCTACTGCAGCATCAGCAACTTTCAGGAAAACATTTCCACTATATTTCTCATTAACATTTGTACCATTTGTCGTGCTCCATCTACAAAAGGTATGCCACATCTGTGCTTCTGTTTGTTGGTTAGTTAAGAAATTTGCATCTTTTTGTCTCTATATTGGATTGAGAAAGAAATTAAGCTTCGTTGTCCTGTATTCAAACATTTCTTGACTGCAAATCCTTTTTGTATGCCTTCTTGAGTCCACCAATTAGAGAGCGAGATAGCTACTGAAGCCGCCTTATTATTTATTTAATTAATCTAACATGTTGTCTCATTCCTAGTTT
This sequence comes from Liriodendron chinense, assembly GCA_003013855.2. Taxonomy (NCBI): domain Eukaryota; kingdom Viridiplantae; phylum Streptophyta; class Magnoliopsida; order Magnoliales; family Magnoliaceae; genus Liriodendron; species Liriodendron chinense. Next base: position 5,677,825 of record PVNU02000637.1, on the reverse strand, counting down.
TCCGCCCTGGCCATTTATTGATATTTCATATGTTATGCTGAGGCAGTTGATTGATGTTATATTTCCATGGACACTCTTTAGTTTTCATATGTGGATTGTGAAATGTGCGCTGTTCTGGATCTTTGGATTACCATTTTTTTTTTCAGAGAACGACAAGAATACTAATGAAGCACAAGGAAAACAACACTAAAAGAGTCAAAGACATCTGGGAGCCAGTAGCAAGTGACCCTCTCATTGCTCCCTCACTATCGAGTTGATTGGTCACCTCATTGAGAACCCTTGGAACAATTGCGTAAACATGACCTAAGATAGCTACAAAAGATTTGACGCCTTGAATGCAAGGCAAGTCTTCATGGCCTGAGTTAGTAGTTGAAACCCATTGAACAGAAATTTGACCATCTCCTTCAATGATGAACTTTCTGAAGTACATCCCTCGTTAGTGAGTCAATTGGCCACATCATTGGCAATCCTTGGACAATGGAGAAAACATGACCCAGGATATCTAGAAAAGATTTGATCCCTCAAATGCATGAAGCAAGTCTCCATGGCCCTAATGTATTAGTTTAAACCCATTGAATGCCAGTCTGAATGTCTCTGACAATGATTTAGTGTTTTGGAGAAAGACAGTGGAGAAGATATGCAAATCCTCAGTAAGTTGATGATGTTTGCAGTGATTGGCCCCAGCTGCCTACAAGGCCAGGGAAAAAAGTCATCAACTCCTCCTTTTCATCTTTCAGGACACCTGGCTACCAAACCTTGTTACTCAAGTTGGAATACCATCTGTATTGTGTTCCATTAAGCGCATTCGTTTGGAGAGTTTGTGGCCATAGAGTGTTATTTATTGCATGATACTGTTATGATGCCCTCTCTTTTATTTTATTGTTCACTATGGAATTCAGAAGCCGATGTGGATGGAGAATTGGAAGTTAATTTAATTGGAAGAAATAACATAAAACCGCACTTTTTTTTTTTCAATGGGCTGCCAAAAGCTTTAAAGCTGATTGTTTGCACCGTGAAGTTTCTGTGGTGGCTGTGTGATGCTAAATTGTAAGGGTGCTCAAATGTTGGTGGTTAGAAGGACACAATAGTGAGCTGAAAGTTACACTTGTATTGACTTAGTCGCAAACAAACTGTTCAGGAGGTCCTTTTGTGCCAGGCGAGGTCTACAGTTTCTGCTATCGTATCTAAACCGGGTCGGCTGTAGGGGCAGAGGCATGCTTTGGCCAAAGTTTGGAGGAAAACTACTAGACGGCAAGGGTGGCCAGGCACTCGTAGTCTAACTTGGAGTCACCAAGTGACTGCTTAAATGGAGGATTCCACAGAGACCAATAGAGTCAGGGAAGTGCAAAAGTGCACTGAACGAATGCTCACGGATAATCCTTTCTACTTAGGCTAGGTTTTAGCTAATGCTTCAATTAGCAATGGTAATGGGGGTTGTTGAAGGCAGTGATTCAGGTCTTTATATATGTGAGAGACTACTGCTTGCTTGTTTACAATTTTGTCTGGTGCATCTTGGTTCCGTTTGAGTTGTGCTAGTTTCCGTTGCAACCAAAGGAGTCACCAAACAATGTAGGAGTGGGAGTCACCAAGTGGCTGCCTTGGCCGGTTGGCCCAATCTGGGTCTTTGGACATGAGGATCTGCTATCAAGGTCCTTGGTTCCTCCATACTTGGGCAACTCTGCAGAACACATGGACTTTTGTTGATTACTTGAACACTGGGGTGTACTAATTGTACCTGGTCTACCGAATCTGTAGAGCAGCTTCTGGAGTAGGGTTTCTCGGAAAATGAACGGTATCAGTGTGAAGATCAACAGTTTTTTTTTTTTTTTTTGAAAGATGAAATTTATTAAAGCCAAAGGCCAAGAACAACAACAGAACAAACAAAACAGAAAAACAAAACAAGAGAATAAGAGAAAAAGAAACTAGAACCTAAGAACTACCCGTCAGGGCGTCAGGGAGCCCACTCCCTCATATACAACACGACCTTGCTGGAAACACAAGCAGCCGGGCACCTACAATTACAAAAACAGTGGCTATTTCTCTCCAGCCACAGTGCCCAAAATATTGCCAGCAAGGCTATTCTCCATTTCTTCCTTCGGAAGATACCACCGCTGGAAGCATGCTAGGATCGAAAGAGAGCTTCTACTGAAGGGGGCATCACCCAGCTAACCTCAGCTGACCTGAGAATACCAGACCACACTATGCAAGAGAAAGAGCAGTGAATAAACAGGTGGTCGGAAGATTTCTCCGCATGAAGACACATCAGGCATCCATTTGGAATGATGATCTTTTATGGAGGTTGTCAATAGTAAGGATCCTATTTCACCCGGCAAGCCAGGCGAAAGCAGCAACTTTAGGGGGAGCTCAGGGTCTTTCAAAATATGGGGGCCATCAGTCATGGTATCAGATCTGAACAGGTAAGGGGCCATGACTGGAGAGCAGCAGCAGCATCAGCCCTGCTTGCATGATGTGACTTGCTGGGGTGATGAGCCCCCTCGAGATGGAACCTGGTTCCAAACCCCCTCGAGTGGGCCTCAAGCCCCCATCTTCATATTTACTAATTTTTATATCATTTTTTAAAACTAATTGTCACTGGTGAAAAAAAAAAGAAAAAAAGAAACAACTGTTGATTATGTATAATTCAACCTCAATAAACCTAATAGTGACCGGAATGTTCAGCTAGATATTAGATAATACATTCAATACCATAAATAAATAGAATACTTTGTTTAGTTATTCAGTAGTTTTTCTACCCTTCACTCTGGAAAAATGTCCATGTTGGATTACAAATTTTGCAGCCTAATTTAAGTATCCATTCCATTTAGTACCAAGTTGGTTACCACCCATTGAATTGCAAACTTAACCCGATATTATACCATCTACATCAAATTTCAAATTGAAAGTCATAACTACAAATACCGAAATTGTCCCATTAACATGAAAACATGTGTCATTTTCTATAATTCACTCTCACAATTAGATTGTAAGTTTGCTAGCCTATTTCTACTATTTGTATGTATGATGTCCCACCCTTCAGAATAAATTTTAAGCACTGTCTCCTGATGCCACAGCCTGACTCCTTTTTTTTTTTTTTTTGTTTTTTTATGGGTTAATACACACACCCCATTGTTAGTACTCCCACCCACCCCTGTTAGACACACTGCAATGTTAGCCACCCCCACTTTGGGAATCGATACCATGACCTCAGTGTTGAAACGACTCCTCTACTTGAACTACACGTGCTGGCTAACTCATATCAGTTATTTCCATTATTAGTTGCTGGGGTATTGTGAAAGGATAGTGGTTAATTTCAAATGCTTTTCAGTTATGCTTAACCTGTGACATTTGATTCTTTATGGACATGATTTCTTCTGGTTCCGTTTTAGGCAACAAAACTGGCCAGCTAGAGTAAATGGATCGTGTTTTGTTTAAAATGATTTTCGGGAGTACCTAACAGCTGATGACTGTTTCTCTAATGAACATGATTTCTTCTAGTTCATGGCGTCTCCTGCTCGTACCTGCTGGCTCGCCATTAAAGGCGCTGTTCGCTCGACAACGTTCTTGTCTGGTTTTGTTGGAATCTTTCAGGTAGTTCATCACCTCTCTCTCTCTCTCTCTCTCTCTCTCTCTCTCTCTCTCTCCCCCCACCCCCACCCCCCCCCCCCCCAATCTATCTCTATACCCTTATTATTCTTCTCCATCTCCTTCTGTATGGTCCTGTGTGCCTGACATTGATTTTCTGGATGATGCAAGGGTGTCATATGTTTGCACAGAAAAGTGGCAATGGAGGACCACAAACTTGTGTATTGGTTTGCGGGTGGAATTGCTGCCCTTTCAGTACTTCTTGAGAAGAAACCAAGACGGGCAGAATTGGCCCTATATGTTCTTCCTCGTGCTGGAGATTCACTGTGGTATATCTTAGTGAATCGTCATCTGCTTCCAAATCTAAAGAATGCTGAGGTAACATTTACTGCCTTCTTATCTGAAGTCTTTCTCTCTTCTCTTTTAGTAGGATCCTTTCTGTGCTTGGCAATTGAATGAACTTAACCGAAGATGCCATCTTGTGTTTAGGAAGTAGGTTAGGATCTCAGCCTCAAGTCATCTGTGGTAATCATCGCTTTGTCACAGACACATGTAACATAGGCATTGCAAGACATGGACACCTGGGAAAACATAATTCTGTATAGTTATTTGTGAAACATGAAAGACATTATTCAGCTCATAAAACTGAACCTAGAGGAACAGATGAGGCTTGTAAAAAAAGTTGAAACTATATCGTCATTGGCATTATCATTAGTGAAATTGCTCAGTGCTGTTATTTATTTATGTATGAGTACTATATATTGCCGATAGAAAGTGCTAGTTAAGTCTGCAATGTTTGCTGACCAGAGCCCAACTCTGAACCTGATCTGCTGATCAACTGACTCCAAACCTGGTTTTCAAGGGGTCGGGTTGTTAGCACATGGGCCAGTCTTATTCATTGCTTGCCTTACTATCTGATTCAAAGGGAGCTGTGTCCAAAGTCCAAACGGGCCCTAAACTGCAACCGCTACCGAAGCCTGAAATTGCTGCTGAATCTGATTTCACTTCAACATTATTGCAGGTGGCTCTCTTTTGTCTATGCATGGGAGGAATCATGTATTACTTGGAACATGAACCAGACACCATGGCCCCATTCCTCAGGGGATTGATCCGGCGGTTCCTGGCAAGCAGGATAAGCAATCCGGCCCCGTCCTCCAACCGGAATGCATCCTACTCCTACCTACAGACTCTCAACACCATAGAGAAACCCAACTTACAAGGGAGCCATGAGAATGAAGCTTCGGCAGCACCTGAGAAGTACAACCTTGAATCAATCCCTGGACTATAAATCTCTTGCCCATCGTCTTTTTGCTATGGTGACAAGAGCTCAAGATCTGAATTTAATTCCTTCATTTTTATCATACCCATATGCAATTTATTAGGGTGGCAAGGAACTTTTTTCTATTAATCAAAACAAATAGCTGGATGTTGCCATCAGTTGATTTATTTTCATTTTTCCTGCTGCAATGTAACCAACATAGTCATAGACCTGAAATGAAAGGAGATTGAGGATTTCATTTCTTTTATTGATTGTTTTTCTTTCCTCCTTGCTTGTCATTATTCTACCGAGATGTTTGGACATAACCCTTCAGCAAAACACAACCATGGGAATCTTCTGTCAGACGGGCCCTTTCACTGATGTATAATGGTTCCAAGTTGCACTGGTCGAACCACGCAAGAGTTCCACCCTGTGGGGCTGCTGCACGCGCACTTCATTGAGAAAACTGTCAAATGGTGATCTAGAAATGGATTATAGAAATGAACAGTCCTAATGATCAGCAAAGAAGAAGAAAGCTAGAAAGGTGGGATCACCCAATTCGTGCATTTGACAGTGGCTCATCCAAGGTTGGATCCACCATCTAAGCAGGTCAGATTGGGCACAGAATGAGACAGGGACGTGGGAAGTTCACCTGATACAATCTCCCAAAATGGAAAACAGAAGAAGTCACTGGATAACCTGGGTTGCACGGTGGTATACAGCCAGGCATAAATCTAAAGTTCATGTTAGGGGGTGCAGCTTGGGTGGGCTGGCTCAGGTTGAGGGTCAACCCCAACCTGACCTCAAGAGGATCCAACCTGCTACCCAACCTGAACTCAAACCTGTAGTGATCTGTACTTTCCGGACCCAGCTTGAACTGACCCAACCCAAATACATGTGATTAGTCCCACCCAGACCTAACCTGACCTGAATTTTCTCAACCCGCACCCAAACTGAGGGCCTTGACAGCCCGACCCAATTGGGTCAGTTGGGTTTGGGTTGACCTGAACCCAAGTTGTAGCTAATAGTTGATTTGTCATACACGTACCTTCATTCGAACCAGAGGTGCAACTTGGGTTACGCAGGGTGTGTCAGGTTGATGGTCAACTAGAGCCCAACCAGTTTACCAAATCCTCATATCCTAACCCCTCTAGGGTTGGGTCAGGTTGCAACTATGCTTAAAGACTCACATTATTAATAATCAATTAGCTATAAATGTAATATATGATCTAACCAAAAAAAAAAGTAATATAGGTGGAGCTGGGGTTTGGTTGGGTTCTCAACCCTAGACCCTGGTTGGGTTGAGGATTTCCAGCCCCAGTCCAACCCAGTCTGCACCTGAAATCCGAACGGCTCAAACAGTGAACCTTATACTTGTGTAGACATCATGCCGTCTACAGTGGTGGCCCCGTCGTGTCCAGCCCCTCGTTGAAAAAAATGTGGCCACACTTCAGTCCACCAAAAGCTGCTCCAGATCTGTTGGGGAACAGAGACCCCACCTCCCAGTGTGGAGATGCACCTGAATCATCAACCCACATCGGTAAGGAGACTCGAATGCTGGTCTTCTACTTAGTGAGTATCGGCCGATCCACAAAAAGCTCAAGAGCTATTGGGGAAGCACCAGAATATCCCTTTATCCAAGCCCTCCCAAGCAAACTGACCAAGATCTCCCCCTGAGCTACCCTGTATCTCACAGGTCTCACAGTGGGACCCAAACCATGGCCATTCTACATCTTACATACCCCACCCCATGGACATTCTACTTCATATAGACCCCACCTTGTTGGCCACCCCACCCTAGTGTGGAGATGCTCCTGCATCACCAGGGCCCCAAAACTAACTCCATAAGTGATTCAGGTGGACCACATGATTGGAAATAATGTACGGGCCGATGTTACACCCAGGTCACGCCGCCTCTATAATAATTATAAATTTTAATAGGAATCGATTGGAGTATATCAACCCAAACAGGTCCTAAGTTCAAGCTGTGTGGGGCACGCCTTAGATGTGAAAATGTCATCCAATCTATCCAAAATTCAAGTTTGGGTATCAAAATCCAGCTTGATCCATAGCTCAAGTGGACCACACCAAAGAGAACAATGGGGACATCAGAAAGTGCTCATATGAGGGGACACTGAGCCATAATATGTGAATGTCTATAAGTTTCAGCTATGATTGTACATTGAACGCCGTTGCATGTCCAACCTAAGTTCTGGATTAGAATGATTCCTTGGATGTCCCGAAAATGAAAACATTCACCAGAAGCACGGTTTTGATTTTACATACACATGACGGTGGGACCCACCAAGATCAAATCTACCGTAACTACCATGCTCCGAACGGATGTGATCGTTCCCTAAACAGGACTTCGGTCGATTGGATGGTTACTGAGGTGGGAGTTATTTGATACTCTTGTAGAGTATGGCACTTGATAAGCAGGCACTCAGAAATTATAGAAGCGGCGTACATTGACTCAAATTATATCAACTAAATTAGGGAACCCAATAGTGATTAGTCAGGGTCCCAAAACTAGATTTGATTGAGCGCAATAGTGATTAATCAGGGCCGTCCATTGTACTAACCCGAGACCCTATCATGTGGTTGGAAAGTAGCACAAATAGCTGATCCTACCCATCCAATTCGGTCTTCCAATCGGACGGTTGCAAGAAAAGTGGATTGATGGTTATCCTTGACACTAGATGGCAAATAGTAATGATATCTAGGATTTTATGTTTGTGATAATTTAGAACTATGGGCCATCCAAGGAAGAAAGGTGGGTTGAACGATGGTGACTGTCCACTAAAAGTACACCAATCATGTAATTAGGTAATTGGATCAATACAGTTTTTGATTGCACACACCATGTTAGATGCGCAATGCACCCACCAGGTCAGTCACACGGTGCTCCGATTGGTGGGGTTAGTGGGTTTCGAACCCGAGACCAGCAGTTGAAATGCCCAGGCATCTACCAGCTGAGGTAGCAGGTGATCCCCTCTGGCAGAGCTTGATGCTTCACATGCGTCCACAGATAAGTGGTCCACATAGCATGGATGTACCCCCAATTAAACCGTCCAAATAGTAGACACTGTAGATGGGCCATCGTTCTAAGAACAGATTGATTAAAAAGCCTCAGTTTATTGAGCATTTATGTATTTTTAGACAATTAAATATTATCAGTTTTAACCATCCCTTAGATGTCCAAAATTGGAAGGTTAGGGTCACACTGACCCTGTGATTTTTTGGGCATGGTTCATCTACAACATGACTTACAAATTGGACGGTTGAGATATATGTCTGCCACATGTAACGCTTTCTATGCATATGTGTTGGATCACCAAAACTGGGATGAAATTTCATTAGTGGTTTTTAACCACCTTGTGAACCATTTTCTCATGCATCTTGAAAGATTTTGGCATTCTGAACATGATGAGCTGGTGGAGACAGTGTTAGGCTATGTAAGTGATCCTGTGTATGATCCTTGGTAGTGTTATCTCAAAAAAAAAAGAAATTTCTCTTTCAACTGTAGCAAGTTCTTGAGCACGTAGCTAGATAAGCCAAGTATACCTCTCTCTCTTTCCACTTGAAAAATATATTCATCCTAGAGATGCAGCAGGTGCAAATTTTGGGTAAGTGGAAAAATCCAAGCTTCCAATCAAAAGGGCCAAAATGGCCTTAAAATCAGGTCTGTTCACTCCTTTGGTGGACCACACTGTGCAAAATGAATGACTGGCTAGGAAAGAGTTTTACATGTCCATCTGTTTTATACATTGTGGCCCACCCATGGATTAAAACAACATATTTTTAAGCAAAATATTTAATCAGTGTGGCCCATCTGATCGGAAGATTGGATTTCAAACATGCATTGGCATATCATCTCTCTTATCCAATAAATATTGATGAAATCTTTTTAGTGAAATTATTCTATGAGTTATATTTGATAAAAAAAAATTAATCCAGTAAATAGTGATAAGTTAATTTTTGATGTAGATTAAGCTAAACTTTTTCTATGATACTGTTTAGGAATTACTTTTTTAGTTCTGTCAAAATTTAAGCTATTGGAGGAAACTAAGTATCTGACAAAACAAAATCAGTGAGTCATTATTTTATTTGATCATCTTAGTTAAAATCTTGAAACATAATAATGTAATTATTTATGTTATCTCTACCACGGGAAAACTTTGATAATATGGAAGAGTGTAATGGATGGTATAGGTGTGGTAGGGTGTGAAACAGGGGGGCATTTTGGTTTAGCGAAAACTCAAACAGTGTCTAGCGAGCTACATAAATAAACAGATATGACAAAGAGTCTAGGCCCGTTTGTTAAATCTAAAGTCTGAAGCCTGAATCTGGAATCTGAAGACTAAATTTGAAATCTGAATTTGAAATCTGGATCTGAAGTCTAAAAACTTGTTTGGTAATTGTTGTCGAAGTATGAAAATTAAGTACTGAATCTGAAATAATCTGTTTGCTAACAAACGTCTGAAATGATCAAAATCTCTTAACTTGACATATTTACCCTTAAAAATGAAATAAATCCTAATATTTGGTGGACTACACCATAAAAAATGGTGAGACTTGGCACCCAGCTTGATGTATTTTTTATATATCTACACCGTCTATCTATTTTCTCATATTATTTTAGTATGTGATCCAAAACCTTAAGAAGATCCAATCTCAAGTAGACCATACGACTAGAAACAGTAACGAATAACCATTAAAAACGTTTTGTGGGCCACATAAGTTTTGGATCAATCTAATCATCATATTTTCCCTTCATCAAGACTTTATTGACATTATTAAGAGCTTAGATTTCAAATAAACATCACAAAAACCTAACGATGGGCTCTTTGAAATTTTTAATGGTGGGGTACTCAATCACACTATTTCTAGTGGTATGGTCTGTAAGACCCGTACCCTGAATTACCCTCCGTATGTTTAGTTTCCGGTACCGGTACGTCCCGGATGGACCAGATTAGAGAGCATTGATCGCGACCCTATTTTAGTACCGCATCGACCCAAGACCTATACCCGACGACCGCGTAGGCACTGCGATTCCAACGCCGCGCGGCACGCCCCATTGCGATACCCGGTGTGAAAGATGAGTACTTTTGCGCAATCCGAGGTGGGCCGCGTAACGCGCGTGTGGCGTGAGCCTCACTTGCACAAATTCCAAGAATATGTCAAATCAATCAAATCAATCACCATACCCACCCCATCACTCTCTCACCTCCAAAGTCAACACAACCCATACCTCCCATGCCCTCTCCCATCATCATCATCATTACCTCATGTACCCCCCTCCCATGCTAGCCATTCTCCTCTAGAAAAACCCCAAGCACCACTCGTCCATAGGATTTCTAAGGAGGAATGAGAGAGAAAGAGAAAGAGAGAAATGAGAGAGAAAGAGATTTGCGAGAGAGAGAGAGAGAGAGAGAGAGAGAGAGAGAAGAAAGAGATTTGAGAGATTTGAGTGAGATTAGAAGAGAGATTAAAGAGAGATTGAAGGAAGAGATCAAGCTTGGAGGACCCCTATCATCATCCAGACCGTCCGATCGGCAATCCAACCCTATCCGACCGTCCAACCATCATTGTGAGTGCATCCATGTTCCTATTAGGTTTTGTGTAGAATCTAGGATTCAAGTGGGTCCCACTTTTTTATGGTGTGGATCCCACTTGGGGAATCATTTTGTGGCATGATTAGTGCGGCCAATGGCCCACCATGATGCTTGATTTTCTTTTCTTCCCCATTCTTTAAAACACAAAGATATAGATGAAGGGTAAATATAAGAATTATCTTGATCCAAAGCTAATTGGCCCCACCATGAGATGGCCCAGCTGATGAATGGAGTGGATCTTGCACGTGTGGACCCCACTGGTCAAGGCACAAAAGAAAAAAAAAAGTATTTATAAAAAAAAAAAAAAGAAAAAAAGAAGAGAAGAAGAGGGCCACTGGACAGTCAGCGTCCAGAGCAGCGCCTGGGCTCAAAGCCCTTTTGGGCGTTGACCCACTCGTGGGACCCACCTTGATGCATGTATTCGATCCACGACGTCCATCTGTTTCTCCAGTGCATTTTAAGGCTGGGTACCAAAAATGAAGTAGATCCAGATCTCGGGTGGATCACACCATAGAAAACAGTGGAGAGAACGATGACCACTATTGAAACTTCCGTGGCCCACCGTGATGTTTGTAGACGGAATCAGCTGCCCAATATTTGGCTTATTAGGTCCCCAATGAGCTGGGAAACCTGATAAACGGATTGGATTATACCCATGTGGGCCCCACTTGATATAAACTAAGAGAAAAGAAAAAGGGGAACGTAAGACGCTGGAACAGTCCAACGTCACCTGGACGTGTGAATGGGGTCCCAATTCGTGGGACCCACCTTGATGTTTATGTTGTATCCACACCGTCCATCTGTTTTCCCAAGTCATTCTAGGGCCAAGGCCTCAATATGAAACCGATCCAAATCTTAAGCGGACCGCACTAGACGAAACAGTGGAAATAATGATGTCTACTGTCGAGCTTTCCTCGGCCCACTTTGGTATTTGTAGCCCACGTAATATGCCCAATATAGGGCTCATTGGGTCCCCCACAAGCTGGGGAACCTGATAGATGGAATGGATCGTCCCCTTGTGGGCCCCACTAGACTAAAACCACAAAAAAATAAAAAAATAAAAAAATAAAAACAATGCTCCCAGCTTCAATGAGTAACTATCTCACTAGTGCGGTGACGTCACCAACTTCAATGAGCCCACCGTGTTGTACTTGTTATATCCAGACCGTCCATCCATTTGGGGAGATCATTTTAGGGGATGATATGAAGAATGAGACAGATCCAAATCTCAAGTGGACCCCACTTGTAAGCAAACAGTGGGGACAACAGACCGTTAAGACCTTCCTACGGCCCACCATGATGTTTATTTGAGATCCAACCTGTTCATAATTCCACACACGTGTGGAAGAGGGAAAGCAAAAATATCAGCTTGATCGAAAGCTTCTGTGGGCCCCACTTGAAAAGAGAAAAAAAAAAGAGAGAAAAACAAAAAGGAAGGGGCGCTGGCGGGGCTGGTTGGGCTGCCCAGCAGGTGGCCCACTCGTGGGACCCACCTAGAATGTATGTGCTTTATCAATTCCGTCCATATGTTTTTCCAGCTCATTTAAGTGGCTGAGCCCACAATTTAAGCATATCGAAACCTCAAGTGGACCATGTCACGGGAAAAAGTGGGAATAATGAATTCCACCGTTGAAACCTTCCCAGGCCCTACAGTGATGTTTATTTGTCATTCAACCTGTTCATAAGATCACATGGATATGGATGAAGGAGCAAACGAAAATATCAGTTTAAACTCTTGGGGCCCATTTAGGTGCCATGCTCCAAGCAGCATGCTTTGGCACGCTGCCCAGCAGGTGGCCTACCCTGTGGGTCCCACCCCGATGCATCTGTTTTATCTATGCCGACCATCTATTTTTTCATATTATTTTAGGGCCGTGGGCACTCATAATGAGGTAAATACAAACCTCAAGTGGATCACACCGTAGGAAGCAGTGGTCATTGATGCCCACTTTTGGAAACCTTCCTTGGGGCTATTGTAATGTTTATTTATCCATCTAACCAAAAGTGATGGGGCCCAACTTTGGGTCCCACCTTGATGAATGTTGGGTATATCTTGTCGTTCTTCTTGGAAGGGGTGTGGGCCCAGTTTTGGGTGGGCCACACGTAGAAAATAAGATTGGTTGAACGCCTACCATTGGAAATTTTGCAAGACCCATCTGTTATGTTTATTTGCCATCCTTCCTGTTCATAAGTCACCCAGCCATGGGTGGGGTTCCACACGTGTGGTGTGCGGGCCCCACCATGGTGTTTGGTTGCCATCTCACTTAATTAGTGGGAAAGTACAAATATCGGGTTGATCCCAAACTGTTGGGGCCCATTGATGTATGTGGCTTCCCCACTCATTTGTGCGGTTATCCCCAGCCACGGGTCCACCTTGTTATGCATGTGTTCTATCCACGTCAGCCATTGGCCACTATGGTGCGATATGTATGTTACCCATCGATTAAGACTGCCTTAATTTTATGCTTGATCCAAACCATCCAAATGAATGGACCCTAGCATGTTATGTACAGGATGGCGTGGGGACCACCTTAGTGTGCGTGTTCGAATGACCGCGTTGTCCATCTCGTGGATCCACCTTGATGATTAGTTGTGTAAACCCTTATTGAAAGGTCATATAGATCTGGATGTATGGGAATCCCTAAAGTTCGCTCGATCCAAGTCATAGGGCTACTTTCTTAAACTCACCCTGTTGAACCGTCTTGTCAATTCACCTTGTTAACTCACCATGTTGACCCGCCTTGTCAACCTGCCTTATTGACTCACCTTGTTGACTCACCATGTTGATTGATCTTGGTAACTCAGCTTGTATACTCATATGACTCACCCCTCCTACCCTCGTACCCAACTATTAAAGACTACCATATCGTGTATATCTCATCCATACCGTCCGTTTACCTTTAGGATGAGTGTGGGGCTCATCCTCGACGTTAGTATATCATCTAGGCCATCCATTATATGGAGCCTATCTTGCAGTATGAGGTTAGACCTATCGTCCCTTTTTGGACCTCATCGTATTGACCATCTATCTCAGATTACCCTACCATGTATGATTCTCTGTCATGACTTGTCTATCTTGCAACCTGTTCTATGACATTCCTTTTACGGACCATTATTGTGTTTATCTCAAGTGTACTACAGGACTAGTCTCAGCATGATTTTGGGTATTCTACTCTTGCCGCTCAAGTAGGTTCTACCTCTGATGTGTTGATAGTGTATATAATCATTTTTCTTTCCATTTGGGTTATCTGAATGTTGAAGGTTAATCCACACCGTTTAATTGTTGGACCATCTGTGTTGTTGTATACCATCCATTTAGGGTCCTAGCTCTTCGTGTTTGTTTGTGTTATAAGTGAATTATCTTTTTATGATGTTTTTAGTATGTTTGTTGCCACACGTAGTGTTGTTGGAATACTCATATGTGATCTTTATACTATATGCTTCGACGACCACCATGCATGTGTAATGAGTATGCATCCCGAATCACCATTGTTAGTTGGGGACCATTAGGACATAAACGCATTCATAAAGCATTCGAGATGTAGTCGCGCAAATGTAATTCGCGTGCTCTCTATCGCAAACCTCTCCAATAGGTATGGGACTATTCGAGGACAGGAGTCAATCATCCTAACTTACACTGTATGGTAGGAATAGCTTAGCATACCTTGTAGCCCATTGGTGCGAGATTCCCTGGCTAGCGACATCCCGCACTATGACTCGATCATTCATATGTGTCCCCTCATTTTAATCATATCTCAAATAGGTTGGAATAGATTGTTTTATTGCCATCGTGGTAGATTGATTACTTATTGGCACTCATACTGTATGCTTGACTCATGCATCATGAATGCTTGGCTCATCTGATTGTCTTGTATCAACCGGCCATATCGGCCGCGATTGTCGTGCAGTTCATTACCAGTTGACGGTGACATTGTATTTGAGACCCTATAGTTTTATGGTGCTATTTGGAGACTTGCACGGGCATGTCGTCCCACGTTTGTATGCATGGTTTCATTTCGCACCGTCTGCTTGTGCCGCATATAGCATGGTTACTACGTTGCAATCACAGCTCCATCGTGGTTTGTAGAACACCGGAAATATGTGATCTTTAAACTGGATGCCAAAGATGTCCCTGGGTGAAGTTCCTGATCCCGTTGGTACCAAGATGGGTGCTCCATTCAAGGACCGGGTGGTTTAATCATACACCAGTATACTGAATACCAAATGACGGTGTTTTTCACTGCACGTGGTCAGTTTGGAAGGAGGTCTGACCTAGCCTGCCGGAAGAGTGTTGGCAAAGTGGGTTGAGTTTGACCAGCTGTGAGTAGGTCCGCTATTGCACCAGATAGGCTTTGGCATTCTACTGGTGAGTAGTGAGGTCTGTGAGACCCCGGTGATGTTCCGTTTTAGAGATGGTATTGGTATCAGTGATGTGATTGATGTTCTGTATGGTGTGAGACGGTCCTGACGTGGGCGGGTGTGATGTGGGCCGGGCTGTAAGCTTGGGCGAGCTACCACACTGGGCGAGCTACCAGTTCCGAGTCCTGCATTGCTTAGGCGATCGCGTTATGACTGTTCGTATCTAGACCACTGTACTGAAAGGTGGTGATTTGCATACATGCATTGGATCATTGTATGTGACATTAGGCCCTGTAGGCCATTGCATAGTATAAGTATATAGCCTTGGTAGGCTGGTTACCTGTATTGTACGCTTGCATAGCCTTGGTAGGCTAGTTATATGTATTGCATGCTTGCATAGCCGTGGTAGACTGGTTATTCATATCACATGATCGTGTAGCCTAATTAGGCTAAGTTTTGGTTTAAATTTCTCATCATGCTTTGCTGTTTACTCTGATATTTATCATGCTTGTCATACGCATTGCGCACGCACACACGTACTCACAAAGCTTCGTTCGAAGCTTATGTGCGTTTGTTACGCTGCAAGTTATACCAGAGTGAATCAGCAACGTTGAGTTGGAGTTGGGAGTGCAGTAGCAGGAAGTGCCGGATTGTGCACAGTTTTTATATTTACGCATTGTGTATTTACCTTTCAGTACTGTATGTAAACGAAATGACTTAGTGGAAATTTTGTATTTGTCTTTGATGGTACTCACATGGTGATGCTTATATTTCAAAAAAAAAAAATTCAGACCCTAAAATCCTCCTTGTGGTATCCCAGGATCGGAACCTGGCGTGTGGGGTTAGGATCCAAGATCGGGGTACTACGGAGGTTGCCACCTTTGAACTCGGGTTACGGCGAATGGACGTCGAAAACCGAATTTGGGGCATGACATGGTCCACTTAATATTTGGATTTGAATAATTTTTGGAACTTCATCCTAAATTGGGCTGTAGAAACGAATGGATGGAGTGGATATACAAAATATTATCCATGTGGGCCATACGGTAGGGGTAAAACCCACTAAGCTGTTCTGGAGTAACACCTAATTCACACCCATCTTCAAAGCAGCGATCCTGGTAAGTGGATTGCATCGTTGGATCCCCAAGGGCATGTACATTATCCAAAAAATGAAGGAGATCCAAATCTTGGGTGGAGCATACCACATGAAATAGTAGTGATTGAATCCCCACCATTAAAAACTTCATGGGGGCCACTGAAATGTTTATTTTCCATCCAACCTATTGAAATGGTCACAAAGACCTGGATGAAGATACCAAACAAATATAAGCTTGACCCAAAACTTTTGTAACCCACAAGATGCTTTTAATAGTTGAGTACCATTGTTACTATATCATGGTCCACGTGGGATTTGGATCTATTTCATTTTTTGAATCATGCTCTAAAATGAGTTTTCAAAATGAATGGATAGCGTGGATGTGATACACACACAACAACACAGTGGATGGCACGGTAAGGGGATCCACTCACCTCGGTGGATTCAGGAATGTAGCGAAGCTGCGCCCATTTTCGCGAGGCGGTTGAAGGACGCTTCGGCTTCTACGCGTATTTCCTTCCAAAGGCGGTTCATGCTAAGATGCTAGGTATGGCCCACTGTGATGTTTGTAAGAAATACACTCCATTCATCTATTTTCTTATATAAATTTAGGACATGCGACAAAAAAAATGAGGTGGATCTAGAACTCAAGTGGGCCACAAGAGAGGGAAAACTGGGAAAAGAGTTTTCTTATGTTGAAATTTTTCTGGCCCCACTTTGATTTTAGAGGCCATCCAAACCGTTTATAAGTTCATTCACACTGGGATGAAGTTAAAGCACTAAAAACTTCACATTATAATAGACTTTTGTGGCCATCCAATGTTTCAACGATGGTCAATGATAGTCATTTAATTCCCATTGGTTTCTATGGTGTGGTCCACTTGACCTTTATATGTGCTTCATTTTTGGGATCATGCTATAGATTAATCTGAAAAAGTTGATGGATGGTATAGATTTAACACATAAATCATGGTGGCTAGAGAACAACACATGCTAAAAGTTGGTTGTGTATTATGCATGGGAGAGAGAAAATCTCCGTAGTAAGAGGATGGATAATTTTAGAGGGAATTTTATTTTTTTTATAAAAAAATTGTGGAGCGCATTCTGTACTTACCATTAAGTTAGATCTCTTGGAATGACCTCATAAATCTAAGGTTTTTTTAATTGATGCGGGGAAACTCTTTGGATAGGGAATTAGGTGTTGTTCGAAAAAGCTTAATAAGTGTTACCCATAACGTATAGCTCACATGTATGATATTTTGTACATCCATTATGTCCATCCGTTTCTAAAGTCCATTTTAGGATGAGGTTCCAAAAATTATTAAGATCCAAATCTCAAGTGGACCATACCACTAGAAACTAGTGTGATTGAGTGAACCACCATTAAAATTTCCAAAGAGCCCATTGTAAGGTTTTGTTTGTGTTTATTCGCAATCCAATCTCTTATAATGTCAATAATGTCTTGATGAATAGAAAATATAAAGATGAGATTGACCCAAAACTTTTGTGGCCCACAAAATGTTTTTAATGGTTATTCATCACTGTTTCTAGTAGGGCTGAAAGTCGGGTGGGTTGGGTTGGGTTGGGTTAGGTTGGTGCTGAACCCTAATCCAACCCAAGGTTCCTATACCTCAACCCTAACCCAACCCAACCCAACCTCGGGTTGGGAATTCTCAATCCAAGCCCAACCCAAGTGGGCTCGGTCGGGTTGATACATGCTAATATTTTCGTTGTTACATTAGTCTATTATATTTCAATACGCGCCTTATTTTTGGTACCTATGGCTTTATTAATTATATATGTACTTATTTATGTAAAAAACTTTACTTTTCCTAAACAAATAAGTTAAAATACAAGTAAACATTATAAGTTTACTTCACTAAAGTATAATAAAAGTATAAGTAACTTATATATAGATCGGGCTCGGGTTGGGTCGGGCAACCCGAGACCTCAACCCAAGCCCGACCCAAACTTCATCGGGTTGATGTTTTCATAGCCCAAGCTCAAGATCGGTTCGATACTTCTTGCCCAAGCCCAACCCAATGTCGGGTCGGTCATGGGTCGGTCAGGTTGAACCCGCCCAACTTTCAGCCCTAGTTTCTAGTGGTAGGGTCCACCTGACATTTGGATCTTCTTAGGGTTTTGGATCACACCATAAAATGATACGAAACAACAGGCTTCGATATATAAAATATACATCAATATGGCCCCACACACGGTTAGGTAACACCCACTAAGATGTTCCCGGGTAACACCTAATTCGCTCCCACGGGTGAAGAATTTCGTCAGCTTGTACTGTATATTCATAACCAGAATACCGCCTCGACAACTATATTCCGGAATTCCAATAGAAAAAATCGGAGACGGACCGCCAACAATGGCAGATGACAACACCACCTCCGCATCCGATACACATTCCTATCCCTCCATCGACCCCTCTTCCTTCGATCTAATCGTCGTCGGTACGGGCTTACCGGAATCCATCATCGCCTCCTCCGCCTCCTCCGCCGGGAAATCCGTCCTCCACCTCGACCCCAACCCTTTCTATGGTTCGCACTTCTCCTCTCTTTCCCTCGCTTCCTTCTCCTCTTTCCTCCACGAACGTCCGCTCCTCTACTCCCAAGTTGAAATCTCCTCCCACTCTCCCCAAACCCTAGATGAACATTCCAGAAGATTCTCCCTCGACCTCTCAGGTCCTAGACTCCTCTTCTGCGCCGATCCCATGGTCGATCTCATGCTCAGGTCCGGCGCCAGTCACCACCTCGAATTCAAGAGTGTGGACGCTAGCTTCCTCTACCGAGAGGGCCACCTTTCCCCTGTCCCTGATTCTCGCGAGGGCATCTTCCAGGACCGGACCCTCGGTCTGACGGAGAAGAGCCAGCTGATGAGGTTTTTCAAGCTCGTCCGGGAGCATTTCGCATCAGATGGTAGCACCGGCAGCACTGGTGGTGGGAGCGTTGACGAGGAGAGGAAGAGGATTCCTGAGGAGGATTTGGAGAGCCCGTTCGTGGATTTCTTGAAGAAGCAGCGGTTGCCACCCAAGATAAAAGCGTACAGATCACACCGCCCTTCCTCTTTTTGTTAGTAAGAGTTCTCGTTTCTGTGTGCTTGTTTTTTTTTTTTTTTTTTTCCTGTTTTTTACTTTTTATATTCTTTGGAATTTGAATCAAAGAGTTCTGTCTTTGAAATTGATTCATCTTTGAAAAACGTTAAGGGCGTGTTTGGATTGCCCTTTTCCATGATAAAGTGTGATAAATGTCAAATAATTGAATTCATGGCAGTATGTACCTCAGAAACCATGAATCTGCATTTCACCATTTGGTGAAGGATGACTAAATCTCCCAGATTCGACTGAGACGTCAGCTATACAATTCAGAGCCATGTGATTGTATATGAATCGTGTGAAGAAGGATACATTGTTTAAAATGTTTCTGTACATTGCGGAGCCCCCTTATTACTGATGTTTGGATTCACGGCCCTCTAGTACCAGCTTCATATAGGCCAGCAGGTTCTCTCATGTAACATGACCTACTTAGCCAGAACATATCCTTCTCCGTGCGCACTGAATTTGTGCAGCGGAGACTGGAGAATTTTCCTATGCCATATGAATGTGTCAATGTGGGGGAGGATTCAACAGACCTGATCGCAGTGAATTATGTTGGGCCAATAGAATGGTTGCAGTAGACTACTGTGCCATCAACATATGTTTGTTCAACAGGTCGATAAGGGGACCTCACATGCACAACTCTAGAATGTGGCCTATACAACTTCTTGCATCCCCACACACTAGGTTCCAATTAGTTCCCACCTTTCTTACAAGAAACACTCTACCATATAGATTTGCAAATGGATGTTTTCTCCCATCAAAGTTCAGCCACTACATACATGAAACAAAGACGGATAATGCCGGAAAGAAGCACTACATTTACCGATGACAGTGGGGAAGAGATGAATCTAACGAGTCCAAAAATGAAAAGGATTAAAAAATACATCCATAAAAGATCCAACGAAACCAGAAATGAGGTCCACAGTGTAGAAATTAGTAGATACACTCATACACACCCCAACCCGACATAACCAAGTGGATTCATATATATTATATTGGCACTTATCAATGCGTAATGCTGTATATTGGCATCCACATGACCAACACAGCCACTAGAATTGCAATCAGAACGTCCGCATCATTTTCACTCTCTCGCTTGGGGGGGGGATTAAAGCAGCAACATGTGCTGTTACACGATTTACCTGTTCTGCTATTGAGACACTGGAAACCTTCATCTCTTCTGCCAACTCGGGTGCCTTGTACTCATGCTTCTCACGAACACGTAGCTGAGTATTGCTGCGTGCACCCGTCACAACATCATTCTCACCTCCCATTATGCCGAAGAACCTTGTTCCAAGTTGCCAATGCATCATCGTACGTGCAGAACGATCTGTAAT
This sequence comes from Liriodendron chinense, assembly GCA_003013855.2. Taxonomy (NCBI): domain Eukaryota; kingdom Viridiplantae; phylum Streptophyta; class Magnoliopsida; order Magnoliales; family Magnoliaceae; genus Liriodendron; species Liriodendron chinense. Next base: position 5,657,472 of record PVNU02000637.1, on the reverse strand, counting down.
CAAGACCACTGAAACGATTGTCATATGTACTAGGAACCCGACCAACAAAATCTACATAGTACTTTCGCATTCTCACCTGGGAATTATAATTTGAAATAGATTATACACAGTGCTAAATAAATGGGATTTAATAAACGTTGACAAAATAAAATGTCTTAGAAGACCCGACGGGGTTTGGGTGAGCGGCCAACACTGTGGGTTTGCTCCCTACAGGCGTGGGTTCGACTCCCCTCCTTGGCATTACCCGATGCACGTGGTTGCGGGTGATTGCGTGCATCTGCAGGAAATAGTCTCGCCTCAAAATGGGGCGGGGACACCCTGTGTTAAAAAAAAGAATCTTACAAGTTAATATTACTGTTTGAAGCTGAAGCCGAATGTTATCACCAACAAGTCGAATAACCTACAATTCACAGATAGAAAAAAACAATAACTTTAATTAGTAGAGCAATCTGTAAGGGCAGTTCAAAGTTATGTCTAAGGATCAGTGTTGTCAAAATCCCACGATTTACAATATACGATTTTTTTTTTTTGGGGGAAGTGATGATTTGATTAAAAAAGCTTGAAAAGGAGCAAAGAAAACAACGCCCTGAACCAAACTCCCCACAAAAAACCCACAACTCCCAACAAAACCCCAAGATCAACCCCAACTGTCAAGAAAGGATGCAATTTTTCTAATGGTCTCTTCCACTTTAGGGGTGCAGTTCCTAAAGCAGCAATTGTTTCTCACCTCCGATATAACCTAGATTGCCGTCATAACGAGAAGCCTCCATTTAGCCGGACCTCCCCCCCCCGCCCCCCCCCCCCCGCCGCCAAGCCCTAAGGAGGTCTTCTACCGAGCCGGGCATTACCCACGCCGTGTTATCTGCCGAGAAGAAATAACTCCAAACTTTCCAGGCAAACTGGCAATGGATGAATAAGTGGTCTATGCCTATGGTTTCTTCGCTCGCCATGCACATGAGACAGACATTAGGGAGGATCATCCCTCTTTTCTTCAAATTATCAATCGTAAGGATTCTCTTGTGATAAACCAACCAAACGAAAATTGCCATTTGAGGGGGAGCCCCATAATACCAATCCTGGAACGGGTGCAATTGGACCTATTAAGTCTTTGTTTGACCTGGTAATGATTCTCTTTTCTCCGTCAAATCTTTGTTCGATTCCATTTCTACAATATACGATTTTAGTAGAATCTTAAGTAAAACGATTTGAATTCCAACCTTGAATCCCCTTTTACATGAATCCTACGGTTCTATAATTTGAATCTTATGATTTACGATTCAAATTATACTTGTTCTCTTCTATTTTAAACTTCACTTGGCTTTCATTTTATGTTTTTAAATTGGTGGAGGCTTTAAGAATCATTTAGAAAAGATAAATTATTTTATTTGTTCCTTATAAGAGATCAAATGATTTGTATTCTCTTCAACATTAGATCATGTAGTTTTTTTTTTTTTTTTTTTTTGTGATTTCCCACTTCTTAATGGTCGAAACACCAAATTGATTTATGACTTGCCTATAATGTTTTTATGGATGGTTATGATCATTCTGACTTATATGTATTATGGAATGATGTTTAAAAATTAAAATACCTTTTTTAGTATGTCTACAATATCAAAGGCTGCTTTTCCACCATGATTAACAAGAACATAAATTATTGAAGGACCCGTTGCATTTTTTAAGAGAAATTTATTGAAAGATAAAAATAAAGGAATGAGAATCCTTAACACTATCATGATATGGTATTACTTGGTGCACATTGATGGCAAAAGGAAGATAGATGTGTTTCTAAAAAAATTCTAATTTATTTATATTTTGCATTTTTTTTTTCAATTTTTAAGAAAATTGTAAAATATCTTACGATTTCCAATATGATTTGCGATTTGATGCGATTCAACCCGTAGTACGATTTGCGATACGACAACGATTTTGACAGCATTGCTAAGGATGACTGCATTTTCACTTAACAAAGCTATACCTTCTTTAGTTAATTAAACTATATCTTCTTCTCACACCCTTTTGTATTGGCCACAAAATTGACCAATTTTCCATAAGTACATGATAGAATTTTCAACCACGATACATCAAAATACATTACCATTACATAAATCCAACATCCACCAAGCAAACAACACATCCAATAGATTAACTGATAAATCAAATATATCCATAACGCATTCACAATTATTGCCATCACCAAATTCCTAACCTATCGTCCTGCCTATTCTGCCATCCCTGTTACAATACATACAGTAGACTTGGGAAGATTCAATAACAAATTAAGTTAACAGACAACAGATGTTAAGTTGCACCACGCTAGGAGGAATGGTGACCTGCATTCCATTGAGAAACTGCACGTTCGTCTCTAGCTAGGTCAAAGTATGCACTACAGTGACCGCAACAACATACAAACATACCAAGGAAACTATTCACAAACTTACCTGCATAAGTTACATGCATACTACCACTACCTTGCACAAGATCCTCTCAGGGGATCAGATCATCCAAAACATACCATTATAGGCCATATTGTTTAAGTCCCCTCCATGAGTAGGGAACCTAAAGGAGGGAGAGTAATGTCTCCTGCATAAAGAGGGAACCTGAGAGAGAGTCTAGAGTTTCATCCCCTGCATATCAAGGAAAGCAAAAATAGCTCCATCCCTTGCATATGCAGGGAAAGCAAAATAGAGTCATGCAACCATTCTCCTAAACCACCAACAATTCCACACTGACAGAACCACATTGCAACCTCCAACCACAACCTGCAAACACAACACACCACCCATCCTCATTGACAGCGTTGCATGGTTAGTGCTGTATGTGCACCAACCAACATTCGCAGCCACTCCAACCTTCGCTGCTCACCGAGGTTGAGGAACAGAGCAGCGTATTATTCGTCTTTTGAAAGGATGTTCGTCATATTGAGTATCATATAATTTCTATACTCAAATGGGTATGAAGTTATGAACCCTCACACTGCAAGTTTATGTTTGTCTCTCCCCTTTGTCTAAACCCTCGTACTGCAATCCTCTTAGTCTAATTTTGGGCAAACTCAAAAGTTCTTCAGTAGAGCACGTGATATGTGTGGAGCTAGTGTTATTATGAGCTCCCCAAATCTTATCAGGGGTTGTCTCTACTGAACAATGAACTTGAATATTTGGTATATTCAAGTTACTGCATCCATTTGCTGCTTCTTTCTACTTTGTACAATAAAGACGTTGGGAAAATTTCCTAGTTATGATTTAATCTAGCTATAAGTGGGGATTTTTGCCAACTTACATGCATTTTAGATTAATTTTTTAAAGGTTAAATAGTGAAATGAGCTATAAACAAAATTGACATTTGATGATAAAAATAACGCCATAAGCATCTATCAAGAAATTGTTGTCTATTGATTTCTCCTTTGTCTGTTTGGGCATTCTTTGGAATGTTCTCTTGCTTCTTTTTTGGTTTGGTTTAAGTTTTAACACTTGAGTCACTTTGATATCTGTTCTAAGTTGCATCATTTTCACTTGTAGGATGATTTTGTATGCTATAGCCATGGTAGATTATGATCAAGACAGCCCAGACATTTGCCAGAAGCTCATTAAGACAAAAGATGGAATGGAAAGTTTAGCTCTTTACAACTCATCAGTTGGCAGGTAAGAATTAACATTTTTATTCACTCGTGGGGATGCATCTGGGAGGCACTTTAATTGTAAGCGGCAGTCTGAAGGCCTGTTTGGATGCATGAAATTAGTCAATTGATGAATTTGAAATTTCATCAAAATTTTTATTCGTTTTTTTGTTTTGTTTTTTTTCTTCTCTGTGTGTGCGCGCGCGTTCTTATCTTTCAAAAATGAAAAAAAGGAAATTTCATAAATTGGTATTTTCATGAAATTGGAAGTTCATTAATTAGCAAATGTGTTGTTTGGGGTTTTCCTTATCAAATTTATGGTTTCTAGATTTGTTGTTTGGTTGGGCTACTCAAATTTACATTTTAGGAGATAGGTTCCGAGTCCTCTGAAATCACTTAAGAATGGACTATTCAGACCGTCCAATCAATGGTCATCAAAATTAATGGTTGGAATCAACTAAGAGAAACGAATGGTCCAATAATGGATCTAAGCCATCCATCATGTGCCCCGGCTTTGATGGGATAATTCTAAACCTCCAAAGAGCATTGGAATAATATGGAATAATGGTGAGGATGGAACTAGGATATGCATTGGGATTTTCCCTTGAAGGACACGGGTAGGAAACTGATTAATCAAGAAACAGGCCGTCAGAACTGCGGCTGACCAATTTGACTTGGGAACATCCATCCCTAGTTATAGAGAACGTGTAACTTCTAATAAATGGCGATTCTTTCGCTCAGAAACCCCATTTTGTTGAGGAGCATACACGCAGGAAAGTTGATGAATAATGCCATTATCCTAGAGATAGTTTGTAAAGGACTTGGATAAATATTCCCCTCCATTGTCAGACCGCAAGGTCTGAATGGAACAACCATATTGATTTGTCACCAGCTTGTGAAATGTTTGAAACAATGAGAATAATTCATTTTGTCGACGCATAAGATATATTCATATTACTCGGTAGTATTAACAGAAAGACAAGAGCCACTATTACTATTAGTGAATGTCGTCAATAACTCCCCTTGTTATAGAAAGTAAAGACCATCTCATTCAAATCCCGTACCAATAATCCTCCTTGTACTCAAGTCCTGAAACATACAAGATTTGGGAGAAAAAGTTATACTGCAATTCAGAGCACGGGTGAGACTACTGACAGAAATTAAATTCGCATGAAATTTTGGAATATACAGGACATTTGAGGAGAGTAAGAGAGGATGATACACGAACAGAAGCAATAGTTTGTACAGGAGTGGTGCTACCATTAGCAAGACGAACAAACCGAGAACACGATGTAACAGTAGAAGATGTAAGGAAGTGGCGCATACCAGTCACGCATACCAGTCATATGGTCAGAAGCTCTAGAATCGATGATCCAAGTGGATGGGGCTGAAGAAACATGCAAGGCAGTACTTGTGGTTGCAGCAAAGGAAGTGGATGAGGGCTGTAGATCAGAGGAAGGCATAGTGGATGTAGAAGGCCGCAACGATCTCAGGAGTTCCATAACTTCTGCTCTGGTCATCAATGTAGACTTAGAAGGAGAAGTATTAGGGATTCTGACATTATCCATTGGTTGTTCCTCAACATCTATTGTGGCAGCATGTGCTGAGGGATAACCATGTATTTTGAAGCGTCGTTCCACTGAATGCCCTGAGCGGTTGCAGTGAGTACAAAAGTAATGCGAACCTCCACGTCTACGTCCTCGACCACGAACTGAGGAACTATCACGTGAATCAAAACGGCCACCCCTTCCATTAGGTGAAGCAGTGGAAGATGTAAAAGCTGCTCGCTCTTATGCAGGAGATGATAAAGTAGTAGGCATGGTCATCACTTGACGACGACTCTCCTCGGTATGAACAATGGAGTAAATTGTCTCAAGCAATGGAAATGGGATCGTAACAACCAGTTGGGTACGAAGGGACTCGTAGTCTGGATTTAGTTTAGCGAGAAACTTGTAAGTTTTGGCTTTGTCTTCATGTTTGCGGACTATTTCAACACTGCTACTATCTAGTAGTTCACTTAATGGTTGCAAATAACTCAACTCTTCCCATCTGCTCTGTAAGGATCCAAAGTACTCAGTGACTGACATATTATTTTGAGCTAGTGAGTAAAGTTCTGTCGTCAACTGAAAAATATGAGGTTCATTTGAGGTCGTTCCATATGATTTTTGGAGTGCAGTCCATAAAGTTGTGGCACTTTCATAAAAGAAATAAGCAGATGCAACATGTTATTCCATAGAATTTAATAACTAGCCCACAACAATTGCGTTTGCAGACTCCCATGCATCAACTTTTGTGGGATTTGTAGGTTTCTTGTTGGCACCTGTCAGATATCCGAATTTTTCTTTTTCAACAACACACATTTGGATTGCTCGGGACCGCAACAGGAAATTTTTTCCATTGAATTTTGTGGAAGTAATGGACAGTAGGCCCTCAGAAGATTTCGAATCTATAGTTGCAGCAATCTCAAGAAAAAAATAAATAAATACTCAATACGAGGTGGCCGAAAAAGCTTCAATCATCCCGAATGGCTTTGAATAGGCTCTATTGTAAACAAATAATCATCTGGAGACCCATGAATATCAGCTTCAACATCAGATTGTCAGTCTGGCGGCCTCTGGTGGCGTCAAATTTGCACTCCAACGACCTTGGGGGGTCTGATCTAGCTTCCAACGGTCCTGCCGGCGTCACATCTGCAGTCCGACGGCCCTAGGGTGGTCGGATCTGGCTTCCGGCGCACCTGCCGGTGTCAGATCTGAGGTCCGACGACCCTAGGGTGGTCGGATCTGGCTTCAAGCGTACCTGCCGATGTCAGATCTGAGGTCCGACGGCCCTAGGGTGGTCGGATCTGGCTTCTGGCGTACCTGCCGGCATTAGAGCAGTGGTCCAATAGCCTTGGTGGCGTCGGATCTGGTTTCTGGCGTACCTGCCGGCATTAGAGTAGTGGTTCAACGGCCCTAGGTGGCGTCGGAACGTGGGTCCGGTGAGCTTGCCGGCGTCGGATCACAGATCTGACACCCTCATGAGTTGTCCGGTGGAGCTCCTATATGGTGCGGCTGTGAGATAGACGGTCCAGTGGAGATGGAGGTGTGGTGCGACCGGAAGAAGGGGCACCTTTGGTGGGGTCCATGAGATCTAGGGGCACCTCCTTGGCTTTGATACCATGTAGATTTCCCACAGAAGAAAGATAAGAAGTTTTGTGAGAGAGAAGAAGAGAGATTAGGTCTCAAAACCCAATCCTCTAAGTTTGTATTATAGTAGGGCTTATTTGCCTTTTACAACGTATTGCCTTAGAAAAGAAGAAAATAACATAAAACCCCTTATGTTTCAACAAACCTAACTCCCCCCAACGATAGGTCCACCAGATCATGACGAGCGACCCACCTTGAAAACAAAGCCACACTCTTCTAAATCTTCCCTTCCTTCGACTTTTCATGAGAAAATCGAACCACCTTGAAGTCCCCTCCAATACACCAGGGGGCAGCCCACAAAAGTCTGATCCTATCCAACTCCACCCATAACTGATCCTAGAGATTATACTTACACGGACCATAGACAACAGTGAAAAGCCATCGAAATCCCAAAGCCACCTCGCAAAATAACACCGAAACAAAAAAGATCCAAGCAAACAATCGAATTTTCTAAGCCTATCAGTATCCCAGGCAACGGAAATACCTCCAGAAATCCCTGAGGCATTCAGAGCCACCCAATCCTTAGATTTCTTCCCCCAAATAGAGTCAAACATACCTCTATCGAAGACCTGAAGCTTAGTTTCTTGAAAAGCGATGACGCCAACTTTCGATTTTCTGCAAATTTTTTAATTTGGGCCCTTTTAGTCAAGTTCCCCAGCTCGCGCACATTCCATGATAAAATTATCATTGATCACCACCTTTTCTCGACCTCGCCCTCTTCCCTCTAGAAGCTCTAACTGCATTATCTTAGTTAATGGAACATTCCAAACTAAGAAGTTCCCTCTATTCTCTGGGACTTTTCTTGGCTTTAAGTTGTTGAGCTTCTTGAAAATACTGAGAGGCATTGGCTTGAGAAGATGGGAAGAAAGCATGCGCATCCTCGTCTGTAACCCCATAAGACATCCCTACCCAGTTGTGTGACTTTTGCGCTATATGATCTATCTACAATGGGGCATGTTCTGGACAGTTTGGATTAGTGGGAAAAGTTTTAAGGAGAAATCCAATAATTCATCACCAGAATAAAAATAAATAATAATAATAATAAAAATCCAGTAATAGAGAAATAGGAAAGAGAAAAAAATCAAGGAAAAAAGTCTTATTGTTTGCTTTTTAGGAGTGTAGATAGATTTCAGTAAATGATTGCCACATGTAACTTCTAGTATTTTGAAGACTTGAGTTCTTGTATATGAGTATCCATATGTTTAGCTCTTTGCCTGTGTTGCTGTAAAATATGTGAAATATTTGGATGTTATATTCATTAATGTATGTAGAAGCTGCAAAAGGGTGTTTTGAGTTCTGACTCATAGTCTTATGATTTGGAGTTGAAGGAGATCTAGTTTTCCATTTTTGGTTTGTCCACAAATCTATATCAAAGTCTCAATCTGCCAATCATGAATGTGTCTGTTTTTATTTTATTTTCATGAACTTCTGAGACTGTAATGTTGGAGTCAACCAAATAACTGCTGGAGTCTGTGCAGTAGAAATGCCACTGCTTTGAATTGGAAATCCCCCCATGTAGAACCATGTTCGTTTTATTATTGGAGATACTATATGCTTTCCTGCTGTTTAGTGATGGTTAGTATGTAATACACTGTCCTAGTACTTAAATCTAATAAAATGGTTATGGGCTGCAGAATGGTTGCTAATGCACAGGCATTCATAACATCCTTGACATTTACAATTTTATGCTTGTCTCCCAGTTGGATGTTACTCTTGCATCAAAATTAACATAAAGAATTGTCCTTGTAGTTGAGTGCCCAGAATCTGAGTGTTTGACAATAGCAGTGGGCAATAGAAGAGCTAGTTTGTTTATTGTGGGGCTTGATCTCTAATATGCTTTGTAAATTCCTTGAAGTTTGTCCTCTTACCATCTGATATCTCCTCAGGTTTCCCAATGCATTAGGGGCATTCATTTATCCCATTTATGGCCAGGCAGAACTCCCACAAGCTTTTTGCCGTTGTGCTGCTGTTAAAGGTGCTCTCTACGTAAGTTTTGGTTGTTAGACTATAAAGTACCTATTTTTGGGGAGATATTCTGTCCATTTGTATGGTCTAAAATCGTTCCTGTTTATTCTCTTTTGTTAATAAATTTATATTTTAATTGAACAGTGGCTTCGGTGCTTGTCCATAAACTATGTTGGCTTTTTCTGTCTATAATTTTAAATGTTTTAGTGTTGTTCCATTCCATGTATTGCTTATGGATATATATTAGTTTAAATTGTAATGGTAAAAAATGTAAAGGTGATCCCAAACACCTTTCGAAAAAAGGCGAGCCCAAATAGATGGTACAAGGCTTTGATGATGATAATGACGATACATTATTTTTAGATGAACCTGCCACTGCCATGTTTAGTTGCTCAGTTTATCATCTTAAGTTCATGCCGTTAGGGTCTTAGCTCACTATTGGTTACATAGTTTGTCTCCTTGTAGGTTTTGTAATGGACTTAGTACATGAATTTTCACAATTCCCTTTGTTTATATCTTCCAGCAAAATGGCCTTCTCGTTGGCTTAAATTGTATGATGCAAATAAGACTTTTTGTGCTACTAAGTGTATAATAACAGAAGAATGTAATAGAACAAAGTAAAATGACAACATTGCTTTCTTCGTGTCTGCTTTTGTGATGCTTTGAAAAGGAATAATGCCATTTCTGAAGAGGTGTGCTCCAGTGGTAATGTGGTATTGGTACCACTGTAAGCTACAGTGGTAAGGGGATGATTTGGGCGCATAAGTGGTACTGGGATGATTGGGGCTCACATGATGTGTACACAAAATCTAACCTGTCCATCAGATGCGTCACCCCATTTTACTCTCATAGTCCAAAATTCTGGTCAATCAGAAACTCAGGTGGGCCACAACACATGGAACAAGTAGAGAGGGAACGTCCACTGTTTATTGGTGTGGGGGGGCCCAACATATTATATATATGGAATCCATGCCATTCAGACCCTTCATCTCACATGGAATGGTCAGGCCAAAAACCAAGATGTTTTCAACTCAGGTGGGCCCCATTGAAAATCAAGGGTGGGCCTCCCCTCCCAACTTGTTCCCTGTGCTGTGTCCCTCCTGACTTTCAGGTTGAGCTGTATTTTTTGTATGTAGGGGTAAATTTAGGCGACTCATCTGATGGACAGGTTTGATGTGATATGTGATGTAAACATCACGTAGGCCCCACATCATCAACGCTGGTATTGGTACCACTGGAGCGAGCCCCTTACTGAAAATTTATAAGAATATGAACAAAAGATATTGGATATAGATGGGGTGTTACTATGAGAAAATACAATAGTTTGTACTAAATACATCATTAAGTCTATTTTAAAAATTCTTCATCATCATCATGCCCTTGTAACAGCTACAAACCAGACCTTAAGCATTCCGCCACTAGGAAGACAGGAACTCTGCTCTGCCCCTTAGCCAGCTCGAAGTGATAGGGAGTTGTTCTGTTGTGTCCCAGCTACAAACCAGGTTGAAGTTCGCAATTTTTGGAAAAGCACAATCCTTTGAGGATCGCAGCAGAGTTTTACCTTGACACCTTTCACCTCATGTCTTGTTACTCTTTTGTTGTTGTCCATCTTGATCGCAGGGCCCTATCTCTCTTGTCATTCTTGCAGCTGCTTGGAACTCTACCATCTCAGTACTCAAAGTTGATTGATCAAGTGAAAACAGAAATTCTGTTCAATCTCATTTTGAAGTGATTTTGGCATGAGTACTGCCCTTGACTGCTCGTCAATGGGGCTGGGCCACGGTTAAATGATTTGGCAACTCAGATCGACTCGTTCGGTCTCAGATCGAGTTGTGACTCACCTGAGTCAGGGTTGAATTGGGTACCGAATCAGATGGGTTCTGATTGAGTCTGAGTTGACTTGGATGAGTCGCGTCTGATGTTTAAAACCATGGGCTAGGGGCAACTAAAGCTGCTGCCTTATGAATTTGCTATGTTTCTAGCTCTTTAAATTTATGAGGATATACCGGTTAGTTCAAAGCAGCATAATCTTTTCTGGAATATGTTTGGGAATTTTAAAGGTAATTCTTTGCTCTTTTTTCTTTTTAAATTGTTTGCATGATTCTGTCCCTTTTTCGCAAGGTATAATGTTGATCTTATTGGACTGTGTTAAAGACTTCATATGGTGAGTGTTGCTAATTATTTCAGGGATAGAGGCATCTGTTTTATTCATGTTAAGTTGCCACCAGTCTGGATTGGAACTGTATCTGTGTATGCATTTTATGTATTACATGTTCTCCACTATGTTGCTAATTATCTCCTCTACTATGTTTGTGACTTTTTGAGGTAATTCTTAGTTGTTGTTGTTGTTGTTTTTTTTTTTTTTTTAATTTTTGTTCCATGATTCTTTCTCCTTTCCACATTATGTTATTGATCTTATTGGGCTGTCTCAAACACTTCATATGGTGAATGTTGCTCATTATTCCAGAATAGGCATGTGTTTTGTTTCATGTTAAGCTTGTCACTTGTCTTAACCAGCATACTGGATTGAAACTGTATCTTTTTATGCTTTTTATTTAGTCAGTTATTTTTCCCTCTTTCCTTTTCTGATAATCAACATGCATGGTAGTGTTTGCACTTGCTGGTCCCCAGTCCAGTAAAGGAGGGTTGATGTCAGGTGGGCAGCCGGTCATTGAACTTCCCCATGCAATCACGAGAAAACATGACCCGAAATAGTTGGGACAAGGCTTTGATGAAGATATTGATGATTATTTTTTCCAGTTTTTAACATTATGATTTAGGTGATCATTTATCATGAATAGAGCTACACGAAGCTTGAAACTTCTTTTTATTTATTCTGCAGGTCCTACGTATGCCTGTGACTGGTTTGCTTCTTGACGAGGTATGTAAGCAAACTGTACCATTGATTTCATTTCACATATTTCATTATTTCAATACTATATAAAAAGCAGACATAGCTTATTTTTCAGGATTTCTGCATAATCAAAGTACCTTTGGTATTTCATTTAAACTACGAAAATACCCTCACCATACACCATCACCCCAATGACATGCACAAGGGACCAAAATCATCTTTACATGTAAAACGCCCCAACTTTGTGGGCCCACCATGTATGTGTACCCGGTCATCATGTGCCATCCTTGATGCTAGGCCATGGGGCCAAAAATAAGGTAGATGCATAATTCAGGTGGGCTACACAACAGGGAACAATGGGGATGGAATGCCAATCATAGTTTGTGTTGAGGTAGTGTTTTAAATAGAGGTAGCATGTTGCATAGCATTCGGCCCCCATAGCAGTGTAGCGTAAGCTACATGATACTTCAATTTTTAATTTAAAAATAGGAAAAATATGATAAACAGTAAGAAAAAAAAGCATTAAAAATGAAAAAAAAGAAAAAAAATTTGCACAACCCCTATCCTACAACATTGCATAATAAAGTTGCATGCACACACCACAGCAAGCCCCCTAAAATTAAAAAAATAAAAAGAGCAAAAAAATTGGATTAGCAACCCCTATCCTACAAGACGGAACAGTAACTGGCATCCTAAAATGAAAAGAATTTGAAAAAATTCCAACAAAAACAATAAATCTTCAATCCAAATAAAAAAGAACTCATTGACAAATATTAAGGGGCAAGAACATACCTCTATCAAGCTTGAGAAGAGGTTCAATAAACAAGAAAAGAAAAGGAGTTTTTGAGCTTCGTAGCTGCACGGATATGAAAAGGGGGAAATGTGATTTCATCTTTCGTTTGAGCTCAAATGATCTTGAAAATAGAGCAAATGGAGGGTCGATTGATTGGCCAAAATCTTCCCATTAGTGGCTTTGTGGATTGAGAGAATCGAATAGAGGATTTGGGGTGGAGGGGTGTTTGTGTTGACCTAGGGGTTTCGAATGAGGGTTTTTTGAAAACCTTCTTTTTAAGGCCTTTTGTTTAGTTTAACGTTAAGTTATATTGAAGTGTGAGTTTTTTACCATTTAAGATAAGAATGGGTCACCACCATTTCATATGAAAACTAAACTTTTAGGTACAGAAAACTTAAAAAAAGACTGTAGCATATGCTACATGCTATGTAGCTGTAGACTGTAGTGTACACTATACGCTACAGGGGATTTATGCTATTTGCATATGCTACTCAGTGTTGTAGCTACTGCTATGCTACGTAGCATACTTTACTAGAATGCGACGGGCACGATTCAAAACCTTTGAGGTCACCATGGTGTGTATCTTTCATAAAACTCGTTAATCAGGTGTGACTCACTTGGATGAAGAGAAGATACAGAAATCAGCGTGATCTAAAACTCATGCGTGCCACACCTCATGAAATTAGAGGTTTTAGGAGAAAATTTACATTATTAATCCACTCTATCCATCATGTGTGAAGCACTATTTTCATTGTACATACAAAGATCACAAAATAACATCTGAACCGTCCATAGAATCCGCAAATATAACTAAACTAAATAAAAATAAGAAAACTGAGAACGGGCCACCAAAGTGGGCTCGGGTCGATCCAACGGTTGGATGTCCCAATCGGAAGAATCCAACGGTCCGATTGTCATCCAATCTTGGATCCATGGTCGATAAGCTCCAAATCAGCAGCCCGCACACATTTCCGACAAAAGGAGCCTCCATATGTGTATGTACGCGTGCGAGGTCTTCGTGGTCCATCAATGAAACGGCCTGATGGGCCTAATGTCCATCCACCTCAGCTCATCTGCTCCAACACTCGATTGGCAACGTCTCCTCCTCTGGTGCACTCTAAAGGGTGCACCACTGATGTCCTCATCATGCAATGATCCCCAAAAGGTTAGAGAAGGGCTCATGGACTTTGGAAATCGGTTGGCATGTCATTCGGGGACAAAGAAGAAGATTACTTTGTTCTTTTTCAGTTTTTGGAAGAGTGAGAAGTAGCAAAAGGAGGCCAAGAAGAAGACTTCAAAAGCTCCAAGAGGGCTGAGGGAGCTAATCAGCCTTGATTCTAACGTCAACTACCAGGGGGATCTAATTCTCATTCTTCCAACAAAGGTTGCCGAGGTAGGTCAGTTGATCAATGAAGATCACTTGCTGGAATGTTCGAGGTCTTGGCTGTGGGAGAAAAAGAGCCCAGGTTAAGGACCTTCTTTGAAAATACAAAGTAAATATCATCTCTCTTTAAGAAACAAAGTTTTCTCTGGTAAGTTGCTTTGACCTCGACTCCATTTGGAATGTTCGTCACATGGATTGTTTCTTTCTCGAAGTTGAAGGATCCTCGGGGGGTATTCTTACAGGAGGGGAGGCGTCCACTATCAGCTGCCTTTCAGGAGTAATCTTTGCAGGACACATGTCCTGATCTGACTCTATAAGGCTGCATTCATTACCTCGATGGAATGTGTGTCTGCGAAGTGTCTTTGAATTCAATTCGTCAACTAATGCACATGGATTCTCTACAATGACACTGTACAACAATTGAAACGGATGTAGCACATTTGTTGTGTACAAAATGTGTTGAGTTCAAATCCTTTCTTCCTTACCCATTACTTCTCCTATGGGTGGTAAATCCACCTCGACATCAAAATCTGCAAGGGTGGAGACAACTAGATGGTTCCCTGAAGGACCATTTGTCGCAACAAACACATTGATCTGTTGTTCGCTCCTTAACCACTAGACCCATTGTTCCACGTCAACTTAGTGTTGCCTAACCATGTTGAGCTTCTTCTATGTTATTCGACCTCAACACACTACCATTTAGCATGCTGGGAGGCCTAATTGGTGCCATTCTTGGCTGAGAAACCAAATCAGACCTCTCTCCATTGACCAGGTGACCCACCCACTTGAAGAGACTGGCTGGATCGAATCACTGAGATAGTCTCCAAGATGGAGATGATAGGGAACATTAATCCATTGGCTTCCAGGTTCAACATCCTGTCCAAATCTGTGTCTAGTCTCAGCAGGAACTTTGTTTCGGGTAAACATCAGGAAGGTCCTCTCCTTTGTCAAAGAATTGATTTCCAAAACTTCCTGACCTAGAGCCTATCGGCGATGATTTGTTTTGACTAGGCATGCATCAGAATTCCAAAGAGTCACACTCAGGAACACATGCTAGTAGTAACTTCTAACAGAAACCATTTCTCCACTGTCTGTGGAGTGCATTGAGATTGGACTGCCACATCTGATTCGAAAGAATGTAACTCCTCACTGGATTTCAAAGATAGAGGAAACCTGTTTTGTAATAGTCTCGCCACTGAGAACTTAGCGCACCAATGTGTGTAAGGCATAAGCCATCCACAATCTCCAAAATAGAGATCACCCAATGGAGAGCAGTGCCCACCAGACTAACCTCCAACTCAGCCTTACCATCTACATTAGACTTGGGGAGAATGACAGTGCGAGAAGGTAGCTCTGCTGTTAACACCTCTTCAGAGGAATGAGCCATCCCATGGCCATCCTTGAAGCTAGCAACACCCTTCTGCTATTGCATGGTCAAAATATTGCTTGAGAAACATCTCAAGAGATGTCTTTGTATTTCTCGGTTTGAAGCTAAAACCTTCCCCCAAGCTCTCCCCAGCTACAACTTAAAATATTTTCGGGCCTACTATCTCACCTCCCTCACTGCACCCAATGTTCTCCCATTCATAGCTGTAAGCTTTCACATGGAGGAGAAGAAGAAGAAGAAAAGAGGATTTTGAGATAGAAAAAAAGTTTGTAGAGAAACTAATTGCATTTTTCTCATTCTAATTTGCATTATAATCAACCCGTGTCCAATAGGAGCACCAAACTATAGTACACCACATCAAAAGAAACTGTGAGATTTTCTAAACAATTACTCACGTATGCACAGACACGCTCGCACTTCTACATCTTTTACACTCCTCAAGTTGGAGCATAGATGTCACATTTGCATAACTTGCACATAATAGTTTGAGATGAGAAGTATGAGTAGTCTTTGTAAGAATATCTCTGAGTTGATCATTGGTTGGTAAGAGAGGAGTATGAAGAATCCCAGAAAAAATCGTCTCACAAATGCAGTGACAATAAATATGTGTTTTGTCCTCTCGTGAAAAATATGATTGGAAGTGATGAGTGTATTGGCCTGATTTTCACAATACTGCAGTATCGAGGTAGAAGCTTGGCACAGTTGGCTGATGGGAAGGATCCACCCAAGTGTAGGCACCTTCAATCTAAGCACAAGAACTCAAACAAATAGAAGAGAACAATTCCAAAAACGGAAAAGTAATAAAAGAGATGCCCAAGGGATAAGAATACAATTAAGAAGTTTGACTGATTGATTATTATATAGCTAGCTCATTGATTTTGCTAGCTAGCTACCTCAATAGGAGGCCTGGGCCTCCTTAATGGGCCAGCTACAGTGCTTGGGCTTGGGTTTAATGGGCTTGAGCAGTGGCCCATGGATTGTGGGCCCATGTTCAGCCTGCATCAAAACTGTGACGCTCATGTCACAAAGAAGAGACTGAAGCCAAATAATCCTGCATGTAGTATGTGCTATAGAGCTATTTTCGGCTTTGGTGGAGCACGAGCAACCACTGACTGTTTCTTACTCTTCCAAGAAATGAGATTTCCTTGGGCGAACATACAATGACCAAAAGTAGAGCAATGATAATTAGATAACCCTCCCCAATCTGCATCACTTTACGCTTGAATGTCCAGATGGCCATAGTCAGCATACAATAAGCCTTTGCTTGGAGCTGACTTCAAGTAATGGAAGACTATACACGACATCGAGGTGATGAGACCGAGAAGACTGCATAAACTAATTGAAAATGGTCTCAAGTCTCAACATCTTCGACATTGGGTCGAATAATGGTTAGATAAATTAACTTCTTAACTAAGCGTTGATACATGCCCAAATCAGTTTTAAACAGGGAGCAAGGCATTCCAATTTTATGAGTTTTGTGGGTTTCTAAGTACTCGTAAGAAGAAGTTTCAGTTTTCAATAAAGTTGCTCACTCTCTTTTACTCAAACATTCTTGTGGGTATGTTCTTCAACCATTCTTGCGATTCGAAGAACAAAATCTCATTAATTCTATAACTGTGTTGCATCAATTCTAATTCTAAAGGTACGCTTCAGTGCCTTAGACAAGAGAGTATGGAGTGGCACCCGTCGAGGTGCGAATGGATGTGCAGTAAGCTAGAAGGGTAGGATAACTTAATGTGCCAGTCTTGGATAGATTCATTTATGGTTTTGGTTAGGATGATAAGGGTGTGTTTGGTAAACTGAATAAAAAAAGTCTGAACTTAATTTAAGTATTGGATCCATTGTGTACTGAATTTTAGTACTGATAAGTGTTAGGATGCTTGTTTGGTTAACTGTCTGAAAAAAAAATCTAGAACACTGAAATTTAGTATTGAATACAAAAATTTTTGTTTGGTAAAAGTGTCTGAAATTTGGCAATTTTACTATATTGCCTCCAATGTGTTAAATAACCATATTTTTTGGAATATAATCACATAACCAATCCATTTTTTAAGAAAGTTGATTTGCAATTTGCTCTCCCAAATTATATATAAATTATTGATCACTTTGTTAAAAAATTGCTTTAACTTCTAGAATTTTTTAATAATGTTCGTTCAATCACCAAGATTTTCTGTGGACGGTGCTCTGTGGTCCCACCATGATGTATGTGTTTATCCACACCGTCTATCCATTGTTTCAGATCATTTTAGGGCATGAGTCCAAAAACGATGCAGATCCAAATCTCATGTGGACTACACCACAGGAAACAACAGGGATTGAATGCCTACCATTGAAAACTTCCTGGGGGCCATAGAAGTTTTGGATGAAGCTAATTTTTGTGTTTTCCCTTCATCTACCTAATCAACTGATTGGATGGCAAATAAACATTATAGTGGGCCCTAGAAGGTTTTTAATTGTGGATGTTCAATCACCATCTGTTTTCTTGTGGTGTGGTCCACTTGAGATTTGGATCTACCTCATTTTTGGGCTCATGCACTAAAATGAACTGGAAAAATAGATGGACAACGTGGATAAAACACATACATCATGTTGGGGACCGTCCATTAGTCACCTCGCCACTGGTAGCGTCTGTAGGCAGTCCTAGCCAGAAATGGACGGTCCTGTCAGGACCTAGCTAGGAGATGGACAGTCCTGTCAGGGGCTTTGGGCCCACCATGATGTATATATTTTATCCACGCCGCCCATCCATTTTCATGGATCATTTTAGGACATGAGCCAAAAAAGGAGGCAAATTGAAGGCTCAAGTGAACCCCATCACAGGAAGCAGTGGGGATTAAAAGCTTACTGTTGAAAACATTTTGGGGGCACAAAATTTTTGGATCAAGCCGATATTTATGTTTTCCTTGTATACATGTCTATGTGATCTTATGAACAGGATGGATGTTAAATAAACATCACGGTGGGTTCTAAAAAGTTTTCAATAGTAGGAATTCAATCCCCACTGCTTCCTGAGGTGTGGTCCACTGGAGCCTTCATTCTGCCTCCTTTTTGGGCTCATGTCCTAAAATGATCTTTCAAAAATGGATGGGCGATGTGGATAAAACATATACATCATGGTAAACCTCCTAGATCGACAGGGCCATCCGTCTCTAACTAGGTCCTGGCAGGGGGTTGCACCCAATCCGCGCTTGCATCCCACTAACGATCTGGTTCCCCAGATTTCCTGTGACTGCGCATGGAAGCTAGGTGGGGCCACTGAGATGGCTGTGAGAAATCCAGCCACCATGATGTATATGTTAGATCCACCCCTTCCATCCATGGTTTTAGATCATTTTATGTAATAAGCCCAAAAATGAGACAGATCCAAATCTCAAGTGGACCACACCACAGAAAACAGTAGGGATTGATTGCCTACCATTGAAATCTTCTTGGGGGTCACCGTAGTTTTGAATCACGCTGAATTTTTTGTTTTTCATTCATCTAGGTCTGTGTGACTTTATGAATAGATTTGATGGCAAATAACATCTTGGTAGGCCCTAGGAGGATTTTGACGGTGGGCGTCATTATCCCCAAGCTTTTTGTATTGTGGTCCACTCGAGTTTTGGGTCTGCCTCATTTTTTGGCTCATGGCATATAATGATCCAGAAAAATGGATGGACAGCGTTGATATATCCCATACATCAAGGATTTGGGAGTTTTTGGAGAGAAAAAAGAGAAATTATATAATATAGAAATCGATAGAGGAGGCAGATGAGTTCGGAGAATAGGGATACTTTGGGAAATTACGAAAAACGCTTGCACTTGCCACATTTAGCCCAAACACAACCCCCAAATTAATTCGGTGACAAATTTCCATTAATGTCTTTTTTTAAGCGAGTTAAACAATCATCCGAAATAGCACCATACGTGGTAGAAATCTGATTTTCAGATTTTTTGCCATATATTAAGTGGTAAACAAACAGGCCCTAAGGATTGTTTTATTTGAAATTTCCATTTGACCATTACCTTGAGGATAGTGCAGGATGGAGCACGTGTTTGATTTGGTAATCATTGCAAAATTCGTCTATATGCTGATTTTTAAAGGATGTATCATTGTCGGTTGCAATGTTTTCAGGAATAGCTCCAAAAGTGGTTCACTAAGTGCCTGCTTGGAGTCACATCTGAACCAGTTTGAGAATATGATTGGCGAAAGTAAACGGTGACAAGAGTTGTACTTGCCAATCAAGGTGGTCTTGCACCAACTTGTTGAAGAGCCTCACATCAATAAAAACTTCAGCATTATTAGCGAAGATGTTTTTTTTCATCACAAGATTCACAACATAGGCCATATGGCACTACCTTGTTCTCTATACAGATAGACCTTTTTCCTATTTGTACGTTAAGCACTGGAATCCCCAAAATGTCACAGTGCATGAAACTTCCATTTTCTATTTTCTGGCTTTCCAATTTAAATTATTAAGGCTTAACTTTCCTAAATTAGATAACTAAAAATTATAGATGACAACAAGACATCACAATCTTAGATACTTTTATTAAAGACGCATGGGAATCCTTCCATCCAACTCCACCAAAAGCCTTAATAAATTTGGACTCTCCTTAGAATGTGACACCTATAAAATGAATAGGGCTACCTAACAATTAGAAAAGCTTTGAGAGATTTCTGTTCCATGCATGAAGTGCAAAATCCGTTAGTCAAATCCTATTTACTATGAGATCTCCTAATGAACTTTTTTTTTTTCCCCCGGCTATTTAAATTGGAATGCCAATTGGGAAGTCAAAATACCACCAAAATATCATGCAACTAATCATCTGTCATTCCTGTTTTATACAAAATTTCCTATTTTTTATCTGATCATTGTATAAAGAGGTATAATGAATGGTATTTTCAACTCTGATACCTGGGGGTCCCATCTGAATGCTTAACTACTTAAAATCAATCCCTAAAGCAAGTTAGTATAACTATTAAGGCCAAAAACTGATTTGAGACCCAATGTTGACCCTTTTGACTAGGATTTTTTAACGCATGGGGTCCAACACCTATTGGTCATAGCCTTCAACTTTGGGCATGCATCAAATTTTCATGTCCCTTTGTTCAACTTTAGGCATGCATAAATTTTTTCCATGTCCCTTCTTTCGACTTTGGGCATGCATCAAATTTTCGTGTACGCATAGCGTATGTAGCATCTGTAGCGTACGCTACATTGGTTTATATATATATATAGTATTTTGTATTGTGTGCTTAATACTCTCAACCTGTGGGATTTTAATTTCTTTTCATACTTGTGACTTGTGGTTTCAATTAGACATTAATTAAAGTGGTTTTCTTAGAAAGTTGTTGACGTGATAATGATTTGATTTGGTTTATATATTATGTGAATTGGCTTGTGATAAATGATAATTAATAACTCATTTGAACATGCCTATACTTGAAAAAATGAATCATCTTTTAGGCATTTTTATACTTTTGTTTTTTTGTTCTGTTTTCCTTAAAGTTTATCATATTTTTCCTATTTTTAAATTAAAAATAGAAGTATTCTGTAGCGTACGCTACGCGCTATGCTTCTTATACTACACGTTACAGAGGGTTGAACTCTAAGCAACACGTTACTGCTATTTAAAACACTGGTTTTAACTCGACCCTTTCTGAAGAGCTCTTGTTTTGAAGTTGAAATGGATGAATGCTTTGTCGGGAAAACCTTTCTTTTTCTTCAACCATTTCAAGCGCCTCTGTTTCGAGAATGGAAATGTTTGATCCTCTCTGCAGCTGTAGAAGTTTCCATTTCTTTTTCTTTTAATGTCTGATAGTCCAGCTCTTTGTTCTGTTAATTCATGACAAAATGCAGAAACATGGGCACTATAAAGGTGTTAGATTGGCATCTGGTCAGGCGCTATTCAGCCATCAACTAGTTGTGGATCCATCTTTTGTAGGCCCACTACTCTCTTTTCCTTCCTCAGAGTTGCAGCATGAAGGTTTAAATCCAGGAGATGTTACAAATGCTTCAAGCCCAGTGAAGCAAGTCGCTAGGGGAGTATGCATAATGAGGGGTTCCATACAGCCAGAGTTATCAAACTTGCTGGTGGTTTTTCCTCCTAGATGTAAGAGTTGCACCCACCCAACCATATTTCTCAATTTTGTCCAAAACATATGACCACCACTTTTCCATTGCCACTTCTTCTACCAAACCATGGACAGTGTAATACTTAATGCACAAGTGTATATTTTGACTGGAAATGTCTCTCCCTGCAGCGTTGTACAATGAGCAGGCTACATCTGTCCGAGCTCTCCAGTTAGGAAGCAATGTAGCAGTTTGTCCTTCAGGCTTGTAATATATTACCCATCTCTAAGTGAATCTCAATTATACAAACTATTTCTTGTTATCATTCATTTACTAGACTTCTGGTGAGATACTGTTGAGAGAAGAATTTCATTTCAGAAGCATTATAGATTTAGAAATTATTTTTCCAAGTTTCTTTCTTTCTTTTAAACTATGAGTGGGAGAATTCATCATCTGCGTAGGTGTATAGGAATTTTGACTTTATAGTTTATTTAAAGTCACTTTGTACCTTTTAGTTCTTCAAAGATTCAAGCATCTTGTATTTTGCTTTTCCTCCTTTTCAGGTTCGTTCTGTACCTATCAACTCTTTGTGACGATGCAGTTCAAGGGAAAAAATCTATACATGCAGCGGTGAATGCTCTTTGCACAATTCCAGTTTCCGATAACTCTGAAGACATTTCAGTAGTGCATGAAGGTGTGGAAGTAGGACCAAAACCCATTTTACTGTGGAGTTCTATGTATGTTCAGGAGCTCACATGAGGTCTGTTTCTTGTCCTTTCGTTTTTCTTTCAACATCTGAACTTTCCACGGGCCAGAGGATAGCTTGAGGAGCCTGCATGTCATTCCAACAAAGATAAATTATGAATTGCAATAGATATATTCAATTTACTTGCTCGTTGGAAAATATTTAAGGTAAGTATTGGGTTACTGCAGGGTTCGTTTGGCATTGTCAGCTCATGCCCCATGCCAGATGGGAATATTGACTACAGGGTTCTTTTGGAATTAACAACGAAGGTAGTTTCTTTTTACAGTCAATGTGATTGCAACCTCTACCTCACCATTTGCCTCTGAAGTGAATGATGACCTTCTAAATAACAGTGGATCATCTTGGGCCCCTGTAAATCTGAAAGAAGAATACAAATTTTGGTAAAGTGGATCTGAGATGATGACCATCTTTCAGATCAGGCGGCCATTCGATGTTATTTTAGAAACTGAGCTTCTCATAGTTTATTGGAATTAACAACAATATCACCCCTTGTAAACCATCTTATTGCCTTTTGTGAATTCTTTCTGGGGTATGTTTTAGGCACTGACTAGAATTTGGTGCTTGCACTTGTGCATTGCAGTTGTTTCACAAAATGTGTCCTCAAGAAGAATTTTTCCCTGAGAATACAATGCCCAGAAATCCGGAGGATGAAGATGGTTCACATGTCTGATTCTCAACCCTCAAGGATGAAAATGTTGTACTTGATTTGCTGATGAGTGATCGGGTGATTAAAAGCTACAGTTTTCATAAGAGCAGAGTCGGTAAAGCCTGCCCAAAAAGTTAGAAATTTTGGTAGATATATGTGTTCATGGTTCTGGCTTTGCATAGATGTTAGGAGCTTTTGCAGATTTTCTTGTGCACTCGCAGTCAAGTGTTGTTGAAGACGCTTTGGTCACATTTACAGATCTGCTGCTGGGACCCAGTTACATCAGATTTTACTCTGCTTTAACAGAGCTCATTAGATGAAAAGGTATACATATTTTGCCAATATAGAGAAGAGAGATGATAGCTGGCCTGCAGAGGTGGGGATATTATTTATCAGTGTTCTTTTATTGCGAAAGGCAATGGATGTGCTGCTGTTTCACCTGCACACTGTGGGAAATATACAGTTGTTCTCTTTGGCAAGGTAGAACACACTCAGTTTATAGACTTATTTCCATCTCTTCTACATTTGAATTAAATCTATATTGTCTTTTTGGATTCTTACAAGTGCTTCATGAGGATGTTCTAGCATTATTTGGATGCAGAGAATCTCAAAGCATCTTGTTCTGCATTCCAGAAAATTTTGGTAGAAGAGCACATATTTACTAGCAAGGTAAATAACAACTATAATATTAAAGGATAGTGAAAGACAACAAAAACTGATACTTGGAAATATAAAAATTGAATCTCTCATTCGGACTATGGAAAAGAAATGCCAAACCCTAAATGGGAAGAATATTTTTATTTTCAGCAGGAAAGGAGATGATCACAGCAAAAATCAGCTAGAGATAATATATATAATGTTCTTCTGTTTCAGCATCTTCTATCTCGACTACAATCCTTTCTTAAGACTGCCTAAGGAACTCTCGATATCATGTGCCCTCATCCCATCACTTCTATAAACAGCCTGATACTGGGCTCCATAGAATTCTTTATATGCCCAATTACGAAAACTGCAATCCGTCCGTCAGTCATCAAACCTGCATCTCTCCTAATGTGAGATTGGGTATGAGAATCTTTTCCACCTCTCAACCCAAGAACTTATGGTATCAGATTCTTGATTCATTCAGGTCTATTCATCTTAAAAGCTCTGAGGTCCACTGAAGCCTTTCCCGACACTGTTTTACCCAATCAGACCTGCTATGGCCTGGACCGTATGACCCAAACCTACCAACCCCGTGACCTAAAACAAAATAACAAAAGATAAATGTTTATGCATGTGATCATGTAGAGGCACTCATGTAATTGGGTTTGGTTGGGCATATCTTGGTTCTCATATTCCATTCTTCCGCCTGAGTTTGGTCGGGTCTGGTTTGTTGAACCCGACCTGATTACAATTACATGGGTTGGGTCAGGTGGGGCTTGGACGTGATGAACTTTTAAGTGGGTCATGTTGGATCTGAGGATTATGAAATGCTGGTCAGGTTTGGGCCAGAGTTCTTGTCCTATTCAGTAGGCTTGGGATAACTCTGACCCTACCCGTTGATGAATCACAATATTTAGTGAGAGATGAACTAGCTGTTAATTTCTTTTTCGGATGCTTAGCCCATGTTGCAATTTACCATCTCTCAAAAAGCACGGACATTAAAATGTGGGACCAACTATGAGGATGGTCCAAATATTACCTTTAGTTTAATCAGTATGGACCATCCATTTTCTTTTCCAGTAACTGGATGGTTTGGGGCAGCTAATCAAAGTGATTTTGAAAGGCATGGGCAATCAATGGTGGACTCACGTGGTGTCTAGATCTGATCAAACCTTTTCAGTATGATCAATCTATAGACCTCGGTTGTAGACTCTCGGGAGTTTCAACACTGAGGTCTCGGGTTCAAGTCCCATAGGTGGTGAAAACCCACTATGGCGTGAGTGTGGGGGTGGGTGTGTGGGTGGGTGTAGGTGGGTGTGTGTGGGTGGGTGTAGAGTGGGTTTGTGTGGTGTGCGCATGAAAAAAAAAAAAGAAAAAAGAAAAAGAAAAAGGAAAAAGAAAAAAAAGATCAATCTATAGACCATTTGTTTCCTTGAAATTGCTATGTTCCACTTCTAATTTGCCATGTGTTTGATGGCCATGAAAATGGATTGACCATATCAATGAAACTGGGTTTGGACGGGTCCGGTCCTAGATGAAAATGGATTGACCATATCAATGAAACTGGGTTTGGATGGGTCCGGTCCTATATGGGTCCCTTGCAACATAGACCAGACCTGCCCATTTACCAAATGGGGTCAGGTCGGGTCAAATCAGGCCTAATATAAAAGGAAACCAGATCCAGACCCATTTAGCAATTAAGTCTGTTCGTCGACCCTAGACCCATACCATTTAACAAACAGATCAGGTCTAGGTTGGGTCTGAGGTACCCCATTGGGCCTAGGAAGTTTTTTTTATGGTGGGTGTACAATCACCACTATTTCCTATCATGTGGTCCACCTGAGAATTGGATATGCTGCAACTTTTCTGTTTGATTCCCTAAAATGCGCTTTAAAAATCGATGGATGGCGTGGATATACAATACATACATCAAGATGGCCCCCACCGGTCAGGCCGCACCCTCTTTGGGGAATGGATTTCCTGTGACCCCGGTCACAGAGGCTGTGTGGAATCCACGGAGATGTCCGTGATAAATCCACTACGTCCATCTGTTTTTTAAGACAAAAATAGGAGAGGATTATAAAAACAGAGAGATTCAAAATCATGTAGGCCACACCAACAAAACAGTGGTAACACCAATGTTCACCATTGAAACCTTCCTAGCTGACCATGATGTTTATATTTCATCCAAACCGTTCATAGAATTATTAACACTCAGATAAACTGCAAGAGAAAAATATCATCCTGATGCAAAACTTTTGTCACTGCTAAGTGTTCAATACCCACTGTTTCGTGTGGTATGCCCACTTGAGTTTTAGATCTTCATGAGTTTTAGAATACTGACCTATCGTGGTCTTCCAAAACAGATGGACGGAGTGGATTTGTCACGGACATCTATATGGGCCCCACACAGCTCCGGGCATCACCCACTATCAATTACAACTCAAACTCGCTCTCCTACTAGTCTCCTTTTCTTCTACCCAACGTCTACTAGTACTTGGCTCCCACTGTACTAAAGCTCTCTGCAACAATGACGAAAACACCTCTCGACAACGACAACAATCACGGGCAAACCACTTCAGTCGTCATTGAAATTCAGTGCCAGAAGAGGCATATGGTGCTGGTTCTCTCTGGAAAAAAGATTTAAGTTTTTCAAATTCAAATTCACAGATAATCATCCTATTCAAGAAATCTTTCGCCCGTCAGTGATTAGGATTGATCATCTAGTGGGACTACCTCAATGGACCCTATCCTGCCTTAGGTTGAATAGGCACCTTAGACACCTTAGTAAATGCATTATGGGCTATGATTCCTTTCGTACGTTTGATTCATCCACAATGCCCATGGTACAATGATGGTACAACAATCCAATCCAGGCCGTCCAAATTGCTGGCCAGATTCGAGTTTCATGTATTGGATAAAGCATAAAAGAGAAAACAGTATTGCAAAGTGGCAAATGTGTGTGCAATCTAATCTATTTATTGGGTGGACCAGAATACATTAGTAGATATTATTTGGCTCAAAATCTAGAACCAATAGCCCAATGGATATCGGATGGAAACCCAGCTCGGTTGTATTTGGGCCTGAGCCTTCAAGAGTGAGGCTCGGACCCAGTAAGATCAGAATCCAGTTGCTGTGGTTACCAGTACTGTGGGGACTCATTTAGAAACGACCAATTTGTTAAATGGTACGGGTTTTGCTAAACAGATCTGAATCTGGTTTCCTTTATATTAGGCCCGACCCAACTGGACCCAAACCCAGTTAGTAACTGGGGAGCTTTGGTCTATGTTGCAAGGGACCCCTCCAGGTCTGGACCTGTTTAGACCCAGTTTTAAACCTAGTACAAATACTTGCATACCAACTTCAGGCCCAGACCCATTAGAACCGACTCGACCATTTACAGCCCTGACCTTGGGACCCCAGCCCATACACACACGTCAATCCAAGATGGGCCTGGGCCCATATCCTGGGTTTATGGCCTGGACTTGGACCTGAAAAGAGGACTGCTACAATACGTTTTGCAGGTCTTCAAGCATATGGCTAAGATCATCTGTGCACCGTTGACTTCGATCCACAACCAATCCAATGTTGCCCCATCATATCTAATGGTTCCCCGCGATGCAGTTGGTCCATGGGCCCCTATAGGAATCTACTCCGTAGGGACGATTACTAGGAGCTCTAGTGTTACCGGGAAGATGTGGATGTGTCAACGGAATCCAATCCATCCATTAGATGCATCACCTCACAAACTAATTACTAGGAGCTCTAGTGGTACCGGGAAGATGTGAATGTGTCAACGGAATCCAATCCATCCATTAGATGCATCACCTCACAAACTACTAACGCTGAAAAATCAATTCGATCCAAGCTAAGAAGGGCCATAGAACAGGGAGTAGTGTTGGAGAGAATCCTCGTGGTTGATTAGTATAGGGGACCAACATGTTGTGTTTATATGATCAAGGCAGTTCAGACCCTTCATCCAGTCCAGATGAACGGTCAAGAAAATATTCAGGCTGTTGTGCGAGTCAAGTGGCCCCTGCGAAATTCAAGGGCGAACGTCCTTTCCAGCTCGTTCCCTTTTCCATGGCCCACTTGACTTTTGGATCAGTTTGAATTTTGGTTTCAAGTGGTTTTATGAGGTGATCCATCTGATAGACGGGTTGGATGGTGTCAATACATAATGTGGGCCCCACATCTTCCCGGTAATACCGCTGCAAGCTTGCAGTGGAACAGGTAGGCGTACAACACACTGTGCCTACGGTAGCCCACTCGCCAAAAGAGTTAGGATTTGAGAGAGGCTTCTGAGCTCAAAATCAGAAATACGAGTCCTCTTTCTCTAGCCATGGAAGTCGCCATCCCTTCCGGTTTCTCTCTCCATGCGCGCACGTTATCTTCATCCTCGCATTCAAGAACAAGAAATCCAAGCAGAGCCCTCAGCCCTTCTGCAATTTCTGTTCCATCTTCTTCTCTTACTAGCAATTTCATCCCTCCTTTCACCGGTGGAAGCGTTTCAGGCGATTTCTGCGGTCAGAAAATCCGCCCCTCTTCACTCAATCCATCCTTATCAGGTTCTCGCGGCAGAAGGGGCAGTCGTCACCATGGTATTTACAGAATTGCCCTCCTTTTCTTTTCTAGAATTTTTGAAAGCTCTAGGGCGCGTTTGGATGCACTGTTGAATAGAATTGCAATTATTTCTGTTAGTAACTATGACATAACCAAATTCTTGTTTCCTTTCTTTGCATTCATACTTAGAAAATTATTGATTTTTAATCGTTTCCCATTCAATTAAACTGAATGGTCGCAATTTGATTCACTTGTGCATCCAAATGTGTCAGGCAGGCATTTTGTCTAAACTCATGTCATGTATCTTTATAGAAAATTTCCCTCTGTATGTCTGTGTGTGTCAGATTTTCGGGCCAGAAAACCAAGAGTGGTGATTTTCCTTTTATTGAATCTTTGGCCTTTCTTTCAGTTGAATGTGGCTCTTGCTGGTATCTCTCCTTCACTCTCTATTTTCAGGCCAGAAAACTGAGTGGTGATTTTCCTGTTAAGACGATTTTTAGGGCATGGGCCATTCATATTGTGTCTCATTGGATCAACAGTCTGGATCACTAAATCTTGGCCCCACCTGTACAGACTGAAAACCAAAGGATGCTATGCATATATCCTTAGGTTGAGAATCGTACAATTCCTCTTCCGAATTTGTCTGTTGTAATTTTGTTGTTTGGGTTTTATGGGCTTTTAGATTTTAATAGCTACATCCAGTAGAAGGTCTGCTATTGAATTTTAATTTGGACTAGTGGAAATAAAAAAAAGTAGCTGAGGAAAGGAAAACGTTGCATGGAAGGAGGTTTCCTTTTCTTTTAGGTGGTCTGGGAGAGGAAAAGGAAATGGTCATTTTCTGAGTAAATTTGAGGAATATGAAATTGATTTCCTTAGCTCTCCTGTCATTTGCGAATGAGGGTGACTGAACATCGATTTCCTTTCTCAATTACTTTCTAATTTCACCAATCCAACTTGGCTAGTTAGTTTGACCCTTCAAAAAAAATAAAAAATAAGGCTAGTTTGTATTCTGGAGAAGGCCTTAACTTGTAAGCATTTGTGTCAATTGAAATGTTCAAGAGGATCAATACTCAGGTGGATTTTTGTTATAAAAAATAAGAATCGAATTGATAAATTGTAAGAGAACAAACACTTGCTGGAGAACCCTAATTTGCTTGTATTATGATCGGTAACCAGAGTTGTTTGTATCCGATACAAGTACCCTGTATGTGCCTGATGCATCTACGTAGGTCTAAATGAAGTACTCATGCTATGTGGGATGTGACTTGGTTTCCTCGTATGTTACACCTCCAATAGGCCATGTGTTATCTCCTACCACGTAGGTTGGAAGAGTCAATAAACAGTCCTGGTCAAATAACTTTCATACGTAATATATGCAAGATAGTGTATATCTCACCTAAGGAGAGATAGGTTGTTATCCCTTTATTTAAATTTGTCGTTAGTTAGTTCCTATTTCTTAGGAGAGAATCTCTAGTGCAGTCATGTCAGAGTCTATAAAAGATTGTAATCGGTTGAAAGAAAAAGCAAGAAAAAATTATTTCCTTAATTATTAGTTATTTAATTTAATTAATTTTCAAGGTATTCTATCATATATCCTTTCAAAATTAACTAAATTAAATAACTAATAGCTAAGGATTTTTTTTTTTTTTTTTTTTCATTTCAACCGATTACAGTCTTTTATAGATTTTAATGTAACTACCCTAAAGATTCTCTTCTAAAAAATGGAAACTGACTAACAACAAATTTAAATAAAAGGATAACAACCTCTCTCTCCTTACGTAAGATATGCACTATCTTGCATATATTATATATGGGAGTTATTTGACCAAAACTATTTACTAACTCTACCAACCTACATGGTAGGAGATGACACGTGGCCTATTGGAGGGGTAACAATACTCCCCCGTTGAGATCTAACTTGTCCTCAAGTCACAAATTCAGGAAATCGGCTCACAAAATCGTCATACATCTCCCATGTAGTATCTTCCACTGGACATCCCTTCCATTGGATCAGCAACTTAGTGACAGTTGTATTTTGATGTTTGAAAATACCGGGATCCAGATTTTTTGCTGGACGCCATTCTTGTGGCTCCAAGTTGGCAACGGGTGTTAGAACTGTGCTTGCAGAAATTGAATAACCAATTTGCTTCTTGAGTTAGGACACGTGAAAACCGCCGTGAATCTGCGATCCTTTTGGCAATGCAGGCTTATAGGCAAGTTCAATGGTTCCAATACGAGCATGGACTTGATATGGCCTATAAAACTGTGGGCTTAATGTATGGACTCCCTTGTGCTTCAATGAACGTTGACGATAGGGTTGGAGCTTAGGAAAAACCCAATCACCAACATTAAATGCTCATTTTGTATGATGACGATCAACCTACATCTTCATTCGATTTTGAGCGGCATGAAGATTGTCTCATAAGAATTTAAGGAGCTGGTCACGCTCATGTATTGCGGTATCAACAGTATGGACACTTGTGGAGCCTGGAAACGTCCGTATATGACCTGAAAAGGTGACATTTTGATAGAGCTGTGATAAGAAGTGTTGTACCAAAATTCTACCCAAGGAAGGTACTTGGTCCATTGGTAGGGATGATGCCCTGCAAAGGACCATAGATAGTGCTCGATTGACCGATTAACTACCTCCAGTTTGGCCATCTGATTGTGGATGATAAGTTGTGCTTTTGTATAACTTAGTACCTTGTAGTTTAAAGTAAGCCTCTCAAAACTGACCGAGGAAAATGGGATCCCTATCATTGACAATGGATCTTGGCATGTCATGTAGTTTGGCAATATCCCGAATGAAGAATTCTGCTATAACTGAAGCTGTGTAGGGGTGGGCCAAGGTTGTGAAATGAGCATACTTGCTGAATTGGTCAACAATGACCATGATGGAAGTCTTATGGGCCGAACTAGGGAGCCCATCAATGAAGTCCATGGACACATCCATCCATACGTCAACAGGGACTAGTAAGGGTTGTAGATGATCAAGCGGAGCCAAGGTTTCATATTTAACACTTTAACATACCTCGCACTCCGCCACGTACCTTTTGGTAGCCCCTTTTATGCCTTTCCAATAGAAGTTGGTTGAGACCCGTTTATAGGTGGGTAAGAAATCCAAATGTCCTCCAACTGGGGAGGCATGAAACTCAAGCAAAATCCTTTGACAACATGTTGAGGTAGATGGTAGAACAATTCGACCTTTGTAGCATAAAATCTCATTTTCAACCGAGTAGTGGGGAAGTGAATTTTGAGTCTCTTTTGAGCTACTAGATGATGGCATTAAGATTTGCATCCTGCATGTTTTCCTTGAGGATCTCATCTATGGCTGAAAATATAGGAGTTGTTATAGCATGAACTGCCGATTCTTCTTGTAGGCAAAGAGATGGCATCGGTGGCAATGTTCTCCTTGCCCCTGTGGTATACGATCTCATATTCATACCCAAGGAGCTTTGTGAACCATTTTTGTTGCTCCATCGTGGTTAACCGTTGATCCATGAAGTATTTTAGAGTCCGGTCGTCAGTGAGGACCTTGGAGTGATAACTTCACCTTGTTGCAACGACCTGGACTTTGTAACTTGCAGCCATTAGCCACTGTAACACTAATTGGATTGGAGCATGTTATGGACTTGGCGATTCTTGGGTGGAGGAAATTATGTGTTGATCCGGAATCAACCAATATAGTTACTGGTTCCTTTTTTTTACACCCCAGGAGCCGCACGGTTCCAGACCGTTGTGTACCGACTATGGCATTGAGGGAGACTTCCATAGTAGGGGTGTCAGCAATCTCTACCTCTGGTTCAACAGTAGAGTCGTTGCCTTCATCTCGAGAAGTAGCAATTGTGGGTGCTTGCAACAGGGATCAGGGCAAAATTGCTTATCTCAGTTGAAACAAAGCCCCTTGAGCCTATGCTCCCGCTGTTCAGCCACACTCAATTAGCGTGCACCTGGTGATAAATTACCAGCAGGTGGTGGGGTTGCTGGAGCATGTCCTGTCCACTCCGTGGGTGGGTTAGGTAAAGTTGGGGTTGATGAAGTTGGTAATTGAAGCAAGGGATGTGTTGTACGGATGGATTGCTGTCTTGATGCGGTAGAGACAGTTGCATTGGTTGCTTCTTCTTGCTGTATGGCTATAGCATACGCCTGGTTTAAAGTCATAGGATTGAGCAGTTTAACGCCTGGGTGGATGTCATCATTAAGGCCATATATGAAGCATCTTATGAAAAATGGGCAAGATTTGGCTAGGGCATCCTCTAGAAGTGACACGCTGCAACGATGCCCAGTTGTCATGAGTAGGCAAGGGTTCCCATGTCATTTTAGAGTCTTAGACACTTTGGTGAAGAATGGAAATTTGTGATTCTGGATTTTAATGAATTTTTTTGTCTATTGAGTCTTTGCGTCCATACTGAGACTGCATTTACTACCAAATCTGCATCCCAACTTATTTTTCTGTCGTAAAGAATATTGTGACTTATAATTTAGATGCATCCTAACTCTTCCCCCCCCCCCCCCCCCCCCCCCCCCCCCTTTTTCTTTCTTTTCTTTTTTTTTTAGTGCACACATAGGGAACTGATATTTGACCCTGTATTTTTATTTATTTATTTATAAATACACCCTTTTTCTACTTTGGTGACAAAAGAGCAGGTTTTTTTTTTTTTACACTATTCTGTTATGAAAAGTAGAAATGAGTATATGGAACAAAGAAGCCGGGTGCAAGTAGTGGCTCTCTGTATATAGTGTGCATGTGTGTGCATTTGAATCTCCTTGAAGGATCCTCTGAAGTCTGAGGTCTTCTATAAGTGCTTGGATGATGCAAGGATGGTATATTTGGTACCCATCCACAAATTTACTTTGTGAAGGGTTTTTTCATATGTTTTATTTGAAATTATTGATGAAATGGACTGTTAAAAAAAAATATATTGATGAAAGGACCGATCAGGTTTTTATTTGTTCTATTGGTGGCCAGTAGCGAAGATGTCAAATTGATTCTAACATTTTCAAGTGCCTTGTAAATTTACAATGATATATGCTTGTTCCTATAGCAATCAATTAAGGTAAAGTGCTTTGCAAGTTTGTTGTAAGGGTCCACACTCCGTACTCCATAACATCCCTATTGCTCACAATGATGTACAAAATAGCAACAGGTTTGTGATTTTTTTTTTTCTCAAGGAATTTTCATGATGTATTTATTTACAGGTAATTCCCTTTCTGAGAGGAAGTGCATGGGAGCAACCGCCTCCAGACTTGGCATCTTATTTGTACAAGAATCGAATTGTGTACTTGGGAATGACTCTTGTTCCATCCGTTACAGAGCTGATCCTTGCAGAGTTCCTGTACCTTCAGTATGAGGATGCGGACAAGCCAATTTACCTGTATGTAAACTCCACTGGCACAACTAAGGTGAAATATTTTTTTTTCATCTAGTATGCTATACAAGTTCATCTTTGAGATTATGGTACCTTAATATGCTCACTTTTGCAACTCTCGATTGATCGTTGGAGAATGCATGAGAATTTCTAATACTGAGGCAATTACGTATATACACATCGGAGCTTTGGTAAGCCCATAAAGCTCATGTACATGCCAGACATGTGCCAGCATGGCACGCTAGGCCGGAGATCCAATCCGTTTATCAGAACGGCACCACTATCTTGATGACCTAACCCAAGAATCAGGTTAATCAACTGGTCCAGGTGGGCCACAGTTTGCAAAAAAAAAAAAAAAGTATAGCTTTGAAAAACTTCTCTGAAGTTTCGTAATCCATTTACCGGTTTCCAATATTGGGACCTGCATGCTGTTAGACCAGATTTTATTTTTGGGGAAACATCTACAAGGTTGGACCAACCTGATGGATGGATTAGATCTGGCAAATATGTGCCATGCTGGCATATGTGTGGTGTGCGCACAAGCTTTATTGCACACGCATATGTGTGGTGTGTGCACAAGCTTTATTGCACACGCATATGTGTGGTGTGTGCACATTGCACAAGCTTTATTGCACACGCATATGTGCTCAGCTAAGCTCTACCCTTCAATGCGCTTAAATATGTAGGTTTCGTGATCAATTAAGGAAACAATTTTCTGCTTTATTTGAGTTTGCTAACATGGAGAGATTTTTGAAGCTGCTTATAAAATTGGTGAATGGTTACATCTGAATGCATGCACTAGTTGTGCTAAGATTTCATTTGGATTTTTCCTCTGATGGCGGTAACACTATAATCTGCATGCTTAAGAGGCAGGACTCAATTTCGCATGGTAGAAGTAACTGTGTTTGACAAACGTAAGCATTTTAATTTTACAGGGAAATGGATTATTGACCAATATCTTCCTACTTGAAGTCCAATTAGTTTTGCTTATTTGATGGTTTGCACATTTTGATTCTGCTGCAGAGTAATGTTGAGGAATATGGGTACATGACATCAAAGTTTATTAAATTGAGAACTGATCACGTAGAGGCAAGGTACCACAACTTATGGTACTGTACCATCTTTTCCATTAGCATGACAATTGTTTAGGACATTGGTACCATAAAAAAGGTAGGCCCCACCAAGAAGATCACCTGGCAAAAAAACTAAGCCAGACTGCCCATCAAGCAGGCCAAACCGTAGGCATCAATGTACAAACGACAGTCTAACCCAACATACAGGTTTACCCTACCTAGTGATCCGATCAGCCTGATTTGCAAGAAGTGTGATCTTTGTGGTGGGCACCTATTGTTTTCATGGCCCTGGTTTCCTACAGAAGTGGCATGCTGGCAGGAGAGATGGTACGGTACCACAGTTGTGTAACTTTTGCCTGTAAGAGATCAGTTCTCTATCAAATAAGAATTTAATGTACAGTTGCATGATGGAACCATGATTATGTACATGATATTTAGATCAGCTGCATCGCCACAAAAGCATTCATGAAGGAATTTGGGCTATTTTTAGTGTGACTTCCCAGGCATAGAACTTTTCAAGAAAAAATATAAAGAGTTTCCTAGTGCAGAGATTATCCGAAGTTTTGCAAACCCCCACAGCAAATTGCATCATGTTTCATTAAAAAAAATGTGTACAAATTTCCCATTGCATTTTATATGTAGTTTACAACAATATCCATGATCAGTTTTTTTTACCCTTCTGATTCCTTGTCCTATTTATCTGAAGGGTACTTTTTATTTGGGTTAGACGCAGTGCTTCAATATTTTTCCAATGCAATCTTGCTTGCTTTTGATACTAAATTTCATCTTTTTGTTTTTCCTTCAAGGGAGGAGAAAAGTTGGGTTATGAGACCGAAGCTTTTGCAATCTATGATGTCATGAGGTAACAAGCCTTTCTGTTTATTATTGGCTTATCTTGATGCTTTCCATGTAGGTGTTAAGGTATATCAAGAGAGATATATTTAAACATGTTTCTATTTGTTCTGTCCTAAAATACTTTGTGCATGTGCATTCAACTAATCCCAAATGAAGATTCAAAGATGTCAGGACAATGCCCTTTTGTTTTTAGTCATGCAACGCACCCACCCTGTTAGTTGTGCAACGCACCCACACGGTTAGTCACGCGATGCACCCACCCACTGGTGGGGTTAGTGTGTCTCCTTAGCATTTCGAACCTGAGACCTGCTGTTGAAATGCCTAGGCGTCTTCCTGCTGGGCTAGCAGGCAAGACACAGGACAATGCCTTAACATTTAAGATTTTTGGGAAAAATAATCTTCCAAGGATAGTACTTGTGTGAGTGGTGACGTTGAAATTGCATTCTAGGTCTGAGTTGGGCTTGGTGGGAACCATGGGTGTTGCATGATGTAAGCAATAATTATGAGGTAGCAAAAATTAGAAATTCACAGCCATTTTTTTCCCCCAATCATGTCCAAAGGATGTGGTTTGCGTATCAGTTCAAGCAAGCACTTACTGTGTAATGACTTTGTCCTTGTTAATTGCCAGGGTAGTTTCGTGTGAATAACTTATCATGGTACTAAAATGCAGCTACCACACGTTCAGTTACAAAAGAGCCAGGCTGGCCCATTGACCTTTCAGGCTTGGCCTAACATGTGACATGTTTAGCCTTGACTATTGGATTTGCAGGCTAGGCTTGGACCTGAAATTCAAGCCTAATTACTAACTGGGTTGAGCTTGGGCCTAGGGATTGAGGCCTTTCTAGCCCTTGCGGGTGGGTATGGTTAATTGGGACCGGCTTGGGTCAAGGCCTGGACTGGGCATGGCCAACCTAATATTTAGAATTTCTAACATATATAAATAAAATTTATTACAAACAAAAGCCAAACCATACCTTATATTAATGTAAACCAGGCCTGGCCCTGTTAGGCTTAGTTGGGCTTAGTCTCAGGCTTGGTAATTGTGCTCGGACTCAGGCTTGGACCCGGATAGTAGTCCCATCATGGGCTTGAGCCAAGCTTGCCTGGTGTCATGTATGTTAGGCCAGGCCCCAGTCTGAAACTGGTGATTGACAGCCCTGATTGTGTGAGTAAATGGCCTTATGGCTAAGGTATGTGGTTAATTGCATTATACCCAAGACACCACTTGTCAGAAATGGTTCCAACTTAGTCTAGACTCTATCAGGTATTGGACTCAACCAAGTCTTTTTCACTTGCAACAGTCAATGGAAATCTCTGACTTGGGTGTAAAGCCGGAAACTTTAGCATCCTAGACTTTGGCCTTGGTAGCAAGGAGTTCAAACCCAGCATGCTAGATGATGTGCACAGTTTTTGTTGCCAAATGGATTGCCAATTGGCTGATTATTTTGCTTCTATGTTTAAAAACAATAAGACTAAACTCAACCTACAGCATCGAACATTGTTTGAGAATTCAAGTCTGCCCTAATTCTTCTTTTATGGAATTCCAATATATAGCAGCTCATTGACCCCCCCCCCCCCCCCCCCCCCCCCCCCCAACCCCAAATGCCTATTCAGGCCAAACAGCTTGCTTGCTGATCAAGTTATTGTAATTATCTGAAGCTTTGGATCTCTCTTGCATTCTGTTTTAATGCTCCTAATCCTTCACGGTAGTATAAACTACTCGATGTTTGAAACCATGGATGTCTGATGCAATGGTGTCTTGTGGTACATCAGAACGGTACCATAAATATTGGAGCATTTAGGTGATATGCAAGATCACATCATTGATCAACTTACAAAATGTTGGAATTTAATTTCTGTGAGGCTTTAAAAGGAATTGATGGAATGCTGAAAATCCTCCATCAAATTGGGGCCTATATTTCCATTGGCTTATGAAAGTACTGAATTTTGTCAGAATGAATGCATAGAAACATCCTATAATAATGATGGGATCTTGAAATCTCAATTGAGTTTAATGCAGATGTGTGGATCCTGAAATAGCCAGTAGAAGGCTACAATGATGATGATGATGATGATGATGCCAATGGCTTGTGGATCATGGTTTTGAACATCGGCTACAATACAGCCATACCTGCCACCTCATTTACGTGATATGCGAGTTAGTGGTTTGTTTAAAAACAAAGCGCCTTATAGGCAGATGTATATGCACCGATACAGGGTCGATCCAACCAGGGAAAAAGCTTAAAACACACTTTATACTGGATCCAGGCATATTTTGGAGATCAAAACACAAGATTTGAGTGATATTGAAGAGGAATGAGCCATTTTGCGAGAAGTTGGTAAGGGGGAAACTAACTTGTTTTTTTAATCTTCTTTTTCTTGTAGTTCAATATAATGGACCCTAATAGATTACACCATGCTTGATTTGTGTTGAATTAAGGCCTGTTTGGTTCACTTTCAACCGGTCTAGCCGACAGTCAATATTCTTATTAAATAATAGTTTGATACACCATTACATACATGTTAGAAACATATTAAAAATGATAGATCCGATGTTTTACATTTTTTTTTCTTATTTCCCCGATAATTTTTCAAGGACTTCTGATAATCTTTCAAAAATAAAATAAAAATTCAAGGACTTCTGGGCAAAGAATATATTTCTGCTGCTATGGGCTCGTATCATCTTATATGGCTCCGATACGCGCAGTAACATATCATTTTTTGGCTTGGTTGATACACCTACTGGTACCGTTACTTAAAGCCTTGGTGTGGATCCTGAGGAATTTCTTGAAGATATGCCTACAGGATTGTCTCCTAAAGGTTGGGACGGTTGTGCACATGAAAATTATGACTATGGGGAGGGTGTCTTTGTAAGTTTTACTTTAATGAAAACTTAGTTTCTTCTCCTACTGTATCAGGTATGTGAAACCACCCATTTTCACACTTTGTGTTGGTAATGCTTGGGGAGAAGCAGCCTTACTTTTGGCTGCTGGTGCAAGAGGAAACCGCGCTGCTTTGCCATCATCAACTATCATGATAAAGCAGGTATTTCTTCTTCGCTAGCCCCTTTCAGCATCTAAAGCTTTTGCGTATGTGTTAGTATATGGGATTCTGCTGCTTAAATACTAGTTTTTATTTCCTCTTCTTCTCTTCTCTTTTGTTGCAATGTATTTGGTATTGAAGATTGGTCTTTAACACAACCACCATCTCCTTTTCCCAAATCTGCAGCCAATTGCTAGGTTTCAAGGGCAAGCCACCGATATTGAACTCGCAAGGAAAGAAGTAAAAAATGTCAAGGCAGAGTTGGTAAGGAATCACTATTATTTCTCAAAGTTTCAACCCGAATTTCCCTTCGATGAACAAATTTAGGGCATGTTTAGTTAATCGTAATTATGTAGTAGAGATCATATATCTTTTTGGTAAGCCTTTGTTTGGTTTTACGCCAAGTATCATGAAATTTTATTATATTTCACAGTTTGTCAGTCTAATTTGTTGCTAAGTATCATGAAATTTCATGATATTTGGGTCAACCAAACACAGCTTAAGGCATTAGAATAATCTTGATAACCAACAATTACGATCTCTAATATGATTAACTAAAGGCAAGATGAACTCATTTTTAGGAATCTACCAAGCAGGCGCACTCAAGGGTTCACATATTTTGCTAATTCCAAACCCGAAACTGAGATAAGACTCATAGATGACTTGGGTGTTAGTGTTTAGTGCTCAAAACAATGTCAGAGACATGATGACTGGCGACGAACCTTCATCTATCTAACACAGAAAAGGACATCGACTTTTTCAACCTTGTTTCAGCCCCTTTTGGATTTTCACACCTCTTTAAACACATCTAAAATGTCAGTGACTGATGAAACATATGAATGTTTTCAAGGTTAAGCTCTATTCAAGGCATATTGGAAAATCTCCTGAGCAAATTGAGGAGGACATCAGGCGCCCCAAATACTTCAGTCCGAGTGAAGCAGTCGAATATGGCATCATCGATAAGGTACCATCAATGGAAGAATAAAATCATTTTCTGTTCACGCCTTCTTGGAGCATTGGCAGTAACTAATCCCTAATTCCATGCAGGTCTTGTATAATGAAAGAGGCAGAGAAGACCGCAGCGTTGTTGCTGACCTGAAAAGATCTCAACTTATATAGGTTTCAAAACTCAGCTTTGATTGTATTGTGATTCTGGAGTCTAATCTTATTCATGTATATTAAGCTAGATTCAGCAATATGGATCATTGGATTTTAACCGGAAATGGTCAATGCCCTTTTATTTATTTATTTATCAAAATGATTCCCTGCTGCTGTTAAACATTCATCCACAGAAGCTACTGTATAAACAAACAATGTATTTCTAATTGATTCAAACCAGGAATACATTTTAAGAATCTTACTCGGTGCAGAGGAAGACAGATCAAATTCTATCGGCTCTTGCATTGGTTCTTGATATTACTCCCACCAACAGTAGCTATGCCTGGCTTCTAGAGAAGGTCAAGCTGAGCGGACACCTATTGATTCATTTCACAGCAATATGGTGATGATGGCCATGGTGGTTAATACAGAATAAGAAATTTAAGGGCGTGTTTTGGACCGCAGTATAGCATTGAGTTGCAATTACAAAGCTACTAAA
Source organism: Liriodendron chinense (assembly GCA_003013855.2). Lineage (NCBI taxonomy): Eukaryota > Viridiplantae > Streptophyta > Magnoliopsida > Magnoliales > Magnoliaceae > Liriodendron > Liriodendron chinense. The sequence goes on along the minus strand of PVNU02000637.1, from coordinate 5,617,679 downwards.
AGTAAAAATAATAAAATTAAGACTGCTTGCAATTCAATTCCCTTTTGCATCCAAACACAGCCTAAAGTATAGATTTTGAACAGAAACACATCACTTCCTGTGCAGAGGCCATTATACACTGATGAAGGCGCGGCCCACGCCCAACTTAGTAGATCATGCACCATGCACTTGAACCTCTAGTGTTGAGATTCTCAGTAAGTGAAAGTCTTTAATTAATAATTAGCATTGTGCAATTTCAACCGATTGTCCCAGTTGCTGCCATTGACATTCTTTGGTGGCAATTGCTTAATATTCTAATCAATCATCATCACAATTAGCTCTTGTAAATTCAAGATTCTTGGTGATGAGCCTGTACCGTTTTAACATTTTTAGGTGGTCGTCTGGGCCCACAAGGTCCAACAATCACCTGATCTTGGAGTGCAAACGTCAATGCTAATTATAACAAAGAGATCAGTCTTTTGAATTGTGATGGAACATTTTTTTTTTTAATCTTTCCAGTCTCCCAACTGATACTTCACCCTTTCTCATACGTCCACTAATTCTAACCCATTTTCTGATGAGTTTTTTTTTTTTCTAGGCCCATTGAAGTACCATTTGATTGGTTAATGAAAACATGAGTTCCTCATATTCATATTTTTACTGGGGCTAGACCCCAATGTGCGATATGCCGGCCAGTAAATTGTAACCATTAATCCATCCATGTAGCATATGTATCCAATCTGGATTGTTAAAAGTGTAGGCCCCGCTGGATGAAATATCTGAACATGCTCCAATCAACTGGTATCCATCCATTAACTGGACAGCTAAAAGGAACAGGATCAAAGGTCCAAATTCAGTAAGCAAAATAGATGGTTAAGATTGCCAAATCAGTGTAATCTCAGAATGTGCTTCTCCACAATGGGGCTGAGGATCCCGATGGTCGGTTTACCATGGATGAATTGCCCCAACCATAGTTCTAAAACTTGGTGATTCAACTTGTAACTCGGTCGACTCAAGTCAACGGTGGTCACTGGAAAACTCGGTACTGGGTGGTGCTGGTGCTGTTTGGGTACTGTGCTGGGAATGATTACAATCTGGTCTTTTTTATAGCTATCACCGTCCCACTAGCCATTGCCTCTTGTCTCCACTCCCCCCAAGTGTAGGAAAGGGATGTGAAGAAGAAGATAATGCAGGTATACCACCGTACACGTATTTCAACCGCAGCACTACTGATTTTTTTATTGGCAGTCATTTTTAAGAAATTGGGCATTTTTTCTTTCTAAATTTTAATCTCCCGGGCTCCTCTTTTCCATTGAGGATCAATCTAAGTAGTAAACAGGATCACACGAAAATGTAGTCCGTGGGCAGCACCCACCACACCACATGATTCCTTCCGGAACTGTTCATCTGGGAAGACCACATTTTGAATGAACGGCCACAGCGCGAGAAGTCAATGGATCAGGCAATCTTGCCCGTCCACCTTAGAAGGACCCTTATGGGTAGTATAAGATAATCCCGCCAATGGGTCGTTTTGTATGATGGATCTAACTCCCAGCCGAGTACACGATCATCTCATATATATATATATATATGGGTTCAATCATATGTAAATTTGAAAAAATAATATTTAATTGTTTGTTATCAATAGGGAAAATCCGATAAGGGTAAACAACCAGCACGCTTTCCCTCTACTAGTTTAAGGGGCCGTAGATGTTACTTGGAGAATGTTCGACGTAATGAAACCTTGGCCAATGGAGTAATGGTTTTAGACGAGGACCGTGATTCATTTTTTATTATATCTGTATAGAGGAGATATTTGATCAGTCTGAGAAGCTAGCGGATCAAGACAAACTTGAAGAGACATTTGCAGATATTGAAATTGCATCAATTATTAGATGACGTCAACATATGACGTATATATATCATTGAGATTCTCATACATTTATTTTATTTTGCCAGATGATTTTTTTATGTTATATAATTTGTTTTATTGTATGTTAAACATTGAATGGTTTGATGAATTGTAGATAAATTAAGTTTATTATGAACATTTTGTTCGATGGATGATTGTTTTATTTTGATACTTTATTACTTGTTGAATGGTTTGAATGTGGATTGGGATTGAAATGAATGTATATGACTTGAAATTGGAATGAATATGGATTTGGATTAGATTGGAATGAATGTTTATCAGTTTTCAATTGGAGTGACTGTATGCAGACTTGAATTAGATTGGAATGATTGTATATGGATTTGGATTGGATTAGAATGAATGTTTATCATGTTTTAGGCTTAGCCAGATGCCCTAAGGCACTAATAAACGAAAAATTATTTTTATTTTTTTTTTGTGAATTTGGCGGCTCTAGCCATCATTATTTTAAATTTTCGGTGGCTAGGACCATCGTATACGGCGGCCCAAAACCGTCGTTTATTGTAAAACGACGGTCAGGACAGCCAAAAACGACGCTTCTAGCCGTCGTTTATTTAATTAAACGGCAGCCATGATCCGCCGAATTTTGAGTTGACTTAAAAAACGACAGGCATTATTCGTCGGCTTATGCTTCTGTCGAGCATAGGTCATCAAAAAAAATTGTCGCCAATGCCAAAAAATTGGGCAGGCAAAAATGTTGCGAATGGTTGTCGAAAAATTAAAAAAACGACGGCTCTAGGCTGTCTTTTTTGGACCTTTTTCTCATAGTGTGTATAATACAGTCATGCACATTGTGGAGCGCCCAATCCGAATCTATAGGGCGCCCGACGACAGCTAAAACTATTTAGAGAATTCATAATTCCATCTGAAGAGTTTAGGGCGCCCAACAAAAAGCCATAACTGTCCAGAGAGGTCATAGTTCCATCCAGAGAGTTTAGGGCGCCCGACACCTCTCCAACAGTGTCTAGATTTCAGAAGCCTTATTCGGGGTAGTTTCGGGTGCCCAACCCGATACTGTCAGGCAATCGACAGCCCCCGTGGTTTCTAAGATTAAAGACATCCCAACATTCAATTTATTATAATTAAATATGCAACCGAGTATTCCGGTCAACCCAACTAAACGACCGGTTGAGTCTTCCAGTTTTTTAACTCTGGCCTAACCAAGCTACCACATCTAGCCCTTGTCACCCCCTAAAGGGTAACACATCGCCTTAACTCTTGCCTAACCAAGCTATCACATTTAGCCCTTGTCACCAACTAAAGGGTAACACATAGCCTATCTCCATTTTCAAACCAAACAGTGATAGATGACTATTTTGTCCTCATCTGAATATGGACATCTCACACTGCATAGACAAGAGGCTTCCTCATAGCTCTACACCTTGCAGTTGATGATGCTGGTGCTGTGGTGGGAATGATTACAATCTGCTCTTTTTTATAGCTATTACTGTCCCACTAGCCATTGCCTCGTCTCCACTCCCCCCGTGTAGGAATGGGATGTGAAGAAGAAGATAATGCAGCTATACCACCGTACACGTATTTCAACCGCAGCACTTTTGATTTTTGTATAGGCAGTCATTTTCAAGAAATTGGACATTTTTTCTTTCTAAATTTTAATTTCCTGGGCTCTCTCCTTTTCCATTGAGGATCAGTCTAGTAGTAAACAGGATCACACGAAAATGTAGTCGGTGGGCCGCACCCACCACACTACATGATTCCGTCCGGAACCGTTCATCTGGGGAGATCACATTTTGAATGAACGGCCACGGTGCGAGGAGTCAATGGATATTAGGCAATCTATGGAATGTTAGGCAGCCACGGAGCCAGTTGGGCCCAGCCTATTAATGATTTACGTGGCCCAATGGGCTTTCAAGGGTTAAGATTGTTGACCAGCATCAGGCATGTATCACAACTTACCATGTACGCCCTTTCTATGTTTCATTTTTAAATTCCATAAGGACTGTTAAAACCGTTCGATGCATTTGATTTCTCTACTGTTGCCCACAAGAGGTATGGTCCACTTGATGGACGGTGCTGATGATTCTATCCTCATTTTTTAATGCCGACAATACAATCGCATGGAAAACACTAGAAAGAGAAGTTTGTGGCACTAAAAACATCAGTCGTTTGATGGTCTGTACTTCCAATACCACGAAGACTTGTAATCCAAATATTTGAAATTGGCTTTTTCAGGATTTGTGAATTTTTTACCTAACACTTGTAAAAAATCGTTGGAGTATTAGCATTTTGGTTCGAATCTCCGACTGATCATTACTGTATAAGGGTGAATATGAACGGGATGAGCTTGTAGGTGTGCACGAGAGATCAGCCAGCATGGCACATGGGTGTGAGATCCGAACCATCCATTAGAAGATTAATACCACTATGTAGATGTTCTGGTACAAAAAATCAGATCCAGCGACAGGTCAGGTGGACACGGTTAACCAAATAAATGTTCAGCTAAGACAAACATGGTTGAAGTTTTCTAACCCCACTTGTTTCAATATAGTATAGCCTTTAGTGGACCAGATTTTTTTTGGGGGCAAAAGAACCTACACGGTGGGATCCACCTAATGGATATGGCTTGGATTTTGCACTTATCTGCCACGCTGACCCACTAGTTAGTGGACCAGATGTTTTTTCATCAGGTGGACCCCACTATTTATTTAATTGTTGATCATCATACTTGGATGTGGAGCGCGGAAAGTTAGTAAACATTTTAACTGTCCATTTTATACGTACCCATGTGGCCTACCTCGTTACCCGGCCCAGGGCCACGGCCATGCGTGCAGCCTAGATATTGCACATGCATGCCAAAATGACACGTGAATCTAACATAGATTTTATGTGTGTGTGTAAAACAAGTAATGGAAGGAGGGTAACAAATGGTGCTTTTTTTTTTTTTTTTTTCTTTTCTTTTTTTCTTTCTGTCATTACCTGAAAGGTACTCAGATGGGGCCAATAAAGGGTGCCTATAATTTGGACACATCACCCAAACTAGTGGAAGAAAGTGGTTGCCAGTTTCCACTCCTACATTCAAGCTATAAATAAGGAACGCGTTGGTATTTTTCTTCCCATCTCTCTCTCTCTCTCTCTCTCATATACATAAGGTGAAAGGACAGTTGAAGATGGGACCGCGGCTGGAAATCACCTTCTCATGCATTGTTCAATGCCTTTTGTTGCTCTTGCCTGCACCATGTCGCTCACAGAACTCCTTTGTTTCTTCACGGGCTACCTACTATTGTAGCCCAGATGGCTTAGGAACGCCAAGTATATCTCTCTCTCTCTCTCTCTCTCTCTCTCTCTCTCTCTCTAACACGTGTTTTTTGTGTGTAATCCGCACACTCAGCATGCAGACGTGAGTGTATGTAACCAGTCTTTTTTACAACGGTAAAAGGACGTTTTGTAAATCTCTCCTGCTGTGGTAGAGGCCTATTTGTACAATCATGTGCGCCATCCAAGCCATCCAGCTGGGTCTTCCCAAGTGAAAGTAAGGCACTCCAAAAATCCCCAACAATCATGTGGGCCGCCATGCAAATACCCTCGTTTTTGGGTGGTTGTACATTGCTTTCCATGGTGTGGCCCACCTAAAGATTGAATAGTCTTGAGTTATAGCGAATCCCATCATCATGGTAAGGCTCACTTTATGCATGGGTTGGATATATAGTATACACAAAACACAGTGGGCGCCACATATGTAGTTAAATAAATTTTAGAATAAGTTCCACATGTCCATACACCCACACTTTTGGGACAGTGGTAGATTGAGTGAAGATAACCTCGTTTCAACACTGCAGTCTTGGCATCGATTCCCAATGTGGGGGTGGTTAACATTGAAGTATGATTAACAGTGTGGGTGTGTACTAACAGTGGGATGTGTGTGCTAACCAAAAAAAAAGAAAAAAAGTTCCACATGTCGATGCATAATAGTAGAATAATGAGCATACTATGTGAAGTTTGAAGAGCATCCCGTCTCCCCTTCAAAATACTTTCGACTTTGAAAGAAACGCTATGGCTATTGGACGAGCAATTGACGAGGTGAATCGGGACACATCCCATGAACCAGACTAATCCATTGATCGAGTGGGCCACACTTGTATAAGAAAATAGACACTCATAAAATTTCAAACGGCCAATATTCAACAGAAATGTGGTCCACCTGACAAGTAGGCCAACTCAGATTTTACGAAAAGTCACACTCATACATAGCCAAGGCCACGCGCATGCATCCCATTTTTGGCAGACGTACCCTTTAACTAGTTTTTTGGGCAGTGCATCCGCAAACGTTTGTATAAAAAGCAATTTCTATTACTCTTACTCGCTTGTAAAGATTATTAAAACTTGTGTGAAACTTATTCACCTACGTGTAAATATTATTTAACTATCTATATGACGTCCACTGTGTTGTGTGCATGCCGTCCAGCCCATGCATCAGGTAAGTCCCACCATGATGATTGAATGCCTAAAAAATTAGGTCCATGAAATCATTAGGTAGGCCACAACACAGCTAACAATATTGTTACGGCATCCTCTAACAGCTCGAGCTTTTAGAGTAAGTGGTTATTTGACATGGTATTAAAGAAGGTCCCTCTAATGGCTCGAGCTTTTAGAGAAAGTGGTGATTTGGTCAGGCAATTAATTTTTTTGGAGCGTCACACTTTCTTGGTGGGGCAACCCTTCTAAACCGGATAGATTCGTATACAAAACACAGTGAGCCCCACAAGTAGAGTTCTAGAGAAAGTTTTTTTTTATAGATACGTTGCATCCCCATAATGTATGCATGTCTGTGCGCACGATAGTATGGTAATTAACAACAGATCAAGTTGATCTTTTTTTCGAAATCAGGTGGGGCATGTGGGTATGGTGAATTCGGCAGAACTATCAATGGTGGCGCCGTAGGAGCCGTTGGCAGGCTATACAGGGACGGCACCGGATGCGGTGCATGCTATCAAGTCAGGTGCACCCATGCGCAGCTCTGCACTGAAGATGGGGTGCAGGTCGTCGTCACTGACCATGGTGAAGGCGACAACACCGACTTCATCCTTAGCCCCCGTGGGTTTGTGAAGCTGGCCCGCCAAAATATGGCCTTAGATTTGTCAGCATACGGTGTGATCGATGTAGAATACAGAAGGTGACCACCATCCTCCATATAATACATGTTCTTAGTTTTTATACGAGTGCCTAATGACTGGATTATCCCATTCAGGGTGTCATGCCAGTACCCAGGAAACAACCTCATGTTCAAGATTCAAGAGCATAGCAAGTTCCCAAACTACCTAGCCATTGCCATCTTGTACCAAGCTGGCCAGAAGGACATACTGACGGTCGAATTGTGGCAGGTATGACCCACTAGCCCATCTGGCCCATTTGATTGTGGTTCAATGGAAATTGTTTGATTTTTCACATATATGTTGTCATGTGTTCCATGGGTGCAGGAGGATTGCCAGGAGTGGAGGGGGATGCGTAGGTCCTATGGGGCGGTCTGGGACATTGCCAATCCTCCGCGAGGCGCGCTTAATCTACGGTTCCAAGCAAGCGGGGATGGTGAGGTGAAGTGGGTCCAAGCAGGGAATGTGATCCCTAGTGACTGGAAGGTAGGGGTGGCTTATGAGTCAGCCATTCAACTGTAAACGGAAGATTAGAGATGGAATTATTTCCTAGTTACCTAATAGGGAGTATTTATAATGCAAGTTTTCCTTGCCACAAATAAAAATCGCTTGTGTTTTATTATTAGAGAGAGATTGGTGGACCGTTGTTACTTACACATTATGATGTTTCCAAGCTCTCCATTCCCTAAATTATCTGTACTCCGTTCTTCCTTTTATATGAAATTTTATAGTTAAAAAAAAAAAAAAAAAAAAAAAAAAGCTCTCCATTCCTTCACTATCATTGACATATTCATGAGAAGAGAGATGGCCGACTGAGACTGGTATTTTGATCTAGAATAAACTAAGCGATTGGATTAGTGGGGCACTGACTATGGTGCAAATGTCAAATGAAAGTTTCCAATGCATGCCATTGTGCGAGATACATGCATGGACCGCAGGTCGGCATAAGCCACACGTGGTTCGAGCCCTGGCCAGCCTTAGAATCAGTCCCTTTATGGCACACCAGGGGCATCGCACTTGTGGTGCACGTGGAAAGAAGAAGAGAGAGAGAAGGGGGTTAAGAGAGATGAGAGTAGAAGAAAAAAGCCAAGTGCAAGCTACACGCAGAGAAGAAAAGAATTTAATGGTTAGCCTCCCTACCCCACTAATTGTGGTGATTTGGCCCACTTGAGCTTTTAAGTATGCCTCAGGTCCTGAGTTCACATATCATACATGATCTGCTGTGACTGATTGCCAAAGTAAAAGGGACAAAGACGGCAGAATGGCCCCCACACAACTTATTGCACCGTCACTTGGATGACAAATTATGGTTTTGAATCTTTTAATATGACGATTTTATGGGTACATATTTTACACCAACTTGCGGGTTTTGTAGGACATCAATATCATAAAAAGGGTAGGCAATACCATGAAGATCACCTGGCACAAAAATTAAGGCCGTCCCCTCATCTGGTGACCCGCCCACAATCAGAATCAACTTACAACCAGTTAAAGTCCCTTGATATACATTGATGACCCGCCCGCCATCAGAATCAACTTACAACATGTTAAAGTCCCTTGATATGCATTGATACGCCATCCTCTAACAGCTCAAGCTTTTAGAGCAACTAGTTGTTTAACATGATTTTAAAGCAGAAAGTCCTCTGCATCAGAATAATAGCCACTAGAGATGACACGAAGGATAAGAATAAGGTAAGAGCCACGTCACTGCAGCACGCGGCTCGGTTATGTACCAATTGGATCCGTTCGTCTAGTTCTCCTACATATGGAAATAAAATGGTTCTAAACACACCTCCATCAGATGATCCCAGTCATATATCCAGTCAGTGGCTTCCAAATATACTTAGGGCCTATTTGTTAAAGCTGAAAATTTTAACTTAATGTAGAATTTAAAAATGTTCCGCGTTTATTGTTGTTTGTTAACACCGAACGTGGAAAGCGCTCCATGATTTTTTGAGAATTTTTTCGGCAATGAAAGTCTAGCTTAATGGTGAATCCAGAATACGCTCTGCGACTCTTTTAAAAAAATCCAAAATTACCCACCGCAACGAAAGAGATTTTCTCATTTACGTAATACATAACCTAATTTTAACATAAGACACTTCTTTGAGCCCACCATGATTTATGTGTTAGATCCACATTGTCCATCAATTTTCTATATAGTTTTAGAGCATGATCCAAAAAAATGAGCCATGTTGAATGCTCAGGTTAACCCCACCACAAGAAGCAGTGGGAATAGAACAACTACCATTAAAACCTTTCTGGGATCCACTGTAAAGTTCATTTGCCATCTAACCTATTCATAAGGTCACAAAAACTAGGATGAAGGGAAAAGAGAAAAATCAGCTTGATTAAAGCCTTCAGTGGCCTTAAGAAGTTTTCAATGGTAGGCACCTAATTTCCACTATTTCCTGTAGTGTGGCCTACTTGAGCCTTAGATATGCCTTATTTTTTATTTTGTTCCTTAAAATGATATGGAAAACTTGATGGATGGTATGGATAAAACATATACATCACGGTAGGCTCCACAGAGCCCTTTGATACTACCCTCGTTAACACTACCATGCGCCTCTAGCTAGATTCAGGGTATTGCTCAATCCCAGCCAAATACAGTGTGAGCAGCGAGATTTCTACTGAAGTTACCTCATCAATTTTTGTGGGCCCAACCGTGATATATGTGTTCTATCCACACCTTCCATCTATTTTGAGATATCATTTTAGGGCACGAGAGAAAGAATGAGGCAGATCTAAAGCTTAAGTGGATCCCACCACAGAAAACAGTGGGACAATGACTCCCACCATTAAAACCTTCCTAGGTCCCACCATATGTTTTTTTGAGATCCAACCTGTTAATAATTTAACACAGGCATGGAAGAAGAGAAAACACAAATACCAACTTAATCAAAAACTTCTATGGCTCTTAAGAAGTTTTCAATGGTAGGGTTCAATCCCCACTATTTTCTGTGGTGGGGTCCACTTGAGCTTTGGATCTCACACATTCTTTGGCTCATGCTCTAAAATGATCTCTCTAAATGGATGAACGATGTGGATATAACACATAAATCATGATGGGCCCCACAGAACTGGTGACGTCACTTCATTAGCAAATTTTGCTACTCAGGCGTCACTAGCGGGAGTGGATTAGGTGAGCCCGTGGATCCATCGAGGTGGGTGGGACCCCTGACCATGGGGCTTATAGTGATGTATGTGCCTTAAATCCACACCGTTCAACCATTTTGAAAGCTCATTTTAGGGTATGATCCCATAAATGAAGCTGGCTTAAATCTTAGGTGGACCACACCACAGGAAACCATTGTGATTGAATCATTACCATTAAAAACTTCATGGACTCCACCGAAATGTTTATTTTTCATCCACCTGTTGATAAGGTCACAAACATCTAGATGAAGAGACCACACAAATATCATCTTGATCCAAATCCCAAATGAACAATAGTACATGTGATTGACCATTAATGGGCCATGAAAGTTGTGGGCCAAATGAAATTTGGATCATCCTCATTTTTGGGGTCATTCCCTGAAATGGTTTGAAAAAAATGGATGGACGGCGTGGATAAGACACATATATTATGATGGTCTACTGGCATAGTCAATACACAATTCGAATACATCGAGGTGGTGGGAGCAAATGTGTCACATTAACATATTTTAAACATTTAAGACCTTAGTTAACAAACAGGTTACTCTAGAGCCAATACTAGTTTTCTGTCTTCAGATTTAGACTTCATATTCAGATTTCAGGTTCAGACTTCGGACTTCAGATTTAACAAACAAGCCCTTAGTAAACAAAAGTAATTGAGGCCAACAATCAGTGCATGAAGGTGAAAAGTGATTAATAGGATTTACTTAATATTGACAGTTATCACTATACGGACGGCTCTAATTGATGCATCAGCTTGGCACACGTGCCCCATTGTTATTTTGAGCGCATGTAACATAGTATCAAAACTCATCAAGTTGGCTCAAAGCATGGGCAAGGGCTCCCTACTTGGTTAGATTTAAAGTCTCACCCAAGAAAGGTTTTCTATAGTCCTTGTGCCGAAGTTGAAAATTCAAGCGAGAATCTCCGTTCTTCGGCCTATTTCATGATTATCATATCAACGTTTTTGTTTGACATATATCACCCTCCTTTTATGCTATACCCCAAATTACTTCTTCTTTAGTATTGTCAAACTTCTTTCCTTTCCCATATACATGGACAAATACTTTGAAGTTAATTTCTGACATAATTGATAGTTAAAAGCATATGAAATGATACCTTTACCTCTAATTTTGTAGAGGATGAAAATTCTCATTTTTCCCTTACGCAAGTACAAAAAGGTTGCACACTTTGGGTGGTTCAGATCAAATACCATGGATGACCCACCAGCAGACAATCTAGATCATTTACCCAGGGTGGGCCCAAATTACAAGCGATTGAGATCATGCCCAAAACATATACTCTTTTCTGTATTCGCGTGAGTACCAAATGGGAATTGTTCATCTCTATGAAATCAGGGGCAAAATTATCATTTCATATGGTCAATATTCTCCATAGCAGTCAAATATTATGAGAGTTAACCCTAGAGTATTTTATGAATGTATGTGAAAAGGGAGGGATTCCGCAAATGTATCTTGGGTGATGCCAAGTTTGGTTGCAAGCTTGTTCCGATGCTGGCACTATGGTGGAAGGGAACTCTTTAGTACTCTCAGATGGAGGATTACTTTTCTTGCCCTTCTCTGGTCTATCTGGACCGCAAGGAATAATAGCCACTTCCGTAATCGAAGTGGCTCGTCGGTTGGGGTTTGTAATCACGCCACTTTGTATATCAGGGAGTGGCCTCCCTAAGTCTGTGGTTTGATGGGGTTGGGGTATATCCCAGGTCTTCTGCATTTCCTCTTGTTTCTTTTGTTGTCTCTCTTTTGTTGTTATTTTTTTCTCAGATGTCTTTCTTTTTTCGTCCTTCGGCCCTAATAAATTGCATCTTAATAAAAATATATAAAAATAAAAAAACCCATTTTAGAGACTTCAGAAATATATAATGTTCAACAGTTTTATCTAAATAAAGGTCCATTAAGATGCTCATGCTTTTCTTGTGGTTGTACTCACGCGTTAGTATATGGTTTAATAAGCAAAAAAGCTTCTAATTCTTAATCTACAATTGCAAACAATCTGACTGCAGTTTCCAATCCAAGTAGAGAATTTAAAACATTTGCTGCCAGAATCAGGCCCTCCAATCTGCAGTCCAGCAATAAGAATCTTTTTTTTTTCTTTTTTCAAGGCAACAAATTTTTTATTAAGGGAGAACAGAGATGCTGCCAAGAGCGAAAAGGAACAATCCTTCAAAGCATCTATACCGGAAGACGATTCCAGATATGCAAGTTATCCAATATGCAGTCCAGCAATAAGAATCTAGCTGCAAGAGGAAGCAAACATAACAGTGTACCAGATGTTCAACCACCCAAATCAAGTTCAATAAAGGAAGCTAGTGGATTCATGCAAGCTTGTGCCATCAGCCTGTTGTAGTTGGAAGATCGTTAGATAAAATACACAATCGCAATTGCCGGAAAGTATTCTCATAATTCAAAAGGATTTATTGTATACGGGGGCAGGTACGATGTTTCTCTTAGCAATCTTCTAAGCATTGTAAGCATAAGATTTGGACATCTAAGTAGCATTAACCAGTGCACGCTAGAGATGCAAAGGCATGACTCTTTCAGGTACGCCATAGGTTATGTACAGGAAAGCTTACAGCCAGCTTGAAGATGCAACTAACAGGACATTTTCATATTTCAGCTGATGGCAAGAGAGACAATGATGCAATGCACCTCTAATCAAAAGGGTCAATCCGAGGATCATGCTCGCTCGCCATTGCCATCCCCGTGCAGAGGCATGTCGGACACATGACCTGCAACAAATGAAAACCAACAACGTCATGAATTATGACAAAGCAATCCCAGCTGTGTAAAACATAAAGAAGAAGAAACATGCAGATGAAATGTTAAAGATCAGAAGAATGAAGCAATGACCTAATATAAAACCTGTGTTAGAACAACACTCCATATGTCTAAAAATTGTCCACATTGACAAACAATGAAATGGACATCAGAACAAAAAATAATTTAATTACTATTTGATTTGTACTTTTTTGGTAGTTTTCATACTCTATTCCTATAGTTCAAATGTATTGTATTTATCTAGATTTTTTTATATATGTATCTTAAACTTCTGAACTAATATCTAATTTATTGTCTATGGCTGTAGGGAGATGCAGCATGCTGGATTTTGATGTTTGCCCATTTGGGAACCCAGCTTTCTCGGGGTGGGTGGTTGCATTAAACACCACCGTGGACATAACTTGATAGAATTCTATGCAGCAGCTGGTGTACAAGACTCCCAAATTTGCAGAGGCTTCTGCACTTCTCCAAGTGACTAGATTAGTGGTGTCAAAAGTTTGATGCCTGTGTTGATTGAAGGTGATTCCAAAATTGTGATCTGTTGGGCTGTTTTTGGAGTCTGTGGAGAGTGTTGGATTTAATCCTCAAAGTCCTGGATTTATGCAATCCTATTGCCTTTCATCATTTGGAAGAGAAGTGAATGATATCGCTGATTTCCATGCAAAAGCAGGAGCCTATATCTAGAGATTGGGGTTTGTGATTCACTGATTTCCAGAAAGTAGTAATTGGTGAAGGAATCTCCTCCTTGTGGTGCAGTTGAGGCAAGGTATTCAATAACAGTAACGGTGGCCATGACAGCCAGCCTTGTGGCCATTACAAAATCGGCCCATCACGGGCCATTTTTTCCAGGAGGATGTTACAGCCCAATATTGTGTAACAGCTCCCACCATTACCATTACTTAGCAGCCGTTGTGGCTGTTAGGTCCTTGTGGGCTCCAGCAGTTGTTGATGCTGTATAATTGTAACCTACTTGTTTTCTGCTTGTCTCCTCTTTTTTCTTGAATAAATTGATTTTACCCTGAGGGAGGAAGGGAGCTGCTTCAGTTGTCCAATGCCTTGTATCTGTGCACCTTTCCATGACAATGATATGTGGGAAAGAATTAATAATACATTAGAGATCATGAATTCACATATGCTTTGTTATTACAGAACATTCCTGCCCAAATGATATCATATCCCTGATCCCCAGCAGGCCACATCAGATCAGCAGTCTGCATGGGTCCTACCTTTATGTAATTGGGCGGAGAGTAGGGACTTTCAAAATTTTTCACGAACTAAGAGCTCTGCTCCATCAATGCGTGCGTGATAAGCAAGCAGTGATAATGGGCAAGGTCAAGGAATACAATAAATCTAAGATCTTTGAAATAATTAATCACAGTACAAAATGTAGGCATAAAATCAGAAACAAGAAACCAAAATTGCATGTAGTCTACCTTCCCTGCCCCTGAGCAGTTTGTACATCTTTCTGTTCTAGGTGGCGATAAAGGCTGATCACCACCATTAACAGTAGCTACCGGCTCCACTAAAACAAGTGCTCCTGTGCTTGAACAGCGAGCACAAGCAAGATATCCTGCATCCACGTTTTAAATAGATCATTAGCTGCTTCAGCTAGGCATTGTCCTGGAGAAAGCTCACGTGCTCAAAAGTACGAAAATATTCCATCAGGTAGAACTTAGAGAAAGCAATGTTCAGTCCATCTGATCCCAATGAGATTGAACGATAAGACGCCCCGTATGCTCGTTGGAAAAGAAAATTATAGAAGGAAAAGAATCAACAATAGTTAAAAATATAATGATAGAGAAACATCACACGGGTTATCCATTTCTGCCTCAACAGAATCATCTCAAATAGTCATTTCTATATTTGCGTTAATAAGCAGGAAAGGTCAACACGAGTACCAGTTCCCAGACAGTATTTGCAGCGCTTATCTTCCTGCTGCTTGACATTGTTGATTTCAACCACCATCAGGGCTGAAATCACACCAACGGCTCCTCCTGAGAATGATGCTACTATAGGATCAACCTGGCTGCACCATTAGCAAGATATAAACTGTAGGTAGAATAATTTAAAAAAAAAAAGTATCTTTAGCTATCAAGATTAATATAGATAATCCTACTCTCTGGAGACGGAAAAAAATGCTGGGTGGAGAAGAGTTAGCAGAACACAAGATCATTCCAATAAAAAAGCCAATTGAGTCATAAAAAAATAAAATAAAATCATGAGGTAGTTCTATAAAAGGATTTCCTGTCTCAGTATTATTTATGATTCTGCACATTAATTGCAGTCAAGAGCCAGGCTAAATACCAAGTATACTTTCAATTCAAGGTAGTTGGTATCAGTTATTAGGTTCATAAGTACTTTTCTGATGACAGAAAATGCACACACATGCATGCAAACACCTGTATGAGAATTCCTGTTTTGAATGTTGGCAAAACAAGATTTTGTAAAGCCTGCCCCAAATAACTGAGACAAGGCTATGATGATGCTGAGCCTACTAAATTGCTACTGCAAGCCATCACCTTAAAATGTAAGATCCAATGAAATTGTACATGGAAAGAGAATAATAGAGAAGTATGACTGGTCCTGGAGCAAATATTAGCAAAGGTGTATTAGAAGGCAGAGTGTGCATGATTATGTACAAGTCCAAAAGTTTCCAATAATTGCACAATTTTTTGGGTGTTCTGGCTTCAGTAGTCAGCCTGATCTTGGCATCAATCCTTGCAAATGGGTTAGTTTTGCCCATGGAACACGCGCGCGCGCGCACACAAAAATGGCTAGTTTTCCCCATAGGGGTGTGTGTGCATGTGCGGGTGTGATGCCTAGTTTTGCCCACAGGGGTGCATGTGTGGGTGTGTGTGCATGTTTAAGGGTGTGTATGTGTGGTGTGTGGGTGGGTGTGCTTCCGTGTGTGCATGTGCATTGGTGTGCATGTGGGTTTGTGTGCGTGTGCGTGATGATTGCCTGAGCGCGCAGGTGTTTGTGTGTGTGTGCTCACACCAGCCAATGATTCTGTAATGCAATTTACTTTTTAGGAATTAGCTGAACTCTCTTGGACTAGCAGCACAAGTTGTGTCAACATATAAGAGCAGCAAGGACCATCAGAAGCAAGGTATTCCATAACAGTTACTGTGGCTGTAATGGCCACCACCGTCACCTTTACGTAACGTCCATTACCGTATCTTTTTTCTATTGAAAAGAAAATCTGAAAAATCTGTATCGGTCCTGTAATGGACTGTTACAGCCTTTACAGGGGGCGTAACGGGTGGTTACAGGGGCTGTAATGGCCATTACGGGTCATTTTTCCCATAATGGCCGTTACGACCCCGTAACGTGTAACGGTTGTCACCGTTACCTTTACGTAACGGCCATTACAACACACCATGATCAGAAAGGATCATTGATTTTACTTGTTCAGCAGGCTTAAGAAGTACTTCTGCAAAAAAGATGGTGATCTCAACATAATAAATGCAGAAGACAAAAATGTCTGAATGCTGAGATGAATGAGAAAAAATTATAAAGGCTTGACAGAAAGTTATAGCCGATCAAATGAAAAGAAAACAATACTTGATACATAGACCATCCAAGAGCATACCTCAATTGCATGGGCAAATGCATGCTACGGATAAAATCCTCATACGATGTGCCCCCTATTCCCAATTTAAGCTCCAGCTGGGAAAAACATAAGAAAAACAAAATAAATCATAGGATTCAGGTCTCCAGAAAAACCAGAATGAACTTTATGAAAAAAATGACTCCATTTTTCATGATTTGGTAATTTGTTCCACCATTGGAAGTAAATGACATGCTGTTATTTCTGGATGGTGGCAAAAAAATGAAAATAAGCAGAAGAAAAGCTTACATTCCATCACAATATTCATATATTTCCCAACATAAACTCTTCTAATGGAGACATAATTGAAGGAGAGTGGCAATTGTATACATAGATGTCAAATTACTGGTTAATAAATGAATTTGAATCGGATACTATTTTGAGATAAAATGAATTTACAACAACCTAGATATTATTTTTAGATACTAAAAAGAATTATCAAAGAAATAATAAGCCAATGCAGTAACATGTTTGGGAATGTACTCACAAATTAGAAAATGGTAGGGGTGTAAGCGACTGGAAAAAGGTGAGAATTAAGAAATGTAACGCACATTAAATGATAGAGAAATCTAAAAGAACAAATAAATGGCTCCGAAATGTTTTAGCCCCGTCGGCAATCCCTCTCTAGAGCAAAATATAGTAAGCCAGTGCTCAGTTTCTTCTTTCAACTGCAAAGGATGCTGGAAATCCTTCCTCTTCCCAGAAAGGGCTGGTATGGTAGCTAATACAATGTCAAATTCTAAATCAAGGTGGGCTAAAACCAAGGTACTCAAAAATGGTGCCATTACATAATGGTAACAGTGGGAACTTGGCAGGTTACATAGATTTTACAGTTGTACAGAATATGATGAAAAGGCTAGATGCCCCACATGAATAAAACACTGTCACTTACACTGCACAAGAAAAAATATGTACAACTTTTGCATTTGATCGGGGTATGGGGTTTGTAGGCCTCAAGATTTCTAAACCCGTCAGCTGTAGCTGACATCTTTTACAGAAGAACCACTTTTTCAGTTTGCAATGCAAAATATATTCAGCAGATGCACAAATGAAAACACCTGTTCCCAGAGCCCACGCAGAGGCACAATAAAAATCTGTGGATGCTTTCTCCTATGTAAGATAGACTCTACCAGAGGAAGACTAGCCTTCAACCAATAGGGCAGAGTGTTGTTGAAGTCAGAGTTATATGGTCAATGGAAATGTGGGAGAAATAACTAGAGCCAGAAACAGCACATAAGAATTTATTTAGTTCATCATGAAGCGCCTAAGTGCATAAAAAAAGACAACGGAGGAGATTTCATGACTCTCAAGTTGGATGCCATGGGGCAGGCCTTGGAAAGATTTGATGTAAGTAGGAATTCACAGATCCTCCAGATGTGGAAAATGGGGACAAGCCTACTGGTAGTGGAAACAAGAAAAGTCATAATAGAGGTGCAACAGACGAGGGCATAGAGACTACTTTCTGGAGGAGCTCCATGCTTTCTCTTGGGGCAATAGGATTATAAGATAGGAACAGAAATACACAACAGAGAGAAACAATCTCAACTGTCCACAATTCTATGACTTGCCATTAAGGATCTCTTCACTTGCCATCATTGCACCCAGGTATAGTAAAAACAGAGAGCCATATGATATATGCAAATCCTCTTGAAAACTTAAATTCAATTTCCAAAAATCAAAAGTTCCCATATATCCAAAAGATGCTGGTGAAAATCTCCTTTACAGTTCTCCACATTGACATTGAAGAAGACTTGTCCATGAAATTTCATAAAGCTAGAACAATGTTGTTAAAATCGTACTATTTACGATTCGAATCAGTATCATTCACTCGTACAATTCAAATCATACAGTTGAATCGCAAATCCCATTGAATCATACGAGATTCGATATCGAATAGTACAATGTTATCGTGAATCGTAAGATTAATATCGAATCGTACGATTCGAGTTTTTCAAGTGAAAATTGGCAGTGTCCAATTAAAAAATCTTGTTTTTTCTTTTTTTCTTTTTTTTTTCGTTTTCTTGCAAACATTTTTAGGGATTTCTTTTTTGAAGTGTATTTAGGCCCACCTTCATTAGAAAAACACATCTTTTGCAACTTTTGAGAGATTTTAGGGATTTTGGAGCTTGTGGGGCCAAGAAATCTTGGAGAAAGAAGTTCTCATATCTTTTTCATCGTTCAGCAGAATCAAACATCACTTGTTTCGTTGGTTTTCTACAGTTAAAATAGGTATGGAAACATATATATTAGTTCTTTGATCTTTCCTTTTTCTTGTCTTTCATTTTTTTGGGTAAAATATACATCAGTTCATATCTTGTTCATGTGTTCAGAAAACTATGCGATTTACAATTGCGATTTACTGGATTTTATGTGTTAGAAAACTATGCGATTTTACAATTGCAATTTTACGCTTCGAGGGAGTTGCCCAAATAGTGGGGGGAGATCCTTGATGCGGACATTAGGCCCTTTACGATTTATCAGCGTAGGAGGCGAGTAACACCTATATCTTTATGGCTCGATGATGACGGGTCTGGATCGTTCGTGACGACATGAGGAATATTGAAGACCTTACACATGTAGTCCGAGACATTTGAGAAGACTCCACCTTGGGAAGACATGTGTGAGTTGTTTGGAGGAAATGATCGGACCGTTGGATCACAATTATGATGTGATTGGACCGTTGGTTCGTCGTGGCCCACTTTTCATCGTGCCATCATCGGAGCCCATCAAACATCTTAGATTTGAGTTTATTTTATGCATTTTTACTTATTTGAGTTTTAGGTTAGTGTGCGCACGTTTTTTTTCATACAAATGTCTTTTTATTTTGAAATTTTGATAGTAGGGGTATTTTGGTAATTATGTTAATTCCAAATTTTATAAGGGTGTTGCCCTAAACCTTTTTCATGAATTGATTATTGATTAAGAAAAGCTTGGTGGCTCCTCTTCCTCCTCTTCTCTCTCTCTTGGAACTTCATCTTCTTCTCCTTACTTCTTATGCCTCTCCAATATTCCTCTAAGGTAAGATCTTATTCCTTCTCTCTCTCTCATCTCCATTATCTCCAATCCTTGAAATCCTAAATTTGATAATCGAATCAAAATCCTAAATTCTCAAGTTTTCAAATCCTTGATCCAAGAAACTCTTTGATTCCTCGGACTAGTGATTCCCATTGATCGATTGGGTTAATGACCATACAAGATCAGGGAGGTTCCATCCCTCGCCGGATCCAACCATAGCAATAATTGAATTTCATACTTCGTGGTTGTGATGAATGGCTCACTCCATTGCATGTCTCTTTATGATCTTCTTAGTTTATGATGATTATCTCTGAATTTTATATTATTATTGTCTTTTATTTTCCGCTGTTTAATTATGTTCATAAGAATGCATCATAATTAGGGCATCCTACGTCAAATTTGGTATCAAAGAATAGGCTTTGCATGGTTATGTTTATATCGAGTTACCAAATTAGGGTTTTATTTTTAGGTATGTTTTAGGAAATTTCTAGATTTAGAAAGTTTTCAATTTTAGAAACTTTCCAATTTTAGAAAGTTTTCTAATTTGGAGAATTTCCATATTTAGAAAGTTTCCAATTTTAGAAACTTTCCTAATTTGGAAAATTTCAAGATTTGAATAGTCTTCTGTTTTAATTCAGTAATTGTCAGTCCACTGTAGTTAAATTCATATCATTCACATTGTGAGTCATCCCATCCATAGAGTCGAGTTTAAGAAGAACCTAGGTCAAGTCCTCGTTGTGTGCCCATTCATTTTGGTCATAGTTTTGGATTACGCATCTCTACCATGAATTAGGATTAGATTCTGGAGGCTTTGGCAGTCATATCCTGATGTCTGGACAACATTGAAAACCATTCTAGAAAATCCTTCCAGAATCTCAACGACAAATTAGAGGCATTCAACCAGACTAGCCCTGACTATGGAAAAGATGATCAACATAATACCTTAGTGAATGGCCAGTTGGATGAATCCAATCAGGTTGTTTATGAAGTGGACGAGTACGTGCCTAACGTCAGTAGTGAGGAAATGGAAGAAACTGATGCATCACTCATCATCTTTGATGATGCAGAAGTGTAGTGCTAGCGATGAAAATGTTTTAGAGTTTAAGACCGCACCTACTTCCAGGTGTCATGTGCGATTTGATTGATGCAGTCTCCCAATTTCCGTCTCTTACCGTGATGAACACAAATGAAATTGAAGAAGAGACTAGTGAGGATATCATGGTAGACACTAGACACCCACATAACTTGTGATATCCCACCAGATGATTTATAGGATAAATTTTCACCCAAATGGGACATTCAGCACACGATCAATCTTGTCCCTGGGTCAGGTCCTGTCAAGCTTTCCTCTATACCAGGTGAACCCCGCAGAAAATATAAAAATGCAGCATCAATTTGATAAACTTCTTGGGGAAGAATTCAATAAGGAAAGTTTGAGTTGGAGTTTTGTTTTGTGCGCCATGCTTGCCTTTTTCACTTTAAAAAACAATGGCATATGGCGTACATGTGGGTATAACCTGGCCATCCACAAAGCTTCAGTCAAGTGTCATGCTACCTTGCGACGTATTCACTTCGTGGTGGATATGATGGCCAGAATCCCTATTTCGCATCTTGATGATATTTTGGACATAATGGCTGATGCCAAGATCTGCTCAAGACTTGGTATTAATAGTGTGTGTTCTCAAGTGTTGGGGTACCTGAACATCATCCTTGTTTATAATACTTATAATGAGAAATTATGTGTCACCCATGAGAAGTGTCCTTTTGTTTTAGTTTTCCAAATTATAGATCATAGGATTGTTTATTTCCATTGGTTTACTTATTTCCAGTCCGTTGTTTTTTCAGAGCATCCTTAGTTTCAGCCATGTCTGTCACCCAAAGGTCTTCAGAGTTAGCCGTGCATTTGCACAACACATTCATGAATTGCATACATATATTAGACAACGGATTAATAGCATCAATGATGGTTATATGCTTTCAGCTGACTCTCATCGTAGATCTCAAGACTTTCAGGAACGAGACTATGAAATAGTGAGGATAAGGCCAAAGCGGTTCTCACAGGGTACTGCTAAGAAATTAAAAGCACGTAGTGCTGGACCATTCAAAGTATTGCAAAGAATTGGGTCCAACGCATATAGGACAAACCTCCCACTTGAAATGAGCATTAATCCAACTGTTTAATGTGGAAAATCTAGTCCATTCTCCTAATCCTACCAATGGTCATTCTTCCATTTCGTGGTCATTTTATGATTTTTCTTCACAACCCACTACACCCCTTCCCTACCTATTGATCGCAAAGAGGAAAATTGAGGAAGTTGTGGATGAAGAGATAGCTTCCACGAGAGGAGGAGGTTTCCAAAGGTATCTTGTCAAATGGAAGAATAGACCACCATCAGAATCTATGTGGTTTACTGAAGTGGAGTTGCAGAACGTTGATCCGGATTTGCTAGAGCTGCCACAAGAGTTTTAACTCATCAGAGTCGAGTTCTTTTCAGACGAGAATGACGCGAACATCAGGCCCTTTAGGGTTTATCAGCATAGGAGGCGAGTAACACCTATATCTTTATGGCCCGATGATGACGGGCCTGGATCGTTCGTGACGACTTGAGGAGTATTGAAGACCTTACACATGTAATCCGAGACATTTGAGAAGACCCCACCTTGGGAAGACATGTGTGAGTTGCTTGGAGGAGATGATCAGACCATTGGATCACGATGATGATGTGATCGGACCGTTGGTTCGTCGTGGCCCACTTTCATCGTGCCATCATCGGAGCCCATCAGATATCTTAGATTTGAGTTTATTTTATGCATTTTTACTTATTTGAGTTTTTTGTTAGTGTGCACATGTTTTTTTCATGCAAATGTCTTTTTTTTGAAATTTTGTTAGTAGGGGTATTTTGGTAATTATGTTAATTTCGAATTTTATAAGGGTGTTGCCCTAAACCTTTTTCATAAATTGATTATTGATTAAGAAAAGCTAAGTGACTCCTCTTCCTCCTCTCTCTCTCTCTCTTGGAACTTCATCTTCTTCTCCAATCTTCTTCTTCTCCTTGCTTCTTACGCCCCTCCAATATTCCTCTAAGGTAAGATCTTCTTCCTTCTCTCTCTCTATCTCTATTATCTCCAATCCTTGAAATCCTAAATTTGATAATCGAATCAAAATCCTAAATTCTCAAGTTTTTAAATCCTTAATCCGAGAAACTCTTTGATTCCTCGAACTAGTGATTCCCATTGATCGATTGGGTCAATGACCATGCAAGATCGGGAGGTTCCGTCCCTCGCTGGATCCAACCATAGCAATAATTGAATTTCATACTTCGCGGTTGTGATGAATGGCCTGCTTCATTGCATGTCTCTTTATGATTTTCTTAGTTTATGATGATTATCTTTGAATTTTAAATTATTATGGGTTTTTTTTTCCGCTGTTTAATTATGTTCGTGAGCATGCATCATAATTGGGGCATCCTACGTCAATCCCCCACACACCCCTTTTGTCAGGGTGCACTTAGATATCTAAGGAAACATAATACAAGACACAATCAACACCACCTTCATTAGAATAACTCATTTTTTCCTTGTTTAATCTTTTCTTTTTCCTTTCTTTAATCTTTTTTAAATAAAATATCCTTTGGTTCATGTCTTTTAACTTGATTATGATATGATACAACACAATGATACATTTATACAAGGATACAGACATACAATTAATGACGAGAATCATGTTATAGTTAAATTGTTTTTTTAGCATATTCATGAGAAAATGGATGAGTAACATGTTTTTAAATTTTTCTGATTTATTTACAATTTTTTTTGTATTTTATTATGATACATTTATGAAAATCTGAAGAAAAAAAAAATCTTACGATTTACGATACAATACGGTTCAAACCCGATTACGATTTACAATTTGACAACATTGAACTAGAATAGATATCAACGAACCTTTGGAATTTCAAATAACTATATATGTGCAGCAATGACCATAGTTTAGAACATCATTGAGTACTAGGTAGCATTACCAAGAGTAAAGGATTTCACGATGTGAGATGCCATGTTGTTTGAGAGAGCTTAGGCGTTGGTACAGGTGATGCAGGGTATGCGATGACCTAACTCTAAATGTACGTGAGATCAATAAGTGGATATTCAAGCAAAGAATTCATATAACTATCTGCTAGGCACACCCAAGTCCATAGCTCAAGTGGCGGACTAGGTGAAGATAGACTCGTTTCAACACTGAGGTCATGGTATCGACTCCCATAGTGGGGGTGGCTAACATTATGATGTGACTAAGAAGGGTGGGTGGGTGTACTAACAATGGGGTGGGTGATCTAACCCAAAAAAGAAAAAAGAAAAAACTAAGAGATTAGGTGAATTCAACAATGAGATAAATCCGTCAGGATCATACCCCATAGCATAAACGCACATAATCAAGTAAAAAAGGGGACCTAGGGATATGAGGATATCCCTAAACCTAGCATAGGCTAGCCCACATTCAAGTCTGAATCAAGTTCTTAGGGCCGGCAATCCCCTTTTTACCGATCATGCACAAAGGGGAAAATTCAAAGAAGAAAGAAAGAGGAAAAATGAAAAGATTCAATTTCATGAATGAGAGGATAAATGTTTTCCACAAAGAAAGAAAAATGATCTTACCTTCCACACACCTTGAAGATTAAAAGAAGAAAAAACAAGAAACTCCAGATGGAATCTCGACACCCTAAGGTCAATCCTAAAACCCTAACCTGCGCAACCACCCCCCCCTAATTTATAGAAAAACTTAAGGAATGAAATTACATGTGTCCTTGATGTCCAAACGTGAAAAAAAACTAAAACCTACTCCAAAATAACATCTGAACCGTCCATAGAATCCAAAGATATAACTAAAATAAATAAAACAAAGAAAACTGGAAACAGGACAGAAAAGTGGGCCCGGGTCTATCCAACGGTTGGATGGCCCGATCAGAAGAATCTAACGGTCCGATTGCCATTCAATCTTGGATCCATGGTCGATGAGCTCCAAATCAGCAGCGCGCACACATTCCTGAGGAAACGAGCCTCCATATGTGTATGTACGCACACGTGCGGGGTCTTCGTGGTCCATCAATGAAATGGCCTGATGGGCCCAGTGTCCATCCACATCAGCTCATCCGCTCCAAAACTCGATCGGCGACGTCTCCTCCTCTGGTACACTCTAAAGGGTACACCGCTTATGTCCTCATCACACAGTAAACATCAACGAGGGCATTCGAAGTAACACATTAACTGGATCTTGTCTAAATCTAATACTAGTTAGATGGCCAACCAATTAACTAAACTCAATTAGGACCACCTTAATAATCCAAATTTGTGGACTAAATCTACCCCAACTCCAGATCAATCCACATGTAATGAACTACGAACACACCAGTGGACCAGATACTTGTGGTTCTAAGTTGCATTAGAGCCCAAGAGATCCCTCATTCTGTCATTTCTTTATTCATGTACCCATGATAGTAAAATGGAATGGATTAGAGTAAAGAAGGGATATGAGATATTGAATAAACATTAACAAACAGGGCCAATGTCATGGCATCAAAAATCTTTTCTTCATCCTTCTAGCCATCTAAAATCCAAAATCCTGACTATAACATAAAATACAAAGAACAATAATGAAAACCTGAGTCCACCCAATTCCCCTTGAAATGACACATTAAATTATAGAAACTAAATCACATGAACCCAAAAGGATATGATAAAACCAGAACATGATTAAGTAACAAAATTTTACCAGGTGATAATTCATGGATATAATTGTTAAACAGGGGGAAAAAAAAAACTTACAGTTGGAGCAAGAAGGCCTCCAAAGATGATGATTCCAGCAATAAGAGAGAAACAACTTGCATAGTACATCTTAAGATTCGCTGGGGTCTGCTTGTAATATGCTAATTAAAAACTTAATAAAGAATCACATGAAATAAAATTGAACAAACATGATAACTGTCCAAGAAAACATGAAAGCTTCCTTATCTCAAAACTATGTAATACTAACAAGAAAATTAGGTGAAAACTAAAAGGCTCTTACCAAAGGAGGCAAAAAGGGGATAAAAGATGGAAAATCAGGTAGCTCATTTTCTTGCTCTTCATTAAGGATTCCAAGTTCAGCACTTTTAATTCTCTGTTGTATCCTAAGCCTGCGAACCTAAGACAAATCACAGAATAAAGTACATTAAGAAGCATTATGTCATAAGAAAGAACTCAAATTATCCCAACTGGCGACTGCAACAGAAAATGGATGAAGTTGATCTGCATTTAACAAGAACATTATAATTATAATTGTCAAAACAATATCTATGACACAATAAACCCTTGAGAATAACTAAACAACCAGCTCTAATTTCCAATGGCTAGCAACGCAATCAAATCTACGTCCTACACAACTCGGTACCAATTAGATGAAAATTTAAACTGGATGGAGCTGTCAAACGTGCCCACTCCCTACATGCAAATCCACACTCTAAAAAGATATGGTTCGCAGCAGAATATTGTCCCATGCAAATCCAACCATAGTTCAGAAAGCCAAAACATTAATTTGAATCAATGTCCATCTCTATTAGAAACGAGACAGCTTTCACTTGACTCCCCACTATTTAAAAAATAAAAAAAATATTGAAAATAGCTCTAAGATATTAAAATACTTGGAACAAATGACAGTGGATGAGGCATTTTCCTTCATGATGAATGTCCTGACTTCCATTCTCAGAACCCTAGAAAGAGTTTTATCACCAAAACATTTGAACCTTAACCTGAGTGACTCAGTTCGAGTCTCCATGAGTTGATTGTTTCAACAAAGTCTTGTCACAGTTTGACCAAGTCAGGTTTATGAGTATCTGTTGATTTGGATCAAAGTTTCACCAAGCAGAGTCAGCCAAGTTTCTAGTTTACCAAGTCTTAGAACTTCACATCTGACTCTTGCAAAACCAACTAATATCTACAGTTAAGAATATAATGGTGCATGTCATTGTGGGCATAATATCATACAATTTCTTCCAATAGGACCTATCTAGTACATTTTGAATATATGATTTTGAGTTCCTGAGTGCAAATTTGTACTAACTGAAGCTCACCTCCTCCATGTGCAAGAATATTTTATTTCGTCGGCTTCGTACATTGTCTTGGATCTCTTGTAATTGCATTTGGGCGAAGTCTTGCTCTGTCTCAGGTCCTTCTATGATGCAAAAGCTGCATTGGTTCAAAAAGTGCCAATGAACAGGACCAAATCAAACAAGTTCCAAAAGTTTTCAATGGTTATACATGAGCTCAAGCTATATTTGAGGTCCCTTCAATTCAATGTCTGTATTCTTGCGGATCATCACCAATCGTATGGTATACTCTGATGTTCCTGTGCATATGCACCATGTGTATTACATTTGTAGCATATAAATTAATATCTACGCGAAGTGGGCAATGCTTGTGATCAGATGGGATTGGTTTAACTGGCTTGATACACGTGAGTTCTGAAATTTGGTTGCATCACTTTCCACACAGGTGGTGGGACCAAGTTAAGTGAACAGATGATTCATCTAACTGGCCCCACAGCAGATGGCTAATGGACATGAAACCATATAAAACCATGCAATCAGTTGGCAGTTTCCCATCACATATGGATCATATGCTATATTTTTTTTAATAAGCATCCGTTTGCAGGACAGTTAACGAACGCCATGGGTTGTCTGATGGGGGAATTTTGTTGCAGAAGTGCCCGTCCACAGTAGTACCCACCTGATGAACGGTCCAGATCATTAAGGTGGGCCCTGCCTGTATTCGATGAGGACACCGACTTACCATACAGGTGGGTGGAACCAAGTTTAACTGAAAAGTTAGTTCAACTGGTTCGCCCCACATTGGACGGCCAACGGGCAAGAATCCATACAACAATCCAAACCATCCATTCAGCTGGCAATTTCCCATCACATACAGATCATGGGCTATATTTTCTTAATAAGCACCGTTTTCAGGATGGTTAACGAATGCCTTGGGTTGCTTGATGGGGGGGTTTTGTGCAGAAGTGCCCGTCCACAGCAGGGCCCACCAGATGAACGATCTGGATCATTAAAGTGGGCTATGCCTGTATTTGGTGTGGAAACTCTTTCCATACAGGTAGGTGGAACCAAGTTTAACAGAACAGATAGTCCATCTAATTGGCCCCACAGCAGACGACCAATGGGCAAGAACCCATAGAACAATCCAAACCATCCAATCAGTTGGTAATTTCCCATCGCATATGCATCATGGGCTATATTTTCATAATAAGCATCCATACGCAGGATAGTTAACGAATGTCGCGGGTTTCCTGATGAGGGAGTTTTGTGCAGAAGTGCCCATCCACAGCAGGGCCACCAGATGAACGGTTTGGATCATTAAGGAAAACCCTGTCTTTATTCGATGCGGACCTGAATAGAAGAAATCATTAAAGAAACTACAAGTATTTGACCAAAAAACATCCATGGATTTTCTTCTAAAGAAGAAATAAACTGAAAAGAAAGGAAATACCAAAATCAACAAACAAGCAGCGAAACGAAGAAGAAGTAAAGACAGAGAAGGAGAAACGGAGAGAGAAAGGCGAATTGGAAAACGAGATTACCCTGCAGCTTTCTTGTCGGTAGGATCGGCTGCATCGATGGAGGGTGCAAAGGAAGGCGATTCGGGATCGTTCGCCATCGATCGCCATTTCAAGTTGGATTTGACCCTTCCCTGAAGAAATCTGGCATTTGATTTGGGAGAATAGCAAGGAATTCGAGGAGTTGGAGAGATGGACAGTGCTAGAATTCGACCCGAGCAGATCATCTCGGAAAACCTAGATTTCAGCTATGATGGTGAAAATTCAGATAGTTGGGATTCTGTCCGGTAGTGTCCGTGGAGGGAAATTAGTTAAAAACAAAAGGCGGGGGTTTTCACAGGGGAAGCGGATCGCGTACTGAGCACCCTCCCTGCGTTATAGCTTACTGACCAAACTCTGTGGGGCCCACGGTGATTTATGTTTCTTATCCGAACCGTCCATCTGCTTTAAAATCGTAGTTTGTGGTAAGATACCAGAATTAAACAATATCCAAAGATTAAGTGGACTACATCACAGGAAACAGTGGGAATTGTACTCTTGCCGTCCAAAACTTATTGGGGACCACAGAAGATTTTGATCAAGCTAATATTTGTGTTTTCCCTTCATCCATTTCTATGTTAACTTATGAACAGGTTTGATGACAAATAAACATCACTGCGGGCCATATAAATGTTTCAACGGTGGACGTCACTATCCCCACTGTTTCCTGTGGTGTGGTCCACTTAAGATTGTGATAAAACTTTAATTTTTTCCTTATGCCCTAAAATGATCTGGCAAAACGGATGGACGGCTTGGATAAGACACATACATCCACGGTGATCACCACAGAGTTCAGTGCGCTATAGCTTACTGACTTTAAATTATTGCGAAATCCACTCGCTTTCACAGGAAGCGGATTGCGTACTGAGTAACTCCGCACGCTAGCGTGCGGAGTAAACTCTGTGGGGCCCACAGTGATTTACGTATTTTATCCACTCCGTCCATCCATCTTAACAGAAAATTTTATGTTTGATGCCAAAAAATGAAGCATATCAAAATCTAAAGTGGACCACACCACAAGAAATGTGTGAATTGAATGTCTACCATTGAAAATTTCTCTGAGACCACGGAAGTTTTGGATCAAGTTTATATTTGTGGTTTCCTTTCATCCATATCCATGTGATCTTATGAACAGGTTGGATGACAAATAAACATCACTGTAGGGCCTGGGAAGGTTTCAACGGTGGAAATCATTATTCCCACTTTTCCGTGGCATGGTCCACTTGAGATTTGGATATGCTTAAATTTTGGGCTCAACCACTAAAATGAGCTGGAAGAACATATGGACGGAATAGATAAAGCACATACATTCTAGGTGGGCACAACTGAGTTTACTCTGCACGATAAGAGCGTGCGAGCACGCAATCCGATTCCCTTTCACAGGTGCCTGAGTGGGTGGGGGACGAGTGGTGCCACGTGGCGAAAGAAGAGGACGTGTTGGTATTTAAATTTGGGAAATATCCAAAGTGTGAGGTGCAGGTGGGTTTGTGGGAGTGGCACTAAGAGCAGTGGCTAGTGGCCCATTGGTGCAGCCACGCACGCGGCGTTGGCTCACGTGACACCGCACCGTGCGTACCGGCCAATGGAGCTCTTTTGCTCGGACGCCGATTGCCTGCGAAAGCCTTTCGCAGGCATCTCCTGCACTCGGAATCTAGGTGGGGCCCACCGTGATGTTTGTGAGAAATCTACGCCGTCCAAACGTTTTGTGAGATCATTTTAGGCGTTGAGACAAAAAATGAACTGGATCCAAAACTCAAGTGGGCCGCACTAAAGAAAAAGTAAGTAGGGAAATTCCTACCGTTGACCTCTATATGGTCTACAGTGATGTTTATATTCTATCCATGCCGTTCATAATGTCATTCCTTCTGAGATGAACTGAAAACACAAATATTATCCTGATTTGAAACTTATATGGCCCCACGAATATTTCAACTATATAAATTCACTCGTCACGTTTTCGGCCCACTTGAGTCTTGGATCCCTTTCAATGTTTGTCTCAACGCCTAAAATGATCTCACAAAACGGTTGGACGGCATAGATTTCTCACAAACATCACGGTGGGCCCTACCTACATTCCTAACCAGGAGATGCCTGTGAAAGGCTTTCGCAGGCAATTTGGCGTCCCTTTTGCTCGGGTAGCATGTTTGATTTTTGGGTTTTTTTTTCCGGTAGAACCGCCGATGTTTTGGGCTATTGAGCAAAACACACGTACTTTTAAAATATTCTTAGTAAATCGGTTAAGTTTTCCTCCGTTAGACATTCCAACGCATAGCATCACGTGGGGTTACTATTATATACGGTGTAGGAACTGTATTTTGAAAAATGGCAAAAACACCATTTACCTTAAGCAACCGTGGGATATTTACTAGGGTAAAAAACCCTATGTAGAAAACACAAAATGCTCTCTCCTCATTCTTTGTCATTCATTGGTGAAAGAAACCATTTGAAACCTAGTTGTTATGGTGTGAACAACGACTACCATTAGCCTCCATCCTTCTCATCTCTTGTTTAAGAGCCTTCAAACTGTGCAAGGCGTGTGTACACAAACCAGTCGGGCAACCGGTCTGCTCTTTGGCCCGATGCATAGCAGAAGACGCTGGACAGTTTTTTGGTGTGCCCCAGACTGGTCGGCCAACCGGTCTGTAAGGGGCTCCGATCGGTCAGGCGACCGGTCAGTGGTGAGGCAGTAACGGGTCTGTGTGAGTTTTTCCCCTGGATTGTTTCTGTGTGATGTGCGACCGATCGATTATGAACGTGGTTTCTTGCGCATTACGCGGTAATGCGTAAGAGGCTTCTATTTTCAAGTTTCCTACTATATATATGGAATGTATTCGAACTTAGATGAAATCCTAAGGTGTCTAAAGTTTCCTAATCGTGTTAGGAAGAGGGGAGAGGTGTGTGTGAGAGAGAACTTGGGGTTTTCTCTGTGTTTCCTTGCTTGTGGGTTGTCAATCACTGTAATCTTCTGTTATTCACAGTGGATCGCTTTGTGTTGTGGTTTTTTACCCATTGAGGGGTTTTTCCACGTAAAATTCGGAGTCTCTTGTGGTGAATGCTTGTGTGTGGTTTGATTGCATCTTGTTTACTCATTTGATATCGCATTGCTCCGCGCGTTTCAGCTTCCACTTTCGGTGCCGGTTTTCCCAATATATCTCTCCCCTCTCCCGTTCTCTCTTCCTCTCGATTTAGAACTCCTTTTACCCTCCCTGCAGTAAAACCCTAAATAAGTGTGTGAATGGCTGTGCGATTCATCTTTGTTACAATTCATCTTTGGTAAGAACAATTGGTGGTGCTATTTTCTCTAATAAAATCAATCGACATTATGTGGACGGCGATTTGTAAAGCTCTCTTTCAATCAACGGTGCAGGAACGATGATCAGTAAAACCCTCTTTCATTCTATCTCTTTGCACTCTCTCTTTTTATTCTATCTCTATTAATGGCAGCATCTATTTCTATTTATCTGGCATTTTATACATGTTTGCTGTTGTGTGTGTATGGCCCATGTGAATTGGGCATTTTTTTGTTTCGAGTCTTAGAAAGCAAATGTGGGCCCTGCATATGTTTTATAAAGCGGGCATCTTTATACACAACTACAAAATCTTTGTCCAGGTCCATGGGATAGGTAAAGTGTTTTATGTCCATTGTCTCCACTTAATGCATCGATTTTGAAAATTTTATGATAGCTTTTGTCTCGTGGGACCACTCACTGGGCATTTTTTTGTTTCGAATCTTAAAAAGCAAACGTGGGCCCTGCATATGCTTTATAAAGTGGGCATCTTTATACACAACTACAAAATCTTTGTCCAGGTCCATGGGATAGGTAAAGTATCTTATGTCCATTGTCTCCATCTAATGCATCAATTTTGGAAATTTTATAATGGCTTTTGTCTCGTGGGACCACTCACTTTTGTCTCTACTCGTGGGATAGCTACAATGTATTGTACTGGACTATGGACCATGATGGATCTGTCATGTGTGTATGGATGGATAGTCATGTACAACACTGTCTTATGTCTATACCTATGGGATAACTAGTGCACAGTGAGACAAACGATTGGTGAAGAATTTGAGGTCATTGCACCCGAGGGCATAGTTATAGTAAATCTACAACAGAGGACATGCAGTTGTCGTTGATTCCAAGTTACTGGCCTCCCTTGTAAACATGCAATTTCTGTAATCTGGATGTTAAGGGGTAACATAGAGGAGTATTGTGCATCATACTATACAGTTGATAAATACAAGAAACTTTATGAGCACTCTATCCATCTAATGCCGGACCTTAGAAATTGACCAAGAGTAGATGACATTGTGCTACTGCCTAAGTGTCGGCATCCTCCAGGTCGGCCACGAAAATTAAGGATTCGAGGTGAAGATGAGTCTCACTCGACATCGTCACAAACAGTGAAATGCACTCGTTGTCAAGGCTTGGGACACAACGGGTGGACTTGCAAAGAACCTATTAATCATAACTACATAATTCTATGCATCACTCTATATGGGTATATTTGTTTGATGCTATTTATCTTATTCATAAAACTTATCATATTTACATATGCGTCGTTAGTGTAGAGCAAATGCTTGAAGTCTGGAAGTGAAAAGCTAACTACTTTGGATGGGTTATATTTTGGTGGAACTGACTAGGTTGACTACTTGAATTATTTTTTTTAGTATTTTGGTTGGTTGAATTTACCATATTTTGGATCTTATTTAGTTTAGGACTATAATAATATGCATGTGGTTTTTTTGAACTTGCATTGGTTGGTAAGTTACATGGATACATTGGTTGGTAAGTGATAGGCCATGTTATTGAAACATCATTTTTAGGAAGGCAAATTTCTCTCTCTCTCTCTCTCTCTCTCTCTCTCTCTCTCTCTCTCTCATTTTTATATGATTATCTTCACCCTTTGAGGAGCTTTATGTGTTGGAAATGGATATTTAGGGTAGCAGATTTTAATTCTGGATTGTAGGATGGTTTTTTTTTTTTTTTTCTTACCCACCTAGTCATTCACACAACACACCCACCCAGTCAGTCATGCAACGTACCCACTGGTGCTGTCAGCAGCGGGAATTTCACCCTGATGGGTTTCGAGACCAAGATCTCTTGTTGAAACTTCGTAGAGTCTACCAACAAGGCAAGGCCCCGAACCTAGGATGGTATGTACTCCGGGCTAAATTCACATCCTCAGCTGGACTGGCTGGAGCTCTACTGGCTGGGTACGTTAGTTACAAAAATGTGAGGATTTTTATCATGATATTTGGAATGCTTAACATAACACTAAACGCTTCCTTTTTCTGATTTGAATTTTATTATCAACAAATTATCACATCTACAACTTAGCGGGTCAATGGGCTACCAGGTTGATTCTCTTACAAATTTTCTGATTTGTGAATTTTTTTTTTGTGATTTTTTGTGATTTTCTTTTTCTTTTTCTTTTTCTATTGTTCTTCTTGTGCACTGTTTTTTTTTTTTATATTTTATTTTTACATTTGGAGTGTGATTTGTTGAATTCATATAGCAACATGAACAATAACAATCTCAGAAAACTCAAAACCTTATCAATGCCATAAGCTGCCGCTGTTGTGTAGTAAAGCTATCTCTAGTTAATTGTTGGTGCAAGCAGGTGTTGTCAAGTTGGGTGTGAGAGACGGTTGGTTGGAATGTGCTGGATGGGTTGTTTGGACTCTTTGTTGGAATGTAAGATAATTCTAAAAGTTTAGCTAGCTGTTCAGTTGAACAAGGGAGACTGCATTCTCTAGCGTTTGTTAAGGTTGTATGTTTTTGTTAAAAAAAAAAAATTGCTGGTTTCATTCTCCTTTTTTGCTATCAACTGAACATGTTGGGGGTTAAAATCATTAAAACTTCTTGAGTTGTGCATTATCGGAATTGCGAAAGAAAGCATGACTGGAAGTGCAAAAGAAACTTCTTGAATGATCAGCTCATCTGGATGGTCAAACCTTATGATTGGTGGCCTACTTAGGATGGCTACGGATGATGAAGCTTATTGTTGAAGACCGAGCCAACCCATTTGGATGGTGCTATCAACGAGTGCATTAGGCAGATCCGGAATGTGAAGTGAATCATAAAAAAAAATTGTATTTTAATTTTAAATGGATGTACTCTTTTATGATATTATACTATAAATTTGTTGACTTTCATATGAATAAATTTTCTGTATTTTTATTTCAAATGTATGAATTTTCATTCTCCTTTTTTTCTGGCTACAAAAGATAATGCTAAATTAATGGTCCAAGGCATGACGAAAATTGGATTATCTAATTGCACAGGGATGGCTACAAAAGCCAAATTAAGAGTAGGATCATTCAGGAGGCTTGACTCTAAGGGCTCCATTTGGATGCCACCAAATAAGTTACTTTTTCTACCTACGGCAGTAGATGAGCAACTTATTTTAGATAAGTAAGTTTAGTTTATGATAATTAATAAGGAACTTTTTAACTTAAAAATACATAATTACTTCAGCCAGTATTTTTAGCTTTTTTACTTTTTCACAAGTTGCTACAATGAGTAAAAGAGAGGTGAAAGAGAGGAAAATGATAATTACGTTGTTTACCATCAAGGCAGGCCTCACATGAATAGACAGTGTTGGTGTACTCGGTGGGTGCATATGATGGGCAATGGATATTGAAGGTAGGCCCCACATGAATAGACAGTGTTGGTGTGCACAATGAGTGCATGTGTGGGCAGTGGATTTTGAAGGTGGGCCCCACATGAATAGACAGTGTTGGTGTGCACGGTGGGTGCATGTGATGGGCAGTAGATATTGAAGGTGGGCCCCACACGATGGATAATAACATTGACGGTTGGCCCTACTTGATAGATGACCAACATCAAAGGCGGGCCCTACATAATGAATGGTGCACATTAAAGGTCAGGCCATAATGATGAATTGCCCACATCCAAGGTGGGCCCTACATGATGGACGGCACACACAATGAATGGTCCACAGCAAAGGATGGCTCCACATTGAAGGCGAGGCCCACATGATGGACAGTTTACATCAAAGGTGGACTCCACATGATTGGCAATTAATAATGGTGGGCTCCACATGATGGATGATCCACATCAAGGTGGGCCCCACATGATGGACGGTCCACATTAAAGGTCGGGCTAATGAGAATGGTCCCTTTCCAAGGCAGGTTCCTTGTGATAGACAACCCACATGGGAGGTGGGCCCAGATGATGGATGGTCCACGTCAAAGGTGGACACCACATGATGGGTGGTGGATATTGAAGATGGGCCCCATATGATGGAAAATAACATTGATGGTGGGCCACACATGATGGATGGCCAACATCAAAGGTGGGCCCTACCTAATGAATGGTGCACATTAAAGATCGGACGCTAATAGTAAATGGCCCACATCCAAGGTAGGTCCCACATGATGGATGACCCACATTAGTGGGGCCACAAAATGAACAATCGACATCAAAGGTTGGCCTCATATGATTGACAGTGGATGTGAGGGGGACCAAATAGACTTGAGGGATGATTAATTGTGACGTTGGAAACCAAACATACTTAATTTTCTACTTTTTGGATGATAACTTTGTTTGCCAAAGATGCTTATCTTCTAATTAAGTAGAAACCAAATAAGTAACTTATCTTAAGTAACTTACAATCCAAACGCGCCCTAATTGACAATTTAGATTATTTTAGGCCATGAGCCAAGAAATGGGGCAGATCCAAGGCGCAGGTGAACCGCACCAGATGAAATAGTGGGGATATTGACATAGACCATTGAAAATTTTTCAGGGTCCACCATAATGTATGGGTCTGATCAAACCCCTCAATTAACAGGCCAACTCATTTTAGGCCATAAGCCAAGAAATGGGGCAAATTCAAGGCCCAGGTGGACCACACAAGATGAAACAGTGGGGATATCAATGCCAACCGTTAAAAAATTCTAGGGCCAACCATAACGTATGGATCTGATCGTGTTCATTGAATAGGCCATCTCATTTTAGGCCATGAGCCGAGAAATGAGGCAGATCGAAGGTGTAGGTGGATCACATCAAATGAAAAAGTGGGAATATTGGGTCTGATCAAACCCATCCATTAGATAGGCTGGCTCAATTTAGGCCATGATCTAAGAAATGGGGCAGATCAATGGCGTAGGTGGACCGCACTAGATGAAACAGTGGGGATATTGATGATCACCGTTGAAAACTTCCTAGGGCCCTCCTTGATATTTATCAGGGGCGTCCAACCTACTCATAAGATCACATGGACCTAATTGAAGGGAAAACACAAATATCAGCTTTATCAGAAACTTCCGTAGCCTAGCATGCTTTCAATGGTAGCCGTTCAATCACCATTATTTCTTTTGGTGTGTGTGGTACACCTGCGATTCAAATCTGCCCCTATTTTTTTTGCTCGTGACCTAAAACGAAATGGCAAAATATATGTACAGCATCGATCTCATAGGTTATGTCCGTGGGCCCATCACATCTTACGCACGCCCAACCCCTTTGAATGGGGGTATGATTGTGAAATTGGGGAGCGGATTAGGTGAGACCCCGGATCCACCGAGGTGGGTGGTACCCCTGACTGTGGGGCCACTGTGATGTGACTACATCCACACCGTCCATTCGTATTGAAAGTTGTATTATGCAAAATATGAAGCAATTAAAAATCCCATATGGGCCATAATACGGGAAACAGTGGCGATCGACTATTAAAAACTTCCTGTGAGCCACAAAAGCTTTGGATTAAGATGATATTTATTTGGTATCTTCATCTAGGTGTTTGTGACCTTATCAACATATTGGATGGAAAATAAACATTCCATAAACATTCCGGTGGAATCCATGAAATTTTCAATGGTAGAAATTCAATCACTACTTTTCTATGGTGTGGTCCACCTAATGGTTGAGTCAGATTTATATTTTTGGTATGATACCCTAAAATGATCTTTCAAAATGTTGGACTATGTGGATTTAAGACACATGCATCACTGTGAGCCTCACACTCAAAGGTCCCACCCACCTCGGTGTATCCGGGGTCTCACCTAATCCGCTCCCATGAAATTGCAATAAAAGTGGGGCAATTTGGACTTTTTGTACATGCTCACGGCCATTTTCCATCTCCAATCCTTACTCATTAGTCAAAGCTGGTGGAGCAGTTTTTCTTCGGATTTTAAAAAGATAGGCAGTTTATTAGGAATATTTTAAAAGTAGGCCTGTTTTGCTCAATAGCCCAAAACATAAGCGGTTTTATAGAAAAAACCATCAATTTTTCGATTCACAAGGAAATACAGTGAAATGAGTAATTAGTACTTTTCACACCATTTGAAAATGCATAGAAATTCTTGCTTCGGTCGAAAGAATTGATTTGAATGCGTGGCCCCCACTTTAATGTCTATGATATATAGGTACCGCCCATCCATTTTGTAGGAACAGCTTAAGGTATGAATAAAAAATTGATGTAGATACGGTACTCAAGTGGCCCACACAAGAGGAAACAGTGGCCTCAGGAACTTTTTAGTAGTAAATGTTCGATTCGTATTTTCCTGTGGTGTGGTCCACCTGATTTTTGGATCTGCCTCATTCTTTGTCCCATGACATAAAGTCAGCTGGCAAAATGGATGAACGGTGTTGATAAGCAACAACATCACGGTGGGCCCCATAAAAATTTTACAAACTTTCTCAACTTTAGTGCTTAAAAAGTACACTGTTAAAACAAGCGAAAAATGCTGAAAATGCTTGGTAAGTAATTATTAAACATCTTCAATGCATTAACCTGGGAAGTAGAAAATCAATTAGGCTCTTTATCCATTGAATTTGACATCTCTTATGGCAGTAGGATGACCTAATCCTTTTAGTATTACTCCTGATTTTTTTAATTCTGATAACAAAAGTCATTCAAATAGATTTTCCTTCTGTTCTTTACTAAAATTTTGCTAACTCATGACATCATTTGAATGGTTGAATTTAATGGACATAAGCAAAGATAATATATAAAATCCATTAAATTGGATTATTTTAAACTTTCAAAATTTGACTCTTGTAATGGAATGCCATTATAACATGTGTAATCAAAAGATCTAAATATTCAATAAGCCCATTGAAGGAAGCCTATCATATAAAATACCTTTTTTTGGACATTAAGAAAACTCATGTCCAATGTAGGGGAGCAAACCTCTTACATGTACTGATGCGTACATGAGCACGTGTATGGAAGATCCAGTCCACCGTTGTGAGAAAATGGAACCCAATTGGACATCGCCTTAATCCAGCCGACATTTCCCAACCGTCTATCTCTTTTGTAGATGTGTGGCTTGCATGATGGCATGACCATCTTTATGCTCTACGACAGGGCATCAGAGATGTCTATGGTCGCTCCAGATTAGCAACACAGCATCTTCTATGGTCACTTGGGAAGGCTTTCAAGTCTAACCAGTTGGACAGCAATGACGGTTGGCTCGCCAGATAACTTCCAGCCTGAGTACTTATGACATCTAATCCATCCAGTAGGTTGGACCCACGGTGAGGATCATCCAATGCAAAAATCTGTCCTATCCACTCATCATATGGGACACACCACAAAAACTATTTGTAGCCATTGATCATCACCATCATTTAATTCTTATCCCAATTAATTAAGGTCAGCTAGGGTCAGATCCCTAATTAGATCGTGGGTCATCAACAAGGTCGGCGGATTTATAAGTTGTTGGCTATGTGGACCACAACCTGCGGTCCAACCGGTTGGACCTATGACCTTTTTTCACGTAAATACCAATAAGCTCAAGGACGCGGATTGTGTCCGACCCGTGGTCGGATTCTTAAGCGTCCGACCATATCCTTGTGGGAGCCCACCGTGATGTATCTGTTTTTATCCACGCCGTCCATACCATTTCTAAGATCATGTTAACGCATGGCTAAAAAATGTTGAAGATCCAACACTAAGAGTGGACCACACCAGAGATGACTCTTGCATTTAATGCAACCCGAGCTTACTATTTGGTGTGGTCCACTAGAGCCTTGGATCTGCCTCAGTTTTAGGCCCATATCTTAACATGATCATGGAAAAGGGATGAATGGCGTGGATAAACAGATACATCACGCTGGGCCCTTATACAGATATGGTAGGACGCAATCCACGTCCTAAGTTCAAATAGGATTATAGGAGAAACGGTTTTATATTACTCGATGGGCCGAAGGTAAGATTTAAAAGGGAAAATAAAAAGGAAAATCTTTTCGGATGACATAACAGCTGTGTGACCAGAATTTAAAAAGTTATGAGCGGAGTCCAACTCGTTACTAACACGATGTGTCCTATGTCATGGTACGGTGGATGAATTGCCCAGATATCCCCTGCAAAGCTAAGCTCCTTGGGAAGCTGATTGCGTCTAGCCTAAAAATTAGACAGATCCAAAGCTCTAGCGGACCACACCAGAGATGAATTTGCATTAATGCAACCCAAGCTCACTAATTGGTGTGATCCACCAGAGAGTTGATTCTGCCTTATTTTTGGGCTCATACCCTAGCATGATTTTGGATAAGAGATGGACGGCATGGATACACAGATACATCACGGTGGGCCCCCACACAGATCTGATCAGACACTTAAAAGGTATGAGCAATCTGCTTCCAGCTCCTTGGGGCTCACCTTGATAGCTGTGTCATATCCACTCCATCCATCTGCTCCCTCCATTTTAGGAGATGAGCCCAAAATGAAGAAATCTCAACTGGGCCACACCACAGGAAACAGTCTGGATGTAGAAGCCCATCTTAGTAACAGTGCTGGCCAGGGGCAGGCTAGGGGTAGAGCATAAAGGATATGGCCAGGCCCATTAGCACCCCTCATATCCACCGTCATTTAGGGCCATGTCCACTTCCCCCATCAGGTGGTTCCCTTCAAGCTCTCACCCTATAACAAAACTCAAGCCCATCCAAGGAACGGGCGGGTCACATCACAGGAAACAATTGGAATGCAGACACCCACCATTAAAACCTTCCAGATAAGGTGGGGCCAGAGTGTTCTGTATATGCTCACCATTAAAACCTTCCAGATAAGGTGGGGCCCAGAGTGTTCCGTATATGCCATCCAATCCATTCATCAAATGCAGCTCACCAGGATGAATGGACAACCCAAAAGGCCCAAAAGGCCCAAAAAGCCAGGCCACTCCAGAACTCAGGTAGGCCATTCAAGGCATGATTTTATGTGGACCACCACTTAAGTTCCGGATCCACCTATTTCTGGGACATGGGGTGAAATTGAAATGGGGCACATGATGGACAGAATGGATGTCCAACAAACACCACAGTGGGCCTCACCACGTGTGTGTAGGATAAGCTATTCTACAAGCACTTGCAGAGGAACTGGCCTCCTCCAAAACAACAAAAGCTTAGAAGAGAACTGCGCTCAGCGCAAGGATTGAGGCAGCTAAAAACTTCAAAATCATAAAATAACTCTAATAGTTGGGAACTCCACTACAGAATCTGCAACATCCAAGATTGTATGCAGTGAGAACGGCAGCAACAAGAATATTCACAGCTCAATACTATTTCCTGCCATCATGCCTTCTGGATGGAAGGCAAGACCGCCGAATTTCTTATGGAAGTGCTAACTTAAGACATTGCAGTCCATGAACATACACGCCAGTCATTGTTGAAAACAGTAGCATATTTCTACCAATATCACAAATAACACCCACAAATCCTTCATCCATGCTCTCAAATGGAAGCCGCAACAGCCAAATCAGCAAACCCAATTCGCCTGCACCTGTATGCAGATAACCTGAGTTCATGGATCATGAGGATTCTAACCAGCAGAGATGTCACTGGCCATACAATGACATAGATACCAAAGGCAGATTCCAGCTGGGCACGGAAGGGCTTCACAGAATTCATAATAAATTGAACTTTGGTGAGAAACCGATTCCATAAAGAAATAAATTCCAAACATATCTTTCCCAGCATTTACTGTTCAAATTCAAAATGACTAATGTTTCTGATTGAAACGCTCACAAACGCTGCAAAATAAGACTTACTGAACTACCCCCTCTTGCATTTCAAAATCACAGTATATGTATGCAGTCGCTTGCCCAAGTGGAAGAATAACGTAAAAGTGTAGAGACATAGGGGCAATGGGATATTATCATTAAAGCATTCAAGAACAAAACCCATTTTCCTGAATCCAATGCAGGAGTAAAAGAAATGGCGGGACGCTGCAATGAATCCAGTCACTGCATGTCAAGTATACTGATACCACAAGGAAGAGAACAAAATATTATGTAGTTAATGGCACACCTGAGGCCACTGGTCCACGAGCAATATGCAGAAAACTCTGAATCATTTCCATGAAAGTTAGTGACTAAAATCAATAAAAGCATTATAAAATAACAACGCGGAAAGACAACAGACATTCTCACCTGTAATCCATGTTTACAAGTTGGCGAGTAGCTACACAAGAAAAAATGCAACTGCAACATCCCGTCCATTAATCAAGTGAAAAATGCCAGTAGCAGACTCATAATGCACAACCAGCTGAAGATCTGCCCCCATAAAAGCTCATAATGCACAACCCAAATCTCTCATAAGTTTACACAGGTACCACCATAACTTCATTACAAACAGCCTCAATACAGCCTACCAGTGCACTCATGGGACCCACAGTAGCAATTCTTCTTCTTTATATTGCCATCAGAATCACGAACCTGGTCAATTGTATAATTGTAGTGGTACGTCAGCTCCTGTAAGGGAGGAATGTTCTCTGCAGCAAAAAACATTATGTGAGGCATTCTCTTGTCATCATGGTCATAAAGAACATTCTGTGCATAAAGGTTAGGAGAACAGCTGTGATTGATAAATCTTCCCACACTGCCATGCTCAGCTGCATCGATGGTGAAGCCCACGTCTTCCACGACTTCACACACAGCATTCGATTGCAAGTCAGGTATGAGATTCGAGAGGCCATCCCAAAGTGAATGGTCACTGTAGTTGTGCCCGATATCGAACAGATATTCGTCATTGCCCGTCCTCTGTTCAGCTTCTTTGTCCTGAAGCAGCTCTCCCGTGTACTCGCATATGAAGCTGCCAGATGGAATAGATATTAGGGATCTGACTCCCCAACCCCTCGATTTGGTCTTGAAGATCTCTAGTTGGAATCGGATACCATGCTGACTGACTCGGTTATAACAAGATGGTGGGCATTTGCAAGATGGGCCACACTCATAGACAAGGGGCTTCGCTTCTACAATAGCACCATTATAGTTGAAAGGAATCTCCCCTCCATTCTTAACTGCACAGAAGCATTTTTCGGAATCCAAGCATCCATCACTACACTTGCAGCCCCTTGGCGGAATCGGGTCATACCACGAAGGATAGATCATCTTGGTAATGTAATTGAACTGCGGTGGG
Source organism: Liriodendron chinense (assembly GCA_003013855.2). Lineage (NCBI taxonomy): Eukaryota > Viridiplantae > Streptophyta > Magnoliopsida > Magnoliales > Magnoliaceae > Liriodendron > Liriodendron chinense. The sequence goes on along the minus strand of PVNU02000637.1, from coordinate 5,575,064 downwards.
CGTTCATCATCAATAGTATTCACAGCACAGATGGGGATCTTCTCCTTTCTTTCAGAAATATCCGCTGAGCAGAGGCCTTCACGCACTTTCGATTTTTTCGACTTCTTGACTTCTTTCACAGCAAGTTCTGGTTGCCCCGGTATTCTTCTCAACTGAAATTTGAAAACCGAAAAGTCATGATGTTGTGCTCTTTCCTGCCAATATTTCTCAACTATATACAGCCCATCGTACGTGAATGTTGTGCCTGTCCTTCCCCTGGCATCCTGGGAATCATTGCCTTTATGATCTTTAAATCCACGAATCACCCGGACCGGCGTTTTGGAATCAATACTGTTTTTCAGCGCCAGGTTTCCACGCTCGAGTTTCTGATCTTCGGGTTGCTTATCTCCGCCCACAGGATTTCCTCCCTGGCCAGAATATATCAGGACATCAGTGCCGTCCGTGTCATCTGCATAACCACCGGAAGCGACGATGCTAGTGGCCACAATCATTTTACCTCTCTTTGTGTAATCAATACCACTCTGAAACAGACGATGTAGGCCGATAATAGCGAGCTCTACCCTGTAGCGGAACTCATCCCCAATTTCGACCCCCGGCACATTTCCCAAGGTTGCCTCACCAGCATTTACCCATTTATTTTTTTCCTTGAGAAGCTTGGAAGCCGTTAGATCAATCCGTTTTGCGGTCTGCCCTTGTTCCTTTGACTTTGCTTCCTCTTCTTGCAAAAGCTTACGACAGATTGCTTGAAACAGACGGAGAGTCTCTCTCACTTTGTTACGGGCACTTTTATCGTTCGAATTTGGTAGGCCAAATGGAATCACACTCAAGCTCAATTCTTGACCAACAGGGATGTTCTCATTGTCTTCTTCATCATCATATGGTAAAGAATCTTCATCATATATGACAATCTCTTTACATTGAGAAGCACTGTTTCCCATAGGAGGCGATTTCTTCTTTGCTGTTCTTCCTTCCGAACTTTCTGAATTCCGCAAGGAACTGCCATCCTCCTTTTTCTTGAAAACCGATGCTGGCTTGTTTCTTCCACCACTGGAACGGGAGCTGAGCGTGTTCTTGGAATGCCGTTTCCCCTGCCTCCACGGACAATAAGGTGCAGCCATCAAAGCCTGCACAATCACCCTATCACTAGGAAGTTCCGAACCTGTATTCTCTTCCCTTTGAGATTGGTTCTCCGCAGTATTTTCCTCTTCTGATTCTGCCATAAGCTTTCTCTTGGAGCTCTTATCCTTGCTTTCCTTCATCAATTCCTTGACTGTCTTCCTCGCTGAACTTCCAACTTCTTTGTGAACCTTTTCATTCACAGATCGAGATGAAGTGTCTGATCGAGTCAACTTAATCTCACGGGCAGCTGTATTCTGAAGTTTTTCAGCAATTTCCTTTGTACCCTCCCCTTTCAATTTACTCCCAGAAGCTGTCTCATGGGCAGCTCTAATCTCGACTTTTTCAGTAATTTCTTTTGCATGCTTTCCTTTCAATTTACTCCCAGAAGAGGTCTCGTGGGCAGCTCTAATCTGAACTTTTTTGGTAATTTCTTTTGCATGCTCTCCATTTGATTTACTCTTGGAAGCTGCCTCATGGGCAACAGCTTTAATATGAACTTCTTCAGTACTTTCTTTTGCATCCTCCACCTTTGATTTACCCCTGGAAGCTGCCTCATGGGCAACAGCTCTAATATGAACTTCTTCCGTAATTTCTTTCGCATCCTCCACCTTCGACTTACCCCTGGAAGCTGTCTCATGGGCACCTCTAATCTGAACATTTTCAGTAATTTCTTTTCTATCCTTCCCTTTCAATTTACTCCCGGAAGCCACTTTAACTTGACTATTGTCAGTAATATCTTGCGTTACATCCTCAAGAGTGTTACTCTTCGAGATAGACTTACCTTGAAGTATGCCATCAATCTCATTGCTACCACTCCCTTTCGACTTACTCTCAATAACATCCCCAACTTGGATTTTCTCACCAATTTGCTTGGTATCAACATCTTCAGTCTTGACTGTACTAACCATTCCATTTGATGGACTTTCAACTGCCTTCTCACTATCCATGCTCTCACTCCCAGAATGAGCAACAAGTTTCTTGCATTCTTCCTTACTCATGCGTGGAGCATTTCTCCCACACCCGGGAGGAAAATCTCGAATAGCAGAGATTCTCCTCCGAGGAGGGTATTTCTTATCTTGGCGCTCTTCCACAGCTTCAGCAACAGAAGTAGATGACTGAATTTGATCAGAAACCTTAAGGCCAGGATGAACAGAACCCTTTGGTGACCGCAAAGGTTCGATTTGATCCAAAATACTCGGAATTTCCATCTGTTGAGGCTGACCACCACTTCCCACCACGTCCAACAATTCAGACTGACCCAAACTCTTTGGCAACTCCACGGTTTCCGGTGCCAAAGACTCCAACGATTCTGATGTTTCAGGTTTCAAATTCTCTGATGTGTCAACCAATTTCCTCTCATCTGGACCGTTAGAAACTTCCACAGTTTTCGGTATTGAAGCTTCTGCCAATTTGACCAACTCAGCCTGATCTGAACTATTTGGCAATTCCATAATTTTGGGTTCCATAGCTTTCACCGATTCGAGCAATTCTGCCTCAGCCGTCTTGGGCAACCCATTCTGATCCAAACATTTCAAAGGTTCAAGGGATTCAGAATCGACAGCTCCAGCAAAACCTCCACCACTCTCCACCTCAACAGCCGCAACAGAACCTTCTTTCTGCTTTTGGTTTATTTTTGGGGCGAACCGCCCACACCCAAATGGGAAGTCTCGGACAGCAGAGACTTTCCGCCGCTTGTACTTCACCGGATAATCCACCGCATGACCGTTTGCCAGCAACGCCGGTTTCAACTGATTTGAATGATTTACGGATTCCGCCATTTTCCAGATCAAGATCAATACCGATTGATCAAACAAGAAAAAAACAAAAACAAAAACAAAAACAAAAACGGCTTCGGAATTCAACTAAGATGAAGGCACATAAGGTGGTCTAGGGTTTCAATGGACCTGCAATCAGAAAGAAGGAAACCCTAGATTTTAGTCATGGCCAACTATTTAAATTTACATCTTTTGCCCCTCGATTCCGACGTATTTTTACGGAGTCCGCCATTTCTCCAATCAAGGTCGATATAGAGATTGAATAAAATCTAAATAAAAATAAAATGACAAAATAATAATAATAATAATAAGGAAAAAAAAAAAAACAAATCTTGATATTTAGGGTTTCACAGAACACGCAAGTAGAAAAATAAAAAATAAAAAATGAAAGGAAGGAAGAAACCCTAGATTTTCTAGCACTGTCGATGGTGGCAGAGGGGCTAAGATGTAAATGTTACGAAGATTAAGGTTTGAATAAAAGGAGGGATGAGAAAGAGAAAAACCGTAGAGGAATGGAGGCAGCTGATTTGCATAATATCGCCGTTCGTCGAGTCGGATGGAGAAATATGTTCGAATTTCCTGTTCGGGGGTGCAGGAGCTGCGGCGGCATCTCTGTTCTGCGAAGCACGCAGATAAGCCATTGCTTGGATTAAATAGGAGTATCTCTGATACTCCGGCAGAGCGTGACAGTTCATACGCATGCCTGTTTGGTTGCCGAATTAGTGGTAAATAAGCAATGATGGCTTACTTGTAAATAAGAGAGCGGATTGCCTGTGACCCCGGGCACAGAGATATCTCTGTGCCCGGAGCTGTGTGGGGCCCATAGAGATGTCCATTACAAATCCACTCCGTCCATCTATTTTGAAAGACCACTATAGGACGGGATTCGAAAAATCACGTAGATCAAAACCTCAGGTGGGCCACACCAACAAAACAGTGGGAACACCAACGTCCACCATTGAAACCTTCCTGGAACTGACCATGATGTTTATATGCCATCCAAACCGTTCAAAGAATTATTAACACTCAGATAAAATGTAGGAAAAAATATCATCATGATGCAAAACTTTTGTCACCGCTAAGTGTTCAATACCCAAGCATTCTTGTGGCATGGCCCACTTGAGTATTGTATATGTGTGATTTTTATAATCCTGCACTAGTGTGGTCTTTCAAAACATATGAACGAAGTGGATTTGTAATGGACATCTTTATGGGCCCCACACAGCTCCGGGCACAGAGATATCTCTGTGCCCGGGGTCACAGGCAATCCGCTCTCTGTAAAGAGAGTTGATTGCGTCGGTAACCTCTGTGAGCCCACCATAATGTGTGTGTTTCATCCACACCGTCCATTCACTTTGTCGGGTTATTTTTGGGAATGAGCCAAAAAAGGGGCAGATCCAACACTTCGGCAGCATTAAGAAGTTTTCAATGGTAGACATTCAATTGCCACTGTTTTCTGAGGTGTGGTCCACTTGAGCCTGGGATCTGCCTCTTCTTTGGGCTCTTGCCCTAAGATGATCTAAAAAATGAATGGACGGCGTGCATATAATATATACATTATGGTAAGGCCCACCTATTATATGGTTGAGTTTCTTTCATTTTTTGAGGTGAAATACGTTTAAACCAAGCATCCAACACTTGTATTTACTACTAAACCAAACAGGCTGAATGATTATATATGTAGCATATACTCACATCAAACCGTCCAAATCGTGGGACACTAATTAGATAGGACATAAGACTGAAGTTGCATTCATTGGATCATTGTAGTCTCTGTTTAATGAACCGTTTGTTTGTTGAATTTGAACCATTGAATATCCATTGGACGGTCCACCTTACCAGTTCAACAGCTACACATCATTCGTTGTGGCATTTGGTTCCTGATGGCCCATCTAAAGTGGGGTCCATGAGTAAGACAGTTTGGACTCGAATTGGCGACAGACGCGGCCAGTAGCGATGATATCTTTGTTTCATCCATCCCATTCATCATTTTTATAGATCATTTTATGACATGGGCCCTAAAAATGAGTAATATCCAAAGCTCAAACGGACCACATGATAGGAAATAGTGATGATTGAACACCCACCATTACAAGCTTATAGGGGTCGGATGTCAAATAAACATTGCAATGGGCTTAAGGAAGTTTTTAACGGTGGATATTCAATCGTTACTGTATCCTGCCGTGGGTCCACCTGAGATTTAGATCTGCATCATTTTTTAAATCTAAGACCTAAAATATATGGAAAAACAAGGATGGATGGCGTGGATAAAACATGCGAGGCCACGGATCAACGACCAGTAGCCCGCATCCGTAGCCATTTACGTACGGATCTATCGTCTGAAGTGCAATGATGGGGGGAGGACGCGGATTTCCTCCGGAAAGCCTTTAGCAGGAAGTTCCTGCACTGTGAACCTAGGTGGGGCTCACCGTGATGTTGGTGAGAAATCCACACCGTCCATCTGTTTTGTGAGCTCATTTTAAGTTACGAGACCAAAAATGAGACGGGTCCAATACTCATGTGGGCCGAAAACATGAGGATTGAACGTCCATAGTCGAAATATTCATGGAGCTGTTGGGAATTCAGGTATACCATGGCCCAATTCTTACCAGTGTGTAGATCAAGGTTTGGAAATCCAAACCGTTGGTCTGTTGGGACTACTACTATAATACGTATTAAAAATATCAATATATGGATCCAAACCTTTCGATTTTTGGTCTGCAAATCCATGGTTAGGAAGAGAAATATAACAAAAATGGCCATTTATGATGAAATAATCCGAATATTAATGGTGAAAATCTTTCTATCATGTATTTCCTTTCATGTGATCTATCTACATTGATAAGCGACAGATGAATGGTCTGGATTACTGAATAATGGACCCATTTTTCATAACTGCAAACTCGAGTATACTTCGGAAAGCCTTTTTGCGGTCTACGCGATTTTTTTTTTAATTCGACGCTAGGAAACGATTCAGTGCACTAAGTTAATGGAAGGCTTTCCATGCACCTAGTTGATATTTGGAAGTGCCAAAAAACCATATCATCAATCCGACCGTCCATTTGTCCTGACCAATTCTTCATAGGCTGTGTTGAAAACTTTATACAGATTAGATGATCTAAACCGTCCAATAAGTAGCATGAAAAATTGAATGTAAAAGATCGTTCTTGTAAGAAGGTCAAGTTGCGGATGTCTAGGATGAGTCAATTGTGTAGTTCCAGTGCAGTAGCAAGAGAAGAATAAACTAGACATAATGGACGGTCCAGATATGTCACGTAGATGCTAGCAGGTGTATGGGAAGGTTTCCATGCATTTCAGCCACTGCCTCAGTTCCTTCTACATATTCAGCTTTTTAAAGGTCGCCCAAGAAAAGAAAAAGAAAAAAAAAAATATATATATATATATATATATATATATATATATATATATATATATATATATATATATATATATTCTCATGAATTGGCGAGGCTTCGGGGGACCGTTGACAGTGGGGCCCACCGTAATATATGTGACTGCATCCACGCCGTCCATCAGTATTTAAAGCTCATTTTAGCGAGTGATAAAAAAAATGAAGCAGATCCAAATATCAGATGGACCATAGTACAGGAAACAGTGGTAATTGACCATTAAAAACTTATTTATGGACCACAAAAGATTTGGATCAATATGATATTTGAGTGGTCTCTTCATCTTAAGTCTTTGTGAACTTATCAACAGGTTGAATGGAAAATAAACATCCGTCGGAATCCATAAAGTTTTTAATGGTAGGGATTCAATCACGACTGCTTCTTGTGGTGTGGTCTACCTAAGTTTTGGGTCATCTTTGCTTTTCTCATAATGCCTAAAATGATCTGTTAAAATGGTTGGACGGTGTGGATTTAAGTAACATAAATCACTGTGAGCCCCAGGAGAAGAGTTGTAAATTTATTTACTAAACATTGCAGAGGATCCGGCCTCTTTCGGTCTTTCCTCAAATTCTAGATTTTTTTTTTGTTTGGTGAGGGGAGATTTGATACTCCAGCTGCTTGTGCACTTGATGCACAGGCACTCAGAAAGTGTAAACGTGGCTCAGATTAACTCAAATTAAAACTGACCAAATTGTGGAAACCAAAGCCTTAAGTCAAAAGTCCCAAAATCAGATTCTCTGAAGTATCATAACCTCTTATTCGTTGACAATTGTTTGTTGAAATAGGACCATTGGATATCATCCATTCTTAACCGTCGCTTGTTAGTTGAAATAGGACCATCGGATGTTATCAATTCTTGACCGTCCAACTCTGATTCGTGGACACTTGTTTGTTGAAATAGGACCATTGGATATCATCCATTCTTGACAGTCGCTTGTTTTTTGAAATAGGACCATTCGATGTTATCGATTCTTGACCGTCCAACTCTTATTCGTAGACACTTGTTGGTTGAAATAGAACCATTGGATGTTATCCATTCTTGACCGTCTAAGTAATTGTCCACCATCCAATAGTCACCATAACAAATAAGTCTAATTTTTGGGTCATGATGTATTTAAACCAAGAGTTGGGATTCTCTGTTTATATGAGCAGAGGAATTCTCTTTTTCATCTCTTTGATGGGTCTACATCAGCCTCACAACATCAGAACTTAGCAACCGATGGCGTTGTAAAGTTGATGTGTACCAATGAAAGAGACAGTAGCAGAGTGCAGATGATCCGCATTCTTAAACTAGAACCCTTTATTTTGAACGTGATTATCAAGACCGAAAGATTTCATTGGTGGGCATTTTCATTATCACTGATTCCTTTCGTGTGGCCTACCTGAGATTTGGATGTAGCTAGGCTTTGGAATCCTTTCCATCGTTGGATTTCAAAACTGATGAACGGAGTGGATTTCTCCCCACGTAGCTTCCGCCGATAGAAATTTTCTAGTAATACATGGTGCAGCACCGTCGTTTTGGATAACATTATACTCATACAGGAAATCCCTACCATGAAAATGGTAAGCCCCACCATTAAGATCTTCTGTCACAAAAACGAGGCTGTTTCTCTCGTCAGATTGATCACACCATTGGAATCAATGCACAACCGACGGTTTGACTCAACAAACAGCTCTGGCCGACCTGTTAGTGGATCAGCCTGGTCTTTTGGTGTGCTCTTCCAGGTGGGGCACAAAATGGCCTCCATGATCTTCTCTCGATACAAATGCGGAATGAACAGCAGGTCTCGGGTATCGAGTGCTAACCAGTGCAACATGTGACTAACAGTACGGGTGTGTTGCGCAACTAACAAGATGAGTGTATAAAAAAAAATATGCACAGGAGTCCATGACTTTTGGCACTCACCTCACAATTGGCAACATGGCACACGTGGGAGTGATCAAGCGGCTCATTACGTGGGTCCAACTGTTTTTCCAAGATCTTGGGAATCTCTCATTAACGGTTTTTCCCACCAAACAATGAACTCTTATCTGCGGAAAAAAATAACGCATCAGGATAGCAATTCCCACCTCAGGCGGATAATCTGATGTGCCATTCAAATTTACGATTTGTGCCATTCATATCAACTGGTGTTGAGATTTTTTGACGTGGCAATCTCGGATCCAATGTATTCAACGCCTTTTCAACCCTTTTAACTTACCTTGAATTACTGAAACAAATTAGGATTGAGTGATATAAATAACCCTTTTCCCTTTTCATTTTAAGCATTTAAAAATGCTCCATAATCCAAGCATCCTTCACATCTAAGACCACACCTAAGCTTCGAGGAAAACGAATAATACACCTTTCAGCTCCTCATCTCTTAACCTAGTCATCTCATCCCTCCACCACCCTAGGAGAGAAGAGAACAATAGAAGTAAGTTCAGCTCAAGTCAACCCTGATATAGCATAAAACCTTAGCCGCCTGAATAGTCAAAGCTTCAATCCAAGCCACTCAATCTGATCTTTGCGACACTATTGTCCATCTAACTCTCAATCCGCTTCATTCATCTGTATAAGCATCAGTGCAACACATATTCCCTTCTCCACCTCCTACTTATCTAACCCATAACATTGCATCAAATAGCATCGTGTACTTAATTGATCACGAGCGTACGCTTTGCATATTGCCGATATAATCAGATCCTGCCCATAAAAAACTATGTCTGATCAGTTTTATCACTTTTGCAAGTAGGGCAATTAAAGTGGATTTATCTAACTGAAACTACAGCTTGTCATAGGCGTTGCATTTGACATGGTATCACACACACCGCATTATATATAATTTCCTAAACAGTACATTGCATACATTGCACTTAGTATCCCGATCTGTTAAAACATATGCTCTGCGACTTGCCGACATAGTTGGACCTTGCCCATTAGAAATTTGGATTGATCGGTTTGTCACTTTGGCAAGTGGATAGTTAAGGCAAATTATCCAGCTGAAACTATAACTTGTCATTAGGGCTGTACATCGAGCCGAGTCGAGTCGAGGTGGGCCAAGCTTGGCTTGACTCATCTGTGCTCTCCTTGAGTTCGAGCTCACCCTCGAGCTTACTATTGGAGCTTGCCTTGTTTACTAAAACGTTTGAGGCAAGCTCAAGGCGAGCTAGTGGATCGAGTCGAGGCGAGCTTACCTCGAGTCGAGTTGAGCTTGCTCCCACCTCAATTTATTATATTTTTTTATTACAAAATACAAATTAAAAGTCAACAACATTAAGTTCGAGAAGTCACACATATATTAGGGGAGAATAGTATTTCTACAGGTGGGACCCCACCATTAAAATAACCTAGCTCTGATTGGTTTTTTCTTTAGCCAAGTCACACATGCATTGAATGAAGACCACTGCTAATATTTTTATGAACCATAATTAACACAGTACATGCATAGCTCACCACGTGAATGGACTGCCCTAATTATTGTGTGGACCATCTTCATGATGAGGCCCAGTTGATTCATGGATAAGATGCACCACCTCCCTCGTAAAATTGCAATCAATAGCTGCATATGGTGTTTGGTCTAACCATAGCCCTTGTTTTGTAGATATGTATGGTGTGTGGTCTCACCGTAGCACCTGTGTTTGTGTAGCGTGTAAAACACATAACCACTGTGTACTCACCATGTTTTGTACTTGAAATTAATCAATCCATCAGATATGCTCAACAAGGAATGTTTTTACCTGAACAAAATAGTACGATTAAGAAACCCCCTACTGTGTGAGGGTTTTATATGTCCTAAGCTTGGACCCTAATGTGTGTGTGGGGGAGGGGGGAGAGAACCAAGAAATAAGAAGATTAGGGTTTTTTTCTTTTTTTTTTTTAATAACAAATAGCTATATGAACTGAGCCGAGCTTTAATCGAGTCGAGTTTTGAGTCAAGTCGAGTCGAGTGACCTAATGGTTGAACTTGACTCGATTTTTTACTCGAGCTCCTAAATGAAGCTTGGCCTGACTTGTTCTACTTAGTCGAGTTGAGCCTTTTCGAGTCGAGTCGATCGAGTTTCTCGAGTTGACTCAGCTCATGACCAGCCCTACTTGTCATACGCACTGTATTCGACATAGCTTGCACACACATCGCATCATTAATGCACAAGAATGAAGTACTAATCCTCGACATTTCATTTGATCTTGTAAAGTAGAGACTATACATTTATATTGGCAAATTGGGTTCCTAACATATTCCCTCTCCGTAACTATGGTCTCTGGCTCAGAATTTCTTAGTCGTAGATAAATGAGTCATTTAATTTTAAAATAAAAAACCTTCAAATTCTCCTATCCTGACGTTTTATTGCAGGGTCTAGCCGATTGTGGAATTAAATTAACTGGTTAGTGGAGACTCGAGTCAAATTAACCCCCCTTTCATATACCCATGACAAAACAAACCTGTGAGTGCTATCCTCGCCATCCAGGATCCAGTGTCCATAGGTTCAGAGTTCAACGGTACGCCTTTATGTGGTAACCATAACATTGTGGTTAGGTACATTGGGCGGTAGTCCTTTCCATTGCAGATGTCAATGGAGAATTTGGCGAAGGGAGAAAAAAAATCCTTTTGATGATTAGAGGGTGGCCTGGAAAGTCGGACCCAGTTTTGGATTGGGCTTGGACCTTTCAGCTTGGCCAATGGGTCGTGAACGGATTAAACATGCATGGCCGAATGAATTTTTGGGCTGGGCTTGGGCTCTAGTCATTTAAAACTGACAGCGGCAAGCGCGGCATGAGCCAACCTATGTTATATCCTGTAAATATGTCATTCTAATCCCCGACTAGGCAACCCATGCATGCATCTCACACAGACTGCTGATATTGTTAGTCTATTTTTTATTTCCTTTTGCATGTGTGGCCCACTTGATCAATGGATAGATTAGGAACCGTCAAATGGGAAATATAGGGATTTTCATCAATTTTGTGTCAAGATGGTTAGGTTGTGGCCAAGCCCAAGCTTGATAAAATTTGGGCCATGCTTTCCTTGGGCTGGACCCGCCTAGCCTGGCCTGTCCCATACCCGGCCCAGTGCCACCCCTATCTATGATCTTGTTGGTATGCGAGAAATAGATAAAAATTAAGGCATGACTTGCATTTAGCACCATTGCAGGCCACATGCCTGGACCCATTTGTTAGGCGAGTGGCTGGTCCGGCCTGGGGCTGGGCCTGGAAAGTGTGGTCCACCTGAGATTTGGATCTGCCTCATTTTTGGGCCCATGCCCTAAAATGAGGTGGAAAAATGGATTGACAGCGTGGACTAAAACACATACATCATGGTGGGGCCCACACAGCTTTGACACCCGCCCCGGGGCTGGTGTTGGGTCAATCCGCGTCCCGCCCGCCACAGCCTTTTCGGAAGTTCTGCAATAGGAAGACAGGTTCGGTCCATCGTGATGTTTGTGAGAAATCTACCCCGTCCATTCATTTTTCTGGATCACGTTACAACACGGCCCAAAATTGAGGCTCAGGTGGGCCACACGACAGGAAACAGTGAGGATTGAACGTCCACCGTTGAAACATTCGTGGGTTCACAGAAGTTCATCCCAGACGTGATGAAGCATGTCATATAAACATCAAGGTGGACCGTAAGGAAGTTTCAACTGTAGTCATTTCCCTAGCCACTTTGTCCTTCCCTGCGGCCCACTTGAGTTTTGGATCAGCGTCATTTTTTGGGCTGTATCATAATATGATCCGGTGAAACGGATGGACCGAGTGGATTTCTCACAAGTCACAAACATCACGCTGGCCCCACCTAGCTTCCTGTCGCAGATCGATTCCATTCCGGACGCGGATTTCCTGTGAAAGCCTTTCCTAGCAAGTTCCTGCGCTTGGAAACGAGATGGGGCTCATCGTCATGTTTTTAAGAAATCCACTCTGTCCATCAGTTTTAGGAGCTCATTTGAGGACATGTGACAAAAAATGACGGGATCCTAAACTCAAGTGGGTGATTCGAGAAAAAAAAAAACTTAGAAAAGAAATGTATAACGTCGAACCTTACTGGGCTGCACCTTGATGTTTATATGCCATCCAAATCGTTTATAAGGTAATTCTCACTGGTATGAACTGGAAACATAAAAAAATTAGAGACGTGGATTGCTGCTTAGGCCTTCCTGCATTGGAAACCTAGGTGGGGCCTACTTGACGTTTTTTTTTATAAATCTACCCTGTCCATCAGTTTTGTGAGATCATTTTAAGTTACGAGACCAAAAATGAACCATATCCAAGACTCAAGTGGGCCTCACTAAAGATAAAGGTGGGAAAAGGTGGGTAGGGAAATTACTACAGTTGAAACCTCCCTAGTTCCACAGTGATGTGTATATAACATCCATACCGCTCATAACGTCATTAATACTGGGATGAACTGAAAACACATATATTAGCCTGATTTGAAACTCCTGTGGCCCCACAAATATTTCAAATGTGGACATTCAATCCTCACGATTTTCGGCCCACTTGAGTCTTGGATCCGGTTCATTTTTGGCCTCATGTCTTAAAATGATCTCCCAAAACGGATAGACAGGGTGGATTTATTAAAAAAATCACTGTAGGCCCCCCAAAAGGTTCCCAGTTCAGAAACTTCCGGCAAGGCTTTCTTAGGAAATCCGCGTAAGCTCCCAGACCACATGGACGGAGTGGAATTCTAAAAAACATGACGGTGGACCCCACCACGTTTCCCAGCGCAGGAACTTCCTGCGAGAAATCCGCGCCCTTCGATTCCGTGCACAAACTACAGTGGCCCAGGAGAAGAGTTAAATAGCTGCACTCTTGCCGAGGATTCCGCCCGCCTCTTTCCTCAAATTCTAGATTTTGTTCCGCTTGGTAAGGATAGATTGATACTCCAGCTGCTTGCAACACTTGATACGCAGACACTCACAAATTGTAAACGTGGCTCAAATTAACTCACATTAAAACCAACCAAATTGTGGAACCCACAGCCTTAAGTCAAAGGTCCCAAAATCAGATTCTCTGAAGAATCCTAACCTCTGATTCATGGACACTTGCTTGTTGAAACAGCACCATTGGAATTATCCATTCTTGACCGTCCAATGGTTTTACACCCATCCAATAGTCAGATAATCAAATAAGAATTGGATCATGTCCCATCTAAACCCGAACCCATAAATCGAATAGTTTAATTTGAATTAATTGTATTCCGAGCATGTAATTAAAAAAAAAAAAAACCTCTGATATTCAAAGGGTGGCCCCAAAAGCCCGACCCAGTTTTGGACCGAGCTTGGACCAACGCTTGGCAAGTGGGACGGGAGTGGGCCTGGCATGCATGACCCAATCAATTATTGGGCTGGGCGTGGACTAGTCATTTTAACCTGACCGGGAACAGACCAGCACAGCATGGCCCAACCAATTTTTGGGCTGGGCCTTGGCCTATAGTCATTTTGACCTGACTGGAACCACATCAGCACAGCATGGCCCAACTGGTCTTATATCCTACAAATATGCCATTCTAATCCCAACTAGGCAGCCCATACATCTTGCAATAGCTTGCTGATTTTGTTCCTCTATGTGTATTTCTTTTTCCATGTGTGGTCCACTTGATCAACGTATAGATTAGGAACATTCAACTGGGATAAAGGGGTTATTCTCAAATTTTGGGCCGAGCTCGTGCTAAGGCCCACTTCAAAATTTTGGGCTTGGGTTCAGTCCTGTTGTGCTAAGACCATGTTCTCCTTGGGCCTATCGGGCCTTCAAGCATGGCCCATTGTCACTCCTATGATCTTAGCTCGTTGTCATCATCTCATCTCATCAATATGATCTTAGCTCTATGACTTATAATGAAACCTGTGTGATGAGTGGTCCAAACACAGTATACGCATGGTACAATGGTTGTAAGTGACCCTTGGAGTGGGCCCACAGAAATGGTATATACTCCCAGGCCTAACCCCTTAAAATAGGGCCACGCCATAATTTATAAAAAAAAAAAAAAAAAAAAAAAAACAATCCAAACCATTGCTAGCTATGTACATACTCCTGACCACAATCCAAAGCATCCAAAAATGCCAAACAGGAAAGCCAAGTGGATAAAGAGACCAAGGTCACAAGCATGGTTCATAAGCATGCATTCAATAAGTGTTCCATGCAGAATAAATATAGCCCAAATCAAAACCGTCCAAATCTATGGCTCCACTAAGATTGGGTCATGGTCCCAAAATTACACTGGTTTTAGCATTCTGGGTGGTTGGTGGATTCCCTAGGGACGGTTAAATGCAAAGAAGATGGACATTCTAATTCCAGCCACTAAAATCATTCTATCAATCTGATTATGAGTTTATGACCTATCTAAAAGTGGACCCACCATGTAGACGCTTTAGCTTGAGTTACATGCAAGTGAACAACTTTGGGGTGCATGCACATGAACATCAAGTAGCTTTCAGAATAACAATGTTGCCAGAGTTCAAACAGCTAGCTGTTGTTTATGAGGGGTAGCATCATCCTCAGAAAAGTAGCACTGGGCCTTTACAGGGGGAGTGGCAGGGGTGGTAATTAGAGGAGGTTCCAAGAGTAGCATCTGACGGTGGAGATAAGATGAGTATGAATGGAAGGTGGATGGTGTGATGTTTAAGTGAAATCCGACACCGAAAAGGAAATCCATTTCAAGAAAGTTCATCTCCCTTGTGCTGATTCCTCCCACTTTTGCATAGTAGGCGTTGTTGTAGCATCTGCACACATGAAAATAAGGAAATGGTGGTGAGATCATTGAAAATATTGGAGGTTAATGAAAAGTGCAAGTTTGTGTTTTAAATGGAGTAAAATCCCAAGGTGGGTTAGGTATGATGGCATCACTTTGTCATGATGACTACCCACCGTTGATGGGCCATCCCCCCAAAAAATAATAAATAAATAAATAAAATAAAAATCCCAATTGGGAAGTTTCTGGCCACCCATCTTTGGGATTGTCATGCGTTGTACACAAAACATACATTATTTCAAGTAAAATCAGCTAAACTGCAGAACCCATTGTTGCGAAGATAGTATGACCATTGGATATTTTTTATTTTTAACCGTCTAATAAATACCCACCAATCTAAGAGTCATATAATAAAATGTGCAATTTTCGATCATGGTACATCTAAACTAAGAGACATGATTTGGCAGTTTAATTTGAATTAATTACATCCCACATATGCAATTTGTAAGTAATATCTAAGTGACTGTGTATCATGTGTCACACCATGCCAAGAGTAACAAACTTTCTCTTTTTCACCACAATGTGGGCCGCCCGTTGTATTAACTTTTTATTTGTTGGCAACAGCGTCTTGCTGGTGGAAGATTTTTGGGCATAGGCCATCAGCTCCACCTCCAAATGCAATACACCAGTGGTTGGATTACCATGTGTAGAGAGTAATGTAATTTCAGGTGCCCCATCTACATGTGCCAACATGGCACATGGGTGGAGGATCTGAAGCGTTCATTGAGTGGTACCACATGAATATTCCTCGCCCTAAAACAAGTCACTCTTTACGAGTTAGAAAAAAATAAAATAAAAATAAAAAAGCACAAAGGCCGTTTCTAAACAAGCTGGCGAGCCATAGGTAGCAATCCGGCAAAAGCCAAACTCTATCACATGATTTTCGTTTGGCCAGAGTTAGCTGACAGACTCAAAACGTACCGAAGAAGACTCCACCTAAGGCACAATGCCACCATTGGTTCTCCAATTTACTTCCCCCATACGCACCTTCATTGCTGCATACGTGCCAACCCTGCAGGTTTGTGGAACATCTGAGTGGATATTAGAGTGGTACACGAGTTGAATTTTGCCCTGCTAGTTGCTCCGCTGCTCAACTTGACTCGACTAGCTGAGTCGAACGTGGACTTATTCAATTAGTAGACTAAGTGAGTTCAAGTTCAAGACAAGTTTGAGTTCGATTCTTTTGAATTGAGGGGGAAGGGGATTACTGACGCGGGGGAGGGGACACTCTGAGTCATGATCGGAGTCTAATCGAGCCGAGTTTGAGTCACTATACAAGTTGAGTCGAACGTGGCCTGTTCGATGCTCGACTCAACTCATTCAAAGCACCATAAAAATGACTCGACTAGATCAAACTCACTTTTAATTCAATCTGAAAGACTGAATTATTTGAGCGTACTCGACTCGTGTAAAACTCTAGTGACTTCAAAAGGTGGCCCTAACCTGAAGATGACCTGACACAAAGACCAACGTGGTCCATTCATCAGGTAAGCCATCTCTAGGCAAAAACAATGGGCAGTTCAATCCACTTGATGCACACGCATGGCCCAATTGATGGATGGACCGGCCAATTTTTGCACGAGATCACCTTCTTTGTGGGCCCAGATTATGTTTCGTTCAGATGTCTTACACGTGTTCCAGGTTAGCACGTATATTACATCTAAAGGTTTCATTGAGGATATCAAATCTGAGGTACCAAACCAAGCAATCATTTTTAATTTTATATGAATTAGCGCAGTTGCTTAAATCATACGCCCAAAATTTCACGAGAACCACTTGGATCATTTAAAAATCTTGTTGGGAGTCTCGAGAAAACGGTTTTAGAATAAGCAATTCATCACTGGCTCTGTTCTCGTACACGTGGCACATGTGTACATGATCCAAACAGTTCACAAGGTCGATCCTACATTGGATGGGCCACACCCGGAAAAGTCACACTAATCTGACAATCCTAACGCTTCAGAAGGAATTATATTGTAAAAATGAACGATCAGTGGACGTTTGTTGATCTATTTCAACCATCCATTTACATCCCTTAGATTTCATCCGATTGAGTGGTTAAGATCGTCCAATAAGTTTTATTTTTGAGCTATTATCCATCCAAGCTACGGCCTTACAGATGACTGGTTCGGATCTCAAACACGTAACTTGATAAAAGTGAAAGCTGCAGACAGATAGAGCTTAACAAAATCAAAGAAGTAAAAAAAAGAAAGTAGTCATCATTAACACCCACTCTGATGCTAAACACACCCATCCTTTCTACTTCTGTTTATAACACTGGTACAAAGTTGTATTACTAAAAGTAGAGAGGATGGGTATATCTAGCCGTCCAGGTAGAATGGAGAGATACGATACGCTGGCAGAATACGATGCTTGATACGCAATACTCAGAAATTGTACACGTGTCATGCAATTAAACGGAATTAGACAGAATAGATTATTGAACTTACTGCTGCTAAGTCACAGTACAAAATTAGATTGCCAGAGCGATCTTAACCACTGATTCGTGGACACTTGTTTTTTTTTTTTATTTATTGAAATAAGACCAGCAGAGATTTTACTTATAACCGTCCAATAATTGTCTGTCGATCTGATGGTCAGAAAATAAAATAAGCGCAATATTTTTTATCGGTGACACATCTAAATTAGGAACATAACTTCAACAGCTTAATTTGGCTAACTTGTAGTCATACATGGTGATTCGTAAGTGCCTGTGTATCATCCTTCACACTCTGCCAGAGTAGCAAAGTTCTCAAAAGAAACTTCTTCCTTGTGATACCACCAGAAAAGTAAAAAGAGACAGACGAGGCAAACGAAAAATCAGCACCATGGATCTAAAAAGAGAAAGAGGATTCAGGTAGGGCCCACACTTCAGTGATCCAGACCATTAATCTCTTCCCCCTCCCTAAAACAACTCCCAGATTGGAAAATCCTAGCCACCAATCTCGATCCGCGGGTTAATTTGGACCGTTGCAGTTCTCCTATTATTAACTACCACAGGTTATGATTATCCTATGGAGGAGATCTTTGGAACAGGGTACATCCACTGCGGGGCCCAACCGATCAATGGTCTGGATCACTGAACCATGGACCCGACTTGCACAATTTGAGTTCAGCTTAATATAATTCCCCACCATCAAAATTCAAACTGAAAATGAAACCCCTCTCTTGTTAATAAATTCGCTGAAAAAAAATGAAAATTCCTTGATTTCGGCTTTCACAAATTACTATAAGCAACACCATAATTCAATTAAATCACCGAATTTCAAAAAACACACGAAAATTCACCAAAAGAATTTCAAAAGAAGTAACAGAATTTCGATATTTTACCAATCAAAGACTCATGAAACTCACATGTCATCCATGAATTTCGCAGCAACCATGACGCTGGTGATCGGAAGCCGATGAACGTTGAAAGAATCGACAGGCAACGACGGTTGCCGGTGCACGAATCGACTGAGATAAATGTATGCGACGATGAAGCACGACGGGCTGCAGTTTGCGTACTTAAAGATCCTCTCCAGGTAGCTCTGGACAGAGATGGCGGGCCGCGTCAGGCCATGGAAGACAGAGATCCTCTGTGGTCGGAACCGAGCGTCCAGATCGTTAGACTCAGCTTCACTTTGCAGTAAAGATGAGAGGAAGGCGATGACCTTCGGCATGGGATAGGGAATTTGGGGATCTGCCATTGATTGGGTGAGAGAGCTCTCTTTACTCGAGCTTTCTAAATACAGGGGAATGTTGCCATAGAGGCATTGCTGGTTTACCTTACTACAATACGCCATGATGTATTGTATCGTTTCATCTAACACGTAGGGTTGGCGAAGCATATCTTTATAAATATTTATAGAAGAATGATCAAACGGAGTGAGTGTATGGAAACCGTGCTATCCACAAACTTGTATTTGGATTTGTCTTCATTCATGTCACCCATCTGGTCCGTCCATCAGATCTAGTCTAATCTTTTTTCATAACTCTAGAGAAAAATATAATAATTGAACGGTCCTAAACATCCGTGACTTGACTTATCTTTAATGAACAATCTTTTCCATCAATTATTTAATCCACTGAGTAGACGGTTTGGATCATCCAATCATTACGATATTTCGAAGGCTGGTTATGAAGAATGGGATGGATCCAATGGACGGTCTAGATAGGTGATTTGGATTTCAACGACTCAAAGCTATAGGTATCTGTACGGTAAGATTTCGATACACTAAGTTACTCTATATATAAACAGGGTAATTACGTGAAAGGTGGTTGTTAAAAGATAAGAAATTTACGGAAAAATTCCTTTACTAAATGATTCCTTCTCGAATGGAAATAACAACGAGTGTGTGAAGGGAAATTACCAAAGTATCTTTTGTATTGCTTTTTTTCCGAAAAAAAAAATTAAAATAAAAAAATAAAAACTTTTGGAGGCAGTTTGGATGGTGACCCCAACATCAGCAAGCTTGCCGATGTCAAAGCTCTGCGGACCCATTATGATGTATATGTTTTATCATGCTGTTTATCTGTTTTACCTGTTTATTTTGAGGAATGAGACAAAAAAACGAGATAGATCCAAATCACAGGTGAACCACACCGCAAGAAAACAATATTGATTGAACGTCTACTAGTTAAAAACTTGCTAGAGCCCACTGTAATGTTTATTTTCCATCCAACCTGTTGATAAGGTCACACAGATATGGATTTAGGAACAATACAAGTATAAGCTCCACCCAAAACTTCTATGGACCTCAAGGAGTTTTCAATAGTAAGCATTTAATATCCATTATTCCTATAGTGTGGTCCACTTAAGATTTGAATCTTCCCTTACTTTTGGGCTCGAGCTTTAAAATGACATAGAAAAATGTATGGACAGTGTGGATAAAACACAAACATCATTCCAGGGCATTGACACTAGCCAAACCATGTCTAATTTTTTTTAGGCCTCTTGGTACGGACAGGGTTTGGCTAGCTACCAACACCACCTTGTGTTAAAGGTCTGTGAGCTAAGCCATATAGAAAGCTCAAGTGGACCACACTAAAGGAAACAGTAGAGACAATGATATCCACTGTTGAAACCTTCCCAAGGCCCACAGTGATGTTTATTGTCATCCAAACTATTTATGAGGCCACACAAGTCTAAATGCAGGAAAAACACAAATATCAGCTTTAATTCAACGCTACTATTGTGGACTAGTAGTTTTCAGCTTTATGCATTCAATAAGCATTGATTTCCCTGTCTACTTGAGCTTTGGATTCGCCTCTTTTTTGTACTCTTGTGTTAAAATGAGCTGTCAAAATTAATGGACAGCGTTGATGAAACACATGCATCATGGTGGGCTCACAGAGCTTTGACACTAGCTAGCTGGCTGGTTGTTGGGTCACCAGCCAAGCCACATCCCATGTGTATGACATCCAGCCCTCTCTGGTTGAATAACGGAATGAGTGGACATGCTTTATGGTAGGGTTTATCTTACTTTTTTATTGACCAACTTTTTTTTTGATCTTTTAAGCATCAGGGTGAATTATATCTATCGGACGGCTTTTTATATATATATATATATATATATATATATAGAGAGAGAGAGAGAGAGAGAGGGGGACTCCAATAGGTTAAGCTCTTGTGGCATCCAATAGGTTGGCCCCACTATGAGGGACAATTCATACAAAAATCAACTTCATCCACTAACCTAATGTACCACATTTAAATTTTGCTATTAATCAATGGCTATACACTATTTTCTGTATTCTAACTCACATAATGATCCAATAGGGCTGATTTTTGCATTAGAAGATCCTCATGATGGGGCCAACCTACTAGGAGGATTGGATGTCACAAGCACTTAAGAGGTTTAGAGAAATCAATTAGGTGGATAGCAAAATATGGTCCAACCGGTTGGACTTGAGAGTGACTATATATATATATATATATATATATATATAAGTATTGCTCTCTTGTGCAGGGTGCTCATGAGAACTAGTGAGCACCTTTTTAAGTACTTATCACATGTGATGTGAGCTAAAAATTTGAGCCGTCCACATGATGCAGCACTTCAAAAAACCTTCAAGGCTCAGATTTCAACATGATCTAAAACTTTAGTGGGCCGTAGCAGAGAAAGAGGAGCAAATCAAGCGAGGAAATTGTTTCCTTTTTTCCATAGCCTACCAAAGTTTTGAATCAGGTTAATATATAGGCCTTAAGGGTTTTTTGAGGTGCTGCATCGCATGAACGGCTTAGATTTTGAGCTCACATTATGTGTGATGATTTCTCAAACCGGTGCTCATGAGAGCACCTATGCCTGAGAGAGCATTTTTCTATATACATATAGATAGGTGGGCCATACAATTCTCCACTTTACCTCTTTCCAAAGAAAAAGTGCTCAGGGATGTTGTGGTAATTTTACTGCTCACATCTGGCCTGCTAGCCCATTTGGAAGACGCCCAGGTAGCAAGGTCTTAGGTTCAAGTGCTAAGGAGACACACTAACCACACTGGTGGGTGGGTGCATCACGTGACTACCGGTTGGGTGTGTTGAGCAAGTAACAGGGTGGATGCTTTACATGACTAACGAAAAAATTCACCACTCCCTCTCGATTTGGTTCCGAGCAATTACGTGGTAAAATGAAAATCCCAGGAATTTACCGGTAAAAATTCCTAAAAGATAAATCAATTTACAGAAATGACCTAGGTATTTTTGAATATGACGTAAATATCCTTTCTTATTAGATTTCCTTAGATACTGAGAATTAGATTCCCTGACGCGTTGGATCTCTCGTATCATCCCTCACATGGAGAAAATGCCATGTGCACTCTCTTGTGTACTTGCCTTACACGTGGAAATGGATCACACGTGTTTTAGATGGATTTGGCTCGTCGGATGATCCTCAGTCCTCACCTTGTTGATTCTATGCAGGTGGGCCACACGCGAATCCAAACATCAGGAAATGTTGGACAGAATATTTACGCCATAGTTCCAGGAGCAGGCGAAAACTCTTTTTTTCATGTGTCAATGGGCCGGGCTCGGGCCTAAAAATCACAATTATGAATAGAGCCGCCCGACCGACCGGCCCGAAACAGTTCAAAATCTGGGCCGAGATGTACCCCAGGCCCGGACCGTTGACAGCCCTTTTCATGACCCTCTTACATGATGGATGAATATAACAACTGCGGTTACAACTAATCATGGTTATGAACAACCATTTGAATTCCGGGAGCGGATTAGGTGTCACATAGGTAACACATTAGTGGGTGTTGCCCTTACCGTGGGGCCCACCTTGATGTTTTTTTGTATAACCACACCGTCCATCGGTTTTTCCAGTCCATTTTAAGGTTGTGATCCAAAAAATTAAGTAGATCCAAGTCTCAGATGGACCACACCACAGGAAACAGTGTCAATTGAATGCCCCACCATTAAAAATTCCAAAGGGCCCATCGTAAGGTTTTAGTAACGTTTATTTGACATCCAACCTGTTGATAATGTCAAGAATACCTGGATGAAGCGATAAGACAAATATTAGCTTGATCTAAAACATTTGTGGCCCATAAAAGTTTTAATGGTCATTCATCACTATTTCTAGTGGTGTGTTCCCCCTAAGATTTGGATCTTCTTAAGGTTTGGGATCGCGGACTAAAATGAGATGTAAAAGCAGATGAATGGTGTGGATATACAAAACATACATTAAAGTGGGCCCCACACGGTTAAGGTAACACCCACTAGGCTGTTACCCGGGTAACAGCTAATCCGCTCCCTTGAATTCCAATACAGCGAAGACCCGTATCTTATCCATTCACTTGTTTCCTGAAGTGGTGGGACGCCTATGATCATATTGGATCAATGTGTTTTAGTTAGAATGCATGCAGTCGTCTGATAGCCCGACGTGCGGCTTTGAATTCATACACGTGTGGCTTGTTTTCACGAGGGGAGTGCAATTAGCGGGCTCCGATTGCACCGACGTTTGTACTGGTCGGTGCTGGAAAAGTTCCGTGGGCCCACCATGATGTCTTTGTTTTATCCAGGTCGTTCATACATTTTTGGCCCTCATTAGCTCAAAAATGAGGTAGATCCAAATCCCATGTGGACCACACCACAGGAAACAGCGGTGATTGAACAGCCACCATTAAAAATTTCCTAAGGTTCAATGGAATGTTTATTTGCCATCCAATCTGTTGATTAGGTCACACAGACCTGGATGAAGGTAAAACACAAATATTAGATTGATCCAAAACTTTTATAGCCCCCAATAAGTTTTTTTTATGGTGGCCGTTCAATCACCACTCTTTCTTACGGTGTGATACACCTGAGATTTGAATCTGTGTCATTTTGAGATCATGCTCTAAATGAGCTGGAAAAATGGATGGACGGCGTGGATATAATACGTACATCATGATGGCCCATAGAGCTTTTCCAGCACCGACAGTACCGACGTCGGTGCTACGCAATCCGCGTCCGCAATTAGCAGGCCGCCTCAGAATGACGTGGTATCTTTTTGAGTTCCTTTCGTCTCTCTCGCTACTCAGGATACAGCATGTATTGCCGCCCACTGGGACCCACATAAAAGTGGTCCTATGATATGGACCGTCCATGATGTAGAATCTATGTTATTCGTTCGATCGTAAGAAACGTACTCTGACCAAACGATTGTGATCGTTACGAGCATTAAATGAATTCAGAATAAAAATAAAAATAAATAAATAAATTTCAATGGCTGTTATTCAACTCTAAAAATAAACGATCAGGGATCATCAATGAAGCCTGATCAGGCTGTCCGTCACTCCATCGAAATCAATAGACAGCTGACAATCTGACTTAATATATGTGTGTGACCCACGTGATGAGTGGATAAGCCGAATTTCACACCAGATAATCAAGGATCGTTGCCACCTTTTACAGCTCTCGTATTCTGCACATGTCACAGGTCGGCAAGAAAGGGTAGTATGGCAAAGATAGCAGGCAGTGGTTGCATGTGAACATTCCACTCTTTTATTAGAAAAAACTTTGATACTCTGGTAGGGTGTGATAGATGATATGCAGGCAATTATGCATTACTTAGAAATTGCATAATTGGTATATAAACTATTCAAATTAAACCGTCCATGTGTAATCACAGGATTGGTGGATATTAATTATCAAAAGATTAAAAATGAAAAGCATCCAACGACCCAAGTGACTACCGAAGACAGGCTACGATAGTATCAACCGATCTGATCTTGTGAGTGTGACTCAGCAACATTGTGAGTGACCCACGTATACGGTTTCTGAGTGCCTGCGTATCAGGCCTGATACTCTACCAGAGTATCAAATAACTCCACTTTGTATTGTCAATTTTCAGAAATGATCCATCTCTCTTACAGCACTAAAATTAAGTTAGAGTTATGTATCACTTGGTCCAATGGATTGTTCCAGGCTGTCCAGCCGTCCAGGTGAATGGCACGTTTCTTGGGCTCTCTATAATAAGTTGACCTTTTTCTTCTTTCTTTTCTATTTTTTTACGGCCGTTCATTTTCCAAGCAATGGATGAGATATGTTTAAGCCCCAACAAATGGATGGTTCAAATTATTGGTCGGAAATGCTTTTTTTTTTTTTCAAGCCATCTTGACCGTCCATTTTATAGGTCATTCACCACTTGCCCAGAATAATCGGGTTTCTGTGATCTTTAATTAGTAGCCAAAAAATGAATGCTCCACCTAATGGACAGTTCAGATCGATGCATTGGACTGTCCAGGTGTCCCAATACGAGCACTGCATCACTTCTTGTTAGTTTTATTTTAATTTTTATTTGGGGGGACTATAGTTTTGTTATTATTGTCAGCAGCGTGGGAACTTTTTTTTTAAGGTTTCATCATTAAGAGGTTTGCTAATTTCACACGCGCGTGGCCTTGCACGTCAACACGTGGGAACACGTAAAAATGTGGCACGCAAGGGTAAGATCTAAGCCTTTCACAAGGTCAAAAATAATTGTTAGATCTTTTGGATTAATAAAAGACGACAATTTCACTCTTCAGGTGGGCCACAATGTACAAATTAATTGACGGTTAAAAGTTCATTTTCTAGCCATTTATTTTCTTTTGATACGATGTGGTCCACTGGAGGTATAAAATGACCTGATTTTTATGCCAGAAGATCTAAGAAGTGGATCTGACCTTATGGAAAGCTCAGATCTGTCACACCTGTCACAATATGGCACATGCATCCACGTGTGGATGTGTACGGCTCCCACAAGCGTGTGGAATTAGCAGAGTTTTGATAAACGCTCACAACGTGATCATCTTCACGACACTAAGTGCCAGTACGACAGACAAGTGCAATGTTCAAGCAATCCATCGGGTTGGTCTAACACTGCAGATGTTCGAATAAACAAATCAGGAGCGACCTGATTTTTGGGACATCAACAAATTGGGTCCCACCTGATGGATGGATTGGATTGGATATCGTACCCATTTTCCATACTTCACGTGGTGGATCGGAATCCTCTGCAACACCTGTTTTACTCACCCTATGTGGGACCCTGCTGTGTATGTAAAATCCACTCCGTCCATCAGTTTCTATCCTAGATTCATAAGCCCCTGAGCATAAATATCAGCCAAATGCATAACTCAGGTGGCCACACTAAGGGGAACAATGGGCATAGGATGCCAAACGTAAGCTTGTGTTTGGGGTTACCATGGTGTGTATCTTGCATCAGACCCGTTGATTAGGTGTGCAACTCACTGGGATGAAGGAAGATACCAAAATCAGACGTATCAAAAACTCATGCAGGCCATACTGCATGGACATCGTTCCAATGGGTGTGGGCTACAGGAGTTCTTATTTTTATTTTTATTTTTTTTATTTTTTATCAGGATGGTATTTTGTGTGTACCCTTAAAATAAGGGTTTCCAGGATTGGCTGGATTTACATATGCAAAATGGTGGGCCTCACAGCTAGGGTATTTTACACAGCTGCATAAAACGCGTTGCATGCTATTCCGGTCGGGCGTCTACATAAGCTGCCTTACAGAGAGAGGCGTGTGGAATGAGAAAAGCTCGTGATAGAGGGTGCTGATGGTTAGCAACGAGCCCGGGCCACTTACTTTGACCCCTGTTTTTTTTTAACTCGGCTTCGAGTCGAGTAGCGACCTGCCCGAGTCAATGGATGAGCAATGGGCACCTTTTAAATAGCTGTAAGCCCTACCTGATGAACGGCTTGGATGACGCAAGCGTGTGAAATGTTTAACTCGTTTAGTAGCATCTAGAAACACTGCCTATTTTGAGGTTTTCCCCCCAAAAAAGGAAAAAAAAATGATCTATCTAATTTCTTATTTACAACTTATTTGAAGAGGTGGTTGCGTTTGGCCGATCGGATTACCAACTTGCTTAGTGTTGTTAATCCTAACTTGCGGATTAAGGAAGAGGGCTTTGCTTATTTCCTAAGCCCACAGTCCCTCATACGTATGAAACGCAATCAATCTACTCACTACAACATATGCCGACATGGTGCACGTACGAAATATCCAATCCGTCCATCAGTTCAATCCGTAGATGGTTTGTCCAAAAAACTGGCCGGCCCACTAACCATGTAGGCTTAATGAAATCTCTGGTCCAATCGGTTGGACTATAAGTTACGATCCGCACATTTGGATAGCTTCCACGCTAACCATAGCTTTGTGTGTGGAACACCATGATCTGTATCTTTCATCAAACACTAGGAAGTAAGGGAATATACAGAAAATCAGGCTGATACAACACTTGTGTGGGCCACTTGAACTTTTAGGCACAGTTTTACATTGCTCACATTGGTGTGGCCCATCTCAGATTTATTATTATTATTATTATATCTGTTTTATATTTTGCATGCACCTAAACATGAGGGTTTTAGCCCGATGGACAAAGTGTATTTCATACGTACAACATGGTAGGGCTATAGAGCTTGGCTGCCTACTAAGTAAACTCCGTAGGGGCAGCATGATGTATGTATCATATCTACGCAGTCCATCCATTTTGCTAACTCATTTTATGTCATGATATAAAAATTAACCACATCCAAAGCTCAAGTGAACCACACAGTATGAAACAATGTGAATTGAATACCTATCATTGAAAACTTCTTAAGGGCCACAAAAGTTTATTTCATGATGGTTTTTGTGTTTTTCCTTCATACATGTCTATGTGACCTTATGAATAGGTTAGATGATAAATAAACATCATTCTAGGTTGTAGGAAGGTTTTGATAGTGGACGTCATTATCCCCTTTGCTTCTGTGTTGTGGTCCACTTCAGCTTGGATATGTTTCAAGTTTGTGCTCATGCGTTGAAATGTTATTATAAAATAGATGGACAACATGGACAAGGCACATACATCATGATGGGCCCCACATTGTACTGAGTTATACAATGGATTATTCAAGCCAAATAAAGAGTTGTCACGACACCCCGCCCCATCCACATAGCTGAGGTGGTAGATTGAGTGAAGATAACCTTATCTCAACATTGAGGGCTTTGAGGGGTTCTTATCCTTACTTCGGTGGTAGACTCTAAGGAGTTTCAACACCAGGTCTTAGGTTGTGAGTCCCACAGCCGGTGAAAATCCACTATGGGTGTGAGCTTGGGGGTGTGTATGCGTGGGGTGGGTGTGGGGGTGCTAACAGGGTGGGTGCGTAGCATGACCCAAAAAAAAAAAGTGGTGTGCACACTAACTTAAAAGTAAGTAAATAAATAAATTCATGAGGGGTATTTTCGATATTTCATAATATGGTGTAACGTCGAAGAATAAACCGGAAAGTACGAGACTTGACAGTCAATCTGGTCAATGCCCAGCAAGGTACAGGCTACAGATATGCTCCTTGCTGTCACTGCCGGGGTCTCCTACGTCGAATGTCCCAAATTGCCCTCCACCAACATCCATAATTACTGTAACCCAATTACCTGTCGGATTTGGATTTTCTTTTCCTTTATTAGTGCACTTCGGCAATGGATCCGATCCATCGAATTGGTGGACCGCCTCTTTGGAATTGGAATATATGTTGACGATACGGACCAATCCCAAGATTATGACTTTTCATAAACAATCTATTGGTTCACCTGCAACACCTCTCCTATTGCTGCACTGGACCACATGCCAAGGAGTCCAGCTGTTCATCAAATGGGCCTCTCTGTCTATAGCTCGGTCCAAAATAAAATAAAAAAAATAAAAGAAAAGTCAATCTTTTCAGCAAAGTGGTCCACACGTCATCTTTTAAGTACGTGTGACCCACTTGATAACTGGATCGGCTTTATTTTCTGGCCATCACTCTGGAATATGACAGTCCGGATCTTGAAATGCATTGAGGTTGGTGAGGCTGTTATATCTGTCAAATTGACTGAAGTAATAATGATTACATTCCTTGATTATTTTGTAAGGGGTTACTTGATTAGCGTAGGGATAGCCCACATGATGACTGGACCAAGCTTGCTGATCTAAGCGGCGGGGGCGACTTTATGCATTGCTTAGATGTCCCATGCATGCACTTGCCAGGCCATCACCTTGTGGGGGCTAGTAAGCCTCTTTCTTGTTTAGGTCATTGAAATGGGACCTCAATATGGCAGCTTCTGTCTTTTATAAACCGTCCATCTTGCATATAGGATCTTCCTAACTAAATATGGACCATTGAGGGTCCTCAATGTGAAGGTTTCAGACGTATGGCAATAAGTGAAGTTCGTTTTTATAGTCTGATGTGTTTTCCTGGCCATAGGTTAATTATTCATAGCCATGACCAATCCATGATGGCCCCAAAAATGAATAGGTGCCTCATAATGTTGGTTTAGAATGATTTTAATTTAAATAATCTTAATAGTCTTTTTTATAAGTTTTTAATGAATTGTTAGAATTTTTAAACTTTGTACAGCTTATTAGACTATCATTAGACCCGGCAAAATTTAGCCCAACCTGCTAACCTGACCAGGTTATTTCTAGTTTAGGGTTGGAAAATTTGACCCAAAGTCAATTTTTGGGTTGACCCAACCCAACCCGACCTGGATTTTTATGGGTCGAGTTAGGTTAAAGGTGACCCGACCCGACTCGACCCGACTTGAATTTTTATGGGTCGAGTTGGGTTAAAGGTGACCCGACTCGACCCGACCCGAATCATATAGGGGTTAAGTAGACTTTTATATATTGATTTTCTTGTTAGTTAAATAATACATAGTTTTTTTTTTTCTCACACACCTTGCTAGATAATGGGTGGAGTGGATTTCACTTTTGAGGAAAGTGGGCCCCATTTTTTGTTGGTGAGTGTGCACTAACGATTGGTGCACATGCTGTATACTGAATTAGGTGGATCGGTCAACATCTGTTGACCCGAACAAAACCAAAACTGAGAGAAAATCTTCTCTCCCTCTGTTTCCATCGAAACGTCTCAAACGGACGTTTTAAGATCGTGTGGCCCACTTTCAAACAATAGTCTGACTGATTCAATCCGTTCATATGGTTCAGACATGGGAGTCTAACAAACTCCAAGTGTTTGCATTGAAGGTATTGATGTGATGTACACAGTTAGAAGCCAAAGATGGTAGTGGGTAATTAATTTTGTGTTTCGAGGCTTCTTAAAACCTGACCATTAAGACCAATGTGGCCAGCCTTGGCTAGATCCAAACCGTCTATCAGTTTCTAGTGTCATTTTTAACTAGAAACCAATTGATATCAGGTGTGGATGCTCATATATGTAACAATTGTTTCGCATATAAGTTAGTTGATCATTAAAATGCGGTCAACCCAACCTGACTCGGTTTAATTTGGGTTGGGTAAGGGTTGGGAAAAGCCAACCTGAATTCAATTTAGGTCGGGTTAGGGTTGAAATTGAAACAACCTAACCCGACCCATTGCCACCTTTAATCGTCATTGACACGTACATGCATTTATTCATTGAATTATATCAAGATTTTTTTTTTTAATATTTGAGTTAATGATCATTTCATAATAATATATGCACATAGATATTCAAGTTGATCATCATAACAAGGTGTGGCCAATATTCATTGATTAAATATTTGGTTTGCTTCTCTTATGAGTGTAGACCATTGTGCAGGTATTCACAACAACTGGAGTGATGTATATTGAAATGCATATTTTTAATTTTGGTATAATTGCAAATATCTCACATTTGACTTATAATGATTGTAACTTCTCTCTCTACTTTCGATTATTCTATATACTTCTTTTTTATTTCAAATATTCCTTGTAGATTCCCCATGCAAGGATGCCTTATCTTGGATCAATTTACCATTTCACCCTATTTCATATGCGACAAGTTCAGATGTGTGGGCCCATTGTAGTGTGCATGCCATCCAATATCTTCACCATGGTTGCTCCATGAAAATTAGACACCCAAAAATAGAGCCAATCGAATCATTGAGTGTGTCCACAACATGGATTTAGAGGATTTTTTTTTTTTTTTTTTAGTTTGGGGAGGAGATCCATTGTTTTCAATGGTGTGGCATACCTAATTATTGGATTTGGCTGATGTTTTATGGGTCCATTTTTTTTATTATTGTGGAGTGACCCTACTAAACGAGTAGAATGCCAGCTATACATTATGGTGGTTCCTAAACGAATGCAACACTCTCTTAAACAAAGGTACTTTTGTCATTTAGCACACTTTCATTGTGCCTTTAACATGTAAAGGTATATGCAATAATCCAAAATGAAGGAGATGTGTTCAGAAAGTTTATATCGGTAAATGCCTAAAAATGAGTTCATCTCATTTTAGTTAATACTGATGGTACAAATTCATTTTTAGCGACCTAACGTAGGCTAATAAGAAGACACCACGTGGAGACACTATGTGTTTGGCACGGTTACAATCGTACTCGCACTGGAAGAAGATCCACATTTGATCTTACGTCGGCGTTACGCATTCTATCATTACTGTGATGGTACAGACTCTTATCAAGCCCTTTAAGGGGACGAACTGTCACAGATTACGCGACCATGATTAACGTGCGCATTAAATGAAAGATTATAAAAGACTCACTGGGTGAGTATATCTTATCTCATAACTGATATAATCTCATCTGCGAGGTTGTTTCTTACTGTCCTTCTGAAATGATTTTTTTTTCCAGAGACATATTTCGAAGAGCCATCAATGATCTAG
Organism: Liriodendron chinense; assembly: GCA_003013855.2. NCBI lineage: Eukaryota > Viridiplantae > Streptophyta > Magnoliopsida > Magnoliales > Magnoliaceae > Liriodendron > Liriodendron chinense. The sequence continues at coordinate 5,543,944 of PVNU02000637.1, read as the reverse complement.
AAGATTTCTAAGATCCGTGTAACAAGCCAATCTCCAAATAAACCCAGCCTTGTATTGGGTCACAATTTGAAGGAACAACCACATATTCGAGTTGAGTTCACAACCATGACCTGGTCATTAAGAGAACGAGAGAGTTTGATGCAATTAGGCCAATATATAAACGATATCTGGTGTTAAATCCCACTTCTGTCGGGAACCAAGTGATCTACATCGGTTCACTTCGGTAAACAACTGCGATTAAGCGAAAGATTGATGTTCCCTTGATCAAACTAAAAGGGTCCTATAGGGGAGCATCTACGTGTAGGAGTGAAAATATGAGATGCAGTGACTACTAACATTTCAGAGAGCTTCCTGCTTAAGAACTTTCAAATCTATGAAAGAAAATGTTGCATATTTGTAAAGCCCACACAAAGAATCTTGAAGGACTCAGAAGCCTAGTGAGGGGCTTTCACTGCCTCGAGAAAGTTATAAAAGGAACACCCGAAGAAGAGCTTGAGATCCTATGTCAAACACATCTATTTACATGTATACTTTACTTTCATGCCTATTTTATTTTTCCTAGCATAATTTACTATTGCCTGATGACTCCTGCTATGGTACGTTTATCTTAGGAGTAAATTAAATATTTGCAACATTAAATTGTCAGATAACCATGTCCATATGAGTTCTGATTTAGTTGTTCATACTCCGTTCATATCCTGTTGACCATCTACCTTGATCGTTTGTTTCGATAAGCGCATAAAGTATTTATCTTTCTTTTCCCTTTAATAAGAAGTGTAAAGTATGACAATTGTAACAGAGCTAATACATTAACAAAGACCGATTGTGTTTATGTTAATTTTTACTCTATTATTTGTGAATCTTTTACTCTTATTGAGGAATACCACGTTAAAGTACTGGTGAGATAGAAAGTCCTTAAATCGATTGATCCCATTTTCACTGGTATAAGACAAAAAGAACTCATTCGTGAGTACGATGCGCATTTATTAATCAGTCGTCGGTGATCGAGAAGAGTCTAGGTCCTTATCTAGTCTCCATCTGTCCATTTCATTAACCAATTCAATCAATATTCTTGAGTCGAGCAGACTCTAGCACACTTAAGCAATCACACACACACACACACACACACACACACACACACACAGAGTTGTACACGAGTCGAGTCGAATTGAGCATCACCCTACTCGACGCTCGATTCGTACCCATCTATCCCTGCTCGTTACTCGGATCTACTCGGCCGAGTCGAGCAGGCCCTTGCTCGATCAGAAGACCGAATTCGAGTCGATTTCAAGTTTTCTAGCCGAGTCCGAGTTCGATTCTTTCGAGTTGAGTTTGAGTTTGTGTTTTCAAGCAAGGGTCACTTGAAATTTCATGAAAAATAATGGAGGGGGGAGGGGGGGAAGCGGATTACCGACATCGACGAGCGAGCAGGGTTGAGAACATGGGTGGTCGGCGATGAGTGGGCAGGGTGAGGGTGGCTGGCGACGAGTAGGCAAAGTGAGGGTGGCCAGGGTAGCTGGCGTGGAGTGGACGACTGGCTGTCGAGCTTAGAGAGGGGGAGGGTGGGTTAGAGTTAGGGTTTGAAAATGGAGGCACTCGGGCGGGTAAAAGGTAAAAATGTAAAAATGATTAGGGTAAAAAAAAAAAAACTTATATATAGTATGGCTCCGAGCCGAGCCGAGTCGAATCAAATCGAGTCGAGTTCGAGTCTATAAATGAGTTGAGCCGAATCGAGCATGGCCCTGCTCGAAGCTCGTTCGAACACATTCGAGCATCAGAAATTTGACTTGGCTCGGCTCAAACTCACTTCCGATTTAAGCCTGAGTCGAGCATTTTCCGAACAAGTCGAGTAAGTTTTTCGAGCTCACTCGACTTGTGTACTTCCAACCCAAGTTCTCGGTCACACAAGTGGCCTTGACTCAATCACAAGAGTGGCCTTGAGAGCAACATTGATCATGTATTATAAATTGATCAACTCTAATAAATGATCATTGTTTTTAAGGAGTCTGCCAAGCATGGCATAGAATCTTTCTAAATCAGAGTTAGTTTTATTTGTATTTTATTTCATTTCTGGTCAATTCCAGTGCACATGCAAAAATAAATGGTGCTAATGTAAGTCCTAAGTGGTATGATTTCTGCAATTAATTAGTACTGAAAGCAAAGTTTCTATTTTGCAATTTTCACGTTGAATGCATCTGCCTACCCCACTAAGAGGATCACATGATCCTTGAAGAGAAGAGATGCACAATGTACTTGATTTTCCTTTTTTCTAATACGGGACCATGGGTTTCTCATCCCGACCATTGGTTTGTTGATCTCAGCCGTGGACAGCCAATTCCTTGAAAATCTCCCTGATCGAAGTTCCTAGCCACCCTCAATCGTGGGTCCTTTTTTAGTTAAATGTGTACCGGTGGGTTCATTTCTCTTCTTAACCATCTATTTGTAGGCTATTTTCTTAACCATCTACCGTTGGTTTCATTTCTCTTCTTAACCATCTATTTGTAGGCTATTTTCTTAACCATCTACCGTTGGTTTCATTTCTCTTCTTAACCAAGGTGGTGGGCTCAATAGACTAAGGGTTCAGATTAGAGAACCATGGCCCCACTTGCTGAACGAGTCAAACTGGGGAGTACCGAGTCAAACAATTCCCTACTGAGTACTGATGAATGGGAAGAACAATTGCACCAACACATCTGTACTTCCTCAGCTTCATTTTTAGTGGGGTACAAATCAACCATATGATCATGAACTTTTGAACCCAATCTTAAACAAACACCCCACCTACGAGCATCGAAACCCTTGGACGGTCCAATCTTTGCATTGGAACCCTTAGAAGGTCCAATCGTTAATTAAAGAACTTCAGTCTCTAAATCATAATGCTCCTAGTTGCATTTTGGACGGTCCAATCGTTGATCTGAACTCTCTATTAAGTCGATACCACATATAATGCCATAAATCACTCTGGTCAGATGATCCAATCCTCATTGATTTGGCCTTATTTTCTACATCCATCCTTTTTTTTCAAGCCATGGATGAGATTGTTCTAATTACCTAACAAAATTGATTCTTTAGATCATAAACAATCCATGATGGGCCCTAACAAATAGATGGATTAGATTGTTTGATTGGCCCTAAAGTGTAAGTGTCCCAATGCATCTACACCGTGTAAGCTATAGTGCTACAGAGCACTGGAGCATTCCCTCTGGATCTAATAAGTACACGCCGAGGTCGGTTGAGATCCACCACATCCATCCGTTTTGCCAGCTGGTTTGTGGGTACAAGCCAAAAGTAAAGAAGATCCAAATCCCAGGTGGACCACACTACAGTAAATGGTGGTAATTGAACCCCACCATTGAAAAACTTCTCAAAGGCCACTGAAGATTTGGATCAAGCTGATATCTGACCCTTATTAAGTTGAATTTGAACCGTTGCTGTATTTATTGAGCCAGATACTTGAGGGCTAGAATTTTTCTCATTTGGGTTTTTCTTTTCTTTCTTTTCAGTGCCCATTGACGGTAGGATCCATAACGTCAACGGTTCGGATCACTAAACCATGGCCCCCACTTGTGGAAACTAAAGGCCTGAATTTTCTAAAGATTATCCCACAACTGTGATATTGTGAAACAATATTCTTCTCAACATGCAAAATCAGAAAATAATACAAATTTCAGATTTGCCAAACTGGAAGTAGCTGATATGAGACAGCGGGCATGAGCAGCAGGAGAAGAAAGTATGTGACTTGCATCTTCGGTGCATGCGGTGGTTTTCTATTCTGACAAGTGAGAACCATGGTTCAGTAATTTAGTCCATTGGACTGTTGCCGTCCCACCATTGATGGACCACACCCCAAAAATTTCCTAATTGAAAGATCCTAGCCACAAGGCAAAAGGCCACGATTGTCCTATCAAGGTGAACTTTGGAGTATGGACCATCCACTGTGGGGCAGAAAAGAACGAGGAACAATCACATATGTTTAAACTTATGGTAATTACCATGCTTTCGGGTTGTGGTGGAGCCTTTTAGGCCTTAAATCGAGTGGGCCACAGCAAAGGAAACAATGGGAGACCTTAGAGAAGGGGACGCTGACCACAAATATTTCTCCATGGTCTATCTCCACCAACAACTTCATGCTCCAAGCATGAGCTTGGTCCACACACAGCTTTTGGAAACACAGGCCACGTCTGCAACTCTTGATCAACAGATCTGCGTTCTTGATCCAAGTGGCTGATGGGACTGGCCCACCCGTTTTGGACCAATTCAGGCTAGGCCCAAGCCTTCCTGTACGTTTAGGCCTGATAAATCTAAGGGCCTAACAAGCTGGTACGCGTCCCAATTGTTGCCCATCTATGGACCATGCTGGCCCTTGGGCTCGGGTCTTAAATCACAAGCCACATTTATCAAATGAAGTCCCTATCTAGCGATGGTTGCTGTCTAGGCTGCCGCCTATTGCACCCTATGGTAGGGGTGTCAATGTGCTGGGCAACGGGCCTGCTCCAGTCCTGTTGAGCAGCTTGGGACACGTAGCCCAGCTCCTATTCATCAGGATCTGGGTCATGTTTCAATGATCCAAATCGTTCATACGATGAGACTCATAAACATACAAAAAGAGACAAAAAAAAAAAAGATTGGTTTTAAGTCTTTTCCTTGTTGGGCCAGAGTCAAGGCGAAGCCCAGGACCTTTTTAGCCCTTCTAGAGCCAGAGGTGGGGGGACCAGAACTGGGCAAGGCTAACCCTACCATGGACCTACCTTGGCCCATTGCAGCACTACCTTGTAGCTGTAATTTTTTTTTTTTTTTAATGGATATTTGAGTTATTGCCACATCCACGTTCTGAAGTAGAGGGTTGAACTGCCGAAGTGATTTGGTCTGGCCCAGCCTACTCAAGGCTGGATGTAGGCTGATCTTGAAGACCCATGAGCTGGGCTCATAAATCAGTTTTGAGGACTAAGTGGACAGCCGTTTCGTTCCACCTAGTCTGGCCTTACAGCCTATAGTTAAATGACACTTTGGGCTGGATTCTTAAATAGTGGGACGGACCGGACCAGGATCCAGATGCTTCGCTAGCTGCATGGACTCTACGCCTGAGCATATAGGACGACCGGACTCAGGCCAACCTACTAGCTATGTTACCAAATGGGAATTGCACTTTCGTCACCCATGCCAGAGATCCAACCCTCTGGTAAATGGGCCCCACAGTGTAGATTCCCTGGGCCAAAAATCAGTTGGGCCAGTCACGGCCCTTATGGTGGGCTACTTCTTACCGTCTCTTTTTTCCACGTTTCGTTAATTAGATGAGTAGACCTGCCTGAGTCTCCCACTCAGTGACTGTGGGTCCCACAAGTGAGCGGCTCTTGCCGTTTGGCAGGAAATCGGATTGCGTACTGAGTAATCGTCTACTGAGTAAACTCAGTTGGGCCCACTGTGACTGTATGTGGTTTATCTATGCCGTCCATCCGTTCTTCCACCTCGTTTTAGGCGTTGAGCTAAAAACCGAAGCATATCCAAAGCGCAAGTGGACCATGCCATAGGAAACAGTGGAAATAATGAATTCAACCGTTGAAACCTTTCTAGGGCCCACAGTGATCTTTATTTGATCATCCAACCAGTTCATAAGATAAAAAAGACATCGATGAATGGAAAACAAAAATATCAGCTTGACCCAAAACTTCTGTGGCCCCCAAGAATTCTTCAACGGTTTACCTTCAATTCACGCTATTTCCTGTGCTGTGGTCCACTTGAGATTTGCATATGCTTCATTTTTGGGCTCAAGAACTAAAATTATCTGTTAAAATGGATGGACAGAGTGGATAAAATACATAAATCATGGTGGACCCCACAAAGTTTACTCAGGTTTGGCTGGAGCGCCCGATTGGATAGAGAACTGATCACCTACAAGCGAGGCACCACAACTTGGGGTACCGGACCAACTATCACGTTTCCCGCCAACGTGCTTGTTGTGTAAGAAATCACTACCATTGAAACCGGTAGGGACCGTGATGAGATCACCTAGCACGAACATCAGGCCAGTGCGCTCACCAGGTGGGCCACATTGTTTGAACCATTGGATTACAGGTATGGCCCACATACTGATCGGATCAGCCTGATTTTAGCGAAAGGCGATCTTTGTGGTGGGGCGTATCGTTTGTATGATATTGATTGCACGTAGCTGTAAACAAACCCTTCGGTTAACTAGTGATCTACGAGTATGAACCACCGATGAATTATGGACCATCATTTCGACGGTCGTGATGCATGAGGAACCATAACACCTGTTCGCAGAAGAAACCCCCTTCAGAAAGCACAGTGGCATGAAGTCGTAATTTTCACATAAACCAGTCGACAATGGATCCGTTCGGGGAAATCGCTGGGGATTGTGTTGTCTCCAAGTCTCAAGATGTCGATCTCGGTCACTCCCTCTTCCCCGGCGAATCTGTAGACGGCCTCGCTAACTCCTCCGCCGGAGAAGACGAAGCATATTCCGGCCAGATCCCGGAATATTCCACCGGAATCGTCATCTGCTCTCCCCCTCACAACTCCGACGACGAGGAGGAAGAAGAGCAAGGAGAAGCTTCTGCGCACGGAAAATCCCCACCAGGTGTTCGAGAAATGTCCGCAGAAACCCTAGGTAATCTCAACAAAGATGCTGACGCTGACGCTGATGCTGCTGAGGGCCGTGATGATCGTGCAGTTTCCGCGAGATCTCCTCCGTCCAAGAGAAAATCAACGGTCGGGATAGAATTCGGGTCTTCTTCCGGGAGTAAAACAAAGAAAACCCGCCTCTCGGAGCAGCACTGCGTCGAGAATTTCAATGCTTCTGCGGATCTAGTACTTTCGAGGATCGATTCAAAGGGAAAATCCCTGGTGGAGAAGGATCTAGGGTTCTTCGAGAGGATCAAGTCTCGATTTTTTACTGGAAAATCTCCGGATGTAAGGTCTCTGGAGCCAAAGGGAGATTCTTCGGCGCCGCAGAGATCCCATGCGTCAGAAGAAAAATCTCCTGCTGCGGAGAAGGATCTAGGGTTTTCAATGTCGAAGGGGAATTCTTCTGGAAAATCTATGGTTGCGGAGCTGATTCAGGGAATTGACAATGTCGGTGATGCTGATGCCACTGTTTCGAAGGGAAAATCTCCGGTGGAGGAGGATCTAGGGTGTTCGAAGTCAAAGGGGGATTCTTTCAGACAATCTACTGCTTCTGAGTTGCCGGAGAGAATAAACAATGTCAGGGATGCAGATACCGCCATTTCAATCGGAAAATCTCCAGAAAAGAGGAATCTAGTGTTGTCAAAATCGATGGGAGATTCTTCAATTGAAGTTGCAGCAAAAGATTTGGAAACTTTTAAAAAATCCACAGCTCCAGCATCACTGGAAGTTTCGAAGGGGAAATCTCTGGCAGAAAGGAATTCAGACTTATCAAAACTGTCTGGAGATTCTGCAATTGAAGTTGCAGCAAAAGATTGGGTAACTATTAAAAAATCTATGGCTCTAGCGTTGCCTGAAGTTCCTCCAGGCGATGGTAAAAGGCCTTCTAGCAAGCGAAATGCCATCATCCCTCCTGATGGCGAAGCTCCAGCTACGAAAGTGTTTTCAAAATCTCCAGAAACACTCCCAACCAAATCCTCTGCCAAATATCAGTCATCTATGCGTACTGATGGAATCCCAAATGCATCGAAAGATCCACCATCAAAGCAAGCTAACAAAGATCCTGGATTGGATAATTCGCCATCTGGTATGCATCATGATCTGGTGAAAGATCCATCTGGTAAAGATGCACCTATCCGCATGTTTCCAAAGTATAGATGCAGCAAATCCAGCAACCCTCTAAAATATCTACCACTGAAGCTATTCAGAGAAGCTATGGGAATTACTACGAAAGGTTCCACAAATGTCCCTCAGCCACGGAAACTGCCGCCTTCGATTCAAGGTCCGTCAGAGGAAAAGGCAGCGGGTTCAGATAGAGGCAGGAAGCTGAACACCATACGGAAAAGACCCGAGAGTTCAAATGTCAAGGATCTTCTAGATATGATGAAGGCGCTATCGAAGGAATCTGATCGAAGTATCGGAAATGATAATATTCTGGAAGCAGTGAAACGGGCTGGGTATGTATTTCCCCGGCCGCGGTGGTGGCGACCTGAGGGTTACTCGAAGACATGAAGCTACAGGTATTTTCCTGAATTTGGGTTGAAGTTCTTCTAGAATTTCAGGAATCACCACATCTTCAATCTGAATTTGTAAATAAGACCTAGTTTTTCAAGAGAGTTTTTGGAGGGAAGGACTAGATATTAGAAAATTAGAAAGCCCAGTGGGTGGTTGAAAAGGTAGATAATAAAAAATCAAAACGTTTTAAAAGGTTAGATTGCAACTTTTTGTTGTGGTTTGGCTCATGGTCATTTCGGGAAATGGGGTTCGTTTGGTTTGTATCCGAATCATGACTTTTGGAAATTCTACTCATGAGTTGAAAGCCCAAAAATCAGGAATGATCGTTTCTGGCCCAAACCAAAGCCAATGGGATTCATCTACAGCAAACCTAGAAGAAATCTCAAGGATGAAGGGATGGCGAACTTCCAGGCCTGTCTCTCGCTGTTAGTTGGGGATGATTTTTTTTTTTTTTTTTGGAAAAGGGACCCTTCAGGCAAGTTCATGGCTAAATCTTCTTCTGCAACTTGACATAGGAAGTCATAGCCCAACTTGCTGCCCCTTTGTGTTGAATTTGAGCCCTCCAGACTTTCAGCATTCATGGGGCTCGCCATCAAAGAAATAATATCCTAATGGTCGACAACCTGCAATGCTGCAGCATGGCCCTTCCAAACTGGTGCGTAATGTGTAAATCAGATGAAGACAAATGGCCCTCATTTGCTTCTGCAATAATGGCCAACAGTAACTTCAGTTTGGAATTGTTTTTCTAATAAGTTCCTGAGTGTGTGGATCGACAGTTACTCTCTGAAAGCGGCAATTATTCAATGGAGCAGCAGCCTGGCCCAGGTCAAGGGCAACAACTTGCGGAAATGCCGTGCCTTTTGCTGTCTGTTGAGAGATTTGGAAAGAAGGGAACAACAAGTTTAGGGGCATCCAGATTTCTGCTGAGTTGTGTAAAAATAATAATAAGAAGAAGAAGAAAAAGAGTCTGGACCATTGAACAGGATCACCACCTTGAAAATTCAGGGATGTCCATCATCTCACATTGCAACTATCACTGGTCCAACACAATGGGGAAGACCTTCACGGACGTGGCTTTTGCAGGAAGTTCCTGCCCTGGGAACCTAGGTGGGGCCCACCATGATATTTGTTTTTTAACTTCATCTAGGTGTATATGACCATATCAACAGGTTGGATGGCAAATAAACAACACGGTGGGCCCTAAGAAGGTTTCAATGGTGGATATCCTTAGCACTGCTTCCTGTGGTGTCGTCCACTTGAGCCTTGGACCTGCCTTGTTTTTTGGGATACTAATCTTGGAAAAATGGATGGACGGTGTGGATAAAATCCATACATCACAGTGGTCCCTTGGAGGCTCCACCTGTCCTGAGTTCCGAACAAGCAGGGGTAGTACCTAATCGGTGCCCTTGAAAGAGCAAGAGGCCTTTCTCAATCGAAGTAGTGGTTTCTCGCTTTCTTCCTTCCCTATACCGTCTTTTTTTTCTTGACTCGTTGAAGGGGGGCATTGAAATGAGGGACTCCTGCATGGAGATCAGAATTCCGAGTTTGAGGCAGTATCTGCCTCGCTCAATGCTCTCTTCTACTTGAACCTCTAACTCTGAGCCATGAAGACATTCATAGGCAGAGGGGCGGCAGAGGCAGACCTTATACGACTCTTTCGTAAGGGCCGTGCCTCTAACAGAGAGGATGGAGAATCAGGGATCTTGACCCGTGAAGAAGTGAAGAGTCAAGAAAGGGCTAGTCGTCATCTAAAAGAATCTTACTTTGACAGATAACATCTCGCGATATTGTGTCTCTTATGAATTTCATCAAACATCTTTTACACTTTCTTGTTTATCTTCACCATTAGGAAATAGATTGGAAATAAAATTACAGTGAAATTGGACACCACCAGAAACCCAATATATCTAATGCTTTTCAGCGCAACAAACCCACCCCAACAGTTTTTCATCCTTGGCCATTCAATCCATAGTTTTGGAGAGACATCCACCATCCATTTTGATCAAACTTCATAATTGTAAGCCGATCATGAATTTAATATCATCCCTTAAGCTGTTACAAATGAAAGATACGGCAAATCACGCTACCTATTTCACAATACCATTGCTTGGACACCCTTTTTCTATTTATTGTAAATAGCGGTATGAATTAGGCCGGTGACATAAGGTCACTCGCTTTCTTATCCACCAAGGGAACTAACTCACCAGCAGCAGAAGCCTGTTCATTCACAAAGAGATCGTCTCCTGATCGTAAAACTGCATGTAGAAGGATGATCGGCACCCCTATGGCAAGCGACACAAGGAGGTGAATCGTTGCACGGGTGAGTACAAGCTCGACGACGGTGATGATCATTAGCAACGCCAGGACTAGACGTCTGTCAATGATCTTGTGCAGTATCACTGAATCAGGTACTGCCTGCAGCAATAACAGGTAGAGGCATGACACTGCTGTGGTTGCCACCAAGAAGATGAGAGAGACCCGGCGTCGCGGCACAAGGCTCACGAATAATATTGACCAGACCAGGAGTATGTAGAGAACCCGAAAGTAGCCTAAGTTTCTGATGATGCGCACAGCTGCTGCCTCTGCGCTTGACGGGATGTTGAACGATTTTAGGAGACTGAACCCACTTGGCACACGACTCTCCGAGCCCGGGCGTGATCGGGCTGGCTCGGTGAAGGCAGAGCTTGCTAGAGTAGATGGTCTCTGAACAGTCCCATAGCTAGCCATTTTCAAATGGATGGCCTGAAAATGCAGAGTCTTGTCTTTCTATGGAACTAAAACACGGATTGGTATTCATTGGTGTTGTTGGATTTTGAAATTTCTAATCTCTGGCTCAGTCCAGATGATTGGCCGAACATAGAAAATGGGGCCTATTGACTCCATCAATCAAAGTCAAAAAGTTGAAAGAACGTGTAGTCTTGCATGACTTAAACAGGGGAAAAGCTACTAGATGGTCTCGGGCTCGGATGGTCTCGGGGCTGCCGCGTTCATGGATAACCGTTGAAAAGCGGGCGATGAGCGGTGTCTGTACTCCCCGGGCCCTGAGGAAAATCGGCACAGGTGAAGTGAGTAATGTCATGGGTAGAGGTGGGCAATGAACTGGGCTGAGCTGGGCCGAGTTAGCCCTAGTTTGGGTTCGACTTGTTTTTGTGCCACCCTAGTCTGTGGATCATCCCGATTTGGGTTCTGAGCCGGCCTATGCAGCCCAAGTTTGGTTTGCTTGAGAAAAATCAGGTTCGAGATGAGATCAATTTAGTAAAAAAATTTGAACTCGTTCGGGCCTAGTTTGAGCAGGTGATGACTTTTTCTTTGTTATTTGTTTAAATAGAAAAGAATTTAAAAAATTAGAAATAATACAAAAAAAAAAAAATACAAAATTATCTTAGATCATAATGTTTAACATCATCTAAAGGAGAAGTGTAACTTTAAAATAGGTATGTAAGAGCCTTTTTCCAAACAAAGTACATACACATAACTTTAGAAGTGTAAGGAATAACTCAATTCAAGTTTTTTTTTATTTGTTTTTATTTACCTAGTATCCTACTGGCTGATTCAAACTAGGCCGGGCCGAGCCGAGCCAAGCTTCAGGCTGTGCCGGGCTGGAGTTGCAAGAGCTTGGGTTCGGCCCATTATTAAATGGACTGCATTAGGGTGGCTCATCATTAGACTTTTTCAATATGGCTGTGCCGAACTTCCAAGCTGGCTCAGTTTGTGTCCCACTCTAGTCATGGCTGACCTTGAAGAGTCCCTTAACTCAATTTCAAATCTGCAAGACTCCCACCATTTGAGTGGAACTCTTCGATCATTTGAGTCTTCCCAGACAACTCAAATCAGCTGGATGTGGAGTCACGTCGAGCTTGGCCATGGGCCATCTGACATGGATAGCTAAAATGCTAAGGCCGTAGGTTAGGTAATCCAACATGGATAGCTGGTTCCTACAAAAAGTATGAATGAGCTGGTTCCTACTATGATGCACATCAGAGCATCGTCTTATTCCTACTATGAACAAGCTCTAATTTTACTATTTCAATTTTTAAAAACCAGGAAGAAACCTTCACAAAATAAGCGATGGAAAAGTTACTTTTTAAAGAACTTATTCAGCATACTGGCAGACATTTTTGGCTAATTTCGGGACAAGTTTGTCCTTCTACTTTTAAAGTAATTATCATCTTGCCCTCTTCTTTTTACAATCTCTTTAAGGTGGGCCCACATGATGAATGACCCATTCTGGATATGGGGCCCCATGTGATGAATGGTCCACATCAAGGTAGACCCACATAATGCACAGTTCGCATCGAATGTGGGTCCCACATCATGGGCAATCCACATCAAGTGGATCCAACCTGATGGATGGTTCACATCAAAGGTGGGACCCACATGATGGGTGGTGGACATTGAAGGTGGAACCACATGATGGAAGGTTGACATCAAAGGTGGGCTCACATGATGAACGACCCATATTGAAGGTGGAACCACATGATGGAAGGTTGACATCAAAGGTGGGCTCACATGATGAACGACCCATATTGAAGGTTGGGCCCCACATGATGAATGGTCCACATCAAGGCCAGCCCACACAATGCATGATTCATATCAAAGGTGGGTCCCACATGATGGATGGCCCATGTCAAAATGTAGCCTCGCATGATGGACTATCCAAATCAAGTGGGTCTCACATGTTGGACGGTCTACAACAAAGGTTGGAAGCACATGATGGATAGTGGACATCAAAGGTGGGCCTGCATGATGAACAATTCACATTGAAGGAGGGGCCCCATATGATGAATAGTGCACACCAAGGTGGGCCCACTATAGCATGATTCACATCAAAGTTGGGCCACATGATGGATGACCCACATCAAAGTGTGGCCCGGCATGATGGACCATTCACATCAAGTGGGCCCCACTCGATGGATGGTCCACATCAAAGGTGGTACCCCCATGATGGATGATGGACATTGAAGGTGTGCCCACATGATGGATGGTTGACATCAAAGGTGGGCCCACATGATGAACGATTCATATTGAAGGTGGGACCCAGATAATGAGTGCTCCACATCAAGGTATGCTCATGTAATGGATGGAGTGGGCTTCACATTATGGATAGCTACATCAAAGTGTGGCCTGACATGATGAACAATCCACATCAAGTAGGCCTCACCTAATGGGTGGTCTACATCTAGAGCTGGACACAAACAACAATTTACCGAACAGATTACTCAGTTCGATTCGAAAAAATGAACCGAACAACTAGTTCAAAAGTGGAACGAACTTGATCGAACTTGATTTTGGTTGTTCGAAAATATTTCGAAACGTACACGAACAGACTTCTGTTCAATTCGATTTTGGTTCGTTTTACCGGTTCAAAGTTGTCTGATTCGAATTGGTTCGAATGACATATATAGTATAAATAGTTTTTTTTTACCCCTCATTTTTCACTCGACCCCAGCTGGCCTTAAAAAAATTACCCTGTCCGAAGAACAACTGAAACCCTAACCCTCCCTAACCCGTCTAGCCATCCTTCTCCCTCTGTCGCTCGTCCTTCCCACTTCCACCATCATTCTCCTATGTTGCTCTTCCTTCCCACTCCCACCCTTTCACCTCTACTCGTTAAACCGACCAAGATTCTGGCGATCCTCTGCTCGTCCTTTAGTCCTGTCGGACGTTCGACCATCCCTCTGCTCATCAGTCCTGCTCGCCCATCAATTCCACCATTCCGATCATCCTTCTGTTATTCACTCGTCAGTCTTGCTCAAAGCTCGCCCATCTGATTTCACCATTCCAGTCAATCTACACGTTCAGCTTCAAAGGTTCAAACGAAATTTCATGCTTTCTCTTTTCTATTTTTTAATTATTTAATATTCTTAATATCTTATTTGTAAATGCTTGTAACTAGTGCTCGTTCGATTCCGGTCATCTCTTTGCTCATTAGTCTGCACGTCTAGAGTCATGACTTGTGATTTGGTTGGTTAAAAATCTTATGATTTGTGATTTGTAATTTGTGAAAATGTACTAAAACAAAAATATTTTTTACACGAAAAAATAAATTGTTCGAATTGAAAAAATTGTCCGAAATGAAAAATGTTCGAACGTGTGTTGGACCAGACTGAATCGAACATGAACAAGGCCTCATTGTTCGAATGTTTGTTCGAACATTGTTCAAACACAGTCCAATCAGCAACCGAACCGAACCAAATTGGCCTATGTTCAACTAGGTTCGGTTCGTTGTCCAGCTCTACTATTGCATGATTGATGGTCCATTTCCAAAGTGGCCCAATATGGTGGATGATCTACGTAGAAGGTTCACCCCAAATGATGAATGGTGAACATCAAAAGTGGGCCCCACATGATGGACACCACACTTCAAAGGTGGGGCCCATAAGATGGACGCATCAAATGTAGACTCTACGTGATGGGTAGTGGACATTCAAGGGCCTCACATAAAGTACTCTTATTTGAATGTTTCACCAGACGTACTTATTTTAAATAACAGTGTTTTTGTTTGTTTGTTTTTTTTTTTTTTTTTACTTTATTTTTAGAAAATGATTTTACTAAACAAATTCATCGTAGAGAAGAGCGGGGACAAAAAGCACTCATTAGAATAGCTCTTATTCCAATAACTCTTATTGGATAATAATAAAGATTCCATTCAAGCCCATGTGCCATATGTGATAAGTTTTTAATATTCGTCTGCACTACTATGCAATTCTTTCCAATTTTATGGCCCACTTGGTCAACGGTATTAAATATTTACTGTAAAATGATTACATTTTTTTAAATACCATGACATTTTTACCGTCCAATTCTACATTTGGGATCAAATTCTTCCATTGTGAAATATACTATATTACGTGAAGCCTGCATTTAGTGGACCATGGAATTGTAATCAACGGACCACATTTCACAACTATTTTTTTGTCACACACACATATGTGTGTGTGTGTGTAACCTGAATGTCACGTGTAATGGACACATGGCTGGCGTGGATAAAATACACGCATCAACATGGGGCCCACATATGTAGTGAATTTTGAAATCCACTGAAAATCCTACAGCATCCACCAATGGCTTTGGAATATATGATGTCCGGATTAATCCAATCCATCCTTACATTTCCTAGTGCCGGATGGAATTTGCATGAGACCAAATGTAATTCCATACAACCTAATCCCATCTAATACCACACACCAAACAGCCATGCTTGATAAATATCATGAGAATAACTGTCATAAGGTCAAATAAGACTTGAATATGACCTAGATAGATTGTCCAATGTGAACTTTTGTTGCTAGCAAATGAATCCTAAGTCTAGCGTCTGGAAGTGAAAATGGAAGGAAATTTAAAAAAAAAAAAAAGGTTTGAACGAGTAAGATTCTAAGTCCTGCTGAGTCAGCTACAGACTAAACTCATACTGACTCGCTCAAGTCTCAACTCTCAAGTGATGTCAAATTCAACTGCACGTCAGTATGAGTTTAGTCTACCTAGCCCTGTAAGTCTCATAGCTATCGACTCAACCCAGGTCCATCGAGTCTGAGTCGCCCCCAACTTGGATGAGTCTTCAAACCATGGATGCCACTGGTTAACCGGCTGGACCAGAGGTCAGACCAAGTAGGATGAGAGCCCACTCAAGAATTCAAAACATTACTGGCTACATTAAAATTCAAAACGGAAAATCGAGGTTGGCTAATTCCAGTCGCTGACGAGCGTATAGTGACCTACAATACCGCGTTTTCCACGAGACGGCCACAACTCCTCTTACCTTTGACTTGTCAACGGGTTAGGAACCGGTCATCAGCGCGTTAGAATATTAATAAATGTGATTCTGACCACAGTACTGTTTCTTTTCAGTCGTCCACATTCAGCTACACAGCAATAATAAGAAATATCCATTCAGCTTAATTTCTTTTTTTAACAGACGGTTCTGATTATTAGATTGGACTGACATCAATACATCACAGTGTGGCCCACAACGATTATTTGCATTACAATTATAATGAAAAACGTTTGTACTGGATAATATAAGAGATGCTCCACTGCTCTCAGAGCAGTATAGGTTAGAGTGCTCATACACCATAGTAACATTGGGACACCTTGATAGTCGAATCAATTGATCCAGGCTGTTCATTAGGTCCAACACACATTTGGTGGTCTACCATCTAAACATCACACCATTCTGACGAATATTACCCATTTGATCAATGCCTTCAATTTAAACGGTCAAGATGGTTTACCCAAATATAGGTCCAATCAATGAATTGATCGATGGCAATCATAATCATCTTATCCATTGCTTGAAAAGGTATGGCTATAGATAATAATATGAAATTAAAGATGATTGAACCATCAGATCATTGCTATTTTTTTTATGTTACCCATAGCATGTCTTATGGACATAACAGACAGTTCAGATCCATGGATAGGACTGTAAAAGTGAACTACGAGAGTGCATTTCAACACTGAGGTGGTGGGTTCAAGTGCCCATGAACGGTGTGTGTCTGTGTGTTAAGATAAAAGTATTTGTCAATCTCAGCCATTTATTAGATGTGGACCAATCAACCAATGGGAACATTTTTGAGAAGAAGAAAGAAGAAAGAAGAAAGACAAAAGAATAGACTATAGGGAAGAAGAGAAAGATGAATAAAAACCAACTAAGATGTACTATTTCTATTTATTGTTACATCAAAACCATTTATTTTAAGATGTAGTACAGATTTGGGGCCACTAAAAGAACATTGGATGTTTGTAAAATTGCATGAACAAGTATGATCTGTATTCCAATGCGAACGACACAAGGAAATGAACGACCGAATGTGTGCGGACCAGATCAATCACGGTCATGATCGCTAGCAAGGACAGGACTTGAAGTGGGCCGTAGATCTTGCATGTGATCGCCAGTTCTGGTCCAGCTAGCAACTGCATCAAGCAGAGACATGCCACCACCATTGTCCCCGTCAAGAAGATCCATGAGGTGTGATTTCGCAAGACGACGCCCATGAAGAGTGTGAACAACGACACGAGAGCGTAGTACACTCGGAAGTGGCCCAGGTTACAACAGGCCATGCAGGCCGAGCCAGGGTGGAGTCGGGCGAGCCCAATGGCTAGGGAGGATGGACCTTCAAGTGTCCCACAACTAGCCATGTTCAATTGAGAAGGGGAAGAGGGGGAGCTCATGTCTTTCTAGCGAGCTCAACCCATATTATATAAGCTCCCGGGGCGTGTCCTAACTCCTACGGAAACTAGCGTGTAGTGAGGAATTATATGATATTAGCTACTCGGGTCTTTAATTTTATACATTGGGACAATGGTTACATAATCCAAACCATTGATCTGTTGTGTCCCGAAGTAGATGGACTGTTCCCCAAAAATCTCCCTTGTGCGAAGATTCCAGCGACCAAACATAGGACCTTTTTCAGTTGAATGTAGACCGTCAATGTATTTTTCTTCTTAACCATCCATTTGGAGACTACAAATCAAAAGGTTAAGATTATCCCATCAAAGATTCTTAGGACGCGTTGTTGTAGCCAAAAATCAGGCTAGTCCAGGCATTGGGTGGCCACAAATGTGAAAAAAAAAAAAAAAAGGACAGTTGGAAATAATTGACGGTCCATATTCATACATGTGCGACTGACGTTTTGACCAAACTAGCTTGATCTCCAGGCCACAGCACATATATGGTGGGTCCATGGCCAACCTTACGAACGGTCTGGATCTCACCAATGTTCACAGAGGGAGATTTTGAGATAATACTCCTGCGAGTAGGTGGGGTCAAGGTCAATGAAGCAGTTGGAAAGTAATCCTTCACCATTGCCGTTGTGACGATTGACCGTTGGACATCAATTCCTTGGAGTGTCGGACACGGTTGATCACTTGGGCTGGACTTTCAAGCCTGTTCTTGTATTTTAATGTTTCTGGGGACGTAAGGAACGGTTCAGATGATCTGGCAAATGTAGATTTTGCATCTCGTAAATTGGATTTGAAGATGGTTAATGCTAAAGTCATCACGTGCAATGCATGTGCAGGGAGAGTGGTTTGCAAATGGTGGGGAGAGAGGATGGAGAAGTGGTTTTAAAGTGCAGATTTCTTTACACAAATATCAACTTGATTGCCCCGTGGGAGAATATATTAAGGCATATTTGCTACTTTTGGAATTCGAACATAAGGATCTTTTGCTCTAATATCATGTCAAGCAACCACTTTCTCTAAAAGCTCAAACTGTTAGAAGATGGCGTATTAATGTATATCAAGGGACTTCAACAAAGGTTGCCCCACAATCAGGTCCACCATTTATAATGAATATGACTAAGGATATGGGACAATTAAAAAAAGATAAAAAATTCATAATTGATATATTTCAATCCTTTGATAATTTAATTCTTTTTTTTTTTTTTTTCCTTCGATCATAAACCGTCTCCTTAGCTTCCTTCCTCAAGCCAATTTATTAAAAGTTTAGGATCTCCCAGATTTTGGAGGCAACCTATGCATCTGTCTTAGAATCAATGGTTTAGATCGCGGAACATGACCCATTCGAATGGCTTTAATGCCAGCTAGAACATGAACACAAATCAAGCCAGCTCAGTTAGCTCACTCGGTTCAGCCCGATTTAACTCAACTTGGTTCCACTGGAACAACCTGTGAAGGCCAGGCCAGGCTAGAAATCCCAGCTCATTTTAAAACTGGGCCAGGCCTCATATGTTCACAGATGGAGATTTTGAGATCATACTCTTGCGAAGAGCGTTAGCTGGGGGTCAAGGTCAACAAGTCATAATAGAAAGTATTTGTCCATCCACGTCGTATTGATTGAGCAGTTGGACATCATATGCTTGGAGTGTTGGGCACGGTTGATCACTTGGGGTGGACTTTCGAGTTTGAGGCTTCTTGGGCCTAAAGGAACGGTCCAAATGGTCTGGCAGAGTTGATTTTGCATCTGGTAAGTTGGATTTGAAGATTGCCAATCCTAAAGACATCACGTGCAATGCACATGAGTGGTGGAAGTTGGAGTGTGTTCTGAGTAGCTTTTATCGGACCGAGTAAACTCTGTTGGGACCACCGTTAATGTATGTGGTTCATCCATGCCGTCCATCCGTTTTTCCAGTTTATTTTAGCAGTTGGGTTCAAAATGGAAGAATATCCAAAGGTCAAGTGGACCACACCACAGGAAACAGTGGGAATAATGACTTCCACCGTTGAAACCTTCCTAGGGACCACAGTGATGTTTATTTGTCATCCCACCTATTCATAATATCAGACAGAAGTAGATGAAGCGAAAGCACAAATTTTAGCTTGATCTAAAGCTTCTGTGGCCCACCAGAATTTTTCAACGCCGGAGATCATTATTAAAGCATATGCTCTTTTTTTTTTTTTTGTGGGGGGGGGGTGGTTTAGCCTTAAAATTATCTGTTAAATGGATGGATGGAGGGGATAAAATACATAAATCACGGTGGGCCCCACAGAGTTTACTCAGTAGGCTTAGCGTACTGAGTTGCTAGGAACGCAATCGGCTTCCCGAGTGGTGAGGGAGAGGATGTGGTGTGTACCAGCCATTGGATTTCGTTCGTTTTTTGAAATGATCCAAACCATTTATCTAATGAGATTGATTAAGGATATGGGACACTGGAAAAAAAAGTTTCAGATTGTTCTATTTCCATCCTTTTATCACTTAATTATTTTTCCTTGAATATAGACCGTCTCTTTAACTGCCATCATGTGGCCCATTTATCAATGGTTCAGGATCTTCAAGATTTTGGAGGCAACCACTGCATGTGTCCTTGAATAAATGATTTGTATCTCTGGACATGACCCCATTCTATGTGAGTACGGATAGGAGAGAGAGTTTGCTGGATGAGGCTCTTACAGTGGGGGAACACCTTGATGTATGTGTTGTATATCCACACCGTCTATCCATTATTCCAGCTCATTTTAGGGGAACTACACCACACGAAACAGTGGTGATTGAACGATGAACATTAAAAACTTCCTAGGGCCCACCGTAATGTTTATTTTCCATCCAACCTGTTGATAAGGTCATGCAGATTTAAATAAAGGGAAAACACAGATATCAGCTTGATCCAAAACTTTTGTGACCCACATAAAGTTTTCAATGATCAATAACCACTGTTTCCTGTGGTGAATAGTCGCCTGATATTTGAATCTAGCTGGAATAACGGATGGACGGCGTGGATATAGAACACATACATCAAGATGGGCCCCACTGTCAGGGACTTAACCATCATGTTATTACTCCGATCTCACCTAATACGCGCATATGCGCTATCCGGTGTGTCTCCTACGGGAAATAGCGTGTGGTGAGGAATTCCATGATATAAGCTGCCCGCGTCTTTAACTGTATACATTGGAACAGTGGTTACATAATCCAGACCATTGATCTGTTGTGTCCCAAAGTAGATGGACCGTGCCCCAAAAATCTCCCTTATAGGAAGATTCCAGCGACCAAATGTAGGGACTCTTTCAGTTGAATCTGCACCGTCATTGTATTTCTCTTCTCAACCATCTATTTGTAGACCACAAATCAAGAGGTTAAGATTATCCCATCAGAGATTCTTAGGACACTTTGTTGTGGTCCACAAATCAAGCTAGTCCAGTCACTGGGTGGTCTCATACGTGGGGGGGAAAAAAGGCAGTTGGAAAGAATTGGTCGTCCATATTCATACATGGCCGTCTGAACTGATGACCAAACTAGCCTGATTTCAGGGCACAGAACATACATGGTGGGCCCACGGCCAACCTTACGAACGGTCTGGATCTCAACGATGCAGACAGAGGGAGATTTTGAGATCATAGGTTTGCGAGTAGCATTAGGTGGAGTCAAGGTCAACATTGATTGAGCGTTGGACATCAAAATCGTTGGGAGTGCTGGACACGGTCGATTAGTTGGGCTGGACTTTAAAGCTTATTCTTGGATTTTGAGACTTCTTGGGCCGCAAGGAACGGTTCAGATGATCTGGCAGAAATAGATTTTGCATCTGGTAAGTTGGATTTGAAGATTGTCAATGCAAAAGACATCACGTGCAATTAGACCTGGCAAAATTTGACCCGACCCGCTAACCCGAGCCGGCCGACCCGGATTTTTCTAGTTTAGGGTTAGAAAATTTGACCTGAATTTAATTTTTGGGTTGACCCGACTCGACCCGACCCGGATTTTTATGGGTCAGGTTAGGGTTAAAGGTGACCCGACCCGACCCGACCCGACCCGACCCGAATCATATAGGGGTTAAGTAGACTATTATATATTAATTTTCATATTAGTTAAATAATATAAAGTTTTTTTTTCTCACACACCACACTGGAAACGGTCCACATGTCTGTCAATTTAGTAAACATCAAGGTGGGCCCTAAGATTATTATATACTAATTTTCTTATTAGTTAAATAATACATAATTTTTTTTTCTCTCACACACTTTGCTAGAACGGTCCACATGTCTGTTAATTCAATAAACTTGATTGACATGTCTGAAGCATCATCCCATTAGTCCAACTATGTTGATGCCTAAAGAGGTATGCTTTAAATCTCACTCCATTCCATCTATTCATTTTTCTCTTTCAGTGTTTATGTAATAGAAATACTCTATAAAAAAAACCTATATATATATATATGTGTGTGTGTGTGTGTGTGTGTGTGTGTGTGTGTGTGTGAGGTTTATCTCATGCGAAGAGTTGTGTGGGCCCCACAGATCAGACATCAACACCGTGCATTTGATGGGTCTCCTTTAGTTCATGGGATAATCCCAAAAATCAGCTGTATACAAAACTCAGGTGGACCATACTATCTAAAACCATGCGAAGACATGCCTAAAACATCTAAAAGCACTTGGTGGGGCCCACATGAGTTTTGGATGCGACTGAAACTTAGTCTGACCCCTCATCCAAGTGGGACACATACAATGGATGGGCTGGATTTGTGAATCACATCTCAGTGGGTCAAAATAATGATCATAAAGGTTTTAATGGGCGGATTACCCCTCTCAACTTTTGTCTGTGGTGTGGCCCATCTAAGTTATGGATTGACGTGATTTTTACGCCCGTGGCCCACCATGAAATGGTGCATCTGACTGATGGGGTAGATGTTTGACACACATCATGGTGGGGCCCACACAGCTCAACCTCATGAAAGTTCCCATGAGGTTGACATCAGAGTACCATTTCCTACACACACACACACACACACACACACACACACTTATGTACCTATTAAACATGGATGGTTTGGTTTTCAATTGAATGCTAGTGTCATATGCATTTAGTTTAATTTAAAAATTAGTTAGTTGATTATTAAAATGTGGGTCAACCCGGCCCGACCCGATTTAATTTGGGTTGGGTAAGGGTTAGGAAAATCCAACCCGAATTCAATTTGGGTCGGGTTAGGGTTGAGGTGGAAACGACCCGACCCGAACTTGACCCGACCCGAACCCGACCCGACCCGACCCATTGCCACCTCTACGTGCAATGCATACGCAGAGAGAGAGAGAGAGTGGTTTGCAAGTGGTGGGGGAGGATGTTGTTAAAATAGAGATTAATTTCTTTTGTTGGTTTGCCATTGGATTTCGGTCGGTTTTTGTAATGATCCAAACCATTTATCTAATGAGATTGACTAAGGATTTGGGACACTAGAATAAATAAATTTTAAAAAAAAATCAAATTGTTCTATTTCAACCCTTTTATCATTTAATTCTTTTTCCTTTGAACATAGACCGTCTCTTTAACTGCCATTTTGTGACCCGTTTATCAATAGTTCAGGATCTCCATGATTTTGGAGGCAAACACTGCACGTGTCCTCAAATCAACGGTTTGGATCGCTGGACATGACCCCATTCCAGCGGCTTTAATCCCGGCATATCCTCTGAATATTGAAGGGGTGACAACGGTTCGGGTTGGCTAAATGGCTACTGGGTTGCAGATGGGTTGGGCTCGGGCTCAGGTTGAACCCTACCCACACAACTTGACCCGTTCGTACAGATTGTCAATGGGCTGGGCCATGTAACCTAATCCAACTGGGCCCAAAATCCAAAAATTAACGGATGATAAATATAGATGTATGTAGGTATATATATGTATTATGCATTTACTGAAGGCCTGTTTGTTTGTTTGGATGAAAATGCAGGTAAGCATAATAATGAGCAGAGGCAGTTGTTTAAAAAATTACTTGGAATTTCATAGTGTATTTTTCCCAAAGTTGAATCTCATAGAAGCAAAAATTATGTGGCCCAACCTGATGCATGTGTTACATCTACACCGTCCATTCATTTTTTTCAGATTATTTTAGGACATGAGCTTAAACCGAGGCAGATCCAAAGCTCAAGTGAACCACACCACAAAAAAAGTGGGTTCAATTGTGGCATCATTATTCCCACTGCTTCCTTTGGTGTGGTCCACTTGAACTTTCGGTTTGCCTCATTTTTGGGCTCATGTCCTGAAATGACCTGGAAAAACGAATAGATAGCATGCATATAACATATACATTATGATGGGGCCCACAGAGTTTTGCCATGTAGAGGTTGTAAGGACATCACATAAATAGAGTGAACCTTTGCATATTGTACCTGTCAAATCTTGCTGGCCTAAATTGGAATGTAAATAATTATTACAAAATTTACCTTAATTTACTTGTAATTACATGGAACCAAACAAACCCTAGGAAAGTGTTTAAATTATAAATTACTTTACATAGGCTACTTATGCCTCAAGTAGTTTATCTTAATTTCTACTTGTTTAATAGATAAGTACGCTTAGTAAACAACATACTTATCAGCGAAAGAAATATGTTTCGTTTCCAACATCACATAAGTACTTATCCCTTGAGTTTGTTCAGTCCACCCTTCACATGTGGATTACCCATCATGTGGGGCCTCTTTAACATGGACCATCCGTCACATGTAAAGAGAAACGTAGAGAAGTTGAAAGTTGAAAAGCAAAAACTAAAAACTACAAAAGATAAGCAACCTTCATCAGATAAGTTAGTTTTACAATGGTGCTTGTCAAACTAAGGGCGTGTTTGGATTAGTAGAAACTGCAGTAATGCTTTGTAATCTTTGGTAAATGAGTAATGATTATCATTACCACAATAGTCAGAGGTAAGCCATGATGGTGGTAGTATGCAATGCTGCTCCTACAGCTGCACTTTTCTCCCTATAGTATTCTTGGTGGTTAGACATACCTAGATATACTTTCACTAATATGTATTATATCCACACCATCCATCCATCCATTTTGCAATATCGTTTCAAGGCATGTCCTAAAAAACAAGGAAGATCCAACACTTCTGGAGCTCAAAGAATCTTTTAATGGAAGGCATTCAATTCTATTGCTTTTTGTGATGTGGTCCAATTTTGGTTTGGATCCACCTCATTTTTTGTCTCATTCCATAAAATGATCACCCAAGAAGGATTGACAATGTGGATATAACACATATATCATTGTGAGGCCGACAAAACTACGCCACATGAACATACCTTCCCATCCATTTTCTAAATTGATTCCGAAAGATTACCATGATTTGACCAATCAAAGACAAGATGCACACCCATTACTGTAGTAGTCCATTATCCAAACACGCCCTAAATAACTCATTAAGCTAAAAAAAATTACTTATTGGGTGGTACCCAAAAGAGCATTAATTGAGTAGGGCCAGCCACACATGCCATTCTTAAACCCTAAGTGTCATTGTGTTTGGACCGTCAAGCCCATATCAATCACAATTAAATGCGCTGGGTAGGACTACAAGGTAATGGGTTGTGGGTCCGGTCGAGATGGATTTCTTGCCCGTTTAGCAAGCAGGTTGTGCTTTGGTTGCACCTAACCCAACTCGAACCCAAACTTGACCCAATGCCACCTCTAAATACAGAGCTTGCTTAGGGCTCGTTCGCATACCACCAAATAAGTTACTTTTTCTACTTAACAGCAGTAAATAAGTAACTTATTTGAGAAAAGTTTGGTTTATGAACAATTATAAGTAGCTTTTTTATTTAAAGTTACTTAATCACTTCAGTTTAACAAGTAGAAATCAAGATAAGCAACTTAAGGCATATATGCTTATGTTAAGTAACTTAAGATCCAAACGCCCCCTTACATTGAGATACTGAACTAGCATAAAACAAAAACAAAAACAAAAAAAATGCCCCGTATGAGGTGAATGGCACCCACAGTCAAGTATGAGAAAAAAGGCTGGTGAGAAGAAAGATGTTGGCAAACACTACATAACTCATGGCACATGTTGCCAATTTGGTAAGGCACCTACCTGCTGATGAATGGCTCAGATCCCACACACGAGTAGCAATTTGGCACATGTGCCTCACATCAACACACCTGTGAACACCAGTTTGGATTCTCATTGAAATAAATTACCATAGAGCTGAAACAAACAAAGCCATGGTGACACCATTTTAATTCACACTCATTGATGAAACCTCGAGTACAACCCACTGCCAAAGAGTAGTGGTGCACTTGCCAATGAACTGACCACACATGCCAGCATTCCAGATGCACATCTGAGCCACCCATCAGGTAGGCCCCACCATGTTAGATGCTCGGCCGGCCCGTCTAACCACCCATTTCTTTTATACAGGTTTACATGCATGGCAGGGAATGACATGTCGTTTTGAACTCCATCCCTAAAAACTGAACGCATGAAAGCTCTTGGGCACTTTGAACAATATAATACAAACTTGTGTCCGCCTATACAAAAACCAGCCCGATTCATCCCTTAATATGCCAGTTCATACCAGGTAAGCATACTCAGCAATAGCAAAGAAAAAAAAAAAGGCATCATACCTGTTTAGGATGCTCGAGCCAAGAACATGCACAGAATGCTGGAATTGCCAGTCTGCACCAGTGGGGCCCATGGCTCATTCATCTGGAGCATGGGTCTTTCAGAACCCACCATAGATGTACCATGCCAGGTAGATCTCCTTGACCAGGAAATCCTAACCTTGCAATCTGTGGCTAAGCAACATACATTCCCTTGAAAAATGGCGCCATGAGTGGCTATGATTTTCCAGTTTGGGAGGCTCTTGGGGCATGGTCCATCCTCATGGAGCCCAGCAGACCAATGGTCTAAGATCATCAACCATTTGCTCCACTTGTACAAACTAAAAATCCAAGTAAACTAAGCATATCATCAGCTAGAGGATCACATAATTCCACCATAGAAAACAAGCAATTGCATGAGCATGCAAGTACTTGCATCGTCTCAAAACACCCATTTACAAAATAGTGCTTTTTGGCATGCATATAAATGGGATCCACATGGCCAGCTGCCATCTACAGCTGCTCGTGGCCGCTCGTGGCCATAGTAGCATCATCGACGACCATGTCAACGGAGGATGAGGCGTGGGTACACTACACTACTGTTGCTTGGCTGTTGGCTGGTGAAACTCAAAGATGAGCGGTTGGATAGCACCTCTTCTTTCCTGACATCTTGATTCTCTGCCTGGGAACTGTTTGGGGGAGACCATTTCGAGAGATGGCAGTTTAGAAGCTCTGCCTGGGGGAAGGACGTGTAGGAAGGCACGTCGAGCAACAGATCTTGATCAGAGCTGTCGTCAGTGAACTTCAAAGAGTCCAGCATTACAGAACTCTGATCCGGTGGGAAAGCAAACAGGCTTCTTGGGCTAAAGTAAGATCCATCATTGTCTATATCTTTAGTGTCATAGCTTGTTTTAGTGCCAACACTGCTAGAACTTGGCTTAGTAGGTGGAAGACTGATGCTCCCGTACTTATTTACTCTTTTGGGGCTTTTCAACGTGCCTTTTGGCTCTGAAATTTATCAGATAAACACAGAAATGGCTCACAACAATGCATTTAATGAAGAAAATAGCCCAAGCAGAGAAAATATAAACAATAGCCACATCAACAATGCAACGCCAGTTTTTCAAGGCTACTCTTTATGTATCCTACTGTTCATGACTGCCACCTAGACATGTCCAAGTCCAAGTATTAATTGGCGAATGTATAGTGAGCATACCTGAAATGAGAGTCTACTGCTCCTGTTTGAATATCTATTGAGTTACATTCCAAATGAGCCCAAGATCATTCATGGGTTATGAGTCTATGACTGATTTAGTGAAATGGCTGTGCAGTGATGACAAAATATAGGCATATTTTAGTTATGGTTAATATTTTATCAGAATAGATGGTTTAAGTTACAACTTTTCCTGGTAGAAATGTGCTAAAGTCCCAATCTTGGGTAAAGGAGAAGGATAAATGTAAGTTAGTCGCTGAACTTTTGCCAAGCAATCATGAGAATTCCTGGTTCAAAAGTAGGGCTGTCAGTGGGTACCTGGACTCTCAGGAAGTACCTGATGGTCCCGACCAAATCTTAACAAGTCCAGGTCCCATTTTTCGAGGCGTTAACAAATTAGATTGTGTTTTAGGTCTCACCCATTTGGGCTGGTTTAGGATCAGGTCACACTGGGTCCAGTTCACATCCATCAACTTGGTCTCGGTTAAAATCAGGTCGGGTCTCCACACACACACATCAGGTCTCCCCCCACCCATTTGGGCTTGTTTAAGATCAGGTCCCACTGCATGCATGCACGCACGCACACGCATGTGCATGCGCACGTGCACACACAGTCCCAGTAGCTGTCGACAACACTATGATGATGATAATGACGACACACACACGCACACATACACACAGAGTCCTAGAAGATGATGATAATGACGACAACAATGGTGATGATGACAATGACAACAATGGTGGGGTGGTGGTAGTGGTGAACATAATTCAGGTAAACAAACTCAAGAATGATCCATTACCTTGTCAACAACGAAAATCATGTCATGAGGAATAATTCAAGCAGTAGAACAACCTACTACATTTCTACATGCATGGCAGAAAGCTGGTATGTAACTAACCTGGAAAGTTCTGATTTTGACCATCACGGGGTCTCTTGATTGATGCCGAATCACCACACCCATGGGAACTGGTTCCCACTCCCTTTCCTCCCGTCATTTGTTTGAGTTTTGCATCCTAAAAGACATGAAACAAAAATCAGTTCAAGCCAAATGATAAGTCATTTCTGAGAAATGCAAACAAAACTGAAGTGAATGCAGATCACATGTGAAGAACATAGAAATAAAAAATAAAAAAAAATGAATCTTATCCAGGATATAATATCTAAACTTTTGTAATGTTGAAGCACTGAATAATCAATCAGTTCAGACCTTGAGAAGCTTATACTGTTCAACCCACTTGGATTTTGTCGAATTGGCTAACGCAAGCCTCTTCAAGACCCTACACTCTTCTGCATTTACTCCCGGGAAAGAAAGATCGAAGACTCCCTCCAAAAGCAGCTGCTGAAAGGAAGTTAACGTCTCCACAAACTGAGGAGCATCAAACATGCTTTTAAGGCTGCACATGTGACAAGAGGACATCAATTCCATACAGACGATAGGAGATGACAAAAGCTATTGAACTGAGATTATCAATTTCTAAACAGATGACAGGAGATGACAAAAGCTAATTAAGTGGTATTCATCAGGAGAAGGTAGCCTTCAATCACAGTGACATGAATGCTAAGGAAACTTCACTTTGGTTATTTCCACTTCATTATTCTAATTATTCAAATTCAATTCGATGGTGCATCCAAACACACTTCTTTTACCACAGCAATTGTAAAAGCAGACATGACAAACATGGATGCTGACCTGTCAGGCATTTTGGCGGTATCTACAGAAGGTAAAAATTTCATCAACTGCTGTTGTTCTTCATGTGTGAAATTTCTTGCGAGCTCCTCAAAGCTAACAACATCCTAAACCAACATGGACTGCAATCATGTGAGCCACCTGATAACTCCGTAAGAATAAAATTTGAATGAATATGCATGTCATGAGAATCAAGCCAGCCCATAACCTTGTGAATGCTCTTATTCAAACGCAGAGACTTGCTGAAATAAACAAAATCTTCAGTAGAGTTCTCGAATGCA
Organism: Liriodendron chinense; assembly: GCA_003013855.2. NCBI lineage: Eukaryota > Viridiplantae > Streptophyta > Magnoliopsida > Magnoliales > Magnoliaceae > Liriodendron > Liriodendron chinense. Next base: position 5,514,850 of record PVNU02000637.1, on the reverse strand, counting down.
AAATGATAGGATAATGGGGAAGTCTCCTATTGTGCACAGAACCCAAGCAAGTGGAGCCCACATTTTGGACATCCGGATGCTCCCTGCTGGGTCCAACTGTTGATGGACCATGCCCTGAAAGTTTCACTGTTTAAAGATCCTACCCATTGGATTCGAGCCCATAGCTCAATGGTAGACAGTGCGTGTTTCAACATTGACATCTTGGGTTCAAGCATAGCTAACCTATCAAACCAGAAAGAAAGAAAAAAAAATTGAAGAGAGATCCTAAACCATTTGATGGCTATTTATCCTGTTGAATATAGATCATTGATATGTGTCCCTCAGCCATCTATTTCCAGGCCAACAACCAATTGTCATGATGCTTCCATCACACCATCCAAACTCCCAAAGTGGCAGCATCATAGCAGCTGTCTTCATGACCAATCATAGACCCACTTTTACAGACACTGTGCACGTCAGAGAACTTTCCTGGTAGTGTACACTAGAGAACTCGACCTCAATAACAATACAATGTTGATGATGATGACAGAAATAATGATACAAGTGATATCTTACTCTTAGATCTATGGATTCTAGGGGTGAGTTGCTATTTAACAGAAAATGTAACTTGTCATGGGAAGGCTTATCCCTGCAAGGCCATAAAGAAAAAACATAAGCCATGAAATCAAGGTGCCAACACTTCACACAAAGCTCCAAATAATGAAAAAAAAAAAAACCTTTTTGTATTGTCTTGAGCCCCTTGACCTATGATCTTCTTAACTTTTCCATTGCCAATATTTGGGATTCCCATCCCTTTGCTTTCAATATGTACAGGAAGGGATGTCGACCCTGAATAAGCATCATTTGCAGTGTATGTTTTGTTATCTATTGGAAGCGAGCTTGCCTCCGATTCCTCCTCCCGGGCTACAGAGTATGGATGCTTGATGAGAATGCCTCCATGTCCTATCTCGACAGGAGTTTCGGTTTCAAAAAGAAGATCCTCTTCGGAAGATCCTGAGAGGTATGATGATTGTTGTTCATGTAAAATGCAATAAAGATCTTTTGTGAGCTTTTCAACAGGAGACGGCTTTGGCCGACCAATGCATGTCCTCTTCCTTGAAGGCACAAGAGAGTCCCAGACAATGGACTGTGCTGAGCCTAATTACCAAAGAAAGACTGAAAAGTCATCAAGCCCCGAATTGATATTTCAAGCAAGAATTTTACTAAGCCATGTGGTAGACATAGTAGGGCCCACCATTTAGATGACCCAGTACAAAAACCAGGCCAATCCATTCATCAGGTGGGCCACATACGTTGATGAATTCAGACCGTTGGAAATTTCTTTTAGAGCATCCATTGATTTGTACATGTATGGTCCACCTGGTGAGAACAGTGGCTGATTTTTTGGCCTGGTCATCCATATGGAAGGGCCTGCCTGACACACTGCCAGGTTACTTTGCATGTGGACTAAGCCCATCAAGCAAAGTAAAATAAAAAGTTTTGATTGGACTAAGAACCTGTGATATCACTTGCATCCGTGCTGCCAAAATGCCCACAGCTCTCGGAGTACGATATTGCTGATCCAGAACTAGATCTATTGCTTGTATCCTCCTCCAAAGCTCTTCGGAAGTTCTGGCCAGAATTCGGTGCTTCACCTTCAACTTCAGCATCATCATCGAAGTGCTTTCTTTTGTGTGGTTTCGGTTCTTTGATCTTGATGGATATACTTTTTACTTTAGTAATTTTGTAATCCCTAGAATCAACAAGATCCCCACGTGCATGAAGTGGGGTATAGTTTGTAAGTGTGCCCTTCGTTCTCCATCTGGATCCGCATGCATTGCATAAAACTGGCTTTTCTGGTGGCCCATTCCGCCAAAGAGGGGTACCTGTTGCATTAATTTCCCTTCAGAGATCAACATATTTCTAGAAATCCTGAAGCAAACTTAAGATGTAAAAAGCAACTGAGATGGAAGAGAAAGATTAATAAAAAAAAAACAAAAAAAAAAACTCGAGCATGTCGTCTACATGAAATGATCAAGTGAGTGGGAATGACTAAAAGTTCTTCCAGACTGGAATTTCCAAGCCATAACTCTGAGAAACATTTTGGGGATACAACAAAATAGGAAGAATGCAACATGTCAGACAAATCTTAGACAATATAGGGAGTCAAGAAAAGAATAAACCAACAGAGAATAGTAGTGATCTTTCATGATGGCTGGTTTTCTTAGAGATGGAGACCTTTGAATCCTCTATGAAATTTCTCTTTAATCAAACAGGAAGGTTCCAAATGATTCATATAACTCTTTGACAGATTTCAAAAATGTGCCAAGTCATAAGGTTGTGGAATGTCCAGGAAATAACAGGTTGACGAAGGGAATACATCCACCTTAGGTTGTTGAAAGTAGAGGTCATTGCTTCATATTCAGCCTCAGAATTGCATTTGGCCATAAATTACTTCATGCTCATTGATGAGAAAAGAGGAGCCAAGAGAGTTAAAAGAAAAAAAAAAAAACCACTGATCGTCAAGGCAATAACCCAGTCAACACCAGAATAGGGAATGAGCTCCAACAATGAGTGGAGAAAATTAAAGGTTTGGGGTTGGTAGAGGTTCAAGAGTACTCCACAAAACAATGCACATGGTGCCAGTTGGGGAAATTGGAGATCCTTGTATCGAAGACTAGAAAGATGACAACTTCATGCAACATACACCAAGGGCATTGTTTGTATTTTGTTGCTAAAGAGGCCACCTCTAGACAATGATAACAACGATGAGGTTCTCAACAATGTCATCCTTGCCATGGGACCAAATTCATTTGTTGAATTTATAGTTGCAAGATCCTTCTAAGTAGGTTCCGTTCCCACTTCGAATCGCGTTTTGCACTCATGCTTCCACTCCTGATCTCCAGTCTTTTATACTTGCTAACATTTTGAAACAGACACTTCCCACTCCTGCACTCAACTTGTTGCCACTTAGCTTCACACTTCGTGCAACTATAGATTATAGCAGACTCTCAAAGGTATCCTTTGGCTACATTAATGCCCGTTACCATTTGTTTGTCAAAACAACTCCTTTTTAATTTCAGCCAATTAATTCCTTGGGAAAAAGGGAGAGGCACTAAATGCAATTCATCATTACGTCTAAAAAGGTTTTTGAATGGGCAGGTGGATGCATAACAAATGGGGTGGAAGACAATAAGGCAGTAACCTATAGCAAAATCCGACATAAGATTATCCCATGGACCTTGCCAGTGCGACGAGTATTTCTCTTTAGTAAAATTATTCATATAAGGGTATCAATTTGTCATTTGGAACAAATTTATGCTATGGACATCTAGCTCTTTAGTCCCAATCACAATACACAAGCAAGACATTTTGGGATGTGGCGTACACTTCCAAGTCGCATCGAATTTTTGACGCCCCCTTTACTCTGAACTATTTGATGATTCAGGCCAAAGTGTCCTTGAGAAATAGTGGGCATAATGAAATCTATAAATACAGTCCCATCTACCTCTCTTGACATCTATAGTGTTGAAGCTTTTACCAAATAACTATTACAGTTCTTTTTCTAAGAAGAGAGTATCTTCCATATATAGGAATTCCAAATTCCATACTACTACTGAACATTTGGAGACGCCCATAGTTTCCCAATTCACTAAATTACTCTACCTGCTCCGAGTTGAGAGACCTGAAGTGATTAGCCAATGACTACGAATCGGTTTCTCATTTTCTATGAATTGAGCACATTGAATTGGTGAATTTCTACAACTAAACTCATCAAGGTTTGTTTGTTGGTTTGAATTGATGAATTTGGAGCTTACATGACCTAAAAATTCAAAACATGGGCCGACAGGTTGGTTCTCGCAGATTCGAACATGTGTAGTGAAGTTTCAAGCAGCTTTGCAAACTAAACAAATTAGAGCCATGTATGGAAGGAACCAAGTACGAGAACTTAGTGAATCAATGGTAGAAATTGAAAGAACTAATTGCATATTGAACTTGAGGAATTGGATACATTAGGCATCCCAAGAATTGCAAAATGCAGTTTAACCACAAACCTGGGAACTATCATCTTACCAGCTCTACTCATATGAAATCTTGTTTTAGCCACCACAGAGAAGGTTTATATGAACTTCCATAATTCATTCTACGGTGGAACCCAGGAGGAGATAATCAAAGACCGTCTAGAATTGGATGAATTGTGACAAGAGAGTGGATAATGACAACTAACAAAATAGGAACCGAAGAATCCTCTTTTTCTCAAGGAAAAGATGGAACAATTCAAACCAGGATTATCTCACTCGGAGAAGATATCAAAAACATGATTTAGGACTAACAACTCAAAGCTGATACTAGAAATTTCTCAAGCTGTTGTACTATCAACCCATGACAGATTATGTACAACGTCTGGAGAAACAGAACACGAGCAATCAGTTCCTTCGCAGCCCAACAAGAATTTGTTACAAGCAATTGTAATTTCAATCATTTTCTATGTGGGGTTTATCATAAGTACATTAATTAGAACTTAACTACGATTTTCACACACAGCGAAGCACAATCAGGACAAAAAGAGAGATAGAAAGAAAAGGAAAATGGGGGAAAAGGCTATATTTTGCAGAATTGAAATTCAAAACAGGATAGACTCTAGCAGAAAAACATCCTCCCATAAGTCTAATCAATCAGTACCACATACAGAAACCCATATGCACTGACCATATGATCAACGAATAAATAAAAATAAAATAACCCAATGAAAACATGGATAAAGTAACCATCCCTTATAGTCTTTTCAGGCCTTCATTAATCCACACATAAATTCACAAGTACAAAATAAAAAAATAAAAAAATAGAATTGAAAAACACAATTTTTCCTTCTGTATTTCATCATTAAGTTAAATCTCTTTCACCATTCAAACAGATTAGAGAATTGGGTATCTTAATACACTTAGTAATTATCAATTTCAACAAATAAACTACTCTTATAGCAATTAAAAATGATTTCCTGGATATTCAAGATATGCAAAGCCCTGAAAAAAAAAAAAAAAAAAACTCACTTGTAACTCCACAATGATAGCAAGGCCCTTGCTTGCCCATGCCTCTCTCTTCCCTCCTTAATCTCCAACAAAATTTAAAAAAGAGAAAAAAGAAAATATAGAAAAAGTGATTCTTTTCTTAATTTTACAAAATTCAAAAACTGCAAAAATATGTTTTTTTCTCACAAGCCCTTTTTAACCAATTATTACTGCTTATGGAAGCTTCCTGCGAAAACCCTAATAAGAGTTGCAGATAACAAAGCCCAAGAACCAAAAAAAGAAAAAAGAGAGAAAAAAAAAAAAAAGGCTTCTATTCTAGTATAAGAAAATCACAGAAAATAGACCAAAATTTTCAAGATTGAAATAAGTTTTTAGATGAGAATATGTACAATCCAATGGAGGAGAGAAAATCCATCAAGGAATCAAATTAATGGTGGAGAAATGATGGTAAAAAGAAAGGGTGTTTCTATGACTTCTGGTGTTTCGAGTTATTGTTCTTAGCTTTCAAATATAATTCCTCAAAATGCTTTTTTTTTATTTTTATACCAAAAGTAGACAGGGCAGGTGGTTTTATATTATTTTTCTAAGAGGAATCTTATGGTACTATGGTGGAGAATGGTATAATGTACTCACGCACAAAAGATGTACACGTGGAATGCGTTTACGATGGGACGTCCAATTGTTCGTCCAATTAGGAAGGTTCTAGATCAATGAATCGGACGGATCAGATGATTCTAAACGTCCCCATCAATGGCTATCAGACGTATAGTTAAATGGGAAAATCATCCACGGTGTAAACTTAATCTGGAAAAATAGAACGGTTAGAATTCTCCGATCAGCGTTAGGGCTCAATCGTTTGTTTGGTCTGGCTGGACACTGATTAGGTACTACCCCTAGCTAGAAATGGACGGTCCTGTCAGGGGCTCTGCGGAGCCCACCGTGACTTATGTGTTTTATCCACGCCGTCCATCCATTTTGAAAAATTATTTTACGTGAGGATCCCAAAAATGAGGCAGATCGAAGGCTCGAGTGGACCACACCTCAGGAAGGAGTGGTGACAACGACCCCTCACCGTTGAAAACTTCCTAGGGTCCACCGTGATGTTTATTTTCCATCCAACCTGTTCATAAGGGCACATAGACATGGAGGAAGGGGAAACATAAATATCAACTTGCTCCAAAACTTTTGTGGTCCCGAAGACGTTTTCAACGGTGGCAATGTAATCTCCACTGTTTCCTGTAGTGTGGTCCTCTTGAGAATTCGATCTGTCTCAATTTTGGGATCATCACCTAAACTGATTTTTCAAAACGGATGGACGGCGTGGATAAAACAAATACATCAAGGTGGGCCCCATAGGTGCCCTGACGGGACCGTCCATCTCCAGCTAGGTCCTGGTGTGGGGAGTACCCAATCTGCGCCCGGTCTGGTTGACGTAAAAAATGCCAAGCGTACGGCGGATGGGTGGATGAGTGCGCACGTGTAAGTCAATCCAGACCGATAAGATCTTAGCTCCAGGTCTAGACGGAGCATAGCCTAAAATCGCACTGGCCGGCTAAATTAATGGTCTGATTTTGCCAAAGAATTCAGACCGTCCATCTTCTTTTTAACCATCCATTTGATGGGCCCCAATTATTTCTCGGTCAGATCATCCACTCGTTGGTATTTTAAATCTATGTTCCATCCAACGCAGGCCATGTTATGGACGGCTAGGATCGACAAACATACACACTGCGAGAATGAGTGGCCACAATGTGGTAGATTATGGGGTAAGTGCAACTTGGTCCAGAGTGCAAACCACATTGATGGGTGAGATCGCCTGATCTGTGCCTTACCTGATTGATCTTAATAGAACAAACAGGCCACCGAATGGACGGACCGATGGTAAAAAAATAGCAGCCATTAGCTGATCTTAACCAATGAAACCATTCCAAACTGCATGTTCTTTTTCGATCGCTCATCAAAGAGGCGGTCCACTAATTGGACGGTTAGAACTATATCATAGTGAACCAATCGAGTATTTCAAGGGTTTATACCATCTACCCAGGCGTAAAAGACGCACACTGAATCTCAAACGCGCATGTAACGCTGAGAAGGGAAAGTGCGAGATGGTCTTTCGTAAGAAAAACTTTGATACTCGGGTTGGTGTGATGTGTGATACGCAGGCACTGAGAAATCGTACATGTAGCATACATGGGTCTCAATTTAGATGGGTTAGAAACCAATTAGCAGATTTGTGGACATTTACTCAACGGTCAAAATGGAAAAAAATAAAATCCAACGATCTCATTTCAGCAAACAAGTGCCCAAGATTCAGAGTCAAGTCTTCTTCAACCGATCTAACTTTGGGGTTGTGAATTATTTACAGTGGGTTCCACAGTTTAGACGGTTTGTTTTAATTTAATATATGCCACTTGTACAATTTCTAATGCCTGCGTATCAAGCATCATACACTGTCAGAGTATCGAATAACTCCACTTCATAATTTGTATCTTGTTGACCACTGGATTGTAGTAATTTCAGAATCCAACAAATTTAAAAATTCAAAAACCGAAAAGAAGGAGACAATTGTAAGCATCTCCCTTCTCTACTATGACAATGGTAAACATCCCCCTTTTGTTTTGGATTATTACAATTACCTCCCTGCGGCTGGAGGTATCAGTCAGGGGTACTAATGGGCAAGGTGAGCCCAATTGGTACCCGAACCTGGCTTTGTTACTGGCTTATTATTATTATTATTATTATTATTATTATTATTATTATTTATTTTATTTTAGGTTAACACTGTAATACACACCCCACTGTTAGTCACACCCCATTTGGGAATCAATACCAAGACCTTCAAGGTGTAAGTTGGTCTTGGTATGGGTTTGGATTTTTATTTTTTATTTTTATAGTTTTTTTTTTTATAGTATGAGTATACTCCAATCCATACCCAAACACCATCCGAATTCATTTATTTATAAATTATATGCATGCATGTATATACACATACATACTACACCATATGTAATTACTAGCCACACGATGAGATATTACTAGCCACACGATGAGATATATTGTTGATGTGGATTATAAAACCACATGCATTTACCACAAATTACAATGTGCAATTTTTAATAGGCCAAATCCATTCCAATTATAAGTAAATTGGTGAAGTGTGTTGGCGGAATCTCATCAAAAAATGGTCTTCATACAAATGTGTTATGTGGGGTGTATTATGGATGGAACATATCTTTGAAGTTAGGTATGCCTATGTACCTAACATTCGCCTATGTGTGTAAGTTATATTTATATAATCATGTTTTATGAGGCATCTACAATATATTAACATGTTGATTTCAATATTGTTTGTATGGTAAATTTAAGTTATTCATCTAGTGGGTCAAATGTTTTTTTTTCCCTAATCTCAAATCTTAAATGGTTAATCAATACCCTAATAAGTATACCAATATGTTATTGGGGATAGAAATGGGTGCCCATTTCAAGCTCCACATTATTATAGGTATTGGAATGAGTATGTATCATTGGCAAGTAGAGGTACTTATGTACCTAACCCAAACTTGCTCATTGACACCCCTATAGATATTAGGGAAGTCTAAATAACGTCGGAAAAATGCAATAACAAAGTTACCCTCATATGATGAGTTCATTTTGTGTGTCGTGGAGCCTACCGTAGTGTGCAGATGTTATCTAACTTGTCCAGCAGTGCCATTCCATCGTAAAAACATGGATACGCGAAAAATCAAGCTACTTCATTCATCAGGTGCCCCACTGCAGAAAACAATAGCCAACAAGTCAAAAACTCAAATTCACGTGGTAGGCCACTTGATGGTTAGAATAGTTGACTTTTGGGGTATTCTTATGGTAGAATGACCCTAATAAATAGGTTGGATGACATACACACATTATGGTGAGCCCACAAATGTGTAGATGAGTCAACTTCTAAATTGCTTTAAAAATATAATCATAATTTTTCCATCTACATGAGAGAATATGGCATGAATTCTTAAAATAGAGGGTAGGTATATGTAATAATCTTGAATGGAAGGAAGGTGTTTGTAATTGTCATTAATCGAGTAGGTATTTATAGTTGTAAGAAGAGAATAACATGAAATGATCTAAACTCTCTTAAGGCCTACTTGGATTCATGGAAAGCCTAAGGAAGAAAATAGTATTTCTTAGGAAACCTTGTTCGCGGGAAAAGAACATTCTTTTCCTAGTTTGTTTTTTGACAACATTTTTCTAAAAATTTATCTATTTTTAAATTTATTGTTTGGTAAAGCAAAAAAAATTATTGAAAAAAATTAAATTCTAGGTAGTTATTAGCAAGTGCTAAATTAACACATATGAGATGCTTGAAGATGGATAATGACACATATGGCATGCACGGCATACATTGGCCCACTTGGTACATGGGAGGTGCTTGAAGTTGACTAGAGGCATTTTTTATACGCATGCACTCACATTCCACACACACTCATACCACAGTGGGATTTCACCACAATGGGTGCTTGAACCCATGACCTTGTGTTGAAACTCTTGTGAGTCTAGCACTGAGGAATGAGTACGGTGGCATATATGGCACAAGACATGCATTGGCACATTTGATATGTGGTCATTTAACGCTAGATGGTAGCATGTGCATGTTGGCACTATTAGCACATGTGGCATATTTGGAGTGATTGAAAAAGGATGATGGCACATGTGAAGTGCTTTGCACATGTGAGGCTCAAAAGAGAATGAATGGTGGTACATATGGCACATTAGCACATGTGAACGCAAGAGAAGATGGGTGGTGTCACATGTGGCACGTTAGCACATGTGGGGCGCAAGAAAAAATAAATGATGACACATGGTATAGTGGCATGTGTGAGGCATAATCAAAGATGAGCAAATAGCTCATCTAGCACGTTAGACAAGTGGTACATGTGAGGTGATTGAAGATAGGTGGTAGTGCATTCAGAGTTAACCCTTGATGAACTCATTCTCATTGCATTATAAAAGTGCATTTCTAAATTTATTTATTTTTAACAAAACTTATAAAAAAAACTGAAAATGGTATTTTCCACAAATTTTTTAAAAGAAAGGCTTAACAGACAATGAAAAGTAAGTTTCATGCAAACAATTTTTTTTTCTTCTTCTTTCCTCTAATGATTCCAAGAAAACCCTTACAAGGTGTTTAATTTCTCAAATACCAAGTAAATATCAGTAAATTGATGATAAATATTTAGTTTTGTATTTGTCGCATAGTTCCAACTGTGATGTTGACAAGCACTCTTTTGCAATGTGGTCTCTCTCTCTAAACCCGAGGCAAAGGGCATAAATACTGTGGGGCCCAACCGTGATGTATGTGACTCATATATCCACGCTGACCATTCCTTTCCTCAGCTCATTTTAAGGCATGAGCAAAAAATGAGGCCGATCCTAAGCTCAAATGGACCACACCATGAGAAACAGTGGGAATTAAACACATACCGTTGAAAACTTTTAGGAGCCTCAGAAGTTTTGGATGAAGTTGATATTTGTGTTTTCCCGTCATCCTTGTCTATGTGACCTTGTGAACAGGTTAGATCACAAACAAACATCAACGCGGGCCCTAAGAAGGAAGCAACTTTCAGCGATAGTCTTTAAGACCACTGTTTCATGTGGTGCCATTCACATGAGCTTGGAAATTATCTTATTTTTTGGCTCATGCCCTGAGATGTTTTGGCAAAAAGGATGAACAATGTGGATAAGATACATACATTACCGCAGAGCTCACAAATTTAAGCCAACCTTTTATCAAGTGATTTTTGAGAAGAAACTACTCACCAATTCACATCTGTCTACAAACATGGGTTAAAATGATAATAACCAATCTATCTTTATTTACAAAAGATTCAAAAAATCAAACACCGCCTTAAGAGTAAGATATATTGCTCCTAGTTGCATTTGGACACTTAGTCCAATCCACATATCATTATCCATTGTATCCCACATTTCATGGATTACAGGAACATCAAATGAATCAAACAACTATTAACCATTTGATCAATAGGCTTTAATATGGATGGTCAAGATCGTTTCCACTAAAATAGTTCCAACCAACAATTTAATCTATCTATTTCTTAGGGCCATCATGAATTGCTTATAATTCTAAAGAATTAGTTCGTTTTAGGCAATTGTGACCATACCATCCATGGTACAAAAAAGGATGGCAATAGAAAATAACAATAAATCAAAGATTAACTAGATCATTTACTCATTGAATTTTTTGCACCATAGTGTTGGGATTGGATGCCTCAAATCCCATGCATGGAGGCTACCAATCGGTCAGTCATGGTGAAACAAGGCAGCAAAGCTGCTGGAGCTCTTTTTGGGCATTCGACCGGCAGTTTCCTAATTGGACTTGATTTCTTACACGGCTTGTTGCACAAGAAGTTTCTAATATCAATTTTCCCCTATTTAAGGAGATGTAATCCTAGATTAGGGTTGCCACCAATGGGCTAAGGGATTGAGAGAATTCTAGGGCAAGAGGAAGAACTATGTGGAAGTTTGGAGTTCTCTAGGATGAGGGAAATGAATGGGTTTGTCCTATTCATGTGAGAATTAACTTTATTAGCTTCGGATTTCTCTTATAGGCTGTGATCCGGGTTGTATTTCTTCTATCTCTTGTAACTTCTAATATCATAGTGGATTAGTGTCGCTTTGCGCCGTGGTTTTTTACCCATGAGGAGTTTTTCTACGTTAAATTCGATTTGCCTCTTGTGTGTGTCAATTTGCTTATGTGATTGCTATTAAGGTTTGTTCCTCACCTGCTTTGATTGTTTCCGCTGCGGGATTCCTAACCCCAACACATAGCTCATGAAATGTGTTTTAGACTTGATAAATAATTCAAATTAATTAATTGAGCTGTCCAAGTGAATTGATGTGACTAGGAGCATAACTTATAGTGCTATGAGAACATTATAGCGGAGAAAATAAAAGAATATGAGAATAGAAGCCAAAGAAAAGAAATAAAGAGTTTTTGTTTTTCTATCCCTTTTAACTTTTGTTCATGTTTTTGGGAGTAGATCAAAAAAAGGCTGGGAATTGGTATATATCCACGCGGAAATGAAGTAGAAATTGGGTGCATCTATCAAAAAGCGTGGGTGTGAGTAGTGGCACCCGAAAATCGTAAATGCTCTTTCCAGAAAAGTAGTAAAAAGACAAGAAGATATGAATATGATATAGAAAGGAAAAACAAAAGATCTCATTTTTTTTTTTCCTTATTCTTTTCTGGGCATGCTTATAGGATAAGGAATTTTTCGAGGCGGCTTCAAGAGAGCCCAAAATCAGGCCTTACAGCTACAGGGCATATGTCCCCCCCTATGGGACTTGGATTCGGTGGTGTGGGGTAAAAGCTATGAGGCCTCCAACATGATGTGTGTTTTATCCACACCGTTCATTTATGTTTTTTCAGTTCGTTTTAATGCAGGAGGCCAAAAATGAGGCAGATCCTAAGTAAACCACACTACAGGAAGGAGTGGTGATTGAACACCCACCATTAAAAACTTTCTAGAGACTATTGTAATATTTATTTGCCGTCCAACCTGTTGATGACATGACACATACCTGAATGGGAAAATATAAATATCAACTTGATCCAAAACTTTTGTGGCCCTTGAGAAGTTTTTAATGATGGGCATTCAATCACCAATTTCATGTGGTGTGGTCTACCTAATATTTGGTTCTACCTAATTTTTTGGGCTTATATTTAAAATGAGCTGGAAAAATGTATTGAGGGTGTGGATAAAACACATACATCGTTGTGGGGCCCACAGAGCCTTTGCAGCACCAAGTAGCACCCACGTCGGTCCTGAAAGGTCCCTATATAAGTCATAGCGCACCTAGTTTATGTATTGTTGATTTATGTACCCCACCGGAGAAGGGCCACTCTCAAAATTTGAAGATTCTTGCTATCCGGATATTGATATTTTTTGGTTCAATATGGATAGTAGCATCTTCTTGAAGGTCACCCATCGAAGGGCTAGGATGTCCCATCGACCCATTTTTTGGGGCATGATCAATCCAACGGTCTAGATCACCAGACCATGGGCTGAGATTTCTATGGGATCCCCCCAGGGACAAGGTACAGTAGAGAACCCTGGATAAACAATTTCAATGGTTCATTATGGCGCCACGAACATTAGAGGTCCCGCGGATTACCAAATGGTCCTCACTATTTCTTGTTTTTAATTTGAATTTAGTTACAAGCTAGGAGACCGGATTCGGCGCTAAGCTTTATATGCTAAAGGTTGACCTACAATCCAATGTGTGGGGCCCGCCATTATGTATGAAAGAAATCAAGTCCGTCCATCTTGTGAATTTTCTACTTTTCTCCTGAACGTCCAAAATCTAATGTGATCCAAAACACAGGTTGGCCTCAACACATGGAACAGTTGTATGTAGACGTCCACTGATAAAGCCTTCCATATTGTGTGGGGCCCAATGTTCCATCCACTCCATCAAAAGATGCTCCACATAGGGATTAGTGGACACCGTCAACATCAAGCCAATCCAAAATTCAAGTGAGCCAAACCATGTGATTTTAGAGGTTTTAGGCATGATTTTACATTTTGTGGCCCACCTGATCTTTTGATTGGCATACGTTTTTTTTAACAAGGAGAACGTGAAGGGGATCACATGATGGACGGATTAGATGTCATGAAATATCATGCTAGGTCTTATACATGGCATTGTTGGTTAAAAGCTTAACCGACAAAACTTGCACCGGATCCGGCCTCGAAAAAGAAAACATTTATACTCTGCAGAGTATGCCGATCAATGTGCATGAACCCACCTTCTGTGGACAAGGCATACATGTAAGTCAATCCAGACCATCCAAATCCTGGATCCTACTTTAGATGAGGGTCAGCACCAAAAATCAGATTGTCTTGATAATCCTGACCGTCCACCAATGTTTGTTGAGTTACAAGATAACTTTTTTTTTTTTCTTTCTTTTTGTCGAAACTGGAAAAGTAATTGTCACCCAGGACGCGGATTAGCTACTGACAGGTTGAGTAGCGAATCATGCTACTGAAGTGACGTCACCATAGTCTGTGGGCCTCCGCATGATGTATCTGTTGTATCCACACCGTCCATTCATTTGGAGACATCATTTTAAGCAATGAATCAAAGAATGAGGCAGATCTAGATCTCAAGTGGACCCCACCATAGAAAACAGTGGGGACAGTAACATCCACCGTTGAAACCTTCTTAGGGGGCCACAGATGTTTTCGATCAAGCTAATATTTGTGTCTTCCCTTCCTCCATGTCTTTGTAAATTTATGAACAGGTTGGATCTCAAATAAAAATCATGGTGGGCCTAGGACTTTTTCAACCGTGGATGTCACTGTCCCCACTATTTTCTGTGGTGGGTCCACTTGAGATTTGGATCTGCCTCATTCTTCTAGTCATGCCCTAAAATGGTCTCTCCAAATGGATGGACGGTGTGGATATAACATATACATCATGCTAGGGCCCACATAATATGGTGACGTCACCTCAGTAGCGAGATTCGCTACTCAACCTGTCAGTAGCTAATCCGCGTCCTGTCACCCAAGGCAGGCTGATGGCGGGCCATGTGAATTCATCAGCGCTTGGCTTCGCCTTCTATAAATACTCTAGCAGAGGATAACGATCCATACACATGCACACAGTTGCTGCACGCCTGGCATAGACGTACCTCAGTAAAATCCGTTCAGATCAAAGGCCTCATTAGGTGGGCCACGATGAAAAATATACCCTGTAGTTCAACTGATGTCTATGGGATGGACGATTACATTGGAAATAATCAACGGTCCAAACCCAGCAAACAATGGACCATTAACCAGAAGTCAAAATAATCAAATCAATAAAATTTGGGGGCTATGGCCCATCTAGAGTAAGGACCACTGGATCGAGCCACATGTTATCCAGACAACAGAGGCATCAGCATGCCGTTGGATCTTCCTGCTCTGCCAGAATATCAGATAATAGCCGTCCCAATTGAAGGCAGGCAGGCAGATAAACTTCATTTCCGTTACAACCAATGGCCAGTTTTTACAAACATACGTGGGACAAACATGGTTGATTCCCCGGTTTTAAGCAAAACTACCAAAATGCCCCTTTTGTCCCACCATGCGATGATCCAGACCGTTCACCTAGAAATTCCTTGAGTAAGTAGTCGAATTTCCCTGATGGGAACTTCCAGATGAATGGTCTGGATCATCACATGGTGGGGCAGAAGCAAAGTTAAAATCCACGAAATGCAATATAATGTTAATAAACATTTCTAAAAACATACGTTACTCAAATACGAGATTTTGGGTTGAAGCGGTCAGAAAATAAGGCAAGCCTTTAGGTTGCAGTCTTGTTAGCAAACTTACTTTGAATTCGGCTTGCTTATTTCCAGTGATTACGCTCGAATGACCCTGACCACTGACCACTGACTAATGGTTGGTGGAGATTGAATGGAAGAGATTGAAAGTTAATTTTCAATGATCCGCCATGAGAACAAATACGTTGGCGGTCAACATCATCTATATGAATTTATTTATTTATTTTTTTTATTCTTTTTCTCCCTGTATGTCCCCATCTAGAGGGCCGCGGCTTTCGTGGAACCGGGATCCATCGAGGTCGGTGGAACCTTGACTGTGGGGCCCACTTTGATGTATGTGCCTTAGATCCATGCCATCCATATGGTTTGACAGCTCATTGTATGGCATGATAAAAAAAATGAAGCAGATAGGTGGACCACACCAAGGAAATAGTGGTGATTGAATACACACTATTAAAAACTTCCTGGGGGCCACTGGAATGTTTATTTGCCATCCAACCTGTTGATAAGTTCACAGAGATGGAATGAAGGTACCACACAAAACTTTTGTTGCCCGTGAGAAGCTTTTAATGATCAGTCACTATTATTTCCTATATTGTGGCCCACCTAAGATTTAGATATGCATCATTTTTTGAAATCATGCCATAAAATGAGCTGTCAAAACAGATGCATGGCATGGGCTTGAGGCACATACATCACAATGGGCATCACGGTCAAGGTTCTACTCACCTCGGTAGATCCACTAAAGCCAAGTCTCATAGCAACATCTAGAACACATATACCTATTCTTGGCACAATTGGAACTAAAAGAAGCCCAAATGGAAGTGGACATAGTCTATCATATTTGAGTCCAATCCTACATAAGGCATAATGTCTAGGCACATCTAGATGGAAGAAATTAATCCCTAGTAAGGCATAATGTCTAGGCACATCTAGATGGAAGAAATTAATCCCTAATAAAGAAAAATTATTGTTTGAAGTATGAACCATAAATCGATGATAACTTTTAATTCGGGTATCGTCATAAGATGCATGAACTATGAATTTTTATTGTAACAAGTAATCCAAGGTCAATCCACTCAATGAGCAAGCCGCATTGTCCCATTTTACAAAAAAAAATTATTTATTTTAATTCAAAATTACAGTTTTAGGAAAAACTTACTATTTTTAGTAATTTTTTATTTGAATGTATATATTTCATTTTAGAGTTTTAGCATATGTAGTTTTTTTATAAATTGCTTCTAATCAAATTAAGAATCATTCAGCATGATTAAATTAAGACTTTATATTTTAGTAAAATTTATTGTTTTGGATCAATTCTAATTTAGTCAAATTAGCGCTCCTAATTATGATTTGTTTTTCTTTACAAGTGATGTAATTAGAAAGTTGATTAATAAAATTTTAAAATTTTCTTTTTTATCATGTCAATTCAAGAGTATCCCTATGGCTTTAAAGTTTTGCATAATTGAGATAAACAATAATCTTGCTCCTCATACTCTTCCCTATGTTGATGTGGCAATCCCTACATTTTGATCTCATTAGAGTGGTCTAGGTAAAGAAAATGAGCTCTCATTTTTCATTAGGGATGTGTCCAAGATATGAAATTTATATGAAAATGAAAATTATTTTCCATTGATAGTATAATTAAACTATTTGAATAATAGATTCCACAAAGTAATCATTATTCTTCTCAACATTAAGAATTTTACAAAATAAGAAACATATTAACTATTGTCCAAATAATTTAGAATTCCACTTGCCATTCAAATGTGCACCTTATTTTAGGAATCCCAGTTTTCTATAGCCACCATAAAAATTATCAATGAGTGATATTTATGCTCTTCTAGAATCCAAACGGAATTGACATATCCCAACACACCCAGGAGTTATTGAGGATGTGGAGACTCTGGAACAAAGTTTCAATGTAAAACCCACTTTTCTCTTGTTTGAGAGAAATTGCCCTTGATCTTCATTTTCATCCAATATTTCCTCAGAAATGGTGAACATTCATTTCTACCGAAAAACATTTTACTGAGATAGAAAAGCATTGCTTTGGACTCACCGGTTCATCCTGACTCGGCCAGGGCGTATTAGCCAAATCATGACTTGTCCATGTCAAAGGTAAATTGGACTCAGTCGCCCTAGTCAGTGGTGAATGGGGGATGCTTGTGGTACCAACTAGTATGTGTCATGGAAAAATCCAAGTTGACTAGTAGGAGCCATGTTGGTGTAAAACTGAAGTAATGAAAGAAAAATCAAAATCCATGGATTTTCATTTCCCAGGAACTCCTAGATGCTTTTGCTGATCAGAACTTAAAGTTTCCTCCATCCAAACAACCACACTTCAGTTTGATTGATTACATGAAAATTAGGGAATTGGTGGGCCACGCTTATATTTTATTATTTATCAGTGTCCATACATTGTTTTCTATGGTATAGCCCACCTAATGAGTGGATGGTCCACTGATTTGACCATAAAATGTTATCATGTGTGCCTGTGGCACATTAAGGGCGTCAATAAGGCATACTCCTATACAAGCTTTCAAATAATTCATTAAAAGCTACAGTCATAGTTGGCCGTCCAATTCAAGTGGCCCATAGTGGATGAAGCGTGGGTAAGAATCATAGTTATTTGAGCACACAGTGAGTAACAGGGCTTCACCTTCCTTGAATTTGAACTGTCCTTTCCATGGACAAAAATTGGCGGTTAGGACTGTTGGGATTGAGGTTAAGCCAAAACGATCTGGACGGTTGGTATTGAGGTTGCATGTGGATGCGAATTGCCTGTGCCCTTGCCTACTGGAAGTGAAAGTTATGTGGGGCCTACTGAGATGTCCATGTCATCCACTCTATCTGTTTCGCTAACTCAAAAAATTGAGCCAGATCCAAAACTCAAGTGGCGCCAAAGGAAATAATGGGAAATGACGACCAACCATTGAAATCTTCGTAGAGGTGGGCACAGGAAAGTAGCGTCCCTTCCATTAAGTCATATGTACAGTAGCTACATGTATTTGTACAGGAATAAAATCAAACTGTCCAAATCATTGGCCCACTGCCGACTGGTTTCAGTCTCAGCCACCGTTTTTGTAATTTGGTTTCTTATTCTTCCGTGCACGTATCTCAATCTTGACCGCCCATATGCCAAAACTCTCCACAAAATCACTACACTTTAAAAGATCTTATTAATATTGGATGATCCTAGCCTTAACGATTTTTATTTTTATTCATGGCCCATGCATCGCTGAATTTTCGCCCAGAGCAGATTAGACTCTATCATGTTCTGAATCCCATTCCATACAGTGGGCCATACAAATGGAACACAACTTGAATGATTTGTGCGGTTGGATGATCTAGATCCAATCAATGGACCTCTGCTTGTCCTTGGGAAGTGGAACCTGGCCGTTCATTTAACAAAATGTTGATACTCTGGCTGTGCATAATCACTCATGTGCATGCATACTGAAATTTGTACACGTGGAATATACTTAACTCAAATAAATAGCCCTAATGGTGAAACTCACTTTAGATGGAGCAAGAAAAACTATTCGGAACTGATTCGCTAAATTGGACGGTTAGGATCTGGTACTGTTGGAGAGCTGCGTAGCAGTAGCTGTCCACTTCCAAGTTGTGGATCTCATGGGCCCCACTTGCCATATGGATCATTCCCACCATTCTCTATGATAATTGATAGGATGACCCAAAATTTCAATTCATTGGCCTGAAAATAAATGCAGAATGGCCAAAATATAGCTGTAAAATTGCAAATGATTGAATAGGACAGGATATGCAATTATTTTGAGATTTTCAGGGCATTGTTGGCTACAGGAGACAGGGCCCACCAGATCAATGGTTTGGATCAACGGACAATTTGACTAATCGTACAAACTGAAGGCCGGAGGATGCCATGCATGTCCTTGGTGGAGATCCTATGGTTCCTCTATTATGGTACTAGCTCTCGAGGGCACGCGTGGATCTAGGGGGCCTGATTAGGTAGAGTATGGTGACCTTCCAAACAACCTACTTTCCACAGGAGCGGATTAGCTGTTCCCCGGGTAGCAGCTTAGTGGGTGTTACCCTTACCGTGTGGGGCCCAAATTAATGAATTTCTTTCATATCAACGCCGTCCATCCGTTTTTTAAGATCATTTAGGGACGTTATTCCAAAACTTAAGAAGATCCAAGTCTTGAGTGGACCACACGACTGTAAAAGGTGGTGAATGACCATTAAAAGCATTTGTTAGGCCATGAAAGTTTTTGATCAAGCTAATCTTTGCATTTTCCCTTCATCCAGTTCTGTTTGACCTTATCAACGGATTGGATGACAAATAAACATTATGGATCTTTTTACAGTTGGCTTGAGAAATTTTTAGTGGTAAGCGCTCATTCATCACTGTTTCTTGTGTTGTGGTCCCCCGAATTTGGATGTCCTTAATGTTTGGGAGCCGTCCTAAAATGGGCTGTAAAAACTAATGGACGGAGTGGATATACAACATAACATCCAGGTGGGCCCTACGGTAAGGGTATAACACCTAATCCGGGCCCTCTTTCCATGGTACGCATGGCAGTTCAAGCGCCGAGTGTGGACCACCATACAGTTTGTATGAATCTACACGGTTGCATGTGCAAGATCAGAACCACTCGTCCAGCGATCCTAACAATATACAGACCACACATGAAAAAACTCAGGCCTATACGCCGTAGGATGGGACACACCAGTGTAAATCGAATGAAATGTTCAAATTGTCGGTACATGTGTGTAGACTTGGCAAAATTCAACCTGACCCGGTTTATAACCTAAGTTCAATTTTTGGGTTGACCCAACTCGACCCAGATTTTTATGGGTCGGGTTAGGGTTAAAGGTGACCCGACCCTAGAGGTCGTAATAGGTCAGGTTAGGTCATTTCCGCCTCAACCCTAACCTAACCTAAATTGACTTCGAGTTAGATTTTCCCAACCCTTGCCCAACCCAAATTAAATCGGGTTGGGTCAAGTTGACATGCATTTTAACGATTAACTAACTAATTTGTAGATTAGTTAAAGTAGACTATTTTATATTGATTTTCTTATTACTTAAATAATACATAGGTTTTTTTTCCTCACACACCCTATTGGGAGCAATTCACATGTCTGTCAATTTAATAAACATGTCTGTCAATTTAATAAACATGTGCACACCAATGATCACATTTTATGACATGTAGAACTAAAATGTCATGGGATTTTTTTATTTGTTTCCAGTGCTCGTTTATTGGAGAATTGAAATGGTAGCTAATGGTCCATAAAATAAACTAATAAAATTATCTTAATGGTTATATTTATTTGATTGTTGATAGGAATTTATTATACAGTTAAAATGAAATGATCAAATGGTTCCATTTCAATAATTGTGTCTACAATTTAACTATTTAAAAAGAAAAAACCAAAGGGTCTTGTTGATTGATCCAATGGTCAAAAAATAAAAATAGAATTGTTCAACATTAATTGGATGGTTCAGATGAAATATTAAATGTCAATTTCAAAAAGTTTTACATGCAGGAGTATAAGTACCATTTTCTATTAATGCATTTAAAAAAGTCATTATAAATTCTCTCTTTCGAAAACCTTAACTGCATGTTGCAAAGAGAGGACTTCTTTTAGCCACATGAGAGAGAGAGAGAGAGAGAGAGAGAGAGAGAGAGCTGCTGCTAAATTGCTAACCCCCTTTGCAAACCCTCTTCTAATCCCCCACTCAAGCAAAGGTATTTAAAAGAAAAAGACAGAAGACTGGGCCGCTATTAAACCAATAGTGTGGATCAATTTTTGCACTCCACTTGTTCGAACTAAAGGTCTGAGGTTGTTATTTATAATATGGGGTTGATGATTATAATTTATATGATTTCTTTATAGTTAAGATTATTTTAAAAATGTCTTGAAATGTGCATTTAGCTCGATCAAAAGGCTAAACTGTATGCATTTCAGTATTTGCATAATAGAAATACTCTATAAAAAAACCTTAGTTTTTTTTTTAAGGCACTTACGTACTAATTAAAAATAGATAGTTTGGTTTTCAATTGAATGCTAGTGTTATATGTATTTAGTTTAATATACAAATTAGTTAGTTGATCATGAAAATGCAAGTCAACCCGACCTAACCCGGTTTAATTTGGGTTGGGAAAATCCAACCCAAATTCAATTTGGGTTGGGTTAGGGTTGAGGTCGACCCGACCCGACCTATTGCCACCTCTACATGTGTGCCCCACCTGATGATCATACTTGCCTAATCTTAGAGAGTACAAGCTAATCATTCTAAAAGGGTAAATTTGTCATTTTATAAGGCATAGGCGGACGGGTGTTCGAAAGGGGAGCGGATTAGGTGAGACCCCAGATTTGCTATGGTGGGTGGGACCCCTGCCTGTGGAGCCCACCGTGATGTATCTGACTACATCCATGATGTCCATATTGGAAGCTCATTTTAAGGCATTATCCAAAAAAAATAATAAAAAAAAGCAATCCAAATGGCACACAGGCCATAGTATAAGAAACAAGTAGTAATTAACCATTAAAAACTTCTTGCGGGCTACAAAAGCTTGGGATCAAGATGATAATCATCTAGTCTCTTCATCTAGGTCTTTGTGACCTTATCAACTGGTTGGATGGCAAATAAATATTCCAATCAAATCCATGAAGTTTTTAATGGTCAGTATTCAATCATGACTGTTTCCTATGGTGTGGTCCACCTAAGATTTAAGTCAGCTTCATTTTTTAGATCATTTACTAAAATGAGCTTTCAAAATAGTTGGATAGTGTGGATTTAAGAAACATACATCACTGTGAGCTGCACGGTCAGGGATCCCACCTACCTCCGTGGATCTACGCTCCCAAAAGGAAAGGAGGTCGGATCCTCTGGAGCCTTTGTAAAGAAGCTTTGTCTACCACTCTTGTAATGGGCTACCAAAGATTTTGTATGGATTCTGGACCACCCGTAACGGTCCACCCACCAAGAAAATATAAAGCCCCAAAAATAAGGCCAATCGACCATCACGCCGATCACCATATCAGTTTGGAATTTTTTGGTTGGACCTTACTTTTAATGAAGTGTCCACTCAATGACTGTACAGGAATCATATTAAAGCATCACATCATTATAATGAGCCTTAATTAGGTACTACCTAAGCATGTGTGAGCTGGGAACAAACTGGTATGCATCACATCTGTATTGGTGGAGAACAGACGTGACATATGACAGGTCTCTTTTTGACATTAGTGCGGACGTGACAGGTCTAATCCTATCCCAGCTATGCACATGCTCAGGTAGTACTAATCCGAGCTCATGTGAGTGGGATGGAATACACACAACCCAATAAACCCACGCACACAGTCGAATAGCTTCTACACGGAGGTGAGTAAGTTTCCAGCATGTAAAAAAATAAACTAAAAGAAAAAAAAAAAAAAGTTTTCTGTATGCTAATAACCTTCTTACAGCCAGAAAATCATAAGAGGATTGCGTGGTGAGTAACTCAGCACGAGACGGACTGAGTAAATTCTGTGGGGCCCACAGTGATTTAAGTATTTTATCCACTCTGTGCATCCA
The DNA here is from genome assembly GCA_003013855.2 of Liriodendron chinense. Taxonomy (NCBI): domain Eukaryota; kingdom Viridiplantae; phylum Streptophyta; class Magnoliopsida; order Magnoliales; family Magnoliaceae; genus Liriodendron; species Liriodendron chinense. The sequence goes on along the minus strand of PVNU02000637.1, from coordinate 5,491,933 downwards.
TCTTAACAGATAAATTTAGGTCTGGAACCAAAAAATGAAGCACATCGAAAGCTCAAGTGGACCACACCACAGGAAAAGTGTGAACTGAATGTCCACTGTTGAAAAATTATTAAGGGCCGCAAAAGTTTTGGATCAAGCTGATATTTGTGTTTTCCCTTCATCCATGCCTATGTGATCTTATGAACAGGTTGGTTAGGAAAAGTGTGAACTGAATGTCCACCGTTGAAAAATTATTAAGGGCCGCAAAAGTTTTGGATCAAGCTGATATTTGTGTTTTCCCTTCATCCATGCCTATGTGATCTTATGAACAGGTTGGATGACAAATAACCATCACTGTGGGGCCTAGGAATGTTTCAACGGTGGAAATCATTATTCCCACTGTTTCTTGTGGCATGGTCCACTTGAGCTTTGGATATGCTTCATTTTCGGCTCGACCCCTAAAATGAGCTGGGAAAACGGATGGACGGCGTGGATAAACCACATACCTTCACGGTGGGCCCAACAGAGTTTACTCAGTACGGTAAGGAAGGCTGGGCACCTATAACTTGCCTTACCAGGGATGCGGATTGCGTCCGACCTTGGTCGGACCTTTAAGCGTCCGACCAAAACTGTTTCGTGAACCACTGTGATGTATCGGTTTATCCAAGCCGTCCATCCCTCTTATAAGATCATGTTAAGGTACGAGGCCAGCAATATGTAAGATCCAACGCTGTAGTCCACCACACCAAATAGTAAGCTTGGGTTGCATTAAATGCTCGTTAAATGCACGTAGCATAATTCAAGTTGCATTCACTGCAAGAGTTATCTCTGGTGTGGACCATAACACCGTTGGATCTACCTCAAGTTTGGGCTCGTCCCTTAACATGATCTCAGAAAATGAGTGGACAGCGTGGATAAACTGATACATCACGGTGGGCCCTCGTATAGATCTGGTCGGACGCAATCCGCGTCCGCATTACTAGATGCGAAAGCAACAATAAGGGGTATTTAAGAAAGGGAATTGTTTGACACTCTGGCGGCTTGATACGCAGGTACGGAGGCATATGTTAACCCAAATTAAAACGAATAAATTGTGGGACACACTGAAAATAATTCACAGCCTTAAAATCAGATTGGTTTAAACAATTCTAATGTCTGATTGGTGGACACTTGTTTTCGAAAATAGGACAGTCGGATTTTTTTAACCGTTCAGGAAATGTCCCCTAATCCCATAGAAAATCAAATGTAGGAGGTTAGATAATTAAATAATATTTAAGTAATTTATAATTGCCTTGGTATCATCCATCACACTCTACGAGAGTATCAAAGCTTTTCTCCATTATTATCATTATTATTGTTGTTGTTGTTGTTGTTATGCTGATTGGTCAAAATGCCACCATCAAAGGCATGAAAATCTTATGCCAGTTGGCTCCTTTGGTGACCTGATACTATAGCTAGAGTTGTACACAAGTTGAATAAGCTCGAAAAACTTGCTCGACTCGGCTCGGATTATAAGTGAGTTTGAGCTAGGTCGAGTCATTTTTTAGGTGCTCGAATGAATTTGAGCCGAGCATCGAGCATGGCCACGCTCGACTCAGCTTGGTTCGAATATTAGCTCGAACTCGACTCGATTTGACTCAGCTTGTTGACTTAGAGTATAAATATAAAAAAAAAACACATAATTTTATTTCTAATCTACCCGCCCGAGCGCCTTCCTCTCTCGACTCTCCCTATCCCTAATCCTCCCTCACTGAGCTTGACAGTCGACCACACCGGTCCCACTCCTTCCCTCCCTCCCTTTTTAGCTCGACAGCCAACCAACCACCCCCGAACTGCCTTAAGATGTTGACCCGCTACCCACTGCCTGTGTGGTCACCCACTACCATCAGCCATCCCTAAGTTGCTTTGTTAGCCTGAATCCTTGATCTCTCCTCCTTTCATTTTTTTTGTTGTTTGGTAAGTTCTTTTTTCCTTCCAATTTTTTCTTGTCCCTTTTTCTTGAACTCCCTCTTAGTCCATTCTATTTTTTTTTTAATTTAATTTTTGGCCATCCAACTGACAACCGGCTTGAAAGACTCTAACTCGGACTCGGCTCGACCTCACTCGGTTTGCTAATCGAGCAAGTCTACTTTTGACTCAACCGAGTCGAGTCAAGCAACGAGGAGGGGCTGGGTAGTTCGAGCCGAGCAACAAGCAGGGCAAAGCTCGACTCGACTTGGCTCGTGTATAGCTCTACCCGCGACACATCATAATGTATCCAGGGAACTATTGAGCTTGGTGGATTCGTGACTTTAGATCCTAAGAATCACAGAGCTTAGTGGATCCGTGATTGTGGGGCCCACTGTGATGTATGTGATTTATATCCACGGCATCCATCCCTCATGAGCCCAAAAGTAAGTTAAATCCAAATCTTAGGTGGACCACACCATAGGAAATAATGGTGATTAAAAACCCAACATTAAAAACTTCCCGAGACCCACTGTATTATTTATTTGCCATCCAACTTGTTGATTAGGTCACAAAGACCTGGATGAAGGAAAAACACAAATATTAACTTGATCTAAAACTTTTGTGGCCCTAAGAAATTTTTAGCACTTAGTGTTTGTGGATGTCGGATCGCGCTCATGCGTGGGAGGGCCCTACTATGTTTTCTTTGGCTTGCGTTTGGTTCTTGCTTGTTTGTAAGGTGCACCGTTGCAATGATTTTTTTCCTTGGCTTTGCTTGCTTTGGTTATTCAAAAACCTTTCTAAGGATGACTGAACGACGTTCTTGGACTTGGTATATTTAACGGAATTGCCACCAGCCAAAAAGAGGCCTTAGAATCCATAGTCGTTTATAACCTGTGAAAACATCAGAATGACAAGGGTATTCCAAAGAACCTTAGGTCTCAAAATGATTCCCATTTGGATAAGTTGGTTTGCGCCGTGCATTCTGGGTAAGGGCCGCGGTTACGACAATGGGAGGTGTTAGGCACCCCTGACCGCCCGTGCAACGCACGGTCTCTACTTTGCGAGGCTTAATAATTTATGGAGGGATTCTAAAGAGTGTTCAAACCCATAGGGTTAGGCCATACTTCGCAGGCTTTTTAGGGCCAGGGTAGGCAAAATAACAAAGGCAGCAGTAGTATAATAGAGGTTAGGCCATACTTCGCAGGCTTTTTAGAGCCAGGGTAGGCAAAATAACAAAGGCAGCAGTAGTATAATAGAGGTTAGGCCAAACTTCGCAGGCTTTTTAAGGCCCAGGTTGACAAAATATTAAAAAAAGAAAAACAAGATAAAGTATGAGTGGGTGTAGATGTGGTAGAAGTGTAAGGAATTTGTGGAGTAGAATACGGTTTGATTTTTGAGATTTCAGAGAAAAAACGGGGAAGTCAGACACTCTTTAGTATGAGTGGGTGTAGATGTGGTAGAAGTGTAAGGAATTTGTGGAGTAGAATACGGTTTGATTTTTGAGATTTCAGAGAAAAAACGGGGAAGTCAGACACTCTTTACAAGGAAAGAGATGGTCGGATGTCCCTGCCTTCAACCCTATTCATGGATTTCAACATCGGCAGTGACTTTTGTCTAATCGGTTAAAAGAAGTGGAATTAGACAAAGGATGGAGGCAGATAACGAATGTTCAAAGTGTCGGACTTTGAACTTTGTCAGCGTGCTAGAAGCGTGTAAGCATACCAATAGTAAGGACTCCCGAGATCGGGATGTTTGGTTGGGCTGATGAAATTTCCATCGTTGATTACGCGGAATCTGCCTCAGGCTTCTGGCGACTCTAAACTATAGTTTTCTCCACCACTACTAGCTCTCCTCCCTTGCTTAGATTGGAGCTGTTTAATAGGCTTAGGGCCGTCGGTACTTCGCGTTTGATGTCGAGTGGACCATGCATCGCTAGCGGGCGTCACGCTGTGACTGGAGGATCAAGCGGTGGAAGATAGGTGGCGCGCGACAAATTTTGGTGGAATTCAGATGCATTTACTGAGTAACCACATCCACGACTAAGGAACTGCATCCATGGATGCGGTTACTTAGTAAACGCATACAAAATATAATTTTATTTTATATTTATGCCTTGCAGGAGCCTTCAAGGTTGTACTCCACCATATGAGTTTATGCTAATGCGTCCTTGTTCTGATCAATCCATACCAACGGATAGCCTCAGGGCGTTGTTTAAGCCAAATGGCAGTGATCTCCAACAAATAGGGTCGAGCGCATCTAAAGGTGGGGGTGTCGCCACGTTAAGGTGTCCCCACTCAGAAAGACTGCATCCATGGATGCAGACTACACAATCATCACATCCACAGATGCAGTACCCCAAGTGGGGTGCCTACAGAGTTCAATCACCACTAGTTTTATGCTTCATTTTTGGGCTCATGCTTTAACATGAGTTGGCAAGACAAAAGGATATCATGAATATACAACACATGTATCATTATGGCCCCATAGTCACGGATCCATCGTGCTCGGTAGTTTCCTATGTTGGAGATCCGGCCCTATAGAAGCACCTTAATTTAGATTGAAACAAATAAGATAATGAAAATCCAAGCAAACAGACAAAGAACACACAATTTTTACATGGAAAACCGTTGTGGAAACAAACCGTGGTACAAAGTGATGATCAATTTTCTATTTAAAGAGGATTATAGGGATGAAGAGAGCTTACAGCCAACCCCCCCGGCTCTCTCTCTCTCGGGGGCTCGTAAAAATATAAAAAAATAAAAGTAAAATTTGTAACTCACTCTTAACCCCAGCAAAACAACCCTAAATGCTGCCCTTTCATGAAGGGAATATAAAAATACACATCCAACAATCCACTAACACTTAAGCCTTATTAGCATATGAAACATGGGCTCATAAAAGTGAATAGAACCAATAGTAATTTTGGTGTCACAATTTTAATACTCTAGTGGATTCAAATCCACATTCCACAAGATGACTCTGTCAATAAAATGAGGTCTTAAGTCATCTTTTTAATATCAGGCATTTAAAGTGTAATTAAGGGCATTATATGGAATATAGGGTGTGGCATGTGTAACACATGTAGAAAGAAAAAAATAAGGACATCTTTTTGTTAGTCATGCAATGCACCCACCCTGTTAGCTACACAACACACCCATACAATTAGTCACACAATGTACCGATCCACCGATGGGCTTAGTCTGTCTTCTTAACATTGGAACATGAGACCTGTTGTTAAATGCCAAGGTGTCTTCCAGCTGGGTTAGTAGGCGAGAAAAATAGAGACGTACTATGGAGCCATTTGGATGGGAGTAAATGATAGGAATTAGAGTAAATGGGGTAAGAGGTATGTTTGGATGGGAGTAAATGACAGGAATTAGAGTAAATGGGGTAAGAGGTATGTTTGGATGGGAGTAAGTGGAGGTAAATCGAATTAGGAGCGAATGAATTGGGAGTAAACGAAGTTGATTTGAAATCCCGAGGAGAGATTTGGGAGTAAATGGGGTGAAATGCCTTTTTTTGGGCTCCCTTGGAGAACCACACAAGTAAACAAATGTGTTTCTATGCACATGTCCACCGTATACATGGCATGCCGATGATACTCCGAAATAATTCCAGTTATCAGCTAACAACTAAATTTACACTAATAGAATTGGGAGCGAATGAATTGAGAGTAAATGGAGTTGATTTAAAAACCCAATGAGAGATTTGGGAGTAAATGGGGTGAAATGCCTTTTTAGGCTCCCTTGGAGAATTGCACAAGTAAACAAAGGTGTCTCTATGCACATGTCCACCGTACACTTGGCATGCCGATGATACTCTTAAATAATTTTGGTTATCAGCTAATAACTAAATTTACATCAATAGAATGAGCCAAACTATCCAAATGCTGGCTATTTAAATGGACAGTTAAAAAAAAGTTGGCAAGTTGCTTATTTGTGATCCTCACGTTTGTAGCCTACCTAAGGCTTGAGATTTCCTAATTTTTTGCTAAAGTATAAATTTCATCGTGGTTATTATAATCATTTTACTAAGTATCACATATATACACTACTATGTTCTCATGGATATATTGAAAGTTTCCAATGCATTCCAATTCCTCCCATCCAAACATAATATTTTGATTCCAATGCATTTTTTTCTACTCTCATCCAAACACAATTGACTAAATCATTGATACTTGAAATGGGAGTAAATATAAAATGGATTCCATTTATCTTCATTTACAAGCTCTCAAATAAGCCTTAAAGGAAAGGGTATAAGCCACAAGCTATAAGTTGAAAGATAAAGAATCAATGACAAGGGTTCAATCCCATGGCCTAGTTTTCGGCATTATATCTACATGGTTTTTGTCTGACATCCTCACATGTTAGATTACAGGATATGTATGTACATGTATAACTATACCTATCATAGACCCTTATACGTATGGATTATGTTAAAACTATATTGTGGAAAAAAGATTTTTACAAAAAAACTACCTATTTACTATAGAATTTAGATTCCAGTACTTTTTCAAGAGGGTTTTTTATAAGCTACCTCATTAATCCATGTAATTTCTTTTAAAATTTTCAAGGGTGGCTCTGATTAGCCATGCAAGCAATGGGGTCAGTGACTTAGGCGGGCTCCACCATGGTGTTTATGTGAATTCCACCTTAACCACTAGGTGAGTCAGCCCCTTTTAGGCCTAGGGCCAAAAGCTCAACTCCATCCGTGATTTTGTTGAACCGTATGATTGGAAACAATGTACAAGGCAATATTCATCGAATAAACAATGTACAAGGGTTGGATTTCACATAGACATCATGGAGGGACTCGTCGGAGCTATTGGCCCCTTTGCTCACATTGCCTTACCTGATTGGCATTAATAAATATAATAGAAAGTATTCTAATAGTAATTACTTTGATTTATGATATAGCTTATTGAAGACCTTTTTGAGAAAGGTACCGGATGCAAATTTTATATTAAATACTTTTTTATAAAAAAAAAATTATGATGCTTATATTTTATAGAAAACTACTCAAACATTGAGATCTATAAAAGATTTTAATAGATATACATGAATTCACCCATATAGCTATAGTTGTACATGTACACTATCCAATAACTTAAGTATCGCATTGATGGTATATATAACTGTAAGATGGTTTGTCCAAGTGGCTCGACCCACTGGAAGATAGAAAGGTGGGCTCTAGTAATTTCCAAATTATTTATTTTCTCTTGCAAATTGTTGGCATTTATGGTTATATCTCAATAAAATAGGTTAAGGACTCGTGATCAGATATCGAATTTCGAGCACCAATCTGTAGAGTGCAGAGAAATATTGCGAGAGGAAAATTAAGTTCCATCACTACCACACGATTTACAATATGAACCTTATTTAGAGAAAAGTGTTCACCTAACCTATTTTATGCCATTGAAAGGAATAACTCTTTTTTGGTGATGTGAGACGCATCTAAAAAGATCTAACAACCAAGCCCTCATCTTTTGCTGCTGTTGGATTCAAATAATTGCTTTAATGCAGAGCATTTTTAACAATACAATATCATCATGATAGTCCTATAAAGTCTTTGTTGCGTGATTTCACTTACCAGTAGCACCCCACACCCACGCACTCACACTGTAGTGAGATATCTCCGTATATGGACCTAGACCTCATGTTGAAACTCCTGGAATCTACCACCGAGGCAGGGACTCGAACCCCAATGGTATTTAATTTTGAAATGTTTCCTACCTCTTCAATGCTTAAAGATTAACTATTGGGGCCATGTGATAAGCAATGTACAGCGATCCCAACTAACCTTCCCTTTCCAATAAGAGAAACTTTCATTCTCTGGCAGTGTGATGGATGGTACACAGGCGCGTGGAAATTACTTAAAAATTTTATGCTCGTGGCATACATAGCAATTCAAATTAAACCGTCCAAATTAATTGTGCCCATTTAGATGTATCATGAACCCAAAATTACATTTATTTGATTATCTCACTACCCGGTTGATGAACATTTATTGGATGTTTAAAAATGAAATATTCAATGGCCTTATTTTCACAAACAAATGTCCACAAATCAGAGACTATAGGATTGTTCAACGAATCAGATTTTTAAACTGCAATTCAGTGGCAGTGGGATCCACAAGTTGGTTTAGTTTGAGTTATTTCTAAGTCTCTGTGTATCAAGCATCATATGCAGCCAGAGTATTAAATAATTCCCTTTCTTTAATCTACCACCGTCCAAACTCTCAAGTCCTCGCTCCTTTATCGCCTTGCTGACCATTCTCTCTCATGACCTCATTTCCGTGCGAGCTGTCCAATGCTTATCCTTTTTTCTTCTTCTTTTTTTTCTAATAATTTCATGGACTGTTTGGACGCATGTAATCCTGATTTTGGCGAAATGCCAAGGCGAATCGCACAAGATAATATTGAAGAGGTAATTCGTGTCATTCGTGGGGCCCACAAGATGAGTGGGCCAACCCTTTTATTGCCAGGACATGTTCTAGGCATGCCTTATTTGAGGAGTGGCTTGGATATTACACACGTGTGCCGTGTTGGCACATGCGTTTCAATCTCTCATGCGATTAGTGTGCTGGCTCAACTGGACCTTGTAATAAAATCTACGGTTCTCAAGGTGGCGACATGAGCACCGTCCAATTCAGTCACAAGCTTGCTTGACTAGCTCGACCCAGCGGTGATGGTTGATGGATGGCCCACCTTGATTATATCATAAAAAAAAGAAATTGGGCATCTCTTTACAATTTTCCATTTGGAACAAAGCGCCGTAGTTTGGGACCTACGGTGATGACAAAAGGGGCATTAATAGGGGTATTCTATGGTCCACAAAAGAACTAGTGCGAGAATCTAGGTGGCAGAATAATCAATCAATCAGGACCGTTCATCCAGATTCCCCTACTTTGGATGGAAAATGGTTCAAAGTATAAATTCATCAGATGATCTCAGCCATCTTATCAGTGTCCTTAAGAACGACGGTTGTAAAAAAAAAAAGATTACTGATAGTCCTGCCCGCATTCATTGCTAGAAAGCGAAGAAGAGAGATGGATGGGATTACCTAATCATATTTGATTTTTGCGACAGCTCATCAATGATTGGTATCGTTTGAACGGATGGATGTCACGGATCAATTCATCACCCTGCCACGTGTACTGTGGAAAGATGGATCTACCATATTCGCGTTCTTCCAGCTCTAAGATATCATCTCCCTTGGTCAAAAACCTACCTTGAATGGCCACATCGAAAAGATCATCCAATCAGGCAACCGTTCATTCACAGTACGCGTAGGACCGGATCCAGTGGGCCACACTATCAATGGGACATTCCTTGATAGTATTCCAGATTTAAAGATCATGATCAATGGCCCACAAATAGATGGTCGCGTAGATATACAGTAGCGGTTCATATTCAACAGAAAATATTCCCAATCTGGGAGATTTAGGGGATTCCCTGACTCTTATGGCAGGCTGAACAGACCAAATGGTCTAGATCAGCGAACTCGGTGTGTTGGGCGAATCATGTATGCCACATGTACAGAATCCTCCCATCCTATGTCAGGAAAGAAAAGAATAGGGTAAGGAGCAGGGATAATGATAATGTACCATGGATGACAGGCAAGAAGCTTAGGGAAGTTGATGACACAAAAAGACCCTTACATGATTACACCCACATGGGGTCCCAAGTTGAACGGGTCAACAAGCTAGCCCTGACCTGATCAATGGTTCAGATCGCATCGCTGAAGATTTTTTACATGATGACCCCCAGTGGTTTGAGACTCTACTTTGGCCCATTCCATCACTCTTTGAGACTTTTGGCCTGTTGGAGGGGACTACCTGTGGAAAAGACAACCTAGATCACTGTGAGAACCGCCACGAGGTGGAAAGGGCTACAGGCACCATGGTTTTGGAACTTCAACCAAAAAAAAAAAAAAAAGACATCAACTTCCACTAGATGTTCATCTGGGTGTGTCAGGTCGACTTCAAGACTCGATCCGACTCGACTCCATAATTAATAATTATAAAAAATATCAGGAACAGTAAAAAAAAAAAAAAAATTTAAGGTAGTTGGATAAGTACTAAGAAATATAAAACAGCAAAGTGACGAGTAGCTTGCTGCTCCAGAGCATCCATTCATTGTGGAGTTCACAGGTTTTGACTCCCTCCGCCTCTTCTATTTTATAAAAAGGTAGCACGACAAGGGGAGTGAGTCGGCCTGAGTCACCATGAGTGGAGACAAGTCAACTGAGTTAGTGAGTTAAAGTCTTCCCGAGTCACTCTCAGAAATGAGTTTCATAATGATTCCGCTCGAAATCTTGCAAGGCTTGTAAACTCTCAGAACTGAGTTTCAAGTCGAGTCAGTGAGTTTTAGAACTATGAGCTAGACAAAGGTCAGAGTGAGAGCCATAAAGAGCAGGTCCCATGGTCATCAGTGGCAAAGTCGATGATTTATAAGGGCTAGCTTGACAGTCCTGGGGCTTGTCTTGCTCTTGCTGGTTTAGGTTCTTACCAATGAGAGAACCACTAATGTTTTCCCTTTTCGGCATACCCTGAAATGGGGGAGGGAACAGATTGCCCACTGCCCAGTATGGGAACACGTGGTGACTCAAGATCAGCTTTCATTGCATCTCTGCATATTGGGGCCCATTTTTCAGATATTTACACCACGATTGGATCCTTGCATTGGTGAATCCTGAATTGGCCAAATACAAGATGTCAGCCAAGCAAAACACTGGCCCATCAACAATCCACTGCCCCCTGAAGCAACTACCTTACGATTGACCAATACACAAATCCAAAACGAACCTTAACACATAACTTCTCTGCAGGAACAAACGTTTGGCTCCTGCCAAATAGTACAGCCGTTCTCACTTCTGAGCGTAAAGCCCCACCAGGAGCATAAGCATTGGATGAATCGACTCATGCACCGGTTCATTAGTCCACCTAAACAATCCAACATTCTGCAATGATCAAAATAATACTCACAGTTGCTCTGATTTGGTCGAAAAATCATCATTGTTCCACGCAAGTGCAAGTTCTTAGCACTCATAAATTGGCAAAAGATTGATTTGTTAACTGGCTACACCTAGAATGGTTCCACCGCAATCTCCAACTTACGTGTAATGAACATAACCCTGCACCAGGTGGTCCATGGTGGGGCTCCCTTGGAAAAAATCATTTTGATCAGACAATCCTAAATGTCCAATGCGTGGCTATGATAGAAAAAGGCTTATCGGTGGGCCCACTGAGCATACAGTAATAAGTTCAATTATTGTACATAAATTTTGGCCTAGTACAAGAATATATGTTAGTGACAGCTCAAGAGGGCTTACATGTAAACAAAGACCAACCAGCTCAAACCTTGTGGGCATACAACACACTGGTAGCTGAGTCACATCATGAGACTTGACTCTATTTGGGCTTTAAAACAGCTCATCAAGGAACTCGGCCCATTGGCATCCTTTGAGAACAACACCCCACTCATTTTCCTTGGCTTCATTAACTTAAAAACAAGTGCTGTTATTTGGAACAACCTCCACTCTCAAAAATAGAAAAATGAAGCATACCTCTGCAAATTCACCAATACCTTCTCGCCCTGAGAAGAGTGTTTGGGTCCCGAACAGATTAAGTACAGCCTACCCAATCTGATTTGGCAATATCTTCGTTCCTCAAATCTCCATGGACAAATACCTTGGGCTCCTTCAGCTGTTACCATGAAATTACGAAAAAGATGGTTAAATAATCGTGGATTTTCTTTGTAATGAAATAGATGTGGATTTGTTCTCCAAGCCACAAATTAGCACCAATGCCTTTTTTGTAGGATTACCATAAGAAGAAGAATGGGTAAACTTACAAGGACAACTAGCGGGAATCGCATTTGCAATCGAACCTTTGAGAATCCATTGACAGAAAATAAACACTTGAACCCATCAATATTAGAATGCTCGCTGTTACAAGAATGAGAAAAGGAAGATCAAAACAATGAAGCAGGAGATGTATGTATGTGGAACTAGTACCGGGTCAATCCACATATGCAGGTATTAAAGAATGCACGTCTATAGAGAATCCAAACACGCTTGCCTACCCGTTGTTTTCGCATTGTGTTTGCATTTTGGCGCACTCTTTTAGGGACCGAAAATTTTAGGTGGGTCCACGATGATTGTTCGTTTCTATGCATAAGCATAATAGGATAACAGATAGTGAAAGAGCCAATGCACACAAAAGGAAGCATAAACATGCATAGGACACTTGTGATTATTGTGCATCAGCTCATGGCAAAGCAGGTTCACTTGTGTACTGAGAACTGATCACCTGCAGACAATAGTACCACAACTTGTTATACTGTACCATCTTCCCTACCAAAATGTCACTTATTTACAAAATCAGTACCCTGAAAAGAATAGGCTCCACATCCACAATGAAGAACACCCTCCTAGAAAATCAGGCTGATTTAGTCGCTGGGTAGGCCACACGTATGTTGGGACAAACTGTCGGTTCACCTGATGAGCAAAACAGCCTTATTTTTGTGTCAGGAATCTTCATGATGAAGCCTACTGCTTTAATGGTACTGATGTTCTAAACAAGTGGCATGTTGACGGTAAAGATGGAACAGTACCACTAGTTGTGGTACTGTTTCCTGTAGGTGATCAGTTCTTGAGAAGCCAAGGCTGCGGATTTGCTTCCACTCCCATTTTCACTAACTTTCAGTTGTCACATGTCCTTAGAACCCCTGTAACTAGGGTTAAAGCTAGGCTAGCACTGCCCAGCTTGCTTTGGCCCAGTTTTGGGCTGAGCTCTGAGCTCAAGGCCATGGGTTGATCTTTCAAAAAAAAAAAAGCCCGTGGGTTGGGCTTCACCTGGGCCTAAGTTCTAGACTCAAGAACTGATTAAGCTAAACCTAAGCTAGTATCTGCCTGAAGGTCCAACAAGCAAGCCTGGCAGCCCAATTTATTTAACATTGGTGAGCTGAGCATTTTTCTGGCAGGCTTGCTCATGTGACCTTAGGTCATGGGCTGGACCTATATGCCTCAGCGATATGGATATGGATATCAATAAATTGGAGCCGATAAATGATAAAGAGTTTTTTTTTTTTTTTTTTGGAATACATGAGAAAATTGGCTTTTTCTTTTTTCTTCTTTGATGAATGACACAAGAAAATTGTCAAGAAACTAAAAAAACCTAGTATAGTAGGGTACGATTAGACCATCAACTACTGGGATCACATAAGTAAGGTCGCATGATGATATAGAAAGTTATATTATTATATGAATATTAATTTATAAAAGCATAAAGTGTAGAAAACAAGTTAGAAAATTAAAACTACATTAAAACCATAAAGTAAATATGTTTTAGACAGTGTTCGTCCCAAACTCCATCAAAGTACAGGTGACTTGAGACATTTATGACAAACGTCTGGTACGTCAATTTTTCTCATATAAATGGAGTGTCCTTGTTACATGGGAGCATGGATACTCACTTTAGAAGGTAGGTGAAATTTCTGTACTGAAATTCTTCCATCACAATCCCTTCTTCTTTAGAATACCTGCGCTCATACAAGAGGGTTGTGGTAGTTAGGGTATAATTGTGATGACAGCAGACTTAAAAATTCCTACACCTTAAACTAAATAAGGAGAATTGACTTTCCAATATTCAACAAAAGTGGGTTCTTCACAAATTTCTAAACATGCAAAAGTGCATTACCTAGCTTATTTCATCGTATCAATATGGCTTTTCTGGTTTGCTGAGAAATTAAGCATGAGGGATCACGGTTGTATTATCATTTGGTCAGTCTTACTGTTTGTTTATTTTTCCACATAAATTGAACATCAAGCTGCCAAAAGTATTTTTTAACGATAAGCATCTGGCCAACCATATATCGGCTTGCAGTTGCTTGATAGCTTGCAACGGAAGATATATTGGCATGGTGGAACATGCGTGGATATTTTTCAGTTTTAACTTTATCTTCTGCATCTGGGAAATTAAATTGCTAAACAAGTATTTAAAACGGGAGAATTATAAGCTGCTCGGGCCCCAAGTGGTATAGTACTTGATGCGGGCACAAGATCATTTCAAGTGTACCAATGAAGAAAGCGCCAACCACAAGCACCGTCCTTGTGTATAGGCGACTATTGAGGAGCTGAAGACCCTCCACATGTGATCAGACACATAGAAGACCCCATCCAGGGAGGACACATGTGAAGGAAGAATGGAGAAACATGACTGAAGAGCTGAAGACTTCGGGCGCCCGACCATTGCCTTCGGGCGCCCGAGTTTGGCCTCTCGAGCGCCCGAAACTCTCTGCACGTTTTTGGACGTCTTTGGGCGCCCGACCGAGCGCCCGAACTTTCCTGCACTTTTGGTTATTTGCGCGTTTTGCTTAGTTTTAGGGGTAATTTGAACTTTTTACTTGTTTTATTTGTTTATTTAAGTGGGCTAGGCCTTAAACACGAAATTAACTTTGATTATTGATTAATGAAAAGCCTCTTGAAGCTTTCCTCTTCCTCTCTCTCTCTCTCATGGTGATTCTTCTCCTCCTTGATCTTCTTCTTCTGATTTCTTCTTGTGCCCCTCCAAATTCTTCAAGGTAATCATTTTCCTCTTTTTATATTCTATTTTGCCAATCCTTCCTCGATCAAAACTTTGGGAATCAAAATAAACCCTAAAACCCCAAATTCCCAAATCCCTAATCCGAGAAACTTCCTAATTCTTCGGACTAGTGATTTTCATTGATCGATTGGGTAAAGCCATGCAAGGTCGGGAGGTTCCATCCCTCGCCGGATCCAATCTATGCACTAATTGAATCCTATACTCCATGGTTGTGATGATGGCCCGTCCCATTGCTTGTTTCCTTATGATTTCTTTAGTTTGTGATGAATGATGCTAAATTTTACTATTATTATTGCTTTTACTTCCGCTGGATAATTATGTTCATGAGCATGCATCATATTTAGGGCTGTCCTGCATCAGTACTGGTCCAGGTTTGTGTTTGTAAAAGTGAGGCCCACAGTTAAGTTATCAAAACTGTTAATCGGATAGGCATTCACTGAGGAGGCATGGATGCCTCATGAACCAAAATGGCCCAGATGGAAAGATCCCAGCTATATAATATTTGGCTATTTTCTTAGGTTATATGTGAACCATTGCTGAATTTTCTTTCTTAACCATCCACCTACTGAAAGGTTAGGATTCTTCTGATTAACAGAGCTTTGGTGCACATGCCATCAACAGTGGGCCCAAATATCAACTGTTTGGATCATGGAACCAAGGACAGGTGGGCCCCACTTAACAAACTGAAAACCCAAACAGTAGTGTACAACCTTTCAGCCTGAACAATGTACAATAATCTTAAAAACAGACCCATCTTTATCTTATATATTAGGCAGAAGTTAGGCTTTTCCCATTTTATTCATCCTCTTGAACTTTTTTTTTTTGTGTCTACCATTGGACTACGTCCCCTATTCGTCCGCTTGAACCTAAATTCCCTTTTTATGTTCCATTATAATCACAATAAAGTAGCTTAATGGTCTAGCTACCACACATATTTCCATAAATACCCTTCAACAAACCTGTAGTCTTTCAACCTCATTCAAACATATCTCCAGTTGTGAAATGATGGGGCACTCCCATACAGTGGATCATGCAATAGAGAATGGATTAACCTTCAGCTCAACATATTTTCTTGTATCCGGAGGTTTCATTTTAAATGCTCTTTGACTTCGTGATGATTTTCAAGTATATATTTTAGAGGTAGTCGGAATAGGTGGCATTTTCACCAAAAAGGAGGAGAAGAAAAATTGTTTTGGGTTTCTACAGCATAAAGCTACCATGTAGCTGCACCAGCATGGTTTGCCATCATTTACCAATTGTTTCGGAGTATGTTCAATGGTGGTAATTGTCGAAACCATCAGAAGATTAACTCAACAATGAAAAACATCCACAGTCTTTTCATACTATCAAAAGGTTTTGGGTTAAATAGAACCAAAGTAACAGTTTTTTGTATAACAGATATTTCATTAAATGGTAACAGCTTATTTATATAATTTTGTATGCAAATTTCTCTGGGAAATTTTTGGTATCTGAAGTCATCTCTTCAGGTTTTTGGGACGTGTACCATGAATGCAAGCTGAACACGAATTAAACGTCATCCTCATCCTCATCTAAGCCTTATCCCAAGATTCCCAACTAAGTGTGGTTGGCTACATAAATCCAGTTCCGCCATCCCACTCTATCTAGGACCATATCCTTAGATAAACCACAGGTCTTCAAATCTTTTCTTACTACCTCCACCCATGTCCTTTTGAAGCACAAATATATCAATGGATTTGCTTTTCAGTCTCAATCCTCCAACATCTACTTGTGACTATCACAGTTAGTTATCATACTACTCTTTTAGGTTTAAAAACTTACACAAATGGATATTAGGGAATAGCGTGAGTGACAACCTCTTGTTGAGAAGGAAAAAAGAGGGAGAATAAAAAGTGGCACAAGCATTATTGTTTCAATAATAACAAAGAAATAGAAACTCCCGCAGGATGACCTGTGTTGATTGAATTTTACAGAAAGCACCAGTTTTACTCTAACATGTAAATCACATTTCCTTTGAAGTGGCAAGGAAGCATACCTCCAAGGAAAATCATTTTCACAGAAGCGAGAAATCCCATTCATTGCTGCAAAGGAGTCAATGTGAACCCACTGATTTGTTGTATTGTTACAATGGCCTACCAAAATAGGGATTAATCAGTTATCCCAAATACACACAACAAAAATGTTAATGAATGGGAAGGAAAATCAAAGGAATGCTTAATGTCAGGATGCATTCTCTTTTTTAAGAGTCAATGTCAGGATGCCTATTGTTCTGAATTTTGAATTCGCTTACAGTTTGATATCAGGCCCCAGAGATTTGTAAATGCTGAAAAGTTTGGTTGAGCCTCTTGAAAATGTAATGGTAAGTCGGGTAAAAGGATGATAGTGCTTTTCTAAGCCTAAATTGGATGCATCTTTTTTAACATAAATGGATTTTATTAGAAACAAAATGCCAGAAAGGGCAAAGTCCCCCTAAGGAGCACGGTGGACAAAAACAACCATCTTACATGAGAATTCCCCGGCTGTCCCTATAGAAGCCATCCCTCCTAAACCCCACAAACTCTTTTAGGGGCTGTTTGGTAGCAAGAAAAGTTGGAGCCCAAACTGCATTGTCCAGGCTTACAGTGGTTAGGGAAGAAGTTGGGCATTTGTTGAGAGATATCCTAAGCAAGGATCCCAAGAAGATCACGAACAGCTCATCTCTTTTTGACATTTAGCCGGGTCTTCCTTGTCTTTACAAGGAGTAGGTTTCTGGCAAGCCTAGACACCATTTTCTCCCTCTCTCCATCGGCCCATGTGTGGTGACATTTAATCAATCAATGGCATTCAAATCATGATTTTAGGCCCTCAGATCAAATCAAGTTTACCTAGATTGTGGATCACTTCAGTACATGGTATGGGAATAGGTATGCGGTACGCTACTTCCTCCAATTTGTTGTGCACTAGAGGTATGATCATACGCATCACTCCAATACATACGCTATGCATGCAATTTATATATGAAATGATGAATGTTATTGTGATAGACCCCTTGTGGTTAGTGTTATATTATAACTAGAAAGATAATTGTACAAATCTCTAATTGTATGTATAACTATCATTACTCAATCTATAGTAAGAACAAATAGCAATAATTTGGGTCGATAAATAGCGATTTGGATCACAAATGACCCATAATCCAGAATGGACCCATACTCTAGAATGTAAAACATGGCGGGTTTTGAGTTTTAGGTAACATTGGATCAAAATCAACCTAATTCACAGCATAGGTGGGTCACATGATGGGCAACATTGAAGATGGCGACACACCAAACATTGTTTGTGGGCTCATAAGATTGTCTAAATATTGAATCCAACCTGTTAATCAGGTACCTCCCACCAGGAGGAATATACCAAATATTTTGATGATTGGGGTGGGCTAGAACACTCAATTTTAAGGGGTCTACCCGTGATATATATATATATATATATATATATATATATATATATATATATATATATATATATATATATATATATATATATATATATATATATATATATATATATAGCATAGCCCTACTGACTTTTTTATCGAGTTGATTTTTTTGTTTGTATGGTGGATATGAGGGGAGAAGCTTGATGGACGGAGAGGATTTCACTTTGATAGCTTGTTGCATAGCCCATAGAGCTCTGAGTATTTTGAAGGAGAAGATAAAACCTAAATAGGCTTTAAGAAACAACAAACAAACTTTTTCTTACCACACCAGATAAGTTAAAAAAAAAAAAAAGGACAGCCTGACAAAGGACAACATTTGCCTAGCCAAATGAGACCAGGATAGCTTGACTAGATAGGCTATCTAGGCTTGAACTTTTGCTGCTACCAAATGGGTCCTTAAATAAAGTACCCACAAACTACTATGCCCCTCACTCCATCCATCACTTGGATGGGGTGTCGAGATTTATTGTTAAATGTTCTATTGTTTCTTTCCTTCCAAATGGAGCAAAGCACTGCTAAGAAGCAAAACTGTCAAAGATTATGCCTTCAATCCTCTAATGCCACCAGAACATACCTCCTAGAGATTCTTAGCATCAACCACCTCAAGCCGAATTGACTAGAGCTTCATCACTAAAGTTTGGAGACAATGGACAATGAAGGAACCTGTTATTCAAACTTTTTATACTCAAATACATACAACAATAATTCACAATTGCCTTATGTCTATTTCAATATTTCTATTGAGAACTCCCCATTGCAGCCTGCAAGCCACCCGAAAGCAATAACTCTAGGGGGGCACCTTAGCCCTCTACAACCGAAGCCATCAAGGCTGCTCGACGCTCTCCACTAATGTGTTCGCACAAAAGGATCTATAAGAAAAAACTCCCAAGATATTCCACTCCTAAATTCTCCTATTTGGCCAATTCTAATTAAGCGCCATGCCCTCCAATGTTGCTAGTAATCTAGCCAGTTGCTCTACCACCTCGAGCCAAGGTATTCAAAATCGGTTACGTAATGGCCGTTACGTAACGGTCATAACCATTACGCGTTACGAGGTTGAAACAGCCATAACGGCCGTTACAGAAAAAACAGGCCATAACGGACCATAATGGCCCCGTAACAGTCCTGTAATAATTTTTTTAGAAAATAAAAAAGGGCCGTAACGGCCGATACGAGGTCTGTAACGGCCGTTACGACCCGTATTACGGCCACCACTGTTACCGTTACGGAACACCTTGCCTCGAGCTCATCTTTGAGATGCTCCTAAAAATTGGAGACAACTCCGCTCGTGCACCTTCTTAGTTCATAAATTGGATGCATACTTTCTACCACTAAAAATGTTGATTATTATCATATATAAAGTAGAATCCATCTAAGGTTGGACCTTAGCCTAGACTTGGTCCCCTAAGCGCTAGCCTTGGTCCCTACATAGTTGGCCCTATAAGGAAAGGAGTTAAATGACCAAAGGTCTGGAACAATCCAATCTAAGAAATTTTCTTAAAGAGGGTTTTCTCTGTCCATGATGAGTCCCATCATATAAATGGTTTGGCTCATTTAAACATAACCTTAGATGCCACGGTTAATGAGTGTCCTTGAACCACACATAAGTTGATTAGGAACCACTAACAAATATCTTAAAAACTTCCATTGTTTCTGTATAACAATATCCATTTGAGGACCGTGCTGCATTGAGACATTCATCATTAGCCCGGGCCTAGTCTAGTGATGTAGTGGCACACCTTTGCTACAAGTTGGCCACATGTGCAAGATTTAGCGGGACCCATCGTGTGTTGCTTGGTGGGTGCAAAAATTAAAGATTCCAAACAGAGTCAAATCATTCTTCACTTGGAAAGTTGTTGAGAAGTAAATGTCATTGCATTTCCTAGGCATGCAAAGGAAAAGATTCATGGGGAAAAGGTGTTTTCTTAGAAACTTTACTAGTCAGAGACTTTGTGGGACTCTTAAGTCAATTTTGCTTTAAATTTTATATGGTTTTGATGCAATTTCATATGGTCCCAAGGTAGGTATTCAATGAGATGCTTCTTGGTGACTACAATGATGTAAATGAGAGTTTTTGGATAATTTTATATAAGGGGCAAGGGGGAAAACGAATTTCAAATTTGTGTTTTGATAGGGCATTGCTCCTTGTATTGGCCCTTGAATTCGACAGTTATCTATGAAGTACAATCTTTCTCTTTTCCCTCATAGTTCTTGTGATTTTATCGTCTTTAGCATCTTCTCTCCCTCTCTCAACATCATCTAGCCCAAGCACTAGGCCTAGATTTCAAGCTCAGGCTTGGCCCTTAGGCCATGTTTTGGGTCTAAAGCCCCGAATCTACAGGGACCAGCTAGTTTGCCCAGCCCATTGCCACCTCTAAATCCACCTGTATTGGGAAGTCAAACACTTCCAGGCGCAACTGATATCATAATCAAATTATTTTAACAGATGGAAGAAGCTAGCATAGTCAATAGTAACTAGTCATAGTTTGTGGGATGTGACGCAGGTAATAGAAGTATCACAAGTATGCATCTCTTAGAGAGTGAATAGAACTCCCATTATGAGATTAGCATGAATTAAATTCCACATGAACAGTTCGACACGTTTCATCATTCAAGCAAGTACATAAGATAATGGAGTGAAAAGTTCCACAAACACCATGGGAACCTAAAATTGTAAAAATACTATATGATTGTCAAAGTGTTTGTGGGATATCGTCCAGAGTTCATCTTCATTGTTGTATATTGAGCATTCATCAGAAACACAACTTCTCTTGTCAAATCAAGATGGAATCAATAATCTCAAAATAAACCTCTACCCTTATTGGCAATTAAACAACAGGAATTAACCCTGTATAAAGAAGCTTCATTGAGGGAAGTTAAAAGGAGTTTGAGCTTCATATCAATGTTCACAAAAATAACCTCCTTTACAGAAAATAAGCTGCAATTTTATTCATGATCCTTTTAAGAAGAGAAATCAATGTGATTCACTACTAGACGAAATTTCCAAAATCCCACTTAATGTAATGCATTCATTTATTTAAATACATTAGGGTGCTTGTTTCACTAAATATAATAAGAGGAAAAGATTGCAATTGAAAGATAATCAGCTCACCTATCTGATGCAAAGCTTTAAGAGCATAACCTCCCGGATAGTTCTCATATGATGCCATGAAAGTTATCGCCGTGCATCCTAGACTAAAGTGGTCACAACATGAGAACAAAGGGACAGATTACAAAGATTTCTAATCTAAACAATGATCATTCACCCAACCTGACCACAAAAGACCCGATCATAATGAAATAAAGCCACTTCCATGCTTTCTTCTTCCTGTTATTGTAGCTGAAAAGAAGAGGAATTCTTAAGTATGATGATCAATAAGTGCTGTAGAAAAGGAAAAAAAAGAAAAAAAGAAAAAAAAGGGCCTCTAAAGCCCAACAAAGGATTTCTTGAAAAATCAAATAGCAACGTCTTTGGTGCGTACATTCTGCTAGCTGCAATGGCTGCTGATAAGTTGAATATAGGAATTGAACCAATTATAAAACGGAGCTCCTGTGATATCAGAGCAGATGGTCTCATGTACACATATGCATGCATAAATAACATAACAACCAGTAAACAAATCGAACTGAAAAATTTGCACTACCGCAAGACCTTGTGTGGAAGCTTTGAGTAAAGTAAAACAAATGAAAAAACTGGCAGAATGTAAAGTAAGCTCCTCCTGTCAACAAACACTCCCAGCTGCAAAATGAAAAATACGTCAACTGATGTCTCATCTTATTACCTATCCTTTTTTCTACAGTTGCATGTTGACTTATGACAGTGACAAACTATGAATTTAAATTGCGAGTTTGACAGTGACGTATGAATTTAATACAATTGCAAGTTCGGATTTCAAACAGATGTCATTTCTTCTTTTTCCTCCCCTCTTTTTATGCTTTATTAGACTGTTTGATCTTTTGATGTAATTGTAGTGGGTAACTTCATTTGGTATGAAGTTGCTGAAGAACATCAGAAAATTTGCACACAATTCGGTGAAAAGATGTAGACCCAGCCAGGCATTACAACTGCACTTCGGCTAGGGCAGCCAACAAATTTTCAGGTCCAGCCTGATTTGGTGTGGGTCTGGGCTGCACCAAGAACTCCATGAGCTGGGCTTGAGCCTATATCTGACCAAGGGCCCAACGGGCCACCCAATCTGACTTAAATATTTGTAGGGCTTGAGTAGTTGGCCAGCAGCTGAGCAGGGCCAAAGTGGTTGGGACCTCGCCCTTGCCTCATGGACCACGATGAGCACCCAAGTGGAAACCTACTTGGCACCACACCCTTTGGGAATGTTATTGTAGCCTACGAAAACATGCTAAACCATCTCACAAGAACTGCATGCTAAAATTGCAGTAGATTGTGCTAACAGCACACCTAAAACACGTTGGGAAAAAATGGTCAATAGAACTGAAAGAAGAAAGAAAAAAGAATTTTGCAGATCCAATGGTGGGTGCGTATTAGTTAGACATATGGCAATGCTAAAGGTTTTGAGCTGAAACCTAGAAGGGACTTTATTATGGAACACAAAAATTAGTTTATCTCCATAATGTGGCATTGTTTGCTCCACAGAAGCACCACCCCATTGAGGGACAAGGACCCAAGGACAGGATTCATGGTGTATGATCCATGTAAGTTCAAATTAGATGAGGATATAAGATGTAAGAGCTTCTTGGATCTCAAGAGATGCTTCATAGCAAAATCAAATTGAACTATGATACTCTCCATTAATTAATCAGTTGCCAGACTTTTTCATCTGTTATGAGGGTCACTCTCCACATAAGAAGTGCATTGATGCAGTTAACTCTCCATGTCTCCACGTCTCTCAGCTGTTATCTCTGGGAGGATTTTGCATAAGTGATGTTTCGATTACTTGATAGATACTGAGTTCTATTACAAGCTATCTTTTCAGAGAAAGACTGTCAGAGAATCGGATTTTCAAACTTCCAACAAAACATTGCCACAATGAGGCATAGGGTGTATCATTAGCAGATTGGGATCTGCTTACTGTAAGCACAGTCATAGATCCAGAGTTGAATGGTCCACGAACAAAATTCCACTCGGTCCAAATTCCGCACATCATATCATGTTGAGGACATCATCTTTTCATGAACATGCTATAGTCACAAGGTTCCCATCCTGACATTCTAAGATCAGTGAGACAACCAAGCATCCAAAGCTATTTATGTCTGCAGTAATTGCTATCACACCTTCAACGCTGCTCAAACATATATAGGAGGGAGAGGTTTGCAGTGTGATACAACCTAATGATCACAAAGTAATCTTGTAAAATGACTTGCATGAATTGCATCCATCAAGACATACCAATGGAAAGTGCTAGGCTGAATAACAAATGAACATTTCAACAGAATAAGGGGTCTTGTTGAATACACTATAAAAATGAATCATAACTATCTGGAAAAGTTAACAATTACCAATGATTGAAACCATGAGGTTGTTCGTGGCATGCAAGCATATGATGCATGAAATAATTCAAAACAAGGACATAAAAAGAAAATAGGATTATTATTATAAAATCATTGCAGTTGCATCACTTCTTAAACTCACCACACACAGAGGATATGCTGAAAGCAATGAGCGGGGAAGTGCTGAAGTGAAGTACCAATGAAATGCATGTGTCTGAGCACAAAGGTTAAAGAGAAACACAAATAAGATCTATCAATGCTCATTATCCAATTTCATCTGGCTTGTTTGGTGTGCTGGTTAGTGCATGCCCCTTCTAGAGTGAAGATTTAGGATAAAATTCTGAATGATGTACTAGCTTCGGTCTTTGCCTGAACCAACTATGCTGTAATCCAAATGAAAAATGCAAATGA
Organism: Liriodendron chinense; assembly: GCA_003013855.2. Taxonomy (NCBI): domain Eukaryota; kingdom Viridiplantae; phylum Streptophyta; class Magnoliopsida; order Magnoliales; family Magnoliaceae; genus Liriodendron; species Liriodendron chinense. The sequence continues at coordinate 5,468,064 of PVNU02000637.1, read as the reverse complement.
TCTAATTGCAAAATGAATAATAATAAAAAAAAAGCATCATGATAAATTAAACATAATAAAGCATATGAACGTTATGAGGGAACTCTAGTGAACATTCAAAAAAACCAGTTTCTATTAATGTGTATCAAATTAAGAATAAGGTCAAGAAGACCTTGCAATTATATTATGATTTCCGGCAAAATAAGTGCATCTACGAATTGAAGCTCATAAGTAGATTTTTTTTAAGTGAGACAGGAATGAATATAGTTTATTTAAATCATTTTTTAATTAGGTCAGGTTTATCTCATGTATCCTTAGACACTTCGGTCATACTTGTTTCTTGCTATTGTTGCTGCTCCTGCTTTTGTTTCCTGCCATTTATGGTTACTAAGATTTCATTTGAAGACATTAGTGAGATGTGCCAGCCAGTCCCAAGCCCAGGTAGAGGGCTCATGTCAGGTGGGCACCAGATATCATACTTTTGCCAAGAAGTCATGAGAAAAGCCGATCCAAATAGTCGGGAAGAGGCTATGATGACGAAAATTTTTAATCATCACATATGCAATTCAAAGAAAAAAAAATTCACTTCCGTTGGGAAAATAAAATTGTCTTCAACATGGAAATTTCTAAATGACATTTTGCTTGGAGAAAGAATATCAATTCTACAGAAGGCCATTGACGAAGTCACCTAGTAAATATAGGAAATGCAGTTAAACTTATTGGAAGATTAAGGGTAGCTGTGTGAACATTCCATTCACATGCGTTAAGTACTCTGTGGGACTTTTATACCACACTACTGCAACCTGTACCAGTTCTCCAGTTCCACAAAGGATACACCCCATTCAGAACTCCGATTTAGAACAGAGTTAAACCAGAAAACCTCCAATTCAGCCCACAATATCCTCCGCCACATGACTGTATCAACCAGTACAGAAAAACCTGCATGAAGCCACATAATGTTAGTAAGATGTAAATCCAAAGGTCAGGACTTGTACGAGGGAGCGATAACTATTGTGAGGACCACTAGTGGAGAGAAGTGAATTTCCAATTATAGTAGACCTACACCAGGGGTCAGCATTCAATCCATATCATTTTTGTGTCGGTTATGGATGAGTTAACTAGGCATTTACAGTAAGAGAACCCTTTGGGTCTGTTTGTTTTGCATTTCCCAGAGGTAAATGCATGTAAATGAGTAATCATTACTTACCCAGGTAAGTGGTGGGTATTTCCACCATTTCACCCCTGTTAAATCCACTGTTTGATGAAAGATGCAGAAGGTGAAATGAGTCATCATTTCTCATTTTCACTGTTTGATTTGTGGCTAGGGAGGGGAATGCAATCGTTTATCCATGGTATGGTGCTCCCCATACCGTCCGTTGACTTAATTGACGGTCATTTGACGCATATTGTCCCCTCTGCAATAGTATATGGTCCACTTGGTCATCCATGCATTGGACATGTTTTCAATGTCCACAAGAAACCTCTTTCTACAGTCCATGCATTGCGGCTAATGCAAATGGAAAAATATTAGTTATTACACACATAGAAGAGACCACAAGTAGTAATAGCATAAGGTGGTGTCATATACTATGCGTTGAGTAAACTGTTTATCAAAAGTATGTCATGACTTCCTACTCATGACAGTCCAAAAACATAAACGACAAAAAATCCAAAAATAGATAGTTCCATGTCTAGAAAGAAGAGTCTAAAAGAAAAAAATATCACAGCAGCATCACCACACATTACAATTATCACACTGGCAGTAGGGTGTTACTTCAACTTCCACCTATAGTTGCTATACGGTATTGAGACAGTCACAGCTGCGATGAGTCTGCTCGTAGCAACATATTCACAAAATTCAACCTCGCATCGACTAGGAGATTAAGAAATGCAGCCCCACATGATTCTTCCTTAGAGAATAGTTTTGTCGCGAGCAAAATCTCCTGCGAAGACAGGCCATCCAATTCGTACAGAACTGGAATTATGCATAGTATATGACACCACCTTATGCTATTACTGCTTGTGGTCTCTTCTATGCGCGTAATAACTAATATTTTGCCATTTGCATCAGCTGCAATGCATGGACCGTAGAAAGAGGTTTCTTGTGGACATTGAAAACATGTCCAATGCACGGAAGACCAAGTGGACTATACACTATCACATGGGGGGGGGGGGGGGGGGGGGGGGGGGGGACAATATGCGTCAAATGACCGTCAACTAAGTCAACGGACGGTATGGGGAGCACCATACCATGGATAAACGATTGCATTCCCCTCCCTAGCCACAAATCAAACAGTGAAAATGATAAATGATGACTCATTTCATCTTCTGCATCTTTCATCAAATGGTGGATTTAACAGGGGTGAAATGGTGGAAATACCCACCACTTACCTAGGTAAGTAATGATTACTCATTTACATGCATTTACCTCCGGGAAATGCAAAACAAACAGACCCTTAGAGTTGGGTGGATGAAGTGGAAATGTTGTGCATACCAATCAAATTGAAGGGGAGATTTTACAAGACGACTATAAGACCAGCCATGCTTTAGCCTTTATGGGACATAATGTTGGGTAGTCAATGAACAACATATTCATTGAATAAGTGTATGAAATGAGGATGTTAAGATGAATTAACAGCTAGTAAGGAAGGATAGAATTAGAAATGAATGCACTCGAGGGACCTTATGAGCAGCCCCATTGGGTAATAAGATGCGGAAAGTAGACTATGGTTTGGCCATGTGCATCAAAGACCAAGAACTGCGTCGGTAAAGAGTGAGTTAGCTCAAGTTGAAGCTATAAAAAAGCAAGGCAAAGGCCTAAAAGGACATAGGTGGAGGTAGTAAGAACAGATTCGATGAATTATGGTTTAATTGAGGATATGGTCATTTGATAAAGTAGAATGATAGAACAAAATTTGTGTAGCCAACCTCAGTTAGTTGGGATAAGGCTTAGATAATTATGACGTAAAACCAAAAGTTGGAAATAATAAACACATTCCTGATTTTTCATTCAACAATTAAAGTGCCATGCCCACAACAAAAGGATTGTACAAATGTCATGACTAAAAGTCAGCAATACTAACCTACACCTATGAGAGCACTGCTGACGCAACACTTGAATGCTTCCCACAGTGAAACTGACTTTGTCTGCCATGAATTAATTCAAAGACTAAAAAACATGGTACATTGTCCAGATAAATCACAATATATGATATTTAACATGAACCATGGTAGAGATATCTACCTACTGCCACAATATCAGATATATAGTACTTATAAAGCGCCTGATGAGTGCATCAAGAGAAAAAAAAAAAATTCAATGCTGCTGAAAAATAAATACGGTACACATTCAAAGGAACTTAAAGGACTTGCTTAACTTGGAAGCATGTTATGCCATAACAGTGGCAATCGTTACATATTATGGGGCCGAGACAGGTTTTTTCCAACAACAAAAAAAAAAAGACCGTAATGACCGTTACAGCCCATATCGTAACGGTAATTGTGGTGGACATTAGCCACTGTTACTGTTACGAAATACCTTACTTGGTAGACCACAAGAAAAAAGAAAAAAAAAAAAAACTGCAAGCTTCAGCGCGTACACCATCGGCAAGACGGGCTTCATTTGTATGAGTGCATGACTTAGATGGTGAGGAGAACAAGGAGACAATCTTTTTCTTTTATTTTTTATTTTTTATATTTTGTGCCATTGAAGGATTTCATTCACGAGCACAACAAGGAAGTTTCTTCATAAGCACAACAGTTTATCATATTTTCAACCATTGTGCCAAAGCCCGATTTATGTGGACTGTGGAGTCAATTCTTCAACCTTTTTTGGGTTGCATGAGTGCTCAATGATTCCATAGGGGATCTGATTAATGGCTGGTCGGCTGGACTTTTTATCTGCAGGGCAATGTTTTGCGGAAAATGGTTTCATGAGTCACTTTGTGGGGTTTATCAAAAGAAGGAATGGTATAATTTTGTACAACGAGGTGGCCTTGAGGGAAAACATCAAAAGAATTACTATGCTTGTAATAGAGTGGGGGTTGGCTGGGCTAGAGTTGAGGGAAGTACTAGAGGCCTAGAGCAGATCTAATCCATGATTGGAAGGTGTCACAGTATGGCAGTAAGAAAATGTCGACATAGAATGCAATGTGGAAGTCGTTTCCTATGGGGCGTCTGAAGCTTAAGTTTTGATGGTTGCTCTCTAAGGGATCTCCAGGTCCTTCTGGTTTGAAAGGTGTTTCAAGGAACAACAAAAGGGAAGATATTAATGGATTATCAAGTTCTTGAAGTAGGGTGGGTTCTAATGAGGTGGATGCTTAGAGAAGGGCTGTGCCATTTTCATGCCAATTTTGTACAAACCCTGTCAATCACAACACACGCATCCCTAGAAGCTTGAGAGAGAGAGAGAGAGAGAGAGAGAGAGAGAGAGAGAGAGAGAGAGAGAGAGAGAGAGAGAGAGAGTAGCTGACTTTCTTCAATAAATTTTTAATTCCATTACAGGAATCTCCAAATTTAGGTTTTGATTGAAAAGCTTGCCCTTTTCATTAATCGGTTTACATGCATTCTGGCTTAGCATAGAGTTTTGAAAAAAGTCGCTGCATGTTGTGATCCATGAGTGTTTTTCAACCAAAAGTTGGAAATTCAACCATTCAAGAGTGTCATATGACTTTGCAATATGTTAATTATCTTCAAACAAAACAAGTCTAGCTCCAATGTATGTTTAAGGTTCAATCTTTACTGAGGATATAGGACATACACCCCAAGGCAGCATGGTATGCCGTAATGGCCATTACGGGGCTACCATTACATGTAACAATTCGTAATGGCCATTACGGAAAAAATAACCCATAACGGCACATTATGCCCCCATAAAGGACATAACAGCCCCATAACGATCCATTACGGAACTGATACAGGTTTTTCGATTTTTTTTTCAATAAATTAAAAAAAACAGAGAGACTGTAACAGCTGTTACAGCTCATATTGTAAAGGTAACGGTGGAGGCCATTATGGCTACCGTTACCGCTACAAAATACCCTGCAAGGCAGTTCAGGCTGCCAAAAGAGCGATAGAATGAGAAGTCTGCAGTACCGAGGGAGTGACCAGACCTTCCAAGGTGGCTGAATCCAAGGTCTTTCACTGATATTTTTGTAGGTATGGACTCCGAGACGGTTAATTTTAGACAATCATTTTTAGTAGCTCTAGTAATGCAAGGATGTCGATAGTTTCTAGAAGCCCCTGATCCAAAAGATACAATGGCATAGATTCTTTGAAGATCTCATCCAGCCAGTCTCCCCCTCTAAAGGCACTTTCCATAGCCTAATCCATATCATTATTGGCTAATCTAATTGTTATCCTTGAAGAATCACAAAAGATCTTGGCTCTAACATGTCAGCTTCTCATTTGTCCAACCTAGTGTTTTAAATAGCGAATGGAATGTAGTGTAGCTTTCACGCCTCTGAAGCGTGAGGCATGAGCTACATAGCATGTAGCGTAAGCTACACTCTACTTCTAGATTTTTCATCAAGATTGTGCTTGGTTGCTCCAATTTCATGATATTTACCAAATTAGACTGATTAATAATGAAATTTAACCTAGTGTGGGATCATTTTCTGTCCTCTATGAATGTGAGATGGTTATGCCAAAAATTGTAGAGGATCAGAGTGGCATGGGGGCAGATTTGGCAAGGATCGCCAGGTCTTATGGCGGTTAATTATTATGGGAGTGTTTTAGGCTATTTAGGGTGTCAGGAATGGCCGTTGTTTTCGAAATGTGGAGTCAGGGGTGCCGGGGGTGATTTCTTTGGTTAAAAGGTTAGTGAGGGATTGGGCGGTCTATGTTAGGATGGTCTCCGCTTCCATCCCTCTTTAGTTGTTTGGTTCTTCTTTAGGCCTTGTATTCTTTTCTCGCTTTGCGAACATTCTAATAAATTTGCAGTTATCTCTAAAAAAAAATGAAATTTAACAAAATTTCATTTATATATATATATATATATATATATTGAAATGAGAACAACCAAAACCTGATTGAACTCCCCACCTAAGAGATTCTTGCCCACTCCTTTACATTGAGAATCACCTTCTTAATAATATTTTTAATGCTACCCTTTTTGTTTCTAAAACACCGATCATTCCTTTCCCACCATAGAGCCCAAAGGACCGCTAACATGCGTAACCTCCACACTTTTTTAACCGCGATCCCTATTCCCCCACCATGCCAAGATAAAAGAAAATCCTCTATCAATCTCGGTAGCACCCAATCAACCCCCAAAAGCCGCAACAAATGATTCCACACCTCCCTTGCAAAAGAACAATGGATGAAGAGATGATCTACTGATTCCGCATCTTTGTAGCACAAACCAAACCCAACCTAAAAGTATTAGGAAAAGGTAATAATTAAGTATAAAGGTAAAGAAAGAGCAACAAAACTGATCTAATATTGTTGCTTATATTATTTCTACTAAAAGCATTGAAAAGATTAACTAATTTTTATTGAAAATAGAAAAATGTAACAAATCATTGAAAAAAAAAAAAAAAAAACTTGTAATGTGAGCTACATAGTGTGTAGCGTAGTCTATGTAGCATGTAGCGTATGCAAATTATCATGTAGCGTAGGCTACATGCGACTTAAGCTATTTTCATAGCTACGTAGCATTAAGGCAAAGCTATTTTCATAGCTACGTAGCGTTAAGGCTAAGCCGTGCTACTTAGCGTAAGCTACACATTACATAGTGTAGCTATTTAAAACAATGGTCCAACCCAACAGAAAAAGACCAATGTAGCATGATGTGATTGGTCAGGGAGAGTCAGTCCAGATTATTCAAGTCAAGCACTTCCCCACCACCCATATAAACAGGAGCATTTAACTGATTCAAGGAGGACATTACTAGAGATTTTTGAAAGAAGAGAGGGGACTGCCCATGAGACCAGGCTTGTCGCTTCATTCAGCTTATCTGTCTCCATCGCTCTATTCCTTTAGCATATTTGGTTCAGCCTATGTGCTGCCAGCAACAACTTTTGCTTTTTCTCTCCATTAGTAAATGATGCAGGACAGCCCTAAATATGATGCATGCTCTTGAACACAATTATTCAGCGGAAATAAAAGCAATAATAATAATAAAATCTAGCATTAATCATCATAAACTAAGAAAATCATAAAAGAAACATGCAATGGAATGGGCCATCATCACAACCATGAAGTATGAGATTCAAGTGTCACTATGGTTGGATCCAGCGAGGGATGGAACCTCCCGATCTTGCATGGCTATAACCCAATCAATTAAGAGGAATCTCTAATCGAGGAAATCAAGGGATTTTGGATTAGGGATTTAAAAATCTGAAAACTTTAGGGTTTAGGCTCAAATTCAGATTTAGGGATTGTGGTTAGCAAAACAAATAAGTTAGGTAAAAATAGAATTACCTGGAAGAAGGATAGGAGGGGCACAAGAAGCAATTAGAAGAAAGAGGGATCAAGGAAGAAGAGGAATCATCACCATGAGAGAGGGAGAAGAAGAGGAAAGCTCCAAGAGACTTTTCATTAATCAAATCAATAACTAAATTCGAGTTTAGGGCTTTAGCCCACTTAAATAAGCAAATAAAGACGTAGAAGTACTAAAATACCCCTAAAACTAAGTAAAACGAGTAAATAATCAAAAGTGCGGGAAAAGTTCGGGCGCTCGATCGGGCGCCCGAAGTGTCGCCCGAAGTCGTCCGAAAACCTCTAGAGAGGTTCGTGCGCTAGGCAGGCAAAGTTCGGGTGCCTAAAGGCTATGGTCGGGCGCCCAAAGTCTTCAGTTTCTTCGACTTCATTCTCCTTTCTTCCTTCATACGTGTCTTCCCTGAGTGGGGTCTTCTATGTGTCTGATCACATGTGGAGGGTCTTCAGCTCCTCAATAGTCGCCTATCCACAAGGACGGTACTTGTGGTTGGCGTTTTCTTCGTTGGTACACCTTGAATGTGCTTGTGTCCGCATCAATTCCCCTCGGGTGAGAAAAACTCGACTCCGACGAGTTGAAACCTTTGTAGCACTCTAGTAGATCTGGATCAATACCCTGCAATGCGTCGCCTGACAGCCACGTAGCTTCAGACGATGGTTTGTTCTTCCACTTAACAAGATACCTCTGGAAACCCCCATCTCTCGTAGATACTATCTCATCATCCACGATTTCCTCAATTTCTTCTTTATGGGTAATGGGTAGAGAAAGGGGTGGAAGGGGTTGGGAAGCAAAATCAGAAAGAGGCCATGAAAGCGACGACGGATCGACAATGGGAGCATGGGAACGGACTAGATCTTCCACATTAAAAGTTGGATTAATGCTCATTTCAGGTGAAAGGTCAATCCGATACGCGTTGGACCCAACCTTTTGTAATATCTTGAATGGTCTAGTACTGCGCGCTTGTAACTTCTTAACGACTCCTTAAGAGAATCGCTCTGGTCTTATTCGCACCATTACGTAGTCTCCTTCTTGAAATTCTTGCGCTTTACGATGAGAATCAACTGAAATTTTATAGTTATCATTGCTCTTATTTATCTGCTGTCTAACATGTGTATGCAAATCATGGATATGGCGTGCAAATGCATCGGATGATTCAGAAGACCTTTGGGTAACAGACATAGGTACGAGATCTATGGGCATTCTAGGTTTATAACCACTTACAATTTCAAAAGGACTCAACCCTGTAGATCTATTAACGGACCCATTATATGCAAGTTCAGCAGTTGGTAAAATTAGGTCCCAAGTCTTAACATGTTCACCCACTAGACAACGTAGAAAATTTCCAAGACTACGGTTTACCACTTCAGTTTGACCATCTGTTTGTGGGTGGTAAGCAGTAGAGAATTGCAAATGAGTTCCCATAATGTGCCACAGTGTCTTCCAAAAATAGCTAGTAAATCGAACATCACGATCATACACTATAGTTTTAGGTAACCCATGGAGACGCACCACACCATCAAAAAAGATACAAGCGACATGAGACGCATCCGATGTTTTCGAACATGGGAGAAAATGTGCCATTTTAGAAAAACGGTCCACCACAACAAAAATGGAATCGTGCTTTTTGATTGTCTTGGGAAGCCCAAGCACGAAGTCCATACTAATGTCCTGTCACGGAGCATGTGGCACTGGCAATGGTGTATACAGCCCGGTAGTTTGCTTTTTCTGCTTTGCCAGTTGACATGTACGACACTGCCCTAAAACTTTGGCTACGTCTCGCTTGAGACTTGGCTAATAGAAACAATCTTCCACAAGGGCAATTGTCTTGTCACGACCAAAATGGCCAGCTATCCCTCCTGAATAAAGCTCCCAGATGAAGAATTCACGAAGGGACATACGGGGAATACAAAGTTTGTCTCCCTTGAAAAGGAAGTCATCTTTAAAAACATATTCACCCATAATACGCTGGTCACTAGATAACGACGCGTAAGTACCCCCAAAATCAGGACATGTGGGGTATTCATCTTTCAGTTGCTCAAACCCGACCACCTCTACACTCAAGGAGTTGAGCAACGCCACTCTTCTACTAAGGGCATCCACTGGTTTGTTTTCAATCCCGGCCTTGTGTTTCAAAACAAATGAATATTCTTGAAGAAACGCTACCCATTTAGCATGCCTTGGGTTGAGTTTCTTCTGAGAATGCAAATATCTCAAAGCCTCATGATCAGAAAACAAAACGAATTCTTGCGGTAGGAGATAGTGTCGCCAATGTCTCAGGGATTGCACTACCGCATAAAATTCCTCGTCGTAAGTGGAGTATTTTTGTTTGGCCTCATTCAGTTTCTCACTGAAATAGGCAACTGGGTGTCCTTCTTGACTCAACACTCCACCTATACCGACACCAGATGCATCACACGTTACTTCAAAGACTTTAGAAAAGTCAGGTAGACGCATGACAAGAGCTTCCACCATCTTGCCCTTAATTTCTTTGAAAGCCTTGACTGCGGCTTTAGATCACACGAATTCTCCCTTTTTCATCCATTCTGTAATGGGAGCCATGATCGTGCTAAAATCCCTAATGAACCAACGATAAAAAGTTGCTAAGCCGTGAAAGCTTCGCACCTCATGAATGTTTCTCGGTTCAGGCCACTCAACTATGGCCCTGACTTTTTCAGGGTCTGTGCGCATTCCTTCTGATGACACAATAAATCCTAAGAACACGACTTGACTAGACATGAACGCACATTTCTTAAGATTAGCGTACAACTTTTCATTCCTAAGGACGCTACAGACCTGCTTCAGATGTCCAAGGTGTGATTCCTTAGTGGTACTATAAATAAGAATGTCATCGAAGTACACCACTAGGAATTTTCTCATGAACGGCCTCAAGACTTGTTTCATCACCCGCATAAAAGTACTGGGCGCATTAGTCAAGCCGAAGGGCATGACCATCCATTCGTATAACCCATCTTTGGTTTTGAACGCCGTTTTCCACTCATCTCCTGGGCGTATGCGGATTTGGTGATTCCACTCTTGAGATCAATTTTGGAGAATATAGTGGACCTCGCTATCTTGTCAAGCATATCATCAAGTCTAGGTATGGGAAACCTATACTTGACAGTAATTTTGTTTATGGCACGGCTGTCCACACACATGCGCCACGTGCCGTCTTTCTTAAGTGTCAACAATGCTGGCATGGCACACGGGCTCATACTCTCTTGGATAAAACCCTTTTGCAGAAGCTCATCAATTTGCCTCTTCAACTCCGCATGTTCTGCAGGGTTCATCCTGTAGTCAGGAAGGTTTGGTAGAGTTGACCCTGGGACAAGGTCAATGGCATGCTGAATGTCCCTCATAGGTGGTAACTCGTTCGGTAAATCCTCAGGAAATACATCACTGTATTCCTTTAAAACCGATGTTACCTCATGGGGTAACTCTGATAGAACCTCAGGTGTAGTCTCTCTTGCCACAAGGGCATACACCATGGAATCCTCCTTAGTCTCTCTTTCAAATTCTCTTGCGTTGATTATATGTAGAGACTTAGGCTTGGATTTCCCCACTCCTTTAGGCTCACTTGCCTTCTCATCCTTCTTTTTCCCTAGTGTGCTCTCAGGTGGCATAGGGTTAAGTTTGATCTTTTTACCGTTATGCATGAAAGTACACGCATTGGAACGCCAAAGATCGTGACATCATTATCGAATAGCCACGGTCTACCTAGGATAACATGTCCCACATCCATAGGTAAAACATTACACCATAGGGACTCTTTGTATGACTCAAACTCAATGAGGACTAGACATTGATGGGTGACGGGTAGGGATGTCTTGTCAACCCAAGAAACTTTATATAGGTCTGGATGAGGTGTGGGTTTCAGTTTCAAGCGCTCTAAGGTGTTAGTGGAAATCACATTCTGACAACTTCCACTGTCCACTATCACCTTACAATTCTTTTCACCACACTTGGCAATAGTGTAGAAGATAGTGCTTCGACGCCAGTCAGCACTACTTCTAAACTGAGCTAGCACACGCCTGACTACTGCAAGCGTTGCTTCTCCATCTAACTCTTCATCATCAGTAAGTCCTCCTTCAGGGTGATACTCTTCAACTTCATAATCACCCTGGTCATCTCCACTCTCGTGGGACTCGCCTATAACTAAGGCTTTCCCACGGCTCTTCGTAGGACACTGATTAGACATGTGGCCCAGATTGCCACACTCATAACACCTCACTTGGCTCAGGTTGCCAGGACCGGCACCAAGAACCCCCTTGCCCTTGTCCTCCCTAGGTCTAGGCGGAATGGTCGCCTGTGCCCTAGGTTGACTACCAACATTAGGTCTAGTCCCCTTGGAACTAGATCTAGCACTGGAGTCTCGGGATTCGAAACGACGGACTACATGAGTCTTTAGATATTGCTCTAACTCCTGCACGACTTGATATGCTTCATCCAAGTCCGTTAAGGGTCAAGTCATAAGCTCGCGCTGAAGATCCGCACGAAGGCCCGTCTTAAAACGCGAGAGCGTTACTAGAGGGTCTTCTTGGATATCACATCGCATCACATATTCTTCAAACTTAGCGATGTAGTCAGCGGCAGACATTGACCCTTGGCGTAAGGATTGCCATTGGTCAAGGAGCTTCTGACGGTATGAGAGAGGAAGGTACTTCTCCTTCAACTTCTCTTTCATCTCATACCAATGTGTGATAGAGGCTCTACCAACTCTTTCTATCTTACGTTCGGTGTTGGTCCAAAAGAGCTTGGCTTGACCCACAAACTTCATCTTAGCAAACCGCATTTGACGGTTTTCTGACATGCCATACCACTCAAAGTAGTGGTCCATGTCAACAACCCAGTCAAGGACTGCCTTGGGATCCAAGCGCCCATCAAAACTCGGGGCCTCCAATCTCACACTCTTCATCGCACGCTCATCTGGATCATAGCGGTCTTGATGATCACATGTGGCTCGTGCCTCTCGCACAACACCACGACCGTTACTACGATCTCTATCTTCACTACCTCCACGTGTGGCAGCACACTCTTCAATGATTCCTCCCACTTGGGAGTGCGCATCATTCCCTACAGCGGGGTTTTCTCTTTGGGACGCCTCTAGTTGCTCGACCTTAGTCATGGTAGTGGTGATTTGGTTCTCAAGGCCGGCAAACTCACGCTTTTGACCTGCTTCTAGGGCGGTTATCTTTTGTATCAATTGAGCAAGTTGCTCAGATAACTGCTCGTTATTCATGGTAGGCTGAAGTCCGAAACCTCTATCTCTTTTCGTGGGCATACACTTAACACTTGAACCAAAACTCTACCAAACTAGACCACTAGGTGTTTTGACTCACAAGATGAATGCGATGAATGCAAAACTAATATGAACTGACACAATTAAATTAAAACAGGAAACAACTCAAATCTGAAAATTTTCCAAATTAGGAAACTTTCTAAATTTGGAACTTTCCTAAAATAGACCTAAAAATCAAAACCCTAATTTTTTTTTATAACTCGATCTAGACAAAACCATGCAAACCTAATCTCTGATACCAAATTTGATGCAGGACAACCCTAAATATGATGCATGCACTTGAACATAATTATTCAGCGGAAATAAAAGCAATAATAATAATAAAATCTAGCATTAATCATCATAAACTAAGAAAATCATAAAAGAAACATGCAATGGAACGGGCCATCATCACAACCATGAAGTATGAGATTCAAGTGTCACTATGGTTGGATCCGGCGAGGGATGGAACCTCCCGATCTTGCATGGCTATAACCCAATCAATTAAGAGGAATCTCCAATCCAGGAAATCAAGGGATTTTGGATTAGGGATTTGAAAATCTGAAAACTTTAGGGTTTAGGCTCAAATTCAGATTTAGGGATTGTGGTTAGCAAAACAAATAAGTTAGGGAAAAATAGAATTACCTGGAAGAAGGATAAGAGGGGCACAAGAAGCAATTAGAAGAAAGAGGGATCAAGGAAGAAGATGAATCATCACCATGAGAGAGGGAGAAGAAGAGGAAAGCTCCAAGAGACTTTTCATTAATCAAATCAATAACTAAATTCGAGTTTAGGGCTTTAGCCCACTTAAATAAGCAAATAAAGACGTAGAAGTACTAAAATACCCCTAAAACTAAGTAAAACGAGTAAATAATCAAAAGTGCGGGAAAGTTCGGGCGCTCGATCGAGCGCCCGAAGTGTCGCCCGAAGTCGTCCGAAAACCTCCAGAGAGGTTCGGGCGCCCGAAGGCTATGGTCGGGCGCCCGAAGTCTTCAGTTTCTTCGGCTTCATTCTCCTTTCTTCCTTCACACGTGTCTTCCCTGAGTGGGGTCTTCTATGTGTCTGATCACATGTGGAGGGTCTTCAACTCCTCAATAGTCGCCTATCCACAAGGACGGTACTTGTGGTTGGCGTTTTCTTCGTTGGTACACCTTGAATGCGCTTGCGTCCGCATCAGTAAAAGTCTGTCTGGGAGAGCCGTAATCCATTGTGGTCGGGCAGGTTGATCTTGGACAGTGGAAACAACGGTCCACTTCTGTAACAGAAAACATCCCTTTCCACAGGGCATTCATCAATATCATGTGCTTATGTAGTCTATTTAGCCCCCTAATCTGCAGTTTAAACATAGGAAGGACCACACAATTGGACACTATAACACCTGATGTCATCTACAACAATGAATTTAATTCCCTTTTGAATTCAAAGTTTATGAAAGAAAAAATAATTTCAATTTAGTTTCGCAACCAGAATAGATAGGCAGCCATTGGGAAATCCTCATGTAGCCCTAGCGACTACCCCATCCAAAAACTCTAATTCCTTCTTACTTGGCAAAACAAAGAAGCTTATATCTTCTTCTTTTTTCTTGAAGGAAACTAAGAAGCTAAATGTGCAATAGCATAGCATGGGGAAACTTTATGTTCTGCTCAAACATTTAGTTCACTTTGCCATGTGAGCAGCTGACAAACCTCCAACTTTCAAGAATGTAGGATTTATTAAATCGAGCATTGGAAAAGATAGGATGAATAAAACCATAAGAAAGGTCATCTAAGATCAGTGGCAATTTAGCCTTATGGAATGCTTGTAAATGTTATAAATGAAAAGTGCGGGCAATTATTATAAAGATACTCACCAGCAAAAGTTCTAAGCCTAAAGGACCCAAGAGTAATAGGGTATCGCATCTGAATACAATTGTTGCAAAAGTCTGCCATACACAAATCAGGGAACAATAAGCTATACAGAAAATATATAGAGATATGCATCATCTACATATTTGCATAAGGACCATGCTTCTTCTTATGATTAATAACAAGACAATGCGACAAAATTGCACTTCAATATCAAGGACAATATTATCCGTCCTAAATATAGAAACAACTTGAATAACTGATAATTTCAACTGGGAAACATGATTAATGAAGTTGGACTATAATGACAACCTATAGCAACAGCAAACGGGAACTAGGACACCAATAAGAGTGTTTTTTTATTTTATTTTATTTTACTTTTTTTTTTTTGTGTGGTTTGGCTTCCTTGCCAGTGTAAAATTGATATTAACCACAAATACTCATGCATATAATAAAATTGCCAAAAGCTAGATATCCTGATATATAATATGTGTGTGTATATTACTCTTCATGATCAAAATAAGGCATATCATGATGAGAAATAAAACTGGCCTAAAATTTTATTGTCCATTCGCCGAATCAAAAGAAAAACATGCTCAGAAGTAGCACTAAATATGAAGTTGCATACAGTGGTGTTCCACAATCATTGGAGTCTTTCAGTTCCCCCAAGTTTAGTGCAAACCAGTTTGAGCTCATTCAAATAAGTCAATAACTAAAGAGAGGTTTTCCTCAAAAGCCTATGATTGTCTGATTCAACATACTAACTTTTATTATTCACATTCAATGTACTTATAAATTATAATCTCAATTGATAATAATCTCCTTTTTCTGAAAGATCAATAATAATCTCCATAGCATCTGCATCCCTTACAACTCAAAGAATCATAGAATCTTCTACTCTCTCTTCTTTTTTTCTTTTTTTTGAAAGGCTACAAAAAATTCATTAAAAAGAAAGGGAGAAAGAGAAAGAGATAGAGACGCCTTTCAAAAAAACAGAGAGAGAGATAGAGATGAGCTATCTATGCAACATTACAACAAAGAAGGCCAAGACATAAAAGAAGGGGCACTCAGCAAGAGCCTTTATACTTGAGGCCCAACCCATTACAACCAATTGTACCCTTTACAGAAACATTGATAATTCCTTTACCCCCATAAAGCCCAAATACCTGACAGAAGAGATAGCTGTCAAATTGTCCTCCCTCTCTGCCCAACTCCACCGCTATGTCAGGCTTAGGAAGAGGCTATCAATGGTTCCCGGCATCACCCACAAGACATTGAAAGTATCGAAGAATCACTCCCACACCTCTCAAGTGAAAAAGCAATGGCTAAAGAAATGATCAACCGACTCTAAATTCTGCACACACATCACATGTTTGTTTGGGATTGCCATCTTCCTCTTTTGAAGGTAAGCACCTTGTTACTTCTCACCAACAATGCAAATGCCGCTACCTTGGGAGGGGCTCCATAGAACCAAACAATGAGGTGTGAGCTTTGTGCTCCCCCGAAATATGCCCATGCATCATAGTATAGAGAGACCAGACAGAGAACCAGCTCGATTTCTCCTTGTTCCACTCGGCATCTTCTACAATTTTGGCTTTTTGCATTAAAATTTAATCTGACAAACTTTAAACAAGAAACTCAAACACCCATCGAATCTCCATCTAAATATGTGTCGATATATCAGCTAATTGCATCTATTAGCGAAAGCACAAAGAAAATAATCAAGTAGAATACTTAAATAAGGGGAGTAGTAAACACATGCATTCCTCTAACAAAAAATATAACATGAGGATGAAAATATAAAAGTAGCATGATTGAGCATAGAATTTGAGATGTGTAAAGCAATTTAGATTGAAGCTATAGTGTCTTGATGTTCTTGAGTTATCAAACACAAAGCCCTTCAAGCAAACACAAATCCATTTAGGGCTCCAGAATTAAATGCAGTTTATTTTGCAGCATGGAAGGTTCCAGTAACTAAGATGCTGCACATATTCTAAAATAAATCTGCCCAGAATCTAATTGCCAATCAGAGCTACAATGCATAGTACAAAACTGATATTCCTGTGATGACAAGATACATACCAGACATCTTAAAGCTGCCAAAAAACTCCCCTTGAACCAAAAAGCATATCCTAAGTTGACTGCATATAGAGAGAGGAAAATATCAGTCCTATCTCTGGTAGATAATCTTCAGCTTTTAACATTTTGTTGTCAGGATTTCAAGTCAAAATCAACAACCCAAATTCTTCTTTAACAAAGAATGAGATGTGATAGAAATGGAAGTAACTGTATAATTATCATTTGTTAACTTGTCATCATCAACATGAAACAATATATAGAGAAATTTTCTTTGCTATTGCCACCTATATTTTAGATGTCAATTAAAACAAAAATATACTACAGCCCGATGAAAAAGACAGGGAAGCGACTCCAAGATCGCTACCATTTTTTTTAATCAAAATCCCTAAAAGGCTTTAATTTCCTGGAAACAAACAATACGTATGTGAAATAACCACTTGCTCTAAAAGCTCAAGCCATTAGAGGACAGCATATCAATGTATATCAAGGGACTTTAACACTCCCCCGCACGTGCAGGGTGGAACTCTGCATGGGAACATACTGGGCAAGGGTGGAGGGACACTCACTCACACTATAAACAACGGCCCCCCATAGGGACAATATATTACGGAGGCACTGCTCCCGCGATTCGAACACAAGACCTTCCTCTCTGATACCATATCAAATAACCACTTGCTCTAAAAGCTCGAGCCATTAGAGGATGACATATCAATGTATATCAAGGGACTTTAACAACATAAAACACATTGGCTAAAACTGCCAAGACTGTTGCTGCTATGTTCTGACAGTTAGCTTCAAGCGACCAAACTTATTGCATCTTTACAACTAATTCGGTCGTGCTGACAAAACAAAAAAACCACAGACTAGCCAGCTCTTCACATGCTTCCATCTTTCATATCTCGATTCTGGAATGCCTCTAATCATGCTTCCATCCACCCACACATGCTTAAAATCAGAATTTAGGTCAAATCCGGTAAAGGATCTTAAAAACATTGTAGAGAAGGAAGGCATGCATTTATCAAGGGCACTTAAGGCATTACATGAAGTTATGAATTAGCAAATTTGATGAAGATGTTAGAAGTGCTGTCTGACCGAAAGAATCACATAAATAATATTAGATGATGAACATGCAACATCATTATGTTAATAATGGAACTGCAACAATATGGAAATAAAGTGTAATTGATCTGCAAGAAGAAATCACCTAAACCTAAAGCTAATATATTAGGAAGTGGCCGTGTGCAGTAGAACAGTAGATGAAATTGAATAGCTGTTAGTATTACAAAGAATGCTTCAACCTGATGACCAAATTTCCGTCTAACCTGTACAAATGCATAGTTCTGATCAGTTATGGATCAATAAAAATTGAATGTACTAGTAAATGTGTGAATTTGATGAAATAAAGATGGCTAACTTTCAATTACACATTTGAAGATTCCTTTGTCTGAATGACAGTGATGAAAATGAAAAAAGACCATTGCGTCAAAGAAATGTGATATACAATGCTGAGAGAACCATCACTTCAGAATATATTAGTTTGATTGTGTTTCATGCCCAAGACGAGACACAAATTGAAAATATTCAAAGAAAATTCTTAGGCCATGTTTGGATACATGTATTCCAAGGGAAAAGAAAATAAAAGGTAATGACCAGGCAATGATTATTTCCATGAGGACTACTGAAACATGGATTCCGTTTTTAGGGGTTTTGTTTGAATAGCAAATGGAGATCTCATATTTGTAAGACAACGGTAAATTAGTTTCTTGTGCCAGATAATCCAAATTATGGAGAAGTGCAATGATTGCTTTATGGAATCCACCCTATTCTTTGTTATCCAAACATCTCAAACTGTCATATCAATGGAAAACTTTTTTTCATTTCCATTGATTTCAATGGAATTGGTGATACACAAGCATGCTTAAGGAATAATTGCGAAAGTTAAACTATAACTAAGCAGATTACATGGATATGAGAAAGCAAGCGATGCATCAGTCACTTGGATGTGAAATTACAAATAGCGTCAAAAGTGAGTAGAGAACTAGAAATTATAATTGCTTGAAAGAAAAGTTAGTGAATGTAAAACATATGTTTTATGAATAGTGTAAAGTCATGACCTAATTTCTCTAAATTGAGTAAAGTATCAGTGTATCCGCCATGGTTTTAGACATTGGTTTCAAAGGGACTTGCATAGAGAGAGAAGCCATTATGACTCACCCTGACTCAGTTGGACTCATTCTGAGTCTGGATTTGAAGCGTGACTGACCCAATGATTCTTTCTCCACTAAAACCAGGTTGACTTGGTTTCAAAAAAATTCAGAACCATCATATGAATGCTATCGTAAACCCTTATAAAAAGTTTAAGAATATTGGATTCTTAACATGAAACAAAACAGAAGAAGTGCAACTAAGATACTGCATTTGAATGGCAAGCAAATAGACATTATCCAAAGCATACCTGAATGCGGAAAAAACGCAGCGTTGACAGTATGATGAAACCTAACACCAAACGAACTACACACAGGAAAAAACAATCAAAGTTAGTGACAAGATTTAAATATAGCATACCAACTGCTGTTGTATAACAAACCAAACAAAATCAATTAAATTGAAGCAGATCAATTTTCTTAATATCATCACCAAACATAAATGTTCAGAAAATCCATACTAAACATGGACAGTGGGCAGAGAATATTGCTGAATGCTTTGCCAGACATTCTATTCAATTTTGACAATATATCATACTGGACCTGCTTGGATTCATTGAAACATAAAATGAGAAAATGCAGCTTCTAAGGAACAAGTGTTTCCGTTGTTTTTTGTTGTAAATTTCCTAAAAATGCCATTTTCATTTACCTCACATTTCCTGGAAAATGCTCCTCACTTCCTTGCCCATACTTAAGAAACATAATTTTCAATAATTTGAGAAGGAGAGGAAACAATCCATCTCTCAACGAAGTGCCCCAAATGTCTGCCATATATTACACCTTTGTGGGGTGTCATTAAGAGGCTTTTCAGAGTAGTTGGGGGCAGTTCTCCCCTCCATATTAATTGGACGATCATCCTCTTTTTATTCCCTCCTAATAAAATTTCAGTTACCCTTTAAAAAAATGTTCACCATCATTTTTTTTAGAAAGGTATGTTCAACATCATTTATGCCACCGGCCATCCTCAACAGCACCACATGTTAGCCACATATACCCCCAACCGTCTTCAAGTGCCCCAAGTTTGCCACCAGCTATCTTCAACTGCACCACATGTTAGCCACATATACCACCAACAGTCTTCAAGTGCCCCGTGTTTGCCACCAGCTATCTTCAAGTGCCCCACATTTGCCACCAGCTGTCTTCAAGCACCCAACATGTGCCAATGTGCCACCATCCATCTTAAAGCACTGCACATGTGCCAATATCCCACATGTGCAACTGCCCATCTTCAGGTGCCCCGCATTTGGAACATGTGGCTGTGGCACCTTCAAGCACTCCATGCACCAGATGTGAAACAGTGCCAATGTGCCACATGTGCCATTGTCCATCTTCAAGTGCCCTAGATGTGCCCAATACATGTGCACAATGTGCCATGTGACAATGCAACACATACCATAATCTATCTTCAATGCCACACATGTGAATTTCGAAGAAATTTTCCATTTTGCCAAACAATTCACAAGGAAAATAGAGGAAAATCTTATTGAAAAACAATCAATAGAAACAACTTTTCATTTCCCATAGTTTTCTGGAAACAGTGTTCAGTGGGAAAATCATTTCCTCCATTTTTTTTCCATGGATCCAAACAGGCCCTTAATACATTTTACTAGAAAAATTACAAGGCATCCATCGCTGGCGGATATAACTCCAAAACATGAACTGAACAGTGCCTCCAGTTCTTAACCACCAAATAAAGATGAGATATGCTATGTAACCCATCAGAATTTTATCAAGAATAGGAATGCCATTTTGAGATGTGACCACACAACTAGACACCAATGGCACGATATAGAGTGCCGCCATGATAGTCCTTAAGAGTGACTTGAAGGGACTACTCAACTAACAAGAGAATAATAGCCCTAAAAGATAAGAAGATTGTGGTCACTGAACATGTGATGTGAAACCATGAAGATCTTTTTTGAGATGTGACCACACAACTAGACACCAATGGCACGATGAAGAGTGCCGCCATGATAGTCCTTCAGAGTGACTTGACGAGACCGCTCAACTAACAAGAGAATAATAGCCCTAAAAGATAAGAAGATTGTGGTCACTGAACATGTGATGTGAAACCATGAAGATCTTTTTTGAGATGTGACCACACAACTAGACACCAATGGCACGATGAAGAGTGCCGCCATGATAGTCCTTCAGAGTGACTTGACGAGACCGCTCAACTAACAAGAGAATAATAGCCCTAAAAGATAAGAAGATTGTGGTCACTGAACATGTGATGTGAAACCATGAAGAGATTGCATGAAAGATAAGCAAAGAGATCCACAATATTAAATATAAAAATGCCATGCATACAAAGAAATTTAAGTTTGCCAGTTTCCATTATAGTAGTGTAAGCATGCAAAGTACAAACAAACAACTAGCAAAAAAGTAAACAGTTCATACTATGAAAAAAGTGAAAAGTTTGTACTATGGCTTTGTCTTCTTACAAGGAAGACAGAGTATTAGCAAAATAGCATTTGCCTTTTAGGGCTCACATATTTATGATAGAAAAGAAGAAGAGGGGGGGAAAATATATATCTTTACTTACTAATTCCTACAAAACACCTAATCATAATGAAGTTAGATGATCCTAGTCATCCGGTTTATCGCTTTTCTCCTGACTGTTGCTTCATTTTTCCTTAACGGGTGATTTTTTAGGTCACTGATTGAAGTGTTAGGACCTTCCATTCTGGAGATCATTAGGCATCCCATCCTTGGTGGGGCCATCAGATCAACGTTCTGAATCGCCAAACTGTAGGCCCCATTTGTCTGAAACTACTCATCAGGATAATACTTCTTGCCCTGATGCATCTGGATGACATGATTCCACCTCACAGTCAACTTTTGCCCAGAAATTGCATCTGTTCACTAATTATGTTTAATAAATAATAAGTCATTCTGATCTTCAAATTATGACCAAGAACCTAATGCCCTCAGAATGACAGTATAATTGAATAACATGGTAGCAAAGCATTTACTCTTGAAGGTAGCAACAATATTCAACATGAGCAAGTTTCCAGACAACATTGGCATAATGAAAGGATCTGGAAGATTCTCCCAGAGTAAACTTTATTCCAAATTCCAACCAAAACTGCAAGCTGTAAACAGATTTTAGCATAGTCCACATAAAAGCAAAATGATCTTTCATTTCAAAGTTTTAAATGCAAGCAAACAGAAACATTCTTTTTGATACCTTGAGAACACAAAAACGTGAAAGAAAAAATTTAAGGAGCTTGCCAGGATCTAAAGAACCAACCTGCAATAAGATTATAAAGCTTTGGCAAATGTAGCAAATGCACGGCTAATGTAAATGGTGACGCCAAAGACGAAACAAGAATGGAACCTGCAAGGGAGACATTATTAAGTGATTGCAACCTTACCAAAGCCCAATCCCATAATAAATGAACCTGAATAAAAGGACATCAACTCAACTCTCTCAAGACATTGGCTCAGTTGATTTTCTCAAAACAAAAGCAACCAGATCTCTGGAAGAACAAATGCAACCAATATATTCAAGTACATTGGCGGAGTACGGGTAAAACCAAGATTGGTCACTTCTCAAGTTCGCACAAGTAAAACCATGTTAAACTACTTCCCTAATGAGATCATGCACTGAATTTACTGCCCAATTGGCTTAACTCACAAAAATCTCTAAATCTCTACTATATATAGCACGAGTAGCTTTGCACAATTTTACTAATGCAATTACTCCTCCGAGATAAGGGTGCACACGGTTCGGTTCGGTCCGGTTCTGAGGTGAAACCAGAACCGAACTGTTCCCAACGGTTCCAGGAAAACCAGAATTGAAACCGGACCATTTGCACCATAGAACCGAACCAGAACCGGATCGTAAAAAACCGGTTCAGTTCTACGATTATGGACTTTCTATAATCCAACCCAATTGCATGGTTTGCTTTTATAATCCAGCCCAATTGCATGGTTATTTTTATAATCCAGCCCATACATACCTCAGGACCCACCATGGGCATACCTTGATGTTTTTGTTAGATCTACACTGTCCATCCTCATTGTCAGGCAATGTTTAGGTGGACCACATTAAAAAAAATCAGATAGATACAAATTTTAAGTGGACTACTCGACATGAAACAGTGAGGGTTGAACACCCAGGGTACAGTTCCACAGTTCAGTTATGTGGTCCGGTTCCACGGTTCAGTTCTACTGTCCGGTTTGGTTCTACAGAACCCCAAACCGAGAACCGAACCGAACAAACCGGTTCTTTGATTTTCAGAACCGGAACTGATGCGCTTCAGAACAGAAACAAACTGAACTAACCGGTTCCGCTCCGGTTTACCAATTCCACTGGTTCTGTGTGCACCCCTACTCTGAGATTCGTGAACCATGGGTTTTAAAAAGACATTGGAAGTGATTTCGAACATAGAAGAGGGTATTTAGGTCATTGGCACAATTCTTTGTGCTTCTTAACCCACAGTTCGGATTTTACCCGCTCCCTGTCACAAGCCTTGACGATTTTAGCTGCTTAGGGTAGGGGCATTCAAATTCATTATGCAAGTAGCCTACACCCTCTCTCCTCTCCCTACACACACACACACACACACACACACACACACACACACACACACAAATCTGTGTTTAGCTCCCTCCCTCCACGTGCATTACATTTCCCTCCCTCTCCACGTGCATTGCACATGCTAATAACTGCAGCATTCAAAACCCTAGTAAATCTGGATTTATCCTTAACCTTATGGGAGCATCTAACTTCAGTAGTCTAGTTATTGAAGGATATGAGCATCAAAATCAACAGGCCTAACAAAGAATCTATAACTCATAAGCTGCGGAGAAAGCTCAATGAACAAATTCTCTTATTTTGAATGATACAAAATATAAGTATCTATATTTGTATTGAATAGGATGGCCCAAAGAGCCAACATGCTCATTTCTATTTTGATAAATGAGCTCACTTGTCATTCGAAGCCAGTTTGATGCGGACTTTCTCGTTTCCATCCTAATATAGAGTGGGGTTTTCCACACTTTCTGAATTGGGTGCATTTTTGCATTTGAAATAGGGCACAATTGCCTTTTGTGACCTTCTCTAAAAGGCGCCCAAATATCATTGCAATAGAAAGAATTAAATACATACATTTGCATCTATCAAGCAAATATCTTACCGATGAAAGTACGTGGAACAACTCCCGGAAAATCCAAATGGTCATACTGTGACAGGTAACGAATATTGTTAGCCAATGCCATTAGGTGAAACCTCAACTCTCTAGGAACCAAATATCTATTAGAATGAGTTAATACAATGGATCGAAAAGGTGAAGGGGCCAGGTAACGAATATTGTTAGCCAATGCCATTAGGTGAAACCTCGACTCTCTAGGAACCAAATATCTATTAGAATGAGTTAATACAATGGATCCAAAAGGTGAAGGGGCTGAACTTGCCTTCTCTAGATGATGGCGAAGATAAATAACATCATGCATTGCCTTAATAGCAGCAACCCAACGAGATAACAGCACAAAATAAACAAGTTAGTCATAGGGCCAGATTTGAACAAAATCTACAAGAGCTAGAAGTAAAATTGTGTGGTGTTAACAACAAAAACAATAACAATTATGACCCAATGAAATGGTTAAAAGCAAAATTAATTTTTTTTAAGAGGAAAGATGTTGGTGTCTACATATATTGGGGTCATTTCGATGGTGGTAAATGGTTTACTAGTAAATCACTGATTTACAACTGTCTGTTTGCCTTTAGGTTGTAAATGCAGAGTTTGGATAGCCTGTAAATGGTTGCTAGTAAATCATTTACAGTGTAAAATTAAAAAAAAAGAAGAGCCGTTTGCTAGTAAATGAAATCACAGCTTTTTGCTAGTAAATGAGAAGGGGCATTTGCTAGTAAATCATTTACTAGCAAATGAGGGCATCCAAACACAAATAGTGATGATTTGCTAGTAAATCATTTACTAGTAAACCATTTACAGGCTATCCAAATGACCCCCTAGAAGAACATGTTGGCGGACTACAGTCATGCACATGCCCAATGAATACATGTGCACCCAATCGGACATCTAGGAAGATCCAGTCACAGCAATTTTTGGGATACGCCCCATCCACAGAGAGATGTACGATTCAGAAGGTACGGGTTCACGTGAGCGTAGTGGGCCTCTGCATGAGTATGATCCACCATACTCTGCAGCAGTATCATAAATCCCTATGAAAGAAAAACGCTGACCACTAGTACGCCTAGGATGATTGAGAACTTGAAAAATCAATACTAGTCTAACAAAAAATCGACAAAAAAAAAGAAAGAAAAGTAAAGTCTGATTAGGGTTTTCTGAACATAGCATTTCTACAGATTGCGATTAAAAGAGTGTCCACACATCATTCGTAAAAGGCAAAAACAGAAATGTTTGTGTTAAAATAGCACCTGGACATTGAAGCTCTCTTCAACCTTTGTGTACGGAACCATGAAAACGTAAAAAGCCGCGATCGTTCCTAGAAGCAGATCCCATCCTGCGGTAGATGAGCAATTCTTACGATCAGAAACCAATAAATGAGATTGAGAGAAAGATCAGATATTGTGGAAAATCACCGTAGAGCTCGATGATCTTAGAGGATTTAGGGTTCAACGCTTCTGTCCTCTTCGCTGCCATCGCTGCTGCACCCGAGAGAGAAGAGAGAGAGAGAGAGAGAGAGAGAAGGGTGGAAAAGCCAACTATCTTATTTAGCGGGAAGAAAAATCCGATAGCGAGTGGTGGCACTGGGCCTTGTATGTCCGGGCCCGAAATTGGTTGGATCCTGATCTGTCTAAGCCCGTAGGCTTGGCAAATGGGCGCGACTGGAGCTCGTTCCACCCCGGATTTTAAAGTTCTCGTGGAGCCCATTGCCAACCTTCCTTAAAGCCCGGTTACGCCGGAACACTTGCCCTATGGGAAAATGAAAACAAAAGTCTATCCAATCATGGTTGATAGACTGTGTGTTGTGGACCCAAGTTGTCTCGTCTCAGAGTAGAGTCGCACCTCGCTCTTGGGGTGGCTCATTTAGGTGACTCATTGTGCCGAACTCGATGGGGTCTGATGAGTCTGAATTGACACCGGATTGAGTCTGATATGTCTGAGTTGAATCGTCTGAGTTGCATCGGGCTCACCCGAGTCTTAAAAGCACGTTTCATATGCAAGATTTTTGTGTTACCTGATCTGGCGCTATGAGGGCTGGTCTATGAAAAGAGTTAAAGTGGTCAAAGCTCTAGACTTTCAAATAAACCCAATTTGATTGTTAATTCCCAGCCCGGCCCTACAGGGTTGGGCAGCCCACCCCGTTGCCACCCCTAAAATGGCTGCCCACGCTAGCCGGAGGACGTTGCACTATAAATGCTTATATCGTATTTGATTGAATGAGTTATCGAGAACTTTGTAGCCATTAATGTTACACACCTGTACAACATCCTAACCGTTCATCTGTTAGGCAAGGTCAATGGATGGTAAGGCCCATCAGATGCACGGACAGATTCTCATACATGCATGTGACATGTACCAGGGCCCATTAGATGTAAGTAGTCGCAATGGATAACGTGACCTTTTTTACCTGCTACATGAATTTTGCAGACTTCTTTCATTCATAAACTGGGCCTGATTATAGCCTGATTGGACCCTGGATTACGGGCCAAGTCCAATCTAGACCATTGGTTAGAAACTCATCTCTTTGGACTGGAAGTTGGGTTCTGTAACACTGGTTCGGTTGGGTGGGTCCGGTTTGGACTTTTGCCACCTGACCTGAATACGGTTGGCTTGGATTCTGAGTCCGGTCAGGTTTGGGTTGGGGTGATATGAAAATGGATCCACCTTGGGTTGGTGGTTCAGGTTAAAGATACCGTCAAATTCAGCTCAAGTCAACAACTGAGCCAGTTCGGGAATTTTGAGTTGACTCCAACTAATCTTATAGTTGGTGGGCCATCCTTCGATCCAACCTAGACTCAGTCGGTCATTGATTCCTAGTCAACTAGAGACTTGGTGGACTCCACAAGCAGTCAATTTTTTTTTTATTTTAATTTTTTATTCTTATAAAATAAATTAATTGATATCTCACAGAAATTAGAATTTCGCCCCTAAAGACTTGCCCTACCTTTTTGACTCGGCTGGTTCAGTCGAGTCATGCATTGACTTGGAAAGTAGACCTAAGTCCTGTACATCCCTGATTCCCCTGACCTAGTGATCAGGTCAGTGACCAGGCCGGGTTGACTCGACAGAGTCCCGTGTCCACTCGCCTGGTTTGCAAAATATTGCCAATCCAACCTGAGCTCATCAACTGGCAGGCTTGGCCTGAACCTAAGGTTAAAGCCATTCTAAGTATATTGTTTTTAATGTAAATTGTTTCTAAGTATTTCAGGACCCAAACGCAAGAAACAAACATGCTTAAGGATTCCATTTCCTAGCTAGGAGGTTATTTTCCAGGTAGTCAAATGAATACTCACAAGCAATGCTTGCCATACATTCCTTCTCATGCAAGGTTCCATGATGAGTGGACCAGCTTGATTTTGGGCCAAGGCATCTCCACAAGGTGGCCTGCCGGCAACCAAATTGGATCTTGAACATACAATCCATGCTGGCACATCAACACAGGTTTGAAGGAGAAAATGAAGTTGATACAGAAATGCACTAGTCCAGTGGGAAAATTTCAATTCTTGTGATAGTGTGAAAAAAATGCTTGCAGCACAGTGCATGTAGAAGTAGTAAAAAGATTAGCCAAGAATGACTTGCATCTTCCAATATTATCATACACTGCAAAAAGACTACTCTTAAATGCTCTTAATAAATCGATTCTCAAACGTTACTAAGCTAATGAAAACAGCAAGATACAGGTCCAAATGATTGTGCCTTGAACATGGGTAGTGGATCTTTCACGTACAAATGCGCCCTTCGGAAAGCTTTATGAAGATTAATACTACAAATAATACATGCGTCATCCTTGACTATACTGATCCAATCGAAGATTGAAACTTTATTTTGAATCCTTCAATTAAGTCGACTAGAATGAGCTGAAGCCTTCATGTTCGGAGGATTGTGAGTCATCACATGGAGAATGTGTGTGCCTACCTTCATAGGTTGTTATGACCATCCGGCAATCTTCCGATAACCGCTCGACCCTTTTCTTCACTCGGCAGTTATTGTGGGTGCACCGGTAATAACTTCTGGTGAAAACTCCAAAAGAATAATGGTAGAAATGTGAATGGTTTAGTATGGCAAGAACATAAACAGATTTACAACACATTGAGAAATATATAAGGGCCAGTTTGGTAGACGCCTAAAAATAATTAGTTCAGGCCCGTTTTAGTTTACCGCAATTATGTGTAAGAGATTATGATCACTAAGACAGTCATGTTAGAGTTCATAATCTCTAAGACTTAATTACAATTAACGAAAATGTGATCATCTCATTTTTAATTGTCTACTAAGGATCTACCTGATTTTCCAATTCCTATGACGTGCAAAGTAAATGAGTTATTATTGTTATTTGTAAGGGTTTGTTTAAACAAGAATTATTTCTCATAAATTGAGAGTCAAATACCACTAAAAAAGAAAGTAAGGGTTTTTTTTTTTTTTTTTCGGTCCGATTACATATGTAAATGAGGTAAATTGCCAATAATGACTTTTGAAAGGTGTTTACTTAAAAGGGTAATATGCACATAATTACACCTTGAAAACAATGTCCAAGTGCAAGAAATCCAACACGGATGGAGAACCATAAACTCTGTGGGTCCCAAAGTGATGTATGCATGTGATCCATGCTGTCTATCGGTTTTACCATCTAATTTTAGAGCATGAACCAAAAAATGAGGCAGATTGAAAGCTTAATTGAACCACACTGCAGGAAACAAAGTAGTTAATGATGTTGACAGTTCAAAATTAAAACTTTTCAGGCCCCAAATGGATGTGCATCCATCATCCAACCCGTTCATAAGATCACACTAACATATATGAAGGGCATATACAAATATCAGCTTGATCCAAAAATTTTGTGGCCCCCAAGAAGTTTTTAACATTGGGTGTTCAATTCCCACCATTTCGTATGGTGTGGTCCACAGATCTCCCTCATTTTTTGAATTGATGGACGGCGTTGATAAGATAAATACATCATGGTGGGCCCTACAACTTTTACATACAGAAATTCTACCAATGTAATTTAAGAAGTGAGAAGCTTCACAAACAAGCTCTATGTCAACGTCAACCTTAAGGTTGCTACTATAAATATGTAGATTAATAATCAGTATTCATTTACAGTGAATTGTACTGGTAAATGAAAAAACAAACACCCCCTAAAATAAACTGTAATTATTATATTTTTACGCTAAAAAATTACCAATTTTACAATAATTTCAATGTGAAACAAACGTTGTAACAAAGTCATACCAATGCAATTAGCAAACCAAATATACCCTAAAGAGAATTGAAATTGAATGAGTAGAATCACGAAAAAAGGAAAAAGAAAAAAGAAGAAGAGTACAATTGGAATGAATGGTAAGGGTGATAGTTATTATTATTATCATTTTTGGTTAGCGAAAGCTAGGGAGTATGCATATCTCCCACCATCCAATCATGGTCGATGAGAATCTTAAACCATTTAAAAATGGATATTTTGAAAATCTGCACTTTGAAATGCTTGCTAGATTCCCGCTGACCACTTTCAACTGCTGGGAGATCAGGTGTGTGCATGGAATTCACTGTGCGCACCACGTGCATTGAGTCACGGCTCTCTTTTTTTCTTTCTATGATGAGTTGCTATGCTAATTGGCTCTTTCCAACATTCCCTAGCTTGGCAGAGTAAGTTGAAAGAGGGATACAAAACTCATGGGCGTCGACCACACGTGTACCAGGCGAATATGTACATGCTGCACACGTACCAGCATGGCACATATTTATGACATCCAATCCATCCATCAGAAGAGTTCCACCATGCAGAGAAAATGTACGTCTGAAAAAACTTGGCCGAAGTTTTCTCGTCCGTCTATCTTTTCCTTACATCGTGTCCCAGTTGTGGAGCGGACCAGATTTATTTTAGGGCAAGAGAGCATTTACGTAGTGGTGCCTACCTGATGAACAGCTTGGATTTTGCACTTATCTGCTACGTGGTGGCGTGTTACGTGTAGATGATTTGCCTTAGGCGTTAGGGCTTTGCAAAGCTTAAAATTGATAGAGATTGCTAAAGAGGATAGCAAATCCTGTGCGTGTACGTAAGGCAGCACATCTACACCACACAACATGTGCTAACGTGGCATATAGGTGCGAGATACAAGCCATCCCTCAAGTTGGGCATAGTTCAGGAAACATATGGACAGCTGAAGACACTTTGCCAGATTTATTTTAATTTTTATTTTATTTTCTGAGCTGTCCAATATTTGTTTCTAACAATGTGGCACGCATGATGAATGGACCGACCTGACCACCTGGTGGGCGCCTTTGATTTCTCACCCATGTCCCATGTTGGCATACATTATAAAGCGTTTATAGATGGGCCATCTTACACGTACAGGAATAAAGCCTCATGTCACAATATATATATATATATATATATATATATATATATATATATATATATATATATATATATATATGAGAGAGAGAGAGAGAGAGAGAGAGAGAGAGAGAGAGATATCCATGGGACTCGTGGGCTAATTCATGACTGTAATATTTAGAATCATTAAGACCAATCATTGCTCAAATGATGCAATCCGAGGAAGAGAAAATCTTTCATACCCGGGCTGAGTGTGATGGATAAACAGAAACCTAAGAAATTATATACGATCATACCACTAATTCATAGTGTAAGTTTTATTCTTCATCTCTTTACCAGATTGGTGGACATTTACTCACACCATAAATAGGCCGGGTTTGATTTTCCTAACCCTCATGGGAGAATATATAACATACTAGACAAGGAGGGACACTCAATACTATAATTAGGTTATGTTTGATTTTCCTAACCCCTCATGAAGGAATGTATAACCAAGGCATATTTGCTGCTCTCGGAATTCAAACACATAACATTTCACTCTGATACCATGTCAAACAACCACTTGATTTAAAAGCTTGAGCCGCATATCAATGTTAATCAAGGGACTTTAACAATGTAGGATTGTTGAACCAATCTAATTTAGGAATTGTGACGGGCGACAATGGGTTCCATAATTTAGTTGGTTTAACTTGAGTTAATGTATGCCTCACGTGTGGTTTTAAGTGCTTGCAAATGAAGCAATCATACAAGAGCTGTCTGGATTTTAAGAAAATCACTTTTTTTTTTGGATCATTTGTATGTTTCTATTATTTTCCAGCAATGTGCATCACTTGTTGCTCTCCTTTGTTGTTTTGTGATCCAGACCCTTCATCTAGTAGGCCTGGTTGTGGATGGACCATGTGGTTTGTCATATAGTGGGTGACAAGTAACCTTCGCGGACCATATGATGGACGGTGAAAAACAACTATCCACATTTCCACACCTTTGTGGGGATAGTGAGGGTCTGGTCAATGGGATTTTCACCTTGTGGCCCATCCATGGTGGGCCATGCTAACAACTTGGGTGACGAATGATCGGAAACCTCGATGTATATTCATTTAATTAAATCTTTCCACACCAATTTATAACCTAAGGGTTTGTTTAACAAGAACTTGTGTTAGGGGATCTTAAAATGAAGGAATGGTTCTGATTTAAACGGTTTAGAACTGAAACTAGAACTAAAACCTTGCATGGCATTCTGAAAATGGCTTCATCTTAACTTGTAAATAGAAGCTTGTAGCATGAGATAAATGCAAAAGGATGAAGATTTTTGGAAAGTTAATGGGAGCTCATATTGCTTGCTTAGATCCTTTGGGATTAGATAACGTAGATAAGAATGAGAGCATTTAAATATAATATGGATGAGCACATCTGTTCATAGTAGTAATGGAATGACATTAATAAACTAACATTTTTTTTCCTTGTTCATTAAGTAAGCTATAGTAAAAGGTAGAGAAGTTTGTAAAATCTTTTTTTTTTTTTTTTTTTTTGCTTTTTATTTTTTGCCTTTCGTATATATCAAGGTTTTAGCTGACCTGTGTCTCGCCTGCTAGCCTAGCTGGAAGACCCCTGGGTGTTTCAACAGCAGGTCTCAGGTTTGAAATGCTAAGGAGACACACTAACCCCACGAGTGTGGGTAGGTGCATCGTGTGACTAACCGTGTGGGTGCGTTGAATGACTAAAAAAAAAAGGTTTGGACCACAAGTAGTTGAATGAGGATTAGATGATGATGATGATGATCAATGGATACTAATTCTTGATAAGGGGGAAAAAAAAGCTTGAAAGTCACTCATGTAATGCCATGTAATGCCTCCAGCTAGGGAGTTAGGTTGGTTAGTGAATACCCTCGCCGGAGGCAAGACCCGCGATTCGTGAAGCTGATTCCATTTGGTTGGGATAAGGCTTAGATGAAGATGATCAATGGATACCAATCTCTTGATGTGGAGTGGGGAAAAAAACTCCCAAATCCCTCATATACTGCCTCCAGCTCCGGAGTTGAGTTGGTTAGTGGGTACCTCATATGGAGGGAAGACCTGTGACTTGTGTGGTGGATCCACTTAGTTGTTATAAGGCTTAGATGACAATGATAAATGGATACTATTTCTAGATAAGAAAACACACAGACACACAAATCACCCATATATTGCCTCCAGCTGTGGAGTTGAGTTGGTTAGCACGTACACCACACTAGAGGGAACCCGCTATTTAGTCCTGTTGGTGATCATGAAAAAGATAATTCCAATATATATATATATATATATATATATATATATATATATATATATATATATATATATATATATATATATAAGAAAAATTACTTATATATGAGGTGTATGTCAGCTCTCACCAACCCCCACGCTAACCAGATTTAAAACTAACACAATGAGAAATCAGTGCCCTTCCATTGTTGCATCTTTAACCGTGATCCAGTGGTGAGATGACAATGTGGGTGTTTTTGTTTCATAGGGCCAATTGCTAAAGTGAATGGGGTAGCCTCTACATGTTAACCTGATTGAGGAACTAGCCCCATAGATCGATAAGGCGATTAATATCATGGTGCAATCCGAGGAACATGGATGTGAATCGTAGGGCAAAAATAATGAAATTCATGCACCGGTCTAAATCCAATGGCTCAGATGAACTTATGAGTGTTTAACTAAGGAAGTCCATCACTAACATTGATAGCAACATTCACTCTAGCATAATTTCTATTATAGAATTTCAGTGTAACATGTTCAAGGGTATTTAGGTTGAACTTATAAAGGTTACCTTGGATGGAGACTGTTCTTCACAACCTTTTGGCCATATTTCCGCCATTTGTAGCCATCATCTAGCACATCAACATCACTCCTTGTTTGAAAACAGAACCTTGGTTCTCTGAGCTTCCTCCTCATCTTCACCTTGCTCTTCTCTGATGTTGAGCTTCTCCACCTCCAAAACCAACGGACCAATTAGTTTCATCACTGATTCTTAAATGTTCTTATAACAAATTAATACAGAAAAAGGAAAACACCCTTTTCCTAAACTTCATCATGACATACACACAGGCGTCCGCCCGTGCACGCACAAAGAGAGAGAGAGAGAGAGAGAGAGAGAGAGAGAGATCACAATGTAAAGGTTGTGAATTTGATCATGGGTTGCACACATGCACGAGGGGGGTAAAGTATCGTCCAAAACTGGTATATATCGCCCAATAGATACTGGGATCGCGCCATGAATGGCCTGAAACAACCCGATATGGGGCAATACCTAACAGTATTTTTTTTTTATGAAAGATACCTTACTTTTTCAAACGTTGGTGGGCACCAGAACTCATGGTTATACCAAATGAAACCTGAAGAGAAAAAAAACAGATGCCTACCATGAATTACAACCATCGTTGTTGTTGGCGCCGGTGCAATTCTGTTCATTTCCGGCTCTGGGATCCAAACTCTCCATCTGATACAAACCAGAACAACAAACCCATGTTAGAGAGGGTGCGAAAGAGAGAACGCATTGCATGATTCATGCTCTTTTGCCACCGATCGACACACCAGATAGTTCGATCCAGTATTTCCTTTCACACCCACCTGATCATGATTCCATGGCTTGGAGATAGGGTGATCATTGAATGACATAGGGCTGTTGAAAGGCATAGAAGCCTGTGGTGGTGGGAAGTGACTACTGGTCTGGGATGACACCATGAAGCTTAAGCCATGGTTCTCTTCCATTTGCACAAACTCCATGTCGTTTATCGGCTGAGGGCCTGAAAACGAGCTATCCAACTCGTAGCAACGCGGGCCACCTACTCCTCCTCGCGCTCCTTCCATAGCTGCCATCTCCAACTCTCCTTCTCCTCCCCTCTGCGGCCTGGTTCGATGCACTGCACGACCTACACGAGAGACATGGTCTGGGTTAGGTTAGCGTGCTTACGCCGTTTGGCTTTGGCTTTTCACATAGGCATCGATCGGTCGACCTGTAAACATCAGACTAGAGAAGAAAGCTGAAATGATTGTTGTTATCTCTGGCCACTTAGTGTTTTCGTGATTTTTAGTGGTAGACTGTTCATGACTTTGAGATCAGATATATACCTTATTTAAAAATAAAGAACAAAAATAAAAAAGAATATTCTCTCATGTGGGTAAGAAAATCTTTGGTCTTATTTAGGTTGCGGTCCAAAAACGACGGAGAATTTGCGAAAAGCAGGTAAGAAAAAAAAACAAAGAAAAAGAAAAAGAAAAAGAAAAAAAAAAAAAAAAAACTCGAATGAGACCTCAACCCTTTTTGTGGGTGGTTGATTATAACTGCCGGTTCAACCAATTGCGCCAGCATGTCTGACCGCTGTTAAAAGACTCGGAAACTCGACCCGACCCGTTCGGCCCTGAGTCAAGTCGCAACTGGCTCGAGTCCGGGTGACTCAAGGTATCAAACTGGATTGAGTCCGAGTTGACTCGGATGAGTCTGTTGCGACTCGTTTGAGTCTTAAAGCCGTGGTCTAGGCTTGGGGATCTGATTAAAAATACAAAAAACTAAAAAGAATTAATCGTTAATCTGGCGTTGGCCAGGTGTTTAGGGTCATTAATTTTCAAAAAGTCGTGGTTTGAGCTTTTTGACTGCTGTAGTTATTTTCAAGAAGTCGTGGTCATTAATTTTCAATCGTTGATCTGGCGTTGGCCAGGTGTTAGGGTCATTATTTTTTACGAGATGGTTTCTCACTAGATTGATCGAGTTCGAATGAGCCCGGCCCATTTTGGGGCCGGATCCCATCAGCCACCCCTTCTACCTGCTAGGCCGGCTGGCTCCTCGGCAGGATTTTGTAGAATTAGCTTGTTCTACATCTCAAACCCCTGCGGTTTGTGGAGAATTCCTGCCGTGAAAGTTGGATGCCCCAAAAATAAGGCCCATTAATGTTACGGAGATTAGCTACTGACAGCTTCAGTAGTTATCTAGGTTGAAGTGATGTCACCAAGTTATGTGGGCCTCACCATGATGTATGTGATGTCACCATATTCCTACATTTGAAGATATCATTTTATGGCATGAATCAAAGAATGAGACAGATCCAAAGATCAATTCCGCCCCACCACAAAAAAGTGGAGATTGAACGCCTATCATTAAAATCTTCTTAGGAGCTACAAAAGTTTGCAATCAAGCTGATATTTGTGTATTCCCATCGTCCATGTTTGTCCATGTCTTGTGAACTTATGAACACGTTGGATCTCGAGTAAACATCATGGTGGGCTCTATCAACAGTTGGGCGTTGTTGTCTCCACTGTTTTCTGTGGTGTAGTCTACTCGAGCTTTGGATGTGCCTCATTCTTTGGCTCATGCCCTGAAATAATCTCTCCAATGGATGGGTAATACGGATACAATATATACATTATGGTGGGGCCCACAAAACTTGGTGATGTCACTACAATAGCTAGATAGCCACTCACGCTGTCAGTAGCTAATCCGTGTACCCATCTAGGTGTGGGCTTCAAGGTGAATTTAGAAGTTTCTGGCTGGATGTCTATTGTTTCATATGATGTAGTTCACCTAATAATTTTGTAGACCATTTTTTATGCATTCTATGGTGGGTCTCACTTGATTCACAGGTAGGATGACATGCGTACACACAACATGGTGGATCCCCTCACTGAAAGTTGAACGACATTTACATGTAGGTGAGTAAATTTCCAACCATGTTGATAGCCTCGAAAAATTACAGTAAAACACACACATACACAGTGTGTGTATAATGTTATAATATTCTCCTTTATACACTTGGTCAAAAAGTCAACAGGGAAAATACATTAATTGAATCTAACACAAAAAGGAGAGGTATCTATAGGGGTCATTCATCAGTTGGCCCACCTTTAACATATCTTAGACAGCCTGGCCTGTTCATTAGGTGGATCACATATGTACTACAAAAGTGGCCCATTAAAAAGAAATGCCTAGAGTCTATATTCAACGTACACATGTGGTGCACTTGATGAGTGAAATCATCCTGATTTTAGGCCAGCGCACATCCGCAGCAGGCATATCTACCCGACGAATTTCCAAGATCACACACATCATGGTGAATTCTTCCCGGCAATCCTACCATAGATGTGGGCCATGGTCCAAATAACGATACCCATCTAACAGTGTTTTCTCATTGTGTATGCACCATTGAATGGCTGTGTGTTCTGGACCTCCTGACTGATTATTGTCTGTTCGCAAGCTACCAATCAGATGGTTATCCCCGATCTGTGTGATTTTTCGGATATGGCCCATAGTTTGAATGGCCTGTGTAATATGTGATCATAGATAGCCACGTGTATGGTGGATATGCAAACAATTTTTTTATCCAACAGAGTGCAACGAAAGATGGAGATATTACTGGATGCACTATATGGTTTAAGAGGTTTGGTAAACACACCTGCTTGTACGGTCCAGCCCACTAGCCCATTTAGTTGCAAGGTGGCATCCATGTGCAAGGTCAACCAACTCTGCAGATGCAATGCAGATCAGGTTCTCCATGGCCCAAAACTCAGGCCATTTGATTGGTCAGCGTTTGAAACATGCAGCGGAAAGAAATTTATTTAGCCATCCATTGGTTGCGATATAGCTTGCTTGTTTTAGCAATGCATTTGTTTCGTACACGATAGTCACATGATTGAAGGGATAAGAATTGGAGAAGAGTGTGAACAATGAGAAGAAAATCAACATCTTTCTCAAGTAGGCCAAAAACTTTGAATCCACAGAAGGGGAAAAAAAAAAAGAAGAAGAAAAATTCAAAATTGTATAGAGACCATTAGATCTCTCTCAATTACATTACTTATATAGAAAAAGCAAAATCCTAATTCATTTGAGAGTGTCACCAGAAATAGTAAAACTCTTCTAAAGTATAATTTATGCTAGTATATTGAAGCGGACCTTTTCTGGTGGAATGGATGAATTTGGCTAATATAGGTAGTGTGTTTTGTGATAATGCTCGAATCAAAAGTTACCGCTAATTTATGATCCACACTTCAAATAACAATTTTTTCATATTTAGAATAAATTTCTTCAAACTGAATGTGTATGGAGTCAATTATATCATGCCCCAAGTAGGATTGGGCCTAGATCTAACGTACTACTTCCGCTTTAGTTGGGGCTTCTTTTAGTCCAGTTGTACTAAGAATGTATCTGCAACCCTCTCTACATAGAGAAATGCCCTTCAAGCCAAAGACTATCTAATAAGAGGGTGATCGCCCAAGGAAACCAAGCAAAAATAGCATCAATGAGATTATCCAATCCATCCTTTACTTGGCCTTGATCAACGGACTGGATCTCATTAAGTCATTCACCCCGAAGTGATCATAGGCACAGCCATATAAACAAAACAACAACCTAAATTTTATGATAGAAGGGTAGCTCATCATTTAAATGTATTTTCTCTGTTAACTCTTGACAAGTATGTAAAATAAAGTGTTATGATATTTTTAGGGTATTGCGATTTTGGGCGCCATATATAGGATCTCCTCCTGCAGAAGCGCCTTGTGAAGCCTGACGCCAGCTGTATTCACTGTTGATTCATAGAAATGGGATTGTCGTGCGGAGTAAACACAGTTGGGCCCACCTAGAATGTATGGGATTTATCCATTCCGTCCATATGTTTTTCCAGCTCATTTTAGGGGTTGAGCCAAAAATTTAAGCATATCCAAATCTCAAGTGGACCATACCACAGGAAACAGTGGGAATAATGATTTCCACCGTTGAAACCTTTCCTGGCCCCACAGTGATGTTTTTTTTTCATCCAACCTGTTCATAAGATCACATGGACATGGATGAAGGTAAAAATCAAATATCAGCTTGATCCAAACCTTCTGTGTCCTCCGAGAAATTTTCAATGGTAGAAATTCAGTTCATACTTTTCCTGTGGTGTGGTCCACTTTAGATTTTCATGTGCTTCATTTTTTGGCACCATAGCTAAAATTATCTGTTAAGATGGATGGACGGAGTGGATAAAATACGTAAATCACGGTGGGCCCACAGAGTTTACTCCGCACGCTACTCACTACACAATCCGCTTCCAGATTCATAACTGTAATTAGATGATATGTGTGTGTGTGTGTGTGTGTTGGGGGTGGATAACCTTAATTACGCTATAAATACAGGCGCTTCTTTACATTGTTCTTTGTTACAAATGCTACAATAACAAGGAAAATTCATAAAGAGTTCGTTTTGCCTCTGCTGCAGCTCAAGATCCAGACAATGTAGCTGCCCATTGGGGCCCACATGAGTGGGCCGCTGATTGGAACCATGCATGTGGCAGACTCTGTACTCTATGAGCTACTGGAAGAAACATATGCTGCACTTATGCTTGTGAGCCTCAGTACTGTCTGAGGAGAACATTTTCAGTGGCTCCCATTCAACTCTAAAAATCAAAGTTCAAGATCATCACGGGAAGTAATGAGAATATGGACAGGTAGTATGATTGGACCATCTCAGTAAGTGGGATCCAGTGGGGTCCACCACATGCTGGATCCTGATTTGCAACACGGAGGCAAAAAGAACTCATTCACAGGACTGAGGATTTGATGGATAGTTTGAAAATTACAAGGGCATTTTGTAAAGTGTTGACTTACGGCTAAGAAACTCTCTTTTTGAAGAACAAGGAGTTGTTCATTTAGAACTCTCCTTTTGAAGTGACAAGAAGTTCATTGAATTCTTTTCTTTTTTCTTTTTTCTTTTTTTAGGGGGTCATTGAAAAAATATGAAATGAGCAAATTTTGAATTTTTATTTATTTATAAGACCACAATTTAGATTATTTTGGCAAAAGAATTAAAATATAAGTTTTCTTTTTTGAAAAAAAAAAAAAATTGTGCCTCCACTTCTTTTAACTGTCCCAAGGTACATGCTTACAAAAGTCAGAGATTCATCCATCATCCATCATAAAGGCTCGATAAATGGACAGTAGGCCAAAGTCATAATCATTTGGCAATCCTAGCCGTTCAAAAAATCATATAAAAAGATTACTGACTGGGTTCTAGTATTTCCTGTACATCCTTTTTTAATGGCTAGGATTGGCCCATTGTTGTGATTTTTTCATGATCGTCTATGAAGTGGTCAGTATCGTGTGTTACGTGGATGGCCATGAAAATTCCATGCTTCAAAGAGCACCAGATCTCATCTCATTGTTATTATTATGTCATCAGTGAGAGAAGAAATGAAATTGATCCATGACAAGAGAGTTGAACTTTGTTTCTATGAATGGTATAAAAGCTCAATATCTTGCAACCCAAGGCTTTGAATTTGAGTCCTTTAGCCTATGATACCTTAACTAGAAAAAACACTCCCCACCGCCACAACAACAACAACAGCATTAGCAACAACCGCAACGAAAATAACAACAACAATAAAATAATATTTAATTAACTATTACACAGTACTCGAAGTACTGGCTAAAAATGAGTGCAGCGGGAATTATTCTTGATGTTGTTGTCGTTGCTTGGAGATTGATATCAACGCCCATCCTAACTGATAAAATACAACGCTTCTTTCCTACTTTTTGTACGACATCACTATTTTCTCACCATGAGTGGATAAGAAAATGCTATGTTACTGACTTCCTATTATTTTTTCAATTCCTCAATAATGCATATTTTACCAAACAAGGCCTTGGCAAATGGAAATTTCCGAGTGGTGCTTTTTGAGAGGTGTATTATGAAATGCAGTCATTTTTTTTAAGTATAAATATGGGAATTGTGGGGCCCATGTGACATTCATATGACATGCAACCCGTCCAACATATATGCACGCCATTATCATGGTGGGGTTCATTTGTTGGACGGGTTGGATTTCATTTGTTGGGTGGGGCCAAGCTGAATTGCCAACTCCTTTGCACCCAAGCTACCATTAATAAATCCAATGGAAGGTACACTAATGACAATTAGAGTTGTACATGAGTCATCTAAGTTCGAATAACTTGCTCGACTCGGCTTGAAAAAGCTAGACTCGATTGGCTTAGAATGAAAGTGGGTTTCGGCTTAGTCGAGCCAAATTTTGGGTGCAAAGGAGTTGGCAATTCAGCTTGAAGCTTCCACCCCCCCAATGCAAAAAATAAATAAATAAAATAAAAAAATCTACCTTGTCAAATCATATGACCTGCCCAAGCGCCCCCTCTCTGCCAATCCCAAACCCTAACCCTCTCCCCCTCTTTATGCTCGCCCACCCGACCTCATTGGGCCAACCTTGCCCGTCTGCTCGATGTCTGCCACCCCCTAAGTTCTCTTGCCTATCTGATCGATCACAACCAGTAAGATCCCCTTCCTCACCTCCATTTTTTTTTTTTATTTACATATATTTTGGGACGACTGGTAAGGCTCAGACTCAGCTTAAACTCACTCGATATGCTAATCGAAGTAGGGCCATGCTCGACTCGACTCGACTCAACTCATGTACAACACTAATGACAATTAATTAGATTAATGAGGAAGTTATCGAAAACTTTTGAAAAAATGGAATGTAAATTTTATATCAAGTAGGTAGGTTTTTGGTAACATTCTCTTTTTTAAATGTCCTAAATACCCATTATCTAACACCCACTCTCACATGAGCGCATGTAAACAGAGTTGCCTCGCAAGACACGCTCACGGGCACATTATCTCGGAATCTAATGAGATGAGGCTACTTTGACATGGAGCGCAATGATTCAAACATGGCCCACTGCCACTCCATAGTACATGTGGTTGTACGCTTGGTGATTGAGTTCGTACAGATGATATCTACACTCTATCACTGGCTTACTACATGACTACAGGAGCTGATTTGTGGCCTTTAATTGGATGCCAGAAGCCAAAAGTCCTTAATAATTCCAATTTCAAGAGAGAAAATGCCTATTAATCAGATGTCATTATCAATCAACCCGTTAATTTTGGACCGTCTGACAAAAAAATTTAAGTCACACCATCCACAATGGGGGAACTGGGCCTACAACCGCTTGGATATGGTCATCAGTCAAACCTTATTACCAAATGCACAGACCTTGTAATTCCTCTTTCATCACTAGAGGAATGTGGGCCCACTAAGCATTCCAAACTAGCAGCCTCCATTTAGATAATCTGAGTGGAGCCTAATAGACGGACGGTCCAGATTGCGTGGATGTGGCTCACAAATCATTTTCCTAAAAGGTTACCTTCCTCTTTCCTGTGAAACAACAAATAGATTTGGAAATGGGAGAGAGATAATTGAAAGACGGAGGGGATTAAGTGTTACCCTTACCGTGGGCCCACCTTGATGATGTGTTCTATATCCATGCCGTCCATCCATTTTTCAAGACAATTTTAGGATGTATTACTAAACATTAAGAAGATCTAAATATCAAGTGGACCATATCAAAGGAAATAGTGGATGATTTAATGCCCACCATTAAAAACTTCCCAAGGCCCACATTAACAAGATCCATAATGTTTATTTTCCATCCAATCCGTTGATAAGGTCAATCAGATATGGATGAAGGGAAAATACAAATATTATCTTTATCTAAGACTTTTATCGCCTACAAAATTATTTTAATGATCATTCACCACTTCTTCCAGTGGTATGGTTCACCAGAGATTTGGATCTTCTTAATTTTTGGGATAACAGTCCTAAAACTATCTGAAAAACCGTATGGACGGCGTGGATATACATCAAATTCATCAAGATGGTCCCCTAACGGTAAGGATAACACCGGGTAACACCTAATCCGCTCCCAGTGTTAGAAGACGGAAAGCGTCAGAAACGCCAGGCGTATTTTTGTCATTTTCTAAAAAGTTGACCCAACCGTTAGACGACATCATCTCAATCTAACGGAATATGCCGTTTACAGTACGGGGAGTTAATAATGTTGGATTTGTGTGATAGCGGAATGTTCCTTTTTCAGGAATTTCGATGTAGCCTTTAATGGTCCACCACACATGATCTATGGCTCCCATCTTTGAACTAATCCAGACCGTCTGTTTGACTAATAGTAAGGCCCTTCTCAGTTGAGTGTGGGCCATTGTTGGATTTATCTTCTAGATAGTCGAATGTACCCCCACAAAAAGGAAGGTTAGGTGTGTTGTTCCATCAAGTAGATTTTGATGCATAGTCCAATCATGGTGGGATTCAACGGATGGTATGGGTTACCTAAACATGGGCCCTACCTGTTAGTATTGAAATGCATGATGGCCAAGTGTCACGTGCTTCTCTTGAGAAATCATTGATTACTTTAAATTACCGAAAGAATCTTCCAATTTAATGGAGTAAAAGTAAAATTACCCACTTACCTTTAAAATGACTTTGTTATTTTTTAATCTTTTTTTCTTCCTTTTCACCTTCTTCAGTAAAGGGTTTTGTTGAGAGATCTCTTCTTGACTACATACAGAGTTATATTGTAATATTGATCAAAAGAATATATATATATATATATATATATATATATATATATATATATATATATATATATATATATAGAGAGAGAGAGAGAGAGAGAGAGAGAGAGAGAGAGATATGCTCACACATAACTAGTAAGACTGTCCAACTAGTTGCCTAATTTAAGGAAAAATTACTGTGAGTAAATGTCTTGAATCAAAGTTATTTTTAAGAGGAAATGGATTTGTCATCTTGGGTGGGCCTCAAAATAGTATTAATATGAAATCCATCCAACTATTAAGTGAGTCGGACATAGGGCCTGAAAATCAGCCCTATCCATGGTTCAAGTGGATCACACAATTGAAAATAGTGTACATAGAAAGGTCACCCTCCAAACTATTTTACTTGGTGTGTCCCACTTTAATCACACATGAGACTTAATTTTGGTTCTTAGGACAATATTTTGGTATGGAATCTAATGGTTGGATCTAACTCATTTTTGGGTCCTAAGCTAACTTGATCTAGAAAAACTGTTAGACGACGTAGATTTATCATAAACATTACGGCAGGCCCCACTTAGCTTTCACAAGCATTAGCCTACCTTTTCAATCGTACGCGGAGAGCATAAAATGATAGGAGAGTTGGCATTAAATGAAGAGAATGAAGAGCAGGAGTTTTGTTTTCAAAGAAAACTGGATAATTGGAGAAGCTGTACGTATCCATGTGATGCACCACATGTGTAAGGAATCTAGTTCGTTAATAAAGTAGGATACTTGGTATGTAAATGCAGAATATAAAATATTATTTTTATGTGATTAATGATAAGATATTCTCCAACAAGAAAAATGAGATGTTAGAAATCCATTCTAACTGTCCAGATTCACGGGCATATGTGGCTTTAACAGTGAGGGCTATTTACTATTTTTTTTATCGATAAAGTTTAATTAGTGAGCTTTATTTGATAAATGAATTGGATCTATAACGAATATTCCTATTGGACCTATGTAAAACTTGATGTCATGTAGTCTTATATGAGAGGAAATTACATGCAGTTAAAGAGAGGAATTTTAGATATTTAATGCACTGCTAGTTGGCCCAATTTAAATCATCCAACTAGTTGTGTGTGAGAATTTCTCATATATGTAAATTACAACACAGAAATTTACATAGTTCATTTTTGGTATGTTTCATTGATTCACATCGATTAACTATGCTCAAAAGTAAAAAAATGAAGAAACAACTCTCAATACAATGACGGTTCCTCTCTCACGATAAAGTATATATTACACCAAATGAAGTAAGGTTTATATAAAGCTCTATGTGAAAATATGAAATTGTCTTCCGGATTGAGAACTACTACCTCTAGACCCCCAAGCAAAGAGGCATTATCCTTTGCGACCCTCAACAAATTGATCAACACGAAGCTT
Organism: Liriodendron chinense; assembly: GCA_003013855.2. Lineage (NCBI taxonomy): Eukaryota > Viridiplantae > Streptophyta > Magnoliopsida > Magnoliales > Magnoliaceae > Liriodendron > Liriodendron chinense. The sequence goes on along the minus strand of PVNU02000637.1, from coordinate 5,423,964 downwards.
AACTCGCGAAAGTGATGGCTAGATGAACAATACACCTCTAGTGATCGGGCTCCACAAATCTTAATAGATATGTTAGATTTTTCAATTTTCTATGTAATTCGAAATAAATAGGTCATCCTCATCTTTTCTAAGTGGCACAAAAAACAAGAGTCAATTATATTTAAAAAGTAAAGAAATAAAGAAAATTGTAAATTATTACAGTTTTAAATAATAACATGTTAATTTTTATGGTGATGACGGTAAAATAAACAAAGTAGTATAATGTAATTATTACAATCAAATGTAAATGATGCCACCACACCATTACTAGGGATAAATAATCATTATCGTTACCTATTTCCAGCCCATTACAACCAAACGCGTGAAAGAATATTTGAGAGTGCGAGGGATAATGACAGGTAGCCACAGTCGGTGTCAAAAGAAGATCTAAACTATGATGAAATAATAAATAATGATGTGGATATGCATAGAAATTCAAGATTTCTTAGTTCCACTAAGGTAATTAAGATTTTTTTTCTTGGAATTTTCTTTTCACATTTTTATAGATTAGGATAGGGGAATGTGAGATAGGGACTTCTATTTTTCAGTCTCCCACTATTTAATATTTTGTTTAGGGATTAGGATAAAAATACTAAGGAATTTCTTTTCATTCCGCTGAATAAGGACAGAAAGAGAAAAATATTCAAAATTTACACTGCTTTTGTCTGACATGTGAAATCATGTACTTTGAAATTTTCAACTCATTCGAGAGAAATTACAAAGAAGACAACAATAAACAAAAAAAATAAAATCCAAAAGGAATTAGCAATTACACCCATCAAGGCAACTAAAATATTTATATAAATGAATTCAATGGAGGGTATAAATCCGTTGATAAATGGATTCAAATTTGTTCAATGTTAGTTCCTTCTTTATAATCATGTTTGATGTCTTGCAATTTTGACATAGTAGGTTTATTTATTTATTTATTTTCTAACACAAACCTACACTCACTCGCACCACATGGGCACTCAATACCTGATCTCAGTGTTGAAACAAAGTTTGTATACTATTGAGATATGGTAGTTATTTGTGAAAAAAGAATAGAGAACAGAAAGTAAATTTTATTTTCTGTGTCATATGTAATCAGATCTTAATTATTGAACTTGGGCCTTCTTTTTCAATTGAAATAGAATAAGGAGTCATTTGGGGAGCATGTATTTGACCTACATTGATGTGCATTGGCAATTATCTTAGAATGTGAATTGGAATTATCAATTGTATTTGGCAACTTATAACTGGAATCCATTAAAATTTGACAATCTGATAATCAAAACCACCAAATTATGTTTAGCAGCCTATACTTTGAAGAGAGGGAACATGGTAGCAGTCAGAACTCATGTAAAATGATATAATATCTTTCCCTATGATTTCAAAAAAAAAAAAAAAAAGGACATTCTGGTGTATTTGATGTGAATTGGATTCCAATTCACATCAAATACAGTCCTCCTAAACATCCCAAATACCACCGATTTACCATGCTTCACGTTCCCAAACAACCCCTAAGACGAGGAATAAAAATTCAAAACATCCCAAATACTACCGATTTACAGTAAAGGCTACTTTCTAGTTTTTATCACCATGCTAATGTTTGAAAACTCGCCCCCACCACTTTGAACTATAGCAGTGATACATTTGGGCCATGCCTTTATAAGAACCACTTTAGACTTGGACTGTGTGAGTCAAACAGGTTTTCTAATCCAAATTCCAAATCTTTTAACTTAAGCGGTTTGGGTTAACAGTATCATTTTTTTTCTAATTTTTTATTATTTAAATTTAATTATAAGATCACAATAATGCACAGGTTGCCATGATTGGACTGATGGCTGGACCAGCTTGGATTGGACCACCTACTAGGATAGTTCATGAATTTTAATGCATGTAGTACCGGGGCATTAGTTTAATGCCCCGGTAATACATGTTTTTTACAACATGCCTATATTACATGTGAACCATACTAATGAAGGAAGAGGATTCCTTGTAGCACCCGCCACCAGTGGATATCCCTGGTAACAAGATACGGCTCAAGCTTTGTGAGGCCCATTGTGATGTATGTGTTTTTATCCATAGTGTCCATCTGTTTTGCTGGCTCATTTTAAGGCATTAGCCCAAAAATGAGACAGATCCAAAGCTCAAGTGGGCCATGCCACGGGAAGATAAAAACTTGTTCAGAGCCAAAGAAGTCCACGATCAAACTAATATTTGTGTTTTCCTTCATTTAGGTCTGTGTGACCCTATGAAGAGATTTGGTGGCAAATAAACATCAATGTGAGCTCTCCGTGGGTTTCAACCCGGCATCATCATCCCCATTGCTTTGGGTGGTGTGGTCCACTGGAGCTTTGGATCTGCCTCCATGTTGGGCTCATGCCCTCAAATAAGCTGGAAAAATGGATGAATTACACGTACATCATGGTGGGCCCCAAAGGAGATATCACGCGTGGGTTACGAGGCAATCCGCTTCCTCCTAATAGTGCCGATGAAAGAGATTGATTCCCTGTCACCTTGATGTGGGGTCCATCATGATGTATGTGTTTTATATCCATGCCTTACATCCATTTTGCCAGCTTATTTGAGGGCGTGAGCCCAAAAATGAAGCAGATCCAAACCTCAATTGGGCCACACCAGAGGAAACAGTGGGGATAATGACACCTACCAGTTGAAACCTTCCTAGGATATGTTTATTTGCCATCCAACCTTTTCACAAAGTCACGCAGATCTGGATGCACGAAGGGAACGCACAAATATCAGTTTGATTCAAAACTTCTATGGCCTCCAAGAAGTTTTCAATGGTAAATGTTCAATCCCCACTGTTTCCTATGTTGTGGTCCACTTAAGCTTTGGATCTGCCTCATTTTTGGTCTCGTGTCCTAAAACGAGCTAAAACAAAGGATACATCGCATGGATAAAACATATACATTCCGTTCGGCCCACAGAATTACCTGCCCCAGGGATGGTCATCAGATAATCCCCTTCCCCATGAGACGGGTCGGAATGCAGTCCACAATTTAAAACACTGACGGTTGTCGTTGTTGTTGATGATGTTTTTATTATTATTATTATTATTATTCACTTGAAGTCCTAGTCGAAATGAGTGCAAGGGGGCCATGTGTTTCCCTTCTGATCTAATTCTATCCCTCTTCTACCGCAGAATTTGATGTGGTGGAGCCGGTCGAACCCGATTACGGTGGACCCATCAATCTACACCCCACGAGGAAGCCAGACTAATCATTCTGGACCATCCATCTAATTAGTTTCCTGACCATTAACATCAAATGGTTTAAAATACCACATATATCAGATGAGCCTAGCCATTTTATAAATTGGCCTTTGAGGCCACGGTATAAAACAAAAACTGTTCACGGCCAGAATTCATCTCCACAAAGTGGACAAATGTGGTGACTAGGATTGTCATATAGGTGTCATTTCAGCTGACAAAGGCCATCGACGAGGGGGATAACTGAATGTACGGTCCTGATCGATACAATAACCCTACCACGTGTACCGTGGAGATATGGCTCTACCATATTGCGGTCCACCCTATCACATTCAATTGCAGAAAATCATGAGGCGCTCAAATCCTTCCAAATCGGATTCCCATCGATGGTTTTTTCCTTCCACTTGAGAGACCCACCTCTGCAAAAGAACTATCATTTTCGCGCCCCCTCTTTCCACTCACCCCTCTCACCTGTAATTTCAGCTACAGTAAAAAAAAACTTTTATACTCTGGCAGACTGTGATAGATGATACACAGGCATTAACAGAGTACTTAGAATTTTCTTACGTGGCATACAAGTATCTGGTTTAGATATATCATGAACGGAAAACTAAAAGATAATCTCATTTGACCGTCAGATTGGTGGACATCAAGGGGACGGTTAAAAATAAAGAGTATCCAATGCTTCAACAAGTGTCCACGTATTAAAGGTGAGGATTGCTCAACGGATCTGATTTCGTAACGGGCTTTCAAGTGGGGAAGAGACACACGTGTGTGATACCAGAGCCGCTCATCAATTCCTCCTAGCCATTCATTCGTTTTGGACACGTGTGGTCCGCTCGATGATCACATTTGCACCACAGGAGGCTTGTCCATCGTCCTTTTGAACTTACCCTACAAGTGCCGCGTGTGGGCCCACTGGGGTGTTTCTATGCCATCAACCTGGACCAATCATGTGGGCCATTTGGTGAATATGAAGGATTTTTGGATCCTGGTCCATTGTTTTCAATGGTGTGGATCATCATGTTGTGTATGTCCTATGCAATTATTAGTTGGCCACGTGTGTTTGTATGGCATCGACCTAAACCATTCATATGGACCCACCTGGTGAATTTGGAGGATTTTGTATCCTGGACCATTATTTTCAATGGTGTGGTCCACTGTGTTGTTGTTGATATTAGCTATAGAACAAAAAAATCAGGCATATACAGTTATTAATGTGCCACATCATAAAAATAATGAAGAAACAACCAAAAACCTCCAAATTCACGTGGGGGCTATACATCATGGTTGGATCACCTGATTTTCAGGGTGTCCAAACTTTCACGGTGGAGCAACTATTCTAGATAGGTCAGATGCCGTGAACATGCTCAAGTGGGCCCATGGACAGCAACGGTGGAAATGGCTTAGTCCGGGGGCTTGCATAGAAACCGGGCTTCCCTCCACCCTCGAAAACAGTCCATTCCCAATGATGATGTTATTCTTTGGAAGCTTGCTACCGCCATTATGCACTTAATCTGAAGCACATGTACTATCAACTGGCATGCATGTGGGAAATCTGAGCGCCTAAGGGGGGGGGGCCCCTCTGCGGTGAAGATGACCCGACACAAAAATGAGTTCGGTCCACTCTTCAGGTGGGGCAACCCTTTTGTCTGAGAACAATTATGGTTCGAAAACATTGTCGGTGGTCCACCCTCACCACACCTAACGAGTGGACGGGGCTGATTTTCGTATACAGTCATCATCATCTTGTGGGGTCCACGTTATGCACCTCAAAGAAGTCCTCTACTCTTTTGTGTAGATGAACGTGATGCGTGGATTGGTTTTTGGGGAAACGAAGATTAACCGTCTAAAACATCAGGTGGGTCCCAAACCAGAAATTAATGGTGCGATCAAAACATGCTACCAAACAAGGATTTCTGATCGAAATAAGGGTTTTGCCTCCAAACCCTAGTTTTTTAAGTGCGTCGAAGTGGACCTTAAACAATGGAGGAAGTGGTGCTAGCCCCCTCCCGGTTGGTGGAATCGATTTGAGGCGATCGAGGGGAACCTGATTCGTCTGAGTCGACTCGGGATCAGTTAGTACTTGTACGGGTCAGTATCACGAGTTAACCCTCCGATTCAATCCCGACCTGGGCTGCTTTACCCTCAACTAGGAAGAGTCGCAAAACCCGGAACGAGTCGGTGGGCTCACCTTCCCGCGGCTTTCTTGAAAGAACGTGTTTCTTGCTCTGTTGACCAGATAGTCCACGCGATTACGAGTGAAAATAGCTGGAAACCGAGGCCGACCTATGCAACACGGTTTCCATTTCCTTTGGGTAGGGCGGTTCCTCTGCACGTTGCTGTAGAATAACCTTATTTTACAAGTGCTGCTGGTAATGGGCCCACCTGGGTTTGTTTGTAGCATGCAAAGCCCTTTAAGAAGGGTTGTCCCATCATGAAAGTTGGATTCCCCAAAAATTAGGCGGATCCAACCGCTACATGTGCCGCCATGTGAATTTGGAGGTTTTTGAATGGTTATCTTTTATTTTCTGTGGTGTGACCCACTTAATCACTACGTAGGCCTATTTTTTAGGGCATCCTCATATCATAGTAAGGCTCACATAAAGCATGAGTTGGATGGCTTATACATAACATGGTGGGCCCCACATAGAAACAATGTACAACTATATGGAATCTCCAAATTTACATTATTTCTCAGAATTCACATGGTGGCTCATGTGATGATTGGATTGACCTGATTGGGGCGTCCAAGTTTCATGGTGGGCTCACCCTATTAGACAGGTTGGATGCAATACACAGGCTCGGGTGTGCTTCAAGCTAAGCACTTGTAGAATAAGCATGTAGAAAACGTAGCTCAGCATTGGACACAGACAAAGAGAGAGAAAACCTTTGATACTCAGACAGACTGTGATGGATGATACACAGGCACTAAGAAATTGTACATGTGGCACACAGTTATATATTTCAAATTTAACCGTGCGAATTGTGCCCAAGTGTAAATGTGACATAAAACAAAATTAACTTAGTTGATTGCCTAGCTAGCTGTCATATTGGTGGACATCTATTGCATGGTTGGAATGAAAAATCATCCAGAAGCTATATATATTTCAGAAAACAAGTGTGTATGAATCAGGAGTGGTCATCTAATCTGATTTTGTGAGTGCGGTTTTCACAATTTTGGCAGTTTAACTTGCCTAAGTGTATCCAACATGTATTTCTCAGTGCTATACATCCAACCAACATACTCTGCCAGAGCAGAAGATAACCAACGAATGTTGAGACCGTGTGCTTATCTTGGTCCACATGGCTTATAGTAGTTGCCACCGAGTGGACGGTGGATCCACTGCTCATTAGTTCCAAAAGCTGTCTGCGTTATCTTCAATGAAGCATTGGATCTCTCCAAACATAAGGTGCTATATGTTTTATGCACGTGGAGCAACTAGTGGAGAGAGAGAGGGGGACATGGCTACAACTAGTTGTGCATGATGCTAAAGGCCCGTTTGGATTCTACTTACAACAGTAGATAAGTAACTTATTTGAGATAAGTTTGTTTATATCACTAATAAGTAACTTTTTTTATTTAATGTTACTTAATCACTTCAGTTTAATAAGTAGAAATTAAGATAAGCTACTTAAAGGCATAAGTAAATTATCTTTAAGTAACTTAAGATCCAAACGCCCTCCTAAAGACAATATAGGTACACAAGCTTCAACATTCGAGAGCCTATCTTCACTTTTTCTAATATTGTGGCTTTTTTTTAATTTTATTTTTTTTAATTTTTTTGTGGCTTCCCTGACTTTTAAATCTACTTTATTTTTTAACTAATATCCTAGCTTATCCTGCACAAAAAATGTAGGGAGTCATGCACATAGTTATCACAGTGGGCCCTACAAAGTGGCACAAGCTCCCTAATAGTATCTGATTAATACAGGCTACATTTAAAGAGGAAGAGATGTAGGAAGAGGTTTCTCGCGTCCCATTTTCTTTTCTCGCTGTGACTAATTGCAAGGGTAAAATTGGCCAACGCTGTTGGCATTCTATATAGTAGAGATACGGAGGTATGGAGAAGTAAATAGAAGTTGGGGTCCAGTGTCGCTCATGGCCCACAAGAAGTTATCTATGCAATGATTTAAAGATGAACCATGGACTAAACGGCTGAAGCTGCTGGTGCGTCCATACCTGTTCCGTTCAAACCACTTTGGACATTGAAAGCATTTCGCTCATAACACATCATATATATTTTTGTAAAACAAAGCATTTCGAACAGGTTTAATCGCTGGTTCACAGCGGTTCAACCCTTCTTGAGTTTTTAAGACTGTAAAAGGCTTGAATTGAACCGAGCTAACGTGGTTTCACGTCTGACTGAATTCCAACTAAATGGGGGCCACCACCACTTTTACATGCCATCAACCCATTCAATGAATGTGCCCTAACTGGATGAAGGAATAGACCAAAAATCAGGTCATTACAAAACTCAGGTAGGCCCCACCACATGATTTTAGATGTTATAAGCGTGATTTGGCATTATTCCCTGTGGTGAGGCCCACATGACACATCATGGTGGGCTCCACACATAATGGACTGTATGGTATAGTTAGACTTAAAATAACAAGAAAAAAGAAAAAGCCATTTAATCAATCAATAGAGAAATCATCGATTGAGCGGTCAACTGACACTGGCTCATGAAGATTGATTTCATGGATCTTTTAGTGGAATGACCTCTTGACTATTGAAGCCTTCCACTGTATGCTGTATCTTGAATAAGGCAAAGGAAGAGAAAGATAAAAAGTAGAGAATATGAATCTGATTTTTTTTTTTTTTTTTTTCTTTGCATCCTATTGATGACTTGTAAATGCCAACATCAAATTGTAGTGGAAGATTCTTCACAATGGTTCGATCTTACTCAAACGGTCATTGGATTTTGGGGCTACTCGACAAGGGATCAAGAACGGATGATCTCCATGTCCGGTAGTCGTCTTGTCCAACAGCCCAATAAAAATCTGACATTCATCAAGTCCAACAAGGAATTTTACTTCTGGAGCATTTTCGTCATTTTATTATGTGGACAACCACCACAGCATTTTAGCATGGATTGCCGACTAGTTAACTCAGGCTCAGGCATGTTCGATCCAGTTCAACACCTGAGTCAGCATTGAAAATATGCTGGACTTGACTCAGCACATCATGAGTCGGCCTAACTCTCCGGGTTTTCAATCCACGCATTTCAGCAATGTTCCACATTTAGTTTTAGATAGGGCTCTTGTTAGACAGACAACGTACACACATTCTCCATTGCTCTGTCATCAGCATGATGTTGCTTGGTCATTTCCCAGTTCACAAACCCATTTCTTCCGTTCCACGATTCTGGTTCCTTGCAGGATGCTTGCACACGAACATTTTTTGTTTTTCCCCTTTTGCTCACCTAAGTCATTTTCTCTAAGTAACTCGCTGACGAATATAGAAGTGTATTGCATAGTGCCAGTTGGAGTTTTGTGCCCTCTGTCCGTCCTAAGCCTTGATAAAAGAAGGTTGCGGCAGTTGGCAGCTACTGTGAAACTTTTGTTATTATGAATCCTAACTGACAGAACAGGGTTCACAGAGCTGACCCAAATTAGTTGAGATAAGGCTCATGGTATGTGGAATGCAGTGTGGCAATGGCGTGCTTATTTCAAGCGATGGGCTGGAAAAGACTTTTCTATTTGGACTCACCCACTTGGAGACGTAGTCGAGAACTAGTCAATCTGAATTTTTGATGAGCAAGATCTAGAATTTTGGAAAGTCATAAAGCATACACTCGAATCAACTAAATGAACATATGGGTTGGGAGTGGAGATGATGATGCACAATACTAATACAAATATGAATGAAGCTGATCATGGCTGGACAGGTGGATGAACAGGTTTTCGCAAGGATCGATAAGAATGGGTCGGATCGGTCTTTCGGATGGCTCAGGTGGCTAAGGGTTAGACTCGATTGGGCTTACCTAGGCTAGAAATTAAACTCTTCTTATTTCACTCTTTTTCTCTCCTTAGTGGATGAATGAGCGCTCTCTCTCTCTCTCTCTCTCTCCTCCTCAAGGTTCTTTTGGTAATGGTGAGTGATAAAATGCATGAGATAAGAGATAAAAGGTAGTTAATTTGCAATGGGAAGGGAAATGGATATTTATCGTGCTTTTAAGAGGCATTTTAGTAATTTTTGAAAAGTTAAAGGGTTAAAGAAGACTTTAATGGCTAGGATTGGGTGTTAGAATGGGTGTGCCACGTGGCATAATGTTGGTAGTAATTGGATTGGTTAGCAAGAGGTGTAATTTTGGGCAAACGTAAGGACAGAGCAGGTCATTTTACCTCAATCGGACTTCCTAAAATGAGGTTTGCTTTTTTCCCTCCCTACCTAATGGCCCGTTTGGCACCATGGATTTGAGGAGAAAGGAGGAGAAACTGGTTGCTTTATTCTGTTTGGCACCATGGATTTGATGAGAAATGGATTTGAGAGGAATCTAGGAGAACTCAAAAAGGCACTTTTAGCCCTTTTTCAAATCCTCAAAAAAAAGTGGGATTTGAGGAGAAATCCTTCCCAACGTGGGACCCACTGTAATGTGTCCCTAACTATGGGACCCAACATGATGTATGTTTTCCATCCAACTTGTTGATAAGGTCACAAGGACCTGGATGAAGGGACCACACAAATTTCAGTTTAATCCAAAACTCTTGTGCATCATAAAGGTCTCACTCTCCAATTTTTCTTGTTATATGGTCCACTTTAGATGTGGAATTGCTTTATTTTTTGGATCTTGGCATAAAATGATCTGTAAAAATGGATGAATGGCATGGATTTAAAAATCAAGGCTAATACGGTGGGCATACGGTGGGATTAAAATTTACACCGTCCATTCCTTCATGTTTGATTTCTCTCCAAATCTTGGCTGCCAAACAGAAAATATGGAATTGATAAGAATTGGAATTGATGAGAATTCATATCATGGAATCACTTCTCCTCACTTCTCCTCAAATCCATGGTGCCAAACGGGCCATAATCATTAAAAAAAATAAAAAGATTGCAGAATCATGCGCTGCCGGCCACATGGATGAGCCCCATCTTTTGTAGGGGCCCCTTGGTGGGGAACTAATTCCCTTCAAGTTCACTCCTTTCCGGTTTATTATGGTCTTGAAGCTATGTGGGTTGGACTTGAGCTTGTATTGGGCCTTAAATTGGGTTTAGGCTTGGATTTTAGCTAGGTTTTAGATTTTTTAAGGTTTCTACAGTGCTCTGATTAGCTTTTTAACCTTGGATGATGTGTCCACACTCTCAAGTAAAGATTGTGAAAAATAGTGGAAGTTAAAGTTAACATGGGGTAGCAAACAGTCAAGATTATAGCATAGCCTCTCTATTTGCATCCTTCCTATTTTGATCCATGACAAACACAATAAAGTTGTGCTCGAAAATTCTCCACAAATGACGAATTTATTTCATCCTCAAGCACATGCAACAAAGACTTAATACTCATCGAGAAAAATTAAAGTGCACCACAGGTATCATGTGTGATTGGAATCAACCATTACGAAGATTGGCATTAATCGTATTTTTCTATAATGCTTTCCTTAGAGCAAAACTTGAGGACATGTTTCATTCAACTCAGGGAGGATGATGTAGCGCATGATAATGGTACATATGAAGTGGGACACATGCAAGATTTGGTGGGCCATTTAGGAGGGACATTCGATCAGTCAGTGAATAAGACAAAAGAAGGTCAAAATTGTCTACATTTAAAAAGTTATTGACAATAAATAATATTCTTTTCCTAGACTAGATTGGAAAGAATTCATAGGAACAAGAAGAAAAGGTTGGAAACATTCATAGTTATCATGGAAAAATAAGTGTTTGCTTAGGAACTTTATTAATTAGTTGGAGACTTTGTAAGATTCTAGGTACATTTTACTCTGTATTTATATGGTTTTGATGCACTTTCATGTGATCCTAAGGTAGGTATTGAATGAGTATGCATCTTGGGGACTAAAGTGATTAAATGATTCTTTTGGGGCAGTTTTATCTTAAGGGTAAGAGCCCGGGAAAATGAATTTTATTAGTCCAATCCTCCTTGTATACAAGTGGATTTGTGTTTGATTTGAGCTTGGCTCTCTTGTAATAACCCTAATACTGAGTGAAGATATATCAATTGAAACCTTTTCTCTTTCCTTTGAGTTCTTATGATTTCTCTTATTCTTAGCATCTTTTTCTCTCTTCTCTAATACCAAATAATATGTAGAGAGAGGAGAAAAGATGCTAAAAATAAGAGAAAAATCACAAAACCTACAATGGAAAAAGAAGTCACTTCATAGATAACCATTCTTCACAATGATCAATAAAAGAGAGCAAGCTCGAGTAAAACACACTTTTATTTATTCAAACTTGGAATTGGCTTGATAAAATTTGGTTTCCCCCCTTGCCTTTTATATAGGACTACCCAAAAAAATAATTTATATCACTCTAGTCCCGAAGAAGCATATTCATTCAATACCTACCCTGTGGCCATATGAAATTGCATCAAAACCATATAAATTTAAAGCAAAATTTATATACGATCCCATAAAGTTTTCCACCAATAAAATTTCTAAGGGATTTTTTGGGAGCGTGGATTAATGGGAGGTATTTGGAATCCGGTGGATTTCAAATACTCAGTTTTGTTAAGTTTTGCAATCTCTCCCTTTTGCTGAGATTCATGATCTTTTTCATTTTCTTTTTTCTTTTTTTCCTTTTTTCTTATTTTTAGAGGCATGAGAGTTGCACGTGTAACATAGGTGTTGCTGGGCTACTAAGCTATTGTACACCTGACATGCCGATGACATCCCAAAAAATCAAATTACCAACTGCATTGCTAAAATTATATTAATAGAACGATTTGAGCAATCTAAACATTGGCCATGTAAATCAACAGCTAAAAAATGTTGATCAGTCGTTCGGTTGTGATCCTATATATGGTTGTAGCCCATTGAGACTTGGAATTTCATTATTTTTTATGAAAGTATATATTTCAAAATGGGCTTATTATAATCATTATGTCAAACATCACATATCTACACTAATTAGGAGTATTAAAGTTGATTGGTAATCAAAACAAAATAATTTCAATGCGTTGTGTTTTTTTTTTTTTTTTTTTAGATTCTAGTGCATTCCAAATACATGCGGTCAAACACAAGCGAAGGATTCAAAATCACCTAATTTGATATACAAGCTCCCAAAGGGTCCTAAGCACACACCCCTTTTTTTCTCATGATAACTATGAAAGTTTCCTAGCTTAAAGTTTCCTAGCTTCTCTTCGTTTTTCTATGAATTCTTTCCAATGCATGTTAGCAAAGGAATACTATTTATAGTCAACAACCTCCTAAGCATGATTTATTTTAACCTTCTTTTGTCTCATCCATTGACCATTCAAATAGCCCACAACATCTTGCATATATGTCCCACTTCATGTGTACCACTATTATACTCTACATTAGCTTGTTATGATGTGAAATTCAGTATAAAATAGTCATGTTTTCCCATTTGCTGCAATTGGATTAAACAGATTTGGTGATTGAAAAAAAAAAATGTAATTATTCTTAAGGCTAATTTTTTCTAGGTTACATCTATTCAACCAAATTGCTACAAGAAGATGAGCATTCTTACTCCCTATTCTTGGACCATAAAGCATATAGTACATTCATTTGGATTAGAAAAAAATGAAATACAGTAAAGGACATGTTAAAGGACAAAGCAGATGAAAGAGAAGTAAGAAAAACCCAAGTGGAGGAGGCACTACTACGCACTTCCTACACATTATGACACCCTGAACATGTTGTGCATCCCACACACATGTTTGGAGTGGATAATATAGCATTATTCTGGCACATGATACATGATAATCAGCACTATTTTGCAAGCATAATACCATGTATCGATGCACCAAGAACATATATAGCTAAAGTGTCATTATAAGGTAGATTACATACCAAATGGGACATAGGATGCCAATTCACATTTAGAGAGAATTAATAAAACTTGCACTTGTGACGCAGGGAGGACGTGGTAGGTCGATCACCGTCTCCCTAACTGAATAGTCCTCGTTTACACGAGAAGAAATAAAAAGATAAAAAGAGAAAATTAATTTCGAATAATTGTTTTGATAGATTCAATGAATAGAAACGGAATTACAATGCATATAAATAGGAAACTAAACCCTAGGTAAAGTATCAGACTCCAACCCAAACTCAAACTCAAACTCCTAGAAAACGCAACTTACTATAAATAATAAACTTACTATTTATAGATTTCTCTCAATCCTACTAGAACTCTTAGTTTTCGGCCAAAAATAGAAAAATTTCAAACGGGCCCAACCATGTTGTTTTACTAAATATTTTAAGCCCTTTTCATGTTGGGCACTAACTTTAAAACCTATGGATAAAAAGTTATGATCGAATTGAAACTTATTATAAATAATAAAACTGAAAATAAACTAGCTTAATGACCATCGATCCGGTCGAATCTCGCGATTTCAGCATGGGCAACCTAGCGTAGTGGGGTTGGGTGGCTAAAGTAGCTCGAGCTACCCCAAAATCATACATTATATGTCTAGAAACTTATTCCAGATTGCGAGATATGACCGTTTTAGGGTATTGACAGTCCGGATCGCTTTCGACCTCGACCGGTCTTCTTTTAGTCCATCTGGGCCATGAAATAATCAGCGACCCGTTCTACATCGGTCTCCTCCACTTTGAAAGAACTCAACCCCGAGTTCTTGTCCAGCTTTGGTTCATGATATTCATATAGATCTGCCACGTTGAAAGTCCTTGAAATCTCCATGTCATCCGAAAGATCAACAACATAGGCATTGTCAATTGATTTTACGATTGATTGGTACCGGTCCAATCTTCTTGTGCTTCAACTGTTGTAGGTCCCGATAGGAAATCGCTCTTTACGTAGATAGACCATCACCTGATCACCTATTTCAAACACTTTGGCACGCCAATGCTTGTCGGCCGCTTCCTTATATTTCTCATTCGAAATCTGTATTTTGTTGCGCACGTCTATATGTATGTCCATGATTCGGTCCGCCATATGTTCAGCTACAACACTCATGCCCGGAAGCTTGGGCAGGGGAACCAAATCAAGTGTGTGACGAGACATGCACCCATAAACAATCTGGAACGGGGATTTCTCTGTCAAGCGGTTTACCATATTGTTGAACGCAAACTCCGTTTGAGCCAGGGTCATGTCCCACTGCTTTCGGCTTATCACCTGAAAGGCAACGGATGAGATTACTCCAATGTGCAGTTTACGACCTTAGTCTATCCATCTGTTTATGGATGGTAAGCACTACTGAACTGAAATCATGTACCGAACCAATTCCACAAGGCTCGCCAAAAATGGCTAATGAACTTCATGTCCCAATCTGAAGTGATCGTCTTAGGAATCCCATGTAGTCACACAACCTTTCTGAAGAAGAGGTTCGCAATGTGTACCGCATCAAAAGTCTTCTTGCATGAAATGAAGTGTATCATCTTGGAGAATCGATCTACCACCATGAACATTGAGTCTATGCCGCGTTGTGTTTGTGGGAGCCCCAATACAAAATCCATAGATAAATCCTCCCAATGGACATCTGACACGGGTAATGGCGTGTAGAGACCTGTATTTTTAGATTGCCCCTTAGCGGTCTGACAGATATGACATCATTACACCGCCCTTCCAACATCACGAGCAGGTCGCGGCCAGTAATACCGCTCTTCCACCATCGCTCTAGTCTTATCTAGTCCTAGATGACCGCCAAAGCCACCACCATGTAGCTCGATAATAATTTTTTCCCGCAACGAACTCTGTGAAATACAAAGTCGATTCCCTTTGAAGAGGAAATCATCTTGAATTAGAAATTCACTCGGGTGACCCTCTTGGCACTTTGTCCATGCATCTGCAAAATTCTCGTCATCGGCATAAAGTTCCTCGAGACAGTCGAATTCGACCACCTCACTGCTCACGGTGATAAGAAGGGATGCATGTCGATTAAGTGCATCTACTACCTTGTTTTGCTGCCCTGACTTGTGTTTCAGAACGAATATGAATTCCTGTAAAAATGAAACCCATCTAGCGTGTATACGATTCACATTAGTCTGAGTATTAATAAATTTTAAAGCCTGATGATCAGTGTATAGTATAAAATCATTTTGAATAAGATAGTGGCGCCAATGATACAGTGCCTGAACCACTGCGTATAATTCAAGCTCATAGGTTGACAACTTCTATCATGCGTCGCTGAGTTTCTCACTATAGAAGGCAACTGTCCTGCCCTCCTAGGAAAGGACTCCCCCAATGCCGACATAAGATGCGTCACATTCTACGTTAAACAACTTATCAAAATTTAAGAGTACCAAGACTGGTGTAGTGGACAACCGATGTTTAATTTCTGCAAAACCCTTCTCTGCCCCTTCGGTCCATTGAAACGGACCCTTCTTCATACAGTTAGTAATCGGCGCGACGATACTGTTGAAGTTCCGCACAAATCGACAATAGAAGGTCACCAACCCAAGGAAACTTCGTACCTTACGAATGTTCGTCGAAGTTGGCCAATCCGGAATTGCTCAAACTTTCTCTTGGTCTACTCAGATACCTGTGGACAACACAATGAATCCCAGAAATAATAATCGATTAGTTAAGAAACTACACATTTTCAGATTTAAGTATAGTTTGTTGTTGGCCAACACTTATAGCACTTCTCTGAGGTGGGTTATGTACTCTGTTTCATTCTAACTGTATATTAGAATGTCCATCAAAATATATGACAACAAACAGCCAATGAACGGCTTCAACACTTAGTTCATTAAATGCATGAAGGTGTTTGGTGCGTTAGTTAGACCGAAGGGCGTAACCAGCCACTCATACAGCCCATCCTTGGTCTTGAAAGCCGTTTTTCACTCATTACCTAGCCTAATACGAATTTGATGGTATCCACTCCGTAAGTCCAACTTGGAGAACACCTTGGAGCCCTTGAGTATGTCAAGCATGTCATCCAACCATGGTATTGGAAATCGATATTTAGCTGTTATTTTATTGATCACGTGACTATCGATACACATGCGTCAATTTTCTTCTTTCTTTGGGGTTAGAAGCGTTGGAACGGCATACGGGCTCATGCTCTCTTTAATGAGATCCTTACGGATTAGTTCCTCCACTCGTCCCTGTAGAATTTCACACTCTTTCAGACTCATTCGATAGTGCGGTCAGTTGGACAAACTGGACCCTAGGACAAGGTCGATGTGATATTGTATGTCTCGCATAGGAGGCAACTCATTAGGTAACTCTTCAGGCTAAATACTTCAAAATTCGTCTAATAATAGTTTAAAGCGTTGAGGAATATTAGAGGATCCTGAATCCTCGCCTTCACAATGGCATATATTTCGCCCGTTTTCTTTGATTCTTTAACCAACTCGTGAATGACAAGGAGAGTTTTTCCCCTCCACTTTAGAAGCTTCGGGGTGTTTCTCTAGTGTCATAAGGGCCAAAACAACTTTTCGGTCATCTTTAGTGAACATGTATATGTTTTTCCATCCACCGTGTGTCACATCTCGATCCGATTGTCCATGGTCGCCCGAGTAACATGTGGCAGGCTTCCATGTCAACCCATCATAGAGGACCTCGTCCTTATAGCTTTTACCAATGAAAAATGAAATAATGCATTGATGAGTTACCTTTGTATCATTCACCTTCTTGATCCAATCGATCGAATAATGAGTAGGGTGCTTCGTCATAGGCAGATGTAGCTTATCCACCATAATTTTCGAGACAATATTTTCGTTACTCCCACTGTTTATGATCACATCACAAATTTTGCCATGCACGGTGTACTTTGTGCAAAAGATATTATGTCTTTGTGGGTGCACTTCCTTCTTGGGAGTGTAAAGTAGTCGTCTCACTACTGACGACTCATAATCTTCGGTCAACCAATCTACATCTTTTGTGTCCCCCTCATCGTCCTGTTCTAATACAGGGTTGTCTTCCACTACTTCACCTTCTGTGCCACCTTCATTCATAGTTAAGTGGGCTGCAAGGCATTGAGGGCAAGCATTCGACGAGTGGCCTGATTGGCCATAGCAGAGACAATGGTCCAGCCTTGGCCGACCATATGGGTTGGGAATCCTATTAGGATCCACTTGCAGTGGGAGTTGCACGTTGAGGCCTTAAGGGACCTGCTTTCCCAATCCCAATTCATGACAGAGGTTGAGGACGCCCTCCTATAGGTTCCTTGCCTTTGGCCAATGTCGTATCTTGAGTGGGCCCTGTGATTGGGTTCCGTGTTATAGGATAGGGTTGAGCAGGGGGCCGCGATAACTGGTTTCCACCCAGGTGACTAATTGGTTGGCCTCACTCAACGTCTAGACTAGATGCATTTGGACCCGATCCTAGATTGCAAATCGCAACCCACCAATGAATCGTGATACTTGTTTTGCCTCTGATTCCGATAAATTATTTCGTGTAGCCAATCGCTGAAATTCTTCAAGATATTCAGCTACGGTTCGATTTCCCTGATAACAATTTTGATATTGTTGGAACAAAAATTGTTCGTAGTCGCTAGGGAGGAATCGAGCCCTAAGGAGCTGTCTCATCCGAGGCCATGTTTGGATGGGTGCCTTATTCTGACAGACGCAGGAAACTTGTAGGTTTTTCCACCACGCTGAAGCACCGGATTTTAATTTATATGCAATTAGTTTGACTTTTGTCATCCGGCACTTCCATATAGTCGAAGTATCGCTCAACCTCTGCCAGCCAATCGAGGAACTCCTCTATTCAAAATAGGCTATTAAAGCTGGGAAGATCAACTTTGCCCCGATAATCTCGTTCTGCTCATTCTCTAGTGCAGGTCATTATACCAAAATGTCTTCGACCTCGTCATCGCTTGGTTCCGATTCGTTTGGTGTAACCCTATGATTATTCACCTAGGGCCGGTGCTCTACAGAATACAGGATTGTCCCATATAGTGAGCACTGGTGGTTGTTGGTCGCCTTGGGCTCGGGGCAAAGCTAGCGATGCCGCAATCTGGTCGAGAGTTACCTGTATACCTTACAGGAGCAACCTGCTCTCCTATTGTGTTGCTTCGAAAGCTATCACCGTTAGATAGTCCCTTGGAGCATCGTCCTTAGGATGAGGATCCAACCCATCATTAGAGGCCATTGTCTTGAGAAAGAAACATCTCTCTGATACGACTAACGTAGGGAGGACATGGTAGGTCAATCACCATCTCCCTAACTGAATAGTCCTCGTTTATACGAGAAGAAATAAAATGATAAAAAGAAGAAATTAATTCCAAATAATTGTTTTGATAGATTCGTAATGTATAAATAGAAACAGAATTACAATGCATATAAATAAGAAACTAAACCCTAGGTAAAGTACTAGACTCCAACTCAAACTCAAACTCCTAGAAAACGTAACTTACTATAATTAGTAAACTTACTATTTATAGAAGTCTCTCAATCCTACTAGAACTCTTGGTTTTCGACTAAAAATAGAAAATTTTCAAACGGGCCCAACCATGTTGTTATACTAAATATTCTAAGCCCTTTTCATGTTGGGCACTAACTCTAAAACCCCACGATCAAAAGTTATGATCGAATTGAAACTTTCTATAAATAGTAAAACTGAAAATAAATTAGCCTAATGACCGTCGATCCGATCGAATCTCGCGATTTTGGCATGGGTAACCTGGCGTAGCGAGGTTGGGTGGCTAAAGTAGCTCGAGCTACCCAAAATCATCTATTGTATGTCCAGAAACTCATTCCGGATAGTGAGATACGACCGTTTTACGGTCCTGACGGTCCGAATCACTTTCGACCCCAACCGGTCTTCTTTTGGTCCATCTGGGCCATGAAATAATCAACAACCTGTTCTACATCAACTTGCAATATGGAAATGAGCAAGAAGAAGTATCTCTACGATAATACATAAGTTGTATTTGGGCAATTTTACCCCCACAATTAGTAATGAGAGCAGCCATAAGAAATAGTGTTGAGTTGTGGTTGGCCCTTCGACTAAGGGGTACTTTTGTCTTTTAATTATTAATGTGAGTAGCCAGTTACTACTTCTCTTCCTATAATTTGTTTGTACCCTCAACAAAGGTTTTATAGCCACCATGATAACTGTATGACATCCGAAATGTACGCATGTTGCTCTTGCTCAGATAAAAAAGTCTGACAAAGTAGAACTAAAGATCAAGTAGGCCACAGAACCAGAAAAAGTGTAGGAGTTGCGCTATCAAACCCCTTCTCTCTCTCTCTATTTCTCTCTCTCTCTCTCTCTCTCTCTCTCTATTTTTCTTTCTCCCCTGCTGCCTCCAAGTGCAATGCAAGTGTAATACCCCAAGTTTTCAAAAAAAAATAATTAAATTAACAAATCAGTTAATTAATTAATAAATTTTGTGGATTATTATAAATTAATAAATTGTAGGGGATTCATGTAGGGTCCTTTATTATATTTGATTAACACAAACTCTAGATTAGTGTAGAAGTAGTAGGTAAATCAAAACTCGCCATAAACATGATAATTACCATTTATTTAACTTAATCTATATAGATGATTTTAAGTGTACCAGTTTCTGACGATCCGTTTCATGTAAAACTTCATATAATAGTTTAGAAATCTAATCTAACCATACACGTCAAATTTCAGCCCTCCGATCATCCTACAAGTACCCTAATCAGAAATCGGACCATAAGTGGGCCATCCAAACTCAGAACTGCACCAAATTGTATGCCATACCCTAAAATCACGTGGCCTACATAGTGGTCGGAGTAGATTTTTCATAAACATCACTGTGGGTCCCACGTGCACAGCATGCACGTTAGACGCGTCGGTCAAACCGCGTTGACCGCGTACTTCAAAGGCCGGGCGTCTTCTTCGCCCAGACGCTGCAACAGCAGCGTCCGCTGCTTCGTTCAACGGATCACACCGTCCATCGCTGTGGGCCCCATTCATATATCCACTCCGCCCATTGAGTAGCCATCACTTGGGTCTACTAAGGGAAGGATGTATCTTTGTAATCCGTGATTGGAGTGGGCCGCAAAATCCGTTTGAACCTAAAACTAATCGAAGTAAAACGCGCAAGATCGGAGCCGATTCTTCGCATGGGCTTCCGAAATTCGAAGGGACTGTTTGCGTGGGCCCCACCTAGGTTTCTAACGTGTCATAAGTGGCTTAACTTGCAAGTATTGGAATTCGAATCCAACTTGGATTCAAACTAACCGCAACCCGTCCGTACTATAAGAGCTGCTCTTGGCAGCGTCTTCTCTAAAAAGAAACGTCAGAGAGGAAAAGAGAGAGACAGAGAGAGAGAGAAAGAGAGAGAGAGAGAGCCGTGAGAAAGAGGAGAGAGAGAGAGACGTTAGACAGAGAGAGAAAGAGAGAGAGAGAGAGAGAGAGAGAGTGATCGTAGGCTCTAAGCTACAATTGCTGGTGGCCCTTCCACTGCTGGAGCAATTTTCCAGCAGCAGCAGGTAGAAGAAGAAGAAGAAGGAGAAGAAGAAGAGAAAGAAGAAGGAAAGAAAGAAAAAAAAAGAGTGAGTCCTTCTCATATTTTTTTTCATGTAGTTCTAGTTTTTTTTTTATATATATTTTGGTAATATATAATTTAAAAGTTTTCGTTTTAGATGTTTAAACTTGATTTTGTTTGGTTAGATTTGTGAATAATTGAGTTATATCAATTATATCTACTTATAAATTATGTTTATAAGTTATGTTTATGAATTATCCTCTTTTGTTATTTTTTCTTTGTTTTGTGAAGCTGATACCCGATTAAAGTGGTACATGTGTGAGCTTAATTTTAAATTATCTTAGAAAGATGTTTTGGAGTGTTGATTTTGTTCATGCATAGCACGACTTGAGAACTCCAGTTGTTACCGTAGGGTGAGCACCCTGGTGTGTGCAATAGGCCCATTGATGATTGTTTGGGTGAGCGCCCAAGTGTGTGCAACAGTCCCTGGTTGAGCGCCCTGTGTGTGCAATATACCCTTCTGATAGTCCATCGATTGTGGACGGGTTGGTTGAGCTCCCTGATGTGTGCAAGATACCATACTAGCATACCCGATGGATATTAGATGACTTTAACAGGTTGGGTGAGTTCCCTGGTGTGTACAAGAGACCAACTCTGTAATTGTGAAAGTGTAGGCCCGACTATAAACTGGCCCTGGATGTTCTACTGATAACCGTACTGAGATTGTTGAAACATACTCGCATACCATGCATCATATGCATGTTTAAAGAATTTTGATTGAATGAAGTTACTATTGAAATTGTAGTGTTTTGTACTTTATTAGTCAAATGGGTAATATACATTGAATTACATGTGTTAAATTATATGAGAATGCTCACCGGCTTTTATAGCTGACGCAGTGTTATGCGATTAACCGTAGTGACAGGTGATGATTTAGAGGACTTTGAAGAAGCGGTTCCAGATGAGGAAATACTGTAGAAGACATTTTTTTGAAATTAGTTATTTTGATTTTGGTTTGAAAGCATTGATGTAATAAGGCCCATTAGATGGCCATTAGTTTAGATAGTTTGGAATAATTTCACAGACTCGTTGATTTTAGTTTAAATTTTCAAAGTTGGTTTATTTTTATTCCATATATTTGGTACCTTGTGAATGGAAAGGATGAAAGTTTCAGTTGTGATTGTGAATGATTCATTCATAACACCCTTGATTTCGAGATTTGAGTTATATACTCGAGTGTCGAATTTTGGGGGCGTTACAGCAAGTGTCATGACCCCTAGTCAATTAATTTCTAGTGAGTTCATTTTACAGCCATGTTGCTTATGCTGATCAGGATCACAACATTAATGACCATGTGGGGCCTAGACACAGTGATGGTCAGATAGGCGACACCCTTTTACATCAAGTGGACTATGGTCTAAAGATCACGTTCAAAATGATAATCCTAACCATTGATTTGCAAGGCTAGAGACAGGCCATTAGAAGTTTTCTTTTTCACTGTTACACATTCAACTACAATATCACATCTCAGGGATAAGTTTTTTACTACTGCCCATTGGAAATAGAGCTAAGAAAATAGACAGTTGTGATTTTTAGACCATTTCTTCATGTAGATCGGAATCAGTAAAGTTCCGTCCAAAACCAGTATGTAATGTATAATCAATCAGGCCGAATGGCCCCATGCAAGGGAATACAAGGCGCGTTGTAAAACTGGTCTTCTATCCTTAATGGGTGGTAACACGGGCCAAAAAGAAAAAAGAACAAAACTCTACAGCGCTGCTTGATTGGACTAGTCCAACTTGACGCGGAGAAGGGTGTAAGATGAATAAAGGAAGAACACAACACTTCTCCTTTACATGATATGAATCATGAATCCACAAGGTGTAATGGCTATTGATAAGAAAAATCTCGAGATATTTTATTGATGTTTGTCTCTAAAATGAGATTACAATGCATTAAATAATTAAACGCAAATCCTAATCAAGAGTCCTAATGCAATTAAATTAAAACTTATTTGAAATGGTAAAATTTACTAAAAATAGCAAGTCTTAATTTAATTTGCAGGATGATTCTAGCATAATAAGAAGCAAATCCTAAGAAAACATCACATACTAAAACTCTAAGGTTAAAGATATACGTCCAATCTAAAAATTTCGTAAAACCCTAATTTTAAATGGGAATGAGTCGTTTTCTTGTAAAATTGTCACGCCCCGAAAATCAAGTGTCGGGCAGTTTGCGGCTCCCGACTCTTCTGAGGTGACTGTATTTTACGGAAGAATAGTTTAATGGCACAAATCAATAGCATCAACTCATAAATAGAGATTTAAGTTAAGCAGTGTATAATTTAGTTTGAATTTAAAGTGTAAATACATACAATTATCCACACAATCAAGGAGTCCACTCAGCTGAGGCTCAATTTTATACATGTACAATGAGGTCTTTAATAATATCAACCCAAGACGTCCAATTCAAGGCATAAAATGAAATGCACGACATAGGTAAACCAACAGGTCCTGCATCTCATGCATCTAGTGGCAGCAAATCCTGCATCAAAATAACTGGTTGGTGTTTTAAAACACCCCCCAGGTGGGAGTGAGTAATCATACTCAGTGTTACCATTCCCTAAGTTAAACATATTATCAACACAATCAAGTACAGGTAATGAAACATAACAAATGGTGGGGCTCTCACACCTACCACCCCAGCATCAGTAGATAACATAACTTCACAATCAAGTTCCTATTCTAGTAGAATAATGTATGCAACTATGATATGCAAATGTTATGTTCTGGAGAAATAAACGATGGGGTTACCACCCAACAGCAGCATCGGACCAATGCACAGTGAAAATGTAATACATGCATGTTTGCCAAGTATTTATTTAATTTCGTATTCAATCAGTAGTATTGGCGAAGCCAGAATACCTCAATTTTATCAAGAGTCTTACAAACAGGAACACGACCAATAAGAACGCGGTCGAACACTAGACAACGAGGAAAGCCGGACACTGGACAGTGGCCTTACCGAACACCGGACAATGCCAGGTCGGGGTACCCTCTACCAGGCCGGGACCCATCGCCAGGCCAAGGCATCCTATGCCCGGCTCCTGGAATCCCAGTTTAGATCCGTCACCCAACATAACTGAATAATGAATCAAATGATAAGGGTTTCGATGCACTAGAATGTCATATGCATGGTAATGGGTCGTCACCCAAGATCAATGATGGTAGGCTCGTCACCTAGCATCGGTGGTCAAGACTCTCGATGAGACCATCAGGATCAATACCGGTCAAAGACAGCATAAGCACGGTTACCCATATACCATGCCTGGTCCATGAGCTTCAGTATGTAGGATTCAATGCTCAAGTCTATTGGAGGGCTCATCACCCACACCAGCCAAAGACAGCACAAACACAGTTACCCATATTCCATGTTTGGCTCATGAGACTTGATATGTACAGTTATAAGTGACTGCACAACAATGGTAATTGTGGTATTCGGGATTCAACAAAATATATAACAATAACCAAACAAATATGATTAACCCTGAAACTGACTGATTTAGTAGGCTGAGCAAAACATTAACCAAATCGGCGTAACTAGGGTCGGTCGATCATGTTACTCCTAAATCGATCAAACAAGTTCGTGACGGACCAAACCCAAGTAGGCAGTTCATAAATTATGATTTTCATAGATTAATCTCAATCATATCAATTAAATAATATACTAAATATGTTGTGAGATGAATAAAACATCATAGTATTCATTGTTTCAATCAGGCATAAAACTAAACAGTTGATATGCGATATACTTCATTTCATATATGGGCGTAAAATCAAACACTTGGCGTGCTATTGCAAACCAACTCATTAAATTCACAATCAGGCCCTAGCCTTGGTAGATGGTAATCCACTTACTCAAGCATATGTGAACTTATGTTCGCTCAGGAATTTCATCAGACACTTGATATGCACAACGCTTCAAATCCCATATTTTCATAAAATCGATTCAAATGGGGAATCAATCCACACATCGAAATAAGCATGTAATTAATCAACACATACAGAACATCAATCATAAACATAAATCATTCAGGCACTCAACTTTGAATGGAATTCAAGAAAAACTCAATTTTGACTATCTGGAACCCTCATGAGTTGATAATAGCCAACTTAGAAGAATAGTCCTCACCTGATTGATGAATCCACGAGCTAGGAATGAGTATTACTCAAGGATTTAAAAAAAAATCCAGCTAGAACATCTAAATTCGACAAAAACCCTAATTAGAAATGAGAATCCCTAATGAAACTTCCTAATTTCTACAATAGGAGAGGTATCTTACCTTAAAGCACGGCCCACCTACGATCGGTAGAAGGAATGGTGACAGAGTAAAAGGGTTTGAGAAAACTTTAGAAGAAAACCCAAGCAAAATTTCAAAATTCCATTTCAAATGGAATTCTCAAATGGGCTTGGTATTTATAGTTCCAGATGGTCCAAGGTTAAGGTAACTCACACAACTCACCCTCTCTGGTCTTGATCTAAGTTGTGCAGTTCAGGATAGGGAGTTGGGTATCTGATATAGGGGGAAGTTCAAGCCTACTAAGGCAATCGATTCCGCGTAGATTCGTGATCAACGGCCAACTAACGAACGGTCTATAGTTGTTTTAAGTTTTCAGGACACCATTTAAATGATTTAGAGAACAAAGTTCAGCGAATCCTTTTACTAGGTCGTAGCGCACACTAGCTAGTATCGGATTATAATGGTAACGCGAATTTATTTGGAGTTTCAGACATTATGAATCAAATTAGGTTACTAGTTGGGTCCAAATGGAGATTAGGTCATCAATTAGGTTAAATCGAGTCTAATACTTTAGATAATCGAGATCTGATTCTTTAATCGAGGTAGTCTAAGGTAGATCTGCACTGGGAATCGGTTATACAGGTAAATCAATTATGATTCCAGTAAATCATGGTTCGAGGTTCGTAAATTAACAGATCGGATGTAGGATTTGACGATTAGAAAGGAATCGGTGGTTATTCATGATATCTGACGAAGAATGTATAGTTAGATTGATGTATCTAAATGTCTTACAAGGTTTCGATCAAATTGGATCGTCCAAACTAGGGTTTTCAATACAAGTCTCCTAGAGTCTTAGTTCTAAATCGGGCGACTGCACTCTCAATTGATAATTAAATTAGAAATTTTTATAGAGGTGCTCGAGTACTCTTGAGGATTGAAATTTCCAAGGCGTTACAGAAACGTAGCAACACAACTCACCTATGTGAGCGGTTGGCCCCGAATGGCCTGTTTCAGTCAAAATGTATAGTTTGTGCGTCTTATAACGATACTAAAATTAAAAGTTATGATTGTTTTACGGTTCACACTTCGAACTATAATTTCTCTCCATCTAGAGTGAATCCCTTCGATCCGGATGTGCCTGGGGCCCAATTCCATCATGCCCTATGTAGGACGGGGCCCGGATATGCCGGACTAAGTCTGCTTCCATTCGAGCTTCTTTTAGTCCATTTGTATCATGAATAGGTCTATATCCCGCTCTACATCACCACTCAACTAAAATTCCCCCACACTCAAGAAAAGCTCAATTTGATCATGACTTGGAAAAAGCTTAAGAAAAGCTTGACATGACTCATAAAACTTGGCAAACCACCATAAAACTCTTTTTGACCCAACACAACTCGTGCCACATGGGGTGGCCTATTGTCTATTCAAACTCTTCATTCATACGTACAAATAGAAGCAAGCCATGGTGGAAAAAAAAAAAAAAAAAAAACCATGTCAAATTGGTAATCTTAAGCTTCCATTCAATGGCATGAAAGTGGACGGTCAAGATTGACCACAATAAAATAGGTCCAATGATCATCCTGAAACATCTATTAAATAGATCTGGCTTTGTATTTCTTACAATTCCAAAGTAACATTTTAATTTGATAATTGTATCCATATGATTATTGGCTCATAAACCCCATTCAAAGGGTTATGATCATCCCATCCGCGTGGCTCTCACACAATGACTCACTCCTACTAATTGTATGAATGAATGAAAGGTTCAGGTCATCCTTGATAGATCACCCCTTATGACATTCAAAAGGCTTGCCGACGTTGAAGGTGGGGACTTAGTGAAACCCTTTAAATAATAAATAGTACTTAAAAAAAGGTCAAAAAGCTTGAAAAAAACTTGTACGAGTTCTCGAGTTGACTTGACTCACCGGGTTTGAGTCGAGTTTCACATTTTTAAACCATGCTTTTGGCCAACTGTCAGTATGGGGTAACATGGCACAACCAAAAGCAGCCATTGTTGGTGACGTGGCATTTCTTTGCTTCTTCCAGAAAGAAAAACATCAATTGGGCGCGCACCATCGAAGTGAAATGCTACGAACCACTATCTTGATTTTTTTTTCTTTTTATTTTGAAAATGGAATCCAGACATATCATGATTTCATGTTAGGTTTTTCTAACAAGTGATAATGACGTGGACCCTTTCGGCACCCTCAAAAGAGAAAGAATGCAAGCAATAAGCGAAACATCAACGTGTATTATCAAAACCACACCTTCTTGTCGTTCTTCTGAATTCCATGCCATTAATCATAACCCTTCCTTTTCAAATTAGGGTTGGGAATTTCATGATGGAGGAGTCTGTGCCATTTCACGCTTCTTATATCTACCTGCTCGTGTGGTATGTACGGACGTCTTCGTCGCTCACTTGCTAATGAGCCACACGTGTTCAAGATCTTAGCCACTTATCGTTTAGGTTCACCTATGAGCATTCCATGGCCCAAAGGTTAGACTGAAGTCCACCCATCAGTACGGCCATGCTTGTATCTGAAAAAAAAGAAAAAAAAAAGAAAGTACGGCTAGAGGAGAGGCCAAAGCTATGTATTCAGCTGTGCTAACCTGATGAGTGGACCAATCTGAATTTTGGACCAGGCCATGGTCACAGTGGTCCCTACCTGATGAATGGCATGGATCTTGTACACGTGTGCTACAATAGAAAGGATGATGAAGCTCCTGCATTCTAACATCGAAGAGTTCAATTCAGCGTCCCTCGTGCAATAGATATTTGGTGGGCCGCTCCGTTCCGATGGTTGTCTCATATGATAAGACAGGAAAGCACTGATCACGTGAATATCACGTGGGTGAGATCTGGGAGTAACCATCGTTACCAACCAATCCAAAGTGAAATGAAAGCACGAAGCAACCGAGTTTGGTGCATCTGCCAAAACGAGTGCTGGTAAAACCAGGCTAAGGGGCTTGTTTGGATCTGCAATTGTGCACCCAGATTGAGAACGGTGCAGATTGATGTTCAAATAGCCGGGCCCACATTTTCTCACCAAAGCGTTTGGCGCATCCCACCAAATGCAGATGGTTGATGTGCCCTAGCATTCTCAAGACGTAGATGGGCCCAAACCAAGATTTTAAAGACTCAGCGACTCGGATTGACTCAGGATGAATAAATATTTCTCACTACCCATCTGATACCTATATGTCCCATTTGATCTAAGCCGTCCATCTCTGTTGTGGTGAAACAATCGAGAGACACCCTAAACCATTCATGTGTAACTCGGTTGAATCGGGTACAGTCACTCGATCCCTATTTTTAATTTCTGGTCAATGGTCTTGAACTTGAACTAGATCGGTCCGACTGAGTCCGAGTCAGGTCAGGACTCGCCACAAACCTTGGCCCAAACATGAACCCAACGGTGTCATATCATGCCTATTACCATCATGCCCACATTTCGGACAATAGACAATAAGTCGACCAGCATGCTATCCACTAACCGACTTCCAAACAAGCTCAAAATGTAAGTGTCGGCTGTCATCAAAATTCAACTAATATATGTTAGATGTTGTGTAGTCCGTCGTACTATTATTGACACATATAAATATTTATTCATTGAATTATAACGAGATTTTTTGATGTTTAAGTTATAAATGTGACCATTTCGTGTTAATATATACACAAAGATATTAAGATTTACCTTCATAATGAAGTGCACGAATATTTGTCGTCCTTAGCCTTTGATTTCAATCTTGATTTCTTTTTTTTTTTGGTCAAATCGAAATCGCTCCATGAATTTTTCACCTCCTTTACGCTCTTTCGTAACTAATCTATCCGTCTAAAAATTCTCATTCCTTGATTTCTTCCTTATCTCGTTAGATGTGAAAATTGCGATGACTTCTTCTATCTTCAGAGTAGTCTTCTCATATAGCAAAGTAGTAACAAGATGATCATATGATATGGAAAGCGATGCTGGACGTAGTAAAGCTTTATTTTTATCATTGATCGTCTCTTCGAGCCTTAACAACTCGCTAAATATCTTCGTAAACAAGTTCATGTACTCTAAAAGATCGAATCATTCCTTCATCCGTATTTCATAAAGTTATTTTTTCACAACAACTTGTTAGTGAGGAACTTCGTCATGTATAGATCTTCTAGCTTCTTCCATATATTCTGAGCTGATTCCTTATCCAGAATGTTGTACACGACTTCATCCGATAAACACAGATGAATGGTACTCATAGCCTTCTCCCTGAGTTCACTCCAATTATCTTCCATTATTTTCTCCGGTTTAATCTCCAATAATCTATTGCCTAACCCTCATGATACTGGAATATCCTTAATCTTTTACTGCCACAAAGCGAAATTATTTTTCCTGTTGAATTTTTATATATCAAACTTAGAACATGACATATTCGTTGAATTTCCGAACGTCCTTAACTTGATGCTCCGATACCACTGTCAATCCTAGATGTTAAAAATTCAAATTTAATGCAATTGTCAATTATGCACTTTGCGGAAGCATGTTCAACAAAGATAGAATAAAAAAAATAGAAATAAGTAATTAAGCAAACACAAACACATGATTTCATTTGAAAAACCTTGCGAGGAAAAAACACAACACAAAGTGATAGAGATCTCTATTATAATTAAAGCTTAGAATTACATAACTCATCTTCTCCAATTATAGAAGCAAATCGATCTTTCCTTACAATGCACACTCCGAAGAAATCCTAGCCCTTGAGAAAATTCATTCACAAGTCCTTACAAGTGTAGAAAACTCTCTCACCCTGCAAATTAAACCCTTGTCATCTGAGAGAAAACATTTGTAATCGTAAAGCCCTAATTGAAATTAAACTTAAATACCCCAACTTGTGCAAAATCATTTAACTGCGACGGTTCGTCAATGGGACTGTCAGCAGCTATCAGCTTTTGGTCCGACTGACAAACCTTTAGTCAGACCAATAGACCTTCGATCTGACAAACAGAGTCTTGCTCCATCTTGCAAACAGTACATAATCCAAGGCATCCACACAACATTGTATTAATTGGTGCTATTGGACCAATTAAAATTGTCCATCCAATGCACCTGCCATTATGGGTGTAAACAGGTTGGTTCAATCAGATAAATCATTGAACCTGACCGATGATAAAGGGGTCTCGATATGAAATTGGACCCAAGCAGACCCGGTCAGAGTCCACCACTTCAATTATCAGGTGAGGCTTGGAACCTCTTAAAATGGACCTGATCCAACCTACACAAACCCAACTCGTAAATGGATAGGATTTGGACCATTAAAGTACATAAACCCCAGCAGCAGTACTTGACTCATAAACTACATTAACTGACCTTTAAAATCCATTGAGCTAGGAGGATTGAGTAGAATGTAAAGGACAACAACTATAGAAAACGTGCAGTAGGGTGCTAAATGAGAAATCTACACTAAATCAGACCCATGCACACCCCTACCCACCACGGATTAGCCATGGTCCATAAATCTATGTGATCCGACAATCCCCATGATCAAAGAACTACAAAAGAATAGAATGACATTACAGAATCAACCATCAAAGTTTCCAATCAAATCAAACGATCCAGATTGTCTGATCAGAGCTCTCCAACAAATGAATGCTTATCATCATAATATCAGAGTTCTCCACATCCTTTTCGAAAACCTTTTCACTGGGACTTAGAGTTTTCACTCATGGAGGTTTAGAGACCAAGACATAAATTCATAGGAGAGGGCCCAATAGTAGCTCAACCCATCACAATAACTCCTCCCCAAGGAGTCTCCACACTTATTAGAGTCCACGTCCAACTAAAAGTATTGTGGATATTAGCATAATCCAAGCACACCGCCCCATTACATATCTGAATGGATCACAACTATAGCAGGACCACCGGTATGCTCAATCTAAACATCTTACGGTCAAAACATCCAAACCATCGATCATGTGTGGCCTACCTAATAGAAGTCATACATATTAGTCTAATAATTAAAGCAGAACTGGCCAAACTAAAATCACAATTATTGAGGATCTGAGCCATGAATTTCAATCACATTAGGTCTAAACACTTTGAAATACGTATCTAAACTAATCTTACTCTTAATTGAATTGAGACTAAGTTTTCCCATGAGGTATGTATATGGGCTGTGCCTGAATTGAAACAACTTAATATTTGGAATGGGCCCACCTCTAAAGGCACAAAATCTGGCCTCTTTAAATCCTAGTTTTAGGGGTGGGCCACACAACCCGGCAAGCCGTGCTCATCCTTGGGCCGCATAGTGTCCAGCCCATGCCACCTGTCCAGTCGAAACCAGCCCATTTGCCACCCCTACCTAGTTATATATCATTTCCCCCTATTTTTGAATGTCGGCCACACATATGACCGTATAATGGTTTTGAAGACAATTTCAAGCCATTGTATCAATATGCGTCTGCGGTGCAAATGGGGACCGCTATTTTCATCCTCACTTTTTATGCTATCACCCCTTTTTGTACTTTAAGTTGTTGTATAGCAATACCCCTTTAGTGCCATAGGATACAAAATGTCAGCCAACTTTTTTACCTAACTAGATAGAAACAAGTTTAAAAAATTCTTAAATATCACTATTTATACTTTCAGAAGTCTCTATTTTACCACTTTCGGTCAAATTCAAATAACATATTTCTAAAAACAATGAAATAACACTCTTCAGAAGTGATAATCACCTGTAGTGATTTGGACCATTCAAAAGTATATAGACAACAATCTGGACTATTCTAAGATGGTGGATAGTAATCTAGACTATTAGACACTAAGCGCCTGTTTGGATACTACCAAATAATTATTATTATTATTTTTTACTTACAATAGTAGATAAGTAACTTGTTTGAGATATATAAGTTTGGTTTTTGATCAATCATGAATAGTTTTTTCATTTAAATTTACTTAATCACTTCAATTTAATAAGAGAAATCAAGATAAACTACTCACGGCATAAGCAGCTTATCTAAAGTAACCTACTATCCAAGCACCCCTCTTAATAGCTAATGATTTGGATTATTCAAAAGTAGGTAGGCAGGCAAGTATCTAAGCCATTCAAAAGTTTAAATAATGATATGAACCATTCTAAGAAGGTGGACAACAATATAGATAACTTAAAGAGTAAGTGGACAATGATCCAGACCATTCCAAGGTTGTGGGCAACAACCTGCGTTGATTGTTCTATTAACATATGACATGATATGAACACTTATTATGGCTATTTTCATCAATTGATGTATTTTAAATTCAAGGAAAAGTAGTAAAATAAAGAAATACCCCAAAATATAAGTAGAGATATATATATTTTTTTTTCATCAAACAATGTAACTTGGATTTGACAAAAAGTGGTAATATAAAGAGATACACCAAAATATAGATGGGGCTATCTAATTTTTTTTCCTTTTTCTGGCATTATCAACTTATTAAAAAAAAAAAAAAAGAGTAGCGTACTAAAAACAATAGAAAAAAATGGTGCATTTATCCATACAACAAATAGCAAGTGTGCCACTGGATGTTTAAGATTGCCAAATAGATGTAATTTTCAGGATTCAACCTAGCCATAGTGACCCCATCAGATGAATGGCCCAGATAAATCTTGTAAGCATGTGTAAAGCAGAGTGACTGGTCCCGTTCTCGGCAATTTCTTGGCATGGGAATGTCTAGGAAGATTTTCAAATTTCAGCATTTTTCTTGGAATCTTATCAGGAAAATCTGATTGGAAATAAAATATAAAAGTATTCACTATAAAATAATTTTAATTTTTTATAACATGAATGAATTCTTTTTATTTTTGAATAATTTTACGTTAAAATAGTTATAATTGCACGATAAATTTGCCAAAAAAAAAAAAAAATCTAACGATATTCTAAAGAACATATCATAACGAAGTTTTATCAATTTCCCAAGGCAATGCACTCATGCATCCCATCCAAACCGTCAAATAAAGACGCATTGTGGATGGAGAATAGGTCAAAAGTCACACTGCTCAGAAGATCTTAAGTGCCTCATTGGTTCACCACCAAATGGATGGTCAGCTGGAAAACAATAGATGATCCGAATTCAACGAGCAATTAGAAAGTTAAAGACTGTCTGATCAACGTGATTTGAAATTGAAGGCCAAGATCATCCGAACAGTGGGCCACGATTTTGATAATCTAGATTGTTGTGCATCTATGCCATGGTACAACAGTTGAGCTGCCATGCATGGTGATACTTTGCGACCAACGCAGACAGTCATTAACCTCAATCTGCCCCAGATTTCTTGTTCGGGTAATGAAACTTGATCCAGACCGTCGATATGCAGATAGTGACTACCAATCTTTCACCTTCAAATGTCGATCAGTAACTTTTTTTCTCAACCGTCCATATCAGCAGGACATCAATTGGGTGAAGAGTCATCCCGCCAAGACCCGTCAAAACAGCCCATCTCACCAAACTTGGGGCCATTTATAGGGACTCAGGATAGGGCCGCGACGCAGATCATGTGGACAGTGATCATTTAAGGTCATTTCAGATGGAACAAAGTTTGTGGGCCATGAAAATAACTTAGGCCCACCAGAATGCATTAGGCGAGCCGCCCAATTATGGCCCATTTATTGAGTCTAAATATAGGTGTACACGAGCCAAGCTTTGCTTGGTTTGGCTTGGTTTAGTCGGTGGGCGACCTAAGCTCGGGCTCGGCTCAGCTTGGTCCTTGAGCCCAACTGACAGGCTTGGCTTGGTTTGCTCGAGCTTTCGAGCTAAGTTCTGAGCCTATTCAAGCTTAAATTCTAGCTGAGCTTTCAAGCCAAGCTTAGGCATTTGAGTTGAATCGAGTTTGGGCTTTCGAGGTTGGGGAGGTCGGATAGAAAAGGTCGTCGACTGGAGGGAAGTCGGCTATCGGACAGGGGCAATCGTCGACTGGAGGGAAGTCGGCTATCGAACAGGGGCAATCGTCGACTGGAGGGAGGTCCGCTGTTGGATAGGGGTGGTTAGCTGTCGAGCAAGGTTAGGGACAGTCGAAATGGGCATTGCCCAGGGCTGGAGGGAAGTCGACTGTCAAACAAGGTTGGGGATTGTCAAAATGGCTAAGCATTAGCTGGCCAGGCAACGAGCGTAGAGAGAGAGGAGATGAGAAGAGAGAAGAAGAAGAAGAAGAGAGAGAGAGAGAGAGAGAGAGAGAGGTGAGAGCGGTCAAGCAATCGCAAGCGAAAGCGACTTTTAGTGTTCCTTTTTTTTTAAACTTTTTTTATATATTATATAATAATATACTATATAATATATAATATATTTTAAATACCAAACCTATGCACGAGCCGAGCCAAATGGTTCGAGCTTAGCTGAATCGAGCTCAGGCCAGGCTCGAGATTGGTTTAAATTTTCAATGAGCTCATAAAATAAGCTCGGCTTGCCTTGTTCAACCTTACGAGCTGAGCCGAACTGAACCGAGCTTTCTCAAGTCGAGTTGAGCGAGCTTTTCGCACTAGCTCGCTTTTCGCGCGTGCTCGCTTCATGTACAGCTCTAGTCTAAAAGCTGGTTTAATTTTGGGCTTGCAATTCATCACCGAAATCCAATAAATGGGCCTGAAACGAGCTCCGGCCCAGCTTCAAAGATCAGTGGCAACGGTAGTGGATTAGTGGGTGTTACCCTTACCATGGGGCCCATCTAGATGATTTGTCATATATCCAGGCTGTCCATCCGTTTTTCCAGCCCATTTTAGGACGTAACCCAAAAAAACTAAGCAGATTCAATTATCAGGTGGACCACACCATAGTAAACAGTGGTGATTGAATGCCTATCATTAAATACCAATTTAAATTCTGGTAAGTATGATAATGGATATTCAGCACAGTTACTTGAAAGAGAGAATCTCAGACAACGGTTGTGTGCGGTTATTTGAAGATATACGATGTTTGAAGCATGAAAAAAGGTGGGCCACGCCATGATGATCACCTGGTGCAAAAACTAGGCAATGTTAGGGCTTAGTGTATCATTGTGGCTCACTCAGTGAGTGGAACGGATCGTCCTGATTTTATTTCTAGTTCTGTTTTAAGGTCATTGAGCCGGGGGCAAGGTTATCCAATGAATTGGGGCCGTCCACTTTAATGCAAGCTAGGACGGTGGAGATCATCAACCCCAAAATGGAATAATGCCCTGTTTTTTCACCATTTTTTGGAAATCATGAATTGGCTCGACATATTCAGCTTGCTTAATCTTGTAAACCTTGATCATCCTAGGCTGCGTTTGGTTGCAACAAATACGATGCTTTCATGATATTTTAACGTGTGTTAAGTTGCATCATTAATCCTGACATTTTGTGCAACCAAACGCACCCTTAATCATGAAATACTTTGAAATTTCATGATATTTGTTGCAACCAAACAAGCTGAAATCCAAATATATCTAACTGTCCATTTGGTCACATCAAATATCATGAAATTTAACAATATTTTCCACCAAATTAGACTGATTAATCATGAAATATTATAAAATTCTGTGATAGTTGATGCAACTAAACACTTCAAAAAAGTAAATAATGGAAAAACAAATATCTTTTACATGAGAGAGAAAATATTAAAGATTTAGGTGCGTTTGATTGCACCAAATATTTAAGGTCTTGGAAATTGAAGCATGGTAGCATTTTCTGGTATCCCCATGCTCGAATGTGCACATCATAATAACAACAGTGCAATGGGTAATATCGGTTTTATGCCATTGATGCAATGGCTAAGTGGTTGGAATCTTTAGACAAGCATCCATTTATAAGGTGATCCAAAGCCAAGGCCTACCAAGGCACTGTTATAGTGAACCTGAGCCCAAGGCAAAATAATTTTATGGTTGGGCCAGGTCACACCATGCAAACTAATATTTCCATCACATAACGAATTGCCACTACTGCTGCTAGTCGCTGATAAGACATTGTTCAACTCGTCAATGGAACTATAGTTAGAGAAATATAGTATTGGGCACGAAAGCAACCTCAAAACGAATCAAACGAGTAATAGAGAATGAAAAATTCAAAGACATAGAGAACATAAATTTTTATGTGAAAAACTCTTGCTAGAAACCACCATGGTACAAAGCAACGATCAATCTACTATGTTCATAAAGTTACAAGAGATGGAACAACTTGCTATAGAAAAACCATAGTTTTTTCCTTCAAACTCTAGAAATCTACATGCTCTCCATATTTTGTCCTAGTCGAGCTTAGAGATGTACTTATATACTCTCATACAATATTAGAAACAAAACCCATACTTTCTAAAAAACCTACTCATTCTGTCAGTCACACCTTCAGTCAACCGAGATATCAACAAAGTCAATTGGCCAATCAAAACAGATCTCGATCAACCAGGAACATCATAGCGTGCTTCAATCGACACAACTACACTGCACTAGATTAAAGGTACTCAATCAACATAAAGGACAATTTATTTTTGTAATATTCACGCTTAATTTATATATATGGCAAACGAAAAGATCAGTCTTAATTATAATTGGAGCACGACCATCCTATGATCATTGCAATATGATCGGATAGAATAAGTGAGCAATTGGTTCGGGGGTTATGTGGGCAACTGAATAGTAGTCGTGTGTTATTTGTTTGCGAATCAATTCTACCCTTGCTAGAAGCAGTACCAAGCGAATGCATGACCTAAGCATGCCATGAGCTTGTTAGCTTCAGCCCAAGATCTCATCAGAAACAGTAACAAGATAAGATATCTTACGAGGCAAAGACTTCGATTTTTCTGCTGAGTTTGATGGATAATACACTCAAGTTCTTAAAATTTTCATATGTTGTATGCAATTGATTCAAACTAAAGCGTTCAAAATGACTTACAACAATATAGATAAAAACATAAACCAAAAGTTAAGCTTATTCAATTATCTAATTAAGATATGGTCCGAGTGAAATAACAGAATAAGATCCAGATGATTCCAATGAGTTGGGATAAGCCTTAGATAATAATGATTAGACTATTATCAAAATAATGGTGGACATGAATTGGATGGTTGAAAATGAAAGATAATGATCTTACTTCAACCACCAATTGTCCACAGATGAAAGGGATTGTTCAATAAATCTCACTTTAGGACAACTTGGTGACAGTAATAGATTTGACAATTCATACTGCTTAATCCAAGTTAATACGGCTCCACCGTGCTATTTTTAAAGGGTCATGAAAATAAAAATAATAAAAAAACAAAAAATAAATAAAAACAGTTATTTCGCAGTTTCTGGTAACTTATTCACATACACACACCTTTGGGATAGTGGTAGACTCAGTGAAGATAACCTCATTTCAACACTGCAGCATGCCGTAAAATAATCTCAAAAATGGATGTATGGTGTGGATATAACACATGCACCATGGTGGGGCCTATGAAACCTACTTACCTAAGCAAAGTTGGTTGTGTGCATCCAATGCTGGAATTTACCTTAATATATGCACATATTCCAATGACAAAAACAGGACAGGTAGTGGAGAAAGCAAACATTGACCAGCTGTAAAATGTGGTATTTAAAATATAATACCACTTAATACCATCTCATCCCACAAACAGGCTCTGAGGTCCTGGAATTGATTCCCATTATGAAGGTGGCTGACATTGAAGTGTGACTAATAGTGTGTGGGATGTGTGTAATATATATATATATATATATATATATATATATATATATATATATATATATATATATATATATAGGTAACTTATTCACATCGAGAAGTTACAGGCATCCTAAACTATTTGAGCTATCAATCAAATAACTTCCCATTCAAGGTATCAAATAGCTTCCTGTCCGGCAATGGCAGTGACATTCCCAAAATGTTGGCAGAAGAAGTTGAAAACAACTAACAGATATTAAAAATTGAAATTAAAAAGAAATGTAAAGAACTTATTGATTTGAAGAACACTGAGTCGAGGCGTGACGAGTCACTGGGCTTGAAACCAAATCTGCCATCCTTGGACCGCTTTCCAAATGCAACAGGAGTCACGGACAGTTGGTCTCCAGGATACAACGACTATCACCCTAGTCCCGGCTGTGCATTCGCCGTACAGGGCTCGAACTAGCAAGTATACAGCAAACTCGAGATGCAGTGACTCAGTGAGTCAGAAAAAACAGAAAATAAAAACCGAGTCCAGAGCTTTAGTAAGGTTAAGAAAGAAGATGATTTTTGAATCTTTTTAAAACGGATTAATCAGATCTATATATAGACTTGATTAGGTGCTTAATGCACCGTTTTGAATTGGGTTAGGGCCGTTGGGTTTAAACCCAACTGATGCGACCACCCGAACAGACGTTTCTCTGGACGATTAAAAACAAAAGACCGTTGGTGCAAGTACACTTTCAGTGTCCGTTTGAGCAAAAGGAAGGTGCGCAAGTATACTCACAGTAGACCCAGACCCAGACCCAGACCCAAACCCAGACCCGGACCCGGATCCGGCCCGGCCCGGCCCGGCACCGGCACCGGCGACGGCGCGGCTCGGCTCGGCCGGCCGACGGGCGGGCGGGCGCGCGCGCGCTTGTGTGTGGTTTTTGGCATAATATGGTTCAATGTGCATAGCCCCCCACAAACCATAAAATTCACTTGCCCCCTAAGGGCCTAGCCCATGTGCAAAGCCTCTACTTTTATACTTGCTTTTTTCCTTTTTTCTTTCCGATGTGGGACAAAGAAAATGCACAAACTCTAAAAACAAACTTGTGGAGGGAAACCATTTTCAAAGGAAAATTTGAAATAAATATTTTAAAATTCTTTTTTAAAATACAACAATCCCCCACATGTTTCAAATTTCAAAACATTTCGAGTTTAGAGTAGAACAGTTGTGTAATAGTGTTGATGTCTATTGGACTTTAATCAACATTTAGAGTAAGCAAGGCAGGTTTACAGGAATTAGGTGACTATCGGTCTTTAACCTAACCCTTTAACGTAAACGGTCATACATGCCACTCACACAACTATTCCGATACTGCTGGTTCTGCGGTTTGGTGCGTTTCGGCCATGCACCTTTACCTGAATTTTCATGAGCGCTCTAGAGAATAGCCTAATATCTCATAGGAAGCGGCCTAAACTTCCACACTCATATAGGTGAATTCCATCAAGTGTACAAAGCAAAAAGGATACACCACCAATCTTGGTTATGGATTCATTAAGAGTTCAAACTCATCCTCCCAAACATTGTTGTTTACACTGCGTACATCTCAGGAAGAGGTAACTCACTGCAGTGCTTCCTAGTCTCCTAGTGTCTTGTTGTTTACTCATTGAACCTATCGCATGGGATCTCCACTTGTATAGGTTGGGTTGCCGACACTAGTAGCTCATAATGTTAGGCTCAACCCCATTCCCTTCGATGTTTTTATGACTAACCCTTTGGATAGTCCTTTGGTCAGAGGATCTGACAGATTCTTTTCCGATCGTACGAAATCAAGAGTAATAACACCATCAATCAGCAGGTGTCTAACAATATTATGTCGAAGTCTGATATGTCTACTTTTACCATTGTAGATCTTACTATTAGCCCTGGCTATAGTTGCCTGGCAATCACAATGAATAGATACAGTCGATACAGGCTTTGGCCAAATAGGTATATCCTCCAAGAGATTTCTTAGCCACTCAGCTTCTGAACCTGTTTTTTCTAATGCAATGAATTCTGACTCCATTGTCGATCTAGCAATGCACGTTTGTTTTGTAGATTTCCAAGATACTGCTCATCCATCAATTGTGAATACATATCCACTTGTGGATTTAGTTTCATCAGAGTCAGTTATCCAATTGGCATCAGTATATTCTTCTAATACAGGTGGATAACCTGTATAACATATACGATATGTAGCAAGTACCTTTTAAATATCTTAATATTCTATTTAAAGCATTCCAGTGATCATAACTAGGGTTATGTGTATATTTACTCAGTCTATTTATAACAAAAGCAATATCTGGTCTTGTACAGTTCATCAGATACATTAAACTAACAATCACTTGTGAATAAGCATATTGAGATATACTACTTCCTGTATTCTTCTTGAGTTGCACAGAATAATCATATGGTGTACTTGTAGATAAGCAATCAAAGTGTTCAAACTTCTTTAATATCTTTTCAACATAATGTGACTAAGATAATGTAATATTATCATCTTTCCTGATTACCTGAATACCTAGGATCATACTTGCTTCTTCTAAATCTTTCATATCAAAATTAAAAGATAGGAGTTGTTTAGTATTATTCACAAGTTTTACGTTGGTTCCAAAGATTAGCATATCATCTACATAT
The DNA here is from genome assembly GCA_003013855.2 of Liriodendron chinense. Lineage (NCBI taxonomy): Eukaryota > Viridiplantae > Streptophyta > Magnoliopsida > Magnoliales > Magnoliaceae > Liriodendron > Liriodendron chinense. The sequence continues at coordinate 5,383,616 of PVNU02000637.1, read as the reverse complement.
AGACATATAATAACACCTTCATTATCAGAAAATTTACTGTAAACACATCTATCTACATCATTTACAATATAACCATTTGATTTTAAGACATTGTCAAACTTTTCATTCCACTGTTTAGGGGCTTGTTTTAAACCATACAAGGACTTAATAAGTTTACATACTTTGTTTTCTTGTCCTATGATTTTATATCCCTCAGGTTGTTCCATATAGATTTCTTCTTCTAACTCACCGTTTAAAAATGTTGTCTTAACATACATTTGGTGAACCACTAACTTATAAATGGATGCAATAGCTATTAGTACTCTAATTAAAGTAATTCTGGTTACAGGTGAATATGTGTTAAAATAATCATATCCTTCCTTCTGTCTAAAACCCTTTTACTACTAACCTGGCTTTGAACTTATCTATAGTTCCATCAGATCTAAGTTTCTTTTTAAAAACCCTATTTACAGCCTATAGGTTTGCTTCCAGGAGGAAGATCTACTAGTTTCCATGTGTTATTAGATATTATTGAATGTAATTCATCTTTTATAGCTTCCTTCTAAAAGGTAGCGTCTGAAGAATTTATAGCTTCTGAGTATGTTACAGGGTCATATTCTAATAGGAATGTAAAAAACCCATCTCCCATATTAGTTTCTTTTCTAGCCCTTTTACTTATTCTTAGTTCTTGATTTATTTCATTAGAAACATTAGGTTTTTCCACTATTTCATTAGTAATGTCTATAGTTCTACTAGTTAAGTTCATATCGAAAGTATTATCATCTTTTGTTCCTTCCAAACATGATTTAAAAGGAAAGACAAGTTCAAAAAACTCTGCATCCCTGGCTTCTATAATAGTGTTTGGATCTAAAACATTATTCTTTGATTTTAGAACCAGGAATCTATATGCAGCACTATGTTGTGCATAACCTAGAAGATACAGTCTGATGTTTTTGGACCTATCTTGGTTTTCTTGTTTTCAGGTAATCCTACCTTAGCAAGACACCCCCACACTTTTAGATATTTGTAATTAGGAGTATGACATTTCCATTGTTCATATGGTGTCTTTCCAGACACCTTATGAGGTATTCTATTTTGGACATAACAGGCTGATAGGATAGCTTCCCCCCACATGTTGAGAGGCAAATCTGAACTATTTAACATTGCGTTCATCATATCTTTTAGAGTTCTATTCTTACGTTCTGCTATTTCATTTTGTTCTGGTGTATAAGGTGCAGTGGTTTCATGAATTATGCCATACTTTTCACAAAACTCCTTAAACTGTGTTGACACATATTCTCCTCCTCTGTTTGATCTAAGCCTTTTAATTTTTCTACTTAGTTGGTTTTCAACTTCAGTCTTGTATTTGATAAAGGCTTCAAATGCATCATCTTTATTTCTAAGAAGGTAAATTATGGTATATCTAGAACAATCATCTACAAAAGTTATATAATATCTTTTATCACCTCTAGAAATGTGATTTTTAAAATCACCTAGATCACTATGAATTAACTCTAATAATTCAGAATTTCTAACTATAGATTTGAAAGGTTTCTTATGGAATTTTGATTCTACACAAACCTCACACTTTCCTATATTTTCTTCTGATATATTAGGTAATAAACCTAACCTATTCATTCTTTTTATAGATGCTACATTAACATGACCTAATCTACTATGCCATAAAGAAGTAAACTCAATAATATAAGCAGAACTGGATGACATCTTATTATTATCAACGTTTACAATATAAAGACCATCATTACAATAACCCTTCCCAATGAAGGTACCATTCCTAGTCATTACAAGCTTGTCTGAATCAAATACAAGTTTAACACCAGCTTTGTTGTGGAGCGAACCAGAGATCAATTTTCGTCGAATATCAGGTACATGTAGGACATTGTTCAACATTAACGTCTTTCCCGACTTAAGCTTCAGAACTATCTTTCCTTTTCCAGCAACCGGAGAGGTCCGAGCATTTTCCATGAAGACTTGTTCATCATCCCTTATTTCTTGATAAGAGGTAAACATGCTACGGTCCTTACATACATGCCGAGTTGCCCCGGTATCCAGTATCCATTCCAGGTTGTGTACAAGGAAGACTTCAGTCAGAACCGCAACAATCGTATCAGCTTCTGTTTCAGCAAGATTAACTTGTGGCTTATTGTTCTTTTTCTTCAGCCTACATACGTTTGCATAATGTCCTGGTTTTCCACAAAAATGACAATTGCCTTTCTTTTTGAACTGTTTGTTTGGCTTCTTTTTCAGCCGACACTCATTAGCATAATGTCCAAACTTTTTACAATTGTGACATTGTATTTTACTTTTGTCCTTCTTTTCCTGACCTGATTCGATTAGATTAACCTTTGAAACAGACTCATTGGCATCACCAATTCGATCTCTGATCCTATTTGCCTCCTCTATACGTATGTGTACAATTGTATTTTTCAAAGAGACGCCATTCTTTTTGTGTTTCATTTTATTTTTGTAATCTTTCCAAAAATGAGGTAATTTCTCAATTAACGCTCCAGAAAGAAATACCTCGTCTAACTTTATTCCTTCAATTGTTAATTCATGAGTCAGATTTTGATAATCATGAATTTGATTTGTGACAGGTTTATCATCTGTCATATTGAAGTGAAGGAAGTTCGATATTGCATGTTTTTTAGATCCAGCGTCTTCAAGAACATACTTCTTCTGAAGTGCATTCCATATCTCTTTCGCAGAATCATACAAAACATAAACATCATACAGTTCATTTGACAAGGTATTCAAAATGTAATGTTTGCAATTATTGGCATCTTGAACTTCAGTTTGGTTGGCTAGGTCAACTATAAATGTATCAAACAAGATGTAAAAGACTTTTAAGGTTTGTAAAGCAAAAGAGATTTTCTGTTTCCATCATTTATAATTCTGTCCAGAGAAGGGTTCAATCTTGGACAGTTCAGTAGTAGGATTAACTGTAATAGTAGCCATGTGTGCTTCACTTTAGTTTGAAGAGAAAAGAGTAAAATTCTGTTCCGAATTAAGTTTGGAACAAACAGCACAAGAGGAACTATAATCTGTTCTGAGTTGAAATTGGAACAGACAACAGAAGATCACAGAAATAAAATGTCTGTCGTTTTCAACTAGATTTGGTTTCAAGAATGTTGGCAGAAGAGGTTGAAAACAACTGACAAATATTAAAAATTGAAATTAAAAAGAAATGTAAAGAACTTATTGATTTGAAGAACACTGAGTCGAGGCGTGACGAGTCACTGGGCTTGAAACCAAATCTGCCCTCCTTGGACCGCTTTCCAAATGCAACTGGAGTCACGGACAGTTGGTCTCCAGGACAACGACTATCACCCTAGTCCCGGTTGTGCATTCGCCGTACAGGACTCGAACCAGCAAGTATACCGCAAACTCGAGATGCAGTGACTCAGTGAGTCAGAAAAAACAGAAAATAAAAACCGAGTCTAGAGCTTTAGTAAGGTTAAGAGAGAAGATGATTTTTGAATTTTTTTTAAAACGGATTAATCAGATCTATATATAGACTTGATTAGGTGCTTAATGCACCGTTTTGAATTGGGTTAGGTCCGTTGGGTTTAAACCCAACTGATGCGACCACCCGAACAGACGTTTCTCTGAACGATTAAAAACAAAAGACCGTTGGTGCAAGTACACTTTCAGTGTCCATTGGAGCAAAAAGAAGGTGCGCAAGTGTACTCACAGTAGACCCAGACCCAGACCCTGGCACCGGCACCGGCACCGGCGATGGCGACGGCGACGGCGCGGCGCGGCGCGGCTCGGCCGGCCCGCCAGCGAGCTAGCGTGCGCACGCGCGCGTGTGGTTTTTGGCATAATATGGTTCAATGTGCATAGCCCTCCACAAACCACAAAATTCACTTGCCCCCTGAGGGCCTAGCCCATGTGCAAAGCCTCTACTTTTATACTTGCTTTTTTCCTTGGTTCTTTCCGATGTGGGACAAAGAAAATGCACAAACTCCAAAAATAAACTTATGGAGGGAAACCATTTTCAAAGAAAAATTTGAAATAAATATTTTAAATTCTTTTTTAAAATACAACACAAAATACCCTTTGATTGTGATTATTTTAAGTAGAAAAGAAGGAATTTTTAGATCTATTAGGTTTGAAGCTCATGAGCGTTGAGTGGCCTTTCACTAAGAAGAACTACCAAGATTTGTCCTCAAAGCCCTTCTTTTTTTTTTGGGTTCGTCGATTTTTCATCACATAAGGTTCAGCACCACATGGTTAGTCACATGATGCACCCACCCACCAATGTGGAGTTAGTGTGTCTCCTTAGCACTCGAACCTGAGACCTGTTGTTGAAACGCCTAGGCATCTTCCAGCTGGGCTAGCAAGCGAGAAACTCAGGAAGTAATCTAGTTTAATTGTGATGTTTGCGATTGAACTCTTTGATACATCTTCATTGGGTAAATCCAGCTAGAGCCCAGCACTCCAATTTCATTATCTGGTGGACTATGTTGGAACTGGGCACGTAGTGTGGTTAGAGCGGGACACAAGCCAAGCCAACTTGATGGCTCAGCTTGACTTGGCTCGTTTGGGCTTGATTCAGTTTGACTTGAATTCCCTTTTCAAGTCAAGCCAAGCTAAAATTCTAGCTTGATTGGAATTTTAAGATGCACACAAGCCTAGCCCAGCTTGGCTTGACTTGACTCAAAGCTCGATCGGCTCAAGTTGTGTTAACCTCGGCTTGATTCCACTTAGCTTGATAATAGTAAATATAATATATTAAGAATATAATATATATTATTTATTTATAATATAAAATGTTAAAAAGCCACCCTAATCCTATTTCACTTTTATTTCCTCATTTTTTGTTTTAACTTTTACATCCCACCCGCAGTCTTCATGCCCGCACCCTACCGGTTGCCGCACTTCTCATCCGTCTACCATCCAGCGACTTCAAACCAGGTTCGACGGCAGACCGGGTTCTCTCTCTCTCTCTCTCTCTCTCTCTCTCTCTCTCTCTCTCTCTGGCCATGGATTCTAGTAACAATGGGAGCATGCAATCGTCCAGCGGCAATGATGAAGAATACAATTTTCACTCCAAATCGATCTCTGTCTTTTTTAATTCTTCTTGCCATGGCGGTAGCCTCATCTCAAATCCCTCACCTCCTCCTTCTCATCAGCACCACGCACCTTTGTTCAATTCCTTGTCAATGGGAGTATGAATGAAGTTAATTAGTGTTGATTAACTCTCGGTTATTATCAAGCTCAACTCTTAACTCGACTTAAGCTCGAAAGGCTCGAGCTCGAATGCAACTTGAACTCAACTTGATAGCTCGATCAAGTCAAGTCAAGCATAAAAGACTGGCTTGATTTGAAGACTAAGCCACACACAGGTTGGGGTTTCCTAAGACCAATCCACATACAAAGAGGCCCGGCAACGGGTTGTGTTAAACCGTGTTCGTGTCATGTCAAAAATGTCCTCGCCCAAACCCGACCCGTTAACTAATGGGTCAAAATCTTGAAACAACTCGTCCCGTTTAACCCGTTAAATAAATGGGTCGTGCTTTGGTGAGTAGAGAGATGGAAAAGGACTCAATTCGACAGAGATTTTGGACTGCAGCCATGTGGGGTCGTGGGCGGAAAGATGGAGAAAACTCCTGAGTAAGTGAGTGAGTGAGCGAGAGTGTGTGTGTGTGTGTGTGTGTGTGTGTGTGAGAGAGAGAGAGAGAGAGAGAGAGAGAGAGCGTGTGGAATTTTGCAGGCCAACTTGATTCGACTCGGCTTGTTGTCCAGCTCTTAGTGCGGAGTCTGATGATCTGGACCATTCGTCTGGTGGTTCATCCCTTGAGAAATCGGATTGCACATACTGAGTAAACACCGTTGGGACCACTGGATGTATTTGGTTTATCCACACCGTCCATCCATTTTTCCAGCTCATTTAGGGGCTGAAACCAAAATTGAAGCATATCCAACGCTCAAGTGGACCACACCAGATGAAACAGTGGGAATAATGATGTCCACCGTTGAAACCTTAATAGGTTCTAGAGTGTTGTTTATTTGTCATCCAAACCTATTCATGAGATCACATAGACAGATGAAGGGAAAACACAAATATCAGCTTAATCCAAAACTTCTGTGGCCCCAAGAATTTTTCAATGGTAGACATTCATTTCACGCTGTTTCCTGTGGTGTGGTCCACCTGAGCTTTGGATATGCTTCATTTTTGGGCTCAAGCCCTAAAATTATCTGGTACATTGAGTGGACAGAGTGGATAAAATGCATAAATCACGGTTCAGATCGTTGAGCCCACCTTGGATTGGACATGGCCGGAAAGTCTGGTTGATTGTACAATTTTAACCACCATAATGGTGATCTTCGAAAGGACAATAGGAAATAATACTGACCCACAAATTGGTTGGCTATGTAATGTCCATTCCTTGTACCTTGTGGACACAATCACTAGTGAGTCTATGGATGAACGGTTCAGATCGTGAAATGGTGTGCCACATACCTGGTTTGAATGGTAAGGTAATTGGTTTTCGCTGTATTAATCTATAACAACGTGCTGGTTATCTGCTCTTTTTCCGTTATCCCCATAGATTCACTAGTGATTCTGTTGATTAAATTGCATGATCAATCGAAATACCATCAAACATTAAGAACTTCATCAAGATTTTTATTTCACTCCGTCTCACTGGACTGAGATCCAATCCATCGATCAGAAAAAGGAACCACTACATTGATGCCCTAGCCCAGGAATCTGTTGATTTGATCGATGTGAGGGCATGATTTTGATGTGCAGGAATGTAATTCATGGGAGTGACTCTGTGAAAGAGTGCAACAAAGGAGATTGCTCTGTTTTTCCCTGAAAGTACTGTTGCCAGGCAGCGCAGCCTCCATCCCTGCACCTATGAGTAAAGAAGAAGCTGCCGCTACTGCTTTTGAGTTGCATTTTTTACTCCTTTTATCCCGTTGATGGAAATTAAAATTTGGGTGATTTGGTGATTTTTTTTCTTTTTTCTTTTTTCTTCTTTTATTGTTAGGACTCCTTCCATGATTGGTTCATGTCTTGTTATCTTCTGCATCCCTCCCTAATGAAATGAAATAATGTAGTTTTGTTTTATTTCAGTATAGCTATTGAAAAGAGACAGAAGGCGTGTCTATATAAAATCATGGACGAAAAAAAACAGTTACCCTCACAAAAGTGAGTGTATTGGCTTGAGGTAGTTTACGCAGGATCTCACGTGAATAATCCATTGGAACTGCATATCTCTCTTTCTCTCTCAAAAGGTGCAGATGGTGAATGTTGCAGCTGCAATGAAGACACTGTCCATCCATTTTGCCACCTTATTTTAGGACATCAAGCCAAAAATGAAGCAAATCCAAAACTCAAGTATAGGGTTGCACATCGATTCAACCAATTCAATTTTGGATGAAAATGAAATTAAATTGATCCTAAATTTTCAAAATTAAAATTGAAATTGAATTGATCTTATTTTTGAAATTTTGAATTGAAATTGCATTTAGCCCATTTTTTTTAAATTGATATATAATTGAATGGATGAATTTTTCTATTCGATTTTTCACACTATAACGTTTACATGATGCTTATTTTTCATCTAACGTATTCATAAGTTACATAAATCTGGATGAAGTAAAAAATAAATAAATAAAAACGAACTTGATCCAAAATTTAAGTGGCTCATTAATTGCCAATCACCACTGTTTCCTATGGTGTAGTCTACCTGAGAATTGTATCCACTTCAAGTTTGGAATCGTGTCCTATAATGATGTATAAAAATGAAAGGGCAGATTAGATATAAAATTCATATACCAAAGTGGGCGCCACAATAAGGACTATATCGTCTTGGGTGAGGTCAAGGCCACACCTAATGCACTCCCAAGTAGACAGCCTATTATCCGATTACAAGTGGAGAAATTTTTACCTACATAAAGATAGGTGAGCCTACTATAATGTTTGTGAGAAATCTACCCCATCCATTTGTTTTGTCTAGTCATATTAGGACGTGAGAAAAAAAAAATGAAGTTGATCTAAAACTCAAGTGGGCCAAATAATAAGAAAAAATGATTAAGAAAATTTCTACTGTTGAAACCTTATTAGGGTCCACTATTATTCTTATATGCCATCCATATAATTCTCAAGGTCATTCCTACTAAGATGATTTGAAAAGGCAAAAATATTAGTTTGATCCAAAACATCTGTAGCCTCACAAATGTTCAACAATGGACTTTTAATCCTCACTGTTTCTTGTCATGCAGCCCACTTGAGTTTTGGATTTACAGCATTTTTATCTCATGCCCTAACGCATCATGAAAAAATGGATGGACGGTGTGTTTGTCTCACAACATGACGGTAGACCCTAATTAGCTTCCTGTAACATTAAGCATCTGTCATAGCTTCCAGCATTTTGAAAATTTATCATCCAACAACTCAAGTGAAGACACCACTCAACCTTACGTTAAGATTGCATGCACTCAACCGCATAGTACCATTTCCCATATATATATATATATATATATATATATATATATATATATATATATATATATATATATATATATATATATATTCAATTTGATCAATCGATTCAATTCGATATAAATCGATTCGATTCAATCAGAACTGAATTGAAATTGAATTTTTTTCTTTAAAAAAAAAATTGAATTAAATTAATCTTGGGAACAATTCGCTTCGATTTGTTCGATTCGATTCGATCGGAATTGAAAATTGAAATTGAATTTATTCTTTAAAAAAAAATTGAATTGAATTGATCTTGAAGAATGAATCGATTCGATTTGTTCGATAAATTGATCATAAATTGAATTGTGTGCAGCCCTACTCAAGTAGGCCACACGGAAGGAAACAGTCAGGATTGAACAACCATCATTAAAACATTCATATGGTCAACTAAGTTTTGTTTCAGGCTAACCTTTTTATGCTCACAGTTCCCTGTGGGAATGACCTTATAAACTGTTTGCATAGTAAACATCAAGATGGAACCCAGGAAGGTTTCCACAGTAGGCATTTCTTTCCCCACTTTTCCCTCTAGTGCGGCCCTTTGAGTTTTGAATCCGCCTCCTGCAAAAGCCTTTCACAGGCAATCGGTGTCCCTATTTCAATGAAGCCCACTGGCACGATAGCCCACCAGCTCGATAGAATCATCACACACCACACACCACACGTATGTGTACACCTGAATATAATAACATTTCTCATAAAGTAAATATGAATCTGGCGGCCAAACCAGCCTATGCTCTGCCTCTTCACCACCTTTAATCTAAGTATCATAGCAATTGGAGCTTCCTAAATCTCTCACTGCAACACTGGCTGACAATTAATAGCTATAGCTGAAGATCAAGAGATCTAAAAGTCCATTAATAATACTACTGGGCTTCAATGGTCTGCAATTTGGCCACCTAATCAGAACATTGAGAAGGGATTGCACCTTTGTGATTGAAAGCCATTGCATTTGAATCATTGCGTGTAGCCTTGCACACCCAACCCACTTCTCAAATATATGAAGGGTCTAACAAGCAACACAGAATCTTGAAACACCGCCAAATACAAGTGGGAAAAGGGGCTGAAAAAAGAAAAAGATGAAAGAAGAAATGAGGACCAATGAATCGCATCCCACTTCTTCAAGCCACCCACTTCTCAAATATATGAAGGCTCTAACAAGCAACACAGAATCTTGAAACACCGCCAAATATAAGTGGAAAAAGGGGCTGAAAAAAGAAAAAGAAGAAAGAAGAAAAGAGGATCAATGAATCGCATCCCACTTCTTCAAGCCACCACCTTCATCATTCAATGACTCAAATATGCTCCCCTATTGAAGGAGAAGGCTGTAGGAAGGCATGTCCTCCAAGCGCATGATGTCCTCAAGCAGCAGCTCTCTTTCCAGCTGCCGGCGTGTGGATTTCATCACTGACTGGAGAAAATAGAAAAGAGGAAACAAGAGACGATAAGATACCTTGATAATCTGGAACTCCCATAAAGTATTTCAAGTTTTTTTGAGGATCTGGTAGGCATACATTGAAGTCCATGTATGAGGCATGCATGGAAAGCCATTGCTGGTCCATCAACTTGAATGTTATGCAGTACAAGACATCAAATGCCCGCTCGTTTTCTGCCATATAACCACAAGTTACATTGACAGACAAAAGAACATGCTCAAAAAATATCAATGCATGGAATCCACTGACGCACCTGAAAGTAGCTTCAGGAAAACTGCTCCCATCATCGTTCTTGGTTTGGCTGCAAGTTACCAAAGCAAATGCCATTAGCAATGCCTTGTATTATTGATAGAAGCCAACTTAACAAAGATTCCCCACTTCTGTGCACAGACTCTCTACTACTGAGCAAATTCATCTAAACCTTTCATGATCTTTGGATTGGTGAAAATTCAAGTAGAAGACAGAAGTGCCCCCACCAACCCGCCACGACAGTTCCCAGTTCATACTATCATCGCCATTTGACAAAAGTGCCCTTCCACCCCACCTCACCACCAAAAGGCCATTAAAGCAAAATGCTAAGCTAGAGAAAGACTGACCAGCTTCAAGATCAAGCATCTGAATGAGCATGAATGTGATGTTCACACCAGCTACTGCAAATGGGTACTCCCACATGGCTCGATCACCATCCTGCTTCCGGAGAAGATCCTGAAAAGATTTCTGCGTTAAAAAGGAAACTGGTTAGCTCGACCAAACAACTACTGCAAAGTAAACAAATCATCAAGTGATTCTGTAGGCACATTAGTGATCTGTTTTGAAGCATCATACTGGCACGCTCACCCTACAGTGTACACATTTAGTGCCGGGAGCTCGCACGACAACCGTTTTGAAGTGTCTAGGCAAGTGATAGTGTTCGCTGCTTGCTTATGAAAGTGAATCGAAAATTTTATAAGACAATTATTTGACTAGCTAGCTATGCTACACAGGGCAAGAGTGTTGGGCAGTTAAAAGCAGCATGAGCTGAGATGGATCGGTGCAAAATTAGGATATGACATGGATAATCAGGTTGACTAGAAATGATGGAAGACTTGCCACCTCAAAAGGGAAGCTGGTATGCCTTGGGAGCAGAATCCCCTTCATTAAATCAGTATTTTGTAAATAGGTACCACAATACATTTCCTCCATTCGTCTAGCATTTTCTTCAATCTAACAACCAAAACAATCAGCTATCTCCCATGCATTTCCAAACTTCTATGGATATACCATCTAGTCTTAGGGCCAGCGGTCTTCATCATTCTCAAAGTTTCTTTCACATCAAATATCCTAATCCTATGAAAGTATCTATGGTCTCCAGCATCATTTGAGTTTACTACTATCCGTATGCTCTCAAAGTGGTCATCACTAGACAAATTCTGGAAATAGCTTCTCCACCTCCTTTTGGCATTTCTATATTTTGTTCTAAATTTTCTCTAATAATAACTGAACAAAAACAACATTGCTTGGTTGAAGTTATATTTTCAATCAAATAAACAATACGCCGTGAAAAGCAAGCCCAAATTTCGTGACCCTTTCATCGCTTAGAAATCAGGCCTACCATAAAGTACAAAACACAAAAGGGTAAAAAGCAAACCCTAATCTGCCGACATACAACAGCTACAAACTCCCTCAACTCTCCCAAAAGGTCCGCCTTTGAGCTCCCCTGAGTTTAGAGTGCCCAATTCATAATCATTGGGATAATCCTTTTACTAAATAGCTTCAGCTGATGAGGACATGTTCTCAAAGGTTCCACTGTTTCTCTCCAACCACAAACCACACAAGATCCCAAAAAAGCACATTTTCCAAAGCGACTCTCTTACAAAACCCTTGAATGGCCCCCCAAGCCACTCGAAGACTGCATTGACTATTGATATATTGATGGCCATGCAATCCCAAAGCTGAAAGAGAAAGAAAGCCCACACTTCCATTGCCAAAGAGCAACGGAAGAGTGATGATTTAGTCCTACGCATGACATAAATCTTTGGAAAAGCCATCTCATGTTACTGTTAAGTTATTAGCAACCCAAATCAATGCTTCAACCCTAGAGGAAAAGGGACTGCACATACTTCTATGCATGGAGGTACACAGTATCTTGCTGTCAACACTGAGAAGAAAGACAAAAATATTGCCATTAGCCAGCCACACCCACACTGCCCTAAATAGATTAACATGCACATAGTTCAGCTTGCTTGTAAGATTAGCAAAAAGCCCGATTCCGCAGCAAATAAGTTTCTACTCAACCGAATTCTGTCACCTTTGCCAACCAAGAACCAGACTCCCTTCCCAAACTTACTTCCTAATGTGCAATATGGCCCTACTGTCACTCTCATATCACTTTCCCACTTTTCTAATACCACCCGCATCAAAGACCCATTAGCTCTCCTACCCATGCCTGGAATTACCCTCCTTCCAATGAACCATAATTCCCATACATCACATTCCTCCATAATGCATTAGGCTCTTCCCCAAACCTTTGCAACTATTAATCAACAGTACCCAACCTTTCTCTCACATTAACAATTCCAAGGCCCCCTTCCCTTACAGGCCTCTGAACTTAAGGTGCTCAATCTTGGAAGCTATTTGGCTGGAATCAAGGCCTTGATGAGTTCCTCCCCCAAAAGAGAGATAAAAACCTCCTTTTTGATGCTCTACTTCTGTTTTTTTTAAATAAAGGTTGGCATACTTTGGCATCAGCATCTGCAACTTCACATCCAAATATGTTTTTTTTTTTTTTTTCTTTTTCTTTTACATACATGAAAATAAAGAACTGCATCTCTGACACTCCAAAAATATAAAATTGAAGCTTCAAAATAACATGGTTCTTCTCAAGGTTTGCAGCCTGAGGGATTCCTTCCATATTGCACACAGTGTAGGTGCACAAGAAGAAGAAGAATTTTTTCCCCCATGTCAATCAACTTCAAGGGTACAGCTTCAGCTACTAGTGAGAACAATTTCATAGCAGACATAAAAAAGTTGAAAACCATAAAATTATTTCATGGAAATATTAACTCTGACAGAAACATGAAATAGAATAGTATAATTTGATGAAAATTTAGGGATACGTCAGTATTCTTGGTAGGGAACACTTCAATAATGGTAAACAGAAATGTTTGCCCATCCTTATCATGAGTTCCAAATTGCAATTCCTAACATTTGCAAGGAAATACATGAAAGTACAGAAAATGCTTTTCTGTAGTTCCTAATATAGAAACACAGCACCCGAGACAATTTAAGAGTCAAATGAAGATACAGCTATCGAAATGCAAGTTCCTTTTGATAAAAGAAATGCAAGTTCCTATTTTTCAAGTATTCAAGAGATGGAATGACTGAAAGCAATGAAAAGGACATACCGGGAACGTCTTGGCAAAGAATAGTAAGTTCTCCAGTGATATGAAACCACCACCCCTACAAGATATAACCCCAAGATCATGTATAAAGCATAAATTGATGAAGATGCAATAACAAATAGAAGATCCTACAAGATACATGAACACACTAATATACCTGAAATCTGTAGATGGGTCCTTTCCTTGCCAACCCATGTCCTTCCACTGCTCGGATATTAAACCACGAAGTTCTTCTCCTGGAAAAGCGGCATACCAGAGGGCTCTCAAGGCTTCCTACAACAAGAGGCAACAAATAGTAACAGATGGAAATAAACTCCTGACTTCTCATTGTAGCATTGCTACAGTTCCATCCACATGCGAAAAGAAGTAGGAATCACTTATTGATAGAAGCAAAACAATGGATTTTAGGTTCTTCCTTCATATTTCTTTCAATTTTCATGGGAGAACAGGCAGAAATAAATAACACATTATTTCGCAAGGCAATAAAGCAAAACAACAACAAAATGTTTCAAATTCATCAGTGTTTTCCTTTTCTGTGCCTCGATTGTTTATCTTCTTCTTCTTCTTCTTCTTCTTCTTCTTTTTTCGGTGGGGGTTGGGGGGATGAATGGAAGTTTTATTGAAAAGGAAAAGAAGCAAATACAAGAAAAGATGCAAATGATGCAAGATAGCATCACAAATCCCACTAAAAACTTCTACCGGCTGAAAAAAAAAATCCCCTGAACCATCCCCGAGCATGCAGAAGACTGAAAACACCAACCCAATGAGATTTAACATATGTAGATGGAACATCCCAGGGAGGTGAAGCATGATTACTTGCCTCCCCGGGAAGAACTCTCCTCAGCTACACCGGAGGATTTCCTCCCAATTTTGGATAATTAAAGCCCTCAAAAATCCTCTAAATTGCTTGCTATACCTAGTCCAATCTAACAGCCATCTGCTGATTATGCTCATCAAAACTCCCAAAGGTCTCTGCTTTCTAACATGCTTTACCATGTTGGAACAGTGGTAAAGTGAATACTGCCAAGATATGTTACCTTGTCGTGCTCCGGACAAGAAAAAAACAGCAACGTTGAAAATGGAAATAAGTAGTCAATAGCATTTCAAAACTTCAGCAACATTTTTTATTGCACAAGTAGAAATGAGAAACCTGGTTGGGAAAAATGAAAAGAAAGAAAGAAAAAGACAAAACAAAAGGAGAAAAAAAAAAAAAAAAAAGAGGTTTTTTGTGGGTTTATATCTTCCCCTCTCCTCTCTCATATTTAATAAATTTGCCAGCTACTTACCAAAATTAAATCAATTTGTCATCTGTAGAAAATAATATTTGATAAACTAGGCAGCAAAAGCAAGGCTTTCCAAAATATGCACGAGTATGTGTGTTTGTGGTTGTTTTCTATATATAGGTTTTCTGACGATGAATGCAACTGAGCAGGTTGGCAGCAATAACTTGCTTAAAATATGCAAAAATTCTCAAGGCAAGTTTTTCTGTAACCACATCAAATTCTGAAAGCATCGCCAGTGGTACCCAAGTCCCATAAAATATAAAACAAGAAATTAAGAAGAAATAAGAAAACAAGCATGCTAACATGATTTCTAAGTTTATATTACCTGGTGCTCTGGATTGAAACTGTCATAGGAAATTTCTATGCGTCTTTGCAGCCTTTGTAAGCACTCCTCCTGATACCCCAAGCCAAAAGAAAATCTTCCAGCATTAGTTGCTATATCATTTTCATTGAGGAGAGAAGGAGAGAGGTCTAAATAATAAAAAGATCCAAATAAAGCAACATAAACAGCCATGGATAAAACTTAGACCAAAATAACTTTTTTGCCTTTTTCTCTCTCTTTTTTTTAATCACGTTAGACAATTATGACTCTAATTCTGTCAATAGATGATGCGAGAAGGCAAAATATGAAAGAAAATGGAGCAGAACAAAACATGATGCTAGCTTTATCACACAATGATAGCTGAAATGCAATCTGACACTAGTTGGACAATTAAAAAACAGAATACAGGAGATACAGGCACCAAGTATAAAAGCTAATAAAATCACCATTGATCAACAATCAGCAGGTTAGATAGAAATCTTGTTTGCTTCCAAGAAAATGGATTTAGAACAGCAGATGGCATCTCCACGCCAGAGATGGAAACACATATCTTCATTCAGAAGCAGTCTCAGATGTGATCCTTACATGATTATCTGGATACTTTGAACCTGTTAGAAGATTAAATACCCAATTACCCAGATCATGAGTGCAATTCATGCAGGATAGAGCGAACAGATATGTAACTGTGCATATGATCTCCTAAGGACATCCTTATTTCATTTTTACCAACATGATTGTGTGTGCCACTTGAATTTCTTATAGGCCCTATGGTGCTATGTGAAAGAATATCCCTTTTTAGGAAAGAGAAGTAACCAGATCCTATAATATCAATTTGCATAACATAAGAAATAGCAAATTGCCATGTAGCACCAACCCCTCTCCTTGCAGCAATGGGACCAACAGTTGATCTCTTTGTGATCCCATCAGTTTAAGCAATCAGTTGAATCAAAACATAAAAAACTTTTCTAACACCTAAGACTATTTGAACTATACTAGAAATGCCAACATTTCTTCTAAAAAACAACAGCATCTGCCCCTGCTCCTTAGCATTCTGGTGTTCAACGCTACACTGTAAGAGCTTATCTTTGACTGGATGAAGGGATTTTCAGGTCAGGCTTCATCATATTTCTCTCATCTTATCTTTTCAAGTTAAGATCTTAGTTTTTGCAGCTGGGATTACCTCAGGCTTATGTTGCTTACAATCGGCAGTTCTCTTTGGTACATGTGCGCCTGATCAGAGCTTTCCATCAGACAGCCTACCCTATTTAGATCTTATGACCTAAAAGTCAGACCGTTTCACTCCTTTAGGTGTGTGAAACATATAAATAAATGGATGGCTGGAAAATTGTTTTAACAATCAGTTTATTTTAAAGAGTGAAACAACCTGAATTCAAACAGATGCACGTGAACATGCACGCGCACACATATACTAAGATTTTCTAATTTCTTTTATTTATTCTAATTTTTCTGATTTTATGGGAACTTCCAAATATTTTATTATTTTTTCTTCCCTATCAAAGAAATTCCTATCTCAAACAATGAAATGTAATCTCTGCCAGCACTTTCAACATGCATGTTTCTAAGATTATTTATTTATTTATTTTTGATAGGCAATCTCAGCTCAAACCCGAGACATCAACGTTGAAACAACATGCATTTTTCTAAGAGTTATGAGAGCTATCTGCATCGTATTGCCAGTAATAGCATTTCACTGGCATGTGCTTAACGGAAAATTTGGGTGCAACACTCACAGGATGAATATTACACAAGATGCACTTGTTGGAGAAAATTGTTCAAGCTGCGCAAGAGTTCGGTTGAAATGTTATTTTCTACAGAATCTTAAAATTAGCAACCAACTTTTGTATTTTGGCCAAGGAGATCATTCTGCTCTTGCAAGGAAGATACATTTCGGAGGTACAAGCTAACCAAAACATGATCATGCAGGACTATCATATGAACATGACGGACACAACAGTAAATAATAAATTAATCATGCATAGCCATACTAATTAGTAAGATGTGTTAACCACAGACATGTCAACCAGCAAACTCAAGTAATGCACAAAGTAAAACAACATAAAATTCAAACTTCAAGTCAATGAAATCACTAAAAACTACCTGGCAAGGGGTTAAGTCAAATGATGGACGGGCATCGCTGTCTCTTCTCTGAGCACAAACACAAGAAAGTCCTCTCCCAATCCATGCAGCTGATCCTGCCACAACCTCAGCTGTAGCAATACAAGACCGGCGTGTATTGAAATTTGAATTTTCAAAACTTCAAATTCCCATCAAGTCATGATCTCCATGAGTTGGAAAACAATGATCACAAAGAAACCCACTCATTTACACGTATGCATATGTATATGTATATACTGTCATGGCACAAAAATAGTACCAAGTCACAATTATCCAATGATCCAGACAGTTCATCAGATGGATCGAGCCATGGATTAGCCACTGTTGAAAAATCACATGGAATTCCCCCCATTCAATGCTAACTTTTACAACTTGCAAATATTATCTCCTACCGACCATTGGAAGGTCAACAATTGGATGGCTATGATCATCCGTTTGATTCATGAGATTAGCCTATTTAAAAAACTGAACCCACAAGATGAATGGTTTGAACAACAAGCTGGTTTACGATACTTAAGATATTTTCACAGGATGAAGATACTTAAATATGAGCACTGTGTACATGTTAAATTGCCTAAAAATTGTCACTGAAAACGGTAGAAAGCCACAAAATCATAACAATTTTCTTTTCTTTTTTTTTTGAAGAGCAAATCATTACAAAATTAACGGATACTAAAAAATGGAAACCACCCATTTCAATAACAAAAAAAAAAAAAAAAAGGAAAAGGAAAAGAAAAAGGGGAAACAAAAAGGTTATTTCCAGAGTATGAAGACATGAAAACAGCTTTGTTTGGAGGAAATGTAAAATGCTAGACCAAAACCAGCCAGCATGTCCATTCTCCTCAGCATGCTCTACAGGTGGGCCCGCCATTCAACAATCTAGACAGACCCTCTGGTGGGACGATGTAGAGATAGGCAGTGATGCAAAAGAACTCCATAGGAGCATCCCAGTCATCTGATTCCAGGCCTCCAAACGCACAGATAAAAATAACATACAGCAACGATCCACATTCAATCCGTTCACCAATTGGATGGCTAGGATTGCCTGATGGAGCGTCCATCGTGCATCCATGATGGAGCCCACCGGATCAAATATCTGGGGCCCCGGAAGGCGGTCCTAGTATCTGTATGGAATGCTGACACTACCAATGCAAATTCCCGTAAAAATGAAATCTACAATCACCAATTCCACCATTTCCATACCATAAAAATACACGAATTTAAATAAAAACGGAAAGTCGTCACATTCGAATACACCAAATCCAAATTCCCGCAGATAAAAAAAAAAAAAAAAAAAAAAAAAAAAGTGAAGCAATGAGACATATCTCATACCAGAGGTCGAATGACAACCGCCGTCCCGCTCTAGTCCTTGCGAGATCCTCCTCACCGCAACAAACGACTCGCCAGCATCATCCATATCCGACCGTTAAAACATCGATCAACGGATCCAATCCGACCGCTTAAGACCGAAATCCTCCACGGAAACAGAAAAATGGCGAATACCACCGCTATCTCATCAAAACAAGAAAGAAGCGACCGACAGACGGAGGAAAGGCGCTTTTCTCTCCCTCCAAACGCGTCTCATCAAAACCGACCAGAAAGAAAGGAAAGACGACGTAGATTGGAAATCCAGGGTTTCAAGATCTGCGGAGAAAGGTACGAAGAAAGGAGGATTTCTCTCCCTCCGTTCTCGCCTTTTCTTCTTTCTCTTTTCAACCCTTTTTTCGGAAATTACACAATTCCTGGTATTGGGGGTCGGTTTGGGTGGCGTTTTCAATGGGATTTGGGCGTTACCGAAGTGCATGCACGTACGGACTACGAAGATTACTGCCAACCTACTGAGAGGGAAGGCTTTTTATTTCCTTCGTTTCGGAATCGGATCGAATCGCGATCTGCGACCCGCTTCGAGGGTATGCTTGTCCTGATTACACCAAATGCGGGAATGCGCGGAGACGAGCTTTTTCACGTAGGAGGACGGTTTTGGAATTAAGGAAAAAGATACTCGGGCGGTTATCACTTTTTCTTCTCTTCTTTCTTGTTTTTGTACTCTGCAATGCGATGGATGATACTCAGGCACTCAGGAATTGCAGGCGGGGTATACAGGGCAGTCAAATCACACTGTCCAAAATAGCCGGTTTTAATGTGAGTTTATGTATGCCACGCGTACGACGGTTTTTAAGTGCCTGCATAGCCTGCATATTTTGCCGGATTATCCAATAACTCCGCCCTTTCAAGGACGCGGATTGCGTCCTTCCTCAGTGCATGCTGATCTGTGGAGGGGCCCACCGTATCGGTTTATCAACGCCGTTCATCTCTTTTTTAATATTATTCTAAGGTACGAGACCAAGAATGAGGCAGATCCAACGATCAGGTGGACCACACGAAATAGGTGAGCTTGGTTACATTAAATGCACAGCAGCATTAATGTAATTTGCATTAAATGCAGGAGTAATCTCTAGCGTGGCTCACCTGCGCGTTGGATCTGACTATTTTTTTCTCTTGTGCCTTGGAATGATCTTAAAAATGGGATGGACGGGGTTGAAAAACCGATACATCACGGTGGGCCTCTCCACAGATCAGCTTCGACGCTACAAGAAGGCCGCAGTCCGCGTCCCACTTTTAAGGAAGCGGATTGGCTGGTGCACCCTACAAGCTACGTTGCTGATGTAGGGACGTGTCGGACGCAGACCGAGTGCGCAGTCCTCGAGCACCGTATTTGTACGAACGGTTCAAAGAAGATTAAGGCTATGTGGACCCCACAATGATGTATTTAGTAAATCCAAACCGTCCATCCATTTTGCGAGATCATTTTAGTGGATGATACCTAAAATAAGTCATATCCAAAACTCAAGTGGACCACACCAATAAAGACAGTGGGGGCAATGATTCTCATCGTTAAAACATATCTAGGGTCCACCATGATGTTTATTTGTCATCCAAACTGTTCATAAGGTCACACGGACATGAATGAAGGGTAAACATAAATATCAGACTGATCCAAAAATTCTGGGACCTCCAAAAAGGTTTCAATGGTATACGTTCAATCTCCTACTGCTTTCTGCAGTGTGGTCCACTGGATCCTTGGATCTGTCTGATTTTTTGGTTCAAGCCTTAGAATGATCTCAAAACATGGACGGACGGTTTGGATATAACAAGTACCTCATGGTGGGACCCACGGAACTTGATGATGTCACTGCACCAGCAACCTCGCTGGTGTAGGGTGCACCAGCGAATCCGCTTCCTTCGCTTCCCACTTTCAAGGTACACGTCGCAGTGGGAGGATAGATGATCCGGAGGTTTCACCTCGTTTGCCGGTAACTCCGTACATTCGTAGACTTTTATACGGGAGCGAATTGGCTGTTTTCTGGTCACAGCTTAGTGGGTGTTACCCTAACCGAGTAGGTCCCACCTTTATGCATTTTTTTTTGTATATCCACACTGCCCATTTGTTTTTGCATCTCATTTCATGATGAAATCGTAAATCATAAGAAGATACAAATCTCAGGTGGACCATATCAATAGAAACAGTGGTGAATAACCATTAACAATTTTTTGTGGGACACAAAAGTTTTAGATCAATGTGATCTTCCTAATTTCCCTTCTCACATATCTTATTGACATTATCAATAGATTGGATTGCAAATAAAAATTAAGAAAACGTTACGATGGCCCTTCTCAATTTTTAATGGTAAAGACCACAATCACTACTGTTTCCTGGGGCGTGGTCCACCTTAGATTTGAATATGTATATGTTTTGAGTTTTGGTACCCCATCCTAAAATGATCCGGAGAAACGGATGGATGGCTTGGATTTACATAAAATAATCAAGGTGGGCCACAAGGTAGGGATAACACCCACTAAGCAGTTACTGGGTGACACCTAATTGGCTCCCATCTTATGCTATAGTGCTCTAGGTTAGGTAGTATCAGTTAGACAGTACAGTCCATTGGTCCAGCATACATATCATGGCCCACAATGCAAAATCTACGCACCGGGCATACATAACCATGAGATGCAATAAAGGTAAAATGGACGGTCTTGATCATTTATCTAAAATTTGGTGAAGTAAACAATTTAAATGCCCTAGGGTTTCAAAAGAAAAAAAAGAATCACTTTTCCAAAAAACATAACCGTCACATTGGCGGGTTGAAAATTGATTGGATATTGCAACGAAGGTCAAACGGCATATCTTATCATCTAATTAGGTACCTTTTGCAACCCACAAGATATAGGATGGACCTAGGGGGCTGACTGGGTCAATCTATGAACGGTCCAAGTGTTCCCATCGAATGATTAGATTATTTATATGAACATCATCGTAAGCATAATGGCTATTTAGATTTGAGCATGCCATAGTGGTACTTGTACAAAAGTATACATTTGTATCTGATCAAACTTCACTAGTAAGGGGCTGTTTAGCACCTTGGATTTGTAGTAAATCAGTGTCTTTCAAATCTAAGTAGCTACTTTTTGTATTTGACAATCCACATCAGTTTACCTACTGAGTTACTAAGTATGCTTTTATCAGGCTTTTACCTTTTATCATTAAACTCAATTGGCCCACCATGAATGTATGTGGTTTATGCACCCAATTCATCCATTTTTCCAGCTCATTTTATGGCCCCGTTTGGGACCATGGATTTGAGGAGAAAGGAGGAGAAACTGGTTGCTTTATTATGTTTGGCACCATGGATTTGATGAGAAGTGGATTTGAGAGGAATCAAGGAGAACTCAAAAAGGCACTTTTAACCTTTTTTTCAAATCCTCAAAAAAAAGTGGGATTGAGGAGAAATCCTTCCCAACACGGGACCCATCATAATGTGTCCCTAACTATGGGACCCAACATGATGTATGTTTTCCATCCAACTTGTTAATAAGGTCACAAAGACTTGGATGAAGGGACCACACAAATTTCAGTTTAATCCAAAACTTTTGTGCATCATAAAGGTCTCACTCTCCATTTTTTCTTGTTTTATGGTCCACTTTAGATGTGGATTTGCTTTATTTTTTGGATCTTGGCATAAAATGATCCTGTAAAAATGGATGAATGGCATGGATTTAAAAATCGAGGCTAATACGGTGAGCATACAGTGGGATTAAAATTTACACCATCCATTCCTTCATGTTTGATTTCTCTCCAAATCTTGGCTGCCAAACAGAAAATCTAGGAACTAATAAGAATTGGAATTGATGAGAATTCATATCATGGAATCCACTTCTCCTCACTTCTACTCAAATCCATGGTGCCAAACGGGCCATTAGGGTTTGATACCAAAATTGAAGCATATACAAAGCTCAAGTGGACCACACTACAGGAAACAGTGGAAGTAATGATCTCCACTGTTGAAACCTTTTTAGGGCCAATAGTTGTGTTTATTTGTCATCCAACCTGTTTGTAAGATCACACATGTAGATAAAGGGAAAACACAAATATCAGCTTGATCCAAAACTTTTGTGGCCCCCAATAAACTTTCAATGTTAGATGTTCAATTCACTCCATTTCTTATGTTATGGTCCACTTGAGCTTTGGATACACTTTATTTTTTTTACTCTAAGCCCTAAAATTACTTGTTAAAATAGATAGGAAGAGTGGATAAAATACATAAATCAAGTTGGACTCCATAGAGTTTACTCACTAGGCATTATGCAATACACTTCCTTGACAATCACGAATTTAGTAGGAAGGAGTATGGAAAGTATTTTAAATATTCTCTTTTGGCATGTTTTCAAATCTCAACAAAACACTATGACGTTGGTGATACCCCAAGACAAACTAATTACCAACTACAATGCTAAAATCACATTAATAAAACTGACCTGAGTCAACCAAATGTTGGACATCTAAATAGACAATTAGACCGCCATTAAGTCACTTTTTTTATCCTTACATTTGTCACCCACCTAAGGTTTGAAATTTCTTTATTTTTGGCTAAAGTATATATTTCAGTAGACTTATTACACTCATTCTATCAAATACCATATGTATATATACGAATTTGAAATATAAAAACTGATTTACTTAATTAAATCCAAGTCCCATGAACATATTGAAAAATTCCAAATTATTTAAAACATAAGCTTCCAAAAGAAAATTTATAATCCAATGCATTTCAACCAAATATAACTAAGGATTTGAAATCACATTGATTCAAATGTAATTATGATTTAGATATTCTAATGCATCCTTAAATTGAAGCTCCCAAACAGGCCATAAGTAGTCCCACATAAGAAGGTTAATGCTTAAATGATCATATTTATTCAAGATGTGAGATCCCTTGTGAACGAACACCTAGTGATTTCGATGCACATAACAAACATTATCATCTATATGCATGAGTAACATGTTCCAATGTGTCTCTTGCACTGCTGTAGAAATTTAAGCTCTCCCATGTACATGTGCTCCATCAATCTTTATACACCAAACAATAGAAAAATTTAAATTGTGACAAATGAGTCAAATATACATGCATATCAATGCATCACCATCCATTTTATCTCCTCATCACACATTTATATACAAAAATCTAATTGGTGGTTCCATTTAAATAGCTAAAACCATATAATAAGAAAGATAATATTGCCAAAGAGACCATCTAGTGAGTGCTCCAACTAGCACGGGACCCTTGATGTCATCCCACCCTTTGCATTCACATGATCAGGATTATGGTCCTCGATGACGACATGATGGGCTAAAAATTTGGGCCACGTGGGGGGCATGATCACAAGTTACTCAATGATCAATGGTGGTGAACAATTCAGCCCCATGCAAGCTGCATCAGAGACTGCATAAGTAGCAATGATTTGATGAATTAATGAAATGCTCGGCATTTTTTTACCTAACTAAGAGAATATATTAAGGGATTACCAGCTGTAGGTTGCTATAACTTGATTGTTATAAAAGGCCAATTAGGTCAGCTAAACACGCAAGCGTTTCTAAGCTTCACAGGCAGCTCTGTTGAGTGTCCTCGATCGCATGTTTCATTGTTTGAGATCCAAGCCGTTCATCAAGTTAAACCTAATTTATAGTTCCATGGAAAAGGTGGTCCACTCATCTTGTGGGCCGCACATAAGGAAAAAAAGAAAGAGATGTAACCTAAGCATGGTCCAACTGGAAAAGGAATCTACACGATGCGGCTGCTGCAGATCACATGTCAGCACGTGTGTTAACCTAAGCATGGTCCACCGAAACGAGGGTGAATTCTAGAAGTAAAAATTCATCCGAATATAAGGTCAAGAGGTTCAGTCATCAGGTGGGCCGGCGCCCACAGGTACACATCTAGTATAGACCGTTGGTCGTCTTTTCTCCTATTTACCGTCCACTGCTTCTATTTATTGGCCAATGCATGTTATCCGTGGACCCCACCTGACGAATGACCCATAATAGCCTGGCGCTTTAATCTCATAAAACGATGAGATTTATGAAGAGATGGATGAAGAGGTCGGTTCCAATTCAAACCTTTATAAGATAAGCTTGACTAATTAGTAAATCCATCAGCCAGGCCCACCCTGTGTTTTAATGACATCCAATCCGTCCATCATGTGAGTCTCATAATTTCCTCCTTGCATCCTCAAAATCATGCAAATCCAAAACTCAGGTAGACCACACCATGCAAGATCATTCTTAAAACCATTAAAATTTTGTATTGTGGCCCACCTGAGTTCTGGAATGGCCTGATTTTTCTTGAGTGTTCGTTCATGCTGGTTGGGTGGTTCTTTTGAATGGATTATATGGTATATAGAAAACACGGGGACTTAATGAGCGTCCCGTCACATCTGTTCCCTATGATGTGACCCACCTGAGTTTGGATTGCGGGATTTTTGCGGATAAGGACAGCTTAGGAGGTGCATATAATGGCCGGATTCAGTGTTATTAACACTTCACGGTGGGCCCCACTACGGGGAAAAGTGATAATGGGTACACCCACCCTTGAGATGACTGTTCATGGCAGCCTACCATGACATTTATATGGCATCTGACCCCTTTCATAAGGTGGGTCACACCAAGATGAGGAGGGGAGGGGAGCGGATTAGGTGAGGCCCCTGTGACAGCTTAGTGGGTGAGCCCACCTTTATATGTGTGTCGTATATCCACTCTGCCCGTCAGTTTTTCCATGTCAATTTAGGGCATGGCCCCAAAAATGAAGAAGATCTAAGTCTCAAGTGGACAACACGGTAGGGATTGAATAACCACCATTAAAAACTTCTTGGGGCCGCAAAAGTTTTGGATCAAGCTAATGTTGTTTTCTTAGTTCATCCAGGTCTGTGTTATCCTATCAATTGTGTTATCCTATCAATTAGTTAGATCGCAAATAAACATTACAATGGGCCTTAGGAATTTTTTTAATGGTGGGCATTCAATCTCCAATGTTTCTTGTGGTGTGGTCCACTTGGCATTTGTATCTACTTCATTTTTAATACCATACCCTAAAATGATATGTAAAAACTGATGGATGGCGTGGATATACAACACATACATCAAGGTGTGTCCACATGGTCATAGCTTCTCCCACTAAGTGTTACACCGGCCTCACCTACTCCCCTCACGAAGGGAATGCCAAATAACAGCATATCCAAACGGTTGGGCCGGCCTTATTTTTTATTATTTTTGAGGTGACCTTCCATGAGCTGGCTGGAATGAAGGACTGGAGTAGGATGTCACACACACCATGGTGGTCCAAACTCCAAAGTGCTTTTCCGAGCAGCTCTTCTCACACGCGCGTATGGAATTTCCATACTTTGAGAGAGAGTGGCCAAAAGATGGTGAGACGAGTGATGGCCTGCGTCTCCTTTTCACTGACCCACTTGCATTAATTACATGGAAAGTATGTTTCCATGAGAGAATTCACATGGGCTGCTTCCATTAAGTGGGCCACAGACGAGGAGTACCATGTTCCACGTGTGTGACACTGACATCCATTACATTGGCTGAGCGATCATGAAAGGGCTGAGTCAGTAATCCGGCCACCCACTTGTCATATCTTTTCGCTTTGATCCATCCATTCGTTTAGCAGTGGTTAGAGGTCCATGATCACGTGACCTAACAAGATCGACAAAGGCAGAGAGAGAGAGAGAGAGATAGCTTGCAACAAAAGGTACCTAGAAATTAACTTAGTTTAAAAACCATAAAAGCTTAACTCGGTTACAAACCCAGTAGAGTCGGCCAAAGAACTCAGATACAGTTTCTTGAAACCTCTCATGAGTTGAATAATATCTAGATAATGTCGAAGCCCAGTTGAAGTAGGTTTTGTCCGAGTTTTTCTCAAGTTTTACTAGGTTTTCCGAGTTGAGACCGGTTTTTTCTGATCGATCAGCAGCCATGTATATCACGTTTTTCTCAAGTCTTGGTGATATCTGGTAGAGTTGACTTGAGTTCTTTGAGTTTTCAAACTACAAAAATAAGCATCGAGGACCATTTTGGTCATCCATTATTCTTAGCATAACAAGTTATCAATAGACTTGCAAGCTATCTTTTCTGCCAAAATGCTGCTTGTATAGGACATTCATATCATGCAAACAATGGGCCCTTTTAGAAACACCGCTCATCCTTAAAATCAACTTGATCCACTCATTAGATGGGCCAAATGTTTATATATATGGAATCAGTGATAAAATTATCTTTTAAGTGTGGCCTACACATTGTGTTGGAGGAGTCTATTTGAACAGTTTAGATCACTGTGATATAACAGGTGAGGCTACAAGGATGTAATTACCTACATTATCATTAGGCATGCTTAAGTAAAAGCTAGGCAGGGAGTCTTCTCTAACCTGAGAGAGATTGGAGACATGAGAATGTAGGATCTTCGCAATGAATGAAACACCTCGTCCGTTCACTTTATAAAAATGCTCTGCATCTGGCTTAGTACGCTATAAAAATGCTCTCCATCGGACTTGCTACACAGTCAGCATAAGGACACCTTTCATTAGAAGGTGTTTGATTTTCATTTTGACAAGTAAATTGTGGTAAATAAATGATTATGATATTTTCTTCATATTTTGTAGAGAGTGAAATTCAGTTTAAATACACCTTGGAAAATGTGATTTATTGCGAGAAATTAACAAGCAATTACATGCACATCTAACCTAATGAGACCCACCAAGATGCATGTTTGATATATGCTGTCCATCTAGTTTACCAAGACATTTTAGTACATGAGCTAGATAAAATGAGGCAATTTCTAAGCTCAAGTAACCATACTAAAAAGTAATGTCCACGGTTAAAGTTAAAACCTTTCTAAGGCTCGCAAGGATGTATATTTGTTATCTAATTACATGTTCATAAGGTCACACAGACATAGATGAAGGGAATACACAAAGATTAATTTGATTCAAAACTTACATGCCCTCGTGAAGTTTAGTTCCCTCCCTCTTTCCTATGATGTGGTCCACTTGTGCTTTGTATCTGCTTCATTTTTTGGCTCATGCCTTAATATGAGTAGGTAAAGCAAATGAACAACGTGGATTATACACATACATAATGATGGACCCCACAATTTTTGTTGGCAATTTGTTTTCTGCCTAACTTTTGTGGTCAATTTAGGTCCAAAAGTAAACGTCAACTTTGATTTTACTGCTACAATTATATAGGTGTAAGGTGTGGATACCAAACTTCCTCTTTATTAAAGCTTGAACGTAAATATGATATTGTTCAAACATGCACGGTTCCTCTTACCTAATCAGCTGGGACCTAGCAAGGTCTGACTAAATCTGTGTGGGGGCCACCTGTGTGATGTATCTACTTATCCACACGGTCCATCTGTTTTCTCAGATCATGTTAAGGTATGGGCCTTAAAATGAGGCAAATCCAACACTCTAGTAGGCCACACCATAGATGACTCTTGCATGAATGGATGCTTTGTGCATTTAATGCAACCCAAGCTTACTATTTGGTGTGGTCCACTTGAGGATTGGATCTGTTTCATTTTTGTGCCCATAACTTAAAATGATCTTAGAAAAGGAATGGACGGTGTGGATTAATAGAAATATGACGGTGGCCCCACAAAAATCTAGTCGAACCTTGCTAGGTCCGAGCGGGGTTGGACGCAATCCGCTTCCGGGGTACACGGGTGGACTTGTGTAAAAGCCAACTTTCAAGCCATTGGTTTTCCCTTTATTCCAACTGTGGCCCACCTGATGAACGGACAAGTCTACCTTTTATGCTAGGTAATTGATGATGGGGCCCTAACGTTTATGTGGTACGGATATCCTACAGTAGGTGGCATGTTGGTGAAAATCGTAGGTCTTCCTGATAGGCGTGTGCTCTTCCAGATTTTGGCAGACCAAAGCAAACATCCACCATTCATCAACCCAAATCTCCGGCCACATTCAAAAATGGGCCAAAATCACATTCCCCTTTTAATTAGACAAGTGGCATTTTTTTTTCTTTTCGACCCTTCATCTGAGGAACATAAATCTAGCGGCTAGGATCAATGGCTAGAAATGATTTTGGGCCGATACCAAGTGTATGGCAGACGGTGGGGCATGCGTATGATCTGACCCTGCTTTGTAGAGTTCGTTACAACATGTGAACGACGAGTTAGGCAAAAGCAAAGGAGAAATAATAAGATGCATCGACTGCATCAATACGACCATCTATTCCTGGCCTACAGCCGTTCCTTTCCCGCCAACATGTCACATGTACAATATCCAGTCCATGCAAAAGGTGGGACATACCGTGTTGATCACTTGGAATGAAAATTAGACTGATAAGCTGATTCAGCAAGCCACAAGTCAAACATCTATAAACAGCCCATGAAAATGGAATAACTCAGGATATCGGTGGGCCCACCAAACGAGCGGACCGGCCTTATTTTCATAGCAGGTGATCATTTGATGAAGCCGTCCTTTTTGCATGGATCAGATGCTACAAAAGCAACATCTTTGAGCGGATTGAAAAATGGCTGTATGGGTACAACGGCTGTATCTGATAATTTCCACGCAGTAAATCCGTACCTTCCTTTCTTTTGATAATAAGCTTATAGTACAAGTGTTGCACATAGGCCCACCAGGGTTACCCCACCATAAAAGCTGCACGCTCCATAAATTAGGCTGATGCAATTACCATCATGAGGGTCACAACATGATTTGAAGGTTTTTGAATGGTTGTCTATTATTTTCTAGGTGGGGCCCACCATGTTGTCTATATGCCAACCAACTCGTGATGAAGCTACAGCTACAACAGTAATAAACAAATAAATATAATAAATACACGTGAAGCTGCATGCATCCACGTCGTTGCCGCACACATGGCATACATGGATGAGATCACAACTGTCCATCAATAAATCTAATAACGGTCCACGGGGTGGTCCGTACATGCAGGGCATTAAAAGACAAAAAATCAATCATTGAGAAAAATTGACATATTGGATGGTCAGGATAGCCGATCAAGGTAGATTTTCTTTAGTGGCCAATCCACGGCAGCGTCCACAGGATGCACCGGTTCGGATCATCTTAGAAAAGTGCTACGTGTATAATATACAATGTGTAGGGACTGGATCTCCTCTCATAAATACAACCCTAAAGATTCAAAAGTGTGCTATCCAAGATGGCCCAAGTCACCTGGCAGAGGAATTGGGTCTAAGAAATTCATTAGATAAACATTTCTAGTTACAAGTACAATAATCCAACTACGTGGAACATTGTTCCACATCAGCCATGATCTTTTTTCATTGGGCAAGGCTATTGAGGCTATTATAATGTGGCATAGGTTCCACAGAGATGCATACAGGAGCCTAACCCAAACTAGAATAAGATTAGTAACCATCTGATTTTGTATTTTACTTTTAACCATTCATCTGATAGCCATTGATTGGATGGTAAGGATTTCTTGATTAGTGTGATTTAGAGATTGGTCCATCCACAATTTGAGTAGTCTTGATAGCAGTATGTGAGTGATGCGCAGGAGGATGAGTCGCTCCATTTTCAAAATTGGTGGTGGACTATCACAGAAGTTTAGCCCTTCTTACCATGTATGTGCCTAAAAATTTTAAAAGGAAAAGAAGGCCTGTTAATTTCACACGCGTAAGGGATCCTACCCATATACACCTAGTCACATACGGCAACATGGAAAGCATGTGAGAAATCTCAGCTTTCCATCAAGTGGGGTACATTGTTTGAATCTCCTGGCAAAAAAATCAGTCCATTTCACACCAAAACAAATTGATTGCTAGAAAATGTTGTTTTAACAGTCGGTTTACCTCTCATATTGTAGCTCACTTTAAGGAGTGAAACTGTTGAATTCTCATGGTAGAAGATGCAAGCAATATTTCTAACTAATCAGATGAAAAGCTTAGATATCACACATGTGTTCTTTATTAGCACGTGTGCTTGTGCATGGATAGGCAGGCTTCACACGCGCATGGAATTATCAAAACTCATTTAAAAAAATAAATAATAATAATAATACCTACCCTAATAAAGAAGCCAAGGGACCCTCATATCAATGCTGGATGGTCCAACTAAACCTAGATTTGTTGTTTGGAATAGGGTAGGGATATGTTAATTAAAATGACAGGAGATGGGATTTTATAATGAGAAAACCACATGACACGGTGTCATGATTATTATTATTATTATTTTTTAAATACAAGGGAAAAGGTCCTAGAGTGGGGATTCGCTCTTTTTGAAAAGGGAGACCACTTTCTTCTCTTAGCTTGGGAAAAGGGAAATTGCAGGGTTTGACTGTAACTGCACTCGCCACCACATGAAAAGTTAGATCCGACATGTTCATAAGGTGGATCCCATCGGGACAAGAATTAGGCTATTTGATAATTTGTTGGTAGGCATGAGAACAAACGACAGATACCTAAAAAACAAAGACCAATGGTCAATATTCAAATTATTTGCATGGCCACTAGACTAGGAGTTTGAACCTACATGGTGGGACCCACTCTATTGAGCGGCCTAGATCTTCCCTATTAACTTGTCAGTACACTAGCAAGTATAATTGAATGTCTCTATAGAAATGGATAACAATTTCTCACACCCTTGTGGGCACAGATTAGGTGAGTCCGGGTAACAGCCCAGCGGGGGTAAGTCCCTGTTCATAGGCCCACCTCAATATATGTGTTGTATATCTATGCTGTACATCCTTTTTGCCATCTCATTTTAGAAAATGGTCCAAAAAATGAAGCAGATACAAATTTCAATTTCAGGTGGACCACACCACAGGAAATAGTGTTCATTGAGTGCCCACCATTAAAAACTCCATGGCATCCACCACAATGTTTATCTGCCATTTAACTTGTTGATAAGGTCACACAGATATGGATGAAGGGAAAACATAAATATCAGCTTGTTGACCACAAAAGCTTTTAATGGCATATCACTACTTTTCCTGTAGTGTGGTCCACTTGAGATTTGGATCAGCTTTATTTTTTGCCCCATGCCCCAAAATAAGGTGGCAAAACTGATGAACAACATGGATATACAACACATACATCAAGGTGGGACTACGGTTAAGGACACACCAAGCTCTCACGGGAACTCACCTAATCCATGCCCCACTCTCACTATTGTTTGTGTGGCCTATTTTTTATTTTATTTTTTCTTTGTATCCAATCTATGTCCATTGCCTTCCACAGTGCAGGCCCCTGTCTTCTTGTTATACAATCATGCATCATGTGAGGCCTGCCATATGATGTTAGGATTCCAAAAAATCAAGCTTATATAATTATCAAGTGGGCCAATATTAAAGAAAATAATTCATAACCATCCAAAAACTTCTCTTTGGATTGAACACCTGGGGATGATAAAAGTTTTGTATCAGGATTATATTTGTTCTTACAATTTATCTGAGTGGTAATAATCTTATGAACGGTTTGGATGGCATATAAACATCAAGGTCAGCTCCAGTAAGGTTTCAACAGTGGAGATTTATGTTCCAACTGCTTCGTCGGTGTGGTCAACCTGAGTTTTGGATCTGCTTGATTGTTAGAATCCTGTCTTATTGTGGTCTTTCAAAACAGATGGATGGAGTGGATTTGTCACAGACATCTCTGTGGGCTCGACACAGCCCTGGGCACAGGCATTGTAAAGGATCTGGTTTCAAAGAGCTATTTAAATGGGATAGGCATGCCGCTCGTCAGCGTTTTGAAGATGAAGCCATCTCTCTTCGTAATCTTTACCTCACGTGTGACAATGGCTGGGATAATAAGAAGTGTTGGGTTGGTGGGCCTCCAAATCAACGGACTATAACATAAAGATGATGATATGATAATACCAGTCGGCAATTCGATCGTTGTAATTATGGTCCGTGGAACGTCGGCTCTTTTTTAATTTCTCCAATTAAGATTTTTGTGCACGCTAATGCAACCGCTACTATACATTTCTTTGAAAGTGGATTCTCAGTGACTCCACAATCTACAATCCTACGCTCGAACGTGTATGTGTAGCATCGATCACACACGTGTGAGAGCCACGCACATCCATGTATGGGCTCATGTGATCATAATGTGACAAGTGTGAGATCTGATCTTTACATCAGATGAGCTACATAATTTAAATCTTCTGACATAAAAATGGGGCCATTTGACAACTCAAGTTAGTAAGTAACAATATATCAAAACTAACAAATAGCTAGTAAGTAAGAATTTTAACTGTCTATTTATTTTTCATATTGTGGTTCACATGGAGAGTGAAATTATCTGATTTCCTTAGGTAGAAGATCTAAGCATTATTTCCAACCTTATGGAAAGCTCAGATCTTACACACGTGTTTCATATTTCCACATGTATGATGTGTGTATGGCTCCACAGGCATGCAAAATTACAAATCTTTCTTGCTCTTTTGATAAACTATCAAATCTCTCTTTCCTTAATTCAAACTTCAAAATCTACATTTGTGGAAAATTGTGATATTTTGACAGCGTAATAATAATGGCATCAAGCACTTAGAAATTACTTGAAGATTATATAAGCGGAATACAATTAATTCAAATTCAATAGTGCAAATCATGCTTTGAATGCATCATGAACCAAAATCTAACAGGTGCCATATGCAACCAGAGGATTAAATAACTCCCCATCTTCATTTCTCACCCTTTCCAGCATCTTCTTCTATGGAGGGAAATTTCCTGCAACACCTATGGGAGCCCTTGCAACAGAAACATTTTATCAGGCACCACCATATCTGTATGACATTCACCCTGTCCATTAGTTTTTCCAACTCAAACTAGGATGTCAGACAAAAAATTAGGTAGATCCAAAACTCAAGTAGACCAAAACACAGGAAGTAGTAGAGATGAAAACACCCACTATTAAAGACTTCCTAGGTCCATAATGTGTAGTCGAGGTGGAAACACCCACCATTAAAGACTTGCTGGGTCCATCATAATGTTTGTATGCCATCCAACTTGTTCAAGAATATTGACTCCCACCATGATGAATGGAAAAAACGTGTTCAAAACTTTTTTGAGACTTGGGAAGGTTTCAATGGTGGGCGTCACACTCACACCTTTGGGACAGTGGTAGACTGATTGAAGATGACCTTAGTAACATTGAAGTG
This sequence comes from Liriodendron chinense, assembly GCA_003013855.2. Classification (NCBI taxonomy): domain Eukaryota; kingdom Viridiplantae; phylum Streptophyta; class Magnoliopsida; order Magnoliales; family Magnoliaceae; genus Liriodendron; species Liriodendron chinense. Next base: position 5,350,062 of record PVNU02000637.1, on the reverse strand, counting down.
TGACTAACAGAGTGTGTGTACTAACTGTGGGATGCGTGCTGGGCGTCCCAATCCCCACTATTTCTTGTATTCCACCCCACTAGGGTCTTGAATCTATTTAATTTTTGGGCTAACGACCTAACGCTAGAGTGGTACCTACCACAGAGGGCAGCATTAGCTTCTTCTTATTCTTTCTTTTTAAGGTTGTTTGAAATTAAAAAAAGACTTTTAAAAAAAAATTGTACATTGTATAATAGCGTTTTCTGGTTGGCCCATGGTTTATGTTACTCAAACCACGGACAACCTTCTGGGCTTCATAGCGAATGGGATCATTCACTAAAAATATCCTCGATGGAACTATCAATCTAGCCTCTCGTGTGGTGGCCTCCGTGCTTTACCCACGGTAGGATCCATCACATCAACGGTACAGATCACTTAAATAACGGGTCCCACTGGTGACGAGCACAAACTGAAAACCCACCCTAGCATGCAAAACAGTATTCATAGGCCAAGGATCATATAGTTATTCATTGATCTATCAAACGCCCTGCAGAAAGTGTCGCGTGACCCCACATTAGGGGTGGAAATGGGCCGAGCTATGGCAGCACAAGGGCCCATTTGTATGTATCCTCAAAAGGAGCTTCGAGGCCTTAGGGCCTGTTTGGACACTGCACAAAAGGGGGTTTTAAGCTTGCTTCCTTTTTTTTTTTGGTTTGTTTTCCGTCTACTCATTTGTCCAGTCAGCATTTTGGGGCCTATTTTGTTGAGTGGAATTCAAAAACAGGGTTCGCAAAATGCATCATAACACGGATAATAACCCCCGGTTTCATAAAAGAATGCTGAAACATCCCTTCAGAGGTTGCATGCAAACGGATTGTGTAGTGAGGTGCTCACCACCCAACTACACAATCCATGTCCATACCAGGGTTGTAAATGGGCCCGGCCTGGAAATATTACCAATGGAGTCCTCCTCAACCTAACCAAAGGGGATATGGCCTGGCCCAGAAGTCTAAAGCCAAAATCTGCTCAGCTCTCAGGTGGTAGGTGCGTCTGAAAGACTGCTCTAACCAATTGACCAACTGTCCGCGTTAAATGCTCAGGTCTGGCTCACCTAATGATCAGACCACCCTGATTTTTAGGCAAGGATACAACAGCGGGGCCACCTCATGAACATCCCAGACCTCACACACGCTCTTGAAGCAAGCTTCATCTGGAAACTTGAAAATGTAATTTTTGAAACAACTTTCAAAATAATATGATTCTTGAAAACCTCTGCTCCCTCTGATTCCTTCAAGAAGAGGGAAGGCAGACTTCATCCGACACCTACATTGACAAAAATGAGACTAGAACAAGCAAGAGCAGACACTAACAATGCAATTCATTGGGCAGTAAGGCAGGCTCTATTTCATACAGAGCTTCAGAACAAGCAAAACAGGAGTACAACAGACCCATCAGACCTGATGAATCCGAATTGCATAGGAATGGAGACAATCAGTATCCAATATCTGCAACAAGCTCAAGTCATGCATCGCATGCAAACAGGAAAAATGAAACCAACATCATGCACAGAAATACTGCATATACGACATGTTTAGAAGCAACATACAACTGGCAATATTTTACTATGTAAAATGACAGCATAGATTACTTGTTTTGAGGGAAGAGAATGCACAGACCTTTATCCAACTTGTAATACAAACTGCATTGTACGTTTATCTGAAAAATTATTAATTCAACCATAGCATCGGATTGGATCATTGCACCCCTTCTCTGCAGACTGTTTGAAACCAAAGCGGCCCCCTTTCGCAAGATACTGCTGATGATACTCCTCTGCTCTGTAGAACTTCTTTGCAGGCAGAATCTCAGTAACGATCTTCCTGTCCAAGAGCTTCTGCTGCTTCTCCATGGACTCCTTCGCTGCCTTTTCCTGCTCAGGAGTGTAGTAATATATTCCTGATCTGTACTGTGTTCCCACATCACTTGCCTGCAAGGAAACATTGAAGGAAAAAAAAAAAAAATCCAGCCATTGGAACTCGAATAGCCAAGGTAGGTTCATGCAGCCGAAAACTATGATGCAGTGCACAGAAAAACTTGAACCCAACACTTCACAATCAACTTAGATTGGAGGCCCTTGCACCATGTTTGAGAGTGAATCGGTAGCTAATTAAGTGCATAGGGAGAATAGTAAATGGTCAAATATTCAGTGGGGGGCTTAAAGAAAAGTGACGGACAGAATAGTTTAACGCATGTGATTTTAGAAGTATAGATTACAACTGTAGCTTGCCTTTTTTACTGATGTCCTTGCACGTACGGCTGTCAATGCGTTGGGTTTGTGTCAGGTTCCATAACCAGACAAATCCTGCATGGGTCCTCTCGGGTTGGGTCCCAGCAGGTCGAGGTTCTATGTTCGAGATTCCATGCAGAACTGACTAGGTCCACGTACCTGTTGGTTACCCATCTTATGTCAGACCTTGGCTATGGGTTGGGTTCGGTTTGCTTCAGATCTCAACGATTTATTTCTATTCACCATCTAAGTTTTTATGCACGTATTGCCCACATTATTATAAGAGATGTTGAATTTATGGAGGGATTCACCTGATTAGCTACTTGAGTCTGTTGCACATCCCATTCTTGAGGTGTCCCAAAGATGGATGCAAATTAACCCAACAAATGCATGCCTATATGCACTGAAATGATGGGGTACTCATCTAAAAATCAATTAGCGATATGTGGCCCACACGTATCTTCAGTTTACATGTGTTTTCAGTTCTGAAAACTGGGCAATGGCCCTCTACAGAGAAGGCAATTACATGCCAGTGCATGTGCCAATATGGCAGACGTGCGAAATCCAAGCTGTCTATAAGGTGACCAGAACAAGCATATATATTGTCCCAGAATTCAGGTCAACCAACTCATCAGGTGCACCACAGTGTGTTGAAACAAAAAGATGGATAGAAAGTTAAAAACAGCTTCTTCTTTTTAACCATTCATTTGTTTTTATTAACTGTGGCACACGTGATGGGAATGTGGAAGACTTTTAGGCTAGGGAATTTAACGGCATGTTCCACATGGACTGATGGGATACTATACATATGCCAGATTAGCATGTACATGCAAAACGTAGTTCCGCACCATCGTAAAAATGATCCTGATTCATCGACTGTAGACGTGTAAGGGATTAGCAAAGCTCTTGAAACATGATTTTGCATGTGTGAGTGTAATGGACCTGACATGACCCACCGATTAAAGTTACTTGGGTACCTGAGACCTGACACGCCCCACCCCCGACTCATTTTTTAACAAGGTCAGCTATGGAGGATGCGACCTGGCCCTGTTTCTAATCGGGATCCAAGAAACAGATCCTGACCTGTTTATATCGGGAAGGTATGTAGTGTACCCGCAGGTGCAGGTACCCATTGATGACCCTATTTATACGTTGCTAAGAAAAAAAAATAGATGTCTCAGAACTTCTGATACAATTGCTGCATGTGTCACAAAATAAAAGGAAAGCTGAAGGGGATTTTGGCAGTATTCCTCTTTTCTTGCCACCAAGATTAACAAAACCCCATAAATCTTACCAACTGATATAGCCAGTATGACAGCTGATCCAATCCCTCACTTCTATAACCTACACACCTACACCCCCCCCCCCCCCCCCCCCCCCCCCCCCCCCCCCCCCCCCCCCCCACCCTTTGCTTGCTGTCAAGATTAACAAAACCCCACAAATCTTACCAACCAGTAAAGCCAATATGACAGCTGATTCAACCCCTCACTTCTATGTAGTCATCCTACGCATACCTCCCTCCTCCAGACATGCCCCCTCACCCTGGGCTCTGTGAGTGCGCATTCGCACGTGTGTGAAGAGAGGGAGAAAGAGTAATGCTCCACTACAAACCATAGCAGTAGGTGAACTGCATGTGCTCTATGTCTAAGACTTGAGGATAGAACCAGTGGAACACTGATTTTTTATGGGCCTACCATGATGTGTACATAAAATCCATTCCAACCATTACATGTGCCATCCCAAGTTAGGCCCAAGGAAAAAAAAAAAATTAGGCTGACCCGTGATTTAGGTAGGCCCCGCTGAAGGTAACAGTTGGGAGAGAGACGTGACTGTTGATTTTTTACAAGGCCCACCGTGATGATTATGTGAAATGCACACACACAATTAGATTTCACAGAAATTTAGACCTGAGGCCCAAAAACCCATCCGTGATTCAGGTGAGCCACACCAAGCGAAACAGTTTGGAGAGTGTACATCGTCGTGTATACTGTTTCAAATCGTGTGGCCTACCTAAATAAATAATTGGGCTGATTTTTTAGCCCTACATTTAATATTAGGTCACAAACCTAATGGTCAGAGTTGATTTTGGAAATACAGGATGGTGGGACCACCTTGTCGAGACAACCCCTTAGGTAACCTAACAAGCCTTTCACTTATTTACATCGCAGAGGAAGGGAGGTGGATTGCATACCAACACTGCCAATAGTGACAAGTGGTCCGTGGGCGCCTAGCATGATGTATGTTGCCTATCCATGCCGTCCATCCATTTCGCCATCTCATTTTAGGGCACGAGCACAAAAATGAGGCAAATCCAAATCTTAGGTGGACCACATCACAGGAAACAATGTTGATTGAACGCCCACCATTAAAAACTTAATGGGGGCCACAAAAGTTTTGAATCAAGCTGATATTTGTGTTTTCCCTTCATCCAGGTCCGTGTAACCTATTCAGCTGGTTAGATGGCAAATAAGCATTATAGTGGGCTTTAGGAAGTTTTTAATGGTGGGCATTCAATCGACACTATTTTCATTTGGTGTGGTCCTCTTGAGATTTGGATTTGCCTCATTTTTGGGCTCATGCCTAAAAAATAATGATCCAAGATGGACGGCAAGGATAAAACAAATATACCATTATGGGCCCAATAGAGCATCGTCCAGTAGCGATGTGGCTACAGGCAATGTCAGAATGCAATCCACCACATTTAAGAAGTATATTGACAATGGGCCCCAACATAAGGTTTTTCAGAAATCTACTTTGACCATCAGGTACCTAACCTAATATTAGACGTAGGGCTCACAAATTATCCCCATCCATGATTCAAGTGAACCGCACACTTGAAAACAATGTATGGGACGACACTTGCCATCCAAATTGTTTCCCTTGGTGGAACACACCTAAATCACCTGTCAGCCTAATTTTTTTGGCCTTGGGCCTAACATGGGATGGCACATGTAACGGTTGGAGTTGGATTTGATGTACACATCACGGTGGGCCCATAAAAAATATGGGTGGGTTTCACTGGTTCATCCTCAAGTCTTATACGTGATCGTGGAGTCTTAGACATAGGGCGCATGCAACTCTCCTACGTTACGGTTCGTAGGGGGGGCATTACTATATATATATATATATATATATATATATATATATATATATAGAGAGAGAGAGAGAGAGAGAGAGAGAGAGAGAGCTGTTGGCATCAAAAATTTGTAAAATGGCAAAAATGCCTCTATTTAAAGACATGAAAGCATCCAGATCACCTAAATACAAACAAAGACTAACTGCATGAGTAAAATTGTCCATATCTACTCCCATTACACATTGTAGAGATGATATTTATACAAGTAAAATTACCATACTAGCACATCAAAAGGGGAACCACCATTTAAAACCACTTTTTTTTTCCTTACATAGTAAGCATTTTACAATTGTATTACTGGAAGCAAGAAGGTGAAAAAGGTCAAACTAAGTGAATGTGTGTAAGAATCCCACTCAAAATATTTTAAGATTTTTTAAAACGTTCTTTACATTTCTCTTCCAAGACCCAATTGCTCAAGGAAGAGAAGACATGGTTTTGAAGCGCAACTCATCAGGTGACAGAAATCAGTACTATCCATTCCAAATCATCTGGAATTAGTCTAACTAGGTCAAACGAAATACATGCTACAATGGCAGACACAATTTGTCCGTACCCAAAACTGAGTTGATATATTGTATCATTAATTCCACGCTACCTCTTCTTGCTATTTAGGGTTGCCAATGGTTACTTAGACCTGTGAGTACTTGATCGACCCAACCAATTTTAACAGGGCCAGGGTCCCATTTTTTGGACCCATCAGTTATCGGTTTGGATTCGGATCTCAACTTTTGGGACTCAGTTAAATTCGGATCCGCTCATGTTCTTGTTGGGTCCATTGATTGAGACCTAGTTAAAATCAGGGTAGCGTCGGGTCTGGTTAGTTTTAATGATAATATTGTATGTATTAAATATATATTAATATGTATTATTTATTCTGGCAATGGAATAAGGTTTCCCAAGCCATAGGTATGTAAGGGAGCCCATTTACACACCATGCGTGTGTCAAAGTGAGACATGTGTGTGTGATCTAAAGCCATTTACCAAGTAGGCCTGACCATGTAAATGCTCTTATTCGATCCAAACCAACTAGAAACTAAGATCTAAATACCATACCTGACGAGTACTCGGACCCGATCAGATCAGGGTTCGAGTCATTAAGAATGAGATAAGGACCCAGAAGGAACCGAACCTGGATAGCCCGGGGTATTTGGTACCATTGGAACCGACTTGAACCCGACCTGACAGCCCTAATACCAGTATAAAAATTAATCATCCATGCACACTCGCGCCAGACCTGGTTCCAACTCATGCATAGAGCTGCACACAAGCCGAGCTTTACAAAGCTTGAGCTTGGCTTGATCAGTGGCCCACTGAGCTTGATCTTAGCTTAAGCTTGAGCTTGGCTTGGCTTGAGCATCAAGCTCAAAACAGCCGCTCGAGCTCATCGAGCAAAGCCGAGCTTTGTCTCCTTTTTTTTTCTTTTTTTTTATATGAGTGTATAACTACAACCCTACCCGACCCACTGACTCAGCCCAACCCACTCGACCCAACCCTACCCGACGGTCCCGACCCATTGACTCAACCCAACCCTACCCAGCTACCCTACCCTACCCAACCAACCCAACCCGCTCGACCCAAACCCTACCCAACCCAACCAGCTGACCTAACGAGCGACGGCTACCCCAATTTGATGGCCCAACAAAAAAAAACCCCAATGACATTCTGACATTCTCTATTTCAAAAAAATAAAAATAAATAAATAAAAAGAAGCCTACCTGGTCTAGTTGCTCACTGCCTCGCTAGACTAGGGCGTTCGCTGCTGGGTCGGGAGTCCGGACTCAGTGGGGTCTGGTCACTTGCTGGCCGCTCACTAAACCCCCATATCTCCCAAAAATAGTAAATTATAATTTCCAAATTTGTAAATAATCAACCCAAAAATCAACACATGTTGGGCCCTTCGGTAGCCTGTAGACCTACATCATTGACGGGCCCTATAGGGCCTAGATGAGCCGTGGGCCTGCATCAATTCTCCTCAGCTTTGAAAGGACTTGTCCTTAAGTTGAAAACCAATCTCGACCTTTAGACTTGTTATACCTTCACGATGAATCATGTTCTTCTTTGGTGGAACTTGATTGTGTAACCCTAAGCATCGGCTTGGCACAACCTTTGTTGGAGTCCACTAAAGATGATGTCTTTTTCGCCTGTGCTTTTGTGAGTGCAAACTTGTTTGTTGTCATTGTAAAGTTTTTCATAAATCTTGAAGCATTTGCTCCATTTTTCGTGCCACAATCATCATTTACAAAGGTTTTTCAATTTGAATATTGAGACCCACTTGCATGTCTATCAATGTAACTGTCACTATCATTGGATTCATCCATCAATTAATCCATTGGTGAATTCAAGTGTAGGTCCAATCTTAATGCATCGATCACCTCAGATGTCTATTTTTCCTTTATCTCCTTGGATCTCTTCATCGTTTCTGGAATTTCTACTTCAATTCCGGGCTCTTTGTCACGTTCCAATAATTGAAGGATTCGATCATTGGTGTCTTTATAAGCTGAGGCCTGCCCGTTGTTGGTTAGGCCTTTAGTAGGGACCTTCCCCTACGTGTCCACATGCTCCAATTCAATCTCTGGATTCCCTCCACACTAGAGCTCCCCCACTTGATTAGCAAGGTTGCCTACCGCATGTATGAGTTGATTTACTCACTCTGCGAGTATGCGGAACAATTGAGCTACTTACACGAACTCTTCCTATGCTACCTCTTTCGATGCCTTTAAAAGATAACATAAAGTCGAAAAGTTCCCAAAGATGACCCGCCCTGATACCAAAATGGTGCAGCCGGTTATCAAGTCAATGGAATCTTGATACCCAAATTGCAAAGAAATTAAATAAGAATACTCACGAGAATAATGGAGTAGAGATAGAGAACTTTTATTGATATCAACCTTTTCACTTTTCTCTTACAAAGCTTAAAGAAAAACCACACTTAGAAAAATATTCGCACCCCCCTTTTATAGATCCTAAAGGAATCCTTGATTGAAATCTTTACAACTAAGAGAATCAATCACAATTTATTACAAACTAATCTAATCTTTCTTCATGTGACAAAAGCCTTATGAAAAGCAAACATGGAAAGCAATTATATTTCTATATCCAGCCCATATCTTCAATCATATCAATTACACGCTCATCATATCTTTAAATTAGCCCACATATCTCACAAAAATAGTAAATTATAATCTCTAAATCTGTAAATAATTAGCCCACAAATCAACACATGTTGGGCCCTTCGATGGGCAGTGGGCCTACATCATTGACGGGCCTTACATGGGCCTGCATCATGTGGCCATAAATTATTTGGTTTTAGACAAATCCAAATGAAAATGAGAACTCCACTCATACTCATTACGAAGGGAGAAAAGGAACCAACAAGTCATACCTCAATGTTAAGAATCATGGTCTTCGACAACAAGCCATTTTTTTTGTCAGCATCCGTTCTTCAATAATACACTATCATCTAAAAAAATCCACATCATGGGGCTACACAAAGTATCAAAATATTCTCTGTTCAAACCCACAACCATAAAGAGAGAAAATTCAAAACATTCTTTCTACATCCAACAAATTGCTCCTTTGGCCTCCTTTTGCACCAAAAGTGGAAAATCTCTTCCACTACCAAATATTCTCAAGTGTCTCCATTGACACATTATGAGTTCCAACATTATTACTAATATCATTTCTCGCTAGGTGCTACATGCCTCTTGAAATGGAGACCCCCCCCCCCCCCCCCGGTGGAAACCAAAAATTTCCTCCCATCAATTCCAATACGGCTTGCCTGCAACCCTTTTACCATATTTGCTTCGAAGAGGCATCTCCCCTTCCATGCAGAAAACCAGTGCTGCCAAGCGTCAACAGGTTGGATTGGGCTGACTAGTTTCCTTTTGGGCCAATAAGGATCAGGGTCGGGCATGTTAGAAAAGCCCATAGTTTGGGTATAGGCCTAGATACAAAGCTGATTAATAAACCGGTAGGGCCTGGGTTTTGCAAGATTTTCTATTAAGAGCCAACCCGAGCCCAAAAACAGGACCATTTATGATGTTAAGGCCGAGATGGGCCTGAAATCAAACTCTTGGTTAGTAAATAGGCTAGATTGACTTTTTGGCCTGAATTGCCCGGTTAATAATTGGGTCAGGCATCAGGCAGTGGCTGAACCTAAGTAAAACACATCCAATACCCTAATGATCATTAGCTTGATGGAACTTTCCCATTCTTCCACCCAAACTACTTCCTTAGCAGAAATAGTTATCTAATCCACAGTTATTGGATTCCATAAACTTATCCCCAATTAAGAAAACCTCTCAAAAAAAAAAAAAAAAATTCCCAATTAAGAAATAGGCATAGAAAGCTACAAGCAGGATGCCCAATTGATTTGAATTGCACTTATTCAATTCTATGAAATGAAAATGACCAAGAAGGGCTACCCCAACTCCATTCATAAAGGGGGCTAGCCAAGAAATTACAACAGTTGGGGGTCTAGCTTGGAATGCAAGAAATTGCAAACGGGCATTTTCCACTATAATATCGCCACACCCACTTCAGTCACTCCTTCTACATTCAATAAAACTATTAAAATTAAGTTCAATTGAGCATCTAAACACACCTAAATCACATAACTAAAGAAAACATCGCTACCATCAGCCTCCATCAATTAAAGAATAAAAAGAAAGAAAGAAAGAAATCGACCGCTACCTGCCGATTGAGCGTCGTGGGATCGTGCCGTGCCCAGAACAAATCAAGCAGATTGTCATAGCTACACTCCTTGGGATCGAACTGGACCCGTACAACCTCCGAATGGTTGGTTGTCCCAGAGCAGACATCATTATACGTTGGATTATGCAAGAATCCCTGGCTATACCCGACCTCCGTCTTCGAAATGCCAGGAATTCTCTGGAACGCGAGCTCAACGCCCCAGAAGCAGCCGGCGCCGAACTGCGCGAACTGCTGGCCCGGCGCCGGGATGTCGTCATCGGGACCCTGAGCGATCGAAGAGGCTGCGGCGGAAGAAGAAGAGTCCATGGCGGTTGGGGAGCGGTTCCCAAAGCCAAACCCTAGCTTCCCGAGCCAGCTCATGGGGGTGGTGGAGAGGGAGGGATTTTGGTAATTATGGGGAAAGGAGGAGGGCTTAAAGGGGAATTTCTTGAGAGGGAGGAAAGAGGAAGAGAGCGGAGAGAATTGCGAGATAATGAGGAGACTAGAACGAGAAGAAGGAGAAGCAGAGAAGCTGAGTAGCATGTTGCTGCTTTTTTCTTTCTTTCTTTCTTTTTTATATTTCAGTTATTTTGGGTTGTGTAGCGTGAGAAGGATGCCAATGAGGAGATTGGTGGTCTACCGTATTACGGTTCAATTCATTTCATTTTCATTGGTGACGTGGCGATATGAGACACGGGACCGAATTAGGTGTTACCCCGGGAACAGCTTAGTGGGTGTTACCCCTACAGTGTGTGGCCCATCTTGTTTTTTTTTTTGTATATCTGTACCGTCCATCTGTTATTACGTCTAATTTTAGTGCTCGATTCAAAATTATAAGAAGATCCAAATCTCAGGTGGACCATACCAATAGAAAGAGTGATGAATAATCATTAAAAACATTTAACGGGCTAAGAAAGTTTTAGATCAAGCAGATATTTAAATTTTCCCTTCATCCATACCTTCTTGACATTATCAAGAGCTTGGATTCCAAATAAACATTACCAAAACCTTACGATGAGTTCCTTGGAATTTTCAATGGTGGAACACTCATCAGCATTGTTACAGATGTACGGTATGGATAAACAAAATACCAACCATGTGGGCAACACGGTAGGGGTAACACCCAGTAAGCTGTTCCAGGTAACACATAATTGGCTCCCATAAGACATGCAGAGAGCGGATTTGCTGTTGCCCGGGAGCAGCTTAGTGGGTGTTAGCCTAATAGTGTGGGGCTATTTTTTTTTTTATATATTAGCGCTGTTCATTTGTTTTTTCATCTCGGTTTAGGATGTTATACCAAACTCTAAAAATATCCAAATCTCCGGTGAACCATACCACTAAAAGCACTGATGAATGATCATTAAAAGCTTTGTATAGGCCATAAAAGTTTTGAATTAATCTGATATTTATACTTTTCCTTCATCCATGTATTATTGCTTGACATTATCAACAGATTGTACTTAAAATACACATTATTAAAACCTTATGATGAGCTTTTTGAAAATTTTAATGCGGATCTTCATGATGCTTGGAAATATCCTATAATGGGCTGGAGAAACGGATGGACGGAGTGGATATACAAAATGTTACCCATGTGGGGGTAACACCCACTAAGGTGTTCCCGGGGTAACACGTAATTCGCTCCTAGACGTAACACGTAATTCGCTCCTAGACAGGAATGCCGGACGTGGATTAGGTGGCGCTGCCAACGGGAGGCGGATTTCCTGCGAAAGCCTTGAGCAGGAAGTTTCTGCTGGCAACTTAGGTGGGGCCACAGTGATGTTTTCTGATAAATCCACCCCGTCCATACGTTTTGGGAGCTCGTTTTTGGACATGAGAACAAAAATGAACCAGATCCAAGACTAAAGTGGGCCTCACTAAAGGAAAAGGTGGGTAGGGAAATTACTACCGTTGAATCCTTCTTGGGTCCACAGTGATGGTTATATGACATCCATACCGTTCATAACGTCACTACTGGGATGAACTGAAAACACAAATACTAGCCTGATTCGAAACTCGTGTTGCTCCACAAATATTGCAACTGTAAATGTTCAATCCTCACGTTTTCAGCTCACTTGAATCTTGATCCGTTTCATTTTTGTTCTCGTGTCCTAAAACGAGCTCCCAAAACAGACGGACGGGGTGGATTTATCAGAAAACATCACTATGGCCCCACTTAGGTTCCCAGCGCGCAGGAACTTCCTGCACAAGGCTTTCGCTGGAAATCCGCCCCATGCCAGCGCGGGCGGCTTGGATACTACCCCGCCAAACCTAGATATAGGCAGACGCTATTGTGAGGGGGCTCTGTGGAGCCCACCATCATGTATATGATTTATGCGTACCCTCTGTACATTTTGAAAGATTATTTTAGAGAATGAGCCTAAAAAAGACATAGATTGAAGGCTTAAGTGGACCACACCACAGGAAACGGTGGGGATTGAATTCCTACCATTAAAAACTTAATGGGGCATAAAAGTTTTGGATCAGGCTGATATTTATGGTTTCAATTCACACAGTACTATGTTACGCTATGAACAGGTTGGTTGGGAAATAAACATCACAGTGGGCCCCAGGCAGTTTTCAATAGTGGGAATCTCGAGCCTTCAATCTTCCTCCATTTTTGCCTGTCTTATGCCATGAAATAACCTTCCATTTGGCCGACGTGGATAAAGCATATACACGATGGTGTGCTCCATAGAGAGTGTCCGTCTCTAGCTAGGTCCTGGGGCGCCCCTTGCCGACACTAACCGGATGATCCTGTCAGGGAATCTGTGGGGCCACCCTGATATAAGTCTTTTATCCAGGCCATTCATCTATTTTGAAAGATCGTATCAGAGCATGATCTAAAAAATAAGGAAGATAGAAGGCTCTAATGAACCATACTACAAGAAGCAAGGGTATCAATGACCCACTGTTGAAAACTTCCTAAGACCATTGTGATGTTTATTTGCCATCCAACCTGTTCAAAAGGTCACATGGACCTGGATGGAGGGAAAACATAAATATCAACTTGATCGAAAACTTTTGTGGCCCTTAAGGCGTTTTGGACTATAGGCATTCAATCTCCACTATTTCCAGTGGTGTGGTCCACTCAAGTCTTTTATCAGCCTCCTTTTTGGGCTCACGCTCTAAAATGATCTTTCAAATATATAGATGGACAACTTAGATAAAATACATATATAACGGTGCCCCCATAGAGCCCCTCATGAGAGCATCTGTTGAGAAAATTTCTGATCTTATAAAATAAATTAATTGGAAAAACCGAGAAATTAGGATAGGCTGAAGCACGTTAAAAACACGCTGTCCTTAAAGCGTAATTCGTCCCTACTCAAATTATTTTAAATCTGCTGATAGGTTTCAGGCGGATTGTTTCCAGGATACAACGAGCCTTATGTGGTTCTGCGTTCAGCAAAAACGAAGGAATCACTATGAAACTCAGTAACACACTCTGGAAAATAAAGAAAAAGAAAGAGAGAAAAGAATGTCAGTCTTCTTCTGGCAGTAGCAGACCACTACACTGGTCTAAGTGGCTTGGTTTGTTTGAACCAAACCGAGAGGCTAAGAGACTAAAATGGGTGCTGGTTCAGTATTCGAGATTGTGATTGCTGTTGTTCTGTTAGAATGAACCAGACCTGTCCGGTTTATATAGGCAAGGGTGGCTGGCAGTTTTGGTCCAGAGCCATAATGGCACTAGCCATTTTCTGGCTGTTGTGAGAAACTAGCCGTTTATGACAGTTTCTGACTGTTGTGCATGCGGGAGTTATGCACCTACATGTTGGCTGTTTAGACTCAATGGCTAGCCGTTTCTGACTGTTGGGCTAGCCACATGCAGCTGTTACTGCATAGTATGAACCGTTACTGCATGAGCAGTTACACAGGTCCCTCTAATTAGCCCTGCAGCTCTCTATAAAAAGCAGAGAGGTCTCTCTGTTAGACCTCCCACCCACAGCACCTCCTCTGTTCCGAACCCAGCCACCTGACCTGCGACTTAGCCTCTGTCGCACCGCGACTTGCACTAGTCTCGTTCCGGTCCGCGAGGTCGCGACCCATCTGCGACACGAGGCGCACGTGCGAATTGCCAAGTGCTCCACTAGGGCCTCTACAGCCACAGTGCCTCACGTGCCCACGCCCTCGCACCTAGCCCGAGCCCGAGCCCGAGCCCGTGCTTGTGCCCATGCCCGAGCCCGTGCTTGTGCCCATGCCCGAGCCCGAGACCGAGTTTGAGACCGAGACCGAGCCCGTGCCCGTGCGTGTGCGCGATGTTCCAGTACTTCGCACTGGAACACGCAAGCCACCATTCTCCCTCTCTTCCACCATAAATAAGTAAGGTGCACAATACCCTACTTATAAAGAGGAAAAAATCATTTCTCCCATCCGATATGGGACAAAAAAACCAAACGTTTTTCTTTTAAAAATATTTTTCAAAAAACAACTTTTTTCAACAATCCCCCACTTGTTTTTTTAAAATAATTTTAAAACAGAAAAATGGATGTCTGTCAGAGTATAAAAGATTATATGCATAAAGAAAGATATCTTTCAATTTGAATCCTTCCTTAGTGTAAGTATTTCAAAGACCCATCGAAATTATTGGTAGCCGCAGCTTTGAACCAATTATTTTTAGATAACAGGACCGAAAATACCACACACATACTTTCTAAGTGTTATTTGAGTTCCCACAATTCTTGCTCAGCACATTTAATGGCCTTGTACTTATCCTGTTTCATGAACGATCCCGAGAAAACTCTCATTCTCATAAGAGGCGGCACCACCTCTACGTTCATATAGGTGAAGTCCTTCTAGTGTCTCCGTTACTTTCAGACACTTGTCCTTAAGACTGAACTGCATTAAGAGTTTCTAAGACTCAACCCTCTGTCTGTAACGGCCAGCACTATAATCCTGAATGAGGTATATATATATATATATATAATTTAATGCTGAAACTTTTCACGTATCAGTGAATTGTTTTTACCCATTGAACCCTTATATAGAGATTTTCTAATTTTAGGTTGGGTTTCCATCACTGGTGAAATCTTTTGAAAAGAGTTTTAACCCCATCCCTCTGGATGTTGTCCTTACTACCTCTCTCGTTAGAAGTTTAGTAAAAGGATCAGCTAAGTTATTGCTTGACTTTACATAAGATATTGCAATGATTCCATCTTGAATCAGTTGTCTTACATAGTCATGTCTCAGACTTATATGTCTGGATTTCCCATTATACGTGCCGCTGTAGGCTCTAGCTAATGTAGCTTCACTATCGCAATGTAGCGAAACAGCCGGTATCGGCTTCGCATAGAATGAAATTTCTAAAAGAAGATCCCTAAGCCACTCAGCCTCTTTACCTATTGCAGCAAGGGCTATGAACTCAGATTCCATAGTTGAGTAAGTTATGCAAGTTTGTTTCTTAGATCTCCAAGATACAGCTGCACCTCTTAAGGTGAAAACCCATCCAGTAGTAGATTTGTTGTCACCTACACTCGATATCCAACTTGCATCGGTATATCCTTCCAGTACAGCTGAAAATTCTGAGTAAAATAACCCTAAGTCTTTGGTTGCTGTTAAATAACGAAGTACTCTTCCTATTGCCTTCCAGTGTTCTATACTGGGATTACTAGTAAACCTACTTAGTTTACTCACAGCATATGCGATATTTGGTCTAGTGCATTGCATTGCATACATTAGACTTCCTATAACATTCGCATACTCTAATTGTACAACTGTTCTTCCAGTATTTTTATTTAACTTGATACTTGGATCGAATGGGATTTTCGCTTCGTTAATATTCAGGTGTTTAAACTTGTTTATTATTTTCTCAATATAATGAGATTGGCATAGCGCATAACCCCCACTATGAGTTTTTACTTTAATACCTAAAATGGTATCAACTTGTCCAAGATCCTTCATTTTAAATACGGAAGACAGAAACTTCTTTGTTTCAGTTACACCCTCCATCTTGTTACTTATTATTAACAGGTCATCAACATATAAACAAATAACAATTATATAGTTACTACTTGTTTTGGAATATATGCATCCGTCTGCTACATTATGCATGAAACCATGAGAAAGTATTTTAGAATCAAACTTCTCATGTCACTGTTTAGGTGCCTGTTTTAGTCCATACAATGATTTAATTAGTTTACAGACTTTCTTCTCATTTCCTAGCAGAACGAACCCTTCAGGTTGTTCCATGTATACCTCCTCGTCGAGGTCTCCATTCGGGAAAGCAGTCTTTACATCCATCTGATGTATATACAGCTGATGTATGGATGCTAAAGCAAACATAATTCTAATAGATGTTATTCTTGCCACAGGTGAGTATGTGTCAAAATAATCTATTCCTTCTTTTTGTCTAAACCCTTTAGCTACTAGTCTAGCTTTAAAGGTTTCAATAGTTCCATCAGTGTGATATTTCTTTCTAAATACCCACTTACACCCTATGAGTTTAGAAGCTGGAGGTAGATCCACCAGTTCCGAGGTTTGGTTTGACATAATCGAGTCCATCTCATCATTGATAGCTTCTTTCCAAAAAGCTGAATTTCTAGAAGTTACAGCTTCTCTATAGGTTGTTGGATCATCTTCTATAGTCATAACTATAGGTATCTTTCTAATAACATTCTCTCTATCTCCTTCTACGAGATGAAAAGAGATACGTTGAAAGTCTATCTGTTAAGGATCAAGACTCTTTTCTACTCTTACCCTTTGACTCCTACGTGGTTCTATTGGAGTTTCAACTTCATGTCGAGCTTCTACCATAGGTTTCTCTGTTGGAGTTTGCATTTTATTATCTTTTGACTCTAAGGATAGTGAGTTTTCAAAGAACTCAACGTCTCTAGACTCTATGATTGTATTAGACTCTAAGTCTAGGAGTCTATATACTTTGCTATTTTGTGCATACCCTACAAAGGCGCACTTAATAGCTCTGGATCCTAATTTAGTTCTTTTGGGATAAGACATTCTACAATATGCGAGGCACCCCCACACTTTAAGATATCCTAGATTAGGTTTTCTAACTTTCCATACCTCATATGGTGAAGTGTTAAACTTCTTAGAGGGAACCCTATTTAGGATGTGGCACGCTGCGAGAAGTGCTTATCCCCAAAGTCCTAGCGGCAACTTTGCTTGTATTAGCATTGAGTTGACCATTTCTACTAAGGTTCTATTTTTCCGTTCAACTATACCATTCTGTTGCAGTGTGTACGGCGCAGTGCATTGGTGTATTATGCCATGTTCTTCACAGAAGCTAGAGAATTCATTTGAAAAATACTCTCCTCCTCTGTCGCTACGAAGAACTTTTATTTTCTTGTTTAGTTGATCTTTCACTTCTGCTTTATATATCTTGAACATGTTAAGTGCTTCATCTTTGTTCTTTAGAAGATATACATGTACATATCTGGAACAATCATCGAAGAAGGTTATAAAGTATCTTCTTCCTCCACGTGTAAGAATGCCATTTAACTCATAGATATCAGTGTGTATTAGGTTCAATATTTGAGATGATCTCTCAACACTAGAAAAAGGTTTCTTTGTAAATTTGGACCTTATGCACATTTCACATTTGCCATTTTGACTATCTGTGTATGAGATTAAGCCATTCTTAGACATAAATTTTAAGGTACTATAACCTATGTGTGCTAATCTACCATGCCACAATGCTACAGATTCAATCATATACGCAAAAGGGCTACTTTCATTCAAGGAAAATTTTATCATCCCATTACAAGCATATCCCTTACCAACGAAATTTTCGTTCTTGGATAGAATCAGTTTTCCCGATTTAAACACTACCCGTATTCCAGATTTTTCCAGAAGATCCCCAGAAACTAAGTTTCGTCTCATGTCAGGAACATGCAGTACATTATTTAAGATCACTTTCTTTCTAAAGGTAAAGACTAGTTCCACGGTTCCTTTACCTACGACCTTCGATCGGACTTCATTACCCATTTGGACTTCTTGACCATCGGTCACGTCCTCATAGGTTTTAAAGGCTGATCTGTCATAGCTTACATGGACTGTGGTTGTTGTATCATACCACCAACCGGGTACTTTACCTTGGATCATGTTTACCTCAGTGATCATGGCAACTATGTCTTCTTCAACTGCACTTGCCTCATTCTTCGACTTTCGAAGACGGCATACTCGAGCGTAATGCCCGGTTTTCCCACAGACATGGCAAGGGCCTTTGAACTTTCCGTTCTTCTTCTGTGATTTCTTGAATTTTCCTTTATTGGGTTTCAGGGAACCGTTATTCTCGGGATTCTTGTTTTGGGTACTTTCTACTACTTGCACCTTGGATGAGGAATTCCCATTTCCATTTTTCTTTTCACGGTTTCGGGATTCTTCCTCTATTTGGATATGTTTCTGGATTTGTTCCAGTGAATAATCATCGGTTTTATGTAGCAGTTTCTTCCTGTATTCTGTCCAACTCGGGGGCAATTTTGCGATAATAGCCCCGACTTGGAAAGCTTCAGGGATATCAATTTTTAGGGCACTAATTTTGCCAACAATTAGCTGTAGTTCTTCGATTTGGGCTAACAGTGATTTGTTATCTACCATGGTGTAGTCGAAATAGCTAGCTATTAGATATTTGTTCGTACCTTCTTCTTCGATCTTGAATTTGAACTCGAGAGCGGTCCAAATTTCTTTAGCAGATTCAGTTCTTGTGTATTGATCATACAAACGATCAGATAGCGTGTTCAGTATGTGTCTACGACACAGCAGATTATTTTCTTCTCTATTGATACGTGCGTTGATCTGCTCAGTCGTGTCTGTATCAGTAGCTGGAGGAAGCGACTTCAAGTTCGGATCTAAGATAGAGAATATCTTCAACGCCGTAAGCAGTAACTTTATCTTATCCTGCCATCTGGTGAAATTGGTTCCATCGAACCGGTCCAGACGAATCAGATCCTGGTTCATCAGTTTGATTGATGATACCCCTTCGGTTTCCATATCAGAAAATTACGCTTTAAGATTGTTGAGAAAATTTCTGATCTTATAAAATAAATTAATTGGAAAAACCGAGAAATTAGGACAGGCTGAAGCACGTGAAAAACACGCTATCCTGAAAGCGTAATTCGCCCCTACTCAAATTATTTTGAGTCTGCTGATAGGTTGCAGGCGGATTGCTTCCATGATACGACGAGCCTTATGTGGTTCTGCGTTCAGAAAAAACGAAGGAACCACTATGGAACTCAGTAACACACTCTGGCACATAAAGAAAAAGAAAGAGAGAAAAGAATGTCAGTCTTCTTCTGGCAGCAGCAGACCGCTACACTGGTCTAAGTGGCTTGGTTTGTTTCAACCAAACCGAGAGGCTAAGAGACTAAAATGGGTGCTGGTTCAGTATTCGAGATTGTGATTGTTGTTGTTGTGTTAGAATGAACCAGACCTGTCCGGTTTATATAGGCAAGGGTGGCTAGCAGTTTTGGTCCAGAGCCATAACGGCACTAGCCATTTTCTGGCTGTTGTGAGAAACTAGCCGTTTATGGCAGTTTCTGACTGTTGTGCAGGTGGGAGTTATGCACTTGCATGTTGGCTGTTTAGACTCAATGGCTAGCCGTTTCTGACTGTTGGGCTAGCCACATGCAGCTGTTACTGCATGGTATGGACCGTTATTGCATGAGCAGTTACACAGGTCCCTCTAATTAGCCCTGCAGCTCTCTATAAAAAGCAGAGAGGTCTCTCTGTCAGACCTCCCACCCACAGCACATCCTCTGTTCCGAACCCAGCCACCTGACCTACTACTTAGCCTTTGTCGCACCGCGACTCGCACCAGTGGTGCGCCACTAGCGCCACTACAGCCACACTGCCTCACGTGCCCACGCCCTCGCACCTAGCCCGAGCCCGTGCCCGTGCCCGGGTACGGAACACGCAAGCCACCATTCTCCCTCTCTTCCACCATAAATAAGTAAAGTGCACAACACCCTACTTATAAAGAGGAAAAAATCCTTTTTCCCATCCGATATGGGACAAAAAAACCAAACGTTTTTCTTTTAAAAATGTTTTTCAAAAAACAACCTTTTTCAACTAGGGCTCTCAATGGAGCGGGTCAGATCCGAGATCCGATTCCCTCCAAATCCATATAATGCGGATTTGGATCTTAAAATAGGTCCGATTAGTTAAATGGACCGGATATGGATCTTAAAATAGGTCCGATTACTTAAATGGAGCGGATATGGATTCACAAGAACATATCCGAGTTAGATCCGAATCCGATTAAGATCCGACTCATTGTCACCTTACTGTATATGTTATATTCTTGGTGGCCATCCGTTTTGCAAATTATTTTAGGCCATTTGGACCATACCATAGTAAATAGTGGGATTTGCATCATTTTTCTACTAAATTAAATATATTATATTATATATTTTATATCATATATTTTTTAGATTTGTAATGGGGGTGCATTCGGACCTAGATCCGACCCGAATCCGATGGTTATATGGATTTTGGATTGGAAATGGATCTAACAATTTATAAATGGATCGGATATGGATATCACCTCCTGGATCCGAGTTGGATCTGAATCCGATCCAAATCCGTCTACAGATATACGGACTTGGAGCCGGATCCGATCCAGATCCGACCCATTGAGAGCCCTATTTTCAACAGCATCCATCTCTAGCTAGGTCATGGTGGGGGTAGCACCCAATCCGCCACCTCACTCAATCTACCGAGAGGGATCCGAACTGTTGTGCCTACCCAGATTTATATACCTTACATCCACAGCGTCCATCAGTTTTTAAAGCTGATTTTGGGTAATCATCTCAAAAATTAAGCAGATCCAAATGTCAGGTGTGGATCACACAGCGGTGACTTAGCATTAAAAGCTCATTGTGGGCGCATTCAATCACCACGTTCTCCTGTAGTGTGGTCCATGTAAGATTTGGATTGGATAATGGATATCATGCTCTATAAGACATGCATCATGGTGGGCTCCACAGTCACGGACACACAGAAGCTGCGCCCACCCTGCAGTGATGTGTGATATGCTGGGCCCAGTAGGGCGCACCGTGACGTATGTGTTTTATATCCATGCCTTCCATTTTGCAAGTTCATTTTAATGTATAACTCAAAAATACTGCAAAACTGTAAGCTCATTTTAAGGCAAGAACTAAAAAATAAAGTAAATCCAAAGCTCAAGTGGACTACACGACTGAATTGAATGCCATCATTGAAAATTTCTCTGTGGCCACAAGAGTTATGGAGCATGATATTTGTGTTTTTCAATTCATCAAGCTGTGTGTAAACTCATCAACAGGTTGAACGGAAAATAAACATTACAGTGGGTCCTAAGTAAGTTTCAACTCAACAACAGGTTGAACGGAAAATAAACATTACAGTGGGTACTAGGTAAGTTTCAACGGTGGCGTTATTGTCCCACTTTTTCCTGCAGTGTGGTCCGCTTGAGCTTTGGATCTACTTCATTTTTAGATTCATGTCTTAAAATCATCTGGCGAAACTGGTGGACGGCGTGGATATAAAACAAACACCTCAGGGTGAACCCCACAGCGCCCAACTTATCACACACCACTGCTGCTGTTGGTGGTGTGAACACCGGCTAATCCGGGTGCACAGATGTCTGACGGATCTGTACAGCGCGCCGGGGTGCTTGCTGTGCTGACTTCACAGGTGACCCGCAGGTGCAACTTAGAAGATGCGACGCACCTTAACTGACTTCAATGGTGAGCTGCAGGCCTAATTGATATTAGAATGCTGATAAATCTCAGGAATTTTACCATTTATCAGTTTCTCAAGAGATTTTCAAAATTTCGAAGGTTTTCTCAGGAAAACATTAGGATGTTTGGTGATAATCTTTGCTAAAAATAAAAAAATATTTATTATAAAGTAATAAATAATGTAAATATAGATTTACACGATAACTCATTGATTGTAATCATCGTACATTGTAGATTATTAAATAGCATTGACTGTAATCAACCAACACAATAGAATCATCTATTACATTGTGCCGGCTGGAGCTCTATGCTCTAATAGACCATCCCCAGTCAGGCTGGAGGAGTAGGGTAATGTTGGGTTGATACCTGATGTTGAACTTATATCATGACTTCTAAGATGAACCTAATGATCTGACATTTGGCTCATGCCAGAACCTTCTTAATTTCAAAGTGTATTGATTCTAAAACACCCAAATCCATAGCTTAAGTGGGAGACGTGAGTGAAGATAACCTCGAAACGTTTGAGGTCTTGGTATCGATTCTCAAGGGGTGGCTAACATTGTAGTGTGACTAACAGGGGGTGTACTAACCCTAAAAAAAAGTGTATTGATCCTAAATGCAATGAGGAATAAATATTGAAAAGTCATAAACCTTGATGGAGTAGAATGGTAAAAGAGAATTCTTGTAACTAATGCAATTAGTTAGCATGATGCTCAGATGATCATGACAATATATTTACACAATAAGTTTAATTTAATCTTAGATGCCACATAGGAGAATTGAGAGTAAATTGAGGTAATTAGCATTGGAGGTGTGTTTGGATAATAGTAAATACATGAAAAAGAAATGAAATGAGAGTAAGTGAGTTTGCAAATAAAATATCATTAAGAGAAGATTTGAAAGTAAATGAGGGTGAAATGTTTTTTTAATCTTGGAGAGTCACATGAGTAAATAAAAATGTCACTACATGCATGTCTACCATATGTAAACATATATATAGCATGTTAATGATACTCCAAAACAATCCAACTATCAACTTCAACGTTAAAATCACACCAATAGAATGATCCAAACCGTCCAAATGTTGGCCTTCTAAATCGATGGTTTAAAATGTTAGCAAGTTATGTGTTTGTAATCCTTACATTTGTGGTACACTTGAGGCCCAAAATTTCCTCATTTTTAGGTATATATTTCAATGGATTTATCACAATCATTTCATTAAATATCACATACATGCATTAATTTTGAATATTAAAGTTGAATTGGGATATTATAAATGTTCTTATGAATATATTGAAAAATTCTAATACATATCAGCTCCTTTCGTTTGCTCGTTTCAAATGCATCTTATTTACTCCAATCCAAATATATCTATATAGGCCATTTACTCCCAATTCATTTACTTCAAATTATATTTTCCATTTATCCTTTACAAGCTCCCAAACAAGCCTTATAAGTGCCTTGGGATCTTTGGACAATCAATCCATCAATGTCACCTAGAAATCAAGATAAAAATCCCATAAAAAAATTTCACTGAAGGGAAAGACCTAACCATTTCTCAAAGAGCAATAGTTAAAGGCATGACAATATTACTTTGAGTTTGAAACCTATATGCTGATGCTGACAATTCCGATAGTCATACTGGAAGAAAAGAAATCTCTCGAAAAGTGCTCACTTGGGTATTGTAAGTCCAGAACACACGTCCTAAGAAGCACTCTGCAAAATCATCTTCTTTCCAAAGATATGGTTGGTATTGCTGCGATTGCTCAACAAAAGGCAATAAAAAATAGATGGATTAAGTTATTAATTGGACTTATTTTGTGTAAACAATCTTGACCGTCCATATTGAAGGGCCATTGATCAAATGGCCAATATTTGTCTACATGGAAGCCCAGCGTAACATCATGGATAGTGTGGATACAACAAATAGGGACATGGATTGCGTCCAACCAGATCTGTGTGGGGTCCCACTATGAGGTATCTGTTCATCCAACACCCTGTTCATCCACCGTCCATCACTTTTCTAATATCATGTTAAGGCATAGGCCTAAAATTGAGTTACATCCAAGTGAACCACACCAGAGATGACTCTTGCAGCTTTGGGCATTTAATGCAACCCAAGCTTACTATCTGATGTGGTTGAATACAGCGTTGGATCTGCCTTATTTTGGGTCCCATCTTTTATCATGATCTGAGAAAAGGAATGGACGGTTTGGACTAACAGATACCTCACGGTGGTCCCCCACAGAGATCCGGTCGGACGCTTAAAGGACCGACCAGGGTCGGACACAATCCGCGTCCCAACTAAATACATCATGGTGGGGTCCACAGTACGTGGTGACGTCACTTCCCTGGAACACGTGCACACGTGTTACACTTGCGAGACTAGGACCACTTATTGGATGTGGCTATTGTAGTTCCGTAAACGACTTGGATTAGGTTACCTGCCGTCCATCTCTAAATGATGACGGATATGACCCGATCGGTGCGGGAGCGGATTAGGTGAGACCCCGGATCCACCAAGGTGGGTGGGACCCTGACTGTGGGGCCACTGTGATTTATGTGACGACATCCACTCCATACATCGTCATTTAAAGATCATTTTAGGCCATAATCCGAAAAATGAAGAAGTTATAAATCCCAGATGGACCATAGTACAGGAAACAGTGGTGATTGACCATTAAAAAATTCGTGTGGGCCATCTAAGCTTTGGATCACGATGATATTTATGTGGTCTCTTCCATCTATTTTTTTTTTTGTGACCTTATCAATAGGTTAGATGGAAAATAAAAATTCCGGTGGAATCCATTGAAAATCAATGAAGTTTTCAATGGTAGAGATTCAATTAGGACTGTTTCATGTGGTGTGGTCCACCTAATATTTGAGTCAGCTTCATTTTTGGTATCATAACCTAAAATGAGCTTTCAAAATGGTTGGACGGCGTGGATTTAAGACATATACATCACTGTGAGCCCCACAGTCAGGGGTCCCATCCACCTCGGTGGATCCGGGATCTCACCTAATCCGCTCCCGATCAGTGCCATACACGTGGCCGCACATACGGCCACTTAAGAAGTTGAGAAAACTCGCTTACATGGATGCTTTTCTTGGCGCAACACGTGCAAACGTCGATATGAGAATCAGGGAATTTATTGGATCCGGCTCCTCTCAACATGCCTTGTCCCCGCAGTTCAGTCCCATATATTGCCAAGGTGGGCCATGCGTGTGTAAAGAAAATGGGAAAATGCCGGACAGTCTATATATCCAATATGAGTGTTACTACCTGATGAGTAGACAACCTTCAGGCTAGGTCATGTTTGGGGTTAACGTGGCATACATGTGCCAACGTGGCATACATCGATGAGATTACAACTCTTCTCCGCAAACTACATGCCAACGTGGCATACATATGCGAGTTAACCCCAGACGAACTGGATCTCGCACATGTATGCCACGTTGGCATGTAATTTGCGGAGAAGAGTTGTAATCTCATGCGAGTGAGTCCGCTCCTACTCCTAACGTTATCGCAATCTAATCCGTCGGTTACGTGGACTCCAACGAGTCACCGCCATATAATCCGGTCTGGGCGCGACTTGGGTGAGACCCCGGAACCAGCGTTGTCGGTGGGATCCTGAACTTAGGGCCCATCTGGATGTGTTCTTTGTAAATCCATGCCGTCCATCTGTTTCTTCATATCATTTTAGAATGATTTACCAAAAATGAAGCAGGTTAAAATTTTAGGTGGACCACACCCCAAGAAACAGTTCTCATTCAACCGTGACCATTACAAACTTCCTAGAGTCCACCGTAATGTTTATTGACCATCCAATCTGTTGATACGGTCACGTAGACAGGAATGAAAAGAAAAGACAAATATCAGGTTGATAAAAAACTTTTATGGCTCACAAAAGGTTTTTAATGGTCATTAACCAGTGTTTCTTATGTTGTAGTCCATCCAAAATTTTCATCTTCTTCATTTTTGGTACCATAGTACAAAATAATATGAAGAAACAGATGAACGTCATGGATTTACAAAGAACACATCCAGGTGGGCCCTAGGTTCAGGATCCCACCCACATCGCTGGTTCCGGGGTCTCACCCAAGTCGCGCCCGTCCGGTCTTTGGCAACGTGGACTTAACTCAGGCCTCAAGTCTGAATGCGAGCGAATGAGGGTACAATGTGAGAGAGGACACAAACAAAAAGGAATGTTTGAGAATAGAGTTTGGATCCTCCGTCGGCTTCCAAGCTGGGATTTTCTGCTTGAGAATAATGATCAACGGCATACACGTGGACCATCTCATGATCAGTCTATGGTTTTTGCAGAGATCGTACGCCCACCCGATGAATGGCTGGGATCTCACGCTCATACGCTATTTCCTATCACACGTTAACGATGACACATGTTCCCTCTATGTTAGGGTAGTTGGCAAAACAAGATCCTCGGTCTAAAGACATGTGTAGCAATGCGTCGGGTCGGGTCCAAGGGCTGGACCCGAGCTTGAAATCTAAGCCGGGTTTCCAGACTGGGTTGAGCCTTGGGCCAAGGACGAATGGCCTTGCTCAGTCCATTGGCCTAGAATAATCAAGTGGTAGACCGCTATACAAAAAGAACGGACGGTTTAAAGACACCCATTCGTATGATGGGATTTTTCATGGATGGATACCTGAAAAATTCCTATAAGAGACTAATTTCAAACCTTTGATCATTTATATCTTTCAACTTATATGGCAGGTCTGCCCTCTAGTGCCAAGGTTTAGGGCCTAGTACCAAGCTAGGGACAACCCCGGCTGGTCCTAACCTGGCCAATTGCCAAGCCTTAAGGCCTTGGCTGAAAATTGCCTTGCTGGACACAACAAGGAGAATATAGCCCGGTTTTAAACTCTGCCATATGAGAATCACATTCCCCAGTGACCAGAACCAAATTCTGCCATGTCAGTGGCGTCCCACAGTTTAAACAAGTATTCACTGTGAATTATCAAGTACAAAGACTCAGGACATGGTGTCTTTTGTTGGAGAGTCATCTAAATAGTGCATTGACTGTGTCCACTGACCGGTTGGCCAGTGGACAGTATGACTCAGTTTGGAAAAAATTCACTGGATGATTTTTCACATTTTGAGACCGGTCGTCAAACTGGTCGTTGAGATCTCAAACTGGTCGCAAGGTGCTCAAACCAGTTCGGGGACAAGTCTGAGTTGAGGCAGCAGGCAAAAGAGTTTTGGTAAAAACTCCCTGGACAAGTTGTAACTAGTTGATGGTCCTGCTGGAATTTGAGTTGTTGCGCAGTTTTCGCAGCTACTTGTTTCCAATTTCAGGTTTCCTCTTATAAATAAGCTTCATAATCGTGTTTGGAGTAAGGTTAAGTAATACCTAGGTGATCAAAACGAGATTAGGGTTTGGGGAAAGAGGTTTGAGAGCTTTATTTATCTTTGGGATCTACTCAGGTAGATTAGCTCTGTAATCATCTGTTTATCATAGTGGAGGTGTCACTTTGTGCCGTGGTTTTTTTCCCGCAAGGGTTTTCTGTGTAAAATTCGTGTGCTTTTACGTTGAGTGCTTGTGTAGCTGTGTGATGATTGTTTGATCTTCTTTGGTGCTTCCGCTGATCGGATTTCCAACAAGTGGTATCAGTGCTATCGTTGGAAGGTTGAAGAAGGAGCTTTCTGAAATGATCTCATGGCTTTAAGTACGAAGTTCGACGTTGAGAAATTATCCGGCAAAAACAACTTTGAGTTATGGAAGGTGAAGATTCATGCCGTCCTAACTCAGCAAGGAGTCATGAACACCCTTGGAAAGCGACCTACCGAGATGAAAGATGATGAGTGGACGAAGATGGATCAAAAGGATATGACCTCAATCCAATTGTGCTTTGTTGATGACGTCATATATAACATCATGAAGGAGAAGACCGCTGTAGAGACATGGACCAAGCTAGAGAACATCGATGCGAAAAATTCTTTAGAAAATCGTATGTATCTAATGATGCAACTCTTCACTTTGAAGATAGTGGAGGGAACGGATGTGGAGGACTACATTAGCATGTTCAATAAGCTGATTTGCAAGTTGCTCGATTTTGGTGAGCAGATGAAAGACGAGTATCAAGCCTTAATCTTGTTGAACTCGTTTCCTAGTTCATATGAGTCACTCAGGGACTCTTTGTGCAGCGGGAAGGGACACTATTAGTGTCAAGACCGTTGTCTCAACCCTTCAATCGAAGGCCATGAGACAGAAAAAGCGGTAATATTAATTCTTCCTCCGATGCACTGTTTATGAGAGGAAGGAATTCTGAGCCAGGTGAAGGATCGTCGCATTCTCGATCCAAATCAAAGGGCAAAGGCAAAGGCAAGTTGAAGTGTTAGGGATGTGGCCAAGTTGGGCACATGAAAAAGGACTGCAAGAGTCTTAAATATAAGAAGGAGAAGTCAGGCGAC
Source organism: Liriodendron chinense (assembly GCA_003013855.2). Classification (NCBI taxonomy): domain Eukaryota; kingdom Viridiplantae; phylum Streptophyta; class Magnoliopsida; order Magnoliales; family Magnoliaceae; genus Liriodendron; species Liriodendron chinense. The sequence goes on along the minus strand of PVNU02000637.1, from coordinate 5,321,865 downwards.
TCTTCTAAGGGAAGCTAATACCGCTGAAGTTGATGAAGGTGGTAGTGATGTGTGTGAAGTCTTGACGGTGTCAAAGGTTGAATCTCTCAGCGACAAGTGGATCATGGACTCTAGGGCTTCGTATCACATGTGCCCAGATAGGAGCGTCTTTATTTCCTACAAGGAGTATGAGGGAAGCTCAGTTTTTTTAAACGATGACTACGCTTGCAAGGTTGTGGAGATTGGTACTGTGCGCATCAAGAGGTTCGATGGGATCGAACGGACCTTGACTGGAAGCAAGGCACGTTCCCAGGTTGAGGAAGAATCTGATTTCCCTTCGTGCACTCGAGGCATTGGGGTGCAAGTTCACCGATTTTTGACCGATTCTGCAAAGTTTCAAAGGGGGGCCTTGTAATTATTAAGGGACAGTGGCACTAGTAACATTTACAAGCTGATTGAGAGCACTTCATTAGGTGGAGCTGCATCGGTTGTAGCGGATTCCACTTCTGCACGTATGTGGCATGTATGCTTAGGCCACATGAGCGAGCGAGGCATGAAGGTACTCTCTGAACGTTCTTTGATTCCTTCATTTAAATCTATAGACTTTAGTATATGTGAACATTGCATTTATAGGAAACAGTCTAGGTTGTCATTTAAAGGGGGGGAAACATGTATGTAAAAGGATGCTTGATTTATGTCCTATTCTGATGTATGAGGGCCGTCGCCTGTTATTTCTGTTGGGGGTCATCGTGGTTCCTGTCGTTCATCAATGATTATAGCAGGAAGGTTTAGGGTTTATTTTCTGAAAAATAAATCTGATGTCTTTATAACCTTCAAGTATTGGAAGGCGATAGTGGAGAATCAAGTAGGGCATAAATTGAAAGTTTTGAGAACCGATAATGGAGGTGAGTTCACTTCCAGGGAATTTAACACATATTGTAAGGAAGAGGGGATCGTGAGGCACAACACAGTACGCCACATGTCAGAGTAGAATGGTGTGGCAGAGCGGATGAATCGGACTCTCTTAGAGAGAGCTCGATCCATGATTAGTAATGCTGGGTTGGGCAAAGAGATATGGACTGAGGCCGTTAACACGGCTTGTTACTTGATAAATCAGTCACTCTTTATGGCAATTGAATGTAAAATTCCTAAGAAAGTGTAGAGTGGTCGTACGCTAGAATACTCGAATCTACGGGTTTTTTGTTGTGAGGCTTACTCTCATATACCGTCAGTTGAGAGAGATAAGCAAGACCATAGGGCCAAAAAAGATATCTTTGTGGGATATGGTGATGGTGTGAAGTGTTATCGTATATATGATCCTGTCACACGGAATATCACCATGAGTCATGATATCAAATTTGATGAGGGGTCTTCATTCCGTAAGAATGCTACAAAGGAACCAGAAACATCAGAACAGGTTATACTCAAGATGATAGAGATGAGACACGGGTCGATACTGAGGCGCAGACAGAGGTACAGGATCAGGTGGAGCAGCCACCTATGCGAAGAAAATTCACCCAGGGATCGCAGGTTACTGCCAAGGTACAAGGATGACTCGAATGTTGCATTTGCCCTCATTACAAATGAGGGGGATCCATCTAACTTTGAGGAAGTACTACGGGATGTAGATGCTGAAAAGTAAAAAACGGCAATGCAAGACGAGACTGGACTCCTTGCACAAGAATAAGACTTGGGAGCTTGTGAAGCTTCTAGTGAGCCAAAAAGCGATAGGGTGTAAGTGGATCTTTCGGAAGAAACATGATAAATACAAGGCAAGGTTGGTAGTGAAAGGTTATGCTCAGCGTGAAGGCGTGGACTTCAATGAAATTTTTGCACCGATGGTGAAGCAAGTATCTATCAGGTTCGTGTTAGCGCTGGTAGCCTAATGACCTCAGTGTGAAGGCGTGGACTTCAGTGAGATTTTTGCACCAGTGGTGAAGCAAGTATCTATCAAGTTATTGTTGGCGCTGGTTGCCCAATACGACCTTGAGCTGGAACAGATGGATGTTAAAACTGCTTTCCTGCATGGGGAATTGGAATAGCAGATTTGCATGGTGCAACCAGAAGGTTATACAATGCAAAGGGCCGAGAACAAGGTTTGCAGGTTAAGAAGATCGTTGTACGGTCTCAAACAGTCGCGTAGGCAGTAGTACAAGAAATTCGATTCATTCATGATGAGTCAGGGCTTTACCGGGAGCGAGTACAATCATTGTATCTATTTCAAGATACTGAATGACGAGAAGTTTCTCATACTGGTGTTGTACATCGATGACATTCTTATTTTCAGTCATAACATGTCTAACATCGATGTGTTGAAGACTCAGCTTTCAGGGACATTCAAAATGAAATATCCAGAGGCTGTAAAGAGGGTTCTTGGCATAGATATTCATAGAGACAGGAAGAGGAGTAGGTTGTGGTTATCTCAGGAAGAATACCTTGATAAGGTATTGAGAAAGTACGAGATGGACAAGTCCAAACCGGTTAGCGTTCCACACGCAGGCTCACTTCAAACTTTCTTTTGAATAGTGTCCCAAGACAGATGAAGAGAAACGTGTTATATCTCATGTGCCTATTCAAGTGCTGTGGGCAGTTTAATAGGTCTATACAAGACCAGATATTTCACAGGCTATGGGTATTGTTAGTCGATTTATATCTAACCTAGGCAAACAATATTGGGAAGCTGTGAAATAGCCACTTCGATATATTCAGGGTACGCAGGACTATGTCTTGACGTTTGAAAAATTCAAGGACAAGTTGGTTGGTTATGTCGATTATGATTACGCAAGTAATGTAGACAGTAGAAGGTCAACTTCAGGGTACTCATTTGTATTAGCAGGGTAGAGCGATTAATTAGATGTCTAAGTTTCAGTCTATGGTGGCTCTTTCCACTACTGAAGCTAAGTATATGGCTGTGACAGAAGCTTTCAATGAAGCTGTTTGGTTGAAAGGAATGATAAATCAGTTGGAACTTCAGTAGGAAGTCGTGCCGGTTAATTGTGACAGCTCCAGTGCTATCAATTTGTCTAAAAATTATATTTATCACTCACGTACCTAAACACATTGATGTGCGTCACCATTTTATTCAACAGGTGCTTGAGGAAGGAGATGTGACTCTGGACAAGATTCACACTAGCGTGAATCCGACAGATATGCTGACCAAGGTGGTCCCTACAGAGAAGTTCAAGTTCTGCGTAACTTCTCTGGGATTGGCAATGGCTTGACGAATATGCAAGTGGCACATGAAAAGCAGCGACTATGATTGATGATGAGTTAGTCCAATGAAGAGTAGAGAATGTGGTTTGTGCTTTAATGCCTCAGTGGAGTTTGTTGGAGAGTCATCAAAACTGTGCATTGACAGTGTCCACCTACTGGTCAGCCAGTGGAAAGTATGGCTCAGTTTGGGATGAAACTCACTAGACGATTTTTCACGTTTTGAGACCAGTCGTTGAGATCTCAGACCGGTTGCAGGGTGCTCAGACCGATCTGGAGATAGGTCTGAGTTGAGGCAGCAGGCAAAAGAGTTTTGGCAAAAAGTCTCTAGATAAGTTGCAACCAGTCGGCGACCGATCGATGGTCCTGCGGAAATTTGAATTGTTACACGATTTTCGCACTACTTGTTTCCAATTCCGGATTTCCTTAAATAGGCTTTCTAATCATGTTTGGAGTAAGGTTAAGCAATACTTAGGTGATCTAAACAAGATTAGGGTTTTAGGGAGAGAAGTTTGAGAGCTTTTGTTCATCTTTGAGATCTACTCGGATAAATTAGCTCTGTAATCATCTGTTTATCATAGTGAAGGTGTCGCTTTATGCTGTGGTTTTTTCCCGCAAGGATTTTCCACGTAAAATTCATGTGCTTTTGTGTTGAGTGCTTGTGTGGCTGTGTGGTGATTGTTTGATCTTCTTCAATGCTTCCGCTGACTGGATTTCCAACACCTTTATGCCGAGTCTGTTCAAGAGGACCATGGTTCACCAATCAACATTGCTGGCCATGCCTCAATAAGGAGGCCCGAAAGTTACTAGGTCAAAAGATATCCCAGCCATCCAATCACTTTCCAAACTATGGTGCCAATTGTTTTTTTTTTTTTCTTTTTTTTTTTTCTTTTTTTTTCTCAATCTAAATCATCTCTGTAAGCTGCTGAGCAAAGGGTTAAGATCTTCCAATCTGGGAGAGTTTTATGACAACTGCAAGCACAATGATGATTGTCAGATTTTGGAAATCTGGATCCCAAAACAATATTTTCCATTTGAACCGGAAATCAATTCTCTTTATCTTTCATTCAGAACTACGACTTAATGAAGGTTACAATAATTACCAATCTGTTTGATCATGTAACAAAGCAGTAAGATTACGAGAATTACCAATTTGTTTAATCATGTAACAAAGCAGTAAGATTTTGAGAATTACCAATCTGTTTGATCATGTAACAAAGCAGTAAGATCACGAGAATTACCAATCTGTTTGATCATGTAAAAAAGCAGTGAACTTTTGCCGCATTCCTCCAAGTAGCTCAACCATCTGCTTATGTGACCAGCTGGGCCCACTGTTCAGTGAACCAGACCATTGATCTAGCAGTCCCCACTATCTTTACACCCCCAAATTTCCCAAGACGGGAAGATCCTCCCCATCCAGCCCTTGGCCTTGAATGAGAGCCATTTCCTTGTACCTGAACTGACTGTTTGCAGGCTTAAAAGGGTTAGGACCATTGAAAAGATATTTTGGGGAATGCCCATCCACTGTGCGGCCCATCAGATCACACCAGTCTGAATCACCCAACCATGGGCCAATTCTACCGTCTCAGAGGCCCAAGGGGATAAAACATCATAAAACTTGCTTCTCCCAGATGATCATCTAAATACTCACGAAGAATCCGTAGCCCTATAGAAGCTTCTTTTCCTTGTTAAATTAAACTCAAAAAAATTATTACAAGATACAACACATGTGGGAAACCATGGAACAAGAAAGAAATAATGGCAGCTAGTACTGACGACTAAGGATTTACATCTGAGCCATGGAATTGCCTTGAAGTAACAAGAGAAACTACATGATCCCTCACCCGTATCTTTGCACCATATACATGGTTTTCAATCCTGATAATGGTCCCCACGGTTCGGTAATCCACATCATTGGTCCGTTGCGTCTCCTAGATAAGGCATCTTAACCTTTCAATTTGCAGCCTACAGATAGTCAAGAAGAGAAACTACAAAAAGGGCCCACACTCACCTGAGAAATGTCTGAACATTGGTCAATGGGAACTTCCAATCTGGGACCATCAGGGCATGGTTTATCCAAGGCATGATGCGACAAGCCAGTGGTCTGGATTACTGGACAATGGGCCATGTTTATCAGAATGATGACCCAATAAACTCTGCAACACAGGTCTTTCATCATATAAATTACTCAAGCGGGAGGGAGGGGCTAGCATACCAGTTTATAACTAGTATTAGCTGAATCCTTTGACACTCCTACCACCTGCATGACCTGGAATCTCTTCCAAAGACTGGCTTCCGGACTCTGAGCTGAGTGCCCGTCTGAGCAACCTCTGCTTCCTCAAGGCATCATGGCAAGGTATGAAGAACTTGTGCCGTAGGGCTTCCTCCGCGCTGATCCTCAGCCTTGGGTTCACCGTCAAACACTTATCGACAAGATCTAAGAGCTCATGAAAGTCAGGTCTCCTGGCATTCAGCTCATGAAAGTCAGGTCTCCTGGTATTCAGCTCGCACCACTCTTGTAATTCCATTGCGGGTAGGGATTGGATATCAAACAGATCCTGTGACAAACAGACTGACATGAACAATCTGAACCCAAATTAACGAGAAAATTATTATGAAGAGTGAGCTACGGTACCGGAGGGAAAGAGTTTTCGCGGTTGTGCAGCTTCGCCACTTCCCATAGATCTTCACTTCCCCTTAGCTTTGCAATGTCTTTTACATTCCTGAATGAGAGCAACTAATAAGCAAGGAGGGAGGGAGGGAGAGAGAGAGAGAGAGAGAGAGAGAGAGAGAGAGAGAGAGAGAGAGGGAGGGAGGGAGGGAGGGAGGGAGGAGAGAGAGGAATGTACTGCTCAGGATCACCAACAAATGGTGTTCTTCCCATCATGAGGTATAGTAAAGTAACCCCTGCCGACCAAATATCAACCTTGGTGCTCTGATGTGGAGATTTGAATAAGACCTGCACAGACCCAGGTGCTAGAGTCAGCGCCACATGCACCATATATACATACATGTTTGTCTAAATTGGATGGTAAGATATGGTCAGTGCAGTTATAGTGCAAGAACTAACGCAGAACCATACCTCTGGAGCTCGAAAGCCCTTTGTTCCAACACAAGGACCTTCTCTCTTGTGTTTTCCATCTCCTAGAATCAACAAAACTGCACATGCTTAATCCTAATGGGGATTGATACAAGTACTAAACCCAACATTTTATTACCCAAGGGAGCATTTATATTTATTGCCAAATAGCGGTTTGTGGGAATTCAAAGCCAACTAGGTTTGAATTGAATTTGGGACAGTGGGAACAGAACCTGAATTAGGTGAGTTCCATTTTTCCTGCCCCAAAGCACAAGATGAGTAGATGTGCAAATCTTGCTTGCATTTTGGCAATAGTATAGAGTATTGACCTTGGGAACTGAGAACTTCCAAACATACCCTAATATGCAAAACATACCTTTGTTCTTTAACAGGCCAGCACCTGCAACGGCAATGCCACTGGAATGCAGGGGCATAGGAGAAAGATAGACCAGTTTTCTGTCCACTTTTCCTGGAGGTGCAGCAACCCTCTTCCTCTGAGAAATTGGAAAAGTCACTGCCTCGTGATTTGGACTTTGCAATGCCTCTTGCACCAGACTGATCAGCTCTTTCCTGCCTTGACATGGCACAGGTTCCCTCAGCCTCTCCACAGATGGAGTCCTAGTGCTTGTTGCATCCTTCGCGGAGTTTACACCTGAACCATCAGCACCTTGGCTTCTGTATAAATTTCTGCTGCCCCCTTCAGGAAAGGCCTTCAGATGATTCTTCTTAATGTTCTTGGTTTCTAGAGGTGACTTAGAGTCCTTTGATGCCCCTCTACCGACAGCTTCCTGAAACCTGCCATGCATGGCTTTTGTAGCTTCATTGCTACAAGGGGCATCTTTGATACTAGGACGAGGAATATGATCTAAGCTTCCACTACAATTTGTTTTTGATTTGCCTGATAAAATCAACAAAACAAACTGCATCAATATATATCTTCAATCATGATTAGAATAACTGTGTAAACTTGGGATATATCCTATTATTAGGACTAATATTAGAACATAAATTTCTTGTAGGTCAATAACAAACAAGTGAAAGAAGGCAAACTTCAAATAAACACAAACAAGTCATGCATCCGTCACTAACACATTTCCTGGCGACAGTGTTACCTAGACACATGGCATGGGTGCCAAGTGTCCAAAAATCTAGGCAAGCAGACACTTCCATACACAATAAAGTATTTTATTTAAATAAACAATTAGAAATAAAAGAACAAAAAACATTATTGTTTTTTGATAGGTAAGCTAGGCTCAAACCATAGACCTAACAATGAAAACAATAAAGACAAAGGAAATTAGAAAAGAATATTCACATAGTTCAAATAAAAACAAGTTAGTAGTAATCTAAACCAATGTTTTCAATAGCAAATAGCGTGTAGCATAGCGTTCACCCCTTTGAAGCGTGAGGCGTAAGCTACATAGCGTGTAGCGTAAGCTACACACCGCTACTAGTTTTTTAATCAAGATGCTTTGTTGCACCAATGTCATGATATTCTGTACCAAATTAGACTGATTCATAATGAAAGTTAACAAAATTTCATTGTTTTTGGTGCAACAAAATGGAACCTAAAGTAATAGGAAAAAGGCAATGATCAAGTATAAGGGTAAAGAAAAGAGCAATGAAACTGATTTAATATTGTTTTTTTATATCAATTTACTTAAATCATTAAAAGGTTAACTAATTTTTATTGGAAATGAAAAAATCTAACAAATCATTGAAAACATCATGTGAGCTACATAGCGTGTAGCATAGTTACTTAGCATGTAGCGTATGCAATTTATGATGTAGTGTAGGCTACATGCAACTTAAGCTATTTTCATGAGCTACGTAGCGTTAGGGCCATGCTACACGCTACATAGCGTAGCTATTTAAAACACTGATCTAAACTAACAAATAATTAGCTAATGAAACATACAAAATCATGCACGATCATCTCAAGAAATAGCAGACTCTATGAACATTACCTGTTCTCTTAAAAAATCAGAACCCCAACAAAAGAACAAAAGAGTAAAAAGGACAACAAAGCTTGTGCTTTTTTGTCACATGGGTCATCATAGCTATAATGGAAAAAGAACTAAAACCTAGAGTGAAAGTCCTTATGAGGAATTTCTTGAACAACAAGAAAATGGAGGCAAGCTTGAGGCCTAAGAATCTTTGGATTGACAAAAGAAATTTAAATAACAAAAAGAACCAAGAATGATGAAAAGAAACCTGTGGAGAATTTTCACACTTCAATTAAACTGTACCACAAGAGACATTTTTTATGGCATTGCTAAGACTCTGTCCATGCAGATTTTGAAGTGGCATGTGTGTCTAGGAGTGTCCAAGTGTCCCAATATGGCAGCATGGCAAACCTCAGAAAGTAAGTGTCCAAGTAACAGTGTCCGGCAAATGCCTAGAATATGAACTGACATCATATCCAGAAAGGGGCTCGTTTATTTTTGAGTAAAGCCTCTAACAGTGAAAAACTTCACATTGTTTGGGTCACTGTTTGCATTTGGGTGCTAATAAGATCCGTTAAATTCTTCTTCCATCCAAAGACCTAAAAACCATGTGAATTCTTTCATTACAAATAGCTAAGTAAGAGTCTACATTGCAAATCTTTACTTCCCAATGGTTAGCATTTTGGAAGAATATATTGGTCCCTAGCAACTTTCTACCACCCAAATGCTATTAACTCTTTACCCGTACAGACTTTCCAATATAGAAACATGATAGACCCAACTCTTTACCAATGAAAGAGTTTGCCTATGTTAAAAGTTTACATAGTCAGATTTTACTCACCTCCAAATGACCCCTGACATGCATCAAAACCATAAACATATCCGTCCTTGGAGAGTGCACAGATAAGGAAGTAAAGTTACAGAAAATTAAAAAACAAAATGAAAAGAAGAAGAGGAAAAGCATAGAAAAAGCACATTTAACTTGGCAAACCATTCCAATCCCATTGTTCAGAACTATTTCCTGTGTGGAAATAAAAGACAGAACTAGAGGACATCAAGTGCATGACAGTCAGTGTTTTGTAATCCCAACCATAGAGTAATTTGTGTGGCCTCCCGGTTAGGCTGGCACTAATCATTAGCAGCCGCATTGGAAGGTTTTCTGTCTGACCATTAACCATTGTTCCGATTTGACATAAGTTAAATAAAATAAAAATCTAAGAAAGATTTGTTGTAGCATGCACACTATAAGAGACAAAATTGTCATAGTCTTGTCCTAGCTACATGCACACTATAAGAGACAAAATCGTCATAGTCTTGTCCTAGCTAATTGGGGGTCAGCATTATGAATCCTGTTTCACCATCACTCCTAGAGATTGAAACAGGAATGCTCATCATTTCTTGGGAAAAGGTTCAATGACCAGCTGCCTACCTGACATCAAACATCCACCCAGGCTGGGTGCCAGCTGGCACATGGCCACCGGGCAGAATTTGTATAAGACAACATAAAAAATGGGAGAAAAAAAAAGACATAAGATCACACACTGGTGACAGCAGGACTAGAAAAAATGAATGGAGTGCCTAAAGCATCTACAAGGCCGCTAATAATTTCCACATCTCAACCTCATGGGTTTGTGAAAAGAATACAAGACACATGAACAAAGCTGCCAAGTCAAAATATTTGGTAGTAATCAGTTGATCCTCTCTCGAAAAATAGCATCTCTACATTCACATAAAGGTGAGAGTTTGGCAAACTTCGGTATGTAACATACAGTTTCAGTCTCAAGAATAACAATGAGAGCTCCAAGAAAATGCACAGTCCCCAACCTCTTTCTTCATGCTAAATATTGATACCTTCTTTAGAGATAAAATAAGCAGAAGGAATAAAGAACTTACTGCATGTGCAATACTTCTGATTGAGATCCTGTAAGGAAAGACAACCAGTTACAAAGATCAGGTTGAAAGGTAACTCAAGGAGCTCCTACAGATGGCGGGAACCAATAGCAAAAGAATGATGTATGATACTACTGACCATGGCTAGGTTGAAATCAATGAGGTAGCCTTTGCCGAGTTTCCGAGAGAAGAGGAAGTTCCCTGGTTTGACATCTCTATGCACTATTCCCTGCAAAAGTCCAAAACAAGAAATATAAGTGAAAGAGATTGTAACAGGATACATAAAAAGATATAGATCCTGTTTGAGATTCTCTTACATGCTTATGCAAACTGGCGAGGGCTTTAAACATACAGTAACCATACCACTGGAGCTCAGGTATATCTATTTCTCTTTTCAACACCTACATTTAAATAAATATGTTACAATATTAAAGGAGAACAATGCTATAAAATACTGAAGCATCACAAATTACCTCAGGGTCTATCATGCTCAACATGCTCCAGAACAAAACATTCAGAGTTACCACTCCTGAAAGAGCCTTCATATTTTATCACAAAGTTCCTACCTCTGCATTGAGAGAATCAGCTTGCAGATTATGATTTGAAGAAATGATGAAATGCTTCAAAGTGGACTAAATAGGGAATCCTCACTCCTTACCCATATCGCTCCAACATCTTCATCTCATTGTTGACATGGTGTGTGTGAGCATTGGCATGAGGACCTGACAGATGCATAAATTATGCAACTTAGAAACAGGTTACTACAGGGATGATCTTTTAGATTTGCATCAATGGGAATATATATATATATATATATATATATATATATATATATATATAGAGAGAGAGAGAGAGAGAGAGAGAGAGAGAGAGGAATACTCACCTGCGCACCAGTTCTCACGAGAACTCATGGGCATTTTTGAGGACTCATCACACTTGATGTGACCCCAAAATCTGAGACGTCCAGGTGATGCAGCACCTCAAAAAACCCCAGGGCCCAACTTTCAACTTGATCCAAAACTTTGGTGGGCCGTAGCACAGAGAGACATAGGCAAATCAAGGGAGGAAACTGTTTCCTTTTTCCATGGCCCACCAAAGTTTTAGATCAGATTGAAAGTTGGGTCCTGGGGGTTTTTCGGAGTGCTTCATCATGTGGACGGCTCAGATTTTAGGGTCACATCACGTGTGATGAGTCCTCAAAAAGTGCTCATGAGTTCTCGTGAGAAGTGGTGCGCAGGTGAGCATTCCTCTCTCTCTCTCTCTCTCTCTCTCTCTCTCTCTCTCTCTCGTGAGAAGTGGTGCGCAGGTGAGCATTCCTCTCTCTCTCTCTCTCTCTCTCTCTCTCTCCTCTCTCTCTCTCATCTTCTCTCTCTCTCTCTCTCTCTCTCCTCTCTCTCTCTCCTCGCTCTCTCTCTCTCTCCTCTCTCTCCTCTCATGAAGTGGTCGCAGTTGCATTCCTCTCAACTCTCTCTCCTCTCCTCTCTCTCTCTCTCACAAAAACTCTCTCTCTCTCTCCTCTCTCTCTCTCTCCTCTCTCTCTCTCTCTCCCTCTCTCTCTCTCTCTCTCTCTCTCTCTCATCTCTCTCTCTCGTCTCTCTCCTCTCTCTCTCTCTCTCTGTGTGTGTGTGTGTGTGTGTGTGTAGAGTGTTGCCATCACAAAAGCTAGACTACTGCAGAAAGCATTAAACAGACACCAAAACCAAAAATAAAATGCTAACTACTATAAAAATAAAAATAAAAAAAATGAATCTGGCACACAGGAATAACAGCCGATGCAATTCTTGCCGGCAAGCAGTGACCTTTCCACCATGCAACTAAGATAAAGATATAATGGATAGGAGGCATAAACAGTGTGACAAAGTGAACATGACTGTCATGTATGATAAAGGACACTAAGGAAGACCATGATTGGCCACTTCCAGTTTTCCTACTTAAACAATTCAATATTATAACATTGAGAAAAGAAAAGTAAAGGCTAAAGCTATTGAAAAGCTAAGAAACATATCTATCAAATTGTAGAAATCTTATGGTCGAATCATATGGCCTTTTGTGTGTGTGTGTGTGTGTGTGTGTGTGTGTGTGTGTGTGTGTGTGGTGTGTGTGAGAGAGAGAGAGAGAGAGAGAGAGAGAGAGAGAGAGAGAGAGAGAGTTTTAGGGTCAAGCATGTTTTTTGAGTCTTGTTTTCTCTTTAGAGATTTTCATACTAAAAAGTTAACCAATATAAAAATGGAAGAGTTTTAGAGTTTAATATGAGTTTCATATTTGGGTTACTGGGTATACCATTCTCTGGTTTTTCTCCATTAAGTTCTTTTCTGATATACTCTTGTTTGATGTTTTGGCCATAAACAATTTTCATGATATGTTTGCCAGCGTATGATTCAAAAGATACGCACACGCAGAACAATGAATGTGTAGTGGCTGTTCTGCTCTAGATGTGCTCCCAGGTTTCCATATATTACTTTACTACTAGTATTATATAAATTCTTTTTGTGTATTTCCACATATTTCTCTGTTTAGCAAGGTTCAGATTCTTTTCAAAGGACTCATCACTGCGTGCGAAAAAACAAAAAAGGAAAAAGATTTGAGATAAATCACAAGAAGTTCTATAGAATTCAATGATTGTTGACCATTGATTCAAGAAATTTCTCATAGAACTGCATCAAATCCATCTGTAATTTGTAAATGGTAAATAAGATTCTTGATTGCTTACATAGAGGTTTCTAAGTCGGACAAATAAAAACTTTTTTCCTAAATGATAATGAAACTTTATTAGGTGAAAGAAAAACAAAACACATCAATAGTAAGACCAGGGTTGTCAACAGGTGCCTGGTAGGGCTGTCAATGGGCCGGGCCTATGGTTGGCTTCAGCCCAGAGTTTGAACTGTTCAGTACAGGCTTGACAGGCAGGGCCTATTCAAAATTTTGATTTTTGCACGACTTGAGCCCGGGTCATTGACAGCCCTAGTACCTGGGTCTGTGTGTATCTAATGCCGAGGTACCCAACAGTCACGAACCGGCTCAGGTTGGGTCGGGTCGGGACTGGGTCCATATTTTGGATCTGTTTAAAAATCAGGTCAGGTTCCTGTTTGATATTTGATATTATTATTAGCAATATATAGTTATATCTGTTAATAGCATGAACATGCACTCTCTCTCCTCCAGATGACCTCCATCCCTAGTCTATGAATAGCATGCACGCTCTAATCTATTAATTCCGTGCTCTCTCTGCGATTAATCCCCCTCTATTTTACCTAAGACCCAGTGGATACCTAGGCCCACTCATATTCTGGTCTGGTACCTTGGATGTGATACCTGGACCGGAAACCAACCCACTTAGGTGGGTTATGGGTACACCAGAATCTGACCCAAACCCGACTTGTTGACAGCCCCAGATAGAAGGTGATTCCGGATAACTAGGGGGGAATTTGCCCCTCATTAGATTATCCACAATGGAATTTGCCTTTTCCAACATGGGCAATTGGCCAAAAGAAAAAAAAAATGTTTAGCCTCAATGCAGGTAAACAAATTTCACCAAAGTTGTACTTTTGAGTCACCTGGACTCAGGTAAAAAATGATGGCAGTTTCTGCACACATTCATTCATGACAGCTCTTTAAAAACAGGATAAGATATTCACATCCATGTTTTTCTTACAATTTCATATCCAAATATTGTAACATATACGCCACGTGTTCTTCACTGCTTTACTCAACAAACCATAGCTTTAAAATCATCAGCTCATGTCAGTGGAGACTCAAAATTGCTTGATCTTAAAAGTAGGCTATCAATGCAACTATTCCTGATAAAAAAAATTTGAAGCCAGGCATTTTACAGAAAAATAGTGGGCACTAGATAATATTTGTGGCAACGAGGCATCTAGGATTATATGATACTGGCACATCCTTGTTTTGGAACCCAACCGACCAATCATAGGGTGTACTATAAAGGACTCAGTGTTTTCACATACATTTTACTGCGAATATCTTCCCATCATTCTTTCTTTTTGCCCGGTAGACGGTGCCATAACCACCTGCATATTTGAGTGTAAAAGGTCATCAGAAAATAAACATGGCAAGTAGTTGAAGAAGAATCCATAAAATAATCAACAAATAACGCCAATTCCAATACCTGACCCTTCTTCTTCCTCTATGATGAAAGATTCGAAGTTTGGTAGTGCCTTCTGCTCCAAATGCTTCTACAGATTTGCCATTATGCATCCTCATAAATAATCTAGTTTCAACTAGAGTAGCATTGCAGATAAGCATGGTTTATGTTCAATGCAAGCTTATCCCGCTAATAGAATTGCATTCATACATATTCAATTAAGACATGCAAATGGCTTGTTTTACTTCTAACAGAATGGAGCTCACCTTAGGATCTTTGGATGTAGAATCTACTCTTTTTTCTTTAGTAGGTGTATTGTGATTACGGCTACGCTTTGACTTATGTTTCTTGATGATTAACTTCTCATCTCTTTTGTATTGCTCCAGTTGCTTAGGGGAGTTAATGACCTGATCATCTTCCAAGGGGACTCTGGAACCAAGACTTACTGCATCCACATGCAAAGTTTTCTGTTTATCAATGGATTTCCTTGTTAGCTTCAAAGAAGTGAACGACTCCGGTAAAGCAGTATCTACTCCAGCAGGGAATCTTGCTTTTGCAGCTATTTTCTCTCTGAGTGAAGTTTTCACCATATCATTGGAATCCATTCTGTTCAGTACTGTCACATCATTTTGGAGAAGTTCACCCATTTGAACAGTACTATCAGGGGGAATAAAATTTTCTGAATCTCCTCTGAAAGTACTAGCATCAAGGAGATCTTGTCCTTTACTACAATTTGTTCTCCCAGAGCTTCCTGCATGTTCCAGTACTCCACTCCTAGCTGCATGGCGGTTGTAACTATCATGAACTTTTGCCCTTGCAGATGAATCAATGTACTGGTTTTCATCCTGGCAGATTGCTGCAGTTGAAAGCATTTTGTTTTGTATCTCCACCTGATCATTCATCTGGGAACAATCCTCAACCCTATGCATTTCATTACATGGTACTGGCTTTTGCATCGTCCTTATAGGATATCGTTCTACATCTGGCTCTGTCATTGCATTTTGATTGCTTAAGTCGAGTTCAATCTTACAAATATTACGTTGAAAATTTGTCAAATGTACAGATTCGGGTAAGTCTGTATGCACAATAATGCTCATCATGTTATTGCACTTCATCGCAGTTTCATTTTCACCTTTCATATACTCAATATCCTCTAATCGACAACTTGATAACATGGCTTTAGAGTCAAGAAGTAAGGGAGGATCTTGTATCCCTCGCTTGAAAGTCCTCAAGGTATATTCCATGACAGACGTGTCAACTGAAAGAAAACCCTTGTCTCTGCTCATATTATCACCAACATTACCATATACCTGCATGACTAAAAGAACTTAGAAGCATATAAATCATGAAATAGTGAGCTACAAGCAATACATATAGAACCAGAAAATTAACAAAGGATATGGATGTAAAACCGCAGTTGATGGCATGAAGAAGCAGCTGCATCAAATGATTCATCATGCATGGAATTCACAATACGAAATCTTTGAAAAGAAAATAAAAGAAACAAGTAGAAAAAACTTGATAAGTTATAGGTGAAGGAGATGTGGTATATTGGTGTTATTGAGGAACTGTAGAGTCCTGATGACTGATGTGAAGGAGATGTATACTAGTGCTATTGAATTTGAGGATCTGTAGAGTCCCAATGCATCAGCACGTGAGTTGTGATAATTTCATAATTCACCCATTTTTGTACAATTGGTAACAAAGGTTCACTAGTCCAAATCATTCATCTTCAGGGACACAAAAAAAATGAGGGCTAACCAGAAACTCTTCCAGATTGAGAGATCCTAAACACAAACATCTTTGGACCATTTTTCAGGGTTGTTGCTGTATTGCTCTTGTAAATATCTATTTATAGGCCACAGATCAAAGTGTTAGAAAAGTCTCATCAGCACTAATGCCCATAAGATCAAGGATATGGATATTTGAACAATGAACTCAGTTGTACAAAATGGTGCATCAACACTTTACGATTCCTCATATTGAGAGGTCAAAGCAGCAATGAGAACCCAAAAACCATATGCAGAAAATCAGCTTCCTCAGTTTCCAATGTTATCCGGAATGTCTAATAAGAAGGTTCCCAATCTCCATTCTAACCATCGCTTGGCAAAACCTACCTGAACATACAAACGAATGGTTACAATGACTCTAGGGCTGAAGCACTTGGTCCATTGAGTAAATTTAAATTAAACATCACCCATTCAGAACTGGTTATTGTTTTTATGTCACATCAAAATGATCCAAACACTTGTTACGTTTTATGTTTGCATTTATGACATTGCTTGGTGGTATACATGCATATTATAGGTCAGTCATGCTCAAGCAACAGCATGAACTTGTGATGACCCATTTGGCCTTCATTTTTATTGAGTTTCAGTTCATCATCACAATATGTTCTGCAATTCTAGAGGCACTTTGTCTGATTCTTCTTAAGATTTTGAATCAGATGAGGAAAAGTATGCATAACAAAATTATGCACTATTCATTGACTGGGATGGATCCAATTCTCAAAACTATTAAAATGTGACATAATCTGTTAGCAGAAAATATGAACAAAATGTCAAATGCAACATAAGTTTCTTGATTTTAGATTTTCAATGTTAAATAGTGCATAACAAAATTATGCACTATTCATTGACTGGGATGGATCCAATTCTCAAAATATTAAAATGTGACATAATCTGTTAGCAGAAAATATGAACAAAATGTCAAATGCAACATAAGTTTCTTGATTTTAGATTTTCAATGTTAAATCATATAATGCATCAAATTGTATGTTTTATTGACAAAAGCAATTTAACTATACATGTTATGGCTTTAAAGACTTCTTTCATACTTATGCCTTTAAAAAGATAAATAAGTTGAACCTATCAAGCAAACTATTAAATGCAGTGATAGTAATAGTATCAATCAATCTATCATATCCCGAAACAATCACTACATAAGCAAACAAGATATGGAAGACTGGATGGAACTTCTGCTTTATTTTTTAAAATTCAAAAGCTTGAGCAAATTCCCTGTTTTCAACAGAGCGATAACAAACTCTAGTTTAGAAAATGTTTACGAAATATGATTTTCAAAAACTAGTTATTGGTAAAATGCATACTGTTGCTAGAATTCATGTTATCAACAAATCCAATGTTCATTAACCATAGTAATAACTAATAACTCCTCCAAATTAGAATATAGTCCAAGATTACCTTGGAAGAGGTGGTCTGGATCTTGTTTGCTAAAGAACACACCTTGGGACAGTCTTCATCTGCGTACAACCCAACACCATCAATACCTGACTGACCAAATTAGATAACAAACACAAACAAGGAAATATACAATACTCGGTATGAAATAACACCATCTACATTCAAACTAGCACACCAGTTAAGTGGGGCCCACTTTCAAGCATTCCAGCCATTTATCCATCTGGCCCCATCATTGAAGGGAGACAATGCGAAAACACCCTTAACAGACAATTCTAGGCATTTTCTAATTGGCCTAGAGACAGAGAACACTGAATGAACAGCCCGGATCATAGAAAAGTGGGCCATGCCTCTACAGGATGTTGGTTCAAATGAAAATGGCAGTGATTTGACCAAGCAGCTATAACACCTCATGAAAAAGGAGAAGAAATGAAATCACATTACCGTTTCCAGAATTTGACAATAATCTCCGTTTTGTAGTCGGCAACAGAACTGAATCAACTTTTAGCCCCTTGCGCTTCCGAAAGTACGTCCGAACAGAATCATCCCATAACCTATTCGAACCCAAAACCCTAACCCTAATCCTGGGAACAAATGAAGTGAACGCCCTTGACACGAACTCGCTGAAAGCTGAAAATACCTCCATAGATGCCGTCACGAACAGATCTCCGGTTAGAAACAGAGGCGAATCGGGGATCGAGCAGAGGAACTCAACGAGATCGGCCGATGCAGGGAACAGTTCGCATCGGGCAGCAAGTTCCGCAGGTCTCGCAGGGCGGCCGAGCCTCAACATGATGGAAAAGAGATGCCATGCTTTCTCGATCTCGGTCGAGCTCGCAATGGAGAGATCGGAGTGGGTGAGGCAACCTACCATGGTGGTACGGTAGGAAAAGAGGCCTACCGAAGAACGCGACAGCCACTTGGAATTCAGATCTCAGGGTTTCGTTTATATCGCGAGTCAGCATCGACGTGCAGGGAATTTGGGGTTTTTTTCCATAGCGGAATGAGGATTAGGGTTTCTTTTTTTGGAAACGGCAAGGAGAGATTTATCTGGTGTGGTTGGCGTTTCTAAGATCTGTTTGTAGAGGGATCTGGAAATTCGACATGGAAGAGCTATCTCCGAGAGAGAGAGAGAGAGAGAGAGAGAGAGAGAGGGTTTTCGGACAAACAGCGTTTTGGAGGGAGGAAGGCGCGCAAATGCGGTTGAATTGGATTTTGAGAGTAGCACGTGCGCGGTTCCCGCGCTTTTGATGAGCAGAAATGCAGGGAGATAGCACCTGGAATGTGTTGAAATTACGGAAATATCCTTGCGTGATTATTTATTTTTATTTTTATTTTTGTATATATTTTAATCGGGAAAAGGATTGGGTTCACGCATCAAATGCAGCTGAAGTAGGGGCGGCAGGCGGGCGGGCGCGGCTTCAGTGAGGTGGTTGGATCCCTAGCTGTGGGGCCTACGTGACGTATGTTCCTTACATCCACGACGTCTTTACTTTTTGAAAGATCATTTTAGCGTATGATCCAAAAAATAAAGCTGATCCAAACCTCAGATGGACCACACCACATCAAATTTTGTGATTGAATTTCCACCATTAGAAATTTATTGTGGGCCTACGTAATGTTTATTTTTCATCCAACCTGTTGATAATGTCACAAAGAACTGGATGAAGGGCATACGAAATTATCAGCTTAATCAAAAGCTTTCGTCATCCACTAAAAGTTTTTAATAGTCAATAACCACTGTTTCTTGTGGTGTGGTTCATCTTAGAATTGGATGATCTTCATTTTCTGGATCATAGCCTAAAATGATCTTTCAAAACGGATGGACGTCACGGATTTAAGGAAAATTCGTCTAGGTAGGCCCCACAGTTAGGAATCGACACACCTTGGTGCACTTGCTAGCGGATTGTTATGAGGCTGGGGATATCATGGGACCACCTGATGAAGGGCCTGGATCTTGCTGAAGTTCAGTCTGACGTGTGCGAGGGAAGCAGATTGCCTCCGACTTCCTACGACAGAAGCTAGGTGGGCTCACTGTGATGTTTGTGAGAAATCCACCCAATCTATCCGTTTCTCAATTCATGTCAAGAGATGAGCTCAAAAATGAGGCAGGTCTGAAATTCAAGTGGGCCGCACCACCGGAAAAAGTAGACTGGGAAATGCTTGCCATTAAAACCTCTTGGGAACGTGCCATTCAAACCGTACGTAAGGTCATTGAGATGAACTGAAAACACGAAATATTGGACGCGGGTTGGCTGGTGACCCCAACACCAGCCAGCAAGCTGGGATCAAGGCTCTTTGGGTCCCACCATGCTGTATATGTTTTATCCACACCGTTCATCAATTTCCTCAGATAATTTTATAACATAAACCAACAAATGAGGCAAATCCAATGTTCAAGTGGATTTGCCGTAGGAAAATAGTATGGATTAAACATTTACCGTAGGAAAATTTTTGGGGCCACATAAGTTTTGGATCAAGCTGATATTTGTGTTTTTCATTCATCTAGATCTTTGTGATCTTATGAATAGGTTGGATGACGAATAAACATCACTTTGGGCCCTAGGAAGGCTTCAATGATGGACATCATTCTCCTCTCTATTTCCTGTGGTATGGTCCACTTGAGATTTTTATTTTACTCGTTTTTGGTCTCATCCCTTAAAATGGGCTGAAAAAACGGATGGTTGGTGTGGATAAAGCACATACATTATGGTGGGACCCACAGAGCCTTTACACTAGCTTTTTGGTTGCTGTATGGAGCTCAAAACCATTTGAAACTGAATGCGACTTTTTTCCTGTTATTGATAGAGTGGTATTCTCCGCAGAGGCCAGGGAGAGAACTGAATGAGAGAAGGAAAAAAGAGCAAAGGCCAATCTAATGGGAGAATTGATGACACGTTGACTGCCTTCGGGACTATAAATTATAAGCAAACGTCTAACCCCCGGGGCGGACCCCAACCCAGTAGCCAACCCGCGTCCCAAAATATTAGCATAGTCCAAAACTTCCGTAGCCATCACAATGTTTCAACGGTTGACGCTCAATGTTCACTGTTTCCCATCATTCAGCCCATTTAAATTTTAGATCTGCCTCATTTTTTAGCCCATGTATTAAAATGAGCTAGCAAAATGAATGAACGTTGTGGATTTCTCACAAACATCACGCTGGCCCAACCTAGCTTCCGTCACAGGAACTTCCTTAGGACAGGTGACGCAGGCAATCCGCGTCCGGCACCGTTCCAGCTTCCAGCGATCCAAACTGATAGGATGGGCCGCAGTGTGGATGGAAAATGCACAAAAAATCTCTGGATGGAAAGAAATAGCGGTTGAGAAAGAAAACGCGACATGGGTTCACATCCGACCAGAAAAAAAGGACAAATATCATCTGCCAGGGATCTTCCAACTCAGAGGATTTTTGGTGCATGGATCATCAACGGTTAGGAGTATCGCATCAACGGTTTGGATAACTGAACCATAGTCCTGCTTGTTCAAACTCAAAATCTGAACGCACGGCACCAAACCATGGGCACTGTAAAGGTCGAGTGTAAACCGTGAAGCGTGAACATTGACTAATTTTATCACAGCTGTCCATAAGCCAGCCCTTCGATGGTTAGGATCGCTCGTCGGTGCAATTTTTTGCACAGCTACATGGCCCACTTGGTGAATGGTTCTGATTCTCCTGACTACCAGGCAGTTCTGGCGGAATGTTTGCGTGTGGGGAGGGCAGTGGGTGGGTCCGCTCGCGGGTCAACTGACCCGACCCCCTGCTGAGGCGGGTAAGGGGGAAGTAAATGGACCGTGGGTTGGGTTTGATTTAGAAATGGGGCCTGTTTAAGTAAATGGGTTGGGCTCGGGACGCATTCCTCTCAAATGGTTTTTTTAATGGGATGGGCCAGATGACCCAACCCAGATCTCGAATAAATACACACAACGCATGACTAATCGGACCAGGCTGGCATAAATTTAGTCCCATTTTGAATTCTTAAACACAAGTGTACTAGTGCCAGATCAGTTGAGTTGAGCCCAACCCGTTTGCAATTACATGGGTCAGGTTAGATTAGGCTGGAGTTTTTGGTAACTGGACAAGGTCGAGCTCAAGCCAGAGTTCTTGGACCGTTTAATAAACAGGTCAGGGTCAGGGTCAGGGTCAGGGTCAGGCTAACCTCAACTGGGCCAAACCAATCCATCATCACCCATATTGGTAGGGCACCTTTGGGAATTCTGGTGTGTTAGAAACGCCTATGGTTAACTAAACCATTTTATATGATGGACCTCATCGTCGATGGGCCACAAACAAAAAGGACTCCACTATGTAAGATGATCCTAGCCATCAGATTTTTTTCCCCTTCTGGTCCACCAATTGAAGACTAGGATAATTTTTCAGAAGAGGGGAATTTTAGGGTGCATTGTCTATCGTTTCAATGGTCTACTATATCAATATCAATGGCTTGGCCACAAAGTCACTAGCACAAACCGAAAACCAGAAATGCTCCTGACCAAAATTCAGCTGCATCATCATCATCATATATTATCACCTCTGACATACACAACAGGATGCTTCCGCTACTAACAGTTGTGGATGAGAATTTCGTGCAACCAGATGCATTTGGGGTCGCCTTGGTGTATGTTTCGCTATTGGATTCTCTAGAAATCAGACTGATCCAATCATCAGAAGGGCCACAGCACAGAACATACAAGTTTTAAACATCCATGAAGTTTTAGACGTATTCTCCTACTCACAATTATCATTGGGCCTTTGCCTCGATGAGGGGCCCCGTGTGAGGGGGCAGGCAGCACACGTGTCAAAGATCGGGCCATTCATTGTATAAGGTATACTGTGAGACGGATAGAAAATAGAAAGAGGAAAGCGGTGGGCGTGACATAACTGGGCTGGTCCATCTAGACAGGGTACACTTAACATACACCAGAGACCAAAAAAAATAAAATTGGTCTATCGATGGGCAAGTCAAACATGTATAGAAAAATGGACACCTAGAGAAAGAGTCCAATAGTCCAAACTCGACTTACATGTGGTGGCTCACTTGATGAGTGTACTAGCTTAATTTTTGGTACATCGCATGTTCATAAACACATGCCAGGGGCCTGTTTGTATACAACCTCATAAGCAGCTTTTTTTACTTATGGCAGCAAATAAATTACTTTTTTAATAAAAATTAGTACCAACCTTTGCAAAAATAACTTATTAGCTTAAATTTACTTATATAGCCTAATTAAAAAAAATTAACTTTTTGTTTATTTTACGTCTCTCTCATCTCTCCATGTCTCTCTTTCTCATCTCTCCACGTGATGCACGGTGGCCTTGCATGATGAACAGTTCACATCAAAGGTGGGCCCCACATAACAGACAGTCCATATCAAAGCTCAGCCCCTAAAGATGAATGGCCCACATCCAAAGCAGCCCCTCGCGTGATGGATGACTCGCTTGTAAGGTGGGGTCCACACAAAGGATGGTCCACATCAAAGGTGATCTCTAGTGGATATTAAAGGCAGGCCTCAAATGATGGATGACCCCATCAAGGTGGGTTCCACAATGGATGGGTCACATCAAAGGTTACCTTTGATGATAAATGGCCCATATCCAAGGCTATGAACAACCCACTTCAAAGGTGGGTCCCACATGATGGATTGGTCCACATCAAAGGTAGGCTCCATATGATGGGTAGTGGACATTGACAGTGGCCTTGCATGATCAATAGCCCACATCGAAGGCAGGGCCGATGGCCCACATTGAAGGTAAGCCCCATGATGGACGGACGGTTCACATTGAAGATATAAGAAACCAAACAAACTTTTCTACTTTTTGGTTGATAAATATGTTGTTTATCAAATGTACTCATAATGTACTCATCTATTGAATAAGTAGAGACCAAAAGAAGCTACTTGAGGCATAACTTAGCAAAAGGACTTACTAATGGTCAGATCTCTGATTCATGTTGCATCCCCTCATGTGAGGGGCCCTTGTTGATTGGTCGGTCCAGATTAGACTATATAATGCGAAAACAACACTAGGACCTGAACCTTAAGTTAAATTGATCATAACGGATATCGCTGGGGATTTTGAAGACCAATAACCACAATTAGTTTTAGATTAGGACTGCAACTTGGGTTTCAGGTTGAGCAAATTCAGATTAGAAGGTTTAAGTCAGGTTGGGAACAATCACTTGTATTTGAGTCAGATCAGGTTGGGTAATTCCAATTGGGTTTCGGTTGGGCACCTTTCTGGACAGGTCGGGTCCTATTACAAGTTGACCCTCAACCCCGACCCAACCCACCAGAGTTGCACCCCTACTGTTTCATTGTAATTACATTTTAAAAGGGAATCACCCTTTCATTATAATCTACACCCAAGATGCAGATGGAAACCACAAGCAGTGAGAATTAAGCCCACAGGCCACAGCTCCACCTCAAGGAGGGGAGACATAACTGACTCAACGGCCAGCCTGGAGTCTCACGCATCTCATCCTTTGAGAATGGGCATAGCATGCTTTTGTTGTATTTAATTCCCATGGAAGGAAATGGATGCATGCAAAACAATCAGGGTAGGGGGAATTAGCAGATCCCTTATAAAATGGCTTAGTAACATTTTCAAAGACACAGAACAGAATGATGAATGATGAAGTTAAAACCACTCCATACCACCTCAACAGAGCTTAAAAAATCATAAACATGTCCTTCCAAAAAAAAAAAAAAAAAAATCATAAACATGAGTACTGTCTGCCATGCCTATCTAAAATGCCAAGGAAAAAAGATCTTTTTATTAGACATAATTGTTCAGAAGATAAAATTCAGTCTTCCACAACTTCTTTATAACACGAGTAATAAAGAACAAAAACAAAGGAAAACCTCCCAATAGTTATGTTTCAGAGAAAAAGTATAGACATGCCAATATACAGAAAAAGGTGAAGTCAAACAGCTCTCCCTATGCTAATTCGAGGATTGAACTGGCTTTGCAGAGCCAATCAATAAAGAAAATGCACCAATTTGCAAACCAATCAATAATACAAATGTTCCCATTCCAGAGCACTAGAGTACAAAGGCAGGACAAGGAGACTATCTTCACAGGAATTTGAGGTTGAAAAACTTACGTGAAGTTATTCAGCAGATGGTGGTGCAGACAATGTAAAGTTTAAGAGGAAGCCAAACATAATACCAATGAGTCCAACAAAGGCAGCAAAAGTCAAGGAGAAGCCCTCGTCACCTCTGCGGTTCCTACGTCTC
This sequence comes from Liriodendron chinense, assembly GCA_003013855.2. NCBI lineage: Eukaryota > Viridiplantae > Streptophyta > Magnoliopsida > Magnoliales > Magnoliaceae > Liriodendron > Liriodendron chinense. The sequence continues at coordinate 5,297,226 of PVNU02000637.1, read as the reverse complement.
TTCAGCATCTCCTGAATCATTATCCCACCAAAATATCACAAAGAATTCCAGGGGGGGGGGGGGGGGGGGGGGGGAATCATCCATAACATTGCTCGAGGGAGATCTTAAAAGCCTAAGTATGACGCTGGTGACTCTCTATGTAATGTGAAATTGGGAACATAAGCCATGTACCCATAACTTATGCACCCATTTCACATGTAATACTTTTTTTCTTTGGCTGTGTGTCCAATATGTGGGCTGGGGGTGATAATGTACAGTGTATAACTAAATCATCCACACAATTTGGAAAGATCAAGCTGACACTGACCCCAAATACCTAGGAAAAAGGATTGGATAATTATGTTGATGATGATACATTGATCATAGTCAGATCATCGTTTGATGATAATGGTACGGAGGGGTTACCACCTGCTTGGTGGACCAACCTGGTAAGTGGTATGCCCCACAATAACACTAATATCAGATGATGAACATTCCGCAACAGAAGAAGATTCAATTCATATTGTATGCACAAGATCATTTCCTATAAACAAGGAGTCCATGGATGGGTTTAGTGCCAGCTTATCATTTTATTAAAAGCCGTCTCCAATGCCATCCCAAGTGTCCATCCAAGTTAGGTGACCACTGACAGATGCAGTAGAATGAGGTCCCTCACAATTCACAATGTCAGTCTTGTCCTTCTTCTTTTTTTCAGTATGTCATAGCTATTGGAGATGGAAAATAGAGTGCTAGCATGCAACATATGCTGCATAAAAGTTCTATGCAGTTCCATGGAGCACACAATGAACATGAGGTTTTGCATAAAAGTTCTATGCAACATATACTGCATAAAAGTTCTATGTAGTTGGCACACAATGAACACAACGTGGACTGGTTATAGGCCAAAAATCACAGTGATTGGACAACTCTGCCCAATCCAATTTCCTTCACAGGGTCACTAATTGGATGCTCGGTCCAATCCCCTTGATGTTTGCTATATAGTCCATCTGTGCGATGGTCCACCAGCACAACAGCTCCAATCACTACAGTGTTTGCCAAATGCACCATGGGAAGGGTGTGGCATAGAAGTTTTTTTTTTTTTTTTTGGTGGGGGGGGGGGGGGGGAGATGGAATTCCCTCATAGGGCACACAATGAACACAACAGGGACTGGTGGCCAAAAATCACAGTGGATTCCCTCATGGAGCACACAATGAACACAACATGACTGGTGGCAAAAAATCACAGTGATTGGACAACTCTGTCCAATCCAATTTCCTTAAAAGGGTCACTAATTGGACGCTACCTTGGTCCAATCCCCTTGATGTTTCCTATATAGACCATCTATGCGATGGCCCACCAGCTACGACAGCTCCAATCACTACATGTTTGCCACATGCACCATGGGAAGGGTGTTGCGTAGAAGTTTTGTGGAGAGAGAGAGGGTTGGGTGAGGGGGATTCCCTCATGGGGCACACAATGAACACAACACGGACTGGTGGCCAAAAATCACAGTGATTGGACAACTCTGCCCAATCCAATTTCCTTCACAGGGTCACTAATTGGATGCTACCTTAGCCCAATCCCCTTGATGTTTGCTATATAGCCCATCCATGCAATGGGCCACCAGCACAACAGCTCCAATCGTTTGCCACATTCACCACAGTGTTGAATAGAAGTTTTTTTTTTTTTTTTTGAGGGGGGGTTGCGAGAGAGTAATTTCGGCATCTAATTATCCAATTTCTTATGTAATGCAAAGTAAACAAGCCATCATTATCATTTCCAGGCGTTTGTTTAATCAACAATTACTGCTCGTAAATTGAGAGTCAAAACCGCTTGAAAAGGAATTAGGGTAAAGGAAATTGTAATCATTACATTTTTCACATTATAAAAATACCATTTTTACAGTGATTTCTGGGTGAAACAAACAATGTAGCAAAATCATCGTTGCAGTCAAGTGTAGGTGATGTCACCACACAATTACAAAAGTAACCATTACCCATTTAAAGCCATTTACCATTGTAATTGCAAAACCAAACAGGCCCTAAAAAGACATTAACAAATTCGGACAAAAAACTGAGAATGAAAAGTTTAGGTTTTAATACCGATTCAACTAAAAACATGAAGTCAGAAAAACAGCTATATATGCACATATATGCGTGCTATATTGTATAGGAATACGAACAAAATACAAAACTTCAATTGAAATGGATAGAATTTCTATATGCATGATAAGAACGTAGGTAATAAATAGCAGGTTAGTCATTCTTTGATTCTCTTTAATCATTTCTTTTCAAATAGATCCACATATACAGTGATCTGTCTTCACTAAAAAAATTCACCTTCTACTCAATTTCTATTAATGGATGCATGCCAAGCACCTATATCAGTTTCAAATCAGCCATAAAAGTGTTTTTTTTTTTGTTGAAAAAAATGCATTTCTTTGGACAAAATAAATAAGTTTAGTAACTAGGCTTCAAATGTTGAACCAATTACATGAGTCTTTTTCATAAACATAGTTTAAAATGGAGTTTTGTAACCATGCTTGACTTGTTGGGCATGAATATATTATGATTGAACTTTCTTAGTCATTTTAAATCAGATTACCATAAGGCCTCGTACTAGAATTACGAGCACCCTATACAATCAGAAAAGTAAATACAACTTCATAACCAGATTTGAGATCTTCAAATGATCAGATTGCCTCAAGGTAGAGACATATTAACACTAGGGGAATGACCAGGCTTCGAGCCAACTTGTTCTCCTTACCATGCCTTGCAGGTAGGAATGTTGAAGGTACCCCATAAATACATACATATACATGTGTGTGTGTTTTTTTTTGAGGGGGGGGGGGGGGGCTATCGTCGATCCAAACAGTTCATTCATTCATCCAATTAGGAGCAAGCCGTGGTGAAAAAATCAAGCCAATCGGGGATCCTAAGCTTCCGACTAAGATTGACCGGAGAAACAAAATAGGTGCAATCACCATATTGAAAAATCTAGTAGATAGATCCCACTTTTGTATTTCTTATGATTCTAAAGTAACGCTTTGATTTGATGATTCTAACCATGTGATTTATGGCTTGTAAACAATGGACGGTTTAGGATCACCCTATCAGGGTGATTCTTGCACCATGGCATATGTATGTATGTATGTATCAGATTACTAAAAAAAAAAAAACAAACACCCACCCACCCCTACATATGTTTGTATGAGATTCCTAAAAACAAATGAAGATCAAATATCATGTGATCATACCAGTTCCTGTTGCAATTGCTGAGTTAGTTTACGAGCAGAATCCCTTTCCTCCTTGAGACGCTGCAATGCTTGGAACTAAACATGAAAGGACATATCTACGTAAATGCACAAGACAGTCCGAATACAAAGCATGGTGTGAAACAACACAAGCTGCTATAGAGACATTAGGAAGGCAACAAATTATCTTGGAGAATATATTTTAAAAAAAGAAGGCAAAAGTGTGCATGTTAAGCATCCTTTGCTGAAGAATCATAAATCATGTGCCCTCAATAATTACAAGACAAACACAAAGGTCCTTCTTTGAGCAGCAACTTGAAATGCTCATACAGTATCCTTCTCTGTTTCACCCGGTGAAGGCATTAACAGACTTCTAGCAAGAAATTAAAGCTTCGATAATGCAGTTAATTCCTCACAGAAAAAAAAAAAAAAAAAAAAAACAGATAATCAGACAAGAATGACATGAAAGTGCTATTGGAACAGTGACAATTTTCAGTACATATATGTTAAGCCAATTATTTCTAAGAAAGACTTCGATACTCCGGCAGAGTGTGATGGTTCACACTCATGTGCTCAAGAATCGTACACATGGAATCCAACTTGGGTTCAGTTTCAACAATTTAACCTACACCTACAAAGGTTGAATCCAATTTTTAATAAGTAGTTGCGGACTTGTGGATTTTTCCTGTCATTTGAATAAGAAGTCAAACAACTATGACTAAATGCATCAAAGGCATCACCCATTGGCCATTATTCAGTCATTACCAAAAAATTCAATGGTGCAGTTTTGACCAAGGTATACAAAAATGGTAATGGTGACCATAATGGGCAGACTTCTGGCCGTTACAATAGGGGCTCTAATGGCCGTTATGGCCCCGTAATGGCACTGTTATTTATTTATTCTTTTTAACATTGTTATGGCCCTGTAATTTCTAAGGAAGAAACTGTAAAGGTGCCATATCGGACCGTTACGTTCCTGTATCAGACCATTACACCCCTGTATCAACCCGTTACAAGCCTGTAACAGCCGTTAGGCCCGTTACGGTCCCGTTACAGGCCATTTTAGTCAGAACGGGTGTTAGTGTTACAGCCTATAATGCAAAACGGATCTGACCGTTACTGTTATGCAATGGCCATTACATAACCCGTTTTTTAATGCCATGGTTTTGGCAGGCTTCATCAATTTCCATAGCATAGAGAACCTATGCATTGACAATTGACATAGAAAAATGCACTATAATCAACAGAATGAAAGAAAGGCAAGATGTTGACTCCATGCAAAAGTAAAGACAAACAGAAGAAACCATTACTCACATCTTCAATGCTTGAGCAGATGTCCATCTGGCAAATGAAAAAAAAATAAAAATTAGGCCGTTGAAAATATTATACCAAACCAAGAAGACCAAAAGAAAGATAAGAGATTTAGGTGCACTGACGAAAGAAGATCTTACAGAAACTACATCAGAATTATGCTTTGTGCTCCTTGATGAAGTAAGTAATGATTCTGATTCAGAACCGGAAGGAGTAGTATAAACAACCTTCAGCTTGCGTTCCTCTATTACTTTTCCATCATCTTTATTGAACTGTACGAAATAAACATAATCACCTCCAGATTTAAAACTAAAAAGAATGAGGGAAAGAAGGAAAGAAAGAAAACAAAAGAATTTATTAGGACATTGTTCTCTGACTAGTAGAATCTTACTGCATCTTGGGGGATCTCATCAATGTCCGTAGTTGGAGGCACTTTCGTACTCTGCAGGAGAAATTTATCTCTACATTGCATATCGGGGGGATACTCTCTTTGTGCTTGGAGGGTGACTTAAGATCAGAGTCATCAAACAGAAATTAAATTCAAAACCAATGCCAATATGCAGACAGCATGTTTGCTAGAACATGATACAACAAAACAAAAGAAGCACCTGTCACAACACATGAGTCCCATGGTTGTATGATGCCAGTGTTGGGTCTCACAAAATACTTCTTGGGTGATGTGGTTTTAACCTAGTCAAGCAAAAAACAACCAAGTTTGACACAAATTAATCTATATTCTACAATAGCTTCGCGATGGCATTATCAAGAGAAATGTAACCAGAAGTTCAAGAAAAGTACCTTAAAGGCAACATGATGTTCGGTTTTGTTCAGTACTTTGAGATCGCAAAAGCATTGCTTCTCAAGCTCAACTGGCCATAGGAAAGCCATTGACCATAAGTTCAAATTCCACAAGTCTTTAGAAAGAAAAATTGTGAAACAAAAAAACATACAAACACAATAGCTATGGAGCAAGGGTACTAATACAGTGCCTGACAGCAGCTGAACATGGAATGTGGATAGCAACTGAACATAAACATGTGATATGGACAGCAACCAATGGTGACTTGCACAGAGAAATCTACTATACATACAAAATACCAGTTGTAACCAGATTCATGATTAGAAATACAATTCAAAAAGACTTTTTTTTTTCCATTATCTTCTATTTTGGTATCAGAGCAGGTTCTTCTACTTCCTTGCCATAATACAACTAAAATCGGGTTATTCCTTTTCATTCTTGATTCAGGTGTGTAAAACACTTGTTTTCTATCCTTATGTTTATCTTAAACAGTTTATATCCTTAAACTTGTCTTCTTCCTCTTCTTGCTCCAGGCTTCTTCAAGTCCTTCGCCCCTTCCTATTACTAATATTTCACAATTTGTTTCGCTTAAACTAGATGGCTCCAACCATCTTTTTGGCGGGATCAGTTGGAGATAGTTGGGGTTCATAATGATAAGCACTGATCTCATTGGTCATATAGATGGAACGATATCTCAGCCCCCAAAGACTCTAATTTTGATAAAACATTGCCTAATTCGAAATACAGTGAGTGGCATAAGTTTGATCACTTTGTCAAACCTTGCATCAAAGCAACCTTAATTAAATCTCTCTTAGCTCCAATACTTGGCCTCACTTCTGCAAAGGCGGCATGGGATGCTCTTGAGAAGTTATTCCAATAACAATCTATGACTCATATAACCTTTCTCAAAACCGAACTCCACATTGTGCAAAAAGGAGTGTTAACCATTACAAACTACCTACGAGGCTACAACTTGTTGAATACCTAGCAGATTCTCTTACAATAACTTATCTATGTTTGGTAGAAAGTGAAATACCAGTTGAAATACACCTCAGAAAATGTGATTTCATGCAAGAAATTCAACGGGGATTGCGCGCACATCATCTTTGTGGGACTCCCCGTGATGTATGTGTTTGGTCCACACCGTCCATCCGTTTTACCAGTTCGTTTTGGGGCATGACCCCAAAAATAAAGCAGACTCTAAGCTCAAGTGGACCACGCAACAGGAAACAACACCCAAAATGATGTCCACCGTTGAAAGTTAGATCCTTCTTAGGGCCCACAGGTACGTGCATCTATCATCCAACCTGTTCATATGGTCACACAGACATGGATTAAGGGAATACACATATATCAGCTTGATCCAAAACTTTTGTGGCCCCCAAGAGGTTTCCAACAACAGGCATTCACTTCCCTCTGTTTCCTGTGGTGTGGTCCACTTGTGCTTTGGATCTGCCTCACTTTTGGGCTCATTCCCTAATATGAGCAGGTAAACCCCACAGTTCAGGTAAAACAAATGGATAGCGTGGATCATACACATATATAATAGTAAACCCCACAGTTTTTGTTCACAATCCATTTTCTGCCCTCGGTTTTAGTCATACTTTCCACCCAAACAGACTCCCTGTCAACATCAACTTTGATATTGCTGCTGCAATTACATATGCAAGTAATGATAAACTATTTACATGTAATTGAAAAATCAAACACCCCCTAACTTGGTTTGCTACACCTTGAAGGGATTTGGACCAGAATACGGTCCATTCATTACCATGATTGAGAATCATATTCCACCCATCACTATTGGTGAATTACATGCTAGCCTTTTAGCTCATGAACAAAGCCTTAGCCACGTGTATCAGTGTATGGAACCTCAACTTCGCCCATTGTTGATCATAATGCACAAAAAAATTATACACTGCCAACCCTTCTACTGGTCGCCTCAAAGGTTTAACAACAATAACCATTGTGACTCCTCTAATCATATCTATAGTTCAATCAAACTAACTGTAATGACTCAAGGTTTTGAGAGCTTTCATGTCGACTTGCATTAATTCAAGCATACATGCGCACACCCACCCATTCATCCATGCATTCACGCATACATGCATCCATCAATCTGTGTAGGGTGTGACCATTAATAGGCATGATAGATCTGTTTAGTTTAATCATTGATTTGGGTAATTACTAATTATATGATTTGCATATATATATGTATGCATGCGTATGTACACATTCGCTCTCACCACTCACAATACCACCCATTAATTCATAAACTAACCTCATCTAACTGTTAAACATACACTAAACCTACCTGATCATGACCCATGGCCCGTGTATCAAAACCACCCAATGAGGACCTTATATTTACACTAAAAATCTGCCCAAATAAGATTCCCCACTTGTACACTAAATCGGCTCATTCTAAACTATCCAATCTCGAGCTAAATTGACCCATAGCAACTCGCGAAGTTTGATATCAATCCACCTTCATTTGACCCATGATTTTTACCATAGACTTGCATAATTAACAACCGTTGAACCTATGATTTAGATCAACTCTTTGAGCCATGTGATGACGTGCCTAAACCATCCAAAACAATCCAACCGAGAAGGTGGACCAATCCTTCGATTCTTACCCTTAACCGACGTATACAAATCCTTCAACTCTATCATCAATTTTAGGCCACTCATTCATCAATATTCATATCTGCAAGTATAATTACTCAATCATCAGACCGACCATAGAGATACCTAATTAACTGTAGAGATATCCACTCATATGATCATGCTGACTCCTCTAATCATATCTATAGTTTGACCAAATTAACTTTGGCCAAAACTTCATCAGCCGTCTGTTTCTTCTTTTGGTGGTCAACAGTTCTTCATTCCTCGACCTATGGTTGGAACTGACTCTCAAGGCCAATCATCAGTTAAATGCCAAATCTGTCATAAGCAGGGCCATTCGGCCAGCAAATGTTATTCACAATATGCAGCTAGTCACAACAGTAATTTCAACAACAACAATACGATTACTCTAACTCAAGCCTTTGTCGGTTTGCACGTGAATCCACAATCTTCCTAACCAAGATCTTCTATTCCTATCAATGGTCCTAGGTACCTAACTCTAGTGCAACATCACACTGTGACCTTTGATCCTGCAATTCTACAGCAGTCTACTAATTACTCTAGCTCAAATCAGGTTTTTGTCAGTGATGGTAAGTGACTCTCCATATTTGATATTGGTTCAACCACAATTCCTACATCTATATAAAACTTATCCCTTAAGAATGTTTTGGTGGTGCCAAATCTTACATAAAATTTATTATCTACTTCCAAATTGACATGTGATAATAACTACTCGATGGAATTTGTTTCCTTGGCATTTTTTTGTTAAGGATCTATAAAGCGGAACAACGATGTTGACGGGTCCACCCAAGGGTGATATTTATGCTTTACTAAAATCATAGGACTCTACAATGAGTGCAGATGTGGCTTTTTTAGAGAACGAGCACCGGCACATGTGACACCAGCATCTAGGACATCCATTATCTTGTGTTCTACATCAGATTCAACATAGTGAGAAAATAGAATTTCAGATTTTTTTACGTGTCAACATGGTGACTCTCAAGGCCAATCATCAGTTAAATGCCAAATTTGTCATAAGCAGGGCCATTCGGCCAGCAAATGTTATTCACGATATGCAGCTAGTCACAACAGTAATTTCAACAACAACAATATGATTACTCTAACTCAAGCCTTTGTCGGTTTGCACATGAATCCGCAATCTTCCTAACCAAGATCTTCTATTCCTATCGATGGTCCTAGGTACCTAACGCTGGTGCAACATCACACATGACGTTATGACCTTTGATCCTTGGAATTTTTTCCTTGGCATTTTTTTTGTTAAGGATCTATAAAGCAGAACAACAATGTTGACAGGTCCACCCAAGGGTGATATTGATGCTTTACTAAAATGATAGGACTCTACAATGAGTGCAGATGTGGCTTTTCTTAGAGAACGAGCACCGGCACGTGTGACACCAGCATCTAGGACATCCATCATCTTGTGTTCTACATCAGATTCAACATAGTGAAAAATTAGAATTTCAGATTTTTTTACGTGTCAATGAGGTTTGTGAGTCTTGACAATCAGCAAAAAGTAAGAAACCTCCATTTAGTTCTTCAATTAGATAGTCTATTTCACCTTTGGAGCTTATACAGTGTGATTTGTGGGGACCATCCCTAATTGCCGCTGTTAGTGAATTTCATTCTTATATTATATTTTTTAATGAGTATAATAGTCGTCACACTTGGATATATCATTTACATGAGAAACCTGATGTATTATCTTGTTTTCAACACTTCAAGCTGATGACCGAGGATTTATTTTCTACTACTATCACGTACTTTCAAGGTGACAGAGCACTCGAGTTAACATGTGGGTCATTTAAACAATATTTAGGTAAGTGTGGAATTGTTTCTAGAGTCTCTTACCCCCATGCTCCAGAGTAAGTGGGGTTGTTGAACAAAAACATAAACACATCATAGAAATGGGATTATCATTACTCTTTCAAGCTCACATGCGAAAATATTGGCTATAAGCTTTTTTTACTGTTGTATATCTTATTAATCATCAACCTACAACAGTTCTGCAGAGTTGCTTTCCTCATCAGGTTCTATTTGGATCACCTCCTGATTTTTTTAGAGGTGGATCACCTTCTGATTACTCTTTACTCAAGAGTATTTGGCTGCTAGTGTGTCCCCTATTTGTATTCCTATCAAAAGGACAAGCCAAGTCTGAAATTTGTTTCATGTGTCTTCATGGGTTACAATCTCTATCACGAAGAGACCGCTGTCTCAATCATCAAACCAGCCACATATATATTTCTCGCCATGTCACTTTTAAGGAGACCTAATTTCCTTTTTTAGACACAACCTCTACCTTCACCGACTCTACTACTTTATCCTCCACTGTGCTTCTACCCATTTCAGCTTCCTCTCCTAATATTGGGCCACCACTTCAGCAATCTAGTTTGGGTAGACATGCTAAACCTTTGGTCTCTTCAACTGTCAGAAATGTTTCAATTGATCATGATCCTTTACCAATTTCAGCTCTTTCATCTTCTCAATCTTCAGTTCCAGCTCCATTTTCTTCTAGTCACCATCACATGGTTACACGAAATAAGATGGTAAATGTAAGCTCAAGGTTCCATTTACTTTACTTCGTCATCCTATTCCAGCAGTGTTTGTGGCAATGCTTCATCTTCACCTTTTGAACGTACTACTTACAAGGTGGCTGCTAAAAACCATAATTGGGTCGATGCAAAGAATGATGAATATGGTGTTTTGCAACGCAATAACAAATAGTCCTTTGTATCCTATCATCCTGCTATGAATATAATCAGTTGCAAATGGGTCTACAAAATTAAGCATCACATTGACGGTTCCATAGAAAGGTATAAAACACGTCTGGTAGCCAAGGGGTTTAATCAACAAAGTGGTGTTGATTTTACTGACACGTTTTGCCTTGTTATGAAGCCCGCAACTATACAGACAGTTCTCTCTATGGCAGTGTCTCGTAACTGGTCTATCCGCCAACTCGACGTTAAGAATGCTTTCTTCCATGGTATACTCAATGAGGGTCTATATGCAGCAACTTCCTTGATTTATGAGTCAAATGCATCCTCCACGTCTGTCGACTCCACAAAGCAATTTATAGACTTCACGAGGCGACTCAAGCATGGTTCCAGAAGTTTGGTCCATTTCGCTTTCATGTTGGATTTTATCATAGTATTGCTGACTCATCAATATTTTCTTCTCACTTTGAAGCTAGTATGGTCGTTCTGCCATTATATGCTAACGACATCCTCTTAATGGATGATAGTTCCTCTTTATAGACATCTTTTATTACTCAACCTGGATATGAGTTTTCTATGCCCAACCTTGGTGAACTGAATTGTTTCTTGCGTATTGATGCCACTCGTTGCTCACATGGTCTCACCCAAACCAAGTATACACTCGATTTTCTAGCATGAGCTAAAATGACTAGTTGTAAACTTTACGACACTCCAGTGGCTTCAGGATCCAAGATGCCTTTAAATGCTGGTCTTCCTTTAGCTGACCAACGTGAGTATCATCATCTTATTGGCTTCACTTCAGAATTTAATTCTGACGCATCCAGACTTGTCATACTTGTTTAACCAAGTTTTTCAATTCACGCATGCCCCTAGGACTGAACATCTACAAGCAGTTAAGCATATAATTTGTTACCTTAAAGGCACTCTTGGCTCGAGCATTGTTATTCGTCCCGGTAAGCTCTCTCTCTCATAGCTACGTATTTAGATGTTGATTGGGCTGGATGTCCAGATACCCATTGTTGTACTACTGATTTATGTACTTATTTCGGCCCTAATCTTCCATCTTGAGGCTCTAAGAAACAACCTACAGTCTCATGCTCCAATGCTAAAGCAGAATACAAGGCTCTCACTGTTACCATCTCAGACATGCTATGGCTATCTTACTTCAAGATCTTCATGGTCCTCTTCAGTTACCTTTCATTCTACACTGTGACAACATTAATGCTACTTATATGGCTGATAATTCTGCTTTTCATTCCCGTACCAAACACATAGAAGTGGACTGCCATTTTGTACGGGATCTTATCACGAATACGACACTTCAAGTTCAATTTGTTTGCTCCGATTCACAACAGGCGAAGATATTCTCACCAAAGGCTTATGTAGTCCTAGCTTTCTGCATCCAAATTGATGTTCGTACCACCTTCAGTTTGCAAGGGAGTAATGCAGTAACTGACGGCAACTGAACATGGGACGTGGTCAACAACGTATCATGGAAAGTGGATAGTAACTGAAAGCAACTGAAGATGGAATGTGGACAACAACTGAACATGGGACGTGGACAGCAACCAATGATGACTTGTCTAGAGAAATCTACTATATATATGAAATACCCAATTGTAACTAAAGTTAGGATCAGAAATACAATTCTAAAAGACTTCTTTTCATCTCTTCTATTTGGTACTAGTATGATTTAAAGCTTCCTGCCTTCTGATATTCTTCTCCATGTGTGTGTTTTCCATGCGTACATGTGTGTTCAAAAGACTAACATGGCATGGAAATGGGTCTTTCAATTTTACGAGTTTGACTTGGTTAAGTAAACAAAGAGTTCGTTGATTTATTAAAACTAGGGGGTATAGCACGTGCAACTTATGTGGAGAGGGAAAAACAGAAAGAGACTTGAAGGAAAGGGTGTGGCTACACACATTGGGGGTTATAGACAGATGTAAAGAGAGAAGGCTTTCGACGTTGGGCTACTCAGGACCACTTTTTCTAGTTTTGTGGCCCACTAAAGATTTAGATCTACCTTATTTTTGGGCCAGCAATTGGCATATTAACATGGGCAGGTGCAACAAATGTACAGTGTGGATGTTACATAGTCATCACAATGTGCCCAACAATGCATTTGTCGCATGGTCCCCTCATACCACAATTACATTAAGCATGGGCTAGAGGAAGAGAAGTGGGAGCGGCCTACTCTCATCAATGAATTGAAAAAATAAGATAAGAAATACCCCTCGGCTAAAGAGCCAGCCACATCAAAAAACTACTTGTTAATGCCCTTCCAAAGTTGATAAGGGATTTCTCTAACAAAAATCCCTTACAAAATAACTTCCTGCGCTCTAGATCGAATCATTTCGAAAGTGGAAGGTGCCTTTGTAGAAGGAAGGCAAAATTTTGGAAAGCTCTCTTATTGCCAACAAGGTGATCAACTTACGTCACAAGGAAGGCAAAGGGGGTGTAGTTTGCAAGCTGGATATGGAAAAAGCATATGATCATGTAGATTGGAATTTCCTTGATTACATGCTTGTTCGCATAGGCTTCGGAGTCAAGTGGAGGAGCTGGATTCAAGAATGTGAGGGATCAGCGAAATTCTCAATTCTTATCAACAGGTCGCCGAAGGGCTACTTCAAATCCTCCAAAGGTCTAAGGCAAGGTGATCCGCTATCCCCCTTCCTATTTGTCGTGGTAGCTGAAGCATTGAGTAGAATTTTACAACAAGGCTCTTCTCAACATCTATTCAACGGCTTTAAAGTAGGCTTGGGGGACTTCCAGGTATCTCACCTCCAATTTGCAGACAACACAATTTTATTTTGTGATCCGGATGCAACGCAACTTAGGAACCTTCATATGGCTTTATGATGGTTCCAGATGGTCTCGGGCCTTGCGGTTAACTTGCAAAAAACTTCATTGCTGGGTATTCGTCTTCATAATTAGAAGGTATGGGAGCTGGCAGATGTTTTTGGATGCCAAGTGGAATCCTTCCCTACGACATACTTGGGCCTCCCATTGTGTATTGGTAAGGTGAAGAAGAGCTCTTGGGATCCAGTCATTGAAAGATTTGAGCGGAAATTGTTAGGCTGGAAAAGCAACACATTATCTTTGGGTGGCCGTATCACCCTTTTGGTAGCAGTGCTATCCAATCTCCCCATATATTTTATGTCTTTGCTCAAATGTCCCATGGGGGTTATCGACAATTTGGAGAAGAAGAGGAGCGTTCCTTTGGCAAGGTGGAGGAGATAAGAAGAAGATCCATCTCATGAAATGGACAAAGGTCTGCAAACCGAAAGAGGAAGGGGGGCTGGGCATCCGCCCATTAGCAACTATGAATGATGCGTTGTTGGGCAAATGGATTTGGAAATTCGGTTTTGAGGATGAGGGATTATGGAAGGAGGTCATTATTAGAAAATATGGGAGGGATGCAGCGGGATGGTGGCCTACTAGCACCGGAATGTATAGGGCAACCGGGATTTGGAAGAATATTCTGAAGTTCAAAGAATCCGCGAGACAAGGCGTGGTTCATGTTGTGGGAAATGGGGAAAGGACAAGATTTTGAAAGGACATATGGGTCGGCAACAAAGCTTTGCAAGAAATTTTCCCTAATCTGGCCCACGTCGCCGTTGATTCGGATATATCAGTTAGTTGTTTTTCTCTTCTGTGGGCCCAAATGGGGTTTGGAACCCGTTATGTAGAAGAGACCTAAGGGAGGTGGAGATCCAAGAATTGGTGGTACTTCTTACTCTTCTTGAAGGGATTTCGGTATCAAATGGGGCTGATTCTCTGCGTTGGAGTAAAGAAAAAACAGGAAAATTCTCGGTGAGATCTTTCCACTCCTTGGCCAATCCCCAAAATGAAGTGACTGCTAGGGCGCACACTTTTCATCTTTAGGCCTATGGCGCACCATCTAAAGTGGCGGCCTTTGCTTGGTTGGTGGGTTGGAATAAGGTGTTAACTATTGATAACCTACACGAGGGATTTTTTTTATCACCAAAGCATGCCATCTCCGCTTGAATGATGAGGAGATGGTTCCGCATTTGTTCATGCATTGCTGATTCTCCAGGGTAGTGTGGTCTCTTATTTTCCAGGTCTTCGGCGTTGCTCGGGTGACCCCGGCTCGCATTGAGGATTTCTTTCGCAAATGGGAGGGAGGGAGGGAGCTTAGGTGGAGATGCAGCTAAAGAATGGAGATTATTCCACCTAGCCGGGTTATGGGCCATCTGGAAGGAAAGAAACCGGAGGTGTTTTAGGGATTTGGCTGCCAATCCTGTGGGGGTTTTTTGTAGTGCCCGATCTTTTGTATGTGAATGGAGGTCTTGCTCCCCCTAATGGTGAGATCGGGTTTGGGAGTAGGTTCTTTTCGGATGCCCATCATCTCGTCGGGTTCTTTGGGTGGTCCTTCCTGTTTTTTTTTCCTTTGTTTTTTTTTTTTTCAGCTGCGGCTGAGTTTTTAATAAATTATCATTATCCTTCAAAAAAAATAAATAAATAACATCCTGCGCAGCTATAGATGCTTAAATTTCATCATAAAACATAATTTTAGTCTGAAGTAACGTTGGCGCACACAGGCCTTCACATAGAATTCAGATTCTCAACAGAGCCCTGCAAAAAAAGGACTCTTGCCAGTGAGACTCCTGGACCAGATGTGTCAATGAGGTCCATTGTGAGATCCGAGGTCCATTGTGAGAGATCCGAGCCACTCGTCATGAGGATGTCATCATGTACATGCTCTTGCCCCAAAATCAGACCAAGTACCACATCATATGGCCAACTCATGGGCAACAAAAAGAGATGGACAATTAATAAAATTCAATCGATGGTCCAATATCAATGTAAAAGTGTGGCCCAACAGATAATCGGACCTGCCTCATTTTTTTAACAGGGCATCTAAACACGGTGGGGCACCTAGTAAGCAGCTCGGATTTTGTACACGTGCCAAATTGGCATACGTTGCACTGGATCATGCGTTCGCGAGACTACTACTGCTTGCTTTTCTACTCCCAATAAGAGAATGATTATTCACATCAAATGTAAAAAAAAATAAAAGAAATAAAAATAAAATATGGTTTCCATTTTTATTAGAGATAAGCATTTTATTCATAACAGGATCAAGCATCGATTTCTTAACTAATCGACAGAATAATCTTCGTAATCGTAACATGAAATTCAACTCAATCAAAATCCAAGAACAAAACCAACGCTTACATTGGAATTTGAGCTCCTCCGGATCAACAGAGATCAACTGGCCACTACCCATCGCTGTTGCCACCAGATCGATCTCGACTGTTACAAAACCTAAAAACTTCCAAACCTGCGATCGAGAAAACCTAGATCGAGATCGGCAGCCGGAGGAAGAATACAGAATCGGGAAAAAGGAGAAAGATAACGGGCCTTCAGGCACGAAAAGCGGACGCGTGTGGCAGCAGAAGCGCGACTAATATACGCTCCAACGGATGGAGAATATCGGATTGCTCGGTCAAAATCCGCCAAGAAATTCCGTCGGATTCGGATTGAGAAATTATATGAATGGAAAGAATCAGAGGTTGGAATCGTTCGGTTCTTAAAAAAGCGGAAATCTAGGGTTTCTACATCAAGATGATTTGAGATGTTCCTTATCCTGCGCGCGCACTGTTTATCCTACGCACTCTCCCTACTCTCAGTTTCCCTTACTTCGGCAAGAACGCGGAAATGAATGACAGCCAGAGGACGTGTTCAAGTTAATGAATACTAGTTCGAGACGCGCAACATTCAAGCGCCGAAAGAATCGCACACGCGTGTCTATTTAGAGCACCGTATAGGATGCGGAAAGTTCTTTGTACCAAAATTATGGTATTTCAATATGATAAGTGGGCCACATATGTATTAGTAAATGGACGGCTGGTGAAATGATAACCAACGCTCAATAGTCCTTGTGCGTTTTTTGCTTACCTGCACGCATTTTTTTTAAACCATCCAATATGAAAATCTCGATGTCATCCTATGAACATCCAGGATCCTATGCACACGTGACACGTGGGACAAGCGTTGCGTTTCTATTCGGCGCTTGAAGACGAGGAGTCCGAGACAAGGATTACGTTGTTTGACCAAGGAACACATCAGAGACGGTTTATTGGCGATGCTAGCCTGGAAGGGTGACGGAAGCAGATTGCGTCCTGCCCGGTCCAGTCGGGGGATCTGTGGGGCCCACTGTGATTTATGGTATTATCCACACCGTTAATATATTTTTTTCAGATCATTTTAAGGAATGATACCAAAAATGAGGCAGATCCAAGGCCCAACTGGACCTCATTGGTTGGATTGATCGTTCACCGTTAAAAAATGCTTGGGGCCCACAGTAGTTTTGATCAAGCTGACATTTGTGTTTTCCCTTCATCTAAGTCTGTGTGACCCTATGAACAGGTTGGATGGAAAATAAAAATCACGGTGGACCCTGGGAAGGTTTCAACATTGGACGACATTATCACCACTGCTTACTGTGGTGTAGTCCAATTGGGCCTTGGTTCTGCCTCGTTTTTGGGCCCATAAATGAAAATGATGATGAAAGATGGATTAACGGAGTGGATAAATCACATGGATCATGTTGGCCCCAAGGAACCCCTGCCTGGACTAATATTCGTCAGGCGGGGGCAGGACGCAATCCGATTTCAAGTGTGATTGCCCAGGTGTACGTCCGTCTCCACCTAGATGACTTGCGAAGTGGAGCGCAGGTGCAATGCTCTCGTACTCTCGCAGTCAGGCCACGTCGTTTCCCTGAAGAGGTGAGGAAGATGGATAGTCCGGGGGGGGGTCTGTCAATCCCTACGTGGAAAAGAATCACATCCGTCCAAATAGTCCCTATAGTGGGTCCCGCGCCAGGACTAAAATACCCATTGGTGGGTCTTAAGGGCGTGCTTGGCGCGCGGTATTAGAAGGGATGGAATGGTATTACGTGGGATTAACATCAGTTATTGCACAATGATTATATGCCAGATAATCCCATGGGATCAATACTTACCATGGGAAAACCATTGGATTAAGCAAAATCACGTTTGGTGGACTAAGGAATTGCTATCAACGGACCAAATTCACAACGAATGTCCGTCACTTGAACTTGTATATAACCATAGTTTAATGTATAAAGGACTTAAATGGATGAACGGCATGGATAAAACACATGCATCAATGTGCGGCCCACTTATGTGGGATTTTGAAATCCCATGGAAATCCCACATGAAATCTCACATGGGATGAAGTGGAAGTCCATCCCACCTAACCCCAAGCCTCCCATCCTCCCCAACACCATGTAGAATTTGCACTGAACCAAATGCAATTCCATCCCACCAAATCTCATCTAATACGATGCCACAAACACCCCCTAAACGTACATTTGGCCGATGGTTTTGACTGCCAAGATGGCCCAGTGACGGCGAATTCTGATCCGAACCTTTTCCTGGTTTTTTGTTTTTTAGTTTTTGCCGTACAAATCTTTTGGGCCATAGACGGATTGATCAAGCTTTTAAATTTATTTCAAATCGGTACCTAATGATTCAATATACAGACATTTTACTGCTTTATTGACATTGACTAATGGAAGAGTAAGGTAGACGTCCCTTTCATCACATAATGATATATTTACCCCAGCTTATATGCAATAACCATTTTACCCCTCCATAGTTTTCAGCCTTGGTGCCCCACTTGTGGGCCCTACAATATACATGTGTTTCATTCGTGCCGTCCATCTGTTTTGTCAAAACATTTTAGGCCAAGGCTCAAAAATCGGCATGATCTAAGTTTCAAGTGGAACAAACTACAGGAACAGTGGGGCTAGGTCGTTGCTCCCTTTTTGGTAGCTATCTAGTGGCCACTAGTGGGCCCCACCATGTTGTATATGTTAAATCCATACGGTCCATATGTTTTTTTCAGATTATTTTAGGTAGTGGGTCTGAAAATAAAGAAGATTAAGATTTCAAGTGAGCCATACCAAAGAGAATAATTTCCACTGTTGAAACTTCTTATGCTCACTGTGATTTTGTATACTATTTATTATGTCCAAACCACATATTTTTGGGCAGGCCATGAGCTGGCCAATTCGATGGACGAACTTGATTTTCCATGTAAACCCACCTTGTTGGAAAAGCATGAAAAAATAATAATATAAAAAAAAAAAATGGGGTCGCTAGAACAGGTAGCATCCAGAGGATGCCCTTACTAGGCGTGATCTGGGGACCCACCATGATGTTTATATTTTATCCACATTGTCCATCCTTATTGCCCGATCATTTTAGGCCATGGACCAAAATTTGAACCAGATCCAAATTGTAGGTGGGCCACACCATAGAAAACAGTGGGATAGTGACATCCACCATTGAGACTTTCTTATGACCCACCATGATGTTTATTTACGGTCCAACTTAGGCAGGGTCACACGTGACCTATACCTTGACCATGTGTCGCCAAGATAAAGGTAAAATACAATTATCAGCTTGATCAAAACTTCTTGGGGACCACACATGTGGACTCATTACATGGCAGCATGCCTCAGCACACTAGCAAGGGCCCACCTTGACGTATGTGGTTAATCCACACCATCCCTCCAGTTTTCAAATCATTTTAGGCCATAAGCCCAAGAACAAGGACGATCTAGATCTCAAGTGGACCTCCCTGCAGGAAACAATGATAATAATGATGCCCACTATTGAAACTAGTCTTACGACCCACCTTGATATATATGTTTCATCTACACCGCCCATCCTTGTTTCCAGTTCATTTTAGGACCTGGTGTAGATCTAAATCTCAAGTGGATCACCACCACGGAAACAGTGAGGGCAATGATGCCTACCGTTGAAGCCTTCTAAAGGCTCATTATGATGTTTGCCATTGACGAAAGCTAATGTCCACTGTTGCTCTTGAACTGAGAGTGAGAGAAGGAGAGGGTTTGGTATAGAAAAGAGAAAGTTGGGATTGTTATGGGGAAGAGAGGGGTTAGACGACTTTTATTGTAATGGTTGTAAATCTGTGGGGCCATCTTACTGATGTGTAGTGTATTCACACCATCATTTTCTATATTAAACTTATGGGATGAACTTATAAATGAAGCAAATCCAAATCATCAATGGACCACAGTATATAAAAGAATGGTGATTGACTCAATAAAGGTTTAAACGGTGTATATTTGAAATTTTACTATTCATACATTATGTCTCACTTGATTAAGTTTTTTCATTTATTATAATATTTTGATAAATAAAAATGGATAGAATGAGTGGATTTGTTTAGGTCATCTCTATGGGCCCCACGTAGCTTTCGATCACAGTGGAATCACATATATGTACCCGTCTTTTTGCGATTAAAAGAAAGGATAATATTGTCTTTTTAGAAATATAGTATAACTTTGTATAATATATATATATATATATATATATATATATATATATATATATATATATATTTATGGCAAATAGGCGGTAGGTACCATTATCATTAACGTTTGCATTTATCAAAATACTGATTTGAAATAAGTTTAAAATTAGGTACTGACACATATATGACTCAAAAGATAAGTGCCTGTACCGTAAAATCTCTCTTCTTTTTTTTCTTTTTTTTTGGGTTAGTCATGCAACACACCCACCCTGTCAGTTGGATGTACCGTCCCGTCCTTAGATGACGGATGGTTTTTTGGCACACGTGTACAAGATCCGGACCCTTTATCGGATAGGACGAGTGTTGCCCCACCTGATGAGTGCACCAGGCTGATCTTTCGGACAGGATGCTCAGTGTCTCTCCCTGACCTCGCGCACTTGAGCCACGTTGGCACGTGCCTCGCAAAGCTGGCGGTCCATCTCACATGATGGGTGCACGCTGCATTCTCATCAGTTATACCGTTTAGATCATGGGATAATGCCACGTGGAAGGCCGTGGTAGGTGGAACACCATTTCGCGTGCAAGTCAGGACAGAAAACCAGTGCGGTACAAGATTTAATAGAATAGTTTTTATGTCGTTTTCTTTAGAAAATGATTAGTACCTATGGATTATCTTTTGCTTCATGTAGAAGATTATCTTTCTCGTTTCATGGGTCCGCGGAGCACCAGATTGAATTCGTAGCCCACTAGTTGACTATGCATATGAATGATCGGGACCGTTCATGCTATAGTTCCCGGCATCAGTTGGTTATGATGTGAAGCATACAAGTCACAATGTGATGCTAATTATTTGATCTATGAACGGATAAATCAATATAAGGATCAAAGGTTCAAATGCAAGTCCATCTTCTGAATGGTTAGGATCCTTTTACATAAAAAGGGACCTTTATGATCTATCCATGTTGCTGGGAAATATTCCAATCTGGACCCTTGTTTTTCTGAAGGGACGATGATTGAGCTCGGAGAGTGTCTTCCACCGTCTGTCACTTGACCACGCATTGCTGCTGATGACCCGAGACTGCACAATACGTTGGGGTTCTAAGTTGGAAACCTCTTAATCTGGTAAGATAATTTTTGGGGAATTCTTCATCAATGGGCGGACCCACCAATAAAATAATAAACGGTATGGATCACAAAACCATGGTCCACTTTTGTACAACTTGTTGCATCGTGAACCACAAACGTTCTTATGCATACTCAGATTCAGTAGTGACCCCTAGTACCGAGTTTGGTATTGGTCGTGTCTGTACCTGAGCGTCACATTTATGTATATATGTTATCCATGCCATCCATCCATTTTGCCAACTCATTTTAGGGCATTAGCTAAAAAATGAGAAAGATCGAAATTCAGGTGGACCACGCTATAGAAAACAGTGGTGATTGATGTCTGCTTGACCTAACCAACAGGTTGGATGCCAAATAAACATTAGTGGCCTTAAGAAGTTTTTAATGGTGGGCGTTCAATCACCATTGTTTCCTGTGGTGTGGTCCACCTAAGATTTGGATCTGCCTTATTTTTTGTCTCATGCCTAAAATCAGCAGGAAAAATGATGGACAGCATAGATAAAACATATAAACTATGGTGGCCCCCACAGCACTAACCAGCACCGGAGACGTATGTACTAGAGGGGTCACTAGTCCGCTTTATGACGGGCCCACTATGTTCAAAACAAAAAACAAAAAAACAAAAAAACAAACAAAAAAAAAAAAACAGGACCTTCCCCCAAAAACAGGATTCTCCAACTATGAGCAAATGGAGACCTGTCCGTATATTGAAAGATGAATGCTAGTTCCAGATGGCCCCACTTCAGGCATCAAACACAAACACAAACACATAGCATTGCCCAATAGGCCATGTGTGCGTGAATGATCTGAGTCGTTGATAGGGGCAATACTCATATCCTAAAAAACATGAGGCGAGGAAACACATGCACGTTGAATGCAGACAGCTGGTTGTTCATTCTGCTAACCTGATACATGTGGACGACCTGACTAACGGATTCGCTGGATTTCTGGCTAAGAAATATTAATAATGGGGATGACCCTATGAACATTCTGGATTTGGGACGTTCAGTGCATTTGCATGTACCACTTGAAGATGGGATTGTATTTAGCATTCCTCATGTTGAAGATGTCATAAGTGTTACTCTTAGTAGGGGGTGTAAAATGTGGAGATTATGCTAGGCTTGTATAAATTGAGAGGCTGAGATTAGCATTGTTTCTCAAAGACCCCCACAAAATATGGTCATTTGCCTTGGTAGATACAGAACAGTAAAATAATAAAAACAGCATACCAAAGATATCCCAAGATCTAAAAGAACTGTCATAAGGCATTCATTAAAATAAAAAAAACACACAACTGTCTGCGATGGGTACGTTGATCTACAACCAAATTAAATCCTCTTCAACTGCACATGCACATGATACTAATGTACCTAACTGGCATGACAGGGCCCATTTGGATTGTAAGTTTAAGCTATTTATGTCATAGCTATTCATTTGCTGTCCAACATGTTGGTTGGGTCCCACAAGACTGGCTGAAGGTCAAACACAAATGGCAGCTTGCTTTAAAACGTTGTGGTCCCACCGCTGCAAACAGTCGTTTTATGGTACCCACCGATGAAACTTGGGCCGACCTTTAATAGGCATCATTCATTATCTAGGGCTTACCTTTGATGTTGGTCATTCAATCATGTGGGGCCCACCATCAATGTTATTGTCCACGTGTGGGGCCCAACTTCAATATCCACCACCCATCATGTGGAGGCGCCCACCTTTGATGTGGGTGTTCCATCATGTGGGCCCCACCTCTGATGTGGGCCATCCTTCATGCGGGCCTGCCTTGGATATTGGCCACTCATCATTAGGGCCGACCTTAATGTGGATCATCCATCATGTGGGGCCCACCATTATTAATTGCACATCATGTCGAGCCCACCTTTGATGTGGATTGTCCATCATATGGGCCCCACCTTCAATGTCGGTTGCCCATCTTGTAGGGCTCGCCTTGGATGTGGATCATTCATCAATAGGGGCCGACCTTTGATGTGGATCGTCTATCATGTGGGGCCACCTCAATATAGGCCATCCATTATGTGGGGCCCAGCTTCAATGTCTGATGTCCATCATGTGGAGCCTACCTTTGATGTGGACCGTCCTATCGTGTAGGCCCCACCTTTGAAGTGGGTCATCCATCTTATGGGTTGACCTTTGATGTGGACCATCCATATGTAGGGCCCACCTTTTACGTGGACCGTTCAGCATGTGAGCCTCACCTTCGACCTGTGCAGTCCACCAGGTTGGGCCTCTTTTGATATGAGCTGAGAGAGAAAGCCTCCTTTGACATGGATCATAAGAGAGAAGTAGAACAGTATATGTTAAAAAGCTAAAAAATATTTCTTATTAAGATAAGCGGCTTTTGAAAAGTAAGTAACCTAATTACTTAACCTAAGTTAAAAAGTAACTTATTTGGTGGTTTCCAAATGGGCCTGATAAGTCAAAATTGGATACGATGCAATGATATAAGAGAACACAAAGTGAGAAACTCCAGATGGGACATGTCAGAAGACATCCAATTAAAATAAATATCATAATTTCATTGAATTGATGGTTATTCTAGCAAGGTTTCAGTAGACTCTATAACAAAAATTATATGTTGGCCGATGGATTCTTGGTTGCCCTCTTGTAAGTAGTTTTGGAAGGAATTGAAAAGGGACTTGTTGGACTTCCTTTGAGATTCTACGAAATAAGAATACTACCCAAAGAAAAAATGGAGAGTTTTTTCATTGTCCTCGTTCCTAAGATGGTACAGAGTGGCTGAGAGATTTTAGACATGTTAGCTCAATCAAGAGTTTCCTTTCAAAGATGAATTATTGATAGAGCTCTCATACAGTGGTAAGGAAGTGAAAATAAACATTCTGACCCAAAAAAAGTAGATACTTGTCTCTGACTCAGAAAGGACAAATCACGTTAACAAGGAGCCCTATTAAATATGTTAGTCAATATCATCTCTTTCGATGTCCAACCAGGGAAGAGACCATATCTTAATGCTTAATATCGTGGAGGAGGTGGTGGTTTGGTCTCCTCGCTTTCACATAAAACTTATGGATGAGGAAAGTGAGGATTTCATTAGATAGGAAGATGGCATTTGAAGCACAGTCCCTTCTACTTACAGCATGCAGCGGCAGATGGTGATGGGAGATAAGAATCCACAGGCATATTCATAATCAAGTCGTTCCACCGTCTCCTGAATAGAGCTATTGAGGGTGATCAGAAAGAACACTTGGCTACAATAATATGTCACCCTGGCCCCTTGAGAGAGGAGTACGGTTGGACAATTGCAAAATGCAAGTCTCACCTTCATATAGAGCTGGGCATATATTTAGCTAGCTCCATTAACTCGACTTGGCTCAGCTCGAAAGTTGGGTTTGGATAGAGCCAATTTTAATTGAGCTCAAAAAAATTTCAAGCTGAGCTTCAGCTGGCCCGACATCAACTTGACTCGGCTCGAAGCTCAGCCCCAACTCAACTCAGTTCAGCTCGGCTTCACACACACACACACACACACACACACACACAGAGAGAGAGAGAGAGAGAGAGAGAGAGAGAGGCCTTTTTGAATTTGAACTGGCTCGAGCTCAGCCCAAGCTGCTGACTAAATCTAGCCAAGCTGGCCAGTACGGCTCGAGAACCGAGCTGAGCCAAGGTAAGGTGCTGGCTGAACTGAGTTGAGCTTGGCATAGCTCGACTTCGCTCGGCTCGGTGTTTAACTCTACCTTTATGGTAGAAAGATAGGAATAGTTATGTAATATGAAAGGAATGGGCAGTCTGTGGATCATCTCGTCATTCACTGTGACTTTGTTCTTGAGATTTGGAGGAAGATCTTTTCTCTCTTCAACTTGAAATAGATTAATGCTGAGATCAATTAATTGACATTTTAGTCCAAGCATAGGGCTTGGGGCAATCGCATTAGTCTTTTGTTTTTTTGTGGTATGGTCTCAGTGGAAAGAACATGGCAGCAGACAAGCATGAACGCTTACAGAACATGTGATGAAGATGTGGGCCCCAAGAGCACAATTTACACGTCCTATGGCTCATTTGGTAGATCCCTCACGTTGAGTTGTGCTTGGAGATTTTTAACGATTGGATCTTTTGTGCGGTTCTATCTTGATTTTTTGACATCTTTATTTGGTAAAGATTTTAAAAGACCTTTTATGGTATATTAAGTCATTAGTGGTTAGTGGTTAATAGATACATTAACATTTAACATCTTAGGGAGAGGTGGAAGGATCTCCACAATCTAAATTGGATTAGAAAAAAAAAAACATACAACAAAGTTCCTAAAGAGTTAATCCGGTGGATGAGGAGGAAGAAAGGATTTTCAAGAGGATAAATTGACATGATTAAAAAAATGTACCAGAGAGTAATAATAAAAATGAAGACTTCTAGAAGAAATAAAAGGGAGTTTTCAATTATTAGAGGCTTCCACTAAAGATCAATATTAAGCCCATACGTTTTTACATTGGTTAGGGATGATTTAGCAAAGCATGAATGCTTGGGAAGTCTCTCTCTCCCTCTCTCTCTTTCATCTATCAGTATTGAACCTCCAATTTATATATGATCTAGCTCATTACATCACATTATATGCATGGTTTGCATTATTAAAAGGCCCATCTAACGAATGTTTTGTGGATATAGGATTGAGAGAGAGACTTTGCACAAATGATAGCTAAAAGACCATATTTAGGAGCTTTAGATGAAAGCCCCAGGTGGATCAAAGAAAGAATAAAGCAAGGGAAGGAGAGAGAAGAAGAAAGAAAGAAAGAAAATGTGAAAAGCAGAGGTCCGATCCGGTCATGACCGGTCGGCTATGCCTATGAGAGCCACGACCGGTCCTGACCGGTCGGCCACCCTACCGTTCCCCTCTGAAGCTTGCTGGACAAAGGACCAGCCTAGTCCGACCGGTCAAGACCGGTCAGCCATTAGGTCAGTCACCCTCTGGTGCACGCTGGACTTCTCTCAGACAGGTCTGACTGGTCAAGACCGGTCGGCTAACCCAGTCCGACTGGTCACGATCGATTGGTCAAGCGTAAACATTACCTTCTATTTCGAGCTCCGAGATTTTCTGCGCAAGTGCATATTGTTACGCAAATTCTGGAAGATTCTGACACGGTAGAGCCTCCCCACTATAAAAGGACACCTAGGGTCTCTTTCTAAAGCATCATAGAAGTTGAGGAACTTCGTGAGAGGTGAAGGAAGCCGTCGTGGAGCGTTTACAACCCTCCAAACTTTGGATTTTTATGTTTTTTATGTCATTTTCATTGAGTTCTAGTTGTAGTATGACAATGCTCGGCTAGAATCTCTCAGCTAAGGCTGAGAGGTGAAGCTTATAGCCAATTTCATATTTAATTCAGTTTGATTCAAGTAGTTTCACTTTAAGTTTGAATTTTGAATGTTCTAGTTCATATAAAGTTGATATTTTTAGAAGTTTTATGAGAGTTCATGTGCTTCGAACATGGATTCCTTGCAATTCTCTGAGATTATCATGTTTTGCTTGATTAGATTCAAATTATGGTAACCCTTGAGCATGCCATAATCCATAGGCATAGCTGTTACCCCTAAGGCTATGATTTCGAATGCTATATAATTGAATAGGACTAGAACTTGGAAGTGGGATTGAATTTGTTTAATGCTTTATCTTCCAACTAGATGAGAGATATAACTTCAAATCTAGTTGTGTATTATGCTTGGATTGATTGGATTGACATAAGATTATTATAAGTGGATTCTTGAAAGCCTTAGTTCCTTAATTACTTTTTTCTTAAGTTACTGTTTTAACATAATTCTCTCAATTGAATCTCTTAATTATCGCAATCCTAGTTGCTGGAATAGTTTAGAAGTTATTTTCAAATTCCCTGCGAATTGACCTCGGTCTTACCGAGATTTATTACTACATCGCAGCCTTGCACTTGAGGCGAGCGAACAATCAGCTACTTTTCTCTCCTCATTAGAGAAAAGAATGACGCAGGGATGAACACTGGTGAGGTTGATCACGGTCTTCCTCACGGATAACTACCTTGAATCCACAAAACTCTTTAGAATCCTTAACAAAGCTTCCTCGAATCCATGAGATGAAAGACGACAAAAATTGAAAATTGTATTGAATAATAGATTAGTTAACCTCTAATAATCATCTTAAACAATTTTAAATACTCTTAAGTAAGTCATAATCATGATTTAGAAAGAGTCTTTAGACAAAAACGAAAAGAAGCAGAAAACCGCAAAAATGTGGAACCAGTTGACTTGTCAACCCAATTGGTCAAATTTGAGTGTCGACCAGTTGATACGATTAGTCTGTTGGTCGAAACATCCCAAAATTGTCCATAGAATTCATCCGCTCTCTATGTAATCCGAGGCAATTTTCAATCTGCGAAAATGCCAAAAGTTGTCTAGAGAGTTGATAGTGATCTTGAGATTGAATTTCTGACAATTTCGGCGGTGTTTGATTGTAGTTGACCAGGGTGCTAACCAGTTGAACTAGACTATCGATTGTCGATTCTTCTTGAGCTTGGGTTCCTTCTTCTAATCCATCCTCGTGATGAATGTATCCGCAATTACATCAAAGAAGGGCACTGATGCTGACATGGTCGGTGTTTTAAATGGAACCAAAATCACCTACAAAACTTGTCCTAAGCTTATGAGCCCACTATGTTGTATATGTACCATTACTTAAACTGCGTACAAAAAGATTAGCTCGATTAAAAACTCATATGGGCCACACTAATGGGAACAATGTAAAATTGCTCTAGCTAAAACCACTAAGTTTACATAATGCGGCCCACTTGATCAGGCTTATTTTGTATTCTCTCTTCGTCTTGGTGAGTTACCCCTGAATAACTGGTTTGATGAAAGATACACACCATGGTGGCCTCACAAACAAACGGATCACTGGTGTCCCATTCCCATTATTCCATGTGGTGTGCTCGTGAGTTGTGGACCTGAATCTTGACTTAATTGCCTAATATTGAGGATAAAACCTGATGGACTGAGTGGATTTTACATTGCCATGGCACCAATGAAACTAAGACCAAGGCTGTCGGCAGTCCGGGCCTGAGGTTGTCTTCTGCTCGGATGGATTTTGAACTGTTAGAGCAGGGCCTATTGAAAATTGATTTTGCCCAGACCTAGCTAGCCCAGTCAATTGACAGACCTAACCACAACCGTGGGGCCTTAGGCCTAGCAATAAGCTGGGACGGGGCTTGGATCTTGAACTGGTGGGGTTTGGGTCTTTAGGCTGGCCTTATTCAAACTTTTGATTTTGCTGGGTCTAGGCCCACCCCATTGCCAGCCTCATGGGGAGTGCAACACATATACATGCAATTGTGCCATCCGCTTATCATTTCCTTCTTAAAAAGAGTGAGGGTTGCCTGATTAGGTGTGATGAAGATTTGGTTGGTCTGGATTAACATACATGTACCTGCCTAGGTGAATGTTGGCGTGGCAAGGGCTGGGCTCCCAAGCCCATAGAGCCAAGGCTTGGGGGCCTGGCCAGGCCAATGATAAAATGTCCTGGCCCCTTGGCCTGATCCAATCACCGAGTGGACTATCAGTAATATAAAATTTTCATATGGCAAGATATGTACAAAAGATACTTGTTAGCATTTCCTATTCACTGTTCATGTGTAATTTAAAGCCACCAATTAGATTTAGGGTCATGTTTCAATAATGCAAAGCCATGTAAGATATGGTTGGACGAGGGACATATGGTTGGACGAGGTGACCCACACAAAAAAAATACTAGATTGTACATTCAAAACCACTTATCATTTCACTCATTTTCATGTAGGACGAGCCCGTAGGGCCAGGGCCATTGTCTTTTCAGCTCTACTAAGTTTTGTTGGGCTCTTGGTTTTCCTATGCTCTAGCAACACTTTTGGCTAAGCGGTGTTGTTTGCACGAGCGTGCCTAGGAACTAACTGTGTGGCTCGATTCTAATCGGTTCAACTTTGACCCCAAGCGTCGAGATAGGTAAATACATTGTTCTTGACTGTATATGACCGGATCTCAAGAGTCGATTACCTATTCAGCCACTCGCAAATAGGATTCAGAGTGATTAGGCGATTATTAGAGGATGGGGTTTGTCCTCCGAAGATGGGTTGCACCTTGCCTTTCATTAGAAAGGATTTTCAAATACAAACCTGTAACGGTGACAGACGATCAAGGAGATCGACTGCCAGACAAACAATTCTGCAGAAAGAGAATGGATTATATTGAGATAATTTCGTCTAGCAGGTGTGGAACAGCAATTACAACTAAGTTCATCCAGCGTGTGTGGACCAAGATTATAACTCCTCCTAGATTACAAACTATGCTAAGAAAAGCTAAGAAAATGATAAATAAAATTGCTTGTTTAGTGTGAGACTCTTTGCCCCGTCGATTTTATCTTTCAGTTATAGACTAAGTAAAACCATGTAGATCCCTTCTTTACTTAGTTGTTACAACTGCTAAATTTCTTGGAAACCGTTCCTCTTTCCGCAACGTTTCGAATTCTTCAGCACTTCCAAATGATGTGTTCCAATTAACCAGTGCCACCAATTAACCTGGTAAATCCGATTCCACATGTTTCAGTGGACTGCCTAAATGCCATATCTTCTCCGGCCATTCGTCATGTGAGCCCGGTCAAAAATAGGGGACAACTAAGTCTAGGGCAATAAGTTAAGGAATTAGAGTCTGAGGTAGAGCCACATATGTCTATTGAATTTGAACTCCCACCCATAGTTCTGATGCTAGTTTAACCTCCTTGATCAGGAAGCGGATTGCACGTGGCACCCGCCACAGGGATATCCCTGTGGCACGACGTGGCCCAATCTCTGTGGGGCCCTACTGTAGCGTATGTGATTTATCCACGCCTGTCCATCTGTTTTTTCCGCTCATTTTAGGGCATGAGCCCAAAAACGTTGTAGATCCAAACCTCAGATGGACCACACCACAGAAAACGGTGGGATTGAGTTTGTAGATTGACCATGTTACGATGATCCAAACAATGGATATGATTAGTCTCAATGTGGATAACCTACACGGGTAATCTTAACACATTAGTTGGAGAACAGAACGAAAATCCACGGCTACGGTCTTCCAATCTGTTTTTTTTTTTTTGTGTGTGTGTGTGTCCTGTGGAGCATTCACGGTTGGGACCATCACGTCAATGGTTTGGATCACTGAAAAATGGAACCCACTTTCACAAACTAAAAACCCGTGTAAATGACAAACATTCCCTGGTGGAGCAATGCCACTAAACGAGTAATGATTTAGTGGACTAAGTGTATGGAACCTTCCCGTACCCATGGTTGCATTTGGAGTCATTGGCGTCCAAATCAGCTATGTGGACCGTTCACTAGGTCCGGTCTACTATTCATAGGCTTCTTTGAAAAACTAATAAACACTGATCACATGATCTAAACTGTCCGGTCAGTTGCATGTGAAAACGGACGGACAAGATAGTTCATAGAAGGTAGGTCCGATCATCTATGTTTAAAACCATCCAATTGCTGAGATATCTTGCATTTGATCAGAAGAAGTATGGAATGACCTAATGGATGGTCCAGATGGATGATGTGAATGCCAACAAATCCAAATACAAGCTAGTGCATGGAAAATTCCATACACTTAGTAACACCAGATCATTTTATCCTACTAAAATAAAAGTTAATTCCCATCACAACCTGAGCCTAACAAACCCATGGTTGTCGATCGCCTATTCATCGATTGGAAGCGGATTGCGTACTGAGTTAACTCCGCACGCTAGCGTGCGGAGTAAACTCTGTGGGGCCCACAGTGATTTATGTATTTTATCCACTCCGTCCATCCATCTTAACAGAACATTTTAGGTATGGTGCCAAAAAATAAAGCATATCAAAATCTAAAGTGAACCACACCACAAGAAAAGTGTGAACTGAATGTCTACCATTGAAAAATTCTCAGAGGGCACAGAAGCTCTGGATCAAGCTGATATTTGTGTTTTCCCTTCATCCATATCCATGAACAGGTTAGGATGACAAATAAACATCACTGTAAGGCCTAGGAAGGTTTCAATGGTGGAAATCATTATTCCCACTTTTTCCCGTGGCATGGTCCACTTGAAATTTGGATATGCTTAAATTTTGGGCTCAACTTCTAAAATGAGATGCAAAAACATATGTACGGAATAGATAAAGCACACATTCTAGGTGGGCCCAACTGAGTTTACTCCGCACGATAAGAGCGTGCGAGTCCGCACGCAATCCGATTCGTCATCGAGAGCGGATTGCATGTGCCCCGGGCACAGGGGCACAGAGATATACCTGTGCCCGAGGCTTTGTGGTCCCACATAGATGTCCGTGATAAATCCACTCCATCCATCTGTTTTTAAAGACCACAATAGAATAGGATTACAAAAATAAGGCAGATCAAAAACTTAGGTAGGCCATCACAGACGAAACAGTGGGAAAGGAACGGTCCACCGTTGAAACCTTCCTGGAGCTGACTATGATGTTTATATGACATCCAAACCGTTCGTAGAGTTATTACCACTGAGATAAACTGCAGTAACAAATATCATCCCGATACAAAACTTCTGCAAGCCCCGTTGTTCAATACACACTGTTTCATGTGGTATGGCCCACATGAGTTTTTGATGTCTGGATTTTAGATTCCTATGCTATTGTGGTCTTTAAAAACAGATGGACGGAGTGGATTTGTCAAGGACATCTGTGGACCCCACAGCCCAGGGCACAGGTATATCTGTGTCTCCGTGTTACACATCACTCTACTAATCTCTCCCATTCCCACTATATATTACCATTCTCTTATCCCCTCGCTCCAAACGTACATCTCTCTCTCTCTCTCTCTCTCTCTCTCTTATCTCTTCAGGGAGAGAGACATGGCCTCCACACGTGTCACTCTTGCTCTATGCGTGTGTATCTTTCTTGTGGCCACATGCATGGCACAGGCACCGGCCCCGGCGCCCACTTCCATTACAATGCCACCCACAACCGCAACAATGCCGCCGGCCACCATGTCACCTCCTCCAACCGCCTCTCCTCCTGTTGCAACTCCTCCAGGATCCATGGCCCCGCCGATGGTCTCACCGTCGCCTTCCATGGCCTCACCGCCCTCCCCAACTCCTGCGTCTGTGCCTATGCCTCCTACTTCAATATCGATGCCTCCGGCACCTCCTCCTGGCAACATGGCTCCGCCACCGACCATGACAATGCCACCCTCTGGCTCGCCCCCGATGCCGTCCACACCTGGCGCCGACGGTTCAGGTGCGTTCATGCTGGGAGCTAATATGGCATTCCTAGCATTGTTTGGAGGGGTTGCGCTCACACTCATGTGAAACAATGGCCATTTGTGTATTCATTTCATTTTGTGAGTAGGATATTGGACGGTTGGGATGTTACTTCTTCATTGTAACATTTTGATTTTGACGAATATATGTTCACTATTTTTGTTTGTGGTGTACGGTGTACCCTATTGTTTTTTAATTGCATTACTGATAAAGGCTGTTTCCTCTACAACGCTTGTAGAAGAAGCTTATTCCCTTTCAGAAACTGTATGGGGTCCACTGTGTTTTTTTTAGTCCATCCAATCCATTCATAAGATGTGCCCCACTGGGATGAATAGACAATCCAAAAATCAAGGAATCCTAAAACTCAGGTGGGACACACCATGCTACAGTTTTAGGCATGATTTTACATGGTGTCGTCCACCTGAATTCTGGGTGGGCTTGATTTTTGGATTCAAGTAGTGCATGAAGCTGTGGTCACATGATGAACGGATTGGATGGCATGAAAAACATCATGGAGAACCTCACACACAGGCATGTAGAATCAATTTATTGGACGAACGGGACGGAATATTTACTATTTAGTCGTATCTCCTCATTAAATAGGCACATGTGCGACATGTAAGCTTGTAGCCGCGCTGCTGGAGCGGTATGGGTACCCCTGCCAGATGTAGAGCCCACGTGGTATGTTAATTAAAGCCATCCAAACCGTCCATCAGATGCGCTGCCTCATCTCATATTCAATTCATATGTCAAAAATATGACTGATACAAAACTAAAGTTGAACACAACACAGGAAAAAAAAGAAGGAAGAGGAGACCCCCACCTTTGATTCATACAGGGGCCCACATGAATTTCGAAACAGATTGGTTTTCATCTGATCCTTCATCCAGACCAGATAAGCGTCTGAATGGCCTGGATTTTATGACGATAACACGGTGGGCCCTCCTCGAAAATCAAGGGTGGATGTTCCCTCCCAACCTGTCCCCTGTGGTGTGGCTCGCGTGATTACCGGATCAGCATGGTTTTAGCGTAACATGCTCTGGGGCATATGATGAATGGGTTGGATTTTGTGCATGCCACATGTGGGCCCCACATCTACTCGGTACTACCGCAGCTTATAGTGGTACTGGTACCACTGGAGCGCGCCTCGTGCCTGTAAACATTGTTCGCACGTGTGGGAAAGCTTGAAAAGCTTTACTGGAAAACTGGAAGCGATTTTCCTGTACCCCTTTACGCGAATCCCTATAACCCTATGCTGTGGGGCCCACTGCGATGTCCGTGTGACATCTACTCCATCCATTAATTTCGCGACCTCATTTTAACCCATGAACCCAAAAATGAAGTAGATCCAAAGCTCAAGTGGGGCCATATCACAGGAAACAGTAGTGATGGAAACACCTACCGTTGAAACCTTCCCACTGCTAGTTATCTTGCATCTAACCCGTTCATAAGGTTATTCCCATCAAGATGAAAGGAAATATAAAATTAGCCTGATCCAAAACTGTGTCTCGCCTGCTAGCCCAGCTCTAAGACACACTAACCCCACTTGTGGGTGGGTGGGTGCATTGTGTGACTAACCCACTGGGTGCGTTGTCGGGTGGGTGCATTGCATGACTAACCCAAAAAAAAAAAAAAAAAAAAAGGCCTGATCCAAAACTTATGTTGCACCTAACAAGGTTTCAATGGTGAACGTGAAATTCCACTGCTTCTTATGGTGTGGCCCACTTGAGTCTTGAATCTTCTGAATTTTGTACGATCACATCCTAGCTGAGCTAGCGCAACCAATGAATGGAGTGGATATAGCACAGGCATCACAGTAAGCCCCACAGAACGTGGGGATGGATGGGATTCCTGTAACCTTGATTACAGGAAATTCACATATAGAAAATTAAGACAATGGCAATGGCCATATAAAAGGAGGTTGCATACCTCACACTCACTTCTAAATGCAGCCATACGTGCGAACATGGCAAGCTTGTAGGACATCCAAGCCGTGTGGCAGGTGGGAATCATCATGTTAAATGACGTAGCCAATAATTCAGGTTATTCAACCATCTCGTAGGCCACATATTCAGTTAAAACAACAGACGGTTCAAAAAGCTTGCGACTTCTAACTTGTGTGGCCTAACTGATCCTTGAACGCCTTGAGCATTTCTTGACCATTTGATCTACATGGTAAGTCACGCCCGATACACGGGTCGGATGTGCTGCATGTGCTACGGTGGCAGGTGTGGCATCATGTGGCACAGAACTGTAGGGTCGGTGTTGGTGAGAATGAAGGGACGAGGAAAAGGTTAGGTCCTAGCTGGACGTTGGAATCACGTGGAATAATCTAGCTAGGAAGCGATTTTTGGGAGAGCGGATTAGGTGAGACCCCGGCCTCACCCAAGACGGCGCGGACGTTGATGTATGTATCATGTATCCATATCATTTTAGGTCATTACAAGAAAAATTAACTAGATTCAGTCATCAGGTACACCATATTATAAGAGACAGTGGTGATTGGCCGTGCTATCGTTAAAAACTTCTTTTTAAGTTATTATAAGAAAAATGAAAACTTCTTTTTAACTTATTATAAGAAAAATGAAGTGGATACAATTATCAGGTAAACCATACTATAAGAAACAGTGGTGATTGGTCATGCTACCATTAAAAACTTCTTAGGGAGTACCTTATTGTTTATTTACCATCCAATCCATTGATAAGGTCACATAACCATAGATGAAGTAAAAAAGAAAATATCAGCTTGATCCAAAACATTCGTGGCCCATTAATGGTCAATCACCACTTTTTCTTATGTTATGGTCCACATGATAATTGGATCTGGTTCAATTTTGTATAATGCCCTAAAATGATCTGTAAAAATGGCTGGACGGCGTGGATACATAATAAATACATCAAAGTGGTCCCCACGGTAACCCTATTGTAAGGGCCGCACCTAAGGTGAGGCGGGGGTCTCACCTAATCCGCTCTCGATTTTTGGTGGGTGGTGCTGACGCCTAACGCGGATTGGGTACTCCCCCACCAGGAGCTGGCCAGAGACGGACGGTCCTTCAGGGGCTCTGTGGTGCTGACAGTGATGTATGCGTTTTATCCACACCGTCCATCCATTTTGGCAAATGATTTTATGGCATGTGTTTATAATTGAGGCAGATTGAAGGCTCAAGTGGACCACACCACAGGAAGCTGTGAGGATTGAACTAACACCGTTGAAAAAATCTTCAGGGCCACAGAAGTTTGGATCAAGCTAATATTTATGTTTTCCCTTCATCCAGGTATATGCGAACTTATGTACAGATTGGATGGAAAATAAACATCACAGTGGACCCTAGGAAGTTTTCAACGGTGAGCACCATTGTCACCACTGCTTCCTGTGGTGTGGTCCACTTGAGCCTTTGATCTGCCTCCTTTTGGTAACATGCCCTAAAATGATCTGCCAAAATGGATGGCCAGCATGGATAAAATACTATAATAGGGCCCAAGGAGCCCCTGTCAGGACCGTCCGTCTCTGCCTAGTGGAAGCCCAGGTCATGGTGGGGCAGTACCAATCAGGGGGTGGTGCGGTTTTGCTTTTGGAAATGGCAGGGTGGCTTTTGGTTTCTGTGGGTGGGGAACGAGATAGAGCAGAATGGTTTAGTGGGTGTGAAGGATATGGGCTGCAGCATGATTGATTGTAGGTGGGCCACCTCAGATGTCAAAGAGGCGCGCGTGACTATGAAAGCGAAAGCTCATGGTCCCGCTGCACCACACAATAAAAATAGGGAGCCATTTGATACCGTTTGTGTGTGACACTTGATATGCAGGTACTCATAAATTATATATGTGGCATGCATTAGCTCAAATAAAACTAGCTAAATAGCCAACCCAATATAAATAATTCAAGACCTAAAATCAGATTGATTGGACAATCCTAACCTTTGATTTTAGGACGCTTGTTGAAATAAAGGCATTGGATATTTTACATTTTTAACCGTCCAATAAATGTTCATAAATCCAATCGACAGAACCAAACGTTCTTAATCTTTAATTTGGTTCATGAAACATTTAAACAGGATTTATAATTTAGACGGTTTAATTTAAATTATTATGTGTCATGTATGTACGTTTTAAGGGATTAGGTCATTAAAAAATTTCAGTTGGACAGCCTTATTCATGTCCATGATTTGTAAGATGGTCAAGGTGCCTTTTCATTACAAAACTAATAGACCGGAAAAAGATGGATTGTTTTGTGAAAGAATCTCTGGAACTATAAAAAATGAAATTTGTGCTTGTGGAAATTGAGTGATCGGAAACGAAAAAGAAGACCTGAAATTTTGTGAATCCCGGCATGACTGCATGGGCGTAGTAGAAAAGTGGTTTTGTAGTTGTTAGCTAGCTGTATTTCATTGCATTCAGGAAACTTTACGTACAAGTCCACAGAAAATTTACTGTAAGTAGGACAGTTTCATGTGCACTTCCCTTCCCAGGACCGGTGAAAAGGTGCATTCAAAGACCAGCCATTGGCTGTCCGTTAATGGCCTTTTTCAGCCGGGACTTCCGTTCCGGGCATCTTTCATTTGGATCTGCCTCATTTTTAAGTACATGCCCTAAAATGATCTGGTGGAAGGGATGGATGGTGTGGATGAGACATAAACATCATAGTGACCCCAGAATTTTAGAACTTTTAGATTCGAGCGATGTAATGGAAGTTTTGAAAAAACTAGCTGTCAACGACAATTGGGAAAGCTAACCTTAATTACATTTGTAAATTAGTATTACTCATTTACACTTGTTTACTCCCATTTACATTTGGAATTGAAATGTGGAGATATTTGAGAGCAATTTGAATTCTGGTATTGCTAGACCCGTACAGTTCGGGGCTACAACTTGGTGGGTGTTGAATGTTTATACAAGGTTTGATGTAAATGGGTATTTAATCAAGTATTTCTACTTCTTGGCATTTTTTTGGGCTTGTTTGGTTGCTGGGGATTTCATTTCCTAACTTCCATGTTTCCTATGGAATTTTTTTTTCGCCTGCAATTTCTTTGATTGGCACACATTAGGTGTCTTGGAAAATCCTAGAGAAATCTATTTTTTTGTTTAAATTCTCTAGATTTTCTATTCTCTAAATAAAATTGTGGCAAAGTATTTTTTCCCAGCAGAAGTCATGAAATGAAATTGGTAAAGATAATAAAAATC
Organism: Liriodendron chinense; assembly: GCA_003013855.2. Taxonomy (NCBI): domain Eukaryota; kingdom Viridiplantae; phylum Streptophyta; class Magnoliopsida; order Magnoliales; family Magnoliaceae; genus Liriodendron; species Liriodendron chinense. Next base: position 5,259,624 of record PVNU02000637.1, on the reverse strand, counting down.
AATAAAAAAGTATGAATCAAACAATTTTTTCTATAAATGTCGTACATTTGTCAAGTTGAGAAATATAAAAACCAACAACCAAACACTCCTATATGTCCCTAAAGTCTTTTGAAAAACTATTTCAAAGTTCAATCATAAAAGAAAACTTCACGTTAAGACAGCCTAACATGTGTAAGGATGTAAAGTTCATCTAGGACTTCGTTTTTATTATAGAATGAGAGATTTAAGTCTATTAAAAAGATAGATTCTTGGCACACTCCCTCCGAACTCAAATAATATATATGAAAGTTGTCATGTATTCCATACGCTTAAGGAAGAATTAGAAAGAAAGAAAGCCAAGAGAGTTGGCATGTGCAGGCACGGAAGAGATACTCAAGATCATTCATCATCAAGTTTGACTGCCTAAAGAAGTGTGTCTCGCATCATGTTTAAGGTACGTGGCCAATCTTATTTCAAGTTAGTAGTTTTCTAGTTAATAACATTCCGTATGTATGTATTTCATGATTCCAACTATGGAATATTTATGACCATCAATTTCATCCTTTGAAAACTCAACACCTCTTTCTCACATACACGTAGGGCATATGATTTTGTCATTCAAATAATGGATGGAGATAATAGACATGCATCTATATGCATGGTTTGGTGATCTAGACAATCTTTCCTCAGAAAAATATTTGCATGGGGACACTGTTGGCCTTAAGCAATGGTCCACATCCAAGCAAAAGTGGTAATATTCGAGACAGGAATCTTCTAAAACACCTATTTTTCACAGCTAATCAGTGTAACTCACTAGGGCGAAGTGAAAATAGAAAAAAAATTATAGCATGTGTAGTGGACTATTTCAGTCCTGGCATTCAAAATCTCTCTCTCTCTCTCTCTCTCACACACACACGCAGCCTTGTGCTCACACACACTAGATGGGTACTTGAACCGATGACCTCTATGTTGAAACTCATAGGGCCTAGCAGTGAGCCATTAGTAGGGACCCATCCAAAATCCTCCGTTACCGGAGTTTTTTGGAAAATTTTCTTACCTATCGTCTGAATCTCAAAGATGCAGCCACACTATCAATTTAAAAGGCTTGAATAACGAATCCGGATACTCTGCTCGTGCCAAACAGAGAACAGCTCTGACACAGTAAAAAAAGCATGATTTCTCTGCTCGAACTGAGCAGAGGATCTGGATTCTTGAATAACGTGAAAGTATGAGGTATGTTGTGTCCTGATGAACTAGTGTATAAACTGGAGCCTACGGTGCACTGATCCAGACCAATCACCTGATGGGCTTTACTGTTAATTTGAGATCGCCTAAAGATGATTTCATTTTGTGTTAACAAGCTCCACAAATTGATAGTTAGCACGGCACATCCACCATCAATTGCAGCAAACCAACAATCTCGATCGCTGAAAGATGGGCCCTACTTGTGCAGACTGAAAACCCGATGATTGAGCGCAATATAATGAGTTATACAATGCTGGTTGATTGAAAGTTTGAACCGTACCGGGCTATCAATTTATAAAAGTGGGGTCCATTGATCAGTGATTGAAACCGTTAATATCATGGGGCACACTTTGGATGCCGGTTGACTTGTAAATCTCCCGAAGAATTCTAAAATGCAGCAATCGTTCGCATTAATCTAAAAGAGGTAAGAAATTCTATGGCTAGATCTTCCAATAATGGGGATTCTGTGCATGGGCCTTCTAGGATGAGGTCTATCATAGGAACAGTACGGATCAAAGATCCTAGGACCTATGTGTACAAATTGAGTCCTGTACTCTTACCGATTGTGTCACTTTGTGGAATATGTAGCCATGGAAAAAGGTGGGACTCACTACAAAGATCACCTATATCAAAGGCCAGGATGGTCCATTCACCAGGCGGACCAAAACCATTGAAATCAACAAACAGCCGATGGTGTGATTAAATGTATAACAGGTGTTCCCAACTTACCGAAGGGGCTGGTCCAGTTTTCTCCCCAAGTAATCTTTCTGGCATATGGCCCACCTTTTTCACGGCTCAGATGTTCCACACAAAATGACATCAGCCAAACTTTCACATTTGTATTGCGAGGTAGCTAGCTGCCCTTGGACACATTGAAAAAAGGGATATATCCACTATATAGTACAGAATAGGACAAGATCCCATGGCCCACAAGCGACATGGATGGTGGGGCCCACTTCGACTATCGACCATCTCTATAGTATATAGGCTGGTGGACGTATTAACTAGTAACTAGTATCTTTATTTTACTAACTCCACAAACAGACAAAAGGCCCCCTCTTTTTTTATCAAGCGGCATCAGCATCGTCCATTTTCTTTGTTTTGCTCTGTTTTCAGCGTCTCAATGTATCTCCTTCCCTTCATCACATCATTGGCAGATAGAAATTTCAAGAAATCACCGAAGCTACTCTCAGTGTACGCCACTGGGTGTTGTTTATCCACGAGCTCCGGTACTGGGCCAACCTTCTTATCTATGGCCAGGCTATGAAGGCTGGCTATGGACAGCCTCCTCTTCTCTGAGTTCACAACAGCCCTATGTATCACACTCTTGTACCTCCCATTGCTCATGACCTCCAAGTGGTCCCCCACGTGGACCAACAGCGCACCGTCGATCACCGGGACCGGTATCCATTTCTCTTCCTTGTCCATCACCTCTAGCCCCTGGCAATTCTGCAGTAAGATCGTTAGGCACCCGTAATCCAAGTGTGGCAGGCATGCCGAGTGTGAGCTCTGGCTCTGGGCATGCAGGGTAGCAATTCACAGTCATCACTTGCATGCTCTCTTCCATCTCTCGCCTTGCAAGTACGTTGGCTTTAATCCCAGGCTCTCGAAAATCACTTCCATTAGCTGAATTGCCAGATTTTGCACTGCTTCCGTGTACGCTCCCATCTTCTCCCTAAAAAAAACAATCTTTAATTAGTGAAATGAGTAGTCATCCATCCAAAAAGAGTGTAGATATAGATCCTTTGGCAGTGACACTGAGTAGTAAAAAGTTGTAGAATGAAAATGGTAGGAATTAATTACTTGTATTGGGGTGGATTGGAGGGCCATGAATGGACCCATTTGGAGAGTGGATGGGAGTAGTGCTTGAGTAAGTCCCTCCAGAAATGGATGTCTTCTTGCACGTGGTTGAAACTGGTGCCGTACCTCACCGGCTCGGTGACATCGTCCGACGCCAGCCGCATCTTCTCGTCAATTGGCAAGTGGAAGAAATCGGATGCGGAATCCAAGGCTCCTTCCATTACCAAAGGAGAAATTCCATGATTGATGACCTGCATTACATTGGGAATGAAGTTTAAAGACTTTCGTTTACTCGAGAAAATTGCGATTAGAGAGCCCTAATAAGTTCGACTTACATGAATCTTGGATTTGTTTGTCCCTGCTCTACAACATTAATACCATGTCCTAAAGAAAGGGGTCTTAGGAAATTGTTGAATTAGGCAGAAATGCCCTTAAATACAAAGGTATGATGCATTGATGGAGCACCAAAATAAAAAAAAAAAATACACAATTTTTTTCTCAAACAAATGCCAAGCCAAGCCATTAGCGACAAGTAGAAAGATGTGGGTTGCATGCTGACCCTGCCAATACTTAGGTCGGCTGCTGGTTGGTGCTTCGTGGGCCCCATCGTCTATCAAATTTGTGTGCTCATTTTAGGTCATGATCCAAAAAATAGGTAGATCCAAATCTCAAGTGGACCACAACACAAGAAATTGTGGTGATTAAACGTCCACCATTAAAAACTTCCTCGATTGGGCAGTAAAGTTTCTAGATCAAGCTGATATTTGTGTTTTCCTCCATCCACGTCTGTGTGACTGAAAATAATTAACATTTCAATGGGCCTAAGGAAGTTCTTAATGGAGGGTTCCCATGGCGTGGTCCACCTGAGATTTGTATCTACCTATTTTTGGGCTCATGCCCTAAACTCAGCTTAGAAAAAAATGGATGAATGTCATGAATAAAAGTTAAAACACATCTATAACAGTAGGATCCACGTAGTGCCGACCAGTAGCGACATCAGTGCTGGTGAGGTCAGTCCGCAATCCGTGCCCCGAGTAGAAATAAGGTACAAGTCTCAATGAAGAAAAAAACAAAAGCAATAAGGTGAACATTAAAGATGTGTACCTATGAGGTGCATGTTAGCATAATGGGTGGTACCCAAATTTAGCCCACTTACTACCCTTTGCACAAAATGATTACCTGGAAGAAGCCTATCTCTCTACAAGCAGCACGGATCTCATCGATGACTTTGGGCCTTTGAGACTTGTGGTGTAAAGAGGCCAAGTCTACAATGGGCAGGGTGTTGGTGAGGTGTAGGTTAAGGTTAGGAATGGAGCGTTGTGATTGGGGAACAATGTAACAAGTTGGGATTTGTGACATACCGGTGTCTTTGAGACTCATGGCACTAGTGAAACAGACCGAGTGATCATTCTCTCCTGCCATTTCTTCAAGTGTTTGGATGCTTTTCCAGGTGTTTGGATATGTTGGGTTGGCCGAAGTAGTCTATTTATAAGGTAGGGAAATGGGCTACCTGGGTTTCTCTTCCTTTTGGCATTAATTGCATGATAGTTACAATGTATCTTGATATGAAGGAATAGAAAGGTTTTATTTAGGAACTTTGGTATTTTAGATTGTGACCTAAGAATATTGGGTTCTAGACTTTAATTGTTCACCACCGTTTTTGAACCTCCATGTTGTCTTTCCATGAGGGGAATGTGTGGACGAGATCGAAACCCCAAACCAAAATTAAAATGTTTGGATGATCCCTTTTTTTTAATTGGTGGCATACAAATGAGCACCAATAGGCAAAACCCCCTATTCAGTCACAGAAAAGGTCCATTTATAAGATGGTAAAGATAGTCATCACGAAAAACAATTTTTGGTCATGGGTCAAGATAGGTAGGAGTCCTCAGGATGGATGGACGGTTAAGATCATCACACGCATATGCTCTGTGTATAGTAAGTTTGACCCTATTGTGGATGGAGCATAACTCAAAAATTATAGTGAGAAAATGGAAAATAACTATATTATTTTTTGAGCTGAATTTGGACCATGGACCACTTCACTTTTTAACCATTGATTTGGGAACCTATGGGTGGAAATCAGCGTACTTTGAGCCATTTGGGAGGCCGTACACGTGGGATTCACCACCAATTAGAAAATGTGGGTGATGTTCTACAAGAGTATTTCCCATGTTAGTTAACAAGTTGCACCGAATGGGGATGAGATTGATGAAAAAAGGGAGGACTTTTGTGGAAGGTAGACATCTTGTGTTTTGGGGGGAGTATTTTATGGACACGCATGGCGTCCGACATTGGTCGGACCTTTAATTGTCCGACCATATCTATTTGGGTACCACTGTGATGTATCGGTTTATCCAAGCCGTCCATCCCTCTTATAAGATCATGTTAAGGTAACAATAAGTCAGATCCAACGCTGTAGTCGACAACACCAAATAGTAAGCTTGGGTTGAATTAAATATCATAGCATAAACTCAAGTTGCAAGATTCATCTCTGGTGTGGTTCATAACACCGTTGGATCTACTTAAATTTTGGGATCATTCCTTAACATGATATCGGAAAATGAGTGGACGGTGTGGATAAACCGATACATCACGATGGTCCCTTGCACAGATCTGGTCGGATGCTTAAAGGTCCGACCAGGAGTCGGACGCAATCCGCGTCCGTATTTTATATACAAGGTGGAAAGGGGTAGCTATGCATAAAGCTGCTGACGAATAGTCAAAACCGTTTCCCTAGTTTTTTTTTTTTTAAGTCTGCCGGCGGCTTTAAAATGTGTCCTATGCATATGTCGTTTCAGCTCCAGCTTGTGGGCTGGTTTTGATAGAATCCGGGGCTGGTTTTCATAGAATGCGTGCGAGGCTTGCCCTGCAGCTACCATTTGGGCTTTATTCTTACCGTTGGATGGCACATGTCCACAGTGCATACTTGGAACATGTCCGCTGACCGGATGGGGATTGCAAACTGGCATTGCTGTGTGGACCCCACCATGATGTATGTGTTTTTATACATGTTGTCCATCCGTTATAACCACCCATTTAGTGTATGAGCTCCAAAATGAGGCAGATCTAAATCTCAGGTGGACTGCACCACAGGAAACAGTGGTGATTGAATGCCCACCATTAAAAACTTCTTGACGACCACAGAAGTTTTGGATCAGGCTGATATTTGTGTTTTCCCTTCATCCAGGTCTGGGTGACCTGATAAATAGGTTGGATGGCAAATAAACATTATGATGGTCCCTAGGAAGTTTTTAATGGTGGTCGTTCAATCACTACTGTTTTCGTTTGGGGTGGTCCCTCTGATATTTTGATCTACCTCATTTTTTGGCTCATGTACTAAAATAATGATCCAAAATGAATGGACGGCATGGATATGATGCATACATCATAGTAGGGCCTACAGAGGACCTTTTTGTAGTAAGGTCGTAAACAAGGTCCGTTTAAGTTCTTCTAAATGTCCAATTTACCATACATATTAACCTCATTACCAGCACTTGGGTGCACTTGGATGAACTTTATTATTATTATTATTATTATTATTTGGGTTAATACACACATCACACTGTTACTTCGATGGTCACCTTGCAATGATAGCCACCTCAACGTTGGGAATTGATACGTAGACCTTAGCTTTGAGATGAGGTTAGCTTCACTAAGTCGACCACTATCTGAAAGGTGTGGGTGTGCACTTGGATGAACTTAGACGCACTTTGTACTAGTAAAGTTAGAATGGTTAAAGGGTTGTATTGGATCTAGGTGTTTCTATAAAGACAAGCGCTTAGTTGAGGTTTAAAACGTTAATTGGAATGGTTTGTTTTCCTTACAAACACTAAACCAATTGTTCTTCTTTTGAAACTCTAGTTTGATTTATTTCTTTCCATATAGTTGGATACAAAGGAGTTCCGTAAGATATGATTAAGGTCAGTAGTCTTTCATCTTATTGATAAAATCAAAACTGTACATGATCTCATGATCTCTGCACATTTCATAGATGACCCGGACAATTGTCTCTGTGTTCATGTAGATATTTAAGAGATCAAAGATATGTTTTACCAATGCCAAAATAGACTAGTTTTAGTTTTGATGTCCATTGTCTTGTCTCCTGCAAAGGTGAAAATGTGAGGGGATCAAAGATATTGTTGCGAAAAAATGCTTTCATGTGGTCAATGTAAGCAACGGCTGAAACACAAAAGAAAAGTATTAAACAAAAGTAAAAAATGGTTAGTTAAAATAAGAGACAAGTTGTATAAGAATTTATGTGGTTCGACAATAAGCCTATTCTATGAGACAGTAATATGAGACTTTCTTATTCACTAGAAACAAGAAAAATAAAAATACAAAGCTTATTTTTCCCTTCCACCATACAAAAAATCTTATACTAAGGAATACCCAAAAAGATAAATAAAATAGAATAGCGTACTTATCTTTATGTATGACCCTTCTTATATAGACTACACCACACAAAATAGCATAAAACCAAGCTGCATCAAATTAAACTTCACCATGCATGACCGTAGGCATAAAGAGATAGAGAGGAGAGGGAACGAGAGTGAGATGCTCTCATCAGAAAACATGTCTTGGTGAGAGTCTATTACCGAATGGACGGTGGCACATGGACTTTAAGTCCTGAGAAATTCATTTTTCTTCAATTGCATGCGTGAAAAGGAGTGTGCACGGTTTGGATAAAACTGTACATGTATAGGACATCTATTCCATTACAACCATCATAAGAAACTTGTGCGGAATTGATGATTTTCACATGCAGCTAGTGTTGAATTTTTGTTTTAAAATTATTTTCAAAATAGTTTTTAACCAAAAATATTTCAACAGCTGGAAGGGTGGAAAGAAAATTGCAGATGCTCACGGTCATTTGTGGGCCCAGTGGGCAGCAACACGCACGTACTGGATCTTCGTTTGCAACTCGCACATAGGCAGAAGGAATAATTTTTTAAGTGTTAAGTGTATAACCTTACTTTTGAAAGATTGTGATGGATCGTTCAAAACAAAACGAGAGAGAGAGAGAGAGAGTTCATGTGTACGTGTGCCAATCCATACTGCCAAATGATTACCATCATCATTAATTAGCCATGGTCTAGAAGCACACTCACGCGATGATCCAAGCAGTTTCCATTTTCCATATATTGAGTTGAATATTTGACCATTTTCAACCGTCTATTTGCTGGCCACAGATCAAACATCGATATAAGTTGATGGTTGAACCGCCACAAGTTTGGGCCGCGGCATGCTCACAATGAGCCAAACCTGAATTGCCCACCTCTATCACACGTTTGTGAAGACGATTGGTTATCTAAATTGACGGTTAGAAATTGTCCAAATTTTGTTTTTTGTTTTTTTACTGCCAAGAGCTCAGGTGTTTTACGTGCTGCTGCGTAAAACCAGCTGTCGTGGCATGGTTTTAAGACCCGGAGAAGTGTGATGCGATGCGACTCATCTGAGTCAACTGGGATTCGGTCAAACCCGATTAGATTCGATGCCACGATTTACTTGGGACTCGAGCGAGTTGGTTCGACTCAGCCCGGACTCCAGAGAGTTGTGACTTGACTCAGGGCCTAACGGAAAGGGTCTAGTCACAGAGTCATTTAACCAATGGTGACCTAAGCATGCCTGGGCTGTATTCTACGATTCGTTGAATCAAAGAAGTCTAGGACTATTTCCAGGAGGTACCACCAGTGGGATGCTACCAGCTTTACAAACCATTAATTGCTTCAGACGGCAATGAATTTGGACAGCAATCAGAGGCCCACCTCTTCATCGAGCAAGATCCAAAAGCTGCACCTATTGAAGTTCAAACCTATTTTTCATCCATTGCAATTTTTTTTTCGAAGGAGCGTAATTTTTTGAGCAAGTACATGAATGGTTGAGAACGCGGGCTCACATGCAAATATGGTCCAATGATCCAAACCGTCCATCCTCTGGGTGTTATTTTGAATGGCCTTGCTCTTATATAATGCTGAAAGGATGATCAAGACCAATGATTTTTGAAGCTGGATGTCCCCCGTTGAAATTTCCCTTCCAATGGTCCGCATTTCAGCCATGCATATCGATGTCTAATATATATGTTGGGTGCGTTTCACATAAACCTTCGGATCTCGCCCCCCAATACACTAGAATTATGGACTATGCTAATGCAATGATCAAGAATAAACAAACAACCACACGACATAAGGAGTTTTTACATGGAAAACCCTTAAAAGAGGTAAAAACCACGGGACCTAGTCCAGATCAACAATCCACTATCTCAGGGAACTGTTACAACTGATCTCAAGCACACACCGCTTAGATCAAACCTTCTTCACCCACTTGGGATGGATAAACAACAAGAGAATAACAAAGGAGGAGCGATCTCACCGATCCCGAGGACGCAGAAGCGCTGAGACGACAGTTGCGCAGAAGAATCCCTCTTCAAGCAACTTCTCCCTTCTACAAGCTTCTCTCTCTCTCTCTCTCTCTCTCTCTCTCTCTCTCTCCTCTTTCTCTCTTCCTCTTTTTCTCTCTTTCTCACCTTGGACGTGTTTTCAACACCAATGGGATGCCATAATCCCGTTTTAGAACTCTTAAGTACAAAAAACGGAAGAATCAGAGCCAGAATAGGAAACTGCGTCTAAGCAGTCCGCGCCGGGTCGGGCGCCCGGTCACTAGATCGTCGGGCTCCAGGCCAGGCCCAAAACAGTCCAGCGAGAAACACATTGGAACGAACCAATTTCGGGCGCCCGGCCGGGTCATCGGGCGCCAGGTCACAAAACCGTCGGGCGCCCTGCTGTCGTCAGAACAATCCAGCAGCCTTGCTGCCTTTCTGGAGAATTTCGGTCGCCCGGCCACTAAATGGTCCGGCGCCCGACCTCACCCAGTAACAATTCTCTCTCCTCGTGCTGAGGAGGAAACCGTCCCATCAAATCTCTCCCTTTCCGACTTAGGAGAAATTCGTCTTCTTCAAGCCAGCCAGGTTTCTACAAACCTCAAACTTGCCCTTGAGCAAAGCCTTGGTCATCATATCTGACCCGTTATCATCCGTATGGACCTTCTTAAGCTGTAACACCTTCTGTTCCAAAGTATCCCTGATCCAGTGATACCGAATTTCTATGTGCTTCGACTTGGAATGCTGACTTGGATTCTTGCTCAAGTGTATAGCACTTTGGCTATCGCAATAGATCACGTGCTCCTCCTGCTTCAAGCTGAGTTCTTGTAGGAACCTCTTCATCCAAAGCATCTCTTGGCATGCTTCTGTGACTGCAATGTACTCGGCCTCTGTCGTCGACAATGCTACGACCTTCTGTAGCTTGCTCTGCCAAGAGACTGCTCCACCTGCAAACATGAACATGAACCCCGATGTAGACTTCCTGGAGTCTATGTCACCTGCCATATCTGCATCTGTGTAGCCTTCTAACACAGGTTTTCCGTCACCATAGCATAGGCTCAACCTGGATGAGCCTCTCAGATACCGCAGTATACACTTTACCACTGCCCAATGTTCTTTGCCAGGATTGGCAAGATATCGGCTGACAACCCCAACTGCATATGCTATGTCTGGGCGCGTACACACCATAGCATACATCAAACTTCCTACCGCTGACGCGTAGGGTATCTTCCGCATCTCTTCGACTTCTGTCTTCATCTTGGGACACTGCGTGTCGCTTAATTTGAAGTGACCATCTAGTGGAGTACTGACCGGCTTTGCTGCATTCATGTTAAACCGCTCTAGGACTTTCTCAATATACCAGCTCTTGTGACAACCAAAGCTTCCTGCTGCTTCTGTCACGGGTTATCTCCATTCCTAGGATCTGTTTTGTCGGGCCCAAGTCTTTCATCGCAAAGGACTTGCCCAACTCCTGTTTCATCCTGTCAATCTTCTTGATGTCCTTTCCCATGATGAGCATGTCATCAACGTACAATAGCAGAACTAAGAAATCACCGTCTGAGAACTTGTGTGTGAACACACAGTGGTCCGACTCCGTTCTGTCATATCCATGCTTCAACATGAACGAGTCGAACTTCTTGTACCATTGCCTAGGAGCTTGCTTTAGCCCATACAAGCTCTTCCTAAGCTTGCACACCATATGCTCTTTGCCCTTGACTTCGAACCCTTCTGGTTGGCGCATGTAGATCTCTTCTTCCAGGTCACCATGGAGAAATGTAGTTTTGACATCTAACTGCTCTATCTCCATATCCATGCTAGCCGCCAACCCAAGCAACACCCGTATGGATGTCATCTTCACCACTGGTGAGAATATCTCATTAAAGTCTATTCCTTTCCTCTGACCAAACCCTTTCACCACAAGTCTGGCCTTGAATCTTGTCTGTGAATTCTTCTGCTCATTCTTCTTTCTGAGCACCCACTTGTTGCTCAGAGCTTTCTTGCCCTTAGGCAATTTCACCATATCATAGGTGTGGTTCTTATGCAAGGATTCCATCTCCTCTTGCATAGCTCTCAACCACTCCTTCTTATGCTCGTCGGTTAGGGCCTCAGAATAGTCTTCTGGCTCTCCCCCATCAGTGAGCATAATGTACTCATGCGGCGAGTACTTCTTGGATGGATGGATGTCCCTTGATGTCCTCCTCACCTGTGGCTCAACAGGTGGATCAAGTTGGGGCTGCTCCCCCTGTCCATCTTCTGTAGGGACTCCCTCATCCTCTGCACCTTGTTGTATTCCCCCGTCATCAGGCACCACGGGAGGAGTAATCGGATCCGTATCTTCCAGTTCACCTGAACTGGGTTGGGTCTTCTCTGGCTTTTCAATGTCTTCTATACACTGATCTTCAATGAAAACCACATCTCTGCTCCTGACGAGGTTCTTCTCGGTCGGATCCCACAACCTGTAACTGAACTTCTCATCACCGTACCCTAAGAACACACACTGCCTGATCTTCATATCGAGCTTGGACCTCTCGTCCTTTGGTACGTGAACGGATGCCCTGCATCCAAACACCCTAAGATGACTGTACGATGGATCACGTCCAGTCCACACCTTCTCAGGTACTTCTCCATTCAACGGGGCTGATGGAGACCTGTTTATCAAATACACCGCTATGTGCATTGCTTTTCCCTAGAACATCTTGGGCAGCTTTGCATGGGATAACATGCATCTGATTCTCTCTACAATTGTGCGATTCATGCGCTCAGCCACACCATTATGCTGAGGGGTCTTGGGAACTGACTATTCATGTCGTATACCCAATGACTTGCAGTACTCGTGGAAGTCACCTATGTATTCACCACCATTGTCAGTGCGGATGCACTTCAACGATCTGCCTGTCTCTCTCTCGACCATAGCATGAAACAATTTAAACACACCAAAGACCTCGTCCTTGGATTTCAAAGCATACACCCAAACCCTCCTAGATGCATCATCTATAAATGTGACAAAATATAATGCCCCACCCAAGGTTTTTGTCCTCATAGGACCACAAACATCAGAATAAACTAAATCTAATGCATGTACTTTATTAGTATGAGAAACAGTTTTAACAAAAGAAACTCTATGCTGTTTCCCAGATAAACAGTCAATACAGGTTTTGAGAGGTATACCTGTCACGTCTGGAAGGAGCTACTTCTTCGCTAGTAGCTGAAGCCCTTTTTCACTCATGTGGCTTAGACGCCTGTGCCACACGTCAGTAGCTAAATCTTCTGCTGCGTTTAATCCACTCTTGCATACACTGACACTTGCCTTGTAAAGAGTGCAACACTTCTTTCCTCTGGCAGCGATCAACGAACCCTTGATGAGCTTCCAGCGCCCACCAGCAAACCGGCTTTTATAGCCATCATCATCCAGCCTTCCCGTCGACATCAAGTTGAGACGAAGGTCTGGAATATGTCTCACATCCCTGAGAACCAATGTGCAGCCCACATCGCTCTTCAAACAAATATCACCGACCCCTACAATCTTCGAAACACCAGAATTTTCCATCTTCACTGTCCCATAGTCAGCTGACTTATAGCTTGTGAAGAAATCTCTGCGTGGAGTCGCATGAAATGAGGCTCCCGAGTCTATCACCCAGTCGGTGTCCTGACTCGAAGCCGTGAGACAAATATCGTGATCTGCCGAAAGAATAACAACAACGTCACCATCTGAGGCGACCGCACTAGAATCTAATTCATCTTCTTTCTCCTTTCCTTTACCCTTCTTGTCACTCTTTTTCTTGTGACATTCATGCTTATAGTGGCCCTTCTTGCCACAATTCCAGCATTCAATATCTTTCCTGGCAACTGACTTACCTCTTGATTTATCTCGGGCCTTTCCGCCCTTTTTGTTCTTTTCTCTCCCCCTATCTTGTGTCACAAGAGCCTCTTGTTGAGCAAGCCCTAAAGACTTCCTCCTTGTCTCCTCATTGAAGAGACAGCTTGTTACCTGATCTATGGATACCTTTCCGTCTGGCGCGGAGTTACTTAGAGACACCACTAATGTCTCCCAACTGTCAGGCAATGAGCTAAGCAGTAGCAAAGCCTGAAGTTCATCATCCAGGACCATCTTCATGACGGAGAGTTGGTTCACAATGTTGCTGACCTCATTCATGTGTTCAGCCACAGAACCACCATCTTTGAACTTGAGATTCACAAGTCGTCTTATCAGGAATATCTTATTGGCGGCTGTCTTCTTCTCATACAGCCCTTGCAATTTCAGCCATAGGCTAGCGGCTGAGGTCTCTGTAGACACATGGTGGAAAACCGAATCATCCAACCATTGTCTAATGAACCCCACCGCCTTCCGATCCACTTTCTTCCAATCATCATCTGACATATCCTTCGTCTTCGCCGATATGCTTAGAATTGGAGCACACAAGTCCTTGCAATAGAGCAAGTCCTCCATCTTAGCCTTCCATATGGTCCAGTTAGAACCATTGAGGCTGATCATCCTTGATGAGCCACCTTCCATAATTCAGAACCGATCCCACACCGTTCAAACAACCTAAACTCTCTGATACCACTTTGTTGGGTGCGTTTCACACAAACCTTCAGATCTCGCCCCCCAATACACTAGAATTATGGACTATGCTAATGCAATGATCAATAATAAACAAACAACCACACGACATAAGGAGTTTTTACATGGAAAACCCTCAAAAGAGGTAAAAACCACGGGACCTAGTCCAGATCAACAATCCACTATCTCAGGGAACTGTTACAACCGATCTCAAGCACACACCGCTTGGATCAAACCTTCTTCACCCACTTGGGATGGATAAACAACAAGAGAATAACAAAGGAGGAGTGATCTCACCGATCCTGAGGACGTAGAAGCGCTGAGACGACGGTTGCGCAGAAGAATCCATCTTCAAGCAACTTCTCCCTTCTACAAGCTTCATCTCTCTCTCTCTCTTATCTTTCTCTCTTCCTCTTTTTCTCTCTTTCTCACCTTGGACGTGTTTTCAACACCAATGGGATGCCCTAATCCCATTTTAGAACTCTTAAGTACAAAAAACGGAAGAATCAGAGCCAGAATAGGAAACTGCTGTCTAAGCAGTTCGTGCCGGGTCGGGCGCCCGGTCACAAGACCGTCGGGTGCCCGGCCATGCCCAAAACAGTCCAGCGAGAAACACATTGGAATGAACCAATTTCGGGCGCCTGGACCAACATGGTCGGGCGCCCGGCCGGGTCATCGGGCGCCCGGTCACAAAACCGTCGGGCGCCCGGCTGTCGTCAGAACAGTCCAGCAGCCTTGCTGCCATTCTGAGGAATTTCGATCGCCCGACCACTAAATGGTCCGGGCGCCCGACCTCACCCAGTAACAATTTCTCTCTCCTCGTGTTGAGGAGGAAACCGTCCCATCAATATAATCATCTGTCCATCTAATTATTATTATTTTTTTTGGTGGTCCATCAAGAGTAGCAGCCAGAACATGGTCCCAATCATCACAGCATCTTTGAATGTGGACCCTGATTAGGCCACACATGTTGACGATCTTGAGTAGCCAAGCACACTGGTTGGATATACTTATGGGATTTTGGTGAAATGCGGCCTACCATCACCCACATTTTGAGGGTTCTATTTATTTTTACAACTTTTCATCAAATCTCACTAATGGCATTTAGCTTATTTCTAAAAATGACAAAAATACTTCTTAAAAATGTTAATTGTGGATCACAATGTACACTGTTCAAAATTAATTTGATTATAATCTTGACCACTCCAAAATGATGAAGGTTTAAACCATTCACTATAGTGCCTTTTTTCTTTTTTGGGGGGGGGGGGGGGGGGGGGGGGGCGCTAGGGCTATTTAGAAGATGCATTGCATTACATTTGTTGGAATTAACAGCACTGTTACATATGACATAGGAAAGGGCATGAAACTATGGCATAAGATCATCAACTTTCTCAAGTGATTAGAGCCTTAAATCTATGAGGAGAATTCTTAAACTTACAATAAAATAATAAAGAAAATTTGGATATTTTATTAATTAAAGTAATTTAAAACTTTTTTTTATTACAACACTTATATATATAACTCAAAATCCTAATTTGAAAGCCATGTAAAATAGCAAAATTCTAATAGCCGGTTTGGGAGCTTGGATTTGGAATGCATTGAAATTCAAATCACAATTACATTGGAATCAAGGTGATTCCTAATTCTCATTTTTGTTTGGCTGAAATGCTCTCGAATCCAAATCTCTTATTTGGGAGCTTATATTCGGAGGGCACTGGAATTTTTTAGTATATTCACATGACTTAGATTTGGTTAACTAAATTAGCTTTCATACTCTAAATTAGTATATATACGAAGTATTAGATAAAATGGCTGTAATAAGCCCATTAAAATATATACTTTCGCAAAAAAAAAAAGAAGCAGTTTTGAGCATTGGGTGGGCCACAAATACAAGAATCACAAATAGGCAACTCACCAACGATTTTTAACCATCTATTTAAATGTCCAACATTTGGATGGTTCAGATCATTCTATTGATATGATTTTAGTATTGCGACTGATAATTGAATTATTTTGGGGTATTATAAACATGCCATGTGTCTAATGGATTAGTAGCTTAGAAAACATCTTTGTTACATGTGTGACTCTCCTCCCCTTGAAAGGGAGGCAAAATAGGCCTTTCCTCTCAATTTCATCTGAATCTCAGCATATTGTTGGGATTTCAAAACACACAAAAAATGAAGATTTGAAATACCTCCGATTCCAACTGCCTCTAAATCCAACGTTGCCAAACGCAAAAAGCAACTATATGAATTTGAAATACTCTCAGTTACCACCAAATCCAAGGTGCCAAACGGGGTATAACTTTATTTGAAAAGTTAAAAGAGTAAAACTTTTCTAAAGCCTAATTTGTTAAAAATATAACCTATACAAAATCTTATTGAAGAATTTTTAATATGAGTATAATCAACTTTTGAAAGGACAGAAATAAAAAAAAATTCTAAATTTAAGGAGATAATGACAAAAAATAAAATTATTAAAAATAGTTGCAATTTCAAACTAGAAGGGTGTATTTTCTCATCAAATGGATGGATGTGACCCGCTATAATGGTCGGTTGACTGGATGGCCCTCTAGATAAAGATTGATAGGCCATGCATTTTGTGATGATGTCCGGATCAAAAGTAATGGCTGATTTATGGTTCAAATTTCGAATGGGCCCAATTACATCATGCCTTACATAGGACTAGGCTGGATCTGACAAAGTACTTCCGCTTCTGTTCAGGCTTCCATCTAATTAAGCCAAAAGGTAGCCATTTCATAAAAATCCCCAATGTTTAACTTATGAACTCAAATGCTAATTACAAATCCAAGCCTAGTTTTTAGATTTGGAATCTACATTGTTGTGATCGTCTGAGGAGCGGCTTTGATCTCACACTCGTATGCCTTGTTTCACACGGTGAGGCGACTAATTTCAGAGCCATTCATCAGGTCTAACCTCTATTCTTCTGCTATTGTGCTAAAAATCACGGTAAGCGGATGGTCCCAAACACATCCAATCCAACCATTTCTTTTTTTTTTTTCCACTGGCTGGATGGCTTGGATCATCTGATTGGTGAGATTCTTTCAAGGAAGCCTAGTGAAGAGTGGACTGGACCTAATGAACAGTCCAAATGGTGATGTGGAAGAAAAATCAATCGTATTATTATAACGAAGGAAAACAATATTCATACTCATACATCAGAAAATGACATGTACACCCACCAAGTTTGACTTCTAGCCCCATGAAAATGTGTATCTGTCAAAAAGGGCTGGTGCAAATACTGGGGCCCTTTTGTATTCTCATAATCAAATAATCACCGTCCATAAAAGGGTCCCAAAGATACTAGAGCAAGCAAAAACCAGAGAGTCCCTTCCGCTATACGAAAATCCAAGAGAAGGGGTAGTAGGCAAGCGGTTGTTGATATTGGTAGGAGGGGCTGCAGCTGGATCGGACGACTCTGGAGGTAGGGGTGCACCAGCTGGGCTTGTCTCCTGGGCTCCTCCATTCACACTCACTTGTAGTTTCATCCCACCCAAGCAGTGGGAAAGGGTCCCACAGATGAAGTACTTGTTGCCAGCTGTCGTTAGTGGAATGGACGTGTTCCCACCGCTGTTGCTCTGTAGCGCACCGGTGGCGTTGCAACTGTCGTAGGCGTCTTTTGTCACCACGTCCACGGTGTGCAAAGATGAATATTGGAACACTGCATTGGATGAACGGCATTTTGGTCATTTTATGAAGTTAAGGTAGTCTGCATGCTGTTTGCAGACTCCCTTGTGTTGGAAACTTGGAATCAGCAAGTTAAGCTGGGCTTGGCTTTACACTCAACCTGACCCAACCCTCCCAAGTTGCACCCTATTGTAAAATGGCTGGGTTGTCAATTTCCTGGGCTAAGCTCAGCAGGGGCTAGGCTTGTGATCATGTGGGCTCAGCAAAGGCCTTTCATGAGCCAGAAAAATAAATGGACTTTGACCAGGCTTATTAACATTTAACTCTTTTCATGTCTGACTCAAACCGAATTGGGTGTTTCTCCCACTGGCCACAATTGGGTCTTTCTTTCAGGCCTGCAGACACAGTCTGAGTCTTGGCGCATTGGCAGCCCTAATCTTTGGATCACCACATGAGACCTCTTGTTTTCAAACTGGACTTAGCTACAGCATGTTCAGCTCCAGTCAACGAGCTAAGAACCAAAGTCCTAAGCCACAGATCAGCTTTTGGGCGAAGGAACTGGGCTCAGCTTGTGTTTAATACTCAGGCCAAGGTACAAGTCACGAGCTTCAAAACTCAACCCAAACCTGGATGATTAGCTGGACTTGAGCCAGGCTGGACCAGCCCAGCCCAAACTATCCTTTTTAAGAATGCCCTGCTGCCCACAAATCTGACCCTGCTGAATAGACTACATTACTTCTATTTACATTGTTCATTTGAAAACCACGTATCAGGTAACATGATTACTCATTTGTCATGCTTTTGCGAACATGGGCCATCCACTGCGGGGCCCATCAGATGGACGATCTGGATCGACCAATTGCATATCAACCTGGAATATGGGATTGATTTTGCATGCATCCATTTTCCAATTTGGCTCAATGCAACAGTCTAAAAGTGAAATAAGATAACTTCACCAAGAGATGATTAGAGGGATTACTTACGAAGAATATCGCCAACTTTAAAATTCTTGCCGGTGGCCCATGAATCAAAGTCCGTACTTATCTCCCAACCAGCCGTATCTCCGACAATATACACAGTAGCAGTGCACGTTAGCACAAGGCCCAGGCCAATGAGGAAAGAGAGGAGGAGCTTACCCATTGGTGAGAGATTGATAGAGAGGATGAATGGATGGTGTTGAAGGATGGTTTTATTTATGTGGGATTTGTTTATAAGTAGATAACCTAACTCCATAACTAACCCTACGTTTTCCTTTTTTTCTTGGAATTTTTATGAAAGAAGTTCTTTGATATTTATTAAAGAAGACCTTGGTTATTTTAAATTTACAAAAAGGATTCAGTTGGAGGGAAAATTGGTGAGAGATCTGAGGAGAGACCTATAACGATCTTAACATGCATACTTCTTAATAAAATAGAATATCGAAGATGTGGGCTTTGCATAAAAAGTGGGCCCCACACACTGTGTTCGAGAATAATCTTGTTCTACAAACGTTGTAGAGAGAGCTCACCCTCTTCTTTTATTTAATGACCTCATCAAGGTCCATCTTGACCTACTTTCCTATGGAGCCCCAATCTTAGGCCCATCTTGGCCCACTATCCTATGGACCAGTTCCAGGTCAGCCTTACCATGCAAATACAGGGATGGGCAGATGTGTAGGTTGAGATGGTCCCACGAAATGCCCAATAAGTTGGTCGAGGTGGGCCTGTTTTCACCCACATTCTGGTGAGTCTACCACACAATTACATTTAGATTTCGTTTGCGTGTGGAATGCCGTTTTTTCATACGTTTGGTGGGGTTGTTAGGGATGGAAGTTCCTTGGTGGGGCAGTTAACCAGTTCCAATTCAATACTGTTTGAAAAGGGCATAAAGGACTAACACAGGAGAAATGCTCCAACGCTGTTAGTCCAATCTATTGATCTAGACTGTTCATTAGATTCAACGGTCATATCATTGGCCACCATGCAAACATCCTAATAATCTTAACCATCTAATCAATAGCATTTAACATTAATGGTCAAGATCATTTATTCGATCCATATTTTTTTAGGGCCCACCGTGGATTGCTTTCGCCAGTCAATCTTAATAACCATCACATCCATGGCGTAGAAAAAGATTGGCTATGAAAAATAAGACCAAAGTCAAGGATGGGTTGGATCATCTGTTGAATTTGATTTTCACATGGTAGCCCATGAATTATGTTCTGCATGTGATGGATGGCTCAGATCTATCTGAGTGCACATGTCCAAATGATCCAATGCAACTAGGATCCCTATAACTTATGGTGCTCTAAGAGCAGTGGTGGTCTGCTTGTATCTTGCACATGAACACATTGCCACGTTGAGAAGCCCAAACCCTTCCCTAGGGCCCCACTTGATGTAGAGTCTGGATCTAGTCCACATGTACACTTTTTGAAGGTACTTCTTATCGGTTGCGCATGTGGCCGAATGAAACATGGGGCGCCATGCAGTCATGCTGTGAACAAAAACATGGAGAAAGATTGTGTTCGCCTGATGTGCATCGAGAATCAGTGCTCTGTGGATACATATCGCCCACCGTTCATTAATAGTGAGCGGCAATCTGTACGTTCAAAATTCTACACCTTGAAGGACTCGGATTGCGTGGTGTAGCACACAACACCGACGTCCGTGCTATGTGCAACTGTAAAAGCTCTGTGGGCGCTACCATGATGTATGTGTTTTATCCACGATTGTCCATCCATTTTTCCAGATAATTTTAGGGCATGTTCCAAAAAAACGAGGTAGATCAAAATCTTAGGTGGACCACACCGCAAGAATCAGTAGTGATTGAACGCCCACTATTAAAAACTTCCAAGGGCCTATTGTAATGTTTATTTGCCATCCAAATTGTTGATTAGGTCACACATATCAGCTTGATCTAAAACTTTTGTAGCCCCCAAAAAGTTTCTAATGGTAGGCTTTCAATCACCACTGTTTCCTATGGTGTGGTCCACCTGGGATTTGAATATTCCTTGTTTTTTGGTTAATACCCTAAAATGAGCCCACAAAATGAATGGACGACATGAATAAAACACATACATAATGGCACCATCATATATGGTCATTGGAATGTAAATCTGAAAAATCAAGGCAACAGAAAAAGTAACGATATGAGTTCCAAATCACTGCATTGTCAGACGATCCAATCTATGGTAATTCACACTGATGGAACAATCTTAAGCATCAATCAATGGGCATTGATCTTCTCATGTTCTTTGTTATACATTACTCTGAAGGCCGTCCATCTAGCTGATGGGCAGCACACTCATCTTGTGTTTTTAGGACAGGTGGCAGGTCTCACATGTGCCCCTTTATGGACGAGCCAATCAATGGATTACAAAGATCATTCTCCCAAAAAGCCCAAAGAATAAGAAAATTAGAAACAAAGATTATTTCATTACAAGGGCATATGGCAGCAACTGCTCTCAAGAGAGATGCTGCAATGGTGCACTCCAGATAAGTTATATGCGTGTTGGAGATTATTTTAAATCTAGTGTGGCCCATTTGGGTACCTTAGCTAAGGAGTATTTAGGCTTGAGAAATGATACGGTAGACCCAGGTGAGCCGTTGTAAGGTAAACACCAACTTACAATTTCTTGTCTCTCTCTCTCTCTCTTTTTGTTAAGTGCAACTTACAATGCCACATGGAATACTTTGATTGCCATTCTACCTTATTACGGTTAGGCCAGGACTCTTGTATCAATTCCTTTTAAGCTTAGCCATGGAACGTGCAAACGATCACACTCATCTCATGTGTAGTTGTGGTCTTGTTTCCACACGCTTGCGTGGCTTTTTGGGTTTGCCGTATTAAATAGCTAGGTAGAGTTGGCACGCAAAAGCGTTAGGTGCGATCATTGACTTACCTACTACATGTTATCAGATCTGTAAATTGTGTCACGTCCCATGTTTGATCAATCCCCCACAGGATGTGACCTGAACACTACAATATAAGGCACCAAAAGCCACTATGTCTGTGACAAATGCAAATGATGATTAAGGGCCATTGGTCTGATATCCCACCACGACGATATAACTTTTGCCTAAAAACAACAAGTCGAAAACTCTAGCCATCCTACTGTTTAAGTTCCGTCCACTCTTTTTCTTTTTCTTTTTTATATGTCAAGCTTCTCACCTTAGCCATCCTACAATCAGATTCCTACATTCTCTGCTACCCTGTCCATTGCCCATTCATGCAGTGGCTCACCAATCAATAGCCATACATACATGAGAGGTGCGTGAGTTCATTGTAAAATCATTGCACAGAAATTCTAACCAGTATAAGCCATTAAAAGAAGTGAAAAACCATAAAGGCTTATTTCCAAAACATCTCTCTAATACAACTAAATTTCAACAAACAGCTACAATTACTATAAATAACAAGCCAAATAACAACATCTCAGTCATAATACTAGCAAAAGATTGTAGAAAGCACTGCCTCTTCCCTAAGCCATGACCATGATCAAAGGTGCCAAAACCATCAAAACTCCAAGCCCGATGGCATTCATGTGACCAATCTTGGCCGTTGCTCCATTGGGACTAGATGAGGTATTTGGAGTCGAGTTGCCCGGCGTGGTTGTTGGTGTACCCCCCGATGTGGTTGGTGGAGTACCGCCTGGTGTGGAGGAGCCCGAAGCAGAGACCGTGACCGCTAGTTTCATCCCTTGACTGCAGTGGCCTAGTGAGGGACACAAGAAGTAATGTGTGCCCGGCCTTACTTAGAGAAATGGTGGTGTTTCCGTCACTGAAGCTGTTAATGGCATTGCTGGAGCTGCAGCTGCCGTAGTCGGCTTTGCTCACCTCGTCCACCGAATGCGATCCGCCGTAGGTAAACACTGTTGTTCACAGAAAATTAAAATGGCTCGTTAATTTATAAACTGTTGAACAACTCTTGGATCATAGCCTGAACATTCGACTGTCCGATTGACGGCCCACCAATCCAACAGTCTGAATTTGGATGTGCACCCATTGAAAGTAGGGAGGGATGTATCAGCTGAATTTACATGATCCGGTGCAAATTCTATATATATATATATATAAACCAAGTGGGCCCACCTGTGACTAACGAAGACCATTGGATAGGAGATTCCCATAGATCGGATCATCACAGCCTTAATATAAGGGTAAAGGAAAATATTACAATGGATTTGAAGGCCCTTATTTCAATGGCTGTGATCACACGACCAGGGAGATTTTGGTTTCATTTGCAATTCTTCATACCTCAGATCATAGCTCTGTGTTTACATATGTATGATTGGGTCATTGATCTAACGGTTTATCACATGACTGGGACATAGGTTAAAAGATCACATGACTGCGAGTTTTTGAGAAACTCATCCATGTTCTTGAGTTGACTCAACTAGATTTCTGGTGAGTTTTCGTATTTTTAAACCATAGTTTTTTTGGATCACTGTCCTCATGTGCCACTCTTACTGCAGATGTGTGGCAGACATAATCCACCAACCCGCACATAATACTAGCAAATAATTGGACACCTTGCAGTTGTTATTTATGTATAGCTGATTAGGTAAGCTACCGTTGCGGCCCACCTACCGGGCGGTGCCAACGCAACATGTTGCCAGCCTAGAGATTTCATGTACCAAAAACAAGATTTTATCTCTACCCTGAATGACGAGAGCAGCCATGGACAATTTACCCTTGCAATTGGTTCTTGAACTTTGAATTTCAAAAGGACATGAGAAGGAATTTAAGATTAAATTAAGAGTAATTAGGTACATTTAAAGGCGTGTAGGGTATATACAAGAATTTTTAATTAGTCGGTAATCCCACTTAAACTAACGGTCCTATCTTCCTTTTGAAGAATTGAGTTTTCTTTCTAAAGAATGATTTGGCGTGAAATACGATCGCTTTTCCCATTGTCCAGTTCGGTTGACGAGTTCAGACCCAGATAGTAATTAGGTGGGGCTCAGGTCTGGCGCATTGGTCCGTTTGATTTGGTTGGTCCAGCTGGGCTGGTTTGTAGTGATAGTGTATCTGAGTCGTTTTATCTGTATTACATACAAATAACATGCAGAACCAATCCATTAGTATATGGGTCTACTTCTGGACTCTGGGCTAGAACTTGAGGACCAAATTCAAAAATCTGGGTCGAGCCAGGTCTAGATAAAAGAGGATGCAAACCTGACTCATATATCTATTAATCAGGTCTAAATTAGGTTGCATTCCTATCTAATGCCGTAATTAATTTTAACTTTTTCTTAAGTACCGAACTAGTGTTTTCTTTAAGTAAGGTTTTACGCTTTTATTCAATTGCATTAGTTACCTTAACGAACGAATTTTTTAAGGGTCGAGATGGAGTTTGGGTCGGGCCTGGCTCAAGTCCATTTTTAGGTGCCCAAAAGACTAGGTGTAGCAATGACCGGCACTTAGGGCCAAGGCCTGAGCACGGAATGAGCCAATCACAGCAGGCCTAAGCCCAAGCTCACAATATCGGTTAGGCCAAGACCTGCCGAAAACGATGAAATTCCTATTTCCCACTGGAATGCTCCTAATTCATCCATTGATCAAGTGAGCCACACATGCACATATAAATAAACATTACACGAATAAAACCAATGGTCTACATTCAAAATGCGTGTGTTTCTTAACTGAGGAATGGAATGACATACTAATAGAATAAAGGTCATGAGCATATGAACTTGGGTCATGCTGGGCTCTACGGGCTAAAATGACTTGACCCCAAGCCCAGTCTGAAAAACGATCGAGCGATGCATCCCAGCCCAAGCCTGGACCACGGGCCAAGCTAGTAGCCTTGGCCGGGTGGGACTGCCGTCCGACCCATTGCCACCCTACCAAAGACAATGGATTCTGAGTCCAGTGGGGTCAACTTTGAGAGGCTCCAGACCAGACCTATAGGTGACAGTATTTTGGACCCTGACCTTATTCATTGGATCCAGTTTCAGGTCGGGTTGGGTCCAATGACCATCCCGTCAACCCCATGCATTTACACACCGGGCGTTGAATATGGTCCACTGATAGAGTCCTTTTTTGTCATCCACTTGTAACCAACTTGATGACCGTGCCAACATGTTTTGTGGGGCAGGAATATCATCTGTGAACCCCACCTGATGAGTAGCTCGTATCATGAAGTGAGAGAGAGACAGAGAACAGAAGACATAATCTATGTTCATCCAATTTATTTTCTTTGTGGGGGGCGTCTTGCATGTTGTCCATAAAAATGGGCGGTGTAGTACTACATGCGCACATGCATATCCAAGCTTCATGAAGTTCCATGAATCTGCCAAAACATCCCTCATGTTCGTAGTACACACCAGTTTGTTAGCTTCGTTTATTTGGATGACCATCACATTGACGAAACAAGGCAACCAGACAGCGATGGCCATGTGATCGATCGGTAACATCCACAGATCGACAACAGCAAAACACAAAAGAAGATCAGATGGTCTACAGTTTTCAAGCGTTAGAATTTCCAGGAAACTCTAATCCGCTCATCCAGTGGACAGATTTGATACAGTACTACACAATCTCTCATTTCGATTTCTAGAATGCGAGCTAGACGGTAAACTTACAGAGTGTGTCACCAACAGCAAACTTCTTCCCGGACACCCACGTGGAGTAATCCACGCCGTTACTCCATCCGGACGAATCACCCACAGTGTAATCGGTGGCGTAGGCGGCTGGAATAACGAAAAGGATGATGAGGAGAGCAGCTGGTGTGGCCATGGCTCCTAAGGCGAGAAAAGAAAAATGCAAGAAATGTAGGAAGAAAGGAAAACGTATGAGAAGATGCAAAGGAGCAAAGGTTGTTATATAGCCAGTTATGGTGCTGATAACTTGGGAAATAGTTTATTGGAAGAGTAAGAACATGTCATTTTCTTATGTGCATCAACTCCTGCTTTGCTGTTTCTTTTTGTATTTCATACACTTGCACAAGAACAATATTTCTTTCTACGCTTACCTAATCTTATATTGAAAGTTTAACCAGACAAAGATGATTTACCTTGTGGGCCCTAGTCGACGGCTCGATGGCTCGGCCCACTTATGAGCCGTCATCTCTAATCGTCGCTCTTGCTTTTGCTGAGAGGTGTAGTGCTATATTTTATTATTATAATTATTAAAAAAAATTTTATTCAGTGAATTGTGTAAAGATCGAGTCAACTCACCCTGGTGTGACTCATTCACTACCGAAATTGAGTCAACTCACCCTGGTACTTAGACGAGTTGTCAAACCATGGTAGTGTTTGGCTTCAAGCAAACCTAAGTTAGTACTTTAGAGTACCCGTAACCAGCCTAACACCAGTTCCGGTCATGCCACGCCTGGGTCCCTTTGGGTCTGGATCTAGTTTTGGAACATACATGGACCCGATCCGATCAGCCTGGATTTAGGTTTCAAGTTAAGTTATGGAACATTTACATAATTAGGCCCACCGAGTGGATGGGTTAGATTGCACATAATGTGTCATTCTTGTTTACATTCCATTTTTAACACACCCTTAGAGATTAATAAGATGTTGCCACATGTCAGCACTATGAGTTTAATAATAATAGAATCGCATTTGTAGTTGATGATATCATTTGCTCATTTTTTCCTTTGGCATTATGCCCCCAGTCATAAATGATGTGGCACATAACCATACACATGCCTTTAAAGGAAACAGCAGGAGCAACAGATGACACATAACCTTAATCCATGTGGCATGTGATTAAGGAAGCATACTCGACATGTTTATAATTAAAAAATCTTTCAAAGCAAGAATCATATTATAGATCCGGATATGCTCGATACAGTTGTCATTCAGAATCCTTCCAAAATAAGAGATTTTTCTAGAGACTTTCGTAGTTCTCATGTCGAATACAAAGATTTTGAAGATTGGTCCAATATCTGAGCTGATGGGATCCAATGGATTGGGGCTTGATTTGGATCTAGCAGGACTTATTCCACCTATTCCATGAATATTCATGGTCATGATAGGGGATCTCTGAAGATGGTCCATAATTGAGCTAGATTCAATGAGATAAGAGCCCTGTAAATGATTTTCAATATGCGAAAATCATTGCAGCCACGCTGGCAAGAGATTTGAAAATGGTTTCAAATTTACGGAGATATCTTAGTCGGAAGGCCACATAAAAGTCGTAGCTTCAAAAGATCTTAGACTAGCAAGGAAACTCAGCGAGGGTTTTATCACCTCCAAAAGCTATAAAAGAAGAACACAATAAAGAACCCTAGGCCCACAACTAACACAATTTATCTTTATAGTCTTTATCATTATCTTTACTTTTATCTTAGCATAGGCTGGCCTAATTTTAAATTAGATTGCTACTGTTTGGTACCACTGTTACAATACTGTAAGACTATAATAAACATAAAAAAAGTTTTCGTTGTTAGATCTTGATCAACTGAGTTTTTACTTGAAGATCAAACATTCTGATTACATTCTTACTAACTAATCACCTAGATTATCTATTCATACAGACATTTATGTATTTATTTCTTCTATTTTATTCTCTAATTTTATTTATTACTTTGTCAATTGTAATGAGTATTATTTATAAATCAATAAAAATTAGGCATTATCTTTAGCATTCTTTTGTTTTAGTCTATCCATCTTTATTCTTTTGAGAAATACATTGTCTACAATTACTAGTAAAATAACACGTCTTTAAAACACAAGGTAAAAAGAATCCATCAGGAATGACTAATCGTTATCCATCTACAAATTGCCTAATTATTATTACAACTGGTGGCTAACGAGGGTAGTTGAGTCTCAAAACTTAGTCTTAATCGATTCATTTCAAGCACAAGGGTCACTAGCATTCAATCAAACATTGAATCGAGTATAACTTTGGCACACCTACACTTTAATTGAACACATAAACCAAATACAGCCACTCATTAACACGTATGGCTCATGTATATATATGTGTGTGGCTTAGAAAACCATTTTATTTTTCTAAATTAACAGTGCATTAAAAACTAACCACCACACTCAACTCAACCTAACTTTAAGAAGGTCCATCACATGGACCAACCTAAACCTGATTTGACCTGTTTTTTAGCTGGGTCCAAAGAGTGAGACCCAAGCCTGACTCAATTTTTTAAAGGGTTTAAAAGATGAAACCCGGACCCATTCAAAAGAGGTCGGGTCCACCTTGCTACCAATCAGTCGAGGTATCCATTGATCGGCCTGTACTTGAGTTTTCAGTTCTGACCATAGTTACAATTCTTGAGAGATTTTTAAATTTTTTTTTTTTGTTAACTCGTAATTAGTACACACACCTCATTTTGGATTCAATACCATGACCTCAACGTTGAAACGGAGGATATCTTCACTCAGTCTACCACTTGAGCCATGGATCTAGTGTATCTTATAGAAAACACCGTAGTCCAAAAGAAAATTTTATAAAAGTACTTATTGTAAATTAATAAATAAATTAAAATTTCAAATATATATTTATATAACAATCCTGAAGGTTTTTATTTATTTTTCGAGCTAAGATTGCGATAGTATCGCCGTAAGAACCCAATGTTTTAAAATCAGCTGATATTTTGAAATATCGAGATGACGTCGCTCAGAGCATTTCGATCGGACAGAGTTTGGCCCCTGCTCCAGTGATCCGTGCCGTAAAACTCATATCAGCTAGCCGAGCCACTCAAGCCAGCAGGTGGGAGCTGGAGCTAATTGGCTGTAGTTGGTAACAGACGGAAGGCGGATACTTCTCCCGATTCAACGGTGACCAGAATGTTGGACTTCTAGATGCATGCCACGTCATCGAGCATTGGTTTCAACTTTTCATCAGATTTATATATCACGGGTTAGTGCAGTCGAGTGAGATACGCGTGCAAGATGCAATCACCTCATCAGACAGGCCCCACCACTCCATGTAGTCTTTGAGAACAATGCCGGCCACACGTATATTGAATTTGGACCGTTCGTGCATTTTTCTTTACTGTTTGTACACGTATGGCCCACTTGACAGTTTGATTGTGCTGATCTTTCAGATGAGGATTTTAGACAGTGATACTCGCATGATGAATGGCTTAGATCTCGTGCATGTGCGGCACCTTAGCATCTCCAGCTGCGCGCGCGTCCTTACCTTGAGTGAGAGGAGGGTTGATGTCAACGTCAGGTGCGCGGATTAGGTGAGGCCGGGGTAGGGTAACCGCTTGGTGGGTGAGTACATGACCGTGTGGTCCACCTCGATGTATTTGATGTATATATATCCACGCTGTCCATCCATTTTTTCAGATCATTTGAGAGCATGGTTCCAAAAATGAGCGAAGTCGAAATCTCTGCTGGACCACACCACAGGAAAACAGTGGAAATTTAACGACCACCATTAAAAACTTCCTAGGGTTCACTGTACTGTTTATTTGCCATAAAACCGGCTGATAAGGTCACACAGAGACCTGGATGAAGGGAAAATAAGCAGATTGATCCAAAACTTTTGTGGCCCCTAGAAGATTTTAATGGTGGGAATGCAATCCCTACTGTGTGGTCCACCTGAGATTTGGATCTGCCTCAATTTTTGGAACCATGCCCTAAAATGAGCTGAAAAAACGGATGTACAGCGTTGATATACAACACATAATAGAGGTGGGCCTTACGGTCAGGTCCTCACTCATTAAGTTGTCACCCCTTCCTCACCTAATCCGCGTCCCAACAGTCAGGTAGGCAAATGTCGTCAAACTCTTGCCAAGCTAGAATTAAAGACTTCAGTTATTTTTTCACCACCTAAAACAATGGTGACTTATCCTCTGCACACGTGTCATTGACATACAGCTATTCAGACCATCCAAATGGTGGACTCCATTGTGAATGAGGACACCTCTAAAACAGACTGATCAAGAGATCCTAACCATTTAAGCAATGGCTATAAAATGGATGGTTAGTTTGCTGTCTGAATCCAGAAGGGAAACATCAGATGGTTATGCTGTATCCAGAGTATTTGTTAGGCCCATCATGGATTGCTTATGATAGTAAAGGATCACTTTTTGGGGTAATCTTAGCCATCCCATTCGTGGCATGGAATAAGGATGGCTACAAAAACAAAGGCCAGATTAAGGATGGATTGGACGTCCAATCAGGGCGATTTTCGCGTGGTAGCCCGTGATAAGTGTTCCACACTTAATTGACAGTTCAGATCACTCGATTGGACTGTCCAAATGACCAATGCAAGTAGGAGCACTGTAACTTCTAGTGCTCTCACTCTAAGAGCACTGAGCATCTCTCTATTTTCCAAATTGAAGGAAAATTGCAAGTTCAACGTTTGCCGAATTTTATAGAGGAATTATGGGAGTCATGGACAGACAATGTTACATCGATGCAAGTGGGGCCATGGTTCATTGATCTGAACTGTTGAACTTATCAGTTTTACAGTGAATGGATCATTTAATGAAGATATCTTCAATAGGTTTAGAAGAAGGCCAAAGATGGGACGGCTAAGATCTTTCAAACCTAGAGATTTTTTAGGCATAGCCAATCCATGGCAAGGTCCACCTCATCATTTTTTTTTTTTTTTTTTAAGGGGGCTGGGAAAAATTAAACATGTTTTTTACTCGGGTCTTACCACTTACTTGCTAAGCCGGCCAAGCCAAGCCAAAGCCAAAGCTAAATCCTTGCTTTCTTCTAAGCCGTAACTACTTATTGTATCTTTATTTAACCACCATGTGTACCACCTAACCTTGTTGACATTAGGTTAGCATGGCATGACTTCTTGTGTCATCCACTTAATTAAATAATGAGTAGGTCTCTAAGTCCAACCGGTTGGAATATAAATTACGTTCCACCTTGTGGACAACTTCAAACCTTTCACGTATCTGCGACATCTCACCCGTCTAATAGATTAGCCCCATCATGAAGATCAAAATTGTCCAAATATCTTCCATATCCACTTATCGACTGGACCACACTTGTATTTTTTTTTTTAATGAACGGCTACACATTATGGTCATGGTGTGGCCCATTCGATGAGCAGATACATTAGGTGATCCCCATGGTGGGCCAACCTATTGAAAGTTTTGGACTTTACATTCACTTAAACAGGTTGGAAGTTATCCACTGGGTGGACTGTACGTTGTGGTCCAACTGTTTGGACCTGAGACCTCAGTAAGGTCGTCCAACTGGTTGGACCTGAGGCCTCAGCAAAAGTTACAGCGTGAGACTTTCTAAAATATCTCGATATTGTCACGGAATTTTATAGTATCATGGTAGTTTCAAAATCCCGGAAGCTTTAAATTTCTCACGATTCTATCTCAAAATTTATGGGATTTTGATAGAAAAATTATTTAGAAGGTAAAATCAATCAGGTTATACTTCTTTATTCAATTTTTTTAATATTTAGTAATTAATAATAAATAATTTAAATATTTTATGTCTGCCAGATTTTAGCATTGAGAGCAAAAGTCAAAAATCTGAAAATGTCCTGAGAAA
Source organism: Liriodendron chinense (assembly GCA_003013855.2). Taxonomy (NCBI): domain Eukaryota; kingdom Viridiplantae; phylum Streptophyta; class Magnoliopsida; order Magnoliales; family Magnoliaceae; genus Liriodendron; species Liriodendron chinense. The sequence goes on along the minus strand of PVNU02000637.1, from coordinate 5,228,587 downwards.
TTGCCTAGAACGATACTTATCCCTATGCTGGGCGAGAAAATGCGTTCATCAGCTATCCCAGGAAAATGATCATTCTGCGTTTGAATAAAGATAAAATAAGCATGTTTGGTCGTCCAAGTAGACATTGATGACAATCTTAAGATCCTCTTCTTTAACGACTTCGATCCAGTTCTCATGTTGGTTTCTGTGATCTCGCATGTGGATTTGTGCATGATAATCACCATCATTTGCCATCCTTTGTCCACCGCTGTTATTGGGCTGGGCTCAAGCTAGGCACAGCTCAGCCCGCATGAGTGTTGAAATTGTGGGCCTGAAATCGGGCCTGTGCCAATGACGAAATGGTCTAGTCCAACCTATTGCCCAGCCCCAATTGTCTAGTGGGCCACAATTATACAAAAGAAAGCGTGGTCTAAAGATACTTGTGACTAGTTCTCACTCAATGTATATGTGCAGTCTAAAAGTAGTGTCACCTTTCAATGATCAAAACCATTTATACCATTGGATTCAGAGCTGTACACAAGTCAAGCTACCATCGGTTGCCTACTCGGTTCAAACTAACCGAGCCGAGCCACTCTTTTTCTAGCTCAAATATTTTCAAGCTGAGTTCGAGCCGACCCTGGCTGGATTCCCTAGCTCCATTCAGCTCGACTTGAAGCTCAGTTCAAGTTTGACTCAAGTCAGCTAGTTGAAATGGGAAGTTGTTTAATCCCACATTGTAAGAAAGCAAAGGAATAAAGAGGGAAACTGCCTATAAAAGCCAATGGATTTGGGTTGCCTTTGCCAATGGATTTGGGTTGCCTTTGGGCCAATTTTGAACTGTTTTAGGCTGGGATTTTGGACTCGACTCATTCAAATTTTGATTTTTTCCAAGCTCCAGCTCGGCTAGGGATACCCAATCCCAATGATCTCTTGCTTCTTTTTTTGTCTTTTCCTCAATGGCGTAACGGTCAAAAAACTGAGGTCATTTGCAGACGAGAAGTCAATATGATAAACATTCAACTGATGGGAGTGGGTCGCTGAGATGCTAAATAGAAATGGATGTAACAGCTAAATCCTTGAATAATAATCTAGTACTGCATAAGATGACCAACATTGTGTATATGATATTCTATGCTAATATATAAATAGCTGTTCTACTAAATGAGATGTACCTTCCCCACAACAACTCACTTGCCAAAGCCTACTTCATAACTAACACAATTTATATATCCTTTTTGTTGCCGTTTGGTTGCACCATAAAATTCCATGTTTAGTCAGTCTAATTTGGTGCAACCAAATGCATCCTCCACCTTCTTCTCTCTTCTTCTTTTTTTTTTTTCCTTCTTTTTTTTTTTTTTTGTCCTTTTAGTTAATCAAGCATGATTAATATGATAAGACTGGTTGTAGGTGCACCAGAGATTTTTTCTATTTATTATCTTTTTAATTGGGTTTTTACTATTTTAATCACTCCGCCCAGATGCGTGCAGCGTCCGCACCACACAGGGTGATGACATGGTCCCAAATTCCAATCATGTTTGGGCACAACTGTTATCTATTTATGTGTATCGGCTACAATATTGACATGTGGACTGATAGACTGGAATCTGTTGAATTAATAGGAAAAAGCAGTGCTGTCAACATCATACAATAAAAAATCAAATCGTATGATTCAAATTGCATCATGTGCATACCCATATGAATCACCGCACAAAATTGCAAATATGCAGTAATCATATTGTTGGCATACCAACCATATGATTATCGTATTGGGTCATATGATAATCATAGAGTACATAAATGGCGTGGCAATTACACCTGGATCCATGGCTCAAGTGGTAGACCGATTGAAGATAACATCCTTTCAACACTGAGGTCATGGTATCGATTCCCAAAGTAGGGGTGGCTAACATGTCAGTGTGACCCACAGGGTGGGGTGGGTGTAATAACAGTGGGCTGGGTGTACTAACCAAAAAAAAAAAAAAAAAGGCATGGCAATTAGACAAAAGTCTTTTTCTTTCATTTTTATACAATTTTTCTTCTCATTTTCTACCCTGTTGCTTAGGGAGGGAGACTCGAAACAAAGGAAGCAAAATATCTTTTTTTTTTTAGAGATAGCAAAATATCTTTTTTGTTGGTGGATATAATGAAATGCCACTATTTCCAATGTGAGTCTAGAGACATAATTATTAAAGGTTTCTTATATGTTTTTTTACTTTATTTCTTGAAAGACAAAAAAATAAAGAAAAGATGAGAATCCTTTGATACTATCATGATATGTCACCAAATACAGAATTCTCAACTACCGATATGCTTATTATTACTTTTTTGGGTACATATTAACGGAAAATAGATGATTGATCAGTTTTTAATTTTTCCTAATTTATTTATATTTTTAAGTTTTCTTCTTCTTTTTTTTTTGTTAATTTTTAAAAGAACTAGAAAAGATCTGATACCGTATGATAAAATTTATGATTGGATACAATTCAGCCCCTATAATGAGTTGTAATACATTAATGATTTTGACAATATTAGGAAAAGATTATTCATCTGATAAACCTACACCCATGCAGGTCTTTAGTTTGTACAGGTAGGCCAATGTCTGGGTGATACAAACTATTCATCTAATGGGCCCCACAGTGGATGAACCATAACCAAGAATACCATCAACAATCTTAACCCTTTGTTCCTGTCCTGCAAATAGATGGTTAGGAAAAGAAATACAGTAGAGGCCTGCAGTCAGCTGAAAAAAGAAAAAAGGATAAAAGATGAGATGACTATGATCTTCCAGTCTAGGACTTTTGGGGGTCAGGGTCCATCCATGGTTTGGGCACATCAGATAAATGGATTGTTGAACCATGGGCACCACTCACAGAAAATACTAAGCATATATCAACAGGTCAAGGATCATAGGATCCCAAACAAGAAAAATAATTAACAAAATCATCTTAGATGAGGACATCAGATCTAATAGTACCGTTTGGATCTTTATCCAATATGGTTCTCATCTAAGATTTTGTTACACTTCAAAATCCAGTGTTTCTCGCGTTCAACTAGGATCCGCCAAAAGAATTTAAAGAGAATTTAAAACCTCGCTGAAGAAAAAGAATGTAAAGAGAGCGCAAATATTCTTGAAGGGTAGATCTAGCATCCAGTGGTTGAAAATCTATAACACCATCCACCCATGCACGTGTTTTCTGCTTGCAAAATTTTTGCCTTTTTGTGTAAGAACATCATGTTGAATGACTCTTGAGGCTTTTGAATGACATTGAAATTGGATAGTTACTTGAAAGCTGGAGTGGGTCTTGAATGATAGCTCGTGTTACCGAATTGATTTTCTTCTTCTTCTACGGCATTCAAAACAATCCGAACAGGGATTGTTGGATTCTAAGCTTCTGTTGCTGCCTTGGAGCTTGCTAGGTGAAACTTTCAGGTCTTCCGTGAGTACCCGACGAAGCTGCTCATTCTCTTCCATCAGCTCTTCAATTACTTTTTGATGTTTCAATAGCTGAACAAGAGAGGAATCTCATTTCATTGATGATCTCAAACAGAGTAGGGAGTTATACATGAACGAGTGTATGTTTGGGCCCACAAAGAAGAGCATAGACTCTCATATACCTCCTCAAACAAGCATGCCTGTTGGCATAATAGATGCAACCTCAAGAAGAAAAACTAAGAAACCAGGAAAAAAAGAACAACAATAGTAATCATCAACATCATCAAAGCCTTATCCAATTCATTGGGGTAAGCTATATAAATCTTGTTTCGCCATTCCACTCTCTCAAGGGTCATAGCTTCAAAAGAAATTAAACAGAATATCTAAAAGAAATTAAATGCAAGCACCGTTGTAGGGCCCATCACTTCCTTGTTATTATGGTTTTTTCTTCAATGATTTCTTTTTTATTGGGAAGGTATGCAGTGATGAACCCTACAATTCAGGACGAACTCAGCCCCAGCTCATGATTTCAATCACATGCATGTAATGCCAGGTAAAGGTCTCGCAATGAAATTAAGTCCTAAGAATCCAACATGGAAGTCTGAAAACGAAATCAAATCCTAAGAATCCAACATGGAAGTCTGTGAAAACGAAATTAAGTCCTAGAATCCAACATGGAAGTCTGTGAAAACATGAAACAAAAACATCATATGAGTTGAAGGTAATTTCTCAAGTTCATAGCACAACACAATCAATGACACGCGTTCGAGATAAAAAGAAGTGACAATCATCCCTCAACAGGAAAATGCATTTTTGTATCAGCATGAAATCAGATTATAAATGATGCCCATGCTCCAAACCTTATGGTGTATAACTGTGGCAATCAGACTCGAGAAAATTAGAGGCCTCACGTAGGAAATGCTTTACCAAAAGCCTTGTGTTACCATAGATTGTATGATTCCAGAGCCTTATTAAATAGTGGAGACACTCAGGAAATACACAAATTACACAAATAAATGCAAGAATACATATATGTGCATGTGAGGCAAGCCTAACAGAGATCAGACCCCAGAAGGAAATACATAAATTACACAAATAAATGCAAGAATACATATATGTGCATGTGAGGCAAGCCTAACAAAGATCAGACCCCCAGAAATTGTAACTGCATATATCATGTAAGGTTGCAAAAGACATCTTGGTAGGAAACATGCACTCAGGCGTTCGGATACATACTGGGAAATACAAGTTAGGAAAAGCTCACCACTTGAAGCATGTTGTTTTCTGATCGCAACTGTCCAGCCTACAAATAAAATTCATAAATGAGAATGTTAAAATACTGCAACACGAGTACCACTCTAATGTATGTTTGACTACTCGAACTATAATGAACACTGAAGTCTAGGTTTCTGAAAAGGTGAAGGTAAGCTGGAATGAGACATTTATCCAAAATGGCAAAATCAGAAGTGGTAATATCAAACAACTTCAATTGAAAGTGAGAAGGAAATGATGCTGATAGCCTCTGTGGGTGCGTATTGTTTCCTGTTCATAAATGAAAAAACTAACAACGGAACTCCAAAAAGAAAGGTGTATATACCATTCTTTGTCATCTAATATATGCAGCTTAGGGGTGCAACTTTGGAGGTTGGGTCAGGTTGAGGTTCAACCCGACCTCAAGAGGACCCAACCCGCAACCTGACCTGGCCTAACCCAACTGACCAAACCCAAATACACGTGATTATTCTCAAACCAACCTAACCCCACCTGAATTTTCTCAACCTGAACCCAACTCAAATTCAAAGTAGTGGCATCTTTCAACCCAAACCAAGCTGAGGACCTTGACAGCTCACACCAACTCAATCCGAACTCAGGTTGGGACAGTCGGTTTGGGTTGAACTGTACCCAAGTTGCAGCCCTAATGCAGCTCTAGATTGTGAGGGCAGTTTCCACTGCTTTCTCTTTAATATGTTGTAAATGAAACAAAGTATTTCTCATGTAGTATATTGTATCCAATGCCAAAGTAAATTCATTAAAATGGAACCATGTCCAAAGAGTATATATCTAAGCCAAAAATAACGATAAGATTAAATTAATTCAATTATCATTGACACATGCAATAATAAAGCTACTTGTGTACACTGCAGGAAAATATGACCTGATAAGAGAACTGGTGACAGGTTCTCATCATTACAGCCATGTCAGATTTTCCTCTTCCATATAGTTAATGAAAGAGCTGAATTTCTCGATGAAGAAACTCAAGCTTCTGTTGATTTTCTTCTCATCATGGCTGTTGCTAGACAACAATGCAAAATCCATGTGCATGTAATAGTTACAGCCACTCATGTCTTAACCAGGGGATGTTTTCCTTGTGATGACCAAACATAGCCTAAATCACAAACTGCTTGATAGCAGACAACCGACCAGCGCACCAAAAGCTCCAGAGCTGATGGGGAAGGGCCGGTTTATCCCTATATGCAGGCTCTCCTAAGAAAACTCAGGTGAATCCTCCCCGTGGGCTACCCTTGTAACAGCCCAAAATTTCAGGGGTCGAGTACAAACTCGATCCCTAATATCCCAAGAGTCACTCATGCGTATGCAGATGCGTGTGATGTAAGCAATTGTTCCACGTAGCATCAAATCATAATGATAGGTCAATCTGGGTAATGAAATAAAGACATAATTGAATTTAAATGAGATAAATCTAAAATATACGGTCCCACATTTCATAAAAGAATCCACCCAAACAGTCTAACTAAGCCTCATATAGTGTATTTGCTTGTGGGGTACCTGCATCAATGAACTTACCTGGTTGGTGTTTTAAAACACCGTCCCAAGATTAGGAGTGAGTGATCAACTCAGTGGTTCCATTCCGTAAGTTACTCAAGCGCTAATGAAATCAAACATAAGTAATGAGTCAACGTACACATATAGCAATCATAGGCGTAGACATAATACCACATCTTGTAATATTAATGCATGAAATGCAAATGCACGCTCGATCACCGTTTTGGTCACAGCAAATGGTGAGTGGCACCACCACATCACTCGCACAGACCCAAGCCACCAGTGAATGAGGCACTACCTCATCACCCACACACAATGCATGCCATGCTGAACCATGCGTAATTAGTCGAGTTGTTAATTATTTCATTTAAGCATCCAACCGGTTGGCGAAGCCACCGTACCATCGTTCTATCACCTAGCCAACCTGAGACCATTTGGCTTCCTGTGTGGCGAATGCATATCATAGCCAGTAACCGATCCAAGCATGGTTAGGCAGTAACTCGTCAGAAGGGTCATTACCCAACTACCAGTACAAATAATTAATTCAAAGGTGCGGGCTTGCTACTCAGATTAAATCAATACAAGGAAGGCTCCTCGCCAAAATTTGAAACAATAACAACCGAGTCGTTCGAGTGGTGCTCTGACACGGAACCATCAGTCGGGTATTTGATGAAGCCGCTTGAACAACGATCTTTCACCTCTATCAATGCTCAATGGTCACTGCGGGGAGGCACCACCCCAACGTAGGCCGATAGCTCGGGCATAGGTCTCATACCACTATCCTCGGCTCATGAGAGTTGGGGATCGATTCGTCGTGCATTTTCAAGTGGGCCTGCTCAGTGGTAACATTGGTACTTGAATTTGAATAGAAACGACAAGCCACACACAACATATCCAGCTCGGGGTCGGGCTGGCACCTTCGACTGAGAAGAAGACGAGGAAGCCGACCTTAGGCACACGTGACCCGCGTGGTCTTGAAATCATAGTCGGCCACCCTCATTCTACCAGTAAATCGAAGATCCCCACCCAGGGCGATCAACCTCAAGCGGTCGCCCCGTTCATGTCCAAGTGTCAGGCTGAATTATCTTACGAGGTCGAGTAAAATAGAAAGAACACAGACATGAACATCTGATGCTTACCTACTTAGCATGTAACATAGACAAACAATTACACACCAACGTATTGAATAAACAAGGCACAATCTAACTGAATTCTCAGCATCCATTAGGAAGATTAAGCAACATTCCATCATGGTAGAATTATTAGCATGTTATGGATTCACACTATCAACACGATCACTTGACAAGCATCCGAATTTCAACATGTAACCTAAGATTACCAAATCTACAACATGCACACAACATCAATGATAACAAACAGACATTCTACAACTAGAGATGAATTCTAAGCATTCTCGACCACATAAATCAAGCATTAACTATGTCTAACCGCATTTGGTACTAGGCAACCTAGAGGTAAATGGTCCGCATCTTAGTTCTTGGTGAAATCGAGCATTCCTACAAGAACAAGGCTTGCATGTCAAAAATCAAAGGTTTCCTAGTGAAATCTAGTGAGATTAGATGGGAAATGAAGCTTCTACTCACCCTATGCAACTGGTAGGAACGATCTAGCAAGGAAGAATGATGTCAACAAGGTTGCTAGCACGCCCGCTTGGTTCGGGGGCGACATGCAAAGCTCATGCACCCTTCGTCTCTACTCCTCCTCTCTTCCAACTCCCACTCTCACTCTTCCAGCAAAGGTTTTGAGCAAATGAAGGAGAGAAGTGCTGGGATTTCTTCTTTTATATGATAGAAATTTTCTAATTTGGCCCTGCATGCCAAAAATGCATAGAAATGGCCCAAGGAGACAGTTTTAGTTATGTGGGGCCCACCTGGCCCATCTGGACTAATCCAATCCATGGAATAGCTTCCTCAAGGTGATATCTACCAACGGTTACGATTTCACACCATTCGGATGCAAGGCTTATCGGATGTAAGGCGATGATCGTTCATCGGTCACCGATCATCAATCGGGGCCACAGTTTTGAGTACAGGGTTGATGTTATATTTAGAGCCTAGACTCTAAGTTTCATGAGCATGCAAGGTTCCTGATGGCCCACCTAAGAAAAGGTGAAATTTGCAATGATTATTGGGTTAGTTTATCTGGGAGTGGATTCGCACTTACAAGTGTTATTGCTGATTCTTACAACTATGCCATTTCCGACAGCTGATTTCCCAATGGCGTCCATCCAAGGTCGTCAAGACCGGCGAGAAGGTCGTCCTATCTAAGTTTCGGATCCGGTGGTCCACTAACGAGCAGTCCAAAGCCTGTTTGGAGATTTTAGCTATTTCTATAATAGAGTTGAATGTGGGATTTCTTGGGTATGATATGTGAGGTCCAATCAAGCTATGTTTAAAGTTTGGCCGCTAGAAAGTTAGTGGAACTAGTGTTCTAGCCAAATCCATTCTCGCCCCTTAATTCCTAAGTCATACGAGACATTAGTGTAATCCGAGTTATAAGTGTGATCTAACACGTTAGTTGTGCGGTTCTTAACTAGATGTTCATTATGTTGCGGTTAGATGGATTTACTGATCGTGAGGTCCACTAAATGTTAGCCTTAGATTCTTAGATCACATGATTAGGCCCAGGATTCGGATGATCAAGCGCACTCATTAACTTTCTAAAGGCATTTAATCGAATTTGTATGGTTCTTCAGTTGTTTCAAATAATTTAATGGTTGGTTTTTTTATCTCGGTTCTCGACTCATGGATCTCGAGGTTGGGACCAGGATTGAGCGATCAAGTGAAGTTAGTGGCTCTCTAAGGATGTATAATCAAACTTGTACGGTTAGATTTACATATTAGAGTAATCCGCACATTCTATTGAATTTGGATTCTCATAATCGAGGTTCCCTAGCCACTTTCTAGGTAATTTGAGTCTGAATACGGGTACATGCACCTATGCTTGCCTAGCAATTCAGAAAAAATTCTAGTGACGCCCGAGTACATACAATACTCGAGTCGGCGAAAATCCGGGGCATTACAATGCATCTCATGGGTCCCACAGTGGGCCCCACCCTATGGCCATACTGCATCTCACAGGCCCCACCTCGTGGGCCACCCTACCCTGCATCTCACAGGCCCTAGTGTGGAGATATGATGCATCCTTGGAATCGCACCAAGATGCCCTCACATCACTACTGCAATTAAAAATACAAAGCAACTTAATATCCAACCAAGCCAAAGTAATGCAGTTTTGAAAGAGTTCAATTTGCCTGTGTTGCGAATCCAGACCACTAGCATGCGTCACCCCATGGATCCCACATGCAAAGATGGTCCAACGATCAGACCAGTCAACATTTGAGGCGCTATTTTGAATGGATATGGTCCAATAATCACACTAAAAGGACTATCCTGAAGTTTGATTAGTTGAGTTGAATGCGAGCAATTGAACATTAATTTTAATGGTCCGCTTTCAAATAAGTTCAGCATAAGTTTCTTATAGTTGCTCATAGAGGGTAAGACCCAGAAAATGGACAAGTTCCGATCATCAGGCCATGTCTGCAAGCGGGCCCAATGGGGCGATACATGCTAGTGTCCTTGGTCGTGAGATAAAAATGGAACTCGTCCTGAAAATGACAACTGCACTTTGTTGACAAATGGATACAAACACCATATCTATCCAAAACAGATTATCGATAATGAAAAGTTGTTTTATTCCCAGTTAATACCAGCAGTTAAAAAGTTGATTTGATGCCAGCTTAACACAACAAGGATATCTTGTGCATTACAACTGTTGTGGATTTGTTTCATGTTTACCCTTTCATTGTAGATGGTCTCTAACAAATTTTTTTTTTTTTTTTGGAGAGATAATTGCAATTTATTAGAAAAACTCGCAAAGCGAGAAAAGAAAACAAAGCCCACGCAAACAACCTAACACTGAAAAGCAAAACCGACCAGGGCCGACTTGACATGCATCGCCCATTCCTTAACTAGGGAGATGACCTTACAAATTACCACATTCACCCCTTCTTCCTCATTTCGGAAACAATGAGCATTCCTAGAGCCCCATATAACTCACATTATAGCCATAATAATCAGATGCCAGTAAGCTTTACCAGCATTCCTAGAGCCCCAGATGGTCTCTAACTATAATATAAATAAATAGTAATACAATAATCAGCCATTCATAGGAAACTAATATTATGAGTTAACTGCATTCCGCTAGTTGCGCTCATACATACCAATTCACCAATCTCCATTTCATCACCATTTTTCAATACTGGATTCTGCAAGAAACTGCTGATGACTTTTTCGGAGTGGCTGCCAAGTGATGTTTCTGATGGAGATCCTTTTGATGCTTCAGTCGATTTAGTTGTCAACTGCATGGCATTTCCAACTGTGTTTTGCACATTTCCGTCAGACGTCCCAGTTATCATATGCATGCTGCTTTGCAGTGACCCCGGGATGATACTTTGACTGACAGAGCCAGGCGCAATCCCTATTTTTGTCATCACCTTCACTGCTGCTTGCTAGCAAATATGATGAACCAAGTTTAGAGAAATGGACAGAGAATAAGGTTAGTGTAAAAACATGAAGGGTGAATAAAACATACTCCAAGATAAGATTGGATCTGATGCGTTACTCCAGGCTTTATAGCGATGCCTGTCATCAACACGTCAGCACTTAGCTCCTAAATAGTGACAATGTTGTCAGTAGATGCACATGCTTTGGTGCATATGCACATACTAGCTTTGCTATTGCAGATGTAACTGACAACAAGTACTCGTGTGCGTGAATTCATTATTTTTGGGCACACAGTACATCGGTACTTGGCTATTTGTGAAGGAAAAAAAAAACTTTTTCTTATCATTATTGGTACATTTCTGTTATTTAGTCCGTCTCTGTAGTACGGAATGTATTTTGGTTCAAAGACAAAGGGCATCCATGTACTTCCAAAATTGTTAGGTGGGTTTAGTTTAAAATTTTAGGGGTATTTGATCATTGCCAAAATGTGAAATTCATGAAAGTTTGAGCGAATAACTTCCCTGAAACTATGCACCATACTTGTAACTGGACTATGCACCATACTTGTGACTGGTCAAACAAAGGACAGGAAAAACCTAAACCATGAAAGTTCTTCAGACAGGTGATGTAGATTATTCTTGCAGTCCCAACAAGTTCCCTAGCATTGGTCAATGCCTTTTCATCCAACTTTCTCTGCAAGAAAAGGAAGCTTGTGGCTATAAAGGAAGAGAATGCCCAATCGCTGTCGGTTGACTATGTTGCTGGAAGAACCAGGGTATGTAGCGCTGGAAGCAGCAGTTCCTGTGACATGGCTCCATATGGGATACAACAAAATACTTATTGGCTCAATCAGCTCCATTTATAAGAATTTGACAATGATGGCTCTTGCATGGAAAGGGGAGAAGCTGTTGAATATCCTCACCACATCATATTTTTTTAATGTTGGCATGTGTTTTATGAATGGTGGTGGATGTTACCATTGTATGCATGGGCATGGGGTATAAAGTGCACAAGTAGAACAGTCTGATGAGAGATACAACCATATATAGGTCATCGGGCATTGGATGAACATGGACCGTTCCCACATGAGGCACCCACCATGCATATCAAATTGAAAACAACTTGTATAAAGCATGGATAATGCAGGACAGCCCTAATTATGATGCATGTTCATGAACACAATTAAATCAGCGGAATTAAAAGACAATAACAATATAAAATCTAGCAGTAATCATCATGAACTAAGAAGATCGCAAGGAATATGCCGTGGAACGGGCCATTCATCACAACCATGAAGTATGAGATTCAAGTATCACTATGGTTGGATCCGGAGAGAGATGGAACCTCCCGATCTTGCATGGCTACAACCCAATCAATTAAGAGGAATCTCTAATCTAAGAAATCAAAAGATTTTGGATTAGGAATTTGAAAATCTGAAAATTTAGGGTTTAGGATCAAAACATATTTTGGGGATTGAGCTTAGCGAAACAAATAAGTTAGGAAAGATAAAATTACCTGGAAGAAAGATAGAAGGGGCATAAGAAGCAAGTAGAAGAAAAGAGATTAAGGATGAGGAAGAAGCATCACCATGAGAGAGAAAGAGAGAGAAGGGAGGCAACCAAAGGGTTTGCTTTTCATTAATCAATCAACTCCTTCGAGTTTAGGGCTTTAACCCTCTTAAATAAGCAAATAAAGACATGAAAGTACTAAAATACCCCTAAAACTAAGCAAAAACGCGTAACTAACAAAAGTGAGGGAAAGTTCGGGGCGCTCGGTCGGGCGCCCGAGCTGTCGCCTGAAGTCGTCCGAAAACCTCCAGAGAGGTTCCGGCGCTCGGCAGCCAAAGTTCGGGCGCCCGATAGGCGCCCGAAATCTTCAGTCCTTCGGTCTTCTTTCTCCTTTCTTCCTTCACATGTGTCCTCCCTAAGTGGGATCTTCTATGTGTCCAATCACATGTGAAGGGTCTTCAGCGGGTCTTCAGTTCCTTAATAGGCACCTATCCACAAGGAAGATGCTTGTGGTGGGCGTTTTCTTCACCGATAGACTTTGAAGGTTAGATGTCCGCATCATACTCCTCATCTGAGAAGAACTCGACTCCGGCGAGTTAAAACTCTTGTGGCGCTCTAGTAAATCTGGGTTAACACTCTGTAACTCCACTTCTATTAACCATATAGATTCTGACGGTAGATTGTTCTTCCATTTGACAAGGTATCTTTGGAAACCTCTGTCTCTCATAAAAACGATCTCTTCATCTAAGATCTCATCAATTTCTTCTTTATAGGTAATGGGTGGAGGAAGGAGTGGAAGGGGTTGTGTAGCAAAATCAGAAAAATGCCATGAAAGGGACGATGGATCGGCAATGGGAGTATGGGAACGGACTAGATCTTCCACATTAAAAGTTGGATTAATGCTCATGTCAGGTGGAAGGTCAATCCGATACGCGTTGGACCCAACCTTTTGTAATATCTTGAATGGTCCAGCACTACGCGCTTGTAACTTTTTAGCGGATCCTTGAGAGAATCGCTCTGGCCTTATTTGCACCATTACATAGTCTCCTTCCTGAAATTCTTACGCTCTACGATGAGAATCAGCTGAAATTTTATAATCATCATTGCTCTTATTTAACCGCTGTCTAATATGTGTATGCAAATCATGAATATGTCGTGCAAATGCATTGGCTGACTCAGAAGACCTTTGGATGACAAACATGGGTGACATTAAAGGACGCTCTGAAAAAATCAACGAACTAGAAATAAACAATCCTATGACCTAGAACTTGGGAAACTGAAACAAAAGGACACTTCTGATGGGTGACACATAATTTCTCATTATAAGTATTATAAACAAGGATGATTTGCAGGTATCCCAACACTTAAGAACACACACTATTAATACCAAGTCTTGAGCAGATCTTAGCATCGGCCATTATGTCCAAAATGTCATCAAAATGCGGGATAGGGACTCCGACCATCATATCTACCATGATGTGAATACGTCGCACGATGGCATGACACTTGACTGAAGCTTTGTGGACGGTCAGGATATGCCCACATGTGTGCCATATGCCATTGTTCTTGAAAGTGAAAAGAGCAGGCATGACACACAGAACAAAACTCCAACTCAAACTTTCCTTATTGAATTCTTCCCCAAGAAGTTTATCAAATTGACACTGCATTTCTATATTTTCTGCGGGGTTCACCTGGTATGGAGGAAAGCTTGATAGGACCAACCCAGGGACAAGATCGATTGTGTGTTGAATGTCCCATTTGAGTGAAAATTTATCCTGTAAATCATCTGGTGGGATATCACAAGTCATGTGGGTGTCTACCATCATATCCTCACTAGTCTCCTTTTCAAATTCATTCATGTGCATTATGGTAAGAGACTTAGATTGGGACTCTACATCACTTAAGTCACACATGACATCTGGAAGTGGTGCGGTCTCAATTTCTTCGACCTTTTCATCACTAGCACACACTTCGTCATCCTCAACGATGTGAGTGATGCCTCAATTTCTTCCATTTCATCACTACTAACATTAGGCACGTACTCTTCCACTTCATAAACAACCTGATTGGATTCTTCCAACTGGCTATTCACCAAGGTATTATCTCGCTTCCAAGGAAATATAATTGGTGTTAAACACTCAAATTGTTCATAAGCCGAGATTTCCTTAATGATGGGTTAGACCACTTTACAAGGAGGGGACCATATTGGTTCTGTGTTTGGACGGGAAGGTGAGGCAACTCTCTTTTGAACCAAGGACTTTTGACGATAAGAAATGGGAAGATATTTTTCTTTTAAACGCTCTTTCATCTCGTCCCATTGTGAGATCGGGGCTCTCCCAACTTTATCAAGCCGTCACTCCAAATCTGTCCAAAACAACTTGGCTTGGCCCTCCAATTTCCACTTGGCAAACCTCACTCGACAGTAATTCAACATATCATACCAATCAAAAAAATAGTCCAAGTCTTCAAGCCAATCAAGGAATGTTTGTGGGTCCATGTGACCATTAAAGTAGGCCAACTCATCGGAGTTCGGCTTTCCATTGGGTCTCAACGGCCACACGACAACACTTAATGGCCCTGAAGATCTCAAACGCCTATACTCCATTCACTACGGAGAGACTCTACGGACTGGGTGACTCACAATATGAATGCGATGAATTTAAACTACAATGAACTGACACTAATTACTTCTAGATGATGCGACTTAAATCTGGAAAATTTTCAAATTAGGAAACTTTCTAAAATTGGAAAGTTTCTAAAATTGAAAACTTTCTAAATCTGGAACTTTCCTAAATTAGACCTAAAAATCAAAACCCTAATTTGATAACTCCATCTAGACAAAACCATGCAAGCCTATTCTCTGATACCAAATTTGACGCAGGACAGCCCTAATTATGATGCATGTTCATGAACACAATTAAATCAGCGGAATTAAAAGACAATAACAATATAAAATCTAGCAGTAATCATCATGAACTAAGAAAATCGCAAGGAACATGCCATGGAACGAGCCATTCATCACAACCATGAAGTATGAGATTCAAGTATCACTATGGTTGGATCCAGCGAGGGATGGAACCTCCCAATCTTGCATGGCTACAACCCAATCAATTAAGAGGAATCTCTAATCTAGGAAATCAAAAGATTTTGGATTAGGGATTTGAAAATCTGAAAACTTAGGGTTTAGGATCAAAATCAGATTTTGGGGATTGAGGTTAGCAAAACAAATAAGTTAGGAAAGATAAAATTACCTGGAAGAAAGATAGGAGGGGCATAAGAAGCAAGTTGAAGAAAAGAGATCAAGGACGAGGAAGAAGCATCACCATGAGAGAGAGAGAGAGAGGAGGGAGGCAACCAAAGGGTTTGCTTTTCATTAATCAATCAACTCCTTCGAGTTTAGGGCTTTAACCCTCTTAAATAAGCAAATAAAGACATGAAAGTACTAAAATACCCCTAAAACTAAGCAAAAACGCGTAACTAACAAAAGTGAGGGAAAGTTCTGTCGCCCGAAGTCGTCCGAAAACCTCCAGAGAGGTTCGGGCGCTCGGCAGCCAAAGTTCGGGCACCCGAAGGCAATGGTTGGGCGCCCCCTTCGGTCTTCTTTCTCCTTTCTTCCTTCACATGTGTCCTCCCTGAGTGAGGTCTTCTATGTGTCCAATCACATGTGAAGGGTCTTCAGGGGGTCTTCAGTTCCTTAATAGGCGCCTATCCACAAGAAAGATGCTTGTGGTGGGCGTTTTCTTCACCGATAGACTTTGAAGGTTAGATGTCCGCATTAATGGATATCACAATTAATTATTTGTTTAATCATTGGAAACTATGGGGGTATTATGCCAGTGTATTTTGAAGCATATTGGTTTTCAGGACAAGTCTATCAATATACTTCATTTTCAATCATAAGTGTCATTTTCACATGAAAAGTCATGGGTACCTCAAGTACTCCCCACTCCCAGGTTATTAAGGTTGCATATCTTTTGGGAGATTATGTACTATCTAAGGATGCATTTGGAAGTTATGATATTTGCATGGAGCATAACTGTCATTGGCCAAAGTGATAACTGTCTAAGATTCGGCCTTGAGCCGCATATTGCTCACTTGCCATTTAGAACCAGTTTGACAGTCTGTCTTCCATTGACTGGTTCTTGGAATGGGTGTTTCTGCACTTTCCAATAAAAGCCTAGATGAAGCCGCAAGTTGTTGCTATTCAAACAGTGCCAAATGCATACTGATGCTCTTTTGTAACTGGGTGTAAGAGGGGTGCAATCACACAAAAATACATGTTTAAAGTAGGCATCATATTTCTCGATCACATTGGTAGAAACTAAACATGCTACTATTGAAGTATCAGAAGTCAACCTCAAGTAATATATAACACAAATGCATTTTGCATGAATCACAATATAGCTCATACCTATTCCAAAACCATGGCCAAAACCGACTCCACATCCAACACCTGCTTCGACGCCCTTCACCCCCAACCTTGTTAACTGACGGACAAAAGTAGAAGATCAATGAGATATGTGACATTCAATATACAAAAAGGGAATAATGTATACACCTTACATTTTTAATACATACAATTTTTTCCTCCTACTAGTATTAGAATGTTACAAACTGTACTAGTATGATATCAAAAGTACAATAAAAAGGTGCATGTATCATAAAAGAGGGTGTAGATTCCACTTCCTAGAAAAAAAATTACAGAAACAGCAAAACCATCATGAAGTACACACTTACAGAATTATTAACATGTCTCCCGACACCAGAAAAGGCATCAGTAGCACCTCTGGTGGCACTCATAACTTGTTGCAGGACCGGAATCACACCTGATTCACACGTATTAATCCCACATTCGATGGTTTGCAAGAAAATAAATAAATCATAAAGGGACCGCATAATGAGAGGAAAGAATGTATTTTGTGACCCAATTATACATGAATAGCAGCAAAGATCCATCAAACCAATCTTACATTACAAGATTCAAAGCAGAGAAGATTTATAGTCTATAATTCATCAAAATACCCATAACCAAGATTACCCGAGTCTTCAAGTATCATAACATGATCTTAAACTAATGTCAATTGCTCGTGATTTTGTCAATGCTTCTGAGATTAACCAAATCAGTTGCTAATGATTTAAATGTTAAAAAAAATTCACTTTAAGAAATAAAGTGGATTGGCACATGCCATCACAGACGTGATCATAGACTTCTAGACTTATTTCTATCAAATGAAATTAATGAACCCAATTTAAAATTTGATTTCATAGAAAGAGATGGTACATTTCTACACCCACAAAAGGGAACGATTAGGATTTAAGAAAATTCTGCCAATTCATTCCTATACCCAATTGATATGATACATCACTGAATCAGTATCATGTATTAGAGGTAATGTAACACATATAACGATATTTAATACTAGGTTTCTTAGCCAGCCCCTGCAATCCATGTTTAGCTTAATGACTAGCATGGCCGATAATGATATCTAATCAGTGGGATTTTTGCCATGCCGGTCATCCATGTAAGGACCCACTGAAAGGGGCAGATTCTCTTTCAAGCCTCACATCTAAGACGATATGGCACCACATCAGCGCAGATCAGAACAGGAAATCTGTTGCTCAGATATCGTCCTCTAATATTCCCTTTTTTCGCTCTGTTCTGCTAAATTTAAGAACAAAAAGGTGAGAGAAAAGCAGAAATCGAGCAAAGAAAAATCAAATTGAGGATGAGTATGATTTCGAGATTGAGTTGTTACTTCCCACCATGCCTCAGATTTCCCTCTTCTGAAAATTGCTGTAAGCCGTGAAAATCATAAGGACTGAAATTTTGGATGCCTGTAAAAGTTTTTAAGGGCCCGTTTGGATACCACCAAATAAGTTGCTTTTCTTGCTGATGTCAACAGTTAAGTAACTTATTTGAGATAAGTTAGTTTGGTTAATAAATAATTATCATTACTTATTAGCTGAAAATCAGTTAAGTATTTCGGCTTCTTTTCTGTTTTTTTTTGCTTTTTTACTTTTTTACTTTTTCTCCACCAACTAAAAAGAGAGGTGGTCATCCATAGCCGTAAACAGTGCTGATTTTCATGGCAATCACCCAGCCCAGCATGTAATGGCATACACATACCTAAATCAAAACCATCCAAATGGTGGGACCAACTTTACATGGAGTATAACCAAACCTAGATTCAGAGGATAGCCCTAACCTCCAGATAATGGATATCTACTTGTTGAATTCGGACCGTTGAATAGGCATCATCTTGAAGGGTTGAATAGCTTGCTTACCGTAGCTTTTGGTTGAATACCCCATCAAAGAAGGGGCCAACAATTTGGATGCTCTGGATTGAGGTACACATGTGCCACTTGTTCTGCCCTTGTGTGCATGCGTGTCCCCAAAATAATGGTGGGGCCAAATCTTCGTATAGACATCCATTCAATGGTCACCAAGTTGCCTTTCTTTTGTAAGGGAGTGATTTGATACTCCAGCTACGTACGATGAGTGATAAGCAGCATTTGAAGATTGTATTAGCCGCATACAGCAGTTCAGCTCCAACCAACTAAAATTTGGAACTCACTGTTACCGAGTTACAATTCCAATATCAAAATAGATGATGCACAGTGCTTGTTCGAAGAAATGCCGAGAAGAGAGGTGCTCGTCCATAGCTGTAAATTGTGGTACAGGGCTGATAAGTACATTGTTTACCAAACATACTTATTTCTTTAATAAGTAGAAACCAAGATAAGTTACTAAGAGACATAAGTAGCTTATCTAAGTAACTTATAATCCAAACGGGCCCTAAGTGACTTTCAGCTGCAAGTCACTTACAGGGAAGTGACTTCTCACCCCCAGCCCCATGATGTTCTCTGGTTGTTTTGCCTGTAAGTGACTTACAGGTCGACTTAACTGTAACTCACCTCCCACTAACAAATGACCCCTAACAAGAATCATTTAATCGAAATGTATTCACAATTCAGGAACTGTATTGAATTTCAAAACATTTGTTTGAAAAAATGGTTAGATCACGATTACTAGTCTAATAAGGTGGAAGAAAACCCAAATTGTAGTTTCCTTCATTACCAAATGCAATCACGTTACTTTCAAGTTGTTAAGAGGAATGTAATTAGAATTCAAGGGCCACTTCCTAATTAAATATTTGTCTCTCATCCACTTAATTAATCTGAACATTTCACAATTCAATTCACTTGCGCATCCAAACGCAGCCTCACATATGAATACCCTAGGTTGCGTTAGGATGCGGAAACGAAATGAATCACAAACAGTAAGCATTTCCTAACAGCCGTAGTAAGGAAGCTGCCCCAAATCGCATTAGCACGCCTCAGAGGATAAGCCTTCGAAATAAATAACAGGGAAGGTAGATAGAATTTTGCGATTCCTACTTTATTAGACTAGTAATTTCAATTCAATTCCATGAGGCATCCAAACGCACCAGCAAAAGGGTTAGAAAAGAACGGGAAAAAAAAAGGGTTTTTTTTTTTTGGGTTTCTTTATATGGATTTTGAAGACCCAAAAGAGTGGGGGAAACGAGATGAATGGAAAAAGGGGTACCTAAGTTTATAGGGCGACCAACGCCGATTCCAATCCCACAGCCGACGCCGAAGCCTGTGAAGACCTGTCCCACCTTCACCGTAAACGGATTCTCCATTTGCAATGCTTGCAATCGCGATAATCTCAGATCACGATAAATAATAATCGGATTATTAATTTATTACGATTATTGTTCTTCTTCTTTCTCCATTACGAGAATATTCTTAAGTATGAGTGAAATGATGACTGTCTATGAGTGAAATGATGACTGTCCATGAACTAACATGCCTGCAATTCTCCCACACAGGAAGAGGCGTGAACTCGACCGAGTACAGTGTTTTGGCATTGACTCTAACACGTGCCAACTTGGACTACATATCCATGCTGCACATCGGATCGAACCGGGCTTTTATGTGCCTACTGACGCCGCTGATGCTTGATATTCTCTTTTGATTGCTTGGCCATGTTATGCGGGGCTTCCACTAACCAGATAAACCGTAAAATTATTCAAGTAAAAATCTTGATTATAACTTCCAGAGAAAAGTGCAGAAATAGTGTAGAAAAGTGTAAAATTATTTTAAACTAAGTTTCTGAGTTTATCTCTTATTTACCATTGGATTCGAGTTGTTCTTTGTAAATTCGAAGAGTTCATCAATTAGTGCAAGCATAAAGCGGATGGGATCGACCAATGCTTCTCCCACAGGGATAACTAATTCAAATATGGGATCTATTGGGACTCCTCAACCTATCTTTGTCGAATCCACAATAGGATATCTCAAATCCACAATACCTTCTCTTCGAATCTACGAAGAACAATTTGAATCCACGAGTTAATGAGATAAACTCATAAACTTCTTTAAAATAATCAATTAATTTTTTTTTTTTAATTTTAGGAGTCCTTGTAGATTTATGGATTCAGATTAGTTATCTGTAGGAGATACGATGCTCAATCCCACAACACACCCCACCCACATTAATTGGTATCAGAGCGAGGCTTTCCCTCAGAAAGATAGCTTTTGGCATTGGCTACGGCAAAAATCCTGTGGACGATGATCCAGGGATCCATCTTCTCAAAGTAGCAGCTTTCGAGGCGATACTTGAGACACTCCAACGGTAGAACCATCAAGCTATGCAAGGGCTACAAGCCTAGTTTGGCCGCAAATCAAAATATCAAAAGAGTATGACTGTGTATGGCAAGGAAATTGTAGAACGGACGGGTCATATCTACATCGATCTACATAGAGGTTGATCTTCCTCACTTCAATAGCTTTGCTCGCATCGATGACTAGCTATATGACAGTGAGCGTAGAACTGGACACGAACCAAGTTTAACTGTTCAGATCGACTCGAATCGACTCAGTAAAACTCTGTTCGAACATAAAGTTTTCTTGTTCGAAATTTGTTCGAACACGCAGGGTGTGTTCGAAAAAAATTTCAAGTCAGTTTCAATCACAGTCCTGTTCAACTCGAACTCGACTCGAATATTGACCGACTCGACTCAACTCGTTCGTTCGACTCGGTGTGTGTGTGTGTGTAGAGAGAGAGAGAGAGAGAGAGAGAGAGAGAAAAGAGAGAGAGAGAAGGTTGGATGACAATAAACATGACTATGGGCCCTAGGAAGGTTTCAATGGTGAACATCATTCTCCTCACTGTTTTCAGTGGTGTTGTCCACTTGAGCTTTGTATCTGCCTCATTTTTTGTTTAATGCCTTAAAATGAGCTGTACAAATGGATGGACGGAGTGGATAAAACAAATACATCATGGTGGGGCCCACAGAGCTTTGACATCAGCTTGTTGGCGGGTGTTCGTGTCACCAGCCATAAGCCAACCCACGTTCGCGTCACAAGCCATGCACAGTTCCTATATTGGAAACTAGCTAGGGTCCAGTGTGATGTTTGTGAGGAATCCACACCATCCATCCATTTTGTGAGATCATTTTAGGATGTAAGACGAAAAATGATCTGGATCCAAGACTCAAGTGGGCCACACTAAAGGAAAAGGTGGTTGGAAAATTCCTACTATTGAAATCTCCCTGTAGTCCATAGTGATGTTTAATGCCATCATAATGTCATTCATGTGGTGTGGTTCCCTGGAGATTTAGTTGTGGCTAAACCTTGTGATTTGTCATTTGTGATATGTAATTTGTGAACAAATCGGTATTTACTATTCGATAGTAGAAAAAAATATCTTCAAGTGAAAAAAGTGAAATTGTTTGAACTTGTAAAAATTGTCCTAAATTCATATGTCCAAACATGATTGGGCCAAACCAAATCGAGTTCAAACAGAGCCACCTTGTTCGAATGTTTGTTCGAACATTGTTCGAACACACCCACTCAAGTAGCTGAATGATCCGATCTGGTCTATGTTCGACTCGGATCAGATCGTTGCCCACCTCTAGTTGAGCACCTCTTCGAAATCATGTAGATGCTCGAGGCAAAGACGGTTTTGTGCGTTGCCCTCAAGTTGAAGAGCACTATGATAGCTTGGTGGCAATATATCCAGCGCGATCAGAAGCGTGCGATAAAGGACCCAATACGCTCGTGGCTGCGGATAAAGCACAGATTGTTGGAACGATTTGGGTACAAAGATTTTGAAAATCAGACATCTATCCCCATCAGAAGCGCGCATGATGTGCCTGTAAAAACGAATGACCCTCAACAACTAAAGGTTCCTTTCGAAGATTTTGAGGTGGAGATCATTCGTCCAGATACAGGAGTCCTTCTCGAAGCGTTAACAGAGGAGGAGTATTCTTCTGCGTTTACCCAGGATCGCGACGAAGAAGTTGTTGAATCGGTCGATATTGAGGCCAGGGAAGAGGAACACAAGTTACAGCTCGCCAACACCTCAGAAATTATTCTGGTTCCTAAGGTAGTGGAGGAGATTGTTATTCCAGATGTTGTGCACAAGGAAGACAATTCAGTAATCGGTTTAGCGATTATGGATCTGGAATCGCAGGGATCCACGATCACCTCTGAAGATACTGCATCGGCATTGCAAGATTTCAGTGCTATCGTGGACACCTGGTTCTTTGAAGATCCATTTGCAATTTTCCTTGTGCACGATGAGAAGAAGGCGGTGATGGTTGCTGCGTTATATCAGGGATTGGCCGAGAATACGAAGCACAAGCCACGCCCATGGAAGAAGATGAAAGCGGATGTCCATTATGACATGAGGCAAAACTCAAGGTCGAGTTTTCTTCAAGTGGAGGAGACTAATGTAGAGGAAGAACTCCATGATCGAGGGCGTGGATCACTCACCTTCCTGTGGGAGATGGACCGGAAGAAAAGCAAGAGGAAACTAAAGAATTTTCGATTTTGGAGTTTCAATCAAAACAAGAAATTGTTGTTCTCGTTTTTTTTATCTCGTCCCAATTTGTGGGGTCTATCTTGATCATTTCCGATGATCTATTCCACCCATTTTGTAGAGCTACTCAACGACGAGAAAACCCAACAAGTTTCATATCGATCCGAGCTACGGATTGAGCGTGGCGTCCAAAATAGTATGAACTATCCAAAAAGTTTCGAATTCCATCGACTTAACTTGGAGATGGTCCAGGTGACCCACCGCTACTGATGTAAAGAATCTAAGCCGACCATCTTGAAGAGTACATCGATTTCAGCAAAACCATAAAGTTTTGTGGCAATCAAATTTGTGGATTGCTCGTACCAGTGGAAGGAAAATGACTCCCAACATGCATTATACAATTTGCACAGATTTTTCTGATTTTCTTTCCTATTTCACTTAGGAGTCTTTTCTTATCACGCAAGTTAGGGTTTGGAGTTAGTTTATTTATATTTAAGTTGATTAAGTTCTTTTTTGGTAATTAGAGTTTTTTCTTCGTGGATTCGAAGATAGGCTTGTGGATTCGATGAAAACAAGATGAGGAGTCCCTGTAAATTTGTGGATTCGGATCAATTATCCATGAGAGAGATGGTGCTCAATCCCACAACATGCCCTAGCCCGCATTACGCCCTAGGTTTTTTAGAATTTAATTATATTTTTTAATATATTATTTTAATTAAATATTACGAATTTCCTTTTACTTGAGAATAACGGATCATCCATGAGAAATATGATAAGCGACTCTTTATAAAAATTTCTTAGAATGATGCTATGAACAACGTAGAATATTTAGATTTCACAAAACTCGCATTTTTTTATAATTACAATAATGCCCTTAAATTCTCTAATTCACGATTTCTAATTAATTGAATAGGTAATATTTAAATCTGTCGAAAAGGTAAACGTAATTTTAGATGTATAACAATGTCGTGTATATAAATTTTTAAGTAGGCCCCGCAATCATAAAATCTTAACCTAGGAGCATCCGTAGCCGTTGATCAAGGAATGCAGTCAGGAAAGTAACTATACCAAATTGATCATCTTGGAGATAAATTCTTAACCTAGGATTTAAATAATTATCTGAGGTTTATAGATATGGAATCTCGAGTGTCCAAAAATGTAAATAACTCGCATTAATCTAAACCCTTGATTTATAGATCACATGGTTCCCATGATCTGTTTGACTTAAAATTTTATCACATGCCTATTCATCATAAATTAATCGTACAAATCAAGTTTCAACCCTTAAATCATAGTATAGGTGGGGCATAATTGTCAAATCAGTCTCATAACCCTTGATTTTAGTATCCATCAAGTGAGGAAAATGGATGGGTAGTCGTAGTCAAATATTCTCATTTATGTGAGTGACTTAGATCATCCTTATCATAGACCAATAGTGTGATTTGAGTGCCCTACCTTGATAAGCATCTTTCTTACTCACCAAGTTATCTCATTTTAAAAAATAACCGAGTTATCAACGCTTCTCAAATCTGGACTTTTCAATTAACTCACTTTCCACCGCCAATCGCTTCTCAAATTTGAACCACATATTGGCCTCATATGACTACAAGTTTACACAAAATTTGAATTATGATCTATGATCCTACACCGTCGAACCTTGGAGCCACTCCCTTCATTTATCCGCTAAAGGTGAAATTTCAGATCTAGGTATTTTCCACCATCGATCAACCACCAAAATTTGTCCAATCGTCTACCTTTCATGACTACACATTTCCTTCAATTTTAGACCTCGATCATCACGCGTGGACTGTTAATCAACATCATGTCTATTTTGGCCCACCTGGGTATCCTATAATCAAACCAAGACATACACCTAAAAGTCTCTTTAATCTCATCATTTCTATGATTTTATATCTTTGATAAACAACTCCTAGAATGCCCAAAAGTGAGAACTCGTATGTCTGTCCCATGACCATTGAACAAGCCCCACCTTGTATCTCTTGTTGAAAGTCATTGATCACCTAGCAAATTCATATTTAGGGTCTCCTTGAGATACAAAATCTGATGAGCGGGTTGGATCTACTTAAACATTATGTGAAGGCCACCTTTGTAGAGTCATTCTATGCGCCATGTGATATGGACGTCCAACCTTATGCGCATGAGGTGTTAAATATGAGAGAAAGTCTCTCTCTCTTAACATGTCTTATAGAGAAAACCTAAAAAAATCTAGTCGTCTCTACCCCCTTGTATGTCTAAACCCTAGGAGTGAGAGAATGAAAGAAAGAAAGAGAGAGAGAGAGAGAGAGAGAGAGAGGAGACAATTCATCCAAGCCGTTCTTTGAGAGTGTTGACGCCTAACCTGACACATGTACATGTGTGAAATTCTAAAAAAGCGTGGACCCCTTTAATGATCATATCTCTTATCTTCTAGGTTATTCTCTTCTAGTTCATCATAAGTTAAGGTGAGGACCCCCTTCAAGTTAAATATAGTGATAATTTATTTTCTAGATTTTTTTATGGGTAGATTACCGTGTTTATGAGTGTCGCTTGTGAATAACTTGTGGTTACTGATCTGGATATGATTTAACATGATGTTTTATGTAGAATTATCGTTGATTGTTCATGATATTACCTTACGATGTGTGTCTGGATGATTATATGAGAAAGCATGCTTATATTCATGTCTATATGAAAAACTATGCTAAGTTACTCTTTATCATCCATGCTTTACATGCGTTAATGATGCATTTGATGATCTATATGATGTATGTACACGATTATATATGTAGATGTTATGTTAATGCACACTCCTTAACCCCATACTATAACCGTTTGAGGTAAAGAGACGAGGTCCGTATAGGGCTTTGTTGTGTTGGTATTACCGTGTGTATATTATTCGATGAGTATGCCTTGTTGTTATGTGTTGAGAGTTGGCATTACCATATACGTTGTTGGGTATTAAGTGTTGGTGTCACTATATGTGTATTGTTGAATGTATATGCCATATTATTAAGTTTTGACACTACTGTATACGCATTATTAGATAAGTGTTAAAGGGATTCTCATATTGATACGTTACCTGTGATGGATTCAGGAAGGATGAAATTGAACCATATATTGGGTAAGGAGTGGACATTACTCGTAAATGTCGTCTCATGAGTCAAGGTTGGTGGTATTGACACTAAGCCCGAGCTATCAGCCTATGTTGGGTTGCTTGCAACTCCCCATAGCGACCTTGAGCTTCCTTAAAACCGATTGGGGTAAGGAGTGGTCATTAGTCGTGAACGTCGTCTTATAATATTGTTGGATACGGAACTACTTAACTAAATGTGAAACTAATTTATGCATTCGCTAGGGCTCGATTTGGTGGGTCAGCCCTTATAGGTGTCATGGAGGAAGTATATTGGGAGTTTTTCGCTTCTTGCCGTGCACTATTCGATGGAAGTGTATTTGGGATTTCCCGCTTTCATTACTTAAATTATTTATCTCTG
This sequence comes from Liriodendron chinense, assembly GCA_003013855.2. NCBI lineage: Eukaryota > Viridiplantae > Streptophyta > Magnoliopsida > Magnoliales > Magnoliaceae > Liriodendron > Liriodendron chinense. The sequence continues at coordinate 5,202,017 of PVNU02000637.1, read as the reverse complement.
ATGACTAGTGTCTAGCATGAAGTGTAAAGGGGGTTTCTCGCTTCATATATTATGATTCTAGTCAGGGTGCATTAGTCAAAGCATGCATATCATATAATGCATTAATAAGATTTTATCTTGTATGTTTTAGTTGATTATTATTATTATTATCATGTTTGTGTTGTCTTTGTTTGTTTATTATTATCATGTTTATCTTAGAGGGATATACCTCACTATGATAGCGATTAACGTTATCTAACTACAACCCAAATAATATAAGTGAAAATCTAGTAGGCGAACCAAGCTTTAAGATAAAGAATACGAAGATACGTGGTAACAGATGACGGGCGATGAAGACAGAGTGGCTTAATGAAAACTTTACTTGTTAATGCATTCTTATGATAATTTACTGTTTTCTATAAAATTGTAATAAGTTTGTCAGGTGAAGACAATGATTGAATATTTTATTTGATATGTTTTAGAGACATTTTATTGATAACTTAGTATAAAAATCCATGAAATAAGATAATTTATTTTTCATTACTGCGCTTGAATGCCACAAAGTATTAAATGTATAAATGATTGATGGAATACAGATGATATTATCCTTAGTGCATTCTAGTTAACACTTGGGAACTCGACTCTTCGCGGTATCCATGGGAGTCAAAATCTCGGAACGTTACATGCTTCAAACACATACTGCTTAACTCACATAGTCCCTCAACATATGTCAAGTCCTAAGGAAGTGTTTTTGTCAAATCTTAATTAAGGTAAAAGAATAGTCTAAATCTCACTTTAGGTGGGATGTCTACAATATCCTGTCACAAAATTCACATATCAACTTGGATTGGGAGCGAAGTGCCTAAATCACCGTGCCCATTGCGATGTCTGTATGACATGTAACTTTATCCATCAGTTTTGATAGCTCATTTTAGAACATGGATTGAAAATATATGCACATCCAAAGATCAATTGAGGCATGATAGAGGAAAACATGAGGATTGCAATGGGCCGACTCCACCTCAAAATTGCTAGTCATTATTGAGGGGCCTATTCTCAATATATAGCCCAACAATCTCCCCAGCCTCTAGCCGATGTGGGACAAACCCAACAATCCCCCTCCTCTACAACGGATAGGGGCTCCCGAGTATTGCCCTCTTGGGGTTGTCGGGCACTGGGCTCTTGGGCACTGCCCCCCTCGCTCGTGGGCTCTGGGTGTGGGCGGATAGGGGCTCCCGAACATTACCCTCCCTGGGCTCCCAGGCACTGCCCCCCTCTCTCATGGGCTTGGATTTGGGCGCCACCACGTACTGGCTTGGCCGGGCCAGCTATAATACCACTTATTGGGCCAGTTTCACCTCAAAATGGCTAGTCATTATTGAGGGGTCTCTTCTCAATATATAGCCCAGCAATTTGCCCAGCCTCTAGCCGATGTGGTACAAACCTAACAGATTGAGCGCCCACAATTATAACCTCTCCAGGCTATGAAAGTTTTGGAATATGCTAATATTTATGTTTTTAAGCTCATCTAGAATGTGAATAACTTTATAAACAGTTACGATGGCATACAAACATCAAGGCCACGGAATGGTTTCTAGCAGCCAGCGTTTCCTTCTCGACTATTTCCATTTGAGTTTGGATCTTCCTTATTTTTATTCCAATTGTTTAGACAACCCAATTGAATCATGAACCAAAATATTCCACTCATTTAATTATCTAAAAACCCTTTTGGGAATTTGTTGGACGGTTAATAATATATTCCTCTTCAACAAACAAGGGCTGATTCATAAGATAGGAATTCAGGATTGTTCAACAAATTTGATTTTGCATAGCTTGAATTAATGACAATGGGTTTCTCACTTTAGCCCATTTAATTTGAGTTAACATAGGCCATGTATGCAATTAAAAAAAAAACATTTATACTTAGGCAGAATGTGATGTATAATGCATGGGTACTTAAAAAATTACTTAACACTTGCATACATGGAATACAAATAATTCAAATTAAATTAAAACATCCAAATCATGGGTCACTTTAGATGTCCTATGAACCAAAAGATCATTATTATCTTGCTATTGGAATGATGGACATTTTGATGGATGGCCAGAAGAATGAAAAGAAAAGAAAAAAAAAAAAAACATCCAAATAGTTACACTCGATTGTCGATATTAGGATTATTCACCACTATGATTTTGAGACAGTGACTTTAGCTGACGGTAGGCTTTATTCCGTTTAATTTGAATTATTTATAAACCACGTATACAATTTGTGTGCCTAAGTATCAAATAACACCTGGGCATGAAGTGTCGTCCTCTGGAAGAGTGGGATAGTGGGTAAGTAGGTATTTACGAGTTGCTTGCCTTTCTCGTGTCCCCGCCACATGCTTCGTGGCCCTTTGATCGAAGCCGTTCACGCTGTGGACTCTATGTTAGAATCTAGAATCCGGATCCTCTGTTGGCCTCCAAGCAGGATGATTCTGGCCAACTGTAGTTGAATTTGCAGCAATGAAAAGAAAACTCTTACAAATCAAAGCCTTAATGGCGGTTGGATCCTGAGTAATGGCTTTATATGGTAGTAATTAGTACGTGGGCACCACTCCGCAGTGAATGGCGGTTGGATCCTGAGTCGCATAAGGGACAACGGATTCCTGCCTAATGGACAAAAACACCATTCCTCCAATATCCACTGCTCCCCTCCCTAGCTCTCTTTGTGAGAAGCTGTGATGGACGTTGCTGCTTCTGCACCACTCGTTTTGATGGCTTCTCCGCACTTACGTTTGTGGAGAAGCTGTGATGGACTTTGCTGTTTCTGCACCACTCGTTTTGATGGCCCATCCACATTCATATAATCCATACGATCACTAAAGAAAGCAGAAGAGCCCCTCCCGATGGCGGGAAATTCCTCCGCTCTTCTTCTCATTCCGCAATCTGCTTCCTCACCTTCTTTCCAATCTCTTCTCCCAACGAGAATATCCCAACAGAGAAAAACTACTTTTCGAATCCCTGCGCGAAGAAAAGCGACTTCTCCGTCTCGAGCCAATCTCGCCCATGGAGAAAACGTACGGAAGGAGGAGATCGTTGTCGTTGGGGCCGGAATCGCTGGTCTCGCTACATCACTCTCTCTTCACAGGTTCGAATCCCCTAAATTCAAAAAAGAAGGAAATCCGATTTCTTTTATGCGTTTGGTTTTGTGAGAATTCACAACCTTGGCCCTACAGGCTTGGCGTGCGATCCCTGGTGCTGGAGCAGGCAGAATCACTTCGGATCAGCGGGACCTCATTGACCCTTTTCAAGAACGGTTGGCGTGTGCTGGACACCATTGGAGTGGGCGACAATCTCAGGAGCCAATTTCTTGAAATTGAAGGGTAAAATGCCACGACCCTTTTCTGGATTGTCATTTGTTTCTGATGAAAATTAGAGAATTTTGTTAGGTTATTATACACATTATCTATGGGATTCGTTTCTCACTCTGGCATGCATCTGATTGAATTTGAACGATAAGGGATTGTTTGGATGCCTATGAAGTTTAAGTTGTAATCACTTTACACCTGAAAAGAGTTTCAGGTTTAAATGGGTTACGTGTTATTCCGGTAATCTGTTTGAGGTAAACAGATTATGCGTTTGGCTAACTTGTAAAGTGTTTTACAGTGTATAAAGTCTCTATTCACACTACATAGAGCTTGGGGCAGCAAATCCCGCCAAAATCTGCAAATCACGTAAAAACAGCTTGATTTTTTTTGGGGCCCTAGGAGTGCATCAAAGTATGTACAGGCTGGATGGATAGGATGTCCTTAACCCATCACAGTGGACCCCAAATACAACCTAGAAGGTTTTTAATGGTGGGCATCCCATCCCAAATGTTCCCTCTCATTTGGTCCATTTGATGATTATGAAATTGCACATTTTACTCACACTTAAGGCACTTGTGCTTTGTGGAAGCTCAAAGAGCGAAGCTACTAGAACTATGGCAAGTTCTGGGGGGTGATTAGGACCTTTTTAAAAATCATGCCTTAATTAAAATTAATTAACAATTAACGCTTAGGCTTCCATGCCAAGTGGGTCCAATCACATAGACTATAAAAGATATAACAATTAAGCAACTAGTCCAATTAGTGAAAATACATCTTGCGTGTAAATCTACCTATCATGTGCATAGCATACATCCCATTCAAGCATTCAGATAATTAACAATTAAACTAACAATGCTAAAATAACAATGTCCTCAAATCAATCACAAACACAAGCATATATAGTGGTTCGGTTTCCCTACTCCACTCCTGGTTGCCATACCCAACTCATGAGTACACCATATTTCACTAAATGGATGTTTTAAATCCGGTTAACCTCTCAACTTATAACGGAGGTTTTTGCAACAGGTTCACCTCTCAACCCGATCCGAGGTTTTACAAGTTCACCTTTCAACCTACATGTATGCACCCGTGCCGGTGGAACACGTACATACCCATGTCGGTGGCTCCCCTTGGAGACTTGACAATTTAGGCTTTACACAAGAGCCAAGGTCCTGCACAAGAACTTAAAATAGTTTTAAGGCTAACCAATAACCTTGGTCCCAATCGAATAACCCACGTACACTCCCGCCGGAGGCTCCCCTTGGAGACTTGATTTAGACTCCACACAAGAGCCAAGGTTCTACTCAAGACCCTAGGTTGAGTTTGGGTCACAAAGTTTCACTCTCTAACCTACCAAAGAAAAGAGTATGACCAGACTCTTACAATTGACAACTTACTTGTCGGATAGGCTAACCAATAGCCTAGGTCCCAATCCAATGACCCACATACACTACCGCCGGAGGCTCCCATTGGAGACTTGATTTAGGCTCTACACAGGAGCCAAGGTTCTACTCAAGACCCTAGGTTGAGTTTGGGTCACAAATTTTCACACTCTAACCTACTAAAGGAAAAAGTATGACCGGACTCTTACAATTGATAACTTACTTGTCGGATTGAGCCCCTTTTGTTGCGCCGTCTTGAGTTGCTTCTTCTAGCTCTCCTGTGATTGAATTAGCTCCTTATGTGCTCTCCTGATCTTTGGCACTGATGCTTTGCCAAGGCTTCGGCACTAAGATTAATCGTCTTGCATTTGATGTCCTGGTGAGGTCACCAAGTTGATGGGAGGTAGGTTAAATTCTCTACAACTAATAGAAAGTTGGTTTCCTAGAGAAATACACCTAGAAGATCTCTATGAGAGGTTTAGACAAAAGGTTTTACCTATAGGTTTGGTGTTGAAATTTCTAGAGATCACAAGGGAACAAGTTCATCTTCATTTGAACTTTGAATGTTCCAACATGTGATGAATCACAAGGAAGACGACTTGATTAGCTTAGGATTAGAGCCTAATGATGGTTGCTATAGTAGTGGCTTCTAATGCACTAAATTCTCTCTCAAATGCCCAAGAGCTAAACCCTGTTTATATAGAGATAAAGCTTCAACGGATAGAAAATGAGTTGCAACGACTAGTTGTTGATCGATCGATTGGTGCCTTCGACCGGTCGATAGCCCTATTCAATCGATTGAATTTGAGGGTCGATCGATCGATCCAACCTAATTTTGGCCAGATAGTTTCTGTTTGGTTTTGGGCCATTTTAGATCGGTCGGGCTTCTGGTCGATCGGTCGACGGGGTTTGTCAATCGATCGATTGCACACATAATTCAGGCTAGAGTTGCTGTCTTGTTTTTGGCTTATTTCAATCGATCGATCGGTCGACGGCTGCTGTCGATCAACAGAGCTCCAAGCTAAGCTATTTTTGGGCAGAATGTTTACAGTTGCTTGGTGCCTCTTAAGCCTAATTTTTTAGGATTCTTTTAGGACTCTTAAGGCTATTGATAGATGACCAAAGGTTTACCTATGAGTCTAAGTCACCTTAGAGGCCAAGGTTGTTTTGGCTCTAAGGTTAAGGTTACCAAGGTACCTCATTTACCCGTTCCTTCCTCCTTGATGCTTCTTGTTCACTTGAATCTTTGGTCTTCAGCTTGTCAAGGCTCAACCGACATTAAGATACAAGGACACACGTGATTGACAAATAAGGTGCACTCGTATGCCACAAATAAGTGCACTAACATATCAATCGGGCTGTTTTTTTTCAAGGCCATAGGAGAGTATCAAGGGACGCACATGATGGACAGATTGGATATATTGTCTGCATCATGCGGGCCCTATACATCACGTCAACCATTGTGTTGTACTATGTAAATGTCTTTTCAGTTATAAAGACTTTACCTATAATCTGAAATATGACTTTTTGCCTTGAAAAACGGGTGAGTTTACTTGTCTGCAAAGTATATGCAACTTATAAACACTTTCCAGGTAATTTTTGCCATCCAAACACTTGCTAGTAAAGTGTTTGCCTATAACCCCTTTACAACTAAGGATTTTACAGGCATCCAAACAACCCCTAATTGAAACATATATTCATGGTTTAACATATTGTCTTATGCCGGTATGTATATGTATCATCCATGAACGGTACAACTGTATCAGCTTGAAACAGCCCGATGCAGGAACAATATGGGGCGATACGACCCCGTATCGGTGGGGAATGATTCAATATATAAAAATCGATTTTCAGATCATGCGTGTATTTTCAAAACAAGATTATTAATCTGTATCTTTAACCCCAAATATTTGAAATTTATGAATATGTATGTAATAACTAATTGCACTTGTGGTCTTGTGTACACGTGAATGGCAGCTGCAACTCATATGTTTGTGCCTCTGCGACTCACGTCTATGCATGCTTAAATTGCATAGTGTGTAATATCACATGTGCAAAGGGACTAGCTCGGATTGTTCACATACCTTGTCCTGTTTTTTTCTAATGCATCTTGTAGGCAGTTGCTTTCACATACCTCATTCTTGGTAATGAGGACTTGCTTTGATTACCTACTCACTTGGAAACCTCTGATTAATGGACATTTGTTTGTTGGATTCGGGCCATTTTTCACTTTAACTGCCCATTACAATCCACCAATTGGCTAGTTAGAATATTAATTCGGCATAATTTTTTGACAACCATCTAGAGTGGGCCCATGATTTGGACGGTTTAATTGGAGATAAGTGTATGCCACACATACAGTTTATGAAGTGCACGAGGATGAATCGTCACACTCTTTCAAACTATCAAAGTTTTTCTCTTTTTGTAGTTACCTGGCAACAGGCACTTTAGGCCATGTCTTGGTAGCAAGCTATGGATGCTGCAGATCAGAAATAATGCTAACTGTCTCCACTATTTATCTAAAATTGAGGAATTATAGGATCCTCCGTAGAAAGCTTTGCATAGTATACTTCGGTTTCCAGATCTGGCACGTGGTGCCGATGGTTCAGTAATCCAGACCACTGCTATGTTGTGTCCCATGGTGCATGGAGCATGCCCCAAAACTCTACCAGATTTGAAGATTCTAATGATCAATCTTGGGGCCCTTTTCAGTTGAATGTGGATTGTTGCCCTATTTTTATTTTCAACCTTCTATTTGTAGGCCAAAAATCTGAAGTTTTTGCTTTTCCTGTCTAGGAGATTTTTGGGGCATAGTTCATCAATGGTGGAACCTGTCAGACCGATGGTCTTTTTTTTCGGTTAGTACACACACCCACACTGTTAGTTACACTGCAATGTTAGCCACCCCCCACGTTGGGAATCAATACCAAGACCTCAGTGTTGAAACGAGGTTATCTTCACTAAGTCTACCACTGTCCCAAAGGTGTGGGTGTCAGACTGATGGTCTGGATTGCTAAACAATGGACCAACTTTTAGAACTGAAAGGTGGATGACTTCGTGCAAAACTTTGGGTTAAGGATCCTATAATTGCTCTCTAGAAATAGGGGTATAGGCATTTGCATGGTGTTTAGTAATTTGGATAGTGGTCCACTTAACCTCTTCTAAACTTCTTGATGGTATCAGCTTTGTGCAGGATGGTGATAAAATCAGAAGATGGGAGGAAATTGCGGTCATTCACATTCAAGGATGAATCTGTCGGGTAATATATGGCTTCCCATTGTTTGATGCACCTCTTTGGGCTGATGCTTTTCTCGTAATACCTCAGTAACTCTTTTCTTGTTCCCCATTGAAATGCACTTACATGATCCTCCTGTGGGCAGTCAAGAAGTTCGTGCTGTGGAAAGAAGGATGCTTTTGGAATCTCTCGCCAATCAGTTGCCACCAGATACGATCTGTTTTTCATCAAGGCTGGCAGATATTAGAAGAACCGAAACTGGTGAAACATTATTGGTACTTGATGATGGTTCAAGATTACTTGCAAAGGTAGCCTACTCAACTTCGACAGTAACGCACGGAAATTATAACCATGCGCATTTTGTTAGATTTTGAAAAGTACACCTCCTCCAATTACTTGTACTTTGAAAGAAAGGAATGCCCATGTTTATCTTGATTACATGATATGAATACATGCTGCTTGGGAACTGACATCCTTTATACTACTTTTGAGAACTGATTTAAAGTCCTACGCCTTTGGATATTTTTTCTAACTTCAAGTATACTTCAGCTGTATTTACAGAGATCTCCTTAATGGGAACTTGTATCTTCATGAATTGCATTTAGGTAATGCCTCAATATTGTTAACTAGTATTCTATTGATCTCTTTGGAGAACATAATTTGGCTTGAATGGGTCATCACTCTAGTTGTTTTCCTTTATTAATATAGGAAAGTGCAAAATGAGCTGATAAAACTAGTTCTCTTCTAAACAGGCTGAATCCATAGTGATAATTTACAGTTTTTCATCTGTCTGTACCTAGTGTGGTTGAGATTGGGCATGAATTTAGATATTCTTTTGGAACTTGATTGGTTTTACTATTAGGCTCACAAACGCAGGCATTTTGATGGGCGATTCTAGTAATGGAAGTGAAAACCAGAGATTCCTACAATACGTGAAGAGGACTCCAGACAGAAAATAACATGACTAGAAGTACACTTCCCTTTCAGATCGGATTCTTGATAAATATAAGATACTAAATGCTCAAGATGAAACTGCAAGATTCTTACAAGATTTCCAAAAAAAAAAAAACTTAGAATGCAGAGTGGAAAGTTGTCAATCCACTCTCTCCACACGATAAGGAGTTTTTCAATACAGGGCATCTTTCGCTTTCAAGAATGAGGAATCACCAGTTATAGCTTCTTTGCAATTAGATTATCATATCTAACTTCTAATCAACAGTTTTTTTTTTTTTTTTGAAAGGTTCTAATCAACATAATTATTTGATCCTGCCACTGTAAAATTGTTATTCCCAACGCCATTCATGCATGGGCACTTAAACTTGTCCATCATTTTCCAAGTTTAACCTGATATTGCAGTTATCTATGTAATAATCTGAATAAACAATTATCTCAGGAATAAACATAGCAATTATCCTCCATTTTCCTTCTTCGTTCTTTGCTTGTCTGTTTCCTTTTGTTTTGCTTCTTGGCTCTGCCTCAGCACTTTTTCTATGAAAGTTACTCATTATCTTTCAAAAAAAAAAAAAAAAAGTAATGAATTTGTGGGCTGATATGCTTCTTGTGGAATCTTATCTCAAAACCTCTTTGCAGATTGTAATTGGCTGTGATGGTATCCGGTCACCAGTTGCAAAATGGATGGGATTCTCTGAACCTACCTATGTTGGGCACTGTGCTTTCCGTGGGCTTGCATTCTACCCCAATGGCCAACCATTCGAACCGAAACTGAGCTACATATATGGAAGGGGCTTGCGCGCTGGTTTTGTTCCAATTTCTTCTACCAAAGTTTATTGGTTCATCTGCTTCAACAGCCCATCTCCAGGTCAATTCATGGAACTTAATTAAGAAACTGATTTTAAAGATAAGACAATTGAAATCATTAGCAAGTAGCAACCTTGATTGATTGCATTTATCTTGGATTTTAAGAAAATCATAAAGCTGAATATCACAATTATTTTGTATTCAAGGAAAGGCTCTGTTTTAATCATATATAATTGAATTTTCATACTCAGTCTTTGGACCTTTATATAGCCAAGTCCGGAACTCAGGTGGGCCACACCATCTGTAAGAGTGCTTATCTTGCCTAAAAGATCTGGAGTCAGTTCGTGGGGCCCACCTGAGTTTTGGAATAGCCTGAAATTTGGTGGGATCTCTCATTCAGGAGGGACACGCAATGGATGGTCAGATGTCTGAACCACATCTCAGTGGGCCGACAAACAATCAGGAAGGTTTCAATCGGTGGGCATCGACTCTCCACTGTTTCCTGTCATGTGGATTACAATCCAGATGAAAATGGATTGAAAGACACTGGAGCTGGATCATGGGTTGATGAGGAAAACGTAGATGGACCTACAAGCTTCCATCACCCTTCACTCTACCAGTAAAAATAAATAATTTTGATTGATTCCTAATATAGTGGTAATTGACTTATGCTATATTATTGATCACATCAAGTGGGAGCATTTGGTGCTCAGAAAAATAGAAATTGAAAATGTAATATGAGAATAACTGGACTTTTAACAGAGAAAGTGAGTCTGGTAACCAGGCAATTGTCAGAGTGAGGAGCTATTTAGCTTCTGGGGATATCCTTGGAGGAATTTCCAGCATATAGGAGAGGTGATTTCTTTAGGGAAATGGGCAGAGCTTCTTATGTAACTTGGGCACCTATGGGTCTGTTACCCTTTTGAGGGCTGTATTTTTGGCCTGTCAAGGCTCATGGTTTTCTAATAAAATTCTCGTTGTAAAATTCTTGTTGATAAAAAGATGTAATGTGAGAAAAATATCGATGATACTAATGTTGTTTGGCCACATCAAGGAATCTTCCCTGCATCAGGAAGATGGTTTTCTCAATGTATTTCCTCTGTTGTCAGATAGTTTCAAAGGCAATAAAGACACTCATCACTCATCAGCATCACCAGTTAAATCTCATTTTAGTTAATCGTAATTATGTATTAGAAATCATATTTCTCTTTTACTAGGGATTAAGAATAGTCTTGATAACCAAGATCACAATCTCTAATAGATAATTATGATTAACTAGAATGAGATGAACCCATTTTTGGGCGTGTCTACCAAACAGGCCCTTGGCCTTGTCCCAGAAATGAAGGCCCTAAACAACAGAGAAATTTATGACATCTTGCTGACTCAAAAACCCTAACAAGGAATTTGTATCCAAAATATGCATGTCAAAACCTACCTTTAACAAATGACTCTGACCTCTTCTTTTTAACAAGTAGGGGATTTCCTACAGAACTAATCCAGCAGCTATTGACAAAACAAGAGAGATGCTACTGCAATTCATGAAGGAGATATTGAAGAGGTGAACTGCAGCACACACGCCAATGGAGCGCATACGTACAAGATCCGGGCCCTGTACCAGGTGGGGCTCCATGTGAGCTTCCCCAATTCCAAAGGCTAGTCCCCTTCATAGGTAGAACGTCATTTCCATTAAATATTGGCAGCTTTTTTTTCTTTTTTTTTCGTGTGTGTGTGTGTGTGTCACCGTCCATTCTACTACACAATTATGGCCCACCTTTCCGGTAGGTTGGCTGGATATACGTGACAGGGCCTGTGCAAGTGTGCTGCTGTTCACCTCGTCAATCTCTCCTTCCACAAACCATCACTATAGCATTACTTATAAAATGATCTGATCAACTAGATTTTAGCCCTAATAAGAAACTCCAAATTGAACATGACAGAAGGTTGAAGGATTTTCATTTTCAGTCACATCCATTGGACCAAAGGATCTAAAAGTTTTAAGGACACTTGCAGATGAACAGCATGGTCCGTATTTCACAAGCACCCACCAACCTTAAAATCCCATTTTCTTCCCTTCTATTCTTGTCGCAGCAATATAAATCCCATATCAGTCAGTCTTCCAACATTTTCACACACAAAACACAGCCATATCGAGTAATTCGCTAACGTGCAAATGGATTATTATGTGATATATGTAGCTAACTCCATTTGAAAACTCAGAAAAGCTCACCTTTGACTCGATTAGGCTCAACTCGACAACACTCGGAAAAACTCAACTCTGACTCGCTAGGTTCCACAGTATTCTTATATATTCTTGAGTCATACTAAGACTTGTAAAAAGCTCAACCGAGTCACTCTTGGTTTGTTCAAAAATCTATTAGATCTGTTATTTTATTTAAGACCTGTTCAAAACTGAGTTGGCTTGTTCAACTTGGAAAGGCTTGACTCGACTCCCTGGATCCATGGTATTTGTAATGTTCAATTTGGTTTTCAAGACATGAAAACAACTTGACCGAGTTAGTCGAATCCTAACAGACTTTCAAGTGCAATCTAGTTTTCAAGTTTCAAAGCTAATTTCGAACTTCCATGATATGGCAGGTCCAAAGATCACTGACCCAGATGTGTTGAAGAAGCAAGCTCAGGAACTAGTGAGAAACTGGCCTTCAGAGCTGTTAGATGTCATAGAGAGCACTCCGGATGACACGATCATCAAGACACCGCTGGTGGACCGGTGGTTATGGCCAGGGGTGAGCCCGTCAGTGTCAACTGGCGGGGTGGTGCTGGTAGGTGATGCATGGCATCCCATGACTCCCAATCTTGGGCAAGGCGCTTGTTGTGCATTGGAAGATGCTGTTGTCCTGGCCGGAAAGCTCGCGGGTGCACTTAGAGGCGGGCCGCAGCATGTCGAAGAAGCATTCAAGGAATATGGTAGAGAGAGATGGGCTCGCGTTTTTCCATTGACCATACGTGCCAACCTCGTTGGGTCGCTTCTGCAGTGGGAGAATCTGGTGGGGTGCTCTATCCGGAACAATATCGTCATCCCAAAGCTGGTGAGGCTGGGACCATTGCTGGAGCACACAAACTACGAGTGTGAGTTGCTGACATAGAATGCATGGATCAGATGAGGTATTATACATATGGTGGACCAGAAAGTATCTACAATGCACTTGGATTTTGAGTTTTGTTCAGGTGGGAATCATAGTTCAATGAGCTGTCGATATGATGGGCCCCACTATGGATGCCCCATGTATGAAAAATCTCCTAGATGGAAAAATCAACTTCTTTTCTTTTTCAACAATCTATTAAATGGCTGTAAATTGAAGGGTTAGGATCTTCCCATCATGGAGATTTTTTTCTTTTTCTGGTGCATGGGTGCCCATCATATCAACGGTCAGGATCACTGGACAATTGGCCCTACTTGGACAACTGCCTGATGAGGAGATGCTGGGACCCAGTGGGTGTAGATCAGGTGCCTTTTACTAAATGGTGACATTCCTATTGTTGGAAATCCGGTCAGTGGAAGCACCGAAGAAGATTAAACAATCACCACACAGCCACACAAGCAATCAATACAAAAGCAAACGAATTTTACGTGGAAAACCCTTGCAGGAAAAAACCACGGCACAAAGTGACACCTCCACTATGAATTCCAGAAGATTACAATGCTAATCTACCATCAAGCAAATTCCAAAGATGAACAAGGCACTCTTAAACCTCACAATCACTCCCCCAAGCCCTAATCTCGAACTATGACTCCTTGGTATTGATTAGGATACCTGTAAGACATATTAGGAGGTGCTTTTATAGGCCTCCAACCCAAAATAGAAACATACAACTCGAAATTCAGCAAGTTCGTGTAAACACACGACCGGTCACGACCGGTTGGACCTATGCAAAATAGGTCCAAAGAGTTTTGCCTCTAAAAAAGGATTTCCAGCCTTTGTCTGACCGGTCAAGACCAGTCGGAGCACATGTCTAGCAGGCCTGTTAAGGCTCCGTCCAATTCAGGGATCGGTCCTACCGGTCAAGACCGGTTGGACACCCAAAAATATGATTTTGGAGGCTCTGACAACAAACTCCACCGATGCTTTAAAATCGAACCATCTTCCCTTTGCTTCATCGATCAACTCATCTTCAAACATAGTGTCGTCGCTTCTCGTGTTTCACTGCGTCTTCATTAAGCCTTTGCCAATTTCAGAGAAGTTACACAGAACTTGAACTTCTCTGTTGGGACCACCTTGGTCAGCATATCCGCCGGATTCACGTTAGTGAATCTTGTCCAAAGTCACATCTCCTTCCTCAAGCACCTGTCGAATAAAATGGTGACACACATCAATGTGTTTAGTACGAGAGTGATAAACATAATTTTTAGCCAAATTGATAGCACTAGAGCTGTCACAATTAACCGGCATGGCTTCCTGCTGAAGCCCCAACTGATTTATCATTCCTTTCAACCAAACAGCCTCCTTGAAAGCTTCTGTCACCACCATATACTCAGCTTCGGTAGTGAAAAGAGCCACCACAAAATGAAGTTAGACGTCTAATTAATCGCTCTACCACTAACACAAACGAGTACTTTGAAGTCGATCTCCTATTATCCATACTACCCGCGTAATCAGAATCGACGTAACCAACCAACTTGCCATTGAACTTTTCAAACATCAAGATGTAGTCCTGCGTAGCCCGAATGTATCGAAGTAGCCATTTCACGGCTTCCCAGTGTTGTTTGCCCAAGTTAGACATGAATCGGCTAACAACACCCATAGCCTGTGAAATATCTGGTCTTGTACAGACCATGACATACATTAAACTGTCTACAACACTTGAATAGGGCACATGAGACATAATATGCTTTTCTTCATCTGTTTTGGGACAATATTCAGAAGAATGCTTGAAGTGAGCTGCGTGGGGAACGCTAACCGGTTTGGACTTGTCCATCTCATACTTTTTCAACACCTTCTCAAGGTATTATTCCTGAGATAACCACAACTTGCTCATCTTCCTGTCTCTATGAATGTCTATGCTGAAAAGCCCTCTTTGCAGCCCCTAGATCCTTCATCTTGAATGTCTTTGAAAGTTGGGTCTTCAACATATCGATGTCAGACATGCTATGACTGGCAATAAGCATGTCATCGATGTACAACACCAGTATGAGAAACTTCTCATCATTCAGTGTCTTGAAATAGACACAATGATCGTACTCGTTCTTCTGGAAAAGCCCTGACTTCATCATGAAGGAATCAAATTTTTTGTACCACTGCCTAGGAGACCGTTTGAGACCGTATAATGATCTCCTCAACCTGCAAACCTTGTTCTTGGCCCCTATAACCTTCTGATTGCACCATGTAAATCTGCTATTCTAATTCCCCATATATGAAGGCAGTCTTTACATCCATCTGTTCCAGCTCGAGGTCGTATTGGCAACCAACGCCAATACGAGCTTGATAGATACTTGCTTCACAACTAGCGCAAAAATCTCACTAAAATTCACGCTTTCACACTGAGCATATTCTTTCGCTACCAACCTTGCCTTGTATCTATCATGTTTCTTCTGAAAAATTCACTTGCACTCAATCGCTTTTTGGTCCACTGGAAGCTCCACAAGCTCCCAAGTATCATTCTTGTACAGGGAATTCATCTCGTTTTGCATTGCCATCTTCCACTTTTCAGCATCTACATCCTGTAATGTCCTCCTCAAAGTTAGACGGATCCACCTCATCTGTAATGAGAGCGATTGTAATGTTCGAGTCATCCCTATACCTTGCCGGTAATCTGTGATCCCTAGGTGGATTTCTTCGCACATGTGGCTGCTCCACCTGATCTTGTACCTCTATCTGTGCCTCAGTATCGGCGCATGTCTCATCTTTGTCATTCTGTATGTCAACAATCTCTGATTTTTCTGGTCCATTTGTAGCATTTTTTTGGAACAAAGAACCCTCATCAAACTTGATATCACGGCTCAGGGTGATCTTTCATGTGACAGGATCACATATGCGATAACCCTTCACACCATCACCATAGCCCACAAAAATTCATTTTCTAGCCTTATGGTCTAGCTTATCTCTCTCAACTGACGGTACATGAGAGTAAGCTTCACAACCAAAAACTCGCTGACTCGAGTAGTTTAACGTACGATCACTCCACACTTCCTTAGGAATTTTACATTCAATTGCCATAGAGGGAGACCGATTTATCAAGTAACAAGCTGTGTTAACGGCCTTAGTCCACAGCTCTTTGCTCAACCCAGCATTACTAATCATGAATCGAGCTCTCTCCAAGAGAGTCCGATTCATCCGCTCTGCCATACCATTCTGCTCTAGCGTGTGGCGCACTGTATTGTGCTTCACGATCCACTCTTCCTTACAATACGTGTTAAACTCTCTGGAAGCGAACTCACATCCATTGTCGATTCTCAAAACTTTCAGTTTCTGCCCTAACTGATTCTCCACCATCGCCTTCCAATACTTGAATGTCATGAAGACATCGAATTTATTTTTCAGAAAGTAAATCCAAACCTTCCTGCTATAGTCATCGATAAACGACACGAACTACGATGACTCTCCAACAGAAATAACGGGCAACAGCCCCTATACATCGAAATGGATATAATCAAGCACCATTTTACATATATGTTTTCCCTTTTAAATGACAATGTAGACTGTTTTCCATACATGCAATGTTCACATATACTAAAGTATACAGATTTAAAGAAAGGAATCAAAGATCGTTCAGAGAGTACCTTCATGCCCCGCTCGCTCATGTGGCCTAAGCATGCATGCCACATACATGCAGACATGGAATCCGCTACAACCGCTGCAGCTCTACCTACTGAAGTGCTCCCAATCAATCTGTAAATGTTCCCATGCCTCTGTTCTTTCATAATTACAAGGGTCTCCTTTGAAACTTTGCAGAACCAGTCAAAACTGATGAACTTACACCCCAATGCCTCGAGTGCATCAAGGGAAATCAGATTCTTCCTCAACTTAGGAACGTGCCTTACTTCTGTCAAGGTACGTTCGATCCCATCGAACATCTTGATGCGCACAATACCAATTCTCACAACCTTGCAGGCGTAGTCATCGCCTAGAAATATCGAGCCTCCCTCATACTCCCTGTAGGAAGTAAGGATGCTTCTATCTAGGCACATGTGATACGAAGCCTCGGAGTTCATGATCCACTCATCGTTGAGAGATCCAACTTTTGACGCCGTCAAGACCTCGCACACATCACTACCACCTTTTGGCTTCCCTAGAAGAGTCACTTGACTTCTCCTTTTTATATTTAAGACTATTGCAATCCTTCTTTATGTGCCCAACTTGGCCACATCCCCAACACTTCAACTTGCCTTTGCTTTTGCTCTTCGACTTAAATCGAGAACATGACGGTCATTTACCTCGCTCAGAATTCCTTTATCTCATAATCAATGTATCGGAGGAAGAATTAGCATCACCTATTTTCTGTCTCATGGCCATGACCTTCGATTAAATGGATGAGACAACTGGTGTAGACACTAATAGTGTCCCTACCTGCGCACAATGAGTCCTTGAGTGACTCATATGAACTAGGAAGCGAGTTCAACAAGATCAAGGCTTGATACTCGCTCTTCATCTGCTCACCAAAATTGAGCAACTTGCAAATCAACTTGTTGAAGGTGCTAATGTGGTCCTCTACATCTGTCCCCTCCTGCCATCTTCAAAGTGAAGAGTTGCATCATTAGATACATGCGATTTTCTAAAGACTTTTTCGTATAGATGTTCTCTAGCTTGGTCCATGTCTCTACAGCAGTCTTCTCCTTCATAATGTTATAGAGGACGTCATTAACAAGGTACAATTGAATTGAGGCCATAACCTTCTCATCCATCTTAGTCCACTCATCATCTTTCATGTTGGTAGGTCGCTTTCCAAGGGCGTTTACGACTCTTTGCTGAGTTAGGATGGCCCTCGTCTTCACCTTCCACAACTCAAAGTTGTTTTTACTCGAAAACTTCTCAACGTTGAACTTCGCACTTGAAGCCATGAAATTGTTTCAGAAAATTTTTTCTTCAACCTTCCAACGATAGCTCTGATATCACTTGTTGGTAATCCGGTCAGCGGAAGCACCGAAGAAGATCAAGCAATCACCATACAGCCACACAAGCAATCAACGCAAAAGCAAACGAATTTTACGTGGAAAACCCTTGCGAAAAAAAACCACGGCATAAAGTGACACCTCCACTATAAATTCTAAAAGATTTCAAAGCTAATCTACCCTCAAGCAAATTCCGAAAATGAACAAGACACTCTCAAATCTCACAATCACTCCCCAAGCCCTAATCTCGATCTAGGACTCCTTGGTATTGATTAGGATACTTCTAAGACGGATTATGAGGTATTTTTATAGGCCTCTAACCCAAAATAGAAACATACAAGATTAAATTTAGCAAGTTCGCGTAAACACCCGACCGGTCACGACTGGTCAGACATGTGCAAAACAAGTCCCGAGAGTTTTGCCTCTAAAAACAAAATTTCCAGCCTGTCCACTGGTCAACACCGGTCAGCCTCCACTCTAAGGCTCTGTCCAATGCGGGGATCGATCTGACCGCTCAGGTCGGACACCCAAAAATCTGATTTTGGAGGCTCCGAGAACACCTATAACTCTAGAGTGTTGGCGGATATGGCTTCATGAATGGGCCTTGTACAAAAAGCGTTTATAGATGTATTGATGGTTGATCTAAGTCGCTTTGGACCGATCAAAAATAGGTGGAGGATCAGAGTTAGATGGTTATGAAGTCTGTTCCAAATAGGCAATACGTTTGGTAATGCGCCGAAACGTTTACCCACCTCGCTTACCAACCTTGTCTAGTTACCAACTGGGTTCACGTTCTCAACGCGAGAGAACGGTTTAAAGGTTTAAAGGTCATGTAATCCACCCCATGCTTGGCCTTCTTATGAAAATTAGGCTCATTCAAACATTCGGCTGGGCTACCCTGGTTTAAAATTACACCTAAAACCTCCAGATTCACGTGGTGTGGCCCGCTTGAGTTTTTGAACTGTATGATTTTTGGCTAATTATCGACGTGAATTTCGAGATACGCCCCATTGATTTTGAGGCCTTGGATGGTTGGGACATA
This sequence comes from Liriodendron chinense, assembly GCA_003013855.2. NCBI lineage: Eukaryota > Viridiplantae > Streptophyta > Magnoliopsida > Magnoliales > Magnoliaceae > Liriodendron > Liriodendron chinense. Next base: position 5,183,206 of record PVNU02000637.1, on the reverse strand, counting down.
ATGCAACAGTAGCTTTGGAACGGTTGGAGGAGGTTGGTTGAAAATAATGGATGGTAGGACTCGTATCCATCATTTGTGCGATCTTCCTTGGACAGACCATGAACAGAGAATCACGTGGAACAGAGGATCTTAACCATTGATTTTTCTATTGAATGCGGACCGTTAAATTTTGATTTTCTATCCAAATCAGATGGCAATCAGATCAAATTTCTGGTACTCTCCATTCAAAAATGTAAGCTAGGTACAGGCGTACAAAATCCAAGCCTCTCTTCGATTGGCCCCATGACAGGGAGCTGTTCCTTAGTGGGCGTTACCCTTACCGTGGGGCCCTGTTTCTCCAGCCGATTTTAGGACGTGGTCCCAAAAATTAAGCAGATCCAAATCTAAGGTGGACCACCACACAGGAAACAGTGTTGATAGAGCTTCCACCATTAAAAACTTTCCAAGGCCCACCGTAAGCACGTCCTTAATGTTTATTTACCATCCAATCCATTGATAAGGTCAACCAGACCTGGATGAGGGGAAAAAACAAATATCGGCTTGATCCAAAACTTTTGTAGCCTACAAAAAGATGTCAATGGTCATTCACAGCTTTTCCATTGGTGTGGTCTACTGGAGATGTGGATTTTCTTTAACTTTTGGGGTAATGTCCTTAAATGATCTGAAAAAACAGATGGGCGGCGTGGATGTACAACACATTAATCAAGGTGGGCCTCACACGGTAAGAGTAACGGGGCGGATTAGACGTAACACGGTCAACACCTTAGTGGGTGTTACTCCTACCGTGTGGGGCCCACCTTGATGAATATGTTTAATATCCATGCCGCACCGTTTTCTCAGCTCATTTAAGGGTGGTGTCCCAAAACTTAAGCAGATCCAAATATCTGGTGGATTACACTGGATAAAGTGGTGAATGACCATTACAAGCTTTTTGTAGGCTATAAAAGTTTTGGATCAAGCTACTATTCGTATTTTCCCTTCATCCAGTTCTGGTTGGCCTTATCAACGGGTTGGATGGCAAATAAAGATTACGGATCTGCTTACGGTGGACCTTGGGAAGTTTTTAATGGTGAGCGTTCAATCAACACTGTTTCTCGTGGTGTGGTCCACCTGAGATTTGGATATGCTTAATATTTGGTACCAGGTCCTAAAATGATCTGGAAAAAAACGGATGGACGGAATGGATATACAACATATCATGGGCCCTACAGTAAGGGTAACACCAAATCCGAGCCCATGCCACCCACTAAAGTGTTACCCGGTTAACACCCAATCCGCTCCCCAAATGACAATGTCGAATTTTTCACTGCAGAACCGAAGGAAATTCTATGCTGCCTACCGTCATGTCTGTGTAAATCCATCTACCTGTCAAGTTTCGCCAGCTTATGGTAGGAGGCAAGCGCGCCCCCCCCTCCCCCCAGCGTCCATTTATCAATTTTAATGAAAAAAAAACGGAAATACATGGATGAGATGGGAGATATCAGCAAATATACATCTTAATAATAAATTTTTTATCTTAATCTAATAAAATTATCCTAATCTACTCTTACCATCCCCGCCCGAGGCTAAGTAAGATACGGCATTCAGTAATGTTTCTTGCGGTGGAATCTAGAATCTCTCTTCCTGGCAAATAGGAATTTTCAATTTATTACAATGTTGCAGTCTGCATTTAATGCACCAGTTTCCGATGACAAGAGAAATTACTTGAGGTGGAGTCATTTGAATCTCGGACAGTGGTGTGAACTTGCAAAATCAACAGGCTTTGTTGGAAGAAATTAGTGTCCATGTGTGGTATCTCACCTACATACGTGGTGCTTTTTCAGAACCTGTTTGCAGGCAATTCGCTCATTGACCAACACAGCTAATCAGTTTGTGTCAGTAGGAATAAGTGATCAAAACCGTTGATCCAATTACCTGTAAGAATTATATTATGTTCGGTACAGGATTTTCAACGTTATACTCGGGTTTTTGTTCTGACAAACCGAGCGCACGATTGTTCTCTTGCTTCCAACGTCGTTGACCATCCTCAGAAATCTCTCCGATTGAAATCCCAGCCACTAATCTTGGGCCTTTCCTTTTCTCAGTTGAATATGGAGGCTTTATTACTCTTCCTAACACAGCCAGTATAGCCCACACAAAATGAATGGTTAGGATTGCCAATACTTCAAAATATAACCATGCGCAGCTAGGTTAACCAATGGTCTGGATTGCTGAACGTGGCACACTAGTACCCGACCGAGTTTATTGTGGAATGCCATCCTCTGATAAATTAAAAATTTTACGGTCGAGAATGCCCCTCTGACCACCACGTACTCAGGGCGGAATCCACCGTGCACGAGGGGGAATCTATAGTGTCCAGGGGAATCGGTTGGAGGGGCATTTTCGACCATAAAATTTCAATTTCTGGTCAAAAGGCCAAAAAAAAACGAGAAATTGGACTTTTAGTAAAAATAGCCACACTTCAGGGCTATAACAGTAAAAATCCCAAATGAGAACTGATCACGTACAGGCAAAAGTACCCCCAACTTGCGGTACGATGCAGTCTCTGTCGTTAACATGCGACATTTGTACGACATCGATTCCATGGAAACGGTGGGTTCCACCGGTAAGATCATCTTTATAGGTTGCCCCACTGAATAGATGGGGCGCAACTTTATGTCACGTCGGACTCTCCGTTGAGCATTGATTCCGAAGGTATGGCACACCTGATGAATGGAAAATCCTGATATTTTTCCTCAGTAATGTGGGTCCCACCTCTTTCATTGTGCCGATGTTCTAGAAAAGTGGCAAGTAAGCAGGAAAGAATGTCTGGTCCCACAAGTGTGGTGCCGCTGCTTGTAGGCGATCAGTTCCCTCCCGGGTAACGCACTTTCCAGTTTCCACATCTGGGCCCGGTCAAGTTCAACAGTCCCCACTCCACCACAAATCTCAAACAGACCCGCCACGTCATCATCCGAACGCGCATCTAGCGGGCCCCACCTTTTCAGCCAACGTGCATAAATCCGACATGCATGTTCCTTGCCCCCCAACAGCAAGAAAACGAAAGAAAGTGTACGGGTTTTTAGAAAAAGTCAAAAACTATGCTCCTATTCTTCTTCACTCCCATGCAAACGTAAAAACCCAATGCCGGATTAATTGTCAGCATCCGGCCGCTCGAGCAGCTTCTCTCAATCCCGGCGATGCTCCCGACGGATTCCGTCGACCACCACCCACCTGAATCTTTTAGCCCATTGTGGGAGGAGGACCGGCGGTCTCTCCCCATCATCCTCTCCATCGTACTCCTCGTTTTCCTCCTCCTTGGCTTCTTCTCCATCTACCTCTGCCGCTACATCATAGAGAACATCACCAGCCTCCGCCCACCGCCCTCCTCCCCGCGTGGCCTCCACCCTTCCATCATCTCCTCCTTTCCCACCTCCACTTACTCTTCTTTGAAGAATCTCCACCATGGGAATGCCAATCTAGAATGTACCGTTTGCCTATCAGAATTCTCAGATGACGACGTGCTGAGGCTGCTGACAGGATGCAGCCATGCATTCCACTCGGAGTGCATCGATCTATGGCTTGAGACCCAGGCAACATGCCCCGTTTGTCGACGGAATCTTGACGGACATGAGAAAACGGAGGAAGTTAGTATTACTATGACAGAAAGTGATGGAAGGGGTGAAGAGAGTCATCAGCATGAGAATTCTTCCAAAGAAGAAGATGGGAGGGGAGATGGCAATGACGTCAAGCTGGTGGTGGAGCAGCTTCCAAGGTCACATTCGACGGGGCACTCACTGCTACTTCAGGAAGAGAATGGAAGGTTTAGATTGTCAGATGAACGACGGAGTCAGATGGGGACAAGGAGCTCTGCAATTTTCGCTGATATGGGTGCCAGGGGTGGGACCGTAGGGGTCCTCTGATGGAGATCCAGATGAAATTGCAGTATCTTCTATAATTCTCATTTATTAGTTGAGCTTTCTTCATCATCATCATCTTCTTCTTCTTCTTTCCTCTCTTCATGCTTCGAAATTGAGTGTTTTTCAATTTTTAGTTTTGTCAATGAGAATGCTCTGCGTTAATCGCTCTCGAGGAACGCAACTTCAGATAATGACCATTTGAGAGGTGGCCCACTTATTAGATGGTAACACGTGCACTGGTCGGATGGTTGAGATGGCTTATAAACCAATTCTCAATATTCAATTCACACACAGGATGTTGGAGAGCCTTCAAACAAGTGCACAGTTTGGGTGTTCAAACAAATCGGGCAACCGGTTTGGCCGTTTGGCCCAGATGTACAGGAGTCTGCTGGACTATTTTCTCTCACCCTAGAAGTGTCTAGCGATAGGTCTGCAAAGGGCTTAGACCGGTCGGGCGACAGGTCTAAGGTGGGGTAGCGTGACGGATCTGTGTTAATTTTCCTATGGATTGTTTTTGTGCCAGCTCCGAGCGACCGGTCGGACGTGCATGCGGTTTCTTACGTAATTACGCGGTTGTGCATACGATGTTTCTATTTTCGGGATTCTTGCTATATATATGGCATGTATCCGAACTTAGATGGAATCTTAAGGTGTTCAAGGTTTCCTAATTGCATTCGGAAGAGGGGAGAGTGTTTTTAGAGGGAGAGAACTTGGGTTTTCTCGATTTTCCTTGCTTGTGGCCTGCCAATCTCTATAATCTTCTGTTAATCATAGTAGATCACTTTGTGCCGTGCTTGAGGGGTTTTTTTCATGTAAAATCGGATTCTCTTGTGGTTGAATGCTTGTGTAGTTTGATTACATTGTGTTTCTCGTTTGATCTCAAATTTTGCTGTGGTATTGTTCGGCTTCCGCTGCCGGCGCCCCTATTCCCAACAAGTGGTATCAGAGATAAAGTTGGGGTGAAGTAGAATTTGGATCTGAGACGAGAAGATGGGATTAAGCACAAGGTTCGATGTAGAAAAGTTCTCCAGTAAAAATAATTTTGAGCTATGGAAGGTGAGGATCGAATCCCTTCTAGTTCAGCAAGGGCTTGATGAAGCTCTTGGAAAATGACCTGAGGCTATGAAAGATGATGAGTGGACGAAGCTTGACAAGAAGGCTAGAACCTCGATCATGTTATGCCTTACGGATGATGTCTAATATTACGTCACGAAGGAGAAAACAACTGCTGGTACAATAACGAAGCTATAGAAGGTCTATGCTAATAAATCTCTAAAGAATCGCATATGTCTATTGATACAATTGTTCACCTTGAGGATGACTGAGAGGACGGATGTAGAGAATCACTTAAGCGCGTTGGTGGAGATAGATGAGTCGATAAATGATAAATATCAAGCATGCATCCTATTGAATTCTCTTCCAGATTCATATGAGTCATTCAGGGACTCATTGTGCGCAGGAAGGGAGACCATCAACGTCAATACCATTATCTCAGCCTTTCAGTTGAAGGCGATGAGAAAGAAAAGCGGTGACGTGGGTTCTCGTTCTTCCTCAGAAGCACTAATTATGAGGGAAAGAAATTCTAAGTATGGTGAAGGATATTCGAAATCGGGATCTAAGGCCAAGGGTAAAGGAAAAATTAAGGTAAAGTGTTGGAGTTGTGGTCAAGAGGGCCACATGAGAGGGCATTGTCAGAATCCCAAGTTGAAGCAAGAGAGGTATGAAAATTCTTCTGAAGAGGGAGCTAATACTGTAGAAGACGATGGCGATCTATGTGAAGTTCTGACTGTATCTAGCAAGGGATCTCACAGTAAAAAGTGGATCCTAGATTCAGGGGCTTCATATTACGTTTGTCCTGACCGGGATTCATTCACGACATACAGGGAGTACGGTGGTGAATCGGTGTTTGTGGGCGATAACTACACTCATAAGGTGGTGGGTATTGGTACCAAGTGCATCAGGATGTTCGATGGGATAGAACGAATCCTGGAAGATGTGAAGTATGTCTCCAAGATGAAGATGAATGTGATTTCTCTTGGTGCACTCGATGCGAAAGGGTGCGTGTTCATCGGCCACGATATTGTAAAGTGTTGAAGGGGGCACTCGTGTGTATGAAGGCACGGAGGTGCGACCATCTTTACAAGTTGATTGAGAGCACAATTCACGGCGGAGCTGCGGGAACGGCAGCGAAATCCACGGTTGCTCGTATGTGGCAAGTGCCCAAGGGCCACATGAGAAGAGCGGAAAAGGGCGTGAAAGTGTAAGGTTAGGGTTAATGGAGGCACAAAAAGCGGTGGAGCTATAATGAAGATAAGATGACAATGCGAGAATGGTTTGATTTGATGTTTGAAGCCTCAGTAGAGATTGTTGGAGAGCCTTCAAACAAGTGCACGGTTGGGCGATCGTTCTGGCCGTTTGGCCTAAATGCACAGGAGACTGCTAGGACTGTTTTCTCTTACCTTAGACCAGTCGGAAGTCTGGCGACAGGTCTGCAGGGGGCTTAGATCGGTCGGACGATAGGTCTAAGGTGAGCTTAGACTGATCGGGCGACAGGTATAAGGTGAGGCAGCGTGACGGGTCTATGTTGATTTTCCTCTGGACTGTTTTTGTGCCAGCTCTGATCGGTCGAGCGACTGATCGAACGTGCACGCAATTTCTTACGTAGTTACGCGGTTGTGCGTAAGATGCTTCTATTTTCAAGATTCTTGCTATATATATGGCATGTATCCGAACTTAGATGGAATCTTAAGATGTCTAAGGTTTCTTAATTGCATTAGAAAGAGGGGAGAGTGTTTTGAGAAGGATAGAGCTTGGGTTTTCTTGGTTTTCCTTGCTTGTGGCCGGCTGTCAATCTCTATAATCTACTGTTAATCATATTAGATTGATTTGTGCCATAGCTTTTTACCCGTTGAGGGGTTTTTTCTACATAAAATTGGAATTTCTCTTGTGGTTGAATGCTAGTGTGGTTTGATTACATTGTGTTTCTCGTTTGATCTCATATTTTGCTTTGGTGTTGCTTGGCTTCTGCTTCTATTGTCAGCGCCTCTATTCCCAACATAGGATCCTTCCCAGTGTTAAATCCCCGGCCCTTTTTATCCGCCTTTGCATTTACTATTGCAATTTTCCCAATCATGCGGAAGCACTTTGATCGCACTAGAAAACCCAAATGATGCAAATTCAGTTTCTCAATTAACCCACATGGATTCAATTCACAGTCCGTCCCTAAGAGGTCTCTTCGAAGACAGACTTATGGGTTTGTCAACGGTGGAGAATGGCAACTACATGGACGGCACAAACGGCTTCATGCTCCAGTACGTTGTGAGGGACTGCGACCACATAAGGTTGCTGCAGCCATCCAACTTTACCATCGTGATGCACCAATTAGTAATAATAATTATAGTGATGATAAAGCAAACAACACAACTAGATTTGAACGACCATAAACATGAAATCAAAGGAAGACACATTGGAAATGAAAAAACCAAAGAAATGTCTACCTCATCTAATACATCCGCCACTGAGGAGAAGGCGATGAATTACCACTGATAAGGTTGTTCCGTTGTCACTGCTCACTAGATCGACCATACACTGCAGATCTCAGCCGTCTCCTACTGATCTCCATGTATATCAATCTCCCATCTGTTGAAGTCTCTTCATATGCATTGATACACTATCCTCTAACAGCTCCAGCTTTTAGAGTAAGTGGTTGTTTGACATGGTATCAAATATGCCTCAGTAATATATTCACCCACGGGGCAGGAAAATGAAGACCAGCCTGGGGACTGGGAAATCAAGCCCAGCCTGTTTACTTTTGCACCAGTTAACGGGCCGATGCAAAAAGCACCCTGCCACTGGTAATGAGTGACAAATCACTGCTAGCTAAATGTGGCTTGCTGCCACTACAGAGACAGCAAAGACATTGTCGGTAACAACAGTGGCAGCACCGACATTGACAGGCGGAGCACCAACACACACACACACACACACACACACACACACAGAGAGAGAGAGAGAGAGAGAGAGAGAGAGAGAGAGAGAGAGAGACCCTATTGGGAAACCCAGGACTCTGATGGCATGTGGAGGGATGTTCAAAATCTGCACCAACCCCTCTCCCATAGCACATTTCAAAGGAACCGGATGTGATTGGGTCTGGAAAGTGAGATCTTTGACTCGATTACCTGCAAATGGTAGAAACATTGTTTCCATGAATTGCAATGCATATCCAAGCAATCAAGGGCCTGTTTGTTTTACCCCATTTCCATGGTAATGTAAAATGTATCTTCATTGTTATACCACTGCCGTACCAATGTCGCAAACAAGTAATTTGTAATCATTGCACCTTCACATGTAATTACCATAAAAATCTCCAATCCAAATAGCAAAACCAATTTACTTTGATAATACTTTGACATTAAAATAATGTAAAATTGTCATCATTACGGTTTTACTATAAAGAAATCAAATAATGTAAAATTGTCATCATTGTGGTCAAATGCAATGATTGTGAAGAGATAGGTGAAATAATTTGTAACCATTGCCCATTTCCTTTACATTACCGTGATAATGAGCAAAACAAACAGGCCCTACAACAAAATTTCATGGCATATGTAAATGAGAATGGAAAAACACAAAGAAGAATAGGCTCCTAACGGCCGACAATATAAATGATACACGTACACAAGTTGCACCATCAAACCATAGAATACATGGGTCTCATGCGACGCTCTTCCAATGCATTTACTGTGTGTTTCTGTACATCTATATACCAAGTACTGTTATACTTAGTAATTCCACTCTAAATTTCATAATCATTCAGTCCTCCACTGCTCTTCTTGACGCAGGACTTATAGAAGCTCATGAATTTCGCTGTAAATTCTGCCAAGGAAAAAAGACATGGACTGTTGACGTTTGCTTAGACAAATTAGGTAGCTTTTGCAAGTACCCTAAATCAAGTTAAGGTGACTTTGATTTGATCCCACCAGGAGGGCAACATGAAATTGAAATCCGAAAGGACAGTTTATCTGTTTTCTTCTTCTTCTTTTGGAAATTTTTAATCTATTTTCTTCTTTTCATGCCCCCAAGATAACATTTTGCATTTTGTTACTTGAAATAAATAAATAAATAATATTATTTTGGGAGTGAAAAGCACTCAGATCACCTAATTTTGCAGGTTCTTCCAATCGTAATCTAAACCAAAGAAGAAAGGTTCATCACACAAGAATTCACAATGATTACCTTCAATCCTCATGAAATAATGAACATTGTTTCTCGCAGGGTCAGTATTCCTCCTACCTGATTCATCCTGTTGACAGTGCAACACTAGAGAATTATCACAATCCAAGGGAAACCCATTATCCCACTGAATACCAACAAAATGAAAAAAGAAAAACCCGTTAAGTGGTGGTGTTATCAAAGAAAACCAAGTTAAGAAAGGAAACCTTTGAACTCACATTAAATTCCAGATACAAGGAATCAATTTTGTGATGGAGGTGGTCATCCAAACGCTTCTTCAGTTCTCCAACCAAAGTCTGTTTAAGAAAATGTTGACTGAAATTGCAGAATTTACGAAACAATAACAACCACACCAACTTCAGGGAAGGAAGCTTACGCTTAATATAAACTCTGGTGAAACATTGTGCTCAATAAGATTCTGAAGCTTGCCACGAATAATATATAGCCTGTGGAGAGTAAATTAACATAGTATTCTTTTTTCCTGGTTTGGTATGACAGAGTGAGGACTCCAACCCAAGAAACGCTGGCTGCTGCAGACAAATAACTCAACAGGCCCTTCTGTGGCTACTCACAAGAGAAGGATTCCGAAACCTATTCTCCGGTCGGCCTACAGTGTAAGTGGCATGCCCAAAAATCAGGCCGTCCAGTCATCAGGTATGTCACGCATTTACGTCAAATATGGCAAGTTGCTCAATTTTTAACTGTCCATTTTTTCTCATGCATCTTTGGCCCATCTTATGGCTGTACATGCTGGGTGAGGCCCAACAGATGAACCAGGTCTCACTTGCATACCACATTAGCACTTGTGGGGAACTTGGATTCAGAATCCTACTGTGAGTAGCCATCGCATTTCACACAGTTCCATTTAAAAATAATATATGCTGTACAAGGTATCATGAACTGTCTTAACGCATAAGATCCCAATCCACCCAGCTAAGAAAATTATTTCCTGTATCAACTGGTACAGAATCTACAGATGCAAATTTTACAAGGGCTTCTTCAGAGCCGATAATTACAGCATGTAATGTAAAGAACGTTCTTACTGCTTTGGGCTTTGCTCGTCAATGATATTTTTAGCAATCTTGGCAATATCTTCTTCCCATCCAGTCAATATTTCCTGGTCTTCTTTAAATGGATAACTGCATAAAGTTACACAAGCATACACCAAAACAGAGAAAGGTGAAAAAGAAAAGGTCAGTGTTTCTTTCTTCTTACATGTTATCAACTACAAAATGCTCAAAGTCCAGAACATAAAGCTATCCTAAAAGCTTCATAACTAGTGTGATAGTAGCTAATGAAAGATTTACATTTCTCGTTCAGAAAAAGTTCAAAAAGTATATCAATCGAATGGAAAAACAGATGTTCACACAGTACTGCTTTGGCCAGAGTCAGTATAATGTTCATAAGGGATTAAACACTTACCAAACTGATGAGGGTATTTTGGTCGATCTAAAGGTTACATTCTTGTATATTGAACAAATCAAATTCATCATTGTATTTTCATATTTTTGTCATCATCTGTGCAAAGAGTTAAAAACCATTGAACAAAATGACCGACTTAACAGCAGTGGCAAAATGGAACTTTCGGGTAACTTCGCTACACACCACCAGATATTAAAAAAAAGAAAAAAAATAATAAGGGACCTTTCAGAGGGAAAAGTTTGTTCTAGGTCCCTTACCATATCTGTACCTTTAAATAAAGCAGGCAGGTTTCAAGCATTCACAATCCTGGAACATGCATCAAAGAGTGTCTTTTGAATAATTTGACAAGCAATTCATCATGAGTTTGAATGAATGGTCTAAACCTGTATTCCAATTCTCTGAGGGATAATATCTGATTTATAAAGAGACCTGAGCACTCCTTTAGTATAAAAGTATATAGCTGCAGTTAATCACTATATTCACTTACTTCAACTGCCAGGTGGCTTCAAATGACCGAATTGCCTGCCGGAGGTTCTGTTTGGAGTTCTCTGCAATTCTCTCTGCTAGATGATGAGGCAATTCTATCCCTTCTTGCTTGGCAATGTACTCCAAGACTTCAACAATCTACAGAGTAGGACTTCCAAAGCTTATATACATCCCAAAGAACCCAAATAGATTAATAGGGCTTTTGACATATAAACCCTTGCCATTTAGCCTCCACCCAAATCCCCCCTAACTTCTAAGTCTTCCTAAATAAACTCCTACATTTCCAAACAACGGTCAAATTCACCTGTCAGTAGTATCTCCATCAATTTACAGATTATTTCCAACCTTATGGACGGAGTCATATTTACATGTGTGCCTGCATGTGCATGTGTATGGCTTCACACATGTCTGGCACTTGCAAAGGGAGTAGGTAACAGTTGTAAAGACATGTAATGAGTTCGAAACAGCTGTGGTAAAAGTCTAATGACCCATAAGTAAGTACGCATGGTTCATTGCCGACAGGGAATTTTTTTACTAACGTTTGAAAAGATAAGGTGTTTAATTAGAAATACTTGAAAGGCAGGAGAGTATTTGGGTGTAGGCTGATAGGCAGAGGTTTATATATCAAAAGCCGTAGAGATTAAAACCATAAAATGTTCTAGTAATTGCATGAAATCACCTCTTCTTTTGAAGGTGGTAAAAGGTGAATGTGTGTGCAAATAGGTCTAATTGGCTGAAGCTTGGAGATATCGGAGCAGCAAAATAAGATCTTATTACAGCCCTTATACCGCTCCATAATCCAACGGATATAGTGTTGGGCATCTGTAGAGAGCCTGTCTGCCTGGTAAAGAACAATCACTGCAAAAATACCAACAGAAAAACTTATATAACAAATCTGGGCTGGACACATCAAATCACTGGTAGATGACACGTGCCTCGACAGTTAGTATGATCGCATTGTGTGGTTGTCACATTTGATTCTTCTATCAATGCAACTATGACATGCTTCTCATGCCCACGCAATTCCGACAGATTGATCTCGACATGTTTAGAAGATATTCTAACATTTACTTCAATGCTGGCCACAGCTTCTCCCTGGAATAAGATGGCTAACAGTTCTCAAATTCTGAACATAGAAAGGACAATGTCAACCTAAATTCCAAGAGATACCTTCAACTCAAATTCCTTCAACTCCTCTATTGTCTGTAGAAGAGAATTACATGAAGTCATTAGCAACTCATATACAAGAGCATCAACATTTGTTTTGTAGTTTTTGTTGTTACCTCCAACTTATCAGCTCCAAAAACTTCTTTTAGGAAAGCCCAAATCATGGTTTTCTTCCCCACTCCTGGACAACCTTCGAATATGAGATGGCTGCATTCTCCCTGAGCCACCTGAATTCCTCATAAAAAAACAAGAATACAGATGTATGTAAATACATAAATATCATTGCATATTTCATCAGCATATAATATTTCAAATGGAAAATTGTTAAGGTTACATTTGGATGCACAAGCGAATTGAATGTTGGGAACCTCGCGGAAGCACAGAGGAGAATCAAACAACCAAACACAAATGCACAAGCAAGTCCACATGTGGACACAATCCGATTTTACATGGAAAAACCCTTGTGGGAAAAAACTACGGCACAAAGTGATACCACTATGATCTTAGAGGTTACAAGAGATGACCAACCCAAAAGCAAAGCCCCAAGAGAAAACCCAAGCTCTCTCTCACCAAAACTCTCTCTCCAAGCCCTAATCTCGTTTTAAAACGTATTAGATACCCTATAACCTGATTACACCCGTTTATATAAGCAATAACTGAAAATAGAAACAATTAGCACAAAACCTCGCAAACTGTATTACAGCAACCGATAGCGTCGAGCGCCCAAGGTCCACCAAATCTGTTCAGAGAGTTCTGCCCGGAAAACTGAAGAATATCGGGCGCCCGATCCTCCAAATTCAGTCACCCGAACCTATCCAAAATCGTCCAGAGTTCAATCTACAATATGGGGGAATTTCGGTCGCCCAACCACATCGGTTGGCCGTCTGATAATCCCCTGACATGTGTCCAGATTGAATGCTCCACCAACATTGAATTGCGATCATTCAGTGAAAATCAAGAGGAAAAGACCAAGTAAATGATGTTTCAATCAAGAAGAACATATGGAAGTTAATGATGTTTCCTAGTATTCATAATGAGGAACTAACCCTCAAATTACAGTTACATTAGTTCCTAGTCCACCTTGGAAGTAACCAACCAGTGTCGAGGCCAGACTCTCAATATGAATGCTAAGGAAGGAGACTACAATTTGGTTACTTCCACTCTATTAGACTAATAATTACAATTCACTATGATAGTACATCCAAATATACCATACAAGTACTGAAGTATGCCCTTTGTTTCATCAATAGCCAAAACTAGGATTTTGTAATAGAAAACTAAAAAATTTCACAATTTTATGAACACTACAGGATAATTCTGCATGTTGAGAGCTTGAGATTATTTGATCTAATCATTCTTTAAGCAACGGTACATGTTTACGTCGATATTTGTAACAGGATCTTCCAGAAGGTCCACCTTCCTCCAAGCCAATTTTCTCCTTGGACCTGAAAGGAGACAGAAAAAATAATTAAGGGTGGCCGGCGTTCGTCCATCGGCCCTCCGATGCCTAAGTTAGATAGGGTATGGAAGGAGAGTCAATAAACGATAGAGATTAGGGATTGAGTATTGTGTACCTTTTAATGATAAAACCATCCATTTATATAGACTCGAATGTCCCACTCTGTTACGTTAGATGCCGAGATCATCTCCTGATCTCATGGGATAGGATGTTAATCCTACTTATCCTCGGAACAATCTAATCCAATTAGTCACCCGGTCAACTACGTTCCTTGATAACAATCCCTTGAGACTCGGAGCCATAAACGAAGATAAGCCCAAAATCGGCCTATACGGGCTGCTGGTACTGAAGGATGAAGGACGTCATCGCTGATTAATAAAAGCTGCTCGCAGGACGGAAGATGCTCGCGAGACCAGGTGCTGGCATATTGGGATGTAACTCCTTTTAACGACTCGAGAGAAGGACTGCTCGCAGGTTGAGAAGGGAATTTCCTGCCTCGTAATATCCGACCATCGACCATGAGAGCTCGAAGCCTCGATAACTGTGTTCCGTATTTATCCAATCTGCGAGCCTCGAGCAGATGATCTCGAGAGTCGAATAAATGTACTCGCAGAATCAAGACATCGTGAGAATATCGAGCCGCGAATAGCTGATCTCCGCTATTTTGACTATAACAGATGCCCCCAAGTCCTTACCGCCAAGAATTCTAAGGGAAGGACTTACCTACTGTCATGCGTAGCTACCTGCCGCCTTTATCGAGTAAGAAGCCGTACATGATTGAGCTGGAATTAATGAGCGCCAGCCTTTCCGCAGTCAGGAAATGAAGAGACGCTCGCCACGTGTCTAAGAAATTAATGGGCGTGCCTGTTCGACTGCCGTGCCGAACGAAAGGCAGCCACGTGTCACCATATACGGCGGAATGATTGCCTATAAATATACGGAGTCCGCCATATCTCCAGATTTTCACAGAAGTTTTCGAAAAGAAATTCTTCCTTCAGTCATCTTCCTCCGTGATTTTCTGGTGTCCTTCTTCCTCCCTTTCTCGTACTTGGTATTTCCTTTTTCTTTCCTTTTTCTTCTTAAATACTCCCATGGCTGGAGATTCTGATGAGACCACCGTCCCCCTGGGAGATGCTACCCCGGAATACTCTGCCTCCAGTAACGCGAGGGTTCCGGCAGGTAGATACACGGCGGCTGGGTATCCCTCCATTTTATCGGAGGACCGGTTGCTTGAGCTGCGGGAAAGATATTTAATCCCCGACTCAATCGCTCTCCGGCTACCCGGAGATGGAGAGACACCGGACTCCCCTCCCCCAGGGTGTGTGGCCTTCTATGAGTACCAGCTCATTTTGGGGGTACGCCTTCCTCTCCATCCCTTCGTCCGCGATGTTCTCCGATGCTATAAGATTGCCCCTGGGCAACTCATCGTGAATGGATGGAGGGTGGTCCTAAGCTCATTCGCCCTCTGGGCTCAGGCCAGCAACGGGGAGCTCACAGCTGAGGAGTTCCTCCGTATGTTCCGTTTGAAGAAGGCGCCCTCCAGCGAAGGCTAGGTACTACCTGTGCTATTGGCACCGGGATAATTTCGTGCTGGGGAAGCCCTCTTCGAATTATCCCGGCTGGAGGAAACGCTGGTTCTACGCTTCCGGGAACTGGGAGTCTGCTTCCTCCAGGGGCCCAGGAGTGAATCGTTTTTTCTGTGAAGGTAGGCACAGTTCCACATTGTTCGTTTTTCTCCAATCAGACTTAGGGCTTGTGAGTTTGTTTTTTAACTCCTGTTTGTGCTCGCAGGTATCCCGGCTTTGACGAAGCCGAATTTAAAAGGAGGAATTCACGAGAAGATCATGAAAGTGTACAAGCTGCCTGCTCGCGACAGGCATATCGAAGCTTGCCTATCCTCCTCGCGACTCGCGGCTGTGGAGCTAATACCCAACGAGGAGATTGAAATGACGAAAGCCGGAGAGAAGAGGGGTCTGCTACCTCGACTCAAAGGCACGAACCCAAAGAGGCAGAAGAAAACATCTGCCGGGCCTTCTCAACCATCCACCCGTAAGGGTGCCGACCAATCCACCCATCCCGCGAGCACGGTGGGGGCGCCAGCAGCTCCTGTGCCTATCATCTCCTCACTGGTGATCGCACCAGGACCACCAGTGATTAATATCACTGACAACTCCCCAAGGGATGATGGAGCAGGATCTAGCTGCCCCCCAGCCGAAGAGACTCGCGAGCCGACAGGACATCGGGAGTCGGCTCCTGCTCGCGAGGTGGCTCCTACTGGCGAGGTAGCTCCTGCTTGCGAGTCGGCTGCCGCCCCTGTCGCGAGCACAGCGGGGCTGGTCGTTGCCCAGCCGTCTGGCAGTGGATCCTTCACTGTCCCGCGCCACCTTCATCCTATATGCAAGTTTCTTTTTGACAACATCTCCTCCCAAACCTTCGGCGCCCTCCCCGAGCCAAGCCCTGAGAACCTCTTCCTCGAGGCGGGAGTGAGAATGGTTCAGGTAACATGGTTTTCTGATGTTTAACTTGCTATTCTCTTGTTTCCAAGTTTTTATCTCACTATCTTCCATTCTGCAGGGCTTGGACCTCATCTTGCGAACGAGGCGTGATATTGTTGCCGCCCGTCGCGTGATTGATGAGGCGGACGGGAAGCAGATCGCTTTGGAGAAGGCGGTCCAGGGAAGGGATCAGCTCCTCAAGTCCCGCGAGGCGCTGATCTCGAAGAGAGATGAGGAGAAGAACATCCTCATTGAGAAAGTCCAAGTCCTGACCGATAGGTATCAGGCTCTGGACTCCAACTTCGCCAAGGTCGCGGAGTTGAAGGAGAAAGCAGAGAGAGAGGGGGAGATCTTCCATCAGGACAAGATCTCACTGGAGGAGCGGCTCACGGAGGCCAAGTCGCAGCTCAAGGAAGTCAATGAGAGTCTGGATAAAGAGCGCTCCACTCTCGCGCAGCTCAAGGACGACTCGATCCATTAGGACGAGGAGAGGGTCGCCCTTGTTAAAATGCTCTCTGAAGAAGGAACTCGGGCCATCACCGAGTTTCGAACTTCACCGCTGTATGACGAAGAAAGATACGAGTCATACGATGCTGGTCGCGACTTCGCACTAAGAGTAGTGCAACGGATGATCCCATCTTTCGACATGGGAGAATTCGACCGGGTCGCGTCCGTCATAGCTGCGGAAGAGCAAGCAGCTGCCGAGAACGAGGTGACCGAAGTCACTCAAGCTGGAGGGGTTCCCGATGCGGGCCCTGAAGTCGAGAGTGCGGCTCCTTCTCCAAGAGATTAATTTACCTCTCTGTATTTTTTGTACTTGCGATCAAATTCTTGTAAACGATTACTCATTAATGAAAAAGAAACCTTTTGATGATGATGTTTGTCCTTTGCTTGTTTTTCTTTTGTTTCTGCTTTCATTATGCTTTGGATGCCTTCATACTTAGGTCAGCATATTAATGATCTATATTTAATCCGGGGAGTCGTGATGACAATGCCCTCGTGGAGATAGACCAATCTATCAATTGGAACTTCAATCCTACCAGGGGTAGGCATTCAATCCGGGGGGTCATGGTGACCATACCCTCGTAGAGATAGACTAATCTATCGATTGAAACTTTAATTCTACCAAGGGTAGAAGATTGGTCAAGAGAACACATATGTTCTTCTTCAGGGCTATTTTTTATCCATAAAATGGAAAAGCGACCAACAAGGATGATTTTAACCCTACCAAAGGTAGGCAATTGGCCAAGAGAATGTATGTATTCTCTTCGGGGCTATTCGAGTCCAAGCAAATGATGTAGCGACCAAAAGATTTCTTCCGTCCTTTGTTATTTGAATGTTGTTGAGAGATACATCGAATCAAGGAAAATATTGTAGCAAGTGTTCCACGTGCCAAGGGCGGCGTACGGGTCTTCCCTGCATATCTTCAAGATAGTAAGTGCCGAGTCGCACAATTTTAACGACCTGATACGGGCCTTCCCAATTTGGATCAAGCGACCGAGCAGGAACCCCGAGGTTCTGTCTGAGGACTAAGTCACCGAGCTGGAAAGATCTAGGTCGAACTTTAGCATTTCGGTAGGGAGCAATACGTTGTTGATATGCGGCTGCTCGCATCTGGGAGGCATTTCTCCGTTCTTCCAAGAGATCGAGATGAAGTCGAAGACTTTCCTAGTTACGCGCGAGGTCGGGTACTTGAATTTTAACTGGTACTACTGCGTCGACACCAAATGCTAAAGAGAAAGGAGTTTCGCCTGTGGATGTACGAGTTGTAGTTCTATATGCCCATAATATCTCTGGCAGAAGTTCTGGCCATATACCTTTACATTCGCCAAGCTTGGTCTTTAGGTGGTGCTTAATGATTTTATTCACTGCCTCAACTTGCCCATTTGCCTGAGGATGATACAGAGAGGTGCGGATGTTGCGCATCTTCCACTTTTCACAAAATTCATCGAAAGCTGCGTTGTCGAATTGGGTTCCGTTGTTAGTGATTATAGTGTGGGGGAGTCCATAACGGCATATGAAATTTCTCCATATGAACTTAGTAGTTTGTTTCTCAGTGATTTTGGCTAATGGTACTGCCTCGGCCCATTTGGTGAAATAATCGACCCCCACTATCGCGAACCTATTTTGTCCTTTTCCAGTAGGCAATGGCCCGATGATATCGACCCCCCATTGCGCGAAAGGCCAAGGGCTATCAACTGGAGTCATTTGCTCGGACGGTACATGAGGTATAAGAGAGTATCGCTGGCACTTGTCACATTTTTTGGAGAATTCAATTGTGTCTGCCTTCATAGTGGGCCAATAGTATCCTTGCCTCATCGCCTTATATGCTAAGGATCGCCCCCTTGGGTGGTTACCACAGGCCCCCTGGTGTATTTCATCTAGAACACGATGTGCTTCTTCTGGGTGAAGACACCTTAAATAAGGCAAGGAAAAACTCTTACGTAACAATATTCTATCTTGTAAGGTGTACTTGGCAGCTCGATGACGAATTTGTCGTGCGGTTTTCTTGTCGTCTGGAAGAACTCCATCTCTAAGATAAAGAGTGATGGGATCCATCCAACATGGAGACGGATGTATCGTAACCACCTGCTCGAGAGTTGCATGGTCGATACTCGAGTTTTGAAGATACTCGATAGGAATCGAATATGACAACTCAGATTCTGGTGCAGATGCGAGTTTTGCCAACAAATCAGCGAGTTTATTCTCCTCGCGGGGAATGTGGATTATTTCGTAATTCTTCAATTTTGTAAGCAGAATGAGCACTCGAGATTTATATAAGGCCATCCTTTCTTCCTTTGCTTCTAATTCGCCAAGTACTTGATTGACTATGAGCTGAGAATCACTATGAATGAGTAGATTTTGAATTGAAAGGACCTTTGCCAGTTCGAGACCAACGATCAGGGCCTCATATTCTGCTTCATTATTTGAGATGCGAGAATCGAAACGTAAAGCGTATTGAAAATGCGACTCGTCTGGGGCGACTAGAATAAGGCCCGCTCCACTACCAGTGGCCCGTGAGGACCCGTCTACGAAGAGTGACCAGGAATGCTGGTTGCTGATCGCAGTATTTTCATCGGAAGAAGAATATGTGAATTCGGCGATAAAGTCAGCTACGGCCTGGCCCTTGATTGCAGTCCTGGGGCAGAACGATACGTCGTGCTCGCTGAGCTCAACCGCCCATTTAGTTAACCGTCCGGAAGCCTCAGGTTTTTGAAGGATCTGCCGTAGCGGATGATTCGTTGGTACTAAAATAGCATGGGCTTGAAAGTATGGTCGCAGCTTTCGAGCTGCCGTGACTAAAGCCAAAGCCAGCTTGTCCATATCAGAATACCGAGTTTTAGCGTCTACCATTGCTCGACTGATATAATAAACGGGCCTTTGTATCCCGAAATCTTCTCTTATTAAGGCGGCGCTAACGGCCGTGGAGGATACAGATAAATAAAGGATGAGTTGTTTGTGTAGCACAGGTTTAGATAAAACAGGGGGTGTACTCATATATTGCTTCAGTTGTTGAAAAGCTTCTTCGCACTGTGATGTCCACTCCCAATTAGACTTGGCTGTGGCACGGAGGAGCTTGAAGAAGGGTAAGCACTTGTCAGATGCTCGTGAGATGAACCTATTCAACGATGCGATGCGACTAGCCAGATGTTGAACGTCCTTAAGAGTGATCGGGGATTTCATCTCTATCAGTGCTTTTATTTTTTCAGGATTCGCCTCAATTCCTCGCTGGCCAACCATAAATCCAAGAAATTTTCCAGCAGATACTCCAAACGCGCATTTTTCTGGGTTCAGCTTCATATGATATTTCCTCATCAAGTCGAAGGCTTCACGAAGATTTGAAAGGATCGTCTTCCACGACACTTTTCACGAGCATGTCATCCACATATACTTTCATATTCCTGCCAATTTGCGCGGCGAATATCTTGTTGACGAGACGCTGATAGGTGGCCCCTGCATTTTTAAGACCAAACGGCATTACCTGGTAACAATATAGACCTCGGTCAGTGATGGAGGCAGTATGCTGGCTATCGGGCGGATGCATCATGATCTGGTTATACCCCGAATAAGCGTCCATAAAACTGAGCAGAGCATGCCCAGCTGTTGAATCAACCAACTGGTCGATTCGCGGGGTCGGGAAGCTATCTTTGGGGCACGCTTTGTTCAGGTCTGAGTAATCGACGCACATTCTCCATTTGCCATTGGATTTTCGAACGAGAACTACATTCGCGACCCATTCTGGGTAGTCAGCTTCTTTTATGAAATTGACCATAAGCAGCTTCTCGATTTCGGCCTTGATCGCCATTTGCCTTTCTGCAGTGAAGGCACGTCGGCGCTGATGGACGGGTTTATACTTTGGGTCGATGTTCAGACGGTGTGCGATGACACTAGGGTCAATGCCAGGCATGTCTCGGTGAGACCAGGCAAACACATCTTGATATTCAGAGAGGAGGCAGATCAAATCTGCTTGAATGGCATTTCTCAAAGAGGATCCTACACAAACAACTTTGGATGGGTCATCTTTATTCAAGCGAATCGATACTGTCTCTTCCCCGGGAGTTCCTGATTGGAGAGCATCCTCCCTTGGGTCCAGCGAAGTATCCGCTGGGGGGTTGGATGAATCTTGTGCTACCATCATAACTGGCATCGCTTGTGCTTTCTTCCGATCTTGTAAGGCTATCTCATAACAAGACCGAGCCTCTTTCTGGTTCCCTCGTACGACCCCAACGCCACTCGATGTGGGAAATTTGACGCATAAATATAAAGGATGTAAAGCTGCCCCAACCTTATTAAGAGATGACCGCCCCAAAATGGCGTTGTATGCTGATTTTCGGCTCACCACGAGGAAATTTATGAAGATAGTCGTCTTCGCTGGACTCTCCCCAAAGGTGACCGAAAGTTCAATGCTCCCTTCAGGTGTCACCACCTCGCCCCCGAAACCGATGAGGGGAGTTGAGACTGGCTTGAGTAGGCTTCTGGCAAGTGCCATTTTGTTGAAAGCCTCCAGGTATAGAATATCAGCAAAACTACCTGTATCCACCATAATACGATGAGTCAAATAATTAGATACCTTTAGTGCGACCACGATGGAGTCTTCGTGAGGGAAGTGAATTCCCTCAGCATCTTCGAGGGAGAAGGAAATTGGAGGATGACTAGTTTTTGATGCGTTGGGTGTCTGTTCCAGCCAATAAATATGCTGGGGCTTCTTGGACGCCTTACGAGCTTATGCTTTTCTCGAAGCTCGAGAATCTCCCCCGCAAGCAGGTCCCCCGGCGATGGTCCTTATCTCCCCGGTGGGCTCAGCGTCTTCTTGCCGAGTATGTCGACGAGGTGATTTCTTTCGTTGTTACGATGTTTCCCCCCTTTTTGGCGAGCGATCTTGCCGGACAACATAATCTTGAAGATGACCTTTTCGAATAAGAGCCTCGATGTGGTCACGCAAAGTTATACAGTCTTGGGTAGTGTGCCCATGATCTTTATGAAAATAGCAAAACTTGCTCTTGTCTCTTTTCTCAGGGTCAGATTTTATTTTTGCGGGCCATTTCACATACGGTTTATGCTTAATCTCCATTAGCACCTTTTCTGGAGGCCGATTAAGGAGGGTGTAGTTGCGGTACTTACCAGAGTAAACTTTCTTGGGAGATCGATCTCGCCGATCGCGCCTATACTTCTTATCCGAAGAAGAGACCTCCTCCGGCTTACGTTTCTTGCCTTGTATACCATGACGTGCTAATGCCACCTCTTCTGCATTGATATATTTCTGAGCTTTAGCTTAGAATTCTGTCATGGTTTTGGGAGGATTCTTATCCAAAGCGAATCTGAATTTCTCGCTGGTGATCCCAGCTATTAGGGCGGTGAGGCCTTTCTCCTCGGTATAACCTTCAGTTTGAACTGCTTCGGTTGTGAGCCGCACTGTAAACTCCTTTATTGTTTCCCCATGCTGCTGTTTCAAATCCATTAGGTGAGACGCCGGTTTTTTGGTATGGATGCTTCCCATAAATTGGGACAGGAACAGCTCCGATAACTGTGAAAAGGAACCGATGGATCGAGGTTTTAACCCTCGGAACCAAGTACGGGCTGTTTCTTTCAAGGTTAGGGAAAAAGCCCTACACATGATTTTCGATCCATGTCCCTCCAGCTCCATAAGAGACCTATAAGTTTCCAGATGTTCGAGAGGATCGCCGGTACCTGTATATGGGGTGATGACGGGTTTACGATACTTTCTCGGTAGAGGTGCTTCCATGACTTCGCTGGTGAAAGGGGACTCGGATCGATGTATCGATGCCACGGTGGCTGATGGTCGATTCGCCTGATATCGTTGCTCCATGTCATCAAAATGATCATAGATTTTCTTGAGGTCTCCTTCCCATGGTAAAGTATAACTTGAAGCTTCGACGGTGGACCCATGAGATTGTTGTTGGCGGGAAGCACTGAAATGTACGGAATGTGGAGATAGTACGGGGGGTTGGTGGCCGATGGGCACTTGGTTCGATGGAGGACGATTTGGTTGGACCTGTGGTTCGTCCACAGAGTGTCTGGAAGCCATCGGTATGGGCCGGGCCGGCACCCCCCGGGAAGGTAGCTTCTGAGGCTCCAGGAAATGCTGATCAAGTCGGTTAGACAAGGCTTGAAAACCAGCATTGAGAGTTAGAAGTGTGTTTCCCAGGAAACGCATGACATCTTCTTGACTTCCGGAAGCCTCAAGTAACGGGTTCGCCGATGGTACGTTTGGAACTCCTTGAGGGATGTTTATTGAAGCAGTTTGAAGAACAGGAACTGATTCCGTAACGTCAGGTGGAGGTAATGTTTGCCTTGATGTGGAAGGATGAACTGTCTTCTTAGGAGGCATGGTAGAAGAATTTTGATTAGTGGTAGAACGATTGACTGTGATGATCAAATCTTTCCCACAGACGGCGCCAAACTGTTTACGTCGATATTTGTAACAGGATCCTACAGAAGGTCCACCTTCCTCCAAGCCAATTTTCTCCTTGGACCTGAAAGGAGACAGAAAAAATAACTAAGGGTGGCCGGCGTTCGGCCGTCGGCCCTCCGATGCCTAAGTTAGATAGGGTATGGAAGGAGAGTCAATAAACAATAGAGATTAGGGATTGAGTATTGTGTACCTTTTAATGATAAAACCATCCATTTATATAGACTCGAATGTCCCACTCTGTTACGTTAGATGCCGAGATCATCTCCTGATCTCATGGGATAAGATGTTAATCCTACTTATCCTCGGAACAATCTAATCCAATTAGTCACCCGGTCAACTACGTTCCTTGATAACAATCCCTTGAGACTCGGAGCCATAAACGAAGATAAGCCCAAAATCGGCCTATACGGGCTGTTGGTACTAAAGGATGAAGGACGTCATCGCTGATCAATAAAAGCTGCTCGCACGACGGAAGATGCTCGCGAGACCAGGTGCTCACATATTGGGATGTAACTCCTTTTAACGACTCGAGAGAAGAACTGCTCGTGGGTCGAGAAGGGAGTTTCCTGCCTCGTAATATCTGACCATCGACCTTGAGAGCTCGAAGCCTCGATAACTGTGTTCCATATTTATCCAATCTGTGAGCCTCGAGCAGAGGATCTCGAGAGTCGAATAAATGTACTCGCAGAATCAAGACATCGTGAGAATATCGAGCCGCGAATAACTGATCTCCGCTATTTTGACTATAACAGTACAACCATTGACAGTCTGGTTGGATGGCCAAGTGTGGTATGTAACGCCTTGGATTTTTCAGAATTTATTTGAAATTATTTTAGAATTTTATTTTGATTTTATTTTAATTAATTATCGTACATTTACCTTTGATTTGCGAATAACGGGACATCCGTAGGATATCCGATAGGGGACCCTTTACAAAAGTTGCTTAGAAGGATGCTACAAATGATGTAAAAATGTTAGGTTTTACAAAACACGCATTTTTCAGATAATTAGGAAAATGCCATTAGTTAAACTTGAGTTAAACTACCATTTTTAAGCATTATAGTTTCTGACGATCGCTTTCACGCAAAACCCTAGACTTAAGCTTTTGGACACGTTTTAACCATACACATCGAATTTCAGCTCTTGGATTAACCTAGAAATAGCCAAATCAAAAATCAATCCGTATGTGGCCCACCCGATCTCGGATCTATCCCATTTTTTGTGTCAACGCCTAATTTTAGGAGACCCACCTGCTGGTCGGAATGGATTTCATACAAATATTACAAGGGGGACCATGTGCATCGTGTGCATGTAGAGTGCACGGTCAAAGCACCCAAGAATCTAAAACGAAAATTTCCGTTTTTCTTCCTCCCACTGCCACCGCTGCCCTCTCCACTCTTCACCATGTGGGCCCTGTTTCAATAATCCAAACCGTCCAATCTCCCTAGAACCATCCCAAACCTAGTCATATCAAACGGTTTCTTGTTTCATCATAAATCAAAGTCGATCTCTCCTTCTTTCTCAACTCTTGGATTTTATGATCTTCTAATCCGGAATTTCTTTTCGCATGGGAAGCTAGGGAACATTCAGAGGATCTTGAGTATCCTTCTTAGCTATCCAACGTATCAAATCTCATGGAAAACGGAACTTTCCAATCTTTTGAAGAATCATTCTCCAAATTCTCTTACCGCGCAAACAACAAACCAAACGAATATGTACTTTTTATTTTGTGGACCCCACATGCCTAATTGGACTCATCTAAACCTATCCTAGGTGTCCGATCATCAGATAAATCGTCTGTTTAAAAGTTTTTATTTTCATTCTCTCTCTTTCCTATTCGTTTCACGCCGACCGTTCAATCGTGTATAGGACCCATTTCAAAATCTAACACGTTCATTTTGTGGCCCTTATCCATCATAGTCCACATCCAAAACCTCATTTCCATTCATTGTGTTTACGCTTTCCAAATCCAGCCCGAAATCTCACTTTAAACCACTTTCTATCGCAACCGCGCACATGTAGCTGTGCATACCCTCTTCTAACCCTAAAATCCGACTCTTCTAACCTAAAGAAGGCCCTCTCTCAGCAAGGAAGCCCTTATGCAGGAATTAAGAGAAAGAGAGAGAGAGAGAGAGAGAGAGAGAGAGAGAGAGAGACTGTGTGTGTGTGTGTGTGTGTGTGTGTGTGTGTAGAAGAGACTTCCTTTAGTTTCTCCAGCAACTAAATCAATCTCTACGGCCTCCATCTAGATCCAATCTAAGATGATAATTTTTCCTTCAAGCCAACATGGACAAAAGTGTAATTCCTAGATTTTCTTTATTATTTATTGAGTATCTTGAGCTTGAATGCATGATCCATATTAGACCATGATTAATGTTAGATTTATGCTAAAATGATATTATGTAGTGCTATGATTTCATGTTTAGATATATATGTGAGAAATCATATGTATTGTTTTGCATTATTGTGAGAACTATGTGTTGGTTTTTTTTATTTATATTTATGTATGATTAAGATGGTTATGATGATGCATACACCATATGGATGGTGATTATTATGTGAATATTACGCTTATGTACACCCTTGTCCCTATATTGATAAGATCAGTTGTTGTAGAGAGATGGACCCATGAGAGGTGTCCATGTTGGAAAGATGATCTTAGCATAACTATGTTTATGTGTAGAGTATTGCTAAGGGATCCTTGTGTTTACATGATGTTGGAATGGATCCATGTGTCGTATATGTATGTTTCCTTTGGTTGGCAACGTTGGAAATTAATGGCTATTTGTGGGACTTAATTGGACTATAAGTGGGACAAGGAGTGGACATTAATCGTTTATGTTATCTTATGAGCCGGGGTTGGTGCTATGGACACTAATCCTGTACTGTCGACCTATGCTGGGTTGTTTACAACTCCCCATAGTAACCATTAAGTTCTTTCAAAATGGCTGGATGTGAAATTACTTAAACAAAGGTGAAACTAAAGTCATGTATTCACTTGGCTCCATGTGGGTGTACGGAATTGAGAATAGACTAGATACTTCTCCCGTACACTGTCATGTGTAGATTTGGGCTATAAACGTCCCGTTTCTCACGTGGTCAGGCAAAACTATGGGCTTGTGCGTCCCAGGAACCTCTGGTGACTATTGACTAGCGACTAGCGACTAGCGTGAAGTCGAAATAGGGAGTCTCCCACTTCATGTATTATGATTTCTAGCCAGAGTGCCTTAGTCAGAGCATGCATATCATGCATTGCATTAATAAGATTTCTCTTGGATGTTTTGGTCGATTATAATTATTATGTTTGCGCTATCTCTGTGTTATTATTATCATAATTGTCTTGGAGGTATATTCTCCACTATGATAGTGTTTAACGCTATCCAACCACATCTTAGATAATCCAGGTGAAAATCCAATAAGCGAAGCGATCACTACAACGACGTATTCGAATGTTCGCGGCACAGGCGACGAATAATGAAGTTGGGTGGCATATTGGAGATTTTATTTGTATATGTATTTTTAGGATAATTTATTGTTTATTTCAAAATTGTAATAAGTCTCTCATTGTAAAGATAATAATTAAATATTTTATTTGATGTATTTTAAGGATATTTGTTGATAACTTAGTATAGAAATCAATAGAATAAGATGACTTATATATCTTTCGTCACTGTACTTGAATGCTACAAAATATTAAATAAATGAATAATTAATGAAATGTAGAGGAATTTATTCTTGGTGTATTCCAAATAACACCTGAGAACTCGGCTCATCGCAATATTCACAAGAGTCGAAAATTTCAGGGTGTTACAGGTAGCAAGGAACCATACATTGAGCTTATATTCAATCAAATACTCTGTTGCTCATCAGCCCCGGTCGGAGCTTTAACTCGAACTATGGATATGAACATGAAATCTTCAACATGAGCAGTTATCTGATCCTGCACTGCAGGACGCATACAGTGTCCTGCAGGCTGTAACATCCATGTCCATAGTCATACAAATTGGGGCAGCAGGTAACTGATCAAGACTGTTGATGGAAGGTGCCCCACTATGGATGGACCATGACCCAAAAATTCTCCCAGATCAGAAGATCGTGACCTTTTGACGTATGTTCTACGAATGGATGGTTATAGAAAAATACAGCAAGGAGAATCAAGATGATCATAAGCCCAGGGTGTGGAAAAACAACGAGTGATATAAATTCCACTCACTATGTTCTGCAGTAACTCTGCCTTATCTCTGTTGCAGATAAAATTCTTGAGAGCCTTAGGTCGGTACTTGTTCGCCCAAGTAAACTTCTCCACCGTTAATACCTTCTGCAACCCTTGGACATTACCGCAGCTCCCCATCGGCGGCACAATAGAAACTCTCTTCCTCAAGGGCTTCTGATCGGCCGGCCTAACCTTTCTCTTCGCCTCAAACTCCTCCAAAACCCTAGAATTCGCAATCTCGGTCTGCACCAGAGACACGGAAACCCCAGAATCCACGACATTTGGAGGAGAGAGCATGCGAAGTGGCAGCGGAGGAGGAAGGGCATCATCGGCGTCATGAGCAGCATTGGAAGACACCTTCCCTTTAAAGCAGACAGTGCCCAGTGCCTGGAGCTTGACTAAGGCGGTCGATATGGAGCTGGTGGTGGTCCCACGGGTCGCGTGGCTCTCGCGGCTAGGGCTGAGGGTGCCCTTGCGAACGCTGTTGATGTAGAGCCGGGAATCGGTGAGGCCTTTGTAGTAGGGGCTGGTGTTGGAAATCTTCTTCGCCTGCCGTAGGTTGTGCTCGCTGAGGCTCTCTTCGGTGAGCTCTGATTTCTTCGAGCTCTTTAGGAACTTGGGGAACCAACGAGAAGAGGAAGAGGAAGAGGAAGAAGAGAATGTGGATTTCTTGGATGGGAAGGGTGCTTTGGCTTTGGAGATGTCAGGCATTGAGGAAGGGCGAGGGATTGGACTCGACATTGCGGAGATGAGTTTCTCTGCAAGGGATTGAGAGATGAAAAGGGAGGAGGAGATTTTGATGGTGATGATGGTGACTACGATGATGAGTCATGTTGATGTTGGTCGAGGCGGAGATTACTAAGGAAAGGCGATTAGATCGATGGGAAGAGGGGTGTGTGCGCTGGAGACAGGAGACAGGAGAGAAGGAGATGTTTTTCCCGCGCCTGTGGCTGAACCGATTCGCGGCACGGGTTCTTCGATACTCTGGCTGAGTGTCATGCTTGATATGCATGCGCTCTGATTCTGTACACTTAGAATAGAATAATTCAAATCAAACAGTCCACATATGAGGACTCGCTATAAGTAAATCGTAGCAGGAAAATCAGTTCGTTTGAACGGGTACTAGTTTGTTCAAATGGTACAGTTGGATACTTTCATTTAACCGTAGAGTAAATGTCACCAATTGGCTGCCTAGATTATATTATCGGTGGTTTTTTTTTTTTTTTTTTTTTTTTTTTTTTCTCTTAACCATCTAAATTGGGGATTACTATCCAGACAATCTTTTGTTTTTTGAGTTAAAATTAGGTGAAGAGTGTATGGTTTCTGAGTACCTAGTTATCAACCATCACCTCCGCCAAAGTATCAGAATGGAGCTCACATGCATGCCACGGAATGTTCAAAAGGAGCGTGAATTGGCTGTTGGCTGGGTAACAGCTTAGAGAGTGTTACCCCTACCGTGGGGACCACCTTGATGATGTATTGTATATCCACACCGTCCATCCTTTTCTACAGATCATTTTAGGACGGTATCTCAAAAATTAAGCAGATCCAAATCTCACGTGGACCATACCACTAGAAACAGTGGTGATTGAGTGCCTCACCATTAA
The DNA here is from genome assembly GCA_003013855.2 of Liriodendron chinense. Taxonomy (NCBI): domain Eukaryota; kingdom Viridiplantae; phylum Streptophyta; class Magnoliopsida; order Magnoliales; family Magnoliaceae; genus Liriodendron; species Liriodendron chinense. Next base: position 5,154,292 of record PVNU02000637.1, on the reverse strand, counting down.
AAATTTCAAAGAGCCCATGATAAGGTTTTGCATGGTTCACCTGAGATTTGGATCTTCTTAAGGTCCGGAATAGTGTCCTAAAATGATATAGGAAAACAGGTGAACGGCTTGGATATACCAAAAAAAATACATCAAAGTGGGCCCCAAACAGTTAGGAAAACACTCCCTAGGTTGTTGTTACCTGGTAACAGCTAATTCGCTCCCCTTCAAAACGGCTCTTGTTTGCAACTACAAAGAGCGATTACGTGAGACCCCCGCCACAACCAACACCGTGAGGCCCATACCGTGGGCTTAACGTGGGGCGCACCTTGATGTATTTTTATGCATCCACACCGTCCATCCACTTTTCCATATCATTTTATAACATTAGCCTAAAAATGAAACAGATCAAATTATCAGGTGGACAATACCATAGGAAACAATACTAAGTGACCATTAATGGGCTACAAAAGTTTTGATTAAGCTGATATTTGTTTTGTTTTTTTTTTTTCCCCTTCATCTGGGCTTATGTGACCTTATCAACGGATTGGATGGTAAATAAGCACTACATAAACATTAAAGGTGTGCCCTAAGAAGTTTTTAATGGTTGACGCCCAGGTCTCACCCCATCCGCTCTCACAGGGATAATGCTTTAGAATTTTCTGAAAAAAAGGGACCTGTGATGGGGTGTGACCCTGGCCTCAGCCAAGACAGCCTTGCCATGACCATGAGTTACCATGGGGGCCACCTTGATGTGTCTATCATGTATCCATATCATCCATCCATTTTTCTATATCATTTTATGACATTATCCCTAAAATGAAGTGGATCCAATTATTGGGTGAACTATGTCATAGGAAAAAATGTTGGTTAATTGTCCTACCATTAAAAATTTCTTAGGGGATCTTAATATATCCATAATATTTATTTACCATCCAATCTATTGTAAGGTCACATTAGCCTAGATAAAGGAGAATAAATAAATTTCAACTTGATCCAAAACTTTTATATTACTGTCTGGGGATTCAGAAGCCGACCTCAACCATAGAGATATTCCTATGTTTGGGGCTGTGTGGGGTCCAAACAGATGTCCATAAAAAATCCACTCCACCCATCTGTTTTGAAAAACCACATTAGGACATGATTCTAAACGTGAGGCAGATTCAAAACTCATGTGGGCCATACCACATGAAATAGGGGGGATTGGATGCCTAGGGGTGCGAGAAGTTTTGTATCATGATGACATTTGTTCCCACAGTTTATCTGAGTGGTAATAACTCTATGAACGGTTTGGATGACATATGAATATCATGATCAGCTTCAAGAAGGTTTCAACGGTGCACTTTTCTGTTCCCATTTTGAAGTGGCCCACCTGAATTTTGGATCAGCCCGGCTTTTAGAATCCTGTACTATCTAAAATCATGTACTATCTTTCAAAATATTTAGACAGAGTGGATTTGTCATCGGCATCTTTGTAGGCTCCACACAGCCTCGGGGACAAGTATATCTCAGTTCCCAGGGTCACAGGCAGGCTGCTTCCAAAGGATTGAACCTTGTCCCCTTGTAAAATGAAGACGAAGAAGTAAAAAGGCTCTTCTTACTGGGGTGGTAATGGGCTTTGGTGGGATTGGCTATGGCCCGCCATATCCCATCCCTAATCCCCTGAGTCTAGACAATGGTCCACTGTGGTGAGGCTGAAAAGGCTTTCAACCTTCAAAACGAAGCTAAGCCTAATAAGATGGTTAAATGATTAGAATAGATCATAAGCTGATACAATAGATGTATAGAACATATGTCAAATAGTAATTAAGGTGACTTCAGTGATCTTTGTTGCACAATCTCCCTAATTAAACATTGCTGCAAGCTTAATATATAGCATAAGAGAGGCTGGTATAAGCTACAGGCATTAAAAGAGTAAAGAAAATGAGTTCCATTTAGGCTGTTTATAATTCCTTATATGGTAATATCTAAACCATCATTTTTGCCCAACAGTTATATTTTTAACAATGGTTTATCTTCTAATAACTAAGGTTCCTAAGACTACCTGCCAGACTTCACTAGCTTGGGGACAACAGTTTGGCTAGATTTAGGGGCCAATACATTAGCCTTACAATGTTGGTCAAATAGGCGGCCTGGCTCATTGCCACCCATATACAGCAAGATCCTCTTTGTGTGTGATCAAAGGTTCAATTTTTTTTTTTTAGAGGGGGCTCACACCCTCACACCAGAATGAACACTGGAACCATGACCTGATGTTGAAACTCTTGTGAATCTACCACCTACGCATGACTTAGGTCCCAAAGGTGCTATCTTACTAAAGCACCGCCAACTTCTCATCAGTCCAAGATATGGCAGGTGAAATGCATGTGGAGAGAGAATGTGGTTTGCAGTGTTGGGATAAAGCCGGTAGCGGAAGCGGAACGCCGAACACGTGAAGCAATGCAAAATCAAACGAGTAACAAGATGCAATCAATAACACACAAGCACTCACCACAAGAGACTCCCAATTTTACGTGGAAAAACCCCAAAACGGGTAAAAAAACCACGGCACAAACGATCCACTATGAACATCAGAAGATTACAAAGATTGACAGCCCACAAAGCAAGGAAACACAGAAAAAACCCAAGTTTTCTCTCACACACACATCTCCCTTCTTCCTAGTACGAATAGAAAACCTTAGACACCTTAGGATACCTCTCTAGGTCGGATTACAACACCTTAAATAGGAAGAAATCCGAAAATGGAAACACCTTGCACAGTACTGCGGACTGCGCAGGAAATCCGCGCGCACAGCTGGCCGGTCGGCCGACCGATCGGCCTTCACAAAAATCAGTCCAGGGAGAATATCACCAACGCTGCCTCACAGCCGACCGGTCGCCCGACCGGTCGGAGCCCACTGACGACTGGTCGGCTGACCGGTCTGGGCACAAACTGCACATGGGAGGGGGCTTCAAACTGCATCTGGGTCAGGCCGTTCGGCCGGTCGGAGCACCCAATTCGTGCATTGTTTAAAGACTCCCAACAAACTCCACCGAGGCTTCAAACATCGAATCAACACATCCTTGCCACGTCATCTTATCTTCAATCATAGCTCCACCGCTTCTCGTGCCACCATCGACCTTATCCTTGCAAATTCACGCCATTTGCCGCTCTTCTCATGTGGCCCTTGGGCACTTGCCACATACGAGCAACCGTGGATCTCGCTGCCGTTCCCGCAGCTCCACCGTGAATTGTGCTCTCGATCAACATGTAAAGATGGCTACACCTCCGTGTCTTCATACACATGAGTGCCCCTTTCATCACTTCACAACAACGATCGCGGCCGATAAACACGCACCCTTTCGCCTCGAGTGCACCAAGAGAAATAACATTCATCTTCATCTTGGGAACGTGCTTCACATCTTCCAGGACTCGTTCGACTCCATCGAACATCCTGATACGCACAGTACCAACACCCACAACCTTATGAGCGACTCCATCGCCCACAAACACCGATTCTCCACCATACTCCCTGTATGTCGTGAATGAACTATGGTTAGGACAAACGTGACATGAAGCCCCTGAATCAAGGATCCACTCACTACCGTGAGATCCTTTGCCAGATACAGTCAGAACTTCACAAAAATCGCCACCGTCCTCTACGGTATTGGCTCCATCTTCAGAAGAATTTCCATACTTCTCTTGCCTCAACTTAGGATTCTGACAATCCCCTCTCACGTGGCCCTCCTGGCCACAATTCCAGCACTTCACCTTAGACTTACCTTTGCCCTTGGCCCTCGATCCCGATTTTGAATTTCCTCCATGTTCAGAACTTCTTCCTACCATAGCCAGTGCCTCTGAGGAATAACGGAAAGCCACGTCACCGCTTTTCTTTCTCATCGCCTTCGACTGGAGGGCTGAGATAACGGTCTCGACGCTTATGGTTTCCCTTCCTGCACACACAGAATCCCTGAACAAGTCATATGAATTTGGAAGAGAATTCAACAGGATACATGCTTGATACTCATCCTTCATCGGTTCATCGATCTCCACCAATTTGCAAACCAGCCTATTAAACGTGCTCAGGTGGTCCTCCACCTCAGTTCCCTCAGCCATCCTCAAGGTGAACAACTGCATCAATACGTATATGCGATTCTCTAGAGATTTCTTGGCATAAACCTTCTCTAGCTTCGCTATCGTTTCAGCCGCAGTCTTCTCCTTCATGACATGATAGAGAACATCATTCGTAAGGTTTAATAGGATTGAGGTTCTTGCCTTCTTGTCAAGCCTCGTCCACTCATCATCTTTCATAGCCTCGGGTCGCTTTCCAAGAGCTCCATCAAGCCCTTGCTGAACCAGGAAGGATTCAATCTTCACCTTCCATAGCTCAAAGTTATTTTTTCCGGAGAACTTCTCTATATCGAACCTTGCGCTGGATCCCATCTTCTCATCTCAAATTCGAATCTACTTCACCCCAACTTTAGCTTTGATACCACTTGTTGGGATAAAGCCGGCAGCGGAAGCGGAACGCCGAACACGTGAATCAATGCAAAATCAAACGAGTAACAAGATGCAATCAATCACACACAAGCACTCACCACAAGAGACTCCAAATTTACGTGGAAAAACCCCAAAACGGGTAAAAAACCACGGCACAAACGATCCACTATGAATATCAGAAGATTACAGAGATTGACAGCCCACAAAGCAAGGAAACACAGAAAAAACCCAAGTTTTCTCTCACACACACCTCTCCCCTCTTCCTAGTACGAATAGGAAACCTTAGACACCTTAGGATACCTCTCTAGGTCGGATTACAACACCTTAAATAGGAAGAAATCCGAAAATAGAAACACCTTGCGCAGTGCTGCGGACTGCGCAAGAAATCCGCGCGCATAGCCGGCCGGTCGGCCTTCACAAAAATCAGTCCAGGGAGAACATCACCAACGCTTGCCTCATAGCCGACCGGTCGCCCGACCGGTCGGAGCCCACTGACGACCGGTCGGCCGACCGGTCTAGGCACAAACTGCACATGGTAGGGGGCTTTCAAACTGCATCTGGGTCAAGCCGTCCAGCCGGTAGGAGCACCCAATTCATGCATCGTTTGAAGACTCCCCAACATGCAGGATCCAAGGAGGGTGGAAAAGTAGCTACAAAAACTTTTGTTGACATGGGGAGTCAGATGGTTGATGCTGCATACGGTCCCAACGTCGTCTGATCCACTATGAAAATTGTGCTTAACAAGCACTTGTATGTTCATAGTTTTCATTTTTTATTTTCCATTAAATATCCAGTAGTCAACCAATTAGGAAACAAAGAATGCAATGAACGATTTGATAGCCATTTACATCAGGGCCCACTATTTGTATGGTTTGGTTTGAATTGACTTTAGAGAAATGCACCACTGCTCTTAGAGCACTATACGTTACCATGCTTTTAGTTGCATCAATTCACTTAAATAGTCCATTAGATCAATCTAAACTGTCTATATCTTACTGACAGGATTATCCGATCTATCTTTGATTTGGCCTGCCTTTCTACAGCCATCCATTTTTGAAGCCATGAATGGGATGGTTACAATTGCCTAACAAAAGTGATAGTTTAGACTCGTGAGCAATCCATGACTGACCCTAACAAATAGATGGGTCAAATTGTTGAATATTGGACCTACTTTTGTGTAAATCGTTCTGACCATCCACATTAAAGACCATTGATCAAGTGATTATTATTTGTCAGACCGGTCTTATGTTAGACATCGCCCATGAAATGCGAACCCAACGAAGTCTTGGTGCATGATTCAACTGTCGAAGTGTCCGAATGCAACTAGGAGCACTATAACTTATAGTGCTGTGGAGCACCTCTCTTCATTTTATAATACATAAACAATTTCACAACGACTCTTCCTTGTCATAATGTGAGTTCTATTCTAGACAGATCATAAATTGGAGAATATACAACTTTCATTGCTTGCCTGCCTGAATCAGGTTGACTGGCACTCTTTAAAAAAAATAAAACAAGGCTGTTAATTCAACAAGAAAAAAACTTTTAATACTCTGCCCGAGTAAGGTAGATGATGAGCATGCACTTGGATATTGCTTAAAATTTGTATATTAGTGTCTATATAAGTGTCATGCAAATATCTCAAACTAAATGATCTAAATTATGTGTAACGAGCATCAATTTTTTGAGTCCAAACGTAGGAAAAACAAAATATATTCAGAATATGCAATCAATCCATTTCATCTAAGATCCCTGTTTATGATAACATTATATTTCTCAAAAGATTAAACAGGTTTATACCTTATGCAATTAAATTGCGAGATGTTTTTCAACGATGATTTTGTCAATGCCGCTTCTCAAATAGAGGATGTCTTTCCTCAGTCCATTTTATGAAGAAGTAAGAAAGCCATCATGTACATTTTTTGTCGAGGCCGAGGGGGATGCATACCATCCATTAGGTAGACCACGCGCGCCACTGTCTGAAGGAGAGAAGGGAGGGGGCAATGTGAGATGGGATAAAGCAACATTCTTTTTAAGATGGGAATCAGCTTGCGAGTGTGTTTGATAGCATATAAACACCACAATGGGCCCTTAAAAGTTTCGACTATGGACATTTTCATCCCTATTATTTCTTGTTGTGTGGTTCACTTTTAGGTTTGGATATCATTCATGTTAGGGCTCATGCCCTAAAATAAGCTGGCAAAATAGATTGGCCAAGTGCACATCACACAAACATCATCATAGGCCATTAGAGCTCTAGGTTACTTGTAACCTGCTTACGAGGTTAGTGGGCTTGGAACCTGAGACCACTAGGCGTCTACCTGCTGGGCTAGCGGGCGCCTTGTGACTCCGTGACACATGTTGGATGGCATGTACACATGTCATGGTGGGGCAGGAAGGTTTCAATGGTGGATGTTTCCATCTCCCATGTTTTTGTCGTGTGGCCCACTTGCATTTGGATATCCTTCATCCTGGGTATCATTACCAAAATGAGCCATCCAAACGGATGAATGGGGTGGATATAACACAAACATCACGGTGGGACCAAGGGCTTGGGGTTAGCAGTGGATTCCTGTAATAGGTAACAGGCAAGTGCCGTTGTAGACTTGTAGGTTAGGATTTTTAGTCAATCACTAGCGATTCTTGTGTTATGACTCCACTGGGAGCGGATTGGGTGTTATCCTGGGAACAGCTTAGTGGGTGTTACCCTTAATACTGTGGAACTCACATGGATGATTTTTTTTGTATATCTATGCCGTCCATCCGTTTCTCCAGCCCATTTTAAAATGGGATTCCAAAAATTATACAGATCCAAATCTCAGGTGGACCATATCACTGGAAACAGTGGTGATTGAGTGCCTTACCATTAAAAATTCCAAAGAGCCCATCGTAAGGTTTTAGTGATGTTAATTTGCAATCCAACCTGTTGATAATGTCAATAAGATCTGGATGAAGGGAAAATATAAATATCATCTTGATTTAACACTTTTGTGACCCACACAATGTTTTTACTGGTTATTCATCACTGTTTCTAGTGGTATGGTCCACCTGAGATTTGTATCTTCTTAGGGTTTGGAATCACGTCCTAAAATGAGATACAAAAACAGATGGACGACGTGGATATATAAAAAATACATCATGATTGCCCCCACACGGTTAGGGTAAGTTACCTGGGTAACAGTTAATTCGCTCTCGACTCTACTATACCATAGTCTGAATTTCAATTGGCGCGTTTGAGCTAATATATGCCACGTGTACAATTTCCGATTGCATGCGTATCAACCATCACACAGCAGGAGTATCAAAATAGCCCCCCATCGATCCCTTCCTCATTTCTTCTTACCAGTTCCCACCGTCAAGTCCACTCTGTTCCTCTTCTCCCTAGTCTTCCATGGATCCTCTTCGAAAGCCGTTCAATCCCCACAAACATATGAAGGAAGAGTACGATCTCTCCAAAACTCAGTTCCTGAAAATCGGAAAATTTCCACCATCAGATCTCTCATCTCCTTCTGCTCTCTGTTGTCAGATTCGTCAGCAACTTGACCGGATCTTCCATGCTCGAAATCGCTGCTCTCTCAGCAATCGTACCTGTAATTTTCCCGAATCTCTCTTTGAAATTCCCCTTTGTATCTCAGCAGCTCTCAGATCTACTCCAACTACAACACCAACGACTCTTACCTGTATCTTTCGTTCTTCCAGGCCCTGATACTTCTCCGCCACTGCATCAGCTCCAGTGGCATTCGTGGTAATTTTCTATCTTCATTCATGTTATTTTCCAGCAGATAATTGCATTCATGCTTCTTAAAGAGGATCATTCATGTAGGAAAAGATTACCAAAATGCCCCAAACATCCTTGCATTCTGATCATATATGCGTGATGAAGGAAAGGAAAACAATGCCAGCAGATAATTGGCACGTGACTCACACGTGGCAACTTGGCAGGGGCACGCGTGAGGCCCAAGCTGCTGATCATGTAGGTCCGGCTTTGTAGATCCCCTGGCCCAAAATTAGGCCAGTCCACTCATTAGGGGGCCACGTCTTGCCTGTCACCCAAGCTCTACGGGGCCCACAGTGATGTTTTCGTTAAATCCTCTCCGTCCATCTGTTTCACCAGGTCATTCGAGGACTTGAGCCTAATCATTAGGGAGATCTAAAACTCAAGCGGCCCACATGACTGGAAACAGTGGGGATGTAAGTGCCCAGTGTTGGAACCATCCTAGGCCCCACTGTGATTTTTCATATGCCGTCCAACCCGTTCATAATTTGATTCTAATATGGATGAAGGGAAAACACAAATATCAGCCTGATACAAAACTTCCGTGGCACCTAAGAATGTTTCAATGGTGGGCATTCAATTTCCACTGGCGTGATCCAGTTGAGTTTTGGATCTCCCTTGTGTTTGGACTCATCTCCTAAAATGAGCTGAAGAATGGGCAGAGTGGATATAACACAAACACGATGGTGGGCCCCACATGGCTTGGGGTTATAGGCAGTCATGCCCCTCATTAGGTGGGCCAAATGTACAAATGAATGGACTGCTAAAATAAATTGTCCAATTTTCCATATTCAATGTACATATTGGGCCACCCTGTGTGTGTACATGCCTGATCTGTTTGCCTGGGCTTGTTGTCAGTGCACTGTACCCGATGAATGTTCCAGATCTCTCACACATATGTCATGTTACCACATTTGTGGTGAAGCCATCTGTTCTTCTTGCAATAGTGAGTATTGTGGGCATTTGTCCTATATTACTATGCCATGCATTCATAAGGGCCTATTTTGGTTGGTGATCTTACGAAATCGAGATTAAGTGTAATCCTGATTTTGGGAGGCCCCATGCCCTCCACGTCGAATCGCAGCACTAAAGTGGTGCTTTCCTCTGCATAAATGCAATTATGTGGAGGAAATTACCACTTTAGCATGGTGAATCCAATGTGGGGATTAGGCTTAATCCTGATTATGCGGAATCCCCCTACCTAAATGGATCCTAAATATTTACCATAAACACAGTCTTGATTTTCAATTCATGTTTCTGACATTATGAAAGAATTGCTAAATAGTGCTTAACTAAGCCCACATGCACTTCTATGAGCAGCCCTGCTTGCAAACCTGATTCATGCTTGGGACATTCAAGCCATGCATCAGGTGGGTCCACCCTTTGTGTACATGATGTGGCAAAACAACCAGGCTGTTCAACTCGTCGGTCGGTGGGCCGTACATGTAAGAAAACAATGGGTGGCTTAAAACGGTTACCAATGGTCCATATTCATTGTACTCACATGGCCTTTTGAGTGGGTGGACCAGAAATTCCACATATGTGACTAGATGGCAGATGTGGCCGTATGTAAAGTTGCATGTGAGCTTAGTAGAGTTATGGAAAACAAACCTTATTGAGCAAAGTGCTAGTAGTGACTAACACCATTAAATCACTTCTGATTTGCTTTGTCAAATCACAGGAGACTACATTGTGGAAACTGTACCTTGTTTATTTCACTAAGAATAATAGGAATGTATAGAAGAGGTGAGAGATTGATGCGAGATAAAGATATTAACAGATACTCATTCTTAACATAAAATGAAATATCTTAATCTAAGTAAGATTACCCTAATTTACTTAGGCAGCCTGATGGCAGAGCAAAGTTTGATGAATGGGTGGGTGGAAGGAGGCGGCACACTAGGTGGTTGATGCTGGTGGTGGCGAGATCTGATGGTAAATGGGGTTTGCTGGCAATGAGAAGGAAGGGAGAGGAGAGAGAGAGAGAGAGAGAGAGAGAGAGGGGCTTGAGTTTTAACCCTAGCTCTAGTACCATGTTAAACCACGGGAGCGGGAGACTACATAGTGGAAACTGCAACTTGTTTATTTCACTGAAAATAATAGGAATATATGGAGGAGGTGAGAAATCTGCATGAGATGGTGATCTTAACAGAGAGATAAAATAAAATATCCTAATATAAGTAAGATTACCTTAATCTACCTAACACGCTTTAGTATTCTAGAAGAAAAGGTTCTCTATTGATTCTAACGCTATACCTATGGGATAGGGATAGAGGAAGAGGAAAAAAACTGAAGATTTCACATAGTACTTTTGATTGAAAAATCAATCTGATTTATTTCGTACCCTTCGCTCGATGAGAAAATGGGTCAGATTCTATAGGATCAAACCTATGGGACTTATACCTAGATTCATTCTTTTGAATAATTTGTCTGGGATATAGCCTTCAAGTTCTCTAAGTCCTGTGAGAATGAAGATGTTTATATATTCTGTATTTTACAAGCTATTTCTTCTCATAATACTGAATGCATGTATGGGGAGTCAACTTCATTGTTTTTGGAACGAAACTTCAAAATTTATATTATTGGTGATCTGCAATATATTTTTTTTCTCTGAAGATTTGGTGATCTGCAATATGAATATTGGTTTTTTGTCAGATCTGTTATATGTTGCGGAGATCACACCAAAGAAGAATGACAATGTGGCTGTTGGTCCTAAATATTGGAAGAATTACATGGTCACCCTGGCGATGGACTTTCTTTGTATCATTCTGCCAATCCTTTCTATTTTCACAGTAAGTGTGGTCTCAACTGTCATAACATTGAAACTATGTGTTTGCTGTAAAATTCTGGGCAATCCCTTCTTTCCTTTCTAGCTATCTTATATTTGGGAAAACGTATAATGACTGAGCATTTTCCTTGACCGAACAAACTTTACATGTAATGGGATATGGCATAAAAATCTTTGTTGCTTGATGATCCTTGCCATCCAATTGGTTCCACATTACATTAAATGTAAATTGGTTGTAATTGTCCATTTTCATCCATGGCTAGGATCGTGGGATAAGGTAGATGTTGGAGCATGACCTATCAAATGATGGTTATGACCACATGAAATTGCTTTCATCACCTAACCATGGCAGCCATCTTTACCAGTGCAAGGTCGAACAAAAAGTATTACCATTTGTTTCGATCAAGCATCACATGACACCTCTATATATTTTGGGTGCTTTAACTTGAAGCCCTTTTGTTATAGGTAATTCTCAGATTTTATTATAAAGAGCAAAAAGTACAGCCATCAAAAGAGAAAAAGAACAGAAAATAAAAATACAACGTAACTCATGTGTTGTTTCTAATCATATTGAATCTAAGCCTTCATAGCCTAGCATTCCTGGTTTACATATTGATACTTCCAATCTATACATTCTTTGGGTTTTAAACAGGTGATTGTATTTATTCTTGCCAGGTTCTAGCTGAATGGACTCATGAATGTGCAATTTGCCTGGTTTTGATGCTGCTAGTTTTCATTTTAGTTAAAAGGTACACCACCCTTTCAATCATGATAGTCTGACTGTCTGAAATGTTCCTTCTACTATTTTCTAGAGTCTCAGGTAAAGTCTTATGTATAATGCATCCAGAATGCTGAGCATGTCCTATGAGCAATGGAGTGCAGAAGGGATTACATTTTTCACTTCTTGACCTAAAGTTCTGTAGGTTTTATTCAGATTTCTACCTTCTAGTTCTCATAACAAAGAAGGCTTTCTATCATCATCTTCTCTTAGGACAAGTATTTCATCATACCGAGTTTCCATGGTATATATTCTCACTTTACTTACTATTCATGTTATTATTTTAGTCAAACTATAGCCATTTGCCCCTTACTAAGACTGTTGTATGTGATGCAGATGATTGTTACATGCCTATGCATCTTGGCTGTTGACTTCAAAATATTTCCAAGAAGATATGCAAAAACTGAGACTTTCGGTACTGGTTTGGTAAGCTCTTTTAAGTTTTGTCCCTGCAAATCTGCTTCTCATTCTTGATTTTATGGTATTATAGCGAAAGATGACGATGATGGTGATTTTTTTTAATTAAATGGGTCAAGTGAGTTGGTTTTGGTTGACCCATTTATAGATGGGTGGGCTGAGGTTAGGATTTTCAACCTATTTAATAAATAGGTTGGGTTTGGGTAGGACCCATCCTCGTTATGACCCAAGCTTAACCCGACCTGACCTGGTCCATTGCCACCCCTTTGTAAGTTTTGCTAATTCCACATGTGAAGCAGAGTTTTAGGCATCCACATGTAAACATGAGCACAAATGCAAACACTTGTATGAGATGTGAGCTTTTCATATGGTTGGAAAATAATGCTTAGATCCTTACCTGAAAATGAAACAAGTTTACTCTTTAGGTGGGCCACCACGTTAAAATGATGGTCAAAATTTATTTTTGGCTATTCATTTGTTTTGATATGTTGTGGCCCACCTGAGTGGTGGAATGGCCTGATTTTTATGGCAGAAGATATAAATACTGTATAGCTCACATTGATAGAGCGCTAGAGTATCATGCATGCATTACACTATGACACATGTGCCCTATGTGGATGTGCATGGCTCCCATACGTGTGGAATTAACAAATTTGGAAAGGGTGTGGATTCTGAAAGGCCTCATGAGGATTCTAGTCAATTGTAAAATGCAAAAAGAAAGCTATTTAAAATGTGTATTTTTTGTGCAACAAATTTGGAAAGGATGCAGATTCTGAACTGCCTCACGAGGATTCTAGTCAATTGTAAAATGCAAAAAGAAAGCTATTTAAAACGTATGTTTTCCAACCACATGTGGGCCCACCAGCCCACCATGTTGCGGTGCTCACTTCCTCTCTGTTCAGAAGGTTCACCCATTCAAATATGACCTGTATGCCAAAAAATGAGATCGATCCAAAACAAAGGTGGGTCAAACCACGGAACAGTTGGGATGGGGACACCCACCAATAAAACCTTTGAAGTTGTGGGTGCGGTTGGCCACATTATTATTTTTTATATTATTATCTAATTCATTCAGCAGATGAGCCCCATGACAATGAAGGTAAATCTTAAACTTTAGGCCCTTCTAAAACTCAGGTGGGCCAGTCCACAAGATTTTAGTGGTTTAGGCATTATTTTATATGATGTGGCCCACCTGAGTTTTGCATCAGCCTGATTTTTGGTCTCTATTAAGAACAGTGTGACTTGCATGATGGACATAGTGGATGCCATGCAAACATCACAATGGCCCCACAATTGTAATTGTAACTGTAAAACATATGCTTAAACAAACACATAAAGTCTAGTGCTTCAGAAATTCTTGTGGGGTGGTTTCAGAGGTTCTTAGAAGAGTGAAGCTAGCGGTGTCTGAGTGGGCTGCTTATCTTTGGCGTCTAGAGGGCTGTCTTGATTTGTTGGGTGCTGGGCTTTTTGCTCGGCTGTGGTCCTTGTATTCTTTTTGCCTTCAGGCCTTTTTGAATAAAATCTATTTCCCTTTCAAAAAAAAAAAAAAGAAGAAAAAAGAAAAAAGAAGAAAAAAGAACACAAAAGGAATGTGATTTTTATTTATTTATTTGGGCAAACTAACTTGGAAAATTTATCGTAGAGGTTTGCTCACTTATTTGATACTTTGGCTGCGTATGAAGCTTGAGACTTAGGCATGCAGAAATAGTACCAAAAGGCATACATAAATGCACATTAAACTGACTAAATTGTGGGACATACTTTAGCTAACTTAACATCTTAAAATCATGTTGTTCAAACAATCCTAACCTCTCATTTGTGACACTTGTTTTATGAAATTTGACAGTTGGATTTTTTCATTACAAACCATCAAATAAAATGTCCGCCAATTGAATAGTCATATAATCTAATCAAATATCATAAGATGTATTTTTTTTTATTTTTTTATTTTGAAGCAATGACAATTTTATTGAAACAAGGCAAAAGCCTAAAGAATACAAACAAAAAGAAACAAGAACAAAAGACACACAACTATGACTCTTTCCAATAGCTATAAAACTGATAAAACGTGATGAATTTTGCTGCAACCGCCCATTCTAGAAGCAACTCCTTAGCCATTTTGCATACCACTAAGGGTGGTTTTTCCCCATTTCGAAAACAACAGCTATTTCTTTCCAACCAAAGAACCCAAATTGCTACCAGGAGACAAAGACGCCATAGTTTCTTCCCTATCTCCCCACTTCCTCTACCATCCCAAGAGAGGAATAGAGCTTATAGAACCTGGCATTACCCATTGATGCCCAAGCTTGGCAACGAACTCAACCCAAATCTTTGTAGCAAAGTCGCAATGTAAGAAAAGATGATTCACCGATTCATCAGATTTGTAGCACGGAAGACACATTTGGAAGAATCATACCCCTCTTGCATAAGTTGTCCATCGTGAGCACCTTGTTACTTCCCACGAGCCACACCAAAAAAACTGCCTTTGTTGGAGCTCCATACTTCCAAACGAATGTTGTATGACTCACTTCAGAAGCATTTAATCCGCCACTAATTTTTCGGTAGAAAGATTTTACCGAGAACTTACCGGATCTTTCATCTAGCCACACTATGGAATCACTTTGAGAGACAATCAGACAAACCTTACTCAGCAGCTCCAATAAACACAAAAAGTCCTCCAACTCGATGTCTGATAGATCCCTCATACAAGGAGGAGCCCAAATAATAGAGTCCCCTTGAAATGAGAAGCATCTGGCCACCACTATATTCGGATCTTGTGCAATTCCCGCTAATCGTGGAAACCTTTCTTTCAAACCTTTATCCCCTATCCAAACATCTTCCCAAAATCTAATTCCCTCTCCATTACCTAATGTAAAATTCACCCCTTCCCAAATTCCATCTTTCAGTGTAGAGACCATTTTTTAGAGAGACGATGCTCTATATAAGGATGACACCTTTGTCCATCTTAAGTTTTCTTGACAACCATACTTTCTCACAACAACCTCTCTCCAGAAACTATTCCCCTCAACTCCAAATCTCCACACCCATTTCCCCAATAAAACTAAATTCATGTCTTCCAATACTCGAAGACCCGTTCCCCTTGATCTCAAGGTTTGCACACATTTTCCCACTTCATAAGATGGAACTTTTGTTTCTCTTCCGCCCCCCTCCATAGTAATTCTCTTCTGATTCTTTTGAGTTTATTCACAACTGACTTCGGACATTTGAATAAAGACATATAATAGACCGGTAGGTTCGACATTGTCGTCTTAATCAACATCAATCTTCCACCTAGAGACAAGAGCCTATTCTTCCAACAAGATAACCTACTCACAAATCTTTCAACTACTCTATCCCATGAAATACTGGTGGCTTCCCTGTACACAGGGGAAGCCCAAGGTATGTTGTCGGAAAAAAAACCTTCTTTACAACGAAAAACCTTGGCAAAGTTACCCATCTCTACTCTTGACAAACCTACTCCCAATAGTTCACATTTGCTTGTATTCACCTTCAAACCCGAGACAACCTCAAAACATACTACGATCATTCTCATGTTATCAATTCCAATTCATCCGCTTCACACATAAGCAGCGTATCATCCGCATATTGTAAATGCGACACTTGAAAATGGGTGTTATCTACTTTGAAAGTAAGCCGGCCGCAACACTTTTATCAATCATGCGACCCAAAGCCTCCATCACCACCACAAATAAGTATGGAAATAATGGATCACCTTGACGCAATCCTCTTGAGGGTTGAAAGAAACCATTCGGGGAACCATTAATGAGAATAGAAAATTTAGCCGATTGAACACACACACGGATCCACAAGCGCCATTTATCTCCACACCCCAACCGCCCCAACATATAGTCTAAGAAAGACCAGTCCACATGGTTATATGCTTTTTCAATGTCCAACTTCCAAATAACTCCTTTTTCGCCCTTCCTAGCATATGAGTCAATTAGCTGATGAGCTATCAACGAACTATCGACAATCTGACGACCTTCTACAAAGGCCCCTTGCGACTTTGAAATTACCTCACTTAGCACTGATCAGAATCTAGTAGCTAAATTTTTGCTAATATCTTATACGGATCTCCCAAAAGGCTAATTGGTCTATAGTCTTTCAAACTCTTTGCTCCTCCTTTTTTTTGGAATTAATACAACAAACGTTGCCCCAAGTTCCCTCTCTAGGATTCCTTTTGTGAAAAATTCATTGACAAATAGTATCACATCTTCCTTAACAAGATCCCAAATTTTTTTTATAGAAGGCAATGGGGAATCCATCTGGGCCGGGAGCTTTGTCACCACCCAATTCCAAAACAGCCGCCTCTATCTCCGTAATCGAGATATCTTTCTCAAGAGACTCGGCTGCCTCCCTAGATATCGAATAAAAATGAAGATCATCCAACAACGGTCTGTCCCACTCTTCCTTGGTTAGCAGATTCTTGTAAAAATTCACTATTGATGCACAACCTTTTCTATTCCCTTCCACCCTAGATCGGTCCACCATCACACTTTTTATCCTGTTTGTTTGAGCCTGTGCACTAGCCCTTGCATGAAAAAATTTAGTATTTTTATCTCCAACCTGAAGCCAAAGGGCTCTAGATCGTTGACGCCATTTGATTTCATCTTCCCATAATTTAGCATTAAACTTTGCCTTGTGAATTTCCCGCCACGCCCTTTCATCACTTGACAACTCCGCTTCCTCTTCTTTAATATCTAGCCTCTGAATGTCTAGAAGAATTTCCAAGAATTCCTGATCTCGCTGCCCTAGCGCCTCTTTTTTCTATTCTTTTATCTTCCCCTTTAGCAATTTCAACTTTTGAAAGAGGGAGAACCCTATAACAGGTACATATATTAAATCGAGGCACCTATTCTATAACAAATCTCAATTTACCCTCTATTTTTGTGCCTTTAGTGGGCCTAATATTTCTAGCAATTGCAATGGCTTCTTTATCTCTTCAGGTTCAAAAAGCAATATTGTTTAGATCCAATGTTATCAAATCTCATCAATTTAAGCATAATTTTTTGGTTCATGAATCATGATACATATACACTGGGATAAACAATTTGGACAGGTAAAATTAACTTATTTGTACTTGATGTATGCGATTTTTTTAGTAATGTATACCTGTGCATCACCCATCACACTCTGCCAGAGTATCCAAGTTTCTCTGCAATAAATCTGGACTCCCGTTCCTCTAGGAATCCTTGTAGAATAAGCTTCTACAAGGGTTGCATGATCTACCGTGGTGTCTGTATGGCATCCAACCTGTCTATCACGATTGCTCCACCATGAAATTTGGAGGTTGTTGGATGGTTGTTCGTTTTTTTCTATGATGAGGTCTGCAGTGTTGTTCATATGCCATCCAAGATGTGCATTAGGTGAGCCCCACCATGCATTAAGAAAGATTTTTTTTTGAAGATAAAGCTTAATTATAAAAAGAAAAAGAATTATACTGTACTAGGAAGAGAATCTCCCATCAGAAGAGAAGGAAGGCTGCATCCCTTTTTAGCAGGATCATCCGCTATATCGTTCATCTTCGTACGCATAAGCCAGACGAATATCGAGATAGTCTCTTTAATCTCTCTAATTTCCTCCATGCAGCAAGAGAAACGCCAAGGGTAGACCTCAACAGAGCTCACCCATTTAATCTCATTGGCTGAATCAGCTTCATTGATATTTGGGGGAGCATGCGCACTCCTCAGCTCCATCATAACCAGCCAAAGCGCACCCTAAGCTCAATCTCATTAGAATCGGCTATGCCTTTATGACCAAACTCGTGTTTAAATTGGTTGTATGGTTATTTATTATTATTATTATTATTAATTTCTATCATTTTAGGAATTGCTGGCTATGAATACCCCTCTAATTAATCCTTTTAGACTGGTGAATTCTGACAGCTTATTTGTGTCAAACAGATGGATCTTGGGGTGGGATCATTTGTGGTGGCAAATGCATTAGTTTCTAGACAAGCAAGGAATGTCACATCATTGTGAGTGATTTGAACTTCTGTATCCATTGTACTGCTACTTCATTTTCTAAAAGAAAAATGCTCAGCTTGGTCTTCATGTACTTCATCCTATTATATAATTAATAGGAGAAGTGTCATTTACTGTGCTATGTATTTGTTCACAGTATTGGAACATTCTGATACGATGGGTATATCTTACCTGAATGCAGTATGTGAACAGTCTTACATGGTAGAA
This sequence comes from Liriodendron chinense, assembly GCA_003013855.2. Taxonomy (NCBI): domain Eukaryota; kingdom Viridiplantae; phylum Streptophyta; class Magnoliopsida; order Magnoliales; family Magnoliaceae; genus Liriodendron; species Liriodendron chinense. The sequence continues at coordinate 5,135,863 of PVNU02000637.1, read as the reverse complement.
TGTCTTTCAGTGCTTTACTTGAAAAAAAACAACTTTATTTGCTGATCTATGTTTTTTCATTTGCAGCTGCTTGTCTCACTTATCACACACACACGCACGCACGCACGCACACAGTGTTGGTTTCATTGTTAGAGAAAGTATGATCTATCGGTGACATGAGAATTGAAAGAATACCAATACATGAGGTTTTTGCTGCATAGTGAGTGACATAGACCATGATGGATATGAATGCTGTGTATCGTGCTGACAATGTAATCTTGCAGTAGCTATAATCCTCAAGTGAAGGACTTCTACCTTGTTACTGCAGGGATGAAAGAAGAGGAAGTACTTCTAATCACATTTTCTTCCATTTTTGAGGTGTCACGGGACATTCTGTCTTTCTTCTTTTGCCTGTTTGACATCCCATGAGCAGTGTTTTAAATAGCGAATAGCGTGTAGCGTTGCCTTCGCCCCTCTGAAGCGTGAGGCGTAAGCTACATAGCGTGTAGCGTAAGCTACAAGCTACTTAGATTTTTAATCAAGTTTGCACTTGGTTGCACCAAATTAGATGATTAATAATAAAATTTAACAAATTTTCATGATATTTGATGCAACCAAATGCAATCTAACGTAATAGCAAGGGCTGATTATTAAGCATGAAAGTGAAGAAAGAGTGACAAAACTGATTTAAAACTGTTTCTTATATTATTTTACTAAAAGCATTGATAAGTCTAATGAATTTTCATTGAAATAGAAAAATGTAACAAATCATTAAAAACATTATTGATTTTAATTTTATAGTGAAAAATGACTTGTAATGTGAGATATGTAGCATGTAGCGTAGTCTATTTAGCATGTAGCATATCCAAATTAATCATGTAGTGTAGGCTACATGCAACTTAAGCTATTTTCATGAGCTACGTAGCGTTTAGGCTAAGCTACGCTACGTAGTGTAACTATTTAAAACACTGCTCATGAGTCCTCTCGTCTTTTGTGGGGTCCCTCTTGAAGGTTGGGTAATGCAGGGCCATTTTCACACCGGGCTCGAGTGGGGCGGCCTGTGGACTCAGGAGCACACACGGGGTGGGGTCGGTTGTGGACTTAGCCCCTGTGGACTCAGGAGGACCGTGGATTCGGACCCACCCGTGGATTCGGAGCCCATGTAGGAGGATTCGACCGAGGGCCTAGGGTGACCCGTGGATTCGGGACCCTGAGGTGAACCCGTGGATTTGGGGCCCTCTCAACCTGGGCTATGAGATAAAGGGATTGATTCGCCACACTCTAACAGTCCGAGCTTTTAGAGCAAGTGGTTAGTTGTCCTGCATCATTGGGGGTTGGTCCTTTTAATCCTAGAGGTAATAAAATCATTGGCGAATGCTCCCTCATTTGATTGACTGATTGTATGGAGCATCTGGAAAAAAACAGAACAGAAGAACATTCGACAGCCTTTCATCTTCTGTCTTGAGATGACAGAGGATTAACCTAATGTTCTCTAGCCTGATAGAAATGGGGGACTTTAATCAGGCAGAATTGGAAGCAATTGTAACTGAGTTGTGACTTTTTAGAGACTTCTGGTTCCTTTGATCAGTCAATTATAGAAAGCGATTCTAAGATTTCAATCACTTGGGTTTCCTGCTCTTTCCTTGTCTCTTGGAATGTCTCTAGACCCTAACCATTCTCTATTTTTCCCTTTGTGGATAGTGTGTGATGGTTAGGTTGCCCAACATAGCAGCATGGGGCTTGACTGTGTTGGCATGCAAACAGTGTTGATTTATTTTTATTTTTATTTTTTATTTTTTTGAAGGGCGCGCAATTCTATGCATCCACCACTCCAGCATGCACTTGAGCATGATCCTCCATGTTTGTTTGTTACTCATGCTCAGTGGTATATTCTTGCAAAACTGCCCCTCCATGACCTAAGAAGGGTGGGTACCCAATCTGTGCTGGAGAACTAGCAGAACATATGATGTTGAGGGGAAATAGAGAAAACGAACGTCAATTCAATATGTGAGATGGTTCCCTGACATCGATAATTTTTTTTACTGATGACCAGCTTATTGTTTGTTCTGGAAGCATTATTTGACATTTTGATGTTCACTATTATGGAATTCTTGTATTTGTTGCTGCTTCTAAAGCTTTCTATTAAAAAAGAAATTTAGGGGACCTAGTTCTGAACATTATTCTGATCTATGATACTTGGATCCTTCAAAAAATTGTGAGATTAAAAAGTAATTTGATGGACCTAGTTTAATATATTATTCTTATCTATGACACTCAACTCCTTCAAAAAACTGGATTCCTTGAGTTAGATACTTGGGTTACTTCGATAAGGGTAAGGGCCCCCCTTTACCAAGACTCGAAATCCCATTTGATCGAAATTTTGGAGTTGATAGTTTTCTAGAGGTTGTAGTTAATCACATCAACAGAGAAACCAATTCCATTTCCGATACCAAGAAATATTGTTGTGAAAGGATTTTAAAATAATTACTTGTGACCACTAACCAATCCTTTCAGTATGAGTATTCCAAAGATATGGATTTTGAGGTCCACAGTACCTGATCCTTGACATACACGGTACCCATACTTGCACTAATGCAACATAGATTCTGAAATTAGGCATTCTTGACATTCCAATGCTTCCATTGCACATGTTATGGGATATAACTAAACTATCTTCAGTTGGCTCTTAGCACATTTACCTACAACTGTATTGTTATTTTTGATAGCTAAAAGCACGCTTAACTGCATAATTCTGATGAGATCTGGTGCATTAGTGCTGGCATGATCGCATTCAAGTTTAATTCTTTTTCCTATGTGTCAGCGTTAAACATTGGTTTGTAGTCGCCATAAGTTCTTGAAAACATTATATTGTACTGTGCTAAATCCATGTTATTTGGATCAGCATATTTGATTCTAAAACATGAACTTTACCCATTTCATTCTATTCGTATAATTCGAATCCAGATGTAAAGGGTGGATAGGTACCAACCTGCTTGTTCCTTCATTGTACTTTTGATACTAGAAAGGGATATTAATATGGCTTTGTATTGCATGAACTTTTGTCCCTTTTCCAACACTTTGCTGTGAAATCAGGGTTATTTTCCCTTCTTCGGAAATGGGATGTACAACAAGAGGTTTGTTTTGGGCTTTGTACTGCTCGGACATTTTCTTTATAGGTCACAACATATTCATAATAATTTATTTGCATTACTCTTCTGTGAAATTAAGCTCTTTATCTTCCCTACCTAGGAACTGGAAGGCCGCACTTCAATCTATAAGTCCATTAATCTTGCTAGGATTTGGTCGGCTCGTTTTTACAGCAGGTGTAGATTATCAGGTAGGGAGAGCTTTTTCTTGGTCAGCTTGGTTCTTTTACAATTATGTATGCTTGCACTTCTTGGGTGGTGTTCATTCGAATTATTCTACTTCGCTTATCTGTTTTGAATTCTACTTGGCTTATCTGTTTCGAATTAATTAGGCAACCTAAGTTTCAAATGACATATATGAAAAATTTATGAACTTTTGGATGTAAAGAGTATTGTTCTTTTTGAGCATTCAGACAGGCATATTTATTACATAAAATTGGATAGTATTCAGGTGCAGATATACATATTGCTTAAAATCGGATTGAACATCTCCTTCGAATTATGACAATTTGTTGGTTATCCTTTTTTTTTTTTTTTTTTTTCTCTCTCTTTGTTTTTAGTTTACATGAAATCTAGTTAGTATGATTCCGTTAGATGTGAGGAACAGGTTGTAGTAAGGTTTAAAAACCAGATTCCAAGTGCAACTTGCCCTGGGACCAAAACCGTTATGATTTGTTTGGTTTTGGCAAGCCAGCTAGTCAAACAGTGATTCCACCCAAAACATGCATGTTTCTGGTGGGGCTACTCTCTCTGTTCTCCACCAAAAACAAGTTGCAGTCAGTTTTTGGCGAGTTTGATTCCTTTGGTCATAGATGTCTGTCTTAAGAAATCCTGTAATGTTAAGCATGTGCACTCGAGCAGTAGGGAGAGGGGGCTGCTTCATTATGACAGTTTCTTATTTATTTATTTTCCACTATGTTCCTTGTTCGTAAGGGCTCTTCCTTTATTCTTTGTAGGTTCATGTGGGGGAATATGGCGTGCATTGGAATTTCTTTTTCACACTTGCTGCTGTTTCTATCCTAACAACCATAATCAACATCCGTCCTCAATACTGTGGCATACTTGGTGCTTTGATTCTTATAGGTATTAGTCTAATTTTCTGCTTTGGTTGTTCTCTCTTGTGGAATTTATCGCGTCGAACACTCAATTGAACTTTCTCTTCCTTTTCAGGTTATCAGACATGCTTGATGTGTGGGTTAAATGAGTACTTGGTCTCTAACAAAAGGGAAGCAAACCTCATCAGCCAAAATAAGGAGGGCCTTTTTAGTATATTTGGTGAGGGTTACTTTTTGCATAGAATCCTTTTTTCCTTTAGCTTGTTGTTTTAAGACTTGAACCTTTTCTTGGGTTGTGCTTTCTAAACTGTATGAAGTCTTATCATTCTTCTTGGTTTATGGTATCTAGGCTGTCTATATTATTGTTTATGGTTTATGGTCCACAGTAACTTCCTACTCTCATTTACTGTTTCTTCTACATAACCCCCATCAGTTGGCCCCACACCCCAAGCCCTCTTTGTATTTCGATTTTGCCGTCATGCTTCTTTTGTAAGTTGAAACTTGCTCGTCCACATCCACAGCCTTTTCCTTTCATTTCTTATTTGTCTCGATATTGAACTTGTTTGATTCAAAATTTGTCATTTTCTCTGGGTTCCTCTCTTTGTATACCTTGTTGCAGTTGCACGTGTATGATCTTGACATACTATGTAATACACAACACAAGAATTTTAAATTTTCTTTTTTCTACTCCCATGATATTGAAGTATATCATATTCCAGGTTTCCATTTAACTTTCATTCATTTCAAGGTTTTGTCCATCGTTTTTGTTGCCAGGATATTGGGGTATGTATCTTGTTGGTGTCCAATTAGGAAACCATTTATTCTTTGGAACTGACTCAACCAGTAAGATGAGAAGCGTTCGATGGGCGATAATTAGAGTCTGGTTTCTCTCCCTTCTGTTTTGGTATGCCTTCCATTGCAAGCGAATCTGTCATTTCTCCATTTGCTTACACTTGAATGTGACGTTAATGTTCATGAATGGTTCTTTTGAATTCGTTGTCTGCAATGCATTTTGAATAGGTCATTAACGATCTTTCTAGACAAGCATGTTGAAAGAGTTTCCCGACGAAGTGGTAAAGAACCCTGGCTCAAATTGAGTATTCTAGTAGAAAATTTTATTGGTTACTGTAACTAGAACAGAAGCTTAACTACTACTGTCAAAAGGCTTCATTTATGAAATTCACATACGCGAGAGGACTGATACATGCAATCACACATCTGCAAGTGCCAAACAGTACCCCACAGTGCTGACGTGGCATGCCTGTGTGAGATCCGTCCATTTATCATGCAAGCCCCATGGTAATCAGTCCAAAATATGCAGGACTGTTGGCAATCCTTCTCTAACTATCCAATCTTTTGTCCAGGTATGGCCCACTAATGAGTTGGCGAGCCTGGTTTAGGCTAGAGTGCATTCACCACAGGGCCCACCTGATTGTGCTCAGATCCCACAGGTGTGCTACTATGGCACGTGGGAGGGAGCTTCTGTTTGGTGATTGCAGGTGGACGTAACATGTAGCATTCCTCCATGTGTGAACATCTGTCTAAACTTTTTGATTCTTTTTTTTTTCTCCTTCTAAGTTTGGCGAAATCTGTACATGCTCCTCATCCACTGACTCGTAAAAACCTTTGATGCAGTGCAATCTGGCATACGTTTCTTTCTTATTTGCACAAAACTTTCAGGTAATTCCATTGTCCACACCCAAACCAACAACTACAGACTCTCCAATGTGCCTTCTTCAAAGTTAAATTGCCTAGTTTGTTCCTAAGGTTGTCAATGGACCTTTTTACTTGGATTGTTGTGGGCCTAGGTTTTGTGCTGGTCTGACTGGGACAGGCCTAGAGCCCAGATTCTGCTCAAGAGGGCCCAGCCTATCGAGGGTCCTACTTATTTCTCATGAGATGGACGGTTTCTGCAGGTTCTGTCAATTCTATTGCTTTCAGATTTTGTCCCCGGCCCAAAAACTTCATTACTTGAAGAAGCATTCAACCGGAATTTACTAGGATCTTTTCTTCTGGTAAGCCAAACTCTTATTTTCTTTTGATTGCTTCACTCATCGATCTAAACCTCAAACTGCTCTGTTCGACTTGTTTCTTTCCCAATGCAGGCGAATGTACTCACGGGCGTAATAAACCTGTATGTGGACACTCTCTCTGCCTCATCGCTCGCATCCTTTTGTATTTTGGTGGGGTATGCATTTCTTTTGACTGTTCTTACTGGTGTTGCAATGCTCATCCGGCGTCAAACTAAAATTTTGGTAGATTGGATTTACGAAGTTCTTAACCATTAATTAAGTCGATTTTCTTGGGGTTATCAAGTCAGCTATGATGTATAGCTTGCTGGGCTTACTTTCTGGTTCCGTTTCTAGCAGCAGCCAGGCTGTCTGGATGGGAATAGTTTCTTGATGAACTGACAAGTGTAGCCTGATGGAATGGGCCCTACCGTGGATGGGGGATGCCCTGGAAGTCTCACAGATCATTCTAGTCTTTAATCAATCGCCGGAAAAGATCCTAATCCTTCAATTTAAGGTCTACAGACACGTGGTTGAGAAGAAGATGCTAGATGCTTCAATAAGAAAGTCCAGCGGGATGATTCGCCAATTTCCAAATGATCGTCTCCTTTAACCGTCTCCTTTGACCATTGTTTTGTGGGCCACTGATAAGATCTTCCAATCTGGAGATTTTTTTTTGGGTATATAGCCTATTAACTGTGAGTACTATATAAATGGTTCGGATCACTGCAACATGATATCAGTCCCAACAGCTACAGTCGAATTTTTTTTGGAACATCTCCATTGACATCTGTCCCCATGAATTCAATCATCTAGGTCGCCAGGCCTTCCTAGAAAGTTCGATGGTCGAAGGTTAAAAGTTTCCTAATCAAAAGGAAAAGTTTGCTAATCAAGGATTTTTCAATTCGTGTGTTCTTTGCGTGATGGCCGTCCACTGCCCGCCAGATGGTCTTGATTCACCACACGCGGCGACTCTCATCTGCCTTCGTAGAAAGAAGGTTCTCATAAGGGGCACTCATTCAGTTAGGTCGTGGCTGCGGGCCCACCTCGACGTATGTGTTGTATATCCACTCCATCCACTGCCCGCCAAATGAAGAAGATAGAAATCTAAGGTGGACCACACCATAGGAAATAGTGATCATTGAACATCCACTGTTAAATACTTCCTGGGGTCCACCGTAATGTTGTTTTGCCATCCCACCTCTCGATAAGGTCACACAGAACCTAGATGAAGGGAAAGTATAAATATCAGCTTATCCAAAACTTTTGTAGCCCCCAAAGTTTTTAATGGTTAATAACCGCTGTTTCCTGTGGTGTGGTCCACCTGAGATGAGATTTGGATTTGCTCTCTTTTTGGGCCCATTTCCTAAAAATGAGCTCGAAAATGGGAACGACGGGATATACAGTACATACATCGAGGTGGGCCCCTCGGTCACGACCTGACGCAACTCGGTCAGGTCCCGACCCAAGTTAGCTGAGTTATTTTTATACACTGACAGAGTATGATTATCTATGCTCATGCATGAACACACCTAGCATATAAGATGACGACGAGGATAATTCATTCAAATTATGGGCCCCACCGAATGTGGCGTATGTATGTATCATCCAGGGAACTGCTTATGGTGCACTGCGAGCATAATCCAGATGCGCCAAGGTGGACCGCTTATCACTGACCATGTGCATGTAGGATATGGAATTACGGACAGTTGTGTACCTAATTGGCATGAATCGGAGTCCGGATCCTCTGTTGGCTGCCAAGCAGGAAATCTCTGTTTGGAGCCTTTTCATTGGTTCACCTTATCACATTATCCGGTCTGCAACCTAGTCATATCCTCAGTGCAACCTGATTATACTAACGTCCTCCAAGCAGGGATTTCCTATTTGGCAGCAGCCAACAGAGGATCCGTTCTCGAAGGGAATCTTGAGTGCAAAGTTCCGGATAATTAATCACGAAGGTCCTCTGTGCGTGCGTACTGGCCAACGAATAAGGGCGGTCCACTCATCATGAGACCATGTGTGTACGTTGACTATGGACCGTTGGGCGTAGGGGCTATTATGCACACGTGCAAAGGTGGAACATGTCTGCAAGAACCAGGGCATTCATCAGCCAGTCGCGAACTTTGAGCATGTGTTGGCTAAAAATTAACGACGGTCTACTCATTATGCGGAAAGTACACTGTTTTGAAACTAGGGTGGCCCACCGAATGAGTGTGCTAGCTTGATTTTTGTGCCAGATCATGAAGAAACCTCCCCTACATAATGAATGGACCAGATCTTGACACGTGTGCTCAGTTGTCATGTGTACTGCGAAGCTTTCCGGTCATCCCCTGTCCATCTGCTGGAGAGTTTGTTTTTCTACTCCGTCGCGATTCAGTATCGAACGTCTGACACCACTCTCTGGAGCCCACAACCATGCTGGGATGCTCCGATGATGTGAACCGTTCATACTCTCGTTACTACCACAAATGAATGTCATCCTATAATCACGCTTCACTGATGATCCTAACCCTTGATGTTTAGGATTAAATGCAAGGCACAGAAGGTTTTCTTTTCATTATTCAAAATTCACAGTCATCCATTCACAGGAGGTTACTTTTGGTGTCCCCATACCGTATGCCCACAATACGGACGGCTCCGATTATCTAAACACTCAGCATGTGGGCCCCAGTAGGCTGGGGCACAAGCTGGATCATGAGTAGCGGTAGAGGCAAAAAGAAACCTTTGGCTAGGCACTTCTGTACTAATCAAATTATTATAAATCGGGATATAATCTTTCAACCTTGCAAAAGAAAGCGAGTTGCTAATCTGGTGGGCTCCACCATACGTCGACCGTGCCCCATAAATCAGTCCAAAAGGATGACCCCCAACAACTTGAGCGAAACGTGGCCCCAAAACGGGCGGGGGTCATTTCCGTTCTAGATTTTTTATTTTTATTTTTGGCAAGGGTCATCTGCATCAGGCCCACGGAATGAGTGGTCCAGATCTTATATATCTGCCACGTAGTTATCTTGGTGTAGATGTGCGTGCAGTTACAAATCCTCCAAATAATTAGAAATGTTTGTCGACGAAAAACCATTTTGGCGGAACATCAAGTGGAATCGTATTAGGAAACAATTGCCTCGTCATGCGGGGGCGTGACTATCCGCTGACGTGGATCAGATCCATCCCGTCCATCAGGTGAGTCACCCTACTTCTGTCCTTGATCCTGAACATTACACTGATCCAAAAGTCAGGTGGGCCTCACCATAGGAAAAAGTGTCTAATCTTCTTAAAACTTCTAAATTCACATGGTGGGCCACCTGACTTCTGTAGCTTTATGTTTGGAAGATTCCTTTGTCTTTGTATGAAGAATCAAATGAATGGATTGGATATCCATATATAACCCAAAGTGGCCCACACAACCAACGGTTGGCATTAGATCCCAACTCTTTCTTATTGTGTGGTCTTCTTGAGTTTTGAACCGACAAAATTTTTGGTTTCCAAAAATGGACATGATGCAGCGCACATGATGTGCAGTGTGGATCACATGCGCATTCTCCCCCACATGGGACACGGTTACAACTGGAGGCGGTTTGGGTACTACTAAGAACGGACAGGGGCTCTGATGTATGGGTTTTATCCACACCGTCCATCCATTTTTCCATATCATCTTAGGGGTAAAAGAACAAAAATGAATCAGATCCAAGGTTCAAGCGGACCGCACCACAGAAAGCGACAGTGATAATGATACCCACCATGGAAACCTTCCTAGGGCCACCATGATGGTTAAATGCCATCCAACCTGTATTTGGTGTCAGCTTTTCCCATGCAAAAATACAGCCGCCCAAATTTAGATCCAAACCATTCATAAGGCAGTTGATTTCTGTTTGTTTGTTTGTTTGTTTGTTTTTTTTTTTTTAAAGGAACTAACATGTATCTTAATAAATGCACAGGCTACTCCAGTTTTCTCATATCTGCCAACATGCCACAAACAACTATGCTTGTTTTCAAGAAACTATAGTTAAGAGTTCAATTTATATTAGGATTAATATTAGTTAGGATGTAATTATAAAATAATGGAAAGCCGACTTTCATTAACCCTCTATATTTGAAAGTATTTATTGAAGATGAAATGTAATAATAATCTATTATTCTTTTTTTTTTTTTCTTTTCTCATGCTTGTGGATCTGCTGGCCATTTTATTATGTTCTCATCCATCTGGTAATTTCTCGTACTTTTGTTTTAAAGATAACTATTTCATTGCAACTTTTACTATAAAAAAGTTAAAGTTTTTAATTTATGGTATAACTTTTTATTTCTTGAAAGATAATTTCTCATACTTTTACTATTTATTATTTTGAGAATTTTAAAAAGAAAACTGTCTAATTAATATAGAATTTATATTCTAGTGACTTCTGAAAATGGGTTTTCAATAAAATGCCTCATTAATTATCCTAAATATCATCCCACCGCCTTCTCTTATGGTTCTTAAACTCCCCTTAAGCTCTACTTTGATGTTTATGCTCAGGTAGACTTTATTGTTATGTTTATGTTAAGTCCATCCAGACAGCCAAGTGCTTCACCTATTGTTAGACCCTGGGCTAAAAAATCACCCCATGAACTAAATAATTAAAAACAGTGCATAGGCAATGCTCATGCTCGAAGTGTTTCTCTAGGTATGACCTACTTGAATCATAGATGAGCCTTAGTTTGAGCGTCAGGCCTAAATTTTTTCATGGCATCTACGGCTGATGTGGATTTCATAAAATCATCACACTCAGCTCTTTAAGAATTAAAGGTGGATGTCTCTCTCCCAACTCTTTTCTTTGATGTGGCCACCCCCATTTTTTTGGCCCTAGGCATAACATTTGGTTACACATTCAATGGTTGAAGTCCATTTTACATACATATGGTAGTGGCGCCACCAAAAATCACAAGCCGGCGTCCTCACGGCTATTAGAAAAACGCAGAGATAGGATTGCCTGCGATTCAACTATAAACTAAGTCCACCCATTTGGGACTTTATTAAATGTCTACTAATTATTGAAAATAATAAAATAAAAGAAACTAGTCTAAACGTCTTGGTTCAGGGCCGCCACTTCTTCCTCGGTTAAATTAGGCCAATAGTCCTGCGGTTCCTCTAGTGGTCCCATCTCATTATCAGGGGCATTCTCTGAAGGTTCAACGTCCACATCATCTGTATATTTTTAATCCACAACGTCAGCTGGAAAGCCCAGTGAGTAACCCAATACGGTTCACATGCATTTCAATTAAACAGGATAAACACATGCCATCAAATATAGGTAACATATAATTAATGCAATAATGAATGAAATGATGCATCAAGTGGGCATATATTCAGTCTTCCACTTGCTTCGATTGGATCCCATCAATCGGCTCCCCCTTCCTTGTAGGGCGGACTTCCACATATTAGTGGGCTTCCAGGATGGTCCCTGGGTAACCGGGTACTTAAGTACCTACCGGTCTTCCAGAGTCGAACTCCAGGCACAATAATTCATAATGCATGCAATAATTTACAGCTATAAAATAATTCACGTCCGTACATTTCATCTCTCATTTTGAGAGGCAATCTTTCATGACATTTATAAATAGAAATTATTTAAATAATATTTAAACAAGCACAAATTAATCAATATCACATATTGCATCCATCACACAGCTTACTTAATTAAAATGACTAGGAAACGTGTTGGGATGTACTCACCTGTTGATAGTGGCAATTACTTTGTTAATTGTGTCACGTCCTGAGTAGAATCGGTCCTGAATCTACAATAAATGTAATTTATATTTATAAACCACCAATCTAACTTTAATATATTTATTTTCAATTTGGATTATACTTTATTGAGTTTTGGTTCCTTAATGGACGGTCCAGATTTGATTATTGTGACCCACGTTTCCAAAAGGAATGGCCCCTTTTACAATTTTCTGATGGTACGGCCCACTTGACTGGTGGGTCATCCTATACTTGGTCACAAGTTCCTCAATGGTACACTACCAAATATGATTGATTATATTTTGCAAGGATTTTGTCGTAGGATATCCTAAAATGGTCCATTTATGATAATCCATACCGTGCCTCCACTATTTCACTTGGCATGGCCCACCTGGAACTCTGATTGGGCTGATTTTTGGTCACAAGACTAATAATTTATTACTCCAGAGATTGGGTGGATCGGATTTTTCAAAAACTACACAGTGGGGCCCACAAGCTCCTAACCAGTGGACAGGTGTTGTCCCCACTGTTTATCTTGGTATGGCCCACTGGAATATCCTGTACGGGCCATTTTTGGTCCTTAACTAGAAAACTTATTTATTAAGATATTGGACGGATTAGATTTCTTAAAATGTCATCAAATGGGTCCCAAAAGTGGACAGCAATCCAAAATCGGACTGTCTCAACCATGTGTGTTGTTATCATTAATATTTTAAGTGGTGTGGGCCACCTGAGATTCGGATTTATCTGATTTTTGGACCCAAGCTGTAAAACATTATACTAAAACATATGGTCGGCTTGGATCTACTGATTTCATCTCAGTGGGGTCCATGAGTGGACCGCTGTCCACGCCCAGAATTTCTACCTTTTTAAATTTCATTTTTATTTTATAAGTTTTCACCATTAGTTTATTTCAGATGGTGTGGCCCATTCGGACCTCAGTTTGGGTCCAAATTCGAAGCCCCATCCTAAAATGAAATAGAGAATTAAATGGGCGGAGTGGATGTACAAAATGCATCAAGGTGAGTCCCATGAGTGGGCCCCCACGCCACCCTTGTTTGAAGTCCAACGCTGGACGTTCCAGCGTCAGAGACGCTGGACGTCCAGCCACTTTTTCCTTTTTCTTTTCTTTTTTTTTTCTTTTCTTTTTTTTCTTTTATTATTATTATTATTAAAAAATGTATGTGGGGTCTACGAGAGATCTGGTCCGACCATTGGGTCGGCCACCTCATTGTGGCCCAATAATGTTTTGGAATAATATAATTTATTAGAATTAATTTACTAATTAAATAAAACAATAACAAAGCAAATTTTAAAGGTTATCATTCATTCAATTGATGTGGCCCATCTGAAGGTCCATTCGATCTGAATTTTGAGGCCCATGTACATTTTGGCCATATGGTCATTATGACCCATCCAGATCGATTCCTGGCCCACCCAAATGGTCCCCATCAATCATGATCACATATTCAAGGGTTAAGATAAAGATAAGGTCCCTAGATCTGTACAATGAACGGACGGACGATCCGACCCGTTCATTGGCTGGATCTGGCCTACTTAAATAAAATAAAAAGAACACCTACTTGATCTAGCCGCAAGATCCCTCTATTCCTCCTTCCTTCTCTCCTTTCCTTTCCTTTCTTTTACGATGATGAAAACCATCTCGTTCTTTCTCTTTTTAAAGAGACGTTTGTTGGAAATTTGTTGCGGATAAGATGGGTTGGTTGAGATAAGATAAGATTAATTTTGAATTTCAAAATCTATTTAAACACTTGTTGTGATAGGCTCTGTAACACACGGTTTCTTTTCTTTACGCTCTAAAGGAATGGTCGTACACCCTGTCACACGGACGTGGATTGCGTACCGATTAACTTGGCTGGCTAGCGCGCTGAGTAAACACCGCCGGTCCTTCTTTGATGTCTGTGTCTTATCTACACCGTACGTCCATTTTTCTAGATCATTTTAGGGCCTGATCCCAAAATTTAAGAATATCCAAAGCTCAAGTGGACCACACCATAAGAAACAGAAAGAATTGAGCACCCACTGGTGAAAACATATTTGGGGCCACAGAAGTTTAGGATCAAGCTGATATTTGTGATTTCCCTTCATCCATGTTTGTGTGACTTTATGAATAGGTTGGATGACGGATAAACATCACTGTAGGCCCGAGGGAGGTTCCAACAGAGGACATCCGTGTCCCACTGTTTCCTGTAGCGTGCTCCACTTGAGCTTTGGATATACTTCAACTTTCGGTCCATGCGCTAAAATCAACTGAAAAATTGGATGAACAGGATGGATAAGGCACATATATCATGGTGTTTCAACAGGGGACATCATTGTCCCACTGTTTCTCACAAACATCATGATAGCTCCAACTAGCCCCTGACCACATGGAACTTGTGATGGAGAGTGCCGCACGCAATCCCATCCAGAGATTTACATTAAAAAACCAGAATTTCATGGGAGGCCCACCCTTCATTTTTCACAGGGCCCATCATGATCTGTATATGACATCCACTATAACTATTTGATATCCCACGTTAGGCACATAGCAAAAAAAGGCTGATCAATGATTTAGGTGGGCCTCGCCAAAGGAAACAATGGTGAAGATAGTTATTTGGGTGGGCCACACCAACATAATTGCCTTGTACATTATTTGCAATTATGCGATTAACATGAGTTATGGATGAAGATTAGTTTTGGGTCCTGGGCCTACAATGAGGTGAAGCAATAGATAGATAGGCAGGGTGTGAATTTCACACAAAAATCAAAGTGGGGCCTACCCAAGCTGGCAACCCATTTGCTCAGCGGATAAAAGAATCCATCAGCAATGTGATAGGAGGTACTGATAATTGCTTAGATTAACGAGGTAACTTATTAAAAACCTCTTGATGAAAGGTAATGTAAATTCTATATATATTAATTAAGCAATGTTTTTGGCGTGCGTACAATTTTCTAATTTTCTTTTTCATGCCACTTGTGTTGGCTTGTGTCAACAATACCTAAGACCCATCATGGGGTACAGCTCCATGGCTCAGTGGTAGACATCTCCTGTTTCAACGCTGAGAACAAGGATGAGTGCCCACATGGTGTGGGTCGGTGTGGTGGTGTGGTTGTTTGTGTGTGTGTGTCTATATATATATATATATATATATATATAAGATGCCATCATGGAGATCATCAAGCACAAAAAATAAGACATAATCCGTTCATCAAATGGCTTACATTGGCATAAGTAATGGACATCCAGTTATTGGGATCATATGTAAGGATCAACTTGATTTTTGAGAAGATTGATCTTTATGGTGGGGTTGATAATTTTTTTGGGATGAATGTTCACTACAAGTGTGGCCACTTGAAGACACCTAACCCAAAACGAGATTAAAACTATTCTTTGACTTAGATGACGTTTTAATCTCGACATTAGCCATATGACTATACAAGTTAGACAGTGTACGACTCAGGGCAAGTTTTGGAAACAACCATTGGATTCAATTGGCCATCACCAGAGCAGGTAGGCAGCAAGGCAGATGAGAGAACATGGCAACTTTGAAATACCGTCAACCCACCATATGAGATCTAAATTTCAAAAATGACCCTTCAAAGCTTTACTTAGAAATGACCCTTCATAGGGTGTTTTTACTAAAAAAAAAAAATGGCCTATGAAGAGTTGTTATTAGGTAAAGCCGCAATTGAGGTTTCTTGCCACTTTTACAATATAGCATACAAAGTAAAGAAAAAAGGTGGAGGGCCTGAAGGCAGCCCATGAAGGGCAGTTATCAGGTTTTTCCAAGCCTATTTAAGGAGCTCGCTATAGATTGAGCCGAAGAATGAATAAAAATCGACAAACGAAACAGAGCAAAAATGAAAGATTGAGAGAGCGACAAAGAGCCATGAGTTGAGAGGGAAAAAGCTGCTGAAGTGACCTTAGTCGGCCGAAGGTGGCATTGGATCGAGCCAAAGTTGGCGCACCATCACCAACTCGAAGTTATATACATCAAGATTATATATGTTCCCTTATCAACTTTGAAAAGGCTTAACTGCGCTATTACTCTGCTCATTTAAAAGTATGAATATTCTCAGTAAAAGAAGCTACTGAAGTCAAAGAGTAGGGTTAGAATTAGAGATATCCCATTATCCTTTTTTATAGAAAAAGTGTGTTGGGTCTCCCATTTCCCTTTTCACATTTTAAATCAACTTGCAATTTAATCCACACATTTGAAACATTCCAAACATATTAACAATACACACACTCATATTTTTATCTTTTTCTACGATCCCCTCTTATTTACTTTCTTTTTTATTTTGTTTGCTTACCTAGGGTTGTAAACCTTACGCAGTAAAGTTAGGTGTAGTTTATTTGATTTTTCACTTACTTAGAGTTTTAAACTTTGCAAAGCACGGTTAGATGCAATGATGTTGAAATTCTCCTGAATCCCCTTAAAAATAATAAAATCTTGTAAAATAGGGAAAAAAGGGCACATAACCCTTTCTTTTTCCGTAATTGAAGCTCTTACTTAGAATCTACAATTGTAGACCAATTGTAGGAGTTAATTGAGTTGAGAAATTTTATGATTTGTCGACCTTTAAGAGATTTTATGATTTCTAACCAGCCGTAGATTCTAAACTTCATTCGGCCAGTGATGACTCCAAGTCAAAGATACTTTTACCTTTGAGTCAATTCTACACTTTAACCAAATTAAAACTAGAGTAGAACAGAGCGAGAAAACTAAAAAAGTCAAGGCATTTCCACACTCGTGTGGAATGGAGTTCGCAACATTATTTTCAGTAGGCAGGAAATTGACTTGCAAAGTGTAACTTATTGTAACTTTCTTTGCAGATTTGAGCTTTTTTATTTTGAGAAGAGATCACTACAACCTTCTACAAACAAGCATCGTACCTTTGATCAATTAATAGAGTCGGACATAATGTATGAATTCTTGCTAACAGCCAAAGGTCGGGAAGAGGCTGCAAATACAAGCCAGCTTTCCATGCAAGTGATGCATGTACAAGGTGGCATTAGAGAAACAAGGACGTTTGCCCGAGTGGAGCTCCCACAGGTGTGGCCCATAAGAAAGATCCTCACCAAAAGTGATGTGGACCATCATCTAGAAAGGTTGGTCCTACATGGCAAAGATGTTCGCAGACGTGTCTTTCCTTTCTGGGAACTGCACTTGGTCAATTGGATCGAAACTACGCACAACCAGTCTGATGTTGTTATAAGTGACATAGACACATTTAATTCCAATTATTAGTTAAAAGTTTCGGAAGTGGTGCCAGAATAACACTTACATTATACTATCCAATTGGAAACTGGAGTTTGTAGAAAGGAGGGGATTAAAAAAGGGTGCCGAGATTGGAATGGTTTAGAATTTAAGTTGTCAATGTTTCTTGTTTTCGGTCTTGAATCAACAGCTAAAGAAGGAGATTAAAGATTTGGATCTTAGCCTCCATCTTTGAGAGGTTTTCAGTTTTGGAATGTAGGAAAATGTTACGTAATCCTGACGTGATTCAATGAAAAAGAGTTAGATATATTTGCTATATTGGCTTCCACAATGAAAAAGGTGAACGCAGTATTTTTTTTAGGAAAATTTTTACTTTTTGCTGTGGCCCTGCATCTGAAAGGTGCATGTAGTACTCTTTCATTAGGTCATGTCAAGACCGTAGAAATCTCCATTGCATTCAATCCACGTCCTCTGGTTAATTTTATACCTTTTATGTATTTATATGAGATAGTGTTTATGTTTTTATTTTTTATTTTTACTTTTTATAATGAATATTAAATAGTCATTCTTTCTCTTGGTAATGGAATTGTGATTACAGGTGTATGTGATTGTTGCAATCCAGTCATCCAGCTGGTGAACCTTAGAGTGTGGCATGTATGAAAGCCACATGCATGCATATGAATGATGCCTAGTACAAACATTTCAATGATGCCAATGACAAACATTTCTTTGGAAATTTCAGGGCTTTGAACATGAGTAATTATGGGTAAAATATCCCTTTGTGTCAGCTCTTACAAGATGGACCCCTCTTTTTCGTTGAGCTGATGGGACAGACTGCTGGTTTTGGGATCCTTGGATAATCTCCTAGGTTGGAAGATCTTAACCTTAGATCCTTTGCCTAGAAATAAACGATACAGAAAGGACAGAAAATTGGCTAAAAATAAAAACGCAAAGATGATCCATGCCATGATGGTCCGATTCATGATTTAAAAGTTCATATTCTCGTTGCTATCATAAATGAAGTATTATCACATAATCAAGCTTTAATGATGATCCTTAGAGTCGAATGCAAGCTACTTAAAATCATCTTTTCACTGTTCTAAATTCATCTACAGACAGAAATGTTCACAATCATCCATTTAGAGGAAGTTATTACAATGTCCCTATAGCATATGAGCCCGCAATGTGGATGACTTCGATTATCTGAACACTCGGCCTCAGGCCTACGGTGACACATGATGGATTCTGAGTCGCCACACGGGCAAAATGAACTCAGTTGCTGGGTTGGGTTTGTTATTGGAAACAGTGATTGGCAATTCTGTGAGAATATTACGCAAATCTACACTAGAACCGATGAAAGGATTATAAAACCAGATATAGGCCTTGTTTGGTTGTTGGGGAATTCGTTCCCTGATTTTGGTTCATGTGTTTCATAGAGAATGTTAGAGTTAGCTTAGTATTTTTCTGGTGATTGAAACAAGCTGCCCCACCTAGCTTTGGCCAGTGGCCGTGCTTAGGTCTGATTTTTACGTCTGATCAACAATTTTTGAACCGGGCTTGGGCTCAAATCATTTACACCCACATTAGAACTGTTGAATGATTAAAAAAATAAAAATAAATCCAGGTACAATATTTCATAACTGCTAATGCTAATCCTATAATACTTAATTGGACACGAATTCCCTTATGAAGCTATGCAGAAGTGGACTAGATATGGACTGCTCATCTGGTGGGCCCCACCGGTCAGTCGAAGATAGTTATTAAGGATACTACAAACTAGAACAATATGTGCATTATCCAATCCAACTAGAAATTGGGAGTTTGTATATAGGAGGGGACTATGCAAGGGCACGGTTTGGAATTCAAGATTCTCATGCTTGTTGTTTTCGGTCCTCAATCCAACAAAGAGGAGAAACAAAGATATCAATTTCAGTCTCCATCTTTGACATGTCTTCCTGTTTTGTACTTTTAATAAGTAACTGGGTATGTTAACCATTCTAGCAACGAAAAGAGGTTTGCTAAGCCAAATGCATGTAAAAGAGACCGACAGATTACACCACACGTGTTTGATCGAGTCCATCCATTTAGCTGGGCCTGACCATGCATATGCCCTGATTCTACATAAACACGACTTGAACCCAAACGCGGAACTAAGGTCCTGAGACTTCATGGTACCTTGTCCGAGTACCTGAACTAGGGCTGTACACAAGCAGAGTTGAGCCGATTCTTTGCCCTGTTTGAACAAGTCATCCTGGCTCGTGTTCAGTTCAGCTCGGCCTTCGAACTGGACTGACATGATCAAGCTTTCGAGCCAAGTTCAAGCCTGGAAAAATGAAAAATCAGGCCCAAAGGCCTAGAATAAAACTCTTTAAAATCGGGCCCAAAGGAAGCCCATAGACACCCATGCAACGCATTCACCCTGTTAGCCTGCACTGGTGGGGTTAGTGTGTCTCCTTGTCATTTTGCACTTGAGACCTGCTGTTGAAATGCCTAAGCGTCTTCCACCTGGGCTAACAGGTAAGACACCCCACTTGCTTTTATAGAGAGTATCACCATCATTACTTTACTCTCTTTCAATGTGGGACTAAACAATATACCTAGTCGAGTTGCCTTCCAACTGAGTCAACTGAGTTGAGCCAAGTGAGCTGAATTGAGCTATGAACGAGCTGAGTTTTGAGTCGAACCGGATCGAGCTAGGCCTAGCTTGAAACTCATTTTGAGCATGGAAAAAAGGCTTGGCTTGGCTTGGAGCCAGCATTCGAATCGAGCCAAATCGAGCTATTCCGAGCCGAGTCGAGCGAGCTAACCGGGCCAGCTCGACTCGTGTACAACTCTAACCTGTACCAAACCAATGAGGTTCGGGTGTCCGGGCTCTCAAAAGTGAGACACGGAACCACCAAGATCCGAACCCGATTAGCCTAGTAACCCGTTGACCGATCTTATAAGTTTGGCCATGTTTCGTTAATCCAAAACGTTGATCTGATGACAAATAATATTGGTCAGGAACTCTTGGATTATCTTCTAGGCTGGAGGATCCTAACGGTAGATCAATTGCCTACATACAAATAGTTAACAAAAGATAAAAAGGCTCTAGAATTAGAAAGGGAAGATTTACATTGCTGGGAGTAGTGGATCACTCATCCAAAGTGGGGCCCATTAGATAATGATCAGGATCACAAATCAGGGCATCATGCACCAACCAGCTCCAATCGTCCCACGCGCGTCTAATTCCAACGTGTGAGGTGAGTACGCTTACAAAGTGCACTTGAGCAAAGTTCACACATCATTT
The DNA here is from genome assembly GCA_003013855.2 of Liriodendron chinense. NCBI lineage: Eukaryota > Viridiplantae > Streptophyta > Magnoliopsida > Magnoliales > Magnoliaceae > Liriodendron > Liriodendron chinense. The sequence continues at coordinate 5,115,441 of PVNU02000637.1, read as the reverse complement.
AGGGCCGTTTAGATTGTAAGTTACTTAAGATAAGCTACTTAATTATCAGATAAGTAACTTTACTTTGGTTTCTACTTAATTAGAAAATAAGTATGTTTGGTAAACAGTATGCTTATCAACCAAAGAGTAGAAAAATATGCTTGTTTCCAACATCATTCCTCAAGTCTGTTTGGTCCTGCACATCCACCATCCATCATTTGGGGTGAACCTTTGGTGTGGATTGTTCATTGTGTGGGCCCACCTTTGTTGTGGGCAGTACATCATGTGGGGCTCACCTTGGATGTGGGCCTTTTGCACTGTTCTTTATGTAGGGCCCACCTTTGATGATGGTCATCCATCAAGTGGGTCCACCATCAATATCCATTGCCCATCATGTGGAGCCACCTTTAATATGGATTGTCCCAAATGTGGGCCGTCCATCATGAAGGGCCCTGCCTTGGATATGGGTCACTCATCATTAGGGCCTACCAATGGTGGGCGTCAATGACCACTGTTTTGCTTTCTATCTGAGATTGGATTCCGTTTCATTTTTGGGATCGACCAACAGAGGTGAACGGTGTGGATTTCATGTGCATAGCATGTGGCCCCACTACCAAGTGGGCCACTCAAAACTAGTTGAAAAAACATATGAACGGACACGAGTAAAACACATGACGCTATGTCAGGGAGGTTTCAACAGTGTCATCATTATCACGGTTGCTTTCTGACGTGGAGTCCACTTGAGGTTTAGATCTGCCTCACATGCTAGCTCCACTCACATCCAAATTAGATGGACGGCGTGGATCAAATATATCACAGTAAGCCCAGCAAGTTGGATGGTCAATGTGGGCTGGGTGGTTGCCACAAAAATCAGCACTTCTAAAGTTATGGACGAGCACCTCTTGTTTGAGGCGGTGGTGAAAAAAATAGTAAAGCAAAAGTAATTGATCTTCAACAAATAAGTAATGATCATTATTTATTAACCAAACCAACTTATCTTAAATAAGTTAATTAACTGCTGTCATCATTAAGAAAAGCAACTTATTTGGTGGTATCCAAATACGCCCTTAATTTTATCTCGATGATTTATCTCTACACGTTTGCTTACTTTACATGTGTGACCTGTACCGTTCACTCTTTATTATTTTTTTTATGCAATGACCGATCTGAGCCTAGTAGTAGCAAACTTCGAAAGCGGAGTGGCGCTAGCTGTTCCTTTAGCTGCGCTTTTCGAAGGGCATCTCCGTCCACTTCACCTGTCAAGTCTCAAGTGATTCCAAATTTATATGATAGTCGGGCAGCCTACGACGCTTGATACGCAGGCACATAGAAAATGTACACGTCGCATACATTAACTCAAATTAAATATACTAAATTGTAGAATTTACTGTCGCCAAGTTGCAATCTGAAATCAGGTTGGTTTAACGATTCTGATTCGTGGGCATATTATTGTGGTAACTAGAGGTGGGCACAAACCAAGCTAGCTCGAAAGCTCGGCTCAAATTGGTTCGTAAAAGCTCGGCTTAGATTGGTTCGAATGAAAGTTCAAACCAAATCAAGCCTTTGAGTCAAGCTCGTTTGAAAAAACAAACCAAGCTCAAACTAGGGCCAGTACCTGGCTCGGCTCAGCTCGAAGCTCAATTTGATTCAACTCGGTTTGATTCGACTCATAGATTATAAGCACACTGTTTCCTGTGGTGTGATCCACTTGAGCTTTGGATATGATTCCATTTTGGGATCATGTCCTAAAATAATATGTAAAACAGATGGGCAGCATGATAATACATATACATGATGACATGGATAATACATAATACACTATACATGAATGCACATTGTTTCCTTGCACTTGTAAAATTATGCTTAGTGTACTTTTGTTTGGAAAATACTCATACATGTCTATTTTGAAGTTGCACTCCTTTGGAGGATGTTAAACATCATATAGTAAGATTCGTTTGTACTTTTTTTTTTTTCTAACCTTTTAAATTCTTTTCTAATTAAATAAACAAGAAAAAAAAGAGTCCGTTGCCTTGTTTGAACTTGGCCTGGCCTGGTTCGAAATTTTTGACCAAACTGATTCCGGCTTGAACCAAATTTTTCTAGAGCAAATTAAACTCAGGCCACATAGGTCAGCTCGAAACCCAAACTAAACCGATCCACAAATTGCAGTGATACAAAAACAAACCAAACCAAACTCGGGCTAACTCAGCTCGGCCTGGATCCTTGCCCACCTCTAGTGGTAACGGGACCATTTGATCTTTTTCATTCCTAACCGTACAATAAATGTCCAGGAATTCCATAAATAATTAAATAAGTTTACGATCGATCGAACTAGAATTGGGATAGTTTAAATTAACTGACTTGCAACTTGTAAGCAGTTTCTGATCGCCAGCATATCATCCATCACACTCTGCCGGAGTATTATACTTTTTCTCTTGCATGAATGAAATCCATCCGCTCTTTCGTACTCTTCTAATCAGAAAGAAAAAAAGAGAAGGAAATGTGTCCGTACTTCCCTTCTGAAGCAGATGATGGAGACATGCGGACAGAACTGGTACGTGTGATCTGATGCCCCGAACGTAGATTCCCTGGGTCGATGAGTCAGGCCGGTCCCCTCCTCCGATGGGACGCATGCGTACGTTGGTGTGGACCATTGTCCATTTTCTAACAATTACTTGATTCCGTACATGTGGCTCACCTAATGGGTGATTTATCTATATTCTGAGAGAGGCATGGCTGATGAGTGGCTTGGATTTTGCTAGACGTTTCCCATAGTTCTCTGTGAATTAAGCCTCAGTTTTCTTCTCAAAAGCCAGGTCGAGTGTTAGCTCAAAAAAAAAAAAAAAAAAAAAAAAAAAAAAAGAAAAAAAAAGAAAGAAGAGAGATAGAGAGGGAAGGCGTGGTAAACATGGAAGAGAGTAAAACTGATCATCAACTGGGCCCTTCCGTCCATGGCCATGGACCTTTATTACGTATGGACTGATCCCTGCATTTAGGGATGTAAATGGGTCAGTGGATCCAATGGATACCTATACCCGACCCATTTGTTAAATAGTACAGGTTTGGGTCCAAGAACAGATCTAGTTGTTAAACAGATTTGGGTCTGATTTTCTTTATGTTAGGCCTGGCATGACTTGGCCCAATCCGAACCCATTTAGTAAGTGGGCGGGTTTAACCAATGTTTCAAGGGACCCATCCAACCTAGACCTATCAAGACCCGATTTTAAGCCTAGTAAAGAATGCTTGCATAATAGATCCAGACCTAGACCCATTAGACCCGACCAATTTATAAATGGGTCTGGTAGATCTCCCTCTACCAGACTCAATCTGTTCCACCATGAGCATTTCATGTCCCATGCAGGTCAGCTCATCATTTGGGCCACGCTGATACCGGGACCATAGATTACTGACCCAAGTGAGTCCTTATCAGTGGAGCAGTCATGTTTATGTGGGTTGGGGTCTGTTCATGGTAGGTCCCACTTGATGAATGGTCTGGATCTAGCACATGTATGCCCTGTTGGCATTGTTAGAGGATAACATGTACATGTGCGCTGATTCTGAAATTCGAGGATACTTTCTTTTGAGGCCCAATTACAGGTCCTATGTGAAACCTTCCTTGGGTTTCGATAGATCAGTGGGGCCCACCTTACAGCTACGGTTTGGATAACATGTTTGATCGATCTGGCCCATAAATTAGGTGTAATTGGAGCGCAATGTGAACATGCCATATACTAAAAATTAGGGCAGTACACAGATCAAGTGAACCACAAGTGTATGTGGAATTTGGACCGTTGGATTCTTTCTTCTATCCCTCTCCCTCGTACAAGTGTGATCTTACTGATCAGTGATCACCAGGTCACTGTCTTTTTATTTATTTATTCTGGGCTATTTCAGTGCACACTACCTGATGAATGGCTACGATCCTGACATGCATACCATCGAACAGCGGGACTAGCTATAAGCCGGTCTGGCGGACCCTGTGGATACCAGCATGCATCGAAACCCGCATGAAGAGAATCATTGATCAAAACCGTCCTTGTACGGGGGTTAATCTAGACAGGTACTCCCGGTAATAACTCAGTGCTGAAAGATTGATTTCTGACCGTTGAGATGTATAACTGAACGCGTACAGTTGACAAGACGAATTCAATATAAGCGAGGATCATTCTTTGGCGAGATTATTGGAACATGGGCCACTCAAATTAGGGCTAAAGGACGGACGGTTCTGATTCCATCTTTTTGTGTAAGCTCTCGACTCGACTAGAAATGCACGAGAAGAGAATTGATGTGGGTAGGAGATGGAAGGTGGGCCCTCGCAATCATCGAGGTGGCTTACAGCATATGTCACAGGGTTACACTTCGAGAACTCGTGCATGCAATGCATGTCTCACTCCGCAAACACCAAGAAACATGCACACATGGACATGATGTTAACTCGTGCCAAGAATAACTTATCTTTTAGTTTCTTTCATTTCCAACATCATAAATAATTATCCCTCGAGTCTCTTGTTTGGTCCTCCCCACATCCACGTCCATCATGTGGGGCTAACCTTTGATGTGGATCATTTATTGTGTGGGCTACACCTTTGATGTGTACCATTCGTCATTATGACTCGACCTATAATGTGCACCATTCATTATGAGAGGCCCACCTTTAATGTTGGTCATCCATCAAGTGAGGCGCACCATCAGTGTTATCATTCGTCATTTGGGGCCCACATCCAATATCCACAGCCCATCATGTGGAGGGCACCATTGATGTGGATTGTCCATCATGTGGGCCCTACCTATGATGTGGGTTGTCTATCATGTAGGGCTAACATTGGATATGGGCCACTCATCATTAGGGCTGGCCTTTGATGTGGATCATCCATCATGTGAGGCCTACCTTGGCATGGATCATCCATCATGTAGGGTCACCATCATTAATTGCCCATGATGTGGAGCCCACCTTTGATGTGGATTGTCCATCATGTGGGCCCCGCCTCCAATGTTTGTTGCCCATCATGCAAGGCACAATGTGAGTCATTCTTCATATTGGGGGTTGACCTTTGATGTGAATTGTCCATCATATAAGGCCACCTTAATATGGGTCATCCATCATGTGGGGCCCAACTTCAATGTCCACCGCCCATCACAGGGAATCGACCTTTGATTTGGACCATCTGTCATGTAGGCACCACCTTTGAAGTGGGTTGTACATTATACTAGCTTGCTTTGGATGTAGGCTTTTTATTATTATGGGCCAACCTTTGATGTGGACCATCCATATGTGAGCTCACATTAAAAAGAGGTCATCCATTACGTAGACTGTCCACCATGTGAGGCCTTCCTTGTTGCGGATCGTGAAAGAGAGCCTCCATTGACATGACTTTGTGAGAGAGAAGTAGAAAAGTCACAAGCTAAAAAGCTAAAAAATAAAAATTACTTAATAAGATGAGTAGCTTAGCTTTTATCACATAAGTTACTCGTACAATGATACTTACCACTAACTTAAGTAAAAGAAAGTAAATTACTTAACATTAACATAATTTAAAAATTAACTTATTTGGTGGTATTGAAATGGGTCATAATTATTTGTAAACCATCTAATTTTACGTGGGTAATTTCAGGTTTTTCTTTTTTCTTTTTCTTTTTTCCTCTCTTCACATGCATGCTCACACCCGAGTGCTTTTTTTATTTATACCACAATGGTACTCGAAAAGCTTACCATGGAGGCATGAGTAAGGACCCAATTTAAGGTTATAAATAGAAAGGTTAGGATTATCCTGTTGATTTTGGAGGCATGGCCTATCCATGGTAAAGGGCAGCTGAGCAGTTGCTTGGACCATTAGAAATGGCCCACTTTTTCGAATTACTGTACAAAGCCCCTTTCTCAGGCAATGGGATCATATACCACTAATTGTCTCATGCTACGGCAAGCGCCCTTAGGAAGTCATATAGGGTGAATTATACAAGGGAAGTTATTTGATAATCTGGCTGCGTATGAAGCTTGATAGGCAGGCAAATGGAAATGGTACGCGTAGCATACATTAGCTCAAACTTAACTGACGACTTTATAGAAACCACTTTTTGTTGACCATCTAAAAATCAAATAAGTTGGACAAAGTGTAACTTCTGGTTGATGGACACTTGTTTGTTGAAATAAAACCACAGGATATTTTTCATTATTGACCGTCCAATAAATAAATATCCATAGATCTAATAGTCGGACAATTAAATAAACAAATTTTTGGTTAAGGTATATATAAATTACTTGTATTAAACATGATTAAAACACTCTCAATTGGAAGATCCAAACCATAAAATCATGCCTTTTCTCCACTCAATGTGGACTATTGGTACATGTCTTGTTATCCATTTACATGCCAATAATGGAAAGGTTAGTTGAACATATGATGAGATTTTTTGGGCATATCCATGGTAGGTATCAGATCAATGAGATCAATGGATTGGATATACCAATTATGGGCCCCACATATACGCATTAGGTACCAAGCAGGAAAGTTCCCAGTTTGTAACCAGCAGAAAATGTGGCGTGTAATATCCAAATCCAATGCCTAATTACTGATAAATAAAATGAGATGAAATCATTTTAAGTGGCAACCAAACAGGTGGGAATGAATTATAAGATGCATTACTTCCAAAGGTATACGATCGATTTTCAATTATGAAAAGTGGGGCCATGCCTTGGTGATATGGACCGTCGGTTGCTTCCAATCGTGAAAGGGTCATGGCAACAATCTCCCAAAATTGGAAGATACAAGTCACCAGCCACCAATATTCAGACTTTTATTTTGTCAGTTGGACGTGGACTGTTTTTATTACTAACTGTCTATTTGTAGGCCAAAAATAGTAGAGCTCTGATTATCCCATTGATGAGATTTCTAGGGGCCCAAAAAAGACTAGAATCCCAAATCTTGGCCCACTTACAGAATTGCCCACTTACATATGTATGGTGAAAAGCCCCAGAAGCCACATCATACGAATCTGTGGCTAGGATTTTTCGAGGCCACATTGTACAAATCTGTGGCTAGGATCTTTTTCTACTAAGGCATCCTGATGGGGTTGCATCGGGCAAACAGCCTGGATCACTTAACCATGGGCCCCACTTGTACAAACTGAAAACCAAGTACGCTTTTTTGTATTGGGTGGATGAATGACACCCCCAATCTAATGATTGAATCCTTTTAACGGCTTTAATCAAATGCCATTTTTGGATAATCTCCAATCAATCCCTGGCACAAAAGCAGTGGGCCACTAGATTCCTTAGAGTGCAACTAGTTATACAGTGCAACTTGTGTTCTGACTCACTGCAGAATCGACTTTTCTCTTTTGTGCAGGGACTGTCTTCATCAATTACAACTTCTGTGAGGAATAATCATTTGGCTCTTAAAGAGTTTCAGACTTTTGAAGTTCTAGTAGAAGCAATACCAGGTCCCACCATGTGTTCCATCGAAAAAGTGGCAAATGTGCAGACATGTCCACTGAACAAGTAGCATACGTGCATGTGAATCTAGACCCTTGGATCATGTGTCCCGCACCAGAGAACGCAGTGTAAATTCCTCACTGATAGAACAATCTCAGTAGCTGATTTTTTCCCTGTACAAATTCGAGCATTTGAATGTATCTTCTTTTTCAACCGATGTTTGATGGCTACCAATCAGTGTGATTTGTGGGCTGCGCCCATCTCTGGAATGACTTACATGCATACCACTGAGATTGCATACCATCTAGACATGCATATTGTTGTTGCTAATTTTTTAACAACAAACAAGGTGAACGAAGGACCACCTAGGATTGATGAGTGTTGTTGATCTCTTGCTAGTGAGCTGATTGAATCTTAGAGAGAGATTCTATGTAGCACAAAGAAAGCTAAGATGATGGCCCAAAATCAGTTGTTAATCCTCCCATGCCTAAGTCAGAAGAATCTGATGGAAGAGATAGACAATAGGCTTTTGTGTATTGAGTTTATATTCCTTGGGGTAGAGATGAGTGCCTCTACCTATAGCCACTGGAGAGGGATCGTGGGCTATTATCGTGTCCATGATTATGGAAGTGAGATCCGTTAGGGGGCGTGATTCTCAAAGACGTGGATCATGCTAGTATCAGCTAGAGACATATCCATCTCCTCCGGAGTTATTCCTGGACTTCTGCTTGCTGTTATGGTGGTAGCAGCTCAAGTTAGTTCGTTGATGGTGTAGGCTGAGGCCGAGCCCTTAGCTCGTTGGCCTTGTCAACAAATAACCTAGTTAGGGTTATCTTTAATGTATCCAAAATGCCATTCATTAAGGTCAATCTATCATCGCATCATTTTTGGTCCTTGGCTCTCTTCCTTCCTCCTACCCGTCATGTAGTCAACTATAGTGGTCGAACCAAAGGGCCTGTACTTGGGCCGTGGCCTTTAGGCCCCACGTGTTCTCCTTAGGACCTAGGTCAGCTCAAATTTTACCCATAGCACATATGTTCTTAAAGCATGATGAATCATGCCCGGCAAGAGTACATCTCTATTGTGCAACGTGACAAATTATTGACATTTTTAGCCCAAAAGCATTTTTGGACAAGGAAAGCTTTGCGGTACATGTTCAAAAAAGACAAAGGGTATTTAGGAAATTTAAAAATGTATGGCCAAGACTACTTGTTTTACTGTACTATCCTCCTTTTTTACGTTGATAAAATTTTATACTCTGGCTTATTAAGTTTGCCAGGGCACTAAAAAAAAATTCTATAAACGCAAAAGACGACGAACCGGCATTAAAGTCTATAAATGGTGGGTTTAGATTCAGGTTGATTTTCATTCATCGATTTGATTTTCTAATTGATTGGTTGGTGGATATAGTTAATAGATGGTTAACTAAAAATGGTCAATAATTTAATTTTAACAAATAAATTCTTGTTACTAAGAAAATAAAAACATTAAATCAATCTGAGATTTTAAAAATAACCTACTAAATCTAATTTTCACAACTTTAACGGTCCAACTGGGCTAATACAAGCCTTAGGGTACCAGAGTAGCAACCTCACACTCTGCAATGGCATCGGATAATGCAATTTTATAATCTTTGAACTCTTCCACATCTTGTAAGGTTGTGGTACTGAGGTGAAGACACGTCATGTCAGTACCACAACTAATGGTACTGAGATATTGTGAGGCTCACGTGGTGTGTGCACATGATCTGCTTCACCCATCGTGTCAGCCCCCTTCATGTTCACCATAAAGCTAAAAGGTATGGTATGATTCATGGCTAAAGTGGGCCACGCCATAGAGAACAATGCCAAATCATGGCAAAAGAAATCTATAAATTCATATGAAGTGGCCCACCTAAGTCTTGGAATGGCCTGATTTTTGGGTGCCCTGAACTCATGGAGTCTTTTTTACGAATGTCTTGGATGACATATACATAGCATGGTGGGCACTAAATCATCTGGGGATGTTCTAATGTTTGGTCGTCCGCTCCCAACCGTCCCCCATGGTGTGGCCCACATTAGTTTATGGTCGGGGCTGAATTTTAGCACCATGGTCTAAATATAGAACCTGGACCCCAACGGACGGGCACATGGGCCTGCAATAGCCCGTTCAAGCTACGTAGAATGCGAGCGTTTGTCTTATGCATATACGTTGCAAGAGTTGGTAAGCTGGCCTCGGACCTTCGTACAAGTTGGGCTAACAGCTCAGTAATCCAAACCGTTCATATGATAGGCCCAAAAGGGTATCTTTACGCAAAAAAAAAAAAATCTCCTGTATTGGGACATCGTAGCCATTGAATCTTTGGCAGTTTCTGCATTTTGTTGTCTATTTGCAGGTCATGAATTGAGAGGTCGGGAACTTCCAATATGGTAGGATTTGAGCGCATGGGGAATGCATGCCATTATATCCACGTTTTGGGTCAGTTAACAGCTCACACTTGTACAAACTTAAAAAGGGCTGCCAGTTCTAGACATATTCCGTCTGATTTCCGGACCTATGGTCTACGTGTGGCCGTATTGTAGCTGGGGGCCACCTTTTGTACTGCTTCAGTGCTTACACGTCCTGCACTATTGCCAGTTTGTCGCGGATTGGGTACTACCCGGCCTGTCTCCATGGCCTCTCGATGAACACCAATGGCTTTTATTCACACCTGTGTTAGTCATGCAACGCACCCACAGGGATAAACACAAGATGCACACTGGTGGGGTTAGTATGTCTCTTTGGCACTTCAACGTGAGACCTGCTGTTGAAACGCCTAAGTGTCTTCCAACTGGGCTAGCAGACCAGATATCATTTTACCATATCATTTTAGGGTGCAAGGCAAAAAAATGAGGTAGATGGAAGACCCAAGTGGACCACATGGTGATGATAATGACACCCACTGTTGAAACCTTCCTGAGGCCCACCTGATTTTTATTTTCCATCGAACCTTTTTATAAGTTCACATGGAACTAAATAAAAGGAAAACACATATATCAGCTTGATTGAAACTTCTGTGGCTCCCAAGATTTTTAATGGTAAGAATCATTATCACCACCGTCTGGTCCACTCTGGTCAACTTGAGCATTGGATCTGTGTCATTTTTAGGCATATACCTTAAAATAATTTTGGAAAAATGGAAGGATGGAATGGATAAAACCTGTAAATCATGGTGGCCCCTCAGAACTCCTCGTGCAGAGGCTGGGGCAACTATGAAGAGCCACCATGATCTATGGATTTTATCCACACTGTCCATCCATTTTAACGTATCATTTGAGATGATGAGCCCAAAAATGAGGCAAATCCAAGGCTCAAGTGGACCACACCAAAGGAAGAAGTGGTTCTAACGACACCCACATTTGAAAGCTTCATAGGGTCAAATGTGATGTTTATTTGCCATTTAATTTCCTCATAAGGTTATGTAGAGCTGAATTAATTAGGGGAAAACAATATTAGCTTGATCTAAAACGTCTGTGGCCACTGACAAATTTTCAGCATTAGATGTTTAATCCCCACTGTGTGGTCCATTACTTGAGCCTTAGATTTGCCTTATTTTTTAGCTCATAATTCAAAATATATGGAGAAATGGACGGATGGTGTGATAAAATCCATACATCATGGTAGCCTGTATCCGCGCCCACGGAATCCTAGCATGTGTACTAGGCAGCCCAAAATGGATGGACATGGATTGCTTTCAGCAAAGAAGATCCTACACTGGGATTCTAGTGGGGCACACCTTTTTTGGAGCTCATTTCTGGACATGTGACAAAAACTGAATTGGATCCAAGATTCAAGTGGGCCACACGGCAAGAAATAGTGGAGATTGAATGATCACCGTTGAAACATTCATATGGCTACAAAAGTTTTGTATCATGCTAGGTTTTTTGTGTTTATAGTTAATCACAATGGGAATGACCTTATAAATGATCCAGATGGCATATAAACATTAAGGTGGAGCCCATGGAGGTTTCAACGGTAGGAATTCTTTCTCAGTTTTTCCTCTCATTTGGCCCACTTGAGTCTTTTATCCGTCTTATTTTTGGTCGCATGTCCTGAAATGAGCTCAAACAACTGATGGATGAGGTGGAATTATTACAAACATCACGATAGGCCCCACCTAGCTTCCCAGTGCAAGAACTTCTTGGGGAAGGCTTTCTTGGAAATCTGCTTTCGAGATACATAGAGGGCTTCACACCACATGTGCTAACTAGAGCTGTACATGAGTTGAGTATGCTCGAAAAACTCACTCGGCTTAAAAATGCTCGACTCGGACAAGGTTCGAGTGGAATACGAGTTAGATTTCTAAACTCGAAAGATGTTCAAGCGAGTTTTGAGCAAGGGCCTGCTCGACTCAGCTCGACTCAGAATCTAACTCGTACTTGACTCAGACTCAGACTTGAGAGTATAAATACTTGAAAAAAATGAAAACCTAATTCTTCACAGCACTAAACAAAGGGAAATGACAAATATCAGCTTGATTGAAACTTCTGTGGCTCCCAAGATTTTTAACGGTAAGAATCATTATCACCACCGTTTGGTCCACTCTAGTCAACTTGAGCATTGGATTTGTGTCATTTTTGGGCATATACCTTAAAATAATTTTGGAAAAATGGAAGGATGATATGAATAAAACCCGTAAATCATGGTGGCCCCTCAGAACTCCTGCCCGTGCAGAGGCTGGGGCAACTCTAAAGAGCCACCATGATCTATGGATTTTATCCATACCGTCCATCCATTTTAATACATCATTTGAGATGATGAGCCCAAAAAAGAGGCAAATCCAAGGCTCAAGTGGACCACACCAAAGGAAGAAGTGGTTCTAATGACACCCACATTTGAAAGCTTCGTAGGGTCAAATGTGATGTTTATTTGCCATTTAATTTGCTCATAAGGTTATATAGAGCTAAATTAAGGGGGAAACAATATTAGCTTGATCTAAAACTTGCGTGGCCACTGAGAAATTTTCAACATTAGATGTTTAATCCCCACTGTGTGGTCCAGTACTTGGGCCTTAGATCTACCTCATTTTTTAGCTTGTAATTCAAAATGATATGTAGAAATGGACAGATGGTGTGATAAAATCCATACATCATGGTAGCCCTGTATCCAATCCGCGCTCACATAATCCTAGCATGTGTACTAGGCAGCTTGAGATGGATGGACGCGGATTGCTTTCAGCAAAGAAGATCCTGCGCTGGGATTCTAGGTGGGGGCACACCTTTTTTGGAGCTCATTTCTGGACATGTGACAAAAAATGAACTGGATTCAAGATCCAAGTGGGTCACACGGCAAGAAACAATGGAACTTGAATGATCATCGTTGAAACATTCATATGGCTATGAAAGTTTTGCATCTTGCTAAGTTTTCTGTGTTTATAGTTAATCACAATGGGAATGACCTTATAAATGATTTGGATGGCATATAAACATTAAGGTGGAGCCCATGGAGGTTTCAACGGTAGGCATTTCTTTCCCAATTTTTCCTCTCATGTGGCCCACTTGAGTCTTTTATCCGTCTTATTTTTGGTCGCATGTCTTGAAATGAGCTCGAACAACAGATGGATGGGGTGAAATTATTATAAACATCACGGTGGGCCCCACCTAGCTTCCCAGTGTAGGAACTTCTGGGGAAGGCTTTCCAGGAAATCCACTTTCGAGATGGATAAAGGGCTTCACACCACATGTGCCAACTAAAGTTGTACACGAGTTGAGTATGCTAGAAAAACTCGCTCAACTTAACTTAAAAATACTCGACTCGGACAAGGTTCGAGTCGAGTACGAGTTAGATTTCTAAAGTCAAAAGATGTTCAAGCGAGTTCCGAGCAGGGGCTTGTTCGACTCGGAATGTAACTCGTACTCGACTTAGACTCAGACTTGAGAGTATACCCCCCCAATTCCTAGCACCCACCTCTTGTTCGGCGTCTGTTCATATTTGTTTGCTTGTCTAGTGAAGGTCAGTAGCCCCCCCCTCTCTCTCCTCTCTCTCTCTCTCTCTCTCCCCATCGCTCCCTCTCTCCCTCTCTTTTTTTCATTGGTAATGGTTCATCCCGTCCAGCCATGACAGCCCAGCCAGACGTTGCCATGGCCGGTAGTGCTTATATATATATATATATATATATATATATATATATATATATATATATGATAAGAATAATTATATATTATATATTATATTATATTTTTATTTTAAAATAAATGTTAAAACCCTAATTGTGTGGGCTGTCTAGCTGCTGCCATGGACAGTTCGTTCGACTACTACCGGCCGGGCTGTCCATTATATATATTATTTATAATTTTATATATTTAATATATAATATATAAATATATTATATATATTTAATAATAATTATTATATATTGTATATATATATATATATATTGTATTAAATTTTTTTATTTTAAAATAAATGTTAAAACTTAAAGCTCTAATTGTGTGGGCTGTTCGGCCGCTGCCATGGACAGTCCATCTGACCGGGCTGTCCATTATATATATATATATATATATATATATATATATATATATATATATATATATATATATATATATTATACAATGTAATTAAATGGATGGATGGATGATTGATTAGATGGATTGATTCATATTAAATTATTAGTTTATAAGTTGTTAGATTTGTTAAATCTCTTAGATTTGTTAATGTGTTAGATTATTAGATTTGTTTAATTTGTTATACAGATGATTTTTTTTTTTAATTTATTAGATTGTTACTTTTTTAAATTGTTAGATTTGTTAAATATTTAGATTGTTAGCTCATTTTTTATCTGTTAGATACTTAGATTGTTATATTCTCAGTTTGAAAGAATCGAACTTGATCGGACTCGGCCTGAACTTGAACTCGCTCGGTTTGCTGATCCCGCTCGACTTGGCCAAGTCAAGTTAAGCATCGACTAGGGGCTGGGTGGTTCGAGTCGAGCAACGAGCAGGGCAATGCTCGACTCGACTTGTGCACAACTCTAGTGCCAACACGGAACATGCACGCTAGATCCAAACTACACATCATCTGTCAGCCACCATGAAAGTTCCCCATCTCAAATTTTAGGTGGACCCACTAATTATGCATACCACGTGCGTGCACCAAACATAGATCATTGGTCAATTTCTTTTAACCATCCATTTACTCTATGCATCCATAGCCCAACCAATGATCAGACCGTCTTGAACTCCAAGGATCCCACAAGGCAGGATTCAAAACTTTTGTGGCCCATTAATGGTCAATCAACACTGTTTCCTTTGGTATGGTCTACCTGATAATTGGATTTGTTTCATTTATTGAATAATGTCATGATCAAATGATCTGGAGAAATAGATGGATGACATGGATACATAATACATACTTCAAGGTGGGCCCATGGTAACTCCACTGGTAAGGGTCGTACCGTCTTGGGTGAGGCTGGGGTCTCACCTAGCGTTCAAAAGGAAATGAGATTTTTATTGCAATAACCCTGAGGTGTGGCTATGTTTACTAAGAGTCTAATTTCTCATTTGGTTCATCTTTTTTGGCCTTTAGATGAGAAATTGAAAATTTCTAGTCGAAAATACCCCTCCTGTTGGAAAACGGACGCCTTAAATCAGTTGTATAGGGCCACCGACCGGTCGGTCACAGAGGATCAAGGCAGCAAAACTGCTGTTTAGGCCATCTAACCGGTCGGTCGATCGACCGGTAGGGGTGTCTTGTGTAACACGGATTCTTGCGCGGTTTGCAGCACAAGAGGTTTCTAAATTCGTTTTTCTTGCCTATTTAAGGGGTAATATGAGATTAGAGGTTTCTAAGGTTACAAAGGGGATTGAGGGAGCTTCTAGGTGAGAGAAAGAGCTTGAAGAAGAGGGTTTTCTTCTTGGGTAAGCTTGGGATTTCTCTTGTGGGCTCGGGTTCTTGGGTCTTCGGTTCCATATCTTGTAATTTCTAAGATTACAGTGGATTGGTGTCGCTTTGTGCCATGGTTTTTTTACTTGTGAGGGATTTTTTCACATTAAATTCGAAATGTCTATGTGTGGGTGATTGCATGTATTATAATTGCATTGTATTGCTTGTTTGATTCAATTTGTTGTTTGTGTTCGGCTTTGCTTTCGCTGCCTGCCCTCCTATCCCAACACCTTTGACCAACTCCTCCTAGGGCACTATGGATCCCCCCTGGGGCATGGTGGATTCCCCCTAAGCATATGGTGGTTAGAGGGGCATTCTCAACTATAAAATTTCTAATTTCTCGTCAAAAAGCCAAAAAAGATAAGCCAGACGAGAAATTGGACTTTTAGTAAAAATAGCTACACCTCAGGGCTATTGCAGTCAAATCCCAAGGAGGGGGGGGGGGGGGGGGGGGGGGGGGTAATTGGACCCCAATGCAACGATAAGGTGCACACCCAAAAGCGTACAGATGCATGTGTATTACCAGTCATACATTGTACGTAGCAGTGGAAGTTGGGTCAGGAAAGATATAAAGACAAGACAGAGAGATGAAAGGAGAAGAATATGTTACGTGCATTAGCATTAGAGTGGGGTATGTCATATGTGAAGGTGATTGATGGGTATTGGACCCCAATGCAACGATAAGGTGCACACCCAAAAGCGTACAGATGCATGTGTATTACCAGTCATACATTGTACGTAGCAGTGGAAGTTAGGTGAGGGAAGATATAAAGACAAGACAGAGAGATGAAAGGAGAAGAATATGTTACGTGCATTAGTATTAGAGTGGGGTATGTGAAGGTGATTGATGGGTATTTAATAGAGGGAATGGAATGGTGTGAGAAAGGGGAAAGGGAGTTTGGTCCTGAATGTCCCATGATTTCTGTGGACGGATTGGATTATCGAGGGGGGGTTGGAGCTGTTGGTCATATGGATTCCCCTGCAGAGGGCCTGACACTGGTGGACCATGGTCCAAGGTCCATTTTTCGAACCTTTCCTTGCCCTCCTTCTTAAACGTCTTCATCACTTAGATAAGGGAAACGATTTTCAATGCATACAGCCTGTCCTATATTTCTTACGTTTACTTCTCTCTCTTTTTTTTTCTTTGCTTTCTTTGTTTTTTTAATTATGGTTTTGCTTGCTTTAGCTATGCTTCTCTACGCCCTTGGGAATGCCACATCACTACCTTTCTGAATTCTTTAGGAAGCGTTCAATGAATTTTAATTTCCTTTTACCTTTCTTTTCCCTTTTGAGATTTTGACTCCGAAATTCCTGACTAACTCTGATTTTACCAAATAATACCTCCACTAATTAAAATTCGGCTGTAGTGGTTTTTTACGGATGAATGACCAAAATGACCTCTTCATTTTTTTTCTTTAAAAAAGTGGTTAAGTTGAAAATTGTGGGGACCAGCTGGCATGTGTAATATGTCCAAATCATACATCAAATGTAATCCACCATCATCATCAGACAGAAGATTAAAATGATCCAACCATAAGGTGGTTTACACCGTAAAAGAATTTACACGACCCAAACATCCAAATTCACATGTAGCCCATTTGGATTTGGTTGCCAGATTTTTAGTTTGTGCGATTATCGTGGCCTGGCGCGTCTTTTTGGACAGATTGGATATATTTGTACGCATACTGGCTCCAAGATGTGCAAGCTTTACACTGCCATGTAATTTCAAATGAGTTGAGGCACTTCTTAGTAAAATTAGATCTCTAGATCCCATTCCCCTTTTTTGAAACAAAAAATTTGACTTTAATTTTTGGGATTTGATAAGAACAAACAATTCTTCAAGAAAAAATTTGCTACACCCAAGTGTTAGCTATGCTAGCTACGCCGGGTGTAGCAATGGCCCCACCATGATGTATGTGTTGTATCCACACTGTCTATCCATTTGTTGAAATCATTTTAAGGCATGACATTAAAAATAGTAGTGATTGAATGCCAACCATTAAAAACTTCTTGGGGCCACTTGAGGATCAATCTGCCTCATTTTTGGTGTCATCATCTAAAATGGTCTCGCCAAATGGATGGACGGAGTGGATACAAGGCATATATCATGGTGGGGTCATTGCTACACCCGGTGTAGCTAGCGTAGCTAATGCATGGCTGTAGCAAAAATTTTCTCCAACCAATAATTTTTATCCGCTGGAAACTTACGAAATCTTTACCAAAATAGCCTAAGGTATTACCATTTTAAGAGAATAGTCTTGCTTTTCATGTTTTTTTTCTTTTTGACCTTCTAATACCTTTTTTTAGCTTGTTTTAGGACCAAAATGCACTTGAGTTTCACCCATACATGGGAAGCTTTTTAGCCTGGTTCCAATCCATGATGTTACATCACATGATGATTGGGCTCACTTGAAGATAAATTCAATTTGTTTATTTTCTTTATGGCCTACTATTTCAATGAAGAGAGACAAATTTCAGTCAGATATGAACTCTCTATGGCTTATAATAACCGATAACAGTGACCGTTTACTCCCAACTATTTTCTTATGGTGTGGTTTACCTTACTTGAGACCACATATAAGGTGGACCACACTATAAAAAAACTGGTTGAGAGTTAGTGGTTACCATTATCATATATTGTGGGTTACAAAGAGCTTATATCCGGTTAAAATTTGTGTCTTTTAGCTGAAATGGTGAGCCGTGAAGAAAATGATCGGATTGGATCTATCTTCAACTAGGTCTAATAATCTAATAATGTCACACTGTGCATTGGAGTTGGTGCTAAAAAGCTTTGGTGCATGTACTGGCGAAACTCATAAAGGTAAGGGCATTTTAGTCCTAAAAAGATTAAAAAATCTTAACAGATTAAAAAGAAAAAGAAATGAGAAGGGAGGCCATTATCTTGGAAAGGACATATACTAGGGCCATTTTGATAAAAAGACTAAAATGTACGTATCCAACAAGTACTTGATAGATGCATTTCGGCAATGGATCTAGACCATCCGATTGCAGGACCACCTCTTGGATGAGCTACATGCAAGAAGGTGAGCCAATTGGTCATCATACTCGTCAGATCTATAGTCCATTCCTAACGTGTCTAAAAAGTCGAGAGCATTGTCCTGGAGAATGGCCTATGGATTTAGTGGTTATAAACACCAAATTGCTGCAACTTTTTGGCATTTCCCCATCCATGAGGTCGGCTACGATTAATTGACATATGGCTAATGTTATTGGTTATAGGGTTTATAACACATTGGGATCCTGACCCTTGCATTTTTATCTTTCAAAGTAAGGAAATTTTACAAAAGAATACTTAATATAGAATTTGCATTCTGCTATCTTTTATAAAAAGGTTTTCAATAGGCCACCACCCAATTTAAGTAATTACCACTAGGGTACCGTCCCTTATATTTCCTTATAAGCTGGTCGGAATGGGCATGCGAGGAAAGGAGTCTCAAGTCAATGGGTCCCACTATGATGCTTATGTGAAATCCACCCTGACCACTAGGTGCATCACACCATGTTAGTCCCCGAAGCATATTATGAAGTGACCTCAACATGCTACTCATTATCAGGATTTTGTGAGGCCCACTGTGATGTATGTGTTTTATCCATGCTGCCCATCTATTTTTCCAGCTCATTGTTAGGCATTAGCCCAAAATTGAAGCATATCAAAAGCTTAACGCATATTGAATGCCGCTGCTTTTAAAGTTCTTGGGGCTATATAAGTTTTGGATTAAGCTAATATTTGTGTTTTCCCTTCATATAGATCTATGTAATCTTATGCACAAGTAGGATCACAAATAAACATCACTGTGCGCCCTAGGAAGGTCTCAAATATGGACATCATTACCCCTACTGTTTCTTGTGGTGTGCTCCACCTGAGCTTTTATTTTGAGCTCATGCCCTAAAATGAGTTAGCAAAATAGTTGAACAATTTGAATAAAACACATAATCACGGTTGGCCCCACAGAGTCCTCACACCATGTAGCTACATGGTGTTAGGGTCACTGCACAATCTGTATCTATTAGGCCGAGGGCCCAAAGTCATATCTATCCGTGATTCAGGTGGGACCACATGATTGGAAACAATGAAGAAGGTAATGCTCACCCTCCATTTTGTTTCCCTAAGCCTGAACCACATATGGGTTTGATTTCTAGGCCCTAAGACTAAAGTTTAGTTTGGCACTTAATTGTTAGAGTGGATTTTATATAATCATCATGATGCGCTCTATACAAATCAAAATGGACATCTGTTTCCCCAACTGTTTCCTTTAGTGTTGTCCACTTGCATTAGAGGTTAACCTGATCTTTTGCCCTAGGCCTAATGTGGGATTATACATCTAATGATTAGAGTGGATCTCACAGACACATCAAAGCGGGGTCCTGGAATAAAAAGGATAGGCATCCATCTTGCACCTGTTCAGGTAGGAAAATATCAAAAAGAGGTCTCGTATCCAACTTGTTGGATTATAAGTTTATGTTCCAACCAGCTAATGACTTAAAACTTTTCATGTGTGTACAACATGCCTCTTGCACAATAGGTTGCTGAATCATGAGCATCCCCTATTAGAAAACCCAGTCGCAATACTAACTGAGTGTACCCCATTTCTATTTTGCTATTTATCAATCACCAGACATTATTTTATATGGTGTGGTCCACTTGATAAGTAGGGCTAACTTTTGCACTAGGCAATCCTAAAGTGGGGCCAACCTACATGCACTAAAATTATATATGATTGGGGTGCACCATAAGCTATGGACTGACTGGTTGGTCTAATGACTTCGATTCAAATAGGACATCCGCCCTTTAATTTCTTATGAGGCCACCTTGATGTGTATGTAAGATCCACCAGGAACATTAGATATATGATCCTATGTTAGGTCTCACGCCAAAAAATCAGGCTGACTTGTGTTTCATGTGATCACACGAAAAAGAAACATTGGAGAGACATCTAGCCTTGATTTTTACAAGGCCCACTGCAATGATTATATGAAATCAATTCCAACCATTAGATGACACTCTAAAATTAGCCCCGAGGCCCAAAAATCAGTACCATCCACTGTTCAAGTAGGCCACTACAAGGGAAGCAGTTTGGAGGGTGAATGCTTGCCCTGTTTCCAACCGTTTAATCTACCTGAAATGCAAATAAGGCTGATTATTGGGCCTTGGCCGAGGAAGCGGATTGCCTACTGAGTAACTTAGCACGCTGAGTAAACTCTGCGGGGTCTATCATGATTTATGTATTTCATTCACGTTGTTCATCAACTTTAATAGATAATTTTATGGCTTGAGATCAAAAAATGAAGCATATAAAATTCTTAAGTGGACCACATTACAGGAAATAATGTGAATTGAACTTGTACCATTGAAAATTTTTTAGTAGCCTTGGAAGTTTTGGATCAAGTTGATATTTGTTTTTTCCCTTCATCAATGTATGTGTGATCCTGTGAACAGATTGGATGACAAATAAACATCACTGCAGGGTCCTAGAAAGGTTTCAACGGTGGACCCACCGTTTCTTGTGGTACTTGAGTTTTGGATACGCTTCAATTTTGGTTTCAACCCCTTAAATGATATGGAAAAGAGGATGGACGGTGTAGATAAACTACCCACATTTACAGTGGCCCCAACTAAGTATGATAAGAAAGTACTGATTAACTTAGGACGCAATCCGATTTCCTTGGCCGAACATGGGGTGACCCAACTAGTGGTGGTGTGAATTTCACATAAGCATCATGGTGGGGCCCACCGGTAGTGGACCCCTTTGAATACCTTTTTGGAAAAAGGTATTGGAATCTAAATTCCACACTAAATAGGTAGTTTTTTTTTTTTTTTTTGTAAAATTCCCATGAGACTATGGAGCACATCACTTATATTGTTGAGTATCAACTCTGACACTTGGCAGGCTGATGGTCAATAGACTCAATACCCAACCATTAAACTATTGTACACGTGGCATACAGTGCCACATAAAGTCCAATTAAACCATTCTAGATGCACTTCAGATGGATCATGGTCCAAAAGTTATACTACTTTTTAGACTTTAAGTAGTCAACTCTCGAACATTTATTGGACAGTCCAGATGAAAAATAGCCAATAGTCCCATTTCGGCCAAATGTGTGCAGGAATCAGAGGCTAAGATTGTTCCACCAATCTGACTTCTCAATGATACCTATTTGAAGACTTGAATTTGATTTAATGTATGCCATTTGTAATTTAAAAAAAAAATCCGATTCCCTGCGTATCAACCGTCACAGTGTGGCAGAGTATCAAATCACTCCCTTATTTTTTTTGAATCCTTTTTTCTATGTAGAAAATGGGTATTATTTCTTATCACTATTTTTAAAATGTAAGGTATGCACAACAGTCATTTCTTGCAAATGACAATCATATTTTTATTTTTACAGTTGGCTTTGCTTTTACCAGCTTGATTTTCTTGTTTTTATGCATATCCATGTGGGGTTGGGGTCCATCAAAAGGCGACAGATTGTTGCAGTGCTTGACAGGATCAGTGAACTGGGAAAACCAAGGGTGGAAGAGGGCGCCCTTTTACCTCACTTTTTGAATCAGACACGCACAACCGTCTTACTGACTTCCTCACGTGCCAGCCCTTTTCACCCGCCCTTGGGTTATTTGCGACTCTGGCTGAGTGTGATGGCTGACACTCCGGCAATCAGACGTTGTTCATGTGGCATCCGTTAACTCAAACTAAACCGTCCAAATTAAATGATCTAGTGTAGATAGGTCATAAGCCAAAAATCAAATATCTTGACTGAT
Source organism: Liriodendron chinense (assembly GCA_003013855.2). Classification (NCBI taxonomy): domain Eukaryota; kingdom Viridiplantae; phylum Streptophyta; class Magnoliopsida; order Magnoliales; family Magnoliaceae; genus Liriodendron; species Liriodendron chinense. The sequence continues at coordinate 5,093,353 of PVNU02000637.1, read as the reverse complement.
TCTAAAAGCTGATTAATGGACATTTTCTAATTAAATTTGGACCGCCAATTTTTTTTTCCATTTTTGAAGTCCATTAAATGTCCACCAGTCATCAGGTTAGTAAATCAAGCCATTTATGGGGCATCTAGTTTTTTGTTACATGATTTGGATGGTTGATTTTAATTTAAATGCTTGCCACGTGTGCAATTTCCTAGTGCATGTGTATCATAGACTGTAGTTTGCAAGAGTATCAGAGTTTTCTTTGCTATTTACTTTTCACCGGACCTTTTTTAAGTTTTAAATGTGCTAGACTCCTATGAAAGTTCACGATCCGTCGTCCATCACATGGCATGATTGTATGGGCAATCCATACCTACCAAATGAATGATCTTGCTTTGGAAGGAGCATATGCAACTAATCACACTGAGAAGATGATAATAACCATTTGACTTATCCCATTGAATTTGGACCGCAGATTGTTTTACCATTAACCATCCGTTCGATGTCCACCAATTTGTTGGTTATGATCGCTTGATCTGTATGATTTTTGATCCTTGCTCCATCCACAACGTGCCCAACAACTTGAATAGCGTGGATGTCCTTACATGCCTGCCCCATCTGAGGATGTGTCCCTACCATTTTGAAAATGATGGTAAACAATCAGTAGTGTCTTGTCCCCATTTTTCTTTGGTACACCTCCCTCTCTCTCTCTCTCTCTCTCTCTCTCAGCTTTTCCAGGGTTGAGAAGCTTTTATAAAGCTGGGTTTTGGTATTTAATGATCATAGTCCCTTCATTTGGAAGGTCTTGGGGCCATGGATGCATGAGAGAAGTGCATTTTAGAAGTGTCATTTGTGAGTAAAGATAGATTTGAGTAGCACGGTTGCACCATGGCACTAGAGGCACTTGCTTCTAATGACCACTCCAACCTCATCATCTATGACACTATATCGGCCACTGAAAACCACCAACATGACCTCTTGTTTGGGAACAATGCCTCCGATTCTGCTGTTCATGGTTCGTATTTAGAAGGGTTGTGCCCGTTCGATCTCCATGCGAACTTGGGCACGTCTTCGATGATGTTGAAGAGCTTCGCCGCGTCCAACACGGTGGAACAGAGGCCGAATTCGACTGCACAAGGTCGGAAGAAGAGGCGGAGAAGGCCTAGGATTTGCAAGAACAAAGAGGAAGCAGAGACGCAACGGATGACACACATTACCGTGGAACGGAACCGCCGGAAACAGATGAATGAGCATCTTGCCGTCTTGCGCTCTTTGATGCCTGAATACTATATACAGAGGGTTAGCCACCTTTATTTGTATTTTTGTATTTTTGTATTTTTTTTTGATGTCTTAGTATTTTATTTTTGAACTTGGAAGGTTTTGTTTTTTCATTCTTCTTTTTTTGTGCTGTGTTGCAGAGTGATCAAGCTTCCATTGTAGGCAGTGCCATTGATTTCGTGAAGGAGCTTGAACAACGCCTCCAATCTCTAGAGGCTCATAAGATAACACTTCGGCAACAAAAAATAGAGAGAGGAGGAGAACATGACATGACCCTTAGCACAACCGCTGCCACCGCCAACGACAATGACTTGGGTTCGCCTCCTTTCGCGCAATTCTTCACCTACCCTCAGTACACATGGTGTCAAGTTCCAAGAGAGTATCCGGTTGGGAAGCAGCGGGCCGTGGCTGACATCGAGGCGACGATGATTGACACCCATGTCAATCTTCGAATCCTCTCAAGGAAAAGATCAAGGCAACTCATTAAGATGGTCACCGGATTTCAGTCGCTCCGGCTTACCGTCCTTCACCTCAGTGTCACCTCCTTGGATCCACTTCTGCTCTACTCTTTTGGCGTTAAGGTACGTAGACACATAACTCTTATATGCAAATATGCAGATTCGTATACAGTCTATGTAGTGAGGTTGGTGAAGCCCACATGTAACAGTTCATGACAATATGGAACACATGTGCAACATCCAAGCTTTTCATCAGGTGGGTCCCACCGTTTGGATCTTCAGGACGCAAAAGTCCGGACGTTCACTCCTCTGGTGGGTCAGGGTACAAAACAAATGGATCTCCTGCATAACGTCTTGCAGTGCCCGTTTGTTTTGCACACTGACCATCCTAGGGAGTGAAATGACCGGATTTTCGGACTAAAGGGGACCAACCACACGCTTGTGGCCTTAGCATATACTTCATCATGCATCATGTAACTTGGCGAATCTGAAACATCAATAGAGACCATATATATATATAGTCCATCTCACAATTAATGGGCCATCCAGCCAACACCAGAAGGCTTGGATGGTCTTAGCCATACTACCAATGGTCACTTTTTATATAACCGTTCCTTTTCAAGAACACTAGATGGTTGATAGAGAGAATGGTATGCCGCTGTGTGGTCACTATATATCTACTTCTATGATTGAGCCTTTTCTCTTATTACTTATCTACTACTTAAGGATGGTGTGATAAGTGAGATCTTGGCTTGGTGGGCCATGAAGAGTAGGGCGGACTTAAACTGAGTGTCCAAACCGATGAGTATATTATACAAGTGTCCAATACAACTAATTTGTACCATAAGTCGATGCAACTATTTGTATACGATCACAAGTACCATACAAGTGTGTAATACAACTCATTCATAACATAAGATAATGCAAATAGGTATACAGCCTCCCCCTCTTATACACAGACACACAAACACATGTGCACGTGTGCCAAATCCAACCCCTGCATCCAAGCGTGGACATATCTTCACCTAAAAACCAGGTGGGTCCAATCAACTGGTGGGCTACAAAAATGTATGGTGGATTTTGTCCGATTGGTGAGTTTTAATTTCTAATTGTCCATTCTTTCCATATATTTGGCCCACCAAATGACTGGACTGAACTACTCTTCTATGCCAAGTCATCGACATGGTGGGGCTGGCCTGATTCATGTCTTGGATGTGGCACGTGTGTTCTACCCTAGCTCGTGGAATCATCATATATACGTACCTTTCATCATGTGTGTCCCATTTATGAGTTTAAACGGAATTTATCTGCGCTGGCAGAGCGTGAGTTTTCAGCATGCATGCATTCAGGGCGACGTATCACACGAGTTAATTCGTCGGAACCGTAGAATCCATCGTAGGTGGGCCATAACCTGAAAATCAGATTGATAATACTATCCTAACCTTTGATTAACAAAAAAAATTTAAATTTTTATTTAGACTGGATTAATTTCCAATAGAGATCCACCAATCGACCTAAAACGTCGGTTCCATGGAGATTTTAGTTTCTCTAACCAATATAAAGTGGGCCCCACGAATTGGACGGTTTAGTTTATGTTAAATGTATGCTACCTTTAAATGCATACGTGAGAACATTACACTCTGCAAGAGTATTATAGTTTATAGAAAAGATTTGGTACTCTGGCAGAGTATGATGGATGAGACGCAGGCACTTAATAATTGTGCATGTGGCATACAATTAAGTCAAACTAAACCATCCAAAAATATGATTCTCAGTTTAGATGTAACGACAACCAAAAAACAAAGCTTATTTGATTGTGTGACTACCTGATTAGTCGACATTTATTGGACGGATAAAAATGAAAATATCCAATGGTCCCATTTCAACAAACAAGGGACCACTAATTAGATGTTGACATTGATTTGATTTGGGATCGTGACTTAGAGACAGTGAATTCTACAACTTTGGTTTAATTAGGGTTAATGGGTGCCACGTGGATAAATTTGGAGTGCCTCAGTATCAAGCGTCACAAGCTATTGGAGTATCATTTAATATATACTTTGTGGAACGAAACGAATCGAAGTCCCGTTTGACCTTGGAAATGTGGCAGGGAATCTCCTTCTATTCATCGATAATTTCATGGCAAACCTCATTGCCTTGGAAAGGTAACAAATTATTAGAGTTATTAGAGAAGTGGGATACTTCTCCGGGCAGTGTTTTTTATTTTATTAATTTTTTTAAGGAATTTGTTACAGTGATATATATTTATTTATTAATTTAAAATAAATATTTTAATAATTTATTTTCAACGACATTTTTCCCATAATATCCCAATAACAACCTCGAACTTCGAAAATCTTCTAAGTAATTATCAAGACTAGAAATTGCCAAGAACAATATTTGTCACCATGCTGCTCGCTAAAGTGAAAGAGAGTATTATGCATTGGGCGGTCATGTGGACAATCATTTTATTTTCGAATATTTTATTAATATAAATAAAAAAGTGAGTGGAATAACACAAACTCTAATTTTACACTAACACTGCTAATTGAAAAGCCCTCCCTTCTTATTCTGAGTTACGAATCTACACCAGATGACAAAGATACTCTTACCTACGGAATTATTCCATTTGTTGCATGGGCCACACCCATCTAAAGGCCTCCAAATTTACACAGTGAGGCATTGGATGGTTGGATCACCTTGGTGGAAGTCTTCTAAACCCACCTGCTTCTAAACTAGTGGACCACCTTTGGAGCGGACCAACTCTAGTTTTTAGAAGGGACATCTACATGACTTAACCGGCCTGATTGTGATGTGACTAACAGCGTGGGCGGGTGTTCTAACAATGGGGTGTGTGAGCTAACCCGTAAAAGAAAAGAAAAAGAAAAAGACTTACCCCATGAATTTAGAGGTTTTTTTTTTTTTTTAAATTTTTTTGGTTGCCATTGTTTTCTATTGTGGGGCCCACCTGACACAATACCCAATAAGGAGCGACACCAGCTATATTGGTAATGAACCGTATCATGCAGATGTGAATTGGCCGTAATCAAGGTTTCAGGAATCCCTGAAAGTGTCTCAGTGAAAATGAGCTGTGTGACAAGGGATAAAATCATCATTTCAACATGGGAGAATTTTTAAAGTGATTTATGCACCAGCTTCTGACATATGCACATGGCTTATTTTCATCTGGCCTCTTACAGGCAATTTAGTCCAATATATGTTGTCATATGTACCCCAATCCAAACCGCTGAAATAGTGGGTCTCGCTGTAGATGGAATACAGTCCCAAAAGCAATTCAAACCGCTGAAATAGTGGGTCTCGCTGTAGACAGAATATAGCCCCAAAATCAAATTGCTTGGACGAACCCAACCTCATTTTAATGGACATCTCACCGTTGAGCACATTTTCATTAATTTGTTGGTCAAAATAGACCAATGGGCGGGCCAGTTATGATCATGTGCCGGGCCGATGATCTGAACAGTTTGAACAGAGGTAGGTGATATTAATGGTCACATCCTGTCAAGATTATAAAAGTTCATCACTAGTAGTAAAAAAATGGGGATAGATAAGGTAGTTGCATTAAGAGGTATTAGTTTCCTCTTTTGAGTGATGGGAATATTCGCATTTTCATGCCTAAGTTTCGAATTTTGGACATTCATTCTCACTGCAGGTAGAGGAAGGATGCCACCTGAGCTCGGCAGACGACATAGCTAGTGCAGTTCACCACATGCTCACAATAATTGAAGAGGAAGCTGACCTGTGCTCAATGCAGGAACCTCTCCAACTATCAGTCTCCCAACTCCCGTGAAACTACAAAAATGCCATTAGTCCAGAAATTATTTGGAAATTTCCAGGGGATTTTCAGAACCAACCACCCTTTTTATGAGTTAATTGGACAGAACCACCTAAATATTTCCGGTTATATCTCCGCACTCATGTCTTTTTTATTTCATTACTTTCCGTTGTATCGAAAATGACGAAAATGCCCTTGATATTTGAAATGATGGTTCTGACAGCGTCTAGCTAGAAGAAATGGACGGTTACCACTGATTATGGTTATTTTCATCATTTTCAAAGAAGGCAGACAGCAGTGACTTCAATAAGATGGAAAGCGGTAAAATAAGAAGTGTATAAAAATGTAGGTGTTGAAATCTAACCCATTTTTGGGTGGTTCTGTCTTAATTAAGGCAATTTCGAATAGCATTGTAGTTCAGATTGTTTGCAACCTTGTACAGCTCTGGCTTGCTGCTTCTCTTCTTTACTAAGCTGATGGTGGTTTGGAGGATGCGGGTGCCTCACCTAAATAGCATGCAGCGGCTTGCCGGAACCATCCATGTGGGCCGCATTGTTGCGTACATTAGTTGATGAACCAGTTTCTTAGTTGATTTGGGATTCAATGTAATAGAATGGCTAGGGTTTTTGTGGTGTGGTGGTTTTAGCATGTTTAGGACTTCTGGCTTAGCTCATACCTGTGCTACCTGTGTTGGGTTAGATGGATACATACATAGTTATGTGTGGAGTGAAACCTATCACATGTACGTGTTGAATAAAATAGCATAATGTTTTCGTTTGTGGCCATTTTCTTTATGAATTTTAACCTAGAAAATCCTCAAAATATATGATATTTTGAGAAGATGCTTTGATGTTTGATATTTACCAAAACACTCCTCTGGACAAATAGAAGGTGAAAAGTAAAAGTCTAATTTATTTTTAAGAGAAACTCAATGTAGAACCTAAAACTCTACCTCCTGGCCCATGCGGAAGGTATTTTCTTCACTAGAAAAAATTGGAGATAAATGGGCCCCATTGTGATGTATTTTCAAAATCCACTCTGATCATTAGTTAGATGACCCACTTTTAAGTGTAGAGCTAAAAATGATCCCCATCTATGATTCAGGTGGACCACATGATTGGAAACAATGAATATGGCGACACCTACCCTTCTAACTATTTTCCTCGGTGTGGCCCACCTGAATCATTGATTGTTCTGATTTTTGAGACTTGGAATTTTTTTTTGTATAGCATCTAATGATTCAAGTGGATTTCACATAATCATCACAGTGGGCCCTATAAAAAATCAATAATAGATGTCCCGTTCCCAACTGTTTTCTTTGGCGCCACCCATCTAAATCACAAGTCAGCCTGATTCTTTTGGTTATATATGGGCGTGGGATTACACATCCAATAATTGGAGTGGATTTCGCATACACATCACCGTGGGTCCCATGAAAAATACACAAGGTGTTGCTCTCCCAGCTGTTTGAAGACATTTCCGCTAAAAAATTAAAAAGATTTTTTTTTTATAGGAGTCAACCGATCGTATAGGGCCTATTGTGGTGATTATGTGAAATCCACTCGGACTAATAGATGTCATAAAATAATTTACGACCGAGCAATAAATTTAGACAATCCATGATCCATGTGGGACATACTGAAGGAAACAGTTTGGAGGGTGGGCATCATCCTATAAACTGTTTCCACCCTCCAAACTATTTCCAATTGTGGGGTCCGCCTAAATCAGGGATGGAAATCTTGGTTTCTAAGCCTTCTGCCTAAAATTGTGTCATACAACTGTGGTTGAAGTGAATTTTGGAAACACATCAAGTTGGGTTCCACTTATAAATTATCTTTTGCGGAAATCTCTTTAAATAGTTGGGAGAGGGAGGTAACCCCTTGTGGTCCGAACACATCACATCATGGTGGACCCATAAAAAATGGGCAGAGGCCTCTCTCTCCCAACCGTATAAAAAGATTTCTGCAATTATATTTAATTTTTTTATATATTTTTTTTAATTATTTTTAAATTTTTATTTTTTCCTTTTTATGGAGGGTGGAACCCATCCCCTTGTTTCTGAATCCATACCAACCCCATTGATGTGACTCAATTTTATGTATAGGTTTCAACAACCATCCCCATCCGTGATTTAGGTGGGCCACATGATTGAAAACATTGTACAACATCCCACTTTTTTATGGGGCCTACCGTGATGTGTATGTGATCCAACAGCTAGATGTGCAATCCTACAATCCTATATTAGCCCATAACTAAGAAATTAGGCTGATATGTGATTTAGATGGGCCACATCAAAGGTGATAGCTGGGAGAGTGGTGCACCCGGAAGGTTGTGAGATTGAACAACTCTCTCTCACGGGGATAAATAATCCGAATTTCGGATCTGCAGGGATTCATCAACCTATCTTCGTCGAATCCACGACGGGATGTCTTGAATCCATGATGGGATGTCTTAAATCTACAAGACCTTCTCTTTGAATCCACGAAGAATGACTCGAATCCACGAGCAAGCAGGAGAAAACTCTAAGTTTTTATTCAAAATATATCAAAGATGTCTAAAACGAATTCAAAACAATATTAAATAGTAAAAGAAACCCTAATCTACGTAGCCTAGGTGTCCTAATTGCAATAGGAAACTAATTAAACCAAAATGGGAAGAAAATCATTCAGAACGAAAAGTTTGAGCGCACAACTGTGTGTCTGTCGACCGGTTGGCAGGGGTGCCGACCGGTAGGTCTGGGCACAAAATAGTCCAGAGAGTTCCGGGGGCCCCTAGACCAATTCTGACAGGTCGAACAACCGTTCGTCAGGGGGTCCGACCAGTCGGTTGACCAGTTGGTAGGGGTCTCCTGCTGCCGTTTTCCTTGGCCTACGTGGCCCTTTCTTCGATCCGATCTCGGGTCCTTTTGGGCCCACTCCTGGGTTCTCTTCATGGCTCTTGCCTTACCTCGATCGAGGGGATGCCTCACTACATCAGTCACCCCTTCTTGAAAGAAACTCGACCTCGACCTCTCGAGTTTTGTATCTATGCTTTTCTCGTCGTTGCTGTGCCATGCAACATAAGGAGAGATTGTCCTTATCCCTTGATCTGTCGGCAGCTGTCATTCAATCTTGGTGGAGTGAGGACGATTTGCCTTCCGTCCTTATTGAAGGTGGTAACATTGTCTCGGCCACGATATACGGCATCTCGATCAAATTGCCAGGGATGCCCAAGGATTATGTGGCAGGCATCCATGTCAATAATATCACAGTGTATCTTATCCCTATAAGTTTTGACGATTAAAAAGGATACAAGGCATTGTTTCTTTACCTTTATCGTGCTTCTTTTCCGAATCCACCCTATAGCGTAGGGCGAAGGGTGCAGTGTGGTCTTGAGCTTCAACTTATCCGCCATCACTTGAGACACAATGTTTTCGCAGCAACCACCATCGATAATCACATCACATGCCTTCCCGTCCACGGTACATCTTGTGCGGAACAGGTTGTGATGTTAGGGACGTACATGTGACTCGATCGTACGTGCATTACTTTACACAACCAAGGATACACCTTGATCGCCTGAGATCTAATCAGTTCCTTCTTCATCTTCATCGACTTGTTCAGCATCAACATTAATTTCTGGTTCATCTCGTGCAATCTTTGTGAAGACGACCACATTAGCCATGGGCTGTTGAGGGCACGTGTTGGATAGGTGGCTTGACTATCCACATCTGTAGTAATGGTCAGGCCTCGGTCGGCTGTAAGGATTTGGAATCTTACTTAGACTAGGCACAATGGCTGGACGTTGTGGCCTTGTTGGGCCACTACCTGGTGTAGCTTGGCGACCAAAATGGGGCTGAACACGCTCAACAATGGGCTCCTTTCCCTTGCATGTAGATGAATTCTGTGTGGGGTCCATCATAGGGGCATGAATTGAGGGATAGGAATGCACATGTGTCTTATGGAGTCGGGTCTCTGCACGGGTAGCTCGCTCCATAACTTCTGCCACTGTCCAGACTGGCATCAACTGTACTCGGTCTTGTATAGCGGGTTTGAGGCCGTCAACGAATCTCGTAGTTTGTTGGGCATCAGTGTAACGCCCCAAATCTCAAGACCTGATTATGACGTCAGGCCTTGGTATCTCGGGTATTACGGTTGCCATGCGGAAGCGTGCTGTTCGTATAACATTCTTGGCGACAGTATGCTAATGTAGAATCAACCATAGGCAATGCATAATAACAAGTAGAAGTTAATAGGATACTACTTCAACTACATATCATCATTGTCCAAAATATGAGGCACCCACATCTCGGGTGACCTCGCCTAACTCAAAAGGAAAAGTATCTCATATCGCAATATCCTGTACAATCCGGAGCCACTGCTCCCCAAAATGAGGCCGGCTAGGCCAGACTCCCCACCTAGATCTGATCATCAGCTAGCTGAAAGTAGGAGGACTCGACAAAATCCTCGAATTCGTCCTGCAGCGTCTCCTCCTCCACTAGACCTGCATCTATGGTAAGTTTATCTGGGGGCGTGTCATAACCCCACCCCAGGTGCGGGTGTGAGTGATCAATTCAGTGAGGACTATAGTTCTAAGTTTAACAGGTTATCAAATAAAGCAGAGTAGGCATTGATCGCAAGCAAAACAAGGAACTCCTAGTCTAGTGAGTTAGTGCATGAATGACATGAGTTCACATATGACGAATGTTCCGGATGTCAACGAGGAACACGAGATAGCCTGGCGCCACATCAAGCAACCGGGCACCCCAGAACCTCTAATGTGGGAATGAGAGTGAATCATCCTCAGGTATCCTGGCCTTTAACAGTAGGACAGTTACCTGGGTGATCCGTGACATGCATGCATGAGTTTAAGCTGGTATTATAATTTAGTCCTCTTTTCAAACAGCCAATTGGTGATTTCAAGGTACCGGGTGCAATCACTTGTCCAATCACTGAGCCACCCGGCTCCGACGGTGCGTCGTCAATCATCGTCGGTGGCCCACGTATCCCTTTTTCTTCAACACACAATGTATGGTTCCCTTCTTACTGATTAGCACGGAGTCCTCCCATTGTCTCGATCATACCGAGGCAGTGGGCATTCTCCGGTTTGCTCCAAGGACACTATGGGGAGGTGAACCACCCCAGCATAGGCCGACGACTCGGCCACAGTGTCCCATACCGCCATGGCCAGCCCAAGAGACTTGTCGGGATATCATTGCACATCTAACTCTCAATGGACCAAACACATCTTAGGCCCCTAGGTACCCTGGATTCGTAGGACTCTGTTGCACAACCATCAGTCATCCACATTGCCGGTTTGAGGCATAACCGATTGACACACGGATATCCGTTTGGTCTGACGTGGGCATCCAAAACCCGTGTAGCGAACTACCGCCAGCCATCCATATTCCCTGTGAATTCGGGTACGCCTCGGGCGACCCACCACTTGGGTTACCCGTCTCAGAGGATTTGGCCAAAGAATTCATATCATAACTCAAACCACACTTGATAGAAAAAATCTACACAGTGACATAATAATACTTGAATGTGTGTGCGTACTTGATAGACAACACATGTGAGCATGTTACACAATAGGAGGTCACAACAGGGCAGTTATACATTCAGTGAGTTCATTCAAGCATTTTATCAAACATATGGACTGCACAAATTTGTAATAAGTATATTCTTGCAATAAACCTAACCCGAGTGGTTCGGCTACAAATCTACCAAACTCTAGCATTCACATCAATCCTAAACTGACAGCATTTGATAATTGCAAACCTAGAAACATAATCCCGCACCTTAGGGTTTCGGGTTTTTCGTATGATCTCACAACACGAGGTTAGGGTCGGCGTATCCCGCAGCTGTGAGCATGAATACGTCGAGGTTAGGGTCGACCACCAACATTTACACTTATCAGGACCTGAGAGACGAAGACTTATACTTACCGACACTCGACCGGTGGTTGCAGCAATCGTTGGCGGCTCAACGCAATAGCGTCGATGAGTAGCAGGTTGGATTCTTGAGTCTCAAACCCTAGCTCAACCCCACCACTTCGAATCTCACTTCGCCTATGTGACCTAGCTCCCAAGACCACACTCCAAGCACAAGAGTGAGTGAATGTTGAAGGGAAATGCCTCCCCATACCTATATATAAGTCCAGCAAGAATTGGATGGCCCCATGACTTGCAATAATTAGAGTACGGTCCTTTGGAGGGCTGTTATGCTAAGTAGGTCCCACTAGGTTCCACATGATCCAAGCCCAACCGTACATAAGATCGGTTAGGTGGAGATCTACCCTGGGCCGGCCTATCTCTTGGACCAAACATGGCGATCGACCGCCCCAGTGCGATACGTGATTTAACGGTAGTCGGGCCACAATCGGATGAGCGGTCCTAGGTAATGGCTTATGGATTTATTGGTGGTAGGGGGCCTAAATCTCACAGCGTTTCAACGGTTCTAAATCCCTTCTGTGGACCATGACTCAAATAGCATACATAGAACCCCTAGACTTAGACATTTGCACAACACATGTGCACCACAATTCGAAACACAAATCAAGGGATTTAGCCCCTCGATTTGGTTTATCGTCCGCATGGGTTGACAAGCCCACTAAGGCTAAGGTCCACCTCCAGTTTGATGTCAATCCGCGATTCGCTAAGGCTTCTACGGACGATTGGCATACTCAGGGCCCCACCATGGGGTCGTAGAGTCAGATAACAGATGGGTACAAGGCTAAGCACAACTATACGTACAGTCCTTATGACGTCACCCCCCTGTAGGTAAATTTGTAGGACGTTACAATCAGTTTCTGAGAGATAGTTTCATGTAGCCAACCTACTGAATTCTGCTGCGTAGTCTTCAACAGTCCGATTGCCCTGATGGCAATTGTGATACTTCTGGAATAGAACTTGCTTGTAGTTACAGAGTAGGAAGCACGATCGAAGGAGTTGTCGCATCCAAGGCCATGACCGGATGGGCAACTTGTTTTGCCGGGTGCGGAAGAGCTGTAATTGCTCCCACTATGCCGAAGCACCCGACTTCAACATGTATTCAACAAGTTTAACCTTCCAATCTTTCGGAACTTCCATATAATTAAAGAAACTCTTTACTTGTGCTAGCCAATCCAAAAATTCCTTTATTCTAAGCAAACCATTAATGTGGGAAGTTCTCCCTTACCTCTATAGTTGTATTCGTGTTGATCTCCACAAATATTACCATGCGCTTGAGGTTGGGTAAGGATGTTTTCTACGTCGTCGTCGCTGCCATCCAAATTTGCATGATCATATCATCAATTTGTTGTTGGGAGGGCTGAACAGATTGCTGGAATGTTTCGAACCTCCACCGCGGGTGGCTAGGCACTCATCGAAACTTGTTGTTGGGCCAAAGCTGTAGCGATCCGATTAAGGGACTCTTATACTCCTTGCATCGATGCCTCAATCGATCTCTGGAGGAGTTCCATCCTCTCTGCCAAGTATTGGATCCCCTGATCACTATTAGTGGGATTGCTACCATGATTCTCGCTAGATGCCATCACTGAGGAAGAACCTCTCTCTGATACCAATTTGGTGCAGGTGGAAGGTTTTGAGATTGAGCAACTCTCTCTCACGAGGATAAATAATCCGAATTTCGGATCTACAGGGACTCCTCAACCTGTCTTTGTCAAATCCACGACAGGATGTCTTGAATCCACGAGCCATTCTCTTCGAATCCACAAAGAACGACTCGAATCCATGAGCAAGCAGGAGAAAACTCTAAGTTTTTATTCAAAATATATCAAAGATGTCTAAAACGAATTCAAAACAACATTAAAAAGTAAAAGAAACCCTAATCTACGTAGCCTAGGTGTCCTAATTGCAATAGGAAACTAATTAAACCAAAATGGGAAGAAAATCATCTAGAAGGAAAAGTTTGAGCGCACAACTGTGTGTCTGTCGACCGGTCGGCAGGGGTGCCGACCGGTAGGTCTGGGCACAAAATAGTCCAGAGAGTTCTGGGGGCCCCTAGACCAATTCTGACAGGTCGAACAACCGTTCGTCAGGGGGTCCGACCAGTCGGTTGACCAGTTGGTAGGGGTCTCCTGCTGCCGTTTTCCTTAGCCTTCGTGGCCCTTTCTTCGATCCGATCTCGGGTCCTTTTGGGCGCACTCCTGGGTTCTCTTCATGGCTCTTGCCTTACCTCGATCGAGGGGATGCCTCACTACATCAGTCACCCCTTCTTGAAAGAAACTAGACCTCGACCTCTCGAGTTTTGTATCTATGCTTTTTTCGTCGTTGCTGTGCCATGCAACATAAGGAGAGATTGTCCTTATCCCTTGATTTGTTGGCAGCTGTCATTCAATCTTGGTGGAGTGAGGACGATTTGCCTTCCGTCCTTATTGAAGGTGGTAACATTGTCTCGGCCACGATATACGGCATCTCGATCAAATTGCAAGGGATGCCCAAGGATTATGTGGCAGGCATCCATGTCAATAATATCACAGTGTATCTTATCCCTATAAGTTTTGACGATTAAAAAGGATACAAGGCATTGTTTCTTTACCTTTATCGTGCTTCTTTTCCGAACCCACCCTATATCGTAGGGCGAAGGGTGCAGTGTGGTCTTGAGCTTCAACTTATCCGCCATCACTTGAGACACAATGTTTTCACAGCTACCACCATCGATAATCACATCACACGCCTTCCCGTCCACGGTACATCTTGTGCGGAACAGGTTGTGACGTTAGGGACGTACATGTGACTCGATCGTACGTGCATTACTTTACACAACCAATGATACACCTTGATCGCCTGAGATCTAATCAGTTCCTTCTTCATCTTCATCGACTTGTTCAGCATCAACATTAATTTCTGGTTCAGATCGTGCAATCTTTGTGAAGACGACCACATTAGCCATGGGCTGTTGAGGGCACGTGTTGGATAGGTGGCTTGACTGTCCACATCTATAGTAATGGTCAGGCCTCGGTCGACCGTAAGGATTTGGAATCTTACTTAGACTAGGCACAATGGCTGGACGTTGTGGCCTTGTTGGGCCACTACCTGGTGTAGCTTGGCGACCAAAATGGGGCTGAACACGCTCAACAATGGGCTCCTTTCCCTTGCATGTAGATGAATTCTATGTGGGGTCCATCATAGGGGCATGAATTGAGGGATAGGAATGCACATGTGTCTTATGGAGTCGGGTCTCTGCACGGGTAGCTCGCTCCATAACTTCTGCCACTGTCCAGACCGGCATCAACTGTACTCGGTCTTGTATGGCGGGTTTGAGGCCGTCAACGAATCTCGTAGTTTGTTGGGCATCCGTTTCTGAGAGATAGTTTCGTGTAGCCAACCTACTGAATTCTGCTGCGTAGTCTTCAACAGTCCAATTATCCTGATAGCAATTGTGATACTTCTGGAATAGAACTTGCTTGTAGTTACAGAGTAGGAAGTACGATCGAAGGAGTTGTCGCATCCGAGGCCATGACCGGATGGGCAACTTGTTTTGCCGGGTGCGGAAGGGTTGTAATTGCTCCCACCATGCCGAAGCACCCGACTTCAATATGTACGCAACAAGTTTAACTTTCCAATCTTTCGGAACTTCCATATAATTAAAGAAACTCTTTACTTTTGCTAGCCAATCCAAAAATTCCTTTATTCTAAGCAAACCATTAATGTGGGAAGTTCTCCCTTACCTCTATAGTTGTATTCGTGTTGATCTCCACGATTATTACCATGCGCTTGAGGTTGGGTAAGGATGTTTTCTACGTCGTCGTCGCTGCCATCCAAATTTGCATGATCTTGTCATCGATTTGTTGTTGGGAGGGCTGAACAGATTGCTGAAATGTTTTGAACCTCCACCGCGGGTGGCTAAGCACTCATCGGAACTTGTTGTTGGGCCAAAGCCGTAGCGATCCGATTAAGGGACTCTTATACTCCTTGCATCGATGCCTCAATCGATCTCTGGAGGAGTTCCATCCTCTCTGCCAAGTATTGGATGCCCTGATCACTATTAGTGGGATTGCTACCATGATTCTCGCTAGATGCCATCACTGAGGAAGAACCTCTCTCTGATACCAATTTGGTGCAGGTGGAAGGTTTTGAGATTGAGCAACTCTCTCTCACGAGGATAAATAATCCGAATTTCGGATCTACAGGGACTCCTCAACCTGTCTTTGTCAAATCCACGACGGGATGTCTTGAATCCACGAGCCATTCTCTTCGAATCCACAAAGAACGACTCGAATCCATGAGCAAGCAGGAGAAAACTCTAAGTTTTTATTCAAAATATATCAAAGATGTCTAAAACGAATTCAAAACAACATTAAAAAGTAAAAGAAACCCTAATCTACGTAGCCTAGGTGTCCTAATTGCAATAGGAAACTAATTAAACCAAAATGGGAAGAAAATCATCTAGAAGGAAAAGTTTGAGCGCACAACTGTGTGTCTGTCGACCGGTCGGCAGGGGTGCCGACCGGTAGGTCTGGGCACAAAATAGTCCAGAGAGTTCTGGGGGCCCCTAGACCAATTCTGACAGGTCGAACAACCGTTCGTCAGGGGGTCCGACCAGTCGGTTGACCAGTTGGTAGGGGTCTCCTGCTGCCGTTTTCCTTGGCCTACGTGGCGCTTTCTTCGATCCGATCTCGGGTCCTTTTGGGCCCACTCCTGGGTTCTCTTCATGGCTCTTGCCATACCACGATCGAGGGGATGCCTCACTACATCAGTCACCCCTTCTTGAAAGAAACTAGACCTCGACCTCTCGAGTTTTGTATCTATGCTTTTTTCGTCGTTGCTGTGCCATGCAACATAAGGAGAGATTGTCCTTATCCCTTGATCTGTTGGCAGTTGTCATTCAATCTTGGTGGAGTGAGGACGATTTGCCTTCCGTCCTTATTGAAGGTGGTAACATTGTCTCGGCCACGATATACGGCATCTCGATCAAATTGCAAGGGATGCCCAAGGATTATGTGGCAGGCATCCATGTCAATAATATCACAGTGTATCTTATCCCTATAAGTTTTGACGATTAAAAAGGATACAAGGCATTGTTTCTTTACCTTTATCGTGCTTCTTTTCCGAACCCACCCTATATCGTAGGGCGAAGGGTGCAGTGTGGTCTTGAGCTTCAACTTATCCGCCATCACTTGAGACACAATGTTTTCGCAGCTACCACCATCGATAATCACATCACACGCCTTCCCGTCCACGGTACATCTTGTGCGGAACAGGTTGTGACGTTAGGGACGTACATGTGACTCGATCGTACGTGCATTACTTTGCACAACCAATGATACACCTTGATCGCCTGAGATCTAATCAGTTCCTTCTTCATTTTCATCGACTTGTTCAGCATCAACATTAATTTCTGGTTCAGATCGTGCAATCTTTGTGAAGACGACCACATTAGCCATGGGCTGTTGAGGGCACGTGTTGGATAGGTGGCTTGACTGTCCACATCTATAGTAATGGTCAGGCCTCGGTCGACCGTAAGGATTTGGAATCTTACTTAGACTAGGCACAATGGCTGGACGTTGTGGCCTTGTTGGGCCACTACCTGGTGTAGCTTGGCGACCAAAATGGGGCTGAACACGCTCAACAATGGGCTCCTTTCCCTTGCATGTAGATGAATTCTGTGTGGGGTCCATCATAGGGGCATGAATTGAGGGATAGGAATGCACATGTGTCTTATGGAGTCGGGTCTCTGCACGGGTAGCTCGCTCCATAACTTCTGCCACTGTCCAGACCGGCATCAACTGTACTCGGTCTTGTATGGCGGGTTTGAGGCCGTCAACGAATCTCGTAGTTTGTTGGGCATCCGTTTCTGAGAGATAGTTTCGTGTAGCCAACCTACTGAATTCTGCTGCGTAGTCTTCAACAGTCCGATTATCCTGATAGCAATTGTGATACTTCTGGAATAGAACTTGCTTGTAGTTACAGAGTAGGAAGTACGATCGAAGGAGTTGTCGCATCCGAGGCCATGACCGGATGGGCAACTTGTTTTGCCGGGTGCGGAAGAGTTGTAATTGCTCCCACCGTGCCGAAGCACCCGACTTCAACATGTACGCAACAAGTTTAACTTTCCAATCTTTCGGAACTTCCATATAATTAAAGAAACTCTTTACTTTTGCTAGCCAATCCAAAAATTCCT
The DNA here is from genome assembly GCA_003013855.2 of Liriodendron chinense. Lineage (NCBI taxonomy): Eukaryota > Viridiplantae > Streptophyta > Magnoliopsida > Magnoliales > Magnoliaceae > Liriodendron > Liriodendron chinense. The sequence continues at coordinate 5,075,741 of PVNU02000637.1, read as the reverse complement.
TTATTCTAAGCAAACCATTAATGTGGGAAGTTCTCCCTTACCTCTATAGTTGTATTCGTGTTGATCTCCACGATTATTACCATGCGCTTGAGGTTGGGTAAGGATGTTTTCTACGTCGTCGTCGCTGCCATCCAAATTTGCATGATCTTGTCATCGATTTGTTGTTGGGAGGGCTGAACAGATTGCTGAAATGTTTTGAACCTCCACCGCGGGTGGCTAAGCACTCATCGGAACTTGTTGTTGGGCCAAAGCCGTAGCGATCCGATTAAGGGACTCTTATACTCCTTGCATCGATGCCTCAATCGATCTCTGGAGGAGTTCCATCCTCTCTGCCAAGTATTGGATGCCCTGATCACTATTAGTGGGATTGCTACCATGATTCTCGCTAGATGCCATCACTGAGGAAGAACCTCTCTCTGATACCAATTTGGTGCAGGTGGAAGGTTTTGAGATTGAGCAACTCTCTCTCACGAGGATAAATAATCCGAATTTCGGATCTACAGGGACTCCTCAACCTGTCTTTGTCAAATCCACGACGGGATGTCTTGAATCCACGAGCCATTCTCTTCGAATCCACAAAGAACGACTCGAATCCATGAGCAAGCAGGAGAAAACTCTAAGTTTTTATTCAAAATATATCAAAGATGTCTAAAACGAATTCAAAACAACATTAAAAAGTAAAAGAAACCCTAATCTACGTAGCCTAGGTGTCCTAATTGCAATAGGAAACTAATTAAACCAAAATGGGAAGAAAATCATCTAGAAGGAAAAGTTTGAGCGCACAACTGTGTGTCTGTCGACCGGTCGGCAGGGGTGCCGACCGGTAGGTCTGGGCACAAAATAGTCCAGAGAGTTCTGGGGGCCCCTAGACCAATTCTGACAGGTCGAACAACCGTTCGTCAGGGGGTCCGACCAGTCGGTTGACCAGTTGGTAGGGGTCTCCTGCTGCCGTTTTCCTTGGCCTACGTGGCGCTTTCTTCGATCCGATCTCGGGTCCTTTTGGGCCCACTCCTGGGTTCTCTTCATGGCTCTTGCCATACCACGATCGAGGGGATGCCTCACTACATCAGTCACCCCTTCTTGAAAGAAACTCGACCTCGACCTCTCGAGTTTTGTATCTATGCTTTTCTCGTCGTTGCTGTGCCATGCAACATAAGGAGAGATTGTCCTTATCCCTTGATCTGTTGGCAGCTGTCATTCAATCTTGGTGGAGTGAGGACGATTTGCCTTCCGTCCTTATTGAAGGTGGTAACATTGTCTCGGCCACGATATACGGCATCTCGATCAAATTGCCAGGGGTGCCCAAGGATTATGTGGCAGGCATCCATGTCAATAATATCACAGTGTATCTTATCCCTATAAGTTTTGACGATTAAAAAGGATACAAGGCATTGTTTCTTTACCTTTATCGTGCTTCTTTTCCGAACCCACCCTATATCGTAGGGCGAAGGGTGCAGTGTGGTCTTGAGCTTCAACTTATCCGCCATCACTTGAGACACAATGTTTTCACAGCTACCACCATCAATAATCACATCACACGCCTTCCCGTCCACGGTACATCTTGTGCGGAACAGGTTGTGACGTTAGGGATGTACATGTGACTCGATCGTACGTGCATTACTTTACACAACCAAGGATACACCTTGATCGCCTGAGATCTAATCAGTTCCTTCTTCATCTTCATCGACTTGTTCAGCATCAACATTAATTTCTGGTTCAGATCGTGCAATCTTTGTGAAGACGACCACATTAGCCATGGGCTGTTGAGGGCACGTGTTGGATAGGTGGCTTGACTGTCCACATCTATAGTAATGGTCAGGCCTCGGTCGGCCGTAAGGATTTGGAATCTTACTTAGACTAGGCACAATGGCTGGACGTTGTGGCCTTGTTGGGCCACTACCTGGTGTAGCTTGGCGACCAAAATGGGGCTGAACACGCTCAATAATGGGCTCCTTTCCCTTGCATGTAGATGAATTCTGTGTGGGGTCCATCATAGGGGCATGAATTGAGGGATAGGAATGCACATGTGTCTTATGGAGTCGGGTCTCTGCACGGGTAGCTCGCTCCATAACTTCTGCCACTGTCCAGACCGGCATCAACTGTACTTGGTCTTGTATGGCGGGTTTGAGGCCGTCAACGAATCTCGTAGTTTGTTGGGCATCCATTTCTGAGAGATAGTTTCGTGTAGCCAACCTACTGAATTTTGCTGCGTAGTCTTCAACAGTCCGATTGCCCTGATGGCAATTGTGATACTTCTGGAATATAACTTGTTTGTAGTTACAGAGTAGGAAGCACGATCGAAGGAGTTGTCGTATCCGAGGCCATGACCGGATAAGCAAATTGTTTTACTGGGTGCGGAAGAGTTGTAATTGCTCCCACCATGCCGAAGCACCCGACTTCAACATGTACGCAACAAGTTTAACCTTCCAATCTTCCGGAACTTCCATATAATTAAAGAAACTCTTTACTTTTGCTAGCTAATCCAAAAATTCCTTTATTCTAAGCAAACCATTAATGTGGGAAGCTCTCCCTTACCTCTATAGTTGTATTCGTATTGATCTCCACGATTATTACCATGCGCTTGAGGTTGGGTAAGGATGTTTTCTACGTCGTCGTCGCTGCCATCTAAATTTGCATGATCTTGTCGTCGATTTGCTGTTGGGAGGGCTGAACAGATTGCTGGAATGTTTCGAACCTCCACCGCAGGTGGCTAAGCACCAATCGGAACTTGTTGTTGGGCCAAAGCCGTAGCGATCCAATTGAGGGACTCTTATACTCCTTGCATCGATGCCTCAATCGATCTCTGGAGGAGTTCCATCCTCTCTGCCAAGTATTGGATCCCCTGATCACTATTAGTGGGATTGCTACCATGATTCTCGCTAGATGCCATCACTGAGGAAGAACCTCTCTCTGATACCAATTTGGTGCAGGTGGAAGGTTCTGAGATTGAGTAACTCTCTCTCACGAGGATAAATAATCCGAATTTCGAATCTACAGGGACTCCTCAACCTGTCTTTATCAAATCCACGACGGGATGTCTTGAATCCACGAGCCATTCTCTTCGAATCCACGAAGAACGACTCGAATCCACGAAGAACGACTCGAATCCACGAGCAAGCAAGAGAAAAAAGTTTTTATTCAAAATATATCAAAGATGTCTAAAATGAATTCAAAACAACATTAAATAGTAAAAGAAACCCTAATCTACGTAGCCTAGGTGTCCTAATTGCAATAGGAAACTAATTAAACCAAAATTGAAAGAAAATCATCCAGAACGGAAAGTTCACGCGTACAACTGTGCATCTGTCGACCGGTCAACTGACCGGTCATCAAGGGTGTCGACCGGTCGGTTTAGGCGCAAAACAGTCCAGAGAGTTCTGGGGGCCCCTGGACCAATTCCGATCAGTCGGACGACTGGTCGTCAGGGGTCCGACCAGTCGGTTGACCGGTCGGCAAGGGTCTCCTGCTGCCGTTTTCCCTAGCCTACGTGGCCCTTTCTTTGGTTCGATCTCAGGTCCTTTCGGGCCCACTCCTGAGTCCTCTTCATGGATCTTACCTTGCCTCGATCGAGGGGCTGCCTCACTACATCAGAGAGAGATGTTCACTGTTGATTTTTTACAGGGTCCATCGTGAAAATTATGTAAAATCTACTCAAAATATTAGATGCCACATAAATTTTTTTTGGCTTGGAGATAAAAGATAGGACAATCTATAATTCATGCGCGCCACATGACAGAAACAGTTTGGAGGGTAGGCGCAGGCTGGGCGTGGCCTTTTACACTATTTTCAATCACGCGGTCCACTGAAATCATGAAAGGGGATTATTTTTTAGCCCTGCTCCTTAAATCGGGTCATGCAACTGGTGGTTGGAGTACTGGATTTCGGTAACATATCAGGGTGGGCCCGCCTATCTTCTGCTTTTCGTAGGTGGAAAAATGCAATTTGCTTTTGTATGGCCATGGGGTTTTCGGTTTTTTCATGTAGTATCTCTTAAGGATAAATAAAACATTCTTTTTTTTCTTTTTTTTTTTTTTTTTTTTCTATCTTGCCTGCTAGCCCAGCTGGAAGATGCCTACGCGTTTCAACAGAGCAGGTCTCAGGTTACAAATGCCAAGGAGATACACTAACTCATGGCGGATGGGTGCATTGTGTGACTGACAGTGTTGGTGCATACAGACATTTTATCTTATATCCCCGTTGACAAAAAATAAAAAAACAGACATTTTACTTCTTACCCATAGTGTCAGAATGTTTTGGTAAAATCCCTTTTCTTTGTAACCATCAATCTAATGGTCACCCTGTGGGTGGACTGTTAGGAACATCAGGTCTGTGTGCCATTTTGGGCCGTGCTCCACCCACTCTCAAGTGGTTTGTACAAATGAGTTGCATCACTTAGGTGAAACTTGCTTGATTTTGTATTTTGTTCTCATGTTTAAATAGTGGGTTAATGTGGGCCACTCATCTAATGGACCAAACATATTTGTAGCTGCACATTATTAATAATATAGTATGCATATATAGTTTTAGAGGTACAACTGTACATAGTATAGATAGGAATATAGGTGGACATAAATGCATATATGATATATGTAGCATATATGATATATGTATGTCTTTTAATATCTCCTGCCTCTTGTATAAATAGGACATTCTCAGTAGAATATTATACATATTCAAGTTTCCACAACGTAGCCTTAAATCCAACACACATCTACGAGCTATAGTTATGAGCACACGTGAAGTTAATCAAGAATGTCCCTCAAGTGGGCCATACATGCACCCTGAATGTTGTTTCACAGCTATCCTTCTTCCAGACCGTCCATTTTCCTGGCACATTGGTGCCCTACCTGATGAGTAGATCGGCAGCACATGTGCGGCGGCGCTTGTGTTTGGTGCATGCATGTGTAGCAGGTATGGGTTAAATAGGTGACTGGACTGGAGTACCTGACCATGTGCCCACGTTCGTTAGAACTGAATCTCATCTATTGGACCAAAATAATGGACGCTTTTTGTAAAGATATGTTCATTTGTTCCACGACACCATGGTACAGACAGGGCGCATCTTCTGTAACTAACAGCATTGATCTGGTGGGCCCCATCAACGGATCAGTCATGCCCACATAAGTACCCTACTAGGCAATTGGACGGTCTCAGTTGGAAATGAATAGTTAGAACTAATCATGATGGTTGTTGGGATTTTTTTTTATTTTTTTATTTTTTGGAATGTTTCCCCTCTACAATGAGGGCGACCGTACAAGGCTTGGCTGGATTCGATCAAACCCATGGCTTGTATCGATCAGACTGGATTTCAAATCAGATCTTAGGATCTGTATTCGGATCTGACCCGACGGATCCCAAACATGGAACGGGTCCAAAAAATCCAAGTCACCCAGGTCACCGGGTCGACCCCACACAGAGCTATTTGAATCATGGAAATGTGGGGCCCGCATGTACGGTTCATAGGGGCAGTGCAGGTGGTCGATCAAATATTGTTATATTTTATCAAGACACTGCTTTCGAAATGCTTTTTTATTTTATTTTGGGATTTGGCGATCGAATGATGGAGTCTGTCATTTTGAGCGACCCGACGTGTGATGGGTCATTTTCAGGGACCGAAGAGTGATGGGTCATTCTCACACGAATTATTAAAGACAAAGAAGCAATTTCCCATTTTCAAGACACCATGTTCCTCAGAATATTTGTTTGTTGGAGCAAATGGGTAAGATGCCAAACAGCATAAATGGATTTTCCAAATTGTAAATTATTGCAATCAATTTGCTAAATCAATGTTTGGAAGGCAGATTGGAATTTAGTTCGTTTGGATTGGGTGACTAAAATCCGTACCCTTTATTTTGAATTTTTGTGTGTGTGTACACATTACTCTACCAATGGGGGATAATTTTAATCCCACAACTGGTTTTAAGGTATCTATGATCTTTGAATTTAATGGACATGTAAAGCATTTAAATTAAAGACATGGGTGCTTTAGGAATTTAGAAGGGACTGCTTACCTATGTACTGTGTGGATTTTACCTGTGAAAAGCTACTCAATGGTTTATATTTTACCTGCAAAACTCCTCTCCCTTGCATGCTTCTTTTTGCATGTAGCCCTTGTGTCCTTTGTGTGTAGTCCACATTCTTTTCCACTCTAGTATCTCTCCCTAAATTCTCTATACCTCATCCCCACTTGTATTTTAATTTAGAAACCCCATAGGCCCAAGCCCATAAAGAACTCAAAAAATTGACTTTAGGATTGATCACTTAGAGGGCATTTGGATCATAAGTTTACATAAGCTACTTATATCTTAAGTAACATGTCTTGATTTTTACTTATTCAACAAGTATACGTGATAAATAACATATCAGCCAGAAAGTAGAAAAATATGTTTGGTTTCCGACATCATATAAGTATTTATCCCTCAAGTTTATTTGGCCTACCCTTAATATCCATCATCCATCATGTAAGCCCAACCTTTGATGTGGACTGTTTATTATGTTGGGCCCACCTTGGCTCTATCTTCAATGTGAATCATCCATTATGTGGGACCTACCTTCAATGTGGACCATCCATCTTGCGAGAGGCCCACCTTCGATGTGGGCTATCTATCATGCCGGGCCCACCTTGGATGTGGGTCGTCTATCATGTGGGGCCACCTTCAAAGTGGGTCATCCATTAAGCAGTGCCGCCTTGGAAGTGGGTCATTCATTATTAGGGGCTGACCTTCAATGTGAATTATCCTCATGTGGGGCCTTCATTTAATATGCAACTACCATCACATGGAGCCCACCTTTGATGTAGACTGTCCATTGTGTGGGCCCACCTTTTTTGTGGGCCGTCCATCATGTGGAGCACTGCCTTGGATGTAGGCCGTTCATCATTAGAGGCCGACCTTTGATGTGGACCGTCCATTATGTGGTGCACACCTTCAATGTTATTGTCCATCGTGTGGGGCCACCTTCAATATCTATGGCCTCTCTTGTGGAGCCCACCTTTGATGTGGACATTCCTTCAATGTGGGTCGTCCATCAGATATGGCCCGCTTTGGATGTGGATTCATCATTTGGGGCTTACCTTTGATGTAAACAATCCATTATATGGGTTCAACTTGATGTGGGTCATCCATAATGCGGGGCCCACCTTTGACGTAGACCATCCATCATGTGGGCCTCGCCTTTAATGTGGACGACAGATTGTATGGGCCCCTTCTTTGATGTTGACAGCCCATTGTATGGGCCCCTTCTTTGATGTGAGCCATCTATCACATAGAGATAGGTAAGAAGTTAAAAGCTAAAAACTAAGAAAAAAATATACTTATGAAAATAAGTAACTTTCATCGTATCGTATGAGTTATACAATGGTGCTCACCGAACTACTAAAGTTATAAAAATAACTTATTAACCTAGTATAAGTTAAAAAGTTGCTTATTGGGTGGTATCCAATCGGGCCCTTATGTTAGGTAACTTACCATCCAAACGGGCCCTAAGAAACTTGAGGTGACTAATCTTCGAAAGCTAGAGCTCTTGAATTAAGGGTTGTAGCTTCAGGATTCATGGTGTGAAACCTTCTTCGTCATTTCAATCTCTAACGAACCTGGGCCCATCGTCAGGTATCCCAGTAATTTAAAATGAGAGGAGATCCAGTCGCTTGGTGGTAGGGCTGTCAATGAGCCGGGCTGGCCCATCAGGAATTTCGGCCTGGCCTACCTCGGGCCAGGCTTGGGCTGGAGTATTAGGAATTCCAGCAGCCCATCAGCACGTCCCGACCTATTAAGGTTTGCAAAGGCAATTTTGTAATAAATATAATATGTAAAATTCTTGTGTTTCTGCTCCAACAAACACCCCTATCTCTTTTTTTTTTTTTTTTTTTGTTCCACTGGTGGGGTTTAGTGTCTCCTTAGCATTTCGAACCTGAGACCTGCTATTGAAACACCTAGGCATCTTCCAGCTGGGATAGCAGTCGAGAAAACTCTTTCTTATATGCTTAAACTTCACTAATCCTGGGGCTCAAAGCTCAGAATAAACATTTCAGGCTGGTCTAGGATTAGACCATTTTGGCTCGTCACCATCCCAGACTGAGCTCGAGCCTATGTTGAACAATGTGGGCTGGGCTTAGACAGAGCTTGGCCCTGTCTTAGTCCGGTCCATTGACACCCATGTTTGGGGGAGTATATTTTGCAAACGTGGCATATATATTTGATAATCTGAATCGTTCGTTGACATGACCTCAAAAGTGGATGATAGATAAAAATTGCAATGTAAGTTGACCTCTTTTACATGCTCAGGATCATAGGATCGCCGTGTGGTCCTGATGAATAAGCCGGTTGAATATCAGACAAATGCCAACTGTACAGTACTGGGTCCACATACGTGTAGAGCCCTGGCCATCTACATGGGAAGACAAGGGCCACGTGCAATATGGCAAACATCAGGTGGGCCAAACTTGTTAGATCTTCTGGCCTAAAACTCAAGCCATTTAACTCCTCAATTGGGCCAATGTAGAAACCAATGGATGGGAAAAAAAGAATACTTCTACCATCCATTTGTTTTGTATACGGTTGCCCACACAAGGAGTGAAACGGCCTTACTTTTAGCCAGAGCATCAGATAAGTGTGGCCCACCAGATGCAAAGACTGGATATCTCACTCACTTGCCTCGCTTATGAAAATGATGCGAGTTTTCAACCAACGCTCCGATCATTGGGCTAGATTCCTTGTTCAGTGAGAAAAGCGCTGTATACAACTGTAACATCTGCATGTTAGCCTTCCTACCGTCCATGCTCCGAAATTCTTCCCCACCAAATGATCACAACCGTCCAATTCATGAACATTTTGTGATGAAACATTGCTCATTACTTATCTTATTTTTGGCCCCAGTGGGTGGCAACAAATGCTCGATACTGAGTTGCCACCGAGTCAGAACTCGTCAAATAAATCTCTTATCTCTCCCCATCTAAATGGGTCTAAGAGTTGACAACGTCCGATTCCCTGTGACGGGCTGTGTGGGATCTATAGAGATGGCCGTTACAGATCCACTCCGTCCATATCTTTTTAAAGACCACAATAGGACACGATTATAAAAATCAGGCAGATCCAAAACTCAGGTGGGCCACACCAACAAATCTGGCAGATCCAAAACTCAGGTGGGCCACACCAACAAATCAGGCAGATCCAAAACTCAGGTGGGCCACACCAACAAAACAGTGGGAACATCAACGCGTCTACTGTTGAAACCGTCCGGGAGCTGACAATGATGTTTATATGCCATCCAAACCGTTCATACAATTATTACCACTCAGATAAAGTGTAGGAACAAATATCGTCCTGATATAAAACTTCTGTCACTGCGCGTTCACTCCCCAACTGTTTCATGTGGTATGGCTCACATGAGCTTTGTATCTGCCTGATTTTTAAAATTATGTTCTATTGTGGTCTTTCAAAAGAGATGGACAGAGTGGATTTGTCACGGATATCTTTATGAGCTCCACAGCCCCGGTCACAGAGATATAGGTCACAGGCAATCAGCTCCCGAAATGTCTTCTGTGCATACGCCTGCAGGTGATCAGTTCTCCTTTTTCTTTTGTAATTATAGTAGAGGTTTGCTAACCCCACACGTTTTTTGCAGCATTTCACGTGCTGAAAATTGTGGCGAACATTCAAGACGTTGATAAGGTGGGATCTGTTGTCTAATAAAATTAGGCGGGTCATTTTACGAAACAGACAGCTAAAAGAACTTGAGCCAACCGTGTGTTTTATGTCGTAGCTCACCGATGACCGGACCTGCTTTTCTTGTCAGGGGATCTAGACTATAAATATGGCCTCATGGACGGCTTGGATCTTGAAGATACGTCCAGCATGGCACGTGTGAGATGTTTAGATGGCTGGAGCATTAGATTAGCAATTCTCATTTTAATTATAATTCCTTAAGCCGTTGCTAGGATTTGTAAAAAAGTGTTGGAAAGGAAATAGTGTTCCCCGTAAAGCTTTGGAAAAGGAAATATAATTTTTCTTTTCTTTTCTTTTCTTTTTTTACAAGATTTTCTTACAAATTAAAAAAGAAAGAAAAATCCTAATAATTATGGGCATGTATTAGGTTTGCACACATGGAAAACTAGAAAATGAACAATTACACCTATTGCATACACAACATATGTGGGGTATAGGAAATACTGACACTTTTGACATGTGGGCACTTAAAAGTTTAGTGAGTAGCACTTGTGCACAGTGGTACATATGATATTTTAAGGAGCAATAGAAGATGGACAAAAGTACATGTGTCATGTTGGCATATGTAGGTTCTGTGCACACAGGGGGTGCAAGGGACACCAATTGCCAATAAACCTTGGTTAAAAGGGGCCTTCTAATCCCTTAACATGGCCTAATGAAAAGGCATATCACATGTGTGTACTAGAATTGGGACTTATAGTGAAGAGCAAAGATATTTCTACGTGGAATGATGATGTTGCCATTTCTCACTGCAGGGCTTGTATTTGACATGCACTTGTGATGTTATAGTGGCATTGTTCAAATCATAGAACCTGTAATGGCAATGTCCATCTCTATGCCAATGTGCGAATCAACAAACGTGGGGATTACGTGAACCAAATGGCATGTTGACAGATGTGACACTGTAATGACATTGTCCAAATCACGTCAAGGGTTATATTGGCAATTATGCACATGTGAAGCTATTAATGACATTGTCCAAATCACGTCAAGGGTTATATTGGCAATTATGCACATGTGAAGCTATTAATGACATTGTCCAAATCACATCAAGGGTTATATTGGCAATTATGCACATGTGAAGCTATTGAATATAGATGGTTACACATTTGGATCTTAAGTCTTAATATACTCATTTTCTTTATGTCGTGAGAAAATGCATTTCTTAGAAGTAGAGGTGGGCAAAATAAATTTACCGATTTTCTAAAAGGAACAAAAAAAAAAAAAAAGTGTAAAAAGAAAATTGTGTTTCCCACAAATTTCCATTAAGAAAGGCCTCACAAGCAATGGAAAGTTATTTTCATGAGAAATGAGAAATGGTGTTTTCTTTCCTTTCTAAAAATCCCAACACGCCCTGATGAAACAAATGAAAATTCCAAGTGTCATGCATACAACACAAGGAGACCAAGGCTGACAATGGGCTTGGACATTTATAAAGATCAGGCCTAAATTTTAGGCCCATGGATGAGGTCCAATCTCAGTCCTTCAAATAAATACGCCATGGTTGGTAAAACTTCTTCTTTTTTGAATTATGGTGTGGCTGTCACAGGTCAGGATCAGGCATGGCAGGCCTCCTTGGTCTTGAGTTTCAGGCCAGAAATTGGGGTGGAAATGGGCCAGCAGGCGCAGCCCGGCCCAGGTGACCTGGCACTGTAGGGCCAGGGCTGGGGCCCCTAAAGTTTGACTGAGGTTAGAGCCCAGGCTTGAAATCTAGACCTAGTGTTCAGCAGGGCTGGGTGTGGGCCAATTAAGTATGGCCTGGTCTGGTCTAATTATCAAGTAGGCCACCAGTACATGGTGAGAATGGGAGATTTGAAGAAACTAGTGAGCAATTCCCATTCACAATACATGTAAAACTCATTGCATGTTGGTCATGTTTCAGCCATCCAAACCATCTGTACAATGGAACTGGTTATAAATGACGGATTGAAAAAAGAAGAAGAGAAAAATCTTTGATTGGACTTCTACAAATTGTTGATCATCTGAAGCATTTTCCGTACAAGGCCAGTCCTCAACTAGCCTGTCGCCAGGGCCAGGCTAGAGCAAACCCGGACCGGCCCATTGCCACCCCTGGCCAGATAGATGAACGAGCCAGGCTCTGGCTAACCATGGCCCATTCCTGATCAGCCAATTGCCACATAGGAGTTAGTATTCCAAGTTGTACTTCTCTAACAAAAGTATCCATCATTGTGTGTTAGACACACAACACACACACCCACGCACATATTAGAGTCGAATTATCCACTATGACCCCAACATCTATGCACAGTACACTTCCAAGTTGGACAAGTGAGGCCATGGTTTAATTCGACCATTGATCTGTTGGTTCCCAGAGTGGATGGAGCATGCCCCCAAAACCTTCTCAGATTGAGAGATCCCACCCACTAATATCAGAACCTTTCTAAGTTGAACGTGGACAGTTGTATTTTCTCTTCTCTATTTTCTTAGGCAGAGTTCATTCTCAGTGGAACTTAAGAGACCAATGGTCTGGATTACAGAACTATGGGCCCCAATACATTGTGCAAAGATGTGGGTCAGGCATTGTGTAATTCATCTTTTATTAATAGTCTACTAGGATGGGCATGAACCAATCCATGCATGTGGGGTATGGTTAATGAATCTGGAATGCCCATCTGGTGGGCACTATAGTAGATGGCCCATGTTGCCAAACCGCACTGATTCATCGGTGCATATGAAGTCGGGTTGAGCCCTGTCTGCCTATAATGATGACTTTATCCCAAGCCCAGCTTGAAAATTGATCCCATTCACCTAAGGGGTTGTTTGGATGCCTGCAAATGGCTTTTAGTGTAGATCATTTACAGCTTGTCCTGTTAGGTTATAAGTTGTAAATGGCTATCTGAATCGGGGTAGCCTGAAATCACAGCTTTTTGCTTGTAAATCCAATGGGGGCTGAAGCTGGTAATCATTTACAGCCTGGTAATCATTTACAGGCATTTTTCAGCATCCAAACACAGATTGTAAATCATTTACAATTAGCCCCATTTACATGCATCCAAACGACCCCTAAGGCCCAAGCCAGATCCAAAGCTGAGTCGGACTTGTCGGGTCAGGTGGGCCACCGGCTTATTGCTACCCTTATGTTCAAATCATAAGACTTCATGTTATGGGTTTGATATTGATATTTATCCAGATGTGGAGGTCAAAAACATAGGCACCCATCTCTAGTTAGAATTCCTATTGATGCATATCATCTTTGTAATATCACATCTAGCAATTACTTTCTTCCCCTGCAAGTGGGAAATGACAGGAATGGATACACCTCTTACAAGATTCCCCAAAGCATTAGGAGAGATCTAAAGGAAGAAACCAAAAGAAGCAGAGAAAGCAAAACCACTGACAAACTCCACATCAGCATTCAGTACAACACAAGGTTTAGTGGAACCAATCTCATCCATGATTCAATCTCTAAATACCCCAACCCCCTAAAGAGGAAAGAAAAAAAATGTATTAAAAAATGCTATAACATGGCAGCCATGACAAATCAAACTCCATGACATCACAAACCCAAAAAAGGTGGAAAAAAAGAAGAAGAAGAAATAGAAACAAGTTTCAAGAGCTTCTAGGGACTCCATACCATATAGGATTTTCACACCAAATGCAATGTCCAAAGATCTCTCCTTTTGTAGCCTTCTTTAGCTTACACACCCAAGTAAAAAAGAACTTGCTACTGTGTTAAGTTGTTATTCTCTACACGCCAATCAGTTCGATATGGAAACAGATGTATTCCTTCCTCTACCATGCCTAGTGAGCAAGAACGTCCCACTTGAGGAGGATCTCTTCATTGCAATAGGACTCATTACACCATGCAACACCCTGCTTCTGTTACTGTTACCCTTGCTATGCTCTCCTCCCCATCGCTTCGATGATCTGATGCCCATTGGGAGCTGGCAGCCTGCCTGATTACTGTCCTCCTCCCTGCCCATTTCCAACACATCAGCAATTGAAACACGGCCTTGATGTGAGGAATCCATCGAAAAGGATCTCCTAACTGGTTGAATCTCCTCCTCGTCTCTAATCTCGATTATGGTGTCTCTCTCTAAGCCACCCATACCGCTAAGAGCTCGAAATGGGGGCTTAGAGACAACCCTGCCGGCCATGGTAGACTCATTCATCCCACTTTCTAAATCTTCGGCTGCCACAATCGTCTGGTGATCCTGTTGTGTTTCCGTCGATGGCTCATGATTGGGGAGGCTTTCTTGCACCAGAGGCAGCTGTTGAAGAGGCAAAGGGCTAGTAGACACGACACTCGCTCGGCACAACGGGCAATTCGAGTGCGTTTTCAACCATGTATCGATGCATGGGACATGGAAAGCATGGCTACACTTGGGCAGCAGTCTGAGGCTCTCGTCTTCTTGAAACTCACTGAGACAGACTGAGCAATCCGTTCCATCAACCAGCCCATCTCCCCTCTTATACTTACACACGGCGATCGATTTAATCAGTGCCTCGTCCAAGCCTGACGTGCCCGTCCGCCACTGATCATGCTGCGAATTGCCACCCTCGTCGTACTCATCGTCCCGACCTCGCCGCGTCCTCCTCAACGATTCAGCATTCGCACAGTACTTGGAGACGATGGTGTAGTAGCTCACGAGGAGAAAAGCACTTGCCAGGATGCCCATGATGGCAATCACAAGCGGGGAGAAATTCATGCCAGAATCTTCAGTGGGAGGGCCGAACGGAGGCGGCGGAGGCGGGAAAATGATGTAGCACCATTGTGGGCAATACAGGCTACAAAAGCCTTGGGAGCAGTCCCTTGAGCTTGCATAAGGTACCCATGTCTGCTGGTTGTCTAAGGAGCCCATGACCGAATCAAATGCGTCGCTTGGGACTAATACCACTTAGAATTTGAAAGGAAATCACTGAAAGAACATAGATTTTTGCCGTCATAGAGAAGAGAACAGGATCAATAACATGATCTCTGATGTAGAATATTAAATAAATCTATGAAAGATTGTTGGGGTTTATCGTAATTCTTGAAAGCTAGTAGTAATTGTTCAAGGTGTGGAGATGATAAAGAGAATGTGATTGTACCTGAGAGATGTATCGGGATCCGATATGGGGCTTAGACTGTCATGGGTTTTAGCGACGATTCCCTATCATTTTGGGTCTTTTCATAAATGATTAGGCACATGGGACTAACGTTTTTTTTTCTTTTTTTCTTTTGAATTTTGCTATTTTCTATGGTTTTCTTGGGGAACGTAAGGGAAGAAAAACAGGGGAGAAGCAGGGGAGGTTGTGGGGGAGAGTGTCTTACTTTGACTAGTATTTCTTGTAGGGAATTGTTGGGTGTAAAAGGAGGAACAACCAAAGTGCTTTGATGGAAAGCAAAGCAAGAGATGAGAGAGTTGGGTTTTCTTTGCTTTTTCTTTGTCTCTCTTCTCTCCCTCTTGGAAGAGACAGGGAGAGATGGAGATAATGGTTTGTTGACTAAGATCTGATGTTTGGTGCAATGAATGGTGGGGTTTCTTCAAAGTAATTAGTGGTGTTATAGGCTCATAGCTTGGGTAGAGAAATACTTTGATACTCTGGCAAAATGTGATGGATGATACACAGGCACTTTGAAATTACTTAGAAATTGCTTATTGTAGCATACAATTATTCAAATTAAACCGTCCAAGTTATGGGCACTAATTTAGATGGGTCATAGAAAAATGGTTAATCTTATTTGGTTATCAGAATATTAGATTGCTGGACATTTATTGATGGGTTAGAAATGAAAAGTTTCTAACGGTCTTATCTCAAAAAACAAGTGTTAGTGAATCAACTGTTAGGATTTTTCAGGCAACCTAATTTTCATACTGTAACTTGAAGACAATGGGTTCCACAATTTAGACGGTGTAATTTTGGTTAACATACTCCTTGTGAACCATTTCAAAGTAGCTGCGTAGCAAGCATCATAGGCAGTCAGAGTATCAAATAACAACCCCGGCTTGGGAAGGGGTCCGAGGGGGAGAGCATTGGATAGGCTTAGCAGCCTTTTGCCTTCAAGGGTGAAAGACAAAGATAAAAAGACACCTGGAGCCCCAAAATTTCACTTGTGAAAAATCACAGCTGTACCTGTGGATTAACGATGTTTGATAATTACACGTGTGGCAGAACTATTGCATATGAATAAGTAGGTTGTGTGTGGGAAGATCCCAGTTGTTCCTATAGGGTGGGCCCCATGTAATGACCAGGTCCATAAATTAGGCTTCAACTGAGCAATAGGACACGAAACAAATGGATGAGTAAGAAAAGCTTGGCAAGATTTGAAGTTTTTCCAGCCATCTTTTGTTTTATGCGGATTGTGCACCCAGTAGCCTATCAAGTAAACTCTGTGGGGCTCACTGTGATGTATGTGTCTTGTCAACACCGTCTATCTATTTTATCAGCTCATTTTATGGCATAATCCCATAATTGAAGCATATACAAAGCTCAAGTGGGCCACACCACAGGAAATAGTGGGATAATGACATCTACCGTTGAAACCTTCCTAGGGTCCATGGTGATGTTTATTTGTCATCCAACCTGTTCATAAGGTTACACAGACATTGATGAAGGGAAAACACAGATATCAGCTTGATCCAAAACTTCTGTGGCATCCAAGAAGTTTTTAAGGTAGTTATTCAACTCCCACTGTTCTTGTGGTGTGGCTCACTTGAGCTTTGGATATGCTTTAATTTTGTGCTCATGCCCTAAAATGAGCTGGCAAAATGGATAGACGGCATGGATAAGTGACACACATCATGATGGGCCCCACAGAATTTACACTGTGCAATCGGCATCCTCTTTTGTTGGGCACATTGTGTTTGTGGACCACCTGTAGAGTCAGACATACCTGATGGACGGCTTGAACTTTTTGAAGAGATTATTTCAAAGAGCAAACCTTTTGGGGGGAAGAACTGTCAGGTAAGCATGCCCTTAAAGTCATTAGTGAAGGCTAGACTCCTATGTTAGTTTAGCACCAGTCCGAAATTGATGGTGAATCATCCTCTTCAAATGTGGCACTAATGTGCAGCTATGGAGACCACTCAAATTGCCGGTTCCATTGCCAATAGATCTTGTCTCTAAAATTAGGCCAATCAAGTAATCTTAAACATTCCGATCAACGACTATCAAATGAATAGCTAAAAATAAAATAGTAAGTTGTACAAATTTGAAGGGAATAATCTGATGGTTAGTATTATCTTGTCATTGCAATTAGTTTGGTTATTCTCCATCAACAATTGGGTCAGTGATTTGGATGGTATGGACGGTTGACAACTAATTACTTCTAAAACTCCATGAGTATAATTGTCAAAGTTTAAAACGCTAGGATGTAGCTTTCAACTAAGAAAAATACTAAGAATATTTTCATGTTAGGTCACCTTCATTTTAGAAAAAACTTCGCTAGCAGTCAAAAGATGTAGCTTTCTTTCTCGGCTATTGAGTACGTTATCCGATTCCTTTCTCTCCCTAGCCCTTGTATTAACAAGAGAGCGGATTAGCTGTTATTCGGGAAGCAGCTTAGTGGGTGTTACCATAACCGTGTGGGTCCCATCTTGATGTACTTTTTTTTTTATATATCCACACCGTCCATCTGTTTTTCCATCTCATTTTAGGCCGTGATCCCAAACCCTAAAAAGATCCAAATCTCAGGTGGACCATACCACTAAAAACAGTGACAAGTATCGGCGTGGATTTCAAGCGGACCTCTTTCTCTTCCTAACCTTGTGACAAATACCGAGGGATTTTCATAATATCGTGATATTTTTGCAAAATATTCATAAGATAATATTAATATTATCATGCTTTTAAAGTAAAAGTGATTTTACAATTCAGGTAATTGATTTATACCTGAATATTGAAATTTTTTATTTTTTCAGCAAGATATTCCTGATAATAAGCTAAAAAATGTCAACATCTAAAAATCTCCCGAGAAATTCCAATGCCAAGTTGCCAACAAATGACGTTTGCCACTATACTCCCCAACCGTACACTAGTGCTGTGCATGTTTAGGGCGATACCCAACCGAACCGACTCAATCGATTTTGAATATTTAACAGCTGAACCGAACCGATGAAGCCTCACTAGCTGAACTGACTCGGATAAATTCAGGTTGGTTCGCTTTTGTCAGTTTTGTCGGTTTCGTGATAAGATTCAAAGAATTAAGAAGATCCAAATATCGGTCAACCACATCAATGTAAAAACTGATAAATGACCATTAAAAGTTTTTATAATTATTGGTTACAAAAGTTTTAGATCAAGCTGAAAGTGAAATTTGACTTTTCCCTTCATCCAGGCCTGTTTAACCTTATCAACCGATTGGATGGCAAATACACATTGCAAAGCTTTTTCAAGTGGGCCCGAGGACATTTTTAATGACGAGAGCTCAATAAACATTGTTTCCTGTGATGTGGTACACTTGAGATTTAGATATGAACACATCTTAAAATGGGTTGAGAAAACGATTGGACGGTGTGGATATATTAGAAATTATCAAGGTGGGCTGTAAGGTAGGGGTAACATTAATAAATATAATTCAAAAATATATACAATCGGTTCGGTTCGATTGAAAATGGTTTATAATTTTCATAAACCAACAACCGAACCGACATTTTTGGTTTTTAATATAAAAAACTGAACCGACCCGAAATAGAATGAAAAACCAATTGAAACCAATCGGTTCGGTTGGTTTTATTGGTTTGGTCAGTTTTTTGAACAGCCCTACCGTACACTAACCAAATTTCCTGCAACCCATGTCATGGGAAGTTGGCATAACCCAAAGCTTTGTGGCCCACGTTATTATTTGTGTGACATCTACCTTGTTCGCTAGTTTCACCGGCTCATAGAGGAATGAGTAAATTAAAAATAAAAATAAAAAACTCAAGTGGGCCACAACCAAGAACCCATAGGAATAAAAACTCCTA
This sequence comes from Liriodendron chinense, assembly GCA_003013855.2. Classification (NCBI taxonomy): domain Eukaryota; kingdom Viridiplantae; phylum Streptophyta; class Magnoliopsida; order Magnoliales; family Magnoliaceae; genus Liriodendron; species Liriodendron chinense. The sequence continues at coordinate 5,057,110 of PVNU02000637.1, read as the reverse complement.
CCATTGAAACCTTTTTGAGCCCGTTATGATATTTATACACTAGCCAAACAAGTTCATAGTGTGATTTACAATGGGATGAAGGGAAAACACAAATATCAACCCAATCCAACACTCATGTGGGTCCAAGAAGGTTTTGGTGATGGGCATCCAATTTGGTACTATTTCTTATGGTAAGGCCCACTTAAGTTTTAAATCCACCTGATTGTTAAGATCACCTTGTAACATTAGCTAGGCATAACAAATGGACGGACTTTATATTTTTAAACTGTGTAGCCAGTTGGATTATTATTTGTTGGATTTGGGTGCTTAAAATCTATCCTGACACAGGGTCGTCAGGCGATTGACGGGACTAGTTGATTGATCGACCGACCACAATAGATTTCATACAATGAACTCTCTGAACGATTTTACGTGTTTTCGAGTGACCAAGGCATGGTCGTCAGGCGACTGAAGGACGGTTGAGTGGTGTCGATCGACTGACTGATTGTATGTCGGTTTACACGGTCTTGCGTAAGATGTTTTTAATTATGATTCTATTGCTATATAAATAGAGCGTAAGTGAGATTAGGGCATCCTAGATGCGTGAGAAAGGTTGAGAGAGTTTTATGGTAAGAGAAAAGCTTGGATTTTTCTCTTGAGGCTGATATCCAGGTGAGGGTTCCACCTCTTGTAATTTTCTGAATTTATAGTGCATATCACTTTGTGCTGTGGTTTTTTCCCACAAGGGTTTTTTCCACGCAAAAATTTGGAGTGTCTTTGTATGAATTTTTTTCTTTTGTGTTTTGCTTGTTTAATTCACCTTTGGGCTTTTGCAGTTCCCAACAAGTGGTATCAAAGCATACGTTGGGATACAAACTTGAATATGAAGACAAGTTTCAATAACATTAAGTATGAAGTTCGTCGTTGAGAAATACTCCAGCAAAAATAATTTTAAACTATGGAATGCCAAGATAAAGGGCTTCCTAGTTCAGCAAGGATTTGAAGCACTCATTGGGAAGCGACCGAAGGCTTTGAAAGAAGAAGAGTGGAATAAATTGGATTGGAAGGTCAATATCTCAATCCAATTATGCCTAACGGATGAGGTCCTTTGTAACATCATGAGGGAGAAGACTACGGTTGATACTTGTGCAAAGTTGGAGAATATCTACGCGAAGAAGTCTCTGAAAAATCGCTTGTATCTGAAGCTTCAGTTGTCCAACCTAAAGATGGCTGAGGGGGTTAATGTTAAGAGCCACATCAGCAATTTTAATAGGCTTATTTGCAAACTGTTGAATGTAGATGAACTAATGAAGGACGAGGATCAAGCATGCATCCTGTTGAATTCTCTTTCAGGATCATATGAATCATTTAAAGACTCTTTGTAAGCAGTTAGGATGGCCATCTACGTTGAGACCATCATCTTAGCCCTCCAGTAGAAGGCGATGAGAAAGAAGAGTGGTGACGCGATGACGCGGGTACGTCCTCAAATGCACCGGTTATGAGGGGAAGAAATTTTGATCGGGATAGAGGATCTTCATGATCGAGATCTAAATTTAAGGGCAAATGAAAAAGCAAGGTGAAGTTCTAGAATTGTGAACATAAAGGGCACACGAAGAGGGATTGTCTGAATTGCAAAACGAAGCAAGAAAAGTCCGAAGATTCTTCTAAGGAGGCTAATACTGTAGAATCCACAAAGGACATGAGTGATGATGATGATGGATTGACTGTATTCAAATCGGGGTATCTCGACGATGAGTAACTTTTAAATTTAGGTGCATCATATCACATGTGTCTTGACCGAAGCTCATTCATCTCATACAGGGAGTATGAAAGTGGTTCGATGTTCTTGGGTGATGAAAACTCCTGCAAGGTGGTGAGTATTGGTTTGGTGCGCATTAGTATGTTTGATAAGATCAAACGAATCTTGATAGATGTGAGGTATGTCCCTACATTGAAAAAGAATTTGATCTCTCTTGGTGCACTCGAGGCAATGGGGTGAAAGTTCGTCAACTTCGATCGATTTTATAAAGTGTTAAAGGGAACACTCGTGGTGATAAAATCACAGAGGTGCAATCATCTTTACAAGTTGATCGGGAGCACTTCGTCAAGTGGAGCTGCAATGGCTGTAGCGGAATCCACATCTATACATATGTGGCACGCATGCCTAGCCCACATGAGCATGTAAGGACAAAAGATGCTGGAATGAAGACGGTGGGTGCACGAGAAGCAATTGAGTTATGATGGAGACAAAGTAGAGATTGATAGTGTGGTAAAGTGTAACATGAAGATTAGAGTCACGGCGGAGATGTTAGAATCGGGTGCCTTAAATTTATGCTGACACAAGGTCGTCGGGTGATCGACGGGATTGGTTGATCGACCGACCACAACAGATTTCATATAGTGAACTCTTTGGATGATTTTGCGCATTTTCTTTTACGTGTTTTTGGGCGACTGAGGCATGGTCATTCGGCGACAGAAGGACGGTCGAGCGGTGTTAATCGACCGACTGATCACATGTCGGTTTGCGAGGCCTTATGCAGTTTTGCGTAAGATGTTTCTAATTCCGATTTTATTGCTATATAAATAAGGTATAAGCAGGATTAGGGTATCCTAAATGCCTAAAAAGGGTTTAGAGAGTTCTAAGGTAAGAGAAAGCCTAAAGTTTCTCTCTTAGGGCTGAGATTCGAGTGAGGGTTCCATTTCTTGTAACTTCTGAATTCATAATGCATATTACTTTCCGTGGTTTTTTTCCACAAGGATTTTTCCACATAAAATTCGAAGTGTCTCTGTGTGGATTTGCTTTTTCTTTTGTGTTTTGCTTATTTGATTCACCTTTGACTTTCACGGTTCCCAACATTATTGACGCACATATATAATTTTTTATTTAACTATAATAATTTTTAATGTTTGAGTTTATGTGTGTGTGTGTGTGTGTGTGTGTGTGTGTGTGTGAAAGTTATCATTTCACGAAGATGCGTATGCATCAATATTTAGATTGGCCATTGTAATAAGTTGTGGCCAATATTCATCGATTAACTGAATGGTTTGCTTCTCGTATTATGTAAACCTTTGTGCAAGTATGCACAACAAGAGTAATGTATGTTGAGATGCATGTACACATTAGATGTATCTTAGTTTTGATTTATGAGATGATAAGATGAGGTTTCACATATGTCACCACAATCGGCTCGTATCAACAGGGATTGATAATTCGTTGATCAGATGAATCTCATATGATGATCATGTGGATAATAAATGTTTAATAATTTATAATGTGTGAATGAAGTCATATGTACCACTAGAGTAATTACCTACAAATTGTAGATCAATTCCAGTCCAGTCGTTATGCAAGTATGCTAGTCTAATAGGTAAATCTTGTGTCCATATTACATTATACTACATGGCAAGGTCATAATGAGATAACACTACTTTGGTGTGTGTTTTCATAAGGCATTGGATTGAATGGATGATAAAATTTTATTGTAAACTATTTTTTAAAATATTTATATTATTTTATTAATATTTTTAATTTGTTTTAATCGATCAAGTTTGTCAAGATAAAATCTGTTCAATATTAAAAGTGGGTGAGTTCGTGTCATGATCATAGTATCGAGATTTATGCATATGAACAAATGGAATTAAACATTCTCAATCGAGGTTGATCAAATCAACAATTTACGAAAAGTGGTAGAATATTGAGATGAATCATTTCTAGCCTACATGTTAATTTAGTGCGATGTTACTCCCCTTAGGAGGATTATAGTCCTAAAGGTATCATGATTGATCTAGTTTATTTAAGGGTGTAAATTAAAATTTCTTATTACACAGGAGTATGATAATTCAATATACTTTATTACCACCATAAGTAGGGTTGTACATGAACTGAGTTAGCTCGATTAACTAGCTCGACTTGACACGGTTCAAAATTGTCTTCAGGCCGAGTTGAGCCAATTTTTGGGTGCTCGAAAAAAATTGAGTCGAGTTTCGAGCAAGACTAAGCTCAACTCGGTATGTGGCTCGAAACCAACTCAGTTTAAATTATTTGACTATGGTATAAATACCTGGCCACAAACTCTAAACACCACCTATTTAAAAATAAAATAAAACCCCCCCCCCCCCCCCCCCCCCCCCTTTCTCCTCCAAAAACCGGACGGCCCTCGTTTTCTTCCTTCTTCCTCCCGTGACCGGCCTTCCCATTCCCCCCATTTCCTTCCTTTCTCTGTCCAGTGCCTGGCCCCATTCGGCCACCCTTTATGATCTTTCTAGTGACCGGCCACCTGAACGCATGGCCCGAGCCCCCCGTCTGACGAGCACCAAGCTTGGTATGCCTCATCTCTCTCTCTCTCTCTCTCTCTCTCTCTCTCTCTCTGTTAGACTCTGATTGGCCGACCACTGTCTATCCATCCATGTTAGCCCGGCTCGAACTCGTTCGATTTGCTGACCGAACCGAGTCAAGCATGGCATTAGGTTCGATGGCTGAGCCAAGCTAAGTAACGAGTAGGAGGTGGTTGTTGGTCGAGCCATGTTGAGCTTGGCCAAGCTTGACTCGGTTAGACTCGTGTACATATCTTACCATAACTTAAGAAATGCTTGAATCATGTTCTTATTGAAATTTCTCTATGATAGAAGTCTTATAAGACTTTTGTTTGTGATATTTTTCTTTCTTCTCTCCAATCCTGTCTCTAAAGAAATTTCCTTCCTAAGAAAATCCTTAGTCTAGTAAATCTAAAGTTTCACGGTGTATGTATATATAGTATTCTCTTTCTTTGTAATTGAGAATTTATATTTTTGGTGAGCTGACCTTTGTTTTTGTGTATTTTTTTTTTACAATAAAGAAGTCCATCTTAGTCATACATTTGAGATAACTCATTTCTTCAAAATTTTAAAATACGGCAAGTTTTAGCGTTAACACTTGTAGATGTAACAAAATTAATATAGACATCATGGTGAGCTCTACAAAGCTTGATTACATGGCTTCCTATGACAGTAAGTTTGTGTCCCTAACCAACCAACTGCAAACTTCAGTGGACTTTCTTAGCCCTCCTGTCCACACGTAGAAAATTTGCACACATGTAGAATATTAGAGTTTCTCATTAGGGAGGTTGTCTGACGAATTGAATTTCCGAGTAAAAATTAGGCTGGTCAGATCATCAGTGAAGCGACTCATGTACACTGAATCTAGACCATTTTCAGATTCATCTTAATCGTCTATTTCTCTTAAAGGCTCCTGTCCAATCGGATCATCAGATTAGCCTCATCTTTCTCAAACGGCATCTCAATAGGGTCCGTACCTTGAACACGTGTGAGAGAGGTTAGGTGCCCATAGAAAAGAAAGGTGCTCAAGAGCACATCTATCAGTCCTCTTCCCTTCTTTTCCTATTTTCTTTCCTTTGCTTTTAATCTCCTCTTTCGTTTCTTAAACGTTTCTCACTTTTTCTTTTTTCACTTCTTTGCAAGTCATGCTGCTCCCACCACCTCTATTTTCCCTTTGGTCCCAGTTCGTCCACCTACTTCTACCCATTTCTTACAATTCCCATCTTGCATTTCAGTAGTCTTGTAATTACAATGATACCCTCATGTATTCCAGGGGAATAGAATTTAACAACTGTCCCTGTTTAGAAAACTGAAATCCATGCATATCGACAAAATAATCATCATTAGCCTTATTTAATGAAATTAGAATTTCAATTGTATCCAAACAGGACCCCCTAAATTTGGAATCCTTGCAAAGATGAAAATAATCATTCTTGTATACACACCTTGGTTTCCTTCTATTTTCATTAGGATACTTGAATTGGTTGGGCTACCATGTATATGTAATGATATGGGTCATTGAATAAAAATTAGTTGGTTTTGTCTCTACTGTGGCACATCAAGCCTATGTCGCAACGCTCTGGGACTCACATGCTGAGATGGTCCATGTTTTGAACCTTTATGCTACAATAAATAAGCTATTGTTCCATGATCATGCTTCAGTACTGATGATTTCTAACCTTTGTTTTTTTATAACTGAATCTGAGTCATTGGATTTTTTTTTTCAGTTCTAAGTTCAACTGCCAATAATGATTGTCGGCAAGATGGACACTTCTTGTGTTTCTCTTAGCATCCAATTTGCATGCCCTTAATTGTTTGGCTGTGATCGTCCAATTGTCTTGGCTCATCTGCAATTAAGGTGGGATCCTCCTATCCAACTATCTTTACAGATCACTGGTGGGCCCACTTGGGCCCCACATAGGAATTCCCACCGTTAGGACGCGGATGGCCCACAGCGCCTGTTACAAGGATTTCCCTGTAGCACCACCTGGCCTAAGCTTTGTGGGGCCCACCCTGATGTATTTGTTTTATCCACGCCGTCCATACATTTTTTTCATCTCTTTTAAGGGCATGATCCCAAAAATGAGGCAGATGGAAAGCTCAAGTGGGCCACACCACAGGAAAAAAAGAGGGACAATAACACACTTTCCTAGGGCCCACGGTGATGTTTATTTTCCATCCAACCTGTTCATAAGGTCACACAGACCTGGACGAAGGGAAAATACAAATATCATCTTGATCCAAAACTTCTGTGATCCCCAAGAAGTTTTCAACGGTGGTCGTTCAATCCCCACTGTCTCCTCTGGTGTAGTCCACTTTAGCTATCGATATGCCTCATTTTTGGGCTCATGCCCTAAATTGATCTGGAAAAACGGATGGACGGCGTGGATAAAACATATACATCACGGTGGGCTCCCAAGAGCTTTGGGCCACGTCGTGCTGCAGGGATATCCCTGGTGAGAGGCGCTGCAAGCAGTCCGCGACTCCGCGTCTGCACCACAATAAGCTGTGAAGCTTTATCGCTGGATCCATCTCTACGATCTATCGTATCATACCCTCTTTCGTAATTTTCCAAAAAGCTGAGGAGGTTTTGTTTGACTACTGAAGAAGGGATCGGCTCGCTTTCACGGATAACGTGAAGGAGACCCATCAGCTTTTTGGTAAACAGTCGAAAGGGAAAGCAAAACACAGTCAGCTCCACCAATAACAGAGAGATGGCTTCACTTGAAAATTACCAAAATAACCCTGCTTTTTTTAATAAACCACAAACAGAAGCTCGAATTAAGGTATCTTTCAAGATGTCGAAAAGACTAAACTACCCTTGATCGCCGTGCTTGGTCATGGATGGATACGATGAAACAGAACTCTCCATTTTTTACTGCAATGGGTAGTGATGTAATTTTCGTTAAAAAATATGGCAGAGCCGTATACGTGTACCTGGCCGTTGGGTGGTCTTGTTAGGTAACCAGTGACTGAAAACCTGCTAAAAATTTCCTTTCAGGAAACGTTTCAATTTTCAGCTTAACCTACCAATCAATATATGGGCCACATTGTCATGTGTTAATGACTTCCAAACCGTCCATCAACTGTGGCACGTCCTATTATCCTTGACTAACAAAACTCAGGTTGCTCCAAAGCTTAGGTGGTCCACACCGTGCCATGCATAAAACCTATAAATCTCGTGTTGCCGCCCACTTGAGTTTTGGAATTGCCTGATTTTTTGGGCATTCATTAATCCAGAAGGAATGCATCTTTTGAACGGATTAGATGAAATATACAAGACTCAGTAGGCCCACAAATACAATCTGTGAGGTTTTAGTTGGTGGGTCTTTTTTTTTTTTTTTTTTTAAAAAAAAAAAAAAACTTTGCCGAGGATAAAAATCTGGAGCGCGAAATGTCACTAAAACATCATAGTGGCCCCACGCGTCAATTTGTATGCTAACCTTAGAGGGACGCGGTTTGGCTGGTGACGCTGGTCGGTGATTTGTGGGCCCCACCATGATGTATGTGTTTTATCCACATTATCCGTCCATTTTTACCGATCATTTTATGGCTTGACGAAAAAAAAGAGGCAGATCTAAATCTTAGGTGGACCATACCACAGGAAAACAGTAGTGAGTGAATGTTCACCAAATAAAAACTCTCTAGGGCCCACTGTAATGTTTATTTGACATATAACCTGTTGATTAGGTCATACAGACCTGGACGAAGGAAAAATAAAATAAAAAATCATCTTGATCCAAAACTTAGGTGGCCTCTAAGGAGCTTTTAATGATGGCGTTCAATCAACATCTTTTCCTATGATGTGGTTCACTTGAGATTTGAATGTACCTCTTTTTTAGGCTCATGCCATAAAATGATCTGGAAAAATAGATGGACGGCGTGGATGAAACACATACATCATGATGAGCCCACATAGCACTGACTAGTTGCCACTGGCTACTGGCACCGTCAGTAGCCAGCGCCCCCTAAAGAGTACCAGGATCCATTCTTGTACCTCAGTTTCAGGTGGGTCAGAGTACAATGTTGGAATTATCGGACATTTGAGATCCCTGATTAATAAACATTTTGTTGTTAAATTCGGACCATCAGCTATTTTCACTTGATCGTCCATCCCATCGATGGCCACCAAATTGGATAGCTAGGTGTGCTTTCCATCCAAAGAGGGACCCACGACTTGGAGTAATGTTTAGATTGTGTTATATTTGTGACACGTGTACAGTGGCGGTGTGGATGTGATACTAGGCAAGTGTACTAAATGGACCCTTAGGATTGCATGCATGGTGATGGTGGGGTATCGAAAACATCGCTCAACCACCTTCTTTGTCGAGTTGGATGCGAGGACACTTTTAGTCGTTGACAAAGATTCCCAGGTGGGGGTAGAGCTGGACACGAACTGAGTTTAACTGTTTGGATTGACTCAGGTAAAACCCTGTTCGAACAAAAAGTCTTATTGTTCGAACTTTGTTCGAATACACATGGTGTGTTCGAAAAGAAATTCAATTCAATTTCAAACACAGTCCTGGTCGACTCGACTCGAACTCGAACTCGACTCAACTCGACTCGTTCGTTCAACTCGATGAGAGAGAGAGAGAGAGAGAGAGAGAGAGAGAAGAAGAAGAAGAAGAAGAAGAAGAAGAAGAAAAGGGGTGGATGACAAATAAACGTGACTGTGAGCCTCGAAGGTTTCAATGGTGGACATCATTCTCCTCACTGTTTCCTGTGGTGTGGTCCATTTGAGTTTTGTATCTGCCTCATTTCTTATTTAATGCCTTAAAATAAGCTCTACAAATGGATAGACGGAGTGGATAAAACAAATACATCATGGTGGGACACACAAAACAAAAAAATCAGTATTTACTATTCAGTAGTAGAAAAAATATTTTCAAACGAAAAAAGCGAAATTGTTCGAACTCGTAAAAATCGTTCGAAATCCATATGTTTGAACATGTTCAAACATGATTGGGCTAGACAAAATTGAGTTCGAACAGAGCCTATCCTGTTCAAATGTTTGTTCGAACATTATTCAAACACACCCACTTAAGCAGCCGAACAATGCGATCTGGTCCATGTTCGACTCGGATCGGACTGTTGTCCGCCTCTAAGTGGGGGCAAATGCCCACCAGAATAAAGTGCCCCATAAGGATCCTCTTACTTTTTCTCTACGCGCTTAAAAACGCGAGCTAGTATATATGCTATCATGCATACATGAGCCTAAATCCAAGCCGTTATTTTTAGTATTCATTGTCAATCGGGTTTCTAAGCCAAAAGAAGGACACTGAACCGATCATCCTAGCTGTTAGATATGTTCGGATCTCGAGTCCAGGTATCAGAAACAAAATAATAAATAAATAAAATAAAATCTTATTGCTCCATCATGATCATCTTCTTAGTAGGGATGGCAATGGTCCAAGTCGACCTGTGGATCAACTACCCCAACCTGTTTTTTAGGTGGGTTTGGGCCAAAGATAAATATGCAGTGGGTCAACCTGAGGCTAAAAATGTGTCCCACTTAATTTAGGGGGTGTGCCCCAGTGGTACCAGCCAGATGTGGGGCTTACGTGATTTATTCAACCCAGCCAACCCATCCATCAGATATGTTACCTAAAAAAACAGCTAATCCCAATACCACCAGCCTGTTCCCAAACTGAATTGGCCCATTGTAAAGGAAACAATGTGAGCGGGGAAATACCCTGAATTTCACAGGGGCACATCCGAGACGTATAACAGCCTGACGTTTTACCTTCCCTCCACAAGGGGTTTGAATTGACTAGATTCTATATGTTTACATCATTGTTGTAACCCCTCCCACCCACACACATTAATCAATGGTGGGCATTACCTATCAACAAGTTCCATGTGCTATGGCCCACCTGAGTTTTGGATCAGTCTGTTTTTTAGGGGCTAGGCGTTGATTTAGGTGACTCATCAGATGGGTGGGTTGGATTTTCTGAATACATCACTGGGCCCCAAATCCGGCTGATCTCACTGTGAGGCTACGAAGTTCACGATGCCTTTAGAGTGCGCATCATAAAATAGTTAGGGCTTAAGTTGAGCCCTACCAGACCTGACCAACCCATATGGGCTATATCAGTGGTTAGGGACAGATGACTGAACCAAAACCTGAATTAAAAATAATAATAATAATAATAATAATAATAATAATAATAAAAGTGAAAAAGTACATACATGCATGTATGCATGTTGGGCCAGGCTGCCATTAGCCTTGTATTTAGGTTGGGGACCCAATTAAATAATAGGTTGGGTCCGGTGAAGCTTGGGCTTGATAAATTTTAAGTAGGTCAGGCCATGCGGGCCACATCGTAATGGGTTGTAGGTATGCTTCGAGGTACAATTCATGGCCCATTTAGTAAAGGGATAGGGTCGGACTTACCCTGACCCCACCCCAAGCTGATAAATTCCCAACCCTACTCCAAACTAAGGCTGGTGAAAGAATTTAGAATTTTTGTCTCATATACTTGAAAAGAGAAATGGTTTCACATTTGTAAAGGAAAAAAAGATATGCATTGTGGCATTGATTATCTTTGTGCACTTGATCGTTACACATCCAAACACCAAACCAATCTTATTTTTCCTGATCAGCCCCAACAACAATCGACCTACTTCTCATTTGGATCCATTTTTTCGTGATTTTTTTTTGTTTTATATTATCATGTTTGGTAAGATGAAGATGGCTCAGGCGTGCACCGGTTGACATTCTGCATTCGTCCAACGTCAGGAGGGGCCCACTCTGAACATGCGCTGGCCCAAAAATCAGGCCAGTCTAAAAGCAGGTACGCCATACATGTAGCTGTCTATTTCTCTAATGGATGTGGCTCACTTGATGAGTGAACCGCCCTCATGCTTGGGCCATGGCCTGTTTATGATTGGCCCAACCTTATGAATCCTCCTGATCATCTCACACATGTGATGTGCTGGTACATGTGTTGCAAAGGGCCCTTCTCTTGTAACGGCAGCCAATTGCCTGTGCCCTGGCCCACCGGACAAGTTCCTGTATGTGGAAGCTATCTGGGCCCACTGCGATGTCACTGAGAAATCCACTCCGTTCATCAGTTTCACGAGCTCACAATAGGACAGGAGCCAAGAAATAAGGCAGATCCAAAACTCGAGTAGATCACGACACAGGAAACAAGGAGCCACAAAAGTTCTGGTTCAGGCCTTTTTTTGGTCAGTTCATTCCAGTGGGAGTAACCTTATAAATGGTTTTGATGACATATAAACATCATGATGGGTTGCCGAAAGGTTTCAACAGTCTGCGTTCAACACCCACCACTATTTCCTGTGGAATGATCCACTTGAGTTCTGGATCTGCCTCATCTTTTGGGCTCCTATCCTATTGTGAGCTTGCAAAACAGATGGACGGAGTGGATTTCTCATGGACATTGCATTGGGCCCCACACAGTTGGCAGAGGCCAAAGGCAATTCAACCTCCCTGGCTACATGTGAAAAGATCGTTAGGTCTGTGATTGGAACCCTCGCACCAAATATAAATCCGTATCATAGTAGAGTCTCGGATTGATTCTTATTTTATCTGAAAAATAAGAAAAGAGTACTGCTGAACCACACTTCTAAGCTCACCGTCTACCTTGTACAAACAGGCAACTGTCACATAAGCAAAATATCCAAGCCGTTGAAAAGTTCAGTCCCGCCATGAAAATCACTTGGCCCAAAAATTAGCCTGATTCAGTAATTGGATGGGCCATATCGAATTTCATGATGGGCCCACCTTTTGGATGGTTCGTACACACGTGACAATTGACAAATAAGCAAAGGTGGATGATACCGTCCGTTGAAGTGTATGGAAAAATTTCTTGCAAGAAAAAGACTACATATTTTCTTCTTATCCAAACATTGAAAATGTCACATACTCATTAAGGACTTCCACATCATATTAAAATTGTTATGTGATAAAAAAATAAAAAATAAATAAAGAAAGTCCCTATAAGTAATCAGGCTTCTGATGTACGCAAATAATCCGAATTTAACGTGGCCTCCCAGGCCAACAACACAAGACCCAAGTCCTACAAAAAAAAAAATAAATAAATCAAATCCCTATTTTCTACACATGAATGTTCTTAATTTATCAGTGATCGAGTGGGCCACACATGCATGAAGAAATATTCATTCAGAAAAAATGAAATCAACAATCTGAGGATTGAAACGGCATGTTTGTGGTAGAGAACACATGTAAATGCGAAGGCAGGCCTGGCCAGGCTCAACTGACTTTGACCCCAGACCAGCAGGCAAACTGGCCATTGCCACCCCTACTGTCCGGAGAGGGGTGCAAATGGAAATTGTGTCCTATTTCCACCAGTGCCACTAACCCCCATGCATTAGGATGCCAGATGGACTGGGCTGGCTGAGGATAAGTCAAGCCTACTTTGGCTAGGTTCTGGCTTTAGCCCTGAGGCACATGGGTCAAACACGGGGGCCAACAACTGATTGGGCTGGACCTGGGCTTTATTCTGCCTCTTCCACCTTAATCAGATGTCCAACACGTGTGACATGTGAGCCTTGTGGTCTTTCACATACATCATCTCATACACTTAAAGTGGGAATGATCACAAATGTCCCGAGGAATGTTAATCTACCAGATGTTTGAGTTGTGTGGGGCCCACTGTAATGTGCATTACAGGGCCATCCAATCAGTCCATTAGATGCATCCCCCAATGTTACCCTCAGATCCCAAAATCCAGCCTGATCCATAATCCGGTGGGCCACACCAGAAGAAACAATTGGGACATAGGGGAGGGGGTCGGGCACCATAGAAACTTCAAGATAGAATATGGGTTTCACCCTGTTGTCTATGTCATCCAATCTATTCATCGGGTGCGCCCCCACCAGGGTGAACAGATGCTGAAATGCAAGCCATTACAAAATTTAGGTAGGCCACAAGTGAATATATATGTTTTTAGTGGGGTTGTATATTACTCCCTGTTGTGTGTTCCACCTGAGTTGTTGATAGGGATGATTATTGGGATGTACAGTGCCCATTTTGGGTTCCACACACACATCATAGGAGGGCTCCACACATTTTCGAACTCATAAACCATGCATTTGAACATATGTGATTCTTCCTCCACCTAAAGTGCTAAATTCATAGTTTCCATGTGTAAGGCACCACATCGCCCTGTTTGGAGCTGATACAGCTGCATCATTCATGGACAATACTGGTACTTATCAGGCAACACATACCAGCTTTAGACAATACTTTAGACCTCATAGTATTTACACGAGTCTGTGTATGGTAAGGGAGAAAGGAGCCACATACCCCATATTGTAACCTCTTAAGCAGGAAATCTGGGGACCCAGATGGCGCACCGGAGTCCTTCCCCTAAGACTCTTGTAATTGCCCATCAGCACCATCTACGGCCGTCAGCTCGCTTTCGGATTCTTCAACCTTCCTTTGACTTATCTTCAGACGAAGGGGTCTGCCCATCAGTTCCTGCAGGACGCAGATTGAATATATCAAACCATTTTTTTCTTTTTTTCTTTTTCTGCTACCACTAACCTAAAATATTAGGTTGCATGGGAGATGATTCAGAGCTGTCTCCCCTGGTCTTAGATGCAACGTACTCTACCACCTTTCATGTGCCAGCGCTGATCATGCATAGGAACGATCCATCTGGTGGGGCCCTACTGTGGATATCCATAGCCCATCTGATCCTAGTGGTCCCATCATTGTCCTCCAAAATGAAGGAGAAAAACAAATGTGTTTAAATTTAGCTGGAAAATATGGGTAAAACTGATGGCTTGGATAATCTGATCAATTGGATTGTTGGTCATCAACAGTAGGGTCCACTAGATGAACACTTCAGATTCACAGTCTTCCCCACAATATGTACTGTCAAAAGTAGGTTTTGCATGGAAGGTCCACAGAGACACCACCATTTAATCATTTCCGAAATTATGTAAGCAGAGATAACACTACCAGATAAGTAAGAAGGAAGAGAACAAAAAAGGAGCCAACCACCCTAAGAATGTACATGAAATCTCGGTGTTCCCTCCTCGCCATACCCCTTCTTTAGAAGGTCCTGATTGGCCTCTCAAGTAAAAACATCATCCTAGGTTTGATTGATGGACTGACCTAAGCTAGTTTGGTTTTGGCATAGCTATGTAAACTCCTTATTCATGCATTCCTCATCTCATTTCATTCACTTTATGTTCAGTCCCAACTGCAAGCCAATCAATAGCTGCTCCTCAGCATCCGTTCTTTGGATTTTGGCAGAATTACCTCTATGGCATCCATTCTTTGGGTTTCATTCAAAAATATGAAATTCGACAAATTGGCTGAGCTTTCTCTTCCATGTTGTTGGTTAAAATTCCAAAATAAAGAATTTTGGATACCGAAAATTAAAATAAAAATGTTCATCAGAATCAAGCTGTCCTTAAAGCGTTGATTCACTCCCTTAAAGCGTGATACATTATCCTTAAAGAGTGATTCGCCCCCTCTCCTCCTAGATTAAAGATCGCCGACAGGTTACTGGCGAATTGCTTCTAGGATACGACGAGCCTGTTCGGTTCTGCATGCAATACTCACGAAGAGACCACCTTAGGAAGTTGGCTGACGCAGTCAGTCTCTGGCAGACTCAGTGAGTTTTCAGACTTAGCAACTCAGTGAGTTTGAGAACCTAGTTTTTACAAACTTAACTTAGTTAAGGAAGAGAGAGAGAGAGAGAGAGAGAGAGAGAGAGAGAGAGAGAGAGAGAGATCTATGTTCTTATATAGTAGATCAATTGGATTTTTGATGATCTGGACCTAGAGGGGCTCGATTTATATAGATGGAGTGAATGAACCATTACATCTGAGGCCATCAAAGATCAAAACGTTGTGAAAATGTTTCTGACCGTTGGCTCATTAATCCAAGTGTTTTAGACCGTTGGATCCTTAATCCAGATTTGACCATTTGGATCACTGAATGGATGGCCCTTTTTGGACCGTTGGCATTAACCGGCGTCAGTTTCTAGTCGTTCAATGCAATGGACGGATCTGACCGTTTTAAAGAAACTATATAAGTTGGGCTTCTCATACTTCGCATCTTCTTGCATCGATTGATAATGGTTCGCATAAGGTTATAAGGGAACAACTACTCGCGACATGATGCGCACGTGTGAAGTGCAAAGTGCACCAGTAGCGCCTCTACAGCCACACTACCCACACCCTCGCCATTGTGTTCCAGTGATCTGCACTGGAACGAGCAACCCTAAGATTTCTCTCTCCCTTGCACGTGCGTGCGAAACGCAACCTCAAGATTTCTCTTTCCCTCTTTTCCAAGTAAGCAAGTTAATCTCGAGAAGGTTTATAAACTACAAAAGATCCCATCTCTAAGCAATGTAGGACTAAACAAAATCTACTTTTCACACTTTTCAAAATTGATTTGGAGGGAAACGAAAAATCTGAAAAATTTTGGTTTTCAAAATTAAAAAAACCAATTATTTGATTTAACTATCCATAGATATTAGAGATAGTTCTATGTACATAAAGAAATATATCTTTTGATTTAAATCGTCCCTTAGTATAAGTATTTCAAAGTTTAATTGAAATCTCTGGTAACCGCAGCCCCGAACCAGTTATTCCTTAATGACAAAATCGAAGATAACGCACACATAATCATGTATGAGTTATATAAGTTTCCTTATATTACTCGCTTAGCACGTTTAATGGCCATATGCTTATTCTGTTTTATGAACGATCTCGAGAGAAACTCTAACTCTCGTGAGAGGTGGCACCACCTTTACGTTCACATAGGTGAAATCTCTCCAGTGTCCTCGTTACAATTTAAAACACTTGTCCTTTAGATTGGATTTCATTAAGAGTTCTACGACTTAGCCTTCTACCTGTAACAAGCAGCACTATTCATCCTAGATGAGGTTATATATAGTTTTTAGTGCTGAAACTTTTCACTTATTAGTGACTTGTTCTTACCCATTAAACCCAAACTTAGAGATTTTCTAATGTTGGGTTGGGTTTCCATCACTGGTGGAACTTTGGGTGAAGAGTTTTAACTATATCCCTTTAACTGACGTCCTTATTACCTCTCTTGTTAGAAGTTTAGTAAAAGGATCAGCCAAGTTATTACTTGACTTCACATATGAGATCGCAATAATTCCATCTCGAATCAACTGCCTTACATATAGTCATGTTTCAGATTTTTGTGTCTGGACTTTCCATTATATGTGCCGCTGTAGGCTCTCGCTAGAGTAGCTTCATTGTCACAATGAAATGAAACATTCGGTATAGGCTTCGCACGGAATGTGATTCCTAGTAAAAGATCCTTTAGCCACTCAACCTCTTTGCTTGTCGCAATCAAGGCTATGAACCCAGATTCTATCCTTGAGTGTGTTATGCATGTCTGTTTCTTGGATCCCAAAAAAACAATTGTACCTCCTAATGTGAATACATACCCTATTATGGAGTTATTGTCCCTTGTACTCAATATTCAACTCACATCGGTATATCCTTTCAATACGGCCGGAAATTCTAAGTAGAATAGCGATAATTCTTTGCTTGTTTTAAGGTAACCAAGAACCTTACTAATAGCCTTCCAGTGTTTCACACTTGGATTACTAATAAATCTACTTGTTTACTCATTGTGTATGCTATATTCGGTCTTGTGCATTGCATAGTATACATAAGACTACCTATAGCACTAGCATACTCAAGTTGTGCAACTGTTCTTCCTTCGTTTTCTTTCAACTTAATACTTGGATCAAATGGAGTATTTGCCTCTTTGATTTTCAAGTGATTAAATTTGCTCATTATCTTTTCAATGTAATGAGACTGACACATCGCATAACCTCCACTATGTTTTTTAATTTTGATACCTAGTATGGTATCCACTTGTCCAAGATCCTTCATTTTGAAAACGAAAGAGATAAACCTCTTTGTTTTAGTTATACCTTTCATTGTATTATTGATAATTAGCATGTCATCAACATATAGGCATATAATAATAATACAATCACTACACACCTTAGAGCATATAATAATAATACAATCACTACACACCTTAGAGTAAATGCACTCATCAGCTACATTATGCATGAAACCATGAGAAATCACCTTTGAATTGAATTTTTTATGCCATTGTCCATGAGAAAGTACCTTTGAATCGAATTTTCTATGCCATTATTTAGGTGGTTGCTTCAATCAATACAATGACTTAATGAGTTTACACACTTTCTTGTCAATTCTTGGCAGAAAAAACCCTTCTTTCTGATGGAATCATTTTGCTATCAATCAAACATTTAAAGTTTGGATAGTACCATCGGTGTGGTATTTCCTCCTGAATAGCCACTTACACCCTATAGGTTTGAACCCTGGAGGAATATCTACCCAATTCTCATAGTTTGGTTTGACACAATTAAGTCTATTTCATTATTAATTGGTACCACTTGCACTAGAAGTTTGAAATGATAGAGCGTGGCGAATCAATCTCTTTATCTCATAGCCCAAGCTCCTGCATCACACAGGTCATGCCCTCGGTCGAACCCTCCTTCGTGAGCCCCACGTCTCATGGGTTCGCATCACACTAGCCACCCACCTCACATGGGTGGGGCCCGCATCACACAAGGTCACCCACATCACACGGGCTGCCCATCCCGAGTGTGCCCCCGCATCACACAGGCCACCCCACTCGAGCCTGGTGTGAAAATGCCCTTGTATTAATCACCCCTGGTGAGGAGTCTCGAAGACGAGACCTCCTGCTTTGATGCCACTTTGACGCAGGACGACTAACCACTTGCTCTAAAAGCTCAAACTGATAGAGCGTGGCGAATCAATCCTTTTATCACACAGGCCAGACTCCTGCATCACACAGGCCAAGCCATCGGTCAAACCCTTCCTTTGTGGGCCCCACTTCTTATGGGTTCGCATCACACTAGCCACCGGCCTCACACGGGTGGGGCCCGCATCACAAAAGCCACCCGCATCGCACGAGACGCCCACCCCGAGTGTGCCCCCGCATCACACAGGTCACCCCGCTTGAGCCCGGTTTGCAAATGCCCCTGCATTATAGAGTCTCTTGAAGACATTGTCTCATTAAAGGTTTTATGGTCATCTTCTACAGTTAAACTATAGATATCTTCCTAATAACCTTTTTTCTATCACCCTCAACAAGAAGAAAAGAGATACATTAAGAGTCTATCTCATCAAGATCAAGACTCTTCTCTACCCTTGCCCTATGACTTCTATGAGGTTTATTAGGAGTTTCAACATCTTATTAAGTTTCCTCTATAGGATCATCACTACAAGTTTGGATCTCTATATCCTTAGTCTCCATAGATAGTGTGTTCTCAAAGAACTCTACATCCTTAGATTCTATGATCACATTAAATTCTAAGTCTAATAATCTATATAGGCTTTACTGTTTTGTGTATGACCCATAAAGGCACACTTAACAACCTTAGGTTCTAACTTGATTCTTTTAGGATCAGGTGTTTTGCAATATGCGAGAAGCACCTACACTCTAAGATATCCTAAGTTTGATTTTTCCAACGTTCTAAACCTTGAATTGTCGAGAATTTCTCTCTAGGTGGTTAAATCAAATAAGTGGTTTTTTTTTTAATTTTGAAAATCAAAATTTTTCAAATTTTTCGTTTCCCTCCAAATCAATTTTGAAAAGTATGAAAAAAGTGAATTTTATTTAGTCCCACGTCACTTAGAGATGGGATCTTTTGTGATTTATAAACCTTTTCGAGACTAGCTTACTTGTAAAAGAGGGAGAGAAATGTTGTGGTTGCACTGTTCCAATATGGAGCACTGGAATGCACGCGCGCGCTTGCGCTAGCGAGGGCCAAGGCGTGGGCAATGTGGCTGAATGGTTGTAGAGGCACTAGTAGCGCCCTTTCATTTCGCACGTGTTACGAGTAGTCGCTCCCTCGTGACCTTATGCGAACCGTCGCGAGACGGTGCGAAGTGTGAGAAGACCAACTTATATAGTTTATGTAAAACGGTCAGATCCGTCCGTTGTAGAGAATGACTAAAAAAACTGACACTGGTTAATGCCAACTATCCAAAAATAGTCAGCCATTCAGTGATCCAAAAGGTAAAATCTTTAATCCAACGGTCTGAAATGCTTGGATTAATGAACCAACGGCCAGAAACGTTTTTGCAACGTTCTGGTATTTAATGGCCTCAGATGCAACGGTTCATTCGCTCAAACCTCTCTAGGTTCAGATCATCAGAAATCCAATCGATCTACTTTATAAGTACATAAGATCTCTCTCTTTTTCCTAACTAAGTGAAGTTTGTAAAAACTGAGTTCTCGAACTCATTGAGTTGTTGAGTCTGCCAGAGACAGTGACTGTGTTAGTCGAGTTCGTAAGGTGGTCTCTTCTCGAGTGCTGTACGCAGAACCAAATAGGCTTGTCGTATCCTGGAAGTAATTCGTCAGTAACCCGTCAACGATCTTTAATTTAGGAGGAGGGGGCGAATCATGCTTTAAGGACAGCGTATCTTATACGTGCTTCAACTTGATTTCAATCAACATTTTTATTTTAATTTTCAGTATCCAAAATTCTTTATTTCAGAATTTTAACCAACACATATGATCATCAAGTTGAAGCAACAAACTCAAATCAAACGTAACTACCACCAAAGAAGTAATTGCTGAATTATCTAAAAATATAAATTGAAATGTCTGCCTATCCCACAAGACATCAATTATTGAAAATCTTGGGGAACCCACATCAAAGATATGCCTATCTGATGAGAAATCGATGATTGAGGCATTTTTAAAAATTCGAATAAAATATTCACTACCAAAACAAGAAGCCATATTAAAAAAAGAAGAGAAAAATCGCACAAACATAAATCACTATTCACTACTACAACACAATTTCCGGAATATTTAAACCAAATGCAAGCACAACATACCCAACAGAAATCAACTCCTGGAAATTTTGCAAAAGGACACTGAAATCAATCTAAACAAAGGCAGCTCCTGAAATTTTAAGGACACTGAAATCTATGAAACAAAATGACATTCTCTCTTATTGCATCCAAAACTGTATCATTAGAGCATCGAAACCAATTGGTCTGCAGCATCCAGCTTGCTAGCTGAGTTGTTTATTGTGCACCCCTAGGAGAGGAGAGACCCGGGATTGCGTCCCACTAATGTAGTGGTTTTGTTCTTGCCTCTCAATATGAATGCCATGCAGTGAGATTACATTGTGGTCATCTCCATTTTATTAGACTGATAATCACAACCCAGTTTGATAGTGTATCCAAACACACCCTTTATGTTGAAAACAACAAGCAGAATAACAGATGAATAAGAGAAATGAATAAGAAAGCACCTTTCCATCCAATGCAGTAACAGCAGCATCGGCTTCCTCCTTTGTGGCAAAGGAAACGAACCCATACCCTGCGGATCTCCCCGACGGGTTCTCAAAAACCACCCTGGCTGACAATAGATTATAGCTGGCAGAAAAGAATTCTCTGAGATCGCTGGACCTCACTTTCCACGCAAGATTTGACACAAAAATCTTGTGGCCTGTTTCCCCAACCTTGGAACCCTCAGGAGGCGGAGAAGGTTTCTCCAGACTCTTGGCAAATTCAACCCTTATACTCCTTCCCTGCACTTCCTGCCCATACCAAAATCAATTCTTCAACAACAACCCCATTTCAGAATATTCCAAAAGATGCAAAAGTAGAACATCTTTATTTCAAGCCCAGTAATCCTTTGGCTGACTTTCCGATCCACTCAAAACCATGTTAATAAAATAAAAAATAAAAAAAAATACAAAGAAAAGGGATTTTGTTCAATACTGATTAGTAGGAAACCACACAGAAGGCATTCTACATGTGCTCGTGTAGAAGGTTTACGCAAGATCCAAATTGTTCAGAAGGTGGCACAGTGATCCAAATGCATAATCCTGTATTAGTCATCAAACATTCTCTCCTTACAGGTACAGCATCTAGACACTTCATCAGATAGGCTCTATAGTGGTTGGGCCATACCCCAATAATCACATCAGCTGGGTGATTCTAGTCACTGATTGAAGGACTTCTGTCATTCGATGTCAGCAATGATTGGAAATTTTTTCGACAGTCCATTTGTAGGCCCCCAAATCTTCCAATTGGTGGGTACTGGGTAGGATCATCAGAACGGTATGATTTGGTGCAAATCACCCAACAAATGAATGGTCCAGATCTGTTATGTGGGTGAACAATTGTATGGAAATCGAATGATTGATAAAATCTGAATAACTCATCTCCAAAAGATTCGGCTAGGGTCTCGTGTGCGGTGTGTCTATGATATAAGAAAGCTTGAGACTATCAGCATATGCGACAACACTGCCCTTTAACTCTTTCCATTTTTCTCTCTTTCAGCTTCTTTTTTCATTGAAGAGACATGTAATATAGCCGTTTGCGATGTATAAAATACTTTTTCAGTGTTTCGGTGGACTACTCATGGAAAGGTGTGTAACGGTATGTCCGCACATGCAATGTGATACACGTGTGAGATTGGCGATCATGTCGTTGATTGATTTTTGGGCCAGCACATCATAAGTGTAGGTTCCACCTATGAATGCCCCAGATCTTATACAATTACAATATTTTAATGTTTGCGCAAAATAAGCTTTCCCAAAAAATGTACAATGTTTTAATGCGCGCAAAATGCTTCTGTCATATACCATGAATGAATAATGTTAGAATTCTTCTTTCATACAAGTGTGGCAAATAGTGGATCACCAGACATGATGCATGCATGGTGGGGGCCACTTGAGGAACGACTTGGATCTTGCACCAAATTTTCCACATGTGTTGGTATGTTTCTGCATCTGCACCAGTGCATCCCATGCTGCCCTATTAGTTCAACGCATATCCACCTCCATCAACCACCACAAACAGAGAGAAAAAAAGACTAAAGGGATAAGATCCAATTCACCCACAATAACCTGTCCTTCCAATTCCAACACCACCCAAACTCTACCCAACAAATCCCATTTCATAAAAACACTAAGGGGACGTTTGGATCGTAAATTGCTTAAGCTACCTATGCCTCAAGTAGCTTATCTTGATTTCCACTTATTAAACTGAAGTGACAAAGTAACTTTAAATAAAAAAGTTACTTATAATTGATCATAAACCAAATTTACTTATTTCAAATAAGTAACTTATCTACTGCAGTAAGTAGAAAAAGTAACTTATTTGGTGGTATCCAAACAGGCCCTAAATGAACACAGAAAAGCGAAGAAATGAGATTCACTTAGACCCTGATAAGCCCATCCTCCAATTCCTTCACTACCAAATTCCTAATTCAACTGGAAACCTTTGCAGGAAAACACCACACAGAGAGAGAGAGAGAGGAGGAAAAAAAAAAATTGAGTGAAATTGAATTCAACGCAAACTGATTTCAACAGAAAAAAACCCTAAGAAATATCACAGAATTTCATGGTATTTTCCACGGAATTAGACTGATTAATCATGAAACATCATGAATTTTCACGATATTTGGGGCAACCAAACGCACCCTTAAAAATGGAATTGAATTCAACTCACGATAGAATCGAACTTATCAATGGCAGCACGAGCTTCTTCCACGGAAGCCATCGTGACGAAGGCAAACCCTCTGCTTTTACCATTCTTCTGCTTTATAACCTAAAATCCAATAAAAACAAGTAAAGAAACAGTACTTCACTACAAAAACAGAGCCTATGTATAAGAAGAAGGACTACCTCGACACCTTTCACAGTCCCGCATTCAGCGAAGAGATTCTTGATTTCGGGTGCGGAGAGATCCCACGGAAGATTAACGACATAAATCTTTTCATGCTCGGCTTTTTCGTCTTGGATTGAGATTTCTTGAACTGAAGAGAAGAGCTGGAAACGGAGGAGTTTGCTCGAAGCTTTTGAAATAGGCAGAGGATAGAGTAGAGAATGTAGAGAAAGGAGAGGAGTAGAAATGGAAGTGTGGAGATTTATGGAAGGCGGATTTTTGGGAAATTTGGAAGTGGTTAGGAAGAGAGGAGCTGCTGCCGCCGCTGCTAATGCCATTGGCGAGAAGGGAGAGAAATGAGAAGAAGGCCGTTATCTTTCCATCCTCACACAAGGGCGTTGACACTTGGCAACTGGCCAAGGGAGGCATTATAATAAAGGTCGTAAGGACGTTTGATCCGGACGGTTCATATGATTGGCCTCGTCGTGATAAGGGAGGCCTCCCTCTCAGGCGAGCAGGAGCTTTGAGTGGCCACTTTGATGTATGGGTTTTATCCCCACCGTCCATCTATTTCGTATTGCCATTTAATGGAATAGGTCCAAAATTTAGGTAAATTCAAGTCTCGAGTGGACTACACCACAGGAGGAAGTACTTTTGGTAATGATTCTCACCGTTGAAAATTTTCTAGGGCCCACCATGATGTCTATTTGCCATCCAACCTATTTATAAAGTTACATGCACCTGGATGAAGGTAAAAAAAAAATCAGCTCGATCCAAAACTTCTATGGACCCCTAGAAGTTTGCATCATTTTTTGGCCTACATTCTGAAATGATAAGGAGAAATGGATGGACGGTGTGGATAAAACCTATAAATCACGGTGGGCCACTAGAAGCTCCTACCCGTTTCCAGTGGCAGACCAAGGGGGTAGAACGCAATCCGCGTTCCTCAATCATGATCCTATGCTGGTGGCTCATGCTTGTAATTTCATCATTTTCAGTCAAAATATATACTTCAATGTGCTGATTATAATCATTGTGTCAAATAATACATACATACACTAATTTATGGATATTAAAGTTGATTTAGTAACGAAATACAAACTCGTGTATATATATTATATAATTTAAGTGCATGCGTACTTTTTTTTTTTTTTTTTTTTTTTTGAGTTATAAGAGATTCTGAACCCAGGGTGCCAAACACAAGCTGGAGGATTCCAATCAAGCTGGGTATTTCAAATTAGGGGATTTCTAAGTGGGTTGCACCGAAATGTAGTATATGCATATTAACACACTTGAAATTTAGTAAGGATATTCAAAGATACAGGTGCCTTGGGAACCTGAAAATATAGACTTTGCTCAACATATGATTAGATTCTACCTAACAAAGTTTGTAGGTGGTTTAAATTTCACTCATTCGGAGGAACTCATGTTTAGCTTATGTCTAATAGATAGTAGATAGCTTCAATGGATGGAAGAAATTAGGCTAAAAAACTAGATGAGCAAAACTAGCCTATAACTTTGATCCAGGTGTCATTGATTGCTTGATCTTTCTCACTTGATGAGCAAAATCAGGCGAGGTGTAGTGTATAACTTTTGGATTCAAGGTTTTGATTGGTTGGAGAAAGTCAGTAATCTTTCTTACTATTGTTTCATGCTCTTTTAGGCGTCAGGATCAGTCTAAATCGATATACACATGCACCACTAGATTTTGGATGAGCCAACATAATTTATAATCACATAAAGAACATGAAGGGGACTAGAAGAAGAAGAAAAGAAAAAAAATTCTTTCCTAAAATTTCTTCACAATTTGCCCGTTTTTTTTCAAAAAAATTGCCTTCGAACTTATTATTGAGGGTAAAATAATCTATTTACCCTTATTTTTAGAAAAGGAGATAGAAACGGGGAGAGACGCATGATGAAAGGAGACTAAGAGTGCTGCTAAATACACACGTGCACTAAAGCTCAAATACATGCCATACATAAGCCTGCATGGCATATTCATGATATCTAATCCATCCATTAGGTTAGTCCAACCATCCATTAGGTTAGTCCAATCTTACACCTGGATCCACAGCTCCAGTTGTAGACGGAGTGGAGATAGTGTCGTTTCAGTCATGGTATTCCCAAAGTGGGGGTGGCTAATTAACATTGCAGTACTGGGACTAACAGGTTGGGTGGGTGTACTAACA
The DNA here is from genome assembly GCA_003013855.2 of Liriodendron chinense. Classification (NCBI taxonomy): domain Eukaryota; kingdom Viridiplantae; phylum Streptophyta; class Magnoliopsida; order Magnoliales; family Magnoliaceae; genus Liriodendron; species Liriodendron chinense. Next base: position 5,031,944 of record PVNU02000637.1, on the reverse strand, counting down.
GTGGGGTGTGTGTACTAACCCCCCCCCCCCCCCCCCCCCACGCGAAATAATAATTAAAAAAAAAAAAGAAGTATAGGGTTTCCCCCAGAAAGAAAATCTAGTTCCCTCAGCATGTGGGCCCTAATATTAGAAACATGTAGAAAAACTTCTTTCAAAGTTTTTCACAGCTGTACATTTTTTTTCTTTTGCAAAGTGTAGCCCACTTGGCAAGTTGATTAACCTAATTCTTGAGCTAGGGCATCAATATAATGGTACTGTTTTGATTGATGGATTGGACCTCAAATAAATGGCGCGTTGAAGGCATATGTGTGACCTGCATGAATTTTATTGTACACGCATTTGGGCTTAGCAAGGCTCACAAATAAATTTTTGAAGTGGAGTTAGTTGATACTCATGCTATGTATGATGCTTGATATGAAGGCACTCATGTATTGTACACATGGCATATATTTTTTTCTTTTGCAAAGTGTAGCCCACTTGGCAGGTTGATTAACCTAATTCTTGAGCTAGGTCATCAATATAATGGTACTGTTTTGATTGATGGATTGGACCTCAAACAAATGGTGCCATGAAGGCATATGTGTGACCTGCATGAATTTTATTGCACAGGCATTTGGGCTTAGCAAGGCTCACAAATAAAATTTTGAAGTGGAGTTGGTTGATACTCATGCTATGTATGATGCTTGATACGTAGGCACTCATGAATTGTACACATGGCATATATTAACTCAAATACAGTTGACTAGATTGAATCCTTTGTAGCCAAGAAATAGTCCCAATGACAGATTGGTGGAACAATCATAGCCTTTGATTCATGGATATTTGTTTATTGGAAATAGGACCTTTGGATATTATTCATTTGACCCTTCAATACTTGTCTGCCAATCTAATACTTAGGTGATGGAATGGACTTATTTTGGCTTCATGATACATCTATAATGGGTACCATAATTTGCACGGTTTAATTTGACTACTTATGTGTCATGTGTGCAATTTCTAAATGTCTGCCTATCATCCATCACACTTTAACAAAATACTAAAGTTTTTCTCATTTTGAAAAGGGGGTATTGTTAAGTTAACAGCACTATATCAACCGGACAAGTTTATATGCTTTGTGAGGGATGATCTAGCCATGCATCGGTAGGAAGTCACTTTTTATATGACTCAGAGCAAAAGATCAGGCTCATCCACTTATCAAAGGGCAAACCTAGAACATATAATGGGAACCACTAGTAAGTTTTGTAACTATCATAGTGTGCATGTGATGCATTGTTGATGATTTTGTGTGTGTGTGTGTGGGGGTGGGGTGGGTGGGTTATCTTCACTCAGTCTCCCACTTGAGCTATGGATCTGGTTGTTGCATTGTTGCTGATTTACATAAACTGGTTGCACACTAAGTCGTCCACACTATGCGGGCCATCTAATGTATATACAGCTCCAATGTCCAGTAGAATCACTAGAGGAATTGGAGGCGCCACTATATAGGCATAAAATTATGTTTGCTTACCAGTTGTACTGTGTGCATGTGGAGCTCATGGATTGATGATCCAAACTTTATATTATAGGCCCCACTTTAGATGGCGGAGATTATGACGTTTCAAAAACTAGAACATCATAGTCGTTTTACATTTCTAACTACAAATACACAGTTGATATTGCACACACACACATATAGCTATGCCTGAAATTCATAGTGGAGTTATAAGATGGATAGTCTCAAGCCCATCGACACCCTTGTTTCCATACACAACAGGGCCCACTGGATGGAGACTGATCTCCATCCATCCACCTTTTGCACGTATCCAATCGATAGAGTGCTGTATTAAGACCCTCGTAAGCCAATTTTGCTAGTGAGCCCATGTTTTGCCAGCAGGCAAGATTATGTGCATTGTTCGATGATCCATCACCAAGACTATTGTGGAGGTGTGGGTCCATTTCTTGGTCATCCGGACAGTAGATCCACTGGCACCGTTGTGAACGTGTGACGCCCCAAAAACTTGTTTGATTAAAAGTCAAAATGATGATATTGATGATGACTTGGATATGAAGCTGTTAACTATGATGAATCTTGTAATTATGTATATTGTTAAAATCCCTTGATATAAATTGATACACCATCATCTAAAATTCTGGAGCTTTTAGATTAAGTGGTGATTTGACCTTGTATCAGAAAGAAAGGTTTTGTGTTCGAATCCTATGCCAGAGTTCCACCCCACATGTGCAGGGAGTGTTAAAGTCCCTTTATATACATTGATACACCATCATTTAGAAGCGGGAGCATTTACATCAAGTGGTGATTTGACATGAAATCAAATAGGAAGGTGGAGTGTTAAAACTCCCTCGATATACATTGATGCACCATCATCTGGAAGCTCTTTTTCAACGTGGCATGATAGGTTCCAGATCCAATCCATCTTTTTAAACGACACCACTACATTGATCCCTAGCCAAGAATTAGGTTGATCCATGATGTGGGCTACAATTTGCAAAACAAATGGCTCTAAAAAACTTGGATGAAGTTTTTCTCCAACGTAATTATCTGTTTCTAATATTGGAGCCTACATGCACCTAATTCAACCAGATTTCGAAAACACGTACAAGGTGGGGTTAACAAGATGGATGCAAGCACAAAGATTACCTAAATATTATAATTTTTTGGCTGAGTTTATGGGACATGTAGATAATTTTATCATCATCTATTTTTTAATAGCTGCAAGCTGACAAAAGGTTCTTTTGAATACTTTGATATATTCAAATAATGATCGTGTCCAATTTCATGTTTTGCATCTGCCACTTTAGTTGGATCTAAAAAAAATTCCTTTAATACCTTCAAATCTCATTGGCCATAGTGCATCCGATCACAAGATAAAGTGCTTCTTCAGACAATGTTCCTATAATCTAATTGTGAATTGTAGAAGGTCATGTTCTTTCCATGACGTGAGCAATGGGATTTTATAGCATCTCGCCTTTATAATTCTATTTAAATTTGGCCGGCGGGTCTTCAATGGGAAGATTTTTAACTTTAAAACTTTGAATCAATGAAAAAATCAATATTTTTCATATGAGATAATTTGAGATATTCAATAAAAGAAACAAAAGAAATGTGTAGAACATAAAAGACAAAACAACAATAATGGTGAAGTCGCCATTAAGTAAAAGAAGAGAGAATAAAAGCAGTATGAATCTTATTTAAGAAGTACTACAAATATTACTTACTCTCACAGACCACGGAAAAATGACGTGAGGAATTAATGGTGACAAGAATGGTATACTATGTAAAAATGATGTGCACATATCTCAATTTAAAGTCATGAATCCCTTACAAATCCCCGCTTCTTTCGCAGGATTACACTCACCACTCCTCTTGTGAGCATGTCCTGAGCCCTATTCAACTTGAATGTCGCATCAGACCCGTTTGAATCTTGAAACCATGCTTTTGAAGGGATGAGAATGGGTTGGGTCGACCTGTGATCCAACCAACCTGACCCATTCAAAGATGGCTTCAGTTGAGTTTATCAGGTTTCTTATCAGTCTCACATCAGAAAACATGGCCTTTCAAAAAGGATAGGTTGGGCTCAGGCCTGATTTATTTGAAAGGACCGTCTAATAAATGGGCCGGGCCCAGATTGACTCAACCTGAACTCAACTCACTGCTAACATCCCTGTGAGTTACAGGGAAGATGAGAGTACAAAAATTGACCATCCCATGCCTAGCCCGTTGACAGCGAATTTGGTTTGTGTTAGAGTCCCTTGATATATACATTGATACGCCATCCTCTAACTGCGTATCAATGTATATCAAAGGACTCTTAACAGTTTGAGTCGGGTGTCAATGGGCCCAGGCAAATCCCCTCATCCTTAAATTCATTGCTAAAGCCTGCCCGTAACATTGGTGAACGGGCCAGGCCTCAGTTTTGGTATGGTAGAGTGTTGCTTATCCATTGGTGGACAATGGGCCCGTAACCAGGACCTTTAGGCCAAGGCCCCTAAACTTAACCCAAGGGATGTGAATAGATTTGAAATCTACGCCCAATGTTTAGGCTGGGTTGGGCCTCGGCAAATGAGGCCAACTCTATCCTGTTGGCCAGGTCCAATTATTAAGTTGGCCACCGTTTAAAAAAAAAAAAAAAAAAAAAAACTCTTCAAACCGGTGTCGCTCTACAATGGACCACGACCACTATTTAATATACACATGTAGTTTAAAAGTACTCTTTGACCCGAGTCGCTCTACCATGGCCATTTATATGACGGGATTCATAATGTTCAAGGTGAAGGTATGCTTGTGGAAAACCGGCAATTGTGAGGAATTTTTGGTAAAACCCAATAATAATAATGTTATGGGTAAATCCAAGCTGACTTCAGATACCAACGAAAGCCCATAAATTTATAGGTCCGCGAGCCCAAGGTATAGGTCCACGAGCTCAGATATTGAAGGCTTGTGCCTGATCATAAGAGAGAGCCGAGGACTTTTTGAACACCTAATCCAAGGACTAAATCTAAGGACTATTTGAGCTCACATATCGAGGATAGGCCTGAGGCGCCCGGACCATAAGAGTGAGAGATTCGAGGACCTGAGCCGACGAGATAATGTATCAACCCTCACGAAGGACATTTTTGGATACATTAAAGTAACCTAAATTCAGTTGCTCTACTGACACGGCCGTTGAGCTCAGGGCTTAGCCTCAGTCCTCACTAGGGCTCAACCTCAGTCCTCACAAGGTCTCAAGCCTCAACCACACTAGACCGACCTGGGCTGCAGCCGCCATAAATGCGGGCGAGAGTCCAGGGATAGGTCCAGAGAAGACAGGCACGTCTAGCCATTACCAATGTGATCCCCACCTCCGGTAATCACGCCACCCAATGGGTCTCACTCCCATGATCATAGCCGCGATTATAGGCCACGATCCCTTTCTAATCACCTATAAATAGGGATCTCCATCCCCATTCGAAGGTATGCAAACTCTATACACAGAAGCTATTGCCTATCTTCGGCCCTTACCATCAGACTTATTTGACTTAGGCATCGAAAGAGTAACGTCCGGCCCTCGACCACCCTCTTAGCCTTCTTTGTATTGTGTAGGATCTATCGTTCATACCCAATATGCTCACAACAATTAGCTAGTGGTGATTCCAGTCTTACAAAATATCATTTCAATCATACCAGTACCCCCACATTCCAATCAGCAAAAGAAAAAGTCCTCAAGAGAGGCTAAACGCCATGTGGATAAGGCACCAAGAGGTCACTATTCATAGGTAGGCCCCATAGTAAGAGCTACATCTTCTTGAGTGGGGGAGTCTCACCCAACCTGTTTCCTACACCACACAAGAAGCAACCAAATTTCTTGAGGTGTAAAATTTAAGTGGGCCCATGATGATGTCTTTCTTAGATCCATACCGTCCATCCATTTTTTTTTCCCAATCATTATAGGATATTAACCGAAAAACAATGCAGATCCAAAGCTAAAGTGGATGACACCACCGAAGTTAGGAATTGATGCTACCATCGAAAAACTTCTTCGGACCACAGAAGGCTATAATCAAGCTGATATTTGTATTTTAACTTCATCTAGGTATGTGTGATCTTATGAGCAGGTCAAATGGAAAATAAGCCCTATGGTTGGCCTTAGGAAAGTTTCAATGGTAGTTTTTTCAATCTCCACTAAGTTTCTTTGGTGAGGTCCACTTGAGTTTTGGATGTGCCTTATTTTTGGGCTCCTTCTCTAAAATTATCTAGAAATTTTTATGAACAGTGTAGATCTAACACAAAGATCATGGTGGGACTTAGAAAAGTTACACACGTTAAAAGTTATGCTGTGTAGTTGGCAATTTGTTTGGAAAAGTCATGACATGGACCAATGAGAAACGGCCGCACTGGAATTTCTCAGGGAGCGGATTAGGTGAGACCTCGGATCCACCAAGGTGGGTGGGACCCCTGACCGTGGGGCTCACAGTGATATATGCGTTTTAAATCCATACCATCTAACCGTTTTGAAATATCATTTTAGGGCATCATTAAAATAAAAAAAAAAAAACTCAAATCCAAATCTTATGTGGACCATACGACAGGAAACAGTAGTGATTGAATCCCCACCATTAAAAAATTCATGGAGGCACCGGAATGTTTATTTCCCATCCAACCTGTTGATAAGTTCAAAAAGATCTAGATGAAGAGACCACAGAAATATCAGCTTGATCCAAAACTTTTGTGGCCCACAAGAAGTTTTTAATGATTGATTACCACTGTTTCCTGTATTATGGTCGATTTGGATCTGGTTCATTTTTGGATCATGACCTAAAATGAGCTTTCAATACGGATGGACGGCGTGGATTTAAGAAAATACATCACAGTGGGGCCCACAGTCAGGGGTTCCACCCACCTCGGTGGATCCGAGGTCTCACTAATCCGCTCCCAATTTCCATTGCCTTCAACATTGAGCAGCGCTTTGGACAAATTTACCCTGGATGGTAGTCATTAGACTGAAAGGCAGCTTCTGACGTGATAGCAGGGAAGATGGTAGAAGCTGCCTTATTAGATGTTAGAAAAGAGATTACTTATGAACAAAGTCGTCATTTAATAATAAAACCCTTTAGAAATGAATGGCTGAGATTTCTTCTTCTTTTTTTTTCTTTTTTTTTTTTCTCACCAAAATAGCGTAAATTGTCACTACTCTCTCCTCTTGACAGCAGCCAGCTTGGACTTTCTCGATCCTATTCATGTGTGGCTTGCAAACCATTTTGGGTGAAAAATGCCATGTTATGTCTATTGAGCATGATTGAGGTTCCATACTTCATAATAGTAGATCATAGTTTTGTACTGCATTAATAAATTAAGAGTAAGGAAGAAATTGTGACTTTGCAAGCATAGATGTCCTTTGGAAGTGACGTCAAACCTAGAGGAGTTTACTTTGGACGCTCACCCTTGATTTTAAAGGGGTCCATCCTGAAGGGTATATAAGATCTATTCCGTTCGTTAGATGTGTAATCCCATTTTAAGTGTAAATCCATAAATCAGTATGCTATGTGATTCAAGTGGGCCAAAAATAGAAATAATGGGAAGATAAATGTCCATCTTTGATTTTTACAGGGCCTATAGTGATAATTATATTGAATCGCTGGAACCATTAAATACCATACTAAAACTTAGTTCTAGAGCCCAAAAATTAGGCACTTTAGTAATTCAAGTGGGCCACACCAAGAAAAACAGTTTGAAGGGTGAGCTTGACCTATACACTGTTTCTAATTATGTGGACTACCTTAATCATGGATAAGGATGACGTTTGGGTCGTATGATTAACTGGGGGAGATGCATATGATGGTCAGGGAGGATTTCACGTAAAAAGTATAGTGGGGTCCAACCAAACCGGCAACCTTTTCTTCTTCTCTCCCTTAACATTTATTAACATCAATTAATAGTAAATTTTTATTACGTTATCTCTCTCTCTCTCTCTCTCTCTCTCTCTCTCTATAGTATTTTTCACCTAATAAGCTTTTAAAATTACAACTACTGCAAGAGAGATTCTTGGAAATCTCTTTTGTCCGCATAGGACGTGGATAGCCATGGGAAGTAATTTTTCCGTTGAGAAGCTAGGTGATGCCCCCCATGGTGTTTGTGAGAAATCGAACCCATCTATCCTAACTTATTCTAGGAGATGATACAAAAAATGAGATAGATCCAAAACTCGGGTGGGCCATAAGAGAAGAAAAAGTGGTGAAACGTAGCGAGGACTTCCATTTAGACTGGGCCTTTAGCGTGACTCAAATTAGTGGGTAAGATTTATACTATTTATAATGGAGGATAATTTTAACCCTCAATTAGTACTTGTGAGGCAAAGAGCATTGAATATTTAAATAATATTGTTGGGAATCCTGGTAGCGAAAGCACGAATCAAACGGATGCCAATCACACAATGGTAATAATCAAGCAAATTAACATGCAAGAGATAATCCAAATTTTACATAGAAAAATTCCTCACGGGTAAAAAACTATGATACAAAGCGAATCTAGTATGAATCAGAAGTTACAAGAGAACTGAAGAAAACTTACTAGATACAAGCTAGCCTGAGAAAAACCCAAGCTAACAGAAAAAGACCAACATAGCCATTTCTCAAGCTAATTATTTCACTCTAGAACTCTCTTGACCCCTTGAACATATTTAAGACTCCTTGTGTTCTTCCCTAATTCTGCATTACACTCCTTTAAATAGCGTAAAATCGAAATTAGAAACAAATCACATGCAAAACTGCACAACCGACCTATATAGATCGACGGCCATCGGGTGCTTGACCCACCATTGTCGGGCGACCGACAATGGCCACATCTGTCTAGAGAGTTCATAGTTCCTATCCGTGGAATTTCGGGCACTCGACCCAACCCCATCGGGCGACTGACTACTCCACTCTTTGATCCAATATTGTCCAGATTTCAGAAGTCATATCCTAGGCAATTTCGAGCGCCCGACCAAATCTCATCAATCGCCCAAAGCCCCCGGTGTTAAGATTTAAGACAATCTCAACAATCTCCATTGTGACTTCAATCTTCATCGCTCTACTGCTCCTAAGCTTCATTCTTCAACTTTATAAATCCACCGCTTCTTGTGCCCTCACCGACTCTATACTCGCACCTTCACGCCTTGCTCGCTCATGTGGCCCTTGTGCGCACACCATACACAAGCAACCATGAATTCTGCTACAGTTGTCGTAGCTCCACCATAAGAAGTGCTCTCAATTTACTTATAAAGATGGTCGCACCTCTGTGTCTATATCATCACGAGTGCTCCTTTTGTCACTTTATTATACAAATTGTGGCTCATAAACCTGCATCCAATCGCCTCGAGTGAACCAAGATATATCAAATTCTTTTTCAGCTTAGGAACATGCCTCGCATCTTTCGGGACTCGTTCGATCTTATTAAACATTCTGATGTGTACCATGTCAATACCCACTATCTTGTAGGCGTAGTCATCACCCAAAAACACTGATCCACCATCATACTCGTTATATGTCACAAATGAACTCCAGTTAGGACATATATGATACAATGCACCTAAATCCAAAAGCCACCCATCTTAGGGTAACCCCATCTTATATATAGTCAACACCTCGCAAACATCACATTCGTCTTCTGTGGATTTCGCTGTAGTAGCCCCTTAGAAGAATCTTCAAACTTTTCTTGTCTTGTCTTAGGATTCTAACAATCCATCTTTATGTACCCTATTTCCCCATAATTTTAGCACCTCACCTTGCTATTGAATTTAGATCTCAATCGTGAACATCTCCTATCCCGCTCAATTTTTTTCCTCACACTACCAAAAAAAGGGGCAAAGGCTACGGACTGTGCATGTATGTAGCTACGGATATAAACCGTAGCTAAATTACTACGGATTTAATCCCTAGCTAAAAGAATTCCAGAACACACTCCCCCTCAGGGCTATATAAGCCCCACCACAAGTGTGTTTTATCTAAGCCATCCATCCATTTTGATAGATTATTTTGAGGCATGAGTTCAAAAAAAGGTGGCAAATTAAAGGTGCAAGTGGACCACACTATAGGAAAAAGTAGATATTAAGTGCCTATCATTGATCTATGGTGTGGTCCATGTGGGCCTTTGATCTACCCATGTTTTTTGTTCAAACCCTAAAACTATATTTTAAAATGAATGGACGGAGTGGATAAATGAAATTCATAACAGTGGGCCCCACAGAACCTTAACAGGAGCTTCCATCTTTGGCTCCGTCCACGCCCAAAGGGAGCCCGCGGGATGATTTTCATTCTCGCGGGCTCGTTGGAAATTCTCATACCTCTCTCTCTCTCTCTCTCTCTCTCTCGGCTACCCCCTCTCTATACCTCTCTCTCTCACGGCTACCCCCTCTCTCCATACCTCTCTCTCTCTCTCGACCTCTCACGGCCTCTCTCGGCTAACCCCCTCTTACCACCATCTCTCTCTCTCGGCCTCTCTCGGCTAACCCCTTCTTACCACCATCTCTCTCTCTCTCTCTCTCTCTCTCTCTCTCTCTCTCTCTCTCCCCTTCCATTTGAGCACAATTGATTACGAGTGCGGCTGGGGTAGATGATGGGTTTTGCAGGGGGTTTTGAAGAAGGGATGATGGGTACGGACAGGGTCGCTTCAGATGGTGTACGATCGGGACTGGTGGTGCGCGATTGGGGTTTCGCCGGAGTTTGGGGTGGCGGCAATCGGGCTGTTAGCACGTGATCGGATCTAGGACTGGTGGTGGTGCTGGTTAGGGACTGAGGATGGTCTTTCTGTTGCCGAGCTATCAGGTTTGCGGATGAGGATTGTGGATAGGAATAGGTTGTGGGCTGCCTGATAATATGTCGGGGCTGCGAATGATCTACCGAGGCTGGAGATGGTGCCGGGGCTAAAGGATTGTGTGGGCTGCTGATGATCTACAGGGGGTTTATCTGGGCTAGGGTTTGTTGGGTTTGTGGTGGCAAGTCGGAGATGGAGAGGGAAGTTGCTGCGATTTGGGTTATTGAGGTTGTAGTAGGGTTTGCCAAAAAGGGGTTTGCAGATTGGGGATGGGAATCAAGGATTGGACAGGGGGTGGGGTTTGGGGTTTGGACAGGGGATGTGGGGATGAGGTGCGGAGGGTCTGGCTACTGGTGGATGTGCAAATTGATGCTTTATTTTATTATTATTTTATTATTATTTTTTTATGATCTTCATGTCTTGCATAGGTTGTTGGAAATGACAACCCTTTCATTCTTATTACCATTGCCTCAAAGACCACCAATGTCAAACAAATTACGTCAAAATAAAATGTGATTGAACTTGGTGCTCAGCCAGGTTTGCTCCTTGCAATGATTGCATGATTTTTCTTTTCATAACCATACCTATTTTCTTTGCCTTGTTCAAAGGGCATCAAGATTTTGATTTCTATAGCTGCAACATCTCTGATTGAAAAAAAATATACGTTTTTCTCTTGCAAATTTCAAATTTATATGGTTGTATACTCTTTCTTAAATAACTTAAATCATTGCCATCATGAATGGGTTAATTGTTGCCTTGATTGAAGGAACCAACTTAGCGGTTGTGAATTCGACTGGATTTTCAGACCCATACATGGTATTCACCTGCAACGGTAAAACAAGAACCAGCTCAGCCAAGTTTCAAATGCTAGATCCTCAATGGAATGGTAAGCTATTGAAATTTCTCTGTTTTACATTTCTATTGTTAATGTATTGAGCATCTTTGTGATGTCACTTGGGATTTGGCAAGGGGATAACTGAATGTGTGGTTGAGCCTGAGCTTAAGCAAGATTATTATCAAGCTTGAAATTCAAGTTTAGGCCAACTGTTTATCACAAATGACATCAAGACCTGGAACAGGCTTCAATTGAAAAAGTTGTTAAACTTTGTCATGGGCATGTTGGTTTATTTGTTGGGCCCAAGTATCAGGCCTAAGCCCAATTTGTCGTTGCAAAGTTCTGCCAGGAATCCTGAAGAGCCAGGGGAGCCTAATGCAGTCCTAGCTGCTAGAAGATGGCAGCCATAACACTTTACTGGAATGTTCCTAGTTGATAGAGGATCTCCGGAAGCTTTAAAGGCGAAGGTGGCTGAAGCAGCAGCAGCAGCAGCTAGGGTGACAGGCACTAGGCCAATATTGAAAAAACGACGGACCACGTCCGTCGTTAATTGACATTAACGACGGACTTCGTTCGTCGCATGGTCACACGTTCTTTTGCAAGTCGTTAATCATAAACGACGAACCAAATCCGTCGGAAAATTACGACGGATATAGTTCGTCGTTAAATAAACGACGGACCTTATTCGTCGTAACCTCCAAAACCATCATCGTTCCAGCAACGGATTCTATTCGTCGCTGTAAAAAGAACGACGGACCAAATCCGTCGATAATACTAGGATCTGTCAGTTTTCTTATTACATCTTCGACGGATCTGGTCCGTCGTTAATGTTTTAAAAATAAAAAAATCAGCACGCATTTTTTACATTTTGAATTTCTTACACCTGATAGCATCGAAGCAATACAAACCAATTCAATACATAAACTAACCACTTCTAATTCACACATCCATCATTTATCGCATGTTGAATTTCTTACATCTTGCGAACTAGCTGCGGACATCTTAAATATCCGATTACATCAGCAAGAAACTTTATTAGTCTTTCAATCAACAATGCAGCAACAAAATCTTTTGAAACCCTCCAGTTAAGCTGTCTTTCTAAAACAGCAAGGCTTTTAGTGTGCATGGGAAAATTGTGGGACGACCCCATTCGAATGAGGAATTCCAAGCAAACCGCAAAGCAGAACCTGAAATCCTGATTTTGAAAGAACTAATTAAGCTACTGATAAAATAACAACAAGGATGGAATTTACATAAATGAATAGGTGATATTCAAAACCAGACATATACCATGAACCCAAGAAATAAAATGTCATAATGATAAGCAGGGGAGTTTTTCAGATTGAACTACCTCCTGCTGAGCCAACTGTGAAGCTATGCTGTGATCAAAAAAGTAAAAGCTGTACAACTGGTATTATGGCAGCAATGATGTAAACTGGCGGAACTTGCATCATATCCTGTAGTTTCAGCACATGAAGCAAACAATTAGTAAAATAGCAACAAATGCCTGCATAGAAGCACATTTTCTACAAGAATACGAAATTGTGTTCTTTGGTCAAGAGTAATAACACAAAGATTTGTAATTATAAGACTGGCCAAGGAAGGAAAAAAACCATAGTTTTTTCCGGTCAAGTTTAGCTGAAAAATGATAATTGGATTAGTAAGGTCTTGTATATCATTCATGGGGGGCCCACCTATTAGTGATCCAGACCTCAATCAGTTGGCTGAACATATATATGGTTAGTTGCCTCTCATCCAACAACTTAGGCTACAAAAATAGAGATAAAAGATTTTTAAAAAATAAAAAAAAATAAGATAAGTTTGATGTATACTACTGCAAAGCACAAAAAAACATCTGTTAAGTAACAATGACATTGAAAATGAAAATAATGACCGTTATATGTGAAAGCAACCATGTGATTTTACCATTAATGGTGAAAATTCCTATTACAAACAAACAAACAAACAAGAAGGCTTGTTCTGACCCAAAACCAAAACAGAAGCTTCCAGCTTCTTCACTTGGTTGATGACTGTGGCTAATCTGGGCCCTTGGATTACTAGAGCCTCAACTTCCACCTGTTTGGATACCCAAAATATTAAAAAAACAAAACAAAACAAAACAAAACAAAACAAAACAAAAAATCAAGAAAATAAAAAAGATCACTTTCATTATCAATGTACCTTTTTATCTCTACATTTAAAACTTGATGGCAACCACGAGTCTACTTACAACAAAAAAATTGGTGGCTTCGATTTACCATCGTATGTTTCCGAACAGGCGTGAATTCATGGAAGAGCTTAGCACATTGATGATACTGATCACCGTATTTTAGCTAGGTTGGCTTCATCATGTATAGGCCAAGTGGAAAGGACAACAAGCACAACAAGGCAAAATATGATATTTCACAGGTGCATTCTAACTTTTATGGCTAAGGCTGTCAGCTAGTCGAGCTTAGGTTGGGCCAAAAGTACATCCTGAGGCCTGCCCATTAAATTTCATACCTGAACTTTAATATATGCTAAAGATTGGCCCAAGTTTGGTCTAGGAAGATGTAAATTGGCCTAAATTCAAGCTTGGGCCGAGCTTAAAAAAGAGAATGTTGTTAAATTCAAATATAGGTGCTTTCTATTCATGTTTTGAGTTGAAAAGTACCGTGAGCACGGCCCATTGGCCTAAATGGTAAACCTAAGCCCAACCCATGAGCAATTTGCCGAAAAAAAGACCTATGACCTAGAGGGAAACAAAACCAAAAAAATGTGCAGGATCAAACCGTTATCGAGTGACAAGGCCGAAAATAGAACACATAAGGAAACAAATAAAAGTTTGGATATAGAATAAATACACATGCAAATATGCCAATAAATGTATGTTGTTTATTTTCCCAAAGAAGAACAAAGGTATGAATGTACTAGAATTTTTACACTTCCAAAATCACAAAGCTTGACTTGTTGGTCGAGAGGATCCACCTGAAACACAATTTCAACTTAAATTAATCACCATACCAAAATCTTAAACAATCCTAACTTCCTAACATGTCCCCAAAGAACATTGGGTTGTTTATGAACTTTGATGAAGTAATCATTGCCCCATCTGATGGCCCTCCAAAGTACGTTCCAACATATATATTTGAAGTTTTGTATTTTAGTCTTATTTATATACAGGATATCCATACATAAATACTGATCCAACCCACATCATGGTGTGGCCCACAGAGCTCAACCACATGGAAGCTCTGATGAGGCCCACCTCATAGTACCTTTTTCCCATATATTTGTGTGTATAATTTTTGCCATGTTCGTTTCTTTGGATGATTTTTTTAGTCTTTTTAACAATCAAAACCAAAATAAATGTGAATATTTCCTGTAGCATTCATTTACCGTATGATATTTTACTAACAATGGGAAAAACCAATTGTATTTGAAAATTTTAACAATTGATTTCTACCGCATTTAGAGAAATTCTTCAGTTGGTAATATTCAAGAACACAAAAATAAAAATTATATAAAGGAGAGACGAAGGCTCACTCCTTGAAGGAAGCCGTCTTTGAGGCCAGAATCGCCGAGCCATTTCACCCACTTATCGGTGGGGGTTGCTGGATCTTTGAACTTCAAAGAAGGTCAAGCTCTTATCTAGGGCGTCACTGTAATCAAAGCTTGGTACAGATGAATTAGAACAACTGAATGAACCGATCAACGATTGGGCTGGAAAAGTATGACAAACAGTCCACATTCAATGTTCATGTGTGTTCCACTTGATTAGTGCACTGGCCCAATTTTTGCACAGATGGTGGAAACCAAGTTTGTTGTATTATACATCCAGACAATGTTTTACATTGGAGTTGGATGGCTCATACCCAAAAAGAATTCAAGTTTGGAACATGCTATCTATGGCCCACCAGATCAATGGTTTAAAAAACAGTTCATGAAAAACTCAATATGCAGTAACTTTGCCTTTGCCATCCATTGACAGTGAAATGTATGAGAGCATTTCTCCACAAAATACTCTTCATATGACGACCTGTATTTCAATCCTTATCAAATCAATGCATTCCAAGCAATGCTATGTCTTTGGGGCATTTCATCAAATAGATGATGTGTGGCGTACCCACATGTCTATATATATATATATATATATATATATATATATATATATATATATATATATATATATATATATATATATATATCTTTTCTTCTAATTGTTGGATGCTTGGTGAAGCGATTGCACGTACCACATGCAACTAAGTATAGATGAAAAGTTCATGCAATTAGTTGAGTGTACCAATTAGTGGATACATAAAACAATTTACATACATAGTATCAACTACTAATTTATTTCGAGAAAGGCCTGATGAGATCTAGCCCAACCCATTAATAAGCTATATGGTATGTCGGGTCAGATTGGTTAGGGTTCGACCGAACCCATTTACTTAAATGGGTCATATTTTCTAACCTGAGCCCAACTCACTACCCATTTAGCCAGACTAACCCGTCTCAGAAACGGACCGGGTTCTCCATTGTGCATGGAGATAGCTTGATCTAAGTCATGTGTTTTTTCCCCTTAAATTTGAGCCATTAGCCACTTTTGTTCTAACCATCCATTTTATAGTCACCAAATGGACAGTTATTTGGTGGTCAGGATTGGCGGATCCCCGGCCAAGCGTACAATTGTTGGGTTATAACACCCTACCGAGGTCAAGTCGAACATCAACCTTACCTTTCAGTAACAGAAAAAATGTCACACATCAAAAGGAGTAAACTAGCAAAAGAAAAGGCTCGAGAATGTTACCCGCCCTTAGGCCCGGATTCATTAAATGGAATAAAACGTGTGATGAAGTGGACCACACAACGTGTTTGCTAGTCATTTGATGCGGAAGAAACGTCTTTTCATGTGACGACTATACAATGCAAGGGGAAGATTATAAGAAGGGGAAATGAAAGAAGACAAGAATCCAAGGCTTGATTCTTACCCAAGAACATGCAACCTCCATCATAAACTGATTGAAAGATCAGGCCCATTAATCCTACACTTCCCCATAAACCAAATCTATCCTCTTTTTCACCTGCAATCCACATAAAAAATCCTACCAACCTCCCTTGATTGAGTATACCAAAATCCCAATACCAACTTCGTCAAAAGAGTGCAACAAACCTGCACAAAATCTCAAACAATTAAAGCACAATTGAAAAGAGGAAAATCTGAACATGATTGGTCTTATGATCTACTTCCCGAGCTTCTTAAATCCATGCACACCTCTCCACATGCATGGATGCAGATTTAAATGCAGCCACACATGGCAACATAGCATGTAAATAACACATCTAGGCCATGCATGATGCATCAGATGGGCCCTCTGTGTAGATGATCTGGCCCAAAAATCAGGTCAGTCAACTCATCAAGTGGCGACACATTTAGTTGAATCTTGACTGTTGCTCTTTTTTTTTTTCTTCAAACTGCCCATTATTTTTTGACAGATGAAACTTAAAACTGCCCATTAATTATTTCCATGCATGTGTGGCTCGCCCTATGAGTTGCTGGCCTGATTTTTAAGCCAGGTGATTGATACCATCTCTTGAAAGGATAGGAAATACTGCAAACATAGCATTCAATGACACAAAACATAAATGGTTGGCTTTAAAGTGGGCCACACACATCTTTACCATATGTCTAAAGGATATAAGACATGAGTGACTATAGAAAAGAAAAGATGGGTGCTTTCATGTCTGAAGGACTGTTTCAACCAATAAGAAATGAAATGGATTGGTGTTGGGAAAAGACAAAAATCCCAAAGATCTCCTTAGATATTCAACAAGAATAGATAGACTAATAGATGTAGTTTGATAGAAAGAAGGATAGTCCTCTTTGAAGAATATAAGCACACATGCAAGATCCAAACTATTCATCAGCTAGGCTCTATCATGTATGTGCACTGGGAAAAATGAATTCAAATTGGAAAAAAAAAAAAAAGGGCTGGTCCTCTCATTTGTTTGGCCAAGTGAAAATGGAAGACTTAAGGATAATGGTCAATGTGTATGTGCAACCCACCTCATGAGGAGTTGGCTTTTTTTTTGGGCTTTGTTGGGATGGATCTGATAAATAGCTCGGACCTGGCACAAACTGCCACAATGGCACATGTTTGCATGTAAGATTTAGCTTAGTAGGTACCCATAAATCTCTTCCTCCGTTACTCTGCAGCAACACTACAATCTGGTGTCCTTTTCTTCTGAATTGATCGTTTCCATTTGGCATCTGCTCATTGTTAGAGAGGAGGCGGGTTTGTATCTTTTGGCTTCTGGAAGTTGATGGTGCACCCTCTCTGTCTCTTAAACCTGCGTTGAAAGCATGTTAATGGAGAATGAAAGGCTAAGATGAATGAAAGGTTACCACCATGTATCATATAACTAGTGCTTCATGCTTATATGTAATGCAATCATTGCTTACTGTTCTTTCCAACAATAATTTCTGTTTTACATCAGGGATTTTTTTTTTCTTTTCCCCCATGTTCTGTTGCTTCTGGCTACCACAGTGTGATTAGCATCAAGTTCTCTTCATCAGGACTAATATGCAGAAAATAAACTTAAAAAACTAACATACAGCTAAAATATAAATTCTGGGTTTTTCCTATAAGAAGTGTCAACGTACAGTGCATTAATGATGAATCTTGTTTCCTTGGTTTCTTTTTTCTCCATTCTGCTTCTTCATAAACTCTCATTACCAATAAAAAGTGTCACACTTGTTTGCTGAACAGTATTTGTTGTATATCCAGGCTGTCCACTCAAGATCTAATTCACATAACATATTTATACAAAGAAAAAAAAAAGGAATTGATATTTACAGCCACTTCAATTGATTTCCATACACCCTTTTTCAGTTTACAATATCCAAAACTGGGGATGTATGTGAAAGTTATTTGCTTATTCTTGAACTTCAACAAGTGTGGACCCGCCTTATGGACAGCTTGGATCTTGCACATGCCTTACATCTAGGCCCGTGTTGGGTTTTAAAGGAGTTGTTTTGAACAGCTTGTGACTTTCCAACCTTAATGCATCTAAAAGCATTCAATATAAGTAGTGGCCGAGGTCCATTTCTTGGACACAACATGTCTTCCAATAACTCAATCTGGCATGTTAGACATCATTAAAATAGCTGGCAGTGGGCATCACCCGTTTCATGATAATCCAAGAAATTCATAGCATTCAGTGACACGTACTCGCCCACGAATGTACCAAGTCTCCAGGTTCTTTTCTACACGACCACTCATCAATATCAAGATCCAGGTTCTTTTCTACACGACCACTCATCAATATCAAGATCATTACACCACTAATCAAACCCAATTCGTTGTATTATCATTCACAAATACATAGGGCTTGCAGGAGATTATGATGGGGATGTTGGTGAATATGATGGTGAAGTTGGGCAGCAATAAAAGCAAATATAGGAGTTAAGTATATGACAAATAAAGGGAAGATAAAAAGAAAAAAAGAAATCATCCCATTGAATATTGAATAGCTCCAAACTGTCCATTTCTTTCATACACACGTGGCCCATGTGGTGATTCACCTTCTGCTAGTGATTGGCCAAGTAGATCTGTAGATTATGACAAGTAATACAATTAACCCTTACCTCAAATAGTCAAAAAATTTCTCCTTGTGCAACATCATCCCCATTAGATTCACCTTCTGCTAGTGACTGTTCATTACCAGAAAATAACTCAATTAAGATAGAACTTATAAATATTTAAGAATTAAATCACCAACTACTATAAGCCTTAGTAAGATAGCAACTTCTAAAAAAAATAAAAATAAATAAAAGAGGAAAAAATAAAAGATTTGCTTGATACTTTGGAGAGAACGATTGACTTTCTGTTATTTCTGTCAACTAATGTTGTGTTTCTTGTTAAAGACCTCTGAAATTAATATATTGACAAATTCAAGTAACAGACCTTTATAGCCTAAATTAAAAGCTTAAGAGAATTCGATTCACTTAGATTTCATTAAGAAAACTTTATTTGGTTAGATTTAACCAACATTCGAAAAAAGGAAAAAAAACAATTTAGTCAAAAAAAAAATGGAGATAATTTAGTCACAATTCAGTTGAGACTTGTTCAAGATTCAGTTCACTTAACCATAGCCCAAAATTCAGGTCAGTAGAATGGCATGATATACTTTTAACATGGATCACAAGTGGTTTTGTTATAACCATCCTTTTATAGGCTCTCCGTTGTTTGCTTAGGATAATCCAACAAGTGCAATTTCTCTAGTTGTTGCAGCTCCCTGTCTAGGCCTACGGTTCAGATGGGCCATGTCAATGAACAGATGTGGTCATAAGCAAATTAGAGACGAGACCAAGTATATAAAACATGATGGTCTACAGAATTAAAAGACATTTTATTGCCGAGTCTCAAGAGAAGGTGAGATTTACCTTGGGTGGCTTGAAGGGGTAACATAGTGGGAAGTGAATGGTTTACCAAAAACACACCACCTGCAATTGGTCCCATAATTGTTGCTTGCTAGTGGAACATGTCATCAACAGCAAGACCTATAATCATGTAAAATACCCAATTCAGAAAGCTGCAACCAACAATATAGATTTTGAGGAAAAGATACATCAGAAAAGGAAAAAAAGGAGGTAGAAAAATTATATGGCTAGCATCTTACAATCTGGAAATTTTGAAGAATTAACCATCAAGCATGGGACCTATCAGATCAATGGCCCCACTTGTATGGATCATATCCCATGAATACCCTCCAAGGATAGATGAAGGTATTTAAAACCAGGGCACACGTCATGAGTCCATGAGCATACAATACAAGTCAAAATCACAAATGTCCATTGATGGCAGACGGGAATCCCAACACAAATTCACAACACCAGTCCCACCAACCTTTTTGAAGATGGATAGTGCAATGCTCAATCTAGAATATGACTAGCCGCAATTTGGACATGTGGGGCCATGGTTCAGCAATCCAAACCATTGACATGGCAGGCCTTGTAGGAGGTTCTCCATCATCACCGAAATTCATCCATATGGAAGGGTCCTAACCCTCCAATCGATGATCGACGACTAGATGGTTAATGGAGGAAATAGAGAAGGTAAAAAGAAAGCCCAAATTTTGAACATCCAAGATCTCACACCAAGGGAGCTATCTGGTGCATGGCCCACACACATTGGGACGCATCAGGACACAGTCCCTGAAACCCAAAGCTTCATGTGCCCACTAACATCCATTCCATCTATCAGTTTCACCAGCTATTATTATGAATTGAACCCAAAAATGAGGGACATCCAAAACTCAAGCAGGCCGAAACATTGGGGATAGAAACAGTACCCACCATTGAAACCTTTTTGGGGACCACTGTGATGTTTATATCACATCCAACCTCTTCACAATGTGACTCCCACCAGGATGACAGGAAAACACAGATATCAGCTCAATCCAAAACTTCCATCGACCCCAATAAGATTCCAACGTCGGGCATTCAATCCCCGCTGTTTCTTTTGGTGCGGTCCACTAGGGTTTAGGATCAGCTTGGTTTTTGTGCTCACATCAGAACATGATCTGCCGCAACGAATGAACAGAGTGGACAGAGCACAGATCAATGGCCCCACTTGTATGGATCATATCTCATGAATTATTTACCCAAGCATGGTGCTGGCTAGACACAGGCGTATATTTATGGTGTGAGAGAAATCGAACTTTAAAAATAAAATAGATGAAAATTTCCACAAACGCCGATTAGGGTTTGGACATTCAATGTTTGAGAGAGAGAGAGAGAGAGAGAGAGAGAGAGAGAGAGAGATACCTCTGTGGCAGCAAGATTGAGAGAGGGATCACCAGATTTGAGGAAGAAACCCTATGTGGCAGTGAGATCGAGGGAGAGGGAGCGAGAGAGGGAGGGAGAGGGAGGGCGAGAGGGAGAATGAGCGAGAGAGGAAGAGGGAGAGTGAGGACAAGAGGGTGATGGGTGCGTGCGAGGGTGGGAGTGGGAGAGGGAGAGGGAGAGGGAAAGGGAGAGTGAAGGCTGGGCGCGAGAAGGGGAGGGTTTGTTTTGGGGAAAAAAAAAGTCCCCCCCTTTTTTTGGGACAGCCCGCACGGGGCGAAAGGGCATGTGAGTCTTGGACTCGTGGGGCCCACCGTGATTTATGTAGTTTATCCACTCCATCCATAAATTTTGAAATATTATTTTACCTCCATATCCCAAAAATGGGGTAGGTTAAAGGTACAAGTGGTCCACACCACACCTCAATGATAAACACTTAATATCCACTGTTTACTACGGTGTGGTCCACTTGAGCTTTCAATCCACCTCTTTTTTAGACTTATGAACTAAAATGATCTTTCAAAACATATGGAGGTATTATTTTACCTGAAAACAATCGTGATTGAATCTTTACACCGGAAAACTTCATGGATTTCACCGGAATGTTTATTTGCCATTATTTTCCATCCAACCTATTTGTAAGGTCACAAGCACCTAGATGAATAAACCACAAAAATATCATCTTGATCCAAAGCTTTTGTGGCCCCACAGGAAGTCTTCAATGGTCAATCAGCACTGTTTCCTCTACTATGTCTCATCTGGGACTTAGAATTGCTTATTTTTTGGAACACGCCCTAAAATGAACTTTCAATATGGATGTACGGCGTGGATGTAGTACACATCCTATTTTATTTTTAAAAATTGAAATTTTTTTCAATTTATTTCACACTTATAAATTTTAATCTATCTTTACAGTTTTTTTCAAAATCTTCATTTTTTAAGAATAACAATTTCTTTTTGGCTCTCTGTAAATCCCGAATTTCTTTTCAAAATCTTGTTATTTTAAATCTTAATTTTTCTTAAACATTATTAGTTTTATTACAATTTTTTTTTCAAACTTCTTAATTTTTTCTCAAAATCGCAATTCAATACATAAACACTTTTTTCAAAATGTCAATTGTTTTTTCAACATTTCATTTTCTATCAAAATTCTCAATTTTTTTTACAAAATACAAAATCTAAATTTCTTTTTGAAAATCACAATTTCTATTTTGAAAATCTATTTTTTCAAACCGATAATTTTTATTCAAAATTCTTGATTTATGTCAAAATGCCAACTTTTTTAAATCCTTTTAAATCCTAATTTATGTCAAAATTCTTTCAGATTTTTTTTTCTTTTTTAATCCTAATTATTTTCAAATTTTTTATTTTTTCTACATTTCAATTTTTCTTAAACATTATTAATTTTATTACATTTTTTTTCAAACTTATAAATTTTATTCAAGATTAACTCAACATTTTTTCAAAATCACAATTTTTTGAAAATCTAATTTTTTTTTTTTATCAAAATATGTTAATATCTTTCAAACTGCAAAACCTCAATCTTTCTCAAAGTCTACATTATTTCAAACTTATACACTTCATTCAAACGTCTCAATTTATTTCAAAATGTCAATTTCTTTCAAAATTCTAGTTCTTTTTTAAATTTAGAATATTATTTTCAAAATCTCGAATTTTTCCAAATCCCATTTTTTCTTAAATATTGTTAATTTTTATTAAACTTGTCAACTTTTTTTCTAAAAATTCAAAATTCTTGATTTATGTCAAAATGCCAACTTTTTTTAATTCCTTTTAAATCATTCTTTTAGATTTTTCGTTCTTTTTTAATCCTAATTATTTTCAAAATTTTAATTTTTTCTACATTTCAATTTTTCATAAACATTATTAATTTTATTACATTTTTTTTCAAACTTATAAATTTTATTCAAGATTAACTCAACATTTTTTCAAAATCACAATTTGTTAAACTTTCCGGTGTTCGTTTTCAAAATGCCAATTTTTTGAAAATCTAATATTTTTTTTTATCAAAATATGTCAATATCTTTCAAACTGCAAAACCTCAATCTTTCTCAAAGTCTACATTATTTCAAACTTATACACTTCATTCAAACGTCTCAATTTATTTCAAAATGTCAATTTCTTTCAAAATTCTAGTTCTTTTTTAAATTTAGAATATTATTTTCAAAATCTCGAATTTTTCCAAATCCCATTTTTTCTTAAATATTGTTAATTTTGATTAAACTTGTCAACTTTGTTTTTCTAAAAATTCAAAATTCTTGATTTATGTCAAAATGCCAACTTTTTTTAATTCCTTTTAAATCATTCTTTTAGATTTTTCGTTCTTTTTTAATCCTAATTATTTTCAAAATTTTAATTTTTTCTACATTTCAATTTTTCATAAACATTATTAATTTTATTACATTTTTTTTCAAACTTATAAATTTTATTCAAGATTAACTCAACATTTTTTCAAAATCACAATTTGTTAAACTTTCCGGTGTTCGTTTTCAAAATGCCAATTTTTTGAAAATCTAATATTTTTTTTATCAAAATATGTCAATATCTTTCAAACTGCAAAACCTCAATCTTTCTCAAAGTCTACATTATTTCAAACTTATACACTTCATTCAAACGTCTCAATTTATTTCAAAATGTCAATTTCTTTCAAAATTCTAGTTCTTTTTTAAATTTAGAATATTATTTTCAAAATCTCGAATTTTTCCAAATCTCATTTTTTCTTAAATATTGTTAATTTTGATTAAACTTGTCAACTTTTTTTTCTAAAAATTCAAAATTCTTGATTTATGTCAAAATGCCAACTTTTTTTAATTCCTTTTATATCATTCTTTTAGATTTTTCGTTCTTTTTTAATCCTAATTATTTTCAAAATTTTGATTTTTTCTACATTTCAATTTTTCATAAACATTATTAATTTTATTACATTTTTTTTCAAACTTATAAATTTTATTCAAGATTAACTCAACATTTTTTCAAAATCACAATTTTTTAAACTTTCCGGTGTTCGTTTTCAAAATGCCAATTTTTTGAAAATTTAATTTTTTTTTTATCAAAATATGTCAATATCTTTCAAACTGCAAAACCTCAATCTTTCTCAAAGTCTACATTATTTCAAACTTATACACTTCATTCAAACGTCTCAATTTATTTCAAAATGTCAATTTCTTTCAAAATTCTAGTTCTTTTTTAAATTTAGAATATTATTTTCAAAATCTCGAATTTTTCCAAATCCCATTTTTTCTTAAATATTGTTAATTTTTATTAAACTTGTCAACTTTTTTTCTAAAAATTCAAAATTCTTGATTTATGTCAAAATGCCAACTTTTTTTAATTCCTTTTAAATCATTCTTTTAGATTTTTCGTTCTTTTTTAATCCTAATTATTTTCAAAATTTTAATTTTTTCTACATTTCAATTTTTCATAAACATTATTAATTTTATTACATTTTTTTTCAAACTTATAAATTTTATTCAAGATTAACTCAACATTTTTTCAAAATCACAATTTG
This sequence comes from Liriodendron chinense, assembly GCA_003013855.2. Classification (NCBI taxonomy): domain Eukaryota; kingdom Viridiplantae; phylum Streptophyta; class Magnoliopsida; order Magnoliales; family Magnoliaceae; genus Liriodendron; species Liriodendron chinense. The sequence goes on along the minus strand of PVNU02000637.1, from coordinate 5,007,490 downwards.
TTAAACTTTCCGGTGTTCGTTTTCAAAATGCCAATTTTTTGAAAATCTAATATTTTTTTTTATCAAAATATGTCAATATCTTTCAAACTGCAAAACCTCAATCTTTCTCAAAGTCTACATTATTTCAAACTTATACACTTCATTCAAACGTCTCAATTTTTTTCAAAATGTCAATTTCTTTCAAAATTCTAGTTCTTTTTTAAATTTAGAATATTATTTTCAAAATCTCGAATTTTTCCAAATCCCATTTTTTCTTAAATATTGTTAATTTTGATTAAACTTGTCAACTTTGTTTTCTAAAAATTCAAAATTCTTGATTTATGTCAAAATGCCAACTTTTTTTAATTCCTTTTAAATCATTCTTTTAGATTTTTCGTTCTTTTTTAATCCTAATTATTTTCAAAATTTTAATTTTTTCTACATTTCAATTTTTCATAAACATTATTAATTTTATTACATTTTTTTTCAAACTTATAAATTTTATTCAAGATTAACTCAACATTTTTTCAAAATCACAATTTGTTAAACTTTCCGGTGTTCGTTTTCAAAATGCCAATTTTTTGAAAATCTAATATTTTTTTTTATCAAAATATGTCAATATCTTTCAAACTGCAAAACCTCAATCTTTCTCAAAGTCTACATTATTTCAAACTTATACAGCTTCATTCAAACGTCTCAATTTATTTCAAAATGTCAATTTCTTTCAAAATTCTAGTTCTTTTTTAAATTTAGAATATTATTTTCAAAATCTCGAATTTTTCCAAATCTCATTTTTTCTTAAATATTGTTAATTTTGATTAAACTTGTCAACTTTTTTTTTCTAAAAATTCAAAATTCTTGATTTATGTCAAAATGCCAACTTTTTTTAATTCCTTTTATATCATTCTTTTAGATTTTTCGTTCTTTTTTAATCCTAATTATTTTCAAAATTTTGATTTTTTCTACATTTCAATTTTTCATAAACATTATTAATTTTATTACATTTTTTTTCAAACTTATAAATTTTATTCAAGATTAACTCAACATTTTTTCAAAATCACAATTTTTTAAACTTTCCGGTGTTCGTTTTCAAAATGCCAATTTTTTGAAAATTTAATTTTTTTTTTATCAAAATATGTCAATATCTTTCAAACTGCAAAACCTCAATCTTTCTCAAAGTCTACATTATTTCAAACTTATACACTTCATTCAAACGTCTCAATTTATTTCAAAATGTCAATTTCTTTCAAAATTCTAGTTCTTTTTTAAATTTAGAATATTATTTTCAAAATCTCGAATTTTTCCAAATCCCATTTTTTCTTAAATATTGTTAATTTTTATTAAACTTGTCAACTTTTTTTCTAAAAATTCAAAATTCTTGATTTATGTCAAAATGCCAACTTTTTTTAATTCCTTTTAAATCATTCTTTTAGATTTTTCGTTCTTTTTTAATCCTAATTATTTTCAAAATTTTAATTTTTTCTACATTTCAATTTTTCATAAACATTATTAATTTTATTACATTTTTTTTCAAACTTATAAATTTTATTCAAGATTAACTCAACATTTTTTCAAAATCACAATTTGTTAAACTTTCCGGTGTTCGTTTTCAAAATGCCAATTTTTTGAAAATCTAATATTTTTTTTTATCAAAATATGTCAATATCTTTCAAACTGCAAAACCTCAATCTTTCTCAAAGTCTACATTATTTCAAACTTATACACTTCATTCAAACGTCTCAATTTTTTCAAAATGTCAATTTCTTTCAAAATTCTAGTTCTTTTTTAAATTTAGAATATTATTTTCAAAATCTCGAATTTTTCCAAATCCCATTTTTTCTTAAATATTGTTAATTTTGATTAAACTTGTCAACTTTGTTTTTCTAAAAATTCAAAATTCTTGATTTATGTCAAAATGCCAACTTTTTTTAATTCCTTTTAAATCATTCTTTTAGATTTTTCGTTCTTTTTTAATCCTAATTATTTTCAAAATTTTAATTTTTTCTACATTTCAATTTTTCATAAACATTATTAATTTTATTACATTTTTTTTCAAACTTATAAATTTTATTCAAGATTAACTCAACATTTTTTCAAAATCACAATTTGTTAAACTTTCCGGTGTTCGTTTTCAAAATGCCAATTTTTTGAAAATCTAATATTTTTTTTTATCAAAATATGTCAATATCTTTCAAACTGCAAAACCTCAATCTTTCTCAAAGTCTACATTATTTCAAACTTATACACTTCATTCAAACGTCTCAATTTATTTCAAAATGTCAATTTCTTTCAAAATTCTAGTTCTTTTTTAAATTTAGAATATTATTTTCAAAATCTCGAATTTTTCCAAATCTCATTTTTTCTTAAATATTGTTAATTTTGATTAAACTTGTCAACTTTTTTTTCTAAAAATTCAAAATTCTTGATTTATGTCAAAATGCCAACTTTTTTTAATTCCTTTTATATCATTCTTTTAGATTTTTCGTTCTTTTTTAATCCTAATTATTTTCAAAATTTTGATTTTTTCTACATTTCAATTTTTCATAAACATTATTAATTTTATTACATTTTTTTTCAAACTTATAAATTTTATTCAAGATTAACTCAACATTTTTTCAAAATCACAATTTTTTAAACTTTCCGGTGTTCGTTTTCAAAATGCCAATTTTTTGAAAATTTAATTTTTTTTTTATCAAAATATGTCAATATCTTTCAAACTGCAAAACCTCAATCTTTCTCAAAGTCTACATTATTTCAAACTTATACACTTCATTCAAACGTCTCAATTTATTTCAAAATGTCAATTTCTTTCAAAATTCTAGTTCTTTTTTAAATTTAGAATATTATTTTCAAAATCTCGAATTTTTCCAAATCCCATTTTTTCTTAAATATTGTTAATTTTTATTAAACTTGTCAACTTTTTTTCTAAAAATTCAAAATTCTTGATTTATGTCAAAATGCCAACTTTTTTTAATTCCTTTTAAATCATTCTTTTAGATTTTTCGTTCTTTTTTAATCCTAATTATTTTCAAAATTTTAATTTTTTCTACATTTCAATTTTTCATAAACATTATTAATTTTATTACATTTTTTTTCAAACTTATAAATTTTATTCAAGATTAACTCAACATTTTTTCAAAATCACAATTTGTTAAACTTTCCGGTGTTCGTTTTCAAAATGCCAATTTTTTGAAAATCTAATATTTTTTTTTATCAAAATATGTCAATATCTTTCAAACTGCAAAACCTCAATCTTTCTCAAAGTCTACATTATTTCAAACTTATACACTTCATTCAAACGTCTCAATTTTTTTCAAAATGTCAATTTCTTTCAAAATTCTAGTTCTTTTTAAATTTAGAATATTATTTTCAAAATCTCGAATTTTTCCAAATCCCATTTTTTCTTAAATATTGTTAATTTTGATTAAACTTGTCAACTTTGTTTTTCTAAAAATTCAAAATTCTTGATTTATGTCAAAATGCCAACTTTTTTTAATTCCTTTTAAATCATTCTTTTAGATTTTTCGTTCTTTTTTAATCCTAATTATTTTCAAAATTTTAATTTTTTCTACATTTCAATTTTTCATAAACATTATTAATTTTATTACATTTTTTTTCAAACTTATAAATTTTATTCAAGATTAACTCAACATTTTTTCAAAATCACAATTTGTTAAACTTTCCGGTGTTCGTTTTCAAAATGCCAATTTTTTGAAAATCTAATATTTTTTTTTTATCAAAATATGTCAATATCTTTCAAACTGCAAAACCTCAATCTTTCTCAAAGTCTACATTATTTCAAACTTATACACTTCATTCAAACGTCTCAATTTATTTCAAAATGTCAATTTCTTTCAAAATTCTAGTTCTTTTTTAAATTTAGAATATTATTTTCAAAATCTCGAATTTTTCCAAATCTCATTTTTTCTTAAATATTGTTAATTTTGATTAAACTTGTCAACTTTTTTTTTCTAAAAATTCAAAATTCTTGATTTATGTCAAAATGCCAACTTTTTTTAATTCCTTTTATATCATTCTTTTAGATTTTTCGTTCTTTTTTAATCCTAATTATTTTCAAAATTTTGATTTTTTCTACATTTCAATTTTTCATAAACATTATTAATTTTATTACATTTTTTTTTCAAACTTATAAATTTTATTCAAGATTAACTCAACATTTTTTCAAAATCACAATTTTTTAAACTTTCCGGTGTTCGTTTTCAAAATGCCAATTTTTTGAAAATTTAATTTTTTTTTTATCAAAATATGTCAATATCTTTCAAACTGCAAAACCTCAATCTTTCTCAAAGTCTACATTATTTCAAACTTATACACTTCATTCAAACGTCTCAATTTATTTCAAAATGTCAATTTCTTTCAAAATTCTAGTTCTTTTTTAAATTTAGAATATTATTTTCAAAATCTCGAATTTTTCCAAATCCCATTTTTTCTTAAATATTGTTAATTTTTATTAAACTTGTCAACTTTTTTTCTAAAAATTCAAAATTCTTGATTTATGTCAAAATGCCAACTTTTTTTAATTCCTTTTAAATCATTCTTTTAGATTTTTCGTTCTTTTTTAATCCTAATTATTTTCAAAATTTTAATTTTTTCTACATTTCAATTTTTCATAAACATTATTAATTTTATTACATTTTTTTTCAAACTTATAAATTTTATTCAAGATTAACTCAACATTTTTTCAAAATCACAATTTGTTAAACTTTCCGGTGTTCGTTTTCAAAATGCCAATTTTTTGAAAATCTAATATTTTTTTTTATCAAAATATGTCAATATCTTTCAAACTGCAAAACCTCAATCTTTCTCAAAGTCTACATTATTTCAAACTTATACACTTCATTCAAACGTCTCAATTTTTTCAAAATGTCAATTTCTTTCAAAATTCTAGTTCTTTTTTAAATTTAGAATATTATTTTCAAAATCTCGAATTTTTCCAAATCCCATTTTTTCTTAAATATTGTTAATTTTGATTAAACTTGTCAACTTTGTTTTTCTAAAAATTCAAAATTCTTGATTTATGTCAAAATGCCAACTTTTTTTAATTCCTTTTAAATCATTCTTTTAGATTTTTCGTTCTTTTTTAATCCTAATTATTTTCAAAATTTTAATTTTTTCTACATTTCAATTTTTCATAAACATTATTAATTTTATTACATTTTTTTTCAAACTTATAAATTTTATTCAAGATTAACTCAACATTTTTTCAAAATCACAATTTGTTAAACTTTCCGGTGTTCGTTTTCAAAATGCCAATTTTTTGAAAATCTAATATTTTTTTTTATCAAAATATGTCAATATCTTTCAAACTGCAAAACCTCAATCTTTCTCAAAGTCTACATTATTTCAAACTTATACACTTCATTCAAACGTCTCAATTTATTTCAAAATGTCAATTTCTTTCAAAATTCTAGTTCTTTTTTAAATTTAGAATATTATTTTCAAAATCTCGAATTTTTCCAAATCTCATTTTTTCTTAAATATTGTTAATTTTGATTAAACTTGTCAACTTTTTTTTTCTAAAAATTCAAAATTCTTGATTTATGTTAAAATGCCAACTTTTTTTAATTCCTTTTATATCATTCTTTTAGATTTTTCGTTCTTTTTTAATCCTAATTATTTTCAAAATTTTGATTTTTTCTACATTTCAATTTTTCATAAACATTATTAATTTTATTACATTTTTTTTTCAAACTTATAAATTTTATTCAAGATTAACTCAACATTTTTTCAAAATCACAATTTTTTAAACTTTCCGGTGTTCGTTTTCAAAATGCCAATTTTTTGAAAATTTAATTTTTTTTTTATCAAAATATGTCAATATCTTTCAAACTGCAAAACCTCAATCTTTCTCAAAGTCTACATTATTTCAAACTTATACACTTCATTCAAACGTCTCAATTTATTTCAAAATGTCAATTTCTTTCAAAATTCTAGTTCTTTTTTAAATTTAGAATATTATTTTCAAAATCTCGAATTTTTCCAAATCCCATTTTTTCTTAAATATTGTTAATTTTTATTAAACTTGTCAACTTTTTTTCTAAAAATTCAAAATTCTTGATTTATGTCAAAATGCCAACTTTTTTTAATTCCTTTTAAATCATTCTTTTAGATTTTTCGTTCTTTTTTAATCCTAATTATTTTCAAAATTTTGATTTTTTCTACATTTCAATTTTTCTTAAACATTATTAATTTTATTACATTTTTTTTTCAAACTTACAAATTTTATTCAAGATTAACTCAACATTTTTTCAAAATCACTAATTTATGTCAAAATTCTTTTAGATTTTTCGTTCTTTTTTAATTCTAATTATTTTCAGAATTTTGATTTTTTCTACATTTCAATTTTTCTTAAACATTATTAATTTTATTACATTTTTTTTCAAACTTATAAATTTTATTCAACATTAACTCAACATTTTTTCAAAATCACTAATTTATGTCAAAATTCTTTTAGATTTTTCGTTCTTTTTTAATCCTAATTATTTTCAAAATTATGCTTTTTTCTACATTTCAATTTTTCTTAAACATGATTAATTTTATTACATTTTTTTTCTAACTTATAAATTTTATTCAAGATTAACTCAACATTTTTTCAAAATCACAATTTTTTAAACTTTCCGATGTTCGTTTTCAAAATGCCAATTTTTTGAAAATCTATTTTTTTTTTTTATCAAAATATGTCAATATCTTTCAAACTGCAAAACCTCAATCTTTCTCAAAGTCTACATTATTTCAAACTTATACACTTCATTCAAACGTCTCAATTTATTTCAAAATGTCAATTTCTTTCAAAATTCTAGTTCTTTTTTAAATTTAGAATGTTATTTTCAAAATCTCGAATTTTTCCAAATCCCATTTTTTCTTAAATATTGTTAATTTTTATTAAACTTGTCAACTTTTTTTCTAAAAATTCAATTTTTTTTAAAACTTATTAAAGAAACAAATTTATTTAAAATGAATTGTGAGATGTACAAATTTTCAATTTACGACGAACGATATCCGTCGTTAAATCCAAGAAGGTCCGTCGATAAATCCCAACGTCCCGTCTCCGGACGCCGAATTTTACGACGCAGGAAATCTCCCTTGAATACATTACGACGAATAAGCTCCGTCGTAATATTAACGACGGACTATATCCGTCGTTAATTTACAGTTATCGACGGATTCTGGTCCGTCGTACAATTTTGTCGATTAAACACGCCAGAGCCGGAGGTGGTAGTAGTTAGCGACGGACTGTTTTCACCTTAACGACGGATATAGTCCGTCGTTAAACCAAGCCTTTTGTAACGACGGACAAAGTCCGTCGTTAAACCAAGCGTTTTTGTGTCGTTTTTTCACTGTTTTGGCGTAGTGAGGCATGCTAAGGTGACAGGCATGCTTCTGGAGATGGACCAGACTGAGGTGCTGCACCTGTTGGCGTCTCCGGAAGCTTTAAAGGTGAAGGTGGCAGCAGCAGCATCAGGTGGCTAAACCCCAACTGATCAACTATCGACACTTTCTCTGAATGACACGCTCGTTTCCTGAGGCAGGTTAGTTCTGTTTTCTTCATCCATCTGTGTGTGGGTTGAGGAGTTTTTATGCAGTAGACCTGTTTGGAGCATTATCGTTGAATAAACATACAATTTTAGGAGTGACATTGATTTGAGACATGGTAGAAGCTAAGCGAGCCTTTCAAGTATTTTAGGAGTGACATTGAATTGAGACATGGTAGAAGCTAAGCGAGCCTTTCAAGTATTTTAGGAGTGACATTTATTTATGATCTTATCAGTCTTTTCTCATGTGTTCAAGGAAGTATTTTGACTTCTTTTTTTCTAGTATTAGGAAATGAGACCTTTTTTTTTTATATAGAATATGAACATGGTGAGTGGTTTGTGCAGTGATCTGGGGCTTTCATGTGACACCCCCTTTATAGATGGGGCATCACCTTAAAATTGTGTTGATTGCATAATGCTAACCATTTGATTTGTGGATGTTGTTTTTTCATTTTACCCAATTAATGTGGACCTTTTTTCACTTTTGTTGTAGCAATCTGTAGTGAGTTACTGATCTGATCATTCAATAGGAATTTACTGATCTGATCATTCAATAGGAATTAGGATGGAATTTTTCTGATTTCTATGGTTTCACCTATCCATGGTACACTTTTTTCTGGTCTTTTTTTTCTTCTTCTATTTGTATTAGAGATTGTGGCGTCCACCAAACAACCTGTTAGAGGTTCTTAATCCGTAGCTATGGCTTAAAAGGCTATGGCTACGGCACCAATAGCTACGGACCGGATACGGTCCTGCTACGGATTATATTCGTAGCTATAGATGTATAGCTACGGATATAATCCGTAGCCTTTACCCCATTTTTTTGTAGTGTCATAACCAGTGCCTCCTCTGTAAAAGAACTCATGCCACCATTTTTCTTTCTCATTGCCTTCGACTGGAGGGTTGAGATAACGGTCTCAACGCTAATAATCTCCCTATCTGCGCATGAGTCCTTGAATGACTCGTATGAATTCGAAAGAGAATTTAACAGGATATATGCTTGATATTCGTCCTTCATATGTTCATTTGCATCCAACAACTTGCAAACGAGTTTATTGAAATTGCTGATGTGGCTCTCAACATCAGTTCCTTCCGTCATCTTCAGGTTAAACAACTGAAGCATTAGATACAGGCGGTTCTCTAAAGATTTCTTTTCATAGATATTCTCCAACTTCACTCACGTATTAGTTGTCGTTTTCTCCCTCATGACATTATACATGACCTTATCCATCAAGCACAACTGGATTGAGATATGAACTTTTTTATCCATCTTCTTTCACTCTTCTTCAATCAATCTCCGGTTGTTTCTGAAGGACTACTTCTTCCAATCTTTACCAAACTAGGAGACCCTTCATCTTAACCTTCCATAGCTCAAAGTTATTTTTTTCGAAATACTTCTCTATATCGAATCTCATTCTTGACGCCATTGAAGCTTCGTCTCAAATTCAAGTTTGCCTCCCAACGTTAACTTTGATACTACTTGCTGGAAATCCCAACAGCGGAAGTGCGAATCAAACGAATGACAATCTTATAATGGCAATAATCAAGCAAATCACACATGTAAGAGACAATTTGAATTTTACGTGAAAAAACCCCTCATGGGTAACCACTACACAAAGCGAATCCACTATGAATAAGAAGTTATAAGAGAATGAAGAAAACTTACCCGGATTTAGGCTACCCTGAGAGAAACCAAGCTAATAGAGAAAGACCAACGTAAACATTTCTTAAGCTAATTCTCTCATCCTAAAACTCTCTTAACTCCTTAAACACGTTTAGGACTCCTTATGTTCTACCATAATCTCATATTACATCCCTTTAAATAGCATAAAACCGAAATTAGAAACAAATTCCGCGTAAAACTGCGCAATCGACTTATACAGTTTGCCAGCTGTCGAGCGCCCGACAATAACCACATTTGTTCAAAGAGTTCACAGTTCCTATCCAAAGAATTTCGAGCGCCCAACCCGACTTCGTCGGGCGATCGACAACTCCACTTTCCGATCCAGCAGTGTCCATATTCCAAAAGCCATATCTTGGGCAATTTCGGGTGCTGATAAAATCTCATCGGTCACGCGAAGCCCCTTGATATCAAGATTGAAGACAACCTCAATAAATATAGGAAGACATTTTAAAATGAACTTGAAAATGTTGATTTTGTTCAACAAAAGAATAGATTTTACGTGTAAAAAGTTTGCAAATAACTTAAATTTTAATCGTTCCTAATATGTGTGTACCTGATGTATAATAGGTGACAAACAACTTCATGGACAACAATAAACGAAAGATGCCTAAATGCACATATAATTTTGATATTAAAAAGGAAATAGAGATACATTTTAAATGAAGTCAAAAGACAATCCAAAAATGTGAATTTTGTTCCACGTATAGTCAGATTTTACCCACAAAAAACTTACAAACAGCTTAAGTTTTACTCGTTCCCAACATGTGTATGGCTGATGTATAACAGGAGATAGACAACTTTATGGGTTGCTAAGATTGAAAGAAATTGGGCAAAAGCCCCATGAGCAAATGGGCCTAAATGAGCACTATAACTTTGAATATTTAAATCAAACAGGAATACATTTTAAATGAAGTTAAACGGTTTCTGAGAGCTTGAAAATGTGGATTTTGTTCAACATACAGTAAGATTTTACCTGCAAAAAGCTTGCAAATTTAAAAGAAGTCATGATCTTGCTATTTTTATATTTTTAAGAGTTGTGTTGTGATATGAAGTCATTGTTTTCATCATCTAGAAATTGTTTAAGAGTTTGGATAGAGTTAAGACTTTTATTACTTTTAGTAAATTTACTATTTAGAAAAAAACATTTTGAAAAACTTTACTAATTCAAGTGAGATTATAAATCTAAGAGGCCTTTTCATTTGTACCGGCACATACGAAATGCTCTAAGTAACACTTTTTACTCGATAATATTATTTTTGTATTCTTGCTTTCATACACACACATATATATATTCTAATTGAATTTAAGACCTTATTGGTCGACAGGATTAAATGGGATGGAATTTCATTAGATGGGATTAACACCATTTATTGCACAATGATTGCATGTCAAGTATTTTGACTAACCAATACCCACGTTCGAGATCAGATTTTTACTTTAGAAAAACATTGTATTCAGCTAAATTCATATTTGGTGGACCATGAAAATGTAATCAACAGACTAGATTCAAATATCAATTATTTGCATACGCATATAACTCAAATGTCACATCTAAAGGGTGCATATGGATGGACAACATGGATAAAACACATGCATCAACACCCCAAACTGGCCCTAATAATTATTACAGGAGGTGACAAGAGGTTAGTAGCGTAAGCCATCTCTCTGCGTGTATATGGTACAGGTACTTTTCTTTTGAAATGAGGTTTGCCCTATATTAGTAATTGAATCCAGGCCACCTTTCAATGATCCAAATCATTAAGATGAGAATTTTTTATTTTTAATTTTTTGGTCAGTAATGCACCCATTGCAGCGTGGATTTTCACCACTTATGGGATTCGAAACCAAGACCCCTGTTGAAACACCGCAGATGAGAAACGTTCACATGCTGATGTCATGCTAAGATACCCTTGTGACATCTGAGTCAGGAAGAGGGTTGGATTGGACAGATAAAATGATCACTTGAACCGAAAATCTAACCAATGGCTCACTAGGTGGGCCACACCCGCACATTGAGTCAATTCATCAAACTAGCACTGATTTTGACAGTGCAGCAATCCTGATCAGTGCACCGTCCTGGCTTTTGCCCCCTTCTTATCTTTGTGGTGCGCCCCACCTTTTACACCGCTTGGATGTTTTAGATAAAAGTGAAACATAGGTGGAAAAGAAAGCTTTGTAGGTGAAAGTTTCCCTCCCACATTGCGTGGGAACATATAACATGATTTGCCATCGAAAAATCTATCTTTTGAAAGATTAGACGTGGAAACCTAATGCCTCCTGGCAACAAAGATGATTCCGTAATTCGAGAGGCACGACATTTTCCGTGCTTCCATATCAGATCAGCTCTAAACCGTTCATTTGGTGCTTATAATAGTGATTAGGCTTTTGGGGTTAGATAGTAGTGGACAAGAACAAGCAACGGCTCATATTAACTGAAAAGGCTTATTTATTAGATGGTTAAATAGTATGATCAAATGAAAGTTTTTCAGTGGTTAGTCAACCGATGGGTCATGATGTATGGTTCAGATCATCATAAAAATGCACCATATGTCTGGTACACAATCTTGAGGCACAAAAACAAACGTGCCTCCATAGGCAGGTAATCCGTTTTCTATTAGCCAATGGAGGGAAAATCACCTCTCTAACCTTTTGCTTTATTACCCACCCATGATCCATACGTAGAGATAAACCTTGCTTTTGCCACAATGTCATCAACTACACATGTCATGCATGCTTGTCAATCCAGTCCATCCAAATCATCACCTCCACTGTGCACCCGGGAAGAATAGAAACACTACAAGATGATATTAACCATTCGATTGGTGGCTACAAATCGATGCTTAAAAAGAAAAATGTCCAACGGTCCGAATTCAACAGACAAAAATATTAGATGGCCAACATCATTCTATCATGATCATGATTTCAGTCTATGCTCCATCAACAATGGGACAACATGATCGGTCCAGATCGATATACACGTGCACCACGAGATTTTTGGATGAGCCAACACAATCTATTAAATCATATCGAACTCACATACGAGACTAGACCAGAAAAAAAGAAAAAAATAAAGAAAAGTAGAGTGGGCCACAAAGTAGAGCATCCGAGGGTATTCTTTTACCCCAATCAATAAGCAAACCACATTCCACACTTCCTTCTTTTAGCATCTTAGGATAGCACTGTGCCTGTGTTCACAGCAAGATGCCCCTCAGCAACAATGTCATCGGAGCCATCAACTTCGTGGCCATGCTCCTCTCGATCCCGGTCATCGGCGCTGGGATCTGGCTAGCATCCGAGCCAGACAACAGCTGTGTGAAGATCTTACAGTGGCCAGTCATCATCATCGGAATCTTGATCTTGATCGTAGCTCTTGCTGGCTTTGTGGGTGCATTTTGGCGCATCCCATGGCTCCTATTCTTCTACCTGATAGCGATGCTCGTTCTCATAATCCTACTCGGTGCATTGGTCGTCTTCACCTTCATGGTCACTAACAGGGGTTCTGGCCACCCTGTGCCTAGCCGTGCATTCTTAGAATATCGCCTCGAAGACTACTCGGGGTGGATGCGTCGAAGGGTGCATGGATCTTTCAAGTGGGATCGGATCCGGAACTGTATTGCTTCTACTAGCTTGTGTGCTGAATTGAATCAGAGCTATCGATTCGCGCAAGATTTCTTCAATGCACGTCTTAGCCCATTACAGGTAAACCACCAAAAAAAGAAAAGAAAGAGGCAAATAATTTTCGCATTCATTTCTAGTATTGCTAGTGTGAGTTAATGATACAAATCTGTAAAGAAATGTGGATCATGAGTGGGACCCGCCACCCGGAGCCATAAGAATCATGCCTAAAACCTGTATATTCACTTGGTGTGTCCCACCTGAGTCTTTGAATGGCCTGATTTTTTGTGTGTCCCTTTGTCCTGGTGGGGGCCGGCCTGATTAATGGGTTGGATGGCATATTATATATATATATATATATATATATATATATATATATATATATATATATATATATATATATATACACACACACACACAACAGTCGACTCCATGTTCCTTTTGGATGTTTTCTATGGTCAGGCTTCTCCATCGCCAGCGTCCCCTTAGGTGTGACCCACCTGAGTTATGGATCGGACTGAATTTTGGGAGGGGGGCATATAATGGCGGGTTGGATGGCATTCAGATATCACAGTGGGCCCCACACAACTCGAATGTATCAATTACCGTTTGGTCGATCATGTGTTCATATTTCTCTTTTTTTCGATGAAAAATTTGGAAAATCATGTTCCTCCTCGTACTCTTACTTAAGTCGCAAGTTATGTAAGATGCCTTGAATTAATTATTTTCTAAATACCCAACTCTTTTACTTGCCACTTAAAAATGAGTTAATCTCATTTTAGTTACAAGAAATTATGTAGTAGAGATTGTTTATAGGGATTTAAAATAATCTTGATAACCAACTATTTATTTATTCATTTATTTTAATTTTTTGGTAAATGATAAGCTAGGCTCGAACCAAGACCTCACTAGTGTTGAAACACCCCATGTCTACCAATGAGTCACAGACTCAAATCAACTATTTATACCCAGCAAAAAATCTCTAGTACATAATAATTTTGAGTTACAGTGCTCCTAGTTGCATCAGGTAACTTGGACAGTCTAATAGATCGATATGTAGTGTTCATCAAGTTCAAAACACATTTCAAGGGCTACCACCTAAAAAATAAGATTGATTGGATTATCAAATCCATCATAGATTAGGCCTTATTTTTTTGTAGCCATCCTTTTTCCAACCCATGGATGGGATGGCTAGGATTGCCCAGAATTTTTAGAATCACATTCAATTCATGATGGGAACTACCAAATATATGGATTGAATTATTGGTGAGAACTATGCTTATACAGAGATGATATTGGCTGTACATAATAGAGGCCATTGATCAGATGGTTAATATCATCAGATGGGCATAATATTTGAATGACTGCCCATTAAATGTGTGTTGGACCCGTTGGACAATCTACATGCATTGAGTGTACGGATGTAAATAGGAGCACTGTAACTTATTGTACCGACTACATTCTCAATATGATTTTTTTTCTTAGGGACACTCATCTCAGGGATCAAAGCATATTCATCTCTCGCGAATGACCCACTTTCTCCTCCTCTTTGTTGTTTTGATTTGCAGTCAGGATGCTGCAAGCCTCCAACCCTATGTGGCTACACATTCGTCAATCCAACGTACTGGATTAGCCCGATCAACACAGTTGCCGACATGGACTGCCTGCTGTGGAGCAATGAGCAGACGCAGCTGTGCTATGCATGTGAATCGTGCAAGGCGGGGCTACTTGCAAATCTTAAGAAGGAATGGAGGAGGGCAGACCTGATTTTGGTCCTGACGTTAGTGGCACTCATATGTGTGTACTTGATAGGGTGTTGTGCATTTAGGAATGCTAAGACAGAAGACCTCTTCCGTAAATACAAGCAAGGTTATGTGTAATCAAGGTGGCGGTGGGAAGTGCATTTTCGCGTTTTTCTTCTTTTTTTTTAATGTGTAACTTTCTTATATAATGGGAGACAGATGGAGGAATGATCATAAAATGGGAATTGTTTGTTATTCTAGTAGATCATGACACGTGGTATGTGCCAAGTTAGCTTTCCAAATCGAAAAACCCACTGCGACTGTGTCATAATCGAAAAATCTGGTTGTCAGAGGAATCATAACCTTTGATTAACAGACAATTGTTTGATATATTCGAGCCAATGGATATTTTTGCTGATATGTTTCGTTGGGCTGTGTAGATTGGAGGAATTAGATTGTGGTTTGGCGTAGACCGAGGTATTTGGAAAAGAGGGGGATTGCCAATCCTCACTTTTGCTACCCTTGGATTATCACTTCTCCCCTCTTTTGGTCATATTTAAGGCTAGAGAATTGCATATACAACCTAAAGTACTACTAATTTATTGCATGGCCTACTGATGATCTCCCAAAAAATCAAGTTATCTCTTGCATTACTAAAATTACATCGATAGAATGATATAAGTAGTCCAAACATTGACTATGTAAATGAATGGTTAAAAGATGTAGATTAGTTGCTTGGTTGTGATCTTAAGCTTCTAGCACATTCAAAGCTTATAATTTTATTATTTTTTGTCAAAGTATATATTTCAATAGGTTTATTACAATCATTATGTCAAACATAACATGTATACACTAATTAAGGATATTAAGGTTGATTTAGTAATTCAAATCAGACTTCTAGAAATATACCAAACGATTTCAATGCAGTGCTGATTTTAGATTTTATGGATTCTGGATACAATGTTCCAAACACAAAGAAGGATTCAGAATCCCCATTGATTCCAAATCACCTTCAGTCAAAATCTCGTTATTTAGAATCCAAGCTCCCAAATGGGCCATCCAATTTGCATGCCCAGTGTACAATTTCATTGTTCCTATGTATCAATTATTAGGTTCCATATCTTTCAAGTAAAGAGAAAAAAATAATCTATGTTTGACTTATGTAGCCTCTTTGTTTTAATGTAATTACGTGTATTTGTAGTGTAAAAGCATAATGATTAAGGACATCCTTGGTTTGTAAAAAATGAATGTAATTACATCACATCTCAATGTTATTATTTTTCTTATGGGAACTTCATGGGCTCACAATGATGTATGTGTTATATCTATTGTTTCCATTCATCTTTTTCAGATTATTTTGGCTCACGAGCTTAAAAATTGGGCAAAACCAAAGCTCAAGTGGACCACACTAAAGAAAGTAGAGGCTTTCAATAGTGGCGTCAATATTCCTGACGTTTACTATGAATGGACGGCATGGATACATCGCATGGAACCCACATAGCTTATCTCGTTTTTTGAGGTAAGCCCTGTCAAAGATCAAAGATGTCAATGTCATTGGAATGATATTTAACTTTGTAATTAATAAATATCAAAATACATTAAAATACCGATAATTACGTCAAAACAAACAGGCTATAAATAACCTCATGTTAAGTTTAAAACCCTTCCCATGTATTTAAGAAATAAAACATAATTTTACAATTCAATGAAATTAATTGAGTAAAGATTGTTGCCCTTGTGGGGCTGTCGTTTGCTCTCGGTACATATAGCAGAGATAATGTTCGGCTAGGGTTTTGATAGAATGCGAGGCGAGGCTTCTTCTCCTTATCGGATGGCCCACGTGTAATTAATCTGGGCCATTCATTAAGTAGAACACATTATAAATATGCCGTATACCAAAACCGAGGTAGTATACTAATAAAATGAGCTACACATGCTGAAATTAATCCGGGCCATTCATTAAGTAGAACACATTATAAATATGCCGTATACCAAAACCGAGGTAGTATACTTATCAAATGAGCTACACATGTTGAAATTGGATCATTAGATCACCTCACTGCTATCTTTCTTTAAAAAAAGCGTGATCTGTCTGTTCAGTGGACCAATATTAGTGTATGCCTCCTGATCAATGGTCCTGATCCCTGACATCCAACAGTTCGAAGTGGTGGGGCCCAGCATTATATAAAATTAGCGGACGCGGAATGCATCCTTCCTTAGTTTGATCTGCGGAGGGGCCCACCGTGATGTATCTGTTTATCCAGGACGTCCATCTATTTTTTAAGATCGTTTTAAGTCAATAGGCTAAGAACGATGCAAATCCAACGCTCAGGTGGCAGTCAAGAGATGACTCTTGCATTTAATGCTTCATGCATTTAACGTGACCAAGCTCACTATTTGGTGTGATCCACCTAAGCGTTGGATCTGCCTCAATCTCAAACACATGACTTAAAATGATGTTAGAAAATGGATCGCGGATATGGTGGGCCCTACGCATATCATTTGCGTCCATGCTGGGGAGGGACTCAATCAGCGTTCAAAATTAGGGGCGTGGAAATGAAATAAAGGAGACGCGGATTGGGTCCATGCTGATCAGTGGAGGGCCAACCGTGATTTATCTAGTTATCCACGCCGTTCATTCCTTTTCTAATATCATTTTAAGGCATGAGACCAAGAATGAGTGAGATCCAACACTCAGGTGGCCCACACCAGATATAACTCTTGCATTTAATGCTTTGTGCATTTAATGCAACCAATGTCACTATTTTGTATGGTCCACATCATTGTTTCATTTGACTTAATTCTTGGTCTTATGCCCTAAAATTATCTTATAAAAGGAATGGACGGCGTGGATAAGCAGATATATCACGGTGGGTCCCTCTTCTGATTAGCATCGACGCTTTGGGTCTATACTGGGGAAGGACGCAATGCGCGTCCGAATAAAGGGGAACATCCTGACGTGATTTACGGAGCACCGAAAGTTTTCAGCATTCCGGTGCATGAAAAGGCTGCTGTAAAGTTGGCTCGTGGTTTCGAAAGTACCTAAGCTCTGTGTACATGCATTTTCAGAACTGATAATTGGATCCCATGTTTAGATCATCCAGATCATTAGTATATTTAGTCCCGCCATGGATGGAGAATCCTCCAAAAATATTTAAGAATGGAATATCCCAGATACCAATTAAGATGGTCTTTTCTAGTTCAATGTAAACCGTTGTTTCATCCTACAACAAATCAAACGCCTCATACCTTTATTCACAGAAAGAGATTTTACAGAGTAGTTCATCCACGGTGAGAACGAACAGACAAATGGCCTGGAACAGAGAACCCTGGGCACCGCATGCCATGATTGAATCCTGTGTGTACTGTGTAAATAATATGGCCGCGTATCATGTAATTAATCGCAATGCCAAAAAGTCACACTAGTTTGAAAAAAAACGAAATATGCTTTCTTTACGTCCCATCGATGTATGGTATGCTAATGCCGCGCGCGCAAGCGAGCCGTGCCCATCCACCCACGGTTCAGCCGCGAAATACATCAACGGTCCACAATCAACTTAAAAGGGTACAAGATCCGGGGCTAGATTATTTCCATCAGGGAGAATTTTTTGTCATTGCCCATTCCATAACAAGCTGCATCAGAAGAATGGCATGGATCGCGGGACAGTGGGAAGAGTATACCGTGAATACATACCTCCTAATATCCATATCTATATTCGTACCATTTATAGAGTGAGCAGCTTTGGGCAATGTTATGCTTGACAGTAGTTATCGGACTCGTTATCAGATGGGTTCGGAGCTTTCTGATATGATACGCCAAAATAGAGTAGGAGCCGAAAATCGGAATTCGTACTGACTTACTCAGTGCGATTTGTCAATAATGAGTAAACTCTGTTGGGGCCGCCGTGAATGGAGAAAAATTTTGCTACACCCACGAGTTAGCTACGCTAGCCACACCACACCATGATGTATGTTATGTTTCCCCGCGATTCATTCATTTTTCGAGATCATTTTAAGGCATGATACCAAAAATAAGGCAGATCTGAAGCTTAAGAGCCCCCCATGAATTTTTTAATGGTTGGAGTTCAATCCCCGCTATTTTCTCTGGTGGGTCCGCTTGAGCTTCGGATCTGCCTTTTTTTTGTGTCATGCCATAAAATGATCTCGCCAAATGGATGGACGGCGTGGATATAACACATTCATCATGGTGGGGTCATTTTACACCCGGTGTAGCTAGCGTAGCTAACTCGTGGGTTTAGCAAATTTTTTCTCCCGTGAATGCATGGGGTTTATCTACTCGACCATCCGTTTTTCCAGCTCTCATTTTAGGGGTTGATAAAAAAATTTTGAAGCATATCCAAAGCTCCAGTGGACCACACCACAGGAAATAGTTTGAATAATGATCTCCACTGTTGAAACCTTCCTCAGGCTCACAGTGATGTTTAGTTGTCGTCAAACTTGTTCATGAGATCACACTGACTTGGATGAAGGGAAAACGCAAATACTGGCTTGATCCAAAACTTCTATGCTCACAAGAAATTTCCAATTGTAAAGGTTCAATTCACACTAGTTCCTGTGGTGTGGTCCTCTTAAGCTTTGTATGTGCTTCACTTTTGGGCTCAAGCCTTAAAATTATCTAGTAAAATGGACATGATAGAGTGGATAAAATACATCAATCCCACTAGATAAAATATATGCATCAGGATCTTGATTTATGGATCTTCGGTTGGAGAAATAAGAGAATTGAACCATTTCTTCAACATCAAATTGGATAAATGTCGGTTGATGGTGAAAATTTTTATAGTTAGATGGTTCACAGTATCATTTTCTCATTTGACTCCTTTGCATTCCATATTAAGGTTGAGTTAACTCAGTACACTTAAGTCCTGCTTGGTATGCCGGGGATTAAACGATATGGAATTACATTAGATGGAATTAACACCATTATTGCACAACGATTGCATGTATGGAAGTACCAAGGTATTTTGATCGTCTTTCTAATCACACGTTTGGAATTAAATTCTTCCTTTCAAAAAACATAGTATTAATTGAAGCGTGCATTTGATGGACCATGGAATCGCACTTGACGGACTATTTTTCACAATTGGTAAGAGTCACATGTAGAGAAGTAACTGGAATGTCATGTGTAAAGGGTGTATATGTATGGAAAACATGGATAAAATAGATGCATTAACATGGGGCCCTGAAATAGGGAATGCGTGGTAAGGTCGATCAGTATCTCCCTTACCAAATAACTACCTTGAATCCACAAGGCTTCCTGGACTCCTCAATAAGGCTTCCTTGAATTTATGAGGGAAAATCTCTAATGCACGAGAAGAAAGAAACAAAAGTCTGAAAATTTTATTGATAATAATGAAAGCTAACATTAAAAATGAATTTAATAACATTATATAACCTTAAACAAACCCTAATTTGTATTTCCTAAAAATAATAAGTTTTTGAACTAGAAAGTTACTAAGAATAATTAACTGCTAATTAAAGACCACTACTAAGTAGAGTATTTCTAAAATTCGTTATTCAACAAAAATAAAAACCCATAAATAAATAAAACTCTAAAAAGAAATAAAAAAACCTAAAAATTGAAATTATTAAAAATAACAATTTCCCCTAAAATCCATTTTTTCTGCTGTAACCATGTGTTTTCTAAAAAAACGGACGTACACAATCCACTTTAGTGGGTCGGCTCACTCCAAAACGAAATTTCAATAGGAATTCATATGTTGTGCATCCCGTAACTCATCCTGAATCAAAAGTTATGGCCGATTTACAATAGGGCTAAAAATCGGAGGGGTTGGGTCGAGTTGGTGCTCAACCCTAACCCAACCCAAGGTTCCTATGCCTCAACCCTAACCCAACCCAACCTCAAGTTGGGAATTCTCAACCTAAGCCCAACCCAAGCGGGCTTGGTCGGGCTGATACATGGTAATATTTTCGTTATTACATTAGTCTATTATGTTTCAATACACATAAGGGCGGAGCCACATAGGGGGGAGGGAGGGCAAATGCCCCCCCTAAGTTTTCAACCATAAGAGTTAATACCACAAGCTCATGTGGTGTGGTCCAGCTTCGATCTGCCTCCTTTTTAGGCTCAAGGCTTAAAACGATCTGTTAAAATAGATAGACGACATGGATGAAGCATATAGATCACCATGGACCCGAGAGAGCTCCCAACAGAACCTTCAGTCTCTAGCTAGGTCTTAGTGGAAATCTCGGATATGACAGATGGGAGTAGATTAGGTGAGACCCCGGATTCACCAAGGTGGGTGGGACCCGCTGACTGTGGAACTCACTATGATGTATTTGACTACATCCACAGTGTCCATCTGTATTGAAAGCTCATTTTAGGGTATGATTCAAAAAATGAAGCAGATCCAAATAATAGATGGACCATAGTACAAGAAACAGTGATGATTGATCTTTAAAATACTACTTGTGGACCACAAAAGCTTTTGCATCAAGATGTTATTTATGTGGTCCCTTCATCTAGGTGTTTTTTACCTTATCAATAGGTTGGATGGAAAATAAACATTCCGGTGGAATCGATGAAGTTTTAAATGATGAGGATTCAATCGCCGACTATTTCTTGTGATATGGTCCACCTAAGATTTGAGTTAGCTTCATTTTTTAGATCCTGCCATAAAACGAGCTTCCAAAATGGTTAAACAGTGTGAATCTAAGTAACATACATCACTGTGAGTCCCACAGTTAGGGGTCGCACCCATGTTGGTGCATTCAAGGTCTCACCTAATGTGCTCCTCGGATGGACGGAGGAAGTGGATTGTGTCCTGAGTAACTCAATAAACTCTGTAGGGTCCACTGTGATTTATGTACTTTATCCACTCTGTCCATCCATTTTACCAGATAATTTGAGGGCTTTAGCCCAAAAATGAAGCATATACAAATCTCAAGTGGACCACATCACAGGAAATAGTGTAAATTGAATGTCTATCGTTGAAAAATTCTTAGGGACCACATAAGTTTTGGATCAAGCCGATATTCGAGTCTTCCCTTCATCCATGATTGTCCGATCTTATGAACAAGTTGGATGATAAATAAACATCATTGTGGGCCTTAAAAAAGTTTCAACGGTGAAAATCATTATTCTCAACCCCTAAAATGAGCTAAAAAAAATAGATGGACGGTATGGATAAACAACATATATTCATGGTGAGCCTAATAGAGTCTCAGCCTTCTCCTTCAAACCCGTGAGCTTCACGAAGTCTGAGTCCAAGGCCTGATACCTGTCGGTCAGGACTTGGATTTTCTCGATGAGGATCTTCTTCTCCTCATCTCTCTTCGCGATCACCGCCTCACGGGCCTTGAGCAGCTGATCTCTTCCTTGAACTGCCTTCTCCAATGCAGTCCTCTTCCCCTCAGCTTCATCTATCGTGCGACGGGCGGCAACGATATCACGCCTCGTTCGCAGGATAAGATCTAAGCCCTGCAAAAGTGATGAAAAATATGAGAAAGTATTCTGGAACGTAATAACAGATTAAAGCAGGTCTTGACAAGGTCTTACCTGAACCATCCTCATCCCCGCTTCGAGGAGAAGGTTCTCAGGGCTTGGCTCGGGAAGAGAGCCGAAGGCATGAGAGGGACGTTCTCAAATAAAAATTTACATACTGGATGGAGGTGGCGGGGAATAGAATATGTCCCGCTCCTTGACGGTTGGGCAACAACCAACCCAACCGTCTCGCGAGGGGGAGGCATTGACTCGCGAGCAGATCCCTGCTCGGCAGCAGGGATCAGTTCGCGAGCAGGAGCCGGCTCTTGAGGCTCCATCTGCTCTCGAGCCTCTCCAGCTGGGGGGCAGCCGGACCCCGCCCCATCCGGAGAATTGTCAGCGATGTTAATCACTGACGGTCCAGGTGCGACCACCAGTGATGGAATAGTGGGCCCAGCCGGGGCCCCCGCCATGCTCGCTGGAGGGGCGGGCTGATCGCTACCCGTGCGGATGGATGATTGAGATGGTTCGGCAGGTGTTCTCTTCTGCCTCTTGGAACTCGCGCCCTTCAGTCGGGGCAGCAGACCCCTCTTCTCTCAGGCCTTCGTCATCTCAACCTCTCTTCTGGATATTAGGCCCGTTGCTGCAAGTCGCGAAGGAGATAAGCAAGCCTCGATGTGCCTATCTCCAATAGGCACCTTGTACACCTTGACAATCTTCTCGTTGATTCCTCCCTTCAGATTTGGTTTTCTCAAGGCCGGGATACCTGCGAGCACAAACAGAGGTCAAAGAATGAAGTAAAAACTCTAAAATCCTAACTGGAGAAAACTGCACAATGTGGGATTGTGCCTACCTTCGCAGAAAAAACGGGTAACCCCTGGACCTCTGGAGGAAGCAGACTCCCAGTTCCCGGAAGCGTAGAACCACCGTTTCCTCCAGCTGGGATAGTTCGAGGAGGGTTTCCCCAGCACGAAGTTATCCCGGTGCCAGTAACACAAATAATACCAGCCTTCGCTGGAGGGAGCCTTTTTCAGACGGAACATACGGAGGAACTCCTCCGCCGTGAGCTCCCCATTGTCGGCCTAAGCCCAGAGGGCAAAGGAGCCCAGAACTACCCTCCATCCGTTCACGATGAGTTGCCCGGGGGCAATCTTGTAACACCGGAGAACATCGTGTATGAAAGGATGGAGGGGGAGACGTACCCCCAGGATGAGCTGATACTCGTAAAAAGCTACACATCCTGGGGGGGAGTCTGGTGTCTCTCCATCTCCGGGCAAACGGAGAGCGACTGAGTCGGGGATCAGGTATCTCTCCCGTAACTCAGCCAGCCGGTCCTCCGATAGAACAGAAGGATATCCGGCTGCTGTATATCTCCCTGCCGGAACCCTCGCACTGCTAGAAGCAGAGGATTCCGGGGTGGCATCTCCTAGAGGAACGGTGGTCTCGTCAGAGTTTCCAGCCATGGAGTTTTTAAGAAGAATATGAAAAAGAAGAGAACCGAAGCCTATACCCAGAAAAGAAAGAAGGGAAAAGAATGAGCGCCGGAGGAAGGAGACTGAGAAAAGATGACTGCAGAAAAATTCCTTTCGAAGGGCTTCTGTAGAAAACCAGAGAAATGGCGGACTCCGTATATTTATAGGCAAGCATTCCGCCGCATCTGATGGCACGTGGCAGTCCCTCCTTCGGCGCAGCACTCGAGCAGGCACGCCCATTAACTCCTCAAACACGTGGCGAGCGCCCCTTCATTTTCTGTCTACGGAAAGGCTGCGGAAAGCTGACGCTCATTAATTCCAGCCCATCATGTGAGGTTCTGTTCTCGATGTAGGCAGCGGGCGGTTACGTGTGATAGTGAGCTAAGTCCTTCCCTTAAAAATTCTTGGCGGCAAGGACTTGGGGGGCATCTGTTATAGACAAAATAATGGAGACCAGCTCAGCTATTAAAGATTGTACACGGACGCCCATTCGACTCGCGAGATCATCTGATCGAGAGTCGCAGATTGGGAAAGTACGGAAGTAACTCTTGAGATCATCTGATCGAGAGTCGCAGATCGGGTAAGTGCGGGATGCCCATCCGACTCTCGAGATCATATGCTCGAGAGTCGTAGGATGTATAAATATGGAGCACCTATTCGCAAGGCTTCGAGCTCCCCTAGCCGATGGTCAGATAAAGCGAAGCAAAGATTCCCTTCTTGAACAGCGAGCAGACCTTCTCACAAGTCGTTGGAAGGTGTTACGTCAGAATGAGCAAGCACTTGGACTCGCGACCATGTTCCAACTTGCGCGCAGCTTTTTTTGCGGTTACACCTCTTAACCTTCAGTACCAGCACCCGATTCCCGTCGAGCAGCTTGTCCAATCCCTCTGCGATTCCAGGCAGGGCTACACCCAGTTCGGTAGTTTCCGTCTCATCGGCGTCTCCTTCCTTTTCGGTGGTTATGACTCCAACTACGGTTTCCAGCTCATCTCAAGGGATTGCTATCAAGGGACTTGATTACCGAAATAAGTCATTGGGGTGGATCTCGTCTCCAAAGATGAGGATCTTATCCCACGAAATCAGTAAGATCTCAGTATCGTACACGAGATCAGCGGGATCTCGATATTTTGCGTAACAGATTGAACCGCTCCAGATCTATATAAAGGGACGACTCCATTAAAGGAAAGGTACACACAATATTCAATCCCTACCCTGTTTTGGCCTGGTGATTCTTCTTGTTGCTTCGGCCTGACTTAAGCATCGGAGGGCTAACGGCTGGACACCAGCCACCCTTAGTTGCTTTCTGTCTCCTTTCAGGTCTGGCGGAGGAAATCTGTTGGAGAGAAGGTGAACATCCGAAGGATCCAGTTACAAAATCTGACGTTAACAGGATGTAAGCGGATTTTCTTTCCCAAGAAGTTCCAGCGCTGGGAACCTAAGTGGGGCTGACCATGATGTTTGTGAGAAATTGTAATAACCCTGGTTTTACAGTAGTTGCACTAGAATTCAGAGATAATTTAATTTATAGTTTAATTTAATAATTAAGTAATTAAATAACTTAAATAATTAATGAGTTAATATTAAACGATCTGTAAGGATTATGGTATGATCCTTTCATTAGGAGTGCTCAACATGAACACTAGAATAGTGTAGAAGTGGCAGGTTTCACATAATCTACAATAAACCAGAAAAATACGTATTAATTAAACTTAAGTTGTAGGAACATTTGTAAAGATTATGATTTCTGGTGATCATTACCGTACAAAACTCTATACAATAGTTCTAGGACACGATCCAACCATACATGTCAAATTTCAACCCTCCGATCATCCTACAAGTACCCTAAGCAGAAATCGGGCCATAAGTGGGCCATCTAACTTCGGAACTGTCTCATTTTTGGTGTCATAGCCTGAAATCATGAGGCCTATCTAATGAATGGAGTGGATTGTGCATATACATCATGGTGGGACCCACGTGCATCGCGTGCACTACACACGCACGGTTAACCCGCGTTGACCACGTGAATCAAGAAGCAGGGCTGCTTCTTCTTCTCCGTTGCAGAGTTGCAACGAGCGGACGCTGTCCGCTTGCTTCATCCAGGCTGTCCGTTGATGGGCCATCGCGGGTGGACCCCACTAGTTAGGACAGCTGGCAGCTGTCTTATGCGTGCAACGCACGCAAGATATGAAAAAAAGGAGAGAGAAGAGACCAAGTTCTCTTCGGACGCGGTTACAGCGTCCGCTGCACAGTGTCTGCCTGACCAGCTGGCGATGCACACCGTCCATCTGTGGACCCCACCTCGGAAATCCAGACGGTCCATTTGATGTAGAGGCGAATTCCGACCAATCTTGGGTAAGTTATACCGTCGCAAACAGGGTTAGGCATCCGTACACTCCTACATAAGAAGTCTTGCGCGGAGGTGATTTCGGACACGGATGCGTCTGCGATCGCCCGTTCGATCTGGGATTCTTAGGCAAGAATCCTCCTTCAAAACCGACAGTAGTAGGATGTAGATACTCGGGTTCCGTGGAGCGCAAGCGTCGGCATGACGCGATTTCGGAAGAAGCAGCATCCGATCGCTGTCAACATTCGACCGGCCTTCGTGCCTTAGGGTGGGCCCAATTGCTTGATCCAAACCGTCCATTCGATGGACCACCCGCTGGTTAGTAAACGTCTGAAATTTGGGTGGGATCAGACCATGTACCAGTTCACAGTGAAAGAAGCAAGTCAGTGCGGGATGTCTTGTGCGCACCGGGTGCGAACCAGATCCGACACTGAGTCGGTCATCCGGCGTTATAAAAACCTCTCTCCCTTGCAGGGAGAGGGTAAGTCATTCTCAACAGAGAGAGAGAGAGAGAGAGAGAGAGAGAGAGAGAGAGAGAGAAAGAGAGAGAGAAGCCGATAGAGAGAGAGGAGTGAAGAGCAGCGCACTGCTGCTGTTGCATCAGTGCTGTGCCTACTGGAGCAGTAAGAAAAGAAGAAGAAAAGAAGAAAGAGAAAGAAAAGAAGAAGAAAAGAAGAAAGAGAAAGAAAGATAGAAGAAGAGAGCAGAAGAAACTCTTTTCCAAACTCCCAAACTGAGTCGACTCGCTGAACGACTCGCTGAGCCAACTCGTACTCAGGTTTGAGCTTGTATAGAGCTTATAGTTCATTAACAAGTGAGTGATTCTTCATATGGGATTTCCTGTTAATTTTCCTAGATTATTCCTGCTAGTTGTTCTTTGATTTAGAATTTAAGTTTTTTTTTCTATTTTAATTTACTTTCAAATCCTCATCCTAAGTAAAGGATTTACCATTGGTTTGTATTCTCAAGTCCCACGTTCAGATCCATTGCCCTTATAAGTATATTTATCTCTACCTTTCCACATAACTCTATGTAGAGGTTTTACATAGGTTGAATGCGTTTCTCTAGAAATTGTCTTTCCGAATTGTCAAGGTAAAGGCCTGGGTAAACATAACTTAGGTGTTGAGACAAACCTTAAACAATGTACATCCTTCTCAACTTTCTTAATTTATGACAAATATTTAGATAATGAATTATTTGAACGAAGATAACATACATGGCGTGATTGGGCTTGAATTTGATATGCATTGCATGCTTGATGAATGCTTCCATAAACACATGCATGAGCATACATTGATACACCACGACAGAACAGGAGCATGGTTGATTTGACTCCTGGCGTGCATGGTTGATTTGCTGCCTCGCTGTACCGGTTAGGTGAGCATGGTTGATTTGCGACAGGTTCCTAATGTTCAGTGGCAGCGAGTTCTGGTCGTTTCACTTATTGAGCATGATTGATTTGCTCGGTTGGATCAGTGATGCATGGTTGATTTGCCCACTGGCGTGCATAGTTGATTTGCCGCCTCGTTGTACCGGTTAGGTGAGCATGGTTGATTTGCGACAGGCCCTAATGTTCATTGGCAACGAGTTCCTAGACGTTTATTGCTCTCACACGTATCATAACATACATGACCTCATGATAATCATGTTTCAATCATAATAAGACATGAAGTGTATTAATCGTCACCATAGTCTTGTATATTCGTATGATTCTAGCTGTTAGTATTACATATCTAATATCTCATTAACTGGAATATTACCTGTGATGGAAATGACCTTACTGGGCTTTAGTTCACCAAAATCACCACAGTTCCTGCAGGATATCAGGAGGGAGGAGCAGCGGCTGAAGCAGAATATCTGGACGACTACTTTTATTAGAAGACTTATCCTAGCTTAGGTGTTGAATTTATTTCCTTGGAAGATGATTGAAAGTAGACTTTGGTAGATTTGAATATTTTGCAGAGTAGATATAGTTGTTTGATTTAATTTCCAATTGAGATTCAATTTATGGTTAATAAAATACTTTAGTTTGGTATTATTGTGGTATATGGAATGAAATTTATCTACAGGTTATATTTGGATTGAATTCACACTCTGAAACTCGAGCTTTGAGTTGTTGTACTCGAGTCTCGGATTTCAGGGCGTGACAGAAATTCACCCCATGCATCTGTTTTTTTAGCTCATTTTAGGACATGAGACTATAAATGAGATGGATCCAAAATTCAAGTGGGTCATACTAAAGGAAAATGTGTATAGGGAAATTCCTACCATACATCATTCATCGCCCCCCCTAGAAGAAAATCCTAACTCCGCCCCTAAATACGCACCTTATTTTTTATATCTATGCCTTTATTAATTATGTATATAGTTATTTATTATAAAGAACTTCACTTTTTCTAAACAAATAAGTTAAAACATAGGATAACTACTCCTTTAACACTCAAGCATATCAAATTTTAAACATTATAAGTTTACTTAACTACATTATTATAAAATTATAAATAACTTGTATTTAGATCGGGTTCGGGTTGGGTCAAGCAACCTGAGACCTCAACCAAAGCTTTATCGGGTTGGTGTTTGCATAGCCCAAGCTCGAGATTGGGTTCGATATTTCCTGCCCAAACCCAAATCAATTTCAGGTCAGTCATAGGTCTGTCAAGTTGAACTCGCTTGACTTTCAACCTTAATTTACGGTCTGCCTTTTTTTTGCTCATCTCGTAACAAAAGTGTCAATATTTGCCAACTTTTCCTTGATATTTTTTCGGTCTATGTGTGATAGAAAGATGCTTGATCCACGCCCTTCATCAAGGGATTCTTGTTCTACATCAGACTCCCCCACTTGAAAAAAAAGTCGTCCTGATGTTCCGCTTTAAGTTAGGACCACGATCTGCTTTCAACTTCAGAAGTCGATGTTTTCTAGCCTAATCTTGGAACACTGCAACAAATTTCTCTTACTTATTCTCCACACTAACATGAATAATCGCAACCTACTTTAGCACATTAAATGTCAGCTTTATCTGATAAATGACAATTTCTTACATAAGGAACAATTTATCAGAAAGTTCAGCAGCGACGATCGCCTCGATTTTCTGCATTTTGGCGAGACACTTTTTGGGATGCTCATGGATTCCGTCAAAACTGACTCTATAATGTTTGGAATAATTTCAGACTCTTCTTCTTAATCCTTTAAAACTAAGGTATTGATTTTGTCCATCTCCTCAGAATTTTGAACATCCTCTCAGATGATGGTGAGTTGTACTTCAAAGACATCATCCGAAGTTGGATTATCTTAAAAATCTCTTTCAGCATAATCCCCACGATCGTTCCCACGTGCGGGCAATAATGTCTTTGACCTCCTCATCGCTAGGTCCCGAATCGCCTGGGGTAGCCCTGCGATTGGCCATTGGGGGCGCTTTACGAAATATGAGGTTGTTCCGTACAGCGATCACAGGTGGTTGATCGCCACCTTGGGTGCAGATTTAACGTCATTGCGATACGGTCAAGGGTTGTCTGTATACCTTGCAGGATTAACAGATTCTCCCATTGCATCTCATCGAAAGCAGCTGCTGTGAGATAAGCCTTTGGAGCATCGTTCGCTGGATGAAAATCTGACCCTTTGTTTGAAGCTATCGTCCCGAGAAATAATCCTCGCTCTGATACCACTTGACACAGCAAGGGCGTGGTAATGTCAATCACTGTCTCCTTCACTGGATAACTACCTTGAATCCATAAGGCTCCTTGGACTCCTCAATGAGGCTTCTTCGAATCTACGAGGAAAAATCTCGAATCCATAAGAAGAAAAATACGAAAGTCTGAAATTTTTATTGATTATAATGAAGGCTAATATTAAAAATGAATTTAACAACCTTATATAACCCTATACAAACTCTAATTCTTCGTATTTACTAAAAATAGTAAGTTTTTCAAAATAGAAAGTTATTAAAAATAGTAGACTCCTAATTAAAGATTACTACTAAGTAGAGTATTTTTAAAACTCATTATTCAACAAAAATAGAAACTCCTAAATAAACAAAACTCTAAAAAGAAATAAACAACCTAAAAGTCGGAATTACTAAAAATAGTAGTTTCTCCAAAAATTCTATTTTTCTGCTGTAACTGTGCGTTTTTTGGAGAAACAGACGGACATAAGTGAATCAACTTACCCCGAAACAAAATTTCAGTAAAAATCCATATTTTGTGCGTCTCGTAACTCCTCCCAATCAAAAGTAATGACCAATTTACAGTTCGCCTTCTTTTGGCCTATCCCGTAACAAAAGTGTAAATTTTTATCAACTTTTTTTTTTATTATCTTTTTTCGATCCATATGTGATAGAAAGATGCATAATCTACACCCTTTATCAAGGGGTTCTTATTCTACATCAAGCCCACAAATATAGTGAACTTTGAAATCCACTAGCAATCCTACAGTATTTATTATTGGCAATGGATCCAAACATACCAATGATTCTAGAATACCTACAATTGGCACTGGATGATGTGATACCCGGATTGACCCAATCCTTCCTATATTTCAATTGCCCGATGAAGTTTGCATGGGACCGAATGCAATTCCGTACCACCTAATCCCATGCACCACCAAGACAGGCGCTTAGCATATTGATTAACTCATTGTGCAAGCCGCTTCCATAGGAGCTGCGGTTATGACTGACAGAAATGGGATTGCTGAGATTTCTTCAGCCAACAAAATGGCATACTCTTCAACAGCTTTCCCTCCTCTTCCTAGGTAGCCCAGCTTGGACTTTCCCTACACTTCACGTCTCTTGCAGGGAAGGAAAGAAGACCCTGCAATAATAGTACATGTTGCGTTAGCTAATATTAGTACATCAGCCCCCAAAACAAGGAAGATATAAAATTCAAGTGGACTGAAGTACTGAATATGTGAAGGGTTTCCTAAATATTCAAAACCTGTGGGTAGCCCACAGCGAAGAGTGCTTTACCCCTTTCCTATGGATCTCTCCCCCCTTCTCTGTGAATGTGTGGAGCAGGCTTGCAAGATCTAGACCGTTTCTAGGGTAAGGTAATGCTATAAGCATGCCCTGGCCACAAATGAATTTAACCAATCCGACCCCCTTCAAAGATGGCTTCAGCTGAGTTTATCTGGCTTTTTATCAACCTCACCTCAGAAAACATATTGGACTATCTAAAAGGATGTGTTAGGCTCAGCCCTGAAAGGCTCTTTTAATAAATGGGTTAACCTGGCTGTGAGTGACAGGGAAAACGAGAGTACAAAGTTGACCAACCCATGCCTAGCCTGTTGACAGCGGTCTTGGTTTGAGTCGGGTCTTAGTAAGCCCGGCCCCATTCCTTCATCCATAAATTCAATGCCAATGCCCGGCCCAAGACATTGGTGTAGGGATCTGGGCTCAGTTCTGGGATGGTCTCTAGGTTATCAAACCAAAACCTGCCCAGTCCTGTTTATCTATTGATAGACAAGGGACCAGGTGACCCAGGTCCAGTCAAGCAAGGGCTAGGGCTCCTTAACTTGGCCCAAGGGGTGGGTGTAGGTTTGAAATCAAGGCCCAATGATCAGGCAAGGATGGGTCTCAGCAAATGGGTCCAGCCTATTCCTTTGGCTCAGTCCAATTATCAAATTGGCCACCATATAGGAAAAAGAATGGACCACGACCACCATTGAATGTACATATGTAGTTTAAAAGCAGTCTTCAATCTGGGGTCATTCTTTAACGACCATTTATGTGATGGGATTCATTGTGTTCGGAGGTGATACCCTCAAAAGATTTTCAGACTGGACTATATCAAACCTTTTGATCACTCACTGTTTTTCCTACAAGGGCCAGCCTAGCCCAGTATGGCTAAGGATGTCAATAGGCTGGACTCATGCCAAACAAAATCAAATTTTTAAATAGGCCTGGTTTGAACAGCTCAACATCCTAGCCGAAGCCAACCCCAAACCTAGACGATTGATAGACCTAGCCAGGCAAAGGAATTAATTGATTAGGGTCCAGGCTTATGAACCTACGTACAGACAGCCTGGCCCAATCAAGGCCCATCCCTAGCCCAGCCCATTGCGCCCCTCTGTTTTGACTTCTAAACTCATGCCTCAACCAGGCCCCACCATGTAGGCCAAGGCCAATGAATGCCGAGCCAGTCTTCAAGTATTTGGCATCACCCCATTGGCTGCCCTCCCTTTGTCCAAGGCCCACTTCAATTTCTTAGTTAAATAAAAAGATTCTTACACTCAATCAGGTGGTTCGACAGAGTTGTAGGTAGATGGGTGCGAGAGTTGTGGGTAGACTGGTGGTTTGAGAGAAAGATGGAGAAAAATCCACTCCGTCCATCAAGTGAGAACTACTATTTGTAGTGGCTGTATGCAATAGAAACCCAATTAAAAACTCATATGGACAAAGCCAACACGAACAATGTAACTTTTTGTTTTTTCCAAAATTGTTAAGTTCACGTGGTGCGACGTGCTTGAGTTTTATTTTTTTTTTAATTTATTTTTATATTTGCTTTTCATCCTAGTGACTTACACCATATTAATAGGCTTTATGAAAGATACATACCATGGTGGCCCCCACACACACCCATTCCCATTGGTCCTTGTTGTGTGATCCATTTGAGTTGTAGCTCTAGATGATTTTTTTTGCCTCAAACTTAGGTTTTTATGCACTTAGTAAAATAGGAATGCAAATTGGGTACAACAAGAGAATGTTTGAGGCGTTGGAGCAGTACTGAAAAAGTAAAGATTTCATGAATGAAATGATCATTTTATATCTTTCATCATGGGTCCCATACTTATATGTGCACATAGTACTTTTTCATTGGCACAGGTCGAGATGTGTACAAAACTATTGCACACGAGGCCTATAAAATAGGTGTTGCCGAGGACTCCAGTCTGCTCTGCATGGGTTAAGTAGGAGACTTGGCTAACTGTGGAGTTATTTGACAGTCTAGCAGCATATGATGCTGGAAACTTGGTCACTCAGAAGCGGTACAAATGGCATATATTAATACAATAAACATGCTAAATTGTGCAATAATCTATTGCTATGTCACAGTCCCAAAATCAAATGAGTTGAACACTCCTAACTTCCGCATAAATATTCATTCAAATAGGACCATCATATATTTTTTTCACTTTTAAGGTCTAAATCATCTCCATCAATCTTATAGTCAGAAAATTAAATGAGCTATATCTTTGGTTATAACACAAGTAAATTAGGATACATAATTATACATTTATGTGTATTAGCTATCACAAGCCCCCAAAGTATACATTTTTCCACAGCAAACAAACTCATTTTGGTAGTACGCTGCAAGTTTTGATCTGGCTCTGTAGTTGAGGGAAAGAGGAACAACTGTTTATATACCACTGAGTATAGCTCCTGTGATATCCGAGCACATCATAAAATTTATGCCTGACATTTCACTCCCTCAATCAGGTCGGACCCTTGATTTTAGGCCCTAAAGCAAGTTCCACACTGCACACAAAAGATTGATATATGTGTTACATTCACACTGTCCATGGTGTGTTATATAATGTACTATATAATGTACACACACACACACACACACACGCATGTATGTGCATATATTCTTAGTTCACACTTCCAACCTGTTCATCAGGTGAGCCTCATAAGAATGAATAGAGAAACAGGAGTTATTTACATTTTTCTATGTATTACGGATCACCTAAGTTTTGGATCGGCCTGATTTTCTTTACGTATGGTGAAGATGAGAAGGTTGTCGTGATGGAAGGATGGCAGAATTTGGGTGTTGTACCTTTTGTTGAGCATGCCTGTTGCATCTAAATCCATCGATAAGGGGGAGACATACCCCCTCCAAACATAATGAATCCCGTCACGTAAATGGTCGATAAGGGAATGACCTGAGTTGGAGCTTTCTTGAGCCCTCTTACATATGTCCCTTATTGACCTATGGAGTTCTCTTCAATAAGTTCCTTAGTAGCCCTGTTTGATTGGAAGTAATTATATGTAGTTAATGGTAAACAAGTAATAATTACTTTTATATTTTCATATAAATGTATGCTATTTGAAAAAATCTCACATTAGGTACCGTGCTATGTATCAAAATCCTCTAAACCCCACCATGACTTATGTGTTATATCCATGTCGTTCATTCATTTTTCAAAATCATTTTCGGGCATGAGCAATAAAATGAGGCAGATCCAAAGCTCAGGCGGCCCACAATGAGAATACTTACTTCTACCATTAAACCTACTGTTATCTGTGGTGTGGTCTACTTAATCTTTGGATCTAGTTTTTTTTTGAGCTCATGTCTTAAAATAATTTGAAAAGATAAATAAATAGTGTGGATATATATAACACATATATAAAGGTGGGGCCCATACCGTTTTGCTTTGAAAATTGCATAGCTTTTGGGGTGGAATTCCATCTTTTTTCAAACCGTTGATAAAAATCATTACTATGCTTTTACTACCATTAATCATCATTACCTTTTATTACCATTTATGATGTAGAAAAAGAACTCCCCTAATGAAGGGGGT
The DNA here is from genome assembly GCA_003013855.2 of Liriodendron chinense. Taxonomy (NCBI): domain Eukaryota; kingdom Viridiplantae; phylum Streptophyta; class Magnoliopsida; order Magnoliales; family Magnoliaceae; genus Liriodendron; species Liriodendron chinense. Next base: position 4,973,127 of record PVNU02000637.1, on the reverse strand, counting down.
GGATCAAGCACATTCTTATCGCATATGGACCAGAAAAAGGTTAATAAAAAGTCGACAAAAATCAACAATTTTCGCATGGATGGACCAAAAGAAGTCGGACCGTAAATCAGCTATAACTTTTGATCCGAAAGAAGTTACAGGACGCACAACATATGGATTCTTACTGAAATTATGTTTTGTGGTGAACTAACCCACTAAAGTGGGTCGTGTCCATCCGTTTCGCTAGAAAATGTGTGGTAATAACAAAAAAATGAAATTTTTTAAAAAATTATTGTTTCTAGTAATTTTGATTTTTTGTGTCTTTCCTTCTTTTTAGAGTTATTGTTTATTTAGCAGTTTTTATTTTTGTTGAATAATGAGTTTTAGAAAGATTGTAATTAGTAATAGTATTTAAGTAGGATTTTATTAGTAATTTTCTATTTCGAAAAACTTATTATTTTTAGTTAATATGAATTAGGGTTTACTCAGATGTATGTAAGGCCGTTAAATTCATTTTTTATAGATTATTTTCATTATTCTTTAATAAAATTATGATTTTTACAAATTTTTTTAGTGAATTTGAGATTTCCCTTGTGAATTCGAGGAAGTTCAATTGACGAGTCACAAAAGCCTTGTGGATTTACCATGTCCCTCCTTAGTATTAAAAGAGAAGATAGAAAGTGATCATAAAATCATGTCATAGAAATATTGTCCATTCTATGCCCTAGGCTTTAAAAAAAATTATATCAGCCATATATACAAGTCAAGTGGGCCACACCATATGGAGCAATAGGAACCATAGGTATGTGTGCGGGGTCACCATGGTGTATATCTTTTATCAAACCCGTCAATAGTGGGTAACTCACCGGGATGAAGGAGCGATTTTGCATTATTTCCATCGGTGTGACCTGTCAGAGCCTAACTATCAGACTGATATTTTGTATATAATGTTAAAATAAGAGTTCTCACTTGATGGACGCAGTGGATTTACACAGACAACATGGTGAGCCCCACAGAGCTTGAGTGCTTTACACACTGCTTAAAATAGGTACTGCAGACGATGCTAGTGGGGAGTTGATCCATACGTTAGCGCCTGTGGAACCGGATTATGGAAGAGACAACTACGCCCCACAATGAGCAGTACTACAAGTGGCAGGGTATGAACTAATGGGGACGGTCCATCTAGTTGTCCCAATTGTTAGATATTGATTCCAAATACACAAATATATCCAAATATCCTATCCGTCTAAAATGTGGCCTTGAAAGAGACGGTGTGAAATGAAAATAGTTAATGGCCAAATATTCACTGAAGGAGACTGGGGAAACGTAATGTTCACATTTTTCTCATTTGTGTATTTTTGAATCATGAGCTATCTATGATAGAGACCAAGGGAGTCCATGGGCCAGGCCAAGCTCTGTCGAAACCCAGCTCACATTTTTCAACATAAGCTCCTCGAGTCCGGCCCAGGCTTTTGAGGGATCAAGATAGGCCAGCCCGAGCTGATCAGTCCGAAATGTTTATGCCCAGCCCAAGTGTTTCTCGGATGGAGAGAGAGAGAGAGAGAGAGAGAGAGAGATGCAGACCCTTAAGGCTGGCCTGATTAAGAGCGGGCTTGAATTTAAAGCCCAAACCATTGGGTAACATACTACAGCCCAAGTCCGGCCTGAAAGCCTGATGGGCCGGCACATCCCAATGGCAGCCTAATAGAAAGTACCGGATGGACTGCCACGTGTGCGGTAGAGAGTTGGCTCGCAGGAGTCTTGTTCAATAACTGGACCCATACGTGAGAAATGAGGGCATGTGCTTGCAACTCGTTGTAATTAAATGATCCTATCCGTTTGATCGAGATCTTATAAATGGACGTTCAAAAAAGTAGGCGAAGACCATGCGGTCCAAAAAAGAATCTGAAGGCCGTGCCTACATTCAAAAGTCAAGAGTCAACCAAAAGAAAAGAAAAAAAGAAAAACATGAATCAAATGTCTAGGATCACCGGATGTTAGAACTTTCTACGCTGTGGTCCATGCAAGGTGTGGTTCACCGATTCGAGAACCTTTTACAGGCTATTGATCACAGACTAATGCTCCCCTACGAACCGTAGGATAGAGGAGCTATATGCCCGCAGCTGGCAAAAGGGTTAGTACCCAATTGGCGCCGTTACCGGATGCGGATTCAATCGCTCACTGTTTCCTCTTGTGTGGCCCAGTTGTATTATGGATCCACTTCATTTTTTGTAGCATGTTCTAAAATGAGCTCACAAAACAGGTGGACAGAGGGCCCCACCTAGCTTCCCTACGCTTTCAGATGGAAGTAGATTACCTCGGCTGCGTATTGGATACTACCCTGCCAGAATTAGCTAGAGACCTACGGTACTGTAGGGCCCGCCATGATATACGTGCTTTATCCAATAGGTCCATCCATTTTAGAAGACCATTTTATGGTATGAGCCCAAGAAAGAGGCATATCTAAGGTTCGAGTGGACAACACCATAAGAAGCAATGGTGACAATGACCTCCACTGTTACTGTTATGTTTATTCCAAGAGGTTTTCAGTGATATGCATTCAATCCCCACTATTCCTGTGTTATGGTGTGGATAAAAGAAATACATCATGGTGAGCCCCACAAAGATCATGATAGGACCCTCCGTTTTTAGCTCCGTTCCGGGGTAGTACCAATTGGTAATCGACGCCCGATTACTTAACTTCGGTGGTGTGTTGACGTCATCAAGTTAAATGGCCCCATCATGATGTATGTTATATCTAAACCGTTCATCTATTTGGCAAGATCATTTTAGGCAATGAGCCCCAAAATTTGACAGATCCAAACCTCAAGTAGACCATAGCAGGGGGATAATATAATGATTAATGACCACAGTTGACACCTTCCTATGGCCCACCGTGGTGTTTATTTACAATCCAACCTGTTTAAAAGGTCACACAGACCTTGATTAAGGAAAAAAAAAAAAAAAAAAAACAAATATCAGTTTCATCCAAAACTTTCATAGCCTTGAGAAGACTGGCTTTCGTGGTGTGGTCCATCTGGGCTTAGCCTCATTTTTTTATTTATTCAGGACTTAGAATGATCTCTCTAATTGGATGACTCATTGATCGGTAATAATCATGCGATATCAACGTGGTAGCCAACGGAATCCTGTGTGTTGTAGCCAATGGCTGAAGCTCCCGACCTCTATGGGTCCACCGTGTTTTGTGTGTGAAATCCACTCTGTCCATCAGGTGTGCCCCGTGATGGTAGGTCCCGACCCAAATCAGCCTGATCCATAACTCAGGTAGGCCAAGCCACAGGAAAAATATGGACCAAGACATGCCATGGAAACTTTTCAGATTTTACATGGAAAATCAGCATTATCTCAAACCAAAATGACCCAAATCACATGAATTTAAAGGTTACAGGCGCCACGTTACATTGGCCTACTTGCGTTTTCCATCAGGCTGATTTTTTGGTTTTTACAGTGGGTTTCACACACATACCATGGTGGGTCCTACAGTGGTTGGATGCTATAGCTGTTGGTTGAGTTCTTTGTTGCAGGGCACCGTCTTTCTCACCAGATAACTACCTTGAATCCACAATGCTTTCAGGTATCTTCAACTAAACTTCATCGGATGCACAAGCAAAGAATAAGAAAACAGGAAGAAATTCCAAACATAATTAAGGACAAAGTATTAGACTCCAACTCTAACTAAAACATCTAAAAAGCCTTGGGCACAACTACTGGCGTGGGCAACTCGGTGTAGCGGGGTTGGGTGGCTTGATTCTGGTCCTGAACACATGAAGAGAGACTGCTACAATAACAAACCACCATAGTATTGGTGCATGGGAGAAATCTTGATCGTTTTCTTCAGCTCTGCCTTCAAATCCAGGTTGCCATCGTTTATGATGAAACGGTAGGGCACTACCTGTAGGAATTCTAATGCATCGAGGACTTCCCTTTTGGTGTACTTGCCCTGTGCCATGGCATCTCCAAAAATGGAGAGAACGAGAATGATGAGAATTGAAACAGTGCCAACCAAACGGGCCATGAGGAAAGAAGAAGATGCAAACTGGGTTATGGCACGGCATGCATGGTAGTATTTCTTATAGGGAGGATTATTTATTGACTGGGTAGAGACGGACGCGGATTGCATTAAAGACACTCGCTACCAAATGGACGCGGTTTCGGTGGATCCGAAGATCCACCGGATCCAACAAGGTGCGTGGGATCCCTGACTGTAGGGCCACCTTGATGTATGTTCCTTATATCCACACCGTCCAACTGTTTTGACAGCTCATTTTAGGACATGCTTCCAAAAATGAAGCAGATCCGAATCACAGTTGGACCATTCCACAGGAAAAGGTGGAAATTGACCATTAAAAACTTCTTGTGCGCCAGGAAAGTTTTGGATTAAACTGATATTTGTGTGGTTCCTTCAGCTAGGTCTCTATAACCTCATCAAAAGGTTGGATGACAGATAAAAATTTCGGTGGCCCCCAAGAAGTTTTTAATATGGTGGGGATTCAATCACCACTATTTCATGTGATGTGGTCCACCAAAGATTTAAATCTACTTCATTTTTTTAGATAATTACCTGAAATGAGCTTTCAAAATTGATGGAATGTAAGATAGATAAATCATAGTGGGCCCCACATTCGATCCCACCCACCTCGGTGGATCTGAGGTGCCAAATGGTGGTCTATGGGCCCCACTATTCACACCCCTTTTTGGCATCTAGATGTGGACCAATGAAAGGGTGTAAAGTGTCAACACTACCGGATTAGTACTCACATAAATTATACTAGCACCTATAGATAGATTCGATGGACACGTCTATAAAGATCCCCTAAGAGAGAGAGTAAAAAAAAAAAAAACCTTACCCATATGCGAATTGCTTAATCACAAATCACAATTGGTGGCTAATTTGATGGTTGAATTTCTAACTCCAGTCCTACGTATTTGTTTCGATGCAGGGTTACTAGCGTTCAATTAAATATTGAGTCAAATATACAACTCTAGCGTGCCTGCACATCATAATCGTACATGAAATCTATCTGCATGCCTCAATCAAATGTCTCTTTGTGTTTAATTAAATTACCCAAACACTCACCATGATATATATATGTGTTTTATCCACGTGGCCGTGTATGGACTAGAATCGATGCCACTAGATTGGGCCTGCCCCTGCATCTATGAACTCTGGAACAAGCACAAGTTGGAGGAGTTTGATTAGAGGGCAGGGGTGGCGTGTAGGTATCCCACGATAGAGCAAGTGGCGACCTACAATGCCATCATGTGACTAAAATATACCCCCGTCTGGTCAAATTATCAAGTAGACTATTTTTTTTTATACCTGAATTTTTGCTTTTATGTATGTGGCCTACTATGACTTGGTGGTATAGTGAGTCCCACATTACTCACGGCTCAGATATCCTGCTTACTGTCCATGTTTATACGTGAGTCGTGTGTAAAGGGGTGACTGTGGCTTTAACGAACCTGTACTGTGAGTCGTATGTCAAGGGTGACTGTGCTTTAACACCCAGGTCCATAGCTCAGGTGGCAGACTTGAGTGAAGATGGCCTCGTTTCAACACTGAGGTCATGGCATCAATTCTCGTAATAGGGGTGGCTAATATTGTGATGTGGCTAACAAGGGTTGGTGGGTGTACAAATAATGGGGTGTGTGAAGTAACCCATAAAAATAAAAATAAAAATAAAACACGAACCTCTTATAACATTTTTTTTTTTCAAGTCACACATGCAGCTAAGTTACTGACCTACCAGCTTATAATAGCCAATGTTTCACGTGTGTAAAACATTCTGGCCGTCGAAAAGGCTGGCCACCTACAAGTATATCAGCTAGCGTGAAAATCAGGCTGATCCGTTCATTGGCTGGGCCAAGTATACTTTTGATCACATCATGGGCTATCCATTGCGGACTATAGCGCCGGCTCCATGATGCCTGATTTCCGGCTCATGTGTTCTTCATGATGGGGGCAACTTTTCCTTCCAACTAGTTAATTAAGAGACATGTCATGGACAATGGGCCAATCTGATCATCAGGAGTGCCACGTGTACATTGAATTCTGACAGTTGGGCAATTTATCTGAGCCGTTCATTTCTTGTGTACACTTGCAGCTCACATAATAATAAAATCTGTCTGGGATCTCAGGCGTCCCATGGGGACGCGGATTTCCTGCTAACGCCTTTGGCAGGAATCTAGGTGGGTCCCACTGTGATGTTTGTGAGAAATCCTATGCCGTCCATCTGTTTTGTGATATTGCGACCAAAAATGAGCCGGATCCAATACTCAAGTGGGCCAAAAATGTGAGGATTGAATGTCAACAGTTGAAATATTAGTGGGGCCACAGAAGTCTTGAATCAGGGAAATATTTGTGTTTTCAGTTTATCCCAGTAGGAATGACATTATGAACAGTATGGATGGCATATAAACATCACTGTGGACCCCAGGGAGGTTTCAACGGTAAGAATTTCATTACCCACTTTTTCCTTTAGTGCGGCCCACTTGAGTCTTGGATCCGGATCATTTATGGTCGCGCATCCTGAAATGATCTCACAAAACGGATGGACGGCGTGGATTTCTCACAAACATCACGGTGGGCCACACCTAGATTCTCAGCGCAGGAACTTCTTTGGCAGGAAATCCGCGTCCATCTCGACGGCAAGAGCTTCCTGATTAGCGGACTGGATATTATACGTGTGTGTCTGGTTTTCATGTGCGAGGCAAGTGTAGTTACAAAGGGTGCATAAGGACTTGCAAGTGGTAGGACAAGAACAAGGCATGATGGAAACCCCGATGACACGGCTCCCGTTGACGGATGAAGAGCAGTAGTCAAGTCTGGCCTGCGGAGTCGCCCCGTATCTTAAAGTGTCTCATTTAATAAGCAAGGAAATCAACACACCAACTCCGTTTCCTGTATGCACCCTAAAACCACATTTGTGTGACGAGAAGCAGAAATAGAGGGCCATGGTCAGGTTTGGCCCAAATAAAGGCTACCCCAACCCTACCGGCATCAAAAGGGTCCATTTCGACGCAACTCCTAAGGGTTTCCCACACAAGGGACCTACAATTTCGTTGGGCCGAGGCTCTTTAGTTTTTTTTTTTTTTTTCCTTCTTCTCTTTAACACACCCCCACACCACCCACACAACTATGGCCATGAGATCTCATGATTCCAATGTTGTAACATAGACTGTCTACTAGTACTGGGCCATGGAGCTTGGTGGGCATAAGTGCATCTATATGCACAAAGAAACTCGATCAGTTTATTTAAAAGAGCGCTTGGGTGCTAGACACTTCCTTTTGAGGGTGCGTCCAATGGACCCTTAAAGTCAGGCCTGCACTCAGCCTTGTTTTGTTGGGAGATAAGACCATAGTGCCCCAAGCATGATAAATCCCTGTTGCTATATCACACATGGTAGGGTTATCTTTTAATTAGGATTGTACATCAAGTGGGTCCCACTATATATGGAAATTGATTCAAGATATGCATATATCAAATCACCTAGTTGATTCAAGTTGAATTGTGAACCACTTTATGGAGTGTTTGAATCAAAAGAAATCTAGCCAAGATGGATAGGCCCGCGCTATTAACTCCCGATGGCAGTAGTTTTCTAACCAGTTATTGAATTGCACATATAAAATATCTTTAAAAGTTATTGCAAGCCCTATAATATACTAATTGACAAAGTTTTAAGTGTTATAGTTTCGTTGAATTCGAATTTGTTATTTTTTATTTACTTGAAAGTTTGAAGCATTCACCCCTAACTCAAAGTCTGAGTGGGTCCTGTGGGGAAGTGTCTTTCAAATTAATGGCAGGAAAGCAAACCAGTAAATGCTCAACATCTAGTGCCAGGAAAGCTAAGGCAAGTGACAGCTATAGTTTTCTGATAAGTCGATTCTTGAAAGATCGTCCATCCATATTAGTGGGTCCCACTAGTTGGGTAGTACAAATTGACAGATAACCATATTCCTGTTCTCACTCTGGCATATCTTCTCCCCTCCCATTAATTTTTAGTTATCTGGATAGCCCGTCTTGTTCTCAGTGAGCCTCGGCTCAATAGATGGTTCGGAAAACAGAGGCTGCAAAAAAACCGTGCTTTTACCATACAATTCTAGCATCATAAGTTTGTGTGGTCCACTTGATGAGTGGATTGTTCCAACTTTTAATCTAGGTGCTCTTGATAATATGTTCCACTAGGTGGAAGGCATGGATGTTCCACCCTCAGTTGTACTCCTTCTGATCAAGTGTCCCTCTTTATGCTCTTCACACTCGCATGCATCTTTGCTCCTGCTAGCTACTGTTTACTCTACTTGCATGAGATGAAAGTAATTTGTGGTAAAAGTATAATGATGATTTTTACGCTTGTTTGATAGAGAGATGGAATTCATCTTGAAAAAGATGCAGGTTTTTTAACCTTTTTTCAAAGCAAAATTCTGTGGGCCCAACCATACATTATGTGTTATATCAACACCGCTTATTCATCCTTTCAAATCATTTTAGGACACGAGTCCAAAAATAAGATGAGTTTAAAGATCAAGTGGACCATACCATAGATAACACTAGGTTCAATAGTAGATGTAATTATTCTTATTGTGGGCTACTTGAGCTTTAGATTTGACTAATATTTGGGCTCAAGCCCTAAAAAAATTTGAAAAAATGAATAAACTATGTGGATATAATACATACGTCATGGTGGGGCCTACAAGATTTTAGTATATAGCATGCTACCCAATGTAAAACCTTTTGGGACAACATGCACTTCTAAGAAAATAGAAAAGTGAGTAATCATTATTTATTTACATTCATTTTATTTCATTCTCAGCTATCAAACAGGCACTAAACACTTAGCTTGTGGGTTGGACCTCTGCATATTTGGATAGGCTAGCCAATCCTAGTAATTTGACCCACTTTTTTTATTGTTCTTTTTTTTTTTTCGTTTCTTTTTTCTCTTTTTCTTCTTCTTCTTCTAGGTCCAATCCAAACCGGCCAAGTAAGAAATTGGACAAGGGCTGAGCGATGAGGCCCTGTTGTCCAAATACTCAGCACACCAGAGTTATGCTCAAGTTGCGTCTGATCCCACCTTGTTGAAAGTTGAAAATCGTAATGCTATTGATATTCTCACGGCAAAAACATGATATTTTCCTAGTTCTAGTATTCATGTGGGGTTAGTCATAAAAGATAATGTGGTCACTTCAAACTTTGAAAAATAGAACGCTTGCAGATCTTTGTGGACATTAATCTTGAAGGAGGCCCACATAGAAGTCCATTGGCTCCCATTTTTTGGAGCTACTTAATGTTTCATACGTGGACTACTTAATTCCAAATGCATTAATCTACAAATGAACACAACTGTGCTCGGGGTAGGTGCAAATGGGCTGAGCCAGGCTCCAAACCAATGTCCAAGCTAAGCACCCATGACAGGTTCCCTAATGATTTATACCTGGGCCATTGTTTTAAGACTCAGAGGAGTCCCGTGAGACTAAGCCAAGCAGACTTGGACTTGGTTTGATCCGATCTCGTTTGGCACCATGAGTCATCCAGACAATTCACAACTGTCTCCGATGAGTCAGGCTGATTCGCCCCTGAGTTGGATGAATCCCAACTAGACTTGAGACTGAAAGGATATGTCCTAGTCGACAAGTCTTTTAACAATGGCCTTGGCCCAACCCCACCCAGTTAACCTAACCATGACTTGCACTCGGACCAACTTCAATCTCAAGCCGAGTAGAGACTCACTGGACTTGGAGGTGAATTAGCCTGACTCATCCATGTCAGGATGAATCATCTGGGTGATTCACGGTGCCAAACCAGACCAGTCGCGAAGTCCTTCAACCATGACCTTGGCCTAGCCTAGCCCAATTCGCTTAACCATGACTTGGACTCAGCTGGACCTGATCCAGTTTGGCGTCATGAGTCACCCAGACGATTGACACTCTACTTGAATGAGTCAGGCTTATTCACCCTCAAGTCAGGTGAGTCCCGACTCAACTTGAGACTGAACAGGTCGGTCTGAGTTGTGGAGTTTTTGAACCATGAACTAGGCTCAGGCCAGCCCAATTAATTATTTTGCTATTCAAAGGAAGGCCCTTGAAAAAGGTTATGTGCCAAAAAGTCGGGCCTAAAAAATTTCAACTCTATTATTTTGTGACTCAGAACTGTCGGGTCTTTTGGGTCAAGACCCACAGGTCAACCAACCAATGGCATGCTCGTCATCGACGACTTCAAATAGTCGTGTCCAAAAAAGTCATTATTAAGCCATTGAAAGTAGGGAATTGAAATCTAAATCCACTCTTTTTGATAGATACACCCTTTTCTGTACATTTGGTAATACCATAGAAAAAAAAGTTGAAATCACACGTCATGTTAACTGGTAGTGCAATATAGTGCATTCATCCTTCGTAGCACCACGTCTTTTTGCACGGGAGAAAGATTGACAGTGGGTCGGATTGTTAATTGGCCGTGGGTCTTTTAGGTGCATACTTATGACACAGGGAGGGTGTGTTAAGGTTGATCACCGCCTCCTCATTGAATATGAGGAGAAAAAAAAGAATAATATCTAGAAAATATAAAATAATTTGTTAAATAGTTAAAATGATGTGTACAATGTTTTAAATAAAAAACCAAATCCTAGAATAAAATATTAGGCTCTAATATTTATTCATATCTCATCACTACTAAACTTTATGGTTTTCGGCCAAAAATAGAAAGCTTTCGAGGCACAACATTTAAAACCTCACAAAGAAATTAAAAAAAACAATTGGTTAAAGCAAAACTTACTATTTATAATAAAATCAAACTAAAATTAGGCTAACGACTAATAATTTAGTAGAATCTCGCACATTTAGCATAGACAACCCGGCATAGCGGAGTTGGTTAGTTTAACTAGCTCAGTCTACTCTAAAATCATATATTATAAGTAAAAAAACTCATCCTAGATTTTGAAATAGATATGACTGATTTACGGCCTGACAGCCCCCAATCACTTCCGGCTCTGATCGAATGTCCTCTGGCCTATCCTGGTCATGTAAATGCCCGCGGCCTGCGCTACATCAACCTATCACACCTGAAGTCGTTTATTAACTAGGCCAGGTTTGAGATTTTCAGCGAAAACTGTTAAAGAACCTAACAGCTGTAGCTTTTGGAGCTAAGTGGTTATTTGACATGCTATCATCGCGGAAGGTCATCGTAACTAGTCGGTTGGTGTCCAAGATTGTAGACCGTAAAATACTTGTCCATTCAATGGTTGAAATAAGATTCACATATGCCAACCAAAGGGTCTCATCAATCCACGTCGCACACACTAGCACTTGAATCTAGTGATTGGATCAAAGTTTCTAAACAGTTGAGACCTATCAATTATGGTCCTTATGGCCTAGACTGTGGACGCCTTAGATTTTACCATGTGCCACGCCAATCATGTCTTCACTTAGGATGCGACAGCCAATGCATCCAAAGTCTGGACAGTTCACATTTATTGATCAGCGCCCACACATCAATGGCCCAGATCTGACCATGAAAATACATGAATGGACGATCTGATCATTAAATTCCATGAATGGATAGTCTACGTCTGAACATTGAAGTCCATGAATGGATGGTCCAGATTCAACCAAAAGGTAACCAACAAGGATGGTCTAGATCTGAGCGATTAGCGCCCATATGGACAATCCAGATCTAGATAATGGGTGCATCCTAAAGAATGGCCTAGATCTGTCCTACGGATGGTCCGGATATGGCGTGACCGAAAGAATGGTTGAGATTTGTCCCGTACCAGAGTTCATGACGCAAATGCTATGAATGCTAGGTTCGAGTATCACGCTGTCCGTTTGATGGACAGCCCATATCTAACTAAAACCGGGTTCAAGAGCCCGGACGTTTGTGGACTTTTAAGCGTTAATGGGCATCAATGACGCATGGCAGCAGGACATCATCTTAGCACATTAAATGACACAGATAGGTCGGTCTTAATCCGATAAGTACCTTGTGTCGGCAAGGCCTACAATGCTTTAAATAAAAGTCTTAAAAAGTTTGAGGCTTATGAATAGTAAACTTACTATTTATTAAGTCTCAATCCTACTAGTATTTATAGTTTCAGGTCAAAAATGAAATTTTTTTAAATAGAACTGTTCTACTAATTATTCTAAGTACTTTTCATGTTCGACATAAACTCTACAAAAGTTATTATCCTAAATAAAACTCTAAAACTGGTAAATTTATAATTAAACTAGCCTAGTGATGGTCGATTTGGTCAAATCTCTTGATTTCGACATGGGCAACCTGGCTTAGCAGGTTGGTTGGCTAAAGTAGCTCAAGCTACCCCAAAATCATCTATTATATGTCTAGAGACTTATTTCGAATAGTGAGTTATAACTGTTTTGTGGTCCCGATGGTCTAGATTACTTTTGACTCCGACCAGTCTTCTTTTGGTCCATCTAGACTATGTAATAGTCGGCGGCCTGCTCTACATCAGATTCGGACGATGTTAGAGTCATTGTGGATTGGTCAGATCATATTTACTGATTTTGGTTTACAAGATGGATCTTGTGGCTTCAAATCATTCAAGTTGATGGTACGGTTATAGATCTATGATCAACGCCGACCATCGACCAAAATCATAAATAGGTTTTTAGCCATGTGATCTTGTGTGGATTTGAACGGACAAACAATCCCCTAGTTTTCACCATTGATCAATGATTTATGTATACACGGTCTCAAAACCTAGTGGCTCTGATAATACACCCTTGGCACCCTCTCCCCAGTTCTCCTTAAAAGCGTGTGACTAGAACCTTACTTGGAATAGACTCCAGTCAGGGCCAGGCCCAACATCCAAATAATCAGCCAATTTAATTTCTGGCGTAGCGTAAAATTGGGACCCATTTGAATCCATGGGCTCCAAGGTTCATCCCAAATCCTTAACTAAATGAATAAACTCGGTATGGGCCAGGCCCGGCTAGTCTGTCCACCTTCGCGTGATTACGCAAGTTAGGCCAGAGCAATTCCTCATTTCTCTATTTCTCTCTCTACGTGCACGTGGATCTTTAACCCAGCTTATGTTGATTCTGTATACTGTAGGGCCCACCTTGATGTGTGTGTGACATCCATTCTGTCCATTGGTATCGCCAGATCATGCAAGGATTGGAGCCCACAAAAAGGGCCAGATCCAAAAATGAAGTGAGCTGCTCCAGAAGAAAATGTGGGATTGAATCCCCACCATTAAAATCTTCAGATCAGCGGTGATATGACTCCAGATGGGCCTAACCCAGACCAAATCCCTTAAACCGGGCCCTTGCCCTAACCAGCTGAAATACCTCACCCAGCCCGGCCCTACATATGCACGAACATCATCATGTGTCTTTAAACCATTATAGGGCAAAAAGCTGGGCCATATCGGGCTTGGCCCGAATGGCTGTTTTGAGTAGGTCCTACAAACTAGGCCCAGCTCCAGTCGTTTAGTAAGTGGACCTTCTATTTCAAGTCCTAGACCACCCATTAAAATCATAAAGAAGACCTTTTTTTTTTTGTTTGTTTAATTGTTGTGGCTGGGTCTTCATAGAAAACTTTCAAAATCTAGGTTCAAAGCCGGCCCAGTTATCAGCCGGGGCTCAGATTCTGGCCCCACTCAAGGACCAATTTACAGATCACAACCCAAAAGAAATGCTCAATGACTGATGTGATTTCAACTGTGTTTTTTGGGATTTTCTATGAGCAGGACGAATGAATCTGACAGGGGGCTTGGCCCCCACAGTAGCCGATGTGGCTCATGTGTGCCAGATCCGGGCCGTTCATTAGGTGGTCTACCACAACATGGTCTTTGCCTCTGTAGCCAATACAATTTCAAGCAGCGTTCTTCATTGTAGAAACATCTATGCAAGTGTAAACTAGCTGAAATAAGAGTAGATTACCAATATAATATGTAAACAAGCCAATATGATGAAACTACATTCAACATATGAATCTTACGGTGGTTCGCAGGACCACCAATAAATACATTACCAGACAGCAAGGACTAACATAGTTTAAATATCACATTCACTTCTTTATATGACCTGATTCATTTGAGCATGTAATTTATGCCAATTGTATACATTATAATTTTTATGAAGGAATGAAACACGTTGTAATGCATCCTCACTTTTCAGTACAGTACAATTCTGATAGTGCAATCATGTCCTTACAGAATGGGACAATAATTAAAGAGGTTTGATTTTCTTATGCAATGTCAAGCATACAATCCTCGATGTGAGTGCATGCATCTTATGCTTGTGTTTTCAGTTTGCTGAATTAGGCCCCATGGCTCAGTCATGGGCCCACCTTGGATGGACCATCCCCCTGATGTGATTTTCTTTTGTTGTGGTATTTCATTTCTTAGCTACATATTTTCATGGTCAATTCAGTGTAGGACTCATCATATCAGTTTTCCGAATCTTCAAGCTATGGGCCCCACTTGCATAAGGACTCAAGGGGCACTACAAGCGTCCTCGATCGAGGATCATCCAGTCACGCTTCTTTTTTCCTTTTTCTTTTCTTTTCTTTTCCTTTTTTTGTACTGTGGTGCTTAAATGCCAATGGTTTGAGTAGTATTAAAGGGCCTTTCAGAGTGGGGCACCTTAAATTCTACTTTTGGATGTGAAATTACATCTATCTCCTGTGGACCTGTAGGATGTACTTCCAGGGTTCGTAATAAGGGATGGTAATGGGATGGGTTTGGGCCTTGCCAAGCTAGGGCCGGACCCTGTTGGCCCTGGCATGGACCTTGCACAGCATGTTGAAGCCAGAGCCCAGAGAAGTATATATTGACCTCGGCCCAACCGTCCTGGGATGAAAATTGATAAAAGTCTTATTTTCTCATTTAAATGTTGCTAATCTATCCATTGATCAAGTGGGCTACAAAAGTACAAAGAAAAAGCTGCCTAAAGGAACGAAATCAACAGTCTACATTCAAGATGTATGGGTTGACTAATCAAGGATTAGAATAGCATATTTGTTGGATGCAAGACATGTGCATATTAAGCCTCGTTGAGCCAGGCTAAAATGAATTGGACCCAAGCCTATACCAGAAATTGATTGGTCATGCATGCTAGGTCCAAGTCTGATCCAGAGGCTCATCTAATAGATGTAAGCCCAGTCCAAAGCCAAGCCAGGCTTGTTGGGCCAGGCAGGTTGCCCAGCCAGTTGCGACCCTTGTAGATGAGACTGGAAATAGGCCGGTCCTGTGCCCCAGAAATTCAAAATTTTAAATAGGCCCGGCCGAAGGACCCACCCGACCAGTTAAAAACAAGGCCTGGGCCCCTACCCATTACCAGGTCCACTTGTAATCTTGCAAGCATTTGTTCCCTTGTAAAACAACACTACCCTTGGGAACTATAGGATCTTGAGCATCAGAAATTAGATCTGTTAAGCTTTCTAACTGTACCATTCATCTGATTTATCTAGAGTGGATCAGAGGTACTTGAAATCTCGCATAGTGCAAGATCCCAGCCCTTCAATCATCAACTGGCCATGTATTTTTATTTCTCCATTAATAGCCGGCCACTGGTTCTACTTTCTCTAACCACTGATTAGTAGTCATCAAGGTCCTTTAATGGGTGGCTCAGGTCATCTGATGGGTGTAATTCTGGGGCGTAATGGCTCATAAATATGTGGCTCAGATCAGTATAAATAGTCAAGGTACATATGTCACGCGCATGGAGATGAGAGTTCTTGAAAACTAACTTAGAAGTGACAGTACGGCTACTTCCTCAATGCTTCCAAGCTTTAGGGAAAAATTGTGAAGGGTCGGGATTCAATGTGGGGCCCTTCGAATTAGGCTTTGTCTTTGCTGTGCGGCACGAATGGAGGCTTTTGTCTCTTGAGCGTACAAAATTGCAAGTAGCATTCTTGATTGTAGATTATTTCCATGATCAATGTTGAAACCATAGTTTAAAAACTCAGAAACACGACTCGACTTGATATCCAACTAGTCAAACTCAGAAACACGACTCGACTTGATATCCAACTAGTCTGGGTTGACTCGAAGACTTGATTTAAATCAACTCGATATTTAATACTGAAAATAAAACTAGTGCATGGTTAGTTGGTAGATGTTAGTAGCTTGGTTGAGGTTATTAGTTTGAATCACACCATTGGCACTTGTTTTGTTTATTAGAAGTGGAAAACTATTAGCGGAAGCAGAAGCCAAACGCGCAGAGCAATGCGAGATCAAACGAGAAACACGATGCAATCAAGCCACACACAAGCATTCATCACAAGAGACTTCGAATTTACGTGGAAAAACCCCTCAACGGATAAAAAACCACGGCACAAAACGATCTACTGTAATTAACAGAAGATTACAGAGATTAACAGCCCACAAGCAAGGAAAACATAGAAAACCCAAGCTCTCTCCCTCTCAAAACACTCTCCCCTCTTCCTAATGCGATTAGGAAACCTTGGACACCTTAAGGATACATCTTAATCCCGGATTTATGCCATATATATAGCAAGCAACCCCGAATTAGAAACATCTTGCGCAAATCCGCGCAAAAGCGCAAGAGATAACTTGCTGCATAATTCACGCATGACTGGCCGACCGGTCAAGACTGGTCGGCCCCCTCTATTCGATCGATCAAGATAAGTCGGTGCACAATCCAGAACAGTTTAAAGGCTCTTCTTCCATCAAACTCCACCAAGGCTTCAAACGACGAATCAATCATCATCCTTGCAACGTTATTTCATCTTCAATCATAGCTCCACCCTTCTTGTGCCACCATCGACCCTAACCTTGCAAATTCATGCCCTTTACCGCTTTTCTCATGTGGCCCTTGGGCACTTACCACATACGAGCAACCGTGGATCTCGTTGCCTTTTCGCAGCTCCATCGTGAATTGTGCTCCCGATCAACATGTAAAGATGGGCACACCTCTGTGCCTTCATACACACGAGTGCCCCCTTCATCACTTCACAACAATGATCGCGGCCGATATAACATACACCCTTTCGCCTCGAGTGCACCAAGAGAAATCACATTCATCTTCATATTGGGAACGTGCTTCATATCTTCCAGGACTCGTTCGACTCCATTGAACATCCTGATGCGCACGGTACCAATACCCACAACCTTATGAGCATAGCCATTGCCCACAAACATCGATTTACCACCATACTCCCTATATGTCGTGAATGAACTCCGGATCAGGACATACGTGACATGAAGCTCCTGAATCTAGTGTCCACTCATTATAGTGAGATCGCTTGCCAGATACAGTCAGAACTCCACATAGATTGTCACCTTCCTCTACAGTATTAGCTCCCTCTCTAGAAGAATTTCCATACCTCTCTTGCTTCATCCTTGAGATTCTGACAATCTCCTCTCATGTGGCCCCCTGACCACAATTCTAGCACTTCACCTTAGCTTTCCCTTTGTCCTTGGCCCTAGATCCCGATTTTGAATATTCTCCATGCTTAGAATTTCTTTCCCTCATAACCAGTGCCTCTGAGGAATAATGGGAAGCCACGTTACTGCTTTTCTTTTCATCGCCTTCGACTGGAGGGCTGAGATAACGGTCTCGACGCTTATGGTTTCCCTCCCTGCGTACACAAAGTCTCTGAACGACTCATATGAATCTGGAAGAGAATTCAACAGGATGCATGCTTGGTATTCATCCTTCATCAGTTCATCGATCTCCACCAACTTGCAAACCAGCCTATTGAACGTGCTCAGGTAGTCCTCCACCTCCGTTCCCTCAGTCATCCTCAAGGTGAACAACTACATCAACACGTACATGCCATTTTCTAGAGACTTCTTGGCATAAACCTTCTCTAACTTCGCCATCGTTTTAACCGCAGTCTTCTTCTTTATGACATGATAGAGAATATCATTAATAAGGTTTAACAGGATTGAGGTTCTAGCCTTCTTGTTGAGCCTCGTCCACTCATCATCTTTCATAGCCTCGGGTTGCTTTCCAAGAGCTTCATTAAGCCTTTCCTAAACTATGAAGGATTCAACTTTCACCTTCCATAGCTAAAAGTTATTTTTCCTGAAGAACTTCTCTACCTCGAACCTTGCTCCCAATCCCACCTTCTCGTCTCAGATTCGAATCTACTCCACCCCAACTTTAACTCTAATACCACTTGTTGGGAAAATCGGTAGCCGAAGCGGAAGCCGAACGCGCATAGCAATGCGAGATCAAACGAGAAACACTATGAAATCAACCCACACACAAGCATTCACCACAAGAGACTTCGAATTTACGTGGAAAAACCCCTCAAAGGGTAAAAAACCACGGTACAAAACGATCTACTATAATTAACAGAAGATTACAGAGATTGACAGCCCACAAGCAAGGAAAACCGAGAAAACCCAAGCTCTCTCCCTCTCGAAACACTCTCCCCTCTTCTTAATGCGATTAGGAAAGCTTAGACACTTTAGGATACATCCTAATTCTGGATTTATGCCATATATATAGCAAGCAACCCCGAATTAGAAACGTCTTGTGCAAATCCCCGCAATATCGCAAGAGATAACTTGTTGCGCAATTCACGCATGACTGGCTGACTGGTCGGACCGGCCCAAAAAACAGTCCAGGAAGTAAAATACACAAGCCTCTACACTGATCGACCGGTCAAGACCGATCGGTGCACAGTCTAGGGCAGCTTGAAGGCTCTTCTTAGGCCTCTCAATGGAGCGGGTCAGATCCGAGATCCGATTTGCTCCGAATCCATATAATGCGGATTTGGATCTTAAAATAAGTCCGATTAGTTAAATGGACCGGATTTGGATCTTAAAATAAGTCCAATTAGTTAAATGGACCGGATTTGGATCTTAAAATAGGTCCGATTACTTAAATGGAGCGGATATGGATTCACAAGAACATATCCGAGTTTGATCCGAATCCGATTAAGATCCGGCTCATTGTCACCTTATTGTATATATTATATTCATGCTGGCCATCCGTTTTACAAATTATTTTAGGCCATGTTGACCATGCCATAGTAAATAGTGGGATTTGCATCATTTTTCTACTAAATTAAATATATTATATTATATATTTTATACCATATATTTTTTAAGATTTGTAATGGGGTGGATTCGGACCTAGATCCGACCCGAATCCGATGGTTATATGGATTTTGGATCGGAAATGGATCTAACAATTTATAAATGGATCGGATATGGATATATCCTTTTAGATCCGAGTTGGATCCGAATCTGTCTACATATATACGGACTTGGAGCCGGATCCAAGTAGATCCGATCCAAATCCGACCCATTGAGAGCCCTAGCTCTTCTTCCAACAATTACACAACATAATCCACAAAAACTGTAATGATTTCTTCCTAAAATAGTCGCTTTCTTATCCAAACATACTAAATGGTAACATTAATGGAAAAGCATTTTCCATTTCCATTGATTTTATTGGAGCTAAAGATATTCATAAATTAGTGTCATATTCATGATATAGGTTGAAGTGCATCATTTTAATAGTAAGGAGATAAACACGATGACAGTGCAATCTTGTTCTCATTGCAAAGGACAAGAAAATGTTAGATTTGCTGCTGTAATGGCTATTGGCCAGCATCTTATCCTCAACCGGAGGATAGCACTATTGGAGCTCATGGATGTGGGAGGGAGCTATTGATCTAATGGGCCCCACATTGGATGGACCATCCCATGATACTATGGGCATTTTTCTTTTCTTTTTTTCAGCTGAATTAGGTATGTTGTTCTATTTCGTTTCTTAGCTATCTATTTTCAGGCCGCCTATCAATGCGTGGGGATTGTCCACCGAGTTTATGGGGCATTGTCTATACAGCAAGGGGTGGGACCCATCTTATCAGTTTTCTTCAAACCATGGTCCCCCCTTGTACAAAGACCCTTGAGGGTACTATGAACATCTTCACGTGGATGTCACGTTCATAATTGCCAAAGATTGGCCTGAGAAGTAGTGGCGTTAAAGGGACCTTGGAATGGGCAACCATATATATATAAGTACTGATTTTGGATGGGCACTAGTAATCTTGCGAGCATTTCTTCCACCGTGAAGGAACAAATCGTAAAGAATTATCGGGTCTTGAGCACGGGAAAAGGTAGCATGTTAAGCTTCCACTCCATACCATTGATCTGATGTACGCCCAGATTGGATTAGAGATACCTGAAATAATTTCACACATTAGAAGATCCTAGCCCTTCAATCAGTTGACCAGCCATGGATTTTTGTCCCCCATTGAATTCTGATCGTTAGTTAATATATCAATGTGCATGATGATAAAGTTCCTGACAACTAAAAAAATCTTAGATACAAGTGAAAGATAGACAGGAAGAGTCGGCCCACAAGATTCGTCGGCCTACATGATTTTAAGACTTTTGCGAAAGTAGTGAGATGAACAATGCACCTCCAATGATCCACTTAATCATTATGGGAGCAGAGAGGTGATTAAACCTCTATGATTCTATAGTTAAGATGGCTCTAGATTGATTTATGGCTTGGATTGTATAAGGGCAGGCCAAATAAACATAATATACAGGATGTAGAACTCACTCTCCTTATTTTCTACCTAGACTCTCGTAACCATAAATATCATTTAAGAGAGATATCATTACTATTTAAGGGTTTGAATGATGCTGGAAGTTATTCGATTTCAGCCAATCTCACTCGCCCTATCCAGTTTGAAGTTGAAATTCAACTTTAAATCAATAATACAAAACACAAAACAACAAAGAAGAAACTCTTGTTGGACCCACCCACTACTGGTTGCCCCCAAGTGGGCCCCACAAGCTCATGTTCAATAACACCATGTACTTCCTCTTCAATGTTTCCAAGCTTTTTGAGAATTCTGAAAAGGTTCTTAATTCAGCGATGGACCGCTCATGTGGGGGCGTACAACGGGTGCAAGTGGTCCGGGTTGATGGCATATGTGTCAGGGATCTCAGCCATTCATTACATGCACTGGAGACATGGACAGAAATAATTTTGGTTTGCTAATCAGGCAGGTTAAACTTTTAAAGTTCAAATTTAATGTACATGTGTGGCCCACTTGATGAGTGTCTTTCCCTGATTTATGGTATATGGCACATTTAGGGTGCTTTCAAACTATGAGCCTCTCACAGCAGCTGCCCTCGCGCACCACCCTTTTAAATCACAACCCTTTTGAGAAACGCAGTGCATACTCTTTTTTTCAGAAACTTTATAACATGCTACTTGATTTTTATAGAATTAGCATTCTGGTATACCTCTTTTAATGTTTTCATTAAACTCTCTCATTAAGTTAAAAAGTTTTATTAAGTCATCTTCTATTAGATTTTGCCAACCGTAGTTAGATTAAGTGATTTTTTTTTGTAAATAACAAAAATATTATCCTTCCTGCATCTGGATAAAATACAAAGCTTTCCATCTACAAAACAGCTAACATAGCCACCAACTGTCATTGGATGGGTTTTACCCGCTCCAAAAGGCACGCCTGTCATTTTAAGTTATTGTCGCAAGTAGTCGCACACTGTAGGTACGTGTGTAGTCCCTGCCTAAAGCAAAAGAAAAATGGTGCAGAAGAAATATCTATGAGGCTTACTGTGGTCTGCTTTGTGCCATCCAATCTACCCATCTTTAGGGGAATGTCATGCTAGGACAAGGTAGAAAAAATCAGGCAGATGCAACGGTCAAGTGGGGCACAACACATGAAAAAGTGAGGATAGAATGCCACTATTGAAATCCTCCCAGGGCTCACCATGATATTTATATCACATCTAACCCATTAATAATCTAAATCCCACCGGGATCATGGGAAATCCAAAACATCAGCCTGATCCAAGGCTTCTATGAACTGCAAGAAGTAAGGTTTCAATGGTAGGCATCTTATTCTTACTTTTCTCTGTAGTGTGGCCCACTTAAGTATTAGCTCAGGCTGACTTTTCTCCAACACAATAACATGAGCTGCCACAAATGGACAAAGTGGATGTCCAACGCAATTGCCCATGGGTCCCAGCTTTTGTTGCATGGCCTCCCTTTAAATTACAATCTGTCTCCCACTCTCAAAGGAAAATACTTCAATACCTCTCGCTGTAAGGTGGATGAAATGACTCAACATGCATGAAATCCATGCATCCATCGAGTACAAACACCTATGTTTACCGTTGAGCTCAAAACTCAGGGCAAGTGGACCACCTTAAAAATTAAACCTAAAACCTCTAAATTTATGTGTTATAGCCCACCTTATGTTATAGAATACAATGAACCATAGTAACTCTTTCATCCTGCTGAGGCTCATAAGATGAATGGATTGGATTATATATAAATGCCAGTGGTGAGCCCTACACAAAATTAATGTTGAGCATTTCATCCCAATTGTTTCTTATGTTGTGAACTACCTGAGGGTTGGATTTTCATGATGTTTGGGTTCAGCAGTTAAAATGAGGCCGCATACCTGATAGGGCAGGGTGGATCTCATGAAAATTCCACTCATATGACTCTCAGTTTGCCAAATTAACCTCATTAGGTACTTCATGTGGGTACCCTAGCAGGTTCAGTCATGCTAATCAGAGACGCACTTATATACCTTCATACAAATTAGGAAATAACACCTGCATTTTCTAAAGACTTATATAAACTGTGGATCTACCTATTGATCAATTCAACTGGAATCGACACACTGTAAAAACTCTAGTGAGTAATTTTAAATTTCCTTGAATTACCATCGATCGGATCGATAAGTCTTCAAAATAGCATAGGATTAAAGGCACTCAATCAAAAGTTATTTACCTCGTAATTAGTAAACATGGAGAGTGATGGTGTGTGAGTGATCCAAACTTCTATACATGGTTTTCTTATCTGGTAAACCTTACAAGTACCAAAAACTAGATAGAGGAGCTGTATTAATTTGCTACTCTAGGGCTGCATATCATGCTCTAGTTACACAAGCACTTAGACATTGTACATGTGCCATGCCAAGTCATACTAAATCAACGGAGTTATACAACCCATTATAGCCAAGTTAAAATCCCAAATAAGATTGGTTGGCACATCGTATACTTTGATTTTGAGACGGTTGTTTGTTGAATTAGGAACATTGGATATCTTCGCTTGTAACCATCTAATAAATGTCCACCAATAACCAGTTAATTCAATAATCAAATGATAATAAAATTTAGTCCATGCACATGATGCTTGGATAGTGACACGCACACCAACTATACGTCTGCAAGATGGCAAGAGATAGGAGTCTCAGGTACATTGAATATAGAAGATTTTTTTTCTTTTTTTAAAAAAAAAATTTGGCTATTAGATACTCTGTTATAATAGGAGGGTTGTTACACAAGCACTATTAAACTCTACTGGTGGCATATGTCAACCCAGATAAGAACCAACTAAATTGCAGAAACCACCGTACTTAGATTGAGCAGTTCTACTCTTAGATTTGAACAATGTTTGTTGAAAGGGCATTTTCCTTATATGAAAAAGATACCCATTTGATGCACCCATCGTTAATAAAATATAACAGAAGGTAGCTTAATGATATTTCCCTTATATGTAAAAGACCCCAGATCCCATTCTGAATGCAGGAAAAAACCAGGATCGTTCAATCAAACAGAATATCCAGAGTACTTTATGATGATCCATTCCTCATTGTGAGAAAACGCAACAAGTTTCACATCGATCCGAGTTACGGATTGATCGTGGCGTCCAAAATGGTACGAGCTGTCCAGAAAGTTTCGAATTCCGCCCACTGAAACTGGAGATGGTCCAGGTGGCCCAATACTACTGATATGGAGAATCTAAGCCGACCATCTTAAAGAGTACGTCAATATCAGTAAAACCACAAAGTTTCGTGGTAATTAGATATGTGGATTGCTCGTATCAGCGGAAGGAAGACGGTGCTGGCGTTATACAATTGCGCAGATTTTTCTATTTCTTTTCTAATTGTATTAGGATCCTTTTCTTCCTTTGCAAGTTAGTATTAAGTACGAATTTAGGATTTAGTTTATTATTTAAAGCAAGTTAATTATGTTTATTTGAATTATTCATTCAATTATAAAAAAAAATAATTATTTGGAATTAATTTCCTCTTTTTATTTTTATTTCTTCTCGTGGATTCGAGAAACACTCGGTTAGGGAGACGGTGATCGACCTACCACGTATCCCCCTGCGTCATTTCGGATTGATCGTGAAACTTGTTGCGTTTTCTCGGCGTCGAGCAGCTCTACAAAATGGACGGAATGGATCATCATAAATGATCAAGATGGACCCCACAAGTTGGGCCGAAGTTTAAAAACGGGAATAACAATTTCCTGTTTGAGTTGAAACTCCAAAATATGAAATTCCTTAGTTTTCTCTTGTTTTTCTTCCTGTCCATCTCCCGCAGGAAGGTGCGTGATCCACGCCCTCGATCATGGGGTTCTTCTCCTACATCATTCTTCCCCACTTGAAAAAAACTCGTCCTCGAGTTTCGCTTTAGCTTAGGGCCATGATTTGCTTTTAACTTCGGAAGTCGATGCTTGCGGGCTCTATCCTGGAATGCAGCAAAAATTTTCTCTAACTTCTTCTCCACGCCAACATGAATAATTGCAATCTTCTCTGGCACATCAAAAGTTGGCTTTTTCTGAGAAAGGACAATTTCCTTCACAATGAACAATTCATCAGGAAGTTCGGCAACTCCGATCGCCTCAATTTCCTGCATTGCTGGCGTGACACTTTCTGAGATGCTCATGGATTCCGTCAAAACTGACTCTATAATGTCAGAAATAACTTTAGACTCTCCTTCCCTATCCTTTAAGACTGAAGTATTGATTTCCTCTACCCCCTCAAAATTTTGAACATCTTCTGAGATGGTGGTGGGTTGTACTTCAACGACCTGATTCAAAGTTACATTACCTCGAAAAGCTCTTTCAACATAATCCCCACGATCGTTCCTACACGCAGGCCGTCGTACGATGATGTCTTCGACCTCTTTATCGTTGAGTTTTGAATCGTCTGGGGTAGCTCTGCAATAGGCTACCTGTGGTGCTCTACGGATCATGAGGTTATTCCGTACAGCAAGCACAGGTGGTTGTTGACTGTTGCCTTGGGCTTGGGGCAGATTTAATGCCGCTGCAATGCGGTTGAGGGTTGCCTGTATACCTTGCAGGATCAACCGATTTTCCTGTTGTGCTTCATCGAAAGCTGCCGCCGTGACATAATCCCTTGGAGCACCGTCCTTAGGATGAAGATCCAACCCTTTATTAGAGGCCATCATCCTGAGGAAGAAACCTCTCTCTGATACCAATGACGCAGGGGGATACGTGGTAGGTCGATCACCGTCTCCCTAACCGAGTGTTTCTCGAATCCACGAGAAGAAATAAAAATAAAAAGAGGAAATTAATTCCAAATAATTGTTTTTTTTTTTTATAATTGAATGAATAATTCAAATAAACATAATTAACTTGCTTTAAATAATAAACTAAATCCTAAATTCGTACTTAATACTAACTTGCAAAGGAAGAAAAGGATCCTAATACAATTAGAAAAGAAATAGAAAAATCTGCGCAATTGTATAACGCCAGCACCGTCTTCCTTCCGCTGATACGAGCAATCCACATATCTAATTACCACGAAACTTTGTGGTTTTACTGATATTGACGTACTCTTTAAGATGGTCGGCTTAGATTCTCCATATCAGTAGTATTGGGCCACCTGGACCATCTCCAGTTTCAGTGGGCGGAATTCGAAACTTTCTGGACAGCTCGTACCATTTTGGACGCCACGATCAATCCGTAACTCGGATCGATGTGAAACTTGTTGCGTTTTCTCGGCGTCGAGCAGCTCTACAAAATGGACGGAATGGATCATCATAAATGATCAAGATGGACCCCACAAGTTGGGCCGAAGTTTAAAAACGGGAATAACAATTTCCTGTTTGAGTTGAAACTCCAAAATATGAAATTCCTTAGTTTTCTCTTGTTTTTCTTCCTGTCCATCTCCCGCAGGAAGGTGCGTGATCCACGCCCTCGATCATGGGGTTCTTCTCCTACATCAACTTAGTAAAGTAGTTTAATGAAAACATTTTTTAAAAACAAGGCAGTAAAATATGAATTCCATCAAACTCACGTAGTATCTATAAATATTTAAAAACAAGGCGGTAAAATATGAATTCCTGAGAGTTGAGTTTCATGGGTACCGGACCACCGTTAGGTTACCGTGGTACCAGGCAAATTTGGTGGCCCAAGTGGTGGATACATCACATCCAACCCGTCCATCAGATGCATCTCACCACTCTACCGCCAGGGCCTGAAAATCAGATCCATCCAAAATTCGTGAGCACAGAGAAAAGGAAATAAAGTGGGAGGCGACACTTGCCCTTGATTCTCATAGGGACCCACTTGAGTTGTGGAGCAGCTTCATTTTTGTATTGACCCTTAATCTACAGAAGACGAAGGGTCTGAACGTTCTGGATTCCGTGTAAACAACATGGTTGACCCCTCACTCAAATAAAGGGTGGGCATCCACTCTAAACTTGCCCCCTGTTCTATAGCCCACATGAGTTTCCGTTTGGGCTAATTTTTTGAAGCGTAGAAAACGCGAGGCAAAGCATGTGATGAACGGCTCGGATGTCAGGAATACACCACATGGGCCTTACATTAGATTGGTATCATTGTAAGCTACCACGATATCGGTACAACCAGAGCGCAACCATTTCCCAAATGGTTTACATCTTCTAGAATGTGGTGGACCCCACATGATAGGGACATGCAGCTGATCACTGCTGGGACTCCTCAACTCAACACGTCAGCAATGTTAGCCACCCCCTTATTCCTATCTAATGGTTCACAGCAACCCCACCTTCTCTTGTCCAGGAAAAAAGCAGGAGCTGAGCCAAACATGGCCCACCACTAATGGAAGAAAACAAGTAAAATGGCCCTACGTTGCTTTCATAAGCTCAATGAAATTTCTACTTTCGTACCCAAACACTAGATCTGTTCAGGACAGACGAAGATATCCTAGCCACTGGTGATACTTGAACATTGAATTGAACCCCCGACTCACAAGATCAGAAGATTGATCTACGTGGAAGAGGAATCACACGGTCATGATTCGTTGGAGCATGTAGTCTGCTGGTCCACCAGTTTGTACAAATGGGACCCTCTGGTCTGGTGATCCAAACCGTGAATTTGATGGGCTCTACAGTGGATTGAGGATTCCCCAAAATTCTCCTAGATTAGAACTATTTGATCCTTTGATCAGTGGCCTATCAATAGATGGTTAAGAAAAAATGTACAGTCACGAAAGAGCAAAGATTGGACGATTGTGATCATCTAACATTGAAGAGTTTTGGGTCGTTTCCCATGAACCATAGGGCTCACTTGTGCATATCAGGTGCATCTTTTTATTGTTGAAACTCGTCAGATGTCTATGTGAAATGAAATAGATCAATAAAATGTGTCCGCCACAATTCCTCTAAGCTGTGGGGAATCAAGCATGCATAAGGATACAGGCTTGCAGATCATGGACCCAAATCTAGGCGAAGCATTGCTCAAAATCCAAACTGATATATCTTAGGCCGTTGAACTGGGAGTATTCACCATTTGATGGCTGCCAATTCGATGGTTTAGGATAAGCTGATCAGTTTCATGCAATGCCCACACAATTTGGATGGTCCAGATTCGCGCCCATCCATTTCACATGCGATGGATGAGTTGCTAGGACCTGTTGAGTTGTACAAAAAGCAAATTGTAGAGTGGCCCTTCCCCTCTCTATATCATATATGCATGAGCCATGAAGCATCCTTATTATATATGTTCATGACGTTGCACATAATAGCCCATGGCCCACCATCCTGCTCAGTCAACATTGATTGGCTCGAAGTTTCCGGACCACGTCAGCTATTAGGGCGTTTTGGTGGGTCCCACTTTCGAGTGTGGCGGTTCTCTCTCTCTCTCTCTCGTAGCTAGTAGTTTAATAATTTTTTGACCGTTTTACATTACGGTTGATTCATTCATCGGGGCCGGATCCACTGCAGAGCTATGTAGGTTGAGCTTAACCTACAACGTGATGTGTGGGTCCATCCTGATGTGTTCACGAAATCCAAACCAACAATCATGTTCAGACATCATTTTCTCCTTGTCTGATCATGGGGCTAAATCATGTCCAAAATGGCTAATACTTATAGAGTAATGTGGTGTGGCCCATGGGTCCTTATCCATCTGGGCTTCAAGTACCCATAGGTGGTGAAATCTTACTATGGTCTGAGTGTGGGGGTGTGTGTGCGTGTAGGTATATGTGGAGTTCATGTTTTGTAAAGAAAAAAAAGTAGTAGTGTAACCCACCTAAGTTTTTGGAATGGTGGGATTTCTGAACTGATCCGTTCATCCAAGTGGGATCATCCTATATGAATGAATAGGGTGGCATATACAAAATACAGTGGCTGCGTACACAATTTCAAAGATTTTTACTGGTGGGCGTCTCTGTTCCAACTTCTCTTTATTGCCTACTTTAGTTTTTGGATTGGCCAGATTTTAGTGCACCGCGGAGAAATTGAGAGGGTGCACATGATAGACCGGTTAGTTGTCATGAATACATTACTGGGGCCCACACATCAGATTGTAGGTTAAGCCCACCGTGCAAAGCTTTGTAGTGGATCCAGCCTCAAGCTACCTTATTTGATCATCTCACTGTAGTATTGGTGGATATTTATTGACGGTTAAAAGAAAAAAATATCCAATTGGCCCTGTTTCAACAAAAAGTATCCACGAATAGAGGCTAGGATTATTCTACCAATCTTATTTTTAGATTGTTAACTTAGGACAGCCGGGTGCTAGGATTTAACCGTTTAATTCAAATTAATTTGTGATGGGTAGAATTTCCAAGTGCCTGCGTATCAAGTGTCACACGCTGCCTGACTACCTTATAACTTCTCTATAAGATAAAGGTTAGGAAGTAGATGACATCATGGCTTACGAACGTACAATATTAGAGAGCCGTCAAAAGAAAATTCATCAAGGTGGGTCCCTGGCGTGGCCATTTTTAATGGGCCATAAAAGGTTTGTTTAATGGTTAGAAACGCCCATAAAAAAGCCAGTGGGTGACGCAAAAGGTACTAGAAATGTAGTTTAAAGAAGCATGAAATGATAGTATGCATAAAGATAAAAATAATACAGACCTAATCTCATAGAAGAAAAGAAAATCAAAAGAAGAGATTGTGGGCCTTTACAACGCAGTTCTACAGATGAGTGAGATCCACATCCACCCACTTCTAGATTTTCATATTTGAGAAAAATGCCACATACAAAAATAAAATAAAGAGGCCCACTTTGAACTATGGTCGCGATGGACTAGTATGTGACATTTGTCACCAGAAAAGAGACATCTAGCAGGTCGGCAGTTGGATCCAAGCCGTCCATCTGGTAGACCTTACCCATATATCGGCCTACGTTAAAAATCACACTGAATGGACGAAGAAAGATATCTGCTTTTCCTGTTGGAGAAACTTTCATCCAGACGGTCCATTTTCTTTTCAACTGCTGGCCAGAAAATTTATGTGATGACCGACTAGATGGAATGTCTGGATTCAGCTAATAGCTGCCACCTGCCAACATTAGAGGACAAACGTACCTTACCAGTCCAGCGCGATGAAGGCAATGGACGGTGCTGAATGAAGGAAGACTAGCTACAGGAGCCACGCCGAGCTATATATCGCCGTCTTTTTTTTGCGGCTAGTGCTATGTATTGCCAGTACACGTGGCAAGTGATGAATTGATGGGGGATTGTCCCTACCATCGACAACTCACTCCGATTGGAAAATCCTACCGTCAGTTTTCGTCACTTTCCCTAATTGAATGTCCATATCCATGTGGTGTTGTTTTTGGCCGTTGAATTAAGGACCACTGATTAGATGGTCAGGATTATTCAACATCTTTGAATGTTTAACCATTAGACATCCAGACCGGGGACAACTGAATGGACGGTCTGATTGAGAAGTAACCCTGCGTCATGTTAGGGCTTTCAATTGAGCGCGTCAGATCCGAGATCCAATTCACTCCGAATCCGTATAATGCGGATTTGGATCTTAAAATAGGTTGATTACTGAAATGGACCGAATTTAGATCTTAAAATAGATCCCATTACTTAAATGGAACGGGTTTGGATTCACATCAACATATCATACTCGAATCCAATTAAGATTCGACTCATTATCACCTTATTGTATGCATTATATTTATGCTGGTCATCCATTTTTAGATCAATTTATGCCATGTCTTAAAATTGAGACATGTCACTCTCAAGTTAACCATACCATAGTAAATAGTGGGATTTGCAAATTTTTTAATTAAATTATATATATTATATTATATAATTTTTAAATTTATAATAGGTAGATTTGAACCTAGATCCGACCGAATCCAATGGTTATATGGATTTTGGATGGGAAATGGATCCAACAATGGATCTAACAATTTATAAATATGGATATCACTTTTTGGATCTGAGTTGAAACTCATCTGAATTTGTCTACAGATATACGGACTTGGAGCCGAATCTAGTTGGATCCAGTCCAGATCTGACCCATTGAGAGCCCTACCTCATGTGTATCATAGAGAGATTGATGTACCATATTCTAGTCGAACAGGCTCTACCGTAGGACCACACTAGGTGACGTATTGCATGTCACCATCAGGAAAGAAAGAGGAACACGATTTGGACGCGGCTACAAAGGCATACGTACTAACTATCCACACGTGTCGAAGCTCCGCTCTATCACCAGGTGGGCCAAGAGAGAGAGAACCTGGCCCAAAATCAGATTGGTGGTGAAGCTCACATGGTTCACCACACTAAAGATGGACCACTTGCCAAAATTAGAAAATGCAGCTTTACCCTTTTTGGTACTAGGAAGTGCATTATTTTTGTAGCACTCGAGGAACCATCTGATAAGCATCTCTCCATAATACACGTGGGAGGATGATTTTTCATCTGGGCTCTTTAACGAACGGTTCAAAATACGCGTAGACGTGATCATCCTAGCCATCTAATCGGTGGCCTGAAAACAATGGTAGAAAAATTGGAAAGTTTTAACGGCAACCATTCAGTGGAGGAAATTGAAGATAATGATGGATAAAATTGTCTGATGGGTATGATTTTTGAAACTTATGTTGGTTTGTCCCACAAAGACTGGGCTATATATGCGGAAGAGGTTCCTCTCAATACACACTATTAGCCACTCTCCAATGTTAGCCACCCCTACACTGGGATTCGATGATTTGACCTCAGTGTTGAGAGGAGGTTATCTTCACTTAGTCTGCCACTATCCCAAACGTGTGGGTGTAGTTTTTTTATTGTCTAATTGTCTTGTATTGATGGACATTTAATGGATGGTTACAAATGAATAATATCTTATAATCCTATTTCAATGAAGAAGTGTCCATGACTAAGAGGTTAGGATTGTTAAGCCAACCTGAGTTTGGAACTAATTTTAATATTTTTTTGCAACGTGTACAATTTATGAATGCATGCCTATCAAGACTCGCAGTCACCCAAAGTACCAAACAACTCAAAAAAAAAAAAAAAAAAGAACAGAACTTTTCACGTGCGTCGGTCGCACCGCACGTGAAAATATTCTATCTCACAACTGAAATTGCTCAGAGACATCTGTGAAGTCTGAAGTTAAACCACTGAGAAACTGGCCCCATTATTTGGACGGTTTAAATTGAGTTATATGTATGTTACATTTAAAAATACATGTGCGGGCATAGCATCCATCATACGCCCCCAGAGTATAAAACAAACACCTCCTTCACTCTGCATACAATGACACGCGTAGCGATTGGCACCGACGCGGATTGCCTGCGAAAGCCGCCTGCGCTCGGAATCTATGTGGGGCCGACCGTGATGTTTTTGAGAAATCTACGCCGTCCAACTGTTTTATGAGATCATTTTAGGCGTTGAGACAAAAAATGAACGGGATCAAAGACTCAAGTGGGCCACACTAAAGCAAAAGGTGGATAGGGAAATTCCTACCGTTGAAATCTCTATGGGGTCTACAGTGATGTTTATATGCCATCCATACCGTTCATAATGTCATTCCTACTGAGATGAACTGAAAACATAAATATTATCCTGATTCGACACTTCTGTGGCCCCACGAATATTCCAACTGTGAAAGTTCAATCGTCACATTTTCGGCTCACTTGATCTTGGATCCCATTCATTGTTTGTCGCATAGACTAAAATGATCTCACAAAATGATTAGAAGGCGTAGATTTATCAAAAACATCACGGTGTGCCCCTCCTAAATTCCAGCGCAGGAGATGCCTCGTAGGTAATCCGCGTCCGGAGTGGCACGCAGGCCTCTGGTCCTTTTGCCCCGTTGGACATGGACCATGCCTAAACCTCTCGTCGAAGGTGAATGACGACCTTTCATTCTTGGACATCAAAAGAAAATGGTCCACTATTGACGGTCTGGATATCCCACTATGTCCATGCCAGTTATTAGACGGCGAACCCAACTTACCGATGGGCTCGGATTGGCTACTACCCCTACAGGGGGCGCGAATTAGGTGTTACCCCGGGAACAGCTTAGTGGGTGTTACCCCTACCGAATGGCCCACATGGATGATATTTTATATATCCACTCCGTCCATCCGTTTATACAGCCCATTTTATGATAAGGTTCCAAAAATTATAGAGATCCAAATCTCAAGTGGACCATACCACTGGAAACAGTGTTATTGAGTGCCCCACCATTAAAAATACCAAAAAGCCCAAGGTAAGGTTTTGGTAATGTTTATTTGCAATCCAAGCTCTTGATAATGTCAATAAGGTCTTGATGAAGGGAAAATATAAATATCAGATTGATCCAAAACTTTTGTGGCCCACAAAACGTTTTTAATGGTTATTAATCACTTTTTTTAGTGGTATGGTCCACCTGAGATTTGGATCTTCTTGATGTTTTAGATCATACCCTAAAATGATATGATAAAATAAATAGACGGCATAGATATATACAAAATACATCAAGATGGGCCCCACACGGTAGGGGTAACACCCACTAAAGTGTAACATCTAATTCGCTCCCCCCTCCAGGACGCAGTGTGAGGTGGAGAGTAGGTGGGACCCGGCTGATGTGACAGGACTGTCAGCTTTTCAATCTGTCTCCAGCTGCGTCCTAACGAGGGTAGAACCCGATCGAGCCCCTTCCTAATCCAAAGATCCTGTGAGAAATTAAATATGAACCAGCCTCCTTTGTTGACGAGGGCAGTTACTTGCTCTGGTGCGTATGACACTTGATATGCAGGCTCATAGAAATGGCATATGTAGCTCATACCAACTCAAATTAAACCGACTAAATTGAGGAACGCACTGTTTTTAAGTTACAACCCAAAAATAAGATTGGTTAAAAATTCCTGACCACTGATTCGTGATATTTGTTTGTTGAATCAAGATGATTGGAATTTTTTCATTTCTAACCGTCCAATGAATGTTCATCAATCTGATAGTGAGATAATTAAATAAGCTTAATTTTTGGTTCATGACACATCTAAACGGGAACACAAATTTGGTACGGTTTAATTTGAATTACTTGGACTTATGCAATTCCAAGAGATACCCGATTGACTGTGTATTATCCATCGCACTCTGCGAGATTATCAAAGTTTTTATTAATGATGACCTCCTGGTGCAGTTGGGCAATGTACTTTGGCAGGCCCGATCAAAGGTGATAATCATTCCAATCAATGGTGGTCCTGTACCCTATCTTTCCTAGGTGATATGACGAGATATCAAACAGTGGCTGGGTGATACACATGGGACGCGTTTCGTTACATCTAGACCGTTGAATAATTTCCATTTTAACCATCCATTGGATGTCCACTCATCGCCATCTTGGACCTCAAATTAGCATGATTGTCCGTTTTTAAATCTAATTAAAGCGGGGCCAGCAATTTGGACGGTTTAATTTAGTTAAGTACACACCACGTGTACAATTCATGAATGCATGCGTATGAACCATCAAACTCTGCCAGAGCATCAATCTTTTCCTCTGAAAAGACATATGGGCCATATTTGGAATGAAAAAGAATGACCCACTACGAAGTGCATATACGATCAAGTGGACATGCAGAATTTTGTCAACGGTGTCCAAAACAATCACTTTGGTGGGATCCACACTGCCGTAACAAGTGGTGTGCATCTACCATTGGAACTTTCAACGAATAAAATCATGGATTGCTGGATGTTGATATTCAAGTTTATTTATGGCCCGTTTGGCACCATGGATTTGAGGAGAAATGAGGAGAAGTGGATTCCTTGATATAAATTCTCATCAATTTCATATCTTATCACTTCCAGATTTCGGTTTGGCAGCCAAGATTTGGAGAGAAATCAAACATGACGGAATGGACGGTGTAAATTTTAATCCCATCGTATTAACCTCGATTTTTTAATCTATGCCGTTCATCCATTTTTACATATCATTTTATGCCAAGATCCAAAAAATAAAGCAAATCCACATCTAAAGTGGACCATAAAACAAGAAAAAATGGAGAGTGAAACCTTTATGATGCACAAAAGTTTTGGATTAAACTGAAATTTGTGTGGTCCCTTCGTCCAGGTCTTTGTGACCATATCAACAAGTTGGATGGAAAATATACATCATATTGGGTCTCATAGTTAGGAACATATTACGGTGGGTCCCACTTTGGGAAGGATTTCTCCTTAAATCCTACCTTTTTTTTTTAGGATTTGAAAAAGGGCAAAAAGTGACTTTTTGAGTTCTCCTGGGTTCCTCTCAAATCCATGGTGCCAAACAGAATAAAGCAACCAGTTTCTCCTCCTTTCTCCTCAAATCCATGGTGCCAAACGAGCCATTAATGGATGGTTAGAATAGTTTTGAGAGAGAGAGAGAGAGAGAGACCGTCCATGACCTTTCCATGGTGAGCTTCACCTCTAAAGTGGGTCCCAAACCTTTGACCCCATCCACTGAGGCCCACATGCTGAGATGGTCCCATGATTGAACCTTTCATATTCTCACAGCTTCAGTAAAAAAAAAATTTTTTAAAAAAAAAAAAAAAAGTTAATTCATGACAATCAGGCTTCAGTGAAGAACCTAATCTATAATTTTTAGAGTTGAATACGATCCATTCAAAATCTTCATTTCATTATTCTAGATACGACCACATGATGATGGTCATACTCATCAGTTCAGCACAAGTTCTGTATAGTAAAGAGCTAATAATGCGGACGGTTTTGATCACAGGAACACTTATCATGCGGGCCCTTCTGAGCAGCGATGCAGGCTGGAGCGTCTGTCCCGACAAAGGCAAAAGGAAGTAATTGTTTAATTGGGATATGGCCAAGGTTCCGGGTAGCACCATGGAATTCTAGCTTTCTGTGGTTCGGATGCCGGGTATAAACAACACGATCTTCTGTAGCTAAAAATCCCAAGGGTTGCGTTGATTTCTCTAATAATAAGAAATAAATAGGCTAGTGGTCCTAAATGTTGTAAAGGGCCTTCAATATTTGGAGAAAATATGGTGATAGGCTGGTCGGCCAATTGAGCATGCCTAAAATAGCATAGAAGATCTCTCAATAGATTTGGGCAATTTCGAGTAGTCAAAATCGAATTCAAAAATTATTAAGAATTATGGTGAAACTTTTTGAACGATTTTTAGCATGTTCAACCTGGATGTTAATATTTGACATGTCATCGACTAGTTGATCTGTGTGTCGACCCATCTCGACCCGTCGACTGATCGAGTCAACAGTACGCGTTGTTTAGCAGTTTTACACATTCTGTTTCTATTTCCAATTTCATATTGTAAATATGGGTGTAATCAGAATTAGAGTTTGAAATTTGAGTTCTAAATGTTCTTAGAAAGTTTTGGGTGAAGAAAAGTTAGGATTTTCTCTCCTAATGATTTTGTAAGTATTCTTCATCTTTTATACTTTCGTTATTTATATTGATTTACTTTGTGCCGTGGTTTTTCCTCACAAAGGTTTTTTCACATAAATTCATTATCTTCTATGGTTGAATTTACTTAGTGTGATTGTGATTACTTTGTTTGATTCTACTCTGAGTTGCTTCCACCATCTCAACACCAAAGACACGAACATATCCAAAGAAACACAAGACTCCCAACTCATGAAGCACATGGCCCAACAATATAGGCCATAGATCTGATGGACCGATTGTGGATGGGGGCTTCGCTTCCATGATATATAAAGCGGTAGTATTCGTGGACAAAAAACTTTGATACTCAAGTGTGGTGGTTGATCCGTAGGTGTTAAGAAAATGTACAACTTAATTCAACCGTCTAACTTGTGGACCCAAATCCATATGGCCCATAAGCCAAACTTTACACTGCTAGGATGGTTCAATAATTTTGGCTAGTGATTTATCGTGTGGGCCGTATATGTGACTTGGACAATTTAATTTGCACAAATGGATGCGTACAATTTTCTGAGTGGCAGCCCATCACCCGTCATAAATTACTGGAGTATCAAAGTATTTCCCATCATACAAGCGAATACAAATATCTTATAACAGGCTACTAGAATAGGTCACCGGAGTATTAAAGCATGCCGCATCACACAATCCTAAGTAAATCCTCTACAACCTATTTGGATTACTCAGTTCCATAACAACGTATTATAAAACTTTTATTATTACTCCTTATAGTGGTTTGGATAAACCAAGCTGTGAAACATAGGGATCCGTCATAATGCAGTTGGGTGGAGTTACGTTGACATGACATAGTTTTGTAGGCCCCACTATAATGTATGTGTTATATCCACACTTTCATATATCTTGGGAGATCATTCCGTGGAAAGACATAATAAATGAGCCACATCCAAAATGAAAATTAACCACACCACATAAGTAATTGGGATTAAACTCCTACCATTAAAAACTACGTGCGGCCAATGATAGTATTGGATGAAGCTAATATTTGGGGTCATGTCCTAAAATGTTATTGCAAAATAGATGGACGATGTGGATATTACATATGTTAAGCAAGTTATATCTCTGTATACATTACATGCATATAAAAAATTTAACCTCCACGAGAGTAGTATTGGTATTACATACATCTTTACTTTAAATTACTATTTACAATGGACCACACCACATTTATGTGAATTCCTCCCATCCAAGCAAGGCTAAGTGGCATAATGAAAGAAGCACAATGTACTTGTGTCAGATGGGAGGCTTGAACTGAAAAGATAAAAATTCTCTCGCATGAGACACATCCTAACAAAATAATGCTGAGGCAAAACTGTTGTGATGAATAATTTATAAAATCAGCCAATGATTCTATGATCAAAACCATTGATGACATAGGCTTATCATGCATGACCCATGCACCACAAAGACGATGGAGCATAGCAATTGCGGACATAGAGGCATGTTTGATTTTTAAAGTCAAAGGTAATTACTTTGTAAATGGGTAATGATTATTTACCCAAGTAATTATGGCATCACTGTTGGTGCAAATGTTTACAGCCAACCTTTTAAATGTTAAAATCATGGACGGCTGTCAAAAGGATGTGGGGCCCACTGTGATGTATGTGACTTATCCACACCATTCATCCATTGTGTTAGTTGAATTTAGGGTATCAGCTCACAAATGAGGCAGTTCCAAAGCTCAAGTGGACCACACTGCAGGAAACTGTGATGAATTGAATGCCTACCAGCAAATACTTCTTGGGACCCCAGTGGTTTTGGACCGATCTAATATTTGCGTTTTCCCATATTCCATGTTTGTGTGACCTTAGAACAGTTTAGATGACAAACGTACATCATCGTTTGCCCGGTGAAAGAAACAGCTTTCAATGGTGGACGTTTTAAGAACACTATTTCCTTTCATGTGGGTGACTTGAGCGTTGGATTGTCCTCTTTTTTCAATTCATACCCTATAATGTTTTGCTAAAACAGATGAACAACACAGATATGACAAATACATCACTTCGCGTCTCACAAATTAAAGTCAATATTTTGGACAAAAAGGTAATTATTATCTATTTACAATGTATTCAAGGTTGAAGTGAAAAATCAAATAGTCCAAATAGTGTTTGGCTGTTTTCTTGAAAGTGCATAAGGTGCCATCTTATTTTTGCCCCAGCAGCACGTTCTCTTGATATGGTCTTTGGTAGACTAGAAAAGTGGGATCTGATTCGTGTAGCCCATCCTAATCAACTGGAATAATGCTTAGGCCATGACAAACCTTCAATCTTTCCAATTTGGGTATTTTTGGTGCATGAGCCATCCATCTTTGAATTAAGAACCATGGCTCCACTTCCCCAAACTATTCTAGGATTATCAATTCTGACATATATGTGGTCCAACTTTTGGTGATCTTTGCTGTAAGTCGTTTAATCCCATCACAATGGACCACGTCTAAAAATGTCCCAGATCCTATCAACAAATATGCTACTTTTCCGGTTGAAACTGGACCACTACTGTATTTATCTTCACATCCATGTGTCTTGTGGGCCTCTAATCCAACGTCTAAGATCATTCCTTCAGTGAATTGGTGCATGGTCAATCCACGGTGGAATGCAACGTATCAATGGTCTTGTTTACCGAACCAATGTGCCTAAGTGCCTGAACATACAAGTGGTCTTCTATAACTTGTATCATGGGATTCCCCTGTGTGCAAAAAAGTTTGAGAAATGCTCCCGTGCTGGCTGAGAAGTTATTGCACTCCTTGATGTGGTTTTCCTCCTCAATACAGAGGAGAGAGAGTGCAACCTGGTGAGGTCGGGCGCCCGGACCAAATTTTAGTCAGGCGATCGACATTCCATCAGATGAGCAATTTGTTGTTGGACCAGTTTTTACAATAGTCGGGCGCTTGACGATCAAGTGATCAGGCACCCGAAATTCGAATTTTTTTCTCCTAAAGCTCACTCGACTATTTTTGGCTTGGGCGGGCGCCTGACGGTCTGGTGACCGGGCGCCTGACCCTGCGTGGACTGCTTAAGTGTAGTTTCCTAATACGGTTCTGTTTCCTCAGGTTTCTTACTTAAGAGGTTTCAAATCGTAATTAGGGTATCCCATTAAGGTATTTTCACATCCAAGGTAAGAGAAAGAGAAAACGAGAAAGAGGGATAGGAAGCTTGTTGGTAGAGAAGACTTTGCTCGCGAAGGTGATTCACGGTACAACGATCTCGGCTCTTCAACGTCCTCGTGCACGGGTGAGATTTCTCCGTTTTCATTGTTCTCTTATTATTTATCCATTCCTACGTGAGTGAAGAATGTTTAATCCAAGTGGTGTGTGCTTGTAATCGGATATAACGCTCTAATTCATAGTGGATTATTGATCTCGACTAGGTTCCATTGCTTTTTACCTCTTTCAAGAATTTTCCACATAAAAACTCCTTGTGTTGTGTGGTTGATGCATTATTGCAGTATTATATCTTATAATTCTAGTGCATTGGGGGGTGAGATCTTAAGGTTTGTGTGAAACGCACCCAACACTCTTAGCTGCATTAGCTCATTTTGAAAATTCAACCAATTGATCGGACCCATCCATTATGTTTAGAACACACCTCATGGCTTGCAATGCAAAAAGCGTACAGATCAGATCATCCAATTCATCCTTGATTTCAATAGCTGTCAATTTTCCTACCCATGATGGATGGGACGGTTATGATTGTGTTAAATAAAGTGATTCTTTTGAATAATGAGCAATCCCTGATGGATTATAACAAATAGAACGATCAAATTGTTGACTGGACCTATTTTCTTGTAGTGGTTCCTTACGCATCCAGATTGAAGGTCACTGATCACCTAATTAATATATTTGTCAAATGGATGTGATGTTGGCATGGTAGCTATGAATTGTTCTCTGGTCCCAATGAACAGTCTAGATCAACGGATTCAACTAAGCATCCCAATGCAATTATGAGTACTTATACCTCATAGAGCTCTCAGATATTTGAGCAATTCCCCAAGATGAAAGCGTGTCATTAACCCGACCAAGCTCCATCTTTCCCCTAATGTGGCAGGATTTTACTAGGCAGTAGGCCACTGTCTGAAATGGGGCCCATGCAAAGCATGCTTAAAGGTTAAGTGCGTACCTGGCCCGGCTACATGTGTGACAACACCCTGTTGTTCACTCAAATTCTGCCATATGGAAGCAGGTCAGTTCAGGGGTAGGCAGTACGCATTCCACATCCAGCTTAAATTAATGAATGCCAAACAATTTCTGAGTGCCTGCACATCAAGCGTCATGCTCGGCCAGTAGTAGCGAATAATGAGGACGTGCATTGGACAACAACAAAGCAACGCTACCGTTTTGTTAAAGGACGAGGAATTGCCTTGGGGAGTTCGTTCGTCGCGATTCAGGATCCTGCGCTGAACGGCCAATATTATTTTTAATGCAATTAACTAGCTATCGTGGCATAATCACGCTTCATGAACGAATCACAATCTTAACCTTTGATTTTGTAGAGTTGTAGAGTTGAATGCCAGCCCTTTCAAATTTCTTTCTTTTGCTCTAGATTCCTCTAGAGAAAGTGATGGCCTTCATCATCCGCCCGGCGTTAGTTTCTTACGTTGGCGGTGGCTATATAGCATCGACTCTACAACATGGACGGTTCATATCACTGGACCACTCAAGCGTGTGGGCCTGACCGTTCGCTGGCACACGGAACTCGCCTCCGGGTGCCGAGGAATCGCCACAGTGGCCACAAGCCGGAACCGCGAAAGGTGTGGCCCGTGGGACCCATCTCCCCGAAAAAGACGGCATGCCCATTTAGCTTTCTCTCCACCAATAGGCATCTGCCACGTCTTCCTCTCCACATCAGCAGTGAATCCACACCACGTGTAGCACGCGACCGCCGCCCGGTGGGCCACATATCGACGGCCCCTCATCCCCCACCGGGAAAACATGCCCGAAATGGAAAGTTTTCAATACTGTACAAGGGACGAAACCCCTCTTATTTCAATACCGTACTTAGATATCTTTTCACATTACAACCCTCTCTTTATCACTATGCATTTTTCGCTACCAAACCAAAATATACATATTTACATTAATTAAATAAAAACCCCTAACAAAACTTAGGTATACTAAGTACACCTCCATATTCCTGTTCCCACTCCCCTAATTTCCCTCATTGCCATTGACATTTCTACCCTTCTCCTCCTCTTTTTTTTTTTTTCCCTTTTATTTTTGTTTTTGGCTTGTATATACACCATACATTGACTTCCAACACCAGCCCTCCTTATAACCTAAGTGCTTGAGATATACACCGAGTATTGGTATATATGCTACTCTAGTATTCTAGTATCAACCCTCCCATTGGGGCTCTGTGAGGGATGCCCTTTCTTCTCTTCGCACTCCTGAAATTTACGACCGTTGGTGGTGGTGTTGATGGGGTGAAGCTCCGTACGGTCTTCTCATGGGCATGACTGCTGCTGCTTGAGTAAGAGTCTTCGGAGTCGGAGGTCGCCACCGCCGACCGTTTCTTCTTCTGATTCTTCAGATTCGACGACGTTCCAGCAATCTGCGTAGAATTAAAAAAAGACCCACAAAAAGGATTTGAATTAGATTAACCTGGATTGCAAAGATGCCCACATTCCCAATACAGAGGAATTTTCCAAAACAAGCAGAGTGAAGGAAAAAGATGGAAATTTTGGAGGACGATGGTGCATTGGAATGACCAAAATGACCTTGCTTTCAGTCCTTGATTCCGATAGAAAGGGAATCGGATATCTGACAGCTTTTTCCTCATTACAGGAGAATAATGGCAATATCGGGAAAGGAATTACCTTGCAGCCCAGTGAACAGAATCGAAACGAAACGAGCAAGCTCCGCTCGCACACCTCGCAGGTGTTGGTCACGCCCTTGCCGGGCCTGGGCTGAGGCCGCTCGTTCAAGAAAACAACCCTAGCGCTGTTGATGATGTAGGTCTGCACTCCTGTAATGTCCATGAACTTTTGAATCTCAGACACCCTAATCACGTCGTGGTAAGATGACCTCCGTATCTGAAAAAAAAAATAAAAAAAATACAATTGTCCCATCAGAACTAGCCCTTGTTTTCGCGGGAAGAAAAGACCCAAATGCCTAAACAGAGAGCAGACCTGTATGACTCGATGGTCTTTGTGATAAGCGAGGCAGAGAGAACAGAGAGCCCCATTCATGCAATCCAAACAGTACATATTGCATTCGCTCTTGTGGGCATCAGTGTGGAATTTGCATTGAACAAAGAAGCTAGTTTCGAGGAGGGGGCGAAGCCAGGAAGGCCACATGCTGACATCATCGGGACCTCCAGCTCCCTAGATTGATACAAATCAACAATGGTTAGAATTAGAAAGAGACAACAAAGCTAAAATCGGAAGAAAGAAATAAAACAGGGGAATGGAGAAAAACAGAGAATCTGAATGCGTTTGGTTGCAATAAATTTAATGAAATATCAGGAAAACATGATATTTGGTGCAACCAAACGCACCCTACAAGAGAGATTGTTGATTACCATGATTCTGCGATTCTTGGGTTTGATTTCTTTGAAAGTATGTTCTTGATCAATCGCCAGTTTGATGGATTGGAAGGAAGAAGAAAATCGGAATTCCAATTGGGTTTCCTCTCACTTTCTTTGGGTATTTGAAGATGGGAGGAGGAGGAGGAGGAGGAGGAGAGAGAGAGAAGAGAGAGAGAGAAGAGAGAGAGAGGGGAGTTCGAAGGGAATGAGAGGAATGGGCGTGGGTTCTTGTAGTGGAGGAATAGCGGTAGATGGGGTCTGATGGGTATTCGGTCGTTCTTATCTGCTCAAAGTCACGATCCGAACCTAGCTCCGAACCCGAACCAAGGCTGCTTTGATTGCAAGAAACCGACCTCTTTCTTTCTCTTTCTTTTTCTCCCTCTCTATAATGCATAAAGAAATTCAGAAAGGTTTTTGGACAGGAGCTGATTTAGCGATATTTGCCCACTTGTCTTAGTGGAATTATCTAGGAACAGTATACACGCGTTCTCTCCCTTCTGATAAGTGGGGCCCATGCTTAGGTAATCAGGACAATTCGTCTGTGTGTCCCACCGTAATGGAGAATTCCCCCATAAGTCTCTCAGAACTTAAGATCCCACCTACCAATGTAAGGACCATCTTCTCTTAATGCATACCTGAGTTTCGTGCCTCGCTCACTGTCAATCGATCATCCTTTTGACCCATGGTCCATCTGTGGAAAGAAAGTACAAACCAACGGTCTGGATTATTTAACTGTATGTCCCACTTTTCATATTTAAAAACGCGTGTACATGTAAAGACGCGGGAGTATGGCATTGTAATTTAGATAGAAAACACAACCTACTAGAATTTTTCTGGTATACATCGCGTGGTATTGCAATACTATACATCGGGAATTTATTCCTATAGATTTGGATTCTTTTCAATGACATGAACGGTCAATAGGATAAAGCTCGCATTGGATGGGGAATGGCTAAAATGAAGTCTCAGATTTCGAATATCATCCTTTTGATTATATAAAGGTCATGATAACCGTCCAATTAACCACAAAAGAGCCAAGTTATCAACGGTTGAAATCACCCAATTTAATGGCCTATTATTCGACCGCTCACTATCGTACAAACTGAGGCCGAATTCAAAGGCCAAACCTATTTAGCCTGCCTGATGAATGGACCTCCTTACATTTGCATGTTTTCATCTTTGCAGTTGGGGCCACCTAATGCATTTCTTAGATGTTTCAAACGCTTGTGTATGCTGCGTATAGATATAGATGTGGGTGAGGCTAGCGAACATCTAGACACCCATCAGATGGGCCTGACATGGACTAACATTGTGCACGGAGAACTTCTCCATATGAACGTACTTACCACATGAATACACCTCATGTGCATATTACCATCCTAGGGAATCACTAAAAGCCATTATCACTAAGAGTTTTTGAGGATAAGGGTGCGTTTGGTTGCACCAAATTTTATGAAATATGCCAGAATTAGATTAATAAATCATGAAATTTCATGATATTTGGTGCAACCAAGCGTTGGACGCGTACGCGTACACACATGAGAGATAACTTTCTCTAATAAGGTATTATGATGATATTACAAGAAATTTATACATCTAATTTGACAGTTGGATGATAGATATTATCATACATTTGTTAGGATTGACTTGAATTTGAAATTTAGAAGACATCCTATACAACCATAGCATGAAAAGTATCTACAAGACTAGGTGCATGGTATGCAAAACAAGCTGTTAATGTTTTTTTTTTTTTCTTTTTTCTTTTTTTCTTTTTGAAATGTATTAAATGGCCTTTTGAAGCACTAGGTTTGAAAAATAAATCAAATTAAGAAGTTAAAGA
This sequence comes from Liriodendron chinense, assembly GCA_003013855.2. Lineage (NCBI taxonomy): Eukaryota > Viridiplantae > Streptophyta > Magnoliopsida > Magnoliales > Magnoliaceae > Liriodendron > Liriodendron chinense. The sequence goes on along the minus strand of PVNU02000637.1, from coordinate 4,928,881 downwards.
TAGGAAAAAAGACCTAACATGAACCATAACTGCTAACCGATATAGTATAGTTTTTGCAACTCATTATTAAAATTGGTATTGTAAGATATTCTTGGAAAGCCATCGAAGAGCACTACAACCTTCCCAATTAATTAAAGGCCATTGTCCTTGAATAATTTTGCAAAATAAGGTCATTTTAAAAGTTAATTCAAAGTTGATCTTCTATTGCTTGAGTAAATTAAAACTTTTTATTTTAATTTCTTTTGGAATACAAAGAATCTAACTATAACTAAAGTCCTTATAAAATCATTTAAGAAAACTTAAGCTGGTTTACACCCAAGTCAATAGCTCAAGTGGCAGACTGGGGAAGATAGCCTTGTTTTAATACTGAGGTCGTGGTATCTATTCTCATAGTGGAAGGTGGCTAATATTGTGATGTAACTAATAGGGGTGGGAGGGTGTCTGAACTAACCCATTAAAAAAAAAGTTGGTTTAAAAATTATCACTATTTTTAATAAATTTTCTATATGAAAAAAGTTACAATTACATATAAAAGCACTTTTTTTTTTGGGTTAGTTCACACACCTCTTAGTCAGGTGATAATGTTAGCCACCCTCCACTATGGGAATCAATACCATGACCTCAATGTTGAAATGAGGTTATCTTCACTCAATTTGCCACTTGGGCTATGGACCTAGGTGTCATATAAAAACACATTGTGAAGGAACAATTCTCACCTCAATTCCTTGTAAATTTAAAGCTTACCATAGAAAAAGAAGATAATCTTTTCCACCCCTTTTACCCATACCCCTACTACCTAAAAATGGTACCATTTGCATTTGCATGGATCTTGTCAAAGAGCCATTAAATCGAATGGATAATAATAATGACTCATCTGCAAGCCCAACTGGAAGACACTCAGGCGTTCAACAACCGTTCGAAATGCTAAAGGAGATACACTAACCTACTGGTGGGTGGGTGCATCGTGTGACTAATCACATGGGCGTGTTGCATAGCTAACAGGGTGGGTGCATGGCATGACTAACAAAAAAAATTAAATGATAATAATGGACAACCATATATATCATATATTTATCACACAACCATTAGATTGGTAAACTACCAAAGAATATCTTTTCAATTCAGGACATCTCATTTGAGACAAAGACCCAGTTCATAGAAATAGTTAATCATTTTACATGGAAATAAAGCGATCGACAGCGAAATGTTACAAACCCAGTCAGTTAAATGATGCCAACCCTTTTATTAAAGCTTCATTCTGATAGAAGAACCTACTTCATATGAAGATTAGGTCCCCATGAGTACTGGATTTCCCACAAAAGCAACTCCCACACGTGGTTATTTTACTAAAGGGGTAGGAGACCCACCTAGTTTTCAATGAAGGATCATCCAACCATGTGCCCAATTTTCTGTTATATGATAAGGGTATATTCGTCATCTAAAAATACGAACTCCCATCTTTATATAGTTCCCTAACCTACGGTTGCTTTGGTGGTTCACCTTCCGTAGACCAACATGGAGACATCAAACGACAAATTCAACGTGGTATTAAATGCTATTAAGAAATAGCAGGTTTCAAGTTCAACCCGTTGGACCACAAGTTATGGGACACTCATTAAATAATCTACATCTTATAAGTGTATGAAAAATCCAACCCTTCCAATATGTTGGACCCTCCATGAAGGGTATCTAATGTGAAAATCAGCCTTGTATCATCATCAGTTGAACTGTATCATAGGAAACAATTTCTGGTCGTTGATAAATAGAAGAATGCAAGCATGGTGTTTTGTATGAGCGGATGTGGCTGATTTTTCAGAAGATGATCTCATGATGTGGCCAACCTATTAGACGGTTTGGATGTTGCATGGACATGAAGGTTGGAATCTATTTTCTGGATGGACGTGAACTTGTGGTCCAGCAGGATGGACTTGAGACCTTCTGACTAAGAAAATTATTTTGTAAAATTGTGGTGGAAATAGCAATGAAAATTATCACAGGATTAAAAAAAGAGAACCGATCACCGAGAGGCAAAGGTACCACAGCTTGCGGTACGGCATCATTGTTCCCGCCAAAATACCCCTTGTTTAGGAAATCAGTACCATGTAAATAAGACGCCCCACCATTAGGACAACCTTCCTTTAATATAAGGCAGATCTACTTACTAGGTTTGCCATAAGTATACAATGAGTCAGATTTAGGTTGTCCATGGATTCCAATGATGTGGCCCGGTTGACTACTAAAGGCCTGATTTTTGTGTCAGATGATCTTGATTATCGGGACTACTGTTTCCATGGTACTGATTTCCTACATGGGTGACGTGTTAGCAGGAACAATGGTGCGGTACCACATGTTGTGGTACATTACTTCTAGGTGATCAGTTATCCTTAAATAAATAATGCGTGCTGATGCAAAGAATCCCTTATCTCCCGACAACGACTAAAATTAAAAATGGTTGATGGATGCGGTCGCCGGTCGAGCCGGAAGAACGGGATACGGTAGAGCCATCTACCAGTGCAGAAGTGCCCCGTTAATGTATTAATCAGGGCCCTACATCTAGTGGACCTCAATATGAGTGGCATATATTCAAAGATACAAGTTCATCAGATTATCCTGTCAATTTAGACCTAAGATCAATTGTAGAAAACAAAATTAATTAATGGTCAAGATTAAGTGCCTAAAAATGAAGAAAGCTGAGGACTAGAATGGTATGATAGTTGTGATTTCCAAGCAACTGAAATTCCATGATCAGGCCCACTAGATGAGCGATCCCGATTGGCAGATGGATCTGACACGTATTGTGTGGAGAGATGGGCCTGCCTTATTCTGCTTCTCCCAGCTCTACCCTATCATATCCAAGTAATAGAAACACCCTCATACTCGAGGCTTTTCCACAAGAAGAACCATTTTAGGACTCTGTTCTCGTGACAATGTGAATAAAAATAATTAAGTCACAGACAGCATTATTATCAGGTAGAAGACTACCAAAACCACATTTCAAATGGCTAAGGGTGCGTTTGGTTGCGCCAAATAAAAAAAAATCATGATATTTTACATTTTTTTTAATTAGTCTAACTTGGAGGCAGAATAATTTTATGAAATTTGGTGCAACCAAACAGGCCTTAAATGAAACTGAATTTCCACTAAACGCATAATGAGAAATGCTCCAGTACTCCTAGAGCATTATAAATGATCATGCTCCTAATTGCATCTAGACACTAGATTGATCGATCTAAACTTTTCATTAGGTCTAACGCACATTTCATGGGCCACCATGAAAATATCACATTCATTTGACAAATATTAACCTTTTGATCAATAACCTTTTATATGGACGAACAAGATAATCTGCACAGAAATAGGTTCAATCAATAATTTGGTCCATATCTGTTAGACCCATCATGGATAGCCTATCATTCTAAGGGATCACTTTAGTTAGGCAAACATCACCATCAAGTCCATGGCTTCTGAAAGGAGGGCTACAGGAAATTAAAGCCAATACAAGGATGGATTGGTTCATCTGAGCAGTGCAATTTTTGCATCTGAACGCTGTAATTTTGCATGGTAGTGCATGAAATGTTTTTTAGACTTGATGGACGGTTCAGATCAATCAATTGGACTTTCCAAGTGAACCGATCACTAAAGCACTTCACTAATATAAAAATATAAAAATAAAACCAAAGCTTTTTAGCCCTTATGGCCACGTACAATGTCACTCACAAGCCTTTATTATTTCTTGATGAATGTATTCTCTTTTACATATGAAACATGTTTAAAAGATAATGATTATTAATCTAGTGGAGTAAAAAGTAACATATAAACGGACGGTTAGATAAAAAAAAGTTGGGGCAAGGGTTATGGTTAGACACAACTGGGCCCACCCAATTGAACGGCTTGTATCTTTCACACATGTACAAGCATTTTGATGTATGGTCCTGGGTTGTACAGTCAAGTGAGATTAGAGAACCTCCTGCATTTCAATCAGTCTATTCATCTATAGGACATTTTAATGATTTTATCAACAAAATTAAAGAGAAATGACTACTTACAGCGCATATGACCAGTCATACACAGCCCTTTCTTTCCCGCCAATGTGTAACAGATGCAGCGAATCTGAACCATTCAAAATGCGGACTACACCATGTTGACCACCTCTGATTTACTCTTCAGATGGGATACAAGTTCGAAATCAATCGCTCTGTTGGTAGTATGACTTAATTATGTGTGGCTCACTCAATAAATTCATGGACGTAATTTTCTTACCAATATGAGTTCAAGGTGGTTCCCACGTTTTGCAAGGACAGGATTTCTACACATAGAACACGTTGGTGGATAGAATGTGTAGATGTGTAAGGAACGTATGAGGTTCTTCATCAAAATTGAAATTTCCAATATTTTTTTGGGCAAAGCCCACACGCTACGTTTGCGTTACGCACGCGTAGTTGCAAGTACATGTTGTCTTAACGTCTCAATAAGACTATTTAAGAAGGCTAGACCCTATTGAATGCCATGTGATGATATAGGCCGTTCATTTAGAAGGACCCACGTGGAAATTCTTCACCGCCCATAAAATGCTACTTAGAAACAATGGTCCAGTTTCAAGAAATGTGTACAGATGGTGAGGATTTTCGATTTGTAATTTTTTCCATATGGCCATCTAGGTAAGGACTTCGTAGGCAAACGGTCTGGATCATGTCATGGTCGGGAAGGGCATGGGGCATGTGGCTTTTATTGAATTGATATTTACACCCACCCTGCTTTATTTTTAGGTACCACGGTTTTCATTTTGGAATGGGAAGAGTACAAAAGTACATTATTTTAAAGACATAAACAGGGGCTCTCGACCATTATTATGGGGAGAAAAAAGAAAAAGGACTGAATAAAATGTGAATTTATTACGAGTTACTCCATTGTGGCAATTCATCCATGATAACGTTGATACCATAATCCCGACCATCCAAACCATCTGCACAATTGCGAATGGACTACTGCCCAGAACTCACGCTTCCTGATGATATCAACCGTCAGATCTTATCCACTTCGAACGTGGACCCTGACCACTTTCTTTGTGACCATTCATCTGACATCAATCAATCATATGGTTGGGACCTTCATATCAGATTGATGATTCATTTCTGAGTCATTCATGATGTTCTTCATATTTGGACAATCTGGAATGCCTTGCAACTGTGCCACCTGTACCGTATATGAGTTGCCACCGTTTATTAAGTTGTGCGGGACAAACACGGAAGTCCTCCTTGAAAAAGAGAAGGGACGGGGAACCCGGACCTGGTTGCTTCGGTGTTGACTCTAGCGGGTCAAACGGGGCGTTGAAGGCCGCCGGCACGGCACACTGAGAAAGACCAAGGAAAGAGCGTGAGTCACACCACGTCACCGCGTGCCGAAGGGGCCGGAATCGTCCCACAACACCTGCTGTGCGCAGCGCTTAAAGCACCCCAAGCACTGTGGGGTCCATCATGTTGTCTATGTGAAATCCACGCCATCCACCAGACGATAGCCATTATTTTTACTGTACATTTTCAGTATAAGACCAGTTAAAAACTCATATAGACAACACCAATGGGAACAATGTAAAATTGCTACCAAAACAACTAAGTTCACACGGTGTTGCTCGCAAGAGTTATTTATCAGTATTATTTTGTGTCTTATCTCATTAATATGGTGATTTAGACATGATTAACGGGTTTGATGAAGGATACAAACCACGTAGACACCCATACACAATCCTATGGTTGGCATACCATCCCCATTGCTCAATGTGCTATGGCCCACTTGAGTTGTGGATCCTGTTGATTTCTTTTCGTAGGGCCTAGCATCAAGGGTGGAACCTGATAGACCGAGTGGATTTTACATACAAAACATGGTGGCCCCCACGGGCTCGCGTGTTACACGCACCGCGTAAAATAGGCATTGCAGAGGATTCCGGCCCGCGAGTAACCTGCCACGCGCACTCTCCCTTATGGGCCCCACCTTGAGGGGGCGTCTCTCCAGCCTCCGAAGCGCATTCCCACGTGAGTTTAACTGCCCTGGATAGGTTGCCTCCCAAGAAGTGGAAAATACGTAAATACCCATCCATGAATTTCAAAATGACTAAGATCGTCCATTTGAATGGTGTGAAGAACAGGAATGCCGTAGGATCCATCCCTCTGCATTGGACTTGGAAGGATTATCCATCAATCCGAACCGTCCAACTAGTGGACCTCATTATGGATGGACAATGCTCCAAAAATCATACTTGCGAGGCGACCGTAGCTATCATTTATCTTTACTTCCTCCACTTAAACTGCTTTTATTTCTCACCCTCTATTTGATGGCAGATGGCAAGAATCATCTTGAATAATTTTCCATCCATATTGGGTCTTACTGGATGTACGATCCTAATTGAAAGACAACCATGCCACGTGTAATGTGGCAATATGTCTCTTTTTTCGGTTTTTCTGGCTCTTGGTATCATCTTCCTTGGAATGATTAAATTACTACGATCCCGTTGAAAGCGTCTTTACAAAGCACTTTGTGTTTTGTGGAGAATGATCACCTAGGTTTTTTTAAGGGATGGTGATCACAACAAGTTCGAGCTGTGTGGGGGCCCACACTGACTTGTATATATGCTGTCCCTCCTCATGTTCACACCGTACAGCCAAAGCAACATCACGATCCAAAACTCAAGGTGGGGCACACCAGAGGAAGCAACGTGCAATCACGCCTAAAACATACGAATTCGTGTGGTGCAGATCACCTAAGTTTTGTAATGACCTTATTGGTGCGGCCCTTTGTCCAGGTGTGCGCACCTGATGACTGGCTTGGATGCAATATACAGAACACGTACAGTGGACCCACATTCCATCAGGTGGGTGTCGACCATTGCTCCCTTTGGTGTGGCCCATCTGACGTATGAATCATGCTGAATTTTTAGATCTAGACCTAGCAGGATAAGGGCCCATCTAATGTACGGGTTGGGTGACACTGAAACGTCACGGTGGGCCTCACACAGCTACAGTGTATGGTAAGCTACAACAGACAAGGTATTATTGTAATCATTAACCTTTTTTTCTTTTCCCACCTCGATCGCCTGTGTGACACACATGAATTCTAAGTCGGCGCCTACTGTCATGATTAGTGAATGGGCCATAACTGAAAATTTCATTAGTTAGACAGCCTTAACCGTAGGATCAGGGACCCACTGGTGGACAGCCGAAAGCAAAAATTAAGGGGAAGTCTTTATTGAACAATCAATAATCCTTCATTAATCGAATAATCAAAACTCACTCAATACAATTTTGGGCGACAATTTGTGGATGGTGGACCCTCTGGAATGGATGGTCTCTATCTCAGTCATGTAGAATTAGTGACTGATGGTATGCAAGTGTTAAAAAGTCACCATTTCCGCCTCCATGATAGTTTCCAAAACGAGCCAAAATTTTCATAAATGGCTGCGCGAAATCTAGGAGATGTTACTACCAACAATTCTCATTGAGAGAATGGTAATTTTTAGAATATCTCCTTCTGTTGTATGGGCACAACTACAAGATCAAACTGATCAAGCAATCCTACCCATCAAGCGAAGGAATAAAAGAGCAGGCTAAAAGACGAAAAGAAATACCTGCATTCAACAGGCAAAACCCGCCATTGGACGGTTGTGATTGCCAAAGCAGCATGATTTTTGAGATAAGGACTCTCCACTGAACAATTGTATTTCTATTAGGTTCGAGCTTATCATATTAAGAAAGAGAAATGCTCCGATGATCTGAGAGCACTCTTTAAGTTATAGTGCTCCTAATTGCATCTGTTCACTTGGACGGTCCAATTCATCAATCTGAGCTGTCCATTAATTCCAGAACACATTTCACAAACAACCATGCAAAATTCACACCGATTGACAATCGGAAGATCCGACCATCCTTGGTTTGGCCTTATTTTCTACAACCATCATTGTTGCAAGCGATGGATGGTTGTGATTGTCTAACAAAAGTAATTCTTTAGAATCACAAGCAATCCATGATGGGCCCTAATAAATAGATGGATGAAAATGGTATTTGGACCTATTTTCAAGAAAGCAGTCTTGACCGTCCATACTAAATATTCATTAGATGGGTGTGATATTGTACATTAGCCCATGATATGTGCCCTGGATCTAAAGAAAAGAACCTAGATCAATTGATTGGACTAAGTGTCCCAATGGAACTAGGACTATAACTTGTAGTGCGATCTGACAGCACCTGAAGCAGTTATCTTTAAAAAATTCTCATGTGCTATCTGTGCCAATGCTAAAAATTGTACGCTTATTAGTGGGAGTAACTTTACAATTCTGTAATTAGGGTTCCTCTGTTTTTATATTATTAGGTAGACTGTGCTTGTTTTTAGAATAAAGTAACTGCATGAAAGTTACAAATAGTCTATAGTTAGTATTTATATATCATTGTGCCTTGTGTCAAAGCACGTGGCATGGGACGTGCCGACAAATATATAATTTTGGACATGTACACGTGCCAGCAGGTCTCTATATATACTGTCAAACTAATGAGTATAAAACTCAATTTACAACATCTTGCTTGCTTTGGTTAACTTGGATTAAAATCATTTTACAGTAAATTGACTAATTGACACTGACTTCACCTAGGGCTGCACCTGGCCCTAATTTTCAGGTCCAAGTAATTCTAGCCCGTGCTTGACCATATTCAGCAAAATATGGCCCAAAAAAATTTAATAAAAAAGGAGAAGAGGGTAGATGAAATTTTCTTGTTAGATTTTGTGGCGATCATTGAAAAGATGCATAAAAAAATCGGTCAAATAAATGAGAATGTGAAAAATTGGGAGAAACAAGGATCTGGCTTCAGTAAGTTTTTTTTTTTTTAATTAAAAAAACATTGTGAAAACGACAGCTACATATGTGCATGCATCTAGGGGTATATCATATATAAATAAAGGTTAAAATACAAAAAAAAATCAATTCAAACGATATGACTTTTGTATCACGAGCAATTGTGCTTTGCCTCTTTCAAATCCTTCATTTCAATTAATTCTCATATGGATTGATATATTCCTATTAAAAAAATTCATATTCTACTTAATTTCATTAATATGTGGCTACCTTTAATTTCTACCATTTAGATGGCTGCTGAAAGCTTTTTTTTTTTTTTAAATAAAATTTGTTTTTTCAAAAGAAGAAAGAAACGTGTTTAATTCGGTTTGTCTAAAAGAAAAAAATTTCTTTCAGCTTAAAATCACATCTAGTGTCGACCATTTCTCTATCTTTAGCTCTACAATTTACGAACCATTCTTTTAAGACCGGTTATGGCCCACAAAATCAGTGGTTCCGATTGCCACGTACGCATGCCAGTGTAGTATTGTCCACGTGGACAGTAAGGAGTTATCACTTCCAACCACCCCACAGTCACGTGGAAAATGGAAATTGGAATTTCTCGTGATGTGTGAACAAGATTCTATGTGGTTGCCAGAGAGTTTTCTAATGAGAAATGGCCTGATCTAAATGTAGAATCCAATCCGTTGGAAGGGCGGTATACACCATGATGATAACCTGATGTGAAAATCAGGCCCATCAACTCATCTATTGGGACACATCTTCAAACTCAATGGAAAAGTTCACTGTAATGGTCTCGCCTAACCATTGAGTGGTTCGGCATGATTTTCATATCTACGAAGAAGCAAGATGCGATTCGCTTTTTGCACGGATTGGATTTTATTTATTTATTTTAAATGCGCCATGTTGGCAGGAAAAAATGGCTTACGGCATCAGATCACTTCTCTCTTTTCAAATATCATAGTGCATGTGGTTTCCTAGCCCTTTCTGCCCACCATGAGATGATCCAGACCATTTAACTACAAGCTCCTATAGTATAATTACAATGTATTTAGAATCTCACTGATTGGTAAACATCAGCGTCCTTTCAAATGGCCGTTATAAACTGCTTTTCTGGAACGTTATTTCCAAGTCACTTTGTATGGATGAGTCTGTGATGGGACAGAATTCTTCTATACGAACCATCTAGGGTGGGAATTTTTAGATGAACGGTCTTGATCATCATAAGGTGGGGCAGATTGAGCATGCTGGCGAGACTCATGCTCGGAAACCTAGTCTCGTGTGAATTCACCTCAATTGGGTAAAAGGCAGGAGACAGAAAGGGGGTAAAAGGCCCAAGACAGTAAGGATCATCTGGATGAATGTAAATGAGGCAAGTTATAAATGAAATTGTATGTCCTAAAATGCTTACCACCTTTCCCCCCTTTTCATTAATTTGCTTGCAAAAGTCATAGATTTCATTTGCTGGCAAATGGCTTACTAGCAAGAAGCCTCCAATGGCTCTTTTTTGGAAGGAGGGGGGATATATGCACTTCCCTTTCTCTATTGTATTTGAGAACTCGGCTACCCCAGCAATAACAGCACATTTTGTTGCTAACCTTATGAAAGGGCATTGGAATTCGCGAGCCTACTACTATATATAGCTCTATTGCTTGGTTTTATGTAGTGATTAACTCTAAGCTTCAGTGAGATGGGTTTAACTCAATTATCCACTTTAAAATTCACTCTTATATGATATTTGAATGTTTTCTAATAAATAATTACTCTAAACTATTTCAAACATAAATACACAATTACAAAATATAAATCATTTACAAACTATCCAAAAACAGTAAAACATTTATAAAAGTTCTCATTTAGTAAATCTTTCACGGGATAAAAGTTTCATTTTTTGATACCCACAAAAGTAGGGCGCCCCACCGTTTACACCCTACCCTGCCTGTCAGAAAAAAAAAAAAAAAAAAAAAAAAAAAAAAAAAAAAAAAAGGATCGATCTGATGGTCCAAATTCAACGCACATGTGTGGTTGTGTAAACGAGTGCACTGCTCTGATTTTTATAAATGGCATGACCACAGTGCGCACTACCAACTACCTGCATTCTGCCAACAAAGGTAATGGCACTCCACTTTTTCCAGCATGCCACTTGTGAAGGAGAAGGTCATCGGTACCATGAAAACGGTAGGCCCCACCATGAAGATCATCCTTATAAAAACAACAGACTGATCCACTCACTAGACGGGTCACACATGCATGTTAAGTCAGACCATTAGTTGTCCATTGATTCCAATGGCGTGGTTCATCTGTTGAATGGACCTCCTAATTTTCGTACCAGGTGATCTTCATGGTGGGGGGATAGAATTTCGATGGTACAGATGTCCTCCACAAGTAGTCTGTTGGTGGCAAAGATGGTACGGCACCACAAATTGCAATGCCGCTGCTGCTTCTATAAAAACCCATACATCAATGGCTGTCATTAAGCTTCTTGGAATAAAGTCGTTATTCTTCTTGCAATCATAGAAAGTTACACTTGATATTTCTCAAAAGTGGGCTGGATATTCGTTCGAGTCGGACGTGGATTGGGTACTACCGCGGGCTGTGCAGAGCTCGGAACAGGCTGGGCTCTGAATGGCCCACCGTGACTTGTTGATTTATCCACATCGTCCACCCATTTGGTCATATCGTTTTAGGAATGAAACCAAAAATGAGCTACGTCCAAGGCTCAAATAGACCACACCAAAGGAATCAGCTGTGGATAATGACACTTACGGTTGAAACCTTCCTACGTCCTACCCTGATGTTTATTTGCCATCCAACCTGTTCATAAGGTCACATATATCTAGATGAAGGTAAAACAAAATTATCAGCTTGATCCAAAACTCTTACGGTCCCAAGAATTTTTAATGGTGGGTGTTTAATCTCCACTGTGTGGTCAACTTGAGCCTTGGATCTGCCTCATGTTTTTGAATTATACACTAAACGATATGGCTAAATGGATGGACGATGCGGATAAACCCATACATCACCGTGCGCTTCTTAGAGCACAGACAGTTCCGGGCCTGGTACAGGGGGGTAGTACCAATCCGCTTCCGTTCGAGTCCGTGTAAGCTACGTGTTTCATGATTCCCTTTGTTGCTTTTTCCATGATATGAATACACGATTAGACTGGGCCCCAGATCCCTCACCAGTCAGAAAATGAAAGGCCCAGATAAATTGCTTTTGTTGCTTATCACGAATTTAAATGAAACCCAGTGCTCTTGGATCACATTTGCCAGGTGTCCAAGGCCCTGATTTTGAACAGCTCCGACTGGGCTTCTGTGCTGGCCTAGTACCGGACCAAACATAGGCCCTCTTAAAGGCCAAGAAGTCAGGCCAGCCAAACCTTTGATATATACGATTTTTGGATGATGGCCTATCTGTGAAGCGTCCTACAATTTGAACGTTCATTTTGAGTCAATGTATGTCGAGTGTACATTTGTGAGTGCCTGCATATCAACCAGCACACCCTACCATAGTCCAACTAAGGTACCCGCACCGCACCACCTACATGGCAGCCTCATCCGGCACGGTCCTTCACCCGCAGCAGAGGTTCCCACCTAGCATGCGTGTGGGACAATATCACGTGACCTTATGTGAAGATGGCCAGTTCAAATCACGCCAATCGACTCACCATCCGGGCCACATGTGTGTGATTGATTGTGATCCGTTGGAACGTTTCTTTCAGACCCATCATTGTTTTCATGGAGGGATGGCCTTTGAATGATGAGTGGACTGGCCTGAGATTTAATCCAGATTATCTTAAATGTGATGTCCACCTTATGCATGGTTTAGATTTTTCACATGTGTTCCAGAATTGCCATGTGTAAAAGTGCGTGTAGGGCTAGCACACCTCTTTGAAGCCACACTTTCCAATATGGTATAGTATGCATGTGTAAGACTACACCATCCTGTATTACTTTCACCGTGATGCGGGCCAAAAAGTATTAAAGAATGGACACTAAAAGCTTCACAGCGGATCCAGATTCAATGTACATTTGCATCCACATTATTAGATGATATCTTAGGCCCAAGTCTAACCTGAAGAAAGTAATGAGGCCCGACCGCTCCCCACATCTATTTCTATTGAACAGTGTTAGCTTGCTCCAAGAAATTTTATGATATTTGGTGCAAGCAAAGGCACCTCAAATCAACAACTAATAGTATGGACTATTAATTCATAATTATATCAGTAGGGCATAGGTCGCAGAACACATGCATAGAGACAAGGAAGATGCATATGTGGAAATGCCCAAAAAACACACTAATTTTAAAATTTCCATGAATGAAATTACCTTGAACATTGGTAATTACAAACATTTTCTTAACTGCATGGAAACACGCAAGAAGAATGGGAAAAACCCACCAAAATTGTATATTCCCAACCATAAGGGAAGAAAACATTGTACGGACCATACACCCTCTAGACTTGGTCAACTCAATTTCTTAAAAGATAGGGATTTATCCATACTAGAGTTAAGAGGAGAGAGAGAGAGAGAGAGAGAGAGAGAGAGATATGTCTAAAATCAAAACCTTTTACTCTTTTGTCATAGTAGAAATAAGAGATGTACTAAAACACTAAGTTCCCTCCTAATAAGAGAATATGAGACTATAATCCTCTTATGGATGAGATAACAGTACCAAATCTACAAGTGACTAAAAGCAATCATTCCAATCTTTAACCGCTTATCCTAAACCATTGATCCTGTCATTTATGATATTACCTATTTCTATGGCCCAATCTTAATTAATTTTATTACTTTCAAGTGCTTCTGACATAACTGAATATATGCGCATGGCTTTGAGAATGAATCCCAAAGTAATGTTACCTCATCCTGACCTTATCACGTATCGTACAATAATAATGATACATAGTTACCTATAAAACCAACATACTTATACAACGACTAGATTAGAATTGATCTGCAGTTTGTAGGTAAGTACTGGTCTAGCTGAACATGTAGCTTGATTCACATATTACAAATGATCAAGCATTCGCTGCCTATGTGATCACCATGTGCGATCCATCGGATCAAATAATAATTTATCCCCATGGTAAAATTTAAGGTTACACAATCTAACTGAGTACGAAGCTGATTATGCCAATTTCTATAAAATCTCATCCAGATCATTTTATAAATCAGAATAAAAATACATTTTTTATGTACAATATGCATTACTCTTTTTAATTTTTTTGGCATACCTGAAAAATGATCTTGCTGTGTGAGAAGCGGCCTTTAATCGACAAAGTTCTTCCGCATCTTATCATGATGACCAATCTAAATATTCACGTGCAATATAGGTAGTTCAACCACAGCTCTCAAGTGCACACACCAAAAATTTAGTGTGAAGCTATTTGATGTCATCTGATCAGGCCCAGATAGTGATGAGAGGCAGGGCCCCACCTAGAAATCCCAAGCAGATCCCATGCCTTAAGAAGGTGATGCATGCCAGCCCAAGATCACCACCTTTTGATCGTGACCACACAACACAACTATAGTGCAAGTTGGTAGACTCTACGGAGTTTCAACAAGAGGTCTTGGTGTCGAAAACCCACCAGGGTGAAATTCCTGCTTACTGACAGCACCAGTGGGTGCGTTGCATGACTAACTGGGTGGGTGGGTTGCATGACTGACCCAAAACAAAAAGTGCATGTGAGCAATGAGCATAGCTGGATGTGCGTGCTACATGATAATCCACAAACGTGAGAAAAGCATATATTTTCCTGAAAAGGAAGACAGACAAGGCTCACTGCACTCGTTTGCCTAAACAAGACCAACCGATATTTGAGCATGATTTTGTGCTATTACATGCACGTACAAAACTGCAAACACATGGAGAATATCTACGCATCTAACTACTAATAGAATTGTGAACGTTTGGATGTACAATTGAGTTGAATTACGAAAATTATCTACACCCAAACGTTAATGATGTTTCCCACCATTGTTGGTCAGGAAGTAGCCATCAAATCGCAGTTTGCAGCCAAACGTTTCCACACGAATGCCAGGGACATTCTATTTTGTTAAATTTTATTGGTTAATCTTGTGGATCCCACGCGAGCGGCCACTTTCTTTAGGTTTTACTTTGATTGTTTTAAGAAATAGAAATAAAAATAAAATAAAATTGTCCAGCCCCACGTGCAATTGAAATAATAAAGTAGCTAGGTTGAGAATCTCTTTCTTTAGCTATTAAAAAAAATTGTTTTAATATGAATGCTACGGAAGGAAATAACAGTAATGTAATTTCCAGAACGTAATTTAATTAGACACTGCATCTGCATGCAAACAAGCCCTGGAACACACACACACAGGAAAACGCATTTCCATGCTATGGAATCATAGACACGTGCTTTGTAGGAGGTAATTCGGTACCAAGATGCAATCAAATGGCTAAGACACTGAGCATAGTGCAATCAAGTAGGGGTGCAATGGGCCGGGTTCTGGCCAAGTTGGGTCAGCCTCAGAACTTGTTTACTAAATTGGTGAAGAATTATTGCTCAAACCCAACCCATCTCTTGGTCCACTTGAAATTCATCAAGCCCAAGCCCAATGAACTTAAAATCCATAAAGCCCAACCCCTACCTGACCCGACCAACTCAATTTTAACTGGGATTGGCTTGACTAACCCAACTCAGCTTTAAGAATGGAAAATGAGACGCACAGCTTGGCCCAATCAATGGATAGCAACATACATGAACAAATCAACTAAACATTTTTTTACACTGTTTTGGGTTTTGGGCCACGTTGGTCATCTAGCTCCACATATTAATATCGTATGTAGATGGGTCGTTGGGTAGGGTTCAACCCAAGCCTGACCATTTACTTAAAGGGCCACGCTCCAGTGGTGCCGTCATCCAAGCTGGTTTTCAACTTAGGTGGGTCAGGTGCAAGTCAAGGCAAATCAAGGGTGGGCATTCCCTCCCAAGTTGTTTCCCTGTTATGTGGCCCACCTGAGCTTTGGATCAATCTGCCTGATACTGCCGTAAACTGGTGGTACCTGTACCGCTGGAGTGCTCCCCACACTCAATTGGGTCACTTTTTCTAGCTTGAGCCTGACCAGCAACCCACTTGGCTTGGTTCGAATCCACCTCAAAAGTAGGTCAGTCAGTTGACCCATGGGCCAACCCGACCCATTCCCAGCCCCAATCGACCAACAGGTGGGACCGGATGTTCAGTTGAATGTGTCATGTGGTGCAGTGGCATACTCTTTCAAAATACCTACACACGAATTACCTGCAAGCAAAGCACGCAAAGGTCGAATGGGATTAACATCCGACTCAAAGCTTCCAATCATCCACGAATTTGTATACAGTTTCGTATTTCCACTCGGAATATAGAATCCACACAACTGACAATCTGACCCATTAAAATGGCATTCGGCAATGCCACAATGCTGGGCCAGCTACAATTGCACAGATGGACCAATCTGGCCCATTAAAATTCCAGCCCAATCTGATTTTAGGTGCAATTTGCGTCCCTTCGTGCTAATTCGACCATAAACCCATTAAGAGCTATCTAGCTTGAGTACTCCGTGAACGGGTGAGAGAGGTTCCAGCCCGTCGTCCTTATCTTTGTTCAAACCCAAACACGTTTTCGAAGCCTATTCACACTTGTCTGGGCTCAGGCCATTTGGCACGATACTTGGAACTCTGTCTATTGATCCAGACCGTCCAAGTAGATCCTTTCTTGTAGATGGCTCATGGTTGAAAATCACAAGGCATGGAGTCGATGGACAGTCCTAGTCACCAGTTTTTACATGTTGAATCTTGACCGTTAACAATTTTCTATCTTCACCGTCCATTTTGAAGGCCACTATTATCCGTCTGTTTGTTGTGATTATCGATGATGGTTCGATCACGTGTCGCTTGTCAGGTACTGAGGGATAAACACCTTTCTCTGATCCAACACGACTGACAGTTCCAACCTTTCATTACATCATGATTCGTTATGAACTAGCTTTTCAATGAAATTATTTGGGAGTCCTTGGCTCCTTGCATGCTCCAAGGAGAGAATGAACCTGCATCTATTGAGAATGAATCCGCACATTCTCGGGATTAGCCCCCCTCAGACAGCGGCCTGGATCACAGTACCATGGGCCCCACTTGTACAGCCCGAAAGTTGAATGTTATTGGGGACATGATCATATAATTCTTCTTCACAGGATTCGGGTAGGGAAAGCATGTGATGATATGGTACCATACAATACATTGCATCGAGCACTTAGCACATTGCTAATGACATGAGAGAGTGTCCAAAATGTGGGGACCATATGGTGGTGAGTCATCCACCTTACAAATGGCATACGCCCAACATAACATAGTATACCGATGAAATGAGGCAAATGCAGGGCACCATCGAAGCCTTGCGACATAGATGTTGGATTCACGGAACGGGGGCGTAAGCTACGGCTGGAAAAGAAGAACGAATAGAGCCAAGTGCAGAAGCCACCAGGGCTAGGAAATTTTGTAGATGTGATTCGCAGAGTAAGTGGCAACATGACAAATGTGTGAGAGATCTCAGCCATTCATCTGGTAAGGCCCACCATAAACATCCACTAGCCCGAAATCAAGCTAAATTTTATTCTTTGGACTACATGTGAATTCAAGAATCGCAGCACACTTGGACGCAAATGGGGCATAATCATATAAAAGATGACGTGTCATAACTTATCTTACCAGATATTCTAAGATCTAATATAATCTAAATTTACAGTGGTATGTTGAGCTGTCATACATACGTGTAATTTATCAACTATCCTAACAGTGGGGTCATAATCATAGTTTCCAAAATTAGTTACGTAGCAGCCGTACTATAATAGTGAGTACCATTATGCTATGTGGGACATAACAGCCGTTACGGAGAAAATGATTGTGATAGCCTGTCCTGTCGTGTGTGTGTGCGTAGGCTGTTACAATTAAAAAGATGGCCATAACAGCCGTTACGTAATAGTGAAAAGGCCATCGTTATTTATTTCCTATTTTGTAATTTTAGGCCACAGATCATAAGGTTAAGATTGTCCAATTGAGAGGCAAAGTCTATCCATCGTTGGCCCTAAGGGACCAAATATTTGAATTTTTGATCCATGGGCCCTACTTGTCTAAGAGTAGGAAGCTGAGTGGAAAGCCATGCATGGTTTGAGTTATTCCTCTTCAACTATTGTTTGTGGGAGGAAATCCTTTCAGTGCTTTTGTGCGCTGCGCATTCAAGCCAATTTTTTCAACAAGTAGATCAAGAGATAGATAGAGAAACGTTTGTTGAATTCTTTCTTTTGTAACATCAACATACAGTACTAATGCAGTACATTACAGAAAATGATATGGTCTTTACCAAAAGAATGGTATTGATGTGCTGATTCCATTTCTATCAAATTGATGGTGGGTCCATGATGGCATGTGGGGCCAATATAGGGACCTTTTTTTTTTTTTTTAAAGTAATGAGATATTCTTTGTGGATCCACTTCCTATCATTTATTTATTTATTTTGTTGTGTTTTGTGATCTTGTCGAATATTGGGCCATATCAAGCGAGCAGTTTGCTCCATGAAAGTTATGTCCGATTCTTGAGGCAACGTTTTCTGTTAATCTTGATGGTTGATTAGTGGACCACTATCTGGATGGGAAATAGTGCATAAAAAATCATGGCAATTGAACAACTCTAACCATCCATTTGTTGAGAGTTTTGCTAGTTGGATGTATGGTTTTTAAATTTAGGGAAAGTAGACTTATATGGTTTAGTCATGGGCAATGGTGACGAAGAACTGCACAGGTAAGGAGCAAGTTGGCTCAATCTAAAGGCTGAGGCAAGAGGAGACGCTAAGAAAAGACTTGACGGCCTGTGGTTTATGTAGGATTGGGCCATTAGGTTTTCAGGCATGGCCCACTTTGGACCTGGCTTGAGCTAGAATATTAGGCCCAAGGGCGGGGCTCGAATTTAAAATTTAAGCCTGTTTTATAACTTGGCTGGGTTCATGCTATGTTTAAGAGCCATAAACCCGGCCCATACCCGGATTGACACAGACCATTTAGCATTTCAAGTGCATTTTTGTTGTATACCATGCATGATGGGGCAAACTTAATGAGCCCGTAAGTGGGTGGCCAGGCTTAGGCTGGACTTAAGCTTGGCCTGTGTTTAATCATCGGGCTGGCTCAGACCTAGGTTTCACTTTCCAGCTGGGCTTGTTGAAAACCCAATCTTTAAGGCTGTCAACAGGCCAAGCATGGGCTGGGGTTGTGGACTAGGCCTATTCAAAATGTTGATTCTACTTGGGTTTGGCCCGGCCCATAACTGAGGGTATGGTCCCTGATGGCGTGGAAAGGTGGGACAAGATTCATGTTATTGTCTCAGTTATGATAAGGCTTTGTTTCTTTTGTAGGCTACTGATGGAATGGATAATAAGGTCCAATCCAACTTTCCTTTTTTCCACTTGCTCTTCGCGAGATGGCCCACTAGATTAACACTAGTTATCAGAATATATGTTTATATTCTGCATGTTGGGCCATCTCGCGATCTGCATGTTGGGCCTTTAATAATTGCGACACGAGTAGTAAGGGCAGTTATTTGATACTCTTGCAGAGTGTGATGGTTGATACTCAGGCACTTAGAAACGTTCACCTCTCATGCACTTATTCAAATTATACAAGCCAAAGTGTCGATCCACTATAGATAGGTTTTAGCCCCGGAATCTGATGGGTTGAATAATCGGTAAGTTCAGATTCCTGGACACTTTTTTGCTGATTGTCTTTCATTTTGACCATCCTGATCTATTGGTCATAGGGCCTTAATTTTGACGGTTTGGGTTAAGGGACCACGCCCCCAACGCAGGACCAATAGGTTTGACGGTTCTGATTAAGTGACCAGAATGATAAATGTGCAGTCTCTGTGTGCATGAGTAGGGACGATCATAATCTGATGGCTACGATAACAATATAGGTACAATGGGGCCCTGCCATGTGATGTGATCTAAACGTTGATTTCATGGGCCCAATGCCCATTCACCAAATATCTCAACGAGCGATTCCCAACCTTGCTATCGCTGGTACCTGACAATCAAGTAGACCGTAGGTGCATGGTCCATCTGTAGCTGAACCATGATCAATGGTGTGAATATGGAAGCCCACACTTGTACGAACAAAAATCAAAACGACCTGCAGCCGACCTCAGCGTTGAAACTAGGTTATCTTCACTCAATCTACCACTTGAGTTATGGATCCGAGTGTCACGCAATATATGTTTGTTTTTACTTGAATTGCATCCCATGCATGGGCGTGTGCAGCGACGGGCAGACTATTACGGCTCAATATTATCCAAACAGAGCACCTTTGACCTCAAGCATAGAGATAGATTAAGAGGCTAATAAAAATTATTAACCTGACATTGATTCAATCACTTATAATAAAAACTAGATAATCTATGTGGGGGAGAGTATATCCTTCTAATGTACTCTTTTTACCTTTCAGCCGAAAAAACTTCTTTTAATAACAATTGATCAATTAACACAACATTCGAATGATAAATAATAAATAATTGTATTTATCAAAGATAAACACTTATATATTAAGGAAACAATTTAGCAATCTAGTGAGCTTATATATCGAGGTGTAAAGAGAAGGTCGTCTTTAGTCTAACGACTTAGGCATAAACAAATGGAATTGCACTAAAACTAAGCTAAAGTTGGCATGGCATAGCAGGGTAGACAAATTAGCTTATGCTACACCTAAGCTAAAGATGGTCTAGCATGGGAACATAGATAGACTAAATTACACTAAGAGCTAAGCTAAAATATAAACAAACATAACTATCGTTGCCTTATAGAATTGTGTTGCGTTGGGTTGGCAAGGGCCCGCAGCTCCTCGATCTTCATTCTATTTATAGAATTTCAAAGTAGTCACTAAGAGAGATCTTCATAACTCCTCCTCAGGTCTGCACTACCACATGTAGACAGTTGTTATCCTTTATTCCACTTGAGCATGTAGTGTGTGCTTTGAAAATCAGCCGACTTCATGTTATAGTTATTTCACTGCATAGATTTTTGAGCAATTTCAGCCATAAGTCTCTTCTATATGATACTATAGTGAATATATTATCTAAATCCATAATTAGCTATGATCGTATTTTGGTCATTATCTGTTTTCAACCATGAGGTCACTAAGTTAAGTAACCAACTTTATCAGGCCAGTAAAATATATGACACGCTTCTCCGAAAATTGCTAATTAGACTAACAGTCTTGACTACTCATGAGTTTTTGGATTCTTATCACATTTAGCGTTAAACAAACTAAAATGATCTTTTGTTCTTCTTTCATTGACATTTCGCTACCATGCTTTACCATCTGTGTTGCTAAATCTAATGCGACCACGTCAGGCTATAAACACCCACCTTGAGCAAAAACGGTCCAGCATGACCTATTTATGGGTGGTAATGGCCCCACGTGGACTATTTGTAGGTGTGGCCCTTGCTTAAAAGCTGACTTTAGTATCGACGCCGATCGTATGGCTCGGCATTCATTGTACGACCGTACGGATTCGACAGGGTATACTATAACTTGTAATGAGTATCGAAAACAATTACCAATCGGCCATTGCCGGAGCAGGCAGACGGTAGGACGAAGGATGGAACACTCTATCTCCAAACGGCAATAGAGTACCCAACTAGACTTGAATTTCAAAAAGTGAGACAACCTAAAAAAAAAAGGCCCAATAAGTACTGTTTCTGAGTATAAAAAACTAGCAAGGTCTGTTTCTAAGTAAAGCGGTCTAGCATGGACTGTTTCTGGGTGTGACTGCATTTACAACCAATCTTAGCTCAGCACACATGTCTAATCACTGCTTCAGTGCAGCTAGCAATTTATAGAGCTTGCCACAATTCCTGTAATAGTGCGGCTGGCAGATCGTAGAGAAAAATATTTGCCTGAAAACAACTCTCAAAGGGCAGTTATCGAGATCCCTCACGGCTATCTACATACGAAACAAGGAAGAAGTGCGGAGGTTGTGGAGGAGTCAAATTGTCGTGGAAGAACGGCTCAACCAAATCTCGAAGTCAGTTTCGACCATAACATACTATCTCCTGTCTTAAAGTTGTACGTGTCTAAACTTGTTTAGCCCTTTACCATCTTTGAAGAATTTTCTCTAAGAGACTACTTTGTCACACTTAAGCCGAAAAAGATACTGAATTCAACAAGTAGGGTCGAAATTCGAAACATCCAACCATCCATTAACAAAAAAAGTTATCTAATTTTTCATTTTTCTTCTTACATCTCGAATCAAACTGTATTCCATTCTACATATACACAGAACATCAACCACTTCTACACACACACATGCATCTTCGACTACTTTTTCTACTTTCCTTTATTTTGCCTACCTAGGGTTCTAGAACCCAATGCAATATAATTTAGCTCTTTATTATGCTCCTATTTTTACTTCTTCTTTTCTTTTCTTTTTCTTTTTTTTTCTGCTTACTCGAGATCCTGAAGTCAAGCACAATATGGCTTAATTTAATAATGTTGGAAATTTTCTTAAATCCCCTTAAAAATTGTACAACTCCATAAAGTAGAGACTATATATCGCATTGGTAGAAAATGGTACCTAAGCTCTTCCTTTTTCACAACGGATGCTCTTAACCAGAATCCATAGTACACCAAAGCAGTAGGCACTTGAGTCGATAAATTTTCTAATTTGTAGTCTTCTAAGTGATTCTCCGAGTCTCGACCAACCAACCTTAGATTCTGAAGCTACGTTTTGACTAATAATGACTCCTAAGTTCTATACAATCTTACCTTCCAGCCATTTCCCCTTTAAATCCGAACCATTAAATCAGAACAAGACCGGAAAAAGATAAAATCCAAGGAGAATTCTAACATCTGATTCAAGGACATCGATCCTCTGAAAGAGGACCCTTGGATGATTTTCATTTTTAACCATTTAAAGAATGTCCATAGTCCAACCATCAAATAGGTGTAATTTTTTATTCATGATACCGGACATCTCAGCCGGAAATCATAATCCGGGTAGTTTAATTTGGCTTACATGCCAAATGCAATTTTCAAGTTATTTTGTCGCATGACTAACGAAAAAAAAAAAAAATCAGGTTATTTTTAAGTGCCTGCGTACCGTCCATCACACTCTTTCAGAGTATGGAAGTTTTCTACCTTATGCATTTCCTGTAGTGCGTTTTGGGAAAGTGGGGCCATTGTCTGCTGCGCAATACCACTGAAACTTTACATGTAACTTTATGCACCCGATCAACCCGTTGAAATTCGGGCCCACTCTGGTTGTAACTTTTTTTTAACTTTGACCGTCTATTTGATGGACGTCTATAAAGTGGTCTTGATCACTTTGTTAGTGTACTTTTTGGGTTCTATGTCATCGAAAATGAATCCCATGATTTTCCATTGTTTGGATTGTGGTATGGAAATGCCACGTGTAATATGCTTATATGCATGTGTATAGATCATCGTGCTCTCTCAAGTCATCTAAATAACTTCACAGCTTTCGATGAGAGCTGCAGAGCGAGGTACGAGAACAAAGATCTGCCAACAGGACGGTTCTCATTTCATTTAACAGGACTGACGTGCTCTTTTCACAGAGAAATTGGCAGGATATTACCTCATGCCGTCAACGGCGCGTCATCTAGCGATGAGATCAACCGTCCAATATTGCATAGAGATGATCAATGGCTAATTTAGCCTAAGTTCAGAATAAGTGGCCGTTTCACCCATAAACGGGGGCGGATTGGGTACTACCCCCACCAGAACGTAACTAGAGACGGATGGTAATGTCAAGGGCTCTGTGGGCCTACTCTTATCTATATGTTCTATCCATGTTGTTCATCTATTTTGACGTTACATCTTAGGGCAAGATCCTAAAAAGGTGGCAGATTAAAGGCTCAAGTAGACCACACCATATGAAGCAGTAGGAGATTTAAACCCTACCGTTGAAAACCTCTTCAGGCCACAGAAGTTTTGGTTCAAGCTGATATTTATGTGTTTTCCCTCCGTACATATCTATGTGCCTTCTGTACCATGTAGAGTACTAAAGTTCTTTCTCAAAATGACTTACAGGGTGTGGTGCGCGCCTGTATTCTTGGGCCATTGAACTGCAGTGTAGTATTGTTGGTTGCATGGGGATACCTAGACTGCAGTCTCAATCAATCAATCCAAAGCTTACAACAGGTCCATCACATAATTCATGAATGTACCAAAAGAAAAGCATACCTGAGATTGTTTAATCAACCCTTCAGGTTTTTTTTTTTCTTTCTTTCTTTCTTTGAGCCATCTGCTAGGATTGAATGGTCATGACTGCTTAATTAAAACAACAAACAATCACTAGTTGCCCGAACAAATAAATGGCTTAAATTATTTAATGGACCTATGTTTACATCAACGTCAACAATCTCGACTGTATTATTGCGCTGATGCGGTGTGAGTTCTCTTCTTATTCTTTGTACAGCCAATGAAATGCATGTTTGACCTCCTGATGGACAGCCCGAAGGGAACATGGTGCCTTTGGGCAACCTTCACATGGTGCAGTACAACCTAATCACCGTACGGGTTGCATGCATTTAGGCCAATTTTTCGTGTCAAAATCTTAGCCCCAATGTGGCTTGAGAAGGACCCAAACCATATAACCCCAAGCTGTGGGGCACACCGTGGTGTTTGTGCTATATCCACTTTGTGCATCCTTTTTTCATTTCCAGCTCATTAAGGACATGATCCTGAACATGAAAGAAATTCAAAATTCAAGTGGGTGACACCACAAGAAATGGTGAGGATTGACTCCTACAATTGCTAATGTCTTGAGGGCTGATGAAATTTTGGATCATGATGATGTTCATATTTTCCCTTCATCCAGGTGAGGATCACCTTAAAATGCATTGTATGGCATGTAAACATCATGGTCGCCCAGGAAGGTTTCAAAGGTGGGCATTTACATCCCGTCTTATTCCTTGTAGTGTGACCCCATTGATTTTTTTTATTTTTTCAGTCTTCCTCATGTTTAAGATAACGTCCAATAAATGAGCTGGTGAAACAGTGGACCAAAGGCTCTCTAACTTTACCTGGTAAAACCCACTATGTTTCTAAAAAGCAACGCACAACTATGGTCGTTTTCAATATTCTATTTTATTAATTAAAAATTGCGCTTGCTCCGTTGGTGGAAGGGACCAGTTTGGACTGGGCCATACTAGGCCAGGACCGGCTTGATACTATAAGGCCAAGGCTCGAAGCTCAGCCCCAGAAAATTAGTTGGGCCCAAGTTTACCTAGCCTTGGGTCCCCAGTGCTTATGGCTCCGTGGTAGACTCTATGAGTTTTAAGGTCATGGGTTCAAGTGCTTATTGTGGTGTGTGTTGGTGTGAGTGTGTAGTAAAAAAAAAAAAGCTCAAAAATTGATGAAATCCTATTTTCCCTGCACATGCATCAATAAATATACATCTAGAAAAATGAAAACCAAGGTCTACTTGCAAGATGAATGTGCGCTGTTACCCGCTGATTGGAATGGCATGCATGTAGAAGTGTTTGCTCATATCCATCCTTTGAATCTGAGTTATCTTCCAATTACCCAAACTGCTTATATACCGAGTCTTACTGTTCATGGTGGAAAGATAACAAATGAAAGCTCTGAATTAGATTATTTCAACCCTTCCATATTTTGACACTTTTAATTTGAAAATGAATGGTCACTGTAACCATTGTATAATCGATGGGTTTAAATATTCAATTTAAAAGAAATTTTATAAAATACTACCTTAGTTTCGTTGAATGTTTTTATTAAACCATCTCATTAAGTTTTGTTAAGCTACCTTCTATTATAAAATACACCCAGCTGGAAGATGCCTAGGCATTTCAACAGCAGGTCTCAGGTTCAAGTGCTAAGGAGACACACTAACCCCACCGGCGGGTGGGTGTATCGTGTGACTAATCAGTGTAGGTGTGTTGTGCAACTAACAGGGTGGGTGTGTTGCATGACTAACTGAAAAAAGAGTGATATATTTTTTTGCAATGACAATAGCCAGGGCTGAGCCATCCTAGGCCAATTTTGTCAATGGGTCACAGGCATTGCAGTGGTACCTAAAGGGTTTTGTGCTGGGCCATGCTAGGCCAGGGTGGATCTCATGAAGGTTCATTTACATGATGCTTGGTTAGTAGGCACGCCACTTTTACATTTGACAAGAAGTGTAGTATGAAGATTTCAAACCTTACTGTGTTAAGGACTCCGAGTGGCAAGGAAGGGAGGGAACTTTTTGTTATTAAATATTCTATTAGAGGATGATAATTTATGCGCAAGCATTATATATTAAATTGTAAATTGGCATATATCAACCTAAATCAAAATTAACTAAATTTTGAAAAGCACTGATGACAAAGTTCCAAATTAAGATTGATTGAATGGTTATAATCTTTGATGCGAACATTGTCAGTTGAAATTGCTTTCTCATTTAGCTTTTCAAGTGATTACATTTCTACTTCTCACTCTTTCTGAGTGTTCCTCACCATCCATGTCAAAGGAGGCTCTCTCTCACAGTCCATGTCAAGGAAGGCCTAGCATGATGGATTGTCCACATCAAAGGTAGAGCTCACATGATGGACCAGTCCACATCGAAGGTAGGCCCCACATGATGGATGACACCATATAAATATGGGCTCACATAATAGATTGTCTGCATCAAAGGTCAACCCATAATGATAAATAGCCTACATCCAAAGCGGGGTGGTATAATGGACAACCCACTTCAAAGGTGGGGCTTACACGATGAATGGTCCACATCAAAGGTGGGCTCCACATGATGGGTAATGGACATTGAAGTTGGGCCCCACATGATGGATGGCCTATATTGAGGCGGCCCTACATGATGGACAATCCACATCAAAGGTTGGCCCTTAATGGTGAATGGCCCAATTCCAAGGTGAGCCCCACATGATGGGCAACTCACATTGAAGGTGGACCCCACATGATGGACGGTCCACATCAAAGGTTGGCCCTTAATGGTGAATGGCCCAATTCCAAGGTGAGCCCCACATGATGGGCAACCCACATTGAAAGTGGGCCCCACATGATGGATGATCCATATAAAGGTGAGCCACGCATGATGGATGGACCACATCAAAGGTGGGGCCCACGTGATGGACGGCCCACATCAAAGGTGGGCTCCACATGATGGGCAGTGGATATTGAAGGTGGGCCTCATATGATGGACAATAACATTGATGGTGGACCTCCTTTGACATGGACAGTGAGAGAGAACCTCCTTTAAAAAAAGCAATAAGTTAAAAAATTCAAACTTAAAAAACTTATTAAAATAAGTAGCTTTTAGCAGATAAGCTACTTTTACAATGATGCTTTCTAACTTAATTAAGTGAAAAAGGAAAAAAGAAAAAAAAGAAAGTTATTTTGTGGTATCCAAACAGGCCCTACAAAAATGTAAGTTCTATAAGAAATAAGTAGTATTTATATAAATTTTAATTTTTTAGGCATCCCAAAACGAGCAGAACCTCATCTAGTAAGAAGTTTTGTCAGTGAAAAAGGCCAAACTCTGGAGGGTAGCATCCCGTCCAATATTATTATAGCATTGGGATGTCCTCGAGCAACCTCCATGAAGATCATAACACACTAACAAATTGTGAAGACCAGCCAGGACAAATCGAAATAAAATGACCTATGCCTGAGCTTGGCTTGATCAAAATTGTTCGGCCATACATGCCAGGCCCAGTGCCAGCCCATGGGGCAAGCTAACAAGGTCAATGCCCGGTCCAAAGCTGGGCTGGGCTCGCTGGGCTAGACGGACCGATAAGCCCGATGCCTCCCCTGGTTGCTCCATATATACTCTATCCTTTATAAAGAGTTTTAAAATAAAGAACTGTCGGACCCTTCATCTCGACCTGCTCCATTTGGGCAAGAGATTCGCATCAGTGAGCGTGCCTCGCAATTATACCGATGATTCATCTGGTGGAACACTGTAGATCAAAGATGGGCTCACCTTCACGACCTTATACCATTCGCCATATTTCAAGTTTAGCTGCCCACTTACCGGCCACCGATCAGATGAGTTGGACTGTCTGGTGAAAGGAGCTTTCTTCAGCATCATTGCCCATACACGGTGGGGTCCACCGCATTCCAATCTTTCATCTGTCGATATCTACGGCCGATGGAGAAAAAGAAGAGAGAGAGAGAGAGAGAGAGAGAGAGAGAGAGACCAATTGGATGATACCAGACACTGATTGCGCGACTTCTCGTGATGGTAGGGTTAGGGATGATCCAACCAACTTTCTGCCAAAGTGTATTTTTCCACATGGCCCGTGGAAAATGGGTAAATGAATGGTCAGGATACCGTACATGAATGCCACGTATATGGAGTTAGGTAGCGTCCAGCACGGGGTAATTACATTCGTATAACCTGGACAGTTGAATCTGTTATCTGTATAAGTGGGGTCTATGGTTAGGTAATTCAGACGGTTGATTTCACGGGCCCATCGTTGATAACAGATAGCCCCAATTTTTCCCCTGGATTGGAATATCATAACCCTTTCATCAGTGTCCTAGAAATAGACGGCAGTGATCATCAATGAGATGGGGCCTCAAAACTGGTTGCCTAAGATCTCAGTCTAGTGTTTGCAGACGGAAGGCTAAGTTTCTCCTAACAATGAGAATTTGGAGACATAGATCATCGAACGCGGGACGCAACAGACAAATGGTCTGGATTAAAGAACCATAGTCCCAACGTATCAGAATTGAAAATTCATACCCATCCAAAGATGTGACAACCCCCGACAATCTCTCATCCAAGGGTCTCAATCGCACTGGCCACTCTACTCTGCCGGGTATTCTTGCCTAGTCTGGTGTAGATCAGGCTCAGAGATAGGCTGCTAGGCCCATCCAGCCCACGCACAGGGATTAAATTATTCAGACCCGATAAGTATTTTGGACCCAATATGTATTAGCAAAACCTTCACCGCTTGAGGTTCGGGTCTGACCAGGGCTTGACCCGGCCCCGTTGACATCTCTACTTATGAGTCCTTTGTCTACTGCGTAGTGCGCATCCGAATGTCGTTAGACTGGTTGCCGCCTCGTTTAAACAAAACAACACCAGGGTAATTCAGTAAATTCCCATTTAAACCAACGGGTTTTTGCAAACTCTTGAAAGTCACGAATATATGCGGCGGGTATCTGCGCGACGATAAACCGAGTATTGAATCGCGGCACACGTGGATACATGCGGCGGCAAAGCGACGTACGTGTAAGAAATCCAGGACAACCATTTCGTTCCATTATCCGTACATACAACCGACGCCATAAATCAAGCCAATCAGCTCGTAAACTAGCCCAATCACATTCAACAGAGTAGTCCAAATCCATCATGTTCGTGACATATCCATCCTGTCCATAGATTAGCACACATGAAGATCGACTTGTGGGAAGTCAGCTGCATACACTCAACAGGTGGGCCACACTATAAAAAGGTAATGTATAATGGTTGTTAATAACAAAACACAAGTGTTGTCCCCCTGATAAACGGATGGGGTTGATTTTTGCCCTACGCAATCCTCATGGTTAGGCTAACTTATCGGACCGGTTGGATGCTATGCATGCTAAACGTTGAAAGTTTTCTATTAAATGGACGGTAACTTATTGTTCAGCCACTCATTGTGAGCCACATGATGGAAGCAAATTTTCGCGTCGATCCCAAGCTGTGACATGACTCAGATCTCTCACACGTAATACAAGTCAGCATGTGTGCCGCGAATAACTTATTAAATCTCTAACCGCGCGAATCGCATTAACATTTATCAAACCCGAAGAGCAGTCGTTCCTGCTACCAACGCTTACCAGTTAGCAACCACTAACCCTACACTCCTTGACCGCAGTTAGTTTAACTCAAGAAATCCCGTCTTCCCGAAATCTTCCTCTCTTTTAAAACCATTCCAAACCAACCCTCCTCTTAGAAAAATCATAACAGAAGAGAGCGAGAGAGAGAGAGAGAGAGAGAGAGAGATATGGAGTTTCTTGAAGAAGTCGAAGAGGAATATGGGAAATGCCGAAAACACCCTTCCCAGTCAAGAACCGGCGTCTGCCCCATCTGCCTCAAGAATCGCCTCATCCTCCTCTGCCCTTACTGCGCTAACGTGCGCCCCTGCGTTTGCTACCACTCACCGGACTTCCCTTCCTCTTCCACCTCATCCTCCTCGTCCCTCTGCTCCACCGACGTCATCATCGGGGCCGTCGGCCGCATGTCGTTCCTCATCGACAGCGAGCCCGCTTTCCGACGTTCTCGATCCGCCGCGCTTCCGTTCCTCCGCCAGAAATCCAGTGGGAAAATCGATGGATTCCGGCCGCCTCCGCCGGAGGCTCGTAGCTGGTCGTCCTCGCTCACTTCTTTATTATCATTCTTGAGGGTGGAGAAGACGAAGAAGAAAGCGGATGAGGAGAAGAAGACGACAGGGAAAGCAGCTTCGAAGATCGAGATCGGTTGGGTTCTCTTGTTACTCAGATCCCGATGAGCTTCCCGGAAGAGACGTCAGATTGAGGGGTTGGGGTTGGCTTCCGAGCCCGATCAAGGTTTTCCGGCAGCCGAAGACGTCGAAGGTCCTGCAAGAACGCTCGCCTCTTTGCAGAGGTTGATGGAAAGAAAACGAGAATAAAAAAAAAGGGAAAAGAAAATTGCAGTATATATTTTTTAATTTTTGTATTATGTAGAGAATCATATTGTAAATCGCCATTAGACGATCGGAAATTTCAATTTCTTTTCTTCGTTTTTCCATTTCCATCCCTAAGTAAATTACCAATCCCTCTTTCCTTCTTGTAAAGTACTTGGGTATAGTGGGAATATTTCATGGGCGTTTTGGTCATTCGTTATAAATTCAGAGTGACGTTTCCGCTTCGGGATGGAATTTCTTTTACTTTTGTTATCTTCTTTTCTTGTCTGTTTCGTACCACAAACTTGTGTCTTTTTTGTTTTAATTTTGAATTTTGATTCCTTTGCAATTTTGGTAATTTTGAGGGGTAGTTTTTCGAGGACGCCGTGGTCCACCGTTGGTGGGAAACGAGTGAGCCCGTTTTGTCCCTTGGGACCCATCCGATCCATATGATGTGCCCCAAAATTATACGCATGTGGGTCCCCTACAATTTCAACCCACTGAGAGAGGAAGCGGATTGCGTCCTGCCCCAGCCTGGACGCATTAAGTAACCTCCACTCAGGGGCTATGTGGGACCCACCGTGATGTATGAGTTTTATCCAGGCCGTCCAATTTTTTAGATCAATTTAACTTATGAGTCTAAAAATCAAATAGGTCCAATGTTCAAGTGGACAGCAGCAGTGCCGAAGTTGTAACCTTCTTTGTTGCCACAGTAAGGTTTATTTGCCATCCAACTTATTCATAAGGTCATGTGGGTCGGGATGTTTAGTAAGACACAAATATGATCCAAAACTTCAATTACTCTCAAGAGGTTTTTAATGGTAGGAGTTCAATCTCCACCATAATCCACTTAAACCTTGAAACTTCCTCATTTTTTAGTTCATATTCTAAAATGACCTGGAAATTATACCTCACGGTGGGCCAATAAAATCCTCCGTGGAGCAGGACGCAGTCCACTTCCAATGAGAGAAAGTTAGAGAGTCTCCATTGTTTTGGAAGACATCACAAAGTGTTAGAGTTAGGGGAGCGGATTAGGTAATACCCGGTAACTCGTTAGTGGGTGTTACCCTACCATGCGACCCACTTTGATGCTTGTGTTGTATGTCCACATTAGAATACTGCTTTGATGAAGGGAAAACACAAATATCAGCGTGACTCCAAAGAAGCTTTCAGTAGTGAGTATTCAATCCCTATGGTGTGGTCCACTTGAGATTCATATCTGCTTTATTTTTGGGATCACAACATAAAATGAGCTGAAAAAACTGATGGATGGCGTGGATGTACAACACATACATTTAGGTTGGCCCTACGGTCAGGAAAACACTCACTCACGTGTTACCGACGTAACACGTAATCCGCTTCCTAGATTTACTTAGAGCACCGTACACGCGGCAATCGCTATGGTTATAGGGGCTTTATCTGGGGACGCGGATTGGAGAAAATTTTTGCTACACCCACGAGTTAGCTACACTTGCTACACCGGGTGTAGCAATGACCCCATCTTGATGTATGTGTTACATCCACGCGGTCCATCCATTTGGCGAAATCATTTTAAGGCATGATCCCAAAAATGAGGCAGATCCAAAGCTCAAGTGGACCCCAAGAAGTTTTTAATGGTTGGCGTTCAATCCCCACTATTTCTGTGCTGGGTCCACTTGTTCTTTCGATCTGCCTCATTTTTTGGTGTCATACCATAAAATGGTCTCTCCAAATGGATGGACGGCATGGATACAACACATACATCATGATGGGGTCATTTCTACACCCGGTGTAGCCAGCGTAGCTAACTCGTAGGTGTAGCAAAATTTTTCTCCGCGGATTGGCAGATGGTTAGTGGTCGGTACTCCGTGGCCCCTCCATGATGTATGTGCTTCATCCATGCCGTCCATCCATTTTTCCAGATCATTTTACTGTAAGAGCCCAAAAATGAGGTGGATCCAAATGTCAAGTGGACTACATATCGAGTGAAACAGTATTGATTGAACGTGGGGCCATAAAAGTTTTGTATCAAGTTCATATTTGCTTTTTCCCTTCATCCAGTTCTGTATCACCTAATCAACAGGTTGATGTCAAATAAACATTACAGTGGAGCTTAGAAGGTTTTTAATGTGGACATTCAATCATTGTTTTTTTCCTGTGGTATTGTCCACCTGACCATGTACATCCTCCTCATTTTTGGGATGAATCCCTAAAAAAAATCTAAAAAGATAGATGTACGGCATGTATAAAACCATACATTGTGATGGCCCCACAACGCGCAGACAACGGGCGCGGATTAGGTACTTCCCCCGCCTGTCCCGAGCTCGAGACATGCTAGGGCTCTGAGGGCCACCGTGATGTATGGATTTTATCCACACCGTCCATTCAGTTTTCCATGTCATTTCAGGTCATGAGCTCAGAAATGGGATAGATCCAAGCTCAATTGAACCATGAAATGGGGATTAAAGGCTGACCGTTGAAAACTTCTTGAGTGCCACAGGAAGTTTTGGATCAAGCTGATATTTGTGTTTTACCTTCATCAAGGTCTCTATGATATTATGAACAGATTGGATGGGAAATAAACATCACATTGGGTCCCATGAAGGTTTCAACGGTAAAAAACATTAGCAACACTGCTTACTGTACTGTGGCCCACTTAAACCTTAGATCTTCCTCATTTTTGGTACTATGATCTAAAATGATATGGGAAACTGAATGGACGGTGTGGATAAAATCCATACATCACGGTGGCCCTCAGAGCCCTAGCCTGTCTCGAGCTCGGGACAGGCGGGGAAGTACCTAATCCGCGCCCGCAGACAACTAGCCACCTGGCTAGGGGCAGCCTCTCTAGCCAAACCGCGTCCTTTACCAAGTGGCCACTGCGGACATGATGGGCTATAGTGAAAAAAAAATTGTAGCGACTGGACAACCATGAAATTTGCGTGGGAGCGGCTGATGGCGACAGTAAATCTCTTTGCACATCGGCTTACGGCCCATCCATGTGGTGGTCCAGCAAATCAACAGACTTGGACCTCCATGCATATGATGGCCACACTTTGCGGGGGCATGCATTGATCTACTTTGTGGAGGACTTAGATTGTATTTGATGCGCCGGTGGGTGCAT
The DNA here is from genome assembly GCA_003013855.2 of Liriodendron chinense. Taxonomy (NCBI): domain Eukaryota; kingdom Viridiplantae; phylum Streptophyta; class Magnoliopsida; order Magnoliales; family Magnoliaceae; genus Liriodendron; species Liriodendron chinense. Next base: position 4,895,283 of record PVNU02000637.1, on the reverse strand, counting down.
TAGGTGTGGAAACCATGAGGGGATCCTACTCATTTGTGGGTGGGGCTGTTTAAGGGTGGGTTAGGTGTGGAACCCATGAGGCCTGAGGGAATCCTACTCATTTGTAGTTAGGGTTGTTTTAAGGGGCTGAGCTTCTTGTTTTTTTTTCTTTTTCTTTTATTATTCTTCTTTTTTTCTTTTTTTCGGTTAGTTACCCCATTGTTTGTACCCCCACCCACTCATGTTTGTAACATCACAATGTTAGCCACCCCCATTATGGGAATCGATGAGGCTATATATCTTTACTCAGTCTGCCACTTGAGCTTGAGCTATGGAAAGGGGCTGAGCTTGAGGTGCTTGCTGGAAATGAGTGGACCGTGCTCTTTTATGGGGGCAGATCCTCCGGTGCTTCCTCGTTATGCGAACGGAATGGGAGTTTACATTTTAGGTTTTTCCATGATAAATGGCTCACTAATCAACGGTTGTATTTTTCTCCATGGTATAGTAGAGGATGCATTTGATCTAGGGAACGGGAGTAAATTTTCCATGGTAGACGGTGATATGATCAATCAAACGGTCCATCGAAAATTTCTTAAAGTTGCCCCATGTCAAGTATGCATCCCATCCATCGTGTCCTCGACCTCATGCTTACAGTAGAAAATTAAGTACGCCACAACACAAAGAACAATGTAAAACTATGCCTAAGACCTCTAAATACACTTGGTGTGGTCCACATGGATTTTGAAGTAGTCTGATTTTTTGTGTATCCCTTCTTCCTAGTGGGCCACGTCTGATAAATGGATTAGATGGGATGTACATAACATGAATACATCCAAAAAAGTGGGAAATTGTTTTTATTGTTTGACCTCCACTACCAACTCTTCCATGTAGTGTGGCCACCTGAGGTACAGGGGCTAATTTTCTTTCCCATGGACTAACATTGAAGGGTGCATCTAATAATAGATAGGATGGGTCAGATGCTACAGTTGACATGTGTCCCACAGCAGCATGGTACTACAGATGTGCCGATGTGATCCACTGCTCTCGGAGCGCTGTTAAGTTCTTCCTTCCTGTTGTTCTACCCATGGCTGAGGTAGGCATAGTGCTTTTCAACACTGCGAACCTGGGTTTGGAAGCCCAACACTTCGACTGTCCAATGGATTGATCAGGACTGTTTATACAGCTCAGTGAACATTAATTGCCTGACATACGAAAGTCATACTAACCGAGTGATCCCATCCGTTTAAAAAACTTACCTTATCTTTTACAGTCATCCATTTTCTAAGCCATGGATGGGATGGCTACTTTGCCTTATAAAGTCATTCTTTGGACCCATAAATGATCTACGATCGCCCCAACAAATGGATCACTCACAGATTACTGATTGGGAATATTTCTTATAATAAAGAATCTTGATAGGTTATATATAGATCAGATGGTTAAGAGTTGTCCAATCTATATTATTTTTGTCTGGCGGCAGAAGAAATTTGTGATGGACCTAGTGTACAGTTCAGATTGATTGATCACTTTATCCAAGCGTCAACGTCCATCCAGGAGCAAACGTAACCTTTTTTTTTTTTTTTTTTTTTTGGGTTAGTTCACACAGCCCCATTGTTAGTCCAAAGGTGATCCGTTACCGTGGTAAATTGTAGGAGGCCAGTTTGTTCATAGAAACCCTCGTATAATAAAGTTAAGTGCTTCGGGTGGGATCACCAGTGTGTGTTTAGGACATACAAGCTGTCCAGGCCTCATTATGAAAGTTGGACGACCCAAAAATTAGGCAGATCCAAATATCATGTGATTTTGTACGATTTTGCATGGTTTTACATTATTTTCTATGATATGGCCTGCCTAATTAATGCATTAAACTTTTTTTTTGGCAATCTCATCATCAGTACTGCTGGGCTCACGTAATGCTGATGTTTGAATGTCATATGCACACACACACACACACACACACACACACACACAAAATACATCTGTTTTTACAGTAGAGACCGAACCAAGAGGAATTGTAGGGTACTATTCATCAGTAAACGTAGACCTTGCTGATGCATATGATTTCCTGCATGTGGGGCCATAACTCAGTGGTCTATGTCGTTGATCTTATAGAATGAACAGTCTTTTGGGTGCGTCTAGAATTCTTCTAGATTGGAAGAGCTTAAACCATCAACGGTCCATATTCAGACGAAACCAGTTTAACTGTCTCACGATTAAATATTCCAATCTCGTAGATCTTTTTAGTGTCGTGCACCCATCCACGGTAGCCCACCAAATTAGCTTTTTCGATCATTGCAACGTGTCCCAACATGTACAGAACCTTGCGTACGGTTTTGATGAGCAGGAACGTTCCTATCTCTTAAATTCAAACACTGGAAATACATTTCAATGTCACACAATCAACTCATCATCAAATTACTAATTGGAAAAATATTGTTCTGTTTCATATTAAGATAATTGGACTAACATGGCATGCGTGAGCTTTATCCATCCCACCTTTTTTCTTTCTTTTCTTTTCTTTTTTAGTCATGCAATGCACCCACCCTGTGGGGTGGGTAACTCGCCCACACAGTTAGTCACATGATGCACCCACAAGTGTGGTTAGTGGTCTCCCTTAGCACTCAAACTTAAGACCTGCTGTTGAAACGCCTAGGCATCTTACAGTTGGGATAGTAGGCCAGACATGTCAGCCATGAACATGCAGGAAAAAACATTAAGGTGGTGTATTTATCAAGTAGGCCATGTTGCATAAAAATACACACAGGAGTCCAAAACAAAAAAAGAAATTGACAAAACTAAAGGCCAAAATGACCAAACGAAAATAAAAGACGAGATATAAGAATTTTTGTGGTTAGGCAGTATATCTACTACACGGGCAAAAATATAGAGCTCTCTTCTTCACGAGAAATATGAATATCAGAAATAAAAAGCTTACCTCTCTTTCATTTATATAAAGAATTCCACACCAAGAAATACTTTAGAAGGGGAATGGATGGAATAATCTTTCTCTACATATAACTTTTCTTATATAGACCACACAACTAAAAAGGAAATAGTAAACAAATTAAAAAATTAAGCTACACCTTACGCAGCCATATATATAAATGTACTTAACTGAGGAGACTCATGCTGTAGTGGGATTTCACCACCTTTAGGACTCAAACCCCAGACCTCTTATTGAAACTCCCAAGAGGCTACCACCGAGGTAAGGATAAGAACCCGAGCATCCACTGCCTCAACAGGCCACATGTACATTAAAAATATACCTTTGGTCGGCGTCCTAATTGTGGGCCAGGTCTTCTTCATGGTGTGTCAAACCTTATGAATGGCCTACATCTCTCACAAATGTGGCTGTATTATCATGTGCGCTGCATAATCATATCAATCACTCCCACCCAAGCTGCCTTAGCAGTTCTCGGAAGGTAGATTGTGTGGTGTGGCACCCACCTAGGTGGTGTGTTGATGTGGCAAAGTTCTATGGGCCCCACCATGGTGTAAGTGTAGGAGCCAAAAAAAATGAGGTAGATCCAAATTAAAGCTCAAGTGGATAGTCCGTATAATAGATATAACACATATGTACCACCCCCAATGTTAGTCACACCGCAATGTCAGTCACCCCTAGCCCACTTGGGAATCAACACATACTACCCCTACTATTAGTCACACCACAATGTTAGCCACCCCCACTTGGGAATTGTTACCAAGTCCTCATGAGTGTTGAAATGAGGTTATCTTTACTCAGTCTACCACTTGAGCTATGGATTGGGGTTGTTTGTAAGATTTTTTGGGCTAGTTATTACAAGTCAATGGTCTTAATTAATTTAGATCAGATGAAGCGTTGGATGTAGAGTGTTTGAGCATTGTTAATGAACTCCACTATAAATGGCATAAACATGATTTGGTGGCAACAATGTTGAAAGAGCTAGTCCTGACAACCGTGGTCATGTTTGTTAGAGTTTGTAGGGTTGAGAGTGAAGGTAGTAGTCATGGGTCATGACTCATCACCTGTTAAAAGACTCTTTCACAATAGCCTTTTCACATACAAATTGCTTTCCCTATCTTGAAAGTGCTTAAGAGGAGAGAAGTGAAGAAGAACACAAGCATTTTAAAGCTTCATTTAAATATAACAAATAGTGGCACAAATGGGTAGGTTTAGGGTGCTATAAACTCCATGAAATAGATGCGGAGAGGTCTTGAAAAATCCAGATCTCCAGTTACTTTTTCTTGATCAGATCCAAACCCAAGTACCCAGATAAAGCTAGAGATATGTAAAGCTTCTATGAGGACCAAAGTGCAATTCAATTGGCCTGAAAAAGAAGAAGAAGAAAAAGTCACACACATTCAATTCGGTGGGGGCCATGATCTTGGGGGAAGCGATGGCAGATATACGATTTCTTAAACATGGCTGCATCCAAAAAAAGGAAATCACGGACAGATTCAGTTTGGTGGGGCCGATGATCTTGCAGAAGCCAACGGCCTTGAACTCTCTAATTTCAAGGGCAGATTTACGTTTTGTCACAGAAGGTTGAAATCAGCATCACCACCCACTTGAAGTGACGCCAAAAGCTTGTGCCCGCTTTTCCTGTCTTTGACCATGCTGCAAGTCTCTACACTTCCCACTGACATGATCAGCACCATTGCATCCAACTCGTTTCCACATTTGTTAAGACAGTAGTACTAACTTTACTTGCAAGTAGCAGAACTGTACTCAATCCATACCCACCAAATTGTAGGACCCACCATGGATGGGGCCCGTCCAAAAGTTACACTGACCCGATAAGCCTATCTAGGAGCGGATTAGGTGCGACCTGGGACTTAACCAAGTTGGTGTGGCACTTACCGTAGGACCCACCTTGATGTATTTATTATATATCCACGCCGTCCATCCATTTTTCCTGACAATTTTAGGGCATGTGGCAAAAAAATGAAGAAGATCCAAATGTCAGGTGAACCATACTACAGGAAACAGTGTTGATTGAACACCCTATCATTAAAAAATTCTTAAGGCCTATGGTAACGTTTTGGTAATGTTTATTTTTCATCCAACCTGTTGAAATGGTCACATAAATTAACCTGGATGAAGGAAAGAAAAAAAAAAAAAAAAACAGATATCAGCTTGATCCAAAACTTTTATGGCCCATTCATGCTCAATCACCACTGATTCCTATGGCATGGACCACCTGAGAATTGGATCTGCTTCATTTTTGCCATTTTGGGCTCATGCCCTAAAATGATCTGGAAAACGGATGGACGGTGTGGATATAGTATAGATACATCAAGGTGGGCCCCATGGTAAGGGTCGCACCTAATCCGCTGCAGCCCATCTATCAGAATGACAGACATTTGCCTGATTGAATCCATTGGATGACCATCCAATTCTTGGTTAGTGGTGTCTGGTCACTGAGAATTTTGGGGTGGGTCGGCCCCACACACTGATACACATCATGTATTGTAGCACATTTTTTTCGTTCTTGATTGATTGCAAGTCTCAAGTTTACACGTGGATACGTGGTCATGCATATGATCCACCTAACGAGCCTTATCACGTCACCCACGAAACAACACGAAGAAAAATGTAATGGAGCATCATTTACCCCCCACCGTCTTTAATTGATAAACTGCTACTTTTACTTGGTGTTATGAATTGGTACAAAGCTGTGCTATTCTATTATAACGAGTAGATAATGAGAGGTGTACGTATCAAAACTGATGGGTGTGAATATCATTATCGATTGAGACATCCATCTCTCTCATTTCAGCTTTAGGACTTCTAAGGAAGGAGTCGTGTGGTCCTGCAATATCAGACCTCTTTAAAAAAAATTAAAAAAACTTTTCACGTGCTCCATGTCCTCCGTACACGTGACACTGTCGTTTCCTGTTTGGATTGCACCTAAGGCAACGTATCCCGTCCTCTCTCCCTCTTGGTCAAGTGCCTTTTTCTAACTCATGTGTAACTCAGTGCTCGTGGACCCTAGCTTTTCTATATTATACTCGGGTTTTCATTTTTTTTTTTTTTTTTAATTTTTGAAATCACGGCAATGTTTCGTTCGGACTCCCATTGCCCTTTAGTCGGAAGTTGTGTGGGGCCCACACAGATGCCCGATAACAAATCCACTCTGTCCATCGGTTTTGCTAGACCAAAATAGGACAGGAATCTAATAATAGACGGATCTAAAGCTCCTGTGGGCCACACACACGAAATAGTAGGGATTGAACGTCCACCATTGGAAATTTTGTGAGGGCCACAGAAGTTTTTTTTTATTCAGGATGATATTTGTGCCTGTAGTTTATCTCAGTGGTAATAACCCTATGAACGGTTTGGATAGCATATAAACATTATGGTTGGCTCCAGGAAGGTTTCAACGTTGGACCTTTCCGTTCCCATTATTTCGGACGGTACTCATGTGGATCTGCCTGTTTTTAGCCTCCTGGCATATTGTGGTCTTGGAAAACCGATGGACGGAGTGGATTTTTCATCAGCATTTTTGTGGGCCCCGCACAACTTCCGACCATACAGGCAAACCGACACCGTTTCATGAACATTGATTGGCTGGGTCTCATCCTTGGTGGACTTTGTTAGAAAGCATCCTTGACAGGACCCTATTATCATTTCAATTTATAGCATGCAAGTAGACAGTTGAAGAGAGGAATTCGAAGGCATCCAAATTCCACCGACAAGACCCAAGATTGTGATGCGGTGTTATGTAGTTCGGGGGTCACTGGGCGACTACTATGTTGGATCCGTGGGCTGAAATTCATCTGAATTAGTCAGTTGCTCATTACATTACTTTGGACACGGTTAGGCAACATAAGCTTGAATTTTGGGCGACGAAAACTTAATGTTTTTTCTCTGTGACTTTTTGGACATATTTGGCCATGTTCGAACAATCAAACACACTCAGGTTGGCTAATCGACGGTCGTGCGACTGTTTTACGCATTTTTCTATTTTATTTTTAATTTTGAGTTAAATACTATATAAGCATGGTTATAACGGGATTAGTGTTAACACAAGACATTATACACATTCCAAATAAAAAGAAGAAAACTTTGAGAGAAAGAAAGATAGGAAGATTAAAGAGAGACAAGACCAGGCTCATGAAGTTCATCCACATCATCGGTCTATGTTTATAGCCTTTTCAAGGTCTTCAGTTGGTGAGATATCTTTATTATTCATTGTCTTTAACAAGATGAAGATATTGAATTTGAGCATGTTAGAGCTTCATAATTGTTCTGTAATATGTTTATACAGTGGATTTGTTGATTGAATTAGGTTAAGTAGTTTTTATCTCTATTTTTAAAGAATTTTTTACCTAAAACCATTATGCGTGTATGGTATTTATTGGTCGTGCATTCAAATCCTATAATCCAGTGACTTAGGGTTGCGAGATCTATTAGCTTGTACAGCATTTCCCACTAGATTGGTGGCAGGCCAAACACAAGCGCTCACACATACCTTTGTAACACACGTGTGAAATAGTCTAAGCGTTCCTCACCGAGCCTCATTGACCCTTACACGTGTGACAAATGACTGGTTAGAAAATAAGAGAAGAAATGAACTGTTCACGCGTGTAGCCAAGCTGAGCGGGCCAAATTACCTTGGGTTTAGACATGTCCGTGGCGCGTATGATACGAAGGGTGGTGTCAATGACCGGTCAGGATACAGGATTAACCATACACATACCTACCTAATAATGAATATTACCCTCTGATGGGATTGAAATGGGCCCAATATATACCCATTATAGTCTTGACCACCTATTGAGGCATGTGTCCTTTTCCGATTTGAAATTTCATTAAAAGAATAAAAAAAAAAAAAAAAAGGCTACTTACCGTTTACTCGAAGAGAAATGCTTCAGTGCTCAAAGTGCGCTATTAGTGGTTGTTGTTGCAACGTGATGCTTGGTATACAATTCATTGATCTATACTCATCTTTACATCAATCACTCATTTCATGGATTGCCATGAAAACATCACATTCGCCCTGAAAAACATTAAACATTTGATCAATGGCCTTTTGATATATTGATGGACAAGATTGCACAAAACATAAGTCTAACTAATAATTTGTTCCATTTATTTGCTAGGGTTATCACAGGTTGTCGGATTGCTTATGATTCTAGACAGTCACTTCTATTTGGATGGATTGGATTCCAACTGATGCAATTTTGGCAAGGTAATAAATGAAATGTGTTTTAAGTTTAATTGACGATTTAATGCTGAGGAGACACACTAACCCCACCAGTGGGTGGGTTTCATGCGCAGTTGCCAAAAGAGCGATTGCTTAGCCCTTTTTTATTTTTATCTTTTGGACACTTTGAGCCAGTGAGAAGGGGAAAGGTCTCGCAGCCTAGATCTGATCGACCATTTCACATATGGGAGTTGTCACGAGTGTGACATGGACACGGATTGAGTACTACCCTCACTAGGACCTAGCTAGAGACATACGGTCCTGGCAGTTGTTCTGTGAAACCCACCTTGATGTATGTATTTTATCATGCCATCCATCCAGTTTTATAAGATCATTTCTGGGCATGAGTGAAAAATGAGGCAGATCTAATGCTCAAGTGGACCATGCCATAGGAAATAGTGGGGATGGAATGCCTACGGTTGAAAACCTCTCTAGGGCCGCAGAAGTTTTGGATCAAGCTGATATTTATGGTTTCTCTTCATCCATGTCCGTCTAACATTATGAACAGGTTGGATGACAAATAAATATTAAGGTGGACCTTAGGAAGGTTTCAACAGTAGGCATCATTGTCACCACTGCTTCCTGTGGTGTGGTCCACCCAAGCCTTCAATCTACTTATTTTTTTGGGCTGTGTCTTAAAATGTTCTGTCAAAGTGAATGGACAATGTGGATAAAACACATATATCAAGGTGAGCCCCATAGAGTAGGTGAGCCCTACAGATATCCTGTTAGGACTGTCGGTCTCTAGCTAGATTGAGGTTGAGCCGTTGAGGTAGTACCCAATCCATGAAATGTGACAACAAATAGGGGGATCTGCTCATCAGGCGGTTCACACGCATTTCAACCGTTCCAAAGACAGGACCAACGGTTCACATACAGAGACCAGTCATTGGATCATGAAATATTGACGTTAGGACACACCTCGTGGATGACGGAGATCTCTCAGACATATCTGCCGATGCCCATCTTCTGGACAAAGATGAAACCAAAACCGCCCTATACTTGGAGTGAAATCACGAGATTACTTTCTAGAAAATGACAACAGTATCCATCCACGACTTACCTACGTCTACATGACATGTGCAAAGTAAAGCTATTTGGTACTCTGGCTGAGTGTGAAGGTTGATACAGGGGGACTCACATAAATCACACATGGTCCAACGGCTCAAGTTCAACCGTCCAAATTTTTGGATCCAATGTAGATAGGTCCTCAACAAAAATACGATCGGTTTAACTTTCTTTAACTAATGATTCCACGTTTGCAGAATAAGCACCGATAGTTATTTTTCATTTCAACGGTCCAATAAATGTCCAACGGTCAGCTATTTAGATTATTAAATCAGTCTGAATTGTTATATGATCATCCGGCATCACAAATAGAACAATTTGATTCGAATTATATGCATGACACGTGTACAATTCCTTCATGACTGAGTATCAACCATCACTCTCTGCTAGAGTTTTTTTTTTTTTTTTCCTCGCAATAGAAATGCAACGGGAGAAAGGACCGGCAGCTGCAGTGGATGGTCTGGGCAAAAGCTGCCAAGCCATTGCAGGGTTGGCTCTTAGTATTTTGTCCTCCTTTTCTATTCTGTCCTTCCCTCTGGAAGTCCCTATTTTTACTGCTATTCCGTATTCTAAGGTAAGTCTATATAGTATGTGAAATTTTGGTGCAGCTAGATTGGTGTGGGACCACGGTGGTCCATGTTAGGTATCCAATCCTTCCAGCAGAGTTGCTCTACTATTTATACTTGATGACCCAAAAATTGAGCTGGTGTAACAATCAGGTGCACCACACCGTATGAAAACTACTTGGAAACTACGTAGAAACCTTAAAATTCACCTGCTGCCCCCACCTGAATTGGCCTGATATTTGCAACCTCCAATTTTTGTTACGAGGACCCATCTGGATGGGTTGGATGCCATACAGGCACTACGGTGGGCCCACACAAAGTTGCACGGACCGTCCATGTCATGTCAGGCTGTCAGCATGTGATCCAATGTAGATTTATAGTATGTATCATGCGAGCAACGTTTGGTCTACCTTCGCAATTAGTTCCCACTGGAAATGTGAGGAAATTATAAATGCAGTCGAGGAATCGTAGGATTTGAAAATTGATGGTTGTTGGGCATTGTACGCTCAAATTTCACCAAAAGAAGCCCAGTTGCTTATTGTTTTTAAGGAGCGGATCAAATGTTACTCGGGTAGTACCTTACATGCTGTTATTTTATTGGTGCATAGATTACAGGTGAGTTCGTACTTGACCCCTCTTATACGCGCACCTGCATGCCAATGGAACTACACCACATCAAGGATAGTACCTTTTTTAGTGTGTGTTACTTAGTTAATACCTAATCCTTTTTTTTTCTTCTTTCGCGCGCGCGTGTTTAGATGTTATCACATGCCAAGCAGGCTACATAAGCCACTTGAATCTCTCTTCTACTCTATTATATGTTTGTATTTTTGAAGATTAATTTAAAAGTTGGTGTTTGTGTATAACTAGTTATGTTATATCAGTTCTCTCACCAGAATTTGTTAGCACTTTTTGAGAACTCATCACACGTCATGTGAGTCCAAAATCTAAACTGTTAATGTGATGCAACACCCCAAAAAACTCTCAAGGCCCGATTTCAACATTATCCAAAACTCTAGTGGGCTATAGCAGTGAGAGAGAGAGAGAGAGAGGGAGAAAATCAAGAGAGGAAATGGTTTCCTTTCGCCATGGCTCTCAAAGTTCTAGACCAAATCAAAAGTTAGACCCTTTTTTATTTTTTTATTTTATTTATTTATTTATTTATTTATTTTTACTACATTACATGGAGAGTTCATATTTTGGGCTCACATCAATACTGTGATGAGTTCTCAAAGAGTTCTCACGTACTAAAAGTGTGTGAGCATTCCTCTCTCTTTATACACACACCACTATTAGTCACACCGCAGTGATAGCCACCCCCACTTTGGAATCAAAATCTAGTTATAATACAACTCTTAACTTTGTAACAGAATGTATGAAGAAAATTTCAACCATTTTCTTCACTTGTTATATTCACTCCATCCATCACTTGCACAGCTCATGTTAGGATGTGATCCAAAACTCAAGTGAGCCACGCAACACGAAACCAATGAGAAATGGACACACACCATTAAAACCTTCTTGGGACCGTAGAAGTTTTGGATCATGCTGTATTTGCATTTTCCCATAAATCTGAATGGAAATCATCTCATGAATAAGTTGGATGGAATATAAACATCATTGCGGGGCCTAAGAAAGTCTCAACAGTGGGCATTTCTGTTCCACTGTTTCTATTGATGTGGCCTAATTGAGTTTTAGACCTGCCTCTTTTTTGGTTGCAAGCCCAAGAGTCACTGTCACACCAACTTCTTTGGGGCCTACAAAGCTTAGGCAACCCCTGTTATAAGAAAGTTGCCTGTCCTCTCTTCCTGCAAGTACCTCTCATGCCCTCTTCCTGTGAGTGGCCTGCACTTTCCAGCCTATCTTTCTCATCCTTCCTCTCTCCACGTGCGTTCAACGTATCATAACCCTAGTAAGTCGTATTTGGGTCTGGTTTGGGTCGGCCGGTCAGGTTGGGTCAGTTTAGGATTGAGTACAGGGGAATTTGGGTCCGGTTCAGGCTGGGCACCTTGGGTTGAAATTCTAGTCAGGTCAGGTTGTGGGTAGGACCTCTTTGGTCCGATTGGGCTAGGGTTGGGCCGGTTGGCCCTCAACCCGACCCAACTAGCCCAAGTTGCACAATATGAGTACCGGTGGCGAAGGACAGGTTCTGGTCAAGCCGGTTGAAAATGGGCCCAATCCATGTTCTAAACAGGCCAAGAAATGTAGCCTGAGCCTGACGTGCACCCCATTTTTCTATGGCCTGGCCTGGCCCACTTAAAACTCACCATGCCCAATCCTAACTAGCCCTGACCTATCTTACTGTAATTAGTTAGACTTAGCCGACCCAACGTGACTCAGCAGTATCCTACTCTTAATCACGAATGGAATATGAGGATAGGAGTATGTCCTGCCGCCCAGTTACTCATCTGTTCATCTGGTCCAACCCATCGATAACTTATATTGGCAGGTCGGTTCAGGTAAGGGTTCAACCTGAGCCTGGCCCATTTACTAAAGTAGGCCATATTTTTAGCCGTAAATTGGGTCAGTCGATCCACATGTTGAGCTGCCCAATTGCCACCCTCAAATGTGAGATAAGGATTTTTCTTCACCGCAGAGATCAGCGGCACTCATCAGATGGGGCTCCACCGTGAACCAATCAGGTGGGTTTACTCATACGGTGGACCACATATTAGTTGAACATCCAACATGGGTTATATTTTTCTAACCACCTATATACAAGCAGCCCACCTGATTATTGAACCTCCTGATTGCTATTGCATCCAGTGTTCTGGGTTGAACCCACCTGATGAGTGGCCTGGATTTTGCCATATCATTTGCACATGTGCCAAATTGGCCAATATGATTTGAAGAAGAAAATTTCACACCAGAGAGCCCGTCGACAGCTTCAACACTGGAAATCAGAATTATAACAACGAGGCCCAGCTCATGTCAGGCATAAACGGGCCAGGCCTGCCTTCAATTAAGGATGACAATTGGCCGGGCAACCTGCCTGGCCCGAAGAGACAGCACTGGTTATGGATCGGGCCTGGACCTTTAGCTTGGACCATGTCATTTATTTTATGGACCCGAACATGGAACAGGACCAAGCTCATTTTTCTAACCTAAAAATCATGTCGAGACAGGTTAGGCCAGGCTCTAAGTCTTTGTGAATACATTCGCGCAACGCAATACAATTCTTTACAACGGTGATGATTGGTCCGCGGTGGCCCACGCACGTAAAAGAGTAATGGATGGCTTAAAAATGCTAACTAACGCCTACATTCGATGCACATCTGAAATGTGGACAGCCCTGATTTTTAGGATAGAGAACGTGCACCATGGGACCATTCACTTGACATCACGGATCTCACGTCTGCCATGTTGCCACACGTGCCAAGTGCTCAAAGATGGCCCATCTACAAGTAGCTTTTTCTCGTAATTAATCCCCGGAAATGGTAAACGGTGCATACCACGCATGCTAATACACGTGTGTGAAGATCGGACCCGTTCACGAGGTAGGTCCCACCTGTGAACCTACCATGGCCCAAGATCAGCAAAGTAAACTCATCACGTGGCTACATATTGCATGAAAAATGTTAGTTAAGAGCCAAAGACCAGTAATACAAGATGCTGGTGAATTTCGATTGATGGGACCGACCATGAACATTCTCGGGCACTGAGTTCGTATATGTACTTAAATCCCTTGGGAGGATCGATCAGTGGGACCCATTTTAGATCATAAATCAATCTGGGTCGTTCATTAGGTGCACCACCTATGTCCACAGGCGACTACATTTTTCTTTTTTCTTCCAACCGTCCATTTTTCTAGTACACGTAACCCACCCGATCAGTTGATCATTGGAGCATGTTCATGAAGGGCCTCAGTCGATGAATAGCTCAGATCTTGCACGTGTCTCATTGGGCTTATCTTTCTTGACACAAATGGCACCAAATTACTCGGTCAAAACGCCACCTGCCCGCCGGGCGGATTGGGTGAGGCCGGGACTGCCCCACAACATTAACGTTAAGGCCTTGACATGGCTGTTGCAGCTCAATCGGAACACATGACCCCACGTGTAATTAATAGCTCAAAGTTGGTCAAACGTGTAATGAACGGCTCGAATATTGTCAAATATGTACGGTTAAGAATAGTGTTAAGAGTGCCAGATTTGTGTTTAATTCAAATTGATTGAACACTTATAACAATAGGTATCAAACTAGCTGGATTAGGACCAGATCTATGAAGTTTGGTGTCGGTCTCAAATTTGGCCATATAGTACATGTGTAAGGTTTGCGGGCATACTAGAATCAATTTGCGGTCTGATTCAAACCGAACGCCATTGACTCCTAACGTCAAGATCGAGCGGTGCTTGGTCAGAGAGTCGGAAGACCAACTGTCTATTCTGCCAACTGTCGAGTATGCACAGGCAATTTGCAGAGGTTGAGGCTCTTTTTCCAGTGAGTTCTTTTTTGCTTTTTTTTTTGTTAGTACAAACACCCCACTGTTAGTACACCCACCCCCCTGTTAGTTAGTTTTGCTACAATGTTAGCCACCCCCACTTTGGGAATTGACATCATGACCTCAATGTTGAAACAATGTTATCTTCACTTGGTTTACCACTATAGCTATTTATCCGGGTGTTAGTATACCCATCCCTCATTTTTTTTGTCTTGGTAACTAAGGACTTTTGAAGGTGCAACAATTGTATGATCGAACGAATTAAGTAAAGATGGGTGCGAAAAAGTGAGACTTACTACTAAAACGGGATCACAGACCTAATTGAGAGCAATGGAGTGTTGAACTGAGCAGCGCGCTGATGAGCAAATTAGGATGGACAATGCCAAGATTACACACTATTGTCGACCAAGCATATGAGCATAGGTGGACAATCCTAAAGACTACAGCCTTCCTTCAAATGGAAGGGAATTATAGCTACTAGTTACACCCAAGTATTTAGATTTGAGTAGGGACGTACTGGACTACTTCTTATAAACTAAGGGTTCCACGCTGATAAGTGGTAGAATTTATAGATTCCCTCACGATGTTTTGAGAGAAATTATTGCCCATGTGGCAAAACCTAATAGTGCCAACTGTAGAGTGATGGTTGTCTTTTATACAATCGTGTCTCGCCTTCGCTAAACTCATCCTTATCATGATAGTAGGCTATTGAACATGCATTGGTGTTGATGTAGCCCTACATCGTTATTTATAGAGCTGAGCATGAGCCAAGCCAGCTCAGTTAGCTCGCTCGACTCGGCTCAAACTAGCTCGATTCGGCTTGATTCAAAGGCTAGATTCAAACCAAGTTGAGCCATTTTTCCAAGCTCGAAATGATTTTCAAGCCGAGCTCGAGCTTATCCAAGCTCGATTCGGCTCAACTCAGTTGACTCACTTGTAAAAAACTAAAAAACTATATTTTTTTAGTCCCACATCAGAAGTGAACAAAGAAATGAGAGATGAAACTCTCTATAAAAGTAAGTGGGGGTGTCAATGGGCTTTAGGCTGCCTTTGGGCCCAATTTTAAACAGTTTAAGCCTGACTTTTGGGCTGGGCCTACCAGGCTCGAACTCAGCTCGAATTGGGCTCGAACTCGCTCGAAAGTTCGGTTAGCTCGAACATGTCAGTCCAGCTCGGAGGCCAAGCCAAGCCGAACACAAGCTAGGGTGGTCATTGAGCGAGCCTAGCTCGAACAAGGCTCAGCTCAGCTCGTGCTCACCCCTAGTTACTTGTTCTTATCTAGAGGTTACTTGAAAGTCGCGATTCCTCGATGGTCTACCCATAATGCACTATGCTCCATATCTTTAGCGCATGCCGTGGAGATATCATGCTTGGCACATGGCTTCTTCCACGCCATTAATCTAATGTCGCCAGATCTGGGCCAAACAATTGACTTGACTATTCAGTCACCAATTGTTACAAAGATCATACAATTTTAAATGGGAAGGGTTAGTCCTTTAGAATTGGATCTTTTGTTTTGAGCCAAGAAATTTTCTTTCAATGGTAATAATATATCAAGTTTATCAATGAATTAACAATGGTTGTACAGAATTAAAAATAAGGTTAATCGTCAATTTTATTAATCAAGGTGAAGAAAAGTACAATCAATGAGAAAGAAAAAAAAACTAAGCAGAAAAGAAATAAATACTTACGACGGTTTGTATTGGTAAAATAGTCATGGAAAGTATCAAACAGTCATGATGTGAAGTCAGCATATTGTAATTGACAATTTATTAAGTATGAACTCGATGATCGAAATATCCAACAACAATGCTCATGGATGTTTAACCTACTCTTATGGTGTACTATAGCAATAGCGCTAGACAGTAGCGAATCTAAGTTAATATAATAGCTTCAAACTTACCGCAGCATGGCTAGACAGAAGTGGAGTGACTAAAGCTAAGAAGCTAAACTAAAGGATAGATGGTATTGTGCTGTATAAAGATTAATGATTGATTGTGGTGAGGGCCTAGAACTCTTCTTTAACTGCTACTTTTATAGGTTTCTAGGAGGCAGTGATAGTACATATGATTTGGCACTGTGAAAGATTTGAATAATTGGCCATGTAAATCTCATCGATTATCTACGTAAAAGTAGCCTATTGCGTACGACAATGTATACAAGAGATCGCATATGCCCTTTCTATTCTAGCTATACATAAAAAAGTTTACTAGAGTCTCTACGTCAGTAGACTCATACGTAGAAAACTTATTGGAGTCCCCACGTCATTAGGCTCTTATATATGCAGCTGGGCTCTTACATCTACAAAGAATTGCTTTTGATGAGACTCTAACATTTAATGCTTACTAGCTAAAAATTTTGTTTGATGAGACTTACTTCGCATAGAGTTGCTTTTAATGAAATTCTAGGATTTAATACTCCCACATATACATGTTTTTAGTTCCTTCATCTACACCACGCGTGGCATTGATCAGGTCGTGATCGGCTAGCTTTAAACAATGGCGACGTTTTATTAATCTACCCAACCACTTTCAAACATAATTTGCGTGGTCCCATCTCTGACAGCAACATATGGCCTAGTCAAATGTCAACATGCCAGGGCCTTACCATGTTAGGTGAGGCCCCAAGAGTCCGCTACCCTAACACCTGGCAATAATAACGAAGAATAGGTCCTTTCACTCAGTAGTCTCTCACAACCCATAGATGGCCTATGACAAAAGCCCACTGATTGGAGGATCCTAGCCATCAATTTTTCCACATGTTTCCTTATTGAATTTTAACCATAACTTACTTTTGCTTTGAATTGTATGGACTTTGGCCAAAAATTATGTTAAGATCCCCCAATCAATGCAATAATTGTTTGTTATCAAGCATATTAGGTCAAGTCTTTCAACTGGATGATTTCAAAATTCATGAGATCCTCCCACCATCATGGCCACAAATCATGGGATGTTATTCTTAATTATTCCAATTTATTGTGTGTGTGCGCGTAGGCACACACACACTTCTAAATATTGTAAACTTAGGGAAAAAAATTAGAAAATTTTCAAACTTTATTCATATGATCAAGTATCAAATTCAAAAGGTTCCTAAGGAAACTTAGTTAAGAAAAATGATTCATCCAATGACGGAAAAGTGTTGATGGCAATGTTTCTATAAAAAAATTTGAACCATTAATGGATTTTAGATTTGGGCACTTCATTCCATATGATTCCATACAAGGGATTGCTTTACATATATCAGTTATTCAATGACAGCATAGTTTATATGGATAATGATAACATGCATAAGAGATTGAAGATGTTAGAATTATAATGTTCAATGGTATCACAGGTACAATTTCATGTGTGCCACGTACTTGACTTACAAAAAAGTCTCTTGTCATTGGATTTTTCTTTATAAAGACAGTTGTAAACTAATTTTTTTTGAAAGGTGAATATTTTTATTATCCTGTTGGTCATGCAACACACCCACCCTGTTAGTTGTGCAACATGCCCACGCAGTCAATCACACAATGCACCCACTAGTGCAGTTAGTATGTCTTGAAGATGACAATAAATTTTGATAAAATGGTTGATTAAAAATTGTAAAAAAGTATGTGGAGCCTAGTTACTTAGACTTGAGGCAAATTCTCTCTATAAGTGTATATAAGGAGAAGCACAAGTAAAAATAGAGTTCTTGCACAATGGAAAAGTGGGGGAGGTAAGAAGTGTTCTTCTTCCATCCTGGCGGACTCCACCAATAGGTTCTTTCTCTTATGTAATTTTGCCTGCAGATTCCACTTCCATGCTCGAGGAAGTGGGATTCGAGCCCTTGATAAATTCTGTTTGTATGCCTGATTAAGCAAACCAATGCCTTAAACCACCCAATCATACCATCAAGTTGTTGATCAGAACCGGACGTGCTGGGTTGGGTTGGGTTGGTTGCCAAGAGGGCTATATGATCGACTGCAAAAGCCATAGTGCGCTAGTGTATACTCTCCATTAAGCTATCCAGATCCATGGATCTACCCAGAATCCAAGCAACATCCAAGTCTAGTACTGGTTTGGCAATGACTTCTTTTCTTGTGAACACCCCCACCACTGGATGATGAACTTTGCCCATCTTCACCTATGACCCAATCAGGAGAGAATAAACTCTCAAGCTGACACCTTTAACTGCCTTCGTTGAACTCATATTCTCACTTGCACTGTCATCTGGTGGGCCACCGTATGAATGATCTATACTATGAATTTTTCTGGTTGAACGTGGACCTTTGATCTAAAGTATAGCATTTCTATACCTTACCTAGGGGTGTCAATGGGCTCGGCCGAGCCCATCAAAATCAAATTTTGAATAGGCCTAGCTGATATAGTTCAAAATCTGGGCCCAAACTGAAACAGGCCTAACCAGTTGACAGCCTACCAAATTAAAGTGTGGGACCAGCAGAAGCTTGCCCAGCATTTAGTTTGGTCTCAGGAGACCCACGACCATCCTGTATTCTAGGCCCAAAAAACCTACGGATGTTGTTTGGCCGAAGGGCTCATCCCACCCTGGCCCAACTTGATAACCAATGGGATCGATCCGTCAGTTTCGAGTGAGGGCCTTCTCGAGCTGTGATTCTTAGCTCTTTGGCCTGAGTGTATTCGAACTTGGATGCGAGTCCAACGCTATACCAATACCAACCCGTATACTGGTGGATTAGGTGTGGGGCAAAAATCTAGACCTAATTATTTAACTGGCCCGGTCCATACTTCCCTCTGATTAGGCCCAACCAAACCAGTGTGCACGGTAAGCCCATGGTTCAGTGGTCCAGAACATTGGAACGTTTGAGTCTCACAGCTGATGGACCACGCTCCAAGCATCTGGCTAGGACAATCTTGAATCTTCATTTGAGACCTGTAATCACGTAAGAAGATACATAAAGAAGTGTTCCACATTTAGATTACAGAAACAGTAGATGGTGGTATTGGGTAGGCTCGTTGGGCTTTCCGACGCCACTTTGGCTATAGACTAAAATGCAATAGGGCTGGGCTAAAGCCTAAAATTTGAGAGCCCGCCAAGATGGCCCAATTTCAAGTGCATCATCATATATCATACATGATGAGGCACACTTAATGAATAGTCATTATCTTTCAGAAAGTGTTTGGCCAGGCTGGGCTTGGATCAGACTCGGGCTTCACCAATCAACAGGGGCCAGGCTCGAGCCTGTTTGTTTTGGCCGTCACATCCTAGGCCGGGCTTGGACAGCCCCTCAGCCTGACCCGTTGACAGCACTATCCAGAGTGAGACTGAAGTTCTGGACATTCCTCTTTGAAGAAGGTATCCAAGAGGCCAAGGAAAATTGGATCACCAAGGGTTTTGCACCGTGCACGTATGTTGGATTCCAATAAGTGGGACCATATTTTATTAATCAAGACCATTGGTCTATTGGGCCCAATGGTGGATAGAGAATACCATGTGAACATAAAGGTTTTAGGCGTTATTTTATATGGATCCCTGTTATGGTTCACCTGAGTTTCAGATCGCTTGAATCTTTTAATCTATACGGTGGAAATGAGAGGATGCACCTGATGAACGGAATAGATTTCAAACATACAATGCAGAGGCCCCACACGGCTCAGGTGTTCTACACCCTGCCCGTCCACAGCAGTTGTTGCAGAGGATACCGGTCCGTCAGCAGGGGTGACCATGTGCCGAGCTCGGGCCTGAAAAATCAGAATTTTGAATAGGGCCGGCCCGAAACAGTGCAAAATTCGGGCCAAGACCTACCCAGGCCCGGCCCATTGACAGCCCTATGACCATCAGTTCTAATAAGCCCGGAGTTCTTCTTTTTTCTTCTGTTTTTTCATTTGGAAAACGCTTGGAGCGGATTGGGACAGGTCAGGTTAGAGCTGTACACGAGCTGAGCTTAGCCATGTTCGAGCTAGGCTCGACCACCTTGGCTCGTGTTCGGCTCAACTTGGCCATCAAACTGGAATTTCATGTTTGAGCAAGTTTTCGAGCTGAATCGAGCTAGTTCGAGCTGAATCGAGCTAATTCGAGCTGATTTTGAGCTCGGGAACCGAGCTTGGAAATATGTATATAAAAGTTTTATATACTAACGAACACAGTTAGCACAGGGCTGGTTGGACTGGGTTGCTGGAAGTCGACAAGTGGCTGGAGGTCAGACAATGCCTTTGGAGGTTAGACAGTGCCTAGGTGAGATGGGTTGCTGGAGGTCGGACAGTGCCTAGTGGCCTACGAACGAGCCAAGTTTTGAGCTGAGCCGAATCAAGTGAGGCTTAGCTCGCGTTCAGCTCAAAATCAGAGGAAAAAGGCTCGACTTGGTTCGAAGCCCTCTTTCAAATCAAGCCAAAGCAAGCTATTCCAAGCGGAATCAAGCGAACTAATCGAGCTGGCTTGACTCATGTATAACTCTAGGTTGGGTAGTACCATGGGCCACCTTGATCTATGTTTTGTATATCAATGCCGTACTCCCATTTTTCCGGTGCATTATAAAGCAAGGTCCCAAAAATGAAGCAGATCAAAATCCCAGTCACCAAACCACAAGAAACAGTGGTGGTTGAACACCCACCACTAAAAGCTTCCGAGGCTCCACTGTAATGTTTATTTTCAATCCAATTTGTTGATAGGGTCAAACAGACCTGGATGAAGAGAAAACACAAATATCAGATTGATTCAAAGCTTTTGTGACCCATAAGAAATTTTTAATGGTCAATCACTACCTTTTCCTATGGTGTGGTCCACCCGAGATTTGAATTTTCTTCATATTTAGTTACATTCCCAAAAATGAGTTGGAAAAGCGGATGGATGGAGTGGATATACAACAAATATAACAAGTTGGGCCTGGATGGAGTGGATATTCAGCAAATATAACAAGTTGGGCCCCACGGTCACAGCTACCCAGACATGATTGAATCTGCTACTGCCGTTTCTGGATGCAGCTACGACAACAAGTAGAGGTGAGCATGAGCCGAGCCCCGTTCGAGCTAGGCTCGCTCAATGACCACCCTAGCTGAGCTGGACTGAAATGTTCGAGCCAGCTCAGCCGAGCTTTCGAGAGCCGAGTTCAAGCCTGGCCCAAAAGTTGAGCTTAAAGCTATTTAAAATTGAGCCTAAAGGCAACCAAAAGCCCATTGACACCCCCACTTACCTTTATAAAGAGTTTCATCTCTCATTTTTCTAGTTCACATCCGATGTGGGACTAAAAAAAAAAAATTTATTATTTTTTTACATGTGAGTCAGCTGAGTCAAGCCAAATCGAGCTTGGGTTAGCTCTAGCTCGGCTTGAAACTCATTTCAAGGTTGTAAAAATGGCTCAGCTTGGTTCGAATCTAGTATTTGAATCGAGCCAAATTGAGCTGGTTCGAGCAAAGTCGAGCGAGCTAACTAAGCCGGCTTGGCTCGTGCTCAGCTCTACCAACAAGGAATGCGGATTGCCTATAACCGGAAGCTAGGTGGGGCCTACTGTGATTTTTGTGAGAAATCGACTCCGTCCATCCATTTTTCCACCTCGATTTTGGATTTGAGACAAAAAAAATGTGGTAAATCCAGAACCCCAAGTGGGCCACACAACAGGAAACAGTGGTGATTGAACGCCCCCAAGTAGAAACATTCATGGGCCCACAGCAGTTTTAGATCAGGCTGATATTTGTCTTCTTTCAGTTTATCAAAGTGGGAATGACCTTATGAGCTGTTTGAATGGCACATTAACAACACGGTCGACCGAAGAAAGGTTTCAATGGTGGTAGGCGTTTCCCTCCCTCTGTTTCCTGTCGTGTGGCCCAGTTGAGTTTTGGATATGCTATGTTTTTTGTCTCATGGATTAAAATGAGGTGCCGAAACAGATGTACGGTGTGGTTTTCTCACAAACATCACAGTGAGCCCCACCTAACTTCCTACAGCAGGAACTTGCGGCCGTCTGGGGTCGCAAGCGCGTCCGCCGACAGGAATGGTGAAAAGTGGGAGCACCATGCAAGCAAAACGTGATGGGTATGGCCCACAAAACAAACAAGGGCTCATGCAATTGGTGGCCACCTACTAAAGCTGTACGCGTGCTGTTCCTAAAGAATTACCGAAATGATGTGTGATGGAGACTTAAAATCGAAATGCGGTGTGCCCCTCCCCTCTACCATGCATAGGCACGGCCGCTGTATGAATGTTCCGGTTCATATGCCTGACCCTACCATGGATGCTACATGGTCCAAAAACTACAATGATTGAATGATCGTAACCATCCAATCAGCTGCCTCTCCAAACCGATGGTAGGAAAGAAAATAGAAAGTTCTCAACAGTAGAAAACCAGTGGATAAAATATGAATGTTTATGGCTAGTGTTATGGGTAAAATACAAGCTAACCTCAAGTCAAAATATAAAATGACCTGGACACAGGTCGTTATTATCTGACCTGACCAACAGATAAACTCCCTGACCTTGTCAAGGCGACGACCTCAACCTTATCATCTCAAATCCCATAATCTTAGGCTTTTGCCAAGATAGTAGGAGAAAGATCCGGAGAGTCGTCAACTAATGCAGAAATGCCTCCCACAATTACGGAACGGCCCGAAGATCTCAGAGGTCCGAGATCTCCTCCGCAAATATTACATTTACTAATAGGAATGTAATATCGTAACCTAAGTCTATAAGAAAATGGGTTTTCCTCATTACCAAATTACACACAAACAAACTCTTACTCATAAAAGAAAAAAAGGAGATTATTGATTCCAAAAGCTCTGACTGATTTAGGCATCGAAGGACTAACGGCCCCCCTCTAAACCATTGTTTGTTCTTGCAGATCTCCTATAGACGGATCAGTATCCCTCTACATCTTCGAGACCGATCATTGATCTCGTCTCTCCCATTTTTAAAATCCAGCAACAACAGCTAGGATTGCTGGATGGGCGTATTTTTGCCTACTATCCATCCAGCCAGGGCAGGACCTGCTGTGTAGAGGATTCTAATTGATACAGTCCTTTGGAAAACCATGGTTTTGAAATGATAGAGATGAGTACCATGTTGCCAAAACTATTTGTGGACCTCTTTCCCAAAGTGCATGAGCACGGTTAAAATGGGTCGGGTTGAGCAATAGCTCAATATTGAACCTTACCTGATAAGTAGTTCAGGTTGTAAGATCTAGACCCATGAGATAGGTTTGGTCCAAAACTTCAACTAGATTACTAAACTGGTCAGGCATATGACCTCTGAAAAATAAACCGTACCAACCTCACTCGGACTCTGTTTTCAATGGGTTTGGATTTAGCTTATGCTGAGAAAGACCCACCCCAAAATCCACAAAAAGGTATTTAATTAACAAATAAGGAACTCAACCAAGTTTTTCCTTCAAACATCGGACATATGCAATTGCCAAAGTTCAAGCTATGTGGGGCCCATCTTGATGTTTGAATGTCATCGAACCGTCTATTAGATGCACCCTTCTGTTAGGCCTAGACCCAAAAGTCCAGCTTCATCCATAACCCATGATGGGTCATATGAAAGGGAACAATGATGGACATTGTTGAGCGTGACACGCAACATAGAAACTATTATATATTGTTAATGGATTTGTTTTTGTTTCTATCCATTGCGAGGACAGTTGACTAGACACTTAGATTTATCCTTAAATTCTTCTCCAGTCTATCCAAGATAGCATGAGACCCCATGCTTTTAGATGTCATTTGATTGGAACCTTTAAGCACTAACATATATATTAAGAACATTATTTGTGAAAAACCACTTGTAATTCCATATTTTAATCATGAGATAATCTCTATCCTCGGATTTCCTTGGAAAAGCCTTTCGCTGGAAGTTCCTATGGAATTTAGGCAGGGCCCACCATGATGTTTGTGAGAAATCCGTATAGTCCGTACATTTTGTGAGCTCATTTTAGGACATGCGGCCAAAAACGATCAAGATCCAAGACTTAAGTGGTCTGAACTAAAGGAAAAGGTGGGGGTAGGAAAATTCTTACCGTTGAAACCTTTCTGGGGTACACAATGATGTTTATATGCCATCCATACCATTCAAAATGTCATTTCTACTGGGATGAATTGAAAACACGAATATTAGCCTAATTCAAAACTTTTGTGCCCTGTGAATATTTCAACTGTAAACATTCAATCCTCACATTTTCTGCCCACTTTAGTCTTGGATATAGGCCCATTTTTGGTTGCACGTAATAAAATGATCTAAAAAAATGATCAATGATCTCAGGAAATCCGTGTCCATAAAGTAAACTGAATCGGCTTTTTGTACATGGAGCCTACCAGAATGTTAATGGGTTGGGTCCAAAGGTCCAACCAAAAGCTCCAATTGAACCAAAACGGCCCAGTTTGCACCATTGCTAAGGTTGCCGTGCCCTACCTTTTCCCGCCAATGTGTCACAGCATATCCTAACCATGCAAGAAGTGTGCCCGTCATGAAGCTCTCGTCATGCAAAGATCAGACCAGTTCACTCATAAAGTGTACCCCATCATGAATATCACCTAGCCGGATAATCAGACGAATCCACTGCTTTAGTGCACTGTTTGTGATAGTGGTCACCGCACCAGCTGCTTGATGCGTTGCTAGTGTCAAAATCCTAGAAGACGTGATACAAATATCATTATTAATATCCATCTGATACGTTTAAACTCCCTATTTTATGCACTCCGCCGCAAATGCACTTTATAGGCATGGTATTAAATAATGGATGGCCATCCACACAGCCATCTTCCCCTGCGCCACATGTGCTAACCTGGGACACGTGTGGAACATCTGAATCTGTTCATTAGTTGGACCCACCGACTAAGCTGAATATTAACCACCTTTGGCAAGTTTCTGTTTCTTACTTTCTTTTTAAATGTCTACTGTTTTTTTCATAGAAGATGGTCCATCCTTTTTTTATTATTATTGTTAGTCATGCAACGCACAGACCCTGTTAGATGTGCAACGCACCCACCCAGTCAGTCACACAATATGCTCCCACCTACTGGTGGGGTTGGTGGGTTTCGAACCAGCAGTTGAAACGCCCAGGTAGGCTGAATTTGAGTAGTAGGTAGGCTGAATTTGCACCTGGTCTCTGCATTGTGGATCCCACAGCATGCGTGGCTCTGATGTCTCCCATGTGCTGCTTTAGACGTGCGAGTGGAGCTAGCTATCAAACGTCATGAGCCAAAATTCTAAGCCAGGCTATTACATTCGGACTCGGATTCGGTAGTGACCCCTCCAGCACCGACGTAGGTGCTGCGGCCGTACTTTCCATGTATTTTTCATTTTATCCACCCCGTCCATCCATTTTGTTAGATCATTTTTGGGTATGAGCCCAAATATGACAGCAGATCCAAATCTGAGATGGACCACACCATAGGAAAAAGTTATGACTGAATTCTCACCATTAAAAATTTCTAAGCCCCATTTTAATGTTTATTTTTCCATCTGATGAAGGGAAAATACAAATATCAAATCTAAAACTTTTATGGTCCCCGAGAAATTTTTTAATGGTCGGCATTTAATCACCACTATTTCCTTTGGTGTGGTCCAACTAAGACTTGGATTTGCCACGTTTTTTAATTCATGCCCTACATGAGCTGGCAAAAGGGATGTACGGCGTAGATAAAACACATACATCATGGTGGAACACAAACCTTTCCCAGTACCGACGTGGTCGCTGAAGGGATCGAATCCGAGTCCACTGAATTCAGATTCAAAATAATGCTCTTTTCTGTTCAGTTTCGTTAAGTAGGAATGAGATGTAGCCGAGGACATCAACGGTGTCCTCGAGTCTAAGTTCTGAGTAGTGGGACATATGGATCAGCGATCCAGACTGTTGTTCCTGTGGGACCCACTTTGGATGTGGGAATACGATAATCCTTGCAAATTCTTGCGCCCGACTCCAGTGTTAGTTCTGCCTCATCTAAAAAAATGGTGGCGACTCTTCAAATGCACACATGCCATGGTTGGATGGAAATTTAAACTTCCCATATATCTAATTCTGTCGTGAATGTAGCACAAACGAAAATTTGCACTGAAAGAACAATACTGACCACCTGATTTGTCCCTTTAAACTTGGACCACTCAGTGTCTTATTCTGAACCATCCATTAAGTAGCCATAGATGGATGATTAGGATTGATTGATCAGAATGATGTTAGATGTATGCTCCATCCTTACTGGGACCCACAAATTGGATGATCTGGATAGCTGTACACTGCCTATGTGCCACATGTAATAGGTCACCGACAGTTTCGTAATGGTGCAAAACTCATAGTGGAATGTAGGCTGGAGCTCATCTCCATCAATTCATTCCGCCCCAGGAGCAGTACGCCAGGCGAAAGGGACGCCCTCGCATGCCTAGGCGTACGCTAGTGCGGTCCTCTTGCTAGAATTCAGGGACTACAAGACAACTATCATGGGGGGCCTCTCACAACATTGGATGGCAGCTGTGTCAGAGATCTGGACCATTCATAAGTAGTGACCAGGACGAACGTGCGCCGTACCAATATGATACCGATCAGCTGATCAGGCAGATCGACCACATTTGTTTGATATATGGGCGTTTAGAAAATGCCCAACGGTCCAGATTCAACTCACACGCTTAGCTCACTTGATGATTGACTACCGGAAAACGTTTGCGTATCTCGCTTAGGTACAAGGGGGTTAGTTTCTATGGCGTGGGGAAACGACTTAACGTGCATGAATGAAATCTACCCGGTCCATCAGGCACACCACCCTTTGTTCAGCCTTGAGGTGGTGTACCTGATGGACGGCGTGGATCTTATCAAGGTTCCATCGACTCAACCATCAGTTAGACAAGCTAGTGACGGTTCTTGACTACCCTGATTTTTTGTAGTGGCATGTTCACTGTGTGAACTCGCTAATGAAACTGGACAGCATGTCTCAGGTTCAATTGCTAAGGAGACACATTAATTGCACCGAAGGGTGTATCGTGTGACTAATAGTGTAGGTGTGTTGTGCAGCCTAATAGGGTGGATGTGTTGCATGACTAACAAGAAAAAAAGAAAAAGAATGGTACAGATTAATATCATATGTACCATCTGACGATTAATAAATCTAAGTTTCAATTTTCAGTAAGAAGATAGGGCCTTCAATTCAAAAAGCTAGCATCAGATAGCTGTGACAAGGCCATGATAACGGTGATGGTCTATCCACTTTAGCCCCACCGTATAAACAACCTCGACCACTGATTCCTAGGTCAGAGAGACGTGTTATAGTAGGATTTAACACAAGCATTATCCATTCTTTGCAACAGCACCAACAACATTTCATGTAAAAACACCTCCAGAATCCATGAAACTTGAAAGCAAACAAAATGATAAAAGAAAGTAGCAAAAGAATAATGAAGAGACGACTGGCACGGATTTACGTAGACCGCGGAAAACAGCTTTCTTCTCCACTGAAAGAAGAGAAATAAATATAAATATATATAATATAAAAAAAAAAAAATACAAAGCTATCACTCTCTCACTCTCTTCACTACATGAAGGAATTTAATTCTCTTTTTCATGCGTTTCCACATTCATCGACACAGCGAAGATCACGGCAAGTACTAACTAGCTCACACTCAAAAGAGAAAGGAGAAAGTTCCAGTTGGAAGAGTTCCTACGCGTTCTCACGCATATCATCACCACCAGAACACTGCACATGGGGCTGGTGAAAAATGAAAATGCCGATAAGGTGGTCATCCGTCACATCCTCATTATCATGCATTCGTATGCATGCACATGATTTTGCTGTAATATTCTTACAACCCACTCCAATGCTTAGTTGGAAACCACCATTTTCCCTCCACCTGTGGTATAACCAATTAGTTTCTCGGTCTAGTTCCCTATGATGGGCCACGCAACCCAGATGGCTGATAGGATGACTGATAGATAATCTAAGGTCAGGATCTTAAAAACGGCCCATCTCATTTACAGTTGATTGATAGCTTATAGTGTAGTGTTGTTATAAGTAGCATTTATAGGAGCTGCTTTACTGAGTACAAATTGTAAGTGCACCTGGGAGAGCACTATTTCGGTGCCAAGTTGTCATACTTACGCAAGATCCGAACCACTCATCATATGGGCCTCACCATTTAGATGCCTTATCTAAAAAATCAGGCTGATCTGATCAATATCAGGTACTTCAAGTCCTCACAACTGTGGATGACACACGTGTTGTGGAAGACTCCTACTTCCAGTCCTCATACGTGTGGATGATTCAAGTCCTCACACGTGTGGATAACACATGTGAGGAGGGCTTGAAGTCCTTCATTATCAATGTATCCATTTGAGCATGGACCAATCATCAGTTGCTCCAACCCGTCCATATGTTTTGGTCAAGTGCGCGCGGCCAACCTGATGATGAAATCAGCCTGCCTTTCAAACAATGCTGATTGGAATTTCTCAGCAAGTTGGTTTCATGCTATGTACAAAAAATAAATAAATCAATCAAGAATACATACCCATATATGCATCTTTGATTTTGTTTTAAGATAGCGGATTAATTACCTGCCTCTGGAGGCACCGCATTTTCTGGGTTTTGTTTAATTTCCTCCGTTTTCATTTTAGGCCCCGCTTGTTAGACTCAAAGTAATGAGTTCATTTCATTCTAGTTTAAGGAAATTATGTTTTAAAGATCTTGATCTCTAATACATAATAAGTTAATGCTAATATTAGTAATTTATGTATTAGAGATTGACATATCTAATACAAAATTACTGTTAACTAAAATGAGATGAAGTGATCACTTTTGTACTATCCATAAATTTCAGTGAAATATTTCATTTTTGAAGATAGGAAGGCAGATTTAAGATAAAAACAATAACAAAGAAAGATTAATAAAGGGCGGTTGTGATCTTTGTTTGGTTTGGGGTAGAATATAATAAAGAGAATGGATGGAGTCCATTTGTCCATCATGAAGAGTTCAGCAACTAACTAAATTATTATGCTAGAATATTTAGATTAATAAGGCCAAAAGAAGGTGGATTTAGAACAAACAAGCATAAAATTACTTTTAAAAAGCGGGATTAGCCATCTCCATTAATAATAAATAAATTAATTAATAAACAAACAGTGGAAAGTGGAGGAGGCAGAAGAGGAGACATATCGACGTTGTAGTGGTTGATGACTCGATGTCCGTCGGCGTATCCATGGTTTTCATGTGTCGAAGCTAGAAAAAGAGTTTTGAACAAGCATACCAAATTATTATGCCCACTGGCCCAGTTTATTGCCCTCACAAATGGTAGTCCTTGAGAATAAGTCCTGCTATTGGATGCTGAAATATGCAACCCTGGGCCATTGCTAGCCAGTGTCGGGGCCCTTGGTTTCGTCCACCGGTGGCCCATAGTCACACGATCACCCAGGATTACCGATGCTATATTTCTAAAAGTTAGGTGGGACATGGGAACTTACATTTGGAGTGTAAATGGCTGGGTTTGGGCCAGGTCCAGTCGCCCTGTGCCTAATTAACTAAATAGTACCTGATTCAAAAAATGGGCAAGCCCATTTATTGTTGGGCCCGAAATTTAGGCGCTGACCTAGCCCATGTCAAGTACAAAGTGGTGATCAAACCCAAGTATACCGACACATTTGCTAGTCGGGCCTACAACCAATACATAGGCCTCAAATCATGTACAAGCCGGGCCTTTGACAAGATCAAAGCATGAGCCCAACGGGCCTGCCTAGCTCATTGCCAACCCTACAAGCAACTTCTATTCACCAACTTGTTAGAATTTACTCGACCATAAACCACACAAATTGTACGTAGTGGCGTGCCTAACCGGACCACTAAATCCATCTTTAGTTAAGGCGATCACAATCCTATTAGTCATGGTTCTCCTATTCACATCGGCTCACTTTAACAGCCAAATCCATCGATCGGAACTGTCCATTAAGTCCAGAACACAATAAATGGACGACTATGCAAAAGTCACATTGACCGGATGATCCAATCCATCTTTAATTTGGCCTTATTTTTTTCCAAGCCATGAATGGGATGGTTCGGATTGCCTAACAAAAGTCTCTTTAGAATCGTAAGCAATCCATGTTGGGTCCAGACAAGTAGATGGATCAAGTTATTGATTAGACCTATTCTGGTGTTACTGATCCTGACCGCTCGTATTAAAGGCTATTGGTCAGATGGGTAATGCCGTAATGTTGTCATATAAGAGTATTAATGTCTGCACTTAAGCCGACGAAACATGCCGATGGACAGTCTAGATCAATGGATTTTTGGACAGTCTGAGTGTCCCAATGGAACTAGAAGCACCAATACTTACAGTGTCATGAGAAGGCTGGTGCATTTCTCACTTAAAGAGTATCTCTCAGACTGATGATATAGATATACCCCTTACATTGAATAAATTACTGATAGAAAGATTTCTTTGAACGTTTACTACGTAAGAGTTGGAAATATTGCTGGTGTGAAACCGGTCCAACTGAGTGGACATCCATCAGGTTGAAAAGGATAAAATTATATTCCTCCCGATGTGGACGACAGCAGGAAGCGCAATGTAGATGGGCCCCACCTAGTCGTCGTTTTGGTGGGCCCCACAGTGGTGGGGAGCACACAAGTTCATTTGTCCATGTGCCCACAGCACTCCTTGTATAGAATACACGCTTTTGGACCCCCTCATCTCGTGCCTATAAATACCACCATCCCATTGCACTACTGCATCATCTAAACCATGGCTAGTCATAGAGTTGTTACTGTTTCTTTCTTGGTGCTGCTGACTGTAGGCATATGTTCAGCCACCAGAGCTCTCCTGACCTTCGAGGAAGCCTCCGGTGCTGGCCATGGTGGCGGCTCTGGATCTGGCTCCGGCTATGGAGCTGGCGGGGGTGCCGGTGGTGGCGGTGGGGGAGGTAGTGGTGCTGGTGGTGGTGCCGGCTACGGTGCAGGAGGAGAGCATGGTGGTGGATACGGAAGCGGAAGTGGCAGTGGGGGTGGCGCTGGCTATGGTGCTGGAGGCGAACATGGTGGCGGCTTTGGTGGTGGTGGCGGTAGTGGCGGCGGTGGCGGTGCCGGCTACGGTGCAGGAGGAGAGCATGGTGGCGGCTATGGAAGCGGCGGCGGCGCTGGCTATGGCGCCGGAGGCGAGCATGGCGGAGGCTATGGTGGTGGAGGCGGTAGTGGCGGCGGAGGCGGCGGAGGTTCTGGTGCTGGTGCTGGTGCAGGGCATGGTGGCGGTTATGGTAGCGGTGGAGGTGCTGGTGGTGGCGCTGGGTATGGTGCTGGAGGGGGGGAAGGTGGTGGCCACGGTGGCGGTGGTGGGAGCGGCGGGGGCAGTGGATATGGTGCAGGAGGGGGGAATGGAGCTGGATATGGGAGTGGTGGTGGTGCAGGCTACGGAGCTGGAGGTGCTCATGGTGCGGACGTTCCTTAAGAAGGAAAGCTATTACGTGAAATAGTAGCAATAAGCGCTTGGGCCTAAGCTCAATGAAATGTGTCTTGAACAAGATCCTATGTCGTAGTTACGTACTTCGAAATATACTTGCATGGAATGCCATGAAAGGTCGTGGGTAGCTTTCATTTTAGGCGCTGTCGTTTAATGAATTAATGATAAAAAAAATGTCGTGGGTTGCTTTCATTTGTGGGCTCTGTCGTTTAATGAATTAATGATCAGAACCGTTCTTCTCCTGGGCATTCGTTTTGGATCGGTTATGGTCTAACAATAACTCGAAATGAATGATCTTGACCATTGATTGGTGAAATTTAATGTTAAGCGTTGAACATTTTTGTTTCAACTGTCCGCATCCGCCTTCATTCGAGAATTAGGGTCCAATGAAAGAGACCTTGTGGACCCCTTTTTACTTGTTCTTTCGGTAACAACATAAAATCTGGAAATGGACCAAGCATGAAGGTGATTGAACGCTAACGGCTAGAAGACACCATAAACAGACAATGAAGATGTTGAACTTGTAAGCCATTCATGGACACGTGCCAACGCCGCACACATTGGAGATATCTCTGTTATTTATAGCAGAAAGGCCCACCTTTCTACATGCACTGGCACAAAAGTCAGGTCAGTCCGCTCATCCGTTGAACCCCACAAATACGACGGAAATATTATGGCGCAGCCTGACCTGTGGACGAGAAAAATTTTGCTGCACCCACGAGTTAGCTACATCGGGTGGAGCAATGACCCCACCATGATGCATGTGTTGTATCCATGCCAGATCAATTTAGGACATAAAACAAAAAAAATGAGACAGATCTGAAGCTCAAGTGGCCATCAATAAGTTTTTAATGGTTGGCGTTCAATCCCCACTATTTTCTGTGCTGGGTTCACTTGAGATTTGGATCTGCCTACTTTTTGTGGAATGCCGATAAAATGATCTCGCCAAATGAATGGACGGTGTGGATACAACGCATACATCACTGGTGGGTCATTGCTACACCCGGTGTAGCTAGCGTAGCTAACTCGTGGGTGTAGCAATTTTTTTCTCCCTGTAGACCATGGAATCTTTCGTCATGGAATATAGACAGTGGAGCGCACCCGATGACTGGCCCACACATGCACACGTTGCCTTGGGTTACATCTTTGATCTCCCCTTGTCTGAACAGTTTGACATACGATCGTGCCATCTAAACCGTCCATTAGAGGCTGCCCTAGTGTCAGGCCTAGATCCCAAAGTTCACCCGATCCATACGCCAGATGGGCCACTAAAGAGGAACAATAGGAGACATTGGGGAGGAAAGACCTCAGAATCTTCCACATGGAACATGGGATCTACCATGATGTCTATATGTCATATTACCTATTCATCATGTGCGCCCCATTAAGATGGAATGGCCATCTTCTGCACCGCTCCAGTCCATCACTTAGGTGACCCAAAACATTCCATCGGATGGTCCCTTTTTCTGTGAACGGCCGGTGGACCGAACATCAATTTCGTGAACAACCCCAGCCGTCGTATCTATGGACCATTCGGTTGTATATGGCTGTTGTATATCCATCATTTGGCGGGAGAATTTACGTTAAGGGCTTGGATTGATGGTGATCGGGACGCTGATCTGCGAGCCACGGACACAGATTCTGTTGGCGAAAACCAAGTCTGAGTATCCAGTCAATGACTCGGTGCATATTGTAAGTCGATCGTTGCTCTGATTTCTTTGAACCATCAGAACCATCCATCTGCAGCCAGATAAACTGTCCCGATCACCATTCACGTGTGTCATGTGCACAGTGGAGATGAGAGGGAGGGGATCTCGGATAGCTAGCTACATGAAATGGTCGTTTCATGGATTGGAGATACATCTCTTTTCTCTACGCATCACTAACATGCATAGATTGCAGATCCCACCGTGTCCGCATGCTGATGTACGCAAACGCTGCTGCACAGCTTCATCCACCACAACACCTGTTTTGAGGAGGGCTCTCAACCACACATAGATGGGGCACACCAATGGGAACAATATAAAATTGCGCCTAAAACTTGTAAGTTCAGGCGTCATGCCCGCAGATTTTGGGACCATGATGACTTTTTGGTCTTCCCTTCATCCTACCGTACGTGAAGAAAGATACACACCATGGTGGGCCCTTGTTCCATGTGGTGTGGCCTGTATGAGTTGTTGATCAAGCTGAGTTTTGGGCCCAAGACCTAGTATCACCACCTGATGGACGGAGTGGATGTCACATAGAGAACATGGAGGGCCGAAAGAGTTTGGGTGTTTTAAAACATGTGTTCCAGAGGATTTCGGTCGGTTTCATCCCCTCCGTTCATCCATGTGGGTCTATCTCTCTAGAAGGTTAATCAATCTGAACTGTTCATCGGGGAGGTCATACTACAGGTGAGCCACAAACAAAAAGAAAAAACTAATGTAGCAATCCTAACCGCCTTTCCCTGCTGAGCTGGAACATTGGCCAATTTTCTTTAAACCATCCATTTGAAATCAAGATTTCAAATGGATTAATAGGGTTGTCCAAGCGGAGTGATATATGTACAGTGTCGATCTAGCTACTTCCATTCGTATCAGATGAACGGTTCAGATCATCCTTCCATGCATCCACTTGTACCCCAGCATGGGTAGTCCAAGCAGTGCTGCAATCGATCCCCAGCAGAACTGCAAACAGGGTGGTTACTAATTAAACAAAGTAATAATCTCACCCCATCAGTGGCGTCACACGTGAAACTAGGCAGATGTTTCTGATACTTGAGTCCCTGATCGAGTCGTCTCAACTGTTTACGTCCCACGTCTGAAAGTCGGCCCGATCTAACCATCAGGTGGGCCATATGGTACATCAAATTTGGGCCGCTGCTTCAATTTCTCTAAATTAACCATTCATTTATGGCGTGAAAGTGTTGTCTACCTCATCATTATACTGAACCGAGTTTTGAGACATGACATCTACGGCGGTCAATGGATTCTGGCCGGGTCGGCCTATGGTACCCTCGCCCGGTCTAAACTAGGTGGATCTTGCCTAGTCTTGGATCCGATGGTATTCGGCCTTTGGATCTTGACGCAGGGAGGACATGAGAGGTCGATCACCGTCTTCCTCACCGGTTGGTTCTCGAATACACAAGAGAAAAAAAATTAGGAAAAATCATAATTTTATTGAATAACAATGAGAATTTAATCACAATAATTAAGTTTAAAATAATTTAAATAGAAAACTAAACCTTAATTCATACTTGCGTGCTAAGAAAAAACTCCTACGTGAAATAGGAAAGAAAATCAGAAAAATCTGTACAAACTGTATAACGCATGTTGGGTGTAGTCTTCCTTCCACGGGTTCAAGCAATCCACATATCTAATTACCACAAAACTATATAATTTTGCAATATACTTTTCAAGGTGGTCGGCTCAAATTCTTCATATCAGTAGTAATGGGCCACCTGGACCATCTCCAAGTTAACTCAGGCAGAATTCGAAACTTTCTGGACAGTTCGTATTATTTTGGACGCCACGATAGAATTGACGTGAAATTTATTGGGTTTTCTCGGCGTTGAGCAGCTCTACAAAATGGACTGAAATTATCATCATAAATCATTGAGATGGGCCTCACGAATTGGGCTGAAATTCAAATACGGGAATAACAATTTCCTATTTTGGTTCAAACTCCAAAATCGAAAATTCTTTAGTTTCCTCTTGTTTCCCATAGGAAGGTGCGTGATCCACGCCCTTGATCATGGGGTTCTTCCCCTACATCAGATCTAGGTTTTGAGTTGAGTTTTATATAAATAAGAGCATTTATATTGTTGGCTCCATTGATAGATGGATTAGATTGCACACATGGCTTGGAAACTTTCTTTCTTTCGCTAGAATAATCAATACATGTTATATATATATATATATATATATATATATATATATATATATATATATATATATATATATAGGAATGCTCACCTTGGCACTTCTTTCACCAGAAACTTGTGAGCACTTTTTCATGGCTCATCTCACATGATGTGAGCCTAAAATTTGAGCCGTTCATGTGATGTAGTACCTCAAAAAACCTTGAAGGCCCATCTTTTAACCTGATCGAGAACTCTAGTGGGCCGCAGCAAAAAGCAAGAGGCAAATCAAGAGAGGAAATTGTTCTTCTTCTATGGTCCACCGAAATTCTGGAACAAGTTGAAAGATGGGCCTTAGGGTTTTTTGAGGTGCTACATCACGTGGACAGCTCAGATTTTGGGCTCACGTCATGTGCGATGAGCCACGAAAAAGTGCTCATGAGTTCTCTTGAGAGAAGTGTGCAGGTGAGCATTCCTCTCTCTCTCTCTCTCTCTCTCTCTCTCTATATATATATATATATATATATATATATATATATATATATATATATATATATATATAAATTTGATTGGACTTGACTAGATCCAAACTCATGATTGGCCTGACCTGGACCTAACTAAGACCTACTTTTTAATTAGGTCCAAAGGTGAGACTCAATAGAAAAATTATCTCCTAATGCAAAATAAATGATTCATCAAATGATTCATCATTATTAGTTCAAAAGTTCATGGTGTTTATTTAAATAAGAATTATAATTTATAAATCGAGAGTCAAATGCGCAAATAAAAAATATAGGTAAAGAAAATTATAATCATTATATTTTAATATTATAAAACTAACATTGTTTACAATGATGTCTAGATTAGGGCTGTAAATGGTCGGGTTTGGGGCGGGTTTAGCCAAAACCAGACCCACCCGTTTACTAAACGGGTTTGGGTCCAAATTTTAGACCCAGACCCTTTTACTAAATGGGCGGGTCCGAGTCAGGTCTGAGTTAGCCCATCAGATCCATTTATAAATGGGTCCGGGTCTGGTAGAGGGAGATCCACCCAGACCTATTTATAAATTGGCCGGGTCTAATGGGTCCGGGTCTGGATCAAGTATGCAAGCATTTTACAAGGCTTAAAATCGGGTCTGGACAGGTTTGGGCTGGACGGGTCCCTTGTAACATAGACCAAACCCGCCCACTTACTAAATGGGTTTGAGTCGGGTCGGGTCGGGTCGGGTCAGGCCGGGCCTAATATAAAGGAAACCAAACCCAAACCTGTTTAACAAATGGGTCTATTCTTGGACCCAGACCCGTACCATTTAACAAATGGATTAGGTCTGGGTCGGGTCTAAATGAGTTGGGTCCGAGTACCCCCATCGGGTCCACTGACCCATTTACAGCCCTAGTCTAGATGTAACAAATAAGGGTGAAAATATCATTGTTGCGGTTAAATGCAAATGATGTCATCAAATAATTAGATGAGTAAATAATAATTATTTATTTTCAGCTATTTTATCATTGTAATTGAAAAACAAATGCTTTAAGAAATTTTCAGCCCCAACCAGACCTAATTTCTTAATGGATTCAAGTGATGGGACTCAAACGGCTAAAATTCAATCAGCTACATTTGGTACCTGCGGTCCATGTACTCGTTGACAACACTATGACATCTAGCGAGTGGGATTGTCCAATATAATGAGTGAAACCAACATCATACATGTGCGGCTTGTTTCCACGTGCGAGGCAAGCTCACTCAAGCCATTGCAATTAGCCTTTCAACGACAGAAGAAGGTGGATGTGGCCATCGCATTACAAAAGTAAATACCGGAAGAGTTGAAGAGGGAGATGTATAAGTGGTTAAAGGCTGACGTAGGTAAAACCCACGAGCAGTTTATACTGAGATTTACATATGAAACTATATAAGGAATTTTATAAACTAATACCTTATTTACATCCAGGTACGTTTTCAAATTAACTTTTTATTAAGCTACCTCATTAATGAAGATAATCGTCAAAAGGATACCTTCAGCTAGTTTTACACCATTTCTGTCATATTTTTTTTATAAAGTGACAAAACTACCCATCGTCACGACGTATCTTAGTTACTTAATGTAAATGAGATTTTTATGAGGTATTTATTATTGTAAATTATTAAAAGAAAAGAAAAGAAAAAAAAGAAAGAAAGAAAGAAAGAATATACACCAGTGTCGTGGATTCCTAGGTTACTATGCTACTGATCGGTGTTATGTGGGCCAACCATAATAAATGCATTTTATCCAAGTAGGCCATCCATTTTTTCAGAACATTTCTTGGCACGATCCAAAAAAAACTAATAATAATAAGATTCGTAACTCAGGCACACACAAGAAAAGGTGCTCAATTCAACGCCCACTATTAAAGACTTCTTAGGCCACAAAAAGTTTTGGATCAAGCTGATATTTGTGTTTTCCCTTTATCCAAGTACTTGTGATCTAATAAATAGGTTAAATGCCAAATAAACATTACAGTGGGCCTTAGGAAGTTCTTAATGGTGAGGGTTCAATCACTACTGTTTTCCTATGATGTGGTTCACCTGATACTTGAATCGGACTCATTTTTTAAACCATACAAGCATATGATCTGAAAAAATGGATGGACAGTATGGATGAAACACATGAATCATTGTGGGGCCCACATAACACCGACCAGTAACCATGTCGCTAGTAGCCAATCTGCATTCCATCTTTGTCGTACAGAAATTGGGTACTCCTCTCTAGCTAGGAACGGACAGGGGATTTGAGCGACCATCATGATATATCAGTTTTATCTGTACCGTCCATCCATTTCTCCATGTCATTTTAGGATATGAGCAAAAAAATGAAGCAAATCTAAGGCTCAAGTGGACCACAGCATAGGAAGAAGCAAGGTCGATGTTGAAACTTTTTTACCACTCACTGTGATGGTTAATTGCCATCACCTATTCATGAGGTCACAATAGGCCTGGATGATGGGAAAATACAAGTATCATCTTGATCCAAAACTTTTGTAGTCTCCAAGTGGTCCACTTGAGCCTTAGAAATCTGACTCATTCTTAAGCTTATATATGCTAAAATGATACATCAAAATGGATGGACGGTGTGGGTAAAACTCATTCATCATAGTGGCCCTCAAATCCTTTGTATGTTACTAGCTAGAGACCGTCAACGATAGTACCCAATTCACACCGGCCCATCTTTCCCTCCTCGGACGTAGATTAGCTGGTGTTGCCAGGGAATAGATTAGGTGTCACCCAAAACGGGTGTGGCCTTGACCGTGTGGCCCACCCGATGTATGTATTGCACATCCACGTTGTCCAGTCATTTTTATACCTCATTTTAGTTCATTACTCCTAAAATGAAGCAGATCAAATTCTCAGGCAAAACACACCAAACACACCAAAGTACACAGTGGTGATTGATTATGAAGAACTTGTTGTGTTTCATAAAAGTTTTGAATGGCCCTGATATTTGTTTCTCCCCTTCATCGTGGTCCGTGTGACCTTATCAACAGGTTGGATGGAAAATAAACATTATGGTGAAGATTACTACAGTCTCCAGTATGATTTTAATGGTGAGCGTTCGATCACCATTGTTTCCTATGGTGTGGTCTATAACAATTGGATTAACATTTTTATTAAGATCATTACCTAAAATTGGTTGAAAAAACAAATGGATGGTGTGGATATACTACACATGCATCAAAATGTGCCCCACAGTTAGGGTTACACCCTGTCATGAGGCCGGGCTGCACCTAATTTGCTCCCTTGTTGCCAAAACCTCCCATTAGTGGTGTGATGCTGTGTTGGGCTTCGTGGGGCGCACCATGATGTATGTGTTTGCCATCCAACCTGACACACAGACTTAAATAAAGGGGGGAAATATCAAATTAATCCAAAACTTTTGTGGGCCCTAAGAAAATTTTAAGGGTGGGCACTCAATGCCCACTCTTTCCTATGGTGTGGTCCACCTGATATATAGATTTGATTCATTTTCGAGCTCATGTCATAAAATGATCCGGAAAACTGTATGGATGGCGTGGATAAAACACATATGTCATGGGGGGGCCCATAGCCACTATCTGTAGCCACGTTAGTAGGTAAAAGATATCTCTAGGTAATTAAGCTATATCTTTGATGATGGGCATTTTTATCATTTTATAAAGAAACTTAACGCTAATGAGAGTAACCTAACGGAAGGTATCCCTTTGACAATTGTCTCTATTAATGAGGTGGCTTAGTGAAATAGAATTTAAAAAGATACAGGATGTAAATAAGGTAATAAGGAGGTACTATTTTATAAAATTCCCAGATATATACACCGGATTAAGTAAAGAGATGCATACGGTACAGTACCACCATTACTTATAGTGGTACCGAGATGTTGTGGGGCGACCGTTAACTGCATATCCGATCCACTCCGTCCATCGTGTTCTCCCCATCATGCTAACCTTGGAAAACCAAAATTCGGTTCTGTTCAAAATTTAGATGGATCACAAAGATGGAAACAACGTAAAAATTTTGCCTAAGAGCTCTAAGTTTCCAATGCATGGCCCATCTGAGTTTTAAAATGGCCTGATTTTTTGTGTGTCCGTTCATCCTTTCATGTCCGATCAAAGGGTCAGATACCATAAACACAAAGAGTTGAGCCCCACAAACAATGGGGAAGATCTTATTGGTTGGCAGTACCCTCCCAACTGGTTCTGTGGTGTGGCGCACCTGCCTTTCTGTTCGGGCTGATTTTTGGCCCCATGTCCTGACATGGAAGGACGCATACGCCCCAGGGAAATGAAACACGCATTCACTCGTAAGTTACAGTTGGGGGGAGCCCACCTGTGATCCCAACCATCAATCTGGTGCCCCTCCTCAGGGGATCGTACATCCAACGAAGCATCGATCTCAAAAACTCAAGTATGACATACCACATGGGGCAACGTGTAACGCTTTGAATCGTTGAAACATGATCCCGGATGTGTCGGCTACCGTCCTGATGTTTCCACTAACAACAGCTTGGGACCTATCTGGCGATCCTTTTTCTCAAGTGGAGTTGATCATCATGACCTTGGAAAAAGGCAACAAAGCTTAAGTTCACCTAAAAGCGGTTCGCTCGAATGCATCCCCACATATTGTACTCCAGCACTTACAATTTGGCTCTCCTGCGTAGAACATGAATTGAAACCATAATCTTCATGTTATGAGGCATCCCATCCTATGGAACCCCATCAAACAGATGATTTGGGTCATTAAGAAAACTCAAATCCAAAGTCCAGAGTCCCAACGAATCATATTGCAATACACCGGGATGTATTTGAGCAGAAGTCCTTATGGAGAAGGATAGTGAAAGAAACATGAAATGAAGTAGAATATCAAGCTTGCATTATAAACTCAATAAAACTTAGTCCATTTCTTACATGCATATAAGAACATCAACACATCCCATTGCAACTAATGGACTTGATTAATCAGTGTATGTTAGGTGGAATGAGGTCCAGATGGGCATTGCTGCCGTGTGAAACTGGTTCAAATGATTCAACATACATCATCAGCCAGTAGGATGAGGGACCACAATGGATAGACGGTAGGAAAATAAAGATAAAAATATATTCTCCTTACGTGCAGGACAGCAGAAGCGCAACAACACACCAAAGAGATTACTCGTGATGGTGTTAGTCCACACTGTGGGAGCTCACAACTTCCCTCACCCATGTGCCCCCAACCACTCCCCTATGCGCATTACGCCCTTTTGCACCCCTTTTCATGCCTTTAAATACCACCCTTCCATTGCACTTCCATACCAAGCCCTTTGGTTTTCGCTCTCAAATATCTCTCAACATGGCTAGCCATAGGGTTTTTAGTATTGCTTTCTTGGTGTTGTTGGGTGTGGGTGCATGTTCAGCCGCTAGAGTCCTCCTCACTCTTGAGCCTGGCTATGGTCTAGGCCATGGCATTGCCAGCGGTTCGGGATATGGAGGTGGTGGCAGTGGCGGCTCTGGAGCTGGGTATGGTGCTGTAGGAGAGCATGGAGGTGGTTATGGTGGTGGCGGCGGTGGCGGTAGTGGTGGCGGTGCTGGTTATGGTGCTGGAGGAGAACATGGCAGCGGGTACGGTGGTGGAGGCGGCAATGGAGGCGGTGCTGGCTATGGTGGTGGGGAAGAGCATGGTGGGGGATATGGTGGTGGCAGTGGTAGTGGCGGTGGCGCTGGTTATGGTGCAGGGGTAGAACATGGTGGTGGCTATGGTGCTGGTGGTGGTTCTGGCGGTGGCAGTGGGTATGGTGCTGGTGGAGAACATGGTGGTGGATATGGTGGTGGCAGCGGCAGCGGTGGTGGTACTGGGTATGGTGCTGGAGGAGAACATGGAGGTGGGTATGGTAGCGGTGGAGGAGCTGGCGGTGGTGCTGGGGCAGACCACGGTGGCGGTGCAGGCTATGGAGCTGGGGGAGAACATGGCGGCGGCTATGGCAGCGGTAGCGGTACTGGTGGCGGTGCTGGCTTTGGAGCTGGTGGAGAACATGGTGGCGGCTACGGCAGCGGTGGTGGTACTGGCGGCGGTGCTGGCTATGGATCTGGTGGAGAACATGGTGGCGGCTATGGCAGCGGTGGCGGTACTGGCGGCGGTGCCTGGCTATGGAGCTGGTGGAGAACATGGGGGTGGCTATGGCAGCGGTGGCGGTACTGGCAGCGGTGTTGGCTATGGAGCTGGGGGTGAACATGGTGGTGGCTATGGCAGCGGTGGCGGTACTGGCGGCGGTACTGGCTATGGAACTGGTGGGGAACATGGTGGCGGATATGGTGGAGGCGGCGGTACTGGTGGTGGCACAGGCTACGGAGCTGGTGGGGCACATGGTGGTGAATATGGCAATGGTGGAGGCTCTGGCGGCGGCACTGGCTACGGAGCTGGTGGTGGACATGGGGGTGGATATGGTGGCGGTGGCGGTAGTGGCGCAGGGTATGGTGCCGGAGGAGAGCATGGGGTTGGTTATGGCAGCGGTGGGGGCACCGGAGGTGGGTATGGTGGTGACCATGGTGGCTATGTTCCCTAAGAAGTGTATTAGTAGTAATATATGCAATGTTAGTAAGCCTATAATCTAAGTTCCGTTGGAAGTGTCTTGAATAAGATGCTGAATTGTATTTGCATGGAATGAAAGATAATTGTTTTCTTATCTTGTGTTGATTGGACGATTGTAATGAAGATCTTATTCGAAGTTTTTTTTTTTTTTTTTTTTTTTGTTTCCTTGACTGGGTGCTTTTTTACGTGTTAATGAGTATTTGTTAAGGGTTTGTAGTAGTTTGTCAGCAGAGGTTGCATGTTCTTTTACGTCAGCCTTTCACGATTTTCTCCAATCATGCTTTCAACGCATGCAATTGAGGGAGATAATATAAGGTATAGCCGGTAGAACTAGAAAATTGTAGAACCGTCTCTCTACACTACATATGACTCGGTGACCTATCAATCAGGACTGTCTAGCTACTGGGACCTGTCCTGTATGAAATATTTATCCAAAATCACACCTATCGGTCAATCCTAGCCATTTCTTTTCTTTTTTTTCTTTCCCACGATGAATGTTGCCTCTGACAATTGTTTATTTCCTCCGTTTATTTAAAGACCAATTATTAGATGGTTAGGATCATCTGATCTATATATATTTTATATCATTGAATATCCCAAGCAGGAGTAACTTAGATGAGCGGCCCAATAAATGCCACCTTGGCACGTTGTACTCTAGTGT
The DNA here is from genome assembly GCA_003013855.2 of Liriodendron chinense. Lineage (NCBI taxonomy): Eukaryota > Viridiplantae > Streptophyta > Magnoliopsida > Magnoliales > Magnoliaceae > Liriodendron > Liriodendron chinense. The sequence goes on along the minus strand of PVNU02000637.1, from coordinate 4,852,112 downwards.
ATCATCTCACTTAATGAAATCCTTTTGACCAAAAAGTTTTAGCTTGGTTCTATATATCCATAAATATTAAAGGATTTACATTTAGTACCTTTAAAAAAAATTATTAAGCTATCACATTAGTTCAGTTAATTTTCACTAACATACATTTCACAGGCTTTCTCACACCGGACGTTAGATCAGGTACGTAGTTTTAATAAATGATGAAAACTTCTTAAAGAGATAAATGCAAGCTGGAGAATCCATCCCACAAGGACCTCAGGCACTCATTGTTACTTATAAATAAACTCGTATTAACAAAGATTCAAGAATTAAATTAGAATTCTACTTCTACGCACTTCTCTAACCATTTGGAGATAGTTGCAGAGGAGATCATGAGTGTATGATAACACACTCCCTCAAGCTAAGCAGTTGGCTTGCATATAACAATGCTTAAAACTCTTAGTGAAGATGCCCACTTAATCAACTGTACAAACAAAACAAATATGAAGATCACCTCAAGTCACTCTCTATCTAATGAAGTGGTGGTCCACTTCGACATGCTTGGTATGAACGTGATAAATTGGATTAAAGGCTAGAGAAATGACACTTATATATATTGTCACAATACAGCAGAGGAAGGTCATTTTAAAAGATGGTTAAATCACAAAGCATCCTGTGAATCCGAAATAATTTAGTAGCATTGAGAGCAAAAGAGCGATATTCTAACTCAGTACTAGAGCAAAAATTTGTTGGTTGTTTCTCACTCTAATGAATTAAGTTACGACAGAGAAAAATTGCAAATCCTGTAATGAAACTCCGATCGTCAGGATCACTACCTAGTCAGCATCAGAATGTATATATAAGCAATGATGTGAAGAGATCCTTTGGGAAATTGGAGGCCGTGCAAGACAATTCCCTTAAGAAAGCAAACAATATGCTTCAACGTTAGCCAATGTGAGATTTGAGGAGCATGCATACATGAACTGACACATTTGATTACTGACAAATGCAATGTTGGGGCGTGTAAGAGTAATATATATATATATATATATTATATTATATATATATTATATATATATATATATAGCCAACAATGCTCCTATACTGATGGGGATCAAGTAATATATGACCATCAATTTTAGAAAGTTTGTAGCCGAACACAGCAGAAGAGAATAAAGGCTTTGCACCCTGCATATTAGTGCAATATAAGAGATCCCCAATGTACTTCGACTAGGTGAGATACATATACCCAAAAAATAATAAAGCAGGCCCAAATATTTCATTGCAAAAAGGCAATTGAGATCATTGGGTAGAGTGGAGAGAGCCTTAGTGCAATTACTAATGATAACAATTCCATCTACATATATTATTAAAACGGTTAAATAAATGTGAGGTTATAGCTGGGATTGATGGTAACGGATTGGATAAAAAAAAAAAAAAAAAGAGAGCTCTAATACCCTAAAGAGATAAATGCAAGTTGGAGAATCAATGCCACAACGGACCTCATGTGCTCATTGTACTACTTACAGATAAATAGCCTCAGCAAACACTAAGGAAGTTACAATAATAAAGATTTAAAAATTAAATCAATTTAGAATTCCACAGCTACCATTCTAACCATTTGGAGGTAGTCGCAGACAGGATAGAGAGTGTGCGTTAATACCTTTCTCCCATTGAGAGAATCACCTATTAACATGTAAGTATTTACCGAACAAAGGTTAAGATTTTACTACCCGATTTCATTCAAGTTTGTACATGCTATGTGTATAATTTCATAATACATATGTATCCACAATCATACTTTGCCAAAGTATTAAATAACTCTTAGAAAATTCATTACTGTTTCTCTCCACCTTCACCCAAAATCCTAATACCATGCTTGCTACAACATGTGTGTGTGGACCACCCCGTGGGTAGAAGTTTCTTTAACCTAACCCGTTCATCAAGTACACGTCTTCTAGTTCAAGCTACAACCTAAAAATCATGACAATTGGACACTCAGGTAGGCACACCATAGGAAACTGTTGATATGGAAATTGGAATGCGCACATTGGTTTTGTGCAGGAGTACGTAGCCGTCCATGTGTCATCCCAATCTTCATCTAGCTTACCTCATTAGGTCGAAAGCATTTTCCTAAAACCATGCTATTTCAAAAATCAGGTGGGCCATCTGAGTGTTGAATTAGCCTGATTATTGGGATCCAAGTACAAGGAGGGTGTTGTAATTGGTGGATGATCAGGTATCTCATGCACGTAAAAGTATTTTCCCTCACAGAAGTGTTGGTAATGCTAATATTAGTGGATCCAGCTGACAAGTTTGATGAAAAATACACACCACGGTGGCTTCATGTACAAACCTATTGTTGGCATCCATCGCTAATGTTTACCTGTGGTGTGACTTACCTTAGATGTGGATCTCGCTGATTTTTTTTTTGCACATTCTAGGATAGAGGATAGAATTTGATGGATGTGTTAGATTTTACAGGTACAATAAGTGGGTCCCATGGCATTGGATTTTTTTATGCAGTGCGTAAAATAGGGCTGTTAATGGACCGGGTTGGCCCGCCGGGCTATCAGGCCCGGCCCGCCTTAGGCCGGGCTTTGGACTAGAGTATCAGGCCCGCGGGTCGAGTTTGGGCCTAAAGTATAAGACCGTTTTTCAAATGAGTCGGACTTGGACTAGCTGCTCAAAAGCCCGACAACCCGGCCCAACTTAAATATATGTTTTAATTTAAATTTAAATTAAAATATCTAACCTCATTTCAAAATTTAAATTGCATACAATTTGTTTCCTAAAAATTCATCTCCTTCTTAAAACTCTTTTTATTTTTCATAGTGTGTTGATGATTTTTTTCACTAAGGATAATTTCTCTCTATGTAAAAGGCCAGGCTTGGGCTAGGGCCGAGTTTGGGCTGGACCCTGCACTTGTACCTTGGGTCAGGCCTGGGCTAGACTATTGTGGCCCGTCACTGGTCTGGGCCGGGTTTGGGCATATGTGGAGAGAGGCGGGCCGAGCTTAGCGTAAAACCAGAATTCATGTCCCTCTCCTAATTCGTCTCTTTAATTTTTTACTTTTCTTTTTTTCTTTTTTTTTTCTTTTTTTTATTTTACACACACACAGCCACACACACACCACAATGGGTACTCAAACCCGTGGCCTTATAAGGTCTTGTTAGTCTGCCACTAAGCCATGAGCAGGGACCAATAATCTTCTATTCAGTTACTTTCTCATTCTTTAGCCTCTCCAAGGAAGATTTGTCAGGCCCACTACGGTGTCCGCATAGCATCCACTCCATCCATCAATTTTGCAAGCTCAATTTAGAATATGAACCTAAAAATGAGGCAGATTAAGAACTCAAATGGGCCCACCACAAGAAACAATGGAGAAAGAAACCCCACTCTATGGTCCACCATGATGTTTACATGCAATCCAACCGGCTCGTAAAGTCATTCCCACCAGGATGAAGGGAACATACAATTATCAGCATGATACAAAGCTTATGTGGGATACAAGGTTTCAATGGAGGGCATCCAATCCCACTATTCCTTGAGGTGTGGCCCACTTGAGTTCTGGATCTGCCTAATTTTTTTTTATATCTCATCCAAACATATGCTAGTGCAACCAATGGATGGAATAGATCGACCAATAGTTGCAAGAGAGGGTCCAACTTAGCTGGATCTAATGCGACTCGGCCACATCAACTTTACCCAAGCCCGAACGAGTTGGTCCGGGTCCTCGAGTCTTTAAGCCACGTGTACGGTGATAATTTGTAGGGTATTCTTGTTTCAAGGTTAGTTTTGTGATTAGCAAAAAAAATTCACTTAATATAACAATCGTCAGTGAAATCTAATGGGAGGTGCTTAGCAAAAATTACTTAAAATAATTAGGGGTTCAATGAAAAGCTTTTTAAAAAGGCACTTGGATGTATATACACTAAATGTGTAGGTGCTAGTTTATAAAAATCCCTTACTTTTTTTAAAGCGCGAGGGAAAAGCTCCCATCTTGGGATTTGGTGGTCCACCTGTTGCCGAGATATTCCCTTGGGCTATGATTGATAAGCCCTTTTCCATTGGACCGAAGTTTCCTGCAACACTAAAAGCCCAGTGCGACCTTTTATTTGTAAGTCTCCCAACATGAACCCTATGGGCCCACCACGATGTCTATGTAAACTCCACTCCGACCATCAGTTTCATTACTAGATCATGTTATAAGGAGAACCCAAAAATGAATCTGATCTAAGGCTCAAATGAGCCACACCATAGGAAATAAGGGATTGGAAGATCACTATTACGTTGAAGAGGACAAGAAGAAGAAACAAGAGAAAGAAAATGTAGATATTGGAAGATCATTATTACGTTGGAGTAGGTTAGAATGTAGATACTGGAAGTTTACTATTGCGTTGGAGTCAGATCATGCTGATGTCATGTGGGATGCTCCGCTTGAGTGATTACGATGGAAGCTGTTGGAACCACGAGAGATTATGTTAGGGTAATATGCTAGGTTAAGATATTCCCTTAATCTAGATCGGAGCTTTAAATCTATGGGATTGTTTGGACCCTTTTTTTTTTTTATCCTTCCTATCCATTAGTAGTTATCTATAGTCAGCTATTGGTCAAGATCGCCATACTTGTGTGATTTATGGGAAATGGTTGTCCACAATAAGGCTCATCAAATGGATGGCCTGGATCTACGTGCTACATATACAAGGATGCAAAGCTCAGAGGCTGTTTAGTAGCAGCAAAAGTCCATTCCTGGCCTTTCAGCTCGTCATGATAAGACTTTGTCAGCGTGTGTACCACATGGTGGACTCTTTATACTTTTAAGAAGAACACTGACATTCTAGTTTGTTTATATATACATAGAGAGATAAGACTCATGCACACCTGCGCACCTTCGCACCACATGTCATGGGTCCAAAATCCAAATGGTCCATGTGATGCATGTGGCACCCCATAAAACCCATAGGGTCCAACATTCAACCTAATCTGGTGGGCCATAGCTAAGAGAGGCAAATCAAGGGAAGAAATTATTTCCTTTTGCCATAGCCTACCAAAATTTTGGATCCGGGTGAAAGTTGAGCCTTTGTGGTTTTCATGGGGTGTTGCATCATGTGGACCGCTCAGGTTTTGGGCTGATATCACATGAGATGAGTTTTAAAAAAGTTCTCGTGACAACTAGTGTGTAGGTGAGCATTTCACTCATGATCACCTGCGCACCGATACACCTTTGTACATGTGTTATGAGCCCAAAATCCAAAAAAATCCAAACGGTCCATGTGATGTGGTACCCTATTAAACTCTTATGGCTCAACTTTCAACTTGATCCAAAACTTTGATGGGGTCTTAGCAATGAGGGAGACAGATCAAGAGAGTAAACTATTTCTTTTTGTCATGGCCCACCAAAGTTTTGGATCAGAGTAAAAGTTGAGCCCTGAGGTTTCATGAGGTGCTGCATCATGTGGACCATTCAGATTTTGGGATCATATCATGTGAGATGAGTTTTAAAAAAGTCCTTAGTTCTAGTGAGAAATGGTGCTTAGGTGAGCATTTCACTCAATGAGTCATGCTCCCCTACACACTTGCGCACCTTTGCACATGTGTCAGAGCCCAAAAATCCAAATGGTCCATGTGGGCACCTCATGAAACTCCTAAGGCCCAACTTTCAACTTGATCTAAAATTATAGTGGGCTGTAGCACAGAGAGGTAAATTAAGATAGGAAATTATTTCCTTTTGCCATGGCTCACCAAAGTTTTGGATCAGGATAAAAGTTGAACACTGGGGGTTTCATGGGGTGCTACATCATGTGGACCATTCAGATTTTGGGCCCACCTTGTCTAATTTCATATTAACAATTGATTTTTTTCATTTTCTTTTGCTCATCTTTTCGAAATAAAGAACTCTTATCAAATTTGACGTCTTAACTAATAATGATCTTTTGTGAAGCATAGTCTAACAACCTATAACCTTTCACCCCATCACCATAAGCAACAAAGGTGCACTTTTTTACTTTTTAGTCTAGCTTATTTATCTCAACATACGATAAATGAGAGCAAGCATCATGACAAAAAGTCCCCAAACCCAAGCAATCAACTTCCTTATTATTCCATACTTTCTCAGAAAAATTACAATTAATAATTATAGAGGGAGACCTATTCACCAAATAACAAGCTGTAAAAACAACTTATGTCCAAAGCTCTTTACCAAACCTAGAATTGCTTAACATACTCTAAGTCTTTTTAAAAGATACATATTCATACATTTTGCTACACCATTCTATTTTGGCATATGCTTTATTATGGTGTGCCTGACTATTCCATCATTCTTGTAATACTGATTAAACTCTCTTGAAGTAAATTCATCATCGTTATCTATCCTTAGAACTTTCACTTTCCGCCCTGTTTGTTTTTCAACCATCACTTTCCATATATTGAAAGTAGCAAACATATCAGACTTATGTTTCAACATATAAACTTAAACCTTTATAGAGAAGTCATTCATACATGTGATAAAGTAAGATAATCCTCCTTAAAAGCCAACAACGAGCGACAACCCCCACAAATCAGAATGCACATAATTAAGCTTCCATTTATTGACATATTTTTCAATTTTAAAATATAGCATTGATTGTTTCCCTGTAGACACCCCACATTCGGCTACACTGTTGGTAGAGTTAGCTGGATGAATGGAGGACCATACCCCTAAATCCCGTGTCCAAACTCAGCCAAACTCACCCTTGTAAGCCTCAATCCATAGCCCAACTCACCCCTAAACATCAGCCTGAAAAACCCCCATAAGAAAACCCAATAAAAAAATCCTTAAAAAGTCAAACTTACTGAGTCAACCTACTGAGTCAAATCACCGAGTCAACTCGCTGAGTCAACCCGTCAAGTCAAATCACCGAGTCAAATCGCCGAGTCAACCCATTGAGTCAAATTACCGAGTCAACCAGCTGAGTCGACCCACCGAAACAACTCACTGAGTCCTAAGCAGCAGCCCCGAGACATGACTGTACCATGCGCTGGAACCCGAGGAGCGTCCGTACGGGCGTCCCCCCAGGGGGCCGCCCAAAATTATTTACGGGTTCTGCCACTGCCCGCTGCTATAAATACCCCCCTCCCCTTCTCATTTCAAAAAACCCAATCCAAGCCCTCCGAAGCCTAGCTCGAGTGTAATTCGTCTCTTCACCCTTTAGCCCATTCCTCCACCAAGAAGAGCCCGAGTAAGGAGAGCCCAGCCCTAGTCCAGCCCATCTTGACCACAGGTCCGAGTCTCCCAAGCCATCCAAGTCTTGATCCAGCCACTCGAAGCCAATCCTTATGACACCTCCGTCCATCTAGCTGTTCTTTATTAGCATCATCTCATTCGCATCTAGCATAAGTGCAACATTTACTTTTCTTCCAACCCCCCTGCTTCACTACAAGCACTTTAATTATTGAAACACATAGCATGCATTCTGCATAAAGCACCTGTCAGTTCGAGCGTATACTCTGGGCTTGTCTGTTAATGGAAACCTGCCCATCAGAAACTCTTACTGTTCAGACCTGCATTCATACATTGGTCACTACAAGCACTTTGATTATTCAAACACACAGCATGCATCTCGCATAAAGCACCTGTCAGTTCGAGAGTATGCTCTGGGCTTGCCTGTTAATGGAAACCTGCCCATCAGAAACTCTTACTGTTCAAACCTGCATCCATGTATCATGTCATTTATGAGAATGCACGAGGATTAAAACAGACTTTCAAGTATTAGTTCGATTCTATGAAGTAGAGACCGTACTTCGGTACGGGCAGTGTGTGGGGTGCTTAACCTCTTCCCACCCTGTAACCGTGATCCCTTACCTCGAATCTCTGGCCGCAGATCAAAGTGAGTCATTTTAGAAAAATGAATCTTCGGATCCCCTTCTCTAACGTTTCTACGGGGTCTAGCCAACTGTAGATTCGAAGTAATTGGCTAGTGGCAACTCTGGTCTTATATAAACTCATTTAAATACATCCAGCTTAACACGACAACCAAACAAAGTCCTCGAGAACGAGGCAAGCCAGTGGCAAAAACGGCGATTCATGCACACGCAACCTCTTCTTCTTTTTCCGAAAGGAAAGGGAGAATGCCGTCGTCGGGAGCGCGGAACGGCGAGGGTCCACATTCCCTTATATGCAATGCTCATATACATCCAAAGTATCCTTACTATGGTAAAGAATATAAACCAGATATTCAAATGACTTGAGGAGAGGTATCAACAAAATTAAGGTTTTATCTTCATCATCGATCTCCACCTCAATACTCAACAACTTGCAAACCAATTTGTTGAACACGTTAATATGTTTAGATAGATTTAACCTTTCCGCCATTTTCATAATACAAAACTGTCTTTTAAGAAATAGATAATTGGTGAGATATTTAGTTACATAAATACTTTTTAAATTTGCCCATAAACCTGCAGTGGTCGTCTCACCTATGACATTGTAAATGACTTCATCAACCAAATACAATTGAATTGTACTAATTGTCCTTTGATCAAGTTCATCCCAATCTTCTTCTTTCACAGATTTTGAACAATGAGTTTTTTTAATGAGTGCATATTGCAACCCTTGTTGAACGAAAAGGACCCTTGTTGAATGAAGAGGGCTTTCATTTTCATTATTTATAGTTCAAAGTTATGTTTACCTATGAATTTCTCTATCTCAAACTTCATATTTGATCTCCTTGACGCCATGTTTCAAATCCAAACTAACAAACTAACATCACTCTGATACCACTTGTTGGAGATCACGCCCTACAGAAGCACCTTAATATAGATTGACACAAACAAGAAAAAACAAAAATCCAAGCAAACACATCGAGAACACAAGATTTTTATGTGGAAAACCCTTATGGAAAAAAACCACAACATAAAAATTAAAGATCAATCTACTATTCAGAGAAGATTAACTTACAATTAAAATCCTATCTTCCTCTCTCTTGGAGGCTCTAAAAAACACAATAAAAAAATAGTAACTCACTCTTAACATTAATATAACTAACCTTAAAAGCTACAATTTCAAGAGGGAAATGTAAAAAATACATCTTCAATGGTTCACTAACACTTGAGCTTGTTAGCATGTAAAACATGAGTTAAATGAGCTCATAAAAATAAATAGACCTAATAGTAATTTTGGTATCACAATTTTAACAGTGTTAAGACTTCTAAAATTGTCCAAGTTATAGTAGACTTGCTCAAAGATCTTTAATAGGTTTAAGAGTATTCAAAGAGTTTTAATACTTAAGAGGAGGGTCAAGAAAATAAAAGTTTTCTAAGCTATTTTTCGCCATATATGAATGTCACATGACAAGATCCAAGCCGTTAATGGAATAGTTTAGAGATTTCCTAAGCTTATAAACAATATTTGTAGATAAATGTCACATGACACGATCCAAGCCATTAATGTAAGCCTTCAGAGATTTCCTAAGCTTGTAAGGGAGCCCTCAGTTATATGCACTCCTCAAGTTATAATCTTCTCTCCTTTGTTACAGTACAAGCTTTTTCAATTCACTCTCTTGAGTTATTTCTAGTTTTATTATATGTAAGTAAATTTTTCATGCGTAACATTTAGTGGTGCAAGTGGTGATAAGCTAACTCGAGTACTGGTGGAGTGAGTTTCTGAGCAAGCAATTGCTACTTCGGAAGGTCATAGTGCATGACAAGCGTGGTGCCTTGATCAGCCAGAAAAGAAAGGAAAATGAATTTATTTCCTTTGACAATATATTTTCCTTCAATTTGATTTGCGATGATAACCATTGCATTGCAAGAAATGATCATAACCCTTTTCCACGATCACAATTTTTTAACGCAGGATACAAGGTAAGTGTTGTTAATAAATTAAAGATTTTTAATTGCAGAATAAATATATCCCTAAAAATGAAATGCTTTCTCAATGGTACGATGTGAATTATCAATATATTTTCTTTATTTATGGTTTTTTTTTTCTCTGTCTTTATTTATTTCATCATTTACTAAAAATATTGGCAACTCATACCATATCCACTTGGTCCCCGTTCTTTATTGTTATGTTTTTTTTCTACACATAGCCACACTACACAGAGGCCCAACTACTACATGGGCACTAGATCCCATGATCTCAGCATTAAACAGTCTGTCCAGCACCGGAGCCATGGAGCCGGATCGGGGTACCTTGAGAGGGTTAATGGTAGGCGTTTCCATCCCCATTGTTTCCTATGGTGTAGGCCACTAAAGTCTCGGATCTAACTCGGTTTTTTGTTTTTATCCTAATATGAGTTGGTGAAGCTGATGGACGGAGTGGATTTCACGCGGACATCACCATGGCCCTGGACGTGCTCTACAGAAATTCGCATCCGAACCCCGCTTTCATTTCTCTCGTGGAGAGTAAGGCCCATTGGCCGGACTGGAAACATCATTATAAACCCTTCCATTAAGGCCAAATTTCAAATCCGACTGCATAAAACTGCAACAGAAACCCTCAACGCCCGACATTCTTCTCCAGACTAACAGACGAAAAAGCGACTGATCCCGCCATTTCCCTTCTCAAACTGTTCCTAGCCTTTGATTATCCTCTCCATTCCGAATCTCCATCCACTGCCCATAACCAATAACTGACGAAAATGCTTGTCGAAATTCCCTCATCTGATTCGAAATATCGGCCGAAACTCTCATAAACCGGATTGCTTCTTTCGCCCTCAGAGTTCACTGATTCCACGAGATTTCTCTTGGAATCTTCTCTCAATGTCTCAAAACAACATCCCTGTCATCGAAGTCTACTGGTCGCTCGTCGACAAGGCCGATCGCAAGTTTTCTAGGGTTAGGGATTTGGCTCCGTATGGCAAGAACAGGTACGATATGTATTTCCACAAGGTCTTCAAGATCTACACGCAGCTGTGGAAGTTCCAGCAGGAGAACCGGCAGAAGCTTGTGGAGGCGGGCCTGAAGCGGTGGGAGATCGGCGAGATTGCGTCGCGGATTGCGCAGCTGTACTACGGGCAGTACCTGCGGACGAGCGATGCGAGCTACCTGTCGGAGTCTTACATCTTCTATGAGGCGATCATGAGCCGGGAGTACTTCAAGGATGGATCACCGTTGCAGGATCTGAGCCTGGCAGGGAAGCAGCTGCGATACCTCGCGAGGTTTATGATTGTGTGCTTGGTATTGAACCGGAGGGAGATGGCTCACCAGCTGGTGAATCAGCTGAGAATGTTGGTTGACGAATGCAAGAGGAATTTTCCGGTGATCTTGTCCCATCCTTTTTTTTTTTCCTTCTCATTTTTGCTTCAATATCTTTTATATCCACTGCTTTCAAATCTTTTGGTGGAATCTCTTTCAGGGGAATCTATATCTAGTCCCTTCCTGATTGATCTGCATATGCCTGTATTTTCCATTTTTGGAATTGGAGCAGTCTGCTCTTCAATCCAATATAAAAAAAAAGTGGGTCTAAAAGAACTGGTTCCCTTTATTTTGTCAAGAAACGCTTGGGGAATTCTTTGAGGATTTCTTGAAGTGAATTGATCATGTTTTTGTCTGATTTGGGATGCTAAGGGGTCGTTTGGATGGTGGTTAATTGTTTACGTTGTAAATGATTTACCATGGATGGTGGTAAATGGTTTACGCTGTAAATGATTTACTAGTAAATCACTGAAAGTCTGTTTGGCTTTAAGTTGTAAATGATTTACTAGTGAATCATTTACAGTGTTTGGATAGCCTGTAAATGGTAAATGAAATCTGCTTTATAGCCTTTCATTCAAAACAATAGAGCTGTTGCCATCTCCTCATTTACTAGTAAATGAAATGTCAACCTTTTGCTAGTAAATGAGAAGGGGGCGTTGCTAGTAAATCATTTACTAGCAAACTAGAGTATCCGAACACAAGTAGTAAATGATTTGCTAGTAAATCATTTACTACTTGCCCTATTTACCACCATCCAAACGACCCTAAGGCCCTGTTTGTTAAATCTGAAGTCTGAAGCATGAATTGGAAATCTGAATCTAAAGTTTGAATCTGAAGTCCGAAAACTAATATTAAATGGGAACGACATGTTTGTTAAACTAATCATCTGAAATGTCTGAAATATGTTAATTTGACACATTTGCCCCCGTCTCCTCGTGTAGTAGTCGTGATTATATCCTTGCCATAAAAAAACTTCATGAATTCCACGGAATGCTTATTTGCCATCCAACTTGTTGATAAGGTCATAAAGATCTAGATGAAGAGACTACACAAATATCATCTTGATAGACAGCTTCTGTGACCCACCGGAAAATTTTAATGGTCAATTACCAATGTTTCCCATACTATGGTCCATCTGATATTCGGATCTACTTTATTTTTTGGATCATGCCCTAGAATAAGCTTTCAATGTAGATGGACAACATGGATACAGTCACATATATCACGGTGGGCCCCACAGTAAGGGGTCCTACCCACCTTGGTGGATCCGCAGGATGCGGATTGCGTATCGACAATGTATGTGGCCACGGTGTTGTGTAGGGATTGAACATCTACCACTGAAACCTTCGTGAGGTCATAGAAGTTTTGGATCCACCATCTGATATTTAGGTTTTTCCCTTCATCCAGGTTTCTATGACCTTTATGAATAATTTACGAACAGTTTGGATGGAAAATAAATCTCATTGTGGGCCCTATAAATGTTTCAATGGTGGGAATAATTTTTCTCATTGCTTTTTGTGGCGTGGTCCAGTTGAGCTTTTAACATGACTCATTTTTAGACTCATGCTCTATATTTATCTCCACAAATGGATGAACGGTGTGATATAACGCATACATCATGGTGAGGCCCACAAAACTTGATTATGTCACAAAAAAGAAGGCCATGGGGTGTGGCACATCACGCAATCTGCTTTTCCTGCCTATCCAGCGGGGATTAGGTAATACCCCGCGAAGACCTAGCTGGAGACAACGGTCCTGTTGGGGGCCTATATAGGGCCTACCGTGATGTATATGTTTTATCTACACCGTTCATCCATTTTCCGTATCAGTTTATTGCATCAAACTAAAAAACTAGGAAGATATAAGGCTCAAGTATGCCACACTATAGGAAACAGTGAGAATTGGGTGCCTACCATTGAAAACTTTTTGGGGCCTACAGAAGGCTTTGATCATGCTGATAATTGTGTTTTCCCTTCGTCCAGGTCTGTGTGACCTTATGAAGAGGTCAGATGGAAAATAAACCTCAAATAAATCATTATGAGGCCTAGAGAAGTTCCAAATGTTAAAAGTTACCTAATCGAGAGAGAGAGAGAGAAAATCTCTCTCGCAATGCATAAGGGTAATTTTGGATTCAAAAACAAAATCTGCCGAGCGCATTCTGCGTTTGCCATTAAGCCAAACCGTTGTCGCAGAAAAAAATCTGGGCAAATAAGGGAGCACTTTTCGAATACAGAGATAACGGAGCACTTTCTGAATTCCGCCTTATTTGATTTTTTTCAGAGTTAACAAACAGGCCCTAAGTGTAGTGTTGGATCAGATTTTCGGGCTGAAAATGGTAAAAAGTGGTGGTTTGTGTTAGAGATGAGTGATTCGTTTGTGTTAATGTGAAGAAGGTTATCGTCGGAAAATAGCATGTTGGAATTGGGGGTTCCTTTGGATCCTTGTGATCAGAATGCTTTTATTTCGTTTTGGCTGGCTGGTTGATTTTCATTTCAGAAGTTGTGGAAGTCCTTGTTTGCAGGTTTCTTGGATTTAGGTGTTGATGGCTCTTTCTAGGTTTCTGTTTTAGGAAATCAATTTAGTGTCTACTTTGGTTGTAGTACCCAGAGTGAGAATCAAATACATTCTGGCTGCGTTTTTTTTTTTTTTTTAGTTGCTCTTTTGGTTTGGAGGTTGAGACATTTAGCAGATCCAAGGCTTTAAATTGGTGTATTGGTATCTTATCTTTCACCATTGATATGGCCCATATCGCCCCTGTTTTGGTACGATACATCCGTACCATTCATGGGCGATACCATGATGAATTGGGCAATACATATCAGTTTTGGACGACGCTTTAAACCTTAGGCAGATCCCTTAAAATGCAGATAATGGAATATGCTGAAGGCTCCTGTGTGTAAATCCACCCAAATGATAATGTCGTGATAACTGACCAGCACTCATGATCTTAGATTAATCATCTCCGCATTCTCATTCTAGGTTGTGGATGCATCGGCCTGCTTGCATTTTCTTGGCAAGACAAAAGACGTCCTCGTGTCTTACTTAATAGGGATGAAATTTCTAGTAAAATATGTCAGATAATTTATCTTTTTTTCATCGTTTCTTTGGAAAAAAGTTTGTGTTGCCATGTTTTTGCTGTTTGTGTTTCTGAAAATGCAGTTGTGGGGGAATTATTTTCTAGTATAGCTTCATACTGGTAGATTCTCAAGGAGATGTTGTGAATGCATCCTATGACTATTTGACTGTGTTTCGGCATAAAATGTTTATGGGAATGACTCCACGCTCAAGGAATACACACTAGCTGCCATCATTTGCTTCAAGACACGTGATTCTTCCTGAGGATAACATGGAAATAAAATGTACAAGAAAGAACTTCCTCCGCCAATTAGATTGGCAGTCTCGTGTGATATATGGTGCATTCGAGAAATTTACAGTGTTTTCTTATGTAGCACATTTTTTTCACATGGATTTTTGCTGGCCTGTTTACCAATGATTTCTTTCATGACCTGCTTTGGATTGATAATAATGCAAATTTTGTCATAAAAATAATGGGGTTTTTTTTTTCTGCTCTGTTATGTTCAAGTGAGTATTCTCTGTTTTGCAGTATCTGATTAATGGCGGAAGTCTTTTTTGTATACTCTGTTAGTCAGTCTGACATTTTTGTGATCATTGTCTAGGACATGGATTTCAAAGACTGGAAGCAGGTTGTTCAGGAAATTGTTAGATTTCTCAAAGCTGATACGTCTTTCATGAATATCAGGCCTTTAAGATATAGTCTCGTCCTTGACCCTAATCCAGATTCCCTTCCATATGTTGCTTGTGTGGCAAAGAGAGGTCTAAGGTTACGAGAAGCAATCTTGAGTAGCTACCGCCATAATGAGGTTAGGTACTATTAACTATGTGCATCTTCTTTTGTGAGTATCCCTGTGTGTATGTTTGCTTACTAGTTTAAAGCTATTGTATGTGTATTAGATGTCTGATTTAGGTGCCAGTCTTTCTACCCAGTCTTTTAGCTTTCACTAACAGTCTTCTTTATGAGACAGGAATTTCCCACCACTGTTATATTGAACATGTTGCTTCTTATCTTGAATGCTTCCTTGTTTTTTTATCAGGTCAAGTTTACGGAGCTCACTCTTGACACTTTTAGAATGCTTCAATGTCTAGAGTGGGAACCTAGCGGTTCCTTCTACCAGACAAGAGGAGCTGAATTCAATGTAAATGGTCCTAGCGTTGGTCAGAATGGGGGTGCTGGGCCCAACCGTGCCACCTTGCCGCAGGAAATTACAGATCCTACTTTGCCGCCAAATCCACGAAAAGCCATTTTGTATCGTCCAGCTGTTACACATTTTATTGCAGTGAGTGTGACACGTTAATTCTCAATTTTGTATCCTTTTTTTTCCATAAAATTTTATCTATTATTGCCGAGGAATCATGAGAATTGTTGTTCTATGACATGATTGACTGAAAACAGGATCCGTAAATCCAACCCCAAATTGTTGGGCCAACTGGCCAAGGCCATGTCAATGATGAATTTTTTATTCATTCTAGACTCAATTATATGTAGGTAGAATCTTAGCTTGTGGAAGCTACAAAATGTTCAGTGTCTGTCTGTAAAGAGATGAATAGGTTAGAAAAGAAAGAGTGAGAAAAATCATCACACATTCAAAAAAAAAAAAAAATCAGAAACAAGAACACTATCTTGAGAACCACAACCTGCATTTTTATGGGTTACCCTCTATGTATTATGTGATAGTTTCCATTGGAAAATGAGGGTAGTAGGTATGGAGGCTTCTTGTGTCCTTGGTTTGTTTACATGGCTTTTGGTTCTGTAATATCCATCAATGCAGGTTCGTATTCAACTACTCTTATTGGGGGGTCAATGTTGTCATATGCAATCACTTAAACGATTATGCCATTGCATAATTGCATAAGCACATGCACATGGCATATGCGATGGTTGCATATGCCATGTGCATGTGTATGTAATCGCATAGTCTCGTTGGAGCATAATTTGTTTTTTTCTTGTTTTGAAATCTGGTTCTTTGCATATAAAAGGCACACCTCCCTCGTCCATTTGTATTATATCCTCTCCAAAACTCTCGTACACTCTCTTGCTCTCATTCCAAAGCATTCCAAAGCCCTCCAATCCCATACATTCATTCTCTCTTTCATATTTCACTTGAAGACAAGATCAAGAAGCAAGAAGACAAGAATCAATCTTCAATCTTCATTCTTCAAGAAGACAAGAAGACGAGATCACAACTCACAAAAAGCAATCTTCATTCATCAATCTCTTATTCTATTTCTAATATCTTTTATTCTCTTATTTACTCTCTTTCTCTCTCTCTATTCTCTAATCTATCATCTATATCTCTCATTCTCTCTTTTATTCGCGTACTCTCTCTCTTTCTCTCTCTATTCTCTTATCAATTCTTTAATTCTCTAATATATTATCTAATTCTCTTATTCACTTTCTCTCTTTCTTGTTTCTCTAATCTATACTCTAATTTTCTAACCTATTCTCTCTCCATTCTCTTATTCTCTAATCTATTCTCAAATGAGTCAAATCTCATTCTCTCAACTCTCAAGTCTCAACTCTTATACTCTCATCTCACCTCTCAATCGTCCTTAGCCTTTATTTCTAATCTCTACTAAGTTCTAACTCGTATGACCTATTTTTTTTATTAGCATTTTCAAGACTCAAGAGTCAAGCGACAAGCACACATTCAAGAGTCACCCAACATTCAACATTATTTGTTTTATTGTAATTATGTAAGTGCATTATATATTTTTTTTTGTGTACTTAGTGTATCATTCATTCATTCTTAATTTCTAGTTTCTAGTTTCTACTCATTTCTTTTATCAAGAATCAAGATTGAAGACATTACATCAAGAGTCAAGACTTTAAGAGAGGTTGAAGACTTTCAAGTTCAAGACTTCATTTGAAGAATCAAGATTTTAATAATCAAGTCAAGACTTCATTTGAGACAACTCTCAAGTCTCACACTCACACCACAACTCTCTCTCTCTCTCTCTCTCTCTCTCTCACACACACACACACACACACACACACACACACACGATTGTTGTAAATTGCAACTCCACAACTATAGTGAGAAACTCTCTCTCCCTCTCTCTCTCACTCATATGTAACCAACTAATAGTCCAATAATACTAGACTGATGATACTACAGTTGACATCTACATTAGTATAATAGCATTTAATATTTAGTATTTACTATTTAGTAAATAGTAGCTAATTTGGTATTTAGTAGTTACTACATAGTACTTACTAGTTGGTACTTAGTAATTAGTATTTAACTAGTAGCTAGCATATAGCTTATTTGTTTCATGCTTTCATTATTTGTCTAATACACTTACTCATGCACTAGTACACTACCTAGTGACATCATCGTGTCTTTTTTCCAATCTTCTTTTTTGAAACTGAAGTTAAATGACCTGGGTTGGAAGTATAGGCATTATCGAAGTGACAGTGAAAAAAAAGTCCCAGATAGCGTGTGATCTGAGCAAATAAATGAGCTCTGGTGGTGTTGGTCAGCATAAACAACACCTTGTATATGCACTAGGATAAAATGCAAGAGCATGTTCCAATATTACTCTCGAGATCATTAAGGAAATTGGAGATCATTATTTGTTTAATACACTTACTCATGCACTAGTACACTACCTAGTGACATCATCGTGTCTTTTCTCCAATCTTCTTTTTTGAAATTGAAGTTAAATGACCTGGGTTGGAAGTATAGGCATTATCGAAGTACCAGTGAAAAAAAAGTCCTAGATAGTGTGTGATCTGAGCAAATAAATGAGCTCCGGTGGTATTGGTCAGCATAAACAATACCTTGTACACGCACTAGGATAAAATGCAAGAGCATGTTCCAATATTACTCTAGAGATCATTAAGGAAATTAGGGAGTACATGGACAAAAATGTGAAAAAAAGACACGAGCAGCTATTCAAGAAGAATTTATAGAGAGAGAATCTTATGAAGACATCGATGTAGTAGATTTGGATGCTTCTACACAGCCTAAATCCATAAGGTGATCTAGACTTGCAGCCAAAATAACTCACGGACACGGACCTATGGATAAGTGGTGTAGACCACATTCGGAAGATTTGGTTGACAAACAAGGGCAATGGACTTGCCCAAACCACACTGCAAAATCGATATAAAAAGGATAAAAAACCACGATTCAGTATATTGCAAAGTGGTTGTATTAAGCTAGTGTAGCTTTTAATACAGTGAAGATGAAGAATTTAAAGGTAATAGTTGAAGATACAGGTCAATTTGGACCTGGCTTGAAACCCTCTTCCTATCATGAAGTGAGGGAGAGTTGCCTAAAAAAGGAGTTTTAGTTTACTAAAAAATTTGTCTTCGAATACAAAGGAAGTTAGAAAATTTATGGTTCGTTAATGGCCAATGGATGGATCGATAGATCCGGCCGGATATTGTTAAACTTTCTTGTTAATTGTCCAACTGCGACAATGTTTTCAAAGTCCGTGGATGCATCGGCCTATTCTCACACGGCCGATTATTTATTCAAATAATTTGCTTCGTTCGGTCGTGACCCAATTCGCAACAACTTTCTTAACATTGCAAAGGTAAATTCAAAGAAAGCTGAACTTAGGACCTTTGTAGTGTCGGCCGATTGGAATAATGGACCGTGGTCAAAGAAGGCTAAAGAAAAGTTATTCCAACTAATCATTCTTTACCAATTATTTTGAAACCGAGTGGTAAAAGGCCTTAAAATCATCGGAGTCCTTAGTAAGTGTGTTGCGATTGGTGGATGATGATGAAAAGCCATCCATGAGCTATATTTACGATGTGATGTATAGGGCCAAAAACATAATCATGAAACACTTTAACTATAAAGAATGTGATTACCAGCCAATCCTAGATATTATAGATGTCAGATGGGGTAACCAAATGTCATCCCCATTGTATTTGTTGCCTACATCCTTAATCCGATCGTATTCTTTGCGTCTGTCAATTGGACTGTGGCATTGGCGATGCATATGGTCAAATTTCTTGACGTCTTAGAAAGAATGGTTCCAGAAAAAGAAGAGTATAAAAGAATTTTTTGATAGTTGACTTCTACATAAAGGGTGCAGGGATTTGGTCAAGAGACATTGTTATTAGGTATATAAGTATGGAATTGCCAAGTACGTATGTAATTCTACGAAGTTACAACTTACAAT
This sequence comes from Liriodendron chinense, assembly GCA_003013855.2. Classification (NCBI taxonomy): domain Eukaryota; kingdom Viridiplantae; phylum Streptophyta; class Magnoliopsida; order Magnoliales; family Magnoliaceae; genus Liriodendron; species Liriodendron chinense. The sequence goes on along the minus strand of PVNU02000637.1, from coordinate 4,832,738 downwards.
GTAAGAAGTCCAAGTGAGAAATTGTCTAAATTAAACTTATTCGCACAATTGTTGGTGGTTAATGTATGAAGTTGCTAGGAGGGATCTAGCACTACAAAAGTTGGCCATGAGAATTCTTGACCTTACGTGTTCTTTGAGCGGTTGCGAGCGCAATTGGAGTACATTCGAGTCGGTAAGTTTTACAACTTAAAGTTATATAATTTACTTTTAGTTTCAATGCTAAATTGCTAATTCATATTTAATTGAAATCTCTAAATGTTATGAAGATTCACATGAAAAAAGGAAATCGTCTCGAACAAAAGAAACTCAATGATCTGGTCTTCGTCCAATACAACCAGAAGTCACGAGAAAGATTCTAAGTTAGGTGAAAAAAGCCTGGATTTTATGATCCTATCAGCTTAGATGATTTAGAGGCAAATAGTAAGTGGCTTGTGGAGACAGGATCTAGTTTTTACCGGTGAGACCCTTACATGGGGCCTAAGTTGAAGATGCTGCTTATGGATTGATACCTGACAAAGGTTCTCAAAGGTGGAGAAGAGGGGCGAGCAATAGCATGAGGGCTACTAGCAATCAAGGATACGAAAATGATATTGAGATTGAAGAAGTACAAGAAGAAGATGCTCGACCATTAAAAGTGGATAAGGAACTTATGTTGATAGATGATGAAGAAACAAAAGAAGATAAAGTGTACGTTGAAGAAGGAGATGACTCTGACGATGATGGCGGTGGTGGTGATATGCCACAATGGGAGAGGGAACAATGTACATAGTAGATTAGTAGTTTGTAGATTATGTTTATCAATAAAATTATTAAATTTTTATTATGTTTATCAATAAAATTATTAAATTTTTATTATGTTTATCAATAAAATTATTAAATTTTTATTAACAAGTCGTTGAGTTATTATTTTTTTGTTTTTTACATCTTGTGGTTAATGGTTTATAACTTATTAGTTATTATAGCTTAGGTGGTACATAAATTAGATTGAAAATTGAAATAGATAAACAAAACCAAATTGTAGTTATTAAAGACCAAATTGTAGTTATTAAAGACACCCAGGTCCATAGCTCAAGTGGTAGATTGAGTGAACATAGCCTCGTTTTAACACTGAGGTCATGGTATTGATTCCCATAGTGGGGGTGGCTAACATTGTGATGTGACTAACAGGGGTGGGTGGGTGTACTAACAATGGGGTGTGTGAACTAACCCATTAATAAAAAATTGCAGTTATTAAATAAAAAAAGAATCATTTTTTCCCATTTTTTCTTTTTAGGCCCTGTTTGGATTCGTGGATTGCGTGAGAAAGGAAATGGTATTTCTCGAGAAATATAATTTCCAAGAAATCGTGGGAAAGGAAAGACTATTTCTCCTGTTTGTTTTTTAATAACATTTTCATAGAAATTTCATTTTATTTCCAAGTAAGATGTTTGGAAAAATAAAATTTTCCTGAGAAATTTTTCTTGGTAATAATAAAGTCATGTAGGCCCTACAAAATTTTTGAGCATATCATATAGACCCCACATCATTTAGCCTCATGAATCCTCCATCACAAAATATATGTAAATTTAAAAATATATTAAACATAAGTGGCCCCCACAAACATAGACATAATCATGATCAAGCTTCCATTCATTAGAATAAATAATTACCAATCACAACTATAAAATCTATTAACAAGTTTAAAGTTCATAACCCTAAAAGTACCATCAACGAAAAACTTCTTAAAAAAATGTAAACTCCCCAAACACCACCTATAACATTCTTGAAATGATCATTAATAAAAAATTATGTTGAGATAACTCATTTTGTGCAAAGAAACACTGTCTGTACTTATCATTCTCTGATAAAATTAGGCTTGCTTTTAAATATTCTTCTTCAGTAAGGTCAGAGACCTTCCGAACTTCTCCTACCATTTCTGTAATTGAAATATTCACGTGCCCTTGCGTTAATGCCTCTGCCATTTTTCCTACTTGGCTTGATAAGTGGTCTAGTGAACTCATGAATCCTTCTGCAATCTTCTTCTTTTTCTTCTCAGGAGCTTGGCATCGTGCTTGCACCCCAGGTGAAGTTCTAGTAGGTGCATCTGAGTATGAAGCATTAAAATAACCTTCTTGAGTATCAGACAAAGAATGCAATTGCTCTTCATCAAAATAGTGAATATAGGCTTCCTCATCATTGAGTATCAGACACAGAATGCAATTGCTCTTCATCAAAATAGTGAATATAGGCTTCCTCATCATTGAGTATCAGACACAGAATGCAATTGCTCTTCATCAAAATAGTGAATATAGGCTTCCTCATCATCGAAATTTGAGCTTAGTGGTGTATATCGCTCAGAAGCAGTGAAAGAAAAGCTCTCATCGGCCTGATCATTGCTAATGATTTCAGCTAACTCATCGATGTGGTCTACTCGCTTATTTCGGAAGTTCCTTGCATAAGGATGTGACTGTTAAAAAAAAAAAAAATTTGATATTAAAATAATAGTAACATATATAAATAATTTTTTTTTTAAATTTAAATATTAGTAATTTACCTTTATATATTCTTCCCAGACCTCATCAGTAGCAATTACTCTTTTCATGTTTTCGTCCCACCCAAATCAACTAGTGTTTTTCAGATCTTTCAGGCACTTAAAATGACATTTTAATGTCTTCCTTCTGTCAATAGCCGCTGTTACCAATGACATTTTCAGATAGCTCTATGCCTGTCCTATCCTTAAATTCAGTTGCTATTGTTACCATTGCTTCCTTCTTTATACCATTATCCACTTTATGACCCAATCGAACTTGAACTAATAACAGCTCAATGAGAATTGCATCCATCTGGGAAGTCCAAATGATGTATCTGGATCTTTTTCCAAGTTCAACCTTTTTTCCACTACCATCTTCCATTTCTAATATAAGAGACGAAAATTAATAGTTGTGTACTTCTAAACAATTTGAAGATATATAATCACACAAAACGTGGTTAATAATGCATTTAAAAAATACATTGGTCAATAATGCATGATAAAATATAAAAAGAAAATAAATATAATTTAATTGTAAACTACCTTTTCTATAAAATTTATATAACAAGTTGTGTTCATGATAAAATAAAATAACGTTAAGCAGGTGGATGTTCATCATTGTACATTCTCTCTGCTATTTCATCTCTCATTCGTGCCCAGTCGTCCCTTTTCCTTTGAGTGGTTGTTTGAAATAGCCGATATTGTGATTCGTCACCATTCTCAAATTCATTGACAGATTGATTAATTTCATCATCGGTGACTTCAAAATCTAGTTCATCACCTCCCATTCCCCGTATGAAGTTATGAAGTATGCAACAAGCTATTACAATCATAACTTGCGTCCTTATCTTATAAGACGATGATGACTTCAATATAGGAAAACATGCCTTTAGCACTCAAAAAGATCGTTCAATGGCATTGCGTAAAGATGAATGCCGATGATTGAATAGCTCCTTTTTGTTTTGAGGAGTCAGCCCTGTTCTATACTCGTTTAAGTGGTAGCGTACTCCACGATAACGAGCTAGAAAACCAGGAGTGTTTGCATAACCAGCATCAACAACAGTAATATTTTCCTACATCACAAGGCAACCACAGCTTATAAATTATGTTCAAAGTTTATACTAAGATATCAAATTAAAAGATATTTTTAATTATACTTACCATCGGGGATAAAAAGTTTATCATCTCTTGTAAGTGCTGATTGCAATATACGTGCGTCACATGCCGAACCTTCCCATCCGACAAGTACATAATGAAATTTTAAGTCAAATGAACAAGCGGCCATCACATTTTGTGAGATAAATCCTTTTCGATTACGAAATCTTGCTTGCAAGCTAGCAGGAACCAATGCAGGGATGTGGGTCCCATCTATTGCGCCAACACAATCCTAAAAGTTTATAAGAAATATATTATGAATAACAGTTGGTTTTGATTCTCGGTATGTAAAGAAGTTATATAATACTCACCTTAAAATAAGGACTCCACCTATAATTAGATCTTATCTCTGGAGGTGTTTGCGACCCAGTAGCTTTCAAAAAATGTGAATGGAGAGCCACTATTGCTTTTAATACTTGTAAAAAATGCCGACTAACAGTTTCACCAGACCGGCTAAAAGGGTAACTAATTACTCTATTTCTTACATTATGCCCCAAGGTATGTAAGAACATCACAACCTGTTCCTCCAAATTAATTCTCCTCGTATCATGTAATAAATTTTTCTCTCGTAATAAAGTGCATAAACGAAAAAAAAATTATCTTTACGCATCCTTAGTTGATTCAAGCAATTTGTATCATTGCCACGAATTATCCCCTCTATGAATTGGAGCCTGTGTATGTTGTTATATCTTGAAGGTTCTTTCGATATGTATGTATCATAGTAGTATGCCACCATCATTGCAGTAGTTGTTGCCATTGCCGTTATCATAGTTGCTAACTTCTCTTTCAATTTATATCCTTGTTCGTTATCCATCTACAGTGTCATTGTGAAGTATATTCATTAGTGGTTGTTTGGTCAAGGCGACTTCATCAAACTTTGGCTCAATTACAAATAATTTATTAAAAAGTAAAAAAAAAAATTCAACAACTATCATATTCCATCAACAAATATGATAAAGAGAAGTGATTACAAAATATAACATCTAACATGAATATAAAAAAAAACCCTCCGGGTGGACGATGAACCGTACGTTCATCTGGTGTGTCCCACCGTGGATTGGGCAATCCTAACCATCAAATAGTTCCCCATCACTGTCATACAACAAGGACTCTTCCATATTCATTTCTATAATGAAAAATTATCTGGTTTGGATCTCATCATGCAATGGTGGTGATGATATATAGTGGGTGGGGCCCACATCCCATGACCCATTTTCCTTTTGTGTTAACAATGTTGGTCAATGAGGAGCATAGCCAAATGTGGAAGAATATGAGGCTACATATACGGTGTGATAAGGACAATGCTCTTATTGTATGGTAAGTCAGTATCACACGTTAGAAAAAAAAGGGGCCAATGGTGTTGTGTTGACAAAAGATAGGAATTGTTGAAAATTGGTTTTTATGCCTTTTTGTGGCTTTTTTTAAAGGGAACCTTCAGTAGTATGGGATGACTCATTATGTTGACATACAAATATGTGGCCCATATAATACATGAATAAAAGCACCTCAAGATGGTTGTCGTCATCATCACCACCACCATCAAATTGGAATATTTTATTGAATGGATTAGAATGTGGTGGTGATATAGGATAAGAGCTTATGTGGGCCCTCCAAATCATGGACTTGATTGTAAATGGACAACATGTATGAAAGGTATACTCACCAGATGTGCAACAATTCCATGGAAATAGATTAGTTTTTTCATTATATGTCAAGATGCTCAATAGTAAGGAAAAGTGAGGATTTCAAAAAGCAGCTATTGCACTTCTTTATAATTTGATTTTTTTAAACGATTTTTTTTTTTTTTTTTGAAAAATGAGAATTTTATTAGGCAAAGCCAAAAAAAAAAATAAAAAAAAATACAAAGAAAAACAAAAACCAAAAAACAAAAATGAGCTTTTAGTGCTGTGGAGGATTACAACCATCCTTCTTCATCAATTTAGCTCATTTTCCACATTGAAACGGAGGTACCATTGCTCATGTTGGAAACCCACTTGCTCCACCATCTTTGGTGGCCTCGCATGCTTTGTGGCCCACCTCCAACCATTGTAGTGGCCATGGCTGCCGCATCCGGAGAAGATCGGCAACAACCATGGTTGTCATGGCCCGAGGTGGCATCGGCCATGGCTGCCGCATCCAGAGAAGATTGGCAACAACCATGGATACCGCATCACGTGAGGTGGTAGCGGCCATGGCTATCACTGCCTGAGGAGGTGGCAACGGCCATGCTGTGGCGGCTAGAGGTTGCAAAGGGTTTTCCCATTTACAATATTTATAAATAAATGAAAAAGAAATATAAAAATCGCACCTTGAATCAAAGGAAGGAGAGGTAGTTGACGAGTGGCATAGACATGTAGCTCGAATCGCTATTAAATAAGAGGGAAAGCATGGGAAAGGAAAATTGATTTCCGAGGAGGGAGGGAGGGAAGTTTTTAGGGGGAAATATTGGGAATATTTCGCGCGTCGGAAATCCAGTTTCCCACCTTTTCTGATCGATTCAGCGATGCAAACGGCTTGAAAAGGGGTTTCGTGCGAAACCCCCTTTCCTTTCCTTCAATTTCGTCCTATCCAAACAGGGCCTTAATTTTTTTTTCAAAAAAAAAAAAAAAAAACTTGTGCAATCGCCTATGCGATATAAGAAATCACACATGGAATCGCTTACGATCACTTAAGCGATTTGATAACATTGTTGGGGGTCCACATGGGTGATCATGTGGGGACTGTATTGGTCCTCTTTCAGAACCATGTATATGGGTCCTGAGTAGATCACCATCTCTCATTGGTCACAAAGTTCCACACCACAACTCAGTTAAACCTGCAAAAAGCGTTTGAGAACATAAGAAGAATCAGAATTATGTAGTGCTTGACATTTGATGCAGAACTTTGCTCGAACTGAAAACCCAGCAAAAACTCCCAAAGACTAGAAACTGAAAATCTGCTCAAACTGGCAAAACATGTGCCCAAAAATCCACAAACTGACACACAGATCTGGAATTGAATCTCTGGTGCTGGGGGGGGGACCCACTATATCCAGACATCAACCAATTCAGCAGATTATCTTCGACTGCATGAGTAAACAACAAATTCTCTTACCTAATGGATTTTGATGAGAATTACCAGCAGCGGATGTGAGAATTAGGACTGATGTTGCATGCAGGTGAGAAGAACTGAAAACAGTTGTTGGAAGCTCTCTGAAAACAGTTTACTACCACAATGGCAGTCTCTCTTGGAATTCCAGCCACAGTAATTGGGGGAAACATAAATTCTATTCATCAATATACCCAACAGATTCACGTGCCCTATGTATCCTGCAACTAATTAAAGTTCTTCTCTAAAAGGAAATTCACTTTTGCAATAAGTAATTATTATATTGGAATTATTACAGCAGATGATCAAAGCGTTCCCCAAATTCAGTAAAAGATCAACAACATTCAGGAATTGTGGACTGTGTGTCATAAACAGAGGTTCAATCTTGATATCAACCAACCTCTCCTCTGATCAGTGGTGATCTACTTGCTGTAGTCCACAATTGTCCACAATTGTTTCCTGGCAATTATTGAGGGAGATTCAACTATTGCCATCTCCTGAGAGGTTTCAAAGCCATATCCCTGGAGATTGGACAATATGCTCGAGGAAATGTTCAAGCTGTTAGAAAATTGGCATGTGAAATTTTCAAGAATTGACAGGGAGGCGGATAGTATTGCTGACGCCCTTGGCAAAGCAGGAATCAGTGTTGGGTCATTCCCGGGAATAGATAGGAGATAGACATCAATTGTGCAACTGAGTATAGACATCACTTGCAGGGTGGGCCCTATGATCTGTACGATCGTTAAAAGGGTCCCGAAATATGTGATCTAGGTTCCTACGACCAGATAATGCAATTTTGTTTGTTCAGATTAGTAGATCCATGGGGTGGTTCGATTGATCTGTGGGCACCACATGGCCAATAGGCTGGATAATTTCTTTAGTAGCAGAACAGTTGTCTGTGTTTTTCTCTCTGAACAAATTATATATTAGGTAGTTCTATAATAGCATAACAACATTCTCTCAAATAACCTCTTGACTCTTGAGAGTAGGATTTGTTAAACAGGTCTCTGTGAACTCTATATTTATGAAAAATGTGAACACTTCATTAATGAATGATAAATAATAAATAATAATTTATTGCTGTTCATTGACTGGAAAAAAGCTTCTTTAATATTGATGGTGATTCTGCCTAAAACTCTGCTTGGGAGAGATTCCTTTTTTCAGGTTTTTTAATTTATTTTTTTATCTTGATCTTTATGCCGCCTATATTTTCATGTGAATCTGTTCATAACATTGTGATTTTCCTCTGCGACAAACATGTGGAATCACTGTTAATTGGATGGTGGTACACTTTATCAGTTTCTGAATTTCATTGTTCTAGTTTCTACTGGCATCAAATCCAGTGAGTCTTCTCCCTGAATCTGTTGGATAGTAGTACCGGAATTTTTTATTTCCACTCAATGTTTTCCTGGAATTTCTTTTCTATCTACTGTGCTGCATCAACAATGCCTGGAAATTGTAGTATCTAGGTTTTGAATTTCAGTCATTTGACACGATACACTTCAATAGTGATTCAACATGATTCTCTAATGGAACTTGGATGCATATGAATATGTATAGTTCCTGTTTTGCTGGAATATCAGTATCATCCATGGTATTAAATTTTGCTCGTCTTTTCCATGAACCAGGTTCTGGCCACAATATGTGAGGAGCTTCCTCATCAAGGAATTCTGCTAATATATTTATCAGCAGCAGGTTGAACATTTTTTTTTTGTCAAACTCCTGCCTTCTCTTGTTCCTATCTTTAGGATTATGAGTTCCACACTTATATATCAATGAAACCTTTGCAGGAAAGGGCGGAACAACTTTGCCATTTCCAACAGGCCGAGGAACTACTGCAAACACTACTGAAAACATTGTGGAGAACTTCCAATCCCTTGATATGGCTACTGACACGCAATCCACTTCTCCAGTGAGCTCTGATAGCCCGACCTGTTCTTCTGTTCAAAACAAGGGAAGAAGTAATTATGGGGATGGTTTGTGGTTGGGTTCTCGTGGAAATGGAGGTATCTTCTATGTTCAATGAAATCATGTAGGGAATTATGTGGTGTTTATCATTTATGTTGCTTTACCTGAGTTATGGTCTGCTTTTAGCAGTGTCTGTTTCAGTCTTTAGATGCTTCATCTGATCATTGTTGTGGCTATTCTTATTAGTACTGCTGTGTTCTTCTTATGACTGGGATTATCATCATTAATGCAAACACTACTTTGCTATATTCATTTGTTGATTAACCTTCCGTCCTTAAACCAGAATACAGTTTTTGACATCATGGTCATTGTTTTCAGGTCTAGACTGCCTTTACCCTTGTGACTTGATACCATTCACAAGAAGGCCTCTTTTTCTGATTATCGATAGCGACAGCAGTCATGAGTTCAAGGCAGGTTTGTCAACTCTAATTTTTTTTTCCTTCAGCATATCAACTTAATTTCTTATGCCTAAGCTCTTCTGATTCTTAAAATTAGTGCTTTCCTAAAAGGTAAATGAAAACAAATGATCGATTATTAATGATGATGTAGCTATATTTGCGTACTAAATCAAGCATTCTTTGGATATACCAAGTTGAAGAATGAGGTATGGGGGAATCAGGGAAGTACATGCTCTGGAAGTTGGTTGTTTCCTCAATGCTGGTAGATTCATGATCCAGGTTTTAGTCCTTTGGGAAACAAATTGCTAAAAAGCGAGTCATTCTTTTCCTGGATATTAGTGGTTTCCAGAAATGTAAATGATCAAGTAAGATAATGATGATGTGGCTATATTTATTTATATGTTCGAAATGCAAGCATTCTTTGGATATTCCAAACTGAAAAATGATACGAGGCATGGTGGAATCAGGAAGTATGCGCTCTAGAAGAGTATTTCAAAGTGTTGATTCTTTCCTCAGCACTGGTAGATTTGTGACCTAGATTTTATTCTTTCAGGAAACAAATAACCAAAGAATGGGTCTTATGCTCCTGGATGTTAGTGTTTCAATGATGTGCAGCTTCATGGCCTGCTAGTGTTAGCTGTAAATGTTTCTTCTATGCAGAAAACATTTCACACATTCTGAGCTCTTTAATAGTGTTGTTTATCTTCTGCTTATATTTTCTCTTGGGGAGTGTCCGACAGTGTTGTCAACAAAAACTGCTGTTTATTGAAATTTATTTGAAGCCAATGTTTAAGATGATGACTCAGTAAGTAGAGGATATATTTCCAGGCTTTCTTGTGGAGTGTCTGACTGGGTTGCAAACAAAGGAAGCTTTTAATTCAAAATTGGTTTGAAGCAATCTTTAAGTTGATGTGTTTCAACACTGAGGTTTTGGGTTTGAACCTGCTTACCTAGCTGTTTCATAATGGTAACGGTCGCCGTAATGGCCACCACCGTTACTGTTACGATACGGACTGTGACGGCTATTACGACTCTTTTTTTTTTTTTTTTGAAAAAAATTATTTTCTGGATCGTTACAGGACCATTGCCTTTTTTTTTTTTTTTTTTTTCTGTAATGGCTGTTACTTAACTGATTTTGAATATCATGCTGCTTACCTGTAAAAAAAAAAATAATAAAATTAAAAGAATAAAAAAATTAAGGAAATAGGAAAGAATAAAAACCGATGACCCTTTGAATAGAGAATATGTCTGAGAAATATTTAATGCAGCAGCTAAGTCAGCATTTAGAGCTTTTTTTTGTTTTTGTTTTTTTATTAATAATCTAAGTTGCTACTTTTAGGAATTCATTGTTGGGAATGAATTTCAATAAACCCAGTAAATCACTCAGTGATGACTGGAGTTCAAACTTTAACATGGTAATAGCATGCATGGTGTATTTTCCTTGAACAACATTTACAGTTATTTCATTATTTAGAACATGGATTTCATCTCGTTGGCATGAAAACATACTTTTATGATAGTGTACGCTCTGATTTAACCTATGAAAGCTCATCTTAGAATGGTTTCTTGGGTCCCTGCAATGCTCTCTCAGTAATAAATTATTATTAAAAATACAAAAGAGATGATTCTTGGAATCTTGTTCAGGCTATACAAGGGGCAGAGAAGGGTGAGACAGCTGTGATGCTCCTATCGCCATGCTCTCCATCTCCACCTGCTGCCTCTGCTCTTGATTCTTCTCGCCACCAAAATGGAAGCCAATTCACCATGTTCCTCACGGCTCCATTGCAGGCATTCTGCCACTTGATCGGTTATTCTGGCTCCAATATTCAAATGGTCAGTTTAATTAGTATTTGCAGAGCTTTATATCGAATTCTTTTTCCCTTTCTTTTTGGAGTTTGGTTTATTCTTTTGGTGAATTGTTGGGCGAACGTTTCAGGATGTATATAACAGCGCTGAGAAGTTACTCTCGTCATTATTAAATGAGTGGGGATTGATTTTGGCAACATCAGATTTCCTAGACCCAGTCTGGGCTGAAATCTTATCTGATCCATTCCTAAGGCGGCTCCTTCTCAGGTGATATTCAAAGACATCTCTGTTTTCTTTGAAATTATGGAAGTAGCATCTCTCGTTGAATATGCTATAAAATATCATTGACACTGAAAGCCTTGTCCTGTGAACCCTGAGTGCACCATCTTTGATTCAAAACTTTCTTGCCCCAGCATTGGTCAAACTTGGTCTTCGCTGATGGACTGATCTCTATATACAATGTTTACTGAACTTACAAATACTAAACTCTAAGGCCCATTTGGTAGATGCCTGAAAATGAGTTCATCTCATTTTTGTTAGTTGTGATTATGTATTAATAATCTTGATAACCATCAACCCTAATCTCTAATACATATATTTATGATTAACTAAAATGAGATGAACTCATTTTTAGGTGTCTACTAAACAGGCTGTAAACAAGTATCTGAAATAAATAATATTTATTACCAGTCATTAAATTCACAAGTTTGTCTGTGCATGTGAACCCATCATTATTTCCAATTTTATGGGGGAAATTACATGAAATTGTTTATGAATCGTTAAAATGAATAAAAACCAATCTCAATATAGTTGGCAGATGATCAATTACCTTGCCCAGATTTGTACAAATGTCGGACATGGATATGATAAATTTTACAGGATATGCGGGGTATAAAAGATGGTATATTGTAACTATAGTTTTGCTGGTGAAAAAAATAATAATAATAACAGTCAAATTTTTTTATGGCAAAAAAAAAAAAAAAAAAAAAGTTGTCTGATGTATGCGTTGGAGAATGTTACTGATGTATCATCTTTAAGTGCCAAGAACAAATGCACCACATCTGTGAACATGCGTGTTTGTGGAGCCTAGGTCATTCACGGGATGGGCCTCATGGTGGATGTGTACTAAATGAGGCCATCCACTCAACAGGGTAACGAACACATACATGTCAAATGTATGATTGTTGGTTGTCATTCTTCTATCTGTCCATTTCTTCATGCATGTCTAGTCCACCTGATAAATGGGTCGACTAGAATTTTGTGCTGAGGAGCATTCGCCATGGGTCCACCCTATGAATGTCCCAGACACCACACACATGAGCCACATTGGCATGCTTGGTAGGTTGTTGTTTGATGCTCTTGAATTAGCATTCTTCTATTTGCAATGTCAATTCATGTTGGGTGCATAAAATCCTTCTTGACGTGTTGAGACCTGGTATGTCCCGGAGTACATATTGCTTCAGATACATCGTGTGTCCATCTGGTTCGCATTTCTTGTTTGTTGTGTGGGCAACATGGTAAAAGAAATCAATTAAACAACAAGAATCTTGGCCAAATCAATTTGGTTGCCCAGATGTTGTGTAATGACTCTAGACTATGATTTTAATGAAAGGCTAATATTAACAAGGGATTTTTACCACAACATTTTGAGTTTACCAAATGATGTCTCCACGATCCAAATTTACATGGTGGTGATTCTTGGGAATTGAATTACTAAATTATACCGTATATTTTTTCTTTAAAAAGTGATAAAGTTGAGAATTGTCGGGGTCCATGAGGTATGTGTATGACATCCAACCCGTCCAACATATGCACCCCACCATGATGATCACCAGAACTAAATATCTTGTCAACCGAATCATCTGATGGGCTCCACGTGAATTTGGATGTTTTTGGGTGGTGCATATTATTTTCTATGGTGTGATCCACCTAGTTGAATCTGCCAAAAATTTTCTTCATCTGATCTTCATGATAGGATTCATATGTTGGATGGGTTGGATGCCATACATGTACAATGTAGGCCCCACAATTCTCGACTTTATGACTTAAAAAATAATAATAAAATAATGAGGGAAATTTTGTAATTTCAGCCCTCAAAAGGCACTCCACCGTTGTTTATTTATTTATTTTTTTTTCTTGGAGGCATTACTTCTTGAAATTCAAATCACCAAGGAATTTTGTGGTAAAAATCCCTATTAACAATACCGAAAGTATTTCCTTGATTCAATCAAGGCAACCTTTAAGCTCAGTCGTGGGACTGGTTTCTGTGGTTGTTAAGCTTTAGGTTCTGCTGCATTAAGTCTTTGCTTCTGTTTTTCTTGTTGCTTTCCTGCTTTTTATCTTTCTCTTCTCTTTTCGTCTGCAGCTGTGTTTTGTCTTTTCTTTCATCAATAAAATGTCATCTTTCAAAAAAAAAAAAAAAAACCCTTACAAGATCAGAAATCCAGTTTTGTTGCTGAGCCCCAGTTTTCTGAACATAGGCTGAAACTTTTTTCTGTGATGCATGAAAAAGAAACATATTGACTTCAACAGCTCATGACGTTTTGTTTATTTTTCTCTATTTCAAAAGAAAACTTTTATTTTGAAATTGAATATATTTTGCCAGAAATACCATTTAGCTATCAGTATTTCTCAGTACTCCTTTTTTGTGCCTGCTTGTTTTTCCCATTTAGACTGCAAATACGTGTAAACAGTTTTTTCAGTCGTTTGCTTGAGAGTAAATGAAATCCTCAAAAACTGCATAGTTCCTCTCTAAATTCCACGTATTTGAGTACTGATAAGACTATGGGGCCCACTGGGATGTATATGTCTTATCAATGCTATCCACCCATTCCATGAGCTCATTTTATGGCATGAGACAAAAAATGAGGCAGATCCAAAGCTCAAGTGGACCACACCACTGGAAGTATGGTCCTAACAGACCTCAACCATTGAAAGCTGAAACCTTCTGAGGACCCATGGTGATGTTTATTTGTAGAGCTAGACACTAACCGAGTTTGATCATTCGGATTGACTCGGATCGACTCGGTAAAACTCTGTTCGAACAGAAAGTCACACAGGGTCTGTTCGAAAAAAAAATTCTGAGTCGGCTTCAATCACAGCCCTGTTCGACTCGAACTCGACTTGTTCATTCGACTTGATTATACATGTGTGTGTGTGTGTGTGTGTGTGTGTGTGGAGAGAGAGAGAGAGAGAGAGAGAGAGAGAGAGAGAGAGAGAGAGAGAGAGAGAAGGTTGGATGACAAATAAACATAATTGTGGGCCCTAGGAAGGTTTCAATGGTGGACATCATTCTCCTCACTGTTTCTTGTGGTGTGGTCCACTTGAGCTTTGTATCTGCCTCATTTTTTGTTAGTTAAAAACTTTAAACCTTGTGATTTGTCATTTGTGATGTGTAATTTGTGAACAAATTGGAATTCACTATTCAATAGTAGAAAAACTATTTTCAAGCGAAAAAAGTGAAATTGTTCGAACTTGTAAAAATTGTCTGAAATCTATATGTTTGAACATGGCTGGGCCAGACCAAACCAAGTTTGAACAGAGCCACCCTGTTCGAATGTTTGTTCGAACATTGTTTGAACACACCCCACTCAAGCAGCCGAACGATCCGATCTAGTCCATGTTCGACTCGGATCGGATCGGATTGTTGCCCACCTCTATTTATTTGTCATCCAACCTGTTCATAAGGTGATATAGACATGGATAAGCGTAAACGCCAAATTTTAGCTTCATCAAAAACTTTGGCAGGCGTTCAATTCCAACTGTTTACTGTGGTGTGGTTCGCCCGAGTTTTGGATCTGCCTCATTTCTGGGCTTATGCCCTAACATGATCTGGCAGAATGCATGGATGTCATGGATATGACACATACATAATGGTGGGCCCTACAATTTTTGTGCCCCCAAAGGGCCCAAACACAATAGATGTCAACATTGGCTTTTGAGGTTTGGACTGTAATTGCAAGTGTAAGTAATGATGACTTACTTACACTGTATTTTCGTGATATGTTGAAAAACAAACAGGCCCTTTGGTGATGAATGGATAAGAAATATAGGCTTTGCTCTACACATCCATTGTGTGCTAACATCTTTTCAACTTCACAGATTCATATTTTGCCGGGCCGTCCTTGCACTTTATGAACCAACATTCAACAAGAAGGAATATCATCCCGAGTGCCTCCCTCATCTTCCAGAATCAGTCCTTCCTGCAAGTGCTGCCTGTCAATCTGCAATCCTACGTTTAGCCAACATCTTTGGCGCAGCCAGCCATTTCATCTATTCTGATGTTATCACGCCACCCGAAAATGAAACATGTGCTGAGGAACCAGCAATAATTAAAGCTTCAGACATCCATGAGGAGCATTTTGCAGCGGAGAATGGACACTAAAAAGTCAAGAGGAGGCAAAAAGCAATAATTGCATCTGGTAGCAGTTGATTGGCTTGTAGATTTCCCTTGTAGAGGTAATGTGTTTTCTTTGGTTTGTAAATCTTATTTCTTTCTATTGATCCAACGCATTGTTGTGTTTGAGAAGGTTGTATTCTTAGTGTTTCCATCAATTTCTCTTTTCAGAACTCTTGACTGAGTGCGACGGATGATAAGCAGTAATAGGCTGACATTCTTTGTGAGGAGCAATAGGCTAAATATTTGCAAGAAGGGGTTGGTTACAAGGGAGCACTTGTTGGGCGTGGAACCCTTGATCCTGCCTACTAGAAGTTAGGATTTTTTTTTAGCCCGGTCCCACTTATTGGGGGCCATATTTTTTCGGTGAGGAAGTTGGGATTGTCAATAAAAGTTTGGGATATGACCCAGCCATATGTTGGCCTACTAATCCATCTCAACTAAAATACACGTTTTAAAATGTGCATGATGATCTACAATCTTGGGGTGCATGTAACATGTTCAAAATGCCCCTCCATCTCAGATGAACCACTACTGCTATATTACCTCCCTTAAGTATCCAGTTTTGTATCATCATGATTTTCTAACCATGACGCATACAGTGGGGCCCATGTGCTGGACCACTTGATCTTGCACAAATCTTCTAACATCAGTGTGTTGGAACCCAGCAGGCTGATGGTTGGTGTGCAGACACTAAAAAATTGAAGACAAGCCATTTAATAACTTGAATTAAACCATCGAAATTGCTTGGCCCAACTGTACATAGTTTATTAATCCCAGCATCAGAGTGGTTGAAAGATTCTAACCTCAGATGCATTGGCAAATGTTTGCTGAATTTGAACCTTTTTTTTTTTTTTTTTTTTCATTTCAAATGTTTAAAGATAAGTCCACCAATCTCTTAGTTAGATCGTCAAACTAGTGTAATGTTCGGTTTATGAGCCATCTAAATCAGGAATCAGAATTTTGGCTATTCAATATGGTTTACCATTTGGCATGTTTACAATTTTATAATGACCGTGTATCAACCAGTATATTTTGCCAGAGGATCAGAGCTTTGGTCAACTCCAAGAGCTCTCTCCCCACTGAATCCTTATCTTGCTCATACTCAAAACTGCCACTTGCTACTCTGGCCGTGTGTGGAGATGATATGCATTTTACCCGCAATTAGTTTCTCTGAAAGCTAATTATTGCATTGTTAAAGGAGGTGGAAAAGGTTTTTAACATAGGAAAGCATTTAGGTAATCTACGCGGGCATGACCAGTCTACTCATCATGTAGCCGCTGGGGAGAAAAACTGTGTTTGGGTTGGGTTGGGTTGGGTTGTCAAGGTCCTCGGGTTGAAAAATGACCACCTGATTTGTCAGGTTGGGCCAGGAATAATCACATTTATTTGGGTCGGGTTGGTTTGATGGTTGAGGACTTCGGGATTGGGCAATTGAGGTTGGAACTCCGGTCGAGTTGCAGGTTGGGTTATATTGAGGTCGGGGTTGGGCGTGGGTTAACCCTCAAACATCACTCGAATTGTGCCCCTGGTAGACCCTGTTACTTTAACCCAAAGCTCTATGGGGCACAGTGCAATGCAATGTGGAGTGACATTTGCGCCATTCATCAGTTTTTTCTAGCTCATGCTGGAATGTAGGGATGTCAGCATGTTCGTCAGTTTTTACAGCTCATGTTGGTACGTCAGCTTAAAAATGGGGCAAAACTAAAACTCAAGTGGGCTTACACTGCGCAGCCATGGAGAACCTGGGATGGTGGAGATGGAAACACCCACCATTGAAACCTTCCTGGCCTACCATGATGTTTATATGCCATCCACCCCTTTTAGACGTGATCCCTATTAGGATGAAGGGGGAATATAGATATTATCCCAATCCGAAGCTTCTCTTGGAACCCAAGAACATTTCAATCTCAGCATTCAATCTCCAGTGTTTTCTTTGGTGTGGCCCACTTGAGCTTTAGATCTATCTCATTTTTTGCATAACACCTCAATATGAGCTGGAAAAACTGATGGATGGATTGGATTTCACAAGGACATTGCAATGGATCCGAAATGGGCTTTAGTTACAAGAATTAATTCCTGCAACCAACCAGGGTGGAAGGAAACTCCGTTCGACCCTCTCCTCTTTTGCAACGAGAAAAAACTTTGATGCTCAGCTGAGGGACGTGGATTGCGGGTGAACCCAACGCCACGTAGCTACGTGGTATAAGGACTTTATGGCCCACTGTGCTATATGTGATTTATCCATGCCATCCATCCATTTTTCTAACTCATTTTAGGGCATGAGCTCAAAATTGAAGCATATCCATAGCTCAAAATTAAAGCATTTCTCAATTGGACCATACAGAGCTCAAGTGAACCATAGCAGAGGAAACAGTAGAGATTGAACACCTGCCATTGGAAATTTCTTGTGGCCATGGAAGTTTTGGATCAAGCTGATATTTGTGTTTTTCCTTCATCTAAGTCTGTGTAACCTTATGAATAGGTTGGATAACACTAGGAAGGTTTTAACGGTGGACTTCATTATCCGCTCTGTGGTGTGGCTCATTTGAGCTTTAAATATGCTTTAATATTGGGCTGATGCCCTAAAATGAGCTATCAAAATGGATGGATGGCGAGATAAAACGCATACATTATAGTAGGCCCCATAAGAGTCCTTGCACCACGTAGCTAAGCAGTGTTGGGTTCACCATCCAATCCGCATCGTTGCGGAGGTATTGACAAAGCGTGCACGTGGCATGTAATCTTGTGGTCCAGTTGTTTCTCGAATTAAAACGGCTCTTCAACTGGAAACTACTTCAATTTTGCTTTTGTAAACTGCTGATTGGTGGATATTTAAATAAATGTAAGGTCAAGATGAAGCTAGCCAATGGTCCAGTTTCAGTAAAATAATGCTTTTTAATGAAAGACAAGGATCACTTAATCAATTTTAATTTTGGAAGATGATCGATCTAATATACTTCTCAGCATTTAGATGGTTCGAATGAACTAGTTTATGCCACGTGTCCTATTATACAATGTCCTATTATCAACCATCACCCCAATAGAGTATCAAGTAACTGCCTCTCCCGAGTTCCAACCGCTCTCCTCAGGGCTCTCTCCCGCCCTTTACAAACCGCTTCTTCTCTGCACGTGCGATACTACTCGTTCCAAGTAAGGATACTCTAGCGTACTTCGCCTACGCACCTACTGGGATCACCTCCTCTATTTTGGGAAATGACTCATCGTACATGGAATCCACCCCGTCCATCAGGTACACCACCCATTGTTCTGCCTTTGTGTAAAAAATTTGCGCCGATTCAACACTGATGTGGTCCAACCCATAAAATCATACCTAAAAACTCTAAATTCACGTGGTATGGCCCATTTGAATTTTGGAACTCTGTGGGTTTTGGGTAAGTCTTTAATTCTGATGAGGTCCATAAAGTGAATGGATTGGATGTATATAAACACTACGGTATAGGCTCTACCCAAAACTAATATAGTGGGCATCCCATCCCAACCTTTCTTAAGGCGTGGCCTACCTGAATTCTAGATCATCGTGATTTTTGGATTATAGTGAGAAAATGAGACATCCTATCTGATGGACGGTGTGGATCTAACGAAAGTTATGCCCATGTGGCGTTCCGTTCCCGAAAGTACCTCTGATGAGAATTAGTATGTTCGGGTCTAAAGTGACTAGTATAAATTAGAAGGTGTTAGAGTTAAGGTAGGATACTTGGAAATTTCAAAGTGGGCTGCGGATCCATGCGCTACCACATCTTAATAATAAATAAAAAAATAAGAAGAAGAAACAGTGAAAGGCGCGTAAGAGCGGTTTTTCCTACTTCCCTCCACCTCTCCTTCAAAATCCCGGGAAAGCGATCTTCTTCTCAGAAAAAGCCTAAGAAATCCCCTTCTTTCTCTTTCCCGAAACAGAAACCCTAAAAGCTTATTACTATCAAGATCACCATCCATGGTGTTCATAGAAGCCCTAGACGATCCATCTCCTCCTCTTTTCATAGAAATTAAACCCTTTCTCATGGTAAATCTCTCTCTCTCTCTCTCTCTCTCTCTCTCTCTCTCTCTCTCTCTCTCTCGATTTGAGCTTTTGGAAAATCTTTTTAAATGATTTTTTGTTGAATTTCTGAGCAGGGCGCAGGTCTCGAAAACATGGGCAACACGTGCTTTCTCAACGCCGTTCTCCAGTGCTTTACGCATACAGTCCCGCTCGTGCAGAGCCTCCGGTCGTTCGATCATGAGGTCCCGTGTCAGGGTAAGATAGCATTTATTCTTTTAAAAATACTCAATAATTTGGGTTTTAGGGTTAGGGTTTCTGTCGTTGAGGAGTAATTTGGTAGTAATTATAGGATCCGGTGCACCAGAGTGTGTAGCTTGCTTAACGTTGGGAATGGGATTACGAAGACTTGGGGTCCAGGGAGTGATGATCCATGCTGTTGATCTGTTGGGCGCTACTGTGGATCCTAGGTTGGAAGATTCCAGCCCATAGATTTTTGCCTCTTCTTTGCGGAATGTGGAGCTTTTCTGCATTTTCTCTTAAACATGTGTATACGTCCGATCAAAGTGGATAGGATCTTAGAGTTTGGGAGATTTCTGGGCCATCCCTTTTTACTGGAAGGGCCCATTGGAACAACGTTTTGGATCACCAAACCATGCGTACACAAGTAGGCCTGGCAATGGGTCTGCCTGGGCCTAAAATTTGAATTGGTCAGGCTGGGCCTTCAGGCCAGCCTTGTTCCAACTTTTCATTTTGCTGGGCCCAGGCTCGGCCCACTCCCAACCTTATCCACAAATGCAAAATTCTGTGCATCAACTAACATCCCTACTATATATAATGCCAATAGCTTTGGACACTTTTGCCCATTCAAATACTCTTCACAAAATTGGTTAAGGCAGGGTAAATTTGTCATAAAAATGTAGTTGCTTGGCAGGGAACAATCGATATTTACTGCCCAAAGGATGGCATAATTGCACTCACTTCCTTTCACTTCTTTTAATGTGCATAGCCTACATCGACCTCTCTTCTCTTTGTGAAGCCCCCACAAAGCATGTAATTAGGGAGATTGACAATGGCTCAACGGGCCCTTCTTCACTTCTCTACATACATATGTTGTGTTGACTCAGGTTAGGATATCACCCTGAAAATTAAGTGGATTGGAGACTTGAGTGTACCACATCAAGCGAAACAAAGAGGATAAGTCACCCCCCCCCTCCCCACTGATGCAAGCCTACAACTCACCATAGCACGCACTTGCGTGTAGCCCCCACCTTTCTCTCCGTCTCTCTCCCTTTATATTTCTCCCCCTCTGAATCTTACTCCCATTTCTCTCTCTATCCCCTCCTCACTCAACATGCTTTGAACATGACATGCACTGAGAAACTATAATTCCATTGGTATGGACATTATCCTGAGGTTCTTAGCTTGTACAAGTGCACCTGTGGCCCAAAATTCGAGACTCTTGATCAGACACTTAACTGTCTATTTTTAGGGCAACAATAGATGGGCTAGGATTGTCCTGTTGTGGAGATTTTTGGATTATGATCATCAGTCATGCGGCCGACCAGATCAACTGTCTGGATCACAAAACCACAGGCAGCCTCACTAGTTAAAAATTGAGGGCCTGAGGGCATGACAGAACTTGAGTCAAGGATCATATAATTCCTTTTTGTTGTTTTGTGTTGAGATTCTAACCGTCTGTGTGGGGATTGGGGTATATTGCAGGTAATAATGGAGGTTTCTGTGTTCTTTGTGCTTTGCGAGAGCAAATTGATCGCTCTTTGGCTTCGTCAGGACAAACCATCTTTCCCTGGAGACTGGTTGAGAATTTGAACTGTATCCTCCCATCAAATTTCTTTCCTTTTTCCTTCATTTGAGCTTTTGTTTGGTTTGCATTCTATTATCTGGTGGCTGAGTTCAAGAATCTTGCTATTCTTCTTTCATTCTTTTTATTCTTTTTATTCCTTTTTTTTTTTTTTTCTTTTTCCTCTCATCTAATTGATATGATCTTGATTTAGGTATGGTAAATTTGTACTAATAATTTATCTAAACTCATCTGGTGATTTTAGAACTTGTCGCAAGTTGAATTTCAATCCTATTCTGATAGGGGTTTCAATTAAACTAAATCTGATTATTTTAAAACTTATTTGAAGCCAATTTTGCAGCTGTAATCCAATACACATTCTTATAGCTTGATTTAAACAATCTCTTATGTTTAAGAACATGAAGTGAATTTTGCAGTTTCTCGTTTTGCTGGAATCTGTGCTAGTTTAAGTCTAAATCCCTTCAAATAGTTTGGATTGTATTGTTATTTTAGAGGAAATATAAATTGCTCGATAAAATTAAATTATTTTTAGTTTGGCCGATAAACATACAGTTAGCCGCCTTAATGTGGTCCGTTCTGCTTATCTCGTGGAATGCTTCCTGAAGAAATGTGCCCAAAAAAATCTCTCAGAGTGGAAACTCCTTCCCATGCAATGGTGGAAATTTTCTCATTGAATGTGGACTGCTCGCTCAACAATCTCCCTGGAGGGTATGAATTGAATAATTAAGATTATCCAATGGAGGAAAATTTTGGGTGCATGGCCCATCCACTATGGAAACTTCCAGAGGAATTTCTGGATCACTGAAAGGCGGACCCTGCCTTTACTCTCTGACAGAATTAGATAAGCCATTTTTCTTGGTTGGGTATTTGACGCAGGGGGGGATTTGGTGAGATCAATCACTGTCTCTCTCACGGATAAATACCTTAAATCCACAAGGTTCCTGGACTCCTCAACAGAGCTTCCTCGAATCCGCGAGAGAAAATGGTAAAAATCAGAATTTTATTGAATAATAATATAAAAATTAACATTAAAAATGAATTTAACATCCTTATATATCACTAAATAAACTTTAATTCGCACGTACTAAAAATAGTAAGTTTCCCGAAAAAGAAAGTTATTAAAAATAGTAAAATCCTAAGTAAAAACTACTACTAAGTAGACTCTTTCTAAAACTCATTGCTTAACAAAAATATAAACTCCTAAATAAACAAAAACTTTAAAAAGAAGGAAACAAACTAAAATTCGGAATTACTAAAAATAGCAGGTTTTCCTAAAATCCTGTTTTTTTTTTTTATGTAACCGCATGTTTTCTGGCGAAACGGACGGACACGACCCACTTTTGTGGGTCGGTTCACCCCAAAACGAAATTTCAATTGGAATCCATATTAGGGTTGAATGTCGGGCGGGTTGGGTCGGTTTGGTGCTCAACCCAAGGTTCCTATACCTCAACCCTAACCCAACCCAACCTCGAGTTGGGAATTCTCAACCCAAGCAGGCTCGGTCGGGTTGGTCGGATTGATACATGCTAATATTTTCGTTATTACATTAGTTTATTATATTTCAATACGCGTCTTTTTTTTCTTTTTTTTTACTTATGGCTTTATTAATTATATATGTAATTATTTATTATAAATAACTTCACTTTTTCTAAACAAATAAGCTAAAATATAGGATAACTATTTTTTAACACTCAAGTATATCAAATTCAAGCATACCAAATTTACTTACTAAAGTGATATTATAAACTAGGAAGTTAACTAAAGTATAATAAAATTATAAGTAACTTGTATATTGATCGAGTTCGGGTCGAGTCGGGCAATCTGAGACCTCAACCTAAGCCCGACCCAAGCTTTATCGAGTTGGTGTTTGCATAGCCCAAGCTCGAGATCGGATCCAATACTTCATGCCCAAGCCCAACCCAAGGACGGGTCAGTCGGGTTGAACCCGCCCAACTTTCAACCCTAATCCATATGTTGTGTGTCCCGTAATTCCTCCCGGATCAAAAGTTATGGCCGATTTACGGTCTGCCTTCTTTTGGTCCATCAATGCGAAAATTGTCAATTTTGTCAACTTTTCCTTGATCTTTGTCCGGTCCATGTGTGATAGGAATGTGCTTGATCCATGCCCTTCATCAGGGGGTTCTTGTCTTACATCAAACCCCTTCACTTCAAAATAACTCGTCCTCGAGTTATGCGTTGAACTCGGGCCATGATGCACGCGCAACTCCTTCAACGAACTTGATTTGCGATACGTACTCTAGTTCTTCAACAGGATTGGTTCGAAATATGCATCATTGGCCTCTTCCTGGTACACGACAATAGAATCTTTTGATTTCTCCTTATGTTGGAATTGGTTGGCAGATAGATTCTTCATGTTGTTGAAAACAGGCTTAATCTGAGAAAGAACAGTCTCGTGTACAAGGAACAAATCATTAGAAAGTTCGGCGACCACAATCGCCTCGAGTTCCTACTTTGTTGGTGTGGCAGCGTCTAGGATGTTAATGGATTCCTGTAAAACAGGCTCCACAATTTCTGGAACGACTATAGGATCATCCTCCTTGTTCATCACATCTGAGGTAACGATCTCCTCCATCTCAGAATTTTGAACAATTTCTGAGACAATGGCGGAATGTATATCATGTTCCTTTTCTAAGCTAGGAATCTCGCTCACCTCAGTCCAATTCATCGATGGGATTTTGACCAGGAACAGAAGATCGCCCCTCCACTTGGAAAGCTTCGAGAGGGTCTCCCGTGTTTGCATGAATGACATATGTGTGGTTGACGGGACTGGTGATCTATTGCGACTCCATCTCAACTAGACATGATTCTTGCTACGAGTTGTGGGATTGTTGATATAATACCTGATCTTCATGATTAATGGTGCATAGGAAACGTACCAGCAGTCGTTGCCTCGTCCACGGCCATGAACGCAGTGGTGCTTTCATCTGTCGCGTTTGTTGATTTCGGAGTTGCTCCCACCAAGCCGAAGCGTCCCTTCTCAACTTTAATGTTACGTACTGAACCTTCTTCTCCTCAGGCATCTGCACGTAGTTGAAGAAGCGTTTGGCTTCAAAGAGTCATTCGTCGATGTGACTCCGGCTATCGTAGCTAGGAAGATCCATTGTCTCCCTGTAGGATCGATCTGTCTAATCCACCTAATGTACTTGATCACCACCATAAGCGTATCCAACGACCACAGGAGGCTGAATGTCGTCTTGAGCACATGGTGGAATTAGTGCATCCACAAAACGGTCGAGGGAAGCTTGTATACCTTGTAGTGTCTTCCGTCTCTCCCGATGGAGAGTTTCCATTCCCTCCGAAAGATAATGAATTCCTTGATCATCGTCAGCGGGGATTTTGTCCATACCTTTGTAAAGAGACATCAGCCCGAGGGAACTCCTCGCTCTGATACCACTAATGCAAGGGGGGACGTGGTGAGATCGATCACGGTCTTTCTCACAGATAAATAACTTGAATCTACAAGGACTCCCTGGACTCCTCAACAAGGCTTCCTCGAATCCACAAGAGAAAATTGGTAAAAATCAGAATTTTATTGAATAATAATATGAAAGTCAATATTAAAAATGAATTTAACATCCTTATATATACCTAAATAAATCTTAATTTGTGCTTACTAAAAATAATAAGTTTTCTGAAATAGAAAGTTACTAAAAATATTAAAATCCTAATTAAAGACTACTATAAAGTGGATTCTTTCTAAAATTCATTGCTTAACAAAAATAGAAATTCCTAAATAAACAAAAAAAATCTAAAAGGAAGGAAACAAACTAAAATTCGGAATTACTAAAAATAGCTGGTTTTCTTAAAATCCCGTTTTTCTGCTCTAACTGCATGTTTTTTGGCGAAGCGGACAAACACGACCCACTTTAGTGGGTCGGTTCACCCCAAAACAAAATTTCAGTTGGAATCCATATGTTGTGCGTCCCATAACTCCTCCCAGATCAAAAGTTTTGGCCGATTTACGGTCTGCCTTCTTTTGGTCCATCCATGCGAAAATTGTCAATTTTGTCAACTTTTCCTTGATCTTTGTCCAGTCCATATGTGATAGGAATGTGCTTGATCCACGCCCTTCATCAGGGGGTTCTTGTCCTACATCAATATCATGAAATACCTTGACCATTTTGGCCGTTAGGACTTTTAAATAAATGAGTTGATTCTTGACCTAGTGGTTTCCAGATATTTCCTCTGCTTTACAGAGATACAGGCAGGAAGATGCTCATGAATTCTTCCAGTGCATGCTGGACAGGCTCCACGGTTGCTGCTTGGACTTGAAACCACAAGATGAGCCGTCATCTTCACAGGATGACAGCTTTGTAAACCAGATTTTTGGAGGCCGTCTCAGAAGCCAGGTAAGCTATAACAGATAATCCTTAGCCCCCCCCTCTTTTTTTTTCTTTTTTTTTCTTTTTTTTTTCTTTTTTTATTGTTCCTATACAATTCAGAGATGATCAATATTCAAGGTGTGAGATTGCAAAGTGACTGTTTTTTTCTTCTAATTTTCTTTCGAATATCAGCTTCGATGTTGCAATTGTGGCCATTGTTCAGACACATTCGAGCCTCTAATTGATCTGAGCTTGGAGATTGAAGATACCGACACTGTCTTGACCGCTCTGGAATCGTTCACCCAGGTAGAAAAAATTGGAGATCCAGAGACAAACTTCACCTGCGAAAGCTGTAAAGAGGAAGTATCATTAGAGAAACAGCTTAAGCTTGACAAGGTCCCTGAAGTTGTGACACTGCACCTCAAGAGATTTAAAAGCAATGGTTACTACATTCAGAAGATTTGGGAGTTTGTGGGTTACCCTTTGGAGCTGGATTTGCAACCTTTCGTTAGCAGCCCAAATGACTATGACAATGTGAGTTGAAACTTCTCCCTCAACCATTGAATTAACAACTGTCTGGTTTTCATTTGACTAACATTTTTTTAATGTTTTATTTATTTATTTTTTATTTTTTATATATTAGGGGAAGTCAAAATACGAACTATATGCTGTGCTGGTGCATAGTGGGATTTCATCTTATTCCGGGCATTACTTTTGCTTCATTCGTTCCTCCCCGCACTCATGGTACCAGTTGGATGACTCCGAGGTAATACTTTCTAATCAAAATTCCATATTAAGCAATTTGGTTTTTATCTCTTCCAAAGTCGTCATGAAGAGCCATTGAACTCCATACCAACGGGGAGAAAAAAAAGTGTACTGACTATAGCATCCTATTGGATGCAACCAGCAGATGGTAATGAAAGATCCAATTGGTGATAACTATTTGATTTCAAGAAAATCAAATGTGCTAATGAAGTCGAGGATTCAAAAAACTCAGTTGCATGTATTAAGGCACATTTAGAATAATCTAGGTAAGTGTGGGCGGAATGCTTTTCTGGGGCAGGGCCAAAAGTCGGTTTGGGGTTAATCCCAGGACTAGCTAAATGTTTTGATTCTTGGCTTTTCTTTGTTGAAGGTGACTAGGGTTAGTGAAGAGGATGTGCTTAATCAGGAGGCTTACATTCTCTTTTACAAAAGGCAAGGATCGCCCTGGTTTTCGAGCTTGATGGAGGCACAACAGATGCTCAACGATTCAGACAGCTTATCTACTTCCCTAGATTCGGGGCTAGGTGATTCAGTGGCTCTCGCAGGAGTGGTTGATTGCAGTGCATCTCATCATGAGTTTGATGAGCTCACAGATTCCCCTTCAACACAGCCCTCCAGTCCATCAAGCCCTCAAATACTCCCTGAAGAGAATTCTGGTAAGAACCCATTACCTAGTATGATTGGTGGCTTACTATCATCTTTATCCTAGATGCCTTGATATCATCTTAATAATGTTATGAAGATTGAAAAGACGCCCATGAAGTTGATTCTTAGAGCCAGCCAAACAACATAACATGCTCTACGAATGATACTGAAGTAGAATGCCTTGTCTTTCAAACTGCAAATGATTC
The DNA here is from genome assembly GCA_003013855.2 of Liriodendron chinense. Classification (NCBI taxonomy): domain Eukaryota; kingdom Viridiplantae; phylum Streptophyta; class Magnoliopsida; order Magnoliales; family Magnoliaceae; genus Liriodendron; species Liriodendron chinense. The sequence goes on along the minus strand of PVNU02000637.1, from coordinate 4,805,638 downwards.
CTCAGTATCATTTGTAGAGTGAGGAATGCTATTTGCTGCCAGGCATCTGCATGCTCCAAACTCAAGCAGTTGGTGCATGGCATGTGTATGGGATCCAGGATGTTTAACGGGCAGGGCACTTGTTAGATATGTCTTGAGCCTTTGAGGCTGCCCACTTATGAGGTGGGTCACATACACCTTAAGTACTGACTGTTGTTTATTTCTTTAAAGAAGGCCATTGATTTGCTCATTCATACCTGGCCCACCTGATGAGTGGACCAACCATATTTTTGGTTAAAACAATATTCCCGTGAGGCTGCCTGATGAGTAGTATGGATCTTGGACATGTTGACCATATTGCACCTGTAGGGAGCTTGTGTTTGTAACTGCAGATGTGTGGCTGTAGATAGCCTACTCAGTAGCGAATATCTATGGGGGGTGCATTTGCTACGAACTAAATTGTACCAACTTGTGTCCACCGCATGCTTTTAGCATACCTGTATGTTAATCTTAGACAGTTGTCACAGTACAAATAGTGTGCCCATTGTGGACAGATCACACATGGAAAATCACTCATCAGATGATCCTAACTGGCCAATGTCAGTTATGGAATAAGCAGTCAGAGAGGAAATGGTCAGTGATCCAAAGTGAACCTGTGAAAATGGATGGTTAAGAACACCTGATGGTGTGATTTTCAAGGTTAGGCTTTTTTGTTTGGTTTTTTTTTGTTGAGAGGTACTTCTTTATTGCGTTAGTCATGCAACTCACACACCCTCTTAGTACCGCAACACACCCACCCGGTTAATCACACACAAAGTGCCCACTGACGCTGTTAGCGTGTCTCGAACCTGAGACCTGGCTGGAGAGGCCATGGCATGTCAACCCGCCTGGATAACAGGCTCGGCTTTTTATCCACAACTTGGAAGGCATGGATTGGGTCTGTGCATGTGACATGTATTGCGGATGAGTAGCCACAATTCATATCTTGAGGGGAACACAGATGATAGCCTAACCTAAATCTTTTGTTGAAGTAGACTGTTTATTTACTCTATCCATGTCGTCTTGAGTTCAAACTAATGTACGTTCTGTATTACCATTAGCATCTTTTTCTTTTTTCTTTTTTCTTTTTTTCTCGTTCTTTCCCCCCCTTTTTTCAACTTGTTCCCTTTGAGAACTTGGTGTATCATGTGATGCAATTGCCAGAAGTAAATGATCAAATCCCATGCGACCAATTGAGATCGGTGGGCAAAGATAGCTTAAAGAAATCCAGCGAAGAGGATAGATCAGTGGGCAAAGAAAGCTTAAAGAAATCCAGCGAAGAGGATGGAGTCGACCAATTGGAAATGGCGGGCGAAGAAGGCTTAAAGAAAACCAGCCATGAGAATGGAACGGTAAGCAAGGCAGTTCTTAGATTGCTAAGGGGAAGCATGTCTGATTCACGCATCTCCCAGATAATGGCCTGCACGGCACCCCCATTGGAGTGCTTTGATGGAAATTTAAAGAGGCAGAAAATGTCACACGCCTAGTTGAGCATTTGGAGATGGCAAGGCCACTTGTGTTTTCATTTTTCTCTCACCTGTATGAGATGGTGGCTGCAATTTTTTTTTCTTTTTTCTTTTTTCTTTTTTCTTTTTTCTTTTTTTCCCATTCAATGTAAATTAGATTGGCATCCCAAATTATTTTTTTCCCCTTCGTGCAAATTAGGTTGGCGTTGGCAAAGGAAAGTTAAATTTCAAGATTATCTTTTTGCAAAGACAATTTTTGCGATTTGTCTCCATAAATAGAATTTCTTATTTCCTTTATTTATTTATTTTTGGCTCGAGTCAGGTTGCAACAGTTTTTGTGAGCTGCACTTCTCAAACTCCTTGAGAGGGCTGGCATGCCACCACTGGGCCCAGATCTCTCGATATTATGGGCCACAGGCACGACTTGACTTTTAGTCCCAATCAGTCCTACCGGCTATGCTTGACAGCATTTTAATACCAAGACCCGGCCTGGGTTCCACACTGAATAAATGAATACTGAGGCATTTTTGGGGGTGGGGACACTGCTTATTTCAATGACTTGGACACCCTTGCATGAAAATAGGAAGAAGAAGAAGAAGAAGAAAGGGCAGTGTACCATCAAACCCAAAAACCATTCAATGTTCATCTCAGTTCCAACTCCAAAACAAAGCAATCATATTTTAAATGAAGGGTACGTGAAGGGAAGTAAGGGTACGCTCATGACATGGTGCATATAGATACAAACTCCTGTGGGTTTGGAACGCAGGTGATAGGGTTTGTAAAATACAGAACATATGCCCCACACACACACTGCTGGCATAAACTAAGAAGTTTTTAAGTTTATTTATCTTGGAAAAAAAATTTAGCAACCTATGAAGGAAGAACGCAACCCTTGATGATGTGTGCATAATTTTGGCATAGGGATCAGTTCTTCAGCTTTCAACTCAGACGCTAGTTACAGGTAACTGCAGCAGCACCTTCACAGGATTCTATCTTGAAGATCCGTAATCAGGCTGGAAGCTAAAGAAGTCAGCTTCTTTCCAGTCTCCCCAGCAATGTTCTTAAGGGAAGAGATATCCTGCGATGCCTGGAAAAGAAATGGGAAACTCAAGAGGCAGTAGCATGAAAATCTAAGATCTATATAAACATTTTCAAGCAAAAATATAAATGGGTCCCAGATACATACCTGGAATTGGATTCGGTTAATAAGGTCGGCTGCTGTCAGGTCAAGTCCAGAATCGTCCATGTCATGGCCAAAAAGATCTGCACTTGATATTGCGGTTGAACCCTGCAGAACAACAAAAAAAAAAAAAAGAAGAAGAAGAAGCTTCATTTATGAACGTTTGAAAAGCCTTAAAAGGTAATCCAGCTTCACTGACTGACATTGAAATTGACTTTTTTTCCTCAATTTGCCTGTTCCACAGAGGGAGGTCATTCTCATTTCATATAGTCACACTCCTAATTCCTAAGTTGTTACTTTCTCAAAACAGTGGTTATGTATCAATCAGCAAAAGATTTCGCTTACATTCTGCAATGGTTTTCTTGGTATTATTATTTAGAGGAATGCCACTCGCACACATATTCCAATGGGGACACATGGCAGATGTGCAACATCTGGACAGTCATCCAGAAAATGACGTCATGGATGAGTCATTTTGAGATCTGTTCTAATAGAACAGTTGGGATTGTTTGATGGTCTGACTTTAAGCGTCGGTGTATGGTAGGGCCACTGGATAACTATTCCAAATCTTGCACAGTTCTGCCAGGTGCCTCCAAAGAAACTTGGTGCAACAGGTACATAGAATTAGAATTCCTCTATTGCTTGCATACCCATTTACACAGTGTTCCTGCAGATTCATTATCCATCCAGACTTCTTTCTTCATCTGCTCTTTTATGAACTTCAGGCGCATCACAATATAATCTGCAGTATTGACATGTGCTTGTACAGACATGTCAATTCATCTGGCTTTCCTGAATCCACACAACACTTCATCAACTCACTGGGCATGGAACTGGCGTGGGTACCAGTGTCCAGCTTACATAGCAAATAACTACTGTAATCAAGAACTGCAACAATTACACACCGAAAACTTCTGCAGGGAGACTTGAGCATCCCTTTCGCCAGCTTTGTTCTGATCTCCAAAAAACTGGGATGATGAAATGGACTTTGCATTCGAGAACTTCTGTCTTGCTTCATTACTTTCCTGAATCTGATGAACAATACGAGCATGAACAGGAAATAAATGACATCAAGAGCAGCACATGATATTGCCCATTCAGAGATAGCCAACCAGTAACCACTGCATGTATGAATTGTGACTTCATAAAGAACTAATCCACTATAACATGATGATTTGAAGATTCTACAGTACATGGTGTGTGTGTGTGTGTGTGTGTGTGTGTGATGCAACATGAAAATATATTATGGGATTAAATCTGATGGGATCATGGGAACCATCACATCTCCACCATGTGAAAGAGTAGAAACCATCGAGACTGAATAGTTCAAAACAATATCATGATCCATGACAGCACAGAAATTAAAGATTAGTATATAAAACCAGGTCTACTTCAGAAAGCAGATTCACCAATCACCATGATCAGTGACAAGCAATCTATAGTGATAGGCGTCTGGTACAAAACGTAAATAAAACCAACCATTCCCAAAGCTATATCAATTGGCATGGCAAGTTAGCAACCGTTACTGAAAATTTTGTGAAGAGAAGTCGTTTAAAAGATTTTTTGAGTGCAAATTATGGTGCAAGTTCTATGGGCCAACCCTTAAAACTAATAGATGCATGTGATTCCAGGCTGCTTGGTACAGAAGAACAATCTGGAGGCTCATACCATTTTTTTATGTTGTGACTAGAGGAATGCACCTCCAATTTTTAAGCAGCAGGAGCTAAAAGGGCATTCTCCATTTCCTTCAAAAAAGAGTAAAAATCCATGATGTTGAAATTAGCATTTACTTTTTCTCTTTTATTTCGGCTATCTAGCATATGAAATCCATACTTTCAAGTGAATTTTCCAAAAAGGATGACAAACTTCATACAGGGATATTGAGGTTCATGAACAAAAGTGATTAGAAAGTTTCCCACTTTTTTTACATATATGGATGTCAGAAAAATTACAAAACAAAAAGGAAAATGCTACCATCAGTACTTCATGATGAAGTAGGTCATGAAACTTGGTGATAAGCTTACCATCCCAGTCCGCCTGAAGAAAGGCAGCTTGGACTAAGCAGCTATTTCTAAATTTCTATAACCCTTATGCCCACTACCCAAATCGAGCCATCTAAATAGGATCAATCAAATTGACAAGTTAAAATAGTAGTCCATTATGTTTGCTCCAAGTGCCTGCCTTATCTACATAACACAGTTGCACATATCAAATTCGACGAGAATATGGTCACATGAAGTGGGAGCCATTTCAGGTTGAGGGCAGAGATGATGTGTACGGTTCTGAGAAGGGGAAGGGGACGGAGTGAAAACTTCCCTAGAAGATTTGCTCCAACTAAGGATATAACAGAAAGGTTGAGGCAGCAAAAGAGCTCCACAACTGATTTTCTATTCTTGTGTAGAAACCTAATGTGCGGAAGAAACCTGACCACATCCAATAAATTTACGAAACAATTTGACTGATAAAAATGATGAAAAAGAACAAATATTAATAAACCACATCAGTCTCACTCACAACTGGTTCAAATGATAAAAACTACGTGAGCAACGAGGAAGAGACTGACAAGGTCTCTTGTCCGGCCCAGCTCAGTTTCTAGACCGCTACCTCAGATGATGGCCACAAATCAACACACCAAGCAGCCTTTGGCTTACCTGTGTTTTGGAGGAACTGGAGCTTGCTTTCTTTGGAAATCCACTGTCCATTCCAAAATCTGCAAAGAAGCTTGAAGACTTTGGTGGTAAAACATGACCAATTACTTGTGCACCTCCAGAGTTGGTTTCAGCAGATTGGACATTCTCAACATATTCAAAGCGAGAAGGAAAAGACAAGTTGGCTGTTGTTGTGGCATTAGATGTGGAAGTGATAGCAGGAGCTAGTTCTTCAGGCTTCTGGTCATAGAGACTTTCATTTGGCTGTGTAAAAGAGGATCACTTGTGTTAAGGAAAATGCTGTCACCTTTTCTCAGTGCAAATCAAGTATAACCATTAAATGCACTTCCGAAATAGATTATTGGAAATCTTTTACAATCCTGCAATATATTTTTTATAGCAATTATTTGATTTGTAGAATTGCTTATATATGCAGATGCATGCATCTTACCTTGGTAGTAAGCTTTCGGACACCGAGCCCTCCTGTCTTACTTCCAGTCTTCTTTGCACCAATGGGCTTTTTAACAGAATTGGTAAGAACTGAGTGAGTAGGAGCTTTAGGTGAACGAACAACTTCAGTAGTTTCTTGCCTATCCAATGAATTTTCCTTTGGTGCATCTGTAATCTTCGCTTCCAGAATTCCATTAGCTGTAGGTGTTGACTGAGAAGCAACAGGTGATGAGGGTGAAATAGTCTCTTCTGAAATGCTTTTAGCAACTTCTTTGGAAAGCAGTTGCCTGTACAACTCAGCAGCTCTCGAAGTGTACTTTGCCTCAATTTTGCCTCCATCAGTCCATCCATGCTGCTTAAAGAAAACCTGTGCACGGTTGTTTCCCCCAAAACTCATCATCTTCAATTGCTCTGGACTCCATGAGTCTAGATTGGTAGATCTGGATGTCGTGTGAAGGGGGAAAAAAGAGCATTAGTTTGAGTTGAGAAGGCTTCTCCAACAAATTATATTCAAGATTTATTAATGGAGAATAAACGGAAATGCTGAATTGTACCGGATGGACAAGAAAATGATGGTTATTGAAGTTCACACATTCCAGAATTCAATATAATTAATGACACTTGAACTGTAAAGAATAAGCCAATGGATAAATAAAAAGAGTTGGCAATTAGCATACAAGGACTTGTGATCTAACAACCTGGGAAAACATGCAACAGAGAAAGGTAAAAGTCTGCGGCAGTAATATTTATTATAGCACTCGTGTAAAAGCAAAGGAAAAAGGGAAATGATTACATGTAGTTGAATACATCAGGACACTTGGACATTCCAACCAACTGATAAATACTGTCCATTAGGTCCAATGTACTTTCTTTTTCTTTTTCTTTTCTTTTTTTCTAACAGCAGGTCCAGCATGCATATCATGGGCTACCATGCAAAAAACCACATCCATTGGATGATTTGGCCCACCAGTAAGATACCCTTCATTTCATAGCCATCCATTTTCCAAGCCATGGATGGGATGGTTACGATTTTCTGACAAAAGCTGTTCTCTAGGAACACAAGCAATCCATGATGAGCCCCAACAAATAAATGGATCAAATTGTTGATTGGACCTATTTTATGTAAATGATCCAATGCAGTTAAAAGGCATTAAGCGCACCTACCCCTGTAGTGCTCGAAATGCCTAGGTGCACATCAAGAGATGCCAGGCGCAATTTTTTAAATTTTATATCATCAGTATTAATATTTAGTTATTTATAGATATAAGTTGATTTTTTTAAACAATCAAAGTTCCAATCAACTCCTCTTTAGGCCAAAACCCCATATCCCCAATTTTCCCCAAATTCCACAATTCAAAATCCTACTCCCAATTTCCACAATTCCTAACCCTAAATTTCCCTTTTTCCCCAAATCCCCATGTTCACCAATCCAAAACCACAATTTTGCCGAAATCCAAAAGGAAAAAAAAATTCCAAATCCTATAATCCAATTTCTCAAAATCCCCAAATCCTCTAACCTAAATTTCACAATTCCCTCCAAATCTTCAATTCACCTTCAACATCTTTTACAGCATCAAAAAAAGCTCATATTGCCTTCAATAAGTCCAATGCGATCACCTTAACACAGAATAAGAAAAAGAAATTAAGAAGAAAAAGAAATGAGAAAAGTTCTTGAAATTTAAGGGAACAATATCTCTAGCTTTAATCACATGAGAATTGTTGAAATATGGCTACCCATAAGGGTGCCTCATATAAAAAGCCGCATGTGCCCGCTGGCGCACCTAGGCACACATGAGTGCTAAACACCTAGTCGTGCACCTGAAACACCTCTGACAAAACTGAAGTCATCTTGACCAACAACTATAGCCTATTCATGAGATGGTTAGACTGGTCAAATGAGGGAGGATTTTGCATGATTGCCCATGAAATGTATGCTAGACCTAATGCACCGGAATGGTCATTTGGACTGTCCAAGTGTCCGGGTGAACTTGACTACATTAGCTCTGGTGTAGTCAACTGCTTGCAGTCATTTCCTAATGTAGGGCCAACGCTCACCATGGGGCCCAACATGTGCAGAGTTTCAGGCTGTTTTTTGTTAGTTTGGGGGCCTAAATTTCAGAGACTGCCAATCCATTTACTATTTTTAGAAGATAGGTGTGCCATTTTGAAGATATGGTCACTGATTTACTGTTACTATTTTTAGGTCGTTACAATATAGCTAAATTTTTGCACATAGAGTTGTTGCTATTTAGTATGTTATTAGAATGATTTGGAATCAATGTAATAGTTGGAAAATCTCAAATAAAGATTCACAAAAATTTTAGGCTATCTTTTAGGGTCTACAGAAAGGGGTTGTTCTAGTGATGTAGATACATATCATTTTCTGTGTTTTTTGAGTTTTTATTTAGGTACTTGTAAGTTGTAACTGAAGAAGTTCAAATTTCAATAAAAGGCATTTATCCCTCCACTCAATATTATTGTGGGTGTGTTTTTCATCCATTCTATTTGGGCCAAAATCTCATTAAGTCCTGGTGATTGTAAACAGATTTCGATTCTGCATCATCTCCCAATGGCTTCAAAGGGGGTGACAGAAGAAGAGCTTGCACAAGTTACTCAACTGATTCGCGAATCACAAGGCAAATAGATCAATTCATGCATACAATACGCACTCTCTCTAATCAAGTGTGAGAGTTCTGGCTTAGCTGTAATTCGGAAACTAATGTTGGAGCAGGAGGACATGTAGGGCTACTTCCCTACTAAGGTCCTAACCAACAACGAGCAACCCTGGCCTTTTGGAATGTGAGAGAGCCCTGAATTAATGTAGAAATTGGAATTCCAGTCTTTTGCAAATTGATGACTTCATCAACTAACAAAGTAAGATCTTTCAAAAATTTAAAAAAAAAAAAATCAACTGACAAAGTAAGGTGGAAAAAGTGTTCGAGTACAAGGGCATAATGGACAATTAGAGTGTTAAATTAGTCGCCATGAAGTTTTCCAATCACACATTAGTATGGTGGGATGATCTTTAAGCTGAACAAGTCCATCAAAAGGAGATAATTAATTTAGGACTTGGGCGATGATTTGATACCCCATGAGGACCATCATCAACGGTGGGGAAGTAAACTTGCCATGTAGGACAACCATAGGACCTCTCATAGTTCGAAGAACAATAGGCCAACATCCAACAATGATGCCAAACTCAACCCAAGAGGTGGTGGTTATGGATGACAAACTAGTGCACTCAAGACAAGACAAAACGACAGTTCCTTCACATGCTTTTTTAGTATGGGCAGCTGGTTCTTTTAAATATCCTCTACATCAATCTGCAATCAAAGTGAATTTGGTTGAGGAAGGAGCATATATTGAAGACACTCTTGACTATATGCAAACGTAACTAGAGCATGACAGAAAATACAAATATATATATATATATATATATATATATATATATATATATATATGATGATGATGATGATGATGATGATGATGATGATGATGAGGGGTAGCCTAGGCAAGATAGTAGACGTATATGGACATAATGGGAAGGTGTTGGTTGTCCAACAAATGATGCTATCAACACCTCAAGTGATCAACAACAGGCAATGATTGCAACATAATATCTTCACACCACCAGCATGTGGGAAGATATGCACGATTCCGGTGGAGATGGAAAGTAGTGAAAACATAGTCTCAGAAGAAATGTCGGATAAATTAAAACTTAAAAGAAAACACAAATCCACGTCCATACCAAATTCATTAGTTCAAAAAAGTGTGTGAAGTCACCATTAACTCTAGGTGATTGGTTTCGTTCTCTATTGGATCCAAACCCCCATTGAGGTGTGGTGTAAGGCGCTCCCCATAAATACATGCCACATTTTGTTGGGAGACCATCGCTAGAAGACAAAGATATGGTACATTTGACTCATGCTTGTTGATACGGATTTTCGTCGGATTGTAATAATACCAGGGATGTTTCCATTAAAAGCATCCATCAAGCATAGCCGAGGTACGCATTGAAAGAAAGCGCACCCCATTAAAGAGGCATTTTATTAATATGGGTTCAAAGATACATTTCGAGTTGTGGTCTGGCACAAGCCCTTAATTACATTCCATAGGAAAATACCCTTGATTCTAAGGTGCTAGGAACTGAAGTAATCCAAGTGCATAAAAGGGGCCAATGCGTTTGTATTGGATGGAGTCATATAAAGTGCAGTTAAGAAGGCTCAGACCCGTATAGGGCGGACCCCAAGGGCTTCAGCTATCATGAAGACAAAGCCCTCAGAGACAGTCCCAATCGAGTCTATTAATTCACTTGATATAGGCTACAAGACCAATAAAGAAGAATGCCTAATCACAATCCACAATACACAGAGATTTAGTGGTCCAACTATCGCCTAATTGGTGATATGCCTACCACGGGGAACGGTATGGAGCTTTCACTAAATAATGTGATCAAGGAGTATAAGTATTGTTTCTCCAAATATAAAAGAAAGCAAAATAATCCATGCGATTCATATGCCTTGTGATCCTTCGTATTCAGAGTGTTCAGATCACTAATCAGGCCATGCCCTGACGAAAAACGTCGGGTCTCCCGAGAGCATACGAGAGTTGAACTATCATTCGAGTGAGTTGCAGGGTGCACTCATACGACTTCCTCTTATGACCAACCAAAATAAGGTGTCGAATGCATGGCTGAACTCAGATGAGCACAAGGCCATATGAAGATGAGAATGAAGAGAATCAACGTGTGACACCATCCTGGTATGAGATAGGCAGCGTAGGGTTATACTAGGTATGAGAAAGTTAGCATAGCATTGTGCCATGTTGCAAGACAGAGAGCTCAAGCTTGTGTCTAGGTTGGGGGAAAGCATGTAGTTGTGTCTGTATATGCGAGTAGCTCATAGTTGTATCTGTGTGGGCAACGCGGAGCTGCATTTATGAATTATGATAATGAGGTTAGCATGCGGCATTACCTATGTACGTAGTTCAGCCAACATTGGACCCATACTAGATAGCACAAGAGTGAGCGCAAGCAAGAGCAGCACTGACGGTGCTTGCTCGGATAGGAGAGCCCGGATGTGTGCTTCGTTGGGAGATAGGCGGCAGGCGCCATCCCGACAGCATGTGGGGCTGTCGCCCTAGCCTGCTAGCCTATATGAGTGAGTGGGCATCTCTCTTTACCTACTCACGAGTGAGCGTGGAAAGGGAGAGATAATAGCAGTTCAAGGTCCAGAAAGAGGATTTCTAAATTAATCAAATGAAGACCCTTAAGGGGTATTTATAGAAGTGCAAGTAAATGACTTTGCGTATCAACGATGGGCTGCCATAGAGCTGCAACTGAGTGGCTGCCACAAGGCTACAACTGAGTGATCACTGAGACGTTGTTGGGGTGGTCGGAATCCTACCAGGGCGATGAGCAACCTTGAGCCTGTAGTGACGCTAGTCACACAAGGCCATAGGCATTTTTTTTGTGTCAACAGTGCTAATGACTATTCCTTGGTCAAAGATGGTGGTAATATCACATTGTACCCAACAAAACAACTTTCAATATCTACATCTAACAATAGAACAACAAAATAGGAGTGATAGACATCGCTTAATGCAGAAAAGTTTAAAGAAAAAAACAAGAAGACTACCATCATTTATATCTTGGTTACTAGAGAAGACACAAAACAATTAAATATTTCACTGTTGATATAGAAGCTTCTTCGTGAACAGTGTTTGCAGTATCGATAGTATCAGCCGATACTATCAATATCGCGAGTTCGCAATACGAAAGCTAAAAAGAATAACAAAAAATTATGTTGATTCCAACATATCGACGTTAATATTGTGCAATATCAATAATATCACACGATATATCGTCAATGTATCGGCGTGACTCCTTTTTAGTGATTCCATATATCGTCAATAATTGGACGATATTGTCCAGATATCGTCCAGGCACACATAAAAAACTTGCATTCTCCTCATTTTTCTTGTAATTTCTCCTCGCCAACCTAGTCTTGGGTAGATTTCGGTCCTTCCCTTGCAACAATCTGAGAAGAAATTGTTGATTTCGAAGCAAATTTGAAGTTGGCCCTTCTTGAACTCGGTGGGTATTTTTCCTTTAAAACTCTTTTTTTCGTTTAAATCAACTAAAATATGTTGCAAATCAGTTGACATGTTTGATTCTTCATATTTTGCATGGAGAATCAAGTATTACAACATTTGATTTCGAGATTTGAGGGATGGGCCGATTTGGGAAAAATTGGGAGAAATTCGAAATTTCCCAATCTCCCAAATTACTTGTAATGTTGGATCAGACATAACATTTTAAGGATGTAGGAGTGGAGGGTTGATCTATCGATTTGCAATATTTTTCCCGAATTCGAAAGTAATTAATTAATTTTTTAATTAATAATTAATTAAAAAACTTAATTATTAAATTTTTTTCGATTTTTTTTAACAGTTGTTAATCCACTCCTAATTGTGAATGAATATTATTATAGAACTAATCTAAACATCACATACACTCAAATTTAATGATTTGAGTGTATGTGGCCCGATTTGGGAGAAATTCGAAATTTCCCAATTCTTCCCAAATTGAGAGTAATGTTGGATTGGAAACATGAAATTAAGGTTCTGAAGGTGTTAATTAACAGATTTGGAAGATTAATTTATTAATCTTAGATTAAGAAATAAATTTATCGTGAATTTTTTTATTTAGTTTGTTTCTTAATATATCTTACATTTATACATCTTATGGAATCAATTTAAACAATAGTTGCACCAGTTCAGTTAGACAGCGCATAACTTAAGATCCTTTACAAAGGAACCCCATTACGTGGACTTTTTTTTTTTTAGATATTATTATTTAAAAGTGTGTATTAAGGTCCATTTTAACAATCCTTGAAGTTTCATTGAAAAATTCAATCAATTTCCCAATGTTTCCCCATGTTTCCCAAAAAGTGCGATACATTACTCGATACAAACGATATATCCCTGGCGATACACGATACATATCTATATCCCAAGGGTGCGAAATGTAATGCGATACTGACACTGCGAACACCATTCGTGAATATGAAAACTTGGTACCCGAAGAACTCTAGATTGGACTTCTTCCTAAGAGGAACATTCAACCATATCAACTTGGTGTCAGGTTTGAGTCTATGAATGAATCCGGCCGAATGAGTCAAATCTTTTTTTTTTTTTTAAGATAAAGCCGAATGAGTCAATCTCCACCACCCAGTCACTAAGTTGTTGCAAAATGGGTTAATCCAAGAGTGTGCATATCCTATATGATGTTCCTGCATGACTCCAAAGAAAGATGGATCTTAGAGGATGTATGTGCATAGTTGTGTGGTCGCCAGATTGCTATTAAGTACCGGTTTTCTATTGTGCCCTTGGACAATATTTGAATATGCTGCATGGAGAAAATGTCTTTTTGAAGATTGACCTTAGAGTGGATACCTTTCAAAGATAGAATTTATATCCTAATATTCGTATCTAGGCCAGGGATGAGGGAAAGATCACACCAAAGACTTAAGATGATTTGTATGGGTGTCTTGTAATGCTATTAGGCCTTTCAAATACAAAGGGTACTTTCATGAAGATAATGACAAGGGTACTCCAGCCCTTTACAAGAAAGTTTTTAGTTGTTTATTTCAATGATATTCTTATTTTTATTCCCGATTCATCTATTCAGCTTGATAATTTACAACAAATATTGTACATACTCCACAAGGAATCGCTATATGTTAACTTGAAAAAGTGCTCCTTCATCATCGATAGTGTTGCCTTTTTTTCTTTTTGTATATTGTTTCTACCGAAGGGATCAAGGTTGACAAGGAGAAAACTAAGGCTATTCCGGAGTGACCAAATCCAAAAACCCTTTCGAAGGTTTGCTTGTTTCATCATGGCTTCACAACATTTCAAAGACTCATCTAAAATTTCAGCACTATTATCCCACTTGTTACCGATTGCATGTATGGAAGTTTGAATGGACAAAAGAGACTAACAAAAGTTTTAGTACCATAAAAAGATGTCAAAGGCTCCAGCTCTTGCACTTCCAACTTCAAAAAAGTCTTCAATGTGTAAACGCTTCAAATGTTGCTATTGATGTGGTGTTAATTCAAGAAGCAAAGCCAATCACTTTCTTTAGTATGAAGCTTAATGATGTATACAAGAACTACTTTATCTATGGCTTGACTAACAACATTGGAGGCATTACTTGATTCATTAGGAATTTATTTTGTACACGGACCATGAGTGTTAGGATATCTCAACTCCCAAAAAAGCAAAGTGTGCTAGTCATGCAAAGTGGATGGCTTTTTTACAATAGTATACTTCCCTTTGGATCACAAAGTTGGAAATCAAAAGAAACCAGCAAACACCCTAAGTAAGAGGGTTGTGGTTTTAGGGACACTTGCCATTGAGGTTGTGGGATTCAAAGGGTTAAAATAACAATGCAAGGACCCAATTTTCATCAAGGTATGATATGTGGATGGCCAAGATCCAAAGTATAAATTCATCTAATGCGATAGATATTTATTCAATGGTCACACTTGTGCATTCCTAAAGGATCTCTATAGGAAATTATTATATTTGAACTACATGAAGGATTGGGTGAACACCTCCAAAGAGGAAAAAACAAAAGCTATTGCAAAGGAAAAATGTACTAGTTTCACGCATCATGGCATTGAATAGCTCATAGGAACAATGTTGTAGATACCAAGTCTCCAAAGATAATGTGCAGAACACCGACCTTTATACATCTCTTCCATTCCAAATGTGCCATGGGTGTATATTTCTATAGATTTCATTTTAGGTCTTCCTTAAGACTCAACGCAGAGCAGATTCTACTTTTGTTTCAGTGGACCGTTTAGCATTTCAACATATTCATGAAAATTGTGCGACTTGACAAGGCATTGAAAACACTTACCTTGGGATGCGACTCAAAATTTGTGAGACATAGCCACTTTATGTAAGTGTTTGGGGACTAAGCTTTAGTTCTCTAGCACATATCATCATCAAGCAGATGATCAAACCAAGGCAGTCAACAGGGGCCTTGGTAACCACTTGAGTATCCTAGGCAATAACGTATCTCAATAGGACTTGGCTTTACTCCAACCGGAGTTCTCCTACAACAGCTCAGTAAATTGTAACATGGAAAAGATCCCCATTTGAGATCATGAACAAGAGAAGTCCACATCAATTACCTTATTTAGTACTGTTATTGATACACGAGCAAGTAAGCGAAGATGCTAATAATTTTGCTAAACATGCCCAAGACTTGCATGCTCAAACGAAGAAGAAGATTGAAGATAGCAACAACAAGTACCGAGAAGCAGCAAATGAACATCACTGAGAGCGTATACATAAAGAATATAACTTGGTTGTTATTTATCTCCACAAAGAAAAGTTTTCGAAAGCAACTTCTAACAAGCCCAAGTCTAAGAAAATTGGGGCATTCAGAGTAAGAAACGAAGTTGGGTGACAACACCCACGAAATCGACTTGCCACATTACTCGGATATCTCATCGACTTTCAAAATGGCTAATTTGTTTGAGTACCATGACAAGGTGCTTGACATGCAAGACAAAGTCGTTGCTGATATGGACAAGCAACTCCAAGAAAAAAAGAGAAGTGGAACAAGTGTTACATATGAAGACCACTAACGCTCGACGAGACAAATACAAACAATACTTGGTGAAATGAGGAACAAGCCCCCATTCTAAATGCACGTAGATCACGGGCAACAAAATGAACGGATTAGATCCAGACACCTACTACTGATACGAAGTATCAATCTCATCGAAGTCAAGTTCTCTCTAACCTAGAGGGAATGATGTAAACCCAATGCCCACCATAAGGCCCAACATTTGCTGAATTTTGGATTGTTTGCTACTAGTTTTGGGGGCTAAATTCAAGATATCAACATTTACTACCTTTAGAAGATAAGTATCAAACTCATTGAAGTCAAGTTCTCTATAACCTAGAGGGAATGATGTAAGCCCAATGTCCACCATAAGGCCCAACATTTGCTGAATTTTGAATTGTTTGCTACTAGTTTTGGGGGCTAAATTCAAGATATCGCCATTTACTGCCTTTGGAAGATAAGGGTGATGATTTTGAAAATATGGTTGTTGATTTTGAAAATGATCTAATGATTTTGGATAAGATTCCTAAACTTACTTTTAGTAAATTTAGGTCATTACAATATGGCCAAGTGTTTAAAGATAGAGTTATTGCTATTTAGTATCTGATTAAATTGATTTAGTTGAAAAATCTTACTAAAGATTCATAGGGATCCTAGGTGTAGAAAAAAGGGTTGTTCTAGAAGGTAAATGCATTGCATCTTCTGAGGTTTTATAAGTTTCTATTTAAGTGCTTGTAAGTGAAGAAGTTTCAATTTCAATGAAAGTTGACTATACCTCTATTCCAATATTCTTATGAGAGTGTGTTTTGTTCATCCTTGTGATTCGAGTATCAAATTTTCATTCATTTGATCACCGACTTGCATCATTTCCCAAGAAAAAAGGGAGAAAAGAAAAGAAAGTAACAATTGTACCATGAATAAACAATTGTTCCTATAAGGAAAACAAAATAGTACAAACAACTTGATGATGTGCATCCATTGAGGACAGGATTGCCTAGATCATAAGTCGCTCTGGAATGCAATATGGGAACACTACTCCTCTGGTATGCAAGTTTTGGGATCATGCAGGTTGCTCGTTTCATACCACTAATGAAGATGCAAGTAACTACTGAAGAGATTTTAATTTAAGTAAGTTGTTTATCCCTCTCTATTTCAATGTTCTCGTTTGTTGGGCTTGTTTCATCTATTATAGTTATTCGTTATTGAATTTTCAAAAGTTCAATATCCTTCCAAAAAAAATATATATATATCTCAGTAAGTACAATAACCGGACTGCATCAAGTATGTCACCTAACGCGCTTGGTTTAATCTACGTGCTAACAGCAATCCCTTTGTTTCTTTCTTCCTACTCAAGTCAGTCTGTCAAAGAAAGTTTCTAGTGTGGCATCATACAAGTCGCTCCGGTTCATCCTATTAATGAAGTTGTAACTAGTAAAGAGCCTTTAATTTAAGTAAGTTGTTTCTCCCTCCCTATTCCAATATTCTCGTTTGTTGTGTTTACTTCATCTATTCTAGTTATTCGGCTTTCATATTCTCATTAATTCAGTAACTGGACTGCAACAAGCTCTCATGTTAGTCTGTCAGTTTTCACCACCTGACGCATTTGGTTTAACCTTTCTGCTAGAAGCAGTCCCTTTGTTTCTTTCTTCCTGCTCGTGTAAGTCCGTAAGAGCAAGCCTCTATTCTTGTGGCCGACCGGGATTAGCTTAGGTAGCAAAAATGCTATGCCAACCACTTGTAAAAACTTGCCTTTCCAGTAGGGTGGTTGATGCAGGACGGCCTATTCTAATCATGTGTGCATGTGAAACATATAAACGTAGTGGAATCATGTAAACAAATCAATTTAACATTAAGCGAACATCATCATAACTAAGAAATCCATAAGAGAACATGTAATAGAAGGGACCATCATCACATACACGCTGTATCGGGTTCAAATTTATGTGTGGATTGGATCCGGCGAGGAATAGAACCCTCGATCTTGCATGGTCATGTCCAATTACTTAAGGGAATTCTCTAGTCCAAGAAATCGAATGATTTCTAGGTTAGGAAATCATAAAATCTGAAGAAACGGGTGCAGGCTTGGCTTGAAATCTCAAGTTGTAGGTTGATGGAGAAGGTGAAAGAAAGAAGTAGAACAAGAAAGAAGTAAGAAGATTTACCTTGTAGAAGAAGAAGAATCAGAGAAAAGAGGAAGAAAATATGAGATAAGGGAGGAAGAGAGATCTACAAGAGGAGAGGAGATAAGCCACCAAAAGGGTTTTCTTTTCTTTCATCAACATAACATAATAATGAGAAAGGTTTAGGGCAACACCCTTATAAAATTCGGAATTAAGCATAATTACCAAAATACTCCTACTACAAAATTTTCAAAAAAAAGACATTCGCGCAAAAAAAAATGTGCTCACATTGACTCAAAACTCAAATAAGTAAAAGTGCATGAGATAAACTCAAATCTAAGATGCCCAATGGGATCCGATGATGGCACGATGAAGGTGGACTATGATGAACCAACAGTCCGATCACACCATCCTCGCGATCCAACGGTCCAATCATCTCCTCCAAGCAACTTACACATGTCACGAACACATGTGTAAGGTCTTCACCACGATCTAGGAACTTGGACTTGATCCAGGCTCGTCATTAAATCATATAAACACGGGCATCGCTCATCTCCTGCATTGATACACTTAAAAGGGCCCTAATGTCCTCATCATTGGTTGCGAATATCAATATGGCTCAATCTTTCAGCTCGAAACTACCCCCTCATCTGTAGTGCTAGCGTAGAACCAGACACTGAGGAGCACCCTTGCATATCACCTTACCACTTGCATTTGGGGTAAACCTCACAGTACCGGCCCAAATATAATATAGAACCATAATTTTGGGTTGGTAAAAATAGTGATCCGTGGCGCAAATGACTCACAAAGTCATAATCTGGATTGCATAGCACAGAATGGAAAATGCAGGGGGGTCAGCAATTCAGGAAACATTGCTTGAGTAATGCACTATAGGACTTCTATTACCAAAAGTTAAAATGGATCTATCTCCTTCAATATCCAAACATTTAATCAAAGGAAGTGTTATTAAGGACCATCACATTTAGAAGTGAAAAGAAGGCCTCTAACAATACACGTTTGTGTTATGAACTAGCTTTTTTTTGTTTTCACTATGAGTAATAATAGGATTCTCGACTCGAGACTTCGTGCGGTATACTCAGGTCTTCAATTCTTACAAGCAGGGCCTATGGTTCAGGAATCTCGATGATTGGTCTGTTTCATCTCACTATGGATGGACCATGTGTCAAAATCTTCTATATTGGATTTGGAAGATCCTAGCCACTTACCTTGGGACCCTTTTTTCAGTTGAATCTGGACCATTGATGAACTGGCTGGCCTGGTATGCTAGCCCTTCTCTCTCACAAGCACGCACACGGCGCTCATACATGCATCATTGGGGTGAAATTCATCCAAAACTCCCCTGATTCCGACATGGATCAGCGCAAAAAGGGCACCTTTTGAGTTAAATTGAGAAGATTTGGCCCCAATCAGTCTGGCCTGGGCGCAACCAATTTTCAGGCTCGGGCTTGAGCCTCCTAACTGCTATATTGGTCTATCAGGCTTGGGAAGAGCTTGGTACAGGCTCAAGCCTTCAGCATGATAGTGTCAGGCCAGCCATGCATAGCCTGGCCCAGCCCAAACCCAGCTTACTGCCACCCCTATTTGTCGGTGACAAAATGAAAAGTTAGGGACATCCGATCAAGAGATTTTTGTAGAATGGTCCATCCATGGTGGGATTCAACAGACTGATGTTTTGGATTACCTAATGGCCAAGTTGCAAAAACTGAAAATCGGACTATATTGTCCAAAGCCTCAGCTCAATAATCATGTAGTCCTCTTTTACATTCCTGAGAGAGCAGTGAACCACAGTCAATTAAGCAAGCAACTAAAAGTCTCGAACTGCAAAAACAGCTAGTGAGCAGCAATTGCTTTTGTACTATTGTATTTTCATGCAATCTATGTGGAACAAGGACATAGAAAGTGTAAAAGGTTGGAGCAGTTATTGTGCTATGCCTTTGCCTCTTTTTGGTTTTTCTAGAGTAGACGGACACTGAGGAATATTTCTCAATCTGTGCCTTTGCCTCTCTCAGATTTTTCCAAGAGCAGATGGATAAAAGGATGAGCGCCATACCGTTGGGAAGTCCTGGAGAACATAAGACTCTTCAGGACCACAGGCACTTTAGCCTGCACTTTGTTCAAGTCTCTCTCCAAAAAGAGCAAAATACATGAATTTAACCCAATACCAACGCCAACAGGTTCAACTAGGACCAGGCCCAAATTATCTAAGAATTCTTATCAATGTCGGCTTAAGTACCCAAAAGCAATGTTTTTATTCCACGAACCACATAATCTTTGGATCCTTGAACAACCCCAGCCACTAGCTTTCACTAACAAAGCACCTCTTGCATGGAAAAAACTTAAAACTCTTTTCTAGCTATCGCCCAACTGCTTATAGGAATATCAATGCTCTTAATTAGCTTCCAAAAGGTCACTCTTTTCTTACTAAAAGTTTTGTCATTTCTCTTTCTACAAATTATGATGCAAATAGTAGAGTCCCGCAAAGCTTCTACACCTCATCCCCAAAGAAGAACATGACGGACCTTCACTCAAATGTTTAATCTTTACCCAGGAAAGCCAAATTGACCAAGAGATTGAGAAAACACCACACCCGGTCCATCGTAGCACAATGAACAGAAATATGGTCTACCACCATTCCTTCCTCTTTTCAACACGTGCATCTAGTCGCAGGTCAAAATCCTCTTTCTTTAGTGATTGCATACGTGGATTTGAACCTCACAGTAGGGTGAGGATTTCCACCAACAGCAAAGACCAAACAGGAAAAAAAGAAAAGAAAAAGAAAACATCAGCTTGAAAACAATCCTCCAACATCCCACACAGACACTCTCTCTCTCATTGGAACTTCGTCACACTTCAAGCACCTCTTGAAGACAAGCTTCCAAACTACTACTTATCCCCCATTCTATCAGAGAACTCACCTACAGCGACCTCTGTCCTATCCACAAATCTATAGCGGCTCAGAAATTTAATACAAAGACCTTTCTCATCCACCACACGTCTACTCATAGCCAAATTCCAATTGCCCCAACTACCCAACGGCCATCCAAAACTCTCCTACTGCTTTACACAACAGCCAAAACCCAACAATAGGTGGTTTATGTTGCTGCATGTTAATTGAACAAATTCCCAACTTAGGAGTCGTTTGGATGGCTTGTAAATCATTTACTAGTAAATAGTAAATGAGCCATTTTTGTGTTTGGATGCTCTCATTTGCTAGTAAATCATTTACTACTTGAAAGTGATTTACTAGCAAATGCCTCCTCTCATTTACTAGCAAAAAGGTGAGATTTCATTTACTAGTAAATCATCTACTAGCAAAAAGGTGAGATTTCATTTACTAGTAAATCATTTACTAGGAAACGGCTCTTTTTTTTTTTTCCACTGTAAATGATTTACTAGCAACCATTTACAGGCTATCCAAACACTGTAAATGATTTACTAGTTAATCGTTTACAACCTACAGCCAAATAGACAGGTAGTAAATCATTTACTAGCACTTAAGTGATTTACTAGTAAATGATTTATAGGCATCCAAACGACCACTTAGGGTTTAAGTGAATAAAAAATTGCATTAGTTCAATCAAAATCAGGAAATTAATGTCATGCTGCATGTTATTAAAAGGGATAATAACATGAGAATATACAGAGAATATATTAAAAAAGATAAAATGTGGCTAATATAATAAGTTCCGGAAATAATCTATTAAAATTAGGGTTTACAGAAAAAAAAAAATCGATATTTGAGAGAAACTGCTCGAATTATCGACAAAAGAAAGTGCTCCTTTCATTCATACATCATCGAATCATCGTTACCCGAACAAAATCCCTAACGTTTTCAGAACCGAAGAAATGCGACCGGTACCTCACGAAGCTGACGTGGACGCCGAGGCTGCGATGAACAGCAGAGCAGTCGATGCAGAGGAAGATCCCGTACGTGACAGACGCCCACGTCGGATTCCTCGCATTGCAATCGAAGCATATCTGTTAAACGGAGAATCGAAGGAAAGGAACGGTGAGATCTGGTGAAATCCGTTCAGATCTGGGACTTTTAAAGGCTGGATCTTAAAAAATCTGAGCGATTCGGAGCAGAGAAAAAGAAAGCACGGATGAAATATGAATTTGGGAATACCTTGTTATCGGACTTGGATTTGAGTTTCCTGAAAACGACGTTTTTGTCGGTGACGCTTTCGGAAGCCATGGATGCAAGAGAAAGAGAGTATCCCAAGAGGAGGAAAGGGGGAATTTTGTAACGGAAAATCCCTCCTCAGGCGAAAGCAAACGGAAATGCAAACAAGGGCTCTCTCCAATGCTCCCACGCGTTTTCGCCCGACCGAAATTCTCCGAGAGGTCTGTGAAGTCCACTCTCGCGAGTATGATGCTAATCCTCCTCTCCGGAGCGTGCGCGTGATGCTTCTGTTCATCACGCATGCCACGCTGCTCGAAGGAGTTACTTGCTACTCCGGCGCGTATGAAGCCTGATACTCAGGCACTGGGTTATTGTACATGTGGCATGCGTTAACTGGAATTAAACCAATTAAATTGAAGAGTCCAGTCTCTATAACTCGCAGTCCCAAATTCGGATGGGTGGGCGCGGCTTCGGTGGATCCGAGGTGGGTGGATCCCTAACTGTGGGGCCCACCGTGTGTACGTGTCTTAAATCCACGCCGATTCCAGCTCGTGTTTGAATACCAACATAATAAAAAATAAAAAAATAAATAAAACTTATTAGGGCCTGCCGGGATGTTTATTTTCCATTCAAACCTGTTGAAAGGTCATAGGGACCTCGGTGAAGGGACAACACAAATATCAGATTGAAGTTTTTAATGGCCAAACACCATTACTTCCTGTGGTGTGGTCCACCTGAGACTTCAAACTGCTCAATATTTTGGATCATGCCTTAAAATGAACTGAAAAACGTACGTACAGAGTGGCTTACATCCACGCATAAAGTTGGGCCCCACAGTCAAGGATCCAAGGTGCTTCGCAGTTGAGTTGAATAATCCTAATCTCTTGTTGGTGGATTTTTTTTTTATTATTATTCTTTGAAAGTGAGCCATTGAATATTATTTATGCTTAACGATCCATTAAATGTCCATCAATCCAGACTGTGAATAACCAAATGATGTTACTTTTGACCCAAGCTCAGGAGGAGTTAGTTTGAATTAATTGTACTCTAGTACATAAGCAATTTTGAAGCAATATCAGCTGCGTATCATCCATCATGCGTTGCCAAGGTATCAAAGTTTTTGTCAATGCAAAAGAGGCTATGCCTGAGTACATCCACAAATGTAGCTGTATGATATGTTCGAACATAGACGTTGGATCTATCCTAACGTGAGTGATCCAAACTGTTCACGTGGTAGTTCTCTAAACCATTCGGTGATCCGTGCATGATATGGAAACTCTCACATTGGAATATTTAAACAGATGGATCATTGGACTCTTTTCCAATGAATGTGGACCGGTCACTTTTTGGGAATAAGCCCAATATCTTAAGCAGTTCACACAAGGCAAATCATAATAGCAACAATCAAGTAAATCGTCAATTCAATAGAAGGGAATTCGAATTTTATGTGGAAAAACCTCTATAGATAAAAATCTACGACATCAAGTAAACAATCTACTATGAATTAGAAATTAAAAGAGATTACAGAGGCAAACTTACCCGAATTCCAAAGCCCCACAGAGAAATTCAAGCTTTCCAAAAGAATAACCAATGAAGCCCTTCCTCTCAAGTTAATTTTCTCACCCTAAAACTCTCTCAACTCACATGAGCATATCTAGGACTCCTTGTGTTACCCTAATCACACATTACACCCCTTTAAATAAGGAAAATTAAGATTAGACGCAAATCCTACGCAAAACTTATGCAACCAACTTTGCAGTCCGCGCTTCGTTGAGTGCCTGACAGATAAAAAATTTGTCCAAAGAGTTCCAGCAATAAATCCAGAGAATTTCGGGTGCCCAACAGCATCCATCGAGCGCCCTACACAATCATCGGTCACCCGACCAACATTCGTTGGCCCCCTACAACTCCCAAAAACAGATCTAGTGGTTCCAAATTCTAGAAGCCATATTTGAGTGACCTCGGGCACCCAACACCCCCTAGTGTTTAAGATTAAAGATATCCCAAACAATCTCCACCGTGGCTTCAATCTTCAACTGTTCCAAAGCTCTATACTTCATCTCCTTTATAGTTTCATCGCTTCTCGTGCCTCCACCGACTCTATCATCACACCTTCACAACCCGCTCGCTCATGTGGTTCTTGCGCGCACACCATAAATGAGCAACTATGGATCCCGTTGCCAATCTCGCAGCTCTACCGTGAGAAGTGCTCTTGATCAACTTGTAAATATGGTCACACCTCTATGCCTTCATCATCACGAGTGCCCTTTCATCACTTTACAGTACCGATCACGACCGATGAACCTACACCTCGTAGCCTCGAGTGCACCAAGAGAGATCACATTCTTCTTCAACCCAGGGACATGCTTCATACCTTCCAAGACTCGTTTGATCTCATCGAACATCCTAATGTGCACCGTACCAATACCCACCACCTTGTGGGCATAAACATCGCCTAAAAAAATCGATCCACCATCATACGCTCTGTATGTCATGAATGAACTCCGATCAAGACATACATGACATGATGTACCTGAATCCAAGAGCCACTCTCTACTGAGAGACCCCTTACCGGACATAGTTATACATCACAAACATTACACTCATCCTCCGTGGATTTCGCGGTATTAGCCCCCTAGAAGAATCTTTATATTTCTCTTGCCTTTTCCTGAGATTCGGACAATCTATCTTCATGTGCCCTTCTGCCCCACAATTCTAGTACCTTACTTTGCTCTTCCCCTTGCCTTTATATTTAAATCTAGATCGCGACGATCCCCCACCCTGCTCAGAATTTCTTCCCCTCATAACCAGTGCCTCCTCTATAGAATAACTCACGCCACCGCTTTTCATTCTCATCGCCTTCGCGTAGAAGGCTGAGATAATGGTCTTCAAGCCAATGGACTCCCTCCCTGCGCACAACGAGTATTTGAACAACTTGTATGAATCCGGAAGAGAATTCAACATGATGCATGCTTGATATCCGTCCTTTATCTGTTCACCTACATCCAACAACTTGCAAACGAGCCTATTGAGGTTGCTAATGTAGTTCTCAACATTAATCACATCCCTCATCCTCATATTGAACAATTGCATTATCAGATACAAACGATTTTCAAGAGATTTTTTCGCATAGATATTCTCTAACTTCGCTCATGTATCAGCCGCAATCTTCTCTCTCATGATGTTATACAGGACCTCATCCATTAGGCAC
Source organism: Liriodendron chinense (assembly GCA_003013855.2). Taxonomy (NCBI): domain Eukaryota; kingdom Viridiplantae; phylum Streptophyta; class Magnoliopsida; order Magnoliales; family Magnoliaceae; genus Liriodendron; species Liriodendron chinense. The sequence continues at coordinate 4,780,758 of PVNU02000637.1, read as the reverse complement.
AACTGGATTGAGATCATGGCTTTCTGATTCATTTTCTTTCACTCTTTTTCTTTCATGGTTTCCGATCGCTCTCCAAAGAGTTTTTCTTCCAATTCTTGCTGATTTAGGAGGCCTTTCATCTTCACCTTTTAAATTTTAAAATTATTTTTTCTCAAATACTTCTCTATGTCAAATCTCATGCTAGACCCCATTGATGCCTTGTCTCAGATTAACTTCTTGCCTCCTAACATTCTCTCTGATACCACTTGTTGGGAATAAGTCGGCAGCGAAAGCGGATTACACAAGGCAAATCACAATGGCGACAATCAAGCAAATCGACAATCCAAGAGAAGGCAATTCGAATTTTACGTGGAAAATCCCCTGACGAGTAAAAAACCATGGCACAAAGCGAACAATCTACTATGAATCAGAAGTTATAAGAGATTACAGAAGAAAACTTACTGGATCCCAAAGCCTCACAGATAAATATATCCAAGCTTTCCAAGAGAAAGACCAACGTAGCAATTCCTCTCAAGCTAATTCTCTCACCTTAAAACACTCTCAGCTCACACGAACACGTCTAGGACTCATTGTATTACCTTAATCCCGCATCACGCCTCTTTAAACAAGAAAAAATCGAGATTAGAAACAAATCCTGCGCAATACTTACGTAATCAACTTTGCAGTTCGCACATCTTTGAGTGCTTGATAGATAAAAAAATCTGTCTAGAAAGTTCCAACAATAAATCCAGAGAATTTCGAGTGCCAAATAACATTCGTTAGGCGCCCTACATAGTTATCGGGCATCCGATCGGGCGCCCAACCAACAGTCGTCGGACCCCCTACAGCCCCCAAAAACACATCCACTAATTCCAGATTCCAAAAGCCGTATTCGGGTGACCTCGGGTGCCCGACATCCCCTAGTGTCCAAGGTTGAAGACATCCCCAACAATCACATCCTTTTGTGAACCACTAATAAAAAAGTTTAAGATCAGACCTTAAATATGTTTAAATTACACACCGTCATCTATTTATCATGTGATATCAAAAGGTATGGATTTTATTTATTTTTTAGTTTTTAATTTTATATTTTTCAGATATGTTGATAATCTGACCATCTAATTTATATTCAAGTACCTTAGCTAATATTCATATCTGATAGCCAAATCAAATATTGGAGATGGATACTGCAATATCCAACCCACTTATCACTACAATAGCCATGCATTAGGTTCATGGCCATGCCAACTCTAGTCCCCCAAGTGTGCCAACCCTAGTTCCCTAAGTCTTGGCCATAACTTTAATTGGGCTTAAAAAGCCTTGAGCCTAGCCCTGTCATACAAGGGCAAGCTAAGCCAAAAGCTAATGTTAAGATTGTTGAAATGCTGTAGATGATGCCTGAGGGGTGGGGATTGTTGTACCCTATTATGTACCATTTTTAAAAGAACTAATCAGAGGAGGCTACATGAAATTGTATAGTAAAAATGCAATACGCATGCAATCTGCGAAATACGTGGAGCGTATTTTTTGAAATACCAGCTGGTGCTAGCTAATAGGAACACGTCTTCTAAAGGTGGATAATGGTCGAGTAAAAGTGCAAATGGTCGAAGAAGAGGAAAAGCCAAAGAAATATTGAACAGTTACAGTAACAGATGAGTAAAGAAGGGCATTTAAATGATTTTCTTGCATCAAAGAGAGCCTATAAATAGCAGTAGAAATCAACAGAGAAGTCGTCTCACACCAAACAAACCAAATCGAATTTATCTTATCTTTCCTTAACATATCTTAGCGTAGCATAATCTAGGAGTAACGATAGTCCTTAGTTGTAATCCAAGTTCATGCTCACTAGACGAACTTATCTCAATACAATAAGTTTCTCTTTTCTGAAGAATTGCTTGTTCAGCAGTAGATCTCCACGACTGGCTTTTAGTGTTACATGCTTGTATTTGGAAGTCTTTTCTGGTGAAAGGCAAGGTGCAACACATTTTCGGAGGAAGAACCCCACCCTTCGAAAGTCGCCCAATCTCATTAAACAATATCTTTGCGAGTGGCTGAATAGGTAGTCAATCCTCTTAGGTCTCAGTTATATATGGTCAAGTTTGACGTATCTGCCTATCTCAACACTTGGGGGTCGAAAGTGATTCGGTTGAAATTGAGTTGCATAGTCGGTTATGGCATGCCCGCGCACATCACACATGGTTGAGAATTGGATAACAATAGGGATATCCAAGGCTCTTTATTTCGTGTTCCTCCCTTTAAAATGTGATTTATATATTAGTTATTTAGTTTTCAAGGAGACAGCCAATTATAGTATTATACTATCCTACAGTTTTTCATTTGCAATATTACACTGAAAGTCTATAATCCGTTTTATCCCATACATCTAAATTGATTAAATTCTTTCATTGTCATAGCAATCCACTAAGGGCCCAATATTAATGCAAATTGGCGGACTCCCATATTCAAACTATCATATTATCATCAAGTGTTATTAAAATTATTTTAATAAATGAAATTTTTTGTAAAAAAAAAATTCAAATATTAAATCAATAAAAAAAATCTTGAAGAACATCTAATTTCCAAAATCTAAGTGATGAGTCAGTTTTTTGAAAATCAATAAATTCCTTATTAAACTATCTACGTCTACATGGACTTTGATGAATGTGCCCAACTACAATCATTTTTGGTGGCTACATGATGATCTTACAAAGTGAGTCAAAACATATATAATTAAGACATTGAATTCTTCAAGTGTCCTTTGGTCTAAGGATTAATTAAAGCTATCGCATCCTCAAGTCGATCATAGTATAGGCATGATGAATATTCGAGTATAAAAATTAAAACTCCACCCACCAATTCAAGTGCTCAATAAGTCTAAAATTAGAAGCTCATTCCTACAACACACTCACACTCTTACATGGGGTAAGTTACACACCAATCTGTCATCATGCCTAATGTTAAATACCTATTATGACTCATCATTAATATCCTCAAATAGGATTACCACATACAAAGTAATTATTATAAGTTTGTCTTACAACCTATTAGATGGTCATGATATAACATGGTATTAAAATTTATGGCCCATAACTCTTTTAGTCAATGAGTGTTGTGTCTACTCTCAAGTTTTTAAGAACAACCAAAATAATTCTTCTCTTTTAAAATACTCTCACGTGTTAACAATGACATAATCACACATCAATCTAAGACAAGCGGTCATCTAAGACATGTGGACCAGTGGTCATTATGATATACAGTCATAATATCACTGAGGTCATCAATGAATAAGATTTAAATTAGCTTTCTAGGCACAGGCTCTGAAAGCCAGCCATATGAAAAAAAAAGGAGTGACATGAATAAAGGTTTGAAATTATTCAAATGTAAGAAATTTTCACAAGATCTACTCCATCCTTAATAAATCCATTAAGACTAAATGGTTTTGTTCATAGAAGAAGGACATCAAATCTAAAAATGCTTTTAGATTAGTTAACTGCATATATGAGGCCACTCACAAGTATCTTAGAATCATTTGATTATTTAGGTAAACATTGGCCCACTTGATGATTGTCGCTAGCCTAGACTGGCCTGGATGTTAGGCCTAGATTCAAGCTTGGACTCAACCCTCAGGTCAAATTGGAAGTTGTTTCAGTCAGGCAGTGATGTGGTGCCATTTGATCGGTCGGTCAGATGCCTGTTAGAGAGGGGCGACTAACTTTCAAAAAAGATTCTCTGGTCCAGTACATGTATTTATTAGACCAATGAAATGACTCTAGATCACATCCTTGCGAAACTTGTTTCACCAGCCTAACTGAATCCTCTCCTAGCCAAGTTTAGGGGACAGACAGTGGACCTGGCCCGGCCAAGCCCATTGCAAACATTTAACAGCTGCGTGACATGACGGTGCGTCTAACTGCGTGGATGGGTTTTTCCTACTCGCACTCCTCAACAAGCTCCGTATCTCCATCTCCAACCCGTCTTGCTACGAGAGAAAAGCTGGGTAACCGCAGGATTGCATCTCTATCCCACGCGGCCAATATACATGTGGCTTACCGCTTAAGCACCTCAATCCAAACCGTTCAAATAGAGGGGCCAACTTTAGATGGGGCATAGAGCAATCAGATTGGCTGGATCAATCGTGATGTTAGGATCCTCTATTTAATTTAAATCGTGATGGGCCAAGTTCTCCGGTTTGGCTTAGGCCTGTGGTGCAAGGCACATGGTGGGTTCGAGCCTGGTGCCTTATAGCGATGGGTGGGGCTAGGCCTAGCCTGGCTTAGTCCAAACCTGCCCATTACCATTCCTAAGGAGATTGGGACCCACTGCACCACCAAACAACGTAGTGGAGACTGACCACAAATGAAGACAGATTAAAGTTATCTGTTCACGTTCATTAGTTGAAAGTCTTCTATCCCCCTTTCAATGGTCAGGATCGGGTGTTATTAGTGGATGTTATGAGTGGGCACGCATGACATGTGGATGGTCAAACATTAATCTGGAAAGGCCATTACATTGCCTCACTTTTCTTGGACCACAATGAAATTATCATATTGATGGGCAGATGCTAACCATTGGAACATGTGTTTCTCACTTTATAACCATTGGTCTCCCAAGCCATTGATGGGATGATGGTAGACATCCTTATCAAAATGATTCCTTGGAGACTCATCATCCAAAGTGGTCTCTGTCGATGGAGCAATCCAATTTTTAGTGTCTCTGATAAAATAGGTAAGATTGTCTCTGACAAAATGGTGAATCAAAGATTTGAGTCAACTTCATTTTTGGTATCATATCCTAAAATGATCTTTCAAAATAGTTGGACGGTATGGATTTAAGACACATAGTCAGGGGCCACCTACCTCAGTGGATCCCGAATGTCACCTAATCCACTCCTTGTGAGTGTGAGATGAGCACAGCTTGGGTAAGAGTCTGTGAGACCCATAACCAGCCATGTGGTTGAGACCTTAACCATGAGGCTCACCTCAATGTATATATTGTAAATCCATGCCATCCATATATGTTTCCACATTATTGTAGGACATAGTCCGAAAAAGGAAGCAGATAAAAGCTTTATGTAGACCACACCACAAAAATCAGTGGTCATTGAATTCCCACCATTAAAAGATTCTAGAGTCCACCCTAATATTTATTGACCATTCAACCTAATGATAATGCTACATATATATTTCTAAAAGCAATAAACTAGTATAAACGGGGCGGTTCGGGTATACACGTGTCGGGTCGGGCGGGTTTGGCATGTAATCCAGGTCCATAATGTGAGCATATACGCAACTAAACTAGAATGTTGTTTCTCAAGAGTATCTGGTCTCTTTGGGAATGTTGAAAAGTATGGAAAAGAAAATGACTTGGGTGGATATATACTTCTTTCCTTTTTGAGAAAAAAAAAAGTATGGAAATCATCTTGGAAGGTTTGTTGTTTTTTTGGGCACCAGTTGAGCTCTCAGCCTGGCTCATTTAGGGTTGCCACGGACTGGGCGGTGCCTGAATTTTGGCCCCAAAAAATTCTACTACTACTCAGTAGACGGAGAGTTGGGCCGGTGATGGGCAGGTCTGGTGTTGGTTCCGGTCCTGATTTTGAATTAGCTGGGCCTGGCCTACTCAAAATAAGGATTTTTCCAGTCAAGCTCGACCGGTTGTGATCTATTTGATATTTGCAAATATGGAAAACCATGACAGAGAAAGAGCCAATTTCTCCCATCCCAATTTTAGCACTGAAGATTATGAACATTTGGAAAAGCCCAACATCACTAGGCTATCATCAATTTAGTTTAAGAAATGTTGCATGCATGGCGTTTTTGTTCATCCCTTCCAATTAAATCTGGTGATGGGCTTGGACGGTTGCCATTGAGTATTGGATGTCGGTCTGGTAAGGGTCTATTTTGGTCCTGTATATAGATCCTGAATCGTTAACGTGCTTGATTCAGTTAGACCGGCCTGGATTTTAGGTCCAGATTCAAGCTTGGACTCAACCCTCAGGTCAAATTGGAAGTTATTTCAGTCAGGCAGTGATGTGGTGCCATTTGATTGACCAGTCAGATGCTTGTTAGAGAGGAGCCCACTAACTTTCAAAAGATTCTCTGCCCAGTACATGTATTTATTATACCAATGAAATGACTCTACATCACATCCTTGCGAAACTTGTTTCACCAGCCTAACTGAATCCTCTCCAAGCCAAGTTTAGGGTATGGACAGTGGGCCTGGCCCGGCCAAGCCCATTACAAACATTTAACAGCTGCGTGACATGACGGTACGTCTAACTGCGTGGATGTGTTTTTCCTACTCGCTCTCCTCAGCAGGCTCCGTATCTCCATCTCCAACCTGTCTTGCTTCGAGAGAAAGCTGGGTAACCACGGGATTGCATCTCTATTCCACTTAGCCAATAAACATGTGGCTTAAGCACCTCAATCCAAACCGTTCAAATAGAGGGGCCAACTTTAGATGGGGCGTATATCAATCAGATTGGCTGGATCAATCGTGATGTTAGGATCCTCTATTTAATTTAACTTCCTAAATGTATCCAAAAAGTGGTACCGCTGTTTGAACGGTTTACATTGGGATATTACATGACATTTGTGAAATAACTATGCCCATGCGTATGGCTTACATAGTCTACCAAAGTACCAAACAACTCCTAGTATCTGAATTACGGATACAGTAGTAGTCAAGGAATCTGTTTACCGAATAAAGGCAGTCAAGGAATCCAAATCCAAGAAATTGTTAAGAAAGAATAAGAAACTTGGGGCGTGTTTGAAATGATGTATTTCATAGTGAATTCTACCTTTTTCTGCATTTATTATTTACCAAAGTATTTGGAGGTTGCACGTATGTGACGGCAGCACTTTTTTATAGGAAAAAAATGAGTGGTGCCTCTATGGGTCCCACCATGATGTACATGTTTTATCCATACCGTCCATTCATTTGGCCATATCATTCTATGGTTTGCCTCCAAAAGTGACATGGATCCAAAGCTCAAGTGGACCACATCACAGGAAGAACATTTGAATGATTACTTTCAATTTCCACTGTTTTCTGTAGTGTCATCTATTTGAGCTTTGAATCTGCCTCTTTTTTGTCCCACTCCCTAAAATGATCTCTACTAATGAATGGATGGCATTGATAAAAGACATTTCATTGTGTGGCCCACAAAGTTTTTTCTTTGGATTTCATGTTATGTGATGAAAGCAAGTACTCCTCACTTTGGTGTGAGAGAAAATACATGTAATTATAGTATTTCAAAAAGGCCCTTCTTAGATACTCTGGCAGTGGGATGGATGATATGCAGGATCTTGGGGGCGATTTCGAATTTGCATAGGTAACATGCAACTAAGTAACCTGACTATCAGATTGGTGGAGTCTATCGTACAGTTAAATGCAGTTGCTTCAACAAAAAAGTATAAAAGAAAAAAAAAATGTCAGAGGGTGGGGTTGTTCAACTAATCTAATTTACAAGATTGTAATTTAGGGCCCCTTTGGATTGTAAGTTACTTAAGATAAGCTACTTATCATATAAGTTACTTATCTTGGTTTTTACTTATTAAGCAGGTTAGTATGTTTGGTAAACAACATACTTATCAGCCAATAAGTAAATAAGTATGTTTGGTAATAACATATTGATAAGAAATCTTTGGAAAGAAAATTTCAAATCCACATATAATAAGCAACATATGGACATGAGCTTTTCTAATCCCATGTGCGTGCAATAAAGCTCATGTACATGCCATGCATGTGCTAGCATAGCACGATTGGTCCGAGATACATTCCATCCATCAGAACAGGACCACTATATGGATGCCTTGGCACAAGAATCAGATTGATCCACAGGCCAGGTGGGCCACAGCCTGCAAAACAAATGTACGGCTCTGGAAGACTTGGCTGAAGTTTTCTAACCCATTCACTTGTTTCCAATAGTCGGTCCACATGGTGAGTGGACTAGAACCATTTTTTGGGAAAGATGTAGAAGATCAGATCAACCTGATTGGTGGATTAGATCTTGCACCAATTAATCTAGGGCCCATCTTTGATGTGGGCCATCCACTGTGTGAGCCCACCTTTGATGGTACAGTCCATCATGTGGGGCCTCATTTGATATGGACAGTGTGAGAGAGCAGTAATTGAGTGAACCATGAGAGAGAACTTTGATATGTGGTGTAACCTGAGAAAGATAAGTAGAAAAGCCAAATTGTAGGGTGGTTAATTAACATTGGAGGGTGGCTAACAGTGTGGGTGTGTGCTAACCCAAAAAAAAAAAAGAGCAAAAGGGTGACATGAGAGAGATAAGTAGAGAAGTCAAAAGTCAAAAAGCTAAAAAAAAATACTTATTAAGATAAGTAATTTTTAAGAGATAGGTTACTTTTCAATTATACTTACCAAACGAACTTAAGTGCCAAAAGTAACTTAATGTCTAAGTTCAGTTGAAAAGTAACTTATTTGGTGGTATCCAAATGGGCCCTTAGTGACAATGAATTTCATAATTATTCAGTATAATTTTAGCTTATGTATGCCACATGTGCAATTTCTAAATGCTTGTGTATCAAGCATCATTTTCCTGAGTATCATCTAACTCCCTACCAGGAATATGCTATCATTGCTATTTGTATATACTTGGATTTTCACTAATGACAAGTGCGACCTATTGGGATTCTCACTAATGGCAAGTGCTGGCCGGGCCCAGCCTGACTTCAAGTGTACATTTCAATCATCAAATAGGCAAAGAGTGCATCTTGCATTAGACCTTTGTTTTCAAAATTTTCATCTATTTATTTCGTACATGTGCAGTCCACTTGATCAATGGATGGATTAGGAACATTCACCATGGGAACATATGAATTAGATCCATTTTTAACCAAGTTCTCTGGTTCGGCTTAGGCCTGTGGTGCTAGGCACATGGTGGGTTCGAGCCTGGTGCCTTATAGCGATGGGTGGGGCTAGGCTTAGCCTGGCTTAGTCCAAACCAGCCCATTACCATTCCTAAGGAGATTGGGACCCACTGCACCACCAAACAACATAGTGGAGACTGACCACAAATGAAGACAGATTAAAGTTATCTGTTCACGTTCATTAGTTGCAAGTCTTCTAATGTCCCCCTTTCAATGGTCAGGATCGGATGTTATTAGTTGATGTTATGAGTGGGCACGCATGACATTTGGATGGTCAAACATTAATCTGGAAAGGCCATTACGTTGCCTCACTTTCCTTGGACCACAATGAAATTATCATATTGATGAGCAGATGCTAACCTTTGGAACATGTGTTTCTCACTTTATAACCATTGGTCTCCCAAGCCATTGATGTGATGATGGTAGAACATTCTTGTCAAAATGATTCCTTGGAGACTCATCATCCAAAGTGGCCTCTGTCGATGGACCAATCCAATTTTTAGTGTCTCTGATAAAATAGGTAAGATTGTCTCTGATAAAATGGTGAATCCAGGTCCATAGTGTGAGCATCTACGCATCTAAAATAGAATGTTGTTTCTCAAGAGTATCTGGTCTCTTTGGGAATGTTGAAAAGTATGGAAAATAAAATGACTTGGGTGGATATCTACTTCTTTCCTTTTTTAGAAAAAAAAGTATGGAAATCATCTTGGAAGGTTTGTATTTTTTTCGGGCACCAGTTGAGTGCACAGCCTGGCTCATTTAAGGTTGCCATGGACCGGGCGGTGCCTGAATTTTGCCCCCCAAAAATTCTACTAATACTCAGTAGATGAAGAGTTGGGCTGGCAATAGGGCTAATCATGAGCCAAGTCAGCTCGAGAAACTCGATCGACTCGACTAAAAAAAATTCGCCTTGGCTCGCCTCGACTCAGTAGAACAAGTCAAGCTAAGCTTCATTTAGGAATTTGGGTCAGAATTGAGTTAAGTTTGACCACTGGGTCACTTGACTTGAAACTCAACTCGATTTAAACTCGACTCGTTACATATAGATATTTGTTGTAAAAAAAACCATAATCTTCTAATTTCTTGGTTCTCTCTCCCCTCTCCCCCCACACACATTGGGGTCCAAGCTTAGGACATATAAAACTCTCATACGTTAGGGGGTTTTTTAATCTTACTATTTTGTTCATGTAAGAACATTCTTTGTTGGGCATGTGTAATGGATTGAGTAATTTCAAGTACAAAACATGGTGAGCATACAATGGTTGTGTGTTTTACACGCTACACAAAACAGGTGGTACGATGAGACCATACACCATACACATCTACAAAACAGGGACTATGGTAAGACCAAACACCATATGCAACTATTGATTGCAATTTTATGAGGGAGGTGGTGTATCTGATCCATGAATCAGCTGTGCCTCATCATGAAGATGGTCTACACAATAATCAGGGCAATCCATTCATGTGGTGAGCTATGCATGTACTGTGTTAATCTATGATTCAAAAAATGTTACTAGTGGTCTGCATTCAATGCGTGTGTGACTTAGCCAAAGAAAAAACCAATCAGAGCTAGGTCATTTAAATGGTAAGGTCCCACCTGTAGAAATACTATTCTTCCCTAATATATGTGTGACTTCTTGAACTTAATGTTGTTGACTTTTAATTTGTATTTTGTAGCAAAAAATATAATAAATTGAGGTGGGAGCAAGCTCGACTCGACTTGTGGTAAGCTCGCCTCAGCTAGATCCACTAGCTCACCTCAAGCTCGCCTCAAAAGTTTTAGCAAACAAGGCAAGCTCCAATGGTAAGCTTGAGGGTGAGCTCGAGCTCAAACTCGAGCAGAGCACAGACGAGTCAAGCCAAGCTTGGCCCACCTCAACTCGACTCGTCTTGATGTACAACCCTAGCTGGCAATGAGCAGGCCTGGTGTTAGTTTCGGTCCCTGATTTTGAATTAGTTGGGCCTGGCCTACTCAAAATAAGGATTTTTCCAGCCAAGCTCGAGTGGTTGTGATCTATTTGATATTTGCAAATATGGAAAATCATGACGGAGAAAGAGCCAACTTCTCGCATCCCCATTTTAGCCCTGAAAATTATGAACATTTGGAAAAGCCCAACATCACTGGGCTATCATCAATTTAATTTAAAAAATGTTGCATGCATGGCATTTTTGTTCATCCCTTCCAATTAAATCTGGTGATGGGCTTGGACGGTTAGCCATTGAGTATTGGATGTCAGTCTGGTAAGGGTCCGTTTCGGTCCTGTATATAGACCGTGGATCATTACCGTGCTTGATTTGTCGGGCCTAAGCCTAGGTTTTGCAAGGTATTCTGTCAAGGACCAACCTGAGGCCGGGGGAGCATGCTTATTTGAAGGCCTTATTACTAAATGGGTCGAATCCGGATCCATCCAAGAGCCTATTGTAGCCCAACCAAAAAATGTGCTGCCCAAAGCCTGGCCATGTGATGTCTTCAATCTGAATAATTATGTTTAGGCCTTGTAACTCAAGCCAACTTGGTACCATTGGTCCACCCAGATTGTTTCCATTCCAACTGTTGCGCCGTCATGGTCTCCCTACAGAACCTTCCGCTTTCAGCATTACTTTAGGTTTGCGTCTTACTCAATGTATTAATGTAAGATTTAAGAATATGTTGCAGGAAATTTAAATTCCTAGTTGGGAAAGACTCATTGAACGTAATTTAGCTCTTTAAGTTCATTAATAATTATTTGATTTAAGGAACTCCAGCATGCAGGTCACTTCATTAAGTAACACCCCGCCTAGTCGTCACAGTAGAGGCCACAAAACATTTCTTGTGATCAGGACGGTTGGTCTCATGGGCCACTATGTGGATGGGCCATATCTCAAAAGGTAAGGGGATCGGACTGTGGTAGCCCTCTGATCAGTGCCTAAAAGGGAATTGTTAAAGCAGAATTGTACATTCTACTAACAAAACTCACAACAACTGGATGGTTGAAATTGTCCAATCACGATGATTTTTACCCTATGGTCCACCCCCTTGGTGGCCCACCTGATCCACCATCCCGATTGTAGGAAATATTTGCCATGGATACCGCAAGGAGTAGAATATGCAGGGACCCGCATATCACCATTTCTCAAATTTGAAAACGATTATATTAGGTCACGTTGATCACGTTCTTTCCAGCAAAATGCGTCGTGTTAATTGACTATAGTCTAGACTCTGCTAGTTGACCAATTTTGCAAATGGTGGTGACTCATCCTCGCACGTGTGAAAATGATATACAGCTATCCAGACCGTCCAAATTGTGGGTCACGTCATGGCTGGAGCACATCTAAAAAAAAAACGAACTTATCAAGCAATCCTAACTATCCAGTTAATAGCTACCAATGAATGGTTGAAAGTAAAATAATAAGTGGTCCATATTCAAAGAAAAAGAAAAGATGGTTACTCTAATGTTCTCACTGTAATTTTTGGGTTATAATCAATCCATAGTTGGGTCATTGATTTAGATGGTCGTGATAGCTGTACATTAACTATGCCCTGCTGATGGTGGAGAGTCATTAGAGGTTCAACCATTCTTAAATGGCGATGACCTAACATTGGAGTCTAGCTCATTAACTATAAGATGGAAACCTCCTGCCTCACGGTGTACAAATGTCATACGTTAGTTGCAAATAAAAGAATAAGATATCTTATTCAAATATTAAAATTGCTAACCTTTCCATGACAATAATAGTCATATATAAGTTGATTATTACATCAAAATGTCTTATCTTATATTGTAATATTGGCATTATCCAACACGTCTACGTTGGTTTGGGGAATGCTGACATGCATGCATCTCAAAGTCCCATGTATCTCCCTCCTCACACGTGGCAAACATGTGTGGTGATAAGGACCGTTGATGCGGTTGGTCCCTTCGCCAACGCTACAAGAAAAACATAATGTGATTGGACAACTCACATTATCATAAATGGTAAAATGATTAAAAGCCAACCACTTCCGTAAGAACTCGTTTTTGTGGAGATGTTGACAGACGCAGATTGGCTAGTGACCCTGCCACTAGCCAATGGCTAGTAGTCGGTGCTCTGTGGGCCCCACCATGATGCGTGTATTTCATCCATGCCGTCTATCCATTTTTTCATATTATTTTATTATAATAGGCCTAGAAATGAGATAGATCCAAACCTCAAGTGGACTATGTCACAGCAAACAGTGTTGATTGAATGCCAACCATTAAAAACTTCTTGGGGCCACAAGAGTTTTGGATCCTGGTCTGGTGACTGAAAAAGGTTTTGTCCAGCTTATTGAGAGAGTTGATACACGTGTGCCTAAATGCTACGGGTGAGACTTCATGTTTAAGGATTTTAGAACCTTCGAGTGTCCCATATATGTTGATGTGCCAGTGGATCTTCATGCACCTAGGGGTAGCAATGTGGTGGGCTATGCTAGGATAGGCCTGGGCTCAGCCCAACACTTCAGGTCTAAGACCTGAGCCCCGCCCAACCTTGGCATGGGCTTAGAACAACAGGCCCAAGTCCGAGCCTGCCGTGGTTGCCAAACTTGGTAATCTTTTGACGAGTGGACTCTGTCATATTTGCTGTCTATTTTCTCATGAACGTCTGACCTACCTGATGAATAGAACAGCCACATTTTTTTAGCCATGGAATGTCGATATAAGGGCTCACCTTTACCACGAATGCCTCGTATGAAAGGCCATGGCACTTTCGTAGTAGCTCGAGTGTCAACCCAAGGAGGGAGATGATACGCTACAGCCGGAAGAATAAATAGGGTAGCGCCTTCATGCAGGTGATGTGTCAATCAGGGCTGTCCATTAATACGCCCGTCCCATTATGATGCCAAATGGTTTAAGATTCGCATGGATCTAACTCTCCGAGGCATCTGAACAGTAAGTATAACTGTGATCAACGGCCAATATTAAGCGACTGAAAGCTTAAAATGAAGGGATGGCCATGGTTGCCTTATTAATTTAATTATCGAAACATAGGCCATCCATACCTGCGAGGTGGACAGTCCAGATTGACACACTTTCCTGCCACGTGTACAGTAGAGAGATGGCTCTACCGTATCATTTCCCCTCTTTAGACCATCAATTTCAGTGCTCCACCTACTGATATTTGTCATGCTTTTGAGAAAAAAAGAAAATAAAATAGATATTTGTCACATGAGATTTTAATCCGACTCGCACCCCTACAGATGAAGAGTACGGGAATCACGGCACACATACCAAATTGGTACACTTGTGAGAGATCTGGACCATGTGCAGGGTGGTGCTCAAGGTGGAAACTGGTTGTCCCAAAAGAAATGCTGGTCCACTTACCAAGTGAGCCACGGATGTATGTTGAGTACAAGCAGATGGCGATTTTTCATCTCTAACCGTCCCTTTTCCTAGTACATGTATGGCCCACCTGATTATTGCATTGGATTGCTTTTGTATGTTAATGATCGGCCTTACCTAATGACTGGCTACGATCACTAACAAATTTGTCACATGGGCAGGTGTACAGCCGTTCACTTCTTCAATCTCTCCTCGCTTAAACAGGCGTGGCATTCTCTGATTCAGACATTCCTGTCCATGTGCTCAAAGCATATAAAAATTTGGACGTTTGCTACTTCCACGCGTTTAGAACCACATTACACATCTACTCGCAGGCACACATGTAAATATGAAGCATGTGCGTTGTATCTGAGCTTTCCATAAGTTAGAAATTTATGCTTAGATCATTTGGGCTAAAAAGGGCCCCACATACAAGGTAAGTTAACGGTTAAAATTTATTTTTTCTAGCCATTGATTTGTTTGAATATAATGTGGCCTACCTGAGGGGTGAAATGGCCTAATTTTTAAGCTAGAAGATTTACACAGTGTAGATCACCTGATGGGATACTCAGATCTACACGTGTTACCTCAGAAATTTGATATCTCCAATTACGCTTTAAAGCATAAGATAGTATGGATGAGACTAGTTGGTAGGCATACTCATTATTAGGAAATCCCTCTATTGTCTTGATAATCAAGCAATGTAAGGGTATGAGTTGTAGCATTGATAGATGTGGTCCACGCCCCATCTCTCAAAGAGAAACATGATGGGCTCTCAGGTGCTAAGGGTACGTTGCACCTGACCGGCATGTGCCCCTTCCCCATTAGAAAATATATAGCCTGTTGGATCAGGCAAATTTGCTGGGCCCCACAAACTGCCACATGAAGGTTGCGTTTTGGTAATCTGAAGATCTTAAGGCCACGTTTGGCACCATGGATTCAGAATATATGAAATATAAATTTTCTGAATTTGGAACACTCTAGATTCATGCATACTTTGACAAAAGTAATAAAATTTCTAAGTATCAAATAGGCCACAAATATAAGATCACAACCAACATTTTTAACCATTAATGGACATGGTTAATGATTAGACTGCATAGATTATTCTATTGATATAATTTTAGTGATACAATTGATAATCTGATTGCTTTGGAATATCATTAGGGGATGATGTGTATGATAGATTAGTAGCTTAATGACACATGCTACCTTTAAAAATGAGAAAAAAGGGAAAAGATCGATAATCCAAACAAAGAGAATGGATTGCAAAATGCAAAATTCACCAAGACAGTGAGGGTTTGAAATCACTTGGATTAGGAATATCCTCTAATCCACCCAGCCAAAGGATCAATAGATTCAAAATACCCTCAAATCCTCCTAAATCCACCATGCCAAATGACCCCTAACAGTTTGATTGAAATCCCCACCAAATGTGCATGATCGGTACCAGGTCGATCCACAAATCATATGGCTGGGAATACCCAAAGTGTAGATATTGGGCAGTGGACCATCCATGATAAGGGCTCACAATATTGAGTCTTAATAGTAGGCCTCATTTGTACCATTGAGCATTGTTTCTTTGGATTGAAGCAATGTGCATTGCCTCTGCAATAACACGAGTAGCTTTAAGGTGAGAGACATGGCTCATGACCAACCTAAATAAAACAAGCAGATAACAATTGCCAGAAGCAATATGGATTTATTAATAGACAAATGTGGTTGGGAGGTTGATGTAGCGTAAGCTACGGTAGGAGTTACATATCAGCTTGACTGGAGAATCCTTTCCTTTCATTTTTGGGGTCCATCTGTGGATAATTAAGCAGATAAATAAATAAGCTGTTCTTGTTGAGCTAACCATAAAAAAGAGGGATTAGTAGGAGCAGGATTCTTCCAATATGAAGATTTTGGACACCAACTTATTATAGGAGCCTTTGCAACAAAATACTCTATGGGGCCATTGTGATGTGGGTGTGACACCAAACTGTCCATCATTTGGGACCACATGTTAAGAGGTGAGCCCAAAATTAAGACGAGTCTTAAAACTCAAGTAGGTCCATGCTGTCCATCTGATTTCAAGTAATCCGTTTTTGAGTTCTTTTTAGGGATTGAGTCCAAAATTGAAGCATATTCAAAGCTCAAGTGGACCCCACTGTAGGAAACATTGGGGATAATGATTTTCACATCCAACCTAAGGTCAAACAGACATAAGTGAAGGAAAACACAAATATCAGCTTGATCCAAAGTCTTTGTGGTCTAGTTAAGATTTCAATTGTAGGTGTTCAATTCATAGTCTCCCATGTTGTGGTTCACTTGAGCTTTAGATATGCTTTGATTTTGAGCTCACATCCTAAAATAAGCTGGTAAAACGGATGAACAGGGGAATAAAACATATATAACTCATAGTGGACCCCACAGAGTTTACCCCGCACATGCTATAGAATTACCCATCATATAATCCAATTTCGATTCAATGATGGGTGTCCCAATCCCCAGTGTCCCCTACTCTGTGCCCTGATTGAATTTTGAATGCACCAACCTCCTAAAATAAGGAGGCCCAAATGATGGATGGAGTGAATGTCACACAAGCATTACGGTCAACCGTACTTATTGTGGTCCCGTGATGACACACTAGTCACGTGATTTGTTTAATTTGTCAAATCCAACAGGCTTTAAGTGGAACCTTACGAGGGGTGCATTTGGTAAAACTTAATTCCACGACTTATCACTGAAAAATGATATTTTCAGTGATTTTAGTAATTCAGACCGTTTGGTAACTAAAAAAATTTAAGTGCTTAATTGGAAAAATCACTTAAATTAAGTGAATTATTTTAAGTCATGCCAACTTGACTAAAAGCTTATAGCTGAATGCGGTAAGTGATTTCTCTTTAAATTTTTAGATAAAAATTGACAAAAGTACCCCTATTAACATTTAAAAATGGCAAGATTATCTATCTTTGTTTACTTTCCCATCCATGAAACCACCCCACGCAAATACCTGAAGTCACCAAATTCTATAAGCCTCAACATAATGTATGTATTATATGTACATAGTTTATCCATTTGGAGAGATGATTCTAAGGCATGAGCCCAAAAATGAGACAGGTCCAAACCTCAGGTGGACCACACCACTGAAAGCAATGGGGATAATGATGCCCACCATTGAAACCTTACTAGGGCCCACCATGATGTTTATTTACCATCAACCATGTTCATCATAACACAAAGACCTGGATTAAGGGAAAACACAAATATTAGCTTAATCCGAAACTTTGGTGGCCATGATAAGTTTTCAATGGTAGTCTTCAGATAAATTACCAAACAGATTTTTCAGTTCCTATAAATACTTGAATTCAGCACTTTAAATTTTAAGTACTTAAATTAATTATCAGACTTAATTTTTCAGTTTACCAAACAGCACCTAGGTGTAACAATTACCCCCACTTCGCTTCCCCTCCCGCCCCATAATATCCAGCTTGATTTACGCCATACACGTGGTGGGCCTGCGTTTGATGGCTGGGACAATTTGGTAATCGAATACTCGACAAAACCGGCAATAGCGTGAAAACAGCATACCATCGATGAAACAAAAGAGGTCGTTTTCATTCAACCATCCATTCATAGAGCGGGATCAACGACCAGGATCCATCCGTCTGTCACTGTCCACGTATACCTCATCAGCTAAATATATTGAGACACTTGCGTAGGGTGAAGATCGGGTAATAGCCAAGTGGACCCACCTGTCATGATGAGTTGAACCTGGTCATGGCTAAAATGCATGAATCTCTTTCCTAGAAAGTGAGTGAGGAATATTTTATATTACCCACTTTGGGTAAGCATGTACCTATTTTAAGGGTCCAAAATTCCCATACTACTGCAAACATGAAATCAATACACGGAAAAAGAAATACACGTTTTTCTACGTTAAAAACGAGAAAGCTGACTCACTAACGAGTAATAACGAGAATAAAATGTTAGCAAGAGAGAAAAAAAAACTTACGGCAGCCTTGCTAAATGCCACGTGTCCTTTAATTGACGTGGCCATGGCTGTCATCGTCTGGCCCCACAAGCGTCTAGCCGCGGGACGCCCGTTGCATACTGACAATGAACGGTGCTCCGTAAATCCCACCATGATGTATGTATTTTATAAGCCACCTATTCAAATATCAAGTGGACCACAAATAATGGTGATTGGACGCCCACCATTAATAAGTGTTGCAAAACTTTGGTAGAGGGGGATTGCTTCCGACCAGGTTGGACTTGTAAGCGTCCAAGTAGAACTATGTGGGGAACCATGATTTACCTGTTTATTCACGCCGTCCATCCTTTTTCCAAGGTCACGCTGGTGTAGGGTCCAAAAATTGAGGTAGATTCAACCTTATAGTGTATCACACTAGAGATGACTCTTGGCTTTAATGCTTTGTGCATTTAATGGGCATTTAATGCAACTAAACTTACTACGCTAAAAACGTTTAATCTCCAATTTTGGGCCCACACCTTAACAAGATCTCGGAAAAAAGATGAACAACATAGATAAATAAATGAGTCCGTATCCTTGGTTGGCTGCCAAACGCGAATCCTGTTTGGAGCCTTTTTATTAGTCCACGTTACACTACATGATGTCATGTGACCAGGTTGCAATGAGGTATGACATGGTTGCATTGAGGATGTAACAGGGTTCCATACCAATGTGATGATGTGGACCAATGAAAAGGCCCCAAGTAACAGTTTCCTGCTTGGAAGCCAACAGAGGATCCTGACCCTAAATAAGTACATCACAGTGGCATCCCATGTAGATATGGTCGGACACAATCAGCCTTCACTTTGAGGGGCGTGGATTGCCTGCAAAAGCCTTTCGCAGGCATCTCTAGTGCAAGGAATCTAGATGGGGCCCACTGTGAGGTTTGTGAGAAATCTATACCGTCCAACTGTTTTGTGAGATCATTTTAGGCATTGCAACAAAAAATGAATGGGATCCAAGACTTAAGTGGGCTGAAAATTTGATGATTGAACTTCCATAGTTGAAATATTCATGGGGCTGTAGAATTTTTGAATCAGGATAATATTTGTGTTTTCAAATCATCTCAGTTGGAATGACATTATGAATAGTATGGATGGCATATAAACATCACTTTGGACCCCCATAGAGGTTTCAACGGTAAGAATTTCCCAACACACCTTTTTGCTTTAGTACGGCCCACTTAAGTTTTGGATCCCATTCATTTTTTTGTCACAGCGCCTAAAATGATCTCACAAAATGGTTGGACAGCGTAGATTTCTCACAAACCTCACGGTGGGCGCCACCCAGATTCCTTGTGCAGGAGATGCTGCGAAAGGCTTGCGCAGGCAATCCGCCCCCCACTTTGAGGTGGCCAATGAATTTTTAACGGTGGGTGTTAAATCACCACTTTTACTGCGTGTATTCCACGTGAGATTTGGATCTACCTTATTTTAATGCTTGTCCTGAAGTGGATTGGCATACTGAACGAAACAAGAGGATAAAAACACATCATCATGATGGGCATGAGGGCATACGTCTCCTTACTGCCAGCAATCCGCGTCCCTACGCAGGGTTTTGATAAGGTGCGATGCCATTTTTAGGACAGCAAGTTTCCATATCCGGATTGCATCCTTGGAATAATCTGAACCGTCCAGGTTCTCACTCTACCACCATCTTATCATCGATGATCCTGACCTTAGAATCTTGGATTTGAATATGAGCCAATAAGTATTCATTCGCAATCACCTGTTCAGCTTATGCTTCACGGATGGTCCGAAAACCTTAGAATCTATAATATGATAGGTGCAGATCATCATTTAAGATGCGATCCTACGGTGACACAGTAACCTATGAGAAGCCCTAGCCGCTGTTGCCGACATCTGCATAGGGACGCGAATTGCGTCCGATCCCTGGTCGGACCTTTAAGCGTCCGACCAGATCTGTGTGAGTGCCCACAGTGATGTATCGGTTTATCCACGCCGGCAACTCATTTTGTGAGATCATGTTGAGGGATGGACCCAAAATTGAGGTAGATACAACGGTGTTATGGACCACACCAGAGACGACCCTCGCATTTAATGCAACTTTAAATTGTGTTATGTGCATTTAATGCAACCCAAGCTTAGTATTTGGTGTGGTAGACTACAGCGTTAGGTCTGACTCATTCATTGGTTTATATCCTAACATAATCTTATAAAAGGGATGGACGGTTTGGATAAACTGATGCATAACTGTGGATTCTTAAACAGTTCTATTAGGATGCTTAAAGGTCCGACCAAGGTCGGACAATCCGCGTCCTCTACATAGTAGGGAGGGGATTTTTACTATATTAGCCTCAAGATGTGGTCATTTTAACTAAAATTTTAATTTCTCATACAAAGTTTTCAAATTGGCCTTTTCACGAGAATTTGAAACTTTTGTGGTTGGTTTTGCCCTTCTGACCAGCTGCTCACGTACGGAGTTGCTTTTCGCACAAGACATTCGATACGTTCTAAAGTGAAGAAAGTGTGGCCCACAAAATCAACATTTCTACCCACCGAATGACTAATCTGAGTCCGTTCACAGTAAATGGAGCATTTTCAAACCCATGTGACAGATTTTTACAGATCCAACAGAGGCTGTGTGTGGCCCAGAATAGCATTAACGATTCACATTACTACAAATTCTTTGCACCGGCGTGACCCACCGATATTAACCCTTTCTTTGAAATTTTCGACAATGACTCCTAATTAAAAAACTTTTTATATGAATAGATTTGATTTGTCTTCTCACATCCAAGTGCTAATGGTAGTAAAAATGATTAAGAATAGGCACCTGAAGATTTCTGATCTTAACATAACTCTTTGCCTGCCTAGTCTCACCTAACCCACTATTACTTTCTTTTCAGTGTTAGTTTCGTTGAAGTGACTTTCTTTGATGCCTGTGTAAATGCGGGAGTAAAGCTTCCAATGAAATTTCAGATCATACGTGCTAGATTAGATCATATGTCAAAGATCCAACCTGATCATCACGTATGTGTATCGTATGATTTAATGACTTGATCTGAAAATCAGACTAGTCTTCTCATCACAAGGGCGAAAGACCAACGTAAAATATCAACCTTTAAAAAGGAATGTCAAATGTTCACCATCCTTTGTACACGTGTGTCATATTTGGTTGAGGGAATTCATCCGGTGGGCCACATGTTTTTAACGGCTTGATGTTTTCACACGTGTGCAATTTGTCATATGCAAGCAACGAGGGCACAGAAAGTGAACCCGCGAGAGGAGACTTTTAATGTGTCAGGGAGACAAAATCTGGGATAGTTGATTTGGAGACAGGGAGATGGGAAAAGAAAACTACCTTTGGCTGCAATATCACTTTACAAAAACCGAAGACATTCGGCAATAACCGAAGTACGCAGGACGTTTCGGCAGCGGACCGAAAGTATTCTTCGGTTAACCGATGAAGTGATTGTATGCGCTCGTCGGCACGATCTGGTATTGTCGGTTGGAACCGACGGCCACATTCAGTAGGCCGATGAGGAATGTTGATGGACTGACGACCTCTCCACTGATCGCTTACAAGATTTGTGGTTTTCAGCCATTTTAACAGTGGTCAGTGGGATTCTATTGTGCTTAATGGGATCACATAGTGTTCAGTGGGATTCCATAATGTTTAGTTGGTTTCCAATTCCATAGTGTTCAGTGGGATTCCAATGTGCTCTGTGGGATTCCATAGTACTCTGTGGGATTCCATATTGGTCTGTGGGATTCCATAGTGTTCTGTGGGATTCCATATTGGTCTGTGGGATTCCTTGTTGGTCTGTGGGATTCCTTATTGGTCTGTGTGGATTTTATAGTGTTCTGTGGGATTCCATATTGGTCTGTGGGATTCCACAGTAGTATTTGGGATAACATATTGGTCTATGGGATTCCTTGTTGGTCTGTGAGATTCCTTATTGGTCTGTGGGATTCCATAGTGTTCTGTGGGATTCCATATTGGTCTGTGGGATTCCATAGTGCTTTGTGGGATTCCATAGTACTCCGTGGGATTTCATATTGGTCTGTGGGATTACATATTGGTCTGTGAGATTCCATATTGGTCTGTGGAATTTCATAGTGGTATGTGGGATTGCTTATTGGTCTGTGGGATTCCATATTGGTCTGTGGGATTCCATAGTATTATGTGGGATTCCATATTGCTCTGTGGGATTCCATAATGCTTTATGGGATTCCATATTGGTCTGTGGGATTCCATAGTGCTCTGTGAGATTCCATATTGGTCCGTGGGACTCCATAATGTTTTGTGGGAGTCCATAGTACTTTGTGTGATTCGATAGTGCTCTGTGAGATTCCATATTGGTATGTGGGATTCCATAGTACTCTGTGGGATTTCATATTGGTCTGTGGGATTCCATAGTACTTTGTGGGATTCCATATTGCTCTGTGGGATTCCATAGTACTCTGTGGGATTCCATATTGGTCTATGAGATTTCATAGTACTCATTGTGATTCCATATTGGTCTGTGGGATTCCATAGTGTTATGTGGGATTTCATAGTACTCTGTGGGATTCCAATTAATATGTGGGATTCCAAAATGGATGATGACTATGAAATTCCCCTGAGTACTACTATGGAATCCCCCTGACTACCCACTGAGCACTATGGAATCCCCTTGAGCACTCTGAAATTTCACTGAGCACTATGGAATCCCCCTGAACACTATGGAATCCCCCTGAGCACATGGAATCCTCCTGTGCACTCTAGAATCCCACTGAGTAATATTGAATCCCCCTGAGTACTATGAAATCCTCCTAAGAACTCTAGAATCCTACTGAGCACTATGGAATCCCCCTGACCACTCTTGAATCTCACTGACCACTCTGGAATCCTCCTGTGCACTATTGAATCCTCCTGAGCATAATGGAATCCCACTGACCACTCTGGAATCCCACTGACCACTTTAGAATTCTTTTGAGCACTATGGAATCCTACTAAGCACTATAGAATCCCCCTGAGCACTCTGGAATCCCACTAAGCACTATGGAATTTCCCTAAGCACTATGGAATCCCCCTGAGCACATAGAATCCTCCCGAGCACTCTGGAATCCCACTGAGTAATATGGGATCCCCTTGCATACTTATGGAATCCTCCTGAGAACTTTGGATTCCCACTGAGCACTATGGAATCCCCCTGAACACTCTGGAATCCTCCTAAGCATTTTGGAATCCTACTGAGCACTCTGGAATCCTCCTGAGCATTATGGAACCCCCCTGAACACTCTGGAATCCTCCTGAGTACTCTGGAATTCCACTGAGCACTCTGGAATCCTCCTGAGCACTATTGAATCCCATTGAGCACTATGAAATCCACATGGATTTCTGTAATATATCCATACCACTAATCTGTTTTACCAGTTCATGTTAGACATGAGTCGAAAAAGAGATAGATCCAACGTGGGCAGATCCCACCGTGATGTTTGTATTCAATCCATGCCATCCATCTATTTCTCCAGTTTAGTTTAGGCTAAGGGTCAGAAAATGAAGAAGATCTAGATCTCAAGTGGACCATACCAAAGGAAATCATTCCCACTGTTAAAAATTTTGAGGCCAATTGCGATGCTTGTATGGTAGGAAACCTGTCCAAAATAGGACTTATTGGGCCCGCCATAGGTTGGCCAACCTGATGGATGGAGTGGATTATCCACACATGACCCCACCTGTATGAAAAAAAAAACAAAAAAAATTGTAAAAAAAAGAGAGAGAAATAAAGTAAAGAGGAAGGTTGCTGGACTGTCTAGCGTTCGTGAAGGCGGAACCCCCTTTTTGGGCATAAACAAGGTCCCACTCGTGGGACCCACTATGATGTATGTATTTAATCTATGTCGTCCATCCTTTTTGCTAGATCACTCTAGGCCATGGGCCCCATTTTGGACCAGACCCAGATCCTAGGTGGGCCACACCATAGAAATGATTGCATTTAAAAAGCCACCGTTATTTCTCTTAGGGCCCACAAGGCCTCTATTGGATATGAAATCAAATACCTCCTGTGGGTTTAAAAATGCTTCCTTTTGAAAGTGCGGTTTTACCGCTTGTAGAGATACTCGGAGATATGTCTATGGACCTAGAGGGGTGATATGGACCTTTTTCAAATTCTTTTCGCCTACTTATGCAATTCAATATATCAGGCTTTGTAAGCAAGAACACCTCGGCTTCCAAGCCTTGGTGGGTCCAATCAAAAGACTAGCAAGAGGATAAGCAATAAACAAACCTAGTCTAAGCATGCATAGGAAGTAAATTATACAACTAATCAAGCTCCTAACCTATGCATCTTGTGTAGACTTATGAGAGTGGATCAATGAGCTCAAGTCTACACAAGTAGTGAAGGTACATCTTGTGTGGGGATGCCTATAAAATGCCTAGCATGCATTCCTATCAATCATTCATAATTAAGCAATTAAACAAACAATGCAAAGATAGAATGTGCTCAAGAACAATCACAAACACAAGGATGTATAGTGGTTCGACTACGTGTCTACTCCACTCCCGGTTCAAGTACTCAACCCCTTTGAGCACACCGGCATTCACTATCGGAGGTTTTAAATGAGGTTCACCTCTCAACCTTTACACGGAGGTTTTATCGGTTCACCTCTCAACCGTATCCGGAGTTTTAGATATAGGCTAACTCTCAACCTTATCGCACGTTTACTCCCGTGTCGGAGGCTCCCCCTTGGAGACTTAGTTTAGGCCCGGCTGACGGGCCAAGGAACGGTTAACGTCCCTAAGGCGAGTTGACAAACAAACTCTAAAATGGACTCTCAAGTGAGACAACTTACTTGTCGGATGAGCCCCTTGTTTAGCGCCGGATTGGGTTGCTTGATCTCCGCTCTCCCGTGCTTCAATCAGCTTCCCTTGCTCCCACGATCGTGCTGCCGTTGCGTTGCCAATGCCTCAGCCACATTCGATCAAACACCTTGCATGCGATGCCTTGAAATGCCCAAGGTGCTAGGAGGATGGGTGAATCTCATACATGGGATGTGTAGGTTGTTCCAACTAGGAGATTCACCTAGAGAGTCTTCTAGAGGTCTTGGACAAAGGATATACCTATGTGGAATAGTGTCATACCTCTAGATTTGAGAGAGGAATCAAGTCATCTCTTGATTGCATTTGAATGCCCATACTTGTGTTTGAAACACAAGGGATATGACTTGAACACCTCCTCTTTGAGACCCCAAAAGATGTACAAATGATGTGGGCAAAGGGTTCTCAAAAACTTCTCTCTATTTGCCCAAGAATGGAGCTCCAAATATATAGAAAAAGTGCTCCAACGGTCATAAAACGGGCAGAAAACGGCCTGTCCCTACCTGTCCCGACCGGTCATGACCGGTCGGAGGTCTTTGCTGGATGGGCAGGCACAATACACTGGGCCGACCGGTCATGACCGGTCGGACCCCTTCACTGGACAGCCAGAAACATGCTGGCCGACCGGTCATGACCGGTCGGCCCCCCTTGCTGGATGGCTGAAAGGTGCAAGAAGCCAAACACTGGCCGACCGGTCATGACCGGTCGGCCCACCTTGCTGTATACCTGCACATGCGAATGGCCGACCGGTCCTGACCGGTCGGCTGGCCTTTGTACATCCAGCAGGGATGCTGGCCGATCGGTCTTGACCGGTCGGACCAGCCTGGGACCCCAATGTATTTGCTGATACTTGTGTTTCTTCAGCATGTAGATCAAGGCCAAGGTTAGGGTGTACAAATGGGACACCTAGGGCCTATCTATGATGCCTAAAGGGTTCTAAATATGGTCAAGGTCATCAAGGATACAAAGGGGATAGGTTTTGGTCGAGGTTAAGGCACCAAGGCATCTCATTTACCTGAATCTTCTTCCTTGATGTGGCTGGACGTCTTGAGTCTTCGGTCTTCGTCTTCATTGGGCTCAACCGACACAAGACTCACAGCTGTAAGTGATTGACAACAAGGTGCACTAGTATGCCACGAAAAAGTGCACTAACAATATGTGAACGGATCCGATTGTCCAACCGATGCCCACAATCACTGATTTTGTGGGCCCCACATTCTCATTTCATTTGGCCCTTAAAGCCTTCTTTTGCAAGGCTTCCGTACGCAAAGCAGTCGGTCAGAGGGGCATTCTCAACTGTCATATTTTCAATTTCTCATCAAAAGGCCAAAATGGAAAGAGGCCACGAGAAATTGGACTTTTAGTAAAAATAGCCACATCTCAGGGCTAATGCGGTAAAAATCCCCTCCCTACTGGGATTTTTATGCTGTCTCGGCCTTACCTGAGACGGTGTGGCGCTTATAGTGGAGTCCACCTTGATGCATGTATTGTATATCCACGCTGTTGATCCATTTTAACAGATAATTTAATGGCATGAGAACAAAAATTAATCAATTCAAATCTCAGATGTACAATACAATAAAGAAACAGTGGTGGTTAAACGTTCCACCATTAAAAATTCCCAAAGGACCCACCGCAATGTTTAGGTAATGTTCACTTTCCATCCAACCTGTTGATAATGTAACAGAAGGTTGAATGGAGATTAAACAAAATTATTAGCTTCATCCAAAACTTTTGTAGCCCAGGATAACGCTTTAAATGGTCAATCGCTACTGTTTCCTACAGTAGGGTCTATTTGAGATTTGGATCTGCTTTATTTTTGTGCTAACGCCATAAAATCATATGTAAAACCGGATGGACGGCATGTACATATAATAAATACATCAAGGTGGTACACCGTGTCGTGCAAGAAGTTCCTACGCTCGCAAGCTAGGTGGGCCCACTGGGTGATGTCAATGAGAAATCCACCCCATCCATCCGCTTTTTCAGCTCATTTTAGGACATGGAACAAAAAAAAAAAAAAAATCAAATAAAAAACTCGAGTAGGCCATGTAAGAGAAAACCGTGAGGATTGAATTACCACCATTGAAGCATTCATAGGACCGCAGAAGTTCTGTATCAGTCTAAAGTTTTTGTGTTTTCAGTTATCCCATTGATACCAGTGGGAATGACTTTATGAATGGTTTGGATGGAATATAAACATTAAGGTGGACCTTCGGAAAGTTTCAACGGTAATCATTTCTTTTCCACCTTTTACTCTTGTGTATCATACTTTAAGTTTGGGATCCACCTTATTTTTGGTCACTTGTCCTAAAATGATCTGAAAAAAACGGATGGACAGGATTAATCCCTCATAAAAATCACGTTGGCCCCACCTAGCTTCTGAGAGCAGAACCTTACCAGGACACCCTATGGCAGGCAATTAGCGTCCCAACGTATATGGCCCAGACAAATTATTCCTACCACGTGTTACGTTGTAAAATAAGTCGGGTTTTTCACGTGCTGTTGCCGGCCATCAAAAGCATCGATGATTGGTGCACAGGAGTGCACCAAAGCCGAGTAACAGCCCAGCACGTTTAGCCCCTGTCTCATTGCCCGGTGGACAGTGGGTCCCACTTGAAGGAGGACATTTTCGTCATTGAAATTACTCTATAAAAGGGTCTGGTACAAGACTATCACTCCTCACTATTTGGGTTTGTGTGGGCTTTTTCAGGAGTGGTGTGTCCACAAGGCACACTAGAATCCGTCTCATACGGCCCTTACACAAGGACGGATGCAGATTGCATGGAGAACTTAGCACCACGTAGCTTGGATTCTGTGGATTTGATTAAGCCACGTCTGTCGTTAGATATGCCTGATCAAATATCAAGTTTCACAGTACCACCTTCAACCATAGTTTGCTTGTTTGAACCCTGGACTAACCCAAGATAGTGGGGCTCTTACTGTAGGCCCACCTTCATGTATGTGCTCTTTATTTACAGTCCATCTATTTTTTTTTTGAGATCGTTTCAGAGAATTATTTAAAAAATGAAGCAGCAAGTAGACCATAACATAGGAAACAGTAGTGGGCCAAATCATTTTGGATCAAGCTGATATATGCTTCCTCTTTACGTCCAGGCTTATGTGACTTTATCAATAAATTGGATGGCAAATAAACACTATGGGAAAACATTAAGTTGCACCTTAAGAAGTTTTTAGTGGTAGTTTCCTAAAGTATAGTCCATTTGAGATTTCGATCTACTTCATTTTTTGGATAATGCCTAAAATGATATAAAAAAAAAGGATGGATAGTGTAGATACATAATGCATACATCAAGGTGGGCCCCATGGTAAGGGCCGCACCATCTTGGGTGAGTATGCGGTGTCACCTAATCCGCTCCCCTAGGCAGGCACAAGGTCCATTAAATCCTGCCATGTCCTAACACCACTAATGAGTGGTTGGGTCACCTCTCATTAGAGGTGGGCAACGATCCGGGACGAGCCGAGTTAGCCCTAGTTTGGTTTGGCTTGTTTTTGTACCACCGCAGTTTGTAGATCGGTTTGGTTTGGGTTTTGGGCCGACCCATGCAGCCTGAGTTTGGTTTGCTCTAGAAAAATCTGGTTCGAGCCGGGATCGGTTTGGTCGAAAATTTCGAATTGAGCTGGGCCGAGTTCAAACAGGCAGCGGCTCTTTTTTTCCTTGTTTATTTAATCAGAAAAGAATTTAAAAAGTTAGAAAAAAAAGTACAAACGTATCTTACTATATGATGTTTAACATCCTTCAAAGGAGTGCAACTTCAAAATAGACATGTAAGAGTATTTTCCAAACAAAAGTTACAGGTATAATTTTGCAAGTGCAAGGAAACAGTGTGCATTCATGTATATGTATTATGAATTATCCATGTCATCATGTATTTGTATTATGTATTATCCATGTCATCATGTATATGCATTATCCATGCTGTCCATCTGTTTTACATATCATTTTAGGACATGATCCCAAAATGAAATCATATCCAAAGCTCAAGTGGATCACACCACAGGAAACAGTGTGCTTATAATCTACGAGCCCAATCAAACCGAGCTGAATCAAATTGAGCTTCGAGCCGAGCCGGCACTGCCCTAGTTTGAGCTTGGTTTGTTTTTTCGAACGAGCTTGACTCGGAGGCTTAGTTTGGTTTGAAATTCCATTCGAACCAATCCAAGCCGAGCTTTTTCGAACCAATTTGAAGCCGAGCTTTCGAGCTGGCTTGGTTTGTGACCACCTCTACCTCTCATTCCATGGCCTACAAGGAACGACGCGGATTACATATCCTTGATGACCAAGCTCGGCAGAAACCACTAAATGTATGTGTTTTATTCAGGCTACTTGAAGTTTTGTCAACTCATCTTATGCATTGAATCTAAAAATTAAAGCCAACTTAAAAGCACAAGTGTGCCACACAATAGGAAGCAATGATATAATGACACCTTCCGTTGAAACTTTCCTAACACCTATTGTAATGTTTATTTGCCACCCATCTTGCTCATAAAGTCATACAGGCTATACCCACACCTTAGGGACAATGGTAGATTGAGTGAAGGTAACCTTGTTTCAACACTGATGTCCTGATATTGACTCCCAACGTGGGGGGTTGCTAATATTGAAGTGTAACTAACAGTGTGGGTGTGTGTACTAACCTATAAAAAAGAAAAAAGAACAAATGTCACACAGACTTTTATTAAGGGAAAATATTAATATTGTAGTTTGATCCAAAGCCTCCAAATGGCCATTAGAAGTTTTCAAATATATGTGTTTAATCACCACTGTTTCATATGATATGATTTACTTGAGCTTTAGATTTACCTCATTTTTTGGGCTCAAGCGCTAATATCAGTTGGCAAAAATGACGAAGGACATAATAAATCACATACATCAAATGAGCCACACCACATGAAAGAATGCAGATGGAATGATGTAGGGTCACTATCGTGTGTATCTTTTTATCAAACCGATTAATTAGGTGCAATTTGCCGAGACGAGGAGATATACAAAAATCAGCCTGATAAAAAATGCGTGCCGTACGACCCGAGTAAGTTTACCAGTTTTAATAACAATTTACATGGTTTTCATTGATGTGAATCCAATGACTTTTTATATCTGGCTTATATTCTGTATGTACCCTCCAAATAATAGGTCTCTAACTGATGAATGGAGTGAATTTTACATATACAGCTTGGTGGGTCCCACAGTGCTTGGTCGTTTTACACCTAAAATAGGTTTGGCAAGCCAGTCCATTGCACATATTGTAAAATATCATCTTCATTCATCAGGTGTGACCCACAGTGTGTATCCCGTTGTGTACAAAATTAGGTTTGGATTGGCCATCAGGCATGGACCACGTGGTCTTTATAGCAACCTTTTTTCTTATCATATATGGTGGCGGACCTGATTACTTGACCTGCCCCATCCGTGTGGGCCCGACACATAGACCGTAACACCGGCAAGAACCGATACAGATCTTTCACAGGCGTGAGACTTGTGCACGTGTGGGGGAGAGTCGGATTCTGGGGCAGACATGGCACTTCTTCCTTTCAAGCGTAATGCGGGACCGAAATTGGTATAATTCAGTGACGGTACACTGACCAGATGCTGACCAAAGCCGAGCTGAAATACATCTCAGAAAGGGAATCGGATTGCATGCGGAGTAACTCCGCACGCTCTTATCGTGCGGAGTAAACTCAGTTGGGCCCACCTAGAATGTATGTGCTTTATCTATTCCGTCCATATGTTTTTCAAGCTCATTTTAGTGGTTGAGCCCAAAATTTAAGCATATCCAAATCTCAAGTGGACCATGCCACAGGAAACAGTGGGAATAATGATTTCCACCGTTGAAACCTTCCCAAGCCCTACAGTGATGTTTATTTGTCATCCAACATGTTCATAAGATCACATGGATATGGATGAAGGGAAAACACAAATACCAGCTTGATCCAAAACTTCTGTGTCCTCCGAGAATTTTTCAATGGTAGACATTCAGTTCACACATTTCTAGTGGTGTGGTCCACTTTAGATTTTGATATGCTTCATTTTTTGGTACCATACCTAAAATTTTCTATTAAGATGGATGGACGGAGTGGATAAAATAAGTAAATCACTGTGGGCCCCACAGAGTTTACTCCGCACGCTAACGTGCGGAGTTACTCAGTACGCAATCCGCTGCCGATAGGAAAGGGTTCATTTTTCCTCCGTCGCGACTGAGAACCAATCTTGTGTCGCTACTTACTGGGGCCCACATGCTGAGTATTCAGATGATCGGAACTGTCCATGTCGTTGATTTTATGCTATACGGATCACCTTAATAAAGGTAAGACGAACGGATGATTTTAGTCATCACTATCTGCAGGTGAAAGAAATAATATTAAGGGCTTACATTCAGCTCTGAAAATCACCGGTTAAGATCATCACTGAAGCTTGATTATTGGATACTAGCTTATTTATGAGAGAATATGGGCGGTTCAAATCCCCAGAGCATCTCAGATGTGGGTCGTCCAAGCGGATGGCGACGCCCACGTTCGACTCTCAATCACGATCGCGACTCATGACCAGGGTGGGCGCCGTCCACTGGGACCCACATGTTGAGTGGTCTGAAAAAATTGATTCAAGGAATCTAGCGAGATGAGTTAATAGTTGAAATTCTCGTTTGGATGTCGTGGTATATTTTGAAACTTCTCGAGGTGGCACGATATTTACTTTTGACGAGAATTAAGAAATGAGCACCGTTAAGAGGACAAGCCAACGCATGCCAACGTGGCATATATGTACGAAATCTGGGCCGTTCAACAAGAGTCCATAACAATGTATGTCTCCAGACTCATTAGCGAGGACGCATCACTCATTAGGCTAAACGAATGTGGATGTTGAGGGCAGCCTGGCCACAGAAGGCCATATGAATCAATGAAATTTTCACACGGGTGTAGCCAACCTGATAAGTAAAAGCGCTTGATCTTGCTTTTTATGCGGGTATGCGCATACATTCTGTGGCACCCCCAATGAACGGTCCAGATGTCACGTGTGGGCGGATTCACGTATATACGTCAGATTCACGAGTTAATTTCAAATGAAATCTCACACGAGTAACCTTGCTGGCCCGCGTCCAAATCTCAGGTGGACCCAACCACTATTTATTGACCATTAAAACTTCTTGTGGCAATAGAAGTTCCGGATAAAACTGATATTTGGTTTTTCCCTTCATCTAAGCCCGTCTGACCTTGTCAACAGGTTGGATGGAAAATAAACATTGCGGTGGGTGTTATGTTGGGCACTCGAAAGTTTTCAATGGTGGGTGTTCAATCACCACTGTTTTCTATGCTGTGGTACACCTGAGATTTGTATGTGCTTCGTTTTTGGGCTCATGCGCTAAAATGAGCTGCAAAAAGGAATGGATGATGTGGATATAAAATACATACGTTAAGGTGGGCCCCACAGTCAGTACTGCACATAAGCCGCTCTCATTTTATAGACCGCCTTTCCATTTCGATCACAAAAATTAATCGACTTCGTTGAACAGTATTGAGCCGTAGGCAATGTTCATGTGGACGCTTGCCTTAATCATTTCGATGCGCACTTGGTCGATGCGGATCGTGCTCGCACATGTGTGGGTCTATTGTTTGTTTCTTTTTTTTTTTTTTCCTTTCTTTCTTTTAGACTGTATTTAAAGTGAGGCACATGATTGCAATGATTTGTTCATTTCGCTTTGATTTGCCTTGGTTGTTCAAAATCTTTCCAAAGACGACAGAATGACGTTCTTAGACTTGGTATGTTTGACGGAGTCGCTACCAACTAAAAAGAGGCCTTAGATACTATAGTCGGTCAGAATTCGTGAAAACACTAGAATGATAATGGTATTCCAAAGAACCCCTGGTCTTAAAATGACTCACAATTTGATAATATTTTGTTTGCGTCATGAATTCTGGGTAACGGTCGCGGTTATGAAAGGGGAAGGTATTAGGCACCCCCTTATTGCATGTGCAACACATGGTCTTTAGTTTGTGAGGCTTAACGATTTATGGAAAGATTCTTAAAAGCATCTAAACCTGCAAGGTTAGGCCATCCTTTATAGGATTTTTAGCGCTCAGGTAGGCAAAAATACTAACACAACAGTAATATAATAAGGTTAGGCCAAACTTCACAGGCTTTTTAGGGCCTGGGTTAGCAAAAATAGAAAAGCAGCAACAATAAAAGTAACTCGTGAGTGTGTGGAAGAATGAAGTGTGTAGGGAATGTGTGGAGTGGACTACGGTTTGATTTCAAGATGTGAAAAGGAAAATGGGAAGCCATACACTTTTTCTTGTGAGAAAGGCAAGGGATGATTAGATGTCCTTGATTCCAACCTTACTTGTTGACTTATGGACGGAGAGCGAGTACTTCGAGATGTGAGCGGGGGAAGGAGAAATCAGACACCCTTTATTTATCGAAAAGATAGGGATGGTTGGATGTCCCAGATTCCAACCTACTCGATGTTGCTTTTTTACTTATCAATTAATAGAGAAAGAGATCAAGACATATACAAAACAAATCAATCACTAGTGTATGGTTGCAGAAGTAGTAGGCTTTCTTTGCCAATGTTAGATGGTTGATTAGTTGGGCAGAGCTTCGATCGCCTTGGATTCGCTGATCCCTTGCGAGGTAGGGTTTTAACAAAGCTTCGCTGAAGTTCTATGTCACTATCTTCCGCTCCCTCAAAACTCTCTTCGTCCGCTCGATGCATCCGTTGTTTGTTCTGATCTCACTCCACCTCGTTCGTTCGCTGAGTCCCACTTAAATACAACCCCGAGGCAAGTCTATAATTCCTCGTGAGTGCAAAGCAGACGCATGGCAATCTTTGCAAATAGTTGCCAATTCAGAGCGGCCACATGGCTCACTCGTGTTGAACGAAACTTGTGATTGGTTGGCAAGCATGTCAGCAAATGCGGGATCGATAGAGGGTGTGGTTGCTGGAGATGCATAGTGGATTCTCGCCAATGGCCACTATATGACCGTTTGCATGAGAACGATCATATAGTGGCCATTCTCATGCTTTTCCTTTCCTTTCCTTTTTTTTTTTTGTCTTTTTGTGCATTTTTTGGTAATTTTGACCGTACTTTAGGTACGTGTGCCGCACACACTCTCACAGCCGTATGTTCGAGTCTCAGAGCTGATTCGAACTGTTTACTGCTCTGGGGATGTATATTTACCCGTACAGGGGTCCAAAGTCGCAATCGACGAGTGGTCCACATGATCGTAAAAGATGGGGTGTCTATAGTCGAGTAATACGTTCGATTCTAGTTATCATGTATATTTGCAAGTAGAATCTTGTGTAATGCATATACACGGTTAATATCCTCACGTGGGGAAGAGCGTGAGACAATAATGAAAAAGATCACTGTCTTTCTCAAATAATCAAAATCTTAAGTCCACGAGGTAGATTTTGAATCCACAAGAAATAATAAGAGAAAATTGAATATTTTTATAATGTCTAATATGTATGATTTCTCCATTGAATCCGGATCCCCTGCTCGGTTTTAACAGGGTAACCCTGTTTCGGCCGACCTCATTGGTCCACATTAGCACGCAGTCACTATTAACGTGGACCAATGAGGTCTATGCCAAACAAGGTTTCCCTGTTAAAATAGAGCAGAGGATCCAGACTCTTCTTCACTACACCATTAATGAAAAAAAAAAAACCCAATTCAAAATTACCGAAAATAGAAAAATTATACCCTTACTAGAATTCTTAATTCAACTAGAATAGAACTTACCTAAAATAGTAAGTTTTTAAAAAATAAAAAGTTATAAACTAACCTTACCAAAGGATTTCTGACAATATTATGTTCAATCTCTCAGAAAGATAGAAATCTAAAACTTTAAAATAAGAAAATTCGACAAAAATTGACAAAAAATGAAATTACTAAAAATAGTATTTTTTTTCTAAAAATTGTAGTTTTGAACAAGAAGTGTGCATTTTCTCGCAAACAAGATGGACGCAACCCACCATGAGGGTTAGTTGACCCTGAATGATTCACTACATAAAGATAGATAGGTTGTCCATTATGTAACGATTCCTAGGTCAAAGTTACAATTAATTTACGATTTACACTTCAAACGACAATTTCTCCTTATCTGGAATGAATTTCATCAAACCAAACGTGCCTACAACCCAGTTACGTGATGTCCTACGTAAAATTGGGTCCGGATCAGACAAACTACTTTAGCTTCTGTTTGGCCTTCGTTTGGTCTAGTTGTGGAAATAACACATTTGTTATACATTCTACATCAGTCTCCTCCACTTAGAAAGAACTCGTCCTTGAGTTGTCCAACGGATTCAACTCATGATATTCATACGAGTCTACCACATTGAAAGTTTCTGAGATCTCCATGCCCTTGGAAAGATCAATAATATAGGCGTTATTATTGATTTTCCTGATGATCAAAATTGGGCCTATCTTCTTATTCCTCGGATTGTTATATATCATAGTCAAAAGCCTCTCTTTGTGCAAGTGAATTAGCACTTTATCATCCAATTCTAGCACATGACGCCGATGTTTATCGACCTCTTCCTTATACTTGGCATTGGACTCCTGTAATTTTTTTGAACATCAATATGCACTGTCACGATCCGATTCGTTATATTTTTCACAACAACACTCATACTTGGTAACTTATGTAACAAGACTTGGTCAAGTGTATGCTTTGGAATACTACCATACAATATCTTGAATGGAGATTTATTAGTGAATAGATTTTGCACGTTGTTACAGACGAACTCCACCTTAGCAAGAATAATATTCAGCATGGGTGGTAAATTATCAAGAAGCCCAACGTGCATAATCCTCTTGGATTCCTACAACACTGGTTTCGACTTCTTTGAGATATTCATGGGTTCTACTTATTTTCTTTTTTCAACGAATGTATTGATTTCTCCTGTATCCTCAAATTCTTTGACGAAATCCTGTATGATTATGAAAGACTGCTCATTCACTTTAGAAGTAGTTCTCCCTTCTCATAGGGGTGAGGATAATCTGTAATAAAATTAAAAATATTATTCTACCTTTTATGCATGGTGTCAACATCGTACCGCCATGGTTGACTAAGTAACATATGATAAGCCTCCATATCAACCATAGGCCTGCACACGGGTCGGGTTAGGGTCGGGTTGGGCCCAATCCTGGATCGAACCTAAACATATTTTAAAGGTTCGGGTTTCGGTCCGGGTCGTGACCGGGTTGGGCTGACCCAACCCTAACCCTACCCTACTTCTAAAAGGGTCAACCCTAACCCTACCCTACCCTATATGCTAAACCGGGTCGGGTCGGGTCGGGTCAGGTTGCGAATATGTTATACTTATTTACATTTTTTTTTAACTTTGTATATTAAAAACAAAAGTGTTTAACTGATATTAAATAGTATTCTCTTTACACAATATCAAGAATAATCGTTTATTTAACTTCAAAATATATTATAAAATTTAGGTGGAATATTTCTCTGCCTTGTCATTTTCATCTTCTTCTTCATTTTTCTCCACATCAAAGCTGCGTCCTCCCCACCTAGGAGCTAACCAATCTTGGGTACAAATGAGAGCTTCGACAGTAGATGGTGCAAGTGAGCTTCTCTCTTTGCTAACAACCCTTCCTCCGGTGCTAAATGCCGATTCTGATACTACAGTTGAAATAGAGATTAAAAATATATCACGCGCAATCCTTGAGAGTATAGGAAACTTATGTGCGTGATTCTTCCACCATTCTAGAACATCAAAATCTTCAGCTTGATTTCTTAAAACTGGCAGCTTCAAATATTTGTCAAGTTCTGTTTCGTTGATCATTCTTACCGTAGTTTCTTCAATTGTTACGAAGGAATACATTTCATCAAATATACTCCCATTCACCTTGGAAGTCGTGGCTTGAGAAGAACCAACAATACATGTCGAACTGACTTCTACAACTTTAGATTCGCTGACATAGTATGCATACAAAGCTTCAAGCGCATCGCGTACCGATTTAGTCTGTTGTTCTGCTTGATCAGCACTACGAAACTTTCTAAACACAAACTTGACCACAAGTAAATTCATCGTAGGGTCCAAAGCTGTACAAATCGACATCAACAGAGAACATTCGTCCCAATACTTCTCAAACTTTTTATCCATATTCTTCGCCATCATCATCATATATATATGAGGGCTCTACATATTTTTGGTAATTGCATCCTTAATTGCAATATATTCCTTTAGGAATTTATTTCCAGTAGGATACAATGTTCCAGAAAATATTTTTGTGTTTTCATAAAATACTTGAAGCAAACTGCAAACTTCTTCAGCCCTCGTCCAGTCTTCATCATTTGGGAGCCACTCAAATGCAACATCATGTTGTGCATAATACTTAAATGCACTCTTCAGTTCTAATGCAGTTCCAAGCATTTCGAATGTAGAGTTCCATCGTGTACACACGTCTAATTTTAAAGATTTCTTAGTATTCAAATTAAGACGTTGTACAATCTCCTTCCAAGTATGCAGTCTCGATGGGGACCCCCTTATATATTTGACACTTTCACGAATATTCTCAATCGTTGGATCAATCGTACGGAGGCCTTCTTAAACAATCAGGTTCAAAATGTAGTGCACAACATCTTACTTGGAATAGTCTTCCTCCAAAGTATAAACTTCCCATTGAATGCAAGGTCGACTTCAGATTGTGGGCCACAACATCATTTGTCGAGGCATTATCCAATGTTATGGCCGATATTTTACCATCTATACCCCATTCGAAAATGCATTTTGAAATGCAATCAGCAATCATTACTCCTTTATGAGGAGGAGGAAGATGCCGAAAGTTGAGAATAGCCTTGCATAACTTCCAATCTTCGACGAAGTGCGCAGTAACTGAAATGTAGCCCATTCTCTGATTTGAAGCAATCCAGAGATCTGAAGTCAGCGCAATCCTCGAAGCCGATAGAAGACGAGACTTCAAATTAACTTTCTCAGCTTCATATATACTCATGCACTCCCTTTGTATAGTCATACGAGATATATTCTCCATTTTTGGATTCAAATATTTAAGAAGTTCCATGAATATTTTATTCTCAACAAGTCTGAATGGCTGTTCATTTACGATAAGGAATTTAGCCAATAACTCTCTCATCTTCTCCTTCATGTAACTGTATGTCCCCAAAGATGTGGACCCACTAGTAGTTGTACTGAATGTAAGGTGTTGTTGAGTAGGCATTCCTTTCTTAGGCTTCATAATGCACTTCCTAATGTGTTTAAGAAATGCAGAAGTCGACCCATCAGTAGGCTTCTTGTAACATTTTTTTGCAATGGATGCATTTGATTTTTTTCTCACCAGATTCAATGATTTCTTCAAAGTCTTCCCATACATTTGACCTTTTTCTTGTATTGGTCTGGATTTGACTTCCTTGTTCATCCATCGGCGTATCTCCTTCCAAATCGATAGGAGATGTCATTGACGCATCTCCTAATGTAGGGTTTGAAACTTCGTCTTGATGTGAGTGTGATGACATCTAACACACATCATAAGATAGAATCAGTTTCTCAGAAAATTTGTTTCTATAAATAATTACATAGTAACTTTTAAATTTTAGATTGTCCAAACAACACGTCTAGACTTAAATTTTACGTACACGAATAGGGACATTCAAGACTCGAGTACCCGAATAGGGACACACACGTAGGGAGAGTAGGATTTTCGTGGCCACTTTTCTCTCAATAAAAATTAATGATAAAAATGAAAATTGAAGAAAAATAATGACAAAATGATTTTTATAAAAATTATTGACTTATGAGAAAAATAAGAACTATGATTAGGTGCATCTGGGCTATTCATTAAGTGGGCCCATTATGTACACATGGACCACCTTTTTCTCATATGGGACAGGCTTTAGTTGTCGTCATGCAATATGTTTATGTTAACTTCTTATCATCATGATTCATGACCTGCTAGTTTACTACACTACACACAGGTGCGTTGGAAAAGGCTTCATATCAACCTAAAAATCATACCTCAAACAAAAACTAAATCAAATCCATACAATAAACTAATAATCAAAGAGCAAACCCTAAATTAGCTCGATAATAGATAGATCAGTCAAAATTGGAATAGTCTATATCCAAACACATAAAAACACCATAAAACATTAAAATAATGCAAATCATAACAAAAAAATAAGAGAGAAAAATGAGATTCAGAGCTCCCAATAAAAAATCGTTCCATTAAAATAAATCTAAAGAGGAAAAATCAGCGCAGCGATGGAAAAATCACCTGTTTCTTGAAGGATTCGAAAGAATTCGCTGAAGAAGAAACTCGAGTTCGAGCACAAAGAAAGCTAGGATTTTTTTTCTTCTTCTTCTTCTTTCCCCAACTCCTCGTATCTTAATTCAAGTGTCATTACTCGTTAGATAGCTTAGTGGGTGATACCCCTACCATGGGGCCCACCTTGATGATTTATTGTATATCCAAGTCGTCCATCCATTTCTATATATTGTTTTAGGATGGAGCCCCAAAAATTAAGCAGATCCAAATCTTAGGTGGACCATGACACAAGAAACAGTGGTGATTGAGTGACTCACCATTAAAAAATTCAAAGGGCCCATGGTAAAGTTTTCTTAATGTTTATTTTTCATCCAACCTGTTGATAATGTCAAAAAGACATGGATGAAGGGAAAATAAAAATATCATCTTGATCTAAAACTTTTTTGGCCCATAAAACGTTTTTAATGATCATTATCACTATTTTTAGTGGTATGGTTTACCTGAGATTTGGATCTTCTTAAGATTTAGAATCATACCCTAAAATGATACAAGAAAACAGATTGACGGAGTGGATATACAATAAATACATCAAGGTGGGCCCCACACAGTTAGGGTTACACCCACACGGTTAGGGTTACACCTAGGGGGCTGATTCTCTCCCGTGAGATTAGGAGATGAATCGGCAGATTAAGTGAGACCATGTATCCACCGGGGTGGGCGGGACCCTGACTTTGGGACCACTGTGATATATGTGACTACATCTATACCATCCATTTGTATTGAAACTTCATTTTACCGCATGAACCAAAAAATGAAGCAGTTCCATGTCCCAGATGGGCCATAATATAGGAAAAAGTGGTGATTGGCCATTAAAAACTTCCTATGGGCCACAAAAGCTTTGGATCAAGATGATATTTATGTGGCCTCTTCATCTATATGTTTGTGACCTTATCAACAGGTTAGATGGAAAATAATGGCAAACAAATATTCTGGCGAAATCAATGAAGTTTTCAATGGTAGAGATTCAATCAATACTGTTTCTATGGTGTGGTCCACCTAAGATAGGAGTAAGTTTCAATTTTTATATAATATCCTAAAATGATCTTTCAAAATGGTTAGAAGGTGTGGACATAAGGCACATACATCACCGTGAGCCCCACAATCAGGCATCCACCCACCTTGGTGGATCCCGCGTCTCACAAGCTCACAGCCTGTTCGATCCCATGGGATTTGCGGGAGCGAATTAGCTGTTATCCGGGGAACATCTTAGTGTGTGTTACCCTAACCGTGTGGAGCCCACCTTGATGTATGTTTTCTATATCCGTGCGGTCCATCTGTTTTCCTATATCATTTTAGTAGATGATTCAAAGCCTTGAGAAGATCCAAATATTAGGTGAACCATACCACTGGAAAAAGTAATTAATAACTATTAAAAACATTTTATGGACCGCAAAAGTTTTGGATCAAGCTTATATTTGTTTTTTTTCCTTTCATCCAGATTTTTTGACATTATCAACGGGTTGGATGGAAAATAAACATGACTAAAACCTTACTATTGGCCATTTGAGCTTTTTAATGGTGACGACACTCAATCACATTGTTTACTGTGTTATGGTTCACCCCAGATTTGGATCTGCTTAATTTTTGGTACACTGTACTAAAATGATTTGTAGAAACTGATGGACGGTGTGGATATACAATACATCATCAAGGTGGGCGTCGCAGTAGGGGTAACACTCACCTAGCTGTTATCCGGGTAACAGCCAAGTCGCGCCAAGATTTGCGCTGCAGCGTTGGCCGTGAAAGTGTGAAACGATGGAACCAACCATGTGGTTGAGACCCTGATCGTGAGGCTAACCTGATGTATATGCTGTAAATCCAAGCTGTTCATCGGTGTTTTCAAACTATTATAGGTGATGGTCCCAAAAAGGAAGCAGATTAAAGCTTTAGGTAGACCACACCATAAAAATCAGTGGTCATTGAACTCCCACCATTAAAAAATTCATAAGAGTACTTAAATTAAAAATCAATGGTAAGATATTTCTAAAAGCAATAGATTAGTATAAACGGGAGGTTCGGGTCGGGCGGAACGGGTCGGGTATACACGGGTCGGGGTATGGGTCGGGTCGGGCGGGTTTGGCATGTACCCTAAACCGTACCTAAATTAAAAACGGTCCAGCCACATCCAAACAGGACCGTACCGTTTTCTCTGTCGGGTCGGGACGGATCGGGTTTATACCGGGTTGGATCGGGCGGGTCGGACGGGTTAACCGGTCAGTTGTGTAGCCCTAATCAACCACATTACATATTACTTCATCCTTATAATATTTACTAATGAAAATGGGAATACCACATCGTTCAGTTACCTTTGTTTCGTTGGCCTCATTGATTCATTTAATTATGTATGGAGATTGATGTTTTTCTGTCTTCAATTGCGGCTTTTCCACTATAATCTTTGACATGATTTTCACTGCTCCTATCATTTATGATCAGATCACAAACCCTTTTGTTCACGATGTACCTTGTTTGAAAGATGTTGTGATGCTGGAAATCTATCTCCTCTTTCAGTGTGTACAACAACTTCTTCACAATTAGAGTGGTGGCCTGTGATTCACCATTATCAAGCGGTGGCCTGCGATTCATTATTATCAGGTGGTGGCCTGCAATTCATCACCGGTATCGCACCACAAATATGATGATCGTAAGCTTCATCGCCGAGCTGATGTTGCTCATTATTATGGTCACAAATTTGTCCTAAAGTTCTCGTTAAACATTTATCTCACTAAATATATCTCCATCATCAACGTTGTCATCTACATTATTTTAATCTCTCACTTCACTACCCACTTATAGAAATACTCTCTTGCTTTTAAATTGCCTACAAATCTAATAGATTTTGAAACTACTCATGATAATAATGATGATTTGTTAATTGTGTTATTATAATATTGTTATTGTGATCGATATTTCATATTTTATAAAATAATGCAAGTAAAATTATATATGAAGCTTCAATTGGGGCGCTTGTACCCCTATGTGAGGTCCGATGTATTTTAGATTTTTTATTTTTTATTTTTTATACATGGGATATAAATATTTTCAACGAGAGTTGAATTAGGATTACATAATAAAAGCTTTTCTAGGTCATTTAGGTGTAAGAAAGTTTTAAGGTTGTAATTCTTTTTTAGAAGATATTAATTTCGACAAGGTCTCATCTTTGGAGTTGGCACAAGTCGAATCATGTAAATCTTGCTATGTTGGTTTTCTTTGTTTCATCGATTCATTTCTTAAAATAGTTATCCTCTCAAATTTGAAGAAACAATTAAATATGAAAGGTGGATGAAAGTAATAGATTAAGAAATTGAAGCAATTAAGAAAAATAACATTTGAGAGTTAATGCGAATTATTGCCAAGTTCTAATTTAATTAGGGTACTTGGTTATTAAGCAATATGTGGTGGAATTAAATTAAAAAAGTGGTTAATTATATATATATATATATATATATATATATATATATATATATATATATATATATATATATATATATATATATTGTAATTTCTTAGAGTTGTAGTGTCAATAGAATTGGAAAACAGTGAGCCATCCTCTATATAAGGATCTAAGCTAGTATATATACTCCTATTCTTCTCCATAACTTTGCTTGTATGATTTTTTTAAATTAGAGATTAACACAATTTTCAATGAGGCATAAAATTTTTATTATACAATAGATTTACATGATCAAGTATAAGGCAAATTAGTCAATTAAAAAGTATAAAGTAAGGCCTCCAATGAAATGTAATAAATAAAAACTTGTTATCAACTATGATAAGGTATTTACTCCTATTTCTATAATTGAATTCATTAGAATGTTATTTGTTTTAGATATACATAATCATTGAAAAATACATAATTAGCTTTTTTTAAATAGACTCACTAAAGAAGAGGTTTATGTTAGCAGCCTGCTAGTGATGTGAGAATGAACATTTGATTCCGGGTGTAATTGCTTACAAAGGCACTTCATAATTTCAAGCAAGCTCTAAGAGCACGGCACACAATCATCCACTTACATCTTTGTGATATGGGTCCCATGAGTGGTCCATGAGCATACTATTTACATAATGTGTAATGATGAAAACGGAATATGCATTGACCCATATCATGTTAATTAATTTGATCAAAATTATAATTAGGCCCCACCCGCATCCTCATTTCCTAAGATCCAATGTTTGGACTCATTTGGCCTTAATCATAACCATTGGTCGTCTATGATGACCTACCAAATGAAAAGTTCTTACACTTCCAATCTAATGATTTAAGGGGCATTGTCTAACTTGCGACCTCTCAAAGCTAGGGTTGTTTTATGGTGTGTTACCCTGGTTCATGGTGCATATCCTCTTAATTCATAGTGTTATGGCACATTACCCTTGTTCATGGCACAATGGGTTGTATTAAAGGACTTTATTTTTGAACCATGGGCTTAGCTTATGCCAAATGAAAGAAAAAAAAAAAAAAAAAAAACCCGGAATAGAGAATAATTTAATTTTTGTGGCTATTCTTGTTCGGTAGCTACAAGGGTTTTGATAGAGAATGGTGCCACCATATTGTACGATGATTGGGTTTTGAACTAAAAATGCATCTTAGAGGATGAAATAAACTCTCTCGTCTTTCCTAATAAACATTTTTATATGCCATTAAAACCTTTTTAGAATCAACTATGAATTTTATATGCCATCCAAATTGTTAATAAGGTTTACGGCTCAGATAAGTTTCATCTTGGATGTTTCGTCTGACGTGAGGCCCACTTAAATTTTGGATCTGCTTGACTTTTGAACTCCCTCATGGCCTATATAGCTTCCTACTTCAGAAACTTCCAGTGGAGGCCACAAGCAATTTCCCGCGGCGTCTCGGAGGGTGCCCTTTGGGATCACGAAAATTCTAATTTCGAGATTTTGGGGGCATTGCCTGTCCGCCGCCTGTCAGAAAAGGCCTCTTGACCGCTGAGCAAACACAAATTGAAAATTCAAAGATACCATACA
This sequence comes from Liriodendron chinense, assembly GCA_003013855.2. NCBI lineage: Eukaryota > Viridiplantae > Streptophyta > Magnoliopsida > Magnoliales > Magnoliaceae > Liriodendron > Liriodendron chinense. Next base: position 4,736,422 of record PVNU02000637.1, on the reverse strand, counting down.
CTTCGTTGCTTCAATGTGATTTCTCCTTGTCCACGCTTCTTGACACCGCGGGTTTGCAATGACTCGGTTTGGCTGGTGAGACAAGCCACCTAGCGTGTCAAAGATCTGTTGGCCCACTATGATGTATGTGTTTTATCCACTCCGTCTATCCTTTTTGCCAGCTCATATCAAGGCATGAGCCTAAAAATCTAGTAGATCCAAATCTCAAGTAGACCACACCATATGAAATAATGGAGATTGAATGCTTACTACAGAAAATTTCTTGAGGCCTCATAAAGGCACATAACCTTAGATGAAGGGAAAACACAAATCTAAGCTTGATCCAAAACTTTTACAGTCCTCAGGGGGTGTTTTATCTTCACTATTACCTGTGGTAGAGTCCACTTGAGCTTTTGATCTGCATCAGTTTTGGGATCATTCCCTAAGATGAGATGGCGAAACGGATGAATGGCATGTATAAAACACATGCATCGTGGTAAAGCTCACAGAGCTTTGACATTAGCTAGCTGGCTGGTGTTGGGTCGCCAGCCAAACTGTGTCCAGTTTGGAAGGGCGTTTTTATATGCTCCACTGTGGTGTGGTCCACCTGAAACATGTATTTCTGCTTCATTTTTTCGATCATATCTTAAAATAAGCTAACTACTTGAAATGTGTATCTACTCCATTTTTGGGACCATACCATAAGGGACTGTTTGGATGGCTATTTTGCCTAACTAATATGTATGTTCTGGTAAAGACGTAAATTGCAGAACTTTCTAATGATTTGACTGATGGGGTGTTTGGAGGGAGAATGGTAATCACGCATATGGGACCTACGTCAATGGATGGAAGGCATAGACATACAACGCATAAATAGTGTCAGCTTTGAATTTTCATCTCTATTTTTGCTAAATAGTCTTAAGATAAAATTAATGATAAAATTTCTGGTATTTACTTCAGTCCAAACCGGCTTAAAATAAACAACTAAACAGATGGACCGCATTAATATACAATGCATGCATCCAGGTGGGCCTACAACCTGGTCCCACTTACATCGCTTATTCCAGGTTGCAGCCAAGTCGCACTCGGGCCAAACACTGTACACTTGTCAAAATGGCAAGCCTGATGAGATTAACTCGGATTGCATAATGTAGAACACAACACCAACCACCTCCAATGATGTATGTTTTTATCAATTTATTTTTCCAACTCATTTTAGGGCATGATCCAAAAAATAGGCAGATTAAAAGCTCAAGTAAAACACATCACAAGAAGCAATGGGGACGAACACTTACCATTGAAAACTTTAAAATTTCATGGGGGCCACGGAAGTTTTGGATAAAGTTGATATTTGTGTTTTCCCATCATCAAGGTCTGTGTGATATTATAAACAGGTTGGATGGAAAATAATAATCAGGGTGGGCTTTAGAAAGGTTTCAACGGTGAGCGCGTCACTTCCACTTCTCTTTTTTGGTGTGGTTCATTAGGCTTTGGATCTGCTAATTTTTGGACTCGTATACTAAAATGATATGGCAAAATGGATGGGCAACATAGATAAAACACATATATAATGGTGAGGCCTCCAAAGCTTTGCCAAATTAACACAATACTGAGGTCGTTGCTGTGTTCCAATACCGAAACTATGAGATCTGGGCCAACTCATTACATCGGACTGATAATCAAGCGTCCTCCCTCAAAGGCACCTAACAGGTTTGCTTTTGATTCGGAAACTGAGGTATGGAACTTTCATGAGATCCAACCCGTCAATCAGTGAGACTGCCTCATTTTAACCATTGAACCCCAAAAACACAATGATCTAGGGACTCAGTATGCGACGACATAAGAAACAGTTGGGATGCAAAGTCCACCACCAGTTTTCCATGTCGCCCACTGTGGTGTTTATATGCCATCCAATCCATTCATCTGATGTGCCTCATCAGTTTAAAAGAACCACCCAAAGAGCACAATTTCCAAAACTCAGGTGGGCCATAACACATGAATTTAGAAGTTATACTTATAATCTTTTGGGGTGGCCCACCTGAGTTTTCGATCAGCCTGATTTTTGGCCAAACAAAGGTGGGTGTACCTGATGGACGGCGTGGATTTCATGCACGCTGAGTCGTTTCCCTTGCATTAGTTCCATTGCTGGAGTTCTTCAAATCAGGGATTCTTTTGGTTAATTGACTATTCAGGATGCGGCCCATCATTTCAACGGCTTAGATCACTAAACAGACTCACTTGTACAAACCACCGACCCTAACGTAATGGTAAACCGTACAACTATGTAGTTCTGCTAGTGGAATGTCCATCCACGTGCCTCACGCGCTCAACAGTGCAACCAAGCATCACCGTTCATATGAGAGAAGCGTATGGCGGATACCGTCGATTATAAAGTATGGGTGCGCTGAAATGTCTCATCTTTCCAAGTTGTCACCGAGAATTTGGCATAGATACCGGGAAACGATATGTTAAATGAGAAAACGCGAGAGATATTCCGACGAGACGATTTTTTCTAGCAAAGGTGAAGGCTGCATCACATGGTAAACAGCTTTGGACACGTGCACGCGGACATACAAAACGTTGTTTTCATGAGAGACATCGAGCAAAACGTGTCCATAGATTTTATTTATTTTCCGCCCGAAACGAGACGAATATTTAAATGATAATCCGACCAAAAGCGACGACCCAATCAAGGGCTGCGATCATCCGCGTGGGCCAACGCGTGAGGTCACGATTCCATTACGGTTATTATACTTCTTTCTTTTTGTCCTTTCAATGGCTTTAACTCTTCCGGGTGCATGCACAAGCACAATAGAGAAATGATGACATGCGGGCAAGGTACCACAGCTTGTAGTACCATACCATCTTTCCTCGAACGTACTATTATGGAGAAAATCAGTACCGCAAAAAGGGTGGGCCCCATCACGAAGATCAATTGAGGAAAAAATCAAGCCGTTTATCTTATTACATGGATCACAACGTTGGAATAGGAATCAAATGGACAACCGACGGTCAGAATCAACACTCATGTGTGGTCCATCTGGTCAGCAGATCAGCTTGATTTTAGACGAAGAAGGTTTTCATGATGGGGCCTGCCATTTTCACAGTATTGATTTCCTACACGGTACCACAAACTGTGATACCCGTGCCTGCGTGTGATGCAAAATATACTAGGTTCTCAGTTTGTCAACCTGGGCCTATGTGTCCTCATCCACACCGTTGAGGTGTTGGGTCCCATCGTGTTTGTACCATTTCCTTAAAATGAAAATACTGGCCTTTCAATTTTTTTCCTGAAAATAGATTGCTAAGAAGAGCAATTCAGCACCAATCCACAATCAAGTAGAAAAACCTTGAGCTCAGTGGCTAGGATCTTCGAATCTGGAAGATTCTTGGCTCATGGTCCATTCAAGGTGGTTCCAGGCAGCGCAAAGGTCTGGATGGATGGACTATTGGCCCACTTGTACAAGCTTAAAACCCGAGCATAAGCATAATCTCGTTCGATCGAGTATTATGCAATTTCTCTCGTTCGAAATGTGAATGGTGAGCTGTTAACCCGGGTTAAAAATTAACCCTGGTCTATAACGCTGCGATGTTTTGTTCGAATTCCTCGGCTCACATGTCACAGCGCGTTGCGGCAGAAAATGAAAGCGGAAAACTTTAATACTCTGGCAGAGTGTGATTGACGATACGCAAGCGCATAAAATTGCTTAGAAATTGCCTGCGTGGAGTATAAGAAATTCTAATTAAACCGTTCAAACTATGTGCACCATGTATCATAACAAAAAAATAATATTATTTAATTATTTAATCATCTGTAGATTTGTGGACATTTATTGGACGGTTAATGATGAAAAAATCCAATGGCCTTACTCCAACAAACAAGTGTCCGCTAATCAGAGGTTAGGATTGTTCAAACAATCCGAGTTTAGGCATGAACTTAACTAAAGTGGTTTCCACAGTTTAGGCAGCTTGATTTGAGTTAATATAGAGCACGTGTACCATTTCCACGTGCCTGCGTATCAAGCGTCATTCGCGGCCACCAGTAGGCGAAGACTGCATGGATAGTTCTAAATGCAGGCCGCACATATGTCATGTATGGGAATATGTGCCGTTCATGCTGTGGGCCCATCCGGCAAATGGCATAGAACGAGAAGTGATTGGGCGCCTATCAAGTTGTGGGACCCATATCCAGGGGTGGTGCTAGGATTTTCTCCCACGCGGGCCATAAAATGATCTCTCCGAATGGCCAGATCCGTGTGGATACAACACATACATCATGATGGGCCCATAAAACTTGGTGACGTCATTTCACTAGCAATCTTCCCTGCTGAAGTGGTTCGCATTCCTGTGCTAGGAAGTTTCGTGGTGGAGCTCACCATGATGTTTGCAATCAATCCACACCGTCCACCTGTTCAGCTCATTCTAAGACATGAGACAAAAAATGAGGCAAATCTAAAACTCCCACTCCCACTGTTAAAACCTTTCTAGGTCCACCTTGATGTTTATATGCCATCCAAATTGTTTATAAGGTCGTTTCTATTAGGATGAAATGAAAAAACAAAAAATTGATGGTCGCTCAAGCCCCACTGCTTCCTTTCATCTAGCCTACTTGAGTTTTGAATTTGTTTCATTTTTTGTCTCATGTCTAAAAATAAGTAGACAAAATGGATGAACAGGGTGGATTGATAAGAAAACATCACAGTGGGCCCCACATAACTTTTCTATCATGCAAAACTCTTTCATAGGCAATCCGTGTCCTAATAGGACATAGCTAGAGATGAACGGCCCTGTCAGGGGCTATGTGGGGCCCACTATGATCTATATGTTTTATCCACGCCATCTATTTATTTTGGCAAATCAATTTCAGGCTTGAGCCCAAAAAAGGAGGCAGATCAAAAGCTCAATTGGACCAAACCCCATGAACCAGTCGGGATTAAACTCTTATATATAGTTAAAAACCCCACCCCCTTGGTGGGTCCAACCCTGCGCATATTGCATATGTTTCAGAACCAAACGTGATTGGGTGATCTTAACTGTGATTATCTGCGCTTGAATCAGCACCATTTAATATGGCTCATATAAATGAGACCAAAATCTCAAATGTAGCAAGCCACTTTTCACGTTGAATTGCTTATAGGCATAAATTATTCATATATAAATTCCTAGCACTCTTATCATGTGAAACGTATACATATGCACATGAACGTGGCTTAGACGGCATGGCAATGGGTTTGTTGAAATTAATGAGAAGCCCTGAGAGCCCGTTTGATGCTGCTTAATAAAGAACATTTGGACGATTCTCATGTCCAAAGCTACTTAATTAATTGTTAAACATGTTTGAGTAGGGATAGATGGTAGTTATTAAAATGCAACTAATGAAAAAGAAAACCTTGTTATTTACACCTGTGACATTCATTAACTCAAATTAAACCGCCTAAATTAGGAAACTCATGGTTGCGGGAGTCATTGCCCAAATCAAATTTATTGAATAACACTAACCTTTGTTTTTTCTTTTCTTTAAAAGACAAATTAAAATGAGCTATCATCTTTCCTATAAATTTACCAAATATATTTAGTTTTACATGGGTCCTTACTAATGCCTCTGTGGTAGACTCACAAGAGTTTCCACACAATGTCATGGGTTCAAGCATCCATTATGGTGAAATCCAACTGTGATGTGAATGCATGTCTTAAAAAGAACTTTAGTTGCCGAGTGGGTTCCTGTACCCTTATTATTAGGGTGTTAGGAACCACATTTATTATCAGTACTTGTGATTTCAAAATTTAAAAGATGATTTTTTTACAAAAAAATTAACAAGTAATTCCTATTTTACCAAATAGTGCTTTTACTTCAAATTTTCAGGAGGTGCTTATTCTAAGATAGGATAACCAAAATGCCCTTTTTTTATTTTTCTTTAAGAAGGCAAGGTTGGGAATTGTGGGTCCATATCGAATGTGTATGACATCCAACCCATCCAACAATGCGACCCGTCATGATAATCAACTGACCCAAAAATCTAGATGATTCAATGATAAGGTGGGTCATAACATAAAACAATGTATACCATTCGAAAGTATCCAAATTCACATGTAGCTCATTTCATGATTTGAAAGCAAAATTTTTGGTTAGCATGATCATCATGGTGGGGTGTATATGTTAGGGATGAGTTAGATGTCAAGGACATGCTATGTGGGCCTTATATAATTCCTAATTACTTTTAAATACTTTTCAAAGAAAAAATAATTGAGGGCATTTTAGCAGTCACTCCTATAAAAATAGCCAGGGGTTAATTTCGACCAGCTATTTAGTGAAATGACAACTCCTGAGGAAAAAGTTTCTCACCATTAGTTTAGCATGCCGCGTGTAGTACCATAATTATGAACTAGTGCTAGAAATCAACTACCAACCATAGGCATATTATGCTTTTAAGAACATTAGGCATTTTGTACGTAGGACCACTGCAGTGCGTGAATGCCATCCACATCGGCCAACAAGTGAGCTTCACCATGATGATGAGATGCTAGGAAATTAGGACCATCCAATCACTAAGTGGGTCATACCTTATAAAGCAATGGAAAGCCACACAAACACACACAAAGGCACTCTGTTGGACTATAGCTTAGGTTCAACTAGTTCATATTTTGTTAATTTAAATTAATGTTAATAAGTAATATGTAAAAAAAGTTATTTCATTACATAAAAAAATACCATTCATGCTTGCATTTATTATTATTTTTTTAACAGGTTTTTATTATTTCTATTTATTTATTACTTTATTTGTTACCTAGCAATAATATTAATTAACCACCAGAATCAAAATAGTTGTAAGTCCAACTGCCCAGACCACAGAGAGACAGAGAGAGAGAGAGAGAGAGAGAGAGAGAGAGAGATTAGGGGTGGTAATTGGGCTACATGCAAAGAGAGGGCTACATGTAGACAATGAGGGTAAAAAAAGCTCATGAAAAAAAATTTAAAGTGCAAAATTGCCTATGGTTCAAGATGGAGATCAGTCCTGTTGCTCTCCATTTTAAAATATAAAATTTAGCTCTTCCCATAAATAATTGTGAGGATAAAATTATCAAAAGCTACCTGAGATGTATTATGAGAGAGATATAATAAAGGAACATGCTCTGGTTATCTTGGAGCACTATTAAGGTATAATGTGCCTAGTTGGATTGGTTCACTTGGACAATGCAAGTGATTGATCTAAATTGTCCATTGAGTTCATAGCACAGTACAGGGACTATCATGATAAGAGCAAATTAGTCAAATGATTTAATCAATCCTTGATTTGGGCTTTTTCCTATAACTATCCTTTTCTGAAGCTATGTATGGGACGGTCACGATTGCCTAACAGTTCTTTTGAATCATAAGAGGTCGCTAAAAAATAGAGGACCAAGTTGTTATTTAGACTTATTTTTTGTGTAAATGATCTTAATTGCTCATATTTATGGCCATTGATCAAAGGTTTAGCATATGCTAGATTACTGTGATGTTTTCAAGGTAGGCTAGGAAGTGTGCGTTGAACTTAATTAATGGTCTAGATTAATGGATTAGATTGTCAACTAGGAGCAATATAACTTAGTGATCATACAAGATGACTGGAACATTTCTTTTAGTATAATCTTGGGCTTATGCTTATTTTGGACATGGTAAAGGTACATATTCACCACCTATTGCTAGGTACATAGTGCAGTTGTTAATTAAGCTCAAATTAATATCCGAACCCGTATCCATGCCCATTTAGCTACACCTACACCAACTCGTGGTGCACCACAGGCTCAGGTATCAGCTTTGCTTGGATCATTGCCACTCCTACCATGTGCAACTCTATCATCCAATTTAGCATCTTGTATTAGAAGCGAAACCCTCTAAATGAGTCCCACAATTTTAAGTTTCCACATTGTTCATCCAATAGGCTCCACTATGCATGAACTGCGTCAAAAAAGAATCTAGTCTCTAGAAGATCTTAATTGTTCAACATTTTGCCTTCTTAAACAATCTTATTGCAGCTTGCATTCTTAAATAGTATATTTATAGAGAGTCAATCAAATGGCGAATATCTATTTTAGTAGAGGCCGGTGATTCGGTAGCCATGAGGAAAAGAAGAAGACAGAGGATCATTATAGCTTGCTAGGACATGGGATAATGTGTCTTAGGATATTGAAGAGGTGGGGGGCGTAGGTAAGAGATGGAGGGCGTGTGGGGCGAGTGGGGTTATTTAGTATATAGGGTGTGGGGCGTGGGGAGGGCCGGCGGGTGGAGGGAAGGGCGGTGGAGGGCAAGAGGGGTGGGAGGTTGAGGCCGGGCAGTGGAGGACGAGAGGGGTGGGAGGTTGAGGCCGGGCGGTGGAGGACGAGAGGGGTGGACGGTTGAGGCCGGGCGGTGGGGGGCGAGAGGGGTGGGGCGAGAGGGGTGGGACTGTGTGGGGATTGTGTGGGGCGAGTGGGGTGGGTTATGTGGAGCAAGAGGGGTGGGAAGTGGAGATCCGATGGGTGGAGGGCTATGCGGTGGAGGAGCCAACGGGTGGAGGACGGTGGAGAGCTAGGGGTTGGAGGTCCAGCAGGTGGGGGCGGGCGTTGGAGGTTTGTGGAAGTCTAGCAGGTGGACAGTGGTGGAAGGGAGGCCGGTGGAGGTCCAGTGGGTGGACAACGGTGGAAGGCTGGACGGTGGAGGGCCGGGTGGTGAAAGGCCGGACGGGGAGGACTGACGAATGGGTTGTTGTTTAGATATTAGAGGGTGGGTGCGCTAGCTAGAGAGAGAGTGAAGGGAGAAGGGAGGGTTTTGAGAGGGGTGTTTAGGAAGAGGGGCTAGGGTTGCTCTGATACCATTTTGAAAGAGAGCTAGATGCTAAACCCCAACTTATCTATTGTTATTTATAATAAAACACAATAAAATTCAACCATTAATCATAAGGTAACAAACATATAAAAAAAATAGAAAATAAAGAAAAGATAAGAACAGTTCACATCTCTGACGGATGTGGGCCGTGATTCGCGCATTTTTCCGCTTCTCCTTTAATAATAATATCAACGCCTCTCATTGGCCTCCAACCTAGTTTTTAACGCTTGTACAAAACTCATTGAGTTTGCTTACCATTTCATTTGGGAGAAAGTCGTATGAAAAAAATTTGAACATTCATTATACATCGTTTTAAGATCAAACCACCAATATCTTTGCTAAAGGCCGGCATCAGCTTGCAGGGAGGTATCAACCATTTTCTATACCAGATTCAAGTTCTCATACAACCCACAAATCCATTCCAACTGGTTGCTGGTTTGGTTAATTGGTTCCCAAAATCAAAACATTTTATATTTTTCTATTCATATACAATGTACCATTGATGTATATAAACGCCACTCATATAAAAATTAAAAGAGAAGAAAACTTCGATTCAATATAGGTGTTCTTTAGCAATAACTCAAAAGTCACACTAACTGAAAAATCCTAACCATTTAATCAATGGCTTACCAATTAACACTAAAAAGGAATAAGAAAAAGGAATTTACATTCAATAGGAGAAAATTTACATTGATTGAAAGACCACAATCATTTAATAGTTTCTAATTTTTAAGCCACACAAATCTATATGCCACTGGTCAACCTGATAAATAAATTAGATGCAAGTCTAAGAGTATAATTTTAATTAATATAAGAAAAAATTGTGAGCTTACAAAGAGGAGACGATTACGATTTACAAAGGCCGGGAAGTTAAAATATTGTGATTTGGAAATAAATAAGTGCAAAAATCATTAAGTGAATTAAATAATAAAAAAATGAAAATAAAAATAAAATTTCTAAACTAATAAAGAAAGAAAGAAAAACACATTCATTTACACAATTGATTTGATTTGAGCAATTTTTTACTCTAAGTAACTCAGTCTGAGTTTTTATGAAGCAATACTTACACCCGGATCCACAACTCAAGTGGTAGATTGAGTGAAGATAACTTTGTCTCAACACCGAGGTCTTGGTATCCATTACCCAGTGGGGGGTGGGTGTACTGACAGTGGGGTGTGTGTACGAGCCGAAAAAGAAAAAGTTAAAGCAATACTTAGCGAGTTGTACAAAAACTTGGATGAGTTTTACAGAGGACCAATTTAAACTATTTAATGCATGGAATCGATTTAAACTATTGAATGATCAATCGAGCTCTGTGGCTCAATGGCAGCCACAACTATGAGATCATGGGACTGAGTGCCTATGTGGTGTGATAATGTAATGTGAGTGTGAGTTAAAAAAAAAAAAAAAAAAAAAAAAAACACTACTCAAAGCCATCTAATTCACTTTCAATGTAAGGTGTGGAGCAGAATAATCACAGAATGATCAATGGTTTAGATTAAAGTCCATTCTCCGACAGAAAAGGAGGAACGTTCTATCGTCTATCCATCATAGGGCCGTACCTACTGAAGTGCCTTTTGTGCTGATAAACATGGCCCAGCTGGCGGACTATTTCAATTCGGTACTCCTGGGATGACCGCCTTTTGCGACGGAAAATATCTAAAGCGAGCACAACTTGATACTAGTTTAAGCGAAGGAGATAAGGTGACATTCTGGTAACTTTGTGTAAAGAGGTTACTCTGCCAGAGTTTGACTATCCCTACACACGCATATTGCTACCTTACAAGTGACACATATTTATATCAATCTAAACCGTCCATGTCATCAATCTTACCTTGACATTTTGTCAAACAACCTTTATACTGGAAACCCAGCTGAGTTTCCCACGCATACGATGAGCCACGGAATACGCTGTCCGAAGCTTTTAACAGTACAGGCGGGTTTTCACTTTTCAGTTCTTGCAACTGGAGTCCATGCTTTCTGATCCGAACCCTCAATGTGTTGTGTCCCACCGTAGAGGAACCACGCCCAAAAGGATTCCTAAATTGTAATATCCGTGTGACCGATCTTTTCAATTTTTTCTAACGAGTACTGAACGCTGCCGTACATCTCTTCTTAGCCATCAATTTGTAGGTCATACATCAAAACATAGGATTTTTCTTTGTTCATCATCCATCAAGGATGAAAAGAAACATATCAACGGTTCGGATTAGCTCATTATGAGTCTCCACTTGTCAGAATTAAAAAAGCGCGTAAACTGTACAAAACCTCGGGCCATCGCATCACTAAAGGGCAGAGATGAAGTGGCATTTCCGTAATTTCATGCGTACCCTGCTCACGATTCTAGTTGTAAATCGGCAGAAAGTATAAAAAACTCGAGCCCGTGACTACGCCCAGCGAGCTGCTTGGAACCCCGATTAAATCGGCGATGCTTCTGAGAAGGCGCTGGTGGGGTCACTCCCAGTGTCCAGCCCCACATTAAAATTCACATCAAATGAACCCCAAATCCAAATGAAACTGCAATCCCCCGCATATCAACCCCCCAATCCCTTCTAACCATCTCCAGACCTTTCCTCCCTCGCTCTCGCTCTCCCTCTCCTCTCCCTCTGCACCAAAACCACCCCCCTCCCTCTCTCCCTCTCTCTCCACGAAAACCACCCTTGGAAACCGCCTAGAAATCCTAACCGTCCCAAATCCGGTTTTCCGTCGCCCAAACCACCCAACGACCGTCACCTGTAAAACCGACCAAACCCTAACTCTAAAGCCCCTTCGAGCCCTCCGCCATCTCTTCCCCAAATCCAGTTTTCCGTCCGGTTCATGGAATGACGGAATTCCGCTACCCCACGATGAATCTCTGGACGGATGACAACGCCTCGATGATGGAAGCCTTCATGGCTTCCGATCTATCCCCCTTCTCGTGGCCCCCATCATCATCGGCATCGACGACAGCGGCGCCCACTCCCGCCGCAGCATCTGATCCGTCCAAATCCCTTGCGGCAGCTCCTCCGTCGACCTCTTCCTTTCTGAATCAAGAAACCCTCCAGCAGCGCCTGCAAACCCTAATCGAGGGGGCGCGAGAGAGCTGGACCTACGCGATCTTCTGGCAGTCGTCCGTTGATGTCTCAGGCGCCTCGCTCCTCGGCTGGGGCGATGGATACTACAAGGGAGAGGAGGACAAGCGCAAGCGTCGGTCGGTGGCACCAGTGACATCTGTCGCAGATCAGGAGCACCGGAAGCGCGTGCTCCGCGAGCTGAATTCTCTGATCTCTGGGGTTGCTACCTCTTCTGATGATGCTGTCGATGAGGAGGTCACCGACACCGAGTGGTTCTTCCTTGTCTCGATGACGCAGTCGTTCATCAACGGCAGCGGCCTGCCTGGCCAGGCCTTCTTCGCCTCGGCCCCTGCGTGGGTCGCTGGCGGGGACCGCCTTGCCAGTTCATCCTGTGAGCGAGCGCGGCAAGCGCAGGTGTTTGGGCTGCAGACGATGGTCTGCATACCGTCGGCAAATGGGGTTGTCGAGCTGGGGTCGACGGACCTGATCTTCCAGAGCTCGGATCTGATGAATAAGGTTAGGGTTTTGTTCAATTTCAATAGCCTTGCAGTGGGCAGCGCCTGGCCATCACAGGCTGATCAGGGCGAGAGCGATCCATCGGCACTTTGGCTCTCAGATCCTTCCACGATAGAGATTAAAGACTCCGTTGGGGGCAGTGGGTCCACCACTATCCCAGACATTTCGAAGTCGACTGCAGTTTGAAAACCCTAGCTCCAGTAGTTTAACCGAAAATCCTAGCTTGATGCAGCAGCAGCATCAGAATCACCAAACACAGAGCTTCTTTACCAGGGAATTGAATTTCTCTGAATACGGATTTGACAGCTCCATGAGGAACGGTGGTGGCCCCTCACAGAGCTGCAAGCCTGAATCTGGCGAGATCTTGAATTTCGGTGAGAGCAAGCGGAATTCGAATGGAATTCTGTTCTCCCATCACCAGCAGACTGCAACAGACGATAAGAAGAAGAGATCGGCAACATCCAGGGGCAGCAACGATGAGGGTTTGCTGTCTTTTGCATCGGCGGTCTTGCCTTCTTCCGGCGTTGTGAAATCCAGCGGTGGTGGTGATTCTGACCACTCCGATCTTGAAGCATCGGTACGGGAAGCTGAGAGTAGCCGCATCGTTGACACGGAGAAGCGCCCGCGGAAGCGTGGGCGTAAGCCAGGCAAATGGCCGTGAGGAGCCGCTAAACCATGTCGAGGCTGAGCGGCAGCGGCGGGAGAAGCTCAACCAGAGGTTCTACGCCCTGCGGGCTGTTGTCCCTAATGTTTCCAAGATGGACAAGGCATCCCTCCTTGGTGACGCCATATCCTACATCAATGAGCTGAAGTCGAAGATGCAGAGCCTCGAATCAGACAAGGAGGGATTGCAGACTCAAATTGATGCCCTAAAGAAGGAGGCTGCGAGCAAGGAATCCCGGTACCCTGGGCCACCATCTGATCCTGATCTCAAGATCTCGAATTCAGCAGGTGGCAAGTGCTTGGGCGTTGAAATCGAGATCAAGATACTTGGGTGGGAGGCGATGATCCGGATCCAGTGCAACAAGAAGAACCATCCAGCTGCAAGGCTGATGGCTGCCCTTAAAGAGCTTGACCTTGATGTGCATTACGCGAGTGTGTCGGTTGTGAAGGACCTGATGATCCAACAGGCGACAGTCAAGATGGCAAGCCGGATTTACACTCAGGAGCAGCTCAGTGCTGCCCTATTTGCCAGAGTCGCCGAGTCTCCAAACGGTAGATAAAAAAGGCTTCTGTATTGTTTGGTCCCTACATGGTGTAGGATGCTGGGAAAGTTTATACGCTGGCGTTCTCTCTCTCTGTATAATATATTACATGTTTCAATCCGGTTAGATGTTTTAGAGATCTCATGGAGTTTAAAATTAGGTCAGTTTTACTTGCAGAGGAGCTGCTGCTCACATCAATTCGGGATGGTTCTTGAGAAGGATCAATCTCTTTCTATTCATTGAGTGGCTTCGACACGGTTGAGGTATGCTGTAAAATCAATTGCAGCCTCCATTTTTTTTTTTTCGTGTTTGTCTTTGTTTTCCTGCAGTGTATATAAGCTTGGCCCATGTTTGGATTGGGCAAACGGTAAGATTAATTGTAGCCATGTTTTTGTGTAATCAATGTCCAGTTGCTTAGCATATCACAGGTTTTTATCATCGGCAGTGGTATCTGTGATGTGGGGACCGTCGGCAGTCTATGATTTTCCATTATCTGTGGGATTTAGAGCTTGTGTAGTGTTGGATTACAAGTTCAGTAGAATAATCTCTCAAATGTAACAAAATCCTTTGAAATGGTTAAGGCCATGTGTACGTGGACCTGAGTATTTGAAATCCTTCTATTCGAGATTGACCAATTGCTGCTAGCTATTGAATGAGGGAGCTTTTTTTTTTTTTTTTTGTTTCTCCATTTTTTAAGCTCTCGAATTCTTCTTGAAAAGTTTTTTAAGCTCTCATCTCATCTGTGATTAAGTCAAATTAATCTTGGGTTATTAAGTGGGCCAAATGGTTTGAAAAGGCTATTTCATTTTAACATCTGATGCACATGTTGTTTGTTTTTAGTGGGTTGATTGGTCATTCTTGTACCATGTTTTCAATTGTGCGTTGTATTATGTAGACATGTGCTTCTTCTATCATGTAATTGTCGGGCAGCAGCGTTCCTTTGGAAGTCCTTGCAAGAGTCATGGGGTGTACATTGTTCTAATGCCCAAGTGCATTGCATCTTGTATTTGCATATGGATTCTTTCTACCTTTAATGCCTCAATCCATTCAAGGCTTTGAATTCCTGACTCCTGTCATCTCTATTTCTTCAAATCATTGATAGAAATATATTAGTCAGAGATATCATGCTGCCCAAAGGAGAGAAAGTTGATTCTCTTGGCAGTGTGAATGGCATTTATGTAGCTCAACCTAATCTGTCCATATTGGCCCCACCACTGTGGGCCACAGCGTCAGAATAAGATTGATTGGAGAATTCTAACAATTAATTAATGAATATTAGATTCATTCTAACAATCCATTCGATCCAACAGTTACAATCATCTGTTCAACACCAGGTTCCCATGATCTGGATGGTTTGGGTTCAGGTGGCATGCATTCAACGTGTATGGCCGTAGCGGATTTGTGCATGTGGATGGTCATGGAATAATTCAGGGGAATATGGATGGAAAAAGAACGTAGATGCCTCTTGTCAACCACCCTAACTGGTGGCCCACTTTGCACTTGTCATCCACCCTATCTGATGGACCACCTGAGCATTGAACAGTGGTTTGCTTTGTGTGTGTGTCGATGGCCTGCAAACGTGCAAGATGGCATCCGACGTATAAAAGATAATCATCTGGTGCCCAGTTCCAAGTGATTGGGTGCCGGAGATGGGCATCCGCTGTGAACTTTTGTTGACATGAAACTGATTGAGATGGTTTCAAGTCAAACAGCTGCACCGAGGTGAACATTGGTTAAGGGCAAGGCTCCTGAAAAATGGTAGAGAGACCTTAAAAGGATTACTAAAGGGGAAATTCTTATATGGGTTTATATGATGTGCTCGCAGAGGATGGGTGCGAAACAAAAAAAAAAAAAAAAGCAGGACTCGCCCCAGAAGTGGATTGGATTGACTATAAAATCCCCATCATCTCTGGTTGATGGAGGTTTGATGCTTCTGGACCATCGACTATTTTCTCTTTTGACCGTTCATTATATGTTTGGTAATAATAGGGGAAAGTACTGTTGAATGTGATTTCTGGGCTGTGGTCCGTTGACAAAGGGGACTCTGATTTAGACAGGTTCGTTGAGGGTGTACACATTCCATGTGTAAAATTGGTTAGCCGTGTGCATGTATCATCCAACTGTTTTGAGTATTTAATATACACGTAAGAATTAATAACTGGATTTATTTATCATTTAAAAGTACGGCATTAGGTCCGTGTGGTTAATGTAGCTAATTGCGATAATCACGCATTGTGCATGCGTGTACGGCTATGCTAGGATCCAATACCGTATACCCCCTCCTCGTGACGTGCACTTCTCTTGCGCAGACGCTTTTTGTATTCGACTACACCGTCCGTAAGTCCATGCGCAGGCCCACCCACCCAACCTCTCACGCCCTTGGCGTCCTAACTGTTCATCAAATGGGCCTCACTATGCAGATTACCTGCCGTGGAGATCAGGTTGGCAAGGTGGGAGACATGTGGCTGCAAGCTCCAACCTGGCAGATGCGTGCACTACCTGATGAGTTGACCAGCCTGATTTTAGGATAGAGATAAAACTCTCAATCGGTTGTAGTGGGTGAGATGATACACGTTGATTGGTCCATATAATGGAAGGGTGGGCCAGCTATTGTTGGGTCCACCAGGACAAGCTTATACAAAATTTGTCCATTGATCAGCCTGGCTTGGTCTGTTCCCGCTATAATCAGACTGGTGGGTCCCACGACACCCGAACCCATCAAATTTCGCGATGGCCCACCACTTATATTATCTTTTTTTTCTTTCTAAAAGAAAATAATATTTCGATGGATGCAATGAACACTGGAGAAAAAGCATAAAACCAAGAATGGGAGGAGTGAATGGAGGATGGCCCTTCATGTTTGGTTGAGAAATCTGCCGCAATGTTTTCTCAACCAAGCTCCTTCAAGCACTGTTTTTTGTTATTTTTGGAAATGAACGGTCAGGATTCGGTTGTCTGATGAAATGATACAAGGGACTTAAATGTCCGAGACTTATTTCTTGAGGCGTGCTGTTATTATCTTTCCATTCACACTAGGATTCTATTTCAAACCCACACAGCATGCGTCCGAGAATATTGTGACCGTTGATCACTTGGGCCGTGCCATGTCGATGGGGCCATGGCAGAAAAAATACCGGGATCAGATGATTTAACCGAACAATCTGACTAGTTGTCCATATTTGGAAAGACTCAAAATGGTGGCAACTCATCCTCACACGTGTTGCACATGTAAATCTATTCAGACCGTCAAAATTGTGAGTGCAGTAGACGTTTCCCAGCCATGCAGCTGAAGGTGTGGGTGTGGGTGTGGGGTCCATTAGGAAGGAAGATCTGATCACTCGATGCGTTTTGGTCTTTATAAAAAGGGACTTGAAAGAGGTTTCTGTAGCATGGCATAAAAAGCAGAGTAGGAATTGTAGAGCACGTGTCATAGAACTGTAGAAGCTTTGTCCTTTCATCACACATTCGGAAATCTGCAGTATCTCAGCTATATATTACTCTGCCGACAAATTTGCCCACGCTATGTATTAGTTTTCAGTGAGTCGTGGAGTTTCGATTTTACATGGAGATGGGGTTTTCAGTCAATGGTCTGGATTTTACCCATCAAAGTCTCTTTCTCATGCGATTTAAAAATAAAATAGGAACAACTGATTGACAGGAATGCATTTGGGTTTAGCCCACAGCCCTTTCGTCCTTTTCTGGTCCACAACAGCTCTCTCTCTCTCTCTCTCTCCATGTAGGCTGCATTTATGTCTGCAAGTAGCCTGCATTATTTGTGTGTACACCATGCACCCTCTCCCCTCTCTTTGCGGGCAGTCCCCCCTGACCTCTCTTCACGTGCCTCGCACCTATCATATCCCATGCCTATTGGATGGTTGTTTCGCAGTGAATTGCATTGCATCATTGTAATGATTATATATTACAATAGGCTCTAGGTATTTAGACGGACAAATCCGGTTTTTGGATAACCCCAATAATAATAAAAAGAAGCAGTGGCGTACAAGCGCTCCTATTTTGCTTGAATTTTAAAAAAGAGCTTTTTTTTTTTTTACTGTTTCCAAAAATCTACTTAAGATTTCAGCCGTTAGCCAAAAGATCGCATATTGTCTCGTTCTGTTAGGTATTTTCTATCATATTTTTAAAAAGATAAATTTACCCTTAAACCTTAAACAACTATACTTAAGAAAACACTTCTTTCTTAAACATCACAACCCCCTCTCCCACGATCTCGCCCAAAGGCTACAAAGCCCACCGTAATGTATATGTTTTATCCAGCCGTCCATCTATTTTGAGATATCATTTTAGGACATGAGTCCAAAAAGGAGTCAGATTGAAGATTCAAGTAGACCACACCACATAAAGCAGTGGAGATTGAACTCCTACTATTGAAAACTTCTTAGGGCCCACCACAATGTTTATTTTCCATCCAATCTATTATAAGATTACATAGGCTTTTACCAAGGGAAAACATAAATATTAGCTTGATCCAAAACTTTTGTGGACCTAAGAAGTTTTCAACGGTTGGCTTTCAATCCCCACTGCTTCCTGTGGTGTGGTCCAATTAAAACTTCAATCCAACTCCTTTTTGAGCTTATGCCTAAAATTATCTGTAAAAGTAGATGGATGATGTGGATAAAACATATACATCATAGTGTAGGCCCCACAACTTTTGACATGATCGTCCGTCTCTTAGGTACGCCCGCTAGGGTAATATCCAATTGAGGCGCATATATGCTATTCCCAACGGGGTGGTTTCAAATCTGTGTGAAAAATATAAGTCCTACTCCCTAGTCAACATGGTAATTTGAGAGGAAAAATACACTCAATTCCATGTTTTGATAGGAGATTTCTAATAGATTGTATTGTATATTTGAAATAACTACAAATTCCAACTCCTTTAATCTAATACCCACCACCCATTGAAGTTTTGTTTGTTTGTTTGTTTTTTTTTTGTTTTTTTTTTGTCACACACACCCATGCCACTTTGTCTCTCTCACTCACCCACTCACCCCACATGGGCACTCGATCCTTGGTCTCAATGTTGAAATATTAATGTAATGATGATTATGATGGAGTACAAAACTGCCAAATAGTGCAATCTAAACATGCTCCTAATATTTTATAAATGGAATTATTTAGCACTACAGCAGAATAAGATTACTTGACACTTGATTGTAGGATTCTGACAGCAGGCTTATTTTCACTTCAACTGCCTATTAAATGTCCACCAATCAAGATTTGAAGTATCAAAGGATACTATTCGCACAGCATGTATTGGTACTACCCATGAAAGATACAGCTGTACGAAGTCGTGTCGGCCATGAAACAGGTAGATATAACCACTGCACTGATTTTTAAACCTTGGCAGCAATTGTCCTGTCAGTAAATAAGATAGTTACCACTTTTGGTTCATCATCCATCCAAGTCAGAGGCCCTTGGTTTAGACATTTTGATCGAAATTTACTAAAATGACCTGAGTGCAATGTCTTAGTTAACTATCACAATCGCAGGACATAAAGCATGAGGATTTATGGGGGGTCACTGGCTTATAAAGATTGCCTACTTGTGGTGCAAAATGATTCTTTTTGGATTTCATTCCCAAACTGTTGCACCACAGCTCATCACCATTGTCCTGCGTTTGACTTGGGCAATGGTACCCGTAAAGCCTTCTCTCCAAAGCCAGACACGTGTTAGGTATGTGGTTGTGTACATATCGCGGGATAGTCCAGTTAGTGGCTGGTGTTGCGGATGGGAGGCGGTCCAAAAACAATACCATACCAAATAGATGATCCAAGGTAATCTAAATCTGTGGCCTTCAAACCAATGACAGGAAACTCAGGAAAAATGGCTAACTGTAGATGTTGCATGCTGACAATGTGTTAGAAATTAAAGTTTAAATGCAAATTTGCTTTTTAATTTCCATCAGGATATATTGTTGTTGTTCAATTTAGACATGTGGTAGACAGGTGTAATGAATGATCCAAATTTAGTCAAATGTCTGTGATAAAATTAATGCCGGACATGATAGAGTTGTATTTGATTTGAGTTGATTGAACACTCATGACCTCGGCGTCAAACTAGCCAAATTTGTATTAAATATGTGAGGAAGGCCTGACCGTTCAACTACCAATTGTTATAGCAATCAGGTGATTTTAAAAGGAGAGAGTTAGTCCTTCAAAGTGTGATCTTTTTACTTTGAGCCGATATATATATATATATATATATATATATATATATATATATATATATATATATATATATATATATATATATATATATATTTGTCGACTGTGATAGCTTATCAAGTTTGTCAATGAAACAATAATGATTAGATATAATTAAAAATAAGGCTGGTCATCAATTTTATTAATTAAATGTAAGAGCATTACAATTAGCGAGAAAGGAAAAATAAACTAAGTCGAGAAAAAGGTAAAATTCCTATAGTGGCTTATGCTAGCAAAATGGTTGTGAAAAGTACTAAACAGCCGTAAGCAGGATGTGACTAGTGACACTTCAAGCAAGGAGTTAATAATCGGAATATCCGATGACAATAGTCATGGATATTTAACCTATTCCTAGAGTGTATTACAGTAATGTATTGGATAGTAGTGGATCTAGACTACTCTAAGGGCTCTGGACGTGCTATAGCATGATTGTACATAAGTGGAGTGACTAAAACTAAGATGCAAAACTAAAATGATAGACAAAGTTGCGCTCTAAGGAGATTGCTTGATTGTGGTGAGGACCTAAAGCACTTCTTCGAGTGCTTGTTTTTATAGGCTTGGAGAAGTGATTGCCATGTTGGTCTCTGTATGAATCTTGAATTGTGCAGCAGTCGTGTCCTAATAGAATCTGTAATCCTTGTTGTGTTATGCCACTGTGTATGATCTGCTTTTAATTTTATATTGGATTTCTGTTACTAGCTTCTAATTCCTTATTAGCTCTAAGAAAATATTGATTATCTCTAGGAAAATTTTCCTTTTCGCTTGATTTGAGATGATCATGCCATGGGTTAGTTGAATTGTGAAGAATCCGGCATTGGTAGGACTTTGGAAACTTCTTATTTGCGCTAGGGATCACACATGTCGCTTGTGCATTGATCACGTACTCTAAGAATAATGTTCACTCTTTTATGGAATAGAGGTGTCTATAGTTATGAGTGGGTCTCCTTTTGACGGGTTATGTGTTGCTAGAAGATAAGTATTAGCAATCCCTCTTGGGTAGAGCTATACACGAACTGAACCGAGTCAAGCTTGGCATAACGCAGCTCGATTTGGCCAACAGCCTACCCTAGCTAGAGTTTAGCTTGGCTCGGTCCTTGTGCTTGACCGTCCAACTCGACTCGATTTGGTCTACAGCTCGGGCCACTTCAAGCTTTTGAGCCCAGTTCAAGTTTGAGCTCTAGCTTTTAAGTTGAGTTGAGCTTGAGCATTTTCTTTTTAGTTTTTACACAGGCAGGCCCTTTTTATATTATATATAATATATTAAGTTATATATATAAATATAATATTATATAATTAAGTTATAACTCGAGCTAAGCTAAATCGAGTTGAGTTTAGGTTGAGCTTCGAGCTGAGGCGAGTTGAGCTCGATTCAAAAAAATTTTGAGCTTAAAAAATCAGCTCGGCTTAGCCCGAATCTAGCTTTCGAGTCGAGGTGAGTTGAGTTTATCCTAGCTAAGTTGAGTGAGTTAACCGAGTTAGCTCGGTTCATGTCTAGCTCTACTCTTGGCGCGAGTACATTTCCCTCCTGTCATTCATACATGTGTGCCGACATGTAGCCGTTTCTCACTGGACAATGTAGGCTACGCCAAGTTAAGTTTAAGGAGATATGATTAGGAAGAGGGAGAGATTGGATGAGATGGGATAATCTCTACCTCATCCAAATCTCCTCCGACCCCTCCCTTTGTAAAAGGACAAGTAAATTGGAAAAAAAAAAAAATCCATAAATGAGAATTCTCTAAGAGAAATTAGGGAGGAAAATATCTATCATCCATCTAGTCTAGCTCTAAATGATATAAGCTATTGATCAAAATTTGGAGACCATATTATTAACTGTGGAATTAGAGGGGTGATATATTTTCTCTTACTTTAATGGTTAGGCTGACTGTTGATCATCCATCTTTGGCTTCACACGTAGGTTATAAAGATTATGTAGATCTTGTCAAATCCTGTGGACCGACCCATTTGGCCGACTTTTTGATACCACATAAGATCTCGTTCTAGAGATTTCTAACCTCGGATGGGAGGGATGGGCACTTCAACCGTATTGTTTCCTCAACCCACAACACCTGTTATAGAGAGCCAATGCAACAAATTCTGTACGGCCCACCATGATGTTTTGTGACATCAACTGCATCCATTCATGCGCCTCTTCAAGTTATGATGTGAGCCCAAAAATTAAGCAGATTGAAAATTCAGTTGGCCATGACATTGAGACCTTCTTGCTGCCAAGGTATCAGATCAGGAGGAATTTTTTTTTTTTTTTTTTTTTTTTTTTTTTTTTCCGTTCATCCTGGTGGGACTCACCTTATGAAGGAACTCGATGGCATATAAACATCATGGTGGTCTCAGGAAAGCTTGAATAGCGGTGTTCCCCTCTCCACATTTTCCTTTGGCGTGGCTTGCTTAGTTTTGAAACTTGACTCATTTTTAGCTCACTTCCTAATATAAGCCGGTGAAACTGGAGGGAGTAAATATTAAGCCGACATCACAGGGCCCTAATGGGCTTTCATTTGCCCAGTAGGGAATCCGTGTCCTTCGCCTGTATACCTCCTAACTAAATACCACGGTCGATTTATCCGTTGACGTGGCAATTATCAAGGAACTCTGTACTTGCTTGCAAGTGCCAACAGGTCACACTTGCGACTAGTGGTTAGTACAAGTGTGGCCAACCTGGTGAGTGGACGGGTCTTAATTATTTTTGGACCAGGGCAGGTTCATGGCATGTGGCACACGCATGATTACTAGTTGGGATCTAACACATGAATTTTCTGTTCACATGCTTGCATTCCGCCCATGGTTTTTTACTCAGTGACCCCTCGGCACTCACTCGGGTTCAGGTGGTGTTAATGACATGCATCGGGGATTAATCCGCCAGAATCACCGGACTCAGGGTGAATTGGGGCTCGACTCGTGTCGTCAACCTTTAGTCAGGTATGAGTCAGCTCAGTCTATACTGAGTCTTATATTTAGAGTTTTAAAATTATTTATAAGCTTATAATAAATAATTTTATTATTTTACTTTTTAGAAATCTAAAAATATTCTGAGAAATTCCCTTGCTGAAAACAAGATTCGTCATTTTGCTGATATCAGAAATAATTTTACTTGCACATAAATGGTCTCTTGCCAGATACTTACATGCAATTGGAGCTGCTTTTGGTTGGCCTCACCAATATGAACATGTAAAATCCACTCCATCCAACATGTGCCTCTTCCATTATAGGCCCATGGCCCAAAAATCAAGCTAGTTTGTAATTCAGGTGGGCTAGACCAAGGAATCAATTAGTAGAGCAATGCCCACCCTTGATTTTTTATGGGGCGATGTGTATGTAAAATCTACTCTAACCATCAGATGTATCATTGCATGTTAGGCCCAGGGCCTAAAAATCAAGCTGGTCCGTGATTTAGGTGGGCCACATCAAGGAAAATAGTTAGGAGGGCTTAAAAATCAAGTTGGCCCATGATTCAGGTGGCCACATCAATAGAAATAGTTAGGAGATGGATGTCTGCCCTTCATTTTTTACAGGTCCTACTATGATGTGCATGTGAAATCGACTTAGACCATCAGATGCATCGCATATGTTAGGCCTTGAGGCAAAAAATCAGGTTAGCCTGTGATTCAGGTGGGCCACCTGAAGATAAATAGGTGGGAGGGTGGGCGCCCCCTTATACACTATTCTCGATCCTATGGCTCATCTGTATGATAGATGGGCGTAATTTTTGGACGTTGGGCCTAATATTGGGTGGGTGATGCATCCTGTGGCCCACCCAAGGCCCACCCAGTTTTGTTCACACGCACCTACGCAAGTCCTTTGAGGCGCAGTTTTGCAGGATGCACATACACATTCTCTTCTGTAAAACTTGGTAGATAAATCATTACAAGAGCCTTCTTCAGATACATCGACTACCATACTTCGCTACAATACTGGCCTAGTGTAGCAATGATGATCAAGTTTTCATTTTGTAATTTAAAACACTTGTAATCCTTTCAAATTGTAATTTGGGCAACTCCCACTCCCAACTCATTTAAAATTCCAAATCCTCCAACTGCTATACCACATCTACGAATCAGTAATCGCAGTGAGTAATAAAAAATAGGGGCGTCAATGGGCCGGGCCTGCGCATGAAAAATCAGAATTTTGAATAGAGTGTAAAATCAGCGTCGAGACCTACCCCAGGCCCGGCCCATTGACACCCCTAATAAAAAATCCAGAAACGGGGTATGAACCCTTCGATATCTGATGGAATACCCACAAAATGGATTTATAATTGTACATGTAAATTGTAAACACTATTTTGTGGATGGCCCACCAGTTACCGGAAGACTAGATCAACGGCAATCCTCATAAGCACTTCAACCTACCTTATTTCTAGCAGCTGCTTTCCAATCTCTTCGCCGGTGCAGACGTCCGTGAGCTTCGGTTGCACTCTCATTCACTGCAGGCTCTGAAGGTGGCCCCTCTTTCACGTGAGCATTGCATTCACTTGCTGAATCTAGATCAGTGACATGAAGTCCCAGCGGTATGATTTCTGGTGATTTTGACACATGAGCCTTTCGTGCATCTTTCTTCCAATCTCGACGGCGGCGATTTACGCAGACCTCGAATCTAATGACCCCCCTTGGTTGGAATTCGATTTGTGATGAAGCGGGTTGATTTCTTTGGTGTGCATTCCTCATATCTGCTTCAAGGCGCTTCCGAGCTCTATATTTACGTTGCCGCTCTCTGTTCTTCAGGCGGCGGGCCATAATGTCATTGCGAGCTTCCGGACTATAAACATCATCCATTTTGTACAAGGGCCGGAAAATCTGCACGCATTAGATTCAATGAGAAAAAGTGAATCATAAGGTCTCTCCAAATACAGATCAAATGTTTCACCGGCCTATCCATCCACCATTAATTTCTGTTGGATGCAACAAGAATCACAGAGGTGGCCCCACTGATGGGCCACGTCCACCTCAAAGTGGAGAAGCAGCCCATTCTAATCAAAGGGAAAGGAGGAAGGTTTATGTCAGGTGGGCAGCTGGTCAGAGAACTTTTGCCTATGGTCGTGAGAATTCCTATTTTGTATCTTGATTACTAGACAGGATTCTTAAAGGTCCCTCCGCATAGCTGGGCAATGCTAGGCCAGACCTTCCTTGGGATCTTTGGGTGGTGTTTGGACTTCGGATGATCCCTCTCTTGCAAATCCTATTAGCAAAATGCTAACACCCTCTAGTTTTGACAATGACAATGATCTTTCATTATTAGTGATGTAGAGCAGGCTGCAGACTTGTACTTGACACAAGAAGCCCAAATGGAAGTGGACGTAGTCCGTTAGATCTGGGCCCAATCCTATGTGGGGCATGATGTAATTGGGACCCAGGTGTGTCCAGATCAAAGAAGTTCATTCCGGACTAAGAAAGATTGCCGTTCAAAGTGTGAACCGTAAATTGACCATAACTTTTGATCCGGGATGAGTTATGGGATGCACGACTAATGAATTTTGAATGGAACGGGTCATCAAGGGCCAACGGGTCGCATTGCTCGGTTTTGCTAGAAAACGACTCATTCTTATTCAAAATTAGTGTTTTATGAAAATTTTACTGTTTTTAGTAAGTATTAGGATGGATGTATCTTTTAGCGTTAGAGTTTTAATATGTGATGTTTTCTTAAAATTTGCTTCTTATCATGCCAGGAATTATCTGGCAAAGTTAAATTATGACTCATTATTTTTAGTAAGTTTCACTACTTTTGAAAAAGTTTCAATTTACTCTTAATTATAGTTGTGTTTTATTATTTAAAGCAATGTAATCTCGTTTTAGACACAGACTTGAACAAAATATTTCAAATTTTCTTAGTTCTTGTGGATTCAAGAGCCATCACACCATGTGGATTCAAGGTTCATATCATGCAGAGGAGATGCTGTTCCTCCTCTTCCCTTCCACACTCTTCCTTGCGTCAATTAGCAAGTTGCATTTGGCTATGTTTTGGGCTACTAAGCATATAGAAATTATGATCTGTCTCCAAAGCCAGCATTACTCCCTAAGTTTAGAAGGGAACAATATGATCATTAAGGCTTGAATTGGTGCAAGTGAGCCCATGACTCAGTGATCTAGATTGATGATCTCATATGCCCCACCTTAGATGGGAGATTCCCCAAAAGTCTCCTGACGGAAAAATCTTAACCCTTAGAACAGTGGCCTGCAAGTAGGCGGTTAATAATAAATATAATGCACCAGTGTACCACATTCAATGAGATGTTCAGCTAATCTTCTCATATATGGTTGGATGCCAATGGTTGGATGTTTATAATCTTCTCATATATGAGATGTTCAGCTAATCCCCCATTCATGCTGGAAGACATCAGATCTGCTACCATGCCATGGGCCCCACATGCACAAACTCATAAAGTGAATGGAAAAAAATGGTCATGGATATATAAGCTCACCTTTAGTGCAGGGAATTCCAGTTGGACACCATGACTAGAATCTGCATTTCCTTGAACACTCGTTCCAGACATCTGAGTACAGCCATCTGGTTGCGGTATGGTTTGGCTTTTAGCTTCGAAAGATTCAGCATCTATAGGACTCCGATCATACTCAAAATGAGCAAAATCATTCATCACAAACAGCATTCACAATGAAATAGTTATAGTCTATCAGTACTTCAACAAGGTATTACCTTCATGGCATTTTTCAATGACCCCATTTCCAAAATCTGCACTTCTTTGAGCTCCGTCGCCACAATTTCCGTCCCCTTCTTGGTGTCTAATCTCATGCTCCCCTTGAAAGGTTTTTACGCTCTTTGGTTCGGCACCACGCCTCGATGTGGGAAGGTGATTAGCCACATTTTGCATGTCGAAGATTGTCGAGTCCACAGACGTTGCATTTTCTTCACGGCGTGTATTGTGGTCTCGACCGACATACGCATCTCTTCTAACTTTCTCTTCACGTTTACGGGCTCTATACCGTTGCTGTCTTACTCGATTCTTGAAGCGACGAATCTCTGCATCCATAGAACCTCTATCACATTGTCTGTTCATGCTAAGCACACCTGCAAGATCCACTCCATGTAAAATTGGGCACCAAAAATGGGTTCAACCGGTTTTCTCCAGCAGACAGGATGGGTTGTGTCAGACGTTCTTAGAACTTGTACCAATGGCTAAGATTATTACTTCCCCCAAATGGGTTTCTTTTTCAATTTATGTAAGGATAAAAAGGGGAAGTTGGGTTGTGGCTCAGAAAATCTCTGGACCAATGGGCTCACATCCTCAACTGAACATTCATGCAGGCCTGCTGGACAGATAGGAAGCAGCCTACCAAATTTGGACCCTTTCATGTATTAAGGAATTATACTACAGGTGATCCACATCTTTGCACAGTAGACAAGGGTTTTAAGTTCTGGTGAGTGTAGCGATTGTGGGCCCTGGTCTTATAAGAGAGAACATTGTTTGAATCTCATAAGATCCCAATGACCAATGCACAGATCCTTTTTAGTTGAACATGAAGCAATCGTTGTATTTCTCTTCTTCATTGTCGACCAAAAGGTTAAGATTGTCCTTGTCCTGTCAAGGAGATTCTCCAAGGGTTTTTCCTCCCAGGACGCTACAAAGAACAAACCAATGGTCTGGATTAGCAAACCATGGGACCCACTTTTCAGAATTCAAAATCGTGTATTCTATTAAAAAAGACGACACACCGGTTCCTCAGATGTAGCATGGAAGGGAAAAAAAAGAATGAAAAAGAAGCTCACCT
The DNA here is from genome assembly GCA_003013855.2 of Liriodendron chinense. Lineage (NCBI taxonomy): Eukaryota > Viridiplantae > Streptophyta > Magnoliopsida > Magnoliales > Magnoliaceae > Liriodendron > Liriodendron chinense. The sequence continues at coordinate 4,708,870 of PVNU02000637.1, read as the reverse complement.
TGAGATCCGACTCGTTGGAGGTAGATGAATTCGAATGCCAATGCAAAAGGAGTTTTCGGATCTGAAAAGGGGAGGAAGAGAGCAAGAGCGCTAACGGTTGAGATGAGAAAAAAGGAAAAAGAAAAAGAAAAAGAAGCTAGCGAGGATGTCGGGTTCTGGTATGGCATTGGTTGTGGTTGGGGGTACCCGAAACGGTATTTCCACTACTGGAGCGCATTTTATGACAAGAACAAGCCTTGGTCTTTCCTCGGGCCTGAATTATTTGGAAGAGAAAGGCTTCGATTACTCTGCCAGAGTAATAGTTGATACACAGGCACTAAAAATTATTAACGTCGCATGTTTGTAACTAAAACTAACCGCCAACGTAGTGTCCCCTGCTTAGATGGTTTCGAACTCCAGAATTATACTCAAATGCTGCTTTATCCCTTACATGAAGTTTGGCACCTTGGATTTGGTGGTAAATAGGAGTATTTCAAATCCATATAGCTGCTTTTTGTGTTTGGCAGATTTGAGGCAGTTGGAATCAGAGGTATTTCAAATCTCTCTTTTTGATGTGTATTGAAATCCTAATAAAATACTACGATTCTGCTGGAATTGAGAGGAAATGACTTTTTTGCATCCCGAAGAGCAGAGTCACACATGTAACAAAGATGTCTCTAAGCTACTAATCCATGGCACACATGGCACTTTTATGATACCCCAAAATAATTCAATTATCGGTTGCAATACTCAAATCAAATCAATAAAATGATTTGAACCATCCAAATGTTGGACATTTAAATGGACGGCATTTGTAGCCCACCCAAGGCTCAGAATTTCCTCTTTTTTGACCAAAGTATATATTTTAATAGGCTTATTATAGCCATTTTGTCAAATACCCCCCACACAAAAATTTAGAGTATGAAAGCTAATTTAGTTAACCAAATCTAAGTCATGTGAATATACCCAAAAACTCCAATGCCCTCAGAATGTAGGAGATTTGGATTCCAATGCATTTTAGCCAAACACAAATGAGAATTTGAAATCACCTTGATTCCAATGCAATTGTGATTCGGATTTCAATGAATTCCAAATCCAAGCTCCCAAAGGAACTATTAGATTAGTTGAAAAATAATCAACGGATCAAATTCTACAAACAAAATATATATATTATAATCATCTAACTTATTGGTTTAAGATTTATAATTAACCTGCAGTTGGTTCCTTGATTTGGACTGTCTATTTGGAGTTTGATGTGTGCCATGTAGATAATGTGAATCCCTGGGTATCTTTTGTAGACCTGGCAAGATTCAACCCTACCCTGCTCGACTTGTTTTTTTATTTTTTATTTTTTATTTTTTATTTTAAGGTTGGAATATTTGATCCAAATTTAATTTTTTGGTTGACTCGACCCGACCCGAATTTTTATGGGTCGAGTTAAGGTTAAAGGTGACCCAACCAAAATCATATAGCGGTTAAGCAGACTATTATATATTGATTTGCTTATTAATTAAATAATACAATTTTTTTTTTCTCACACACCCTGCTGGGAACAGTCCACATGTCTATTAATTTAATAAACATGTGCACACCAATGATCACATTTTATGACATGTAGAACTAAAAAGGTGGCTAATGGTTCATAAAATAAATTAATAAAATTATCTTAATGGTTATATTTATTTGATAGTTGATAGGAATTTATTGGACGGTTAAAATGAAAGGATCAAATGCTTCCATTTCAATAATTGTGTCCACAATTTAACTATTTAAAAAATTAAATATCAAATGGTCTTGTTGTTTTAATCCAAGTAAATATCGTTACCCTCAACTTGCTGCGATGGCTCGAGATATATTGTCTATTCTTATTTTAACTGTTGCTTCCCATTTAACATTGGAGGAATGATCCTTGATAAAACTTGGAGTGTTATTACATCAAAATGTTGAAGCATTAATATGTACAAGAAATTGGTTGTATGCTTCAAAATGTAACTAATTTCATTACCAAAATTAATTCTATTTAATATTTTGTTTGTGCATGAAATAAATTATTATTTTTCTTTTTCAAAACAGGTAAACTAATTGATAATAATATTAATGAGGCGATAAGCATCGACGTGTCTAAAGCATCATCCGATCACTTTAATTAACGGCGTTAATGCTTAAAGAGGTATGCTTTAAATTTACACTTCATTTTATCCATTTTTTTCTTTCAGTATTTGTGTAAGAGAAATACTCTATAAAAAAAACTTCAGCTTATATATATAACTCTGGTGGGCCGCAGCAGAAAGCAAGAGGCAAATCAAGGGAGGAAACTGTTTCTTTCTTTCATGGCCCATCAGAGTTTTAGATCAGGTTGAAAGATGGGCCCGAGGGGTTTTTTGAGGTGCTGCATCACATGGACAGCTCAGATTTTGGGTTTACATCATGTGCGATGAGCCATGAAAAAGTGCTCATGAGTCTCTCTCACGAGAAGTGCCTAGGTGAGCATTCCTCTCTCTCTCTCTCTCTCTCTCTCTCTCTCTCTATATATATATATATATATATATATATATATATATATATATATATATATATGAATGCTGACCTGCTCACTTCTCTCACGAGAACTCGTGAGCACTTTTTTTATGGCTCATCACACATGACGTGAGCAAAAAATTTGAGCCGTCCACGTGATGTAGCACCCCAAAAAACCACCAGGGCCCATCTTTCAACTTGTTCCAGAACTTTGGTGGGCCATGAAAGAAGGAAACAGTTTCCTCCCTTAATTTTCCTCTTGCTTTCTGCTACGGCCCACTAGAGTTCTGGATCACGTTAAAAGATGGGCTTTAGAGGTTTTTTGGGGTGTTGCATCACATGAACGGCTTAGATTTTGAGCTCACATAATGTGAGATGAGCCATGAAAAAGTGCTCACGAGTTTCTCGAGAGAGAAGTGCCCAGGTGAGCATTCCTCTCTCTCTCTCTCTCTCTCTCTCTCTATATATATATATATATATATATATATATATATATATATATATATATATAAATGCTCACCTACGAACCATCTCTCACGAGAACTTGTGAGAGAATTATGAGGACTCATCACACATGATATGTCCTCAAAATCTGAGCTGTCCACGTGATACAACACCCTTAACAACCTCTAGGGCCCGACTTTCAACTTGATCCAGAACTCTTGTGAGCCATAGAAGAGAGTGAGAGGCAAATCAAGGGAGGAAACTGTTTCCTTTTTCCACGGCCCACTAAACTTGTGAACCAGGTTGAAAGTTGGGCCCTGGGGGTTTTTCGTGGTGCTGCATCACGTGGACAACTCAGATTTTAAGGACACGTCACATGTAATGAGTCCTCAAAATTCTCTCACGAGTTCTTGTGAGAGATGGTTTGTAGATGAGCATTCCTCATATATATATATATAGGCACTTACGTACGTATTAAACATAGATGGTTTGGTTTTCAATTGAATGCTAATGTTATATGCATCTAGGTTAACTTATAAATTAGTTAGTTGACCGGTAAAATGCGGGTCAACTCGACCTGACCCGGTTTAATTTGGGTTAGGAAAATCCAAGTTGAGATGGAAATGACCCGACCCGAACTCGACCCGGCCCATTGCCACCTCTAATCTTCCGCAACACTACTCGGAATCTGGATTTGCTGAACCTGTTAACATGCGCACCCAGTGTAACACGCACCATGCTGTCAATTTTTTTGGGTGACTCGACCTGCAGCCATGGTTAAAAGACTCGAGGACTGGGACTGACTCGTTGGTCACGAGTTGAGTTGTGACTCACCTGAGCCAGGCCGATTCAACCTGCAGGTTCGCCTGATTTGGGGCCGACTCATGGTAGTGAACCGGATTGGGTCCAACCAACTCCGCTTAGCCTGAGTTGCATCAGACACGTTTGAGTCTTAAAACCAGGTCTCCAACTGGGCTGGCCCATTACATCGTCCTGTACGACTCATTGATCAGTGTTTAGACATGCACCCAGGCTAGGCTTAAGTCATATGAGAAGAGAGATATTCAGATCATGGCCCCACGCATAAAACAGGCCGGTCAAAGCATGCGCGATTTTCTAGTTTTATACTAGCAATCATTTTGAAACATACCTTTCCACTCAAGCACCTGAATCACTTGGAATTGTTTGTGCCTCCGCTTCATGATTTGTACAACTACAGCTTATATTAGTTGTTGGGGCTCATTGTTAGGTAATACAAACCATGGATATGGTAGACTTCACACTATGGATACCCCATACACCAAAAATGAGTGGAACAGGTATGACTTAAAAGGAAAGTCAGGATAAAAATGGCAAGGCTGGAAAGTTCAATGTGTGGCAAAAATTACTCAACATATATTATCACTTTCAATAGATTTAACTTTGTGATAGGTTATAGGAATTGCCTATAAAAAAAAAAAATTCATTGAAAAGTTAACCATGAGGCCTACAATCTTTCAGTGAACGAAAGTTGAGCGGCTCTTCATGGCTTTGTAGTATAAGGTTAATTGGAGAGTTAAATTTCAATTCAAAGTCGTTTTCTAGTAACTTTTGAGTTTACTATTTTTTTCTAGTCTAGCTCTAACTCAAAAATCATTTTTGAGTCATGCAAAGTTACGTGAGCTTGAGTTGATTTAGTATGGTTGAATTAGGAATCTTAAGGCTTATATAAGCTATATCTGATATTTTGTAGAGAAAACAATTCATTATAATCAATTTTTTTCTTCTTCTAATTTTAGAGATATCAAGCTATATGTGTTACTTTGCAGAGAAAACAATTCATTATTTTTAATTTCATTCCATTTTCAGAGATTCCTTCTCCTCGTGTCAGAGGAAGAAGACAATACCTTCTCCTTCCCTTTCACCACCCTATTTCTAGGATTAAAAAAAAAAAAAAAACAAACCCAGCAATTGTATCTGTGGCATCACCGTTGAAGTATTGAATTCTTAGATTCACTTGTTTGTGGCTGTTCCGGGCGGGCCGGGCTCGAGCACAGGTCCTTACCTCATTAGGTCAAGAATGCACCCGTCTGGTTGCAACCCCAGTTCTATGATAGAAAAGATGTAATATTTAATTGTGTCATTGACGCAATTGAAGCTTATCCAATGTCCCACCACACCCTTCACTTCTTGCTAATTCATTCATATGAGTAAGAATATCATTATCATCTTTTAATTGACCAGATGCAATTATGCAAAGCATATCCAACCGTCTATAGGATTGCACCACAACTCCAATATTGGGCCTCCCCCAAATTAGATTTGGTTAAGTAGTCTGTTTTTCGTTTATTGGATTTGGTCCAGCTACTTCCTTTTGTGTTTACTGCCCATGAGGTGTCCACCAATCTGCTAGGTGAGATCATACTCTTAATGTAAATTTTGGGTTATGGTCCATCTATTGTGGGTCCTACCATTTGCACGATCCAGACTATAGGTATATGCCACGTGCCACGTGTAGTGTAACCATAGTTGTGGTGTGATGCCTGTCCAATCATTTCAATTGCCATGGAGCTCATAAAGAAAAAGTATTATTTGTGGTGTTTGACAATGGGGCAAGATTTTATATCTTACATTCCTTGCCGTGTCTTTTAAATGAAATTACCAGAGCTGTGATAATATCGCTTCTCAGATAGGTGGGGCCATTTTTAAGCGACTAAGACCCGGTATGATGAGTAGACCCACCTGATTTTTTAGATTAAAAAATAAATATTATCTCGAATCATTATTACGAATTTTATGATAACTACAACAAGATGAGCTCATTTTTCGGCGCCAACCAAGCGGGTCCAAAACATATCATATTATCCTCTCTTTTTTTTTTAACGGTTTATCTAATTATATATACTTGACAGTCAACTGTTTTTGTGTCCAACCGTTGTTTGAATGGCCACTGATCCAATGGTTGCGATTGTCTAGTAGGTGTATTTTCAAACATAAACCAGGATCTTCAGTACGTGCATACCTGATTTGCTCATCAAGCTGCTGTTCATACTGTAGAGAGATGTCGCTCTACCATATCAGGTTCGTCCGCTTCTACAGTTGAATTCTGGAGATTTTTACCATTACAAACCTTACTTTTCATCAAAATTTGTCAGTAGACCTTCAAAACTTTAGTTTCTATTCATATACTTATGGGCTTTTTTTCGGACGAAAATGCCCTCACTTTTTTTGTTCTATTCCTTTCCAACTCCAAAAAACCCATCCTCTCTTCATTCTTCTCTTCGGCTAAACTAAAAAACCTTCAAAAATCCATCTTCTTCTTCATTTTTCTTGCTGAAAAAACTCATATTCTTCTTCTTTTTTCTTTCCGAAAAAGCTCTTCTCCATTTTTCTTCTGGAAAAAACCTTTCTTTTTCTTCGTTTTTCTTCTTGAAAAAAAAAAATCATTCTTCCTGAAAAATCCTTTGTTTCTTCTTCGTCATTGAATCCTCTCTATACTTATTGTATATTCGACGAGCAACAAATACGTTATAATATTCAATGTACTCCAATTCTAACGAGTATAGGTACAACGAAATACAATCGAGTACTTGTTGAAATTCCAACAAGTACTTTGTTGCTACGGTTAAACTCCCTTGTGTGCTTTACGTCTAACTAACTGTAGCCATAGAGTACTTGTTGAAATTTTAGTCAAATTTAATTATACTTGTTGAAATGTTTTTGTACTCATCGAATTTTCAATGAGCACTCATTGAAATGTCTCTGTGCTCGCTGAATTTTCAACTAGTACAATACTTTTTCAAATTCCAATGAGTACTCTATAGCTACAGTTAATATCGATAGCTGTTTTTTATGGCTAACCGTAGCCATAAACTAGTCATTGAAATTTTAACAAGTACTTGGTTAAATTTCACTGTACTTGTTGGAATTCAATGAGTACTCATTAAAATGTCCCTGTACTTGCTGAATTTTCAACAAGTACTTGTTGAAATATTCTTATGCACGTTGAATTTTCCGACACCTGTACTCGGTGAATTGACCAATAGTGCTTGTTGAATTTTTAATGAGTACTTATTGATATAACCCTGTGCTCGTTGAATTGTCGAACACCTGTACTTGTTGAATTGCCCTGTGCTTGTCGAAATGTCCCTATGCTCAATGAATTTCAACGCATACAGTTGAAATCCAACAAGCACAACGTCAATTCTCAACAAGCACATGGTGACTCATACACATTCTCAAACACATTTAAACACATTCAAACACATTCTCAAACTTTTCAACATTTTTTTTCATTGTGATATTTCAACAAACACGTTGTATTCAAATTCGAAATACAATGAAGGTTGGTTAAAATTTCCAAACATTTTTCACATACACTTTACAACAAACATGTCGTATACATATTAGACATTCATATTAAAAAAAAAAACATTCATAAAAAAAAAAAAAACAAAAAACAACATTTGGAAATCTTAAAATCTTGATTTCCTAAAGAATATGAAAAAAAAAAAATACCTTTTTTCGATAGAGGAGCCATAATCATCGTCTATAACTGAAGATTTCCAGAAAAAAATGAAGATTAGAGCGTAGAAATGAAGAAAATTGAAGATGAAAAATAGAGATACGTTTTCGAATGGTGAAGGGCAATTCCATCCGAAAATTTACTCTATGTCTAGTTTAGGAAACAAGGTATGGAGGAGTTTAACAGGGAATAATGGTTAAAATGGAGGTTTACAGTGGTAAAAATCTCTAAATTCTTTGTACGTTTTCACAGCACCAACTTAAAAGCCATGGCAATTGCCGACGATTTCTAATGGTAGAGTTCTCCACGTTAGACTTTTGTCCTGACCGGAATCGTCTAGTGTCGTTGGCCAACTACTAAAGGACCGAGCTCGGACCACTGTTTTGTGAAGGGCATCAATGGCGGATGGGCCTCAGTTGACAATATTCCACTTTGAATGGTTCGCTTTTTGAACGTGGCTTGACCGTCTAATATTTGACATGTATCTCATGGCCATCAGTAAATCAAAACAACATGGTCCTTTTCCTAGTGACATGTATGAGCTCGATCCCTAGGGCAGTTAAGGTGGCAGACTGGTCTGTAAGGATTTTGGGTCTGACCATCCTTTAGCTGGACTTGTAGTGGAATACTAGGCCCGAAGGCTGGGCTTAAATCTAAAATTTAAGCTTGTTTGATACCCGACCATCCTGGGCTTCTTCAAGAGCCCGTTAGCACAAACCGAGTCTAGCTTGCCCGGCTCATTTAGGATTTCAATGGCATTATTTTCATGTATCATGCATGATGGGGCACACGAAATGAATGGCCATATGTTGCACAAAAGTAAGTGGCTGCCTCCGGTTTGGGCCGTGCATGACAATTATGAGCTCAGCTTATCTTGTTTGTTTGGGCTTATCACAAGCTTGTCATGTAGAGGGTGTAGCTGACTTTTACTTGTCAAAGATGGATCAGAAGAAAGACCATAAGAAGACCACAAAGAAAGAGATGGAGCTGATGAAGATATTGTAGAAATAGCTTCAACCAACCGATCGCTCGACTGATTGTTCATTGCCCAAATCGGTCCCGACCAGTCCGAAAACTGATCGAATTTCCAGTGTTCGAAGTCCAGACTCACTGGACCGTTTTGACCCACAACTAACTGGTCGCTCGACTGATCGCTCGGCCGGTCGAGTTTCTCTGGCCAACAATCTGTTCTCTCTAGACTGTTTTGGCCACATCCGACTAGTCGTGGCCCACGGCCAACCTGTCAGCAGTCGCGCAGTTTCTCGTAAGAAACTTGCTATTTTGATTTCAAACTTCAGTTTTTACATATGATTTCTTCTATTTTCATTATTAGGGTTTGTGATTGACATCTAAACTATATAAACACTTTTATTTTCGTACTGAGGATTGATTATCCAATAATACTACAGTTTTCTTCAAGAGTTTTCTCTGTTACTCGTGTTCTTCGAGTGCCCCTTAAGAAATCAATGAAGATTGAGTTGCTTTGCTCGATAGGTCCGTAGATTCAGATCATTTTTCCTACGAGAGAGATAGTGATCGATCTCGGTTCACTAACATCTGTGCCAAGTTGGTATCAGAGCGAGGAACAACCTCGGGTGATGGCTTCTAGTAATGGACAAGGCAACAATCCCATTGACGGTGATCAGGGGATTCTCTATCTAGTGGAGAAGATGGACTCTCTCCAGTATTCGTTTGAGACGTCTATGCAAGGGCTGCAAGTGTCTCTCGAACTTATCATGACATCTTTGGCTCCGGCTCAAGTTGAAACACAACCACCGGTAGTTGCGGTGCGAAATAACTTGATCTTTCGCCAGGCCCTTCCAGCAGGTAACCATTGCTGAAGATTCAGATAATAGCGAGGATGAAGGTGTAGGAGCCCTCGCACAGCGACCCATAGGCGGTAATGATCACGGAGACTGCGCTGAGTGCGACTATAGAGGTAAGGCTTCCAGCTTTTAATAGGTTATTACGGATTGAAGAATTCCTCGACTGGTTAGCCGAAGTTGAGAATTTCTTCAACTATATGGATGTTCCAGAGGAGAAAAAGGTGAAACTTGTTGCGTACAAGTTGAAATCGGGAGCCTCTGCATGGTGGGAGCAGTTACATGTTTCTCGGGTCCGTTAGAACAAACTGCCCATTCGATCATGGCCACGGATGAGGAAGCTCCTTTGTGCGCGGTTCTTGCCCTGTGACTACGAGCAAGTGCTCTTCCAACAGTACCAAAATTGGCGCCTAGGGCAATTGGACCATTGATGAATACGCAGCCGAATTCAATTGCCTAGCCACCGATAATGACTTGTCAAAAATGGATGCATAGAAGGCTGCTAGGTTTATTGGTGGTTTGAGAATCAACATTCAGGATCGCGTGCAAATGCTTTTGATATGGAACATTAAGGATGCCATACAATACATCAATCGTGCGGAGACGACTCTCACTTGGATGCCTACGCGCCCATTCCCAGCCCCTCGCATGTCTACTTTGACCTCCACATCTGAGACGCCGCCTACGAAGGTGGGGCCCACATGAAAGGTGGGCTCCACATGATGGACAATTAATAATAGCACATGATAGGCAATTAATAATAATGGGCTCCACATGATGGATGATCCGTGGGCCTCACATGATGGACAATCCACAACAAACGCTGGCCTAATGAGATTGGCCCATATCCAAGGTGGGCCCCTGCATGATGGATGGCCCACGTGGGAGGTGGACCCACACTTTGGATGGTCCACATCAAAGGTGGGCACCACATGATGGACAATAACGTTGATGGTAGGCCCTACATAATGCTAGTGCACATTAAAGGTCGGACCCTAATGCTAAATGACCTACATCCAAGGTGGGCCCCACATGATGGACAACCCATGTTAGTGGGGGCCGCACAATGAACAATCCACATCAAAGGTTGGCCCCACATGATGGACAATGGATGTGAGGGGGACCAAATAGACTTGAAGGATGATTACTTATGATGTTGGAAAACAAACATGCTTTTCTACTTTTTGGATGATAAGTAAGTTCTTTACCAAACATACTTTTTGGATGATTAAGTAGAAACTAAGATAAGTTACTTATCTAATAAGTAGCCTATCTTAAGTAACTTACAATCCAGATGGGCCCTTAATGTTCACCGAGCTTAAGCACTTAAGATAAGGCTTAGATGATGATATCAATTATGATGAACAAAATCTTGAATGTTCGATTTTTAGGCTAAAATGTTACCATTGAGAACACCCAATTATGAACGTCTCAGATCACATGTATATGTCACATTGGCAGGTGTAGTTAGCCTAATGTACGTCACTTAAGATGGGTCATCTGGAATTAGTATTCCTCAAACCCAAAATACTACTCAAAAGGAGAAATAATATGATAGAGATGCCACCACCATGTTTAGGATAAGTGTCGTATATCAAGGGGCTGGCGGTAAATTGGGACTGTCCCACATCATGTTTGCACTATTTATGGCTCTAAGGTTGGATGGACACAAACATCCAATCAGCTTCCTTTAAAGGGACTTGAAGAGACATAGAAATACCCAACAGTCACACTCTTGGCAAGAAAAAGTTAATTAGGTAAGTGATGGTTGTGATTGCAATCAATAAGGCTTTTGTATCATGGCCATACACAATATACTTCAATAAGTTATCCGTGTAGGCTATGAAAACCATCTGCAGTTACTAACTTGATCAACGAGCCATGTGTGTCTAATTAGACTTCACATAAAACATGAGGGATAAATGAGAGGATGAAATAATTGATATTCTCTCTCTCTCTCTCTCCCTCTCTCTCCCTCTCTCCTACGCCCTTCTTGTTTATAACTTCTCTCTCTCTGCTATACCCTTCTTGTTTATAATTTTTCTAAAGCAATACAACTCATATTAAAGAAAAAAGAAGAAGAAGCTAACTTAGACTAAAATTTAAAATAAAACTTGTGAAAAAAATAAAAACAAAATAACAACTAAACCTAATCCTAGTTGTACTATGACTTGGCAATCAAGTTTACTAGACTTGTAACAACCTCTTTTAAATTTGACTCTGTTATTCCAATCATCGTCTTCAACCTAAGAAAGTCGATTGTCTGCCTCTAATGCCTTTGTAAACACATCCAAGCTCTATCTCATTTTCTTTCATGAGATAATGCATACAATAATGCTTGATGTAATGTATTTGCTTCTATGATTAAATAATAATTCTTTATATCTATGGGAGCTTCAACTATAAGGGGTTGTTTGTTTTGTAATTTACGAATGTAAAGACCTGGAAATAACTAATAATTATTTATCATGTAATTTATTAATGCCTCACAGCAGTCGCATGTGCACGCATGTGTGAAGTTACTCCCAAGGTATATTCTTATTTTTCAATACAAATGATTAGTGATAATTTTAATATAAAGGTATAGTTTTTTTAAACAACAGTCCAATGTAGTACAGTAATACTAAACTAAAGTCAATTAAGAAAAATAACTTAATAAAGGTAAGAAAGGAATTTTTTAGATTTTTCAAATCTATTTTCCAAAACTTTTTTTAAACCAACACCAATGACCAATGCCAATTCTTCCCCGCTATGGGATTTTTAGCCAGCTCCGACATGGTCTGCTCGGTCAATGTGTTGGTCGTGTCAGTCCCTGCAACGAAGATGTCCTTTCAGCCACATAACACTCTCCTTGGTACTTGAAACAAGCTGGGTTGAAACTGGGACTGGCGCACTAGATATGTCCCAGTCCAATAACGATCTGGATTAGATTTGGGCAAGTTCAAAAACCCGTTTCATGGCCCAATTGTTGTATTTAGCATCCGGGTCTGTTTCATACCGATGGCCATTTGAGTTGGCTCACCTTGGCCTGGCTCATTTAAAACTATGCGTCTAACTAGCACTAGGGCTGTCAAACGGTCTGGTTCAGCTTGGGTAATAAGACTACTTGTACCTGGGCTGATCGGGTTCAGATCTTGTGAAATCCCAGTTCTTTCATGTCCTAGTCTCATATTTAATTTGGTACCCAAACCTGGATGCTATGGGGTCAGGTATCCATCACACACCTATCGGGTCTTTGGATCTTGGTTTCAAGTTGGGTTTGCTATTTTGGGCTGGGCTAGGGCTGGACGATTATCCCATTAGAGGCGTTATACGGGCTTAATAATATGCTGAAAATACATGCTGGGCCTGAGAAGGGCTTGGCCCGACCCTAACCTGGCCTGTTGAACTTGAAACCCCTTACTCAAAACTCCAACTGTACCAAACTAGCAAACGTGGAGATTGAAATGCCCACTGTTGAAACCTTCTTGGGCCCCAGAGTGACTTTGATATACCATCTAACCCGTTCATAAGATGATTCCCACATGGACGAATGAAAACGGAAACATCAGCCTGATCCAAAACTTCTGTGGCCCCATGGAGGCTTCAGCGGTGAGCGCTCAATTTCAACTGTTTTCTGTGGTGTGATCCCCTTGAGTTCTGGATCTCTCTCGTGTTTTGTTCATGTCCTAGAATGAAAAGACAAGACCGATGGACGGACTGGATATTTAAAAAACAAATTATGGTGGGACCTACAGAGCTTGGGGTTAATTACAGGATGCAGATTGGGTCCCACACTGGAAATCGGATTGCGTACTGAGTTACTCAGTACGTTCTTATCGTACTGAGTAAACTCCGTTGGGCTCACTGTGAATATATGTGGTTTATCCACGCCGTCCATCCGTTTTTCCACCTTATTTTATTGAACCTAAAATTGAAGCATATCCAAAGCTCAAGTGGACCATGCCACAGGAAACAGTGGGAATAATAATTTCCACAGCTGAAAACTTCCAAGGCCCACAGTGATGTTTATTTATCATCTAACCTGTTCATAAGATTACACAGACATAGATGAAGGGCAGAAAAAAAAAAATCAGCTTGATCCAAAACTTTTGTGGCCACCAAGAATTTTTCAACGGTAGACATTCAGTTCACGATTTTACTGAAGTGTGGTACACTTTGAGGATTTTGATGTGCTTCAGTTTTTGTACTCCGACCCTAAAATTATCTTTTAATATGGATGGAGGGAGTGGATAAAATACTTAAATCACAGTGGGCCCCACAGTTTACTCAGTACGCTTAGCGCACTGAGTTACTCACTACGCAATCCGCTTCCACAGTGATGTATGGCTTGTATCCACACCGTTCATCTTATTTTTCCGTATCATTTGAGTAAGTGTGCCCAAAACTAATGCAGATATTAGACACAACTGGATCACACATTCGGGATTAAACTCTTACCGTTGAAAACTTCTTGGGGGCCTCAGAAGTTTTGGATGGAGTTGATATTTGTGCTTTCTTCATCCAGGTCTACCTGACTTTATGAACAGGTTGGATGGCAAATAAACATAACGGTAAGCCCTAGAAAAGTTTCAACGGTGGACCGTCATTATCATCAATGCTTACTGTGGTGTGGTCCACTTGAGAATTGGATCTTTCTAAATTTTGGTAACGTACTATAAAATGACACATAGAAATGGATGGACAGTGTAGATAAAATCTATACATCACGGATACCCACTCAGAGCCGTGCCCGTTCCGAGCTTGCGATGGGCGGGTGTAGTACGCAATCCGGGTTACAGGGCAAGTCGTGTATGAGCCCGAGCAACTCCAAAACAGGACGCATAGGGTTAGGGTTTGAAAACGAGAACAAAGGAGAGATTAGATTTTCATCAATGGCGGACGAAGACTACAACGAGGACATCGGGGCGTATGTTTCACTCTCTCTCTCGATCCTTTTCTCCCTTTGATATCATTTTCTGTGCAGTGTTTGTGCTATTTCCTCGCTGAAAATCTAAACGACGGATGACTATTAGGGTTTTGGTTTTCCTTTTCACAATTCACGGAGAATCCTTTTTTGGTTTTGGTTGTCTGTTTTCTGTACATCTGGGAAACGGGAACCGCGATTGGTGGATTGCTGTTTTCTGCCGTTTTTTTTCTCTCCCTCAAATCAAATCAACCCTGCCTCCGTAGAGCCATCCAAATATACTTTTTTCTAAGATGGCATTGAGAGATGAACTGTTCTGAAAAACCTGCTGAAAGCTTCTAATATCCAATAAAATGCTGATAATTTTAATAGCATCGAAGAATTCCTTTTGGCCCTTGATATCTTGCGGCCATGTACTGGAGAGAGTCTTGGCCAATTCGTAAGATCGTTCAATGTAGTTGAAATAATTGAATTTTGGGTTGTTTGGTCAAGTGACGGAAACTCAATAGAATTTCAAAACTGTCTCAAGGTAATCATTTCCTTCTTTTTTTTTTTTTTGATCGTCTGAATATTCAGTAGCTAAGACCATTCCAATGCTCCTTTTCACCATGCATAAACCGAACCGACAAAGTTCGGCTTGGCCATCTAGGCTTTGGAGGGGTCCTTTTGATAAACTTTTGGCTTTTCCACTTGATTGCGACTACTTGTTGAGTATGATTGGTCCTTGTTTTAGTCCACAAGGGTTGTAGAACTTGATGACCTTCGAGCACTCAAGAAAATTTCCTCCTATGGTCTGACTCTATTGTCAAAATTAGACTCATTTTTGGCCTTCCAAATATGCTAGCAAGTGAAATGAAGGATCACTCTCTAGAGGAAGTGAATTTGGTGGTTGCCCCTTTCATGTTTCCACCATATCTAGGAATCATTAAGAGGACATAATTGGAATCACTGTCAGCTAGTTCTAGTGTTCTACAAACCTTTTGCAAGATTGTAATTAAGGAACAGATGATCAAGCACTCCTCAACTCCACAGTCAATTAGATCATATGCTTTCTTCTTATTCAGCATAGGCAATTTGTGATGGGCCACCTTCCATAAATATTTGAATCTATAGAGTACGTGGAAAGTTTTAGATTCTCATCCATGGGAAGTTTTGGGTACTATTTTTCTAGCTTGACAGCTAACCTTAATGTAAAGATCCCTTTGGGTTCCATTTTCCGACAGTGAAAGTCAGCACTCTGCTTGGGATTTGAATTGAAAAGATCTCCTTAGCTACACCCATATTCCACAAAGATCAAATTAGGTCTTCATTGCAGCTGCTAGTCGACAACAAAAAGTCACTAATGAGATCATGCTCTGGGCTGCCTAAGGTTTTGTGAAATAAGACTTGTGGCATCCCTGTTCGAAGGGATCCACTTATCTTTCCAGATGCTGATGCAATTGGCTTCCCTATTTGCCATAAGGATTCCTCGGGAAGCAATGTTCGTTGTTCAAATGGCCTTTTGGATATATCAGTGATAAGAGAGGCTCAGGCACTGCTTAAAAGTTTTCCTTGAGAGATGTTTCTTCCTTAGTATCATAATTCAAAGTTCATATTTAGCAGAGATGAATCTCCAAGATAGCTTCATGATTAGAGCTTTGTCGAACATTCTAAGTAGGTGAATTTCAAGGTCCTGGGTTCTCTAGGTTTTGTGATTGTTTTCCACTTGATGAGTTAGGTAACCTAGTTATTGTTTGAGCTTCAAAGGAAATTCCTCTGGAGGCCTTTAATCCACTTTCTTGCATGAAAGGACAATTGTAGCCATGATTTGGTAAGGAAGCCCAACTGTCATTGCTTTGATGAGCTGGACTCTTCCTGCTTGCGACAGTAATTTGCTTTTCCAAGCCTTGCGGTTCTATGCTGTGCGCATATGCGATCACACAATCGCAGACCAATGTTGTCGAACTGCACATGCGGTTTTGTGCTGTGCGCATATGCAATCACACAATCACACATGCGGTTGCATATTTTTTTGTGAAAGATAAAAAAAAGAAAAATTAAGGGAAATTTTGAAAAAAAAAAATGTAAAAAAATATAAGAACTTAGGGGAAACTTCCCTGAGTTAATAGACAACTAATACAGTAATTTTACATGTATAAAATTAGTTTGTGAGAAAAAAAGTCAATTAAAAAAATGAATGAAGTACTTCGAATTCAACATTCAACAATATGGTAATTTTGAATGTATAAAATTAGAACTTAGGGGAAACTTTCCTGAGTTAATAGACAACTAATACAGTAATTTTACATGTTTAAAATTAGTTTGTGAGAAAAAAAATCAATTAAAAAAATGAATGAAGTACTTTGAATTGAACATTCAACAATATAGTTAAGTAACAAAACAATCAATAACCTATTTATTGTACAAATACAATTTTGAAGTCACATATTAATGCTTATTATTTATACACTATAACATTAACACTACTTACAAGTTGCAACTTATAGTTACAAGTTACACTGTTTTAATGTTGCTTGAAGCTTGATTCTTGATCTTCCAAGAGAGAGAAAAACTTCTCTTCTTGAATGATCTTCTTGCTTTAATCTTGTAGATAAGTAGGAAGTAGGAACTTGGTTGGAAGTAGAAACTATGTAAGGGAGAGATTATACCGGCACTTGGAGTAAAAGAGAGTAAAGAGAGTTTTGGAATGATAATGTTGCAAATGGAGGAGGTTTGGGTGCCTTTTTATAGGCAAAAGTTTGATTTGTTGCAATAATAATAATAATGTTCCAATGGTCAGATTTCTGACAGTTGACAGATATGCGACTACCTATGCTGTAGGCAATCGCATATCCTCACATATTTTGCATATGTGATCACATATGCCATCATGGCATATATAATAAAAATGTGCCAATGGTCAGATTTCTGACCGTTGACAGATACGTGATTGCATATGCTGTATGCAATCATATATCCTCGCATATTTTGCATATGCGATTGCAAATGGGAATTTGCATGTGCGATCGCTTATACGAATATGGAGTCGCATTTAAAACACTGCAGGGGGTTGAGGCCTAAACCAAACCCCATGGTACCCAAATATTGGATTGGAGGCACTCTGATTGAAACACCAAAATTGCTCACTGAGGCCCTTCTCACTCTGTCATTAGTGTTTCCAGAGAAAATGGCAACCAACTTGTCACAATTAATACTTTGCCCAGCCTCAATATTGTACAAATTTAGAATGATCAATATCTTTTCACATCTCCTCTTGTGGCCTTTAAGAAAATTAATGTGTTGGTTACAAAAAGCAAGTGAGAGACTCATGGACCACCTTTGTAGATTGGAACCGACATAATCTCCTTCTAAGCGATGGCCTCAACTAAGGACACCAAATTTGATGGGATAGATATTTGTTCCCCTCTTCATATCAATTTCCACAAAATTGTTTATCGATTTGAAAAGGTTGACCTCGACCAAGGTGTCCCATAACGGTAATGGTGGCCATAACGGCCACCACTGTTATCGTTACAATATGGGCGGTAACTGGCCGTTACGGACCCCGTATCGGCCGATACGGCCCTTTTTTATTAAAAAAAAAAAAACTGTTATAAGACCGTTACGGGGCCGTTGCGGTCCGATACGGGGCCATTACGGCCCCTTTTTTCTGTAACGGCCATTACGACTGTTTCAACCCCGTAATGCGTAACGGTCATGACCGTTTCCGTTACATATCGGCCTATACGGCCAATACGTAACCGTTTTGGGATACCTTGACCTCAATGCTCATTCTAATGAACTAGGCCCTCTTCTGATTTCCTTGGTTTCATCACTCTTAAGCAATCTTCTGACTTATCCTGTGACTGTGGATTTTCAACATTCCATTGGGAGGTTTTTGGATATGATCTATATAACTGTATATATTATTTACCATATTAACTTGGAAGAAATTCAATTTTCACCATTAGAGCATCAGGTATTGTTTTGTTGTAGCCCATGGATGGTCGAAGATATCATTCATGTCTTCCATATTGGTGAACTTGAAAACAAAGAAGTTATTCTCCATTTCTAGGATCTCTACCTCTCCTTTTGTTCTACATATTGTTGGAATTTTCTTCAAGAGGTATATGAGGTCAAGTATATCGTTGGAAATTTCTTTCAGGAGTATCAGCGGTCGAGCATATGTTCTTTGAATGTGAATTTATCCATAAAAGTTAGACCCATCCCTTAAATTGTCTTCGAGAATTCGCTTGCCGATTGTAATTGAGCTCTTCTTTTTCTATCGTGGGATCCTTTATCTATCTGTTTAAATTCCACTTTTCTTTCTCACTGCCATCTATCATCATAACATCAAGTATCCCACGCTGGCCAAAGTTGGCACCATGATCCTGCACTGGCCAAAGTCGTTGTCACTAGGTTTTAAACTACAAAAGTGATGGATGCTTGTATTTATGAAGAGTCTTTTGCCTAAAAAGATTTGTATCTATACGGGAGAGAGAGAGAGAGAGAGAGAGAGAGAGAGAGAGAGAGAGAGAGAGAGAGAGATGAGTTGGCCAAGTGAGTGTAGATGCGAAAGAAATATAACTCTTGATCCTAATCCTCCCTCCATTAAAGAAACCCCTACTAGATCCAACTATGGTGGATTGGGTAGGTACATGACCAACTATTACTTATAAGCCCTTGGTTTTTCCTCTTTGAATGCATCATCAATTAACCGCCCAACTAATGAAATGGAAATGGCTACTCTTAAAAAAGAAAGAAAGAAAGAAATCCATCTGAATCATTTCCCAACCTTGATAGGTCCATACCCTACGCAGCACAAGCCCCAAACCACTGAAAGAGTCTACCACTCCAAACTCAGAAAAACAACCTGTCAAGCTAGCCAAAACCATACTATATACTTTACCCCTTCAATAGTTTTAAACTTAGTGACAAAGGTAAGAGAAGTATATTATCTCTCCCCTTGAACCATCTACTTAGGAACGAGACAACGGGAGAGCAAGTTGATGTAATGGACTTCTAATGGCGGAGGGTGAGAAAGTGGGTGAACATTCAAGTTAGAGTAGTAGCAGAAGAAATATAGCTCTTGATCCTAATCCTCCATACTTCATCCTCATCCTCAATACAACAATGTACACAATAGCGTCCCCACAGTCACCAATAAAGAAACCCTACTAGACGCAGCTATGGTAGATGGGGAAGGTACAAGACCAAATATTACCTATAAGCCCCTTGGTTTTTCCCGTTTGAATGCATCATCAGTTAAACGCCCAACTAATGAAATGGAAAGGGCTACTCTTAAAAAAACAATCGTTTCTCAAAAAGAAAAAAAAATTCATCTGAATCATTTCCCAAACCCTTGATAGGTCCATACCCTACGTAGCAGAAGCCCCAAACCACTGAAATAGTCCACAACTCCAAACTCAGAAAACAACCTTTCTAGCTAGCCAAAACCATACTATATACTTTACCCCATCAATAGTTTTAAACTCAGTGGCAAAGGTAAGAGAAGTATATTCTCTCTCCCCTTGAACCATCTACTTGGGAAGTATGCGATGAAAAGGACTTGGGAACCATGCAATGATAAAGAACTTAGATCGTGGTACAAACTTTGGCTGACAAGAGTGCTAATGTTATGATGCTGGATAGTGGTGAGGGAGATAAATGGAATGTGAACCGACGGATAAAGGCTTCCATGAAAGAAGAGAATTTTGATCAAAATCGAAAAGTGGATCTTTGCGGAGAATCTTAAGGATGGGACCTACACTTAATGGGTAAATTTTTGTTAAAAAAACTATATGCACAACCGCCAACACGTTAGAAAAAAATTTCAATGGTATGGAGAATAAATGGGAATGTTGAGATATTGGAAATAAAGAATGATTTTTTTTTTTTCTCTTCAAAGTCACTTATATTTTAGACCTAGATAATTATACCTTCAACAGTCCATGAGTTATGGTGAGACAGTACTTGATACTCTAACAATGGCCATGCATTTTTCCCACCTAATGTTGTCATAACTCATGATAGTCTAGATCAGATCTAATAACTTTTTAATGAAACGCTAAAATTGAATGTGTTATCCATGATCACAGAATAAACTGGAAGACCGCTTAAGAGTGACAAAACAATAGAGAATAAGAAGAGTGCCCGATTCACTAGGATTGTTGTCAAGGTTGATCTTTCAAATTGATAATCAATTTATTGAAATAAAAATAGAGGGGAATAGAAAATCTGCCCCGTCACATTCATCAAATGGATCCCTCCAAAGCTCGAAACGCAAAGCTTGGCAAACGAACCTACTAGAAGTCCTAATGGATCAAGCTTAGCTTTGATGAGTCTATTGTCAAAAACCTCCCGATGGGGGATCCCTCTTATTTGAAGTTATTTTGTAGAGTTTGTTGCTGCAAATAGCTTTACACATACAAACCTGAAATAGCAACTCAGCCGAATTTCTTACTCTATTTCATAGTGTATGCATTAACCACGTTGAGATTAAGGGTGATACCCTTATGGGCCATCAACACAATTAAAAAGATTTTTGTACTAGCATGGGAGGCTTGCCTTGAGCTTCAACATTGACCACATGGAGAATGAGGGTAGTGCCCTTATGGGCCATCAACACAATTAAAAAAAAAAAATTGTACTACCATGGGAGGTTGCCACCACTATTTTAATCTTGCGACATGAGCTAATATCTTATATTTACAAAAAGATCATTTGTGGTAATTCCATTCCGGCATGAGAAATTCTGATACTCTGGTAGATTGTGATGGTTGATACGAATGCACTAAGAAATTGTCCATGTGGCATGCAGTAACTCAAAGTAAACTGTCCAATCGTCAGTCCCACTTTAGATGGGATCATAAACTAAGAGTTACACTAAATTGATTACTTAACTAGTTGATTAGCGAATATTTATTGGGTGGCTGGGATGAAAAATAACCAAAGGTCCAAATTCAATGAAGTCTGTGAATTAGAGGTTAAGATTATTCAACCAATCTGATTTTCCATTGATGACTTATCTACTAGTGAGTTCCAAAATTTTGATAATTTAATTTTAGGTAATGGATGCCACGTGTTAATTTCCGAGTGCCTGCAACCCAAATATGACTGCTGCCAGAGTATTACATGACTCTTTGAGCATGATTCTTCCTGGCCAAAAAATGGGTATTTGTGCTTAAAATGCAGACATTTTTTTTTAAAAAAAAGGTAACAAAACAAAATGCAGACTACTATTGAGGCCTCGCAATGATAAAGATGAATGAATTGTTGAGGCCTCATGAGACACATTAGGTATTCTTCGTTCTGTTTAATGAGACTTAATATGGTCACAGTACCTGCCTTATGTCTCATATAAAGCATTCATATATTACATATCTTAAAAAGGTTGTTTGATACCAAGCTGTAAACAGTAAGAACTGCAATGGTTTGATATAAGTTCAGAAAAGTGATCTGGGCTGCATTTGGAAGTAAGATCATAATTTGCAAACCTGGCTGATCAAATCAGGAATCACTTGAAGTAAACCAGTTGAAATTGCTAACTGGGTCACTGGATCAGGAAAACCAGGTCCACTCTGGTTTCTGCGTGGCTGAGTCTCATTTTCCGAGTGGACTTGTGACGGCCTGGCCCAGTCTATATTGATCACTTTATCTTTCCATGGACTTCTTCCAACTCCAGTCAATTCAATAGCTATGATACCTTAAGCCTCAAGGGAATATTACCTATCAACTAGATTTTTTTCTTTTTTCTTTTTCTTGGCAATCCTGCTTGGAGTTTTAGGTTGTACAGAAAAGAGGGAAGCAAATCACATAGCTGTAGAATGGCATGTAGTCGGAAAGTTATATGGTCATTCATATCATAGAGAAACCTGTTGCTATCCATGCAAATATTTAGTCAATCTTCATGGAAATAGAAAGGCATTAGAAATTTGAAACATTTTTTAAAATGCTGTGTTGTTCCCAGATTGCTGTTGTGACTTGCATCTGAGCTGGCTGCGAGTTCAAGATGCATATATAGCACACTTCATTTGCTTTCCATTTTGTGCTTTTCCTGCCTGCAGCTACTTCCTATGAGAACTCAGTTTCCCTGGATGACTGCTAAAGCAGTTTCATTGATAATCTTCAAAATCTCTCAACCTTTCCGCTGTCCTGTCTTGTTATTCTTTCCTTCTGATCTTATTTTTGGGTCAAATAGAAGCTCTTTGATGTGAACTGTTTTGCTACAGATACGATGATGAGCCACCAGAACCTGAGCCTGAGGTTAAACCTGCAACTTCCACTTTCTCCCAAAAATTCTGGAGGACTATTTTGACTTTTTGTTGGATCTGACTGAAATTGTTAACCACCATTTGGATGGCTGCAGGAAGGAGCAGAAGAGGATGTGGAAAATAATAACGAAGAGGCTGCTGATGCTTTTGTTGGGCCTGAAGGTGAGGAGAAAGAGGAGGAGCAACCAGTACAACGGCCTCGGAAGACGTCAAAATACATGACGAAGTATGAGCGCGCAAGAATCTTGGGCACCCGTGCCTTGCAGATCAGGTTTTGCATTTGAATCATCTTGGCATCTTTGTTTTTCTGAACTGCAATGAATCACAGTGACACTTTTATTATACTTGGACTCCTTTATTTTGGTGCAGCATGAATGCTCCAGTGATGGTTGAGTTGGAGGGCGAGACTGATCCGCTGGAGGTAAGCTAGTTGCAGAGTCTGACTGGATAAAATGTCCCCAAATTAGACTGATGGAAGTCTGCCTGATCCAATTTCCAACATTCATTCTTTAAAATGACTGAGGCCTTGTTTGGTTGCCAATTAAAAATGAGTTCCATCTCATTTTTGTCAACAGTAATTATGTATTCCAGTATTACGAAATCATTGTTTATGTCAATTATGGGTTACCAAGATTACTTTTAATCCTTTACCAACAGTCTCTACCAAATAATTACTGTTAAGTAAAATGAATCGAACTCATTTTTAAGTGGCAACCAAACAGGACCTTAAGATGATGATTATCATTATCATAAATGACTAGGTTGTTGGTAGTTTGGGGAGCTTATTTTATAAAAGCATTGTCTTTCACATCTTGTTTATGTTTGTAAAAGCTTAGACTTAAATAGTGAGAACTGTTAATTTCTCATGGAGCACTGCTAATGGTGCTTGAGGGCACATGTGGCAACATCGGCAGGACACGAGATCCAGGCTGTTCATTGGGTGGGAAACCATGTGGATTTCCTGGCCTAAAAAACAGGACAATCCACTCATTTACAGAAACAGGATGGATAAAGAAAGGGTCAACAAGTCACATTCAACATTTACTTGTGGCAAAACCCTTAAAAAAAACCATGTGGTGACCTAATGTATGGACAAGCCTTGTTTTTAGGCTAGGGTGTGGTGGGGCCTAGCTAATAGCAGTCTGATTCTAACCCATGCCACCCATGCCAAAGAGTGCGCCCATGAGATTCCCAATGTGATTACGTTTGCATTTCTCTTGTTTTGCGCATTTCTTGTGTGAAATGAGTTTCAGTTTTCTATAACCACTAGAGAAAAGTCAGAACAGCTACATTGCCATATGTAAAGCCTTTTGGACATTTCGGTTCTTTGGAAATGGCAACTGTTATCAGATTGTTTGATCTATCGCCTTGTTATTTAGATTGCAATGAAAGAGCTTCGGGAGCGCAAGATACCATTTACAATCCGCCGCTATTTGCCAGATGGAAGGTGAGATTTTCATTCATATTTTGTTATTTTATTTATTTATTTTTAATTTCCCTTTTTCCTATGGCATGCATGCATGATGATGTTCACACTGCAACATGGCAGTTATGAGGACTGGGGGGTCGATGAGCTGATTGTAGAAGACTCTTGGAAGAGGCAAGTTGGGGGTGACTGATGGTGACAAATCTCTCTACATTTCAACTGATCTCAATCCTATATTCCTGTTAAGTTTCTATTATGAGCAAAACTAATATGGACGGTCATGGTGTGTAGATCTTGACTGGTACCTCTATAGCACTAGTGTGTATGGTCTGTACAAAGGTTGTTTCCCTTCATTTACGCCTTGTGTCATGTTCCATGGATGGAGATGGACCTACTCTAGATGGGGTATGGTCCCAGAATCAGAAACCGTTAAATGATCATAACGTATGGTTAGCAGACATATGTTTAGTTGATGTTGATTGATTTTATATGTTGACAGCTCACTGGTAGGACTCCGACAGGCCAGTTATGACCGTCCATCCATTCAGTGTGGAGCTGGATTGTTACTCATCTATGGTGATCCCCATGCCATGTGCTCGCTGGATGAGTGTATAAGTCAAATATGGATGATGAATCCACACATGCCACAGGGGTCAAGGTGGGACCACAGTCAAGGCTGCAATTAGTCCGCTCTCGCAATCTGCATCCAGTGGGCCCACTGGAATCAGGCGCTGCGGCTGTGGCCGCTAGATCACGGAATTGGAAGCGAACTGCGTATCGAGTCACTTGGTACACTGAACATATTGAGTAAACTCTATGGGGTTACTGTGACACGTGTTTTATCCATGCTGTCCATCTGTTTTATCAGCTCATTTTAGGGAATGAGCCTGAAATTCAAGCATAGCTCAAGTGGGCCTCACCACCCAAAAACAGTCTGAGTTGAACGCCTACCTTTGAAAAGTTCATGGGCCACATGAGGTTTGGATCAAGCTGATATTTTTTTCCCTCCATCCATGTCTGTGTGACCTTATGGTCTGGTTGGATGACAAATAAACATCATTGCGGGGCCTAGGAAGGTTTCAACTATGGACAACATCATCCCTAACCGTTTCCTGTGGTGTGTCCACTTGAGCATCGGATATGTTTCAGTTTTGCTTGTCCCTTGAAATGATCTAGAAAAATGGATGGACGGTGTGGATAGGACACACACATCCATGGTGGGCCTAAAATATGAGGCCTCACTCAAATGGAGGCCTTAGGCGACCGCCTAAACTGCCTTGCGGTTGAGCCAGGCCTGTTCTAGACCTGGTTACAAGACTAGATTTACTTGGGTCCATGCTTTAGGTCCAACACTAATTGTACTGGACAGGGGCTTCATTATAGTCTAGCCTGATTCAATTTATGTAACATTGAGGGGTTGAGTATTAAGCTGGTGGGCCAAGTATTAAACTGGTTTCGGATTCAAATCATTAGGTCATGGAATGTATGAGGAGGTATTAACTTTTAGGACTCATACTGAGTCTTGGACTCGGTGGGAATAATTCCGTCAGATGACCCGACATCCACAACTCAGGCAGTTTGGTCAGTTCGCCAAACTTGAGAGAGTCAACACAACTCAGGACTGACGAGTCTTGAGTCTCAAGCCAGTCATGCTCGTCAGCCGGTTTCCATGTACGGCTGTCAATAGCCCAGCTGTCGGCCAGCCAAAATCAATATTTTAAATAGGCCATATTTCGACCAGTTCAAAATCTGGGTCTGAACCAGCCCCACCCACTGCCAGGGCTGTTTCCAAGAGGCCTGGCTCAAAGTATAAGTCAAGCCAAGTCGACTAGGCTGGGTTCTGAGTCGAGTCACTGAGTTTTACAACTAGGCCGGCCCTGTCACCTCATTTTCCATCGACGATTGGATGTCAGAAATGGTTAATACATAAGAGTTGTAGTGCGCAATTTACATTTAGCAATGTCGTAACTAGCATGCGCTTGGATTTGTTGGCAGAGCCGTGCAGCTTATCGGATATTAGGGTGCCTCCATCAATAACAGGAAATAAAGTCCTTGCATTAAATGCAAGAGTCATTTCTGGTGTGGCCGAAAGTTGGACCTGCCTCATTCTTGGTCTCATGTGGTCGGCTTGATCTGAGAAATGGAATGGACGGAGGGGATAAACATATACATCACAGTGGGCCCCTCCATGCAGCTTGGTTTTGACGCTTTGCGAAGGACGCAATCCGCTTCCAATAAGATGGATCCAATACTCTAGTGGGCCGAAAATGTGAGGATTGAACGTCCACAGTTGAAATACTGGGGCCACAGAAGTTTTGAATCAGGCTAATATTTCTGTTTTCAGTTCATCCCAATAAGAATGACGCTGTGAACGGTATGGATGGCAATAAACATCATTGTGGACCTTAGGGAGGTTTCAACAGTAGGAATTTCTCTGCCCACCTTTTTCCTTTAGTGTGGCCCACTCGACTCTTGGATCCAGCTCATTTTTGTTCACGTCCTAAAATGACCTCGCAAAATGAATAGATGGATGAATTTCTCACTCAGCCCACTTAGATTCCCAGTGAAGGAACTTCCTGCTAAAGGCTTTCTCAGGAAATCTGTGTCCGCACTTAGAGGTAGCAATGGGTCGGGTCAGGTCGGGTTCAGGTCAGGTCATTTCCACCTCAACCCTAACCCAACCCAAATTGAATTTGGGTTGGATTTTCCTAACCCTTACCTAATCCAAATTAAACCGGGTTGGGTCGGGTTGAGCCACATTTTAATGAAACTAACTAATTTGTAGATTAAACTAAACGCATATAACACCAGTATTCAATTGAAAACCAAACCATCTACGTTTAATATATATATATATATATATATATATATATATATGGGAAATGGTACTATGAGGTCGATCTCACAAGAACTTTCCATGAGGTTGGGCTGTGTGGGCCCCACCATGATGTGTGTCAAACATTTACCCCATCAATCAGATGCACCATTTCATGGTGGGCCATGGGCTTAAAAATCACGTCAATCCATGACTTAGATGGGCCACACCACAGACAAAAGTTGAGAGGGGTTATCCGCCCATTAAAACCTTCATGATCATTTATTTGGCCCACTGAGACGTGGTTCACAAATCCAGCCCATCCATTGTATGTGTCCCACTTGGATGAGGGGTCAGACCAAGTTTCAGCCGCATCCAAAACC
Organism: Liriodendron chinense; assembly: GCA_003013855.2. Taxonomy (NCBI): domain Eukaryota; kingdom Viridiplantae; phylum Streptophyta; class Magnoliopsida; order Magnoliales; family Magnoliaceae; genus Liriodendron; species Liriodendron chinense. The sequence continues at coordinate 4,681,821 of PVNU02000637.1, read as the reverse complement.
CAATTGGGCCCCACCAAGTGCTTTTAGATGTTTTAGGCATGTCTTCACATGGCTTTAGATGTTTTAGGCTTGTATACGAACTGATTTTTGGGATATCCCATGACCTAAATGGGATTCATCAAATGCACGGTGTTGATGTCTGACATATGGGGCCCACACAACTCTTCCCATGAGGTCGACCTCATAGTATCACTTCCCTATGTATATAAACTGAGGTATGGAGTGCATATTTAAAGCATACTTAGAGTAATGAGATGATGCTTTAGACACGTGGATTAAGTTTATTGAATTGATAGACATGTGGATCGTTCTCAGCCACGTACGTGAGAGAAAAAAAAAACTATGTATTATTTAACTAATAAGAAAATCAGTATACAATAATCTTAGAGCCTACCATAATGTTTATTAAATTGATAGACATGTGGACCGTTTCCAACTAGGTATGTGAGAAAAAAAAACTATGTATTATTTAACTAATAAGAAAATCAATATATAATAGTCTACTTAACCCTTATATGATTCGGGTCGGGTCGGGTCACCTTTAACCCTAATCTGGCCCATAAAAATCCAAGGTCGAGTTAGGTCAAATTTTCTAACCCTAAACTAGAAAATTTGGATCGGATCGGGTTGGGTTAGTGGGTCGAGTCGAATTTTGCCAGCTCTATCTGCACTTAGGCATACAAATAGGGTTATGGTAGAGCCAGAAGAATCTGAATATGGTATAGCCATCTCTCTCATGACATGGGACTGGTTCATGTATTGATGGGCGGAACTGGATTGCCTCGTGACCCTGGTGGAGCAGCTGTGAGGCCCACCATGTTGTAAGTGTTTTATCCACGCTGTCCATCCGTTTTGCCAGCTTATTTTTGCAGCATGAGCCCAAAAGTGAAGCAGACCAAAAGCTCAAGTGGACCACACAGTGGTAGATTGCACGCCCACCAAAAAATCCTGGGAGCCACAAAAGTTTTGAATAAACCTAATATTTGTATTTTCCCTTAAAAAAAAAAAAAAAAACGGTTGGCCCCAGGAAGGTTTCAACAGTGGATGTCATTATTCTCATTGTTTAGGCCCATAACGCCTGCCATGGTCGCTCCAAAATCCCATTTCCTGACTCGGTCACCCAATGCGGTGGCATTTGATTGGCCTGGTCGAGTAAAACATGCTTTGTGTTGTGAAGGAATTTGAATTCGTCCCATACACATGATAGAAAGCCGATAGGCCCAAAGGCCCTAGTGAAAGTCCTCGGCCATACTTTCAAGTTGAGAGGTAAGAAGTTGAGGACTGCAGTGCGACAAGCTCTCCGAATTAGGAGACAATGGGAGCCAAAGCCAGTGCTAAAGGCCAAGTGCTTGGTTCTCTACCAGACCACGGACCGAGCAAGCATCTACAATGGTTCTAGCCCATCAAACCAAGGAGCACTTAACTAATGTTCCAAGCTGAACCGATAGAGGCAGAGATTGGCCTCATCCCCTAAGGTTGATAGTCTGAAAGCCTAGGAGGAGCTCGGACATTGAGCTCTGTGTTTCGAGCTCATATAAACGACCTCCAACAGAAAGGCGGTGCGGCAAGTTTGAGGCAGGTCCGCCGAACACATACTAGATTAGGACATCAGCTCTATCCTAGCAGCAAATCACTCCAACGTCTACGAGGTGAGACTCCTGCTACTTGATGAGTTTCCAATAACATGTCCTAAATTGACTTCGACACTTGATGCCCATCCAAATCCTATAAATAGAGCTCACTGTTAACACAACAACTTTTGAACTGCCGAATGGATAAAAATGTTTTCAATGTAACCGTTTCTTGCTTATCCTCTTGTATCCGTCTATGTCAATGCAGACCGAAAGCTAAGTACGGGAATCACTTTATACTCTTTACCATATTCCACACTCCCCTCTACAGAATCAGGTACACACACACGCACTTTCTCTCTATGCATTCTTATACACAACGTTTATTCTTACTTGCTTGACTTGGGCATCAGAGAGTCCACAACCGATCACCGACACTTTCCTTTTGCCCGTTTCTATTCGTTCTTTACATGTCCACAACAATTCTAAAAGGCTACAAGCTTGCTTCACCTTGAAAAGATGATAGTGGAAAAGACAAGAAGGCCCCGACCAAATCTACTGTAGAATTCTAGGTGACAACACTTTGCTTGAGCTCATATTTCGGTGGTACGAGGTCAGTCAAATTCTACCACGTTGGGTCAGCGCAAGTCACCAGGCAATCCACATTCATTGGTGTTTTGCCATCAATACGATCGGCAGATGACTTGAGTTTTTACAAATAAAATTCATAGGATAAGGATATCGATCTATTATTTTTTATTTTCCACCATTATTTTAATGGACAGATATCACATGGATGAGTGCGGATCGTCTGCGTTGAAGGCGCAAGAAATTCCAGCGCCATTGCTTCTCATTGGTCGACGTCATACCAGAGAACTTTGGCTGACGAGATACGCGGGATTTCTCTCTCCCAAATACAACGCGTGCTACACAACATCATTTTTAGGCATGTGTAACTTCTTTGGGTCTCACAATGATTTATGTTTCATATCCACACCGTCCATCAATTTTTAAAGATGATTCTAGAGCATCAGCCCAAAATCGAGGGATATCCAAAATTCGAGTAAACCACGTCAAAGAAAGTAGCCAAGATTGAATGGAAACCGTTGACACCTTCCTAGGGTCTACTGTTACGTTTATTTGCTATCTAGCCTTTTAATAATGTTACACATACCTTCATAAAGGGAAAACACAAATATAAGTTTGATAAGAGCCTCCTATGGCCCCAAGAAGTTATTCAGACTGTTTCTGTAAGGTGGCTCGGTTGAGCTTGTTTCCGCCTCATTTTTTTTTGTCTAGTTCAATAAAGTGGTATGAAAAAAATGGCTGGACGGTGTGTATCAGATAAATACATCATAATAGGGCCTACTGAAGTTTCACATATACATACTTTCCGTTTTCTTCTCTCACCGGAATGTGCTGCACCACGGAGCATATTAGGTGAGACCCAGGCCTCACCTAAGACTGTACGGCCCTTACAGTGGTGCCCACCTTGTCATGTATATTCTATATCCACCCCGTTCATCCGTTTTTCCGGATCATTTTAAAGAATTATCCAAAAAATGAAACAGTGGTAGCTTACCATTACCTATGCCATAGGAAACAGTGGTGACTTACCAATAACGGGCCACAAAAGTTTTGTATCAAGCTGATATATGTTTTTCCTCTTCATCCAGGCTTATGTGAACTTATCAATAGATTGGATGTCAAATAAAAACCATAGAAACATTAAGGTGATTCCCAAGAAGTTTTTAATAGTAGGACGTTCAATCACAACTTTTTCCTAGAGTATGGTCCACCTGATGATTGGATATTCTTAAATTTTAGCAGAATGCTCTAAAATGATCTGAAAATTCGGATGTACGGAGTGGATTTAGAATAAACAAATCAAGGTGGGCCCCACGGTAAGGGTTGCACCGTCTTGGGTGATGCCCGGTCTAACCTAATCCGCTCCCCTGCATCACACAGCAAGCGCCGGAGGTGTGAAATTTAAGTGGGCTCCACGATGATGTATTTGTTAGATCCACACCGTCAATTCATTTTTTTCATTTCATTATAGGCTATTAACCCAAAAACAATGCAGATTTAAAGTTAAAGTGGACCACATCATTGAGAACAGTAAGAATTAATGCTACCGTTGAAAACTTCTTGGGGCCACATAATGCTCTTATCAAGCTGATATTTTTATTTTAACTTCATCTAGGCATGTGTGATCTTATGAACAGGTAAGATGGAAAATAAGCCTCGATGTTGGCCCTAGAAAAGTTTCAACGGAAGTTTGTTCAATTCCGACTGCTTTATGTGATGTGATCGACTTGAGGTTTGGATGTACCTCGTTTTTGGGATCGTGCTCTAGATTTATCTGGAAAAATTGATGGACGGTATGGATTTAACAAAAAAATCATGGTGGGACCCGAAAAAAGTTTCACACGTTAAAAGTGGGTTGTGTAGTTATCAATGTATATGGAAGAGAAAAATCCGGCGTATATTAGTAGATGGAGTAATCGAAAATGACGTGGACTAATGAGAAGCAATGTCGCTGGAATTTCTTGTGTCTTCAACACAGACGATCCGCACTCCACATGGATAGGATTGCTTTGAGTGGAGTTATTTTTTAGACTACCATTTAGGCTACGCTCTGAACATGGCAGGCCCAAATTGCACATCGCTCTACCACGCGTACGTGTACTGCACAGAGATGGTTGTACCATATTCCTGTCTTCCTGCTCCACCCTGTCATCTCCTTTCCTTTTCCCTCTGTCTCCCCATGTATCACCCTCACCCTGGAGAGGTGGTACAGTAATATTGCTACGTGGCCGGGTTAGCTTTCAATCAGGATTGTCCATCTAGCAGGACCCACTATGGGAGGAGTTGATTCTAAGATATGTACATTAGAAGGATTAATGATCTAGCCATCTCCAAATAGACCTTGGTAAAGAAAACAGTTAATGGTCCACCTTAAGTTCTGAGAAGTGGTGCATATGGTCTTCTTGTGACTATGATTCCACAATGAAGAACACTAGTTGGAGAGAACAGACTGATGAATAACCCCTTCGTGGTCAATACAGAGAGTTCGATTCTTCCACCTCTATATTATCATCTCCCAATCCCAAAGACTTGTTTATGATTTGGACTTCTAAACCAGGATATAATCTGTATCGGACATGGCCTAGGACCTGGTTGTAAAACCCACAAACTTCAGCCCTAGTCCTAATTTATTCTCCAAAAGAAATCGTAGCAGTCCATCAGTAGAGTAATTGGACTTCAACTAGGACAAGGCCTACTAGCAAAGTACTCAACCTACAATTGTTTAAGATCATGTGCGGACTTCAGTCAACGCAGGACAGTTCCAGTCCAATCAGTATCGGGTCTAGAACTTGCGCCCAGCCCAACCCCCATCCCCGTGGCTAGCCACAAAGTCAGCATAAACCAGGTTGGATTGAGCCAGGTTTTCCTCGAGAGGCTTGCTAGAATGCACTCAAACTTAAAAATTGGGTGGGAGACTTTAGCTGTTGGATCAGAGTCCTTTTCAATGACCTGAACTATTTAGATGATCGATGGTCCTCATTGCAGGAGGTGGGAACCTGAAAAACCTCTCATGTTGAGATAATTCAACCCTTGGATGGTTTACAAGTCGAGGGGACTATCCATAAAAGAATCGAAGGGTTGAAATATTCGAATAAAGAAAGATATATATATATATATATGATTCTGACATCTCCACCAAAGTGACCCATCGCATAATTGGTTTTAAGAAGTCCCGACATACCCTATTACAATATTAGGTCAGAATGTATTTAGTGAGAGCTTTGATCACCGCTCTCAATGGGCCAGGCCTTGGCACAGCAAAATCAAAATTGCAAATAGGCCCAGCCCCACCAGTTCAAAACGAAGGCTCAGGCCCGAACCAGTATTGGGCGTAGCTTTGTCAAACCCATGTACAAATCAGCTGATGCACATGTCACTATCCAAAGTATCCATCAGGTGGATGAGTTGGAAAATATTCAGCTAATTTTTTTCTTCACAACCGTAGATTAGCTTGGGTTATTGTGGTCCACCCGACTAATGGACCGACCTGATTCTTGTTAGGAAATCAACATGGCATGTTGGTATCCTTTTGACTGATAGCTTTGATATTGCAGCTGTCTGCCACTGATCTGGCATATCCATTGGCATCTGCATTAGCTAACTTGTACCTGAGTGGACTTAGCAAAGCTCATTTAGTAATCCTTGCTAGCGTAATCAAGGATTCAGGGATAGTGGTAGGGCAGGGGAATGGGAAAGGTGGGTCTATGGGTCAACTGGCCCGACTAGCTTCTAAGGCAGGTTTTGGCCAAGCTAAATGGGTAGTGGGTCAGGATTGAGTTAGAAATGTGGCCCATTAAAATAAATGGGTCGGGCTTGGGTTGAACCCTACCCAGGCCAACTTTCAACCCAACCTGCCAATACAGCTTATCGATGGGCTAGGCCCAATGATACAACCTAAAATCCAAAACAAATTGATCTACAAGTATAGATACATGCACTTGACTAATGGGTTGGGCTTAACCAATTTTAAGTGGTCGGGCTGGACAACAGTTTAATAGGTCATAGGTTGGGTTCGGGCTGGAAGGTTGGAATTCAGGCTGCCACCATTAGATGGGCTGAGTGTTGATATGTCCTGGGCCAAAATTCAGGCTAGTCTACTATTAATGGGACCCGCATATGAGAAAAATGGAAGGTTGGAAACAGTCCCAGTCATCCATATTTAACGGACACGTGTGTCTCACCTTATCAGTGGATGGGCCTCAATTTTGGGCTAGGGGCAGCAATGGGTCGGTTTTGTTCATGTGGGGTCGGTTGGGTTGAGAACAGGCTGGGTCTAGGCCGGTTCAAGTGGTCAGTCCAAACCCTATTCAATTACTAATTCGACCTTGATGCACAAGCCCGACAATAGAATCATAAATGGGACTTTTCTTAACCTTGGCTCAGAGCTCAACAGAATATCTTGCAAAAATCTGGGCCCTGACCCAACTTCTATATTAATTGGGCTTTAAGATATGGTATGTGCCTGACCCATAGGCCTCTATTACAGACACGAGCACAACCTGTATCGTGCCAGGATTCAAAATATGATGAGCCATCCCAGGGTGACCGCAAGGGTTATTGGGTGATATGATTCAATGGCAGACATAAAACATGGTGGGGCCCACACAGGTGTTGTTGACGATTCCAGTCCTTTCAGCATAATCTGAAGAGCACTCCCCCACGTGGACTGGACATGCATATAACATCTGGGTAGTGAGTCCGGAACCGAACAGAGAATTCCTGCTCGTCGCTTCTCTGATTAGTCCAGGTCAGCCTGACTGTGTCAGAGCAGTTCAGCTCTGACACAGTTAGGCTGATCTGGACCAATCAGAGCATCAGCAGCAGAGGTTCTCTGCTCGGATTCAACAGAGGATCCGGATTCCTGGGTAGTTCATCATGTAGATAGATGATACAGGTCACCAAAAAAAAAAAAAAAGAACTGTTGCGAAAAGGATTAATAAATAGGAAACGGGCCGCATTCAAGTGAGTCAAAGCAACTCGTGTTCCATGCCACGGCACATTCACCAGTTCCTAGCCGATGGGCGTCCCAGATTAGATACGTGCGTGAAACTCTGTATGGAGGTGCGTGTGTTGGGTGCATGCAGATTCTTTGCTGCAAACGGTGTCCCAGGATTGGAATCCGATCTGCAGCAGTAGTGACTAAGGGGGCGTTTTGCATCTCTACAAATAAGAGCTTATTGTCTTATTTATAAAGAAATAAGATCTTACAAGATTTGGTAAAATTTTAATTAAGATGTTTATTTGTTTTGAGAGCAGTACATAAGCTCTAATTTAATAAGTTAGGAAAGGTTTACTTTTTTGAAATGGAGCTTATTTAGCTCAAGCAGGTAGACATTTTAAACTAATTTTTGGCCAAGTTTGTCCTTTTTCAGGTAATTCTCACCTTACCTTGTTCTCTTCTCTTTACAATTTCTTCAAGGTAGGCCCACATGATGAACGACCCATGGTGAAGGTGGGCCTACATAATGCACGGTCACATCAAAGGTGAGCCCCTAGATGATGAATGACCTACTTCAAAGTGTGGCCCTGCATAATGAATGATTCATATCAAGCAAGCCCTACTTGATGGATGGTCTACATCAAAGGTGGGACCCACATGATGGATGGTGGACATCGAATGTAGAACCACATGTTGGAAGGTTGACATTAAAGGTGGGCCCACTATGTTGGGTGGTCCACAGCAAAGGTGGGACCTACATGATGGATGGTGGATATCAAACCCCACACAATGAATATTGGTCCACTTCAAGGTGGGCCCAAATAAGTGGATGGAGTGGGCTTCACATGATGGATAGTCCACATAAAAGTGTGGCCCCTCATAATGGACAGTTCACATCAAGTGGGCCCCACCTAATGGACGGTACACTTCAAAGGTCTCTCATGATGGATGACCCATATCTAAAGTGGGTCGTATAATGGATGATCCACATAGAAGGTGCACCCCACACGATGAATGATGGATATCAAAAGTGAGCCCTACATGATGGACAATCCACTTCAAAGGTAGGGTCCACACTTTGGACACATCAAATGTGGAGTCCACGTGATGGGTGATGGGTAGTGTTTATTGAGGGGCCCCACATAAAGGATAATTAGTATTGATGTTGGGCCCCACATGATATACAGTCCACCAAAACAACTATTTAAATTGTTCTTATATTAAAGTTGTAATATTTAAAAATGACATTAACTATCTTTAAAAAAAAGCTCTTATTTGAAAGTACTACTAAACATGCTTATTTTAAATAAGAACTTTTTTTAATTTTTTTTTATTTTGAAGATTTTACCAAACAAGTTTATTTAAAACAAGCGCTAGAACAAGAGGGGCTTTGCTAAATTAGCACTTATTCGAAAAGCTTTTATTAAATTAAAATAGGAGATGCCGAACGAGCCCTAAAACACCCAGCTTATGGGGGCACCGTGTTTCAATAGGGGGCGCAGATTAGGTGAGTTGGGGGTAAATGCTTAATGGGTGAGTTCCTGACTGTGGGGCCCACCTTGATGCATGCGTTATTTAACCATGCTGTCCATCCATTTTGCCAGCTCATTTTAGGGTGTGAGCCAAAAAAATGATGTAGATCCAACTCACAGGTGGACCACAACACCAGGAAACATTGGTAATTGAATGCGCACGATTAAAAGTCTTCCTAGGGCCTACCTTAATGTTTTTTCATCTAACCTGTTGATAAATACACACAGACCTGGATGAAAGGGAAAACAAGAAAATATTAGCTTGATCCAAAAATTTTGTGCCCACAAGAAAATTTTAATGGCCAATCACTGCTGTTTCTGTGGTGTGGTCTCCTAAGATTTGCATCTGATGCCCAAAAATGAGATGGAAGAAAGGATGGACTGCGTGGATACACCACACATACACGAAACTGGGCCTCACAGTCAGGGAATCACCCAGTAAGCTGTTACCCAGGGCTGTGTGGGACCACAGAGATGTCCCTGACAAATCTACGTGGTCTTATCTATTTTGACCACAAGAGGAAATAATTCTAAAAATAATGCAGATCCGAAACTCAGGTGGGCCACCACAAAAGAAACAGTGGGAACGGTTGAAACCTTCCATAGCTGACCGCATGATGTTTATATGCCATCCAAACCGTTCATATGTTTTACTACCACTCAAATAAACCGTAGAAACAAATATCATCCTGATACAAAACTATTATCAAAGCCCCTCCGCATGAGTCTGGGATATGCCTGATTTTTAGATTCTATCCTAGTGGTGTTTAAAAACAGCTGGACAGAGTGGATTTATAATGGACATCTCATTGGGCCCCACACAGCCCCGGGCACGGGCATGGGTACATGCAATCCCTTTTCTCTTCTTACTCACTTTGTGTGCCTGGTGGGTGTGACTTCGGTGAGCTCGGATTAGGTACTAACCTCAATTTTACATAGCTCAGGTTAGTACGTGCCATTCATATATTGGTGCAAAGCAGTATAAGAGACCTGATATGTAAGCAAGCTCGACACAATCATGTCACATCTGCTCTTCACCCATATGTGACATACTAGCCTGTCACTGAGCTCCTGCATAAATAAGGGTAGTACCTAATCTGAGCTTGGCTTCGGTAGAGTAGGGTAGGTGGGTCCCACCTTAATGTATGTACTTTATATCCACGTTGTTCAGGGCGTGGCCGATGACCGGCATAAGGGGTGGTTACAAATCTCTGTGGGCCCCACTATGATATATTTGTTTTATCCATGCTGTCCATCCATTTATCCATCTGATTTTAAGGCATGATCCCAAAAATCAGATAGATATTGATCTCAGGTGGACAACAGAAAAGAGTAGGGATTGAACGTCTAACATTAAAATCTTCGTAAGGCCCACTGTAATGTTTTTTATCCATCCAACATGTTAATAAGGTCAAATAGACCTAGATGAAGGGAAAAAACAAATATCTGCTTGATATTAAACTTCTGTGGCCCCCAAAAAATTTTCAACAGTGGATGTTCAATCTACACTGTTTTCCTTTGGTGCAGTCCACCTCAGATTTGGATATGTCTGATTTTTGGGTATGTAACTTAAAATCAGACGGAGAAATTGACAGACTGCGTGGATAAAAAACATATATCATGGTGGGGCCGATAGAGATTTGAAACCACCACCTTATGCTAGTCCCGATGTGCGCCCCGTCGTTCATCCGTTTTGAAAACTTCATTAATTATTGGGCATGGTTGCAAAAATGATGCAGATCCAAATCTCAGGTTGACAATGGTAATCCACTAGTAAAAATTTATAGTGGACCACAAAAAGTTCTGGATCAAGCTGATATTTGTGTGGTCTCTTCACCCAGGTTTTTGTGACCTTATCAACAGGTTAGACGGTAAATGAACATTCCTGGCCCTCATGTAGTTTTTAATGGTAGGAGATTCAATCACGGCTGTTTCCATGGCATGGTGCACATAAGATTTGGATACGTGGATGTAAGGAACATTTATCACAGTGAACCCACAGTTAGGGATCGGGCCACCGACCTCGGTGCATCCGGGAATCCACCCAAACCCTGCCCGTATTAGGGTACACCTACTCTATCCATCAATTTTTTGTACTCGATTTTAGTACAATTGGCAAGATGCACAACTCAGTGTGGGCCACATTGCATGGAACGAACTCGATTTTACTACAATCCGCAAGAAGCACAACTCACGTGGGCCACATTGCATGGATCGATGGGGATGGGATGCCAACCATAATAAAGCTTGTAGGAGGGGCAACCATGGCTGGTGTAACTCACAAGGATGAAGCCAAATATAAAAAAAAAAAAAAAACACTTTATACAAATATTAATTGGTTACACCGTGGCGCTACTGAAGTGATGTCACCACGTTCTGTGGGCCCTATCATGATGTATGTGTTGTATCCATACCGTCCATTGATTCTGAGAGATCATTTTAGAGCATGAGGCAGATCCAAAGCTCTAGTGGACCCCACCACAGAAAACAGTGGGGATTGAACGCTTAGCATTAAAAACTTCTCCGAGCTACAAAAGTTTTCGATGAAGCTAATATTTTTGTTTTCCTTTATTCCATGTCTTTTTTTAACTTATTAACATGTTGGATCTCAAATAAACATCATGGTGGGCCCTATGAAGGTTTCAATGGTGGTCATCATTGTCCCCACTTTTTTTGTGGTGGGTCCACTTGAGCTTTGGATCTGCCTTATTCTTTGGTTCATCCCCTAAAATGATCCTCCAAATCGTTGGACGATGCCGATACCACACATTCATCATGGTGGCGTCCACATAACGTGGTGACGTCATTTCAGTACTCGCTACTGTCGCGTTCAGTAGCTAATCCGCCTCCTTTAACAGCAGTTTTATGTTGTTTCCATTAAATGCCCATAAGAGCTTTTTATCGATTTGATGTTTTGCATGTATCCGTCTAAGCAATGGTTGTTAGTTGTTACGCGACCAAAAGAGTGGATTTACGTATAAAATATGGTGGACTCCACAGAGCTTGGATATATTAGGAAGCGGATTTCGTCCGAAAGCCTTGCGCAGGAAGTTCCATCCATTGGGCCCACTGTGATGTTTTTGAAAAATCCATGCTGTACATCTGTTTTGTGAGATCATTTTAGAATGTTAGACAAAAAATGAACCGGATCCAATACTCAAGTGGGCCAAAAAAGTGAGGATTGAACATCCACAGTTAAAATATTCATGGGCCACTGAAGTTTTTAATCAGGTAATAGTTGTGTTTTCAGTTCATCCCAGTAGAAATGACATTATGAACGGTATGGATGGCATATAAACAACACTGTGGACCCCAAGAATGTTTCAACGGTAGGAATTTCCCTACCTAACTTTTCCTTAGGTTGGCCCACTTAAGTCTTGGATCCGGCTCATTTTTGTTCTTGTCCTAAAATGAGCTCAGAAAACGGATGGACTGGTGTGTATTTCTCACAAACATTACAGTGGGCCCCACCTAAATTCCCATCGCAAAAACTTCATGCGAAAAGGCTTTCAGCAGGAATCCGCGTCCAATATTTTACCCAAGACGTGTTCCATCTCATGACGTCTTTCTTTCGTGCCAGCCTGTTTGTCTTTCTTTATTACAAACAGACATTAGGCCTTATCTTCTTGTCGACTATTGAGAGTATCATTTCTTTCGTGTTTGTGTTGTCTATTACATGCAAGTTCTTTGAGAAATCCACTCCGTCCATCGTGCTCGTCACTCTCGTGAGGCCCAAGGCAATTACCCAGCAATGTTCACGATTCATCCAGGCCACACCACGAAAGACAATGGGGTTATTGGTGGGTTAATTAATATGGTATTTATCATTCATCAAACCTGTTCATCAGGTGTGGCTCATCTGAATGAAGGATACAAATTAAACTCAGCCTGATCCAAAATTCTCACGGGCCCCAACTTGTGAACATAGAGGGTTTAACTGCAATTTTACATTGCTTAATTCCATTGATATGACCCATTATTATTGTATTGGTATGATATTTTGTACATACAGTGAATTTAAGGATTATCACTTGAATGGGCGGACTGGATTTCACATATACAACATCTCAGCCTGTTTTATGCGCGTCATTAACGTAAGAAACGAGATTAGTCTCAACACATGGCTCACATGAGTTAGCGGCAGACAGCGTGCGTTTCAAGACTGAGGTCATGGGCTTCGGACCATGTAGGGTGGGTAAAAAAAATACTAATAATAATAACAACAACAACAATTTGTAAGAGACGGGAGCCTTCGGACGAACTCTCCCACTTTCACGTGATGGTTAGTATTTCTTGGGCGTATCGTCTACGCCAACTTCTGACAAAGGTTGGTATTTTTTATTGCACTTGAAAATAAATGCACTGAATTTTGTTATTGCACCTATTATATGAATGATCTTGACCATGCATATTATTGGTGGACGCTTAGATTCGATATCAGTGTTAATTTTGAATTGTAGCAATGAAATATGTGCTGTAATTATTGCGCCTAATATGTCCTGTTTATTGGTGGACGCTAATTAGGATCATTTCTTAGAACTAGTGTAGATTTTCTGTCCTTGGCATTTCTTGTCATTTGGAGAAGATAGAAAATCTGACCGATCCAGCAATGACATGGGGCCGCCACTTGAATTAGGAGGTTTTTTGAGTTGCCATTGTTTTCAATGGTGTGGCCCTACCTGATGATTGTATAGGCTTGATTTTTTTTGAGATCGCATTAATTGTCATGCAAGTTAAATAGTATAAAAGCAATACAGTGGGTCACACCATAGAAAAATGGACCACCACCCAAAAATTTCAATTTGCATCGTGTCCGAAAAGATGGTCGGATGGCCTGATTATTGAGGTATCCAAACCTCATTGTACAGCAACCGTTTTGGATGGATTGGGTGAAATGAAAACATCACGGTGGTCCCCACACGCAAGAGTTTTAGATTAATCTCATTATTTACAAATCATTGTGAGATTCCGGCCTCGTTACATAAATCATAGTTTGCAAACCAGGGGGGTTTATCTGAGACTCGCTCGAGTCAACCCGGGTACTACCCATCAGGACCTAACTAGAGATGGATGGTCCTATAAGGGCTCCATGGGTCCCACCGTGATGTATGTGTTTTATCCACGTCATTCATCTATTTTGAAAAAAAAAAAAAATCTTTCTAATAATGAGCTCAATAGGAGACAGATGAAATACTTAAGTGGATCACACATAAGGAAATAGTGAGGATTGAATGCCTAAAACCTCTTGAGGGGGGCCACAGAAGTTTTGGATCAAGTTGATATTTATTTTTTGCATTCATCTAGATCCATGTGACCTTATGAACAAGTTAGATGGCAAATAAACACCATGGTGGGCCCTAGGAAGGTTTCAATGGTGGGATCATTGTCACCACCGTCTTGTGTAGTGTGGTCCACTCGAGCCTTCAATCTGCTGCGTTTTTGGGTTCATGTCCTAAGATGATCTTTAAAATTAAATGTGTGGGCATCTTGGATAAAACACATATATCACGGTGGACCCCACATAGCCCCTGACAGGACCGCCCATCTCGAGCTAGGTCCTGGTGAGGGTAGTACCCAAACGGCGCCCATTAGGTGAGGAAACTAGGCAAGCCTTGGTTTGTCCATAACTGGGCCCTGGTTTATGGGGTCCACTCGTGACTCGGTTGACTTGGCCCGATTTTAACGAGTTAGCTGAGTAGGGAGCTGAGTCGGGAGAAGGGTATATATGATTTGAGGAAAAAGAAGTACTGGAAGAAGATTACAGTGGTGGTGGTGCGTGGGCCAACAAGGGAAGAAGAAGATACGATCAAAGGACACCGTCATTTTTTATTTTTTTATTTTTTTATTTTTACTCTCTCTCTCTCTCTCTCTCTCTCTCTCTCTCTATAAATACCAATCAAATATCCTTACTCTCACTGCAAGTAGATTACATTACCACCACCTTCCCACCATTTTTCTAGTCCTAGCCATGAATTCTAGTAAGAACGGATCCGCAGCTGTGGCCAAGAGGGTCATACAACCTATAACATGCAAAGGTAAGCTACATCCTCCATCCAATCTTCCATCATCATTTCCTTATATAGATTAAAAAAAAAAAAAACTAAATTTTAATTATTATTATTATTTTTTTTTTTTGGAATTTTCAGCGGCTGTATGCTGGGCACCTGAGCAGCCTCTAAGAATAGAAGAGATCCAAGTAGATGCACCTGAACCATCAGAAGTTCGAGTCAAGATGCTGTGTGCCAGCCTGTGCCACACAGACATCCTATATTGGAAAGGCTATGAGGTTTGTACAGTAGTCACCTTGGCCAAATCGGATTGGGTAGTGAGTTAGTCAGTTATACTATTGGGAAAACTCAGTTGGGCCCACCGTGAATGCATGTGGTTTATCCACGCAGTCCATCCATTTTCCAGCCTATTTTAGGCGTTGATCCAAAAATTGAAGCATATCTAAAGCTCAAGTGAACGATACCACAGGAAACAGTGGGTCACAAACTTGATTTTAGGAGCACATTTCCAAAAAATTATCATAGAGGGCTGTCAAGCTCATGTTGACCCCACCATCATGTATTTTCATAATCCCACTCCTACCATCAGGTGTGTGACTCAATGTTAGGTATAAGGCTGGACAATCAACTCGATCCATGATTCATGTGGACCACACAATTGGAAATAGTGTACATGGAAAATCTCAACCTCCAAACTATTTCCTTTGGTTTGGCTCACTGAATCACAGATGAACCTAATTTTTAGTCCAAGGTCTAAATTTTATTGTCGCATCTAATGATTTCAGTGGATTTCACATCATCATCATGGTAGGCCATGTAAAAATCAACTTTGGATCTATTTCTCCCAACTATTTCCTTTAGCGTGGGTCCCATCTGAATCACAGGTCAACCTAATTTTTTTACCTGAAGCCTGAAATGAGATGGCACATGTAATGGTCTAAGTGGATTTCATGGACACATTATGTTAGGGCCCTAAAAAATCAAGGGTGGGCATTCATTTCCCAAATATTCCCTTGGTACAGCCCGCCTGAATCATGGATTGAGCTGGTTTTTAGCCCCAAGCCTAGAATTGCGGTCAGGCACCCAATTGCCCAAGTGGATTTCAGAAATACATCATGGTTGGGCCCACCCGAACCAGCCCACTACGGGACACACGAGAGAGAGAGAGAGAGAGAGAGAGAGAGAGCATTCATGTTAACATATGAGTTTGTCAATTTTTTTCTGATCGAGTCATGACTAGATTTTTTTTTTTCTTTTTTTCTTGCTTTTGAACTATGAAAAGAACTAACCTGTGGCTCCTTTTTTTTGAAATACAGTCAGTGTTTCCCAGAGTTTTAGGACATGAAGGTGTTGGGTAAGACCTCTAGCTCCTACAGTGGTGAAAATAGTAGTGATTGATCCTCTTCACATATGGCACTAGTACCCCTTCACACTTGGCACTCATACGCACCTATAAAGACCATCCAACTTGTGGGGTACGTTGTGGATTGACAGTATCTCTCAAAAAATTAGCCTGATAAAGCAATCCAACCCGCCAAGTTGTTGGCTGCCGAACAGATGGTGAAAGGAAAATGAGCTGGTAAAACAGATGGACGGCATGGATATACCTCATTTTTGGGTTCATGTTCTAAAATGAGCTTGCAAAGCATATGGACAGTGTGAATAGAATCTATATATACATCATAGTGGTGGCCCTATAGAACCGGGTCACCAAGCCATCCGCATCCCTTTGTTGACAGGGCTTGTAAGAAGATTCAAAGGAAGCGGATACTTAAGTACAGGTACAATGTTGCGGAATTTGATTGGCTGGTAAGCCACTGTCAATGATGAGGCCCACTCAAAGCATGTTTGAAAGTTGTTCCTCTATCAAGTCCGCCTCTGACAGCAGCATTACCATCCAACCAAATCCTGCCACATTGTGGCTGTATTGAAGTTGGTACAGACAGCAACAGTACTCAATTTGCATCATGTACCCAATGGGTACCTCACATCAATGCAAATTGTGTGGTGATCCTGCCACCACTGATAGGTTGCAGGATTTGATCGGGCCACATGCCATCCACAAAGCATGTTTGGAAGTTGTTAGTTCCAGCATGGACTCAACTGGGCCAGCCACCACACCACGTTGGGTACTTGCTTGGATTTTGAGATACTCCGGTTCCTGTGCTCAAATCTATTACTGCTTCACGTCATGCTTGGTGGAACTATAGTGCTCAGATAATCATCTAAAAATAGTAGCGGGGATCTTAAAACACACTTCAAAATGGGATTTTGAAAATTCACATTTTGAAATTCTTGCTAGCTTGGGCAACCTCTTTAAATGGTGGGAGATATATATGTATGTTTCAACGTCCTGGTGCACACTATACACATCGAACTCATGCCGTAAATAAGATGAACGATCCTATGCATTTTCTACCTAGACTATTAAACTAAAATTCTAATGTTCCCAGTGTGGTGGAGAGTGTTGGGGAAGGTGTGACAGAATTCAAAGAAGGGGATATGGTCATCCCAACCAACCTCGGAGAGTGCAAGGAGTGCGACAACTGCCGATCAGAGATGACCAACTTGTGCATGAAGTACCCCATCATGTTGAATGGTCTGATGGCCGTTGGGATGTCGAGAATGTCCATTAAAGGGCAAAGGCTCTACCACCTGTTCAGCTGCTCCACATGGTCTGAGTACACAGTGGTGAATGGTAACTATGTCGTGAAGATTGATCCAAGAGTGCCTCTGCCGCATGCTAGCATCATCTCTTGCGGCTTCTCCACCGGATTCGGTGGAGCATGGAGGGAGGCCCAGGTCCGGAAGGGGTCCAGCGTTGCAGTTTTTGGGCTCGGAGGAGTTGGACTAGGGGTATGTGTAGTTTAATTTTACGGGTACGTAATGGTTACATGGAGTAAACTACATATAGCAGTGTATCGATCGACTCCTATTGAAACAGTTGGACACTCTAATCAGACCATCTGGACTGTCAATCCATTCTGTCCCGCATCCATTTCATGGGCTACCATGAAAAAACATTCAACAACGATGGAACCATCTTAAATTATCCATAACATGCTCTTTACATAGTCGTCCATTTTCCGGGCAATCCTTAATTAGTACCATGAACAATCCTCGATGGGTGCTGATAAATAGATGACCCAAAATTTTCGTTTGGCCTGTTTTCATATTATACATTTTATGAGCTCATGATCACATGGTTTGAATAGTGTGATTTTTTCATGGTAGTCCAATGCCAATTGTGATCGGAAGTGGACAGCCTAAAAGTAAGGCTGAGGGCTGGTGGCTGTCATTCTGGACAATCACTTTGGAATTATAAGATCATGTTTGGATATCTCCAATTAATTCCGCGTAAATGATTGAAAGTGGACAGCTTGTGGTGTTTGGATAGCTAAGAAAATGGAAGATTTTACAAAGCAATTATTGGACCTTTCTGTGGCTTGAATTATCTGGAAGAAAAAAAAAAAAAAAGAAGAAGAATTAGATGGCTATTGTTTCACAAATGTGACTTTCATGAATTATCTGAATAAGACTCATAAAAATAAAATCCATGTTTCAATAATGCTTCTGAAAATAAATTATTATTTAAAAATGGCATTTTCTTTTCTTTTTCATGAAATTTTATTCATCTAATTAATATGGACTTAGGTCTTTTTTGTTGATTACTAGGGGTATTTTTAATCAAAAAGTAATTAATCACCTCACTCAGCAGCTCATGTTGGTCACAGGTGGTGGAGGGAGCACGAATGTGTGGAGCAACCAAAATAATAGGCGTGGATTTGAACGAAAGAAAGAAAGAGAAAGGGAAAATTTTCGGGATGACTGACTTTATTAACCCTAAAGAAATCAAGAAATCCACATCTGAAGCCATAAGAGAGATGACTGGTGGTGCAGGCGTCGACTACAGCTTCGAATGTACAGGCGTGCCTCCCTTAATTAACGAAGCCCTTGATTCCACCGCAGTGGTATGTGCGCTCTTTATATCCTGTCCTGACAAGCATATGCAACACGTTTAGGTCAATCCAGACCGTCCATGTTGTGAGCTTTATTTCCTGTCCTGACAAGCATATGCAACACGTTTAGGTCAATCCAGACCGTCCATGTTGTGAGCTTCATTATGGATGAAGCATTTCCCAAATCAAGTTGGTCGGATGATTCCAAACCATCTCTTTTTGAGTGTTGAATTCGATCGGACCTTCAAGCAGTCTTCTTTTTCGTATTGAGTTACACCTAATCAACCCCTATAATGAAAGAGACACACCACCCCCCGAACATAAACCTATTGGTTGCACCTCACACCCTTTGTTCCATGTGGTGTGGCCCATCTGAGCGGTGGATCTAGCTGATTTTTGGCCTTGTACATTAACATCGAAGAAAGAATTTGATAGACAGATTGGATTTTACATAGCAACATGGAGGATCCACATATTTGGGGTGTTTTACTTAGTGCCTAGAACAGGAGTCGCATACATGCAACTACAAATTTTCTAGGGCATGTATGCCATCATCTCCTCAGGATTAAACACTGGCATCGTATACATTTTTTTATTACATGTGCCGCCATGTACACCGCCATATGATCCAACTCAAGAAACCATGGTTAAAAAGACTCTCATGGACTTGTCTGGTCTTGAGTTGGGACCGGAGTCAGGGGTGAATCAGTCCAACTTCGTACAAGTCGAGTACAGTTTCCAACTTGTGTGCGTACATTTCTCAGCCCTTGAATAGGTTTGCCCAACCATGAGGATTTCCTAGTTCAAAAGTCAGCTCCATCTGCCCATTAGTGGATCACAACGTAGGAAACAATTTTTATTCGTTGATAAATAGCAAATTACAAATGCAGGCCCCTTGAAAGTGGATGTGGCTGATTTTTGTTAAAGGTGATCCTCATGATAGGGCCAACCTATTAGACGGGTTGGATGTTGTACACACACCACAAGTTGTAAGTTATTTGACTGGTGGACTGCGAGTTATATAGTTCAACCGATTGGACTTGAGATATATATATATATATATATATATATATATATATATATATATATATATATATATATATATATATATATATATATATATATATATATATATATAGAGTGACCCCCTACACACTGTAGGGTAGGGGTGCTACATGAGCACGGTAGGAAAAAGGGTAACAGGTGCCTAACTGCTCAGGCTTTTGTTGGCTGGGAAGTTAAATGGGGTCCACTATGATGTTTGTGAGAAATTCACTTGGTCCATCTTTTTTGAGCTTATTGTAGGACGTGACCAAAACTGGGGAGTATCTAAAACTCAAATGGGCCACACGTGAGGAAAGAAATGCCCACCGTTCAAACCTTCCTAGTCTTTACCTTGATGTTTATATGCCATCCAAACTGTTTATAAAGTCATTCCAAGTGGGACGAATAGAAAACACAAAAAACTTAGCTTAATACAAAACTTTTGTAGCCATATGGATGTTTCAACTCAGAGTCTGATTCATTTATTTAAATGGGCCACATTTCTAGACCCAGCACAACCAGTTACCCATTTAGCTTGACCTGAACCTGCCCCACAGGCAGGTCAGGCCAGCTAGCCAGCAGGCCGGTCTAACTCATTGTATACCCTAACAGTATCCAAACACACATCCAACCGTGTAAAATATACAAGTCGGCTGAGTTGGACATTTAAACATCATTAACATTTAGTGATTATTATTTTGGGTGGCTTTGTTTGGTGGTGATTAGGGAAGAGGAGTGGCAATTGTGCTAGGTGCAGGCATGGAGCAGATGGTGCCCATTAACTTCATGACCCTCATATCAGGCAGGGTGCTGAAAGGTTCCATCTTGGGGGGCGTCAGACCTCACTCTGATCTACCTCATATCATTAACAAATGTGTAAATAAGGTGTGTTAAACTCCACAAGATTTCTACTACCAATATGTTTGCCCACAGGATGTGGCATGTCATGTCACCATAAGGGTAGCGATGGGCCTGTTAAGCCCAACGTCGAAGCCTGTTTGGACCTCTAGGTTGACCTGTGGGTCAGGCTTTGGCATGAAATGCATGGCCAGATCAATTTATGGGCTAGGCTTGGGCTCAATTCATTTAAGCGTCCGGTGGACCTGACTACATATTCACATGCCTTATATCATGCAAAAATGCCATTCCAATCCCTGGCCAGGCAACCCATGCATCTTGAATGTAGACTATTGATTTCAGTCTTCTAGTTGTTTATTTCTTTATGCATGTATGGCCCACTTAATCAACAGATAGATTAGGTACATTCAAGTGTGAAAAAATGTTTTTTCTTTTTTTTCCCTTTTATCAATTTTCACACCAGGTCGAGTCGGGCCTGGCCAAGACAATTTTTTCAGGCTCCTGCTTGGGCTGGGCTTGGCTTGTGACCTAAACCGTAACCATATATTAAAATTTGGAAATTATTTGTTAATTTATAATAAATATTTAAAAATTTTAGTTTTAGAAAGATTTTCTCGATAATATCCTCAGAAAGACCTCAAAATTCAAAATCTCCTGAAAAATTCACCAAAGCGACATTTGTCACTGTGCCTGATACCTACACAAGAAAAGCATGCATAACAGCCTGGAGGAACTGTCATGAATTACTCCTAATAAAAACATGTATACTATTTCTCTACAGGAAATCCAGCTGGACGAGCTTGTAACACATGAGGTACCATTGGATGACATAAACCGTGCATTCGAGCTTACGAAGCAACCAGATTGTCTTAAAGTCATAATACAGATGATTGATACAAAGTGGGGATGATAGATCAAACGTCCCAGAGTATTTACTTTCATATGGTGCTTTTTTTTTTTTTTTACATGCATTCACATGCCCACCCAAACCTCATGGACACTCATCCCATGGTCTCAATGTTCAAACAGAGTCTGTCTACTAATAAGCCATGGAGCCGGATTCACTCACATATGGCGCTTGTTTGAGTGTATTAGTTCTATTTGTGCAATTCAATAAAATACAAGGCTATACGTGTTAGCGAGGGCTAGTATTCGATTAACACGTGTAATTAAGAAAGTGCGGGCGGGCATGCCAGAGCCGTACTCGACTTGAGTTTCATTGAACACTGGTACCCTCACGCTAAGATGGATCATTTGAGACCGAATTTTACCCTCACGCTAAGATGGATCATTTGAGACCGAATTTTACCCTCACGCTAAGATGGATCATTTGAGACCGAATTTTAAGACTCAACCGCACTCTCAATCACCAGTTGTAATAATGATTAAGCGATTTGTAGGAGGGTAGAGGTAAATTTTTTCTGATGAATTCTTTTTTACTTATGCCTTAAGGGTTTGTTCTTTTACCAGTAATTACAACCAATATATTTCTCGATAGAACAAAGATCAACAAATTAAAATAAAAGAGAACAATGCTGATTTTTATTGATTCATAAGTTATGTATAGTATAATCAGCAGAAAATAAATAAACTAGAAAATAAAATGAGAGATAAGTCTTGAACCGCCCGTATGAATAGACGATTTAGGCAAATGATTAACATGATATGACCAAAGTATTTGATCTTTCAAGTAGAAACTCATTTGATCGAGATCCAACAATAGAAGGTTGTGGATATTTATCATACTCTTAATATATTGTAGCGATGGCGCTGGACAGTAGTAATATCATGGTATGAGATTCAAAACCCGAGTACAATGACCTTAATTCTGAGTTCTTTGGTGTAAATTAAAATTCAAGCATTTATTCTTTTAGATTCCATTCCATAGATCACATATTTAAACTAAACTCTAATAAAACTTCATTCTTCAATAATTTAATTTGAAATAAAATTTAAAAATTTTAAATTCAAAATTAACTTATTAACTTCTTCTAACTTCCTATTGAAGGAAAACATCACTAATTTTTTATGACGTTAATTTTTTATTACGTTAATTCTAACAGCACAGTGAAATCTACCCCTGTGATCGGTCAAAACCCACTATGATCGGTCAAAATGACCGAGCACAGTCAAATATGCCCCTATGATCGGTCAAAACACAGTGAAATCTACCCCAGTGATCGTCCAAAGCTCACTGTGATTGGTCAAAATGGACCGACTTCTCCTTTTACGACGAATATTGGCCGTCGTTTTTTCGTTCAAAACGACGGCTGAAGTCCGTCGTAAAAGGAGAAGTAGGTCCATTTTGACCGATCACGTTGTAATTTTGACCAAGTGATTGGTGAAAGAACTCTGTGCTCGATGAAATTTACCGAACACAGTGAAATGACCGAACGTTTGGTCAAAATGCACCAAAAAAAGTGAAAAAACGACGGCCAAAGTCCGTCGTAAAAGGAGAAGTCGGTCAATTTTACACCATGTTCGGTCATTTCACTCTGTATGCAATCTGCATTCAGCGAATTCACCGAATACCTGTGTTTAAAAGAAAAATGAGAAGAAGATGGGTTTTTTTCAGCAAAAAAAATGAAGAAGGTTTTTTAAGAAGAAAAATGAAGACGAACATGGGTTTTTAGAGGTTTTTCGATTTGGCCAAAAAAATACCTGTGCTTGGCTTCTTGGACGAGGGAGCCATCTTCAACCTTTGGAGTTGGAGATATCGAAGCGACAAAGGAGGAAGAGAGGACGCCTAATAGACGAAGGAGGAGAAGACGGAGGAAGAAGAGAAGACGTTTACGGACGAGAAAGAAGAGAAGACATTTACGGAGGAAAAAATCAAGGGCATTTTCGTCCGAAAAAAGCCCATAAGTTTAGATTTGAAAACTAAAGTTTTAGGGGATTTACTTTAGCTGCTGGGTTAAAACTCACGTTTACAGACGAAAATTTCTCTTTTTTAATTATGATCCGCAGCTGGTTTCCATCTCCTTTAAAAAAAAAAAAAAAAAGAAGGGCAAATATGTCATTTTACTCTCGACAATAGGTTCCAGGAATGTTTTGATAAACATGGCATGTTAAAAGTATCTTTTCTGAAAACTTGATTTAGTGAGGAATTTTAGGATTAAAATCCCTTATTATTATTATTATTATTATTATTAGTCTGCTATTAGAGAAGTCTGAGAGAGAGAGAAACCATTCTTGGCAAAGGGAGTTTTTTGTATAATATTTTACAAAATACTAACCCATTAATACTGTATTTACATCCTGATACCCTTTTAAATTAATTTTTCATTAAGCTACCTCATTAATCAAAATATTTGTCAAGGGGTACCTTCCGTCCATTTTCTCAAGTTTCCATCATGTTTTTTATTAAATGACAAAAATGCCCATAATTAATAATGTAGCTTAATTAGTTAAGTGCTAATAACATATTTGTGAGGTATTTATTATTTAAAATTTACGTATAAAAAAAGTCCTCTCTCCAACTCTAATTGGTGCCATAAGCGAGTGGCTCTTGGTTGGTGTTCTATGGGCCCAACATGATGCATGTGTTTTATCCACCCATTCATTCTTTTTTTCTATGCCAGAATGAGCCGAAAATAGTCAGACCCAAATCTCATGTGGCCCTGGCCAGAAAGCAACAACCATTAAAGCTTCTTGGGGGCATAAAAGATTTGAATCAAACTGATATTTTTGTTTTCCTCCCGCCAAGGCCTGTGTGATCTAATCAATAGGTTGGATGGCAATTAAACATTACAGTGAGTCGTAAGAAGTTTTTTAACGGTTGGCGTTCAATTACTACTGTTTTCTTGAAGCATGGTCTACCTTATAATTGAATCTGACCCTTTTTTTTTTTTTTGGCTCAACTCTAAAATGATCTAAAAAATGGATGAATGGTGTGGATAAAACACATACATCATGGTTGGGCCCACAATGCACCGAGCAGTAGCAATTGCTCAGTCGGACACGGATTGCCTACGACAGCCGGAGGCATGAACTTCCTGCAAGACAAAGCTAAGTGGGGCCTAGTGTGATGTTTGTGAGAAATCCACACCGTTCAACCATTTTTCCATATCATGTTAGTACATAGGCCCAAAAATGAGGCAGATCCAAAACTCAATGGACTGCACTATAGGAAACACTGAGTCTTAAACATCCACCGTTGAAACATTTGTGGGACCACAAAAGTTTTGGATCAGGCTAATGCTATAATGTTTTCAGTTCAACCAAGGTGGAATGATCTTATGCATGGATGGAATTATGAACGACATGGATGGAATACAACCATCAACGTAGGCCCAGGAGGCTTCAACGTACCTGATCTGTTCAACAACCCACTTTAAGTTGTGGATCTGCCTCATTATTGAGCCCATTGCCGAACATGATTTGGAAAAACTGATGGGCGGAGTGGATTTTTCACAAACATTACGGTGCGTCCCACTTATCTTCCTCTCGGTGTTGAGGCAATTCAACCCGCGTAAGTAGGCAATCCGCGTCCCATATTTTCCTCGAGAGTGGATTAGGTGCTGCCCCACCTCACCCAACACAGCGTTGGCCTTCTTTAATGCATCTATTTCATATCCACTTCATTTATTGGTTTTTCTGGATCATTTATGGCTTAAGCCCAAAAATGACATAGATCGTGATATGAGGTGGACATACCAAAGGGAAAAGTAGCGATTGACCATTAAAATCTTCTTGTGCGTCAGGAAAAGTTTTAGATCAATCTGGTATTTGTTTTTTCCCTCATCCAAATCCGTGTGACCATATCAATATGTTGGATAGAAAATAAACATTACTGTGGACATTAAGGTTGGTCCTACTAAGTTTTTAATGGGAAGCATTCAATCACTACTTTTCTTGTTATAGGTGGCTTGAGTCAGTTTATGTAAAAGTGAACTCAGCTCAGCTTTATCCGATTTCTGAAATCGTTTTCCTATTTCAATCAAGAAATCTTTAGCTTTCTCAGTGTCAGGCATGACACCCTACATGGTCTCAGAAATCGAGTTCTTTATGATCTTGAGACACATCTTATTTGACTTGGTTCAGGCCTTATAGTGAGCCTTTGCTGATTCCGTACTAGAATCAGTTGGAATGAGAGGCTCTACTTCCTCCAGGGGCAGGTCCAAGTCCATGCAACCTAGGACTATTTCAACGGACGACTTCCATTTGGAATAGTTGGACCCAGTAAATAAAGGTATGGAATTGAATTGTGTTGGAATATTGGAAACAGTCATAGCTGGACATTCAAAGCATAAAACTCACATTAATAAACAAGTCTCATATAATAATGCATAAACATAAACCACAAATATCATGCATGTATGTTCATTCGATTGATTTGGGCCTTCAATCAAATGTCCCAGAATGATGATGGGCCATAATCATCAAAATCTGGCAAGAGCCCAGCGTATCATCACAATTCCTCCTTTGGGCGAAATTGTAACATACAGAAGACTCAACTGAACATGAAGCTAACCAATGTTGGTGAAATAGTTCTAAGACGCCCATCACCTTTGGGTGAAATGAATTTCTCATACCTATATCACTATCATCAATTACTTCATCCCGCTCACATCCAGCCAAACGATGATACTTCTTTGTTCTGACCACCGCTCGCCTAGGTATGAACTCAACTAAATGCAATCCTATAATGGAGGGTTACTGAATTCCAAGTACAGAAGTCTAGAAGTACAAATCGTTGCCAATTGAGGTTACTTTGGTGGCTAACACAATAAGCTTCAATCCCACTTCCAGACCCAAGGATTGCTACATGGTTCTGCCCACAACGAACCATACTATAAAAATTCTAATTCGGCCCAAAACACGGCTGATGTTGGTCGCCTATAGGCTTAAACAACTTTAACTGAATAATGGTTGGATTATATTTAATGGTCAACCCTGAATATCAACTATGAAGAATGGGTAATGGCCTTATTTTAGGCCAAATTTGAACTTAATTATGAATAACCATCTTTACTAAATTACTTAGACCAAGCAACAAGTAAAATCACCAACCATCTGCATATACATTTAGGTTTTACTTGTACAAAATGGCCAAGAAAGTGGCCACTTAAAATGGGTTTGGGCCCGGTTGGTGGGCTTGGTTTACTAGATTGGGCCTGTCGGGCCTAGCCATTGGACTGGGCCTGGCTGGCCTGATTGAATGGACTGTGCGTGAGAGATCGGACGGGCTGTGTGTGGGCCAGAGCCTGTTAGAATTGGGCCCACTAGATCAGGGCCCAGTCCTTTTAGGCCTGGATGCGGCCCGCTCGACACAAAACAGCTACCCGCTGTACATGCCCAAAAATAGCAGCCCATTTTCAACTCTCTCCAATACCCAAGCCGCATGAGACCTCTCCAAACCCTAACCTTACCACCTCTGTTACTGGGTGGAAACCCTGGCCGCCATCACCATTGTCAGCCATCACTGATCCAGTCCATCGCCGCACTTGCCATTGCCTAAAACAGCCATAGAAAACCCTGCCTGCTGTAAAATTCGGCGACCGGCAACATCGCTAGTGCCGCTGCCATGGATCTAATTAGGAGCGAGGGGTAAGAGAGGAGGGTTTCGTTAGGTGCGGCGGCCATGAATGGTTATCTCTGTCGAATCCGGTAGACGTTTAACAGGTTAACCCATGCAAGAGCCGATCGCAGGCCATCATCGTCAATCCATGTTAAATCCATCAATGGCGGCAAACACTATTAATTCAGGTGTCTCCGCAGCAGACAGGGAGGATGACAGAGCTCAGATTGTCAAAACCCCAACAACGGCAGCAACAGAGCTCCATCCGACGCCGGAGACAAGACTGATGGTTTTTTTTTTAATCTGAATGGGGCTACGATGGCTGTAAGTGGCTAGCGATCATGGTCGGTGATCGCTGTCGATCTCCATGGCTCTCGAGATCTTCATTGTTGCTGTGTAGAAGGCCATGCCTATATAATGTTGTCAACGGCCAGGATTTCTGGTCGGCTCCGATAGGTTCCATCAGATCTCAGGTTTCCAAAAGGAAAACCCTAACGCAGATCAGCGGCACGGCCGGTGCACGACCTCCAAATACCGATTGGTTGACAACCGACATCCCAAGAAGCCACGCCGGGCTGATATGATCAGATGCCAAATAAGACTTTCTCAATGTCTAAATGAGGGCCGATCCATAGTTCATCCAAATTTAGTATTCGACTAAGGTTCGGATGGTGTTAGGATTTGGAGAACATCTATCATTATAGAATCTCTAAGATTAATGCATATTAGCTCTGATACCAACTGTGAAACTTAAACATAATACGGAATAATCAGATCTTCTATGCATCAACAATGGAGATTCCATACTGTAATCTTAAAGCCATACCTGATTGGGAAGACATTCCCCAACGCCGTCGTGTTGCCGAGAGGAACTCTTGGTCTTCCACACCTTATACCTTTAGGAGAATCACTCAATGGGACGAGGATTTTCTCTTCTGTGTTGGTGAGGGGACCAAGACATATATTTATAGGAAAGAGAGCCAAAGAAGCTTACCCATCACACTTCTCTCCTCTAGGGTCTCCACACCATAGATTTCCATATCTGGCTTAATAACCGCGTATAGGGAACATGGTTCAAGCAGTCCCGCCCCAAACCTATTTGTAATGATCAAAACTATAGTGGGGCCCACTGAATCGCTCAATCTGAATAATCCAACGGTCATGATCTAAACTGATGATCATATGTGGCCCACCTAATGGAGTCTTACACACTATTCCTATTAAGGTTGGTCCTACTAAGTTTTTAATGGTAAGCATTCAATCACCACGGTTTCCTATGAAGGTTGGTCCTCCTAAGTTTTCAATGGTTTAATCACCAATGGTAAGCATTCAATCACCACTGCTTCCTATTAAGGTTGGTCCTACTGAGTTTTTAATGGTAAGCATTTAATCACCACCGTTTTCTATTGTGTGGTCTACCTGAAATTTGAATATGCTCCATTTTTTGGATCATGCCCAAAAATGAACGGGTAAGCCTATTGTGCGGACCCCCTGAAATTTCAATACGCATGCTTCATTTTTTGGATCATGCCCAAAATGAATGGGTAAAAGAGATGACACCCCTATCCTCAAGTGGTAGATTGAGTGAAGACAACCCAGTTTTAACATGAGGTCTTGGTATTCCCAAGTGAGGGTGGCTTACGTTGCAGTGGGACTAACAATCAGGTGGGTGTACTAACAGTGGGGTGTGTGCACTAACCCAAAGAAGAAGAAGAAGAAGAAAATAGTGGACATACAATACATACATCAAGGTGGCCCCACATTCAGGGCCACACCTAATCAGCCCCCATCTCTCCACCTCTCGTCTTCTCTCCGTCCGCCAGCCCCTCTCAGAACATTTGAATGACAGATCTGAGCCATTCATGATCATGTTGGTTCCACTTGACTTATGCTATGGTACAAAACTTGGGAAAGACCTTTCAATCAAGTGGGCACAAGGTTTTTCAAGTTGAAAATGAACGGCTAACATTGAAAACTTTTTTAGGGTCCTAAAAGTTTTATATCAAGCTGATATTTGTGTTTCCCATCATCCAGATCTGTGTGACATTATGAACAGGTTGAATGGAGAATATACATCATGCTCGCCCCTAGAAAGATTTTGACAGTGGTCGTCATTGCCACAACTGCTTTCTAAGGTGTGGCCCACCTGAGCTTTGGATTTATCTATTTTTTTGGCTCATCCTCTAAAATGGTCTGAAAGAATGGATGGACAGTGTGGATATAACACATACATCATGGTGGGGCTCACAGAACTACTCCACATCAACACACAGTACAACCTTGGCGTTGTGCTATAAACCACACAGTCAGACTCGGTATTCAAATTTTGACGGGCAGTTTTGTCATTTTATGAAAATACATAACGGTAACTGAAGAAAACAAACAGGAGATACCATTTGACAATTATATCTATTAATGAGGTAGATTAATGAAAACCTAATTTTGAAAGGTACCGAGATGTAAATAAGGTATTAAAGAGGTAGTATTTTGTAAAATTTCCTTTTTATTACTACGGCGGTGTGACCTTTATACTCTCTCTTTTTTTCACTCATGTACACGTGGCATATTCTACTCAGTTTTAACCATTCAAAATCGACGGTTGCTATTGAGTGGTCATTTTAAAATTATGTCGGCTAACCAGGCCTAACTTGTTGTTGGTCTATAGATTTTCGGCAAATGCATATAATAGGGGGCGCTCTAGTGGGGGCTACGTGATGTGTTCACACCATCTAACCTGTCTATCAGCAGGGTCACATCGGAAAACCCCTAAAATAAAAATTCTAGCGGATCCAAAACTAGGTGGGCCACAGAAAATGGAATACGCTTTATGGGAACGCCCACCATTGGATTTCACAGACCCCCGCGAATGGAAAAGCAGCCTGAGTTTTGGCCTGCCTTCGTCTTCACTGGATGAATAGTATGAATGGACTTGATTATACATACATAACACTGTGGCCCCATGCTAATCAACAGTGGCCATTACCTCTCAATACGTTCCCTCTGCTACGGTCCATATGAGTTTTGAGGGCTGATTTTTGGACTCTTTAGTGTTTTTTAAGGTGATGCATCTAATGAACGGGTTGGACGGTAGACATCACTGGCCAAATTCCATACCATCGTAAGCTACTGCTATTGGCCACCCGTTCCATTTGTAATAGAACAGCGTCTATTGAAAAGCCAATAAATAAATATATAAAAATATCTTGCTTATTCATGACCAGTTGATTGAAGAAAATATGCTTTGTTTTTTATTATTAATTCTGTATGAAACTTTTGCATGACATCTTCTTCTTCTTCTTTCTTCTTCTCTTTTTTTTTTTTTTTTTAGCTATTTAGAGAGGTTTCCCGCGGAATGTCACTTGTGGGTCTACAGGAAAAAAAAAAAAAAAAAACCATGCAATAATGGATGCTGGAATACTTTTTGAAGTTGAATTAGTGGCGGCCGAATGGGGGTTGTTGGGTACATGCATTAAGATGGAGTTGAAATCTAAAATGCACATGGGAGTTGAAATCCAAAATGCATGGACATGTGCGCTCTCAAATATTAAAAATAAAAAAAAATAAAAAAAAGATCTTTGACTAAAAAAATCAAACATCTTTGACTAAAAGATATTTTTTGAGTTAATCATTAAATTCTTTAATGAAACTTGATGGATGTCTAATGAATAGATCTTTTAGTAGTTCACCTAAAGTGCTTGCATAGGATTTTGGGTAAGGTTGATATTAGGGTTAGTGAAAGGTCCTAAGTAACTTGGGTACATGGATAAGTAAGGTTATGGACATTTGATAATGTAAGGCAATACCAAAATCTATATTACTGAGGACCATGGTAACTTACCCATAAGCCCAAGATGCCTCCCCTTGAACGTCCACACCCAGAGAGAGAGAGAGACAGAGAGAGAGACGCTTCAAAGTATTCTCTCGTTTAAGAGAATCCGGATCCTCCGTTAAATCTAAGCCAAGCAGAGAACCTCTGCTACAGCTGCTCTAATTGGTCCAATTGAACTTGATTGTGCCAGAACTGCTCAGCTCTGACACAGCCAAGTTGAGTTGGTCCAATCAGAGAAGTAACGAGAGGGAACCCTGCTCAGGTTTTAACCGAGGATAAGAAAGATCAAAGAGAGGCCTCCTACTTTAAAGAATCAATATGAAAGTGGTTGGAAAATTATATATAGTATATAATCATTAATAAGATCTTAATGGTTCATGCCTTTTGAAAATTTGATTTCATTGATCTGAGCTGACCATTGGGTAGAGTGTAGTTTCATGGTGGTGCCATTAAAAAAAAAAACACTTATTAGATCATTATATTTCACCTATTTTAATACGAATGATCTTGACCATTCATTATATTTGCAGTGGGTTTGGATGATTAGACTTGCAATATCAATGTTAATTTTGAATTGGAGCCAAATTCTTTATTGCACTTATATATGAAAGATCTTGACCATCCATTATATTT
The DNA here is from genome assembly GCA_003013855.2 of Liriodendron chinense. Taxonomy (NCBI): domain Eukaryota; kingdom Viridiplantae; phylum Streptophyta; class Magnoliopsida; order Magnoliales; family Magnoliaceae; genus Liriodendron; species Liriodendron chinense. The sequence continues at coordinate 4,650,340 of PVNU02000637.1, read as the reverse complement.
GGCAATGGATTGGATGATTAGATTCGACGATATCAGTGTTAATTTTGAATTGTTGGCAATGAAATTTGTTCTGGACTTATGGAAGTCGTCCAGTTGGGTTGTTTAGCCGGCCCAATACAGCGACCACCACCGTAACATTTCTCAGAATTAATTGTGTAGATTTTTTTCATTGACTTCTTTAGCCATACAGCGAACGTAGACGTTGTGTATGCATGACGTTGAATCCATCCATAACAGTCCAAGCATGGAACTTGGACGTTTTCAAAAATCAAATTAATGCAACCATGATGTGGGCCACCGCCTGATTTTGGAGTTTTTATTTTTTTGTCATTGTCTAATGATATGGCCTAACTGATGATTGTATGGGCCTGATTTGAGACCCCATCATCAAAGTGGGGAACACTTGAAATATAATTTGGATAGAAGAAAGCAATACAGTAGATTTGGTTGGATTTCAGAGGAAGTTGATATTTACACCCACTAGATCGTAAATAATTTTCTATTTTTTGTAATGTGATGACAGTACATAATTGTAGGTTTTGCGTTACCAATAGTACCAGTGGTTTAGGAACTCGCCTGATCAACATCGTACCCACCCAGTTAACACGACCCAGTCATTCATTGGGTCCCGAGCCGGGTCTTAGTCTGCAGACTATGACATGAAGTAATAAGAAAGTTTGCAATTTGTGCCATAGTGCTTGGGATGCCTTGAAACACCAACTTGGATGAGGTGGTGGCCGTGGGGCTCACTTTGATGTATGTTTTGTATATCCATGCATTCCATCCATTTTGCCAGCTCATTATAGGTAGGGCATGAGCCCAAGGAAGTGGATTAGGTGAGACCCTAGCCTCACCCAATAAGGTAAGACCCTAATTACCATGAGGCCCACCTGGATATATCTATTCTGTATCCACACCATCCATCATTTTTTTTTTCCAGATCATTTTAGTACATGATCCAAAAAATAAGTAAATTCAATTGTCAGGGGACCGTACCATAGGCAACAGTGGTGATTGACCATTAATGGGCTACAAAAGTTTTAAATCAAGCAGATATTTATTTATTTTTCCTTCATTTAGGCTTATCTGACCTTATTAACAGATTAGATGGCAAATAAACACTGAAAACTTTAAGGTGCACCCTAAGAATTTTTTAATGGTAGGGCGTTCAATCACCACTATTTCTTAGAGCATGGTCCACTTGAGATTTGGATCTTTTACCTTTTCGGGATCATACCCTCACTTGAAATTTAGATCTTTTTCTTTTCTAGGATCATGCCCTAAAATGATATGTAAAAACAGTTGGTCCACCTGAGATTTGGATCTTCTTCATTATTTTTGGATCATGCCCTAAAATGATATGAAGCAATGGATGGAAAGCACGGCCATATAATAGATACATCAAGGTGGGCCCCACAGTATGTAAGGGCCACACCCTCTTGAGTGAGGTCATGGTCTCACCAAATCAGCCTAGAAACAATGGTGATTGAGCACCTACCATTAAAAGCATCCTGAGGCCCACCATAATGTGTTCTTCCATCCAACCCGTGGTCACCCAGACTTCAATATCAATTTCATCCAAAAAGCTTGAGAAACGGATGGATGATGTGGAGATACAATACATACATTGAGGTGGGCCCACCAACATGGCCTCACTTAAAGTCTATGGTTACCTGGCCTAATTGGAATCCTCTCTCCCGGGCCCATATACAGTCCGGCGGGACATGACCGAGTTCTGTCACTTCCTGACTGTGGGAAACCTTGACGTATTTGTTGTATATTTACACCATCCATTGCTTCAGCTCATTCCAGGGCATGGTAAAAAATTGAAGTAGATCTAAATCTGTAGTGAACCACGTACACCACAGGAAATGGTGGTGATTGATCATTAAAAACTTTTCGTATCCTACAAAAGTTTTGGGTGATATTTGTCTTTTACTTCATCCAGGTTATGCTACCTCTTCAACGGGTTGGATGGTGAATAAACATTAAGATGGATCCTATGAAGTTTTTAATGGTCTGTGTTCAGTAATCACATTTTTTCATGTGGTACGGTCAACTATGGATTTGGATTTACTTAATTTTTGTGCCCATGCATTGAAATGAGCAGAAAAATTTGATAGACGGCATCAATATACAACACATACAAAGAGGTGGGCCCAAGGTTGACGGAACTCGGTCGGTTCTCGACCAGACTGAATCAGTGCCCAGATTGCAGGTTTAAACACCAATCAAAGGACAGTGGATTAATAGGGAACCCAACGCCACCCATATCCATGTTGACCGACTTTATGGGCCTACCCAGATGTATATGTTTTATCCACCCATACCCATCCGTTTTGCCGGCTCATTTTAGTATTGGGGTTGTCTTCAATCCCGTTTTGCCGGCTCATATTAGTATTGGGGTTGTCTTCAATCCCGTTTTGCCGGCTCATTTTAGTGTTGGGGTTGTCTTCAATCTTGATACTGAGAGGGCTTCAGGCGACCGACGGGACTTGGTTAGGTATTCGAAACTTTCCTGGATGGGCTTTTAGAATCTGGATTGCTGGATTTATTTTTTAGGGTTGTGGGGGTTCGATGACTGTTGTAGGGGGCCGGACAACTATGTCGCACCTGAAATTCTCTCGTATTCTTCTGTGAACTATCTAGACAATCCTGGCTTAGTGGGGTGCCTAACGAAGTTGGGTAGGGCGCTCGACCGAGCGCGCTCTTACATCGGTTGCGCAAGGTTTTGGGCAGATTTGTTTCTAATGTCGATTGTTTCCTATTTAAAGGGAGCGAGATTAGGGTTATCGCCTTAAAGGGGACTGGGTATCCTAGAGCGAGAGGGATTAAGAGAGTTCTAGGGTGAGAGAAAGAGCTAGGGAAAAGCTTGGAGTTTTCTGGGTGAGGGAAAAGACTATGTTTGTCCTTCTCATGTGAGAATTAGATTTGTTAGCTTGAATTTCCCTATCCGAGGTAAGTCATTCTTCTGTAATCTCTTATAACTTCTGATTCATAGTGGATTTGCTTTGTGCCGTGATTTTTTTACCCGTGAGGAGTTTTTCTACGTTAAATTCATATTGCATTCTCTTACATGTTGATTTGCTTAATCGTTGCTATTGTGTAATTGTCATCTGTTTGATTCGCGCTTCTGCTACTGAGTATTACCAATATTTAGGGTGTGAACCCAAAATTGAAACATATCCAAAGCTCAAGTAGACTGCACCACGAGAATCGGTGGGGATTCAACACCTACATGGAAACTTCTTGGGGCCCATAAAAGGTTTCGATGAAGCTGATATTTGAATATTCCCTTCGTGTATGTTAGTGTGACCTTATGAACAAGTTGGATGGCAAATAAAATTACATTGGGCTTTAGGAAAGTTTGTCATTATCCCCATTGTTTCTTGTGGTGTGGTCAACTTAAGTGTTGAACATGTTTTACTTTTGAGCTCTTCACCAAAAATGAGCTGGTAAAATGGATGGACAACGTGGATAAAACACATAAGTTGAAGTGGGCCCTATAGATTATGGAGAATGGCGAAAATCACAATACTGAAACATGCTTCTCTAATAGTATAGCAAAATTACACTAGCCCAAGACTCACAACAAAAAAGAAAGAAGAACAAAAATTCAAAATATGAAGATATGCAAAGGAAAATGATTCTTCTCATTCAAAATTACATGTATATCAAGTGATGTAGCGAGACATCCTCCTGATCTGTCACTCCCTAAACCTAGGGACTAGGCTCACAAAATTTTCGATCGTCGACCTTGGTGCCAACAGCCTCCGTAGTACCCCATTCTCGGCTCCTAACTCTCATATGCCAGGTTCCGATCCTAGGATCCCACCAGGAGGATTTTCAGAGTAATTTTTTTTTGGTAAATGAGCATAACCAAAATCATAAAACATCATCAGATATCCACTATATAATTTGTTGAGTACAGTGCTGAAAAGGGAAAATACAAAAATGTAACCAAAGTCCAAAATATCAAGCACATGAACCAAGCTCAACGTTGCTGATATGCCCTAGTACTTGCAGCGTAAACAAACGCGCATAAGCTTCCTACAAAGCTCAGTAGAGTGCGTATGTGCTTATGTGATGCATATGACAAGTATACAGATATCAGAGTAAACAAAAGTGATAGAGGGCTAAGTTACCAAGTTCATAAATGCTATCAGTCATCTCAAGGCTATGCGATGTAAGGGCCTACATAGCCGAGTGTTATATGCTAGAGATGCAATGCAAGCATGTCCTCAACTAATCCGTAATATCAAAATGATTCTCATATGGGATATCACCGAGGTCTAGTACACTCTAGCACTGGCAGCCGCACATCGCACACATAACCGAGCGAGTAGAAAAGACCTCACTATCCGTCTCGTCAGTGGTATGCCAATGCCCACCCAGCTCGCCGATAGTGGACCCATTTCACGAGCTGGTCAGCCTCGACCTAGCTTATAGCCCACTGCACCCAAGCGGATAAGGTTGTTAGTGCACTTTTTCGTGGCATACTGGTGCACCTTGTTTGTCAATCACTTACAGCTGTGAGTCTTGTGTCGGTTGAGCCCAAAGAAGACGAAGACCGAAGACTCAACATGTCCAGCCGCATCAAGGAAGAAGATTCAGGTAAATGAGATGCCTTGGTGCCTTAACCTCGTCCAAAACCTATCCCCTTTGTATCCTTGATGACCTTGACCATATTTAGAACCTTTTAGTCATCATTGATAGGCCCTAGGTGTCCCTTTTGATCACCCTAACCTTGGCCTATAACATCCAGCTGAAGATAGAAGTGTTCAGCTTTGTGGAGGGGAGAACCAGGCTGGTCCGACCGGTCATGACCGGTCGGCCAGCAGCCCTGCTGCTTTGCATAAGGACAGCCGACCGGTCATGACCGGTCGGCCTTCACATGGCATGAAGATCAGCAAGCCTGACCGACCGGTCAAGACCGGTCGGCCTTCACTTTCGGCCTGGTGTTATTTTTAGTCCAGCAGAGGGGTCCGACCGGTCATGACCGGTCGGCCAGTGTGGCTTAGGCTGTCCAGTGAGGGGGTCCGACCGGTCATGACCGGTCGGCCCATATATGTGGCCTTTGCATTGCTTGTCCCTCCAGCAGGGGACTCCGACCGGTCGTGACCGGTCGGGATAGGTCGTTTATGACCGTTTTCTGCCCGTTTTAGAGCCGTTGGAGCTCTCTCTTCTATATATATGGTGCTCCATTCTTGGGCAAAGAGAGAGAAGTTTTTGAGAGCCCATTCCACACTTATCTTGTTCATCCTTTGGGGCCTCAAAGAGGAGGTTTTCAAGTCATATCCCTTGTGTTTCAAACACAAGTATGGGCATTCAAATGCTATCAAGAGATGACTTGATTCCTCTCTCAAATCTAGAGGTGTGACACTATTCCACATAGGTATATCCTTTGTCCAAGACCTCTAGAAGACTCTCTAGGTGAATCTCCTAGTTGGAACAACCTACACATCCCATGTATGAGATTCACCCATCCTCCTAGCACCTTGGGCACTTCAAGGCATCGCATGCAAGGTGTTTGATCGAATGTGGCTGAGGCATTGGCAACGCAACGGCGGCACGATCGAGGGAGCAAAGGGAAGCTGATTGAAGCACGGGAGAGCGGAGATCAAGCAACCCAATCCGGCGCTAAACAAGGGGCTCATCCGACAAGTAAGTTGTCTCATTTGAGAGTCCATTTTAGAGTTTGTTTGTCAACTCGCCTTAGGGACGTTAGCCGTTCCTTGGCCCATCAGCCGGGCCTAAACTAAGTCTCCAAGGGAGAGCCTCCGACACGGGAGTAAACGTGCGATAAGGTTGAGAGTTAGCCTATGTCTAAAACTCCGGATACGGTTGAGAGGTGAACCGATAAAACCTCCGTGTAAAGGTTGAGAGGTGAACCTCATTTAAAACCTCCGATAGTGAATGCCGGTGTGCTCAAAGGGGTTGAGTACTTGAACCGGGAGTGGAGTAGACACGTAGTCGAACCACTATACATCCTTGTGTTTGTGATTGTTATTGAGCACATTGATATCTTTGCATTGTTAGTTTAATTGCTTGATTATGAATGATTGATATGCATGCTAGGCACTTTTTAGGCATCCTTGCACAAGATGTACCTTCACTACTTGTGTAGACTTGAGCTCATTGATCCAATCTCATAAGTCTACACAAGGTGCATAGGTTAGTAGCTTAATTAGTTGAATCATTTCCTTCCTATGCATGCTTAGACTAGGGTTGGTTATTGCTTAACTCTTGCTAGTCTTGTGATTGGACCCACCAAGGCTTGGAAGCCAAGGTGTTCTTGCTTACCTAGCTTAAACTTGTTGAATTGCATAAGTAGGCGAAAAGAATTTTAAAAAGGTCCTATTCACCCCCCCTCTAGGTCCATAGACATATCTCCGAGTATCTCTACAAGCGGTAAAACCGCAATTTCAATTGGTATCAGAGCGGGTTCCTCTTTAAGGGCTTAATTGCCTAGAGGTAGATCCTAAAGAGAAACTTGAAAATATGTCTAGAGAGGACTCTTCATCCGTCACTAAGCCTCCTTTCTTTGATGGGTCAAATTATCCATATTGGAAAGCCCGAATGCGCATCTTCTTGGAATCCATTGATTCGGATGTGAGGGACATGGTTGATTTTGGATATGAACCCCCAATGGTTACTATTTCTAAGGAGGGTGAGCCGGATGTTCTCAGGCCAAAAGACAAGGCATTATGGACTGCTCATGAAAAGGCTCAACGTATTAATAATGCCAAGGGCCTGAATGCCATATTTTGTTCAGTATCAAAAGAAGAATTTGGTCGGATCCAAAATTGCACTACCAGTAAACAAGCATGGGATATTCTGGAAGTTACCCATGAAGGAACAAATGTTGTTAAAAATTCTAAACTCCAGCGCCTCTCCACTCTCTTTGAAAATATTATTATGGAGGAGGATGAAACGTTTACTGAATTTTATACCAAACTGAACAAAATCACAAATGATATGTGGGGCTTAGGGGATCCGGTTCCGGAACATAGGCTTTGTAGGAAAATCCTGAGATCTCTTCCGGATCGGTTCTCTTCTAAAGTCACCACCATTGAAGAGTGTAGGGATCTTAATACCATGAAAGTTGAAGAACTCATAGGTTCCCTATAAACCTTTGAGCTAGGCTTTAAAGCCCCCTCTAGAAGGAAAAACATCGCCTTCAAGTCCTCTCACAGACACAAGAAAATCAAAAGTGAGACGGAGGATGATAGCGATGATGAGGATGATGAGGAAGAACAATTGAACAAAAAATTCAAGAGATTCCTCAAATTTGATAGAGGAAATAACCGTGACAAGAAGGACAAGAAGGGTGATAAACGTACAGGAAAATCATCCATACCTTCATCCGTCCGTTGTTACGGTTGCGGTCGTTGTGGCCATATTGCCCCGGAATGTCCGGAAGGGCTTAAACCAAAAGGTAAAAAGGCAATGGCTGCCACTTGGGATGATACGGAGGAGTCCGAATCTGATGATGAGAGCCAACATAATGATCTTGCTCTCTCGGCCTCCATCACGACCCCTTTACCAGATTATCTAAGAGGGGATCCCAACCGCTATCCCTTCTAGAAAGAGAAGGTGTTTCCAACCCCTCACCTCATGCTATATTCTATGAGGGTGTTGAGGAATTTTGCTACCCTTTGGCTGTTCAAACTTATCATGGTTAGTAAGGGGAGCTAATTATGCTATTATTGGTGAATCTGAGGATTTCAGCCTCATTTCTGTGTATATGGGCAAATCAGAGGATTCAAGCCTCATTCGCCCAAATTTTGATGATTTAGCTTTGCTTTTAATGATACATTTGCTTGCTAGATTGTCATCTTGCTTAGATTAGCTAACCATCTTGAGTTTTATGCTTCATGTATGCTAATCTTTGCTTAGTATTGGTCTTGATATACCACTAGGGGAGGTTGGTTGATTGGGCTATAAGCCCTTTGTGCTTCATTGAAAATGTATATCCTTGACCAAATTGCATGATTAACCTTGGCTGAATAGTTACATTTCTTGTTAATCATGTTTCTTAACTTGCTCCATGTATTTATGATTCATGCACCCTATACTCTCCGTTTTAGCATGTGCTTATAGTTATAACTGCGACACACTATCTTCTCTTACCTTAACCTTATTGGTATATCATTAAGGGGGAGAGAATAGTTTGTCAATTGCTAACAAAAAGGGGGAGAATGTTCAAATCCCACCAAAACTAGTTTGCTATGTTTTGTGATGCAGGGATTGACAGGTTGTGGGGGAGCAAACTGAAGAGGAGCAGCTTAGTTTAGACATGTCAAGAGTCCTGTAATTTATGCTTTATCATTGTAATATCTTGAACATGTAATTTGTTTTGGTAGGTTAAGTTTTTGTAAGTAATTGACAAAGGGGGAGATTGTTAGTGCACTTTTTCGTGGCATACTGGTGCACCTTGTTTGTCAATCACTTACAGCTGTGAGTCTTGTGTCGGTTGAGCCCAAAGAAGACGAAGACCGAAGACTCAACATGTCCAGCCGCATCAAGGAAGAAGATTCAGGTAAATGAGATGCCTTGGTGCCTTAACCTCGTCCAAAACCTATTCCCTTTGTATCCTTGATGACCTTGACCATATTTAGAACCTTTTAGTCATCATTGATAGGCCCTAGGTGTCCCTTTTGATCACCCTAACCTTGGCCTATAACATCCAGCTGAAGATAGAAGTGTTCAGCTTTGTGGAGGGGAGAACCAGGCTGGTCCGACCGGTCATGACCGGTCGGCCAGCAGCCCTGCTGCTTTGCATAAGGACAGCCGACCGGTCATGACCGGTCGGCCTTCACATGGCATGAAGATCAGCAAGCCTGACCGACCGGTCAAGACCGGTCGGCCTTCACTTTCGGCCTGGTGTTATTTTTAGTCCAGCAGAGGGGTCCGACCGGTCATGACCGGTCGGCCAATGTGGCTTAGGCTGTCCAGTGAGGGGGTCCGACCGGTCATGACCGGTCGGCCCATATATGTGGCCTTTGCATTGCTTGTCCCTCCAGCAGGGGACTCCGACCGGTCGTGACCGGTCGGGATAGGTCATTTATGACCGTTTTTCTGCCCGTTTTAGAGCCGTTGGAGCTCTCTCTTCTATATATATGGTGCTCCATTCTTGGGCAAAGAGAGAGAAGTTTTTGAGAGCCCATTCCACACTTATCTTGTTCATCCTTTGGGGCCTCAAAGAGGAGGTTTTCAAGTCATATCCCTTGTGTTTCAAACACAAGTATGGGCATTCAAATGCTATCAAGAGATGACTTGATTCCTCTCTCAAATCTAGAGGTGTGACACTATTCCACATAGGTATATCCTTTGTCCAAGACCTCTAGAAAACTCTCTAGGTGAATCTCCTAGTTGGAACAACCTACACATCCCATGTATGAGATTCACCCATCCTCCTAGCACCTTGGGCACTTCAAGGCATCGCATGCAAGGTGTTTGATCGAATGTGGCTGAGGCATTGGCAACGCAACGGCGGCACGATCGAGGGAGCAAAGGGAAGCTGATTGAAGCACGGGAGAGCGGAGATCAAGCAACCCAATCCGGCGCTAAACAAGGGGCTCATCCGACAAGTAAGTTGTCTCATTTGAGAGTCCATTTTAGAGTTTGTTTGTCAACTCGCCTTAGGGACGTTAGCCGTTCCTTGGCCCATCAGCCGGGCCTAAACTAAGTCTCCAAGGGGGAGCCTCCGACACGGGAGTAAACGTGCGATAAGGTTGAGAGTTAGCCTATGTCTAAAACTCCGGATACGGTTGAGAGGTGAACCGATAAAACCTCCGTGTAAAGGTTGAGAGGTGAACCTCATTTAAAACCTCCGATAGTGAATGCCGGTGTGCTCAAAGGGGTTGAGTACTTGAACCGGGAGTGGAGTAGACACGTAGTCGAACCACTATACATCCTTGTGTTTGTGATTGTTATTGAGCACATTGATATCTTTGCATTGTTAGTTTAATTGCTTGATTATGAATGATTGATATGCATGCTAGGCACTTTTTAGGCATCCTTGCACAAGATGTACCTTCACTACTTGTGTAGACTTGAGCTCATTGATCCAATCTCATAAGTCTACACAAGGTGCATAGGTTAGTAGCTTAATTAGTTGAATCATTTCCTTCCTATGCATGCTTAGACTAGGGTTGGTTATTGCTTAACTCTTGCCAGTCTTGTGATTGGACCCACCAAGGCTTGGAAGCCAAGGTGTTCTTGCTTACCTAGCTTAAACTTGTTGAATTGCATAAGTAGGCGAAAAGAATTTTAAAAAGGTCCTATTCACCCCCCCTCTAGGTCCATAGACATATCTCCGAGTATCTCTACAAGCGGTAAAACCGCAATTTTAAAGGTCACACCCCTTTCCAACCGACCTCGACATAGTGGGAGATGCGGCCTACTGGTATTTGGCACTCGGGCGCTCATGTTATCCACTCGGTCTTGACGTTGGAGCATCCTACTGGTACCACAGGGTTTAGGGACTTTCACCCAAGGACATTTATAGTGCCCACGTGCTAGAACTTGTTTTCGGTGTCCATTACTGCTAACCACGATGTGACTATGGTGGCCACCACCCCGATGCTGCTAGGGTGTGAAGGCGATCGTGACATATATAATGCGAGATGCATGAGTCATACAATCCAAGTCATGCACCAAACCTACGCATACTGCACAATCATGTGGGGCGACCTGTCTCGCACGGGCCCCCTAAGTATAACAAGCCAAAATAGCATATGCTATGATTAATCGTGATCCATAACAGGCATACAAATGATGCGTATGGGCATATGAATGAGCATGGTATTCATTATACTCAGCATATTATCAGTGTGACCTATCAAGCTAAGTATACTAGCATGTTATCAAACATATCATGTGATGTTAGCCTTTAATGACCCAATATATGTAGAGAGTGGGACCCAGACTGTGGGCACCATTGAAAATGTAAAGGTCTTCGTGACATAGCCCACTTAAGACCACATCGGCCCCATACTTGGGCTTACACATACAAAAGAGGCTGATAAAATAGGTGTATGGCATGGATAAAACATATGTATCAAATGGGGGACAATGGCGGGCCTCGCCTACCGGTTGGATAGCAAATACTCTTCATCATTGGTCTTAGGAAGTTTCAGTGGTAGGTATTCAATCACCACCATTTCCTAAGTGAGGCCCACTCAAAATTGGGCCCCATGCGCCGGTCAAGACGAGTGGCATGATACACAATACATCCATCAAGGTGGAACCCAAAGATGGGCCCATAACCTCTAGTTGGATGAAAAATAATCATTAAAGCGGCCCCAAGAAAGTTTTCAATGGTGGGCATCAATGACCACTATTCCCTGCAGGTGTGGCCCACCTAACATTTGGATTTGCCTTATTTTTTGGTCCAAGTCTTAAAATGACATGAAAAAATGGATGGGCAGCGTGGATAAGACAGATACATCATGGTGGGACCCACAGGGTGGGCCACCTGTTGGGCAGCATGGGTGCGCACACTGTCTGCAGTGTGGGACCCCCTGGGGTCACAGGAGTTTTGAATCAAGCTATTATTTGTGTTTTCTCTTTCATCCATACCTGTGGATGGAAGATGAACATTATGGTGAGCCTTGGATGGTTCCAACGGTGGACATCATTGTCTCCTACTGCTTTCTATGTTGTGGCCCACCTACTATTTGGATCCGGCTTAGATCTGGGCCCATGGCCTGGAAGGCAGGATGGGCGGCGTGGATGATAAATATGCATCATGGTGAGTCCCACGAATGGGCTACCTTACTGACGCCCAAGGAGTCCAGCGTCAATGGACGCTGGTTACTCCCAGCGTCTCTGATGCTGTGAGTGCCAGCGTTCATGCTGGCCCCTTTTTTTGTTTTTGTTTTTGTTTTTGTTTTTTTTTATATTTTCATCAAGTGGGGTTCACATGAGGGCGATCCACTCCGTCTATTAGGTTTCCCAGATCATGGTGGGTCTAATGAGCCCTGGCTTGAGTAGGCTCGGCGGTGTACAAACATCACAGTGGGCCAAGGAAAGTTTCAACAGTGGTATCATTGTCTTCACTGTTTTCTATGGTGTGGTCCACCTAAGATCTGGTTATGTCTCATTTTTGGGCTCTAGCCCTAACACGATCTGGCAAAATAGATGGATGGCGTGGATAAACACATACAACCCGGTGGGTCCCACAAAGTGGGCCACCCCGACAACGTGCCTAAGCACGCTGCCCAACAACGTGGTCCACTCGTGTGGACCCCAGCGGTTTTGGATCAAGCTGATATTTTTGTTTTCACTTCTCCCAAGCCCACGTGGCCCGATGAACATGTTAGGTGGAAAATAAACATTAGGATGAGCCGTGGTAAAATTTCAACAATGGACATTAATGTCCCCACTGTTTCCTGCGGTATGGCCCACCTAAGATCTGGATATTGCTCATTTTTTTGTCCAAGGACTAACATGACCTAGCAGAAAATATGGACGGTGTGGATCAATCCATACATCATGGTGGGTCCCACGAGTGGAGCCTCTCGTTAATGCCCAAAAGGGCTTCCGACTTCTCTAACGCTAGACAGTAGCGTCCAGAGGATGCTGTCTGTCCCAGCAGCCGTTTTCCATATATATTTTTGTGTCATTCAAGTGGTGCTCATGTGTGGACAATCCACTCCAACCATCTATTCGGCCACCTCATTGGTGAGCCCAAACACCTTTAGATCATTTGTGTATCTCCCTCGTACACATCTGTGTGAACTAACAAATAGGTTGAATGGCAACTAAATATCATAGCGGTCACACATAGTGGTCCACTCTGTGATAGCATGCAGGGCACGTTGTCCCACAGCGTGGCCCACTTGTGGGCCCACAAAATAAAAGAAAAACAAGGAAAATGGGAGTTTATGTCCCCCCTTGCACTCGCTTGAAGAATGGACGGTTGGATCGGGTCGGGTCGTTGATCGGACGGTTCGGATGACCTCATCTTCACTCCTAACTCCTCTAACTCTCCCAACCCCCTATGCCCTCTCTTAATCTCTCTCTTAAACTCTCTAATCACCTTCCTAATCTCTCATTCTTTCTTCTTAATATTTTCTTTCTTTTCTCTCTCTCTCTCTCTCTCTCTCTCTATTTTTTTTTTTTTTTGCAAATGGGAATGAGAAAGCCCGATACGTATGGCCCTTTATATGGGTAGAGATTTTGGGGATAGAGGAGGGATTAAAAGGGGAGAAAGGGGTAGATAGGAAAGGGAAAAGTAAGGGGAATGATGGTTAATAGCTATAGGGTAGGGTAGGTGTTGACTTTAGGAGTTTCCTTGCATGGAAAATGAAAAAAGATAGGGGCAGAATGGGGAGTTGTAGAGTTAGGTAGTACTTTAATAGGGGCGTTTTAGGGTTTTGGCATGAGAGATGATGGATTGATGGAAAAAGGTGATGGGGGTAGGTGGAAAATTGATTGATTGATAAATAGAGTGATTGATTGATTGATTAGACTTTCTAAAAATTTGTGCAAGTAGGGCCCGCACCACACGTGCATTGCGCAGCCCACCTTAGATTGCGCAAATGATCGTAACTTTCATACCGGGTATCGCAATGGGGTGTGCCACGCGGCGTTGGAATCACAGCTCTTACGCGATCGCCAGGATATAGATCTTGGGTCGATGCGGTACTAAAATAAGATGTCCAATCGGGATTCTCTAATTCGGTCGATTAGAGACATACTGACATCAGAAATTAAGCGTACGGAGGGCAAATAAGGGTATGGGTCTTACAACTCTCCCCTCCTAACAAAAAAATTCCGTCCTCGAAATTTACACTACAAACCCAAACTAGCCGAAGACCATAAGAAAAAGAAATCACATTACTATATATGCATACCAAACAAAAATCAATCATACAGATACAATCAATCATCGAAAAGATAGGGATAAGACTCGCGAATCTCTGCCTCTCGCTCCTACAACGCCTCATCTGCGCTATGATGACTCCATTGGACCTTCACCAAAGGAATGACCTTGGTTCGGAGGACTTGCTCCTTCCGGTCAAGGATACGAACCGGCTGCTCAATATAAGAAGCATCCTCATGAACCTCCAACGGCTGCCAATCTATCACAGGAACCACATCTGACCCACACTTCCATAACATAGAAATATGAAAAACGTTGTGGGCGCCAGACAACTGAAATGGCAAGGCAAGCTGATAAGCCACGGCGCCAACACGCCTAGTGATCTCGAAGGGTCCAATGAATCTCGGGTCAAGCTTCCCCTGATCTCGAAGGGTCCAATGAATCTCGGGACAATCTTCCCCTTGACTCTAAAATGAAAGTGAAGAAAAAAAAGGCCTGACGACCGATCGTCCACCATTAACGATCAGCCGAATATTTACCCAGAAACAACCCAACTCTCTGAACGATTTTGGGTGCCACACTGACGATCAGTCTGAGGCCCCTGATCAACCGATTGGTTATAACGCAAAGTGCACGCCCAAACTTTCTATTTCGAACTATTTTCATTCCGTTTTGATTGGTTTTATTTCTTTTTGCAATTAAAATACCTAGGTTGCATAGATTAGGGTTTAAAGTTCTATTTAAAGTTGCTTTGATTTCGTTTTTAGGGATCATTCCATATTTTAATAAAAAAATTGAGTTATCTCTATGTTTGCTCATGGATACGAGTTGTTCTTCGTGGATTCGAAGAAAATGTCTCGTGGATTCAAGATATCCCCTTGTGGATTCGAGGAAGATCGGTTGAAGAGTCCCAATAGTTTCAAATTTCAGAATAGTTATCCCCGTGAGAGAGACAGTGCTTGATCTCACCTGCCCTAACTGCTCTAAGTTGGTATCAGAGCGAGGTTCTTCCTCGATGATGGCTTCTAGTGCAAGCAACAACAACAACCTTGTCGATGGTGATTTTGGGGAACAACCCCTAACATCGAGAGAGTTTATGGAATTTTGACGAGAGCACCTTCAAGCTATGCAAGGGCTGCAAGCTACGTTCGATTGCCTCACCACGACTCTCACACCACGACAACAACCACCTAATGACCTTCACCCCCCTTGCGATAGTTGTACCACGCAACAACATAGTTCGTCGAGCATCACTGGTAGCCAACCATCGGCCTATTGTAGAAGAAGATGTCAGATTTAGCGATGATGAGTTTGAAGATTTGGTATTCCGACATCCCACTGCTAGCAATTTGCATGTTAATCACCCTGGCAGAGGATTTCGAGGTAATGGTGAACTACTAAGTTTTAATGGAGCACTAGGTATCAAGGATTTCCTCAATTGGTTAGCCTAAGTTAAAAGATACTTCGACTACATAGGTATTCTCGATGATCTGCAAGTGAAGCTTGTCGCAAATAAGTTAAAATCGGGTTCTTTGGCATGGTAGGAACAATTGCAAAATATGCGAACTCACCAGAACAAACTCTTCATCCATGCATGGCCTCGGATGAAATGCTTGTTGAAATCTCAATTTTTGCCCAACGATTATAAGCAAATGTTATTTCATTAGTACCAAAATTGCAAGCAAGGGACTCGATTTGTCACTGAGTATTTGTCTGAATTTGATTGCCTTTTGACTCGCAATGAGTTGTCTGAGACGGAAGCCCAAAAAACCGCAAGATTCATTGGCGATTTAATGCCCGCAATCTAGGACCAAGTTCAGTTACGATTGGTCTGAACTGTGGAGGAAGCATATCAGGTTGCCACTCGCGTAGAGACACAGTTAGCAAGAGCCCTAGCACGTGCCAATCATTCTCCTCTTGTTCCCACAAATAGTCCTGCTTAAGGTCCATCCCTATCCAAGGGAAATGAACCTGTTGTAGACCGTCCTCAGCACCATGTTAGCCGCCAAACTACACAAGGAAGTGGTCTAGCATTGTCGCAACGTTTAGCAATTGTGTTCGGTCCTAGTAAAATTCTGAATCCTTACAGCCGACTGAGGCCCGACTATTGTTTCAGATGTGAGCAGCCAGGTCACCTCTCAAATGTATGCCCTCAACGGCCCACGGCTAATGTTATTATTACCATGCACAAGTTGAGCAAAAAAATATTATTGATGCTGAGCAACTTGAAGAAGAGGATGAAGGGATTGACTAGATTTCAGGAGATCAGGGTTTATCCTTGGTGGTACAAGGTAACAAACGCACGTCTGAAACACATGGACATCCCCAACGCCATAACCTTTTCCGTACAAGGTGTACGGTGGATGGAAAAGTGTGTAACGTGTTATTGACGATAGTAGCTGCGAGAACATCATATCCCAAGCGATGGTGGACAAGTTGAAGATCAAGAACACACCGCATCCTTCACCCTATGATATAAGGTAAATTCGGAAAGGAAGCACGATGAGGGTGAAGGAACAATGCCTTATCTCATTTTCGATTGGCAAGGCTTATAAGGATCAGATATGTTGTGATATTGTGGACATGGATGCCTGCCACATGATACTTGGGCACCCATGGCAATATGATCGAGATACAGTACATCTTGGTTGGGACAACATCATCACATTCAGCAAGGACGGACGAAGAATCGTCCTCGTTCCAGTAATCCCGAGTGACGGTCATCAAACAACCAAGGGAGGGCAACAATCCCTTTTTGTTTCACACCGCACGACAACGCAGGTTTAAGAGAAGAGGTGAAAGAGAGGGCGACTGATGTAGCGAGACGTCCTCCTGATTGACGGAAGAGTAGAGCTAAGAGAAGAACCCAGGAGTGGGCCCAGAAGAACTCTAGAAAGGCCCAAAAGGAAGGGCCAAAAGTTGGCAAAAGTAAAGGAAAAACAGGACTGACAACCGGTCGTTCGCCATTAACAACCGGTCTGATGATTGGCCGAGTATTTGACCAGAAACAACCCAACTCTCTGGACTGTTTTGGGTGCCACACTGACGACTGGTCTGAGGCCGCTGACCGACCAGTCGGTTATAGCGCAGAGTGGGCGCCCGAACTTTCTATTTCAAACTATTTTCATTCGGATTTGATAGGTTTTGTTTCCTTTTGCAATTAGGACACCTAGGTTGCATAGATTAGGGTTTGGAATACCATTTAAAGTTGCTTTGATTTCATTTTTAGGGATCATTCCATATTTTAATAAAATTTCTGAGTTATCTCTGTATTTGCTCGTGGATTCGAAGAAAATGTATCGTGGATTCGAGATATCTCCTTATGGATTCGAGGAAAATCGGTTGAAAAATTCCGATAGTTCCGAAATTCAGAATAGTTATCCCCGTGAGAGAGCACCGCCCGAGTTGCACCATCAAATTTATACAAAGAAGATAAAAAAGAAACCCACTTGGTATGAGATCCCACCAGCACAAGGTAATGTAGCTTGGGAGAAGTTGGAATGGCTCCCTGTTCTCTCCCTTTGTTTTTAATTTTCTCTCTATCTCTGTTGGGCTTTTGGTTACCGAACCGAGAATGAGAAAGATGGCTTGAGGTACCTATGGATCCTTTACTGTGCAAGAGATCTTTTGCATTTGACGAGAGGATTCTCATTAACGTTCTTGAAAATAGTGTTTGAAAAAAGACAAAGGTTACAGAGGTTGTCAACCACACATATGCAAGTGGGGCCACAAAGCAAAATGACCAAAAGACACTCAAAAAAATTAAAATTAGAAATCTAAAAAATACATCAAAGAGTCGTCCAAGTGGATACAATAAGAGCCGAGTCCTGGTCTGCAAATTATGACAAAATTTAATATACTTTTTGTGCACATCTGCTTGGTTGCTTTGGTAAATGGCCGTATCTCTCTCTCTCTCTCTCTCTCTCTCTCTCTCTCTATATATATATATATATATAAAGACCAATCAAACATCCTTCATCTCACCAGCTCCCCACCATTTCTCTCACCCCAGCCATGAATTCTAGTGAAAACGGGTCCCCAGCTGTGGCCAAGAGGGTCTTACAACCTATAACATGCAAAGGTAAGCTACATCCTCCACCCAACCTTCCATCTTCGTGTCCTTACATAACAAAAAATAACTAAATTTTGATTTCTTTTTTTTTCTTTTTTTTTTGGAATTTTCAGCGGCTGTATGCTGGGCACCTGAGCAACCTCTAAAAATAGAAGAGATCCAAGTAGACGCACCTGGACCATCAGAAGTTCGAATCAAGATGCTATGTGCAAGCCTCTGCCACACAGACCTCCTATATTTGAAAGGCTTCCCCATTGTTTGTACACTCACCTTCTTCTTCCAAGTGTTTAAAATGGTGTTTGGGCGAACCGCCAAATCGTGATTTGGTGCACTACCAGAGATGGAATATGCATTAAATAGGATTTTTTTCCCCCCTGTCTGTCCCAAATCACAAGCACTTCCATTCTTTTCTCAACCAAATACAGGGAATTGGAAAGAATTGAATTGGCCTCCATTGTGACTCGGGATCCAGCGTGTTTGCTGCGGCTCATTGGGCTCACATGCTCAATGGGCATCATCTATTATGAGCTGCCATAAACTTACGCTGAAGGGATGATTGTGACCATCACTATCTGTGAATGAAATTAAAACAATTTAAAGAACATTTTCGATGGGTTGTGATTGAACTCTCAAAATCAAAGGTTTTGGATCATCACTGGAGCTTATTACGACATACTAACCTGTTTATGATAGTGGCAAGATTATGAATGGTTCAAATCATGGGACCATCTCAGCATGTGGACCACTGTAGGTGGTGATGCGCGCTGGATCCTGAGTCAGGATGTGGAAAACGAGTCCAACTGTGTGTGTGTGTGTGTGTGTTAAATATTCGAGTTTGTCAAATTTTTCTAGATTTTCTCGAGAATTGCCGAGTCTTTTCACGTTGAGTCAAGGTTTTATCGAGTCTGACCGAGTCATGACCAGATTGAATGTCTACTGAGTCCTGGTGAAATCTGGTCGAGTCGAGTCGACTCATAGGAGACTGAGTCTTCTTTTTTTTTCTTTTTCTTTTTTCTCTCGTTTTTTGAATTATGAAAAGAACTAACCTGTGGCACTTTTTTCTGATATACTGCAGCCAGCGTTTCCCAGAGTTCTAGGACATGAAGGTGTTGGGTAAGACTTCGCCCCCACAGTTATGAAAATGGTCGTGATTGGTCCTCCTTACACGTGGCACTCATACGCAGCTATCAAGACCATCCAATTCGTGGGCCACGTTGTGAATTGACAGATCTCTCAAAACATCAGCCTGATAAAGCAATCAGGGCCACCAATTGAGCATCCTTCCCTTGAAAGATTCAAAGGACATGCTTATGCATAACGTCAGAATTTGACTGGACGGCAAGTCAATTGGAGCCACCTACTCAACTGTGCTATCTTTGACAGTGCCTGCAATCAAATCCCGACGAATCCTGATCCTCTGTTGAAAACGAGATGAGAACCTCTTCTGCTGCTCTGATTGGTCCAGATCATCCTGACTGTGTTAGAACAGGTTGAGCTGGTCCAATCACGATAGTGACGAGCAGCGGATTTCTCTGCTCGTTTTCAAAAGAGGATCCGGACTCAATCCCGACATATCTATTATCACCCACTGGTAGAGAGAAGCGGATTCCGTACTGAGTAAATTATGTGGAGCCCACCTTGATTTATTTATTTTATCCACTCCGTCCATCCATTTTAACAGATAATTTTAGAGCTTGAAACAAAAAATGAAGTATATCCAAAGCTCAAGTAGACCACACCACAGGAAACAGTGTGAATTGAACTTCTACCATTGAAACATTTTAGGAGGCCACAGAAGTTTTGGATCAAGCTGATATTTGTGTTTTCCCTTCATCCATGTTTTTGTGATCTGATGAACAGGTTGGATGACAAATAAACATCATTGTTAGCCCTACAAAGGTTTCAACGGTGGAAATCATTATTCCCACTGTTTCTGTGGTACGGTCCACTTGAGCTTTGGATATGCTTCGATTTTGGTTTCAACCCGTAAAATGAGCAAGAAAAATGGATGGACAGTGTGGATAAACTACATACAATCACGGTGGGCTCAACCGAGTTTACAAAATCTCACCGAGTAACTCAGTGCGCAATACGATTCCATTGTTGAGGCATGACAGTACCCAATCAGTGTAGCATTTTCTACTTACTGTTAAACTAGAACTCAAATGTTTCCAGTGTGGTGGAGAGTGTCGGCGAAGGTGTAACAGAATTCAAAGAAGGGGAAATGGTCATCCCAGCCTACATTGGAGAATGCAAGGAGTGCAACAACTGCCGATCGGAGGTGACCAACTTATGCGAGAAGTACCCCATCACATTGGACGGTCTGATGCCGGACGGCACGTTGAGAATGTCCATTAAAGGGCAAAAGCTCTACCAAATGTTCAGCTGCTCCACATGGTCCGAGTACACGGTGATGAATGCTAACTATGTTGTGAAGATTGATCCAACTGTGCCTCTACCGCATGCCAGTCTCATCTCCTGTGGTTTCTCCACCGGATTCGGCGGAGCATGGAGAGAGGCCCGGGTCCATAAAGGATCCAGCGTTGCTGTTTTTGGGCTCGGAGGAGTTGGACTAGGGGTATATTTTGTTTGTTTTTTTAGTCATGCAACACACACACGGTTAGTCACACAATGCACCTACCCACCATTGGGGTTAGTGTCTCCCTAGCACTCGAACTTACATAGTGTTGAAACGCCTAGGTGTCTTCCAGCTGGGTTAGCCGTCCATTTGGACACTCTAATCAGTACATTTGGACTGTTCATCCATTTTATCCAACATACATTTCATAGGCTACCATCGAAAAATCAACAACGATGGGACCATACTAACGATCCATACTTTTGTCCTTTCCATAGCCCTCCATTTTCCAGGCCACTCCTGGAATTGTTATGATTGCCTGATGGAAGTGATCCTTTAGTACCATAGGAAATCATTGATACGTGCTGATTAATTGGTGATCCAAAAATTTGGGCCTGTTTTCATATAATGATCATATATGCTTTAGGGAATTTTACAGAAAAAAAAAACAACAAAAAAAAAAAAAAAAAACAGAGAGAGAGATAAAAGAGAAAAATAATCTTACCTAACATGGAATTTACATTTCAGTACCCTTTTCAAAAAGCTACTAGTTGCTTATATAAGTATCATTCTACTATCTTTTGTTGCATTTCTTGACGGCTTACTGGGTGGGCGTGAAAGCAAATGGATTGGCTGCTTGGATGGGCTACACCATGATGTTTATATAAAAACCATTGCAACTGCCAGATGCATCACCTCGTGTTAGGCCAAAGGCTCAAAACTCACCCTCATATGTGTTTCAAGTGGACCACATGATTAGAAGGCAATAATTGGTCTCCAAACTATTTTCGTTGGTATGGCCCAGCTGAATCACAAATGAACCTGATTTTTAAGCCTCATGTATAAATTTTGGTGCTAGATATAATGGTTGGAATGGATTTCATGTAATTATCATTATGATTACAATAAAGATCAAAGGTACGTCTCTTTCCTAAATTTTGTCACTAGTGACACACCTAAATCAGGAGAGCCTGAATTTTTTGTTGTGGGCCTACTAAGATTACACATCTAATGGTTGAAGTAGATTTGACATGCACATCATGATGCCCTCTCTCCCCAATCAAGTCAGAGCATTGCTTTACACTTTTGTAGAGGGATTATTTAGGGAATAAAAAAGAGGAGAATTGTCGAAAAGGTAGGTTTTGATTTAGCTGAGGCCATCATGATGTTTACCGAAGATCCACACCAAACATTAGATAGGTAAGTCCCATATAAGGCTCAAAGTAAAAAAACAATCTAGCTGACCGATGATTTTGGTGGGCCACACCAAAAGAAATAGTTGGGAAAGAGACCTCCACCCTAGATTTTTACAAGGCTCGCCATGATAATTATATAAAATCCACTCCGACCATTAATTTCCACAATAATTTACACCTGTGGCTCAAAAATCATACCCACTCCAATCAAAACAGTTTGACAGGCGAGTGTTGTCCTGTACACCATATCTAATGATGTGATCCACTGAATCATAGATGGAGCTGATTGCTAGCCCCTCACGCTAATATTTTTTTGTGCACATATTCGTGAGATTTTCTAATATGGCCTTGGATCATTTTGTTAATATTAGGGGCATTTTAGTCATAAGGTAATCAACTGACTCAGGTAGTGTGTTCGCAGGTGGTGGAGGGAGCACGAACGTGTGGAGCAACCAAAATAATAGGCGTGGATTTGAACGAAAGGAAGAGAGAGAAAGGGAAAGTTTTCGGGATGACTGACTTTATTAACCCTCGAGAAATAGATAAATCCGTCCCTGAGACCATCAGAGAGATGACCGGCGGTGCAGGTGTCGACTACAGCTTCGAATGTACGGGCGTTGCACCCATGATTAACGAAGCCCTTGATTCCGCTGCAACGGTATGTCCACTAAAATGACGAAATTGCCCTCTTTATTTCATGTCCCGACAAGCTTGCCACAGGTTTAGTTCAATCCAGACCGTCCATGTTACGAGCTTCATTGTGGATGCAACATTTCTCGAAAATCACATTGATAGGATGATTCTAACCATCCTTCTGTGATGGTTGAATTGGGACCTTCAAGCAGTAGTCTTTTTTTTTTAATCGAGTTACACCTGATTAACCCCTTTATTGAAAGATGCAGACCATGGTGGCCCCACACGTAAGCCAATGGTTCCCACCTCATCCCCATTGTTCCATGTGGTGTGGCCCACCTGAGTTGTGGATGTAGCTGAATTTTGGCCTTGGGTCCTAACATTGAGGAAAGAACCTGATAGACGGATTGGTTTTTTCTTATAAAACAAGGTGGGCCCCACTTGGATGTTTTACTCAGTGCCTAAAACAGGAGTGCCCTAGGTTTCCAGTCCAGTTTTTTTAGTGCCTGTCAATCCGCACAATCTCCACCCACATGATTAAACAAATGGCATCCAACATGTGCTGCCATGTGCTCTGAAACAAGTTCCATGTTAGGATTTAAAAAAATAATCTCCAACTGATTTGGGTACACGTCGCATTATTATCTTTATCCTATTTGTTAGAATATTACTATTTATAATTATCATCTTTATCCTATTTGTTAGAATATTGTTATTTGTTATTATCATCTTTATCCTAGTTGTTAGGATATTGTTATTTGTTAGGATATTAGTGCTATCTTATGTTATTTTCAGTTATTATCTTTATGTATTTAATTAGAAGAAAATAATAAAAGTTGCAGAGATTTTTCATTGTTCAAATCAGTACACCACATGCATTAGGATGAGGAGATCCTCCCTCGAAGAAGGATCCAAACCAAGATGATGTTAGATTGAGGTTCATACCATCTGGTATTAGAGCTTCGATCTCGGTTATGCCCAGACAACTGAGTCAGGGACAACGAATATCAACAATGGAGAAAAAGATCAGCAAGTTAGAGGAAAAGATGTTGCAGCTATTGGGTGCGTTTCACACAAGCCTTAGGATCTCGCCCCCCAATGCACTAGAATTATGGACTACGATAATGCAATAAACAAGAGTAAATCAACAATCTCACGACACAAGAGGTTTTTACGTGGAAAACCCTCAAAGAGGTAAAAACCATCGGACCTAGTCTAGATAAACAATCAACTATCTCAGAGAACTGTTTACAACCGATCACAAGCACACACCGCTTAGATCAAACCTTCTTCACCTACGCAAGGATGGATAAATAACAAGAGAACTATGAAATTAGGAGGATCTCACCGATCACGAGGACGTAAAAGCGCTGAGATGATGGTTGCGCAGAAGGACTCCTCTTCAAGCAACTTCTCCCTTCTACAAGCTTCCTCTCTCTCTCTCTCTCTCTCTCTCTCTCTCTCTCTCTCTTCTCTTTCTCTCTTCCTCTTTTTCTCTCTCTTACCTTGGATGTGAAAACACCATAATGGGATGCCCTAATCACGATTTAGAACCTTTTAAATAGGAAACCGGAGGAATTAGAACCCAAATAGGAAACTGCGTATAAGCAGTCCGCATCAAGTCAGGCGCCCGGTTAAAAGGGTCTTCGGGTGCCCGCCCAACCTAAAAACTGTCCAACGGAGAAAATGAAAGGAACTTCCCAATTTCGGGCACTCGGACCAACTTGGTCGAGCGCCCGCCCAGGGAACCAAGCGCTCGACTGTTGAGAAAACAGTCCAGCAAAAAAAATGCCTCATCTAAACGAATTTCTGTAACCCGACCAGAATTTGGTCCAGGCGCCCGACCACACCAGGGTGCACCATCTCTCCTCTTAACTGAGGAGGAAAACCCCATCAAATCTCCTCATTTCCGACTCAGGAGAAATTCGCCTTCTTCAAACCAGTCAGGTTTCTACAAACCTTAAACTTGCCCTTGAGCAAACCATTGGTCATCATGTCTGACCCGTTATCGTTCATGTGGACCTTCTCAAGCTGTAGCACCTTCTGTTCCAAAGTATCCTTGATCCAGTTATATCGAATCTCTATGTGCTTCAACTTGGAGTGCTGACTTGGATTCTTGCTCAAGTGTATAGCACTTTGGCTATCGCAATAGATCACGTGCTCCTCCTACTTCAGGCTGAGTTCCTGTAGGAATATCTTCATCCAAAGCATCTCTTTGCATGCCTCTGTGACCGCAATGTACTCGATCTCTGTCGTCGACAATGCTACGACTTTCTGTAGCTTGCTCTGCCAAGAGATCGCTCCCCCTGCAAACGTGAACATGAACCCAAATGTAGACTTCTTGGAGTCTATGTCACCTGCTATATCTGCATCTGTGTAGCCTTCTAACACAGGTTTTCTGTCACCATAGCATAGGCTCAACCTGGATGAGCCTCTCAAATACCGCAGTATCCATTTCACCGCTGCCCAATGTTTTTTGTTAGGATTGACAAGATACCGGCTGATAACACTGACTGCATATGCTATGTCTCGGCGCATACACACCATATCATATATCAAACTTCCTACCGTTGATGCGTAGGGTGTCTTCTGCATCTCTTCCACTTCCGCCTTTGTCTTGAGACACTGCTTGTCGCTCAATTTGAAGTGACCATCCAGTGGAGTACTGATCGGCTTCGCTGCATTCATGTTGAACTGCTCTAGGACTTTCTTAATATATCACTCTTGTGACAGCCAAAGCTTCCTGCTGCTCCTGTCACTAGTTATCTCCATTCATAAGATCTGTTTTGTCGGGCCCAAGTCTTTCATCGCAAACGACTTGTCCAACTCCTGTTTCAGCCTGTTAATCTTCTTGATGTCTTTTCCCATGACGAGCATGTTATCAACATACAATAGCAGAACTAAGAAATCACCATCTGAGAACTTACATATGAATACACAGTGGTCCGACTCTGTTCTATCATATCCATGCTTTAACATGAACGAGTCGAACTTCTTGTACCATTGCCTAGGAGCTTGTTTCAGCCCATACAAGCTCTTCCTAAGCCTACAAACCATATGCTCTTTACCCTTAACTCCGAACCCCTCTGGTTGGCGCATGTAGATCTCTTCTTCCAGGTCACCATGGAGAAAAGCAATTTTGACATTTAACTGCTCTATCTCCAGATCCATGCTAGCCGCCAACCCGAGTAACACCCATATGGATGTCATCTTCACCACTAGTGAGAATATATCCTCGAAGTCTATTCATTTCCTCTGACCAAACCATTTCACCACAAGTCTGGTATTAAACCTCGTTTGTGAATTCTTGTGCTCATTCTTTTTTCTGAACACCCACTTGTTGCTCAGATCTTTCTTGCCCTTAGGCAATTTCATCATATCATAGGTGTGGTTCTTATGCAAGGATTCCATCTCCTCTTGCATAGCTTTCAACCACTCTCTCTTATGCTCGTCGGCTAGGGCCTTGAAATAGTCTTATGGCTCTCCCCCATCAGTGAATATAATGTACTCATGCGGCGAGTACTTCTTGGATAGATGTCTGTCCCTTGATGTCCTCCTCACTGATGGCTCAACAGGTGGATCAAGTGGGGCCTGCTCTGTCACGCCCCAAAATCTGGGTACCCGAATAGGGTTATTCAGGACCCGAATCCCGAGCTCGTGAGTTTTAATAGATCGATAATAATTGCAATCAACATAATTTCATCAAGATTCACTAGATATTCAGAACAATCTAAAATGAAAATACTACTAAAATAATTTTCCTGAATGTAATATTCGCTCGCTTTATTCTCTTAACAGTTTTATTACATTGGGATTTGAAACACAAACTAAACTATATCTAAATTCAAATTCGAATTAAACTTAAATTGCTTGAGAGGGAAAATTAGTAGTAGAGGCCCGCTTGCTCGTAATATTCCAGTTCTGCACCTATGGATGATTGTAATTGTATGAGCATAACAGCCTTGTGGGATCATTTCTTATCCGAAATTTGAAATATGCAGATTATATACAAATTGATAAATAAAATAGATAATTGAATTACAATATAAAGAACAAAAAAATATGCAGTACTGAAATTGTAAATATGTCATGAACGTCATACATTTCATGAATTTTTATAAACAATCAATTAAATATAAATCATCTCTTACAACACCGTACCCAAGTGGATGGTCACGTTGCATTAACGCCCACGCACTGGTACCTAGAGGTGAGGGACCCATTCATACGTTAGCTGGTCAGACTACTGCTTCAGTTGTACATCTGACGTATGTCCGCGCACACAATTGTACTCATACGCCGTACACAAAGGAGACTCCAAAGGATCCAATGGGTTCTAGGGTCTTTCACCCAAGGGTCACGATCGCCCTACTTGCCTGTTTTAAGGTCTTCCACCCAAGGGACACAATCGCCCTACTTACTGGCTTTAGGGTCTCTCACCCATGGGACACAATCGCCTTACTTCCTTAAACCTTTCGATCTTTTTTTTTTTTCACGATTCAATAACTAATAGAGATGCATGTCATATCATCAACAATAAAATAAGTTAATAAATCGGATTTTCATACAAGATTGCATAATTAACAAATATTATTAAACTTAGCGAGATATATAAATAATTTATATAATTTATTACTATTATTATTATTATTATTATTTAATTTTTTAAATTTTAAAACAGAATAGGAAAATATAATTTTATAATAATTAGGGATTAGAAATAAATAAATAAATAAAATAACTCTAGAATTACAAGTTTTACATTATAGTCCAGGATTTTTGAAACAAGTACAAAATAGTGCCTGTAATTTCTGAAAATTACATAGAAGTCCCTGAAAATGTAGAAAATTATAAAATAGTCTATGAAGTACGAATTTTATAAAATAAACATGTAATAACTTTAAAAAAAATTTAAGAATTAAATAAAAGATGATAAAAAAATTCAATTCAATTAAATGTAAATTTTTTTAAAAAATTAATTTTTAATTTAATTTCATAAATAAAATCATAGAAAGTGAATTTTTCTAGATCATGTTTGATAAAAAAAATTAAAATATTAAATATTTTATATTAAACTTTAGATTAATTTAATTAGTTAATAAACAATTACTATTATTTTAATTTATTCAAAACAAGAATTTTAGCAATAATTAAATCAACATAAATAATAAATAAATATCTAAGCAGAAAATACACAATTCTAATAATCTCAAAATTTTAGCAGGGATAAAATCATCCACCTTGCAAAAGCTTTAGGAGGCTTCTTCCTTTTTTTTCACTCTTTTTTTTAAGTATTCTTTTTTTTTCTATTCTCACGCTCTCTCCTTCATGCCCATACCCTGGGCCCTATTTATAATAAGGATGTCCCACCACATGTTGAAAATAAATAAATAAACAAAACTCACATCTTTAATGCACTTTTAACACATCTTCTCTCGTAACCAACACACACTCAAAACCTCACGTACGTGTATAAAGCGAGGTTGTGGTGCATGGTGGTGCGGTGCATGGTGCTCATATGGGGGCAACGTGTACATGGATGAATGTATGATGGATGGCTGATCAGATGAGTGGATTGATGGTCGAATAGAATGATGAATTTAGGTGGTAAATGGATTTTGAGAGTCAGTTGGTGATAGTTTGTTGTATGAATCTAACGGTTTTCTGTTGTTGGTCTAAGTCAATAAACGAATGGTCGGTTGATCTTGAAATTTGGATATTTTGTAGTATTTGAGCTGTCTGAGAGTCAGACGGTCTCGATCACTGACCCTCTGATCATAACTACGTGCTTTTTGGTTTCCTAAAATCTTATACTCACGTAAAACTAATTTTACTAATTAATAATATTAAAAACATGTTATTAATTTTTTAACATGTTGGAACTTAAATCGTCATGCAACACATGTTTGAATTTAAATCGTCATGCAACACATGTTTAAGATGTGCTGCATGATGAGTTATATCGTATATGGATGGATGGTCAAGTGGATTGACGGATAAGATTGTAGTGATCATGTAGAGATGAAATGGATGGATGAATGGATGATCACATACTTGATCATGTGTGTGACATATGATCAAGTGGGAGAAATGAGCGAGCGAACAGTCAGATGGTCACACGTGTACCAAAAATTTTGGGTTATTACATGCTCCCCCCGTCCATCTTCTGTAGGGACTCCCTTATCCTTTGCACCTTGCTATACTCCCCCGTCATCAGGCACCACGGGAGGAATAATTGGATCCATGTCTTCTAGCTCACCTAAACTAGGTTGGCTTTTCTTTAGCTTAGAAATGTCTTCTATACATTGATCTTCAAAGAAAACCACATCTCTGCTCCTGACGAGCTTCTTCTCATTCGAATCCCACAACCTGTAACCGAACTTTTCATCATCGTACCCTAAGAACATATACTGTCTGATCTTCATATCGAGCTTGGACCTCTCGTCCTTTGGTACGTAAACGGATGCCCTGCATCCAAACACCCTGAGATGACTGTATGATGGATCATGTCCAGTCCACACCTTCTCAGGTACTTTTCCATTCAACTGGGCTGATGGAGACCTGTTTATCAAATACACCACCGTATGCATTGCTTCTCCCCAGAACATCTTGGGCAACTTTGCATGAGATAACATGCATCTGATTCTTTCTATAATGGTGCAATTCATTCGTTCAACCACACCATTATGCTAGGGGGTCTTGGGAACCGTCTATTCATGCCGTATACCCAGTGACTTGCAATACTCGTGGAAGTTACCAATGTATTCACCACCAATGTCAGTGCAGATACACTTCAATGATCTGTCTGTCTCTCTCTCCACCATAGCATGAAACAATTTAAACACACCAAAGACCTCGTCCTTGGATTTCAAAGCATACACCCAAATCCTCCTAAATGCATCATCTATAAAAGTGACAAAATACAATGCCCCACCCAAGGTTTTTGTCCTCATAAGACCACAAACATCAAAATAAACCAAATCTAATGCATGTACTTTATTAATATGAGAAGCAGTTTTAACAAAAGAAACTTTATATTGTTTCCCAGATAAATAGTCAATACAGGTTTTGAGAGGTATACCTGTCACATCTGCAAGGAGTTGCTTCTTCGCTAATAGTTGAAGCCCTTTTTCACTCATGTGGCTTAGACGCTTGTGCCACACATCAGTAGCTGAATCTTCCGCTGCGTTCAATCCACCCTTGCACACACGGACACTTGCCTTGTAAAGGGTACAACACTTCTTTCCTCTAGCAGCAATCAACGAATCCTTGATGAGCTTTCAGCGCCCACTAACAAACCGGCTTTTATAGCTATCATCATCCAACCTTCCCGTCGACATCAAGTTGAGGCGAAGGTTTAGAATGTGTCTCACATCCCTGAGAACCAATGTGCATCCCACATCGGTCTTCACACAAATATCACCAACCCCTACGATCTTCGAAACACCAGAATTTTCAATCTTCACTGTCCCATAGTCACCTGACTTGTAGCTTGTGAAGAAATCCCTGCGTGAAGTCGCATGAAATGAGGCTCTCTAATCTATCACCCAGTCGGTGTCCTGACTTGAAGTTGTGAGACAAACATCGTGATCTACAGAAAGAATAACAACAACGTCACCATCTAAGGCGACCGTAGTAGAATTCGATTCATCTTCCTTCTCCTTTCCTTTACCCTTCTTGTCACACTTCTTCTTGTGACATTCATGCTTATAGTGACCCGTCTTACCACAATTCCAGCATTCAACATATTTCCTAGCAACTGACTTGCCTCTTAATTTATCTCGGGTCTTTTTGCCCTTTCTGTTCTTTCATCTCCCCTGATCTTGTGTCACAAAAGCCTCTTGTTAAGCAGGCCCCATAGACTTCCTCCATGTCTCCTCGTTGAAGAGACAACTTGTTACCTGTTTCACAGATACCTTTCCGTCTGACGTGGAGTTACTCAAAGACACCACCAATGTCTCCCAACTGTCAGGCAATGAGCTAAGTAGTAGCAAAGCCTGAAGTTCATCATCCAGGACCATCTTCATAGTGGAGAGCTGGTTTACTATGTTGCTGACCTCATTCATGTGTTCAGTCACAGAACCACCATCTTTGAACTTGAGATTCACAAGTCGTCTTATTAGGAATATCTTATTGTCGATTGTCTTCCTCTCATACAGCTCTTGCAATTTCTGCCATAGGCTAGCGACTGAGGTTTCCGTAGACACATGGTGGAATACGGAATCATCCAACCATTGTTTAATAAAGTCCACCGCCTTTCGGTCCAACTTCTTCCAATCATCGTCAAGCATATCCTTGATCTTCGCTAATATGCCTAAGATCGGAGCATATAGATCCTTGCAATAGAGCAAGTCCTCCATCTTAGCCTTCCATATGGTCCAGTTAAAACCATTGAGGCTGATCATCCTTAATGAGCCACCTTCCATAATTCAGAACCGATCCCACTCCGTTCAATCAACCTGAACTCTCTGATACCACTTTGGTGGGTGCGTTTCACACAAACCTTAGGATCTCGCCCCCCAATGCACTAGAATTATGGACTATGATAATGCAATAAACAAGAGTAAATCAACAATCTTACGACACGAGATTTTTACGTAGAAAACCCTCAAAGAGGTAAAAACCACGGGACCTAGTCCAGATAAACAATCCACTATCTCAAAGAATTGTTTACAACCGATCACAAGCACACACCGCTTGGATCAAACCTTCTTCACCCACGCAGGGATGGATAAACAATAAGAGAATTATGAAATTAGGAGGATCTCACCAATCACGAGGACGTAAAAGCGCTGAGATGACGGTTGCGCAGAAGGACTCCTCTTCAAGCAACTTCTCCCTTCTACAAGCTTCCTCTCTCTCTCTCTCTCTCTCTCTCTCTCTCTCTTCTTTTCTCTCTTCCTCTTTTTCTCTCTCTCACCTTGGATGTGAAAACACCTTAATAGGATGCCCTAATCACGATTTAGAACCTCTTAAATAGGAAACCGGAGGAATCAAAACTCAAATAGGAAACTGCATATAAGCAGTCCGCGTCGGGTCGGGCGCCAGGTCAAAAGGGTCGTCGGGCGCCCGCCCAACCCAAAAACTGTCCAGCGAAGAAAACCAAAGGAACTTTCCTATTTTGGGCGCCCGGACCAACTTGGTTGGGCACCCGCCCAGGGCACCGAGCGCCCGACTGTTGAGAAAACAGTCCAGCAACAAAACGCCTCATCTGAGTGAATTTCGGTCGCCCAACCACACCAAGGTGCACCATCTCTCCTCTTAACTGAGGAGAAAAACCCCATCAGCAGCACTCCAAGTTCCTGCGAGAGATAAGAGAAACTCTCGCTGCCATGAGTTTACAATATGAGCGATTGGCATCCTCAGTACTGCGGCACGACAAGAATTGCTCTGACAATCGAGGGAAACATGCTGACCTGGAGGGATCAAGTGGGGGGCCCAATCGTCATGAGCTCGTACCGGTTCAAGGACGCTATGCCCGTTTAGATTTTCTAAAATTTGGAGGCGGAGACCCGACTGGTTGGCTTTATCGAGCGAAGCAATTTTTTCGGTTCCATAACACTCCAGAGAATCAAAAGGTGCTATTAGCATCTTTTCATTTGGAGGGTGACGTTGTACAATGGTTTCAATGGTATGAGAGGACGCAAAGTTCAATGTCCTGGTCAGACTTCATCAAGGCTCTTTGTGTGCGCTTCGGGCCAACCGAATATGAAGATTTTCATGCCACCCTCTCTAAGTTACGACAAACCACAACTATTCGTGACTATCAAACTAACTTTGAAAGATTGGCAAATAGGGTGGAAGGATGGACAGAGCAGGCACTTGTTGGATGCTTTGTTGCCAGATTAAAGGAGGAGATTGGGACCGATGTTTAAATGTTTCGACCCACTACCTTAGTGGCTGCAATCGGGTTAGCTCGCATGCAAGAAGAGAAACTCCAACGGCTGCATTGAAATGGGAAGGGTCCGTTAAGCCGACCAACAACCAACATTACTTCAGCAAAAGGGGAAGCCACACCCACAAAAAAAAATTAACATGGGCCGAGATGCAAGCTTGCCGAGAGAATGTCTTTGTTATAACTATGATGAAAAGTTTGCTCCAGGCCACCATTGCAAAACGCAACAATTATTTTTATTAGACGGCGAAGTAGACGAAGAAATGGATGATGATGGGAGTTCTGATGGAGAGCAAGAAGCACCTAAAATTTCAATTCATGCTCTTTTTGGGTTGTCCCCACCTCAAACCATGAGGGTATGTGGGATGATTAAACGACAAGCAATGTCAATTCTCATAGATACCGGGAGCACGCATAATTTTTTTAGTAGCAGGTTGGTGAAGAGGCTTGGCTACCCCATCATTCGCTCTTCAGCATTTGAAGTAATGGTCACAGATGGACAAAAAATGGCATGCACAGGCCATTGCAAGGACGTGGAATTGATAATACAAGGGTATCACTTCTGTGCTGACATGTATTTACTGCCATTAAAAGGGTCTGACGTAATACTCGATATCTAATGGCTTCGACAATTCGATTCCATCGTATGGGACTTTAATAAGTTAACGATGGACTTTGCGGTGGGTAACCAAAGTTATCATCTGGAAGGGAGATATGATGGAGACGCACGACCTGCTAGTATTCATTACATGGAAAGGCTTCTTAAACATCAACAGGGAGGTCTCTTATTACAAATTTCCATGGAGACAACTGCGGGTAATTTAAGTTCCTCCTCATAAGATTTGGCTAATTTACTTAATGACTTTACTAGTGTATTTGAGGAACCCAAAGGGTTACCACCAAAACGTTCGGAGGATCATAAAATTGCCTTGCAGCCTAGCGTATCACCTCCAAATGTATGGCCATATCGCTACCCTCATTTTCAAAAAAATGAAATTGAGAGAATCATTCGTGAGATGCTTGCTTCGGGAATTATACGACCCAGCATTAGTCCATTCTCTTCACCGGTCTCATTGGTTCGTAAAAAAGATAATATGTGGCACTTCTGTGTCAATTATCGAGCTCTCAACCAATCAACGATCAATGATAAGTTTCCTATCCCAATGATTGATGAGTTGCTCGATGAACTACATGGCGCTCGTTATTTTTCCAAGCTAGACTTGCGGTCGGGGTACCATCAAATTCGGGTTCGGGAGGAGGATATCCCAAAGACAACATTCTGCACACATGATGGTCACTATGAATTCCTAGTGATGCCATTTGGCCTCACAAATGCGCCATCAACGTTTCAAAGTCTTATGAACGATGTCTTCCGACCTTATTTACGTCGCTTCATATTAGTTTTCTTTGACGACATTTTGGTATACAGCTCCACATGGGCAAATCAGCTCCAACATCTGCAAATCACCCTTACTCGACTATACGACCATCAATTATATGTTAAGAAGTCCAAGTGCACTTTTGGTCAAACGGAGGTGGAATATTTAGGACATATTATTTCCTATCAAGGAGTGGCGATGGACCCTAATAAAGTGGCTAGTGTAATTCATTGGCCTAAGCCGACCACGGTTAAGGCACTTCGTGGGTTTTTGGGGCTCACCGAATATTACCGACGCTTTGTTAAAGACTATGGAAGAATTAGTCGGCCACTCACGGTTTTACTTAAAAAAGGCAATTTTCAATGGACTGGGGAAGCGGGTCATGCCTTCGACTCTCTCAAGGTAGTTGTTTTAAGTGCTCCTGTTTTGACTTTACCAAAATTTTCTAAGCTTTTTGTATTAGAGTGTGATGCTTTAGGTGGTGGAATTGGGGCGGTTCTTATGCAAGAAAGACATCCTATTGCATTTCTTAGCAAAGCATTAACGGGCAAGACCCTTGCACTTTTTACATATGAAAAAGAGATGCTCACAATTGTTTATGCAGTTACCAAGTGGCGCCCATAACTTCTCGGCCGACGATTTCAAATACAAACAGACCATCGCAGCCTGCATTTTTTTTCTCAATCAGTGGGTGTCTTCTCTTAAACAACAACAATTGGTGTCCAAACTTCTTGGTTTTGATTATGAGATTGTATATCGAAAAGGGAAAGAAAACGTAGCAACGGATGCTTTCTCACGTCACTTATCTGATGGGTCCATGGCTGCTATATCAATGCCCCAATTTTCCTTCTTCAATGCCATTCAGGACGAGTGCTTAAAGAGCTCTGAGATATAGAGGATTATACAACAACTCTAAGCCGACTCTGCTGTTGCACCAGGTTATTCTTTGCATGATTCCAGGTTATTCTATAAAGCGAGATTAGTCCTACCATCCGATTCATCTCTAAAAGAAGATATCTTACAAGAATTTCATGCCTCACCATCGGCGGGTCATTCAGGTTATCTTCGTATATACGAAAGGCTATTTCAAAATCTATATTGAAAGGGCATGAAGAAGGACGTCAACAGGTTCGTAGCCGAATGTGATACGTGCCAACGTAACAAGTATGAGACAACATCGCCTCCAGGACTCCTACAACCATTCCCTATCCCTGAGCGTGTATGGGAAGACATCTCCATGGATTTCATCGAGGGACTACCCAAGTCAAGTGGTATGAGTACTATGTTCATGGTCATCGATCGACTCACTAAATATGCACACTTTTGTGCTTTCTCTCACCCCTACACCACTAGTTCAGTTGCAAAAGCATTTGTGCAAAACATTTCCAAGTTGCATCGTATGCCACGCTCAATTGTCTCTGATCGTGATTCCGTCTTCATCAGCAATTTTTGGAAAGACTATTTTGCACTCCAAGGGACACAACTAATGATGAGTACAGAATACCATTCACAAACCGATGGACAAACGGAGGCCCTTAATCAATGCTTAGAAACATACCTTCGATGTTTTGTAGGAGATCATCCTAAGCAATGGACAAAATGGCTTCCTTGGGCTAAGTGGTGGTATAATACAGCTTACCACACAGCATCCAAGATGACTCCTTTTGAGGCTGTTTATGGAAGGTTACCTCCTACCATTAGTTCCAATTTACCATTCACTACTAGTGTTGATGAGGTCGATCACGAATTACGTAATCGGGACATGATACTACGCACCTTACAGGAGAATCTTCTCATGGCTCAAAACCATATGAAGGTTCAACACGATCGGCATCGTTCTGAACGAGAATTTAATGTAGGAGACATGTTATTTCTTAAGCTACAACCTTATCGACAGTCCACACTTGCCATGCGATCGAATTAGAAGTTGGCTTCTTGTTACTATGGACCGTTTCAAGTGCTACAACGTGTGGGCCCGATGGCGTACAAGCTTGCTCTTCCCCTAGGATCCAAGCTACACCCTGTGTTTCATGTCTCATTGCTTAAAAAACAAGTGGGAGTTCAAGTGCGGGTACATCCACATCTTCCTCCTATTACAGATGAAGGGGTGATACAGTTGGAACCCTATGCCATACTAGAAAGGCGGATGGTCAAGAGAGGTAATAAGGGTGTTACAGAGGTTTTTGTACATTGGTCTAATTTGCCAAAAGAAGATGCAACTAGGGAAGAATACTCTCAATTCCAGACTCGTTTTTCAGATTTCGAACCTTGAGCCAAGGTTCTTAAAGGAGAGTCGAATGTTAGGATTTGAAAAAATAATCTCCAACCGATTGGGGACACGTGGCATTATCATCTTTATCCTATTTGTTAGGATATTGCTATTTGTTATTATCATCTTTATCCTATTTGTTAGGATATTGCTATTTGTTATTATCATCTTTATCTTAATTGTTAGGATATTGCTATTTGTTGGGATATTGTTGTTTGTTAGGATATTAGTGCTATCTTCTGT
Source organism: Liriodendron chinense (assembly GCA_003013855.2). Classification (NCBI taxonomy): domain Eukaryota; kingdom Viridiplantae; phylum Streptophyta; class Magnoliopsida; order Magnoliales; family Magnoliaceae; genus Liriodendron; species Liriodendron chinense. The sequence goes on along the minus strand of PVNU02000637.1, from coordinate 4,614,241 downwards.
TATTTTTAGTTATCATCTTTATGTATTTAATTACAAGAAAATAATAAAAGTTGCAGAGATTTTCCATTATTCAAATCAGTGCACCACATGCACTAGGAGGAAGGGATCCTCCCTCAAAGAAGTATCCAAACCAAAATGATGTTAAATTGATGTTCATACCATTCCAACTCCACTAACCATGGTTAGAAGACTCAGCGACTTGTCAGGTCTTGACTCGTCTCAGCCAGCGTCTGGCTTGAATCTTAAAATGTTTTGAAGAGTGTAAAATAATCTTATGCCAGACAACTTGGGTTTGATTGATATATTTAAACTCATAGGATGAGATAAATATAAAACAGTTACAGCAAACAATGTTTGACTGAGTTTGATTTTTGGACCATTCAACAAGAACCAAACTCTATCATTCAAACGTTTATGAGGTGTTTCCTTAACAGAATCAGCCCAACTCGGGCTAGTTGGGGTGACTATTTGTGTTGAAATAGGATTGAATCCAACCCAGTCTGAGTTGACTCAGATGAGTCGTGTGGGATTTGTCTGAGTCTCGAAACGATGTGGGCTTGATATGAACATCCATTACCATCGATAGAGCTAGATAGGAACCGAGTTTGATTGTTCAGACTCAATTTGACTAAGTAAAACTATGTTTGAACAAGAAGTCTTTTGTTCGATCACATAGGGTCTATTCGGGGAAAAAAAATCGAGTTGGTTTGAATCACAACCCTGTTTGACTCGACTCGAACTCAAACTCGACTTGTTCGTTTGACTCTATTATATATATACCAGTCTACCCCCACCAAGACCTATCTAGAGACGGACGACCCTGTCAATGCTCGATGACCCTGTCAATGCTCTGTGCGGCCCACAGTAATATATTTGCTTATCCAAGCCATCCATCCATTTTTTTTAAAGATCATTTATGGCATTATCTAAAAAATGAAGTGGATTGAAAGCTCGAGTGAACCACACCACAGGAAATAGTGGGGTGTTAACTATCTATATTATGATTTTTTATTTAGTTAGTTAAAAACTTTAAACTTTGTGATTTGTAATATGTAATTTGTGAATAAATTGGTATTCACTATTCAGTAGTAGAAAAAATATTTTCAAGCAAAATTATTCAAACTTGTAAAAATTGTCTGAAATTCATACGTTCGAACATGTTCGAAAATGGCTGGGTCAGACCAAATCGAGTTTGAACAGAGCCACCCTGTTTGAATGTTTGTTCAAACATTGTTCGAACACACCCACTCAAGCAGTTGAACAATCTGATCTGGTCCATGTTCGACTCAGATCGGATAGTTGCCCACCTCTAACCATCGAATAAGTACTCCGAATGGGACTGACCTAGTAGTGATTTTGGCCCGAGGGATAGCTAGTGTCCTTGATAGCTATAGGGGTATGGTAGGTTTGCCACACAAGCATGCTAAGGCCTGGTTGTTTTGATGTAATTGCCTATATTTGTAGTGTAAAAGCATAATAATTAAGTACTTCCTCTCTTTGGAACGAATGTAATTACACACATCACATCTCAACATTATTTTCTTATGAGAACTCTGTGAGCTTTATAATGATGTATGTGTTGTATCCACTTCGCTCATTCATTTTTTCAGATCATTTTAGCTCGTGAGCCTAAAATTGGGGCAGAGCCAAAGCTCAAGTGGACCACACCAAAAAAAACTGAGGATTCAATGGTAGCGTCAATATCCCCACTATTTCCTATGATGTGGTCGGGTTGATCTTTGGATCTGCCCCTTTTTTTTTTGCTCAAGCCTTAAAATGATCCGAAAATATGAATGGACGGCATGGATACATCACATGAGGCCCACATATACTTTGCTTCATTTTTTAAGTCAAAACTTAAAAAAATAAATAAATAAATAAATAAATAAAATAAAATAAAATAAAAAAGATGTGAACCTCATGAATTGACATTTAACTTAGTAATTAATAAATGCCAAAATACACTGAAATAAGGGTCACCAGACAGCAAGTGTCTTTGTAAATGCCAAAATACACTGATCCAACAATGTCATATTTGTGTACCTGTACGTATGTATGTCTTTGTATTTGTGTCAATGTTCTATTATTTTGTGCGCAATTATGCACTCGGTAACTCAACTCGAAAATCGGCTGACTCGACCCAACTCAGCAAAATTTCAAAACCTCATGCTAAGGCACAACCAGCTACCCACTCAGCTTGACCACAACCTGCCCCACAAGAGGGTTAGACCAGTTACCCAGTCGGGCCAGTCTAACGCACTGTCATGCCTAACAGTATGCAAATACACATCTAACTATTTTGGGTGGCTTTGTTTGGTGGTGATTAGGGAAGAGGAGTGGTGGTTGTGATAGGTGCAGGCACGGAGCTGGTGGTGTCCCGTCAATTTCATGTCCCTCATGTCAGGCAAGACGCTGAAAGGTTCCATCTTCGGCGGCATCCGACCTCGGTCTGATCTATCCCATATCATTCACAAATGCATAAATAAGGTATCTTAAACTCAACAAGATTTCCACTCTCAAATGGTTGCTCACAGGACAGTCACGTCACCGCAAGGGTAGCAATGGGTTGGGCCACCTGTTAAGCCCAACAAGCCCAAACCTGCTTGTACCTATTACCTCGGCCCGTGGACCGGGCTCTGGCTTGGAATGCATGGCCATATCAATTTACAGGCCAGGCTGGGACTCAATTCATTTTAGCCTGGCTCAAGAAAAACCTCAAAATTCAAATATCAAGAGAGGCTAAAATGATATTTATCATTGTGCCTGATACCTACACAAAGAAAGCATGCATTACATCTCTAAAGTCACTGTCATGAATTACTTCTAACAGGAACAAGTACTACTCTACAGGAAATCCAGCTGGACGAGCTTATAACACATGAAGTCCGATTAGATGACATAAACCGTGCATTCCAGCTAATGAAGCAACCAGACTGTCTCAAAGTCATTATACAGATGATTGATACTGAGTAGGGATGGTAGATGCGTCATATTTACTCGTATATGGTGCTTGTTTGAGTGTATTTGTTCACATACTCTACATAATGAATAATGAGCGCCTCCAGCTCAGCTAGTTGAGATGGTTTATCTGCACTCCCTGACCTGCACTCAGGTCATGCTGATGCACTAGTTTCCATTATGGGTGGCATGCCTTGTAGGGAAAACTGATAGGGAAAGCAAGCCAGTCACTTAGCAGAATATGGAATCAAACTAGCAACACAATGCAATCACACCCACACACAATCAATCACATAGAGACAATCCAATTCTATGTGGAAAAACTCCTCAACAAGTAAAAAACTACAGCACAAAGCGATCCACTATAAATATCAGAAGATTACAGAGATAATAGCCCACAAGCAAAAAAACCCAAGAAAAAACTTAAGCTCTCTCTCTCTCTCTCAGAAAACATTCTCCCCTCACCCTTATACAATTAGAAAACCTTGGACCCCTTAGGATACACCCTAATCCCGAATTCATGCCATATATATATATAGCAAACAACTCAAAATTAAAAACATGTTCCACAGATTTGCGTAACCATGCAAAACACCGTCATACTGCCGACCGATTGAAGCTACCACAAAATCTGTTCAAAGAGGAAACTTCCAAATTGTCACGTCCCGCTTCAACAGCTGACCAGTTAGAGCACACCTCAGATCGATCGACCGACCAATCTGAAACACCCAAAAATTGTCCAAAGACCTTGTTGTGCTCCCTGAGCGAAAATCAAACCAGTCAGCTAACCAGTCTGAGCACCTAATTCCAGCACAGTTTGAAGGTTCCCCCAACATGCCTCCGACACATGGGTCAATTGGCCAGAGCCACTTCTAATCTGGGTTCATGCAAGCTGAGTTAGGTTGCAGGTTGATATCAGGCAAAAAAGTAGCCCATTTGAATTAATGGGTTGCGCTCAAGTTTAAGTGAACCCAAACCGACCCACCCATATATTTAATCAGTGGCCCAGTCAAAATGACCCAACCTAACTCAAATCATAACCGTAGACAAAAGTATCCTAAAATACACACGTGATAACACTTCTCTTAAGTATATTGATGAGATGAAGCACATATTGTACGTCATTAAAAAAAAAAAAAATCCCATAAGCGTATAATAGTTGACCTTCATGCTAAAAATAGTGAAGAAGTTTAATACGAGACATCAAAGCTAGTACATGGATTGGGTTGGGCGGGTCGGTGGGTCTGGTTAGGTCTGGGCTCTAGAAATTTCCAGGGTGTTGGGTTGGGTTTGGTTGGCTCACTGGGTAATAGATAGCGGGTCAGGTTAGGGACAGATTTCTTGATCCGTTTATTAAATGGCCCAGGCTTGGGCAGACCACAACCCAAACCGAACTCCCATTGCCAGGCCTAGTTTCCATCTTGCTCGTGGTTGCGCACGCCCATTGTTGCGAATTAATATGTAGGGCCTTAGTTGGGTGAGCCCATGAGCATGATAGACCATTGAGTAGTACTTGTCCACTATGGATTGCACATGGCTTAACACTACCCTGATTGGATGATCAGAACCAATGAAAATGAATGCCCAGAAAATGGACGGCAGGACCCTTTCTCCTCTTACCAATCATTTTGTGCGGCCTGTATTGCATGGCTGTGATGTCATGGTTATTTTTGGATCACGTGAAATCTACGGGGATTCCTACCATCCAATGGTCCTTTTTTATTTTTTCAAAATCATTAACGGGCCCAACTGACCCCATTTGGAATTGCTATATCATAGTTCCCGTACACAAATATTGGACCTCTAACAACAGTGAGAACAAGATGTCTGAAAGATAAGACCAGCAGTCCATGGCTACCAGACTCGCAGGTGGGCTCCTGGGCGTCTACTCCGAAGACATCAGGTGGTTAATGTGTAGAAGTTCATATCCAAATCAGGCTGAGAAATGGACATGGCCATTGGTCCTTTGAGCTGTCATGATAACAATAATGCAAATATCATGTACGGTTTGCAATAGGCCTGGCTAGGAATGGCCCTAGCCTAGACTTAGTTCCCTCGGCCCTGGCCTTAGCCCTAATCATGCTGAAAGTGCCCTGGCTTTTGCCGTGGCCCCATAAGGCTACCATGAAAAAAGTTAAATGATAAAGGTTAGACATTGTCCAATCTCAGGTTTAGGCAAACCCAACCTAACCTGACCCACCCATATATTGAATCAATAGCCAGGCTAAATGGCCCAACTTTACCCTTTACATAACCCAAAACAAAAGTTGTTGGGAAAACCACGACCAGCCCACAGCGAAAGAGGCAAGAAATCAAATGAGATAATCACACAACGGCACACACCAAGCAACAATCAACAATCACACAAGAAGGCGATCTGATTTTAAAGTGGAAAAACCCCTCACGAATAAAAAACCATGATTCACTATGAAACCAAACCCGTTGCGCATGCCCCGACTCTATTATGTTGCAAATTAATATGTAGAGCCTTAACTCGGGTGCGCCAATGATCATGATAAGCCATTGAGTAGTACTTGTGCACCATGGATTGCACATTGCCTTACACTAACCGGATTCGATGATCACAACCAGTCAAAATAAATATCCAAAAAATGGAGAGCAGCACCTTTTTTCTCTCTTCCCGACCATTGTGTGCGGCCTATATTGCATGGCTGTGATGTCATGGTTATTTTTGGGTCACGTGAAATCTAGGAGGATTCCTACCATCCAATATCATTGACGGGCCCACGTATGGAGAACAAGAGGTCTGAAAGATATAGCTCCCGTGATGAGAACAAGATGGGTGAAAGATGAGGCCAGCAGTCCATATGGCTTCTGGACTCGCAGGTGGGCTCGTGGGCCTATACTCCCAAGACATACGATGGTTAGTGTCTAAAAGTTCATATCCAAATCAGGCTAAGAATAGTTATGACCATTGTTCCTTCCAGCTTTGCACGACCTAGTCATGATAACAATCATGCATGATGTTTGTACGGTTTTGGCCCCAGCAAAAACCTGGCCCAGCCCTAGACTGACCCTAGCCCTCGTTAGGCTAAAAGTGCCCTCGCCTAGGCCGTGGCCCTGTGAGGCTACAGAAAAAGAATTAAATAAGCAAAAGTTTAATTAGACATTGTCTTGTTTTCTATTTTCTACCTTTTGAGTATCCTCTATTCACAACGTATAAATGGTTTGGGTCATTGAAACATGACTCAAATCCAACTATTGTCTTTAAACTGCCCATATCATTTCAATGTGAACCACAAGCATCTTTAAACCATCCATTCTTTCTGAATAACAAGGGCTCACTTAGTGGTTTGGACGGGCCATTCATCATCGGCCTGGCCCAAGCTTCATGAATCACACTAGCAAGTGTCTTTAAACAGTCGGTTCTTTTTTATAAAAGTTATTCACTTGATGATTGACCCAGGCGAGGCAGCTATGCCAGGCCATCATCAGTCGCCCAAAGCCAGCCCGGCCCAAACACTGCTGCTAGATTTCAAGCCCAAGCCCAGCTCCTAGGACAAGTTTAGGGGCTATACCCTGGCCCTACAGGACTGGGTCGCCCGGCCCATTTTCACCCCAGTTATTCGACACACATGTGGCATGTTAATAAGATGAAGGTGCATAACACCATCTGCTTCGGCCTGACAATTAGCTTGGACCTTGAGCTCTGGCGTTAGACTCGAGTTGACCTAGGCCAGGCCAGCCTAAGCCTGGCCCAGGTCATGATAACCATGTGAGGAAAACTTTCATACTCTGGCAGAGTGTGATGGATTATACGCAAGCACTCCGAACTTGCACACGTGACACTTGTAATGCAAATTACACGGTCCAAATAGCAGGCTCAGTATCGATAGTTTATAGAAAGCTATTATACTGAAGTGACATCTAATGGACGGTCAACATGCAAAATCATGGAGTCGAAACAAATCGATTTTCATAAACCAGGGATTAAAATTATTCAATTGATATTATTTCAGGTTTATAACTTCGCTACAGTTAATGCCATGATTTGGACAGTTTAATTTGAGTTGATTGTCTCCACAGAGAGCGGAGTAGCTGTGTTACCCAGGGAACAGCTTAGGGGGTGTTACCCCAACTGTGTGGGGCCCATATTCATGTATTTTTTATACATCTACACCATCCATCCGTTTTCCATCTCATTTTATGACGTGATCCCAAATCCTAAGAAGATCCAAATCTCAGGTGGACCATACCACTATAAACAGTGATCAATGATCATTAAAAACTTTTTGTGGGCCACAAAAATTTTGGATATTTATATTTTTCCTTCATCCAGATCTTCTTGACGTTATCAACGATTGCAAATAAACACTATTAAAACCTTACCATGGGCTCTTTGGAATTTTTAATGGTGGGGTACTCAATCACCACTGTTTCCAGTGGTATGGTCCACCTGAGATTTGGATCTTCATAATTTTTAAACCCCATCCTCAAGTGGGCTGGGGACGGCATGGATATACAAAATATCACCCATGTGTGCCACACGGTAGGGGTAACAACACCCACTAAGCTGTTCCCGGGGTAACACCTAATTCGCTCCCTTCCCCACATGTACAAATATTAAATGCATGTGCATCATCTATTGTATCCTGCCATGGTATCAAATAACTCTAATTGGGCGTGTTTGGACCTAGAAAACTTGGCCCCTCTCAACGCAGGTTATAGAAAAAGGTTAACCAAATCTCCTTAACTCTCCATTTTCTTTCACAAAATGAAATCTAATCCATGTTTCTCAATCGATTCAATAAATGTGAACTTGGAAACATGGCCCATCCAAGGAAGTGCCTATCTAATGATCGACTTGGATCTCATCCACGTTTGCCACATGTCCCAAAAGGGAAATCGGATGGGATTTTACTGCAATAGCCCTGAGGTGTGGCTATTTTTACTAAGGGCCTGTTTGGATTCAATGAAACAGTGAGAAAGGAAATAGGGTCTCTCGAGCAACCATCTACCCCTTGTTTGTAAACACCAAAATCATAAGAAAAGAGGGGAAATTCAATTTCCGATTCCATCAATTTTCCTTCAAAATTGCCTTTTTATTTTCTCACTTATACCCATGAGAAAGGACATTTCCTTTCCTACGATTTCTCATAGCCAGCTAGGTGCGGCTCCCCCTCACCCAAGATGATGTAGCCTTTACCATGGGCCCACCTTGATGTATGTATACTATATCCACACCGTCCGTCCATCTTTTCAGATCATTTGAGTGCACAAACCTGAAAATGAAGTAGATCCAAATCTCAAGTGGACCATATTATAAGAACAGTGGTGATTGAGCACCCCACCACTGCAGTGTTTATTTTCCATCTAAACTGTTGATAAGGTCATACAATCTTGGTTGAAGATAGAAAAAAAAAATCACCATAATTCAAAACTTTTATGGCCCACAATAAGTTTTTAATGTTCAGTCACCACTGTTTCATATGGTATGGTCCACTTGAGATTCAGATTTGTTTCATGTTTGGAATTAGGCCCTAAAATGATAGGAAAAAACAGATGGATGGCGTGGATATAGAATAACATTAATGTGGGCCCCACGGTAAAGACCGTAACATCTTGGGTGAGGCCATTATGGCAACTAATTAACTCCCTGTTTTTAAGGAATGGGATGCGTGATTGTGCAAATCGGCATTGGAAATGGTCCGTACGGCATTATCATGCATGTGTTTTATCCATACCGTTCATCCATTTTTCTAGCACATTGTAGGGCATGAGCCCAAAAATGAGGCAAATCCAAATCACAAGTGGACCACATCATTGTAAACAGTTGTGATTGAATGCCCACCATTAAAAACTTATTTAGGGTCACAAGGGTTTGAATCAAGCTGATATTTGTGGTTTCCCTTTGTAATGGTCTATGTGACCCAATTAACAAGTTAGATGGTAACTAAACATTACTATAGGCCTTAAAAAGTTTTTAATGGTAGGTGTGTAACCAAAATTGTTTCCCATAGCATGGTCCGCTTGAGATTTAGATATGCTTCAGTTTTGTGCTAATGCGTTAAAATGAGCTGGAAAAATGGATGAACGGTGTGGATATAACACATATATCATCTTGGGCCCACGTGACATTTCCATCAACAGCATTGATGGAATTGGAAGGGTCACACTACCACCGTATCCCGTGCTTTCATCCAAGACCGTGTAGCCCTTATGGTAGGGCTCGCCTTGATGTATGTATTCTGCATCCACGCCGTCCATCTATTTTCCTATGTCATTTTAGGGCATTAGCACAAAAATAACGTTGATCCAAATCTCAGGTGGACCATACCATTGGAAACAATGGCGATTGAATGTCCATCATTAAAAACTTCCTAAGGCCTACGGTAATCTTTCCATAATGTTTAGTTTCCATCCTTTAGAGGGTCAAATAAACCTTGATGAAGGGAAGAAACAAATATCATCTCGGCCCACTTACCATTTCTAAATCTTTGAGACTTGAAATTGTAACCAAAAGAATTTCTCAAGAAAGTTTTATTTTGCCAAATATATGATTTTAAAATAAAATTTATTTTTCTCGTGAAAATATTGTTAATAAACAAACATGAGAAATAATATTTCTTTTCCTACGCTTTCTTGAAAATAAGGTTTCTCGAGAAATATAATTTACTTTCCAACCCTTTCTGTAAATCCAAACAGGTCCTAAAAGTTTAATTGCTCGTTTAGATCATATTTTTAGCCTTTTAATGAGAAATTGAAAATTTATGGTTGAGAATGCCCCTCTAACCACCATGTACTCAGGGGGGATCCTAAGTGCTCAGGGAGAATCCGAAATAGCTCAGGGGGAATTCATAGCGCTCAGGGGGAATCCGTGGTCATTAGGGCATGTTCAAATGTAAAATTTTCAATTTCTCGTCAAAAGGCCAAAACAAATAATCCATACGAGAAATTGGACTTTTAGTAAAAATAGCTACACCTCAGGACTATTGCAGTAAAAATCCCAAATCGGATTGCGGGGTTACTACTGACTAAGCTTTTATCATACTGAGTAAACTCTATTGGGCCCACTGTGAACTATATGATTTATCCACGCCATCCATCCATTTTTCCAGCTCATTTTAAGGGTTGAGCCCTAAATTGAAGCATATCCAAAGCTCGAGTGGACCATACCACCGGCGACAGTGGGAATAATCATTTCTACTGTTGAAACCTTTCTAGGGCCCAAAGTGATGTTTATTTGTCATCCAACCTATTCATAAGCTCACACGGACATGGATGAAGGGAAAACTCAAATATCATATTGATCCAAAACTTCTATGGCCCCTAAGAATTTTTCAACGGTAGAAGTTCAATTCACAATGTTTCTTGTGGTGTGGTCCATTTGACCTTTGGATGTCCTTAAGTTTTTGGCTCAGGACCTAAAATAATCTTTTAAAATGGATGAACAGAGTGGATAAAATAGATAAATCACAGTGGACCCCCACAGAGTTTACTCAGTAAACAATCCGCTTCTAGGTATTCAAGCGTGTAGGCTACACCACAACAACCTATAAAAAAGAAATGAAGAGAATAAAAATTAATTAAACTAATTAGAGGTATTATGGAATGGTCCACCGAATTTCCACTCCAGGTGAGTTTCAGTTTGCACGAGTGAAGCCCAGGGTTCTCTGATCAAAACATTAATATGATGGGTTCAGCATGAATGGTGGTCTAAGAATCACTCATTTGGATGATCTTGACTATCTCAGAAATGGACAGTCTTTCTGTTGAGTGTGGACCATTGGAAGTTTGTTTAGAAGTAGTTTTTCAATGCCGTTGCTCCTAACTATGATGTAACTTCTTTTTTCTTTCATGTATTTATTTAGTAACAAAATTATTTGAGATTGAGTAATGTCAATTGTTACTTGCGTGATAAAAGGCGTTTGGTGCATGTCATAGCATTGTGATTTGACATTGCAGCTGCTTTGGCATCCAGGCACCATAAACCTACATAATTTTCGGAAAATAAAAAATAAAAAATAAAAGATATAGACAACCATATGAGTGAGCCGGACTGCTTGACGCTCCAATTCCCTTCCCATCCAAACGACCGTCTGGTCTAGTTTTCTAAAAAGTGCCCAAATGCAACAATGATCCTTGGGGCCTGTTGGGATAGCACCAAATAAATTATTTTTAACTTATATTAAATTATTAAGTTACTTTTTTCCACTTAAATTAGTTTAATAAGTATGATTGAAGTAACTTGGGTGCTTAAAGCTATTCATTCCCATAAGCATTTTCTTAGCTTTCTTAACTTCTCACTTTTTTTATACATCTCTCTCTCTTTCTGTCCACATCAAATGTTGGATTGTCCACATCGAAGGTGGGGCCCATATAATGGGCTATCCACATCAAATGTGGGACCCATAGATGGATCAACCATATTAATGTAGACCCACATAATGGATAGCCCACATCAAAGGTTGGCCCTAATGAAAAATATCCCATGGCCAAAATGGGCGGGTATGACGGGTGTGGACAGTCCACATCAAAGTTGAGCTCCACATGCTGGGCAATGGATATTGAAACTGGGCCCCACAATAAAGATGGCCCCATGATTGACATTCCACATCAAAGGTCGGCTCCTAATGATGAATGACCCACATTTAAGGCGAGCCTTGCATGATGGGCAACTCACATTGAAGGTGGGGCCCACATGATGGACAGTCCACATTAAAGATGGCTCCACATGATGGGCAATTAATAATGATGGCCCCCACGTGATGGATGATCCACATCAAGGTGGGCCCCAAATGATGGACAATCCACATCAAAGGTTGGCCTTAAATGATGAGCAACCCATATCCAAGGTGGACCCCGCATGATGGACGACCCACATCGGAGGTGGGGCCCACATGATGGACAGTCGCATCAAAGGTGGGCTCCACATGATGGGTGGTAGATATTGAAGGTAATCCCCATATGATGGATAATAACATTGATGGTGGGGCACACATGATGGATGACCAACATTAAAAGTGGGCCCTACATAATGGATGGTGCACATTAAACATCGGCCCCTCATGATGAATGCCCTCATCCAAGGTAGGCCCCACATGATTGACTGTCCACATCAAAGGTGGGGCCTACACAACAAGCTTTGGACATCAAAGGTTAGCCCCACATGGTGGGGGTGTTTGGAAACCGAACATGCTTATTTACTTTTTGGTGGATGAGTATGTTATTTACCAAACATAATTACTTGCTGAATAAGTAGAAACTAAGATAAGCTACTTGTGGCATAAGTAATTTTCTGTTAATAACTTGTGATCCAAACACCCCCTTAAAATCTCTATGAAAGTGATTCAAAATCTATTCAAATGGACCATCAATGTCCAGATCCCAAAGGAACAAGTCTAGGTCTTATTTTCCGGCTCAGTAATGTCTAGCTCAGTTCAGATCCACCATAAAATATCGGTTTCAAAGACCAGTTCGGATCAGGTCTAAGCATCCAACCAACTCGGACACAGAGCCACACCAGTCCAAGCAAGCATGGTACGCCAGGATCCGACTCAAATCTGACCCATTGGCAGCCCTGCAAATGAAAAGAAATTGAGACACGACAAAAATGCTGGCACTGTAGGTTCTAATGTTGTTTGGGTAAACTTTTTTAGTCGTTCTGCTCTCTTTGAGTACACTACAGCATGCCATCCAATCGTCGTATGTACTGTGGCATCTTGAAAAAGCAATTTTTAAAAAATAAAAAAATAAAAAAAGTAACATTGAACGCACTTGCTCGCCGGTCGCTGATCGAATACATAGCCTATTATTATAGAGCATGTTATATTGCATTATTTCCCAAGGAAATCCAGATCCACCCAAGTGTCCTTATCATTCACATGGTGCACATTTATTTGCCATGGTTATGTATATCTTTCACTTACCTAAGCTCACGGAAAAGATTATTTGGTGGAGTTGCTAGCTAAGACATGTACAAAGCCATCTGGCTACAGTACACATGGCAGTCTGACTAGTCACTCAGCACCTCCATTTAGGGATGAGGATTGCGTGGACGCATGACTCTCTGCGGCCGCCCACCATAATATATGTGCTTTACCCACTCCGTCAGTCACTTTTGTCGGCTCATTTTGAGGTATGAAAGCATATCCAAGCTTAAGTGTCTCGTTGGGGTTTGTGGCCGTTACCTCTTTGGTAGACTCTGTGGAGTTTCAACAAGAGGTCTAGGTCTTGAAACCCATCAGGGTGAATTTCCGCTGCTAACAGCACCAGTGGTGCGTCGCATGACTGACCAGGTGGGTGTGTTGCACGATTAACTGAGTGGGTGCGTTGCATGACTGACCAAAATAATAATAATAATAATAAAGCTTAAGGGCGTGTTTGCCGCACGGGATTTGGTGAGATTCAATGGGATTGAATGGTAAAAATCACTTTTTCAAATCCACCCCTTGTTTGGTTGTGATTTTTGTTGGTGATGGATTACGCTTTGGAAACTACGTCGGGATTCTCACAATCCCACCCATTGTGGGAGCAAATCTTGAAAGGGAGAAGAAATCGGAAGCAAATTATATAACGGTGCATCACCAAGCTATATGGTCCCTACTATGATATATGTATTATATCCATACCGTCCATCCGTCTATCGAGATCATATTAGGCCATGAGCCCAAAAATGACACAAATCCAAAGCTTATGTGGACCAAAAGTAGTAAGGACAATGGTTACTACCGTTAAAACCCTCCCAAGGCCCATCATGATGGTTATTTATCATCAAAGTTGTTCATGAGATCACACATACATAGATGAAGGTAGGAAAACAAATATCATATTGATCCAAAACTTCTATAGCCCTCAAGAAGTTTTCAATGGTAGACGGTTAAAACTACACTGCTTTATGATGTGTGGTCAATTTGACATTCAAATATGCCTCATTTTTTGGCCCATGCCTTAAAATGATCTTGTAAAATAGATAGACGGTGTGGATATAATACATACATTGTTGTGGGCCCCACAAAATTGGTGATGTAAACATAGTGTCTTCATCCCAACCGGTATCTCATCCACGCCTCCTCCACCTGCCGCTGGTGGGTTTTCACTGCTGCTAGCCAAACATGGCATGCCGTAGAATGGGATGGGATGAAAATTTTTAATCCCACGACAACCCCTGACGGCATGTAATGATTACTTTCAAGCAATCCCACTCCCGTTTAATCCCACCTAATCCCGTGCCGCAAACACGCCCTAAGGTCCCTAGCCAGCCTATCCGTGCCGCAAACACGCCCTAAGTGTCTCGCCTGCTAGCCCAGCGTTGAAACCTTCCTAATTAAGGTTCAATCCCACTATTTCCAGTGGCATGGTTCACTTAACTCTGGATATGCTTTAATTTTAGGCTCATACCCCAAAATGAGTTGGAAAAATGGGCAGAGAGATTGGATAAAACACGTGCATCTTGGTAGACCTCGGCTGTCCTTACACCGGTTGCTAGGTGGTGTTGGGTCACCATGACCATGGCGTCCTTTATCCGGTGGAAGCAAATTGCCCAGTGCTTTTTATGTATTTTATTTATGCCGGCTGTCTATTTTGCCAACTCCTTTAGGGCATGAGCAAAAAAATGAAGCACCATCAAAAGCTCAAGTGGAGCACACCATGTGATACAGTAGTCATCCAACTCCCATCATTAAAAACTTCTTCGGGCCTGGGAAGTTTTGGATCAAACTAATATTTGTGTTTTCCCTTTGTACCTGACTTTGTGATCACGTATGAATAAGTTGTGATGGCTACTTGGGCCATAGGAAGGTTTCAATGGTGGGTGTCATTAGCCCTACTGTTTTGTATGGTATGGTCTACTTGAGCTTTGGATCTGCTCATTTTTTGGTTCATGCCCTAAAATGAACTGGCAAAACAGATGAATGGGATTAATATAAAACATATACAGCACAGTGGACCCCACAGCACCTGCCACGATGGATATCCCTGGTGGCAAGGTTATCAAGGAATCCACTAACCATCTGGTAGCCCATACTTTGGGTGGAAAATGGATCGAAAATGCATATATATCAGATGATCCTGGACATGCTATCAGTGGCATTTAAAGAGCAGTGGAAAACAAAAATGATAAATGCTCTACATTTAGAGCCGTAGAGGTAAGAAAAGCGATGGATGGGACCGTTGATGGGTGAATTTTGAAACATGGCACATCTATAACAACGACTGCTGTATATTGGGTCCCAAATAATTTATCACCTGCCACGCGTAACGTGGAGAGGTATCCATACCATGATCCCCTTCTACTGCCTCCCGTGTTGAAAATTGTGCACATTTTGGGCCCGTTGCATTGGAACCCTTAGAGAATCCAATCTTGATTGAGACCGTACATTAGGTCCAACATAGAATTTCTGAGCTACCATGCAAATATCACACTAATCTCATAATGCTACCTATCTAATCATGATCCTTTAATTTGGATTTTTTTTTGTTAGTCATGCAAGGCACCCACCCTGTTAGCTTCACAATGCACCCACATGGTTTGTCACACCATGCACCCACCCACTGGTGGGTTTAGTGTATCTCTTTAGCAGTTTGAACCTAAACCTGCTGCTGAAATGCCTAGGCATCTTCCAGCTGGGTTAGCAGGCAAGACTCTCTGCATGCAAGTTTTATAGGTGCCAGTCTAGATTTTTCATAAACCAAATATCAAGCTTATTTGATTACATAACTATTGGATTGGTAGATTTTTATTAGACATTTGAAAACGAAATATCTCCAACGATTGTATTTTAACAAACAATTGTCCACAAATCAAAGGTTATGATTGTACAACCAAATGAACATGGGACCGTGGCTAGGGACAGTGGGTCCCACAATTTATTAGGCTCTAATTTGAGCTAGTTTATGACACGTTTTAAAAAAATGGCTGCACATCAAGCGCCATACACTGCCAAAGTATCAAATAACTATCCTTTTTATTTTCCTCGGATTGGACCACCCAAACTGTAGCCCCATCTCTGCCAAAACAAGCCAAAGCCTGGATTCCCCTTCCATTTTTTTCTCTAACTTTTTGACCTTTGCTTTGTGTGTCCATTCAAATTACCCTCAACTTTTAGAAATTACAATTGTGCCACTATCTGTTTATAGACTCAACGAAGACAAACCATGAAATCCGGACCGTCCAAATAGAAAGTGACAACATAGATTGGCCACATGGAAGAATTCTCACTGAGCAGAGATCCTCACCATCCGTATGGAGTTCAGTTAGCAACAAGAGTCAAGATCTGGACAATGAATTCGGACGCAGTTTCGCCATTGTCTACCTGTTGGACCGTCTAGATGAACTGCCCAGACCATCTAGTGGTGGGGAAGCTTGGGGGAGCTTCTAAGTACCTTTTACCTGTTATTACATAATTGCCATTGAGGTTGAGAATTTTGACCATTGACAAAAGTTAAGAGGATACAAATGATTTAGTTACCAGGCGCGACGTCTCTACTATATGGTACACGTGTGTAGGATCCTTACTGCTTAGGAGGCGGATTCCGTACTGAGTTACTCAGTACAGTTACTCAGTACGCTAAAAACTCTGTGGGGTCCACCGTAATTTACATATTTTATCCACTCCGTTCATTCAGTTTACCAGATGGTTTCAGTACTTGAGCCAAAAAAATAGGCACATCCAGACCTCAAGTCGACCAAACCAGAGGAAACAGTATAAATTGAATGTCTACAGTTGAAAAAAATTGAGGGTACAGAAGTTTTGTATCAAGCTGATATTTGTATTTTCCCTTCATTAATGTATGTGTGATCTTATGAACAGGTTGGAGGACAAATAAACATGACTGTAGGTCCTAGCAAGGTTTCAACGGTGGAAATCATTATTCCCACTTTTTCATGTGGTCCACTTGAGCTTTGGATATACTTCAATGTCAGGATCAACCGGTAAAATGATCTGTAAAAGCAAATGGACAGCATGGATAGACCACTTACAGTGCAATGGACTTTACTCAGTACCATAAAAGCCTAGCGAGTAAATAAGTAGCCATCCGATTTCTACTGCTGACAGGTTATGGAGTGGATTAGGTGCGCCCCGGCCTCACCCAAGACAGTGTATCCCTTATCATGGGGCCCACCCTGATGTATGTATTCTATATCCACACCGTCCATCCGTTTTTCCAGATCACTTGATGGAAAGAGGCTAGAAAAGAAGAAGATTAAAATCTCAGGTGGACCACACTGTAGAAAAAAGTGGTGATTGAATGCCCTACCATTAAAACTTCCTAAGGCCCACCGTAATGTTTACATAATATTTATTTTCCATCGAACCTGTAGATAAGGTCACATAAACCTAGATGAAAGAAAAATAAATAAATATCAACTTGATCCAAAACTTTTGTGGCCCATTAATGGTCAATCAACACTGTTTCCTATGGAATAGTCGACCTGATTATTGGATATGCTTTGTTTTTTAAGGCATGCCCTAAAATGGAATGGCAAAAGCGATGGACAGCGTGGATATAAGGGCCGTACCATCTGGGTGAGGCCGGAGCCACACCTAATCCTCTCCCAATAGGGTAGGCCCTACCCTACCGAGGACAGGATATATGCCAAAAAAGTAAAGTCTAGATGGTAAACCAAGGCATCGGTTGGAGGATCCATCATTATTACAAATAGATGGTTAAAGTCAAAAGTGAAAACAACGGTCGGAAATCAATTAGTAAATTCCTGCAATCGGCAGGTGTCTTTTGGCACTGTGTTACCTACTGGGGATTCCCTGGATGAGCGGTTCGGATGTGATATTGGTCTGCCCCTTTGTACAGAGCTTGATAATTAAATACTTAGGACGATTAAGATTTTTAAACTGTAAATCTTGACTATTTTACGGATTTGGTAAAACATTCGAAGTGAAAATATTTTAGGAACTTGAAAACGCCTCGTATGCTTGTTGGATGGCCCAATTTTTATCACTAAAAATCCATTAGTGCTTATATTTCAACGGTAAAAAGCCTGGCTTGCTGCTGACTATATCTCTTCAAACTTAAGGCTAGTTTTTCTCTTCAAATTACATTGGTTGCATGGTGGAGATGTGGTGGAGGAGATCGGCATCTTTTCCCTTTAAAATAATCCTCGAATCAACCAGAAACCTTTAATCCAGAAAACCAAAAAAAAAAAAAAAAAAGAACTCTAAAAGAAAAAATATTATTAGAAAGTATAAATAAAATCTATTTTCAAAGCAATTTATATTATTTAAATAAGCATAAGTCCTACGGGGCATGATGTAACTAGGTCTCAAGCATGTCGGTTTGAAGAAATTTGTTGATATTGAGAAATTATCGTTTAAAGTGTTGACCATAAAATAATTATAACTTCTAATCCAAGCATCATCACAAAACACAAACACTTGTATTGAGGGCTAAGATTAAGGTTTTAGGAAAATTATATTACTTTTAGTAACTTTCATTTATGTTGTATCTCGAGAATATTGTAGTTTTAGGACCTATTTGTTTTTCTATTTACCGATAAATGCAAGGTAAATGGCTCATTAATACCTTTTACAATAGTTGGTTTTTCTTTAGAAATTACCACCTCGAAAATTGTGAAATTTTTAAATGAATTTCATGTATTTGTATGCACAAAAAAATATGGGGCCCACTATGATGAATATATTATATCAATGCCATCCATTCAATGCAGAAGCTCATTTTAATAATTGCATAAAAAATTAAGACAAATCCACAACTCAAATGGACCATAACACATGAAAAGTGGTTACAAGGGACCTCAATTGAAAGTTAATCCCTTCCTAGGGCCAGGCTATTGTTTATTTGTCATCCGACATGTTCATAAGGTTATACATACATGGATAAAAAGGAAAAAAGAAAAAAAATTCAACTTAATCCAAAATTTTTGTGGTTCCAAGCAACTATCAATGACAAAAATGTAATTCTCACTTTTTAATCTAGTGTGGTTTTCTTGAGCTTCAGATTTGCCTCATTTTTTGGCTCATGCCCTAAAATGAGCTCGCATAATGGATGGATGGCATGGATGTGATCTATACATCATGGTGGGCCCCACAATTTTTATGCCCCAAAATTCCCTCCTTCAGCCAAAAGTTTTAACCTGTAACTGATTTTCGTCTATTTTAGAAATAACCAGTAATAATATCAGGAATGCTTCAGTATAGTTTATTTAACATTTCTACTTTTTGCAAATTTTGTATTTTTTTAGAAATTTTTTGTTATTTTGGATAATTTGGAATTATGATTTAGATCTTTTGCATAAATGGAATAATTAAGCAATCTTAAATCATTATTCAATAAATATTTGAGGTTTTTCTTCTTCTTTTTTTCCGTGGACTTAAGATCCTTTACCATTTAAGGAAGATTGTAATCTTATTCATTAATATTTTATGCTCTTCCTCATGACAGCACATGCCAAGTAAACAGGAGGGAAGCCACCAACACTGCTTTTAACAACTCTGTGAGGTAACACACAGCCATTTGCCTGAGCTGGCAGAGCCATCACTGTGGAACACGTGGCGAGTTGACGCACCACCGATCTAAGTTTATCCGACCATGGATGGAAACTGGTTCAAAACACATGGATACGATGATCCTAGCCTTCAAAGCAATGGTTGACCACGAAAATGGTTGACTGCACGAGGAAATTGAAGAAACTTAATGGTTAGGATTCTCTGGCAGGCGTGAATTTTGAAACATGTTTCCTGCATGAGAAGGCCACTAGATGGACGATTCCAATTGATGCATCACTGTGGTGTACTGCAGGGATGGCTCGAAGGCGCTCTGTTTCTGCAGGCTCTACCATATCTCCACTGCACCCTTTCACTCCCCCATCAATCGATTGGGCGGGTTTGGATTGTTGGTGCGTTTGTCCCGTCAGGTGAACCCCGCCGAAGTGGTCCATTTCCCCTCGGAAATGGGAGCGAATTAGATGTTAGCCTGGGAACACCTTAGTGGGTGTTAACCCTACCGTGCGCGGCCCATCGTGATGTATTTTTTTATATATCTATGCCATCTATCTGTTTTCTCATATCATTTTAGTGTATGATCCAAAACCTTAAGAAGATCCAAATCTCAGGTGGACCATACCACTAGAAACAGTGATTAATAACCATTAAAAACGTTTTGTGGGCCACAAAAGTTTTGGATCAATCTGATATTTATATTTTCCCTTCATC
Source organism: Liriodendron chinense (assembly GCA_003013855.2). Taxonomy (NCBI): domain Eukaryota; kingdom Viridiplantae; phylum Streptophyta; class Magnoliopsida; order Magnoliales; family Magnoliaceae; genus Liriodendron; species Liriodendron chinense. Next base: position 4,594,133 of record PVNU02000637.1, on the reverse strand, counting down.
AAGACCTTATTGACATTATCAAGAGCTTGGATTCCAAATAAACATTACCAAAACCTTACCATAGGCTCTTTGGAATTTTTAATGGTGGGGCACTCAATAACACTGTTTCCAGTGGTATGGTCCACTTGAGATTTGGATCTGCATAATTTTCGGAACCTTGTCATAAAATGGGCTGTATAAACGGATGGACGGACGGAGTGGATATACAAAATATCATCCATGTGGGCCATACGGTAGGGGTAACACCCACTAAGCTATTCCCAGGTAACACCTAATTCGCGCCCCTCGGAAATCAACCTTTCCCGTTTTGCTAGACTCTTGGAATCAATCCATTGTTTACCCTGTGGTTATTTTACATTTCACAGACCCATCTCGTGGGCCCCAACGTAAAGATGTACTCGTATTATCTACTCACACCAGCAAGGAGACTTGAACACTGGTCTCCTGCTCTATATAATTTGATGCAAGGAGTACCAACTAACACACCAAAAGCTCTAAAGGGGTGTTTGGAGTATGGTAATAGATGAGATTAAGTGGGATGGAATTGCATTTGGTACTGTGCAAATTCCTTATAATGATTGGGGAGGATGGAAGGCTTGGGATTTGGTGGGATGGAATTGCACTTGATCCCATGTGGGATTTTGGTGGGATTTCAAAATCCCACACATGTGAGCCCCACATTGATGCATGTGTGTTTTATCCATGCCGTCCATCCATATAAGTTATTTATGCATGACACTATGGTTATATACATGTTCAAGTGATGGACGTCCATCTGTTGTGAATTTGGTCTGTTGATTGCAATTCCACGGTCCACCGAGCAGGATTTTGCTTAATCCAATGGTTTTCCCCCGTAAGTATTTGATCCGAAACATGAGATTGGATATGAAAATACCATGGGATTACCAGACATGTAATCATTGTGCAATAAATGATGTTAATCCCACCTAATATCATTCCATCCCTTCTAATACCATGCGCCAAACACACCTTAAAGTGATTGGGGAAGCATCAGAGTATACATTCTATCTAGTCTCTCCTAGGCAAACTGATTGAGATCTCCCCATGGGCTATTTCACATCTCACAAGTCCCATAATAGGACCCACCCCTTGGCCATTATGTATCTCACAGACCCCACCCTGTGGGCTACCCCACTCCAATGTGGACATGCACCTGCATCAGAACCAATCTGATTTTTGGGTGAGCTGATCAGACAAAGTGGCACATATCTTGGAAAGCTAAGATCCTGCACAAGTGACATTCTTATGACACATGTGCTGGCGTGAACACGGAGTACAGTTGCACGAGTGGTTGAGCTTAGCAAACCTCTTACAACATTAATTTAGGAACTCAAAAAACACGCGGCGGTACGTCTTAGATAAGGGCCACTCATCATTTGGGTCCCACGGTCAAGAAACAAGTTCCATTTGTTCAGTGGCACATGTGTTTATGATTGGTAGATTCTCGATATTATACAACATTGGGGTGGAGGTGTGTACGATGTGCTCTGGCTTCAAGGCTGTAGAAGTGAATCATGTGGTTTAGTGGAAGTTTGTAAGGATGGTTGAAAGACTTGGTGACTCTTGATTCCCAGGGGCGGATCTATTTTGACATATTATTTTAGGGCTAGAGCTCAAAAAGAAAGTAGATTGAATGCTCAACTGGACCACACCACATGAACCAGTCGGGATTGAACTGTTACATTGAAAACTCAGAGGGCATTTGGCCCCCACCCCGTGGCTCCACCCCTGCTGAGTCCCCTGACCCACTTGTTGGTCCTAAGTTGAGTCAGAGATCACCCAAGTCGGGTGTGTCAAACGGGATCAAGTCCTGCTAAGTCCAATTCCACTAAGACAGAGCATCAGACCCATCTGAGTCCTAAAACCAAGACTACAAGTGGAACCCATTGTTTAGGGTGTGTTTGGTTACACCCATTATAACAAAATTTCGTGATATTTGTGATTTGTGATATCCAGTGCAGCCAAACGCACCCGCAACAACTCGTACGTTGATCATTCGTTGATAGTTATAAGAATTTTGACTGTGTAAACATGAATGGGACGGAGAAAGGGTAACCAAAGGCCTCTTATTATTCAGTTTTTTTTTTTTTTTTGGCTCTCTTTCTTTATTTGATCAGATTTACTATAGATGGCTCATACACCCAACATCTCATAGCCTTTAGTATTCAGTTTTCTTTTAGCTCGTATTCTTTTTTTTTTTACTCGGATTTCTGGCAAATTCGATGGATTTGAATATGGGTTCATAGAATATTTGCCCTTCAATGAGTGAATTGGAACCGTTACTACTGAATTATTCTTTTTTCACCGTTCCTTTATTGGTCACATATTTAATGGTTTAGGAGTTTTCCACTGGCAATCGTTTCGGTAGGTGCACAATTGACAATGGGCCCATAATAATTGGATCATAAAACAATGAACCCACTTGTACCAACTGAAAACCCGAATCACCCCTCCCATTAATGCCTAAGGCTGTCAATGGGTCCGGCTGGCTCAGGGGCTTCTCCGGTTGGGCAGGTATTGGCCCATTTTGTGCATACCTTTTAAGCTCATAAGACGAGCTATGCCAGATATAAAAGCCTCAAAAAAATTTAGCCAGGGCTATTTCTAACCCAGCTGGATCATGCTCATGCATACATTATGACGTCAACCTCATGGGAAGATTCCCATGAGGTCGACTTTTGTGGGGCCCATCATGATGTGTGACAGACATCCACCCCATCAATGAGATGTACTATTCCATGGTGAGCCATGGACCTAAAAATAATGGCAATCCATGACTTAGGTGAGCCACATCATAGAAAGAAGTTGAGAGTGGATATCCACCCGTTGAAATCTTCATGATCATTTATACAGCTGACTGAGATGTGGTTTAGAAATCCATTCCATTCATTATGTGTGTCCCACTTGGATGAGGTCATACCAAGTTTCGACCATATCCAAAACTCAGGTGGATCCCAACATGTGCTTTTAGTTGTTTTGGGCATGATTTCACATTGTTTCAAATGGTGTGGCCCACTTGAGCTCTGGATAAATTTGATTTTAGAATTCCTATAAGCTAGAGGAGAACCAGCAAATGCACGGTGTAGATGTCTAATACAAATCACAGCAGGGCCCAATAGCTCGACCTCATGGGAAGCTTCCATGGGATCTAACCTCATAGAATACCTGTGTCTCACCTGCTAGCCCAGCTAGAAGACGCCTAGGTGTTTCAACAGCAGGTCTCAAGTCAGTGCTAAGGAAACACACTAACCCCATCAGTGGGTGGGGGCATCATGTGATTAACCATGTGGGTGTTGCGCAGCAAACAGGGTGAGTGTTTTGCATGACTACTATATAATAATAATAAATAAATAAAAAAAAAACAACTAACAGGGTTGGTGTGTTGCATGACTACTAAAATAAATAAATAAACTCATAACACCCCCCCCCCCCCCCCCCCCCCCCCCCTGTTTTCAAAAAAGTACTCAATGAGTTCTCATCAGGACTGACCACATATGAGCCTTCCTCTCTCTGTATATATATAGTATGGTATGTGTGAATATTAATAATGTTGCTTAAATATAAGCTCCCGACATCCATTTGACGAAAAAGAATGTGTGAGATGGACAGAGCTGGCTGGAAAGCATTCGCCTGAGCCTTTTAAAATGAGTTTTGACCTTTTGGGTCATGCACATAATGTACTGGTTCGAGTTCTGAGGAGACATACTAAGGTGAGTGGGTGCATCTTGTGACTAATCGTGTGGATGCATTGTGCAACTAACAGGGTGGGTGTCTTGCATGACTAACAAAAAAAAGGGCACATAACGTACTGGGATGACATGAGATGCATGATTGGATGGTTTATTTTAAATTAGAATTACAAATTTTTTTTCATTCGACTTACATTGAAATAATTAAAATTTACATTTTATTTTTACATTTGACCTATGTAAGTGGTATGACCGGTCCACACAACGTGGGTAGATAAACTGTCAGAAGGGCTGGGCATAGGCAACACTTAGGACTTTTTTATTCTTTTTTTTTTCTTCTTCTTCTACATGGGCAAGGTTGACTTGACCTAGCCTAGATAGCATTTTGTACAGGGATTGGACAACATAAAGCCCGGGCCGGCCCTACCTATTGCTCTACTTTTCTAACTTTTTATATTTTGTCACACATGGATCCTATCTGACAAGTGGACTTTGAGTAGTTTTTGTGCAAGAGCACGTTTAAGGGTGTGCTCGTCTCATGATTGGTCCCGACCCTCCACGCGCTAGAGTTTGCATGATGGTGCGGTCGTGCTCCAAATGCAATTAGGCCATCTAACTGCTGCTAGAACAAACTCTCGAGATCCCATTTCCAAAATCACATTCGCTTGAACCATCTTAACCTCCTATTTGTGGATTATTTTTCTGTCGTGGTAGACCACGGGATATTTCTTTTATTTTTATTTGTCTAATAAATATCCATCAATACCATAGTTAGGTAATTTACCTATTTACGCTTGTTTTGATGCGCCCAAACATACTAATGGAATGTCGCCACGTGTTGATATTATATATGTACAAATGATGATCAAAATCCTACTTGCATATTGAAAATATCTTTTACCTTTATATCCTTCAATAGTATGTCACCTGCCAAAAGCAAAATGACACAAGGTCGTACACATATTGCAGATGAGACATTGCGATGACTAGCGCATAGCCCTAACACGAGTGGCACATGTGATCAAAGCAACGTGCATGACAAATTTATAAAGACCCGTTGAGATTAGCATCCTATTGCATGCAATCTAGATATTTTTAGCAAAGCGATCTCACACAACCTTACCAAAATAAGAGATCTTTCCAAAGACGATCAATGCTCTTGTGGTGATTATGAAGATTCAAGAAGCGGATTTTTTTTTTAAAGTAGAAGAAAATTGAAAGACATTATGAAGAATTTGAATCTAAAGAATCTGAATCTAGTAAGATTGATCCCATAACATTGAGGGTCTCTGTAGTCATGCTAGCAAGGAGATCTAAAAATAGTTTCATACCGCAACTTGAAGATCTTTGTCTAAGTTAGGAAGATTGGAAAACGGTTCCATACCTTAACCTTTAAGGATCCTGTGATTGTCAAGGATCCTAGACCAATAGGGAAATAAGGATCCTGTGAACGCCAAGGATTATGTGATCACCAAAGATCTTAGACCAATAAGAAAATTCAAAAATATTTATCACCCCGAACACAATATATTTACACAATATAACGCTGCTTAGTATATCTAGAAGTAGTATAAATATCCACAACTTTCTGTCGTTGGATCACTAATCACTTAAGTACTTATTGGAAAGATTACATCCCATTGACCATCCTTCTTGGTTGTTTATTCATACAAGCAATTGTAAATATTTATCTTTTATTTATTTATCTATTTATTTTGTTTATCTGCTAATTATATTAGCCTTCAAATACAAATTAATAAAATTGGTACCTTTAGTTTTAAGCTATTTATCCATTATTACTTCGTTAAGAAATACAAAGCTTACAATTATCATAGAAAGAAGTCCTTAACATAAGATAGAAAGCTCATATTCAAAAGCACCAACCCCACTCCTTCTAAATTACTTGATTGCTAGCAATCGATGGCTAGGAAAGCAAGGAATATGCTAAATATAGTCTTAATTCAGGCTATCTCAATACCTGGGGTTACAAGTGTCCAATCAAACTGCACTTAAATATAACTCCGGCACCCTCGCGCTACCCTAACTTAACACATTTGTTGAGTATTTTTTTTTTCAACATGAGATTTGTTAACAGCAGGATGTGTCGCGACCATATTCATTAGACCTGGGGTCGTGTTTGGTAATCTGATTCGTTGATTTGAAGAAATACATAATATGGAGCTCGCTGCCTCAAAACTCCTCAAGATTGATTGGTGAATCTTGAACTTTCAAATCAATGGAAAAATAAGCAACGGTGAAGGGGATGATCCATCCAATGGGATATAAAGTTAAATAATCAGAGTGCTTATAGAGGGAGATTCTCATTTTTAGGCGTCTTCCATTAGATGGTTATGCCCACCTTCTAGGTCGCGGATTGGGTGAGTCCCCGTAACAGCTTAGTGGGTGAGTTCCCGACCGTGGGGCCACCTTGACGTATGTGTTGTATATCCACTCCGTCCATCAGTTTCCAGCTTATTTTTTGCGTGTTTCCAAAAAGGGAAGCAGATATAAAACTCAAGTAGACCACACTATAGGAACACAATGGTCATTAAACGCACACCATTAAAAAATATTCCTAAGGCCCACCGTAATGTTTATTTTCCATCCAACCCGTTGATAAGGTGACAGAGAAATGGATGAAGCAAAAACACAAATATCAGCTTCATCCAAAATGACTTTTTTTTAATGCTAGCGTTCAATAACCATTGTTTCCTATGGTGTGACCCACTTGAATTTGGATCTGCTTCATTTTTGGGAACAGCCCCTAAAATTATCTGGAAACACTGATGGACAGAGTGGATATACAACATATACATCAAGGTGGGCCCCACGGTCAGGGACTCACCCACTAAACTGTTACCCCCTAATCCGCGCCCCATCATCGACACGATCTGCGTACATCTTGTTAACATGTATTATAACAAAAAAATAATAATAATGAATAAAAAAAAATTGATTGACAAGTGTATAAAAGTTATTTACACGAGTGAAATGTATTCACCCACATGTAAATGTTTATTCAACTGTGTGCGTGGATTCTAACAGGATGTGTGTGTTTACCATCCAACCGCAGCATCAAGTGATCCCTACCATGACCATGTTGTGCCAAAAAATCAGGTCCATTCAATCTTTAGGTGGGACACACCCTTAGAAAACAATGGAAATCCACCCAAAAGCTTGCAAATTCACATGGTGGCCCACTACAGGTTGGATAGCAATTAGCTTTGGGCCGTTCCGTACAATAACCACGGCCCCCCCTCAATCAGAGCTGCAGAGAAATCTCTTCTTTCTACAGATGTTGCAGAGGATCCAGACTCCTTTTTCAGAACAATTCCCGCAACAAAGCACGGAAAGCTGATATTCTTCTATTTGGGATTTCATTTTATTTTATTTTTTTCGAAGTTTTCTGTCATTTTAAAGAAGGCTGTAGGCCCGCTTCAAAATATGGATTTTTCTTTTCTTATTCTTTTTCTTTTCTACTTGCAGCAAAAGCAGGGGCATTTCCGTAAATTCAAAAACAGTCTTCTTCCGAAAAGTAGGAGGAGCTTGTTCTCTGAGGCGTTCTACTGTAAAACCAGACCAACTGAAAAACAATAATTACCCGAATTCTCCTTTTTCTGTCTCTCAATTCTCGTTCTCTTCTCTCTAACAACTATTGCACTTCTGCATTTCAGCAGCTTCTCTCTCTCTCTCTCTCTCTCTCTCTCTCTCTCTCTCTCTCTCTCTCTTGCAACCATGCTCTCCTCAAAGACCAGGTAAGGATACATACATTTCCAGATCTGATTAGATTCTATTGTTTTTCTTTGCTTTTGCTCGCAAGATTGATTTTTTTTTTTAGTCTCTGGTTACTTCTTTTGCATGATTTTCTCTTGGTTCTTCTGCATTGGGATTTTATTCTGTTTTCATTTCTGATCTGATTGGAGTATTCTGTTTTGGGTTTTTGGTTTTTATTGGATTTGGATGAAGGTTGGATCCTTTTAGTTCCTCTTGCGTTTTTTTTTTTTTTTTTTTGGCAATGATTGGTATACGGTTTCATCTGTTTTCTTGGTTGATTTTATGGAAGTTCTGATTTGAGCATTGGATTCTTGTTGATTTTGGATTGAAGGTTGAATCTTTTTAGGTACTATTTCCTTTTCGGCGTGATTCGCATCTTGTTCTTCTTCGTTTTGGTTTTTCTCTGTTTTTCTTTTGGCTGATCTGGTTGCAGAATTCTGATTTGGGTTTTGGGGTTTTGTTGATCTTTGTGCTTCACGCTCCAAGATGGCTGCTTTTTTTTTATTCTGGATTTTGGGCATGATTTGTGTCTGGGTTTTCTTTCATTCCTAAAATGGATTTGATCTGGTTATTGAATGCTGAGATTGGGATCTTTTGGTTTTTCTCCTTTTTGGGATTTTTGAAGAGCGTTTGCTCTTTAATGTACCTTGTTCCTGTGCATGATTTTTCTGTAATCATTTGCATTTCTGGGTTTATTTCGTGCCTTGATCTGGTTATGGAATTCTGAGATTCGGGTTTTGAACAGAACTGGTTTATCTGAAACTACACCGAACAAGGTCTCCCCAGCTACTCCAAGGGTTAGCAAATTGCCCAAGGCAGCAGCTAAATCAGACTCCAATTCATCTTCTACCTTGCAAAATCCACACCTTTCGATGGATCGCTCCCCTAGATCAGTCGATTCTAAACCCGCGATTGAACAGCCGGTTGTCAAAGATAACTCCTCCGACACCAGCTAAATCGGACTCCAATTCATCTTCTCCCCTGCAAAATCCACAGCGTTCAATCAATCAATCGCCTAGATCAGTCAATTCTAAACCCGCGATTGAGCGCCGGTTGCCGAAGATCACTCCTCTGACACCGGCTAAATCAGACTCCAATTCATCTTCTCCAATGCAAAACCCACGCCTTTCGATTGATCGATCGCCTAGATCAGTCGATTCTAAACCCGCATTCGAGCGCCGGTCGCCAAAGATCACTACTCCGCCTGATGTAAGTTGAAAAGGACCCTAAAGCCCGAAACACAATTTCTATTATTGTTTAGGTTGGATATCATAGCAGAGCGGATGCATATCTGTTTGATATGCATTAGGAGCTGGCCGAAAATTCAGGCACCCATGCTTCCCGCTCAAATATGCCTTGATTTCCACCCAAATTGTTGTTTTAGCTCTTTTTAATCACTTACGATTTGGGTGGAAACCTTGTGATTCCACCTATATTTTAGTTTACTTCCAAACACAAGCTAACATTTTCATTAATACTTCTGTGATATTTTATTGGCATTGGCATTTTTCTTTCCATAAATGGTAGAAACCACAGCGGTCATTGAAGGGTTCGGAACTTCAGGCCCAATTGGGTCAGGTTCAGGAAGATCTGAAGAAGGCAAGGGATCGTTTAGCTTCTGTTGAGAAAGAGAAGGCCCAGGCTCTTGCAGAGCTGAAGGAGGCGAGCAAGTTGGCTGACAATGCAAATGAGAAGCTCAGTGAGGCTCTCGTTGCTCAGAAGCGAGCTGAGGAGAGTTCTGAGATCGAGAAATTCCGAGCCGATGAATTGGAGCAGGTGGGTATTGAGGCAGCTCAGAAGAGGGAAGAGGAATGGCAGAAGGAACTTGAGGCAATCCGAAACCAACATGCTGTAGATGTTACTGCATTGCTGTCTACAACCCAGGAGCTCCAGAGGGCAAAACAAGAGCTGACGATGACCTTGGATGCGAAAAAAACAGCCCTGAGCCATGCCGACGATGCAATGAAGATTGCGGAGATGAATGCCGAGAAGGTGGAGCTTCTGATGGGTGAATTGAGTCACTTGAAAGCCCTGCTCGATTCAAAGTTGGAGACAAAGTCCAATGAAACTGCTGAGTTAATTCAGCAGCTGAATTCCGAGGTCGATTCACTTAAACAGGAACTCGAAAGAGCAAAAGCAGCTGAGGTTAAGTTCGCTGAGATGGAAGCAGTCATTGAAAGGCTTAGGATGGAGGTACTCGATGCGAAGAGGGCTGCATCAGATGCGGGTGATTTAGTGAATGAATGGAAGAAGAAGGTTGAGTTGTTCGAAGTTCAGATCGAGGAGGCAACTCGGTCTGAAAGATCCGCATCAGAATCTCTGGATTCAATCATGAAGCAGCTGGAGGGGAACAATGTCTTGCTGCAAGATGCAGAATGCGTGATCGCTTCTCTTAGAGGGAGCGTCGATTCGTTGGAAATTTCAGTTAGCAGACATAAATGCGATCTTGAGGAATCAGACAGGCGCCTTGAAATGGCAAAGCGAGAAGCAACGGAAATGGCAAGAGGTTTGGAAATTTTGGAATCTGAGCTTCAAAATGCGAAGGAGGAGAAAGCACAGGCTCTGAGCAATGAGATGCTTGCATCTTCGAGCGTTCAAAGTGTGTTAGAGGAGAAGAACAAGCTTGTAAATGAGTTGGAAGCCTCTAGAGATGAAGAGGAAAAGAGCAAGAAGGCGATGGAAAGCTTAGCATCAGCTTTGCATGAAGTCTCAATGGAAGCAAGAGATGCAAAGGAAAAGCTCTTGACGAACCAAGCTGATCTTGGGAATGCTGTGTCTCAAATAGAAGACCTGAAGTCGGTTTTAGAAGCCACGAAAGAGAATTATGAGGCCATGCTTGAAGAAGCTAAAGAGGATATCGATGGCCTCGAGAAGTTGGTTGAAAAATATCATCTCGAAGCGAAAAATTCAAAGGCTGAATTGGAAGAGAAAGAGCTTGGTTTTGCAACCATTATAAAAAAATCAGAAGAAAAAATTGCTGCTCTGAAAGGAGAAAAGGATAGAGTGGCTGAAGATCTGAAGGCCGAATGGAATGAAAAGGAAATCAGTTTTATGAATTGTTTGAAAGGATCAGAAGAAGAAAAGGATGCCGCCAAAAGAGAAGTGGATAGGCTGGTTAATTTACTCAAAGAAGCTGAAGGCCTAGTGCGGGCCACAAAGGAAGATGGGGGCCGTCTGCGGAATACACTGACACAAGCAGAATCAGAGGCAAGCTCTGCAAAAGAAGAAGAGGAGAAAGCAAAGGCCGAGAGTCTGCAACTGAAGGATAGGTTGCTGGACAGAGAAAACGAACTGCAGAGCATTACCCAAGAGAACGATGACCTTCGAGCCCGAGAAGCTGCTGCTGTTGAGAAAGCTGAAGAGCTCTCTAAGCTTCTAGCAGAGGTCACAGCCAAGAAGGTGGAAGAAAACAACAAGCTATCGAGGAGCAAAAAAGAGTATGATTTACTGCCAAACATGGGAGACTTCAAGGAGGAGAATGGGGATGGAAGAGAAGCAGAAAAACCCAAGTCAGAACTTCCGGTGGAACAACAGCATGAAGAACATGAAAGGGAAGATCTATCAAAGGGCGTGGGTGTTGTCGAACTCAAAGAGGAGAACAGGAACGGCAATGCCAAAGAAGACAGATCCACCGGGTCTGAAGTTAAAATGTTTGAGAAGGGCATGTCGCCTGCTAAAGAACCAGATCCAGAATCATTCAAAGATGAATTAGAATTGAAGACTGGTAGTGAAAGCTTAGACCAGATAAATGGTTTGCCATCTGAGGCCATGGATAACAGCAGAATCTCTCCGTCAAAGCAACAGAAAAAGAAGAAGAAGGCGTTACTACACAAGTTTGGGAGCCTGTTGAAGAAGAAGGGCAGCAACACCAAATAGCCACAGCCTGATTGCAGGTAGTTTGCAGAATGTTATGATCTGCTGTGTTGTTGTTGTTGTTATTATTGTTGTTATTGTTGTTTGAGCCTTACCTTGTTCTTGGTTTTGTGCTGGATGCTACAATTTTCACAGTCCTGTCTGTCGATTGTAGCAATATAAGAGGTGTATGTGAGATGATCCGCTGGTCGGTCCTGCTCAAACTCTTTGTGTTTTCGATCTCTCCTTTCATGGAGAGGAATGATGACTTGTGCAATTGTATGTTTATCATTTCTTTTATACTGAAAATCAATCGCTTCTGCTAATCTGAAAAGCTGTGAAATGGTTAGCTATAAATCAGTCGCTTCTGCTAATCTGGAAAGTTATGAAATGGTTCGCTTGTAGCTATCTCTATCTTCAATTTATATACCCGAATGAGCACTTGCTATGGTTATTCACGATAGTAGGATGTCGGATATTACTCTCACCATGAGGCACGTGTGCAAGACCCAGGCCATTCATTCACGTACATGGCCTGAATCAAGCTGGTCCTATCATCAGGGAGGCACGTGCAGCAAATGTCGGCCATTGATCAACTCCTTTTTACTGCTATTTTGTGGCCTGGTTTTTGGGCTCATGGCGAAGGCCTTCTGATGAATGATCACGATTACCCCACATTGACATGCACTGTGATAGCAGTAGCTATGGCATTACCTTAATCGAAATTCATTACCACCCATTACAAATCGCATGCTGATTAGCATGATTACACCAATATGTGAACTAGCAATTAAGCAGGACTTGTATCTTTTGAAACTCAATACATTCCCCCATAGAATATCCAAATGGCATCAACCTTGGTATGATCTAGCAACTAAGCAGGACTTGTATCTCTTGAAACTCAAATACATTCCCCCATAGAATATCCAAATGACATCAACCTTGGTATGATCAAATTTCACTAATCTCAGGAGGAACGCAGTCAAAGATACATTCTGATATCATTCATTTGTTTTGGAATGCGTCATTGATACAAACCAACACTTCCAAGTGCATTCATCCGGTGTGTTGCATCAATTAAACAAACTGACACTACTCAGAGCATTTGCGAAACACAACATAAAAAACAATACATTCTGATGTCTTGAACATTGCTTATGAAGTCATTACTGTTTATAATCTACATTTGCAATGGACAGTTGGAGAGTTCCTGACAGATTTTGAACAATGCCGAATCTCCCAATCCTACAGAGAAGGTAACACTACAATGGCGAATTCCACCCCATAGCTTTTAAGTATAAGTATTTCCATCAAGCAAAAAAAAAAAAAAAAAAAAATCCTTGATGCAATGTTCCTACCATGGACATGCATAAGTCCACTTTTTAAAGTGACCAAACTACCCCTTATGCTGTTTTCAGTTTCACTTCAGATCATTCAGGTACTGCTAAGGTGTTCGACTAATACAACTCCAGTGGGCTTCCTTTAACAATTTTTATAGTGTGGAACGCCACCTTCTCCTCTGGTAGGGGTACTTTCGGCCTTGTCAAAATGTCTGCAATTCAGGAACCTGCTCCTGTAATGTCCTAGAATGCCTTTTTGACTAATTCTACTCAATATATCCTCTTTTGATCCTTTTTTCTTCCCTTCTTTAGACCCAGGAGTTATTTGATACTCTGGCAGGGTACGGCGCTTGACACACGGGCGCCCAGAAATTATACCCTAAGGCATAAATTAACTAAAATTAAACTGACTAAATTGTGGAACCCACTGTCCTATGTCACACTCTAAAAATCAGATTGATTGACAAATCCTATTCTCCAATTCATGGACACTAGTTGAAATAGGATCATGGGATTTCCCTTTTCATTTTTAACCATCCATTAAAATGACCACCAATATAATATTCAAATAATCAAATAAGTGTAGGTTTTGTGTAAATGATGCAGCTAAAATAGAATTCACAACTTTGGACAGTTTAATTTGATTTACTTGTAATTCCAAGTGTATAGTGCCAGCTATATAATCATCCATCACACTCTGCCAGAGTATCAGAGTTTCTTGTAGATGACTAGCAGAGGGTCCACCAGAGTAGAAAAAGGGTGCCATGTATGGATGTGTGGGCCCCACTCCTATCCAAGCCCGTCAAAGTGCATATTGGCACCATTTGGTCAGACCCACGGCTTAGAATGGCATTTTCTTCAGACCCTTTTCGTTGGGCTTTGGCTTATGTTGTTTGCTGGGATCTTCGACAAGATAATATTAACCTTTAGATCTGTGGCCTATAGATAGGTAGCCAAGAATAGGAATAAAAAATGGTCGCAAGATTGGTCGCTTTATCTTCGAATCTAGGGGATTTTTAAGGCGTGGGCCATCAACGATGGGGCCCAACTGATCGACGGTCTGTATTACCCAGCCACAGCCCCCACTTGTCAACTCAAAACCAATATATACCTTGCAAAGGCACCAGTAGCATGTGCCATTCGTCTTTATGCATTGGGTACAAGGATATCTAGAAGCGTGCATGGGTACGTGCAGACGTGCAAGCGTATATGCATGAACTTGCGTCTGCCATTACGTCCGCCAGAAAGGATTTTGATAGGGTACGCTGCCACCACCGGGTTGAATCCTTAGAATGATCTGAACCGTTCATATTCTCATTAGTATCGTATAGAAGCTATGTTCTGACGGATGCGGATTGGTTATTACCCCCACCCGGACGTAGCTACAGACGAACGGTCATGTCATGGGCTGTGTGGAGCCTACCGTGTTCTATATGCTTCATCCACGCCGTCCACCTATTTTGACATATCATTTCAGGGTAATAAATAAAAAGGGAGCCAGATTAAAGGTTAAAGTGGACCACACCACATGATGCAGCGGAGATTTAAAGCATACCGATTGAAAACTTCTTAGGGCCTGTGTGAAGCAGCGGGGATTTAAAGCTTACCGTTTAAAGCCACGGAAGTTTTGGATCAAGCTTATGTTTTCCCTTCATACAGGTCCATGTGACCTTATGAATAGTTTGGATGGCAAATAAACATCACCCACCCTAGGATGTTTTCAATGGTAAGAGTTCAATCTCCACTGCTTCATGTGGTGTGGTCCACTTGAGTTTTTGATCTGCTTACTTTTTGCGTTCAAATCCTAAAATTATCTGTTAAAATAGATGAACTGTGTGGATAAAACTTGTAGATCACAGTGGGGCCCACAAAACCCCTGACATGAATGTCATCTCTAACTACGTTATGGTGGGGTAGTACCCAACCGTGACTAGAGGTGGGCAGTGATCCCATCCAAGTCAAACATGGAGTAGATCGGATCGTTCAGCTGCTTGAGTGGGTGAGTTCGAACAATGTTCGGACAAACATTCAAACGGGGTGGCTTTGTTCAAACTCGGTTTGGTCTGGCCCAACCATGTTTGAACATGTGGATTTCAAACATTTTTTACGAGTTCAAACAACTTCGAATAATTTAGCTTTTTTCACCTGAAAATATTTTTTCTACTACTAAATAGTGAATATTGATTTGCTCACAAAGTACATATCACAAATGACAAATCACAAGGTTTAAAGTTTTTAACTAACTAAATAAAAAATCATAACATTGATAGTTAATGTTCATACTTTTGCTAACCTAAAAAGGGAAGAGTGAAGACTGAAGTGAACCCTTGATTATTCAAAGCTCTGTGGGTCCCACCATGATGTATTTGTTTTATCCACTTCGTACATCCATTTGTACATCTCCCTCTCTCTCTCTCTTTCTCTCTGTAATTTTTTTTTCGAACAGACCCTATATGTTCGAACTTTACAAAGACTTTCTATTTAAACAGAATTTTATCGAGTTTATCTAAGTCAATCCGAGTCAAGTTTTGTCAAGCTCTAACCGCAGATTTCCTGCGAAAAGCCAAAGTTCCTGCCTCAGAACCTAGGTGGGCCCACCGTGATGTTTGTGAGAAATCCACCCCGTCCATCCGTTTTGTGAGAAATTTTTTGGAGATGAGACCAAAAATGACCAAGATCCAAGACTCAAATGGGCCGCATTAAAGGAAAAGGTGGGCAGGGAAATTCCTGCCGTTGAAACCTCCCTGGGTCCACAGTGACATTTATATGACATCCATACCTTAACGTCATTCCTATTGGGACGATGAAAACACGAATATTAGCCTGATTCAAAACTTCTGTGGTCCTATGAATATTTCAACTGTGGAGAAAAATGGATGGACAAGGTGGATTTATAACAAGAATCCAGATCTTCCGTTGGCTCTGAACAGGAAAACCTGCTTGGAGCCTTTTCATTTGTCCACATCATCACATAAGTCTGCAACCATATCATATCATCAGTGCAACCTGGCCACACAGGATTTTCTTGGTTATAGGCCAACAGAGGATCCAAACTCTTTTAACAAACATCAAAGCGGGCCCACCTAGTTCCCAGGCAGGAACTTCCTGTGAAAGAAATCCGTGTTCACGAGAAAAAATCCGTATTCCCTCGGAGTTCTCGTGTCTCCACGTCATCTCTGCACACGTGGCATACGTGGATGAGATTGTACGTTTGGTGTTTTCAAATAATGAATTGGGTCAGGCCCAAAATTCCAATATTTGGACGATCCATGCTTTTTTCTTTACTTACTGGCGTAGTACAAATGGACACTAAAAGACAAAGTAGCTCTCGAGGACGCTTTGGTCATTTTCATGCCAGCCCTTTGAAACTTTAAACCTCATGTGTGCCGGGGTTTTAGTCCAAGTGGGGCCATGTCATGGTAATCTAGAACGTTGATAAGATAGGGTACCCCCATGCTCTCGTATTCAAAGATCGTACCCATTCTACTTGGCCCTTTTCCTATTGAACGTGGACCGTTGCTGTGTTTTTCTCAATGGTCTGCCTGTGGAGTACCCGATCTAAGGGTCAGGATTCTCCCATCAGAATTATTTTCGGTGCATCAGTACAACGACGGATTTAGTTAGACGTGTGTATAAAATCAGTTGTGTACCTTCGGAAGGGACCAACTTCCAATGCGCTGCAGGCCTAAAATCAGGGCAGTTGATCCCACGAGATGAAGGGCCCGGATCTCGAACACGCAGTACCACATGCACTGAGAGAAGGCTTCGAAAGGGGAGCGAATTAGGTGTTACCCAGGTAACAGCTTAGTGTGTGTTACCCCCACCGTGTGGCCCACCTTGATGATTTTATGTATATCCAAGCCATCCATTCGTTTATCCCGACCATTTTAGGATGGGGAACTAAAAATTATACATATCCAAATCTCTGGTGGACCACGCCACAGGAAACAGTAGTGATTGAGTGCTTCACCATTAAAAAATTGCAAAGGGGCCATCGTAACGTTTTCTTAATGTTTATTTGCAATCCAAACTTATTGATAATGTCAATAAGAACTTTTTGAAGGGAAATTAGAAAGATCAAATTGATCCAAAACTTTTGTGGCTCACAAATTCTTTTTAATGGCTATTCACCACTGTTTCTATTGGTATGATACACCTGAGATTTGAATCTTCTTATGATTTGGGATTTCAACCTAAAATGAGATGGAAAAATAGATAGACGGTGTGGATATACAAATAATACATCAAGATAGGGCCCATACGGTTATGGTAACACCGACTAAGCTGTTACGAGGTTAGCAGCTAAAATGGCCGTTCTCTTGTACTCTCGTTCCTCGTGATAGTGCCATCAGCCATGTGTACGGTTTGGAAATTGGTGACATTGATCCTGGCCTGCCTTTCGATTCATCTTTGCAAAGTCGGAGGAACGTTGTCGGCATGAAACGCATCACCACGTGGGAATGTCCGGGTCCTTATACATTTACTCGGGTGCGGATTGGGTACTCCCCCACCAGGACGGACGCGGATTGCGTCCTGCCCCCTCCCGGACGGTAATAACCATTGGACGGGCCCACCGTGATGTATCCGTTTATCCACTTTGTCCATCCATTTTATAAGATAAGGCTAAAATTTGGGTCCAAAAAGAAGGCAGATCCAACGCTCAACTGGGCCACACTAAACAGTCAGCGGAACCTGGTGACGTCCACTTGAGCGTTGGACCTGCCTTGTTTTTTTAACCAAAATCTAGCATGATCTTATAAAATGGATGAACGGAGTAGATAAATGAATACATCAGGGTGGGTCCCTCCATAGGTCTACCTGGACCTAATCTGTCCGAGGCAAGACATGGACTGCGTCCCACTAGGACCAAGCTAGAGACGGATGTGGTCACATCAGGGGTTCTCTGGGACCCCTGTGATCGTATATATTTTATCTATGTTATCTATCTATTTTGACCGATCATCTTAGAGCATGAGCTCAAAATTGAGGCACATCAAAAGCTCCAGTGGACCACACCATAAGGAGCAAGGGGGATTGAACTCCTACCATTGATAAGTTCCTAGGGCCCACCATGATGGTTATTTGACATCCAACGTGTTCATAAGGTCACATAGTTCAATATGAAGGGAAAACATGAATATCAGCTTAATCCAAAACTTTTGTGCCTCCTAAGAAATTTTCAACCACAAATTTTAATCCGCATTGCTTCTTATTGTGTGGACCACTTTTTGTTTTTTTTTTTTTTGTCAGTCGTGCAACCCACCTACCCAGTCAGTCATGCAACGCACCCACTCGTGCTATCAGCAGCGAAAATTTCACCCTGATGAGTTTCCAGACCGAGACCTCTTGTTGAAACTCCATAGAGTCTACCAAGGTGGCAAGGCCCTGAACCCTTGATGTGTGGACCACTTGATCTTTCCATCTACCTCCTTTTTTTGCTCATGCCCTACATCACTGTGGGCCCCACAGATCCCTTGTTAGGACTGTCTATCTCTTGCTAGGTATTGGTGGGATGCAGATTTCATGGGACGGCCTTTTCACAGGAAGTTTCTGTGTTGGGAACTTATGTGGGGCTCACAGTGATGTTTATGAGAAATTTACCATGTCATCTGATTTTGTGATATCATTTTAGGACATGAGACAAAAAATGAGCTGGATCCAAGACTCAAGTTGACCGAAAATGTGAGGATTAAATGTCAACAGTTGAAATATTCGTTGGGCCACAAAAGTTTTGAATCAGGATAATATTTGTGTTTTCAGTTCATCACAGTAGGAATGACGTCATAAACACTATTGATGGCATATAAGCATTACTATGGAATTGAGGGAGGTTTCAACAGTAGCAATTTCCCTACTCACCTTATCCTTTAGTGCGGCCCACTTGAGCCTTGGATGGGACTCATTTTTGTTATCATGTCCTAAATTGAGTTCCCAAAAGACGAGGTGGAATTCTCACAAACCTCAAGATGGGCACCACCAAAGTTCCCAGCGAAAGAACTTCCTGCGAAAGCCTGCAGAAAATCTGCGTCCGTGCTGGTGGGGTAGTATCCACCCCTCCATTTTCTCAAAGCCATCCACTTTCACTTTAATATGCACCCTTGACGCTTGGACGGCCTTTAACGTGGGAGAGAAACAACACAAATCCGGCAAAAAAGAAAAAGAAGTCAGGCGAATGCCATTATTATGGGGTTTTATCTGCAGTGGCAGAGTATCCGGATTGATACTCAGGCGCTAAGAAATTGTAGAAGTAGCGTACATTTACTTACACTGAAGCGATTAAATGAGATACCTCTTAGTTTCATTATTTTAGGAATTTTTACGTAATAATAATAATAATACCTAATTAATATGGTATTTACATCCAAATATGCATTTAATTTTCGTTTAGTTACCTCATTAATTGGAAGCGGATTGCATTGGCCCACCATGATGTATGCGTTTTATCTAAGCTGTCCATCCATTTTGCAAGATCATTTTAGGGTACGAACCTAAAAATTAGGCAAATCCAAAGCTCAAGTAGACTATAGAGTGGGGATTGAAGGCTCACCAGTAAAAAAATTCTTGATGGATGCAGAAGTTTTGGATCAAGCTTATATTTGTGTTTACATGACCTTATGAACAAATTTGGTGACAAATAAACATCACCGTGGAGCCTAGGAAGGTTTCAATGGTGGGCATCATTATCACCATTGCTTCCTGTGATGTGATCCACTTGAATATTGGATCTGCCCCATTTTAGGTCTAATATACCAAAATGACGTATAAAAATGGATGAACCTGCGTTGATAAAACCCATACATAACAGTAGATCTCGCAGAGCCCATAGTTGGACTTATTTCCGTCCAGTCAGGGGAGGACGCAATCCACTTCCCATTAATTGGTGGGCATTTTTTAATATAGAGAAAACTCATGAAAGGTACCCCTTTACAATTAACTTAAGCTAGCTTAATGGAAACACAATTTAAATAGTTATAAATACAATAAAGATGAAGTAGTATTTTGTAAAATTCCCTTTTCTTAATCTGTTTATTTTTTTATTTTTCGTTTTCTTTTTCTAAAGAAGAAAGACACAGGTCGGGATCCCCACAATATTACTCATCTTTCTTGATTCATGACAACGTGCAGTAGATGAATTGTTTGGATCAACCAGACATGCTTTCATATGGGGTCATCATGAATGAGCCCACCCAAAACATATGCTGTATTATTTTTTATATTTTATTAATTTATTTAATAACAAAAACAATATATTTTAATTTTTACCAAGTCCCGGGTCAACCCAGTCCTAGTGACCAACCGATTTCCAAGCCAAGTCCTAGTTGGCAAACCATGCTACAATTTTCTCTGTTTCATTTTGGTTATTGTAGGCTGCGTCCTTAATATTGGAGTAACTGCATATCATCCATCTCACCGTCAGAGTATCAAATAACTACCCTTCTCTTTTGGAGTGACTGCATGTCATCCATCTCACTCTGAGAGTATCAAATAACTACCCGTCTTTTGAAAGGCACGCAGATTTTATTGCCAAGGAAACAAACTAAGCCCAATTACAATCAGTCAAAATAAAATAAAAGGTCATGAGCCCAAAGACACTCCCTGTAGGTAAACAGATAATCCCAAGAGAATAGTGTTGTCCTCAATTTTTCCCTCACACATATAATGTGTGTGTTGGCATACCAAAAATGATTGTACAGCTCGATTCAAACTGAACAACGATGAGTCTGAGTGTCAAGATAAGCGGATATGCTATAATTCCCCGTATGTGACTAAGACTTATACAAATCAATCGCCTATTTAGCCACTTACACAGTTGTTTAATGATGATTAGGCGATACTTAGAGGGTGGGGTTCGTTTTCCAATGATAGGTTACACCTTTGCCTTTTGTATAAAGAAACTTTTCAATACATAACTAATTAAAATAGAAAATAGATACTTACAGTCAATCATGTGGAACATACTTCAAATCTCTTTTCCGGAACACTTCATTAAATTAAGTTCGGCATATGAGCGTAAACTTCAGGTACAACTAAAATTATTGGCTATTGGATTGATGTTACTGATCTACTACTATGAATAGTGAATTCACAGCTAATACTACGAAATTAATGTAAAGAGAATTACGCTAATGAAAACAAAAATGAAACAAAGGATGCTGATTACACTAAGGAATATAAATAGTAAAATTCTAAGGAACATGATAATTAAAAGATAAATTGAGATATTTGATTTGATTTAGTTGATACTAGACCCCTTGCATTTTTGCATTTCTTCACTATTTATAGCCTTCGATCCATCATCTAGATGATTCCCCTCATGTATGGTTACAGAAACTGTTACCTTTTAGAGCATTCCCTCAATTCTCCTCATAACACAAGTCCTTGTAACCACATGCACATCTGGCAATTGTAGCAGCTGCCTTTGTTGAAAAACCAAGATCAGTCACTCCTCTTGGCTATGGACACAATTGACCGCTGCTCCTTCGCGGAAATACAACGCTCGGCCACTTTTCCTTAGATGCAAACCGCACCTGGTCGTTTCTACCTTGATGTGTGCAACCACACGTGTCGTTCTCTAATCGATTCCTCCAGAGTTGACCAAAAATAATCGCTATCATTGACCACACATGTCCCTTTGCCTTTGGGTGAAAGGTGAAGGTGACATTGATTGTGTTTTCAAATTATGTTGCTCATCGGCACTTGCATCGAAAAATTCGGTGTTCTGATTGAAAAACATCAAAGTCAATCGTCTTGGTCGAAATCGGTTGTCTTGGTCAAGCTCTTCTACATCGCTTTCCATCTTATTGGGTTGAGACGGGTTTACTTGAAAGTCAGATGGAAGCATAAGTACCATGTTATAATCGAACACTATGGGTGACAATAATCTAAACACATATTCAAAATTTGAACCTCACCTGGTCGTAAACATCAAAATCGACTGTCTTGATGGAAAAACATCGAAGTCAGCCATTTTGGTCGAAATCGACCGTTTCAATAAAAAAAACATCGAAGCCAGCCACGACGATAAAGATTGTCGGTTGATCCATTTAGCATATGGCTTTTGATAAACTGAAATAGTAGTATGATCAAGGACTTGGCTGGCCACTTTTTAGACTAGATGCATGATTAATAGCCTAGTGACATACATGTTACACACGTGACTCTTCTACCTTTAAAAATGAGCAGAAAAATAGTAGGAAGAGATTAGTAATCCAAGCAAAAGGGAGAGATTGCAAAAACTCACCAAAAATGAGGATTTGAAATCTCCCCTGTTTGGAATATCCTCTACTCCGCCTTCCGAAACGACTAATGGATTTGGAATACCCTCGGATCTCCCAAAATCCACGGAGCCAAATGACCCCTTATGGAAATGCTTAGCCAAGCTGAATGAGTATGGGGAAAAGAACAGCAGTTTTGATGAACTAAAAACCCAATAGACCCCTGGCCCTTAGAATTACTCCCACCTTTGATGATAGAACTGGATCCAACACCTGTCCCCACACACATCGCATCACGGATACGTCAACCCACAACACACCAGAGGAAATCAATAGCACAATAAAAATGATTGAAGAATCCACTTTTCAAAAGCGAGTAAAACGACCCGAAATCTCAGGATTGATCCAAAATCAGCTACTCAATTGACAGGCATAGCTTAGTCTCCTGGTGTACTTTTAATCATCAATGGCAGTCACTTCTCTTTTTGGTGGGCTCCATTATGTTGCGTTAATGGCCGTGGAATTGAGACAAATGTGGGGAATGAGAGAAAACAATAGAACCTAGCTACTTTTAAAACAGTTAAGCGAGTACCATCTGCAGCGAGTGAACAAGTACTTCATTAAAGAAGCATAAGTGAAAGGGTTTGTGCTGAGCTGACATTGGATATTTAACGCTGTCAAAGTCATGCTATTGTCTCTTGTTCCAAAACAAGGGCACGGCACAGATTAGGTTTGATCTTATTTCAGTTCCAAAGAGATGATTTTTAGAATGATCCCCTGATCCTTCTCGAATTAAAGAACACACAGAAAGACACGAGAGTTGGTTTGAGGGATCTGATTTGGATCTTGCTCAAAATTTTAGAATGATGCATATGAAAGCCACATTTTCTAGTTTAGGTAAACAAATTGTCCCTTGGAAAGAAGGCTTGTATGGTGAAATAAAAAATCAAAGGATGGAAAATGAATAAGAAGAAATTCCTGGAAATGGAAATATCAGGGACCCACAAAACTCTCTTAAATTTCTTAGTGGCTTTGCTTTACAACACGTTTAGGCCTAGGGGTTGGATTTTGAATTGCTCATGCCAGTTTATGGGTTGGGCTTATTCAAAATATTAATTTTGCATAGCCCAGGCCCAACCCATGGTCAGACATAGATAATAACAATCGTCGCTTCGGTTGGCCATCAAACGAACGGTGGTGTTAGTGAGAGTTACTGTAGTATTACCCACTTGACATTTTGTAGATAGAATCTTCAATGAATGGAAACAAAACTAGACTTGCTCTGTAGTACGGCTGCCATCAAATTATGCAGATAAAATCTTAAATGGGCTAGGCCAGGTCAAACTTGAGCTTGGGCCGCAATGATGAGCTCTTAGACACAGATCGTGCCCGGCCCTTGGGCCAAGTATGTCAGCCCAAGCCAGAACTAAAGCGGACCAAGCCCAACAGCCTGACAGGCCAACCTAAACCATTGACATCCTGGTGTAGCAAATGCAAAATTTCAAACAGGCCCGCCTGAAATCCCTGCCCATCATTTCAAAATCTCAGCCTTAGGCAACCCTAGGCCCATCCTGTTAACAGCCCTATGCATGAAATGATTTTATATTAGAGAAATGCTCACATCCAACTGGTTGGACAATAAGTTGCTGTCCACCCAGCGAGTAATTCTCAACATGGCATGCGTGTTTGACATCCAACTATCAGTCCAATAGGTTGGCCACACCATGAGGATCACCTTGTGTATAAATCATCCCCGTCCACTCATCAGGCAGACAACATGTTTTTTTTATATGTATATACCAGTGGCCACACAATAGAAAATAAGGTATAGCCATTGATAAATAACAAAATACAAGTGTGGTCTACCTATGGTCCACCAAACGGTATTTTGCTTAATCCAATGTTTTTCCCATGGCAAAAATTTGATCCCAAACATGGCATTGGATGGTGAAAATACCATAGTATTACCAGACATGTAATCATTGTGCAATAAATGATGTTAATCCCACCTAATACCATTCCATCCCTTCTAATACACCAAACACCCCCTTAGAATTCCAATGCATTCCAATATAAGCTCCAAAAGAAACGTTTAGATTCCAATGCAATCCAAATACAGGCTCTCAAATACTGGGCATCAATAGATTGGAAGTTATGGTCCAAGTGATTGCACATGATACTTGAACATTTTTTTTTCAATTTTCAGAAGCCATGTGGCATGTATTGATTCTGTCTGGTTTCTCAGCCACAAGCAACAATGTAGCTGGGGTGGTAGGGGCTCTTTGACTGCACCCTGAATACTATCATGACATTTTACATCAATTTAGATTGCTTAAATGTAAGTTATCATAAAATTTCTTGACAATTGGTGCAATGAAACGCACCTCTATGACCATATGCAGGTGAAAGGATTTGACATATTCACTCCAATGCCCATCAAAATAACTTCAACCAGTCGATCGAAGGCAGCTATTCAATCCTTCAGCTGGATCTCACTCGAAAAATCTACAATCAGTTTCCTCAATTTCTTGTCACTGATTCTTTGTTGGAAAATTGGGGAATCACCGCAGCTGAAAATTATAAAATTAAAAATAACAGTTATAAACGCATACAAATAAATATCAGCGGATAGAGAACTATGTTGGGCCACACCAATGGAAAAAAATATATATAAAATTTCTCTTAAAAGCTCTAAGTTCACACAGTGTGGCCCACTTTAGTTTTAGATCAGACCAATCTTTGTATCTACGCTTCATCCTAGTGAGATACACCTGATCAGGTGGAGTCTATGACGAACATCCGTGACCCAAAAATCAGGCCAGTCCATTAATCCGGTGGACCATATCCGAATGAGAAAAGTGGACGGTTAGATGAAAGATGAGAACACGTGCTTTTGTAATTACTTCGGAAATGAAAGATTTCTTTGAGTAAAATAAATAAAGGGAAGGGGGTGGGGGGTCTGGAATGGATACCTTGTCGGGTAGGGCATTGAGGGCGTGAACATCTGGGCAAGCTTAACGGCGTCTTCAGGACGGTTGATTAGACGGTTGAAGCAAAGATAACGTCCGTAAGTTGACGGATCCTCGAAGACGCGGATATGAGCGTCGGCCAAGAACTTGACGTCTACCGTCACGAATACTCCGTCCTCGTACATCTCCGCCGCTCCTTTGAGATACGGGTTCGAGATAGAGAGGTCCGGACCCGACAAAAGCCCCGCGTTTATTGACACCATGTTGACGCCTCTATCCATCGCTAGCGCCCACGCCGTTTTCTCCGCTAGCGTCTTTGATAGGGCGTGCCACAGCTGTCCAAGCATGTGTAAAATAAAGTTGTTGTTAGGGCTATTATCTTTGTTTACTTCAATTCCAGCTACAGCAAACGATAAAAAGCATGGGATTTTTTATTTTTATTTTTTAAAAAGGCCTTCTACTATTTTCAATTTTTAAAGAAATCCTCTGGCCCTGCGGTTTGATTTTTTTATTTTTTATTTTTTTAGTAGTGTGGGACATTTTGGGACCACATGGCTTGTGGATAGCCAGCCTGTTTTGAAGGTGCACCCCACGGTGATGATTAAATGACCCAAAAATGTATGTCCAATTATCACCACATGCTCTCTCTCTCTCTCTCTCTCTCTCTCTCTCTCAAATCCACAAGGGTGACAGTGGGTTGGGCGTAGATCATATTGGCCTTCAATCGACCCTATGCCAGAGCTCCAGTCAACCCTAGCAAAGGCCTTGGATTGGGATCCTAAGCCCAAAAAGTTAGTTGGATCCAAGCACAACAAAGCCCAGCTAGAAAATGAATAAAATCCTTATTTCAAGTCTAAATGTTTATAATCTATCTACTGATGAAGTAGCCCGCTCATACACAGAAAATACTTAAAAAGGTACAAAATTGACCATCTGCAATCAACATGGACAGGTTATCTAATCAAATATTAGAATGATATTTATAGGATATAAGATGTACATTTGAAGTTGGGCCAGGGCAAGCTAGGCTGAGCTCAGTCAAGTTAAGCTGACTTGAGGCCAAGCTTTACTTGAAAAATTGCTTAGGCTATCCATGTCAGGCCCAGGCCTAGCAAATGAGCCAAGCTAATAACTTCAAGCCTCTTCCAAAGTCTAGTCAGGCTCGTTGAACGGTCCAACTTTAGATAGATTATAAACCAAACACATGATAAGATATGTGACTCAAATTGAGCATCCAAATAGTACGCCCTGCTTTAGATGGATTGTAAACTAACATAAAATGGTAAAACTGGTATTTTAGTTAATAGATTAGTGATGCCTGATGAAGGTACTTTGTACATTATTTTCAATTTTGAAAAAGCACATTATTTTTAATAAAAGTTAAATTTGTTCCCTTTTTTTCTTTGAAAGATTTAAAGTCATTCTGTATAAATATATGTATTTATCAAATTAAATTAAAAAAGGTCCAAATTAAACTTAATTATTATTTTTACTTGTCTTTTTTTTAAACCATAACAAAAAGTCTTCTCATACGGTGAGAATAGAAAAATAAAAAAAATAAAAAATAAAAAATTGAATGACTATCTTCATGATGGAATGTTTCACAATATTTTTTATAATGATTATCTTCATAATGGAATGTTTCACAATTTTTATTTGTTTAACACACACTCACACCATGGTAGGATTTCACAATAATGGGTACTCAAACCCATGACTTGTTTTGAAACTCTCGTGAGTCTACTACTAAAGCATGAGTGAAAACCCAATGTTTCACAATATTTAAATGCTAAAAAAATATCAAAGGAAACATGAATTTTAAAATGCATTCATTATTCCATAGCTATAGTTAAATTGCTATGTATGAATTATGAAGTAACTTTTGTAAGAGTTTTAGCCTTGTTTTCACTGTTGTCCAAATAAAACCTACCAAGACCTCATAATGTTATCAATGGTAATCCAATTTCATAGTTTTTTTTTTTTTTTAATTATTATGACAGAGGGTATCCCCACACCTTCCTTAAGAGGATGGGGCTAAACCCTACAGGTGCACGCAATCCACGTGCCCTAGGTGAGTGCATGGGAGGGGAATTGATCCCATGCCTGTGGGAAACAAACCCACACCATGACCCGTTCACCCAACGCCGAGGTGGGCCAATTTCATAGGATTTGAAAATCATTATGTTTCATTTTCTTCTCTTTCTTTTCCCACCATCCAAGCAGGCCCTAAATGATGAAAATAACCTTTGATCACGTAACAATTACCTTAAAATTCCTACAGAAATTGGGCTCGCTCCAATTCCTTTCGTCAAAACTGGGTGTCAACTTGCTATTCTCTCTCCAAATAACCGCTGTGATGGACGATGTGAAAACCACTTTTTCTATGGTCTCCGTTTGGGCGCATGCTTCCAATATGTTGTGGGCTGCTCTCACTTCCACATCTGCCATAAATTCCTGCGTAGATGAAAAAACAGAAAAGAAAAAAGAAAAAGAGCGGCGGTTAGATCCTCTTGCAACCTGATTGTGGATTAGCCATTATATGCGTCGCATGTACATATGTATGCAAACCGTCCATTTGTGCCCCACTAGAGGCATGTCCCCAAAGACAGATTGATGTGGATCTTACAATTGGGTCAGCTAAGACCATACGTTCAGGGTGTTTGTTCTTCAATTGCCTCAATGATTAATTACCAATTTAATTTCTGCACTTTTATTTTTTTTTTAATTTTTTTTTTTTTACGATGGCTTGCTTTTTTACACTAAAGTAGGAAGAAGTGACATTTCATTTGAGGCCCACTGTAATATATGTGGCTTATCCATGCCGTCCATCCATTTTGTGGGCTGATTTTAGGGCATGAGCCCAAAAATGAGGTCCAAGGGTCAAGTGAACCACACCACACAAAACAGTGAGTTGAATACCTATCGTTAAAAACATTTTTACGAGCATAATTTCCTATAGTGTGGGTGACTTGAGTTTAAAATCGGCCTCATTTTTTTGAATCATGCCTTGAAAGTTCGACAAAATGGATGGATGTCATGCATATGTCATGACAGATATCACAGTAGGGCCTATGAATTTATGTCGATCCTTTTCAAACCCATGGAGGTAATCACCACCGCACCAAACATGAGCCAAGCTAATAACTCCTGTCACCTTCAATTTTGCCAACTCATGTTAGGATAAACACCACAAAAAAAACTAAGGCAGATCCAAGCCCCTTAGGCCCACAGAAATTTCGAAGCAGCTCATGTCTATGTTTTCACTGCATCTTTTTGGGAATCACCATATGAAGGGGTTGGATGCATGCAAATATAACGACTACTCTTAGGAAGGTTCCGATAGTTGGCGTTACCATAGCCACTGTTTATTGTGGTGTAGCCCACTTGGATCTTCTATCTGCTTCTTAATAGCAGTAGTGAAAGTAATGGACGGTGGATTTAGGACCATCGAATTTTAAACCGACATCTTGCTGGACCGACAGAGCATTGGGCTTCGTGACACTCGCCTCCTTCAGCCGACGCGCATTGAGGAAAGAATCTTTCACATTTAAAAGGTGCAAGGTAACTTTAAAATCCAACTTTTTCATTTTATGCTGACGTGTCACTTCGAATGAATATCCAATCCTTGAAAATGGTCGGCCGTGTCATAAAGATCATCTGGAGGAAAGAGTGAAACAATCCATTCATTAGGGGGCCAGAAAGCGTACATTGAATTGTATCATCGGCTGTCCACTGATCTAGCCGTTGTAGCCCACCTGATGAACGGACCATCATGGTTTTCAACCCAGGTTTTCTTTACTACGCGTCCTACCATTTACACGCGTAGGATGTAAGACTTGGATGGAAAGAAAGAGTTGCACGTTAAAGTTCTCAAACAACACCTTCCTCTTTAAGTTATAAGAAATCCGATGTGCTTTGAAATGGGTACACACGGAGCATCCATGGGGAGGTGCTTGCTTAAAAAAGGGAGCGGATAAGGTGTGGTCCCGTCCTCACCCAACACCGCGCGTCCCTGACCATGGGCCCCACATTGATATATGTACTCTGTATCCATGCCGTGTTTTTTTCAGATTATTTTAGGGTATCATCATAAAACTTAAGCAGATCTAATTATAAGGTGGACCATACCATAGGAAACAGGGGTGATTGACCATTAATGGGCTACAAAAGTTCTCAATCAAGCTGATATTTGTTTTTTCTCTTCATCCAGGCTTATGTGACCTTATAAACAGATTGGATGTCAAATAAACATTAGGAAAATATTAAGGTACCCTCTAAGAAGTTTTTAATGGTAGGGCGTTCAATCACTTCTGTTTCCGCTTGATAATTGAATCTGCTTCATTTTTTTATTTTTTATTTTTTTGGTATAATTTCCTAAAATGATTTGGGAAAACGGACGGACAGCGTGTATATAGAATACATAAATCAAGGTGGGCCCCACCCTCTTGGGTGAGGCCGGGGTCTCACCTAATCCGCTCCCCTTAAAAACATGGAAGAGGTGCTTCGTTGTGTGGGTCCACCTGCCAGCTACGAGTCAGTAGCCCTTTTTCAATGAAAAAAATACTCTGCCACAATATGATGATCATGCACGGTCAAAAAAAATTTATAAGAAAATTGCATGCCTGTGATACGTCCAGGTCGTTGGCGGTAACTTAAGAAATGTCATTATCATCAGATCGGCGGTATCCAATGGTCCCACTTTAACAAACAAGCATCCACAATCAAGATGGCTCAGCCAATCTGACTTCGACTCCCCTATTTTGTGGGAGCGGATTTTCTACCCGAGGCACAGGAAGATCCTATATTCGGAAGCTGTGTGGGGGGCACAAAGAAATTCCCATGACAAATCCACTCGGTCCATCAGTTTTACAAGACCGAAATAAGACAGGAGGCTAAAAATCAAGTAGATCCAAAACTCATGTGGATCACACCAAATGAAACAATGGGAACGGGAACGTCCAAACCTTCCTTAAACCTGACCATGATGTTATATGCCATCCAAACACTCCAATGGTGGGAGTTCAATCTCCACTGTTTGGTATGGTGTGGCTCACCGGAGTTATGGACCTGCCTATTTTTAGATTCCTTTCCCATACTGGTCTTGCAAAACTGATAGACAGGGAGCGGATTAGGTCAGACCCGGTATCCACCTGTGTGGGTGGGACCCGACTGTGAGGCACACCGTGATGTATGTGACTACACCCACGCTGTCTATCCGTATCGAAAGCCATTTTACGCCATGATCCCAAGAAAATGAAGCAGTACCAAATCCCAAATGCCCCATGACACAGGAAACAGTGATGTGGGACACAAAAGCTTTGGATCAAGATTGATATTTGTTGGTCTCTTCGTCTAGGTGTTTGTCAACTTATGAACAGGTAATCAATATTTGACGACGAATATTTTATGTGGTGTGGTCCACCTAAGATTTAAGTCCACTTCAGTTTTTGGATCATTCCCTAAATTAAGCTTTCAAAATGGTTGGAAGGTGTGGATTTAAGGCACATACATCACTGTGAGCCCCACAATCAGGGGTCCCACCTACCTTGGTGGATCTGTCACGGCATCTCTGTGGGCCCACACAGCTTCCGACGCCACTGGGGACGCGGAGTAGCTACTGACAGGTTGAGTAGCTATGCTGTAGTGACGTCACCATGTTACGTGGGCCTCAGCACGGTGTATGTGTTGTATCAATACTGTCCATTCATTTGAAGAGATCATTTTAAGGAATGACTCAAAGAATGAGGCAGATCCAAAACTCAAGTGGACCCCATCACAGAAAACAGTGGGGACAGTGACATCCACCGTTGAAAGCCTTTTAGGAGCTGCAGAAGTTTTCTATCAATCTTATATTTGTGTTTGCCCTTCCTCCATATCTGTGTGAACTTATGAACAGGTTGGATCTCAAATCCGTATCATGGTGGGCCTAGGAAGTTTTCAATGGTGGATGTCATTGTCCCCACTGTTTTCTGTGGTGGGGTCCACTTGAGCTTTGGATCTGCCTCATTCTTTGAGTTATGCCCTAAAATAGTCTCCCCAAGTGGATGGACAGTGTGGATACAACACATTCATCATGTTGGGGTCCACATGGTGACGTTACTTCAGTAGCGTTATTCGCTACTCAACCTGTCAGTAGCTAATCCCCGTCCCACTACAGGACCTTCCTGTGCCCGAGGCACAAGCAACCGTGTCCCTATTATGTGGAAAGCGGATTTGGTGAGACCCGGCCTCCTTACCCAAGATGGTGTGGCCCTTACCTTAGGGCCCACCTTGATGTATGTATCATGTATCCACTCCATTTATCCGGTTTCACAGATCATTTTAGGGATTATACCAAAATCAAGCGAGCCAATTATCAAGTGGACCATACAATAAGAAGCAGAGGTGATTGACCATCCTACCATTAAAAACCTCTTAGGTAGCACCTTAATGTTTCCTAGTGTTTATTTACCATCCAATCTGTTAATAAGGTCACATAAGCCTTAGATGAAGGTAAAAAAACAAATATTAGCTTGATCCAAAACTTGTGTGACCCATTAATAGTCAATCAACACTTTTTTCCAATGGTGTAGGCCATTTAATAATTGGTTCTGTTTGATTTTTAGGATAATGTCATAAAATGATACGGAGAAATAGATAAGCGGTATAGATACATAATACATACATCAAGGTTAGCCCCACGTTAACTCTACGGCGAGGCGTCTCACCTAATCCGCTCTCTATATTTGTGATACGAGTCCCTATCTCAATAATTTGCGGTTGATGTGACACTTGACCGATTGATTCCCTATTAAAATAAGGAGAAGACTTTGACATTTGAGCCTCGCAAGTTTTTAATGGACGCCGTTGAATCACCATTGTTAGTTTTGGAAGTGGTCCACCTGAGATTTGGATCTGCTTCATTTTTTTGCCTCATGCGCTGACATGAGCTGTAAAGACAGATCAGCATGGATGTACAGCACATACATCAAGGTGAGCCCCAGTGCTTCCCCTGACAGAACAGGGTATTCCCCTGACGATTCCACTCCCAAAAAATGTACCATTGGATGCATGTGATGCTTGAATATGATATACTTTTCATTTTTAAACATTTAGTGATGTCCACTCATCAAATAACATTTTTTCCTTATTCCTAATACATCTAAACCAGGGAATATAATTCAGACTGTTTAAATTGCCGTAATACCCAATTATTTCTAAGGAATTTTAGAGCTAGATTCCTACCTAAGAGTAATCCTATGAGAAGGGGTGAAATTACCATGCTTCTTGAAAGTGATAAAGATGAAAATTAAAAGGACATGTAATATTTTTTTAATATCTAAACCATCCAATAGATGTGATCTCTAAAAAATAATAATATGCACCACTTAAAAACATTAAAAGGCACCTACGGCTATCATGTGAGTCAATCAAAAAGCTTCTTGCACATGTGATTATTATGGTTAGCTAGGATGAATGTCACACGCATACCACATGGGCTTCAAAATTTATAATTTCGTTCCCTTTTAATAACTTAAAAATTTTCGAGGACTTTTCCCTAAAAAAACTCCCTTATTTATATTGCATTTAAAATAACTTTGGTTGAAGATGGGTCAGGGTGTAGACATTGCTGGCCCCACCTAATTATATGTATTATATTATCTACCATATGAATTAAATAAACCAATCAAACCACCAACTCAATTATGAGCTTTGTTAAGCCACGCGCCTGTATAAGTCGGCTAATGCACAAGCGAGCACAAAACCCAGTCGTGGCACACAAGTAAAATATCCAAGCCGCTCATCATATGGACCTCACCATGCATGTAGATGCTATTGATTAAAGATAAGAGGGTTTCCACTAAGCCATGATATTAGAAATAAGTGAATAGGTTAGAAAACTTCCGCCAAAATTTTCGCAGTTGTAGATACCCTTTTGTCCAGTTAATTGTGGCCCACCTGACCAGTGGACCAACCTGATTCTTAGGATAGAGAATCTACATGTAGATACCCTTTTGTTGGATGGCTTGGATATTGCACTGGTGTGCCATGCTGGCATATATGGTGGCGTATGAGCTGACATGTACACAGGTGTGGGCTGAGCAGAGCTCCCTCAATTAAAATAAAATTGTAGGAGTAGAGCCTTACATCATAGCTGGATTGATATTTGGGGGGCTCGAACGTGTAGAACAGACCCGAGCAACCCTTCATGGCATTCACAATGCTCTGATAATCAAAGGGATCTGATTGAAAAATCCTCAAGTTCTTCTCCTCCAATGAAAATCCCTTACATGGCTCAGAATTCCCTGCAAAACCACAGTAGGACCACACAGAAAAGGGTAAAAAAAGGAAAAACACCATTAGCATCTTTACATGCCACCACATGTGCCTGCGTAGGACGTGTGTGAGAGATCCGTGCCATCTTTCAGGTCTGTCTCCCTTTAGATGAGTTGGCCCAAAAAATCAATCTGGTCCAAAATCATTAAGTGGACCGCAGCGTTGGAAACAAACGGACGGCTAGAAGTTTTTTCAGCCGTCCGTTTGTTTCATATAGTGTGGGCCACTTGATGAGTGGACCAAGTTCGCAGCGGGAAGCCAAGATAGGAAGGAGAGTCAGTATAGCTAACCATGGTTCTGGATGACCGCATGAACGATGTAGCCTCTCTGCAGGAGCCTCTCGACGAGGCACGTGCCTAGGTGGCCTGAAGCATCCATCACGCACATAGTCTTGGGCCTTTGCTGTGGAGCAGCAGCCGGAGCCATGAGAGAGGGAGGGAGGGAGGGAGAGGAAATTGGGTAATGAGAGTTCAAGCAGATTGCGTGGTTGTATTTCAAGAGGAGAGAGAGGAGAGAGAAACGGACAAAGATATAAGCGGTGGTGGCTAGAGGAAATCGGATTGCGTACTGAGTAACTCAGTACGCTCTTATCTTACTGAGTAAACTCTGTTGGGCCCATTTTGAATGTATGTGGTTTATCCACGCCGTCCATCCGTTTTTTCCATCTCATTTTAGTGGTTGATCCCAAAATCGAAACATATCCAAAGCTCAAGTGGCCAATACCACAGGGAACCGTGGGAATAATGATTTCCACCGTTCAAACCTTTGTAGGACCCACAGTAATGTTTATTTGTCATCAAACCTGTTCATAAGATCACACAGACATGGATGAAAGAAAAACGCAAATATCAGGTTGATCCAAAACTTCTGTGGCCCCAAGAACTTTTCAACGTTAGACCGTTCAATTCACACTGTTTCATATGGTGTGGTCCACTTGAGCTTTTTATATGCTTCATTTTTTTTCCTAAAGCCCTAAAATTATTGATAAAATGGATGGACGGAGTGCATAAAATACATAAATCAGGGTGGGCCCGTAGAGTTTACCCACTACTGTTAGCTTACTTAGTTACTCGGTACGCAACCAGCTTCCTGGCTATAGAGGGAAGGTTGAGGGCGTGAATTCATAATTAGCGTTGTGACAAATATCCCGAGATTTTGAAAATACCATGATAATATATTTGATGTTATCGCGATATTATTACGCCATTAGATATATATATATATATATATATATATATATATATATATATATATATATATATTCAAAATTTAAATTTATTTATTAATTTAAAATATAAAAAAACTATTTTCAGTGAGGTTTCTAACATCAGAGAAAATCCTTAAATGTTTAAAAGTTTCTTAATAAGTGCATATTTTGCTACTTTTGGGATTTCAAGACAGGACTAATTGCTTTTTATAGCATGTCCATCAACCACTTGATCTAAAAGAGCGAGTAGTTAGAGGATGGTATATCAATGCATGTCAAGGACCTTTCTATCTCTTACATTATCTATAAGAAGAAAGGGACAAAAGTATGAAATTTTATTAATAATATAAAAGAATACATTAAAAATGAATTTAACAACTTTATATAACTCTAAACAAATCCTAATTCATATTTATTAAAAATAGTAAGTTTTTTGAAATAGAAAATTACTAAAAACAGTAAACTCTTAATTAAAGAGTCTTTCTAAAATTCATTATTTAGCAAAAGTAGAAACTCTTAAATAAACAAAACTCTAAAAATAAGGAAACACATTAAAAATTGAAATTACTAAAAATAATAATTTTTTTTCTAAAATTTTATTTTTCTGTTGCAACTGCACATTTTTTGGAGAAACAGACAGATACAACCCACAAAAGTGGGTTGGTTCACCACAAAACCTAATTTCAGTAGGAATTCATATATTACGCATCCCATAACTCCTCATTGATTAAAAGTTATACTGGATTTATAGTCTGCCTTCTTTAAGCCCATCCTGTAATGAAAATTGTCGATTTTTGTTGACTTTTCCTTGATCTTTTTCAGGTTCATGTGTGATAAGAATGTGACCGATCATCGCCCTTCATTAGGAGGTCATCTCCCTATATCAGATTCTCCTACTTGAAAAAAAAAAAAAACTCATTTTCGAGTTTCTCTTAAATTTAGGGCACGACGTGTGTGCGACGTCAGCAACGGATTTGATTTGCGATTCACGTCCTTAACTTTTCTCTTACCTAGCCGTAGCAGACTTCACCGATTGCTTCTCAATGCCAACACGAATAAACACAACATACTCCGTCATACCATCCATGTTGTCGAAAATAATCTCAACCTAATGAAGGCTAATTTCCTGCATAGGACAAATCGTTGGAAATTTCAGCGAGCACAATCACATCAAATTCCTACATTGTCGGTGTGACATACGCTAAGATGTTCACATATTCCGACAAATCGGCTTCAGGACTTCTGGGACGCTCATAGATTCTTGCAAAACGAGCTTCACAATTTTTTGGGATGTCTACAAGCTCTTCCTCCTTGTTCTTCACGTCCGAGGTATTGATCTACTCCACCTTCTCAAAACTTTAAACAATTTCTGAGACGATGGTGGACTTTATGTCACATCCCTCTTCTACTCTAGGGATCTTGCCCGCTCTATCAGATTCGTTGATAGGATTTTGGCTTGGAACAAAAGATTGCCCCTCCACTTGAAAAGTTTCGGGAGTGTCTTCCGTCTCCGTAGAGATGGCATATGCATTGTTGATAAGGCTGGGGACCGGTTGCAACTTTGTCTCAACTAGATCTTCCTGATCATCATCATCATACTGATAATAGGATAACAATTGTCATTTCATCCGCAACCACCTACGGATCGGTGCTTTCATCTCTTTCTCTCAATCGCGTTAAATGTATTCCCATCAAATTACAGCGCCGCCCTTGAGATGGTAGGCCGCGATTGGAACCTTCCTCTCTTCTGGAATCTACATGTAGTCGAAGAGGCGCTCGACTTTAAAGAGTCATTCATCGATGCGATCCTTGCCATTCAAGTCAGGAAGATCTATCGTCCTCCTATAGGATCGATTTTTCTGATCCATCCAATCATAAAATCCAGTGGACTTTGGAAACGGATCATCACCATGAGTGACGACTTGATCTAATTTCTTCATGATATGGTCGAACCAAGTCTGCAACTCTTGCATGGCTTGATGATTCTCTCGTCGGTAAGTCTTAAGCGTCATCTTGTTTGAGAAAATAAATCCATTAATCACCATCAATGAGGTTGTTGTTCGTACCTTTGTAAAGAGACATCAACCCGTGAGGTGTTTGATACCACTTGACACAGGAGGGGCATGGGATATGGTGAGGTCAGTTACTGTCTTCTTCACATGATAACTATCTTGAATCCACAAGGCTCCCCGACCTCCTCAACAAGGCTTCCTCAAATCCACGAGATGTTTCTCAAATCCACAATAAAAAAGAGACAAAGGCTAAAATTTTATTGATAATATGAGATATTACATTAAAAACGAATTTAACAACCTTACATGACCCTAAACAAGCCATAATTCATGTTTACTAAAAATAGTTAATTTTTCAAAATAGAAAGTTACTAAAATAATAAACTCTTAATTAAATATTACTGCTAAGTAGAGTCTTTCTAAAACTCATTATTCAATAAAAGTAAAAACTCTTAAATAAATAAAACTTTAAAAAGAAAAAAAAAATACACTAAAAATTGAAATTACTAAAAATAGTAATTTTTTCAAAATTTTCATTTTTTTCATTGTAACTACACATTTTTTGAAAAAGTGTGTCCTATAACTCCTCACGAATCAAAATTTATGACCGATTTATGATTCTCCTTCTTTTGACTTATCCCGTAACAAAATTCGTCAATTTTTGTCGACTTTGCCTTGATCTTTTTCCAATCGATGTGTACTATAAATGTGACCAATCATCGCCCTTCATCAGGGTCCTCTCCTTACATTAGATGCAAACATAAATCATAGGTTTGTGTGAGGCCCAAATGGCTTCCTACTTTCCATCTGACGGTTCATCAGGTGTACCTCACTAGAGACATACAGAAAATAGAAAGAATCTGCCAGATCCAAAACTGAGATGCGACATACATCATCCGTTATTTTACATTGATCCCATGGTGAGGCCCACCTGAGGTTTGGACCCGGCTGAGTTTTGGCTGTACAGTGAACATGGGAAGGATCACCTGATGGACGAAGTAGATTTCACATGAAAAACAGGTGTCTCCAAGGGTTCTAGTCCTTGCAAGAGCAGGCAATGGACACATCCCGAGGTTGGTTGTCCAACGGGAGAAATAGGTGCCCCTTCGCACGATAGTGAGCAAAACACAAACCACCACTTCAAAGGGCCAGTGGGATCCAGCTCTGTGGAAGGCACTAAGGCCGCTGCTTTGGACGCGGATTAGGTGGTGCTGTGATGCATTGGTCTATGTGGGGCCTACCTTCATTTATGTGTTCTATATCCACGCCATCCATCACTTTTGCTAACTAATTTCAGAGCATGACACGAAAGTGAAGCAGATCTGAAGCTCGAGTAGACCACATTATGAAACAGTGGTAATGGAATGCCTATCATTAAAAACTTCTTAGGCCGCAAAAGTTTTGCATCAAGCTAAATTTTGTGTTTTTCCTTTATCCAAGGACTGTGTGACCTTACCAACAGATTAGATGGCAAGTAAACATTTGCAGCTTGATGCAAAACTTTTGCAGCTTAAGAAGTTTTCAATGAAGGGTGTTCAATCACTACTGTTTTATAATGTGGTCCACTTGGGCTTTGGAGTGACTTCAAGCCTAAAATGATTTGGCAAGAGGGATAAATGTACAACACATACACCAAAATGGCCCCACAGCGCCCTAATCCCTATACATCAAAGCGCCACCGCTAGAGGACTCGATCCGCGTTCGTTGCTTTTAAACGTGCCGGCACGTGATCTTGGACAGTAAAAGGAATTTACAGCTGGTGGGTAGGAAAGACAGCTACTTCCCAATAGGCAGAAGCCAGGTATTTTGGATTTTTATCGGACACAAGTTCGTCATGGCATTTATTGGGACGGTAGCTTCATTTAACGCCTCCGGCTAACGAGAGCGGATTAGCCGTTACCCGGGGAATAGCTTAGTGGGTGTTACCCTAACCGTGTGGAGCCCATCTTGATGTATTTTTTTATATATCTATACTGTTCATCTGTTTTTACATATCATTTTAGGATGTGATCCAAAACCCTAAAAGATTCAAATCTCAGGTGGACCATAGAACTAGAAACAGTGATGAATGACTATTAAAAGCTTTTTATGGGCCACAAAAGTTTTGGATCAATATGATCTTTATATTTTACCTTCATCAAGAACTTCTTGACATTATCAACAGCTTGGATTGCAAATAAACATTGCAATTGTCTCTTTGGAATTTCTTATGGTGGGGCAATGAATCACACTGCTTCCAATGGTATGGTCCACTCGAGATTTGGATCTACATAATTTTTAGAATCCCATCCTAGAATGAGCAGGAGAAGCGGATGGACGGCATGGATATACAAAATATCATTCCATATGGGCCATACTGATGGGGTAACACCCCATTACGCTGCTCCCGGGTAACACCTAATTAGTGCCCCCGGCTAACAAGGAACGGACGCGGTTTGGCTGGTGACCCAACACTAGCCAACCAGCTGTTGTCAAAGATATGTGGCCCACCTATGGTGTATATGTTTTATCCATGCGTCTATTCATTTGCTCCCTGTCGACCACAAAAACAGTGGAGATTGGATGCTTACCGTTGATCTCAACGGTAATAATTCTATCCACACAATTTCTTGGGCACAAATTAGGTGTTACCCTGGGAACAGCTTAGTGAGTGTTAGCCCTACCGTATGGCCCACATGAATGATATTTTGTATATTCATTCGGTTCATCCGTTTCTAAAGCCCAGTTTAGGATGAAGATTCCAAATATTATTCAAATTCAAATCTCAAGTGGATTATACCACTAGAAACAGTGTGATTGAGTGCTCCACAATTAAAATTTTCAAAGAGCCCACCATAAGGTTTTGATAGTGTTTATTTGCAATCCAAGCTCTTTATAATGTCAATAAGGTCTTGATGAAGGGTAAATATAAAGATCAGATTGATCCAAAACGTTTTGTGGCCCACAAAACATTTTTAATGGTTATTCATCACTATTTCTAGTGGTATGGTCCACCTGAGATTTGGATCTTCTAAGAGTTTTGGATCACATCCTAAAATGATATGAAAATACAGATAGACGGCTTCAATATATAAAAAAATACATCAATATGGGCTCCACACGGTAGGAGTAACACCCACTAAGATGTTCACGGGGTAACACTTAATTCGCGCCCTCATTTCCTATGGTGTAGTCCGCTGAAGCTTTAGATTTGCTTCTTCTTCTTCTTCTTCTTCTTCTTCTTTTAATCATGTACTAAAATGAGCGGGATAAATAGGCGGACAGCAGGCATAAAACTCATATATTATGATGACGTCCACAGAGCTTTGATACCTGCAAATAGCCTAGTGTTTGGGGTCATGACAAACGGCGTCTGATTTGGAGAGGCTGGATAAATATAAGAGTTTGTTGAGGCCCGACGCAGAGGGCTCTCATTGTGTGACGTGGTAGACAAACCACCTTGTGACTTACTGGCCCGAACCACCTTCATACGGATGCGGATTCAATGGATATGATGGTTCCCTGAAGCGGCCTGATTGGATTGGGGCACATGCAGCTGTCAAAAGTGACATCAGCAAGGGATGTATGAAAGTTATTCATACTACATCATGGCCCATCTGTAAAGCTGTGCATGGTCCAATCAAATTATGCCACGTCAGGGCCTCAATCAGCCAATTTAGTTCCAACTAAGAATAGCTAAGAGCCCAACAGAATTTTTCATGCTTCCATGTCATTCTGAACACGTAAGAGCATAAGGATGAGATCAAAATCATTCATTTCATGCCCCCAATAGTGATTAAATTATGGTTAAAAGAAAGTGCTCAGATTGCTCTTACCCTTACTTTGTGAACACTGATTAAAAACCAGCTTTGGGTTCTATTAAGGGAGGGCTCATTTATTATATGGTTAAGCTCATCTAATCAAAAAATTTGTTTAACACTCGATCCACACCAACTAGTTGGATGTGTAACTAGTTGTGAGCATTTCTCATTCTCATGTAAAACTAGTTGTAAGTCTAACAATTTAGCATGTGGAGCACACCATGGTGTCCATATGACATCTCACCCATCCACCAAGGTTCTCCTACCATGAAAATGATCAGATGCACAAAAAATCGGATGGATCCAACTATCATGTAAAACTAGTTGTAAGTCTAACAATTTAGCATGTGGAGCACACCATGGTGTCCATATGACATCTCACCCATCCACCAAGGTTATCCTACCATGAAAATGATCAGATGCACAAAAAATCGGATGGATCCAACTATCAAGTGGGACATACCATAGAAAACAACAAACAACCACCCAAAAAGCTCCACATTCATGTAAGGTGCATTTAATGGTTAAATCAACTTGATTTTTTGGGCATCCTATGCTCATGGTGGGACCACCTATCGTGGTTGTGCCCTAAACAACTAATATTATTATACTTCAATTGATAAGCATGATGTCTTGAATTAATTTTTCTGGAACATGTTTATATACATTTAAGAGGTATAACTACTAATGCTCTTGCGCACTCAAGATTGGAGACAATGGCTTGGTAGCCAAGGCAAATTCATGCTCCATAGATCTGATTACCCTGGTCTACAGGTTCCTATGCATACTTATGATATGTTTAGATGGTCATCTTATGTGAGGAGATTGGTTGAGTGTTAGAATTGATATTCTCCTCCATCAAAGCTAACTCAGGCTCATCCCAAGAAAAGCAAGTCCTAACTTCTCTAAGGATTCAAACTCGAGACTTGGGGGGCCTACTGTTGTGGGGGGTATCCCGAGCTGAGCTTGTAGTCGGACTATAGTTGCCGGGCGCTGACCTTTAGGCGAGATGTCCAAGCTCGCCCGGCTAGGCCAGCCAGTTACGTGGGCCCCCCACCAGTTATCGGGGTGGCCAGCTCGTCCCACGACCTCGACTAGACCTCTGAGGGTTCTCCTGGAAGCGTACTTAAGCCCGAAAACTTGGGTCTCGACCTGGCCCAAACGACCTTCAATCTAAGAGCACGGCCTCGGGGGTGGCGTGAGCCGTAGGGAAGCCATGGTGAGGAGTACGACTCCCTCATTAATGCAGACAGTCAGAGGAGATGCGCTTGCACCAACCCTCATAAATGTGGTAGGGAGGAATGTATAGCGCCCTTCGCTGCGATGATAACTATTGCAGCAACGGAGCCCATGCTAGGTCACCCGTCCCATCTGAACAAGGGGTTAGTGGACATCCCCACCTATAAATAACCCTATTTGAATGGGGGGAGGTATGCACTTCTCGACCCTAGCCGACTTGCTGCCCATTTACTTTCTTGACTGACTTAGGCATCGGAAGGCTAATGGCCAGAGCCCGACCCCCCTCTTTTTATTGCCTCGTAGGTCCTCAAAGGACTCCCAACACCGACATTGCCCACTTGTGCGAAGTCCATCCCTTGCAACGGAGATCAGTCCGTAGCATCGGTTGCCCAGTTTTTGTGGTAACATGTGTGTGTGTGCGCGCGCACGCTCACGCCATGGATGATTAATCCTTGAATATGGGTCTTTGGTCACTCACATTAGTAAAGATTGTTTGCAAGCATTAAGGTCGGGAGTCCCATCGTGCCAAGACTTGAGTAGGCTTGTGATTGTATTAGATCCATTAAAATCCTCATGACCTAAAGATGTGTGGATGGAGAGACTCTGGTCGATCATGCTTTGGCTCTCCTTACTAGGCTTCTACATAGCAACTAAAAGTTAGTGTAGCTAGTTTCTTCATCAGGGTCTTCGAATTATGTACGATCACACATAGGATCCACCTAGTCTTCCTTAGACATAAATATGTGATTGATCTTAAGGATTGAATTGTCTATCAAGTGTTTAGAAAGGTCAGCCAACACCTTTGAGGTTTCTCATTGGTTAATCATGGTTTTCATCTATTAACTTTTTTAACTGTTAATTTGTTTTGATCATACTTGATGGGTATACAATGGTTAAAATTTGTTTTGATTCATACCTTGGGTGA
Organism: Liriodendron chinense; assembly: GCA_003013855.2. Taxonomy (NCBI): domain Eukaryota; kingdom Viridiplantae; phylum Streptophyta; class Magnoliopsida; order Magnoliales; family Magnoliaceae; genus Liriodendron; species Liriodendron chinense. The sequence continues at coordinate 4,551,774 of PVNU02000637.1, read as the reverse complement.
CATGAGAACTTCCCAAGGATGGTGATGACAGATAGTAGAGGAATTTATATGCTTGGGGTGTATGGATTAGGTAAGTAATCAAACATCATTTATAGTATAGCATATAGATGTCTGTAGGATGTCAGAGTACCATATGGTGTGTATCCTCCTAAAACCAAAACTCCTCCTACATAAGATTTTAAAGAATTTTTTAAAAACTATTTAATTTATATGAAATTTATATTCTTAATACATTTTTCAAGAAGCTTTTCAGAAAGCTACCTCATTAATTGATATAATTATCATTCCACTAGCTTCTTTAACGGCGGTCACGTAAACAAATGGGTGCGATGGCTTAGATGGGCCCCACCATGATGTTCATGTAAAATCCCTTGACCACCAGTTGTATCACGCTATGTTAGGTTGAAAGTAGGGCTGTAAATGGTCGGGTTCAGGGCGGGTTTAACCAAAACTAGACCCGCCCATTTACTAAATAGGTCTGGGTCCAAATTTTAAACCCAGACCCTTTTACTAAATGGGCGGGTCTAGGTAGGGTCCTATCATGTCAGAGACGCTGGAACTGTCTAGCGTCTGGACTCTTTTTTTTTCTTTTTCTTTTTTCTTTTTGTTTTTATCATGTGGGGCCCACATGAGTATGATCCACTCCGTTCATCAGAAGTCCAATATTGGACAGGTTAAAAGGTCTACAAACATCACGGTGGGCCAAAGAAGTTTTGACAGTGGACATCATTATTTCCACTGTTTTCTATGGTGTGGTCCACCTGAGATCTGGATCTGCTTCATTTTTTGCATCCAGCCCTGAAATAGACTGGAGAAACAGATGGACGGCGTGGATCAAACACAAACATCAAGGTGGGTCCCAAGGTTAACGCCCAAAAGGGGGTCCTGCCCATGCACTGCTGGGCAGCGGCATTCTCTGGACGATGTCTGTCCAGCGGCCTCTCATTCTTCTTCTCCTATTTTTTTCTTTTTTTTTATATATTATTATTATTATTATTTTATTTCCACGTATGTGGGGCGCCCCATTCATGGATGATCCAATCCATCCATCTGCTTGTCCATCACAAGGTGTGCCAAAAAAAAGGGGAAATGAAAGGCAAACAAGAAAAGGGGGAGTTTATGTCCCCCCTTGCACTCACTTGAAAGATAAACAGTCGAATCGAATTAGACGGTTGATCGAACGGTTCGGATGATGGTTGGGGCCCTCCAAGCTTTGATCTCCACCTTCTTGTTTTAATCTCCCTCTTAATCTCTCTCTTCTTAATCTTCTCTCTCTCTCTCTCTCTCTCTCTCTCTCTCTCTCTCTCTCTGCAAATGAGAAAATGAGAAGCCCCCTCTCCCCTACGTATGCTCTTGTATGGGTAGAGAGGAGGGAGAATGAGGTGATGATGGCTAGCATGAGAGGGGGAGTAGGATGGTATGGGAGGGACATGAAAGGTATGGGCTCTCTTGACTTTGTGATGAGAGAGGGATGGGGTGAGTATGGTGTGTGTTGACTAGGGTGATGAGAGGGGTATGGGTGAGGGTGAGGGTGAGGGAGATTGATTGATTGATTTGAAGTTCTTGGAATTTGTGCAAGCTGGGTCTGCGACACAAGTGCGTTGCGCGGCCCACCTCAGATTGCGCAAATGATAGCAACTTTCACACCGGGTATCGCAATAGGGCGTGTCGCGCGGCATTGGAATCGCAGTGCATACGCGGTCGTCGGGGTATAGGTCTTGGGTCGATGTGGTACTAAAATAGAGTCGCGATCAATGCTTGCTAATCTGGTCCATTCGGGACGTACCGGTACCGATAACTAAGCGTACGGATGGCAATTCATGGTACAGGTCTTACACTCTAAATGTGTCAGGTATTTAGCATGAGTTCCCATTGAGCCTCTCTTGCAAGATTACATCCCCATTAGAGGTCGACAGATAAAGTTCGGTACGATTGTATGGTATCAAGGCTACCCGGATTCAAGTCTTGCTGATTCCAGGTCCTTTTGGGTTAGGTGTTGTGCCTCAAGACCCAGGCTTGGATTTTATCGTGTTTGGGTAACCCTTTGGGTATTTGAATCTAGGTTTCGAGTTTGGTTCGATGGGGAAAAAATTAGATGGTCTAGCCCAACTGGTGAATGGATTTGATCCCAAATATGTGCCACTTTGACACATGCATGGTGTCTTAGTTGCTACTTCTGCATGCATGTGGCTTAGAAAACCTCATTTGGCTGTTGATAGAATCAATGTAAGTTTAATAAATATAATAATGCCAGTAAGATTGATGAGACCCAACAGACCTGAGTTTACCCAACCCGGCCCCAAGTTGATGGACCATTGGACCTCATTTTTACCATGTCCAAATGGCCAGATCCATATCTGACCCATGTTCTTACGAGGAACAGGGACCCGGACCCATTAAAATCGCATCGTCCATCGAGTATCTGTCAGCCTAGCACCCATTGACAACCTGTTTTGTCATACGCCATGTACAGATTTCTGCTTTTGTATTTGGACCATCTATAAATCATAGATGTTGTTAATATGATGAGCCTTACCCTATAGGATATAGTCAAAAGAACACAACTCTTAAATTGTATATTATACACCATAGTCATTTTACTAATTTCTAGAAAAATAGATAGCTTAGTCTTAAAATAATCAAAGGATAAAATATTTCAATCTAATTTTTTTACCATGAGCCCCATTCATTATAATAAACAATTGAGGTTATTAAAAGGAAAGTTTTTTTTTAACACTGGTAAGAAAAATAAGCAATCATTATGGGGCCGTGAACATCCCGCTAAGCCGTATGTGCCCTCACTTCCTTGGCTTTCTCTTACTCTGTTGGTGTAAATGGAGTGTGATGTTGACTGAAAATGTATTTGATAGCTAAATGAAGCTTAAAATTTATGGCTAGGTAGAAACCGTAGAATCGTTTAAAGGCCGGAGAAATATTTATCATTTTAAGTGAATCATGTTGTTGATTTGTGACCGTAAATTTCAAGTAAGGGCCTTCATGACGGTAAAGAAATAAATTAGGCATTTTTAATTTTCTACCCATACAATGTGCGATCTTTACTTTATGAGATTTTATGATTTTTTAGGGATTCGCTATAATTTTAATATTACTACATCTAGCTGTGCTTTGCAGAATTTAAAACTTTTGGTAGACAAAAAAGAAAATAAATGACACCTATTATTACTTCGCAGAGTTTAAGACCCAAGTAAGCAAAAAGATAATAAACAATACTTAACCTTATATCACGGGATTCTTATATCACGGGATTTTAAGCCCTCAAGTAGGTAGATAAAGTGAAAGAGAGAATATAGATAAAAGGGAGAATTGCAGAAATAAAAATAAAAGTGAGTGTGTGTTATTGATGTGCTTAGAATGTGTGGAATGGCACGCAGGTTAATTTGAAATGTGGGAGGGAAAAGAGGAGATCAAACACTAATTTTTTACATAAGGGATGGTCAGATATGCCTAATCTTAGATCTACTCTTGACTTCAATGACTTTCTTGATTTGAAATCATCACTTGAGTCGAACAATTTTAGTATAGTTATTAATTTTTAGACACCCTTGAAACCTTAGGCCAGTGCTGCATGTGTATCTTGCACACCAAACCATTGCAAAAACCCTCTCTCATATGCTCTCTCTACCTAGCTAGTTGCCAACTGCTAGCTTCTCCCCTATGGTGGAAGCTTGTTGTTGTGTGGTTTATGTAAACTAAGTGGCCATTAAAGGGCTTCTTGTAGGCTATAAACTTTTTTTTCTTTCTACCTAGACAACTAGGTAATGAGAACATACAACAAAAGATGACTCTTTTGGATAGGTAACCATTGAAGGGCTGACTATAGGCTATAGGATTCTTCTCTCTTTCAAGGTCAAGACTCAGCCTGTTGGTTGTCTTTTTTAACATGTTAATTGTTACGTAGAGAGGGTTTTCAAGGTTTTGGGAGTTAAGATGAATGACATCAATTTATTCTTCACTGGATTTGGTATTGGTTGATTAGTCCGGTGATTGTTTTCAAGAGGCATCAGGATCCTTTTTGCTTGATCCTTTTGGATTTTTATATCTTTAGGGGTGACCAAATGAGGTTTGATTAGGGTTGTGTGTGGCCGAAGTTTCTAGGTATCCTGAACAATTGGCTTATATCTGGTTTCATCAACTTACAGGCCTACCAATCTAGATTAATAATTATTTTCAGGTCATGCTGATGACCTTCTTTATCTGTTCCATTTGGATTTTTGGATTGACAGGAGATGGCTTTATCTGAGTGGTACACATTTTGAGTCTTCGAAAGGTCTAGATGATTTGTTAAGGACTGAACTGGTCAGGGCCTCCGATCTACCATCTGGTCATTCAATTGTTTCTGAGACTTGTCGGACTTGCATTCTGCCCAACTAGTGTGGTTGTTCAATGATACCCAAATTGTCCAGAGATATTTTTATACTAAGTAAAAAAGTAGTTTACTCTCATTTTGGGTGGGGTGTCTACCAGCCCTTAATGACACTTGAATCACATGCTTACTCATGTAAGGGATGGATATAAAAGCAACCCGCATATGTCCTTCTTAAACCTAGAGAAATTGTAGTAAAGGTGCTGAGTTACAGTAGAGAGAGAAAGAAAGGACCTCATAGTTTCAAGTTTCAACAATAGACACATATCTTCATGGTCAGATTTATTGGATTTTTTCTTTTAATGATTATGAAAGGTTTTTAATTTTGAGAAGGCCTTTAGACAAAAAGACAGCTAGCACAGAAGATGGTTATCATTGGTTCTTGGAGAAAGTAAAGAACGTTTTCAAGAAAAGGTGTTAAGGGTTAACAGGGGAAAAAAAGGTAATTAAAATAAAATAAGGGCGTTTTTGTGAAGCTAAATAGCCAATTCCAAAGCGGTATGAACAGAAAATACAATTACAAAAAAAAATCCGACCTGCCGGATTCGAACCAGCGACCTAAGGATTAACCTGCTTGGATTCCCCACTACAGTCCTCCGCTCTACCAACTGAGCTAAGGTCGGTTGCTTGTTTAAATGTATTCTGTTTTCTTATTTATATATTAATATATGCTGTTCTCCTCAACTTGGACTCACCCTTCTATGGTCCAAACTACTGATTTGATCGGCTGCTTGCTGCTCTAGATGTCCGATGGCCCAAAACCACGTCAATGGAAAATCTTAATTCTTCCATTAATATCCAGTATATAGTTATGAAAGAAATTCATTAAAAAAAAAGAAGGAAATCATATATTCAACCCTGAGATGGTAATATCGAAGGAGAAAATTGGAGCATGGCCCATCTCGGGTTGGCCTGGCCCTTGTTGACTTAATCAAACAACAACAACATTTGCTCATTGGGCTACGCAGATGTCCTCACATTAGCAATGGTCCGTGGGATGCTTAATTATCGATTGGGATTGGGATGATTCATTCACTAGTATCGAAGATCCTAACCCTTTGAATGGGGCCAATTTGTTACCGTCTTTCATTGTTCACGTAGCTACAGATCACATAGCTAAAATCACCAAATTAAAGTACTACTTTAGAAACATAAGCAATACAAAGTAGGATTTAGATATTAGATGCTTTAAGCAAGTAATTGGAGCTATTTGATTCTTCACTAAAGCTTGAGTGTCCGTTTTCCTTGCTATCGATTAAACCCTTGGGATCATCTGATTGGCGTGGGTTTTACAATGTGGCTTGCTCCTATTGCATGAATAAATGAATAGTCCAGAGGTCCAAGTTCAAGTTCAGGTTCAGATTTATGATAGACTACCCTTGGTTGTAGTTGAATATGAATGACTTTTCACCTTCACAAGCTTGGATCTTCGCTCACACCTATGATGAATTGATGCTAGTGGGCCACATATCGTCAGTTACACATCTTTCACATCACGATTAGGGACAGACTCAGAATTACCTATAACAATGTTATCAAATAGATGGCTGATGGTAAAATTGGGAGTGATCCGAATATCAGGGACAAAATAAAGTCTTTTAGTCATTATCCTGTGAGGCGTTTGGCCAAATCTATGAATAAGAGCTTATTTGCTTATTAAAAAAAAAAAAAAGCTCTTATTATAAAAATGGATGGTTTGGTAAAGCTTTCATTTTAGAGCTTTTTTTTTTTCTTTTTTTTTAAATTAGCCAAAAAGTTCTTAAATAATATGTGATAGGGAGGTCACTTTTTTTTAAAAGCTTATTTAACTTAAGCGGGTAGACATTTTTAATTAATTTTTAGACAAGTTTGTCCTTAAACTTTTTAAGTAATTCCCATGTTACCCTCTTCTCTTCTTTAGAATATCTCTAAGGTGGGCCTACATGATGAACAACCCATATTTAAGGTGGGTTTCCACATAAAAGTGGACCCACATAATGCATGGTCACATCAAAGGTGGGCCCCACGTGATAAACGCCCACATCAAAGGTGGGACCTACATGATGGATAAGGGATCTTGAAGGTGGGATCACATGATAGAAGGTTGACATCAAAGGTAGGCCCACAGGATGAACAACCAATATTGAAGGTTGGGCCCCACACGATTGATGATGAACACCAAAGGTGGGTCCCACATGATGGGTGACCCACATTAAAATGTGGGCCCGCTTGATGGATGGACTATCCACATTAAGTGGGCTCCATATGATGGACAGTTCATAGCAAAGGTGGGACCCACATGATAGATGGTGGACATTGGACGTGGGACCACATGATGGAAGATTGACATTAAATGTGTGACCACATGATGAATGGCCCATATTGAAGGTTGGGCCCCACATGATGGATGGTCCATAGCAAATGTGGGACCTACATGATGGATGGTGGACATCAAAGATGGGTCCCACATGATGGACTATCCACATCAGTGGGCCCCACATGATAGATGGTCCACAACAAAGGTGGGACCCACATGATGGATGGCCCACGTCAAAGGTAGGATCCAAGATGGATGGTGGATATTGAATGTAGGACCACATGATGGAAGGTTGACATTAAAGGTGGGCCTACATGATGAATGACCCATATTGAAGGTTGGACCTCACCACATGATGGAAGGTTGACATTAAAGGTGGGCCTACATGATGAATGACCCATATTGAAGGTTGGACCCCACATTATGGACAGTCCACAGCCAAGGTGGGACCTACATGATGGATGGTGGACATTAAATGGTTCCCACATGATGGACTACCTTCTTGATGCGGGCCTCACATGATAGTGGTCCACAATAAAGGTAGGACCCACATGATGGATGATGGACATCAAAGATAAGCCCCTCGTAACGAATGACTCATATTGAAGTGGGGCACCACATCAAGGTGGGCCTACGTAATGAAAGGTTCACATCAAAGGTAAGCCCCACATGATAGATGGCCCACATCAAAGTGTGGCCCAACATGACGGAACATGCACATCAAGTGGGTCCTATTTAAATGGTAGTCCACGTCAAAGGTGGGATCCACATGATGGATGATGGTCATTAAAGGTGGGCCCATATGATGGTCAGTTGATATCAAAGATGGGCTCACATGATGAATTACCCATAATGAAGATGGGCCCCGCACGAAGATGGTCAACATCAAGGTGAGCCCACATAATGGACGAAGTGGGCTTCACATGATGGATGACTCACATAAAAGTGTGACCCCTAATAATGGATAGTTGACATCAAGTAGGCCCCACCTAATGGACGGTTCACATCCGAGGTCTCTCATGATGAATGACCCATATCCAAAGTGGGCCATATGATGGATGATCCATATAGAAGGTGCACCTCACACGATGAATGTTATATCAAAACGGGGCCCCACATGATGGACAATACACTTTAAAGGTAGGGCCTATACTATGGACACATCTAATGTGGAGTCCATGTGATGGTGATGGGTAGTGGACACTGAGGGGCCCTACATAAAGGACAATTAACATTGATGCTGGACTCCACATGATGGACAATCGACCTAAACAACCATTTGGATTGCTCTTATATTTAAGTTGTTGTAATCTTTAAAAATGATATTAACTACCCTTAAAAAGCTCTTATTTGAAAGTTTTACAAAACATGCTTGTTCTAAATAAGAGTTTATTTTTTAGATTTTACTAAATGAGCTTATTTAAAACAATAGCGAGGACAGAGAGAGTTTATTGAAGTAACTTTTATTTAAAAAGCTCTTATTGGATTAGAGTAGGGATGGTAAACGCACCCCTAATGTATCTTTTTGCACTATAATCCATCTAAAACTGGGTCAGGAATTTGAATGGTATGGATTGTCATAGAACTATACCATATATACGGTGGATATTCACCACCATTTTAAAAATGTGGGCCAGGGTTGTCTACTCTCAGCCTCTTCCCGAGCAAGTTGGAATTCGAAATTGAAGTGAAAAACGGATTCGCGGGAGGTGAGATTAACAGGGTGCCGGACAGGACTTGCGCAGACCATGGCCTAGCGCAACCCAGGCCCGTTGACAGACCTCGGATCCGGGTAGCCGTTGAGCTTTGCCTCCCAACCTACAAGGGAACCATTTTTAGGCAAGATGACCGGGGAAGAGGGTTGTGCTAACGTGGGCGGGGGTCTGATCGTGGCCAACAACGAAACGATCCGCTCTTTTCTCCACTCCGCATCCCAAAATCCCCAAATATCCCAATCCCTTCGCGAATCCGCGTCGAATCTCTCTCATGAGAATTCCATCCCCTACAAAACCTTAAGATATATATGGTCTGCTTCTCCCTCTTTTTCCCGCCCTAACCTTCTTCTCCTCTTCTCCGCCTCCGATTTCGTCTTCAGCAGCCCTAAACCTAGAGAGAAGGTGAAATGACTAAAACTCGAGAGAAGGTGAAATGACTAAAACTCTCACCATCTCTCTCTCTCTCTCTCTCTCTCTCTCTCTCTCTCTCTCTCTCTCTCTCTCTCTCCCTTTTATTTGGTTTTTATTTTTAATTTCAGAGTGAAGAGCTCAAGGAGAGATTGAGGAAGCTTGCTGAGCTGGCGGAGAAGAATGCGTACGAGGAGCTCGTCAAAGATATCAAGCCGAAGAAGGGAAATGATGAGCCATTCTCATCGTATAAAGATCAAATTGGGTTTGGTAGCAATCTCTTTTCTTTTTACTTGGCGAATATGAATTTTTTCTTCTTTTCTTTTCAGATTTATGGTTTTAGTGCTGCTTCTGCATTCTGTATTCATTCACGATATCTTGTTTTGTGGAATTGGGATTTGTTTTTATTTTTTATTTTTTATGTGAATATAGTATTTTGTTGTTTTGGAATTCAGACTGCTTAGAATTTTTTATTTTTATTTTTATTTGTCGTGATGTTATTGCAGAATTGAAGAAATTGGCAAGGTTTCTTTAAATCCTTATTAAGGATCTTTCTCTGAATAGTGATTACTGGGAGTGCATCTTCTTCTTCAAGAAGGAAAAATAAAAAAATAACAAAGAAAGAAAGAAGACTATTAATGCATTCTTGGGGCCCGTTTGGACTCACTTCCTCAAAAGGGGGTTTCCCAAAATAAGTTGGCAAAATGCCTTTAGGATAGGCATCTAGGTATGTCAAGGATAGGCAATTAGGTGCCGTTACAGAGAGTTTTATTTTGAAAAGTGGGTGAAATGCATCAAGGATAAGCATTTAGGTGCCATTGACAAGGTTTTTAACTTGAAAAGTGGGAAAAGTGCTTCATATGTAGGCATTTAGGTGCCCCAGCTGGATTTTAACTTGCATTGCATGGAGAATGTCTCAAGGACGGGCACTTAGGAGCCCTTCGCTGGATTTTTAGTGTGAAAAGTGGGCAAAATGCCTCTAGATAGGCATTTGGGTGACCATACTCGGATTTCTAGCTTGAAATGGGGCCAGAATGCCTCAAGAATAGGCATTTCGGTGCCATTACTCGGTTTTTTAGTGTGAAAAGTGTTGAATTCTTCAAAGATAGGGATGTTGTTGCCCTTCCTGGATATTTACCTTGAAAAGCAGGCAAAATCCCTTAGGCCTTGTTTGGATTCGTGGAAAGTGTGGGAAAGGAAATCACATTTCTTGAGAAATGTTGTTTCCAAGAAAGTGCGGGAAAGAAAAGACTATTTCCTATGTGTGTTTGTTTAATAGCATTTTCACAAGAAAATTCATTTTGTTTCCAAATAAGATGCTTGGCAAAATATTTTTTTCCTAAGAAGTTTTTCTTTGTAGTAATTTCAACTCTAAAAGTTTTAATGGTGCACAATGTAAACCCCACTTTAAGATAAGACCCGGTATTGCAGCCACAACAAAACCTGTAAACAAATCATGTGGGGCCCACTTTCTTTACACAAATTGTAAAAACTAAAGAAAAAGCATGTATTCAATACTCATAGACCCCACTTAAATATAGGTCATGTTATTGTAGCAACTGACAAGCTTATGAATAAATTACGCAGAATTATATATATATATATATATATATATATATATATATATATATATATATATATATATATATATATATATATATATAGCACTAGTGGGCCCTACTTTAGTATAAGACCTGTTAAGCTTGCATCTTAATCAATAAAATGGGGCCTGCTTTCATTTGGAAACTTATAAAATTAAGTAAACAGTGTATTCAACTACATAGCTTGCACAATCCAAAACTATCAGTGCTTAGTATCACTTGGGAGCATCAAACACTAAAAATACAAAGGAACCAGTCGAAAATCACTTCTTTCCACGTATAGTTCAAACATATCTCAACGCAATAAAAAAATTACGATCTAAAAAGAACTCAAATATCCGATATAGAAAAGCACCAGAAGTCAAAAGCATCAATCAACTTCAACAACACCAAACAATTAAAAAGGTATATACATTCTAGGTCAGTTGATTTGGATTGCGAATATGTTGACCACTGGGAATTGACATTTTTATGGGATGGATAAACAAATACATCTGCCTAAAATATTTTGGCACAATGTGGTAAAAGATTATAGTGAGGAAACAGCAGGCCTTTCTCACTCCTGAAATTACAGATTTGGATCAATCAACTGGATTGGGTGTTTAATGTCCAGATTTAATTGAATAGTAGCCATCATATGCTTTCAGCTGTCTGGCAGCAATTGCACCAGCTGGTCCCCAGCCTGGGTAAAGGAGGGTTGATGTCAGGTGGAAAGCTGGTCACTGAATTCTGAGAATTCCTATTTAGGTAGGATTTGCACTGACCTAATGACCTCAAACTTTTTTGAACAAGTTTATGTTGATGATGGTGATGACTATCTATCACATGGTATGTGGAACCTCAACTTTGGTGGAAGCTCTAGAGGCAATCCTGGCTCATCACAGATAGGCAGTGTCATTAGAGATGCCCAAGGTGTTATTCAGTTTAGGTGTTGTTTGTTGGCGGACAAAAATTGGAACATCTCATTTGGAGTCCATTGTCCATGTGACTAGTTTGGACATGCGCATGTTCAGAGAGGAGAGTTGTTTAGTTCTCCACTCTGAAACAAAGTCTACTGAGTGCCAGATTATTCTTTAATGCAGAAATACTTCAAAAATATGAAGAGGGTGATTGCTTCATTTTCTTTTCAAAATTTTCTTGCATTATAAGAGTTCAACATGGTGTGGTGTATCCTTTGTAAGAGCCATTTCCCACATCTTCCATAATACAGATAAATGAAACCAATGGGCAAAATGAGGGAGGCAAATTGGCATTTTAAGCAGCGTATTAGTGATGCTAGAAAATCTAGAGGCTGTATCGATTCCATCAGTGTGAACAAGAAAAAGCTAGGTGCTATATCAAGAATCCATTAGTGACATGAGAAGAGCTAGGGCTACAACACATTAGGGATGTTCATGCAACACAAATCAAAGAACATGATGAAAATAACTAGTTCCACATATAAGTTCCATTTTACTTGCTTTGATTGTCAAGATACACAGTCATTACAACTAATCTAAGGCATTACTAGAGCGGATGCAACATGCAATCTGCTTGAACTCTCCAGAACTCAGTCCTAACCATTTCAGTTATTTACATTGGCAGCCTTAGCACTAGTCAAGACAATTGAACAAGATAGCCACTGAGCATATCATTTAAAGCATGCAAGAACAAGGTAACTGGGATGAAGGTTTAAAATTGGTGTATTGGGTATGCCATTCTCTAACTCTCATGGTCCCTTATTGCACTGGGTCGCCCTGTATTGGGCTGTTTCAGGGACAATACAGCCGTATTGTTATTGGACAATACCTGTAATGGAACGGCATATCATTTGACAGTAAATTGATCTAAAAAGATATACAAGCAACAGAAGCTGTAACCTTTAAAATAAAACAATCAATCTACACCTCTAGAACAAGTGGATCTAAAAAAACTGCAACCAAACAATTTGATCTAATTTCTTTTCTCCAGATTTCTTAACAAAAATTCGTCAGCACATATAAATGCAGCAACAAACTGAAGAACACATCTACAGTAGCTGATCAAGATGGATTCATAAGAATTGCAAGCCAACAATACTTATCATCATAGAACTACAAATCCTACTTGCAAGCATCCATAGTAAGTAGACCCGTAACTTCATTATCCTGGAAAAACAACTCATATTTACATAATTAAACCAATAAAAAAAATAGTTACAAAATCAAGCATCTAGGGTGTGTTTGGTGCACCAAATATCATGACATTTCATGATATTTCAGGATTAATAAGTCTAATTCGGTGCATAATATCATGAAATTTCTAGCTACCACCAATACAAAAAGACCATTGATATTTCACGTGCTTGGCGACCCACCTCCCACCTTTTCAGCAGCCATGGCTGCCACATCCAGAGGAGATTGGCAACAACCATGGTTGCTGCTTCCTGAGGTTGCAGTGGCTATGGCTGTCATAACCCGAGAAGGTGGCAGTGGCCATGGTGGCAACTAGAGGTTGCAACGGTCTAACCCATTCACAGCGCGTATAAAAAAATGAAAAAATAAGATAGAAATCACACCTTCAATCGAAGGAGTTGTTGATGAGCGGCATTGACATGAAGCTTGAACTGTTGTTAAGTAAAACGGAAAGTGGGGAAAGGAAATCTCATTTTCGAGGGGGGAGGGAGAGAAATTTTTTGGGGAAATATTGGGGGAAAAATTTCGTGTCTGGGAAACTCGGTTTCCCACCATTTGTGATAGATTCGGCATTGCAAACGGCCGGAAAGGGAAACCCTCTTTCCTTTCCTTCGTTTTCTTTGAATCCAAACAGGCCCTCAAAGATAGGCATTTTCAGTGCACTCAACTATATTTTTACTTGAAAAGTCAATAAAATGTCTCAGGGATAGGCATTTAGGTGCCCTTACCTGGTTTTTTAGCTCAGGAATGGGGCAAAACGCCTGGAGGATAAGCATTTTGGTGCTCTTACGTAGATTTTTAGAATGAAAAGTGGGCAAAATGCCTGAAGGATTGGCATTTAGGTGCTCTTTCCCAGATTTTTTGTGTGAAAAGTGTACAAAAAATGTCAGGGAGAGGTATTTTTGTGCCGTTATTTGGAGATTTACGTTCTAAAGTGGCAAAATGCCTCAAGGATAAGCATTTAGTTTCCATTACATGGATCTTTGGCTTTAAAAGTGGGAAAAATGCCTCAACGGTAGGCATTTAGGTGCCGTTAGCTGGGTTTTTAGCGCGAAAAGTAGGCACTATGGCTCATGATAAGACATTTAGGTTCCCCTATCTAGATTGACATTTCCGCGTCTTTACCTAGATTTTCTAGCTTGAAATTGTGCAAAATGCCTCAAGGATAAGCATTTAGGTGTCGTTACCAAGTTTTTAAGCATTTAGGTGGGAAAAATGACTCAAGGATGCAAAAATGTTGGTTGTTATAACTGGATTCTTAACTTGATTGGTAGGCAAAACAAGGTATTCAATAACAGTGCCATTACTGTTATGATATGGGCGATAACTACCATTATAGCCATTTTGTTTTTGCTTTTCTAAAAGGCCTGTATCTATACCGCATAACAGTTCCCACCATTATCGTTATGTTACAACCATTACATAACTATTTTTTAATGCCTTGGGGCAAAATGCCCCATTTATGGGCAATTGGGTGCCCTCAGGCAGATTTTTAGCTTGAGAAGTGAGATATATGAATAATAGGACCTTTAGGTGCCCCTTCCTGAATTTTCAGCTTAGAAAGTGAGCAAATGCCTTGAGGATAGGCATTTTGGCTTCCTTACCTAGACTTTTTACGTGGAAGTGGGCAAAAGGCCTTAGGGATATGCATTTAGGCCTTACAGAGATTTTAAATTTAGAAAGGGGACAAAATGGCTAAGGGATAGGCATTTAGGTGACCTTACTTGTATTTTCAACTTGAAAACTATGAAAAATGCCTTAAAAATAGGCATCAAGGTGCTCTTACTTGGATTTTTACCTTAAAAATTGGGAAAAATGCAACCAGGAAAGGCTCTTACGTACCCCTATCTGAACTTTTAGTGTGAGAAGTGGCCAAAATGCCTCAAGGATAGGTATTTAGGAGCCCTTAATGAGATTTTTAGGTTTGAACAGCGGACAAATTGTTGCAAGATAAGACATTTAGATGCTGTTATCGAGACTTTTAACTTGAAAATTGGCCAAAATGCTTCAAGATAGGCATTTAGGTGCCCGTAGGATTTTAGTTTGAAAAGTTGCAAAAGGCATAAGGAATTGGATTTGTGTGCCCTTACAAAGATTTTTAACTTGGAAAGTGGCCAAAATACATTGAGGATTGGCACTTAGGTACATTTATTGAGATTTTTAGCTTGAAAAGTGATGCGGACATCTAGCCTTCAAAGTCTATCGGTGAAGAAAGCGCTCACCACAAGCATCTTCCTTGTGGTTAGGCGATGATTGAGGAGCATTGAAGACCTTACACATGTAGTCCGAGACATTTGAAAAGACTCCACCTTGGGAAGACATGTGTGAGTTGCTTGGAGGAGATATGATCGGACCGTTGGATCGTGATGATGATGTGATCGGACCGTTAGTTCGTCGTGGCCCACTTTCATCACACCATCATTGGAGCGCATTGGACATTTTAGATTTGAGTTTATTTTACGCATTTTTTACTTATTTGAGTTTTGGGTTAGTGTGGGTACGTTTTTTTCATGCAAATGTCTTTTTTTTGAAATTTTGTTAGTAGGGGTATTTTGGTAATTATGCTAATTCCGAATTTTATAAGGGTGTTGCCCTAAACCTTTTTGATTAGTTGTTGATTTATGAAAAAGAGCAAACCTTTGGTTGCCTCCTTCCTCTTTCCCTCTCTCATGGTGCTTCTTCTTCTTCCTTGATCTCCTTCTTCTCTATTCTTCTTGTGCCCCTCCAACTTCTTCCAGGTATTTCATCTTCTATTATTATCCTTCTAAACTTCTGTTTTGTTTATTCCCCACGATCTAAACCTTGAGAATCGATCTAAACCCTAAACCCCCAAATTCTCAAATCCTTAATCCGAGAAACTTTCTGATTCTTCGGACTAGTGATCATCATTGATCGATTGGGTATGACCATGCAAGATCGGGAGGTTCCATCCCTCGCCGGATCCAACCTATACGCTGCTTGAATCCCATACTCCATGGTTGTGATAATGGCCCGTCCCATTGCATGTTTCCTTTATGATTTTCTTAGTTTATGATGATTGATGCTAGATTTCATTATTATTATTGCTTTTATTTCCGCTGAATAATTGTGTTCATGAGCATGCATCATATTTAGGGCTGTCCTGCATCAAATTTGGTATCAGAGAATAGGCTTGCATGGTTTGTGTCTAGATCGAGTTATCAAATTAGGGTTTTGATTTTTAGGTTTGTTTTAGGAAATTTCCAGATTTAGAAAGTTTCCAATTTTAGAAAGTTTCCTAATTTGGAGAATTTCCAGATTTAGAAAGTTTCCAATTTTAGAAAGTTTCCTAATTTGGAAAATTTTCAAATTTGAGTCGCATCATCTAGAATTAATTATGTCAGTTCAATGTGGTCTAAATTCATCGCATTCATATTGTGAGTCATCCAGTCTGTAGAGTCTTCCCGTAGTGAATGGAGTATAGGCGTTTGAGATCTTCAGGGCCATTAAGTGTTGTCGTGTGGCCGTCGAGACCCAACGGAAAGCCGAACTCCGATGATTTGGCCAACTTTAATGGTCACATGGACCCACAAACCTTCCTTGATTGGCTTAAAGACTTGGACTATTTTTTTATTGGTATGATATGTCAAATTATCGTCGAGTTAGGTTTGCCAAGTGGAAATTGGAGGGCCAAGCCAAGTCGTTTTGGACAGATTTGGAGCGACGACTTGATAAAGTTGGGAGAGCCCCGATCTCACAATGGGACGAGATGAAAGAGCGTTTGAAAGAAAAATATATTCCCATCTCTTATTGTGAAAAGCCCTTGGGTCAGAAGAGAGTTGCCCCACCTTCTCATCCAAACACAGAACCAATATGGTCCCCTCCTTGTAAAGTGGTCCAACCCATCATTAAGGAAATCTCGACTTATGAACAAATGGAGTGTTTAACACCAATTATATTTCCTTGGAAGCAAGATAATACCTTGGTGAATGGCCAGTTGGAAGAATCCAATCAGGTTGTTTATGAAGTGGAAGAGTATGTGCCTAACGTCACTAGTGATGAAATGGAAGAAATTGAGGCATCGCTCATCATCGTTGAGGATGACGAAGTGTGTGCTAGTAATGAAAAGGTAGAAAGAATTGAGACCGCACCACTTCCAGATGTCATGTGCGACTTAAGTGATGTAGATTCCCAATCTAAGTCTCTTACCATGATGCACACGAATGAATTTGAAAAGGAGACTAGTGAGGATATGATGGTGGACGCCCACATGACTTGTGATAGCCCACCAGATGATTTATGGGATAAATTTTCACCCATATGGGACATTCAACACACAATCGATCTTGTCCCTAGGTTGGTCCTGTCAAGCTTTCCTCCATACCAGGTGAACCCCGTAGAAAATACAGAAATGCAGCGTCAATTTGATAAACTTCTCGGGGAAGAATTCAATAAGGAAAGTTTGAGTTTGAGTTTTGTTCTGTGTGTCATGCCTGCCCTTTTCACTTCCAAGAACAATGGCATATGGCACACATGTGGGCATATCCTGGCCGTCCACAAATCTTTAGTCAAGTGTTATGCTACCTTGCTACGTATTCACGTCATGGTAGATATGATGGTCAGAGTCCCTATCCCGCATCTTGATGACATTTTGGACATAATGACTGATGTCAAGATCTGCTCAAGACTTGGTATTAATAGTGTGTGTTCTCAAGTGTTGGGATACCTGAAAATCATCCTTGTTTATAATACTTATAATGAGAAATTATGTGTCACCCATGAGAAGTATCTTTTTGTTTCAGTTTTCCAAGTTCTAGGTCATAGGATTGTTTATTTCCATAGGATTGTTTATTCCAAGTTCGTCGATTTTTCAGAGTGTCCTTTAGTGTCACCCATGTCTGTCATCCAAAGGTCTTCAAAGTCAGCCAATGCATTCGCACGCCATATTCATGATTTGCATACACATATTAGACAGCGGATAAATAAGAGCAATGATGATTCTAAAATCTCAGCTGATTCTCATCGTAGATTGCAAGAATTTCAGAAAGGAGACTATGTAATGGTGAGGATAAGGCCTAAGCGGTTCTCACAAGGTTCCGCTAAGAAATTACAAGAGCGTAGTGCTGGACCATTCAAGATTGTGCAGAAAATTCTGTCCAACGCGTATCGGATCGACCTTCCATCTGAAATGGGCATTAACCCAACTTTTAATGTGGAAGATCTAGTCCGTTCCCACCATCCCATCGTTGATCCATCATCTCTCTTATCGCCTTTTTCTGATTTTATTTCACAACCCCTCTCACCCCTTCCTCCACCTAATATTCATAAAGAAGAAATTGAGGAAATCTTGGATGAGGAGATAGTGTTTACGAGAGACGGAGGTTTCCAAAGATACCTTGTCAAATGGAAGAACAAGCCACCGTCAGAATCTACATGGTTGATAGAAGTGGAGTTACAGAGCGTTAATCCAAATTTACTAGAGCGCCACAAGAGTTTTAACTCGTCGGAGTCGAGTTCTTCTCAGACGAGGAGAATGATGCGGACATCTAGCTTTCAAAGTCTATCGGTGAAGAAAGCGCCCACCACAAGCATCTTCCTTGTGGTTAGGCGATGATTGAGGAGCATTGAAGACCTTACACATGTAGTCCGAGACATTTGAAAAGACTCCACCTTGGGAAGACATGTGTGAGTTGCTTGGAGGAGATATGATCGGACCGTTGGATCGTGATGATGATGTGATCGGACCGTTGGTTCGTCGTGGCCCACTTTCATCACACCATCATTGGAGCGCATTGGACATTTTAGATTTGAGTTTATTTTACGCATTTTTTACTTATTTGAGTTTTGGGTTAGTGTGGGTACGTTTTTTTCATGCAAATGTCTTTTTTTTGAAATTTTGTTAGTAGGGGTATTTTGGTAATTATGCTAATTCCGAATTTTATAAGAGTGTTGCCCTAAACCTTTTTGATTAGTTGTTGATTTATGAAAAAGAGCAAACCTTTGGTTGCCTCCTTCCTCTTTCCCTCTCTCATGGTGCTTCTTCTTCTTCCTTGATCTCCTTCTTCTCTATTCTTCTTGTGCCCCTCCAACTTCTTCCAGGTATTTCATCTTCTATTATTATCCTTCTAAACTTCTGTTTTGTTTATTCCCCACGATCTAAACCTTGAGAATCGATCTAAACCCTAAACCCCCAAATTCTCAAATCCTTAATCCGAGAAACTTTCTGATTCTTCGGACTAGTGATCATCATTGATCGATTGGGTATGACCATGCAAGATCGGGAGGTTCCATCCCTCGCCGGATCCAACCTATACGCTACTTGAATCCCATACTCCATGGTTGTGATAATGGCCCGTCCCATTGCATGTTTCCTTTATGATTTTCTTAGTTTATGATGATTGATGCTAGATTTCATTATTATTATTGCTTTTATTTCCGCTGAATAATTGTGTTCATGAGCATGCATCATATTTAGGGCTGTCCTGCATAAAAAAGTGAGCAAAATGCCTTAAGGATAGGCATTTAGGTGCCCTTACTGAGATTTTTAATTTGATAATTGGGCAAAATGCCTAAAGTATAGGCATTTAGTTGTCAATACTAAGATTTTTAACTTGAGTATTGCGCAAAATGCCTCAACAGTAGGAATTTAGATGCTCCTACTTGGTTTTTTAATTCGAAAAGTGGGTAAGATTCCTCAAGGATAGTCATTTAGGGTATGTTATGTGGATTTTAACTTGAAAAGTTAGAATAATGCCTCATTAATAGGCATTAGGTGCTCTCACCAAGATTTTTAGCTTGAAATGTGGGGAAAATGGCTCAAGAATAGGCATTTGGTGTCCTTACTACCCTTTCAGATTTTTTTTTCCTTGAAAAAAGTGGGCAAAATCCGTCAATGATGGCATTTCAGTTCGATTACCTAGATTTTTAGCTTGAAAAGTGGGAAAAATGCCTCAAGGATAGACATTTTGGTGAGCACCACCCGCTGAAACAACTTCATTCCCCATAATAGCTGGTTAAACCATTTCCGTAATCTCCTCCTAGCTGGCACTCCCCACTCTGCAAATTTTCTAGTATCTCCTTTGCATCTTTGCCTAGGACTGGGAGCACCCTGAACAGGGCCTCCCTGCCAACCACAACCACCCTGAAAGCTGGGCATTATAATTGCCTCACCATAGTTTAGTGGAGTCAGCGGTGCGATCTTCACTGGATATGTCACAGTGACCGAAGCTAATCTCTCTTCTACACTGCGAGGCCTTTTTATATAAGAGTTTCCACCAATTGCTGATCGAGTTTCCTCATCTTGCCAATTCTAATATCAATCTTCTCTAGAATATATATATATATATATATATATATATATATATATATATATATATATATATATATATATATATATTTCTATTCCCTAGATTTTAATCCTTATCACTCTCAGCTCCTTGCATTCAGAATTAAGTGGGTCTTTCTCCGATATCTCCCCATCACACAAGCTTATTACTAGATAGCACATCGTGGATCCATAACTCAACAAGAAGATTTGAAATTTGAACCCATACTTCCTCCGTGCAAAATATGGACCAATCTTGCCATTTGTTTGGCAGAAGGGATTGGTTCGTCATCAAGGACCACAATGGCGAAAATGATTCTATCACAGTCCTCGTTGGGAGGAAGGGAAATCCACAAGAGGAATGGTTGAGAGGCTTTGGAATGACATCTTCCTCCTGGACCACAAATTTGATCTTTAGCCAACTCCCAACTTCATCAACAGAGAAACCTCCCTAATATCTACCACCGGGTTCCATTGCAAGGCCTTCCCAGAGTTTTTAACAACATAGAGCTGAACCCTCACTGAACTAGCATCCTTCGACACCTCTTTCCAGGTCCACTTCCCTTTTGAAGGATCAAAGCTTCTCTTGTTCACAGCCATATTCTCTAGAATACTCCCTTTCTTTGTTTGCAGCATAACATCTCGGTAAGACGCCATCCCTTGTGTTGAGACTCCATCCACCTCTTTTTGAATACCTTTTGCTCTCCCTCCTCCTAAGCTCTCTCCATGACCTTTCATGCTTGAGCATTTTTTTCATATTGTTGATGACATCTTTAGACAATATTTCACCTTTTAAACTTTAATCTTCTTGCCTGAGAACCTTGTCCTGTCAATTTTCTTGATCACTTGGGCAATATCCTCAGTTCTCTCCATTCACACAAATGCAAATCCACAGATCACTGTAGACTCTCCTGATGTGGGGATAACCACCTCCATTACCTTCCCCACCTCCCCAAAGGTTCTCTGGAAGTTTTCCTAAGACCATTCCTATGGGAAGCTCGCTACGAATAGTGTAGGAAGTTCGAGAGAGCTTGTTTTGTTACCTCTTTGCTAACAATTTGCCCTTTCCCTTTGCAGTGAGTTATTGGAGCCCACTCACTCTCTCCCTTTCTCTCCCCTATCACACTCATATCCTATAGTTTTGAGTCATAGCTCTTAGGCTCTTGGTTTTTGACACCCATCTAATAATCATTCCAGTGTGCTTCGAATGCTGACCATCTCTACTGCAAGGGACAAGGTATTCCATAATGATAATGGAGGACACAAGTCACACAATGGCCTCCACTGTTGTTGTTACGATATGTGCCATAATGGCCGTTATGGCCTTTAAAAAAAAAGTTTCAACCCCATAATGCGTAATGTTTACCATCATGATATTGCGTAACAATAAAGGTAGCCCTGACGCCTACCACAGTTACCATTATGATTCATACAGGCCGTAACAGCCGTTATGACTTTTAAAAAGTCCTGTATCCTACCTGTTAGAGGGCGTTACAGGGGCGTAATGGGGTGTTACGGGCCTTTTTCTGTTATGGCTGTTACAACCTTTTAATGCGTAACGGAACCTACTGTTACCGTTACTTAATGGCTATCCATTTTTGCATACCGTGGTGGTTAACACTGTTATAGTTTATGACCGTTACGTAACTGTTTTGTAATACCTTGGCGATGGGCCTCATATTTGGCTCTAGGATTCACTAAGTCACCATTTTCTGTTTGTACCTTGGATGTCCACATGCAGAATCTATTGCTATCTTCAAATGGTCTGATATCATCCCCTCTCGCATGTTCCTCCACTGGGCATTAGTGATATGGTTGGGTGGACCTGAGCACATGCATCTGGTCCATAAATGATGATCATATCAGCAATTGCAGCCAGCTAAGGGTGCATTGGAATGCTCAACTGAATTAAGTTGTGAATATTTGGTTCAATCAAGATGACTGACATGATGACATTTCCTGGTATGGTGAGGATGCTGTCGAATGGCAGCTACATTCCTTTCAATTCTAACTTGAAAGTAACACAAATGCAATCTGGAATATGTGCTAATTACAATCTCATTATATCCATCCTACTGTAACTGATTGTTGCAAATCAATTCAATAGTTCATCGAAATGATACCTAAACTAACTTTGAGTTTGAGCCCATAACTCAATAGGAGACAGCTTCCTTTTCAATGTTGAGGTCTCAGGTTTGAGCCCAGTTTACCTGTCATTTAAAACAAAGAAAGGGTGAGAAAAAAAACTAATCTTCTGTCGAAATTCTCGAGCATTCTATTTTAGAAATTGTGGGTTGAATAGCAGACCATAAATTTAGCTTCCTGTTTGCTTCCTCTTATGTTTGCCTATTATTTTCACCATGCTTGGTGACTGTGGTGGTCTGCTATGTTTGGTTTTTATGTTTGTCCCCCAAGGTGTATATATCTTTTTTCATTTAAGCTTGTTGGTCTACCTCTTCAAATTTGAGGCATTAAAGCAAATGGCAAACCTTGTGCTTTTACAGGTCTGCATGTTGCGCTGACGATGTTTACTGGCTTTTTGGTTGGATATGCTGCATTCAGAGCTTTGTTCAATCACAGCGCTGTCATGGTACTCGCCAAGCTACTTATCTTGTTTCGATTCTACGGTCCTATAGGTTTCTACCCTTGATTGTGGCTTTAGGATACTTTTTGGAATCTTCAATAATCTATTAAAGTAGATCTGTGCTGGTCTCAATTTGCAGAATGCTGCAGGGGGCATCTTCGGACTGGTGTGTGCCATGCTCCTTGAAACGGTTCTTTTTATAATTAGAACCTCCAGCCAAAGCATTCCATCCTCATCTTTCACCTCAAAGCAAAAGAAACATCAGTAGCAACATATTTTCTCTGAAAAGGTTGCTTCCCGCATTTGTTTTTGTAACATAAAGAGCTCCCAAGCATAATATTCACTAGCATCACCTAACATAGCCTGAGTTAATTTTTTAGCATCCTTGTTGATGTAATTTGCTGTTATGTCTCCTTTTATGAATAATTAATGTCGATTTACCACAGGTTTTGCTCTTTACTTTGACAATATGATGCATTTTATTTTCATCTGGAAAGTTACATTCCGCTGCTTGAATTACTGACATTTCCATTTGGGTTGGTGTCTCTGTGCTCCAGGGGCCCACCTTTCAGAGATCTAAACCATTGATCTGGTGGGCCCAACATGGATGGGAGATTTTGCAAGAACTGCCCCATTTGGAAAAATCCCAGCTGTCCTATTTTTGGAATGCAAATGGATAGTAAAAAATTAGGCTAGTGATTAGAAGTCCATTCAGTGGTTGAGATCATCGTATTGTACATCTTCAACAGTATATTAGTATTGTCAAGCATAGTAATGCCTGAATTTTTAATAGGCATTTGGATTTATGTCAACCATGGGGGATCTTGGATCTTTTACACAGGTTGTGAAAAAGTAGAACAGCATGACTTGTACCATTCATCCGCTGGCCCCCCACTGTAGATGAGCTGTAGCCCGAACCTTGTATCAATCGGACGATCCTAACGATCAATTATGGGATTTTCGCTAGTTGAAAGTGGAGAACTGCTCATTCTTTGGTATTTGATTATTCATTTGCAAGCAACAACAGAATCAAGCTCAATCTTTTCAGTTGGGCGTTAAACCACTACTCTCTGACAGACTTCTCTGGAAACTGGAATGATATTCTGTGGAGCATGCCAAAGCCCATGCCTTCATTTTTTTCCCCCACCTCTAGGCTGTTGCTTGGTTGCTGGATTTTCTGTCTCTGAAGGGTTCTATTGTGTGGGGAGAGTGGCCTCTTTGGAATGGTGGGAATCCTTTCAGATGATCAAGGGAAGATCATCCTTACCTTCTTCGGTCTGATCCTAGCGGGTTCTGTCCTTTATGCTTCTGCAGAGATGGTTTATATGATTATAAGTCGTTTTCGGGAGTCTTAGGGTCATCTGCTGATGCCCTCAAATGGCTTTTAGGGGAGTACTGTTTCTTGGAATTTTCCCTGTACTTACTGGAGGTTAGTCTCTAGTTGCCAGGCTAAACATTCTGTTTCCTGAGCAGCCAGAGATCCTAAAGCCTCATGCTGTGGGTATTCTCCAGGGTTGAGTTATTTCTCATATGGTTCACCTAATCAATGGTACTGATGATCATGTACATGTGCCATGCATGAAGTGGAGATGGTGGGAACCATGAATTTCTGCCCACCATAATGCACAAGTCACAGTTGCACTTTTCAAAACCATTGCCTCGTTATTTCCTTTTCATTCTTGCACAAGGGTTAATTACTGGAGAAAAAGGGAAATACCCTTATTTATGTTGAATGTGCTGAAGATATCGAGGGAAATTTGAACTCTCCGGTATGAATGAATTTAAGATTATAATGGGTAATTTGGTGAATTACCAATAAAATGTCCTCTGTTGCAGATGTTTCTTATGCAAGAGAAAATTAGCCACACCGCACACTTTCAAGGAAGGCCTAATCATAGCCTGCAAAGTGGAACATTTTTTTTAGCTTCGTCATCATATTCAATCCCTGTGGTTAGAGTGGGCACTTGTTGGAAATATTGTTTATGCCAGCCGTACCTTCACCATCCAGTCTGCATTGCAATCCTGTTTGTTTCACAGGCTTGATCCTATGTTGTGGCCCCACTGAACAGTCTTTTTCAGGCCTCTTTGGGTGTTTGGATGTCTAGACGTTGGGACGTGGGGCCTGCCAACAAGAGCCAATACTGTTCACTGGGATGGAATATGATGACCATCAGATGGAACCTCAAAAACTTTACACTTTCAGAGCTATGATCGGTCCTTCCTCGAAAATGTGCTATGGTTAATTTTGGGTCCAGATGCTCCTGCATCAGTTTCGGAGCCCGTCAATAATTGGTCTTTCTTTTGCTTCTTCAGGGATTATCTGGGGATTGTCATATACTTCACCATTATAATAGCACCATTATAATAGCAATGGTAGAAAACAAGTCTTGCATGTATTGAAAATTTTCCTATGCCTAAATCATCTCCCTTTGTCAATTCTCGATTTTATTTTTTTGTCCTAACGTTTCAGGGGAGCTATTTTGTTCTCCTAATGGTAGGAGGTGGCTTTAGTCATGAATAGGCTTCTCCTAATCAATGTTCCAGTTTGCACATATTCAAGGTTGTAAGCTTTTACGTCGACCTTCTTTGTCGACGAGTACATGAGTTGATGCAGTTACCGGCAGTAGCGACATCCGTTTGATGGACCGTCTTCTTTCAGGTTTGTTCCTTGTTTTTTTATAGGAAACAACATTTTTTCGTTTCATGCCTACGAATTTTGTGAAAGATGAATATTATATTCCACAGATGTATACTGCTTTACATCATAGATATGCTTGTTATTTCAAAAGAAGATTGGGTACATTTTGCATAAATAATAGTGGTGTATCACAAAAAACTTACTATTGTTGTTGCTAGGCTGTTGTGTTGCCATTTGGTGCTGTCGGGGTGGAGTCCATCAACGGGCAATGTCTAATTTCAAAAGTTCGTAGTGAAGCCAGGCATCGTAGTCCATCCGGCAAAGATGTCAGCTTGCGGCATTCTCCAATCTTCAGAGAACGAAGGCATTGCATTTCTCCTTCCTCAATTCCTGACCATTTCTCCCAATTTAGCATGCGATAAAACTCCAACCTTTCCAACTTTGGGAACCCCTTAATCCCATTGTCCCCACAAAACTCACGGCCTACTTGTTTGACTCCATCCATTCCATTTATATCTAGATATTTGAGGTTTGGAAGTTGCCCCAGTGGTGGAAGATGCTTGCAATTTTTACAGCCGAGCAATCCCACTCTGACCAAATTGGAAAGCACTGGTGCTGTAATCCAGCTTGGAAAGCTTGCACCCACGTAACCCCATATCCCCAGAATTTTCAGGTTAATATGAGGTTGGAGTTCTTCAAAAACTATCTCTGCCCACTTCACTTGCTCTTCCTCAGCTTCTCCAGATGAGCTAAAACCATCTGATTCCCACCAAAGGCTCAAATAGTCAAGGTCTTCCTTGTTCTGTAAGTCAGCTTCTCTGGCCTCCTCCCTGTTTGCCACGTTCTTGAGGTTCTTTATCCTAATCATGCCTTTCAATTTTAAGTCTTTCAACTCCCGGATGCTGCTACACCTTTTACCTTTTCCCACGACAAATTGCGTCATGGTTTGGAGGGAAGTTAGCGTTCCCATCCTCACTGGCATGCATTTTAATGAGTTTACATCGTTGAGCTCGAGATGACGAAGGCTTATCATGTACCTCATGTTTCGGGGCAGCCTCTCAAGATGACTGCAGCCGTTGAGCTTCAGAGTCTGCAAATTGCAGAGATTGCTTATAGAACTTGGCAATGTCTGGACAGGAGTTCGATACAGATCAAGGTACCTCAGATGTTTCAAGTGGCCTATTGTATCAGGCAACCTTGTAATTTGGCTCTTACTCAAATCCAATGCACGCAAGCATCTGACATTCAAGAAAAGGTCTCGGGGGATCTTCTTGATGTCTATTTGAAATACGGAGGCATCATGTAATAGGAGAAACGTGCGCAATTTCTTGGCACTGTACGTAGCTGTGGGAATGGATGGTGAAACCATGTTGTTACAAATAAATGATGAATGGCGGGCCACAATAGGTATGTTGTTAGGCTTTCCGACCTCCATAATGAAGCTTTCGTTTCCTGCAACAGATTGTGCAAGATCATGCACAAGGTCATGCATCTTGCACTTGAATATATTGCCGTGTGAATCTTTTTTGATATCTTGGAAGAATGAGCGCCACAGTAGATCACTGAAATAGTCGTTGCCTACATCTTCCATCTCTTTTATCCCTTTATTGGAAATGAAACCCTCGGCCATCCATAACTGGATCAACTGCTTCTTTGGGATTTCATGATCTTTGGGGAATATGGAGCAATATGCAAAGCAAGCCTTCAGGTGTGATGGCAAATGAAAATAGCTCAACCTTAAAGCTGGCAAAATCGCATTCTCTTCTTCTTCTAAATCCCATATTTCGCTTTCCATGACAAGTTGCCACTCTCTTCTTGTTTTCTTGAATCGGACAAGGCTTCCTAGCGTCTTTGCAGCTAGCGGCACACCTCTGCACTTGTTCACAATCTTCTTCCCCATGGCGTCAAGCTCCTGACATTCCTCTTGATTTCTCCCTTCAAATGCTCTACAACTGAACAATGACCAGCAATCATCATCAG
Organism: Liriodendron chinense; assembly: GCA_003013855.2. Classification (NCBI taxonomy): domain Eukaryota; kingdom Viridiplantae; phylum Streptophyta; class Magnoliopsida; order Magnoliales; family Magnoliaceae; genus Liriodendron; species Liriodendron chinense. The sequence goes on along the minus strand of PVNU02000637.1, from coordinate 4,524,733 downwards.
ACAAGCCAGACAGATTGTATGGATGGCTTGCGCTCATAGCTGATGAAACCTTTTCACTGCGGGTAGTGATCAAAATTCTACTTCCCTGTGCTCCATATCTTAGAGGATTTCTCAGTTTGGCCCATCTCTCGTGGTTCTCATTCCAAACATCATCAAGAACAAGCAAAAATCTCTTCCTGTCCAATATTTCTCGGAGCCTTACTTGCAACGGATCCAAGTCCAAAAGGTCACAACTGTACATGGATGAAGATTGGATGATCGCCTTTGTAACCCTTCTCACATCAAAATCGTCGGACACACACACCCACATTCTCTTCTCGAAATGCTTCTCTACCCGCTCGTCGTTGTAGGCCAGCTGAGCAAGAGTCGTCTTCCCAAGACCCCCCATGCCAACAATAGCTGTCACCAGGACGTCTTCTTCTTCACTGCTGCCATCTAGTAACAACTCTACTATCTTCTCTTTATCAGCTTCCCTACCAAAGACTTCTGATTTGTCCACAAAAGAGCTAGTTTCTCTGATCTCAGCTGTCCCATGCTCGCCGCCACTCTCTTGCAAATGGAACTTAGACTTCTCCTCTGCGATCACATCTAACCTTTCCTGGAGCTCCTTTATCCTATGTCCCACCTTATGCCGAAATACAACTGGGTTCGATCCAAAACAAGATTGCGAGAAAGAAAGCACCTGTTTCATCGCCCCGTCTTCAGTTCTGCTCTTGATGCTTGACCGCAAAGCTTCCGTCGCACACTCGTCTATGATATCACCGGCATCATAAGCTACGTCTTTAAGCTTTTTGAGCCAATTTCTCACCACCTTATCATGTTTCTGTCTCTCTGCATCTTCAAGGACATCTCGAATGGTCGACAATGTGCTCGACAGCTTTTGCAGCTCTTTGTTAACCCCCCACATCAATCCAAATTCCCTTTGGATTAGGGAGTTTAAGTTCTCGAATACTACTTGGAGAAGTGCCTCTGCCATTCTTGGATTTTTTTTCCCCCTCTTTTCTTCTTTTCCATGTGTGGTGTACCAAAAATCAGAGCTGCTTGGGTTTTGTTGGATCTCAAACAAGGATTGTAGTGGGAAAGCCTTGCTTTGCTGTATGTTATTTCCACTCCCTTGGGGTCGGGAGCAGATTAGGTGCGGCCCTGACTGTGAGGCCCACATTGATGTATGTGTAGTATATCCATGCCGTCCATATGTTTTTCCAGCTCATTTTAGGAAATAAGACAAAAAAATGAAGCGGATCCAAATTACAGGTGGACCACACTATAGAAAACAGTGGTGGTTGACCGTTAAAAATTTCTCGTGGGACACAAGTTTTGAATGAAGCTGATATTTGTTTTCTCCCTTCATCCAGGTCTGCCTGACCTTATGAACAGATTAGATGGCAAATAGACATTACGGTGTTCCCTAGGAAGTTTTTATTGGTGGGCATTCAATCACAACTGTTTCCTGTACTATGGTCCCCCTGAGATTTGTATCTACCTCATTTTTGGGTTCGTGCCCTAAAATGAACTGGAAAAATGGATGGATGGCGTAGATATGCGACACATACATCAAGGTGGCCCCCACGTTCAGTGCCCTAAAATGAACTGGAAAAATGGATGGATGGCGTAGATATGCGACACATACATCAAGGTGGCCCCCACGTTCAGGGCCGCACCTTGTTGGCTGAAGCCGGGCCGCACCGAATCCGCTCCCCTTGGGTCTTCTCCGCGTGTTGACTTTGCCTTTTTATTTTTTTGCCCCTTACCGACTGGTTTAGTGGTATGCGGAACTACTGAAAATATAGTCCCTGCCACCTCAAACCATGGTTTTTTACTTTTAGTCTCGACTTGGATCAGCGATCTCGAGTCGAGCAGGGACTCGGGGGCAACTTGTGGTATTAAACTGGATTGCCTAGTTCTTGTTGGTGGAGCCTTTAAAGTATGTTGAAACAGGGTCTCACGATCGGTTGGATAGTTTGGCCGACTGGTCTAATTAATGGCTGGGCAGCAGTGAAGTCTCTAGACAGTCTGGGTGTCTTGATTATCGGTCATCAGGTGTTGCATGACCGACCAAGACCGGTTGGCCTTTTGAGGTGAAACGGGTCGAATTTTGAGTAGAACTCCCTGGACTCTTTTTGTCCACCAGCAACTAGTCATGGCCAACGATGATAGTGTTCTGCATAGTTACGTGGTTTTGCATAAATTGTTACTATCTTCAGTTTCTATCTTATAAATAGGATGCTAATTCGAATTTAGAGAGGGGTAAGGTTTCCTAATTGGTATTAGGGTTATTGAGAGAGTTTTTGGTGAGGAAAAGTGCTTTGTTATTTTTTGGGGTTCCACTGTGGGTAGTTCATCTTTGTAATCTTTTAATCCATGGTGCAATTGTCGCTTTGTGCTGTAGTTTTTCCCTGTAAGGTTTTCCATGTAAAAATCGAATTGTCTCTACATGGTTGTGTGTGTGTGCAATTAATTGTCGTGTGGTGATCATTTGATTTTTCTTGATGCTTCCACTGATCGAGTAATTCCAATAGTTTCAAGTTCATGTCGAATCGAATTAGTCATACCAAACTCAGACAAATCTTAAAACCAGGTCTCTGTGTAGGCTTCGTACGTGTTGATAGGGACCCTCTATCGGTGTGATAGCTTGTCGTGGGAGCCATTCCCATTGGGTTCCACTGGGTTTTGTAGGGTGGGCCATGTATATGGTGGAGGTCTAGGGAACTGCTTGTGTTGTCTTGCCACCAAAACTGAGGGATCTTTTAGCCAAGCAGCCGGTTTCCCGGCTTCGACTTTGTTCAGTGTAGGAAAATCATTTTTCCACTTGGGCATGCGGTTGAAAGGTGCACCTGAACACACCCAACACCAGCTCCCGCCTGCTGATGTTTAGGGCCCGTTTGGATTGTAAGTTGCTTAAGATGAACTACTTTTCAGAGAAGTATCTTGGTTTCTACTTATTAAGCAGATGAGTACTGTTTCGCCAACAACATACTTCATCAGCATTATCAGCCAAAATATAGAAAGACAAGTTTGTTTTTCAACAACACAAGTATTTCTCCCTCATGACGTATGGAAAGTGGGACACTGGTTCCAGATGGTCCATTAGCAGGTCCTGTCCGTCGGATGAAAATAACACCATAACCAAGATGGATTCAGTAGAAGATTGGTTCGGTATGGTTTTCAACCAAAGGCGCCGTACTGACATGACTAACAAGCTCAACAACCCTTATCTAACGGCGATACATGCCAATGTGCAGGATCCGAGTCACTAATGAGGTGGGCCCAATCACTCATAAGTAGACCACACAAGCATCACGCATCAATTTTTTAGTCATCCATTTCTTTTGCCAAGTGCGTCCCGCCATGAGATTAGACTACAACTGATATTGTAGCCCAGTTGATGTACACGATACAATCAACCTGATTAGCGGCTTAGATCTAACAAAGTACACAAGTGTGGCAGCGTGAACTTAGGAAGGCTTTCTGGGATCCTAGATTCGTACTCAAGTGCTTCCGTGGGAGCACAGAAGCACGTGCATGTGGCATGCTGCCACGTGTATGTTTGTTGGATGTGCGGTGGATTTTACACCCTAATAAGTACAAAAAAAGAAGGACCCATCAAGATGTGTTGCGATTTAATCCAATGGTAGTGTTCACGTCAACCGATTTTGTATGCCCACGAGAAGTTGGGTTGCAATCAACCTGCTGTGTTACTTAAAAAGATGAAAGAAATAAATTGTTTTGGAAAGTTAAAAAAGTAAAAACAAATTGTTAAAATACTAATGTAATTTTCAGCAAATAAGTGGCTGAAATTAATTTTTAACCAAACTTATTTATCCTAGACAAGTAACTTAACCCCTGTCATTAGCAAGAAAAGTTACTTATCTAGCTGGGCCCATTTGGATACCACCAAATAAGTTACTTTTTCCACTTAGAATAGTAGATAAGTAACTTATTTGAGATAAGTTTGGTTTATAATCAATTATAAGTAACTTTTTTACTTAGAGTTAATCACTTCAGCTTAGTAAGTAAAAACCATAATAAGTTACTTGAGACATAAGTATCTTATTTTAAGTAACTTAAGATCCAAACACCCCTTTAGGGCCCGTTTGGACCGTAAGTTACTTAAGATATGCTACTTATCTGATAAGTAATTTATCTTGGTTTCTACTTAATTAACAAATAAGTATGTTTGGCTAACAACATGCTTATCAACAAAAAAGCAGAAAAGCATGTTTGTTTCCAACATCGTTCCTCAAAGTCTGTTTGGCCCCTGCACATCCACCATCCATCATTTGGGGCCAACCTTTGGTGTGGATTGTTCATTGTGTGGGCCCCGCCTTTGATGGGGCAATACATCATGTGGGGCCCACCTTGGATGTGGGCCATTTGCACCGTTCTTTATGTAGGGCCCACCTTTGATGTTGGACATCCATCAAGTGGGCCCACCATCAATATCCACTGCCCATCATGTGGAGCCACCTTTAATGGGGATCGTCCCAAATGTGGGGGCCACCTCTAATGTGGGCCGTCCATCATGCAGGGCCTGCCTCAGATATGGGCCACTCATCATTAAGGCCGACCAATGGTGGGCGTCAATGACCACTGTTTCTGAGGTGTAGTCTATTTGAGATTGGATTCTATTTCATTTTTGGGATGGACCAACAAGGGTGGACGTTGTAGATTTCATGTGCACAGCATGTGGCCCCACTACCAAGTAGGCCACTCAAAACTAGTTGGAAAGCAGATGAATGGCATGAGTAAAACACATCACTCTGGGCCTAGGGAGGTTTCAATGGTGTCATCATTATCACTGTTGCTTCCTGATGTGGGGTCCACCTAACGTTTAGATCTGTCTCACATGCTAGCCCCACTCACATCCAAACCAAACCAGATGGACAACGCAGATCAAATATATCGTAGTGGGCCCAGCAAGCTGGATGGTCAACGTGGTTGGGCTGTTGCCACAAAAATCAGCACTTTTACAGCTATGGACGAGCACCTCTTGTTTCAGTGGTGGTGAAAAAGTAGAAAAGCAAAATAAAAATATTGAAATGCTTAACTGATTTTCAACAAATAAGTAATGATCATTATTTATTAACCAAACTAACTTATCTCAAATAAGTTACTTAACTGGTGCCATCAGCAAGAAAAGCAACTTATTTGGTGGTATCCAAACGGGCAATGTGTGGGAGCACGCAGTTCATCCGGCAGAATTTGCGGTGAAAGTGGTCATCAATCCCTAAAATCAGGCCATTCTAGTCATCAATCCGGTGGGTCACATGAACTAAAAATTGGATGGCTTGCGAATTGATGGACAATGGCCCACGTTCTTGTCCAAAAATGCCATTGATGTCTTCCCCAAGGCCCCGTCTCTCAGATCTAGATGTCTTCTCTAAGAAACCAGGACGACTGTTTGTCATGTGTGCCCCAAATGTAAAAGGTAACTGGACCGTTGAGTGTAACTGACCAATGGTCCAAATTCATTGAACGAGTCTGGTCCTTAAACAGAGGGATGAGCCTATGGAGTGGCTTGGACGCCTTACGTGTAAACAGCTAATCTCAATTTCGCTTTCCATTCCTCACCCAGGAGATGAAAACTGTTTACCTCATCAGGTGGACCACACATGCACTGAATCGAGACATAATAAGTTTTTGTAACGTGGTAAAGCCCACATGATGAATCGTACATTTTTCTTCTTCTTTTTTTCCTTTACTCGGTTCTGTTGAGATGGTTACCAACTTTGCGGCCTGGGCTGGCTTGCCGGCTTGGACCGAGTCCTGCCTGCTTCGTGCCATGTGGGGCTGTGCCTTGAGGCCTGTGGATTGAATCGGGGCTAATTTGTTGTGCCAGATAGCTAATTTGGCTGCTGCATCTGCTGAAACGCAGGGCAAATAACACTTCACCCGTTTGCATGGACCCGGGCCAAGCCCCATTTTTTAGTTTGCTGTGCTGGGCCTGGACTCGTTTTTAGTTTATAGGCTGGAAGACGGTTTGATTCAGCTAGAGAAAGTCTCATGAGTATACAACAGTGAGAAAGCAGAAAAGCATAACACTGATTATAGTTTTCAAAGGCATAATGCATGATTTTGATTGATTTTTCCAGTAGAGTTGTCAATTCAGCGGGGCGGCCTGTTGGCATTATGCCCTAGTGCGACCTTAACCAGGATTGGGTTCGTTTTAGGCCCATGGGTTGGCCTCAGGATGACGTTTTATCCCCGAGTCCTGTGCTGAGCAAGAACTTGGGCTTGTCCCTAATTTCGGGGCCCCTAGCTGGGTTGGTAATAAATTTCAAGCCTTCTACATCCCCCCGCCGCCCCCCCCCCCCCCCCCCCCCCCCCCCTTTTTTTTTTTTTTTTAATTTTGCAATCCGTGCTCATGATTGCCCTAGTAACAGGCAAAATTCAACGGTTGGGGTGATTTTGACTGTCGAGTTGGTACAATTTTAGGCGATTTCTCATCTCCGGTGGAAAGAACCCAATGAGTGGTCTGGATATAGCGTATGTCGTCTGTATGGTTTTGATCGCTCTATCCAATATATGGCCTGCCGTGTAAACAACACAGTTGGAAAATTTGTTGCTTTGGAAGAGTTCTTTCATGTCAGCAGCACTCAGCAACGTTGCTTCGCTCATCCTTGGTGGATCCACGTGGCTGCATGGTAGGATGATGACCATCCATCTAGGGGTTTTATACTACAGATGGGCCACAATGAACAAGATGGTCTTGTTGTTGGCCTTCAAAGTTTAAAAAGATGGTTGAAAACAAAATTAGTGTATGGTCCACATTCAATGAAAAGAAATGAGTTGATCAAAACCTATCCTCTTTAAAAATTTCACATAAGTGTGAGATTAACATAGCAAGTAAGTGGAGAAAAAGGAGAAATTAAAATGAAGAAGATACACGTCCTCTTCCTAAGCCATAAGCCTTGAACTAAAATTGATAACAATTGAATGAAATGTGTTTACAACGCACCTTAAAATTAAAAACTAAAAGTTCCAAAATCATTAAACTTAACTAAAAATGATAAAGACATCTAATATAATCTTTAATTTTGCATCCATAAAGTGAGAGAATTCATGAGAACCTCTGCCAGGGGTTGCAATGAGTCAGGTTGGCTCACCGGTTGACTTCACAGACCTGCTTCTAAGTAGGGTGGGTGGATTGAGTTCAGGTCGGTCAGTGTCAACTTGAGCTTGAACAATCTTCTAAATGGAGATCTGCAACCCATTACGTTGTGGCCTGATCTAACCCACTTAAAATTCATTAAGCTTGTGTGCTACCCATCCCATCTAACTATAATCAGGTAGGGCTAGACCAACTGGACCCGACTTCACTTAAGAATGTAACATGGGCTAAAGGTATCCCCAGCCTAACCCAACCCAATTAGTAATTGCATGGAAACTTACATACATCACATGGATGTAATGTATCCATACTTACCATCTATTAATTTCTTTTGGGTTTTGGATTTTGGGTTGGGTTGGGTTGGGGTCCCTTGATAAACCATATGGGTGGGCCGGGTTGGGTTAGGCAGCGTTCAACTTGTGCCCCACCCATTTACTTAAGTGGGCTACATTCCCAATCCAAGTGGGACCCACTCTCATTTAGCTTGGCCCAAACCCACCTTAAAAGCTGGTTGGGTTAGTTGACTTGGGGTTGACTAGACCCATTGTCACTCCTACTTCTGAGAATAGTTTGCAAAATGTGGCATGACAAAATACACACACAAGAAATGACCAGGTTTAATTCAATCAAAATACAAAAATGCAAAGAATACAAAAACAGAGCTGATTCTATAAATTGGAATGAAGAAAACGGATATAAGCAATAGGTATATATGGGTGATTAAATAGTGGGTTAATATTGTTCTTTGCCTCTCTTAAAGCCTGCCTTTCAAGTATGCCTCATATAGATTGACTTGCCTCTACTAAAATCTTTCACTATTTGTTTAATTACATTAATGTTGGCAACTCTTGATTTTTATTTTTAAATTGGCCTCCAAAGTTTTCTTTGTATAAAATGTGTTTGTGTGTGTGTGTGTGTGTGTGTGTGTGTGTTTTCTTTCTTTCTAGAAGTGCTCAATTTTGGTTTGTCCAAGAAAATGAATCTTTTTTTTACTTCTGTAAAATATGGAGTCTTAAATGTTTTGTTAATTATAAGAGATTTTCTTTCATTTGTAAAATAGAGAGTTTAGAAGGTTATATATATATATATATATATATATATATATATATATATATATATATATATATAGTAAAATAGAGAGTTTTGAAGGAATTCTGCTAACTATACTTCTAAGGCAGGTTTAGGCCAAGCTAAATAGATCATGCTCAAGTGGTGCTAGCCCTACCCAACTCGACCCACTGATATAACTTATCAATGATTTGGCCGGATGATCAACCCGAAACAATGTGTAGAAGATGTACCATAAACAGGGCAAATGGACGTTTAGTCCATATTCCATTCCGAAACCCAAGGTCATGTTGGGTCGGGTCGAGTTGATTGAGCCCAATATGATTAAAATTAAATGGGTTACGTTGGGCTAGGGCTTGATGGATTTTAAGTAGAATGGTCGGGCTTGGGCTTGATCGGTTTCAAGTGGACTGGTTGGACCATTGGGTAAATCGGGCATGATTTCTTGGCCCCAATAGTCAACGGGTAGGGCTCAGGCTGACGCACTACCGTTCACACTTAATCCTCAGCTGAGGATATGGTCAACATCTTCTTTGCACAAATGAGACCATTGTTCGGATGTCCAGAGTCCACAACATTCTGCTGATGGGTCCTACTCCAGGCGGATCATATCCCATAGTTTAACTGTAATTATTTTAAGATGAACTCATTTTCAGGCGTCCTTACAAAAAGAAATACATCACTGGTCCCTACTCAACTGAGCAAGGACCAAACTTTGAAGGCCTAGAATCTTCTAATTGTGGGGGATGCTCTAAAGTGGACGGTGTGGATCACTTAATCATGGTCTTCCCTCCTACAAGCTAAAAACTTGAGAATACCGTGCATGTCCTTAAGTAGAAGATCATATTAATGCATCGTATCTTTGGGTAGGAGATCATATATCATAATATATATCCTACTGCCTGCCCTTTCTAAACTCATCTGGCACCGCAACAAGACAAAAGCTATGAGATACACGTTGGTGGGAGTGCAAGGGTTGTGTCATGTGTGGATGGCAGTAAGTTGTATTGACTTTCACCTACTTTCTGTTTGGATGCAAGCTTGGATGTAAGCGAAGAAAGATAGAGATTCTCTTCTTTATAAAGCTGGTGCATCTCTTTCCTAACTTTTGAGATTCTATGAATGTAACTGTTGTACTTGTTTAAATCTATTTTTTGGCACACCTACGTGGGCAAACAACAGATTGCCACATGTCATTATTATGAGCTTAATAATAATAAAATTGTACTCGCACCGATGATATCTTTTGCCACTTTTCCTTAAGTGACATGCCTCCCTTCATAAATCATATTGTTGAACTACATAAATTCTAAGTTTGGAGTCAAGTATGACTTTAGCACGCCACTACATTCTAATCACACATGTAAATTGAATACAAGCTCTCATCTGAACATGTAGCCTTGTATTTGATTAAATTATGCGAACAATATTTAAAATCCCTTACAGATAAATAAAAACACAAGCTTTAGACATGTTTCTAAGCATAATTTTGTAAATAGTTAATCTTCTCTTCCTCTAAACACTATCTATAAGTGGCATGCAACTCATTTAACTCACAGGCATTCAAACGGCTCATAAAATATTAGAAATACCATTGTCCTAAATGGTAAATTGTAAAAGATAGATCAAACAACAAAGGTGAAGAATGCCATCTCCAAGGCGAGCACAAACACACCACATGTGACATGTGGCGCATGTGTGTGGGATCCAGATGCTCAACAGACGGTCCCCTAATGCACGTTTTCTATCTAGAAAGTCAAGCTCGCTCTCTCTGAACCATCGGTTACCTTGTAAGAATGCTTGACCCTATGAATGTTGTGGATACCACACATGAGGCATAGGAGTAGAGTCTACATGAACTGTGCATCTGATCTACCCTGTCGGTCCCGTTCTGCCTCTCACGCTCAAGGTAGAAGCCAAAACTCAGGGTGATCCAAAACTTCAGTGGGCTACAATGTAGTTAACAATGTAAAATCATGCCTAAGGCCTCTAAATTCATGTAGTATGGCCCACTTAGGTTTTTAAATGGCCAGATTTATTTATTTATTTTTCTTTTAGCACATATAAAGCATAATTGCGAAGGTACCGTGGAAAAACACTCGGATTATAAATGTAAGTGAGGCCAAAATACAAAAGAAAATGGCTAAAAGGCTAAACAAAAACTAAAAATAACAGATGTAATTCTACAATATAATTATTCCACGAGACAGCAATGCAGACCTTTTCTTTCTTTCCGCTTACCTCTCTCCAACTCATACAAAGAACACTCAGAAGATGAATGTCATGGAGTACCTCTCTCTCTACGTATAACCCTTCTTATATGGACAGATCATGTGACAAGATATTAGCTGTCGCAAAAGACAAAGAGAGAGCAGGAAACAAGGGACAAACGTCTCCCAGTGGGGGCTGGGGGGGGGGGGGGGAGACATCAGCACTCAAGACGGTGCATCTCCATCACCACAAGAGAAGGTTCTATTAGTTGGGTGTCCTCTCCCAACTGTTTCTTACGATTTGACCCATCTAATTTATCTCTGGGGCTGATTTTTTGCCCCATGACCAAACATCATAGGGAACATCTAACGGACAGGATGGATCCGATGCACAGTTGATGTGGGCCCCACGGCATCCCAGTGCTACAAGAAGTTGGGGTGGTACCAGTACCATATGAGCGCACTTCGTGAGGCTGGAAGAAGATATCATTTTGGTAAGATAGGGTTGATGGCGGTCCCTTGTCATCTTCATAACAAAACATATCTTCTTCTATTTTTTAATCTTTGGATGGGATTATGTTATTATATTATATGCACAAACTTACAAACGTACACTTGATTTTTTCTTGTTTCTTTAACACTTAAATATCTCCGCGAAAGAAAAAATGCGCCACCATTAGAGTAACTACATGTAGGGATGTTCGTTAACGTACCTGTTGGTGGTGGAACACAGTTGGATATCACTCCAAAAGGATGATTCCAGCCATCCATCATTGCCGTCTATTACTATAAGATTTGTGTGATTCAGATAGTACATAACTCTACTCAGTGTGATTTTAAACAGAAGGGCATTTACAGATCGAACTGAATAGATGGACGGTCGAGATCTACCGCACTACATGCCTGACGTTGAGTGGTGGCGGACGAACACCTTTTCCGATCCCCACGAAGGAAAGCCTCCACTCATCTTATAGATAGCGACGTAATTAAGAGCTAATCTCTCTGCATGCGTAGTAAAAGAACTTTGATACTCCAGCAAAGTGCTATCTTTGATACTCAGGCACTAAGGAATCCTACACATGGAATAAAAGTACTGTGAGACCCAATCTAGATGGCTCATAAATCAATAACCAAGCTGATGTGATTAACTGCTAGCGATTGTGGGGCATTTACTGCACGGTCCATATTCCCCTAACTTGCGCCCATTAACCAGAGATTAACGTCGTTGAATTAATTTGATTTTTGACAATGATCTATCTATAGTGGGTCCCACAATATGGGCGGTTTAATTGAGTTGATGTGGGCCATATGTACATTTACCGGGTAGTTGCGCATCAACTATGGCTCTATGCCAGAGTATCAAATAATTCCGCACATTGTCTATATCTTGGGGGCGCGTCGGCCGTCCATTGTAAGCATTCTTGTTGCTTTTCTATCAACAAATATCTTGGGAAAGAAATATATACTGTGCCTATAGAGGCAAAGAGCTTTCTCGCATCCGTATCGTGCACCGTACACGTGCATATATTATATGATGATCTGGGTCATCCAACCTATGGGTTCCACAGATAATTGGCCACTAAGAAGATTTTTCTTGATCAGACAATACTAACCATCCAATAAATGTACGATTTCTTATCAAAGAGAGGGTCCAGGTCCAACGGGTTTTAAGTCACTTCCCACCCAGTAGATAACTTCTACAGTTTCGTGTGCCTGCTTAGTTGGCCCATCATGAGAATCACCTTGTGCAGACATCTGCCACATCCACTAACGAGTGGACCACACTTGTATTTTTATATGTCGATGGATATATATTGTTCTCATAGTGTGGCCCACCTGATGAGTAGATAGGGTTGATCTTTGTACTTTGTGATCCTCATAGTAAGGCCAACCTATTGGAAGGGTTGGATTTAAGATGCACTTACCAGGTTAGAAGTTATTTGATGGGTGGACTGTACCTATGGTCCAACCGATTGGACTTTGAGATGCTCTCCAGTGTCCATTTGTAGACAAAGGTTAGAGGGGCTAAATCGTCTAAACGGTGTGATTCTTGATCTATAGCCCATTCACCGTCTGACGGAATGAACGGTCCCCATCTCTTCCACGTATGCCACTTGGGAGCCGGGCTTCTGTCTAATAATTCCACTTCAAAGTTCAAGGATACGTGATATAAAAAGGAATATAAGTGTACCTCACGTGTCAACAAGGGTGGCAACAGGCCCAGCTCTGCGAGGGAGACCAGGCTTGGACCTATTAGCTGGGCCCATTAAGCCAGGCTCGCACTTGGGTCATCTTCACAGTTCACCCGACCTGGTCTAGCACAGACCTCATGTGTACATGTATTCCATTCCATGTGCCTACAGTAGCGATCATAGTTTGAAAACTCACAGACTGGAGCCAGCTCAATGGTCTGCCTGGTCAGGTTAACTTGAGGGCTTGAGCCAGCTCAACTCTAATTAAAAGTATTATAGATGAGTAGATATCTAAAATAATTAGAAATAGTATAAGTAATAGATGTATTTTCATGGAGCTGGTAAAGTCTCTCTTGCCACCCATGAACCGTCGGCTAGGCTTGTTGTTGCAGACACTTGATGTGTAGACACGTGGCATATAGTAACTCAAATTAAACCACCGTGATTGTGGAACCCACTGTTCGCGAATTCAGATTGGTCGAGCAATCCTAACCTTGGATTTGTAAAGAAGACTTAGTTGTTGATACAGGGGCATGGAATATATTTTATTTCAACTAGGGTTTGTTTGGATACCACCAAATAAGTTATTTTTTAACTTATGTTAAGTGATTAAATTACTTTATTCACGTAAGTTGATTTGGTAGACATCATTATAAAAGTTACTTATGTCCTAAAAAGCTACTTATCTCAATAAAATATCTTTTCCTTTTAACTTTTTTAATTATTATTTTTCTAATTCTCTCTCACCATAATGCCAAAGGAGGTTCCCTTTCACAGTCCAAGTCAAAGGTTTTACATGATGGACTGTCCACGTCAAAGGTAGGGCTCACATGATGGACCGAGGTGAGCCCCACATGATGAATGACCCCATCTTATTGTAGGCCCACTTAATGAATGGTCTTCATCACCAGTCAGCCCATGATGATAAATAATCTATGTCCAAAGTAAGCTGGTACGATGGACAACCCACTTCAAAGGTGGGCTCCGAATGATGGCCAGTGTACATTGAAGCTGGGCTCACATGATAGATGACCCATATTGAGGTGGCCCCACATGTTGGACGGTCTACATCAAAGGTAGGTCCTTAATGATGAATGACCCACATCCAAGGTGAGCCCCATGATGGATGATTCACATCAAGGTGGGTCTCACATGATGGACGATCAACATCAAAGGTCAGCCCTAATGATGAGTGGTCCATATCTAAGATGGGCCCAGCATGATGGATGGCCCACATAAGAGGTGGAGTTCACATGATGGACGGTCCACATCAAAGGTGGGCTCCACATGATAGGATGTGGATATTGAAGGTAGGCTACACATGACTGGACAATAATATTGATTATGGCCCTACATGTGAATAGTACACATTAAAGGTAGGCCTAACTGATGAATAGGCCCACATCATTGGTACGTGATTTTTCTCTTTTTCATAATAGAATATATATTTGCCCCAAACAACCTGCGACAAGGCTGGCTGGATGAACAGTATATCTAAGATCACCATGCTCTATGGATCCTAGGAACATCTGAACTGAAACTCGGTCATCTGATCTGGCCACTATAGCCTTAGTTATTTGCGTGCAAGTTTGCAAAGTCTTGGTAATTTCTGAGCTATAATGATTATCCATCACCCTGTGGCGCCGGAGTATTAAAGCTATTGATTATGAAAGTACGGAATGATAATGATCTAGTGTAGGAGTCGCCCATCACTATATAAGTCGCGAGACTGGGACCCACTATATATTTATCACCCCATTTTTTCTGATCTTTTACAAGGTGATGATAAGTTGGATTCACATCTCATCACCTTCCCATCAAAATTTGGACGTCAGTGGTGGGCAACTCGCACGCCGATGCTTGGAATGGGGTCCACCACTAAATTGTGAAACAGGGTTACCACGTTGAAAAGACAGGCCCACAGAAATAAACATAAACGCGCGGACGTTCGACTCGGCTTCTGTAGGGAGCCTTTCACTACCGAGCTCGGTACCGCAGTTCAAAAGCTCATTTCCTCAAATGAGCTCTGTTAACCCATCATGATGCATGTGTTTTATTCACGCTGTCTTTTCATTTTACATAATTTTAGGAAATCATTCGAAGGCAGATCCAAATTTCAAGTAGACCACACCACAAGAAAAGTGGAGATTCAATGCCTACCGTTGAAACTTCTTGTAGGCCGCATAAGTTTTGGATCAAGCTAATTTTTATGTTTTCTTAATCCATGTTTACGTGACTTATTGAACAGGTTGGATGGAAAATAAGCATTGCCATGGGCTTCAACCGTCGGTGTCACTATCCCCGTTGCTTCCTGCGGTGGTCAACTTGAGCTTTATTTCTGCCTTATTTCTTTTTTTTTTTAAGCTCATATCCTAAAATGAGCTTGTAACATGAATGGACGATGTATATATAACACATACATCATGGTGGGCCCACAGAGCTTTTCAATAGGAATGAACGGTGTAGATATAACACATTCGCCATGATGCGCCCACAGAGCTTTTCAGCACGGACTAGCGCCGACCTCGGCTCTGGAGGGGTCAATACCGAATCCGAGTCGGAGGACGAGAGCATTTCACTGGGCCTAGGAGATATCGTGTTTCAACGGGCGTCGAAAATAACAGGGGTAATATGGTCATTGTGGAAGTTGGGTGACATTTCGCCAATTCGGAGGAAATAATGGCTCCTATCCACTGGAAGCGGATTGCGTCCTGAGTAACTCAGTACGCTGAGTGTACTGAATACTGAGCAAACCCTGAGGGGTCCACCGTCATTTATGTATTTCATCCACTCCGTTAATCCAGTTTGAAAGATAATGTTATGGCTTGAGAAAAAAAATGAAGTATATAAAAAGTTTAAGTTGACCACACCACAGGAAACAATGTAAATTGATTCTATACCGTTGAAAAATTCGTGGGGGACGCGGAAGTTTTGGATTAAGCTGATATTTGTTTTTTCCCTTCATCAATGTCTTTGTGATCTTTTGAACAGGTTGGATGACAAATAAACATCACTTCCGGCCCTACAAAGGTTTCAACGGTGAAAATCATTATACCCACTTTTTCTTGTGGTATGATCCACCTGAGTTTTGGATATGCTTCGATTTTGGTTTCAACCCCTTAAATGATCTGGAAAATCGGATGGACGGTGTAGATAAACTACATACATTTACTGTGGGCCCAACTGAGTTTACTCAGTACGATAAGAGCGTCCTGAGTAACTCAGGACGCAATCCGATTTCCTATCCGCTTAGCTGCAGCAGGTTGCAAGTAGAAACGACAACTTCGAATAAAACAATCCGATTTTGCCGGACTGGAAATCCTCTACCACACCCGTTTACAGAGTGCGTAAAACATCCAAGTTCTGTGGGACCCACCATTCTGTACATGTGACATCCACTCCGTCCATCAGGTTATATCATGAACTCTACGCCTTTGAAAAAGATCGTAGAGATAGAAAACTAAGGTGGGCCCCACCAAAGGGAAGAATGGGGATGGAATACCATAAAAAACCATAGGCTTGTGTATAGGGCCACTATAGTGTTTTCCATCTTTCATCAAATCCGTTAATCAGGTGTAACTCACCAGAATGAAGCAAAAATACAAAAAATCAGCAGATCTAAATCCTATACGGGCTACAAATTGTGAATTTGTAGGTTTTAGCGTATTCTTACAGAGATCTAATTGGTGTGGTCCCATATAATTCTTCGAACATTCTTACATTTTTTATTTAATTTCAAAATAAGGTATCTAAGATGATTGACGGATTAGATTAACATATACAACATGGAAGATGCTACAGAACTAATGCTGGGTAAAGCATGTGTGTAGTAGACGATATGGACCCCGTTTCACTGGCATGCTTTTGCTGCTTAGTGCTGAGAGAGTGATGGCGGCTCTTTCACCTGTATCCAGAGCCAAGGTATGATGGCGTCATCAAAGCATGGACCTCCATTCTCTCAACATGTGTCATTTCGTTCCATCATGTACATCACGTGACGATGATTGCGAAATTCGTGTCAAGTGGGACCCTGTGAGGAGCCAATCACTGACAGAGCTTTGGAACATAACATCCAAGGGCGGATGGATAGTTCTACAAGGACTGACTGTAGCCGTTGGATCCGGGGACACTTTGCAGTAACTTTGACACATTTGTATGATGGGCTTCACTTTAGATGGCAGTATCCAAAATAAGTTCGAGATTGAGAGATTTTCTTAGTGGACCACAAAATAAACTTAAAGGAGAAGATTTAAATGATCAAAGGGTTGAAATATTCTACTCCCTGAGTGGATTCTTTTGAGTATCCTAATAAACGATTAGCTAGGCCCATCGTATAAACAGTCTGGATCATTTATACTCGACTTCAGGTCAACAGATACAGTTCGGAGGTACCACACAATAGCAATGAGTCCGGGTGTAATGCAGCAAACTTCCCGTCACGTGACTCTGCCTGTTACTGTACTGCATCGCTATTCGCCCATTTCGCTTGAGCCACGTGCGGATCGAGTTTCCCGTTTGCTGTCGTGTTTCTATTCTACTGGACAGAATGTTGAGGAATCATGAGATCCTCGGCCTAGTATATACACTTCCCTATAGGAAACGCGAGTCTCCGAAACGCCCTCGGGCTTAGAGAACTCTTGCGTACCTCCCGCGGAGATAGCTTTCTCGAACGTGGGGAAAGCGGACTAGCTGTTACACTCGGAACAGCATTGTGGGTGTTACCCTAACCTACATGAGGTCTATATTGATGTTATTTTACATATCTACGCCGTCCATGTGTTTTTAAAATTCATTTTAGGACGTTATACAAAAACCTAACAATATGAAAATCTCAAGTGGACCACACTAGAAGCAGTGATGAATGACCGTTAAAAGCTTTTTGTAGGCTACAAAAGTTTTAGATCAAAATAAAATTTATATTTTACCTTCATCAAGATTTTCTTGACATTATCAACAGGTTGGATTGCAAATAAACATTACAAAAACCTTAAAATGGGCTCTTTGAAATTTTTAATGGTGCCGCACTCAATCATCACTGTTTCGAGTGTCATGATCCACCTGAGATTTGGATCTTCATAACTTTTGGATGCCCATCCTCAAATGGGCTGTAGAAATGAATGGACGGTGTGGATATACAAAATATCACCCATGTGGGCGACACGGCAGGGGTAACACCTACTAAGCTGTATCTCAGATAAGACATCGCTCGGGGAAAAGGGGATTTTACTGACATAGCCTTGAGTGTGGCTATTTTTACTAAAAGTCCAATTTCTGGTCCAGCTCATCCTTCTTTGCCTTTTCGTGAGAACTTGAAAATTTAATGTCTAGAATGAATCCACCGTACTCGGTGGAAATCGTCAATGCTAAGGGAGAATCCACAGTGGGGTATTCTCGGCTAAAAAGTTTTTCAAATTATCATCAAAAGGCTAAAAAATGATGAGACCAACAAGAAATTAGACTTAGTAAAAATAGCCACACCTAAGGGTTATTGACGTAAAAATCCCTAGAAAAAAAAGACTCAACTAAAGATAGGACACATATTGCGTCCGACCCTAGTTGAACCCTTAAGCGTCCGACGAGATATGTGTTGGGGAGATATGTGTTGGGGCCCACCGTGATGTATCTATTTATCCAAACGGTCCGTCCCTTTTCTAAGATCATGTTAAAACATGGTGCTATAAAAATGCACCCAATCCAAGGCTCTAGTGGACCACACCATAGATGACTTTTGCCTTTAATGCCACTTCAATTTCCTGCTTTGTGCATTTAATAGACATTTAATGCAACACAAAGCTTACTATTTGGTGTGGTCCACTAGAGCATTGGATCTGGATCATTTTCGGCCTATACCTTAACATTATATTAGAAAAGGGATGGATGGTGTGGATAAATAAATACATCACGGTGGGCTCCACACAGATCTGGTTGGATGCTTAAAGTTTTGATCCGGGTGGGATGTAATCCACGTCCTTATAGATATATACACAGTTTAAATTTGGACGTGGATTGCGTCTAAACTTAGTAATGGACATCCACGTCCAAACTTAGTACGAACGCAAAGCGTCCAAATTGAGCTATGGAGGGGTCCATTGTGATGTATTCATTTATCCACTTGGTCCATTCCTTTGCTAAGATTAGGCCGACCACATGAGACCAAGAATGAGGCAGATCCAACGATGAGGTCGGCCACACCAAAATACTGAGCTCGATTGTATTAAATGCAAGGTTCATCTCTGGGCCGACATGAGCATTGGATTTGCCACATTCTTGGTCACATGCCTTAAAATAATCTTAGAAAAGGAATGGACGGAGTAGTGTTCGCTCCCTAAGTGTAGGGTTACGATGTAGTAATAATTCAGTAGAGACCGAGATCGAATTCATGGACTAACTCAGGAATTCGCAAAATTTCTTAAAACAATTTTAATTGAGATCAAACTACAATAAACTGGAATTTGAATGTGGAGGAATAATCTGTAAATTTGAGATGAAATTAACAATCTAAAGAAGCTACTAGGGTGCCAAGGATCCACTTGTAGCTATCTTTCATGCATAATTCGCTTTGGTTTTTCAATTACACAACTAGAATCAAAATCAAATCCTATCTAGTTGAATTATAGAGCGATTAATTCAGCAAAACAATCTGTCATATGTGTGGTTCATCAACATGATTCCCTCAATTC
Source organism: Liriodendron chinense (assembly GCA_003013855.2). Classification (NCBI taxonomy): domain Eukaryota; kingdom Viridiplantae; phylum Streptophyta; class Magnoliopsida; order Magnoliales; family Magnoliaceae; genus Liriodendron; species Liriodendron chinense. Next base: position 4,505,472 of record PVNU02000637.1, on the reverse strand, counting down.
AAGTTGGGACTTGGGCATACTCAATTGCATAGGCCAATCCTAATTCCAATAGATTAAGATCACAACCATAATAATCATCAAACCTTGTCATAAAGCTTAACTAATATCATGATTTGAACTTGATTCAAATCATATGAACAAACAACACATATTCCAGATTTACAAAAAAAGACAGAACTTTTGGTTTGAAGTTCCCACATGAAGATCCAAGTTTAGAGCGTCTTGAATCCGATTCCTCGAAGCATTAAGGTTTAAAGCTTTACAAAACAATTAAGAACTATAATAATTCTTCCAAACATCCATGAGTCATCATAAGATTAAGAAAAATTACTTAGAACTTTATTCAAACCCAACAAACCATTGTTCAGCATTAAAAACAATCCTTGAAACCATAAAAAATGAATTAAAACATCTTAGAACTACCACAAGCTTCACCTCTTAGCCCTAGCTAAGAGGTTTAATCAACCATGCTAAAAGAAAACATGAAAAACTAGAAGGAAAACTAAATAAAGGGAGTTGTAGAACTCCGAATCCGACTCACTCCGCCTCCCAATATAATGATCTCTTCTAGGTTAGCTTAAGAACTGAAGTTAAGGTGTCCTTTTATAGGCTTTCGGTCCCAGCAATAAAGAACCTTCGAGAAATTGCGTAACCCTCATGTTTTGCACAGAAAAAAATCAAATTTTAGAAATAGAAATTTCTGTTTCTAGATGTTGGCCAGCCGGTGGGACCCCCATGTTCGGTCGGTCGGAGCTTGAGCAAAAAATACTCAACTCTCTAGATGTTGAAGTGCACTAGCCGACCTACCAGCCGGCTGGCCGGTCGGTCAGTAGGTCGGGCTTCATAAAAAACGTCCAGTGAAATTGTTGTTTCTGGAGGGTTTGGCCTGGCCAGCCGACCGGCTGGCATGTAAATTATGAATTTTTCAACTTTTCTTCCTCCATCTCCATTGCATCTTTCCTCCACTTCTTGTCTTTTATTCTTTTGGTCTTCAAGGCATGTAAGAAGGATCTTTAAGCACCCAAATGGCTAAGTTCTCTCTCTCATTCCTACAATCACAAAACCATGTACTAGGTAGGTCTTTAAACGTGTAAATCATGCATAGTTAGCGATGAAATGGGGTTAGAATATGCACATTTAAGAGCTCAACAAGTAGATAAACAAATACATCACGGTGGGCCCCTCTATACCTGGGTTTGGATGCTTTGTGTCCATAATGAGTTTAGACGCAATCCACGTCCATTTAAATTCATGGAAAAACTTCAGAATTCTCCAATTATGGCCCATTTGAATTCTGGAATAATATGAACTTTTAGTATTGTTTTCATCATGATCATGATTCACATTAGATGAGCGGATTATGTTTGGTCAATTTAGTAAAATAAGAGGTCGTGTGAGCGAGTGCTAGTATTTAGATTTACGATATGCGCAGGGTGTGTCAAAGTCTCTTGACTCAAAGTTTGACTAAATTGTTGGTGTTTCTCATGTGGAGATGAACTTATTCGAGACTGGACATAGGATCCTCTCAAACCACTAATTTTGTGTTCCATTAAGACAATTTGTAAAAGGGTAGGGCTAGCCCTTTCGGATGATTTTTTTTTGCTTTCTGATAATAGACATAAGCCTACAAACTTAAGGATTTGTTCTTTCAGTATGAATTACTACTGTGATTCAACAATATTGATAATAGAGAAAGAAGATATAAGTTGAAAGTGTTTTTCTATTAATGATTTTACAATAATGACACTTACAATCGATTTAAAGGACAGCAATTCATTAATTGCCCAATTAAGACTGAGCTTTATAGGAAGACATCGTAATATACGAGATGATCATTTGTTTGTTATTCGATTGTGGCAATTTACAATCCTCATGAGACCACAAGCACTATTGGGAGTGTTAATATGCAATTTGCCGCTCGTTAAATTTATGTCAGGACCAACGCTAGCTAGGTCCAAAGGCCATAAAGTTCTTCAAAATTGCAATATGGCGAGATTCAAGGTAGGTTGATGCTACTACCTTGCAAGTTATGACACACAAACAATATCTTGATAGTGTGACACGTGTAAGCAGAGAAAAGGCCACACGTTGAATAATAATAGCCATCATCTAAGCTTTACTCCACATGGACGGCGATTGCCTGTGCCCAGGGCATAAGAAGTTCCTGTAGTGGGAAGCTGTGTGGAGCCCACAGAGACGCCCGTGACAAATCCACTCTGTCCATCAGTTTTGCAATAACAGATAAGAATCTAAAAATCAGAAGATCCAAAAATCATGTGGGCCTTTCACAAAAAACCGTGGGAACGGAAACTTCCACTGTTGAAACCTTCCTGGAGCCGAACATCATGTCTATATGATATCCAAACCGTTCATAGGGTTATTGCCACTCAGATAAACAGTAATAACAAATATCATCCTGATGCCAAACTTCTGTGGTACCACAAAGTTTCCATTTGTGAGCGTTCAATCCTCATTTTTCGTGTGGTGTGGCGCACATTAGTTTTGGATCTGCCTTATTTTTAGATTCTTGTCCTATTTAATTCTTGCAAAACTGATGGACGGAGTGGATTTGTCACAGGCATCTCTGTGACCCCACATAGCTTCCGATTAGAGGAAATTGTACCAGCCATGCAATACACAGCCATTCCTGCTAACCGAAGCAAGCTGAAGTAGGCTACACGAATGAATGCGTTATGCCACTCCACTCGGGCGCGGATTTCCTGCGAAAGCCTTGCGCAGGGGAACCAAGGTGGGGCCCACAGTGATGTTTTTTGATAAATCCACCCCGTCCATCCGTTTTGGGAGTTCATTTTAGGACATAAGAACAAAAATGTACCGGATCCAAGACTCAAGTGGGCCTAACACGTGAGTATTAAACGTCGACAGTTGAAATGTTTGTGGAGCCACGGGAGTTTCGAATCAGGATAATATTTGTGTTTCCAGTTCATCCCAGTAGTAGTGACGTTATGAACGGTAATAATTTACCTACCCACCTTTTACTTTAGTTCGGCCCACTTGAGTCTTGGATCTGGTTCATTTTTGTTCTCACTTCCTAAAACGAGCTCCCAAAACGGATGGACGGGGTGGATTCATCAAAAGGATTCATCAAAAAACATCACTGTGGGCCCCATTTTGGTTCCTAGCGCAGGAACTTCCTGCGAGTCGCAGGAAATCCGCGCCCACTCTACTCTATCAAGGCTTTGGTTGGGATTGCGTCCTACCCCTGCAGCGAACGGGCAGGAGCTTTGATTGGCCACCGTGATGTATGGGTTTTATCTACGCTGTCCATCCATTTTTCAATGGAATTTTATGGGACAGGACCAAAAGTTAGGCAAATCGAAGGTTCAAGTGGATCACACCACAAGAAGCACCATGATAATGATTCTCACCGTTGAAACTTTCAGGTTCAAGTGGATCACACCACAAGAAGCACCATGATAATGATTCTCACCGTTGAAACTTTCCTAGGGCCCACCGTGATGCTTATTTGCCATCCCAACCTATTCATAAAGTTACATAGATATGGATGAAGAGAAAACACAAATATCAATTCGATACAAAACTTATTGTGCCCCCAAGAAGCTTTCAATGATAAGAGTTTAATCCCCATTGTGTAGTCCATTTGTGTTTTGGCTCTGCCTAACGTTTGATCCTATCCCATAAAATTACACAGAAAAATGGACGGACGGTGTGGATAAAATCCATACATCAATGTGGGCAGTTAAAGCTCCTGGCCGTTCCCAGCTCGAGACAGGCGGGGTAGGAAGCAGTCGGGGGCGGCTTCGCTGGATCCCCGGATCCACGGAGGTGGGTGGATCCCTTGCCGTGCCGTCCACTGTGTGATGTGTGTATATTACATCCACACCGTCCATTAATTTTGAAAACTCATTTTAGAGCATGATTCAAAAAATGAAGTAGATTTAAATCTCAAGTGGACCATAGTACAGTAAACAATGGTACTCAACCATTAAAAGCTTCTCCTGGGTCACAAAAGTTTTGGGTTAAGCTGATATTTGTTTGGTATCTTCATCCAGATCTTTGTGACCTTTTCAACAGGTTGGATGGAAAATAAATATTCCAGTGGCCCTATGAAGTTTTTGATGGTGGAGATTCAATCACTACTATTTCATGTGGTATGATACACCTAAGATTTGGATCTGCTTCATTTTTTGGGATAATGCCCTAAAATAAACTTTCAAAATGCATGGACGGTATAGATTACATCACAGTGGCCCCACTGTAGGGGATCTACCGACTTCAGTGGATCCGGGGATCCACCCAAACCGCGCCCTAAGCAGTCTGCGTTCTGTCTGGAAATGTCACGATCCATGATGAAAGTTCTAACAAAGGTTTCTAGCTAGTCACCAACTTGATCCAAGACTCTTTTGTTTGAGCCTGACACCATCCATAAGAGCACAAAAAAAGAACTTGGATTGTGGGGTGTAGAACACACACCGACTCTGGTACTGTATAAATTTGGCATAACTGGGCCCCAACCACTGTCTAGTCGGATAATTATCATCTTCGGTGTTAGCGTGAGTGGTGTGCACCGCAGAAGCGCGTGGTCTTTCAGAATTTTAAATTATATCATCATTACTTTATTATAAATAAGTGGGCTACAAATTTTCTGATCAAGGAATAAAAGAGGATTCGAAGCTCAAGTGGACGACAAGCACAGGAAGGAAGCAGTGAAGATAATGACACCCACCTTACTAGGGCCCACACAAAGGAAAAGCACAAGTATCAACTTGATCAGAAAATTTGTAGCCCCAAAGGCTTTCACGGGTAGGCATTCAATCCCTACCGCTTCCTTGCAGTATTGTCTGCTTGAGCTTTGAAGCTACTTCATTTTTTTTATTCATGCGCTAAAATAGTTTGGCAAACTGAATGGAAAGCGTGTATAGAATATGTATGCCATGGTGGGGCTCCCTTGGGTGTTGTGTTCTACATAATGCAATCCAAATCCCACAAAAAAACTTCTATAAGCTATAATTCACTGAATTTTTAGAAGTTATTTGAAAATTTATAGACATTTACTTTTATTTTATTTTAATTAATTATCGTTCATTAACTTTGACTTACGAATAGTGGGATATATATAAGAGATCCGATAGTGAACCTTTTACATAAGTTGCTTAGAATGAACCCATGAACAACGTATAAAGATTATATTTTACCAAACTCGCACTTTTTCGATAATTACGATAATGCCCTTGGATCTCTTAATTTGTAATATCTGATCAATTGGATAGGTATTTTTCGAATCTGTCCGAAAGATAAGCGTAATTTTATGTGTATAACAATTTTGTGTAGATAGATTTTCAAGTAGACCTCGTAATAATGAAAATATTAACTTAGGAGTATCCGTAGCCGTTGATTGATGAATGTGGTCGGGAAAGTAATCATACCAAATTGATGATCTAAGTGATAAATTCCTAACCTCGGGTTTAAGTGATCATCTGAGGTATATAGATATGAAATCTTAAGTGCCCAAAATGTGAATAACTCATATTAACCTAGACCACATGGTTTCCATAATCCATTTGATTTGAGATTTTATACAATGTCTATTCATCATAAATTAACCATACACATCAAAATTTAGCCCTTCAATCATAGTAGAAGTGGTCCAATTGTCAAATCAGTCCATTAATAATTGATTTTCGTGCCTATCGAGTGAGGAAAGTGGATGGATAGTCGTAGTCAAATACTCTCCTTCTTATGAGTGACTTGGATTGTCCTTATCATGGACCAATAATTTGATTTGAGTGTCCTACCTTGATAAACCTCTTTCTTAAGCTATAAGTTGTCTAGTTTTAGGAATTAACTAATTACCAACTCTTTTCAAATCTGGACTTTTCAATTAACCTACTTCCCCCTATCAATCACCTCTCAAATTTGGACCACTTATTGTCTTCATATGGCTACGAGTTTGCACAAAATTCGAACCCTAATCTATAATCCTACATCATTGAACCATAAAGTCAGCCCCTTCATTTTTCACCAAAAGTTGGAATTTCAAATCTATGCATTTTCCACCATCGATCAACCACCAAATTTTCTCAAATTATTTTCCTATCATGACTACACATTTTCTCCAATTTTGGGCCCTGATCATCAAGCATAGACCGTTAATTGAGATCAACCTTGTTTTGGCACTCGTCGGGCTATTTTTCAAGATCGGCCAATCTAGATTTCAGATCACCATAAAAATTATATATTTCGACTTTACTCTTCATGTTTAATGTAGTGAACGGATTAGAGTTTCTCAAAGATTAATCATTTAATCATTTTTTTTTTGACAAATTCTAATGAGATAAGGAGATGTGTAGGTGCGCACATCCCTTCTCATAATGCTCTTCATACATTACACGTCCAAGCCCTTCTCCTAACCCTAGCCACCATGTATTAGAAAAAAGAGGAGTGAAAGAGAAAGAGAGAGGAGAGAGAGAGAGAGAGAGAGAGAGAGAGAGAGAGTAGGAGAGATTTTCTTTGGTTTCTTCAGTGACTAAATCAATCCCTACAAACCTCCAATGTTGTCCATCTAGAAGGTGAGGATCTGCCTTTAAGCTATTCATCGATTTTACATATTATTTTAAGTATTTTAAGTTCTTTTAACATAGATCGTGATGATTTTGAATTGTGATTGTTAATTCACATAATACATTCATAGTCGTAGTATTTTCGCTGAAATACCATCATATAGTTTTATTGTTTTATGTATTGATGTTTGAATGAGAGAGCATGAGTATTTTCATGATTTTATGAGAGATGTGTAAATTCCCTTGATTCACGTTAACTAATGATGATGATGTTGTTGATTGATTTTTTACATCATATGGATATGAATCATCATATGAAGATTTCATTAATGAACACTCTTTGATCCCATGATTGATAACACAATTGAGATAGAAAGATAGAGCCGTGAGAGGTGTCCATGTGGAATAAAAACATTTTGGCATGAATAAGAAAATGCATGATATATATGCCATTGGATCCTTATGTTTATTGATATTTGGAGTGCATCTGTGTATGTTGTATTTGTGGTTGGCCTTGTTGGAAGACAATGACTATTGTGGGACTTAATGGATTTGTAATGAGGGACAAAGAGTAAGCATTATTGGTCTAAGTTATCTTATGAGTTGGGGTTGGTGTTATGGACACTAAGCCCGAGCTGTCGGCCTATGCTGGGTCGTTTACAACTCCCTATAGTGACCATTAAGTTCTTTCAATATGGTTGGATGTGAAATTACTTAACTAAAGGTGAAATTAATTTCATGCATCTACTTGGCTCCATATAGGTATACGGAATTGGGAATAGACTAGAGCGTCCTATTTCTTCCATATATTGTCGCGTGTAGATTTAGGCTATGAGCATCCAATTTCTCATGTGATCGGGCAAAATTATGGGCTTGTGTGTCCCTAGAACCTCTGATGACTAGTGGCTAGCGTGGAGTCGTAATAGGGAGTCTCCCGCTTCATGTGATTAATTCTAACCAGGGTGCCTTAACCAGAGCATGCATCTCATGTATTACATTAACAAAGATTTTTACTTAGTTGTTTTGATTTGATTAAATAATAATATCCTGCTTGCGTTTATTCTGTACCGTTATTATTATCATGATTGTCTTGAAGGGATATTCCCCACTATGATAGTGTTTAACGTTATCCAAACATATTTCAGATAATCCAAATGAAGATCCAGTAAGTGAAGCAAGCACTATGACAAGGTGTTTGAAGGTTCGCAGCACAGACGACGGATGACGAAGTTAGAGTGGCATATTAAAGATTTTATTTAATTATGCATTTTTAGTGTTGGAAACGGACGCCACAAATCTGCAATGTACAGTGGCCATTGGCCGGTCACAGTAGAGATTAGGTAGTAAAGCTGCTGGATCAGTTTTAAGCCATCCAGCCGGCAATGTCCTATCACAACTCGATTTCTTACGTGGTGTTGCGTAAAAAGGTTTCTAAATCCATTTTTCCTGCCTATTTAAGCGGTAATGTGGGATTAGAGGTATCAAAGGTTGCAAAGGGGATTGAGAGAGCTAGGTGAGATAAAGAGCTTGAAGAAGAGGGTTTTCTTCTTGGGGTAGCTTGGATTTCTCTTGTGGGCTTGGGTTTTGGGGTCTTAGGTTCCATCTCTTGTAACTTCTGAGATTATAGTGGATTAGTGTCGCTTTGTGCCATGGTTTTTTACCCATGAGAGGTTTTTCCACGTTAAATTCATATTGTCTATGTATGGGTGGTTGTATGCATTGTGATTGCATTGTGTTGCTTGTTTGATTCAATTTGCTGTTTGTGTTCGGCTTTGCTTTCGCTGCCGGCCCTCCTACCCCAACAACTGGTATCAGAGCGATCGTTAGGGTGTAGCAGAAATTTGGATCTAAGACAAGAGCATGGCATGGAGCATAAAGTTTGACATAGAGAAGTATTTGGGGAAAAATAATTTTGAACTTTAGAAGGTGAAGATGAAAGGCCTTCTAGTTCAGCAAGGACTGCAATATGCGCTCCTTGGAAAGCGACCAGAAGCTACAAAAGAAGAACAGTGGAAGAAGATCGATGAAAAGGCCAATGTCTCAATCCAATTATGCCTAGCAGATGAGGTCCTGTATAACGTCATGAAAGAGAAGACTGTGGTTGAAACATGGGCAAAATTGGAGAACATCTATGTGAAGAAATCTCTGAAAAATCATATATACTTGAAGCTTCATTTATATAATTTGAGGATGACGGAGGGGGCCGATGTTGAGAACTACATCAGTAATTTCAATGAGCTTATTTACAAGTTGATGGATGTAGATGAACCAATGAAGAACGAGGATCAAGCGTTTATCCTGTTGAATTCTCTTCCAGAATCATATGAATCACTTAAGGACTTGTTGTGCGTAGGTAGGGAGACTATTGGTGTAGAAATCATTATCTTAACCCTTCAGGCGAAGGTGATGAGAAGGAAAATCGACGGGGTGGGTCCCTCTACTGATGAGGCACTGGTTATAAAGGAGAGAAATTCTAAGCGGTATGGAGGATCTCCTTCATCAAGATCTAAATCAAAGGGCAAGTGGAGGTACAATGTGAGATGCTAAAATTGTGGGGAAGAAGGGCATGTAAAGAGGGATTGTTCAAATTCCGAAAAAAGGCAGGAGAAATCTGGAGATTCTTCTTGGGAGGGGACCAATACCGTAGAGGACGATGGTGATGGTTGTCATGTATTGACTGTATTCAGCATAGAGTCTCTTGGTGGAGAGTGACTCTTAGATTCAGGTGCATCATGTCATGTATGTCCTAACCGGAGTTCATTCATGTCATATAAGGAGTATAATGGTGGATCGGTGTTTGTGAGTGATGGTTATGCTTGCAATATGGTGGGGATTGGTTCGGTGCGCATTAGGATGTTCGATGGAGTCGAATAAATCCTTGAAAGTGTGAAGCATGTCCCTGAAATGAAGATGAATATGATATCTCTTGGTGCACTCGAGGCGAAAGGGTGCAAGTTCATCGGCTGTGATCGGTATTATAAAGTGGTGAAGGGAACACTCGTGATGATCAAGGCACAAAGGTGCGATAATCTTTACAAGGTGATCGGGAGCACAATTCATGGTGGAGCTGCGGAATCAGCAACGGGATCCACAGTTGTTCGTATGTAGCAAGAGAAAAAGGACCACATGGGAAGAGCAACAAGGCGTGTGAAGATGTAAGGATAGAGTCAATGGGGCACGAGAAGCGGCGGGACTATAATGATGACGAAGTACAGGTAAAGGTTGTGCGTGGCAAGGTGGTGCATGATGATTTAAGTCGTAGTGGAGTTTGTTGGAAACGGACGCCACAAATCTTCAATGCACAGGGGCCACAGGCCGGCCGGTCACAGTAGAGATTAGGTAGTAAAGCTGCTGGACCAGTTTTAGGCTATCCGGCCGGCAGTGTCCTATTGCAACTCAGTTTCTTACGTGGTGTTGCGCAAAAAGATTTCTAAATCCCTTTTTTTCTGCATATTTAAGGGGTAATACGGGATTAGAGGTATCAAAGGTTGCAAAGGGAATTGAAAGAGCTTCTAGGTAAGAGAAAGAGCTTGAAGAAGAGGATTTTCTTCTTGAGGTAGCTTGGATTTCTCTTGTGGGCTTGGGTTTTGCGGTCTTGGGTTCCATCTCTTGTAACTTCTGAGATTATAGTGGATTAGTATCGCTTTGTGCCATGGTTTTTTACCCGTGAAAGGTTTTTCCACGTTAAATTCAGATTGTCTATGTGTGGGTGGTTGCGTGCATTGTTATTGCATTGTGTTGCTTGTTTTATTTAATTTGCTATTTATGTTCGGCTTTGCTTCTGCTGCCGGCCCTCCTACCCCAACATTTATGATAGTTTTTTTTTTTTAAATTGTAATAAGCCTTCCATGGTGAAGACAATAATTGAATACTCTATTTTATATGTTTTAAGGACATTTTGTTGTTAACTTAGCATAAAAATCTATAGAATAAAATAATTGTATTTCGTCTTTGTGCTTAAATGCTAAAAATTATTAAATATATAAATGATTAGTGGAATGTAAATGATTTTGTCCATGGCGCGTTCCAGTTAATACCCGGGAACTCGACTCATCGCGATATCCATGAGAATTGAAAATCTCGGGGCGTTACATAAGCGCTTACATATTAATCCATCGTGTGGATTAAAAAGAAAATGCTCACACATAACTAGTTACATGTCTAGTATATAAGTTGATTTGTGGGTCCCATTATAGTGCTTGGATTATTTTGGGTTAGTACTTGTTGGGGTCCCAAAAGTCAGGATCTTCAAAACAATGATTATGAGTGCCCAAATCATCACCTGATTAGATTTAGGGCCAGTGCATCGAAAATCGTGGCAAAAATCACAACACACATCAGACTTGACCAAAAATGAAAAATTAAGCCAGTGGTGGACCCCACCGTTCATCATGATCAGAACCCCCTGAATTTGGGAGGGTTACTTCGATCATGAAAAATAGAGCCAGCGCATCGACATCCATCGCAAAGCGGGCCCCGCAAGCCCTCCGTTTCGCGAAACCTAATTTTGCAAAACACGAGTACGTCAGCGCATCAAGAAATTCATGGTCAGCACATCTAGAAATTCAGACAGTTTTACAAAATGAATTTCAGGACGCACTGCCCTCAGCGCATCAAGAAATTAAGACAGTTTTACAAAGTGAATTTTAGGACGCACTGACCTCAGCGCATCAAGAAATTTGTCCAGCGCATCAAAAAATTTAGGAATTTCAGGACGCACTGACCCTCAACACGTCCAATAAATCAGGCATTTTCAGGAATTTCAAGACGCACTGACAACCAGTGCGCCCTAAAAATCAGCATTAGAACTAAGTCATTTTTTAGATGCGCCGAGCGATTTTCTCGACGCGCCGGCATGTTTTCTCGACGCGCTACACGTGGCGGTCTCCTATTAGCTGACTTCGGGTATAAATACCCCCTTTTTCTGGCTCATTTGAACGGATTGAGAGAAGGAGAGAGTTTTAGATTCTGAGATTACCGGAATCCCTCGCCGGAATCCCTTTTCCGACCGCCAGAAACCCTTTGCCGATCACCGAAAATTCCACTTCCGACCACAGCAGGTCTGGTGGAGATAACCTAAAAATATACAAGTGTAGTAGCGCATCGCGAAATACGCTGAACCAAGCTTATTTTATGGACGCACTGGCCCCAGCGCATTATAAAAATAGGCCAGCGGATCAGAAAAATACACATCCTAAAACAAGTCATTTTTGGACGCACTGGCCCCAGCGCATCACAAAAATAGGCCAGCAGATCAGAAAAATACACATCTTAAAACAAGTCATTTTTGGACGCACTAGCCCCAGCGCATCGCAAAAATAGCCCAGCGGATCTGAAAAATCAAACACTTTAACGATCATTTTTGGACGCGCTAGCCACAGCGCATCAGTAAAGTCAGGCCAGCGGATCATAAAAATCAGCACTCTAAACGTCTATTTTAGCACCTCTAAATCTTCATTTTATGATGTTTTCGAGCCCCGTTTGGGCCTATTTTGGATATTTTGAGCGTTCCGGACTCAACAGAGCAGTCAAATAACTCATCCGGGCAAACCAATGAGTAGAATGCAAGCCTTCGAAGTCTGATCCGGTCCAACGAGATGAACGAAGTCACTTCTCGAAAAGAGGCCGCCAGTGCCTAGAATCATACTGATGTATCACCATTATATGTATTATCATAATATGACCTGAATTCAGGTCCGGACTAAGCAAATGAGACTATGGTTAACACGATAAACCATATAGAGAGAGTTCTGAACGCTTACACACGATTTGTTAAAGACTGGCACTTCAAGAATAGTCGATGCCCTACCCATTCAAACGGCATCCGCTGGTTGACCTGCTCAGGTACATACAACTGCAGATCGGTCTTTCCGCGGTCACCCGTCACAAATGACGGGCGCAGGCCCAGAGTCGCACCCCTCGATTAAAAACCCTGACAGTCTCAGCCCGGATCTCCGGCCAAAATATGGGACATAGACATCTGACTTGTACAAAGATGGATCAATCCATGACAAAACACAACAAATACAGGTCTCTGCGACCCATACAAATACAGGTCTCCGCGACCATACAAATACAGGTCTCTTCGACCACACAAAACACAGGTCTCTAAGACCATGAACTCTGAGACCATAGTCCCCGCTGACTAGTCTTTTGCCCTTTAATCAAGGGTTATCGATCATTCGATGTAATTAAGGGCTCGTGCCAGATCACGGCCTGAAATGTACAAGATCTCAGGATCTCTGGAATAAAATTCGCCTTGCGATATCTCTTCTCTTGTGTACTTTTGTGAATGCTTATGATTGTCTATGAATGTTTCCATTATTCAGAACCCCAGAACAACAATACACTGGAAAATGTCATCTCCTCATTTTTCTAGTTCTAACAGTACTACACCCCCCCCCCAGCAATGTTAGTCACTCCTACTTCGGAATTGATACCAAGAGTACATTAGTGTTGAAAAGAGGTTATCTTTACTTAATCTACCACTTGAGCTATGGATTGGGGTGTAAAATCATATAAATAGATGCGCCCAGTAAATGTGAAGTTTTTTATATGATTGTTGACATTTTTTCATGGGGGTGCCACACCCAATAGTTGGATCTACCTGACTTTTGGGGTGTCCCATTTCAACAGTAGGACGACCATGTTGGATGGGAGAGTACAAGCCACCATGGTAGGCCCCACACGCTAGTTAGCTATACAGTTATGTGAAAGCTAATACTTCTCAACAAAAAGAAGGCCAAGCATCTTAACATGGAAAAAACTAGACTTGACAAAATTCAACCCGACCCGACCCGACCCGACCCGAATTTTTCTAATTTAGGGTTGAAAATTTTGACCCGAATTCAATTTTTGGGTTGACACGACCCGACCCGAATTTTTATGGGTCGGGTTAGGGCCAAAGGTGACCTGACCCGACTCGACCCGAATCATATAGGGGTTAAGTAGACTATTATATATTGATTTTCTTATTAATTAAATAATACATAGTTTTTTTTTTCTCACACACTCGGCTGGGAATGGTCCAAATGTCTGTCAATTTAATAAACATTACGGTGGGCCCTAAGAATATTATATACGGATTTTCTTATTAGATAAATAATACATAGTTTTTTTTTCTCACACACCATGTTGAGAACGGTCCACATGTGTGTCAATTTAATAAACATTATGGTAGGCCCTAAGACTATTATATACTGATTTTCTTATTAGTTAAATAATACAGTTTTTTTTTCTCACACACCCTGCTGAGAACGGTCCACATGTCTATCAATTTAATAAACCTAATCGACGTGTTTGAAGCAGCATCCCATTACTTTAACTACGTTGATGCTTAAAGAGGTATGCTTTAAATCTGCACTCCATTCTATCACTTTATTTTTCTCTTTGAGTATTTGCGTAATCGAAATACTCTATAAGGTCGACCTCATGAGAAGTTCCCATGAGGTCGAGCAATGTGGGCCCTATCATGATGTGTGTCGGACATCAACACCTTGCAATTGATGGGTCCCCTTTAGTTCATGGGATATTCAAAAAATTAGCCGTATGCGGAACATACGTGCGCCATACCATCTAAAACCATGTGAAGGCATGCCTAAAACAACTAAAAGCACTTGGTGGGGCCCACCTGAGTTTTGGATGAAGCTGAAACTTGGTCTGACCCCTAATCCAAGTGGTCCACACACAATGGATGGTTTGGATTTGTGAACCACATCTCGGTGGGCCTAATAAATGATCATGAAGGTTTTAATGGGCGGAAAACTCCTCTTAACTGTTTTATGGTGTGGCCCATCTAAGTAATGGAGTGACCTGATTTTTTAGGCCGTAGCTCTCCATGAAATGCTGCATCTAGCTGATGAGGTAGATGTTCGACACACATCAGGGTGGGGCCCACACAGACCTCATGAGAACTTCCCATGAGGTCAACCTCATAGTACCATCCCCCCCATGTACCTATTAAACATAGATGGTTTGGTTTTCAATTGAATGCTAGTGTCATATGCATTTAGTTAATCTACAAATTAGTTAGTTGATCATTAAAATGCAGGTCAACCTAGTTGACTCAGTTTAATTTGGGTTGGATAAGGGTTGGGAAAATCCAACCCGAATTCAATTTGGGTCGGGTTGAGGTGAAAATGACCCATCAACCCGACCCGACCCGACCCATTGCCACCTCTAGAAAAAACAAGAACTTCTACAGGAAAAGCTCCTTACTCACAGATTTGCAGACAGGAACGAGTTGGGGGTGAAAGCTATAAAGTAGAAATTGATGGAACCTGGGGCGCTTCTTCATCGCCGTCGTATTCGAAAGCCCGTAGTAATGTGCGAGCGTTTGGACTTGTTAGAAAGAAATGCCCAAGCGATTTGCGCATGGACAGGTTTAAGAGGCGATTCTCAGCACACGTATCAACCTGGAATACTTGTACGAATCTGGACCGTTTATCAGGTGGGGTCCTCCATGAACATTCCCCGTTCGGAAAGGCCCGTCTCCCATGGAAGAAATTCGTAGCTACAAGAAATTACCAACCAGTCTATATTCGAGATACGCGTGTGGCTCGGCCGATTTTTGGGACGATGCGTTCGTGGTGGGCCTCACCTGGAGGATGGACCGTGCACATACTAACCCTGCTGGCCATGTACAGTGAATGGCCGGCATTTCTCTTGGCCAGAGGTTTTCGTGTTCTATTGTCCCATCCTAAAAAGCCAATGCTGCTAAAATGCGCGCTGCGTGGAGTTTCAATTTCATTTGAGTATGCACGAAAATATCTCTAATGCGAGCATGGCGCCTTCCACGGTGACGATCGAGGAAAGTCAGAGCTGGATCCCCAGAAAACAATCAATCATCCTTCAGTAGCCGTCTGATCAGTGGGCTATATATATAAACTGGACATTAATTAGCACAAAAGGAGCAGCAATCCAATCAAAACTCAAACAGAGTTTGGATCTTTTGATGGATGGACGATTGTAATTGTCTTACCATTACAATTATGGCTTGCGGCCCAATTGCATAGTGGGACCAGATGATCAACGGTCATGAATTACATGTTTCATGTACGCTGTGGGGACAGCAATTGGCCAATCTTTGAATGGCACTGTACTAAATAAAACATAATAATATTTTTAAAAGAGCTTTGCTAAGCACAAACGCGTGTACAAGTTACTGTATGTGCTATTGCGATTGACAGATGCAATATCCAAGCCATCCATAAATTAGTTCTGATCATATCGATATTCCTCCTGGGTCCATTCAAATGTGGGCCAAAATGTAAGATATAGTTGGACGGTTCAAAAGAAATTTAGCGAAGTATTTTTCAGCCCTAAATATGTTTTGTAATTAATCTGTGGCCCACTTGACGACTGGACCAACCTGATGCTTGGGGAAGAGGATCAAAATAGTAGTAGACAGCTTATGAATGAAACAGATCTCATACCAATGTTAGAAGGTGGCCCACAAATTGTGGCAAGTGCATTAACATGATTGTACACACGTGTCATACTAACAAAGCTCCTTCTGGCCCGCACACAACGTTTACTCGCAACACACATGCTGCACTAGCAAGCATGCGAGGCAAGTGAATGAGGTGCATGAACTAACCCATAAGAGGGGGGAAAAAAAAAGAAGAAGGTGTGAATGAGGCGGTGATCGCTCTGTAAACCATCGTACAAAAAATTCACGCAGGACTATACGCATCGGGCGCCGATAGGGTACGACCCCACCAAGACCTAGCTTGAGTCGGATGGTCCTGTCAGGGGCTCTGTGGAGCCCACCGTGATGTATCTGTTTTATCCACACCATCCATGGATTTTGAAAAACCATTTTAGGTGATGAGTCCAAAAATTAGGCAGATCGAATATCAAGTGGACCATAACACATGAAACAATGGGGACTGAACAACTACTGCTGAAAACCTCTTGGGGGCCACGGAAGTCTTGGATTAAGCTGATATTTATGGTTACCCTTCATCCAGGTCTATGTGACCTTATGAACAGGTTGGATGGAAAATAAACATCATGGTGGGCCCTAGGAAGGTTTCAACGGTGGGTCCGCTCGAGCCTTCAATCTGCAACCTTTTTGGGCTTGGACAAAACCCATATAATCTGACACCTTTTTGGGCTTGGAAAAAACCCATATGAAATCGTATTCGTCCTGAGCTACTTAGGACGCTCTTATCGTACCGTACTTAGTAAGCTCAGTCGAGCCCACTGTAAATGTATTTAGTTTATCTACACCGTCCATCCAATTTTTTCTGATCATTTAAGGGGTTGAAGACAAAATTAAAGCATATTCAAAACTCAGGTGGACCATACCACAAAAAACAGTGGGTATAGTGATTTCCACCGTTGAAACCTTTCTAGAGCCCTCAGTGATGTTCATTTGTCATCCAACCTGTTAAAAAGTTCACACAGACATTGATGAAGGGACAAAAACAAATATAAGCTTGATCCAAAATTTCCGCGGCGCTCAGAAAATTTTCAACGGTACAGGTTCAATTCACATCATTTCCTGTATGGTGTGGTCCACTTAATCTTTTTACATGCTTCATTTTTTGTCTCTAAGCCATAAAATTATATGTTAAAATGGATGAATAAAGTGGATGAAATACATAAATCATCGTGGACCTCGCAGAGTTTACTCGGTACTAGAGGTGGACAACGATCCGATCCGAGTCGAACATGGATCAGATCAGATTATTCGGCTGCTTGAGTGGGTGTGTTCGAACAATGTTCGAACAAAACATTTGAACAAGATAACTCTGTTCAAACTCAATTTGGTCTAGCCCAATCATGTTCGAACATATGGATTTCGAACAATGTTTATGAGTTCGAACAATTTCACTCTTTTCGCGTGAAAATATTTTTTCTACTACTGAATAGTAAAGCCGATTTTTTCATTCTGTGTCCCACCATGATGTATTTGTTTTATCCACTCCGTCCATCCATTTGTACAGCTTATTTTAAGGCATTAAATAAGAAATTAGGCAGATACAAAACTCAAATGGACCACACCACAGGAAATAGTGAGGAGACTAATGTCCACCATTGAAAACTTCCTGGGCTCACAGTCACATTTATTTGTCATCCACCCTTCTTCTTCTTCTTCTTCTCTCTCTCTCTCTCTCTCTCTCTCATATATATATATATATATATATATATATATATATATATATATATATATATATATATATATATATATATATATATATATAATCGAGTCAAACGAACAAGTCAAGTCGAGTCGAGTCGAGTCGAACAGGACTGTGTTTGAAATTGAATTGAATTTTTTTTCGAACAAACCACGTGTGTTTGAATAAAGTTCGAACAATAAGACTTTCTGTTCGAACAGGGTTTTACCGAGTCAATCCGAGTCGATCTAAACGGTTAAACGCAATTCGTGTCCAGCTCTACTCAGTACGCAATTGGCTTCAAACACATATATCATGGTGGGCTCCATTGAGGCCCTGACTGGACCGTCTATCTGTAGCTAGGTCTTGGTGGGGGCAATACCCAATCCACGTCCATACTCATCATGTGGGATCATGTGGGTCCATCGTAAATAGGAAAAAAAAGGACGTCTCAAAAGAAACTTCTAACAGAGACTTTATTTTATATGGATTCAAGGTAAATTGGATGCACATGTACGCACATGGATGTGGATATAGGTCTGATGCGTTCTGCACATTGGACGCGGGTTGCGTGCCATACCTAGGGCTGTCAACGAATCAGATTTGGAGTGGATCCGAATCTAGTCCGATTTATGATCCGGATGATCCGACTCTGACTCGAAATCCGACGGATCTCTAAACATTTGGTTCGAAATCCGACCCGATTGAGATTCGGCCGATCCGACTCTGATCCAACCTGATCCGAATACATGTGGATACTATTCAACAAGTTGGATGGTAAATGCTGTAGTCCACTTGAGATAAAATATACGTGGTTTTTTATTATATGTATTTATATATAAAATATATAATATTATTTAATTCATTTTAAATTCGGATCAGATCTTAAATGGAGCGGATCCAAGGTGATACGCATTCGACCCGAAATTTTACCGAATCTTATTAACAAGATTCGAATCCGACCCATTGATCCGGATCGTTGATCTGAATCCGTTAAAATCGAAGCGGATCCGGACCAAGATCCGGTCACTTGACAGCCCAAGTCACACCATGCTGCGGGGAGTTCTAGCTGTCAGAAGCTAGGTGGGGCCCACACCATGCCTCATTGTTTCCTTTCGCGTGGCCCACTAGAGTTTTGAATATATCTCATTTTTTTGGCTCATATCTTAAATGCGCTTTGGCTCATATCTTACAATGAACCGGCAAAATAGATGAACGCTTAGATTTCTCACAAACATTATGATGGGCCCACCTGACTTTTGACACCTGGAACTACCTTCAAGAGGGTGTCACAGGCAATCTGACATTTATCGGCCATGCCTGAACTGACGCAGATTGCCTACTGATCCAAATCTCAAATGGACCACACCACATTGAAACAGTGGGGATTGAGCGCATCCCATTAAAAACTTCTTAGTTGTAATGTTTATTTGCTATCTACGATGTTGATTAGGAGACGAAGACCTGGATGAAGAAAAACACAAATATCGGCTTCATCCAAAACTTTCGTGGCCATGAAAAAGTTTTTAATGGTGGGTGTTTAATCACTACTGCTTCACGTGGTATGGACCGGAAAAATGAATAAACAGCATGGATAAAAAAAACATATATCATGGTGGGGGCATAGAGCACAATCCAATAGCTATTGGCTACTTATTCTGTTTGGCCTAAATATATGCTTTGGCATGTCCGATAGTGAATGGGACATGGTTCAAAAATTACAATGCTAGGGGTGATCCTAACCCTTAACTCCAATGAGTAACTTTGATTGGACCATTCAACCATCAGATATAGAGACGGATAATAGTTAGCCTATATTGACTGTACAAAAAAATTTCAATCATCTATATCCACATGTCCAAAGGGAGCAAAAACTAGGTTGTCCATTTCTTTCAAGGCTAAAAGATCACTGGGCAGAAAGATCTTAATATTTCAATAAGTGGCCAAGAAAAAATGTATAGCCCGTATTCGTCATGCTTAACATTGCATTAGGGTCCCACTCAGGTGGGGTCCACTTGCCTATCAAAATGATTTTGATTGGATGCTGCAAACAGTCTTAAATTGTACTTCAAATCAACACTTAGCTATCCAAATTACATAGTTCGTCCACAGGAATGATAAATCCTGTGGTGCCATTTTCTTTCCCGCCAATTCATGGTTAACTTTCAACCTGCAGCTCGAAAGGTGGGCCACATAATAATCACTTGGTATGAAAATCAGGCCAATCCACTTATTGAACGGCACACAAAATCTAAATCAATGAATGGATCACCGTGATTTTCATGTCAGATGATCACCATGTTGCGGCCATCTTCGTCTGGATTGGATATTATTAGCCATTAAAATTCAGAACTGATACAGCCGCTGTATAGATTGTATCTAATCAAAGAGATTTGGAAGAATGCATGCTCATGGCAATACACGTACGTATAACGTACAGGCAATTTATTCATTGGATTTGTGAGCTTTTTAATAATCCGATGTTTTTATGTGAAGATGCCCATCTGCGATGGGATGTCTAAAAATACTCTGAGGGCTTATTTGGATTTATTAAAAGCATAGGAAAAGAAATATTATTTATTAGAAAACCTTATTTTTAGGAAATTCTTGGTAGGAGATTTTGTTTTTCATGTTTGTTTTTAAATAAGATTGTCTAATTATAATTTATTATTTGTCAAATTATGAAGAAAAAAATCCTAATGATCACATGAGGGCAGCTGATGGTAGATGGTGGCACGCGTATACATAAGCACATGGTACATGCGGTTTGCTATCACATGTAGTGCATATAAAGCGATTGAAGATGGAAAATTGCACATGCAGCACGGTGGTACATGTGGGCGCTTTGAACATGTGGGGCAGCGCAAGTGAACGATGGATGGTAGCATAAGTATGACACAAACAAAAGATGGACAATAGAAAGTTGGCACGTATAGTACATGCGGCCGCTCTGCACATGTGAGGCACAAGCAAAAGATGATGAATGGTAGCAAATACATGGCAACAAAAGATGGACAATTGAAAGGTGGCACATTCGGTGCATGTGAAGCGGTCTATACATGTTGGATCTAAGTGAAGAAAGATGATGACACATATGACACATTGACACATGTGTGGTAAAATAGAAAATGATCTGTGAAATATTTGCATAGGTGGCAGCATTGTTTTCCTCTTGATAAGGTCATTAATCTTCACCTGGTTGAAAAATGTCTCTCTTAGTGAAAGACATGGGAAAGCAAATTTGTTGATTTCCCAAGGTGTATGAGAATGTTCTTTTCCACTTTTTTATTTGTTGTTATTGGTTTAGCACACAAATCCCACTGTTAGTCATACTGGGATGTTAGCCACCCGTCCGTTGGGAGCCGATACCTAGACGTTGAAATGAGGGTGGAAAATGAATTTCATAGGAATGTTACTTTCCTTCCCTTATAATGAATTTAGTTGAGCAAATTATTTACCGTAGAAAAACGTTCAATTTATAGTTTAAAACGAATATATAAAAGATACACATAATCGCTCTATAGCCTCTAATGGGACCATAATCACTTCTGAAATTGTAATCGTTCTGGTGGACTTTTAATCAGTCCGGAGCCATTACAGAGACCAAATTTTCTATATGTGCAAACTGAGATCCATCATGTGAATGGTTTGGATCCCTTGGAAGTGATGTCTGGCGTGATTCCTTTTTGCCACGTGCTTCGTGTATTGCAGCAGGATACATCTCGACTTTAGATGAGGTATCAATTTCTTCTTAGAGATCCAAACCGTCTAATATGATGGGCCGGACCGTGGACAAGAGATACCCAAAAGAACTCCCAGTTTCACTCCCAAACTTAGTGCATGGTATTAGATGGGATAGAATTGCATTTGGTACCATGCAAATTACATCCTGTGTTTTGGTAGGATGGGAGGGTCGGGATTACGTGGGATGGAATTGCATTTGGTCCCATGTTGGATTTCCATGAATTTTGAAATTTACTACACCTGTGGGCCCCACATTGATGCATGTATTTTTTTCTATGTTGTCCATTTATACAAGCCCAGTACACGTCATATTATGGTTATCTACATGTACAAGTAACCGAGATCTGATGTGAATTTGGTTTGTTGATCACAATTCCATGGTCCACCAAACGGAATTTTGCTTGTTTTTCTGGTAGCAAAAATTTGATCCCACACATGGCATTGGATAGTGAAAATCACGTAGTATTAGCGGACATGTAATCATTATACAATAAATGATGTTAATCACACTTACTACCATTCCATCCCATCTAATACCAGGCGCCAAGCACCCTTAACTATTTAAAGATTAGGTAAAGCGTCCCAACCGGAAAAAAGTGTACATGTCAAAGGAGGAAAATTTTGTTAGCTACCCGGCGTAGCAATGACCCCACCATTATGTACTTTTTGTATCTACACCATCCATCCATTTGGTGAGATCATTTTAGGGCATGCCACCAAAACTAAGAAAGATCCAAAGCTTAAAGTGGACCTATCACAGAAAATAGTTGGAATTGAACGCCAACCATTAAAAACTTATTGAAGGCCACCAGAGCTTCAGATCTGCCTAATTTGTGGTATCATGACCTAAAATGATCTCGCCAAATGAATGGACGGCGTGGATACAACAAATACATCATGGTGGGGTCATTGCTACACCCGGTGTAGCTAGCGTAGCTAACGCATGGGTGTAGCAAATTTTTTCTCGTATCAAAGGGCTTATTTATGGACATCATATAAACGGTTCTGATCATTTAAAGATTATCATAGATCTAAAGATTAAATGGACGGCGTATTCTATTGCAATACATCTGAATGTATTGTATCAGAACTCTCTAATAAACTAATTGCACTTTGAGAATACTAAACGCGTCCGTACAAATTCGTACGAACCCCACGGGACGGAAATCCTCTACAGCACCTGTTTTACGCAGCGTGTAAAACACCCCAGCTGCGTGGCCCACACCAACAATAGGCCCTGGCAAAGAAAAACAACTCAGATGGTTCACATCAAAGGACCTCTTTAAGTATCGGCCGCGAACCGTAGGTTTCTGTGTTGGGCTACTATAGAGTTTATCTTTCATCAAAACCGTTGATCAGGGGTGGTTCACAAGGATGAAGATAAGAAAAAGATATTTACATGATCCAAAGCTCAAGACGGCTGGCCGTACCATGTGAACTTATAGAGAATTTCTGCTAAGTTATATGGTTCCAATTGGTGTCGCTGATCTGAATGTTTTATCGACCGATCGTTTCTAATGTACGGTGGTGAAGATTTCCACCTGATGGACGGAGTGGATTTCACATATACACCACGGTGGCCCCACAGACCTTGGGAT
This sequence comes from Liriodendron chinense, assembly GCA_003013855.2. Taxonomy (NCBI): domain Eukaryota; kingdom Viridiplantae; phylum Streptophyta; class Magnoliopsida; order Magnoliales; family Magnoliaceae; genus Liriodendron; species Liriodendron chinense. The sequence goes on along the minus strand of PVNU02000637.1, from coordinate 4,482,462 downwards.
TTTAACGCGCTCTGTAAAACAGTGGTCGCAGGCGATTCTGGTCCATCGCGACGGTAAAAGTCACATGGCGGTAATAACGTCATCCTCCTCGCTTCCAGTCATGACACGTAGAAGGGTAAGACAACGCCAACACTCTCAACATCCCTGTGGTCCCAATAAGTTTTCAACGGTAGCCGTTCAATCCCCACTGATTCCTAGTGTGGTCCACTTAAGTTTTGTATATGCTTCCATCTTGGGGTGATGTCCTAAAATGAACTGGAAAAATGGATGGACGGTGTGGATAAAAAAAATACATTACACTGGGCCCCATAGAGTCAGTAACCACGTACGTGGTGAGGATTCAGCACGCAATCCGCGTACGTCCAATACGGATGGCCACGATACTTCTTCCTTCCAGTCGCTTCAGTCACGTGGAGCGAGACACGTGTCGAGACCACAAACGCCGTCACGTAACGCCGTTGCAGTCAACTAACGCCGAGCGAACGACTATAAAAAGGCACTAAACTCTAGAGCGCTTTTGATGTCAGTCCTAGCCTTTTTTGTGGGTTTCCTTCGGATCCAAGATGAAATCGATTTTGGTAAGAACCGGCTCCGGCCCGATCCAAGCACCTCTCGTCATCCTTTCTCCGAAAGGATCGTTCTCCGAACATGATTCCAGCGTCGGTATCTCGTTTCCCGGCAGAAATTCAATTACTTCTCCTCGATCTGTCTTGCATTCCGAATTGAAAGATAAAGCGCAGTTACTGACGAATTTTCGGCGAACGCTATCCGATAGCGATCTGATCCGATCTGAAAACAGCCGATTCCGAAGCTTGAATCGGGTATTTTCTCGTTCGTTACCGGCGAGGATAGCAGAGGACGAAGATTTCTCGGAACAGAGTGTAGATCTGCAGACGGAAGGAGAAGCGGACAAAGGATCTTCGATTTTGAAGAGGAAGGGCTTGGAACTCGGAATTTCGGGGATTTTGCCGGCGAATGAGGTTCAAGGGGAGGAATTGGAGTCTTCCGGCGGTGGAATAGGGAAAGGAAGGAAGGTCGGGGGTGGAAATGGTGGTGGAAGAGGAGGCGATGGCGGCGGAAACGGCGATCAGAACGGAATCGGAGCATATTACGAGGAGATGTTGAAAGCGAACCCTGGGAATCCTCTCCTTCTGATGAATTATGGAAAGTTCCTTCACGAGGTAGATTTTCTTGGAATAGGATCGAATTCCTTTGTCGATTTCATGATTTCTTTTCTAAGATCGATTTGTTGTGTTTTCCTCAATTTCTATGGATTCTAATGCTGGTTTTTATTTTTTTTTTGGCGGGAATTTGATTTCGTTCTTATGTGTGTTTGTGAGTAGGTGGAGAAGGATTTTGAGAGAGCGGAAGAGTATTACGGGAGGGCGATCTTGGCGAACCCTGGAGATGGAGAGGTTTTGTCGCTATACGGGAAGCTGATTTGGGAGACGCAAAGGGACCAAGGAAGGGCCCACAGCTACTTCGATCAGGCCGTCAATGCCTGCCCCGACGACTGGTATGTTCATTTTCCATCTCCCTTTTCGGACGATCGTCCGCAAGATGCACGCATGAGCTCAATTTCCAGTGCCCGCCCCGGCGCACTTTAGCAGAAGCCGCGAGCGGGAAGCTGGAACGATCTTATGCGACGTCGTCGGGTAGCGTCGAACGTTAGGTCGAGTTCGTTTGGCCTCTGTCGCGACTCAGATCCAGCGCGTCGCCACCCCTGATCCGAACCGTTCATATTCTCTTCACTACTATAGATAAACCATTAAGCTATAGTCACGCTTAATTGAAAATTCTCTTTTCACTGTTCTATATTGTCCACGCATTCGTTCGGTCAGAAGTTTCTTAAAGTGGCCCAAATGGAACAAATTCCACGACATGAACGGTTCTGATCATCAAACCACCCATCATGCTAGATCCTGTACACAGGCAAAGCGAATTCAGTTGCGTTTTTTGCGAGGTAGCGGCTTTCATCTGTCACACGTGCCGCGAGCCCCCGTAAGCATGACCAGTTTTGTCTCCCACAAGGAGAACCTAGAAGCATGATCGTAATTTTCTTGTAAAAGCATGCCTTATTCCCTCTCTTGTTTTTATATAATATCTAAATCTGTTGTTGGATTGCAGCTACGTGCTTGGTTCGTACGCTCATTTCATGTGGGACGTGGATGACGACGAGGAAGATGAGGGGGAAACACGAGCCGTGGAAAGATCCTCACCGTTGGTTGAGGCTCGCTGATAAATCAGTTATATCATGTTATAGTGTCTTTAATTTTCGGCGTAGCTGACCGTATTATATGAGAGATAAAACAGGCCAACTCGATAGAGTGGACTCTGGATGTGAACTCACCTCGCGTGGCAACGACAGGCATATCTGGGGAAATATCAGAACCGCTCATCAGGAGATCCCAACTTTATTAGATGCCATTTCTCAAAATTCAGGCTCCGATTTCTCAAAGAGGCCATACGTGTGCCGAACGAAGGGTTAAAGAGAAATAGTCTAAAAGGTCAAAATTCTACATGCATGTGGTGGCCCACCAGACGATCATGTTCGCCTGGTTTCTGAAACATGGCATTTACGGGGTAGGGATCGCCTGACGACTAGATCTGATCTTGCACACGTGTGCTTCGTTGCCATGTGTAGGTTACTACGGTTGTAATTTCTGATGCTGACCACAATAAAATGTAGAAATAAATAAATATGTAATAAAGACAAGCAAACGGAAGGAAGGTATGGAGAGAGTCGTTGTTGTTACGTGCATATGTAGCTCGAGAAGTATGGAGAAAAGCGGTACGCATTATTTGAAAAGTACCCCTTCTTCCATTTTGGATGCATGATCATGTTGAGGAAGAAATTCCAATTGTGGACTCTGACTAGAAAATTGCAAGTCACTTGGATACTGCATCCGGCGGGCAAAAGGGTATTTAGGGAATATAGAAATGTCCGTCTGGCCAACCATCTATTGGACCACACTTTTTTCCTTTATTCAAGGAGCAAAAGTTCGATACTTGGGCCGTGCATGATGCTTAATACCAAAGCACTAAAGAAATTATAGACATGGGAGCCGATGAACTAAAATTAAGTCGTGAAAATTGTAGGTTTAGATTCAGATTTTTTTTTATTTTCCGAAAAATATATTAATTTGATTTTTTTTTAATTAGCTTATTGGCAGATATTTAATGGATTACCAAATAGAACAATCAGTAACCTATATTCAATAAATAAATATACTTATCAATGATATGTTTAGAATCAAATCAATCTGAAATTTGCAAAATCACTTCTTCGATGGAATTCCAATAATCTGAATGGTTTGATTGAGTTAATATATGTAATGTGTACAATTTCAAAGTGCTCAGGTATCAACAGTTATTCTCATACTTTGCCTGGTAATTAAATAGACATGCCCTTTACAACCTTTAGCTCTCTTTCCTCTGCCTTGCAAACCACTACCTCTGTCTTGACATTGCACGACCCACACTCAATAGTTGCAAGTAATTGGGGCTGATTATAAGAATCATCAGCTAAGCATTATTGTAACTAATTGAGGTTGACTATAAAAATCCAATTCTATCGTTTTACTCTGGAAGTGCTATATCTATGTTATTCACAGATTTTTAGGCCTTTTTCTTTCCTCCTAGAACCTCTAAACTTAAACTCAAATCATAATCAGTGCAGTTCTTGGTTTCATCTAAGTTGAACGTGGCCAAATAATTTTTAAGTTTACTTTTATTCTATTACTTGCTGATGGTACAGCTAGGCTCCTTCGAATGCATTCATTTTTAGTTCAATGTCTATCTTGCTACTCATCCACCCTAAAGTTCACAATGCCCTTATTTCAGCTACCCTTATCCTATCAACATATCACACCCGGTTGTCCAAACATCTTGTCCTAAAGCATGGCTGATCTTGTAGCTATTCTATAAAATCTTTCCTTCCAAGGTTTATTGGCTTTAGTGGTAATGTGGCATGTTTCAGAAGAGAGATGGTAGCATACCAATGGACCTTAAAGATATGCCAGCAGTGGCTCAAGGCCAGGCCTTGCGGACGTGAATTGCCCATGCTCCCTCCCATGGGAACTTTCTGGCCATCAGTTTCTCGAGCTGACAACTGCACAGGAGTCCAAAAATCATGCAGATCCAAACTCAGGTGAGCCACAATATTGGACAGTGAGAATGAAAACGTCCAGTTGATACCTTCCTGAAACTGACCATGATGTTTGCATGCCATCCAAACCGTTCATAAGGTTATTGCTACTGGGATATCCAACTGTAGGCACAGGTAACTGATGGATGGAGTGGATTTCTCACTGGCATCTCTGTGGGCCCCACAGCTTATGATGCACGCTTTGGTGACTCTTATACACTTGCATAAGCACATCCCCAAATGAGTTTCCACTTTCTGACGTGGGTGTGTATTCTCTTTTTTGTCACATATCATTTATTAGTGCTAATCGAGAGGCTAGTTGTAGATGGGAGTTTGGCGCAAATAGCTGTGTGGCCAACCGTCGTGTGGATGTGGCATCCCAACTCATCCAGTAGACTTGCCCAACTATGAAAATGAAATGCTCCAAAAATAGGGCTGATGTAATAGTCATGTGGGCCGCACCATAGAAAACAATACACAACCAGAAAAAAACCTCTAAATTCAAATGATAGCCCAGCTGATGAGTGATGCATCATAACTCGGTAACAGGCTTGCAACGTCGGAGAATTTAGCATCCTACACAATGTGGGGCATGTAGGACATTTAACCAAGACAGATCTGCAAACTTGCTCATCACATATAGAAAACATATCTTGGCTTTAGCCCAACAAGACCATCACAGCAAGGAAACTGGAAAAATGTCTACATCTTTTGAGCATGGATTGCATCGACTGGGACCTAAGTAACAGCTGTTATAGCTCATATTATCCCACACGTTTCTACTTCACAATGAAAGACTCATTTTCCATGGAGATGTTAAGGACAAGACTGCTGTGCATGGCTACCAAAAAAGAATCATGACGAAAGCAACAGCTGATATAGCTTGTATTATCCATACATTTCTATTACCCATGATATGACAGGCCCAACTTTTTTATAGATTGTATTATCCACACATTTCCCATTTCCCGATGATGAACTATTCATTTTGCATGGAGATGTTATGGACACTGTTGTGCATGCCTAAGACAAGACTGATGATTTGGAAATACAATTACAGAAGTGGGTCATTATCTATGAAATAGCAATAATGCTGACACCAATGGAATCCTCATGTTCATTCACACCATTTCATTAGAACGATAACCAGTTCAGGAACATGGGATGATGACAAAACTTGGCATAAACACTTTCTTTATGAGAGTTTAAATGAAAATGCAAAATGTACATTAAGTGAAGGAAAGAGAGACAGGGATGAGAGGGAGTTAGAATGAAAATTCCTCTGGTAAATCTTGGTACTTACTCGATATAAAGCTTTTGTACTTCCGTTTAGTATCTCCTGCCGCACAGAATATACAATCAATGCAAGAATGAAAAATAGGTGCAGGGAAGAGAAAGTCAACAAAAAAAGCATTTACCTTTACATTTAAATGGTGGTATGCTCTTAGATAGGGTTGACTCCACCAAATTTATAAGTGCCTTGCCTGAAACCATAAAAATCCTTCTTTTCAATCTCCAAAATTAAAGATCATCGGGGAAAGAATGGCCAGATAATTCAAATTCTTTAAAAGCTGTCATGGACTTTTCATTCGAAGTAATAGAGCATCCAAGGTTTCAAGTGTCAGCAACTATTCTTTTCCAGCTTACCGGTTATATGCTTTTCTCCTTCCATGACGTTAACTAGGAATGATGGAATCTCGTTTTCTTTCAGCTGAGGTGATCCCATGAAAGAAAGGGGAGAATACATTAAGCTTGAATAGAAGGCAACATACATAACAGGGAAATAAGCTTCGCTTTTAATAAACCTGTGAAAGAAATGCTTTTGAAAGCTCCAGAGCATCAAGTGGTGAGGGACCCTTGCTGTATGCAGGCACAAATTTCCCATTTTGATAGCCTGCCAGAAAATGGTACGCTGCTTGACCTGGAGAGAGCTTTGATACAGCAGGTAGGGCACCGGAACTGCAGCTCAATAAAGCAATTTAAACATTTGCTTAGTAAACAATGACATTGACTTGGCTACCGAAACACCAACCAAGAGACCGATACTATGGCATACTATTATTACCCAGGCATCAGGTGTACTAAAAAGAGTAGCATTCCATGGCATAACAACCAAAATAGTTGCAGCCTTCTACTTATTACATTCATGCACTTCATTTGAAAGTAATAATAAATGGAGCTTTGCTAGGCCAACGGTCTCGTAACCATGTTTAGCACTCCTTATGTTTACCAGCTAGAGTTTTGGGTCAGCTCATCTATATGGTGGGGCTTACCTGATGCACAGCTCATCATCTACATGGTGGGGCTTACCTGATGCACAGCTCATATCCCCCACACAGGCACAGTGGGAGCATATAGAGGCGTGTGTAGGGAGGTGCATGTGGGCATAGCAAGACTCTTATAAATATACCTTTAGAACTGCTAATGAATTCCTGAAGAATTTAAGAGCCTGTTTGGGTCAATGGAATCCGTAAAGTAGATTTGGAAAGGAAAACATTAAATCTGAAGAAATCCATAGGGAAGAACTGTAAAGAAGTTTTTGGTTTTGGTTCCCATGATTTCCAGGGGAATATGGAATGGTCAAAAAGTGAAATCTATCTCTCAGAAAGTGTGGAAATGAGGATTATGAAGTTTTTAGAAGAAAAGAAAAATACTTTATTTTTTTCCTTTTTTTTTAGGAAAACAGTTTTCTACAGGTTACTTTATTCTCACAACAGGCAAAAAAAAGAGTCACATATATGGTATACGTTTTCGTTTCCACAGTTACTTTTTGCATCCCACCAATAGAAGTTAGAAACAGGCCCTAAGGGATGCAGAATAATAATATGCCCAACTACATTCTGAGGAATTTCCAAATAATTGAAGGAAGAGAAAATCTCCAGATATCTAACTTGCCAAGGACAGACTGCAGCAGGAAATTCGATGAGACTACGGTATTATGTATTCATCTATTACAATTTTGCTATGTGCATGGGCTGATCATTGAATGACTTGTATTACCTATCAGCAGCTGTAAGGATCACAGAAGCTGGCAATTTGAATATTGGTGCACTGGAATCTTTGGTTTGAAAGAGAGGTGCAACGCCATGAGAAGACAGGACTACACCAGCATCAGTTGACGCCAAAATTTCACGCAGACCTGCACAGCTCTGGATGGTGTCCTCTGGAGCAAACAACAGAATCACAGAATCACCAGACACGAGGAACCTGAAAAGATGAAAATGCAGAAACCAAATAACAACCAGTACTGTGACAAATAAACGTACAAACAACCAGCAGTTCCTACCTGGCAGACAGAGGAAGGCCTCCCCTTGCAGTTATGACAGGTGCAGCCACAGAAGCTAGGGCATCTTTTAGACCATCCATGTCCGCAAAAGCTTTGCCACAGAGGATGAGTGAGGAACGTTCAATATCAACTGCAAAAAACCCAGCACTTGCATGTGACCCTGAGACCAATAGCCTCCCGAATAGTTGGGCTGCAGGATTAGTGAATCAGTTAGATTAAATTCATCATCGAGGTTAGTCATATCGACTTAGTGACCTACATTTTGTTATTTCATAAAAAGATCTACCTGAGTATGGCCTTCATCTAGGACATGTCCATTCAATGCGCCGTGTATACTAAAGTAGACATATAAAAGGTGGAACAAAAATAAGAAAAAATCTGACCAGCTACCCTGTGTGGTAAAGCGGTGACAATATTAGCAATGTAACTGGAAATATTAATAGAGTCCAGACAGTTTGCAATATCACAAACAAGAGCATGAAATTGTCAACTGGTACAACAGGGACAGAATCTCTAAGCTGATTATTTCATTAGTTTCCCTGACTCCTTCCACATATCGGAGGGCTTACATGTAGCCTGTATGACTTTAACCTTTTGGGTAAGCAACAATGATGTCCATCGGTTGAGGCTTACCCTTTCGTCAACATCCCAATAATTTCTCATATTGACTCTTGCTGGGGGCCATATCCTCTTTTCCTTGGATTAAGACTAGGTGATGCATCTACTAAGGAATACGGAAAGCAGCAAACTGTCAAATAATGCAAGAATGCAAAGAAGAATTGACCTGTAATCAGATAATTAACAAGATGCAGAAAGTTCTGTTTAAAGATTAACATGATAGATTGGTATACTAGCACCGAACACCTCTGAAGAAAATTAATAGAGTACATACCACAAGACTAAAACTAAAATGGACCACATGATTAGAAGCATGGAGGCACTAGAAACTGTCAACAGTGAACACCGGCAAAATGGTTCCACTTCATATTTTGATCTCTGTGATCATACAATGACATCAAAGCATGATAACAGTCTGGGTTCAATTTTTAATCTTAAGAAATGTTGCCAGAGTATGGGTTCAATTTTACTTTAAGAAATGTTACCATGCTCACCTTTAACCAAACCCTTACATCTAACCTTCTTCCCTTCAAAGTTAACACTTCATACTTGGCAGAATTCATTTTCATACATTATTAACAAAACAGATCTTCGAAAAATTGACCTAAAACCTACAGTTTCATAAAAGACGGTGAGATTAATGGAGAGGCTATTTTTAGAGGTTATTGAATGAAGGCACGTGGATGGAGAACTGGGAGGGGCCTCCGGCCCTGAGGGATTGGGGGCACATGTTTTCAGAGAATTCAAGTAGGGTTGGTAAAATTAGCCATAACAAGGATGAGGATAGGAACTACTATGGGGCAGATGACATCTCTATAGAAGTGTCAAAGATACAGGGCAAAAATGAGTAGGTTTGGTTAACTGAAGATCTTTTTTGAAATATAGTCTTTCCAATAAAATTTTGCTGACAAATGCTAGGTAAGTGAAGGAGATGTACCATATGCCTATCTACAAGAAGAAACGACATGCAAAATCTATATCGACCATCAGGTAATCAAACTTATGAATCACGCCTTGAAGATCTGGAAGAGGATGATGGAACAAAGATTAAAACAAGAAACAAGGATATCAGAAGCTTGGTTTGGCCTATAGCTAGCAAAATCAACTATTGGAGATATTTTCTAATTAGGCAATCAATGCAAAGTACAGACATAAGGGGACAAATCTAAACATGCTATAGGTCTTCAGGAAGCATAAGAGACAGTGCCTAAGGAGGTTATATCAAGGGTGATACGAGAAAAGGGGTTTCAGGACATATATGACAGTGCCTTGCAAGAGTGAAAATGATGAGTTCCAAGCGGCAATGGAACTTGATGTAGGATGCCCTAATTATGATGCATGCTCATGAAAACAATTAAATCAGCGGAATTAAAAGACAATAACAATATAAAATCTAGTAGAAATCATCACGAACTAAGAAAATCACAATGAAGCATGCAATGGAACGGGCCATTCATCACAACCATGAAGTATGAAATTCAATTATCACTATGGTTGGATCCGGCGAGGGATGGAACCTCCCGATCTTGCATGGCTACAACCCAATCAATTAAGAGGAATCTCTAATCCAAGAAATCAAGAGATTTTGGATTAGGGATTTGAAAATCTGAAAGCTTAGGGTTTAGGATAAAAAAATCAGATTTTGGGATTGTGGTTAGCAAAACAAATAGGTTAGGGAGAGATAGAATTACTTGGAAGAAGGATTAGAGGGACATAAGAAGCAAGTAGAAGAAAGAAGGATCAAGGAAGAAGAAACATCACCATGAGAGAGAGAGAAGGAGAGAACTACCAAGAGGCTTTTCATTAATCAATAATCAATAACCCCTTCGAGTTTAGGGCTTTAGCCCACTTAAATAAGCAAATAAAGACATGAAAATACTAAAATACCCCTAAAACTAAGCAAAAACGTGTGACTAACAAAAGTGCGGGAAAGTTCGGTCGAGCGCCCGAGCTGCCGCCCGAAGTCGTCCAAAAACCTTCGAAGAGGTTCGGGTGCTCGGCAGATAAAGTTCGGGCGCCCGAAGGCTATGGTCGGGTGCCCAATCGGGCGCCCGAAGACAGTGGTTGGACGCCCGATGGGCGCTTGAAACCTTCAGTTTCTTCGGTCTTCTTTCTCCTTTCTTCCTTCACATGTCTCTTCTCTACGTGGGGTCTTCTCTGTGTCCAAACACATGTGAAGGGTCTTCAGCGGGTCTTCAGTTCCTCAATAATCGCCTATCCACAAGGATGACACTTATGGTTGGCGCTTTCTTCGTTGGTATACCTTGAATGCTTTTGTGTCCGCATCAGAACTTAATTGGGGATGTTAAGCCCTCACCTTGTCCACTTGTCATAGTGAATGCATTAACTATTAGTGTAATTCAAGGTTTGGAGGAAGTTTGCATATGTGCCACAAGAGTGTTCTGCTATAATCATAAGATTATACAATTAAGGACCAATCCTCAATTGGCCACACTATATGGGGGAAGAGTGTCACGCGGAGGTGAGCATCGAGTCGAGTCGGACCGAGTTTGGGCTGTCTCGGTCCGATCCGGCCAAAGACAGGACCTCAACCAAGTTGGATCGGATTCGGTACGGAGCCAACCAACCCTAAACTGATCCGATCCGAGTCCGACCCGGTCATAGGGACCGAGTCGGATCGAGTTTGTTAATTAATTCAAAAAAAATAATCTGAAAAATGGCAAAAAAATTATAAAAAATTCAAAAAATTAGGTTTTTTTAAAAACTTATACATAAACCCGGTTCGGATCGGATTTCAACTTGAGTCGATTCGATTAAGGTGGAATCCGAACTCGACTCGATCTAGATTCGGATCCTATCCAGAATATTCGATTCAAGTCCGTCGTTCCTGTCGGATCGGTTCGAGTTGAGTCTAACCGGTTCGGATGAGTCGAGTCAACCGAGTTGACTCGACCCGTGCCCAGCTCTAGTCACGCCCCGTCAGAGTTGTATTTTAATAGTTATGAATTTTTCAAGTTGACCGATTTCTGAGTCCGATTAAAAATTTCAGAAAGTAACCGATTAAAATTGATTAAAATTATTTTCAGAGTCCGATCTTGCATTTCTACGTTGTGGTACAGCATAGGCAAGGTTATCTGATAAACAGAGTCATTATAAGGGAATCCTAACTTTGATTTCTAAGTTCTTCGTTCAACACAACAGTCAAATAGGGAATCCTAAGTGCCACATTTCTAATTTCAAGGGGTCTACATATTATGTAAGTGTGTGGGGAACATAACCTACAGGTCACACTAGGTTTTGAAAACAAGCCTCTCTCTGATACCATTCTGTCACGCCCCACAATTTGGATATAAAGTGTGCACTCTCAGACCCAAGTTATGAGTCGCAACTCGTACACTAAGCATACTTCCTTTAACGAAATTACGGTTGACTAAAGTCTATAACGTATCCTTACCGTCCAATCTAAGTTCCATTCACATACATTCAACCAACACAGTCGGATTCATTAACTCAAATCTAATTAATTCATAAATGTCAATCAAACTGTTTAATGGCCCACCACTTGGGTCCTTAATCCAATGTAATAATCATAAATCTATGAACAATTATTCAAATTCATGTCCAAGACATCATAATCAAATCCAACCCAACATCTTGTTCTCAAATAAATGATTTGCTATAAACAGATTTTTTTTTTTTTTTTTTTTTGGAGGTAATAAGAATTTTTATTGGAAAAAGCACCGAAGCGAAAAAATACAAACCCAACAGCCAGACAAAGCTACTGCATTGCTAGGAGAGGCCGCCTTAACATTCACCCCCCAATCTGACACAAACCTTTGAATTCTATCGATGATAATATTTTCCCCTACCGACACATTCCGAAAACTTCGGTCATTTCTAGCTCCCCATATCACCTAAAATACTACCATTAAAAGCAGCCGCCAATATGCCTTCGAGACCCTGCAGCCACCAGCACCATGCCAAGCCCATAACAATTCTTCCACAGAGTTCGGCATAACCCAATCCACTTGCAAGCAGGATAGGAAGTGGTCCCAAACATTGACAGCAAAAGGGCAATGGATGAATAGATGGTCAATCGTCTCCTCATCCTGCATGCACATAAGACAAATGTTGGGGATAACTAAAGATCTCCTCTGAAGATTGTCGATAGTTAGAATTCTCTTTCTTCCCACCAGCCAGACGAAAGCCTGCAACCCTAGGGGCGCCCCATAAAACCAATGATAGAAAGGATGACCCTAAACCGAAGGAGAAGACACCCGAGTAATAAGATTATACAAACCTTTGATCGAAAATTTCCCTTTTTTATCGCCAATCCAAGCAATAGAATCCTCCAAAGCCGGGTCTATCTTCACCGAGTTTAGCATCTCCATCAATGTTAAGAACTCGTCGAACTCAGCATCCGACAGGTTTCTTCGGCATGAGGGGGACCACCCAACCTTCTCCCCCTCTCTTTGAAAACAATCCTCCACTTTAACAAGAGGGTCAGGAGCCAACCTAGCAATATTCAGGAATTTGGTTAAGAGAGCTTGAGGCCCACACCATCTATCCGTCCAAAATTTAATTCTGGCTCCCGTACCAACCCTAAAGGCGATGCCTCTGCTCCCGAAATGATGAGTGGTCATAATAGCTTTCCAAGCGCCTGACGCTCTATTAGCGGAAACCACGCTCTATTAGCGGAAACCACCCCCCTTCCTGCATCCCATACTTGGCGGCTATCAGATTCCTCCAAAGTCTTCCATCCTCCATACTAAACCTCCATATCCATTTCCCCAATAGAGCCACATTTGTAAAGTGCAGGGATTTTATCCTTGCCCCCCTTCAGAGATCGGCTTACACACCTCTTCCCATTTAAGGAGGTGAAATTTCCTTCTCTCACTGTCCCCCTACCAAAGAAAATCCCTCCTCATTTTCTCCAAGCTTGTCTAGGACCGATTTCGGGCACTTAAAAAGAGACAGAAAGTAAACCGGCATATTCGAGAAAGCCGATTTGATCAAAGTCAATCGGGCTCCCAACAAGAGATATCTGCGACGCCAAGTAGAGAGTTTCCGCTGAATTCTTTCAATAACCTTATCCCACAAATGTCTAGGCAGGTTTCCCTAAGCAAAGAGGCAGCTCCTACGTAGGAAGTTGGGAATGATCCCAAGCCACACCCAAACGTGATCGCCAACCGATATAACTCTTCTTGTTGAACATTAACTCCTAACAATTCTGATTTTGACGTATTAACCTTTAGCCCTGAGACCGCCTCGAAGCAAATAAGAATCTTCCTCAAATTCCAGACGTAATCTTCATTATCCTCACAAAAAAGAAGAGTGTCGTCTGCAAATTGGAGATGAGAAACTAGTACCTTGAAGGTTAGGGATCTGAACCCCCGAGAACAGCCCATTCTCCTCACCCCTCCTAAGCATCATGCCTAAAGCCTCGGCCACCACAACAAATAGGTAAGGCAAAAGAGGATTCCCCTGCCTCAAACCCCTAGAGGCTTTAAAGTGGCCTTTCAGGGATCCATTCACCAAGATGGAGAAAGATCCCGACTGAACACACGCCTTAATCCACCCTCTCCACTTGTTTCCAAAACCCATTTTCTGAAGCATGTAATCAATGAACCCCTAGTCGACATGATCGTACGCCTTCTCAATATCTAACTTGCAAACTAATCCGCTCTTTCCTCCTCTATGCATCGAATCTACGCACTCATGAGCAATAAGAGCCGTGTCTAATATTTGTCTTCCCATCATAAAGGCCCCTTGATTTTCAGAGATAATTTTAGACATATACTCTCTCAACCTATTAGCCAAAATCTTGCTCAATATCTTGTAAGGACCTCCTAAGAGGCTTATCGGTCTAAAGTCCTTTAGCTGCTCAGCTCCCTCTTTCTTAGGGATGAGGGCGATAAACGTCGCTCCAAGTTCAGTCGACAAGAGGCCAGAATCTGAGAACTCCAAAATGAAATCTGTAACATCTTTCCCCACTATATGCCATAATTTCTGAAAGAACGCTAAAGGATAGTCATCCGGCCCTGGGGCCTTCTCCCCACTCAAGGAGGCTAAAGCCGCTTTAATTTCCTCCTCCGAGATCTTCCTTTCCAGACTGTCTACTTCCTCCACAGACAATTGACTGAACTGCAATCCATCAAGCCTCGGTCTTACCCAAGACTCATTTGAAAGTAGCTTCTTGTAATACTCTACTATACCTTCGCAAATGCGGTCTTTGCTAATGGTAATGTCCCCCTCTAACAGAAGAGCGGGAATTCTATTAGCTCGGGCCCTAGCACTAGCGAAGTTGTGAAAGAAGCGGGTGTTTCTATCTCCTTCCTTCAGCCACATCGCCCATGATCTTTGACGCCACCTGATCTCTTCTTCCTTAGCCCTTTTAGCAAACTTAGCAAATAAAGCTTCCCTCTCCCTTCTTTCTTCGTCATCCAAACCTACAGCCTCCTCCTTTAATTCCAACACATGAATTTCATCTGCTATTATATCAAACTCCTCTTCCCTTTTAGAGAGAACCTCTTTCTTCCAATCTCTCAGCTTCTGTTTAAGCAGCTTCAGCTTCCGAAACAGTTTGAAACCCGCAAAACCTTCCACAGAGAAGGATCTCCACCAATCCATGATCAGTTTATCTAAGCCTTCTACTTCTAGCCATGCCATCTCAAACATAAAAGGTTTTGGGCCCCAATCTTCTTCCTCTACCTGAAGCAAAATAGGTCTATGATTAGAAATAATTCTTGGAAGGCCACGCTGCGTCAACAACGGGTATTTCTCCACCCAGTCAGGAGAAATGAGGAATCTGTCCAGCCGCAACGTCACCGGGATTTGCTGCCCATTAGACCAAGGGCCTGTTTGGTAAAACTTAATTTCTACACTTATCATTGAAATTGCCATTTTCAATGATTTTCCCTGATTCAAGCTGTTTGGTAAATCCAAAACAATAAGTGCTCAATTCACATTTTCATTGAAAAAATCTAAATTTTTTTAAGCTTCCACCCTTTGACTTAAAACTTAACACTGAAAGCGGTAAGTGATTTTGAGTTAAATCTTCTTTTTAAATGAGAACTTTACCCTCTAATGACTTCCGCTACAAGTTTTGATGCATAAAAGTCGGGTGATGTGGCAAAGTTCTTTGCCCTCGTTGGGATGTATGCATTATATCCACACGGTCCATCCAATTTACCCTATCATTTTAGGACATGATCCAAAACATGAGGCAAAACCAAAGCTCAAGCCAACCACAACACAAAAACCATGGGGATAATGATCCCACCATACTTGAAACCTTCCTAGGGCCCACTATGATGTTTATTTGCCATCAAATCTGTTCATAAGGTCACCCCGACTTGGATGAAGGGAAAACACAAATATTAGCTCGATCTAAAACTTCTATGGCCCCTAAGAAGTTTTCAATGGTAGAGACTTAATCCCTACTATTTTCGATGGTGTGTCCCACTTGAGATTTGGATTTACCTCATTTTTTGTCTCATGAGCTATAATGATCTAAAAACATGAATGGACAATGTAGATCTAACACATACATCATGGTGGGCCCAAGAACTTTGCCACATTAACATCAAACGGCTCCTGACACTTATTGCGGAGCAACGAGGATTTCGTGCGACAGCCAGCTGTACCGGGGGGGGGGGGGGGGGGGGGCGCGGTTTGGGTGGATCCCCAGATCCACTGAGGTCGGTGGATCCCCAACTGTGGGGCCACTGTGATGTATGTAACTTACATCCACACCGTCCATGCATTTTGAAAGTTCATTTGAGGGCATTATACCAAAAATGAAGCAAATCCAAATCTCAGGTGGACCATACCACATGTAATAGTAGTGATTGAATCCACACCATTAAAAACTTCATGGGGGCCACTGGAATGTTTATTTTCCATTCAACCTGTTGAAAAGGTCACAAATACCTGGATGAAGATACCAAACAAATATTAGATTGACCCAAAACTTTTGTGACCCACGAGAAGCTTTTAATGGTTGATTACCATTGTTTATTATATTATGGTCCACCTAAGATTTGGATCTACTTCAATTTTTTAAATCATGTTCTAAAATGAGTTTTCAAAATGAATGGACGGCGTGGATGTAATACACACACATCACACAGTGGACGGCACAGTAAGGGATCCACCCACCTCGGTGGATCTAGGGATCCAGCGAAACCGCGCCCCTGTACCGGGGAGCGGATTAGGTAAGACCCCAGATCCACAAGTTGGGTGGGATCCCTGACTGTGGGGCTCACAGTGATGTATGTGTCTTAAATCCACACCTTCCAACCATTTTGAAAGGTCATTTTAGGTTATGATCCCAAAAATGAAGCTGACTCAAATCTTAGGTGGACCACACCACAGAAACAGTCGTGATTGAATCTCTACCATTAAAAACTTCAAGAATTCCACCATAATGTTTATTTGTCATCCAACCTTTTGATAAGGTCACAAACACTTACATGAAGAGACTATATAAATATCATCTAGATCCAAGGCTTTTGTGGCCAACAGGAAGTTTTTAATGGTCAATCACCACCATTTCCTGTATTATGGCCCATCTGAGATTTGGAACTGCTTCATTTTTTGGATCATATCCTAAAATGAACTTTCAATACGAATGGACGGCATGGATGTTGTCACATACATCATAGTGGCCCCACAGTCAGCGGTCCCACCCACCTTGGTAGATCCGGGGTCTCACCTAATCCGCTTCCGTTGTACCATGGGGGATCAGATCAGCTGTTACCCAAGTAACACCTTAGTGGGTGTTACCCTTTCTGTGGGGTCCACCTTGATGATTTGTTGCATATCCACGCTGTACATCCGTTTCTCCTGCCCATGTTAGGACGTGATCCCAAGAAGTAAGCAGATCCAAATCCCAAGTAGACCACACCACGAGAAACAGTTGTGTTTGAGTGTTTCACCATTAAAAATTCTAAAGGACCCACCGTAAGGTTTTCGTAATGTTTATTTTCCATCCAACCTGTTGATAATGTCAAGAAGACTTGTATGAAGGGAAACTACAAAGATCTGCTTGATCTAAAACTTTTGTGGCCCACAAATTTTTTTTAATGGTCATTCATCACTATTTCTAGTGGTGTGGTCCACCTAAGATTTGGGCATTCTTAAGTTTTGGGATCACGTCATGAATTGATATGTAAAAATAGATGGATCGCATGGATATACAAAAAAAAAATATCAATGTGGGGCCCACATAGTTGGGGTAACGACCACTAAGGTGTCACCGTAATAGCTAATCCGCTCCTTGCACCTAGATGTTTGTGAAAAAGTTAGGTGGGGCCCACCATGACGATTGTGAGAAATCCACCGCATCCATCTTTTTTTCGAGCTCATATTAGGAAAAAAAAGAAAAAGAAAAAAGAGGATCTAGAGCTAGGCCATACAAGAGTAAAAAATGGGTAAAGAAATTCCTGCCATTAAAATCTTCTTGGAGTTCACCTTGATGTTTATATGTCATCCAAACCATTCATAAGGTCATTCCCACTGAAATGAACTGAAAACACAAAGAGAACTTATCTTGATACGAACTCCTATGGTCCTTCGAATGTCTTAACGGTGGCCATTCAATCTTCACTGTTTCCCCTCGTGTGGCCCACTTGAGTTCTGAATTCCCGCTCTTTTTTTTTTCTCTATCCTAGAATGAGCTTAAAAAATTGATGGACGGAGTAAATTTCTCAAAAAATATCATGGTGGGCCCCACCTAGCCTCTAGGTGTTGTGGGAGGAAATTTTAGACGCTAATTGTGGACAGAAGCAGATTACATGGGGCGTGACTGCACTGGATCACCGAGGTAGGTGAGATCCTTAACTATGGGGTCCACTTGTAGACACCCCATCCCAGGCCGATAAGTTGATTAAGACTAGACAATTGGGACGGATGGTGATCCATACCCTTAACCCTCATCCAAACCTTGACTCAACTAAAGATGGGTCAACTCAAGGAGCCAACCCAGTGGGTTAGCCTGTTGAGATGACCCACCGAGTCAGCTCACCAAATTTAAATCAATTTAAACCCACTAGAGCGCAGAAACCAAAGCTCAAAGTCCAAACCCAGAAACCAGATCCAAATCTTAGGGGCAAATATGACAAATTGCCAATTTTCAAACATTTATGGTTTGTATTTACCAAACAGAATTTTATGAAAAAAGTACTTAATTTCAGGTATCAGTAACTTTTTCAAACAAATTACCAAACAGATTTTCCAGTACTTATAAGTACTAAAATTCAGTGCTTTAAGTTTTCAGCACTTAAATTAATTTTCAGACCTTATTTTTCAGTTTACCAAACGGCACCCAAGTATACTTAGCTCCCCCTAAAGGAAGATCAACCATCTCGTGTCTATTAAGCTAGTCGGAAAAAGCACCCATGCTTTTTGTAATTCTTCCTCCAGAAGATTTTTCAGATGAGAATCGAACGATATTGAAATCCCCTCCAATGCACCAAGGGGCCTGCCAGCACAATCTGATTCTGTCCAATTCCTCCCAAAAATTCTGCCTAATGTTGTACACACAAGGACCATAGACGGCGGTAAATACCTACAAAAATCCCGAAGCAACCTCACTAAATAAGATAGAAATAGAGAAAGATCCTATCTAAGAGTCACACTTCTCAGCCTATTAGAATTCCAAACTACACAGATGCCCCTAGCTGTTCCTGTCGCATTCAGCACCACCCACTCCTTGGTTTTCAAACTCCAAAGAGAATCCAACGTACCCCTATCGACAGCCTGAAACTTCGTTTCCTGAAACGTTATGATATCTACCTTCAGCTTCTTACAAACTTCCTAGATTTGAGCTCTCTTAACTGAATCACCCAAGCCCCTAACATTCCAAGAAACTATTATCATTGATCGCCTGACTTACCCGATCTCGCCCCCTACCCACCGGTTCCTTTAGAAACGGCATCATAGTTGATAGAGCATTCGAGGCTCAGCAGCTCCCTCGAGCCTTTCGGGGAACGCTTACCTTTCAATTGCCGATAATCCTGATAATATTGGGAGGCCCTGTCCCGAGCAAAATCAAAAAAGGCCTTCACATCATCCTCTGATGCACCATAAGTCATTCCCACCATTCCCCCTACCCTTTCCAGAACATCTTTAGCCCAAATCCTGTGTTCAGTAGCAATATTCACATACATTTCATGCATCTCCTGCTCCGATTGGATTAATGAGAGAGTCGGAACTCTCTTTTCAACACATAGGGGTGTTACATCTAGAGCTTCCTCAAAAATTCCAGCCTCTGCCATCTCCCCTATCACCGCTAATCTCCCTTCCTAAGATAGGACCTCTTCCTCTGCTTCGCAGATCCTGCTTGATCCTCCTGCGTTCGCCTCCTGACCGCCTGCATGTTGCTAGGGAAGATGAAGTCTGCGTCCCACAAAAACCGGAGACGCCATTCCATTCTGCGCAGACCCACCTCTGTTCGCAGACGAGATGATCATATGAGGCCGTTCCGCATTCAACTCCTCATCTGCGCGCATCTCCCTTCTCACTTAGAGGTCACGTGATAGCTGCAAACTAAGAATTTATCATGTTCGAAGCTTAAATATAATCAATCTAATGTAGCCAGTTCTTTTCCGTGAGATATGGCCACGTATTCCGTGGATCTTTCACAGGCTCGGTCGCATCTTCCTGTTCGTGTATCAACTATTCATCCCCATTCACATCTATACAGTTTTATAGATCAAGTCTAAGCTAGCCAAGTCCAGTGAGAAGTCTTGACATGGTTCTTCGCATCAAATTAGAATAGAGCAACAACAATCATATACAATATAAGTTAAAAAAAAAAAATTGCAAATATTATGCAATGGATGAATGCATCAAGTGGGAATCTGTCCACTTGCTTGAGTTGGAAATCCATCAACCCACATCTTCCCCTTGGCAAGGCAGGCTCCTACCACTTGGTAGGTATGGGCAAAGGCCCGCATCTACTCCTTGAGTAGGCTTCCACTAGTATAGTGGGCATCCGGTAACAATTCTACCAATTATACCATCCAGGGAGGTCCCATAGGAATTCAGCACGTGCTGTGCATGCAGCGATGGATGCACAATCATTAAGGCTATAAATGGACGGGTTCGGGGCGGGTTTAGCTAAAACCAGACCCACCCATTTACTAAATGGGTCTGGGTCCAAATTTTAGACCCAGACCCTTTTACTAAATGGGCGGGTCCGAGTCGGGTCCGAGTCAACCCATCAGACTCATTTATAAATGGGTCCGGGTCTGGTAGAGGGAGATCCACCCAGACCCATTTATAAATGGGTCGGGTCTAATGGGTCCAAGTCTGGATTGGGTCCAAGTCTGGATTGGGTCCAAGTCTGCAAGAATTTTACAAGGCTTAAAACCAGGTCTGGACGGGTCCCTTGAAACATAGACCAAACCCACCCACTTACTAAATGGGTTCGGCTAGGGTCGGGTTGGGCCTAATATAAAGGAAACCAGACCCAGACCCGTTTAGCAACTGGGTCTGTTCTTGGACCCAGACCCGTACCATTTAACAAATGGCTCGGGTCTAAATGGGTTGGGTCCGGGTACCCCATCGGGTCCGTTGACCCATTTACAGCCCCAACAATCATAGCATAGCGGTCGTGAATCATATATCATATGATCATTTCAATTCTCATATTTAAATCAACACAGTTCCATATTATCCATTAATATCAGTATGACACTCAACTCATAAGTAATATTGTAGTAAAATCAAAACATAAGTCACGTCAAAACAATAAATCAAATAATTGACTATACTAACATATTAAATCAACCACATCGTTAATAATACAGAGATCAAGTCACAAGTTTATTCAATTCATGCAAGAGAACATAGCAACAACATCAGGTTAAACATACAAACATATAAGGCATTCAATCTATTTTAACTTAATGAAGGGGAAACATATCAGGATAACTCACCAGGGAGTTTACAGGTTCCTCCTAACTTTCACGTTTACATCCGTGTTGGTGGCTCCCCTTGGAGACTTCTTTTAGGCCCAATAAATGTGTCAAGGTCCTACAATCGAACCTCAATTTAGAGTTCACTCAGGAGTCAAGGTCCTACAACCGAACTTCAATGGTTTTATGCTCTACAACCAAGCCAAGGATCGACAAATGAACCTAACATTTAGGCTCAACAAACGAGCCAAGGATTGACAAACGCCCCTAGACTTTTAAGCTCAACTAACAAGCCAAGGATCGACAAACGAACCTAGATCGAGTTTGGCAAACAAACTCTACACTCAATTTCCCACGGAAAGAGAGTGGCTAGACTCCTACAAATTGATGACTCACTTGTCGAATTTGAGCCCAGTTGATGCGCCGCCTTGGGTTACTTGATCTCCGCTCTCCCATGCTTCAATCAGCTCCCCTTGTATTCCCACGATCATTGATGCCGCCGCTTTGCCAATGCTTTAGCTCCAAGATCATCTTCCTTGCATATCATGCTCCTTTGGAGATGCCCAAAGTGCTGGGAGGTGGTGAATCCTCTACAAATGGTAGAAAATGAGTTTCCTAGAGGAATAAACCTATTTGGATTCCTAGGTGGTGTTTAGACAGGAGTTTTACCTATGATCAAGGTGTCTAAACTCCTAAGAATCAAGAGAGAGCAAGTCCATTCTCATTTGATCTTTGAATACTCTAAGCTTATGATGAATAAAAAGGAGAATGGCTTGGATGGGTTAGGATTAGAGCTCCTAACGATATGCAATGGCAATGGCTTTTAAATCACTAAACTCCTTCTCTTAAGCCCAAAAATGAATACCCCCGCCTTTATAAATAAATCTCCAATGGTAAAAAAAGGGGCAGATTCGTATATCTTCGATTGGTCGGAATTAACCTCTAATTGATCGAAGATGTCTTCGATTGATCGAAACACTATTCCGATTGATCGGAAAATCTGTCCAAAGATTTTACATAATTGCTGGACATTCGATTCGATTGATCGAACTACTCTCCAATTGATTGGAATTGTAATTCCGATTGATCAGAAGAATGTTCCGATGTATCGAAAAACTGTCCAAAGAGTTCACATGATTGCTGAACCAATTTCCGATTGATCGAACTATAGTTCCGATTGATCAGAGTCCCATCGGAACTGATATCTGATTGATCGAAGACCTATCGAAAACTGTTGTTTGGGCTATTTCATTACAACAGCTTACACCTCTTTTATTAGCCTAGCTTTTCATGTTTTTCCAAGTATTCTAAGGCTAATGATGATGACTAAGGGTTCATCAACTTAGATTGGACAGTAAGGATACATTATAGACTCTGGTCAACTGTAATTTCGTTAAAGGAAGTACACTTAGTGTACGAGTTGCGACCCCATAGCTCGGGTATGAGGATGCACACTCTATATCCAAATTGCAAGGTGTGACAAAGAGTGTTGGTAGTTAGACATGATCAGAGATTTGAGTTTTAGAGAGGTGGAGGATATTGAGAAACATGTGTGAGAAGACTAGGAAGGATAGAATTAAAATGAGGTCATCCAGGTTAAATAGTACTCCTAATAAGAGATAAAATGATGGAAAGAACATTGAGATGGTTTGGTCATGTGCAATGAAGGCGATAGAGGCTCTAGTAAGGGAAGGTTGACTGGGGCTGAAGGGTCTAAAAAGGGTATGAAAGGAACACCTGAAAGGATTTGGATCGAGGCGGTGAGAAGTGACATGAAGGTTTGTTTACTTACCAAGAAATTTGGATTGAGGCGGTGAGAAGTGACATGAAGGTTTGTTTACTTACCAAGAATAGAGCTTCGGATAGGAATGATTGGCTAAACAGAATTCATAAAATTGAATGTAAATAGTCGGGGCAAGGTTATAAGAATGATGCTGATCATATGTTATAGCATATAAAAAGAAGGAATCCCTATATAGGACTCTTCTTAGTCTACAGTTAAAGACCAACTATGGATGCATGTCAATCAACTCAGCCTGTGCTAAAAAAGATATACCAGAGATATGTAGCCCTTGTGCATAAAAGAATTTCTGAAGACTTCAATTAAGAAACCGTAGGAAGATATATTACAAAGGATATTTGCAAATACATCCTGATAATTAACACAAAGGGAGAATTGCTGAAAGCCATAGGAAATAAAACTTCAAGGCAATGCATATTATACCAGACATTCCATATCAAAATGCATAAAAGAGGAACTGAAGACCACCTTATAGAGGCAGCTACATAAACAGTCAGAGGGCAAGAATCATGGGAGACTGCTCGTGTAGGGGTTTTCCAAAGAATATTGGAAAGTGACAATACAGCAGTCGGGCAATCACTTATGATACGGACTTTTGAATCGCATTTTGCAGATGACCCAACGGCACCATCTTGAATAAAGACATTTGAGATGGATGAAATGTGAGAAGAAACCTAGAACAAGAAAAAATATATATGTCCGTTAAAAAATATCAGGGTAGCAACCACAATGACCTATAAATGGTCCAAGATCAACTTCAATGATGCAGACGCCTAGTATTATAACTCTCTCTCAATGATAAACCCCACACCACTCAATGGCTGAAGAACACCAGCAATGTTTGTTTAGAACACTGCAAGCTCACAAGCATGATTAGTTTTTTACTATCAAAGTTCGCTAGGAACTGATGGAGGACATTTGGCACATCTCACTGCCATATCATGTTGCCGATACATTGGCATGATTGATTACGCTACAAGAAAATCTTCCTACAAGGAAAACCTAAGATATCACAAACAATGAGCTAAACTCTTTACCACTTTCAAAAGTTTGCTGAATTGTGCCTTCGTAATTTCTGAAGCCCCTTCTGTGGCATTTCCTCTAATGTGAATAGGAAGACCAGACAACCGCTCTACAGAAAGCCGAAAGTAAATTGCACAGTCAATGAACAGCAAGAAGCAATAGGATTTGAAAGAATAAAAAAGTAAAAGTAATAATGAACTTGCTACCTGCAGTGGTTGCACCCTTCTGTTGTAGCTCAGTAGAATTCAAGTTGTGAAAAGCTTTATCCTTTACAATTACACCTCTTCCAGCAAGAGCCCAACTAAGGCCATAAGAAACTCCCACATCCTCCACGCATAAAGAAAGGAAAGGACAAACAAAGTAAAAGAATGGCCTTTGCCAAACCCAAAAAACACGGACCTTTAAATTCATTACTACAAATATATTACAGAGATAGTATACTTAATTGCAGAGGAAAATCAAAATGTATTTAGTATATGCAATATAAAGATACTGACCACCAAGGACATGAAAACATTCTCTCTCTTTATTTCCCAATTTTTTTCTCTTAATGTCTCTGAGACAACCTTTTGTCTATTCAAGTCTACTACATTAAAGAATTCTTATATTTATATTTCTTCATGGAGAGGCCGGCTACCTCCCTAGACTACTCTTATATTATATTATACTAACTAATATCTATAATTAGTAGCTTGTACTATATGGTGTAGTCACTAGATGTAGATCTAACTCTTGTAGAATTCTATACTAGTAAAGATTTACAATTACACGCTTATAACCATATCTACCTAACATTTTTCCCACTTCCACTCAGAAATACATGTAATTTGGCATGATTTAAGAACTATGAAGTACATCAAACTCTAAAGAAAGAAAAGTAAATTGAGTCACTTAAATAGTTAAAAACTCGGCTTTAAGAACTGGATAAGCTTTGACGAGCCACACCAAAAATCAGACAAATGCATACCTAAAAACACACTAAAACATAAAATGAGTTGTAAACATTTTTATCTTTTCTTATTTATTATCTGATATGTTTTCAGATTTATTTACCTAAAAAAACAGTTCATACCAATTCAGTCAATGCAGTGATAAAGCTGATATTCACCAATGCACGTCGATTTTTTGGCTGACCATACCGCTACTGATGTGTATAGTGAACTTTGAGTCTGGGGCATTGGACCATTCATCAGGTGGGGCTCACTGTGAACAAGCCATGATCCGAAAATCTGGTCCGTCCACTCATCGGATGAACCAAAAAGGATACGCTAAGATGTGGACAGGTGTTCTTTTCCCTCTCTCTAACCGTCCATTTTTCAGAGACAACAACAGCTCACCTGATGAGTGGACTGGCATATTTTCTTTCCCTGGGGCATGTTTCGCGGTGGTCCCTACCTAGTGAACCGCACGGATCTTAAACATGTGACACATGTTAGCACGTGCGGGCCTGCGGCCAGCTCCAAAGAAAAGAATGCTACATGTATAAAACCCTCGATCGATCTGGCGATGTCCCGACCAAATTTCTCTCGAGAAGAGAGGAAAACGATTTCTTCGTCCATGGATGGCTTGAACGTATTAGAATCACGAAGGAATCTCGATAATGCAAGGAGATTGTAAATAAGGGAAATCGAAAGAGGAAAAGAGAAGGAATTACGCGTTCGGATGAGAATGAAAAGGTAAGAGATGAGCCGAGAGCGGGAGCGACTGTAGAAGATGTCGATCTTGCGGAGTTGAATGCGCCTCGCGCGTAATGCATGAGTTGAGCATTCCTCATCTCTGTCGTAATCCAACGGACGCACGAGTGAGAAGTGGCAGAACGAGTAAAACCCAAAACCCTCGAGAAAAAAGAGGGGAGACAATACAGTGGATCCCAAAATGAAATCGGATTGCGCGCGTTCGGAGTAAACTCTATTGGGCCCACCTAGAATGTATGTGATTTATCTATTCCGTCCATATGTTTTTACAGCTCATTTTAGGGGTTGAGCCCAAATTTTAAGCATATCCAAATCTCAAGTGGATCATTGTACAGGAAACAGTGGGAATAATGATTTCCACCGTTGAAACCTTCCCAGGCCCCATAGTGATGTTTATTTGTCATCCAACCTGTTCATAAGATCACATGGACATGGATGAAGGGAAAACACAATTATCAGCTTGATCCAAAACTTCTGTGTCCCCCCAGAATTTTTCCAATGGTAGACATTCAGTTCACACTTTTTCTGTGGTGTGGTCCACTTTAGATTTTGATATGCTTCATTCTTTGGTACCATATCTAAAATTATCTGTTAAGATGGATGGACGGAGTGGATAAAATACGTAAATTACGGTGGGCCCCACGGAGTTTACTCGGCACGCTTAGCGTGCGGAGTTACTCACTACGCAGTCCGCTTCCGCGCAAAATATGGTGGAGCCATCTCTCTAGATTACACGTGGCAGGGGATCTGCAAATCGGGCACACCCATATGCGGGGCACTAGCATGGATGGTTTTTTGTCTTAGAAATCATACTCATTAGACAATCCTATCCATCTGATCTGCAGACATTCAGTTGACGGTGACAAATAAAAACAATCAACAGTCGGGATAACGTAGAAAGAGTATTGGAATGGTTGTCTAGGCGTTCCATTTTTTAAATGTCAGCCACCAGGTGCCAATGGGTGGACCCCTTCGATCCTATGTGGGCCCACCACGATTTCTGCGTGACATCCACGGTTCATCCGTTTCTCCAGCTCACGCACTTGAGCCCAAAGATAACGCAGATCCAAAACTCATGTGGGCCGCAAGACAGGAAACGGAGGTTGGATTTGCCACCGTTGAAATCTGAACGAGATATTTGAGAATGATTCTGTGGTCCAATTAGGGACACCTAAATTTAGGGGAGTGGATTAGGTGTTTTGGGACCATCTTAAGAAATATACTGTATATCTACACGGTCCATCTGTTATATATATATATATATATATATATATATATATATATATATATATATATTTCAAAATGTGAACCCAGAAGTTAAACAGATCCAAATCTCAGGGAGCTTTCCTGTGGTGAATGACCATTAAAAAAAAAATTTAACCACAGAAAGTTTCGAATCAAGCTGATCCTTATATTTTCCTTTTATCAAGGTCTTGTAGACCTTATTAACAGGTTGGATGGCAAAAAAATATTACAGTGGGCCCCAGAAAGTTTTTAATGGTGGTTTTTCAATAACCAAATAAGCATTACAGTGGGCCCTAAGTTTTTATGGTGGTTGTTCAAATACCACTGCTTCCTGTGATTTGGTCCAACTGAGATTCAGATCTACTTAATTGTTGGGTCAACATCCTAAAATGGTCTATAAAAACGGATGGACAGAGGGATATACAACGAATGGTCAAGGTGGGCCCAGGGTAAGGGTAACTCCGAAAATTTAGGACACCTTTGGGAAATGCACCTGGTGCGGAACTAATGGGGTGGCATTACAAGCGTGTGTGTCTGATCTACCGTGATGTTTGTATGCCATTCAAACCGTTCATAAGGTTATTCTCACTTGGATAAACTGAATACACAAATATTAACCCGATCTTGTGGCCCCAACAAGGTCCCATTGGTAAGCGTTCAATCCCAATTGTCTCTTGTGATATAGCCACTTAGGTTTTGGATCTGTATCGACTACTAATGTCCTAACGTGAACTTGTGAAACTGATGGATGGAGTGGATGTTGCACCGATATCGCAGTGGGCCACACATATATCTTCCTGTGAAGAGCTGGCTCTACCGTACCAGGTTCTTCCGACTCGACCGTATCACGAAGAAAGCTTTCCCTTCGAGTGGGAATGGCGGATTAGGATCTTACCTGTTGCTGCAAAAAATTGGGCAACCAATGCAGCGGTCTGATCTCCTCCGTAGGGGTGGATTTCTGCTTAGGGGTGGACGGACTATGTCCAAACTTGAATGCTTGTGGGTCCTGGAGGACAACACAACAAAGATAAGAGAGGAGGATGATCGTTGTCTGGCCGTTCATCTTCCGATGCCTAAGTCAGCTGAGGGAGTAAATAGGCAACAAGTTGGCAATAGTCGAATAATGTGTATCTTTCCCCATGCGAATAGGGGTATTTATAGGCG
Source organism: Liriodendron chinense (assembly GCA_003013855.2). NCBI lineage: Eukaryota > Viridiplantae > Streptophyta > Magnoliopsida > Magnoliales > Magnoliaceae > Liriodendron > Liriodendron chinense. Next base: position 4,454,600 of record PVNU02000637.1, on the reverse strand, counting down.
GTGACCTTTATCAACATCATGATCTGATGGGACAGGCAAGGCGGTGTAGTCTCTTCTGCTGCAACGGTCATCGCCGTAGCGAGGGGCGTCGCGCCTCATCCTTTACTTTATTTATGAGGATTGGTGCAGGTTCCATCCTGTCTAACTGTCCGCATTAATGGGGAGTTCGTACTCTCGTATTATGGCTTCCCAGCGGCCCACACCGCCCCGCCGAGGTTAGGTTGGTCGTCCGAACTAGGCTAGGTCAGGTCAAGCCTGTAGAGACGAGGTCAGGACAGAGGTCGAGTTCGGGCTTCCGAACTTGTGAACATTTTTAGGAGAATCCTCGAGGACTAGCTCAGATGTCGAGCTGATCATCCCAATCATCGCGAGCTTTGGGACGTCCATCGACCTCTTCTTGATATGATCAAAGTGCCCATTGTAATAGGTTGGCCTACACGGACATGCTTAGGGCTCTCGTCTTAAGGTCGGCACAAGACTAGGTCTTTTGTAGTCTAAACCCCAGCTCACAACTCAAAATACCCCCACAACATTACCCATGTGCCGGGTGCAAGGATTAGGTACTGCCACGCTAAACCCTAGCTAGGAACCGACAAGAGCTCTAAGGGGCCACCGTGATGTACGGGTTTCATCCACACTGTCGATCCATTTTTCCATATCATTTTAGGGTGCAAGCTAAAAAACGAGTCATATCTAAGGCTCAAGTAAACCACATCTACATGAAGCAGTGGTAATAATGACAAATACCATTGAAATATAGGGCCCACCATGACGTTTAATTTCCATCAACCTGTTCATAAGGTCACATAGATCTGGATGAAGGGACAACACAAATATCAGCTTGATCCAAAACTTTTGTGGCCCACAAAAAGTTTCAACCGTAGGGGTTTAATCCCCAATGAGTGGTCCACTTGAACCTGGGAACTGCATAATTTTTGGGCTTGTAACCTAAAATAATATGGGAAAATGAATGGACGGTGTGGATGAAATCTATTCATCACGCTAGCCACTCAGAGCCCGCGTCCGTTCCTAGGATGGGGGGTAGTACCCAATCGGCGTCCACCATGTCCAGGTTCATCAGGACGGGCCCGCCCCGCACTTGTATAGGCGGGCCGGACACACAGGAAGATAGGCCTGTGATCTGGAGACAATGTACAAGCGTTGCCCCACTGACCTGGTTTCATTGCGCCACTGCACATATACAAGGGGCCCACCTGATGACTGGCTCGGAATTAAGACATGCAAAAGGCTCTGCTAAACAGTTGCGGGTTTCCGGTAACAAGTGCCATGCTGTTTGGACCTCGACAATGGGGAATAGAAAAATGATCAGATACAGCCCATCACTTGTGGAATTCGTTTCTAGTGGCTGGATTTCCAAGAGCCAAGTGAACCCTTAGGCCTTAAGACGTTGGCACTAATCCTCAATTAATGGCAGGTCGAAATCTCATACACATGTGACAATGTAATTTGTGTTAGAGTGGTGGTTATTTGTCCGGTTGATGGGCCAACATCAGCTCAAGCCCAGCCCAAGTATTAATCGGACTTAAAAAGTCAGGGCCAGTTGTTGGCCGGTTCATTTAGATAGTGGCCCTAAGATTCAAGTTTGAGCCCAAGCACTAGCATCACCATTGTCCTGCTTTTGGGCTTTATTGGGAAAGAGGCCTTCCATATTTGAAGTTATTGAAAGGATGGGCTTAAGAACAAGGTACACATTTAAGGCGTTCGGATTGCAAGTTACTTTAATGCATCGAGTAACTTATCAGGGTTTCAATTTCTACTTATTCAATAGATAAGCATGACAAACAATATAGTTATGTGCCTAAAAGTAGAAAAAAACATGCTTGATTTCCAACGTCATAAGTATTTATCCCTCAAGTTTGTTTGGTTTCCATCACATTTACCATCTGTCATGTGAGGTAATCCTTTGATGTGGACCATTCATTGTGTGGGCCCCACCTTTGATGTGGGCCATCCATCCTGTGGGGCCCACCTTGGATGTGGGTCATTCATCATTAGGGGCCGACCGTTAATGTGCACCATCCATTATGTAGTGCCCACCTTTGATGTTAGTTATCCATCCGGTGAGGCCCACCATCAATGTTATTGTCCATCATGTGTGGCCCACCTTCAATATCCACTGCCCATCATGTGGAGCCCACTGCCCACCTTTCATGTGGACCATCCATAATGTGGGCCCCACCTCCGATGTGGGTCATCCATCGTGCAGGGCCTGCCTTGGATATGGGCCACTCATCCTTAGGGCTGACCTTTGATATGAACAATCCATCATGTGGGGCCCACCATTATTAATTGCCTATCATGTGGGGGCACCTTTAATGTGGATTGTCCATCATGTGGGCTCCACCTTCAATTTGAGTTGCAAATCATGTGGAGCTCGCCTTAGATGTGGACCATTCATCATTAGGGGGCCAACCTTTAATATAGACCGTCCATCATGTGGGGCCACCTTGATATGGGTCATCCATCATGTGGGGCCCAACTTCAATGTCCACTGCCTATCATGTGGAGCTCAACTTTGATGTAAGTTGTCCATCATGTGGGCCCATCTTTGAAGTGGGCTGTCTATCATACCTACCCATTTTAGAGGTGGGCCTCACCTTTGATGTGGATTGTCCATCATGTGGGCCCCACCTTCGATGTGAATAGTACATTATGTGAGGCCTTTGATATGGAGAGAGAGAGAGAGAGAGAGAGAGAGAGAGAGAGAGACACGTTAAAAAGCTAAAAATAAAATTATGGGCATAGATAATTTTTAAGCACGTAAGTTACTTTTACAATCATGTTTACTAAACTAAATAACTTAGCATAAAGTTAAAAAGTATCTTATTTGGTGGAATCCAAACAGGCCCTTATGTGCGCTTGGTTGAGAGGAATAGCAATCTCATTTATACATCCTTACATGACGCATCTAAGCTACTCATTAGCAGCTCCCACCATGGAGGTGGTCATTTCTAAAATTTAATCCTGTGATTGGACAATCCTAACCATTGAATTTGTGCATAAAGTGAGCGGCTAATCGATGGCAATGTTTTATGTTCAACACTCAAAGTCAGCAGCATGCCATCAGCTAATCTAGCCTAATTTTTCAACATGGTCATATCGATAGCTGGTGGTATGGTTGAGGAGGGGCTCAATCCTTGTCAACAAATGAACACATGCACTTATTCACACTTGTCATAAATAAGGACAGTTGTAATTTTCACTCAAGTTGTGAATTGGGTTTAGGGTTTTGGTCTCCCCTTCTCTATTTATTAATATTTAAAGGTTATGATAGTCCAAAACACTATCTACATCCATACATATCCACTATCAGTTTATCTCAACTTGGAGTGTAGATGTTAGTCATGTCCAAGTTGAAGATAATTTTGAAAAGAGAGAAACAAAAAATAACTTCGGTAAATGTATCAAACAACTTATCCTTGAGTAACAAGATAGCCATGCAAACAACACCCATTAACTTCTCATGATCAATAAAGTAGTAGTCTACCTTAATATGCTTGGCACGTTCATAAAACATACTATATTCAACCATATGGATGACAACTCTGTTACCACGATACAACATAACTAGAAATATAATAAAAATGCCAATATTAAAAGAAAAAGTTCTGTAGCAAAGGAACGAGCAGCATCAAACTATTTACTGCTCTTCTACAAGATGAGGTTCCCTCCAACAAATGTGGAGAATCTTGAAGTGAAACCAATCATGTGGATTGCCCTGTGCACTATTTCCAATCATGTGGTTACTTGAATCATGAATGAGGCTGATTTTTGGGACCTAAATCATACATAGAATGAATCATCTAATGATCGGGATGATTTTCCATTAACATTACGATGGGCCCACCCTAGCCATGGATCAATTTGACCTTAAGTAGTTTTTATTTATTTATTTATTTTTAATGTTATTCTGTTGCCAACCTAATGTGCTTCAACTGGGTTGACAGGGTTTTGTACTCGTCCAAGCTTGGCTTGATAAATAAGCAAGTTCAAATTTTAAGCCCAAGCTTAACCTTCACTTGATACTCCAACCCAATTCTAGCCTGAGATAGCCTAGGCGTATAATTAGTTGCCCAGCCTAACCCATTGGCTGCTTTGGGAGTAGCTGAGGTGAGGAGATTATGCGCGGCTGTTTAACCACAAGCATTTTCATCAATACAAAGATATGAAAATGGTTTTGTAGGTGATTTCTTGGACAAGGTAAAAGCTTATATTTTAAAAATAGTTTTAAAAAGTAGGTATTTTTCAATCAATAAAACAAAAGACGAGTAATTATTTAATAGTTATGGCAGTCTGAGGGACTACCTACATCCATAAATACTCGCTAACAACCTACAAAAGAATTGCACTTTTACCCAACCATCTTCATCAATCATTCAAAACAAAGTTTCAAATTCAAGACAACGCATTCTCAGCCAAATACAAACTCAATCACAATCTATGAACATACTAAATTCATTTTCATCACAAAAGCAAAAAGCTTAGAAAACACAAATGAAGCACTGAATCCCATCAATCCTCAGGTGACTAGAACACCCTTTCCTTCATCAGCAGCTGCTGCTGCTACTTTCTCTAAGCCACCACCAACACCACACGAATTTCGGGCCTTAGCCGATGACTTCTTGCTTTGGATCGTCTTTGGAGCCTTCCAAGATCCTCTCAGCAGTCTGTTTATAGCCTCCTTAGCAGTGCTGCTGATAGTCCTAGTCGCAGTACTCTTGCTAATTTCCGCTGTTTTAGCGTTGCTTGATTCAGGTATTGTGACAATGCTGGTTGTAGCTTTGGAAGAATTCCTGTTAATTGTTTCTGTTTTACCATTTACCGGTTCGGATACTGACTTACTTCGGTTAATCGTCTCTGTTTTATTGCTTACTTGTTCAGATATTGATTTGCTTCGTCGGTGGAGTGGTGGTGATTTTGGGCGTGTTGAAGGGATCTATGTCGAGAAGATGAGACTAGAATGTCAAACCCTTGAAAAGTTATCTTGAATGAAAAAAAGACCAGAAGTGCACCCTAAAATAAAGATTAATGCACATGTGGTACTTGTGTACAGTGATCAGAAGATTTACAACTGTTGATTTGGGTGGGCTACATGTTGGATGGGCCACGGCCAGAAAGGCAAGGTGATCGAATTAGACCGTGGTATCCATCAAATCAGTGGCTTCATCGTAAATGACCAAAGGTCCAACATTCAACAGGCAATGCTCCAATAGAAAAACTCTGACACTCTAGCAGAGTATGGTGGACTACTATACAAAGGCACTTAAAGATTGCTTAGAAATTGCATGCATGGAATATACATAAATTCAAACTATACTGTCCAAGTACGGGTCCAAGTTTAGATGTGTCATGAAGGGAGCGGATTAGGTGCGGCCCTTACCGTGGGACCCACCTTGATGTATGCATTCTATATCCATGCCGTCCATCCATTTTGTCAGATCATTTTAAGGCATGCGCCCAAAATCAAAGCAAATCCAATTCTCAGGTAGTGGACCATACTATAGGAAACAGCTGTAGTTTTTATTTTCGATCAGCCCTGTTGATAAGGTCACATAGACTGACCTCAGGAAAAAAAAAATATGTGAGCTTGATCCAAAACTTATGGGACCCATTAATGGTAAATCACCACTGTTTCCTGTGGTATAGGCTATAACCCAATTGAGAATTCCATCTGCTTTTTTTATTTTGTGTATGTGTGTGTTAATACGCACATCCCACTGTTAGTACACACCCACTTGATTATTCCATCTGCTTCATTCCTGGGTTTATGCCACAAAATGATATGGCAAAGCAGATGAACAACATGGATATAGAATACATACATCAAGGTGGGCACCACAGTAAGGGCCGCACCATCTTGGGTGAGGCCAGGCCCCACCTAATCTGCTCCCTAAGTAAGATTATTTGATTTCCTGACAGTTGGATTGGTGTTCATTCAAAGATGTTGAAAATGGAAAAATAAAAAATAAAAAATTCAAGGTTCTGTTTCAACAAACAAGTGTCTGCTAATTAGAGTTTATGTTTGTCAAATGGCTCTGATAGTAGCACCCGTGACTTTGTGACAGTGGATTCCACAGTGGTTAGTATGCCACACGGACAATTTCTAAGTACCTGTGTGTCAAGTAGGGCTCTCAATTAAGCGGGTTAGATCTGATATCCGATTCATTCCATAATGCAGATTTGGATCTTAAAATAGGTCTGATTAGTTAAACGAACCGGATTTGAATCTTAAAATAGGTCCGATTACTTAAATGGACTGGATTTGGATTCACAGGAACATATCCGAGTTTGATCTGAATCCGATTAAGATCCGACTCATTGTGACCTTACATATATGTTATATTCATGCTGGCCATCCATTTTATGGATTATTTTAGGCCATGTCTCAAAATTGAGACATGCCACTCTTAGGTCGACCATACCTCAGTAAATAGTGGGATTTGTATCATTTTTCTACTAAATTAAATATATTATATTATAGATTTTATATTATACATTTTTTTAGATTTGTAAGTGAAGGTGGATTTGGACTAGATCCGACCCAAATCCAATGGTTATATGGATTTTGGATCGGATATGGATCTAACAATTTATAAATGGATCGGATATGGATATAACCTTTTGGATCCGAATCCGATCTGAACCCGCCGATCCAACTGGATCCGATCCAGATCCGACCCATTGAGAGCCCTAGTGTCAAGTGCCATGCTCAGCTAGAGTATCAAATAACTCCCCATGCTAAAAACAATTAGATTATCAGAGTTGACCAGTTCATCCATGTGATGGCCCACTCGACCAATGGTGCAAATCACCAGGCACATTTGCCATATAAAAGTATCTATCTACCTCTGAAAATGCAACTGAAATCTTCTGCAGCAAATCATGCAGCTACATACCTTCTTCAATTCTGGTTTTGGAGGAGGAGCTTTCTTATGATAGAAGCTTGGCAATGGTGATGCTTTGAAAGTTGAACTCTTCCCCAGCTTCTTTATCTCCACTTCTCCTTCGGTGGTACCGCCCACCTTTCGGAAAAAAATAATAATAATAATAATAAATAAATAAAGGAAATCTAGGTTGCTTCTTAAAAATGTATGTACTGTTCCAGTTAATGACAAGTGAGCCCTTGGTTTGGATGGACCATGCCCTAAGAATATCTCAGATTGGAAGACAATAAATTATCGATTTTGGAAACTTTTCAGTTGGATGGTGGGTGGTTGTTGCATTTGTATTCTTAATTGTCTACATATAATCACACAAATAACAAATTTGAGGTTGTCCTGTCATTGACATGGAAAACCCAACAAGCCAATAGTCTGGATTACTGAACCATGGGTCCTCTCTCTTTTATTCAATCCCTATTTGTGATACTTCCAAATGGGCCCTAAAATCCACTAATTCAGCGGACCTTAATTCAAATGGTCCACACAGACAGTGCACGTGCTCCAATCCTATTGGGAAATCTTCTACCCGACTTGTGTGGGTATATAGGGCACTGCTCCTACCCGGTCCAATTATTGGGTCTCGGCATCCGAACTTGAGACCGACTATTGAAACACGAAGGCGTCGTCTAGCTGGGCTAGCAGGCAGAAGATTAGCGCGTCTCCTTAGCATTGGAAAGTTAATCTTATAAGAAGAGTCATATGAGAATGGATTAAATGGCAGATATAAACCACCTTGGACTACACACACAACCAATGGTGGGCGTCCGATCCAACTCTTCCCATAGTGTGGCCTACCTGCCTACTTTTTGGATTCTTGAGTGTACATGAGGCAACGCACCTTCTGGAAAGCATGGGCCTCATGCACTCTCTCCCCAAGTAGGCACGACGAACGCCCCATGCGCCCACGTGAGTTAGGCTAGCACCCTTCATTCTAAAAGTCGGGCGAGTCAACTCAATTGTTTGGACAACACATGCGTGTCTAAAATAGACGATTTGTGATCGCTAATCTAATCATCCATTTAAGTGTGGACCACCAGATACATGGACCAGCTGGTTTTTGGGAGCTAATGAACAGTCATAGTGGGCAGCAACTTATGGATGTCAGAGATCCTGCACATGTGCTATTTTGGCACATGTGGTGTGCTTTATGTTTGGCGCTTGAACATGGGGTCATCTAGAATCTGGCACACGAAAAAGAAATGTGCGAACATGACATCCTACTATACCTTGTCTGTGGCCTGAGATTTCTTGGCTTCAACCTCCTTCGCTTGAGCTTTCTCCTTTATTTTGTGACCAGGCTGCAGCATAATAGATCTAGTCATGACATAGCAAAATCTCCATCGTTCACTTATCCGAGGATCTTATGTTGATGATCTAGACCGTTCATATGGTGGGATCAGTAGACGCACCACTCCCCAAGAATCCCCTAGCCATTTTCGATTAATGGTCTGGAAATGCATTGTTCAGACGATGATCCACATTCATCACCTATCAAATGGATGATATTCTCCAGTAGGGGAGATTGTTGGAAATGCATTGTTCAGACGATGATCCACATTCATCACCTATCAAATGGATGATATTCTCCAGTAGGGGAGATTGTTGGCAATGGCCCATTCATGATCTAGCCCACCAGATAAACGGCCAAGATTTCTTGGCAATCTCCTACCTCGGTTCGCTTCTCAGCACGCTCACTGGGTTTGGGCGTGGATCGAGAAGCAGCGGCCCCATGTCTCGGCTCAGAGCTTCGTTCGAGCCTGTGAAATGAAACCAGGTGAGTCAATAAAAAGAAGAAAAACTTATGAAGTGTTTTTGGCCCGCTTATTGATGATGCACGTGGCATACACGTGTTTTAATTGAGGCCGTACAAATGTAGGCCTCAGGATGGAAGGAGCATCGTAACAAAATAAACACGATTGGACAATCCTAACCACCTGATTTCAGCCTTTAACTTTGTACGGCTGACCTTATTTAAATCGTAACTTTAAAGAAGTTCCATCAGGGCTCATCCATGAAGAGCTAACTTTAATGCATGGTAAGATGGTGCCGACCATCCATCTAGTGGGCCCAAGCATACATGGACAATGCATGGCAAACCGGCAGAAATCATATGGTACAGATAATCCCAGCTGCTGGGAGGAATTGAATAATGCATAGCGGGTATCTCACGCATCTTTGCACAGGGTACATGGGTTTTTCAATTCTAACAAGTGGGGCTAGTGGTTTGGTAAACCTGACCATTTGCGGCCTATAGATGAACGGTTCCGATTTGTGGCCTATAGATGAACGGCTATAGGAGTGAAAAAGACAAAAATGGTCGCTTTCAATTGAAGAAAGGTCCTAAATTCACGTTGATACTCGATGGACCAATGGGATTACCCAACAATGGGACCCACTATCACACGCGTGGGCCATGTTGGCGCGTGGGCCTGCGGGTAAATGGGCAGGATTCCATGCGTGTGGGCTTATAAAAAAGAATGATTCCCAAAACATAGATTGACTGACGTAACTGTTTCGGCCACTGGCAGTTATGACCCATTATAACGGCATTTTAAACGACATCCACGTTCGATAGAGGCCACAGATGGACGGTTCAGAATATCTTGCCTCCATGCAACACATGGGCCCGCCCATCCCTGCACACAACATTCTCTTTTGAAAAGTAAGGCGCGCTCCGGTGGTCACCGAACCGAGCAAATGTGGGACCCACGTGATGTATGCAGGACATCCAACGCGTCCATTAGAAGCGTGAGCTCATGTTGCGTCCATCAGTTAAACATCAGCTCGATCCAATACTCAGGTGGGCCACAGCACAGGGAACAAGATGGGAGGGAAACTCCTACCCTTGAGTTGCAATACAGCTTGATTTTGACTTGACCCTTCATCTGTCGTTAATGACCTGGATTGGGTATGCACTATTCCCTGTGATATTATCAACTTTCAACTTATTCCCTGTGGTGTGGCCCACCTGAGTTTTGGATCGGCAGGATTTTCACCCACTTGAGGCAAGTTGAGGTCATGCATCCGATGGATGGGTTGGATGTCCAAGTGGGCCTCAATTCTGTCCGTTACAGCCCCTTGAAAAATTCAGAGAGCGGGAATATTTCATGCATGGAAATTCACCTGTTGTTCAAGCTAGCAGACTTGGAGAGATTGGGGCTAGAATGCGCCGGAACTCCTCCGCGCCTCTCTCTGGACATTCTCTTCTCCGTTGCCAAAGAGAAAGGCTGAGGGACCGTGAGCTTCATCTTGTGGTTCTGCTTCGGAGCCGCTTTCGGTTTCTGCGACAAAACCGCCTGGTTTCCTAGCTTCGTTTCTTCTCCACACCCATTCTCAGCATCCAAAACCGGGGCTTGGTTCGTCACTGAAACAGCCTGGTTTTCGGGCTGGGCTTGATCTTCACTCGTGTCCTCCAATTGCTGGTTTTGTTTGTTTTCTTGGGTCGGCTCGTTGCAGCCCTTGGAACTTTTTTCTACTTCTCCATTCTGTTGTGGTAGATTGCTTTGCTGGATTTCTTCTTTCTCCTCCATTTTTTTTTCCTGGGAAAGTTGGAGAAGTAGTGGTAACTTAAAAACCATAGATGAATTGAGAGAGATCACATGGCATACGTGTGGAACATGCGGACAGGATGTGTCATCCGCGTGCGGTATACATGCAGCCACGTCTGGATGATTGAGACCGTCCATCTTCTGCGTGTTAACGTGGATGGGCGACGTTACATTGGGCTGTCAACGGCCGAGCCAAGGTCTGTCCAACGCCGGCCCAGACTCTCGTGGGCCCATTTAACGACCGCAGAGCCCTGCCCATGATGATCATGAATCGTCCAAGCCCGGTCAGACCCTCGTGCAAGATCCAAGCTGTTTATTAGTCATGCGCGACCATTCCCTTGAAACCTTAAGTGGGCCACACCAGGCTGAGTCACAAGGCTCTTAGAAGCAGCCCAAGCTTAGCGCGGTTGATAAACAGACTCTAATTTTGGCCCAGACCCAGTCCTCAAGCCTAAGATTCCAGCCCAAGCCTAGACTGAAGTGGGCCAGCCCAAAAACCAAACAGGCCAGCCCCACCCCTAATTGTACGAAGAGGGGCTTATTTGGTACTCTGGAAAAGTGTAGTGGTTGATACACAGATGCTAATAAACCGTGGCATATAGTAAATTAGTAACTAATATTAGACGGTCCAAATTGCAGGATCAACCGTAGATAGGTTATCATTCATAGTTAAAGATTTATACAACCATCCTAACCTCTAATTCCTGGGCAGTAATTTGTTGAATTAGGACCGTACTGTTTTTCATTTCGTCCGTTCATTAAATGTCCACCAATCAAAAATAAAAATAAAAACTCAGTTTGGAGGCCGTAGAAATTGAGACCCATAGTTTGGACAGTTGTGGGTGGGCCATGTGTGCAACTTCTTGGTGCCTACTTCAACGATCACTCTCTCTGGAGTGTCGAACTACTACTTTTTTATAGAATTGATTCTGAACGGATGAAATTGACTCTTAACTATCATCCATGTCCAGTGAGAAATATCAATGGTCTAGATAATCCATTCAGGGTGAGTGTTAGATTGGAGTTTGTAACTCATTTACAATGGCAGACAGACAGTCCCAATCATCGATGGTAGCTGCATATGGGTCCATCCACCGACAGACATGATGGTCGATATGGCTCTTCTCCTTTTAGGAGGTGTGTTGTCAATCTCATCTCATCCAAAATTCTAAAATGCTGGAACAAAAGGAATTTTCCATGACTCCATGTCATTCTGAACATGCAATACACTTAAATTGATCAAAAGCCGTTCATTTCATATTTCCAATGATGAAGGGGCGATGGTCCAAAAAACACAATATTTTGACGATGCTAGCATACCAGAATAAAAATTAATGGATAAGAATCAATGTCTCCCACTAACTGAGGAAAGGCCCATCTATTATATGGTTGAGATAATCCGATCATTACTAAAATTTGGCTTGGGGCAATCAATGGCTGAGACCACAAGATGCTTGGTTAGGATCATGATGCACGTGTGCCACGTGTACAAATCTTGAATCTTGAAAATCCCGTGCTTCCAGAGGTAGGTAATCTGCTGTCCGATAATAATTCAAAGGTTCCATTTAGCACACGTCATGAAATTGATTGGATAGCGTTGCCAGATAATTTTATTTTTATAATTGATTAAAATATTGATAATAATAGATTAATTATGGTGGTTGGCACTGATACTGCATATCCAATGCAAAGCATTTAATACTAAGATACATTTCTTCATCACCACATATGTGAGAAGTTAGTGAATTTTTTTAGTTATGCAATATTCATAGTTGATTTAGTGATTTGGATGGTTTGGATTTTCCCACAATCTTCACATGTATACAATCTTCTAGTGCATGTATGCTAACCATTGTACTCTGACATCCACGGAATAACATTCAGCATTGTTATCTAGAAACTTTATACATTACTGCTCGTTAATTTGGAATTCACATTCTAATACATAGTTAAATAAGGTTTTTGTTAAGCTACCTTATTAATTAAGTTTCTATTCACTGCATTACTTTACCTTAGGTTTGTTTGGCTTTCCAATTTTCTATCAAATGCAAAGTAAATGAGTTATCATTATCATTTTCAAGTGTTTGTTTAAATAAGAATTATGGCTCTTATTCATACTATAAGACTATCACTTTTACTATAAATTTTGGGTCAAACAAATAATGTAACGAAACTATTATTGCAAGCTAATATGAGTGATGTCACTACACAATCACACAATCACATGAGCAAATCAGCATTACTCATTGCAATCAAATGTAAGTAAGATGTCACTACACAATCACATGAGCAAATAACTGAGCAATTGGAAAACCAAATAAGGCCTTCATTTTTTCCAAATTCATTTAGCTTAAGTAAGCTTCTTCTTTTCTTCATAAATGACAAAAATGCTCCTCTTTATTTAATGAAGAAGAAAACCTTGTTATTTTTGTAAATGACTAGACCGTTACACATAAAATGGTGTGTGTATGCCCTAGGGCTTCTCCAACAGGTTTGTCCTGCCGGTGAGGTGGGATACCACATAAATCACACCTTTCAAGCTGTCATGTACATTTGGAGGCTTTTTGGGTGGTTGCCCACGGTTTTCTATGGCATCACTCACTTTTTTTTCTTTTTTTTATTTACACATGCACTCTCACACTTACTCACACCATAATGGGTACTCAAGCCTATAACCTCAGTGTCAAAACTCACAGAGTCTACTACTGTGCCATAGCATCAGTCACTTGATGATAGGATAGGCTTGGTCTTGAAAGGCTCCCACAATACAAGTATTGGCTCCCATTGGCATAATAAGGTCAAGTACCACACATGCAACAACATAAGTTCTGAAGAATTGCGGAAAGTTTACAAAAAAGATAGTTATTTTCCATTATATTAGTATTAGTTAGTGATACCCACTTAGCAAGTCCTTTCTTCCTTGAAGAATTATTGGTACCCATAAATCTAGAAGTATATTGGTACCCGTAAATCTAGAAGTAGATTAATTATTAAATGTAAACCATTGATTCATCTGATGTCTACAATTGAACCCCTTTCTTTATTCGTCTTTATTTGGCGTGAGTACTTCCTTTTTTTTTCTTTTTTTTTCAACATATGCACTCACACCCCCACACCATAGCGGGATTTCACCACAATGGGTACTCGAAACCCATGACCTCATGTTGAAACTCTTGTGAGTCTACCACAAAGGCATTAGTAATGACCCATAAGTACTTGAGTCGGATGAGAGAACTCTCATGTCCAATTTTTAAAGAGGGGTCCATCTAAACCTATCCTGGCTTCATTAAGTTTGTTCTGAACTCTTCACAAGTGGCCCATATTTTCTGCAAGGTGAAAATAAGACTAGCTCAGTCATCAAGTGGGCCTCGCGTATAGTGTGTCTCACCTGCTAGTCCAGCTAGAAGTCGGATAGGCATTTCAGTAGCAGGTCTCAGGTTCAAGTGCTAAGGAGACACACTAACCTCACTAGTGGGTGGGTGCATCGTGTGACTAACCTTGTGGGTGTGTGTGTGTGTTGTGTGACTAACAGGGTGGGTGCGTTGAATTACTGACAAAAAAAAAAAAAAAAAGTGGGCCTCACATATACGGCAAATGTGGAGCCATTGGATCTTTCAAAATCACCAGAAGATGCCATCAAATGGCATTTGTACTGTATTTCTTCTTTTTATTTATACTTGCCACGTAGAAGTGGCAATGTACCTTACATGAGCGAGATCCAAGCCATCCGTCAAGCAATTCCCATCCTCCAAGACTTCTTGGCCCAATTACAAGGCTGATCTACCAGTTACGGGGCCCACACAGAGAAATTAACAGATAAAGAAATTGCTAACCGTCCGTTTTTAGTATAAACGTGTAGCCTAATTAATTTGTGACTAGGTCACGTTCATGGTGGACAGCAAGTGATAAAGGTCACGTCATGCACGTGTATTGGCACATGTGGTACCAAATCCTCCATCTTATGCTTTTAGCATACCAGGAGCAGTTTTCATAATACCGTAACTGTAAGAGGAGATGTAGTGTTCTCGATATTCATTCGAATGGGTAATCAAGCATTCATTATCTATACGTATAGTGCACACTTACGAGATCCAGACCTTTCATCCGTCGGCCGTACCTACAGAGATCAAGTGCTTGCTAACTAATTCATAAATAAGAGTTCAGAATAGATGGGCCTGCAATTTACTATGAAATAATGCCTTTTGATACAGAAGGTACTGCGATGGAAATAAACCTAGTGAATGTGGTAGCTTAATGAAATGTTTGTTTACCAGAGTGTAAATGCTAAATAAATGGGAGCCAATTCAATCAGGTTCCATCAGGATGTGATATGACGCCATTTCATAGGCCTACCAAACTCTAATTAGAGAGGGCCCACCAACTTTCAAAAGTTGGTGGATCCAGTACCTACTCAACCCTTATTTGGTAGGCCAATGAAATGAGAACTATGATTTTTCCTCTTGCAAAAGGCTTTCCCAGGAAGTTTCTGGGCTGCGAACTTAGGTGGGGCCCACCGTGATGTTTGTTTTAAATCCACCCTGTCCATCCGTTTTGTGAGCCCATTTTAGAATATGAAGATGAAAATGAGTTGGATCCAAGGCTCAAGTGGGCCGCACTAAAGGAAGAGGTGTGTAGAGAAATTCCTATGTTGAAACCTCCCTAGAGTCCGCAGTAATGTTGATATGCCATCCATAATGTTCATAACGCCATTACTACTAGGATGAACCGAAAGCACAAATATTGTCCTGATTCAAAACTTCTGTAGCCCCATCTCACAAACATCAAGGTGGCCCCACCTAGGTTCCAAGCAGGCAAGCAGGAACTTCCCGCGAAACTTTCGCAAGAAATCTTCGTCCATGAAATGGGGAGCGGCTTCGATCCACCCAGGTAGATGGATCCCTGACTATGGGGCCTACCTTGTTTTATGTGCCTTACATCCATAGCGTCCATCACTTTTCAGGCTACTATCCAAACAATAAAGCAGATCCAAATCTCAGGTGGACCACATCACAGGTAGCAGTGGTGAGTGACAGTTACAAACTTATTGAAGGCCACAAAACTTTTGGATCAAAGCTGATGCTTGTGTGATCCCTTCATCCAGGTCTTTGTGACCTTATCAATAGTTTGGATGCCAAATAAACATTCAGGTGGTCCCCAAGAAGTTTTTAATGGTGGGTATTCAATCACCACTATTTCCTATGGTGTGGTCCACCTAAGTCTTGGATCTTCTTTATTTTTGGGAAAGAAATCCTAAAATGATATGTGAAAATTGATAGACGGCATGGATTTAAGACACATACACCATAATGGGAGATAGGGCAATCCCAGGCCGCCTCCAATGTGTTCGTAGGTGTATGGTGCATACTGGTGTGGCAGGAATTGTTTATTGCATTGTCCACACCGTCCATCAGGTGTACTGCCCCAAATTGTTTATATTTTCCCTTCATCAAGATATTCTTGACATTATCAACGGGTTGGATTGCAAATAAACATTACTAAAACCTTACGATGTGCTCTTTGGAATTTTTAACGGCAAGGCACTAATCAACACTGTTTACAGTGGTATGGTCCACCTAAGATTCGGATCTACGTGATATTTGGCACACCATACTCAAATGGGCTGAAGAAACGGATGGACAGAGTGGATATAAAAAATAGTACCCATGTGGGCCACAAGGCAGGGGTAACACTGACTAAGCTGTTCCTGGAGAAACACCTAATTCGCTCCCGAATAAGATGGGGGAGTGCACGATTTTTGCACCTCCACTTTCTATAGCTTACACGTGGCATGTGTGCATATGATGATTGGAAAATCTCATTTACAATACATCTCCTTAAATGCACCGTTGGAACAAAAGTCACAATGATCAGGCAATCCTGACCATGCAATAGATGACATACAGAAATCATTAAAAGCCTGATCAGTTCTTTCTCTACGCCATTTCTTATGTGGTTAGGATTGTTTTATATTTGTGACTTCTCTTCTATGACTCGTTGACCCGCACAGATGAACGGTTTGGATCGTCACACACGTATTACACGTACACATGAATAAAGATTCCATGAGAAGAAAAAAGCCGGAAAAAATTGCAAACGATGGGAGGATGAGAAAATCACCTTTTTGAGGCTGAAATAGCAGAAGTCTCGTCTGTAATGCAAGTGGAAATCTTCGCCAGATATAGTCGAGCTTGCTCTAAACCGAAATGAAGACCATTTTGGAATCCGTTCAATGCCGGCATCGCACTAATATTCGAAAATCTTGCAATTCCGACGGAGTATGATCATCCGTGCTGATGCTATCAATTTCCGTACACGTGGCATATACAATCCCAGGTTCTATATACAGATGGGTCTTAATTCATAAATCATATGATGGGTCATTTCAATTCTGTGATTGGGAGTCAAGAAATGGACGGCTAGTACACGTTTATAAGTCAAGGGCAAGGTAGCTAAACCGACTAAATTGTTGATACACCGTTTCTAAGTCAAGGTTCCCAAAATAAGATTGGTTGAACGATCCGGATCTCTGATTAGTGGGCACTTGTTTCATGAAATATAACCATTGGATGTTATTTATTTTTAACCGTCCAATGAATGTCCTCCATTCCGATAGTCAGATAATAAAATAAGAATTTCTTTTGGTTCATGATACATCTAAACTGACACACAGACTTTGGACAGTTTAATTGGATTACTTGTCTGCCAGATGTGCTATTTCTAAGTATTTTCTAACTGCCTGCGTATCATCCATCTTACTCCAGTAGAGTGTGAAAGCTTTTCTCTTTACAATCTAGTGGGTTCGATTTCAATAGTCAATGGTCAATAATCAGACTCAGAACTCGTCTTAGCGCGGGTGTTTGACTTGGTCGTCGTGATTCGTTTGGACTCGCCTGACACATGGCAACGAAGAGTACGTATGCGAGATCGGAGCCGTTCATCAGATGATGGCCACTTCTTATGAGCGGCTCAAATTTGGTACATGTTGTTGGTGCAATTCAATCAAATACAAGGTCACACGTGTGATCAAGGGCTTGTATTCAAATTTTGTGTGATTATAATGCGCAGGGGTGCGGGGTGCGAGAATCGTATTAGACTAAATGTTTGATGGGAGTCTGGTGATCCCGAACCGAAATGAATACTTAGTATAGGATTTGAAAATCCAGTTACTGAGTCAACTATCGGTTGTGATCATGCTATTTGTAAAAAGATAAGGATTAGCCTCATGTGGTGGATTTCTTTTACCTTATGTATGAGGATTTGTTTATTCACCAATAATTATAATCAATATTTCTTAAAAAAATAAAAATTAACAAATAATAAAAAGGCAAAAATAATATTGATTTTATTAATGTTTTAATAGAATGCATTATAATCAATAGAGAATATATCACAAAACATTAGAGAACTAAATAAATTAGAGATAAATACCTAATTCATTTATAAGAATAAATTATTAAGGTAAGTGCTTTGCAGGATGTAACCAAAGAGATGATCATCCAAGTAAAAACTCAATTAATTGAGATCCAGCAACTTAAGGATGTAGATGTTTAATCTAATCATACAGTAGTGTAGCGATGATACTAAAAAATAGTGACTTATGTTAAGACTAGGCTATGTTATGTTAGGATAAACGTAAAAATAAATGATAAAATAAGATATATGTAAAGGAAGATAGATTGTATTTAGCATAAGGCCTTTAGCTTTTCATCAACTACTCCTTTTATTGGTTATTGAGGTGGCAAAACCTTAGTTGGGTTTCATTGTTAATCCTGAATTCTCTACATTTACGGCATGCATTTTGAATAGGAACATCTTTGTAGAAATCTAAAATTGTTGGCTTTCCAATCTCCACTTTCACGTAGATGGTTTCCTAGGCGATGCCACATTTAAAAATAGTTTAATTAGAAAACATCTACTACTAATCTCGTACCTTAAATCGATCATAGTCATGCATGTAAATGACTAAATCAAACTACCTCCTATAAGACCCTGATCTTTCTCTCTCTTCTGATAGTAAAGCTAGTGGACCTCTAGGACATTGTTGCATTAAAAATAGTTTGATTAGAACTATCTCCACCGTTCTTCACATTGCATCCCTTCTGATTGTCAAACTAGTAGGGTCAGATCTGCCATTAAATTCTTTCATTATCTTAATTCTAATCAATTTACGGATAGGGATCCGATCTGTTTGGTGTCTACTCTCTTCTAATTTGGGTCCAAGCGCAACTAGATTTGCTCGAATATCCATTCAATATTTGAATATTCAGAATCTTCGCGATCACCATAAACCTTCCAAACGTCTCCCAGAAGGTCTCCTACCTTACCGAATGTATCATAACCAAATCTATAATAGAATTTTCTCTCTTGGTGAATCTTCATCAGTTCGATCCCTAAAGGCATTCATATGGTTCTATGCCACCACATTAATAATAGAACGTATAAAGAAAGATCAATCAAATATATCTTTAAGTGCGAGTACATTTTTTGTCAAATTAAACTCATGGCAACTTTTTATTGGTTCACATCAAGATATCAAAAATGAGTGTAAACACATGCAATTCCTCATCTCCACTTATTAGTTAAGGGCACTTTGAAAGTGCACTAAGACATGTTGAAACTCTTGTGAATCTACCCCCGTGGCACTTGAGCAATTGCAATTGCCATTCCTCAATTTGGATTAGACGAAGAGGAGCCGATTCAATTAGGCAAGGTAACACAAGTTCGATCAGGCCGTGACGGTGGGGCCAACATTGATGTAAGTGTTGTATATTCATGCTGTACATGCGCGGATCGGATGTAGAACAATCTTAATATGTTAGAGCCATCTCTCCATGGATTTGTATCTATCTATCTATCACATTCGTCCATCAAGTGGGCCCTATCATTGAAGTAATTGTACCTATCAAGTCATGCCATCTAGTGGGGCCTATCATTGGTGGGTTATGCTTAGGGAATCGCACACATTAGATAATTCCATCCATCACTTTTCTTCAAATTCCTCATTGATCATTTTACTGTTAACTACTTAAATTTCTGAGGGTTGCATTTTTTTGTTGTTGTTACACAGTGCACACACCCCAATGGGTACCCCAACCCATGACCTTAAAGATGAAACTCTTGAAAGTCGCACTAAGCCATGAGCAAGTATCCTTCTACAGTCGCACTTATGTCCATCGATTGGATGAATACTGCAACCTGATCCGTCGATAGTTTGAAAGATTCTCCGTCAAAAGAGAGGGTGACTAAATGGACGGACCTGATTGGTACATCACCCTTACCCATGTTCTGTGGAGAAAAGCCTCTACCATATCAGTCTCGGGTACGAGTTATATAGGTCACGAATGGTCTGCAGCCGGGGGTGCAGGTGATTCCCGCAACACTAAGATCTTTGTGGTTCATCCTGATGTATATGTTATACCCCCTCCACCGATCTGTTTAGTCAGTTCATTGTAGGACATGAGCCCAAAAATTAGTTATATCCAAAGCTTAGAAGAAACAGTGGAGATAAAGACTTCATTGAAACCTTCCTGCCCATTTATATGTCAGTATCTCACCCAACTCACTTATAAGATGAAAGAAAAATACAAATTTGATAAAAAACTTCTGTGGTCCCAATAAAGTTTCAACAGTAGCTATTCAATATTCCACATTGTTTCATGTGGTGTGGTCTTCTTCTGCTTTGGAGCTGCCTCGTGTTTTGGGAAACGGATGGACCAAGTAGATATAAAACGTACATCAAGGTGGGCCCCACAGAGTTTAGGGCTGCAGGAATCCCCGGAAGCCCCAGCTGCAGGCAATCGGCGTCCAGTTATATAGTACTTCCATGTCATCATGTGGTACATCTCACCGGCGCCATGTATTTAAGTACGGTTTTGATTTTAATTTTAACAGAAACGATACAAAACATCATGATGTACTGTAACTTTCATACAGCATCATGTATTGCATCACTTCCCTATTTTGATACCGCAAGAAGCCGGCAGATGCCTATTGTCTCATCGCAGATTTCCAATTTCACGAATGCGGGTGACCTTCTGGTGTTCTCAAAGTACACCAAGCGCGTATTTCCTTCAGTATGGCACAAGATTCAGTTCGCAAGGACCACAGATGGGCTACAAACCAAACAAATCTGATGATCTTAGCCGTTCAATCAGTGACAGCAATGTGGTGATCATTGTAAATAAGAATGATAACAGAGAAACGAGAAGTTTAATCACCAATTGAAATGCAATTCTGGGGCTGCTACCTTGTGGGCCATGTCAAATGAATGGTTTGGACACGCACATGTCCGCCCGGAATCCAAAGGCCATTACTTTCATCATTCGAATGTCTGTGCTGTATCTACGTGGTCCATCCATTTCCCAAACTCATTTTTAGGACATGAGTCTAAACAAAAGAGAGAGAGAGAGAGAGGAAGAAGAATCCGGATCGTCTGCTCGGCTTAAGAGCTTCACTAAGGTTGCGTTTGGTAAAACTTAATTCCATGACTTATCACTAAAAAATGATATTTTCAGTGATTTTAGAAATTCAGACCGTTTAGTAATTAAAAAAATTTAAGTACTTAATTGAAAAAATCACTTAAATTAAATGGATTATTTTAAGTCATGCCAACTTAACTTAAAGCTTATAGCTGAATGCGGTAAGTGGTTTCTCTTTAAATTTTTAAATAAAAATTGACAAAAGTATCCCTATTAACATTTAAAAATGGCAAGATTACCCTTCTTTGTTTACTTTCCCATCCATGAAACCATCCCACGCAAGTACTTGAAGTTACCAAATTTTATAAGCCCCAACATAATGTATGTATTACATCTACATAGTTTATCCATTTGGAGAGATGATTTTAAGGCATGAGCCCAAAAATGAGACAGGTCCAAACCTCAAGTGGACCATACCACTAAAAGCAATGGGGACAATGATGCCCACTATTGAAACCTTACTAGGGCCCACCATGATGTTTATTTATCATCAACCCTGTTCATAAGAACACAAAGACCTGGATTAAGGAAAAACACAAATATTAGCTTGATCTGAAACTTTTGTGGCCGTGATAAGTTTTCAATAGTAGTTTTTAGATAAATTACCAAATAGATTTTTCAGTTCTTATAAGTACTTAAATTCAGCACTTTAGGTTTTCAGTACTTAAATTAATTTTCAGGCTTAATTTTTCAGTTTACCAAACAGCACCTAAGCCCACATCTTACTGCAATAATGCTCATGTATATACCACTCGTGGGAGCATGGCACTATTATAAGTCTGAGATCCAATCAATTCATCGGAGTGGCAACATTATATAGATGCCTTAGCCCAAGAATTAGGTTGATCCCATGGTCAGGTGGGCCATAGCTTGCAAACAAAATGTACGGCTCTGAAAAACTTCAGTGAAATTCTCTAATGCATCCACTTTTTTTCAATACTGGGGCCCAGGCTGATTCGACCATATTTTATTTCTGGGACAAGGTCAGACCAACCTGATGGATGGATTAGATCTGGGGCATGTGCACTATACTGCCACGTGTGGCGTGTACACCAGCTTTATTGCGCACCCGAGTGTGACGCCAATTGCCCGCAACACCCTGTCCCTGCGGTCAGAAGCTAGGTGGGCCCATCATGATGTTTGTGAGAAATCCACTCTGTCCATCCATTTTTTCAGATCATGCTACGACAGAATCCAAAAATGAGGCAGATCCAAATTTCAAGTGGGCCACGCGACAGGAAACAGTGAGGATTGAGCATCCATGGTTGAAACACGTGTAGGGCCACCGAAGTTTTGGATCATGATAATATTTTTATGTTTTCAGTTCATCCAAGTAGGAATGACCTTGTGAACGGTTTGGATGGCATATAAACATCACGGCGGACCCTTCGGAGGTTTCAATGGTGGGCACTTCCCTGCCCAACATTTCCCGTACTGCTTCCCACTTGAGTTTTGGATCTGCCTCATTTCTTGAAAATCGGATGGACGGGGTGGAATCTCACAAATATCACGGTAGGCCCCATCTGGCTTCTTATCCTTTGATATGGTATCACATGCAATCCGCATCCTCCCTTGTGGGCCCATCATTAAAACCATCGTCGTTGCCCCTCTCTCTCTCTCTCTCTAAAGAGCAAAGCACACCTGCTTGTAACCGCACCCTTTCCCTCCACTTCCTCCCTTCTCTCCCCGCGTGCATTGCACGTGCCATACTCCTTAGCATCCTCACTAAAACGATCCGCTCTTGATGCATAACAGCTGCCCACTTGATGAAAGGCCAAGCTGCCGGGAAGGGCAGGGACATTTATCATTACCCGAGGCCCAGCTTAGACACAGGCCTAGATTGCTACTCAGGGTCCGGCCATGAGGCCAACTTTAAGAGCCCAAGCTCCGGTCCTACAGAAGATCAGCCCATCGCCACCCTAAAATTAAATACAGATCAGGTTTGGGCCTATGATGAGGCGTTGGGACCAAGTACAGGTTTGATCCTGCTCATTTTATAAATGGGGCTAGGCCCAGGTCTACGTTTCACAAAATTTTCAGGCCGCGACATTGCCCAGAAACGGGCCCATTTTCAACCTTTACAAGGCTTGTAATTCATTCCAACTTCACAATTAAAAATGGATATGATGGGAAATCCCCATTCCTCACCTTGCTTTGAAATATTTGGTATGAAGATTTATATTGCTATGTAATTATGAGTACTTTGACTGAATGATACATAACCCAGAAGAATGTTTTTTTACAGAAAATAACCATATTTGCTACCGGCAGACACATGCAGCATAGTGACATGGCGTCAAGCTTTTGCATTCAATACCACCCAGAGATCACGTTTAAAGAAACCCAATCACTTCAGCAATTGTTGTCGAATCTATAACCCTGGGTTCAGCCCGCGTTGTGTTTATTTTATGATGATCTGTACAGAAACATGGCCAGACCTGCTGGGTTGGTGTTGGAAGTACAGAGACGCGAACTGATTTTGTATGTTTCCATCAATGTGTCTCAGAGCTGCCCTTGCTCATCAACGTAGGAGTGACTGAAGCGACACCAATGAGGAACAGGGTTACAATCGACTGGAAATCATACAGGTCGCCCACCGACCTTAGTTCTCCAAGAGCAATTCCTGCCTGCATGAACGCCACCAGATATTGAAGATGTCCTCAATGAATTTCTTTTTCTTTATTGTGATTGTGTGAGGAACGCAGGAAGCAGATAAAAGAAGTGAAGAGATTTGAATTATTCTTACTCTGACTGTGACAAAAGCGGCTGGAATTAGCCCGATGAATGTTGCAAGGAAGAAAATATGGTAAGGCACATCTACTATGGGCGAAGCCACGTTGATGAATGTATTTGGCAAAGTAGGGGTAACTCTTAGAAAGAGCATGTAATTCAGTAGGCTCTCTCTTCTTTTAGCCACCTGAAAGACGACAAAAGGAGAAGGCCACAGTCCATTAGCAGTTTGAAGAAAAGATGCAAGAGTATTAGGCATGTAGAAAACAAGTGCTTCCTGACAAGTTTGAAAGCAATTGAAAAGACATTCCCCAAATGCAATTTGACATGACTAGTTTGAGACAAGAAGAAGATGAATGAAGGAAAAAAGTGGATGTGTGTGTGAAGAAGAAAAGAAAGAAAGGATATGTGTGTGGGTGGGTGTGCGTGTGGGTTGCATGTAGGGGTGTGTGTGCAGGGCAGGCGTGCGTGGGCGGGTATGAAGAAAAAGAAAGGACAAAAATGTGCTTGCATGCATTCATGTGGGTGCATGTGTGTGTGCGTTCATGTGTGTGCACGTGTCAAATGTACCAGTAACCCTGACAATGTATGCATAAAACCAAGTACTTAACCCTAGGTTATTGCATGTCAGGGTTACAGGCACATTTGATAGCATCGAAGTTGCAGTGGACCCAATAAAATTCTGGCACTTCTCGTGATAGTAACATTTCTAGTCAGGATTAGAAACATGTTTATCAAAGGTAAAGGTGTGGTTCCACCTTTTACAAAATTTATCCAGCACACCATACTGCTGTTCTGGTTTAAATTTATGAAAGACTATCTTATAGGGTGATATCTGCAAGTAATCTCGTGGCAATTTGGACCCCCCAATAAGGTTTGATAAATTTCCCCTCCAATAATATCCAAATAAGGAACCACTCATAAAAAAATAATAATAATAATAAAGGTAATTGTTACCAAGATCCAGAGCACTTCTACAGTCAATCCCAACAAATGCTGGAATCTATTATGGCTAGGGCAACAGAGATGAGTTGGTATTCACCTGGGCTTGGAAGAAACTCAGCTTGTCAGGCCACAATGAAAAGACCAGGGGCTTCCCTATCTGTTTTGATAGGAAATAGCAAGAAGAAGCGCCAGCGGTGGCAGCAAAAACGACCAAAGCCACACCTTTGAGTACTCCAAAAAGGGCTCCAGCAAGTAGAGACATGAAAACGGTTCCAGGAATCATGAAAGTCTGCATAAAAATGTAGACTACACAATATCCCACAAGAACCTGTATGGTGTAGTCACTTGTGTAGCTCTCAAGATGATCCCTACAAAGAGCACATTTGGCAATATACATATCAGCCGAGTTCATTCATCAACGTCGTAAAGAAATAGCATACATCGAATTTCAAAATTCCAAGGAAAAGTTGAAAGCACAATTTTCTCTTGTGGATTAACTTCAACAACTGAGAGTTCTGGGCATTTGGAACTAACTGAGCAAAAAGAAAACAATCAAGAAGAATTGTCAGCATTTGAGGATGGGCTATTTGGTCAACTTTCAGCATGTCAATCTGAAGCTGACCTCACAGACAACATTCTTACAAAAGAATGACCCGTTACACAATCAAATACATGTCCAGACACACATGCATATATACATACATATTTCTTCATGAGCAGCCTAACTGCAAATATGGCCCTTGATAGAGTGGAATAGCAGAAAAGGATTCATGTAGGTGACCACAATTAGTTGGGATAAGGCGTAGATGATGATGATGATGATGATGATATATTTAGGACCCTAGCACTTTTTAGAATTTTAGCAAAAAAAAAAAAAAAAAGGCTTTTATAGGGCCATATCAGATCTTCCTATATGGGGGTGTGTAACCCATATTGTATCAGCCATCTGATACGCCAGCCAAATATAATACCTTACGGAGAGCATAACCTAGATAGCCAATCCAAGATAGCATGATCCAGATGGTCTGTCCACTGTCACAAGCACAACTTTCCTTGCAATCAAATGATCCTTTAAATGTCCGGATGGAAACTACAGCAAGACCTGAGAACTGATGTTAAGCTCAGGGTGTCACCCACTCCAGATCATCCTATTCACGAGATTCATTTGGTTGGCATCAACAGGTAAAAGATTCACATGGTAGATACAAGTCGCCTAAAGGGTGAGCATATCTGCAGTCCAAGGGGATAGCATTCTCGTATTTGAGCCATGTATTCGCTAAGAGGCAATTCCCAAATTCTCATTCTTCAAGTTTTCATGAGATCTAACCAACTTGAGACTTTTGGTTGGTTAGGTTAAGTTGGTAGTCAACACTTCATTGCCAAATAGTGTGTTATATCTCCCAAGGTATGTAAAAACGGTTACATAACGGCCATTACGTAAATGTAACGGTGGCCACTGTTACATGTTATGCGTTTGTAACGGCCATTATAGAAAAACAGCCCGTAACAGACCCGTTACAGCCCCGTTAGTAATGGTCCGTTATGGGGCCGATACAGGTTTTTTTTTCCAGAAAAAAAAAAAAAGAAAGAAAAAGAAAAAGAAGCCGTCATGGCCATTATGGCCCATACCATAACGGTAACGGTGGTGGCCATTATGGCCACCATTACCGTTATGGACTATCATGATATCTCCAGTGATTAGTGTCTAGATCAAGTTATTAAAAACGGTTACATAACATGGCCATTATGTAACAGTAACGGTGGTAACTGTTACACGTTACGGGGCTATAACAGTCCATAATGGGGCTGATTAGCTGAAGCAGGTTTTTCTTTTTTTCAAAAGTAAACTAATAACGGTAACAGCGGTGGCTATTACGGCCACCATTACCGTTATGGAATACCTTGGTCTAGATCCTTACCGTTGTGGAATACCTTGGTCTAGATCCTCCCAATATTGTCTGGCTACACTTTTCCACAACAATACAGGAGCAATCATTCAGCGAAGACGCTGATATCCAGGTCACGACAGGGGACTGAACTGACCAGGCAAAATGAAACACTTTCCCTGCTACAAAGTGACTGGCTACTCACAGCTCATTCCAGATCAAGCAAATACGCTTGGGGAGTTCTTATCCTTTGTGAAGATAATGGAATAACTAATGGAATGAGTAAAATGACTGAAGTAGAGGCTAATGGAATAACTAGATGTCTATAAGTGAGTAGTTGAGAAAAAACTTGATTAATTTTCCTCCTATCTGTCCACTTACTGAATTCCTAGGAGAGAGGAAGAGTTTAGCATCAACAAGAACGAGTCATGCGGCAAAACCCAACTAGTCCATTCTATCAAATTGGTTATTAGATCATCAAGCACATAACTTATTTGAGAAACGGAATTAAAAGACGCGATTCACACCCATGTCAATTTCACAAGCACAATAGGAAACTGAAGACCACTAGGGTGATGTGACAATGCATGCTTTTGCAATTACAGATTTAAAGGTCCCCACATCACTTTATTTGACCAATGATCATCTATAGAAAAAAAGTGCTGTCAGCCTTACAACTTAAAGATGTAACGATGATTAAAAAGAAAAAAGAAAAAAGAAAGCTGTGGGTATTATCCAGAAGCACTTCGGAATCATTTCTCCCAATCATAAACAGAGGTCATTATAACACAATGACAATGGCATTGCAACAAGCATCATGACTGGATCTGTAAAACTCTTCATCATATGACATATCAGCGTGGTGGTAACCATATGCATCAAATATCAGATATTACTGTTAGGCAATACTTCCCATATCAATGTTAGGACTTCAATTTAATTAGGGAAAGCAATGTGTTGTTACTTCTTAAACCCATAAAATGGTAGTTATTTGTCAGTGGTTGCCCAACAGCCATTGGAGGAATAAAGAGGCAATACTGATTAGCTAACACCAAAAACCACGAAATTTTACAACTCACACATGAGATGCTGATAACGATTAGTTAGATCTTGCCTTTTTGGGTCTCCAACATCTGAAGGCCCTCATTTGCAAGTTGGGGCATGGTGATTCTTCCATATAAGAGAAACTGCTTCCATTTCACTTCCTCAGCCCTCAAGCCATCTGTTATTAAGATGTTTTCTCAAGTTCTTCAAACCCAAGAACTCAATCTTACTTCCTCCATGCAGACCTTCATGCTTTTTACCATCATAAATGGCACCAAGAGTACCCTTTAGGCCTTTTGCCACATAAATCCCATCCACCTCCATTGTAGTGTTACAATCTCAATGGTTTAATAGCCTAACTTGATGCGTTCCATCGGTCCTAATGCTTTTGGTGTATTGGTTAGGTTCTTGACAATTGGTATTAGGGCCAATACAATGTCCTGTTTTTGAGTCACGGAAGGGGTGACCTGTGGAAAAGGCAACCTGGACTAGGGTGAAAGCTACCACAATGTGGAGAGGGCTACCTTGACAACCAGAGTGCAGCAGCACGAGTGGAAAGGGCTGCCTGGAAAAGAAACTAGAGTGAGAGCCGCCACAGAGTGGGCCACCGTGGACATCATCCACAGAGCAGGGTGGAATGTTATGATCCCACTGGTTTAATAGCCTAGCTTGAAATGTTCCATCAGTCTTGGGGGTTTTGGCGTATTGGTTAGGTTCTTAACACATAGCTTCTTTGAAAAAATATTTGTCATCGTTCCAAGTGACGACCAAGTCACCAAGACATGAAGAAATTCAAGAAGCTATCCTAAATGAGCACCTTTTGGTTGAAAGGGTTCAAGCAGGCCTTTTACCTTGCTCTTTTTATTGCCATAAGAACTTTGCAATCTACAACTAGAGTAGAGGGGATAGTTACTATCTTAAAGAAACTGAACACTCCACAATTTGAAGCCAGGAGATTTTTCATACACATTCCATATTTTCCTTCTTCCACATCCAATGGCATATGCATCCAAGATCTTCTTCAGAAAATTTGCCTAAAACAGAACTCTAAACACCTTTACTTCTTACGCATGTGATCTCCCCCTTCTTCCACTACCATAAAAAATTTTAAAAAAATTTAAAAAAATTTAAAAACACAAGCTTGAGTCAGAATCATCACATAATTTTGCATGCACATCGGAACCACCAGCCGCAAGTTGACTACAAATCCAGGACCGTCCTCAACTTTGTGAGAATGCACTAAAATACACGAAAGGAAGCACACCAATTTAACATGCTTTTATGTTTCTGTGTAGTATATATGTCCTAATCTTTCGCTACACTGATATTATAGAAATAATTCCAACAAATCTCCCCATGCAAAGGCTGTCGTTTTCCAATTCTATAGATCTCAAACACTCCCAATCAAACAAGCTGTCCCATCCTTTGGATTTACCATTCCTTGACTACGGAATTTTCTTTTCTAGCGCCCTTTTTTTTTTTTCTCGAGAATTGATGATTTTATTGAAAGAGCCAAAAGACTCAGGGAGAACAAAGAAGAAAAAAAAAACTTGGTAGAGGCAATGCAAAGACATATCAATCAAAACTCTGAAACTCCAAAACTCCACCGATTCAAGAGAGAACACAATAAAAAAACTCAAGAATGAAAATTCTCTAGAAAAATATGACAACGAACTCCAATCCTAATTCCTTCATTTCTCCAAATGAAAATCTGTAAAAACATACCGGAGAATCTGTAGATCTTCAAGGCTGCGGGGAAGCTTAAGGAAGCTGTAATCAGAAGCCGGCATCGTCAGATAGACACATAAAAGCCCCAAACCGAATGCTAAAACGACCGAAGAAGCAGCTGCCATCTCCGAAAAGGTTAAAGGAAACTTCGATTTGCCGCTACCGCTTCTTCTACTGATTTCCGCGCTCTTCTCCATCTTCTCCTCCTCACCTCGAATGGAAAAAGATAGCTAGGGTTTTTCAGAAGCTGCATTCGAAGAAGGGAGACGAAGAAGAGGTGGAACCCTAATCCTAGCTAGAGTTCTCTCCCTCCCTCTCTCTCTCTCGGGAAGAAAAGAAGCCGGGAATTCGGATTCCTGAGATCTGGTTTTTCTCGTCTTCTTTTGTAATGGACGCGAGCGAATTGAGAAGCGTTGCACATGGGAGGAGCACGTGCCAAAATTGTAACGCGACATCCCGGTCGTTCATCTCGAAGTCCGCTCAGATGCGGATTCCTTCCTCTAGCCCTAAGCTCTGGGGCCCACCGTGATGAATGTGTTGTATCCACTCATCCATCCATCTCTCCATCTCATTTTAGGACACGAGCCTAAGTACAAGGCAGATCCAAAGCCCAAGTGGACCCCACCACACCAAACAGCGAAGATAAAGACGTCTGGGCCACGCAAGTTTTGAATCGAGCTGATATTTGCTTTTCCCCTTCATCTGTCTCCTTATGACTTTTGAGTTGGATGGCATATACACATCGCCGTGAGCATCAGGGAAGTTTTAATGGGAGGTGTCATTATCCCCACTATTTCCTGTCGTGTGGTCCACTTGAGCTTTGGATCTGCCTCATGTTTTGCTTAATTGGCTGAAATGAGTTGGAAAAACGTATGGACGGAAGGATATAACACACGAATCAATGTGAGCCCCACAAAGGAAGTGGGTAAACGGATGGAAGAAAATTCACCTAACGAATGATTTTGACCACCACCATCTGCAGATGAATTAAAAATCAAATTCCAAGATCATCAATCAGAGTGATTACAGCTAATATCTTATTCACTGTAGTGACCAGAATATGGACGGTTCAAAATCATCGGACCAAACGTGGGGCCCTGTGTACTGAAACAAGCGCCTGAGTCGCGACAAGGCAAGATGCGAGTGGTCTGGAGGACTTTGGGTTGAAGTGGCTAAGAAGCCAAGAGTTCGTTGTCGTTTCCAGAAAACGGATGGAGAATACTTCCACGCGCGCATTTAAGACTGCCAAAACAAAAGAAGCACATTACACGTGCCAACACATCACACGAGTGATCAATCCACGCCGTTCTTTGAAAAGGCCCCTATTGTTAATGCCGTTTTTTTCCAGAAAATCAGGTAGTTTCACTTATAAAGTCAACGTGAACAGTGAATTTTAATCGTTGGTGAAGCCATATGGCAGGTAACTTCTCAATCGGACCGTTCATCTAGCTTCTCTTACGGTGGACAGCAAATGAGTCAAAATACAGGCTGATTGGATGATCCCATCCGTCTATCAGGGAGGAAAACAGAAGAACAACCGTGGATAATATCTTCTAATATGTGTGATTTCTGAAAGATAGGATACAGAGAAAACTAGATGGCCCGGTATTCATGTTATTACGACTATAGAACATTATGTCTATCCAATCCGTCCATTTTTTCACACCCCCATGTGGGTCCCCACATCAGCGAACTTGCCTGATTTTTAGTATATATCATAATCAATGTAGGGCCTGCTAGATGAACGAGATCGATCTCTAACACGTTTCTATGATGGCACGTGTAACAAAGCTTGTTGTTGGCGTTTGCTAATACGCGTCTGTAAGGAGCTTTCCACAGAGCCAACATTCTCTAATGGGAGGCACGTGGGGTAACCGCTCTCGGACAAGTGACTGGAATCCAGCAGGAGAAAATTGACCAAAATACCCTTCTTTATGGTTTATTTGCGAAGAGATTTTCCAGGCGAAGGGGGAGAGATAGATACCCTTTCTTTATGTTTTATTTGTGAAGAGATTTTCCAGGCGAAGGGGAGAGATGCTGATCTTCAAGCGCCACACCTACATACGCCACACATGCCAACATATGAACGTGATCCGAGACATTCATTAGTGTGGGACCCACATAAAATTTCCTTAGCGTGGAAAACCCTCGGGGTTCGTTTATCAGGTGGGCCTAAACACGTGGAGAGAAATGGACGGTTGGAGAAATAGTGACAAAAAATCAAGGACGCACGCGCTACTCGGCTGGTGAGCGAGCCACTGCAGTTTTAGGATGGGGCTGGAATTGAAGGAGGGCCCTCTGATGAACGTCCCTAGTTGGCTGGATTTAGCACTGGTTACGGGAGGAATTGTATGATCGTGGGTCCACATCTGTCAGCAGAAAATCCCTAACAATCAGGAAATCATAATTTCACGTGGCTTTCACATCGTAGCAGAATGGTCTATGGCCTACAAGTAGAGCTGTCAACGGACCAGATCTTGGTCTCCGTATCCCGTGGAATTTTACTAGATTTGGATCAATAATCCCGATCATCAGGTCGGATTCGGATTTTGTTAATCAGATCCTTTCAAATTTAAGGTTGGATCCGGATCACCTTAGATCTGCTAGATTAAGATTCAATCCGACTTTAACATGAATTAAATAATATTATATATATTTTATATATAAATATATATAAAAACAGCATATATATATATATTTTATCTCAAGTGGACCACAGTATTTACCATCTAACCTATTGAATGGTATCTATATGTATTCGGATCGAAGTAAGATCAGCCAAATCTCAATCAAGTTGGATTTGGATCAAAGGTTTAAAGATTCCTCGAATTTTAAGTCGGAGTTGGATCATCTGGATCACAAATCGGGTTAGATTCTTATCAGCCCTTATCTATTCCAAATTCAATCCGTTGGCAGCCCTATCTACAAGACTTGTTTTACCAACGTACGCAGTTTGCGTCCTTCCTTAGTATCGGTGCTTTGATCTCTGGAGGGGCCCACCATGATGTATTTGTTTTTCCATGCCGTTCATTTTTTTTCTAATATCCTTTTAATGCACTAGAGTAAGAATGAGAAAGATCCAACGCACCAAAATGACTCTTGTATTTAATGCTTTGTGCATTTAATGCAACCCAAGCTTACTATTTTGTGTGGTATGCTTGAACGTTGGATATGCCTCATTCTTGGTCTCATGCCTTAAAATGATCTGGAAAAGAGATGAACGGCGTGGATAAACATATACATCACGGTGAGCCCTCCAAAGATCAGTATGTACGCTGAGGAAGGATGCAAACCGCGTTCTTTACCAATACTCTCTGTGGGTCACACCATGTGAAATCCATTCCGTCCATCACGTTAGAAGCTTTATATTGACCGTACGTACAAAATATCATCCCAATAAAAACAAAGATAGGCCACACCAATCCGAACAATAAAAAATTGCGCCGAAACAGTTCACGCTTGAGGTTGATTTTTGTATATGCCCTTCATCCTGACGAGTCAGGACTGATGAACGGGTTTGATGGAAGATAAATATCATCGTGGACCCACAAACAAACCTGTGGTTAGCCACCCATCCCTACTGTTTCATGTGGTGTGTCCCATAGGTCTGCCTCATTTTTTTTGGCCCTAGGTTCTGATGAACACACCTGATGGATGGAGTGGATGTCACGCAGACAACATGGTGAGCTCCATCCACAGGAACGTTGAAGAGGATTCCAATCACTTCACAAAAGAGATCGATGCTAATCTCCTTGATCCAATGTTCTACAGCATCGAGGTTTGCACTTCTGCACTTTCGTTCTCCAAGAGGAAGGAAAATCAACGTAGGTGGCGCCGGTGGCTCACTGATCTTAGCCATTGGTCGGCTTTTCAATTGAATGTGGACCCACAGGCCTATCGTTTCCACTGATTAATCATAATTTCAGCATGTTAGACTTCTTCTTTTTTTTCTTTTTTTTTTCAGAACTCTCAATTTCAGTTGGTACAAGTTGAGCCATGGCTCATCATCATCATGTACTTATGGGCCTTTATCCGAATTAATTAGGGCTAGCTACATAAATTCAATTCCGAATTAGGCCTTTCTCTTATCTTATTATCTATTGGTATTACCCTCATTTGTTTCTAAATCTAGTTTCTTTATCTTGCCATATGAATGAATTGCTCTTTATCTTCCCAATGTTTTGTGCTATAAAAGTTGATTGGTCTTGTAGACTAATCTTGCTTTTGACTTCTTTTTTTCTTTTTCTTTATTTTTTTGTTTGAATGAGAACCATGTATTTGACTATATTCTTCTTTTTCTTTTTCTTTTTTTCTTTTTTTTTTACCACTAGTGAAATGTTAATGTAAAAAAATCTGTTGAGATGGGGGAGAGAGAGGTTACAAACCAAGAGTAGACTTGTTTGATACTTTTGCACTAAAAAAAAAAATGGTGCTGACTCACCGTCGCATGTGATGCGGTTATCCAGCTACCAAGACCATCCAAACTTAGGGTCACATTGCTGATGGACCATGCATAAAAAAAAAAAAAAAAAGTAAAAAAAATTCATATTGATTATAACCGTCCAATTAGCGGCTATTAAATGGAAAAATAGTGTTCCAAACTAGAAAGGAAGAATTAGGATTGTTAATATCATCTTTCTAGTGCATTTTCTCAGTTATCTCCATCCACATTTGGGTCAACAATTTGAACAGTCTGGATTGCCTTACAATTATGCCATGAGTACATTTGAAGAGTCACCACTGTTTTTAAATGTTGCTACCCTTAGTTGCAGGAATCTTCCTCTAACCGTATGTAGCCTTATGAAGAAGCCCTATGTGCACATGTTAGATATAGGCCTATAGTGAAAAGCAAGGATAAGGATTGTCTACAGTCTGGTTGCAAGGTCTGTGGAGCCCACCGTTATATATGTATTATATTTGCACTACCCATGAGCCCAAACATGTGGCAAATCCAAATTACAAGTGGACCACAACCCAAGAAGCAGTGGTGATGTTGACCATCTTAGGGCCATTGTGATGCTTATATGTCATCAGACCCGTTCAATAAGGTGACTCTGACTTGACTTGGATGAAGGGAAGTTTGATCTAAAACTTTTGTGGCCTCTTTAAGTATTTAATGGCAAGCATTCAATCCCTGCTGTTTATGGGGTGTGGTCCACTTGAGCCTTGGATCTATCTTATTGCCCTAGAATGGGTTGGGCGAAATGGAAGAATAAAGTAGATATAACACATACATCATAGTGCTTAGGGCTGCGGGCAATCTGCGTCCAAAAAGCAAAGATCCCCCTAGATGAAACTGACCAAGGGTGGCAAAGGGCGAGGTAGCCTGCCTGACCGGTCGAGCCCAACCTTGGACCTACTAGCTTGTCTGGTGGGCCAGGCTTGGCCTAGTCAATTATCTGGTCCAGGTTGGGCTCAAGTCATTTTAGCATGACCAGACCCAACCTGAACTAACCATCACAAACAAATTTTATAAGTACATGTCTTATATCCTATAAATATGCCATATTCTAATCCTCAGTAGTAGACAGACTGTTTCAACAATGAGATCATTGGATTGAGTGCCCATGTGGTGTGGGTGAAAAAAAAACAAAACAAAACCCTATCCATCTCAAAATGTAGCATGTTTCTTTCATTCTTCTAAAATGACTAATTATTTGTGCATGTGCGACCCGGGGCTGGCGATTGACAATTGCCCTATCTCGAATAGATTAAGAATATTCAAGTGAGAAATAAGGAATTTATCCACATTTGGGTTGTGCCAGATCAGTCCCCTAAAATGACGCTTTCACAGGGCCCAGATATGATAAACGCACGTGACACCCATGTCAAGGCTCCCACACCCCCCCCCCCCCCCCCCCCCCCCCCCCCACTGCAGGCTATCCGTAGTGCTCATCAGGCTGCAGCCAGAGATGAGTTAAAACAGAATACAATGTTCAACATGTAATGCAACATAGAATTCTTCGAGTCTTGGAGATATTCGGTAAAGGTGCCATCCAAACTGGGGGCTGATATCAACGGTTCAGATCACTGAACCGTGACAATCACTTAACCCACTTTTGGGGGAGAATCATATGTTACCTTAGAAAATGGTGGAGAAGGGACATGCTATTTTTGCCCTTCATTTGGGCCGAGCAACTAGATGGTCCATGCCAACAGCTTTGTGCAATATACATGGTGATCCTAACAGGCAACTGAGAACTGCCCTCATCCTCCATGCATGGGGATCCTAACAGGCAACTGAGAATTGCCCTCATCCTCCATGTGCTGACGTGGGAGATCAGAGCCTCTCCTGTGATTCTCACAGGGGCCGCACCATGTAGATTCCATTGCGAAAAATTAGGGTGATGGTGGGCCACATTTAACCATCCATTTTCTACCATCAGACCCAAAAGATAAGCATAAAGCCTGATTTTTGGCCGAGGGAATCTACCCGGTGGCCCACCTAATGACCAACCTGGATCCTGCACATTGGCAAGTGGGGTAGCAAGTGCACTCAGCATTACAAAATTTCATTCCTCAGCATAGGCCTGACTGCAAAAAATAAAAAACCCTTCTATCCCGAGGACATTTCCTGCGAGCTCAGACTACCAACTGGAGAAACATATCACGCCCAAACGAAGGAAAATATGAATAAATACCTGACCAGATTAGAAGTAATGAATTGGGCTAGGCCTGTAGTGCAACAGCCGATCCATCCACGTATTTGGTCTCCTTGAATTTCTTTGTTGTGCTTCTCGATTTGCTCGATTTTCGTTTCTTTGAGGAAACCTTCTCTTTCCTTACCTTAGTCGAACCCTGATTCTGCTCCTCACCATCAATTTCAGCAGAGGATGGCATGCTTACTTGCACATCATCTGAGCGCAACATGGATCCGTCTTTGGACTCTAACGTGTCAGTTTCAGGATCAATAACAGACATTCCGGACAGAGTGTAGTCCAATAAAAAGGTGCTTCGTAGTAGCCTGTCTATCCTGCTGAAATGCCTCTGTGAGTAGGGTATGAGGCCTTCAAGGAGCTCACTTATGCCTTTTATCTGAAGATGTACAAATTGCAGACATCCATCAGCTTGATATGGACATACCATATTTTTTAACGACAGTAATGAGTTGAAAACTTCTAATGACTCGCAAATCAAATCAAAAGATGGAAGAAATTTAACTAATTACAAAAAAATGCATAACAGGAACGAGGTAGTTGGTTCATTTGGAGGGGGGAAAACAAAGGCATGAAAAGGTTTTGGTTTTACCAGTAAAATGAACACTAGGCCTGGAACAACTCTGTTGACATGACTTCATAGAAACTGAAAGATATTGTTTTGTTCTTTTGCGGAAATAGGGACTAGCATCATGGAACTTTGATGGTTGGGGACTCGGTGTTGGAAGGGATGAAAGGTTCTTTCTTCCTTAGCTCGCTTTGAAAGAAGGCTTCCACACCAGCAAATGAAGGCTGAAAAGCCAGCAACAACACAGCTTTTTAGCTGTATCACTGGCCTTTCAGCTTCAACTCAGCCAGCTTCAGTATCTAAAAGGTTAGGCTCCATGAATAATTCTAAGAATCTAAAAGGACTAACAAAGCTAGGAGACATTCCAAAACATCAGGATGGTGCCTTTCAGCTTCAAGTCAGCCAGCTTCAGTATCTAAAAGGTTAGGCTCCATGAATAATTCTAAGAATCTAAAAGGAATAACAAAGCTAGGAGACATTCCAAAACATCAGGATGGTGAGCATTCGGAAATCGCTCACAAACACTATAACTCTCTACCAGCTCATCTAACGATCGGGAGACAGGAAAGTCCAATATCAATACAATAATAGTTAAAAAGTATTTTCATCTGGAGACAGCTGGGGCCCATGCAATGCCGCATCTGCAGCTCATCACTCAAAGTGAAGCAGCTGATGTGGTGCCCACAGCTGCAGCTGTCTCCTGACAATATAAAAATATTTTTTTTGAAGGATGAAAAAATAAATATATCCTGGAACAATTAAAATGAAGCCTTAGTGACAGCGGATCATAGATAGGTTACAGCAATTACCTCTAAAATCTCAGTGGGAGGAAGGATGTTGAAAACCTGGAAAAGCACAAATTGCGCAACATGAGCAAGCTTTGGCTTCGTATTCCATTCTCGAACATACTCAAAAAGCAGATGGATCTCTTCTTTCCCAAGGACATGGAGAGCTTTCTCTATTTGATCCTCAGCTTGTCTCTTCCTGCAAAGGAAGTTTACCTTGTCAGATAAAGATGAAGAAGAAAGATAACAAAGAACTGTATAGGGACATTATTCCTGACCTGCAAAGCTCTGCAAATAAATCGAAGAGTTTGTGGGGTCTGCGAAGTTCGAATGCAAGTTGAATTGCTTTGGTATAATCAGCAACTGATACAGCGTTTTCCAACTCTTGACCTTTAAGAACCCCTTCCTCCTACATCGACAACATAGAAGAACATATATTTCATACTCAGAAGACAGGAAAAGAAACATCAGCACCACTTCTCAATGGTGAAAGATGATACAGTAAAAAGGCTAGGGCAATTCACATGAAAGATAAAAGTGAGGGGAATGGTCACGTCTCGATGGTGAAAAGTAATATAGTAAAAAAGGCTAGAACAATTCACACGATGGGATTGAAGAGGTGGAATGGTCATGTCTTGATGGGTGAAAGGTAATGCAGTAAAAAGGTAAGAAAAAGAAAGAATAAATGAATGACTGAAACGCCCCTCCTGAAGAGTGGTGGGGAGGAAAGAGATAAAAGGAGCAGAATGGATGTGGATGACAACGGCAGACAGGATTCCCCTGAGAGTGGGGGAGAGTCCCAAATGGAGAAGCATTGGATGGCCATGGGCTTGTCCATGGAGGGTAAAATGGAGGCTAATGCCAGTGCAACGCCACCTCAGAGAAGCTGGGCCAACATGGAGGAAAATGAACCCATGCAAAAAGTCATCCAGGAGAATGAGGAGAACCCAACTTCTCCGCTGCCAGGGATGGACCATAGGAAAACAGTGACATGAGTCGTGACGGCTTCTCTTCCAAAGAAACCTGGAGAATCAACATAGAGGAGAGGGAAGAGGATGGCCTCAACTGGATTGCTCCAGTGAGAACTGAAAAGTGAAAAATAGAGGATC
Source organism: Liriodendron chinense (assembly GCA_003013855.2). NCBI lineage: Eukaryota > Viridiplantae > Streptophyta > Magnoliopsida > Magnoliales > Magnoliaceae > Liriodendron > Liriodendron chinense. The sequence goes on along the minus strand of PVNU02000637.1, from coordinate 4,416,161 downwards.
TAGATATGCTATTTGTTATTGGTGAAGATGAAGTAGAAGCTGGAAGGGCAGCCCAGAGGGATGTGGCCAATGGGATCCCGAAGTAAATCCTGATTTGGGAGGCCCGCCAGGCCAAAGTCAGTGAGGTAGCCAGGAAGAGGTCTAAGATAACAGCTAGTGATGAGGAAGGTAAAGCTGCTTCCTCTATGGATGTGGAGTCCACCTGAAAAGGAACATAGGAGGACCATCAAGGATATTGAAACTTCGCCCCTGGGGACAAGGAAGTCAAGGTGCGGAGGTTCATGGATTGGATGGTTCACAGCATCAACAGGCTACAGAAAAATAAAAAATAAAAAAAAGGTACAGAATTTTGTTGCTGATAGCATTGGCATGCGGGGGACCATGGCCATCACATTTGGCCAGATAAGTTTCCTTAGAAAAATCATTTTTCGTAGTGATGATATGAATGGCTATCACTCTTCAAACTCTTTTTGGGTCATATGGAACCCATCATGTGAAAACTTGCTCCTCTGGGTCCTTTCGTGTGTGTGTGTGTGTGTGTGTGTGTGTGTGTGTGTGTGTAGTGCTATCTTTGTATCAGGGGAAAAAGAAGAAGAAGGAAAGAACCCCACATTCATTAATCAAAGTTGGAAAGTGAGTAAACTCACTTCTCTACGAAAAGCTTCCTCCTTATCTGCATCAGTGCAGTCATGCCACATATTGACAACAGCATCACCACCACCAGTTGCAAGCATTTCTGTCTTCTTCCCGACAGCCAATGCCCAAACCTGCATGGTAAAATTGAACATGAAGGACAATAAGAGAAAGAAAAAAAAGGATACACCAAGAAAAGGATTATCAGCTAAATAACCAGGATCATTGTGGTATTTGGCCATCAAGTTGCATTAGTTTTTAAGTCCCATCAAAATCCAAATGTTCAGACTTCAGACATGGATGTTAATACAGGAACAGATTAACTCAGTTTGGTGCCCCTGTCATGAAATACTACAAAGTAACACAGAACATAATTCTATAATCACGATTTCTGACCAAGATAATGGACTTCGTGGCCAGTATTTTAAAAACCGAACTGAACTAGCTGGTCTGACCGGTTTGGACTGGAACTGGACGGGATAATGGGTCGGTCACTTAGATGCCTCTTTTGGAAAAGGAACTATTTGAACTGCCTCATCCAGCTGGTGCAAGCATCTGCATCAGCATCTGACCAGGCAGTCAACTGCTTTCTCTTTAAAGCTGAGACGTTGGAAAGTCATTTGAGCTTGGCAGAGTTGAACCATAGCCTCCTGCTTAGGTAAACCATGATTCCAACCATTTTACTACAAATGCCTTTGCTTTATGATTAAATATCAATTATGTACTTAATTAGACATTATGGATAGGATGCAGTTGGACCATCTGGTACTAAGAGGCTGACAGAAATGGGTATAGGTCCAGTCCAGGTTCAAAAATGCTGCTTATGACCGATGAAGTTCTGAAAAAACAACAACAACAACAACACAAGAAATGGTTCAAGAGGTGCAGTTCCATTTGCAAGAGCTTCATTCTTGATGAGATTAGATAATGACAGCCACAAGTTGTCAAGAAAACATTGTTTTCTCATATCCATGCACACACCCACTTATGTGTCTGTAATGCTTGAACACCAAGAAATGCTACTCATAGCCATCTAACCCTTGTCCCAATTAATTGCGGTCATAACTATTCTGCTACTAAAATAGGAAAAAAGTGCCACTCATATCTAAAATGAGCATAGAAAGGAAATCCACCCCATGATTGTCATAATAGTGCGAGTGAGAAGATTCCAGACCTTGGCCTCATGCTCATCATATGTCGCAATACATTCATTTGTTTTGATTGTCCATAGCTTTACCAAGCCATCAGCACCTGCAAAGAAACAATTAGTCCAGTTAATATCTTGAATAAGAACTGCGAAGCAAGTATTCAGGTAAAGGTAGGTCCTCGTACCACAGGAAACAAACTGGGTACCGCGAGTAAGGAAAGAGGCTCGCAGTACACTTGATGTATGGCCTTCAAATGTTTTTAGGCATGAACCGTCAGATATGGCCCATATTTTTATGGTTCTATCACCGGATGAAGTTATCACGCACTGATCCACAGGAGAGAACTCTACAGACCAAATCCCCCTTTTGTGCCCTCTAAGTACTACAACTGATACTAGATCTGGAAGTCTCCATATGCAGGCGGTACGATCCTGAATCGAAATTTCAAAACAATTATTTCAGGAAAAAAAAAAAAAAAAGCGAGAATTATTTTAATCAGAGATATTCAAGAATATAGTAATGGATGCTAACTTACTAACCTGGGAGCCACTGCAAACAAGATTATCATTTGGGGCCACAGCAAGAGAATTAATATCTTTATCGTGAGCTGCAACAACTGCTTTGGCTTTCAGATTAATGACTTCACTACCATTCTCTGAGAGACCATCCAAGCTCCATACCTTAAGGGTACGATCACTACAAAGGAATACAGAAACAAGATTAAACCTTCTGAGAAGCATGGGTAAAGCTATTAACTTCTAAAAATGTTTTGTAAAAGACAAGACCACAGATACTTGGCTGTACTAAAGAATAGTGTTTCAACTTGCAAAATCAATTAATACATCGTAAAAGAGCCTAAAATCCTATATTAACTCATCCAGCTTCAAACATAGAATAGGTTGCTTTAAATATGACCTTGTTGCACAAGAAAAAAGAAATTAATAGAAAGGGGAAAAGGACTTCCCTTCCAATAAGCAAAATTAAAATGCACAAAATGCATAGCATGGAAAAATTCAAGGGAAAAATTGCAAGTTCCCATTATTGTATAAAACAAAAACTGTAATAATGTGCTATCTGAGCTGTGACAAAATTGTGATATTTATGCAGAAAATCAAAGCAGAATGTTATAGAAACCATCCTAGTGTATTGTGAAGACAAAAAGAGGACTATGAAACAGCAAAGGGAAAACATAAATGTCAAACAAATGGAATATGGTCCAATGATTGGCTGGAGTCGGACCCAGCAGCTAATTTTTGCCCACATTATTCATCTCCCAATGAACATGATAGGAGTCGCGTAGGTGGAAAAACATATTTCAGTTTTCCTCTACACGCTCATCATATTCTAGGTACGGGTCCACATTGAACATAAGTGTCTTTGAGGAAGAGCCTTTCACAAATTAAATGAGCCGCAGAAAATATTAATGGTTTCAATAGAAGTGTTCAAATATCAGTTTACTGGGCCATGAACCGGAGTTCTTGTGGACACAAAAAAGAAGAATATGATAGAAACAGGTCCATCTCAGCACGAGATAGCAGATCTGCATGGAATCTCCTGCAGGTTACTAAATAGTGGAAGAATGCTAGATGCAAACTCAAAAATTCAACTGCTGAACATCTGGTACTATCTGACAACTCTGAAAATAATAGCGATTTGAAGGTACTTTCAGTTGCAACATGTGGCAGAAACTGTTCATTCCAACAAGCATGGACAACTTCCTCTCAGAAAAGAAGAAATTGGAGCAACGAACATAATAAGTGGACAAGATCAAATTTTATTGGCCTAATTCAAAATGGACAAAGTTTGATCTCTGTGGAAACTCACTAGCTACCACTAACAAAAAAATTCTTCCGTTTCTTTGAAAAAGCCACAGCTCCAACGGCTCCCATATGGCCAGTACCAACACCTATGGAGCATCTTCTGTTATCTTCCCATACTCTAACCTATAGCAAAGAAGGAATAGAATTAGATGTGTAGATCAATTGAGTGCAAACAGAATACACCATAAAAATAATGAGTTCAGAATGTAAAGCTAAGAAGTAAAAAAGAAGAATAAAGAAATACAACATGAGAATTTGAGATGAAGATCCTTAGTTACTGAGGCTGACATTTTGGACCATATTGCAAGCACTGAAGGTGAGAAGCAAGGTTGCACTGTCCTCAAGAAACAAATATCCATGTGCACACATGTATACATGCATTGAGGGAGGGGTGATTCTAAAACTTTAAGGTACACACTTAATACTGGGTTGGTTTCACTTATGTGAGCCAAAGATCTTAGTTCTGAAAGTATGAAGATATTTCAATTTTTTCCACCTGAAAAGACTCCAACTTGGCCTTTTAAACTATTCTATGCAGCGTCATAACTAAAAGCATAAAAAAGGCTTTCTGTCTACAGAAAGCAGGAAGGAAACTGCATTTTGAGTTGAAAGAAAAGAGACTCACAGTATTATCCTTGCTTCCAGTTACTATAAGTGTCTTTCCAGAACTTGAGACACATGTGTCAAGGCATAGAACGATGTCTGTGTGCCCCGCCAATACGTAGGAACATGACATGGATGTAAGGTCATACACACGCACCTGCACAGAAAGAAACTTGGGAATGTTGCATCACATTTATTCATAATTATCCCTTCTGGATGTCTAGTTAACTGAAACATATTACAGATAACTATGCAGGGGTATAGAAATGCAAAATGTGCAAAATGGTATTCAAGTCCGTCAAAAGTCCAGAAAGCTCCATTGCCCTTTAACAAGGAAAGTGCAGAATCAATGGAAAAAAAAAAGAAGGGATGATTGAAGTATGTCTAGCAAGCCAATAAAATGATGAGAAGATCAGAAGCGAACAAATTTAGATTGATGCGAACAGTACCTGTTCCAAGTTTGTAGCTACGGCAAGAAATTGCTCCTCCTCACCCAAAAACTTAAGATCCACAATCTCTTCATTGTAACCAACAAGTCGTTTGCTTAGATTTAACTGAAATGACCCCTCAACAGACTGTGCTAGACAATAGAATAGAAATTGCTGATCAGCTGTGACACAGAGCAATCCTTGATCCGAAGGTAACATAACAGCTGATGTGAAACCCCGTCTGACATCATCCTCATCTGAACTAACAGTGGCATCTGAATATCGTTGTTCATATATACAGACTGCACTGTTTACAATGCCAAGCGAAAGATTAAGGTCTCTGAATAGTTCCTTTTCAGATGAAACAATAATAAAAACTAATTAAAATAAAATGATAATGTTAACAAGGATACTATTGATCTGGTTAGAGATTTAGAGGTTTCTCCCAGTCATATTCATTATCAGTATGACCCCTATGAGGTCTCTACCTCTCTAAATTGCAACCCAGAGGAACTGTTTATTCAGCAAACTTAAAAGGTATACCAACAACCTACCCTTCAGAACTCCAAATTCGTACAATACCGCGCTCTCCCGTAGTCAAAAAGCACACTGGTGGTGAGCCAGTTCTCTTCTTCTTCCCATTGTGCTTGTTCAAACAAGCAGAAAAGCCACTTCGATTGCGAATAACACAAACTGTTTCAAGCACTTCATATGTTGGCACGGTCATCTTGAAGCTGTAGCTATGAAGGTCCCATAAATTTACAACCTGAGATGATTTTAGTGGTCAACTTTCGACCGGTAACAAAAAGAACACAATAAAAGTTTTATAAGAATCACACTGATTTTGAAAGATACCATCAGATGCACATAGACAGTGGGAGGTTCTTCACTTCCATTTTTTTGAACCAGCCAGAAGTACCCAACAAAAGAATATGGCGATTAACTATGTTACAGTTTTGACATTTAACCCAAGCAAATGTAGACTAAATAACATGCTCTTTAAAGTAAACTAAAGAAAAACATTAAATTGGCACAGCCAGCTGATGGGAAGGATCCACCCAAACATACCCTTCAATCTAAGCACAAGAACTACAAACAAAATAGAATGAAAAATCCAGAAATTCTATTCAATTTGAAGGTACCATGAGACTACTCATATGAGACTCTTAAATAGGCTCCTGAGACGCACAAAGAAGGTAGGTTCATAATGTAATTGACAACCAATGACTTATTCCAAAAATGGAATAATAAAAAGATGCTTAAGGGATAAGAATAAATTTTAGAGAATTTGGTGATTGATTATTACATAGCTAGCCAATTGATTTTGCATAGCTAGCTACCTAACCAGGAGGCTTCGACCTCCTTCTTGATGGGCCAGCTGTGGGGCTTCGGCGCGGGCTTAATGAGCCTGGGCCTGGCACATGGATCTTGGGCTCATTTCAGCCTGTATCAGTCCATAGAGTGAAAGAACTCAACTCTGGGGAATTAACAACCTTATATTGCTCATAGAGGTCAGGATTCAAGTGTTGGAATTCTATAGATGTGATCTATGTAGCATCGAAGAGAGATCATCTTTGCCAATGGACGAGAAATTTCTAATAACCACCTTGGTACAAAGAGACGATCCAATCGTTGAGAACATCAATGATCGTATTTGTAGGTGGCAAAAAAGTCCGAAGTGTGGTAACTTGTTCTTCGAAACCATCATTAGTATGGTGCCCACAATAGATGAAAAGATCTTCCACATTGAAAGTATGACCGATAGGCAAATCTTGTGGGACATCTAAAACGTCAACATTGGCACTAATCTCCTTTATGATTTTGAATAGTCCCGCATTGCAAGGATGGAGCTTATTAGAGGAGCAAAGGGGAAACTGTTTAAGACAAATATGGACCATAACCATGTCACCTTCTACAAATTCGATAAAATGACGTCTTGCATTTGCATGTTGCTTATAACTTTCATTACTTGTTGCATATGGTGGATGAAGTCATTAGCTTCTAAGCTAAGTCTCAACTCTATTAGTAGAACCAAATCAACTAGAATATCCAGATGTATATCAGGTACTACTTTAAAAGGGAACGTCCCAGTGTCCTGTTGACTGAGTTATTATAGGCGAATTCAGTCATGGGTATTCTTATGTCCCACGTAGCTATATAATCACACATAAGGCACCATAATAACCCGCCCAAGCTGCAGTTGACCACTTGTCTAACCATCGGTCTAGGGGGCGGTAGGCACTCGAGTATTGAAACTTGGTCTTTGTTGCCATCCAAAGTCTTCTAAAAATAGCTCATGAACTTGGTATCACAATCTAATCCAACTGTCTTCGAAAGCCAATGAAGACGAACGACCCTTCCACTGTTTTTCTAATCCAACTGCTATATTCAAACATGGTATGAAATAAGCCACCCTTCCACTGTTTTTCTTTTAACCCTTGCAAGTTAGTAAACTCTGCATAACTAGCAAATCTTTGCGACATCTTATTTTAGACAAGGCCAAAAGTATCTACCTCTAAAAAGGGCTATGATCTTATTACAACCCAAGTGACCAATACACCCACTAGTGCGTAACTCCTTCACAACATATTCGCAGATGGACGTACTGGGTAGGCAAAGTTGTGTCCCCGAAATAAGTAGCCATCATGAATGTTGAAATATGGGTGTCTCACAAGCTCTCCACTAAAAATGTTTGTATAAATACGTCTAAAAGCCTCGTTGTCAGCCTACTCACGTCGTCTCTCCTCAAATCCCAGAACAGTGACAGACAACGATGACAATAAATGTGCATGACAGCTCAACATATCAAGAACCTGATTATCATTGCCAACCTTGTGACGGATAACAAAGGAGAACTCTTGAAGGGAAGTGCTCCAGTTGACACAGCAAACACGCGACTTCTGCTAAGAATTTAGATGCTTGAGTTTTTCATGATCAAAGTATAGGACAAATTCCTTACCAAACAAATAGTGACACCTCTGCCATAAAGTTTGAACAACGACATAAAACTCCAAGTCATAAGTGTACAATAGTTTTGCATCGGCGTGCTTTTCGCCGAAGAAGTCTATTGGATGGGCCTCATGACTGAGAACTTAACCAATGTCGATGTTGGAAGCGCCGCGGCTTACCTTAAATACCTTCTCAAAGTCCAAAAGGCACAAAATTGGAGCTTCAGTCATTTGACATTTGATCCTATCAAACACTTTTGTTGTTGCACTTGTCCATCGAAACTCTTTGTTTCATGCAATTGGTAATTAAAGCCATGATGTTACTAAAGTTCCATACAAAAACGTCTGTAAAATGTGGCAAGGCCATGGAAGCTACAAACTTCAGATATAGTGGTGGGTGTTGGCTAATCAACAAGTGTCCACCTCTACATTTTGTGATGAGACAATGTACCCTAAGAAAACCCCAGATGTACTCGTGAAGGCACACTTCTTAAGGTTGAAGCACAGGCACTCATAGCAAAGGACTATGAAGATAAGACCTGGGTAGTTGAGGTGCTATTTCTTGGATTTACTGCAGATAAGAATGTCATCAAAGTACACAACAACAAACTTACCAAATGAAAAGGTGCGACAACAGGGTCATGACATGCATGAAAGAGCTAGGCGCATTTGTAAGACCTAATGGCATAACCAGCCACTCATAGAGATCGTCTTTCGTTTTAAATGTTGTCTTCCAATTGTTACCTAGTCGATGCAAATCTGGTGGTATCCACTGCAAAGATCAATCTTGGAGAAGACGCTAGCACATGGCATCAAGTCCAGCATATCATCAAGCCGTGGAATGGAGAAGTGGTACTTCACTATATTTTATTAATAACTCAACTATCTACATATACACCAACTCCCATCCTTCTTTAGGGTAAGGAGGGAGGGCACAACACATGGGCTAATGCTCTCTTAGATGTAGCCTTTTTTCAGCAACTCATCAACTTAACATTTCAACTCGGCGTGAAAATTAGGTATGCTAGTAAATTAGGTAAGGATGCTCCGAGAGCCAAATCCATGGCAAGTTGAATATCTCGCAGTGGGGGCAACTCCTCTTAGTATTCATGAAGCATGGATTTTACTTTATCAAGAATAGGCTCATCCTGATCAATAACAGGCTCCTGCACTTATTTTGTGACTAGAGAGAACGTTACGCCTTTTTCCTTGCTCTCGTCCTCAAATTTTTGCATAGTGAGAACACGCGAGTTAGGGAGAGCAGCCGATGTCAACAATGGGGCGTAGATGAAGGAGGTGACATAGTTTCAATGGGCAAAAGTGGATCCGATGACCTCATCGTAGGAAAGTATGTGTGTTAGCTTCACCATCACTTTGTACCTTTCAATCAAAGAGCCATGCTCAACCGAGAAGGATGTGGGTGACATCTATTGGAATTATGTCACACCAAATGTCATCCTCATTGATGTTGATTTTACAGGACATCAAACATCTTCGAGTAATAGGGATGGCAGTGTCATCAACAAACGCAACCTCATATGGTTTTAAATGCCTTTCAATTAACAATTTGAGCTTGTCAATTACCTCTTGTGAGATGATGTTAATTACACTACCGCCGTTAATGATTATGCATAAACTACTCTGGCATTTTACCCGTGTACGGAAATAATGGTCTGTCGTAAGTCTCCCTCTCCGTCCTCTGTGATGATGAGAAGGCGGAGTATGCTAAGAGTGGGCCTTCAACCTCAGTTTCGACCACAATTTCAGCAGGGCAGTCCTCTGGCTGTGATGTAGGTTCTAGATAGGATTGTTTCATCTTGATATGTTCATCATAATACTCATGATCATTCGGGTAGTAGGGATCCTCCTTATCACCACAATAATTGAGATTCCTAGCTTGCAGACCCTCATTAGAAAAGTGTCATGTCTGTCCGCAATGGTAATAGTCAACACCCCGTCGTTCTCGCCTAAGGGAAGGATTAGGACATCGCCTTTTGGTGTCACGTCCCTACAGCGCCGGTTGCCTTTGGTATGCATTATGTTGCAGAAGGGGATGTAAAGGTTACGATTGCCTTATAAGCGGAGTTTGCATTTGTGAGCGCAGCTAAAAATGGTAGGGAGGTAGTCGATACCCCTATGGTAGAGTCCGGACATTTCCTCACAAAAGGTTTCGCGGCTGAAGAGCCAAAGTGTCGAAGAGTGTGATGTCGCAGTTGTTGTTCAACTCATCAAGCTTTTCGATGAATATCAACCGACTTCAAATCATACAACACTATCTCACCCTGAATGTCTTGGCGTAACCCTGCCTAATGGCGGTTAGTTGTTACGCGGTTTATCTCTACAAGCTTACAACAGACCAAAAACTCATTAAACTTCTTAATATAGTCATCCACCGATAAAGTTCTTTATTTGAACGCAATGGTCGAAATATCAGTTTCGCATTACAAATCGCATCCTTGGTACGTATCAATTATCCCACAGGATATATCGTTTGTATCAAGTAATTTATCACAATTTTTTGGAAAACATTGGGGAAATGGTTGAATTTTTCAATGGAACTTTAGGGATTCTTAGAAAAAACCTTAATACACACTTTTAAATCATAACGTCTCAAAAAAGAAATGCACATAATAGGTTTCCTTTGTATAGGGGTCTTAAGCTATGCACTGTCTAATTGAACTAATACAACTATATTCAAATTGAATGCATAACATTTAAAGTGTATGTGATGATCATTTCATCAAACACTCCTAAATACTTTGAAATTAGTCTCAATTGACAGCTGGTTGAAGGGAAATTTCAAAAGGAAATTAATAATTTAATAAAAAATTTATTAATTTTTAATTAAAAAATTATTTCTATTTTTCAAAAAATGACAAGGACTAAACAAATCAGTAGAGCAGCCCTCATACATGCTTTATTTCATGTTTGGAGTGCAACATTAGAAGCAATTTGGGAGAAATTTGGGAAATTTCAAATTTTCCCCAAATTGGACCACCTATAGTCAAATTTCAAAATTAGAGTGTATGTGATGATCATTTCATCAAATACTCCTAAATACTTCGAAATTTGTCTCAATTAACAGCTAGTTGAAGGAAAATTTTGAAACAAAAATGGCTAACATGAAGAACAAATGGATAGTCGAAATCAAAGCTCCTAACTCCATGATAACCAATGGATTTGTAACCATTTGACATTGATTTAACATAATTTCAACAAAAAAGGGGATTGGAAATTGAAAATGCTCACTAGATCGAACATGTGGGATATATCGGCACTGCCTCTGCGTTTCGTATCGCATAGGTCATAAGAGGGATACAAGATATATCGTAGGATATATTGGCCAATATCGTCAATATTTAAAACACTCTTTGAACGCAATGAGCTTTTGGAAGAGAATATCCATGTCATTCGAAGGCAAATACTTACTTTCCAGCTTCTCTCTCATGTCAACCCACCTGGTGATAGTAGGGCGACCCATGATGACATTATTGTCGTAAATGCTTCGCCATCAAATTTTTGTTGGGCCCTTTAGCTTGACCTTAACAAAGGCCACTTGTTTGACATCGCTCATGTTGCACCATGCAAAATCATCTTCAAATTTGCAATCCAATCAACAACTGTGAAGTCCGAAACTTTAATTCGTACTTTCTTGAACATCTCTATTGAGGCATCATGGGCTCTTTGCAACAAGCCACTACATGAAGTCATAAACAGACTCCGGATGACTCGTACCATTTTGATTCACCAAAGGTTTTGGTTGGAACCCTGCTTGTCGATTTGAGTTACCATCGAGATATTTGATGGGATCAGGTTACTCTCCATGCCATTCTCCACCTGGTCAACAGCAGTTTCTAGGCTGGCTACCCTTGCAAATAGCTCAATGATGTAATTGTCTCGCTATTGATCAGTAAGCCTCCCTCGATAGATGTGACCACCATGGTTAGACATCACACTAGGAGGTGATGTCTGCAAAGTAATGGACAGAATATAGGGTGGTTTCTGGTTTAGGAACAGAAGATTATTAATGGACAGAGATTCTAAGCTTTAATGGGTTGAAACAAGGCTGGATTTGGACTATTCATGGTTTGGATTTTAGACTTTAATGGGTTGGTTTTGGACTGGAATAGGGCTGGTATTTTGGGTTTTAATGGGCTAGAATAGGGCTGATTTACGGGGCTTTTAATGGGCTACAATAGGGGCTGGATTTAGACTGGAATAGCGCTGACTTTTTGGGCTTTTAATGGGCTGAAATCGGGCTAGATTTGGATTGGAATAGGGATGATTTTGAGGCTTTAGATAGGCTTGAATAGCATTGCATTTTTTTTGTAGCTTTTAATGGGCTGTAATAGAGGCTGGATTTTGGAGGATAAATGGCCACCAAAATGTCAGCAATCTTCCCTTGTCGATTGGACGTTTAAGCCTTGTAAAAGAAAAGAAAGAAAAAAAGTGAAGAGGGGGTTTAATGGGCTAAAATAGGGCTGGATTTGGATTGAAATAGGGATGATTTTGAGGCTTGAATAGCATTGCATTTTTTTGTGGCTTTTAATGGGCTGTAATAGAGGCTGGATTTTGGAGGATAAATGGCCACCAAAATTTCGGCATTCTCCCCTTGTCAATTGGACGTTTAAGTCTTGTAAAAGAAAAGAAAAAGTGAATAGGGGGTTGAAGGGATATATGCAATGAAGAGAATAAAGGAGAAGGTGCGGAATTTTATGATTAAAAAACCTACAAACAGAATATCGAGATTATTGTTGATCCATGACTTTATTCTAGCCTTTAGAACCTGCTCTGATACCAAATTGGCACAACTGGCTGATGGGAAGGATCCGCCCAAACGTAAGCACCTTCAATCTAAGCATGGGAACCACAAACACAGTAAAAAGAAAAATCCAAAATTTTTATTAAATTCAAATGTGCCTTGAGACTACTCATGTAAGGCCCTTAAATACGCTCCTCAGACATGCAAAGAAGGTAGGTTCATAATGTCATTGACAACCAATGACTTATTACAAAAATGGAAAAGTAATAAAAAAAAATACTAAAAGGATAAGAATGAATTAAAAAAGATTTGGCTGATTGATTATTGCATGGCTAGCTAATTGATTTTGCATAGCTAGCAACCTAAATAGAAGGCTTGGGCTTCTAATTCATGGACCAATTGTGGGGCTTGGGCTTGGGTTTAATGGGCCTAGGCTTGACCCTTGGATATTGGGCCCCATTCACCCCACATTAAAAAAAAAAATTTCAAAAAAAAAAAAAAATTTGCTAAAAAGATGTAGATATTATCCTTAAAACTAACAGGATGCTACTCAGTTGCTCTGGAATCAATTGAGTCAGAAACGGATCATAGCGAATAGTTTAGATCAGCTGATCAAGTGCATTGGCTTAAAAAGGATCTACCATTAAAAAAAAAAATTTATCATGATTCACTGGGTTAAATCTGACCATTATTAAACTGATGGCCAGAGACTAATCTATTTCATGTGGAAACATGCGCCTAATGAAAGCCAGTCTTCTACATGGGCCAGCAACCCAGTCCTCAAACAACATGAAGGGAGAGTAAAATCAAGACATCAGTGTTAGGTCTCAAATTTCAACATCAATTATGTGAAAATTGTAATGTGATAAAGGTCGCAAAAGGCATAAAACAGAAAAAGAACACTTTGTAAGCTGGAGATTATTTATGAGAGTTGAAGCAAAATCTCATGACAAGATTCCTAATATCTTTTGCAAAGGCTATAAAGTCATTTTCATTCATTGCCACAGAAATAATTATCCAGGAAAAACCATATGACACCAGATGAGAATCTCTAGATTGAAACCAAAGATCATCCATAATGCTAAAGTTACGTGGATGCTACTACGAAGTGATGCTAGCAATCTAAACATTGTTAAATAATGCAATCACTGTTGAGCACGGGTTATACCAGGCATGAGTCAATAAACAATTCAAAGAAGTAGATGATGCTAAAAGCATCCATTTAATTGAGTGAGAACAATAGATTAAACCATACCTTATCTCTTCCAGCACTGAGCAAGGTCCATCCATCTTCAGATAGTGCCAAAGAAGTAACTGCTGAGAAATGCTTTTCTAGCACCGCCATGCACTTTTTAGTCGTAAGATCCCAAACTCTAACAGTTGCATCATCGCTTCCAGAGAACAGCTGGGCACACACACACACAAAAATAATAATAATAATAAGTATGGTCAACCATATAATGCACATACGCCAAGGGCTGAATGAAGCAAGAAGAAAGGCCAATCAAAAGTTAATGATTTCATTAAGGCTGTATTTGGAAGTACAGTTGACTTAAATTCTAATATTAAGTTGCAACAAAGATGAAGTCAAAGATAAAGACATGCATCCTATTAGAAATGCTAGTCCTCATGATAGTATTGAGATTATTTTAGTTTCCAGTCCAACTTAAAAATTGTCTCAAACCCCCCCCCCCCCCCCCCCCCCCCCCCCCAATGCCAATCCTAAGTTCCCTCAAATGTATTCATTTCTAATTCTATCCTTCCTCGTTTTGCCACTCATCCATCTCAACGTCCTCATTTCAACACAGTCATCCTATGAACACGTTATTCCTTAACTGCCCAACATCCTATCCCATAAAGCACGGCTGGTCTTATAGATATCCTATAAAATTTCCCTCTCAGTTTGCGTGTTATACGACAATCACATAAAACTCCAGAAGCACATCTCCATTTCTTCCACCCAACTAAGATCATCTAAGCCTTATCTCAACTAATTGGATCGGTTAGCAGCAGTACTAGTGATAATATGAATTTTTTTTCACACATAAGCACTGGATGCAAACTTTCACACACGGCCCTGACTTTTGCACCGACATGTCACTCGCGTAAAACTTTCAATCCATGCGAAAGGTATGACACACAATGAAGAACACCTGGTTCGAAATGCTGGTCCACTCATTGGGCAGGCCACATCATTGACATTGATGTATCCACACCATATAAATCAATGGAGCAGCCAATGGTCTGACTCAATGTACAGGTGTGACCCATCTAATGAGTGGATCGGCATGATTTCCACAGAAGGTAATCTTCATTGTGTGACTGATCATTTGCACGGCTCAGATGTCCTATTCATGACTGTACGTGAAAAAAAAAAGTGTCCTAAACATGACTCATTCACAGGACAGACAGGGCTGTATGTGAAAGTTCAGATACAGTGCTTGTATGTGATCATTCTGTAATGCCATGTTTGGTTGGAGGAATCCATGGAGTGGGAAAGAAAATCTCAATGTTTGTGTAATGATTATTTCCTCAATCCTCTTTTCTTTGAGCAAATTATTTCCTCAAGTTACTATTCACCTGGATACCTCTAAACAGGGTGTTGCTTGGAGTGCAAAATGCTATTGTGGAAAACATCAATGAAGGTCACATTTCCTACTGCAAGGATTCCTTCTCAAGCTGTGTGAAGCTCAGGGAGATTTCCCATCAGATATCAATTCCAAGGTTTTAAATGTGTATCCAAACGCGACTGGCTGTCAAATCATGGAGTTCAAATTTCTTTTCCCTCCTTTATCAAGGGATTCCTCCAATCCAAACATATGCCCTAATAAAATAGTAAGAAAAGTCTCACACGCAACTAGTTGTCAGTGAAAAACCATGCAACTAGCTGTGCATGTAAGGCCACCATAGGGTATGAATGAAATCCAAACTATCCAAAAGGGTTGCTCCATCAAGACAATAGGATGGCGCGGAAAACCACACTGATCCAATCATCATGTGGGACACCTTATAGAAAACAATGGATAACCACCCAAAAACCTTGAATTTCGTCTGGTGGCCCACTTGATGATTGGATCCCATTTTTGCTATGAGGCGACCATGTTAGACCAATTTGATGCCATACATACACCGTGGTGGGACCTGCACCCAAGGTATTCAAAAACAATATGTAGTGGCTATAATGGTGGTAACCATTACATGTTAAAAGTGAACAATTGACCCATAACGGCCTATAACAGCCTGTAACGGTCCTGTAATGGCTGTAATGGCCCTGTTACGGTCCGTTTCAAGGTTGAAATAGGTTCTTTTCATAAAAATAAAAATAAAAAACCTGTAACAACCCTGTATCGTCACAGTAATGGTGGTGGCCGTTACGGCCACTATTACCATTATGGAATACCTTGTCTGCACCCCCAATTAATTGCATTTACAACTAGTCATAGATGAGACCTCAATGAAGGTATTAGTGATGATAGTGGTAGTAGTAAGAGCAATGACGAAAAGTACAAATGGGTGAGTTGAACTTACAAATAGGCGGTTTGGATCAGGATGGAACATGATGCTTGTTATGACTCCCTTGTGACCTTTCAAGTAATGTGTACAAAAGCCTCCATCGACATCCCAAACAAGAACTTTCCTATCAGCTCCTGCAGTAGCAAGCAAGCCCCCCGAAGAATCACAGGCCATGCCCATCACAGGACCCTCATGCCCCTAACCAGAACACCATTTTTTTCTATAAGACATCATGCTTCAATCTAGAGCCCCACCTAACTTCCTTTTTTTCCAGAAAAGAAAGTATCACAGATGGCAGGATCACCCAAAACTTTAGTCCTCTGGGCCACCGAATGCTGATACAGCCCAGGAATCCATGATCGGAGCCATTCATCTGGTGGGCTCTCCCGTGGACCAGCCATGTGTTAGCCATGGGACATTAAAAGCCTAACTGGAATTAAGTGTTAATCCAGGTTCTCTCCTGTAAACCTGTTCTGGATAAACATTGAAAGATTCATCCTGGCCTGGTGGCAGTCTGGCATATGAACTCAAAACATGTTGGTTAGTTGGCCGGATTGTGGCGAAATGGACAGGATATCTTCCCATTGGAAAACCTCCATTGCTTTGGGTGAAATACACACAAGAGGAGTGTAAAATCCAAACCATTAATCTCCGTTATCCTGCCATTCAATTGACTTTTCCGGCCGACTAAGGTTGAACCAAGGTCACCAGCTTACAGCAACTGCATAGGTACCATTCTAAGACTGAACGGTGACGATTTGATCCTACATTTTGGTATCAGAGTACACTTAATCCCAATTGGGCTTTTAACGTCACAAGTCTAACAGGACGGGGTGAATGATCCCAAGGGAACCTGATGCTTGCAAACGGATGGTTCACATTCTAGAATCAAAAGCCCGCTAATTGGATGGTCATCATTGGTGCAGTTCTTGCACGGTTAGAGATCAATAAAAGCGCATGCCAGATGGACTGATGCCAGTTACAATTGAAGGTGAGCCTCGAGCATGATGACGGACCATGGGCCAAAATTTTGGGTGGTCATGCGGACTAGAGAACATTTGCTCATTGGAGAGAGGGGGGAGATAGATTAGGGTTTTGTATATTTTTCAAATCACCTTCCAAGAACGGAGGCATTTGAGAGAGGAGAGATCCCAAACCCTAATAAGCCTGCTATGGCTGGCGGAGAAGAGGAGCTTATCGTCGGGACTCAGAGCCAACGCGGTGATTGACTCAGTGTCGGCTTCCAGGGTCGCCCTTATGGACGCGTTCGACGAGTCCACGATCTTTATCTTGTCGTCGCAGGCGCACGTTAGAAACGAGCCGTCGGAGGAGACGGCGAAGGGGCCGCCCGTGTAGAACTGCTGAAGAGAAGGCACGCAGCGGTAGTTCCTCTTCAAGCTCCCAGACGCCATTGATTTTCACTAAGAGAGAGACGCCGAAGTTTTTTTTGGCGGGTATAACAGATCTTGCAGAACTTGATTAGGGTTTTGGGCTGTCAACGGGCGAGTTGTCGGGTTAGAGGAGCGGCAATTCAGGTTGCTAGTGACGGAAGCGGATTGCGTCCTGAGTAACTCCGCACGCTAGTTCTGAGTAACTCCGCACGCTAGACTCTGTGGGGGGCCACAGTGATTTATGTATTTTATCCACTCCGTCCATCCATCTTAACAAAAAAATTTAGGTATGGTGCAAAAAAATGAAGCATATCAAAATCTAAAGTGGACCACACCACAAGAAATGTGTTAACTGAATGTCTACCATTGAAAAATTCTCAGAGCACAAAGAAGTTTTGGATCAAGCTGATATTTGTGTTTTCCCTTCATCCATATCCATGTGATCTTATGAACAGGTTGGATGACAAATAAACATCACTGTAGGGCCTGGAAAGGTTTCAACGGTGGAAATCATTATTCCCACTGTTTCCCGTGGCATGGTCCACTTGAGATTTGGCTATGCTTAAATTTTGGGCTCAACCACTAAAATGAGCTGGAAAAACATATGGACGGAATAGATAAAGCACATACATTCTAGGTGGGCCCAACTGAGTTGACTGCACGATTCCGCTAGTGACAGGCCCGGCCCATTGACATACCACGTGACTTGCTTGCAATGCATAATTAGTAATCGTGAGCTCTGTAAGGCCCACCATGATGTCTGTGTTATATCCAGACCGTCCATTCCTCTTGCCAGCTAATTTCAGGAAATGACTGTCAAAATAGACAGCTCCAAAGCTTCAAGTGAGCCACACCAGATGAAGATGTGAGAATTTAAGCTGCCACAGTTGAAACCTTCCTTGGCCCCACCATGATGTTTACATCCAGCTCGTTCATAAGGTGATTCCTGCCAGCCTGATCAAAATATTATGTGAGCCACAAGAACATTTCAACGGTGGGAGTTTAATCCTCATTGTTTCCTATTGTGTGCGGCCTGTTTGAGTTTTGAATTTACGGCATTCTTTGGCTCAGGAGCTAGTAAAACTGATGGATAGAGTGGATGTCCAAGGTACCTGTGATATAGTGTTACAGAAAACTTGTGGTCCATGATAGATATTGTCCTAATTTATTTCTTTCAATTTAAAGATTTCTCCCGTATTTTTCTTATGTATTTGCCTTACTCTAAATGAGGTTTATAAATTATATATACATGTACAATATTAATACAAGGAAAGATATTAATGAAAATCATATGCATAAAAGGGAAATGAATTCAGATACAATGTGTACATAAAGAAAAATATTAATGAAAATATATACATGAAATGAAAATGAATTAGGATAATATCTATCTGTTCGAGCCTACCCGAGTTCATTTTACCTGTATGATCTAGTCCGCTAACAATGTTGAGAGGTGTATCCTGACCATTAATTTTGCAGCTGAATGTGAACCCTCTTAAACTTATTTGTCAATGGTGCAGATTCAGCTATGAACGTCGGCGGTTAGAATCAATTAATGGGTTGGGTTTGGGTTTAGGTTTGGGTTTGGGTTGGAATCAGGCTTAAGTGGGTCGAGTCATGCCTTTGGACTGGATGGATAGGTTCGGGTTTGAATTAGATTTGGGTTCGGGTTTGAGTTAGAAATCTAACTCCATAAGCTGAAGAACCCGATGCTAACTCTTCCCATTGCCACTCTTTTCATGAGGTTAGGCTGGGAATGATGTCGGATTCAGTAGGGATTAGTTAGCGACAATTCAGCTTATGGATCCGAAACTCAGGCCCAAGCCTAGCCAGTCTTGAAATAAAAATGTTGAAGATAGTCAGATCTTCTTATTTGTGTGGCTTGTCCCATCCAAAGATTATAGCCAACCTGATGAGTAGGGCTGTACATCCAGCCGAGTCGAGTCGAGGTAGGCCCAGCTTGGCTTGACTCGTTTGTGCTCTCCTCGAGTTCGAGCTCGAGCTCGAGCTCACCCTCAAGCTTACCATTGGAGCTTGCCTTGCATGCTAAAACTTAAGAGGTGAGCTCGAGGCGAGCTAGTGGATCGAGTCAAGGCAAGCTTACCTCGAGTCGAGTTGAGCTTGCCCCCACCTCAATTTATTATATTTTTATTACAAAATACAAATTAAAATTCAACAATATTAAGTTCAAGAAGTCACACATATATTAGGGGAGAATAGTATTTCTACAGGTGGGACCCAACCATTAAAATGACCTAGCTCTGATCGGTTTTTTCTTTAGCCAAGTCACACATGCATTGAATGCAGACCACTAGTAATATTTTATGAACCATTAGGGTTCTCAATGGGTCAAATTTGGATCGAATCTAGTTGGATCCGGCTCCAAGTCCGTATATCTATAGACGGATTCGGATCGGATTCAGATCCAACTCGGATCCAAAAGGTGATATCCATATTTGATCCACTTATAAATTGTTAGATCCATTTCCGATCCAAAATCCATATAACCATCAGATTCGGGTCAGATCTAGGTCCAAATCCACCCCGTTACAAATCTAAAAAAATATATGATATAAAATATATAATATAATATATTTAATTTAGTAGAAAAATGATGCAAATCCCACTATTTACTATGGTATGGTGGACATGGCCTAAAATAATTTGTAAAAAAGATAGCCAGCATGAATATAACATATACAGTAAGGTGACAATGAGTCGGATCTTAATCGAATTCAGATCAAACTCGGATATGTTCCTGTGAATCCATATCCGGTCCATTTAAGTAATTGGACCTATTTTAAGATCCAAATCCGGTCCATTTAACTAATCGGACCTATTTTAAGATCCAAATTGGCATTATATGGATTCAGAGCGAATCGGATCTCGGATTTGACCCGCTCCATTGAGAGCCTTGTGAACCATAATTAATACAGTACATGCATAGCTCACCATGTGAATGGACTGCCCTAATTATTGTGCGAACCATCTTTATGATGAGGCCCAGCTGATTCATGGATCAGATGCACCACCTCTCTCGTAAAATTACAATCAATAGCTGCATATGGTGTTTGGTCTAACCATAGCCCCTGTTTTGTAGATATGTATGGTGTGTGGTCTCACTGTAGCACCTGTGTTTGTGTAGCGTGTAAAACACACAACCACTGTGTGCTCACCATGTTTTGTACTTGAAATTACTCAATCCATCAGATATGCTCAACAAGGAATGTTCTTACCTGAACAGAATAGTAAGATTAAGAAACCCCCCAACATGTTAGGGTTTTATATGTCCTAAGCTTGGACCCCAATGTGTGTGTGGGGGAGGGGGGAGAGAGAACCAAAAAATAAGAAGATTAGGGTTTTTTTTTTTTTTTTAAATATCTATATGAAACGAGTCGAGCTCTAGCTCGAGCTGAGTCGAGCTTGAATCGAGTCGAGTTTCGAGTCGAGTGACCCAGTGGTCGAACTTGACTCGATTTCTGACTCGAGCTCCTAAATGAAGCTTGGCTTGACTTGTTCTACTGAGTCGAGTCGAGCCGAGGCGAGCTTTTTCGAGTCGAGCCGAGGCGAGCTTTTTCGAGTCGAGTCGATCGAGTTTCTCGAGCCGACTCGACTCATGACCAGCCCTACTGATGAGTGGCACAGATTCCACACACGTGCGGAGTAAACTTTGTTGAGCCCACCTAAAATGTATGTGCTTTATCTACTCCGTCCATATGTTTTTCCAGCTTATTTTAGGGTTTGAGCCCAAAATTTAAGCATATCCAAATCTCAAGTAGACCATGCCAAGGGAAACGGTGGGAATTATTGAGACCTTCCCAGGCCCCACAGTGATGTTTATTTGTCATCCAACCTGTTCATAAGATCACGTGGATATAAATAAAAGGGAAAACACAAATATCAGCTTGATCCAAAACTTCTGTGTCCTCCGAGAATTTTTCAATGGTAGATGTTCAGTTCACACTTTTCCTGTGGTGTGGTCCACTTTAGATTTTGATATACTTCATTTTTTGGCACCATACCTAAAATTTTCTGTTAAGATGGATGGACAGAGTGGATAAAATACATAAATCACGGTGGGCCCCACAGAGTTTACTCACCACGTGTGGAGTTACTCACCACGCAATCCGCTTCCATATGCATTACCTTCTACATACTGACGCGGATTGCCTGCAGAGCCTTTTGCAAGCATCTCCTGAGCTCGAAATCTAGGTGGAGCCCACCGTGATGTTTTTTAGACATCTACGTTGTCCAGCCGTTTTTTGAGATCATTTTAGGTGTTGAGACCAAAAATGAACGGGATCCAAGACTCAGGTGGGCCGCACTAAAGCAAAAGTTAGGTAGGGAAATTCCTACCGTTGAAACCTCTATGGGTCCAAAGTGATATTTATATGCCATCCATACCGTTCATGACATCATTCCTACTGAGATGAACTGAAAAAACAAATATTATCCTAATTCGAAACTTCTGTGGCCACACGAATATTTCAAATGTGGAAGTTCAATCATCACATTTTCGGCCCACTTGAGACTTGGATCCCATTCATTTTTTGTCGCAACGCCTAAAATGATCTCACAAAATGGTTGGACAGGCGTAGATTTCTCACAAACACCACGGTGGGTGCTACCTAGATTCTGAGCGCAGGAGAAAGGGCCTTCACAGGCAATCCGCGTCCCTACATACCCATGTTGTTCACCAACTACCGTATGACTACATCCGAGGGTGATAGAAGGTGATATGGGGTTGTATGCACCGACAAGCCAATTTTAACATTGGAAACGGAGTGAGAAATGCCAGGGTCTAGCCCCCCATGACCGTGGCATGCATCAATGGTCTTTCTGATGGGACGTTTTCCTCCTCAACTGCCAGAGGAAGAGAAATTTGAATGGGTGAGGTCGGGCGCCCAAACCAAACTTGGCCGGGCGACCGAAATTCCCCAGAAAGGCAGTCTTCACGCTGGACTGTTTTAGCTTCAGCCGGGCACCCGACGGTCTTGTGACAGGGCGCCTGACCATGTTGGTCGGACCGCCCGAAATTGGAGTTTTCTATGGTGTTTCTCGCTAGACTGTTTTTTGTTTGGTCGGGCGCCCGACCCAGCGCGGACTGCTTGGACGCAGTTTCCTATTTGGGCTCTAATTGCTACGTTTTTCTTACTTAAGAGTTCTAAAACAGGATTAGGGCATCCCATTGTGTGGTTTGCATGTCCAAGGTGAGAAAGAGAGAAAAAGAGGAAGAGAGAAAGAGAAAAGAGAGAAAGAGGAAGCTTGTAGAAGGGAGAAGTTGCTTGAAGAGGAGTTCTTCTGCGCAACCGTCGTCTCAGCACTTCTACGTCATCGGGATCGGTGAGATCGCTCTACTTTTACTATTCTCTTGTTGTTTATCCATCCCAAGTGGGTGAGGAAGGTTTGATCCAAGCGGTGTGTGCTTGAGATCGGTTGTAACAGTTCCCTGAGATAGTGGATTGTTGATCTGGACTAGGTCCGGTGGTTTTACCTCTTTTGAGGGTTTTCCACGTAAAAACTCCTTGTGTCATGTGGTTGTTTGTTTATTCTTGATTATTGCATTATCATAATCCATAATTCTAGTGCATTGGGGGGGCGAGATCCGAAGGTTTATGTGAAACGCACCCAACACTTTCCATGCTTACCCAGTGATGATAGAAGGAAGTGATTTGCGCAAGACCATTAGCTCGGCCCCACAGTTTTGATCCTTGGCAAAAAAAAAGGTTTGTTTTTTATCTCACTTTTTTTGAGGTGGGTTTGTACACACTGTTAACACACACCCACAGTGTTAGTCACACTTCACACTTCATAAAAAATTAGGTTAGTCATTCCATATGTACGTCCATAGTATTCCATTAGTTAAATTTTTATTTTTATTTTGTATTTATTTTATGAAATCTAATCAACATAATCAGGATCATGAAACCTATACATAGGCAACGATATAACTATAAAATTAGAAAAGATATTGGCCTCATATTTTGAGCCATGCTCAATCAACTATGTAAGACACTACTCTATACAGGTGGCCTTGATGATGAATAGTTCTGATCGTTATTCCACATGTTCCTGCATGTTAGATGCCATTAGCTCGTTTATTTTTATTTTTCCAATTTTCTTATTTAAGTGTATGTTTCGAGATAAATAGTCCTCCGCATTATTTTAGCTTGGATGGAGATGGCAAAAAATCTCTCTTCTATTACTACAAAAAGTAGTAGGCTTTCACCAGCGGATTTTTTTCAGCTGCTAAAAGGGAGCCATCACCAAAACACTTTTTCCGACAGTTAAAAATAAGCTGTTGGAAAAAGCTTGTAAGTATAATTTTCTTGGCGGCTGAAAGGGAGCTATTGCTAAGAGCACCCTTTTCCCGGTGGCAGAAAGGAAGCCATTGGGAAATGCTTGCACATTACTCCCACCATACTTTCCTGTCATTTCTACATGCAAGCTTTTCTCATCGACTAAAATGGAGTTGTCACCAAAAGTATACTTTTTCCAGCAGATGAAAGAGAGTTGTCGCCAAAAGCACCCTTTTCCCGGCGGTGGAAAGTAAGTCATTAGGAAAAGCTTGCACATTACTCTCACCATACTTTCCCGTCATTTCTGTGTGCAAGCTTTTCTCGGCGGCTGAAAGGGAGGCATCACCAAAAGTATACTTTTCCCAATGGTTGAAAGGGAGTTGTCGCCAAAAGCACCATTTCCCCCGGCGACGGAAAGGAAGTCGTCGGGAAAAGCTTGCACATTACTCCTGACATACTTTCCCGTAATTTATGTGTGCAAGCTTTTCTTGAGGGCTAAAAGGGAGCTATCGCCAAAAGTATACTTTTCCCGGTGACTGAAAGGGAGCTATCACCAAAAGTATACTTTTCCCGCCGGCTGAAAAGGAGATGTCGCCAAAAACACTCTTTTTCCTTTAGCGAAAATGAAGTCGTCGGGAAAAGCTTACACATTACTCTCGCCATACTTTCCTGTCTTTTCTTGGTGGTTGAAAGGGTGCCGTTGCCAAAAGTATACCTTTCCCAGCTGCTGAAAAGAAGTCGTCGGGAAAAGCTTGCACATCTTTCCCACCATTTTTGTGTGCAATCTTTTCTTGGCAGTTGAAAGGGAGCTAACGCCAAAAGTATACTTTTTCTAACAATTGAAAGGAGGCCGTTGCCAATAATATATGTTTCTTAGCATAGGAAAGGGAGCCAACGCCAAAAGTATACTTTTTCTAATGCCTGAAAGAGAGTCATCGCCAAAAGTACACTTTTCCTAGCAACTGAGAGGAATCCATCAGGAAAAGCTTGCATATTGCTCCCACCATACTTTCTTGCCACTTTTGCGTGCACACATTTCGCGGTGGATGTAAAAGGAGCTTGCACGTTCAGACATACGCTCAAAATTAAGGCAAATCCAAAACTCAAGTGGGCCACATGGCAAGAAACAATGGGGATTGAATGCTCACCACGAAACATTCGTGGTGCCATGGAAGTTTTTAATTCAATCAGTGGGAACGAACCTATGAACTGTTTGGATGGCATATAAGCATCGTGGTGGACTTTGGAAAGGCTTCCATGGTAGGCATTTCCTCACCCCACCTTTTCTTATGGGATGGCTTACTTGAGTTTTGTATCTATCTCATTTTTTTAGTTTATGTCCTAACATGAGTTGTTAAAGTGGATGGATGGGGTTGATCTCGATCTCACAAACATCATGGTTGGCCTCACCTGATAATTTTCGACTGCACCAGGGTAGGTGGTAGCAGGCAGTTAGCCGATTGAGATTTGTGCTCACCGTAGTCCTATGCATGATTTCGAAGAGTTTATTCTGCCTTTGATATGACTTTGATCCAGCAAAGGTCGCCACCCACTGGGGTTCACATACTGAATTGTCCATGTTTTAAACCACACCTTCATATTAGTGTGATTATGAATAGTACTGAGATGATATGGATAGTTCACATCATCTCACTAACTGGCAACAGGCGCTTGACTTGGGTGGCTATGGGTGTAAAATGAACTCCCTGAATGCCTCCTCCTCCTTGGCATGGTTCCAAGAGGGCAAGAGTTAATAGACTATGATGTGACTCGTCCGGGTCAACTCAGAATACTACGAGTCACCACAAGCTCAGGCAAGTCAGACCCATTCAGCCCCCTCAGTGAGTCCCGACTCAACTGAGGGCCAAAGTGGATGCCAGAGTTGCTGATTTTTTAGTCATACTCCTAGCATCTCCTTCTCATTTTTCACCTTTTTTATATACGATTTTCTTAGAATTTGATCGGTGGGTTGTGACACCACCACTCTACAGTGGACCACATCCATCATAAATAAGCAGCTGCCCAATTATGAATAGGCAAGCACACTTGGCAATCCTTCGAAATAGTCCCTCACTTCATTACTCAACACACTCCCACATCACCCACGTGTTACACCAGTTCCGTTTAACGACGGCAAGACAATACTTTGGCTCACATGTTGAAGAGTGGATTAGGTGTGGCCCTAGCCTCACCCAAAACGGTGTGGTTCTTATCGTTTGGCCCACCTTGATATATGTCCATATTCTATATCTATATTATCTATTCTGTTCATTTGTTTTTTCGTATCATTTTAATGCATGTGCTAAAAAGAAAAGAGAAAGATTCAAATCTCAAGTGATGCTGGGAGAGCGGAGGCTTACTGTGATTTTTGTAGTTTATCAACTCCGTTTGTCCATTTTACCAGATAATTTTAGGGCACGAGGCAAAATTGAAGCATATTCAAATCTCAAGTAGACCACATCACAGGAAACATTATGAATTGAACATCCACCGTTGAAAAATTCTTAGGAGTCATAAAAGTTTTTGATCAAGTTAATATTTGTGTTCTCCCTTCATCCATGTCTGTGTGATCTTATAAATAATTTGGATGATAAATAAACATCACTGTGGGCCCTAGTGAGGTTTCAACGGTGGAAATCATTATTCCCACTATTTCTTGTGGTATGGTTCACTTGAGCTTTCGATATTCTTAAATTTGTTGCTCAACTCCTTAAATGAGCTGAAAAAATAGGTGGTCTGTAACGCCCCAAGATTTCGGCTCCCGTGGATTCCACGATAAGCTGAATTCTCAGGTGTTATCTATGACGTGTCAATGATGAAATTCTTGACATATCACTATGTTTCCATATATTTGAAATTTAATGGCATTCATGCACAGAGACGAAAAATAAACATGTGACTTGATAAAATTTTAATCTACGTTATTATTACAAAGTTATTGAAACTAAACCAAATAAATAATCAATTATTGCCTTCATTAAGAAAACTTATTACAATTTTGAAATAAATGATAAACTATCCTAAAAATACATAATCAAATAAATTTTCCAATATGCTACTCCAACTTCGTCATCCGTCATTTGTGCTGTAAACCTTCAAACACCCCATCGTAGTGTTCGCTTCACTTACTGGATCTTCACCCGGATTATCTGAGATATGATTTGATGGCGTTAAACGCTATCATAGTGGAGAGTATCCCTCCAAGACAATCATGATAATAATAACATAAAGATAGCGCAAACATAATAAATATAATCGACCTAAAACATCCAAGAGAAATCTTATTAATGCAATGCATGATATGCATGCTTTAGCTAAGGCACCCTGGATAGAAATCATAATACATAAAGTGGGAGACTCCCTGTTACGATTTCACGATAGCCACTAATCACCAGAGGTTCTTGGGACACACAAGCCCATATTTTTGCTCGACTACGTGAGAAACGGGACGCTTATAGCCTAAATCTACACGTGACAGTGTACGGGAGAAGTAGGACGCTCTAGCTTATTCTTAATTCCGTACACCCACATGGAGCCAAGTGAATGCATAACTTTAGTTTCACATTTATTTAACTGTTTTCACATACAACCGATTTGAATAAAACTCAATGCTCACTATGGGAAGTCGCAAGCAATCCAGCATAAGCCGACCGCAAAGGATTAGTGTCCATAGCACCAACCCCAACTCATGAGATAACATATACGATTAATGTCCACTCATTGTCCCACTTATAATCCAACTGAGTCCCACGAATAGCTATTAATTTTCAACGTAGCCAATAAAAAAACATACATATACAACACATGGATCCATTATAACATCATGTGAATACAATGATCCATTGGCAATACTCAACACATAAATATAGTTATGCTAAAATTATCTTTCCAACATAGACACCTCTCACTGGCCCATCTCTCCACAACAACTGATCTTATCAACATGAGAATAAGGGTGTACATAAATGTAATATTCATATGATAATCATCATCCATATGATGTATACATCATCATAACTATCTTAATCATACATAAATATAAATCAAAGAAATCAACACATGATTCTCACAATAATGTGGAAAAATACACATGCTTTCTCACATATACATCTAAACATGAAATCATAGCATTACATAATATCATTTCAACATAAATCTAACATTAATCATGGTTTAATATGAATCATATATTCAAGCTTAAGAAACTCAATTAACAATAAAAAAAATCTAGAAAATTACACTTTTATCCAAGTTAGCTTGAAGGGAAAATCCTCACATTGGCTTTAGATGAAACTCTAGATGTTGGATATCAAGAAAGATGACATTTAAGCAAAACACGAACCATGCGAGCTTAGTAGAATGGGTCCCACACGTTGGATCCTTAAGTTGGACAGCTAGAATGGAAGGAATGTGCTCTCTCTCTCTCTCTCTCTCTCTCTCTCTTTCTCTTCTCTCTTTCTCTAGGGCATAAAGGCTAAGGTTAGGAGAAGGGCTTGGAGGTGCGTAGTAGGAATATGGAGAGGGACATGCGCACATGGGAAGAGAAAAGAAGGGCGTGCGTGTATGTGCAATAAGGTGTAGGCATGTAACAACCTCTCAAGGTGGGTTTCTCAAATCTCAATATTCGGGTGATCTTTGATCAATTCCAATCCATTCATCTTATCAAGCTCAAAGAGTAGAGTTAAAATACGTAAATTTCTTAGTGATCCACATTCTAGATTGACCGATCTTTGAAAATGGCTTGGCAGGTGCTAAAATGGGCTTGATCTCAATTAACGGTCTACGCTTGATGATCAGGGCCCAAATATGTAGTTATGATAGGCAAAAAATTGTACAAAGTTTGGTGGTTGATTGATAGTGGGAATGGTCTAGATATGAAATTTCAACTTTTGGCGGAAAAGGAAGGGGCTGACTTTGTGGTTCAATGGTGTAGTATTATAGATCGGGATCCGAAATTTGTGTAAACTTGTAGTCATATGAGTATAATGGGTGGTCCAAATTTGAGAAGCGATTGATTGTAAGAAGTGGGTAAATCGAAAGGTTCAGATTTAAGAAGAGTTGGTAACTTCGTTAATTCCTAAAACGGAATAACTTCGTGCTTAATAAATATGCTTATTAAGGTGGGTCACTCAAATCACACTATTGGTCTATAATAAAGATTATCCAGGTCACTCATATGAAGGAAAACATTCGGCTATGATTAACCATCCACTTTCTTCACTTGATGAACATGAAAATCAAGGGTTAATGGGCTGATTTGACTAATTGGACCACTTCTACTATGATTTAAGGGATGAAATTTGACTTGTATGGTTAATTTATGATGAATAGGTATGGTATAAAATTTCAAGTCAAATAGATTATGAGAACCATGTGATCTAGAAATCAATGGTCTAGGTTAATGTGAGCCATATACATTTTGGGCACTCAAGATTTCATATCTATATACCTAAGATAATCACTCAAATTCTAGGTTAGGAATTTATCACTAAGATGATCAATTTGGTATGGTTACATTTCCAACAATATTCCTCGATTAACGGCTACGGATGCTTCTAGATTAAGATCTCCATGATCACGAGGCCTACTTGAAAATATATCTACACAGAATTAGTATACACCTAAAATTACACTTATCTTTCGGATGGATTCAAGAACTACCTATCTGATTGATCAGAAATTGCAAATTAGGAGATCCAATGTCATTATCGTAATTATCGAAAAAGTGCGAGTTTTGTAAAATCTAACCTTTCTACGTTGTTCATAGGTTTATTCTAAGCAACTTTTGTAAAGGGTTCGCTATCGGATCTCTTACAGATGCCCCATTACTTGTAAATCAAAGTTAATGTACGATAATTAATTAAAATAAAATAAAAGTAAATTTTCAAAAATTTTCAAATAAATTCTAAAAATCTGGAGCATTACATGGTCGGTGCGGATAAACCACATACATTCATGGTGGGGCTTAGTGTGTGTTTCGATTTCTAAGTTGGGATGCATTAATATGCTCCTCACGTGTCATGTCATGACGTGCTTTCCAAAGACAAAAATAAAAATAATACGTGGTCCAAGTAGTCCGATCATACACCTTCTAGCTAGCTGGTATTAAAGCTTTGTGGCCCCACCATGATGTATGTGTTTTATCAGCTCCAATCATTCATTTTGCGAGATCATTTTACAGCATGAGCAAAAAAGAGGCAGATCCAAAGCTCAGGTGGACCATAACACAACAATTGAATACTTGAAAATTTATTAGGGCCTATGAAAGTTTTGTATTAAACTTAATATTTGTGTTTTCCCTTCATCCAAGAATGTGCGACCTTGACAACAGGCTGAATGACAAATAAACATCATTGTGGGCCCTAAGAAGGTTTCAATAGGGGACATTACTCTCCGCGTTGTTTCCTAGGATGTGGTCCACTTGAGCTTTAGATTCGCTTCAATTTGGATGGATGGCATGGATAAAACACATACATCATGGTGCGGCTCATAGAGCTTTGACACCATCTAGTTGGCTGGTGTTGGGGTCACCAGCCAAACCTCATTCAACAATAGCTTTGTGCATGGGGCACAATGGTGTGTGTCTTTCATCAGGCCTATTCATCAGGATGAATGGAAGAAATGCAATTTTCCTCGATTCATAATTCATACTGGCCCTGTTGTGTCAACTTTTTCAAGGAGCAATGTAAATTTTACACAGTTACTATTTGTGTGCTCGTGCAAATGCTTTTTCTTGGGGCTGATAATTCGTACGTATGGTAAAAATAAGAGTACTTATAATTGATTGACGGAGTAGATTTCACATATGTTATATTGCAGTCCTAAATAACCTCAACCCTATTACGTACTGAGTAACTCGGTACGCTGAGTGTAAATTGTGAGAGGTCCTACTGTGATTTATGTATTTTATCCACTCCATCCATCCATTTTATCAAATAATTTTAGGGCTTGAGCCGAAAAATGAAGCATATACAATGCTCAAGTGGAACACACCATAGGATAGAGTGTGAATTGAGCGTAGACCGTTGAAAAATTCTTGGGGGTCACGGAAGTTTTTGGATTAGGCTGATATTTGTGTTTTTCCTTCATCTATGTTGATGTGATCTTATGAACAGGTTGTTTGACAAATAAACAGCACTGTGGGGCCTAGTAAGGTTTCAACGGTGAAAGCATTATTTCTACTTTTTCCTATTGTGTGGTCCACGAGAGCTTTGGATATGCCTCAAGTTTTGTTTCAACCCCTAAAATGAGATGGAAAAATGGATGGATGGCATGGATAAACCACATGGTCCAGCAGAGTTTACTATGTACGCAATCAGATTTAAAGTGTTTTACATGCTGCTTGAAAGAGGTGGTGTAGGTGGTTCTCGCTGGCCGAAGTTACCTCGAGTAGGGAAGCAGATTGGCTGGTGCACCCTACACCAGCGAGGTTGTTGGTGTAGTAACGTTATGAACAATTTGGATGACAAATAAACATCATGATGAACCTATGTGTGTTTTAATTGTGATAATTATTGTCCCCACTGTCTTTAGTGGTGTGGTCCACTTGAGTTTTGGATATGACTTATTTTAGGTATCATGCACTAAAATAATCTCACTAAATAGATGGATGGATCATCGTGGCGTTTGCATAGCCTTAATCTTCTTTGAACCGCTCTTACTAACACAGGGTTCAAGGACTTCGCTCTGCTGCATCCGCCGCGTCCTTACACCAGCAACCTCGCTGGCACCAGCCAATCCGCTTCCCTCAGTAGAGACCCAAGAGGCGAATCTCGTGCAAAACTACCGAACCTCGAACACGTGTGAGGTCAGGTACAATCATTTGGTGGGTCAGAACGGCAAAATCCCCCTTATCGACTCCACAGTTCACCATCTTCGCGCGACTCGCTTTAACAACACTAATAGGGTCAAACCCCGCAAGACCCTAACGTCACGTGTAACGGTATATGTACTCTCCACCTGGCGAACGTTGACTGCATGTGTCGTCCGTCTAACGCCTTCAGAGAAATCCGTCCATCTATTCACGCCTTAATGATGCGCCGCCCGTCCGTGTCATACAATTTACGAATAAGAAATGCTCCTTGCAACGTCGCATTTGTTAATCCCAAATAAAAATTCCCCATCATGTGTCAACTTTGAAAATATGTAAATGATCAGATCCGTTCATTCGTTGGGCCCATAGCTATTAATTTATTTAAAACCTTTTCTTTTTAAAATAATGATCAATATAACACAACAGTTATTTAATATTTATGAACCGTCAAATTTTCCCTATCGACTCATGGACTGTACGGTACCTGCCTGAGCATTGTATGGTGGATATTTCACTATGTTTCACATGATAAAAGGCACAGATGCATCACACGTATTACTTAATAGCACTTATGTAGTACTCGCATTGGGCATTTACAGATGAGCGTCGGCAAGTCAGGCTAGCTAGTCGGAGAATCCCGAGAACATGCCACGTTGACGCGCCAGACCTTCCACGCGACGCGACCAGACCCTACTACGTAAAACGTTTGGTCACCACGCGCTAGGTTGTCTAGTACGGTCAACGTGGGAGAAAGGACTTAACTTGAATGAAATCCATGCCGTCCATCACGTAAAGAACCACTCTTTGTTTGTATTTATTCCAAAAATAGGATGATTTAAGACTAAAGTGGGCTAATCTAAAATATTTATACCCAAAACCACTAATTTAACGTTGTATGGTCCACCTGAGGTTTTGATGATCATGAGTTTTTATTTCAATGGATAAAGTGAGGCAACGTACATGATGGACGGTGTGGATCTAATGCAATTTCTAATCACGTAGCTATCGATTAGCGAAACTAACCCGGGTAGTTGCCTAGCGCGGTTTCCCACTATTTCGAACTTAACCAAGGTTAGTTTCCACAAACTCAGGTTCGAACCATGGGTCAGAAGCTATATATCCCCAAACACCCCACAGGTGCCTGTTCTTTCTCTCGGGTCCTTTCTCCTGAGGAAAAAAGAAGAGAAAAGTAAAACCCTAATCCTTCCGTTTCCTTTTTTGCCCTCGTTTTTTTCAAGAAAATGCTCCTTGCATTTCCTCGGCGCGAATTTGCAGACTGAAGGGCAATTTCGTCATTTCATCCCATTTCCGTCTCCAAGATCTTCTCTCCGAGATGTCGGATTCATCAAGAAGGTTCGGAATCGGCTACGCGCTCGCCCCAAAGAAGCAGCAGAGCTTCATCCAGCAATCCCTTGTCAACCTCGCCAGAGATCGCGGCATCGATCTGATCCGCATCGAATCCGACCGTCCGCTCGTTGATCAGGGCCCATTCGACTGCATCCTCCACAAATTGTCCGGCGATGGCTGGAAATCTCAGCTCCAAGAATACGCCACCAAGAACCCCGGCGTCTTCATCATCGATCCGCCTGGCGCGATCGAACGGCTCCACAACCGCATCTCCATGCTCCAGGTGGTGTCCGAGATACAGGTCCCTCAGGAGCACGAGACCTTTGGCATCCCCAAGCAGATCGTGATGTACGACTCTGCCACGCTTTCGGACCCCGGCGGGCTCCGCTTCCCTGTCATCGCGAAGCCCCTAGTGGCTGATGGCAGTGCCCGGTCCCACAAGATGTCGCTCGTGTTCAACCGCGATGGGCTGCTCAAGCTACGGCCCCCAATCGTGCTGCAGGAGTTTGTCAACCACGGTGGGGTCATCTTTAAGGTCTACGTCGTCGGTGATTATGTGAAATGTGTGAGGCGCAAGTCGCTGCCGGATGTATCTGAGGAGAAGCTCGACAGCTCTGAGGGGTCGCTGTCGTTCTCGCAGGTGTCAAATGTCACGCCCCAAGAACGGACGGATGAGAGCTACTATGAGGACCTGCATTTGGAAGAGGCTGAGATGCCACCGCTGAGCTTCGTTACGGAAATTGCGAGGGGGCTTCGGCAGGCCATGGGCCTCCATCTATTCAATTTTGATGTGATCAGGGATGTCAAAGTCGGAAATCGGTACCTTGTTATTGACATAAACTACTTCCCAGGGTACGCGAAAATGCCGTCATATGAGACCGTCTTGACGGATTTCTTTTATGATATCCTTCATCAGAAGAAGCCAAAGGAATTGCCTAGCAGTTTGGAAAAACCGGAGGATGGAGATGTCACAAGGAATGATAATTGCTTTGACTCTGATGATACATCTCTTCCTGTTTTGTCCCAGAGCAGAGAAGGAAAGGAGAACACTGCTGAACCCTAAGGAAATGCACCATGGCGCATGCTGTGATTGTCTGCGGGTTATTGGTGGGTCGGCTGAAAGAGTGGGTCAAGGGCTTCTGCCACGTTTTGTGGTTTTTGATTGGGCACTGCAAAGGCAATTTCTCTGCCCTCTTGCCGGTTTTAAAGCGGAAGTGAGCGAAATCCACTCATCTTCTGTATTGCAGCTGCAGGGGGGGCGAATAAATAGGGTTCGGTGCGTTTTGGGTTTCTGCGTTTATGACGGCTTTGTTTGGCGTTTCGGATTGAACTTGTATATGCTGCCATGGTGCCAGGATAGGTATTCTTTTCATTTACTTTGAACTTTAGGAAGGGGTATTTCCATGCTTCCAAGCTGTTCTTAGCCTGTAACATCAGGTATCTTTAGTGCATGGATTTTGCAGTTTTTTGCCCATTTATATCCAAATTTGCATATATGGAGGTGTCGTTCAACCAGCATTTCTTGCCAATTGTTGCTTTTAATTACGTGCCGAAAGTAATTGATATGAACATGAATGTTGTAATTGCTGGTGTATTGGCGCATGCTGGTCGAGGAATTAGGTGGTTTTGCCTTTGGCCCACCGGTCACGAATGATTGTCTGTCTCAGATACCTGACATGTGATTGTGGTTGGTGGATCATAGTGTTCGCCTAGTGTGTCCTTTCCTCGGATGTCCCTCTATTGAAAAATCATGCCTAACGGACTACTGAGCTATATGCAGAGGGGCCTTTAAATCACCAGTGGAAATGAAAATGGTTAGTGGTTATCCTTTGATGGGAAAAAGCTGATTGCTAGGATCGTTTGATATGAACAGGCCATCCACAAGAACCCACTATATGCATGGACTGGATTCACCAACCCACCAGCCACGTCTCTGGTATCCAGTGACAAATGCTCCTTCCTCGATTTGGCTTGCTGGATCACGGTAGGCCTCTCGACCTACCTAAAACATGCAGGAAAACCAATGGATAGAATTTTTTTAGTGAGACAAACAAAATGATTAGTTCACATTCATCTATAACTCTTAGACTTTGAATGTTTTGGTCTGTTTTGGTGTTTGGACACGCTAGGCATGAAATGCAATTTGTGTTGATCGTAAATTGAGCTGATGTAGCAGATTAACTTCTTTTGGTGATACAAATTGCAGGGAGGACCTTTTCCTCGTTTTCACATTTATTCATTTGCTTTTTTTGATTGAGGGAATCTATTCAGTGTTAGAGATGGGATAGAGCAGGATATTGGCTGCATATAGTTGTTTATTGCAGGTCCTTGGTCATAAATGCTTGGCATTTAAATGCCGTAAATTATTGTTGTCAGGAAAAATATGTGAATGAGTCCAGGTCTTATGGTTGGATCTATGCCTCTGAAAAGATTTTATACATAGAAGCATGTATTGAAAATAGCAAAGTTCAAGATAGAGAGTCTCTCTTATTCATCTGGAAAGATATCTGTTGTAATGAATGTATACGACTTCCAGCTAGGATCACTGATTCCCTTTATGGGTTTCCTCTTATTCTTTTAGTGAGCTGAGTAATGTATTCCTGCTGCTATGTTTCTTGCTTGTATTGTTCCAACTAATGGGATAACTGAAGGTGCCTTTAAAATTGATTTGTAAGGGCCCTTGGCTGCGAGGATATTTGATTTCTTGGATTGTTAAACAGTTAAACTTATTGCTGTTTTCATTGGTATTGGGTTCTCTTTGGTCTCATCTGGTTTTTGATGTTTTATGCGATTGGCTTTTCTTAGTCATCATCATCATCATAATCTAGGCCATATCCAACCAAACTGGGGTCTGCAATACTATTCCTCCGTTCCATTCTATCAAGAGCCATAACTTTAGGTAGACCATAGGTCATCAGGTCTTTTCTTTCTACCTCCACGCACGTCCTTTTCGCTTGTCCCCTTGCCCGTTTGGAGCCTTCAACTTGCACCAACTCACTCCTAACAGGTGCAGTTTGTCATCTTCATTGCACATGACCAAACCATCCGAGTCTACTTTCCCCCATCTTATTACCTATTGGTGCTACTCTTAAGTTCCCTCAAATGCATTCGTTTCTAATTCTATCCATCCTTGCCTTGCCACTCATCCACCTCAACATCCTCATTTCAGCTACGCTCATCCTATGAACATGTTGTTCCTTAACTGCCCAACATTTTGTTCCATAAAGCATGTCTGGTCTTATAACTATCCTATAAAATGTCCCCTTCAGTTTGATTGGCACATGAGGATTACCTAAAACTCTAGAGGCATTTCTCCATATCTTCCAGACTTCCACCCATCTTGAATTCTATGGCCAACATCCTTCTCAGTCTCTCCACTCTCATGAATATCGACCCATGATATCGAAAGTGGTTCTTCCAGTCAAGAAGAAATTGGCACCTGTCTAGCGTCTACGTGGATACATCTTGTTCAGCAATCTTACCCACTTGTTGCTAAAGTTGCATGCTTTTATTAGTCATGTTGTCACAAAACTGTAGGATCTTCCATGCAACTGGGGTAGAGGGGAATGGTGATGAGATGGAGCGCTGTGATTGGAGATATGGATACTCAGTGAGGTGGATGGGATTTGATAATTTGAATGTCTGATAGCAGATGAGCTTCTGGCACCTTTTTGGATGGATTTCTAGATTGCAATCTATCAACTTGAAGAATATTATTCCTGAATTGAGAGCTGTAAGCATGGTAATGCAAGAAAGTGCATGGTGAAGTGGTAGTGAAAGAAAGGCTTGGGGCTTGGTTCTCAAGAATCTTGACAATCAGTGTTCATCGCCTGACATTGGTGGCTGAAGGGTTTTGGCATGAGATGGGAATAGTCAATAGAAGTGGTGTAAACAAGTAGTCTGATTGCAGGAAAAATGACCCTCATTGGATGGGATGATGGGAATAAGGCTCGTAGATGCTAAAGGTTTCGAGATTGCAGTTCATCTTGGTTGAATGTCCATGCACAAGCAATAATGAGAAGCTGCTTTTCTGCAAAGAAAATAATATCATGCAAATAGTACTTGGAGGATAAGAAAAGCAATGTTGCAAGTGGAAGATGGGTTCTACAATAATATGGATTTATAATTTACAAGGTAACTGTTCTGGGTATGAGGATTTTGAGAAGTATTGCCATGAGGAATTGTGGTATTTAATATTGATTTCAGATGCTTAACTGGGAAGATAACATTCTGATTGGAATCTATGCATATTTCGGGGGTGTGGTGGTGACGCATATTATTCTCCACCAACACCATGTCGTTGACCTCAGTATCAGACAGTATTTAAAACCTTGAGATAACATGATGAACAGTTGTAAATTGAATCGATTGTCACATGATCTCAAATGGTGGGTGAAGTGTTGCCAGGGTCAGTGCTTAAATGGTAGGTTGGGAGATGAAGCTCTCTAAGAGAGAAGATTGTCATGTGCACAAATGCTGACGCAGAATTGCTGTGAATGTGGTTTTGGGTGCCCCACAAAATGTGGGATACCATTCTCTTTACATGCGATGTTTCATGTCACCTTCCGGGATGGTCATTCATCTATTTGACAACATGCCACCATTGAGAGCACTTGGATAATGCATCTACATAGTTGAATCGTCATGGCAAAGCAAGCCATTGGAGCAATGGTTGCGACTTGTGAAGGAGTGGGTCTTGGCAGTTGAGGCTGTGTGTTGAGGGAGTGTCTTTGCAATGAATTGGGTCTGTTTTAGGCCAATGCCAACCCTAGTAGAGAAGCAGCTTATGTGTTATTTGTTGTACCTGTAGTACAGATGTTATTTATTCTATCATAGGAATGTTTGCACGAGGATCCTGATAATCAATTCATATTTAGATGCTGGAATGGACATGAATCAATCATGCTGATTTTCAGCACCAAAGGTGGAAACTTTGGTATAGAGTTTTCAACTAAGGTTATTGTTGTTTGCTTTTTTCCTTCTAAGATCCAGGTTCACCTTGGCTTTCTTCCAAATCTTTTGGGACTTGATTAAGGTTGATTTGATGAGTTTTGTCTCGGAATTCTTCGAATTTGGTTGTATGCTGTCAGAATGGGGTTGTTCTTTCATTGCTTTGGTTCCGAAGGTCCAAGGTGCTGAATGTTTGAAAGATTATCGGTCTATTAGTCTTATTCGTAGTGCCTATAAAATCATCTCGAAGCTTTGTTGCCTCAGGTTGAGGGTAGTCCTTCCTAATGTGATATCTCCGCATCAGAGTGCCTTAATTGCTAGGAGACAAATCTTGGACAGTGAACTTATTGCTTATGAATGTTTGGATTCCTGTCATAGGGCTGGCATGCAGGGGATTGTAAGTTACATCTCGAAAAGGCTTATGATCACGTTGACTAGGCCTTTCTTGACTATATGTTGGTATTGGGTGTGGGGCCAAGTGGAGGCTGTGGATGAGAGTCCATCTCTTTGGCTAGGTTCTCTTTCCTTGTTAACGGATCTCCATTTGACTTCTTCCATTCCTCTAGGGGCCTCCGGTTGGGGGATCCCCTATCCCCCTTACGTTCCTTGTGGTCTCTGAAGCTCTTCGTAGAATGTTGGTTAGGGATCAGTTGGTTGGTCTCTTTTGGGGTTTCCATGTTGAGAATGTCTCTCAGCATGTTAGCCACCTTCAATTTGCTGATGATATCCTAACCTTCTGGGAAGTTGATGTTTCTATGGTGGACAATCTTAGAAAGCCGATCCAATGCATTGAAGTTGTTTCGGGGCTTAGGGTGAATGTAGCCAAAAGTGAGCTGCTGGGTATCCATTTATCTGAGGCTAAGGTGTCTCAGTTTGCTAAGTGCTTTGGTTGTTGGGTTGGTTCCCTTCCTCCTTATTTGGGTCTGCCATTATGCATTAGTAAGCCTGCCAAACATCTCTAGGATCCGGTGATTGAGAGGTTGGAGAGGAAGTTGTTGCCTTGGAAAAGCAAGCTCTTGTCTTTTGGTGGTAGAATCACTCTTATTAAGGGAGATCTCTCCAATCTCTCGGTTTTCTTTTTGTTGTTGTTCAAATATTCAAGATCAGTCCTTGATAAGCTTCGCTGCAATTTTTTGTGGTGGGGGGGAGGGGGGATCCAGAGTTAAGTTCCGCCTTCTATGTTGGAAGGAGGTTTGCAGACCCTATGTCGAGGGGGTTGTTGGTATTTGTTGGCCGGATCTTGTGAATTCTGCCCTCCTAGGTGAGTGGGTTTGGAGATTTTGGTTTGAGGAGAATAGTTGGTGGAGGTCCATTATTGCTGCTAAATATGGTCATTCCCCTTAGGGCTGGTGGACTAGAAATTCCTCCCTTTATTGGTGTCATTCCTGTGGAAAGCTATAGCTTGGGCATCTTCTTTAATTTTTCCCATGGGTAGGCTTCGTTGTGGGGGATGGTTCGAGAGTAAGGTTCTTGGAAGATATTTGGTGTGGGGATTCCCCTCTTTGAGATATCTTTCCCTCTCTGGCCAGATTATGCTCCTATGCTGGGGTCTCAGTGGATGAATGATTCTTGGTTTCCGCGTTGGGGGGTGTCTGGATCCCTCTGTGCTGTTGGAACTTATCTGATGCCGAGTTCGATGATCTCCTTCTGCTTCTTTCTCATTTGCAGGGGATTCAGCCTTCTCCGGGAGTCAATGATGCGTTGGTGTGGCTTAAAGATAAATCGGGGGCATTCTTGGTGAAGTCCTTTTATGTGGTCTTGCTCTAGCTTGAGCCTCCTGCTTCTTGTTTCCATATTGGCCATATCTGGTCTTATGGTGCTCCGCCTTGAGTGGCAGCCTTTGCTTGGCTCATTGGCAGGAATAGGATCCCGACTAGCGATAATATGCACAAGAGTGCTTTGGTGTTGCCGAATGCCTGCCTTCTTTGCCATGGGGATGCTAAATCAGTGGATCACTTGGATCTTCATCACTGTTTTTCTTCGGCAGTTTGGTTTGTAGTTTTAACGTTTATCTTCTTTTGGTGTTTGCTGGGTAGTGTCAGGTTCTATTGCAGATCTCTTCTTATCCTAGCATGCTAGTGGTCATGGGAAGCAGTGCAGAACCCGTTGGCAAGTGGCTCTTCTAGCTGTCATCTGGTCGATTTGGGGTGAAAGGAATGGAAGGAATGATAGTTCTTTCACAATATGAGTTTTGTTGAAGGGGTTGTAAATTGGGTTATATGCCCGAGGGGTTGTTCTCCCTCCCTCTCTTCTTTTTTTGTGTTTCTTTTCTGTTCCTCTCTCTCTCTCTCTCTCTCTCTCTCTCTCTGTTTTGTTGCTCTGTCCTTGGCACTGGGCATTATCTTAAAAAAAGAAGATAAGATGTTTATACAACATCTTCATTTGTAGAGGAGCAAGCGAAAGTAAGACCCTCTACTCCACTAGCCCAACAACCTTCTGGAACACAAATCCATATCCTCTCTTTTCTTTGTGGAGATCCCAATTCCTTCTCTTATTGTGGATCAAAGACCCTAATATACCTTTGCAAGGTGATTGTCACTTTGGTGAGTGGGTGCAAGACACACCTTCATGTTGTTCGTGTTTTGGAGGATATATATTGCAAGAGTAAGGATGCCAGAGAGAGCAGAGGATGAAGTTGATGTTGTGAGATGGAGCCATTCACATGGCGAAGTGAGCAAGTTCATGGGGAAAGGGTCGGGCATGAGAGTTTTGATGGCGATGAGAGCGAGATCCAGCGTTGAGGGTATATGTGTCCCGCATGAGGCATAGGTGGTATTCATCAATTGACCGAAGTTGAATTGCTGGTGGTCTTAGAAAATGTTTGAAACAAACAATGTCCTGTTTTGAAGAGAAATCAGCCCAATGACAGTTGGAGACTCAGAAAATTATAGAAGAAGAAACTCTTCTGCTAATCAAACAAGCCGAACAGTGAGTGCCCTGTAAAAGACATGGCTGTTGAGTAAGGATCTACTGTTACCTTCTAAAAATACTTCAGAAGAATTGAATTGCAGGGCAAACCCACCAAAAGAAGCAAGAAGTTCTGATGGTGGCAATGAGGACTTACTGATATAGACTTGATTTTCTCCCAATAGAATACTGATGTTTCTATCTAATGATAGATCTCTATCTATAAATCTTGAGTTCTACATTAGTTTTGATCTTGTGCATGCACTTGAAAGTGCGAATGGAGCATGTGGAGAAATTCTTACTGACACTGCACTGTTGAGTCATATCCATTTTAGGTTCAACGTTAATAGGATCCATTTGCACCCCTTTCTAATTGTGATCTTTTGGAGTAGGTGGGGTGCGCGGAGAAGCCGTCGTTGTCGAGAAAATGACTCTTGAGCAAATGTGGATTGCAATTTAATTCCTCGGAGGGTAACAAGTCTATACAATTCCTCGGAGGGTAAGGAGTAGATTTACTGATGAGGAATTGCATGCATAGTATTTTAGGTCTGAGCATGCGCGAGTGCAGGTGGCAGGACGTACCTGAGATAGAACATTCAAAGAAATCTCAAGTCTGGGACAATCCTAAGCTTTCGATTGGTGGCTTGTGAGTAGAAAGATAGGCTGAAGATTGTATAGCTAGATCTTCAGGGAGATCGTTGGGGCATGATCTATCTGTACACAATGGTTGTACATCTGATCATTGGCCAAGATCAGCAATCCATGAAGCCCCACTGCTACAAACTCAAAAGCCCTAGCATACTGTGTCGGTGTCTGGAATTAAAATCCTGGATCTGCTAGCTGTGGATCACCAGAAATCAAAGGAAATATTCTGTAACTAAAGATCTGTTTCAAAGTTCTCATCAGACTAGATTTCGTTCACGGGAATTTCTCTGGAGATTTTCAAAAGTTTTTGACGGTTTTCACAGGGAAACGATCCCGAAAATCTCGCCAAAAGTGAATTTATTATTTTTGTTTATGAATTAATAAATGATTTGGAATTTTAAATATATAACCATAGTGATTTGGATAAAATTTTGAATAATATTTGCATCAATATTGGGATAATTTGGCGATAACATTATTTTGAAAATCCAACAATATTATCTAAAAAAAATATTGTTTAATTAGTTTATTGTGAGATTTTGAAAATCTCAGAGATATTTGTCACTTTGTACTTATCATGCAGTTGGTGGAATGAAAATTGTTTGTGATACAGTTGATCAGTTGACCTTTAAATTGAAACTAATACCAGGGGGCCTTGTTGAGTATCTGTCTCTTATTAAGATGCTCCTAACAGTCAGATTGGGGGACCTTTCTCCTTGAATGGTTGTTGTTGGTGCTCAATGCTTCGGTGGTACGGTTTCAGGTGATTGATCAGATGCTTAGGATAACCTGACTAGAGTGACTAATATGGGTCTACTGTCAATCTACAGTGGGCCCACAAGAAGAAAAGTTAGACACTGCCCGCATTTTGTTGATGAGATCTATGTTATTTTATTCTTTTTTTCCTGAGTTGTTTATGGTAATGTAACTTATATTACATGAAAGTCGTTGATTGCCAAAGTGGCACAGTTCGTGTGATAAGGCTCACCTTAGATGAGAGATCCCCAAAGAAATCTCCGAGATTGAATATTTCAACCTTTTGATTATACAAAAGGCTTTCATCATGACTCCACATTTTTTTTTTAAAGCAAAGGAACTAAATCGTCGAGGATTAAATAATTCAATTTAAGAACTTTTATTTGTCGTCCATCCATCAGGCAAAGTATACTTATCTTGTAAACGGGTCTGGATGATTGGAAGATGACACAGATTCAAAGGCAAAGGCCAAAGTCCCGACATATCATATAGCAATATGCTGGGAATTATTCTAACAGGCCTCCTTTTATTCGGGTTTTGGGTTTTGTCTGGTCGAACATACCATATGGTCGGGTCGGGTTAGGTAGGTTAGGGTATCAGATGAGAGCAACCCCATTTATTTAAATGGCCCAAAGTTTTTAGTCTGAGCCGACCAGCTACCCACATGACTCGGTCAGAACCCGGCTCGGCCCAAGCAAAATCGATATTTTGAACAATCCTGGCCTGGCAGGTTAAGATCAACTGGTTCAAAATCTGGTCCCAACAGAGGCCACCGTCGTCAGTCTAGCCCAAATGGTACCCCTTCTTTCCACGCCTTTGCCTAGCAGGAAAATAAAGGGAACTGATCACCTGCGCGCAACTCACCACAACTTGCAGTACCATACAATCCTTCCCTTCCAATATGCCACTCGTGTAAGACATCTGAACCATGAAAATGGCAGATTCCGCTTTTGAGGGTCATCCCTCTCTGAAGTCTTCAGTCTTAAGTCTTATCTACTCACCAGCAAGGCCATGCATGCACGTCGAGCATTGATTAGGAGCCGCGTGGCCCATGTAATGAGTTAACTGATCTGATTTTGGTGCCAGGTGATCTGATATGGGCCTGGTTACCACTGTCAGATGGCACACGTGTTGTAAGAGATCTGGACCGTTCATCTGGTAGGGTGTATTGTGAACATGATCAGGATCAAAAGTAATCGTGGGTCTGCCAAGAAAAACGGACCTGACATAAAAGGAAGTCCAACTGTCCAAGTTCAATATTACATGTGCATTGTGCGATAAAAAGAACTCACAACCGTCCAAGTTCAATGTACACTTGAGGAGTGTACTACCCTGATTTTGGTACATGACATTTTCACAGTTCATGCTATATAATGAATGGCCCGGATGTGACGGTCGTGCCATCTGATGTTAGTAACCCACGCAAAAGCGTGCATCCTCGGTAGTTAGTATAGGCTCCAGTCCCTTGTATTGTACTGGTTGGTGGTCCAAACATTGATGTACTGGGCCCTAATTTAGTTTTCTCGTAGGCCAAGATCTCTCTGATCTTGCAGTGGCAATGGGCCGGGTTCGAACCCAGTTTCTAAGACCGAGTCCATCTTATAAACAAGTGTCCATAAATTACACAGAGTGAGTTGAAAGGGAACCGCTGACAAGCATCTTGTCAATTTTCTCTATTATAACGGTGGACCAGTTGATGATTGGACTGGATCATTGGTTGTTGTCCCGGTCTGGATAACGTGCCTAGATTTCATGCTTGGGCCTCACCATCGCTGTCCTGGCCATGCATACAGCCCGGGCACCTGGACAACTGTTATCACTAAGCTGATCAGATAATCCTCGCCATCCAATCAATATGATTATGTTGACTATATATGGGCTGATTCATCGACCATTCACCTTTGTTTTTAGTGTCCATTCATAGGCTGTTAGATTGAAGGGTTGACGAAATTTAACCCCCCGCAGACAGAATCCCACTGGACTTCAAAAAACATCTCATTTAAAAGCGACGTACCTCCTAAAACCTAAACCCCTGCACATCTCTAAATTTTAATGCTTAAAATGCTAAAAAAAAATAAAAAAAATAAAAAAATAAAAAAATTCATTACCATCGTACTTACTTGGGGCT
Organism: Liriodendron chinense; assembly: GCA_003013855.2. NCBI lineage: Eukaryota > Viridiplantae > Streptophyta > Magnoliopsida > Magnoliales > Magnoliaceae > Liriodendron > Liriodendron chinense. The sequence continues at coordinate 4,372,070 of PVNU02000637.1, read as the reverse complement.
GCTGCCGGTCGGGAGCGAATTAGCTGTTATCCCGGTTACAGCTTACTGGGTGTTACCCAAACCTTGTGGGGCCCACGTTGATGTATATTTTATATATCCATGCCATCTATCTGTTTTCTTCTATCATTTTAGGGCATGATGCAAAACCTCAAGAAGATCAAAATCTCAGGTAAACCATACACTAGAAACTGTTATGAATAACCATTAAAAATATTTTATGGGCCACAAAAGTTTTGTATCAAGCTGATATTTGTAGCTTCCCTTCATCCATATCTTTTTGACATTATCAAAGGGTTGGATTGAAAACAAACATTATGAAAACCTTAATATGAACCCTTTAGAATTTTTAATGGTGAGGCATTCAATCACTACTGTTTATTGTGTTATGATCCAATATTTGTATCTGCTTATTTTTTGAACTCCGTCTTAAAATGATCCGTAGAAACGGATGGATAGCTTTGATATACAATAAATCATCAAGGTGGGCCCCAAAATAGGAGTAACACCCCCTAAGCCATTACCTGGGTAGGGCTGTAACTGGCCGGGTTTAGCCAAAGTCAAACCTGCCACCCATTTACTAAAAAGTCTAGGTCCAAATTTTCCTTTTACTAAGCTCGTTTCTTAATGAACCCATCAACCCGACCTAGTAGAGGGAGATCCAACCAGGCCCATTTATAAATGGATTACGTCTAATGAGTCTGGGTTTGGATCTAGTATGCAAGTAGTTTTTACAAGGCTTAAAATCGGGTCTAAGCTGGACGGGTCCCTTGAAACATAGACTAAACCCACCCATTTACTAAATGGGTTCGGTCGGTCGGGTCAGGTCAGGCCTAATATAAAGTAAACTAGACTCAGACCCGTTTAGTAACTGGGTTTGTTTTTGGACCTAGGCCCGTATCCATTTAACAAATGGATCGGGTCTAAATGGGTTGGGTTTGAGTACCCCATGGGGTCCACTGACCCATTTACAGCCCTATACCAGGGTAACAGCCAAGTCGCACACCTGCCAGTCTACATGTGCTAGCCATCAGGTGGGCCCCACTGCCAAGTTTCTCTGGGCCAGATCAGTCCCTTTCACTCATCAGGGGAACCAAAAAAATCTACAACAGCAATGAGCGGTCAAAATTGTTTTTTTTTAAGGAGTGAGATGTCAAGATGAAATCTTGATCTGATCACGCCAGATTTGATTGTTTTCTTCATCGGTGGGACAATTAGTGACATTAAGACGACGCCTTTGAATAATCTTTCAACAGCAATTGATTAAGTTTAAATCTCACCATCGATCAAGCATATTATAGATTCTTTCAATAGTATAATTCCCTTTGTTCCATGTCACTCACAATATCAAAGTCGTCCATTATTTTATTATAATGCAACTTGCCATAATAAAAGCATCCGCTCCTATCAAACCCAATTTGATTAAGTCTAAATCTCCGTATTAACCAAATATTAGTGTCTTAATATACTCTTTTACGTTGTATTTCATCTTTCAATACATGCAAAACAATTTGAAAGCGATGGATGGTATGAAGTAGATACATCCTTTGTATGGGGAAGACTACTTAATTAGTTCTGCATCATGTTGAAAATGGTGGTGATTCATCCTCCTCACGTGTGACACTGATGGTCAGCCATCCAGACCATCCAAATTGTGGGTCCTGTCGTGGATAGAGCATATCTGTAATCGATCAATCCCGACCATCCAAGTAATGGCTATCAAGATGGTTAAAATATATAGAACATTTAGTGGTCCGAATGTGAAGGAAGAATCTGATGGTAAATGTCATCTTTTCGGTTCAGATTTTCTGTTGTGTTTGTCCGTATAGTTGCTACAGTGATTTGGACGGTCTTGATGGCAATACAACTAGGCCATGTGTCCAGGTGAAGAGTTACATCAATTTTTTAAATGGTTGAAGACTGACATACAAGCCAGGATCACTTTCAAAATTCCACTTAATTTCCTTGAATGCATATGATACTATGAGATAAGCTTTAAGTTTGGCATCCCATCATTTGGGCAAAGGTAGGTAGGTTAGTTGTTTTTTATAGGTAAGTATCATACCTACTAGAGAAAGATTGAAGCGGGGCATTTCGTGCCACACGTGCTAATGTCCCCCATCGACCAGGTGGGGTCCACCATGAACATGACATAGCCCAAAAAGTAATAGGCCACTCCATTCTGACGCGGATTGGCTGGTGACCAGCCAGCTTAGCTGGTGGAAAGGCCCTGGGTCCACCGTGATGTATGTGTTTTATCCATTCTGGTCGTCTATTATTTTGCTTGATCATTTGAAACCAAAATTATTGTAGATGCAAAGCTCTAAGTGAAGCAAAAAAAAAAAAAAAAAAAAACCAGTGGGGATTGAACGCTCACATTGAAAACTTCTTGGGAGCTGTAGAAATTTTGGATCAAGCTAATATTTGTATTTTCCCTTCATCCATGGATGAAATCACGTGACTTTGAACAAGTTGGATGTAAAGTAAATATTACGGTGGGCCCTAAGAAGTTTTCAATGGTAAGTGTTCAATCCCCACTATTTTTCTTTGGATCTGCCTCATATTTGGGCTCATGCTCTAAAATGAGATCAAAATGGATGGACGGCTAGATAAAATGCATACATCATGCTGGGCCCACAGGGCTTTTCCTTGCCAGCCAATCCGAGTCCACTCCATTCATCAAACGGCCGGGCTGTACTTGAGCTGAAAAATGGACAGTTGGAACGATTGGCGGTGGGCTATAGCCAAGGATGTGGGCCCCGCCTGAGGAATGTCCCGAATTTTACGCACATCAACTGCAGATTGCGTGGCATATCTCTACCTAGTAATATCATGCAATCCATTGTTTGACGAGACGAGACTGGCATGTTTAAATGGAAGGGTTGTAGAACGTACGGGGCCAGCATCAGAGATGCCATGAAGGCCACGCTCCCACTGTCAGATGGCAAGCATATATTTTGAATTTGAACAGTTAGATTTTGTTTTGAAGCGTTTACTTCTCTAGTACTGGCGTGATCTGCCTGATCAGTGCAACAATATCATCCTCTAGTTCACGACGCTGATACAGTGTACATGACATGATGAAGAGTCCAGATCTCTTACATGCATACCAATGGTGGGAACGATATGGTAGCTATGATGAGGGGCATATTCTATCAGAACCCTTTATGGAAATGTGCTTGTCTTTTGTTCTCGTTATACTGCATACAGAAAACTTCGCTTGAAATTACTGTATGTTTACAGGGATCACACGGAATCACAGGGATATCCCACCGTAACCCTACCTAGAGTGGATTTTGCAAGGCCGGAGCCTCCCCGTACAGAAGAAGGCCTTGGTGTGATGACGGTACGTTTGATTCGGCCAGCCTCATGGACTACTTGCTCATATTTACTTTCAAACATAGTTTGTGTGGCTCCATCTTTGATAGACTACTTGGACCAACTCACTTTCAAACATGATTTGTGTGACCCCATATCTTTGACAGTTGCAAAATGGTTCTTTCCCTACATGATATAATTGCCCTAATGAATAAAGGTGGTAGGTCCACTTAGTAGACATGCCATGATATTAGAAACAACAAGGATAGGTTATAAAAACTTCTGATAATTTTTATTTTATTTTTTAGTTTTACAGGTGCATATTTTTTTCCAGTTAATTGTGGGCCACCTGACCAGTTGAGTAACCTGATTCTTAGGATAGGAAATTTAAATAGTGGTATTCTTTTGATGGATGGCTTGAATATTGCCCTTGTCAACTATGCTAGCATATGTGGTCGCATTTGCATTAGTTGACATGCATACGAAAGTATGTCTAACAAAGCTCATATTTACACATCCCAAAAACCTCATTTATATACTTGCAACTAACAGCACTAGGCTGAATCAGAAATGCTTAGAGAGATGGGTTTCAAACAAGAAATAATTTGGTGGGCTAAGTTTATGGAAAATTTTCTTTGCACCTATTTGCATTTGGATTATTTTGAATTCACATCACCTATTTGGCCACTTATCAAGTTTGGTTAGGATTCCTTGAACAAATTATACTGCCCAGGTGATCCACACAATACAGTCGAGTTGTATGGTAAATGGATGGACAATCATCCATAGAAAATTGGTCCAATCACATGTTGGAATGAATATTATTTTAGACCAATGATTGGGTTGGATATGTTGGGAAACTTCATCGAGGTTTCTGTATTTCTAGGAATGAAGTCAAACAAATTCAATGTGAAATATATTATAAGGCTTAAGTCAGTTTAATTCTTCGTAAATCTAAAATATTATCATGTTTAATGGATAAATCAAATAGCTTAATCTATAAGCTACTATATATGGTATAACTATTATGCATGTGAAGTCCAGGTGTGTGTGTGTGTGTTTTGATTGGATATAGGAAGTTAAGTTAAATTTAATTGTTTGGTATTAGCTCATACTTCATATATTTGTTATGCTTATCTTTAGACTTAAGAGTACTTAAGGTCATAATATGAATTCGATCAATTGCTATTCACCGATACATGAGCTTGTTAGGTGGATTATGGCGAATTAGGTGGTTGATTATGTTTTCATAAGGATTAGGATTCTTAATACAAAGGATATACAAATCTTTTAGGTGTAGCCTTATATTAAGAATTGAAATGGTTAATCAATATAGTCGGCCAAATTAATTTTGTAAATAGTTTCGATTAAACATTTGATTTCAAAATTATCATCTACATTGTTTAGATTTATTTTTTTATGATTAATTATGACTATGAGATATAGAAGGCCTAGGAGAGTGACTTTAATGTGGCACATGAAAGGATATATGTATGATAGAATGAGGTAACACGATCCATATATCTACGTAATTAATGTACATGGAAAACGTCTAAACTTAAACAAGTTTAACTTCAGTCAAAATTTGTGTGTAGATAAGCAAGTATATTATAAGTGTTGCTTGTGGTTTAAATAATTTATAAGGAATATTACCTTAAAAAAATTACTCTATGACAAGGAAAACTTAATAGCAAATGTTTATAATTATATAACTATATGAGAGCAGCATAGAAAAACTCATATAGTTTTGCCCTTTAAGACATCTTATTAGGCATACAATATATAAATCTTATGATGACTAGTTCAAGAAAAGATTAATTAATTAGGGAAGAAGGAGAGAGAAACAATGAAGGCCGATCATTTTTCGCTCCCTATAAAATGCACAATTGATTTTAAGTTCATATTAATTTATGCATGCCTCAAAAGTGAATCTAATTTGATTTATTTTATTTTTGCTATACACAAACGCTTTCGTTATTGATGTTTAGATGGTTGCTTTGCTTTTGTTTTTTTTTCTTTAAAATATTATTTTCTAATAATAACTTAAGAAGAGTACTGGATTGAATGTAATGAATGTTCTTGATAGGTGATGCAAATGCACACAAGTACAAATGCAACTAGGTGCATGGAAAGGTTCCATACACGGAGTGCAATTAGGTCATTTCTCTCGACAAACAAAAGAAACCGACAAATAACAAGCACTACAGACGGGTTAGGGATGTTAGGTCGGCAATGCCTTTGCAACAGTCAATAGCTTGTATTCAAAGAATAAGCTTCACCTACTGAGTAACAAATATTCTGACTTTTTGTATTTTCTCTTTACAAGATACAAAATAGCTCATCACCATTTTCTTAAGCTGTGTTTTTCTGGTCCACCATACGTGTGGCATACATGCATGTCAATCCACGACGTCCAAATTCTAGGGTCCACTGTGGATGGAAATGAAGAGCAAAATAAAAAATAAAAAAAAATCCCAACCTTTCAATCTTTAGCTAGCAAATGAAGGGTTGAAAATAGAACAGCAAACCGGTCTGAATTAAACGAGAGAAGGCAGACGGTTAAGATTATTTGATTAGTTTGAATTTTGCCCTATGCTCCATCCATAATGGGCCCATGATTTGGACAGTCTCGATTAAAATGCATGTCTGCCACGTGTATGAAAAACCATATTAAAAATAGCCGTTAGCTGTCAGCCTAGTCTTGTCAATAATGATGTAAACGAGATTCTCCGGATTTTTTGTTAAGCGCACACGTAAGTGAAATAAAGCTCATGTATACGCGACATATGTGCCAACATGGCATGATGGGTCCCAGATCTAATCCATCCATCAGAATACAACCCCTATATTGATTTGTAAGACAAAGAATCAGATTGATTCACTGATCAGATGGGATACAATTTACAAAACAAATGTGAGGCTCCAGTAAACTTAGCTGATGTTTTGTAATCCATCCACCTGTTTCCAATATTGGGGCCCGCATGATGAGTGGACCAGATTTATTTTGGAAAAAAAGCACGTAGAAGATCGGAACCTATGTGCCATGATGGCACATGTGTGGCGTGCACACGAGCTAACAAAGCTCTTCTCGAAGACCAGCTATTGTTTAATGCGAAGGTCTCAAGTCCAACCGGTTGGACTATAAGTTATCGTCCAACAGCTGATAGCTTATAACCTTTTACGTAGGTATAAGATCCAATCCATCCAAAATGTTGAAACTATCATAGAATACTCTTCAACAAAAAAAAAAGGCCACATATACTCATATTTATATTTGTCTATTTATCAATGACTTAAGTTTATTTTCTATGGTGTGGCCCACCTGATCATTATATTGATATGATTTCTAAAATATCTGATTTCCATGATGTGTCCAATATATTAGAAAGGTTGGATGTCACATGAAGTTAAGTTAATAGGTTAGATGTTATTGGTTTGACTAGAACTTGTGGTTTGGTCCAAACCTGCTATTGTTTATTTAAAATTTCTGGTGTGACACTTGAAGACCCATGAGAGACAGAGAATCCCAAACACGTTGGGAATAGTATACAATAGATAGGATATGCAATTGGTTTTCTAACTGTCCACGTCAGCTTGTCGTTTTGTCAAAGGTCAAACCATTTCATTGTGCAATAAGAAAGCTTCTAATTCCACAAACTGGTCATTTTCAGCTCATCTTCCGTGTCATAAGCCATCTCCAACTAACTAATTTACTAATCATATACTGTTTTCCATCCCTCATCTACTCTCCTGTCGTACCTCTTTCAGTGGGTCTTCCATATTTTCTATTGCTGTTTCTTGGAAAATAATTCTTTGGAAAAAATATGGAAAAGAAATCCAATACATTACACAAATACCAACCAAGCAATATGGTTTACATGAAGCGGGTCTTTTGTACAAAATAAATTATTTTTTATTACCTCACAAGCCAGGCCTAATGAGCTCTTGGCGGGTTCAAACCATTCATGCACATTTCAGGATGCGTGGCTAGATGGGCCCATATTGATGAATCGCTGGATGATCTGAAACATCCATCAAGTGGGTATATATAATCATCGATCGTCGATCCTGACCAAAGGTCCACATGCAATCGGAGAAATTTGTAGACTGAGATGTCGAACATGCATAATTTTCAGATTGCAGCTTATTTATTACGTGTTCCACAGGATGGACGGTTCAGATTACCACATTAAGCATCCACGTGGTTCCCATCCAGCAACACATGCTGAATGGCATGCGTCGCCACCTTTTGTGCCAAACAAACACTAATCTAAATATAAAAAATTAAACAGACTCTAAAAATAATCTTTCACGTACAAAGGGGTGTTCCCTTTATCTCAGAATAATCTCAAGATCTCCATTAGGATTCAGTCAGCCAAGCAGGGGAAGATGGTTGGCTGCAAAAGAAGAGAATTTGTTTTTATCATCTATAAGAACAAATAAAGAAGGAAGGAGGGAAAAAAAAAAGAATGAAATTCACTAACGTATTTTAATATTTCAGCTGTTTTCATAACTCCCCATCAATAGAGAAAGATGGAAATGAGATGAAAGAAAAGGTAAATAGCTTACTCTAGAATCTCTCTCCAATAGCAATCACTTGCTTGATCATCTAGGTTGAGTTCTCCCCAAGCTTCATGGGTAGTTGAAGTGGATGAATGGGCAGATATGTCAGTTGGGTTTATCAGGTCCCGCATTTGATCGGCACCGATGAGCTCTGGTGAAGCTGAGACTGACATGAGAGTTGGATTTGGAGGTGCAATGTTATAAGCTCTATCCATGTAGTTATTGTTGTTACTGCTATCATTGGCGCCTAAGCAGATCATTTTGGTGTCTGACCCACTGATTGCTGACACTGTTTCTTGTCCTTCGAAACAAACACATGATTCCGCAATGGTTTTATAGTCGTCGGATAGTTGCTGGATTCCTATGTTAGAAAAATTGGATGGCATCATTGTTGGGTCTTGGACATGAGCAAGAGAGCTCTCCAGAGGCTTGTCGAAATGGTGATTCAATTGGAGGGATTCACTATGATGGAAATCACGTAAGGCAGGCAGTCCCATGAGATTAATCGCTTCCATATACGGAGAATTCCCGGATATGACTTGGATTAGACTCTGTAGCAATTTAAGTTTGGCCAAGTGCTCAGCATCAGCATGTAGTCTGAGAGCATTGTCCCAAGGGTTCATTGAATTGCCGAAGTTGGAGGCAGTGAGAAATTGAGTAAGGCTTCCAAGGAGATCAAGGTCGGTTCTTGGCTTGTGGGTCACAGGGTCGATACCCCTCTGGAGGAGCTTCTTCTTCAAATGGGTATTCCAGAAGTTCTTGATTTCATTATCCGTCCTTCCTGGAAGACGGGCAGCAATAGCTGACCACCTGCACCGGCAAACAAAACACAATGAGAAGAAAATTCACTTATTTTCTCATTCAAGTTATTACTACTCTATCCTAAGCAAGCTTAATTATAAAGTTTCGACATGTTATAAGTCTTTGATAAGATATTCTCAGCATCCATCTTACTACTGCCACAGTGGAATTCCTATGTATTCTGAGTAATTAGAGGTGACCCATCATAGTTCTACTCTTGCCTTAACTCTAAGACCCTGTTTGGATGGCCGGAAAAAAGAAGAAAAGAGCGAAAAAGCAAAAAAGAAAAGAAAATGCTATGATTATCCAATGATAGATTCGTATAAAATATTCCATAAGTTAAAACATGGATTTTCATAGAACCCATTTTTTAGGGTCTTGTTTGAGTAGCAAGAAAGCATCATTTTTGAGGGTCTTGTTTGAATCCATTGTTTCGTTTGGTATCCAAACATATTGAAAATTTTTAAGTACTTCACAATTTCTTTTCTTTTCGCACTATCCAAACAGGCCCTAAATTCTGTATATTCATAGCAAACTAAAGGGAAAGGGATAAGTCAATTACTTATTTCCGAGCACCGAATGAAGGCGGATGATGATTTCCTCTTCTTGTTCGGTGAATCTCCCCCTCTTGATATCGGGCCTCAGATAGTTGGTCCACCGAAGCCTGCAGCTCTTTCCGCACCTGTTCAACCCGGCAAGCTTCGGGAGCGCCCTCCAGCTTCCATGCCCATGCTGCTGTATGTAATCCACCAGAATCTGATCTTCTTCTGGTGTCCATGGACCCTTTTTCACCCCACTTTCATCACAACAAGGAGATCTCCCCATCACACTCCTGCAAAAGCATTCAAGACAAGATCAATCAATGTCTATGTTTGAGAAATCTCTAGAAATGAAGAGGGTCTCTTTTGGGATTGGCCGTAGACAAACCTGCTGGGATTAGAAGTTGGGTCTAAGGGAATGTGAGGATCCGTGTTGGAAAATCGCCTATCTAACTTGAGTTTTTATAGGGCGTTGGTGTTGAAATTAAGAAGACTTTGTGTATGGGAGACGCATTTCCCATGAGCGTAGTTACTTTCTTATATTCTATGCTATAATGAATTTATTCCACGATCGCCCCTACATTTTTTTCAAATGACCAAATGAGGCATCATCAGATTATCCTACAAATGTGTGGAGCCCACCCTGATGTGTACATGACATCCAATCCGTCCATCATGTGAGCCCTCTCATGTTCTCTTCGGCCCTAGAAAAGCATGCTGATCCAAAACTCAGTTGGGCCAAATCATAGGGAAACAGTTGGGATGGATAAGCCCACCATTGAAAACCTTTTGGTTGTGTGGATCCACCATGTTTTGTATTTGCCATCCAAACCATTTAGAAGATGTGCCCTGCAAAGATGAATGGACACCGTACAAGTCAGACAATTTCAAGGCCTACCTGAGCTTTGGGTGTCAAGGAGATAGTGAGAGGGTGAACGTGATGGACGGATTGGATGTGATGCAAACATCACAATGGGCCCCACAAATTGCTTTACAAAGCATTGCAGTGGATCGGGGCTTCATATATATAAACCTTGGATGTTATAATATTGTATAAGAGAACCAGGTTCTTCTTTTTGTCTAATGTTCAGGATTTCCACTGGGGCCCACAGGCAGAGAGATGATCCAGCGATTGGAACCGTCCATCTCCTCAATACTAGTACAAATAAGGTATGATCTAGTATAATTAATCATGCTTCAAGGATGATAATGAGATTTTCTTTATTTCAATATTCTACATTCATCTACACATTGGTGATGCTCAGAATAATTGGATCAGCTCATAAAGAATTTCATCCAGAACATCAACCGTCCTGATCATCGGAACATCTAAGCATGTGGGCAGCCGGGTCCATACGTGTCAGCGTGCTTGAGTTGGCACATTGGTGCCAACGTTGATCACATAAACCCCTTGAATATTTCGGACCGTTTAACATCTTGTTCTGTACTCACCAATTTTCTGATACACGTGTTGGCCAGTTGATGAGTGGACCCACCTGATTTTTGGGCCAGAGTATGTTCACGGTGGCCCATTTAAGTCATGGCCTGGATCTTGCACATTTTTTACACTAGGCACGTGTTTTGTGCACATTTCTCATCATGGAATTTCAATGCAACAGGAAGCTATGAACGGAAGGGTATTTTGGTAAATTGCCAACCCTTGGCGGTCCTTTTTTCCAAAAGCCAATTGCTGTACGTCTCCCACCGACTCCTACAATCGTAGAGGGGATATTTGCTGCAATAGACCTGAGGTGTGGCTATTTTTACTAAAAGTTTAATTTTTCCTATAGTACATCTTTTTTAACCTTTTGTCGATAAATTGAAAATTTATGATCGAAAACGCCCCTCCGACCGGTCCACCTGGGCACTACATATTCCCCCTGGGGCAAGGTGCATCCCCCCTGCGCACATGGTTGTCAGAGGGGCATTCTGGACCGTTAAAATTTAAATTTCTCGTCAAAAGGTCAAAAAAGATGAGCCGGGCGACAAATTGAACTTTTAGTAAAAATAGCCACACTCTAGGGCTATTGCAGTAAAATCCCATCATAGAGTTAGTTTTGCCTCTCCCGCGACTTGTGATCCTGTGTGTGTCGCTGTGCACTGGGGCCCACATGCAGAATGTTCAGATGATCGGAACCGTTCATGTTGCGGAATGTATGACTGTATAAAATGAATGACGATGATCATCAATATCCGTGGATCAATTTAGAAAAGTGAAAAGAAAACTTTCAATTGTTCGCATTCAATTCTAACAACGAAGTTCTTGGAATCGTTAACGAGGGACGCGGATTCGAGGCTTTCACTGGAAGTTCCTGCGATGGGAAGCTACGTGGGGCCAATAGAGATGTTTGTAAGAAATCCACTCCGTCCATCCGTTTTTCCATCTCATTTTAGGACGCGAGACAAATAATTAGGCCATCCAAAACTCAAGGAGGCCACACAAATGCCTACTGTTGAAATCTTTTTAGATCTACCTTGGTGTTTATATGCCATCCAAAGCATTTATAAGGTTATTTCCACTCGGATGAATTGAAAACAGAAAAAAAAAAAAAAAAACTTAGCCTGATAAAAAAACTTCTATGGCCATACAATTGTTTCAATGGTGGTAGTCGAATATCCACACTGTTTCCTCTCGTGTGTGGCCCACTTGAGTTTTGGATCCGCCTCTTCTTCTTCTTGTTCTTTTTTTGTATTTTTTAGCTCATGTCCTAGAATTAGCGACCAAAATAGATGGACGGGGTAGATTTCTCACAAACATCACTGTGAGCCCCACAGGAACTTCCTTGCGCCTTTCCCTGGCAATCCGGGTCCAGTAACGAGAACACGGACGGTTCAAATTATTGGGCCACGTGGGCCCCTGTTGGTGGAACAATAGAGCGGAACAATAGCGAAACAAACTCACAATCTGACGTAGGGTCCGACACGTCAACAGATAGGACAATTTAGGTTCTGTAATAACACGTGGCATGCGGTGACAGGGTCAACTTGTTTGAGTTGCCAACGGCAATGAAGAAGAAATAGGCCACTCCTTTTTAATCTCCTCGTTTCCTATTAATAACTTATCCTCGAGCAAGACACGCAAAAATCTAGCGCGTCTACAGTGGGCCCCACCTAACCAGAAATACCTCTATCATCAAATGAACTGTCAAAGGCCATGACTATATATGTTTCTGCCTTTCAGCTTTTAATTAACAAATATTAGAATCCAACGGCCACGAAATGTTAGAGGAGGTTGTTCTTGGATAGGGCCCACCTAATAATAAAAGAAAAATTAATTACTTCCCACATTGCACATTGAGCTGGGGATTTCATGCAACAGCTGTTGTAGGGAGCACGTGCAATAAAAGCTCCGCGGGGCCCATTGTGATGTGTTTGTGTCATCCACTCCATCCATCACTTGCGCCAGCTCATGCTAGAACGTGATCCCAACAATCAGGTCGATTCATAATTCAAGTGCCCGGTTCCAGTGGGAACAGTGAGGATAAGGATGCTGGATGCCCACCATTAATGAAGTCTTCCTGGAGTCCAGTGTGATGTTTATATGCCATCCCAGCCGTTCATAAGGTGAATCCCTCCAGTCCGTATGAATGGAAACACCAAATATTAGCCTGATGCACAACTTCTGCGGGCTGAAGAAGGTTTTCAATGGTGGGCGTCCCATCCTCACTGTTCCCTGCTATGTGGCCCACTTGAGTTTTGGGTCAGCTTTATTTTCTGGATCCTGTCCTGACATGAGCTGGGGTAAATGACGGACGGCGTGGAAGTCTCTCTCTCTCTCTCTCTCTCTCTCTCTCTCTCACACACACACACACATCACAGTGGGCCTCACAGAAATTTTTGATGGACGGATTCCCTGCAACAGCTGTAGGAAATTCACGTCCCATTAAATTTGCAAGTGGTCTTTAGATTAAAATGGTCTGTTACACCTTTTGGTCTCTGATATGATCTGAAACGTGCATACTTAGTTATGATGTGAGACGTACGTTTTCAGCCATTGGATCATTTCGCAGTCCGTCCAATCCTGATTAGATGACTTTGAAAATGTCTCACACTGGACTTCGCCGTGGGAGGATGTACCCGAAGACGTGCATTTTTCAAATGCAAAATGTACGTACATGTGGATGTGACTAGAATCTGGTCGATTCATGAAGAAGGGGTCGCAGCGAATGAAACTCAGGGTTAGTAGAAATGAGGCTGTCGCAGCCATCAGGTGCGTCACATTTGCCATCGGTTGCAACCCGGCTGTTGCTATCATCTATCCATTTTTTTTCCCATTACATCTGGCGTACCTACTTGGTGGGTGGACCAGCCCGATTTTTGGGCTAAGGCACGTTCGCCATGAGGCCAGACAGATGCACGACCCAGATTCTTGCAGATCCCAGTCTCTAATTAGCATTCTTCTAGTGGGCCATTTCCGTTCTTTTTTTTTTTAGTCACCTGGGTCAGCTACCCCACACGGGCCATCAAATTTTCTTTTTTTACTTGTAATCCTAACCGTTTAGATTTTCTGGCCATGAGTAGCATGGAAACCAGCATCATTGCAAATGCTTCATCTTCACCACCATAATTATCCGCTTAATACAGACCATATGATCATGATCAAATTGACTACCAGAGCGACAACGATCGAACATCACCCTGTTCATCATCATCATCATCATCGTTGCCGTAGTCGTCCATTCATATCGTTACTACCAAAATAAGTATTTGAGACTGTAATAAAAGGCAATTAATTAATATACTCACTTAGGCAGTCAGTTAAGAAAATCTGCTTAAGTAATTCCTGTATAAAAGTCAAACAACTCATGATTCGGGTCCCTCTGCCTGGTCTAAGTTGTCGAGTTAATCCAAGCACTTAAGCTTTAATTACCATCTTAATAGTCATTATAATCACGATCGTCGATCGTCACCATAAAGTTTAGAATTAAAGAAAAAGGAAATAAAATCAATGCATAATTCAACCATGGCTTCTCTTGAGTGTCGTCATTGCGCAGTTCAGCTCCCTCACCAAACAATTACTATAATACTTAAGCAGCCAACTTCTCCAATTCTTAGGTTCATGACCCAAAAAAAATCACGACCATCCATTCGTCCACGGCCATCCATGGACGCATTTCATACATGTAGCTGCCCCAATCTGTACTGTTCAACAAGTTGGGCCCCCACCATAGATGGGTCACACCCCGAAAATAATGGTAAACGATCATCAAAGGTTGATCGGATTCATTTTTAATTAAATTGAGAAATAGTCAGTACTGCTGCAAATTGAAGTAGAAAATGTCGATCCTTCAAATCCATCCGATTTTGGGGATGTCCCATATCTAACTGGGATGTTTGGACAATGGAGATGTATGCCACGTGTACAATATTAGTGTACATCCACATGGATGGTCATACTCTAATAGCGTGTCCAAGAACTCCACCAACAGACAAAATTTAAATACGGAGCGAATAAAAAATACGCGGACTTTGGAGTTGATTGTAATTTTTTTTTTGAAGATGGTTGCCTCAATAAATTTTTATTTTTTTGCATGTAATTTTCTCTATTTTTAAATGAATATGTTTTCACGTGACAAGGTAGAAAACAAATCCATTCAAACCATGCAGCTTAAAAAAAAGAATATCACGATATACAACTAATAATAAATAAATAAATAAAATAGATGAGGGATATCAGCCAAAGTTTCAGGATCTTTGGAATGGACTGTCCGGCGTTCTCTTCATTGTATCACCACGAAAACGGGCGCGGATTGCCTGCCAAAAGCCTTTCGCAGGCATCTCCTGTGCAAGGAATCTGGGTGGGGCACACCGTGAGGTTTGTGAGAAATCTATGCCGTCCAACCATTTTGTGAGATCATTTTAGGCGTTGTGACAAAAAATGAAAGGGTTCAAAACTCAAGTGGGCCGCACTAAAGCAAAAGGTGTGCAGGAAAATTCTTACCGTTGAAACCTCTATAGGGTCCACAGTGATGTTTATATGCCATCCATACCGTTCATAATGTCATTTCTATTGAGATGAACTGAAAACACAAATATTATCCTGATTCGAAACTTCTGTGGCCTCACAAATATTTCAACTGTGGAAGTTCAATCGTCATGTTTTCGGCCCACTTAAGTCTTGGATCCCGTTTAATTTTGGTCGCAACGCCTAAAATGATCTCACAAAACGGTTGGACGGCGTAGATTTCTCACAAACCTCACAATTGGCCCCACCCAGATTCCTTGCGCAGGAGATGCCTGCGAAATCAATCCACGCCCCACGAACACAACACTGTGGGGCCCACATGTTGTCATGAGTGACCGTTGGATGAGATCAGGGTCACCCCAGAAGCGAATTCCTTTGGGGTAGACCGAGCAACAAAAAGCTTTTTGGGCCCTCCAGTGATGTATCTGTGTGACATCTACTCCGTCCATCATTTGTGCCTGCTCGTATCAGGACGGTATACGAAAAATAAGACGGTTGTGAAACTTAAGTGGTCCACACCACAGAGAACATGCTACGGGGAAACTCACGTTGCAACCTTCTTGAGGCTCACAGAAGTGTTCGATCAGGCTGATATTTGGTGTATACCTTCATACCGGTGGAACTCACCTTATGAACAGCTTGGATATAAACATCACGGTGGGCCTCAGAAAGGTTTCGATGGTGGGGTCCCTTCTCGAGTACGGTTCCTGAGTCCCACTTAAGGTTTCTTCCTTATTTTTTGGTCTAACGACCTCATATGAGAGCTGGCGCAAATGGACTTAGTGGATGTACCACACGCATCACGGTGGGCCCCACATAGCCTTTTGTTGTGCGGGCTACCTATAACGGTTATCACTGGAAATTCGTGTCGGACACCCCATGTATGGAACATATGGCCTGAAAGTATAACATGCTCGGTATTAGTTTACCACCATCTCTAAGTTGCCGGTGATGCATCCACCATACAGATTGCATGCATGGACTATGATCGTTCATCCCGTTGGCGGCAGATCTTAGCCTACCATCACACTGGATAGACATTTAAAACCATCTGATTTGCACCATTGGATTAGGAGCACAGACGATTTTATGTTTCAACCATCCATTCGATGACCTTGGATTTGATGGTTAGAATCTTCCTACAAGTTTGATTTTCAAGCAATGTTCCATCGACAATGGGCCCCACTATTTTAAACCGTCCGTGCTGACATACATTGTGCCACGTGTACAATGGATCGGTCACCCGCCTATCTAAAAGGTGGCGGTAGCTATTACCACAGTCTTGCTCACATAACCGTATATAATATTGTACGTGCATGGAAGTTGTCAACCAGAATCGTTGGAGGTTGTCATCGTATCATTGCCTTCGGTAATGAGAAATTTTTTTCTAATGCTTCCTCTTCCTAAATTACCCTTCCTTTCTCATAATTTTCTCAATGATGCCCTTTATCTCTAAGATGGTGACATGTTATACTTTTGGAGTGGACAAAAGTACCCTCCACGTAAGCAGGCGGACTCCCCAGAGCTGGCCAGGCCATATGCATTGTATGTCGTAAATGAGATGCTTTAGGTCGCGTTTGGACAAACCATCTACCCGGATTGCAATAATTAATAGGAATGATCGAAATTGTATTGGGGGATGAGTTTTTGAATAGTTAGATTTCATTGTCATCTTCTTGATCAATTCAAATGTTTGCAATTACATTCATTGTGGCATCCAAACACATCATCATGTTCAAAACTGGAATTTTGAATCAATGGGTACCCAAAGTTTGCTAATTCGACACAGGTATGAAGCTGTATGCATCCACATGTGAGCATACATACAAATATGAAACATGTGCATGAGATCTGAGCTTTCCATAAAGTTGGTGGTAATAGTGCTTAGATATCATGCCTAAAAAAATAAAATAATTTCAATCTTCAGGTGGGCCACAATGTAGAATGTAAATTATTGGGTTATTTTTATTTAATAATTCATTCTCTTTAATACTGATTGTGGCTCGCCTATAAGTGTGAAGCGGCCTCATCTTTATTCTAGAAGATCTAAACCGCATAGCTCACCTGATGGAAAGCTCAATCTCAAACATGTGCTACATTGTGGCACATGTGCCTGTGCATGTGGATGTTTATGGCTTGCACATATGCATGGAATTAGAATACCTCATGGGTGCCATGATCATTCCAAAGAGATTAATGTACCACTTTTACAAATTACAAACACAATGGTTTGAGATAATCAATCCAAACTAATCTATAATTTGCGCGGGCAAGTCACCACACTAGATAAAGTTTATGTCAAATTATAAGTCCAAACACACCATCCCATTACGTATTTAAATTGATCACAACTATAGTGGAGCCCACCAGTATGCTCAATCTAAATATCCAACAGTTAGATCATCTAAACCATTGATCACGAGGGCCCACCTAATAAATAAAAGTCTTACATAATTAACATCATCGGAGAGTGGACGCTTAAATCCAATGCCCTAGAAATGTGAGACATGGGGAATTTTTTGCAAACATGAGGGGTATTTTGGACAGATTAAATTGACATATGGGTAAGAGTGGTTGGCGGCAAGTGATGTTTCTTCCATGGAGATGTCCCTGTGGGTATTTTCTGTACACAAATGACATCACTCTATTCATGTAGGTCAATGTGGAGTTAAAAAGAGTAAGGTTTGCAATGCTTGATTTTTCTCCTTTCCTTACCTCATTGTCTGCATTTACAAGTCTCTTCTCATTAACAAACCATAGTAAAAGTTATTCAACTAATACCAAACCTGGAAATTTCTTTATATTCCTCACCACATTGCTTTGTAGATTGTGGTTTTCTTCTACAACTTGGTTTCTCTAGAGGATGACTTTCGACTATGACTCTTCCCAAGATTAGATTCCTTGCTTTCAATTAAGGAAGTGGTTTTTGGATTAGTTCATGTTCCTCTTTTTCTCCCACAAAAATATTTATAAAATGATGGATATCTGAAAAGGCCAAGCACGTTTGAGAGGACTGCAACTTGAGATTTGTCACTCCAAGAGCCGTACACGTAGCACCACATGAGTGATCCACGTACATACCGCTTCGAGATGGAAAAATTCACCAAAGAGTCTCCTAATCTCTCTTTCCCTGAACGTCCACACACGCACAAATCAGTGGTAATTTTTGGGAGCGGATTAGGTGCGGCCCTAACTGTGGGGCCCACCTTGATGCATGTATTGTATATCCACGCTGTTCATCCTTTTTTCCAGCTCTTTTTATTGCATGATCCCAAAAATAAAGTAGATCCAAATCTAAGGTAAACGACACCATAGAAACTGTGGTGATTGATCATTAAAAACTTTTTGTAGGCTACAAAAGTTTAGGATCAAGCTGATATTTGTTTTTTCCCTTCATCCAGGTCTGTACATCTTATCAACAGGTCGGATGGAAAATAAACATTACGCGGGCATTACAGTGGACCCTAGGAAATTTTAATGATAGGTGTTCAATAACCACTGTTTCATTTTTGGACTCATGTCCTGAAATGAGCTGGAAAAATGGATGGAAGGTGTGGATATTCAATACATACATTAAGTTGAGCCTCACAGTCAAGGCCACACCTAATCCGCTCCCCATTTTTGCATGGTGTACTGTGAAATGTGTGCCTGCCCTAATCGACGGTCCAGATTGATCAACTAGACATCCCAATTTCCTGATGGAACTAGGATTTACTGTAACTTGGAGAACTTACAAGTTATAGTGTTCCTAGCTGCATTAGGGCACTTGAACAATCCCATTGACCGATCTGGCAGTCCAAAATTAGGTCCAGCACACATTTCTTGTGCTAAGATTTAAAAACTGCATCAAAGAGATGATTCTAGAATATAGGCCTAACAAACAATTTGAGCTGTCAATTTGTGATAGATTCACAAATGGTAAACATCATCGATGATTTTAAAGAATCACATTTGTTAGATAATCTAACCATCCAATCCATAGTTAGCAAAATTGATGACTGTAAAAAAGAAGGCCAGACTTATGAATGTACTGGATAATCTGATCAGCGTGATTTTCATGTTGTGGCCATTGAAATGTATGATGAACTTAATGGACAGTCTGGATGTAATGATCGGCATCTATGGTTGCCTTTTCTTTTGTACGAAGTTAGTTTTTGCTGAAAAGAATGGCAGAAGCTATCTCTTGCTTAAATTTCTCATTTCTCAGATTGCGGCTTTTGTCCATCAATATGGACCGTGCGACCTAATGAGAAACGTGTGAAAAAGGGGACTGACCTTTGTTAGAACTTGAGTTCGTTTCTTACCTCACTGGACCCACATTCTGAGATGGTCCATAGATTTGAACTGTCCATTTTCTCTGGTCTTGCATATATAGATAAGCTACCATCCAAAAATCACACCTCATTGATGATCCTGATTTTTGACTTTTGGAGTTGAATCTGCAACATTGAAAATTCTTCAGTTTCCTAAGTTCATCTACAGATAATGATAGCCGGAGTCATGCAACTCAAGTAATTTTCTTAGGGTGTCCTGTATAAGGGTATGACCCATAAAATGGAAGGTTCTAATCATCGGACCATTTCAGCATGTGGGCCCCAACAGAAGTAAAACAAACTCATGGGACTAGCTTCTACCTACATCGTACATGGAAAGCTTGTACCGTAACGTAACTCAATTGGTAAATATTCTAATTTCACAAAGGTTAAGTTGGTAACAGAGGTGGTAAATTCCAAAACGGCAAGCAAATCTCCTTATTTGCCTATTCCACCAGAGGCCCACCAAAGGCCCTCTCAAACCAGCACATTCGAGTATATGCCATGTGCCATTGCTCTTTGTGACAATAGCCATACGAATCCTACTCTCCCCAGACACGCCCATGTGGCACGCGTGCGACAATGCACACGTTTATGATTGATGGTTGGAAAAATGAACTATGGACCACATCCAACGCATGCGTGCTGCTCATCTGGTGATCTGACGGCTGAAATTTTGTGGCGGTGGGCTGCATCTGATGAACGGATGGGATCTCAAGCATATGTGGTATTGAAATGTATGGTGAGTGAAGGATTTGGAGTGTTGTACCAATGGCCATGAGGTCATCTTGATCCTAGCCATTTGTGGTGGAGATCTCGGGTAAGCTTCAAAATAACTTGTTAATTAAGCTTCTAATCAGTTTTCATTTTGTATCCTTATTAATGTGAATGTGAATTATTCTCAAAATCATTTTTTAATTGCACCGTTAGAAATCTTGATTAATAAGGAAAATAATATTTTTCAAATGAGAGGCCGTTTCAACTTAAAAGAGTTGATAATCTGACCGTTAGGCCCGTGGATGGGAGTCTATATATACTAAGCGGATTAACAACCCCATTGCAAGATATATATAAGGGAAAAACTATAAAATCACACACACATGCGCACGCACACACACAAATCACCACAAATCACCTATGGTAGGAATCTCCTATTGCGATTCCCCGGCCACTCTCCAATCTCCAATGTTTGATGGACGGCTAATCTTGCGAGTAGCCATAACAAAACTCTACTGTGCCCTGTACCGAATATCCACTGTATGATACCTATATGTGAATTTTCCTCGTATTAACCTTTATTGTAGATGGAATTAGTTAGTTGATTAAGTGGCTAAATTAAGTGGAATCTCAGACAACCTTGTTTTTATCAAAGTGCTCAGACTTTTTATTATACAAAGCTATATACATATAGGGAGGTTAGCTAACCCCACACGCACCATCACAAGTGGCACTCGTGCCAACCTTGCACCTGTGTGGAACATCTGAGCCGTGCATAGGGCTGGCCACATTTTCCATATAACCTGGTATGTAAATAAGTCAAGTGGTCCATCTTTTCGCAGAAACAATATTGGATGGTTTACATCCAACATACATGACGAGTGGACCAGCCTGATTTTCGGCACCGATTCAATCTCACACAGGAAGGCCCACCTTAGGCATGGCTCAGATGTTCCACACTCGTGCCAGGTTGTCACATCTTCAACATGTAAATATGCGTGTCAGGGTGGTGAACCTCTTCATAATGGTAACTCATGCTTTTGTACGGCAGGTTGAATAAAAAGCCAGTGATCAAAGATAGTAAATTTGTGGTGATGATCACAACATTAGAAATGGATAAGTTAAAAATTTGCTTAGTTTCTTATGATAATGTCTGCAGCAAAACCCACTGTCAAACCATTACAACGACATGTTTGGATCTTATGTTACTGATCATTCTACGTTTGCTATGTTTCCGTTTTACTTATCTGAAATTAATCTACAATTAGAGTTAGATAAAATGAATGGAGTCATCTTATTTTGGTAGAGTAGAACGTTCACAAATAAACGTTGCGTGTGATTTTTTTTTTTTTTCACTAATGTTTGTAGGTAAAGGTAAATTACACAGCCGGACGTACATGCAGTTGTAAGTAGGTTATTAGGTAGATTGCACATATGTACTAACAACTCTAGATAGATTGGGTAGAATATGTATGCTTCTTCTATCAGTAGATGTATTTACATTGGTGACAGTAATACCATCAAGATGGCTTGTGCTGAAATTGGACCAATCTAACTACTAATTACTTCCATTGTATTAGACCAGAGTGTATTTAGGGAATGTGTGTTTTACAACCATGCAAAGGGATAAAATTAATTCCATTTTGATATGAATGGTTGATGTAGAACGGTCGTTGATTATTTCATGGCTCAGATGAACCAAAAGAAGACTGGTCAGGGTCGATAGCAATTCGGACTTAAAAATGATCGTATCTCACAATCAGGAATTAGTTTCTAGACATATAATATATGATTTTGGGGTAGCTCGAGTTACTTTAGCCACCCAACCCTGCTATGCCGGGTTGCCCATGCCGGAATCACGAGATTCGACCGGATCAACGGTCATTAGGCTAGTTTATTTTCAGTTTTATTATTTATAGTAAGTTTCAATTCGATCATAACTTTTGATCTGTAAGGTTTTAGAGTTAGTGCCCAACATGGAAATGGTTTAGAATATTTAGTAGAACAACATGGTTAGGCCTATTTGAAAACTTTTTATTTTTAGCAGAAAACAAGAAATCTAATAGGATTAAAAGACTTCTATAAATAGTAAGTTTACTATCTATAATAAGTTGTGTTTTCTAGGAGTTTGAGTTTGAGTTGGAGTCTGATACTTTACCTAGGGTTTGATTTCTTATTTATATGTATTGTAATTCCGTTTTTATTCATTCAATATATCAAAAATAGTTATTCATAATTAATTTCTTCTTTTTATCCTTTTATTTTTTCTCATGTAAGCAAGTACTATTCAGTTAGGGAGATTGTGATCAACCTACCACATCCTCCTTGTGTCAATGGTGCACTGAGATCTCTATTCTATCCTCTTGATGAATGGACCATCCTGATTTTTGCCCTCATGATGGACATCAGGACATGATGCGGCCTACGTTTTCATGAAGTTGAGTTGAAACTCGTGCACCTGAGTTGGGGGTGGCTTGGTTGGGTTACTCATTGCATTTGCATCGAGTTGCATCAGGTCCTAGCAAAACTGAGTCAACTTGGACAAGTCAGATCAGAGCCACCCGAGTCTGAAAACCATGTTCTGCACGGCTAGGATGTTATACACAACTCAAGGGTTACGATTTCATGTACAATGGCATGTTGCCGATGAAAGTTTATATACATGTGTATTACATTCACCTTAAGTTTCTTAGTTTGGTCCTCTTATCATAGAGTTGACAATATGGACGTTCATCCAGGTGGGCCCTAGTGGGTGGTGACACATGCTTGATTTTGAGTCACAACAGAGGCAAAAATGGATTCATGTCCAAGGGAAGAATTTCAATGAATACCTAGACATTAATAAATTATACACATGCATATAAGCAATTCAAATTTAACTGGCCTAATTATGGGTCCCAGCTTGGATGTATCATCACCGTCTAAGCCTCATCCCAATTTATTGGGACTGGCCGCATGAATCCTTTCTGCTTTTCCACATTGTCAAGGGTCATGACTTTAGTTAGACTTTGTGGTGTACCATAAATATTCTATAATCCTTTGGACCATTATACATTTTTATGATTATAAATAACAATAGAAACATTAACCCTAAAATTTTCACCAAAAATAGTCATCAAGTCCTTTCTTACTACTACCACTAGTATCCTTTCTAAGCCTTTCCTCTCTCCCTTTAGAGACTAAGGTGCTGTTGGGTAAATTGAAAAATTAAGCTTGAAAATTAATTTAAGTACTGAAAACTTAAAGCACTAAATTTAAGTACTTATAAGAACTGAAAAATCTATTTGGTAATTTATCTGAAAATTACCACTGAAAACTTATCACGGCCACAAAAGTTTTGGATCTAGCTAATATTTGTGTTTTCCCTTAATCTAGGTCTTTGTGTTCTTATGAACAAGGTTGATGGTAAATAAACATCATGGTGGGCCCTAGTAAGGTTTCAATGGTGGGCATCATTGTCCCCATTGCTTTCAGTGGTGTGGTCCACTTGAGGTTTGGACCTGTCTCATTTTTGGGCTCATGCCTTAAAATCATCTCTCCAAATGGATAAACTATATAGATATAATACATACATTATGTTGGGGCTTATAGAATTTGGTGACTTCAAGTACTTGCGTGGGATGGTTTCATGGATGGGAAAGTAAAGAAGGAAGTATAATCTTGTCATTTTTAAATGTTAACAGGGATACTTTTGTCAATTTCTATCTAAAAATTTAAATAGAAATTACTTACCGCATTCAGCTATAAGTTTTAAGTCAAGTTGGCATGACTTAAAATAATCCACTTAATTTAAGTGATTTTTCTAATTAAGCACTTAAATTTTTTTCATTACCAAACGGTCTGAATTACTAAAATCACTGAAAATATCATTTTTCAGTGATAAGCCGTGGAATTAAGTTTTACCAAACGCACCCTAACTTATACCAACTCACTTGTAACCGGCGTAGTTTTTGCCTACTGTTGCAAATCATTTAAGTCTATTTCTTAGAGAGTGGTGTAATGGGGATTCCCACCAGGGGGATTATAATCGTCAATCAGGTGGCACATCAGATCAGCCACGATCAAAGATGTGATGATGACCCTGAGTGCAACTAATGTAACCCCACTCGGCATGAAAATTCATTTCAGCTATGATCATCACCACGCTTAAATAAAGGCAAGAACATTCGACAACACTCGCCCTTGGATAAATGACTGGTATACTATTAGAACCGAGTACGGGCCTTTGAGTGAGTACTTGACGTTCACTTACCGAGTGTGTATTGACAGTTGGCATCTGATTCTATTGATAGTCGGCATCTGATTCTATTGACAGTCATAGTGACAAGCTGTTTCACAATCCGATTGCGGAACATGCACAACTATCTCATTGACGCACTCGGATTATACTGAGTACATTTTCCCAACCGCACAAGATTCAAATAACTTCCTCTGCAAGATACTGGATACGCCTTCTAGAAGCGATCCAGCGAGATATCCGCCTTATGCAGATAACATGGCAACCATCTCAGAAGCAATCACCGCGCTTGGCCGTAATCACAGTACCACCCGTATGGATCATATCCCTATGTAATTAGAATCATAATCCTTTACGGTGGACAAAAATATCATAAGAAGCCCTCTGTGCTAGAGATCAAGGTACACAATACACTAACATACTTAGTTATCACAAGCTTTTCTCTCCATCACTAACTTAAGCATCGGAGGGCCTCAACCATCACCCTCGGCGGCTGTCCTAACTTTGGTGGTGTTTGCAGATCATCCAGCCCACTCATCCTCGATCATAAATTAGATGATGAAGATTTCAATTAGTCCCTGATCAACATTTGTTAACGGATTTTAGCGTTAACAAGTGGATTGCATGTGCCCGAGCATAGAGATATACCTATGTTAGGGCAATGTAGGGTGCATAAATATCCACTTTGTTCATTTGTTTTTAAAGACCACAATAGGATGTGAATCTAAAAATCAGGAATATTCAAAACTAATTAATGTGGGCCATATGGCGCAACGTAGATGGGATGAGATCGAGCATCGTTTCTCTCACAAGATAATTGATCCGAATCAACGGATTTACTGAGACTTCTCAATCAATCTTCCTCGAACCCACAAAACATCTTCTTCAAATCCACGAAGAACAAACTCAAGTTTTGATTGATAAAAGAGGAATAATGTCTACATAAAACGAGTTTAAAGCAATTATTTATAATAAAACTAAACCTAAAAACCCTAGAAAAATTTAACTTGCACAACAAGAAAATAATCCTAGAAAGAAACAAAAGTAAATTCACTAAAAAATAAAAGAAATTGCAAAATCCGCGCAACAATGCAGAGTACTGTTGATTGGTTGTCAGGGGCCATCAACTAGTCGTTGATGAGGGACGACCGGTGGCCAACGTCCGTCCAGCGTGCAGGCTGAATTTTTGGGTTGAAAGTTGGCTAGTTGATCAGGAGGTCCGATTGGTCGATGAGGGCAATCGATTGTCGATTTTGCTCGACTTTCTTCTGATCCATCTCCATCAGGAATGTGAGTGATCCACGTCCCACTCCCTACATCAGACTCCCCCACTTGGATAAAAATCAACCTCGAGTTTTGTCTCAAGTTATGGTGGAGATTCACTTTCATCTTCTTTTACAGGCTTGACTTGTGGCTGGTGCTCAGATTCACAAACAGACTTGATTGGTGATACTTGTCCTCAGTCAATTGCTGGCATAGCACAGCAAACATTGCCGCCTTCTTCTTAGCGTGGGAAAAAAAAATCACAAACGAATCTGTCATACTAACCGTACTGCTGAAGATTGGCTCCATCTGAGAAAAATCACCATCCTGTACAAAGAACAAATCTGCAGAAAATTCTTCATTCATGATCGCCTTAAATTCTTGCATTGCCGGCATGACATTAGCAATGATGTCTAGATGTTCTTCTTCCTTGTCTTGTATAATGGGATCCACAATCTCTGAAACATCTATAGGATCTTTTGCCTCGTCTGGAACTTCTGAATAACGACATCCTCCGCTTTGGAAAGAGCTTGATCAACTTCAGGAATAATGGTGTATTAGAATTGTGTTAGTAGCCGTTGCTTCATTTGCAACCATGAGTGAATTAGTGATTTCCCTTCTAGTCTCCAACAGTATTGAACGTGCATCCACCAATCCCAAGCGTCATCTGACAGATGGCATGTCGCGATTATAATTCTTCTCTTCTATGGAATCAGATTGTAGCCGAAGAAGTGTTCAACTCCTAAGAGTTAGTCGTAGACGTTACTTCGGCTATCGAAGTTAGGAATATATATCTTCCTCTTGTAGTATCGATCTTGCCAATCCAATCGGTGTACCTGACCATCACCATATGTATACATGTCTCTGCAATAAATCTCACTTTGAACACATGGCGGAATTGGCGCATTCGTAGAACGATAAAGGGAAGTCTGCATCCCTTGCACAGTCTTCGCTTTTCTCAGTGGAGAGATTTTTTTTTTTTTTTTTTTCCCGATAGATGAATCATCCTCGATCAAGGAGTGATGTAGAACGGGTCGTTGACTATTTCATGGCCCAGATGGAGCAAAAGAAGACCGGTCGGAGTCGAAAGTGATCCGGACCGTCAAGACCGTAAATCGGTCGTATCTCACAATCCGGGATGAGTTACGGGACGTATAATATATCAATTTGGGGTAGCTCGAGCTACTTTAGCCAACCAACCCCGCTGCGCTGGGTTGCCCAAGCCGGAATCGTGAGAATCGACCGTATCGACGGTCATTAGGCTAGTTTATTTTCAGTTTTACTATTTATAGTAAGTTTTAATTCGATCATAACGTTGCATCCATATGGTTTTAGAGTTAGTGCCCAACATGAAAAGGGCTTAGAATATTTAGTAGAACAACGTGGTTGAGGCCGTTTGAAAACTTTCTATTTTTGGCCGAAAACCAAGAGTTCTAGTAGGATTGAACGACTTCTATAAATAGTAAGTTTACTATTTATAGTAAGTTGCGTTTTCTAGGAGTTTAAGTTGGAGTTGGATTCTGATACTTTACCTAGGGTTTAGTTTTCTATTTATATGCATTATAATTTCGTTATTATTCATTTCAATTATCAATAAATCAATTATTCGGAATTTATTTTCTCTTTTTATCTTTTATTTTTTCTCGTGGATTCGAGAAACTATCGGTTAGGGAGACGGTGATTGACCTACCACGTCCTCCCTGCGTCAAGGAGTCCACTCCCTACATCACCATACCATGTGAAACAGTGGGGGATTGAATGCATGAGGGTGACAAAATAGTTTCATGGCTCGGTGATGGACTCACAAGAGTTTTAACACAAGGTCATGGGTTGAGCATACCCATTGTGGTGTGTGGGTGTGAGTGTGCTGGTGTGCAGCGGAAAAGAAGAAGAAGAAGAAGAAGGAGGAGGAGGTTAAAAAAAGTGACAGGATGATATATGATATTTGCTCCTACAGTTTATCTAAGTGGTAATTAATAACCATATGAATGGTTTGGATGGCATATAAACATCATGTCAGCTGCAAGAAGGTTTCAACTGCGCACGTTTCCATTCCCACTATTTTATTTTTGGTGGCCCGCCTGAGTTCTGCCTGATTTTTAAAATCCTATTCTATTGTGGTCTTTAAAACCAAATGGATGGAGTGGATTTGTCACAGGCGTCTCTGTGGGACCACACAGCCCCCAGGCATAAGTATATCTCTATGCCCGGGGACACACGCAATCCGCTCTCTAAGTGTTCGGAGCTTCTCATTCATCCACGTCATTTTCGAAATCTCCGGCTCACAAAATACCCGAATTTCTCTCTTCCCGGTACATTGCGAGCCACGTAACACAGCTTCTAATGTGTGAAACTGTACCACCCGTTACATCCACACTGTCCATGACCTTTGTGTTACATCCACACTGTCCATCAATTTTTCCAAATAGGTTGAGAGCACGATTCCAAAGCTCAAGTGGACCGCACCAAAGAAAGCAAGGGGGATTACACAAACTCTGGTTGAAACCTTCTTAGAGCCAAGTGTGAGGCTTGTCTTACATCTAACCTGTTCATAAGGCCACCCATGCCTGGATGAAGGTACAACACAAATATATGCTTGATCAGAGCCGTCAGTGTCCCTAAGAAATTTTCATCGGTAGCATCAATTCAACTCTCTCCTACGGTGTGTTCCCCTTGAACTTTGGATCTATTCTGTTTTTAGGCTTATAACCTTAGAAAGATCTAAAAAAATATATCAACGGTGTGGATCTCAGAAATAAATCATCATGGGTCCCTCATAAATTTCCCGAAGAAAATTAGAACGGTTGAAATGTGGAACTTCCCGATGGGACCCATCATGATGTATTTATTAGATCCACACTGTCCATCCATTTTGTTTCATACCTTTTAGTCCTGAGGTAAAAAAACGAGTCAGATCCAAGGCTTAAGTGCGCCACACGACAGGAAAAAGTGGGAATTGAACGCCTACCATTGAAAACTTCTTGGAGCCATAGAGGACTCTGATCAAGATGATGTTTGTGTTTTTCCTTCATCAAGGTCTGAGTGACCTTATGAAGATGGCAAATAAACCAGTGACTATAGGAAGGTTTCAACGTTACTCGTTCAATCCCAGGCTTTTTGTTGTGTGGTCCACTTGAGCTTTAGACGTACCTCGCTTTTTAGTCTTACGCTTTAAAATAATCTGAAAAAATTGTAGACAGTGCAGATCGAACAGATATATCATGGTAATGGCCAGAGAAATTCCACATGCTAACAGTGGGGTTGTGTAGCACGCAACCCATACTTGAGAGGTAAAATCGGCTTGTTTACATCATTATTTATTACACGGACCAATAAGAATAGATGTCACTGAATTTTTTTATGCCTTCAACACAGACGATCTGCACTAATTAATTTATTACCTCCAAGTTGCATATTCTCATTTACTTGCGAATGCATTTATTTTTAATTTTTCTTTCCTCGCTCTTTGCACATCCATCTCTCCGACGGACGCGGATTGCCTGCTAAATTCATCTCCTGCGCTCGGAATCTAGGTGGAGCCCACCGTAATGTTTGTGAGAAATCTACGCTGTCCAACCGTTTTGTGAGATCATTTTAGGCGTTGAGACCAAACATGAAAGGGATCCAACACTCACGTGGGCCGCACTAAAGAAAAAGATGGGTAGGGAAAAGCCTACCGTTGAAACCTCTATGGGTTCACAGTTATGTTTATATGCCATCCATACCGTTCATAATGTCATTCCTACTGAGATGAACTGAAAACACAAATATCATCCTGATTCGAAACTTCTGTGGCCCCACGAATATTTCAACTGTGAAATTTCAATCGTCACGTTTTAGTCCTAGTTGAGTCTTGAAGCCCATTCATTTTTTGTCGCAACGCCTAAAATGATCTCAAAAAACGTTTGGACGGTGTAGATTTTTCACAAACATCATGGTGGGCCCCACTAGATTTAAAGCGCAGGAGATGGCTGCGAAAAGGCTTTCGCAGGCAAATCCGCGTCCCTCACCGACCTAGTTAAAGCTACACTCATCCAATCAGCAGGTTGTCCCTTAAACCACCAACTTATTTTATGATATAAATATTGAATATGTGGACAATTGTTGGATGGTTTGAAATTAATGAACAACATTCAAGGGACCAATTCCAGCATACAAGTGTCCAAGAATCAGAAGATAGGATTGTTCAATTAATCCAATTTTAGGATTGAGACTGACAGTGGGCTCCACAAGCATGCACATATCCCGGTAATACCAGGACCCGGATTAGCTACTGACAGGTTGAGAAGCCTACTGAAGTGATGTCACCATGTTCTGTGGGCCGCAGCATGATGTATATGTTGTATCCACACCATCCATCCATTGAAGAGACCAAGTTTAGGGCCTGACTCAAAGAATGAGGCAGATCCAAAGCTCAAGTGGACCCCACGACAGAAAACAGTGGGGACAATGACATCCACTGTTGAAAACTTCCTAGGTCCACCATGATTTTTATTTGAGATCTAACCTGTTCATAAATTCACAAAGACATGGAGGAAGGGAAAACACAAATATCAGCTTGATCGAAAACTTCTGTGGCCCCTAAGAAGTTTTCAACGGTGGATGTCACTGTCCCCACTTTTTTCTGCGGTGGGGTCCACTTGAGATCTGGATCTGCATTATTCTTTGAGTCATGCCTTAGAATGATCTCTCCAAATGAATGGACGGTGTGGATACAACAGATACATCATTCATGCGGAGGCCCACAGCCAATGGTGACGTCACTTCAGTAGCGAGATATGCTACTCAACCTGTCAGTAGCTAAATTATGATACAATATTCATACTACTTTTTTTTTTTTGTTGATAACCAAGACCTTTGATTTTCGGAGTTGAATATGAACCATTGGAAAAATTTTGTTAGTATTTTGAATTCATCTACGAACAATCAGTGTAAATTCTCAATGGTTTGGATCATTGAGAGATGGCCCATATCCTAAGTTTGTAGTCCCAGTTTGTCTTACAACCATCATTGGGATGTAGTCTAGCAAACCTCCACCACATCAGGAGACGTGGAAGGGCAAGTGCATTGCATGTAAAATTCACATACTGTAACTTACATGAGTGGCCTCTAAAGAAGAGGGGGAGTTGCCTAGGGTTGGCAATCGGCCGGGTTAGGGCTCCACAGGTTGGCCCAAGCCTCTGAATCGTTGGTCCTAATTGGGCTGAAAAGGACGCGGCACTACAAAGCTGGGCCTGGTAAGCGGCCCATAGGAAAAAGATTTAAATGATCAAAAGTTTGAAATAAGTCCAATCTAAATCTTATTTTGTATACCTCCATCTATGATGAGTCTGCATTGTATAAACAGTTGGACCATTGAACCATGACCTATATCTAAGTATGTCTTTAAACTAGAACCGAAAGTGGGCACCAATCATAAGTGTCTTTAAATTGTACATTCTTTTTGTACGAAAATGGCCCACTAGATAATCAGACCAGACCATTCATTGTTGGCTCTGGCTGATAAGGCCCCAAAACCGGGTTTAGATTTAAAGCTCGGCCCCATGCCTCAGGCCAAGTTTGGGGGAACAGACCGTAGCCCTACAGGGTTGGGCCGGTCTGTCCTAGTCCATTGCCACCCCTAGTGTGGCCATAAGCAAAACAATGAATCAAAAAGACAATCCACTGCAACGTCTAAGCGACTGATCATCAGGTGGGACCTGCAGAGAAGATTCCTAATCAAGCAGGTAATGCTGGATCACAACTTACAAAAGGAAAGTCCAGTTAGAAAATGACGAATGAGAGGTCCACATCTACCAGGTTTGGGTCCTGACAGCCTGATTACAAGTTTTTGGCGTTGTGGAGGTTGAGATTTGGTTTGCCTTGTTTGGAGATTTTTAGTCTGCATTAAGGCGCTTTGCTTTGTTCTCTTGTTGATGATGAGTTGTGGTTAAACAATAGGTGAGGCCTGTAGTTTTTTTTTTTTGGTGCCCGCCTGAATTATCATTTATCAAGATTGTACATCTTCATTTACATCAACAAAGTTACAGGTTGTGTGCTACCACCTTTCTGAACAAAAAAAAAAAAAAAAAATAGAGGTCCATGTCTACCTATTCTTGAATGGCCCAGTGAATGATCAGTAGACAAGCCTAGGTGAAGACAGTTGTTCGGCGACAACTTTCTTCAACAACATAAGATGATGTGTTATGGGAGCAAAATCAAGACAATTGCAAATTGATTGATCTATATCAGTTGATAGCTGAGCAGACATGTGATTTATGCATATATTTATTTAGTAAAACATTATATTAACAAAATATTAGAGCCGTGGGGAAACTATATCCATGTTACTCATTGGCATCCCATTCTTGACGGGCCATAGTTGAAATTGTTCTTATTAGATGATGTTAGCCATCATGTTGGAGGACATTTTGTTCGTTGAATGTGGACAGCGGATTGCGTTTTCATGTAATCATTTGTTTGAGGCCTAAAATTTTTTCCACCAGACGATTGGCGATGTTATGATATTTCAGTTATGGCGTACTGATGAGAGAGGACCCTGGATGAACAGTAGGGGATCTTTATATGTAGGTAAAGCTTGTGAAATTAGATTCATTGCCAAGGCAAACGATGTGTTCGAATAGCACAAGTCACCGCCTTTGAATGGATGCAAATTGAATTGCTATCATTCCAAATTAGGATTTGGAGGCCAGACCAACCCACAGTTATACATGCTTGGAAGGAAGTTAACAGTTTGGCTATTTCTATTTTATTAGACTAACGCTTTCAATTCAATTCGATAGTGCATCCAAACGCACCATCAAGGTTACATTTTGGTGTATAATCCAAAATGCTTGCAGTACCACATTTCCACCCAAGTCCTAATTGAAATGAAAATCGGTCACCCAAAAGTTTGAAATGATTCAGACCTTTTTTTTTGCAGCCAAAATATGTGGAAATCAAGGCACCAATAGAGTATTCTGAAAGAAGTGCAAACAAATATCAATTTGGTGGACATCCAAACACTACCCAAGAGACCAAATGGCTGTTATAGTTGAAAATCATTTATATCATGTATAAGTATTATTCTCCATTAAAAATTATCAGTAGCATTAACAGCCTCATCAATAAAAAGTGATAATGAAAATGAAAACAAAGCAATCTGTCTATTATCTGAGTTCTGTTGTTGTTGTTGTTTCTGTTGCTGCTGCTGCTGAGTATTATTCACCATTTAAAACAATCAGTATCATCAACAGCCCCATTGATAAAAAGAGATGATGAAAATGAAAACAAAGCAACCCTCATCTATTATCTGAGTTCGGTTGCTGTTGCTGCTGCAAGTTAATCAGCTTATAATATGCGCCGATCTTATTCTCCACCAGAGTAGAATGATTCCCCTGCTCTATGATCTTCCCATCCTGCAAAACCGATATGAGATCTGCGTTCTGGATTGTCGACAGCCGGTGGGCCACCATGACCGTAGTCCGGTTCTTCATAAGCCTGTCGAGTGCTTGCTGCACGATTCGTTCGGACTCCACATCGAGAGCGCTGGTGGCCTCATCAAGAAGCAGGATCGAAGGGTTCTTGAGGACAGCCCTGGCGATGGCAATGCGTTGCTTTTGGCCTCCAGATAGCTGGACCCCACGCTCCCCAACCTTGGTCGAGTAGCTATCTGGGAGGCCACTGATGAAGGTATGTGCATTGGCAAGCCTGGCAGCCTCCACCACCTCCGCCTCCGTGGCACCATCTCTGCCATAGAGGATGTTTTCGTAGATCGTGGTTGCAAACAAAGCTGGCTCCTGTTGGACTAGCCCTATGTGTTTCCTGAGGGACTTGAGCTTTAGCTTCTTGATGTCCTTACCTGCAAAAATCATGGCAATGGAGAACATGAGAGGCTGATGGCGAATACAATGGCCACCCGCAATGAAATCCCCCACATTGATTTGGGACATTCATCAGCTGGGCCCTACTAAGGGAAATATATCCAAATAACATACAGAGTTGTTTCAATAATCCACATTTATAGCAATGAAATACTAATGTTACTTCCCGGAATGATATACAATCAATTAGTATCTATGATCAGGGCGGTCAGTCATCAGGTGTGCATATTGTACACACAACCATGAATGATTAAAAGGAGTAGATTGATGGTCCAAATTTGACTACATGTGTGGACCACCTGGCAAATGGATGGACCTGAGTTCTAGGCTACAACACAGACAGGTTGGGGGCCAGATGATCAACTTGGATCTTTCTGAGGCCTCGGTTACTAGAAAATACAGCACATTGTATGGCCTGTCCAAGTCTGGGCCATGAAACTGAAAAATTAGAAGGCTAGCAAAGACAGGATTAGGACACTTACCATCGATCATTACCTTCCCGGCTGTTGGATCATAGAACCTCAGTATGAGGGTGAGCACTGAGCTCTTGCCAGACCCACTTGCCCCCACCAACGCCATGCTCCTGCCGGCCCGCACCTTCAGATCAAACTCCTTGAAGATCATGACATCTGGCCTTGATGGGTAGCTGAAATCAACACCCCTCAACTCGATCACGCCTTCAACCTTCCCTAACTCCTCACCGATGTCCCCCGCTACCTCTGTCTTCCTGTCCAACATTTCGAAGACTGACGCAGCCATCTGGTTCCCCTTGATGAGATCTGGAGCCAATGCCAGTGTCTCTCCCATTGCTAGTGCTGTGACTATCAGGACCATGAATGATTTCATGATGGACTTGAAGCTTGCAAGCTCCTTCCCCATCAGCACGGATCCATACCTGCGAATTTAGACACAGGATTGGTCACTAGATTAATACAGTTAGTGGTGAGCTTTTAGCAAGTGGCGAACCACATAATCGTTGCCACACAATCTTGATTGGATGGAGATGATTGAGCCTCACAGTGATAGGTATAAAGATACCACATTTGCTTGGAATGAATTAGAACATACCATAAGGCCAGAGCATAGGAAGAGAAGATGAAGAACTGGGAGACGCCATAGAAGATGCCGGCGATCTGGCCACGGCGGAACGAATGCTTGGATGGCTCTTCAAGCTCATGGTTGTACAAGTCCATGACCTTCTCTTCGGAGCAGAAGGCAGCAATGGTCCGGATGTTGCCGACAGCCTCGGCTGCAAGCATGTTGGCTTTGAGGTAAGACTTGCTCAAGTTGCCACCGTAGCCTTGCATGAAGAGTTTCTGTCATGACGGCAACGAAAGAAATACATCAAGTTATGGCCAGTTTGGGGTCTGATCCCTGTTATTACTACTTGTAGCCCTTCCAGAACATGCTGTTGTGGCATGAATGTGTGAGATGAGATCCAGACTGTCCATCGGGAGGGTCTCACCACATAGGTTCTGTTGAATCCGGTCTGTGGATCAATCCTTTTCAAGTGTCCATGTTTATGTAGACGGGTGAAGACTCTCCTGACTTTCAGGCCATGGCACATAAATGGTGGGGGGCCCACCTGATGAATGGCAGGATCTCACACACACAAGCCATATTTGCACATGTGGGGTAAGTAGCATCTGAATTCAACACCCATAATCTGATCGAACGCTACGGATGATCAAGTAAATGACCCGGTGTAATCAGCCACACCAGATTGTGCTGATTACACCAGAGTGTAACTATTAAAAACCATCCTATTTTGATTTGTGCTGGTTTGTCTCACATCGGTTGGGAGGGGGCGGGGTTTGTCTTCATATATCCTGGGGTTACTCCACCTAACAGGTCAGCCTTTTGGGTGTGACACAACAGTGGTATCAAAGCCTAGGTTATCCACCTGGTACATGCCCCAGGCCCACGTGAGAGAGAGGAGGGGGAGGCCCCTATGCATGTGTGTTGCATGCCCTAGGTTCCCCTATGGGAGGGGGGATTGTTGGTTTGTCCTACATCGGTTGGGAGAGGGGTGGGGTTTGTCTTCATATATCCTGCGGTTACTCCACCTAACAGGTTAGCCTTTTGGGTGTGACACAACAGTGGTATCAAAACCTAGGTTATCCGCCCGGTCCATGCCCCAGGTCCACGTGAGCGAGAGAAGGGGGAGGCCCCCGTGCATGCGTGTTGCACGCCCCAGGTTCCGCTGTGGGGAGGGGGATTGTTGGTTTGTCCCACATCGGTTGGGAGGGGGCGGAGTTTCTCTTCATATATCTTAGGGTTACTCCACCTAACAAGTTAGCTTATAGGACAGTTTTCGTGGATGAATTCTGCCCAAATTTTCAAGGAATTGCTAAAGCCAAATGGAGGGAAGAAGAAAGCACCTCACTGATATGTCCGCTGACGATCAATGGATATGTTGCCAGGACCACGAGCGTGATCCTCCAGTTCAAGATGAAGGCAATGATGAATGAGGTTACAACCAGGGCTATGTTCTGCAAAAGGATGGTTGAGCGATCGACGACTATCGTTTTCAGAAGCATTGCATCAGCTTCCAGACGCGATGCCAACATCGAGCTGTTGTTGCTTATGTTGTCGAAGAACCCAATCTCATTCCGCAAAATTGCTGCAATTGGGTAGGAAAGTAAGGAACCAAACATTCATCACAAACACACATTCACAAATTACAGTGAGAATGCGCATGTACAGATACAAACACTTCATGACAGTGCCAGACCAAGATTAAAATCCCTGAAAATTGTTAATGACACTGATTAGATTGACAATTGCTGGGCCCAAGGTTCAATAACATTACCAATGGGGGCCCAGCCCGAGCCTGAATCCAACCCTGTATATTGGCATTCAAGAGCTGAATAGGCAACGGTCACTAGGTCCAGAGGCAGCACAGACCAAACAACAACCTGGCAGGAGACCATATGATCGCCATCTCTACAGTAAGCAGAGGACCGTCTGATCAGTATGGTTTTCACATGTCTGGCTATGAAAGGCTGGTTGGCCTGAATGGATGACCCAAGATCATTTGATCAAAGTATCAAAATTCTGAAATCAGCACTCCTAAAATGTATGCTTGATATTGAGAATAAGATATTTTACCTGCAAACATCATCTCTCTCACACGGAGAGTGAGACGTTCACCCATGATTCCAAAGCTGAGATGCTCAATGGTGTGGAAGATGACTGTAAGAACGGCGCCACCGCAGAAGAGGAGTGCAATTTTCTTGACTTCATGGCGCGTAGTGTCCCAATCCATGTAAAATGAGACTAGAGCCTGACTGACGCCGAGCGCGAATAGTGGCATTTGGGCCCCTGAAACAGTTGCACCAATGGTGCCGAACACGCCCAACACCCAGTCCGGAGCTGCCATTGAGTACAATCTTCTCATCGAGACCTGCTTCGGCTTCGTAGCTTCATCTGCTTCGGGAGCGTAAGAGTCCTTGTCGGAGCGGAAGCTAGCACCAAAGCTCGTCGTTGTGCGAGACAGTTCTCTTGAATACTTCATGCTGCTTACAGAGAAGCATTACAGGGTAAGAGAATGTTCGGAAATACAGAGTGCATGATTTGCTGATCCAGACCGTTGATCAACAATGGGCCACGCCAGAAATGACACAATAGCATCCCAGACAGGAAAACCCTACCGTTGGAACGAAGAATGACATATAAATTGAGAGTTGATAAGACAATACAGCACAAGTCCAGATTCAACAGTAAAATGGCCAACGATCAAGTGGAATGATCACATACATTGCATGTTCGAGCAATGTGGGACCCGTTATGATGTGTGAGTTTCATCCAATCCGTCCATTAGATGCGCTGCCCAATGTTAGTATTATATCCCAATATCCGGCCTGGTCCATAACTAATGTGGACCGCACCGACAGAAACAATGGGAAACATCAGCGAGGTTGGCGACCAGTACCATCGAAACTTCCAGATAGAATGTGGGGTCCAACTTGTTGTGGATATGTTATCCAGCCAAGTCATCAGGTGAGACCCACTAGGATGAAGGGACACATCCAAACACATGCCATTCCAAAATTTAAGTGGGCCACAACAAGCCAATGATCAAAGGATCAAAGGGTTAGGTGGTGGCTCCCACTCATGGGGTTCACATGCTAAGATGGCACGATGATAGGAACTTTCCATGTTCTGGATGAAACGATTTACGGGCCACCGTAAGGAACTTAAGCTGAACGGTTGATTCTAAGGCAAAATAAATAAATAAAAATCCAAGGCCTTGATCATCCTTGAAGCGTGATTAATGGGCCATAGCTCATTTATGGTCGCATCAAGAAGATGAACAGTTGCAACATGATGGATACCCAGATGCTTGATAACGCACGGAACGGGGGTGTTATTTGATACTCTGGCTTGCATGTGACGCTTGATATGCCAGCAGTAAGAAATGGTACACGTGGCATATGGTATTCAAATTTAAACTGGCACCTGTAATTTGGACGGTTTAATATGAATTACTTAAAAGCCACGATGCAATTTCTATGGAATTTCTCAGTGCCTGCGCATCATCCATCAAACCCTGCCAGAGTATCAAAGTACTTCTCGACAGGGAATATACACCAATAGGCATCGTTTTGGCAATGAACGGCGGGGATGGGATGATACCTGGGGAGCCGACCCATGGTGGGGCCCTCGGAGGGCTGCTGACGGTTGGAAGAAGAAGCAGTGGATGCAGAAGAAGAGGAAGCAGCTTCTTGCAGGTGGACGAGCGAAGCGTAAGCGCTGTGAGGGTTTGACATAAGCTGCTCGTGGTTGCCTGTCTCGACGATCTTACCGGCATGGACGACCGCGATGATATCCGCGTTCCTGATTGTGGAGAGGCGGTGGGCAACGATGACGGTGGTCCGCCCGACCATCACACGGTCGAGCGCCTGCTGCACGCTCTTCTCCGACTCAGCATCGAGGGCGGACGTCGCCTCGTCCAGCAATAGGATGGATGGATTCTTCAGGATCGCTCGAGATATCGCGATTCGCTGCTTCTGCCCGCCCGATAGCTGGATCCCTCTCTCTCCAACCTGCATTTTTTTTTTTTTTTGGACATGTGGGTCCCATCTTTCTGTCATCCAGCACCGTTTATATGGTGGACCACATCATGGACAGGAGACACTCCAAGATCTCCCCTCATCAGATGACTCTAATCTGGACCATTGGTTGTAACCTTCCGTTTACGTCGGATGAATAGGATCATCTGATAGCGAGGGATACGAGGGTGGGCCCCATCACCACTGCATAGAAAAACAAAGCCTCACCTGGGTCTCGTATCTATCGGGAAGGTTGTTGATGAAAGAAATGGCCTCTGAGAGCTTCGCCGCGCGTGTGATCTCATCGAGCGTGGCGTCATCCTTACCGTAGAGAATGTTCTCACGGATGGTTGTTGCAAAAAGCGCTGGCTCTTGATTGACCAATCCGATCTGCAGCCTTAGCCACTTAAGCTCAAGGTCCTTAATGTCATGCCCATCTAACAATATCTCTCCAGAGGTGGGCTCGTAGAACCGCTCGATCAGCGAGATCACGGTGCTCTTGCCGGACCCACTTCCCCCAACGAGGGCTACGATCTTGCCAGATGGTATATCCAGGTTGAGCTCATCGAAGATGGCCACATCAGGACGAGACGGGTAGCTGAAGCACACATCCTTGAACTGGATGTTGCCATCTACCTTGCCCAGCGTCTTCCCCATCCGAGAACTTGCTTTGCTCATTGTGTTCCGTTCGATCATCTCGAAGATGGGGTATGCTGCTGCTCTGGCCCTGATGAACGTTGAGAGATTTGGTGCTGCCAATCCAAGTGACCTGAAAAAGCAAACTCCCTCATCAGATGATCCAACTAGGCCCTCATTACACACGTGAGCTGCTGGTGGTAATAATCCCCTTTCATGGATGGTTAGGATCATTTAAAGGGGAGATTCTGATTATGGCCTAAACCATGATATGGTCCACCAAATCAATGGTTTATATTTCTGAAAGTAGGGACACATTCGTGGGTCAAATAATGTTCATCCTAATTTCAATTCAGAGATTTTGAAACTACATAATTGTAATTGAATGGATGAAACTCACAGGCCGGCGATGACGACATTGAGCATGGTGGTGAATGATTCGCCACCATTGGATATGCCCTTATGGACAGTGATGCTGGTGAACCAGATAAGCAGTGCCCATGAACAAAAGAGGACACAATGCATAGATCCAAGACCCAGACCCTTGGCCAATCCTCCCTTCTTCCCATATGTGTATGTCTTTTGAAGAGCTTCCCTATAGGATTTCACAGCTTTCTCTTCCCCAGCAAACGCCTGGACAGTTCGGACATTTGCGATAGCCTGTGAAACCAGCACTTGAATTAAAAGAAAGCTGAAATGTGTCCACCCGAACCTTACCAGTGCATTGCAGCCCATTGAATAAACTAGATAGCTGAAACCATGGGCACATGGTAAATGGAGCAGAGTAGGGTTTAAGCTCGGGCCAGTTGGTTTGTGTTGAGGGTCAACTCAAGCACAATCCAACCTCAAGAAGAGCTGGCCCAAGCCCGACACAACTCAAGTGGTATCGGGTTAACACTTGCAATTGGTAAACTAACATATAAAACCAAACACTCAACAATCAAGTAACACCTGAAACTATCAAAATAACATCAACAAAATAGTCCACAAAATCACCATTCAATCAGACTGGTCAACATGTGGACCCCAGGTCAATTTCGATCATGAACCGCATTTCCATGCATGGATAATTCCAATCATGAACCCCATGTAGCATAGAGTTCACAGCATGGGCCATTTCAGCCATGAACTCTATTTTTTTCATGCATGTTATTATACATTTATACCATCTATGTTAGTCGTAACTCATATATTTATGCATTTCATACAAGATGGTGTTCCAGTATATATAGTTGGGTTGCCTCAGTCCTTGACCCAAAGTGAACCAAACCTGGGTTTGGGTTGAGGATTTTCAGCTGGAGGCCAACCCATGATTAACCTGAAGTTCAAGTTGGGCTAGTTGAGTTTGGGATGAACCTAACTTGAGTTGACAAGTAGAGGTGGATACAAACCAAGCCAGCTCGAAAGCTTGGCTCGGATTGGTTCAAAAAAGCCCGGCTTGGATTGGTTCGAATGGAAGTTCAAACCAAACCAAGCCTCTGAGTCAAGCTCATTTGAAAAAACAAACCAAGCTCAAACTAGGGTAGTACTAGCTCGGCTCGAAGCTCAATTTGATTCAGCTCGGCTTGATTCGGCTCATAGATTATAAGCCAACTGTTTCCTATAGTGTGATCCACTTGAGCTTTGGATATGGTTCCATTTCGGGATCATGTCCTAAAATGATATGTAAAATAGATGGGGACAGCATGGATAATACATATACATGATGACATGGATAATACATAATACATGTACATGAATGCACACGGTTTCCTTGCACTTGTAAAATTATGCTTGTGTACTTTTGTTTGGAAAATACTCTTACTAGTCCATTTTGAAGATGCACTCCTTTGGAGGATGTTGAACATCATATAGTAAGATACGTTTGTACTTTTTTTTCTAAGTTTTTAAATTCTTTTCTAATTAAATAAACAATGAAAAAAAGAGCCTGCTGCCTGTTTGAACTCGGCCTGGCCGGTTTGAAATTTTCGACCAAATCGATCCCAGCTCGAACCAAATTTTTCTGGAGCAAACCAAACTCGGGCCGCATGGGTCAGCCCGAAACCCAAACCAAACAGATCCACAAATTGCGGTGGTACAAAAACAAGCCAAACCAACCTAGGGCTAACTCGGCTCGGCCCGGATCGTTGCCCACCTCTATTGACAAGCATTGGCTGCAGTTGGTCATGTGAACGAAAAACCAATTAATAGATATGAACACATTCCCATCAGTTTGGTTATTGGTCTAACTTAAATGGTCAAAATCAAACTCTTGCAATGGGCCTTCACGACAAGGCCCATAATGCGGAAACTCCTAGATTGGTGTGCATTTTTCTGTTGTAGAAAAAACCAGTGTGGGCTTACCTGATTATATCAATGTTTGAGTAAGGTCACCTCGCAGTTAGGATACATGTTCCCAGCATTGAAATAATGGGGACAATGTAGCTCATGCAGCGAAACCAACAGCTAAAAAAGAAAATTTGGGAACGGACCTCTTCTGCGATTTCTCCAGCTTTCACGTAGGATTTCCTTACTCTTGCAATCAGACCAGTGGCAACGTAAGCATATATTCCACCAGCGATCGCGATCAAGGGGACTATCGATAAGGTCACCAAGCTAATTTGCCAAACGCGAATGAATCCAATTATAAAACCCACCAGAAATCGGCTCATATAGTGCATGAAGTTCCCAACCTGCAATTTTGAAAATTTGAATTTCAGAAATCCTTTCAAGTATGATGTTTGGCAGAAAAGCTAAAAGCTACATTGTGTTGTGATAAACTCATGATCGCTGTGTAATATGCTTTACACAATAAATTTGTTGATTAGTCTAGTCCTGTGATTTTTACATCTATTACCAGAGAATTTTCCACGCGAAAACTCATTATGTCGGTGCAGGTGTCGGTGTGGGTGCTCTTTGTAATTATTCATCTTAAATATTTTAAAGCATTTCATACAATCTAAATATTTCATAATTCAGTGAGCTGGGGATTGCGAGATCCAACAGTTTGTACATCTTCCCCAACAAAACTAATAGGCTCCATTGTTGACGAGGTGTGCCCTAAAATTATCCTACAGATCTGATGGGCTCCATTGTTGACGAGGTGTGAATTATCCTATATTGGACCATTCTGGCCATATGATCTTTGGCCATTTTTTTCTAGATTGCTTGATGTATTTTTCCCCCCCCTTTTAACTGTCATTATAGTGCCGATGAAAGGTTAGGACCTTCCCATCTTAGACAATTTTGCCGCATCTCCTGATGCTGGAAATATCAATGGTCTGGATCACCTCACCACAGACCCCACTAGTGTGGAAGCGCAGGGTTTTGTGAAAGTATTCACCTCCTGATGCATCTAGACCGTAAAACTTCCCCGGTCCAACTTGTACAGTAGAGGCCGTTAGGATTCCGGGAGAAACTTTAATACTCTGGCAGACT
This sequence comes from Liriodendron chinense, assembly GCA_003013855.2. NCBI lineage: Eukaryota > Viridiplantae > Streptophyta > Magnoliopsida > Magnoliales > Magnoliaceae > Liriodendron > Liriodendron chinense. Next base: position 4,329,388 of record PVNU02000637.1, on the reverse strand, counting down.
CTGATGGTTGATATGCTGGTATAAAAATTCCAGACGTGGCATACAAATTACTCAAACTGAACCATCCAAATTGGGAACCACAATTTAGATGGATCACAAACTGAAACGCGTACATCTATGCACAGTCGAAGTTTTACATATCCAACGGTCCGAATTCAGAAAAAAAGTGGCCAATAATCATTAGTTAGGATTGATCAACGAATATGATTTTGGTACGATGAATAACCTACAGATCAGTAATTTGGACGGTTTAATTTGAGTTGATGTATACCCATCACGACTTTGGTCCATCGCCACTCACCACAGAGCCGTATGCAGGGCTGAATGGCTGGCAAATCTGGACCGTCAATCTGTTTTGGCTTACTAATCTAGATGTGGATCGTTGAACATTTTCTACTGTTATTCTCCTTGAAGGGCCTGGGGTGGATTAGTTACGGTTGCTCCATTGATGAAACTAGGTCCATCATAGGCAATCCATGCAGGGACCCACCAGATGGATGATCTGGATTCACCCACAGCAGAACCATGTGAACCATTTATGTCACACCATCCTATATGTCTGCACAATTAATTCACATAAAAATTGGATTGCCTGCAGCACCCGCCACTGGCACGACGTGGCCCAAGATGACACCATACATTACACCTGGAAGGGTGATGTATACATCAGGACGGTCCAGCTAATGGGCCCAACCAAATCGGCCCACTATGTTTGAAAATCATAGCAATCAGAGAACCCTAGCCCTTACATTTCATCACTGGCCTATTTGTCATTTTCGACCATTGCTTTGATGACCACTGATCAGATAGCTAGGATCATACAGTCTATACGTATGTTTAACTAGTTCCATTACTTAGAAGGGTCCACTAGATGGAAGGTCTTGATTGATGCATCAATCTTCCACGAATTCTGTAGGGAAATAGCCCTAACATACTCGGTTCTATCCTATCATCTCCAAAGCCTTATCTCAGTAGTTGAGCTATTTACTCCGCTATGCTTCTCATCAGCATATTCCAGATGATCTTAGGTGGGGACGATCAAAGTCATGCATTTTCCATGTCATCAATGTGAATTAGGTGGGCATTGTGTAGGTGGTCCTCACTTTCGTCAACCTACTGTATCGTCGATATCGCATGCGTTGTCCTGGTATTCAGAGAGATTAAAAGCGAAGGTGGTGATTACTCTACAGCTATCGTAGAATAGCCTATTCTACCACTACGTCTATGGGCCCACATCCACTACCGCCGTCAGGTGTGGCCCGCACCACAGCAAACGGTTGGGATGGGGGACCCTACCATCAAGACCTTCCAGATTGTGTTTGGGACTCACTGGGTTTTATATATGCTATCCCATTCACTCATCAAGACCCCACCAACGGACATCCATCAATGTAGCCATAGTTTCATGTATAAAGGACTTATATGATGAACGGCATGGATAAAACTCATGCATCAATGTGGGGCCACGTGTGTGAGATTTTGAAATCCCACATAAATCCCACATGGGATCAAGTGCAATTCCATCCCACCTGATCACAAGCCTCCCATCCTCCCCAAACATCATATGAAATTTGCACCAAGCCAAAGACAATTCCATCCCATCTAATCCTATTTAATATTGTGCCCCAAACACTCTCAAGCCCATTTTACAAACGTTGAAGAGGAGCTGACCTCTTGAAATCGGACACAGATTGGCTAGTGATCCTACCACTAGCCAATGGACAGTAGTCAGTGCTCTATGGGCCCCATTATGATGTATGTGTTAAATACACACTGTCTGTACATTTTTCTAGATCATTTTATCGCATGAGGCCAAAAATGAGGTAGATCCAGATCTCAAGTGGACCACATCACAAGAAATAGTATGCCCACCATTAAGAACTTCCCGTTATATATATATATATATATATATATATATATATATATATATATATATATATATATATATATATATATATATATTCCTTCATCCAAGTTTGTATGACCTATTGGATGTCAAATAAACATTACAGTGGGCCTTAGAAGGTTTGTAATGGCAGGCATTCAGTCACTATTGTTTTTTTGTGGTGTGGTCCACCTTAGATTTAGATCTACCTTATTTTTTGGATCAAACCCTAAAATGATCTGAAAAAATAAATGGACAGCAAGGATAAAAGAAATACATCATGGTGGGGTCCATAAAGAACCGACCACTAGCGTCACTTGCCAAACTGCATCCCTTAAAAGCTAGCCTAAACTAAAAATAAGACTAGGGAGGAAGGGGCAAGCCCGTGGGCTCGGATTAGGTACTACCCTCACGAGGACGCACCGATGGGTGGCGCGAAACATTGGCCGACGTACCTTGAGTCTGATGCAAAGTCGTCAGACCTGTTACACCCCATCAATACTTAATGTGTGAGCTTGCTGCAGCGGCTAATGGCTATGCCCCACGTACCCATTCATCTCCTCATGCGTCGTGGTGGGGGTAGTACCTGATCCGAGCCCCAAGCCAGCATCCATGACCCACGTGGAACTGTCCTTGGTCAGAAGCTGCACACCTACACGAGATACTGGACCGTTCATCAGGTAGGACCTGCCTCGAAGTTTCAATCCGATTCTCCCAACCATACGATCGGGATAGAAATGGAAGTTATAGGACTAACCCTTCATATTCAATGGGGGAAACAACCTCTGATCCGAAACTTAGGATGGTGTGATCAATATTGTTTCTGTACAATGGAGCCTCCGTTGATGGACGGTCCAGATCTCGTCCAAAAGTTCCAGGTGTACTGTTTTGAGAGACAGGGAACTTATGAGTCTGCCATTTTCCCAGAAGTTTTACGGTTCAAAAATAATATCCATTTAATGCTCCAAACTCAAGACAATGACAGAGGGACGCGGATTGCGTACTGAGACCCACCTTGATGTAAGTGTCTTATCCAAGCCGTCCGTCCGTACGTTTTACATCTCATTTTAGGGCTTAGGCCCAAAGCTCAAGCATATCCAAAGCTCAAAAGGACCGCACAGGAATCAATGGGATAATGAACCGTTGAAACCTTACTATCAACCACAGTAATGTTGATTTGACATCCAACCTGTTCATACAAGGGATGGAAAAGGTTACGCAGACATGGATGAAGGTAAAACACAAGTATACGCTTGATGCAGAACTTCTGTTGGCTCCAAGAAAATTTCAATGGTAGGCGTTCAATTCCACCTTTTCACATCGTGTGGTGCACTTTACCATTGGATATGCTACAAAAGTGAGCTGTAAAAACCGACGGACGGCGTGGATGAGACAAATACATCCTGGTGGGCCCTGAGTAACTCGGTACGCAATCCGCGTCGATGACAGAAAGGTTTTAAGAGGGTATGGCCATCCCTCACCATTATGTTATTTCATCTTAGATGACGGTCGGAACCGTTCATGCTTTCATTACTACCATATAGAATCCATGAACATATAATCATACTTCAAAGATGATCTCAGCCTTTGATTTTTGGATTTGAAAACGAGCCATTCAACAATTACTTTTCGATGTTCTATGCTACCTGGCCCGTGTACCATAGAATCCAGACATGATGCATTACCCGGGTGTAAATGTACGGTAACACGTGGCACTGTATCCTATCAAAACGGGGGAGCCGCGATTTACAGAACACCATCCCTTTCTATTTCCTCGCATCCGCTGCCATTTGGTATGAGGCCGGATCCAGAAGGCCGCAGATCGACGGTTGTGGCTCACAGTGATGTTTTCATGATATCCACTCCTTCCATCATGTGCAATCCTCGTATTCTCCCAAAACCCAGGTCGATCTAAAACTCAGGTGGGCCACACCTTGTAAAATAGTGACTAAAACCTCTAAAATCAGGTGTTGTGTTCTGATTGAATTTTGGAATGGCCTGATTATTTGGGTGTCCATTCATCCTCGTCGGATGCATCTTCTGAATAGGTTAGATGGAATATACAAAACACAGTGGGCTCCACATGCATTCGTAAGGTTTTTTAATGGTGGGACTCCTCATACGAACTTTTTCCTTTTGTGTGGACCAAATGACCATACGATCGACCTGATTTTTGGCGCTGAGGGACAAAAATAAAGGGCTCAAATGATGGACGGATTGAATGTAATGAAAACAGGATGATGGACCCCAAGCTATGAACAGACCTTATGCAAGGGAACCGTCCTTGCTGGCGCTGCAACAGGACACTGTTATATTATTGCGACTGCAAGCGGGCCAAAGAATACGAAAACATTAGAAGTAGGTAGAAGTGTGTTAATTTCACCAACTCTCTAAAAGCGATGATGGATCCATACCGTCCATTAAAATAACCACCTTCTTGGATAGACGACTGCCCAAAATTGGGAATGATTAGATGAACAGAACCAAGAAAACGTAGCCTGTAACTTTCATTCTTTAATTGGACGGTCGATATAATTTCAGTAACAATTAAAGAAATGCTATAGGCAACGTTTTCTTCCTACAGTTCTTTGAAAACCATTTCGGATTTCGGCCATTGTGATTGACGGCCTGGATGTATAGCACCTTGAACCGTGTGGGCAAATACGAAAAAAAAAAAACCATTAAAAAGAGCGTACAAAGTGACCCTGCGCTCTTTTAAAGAAAAACCAAGAGGGGCGTACAGAAAGCGAGCATACCTTTTCAGAGATGGCATCCTGAACAACGAGGATATCACTGGTAATAGCTGCAATCACCTCTCCTGTGGAAGCTTCTGTGTCGAAATGCGCGATGTCCTGATTCAACATAGATTTCAGATATGCTAATCTCATCTTGGCCGCTTGCCTCTCCCCAGTATGCATCCAGCAAGCAACCTCTGTCCCATTTCAAAAGGTGGGCCCCACCATTCATGTAAGTATCCATATCAATGCAATGAATACTAATCACACATTAGATAGCCATCACACCCACATACCTGTCCATGACGAAAACAACATAACAATACCCAGATAAACAAAATCCAAAGCGTACTGCAAATTATACAAAAGAAAATGGATTAAAAATTAGATTAAAAACCCTAAAAATATTTAAATAGTCTAAAAATCACATCACAGCCGTTCATCAGGCGTGCCCTGTCCAAGAATTTAGACCAGTTGACTCATCAGGTGGGCCACCGTATGCACTGATGACTACATCAGCATAATCCAGAATGTGGGGTCCACAATATCAGTCACAGATTCTGAGTCTCAGTATTTCTAATGGATTCCATTTCTAGACTCTGAGGTTATAAGTATAAAATGTCCATGGAATCTATTTCCAGAGTCTTGAATTTCCAACAGAATCCATTTGAAAACCTAGAGTGAGAATCTCGAACTTCAAATAGAATCCAAGGTTCTGAGTCTCAAATATCAACCAGAATGACATGAATTTCCAACATAAATCACCTTGGCGACTCTATGCGACACGGAAGCCGGGAACAGATAAGCGATTCCGATGATGTTTATCAATTTACCGAAGAAGATGAAGAAGACAGGAACCGAGGCGCCGTGGACACAAGCGCCCAACGATCCAACGGCCATTAATACGTAATCGTAGAAATCGGCGAAAGCAAAGAGCTTGAAGAAAGACACCTTGTTCTTGACTTCTTCATCTTCCTTCTTCTTCTTTGTCTTCATGTCATGGGTATTATTGCCTGGAAATGCAGCTCCACCACCACCACCACCACTACCAGCTTTTCCAAAGTTCATTTTCGCCGGAGCTGAGTAGGTGACAGAGACTAGCTCGCTTTGAAAGTCCTTGTAATTGCTAGAGAGGTGGAGGTGGCCATTATAACTACGATTAAACGACCCGTTTGACTATTTAAACCACGAGCAGGTTTTTCCATCCTCGATCCGCTGAGTATTTACTCGGGTTTCCTTATTTCGTTCCTGTGGGGCCCATGGGTACGTGATCAACACCATTGGTCTCTTGAGTCTGACAATGGATGGAAGACGGCTTGAAAAGGAATCGGATTGAAAGATGTGGACTCTCTCGTTTGAAAATATCCTGGGTTGAAAGATGCTGTCCGCTTATTTTGGGCTCTTTCGTTTCAGGTGAATGTGGACCGTTGGTGTATCTCTATCTGTAAGGGCTAAGGAAAATGAGCGGTCGGCACTGGGGACAGATGTTCCAATGGTCTGGATCGATTAACTATGGCCCCACTCGAACGAAAGGAAATCAAAATGGGAGTTATATGATACTCACCTATGGAGCTTGATACGCGGGCTCTCTAAAAGCGTACACGTGGTATATTTTAACACAAATTAAACCGACTAAATTATGGAACCTACTGTTGGTAAGTTAAAATCCAAAAATCAGATTGTATGTACAATCGTATCCAATGATTCATGGACACTTGTTTGTTCAAATTGGACCATTGGATAATTTCATTTTAACCGTCCAATAAGTGTCCACCAATCGGTATGGTTAGATAATCAATCAACTGTAATTTTAAGTGTATTACATCATCTAAAATGAAGATCATAGTTTGGACCATTTAATTTAACTAAATAATTTTTAAGTGCCTGCGTATCATCCATCACAGTCTGCCGGAGTATCGAAGTTTTTCTCAAACACAAATATGACGTGTATAAATCGATGGTTCGAGCGCCATTTGATGCCTTATTAAAAAGAACATGGCTTGTGCATGAAATAACAATACCGAGTCATTAAGACGACAATGCTTTGCTCGTGCAATTTCTCGTTATTTCGCGAGATCAAGGACCTACAGCTGTGTAGTTTTGCACTTTTCTTATATGGTGGTGACTTATGCTCCTCATACGTGGGTCAGAGGTAAGTCAATCGTGACCGTCCAAATCGTGAGTCCGATTGTGGATGGAGCATATTACAGTACAGTAGGTTCAGGACGAACTAATCCATCAGATATGGCCCCTGAGTTTGGACAGACTAATAGTCCTTTTCACCATTCATTTGAAGGCACGCGTTTGATGCTTATGATCGTTTGATATCATTAGATTCCGGTATATTCCCCATCCATGCTTGATCGAACATGTGGACGGTCTTGATTGACGTGAACATGGACCACATGTGAAGTGGAAGATTTTGCCACCATTTATAAAATGTTTCATTTTGCAGATGCAATCCGTAGTCTTGCCGGATGGTAAATGATCCTCCGTGCATGTCATGCAAAATCAACTTCGTCGTTGGTTAGAAAAGGTTCAATTTAGGAAATTATATATAACGATGTAGCATGGGTTATGGCCATATAATAACTTGGATTGGAGTAGATCTAAGGAAAAAATGGCCAGACAAGGACTCAATATGATGGTCATAACTCTATACGATAGTCATTAAAAGTCATTGAATTCGCAAGTAAATATAATATATTATTAGAAAGCTATTGACAAAACTAATTAGTAGAGTTGGTGCCAATTGGCCTTAGTGCATTTCTCAAAAGTAAAAAGAAGGTTATTTTTGAAGGTTAAAGATCTATTTTTAATCAATACTTAAAAAATGTATAAAATTTTGTATTTGTTATTTTTATTCATTTTAATATTTTATGAGTATAGTCATCTGTCAAAGTCAAGTTCTTGCTAATGGAAATTTTTGAGTTTAAGCTGGTCTAAAAAGTCTACCATTTTGAGTTGAATGAGGAGTTGTGCTTTTATAATCTACATCTATCACCCTCTAACTATCAATTCATTTAATAATCATAATTTTATTTTTCTTAAGAATTCAAGGTTTATAGGAAGAAGATGGTTATCTCGTCCTATCACTTTCCACACATTAATAATTAATTAGTTGATGGATGTGAAAGTTGTGGAAATCAGATGTTCAATCACACATAGAAAGAAGTTAATGAGGCGAAAGCTAACATACAACCTCTTAAGTTACACAATAATTTATCACCTATCTACAAATGGGAAGGTGGACGGTTCAGGGGCATGCTATTTCTAAGTCGTCGCTTTGATGGATGAGAATTATTATTTTTACCCATGCACACCTACCCCCACACACGGGCTGTTGAACCCAGGACTTCAATGTTGAAACTCAGTGAGTCATGCATTAAACATAGTGAATGGAACTTTCTGAGGACACACGCCACCAAAGCAAACTTGTACAAGATTAGGGCCATTCATCATTTAGAGATTACCAAAGGAATGCCATCATCCAACCCAGATCCAATCTCATGGGTCGAGACCTGATCCTCCTAGACCCAAACTCATAGACCAAATATATCGTCTGATCAGACGATCCTCACCATAAAATTGGAGGGCCCTTGATGAACGAAAAGGAAGAAAAAAAAAAGAGTGGAAGAAACAGCTATTATTAGTATTATATTTTTCTAGAACATCATCCATTGAAGGGTTAGGATCATTGTATCATTGCACTTTCTTGGGCCACATGGATGGTTCGGATGTCGTGTCCACTTGAAGTAAAAGCACTTTCTTACATCTACCATCAAAATGAAATCAACAAGATATGCCATAATTGTCATTGGTAATATTTCCATTTTAGTAATTTCCTTTAGATACGCTACAGTGCGTCAGCATGCATTATTGAATTGATGGATCTTTGTATTGGTGGACCTCCCGAGGCACAGAATTCCTGCGTGCCCATATAAGGTACACCATTGACCCTAATGAATGAACGGTTGTGATGTCATCCATGCATGCCAAACATACGGCAATGACCTCAACCTGGACGCGGGTTTATGTGAGGCAGGGGTAAAGCTTATAGTTGGTAAGGACTAAGGAGTAGAGGTGGCAATGGGTCGGGTCGGGCCGGCTTCGGGTCGGGTCAAGTTCGAGTCGGGTCATTTCCACCTCAACCCTAACCCGACCCAAATTGAATTCGGGTTGGATTTTTCCAACCCTTACCCAACCCAAATTAAACTGGTCGGGTCTGGTTGACCCACATTTTAATGATCAACTAACTAATTTGTGTATTAAACTAGATGTATATGACACTAGTGTTCAATTGAAAACCAAACCATCTATGTTTAATAGGTACATCAGTGATATATATATATATATATATATATATAATGGAAAATGTATTATATACGCCTCGACCTAAGGGGAAGTTCCCATGAGGTCGAGCTGTGTGGGCCCCACTGTGATGTGTAATGGGCATCCACACCATGCATTTGGTGGGTCCCCCATTGGGTATGGTATATCCAAAAAATCAGCTGTGTCCTGAACTCAAGTGGGCCATACCAATTGAAACAGTGTAAAGTCATACCTACGACATCTAAAAGCACTTGTTGGGGCCCATCTGAGTTTTGGATATGGTTGAAACTTGGTGTGACCTTTTTTTTAAGTGGGACACGCACAATGAATGGGCTGGATTTCTCAACCACATCTCAGTCGATCTTATAAACGATCATAAAGGTTTCAATGGGTGGATATCACTCTTAACTGTTGTCTATGGTGTGGCCCACCCAAGTCATGGATTGGACTGAGTTTTAGGCCCATGGCCCACTACAGAATGATGCATCTGATTGATGGTGAGGATGCCCATTATACACATCACAGTGGGGCCCACATATCCTATGAGGTCAAGCGCGCGCGCGCGCGCACACACACACACACACACACACACACACACACACACACACACATATATATATATATATATATATATATATATATATATATATATATATATATATATATAACCGAGGCTTTTTTATAGAGCATTTCTATTACGCAAATACTGAATGAGAAAAATAAATAGATAGAATGAAGTATAGATTTAAAGCATACTTCTTTAAGCATCAACGTCGTTAGAGTGATGGGACGACATGGATGAAACACATAGCGTAGCTTGTTCTCTCTATCTCATGTGGCTGAAAGAAGCCCTCTTTTTACAACCTACTGTAAGGGTTTTAGAAATAAAGAATTTATAATGGCTTTTTTTAAATGCATCGACAGATAATGTTTCTTGATACTCTTGCATATAAAACTTTTTGAATTTGACATTTAATATTTCATCCAAACCATCCAATTAATGTCCAACAATTTTTTTATTTTTTATTTTTTATTTACCATTGGATCAAATCAACAAGACCATTTGATATTTAATTTTTAAATAGTTAAATTATGGACACAATTATTAAAATGGAACCATTTGATCCTTTCATTTTAACCGTCCAATAAATTCCTATCAACAATCAAATAAATATAACCATTAAGATAATTATATTAATTTATTTTATGGACCATTAGCTACAATTTCAATTCTCCAGTAAATGAGCACCATAAATAAATAAAAAATCTCATTATATTTTAGTTCTAGATGTCATAAAATGTGATCATTGGTGTGTACATGTTTATTAAATTGACAGACATGTGGACCATTCCCAGCACGGCGTGTGAGAAAAAAAAACTATGTCTTATTTAACTAATAAGAAAATCAATATATAATAGTCTACTTAACTCCCATATGATTTGGGTCGGGTTGGGTCGGGTCACCTTTAACCCTAACCCGACCCATAAAAATCTGGGTCAGGTCGGGTCAACCCAAAAATTGAATTCGGGTCAAATTTTTCAACCCTAAACTAGAAAAAATCGGGTCGGGTCGGGTCGGGTTGGGTTAGCGGGTCGGGTCAAATTTTGCCAGGTCTACTAAGGAGGCCCTGACCGTGGAGAGTGGATCGCCTGTGACCCGGGGCACAGATATATCTCTGTGCCCGGTGATGTGTGGGGTCCATAGAGGTGTCCCTGATAAATCCACTCCGTTCATCTGTTTTGAAAGATTATAATACTACATGCGTATAAAATTCAGGAAGATCTAAAACTCATGTGGGCCATACCAACAAAACGGTTGGAACAACAACTTCCACCTTTGAAACCTTCTGAAGCTGGCCATGATTTTTCTATGCTACTCGAACCGTTCATAGGGTTATTACCACTCAGATAAACTGTAGGAACAAATATTATCCCGATAAAAAAAACTTCTGTCACCCTCATGCGTTCAATCCCCACCGTTTCGTGTGGTATGGTTCACATGAGTTTTGGATCTGCCTGAGTTTTAGATTCTTGTCGTGTTGAGGTCTTTAAAAGCAGATGAACGGAGTTGATTTGTCTTGGACATCTCTGTGGACCCAACACAGCTCCGGGCACAGAGATATCTCCTTACCGTGGGCCCAGCTCGATATATGCATGGTATATTTACGCCGTCCATCCGTTTTTCCAGCTCATTCAGATCCAAATCTCAGGTGCATCACACAGTAGGGATTGAATTACCACTGTGAAAAACTTCTTGGGACACAAAAGTTTTAGATCAAGCTTCTATTTGTGTTTTCCCTTCATCGACCAACAGGTTCCATGGAAAATAAACATTACAGGTTCCATGGTGGATGTTCAATTGCAGATGTTTTCATGTGGTTTAGGTCCACCTGAATTTGGATCTGCCTGATTTTTTGGGACCATGACCTAGAATGAGCTGGAAAAACAGATGGACTGGCGTGGATATACAACACATACATCGAGGTGGGCCCTACGGTAAGGGCCTCACCCACTAAGCTGTTACCCTGACTCTGCTTTTTCCACACGCAGCACGCTGTTTCGCAAGAAGTAAACTGTGATACTCCGGTGGAGTGGGATGATGATACGCAGGCACATAGAAATCGCAATCGTGGCATGCAACTACAATCAAATCTAAACCCAACTCGGCTGTAGATATATCATGAACCAAAACAGCCAATTTGATAAGGATTGGTGGACATTTATTGGACGGTTCAAAAAGAAATAATCCAGTGGTCTGATCCCAACAAACAAGTCTCGACAAGTTACTCGACGATCTTGTTTGAAATAAATGTATGACAAGTGCACAATTTCTAATTGGCAGTCGTATCAAGCGCCATGATCTGCCAGAGTATCTAAATACTACTCATTTGGGATGCTATTCTGAAACCAAAAGTAGAAATTAGGGACGCTGTTAATAAAAGAAAAGGGTGTAAATATCAGATTGTTCAGTCTAACTGACACCCTCCACGCAGTTTGAAAAACTCGGAAAGATTTATATCCGATATTTTGAGATTTTAGAATTTCGTGTACGAGATATAAAAAGCAGAGATATGAGAAGGAATTAAAAGAGATTGTTTCGGAGGAGAGACGACGGTTGAGAGATTTTGAATAGAGAGAGTAGGTGATGAGTTACCGGTGGGATTTGAATGCGGACAGTGCGAAAGAGGTTCGAACCTGATAAGGTATTTAATGCTATGTGGGCTCGTTTTCCTGCCATCCAGCCGTTTCCTCGAGTTAGTTGTTCGTTTGTCTTTTTATTTATTTATGTGTTTTTCTTTTTTCAAAGCTTGCCTGACCAGGAGATTCATAGGGGCTGACTTTATGGGGATGAGATCCAACCCGTCCATCACGCTAGCCACACTATGTTTGTATATGGGCCCAAAAAATAGGCTCATTCAACATTCAGGTGGGCTACACCATGAGAATAGTTGATATGGGAAGTTCCACCATTAAAATCGTCCAAATTATACGTCGTCTAATTCATTCATCTATGGGTTACACCAGGATGAATGGATTCCCTGAAGATCAGGACATTCCAAGAGTCTTGTGGGCTGTAACACTTGAATTCAAATGTTTTAGGTATGATTTTACGTATTTTCCCATGGTGTGGCCCACTCAAGTCTTTTATCAGAACAAATTTCAGGATCCACTATGAAAATCTAGTGACGCAACTGATGGACGGGGTGGATCTGATGCGTAATCGTCCCACATAGCATTCAGTTAACTCAAGGCAGTGAGGCTAGCAAAGTCCCTGTTTCCATTTTTTTTTTTTTTTTTGGGATAGTTGTAAAAAGCTCCACTCAACTTTACGAAAATTAAAAACACCTCCCGGAAGGTTTCGGCGTTTGCGCTGATTCAGAGCAGGTTTGCCTTATGTACGTTCAATCCTCACGTCTATGGCCAACATGAGTCTTGGATTTGGCTCATTTTTTTATCTAGTGCTCCAAAATGAGCTCAAAAAAAGAAAAAAAGAATGCACAAGTAGATTTCTCACAAACATTATAGTCGTCCCCACCTAAGTTCCAGCCCAGAAATCCGCATCTGTCAGCAAGTCATCTTCTGTCGGTTGGAATGTTTTACATCCGTCCATTAGCAACTAGTTATAAATCAAATGCGTGGGCTATCACAGTGCATATATATAGTTGTTCAGCATGGCCAATTCATGAAACTGACACACCAAAAGTCTTGTTCATCCAACCACCAGGCACCATACTATTCTAGGTAGTATAACCAAAATTCAAGCATATCCAAATATCAGGTGGACCACACCAAAGACAACAGTGGTGATTGAGTACCTCACCACTAAAAATTCTGAAGGGCCCATTATAACGTTTTATTATTGTTGTTTATTTGCAATGAACATGTTGATAATGTCAAGAATATCTGGTTGAATGGAAATTAGAGAGATCAGATTGATCTAAAACTTTTGTGGCACTTGAAACGTTTTTAATAGAAACTCATCACTGTTTCTATTGGTATGATTTACCTGAGATTTGGATCGTCTTATGATTTGGATTCACCCTAAAATGAGATGCTAAAAAAGATGGTCCGCCTGGATATACAGCAAATGCATCAATAATAGGCCCCACGCGGTTAGGGTAATACCCACGAAGCTGTTACCTAATTTGCTCTCCCAATTTCGAGGTTTTATCAGGACCGAAATACTCAGAAACCAATGTTGTAGGATACTCGTGCAGTTCCCGAGATCTGTGGGGCCGACAGTAATGTATGTGTGGGTGGCGGAAGCGGATTGCGTACTGAGTAACACAGTATGCTAAGCGTACTTAGTAAACTCTGCAGGATCCACCATGATTTAGGTATTTTATCCACTCCGTTCATCCATTTTAATAGATAATTTTATGGCTTGAGATAAAAAATGAAGCGTATAAAAAGCTTAAGTGGACCATACCACAGCTTATAATATGAATTTAATTTGTACCATTGAAAAATTCTTGGAGGCTGTGAAAGTTTTCGATCAACCTGATATTTATTTTTTTTACCATCATCAATGTCTGTGTGATCTTGTGAATAGGTTGGATGACAAATAAATATCACTGTGGGCTTCTGAAAGGTTTCAATGGTGGAAATCATTATACCCACCTTTTCTTGTGGTATAATCCACCTAAGTTTTGGATATGTTTCAATTTTGGTTTCAACCCCTTAAATGAAGGCGGTGTAGGTAAATTACATACATTTACATGGCCCAATTGAATTTACTCAGTACGATATTAACGTGGTGAGTAACTCAGGATGCAATCCGATTCCGTGGGCCACGCGGTTTGGGTTGATCTCCGATGGATCCTTAACTGTGGGGCCCACTGTAATGTATGTGCCTTACATCTACACTGCCCATCCATTTTTGACAGCTCATTTTAGGGGTTGATCCCAAAAATGAAGCAGTTCCAAATCTTAGGCAAACCAAGATATGTTGTGATTGAATCCCCACCATTAAAAACATCTCATGGGCTACTAGAATGTTTATTTTCCATCCAACCTGTTGATAGGGGAAAAAAAAATGGGATGAAGAGGGAAGGGAGCGAATTAGATGTTACCCTGCTAACACCTTAGTGGGTGTTACCCCCTTAATGTATTTTTTTTTTGTATATCCATCTGTTGTCAAGTATAATTTTAGTAGGCGATCCAAAATTATAAGAATATCAAAATCTCAAGTGGACCATGCCAATATAAAGAGTAATGAATAATCATTAAAAAGCATTTTGCGGGCCACAAAAGTTTTAGATCAAGCTAATCTTTAAATTTTCCCTTCATCCAAACCTTATTGAAATTATGAAGAGCTTGGATTGCAAATAATTATTAAAAAAAATTACAATGGGCTTTTTGGAATTTTTAATGGTAAGCACTCAATCAGCACTGTTTCCAGTGGTATAGTCCACTTGTGAATTGGATTTGCATAAATTTTTGTAGACCATACTCAAATGGGCTGGAGAAACGGATGGACGGCATGGATATACAAAATATTATCCATGTGGGCCACACGGTAGGGGTAACACCTAGTAAGCTGTTCCCGAGTAACACCTATATAGTTGATATGATGGACCAACCGTGGATGCTCCATTGGCCAGTAAATCTCCATTGAATGTTTGGCCTTTTATTTGTTGCATATGGACTGTTGCCGAATTTTCTTTCTTGCCGTCTATTCGCTGGTCACCAAGGCTACTGTTATCGCAACCGCAAGATTTTCGGTGCACGTAATATGGTGGGCCGCACCAATTTGAAAACCTCTAAATTGACACGGATCGAGTGGCCCACCTTTTTTTTTTTTTACTCTTCATCCTTGTGACTTGTGAGTCAAACCAGGATTAGCGGATTTAACTCGAAAGATACACACTATGGTGGCCCCATTGTTCCCTGAGTTGTGATCTTGCTGATTTTTTCCCCAGGTCTTTAGAATCAAGGATAGTAAATGGACGGAGTGGATTTTACATATACAACAAGACAAGCTCAAGCATCACATGCTTGACTGTCTTTCTGATGGTGCAAAAAGGATGTTGGAGAGGATTCCAGTCCGCAACCGATCGACCGGTTCAATATCGGACAGGAGTCATCTACACCACCTGTTTTAGGCATCTGCGGGCCCACCACGTTTTGTATGGAAATCCACTCCTTAAACGTCAGCTGATCATAACCATTATTTGAATTGTACATATACTGAGGTGCACCTGATCGATGGCTTGGATATTTCACGTGTCTACCATGCTGGGAAATATTGTGGTATCTGCATTAGTTCTTTTTTTTTTTTTTTTTTTTCTTAAGTTAGTCATGCAATGCACCCACTCTGTTATTCGGGCAACGCACCCGCTTGGTTAGTCACAAGTTGCACCCACCCACCAGTGGGGTTAGTGTGTCTCCTTAGCACTTGAACCGGAGAAGGTGCATCCATCAATCGGGTTAGTGTGTCTCATTAGCACTCGTCAACCCTGAGACTGATGTTGAAACACCTAGGTGTCTTCCAGCTGAGCTAGCAGGCGAGACACATCTGCATTAGTTGACTTGTCCGCATGAGCAGTGACTATCATGTTGTGTATTACGTGAGAACATGGTTTGAAGCATTGTCCCACAGGGCCATGTAACAATTAGAGCTGATCACAAACCAACCTAGCTTGAAAGCTGGGCTTGATTTGGTTTGAAAAAGCTCAATCGGCTTGGCTTGGTTCAAATAGAAGTTTAAATCAAACCAAGCCTTGTGTCAAGCTCGTTTAAAAAAAACTAACAAAACTCATGGTAGTACTGGCTCTGCTTGATTCAGCTCAATTTGATTCGACTCATTAATTGTTTGTATACTGTTTTCTGAACGGTCTCTTTTTTAGTTGCATTGAGTTGTTCATTGCACTTATAAAGTTTTGCTTGTGCACTTTTTTTTGGAAAATGCTCTTACATATTTACTTCAAAGTTGCACTACTCCTTTGGAGGATATTAAACATCACACAGTAAGATACTCTTGTATTTTTTAAAAAAATTTTCATGTTTGTTATTTTTAACTTTTAAATTTTTTTTTTCTATTTAAGTGAACAATAAAAAAGAGAGCCCCACCTATTCGAACTTAGCTCGATCTAATTTGAAATTTTTTACCAAACTGATCCAAGCTTGAATCAGATTTTTTTGGAGCTAACCAAACTCAAGCTGCATGGGCCGGCCTGAAACCAAAACCAGACTGAACCACAAATGGGGGTGACACAAAACAAGAGCCAAACCCAAACAAGGGCTAACTCGGCCCTGTCCTGTATCATTGCCCACCTCTAGTAACACTACTTGCCGAAAACCAAACTCAATACCGGGTGATACAATAGTGTATAGGTGGTGAATGATGTGATATGTCAAAACTGGTTTTTAATCCTTGCTTGAGATTGTGGACCTCTTGGACTGCCTAAATAGCGGGCCTTTGCTCATTGTTCATCAGGAACGTCCATTTGTGTGCAACTATAGGACCATATATAGTAGTCTAGACGAAGGTAATATACGTTGTGATAAATATCCCTGTGATTTTGAAAATCGCAGGATGGTTTGGGGAAAATTGATCCCACTATATTAATTACAATAGTATGGCAGTTTTTATTTTTTGTGAAATTGTTGCAATATTAAAGTATAATTATTTCATAACAGCTGCCTTGTATGATCTGCCTCGTTCATCAGGGACACAGCCTCTGGTTCACCATGGAACCCAAAAATCACAGTGATCTAATACTCAGGTGGGCCACACCATACGAAACAGTTGGGAAGGTAGCTACATCAAACAAAGGATGGTTGTTTTCTCCACTTTAAAGAAAGTAGCCCCACTAGTAGCTCGTACACAAGCGTTCCCCTTTTTCAAAGAGGGTTGGTAGAGTGGGAAGAACCTTATTATGGTAGATAGACACGTTGCAAGGCGGTGCGCAAATTAAGTCTTCCTATGTGTAGTACAGTAACATGCATGGTTTATGCTCCTATTAAATGATCCCAACCATCTGATCCATGACCATTAAGTGACAGTGCATAAAAAATTACAGCCAAACATGTAGTGGATAAACTATATAGAAATAATGGATTGGATTGTCTCATGGGATTCATTCTTAAAGTAAGCCATCCATCCTGGTGGTGCTAATATATATACATGGGCAGGCCTGATTTGCTGATTTGCACATCACCTCATGGGTCTATTATTTTTCAATTCTTTCTTCATCTTTATCATCTTCCTTAGGAAGGAAATCCCTAATTAGCGAACTGGCCTGTTTGATTTTTCAATTTCATTGTAACTACCCTACAAATGGATAATGATTATTTCCCTAAGTATTTACTTGATATCTTTCCCATGCATGATTTGATGACTACTTTTTAGAAGTTTTTTTAGAAGTTAAAAACTGAGAATGTTGTAAAATATTTGTGGGTCCCACCGTTATGTATGTCGCATATCCACACTGTCTATTGGTTAGGCTAGTTAAATTTATGGGATGAACTAAAAAATGAGCTAGATCCAAAGCACAAGTAGACCACACCACAGGAAAAAAGAAAACGAACACGTACCATTAAAAACTTATTAGGCCCACTGTTTCCCTTGGTGTGGGCCATTTCATTGTTGGGTCTGACTCAAGTTTCGAGCTAATGACCGAAAATGTATATTAAAATGAATGTACAAAATGGATATGTCATATATATCATGGTGGTCCCCCCATATTTAAACTACTCATTTTGAATCAATATTCAATACAA
The DNA here is from genome assembly GCA_003013855.2 of Liriodendron chinense. Classification (NCBI taxonomy): domain Eukaryota; kingdom Viridiplantae; phylum Streptophyta; class Magnoliopsida; order Magnoliales; family Magnoliaceae; genus Liriodendron; species Liriodendron chinense. Next base: position 4,311,211 of record PVNU02000637.1, on the reverse strand, counting down.
AAATTGTATGGTTTTTCAAACAAAGTAAAAGATTAATAATTACCCTATAATTTATAGGGTATTTACAGAGAATTTTAAAAATTAAATTAGCCTTGAAACCTAAAAGGGTTAGCAATTCAAGAAGGAAATGCAAAAGCAGCTAATGGCTAGGATTTAATGTTAGTGTAGTTTTTGAATCATGGACACCTGATGCATGGACCTCCACTGTAAAGGTGGAAGTGGGTCTCCAACATTTTCATAGAGATTTAAAATAATAATAAAAAAGGATAAAAAGATGAATCCGGATCCTTTGTTGAAACCGAACAAAGAACCTCTGCTTCCACTACTTTGATTGGTCCAGCTCATCCTGACTGTGGCAGAGCAGCTTAGCTGAGCTGGACCAATCAGATAAGTGAACGCTCTGACACAGCCAGGCTGAGCTGGACTAATCAGATAAGTGAGGAGCAGGATTTCTCTACTAGGTTTCAACAAAGGATCCAGACTCTAAAAAGATACAGGCATTTACATTTGCCGAAGTAGATTGACATGTACCAAAATAATTAAAGATACCTTGATGACCTGGCATGATAGGATTTGATTAGGCTATAAAGTCCTATCAAAGATATGAGAATTGCTATGAGTTGTTTGAAGGTCATGGAATTTTACCTAGTATATGCCCAGGTGCGGGATTGTGTCCTTATTATAATGGCAAAGCACCCATACCGGGCCTGTGGGGGACTCACCTTGATGTATTTGTTTATCTACTCCGTCCATTATGATACTAAGATTTGATTGATCACATGAAACCAAAAACGAGTAGACCACACCAAATATTGGGCTCGGGTTGCATTAAATGCTCCAAGCATTAAATGTAAGTTGCATTAAATGCAAGGGCCATTTTTGGTGTGGTCAATCCGACCATTGGACTTGTCTCATTCTTAGTCTCATGTGTTTGGCCTCATCATAGAAACAGAATGGACGGAGTGGATAGACAGATACATCAAGGTGGGCCCCTCCACAGCTCAGTATGGACACTTCTTAGGAAGGATGCAATCCGACTCCACTTACCCACACCTACACCACCTACACCAGCCAATCCCGTTCGGCATCCTATCTATAGTGGCACTTGGTGCAATCAAATCCTGACAAGGTGGGAAGTGGATTGGCTGGTGTACCGCACACCACCCAGCTCGTAGGTGTATTGACATCACCAAGTTTTGTGGGCCCTACCCTGAGGCTCTTGTTATATCCAAACCGTCAGTCCATTTAGCGAGATTGTTATTAATGTTGAACCCAAAAATAAGACACATCAAAAGATCAAGTGGACCACACTGCAGAATGCAGTGGGAGATTGAACATCTACCATTGAAACCTTCTTGGTGGTCACAGAATTTTGGATCAATATGATATTTCTTTTTACCCTTCATCTAGGTCCGTATGACCTTTTGAACAGTTTGGATGGAAAATAAACATTATGGTGGACCCTAGTAATGCTTTACCAGGTGAGCATCAGTGTCTCTACTTCCTTTTGTGGTGTGGTCCACTTGAAATTTAGATATGACTCATTTTTTGGATTATGCCCTAAAATGATCTCAAAAAAAGGATGGACAGTGTAGATATATCAAATACACCATTGTGAGGCCCACAAAACCTTAATTGTCTTTGAATAGTTCGTACTTTCACCAAGAGAGAACTGACGCACTCGTCTACGCCTGACACGTACCCACACCAAAGTTGCTGGTGTAGGGTTAACCAGCGAGTCGGCTTCCTAAACGCTCTGTGCAGCACCATCTCGACACGGCACATGCAATCAAATCATGCTGCGTCCCCAACGGAAGTGGATTGGCGGGTGTACCCTACAACAGCTACTTTGTTGGTGTGGATATCTGTGGCCAGTAGAGGAGTGTGTCAGTACTCATGCTATGTGAACATGCCAACAGTTCAAAGACAATCAAGGTTTTGTGGGCCCTACAATGGTGTATTTAAAATATCCCCTCGTCCATCCATTTTACTAGATCATTTTAGGGCATGAATAAAAAAATGAGTCATATCTAAATCTCAAGTGGACCACACCACAAAAGTCAGTGGGAACAATGATTCCCACCCTTAAAACATTCTTAAGGCCCACCATGATGTTTATTTTCCATCTAAATTGTTGACAAGGTAAAAATAAATATCAGATTGATCCAAAACTTTTGTAACCCCCAAGAAGGTTTCAATGATAGATGTTCAATCTCCAACTGCATTCTGAAGTGTGGTCCACTTGATCTTTAGATCTGCCTTATTTTTGGGTTCAAACCTTATAACGATGTCATCAAATGGATGGACGGTTTGGATATAACACGAACCTCATGGTGGGGCCCACAGAACTTGGTGACATCAATACACCAGGAAGCTCGGTGGTGTGCGGTACACCAGCCAAGCCGCTTCCGTCCCCAACTATATCGTGTCTTCGAATCCACCATGTAAGTGGTACATATGTGTGACACGTGTCGTTCCATGGAGCATGACCCATTGATTATTGTCCTTTTCAATCTAACCAATTTCCATTCGGTTGGACCTACTAAATCAACGGTTCCTATCTCATTTATGAATGTCACATGTGCGACACTGACATGGAGGAACGTAACCTTCCATGCCTCTCTAGCTGCACAGATCAGCCATCCTCATTGATCTCTGCATCCACCCACTTTCCCTAGTTGTATTTATATCAGACGGTCTCGAGTCCAATTGCTTGGACTCGAGATAATTTCTAACCTCTTAAGTGCATCCCTCCCAAATAGGTTGGCCCCACCTTGAAGATCACTTAGTGCAGAAATCATTCCCACGTATTCATCATGTGGGCTTTACCATATGACGACTAAAAAAATACAATTATGGTCCATTCAATGAATGGATGTGGCTGATTTTTTGCAGAAGGTGGTCCTCCTTATCCAGTCAACCTATTGGACGGGTTGGATTTCACTCACACATGAAAGGATGGATTTATCAACTGAGTGTACCGTAAGTTGTAGTACAACTGGTTGGAATTGAGACCTTCTCTTTAACCAGTACAAATGTACTTATTTTTCTAAAAAATAAGGGAGTGGGTCCAAAATCAAATGAACCGGGTATAAATAGCAGCTCAAATGAAGAAAAGGGTACAATAGGGAGAGTTATTTAATACTCCGACTGCATAGGATGCTTGATACGCAGCACTCTGAAATGTTAAATGTGGCCTACCTTAACTCAAACCAAGCCCATTAAATTGTAGAACGCACTCTCTTTGAGTCAAAATCCCAAAGTCAGATTAGTTGAGCAATCCGAAACTTTGATTTTGGGACAGTTGTTTGTTGAAATAGAACCACTAGATATTTTCCTTTTTTTAACTGTCCAATTAATTATTCACCATCAATAATCTGATAATCAAATAAAGCCTGATTTTTTGAGATATGATAAATCTAAACTGGGACCTATAATGTGGACGGTTTGGCCAGAATTAGTTGTGTTCCAAGCGTGCCCCCATCTCACAGACAGCTAGCTGTAAAGGAAAAAAATGTGCAACCCACCTAAGAGTCTAGCCCACCGTGGTGCATGTTTGTCGTCCAATGCAACCAACGAGTTTGCCACATACTACAAATAGGATGGCCCAAAAATGATGCTCAACCGGTCATCACGTCGGTCACATGATAGAAATCAATGCGCAACCACTCAAGAACAATGATGTGTGGCCTACTTAATGGTTGGATCCGCATTATAGATGAGGGCATTTCATTTTCATCATGGGGCAATCGTGTTTGACTCGTTGGATGCTATTTAGAAACCACCTATGGAGGCAGATTGCTTCCGACAAGAAGCTAAGGGGGACCCACCCTGATGTTTGTGAGAAATTCACCCTGTCTAATGTGGGACCAAAGATGGGCAGATCCAAAACTCAAGTGAGCTGCAACACAGGAAACAAGAAGGATTGTGCCCACGTTTGAAACATTCTCGGGCGAAAGTTTTCGGTTTTCCAGGTAGGACCGTAGGAATGACCTTATAAACCATATGGATGGCATATAAACATCACAATGCACCTAGGGAGGTTTTAACGGTATGCATTGCCTTACCTACCGTTTCTGTGTTGCGGCCCACTTTGAGTTTTGGATATGCGTCATTTGGGCCATGGGTGGATCTCTTAGAAACATCACAGTAGTGGGCCCACTAGCTTACTGTCACTGGAGTTCCTGAGACGGGCTGTCACAGGCTATCCTCACCCGGTGAGACCTTCCCTTTCTATGTTAAGGCCAATTGCCTGCCGCACAAAGCTAGGTGGTGCCTACTTTGATGTTTGTGAGAAATCAATCCATCCATCTATTTTACAGATCATGTCACCAAATGGCCTAAAAAATGAAGCAGATTCAAAACTAAGTGACCTGCACAACAGGGAAATTGAGGCAGATCCAACTCACTTGAGTTTTGGATATGCCTCAATTTTTAGTTGACGTAGTAACATGATCCAGTAAAACAGGGGTGCGAATTAGGTGTCACCCGGGAACAGCTTAGTGGGTGTTACCCCTACCATGTGGGCCATTTTGAATTTTTTTTTTTATTTTTTTTATATATACCTAGGTCTTTCATCGGTTTTTCCATCTCATTTTAGGATGTGATCCAAAACCCTAAGAAGATCCAAATCTCAGGTGGACTATACCACTAGAAAAGGTGATGAATAACCATTAAAAACGTTTTGTGGGCCACAAAAGTTTTGGATCAATTGGATATGTATATTTTCCCTTCATCAAGACTTTATTGACATTATCAAGAGCTTGGATTGCAAATAAACATTACCAAAACCTTTGGATAGGCTCTTTAGAATTTTTAATGGCGGGGCACTCAATCACACTGTTTCTAGTGGTATGGTCCACTTGAGATTTGGGTCTGCATAATTTTTGAAACGTCATCCGGAAATGGGCTTTACAAACGGATGGACGGAGTACATATACAAAATATCATCCAGGTGGGCTATACATTATGGGTAACACCCACTAAGCTGTTCCTGGGGTAACACCTAATTCGCGCCCGTAGAACAGATGGACCGCGCGTCCATCCTTACGTGGGCGCCGGATCACTCGAATAGCTGCAAAATCCATGCGGTACGATGAAATACGACTAAACACCGCATTTATGACTTCACCAGCACCGACAGTTGCCCCCCTACTTGCCAACTAAACACTATAATCAGCAGACAAGAAAATGTCCCATCAATTATTGAAGTGACTGTCATCAACTTCTATGAGCCCACCATGATGTCTGTTGTATCCACACCGTCCATCCATTTGGAGAGATCATTTTAGGGCATGAGCTTAAGAATGAGATAGATCTAAAGCTTAAGTGGACCCACCATAGAAAAGAGGGGGGACAGTGACCCCAACCATTGAAGCCTTCTTAGGGCCCACCATTATGTTTATTTGGGATCCAAGCTGTTCGTAAGTCCACACAGACATGGAAGAAGTGAAAACACAAATATAAGCTTGATTGAAACCACTGGTGAGAGATTAGTTCCCATTGTTTTCTTTGGTGAGGCCCAATTAAGATTTAGGATATGCCTCATTCTTCAGCTCATGCCCTAGAATGGTCTCTCCAAATAGATGGTAGTGTGTATATAACACATACATTATAGTGAGGCTCATAAGAGTTGATGACGTCACTTTAGTAGCCATCTAGCTACTCAACATGTCAGTAGCTAATCCGTGTCCCCTCCCTGGTGTGGGCAGGTGTTGCCGGCATAGGAGTGCGTCAGTGCTCGAGCTCAGCAAATGTAAGAATAATTCAAAGACCGTCAAGGCTCTATGAGCCCACAATGATGAATTTAAAATATCAACACTGTACATCCATTTTATGATATCATTTTAGGATACTATTCAAAAAATGAGTCATATGCAAATCTTAGGTGGACCACACCACAAAAGGTAGCGGGGACAATGATTCTCACAGTTAAAACATTCTTAGGCCCACCATGATGTTTATTTTCCATCCAAACTGTTCAGTTCATAAGGTCACGCAGACTTGGATGAAGGGTAAACACAAATATCATGTTGATCCAAAACTTCCTTGACCCAGTAAGTTTTCAATGGTAGACGGTCAATCTCCCACTACATTCTACAGTGTGGTCCACTTAAGGTCACACGGACATGGATGAAGGGTAAAAACAAATATCATATTGATTTAAAACTTATATGACCCCGAAAAGGTTTCAATGGTAGACGTTCAATCTCTCATTACACTCTCCATTGTGGTCCACTTGATCTTTGGATCTATCTTATTGTTGGGATCTAACCCTTATAACCATGTCTCCGAATGGACGGATGGTATGATATAACACAAACCTCATGATGGGTCCATAGAACTTGGTGACGTAAATACGCCGCAGTACACCAGCCAATCCGCTTCCATCTGACCAATGGAATACTGACTGGAGAAAAGGGCACACGTGCACGAAATTTGCACCATCCATCTGTTAGGCGCAACTATCATAGCATCGGTCGATTGGAGTTCTGCCCATAAAATTTCCACTGGTTTTGGGCTTCTTTCAACCGTTCATTTCTAATATTCAAAGTTCCTCACAATGGATAACATTGTTTAGCTAGCTAGTGTCATTTACGAACTATCATTTATCCGGGACTGGTGGATGAACGGTCCATATCCGGGTACATCTTGGGACTCGTAGCATGCTTGATCACAGTCGTGGATACAAGCAGTAGCACTAGTTTGTGCATTTCATTGTCAGTGCGTACTTAACGGAGGATCTGAGATTCTGAAGCGGCCACCAGACCGCTGTTGGACTGGGCTCAATGAGTGTTGGCTGAGTTGGGTGATCTTCTCACATTTATACAGTGACAGAGAGATGACATAGATTCCTAGGTCCTGTTTGTACACCAGAAAATAAGTTACTTTTTAACTTATAGTAAGTGTTTATGTTTGTTTTTTTGTTATTTTTTCTTAACTTAGATAAGTTTGATAAGTATTAAAACTCTCACTCTCTCTCTCTCTCTCTCTATATATATATATATATACAAGAGAGAAAAATGCTCACCGGTGAACTATCTCTCACGAGAATCGGTGAGAGAGTTTTTAGGCTCATCACATGTGATGTGTCCTTAAAATTTGAGCCGTCCATGTGATGCAACACTCTGAAAAACTTTCGAAGCTCAAGTTTTAACCGGACTTAGAACTTTGGTAAGCCATAGGAGAGAAAGAGGGACAAATCAAGGGAGGAAACCCTCTCTCTCTCTCTCTCTCTCTCTCTATATATATATATATATATATATATATATATATATATATATATATATATATATATATATATATATATATATATATCTGAGTGTCCAATACAACTAGGTGCACTGGGGCAATTTTCTTTCCTTATAGCCATCTATATTTTATTTCACTAATTATGCAGTGGAATGGTTGGATTGTGAGATCCATGTGACCTTTTGAGCTATGGCCCATCTAAGGTAAATCCCTCCGGATGATAGGTTCAGATCTCACACGGGCATTTGCCAAACGTGTGAGAAAAGTAAGTCACTGATGAGCTAAAAGACCACGTGGATAACCCATGTGCCACAAGAAAACAATTCAATTGCATGTCGGAGTGTGGATGTAACGGCCCAGCATGACGAGCGGGCTGCTGTCAGCTTGTCTCCAGTGCCCAAAATAGAAGCTTTTATGTCTTTTCTACACCATACGTAAAGATTTGATTGGATAATAGGCCATTGGATAATAGGCCGTTGTTGAAAGGGAGTTGATTAAGTGCGGCTGGGCCTCCCTAGGCCGTTAATTAAATGCTTTGCATCCGGTTAACCTTATCGACTAAAAAACGTCCGAACAAGAAATTCAAGTGGACCCCCTTAAGAGGGGGACAAATTGAGAGGCAAGTGAATTGTCTACTGAGTATGCTTAAGCGTATGAGTAAACTCTACGGGGCTTACCATGATTTATGTCTTTTATTGAAGTCATCCATCCATTTTATCAGCTCATTTTAGGACTTGGACTCAAAATTGAAATATATCCAAAGTCTAAGTGAACCACACTACAGCCTACGGAAACAGCGTGAATTGAACATCTACCCTTGAAAACTTCTCCAGGCCACAGAAGTTTTGGACCAAGCTGATATTTGTGTTTCCCTTATACATGTCTGCGTGACCTAATGAACAGGTTGGATAACAAATAAACATTATTGTGAGCCCTAGGATGGTTTCTAGGGTTGACATCATTATTCCCACTGTTTCTTATGGTCTGGTCCACTTAAGCTTCGGATATGCTTCAATTTTAGATCATGCCCTAAAATGATTTGGAATGATGGACGGTGTGGATAAGACACATACATCCATGTTGGGCCCCACAGTATTTACTCGTTATGCTATGAGAGGGGACGCCCACCTTTGATTTATGTGGGGTGTCATATTGTGTCCAGGAATTCCAGACCCTTGGTCTGTTCTGGATGAATAGTCTGGATCAAAATAAGGCTATTACGAAGATCAATGGGCCCCTGTAAGATTAAGATTGATCATTCCCTCCTACCTTGTTCCCTGTGCTGTGGCCCACCAAACTTCTGGAACCTTCTGATTTTGAGGCCATGGTGTTAACCTGAGAGGGGTCATCTGATGGATGGTTTGGATGTGATACATACCCCATCCGGGCCCCACATCTCTCCGGTACCACCCGAATACTACTGGAGGGCACCTCACTTACGAATCTCATACTTTCCTAGAAGCTCTGCGGGGCCCACTGCAACGTCGCCGATTGGTACTCCCCCAACGGACCTAGCTACAGACGGACGCAGATTAGCTACCGGCAATGTCAGTAGCGGTCTCGCTACCAAGTGACGTCACCAACTTCTGTGGGCCCACCATGATGTATGTATTGTATCCAAACCGTCCATCCATTTGGAGAGATTAATTTAGGGTATGAACCAGGGAATGTGGCAGATCTAAAGCTCAAGTGGATCCCACCGTAGAAAACAGTGGGGGCAGTGACACACACCGTTGCAGCCTTCCTTGGTCCCACCATAATGCTTTTTTAGATCCAACATGCTTGTAAGTTAAAGACAAATGGAATAAGGGAAAACACAAATTGAAAACTTCCGTGGCCCCCAGAAGTTTTTAATGGTAGGCGTTCAATCATCACCGTTTTCTATGGGGGTCTACTTGAGATTTGGATCTGCCTCATTCTTTGTATAGTGCCCTAAAATGATCTCTCCAAATGGATGAACGGTGTGGATACAAGACATACATCATGGTGGGGCCCACAGAAGTTGGTGACGTTACTTCATTGTAACTGTAGAGGTGATCACAAGCCGAGCTGAGCACTGCTCAAGCTAGCTCGTGTTCGGCATGGCTCGGCCTTCGAGCTGGACTAAAATGTTTGAGCTAGCTTGATCGAGCTTTCGAGGGAGTTTGAGCCCAATTCAAGCCAAGTTCAAGCCCGGTAGGCCCAGCCCAAAAGTCGGGCTTAAAGCGGTTTAAAATTAGTCCCAAAGGCAGCCCAAAGCCCCTTCACAGCCCCACTCACTTTTATAGAGAGTTTCATCTCTCATCTTTCTGTTCACTTCCGTTGTGGGACTAAAAAATATATTTTTTTAGTTTTTTACAAGTGAGTAAGCCAAATCAAGCTTCAATCAAGTCGAACTTCGAGCTGAGCTGAATCGAGTTTGGGTTAGCTCAAGCTTTGCTTGAAAATCATTTCGAGCTTGGAAAAATGGCTCGGCTTGGTTCGAATCTAGCCTTCGAATCGAGCCAAATCGAGCTGGTTCGAGCCAAGTCGAGCAAGCTAACCGAGTTGGCTTGGCTTGTGCTCAGCTCTAATAGTAAGTAGCTAATCCACATAGGGTCTTGCTAGTGGGGCCCATCATGATGTATACGCTTTATCCACGTGGTCTATCCATTTTGCCTGATCATTTTAGGGCATGAGCTCAAAAAGGAGGCAGATTGAAAGCTCAAGTGGACCACATTAGAGGAAGAAGTGGGGATTGAAAACCTGGAAAACTTATGAATAGGTTGGATGGAAAACAAACATTATGGTGGGGGCTCAAGAAAGTTTTCAATGGTAGGAGTTCAATCCCCCTGCTTCCTCTGGTGGTGTGGTCCACCTGAACCTTCAATTTGCCCCTTTTTAGGCTCATGCCCTAAATGATCTTTAAAAATAGATGAACGGCGTAGATAAAACATATGCATCATGGTGGGCATCTCGGAACCCTTGACCAGATTGTCCTTCTCTAGTTAGGTCCTGGTGGGGGCAGTACTCAATCCATGTTCGTGATATCCACTTCATCCATCACTTTCGCCGGCCCATGCTAGGAGATGAGTAGACCTAGCAAAATTCAACTGACCCGCTAACTTGACCTGACCTGGTTTTTTCCATTATAGGGTTGGAAAATTTGACCCGAATTTAATTTTTGGGTTGACCTGACCTGACCCAAATTTTTATGGGTCAGGTTACGGTTAAAGGTGACCCAAGCTGACCTGAATCATATAGGGGTTAAGTAGACTATTATATATTGATTTTCTTATTACTTAAATAATATATTTTTTTTTCTCACACACCCTGTTGGAACAGTCCACATGTCTGTCAATTTAATAAACATACACACACCAATGATCACATTTTATGACATGTAGAACTAAAATATCATGAGAATTTTTTTATTTCTAGTGCTCATTTACTGGAGAACCGAAATGGTAGCTAATGGTCCATAAAATAAATTAATAAAATTATCGTAATGGTTATATTTATTTGATTGTTGATAGGAATTTATTGGAAGGTTAAAATGAAAGGATCAAGTGGCTCCATTCCAATAATTGTGTTCACTATTTAACTATTTAAAAAAATTAAATATCAAATGGTCTTATTGATTTGATCCAATGGTCAATAAAAATAGATTGCTAGAGATTAATTGGATGGTTTAGATGAAATATTAAATGTCAATTTCTCTTTAAGTATTTGCATAATAGAAATACTCTATAAAAAAAAGCCTCAGTGTATATATATATATAAAAGCACTTATGTACCTATTAAGCATAGATGGTTTGGTTTTCAACTGAATGCTAGTGTTATATGCATCTAGTTTAGTCTACTAATTAGTTAGTGGATCATTAAAATGTGGGTCAACCCGACCCAACCCGACCCGGTATAATTTGGGTTAGATTAGAGTTGAGGAGTAAACGACCTGACCCAAACCTGACCCAACCCAAACCCAACCCAACCCGACCCGACCTGACCCGACCCATTGCCACCTCGAGACGTGAGCATGAAATTGAGGCAGAACAAACTGTCAATTAGCCTACTCCACAGGCAACAGTGGGGATTGAATGCTCACGATTGGAACATCTGCGGCGGGGGACGATATCTCTGTTTTCAGTTAATCCTTGTGGGAATAACATTATGAACGGTTTGGATGTCATATAAAACATCATGGTGACCTCCGTGAAGGTTTCAATGTCAGCATTAAGGACTGTAGATGACCAGCTTGCGCCATTGTTTTTCAAGGCCCTCGCCCATGAAAATGGGCCGCTCACTTCTCTGCTGAGACCGAACCTTGGATTTGGGCCCATTGCCATCAGTAGCAAGCACCGACGTCAATATGCACGGCAGCATGTCCAGCCCACTTAGCCTTGTCCGGTTTGGACCTATTAGTTTGGGAGCCCCTGCGTCCACACTCTCCACATGCACATTCACATCGGCATGCTTGACATATTGGCACATGTGTAACATCTGAACCGTGTATAAGATGTATGAAACCTTGTAGATTATCTTAAGAAAAAGTAAGGCTATTCCACTTATCAAATAGACGACTCTGGTGGAAAAAACAAAAAAAGAAGAAATAGCTAAAAGAACTTGCCAATGGTTGACATTTAACGTACAAGTATGATCCTGCTGATGAGTTGAATGAGCTGAATTTTTACCAGATCATTTTCAAGGTAAACCCGGGATTACCCACGGTTTGGATTTCCAGTACACATGCCATGTCAGCACGTGTAAAGGTGCACGGGGAATAGGGCGTGTAGAGTTCGACTTTCCCGTAACCCGAGGTTACACGGCTCCCCTTTAACCCGAAGCTCTGTTGGGCCCACAACGATGTTTGTGTTATATCCACCCCATCCATCCCTTTAGCTACTCATTATAGGACATGAACCCAAACATGAGCAAAATCCAAAACTCAAGTGGGCAAGATATGTGAAGATTGAACGTTTACGGTTGAAACCTTACTTGGGATAGTAGAATTTAAAGATAATCCTTGTTTCTATGTTTTCCCTTCATCTATGTGGGAATCGCTTTATGAACGGGTTGGATGGTATCTAAACATCACGGTTGGCCTCAAGAAGGTTTCGACGTTGTATGTCTATATACACATGTTTCCTGTGGTAGGGCCCACTCGAGTTTTGAGTCTCCCTCGTATTTGGGCGCTTGTCTTAAAATGAGCTGACCAAATGGATGAACAGAGTGTATATAACTCAAGAGTGTAGGGCCTTAAGGATCAAAGTAAAGAACTACTTCACTAGGTAGGACCCACCAATATGCTTTAGACAATCCTCTTGTCTGTAAGAACAATTCGAACCAACCAAAAAGTCAACCAAAATCTAAGACGTCCATCATTCTTTGGTTGTATCTGTCCATAGATCGAATGGCTAGGATCGTTTGTAGGAAATTGTACTTCGACAATGGCCCATCCATCACAATACCTGACTATTGGACGGTTTTGATTATCCGTACGCATTCTCCAATTACCAGATCGATGATTCATTTGAATAGTCCCCGTACAACAATATCAGGCTGCAACCTCTTGTATTTATAGCAGCTGAGAGTCTGTTTGGCCACAAAAGGAAAGAAGAAGAAAAACAAGAAGAGAAAAGAATGCACGGGCAACTCTCACACGAGTTAGAGGTAGGTGTGCCTGCAGCACAAGTGTGGGAACTCTACAGCACGCTTAAGCTGGCCCAACTCATCAAGGAACGGCTCCCTTACATGGTAGATAAGATACAAGTTGTAGAAGGTGATGGAGGAAGTCGGCACCATACTCCACGTTACCTTGCCTCCCGGTAAGTTGACTTTGCACTTGCATTCGAACTGATCTCACCATCCACTGTGGGGCCCACCAGATCGCCCAGGGCTACGGCCCACCTTTACCCACAAGACGGTGATTCCGGCGAATCATCGAGTTGAATCCAGATCGTCTGCTCAGCTTCAACAGGATTTTTCTGCTTGGCGACCACCCGAGCAACCACTTGAGCCCTGACTTTCCTAGCACTGCTGCATTATTTTTTCAGCAGCAGTGCTGACAAAGCCAGTGTTGAGCTGGACCAATCAGGTGGTCAGCAAACAGAAAATCCTATTGAAGCGGAGCAGACGATTTGGAATCCATCGAGTCAAGTCTGGTCGTCTGGCTTGGCCATTGATAAGCTATATAGGCAGGCTGAGTAGATTTGAGTTCGTGTCTAACTTATTTACTAAAATAGACCACAATTTCTAATCTGATCTCAAGTCCACCATTTATTTAGCATGGCCTGGACTGCCTCAGAAGCAGGTGGGCCAGTTGATCAGTAGCTAATGGGCCCAATTGTAAGCAACGAAAACTTTTATACATGGTTTGTAATTAATTCAAATTGAATGGGCGAGATAGATCCCACTTAAGATGGTTTGATTAGTCAGAAATCACACTGATTTGATTATCTAACTGTCCGGTTGGAGTGCAAGTATCCATTCAATGAATGGTCTTTTTAATAGGGACAGTTAAGGTTATTTTCACAAAAAGAGTTCTAATCAACAAACTGATCCATCTATTTGTTAGGGGACCATCATAGATTCACCTTTGATAGGAAACCATAGCCATCCCGATCATGGGTTGGAAAACGTATAGTTATAAAATATAAGGTCAAACAAAAGATGCATTGGAATATCTAATTTAGGACCATCTTTTATGGTAGCCTTGGAAATTTGTTTTGGACTTAATGGACAGTTCAGATCAATTGATTGGACTGTTTAACTGAACTGGTGCAACTAGGATCACTATAGCTTGTAAGTGCTTTGAGGACATTTTTGTTTATTAATTAACTACTTTTTCTTGGACCCGGGTTGCTTCCAAGCTTGGGTTGGATCCGAAATTGCATCCATCTAAAAACCAGGTCTGAGTGTAGGTCAGGTTGATGCCCAGAAGTCCCGAATCCGATCATTTAGTAATTCGGGCCCAATTTTATGGTTGGGGCGGAGGTGCATCCGTCCCACCCGAACTGTGGGGCCCACCTTGATGTATGTGACCACATACACACCCTCCATTCGTATTGAAAACTCATTTTAGGGCAAGATCCAAAAATTAAAGCAGGTCCAAATCTCATTAGGACCATAGTACAGGAACAGTAGTAATTGATCATTAAAAACTTCTCGTGTCTCAGGAAAGCTTTACATCTAGATGACATTTGTGTGGTCTCTTCCTATAAGTCTTTGTGATCTTATCAACCGGTTGGATGGTAACGTTTTGTGGTCTCTTCATATAGGCATTTATGACTGTATGAATGGGTTGGATAGCAAATAAATATTCCAGTGGCGGTGTCTTGACTGCTAGCTCAGCTGGAAGATGCCCAGGCCTTTCAACAATAGGTATTAGGTTCGAATGCTAAAGAGACATACTAATTATACTGGTGGCCTTGGACTAAAAAAAAAATAAAAATCCGGTGGGCTCCAAGGAGTTTTAATGGTGATTTCAGTCAAATACCTGTACCGGTTCTTCCAGGGAAAGAAAGTCAAAAGAAAGGAAGAGTTGGTGCGCATCTAATGGAGTGGCTTTGGACAAATCTTCGTCTCGTGGGTCTTCCACATGTCAAGTCCACTCTCAGTGACTAGAGCTGTTCGTGTGGTGGGCCCCACCCTAGATACCACAACAATCAACGATCATAACAAAAGATGCTTTTGTGGGTTCGTTTTATGTTAGTGCCATCTCACGCTCGTCTATCATGGAGAAATTTTGGGATGACAGGATGCGTCCATCACTGGACTACCATGGGCCATGTTCCAAAACTCACACCAGAAGCATGACCATGACCATGACCATCAGCTGGTGGATCTGTGTTTCGTCCCGACTATTTTGTTTCTGACCATGTTCAATACCACCAATAGTTGGTCTTAGATGGACGATCAACATAAATTTTGGATTTCAGTGCTTAGAAGTAGCATTCAACATATGTACGGTTTTGATAATCTGACAATCTCCTGTAGTTGTAGCACTCAACATATGTACGGTTTTGATAATCTGACTATCTCCTTTAGTTGGCAAATCGGATGATGCATGCTCATTGTTAGCCCCTTGTATACATTGATGCACCATCCTCTAACAACTCGAGCTACAGTGGTTGTTTGACCTGGCACAAGAACAGAAGGTCCTTTGGTCAAATTCCGAAAGTAGTAAATATGCCACTGGTAATATATTCTCCACGGGAGGTGTTTATGATGTGGGTTGTAAGTGTCTCTCCACTCTTGCCCGGTATGTTCCGCACGTGAAAGCTCACATTTTTAGAGAAAATAGTTGTTTGATGTTTACAAACAATGTACAGCTCTAATGATCCAACCATCACTGTTTGTGGGCAAATAAGCGGATGCATGCTGATGACTGCTGACCCACCCAAAAGGTAGGGCTGAAAGTTAGGCGGCTTCAACCTCATCGACCTGTGACCAACCCGACATTGGGTTGGGCTTGGGCAGGAAATATCGAACCCGATCTCGACCTTAGGCTATGCAAACACCAACCAGATAAAGCTTGGGTCGGGCTTGGGTTGAAGTCTTGGGTCGCCCAACCCAACCCAACCCAACCCAACCCAACCCAACCTGAACCTAATCTATATGCAAGTTACTTATAATTTTCTTGTACTTTACTTAAGTAAACTTATTAGTTTATATTACTTTAATAAGTAAACTTATGACGTTTAAAATTTGATATGCTTTGAGTATTAAAGGAGTAGTTATCTTATATTTAGCTAATTTGTTTAGAAAAAAAGTCAAGCTCTTAATAAATTATAATAAATAACCATGTACATAATTAATAAAGTCATAGGTACAAAAAATAAGACGTTTATTGAAACATAATAAACTAATTTAATAATGAAGATATTAGCATTTATCAACCCGACGGAGCCCACTTGGATTGAGCTTGGGTTGAGAATTCCCAACCCGAGGTTTGGTTGGGTTAGGGTTGAGGTATAAGAACCTTGGGTTGGGTTAGGGTTGAGGTATAGGAACCTTGGTTTGGTTAAGGTTGAGCACCAACCCGACCCAACCTTGCTCGACTTTCAGCTGTACAAAAAGAAATCCTTAATTTTTCACAAATTACAGGTGGGCCTTCTAGATCATCCTGTCCATGTGAGTTTTGGTGTCAGGTCATCTATACAGATAAGATCAATGGTTTCGATTGTAAGGGATGGTGGTCTTATACGGTAAAGATTGGGGACAACTCGAAACTTGGCCGAGTCATCAGGAAACGTGGTTCTACGAGTGATTTGTCCCTGTTTAGGGCTGACTCGAATCAACTCATTAGCTCAGTTGACTCGACACGAATGGTGAGAGAAAAAGACTTACGAAGGCCCAACCAAACCAGTCTAAAATCTAGGCCCACATAAACCAAGGCCGAACCCGGGGCTTAAAAAATCTGGGTCTAAACATAACTCAGACCAGTCCATCCAATTTAACCCGGAGCTTAAAAAATCTGGGCCTAAACACAACCCTGACCAGTCTATCCAATTCAAAATCTGGGCCCAAATAGCCCAAGCCCAAGCCCAGCCCATCGATCACTATAAAGCGGGCCTCACCATTCCTTGACCTGTGTATCAAGCATCACGCGATGCCGTAGTATCAATTTATTCCCCTTTTGTCTATGACCGTCTACATGAAGGCCATTGGTTGAACGGTTAAGTCATCTTTGGGGCTACGGTCTATCTACGGTGGGAGATTGTCTCTCCGAGACAAGTTAGTTGATCTCCTGACGACACGCTTGTAGAGGTGGTAATGGCTGGGGTCGGGTCAGGTTCGGGTTGGGGTCATTTTCACCTCAACCCTAACTGAACCCAAATTGAATTCAGGTTGGATTTTCCCAACCCTTACCCAACCCAAATTAAACCAGGACGGGTCAACTCTTAATGATCAACTAACTAATTTGTAGATTAAACCAGATTCATATGTAACACCAGCATTCAATTGAAAACCAAACTGTCTATGCTTAATAGGTGTGTGCGTGTGTAAGCTTTTTTTTATAAAGTATTTCTATTACACAAATAGTGGAAGAGAAATTGACATTTAATATTTCATCTGGACCATTCGTTTAATGTCCAAGAATTTTTTTTTTTTTAACCATTAGATCAAACCGACAAAGACCATTTGATATTTAATTTTTTAAATAATTAAATTGTGGACACAATTATTGAAATGAAGCCATTTGATCCTTTCATTTTAACCGTCCAATAAATTCCTATCAACAATTAAATAAATGTAACCATTAAGATAATTTTATTAATTTATTTTCTGGACCATTAGCTACCATTTTGGTTCTCCAATAAATGAGCACCAGAAATTAAAAAAAAAAAAAATTCTCATGATATTTTAGTTGTACATGTCATAAAATGTGATTATTGGTGTGCACATGTTTATTAAATTGACAGACATGTGGACCGTTCCCAGTAGCGTGCGTGAGAAAAAAACTATGTATTATTTAACTAATAAGAAAATCAATATGTAATAGTCTACTTAACCCCTATATGATTTGGGTCGGGTTGGGTCACCTTTAACCCTAACCCGACCCATAAAAAACTAGGTTGGCCTGGTCAACTCAAAAATTGAATTCGGGTCAAATTTTCTAACCCAAAACTGGAAAAAAATGGAGCTATGCTAGGTTAGCGGTACGGGTTGAATTTTGCCAGGTCTACACGCTTGCCATAGATCCCGAGCATTACCATTCCCAACCGATGAATGGGCCATACACCAAAATAATCAAAGTTGATCAGTTGATCTGGGCGGTCAATTAAACGATATTTACCATACCCTTCCAATCCTGATTGCCAATACTCTACCAATCTGTCTCTAGGATTATCTGACTGGTGTGATTTTTACGCTGCCGCCCATCTACGATGAGTAGATGAATGGTCAGGATTCTATATATGTGCGTGATGATAAGGTCGTGATGGAGCAGATAGTGGATGTGGTCCAATTCTCGCAAGTGGGGCCTGTCGTTAGGTGATCAGAACTGCTGACTGGATAGGCCCCACAAATGCATTTGAAAATTTTGCAGCACACCCCATCCATGATCAAATCCAGTAGATCAACGTACGGTTTAGATCACCTAAATGCATTTGATGTTCGGATTTCTGTTGTTATGCTAGGAATGCCGTTTGGCTTTTACAAAGAGAAGTTTGTGGAGATCGACAACCAGAACCTTGTGAAGGTGGTGGAATTGATCGAAGGTGGACATCTGGATATGGGATTTCGGGTGTATCGGATCCGTTTGGAGATCCTGGAGAAAGATTGTGGTACGTCCATCATAAGATCGACTACAGAGTATGAAATAGACGATGAGTTCGCCGCCAATGAAACTCTCGTCTCTAATCAAGCACTAGAGGTCATCGCCGAAGTTGCCGGCAAAGTATCTCATCGAAAAAAAATCTGAAGTGTGCAATGCTTAAATTCAGTGGCTTTTCACGACTTATGCCGCGTTTGGATGCACTATATTGAATCTCAACAATCCGCAATCAATTTGCAAATGATCAAATTGTAATTAGTTTCATCGTTATTCCTACTACTCCAAATTATAATTTTGTTGTCTTTCAAAGACGCCATTATGATTTCGTGTCTGATTGAATCATGTAGCCAAACGCATCCTTAAGCTTGTCTTGAAACAAAAGTCAATTTCCTTGTGTGCTTTCACTTTAAAAGCCTATTTAAATTGCGATTTACATTAGTAATGTATCAACAGACTTGTGAAATTATGACTACATCATGAAAATATTGTATGTACCCTGCTCACCCATGCATCTAGTGAGCACCACAATAACAACAAGATATGCCTACAAAATCATGTCCATACAATCATTAGGTGGGGCACACCATGGAAAATAATGGACATCCACTAAAGAACTTTAAAATTCATGCAGTGGCTAGTGTGATATTTTGACGGGCTTATGTCTAGGGCATCCCACTTTCTTGCGACCCTTGCGGAGGCGCGAATTCTGTGCACAAACCTGAATCATTTTTATAGAAGACACGTCCTCTTTTCTTAGAGGTGGATGTCCATATTTTAATATTTTTAATACAAAAATTCAGAAATATAAAGTATTGATTTTTGCATTTTAAAAAAACAAAATAATTACAAGTTATAAAGTAAAATATATAAATTTAATGCATAATATGTTCTAAATGTTATGAAAAGTTAGGTTAAGGATTAAACTGTAATCTCATGCATTGGGTCCACCATGATGCACTGCATGGTGTCCAATGCAGTCATCATGTTCCATATTCCTGCAGGGTATTGTGCTTTTACATTCTTATTTTTTACATATGAAGAATTAATACTCCTGCAGAGTACGATGTTCCATACACATGTATACTACCACTTCAAAACGTACATACCATACATGTACCTCAATCTAAATGTCCAAGTCATGGGACAGCATAGTAGATGGGTTATGACCCAAAAATCATGCTGAATGGATGGCTCTAACTCATTGATTGGTACCTTTGAAGTGCATGGGCCAATCTATCCTAACCATTCCATCAAAGTTTGTAGTAGAAGTTCCAAAATGAATGGACAAACAAGGTATTGAAAATATATTTTGCATTTAACATAGAAATGATAAAACTGATCCCTGTCCATGCTTATATAGAAGATATGAGAAATTGTTGTATACAAATCTCAGTGTAGCTTTGATGCTGCAAGTTGCGTTTTGAAAATGCATGCACATAAAAAAAAAAAACCGACGCAAATAGGATATTATGTCTAAGAATGCAGAATGCATGTATTGATAAGCTACACGCGTGAATGGTTGCTAATAAGGATTTTTTTATTGAAGAGATGGTTAGAAACAAGAAAAAGGATGCAGAACAATACAATTAGGCCTGCTGCGGAGTTTCAACAAGAGCTCTCGGTCTCGAAAACCATCAGGGTGAAATTCCCGCTGCTGACAGCACCAATGGGTGCATTGCATGACTGACTGGGTGGGTGTGTTGCACAATTGACTCGGTGGGTGGGTTGCACGACTGACCCAAAAAAAAAATAGGCCCACCAATGCACTGGTTTAGGTAATCGGTCTTTTAGCTAAGTGTTTGGGTTGGGTTTGAGCATGCTTTTTACTCCCATAAGACAGACTTGGGCTTATGTATAAAAGCACGAATAATTTTGGGCCGACTTGGGCGACCTTCTGCTACTCTCGGCCTGACCCAATCCAATCTATGTCCAAATATCTCTAACACATGCGCACGCCCCATCACACACATTAATTATAGGGCTTAGATGTGGGCTCTTGGCAACTGCTTAATGAGAATGAACATGTGAGATAGAGACATTAAGTTTGTTGGAAGAACTCATCCGTGTTGGGTTTGTTCCACATGACTAGAGGCTGGGGAGATTGTTAGGCTATATATTGTGAAGAGACCCCTTAATAATGACTAGTCGTTTTGAGGTCGAATCGGCCCAACAAGTTGTATCAAAGCTGGCCAGCTAAGCCAGTATGTGGTAGCACCCACACCTGTGAGCGAGTGGGGTAGTGCCTGAGAGCTCAGGGAAGGCAATGCTCGGGAGCCCCTATCTGCCCACACCCAGAGCCCATGAGCGAGGGGGGTAGTGCCCGACCTCCCTGAGAGGGCAGTGCTCGGGAGCCCTTATCAGCTATAGAGGGGGGGATTGTTGGGTTTGTCCCACATCGGCTAGAGGCTGGGGAGATTGTTGGGCTATATATTGGGAAGAGGCCCCTTAATAATGACTAGCCATTTTGAGGTGGAACCGGCTCAACAATCCAAACCTCTAGAAATTAGTTTTGACCTTTTAGGTCATAGATGTATTTATGTACATAGGTCATATGAGATGTACAATTTAGTGATTTACTTAAATGTAATTGCAATTTTTTTTTTTTTTGATGTAACCAAGGCTTAAATAATTTAAAATTTCCGTTTTAGTTTTATATTTGACATGTGAAGTGGTCATGGGCCAAGCGAGGCTGCTCATAGGCACATGCACTATCAAATGGGGCAAGCATAGGCAACTTTGGGATTTTATTTTAGGCAACGTCCAGGTTACGGCAGACCTAGAGAATTTTTGGGAGAGATTGGGCAGCATAAAGCCCAACCTATTGACAACTCTGATTAACAAAATTGGCACAGAATACATTGCAATTCAATAGCCATGTGTGCATACGGTTGTACCAAATATCACGATATTTGACCATCAATATGTCTAATCAGATGCAAAATATGATGATATTTCACGATAATATTTGGCTACCAAATTTACACTAGAAAAGAGTTGAAAGTTATAAAACTAACCTAAATTAACACTACATTCAGCATGAGCCAACGTAAGAACTAAATTACTAATATGGTTGAAACTGAAAGAGATGGAATGTCACAAAAAAATAAAAAAAAAGAAGAAGAAAGAAATTAAAACTCACATTTAGGGTCGCAATTGATTTGTTTAAAACACAAAATGATGAGACATGAAATTGTTGAGGGTTAGCTACATAAATTCTCTTCTACCATTTCACTCTATCAAGGGTTAGATGTATAATTAGACCATAGTCATCCAGTCTTTCTTACTGCCTCGCGACACATTTGTTTGGACCTTCCCTTGTCCTTTGGTCTGTATGGCCAAAAAAAAAAAAAAAAAAAAAAAATTAAGTAATTGCACCATAAAATAATTAAAAAAAAAAACCTTGCAAATATATCGCAACACATTTTTGATGACATACATAATGTAGTCCATTGCAAGTAACATAAATAAATTTGAAATTCAATAAGATAGACAATATGAGACAAAAAATTAATAATAAATGGAACATAAAATTTTGAAAATAAATCTCAAAATAAGAAATGAACATAAAATATGGTCCATGTAAGAAATAAAACATGAAATGCAAAATAAAAAATAAAAATAAAAAGAATTAAAACAGAAAAAATTTAAAATAAGAACTATAAATTTAATAATAAATGGAACATAAAATTTTGAAAATAAATCTCAAAACAAGAAATGAACATAAAATATGGTCCATGTAAGAAATAAAACATGAAATGCAAAATAAAAAATAAAAAGAATTAAAACAGAAAAAATTTAAAATAAGAACTAAAACATAAATTTATAGGAAAAAAATGGCCCATGCAGGTCTCAAACCTGCGACCTTCGCGTTATTAGCACGACGCTCTAACCAACTGAGCTAATAGGCCAACTTTTTTTAATTGTTTTTTTAATATTCATAAATATAAAATTAAAATCTAATGGACAATGTCTGAACTAGAGGTGGGCAACAATCTGATCCGAGTCGAACATGGACCAGATTGGACTGTTCAGCTACTTAAGTGGGTGTGTTCGAACAATGTTCGAACAAACATTCGAACAGGGTGGCTCTATTCAAACTTGGTTGGTCTGGCCAAGCCATGTTCGAACGTATGGATTTCGGACAATTTTATGAGTTTGAACAAGTTCGAACAATTCCCTTTTTTTATTATTATTATTATTTGAAAATATTTTTTCTCCTATTGAATAGTGAATACTAATTTGCTCACAAACTACAAATTACAAGTTTCATCCACGAACGCAGGGTGGCTAGTGACGTGAACACCAGCTAGCAAGCTGGTGTCAAAGTTTTATAAGTCCCACCATGATGTATTTGTTTTATCAACTCCATCCATCCATTTGTACAGCTCATTTTGAGGCATTAAACAAACAATGAGGCAGATACAAAGCTCAAGTGGACCACGCCACAAGAAATAGTGAGGAGAATGATGTCCACCATTGAAACCTTCTTAGGGACCACAGTATGTTTATTTGTCATCCAACCATGATGCCCCTCTCCACACACACACACACACACACACACACACGAATGAGTTGAGTCGAGTCGATTAATATTTGAGTCGAGTTCGAGTTTAAGTTGAGTCGAACAGGGCTGTGATTGAAATCGACTCGATTTTTTTTTTTTTTTCAAACAAACCCTGTGTATTCGAACACAAAGACTTTCTTTTCGAACAAAGTTTTATCGAGTCGATCTGAGTCAATCCAAACAATCAAACTTGATTCGTGTCTAGCTCTAGTTTGAACAATAGCATCTCCTGCGCATACCACTTCACCATAGCCCAACGCCTACCTGCAATGATGTCAGGCCCACCATGATGATCATGCAACATCCACACCGTCTATCCATTTTTCCATATCATGTTAGGATATGACCCCAAAAATTAGGTAGAAAAAAGATTTAAGTCGGCCAAGCCACAGTATATATACATTGGGGATTCAACACTCACCATCGAAACCTTTGGGGAAATTTGTTCTTTTTATGCATGTTTGGTAAACATGCACTCACCTAAGCAATTGTCAAGAAACACTTCTAGTGAGTTGTTTCTTGAGAATCAATTGTCCAATTTATAAGCAATGCAAAACAGGCCCTAAATGACCACTCATCAGATGGGCCACAAATATGTGATAAAAGCGAACGGTTAAAAGGTAGGAAGAGCTACCATCCCATTCCGCATACATGTGTGGCCCAACTTCCGAGTTTTCTGTATTGACGCATTCATCAAGAGGCTCACATATGCACAGCTGCAAGTAGCTCCGCGCGCGCGCGCGCGCACACACTATATATATTGTGTGTGTGTGTGTGTGTGGGGGGGGGGGGGGGGGGGGGGGGGTCCAACTAACAAGTTTTCTTGATCGACACATACATCAAGAGACCAACATATGGACGGCTACAAATAGCCTTCCTCAGGTTAAGATGACAAAATTCTAAGACATTGGAAACCCTCATCTAAGTGCTCGTACAGACACATGTGAGTTTCACATGACTCAATGCTACTATATATCCATGAAGTAAAGGCACTTCTGGAGAGACCCACAGTTGTGGGAGACATGTTTGGGACCTTAAAAAGGGAGATTCCAGTGTAGATGGACGTGTCTCTACGTACCTATACATGGCTGCACCGCTGGTGATTCTGGACCGTTCATCTGGTCAATGATCAAGGTATGAAAATCACATTGGCTGAACTATCTTACGTACTTTTTGTCTAATTGATGACCTTTGATCTTGTCCCTGCAGCCCCCAGCGGAAGGTCTAGATTCACACGTAGGTTTACACATGTAGTTTTTTCAACGAGTAATTAATCGGCTGCATGCCTGGGCCGGCATGAGTCATTTCTTGCCGAATATTAGACCCGTTTAAGTGGGGGCCAGCATTAGGCTCGAGTCTACCTAAGACCCAATAGGTCATTCCAGCTTGGCCCAAATATTTGTCTAGCAGGCTTGGAAGAACCAGTGATGATTTTTTCTAGTCAGCTGGGCCTGGAGTACTTCAGATGTATGGCTCAAGTATCATGAATCTCTCTGTTGTTGGGTGCGTTTCACACAAACCTTCGGATCTCGCCCCAATACGCTAGAATTATGGACTATGATAATGAAATGATCAAGAATAAACATTCATCCACACGACACACAAGGAGTTTTTATGTGGAAAACCTTCGAAAGAGGTAAAAACCATGGGCCCTAGTCCAGATCAACAATCCACTATCTCAGAGAACTGTTACAACCGATCACAAGCACACACCGCTTGGATCAAACTTCTTCACCCACACAGGGATGGATAAATAATAAGAGAATAACAAGAGTAGAGCGATCTCACCGATCCCGAGGACGTAGAAGCTCTGAGAAGACGGTTGCGCAAAAGAACTCCTCTTCAAGCAACTTCTCCCTTCTACAAGCTTCCTCTCTCTCTCTCTCTCACTTTGGATGTGCAAACACACTAATGGGATAACCTAATCCCGTTTTGGAACTCCTTAAGTAGAAAACCGGAAGAATTAGAACCCAATAAGGAAACTGCGTACAAGCAGTCCGCGCAGGGTCGGGCGCCCAGTCACTAGACCTCCGGGCGCCTGTCCAACCCAAAAAACGTCCAGCGTGAAATCCTGAATAAAAAAAAGCAATTTCGGGCGCCCGGACCAACATGGTTGGGCGCCCGGTCACCAGACCGCCGGGCGCCCGACTGTTGTAAAAACATTCCAGTAGGTCTGCTGCCACATATGGTGGAATTTCGGTCGCCCGACCAGAAATTGGTCCGAGCACCTGACCTCACCAAGTTTGCACCTTCTCTCCTCTGTAGGAGGAAAACCCCATCATCTGCAAGTGTACGTGGGTTCTCAATTCGAGCGAGTGAGGCCCATAGTTTTGTAATCTTGATCATTGATCTCTTGTGCCCTGACATGGGTGAATAAAAATAGAGCAACGGTCCACATTTAACTGAAAACATCCAAATGTGGTGGCTGGAACTAGGAAAATTTTGGAGCATGTCTACGTATTCTCAGTTACAGTCCTTGTTTTGGGCAGGCCTTAGCCGATGTTGATGACACTAGGACCGAATCTTTTTTAGGGCCTACTTCGTGTGGCCAACCCTAGGCCAAACTGAACCCAGGTCCGTGTAAACCTCACGGCCCAAGCTCTTATAGGCTCACTGTCTGTTTCGGTTTGGCACCGAGAATGGTGATTGAGAATAGAGGGTGACTTGTCCTGGTTGGGCCAAGTCTCTGTTGAGGGGTGTGGCTTTGCTGCATCCCTGATCATGGGGCCCACCTTGATATAAATGCCTTATATCCACTCCGTCCATCTGTTCTGAAAACTTATTTTAGGGCACGGTTCAAAAAATTAAGTAGATCCAAATCTCAGGTGAGCCATAAAAGAGCAAACAGTGGTAATAGATCATTAGAAACTTTTCGTGGGCCAAAAAAGTTTTGGATTAAGCTAATACTTGTGTGGTCTCTTCATCCAGGTCTTTGTGGCCTTATCAACAGGTTGGATGGAAAATAAACATTTCGGTGGCCCCATGAAGTTTTAAACACCTAAACTAGTGTTGCCTCATGTACAAAGCTAATGACATCCCAACATTTTTTTAATGGACGCACCCCACACTCACGCCCTAGTGGGATTTCACCACCGATAAGTACTTGAACCTCACACGTCGTGTTGATGCTCCTAAGAGTTGACCATTGAGGCAAGGATTTCTTTATCCCTTGTATGTGTACATGAATATGTACACATGCATATGGTGAAGCCTAGTTCGTTTAGGACTTTGTCACCCTGGTGTGGTTTATAGAATGAGCATAGGTAGAGAGGTATTCTACTCAAGTAATCTTTTGATCTATCTAAGGAGCATGGAAATTTAATTGTTCACTGTTTTATTTTTCCTTTTTTTACTTTTTTTTTTATAATTTCTTTTAGTAATTACAACATAAAGTAACACGCAAGAGGTGAATGACAGGATAGTAAATGACCAATAGATATTGGATTATAAAATGTAAATGCAGGCAAGCATACGGGACAATGGGTACTGAATTACAGAAAAGTAACGAGACTAAGTATGAATGGGAGACGTTAGCGTTAGTAAGTCGACAGTCAGCAAGGACCAATGTGTATTGGAGTGTAAGAAAGTAAACAGGATTGGTATCACATTGGATTAAGCTAAAGTTAAAAAAAAAAAAATCGAAAATCTTTATGCTTCTTATTGGGCCTTATCTAGTGGCTAACAATTCCTCAGTGGACTTGTTGGTTATGTGAACGCGCTCTAGCATGCATGTGCACTCAGCTACCGTGGCAATGTCATGTTTTGGTAGATTAGTTGGAATTACTTTTGTTATCTTGGTTGTACAGTATTATAAAGGTGGCTTAAATATACATTTACGTTGAAGTCACCACTAGCTTAAACAAGTTCCAGATCTATGACGAGCTACATACAGTAGAATAGCTTCGGATTAGAGAAATCATTCTGAGTGACTCCACAATCTTATTTGCAACCTTAGATTCTTGGGTACGAACTTTAGTTATAGAAAAGGAGCATCATCTCTCTCACGGGATAACTACTCCGAATCCACAGAGCCTTCTGGAAATCTTCAACTTCCTTAATTTCGAAGGGGCACTCGAATCCACGAGTAAACAGAGAAAATTCTCAAGAGTTGTATTAAAAAAATCGAATAATAATGTCTAACATGAATTAAAAGAGTATTTATAACCTACGTCTAGCAATAGAAATTCTAAAGTGTGTAAATCAAGAGTCCTAAACGAGTTTGGAAATAAGAAATTCAAAAAATATAAAGTTTTATAATTTTTGTGTGAAACTACGCATCGCGGGGAGACCTGGTCGTAGGAGGTCGGCGACCGGTCACAGATGAGCGTCGACTGGTTGCGGGCCCTTGGCGACAGGTCACCCAGGGTGCCCAACTAGTCTAGTAAGCTAGACTGGAATCCCAGCCTAACTTTGACCGGTCGACCGATTGCTCTAGGCTTGCGACCGGTCGACGGATGTTGTCGACTTGTGATTTTCTCTGGATCTTCTACTCCCTCCTTGACTCCTTTCTTTGGTCCATCTTGACCATGTAGAGATCAGCAATCCCCTCTACATCAGTCCCCCTCCTTTAAAAGAACTCCACCTTGAGTTTTCTTTCATCTCTTACTCGTGATACTCAAACAACTCAACTACATTGAATGTGCGGGAGATCTTGAACTCTTCGGGAAGGTCGACGACATAAGTGTTGTCATTCAGCTTTCTGAGGATCAGCACTGGTCCAATCTTCTTTTGCTTCAACTTGTTATACGTGCCGGTGGGGGAGTGTTCTTTATGTAAATGGACCATCACTTGATCCCCAACCTCAAACACTTTTACTTAACGATGCTTGTCCGCGTCTTTCTTGTATTTCTTATTCGATTCCAACAACTTACTCCGTACTTCATTGTGTGTTTTTGTGATCCACTCAGCCATGTTCTTAGCGGCGATGCTCATTCCTAGTGGGTTGGGCATGGGAACCGAGTTGAGAGTGTGACGGGAAACTCGTCCATAGATGATCTAGAATAGAGACTCCTCTGTGGATCGGTTCACCATGTTATTGAACACGAACTGGACTTAAGACAGGGCTAAGTCCCTGTAACGCCCCGGATTTTCGCAACCCGAGTTCTAGACTCGTATACCAAAAACCCGGGCGTTAGACTATGAAGAAAACTCACATTTCCTTCCATTTCTAAGTATCATTCCAAAAAGGGCGTTCACAGGGGAAAAATAAAACCAAGCACATAGGAAAGACATAACATATACGACAATAAGTCTAAGTGGTGCCCATAA
This sequence comes from Liriodendron chinense, assembly GCA_003013855.2. Classification (NCBI taxonomy): domain Eukaryota; kingdom Viridiplantae; phylum Streptophyta; class Magnoliopsida; order Magnoliales; family Magnoliaceae; genus Liriodendron; species Liriodendron chinense. The sequence continues at coordinate 4,282,892 of PVNU02000637.1, read as the reverse complement.
AGATTATACAAACCAAATGTCTCGACATCTATTCCAAGATACAGAAATGAAACAATCTAAATATATCCAACGTAAATTAGAATACAGTAATTAAATAATTCTCAATCATAAACCAATTTAAATAACTATTGTCAAAATGCAAAGACATTCAACTCTTCTTTGGACAAACGCAATGTATTGTTATCCCCGATCTCATCATCCTGCTCTTCACCAACAGTACCTGTATATTATTCAAATCATCTGCACCAACTATACAGTTGAAATATAACAGCATAAGTGACCAGCTCAGTGTGAAGTCCCCTAAAGATTATAAACCAACACATTAATAAAGAAGAATAAAAAAAATGTACAAAACATCCATGATGCAGTCTTTCTTAAATGTATGAATGCATGCACATGTCCCTCAGCCTGGGGATGCACATCCAGCTGGAAAATGTGGTCTGGAAGTCACTAAGGACACACATCAGCCTCACAATGCAAATCCATCAATTGGTGATCCGAAAGTCACAAAGGACACACATTGGCCTCACCCAGTGGTTTGAAAGTCACTAAGGACACACATCAGCCCCACAATATCATGAGTGGTCATCACCAGCAAGAATACCAAAGGTACGTGCTCTCAGTGAATGACACACTCTATGGTGGTTTAGAGCCAGCGAAAATACCTCGAGGGTACGTGCTCTCAGCAACCAGATCGCCCGACGGTAATATGGCTCGTCACCACACGTCGCGTCTATGCCATGATATGCATGATTAAACCAACCATTATTATTCCAATTTACAATCAAACCAATTATGTCATTCCCTTACAACTAGTGGCCTTTCATCACAATAATTCTCCAAAATATTTCCACACGAGTCCAACTAGGGATATAATCAATAATTTATCTCACAGGACCATTAGTCCATCAAGTCCATTGGGAATCCCAACAACTCATCTCAATAGGACATTCAGCTCAACGAGTCCATATAAAGATATCATAAAAAAAATATTTCCATACTAGTCCAGTTAGGGGCATAATTAAGATCTCATCTCATTTAACATTTAGTTCAACAATTCCATCTAAGGACACCATCAGGAATCTTTTCAATAAATCGCTTCCAAAGGCTACCAGTTTAAAGTCTCATTAAATATAAGTGATCGCAACTATTCAAATTCATATTCCACTTTCACATTCCAATATGAGAAATGAAAATGACTAATTCCAAAATTTGTAATTAATTCACAGTTATAAAGAAATTCACATATAACAAGATTAAACATATGATTTATGGCAAAATCAAACAATAGAGGTAATCATGAGACAGTAAAATTTTCAGTCATATATAGATAAAACTATTACTTAATTAACATGAAGGCGGAAAGCTCAAGGGAAGGAATCATCACCTTAAGAATCGAAGCATCTTTCAATGTTGCTTGAAGCATGTACACGCTCGCTAGAATTCGACCCTACCATGTTTTAGACCATTTATGCGGTTAGATTGTCATATCCATAATTTATACGGTTAAGATCGACCCTATGGTGGTGGCTCTAAATTCAAGTTTTAGGGTTTAAATGACTTATTTAATATTTTATGAAGGTGGTGGATTCTATGAATGTGACCCCACGTAGATTTTTAATTAAACAGACTTTACATGCATAAATGGTTTTGGGCTAAGTTTGGGTCCAATTTGTGATCACAAGGGGCCATCTTCTAGAGAAATAAAATGACCACTTCACAGACCAATGTATGGTCTTCAAAACTCATAAGACGGATCCATTTGTTTGAGTGTGTACAATTTTTAACAAAGGCCCAAACATGAGTACTTGGAGTTATGCAGAAATGGTAGTGCATAAATGATTTTGGCCCAACTTTGGGCACATACTGCCATCAAACGGGGCCACCCTTTAGCATGCAGTTAAGTGCCCCGGGTAGAACTATGAATGATCTCCAAAACCCATAAGGTAGAGTCTACTAGATACGTACAGATACTTTTTTGTGCAGGGCCAAACATAAGCACTTGAAATTTCTGCACAGAAATTCCTACACAACTTTGCCCGACCCCATTTTAGAACTTAATTTTTTATCATGTGGGGTCCGCTTTGGCCCAAGTAAAATGTCATCGTTGTAGCCACACATACAATATTCAAGGTCCAAAATGGTGGTCTCTACATTGCTCCCACGTGGGGCCCATAGCCCAAAACACTAAAATTCAACGGATTGTATTATTTCTTCTGGCACGGCTCACTTGAGATCTGGATCTTCTTCATTTTTTGGCCCCTGCCCTAGAATAAGCTGGAGGAACAGATGGACAGCGAGGATTAAACACATACATCAAGTTGGACCTCACAAGTTAGGCCCTGCTTGGACAACGTGCTAGGCACGCTGCCTGGCAGCGTACACGGGCGTGGCCCCACGAGTTCTCTTGTCAGGCTGATATTTGTGTTTTTCCTTCATCCTAACCACGTGTGGCCAGAGAACAGGTCACATGTTACCCTACCCAGATTGGGCGGCAAATAAACATCGCAAATGGGCCTGGGAAGTTTCAATGGTGGACATCACTACTCCCACTGTTCTTTGTGGTGTGGCCCACCTGAGACTTGGATATGCCTCATTCTTGGGCCTAATAGTTAAAATGACTGGACAAAGCAGTTGGATGGTCTGGATCCAAGATATACATAAAGGTAAATAATATTCGTGTGGCTTTTGAATCAACTAACATTTGTATTTTTTATGTAGGGACGTCAACATCCACGCTGTTTCAACGGTGGGTATTGTTACCATTGTTTCCTATGGCGTGTTCGGTCTATGATTTGAATCTTCTTCATTTTTGGGGGCATGCCCTAGTTTGAAAAAAAAAAGATGGATGGATTGGATTAGACACAAACATCAAAGTGGGTTACACGAGTGGGAGCACCACTTCTACTGTTGGTAACGTCAACTCACTATGTTTGCATGCAGCGTACTTTACGCTGGGTCTCTTTTGTTTTTATTTTTATATTTTTGATACATACGTGGGGTTCACTTGGAAGATCCACTCCGTCCATTGGGTTGGCTGGATCATCTTGGTCCTAATGAGCCCTAAAAGGGATAGGTTAGCTGGAAAACCAACATCACAATAAGCCCTGGAAAGATTTCTACGGTTGGAGGTAAATTCTCATTATTTAAGTAGTGTGGCCCACCTAAACTTTCGTTCGGCCTGAGTCTTCAGATCATGCCATAAAATGGGTTGTTGAAATGGATGAGCAGGGTGGACCTCACACATACATCATAGTGTGGGCTGTTGTGGGCCCCACAGTCTTTTGGTCCAAGAGAGATGAGGGATGTCCTCTTTGTCCAGGGAAGGACGTCACCCCATAACTGGACTATTTCCTTTTATTATTATTATTATTGTTGTTGTTGTTGTTGTTGTTATTATTTTTATCATTATTATTTATTTGTAATATATATATATATATATATATATATATATATATATATATATATATATATATATATATATATATATATATATAGTGGGGCCACAATCTGAACCGTCCATAGATCTACTTCATCCTTGGGTCCCCAACCCAAAATGATATGGTCAAAGGGTTGGGACGGCTTGGATATAACATGTACATCATGGTGGGGCCCATGATCAGTGGGTCCCACAGATAGTTTGGATCAAGCTAATCTTATATTATCCCTCCATCCAAACGTGTAACCCCTTTGTAGAGTTAGGATTTCATGCATGTACAAAGGTGGGGCCACATTGGGGTGGCCCACCTCATCATCACCACCACAATCATCATCTAAGCAAAATTAACATAAAAAAAATACAAAGTTGAGTGAAGAGGGTGTACTCACCTTGATCTCCTTGATCAAAGGTCGATCTTGACGGTTGAAGTGGATGGATGGTTGAGATAGAATGGGAGGTTGATGATGGCCCACCAAAATTGCCACACACTCTATCTCTCTCTTGATATAAATGGATGAAAGGAGATGGAAGAAGGGAGGTTAGGGTATGCACGTTCCCCCTTCTCCCCCCTTTATAATCTTTTTTTTTTTTTTGTAATAAATGAAGGGATGGTAGAGGACGTGGGGGCATGGTTGAGGAATGGGGATGTCATCATGGCACCCCATCATTACACCTCTCTCTCTTTTATTATTTATTTAATTTTTATTAATTTATTCATTTTTTTGTGTAATCACTAAGTGTAATAATTACAAGGGAGGGAAAATGATTGCCTGAGAGACAGTGTAGTTGGCCCCACATTGGGTGGCCCCACATGAGTGTGCACAATCACATTTTTTTGGGTGTTTTGATTAAATGTCCATATCTTTGTGCTCGGGTATCAGATTGATGCACTGTTTTCGCCGTTGCGATCGTGAGGACGGCGCGGTCAATATGACAGAGGTTTCAGGATCTCAAGACTTCGGTCATTTGGGTGCGAACTACGCACTGCCAGTCCGAGGCACCAGGAGTCGCGCACACACTGACGAAAGAGTCACGGAAGGGCATTACACATACACATATACTTTGGATTCTCGTGGTAACACCCGAGTACAAAAAAGTACTGGGTGTTACAGTCCCACTGCTTCAACTTGTCCCCTGAAATGCAACGTATAAGATTGCCTAAAGTTCGGTTCACAACTTTAGTTTTCCCATCAGTTTGTGGATGATACGCACTACTAAGCTGAGATTGGGTCCCGAATCGACTCCTCAAAATCCGCCAAAAGTGACTAACGAACTTTATATCATGGTCAGATGTGATGGTCTTTGAAATATTGTGCAATCTCACAATCTTTCAGAAGAAAAGATTGGCTACATTCTTTGCGTTGTATGTCTTCTTGCACGGGATGAAGTGAACCATTTTCGAAAACTTGTCTACCGCCACGAACATGACGTCCATGCCGTGTTGTATTCGTGGGAGACTCAGAACAAAATCCATAAAAATATCTTCCCAAGGACCCTCTAGTACGAGCAACAGAGGGTAGAGTCCGATGTTTTGAGAATGGCCCTTGAAAGCTTGACATATATGGCACCGTTGCACTATCCTTCCCACATCTCGACCTAGACAAGGCCAATAGTAACGCTCCTCCACAAGAGCCTTCGTCTTGTCACGGCCCAAGTGGCCTCCAAGCTTACCACCATGGAGCTCAAGTATAAGCTTCTCCCCCAAGGAACATTGAGGGATACACAATCGATTCCTGTAAAACAGGAACCCCTCTTGAATATGAAATTCTCCCGGGTGGCCTTCCTTGCTCCGCAGCCACGTATCCTTGAATTCCTCATCTTCAGCATATAAATCCTTAAGGTGATCGAAACCGACAACCTCAATACTCATGGTGACAAGAAGATCAGCTTGGTGACTAAGAGTGTCAACAACTTTATTCTGTTGGCCTGACTTGTGCTTCAACACGAATGTGAATTCCTACAAGAACGAAACCCACTTAGCATGCACACGATCGATATTAGTTTAGCTATTGATATACTTCAGGGCCTGATGGTTTATAAATAAAACAAACTCCATCTGAATGAGGTAGTATCACCAATGCTAAAGGGCTTGTACCACAGCATACAACTCGATCTCATATGTGGACCACTTCTTCCTTGCTTCGTTATAATTTTCACTTTAGAATGCAACTAACTTGCCTTGTTGTGATAACACGATACCAATGCCCACATATGACACGTCGCAGTCCACTTAGAAAACCTTATCAAAGGTTGGTAATACCAAGACCGGATAGAGGACAATTTATGCTTGATCTCTGTAAAGCTTCGGTCGACTTCCTCTGTCCACTGAAATGGTCATTTCTTCATACAGTCCGTGATGGGCACCACTATGGTGCTGAAATTTCTGACAAAACGACGATAAAAGGTGACCTACCTATGAAAGTTGCGTACCTCATGGATGTTGGTTGGAATATGCCATTCACGTATGGCCTTTACTCTATCTTTATCCATCTGAATACCCGTAGATGATACCACAAACCCCAGAAATAACAAGCCGTCTGTCAAGAAAGCATACTTCTTCAAATTCAGATATAGTTTGTTGTCTTGAAGCACTTGAAGAACTTGCTTGAGGTTCTCCATATGCTCTAACTCATCTTGACCATAGATCAAAATATCATTAAAATACACAACCACAAACCGGCCTATAAATGGCTTCAAAACTTGATTCATAAGGTACATGAAGGTAGTCGGTGCATTCAACAATCCAAATGGCATAACCATCAATTCATATAGCCCATCATTTGTTTTAAAAGCTGTCTTCAATTAATCTTCAGGTGGATATAGATTTAGTGGTACCTGCTGCATAAGCCTAGCTTGGAAAACACTTTCGAACCCTTAAGCATATTGAGCATATTATCAAGCTAGGGTATGAGAAATATGTACTTGATAGTAATCTTGTTTATCGCCCTGCTATCCACACACGTGTGCCAATTCTCATCTTTCTTTGGGATAGGGGGCTGGGACTACATATGGGCTTATACTTTCTCTCAATAAACACTTTTTTAGTAACTCTTCAACCTGCCCTTGGAGGATTTCACTCTCTTTCGGGCTTAACTGGTAATTCAGTTGATTGGGTAAACTAGCTCCAGGGATGAGATCAATGTGGTGTTGAATGTCTCTCATCGGTGGCAGCCCATAAGGAAAGTCTTCGGGCAAAGCTTCCCAAAATTCATTCAGGAATGGCCCAAGGGTTGGGGAAATGACACTGCCCCCGGAATGATCTCCCTTGACAACCATGGCATATATTTCGCTTGTTTCTATCGATTCTTCCACAAACTCCCTTATGGCAAGGAGAGAACTCCCTCTACTTTTGGAAGTCTCGGGGTGGCTCTCTAATGCCATAGGGGTTAAGATTCTCGTCCTCCCATCCTTGACAAATGTGTACGTATTGTCTCGCCCTCGATGGGTCGCATTTCGGTCTGACTGCCACGGTCGATCGAGGAGCATGTGGCATGCCTCCATATCTACTACATCACATAATGCCTCATCTCTATAGTTCATACCAATAGAATATGAAATTAGGCATTGATCAGTTACCTTAGTGTTGCTGACCTTTTTAATCAACCACAGAAGTTTTGGATCAACCTAATATTTTGCTTTTCTCTTCTTCCATGTCTACGTGACCTTATGAACAAGTTAGGATGGCAAACAAACATTATGGTAGGGGCTCTATAAAGTTTTCAATGGTAGGAGTTCAATCCCCCTCTTCCTCCAGTGGTGTGGTCTGCTTGAACCTTCAATCTGCTCCTTTTTAGGCTCATGCCCTAAAATGATCTTTCAAAATAGATAATTGACGTGGATAAAATATATACACAACGGTGGGCCTAGGAGCTCCTGACCGGACTGTGCTAGGTCCTGGTGGGGGCAGTACCTAATCTGCGTCTGTGATATCCACTTCATCCATCACTTTCGCCTAGCTCATGCTAGACATGAGCATGAAATTGAGGCGGAATAAAATGTCAATTAGCAGGCAACAGTGGGAATTGAATGCCCACGATTGAAAAATCCGCAGCGGGGGACGATATCTCTGTTTTCAGTTAATCCTTGTGGGAATAACATTATGAACGGTTTGGATGTCTTATAAAACATCATGGTGACCTCCACGAAGGTTTCAATGTCAGCACTAAGGACTGTAGATGAACAGGTTGCGCCATTGTTTTTCCGGGCCCTCACCCATGAAAATGGGCCGCTCACTTCTCTGCTAAGACCCAACTTTGGATTTGGGCCCATTTTCGTGGGTGAGAGCCCGGAAAATGAGAAGTGAGCGGTATGTCTACATTACGATTGGCCTCAAGAAGGTTTCAACGGCACTGTATGTCTATATCCTCATGCTTCCTGTGGTAGGTCCCACTCGAGATTTGAGTCTCCCTCGTGTTTGGGCACTTGTCTTAAAATGAGCTGACCAAACGGATGGAAAGAGTGGATATAACACAAGCGTGGTGTTGGGCGCCACAGAACTGCTGCATCTGCGCGTGGAGGGCCTTAAGGATCAAAGTAAAGAACCACTTCACGAGGTAGGACCAACCAATATGCTTTAGACAATCCTCTCATATGTAAGAATAATCCGAACCAACCAAAAAGTCAACTAAAATCCAAGACGTCCATCATTCTTTGGTTGTATCTGTCCATAGATCGAATGGCTAGGATCGTTTGTAGGAAATCGTACTTCGACAATGGCCCATCCATCACAATACCTGACTATTTTGGACGGTTTTGATTATCCGTACGCATTCTCCAATTACCAGATCGATGATTCATTTGAATAGTCCCCGTACAACAATATCAGGCTGCAACCTCTTGTATTTATAGCAGCTGAGAGTCTGTTTGGCCACAAAAGGAAAGAAGAAGAAAAACAAGAAGAGAAAAGAATGCACGGGCAACTCTCACACGAGTTAGAGGTAGGTGTGCCTGCAGCACACGTGTGGGAACTCTACAGCACGCTTAAGCTGGCCCAACTCATCAAGGAACGGCTCCCTTACATGGTAGAGAAGATACAAGTTGTAGAAGGTGATGGAGGAGTCGGCACCATACTCCACGTTACCTTGCCTCCCGGTAAGTTGACTTTGCACTTGCATTCGAACTGATCTCACCATCCAATGTGGGGCCCACAAGATCGCCCAGGGCTACGGCCCACCTTTACTCACAAGCCGGTGATCCCAACGAATCATCGAGTCAGGTCCGGTCATCTGGCTTGGCCCATTGATAAGCTATATAGGCAGGCTTATCAGTAGATTTGAATTGAAGTCTACCTTGTTTCCTTAAATGGACCACAATTTCTAATCCGATCCCAAATCCACCATTTATTTAGAAGCAGGTGGGCCAGTTGATCCGTAGGCTAATGGGCCTAATTGTAGGCAACGAAAACTTATATACATGGCTTGTAATTAATTCAAATGGAAAGGACGAGATGGATCCCACTTAAGATGTTTTGATAAGCCAGAAATCACACTGATTTGATTATCTAACTGTCCGGTTGGTGGACCTTTATTGGACGGTTGGAGTGCAAAATATCCTGTCAATCAATGGTCTTTAATTAATATGGACAGTCAAGGTTATTTTCACAAAAAGAGTTCTAATCAAGAATATAAACCATCTATTTGTTAGGGACGATCATAGATTCACCTTTGTTAGTAGTTAGGAAACCATAGCCATCTTGGAAAACGTACGGCAATAATAAATAATGCCAAACAAAGGATGCATTGGATCATCTAATTAGTACGATCTTTTCGGGTATCCTTAGAAATATGTTTTGAACTTGATGGACAGTTCAGATCAATTAATTGTACGGTTTAACCGAACTTATGCAACTAGGAGCACTATTATAAGTGCTGTGAGGACATTTTTGTTGATTAATTAACAACTTTTTCTTGGATCCCGGTTGGTTCCCAGCTTGGATTGGATACGAAATTGGGTCCATCTAAAAACCACGTCTGAGTGGAGGTCAGGTTGATGTCCGGAAGTCCCAGACCCGATCATTTAGTAATTAGGGCCCAATTTTATAGTTGGGGCGGGTCCAATGGGGGCCCACCTTGCTGTATGTGACTACATCCACACCCCATTTGTATTGAAAACTCATTTTAGGGCAAGATCCAAAAATTAAAGTAGATCCAAATCTCATTAGGACCATAGTACGAGGCAGTAGTAATTTATCATTAAAAACTTCCTATGGGCCACAAAATCTTTAGATCAAGATGACATTTGTGTGGTCTCTTTATATATGTCTTTGTGATCTTGTCAACAGGATGGATGGGAACGTTTTGTGGTCTCTTCATGCATATAGGTCTTTGTGACTGTATCAACTGGTTGGATGGCAAATATACATTTCGGTGGCCGTGTCTCCACTGCTAGTCCAGCAATGCCCAAGCCTTTCAACAACAGGTCTTAGGTTTGAATGCTAAAGAGACACACTAATTGCACGTCATGTGACTAAAAAAAAAATCTATGGCTCTATGAAGTTTTAATGTTGGGGATTCAATTAAAACAATTTCCTGCGGTGTAGTCCACCTAAGATTTGGGCATGCTTCGTTTTTAGGATCATGCCTTAAAATGAGCTTTGAAAATGGTTGGATTGTGTGGATTTAAGTCAAATACATCACTGCAAGCGGCAGGGGTCTCACCCACCTCAGTCGATAAGGGTTCTCCCCTAATTCACTCCCAATCTCATGACCTGTTGCATGACGCATGTACTACGTGGTTCTTCGTAAGAGGATATTTTCATACCCTTTATATTTTATACATGAATCCGGATCCTATGTTGAAATCGGGCAGAGAACCTCAGCTTCTGCTGCTCTGATTGGCCCATAACATTGTCAGAGCAGCTCAGCTCTGACACAGTCAGGCTTAACTGGAATAGTTAGAGAAGTGACCTCTGCTCGGTTTCAACGGAGGATCCGCAATCATGTACGGATTTTTTTAAAGAAAGAAAGTCAAAAGATAGTAAGGCTAGGTGCGCATTTAATGGAGTGGCTTTGGACAAATCCTCGTCTCGTGGGTCCTCCACATGTCAAGTCCGCTCTCAGTGACTAGAGCTGTTCATGTGGTGGGCCCCACCCTGGATGCCACAACAATCAACGATCATAACAAAAGATGCTTTTGTGGGTTCGTTTTATGTTAGTGCCATCTCACGCTCGTCTATCATGCACTACTAACCTTGTGCATCTCATGGAGAAATGTTGGGATGACAGGATGCATTCATCACTGGGCTACCATGGGCCATGTTTCAAAATTCACACTAGAAGCATGACCATGACCTTCAGCTGGTTGATCTGTGTTTCGTCCCGACTATTTTGTTTCTGACCATCTTCAATACTTCCAATAGATCGTCTTAGATGGACGATCAACATAAATTTTGGATTTCAGTGCTTAGAAGTAGCACTCAACATATGTACGGCTCTGATCATCTGACTATCTCTCTTGGTGGGCAAATAGGAATCACCATGCTCATAACTGCCACCCACCCATCTACGGTAGCGATGAGTAGATGAATGGTCAGGATTATATATATGTGCGTAATGATAAGGTCGTGATGGGTCCAATTCGTGCAAGTGGGTCTGTCTTTAGGTGATCAGAACTGGATAGGCCCCACAAATGCATTTGAAAATTTTGGAGCACACCCCATCCATGATGAAATCCAGTAGATCAATGGTTTATATCACCTAAATGTGGGCCCCATATAAATGCATTTGACGTTCGGATTTCTGTTGTTATGCTAGGAATGCCGTTTGGTTTTTACAAAGACAAGTTTGTGGAGATCGACAACCAGAACCGTGTGAAGGTGGTGGAATTGATCGAAGGTGGACATCTGGATATGGGATTTCGAGTGTATCGGATCCGTTTGGAGATCCTGGAGAAAGATTGTGGTACGTCCATCATAAGATCGACCACAGAGTATGAAATAGACGACGAGTTCACCGCCAACGAAACTCTCCTCTCTAACCAGGCACTAGAGGTCATCGCGGAAGCTGCCGCAAAGTATCTCGTCGGGAAAAAAGCTGAAGTGTGCAATGCTTAAACTCAGTGGCTTTTCATCCCTTAATCCGCGTTTGGATGCACTATTGAATCTCGACAATCCACAATCAATTGCAAATGATCAAATTGTAGTTAGTTTCATCATTGTCCGGTGTCTGGTTGAATCATGTAGCGAAACACACCCTTTTTTTCTTTTTTTCTTTTTAATTATTTTTTTTATGGGTTAGTTCACACACCCCATTATTTGTACACCCACCTAGCCAAATACACCCTTAAGCTTGTCTTGAAACAAGAGTGGATTTCCTTTGTATGCTTTCACTTAAAAGCCTATTTAGATTGCGAATTACATCAGTAATGCATCAGTAGACTTATGAAATGAATCCGGCCGATCTCCACAGAATCTGGCTGATCTCCACAAAAACGTTGGGCAATCTCCTTAGAACCGGATGATCACCTCCAAAATGTTGGGCGAATGGCGGGCGACTGCCTTAGATGCTGACCGATGTCCAACAGCAAGTGGACGATGTTGGACGAATCTTTCTGCTGTACGATTTCAACAGAGGCTATGTGATCTGCTACTGGGAGGTTGGATGTTGGATGATTGCCTTTACAAGGCCACATAATCTGCTATGTATATACTTCTATCTTACTGATTTTATTGGCTTACAAGCTTGTTTGAGAAATTTCCGACTGTAAACGTCTATTTTGACCAATATTCCCAGCTAAACCTCCAATACTTTTCTTTCTAAAAGTAAACTTTCATTTTTTTCTGACCAAAGTGCCCCTGTTCGTTGAGAGTTTCACCGCGATCTCGTTGAATTGATCTCGTTGAGTTGATCTCGTTGAAAATCAACGAGACACAATTTTCTCGTTGAAGATCTCATCTTCATCTTCATCTTCATCTTTCTTATGGCTCCTCCGTCAAAGAGACTACGGAAAGGTATGTTTTAGGAATGTTTGGGAGTGATTTTCGTTTTAGGTTGGGTTCGTTTAAATATTTGGGAGTGATTTTCGTTTTAAGATTGTTCGTTAACCTTGGCATACAAACTGTTTGTAAAAATGCCAATGTAAACTTGAAATGTTGAAATGGGAGATCGCGTTCAATTTCAACGCGATCCCGGTGAATTTCAACGAGATCGGTCATTTTCACCGCGATCGCGGTCAATTTCAACGCGATCTCGTTGAATTTCAAAGAGCACAGATTTAAATGTTTTTTATTTTATTTTATGAATGTTGTTTTTTTGGAATGTGAATGTCTAATATGTATACAATGTGTTTGTTGTAAAGTGTATGTGGACAATGTTTGAGAATTTTAACCAACTTTCATTGTATTTCGAATTTGAATACAACATGTTTGTTGAAATGTCACAACGAAGGAAAATGTTGAAATGTTTGAGAATGTGTTTGAAATAGTATTCTTTGAATTTTGAAAGAGTACTCGTTGAAATTGTACTTTTTGAATTTTGAAAGAAATCTCGTTGAATTGGTGCTGTGCTCTTTGAAATTTGAAAGAAATCACGTTGAATTAGCACTGTGCTCTGTGCTTTTTGAATTTTGAAAGAGATCTCATTAGCTATGGTTAAAATTCGTAGCCTTTAGTTAGAATTTAACGAGATCTCATTGAAATTCAACGAGCACAGTGAGAATTTAACGAGATCTCGTTAAATTTTAACTAAAGGCTACGGATATTAACTGTAGCCATGAATTGACCGCGATTGCGTTAAATTTCAACGAGATCGCGGTGAATTTGACCGCGATCTCGTTGAATTTCACCGCGATCGGGGTCAAATTCACCGTGACTTCGTTGAATTTTAACTAAAGGCTACGGATATTAACTGTAGCCATAGAGTAAGCAAAAATTGACCGTGATCTTGTTGAAATTCATCACGATCTCGTTGAATTTCAAAGAGCACAGATATAATTCAACGAGCACAGTGTAAAATTCAAAGTGCACAATGTAAAATTTAAAGAGCACAGCTATCATGAATCTTTGAAATATTAATATGCTCATTGAAATTCAACGAGATTGGTTATTGCAAAAACACATTGCGATAAACAAATATCCGACTTGATTATTAAAAAAAAACGCATTCGTTGAGAAAAAAAAATTCACATTCTTCGTTCTTACCTGGTCCACACCACAACCTCGTTTCCGATGAAACACGAGTTGAAGAAATAGAAAAATAATGCTCTGAAGTGAAAACCGATCTCAAAACTAAAGAGATGATGCTTTTTTTGCTATAAATTAGAGAAGAAAATGAGTTTTGAATATAGAAGAGGAGAAAAACGAGGAGAAAATAGCTTTTCTTTGGAGAAGGAATAAATCCTAAGAACAGGGGTATTTCGGTCCAAAAATGGTCTATCCGTACAAGTGAAATTTACTTTTGGAAAGAAAAGTGTTGGAGGTTTAGTTGGGAATAATGGTCAAAATAGAGGTTTACAGTCGGAAACTTGTTTTCTTACTTACAAAATCATATAGCAACCATTTGTATATATAGAGACTACTGCAACTCAAATTGAGGGTTTAGATTCAATGTGGCAGTTTCCAACGCATGAAAACTCCAACAGGATATACCAACAGCCACAACGTTTAGCTTTCCAAATGCCAAGAAGATTCCAGAGGATGCTTAGTGCATCTGGACCAACCATTTTGGATTGGTCATTCCAACACCTTTGGCATCCCACTTTCTTGGGACCCTTTTGGACAGGCGAATTCCCTGCACGAACCTGAATCATTTTTTATAGAAGATCAGTCCTCTTTTCTTAGAGGTGGATGTCTATCTTTCAATATTTTTAATACAAAAATTCAGAAATACAGTGTATTGATTTTGTATTTTAAAAAAATTAGAAATAATAAAGTAAAATATATAAATTAATTTAATTTAATACATAATGTGTTCTAAATGTTATGAAAAGTTAGGTAAAGGTTAACCTGTAATCTCATGCATTGGGTCCACCATGATGCACTGCATGGTGTGTCCAATGCAGCCATCATGTTCCATACTCCTGCAGAGTATTATTCTTTTACATTTTTACATAAGAAGAATTAATACTCCTGCAGAGTATGATGTTCCATACACATGCATACGACCACTTCAAAACATATACATACCATGCATGTACCTTAATCTTAATGTCCAAATCTTGGGACAGCATAGTAGATGGGTTTTGACCCAAAAATCATGCTGAATGGATGGCTCTAACTCCTTGATTGGTACCTTTGAAGTGCATGGGCCAATCTATCCTAACCATTCCATCAAAGTTTGTAGTAGAAGTTCCAAAATGAATGGATAAATAAGGGATTGAAGATATATTTTGTATTTAACATAGAAAATGATAAAACCGATCCCCATCCGTGCTTCCATAGAAAATATGAGAACTCGTAATAAATCGCAGTGTGGTTTTGATGCCACAAGTAGCGCGTTTTGATGCATGATCATCAATAAAAAACTGACGAAAATACAATATAATGCCTAAGAATGCAGAATGCATATATTGATAAGCTACCCTTGAAGGGTTGTCCATAAGGGTTTTTCATTGAAGAGATGGTTAGAAACAAGAAAAAGGATGCAGAACAATAAAGTTAGGCCCACCAATGCAATGGTTTAGTTCATGGGCCTTTTGGCTAAGTAAGTATTTGGGTTGGGTTTGAACATGCTTTTTACTCTCATGAGATAGGCTTGGGCTTGTGTATGAAAGCCGAATAGTTTTGGGCTGACTTGGGCAACCTTTGGCTACTCTAGGCCTGACCCAATCCGATCCGTGTCCAAAATTGGGTGAGATTGGGCAGCATAAAGCCCAACCTATTGACAAACCTAAACTGAATTGGTACGGATTACATTGCAATTCAATGGCCAAGTGTGCATTTGGTTGTACCAAATATCATGATATTTCCTCATCAATATGGCTAATCAGATGCAAAATCTGATGATATTTCATGATATTTGGCTACCAAATGTACACTAGAAAGGAATTGGAAATTATAAAGCTGACCCAAATTAACACTACATTCACTATGCCACAATGTAAGAAATAAATTACTAATACAGTTGAAATTGAAAGAGATGGCATATCACACACACATACACACAAAAGAAAAAAAGAAAAAGAAAAAAAAGAGAGAGTTACATGTAGGGTCGCAATTAATTGGCTAAAATCACAAAATGATGAGACATAAAATTGTTAGGAGGGTTGGCTACATAAATCCTCTTCTACCATTCCACTCTATCAAGGGTCAGAAAAAAAAAAAGAAAAAGCAACATAAAATAAAAAAAGAAAAATAAAAAACAGCCCTTGCAAATGTATTGCAACACATTATTGATACCATACATAATGTGGTACTTTGCAGGTACCATAAATAAATTTGAAATTCAATGAGATAGTCTACACGAGACAAAAATTAATTGTAAATGGAACATAAAATGTTGAAAATAAATCTCAAAATAGGAAATCAACATAAAATATGGCCCATGTAAGGAATAAAATATAAAATGCAAAATAAAATCAATTGCAAATAAGAATTAAAAATAAAATGATAAAACATGAAAATATTTTCAAATAAGAACCAAACGGCGACCTTTGCGTTATTAGCACGACACTCTAACCAACTGAGCTAATAAGCCAAATTAATATTTATTTTTCCACTCTATTTATAAATATTAAAGTGAACTAAATAAGAATTTAACATAAAATATTACCTGTATAAGAAAATAAATTAGAAAAGGCAAAATAAAATCATTGCAAATAAGAATTAAAAACATAAAATTATGAAACAAAAAAAAATGGCCCATGCAGGTCTCGAACCTGCGACCTTCGCGTTATTAGCACGACGCTCTAACCAACTGAGCTAATAGGCCAACTGTATATTTTTTTCTATGCTACTTATAAATATAAAAGCTAACTCTCCAAACCTTTTCCTTTGGCCCACCTGGACAGATTGGATCTAAAACCTACGTACCATTATAATAAACGTGCATGAACATGAGTTGTATTTTATCCCCTGTGGCCTAAACAATATATCTCCTGTGCATACCACTGACCCAAACCCTATCTGCAATGATGTCAGGCCCACCATGTTGACTGTTCAACATCTGCACCGTCCATCCATTTCTCCATATGATGTTAGGGTATGACCCCAAAATTTAGGTAGAACAAAGATTTAAGTCGGTCACGCCACAGGATACATTGGGGATTCAATGCTCACCATTGAAACCTTTGAAGAAATTTGTTATTTTTATGCATGTTTAGTAAACGTGCACTAACCCAACCAAAAAAAAAAAAAAAAAAAAAAAAAATCCCAAATATGTGATAAAAGCGAACGGTTAAAAGGCAGGAAGACCAACCATTTTATTAGACATACAGCTGTGTCCAACTCACGAGTTTTCTGGATTGACGCATTCATCAAGAGGCCCACATATGCACGGCTGCAAGTAGCTCAACATATATATGCGATCCAACTAACGAGTTTTATTGATTGACACATTCATCAAGGCGCCAACATTTGTACAGATACAAATAGCCTTCCTCATGTTAAGATGACAAAATTCAAGACTTTGGCAACCCTCATCGGAGTGGTCGCACAGACACACGTGTGAGTTTCACGTACCTCAATGCCCCTATCCATGAAGTAAAGGCACTTTTGGAGAGAGGGAAAGCTGTGATTCCAGTATGCGTCTCTACGTACCTATACATGGCTGCACCGCTGGTGATTCCGGGCCGTTCATCTGGTCAATGATCAAGGTATGAAAAATCACATTGGCTGAGCTATTCTATTTTTTCTTATTGATGTCCTTCGATCATTATCTCTGCAGCCACCAGCGGAAGGTCTAGATTCACCAGCTCTGCACACATGTAGGTTTACAACGAGTAATCGGCTCCCTGGGCCGCCCTAGTCAATCTCGTTTTAGGCCGGGCTTGGGCTCATGGGTTGGGCCATATGTTGGGAGTGGGCTGAATATTAGGCCCGTTTAAGTGGGCCAGCATTAGGCTTGAATCTACTTAAAGTCCCTATAAGTCATTCCAACCTGGCCCAGCTTATGTAACGGTGTTAGACTGTCTATGAATCTCTGAACTGTGTACGTGGGTTTCAATTCGAACAAGTGGGGTCCACGGTCTTGTAATCTTGATCATTGGTCTACTGCACCCCACCGTGATCAGAAAGTCGACTTGATAAAGTGATCACAATCTTTAAATTCTTGGGCGGCAAATGGAAAAGTTAGGAATAAAAATAGAGCAACGGTCCACATTTAACTGAAAAAGTCTCAATATGATAGTTGGAACTAGGAAAAATTTGGGGCATGTGTACATATTCTCAGAACTGCTCGTGCATATGAGAAGGGCAGTGACTCGACCGGCTAGTTTTGGGTGGGCCTTAGTAGGCATGGGTCGTACTTGATGTAGATGACACTACGACTGAACCTTTGTCCGGGCCTAATTTGTCTGGCCCAACCCTTAGCCCAACTGAGCCCAAGGCCCAAGTAAACCCCACGGCCCAAGCTCTTACAGACCCAACCATAGGATGATAAACCAATCAACGCTCTGGATTACCGAAACATGGGCCCCACTTTTCAAGGATTGAATAAACTGCGCAAAAAAGGTGGGCCGCTAATCATGTAGTTTGGCTTGGAGTCAGTGCAAGCTTCGTTAGTACACAACTTCGTTAGAACACTTTTTGCCCTAGTTATAGGGGTAGGGAAGGTTGTAGATTGCGGGAGTGGTTTAGGTGTTACCCCGGTAAGAGCTTAGTGGGTGTTACACTTACTGTGTGGACCACCTTGATGATGTGTTAAATATCCATGCCTTCCATTCGTTTCTACAGCCTATTTTAGAACCCAGTCCCAAAAATTAAGCAGCTCCAAATATCAGGTGGACCACACCGTAGGAAACAGTGGTGATTGAATGCCTCATCATTAAAAATTCCAAAGGGCCCATTGTATTGTTTTCTTAATGTCTATTTGCTATCCAATCTCTTCATAATGTCAACAAGACCTAGAGGAAGGGACAATACAAAGTTCAGCTTGATACAAAACTTTTGTTGCCCACAAAAAGTTAATAATTGTAATTTATCACTGTTTCTAGTATCTTCTTAAGGTTTGGTATCATATTCTAAAATGATATGGAAAAACAGATGGACGGCTTGGATATACAAAAAATCATCAAGGTGGGCCCAACACGGTTAGGGTAACACCCATCGGGAAACAGCAAATCCGCTCCCGTAGATTGCCCAATTTGTGCAGGGGGCCAGTGCTACCCATCTTAGAGAGATCACAACCGTTGGCAGAAAGAGCCAAACTGCAGATGGTTTGTGCATAAAAGTCCCCCATGATGTGAGGAATCCAGCCATTCAATAGGGTGTCCAGTAGATGGATGGTAGGGAAATTCAACCAAGAAAAATAACAACTATTATACGAGGAGCTTTTTGCAGTCCAGGGTATTTCAAGTTCGTGTGACTGACCGGGTGGGTGCGTTGGGCACCTAACAGTGTGTGGGTTGCATGACTAACCTCCAAAAAATTTCCATTCGGTTCAGTTCGGAGTCTGGATCATAATGAATCCTACTTTGAAGAAACTCTTCTATCCATGTTATTCATATTAACTAAATATCGCGCACGGTTCACATGTGGGGCCACCGTGATGTATATAGGAAATCCATCTCATCCATTCGTTTTTTAAGTTCATTTTAGGACATGTGACAAATAATGAGGAGAATACAAAACTAGAGTGTGACACATGAGAGGAAACAGTAGGGTTTCAGTGACCACCGTTGAAACGTTCATGCAGCCACAAAAGTTTAGTATAAGGCTACTTTTTTTGTGATTTCACTGCATCCCACTACAAATGACTTTATAAACGGTTTAGATGGCATATAAACATCAAGGTAGAGCAGCTCAAGATAGTTTCAATGGTAGGAAACTCATTCCCTAGTTTTCTCTATATATAGTCCACTTGGTTTTTAGCTCACAAACATCACCGTAGCCTCACTTGGGATCCCACCATAAGAACTTCCTGCCAAAGGCTCTCACAAAACCCGCCTCCGTGACCGGCGATCCGGGAAGTACCCCAGTCGGAACTTTAAGAGTCCGGCTAGATTTGTGTGGACCCACCATGATGTATCTGCCACGTCATCCATTCCTTTTTTAATATCATGTTAAGGTATGGCAAAAACAAGAGGTACATCTACAGCTCCAGTGGACAACACCAAATGGCAAACATGGGACCAAATAGCAAACTTGGGTTGCAACATTGTTTGTTCTTAGGCGGATAGGATAAGGGCCATTCATGGTACAACCTACTCTTAAAGCGCACAATCAAGGCCACTCATTAATGTAGCACCACATCTTGCGGTTTTGACATGTGTCCATACGGTTACTTTAGATAAGCTTGTTTGGTAAACGGGTCATTCTTTCCTGTGGTGTGGTCCACCTGAGATTTGCATCTGTTTCATTTTTATATCAGGCCATAAAATCAATTGGAAAACGGATGGACGGTGTGGATATACAACGCACGTCGAGGTGGGCTCCACGGTTACGATTCCTCCCACGTACCTGGTTCGGGATCCCAGCCAAACCTCGCCCGGTGTGCAGTAAGAGAGCGGATTAGGTGAGACCCGGCCTCACCCAAGACGGTGCGGCCCTTACCGTGGGATTACCGTGGGGCCAACATTGATGTAAGTATTATGTATCCACTCCGTCCATCCTTTTTTTTTTTTCAGATTATCATATGGCATTATCCAAAAACTGAAGCAGAAATAATTATCAGGTGGACCATACCATTAGAAACAGTGGTGATTGACCATCCTACCATTAAAAACTTCTTAGGACACACCTTCACGTTTCTGTAGTGTTTATTTACCATCCAATCTGTTGATAAGGTCGCATGAGCCTGGATGAGGGGAAAAAATAAATATCAGATTCATCCAAAACTTCTGTGGCCCATGAATGGCCAATTACCACTGTTTCCTATTTTATGGTCTACCTGATAATTTCATCTGCTTCCTTTTCTTTATAATCCCCTAAAAGGATATGGAAAAATGGATGGACGGCGTGGATACATAATACATACATCAAGGTGGGCCCCACGGTAACCCACGGTAAGGGCCGCACCGTCTTGGGTGAGGCCGGGGTCTCACCTAATCCGCTCTCGTGCAGTAATGGAGCGTGGGTAATTTCTTTAAAATAGAGGGAGGTTTTAGTAATTCGCCCCAACCCATATATAAGTCGTCGAAAACCCTATCTGCCTACCATCACCGTAAGACTTCCGAGCGGTAGTCTCTCTCTGAGATCGACCATGAAGGTTCTCTCTCAAAAGCATTTCTGCTGTAGGCTTTAGAATTTCCATAGCAGTTTTGCTGGTGGTTCGTTGCATTTTCACTGAATATTTCATCTGCTTTCTCATATTTTTTCTCTTCTTTCTTTTCCAATTTGGCAGTTCAACATCGCAAATCCAACCACTGGTTGTCAGAAGAAACTGGAAATTGACGACGATCAGAAGCTGTAAGTTCATCTTTCCCTCTTTACTTCTTCCCACATCAACCAGCGTTTTCTTTTCTTTTCTCTTCTTTCCTTTTTTCTGCCTCTTTGTAGAAGGTGCGTAGGATAAGAAATTTCTGGGTTCTGTTTGGAAAAAAAAAACAGTGATGTAGGTCTCAATATGGAGAAGATGGTAGGCATTTGAAATTGGTACTCTTTGTTTAGCTATTGTTGTCAAGAAGGAAGGGGACGTGTTGATATGGATTTGGATAAAAGATAATGTATGGAAATATCAATTATCCTTTTATGTCCATTAGTTTAAGGTTATGTTTGGATGCACAAGTGAGTTGAATTGCGAAATCCTATTTAATCAAGAGAAAAGAAAGAAACTGATGGTGCTTCCTAGTATTCATAATGAGGATGTAGCTCCCAAATTGCTGTTATTTTTCTTTTAAGCATAACTAAGTCATGTGATTTGCAATTTGAGTTCAGAGCCTTGATACGAATGCTAAGGAAGATAACCATAATTTGGTTATTTGTGCTTTATGTAGATTAATAATTGCAGTTCGATTCATTAGCGTATCCAAATGTCCTAAAGAATTTTGTAAGAGAAATAATCTGAATCGGTTTAAGTATGAATAGAGTTTTATAGTGTAGAGTTACTGACAGTGCAGCCGCATTATGTGTTTCCATAATTAAATTTCACAAAGGGAAACTAAATATGAAAAGCCTGGTATGGACGGGATGCTTGTATTCACATCAGTGTCCCGGATTTTGCAAAATGCAGAGCTGAATCCTCTTTCATGCATCTGAATGTTTTGGGGTGTCAGTGGATGTAATTTTATAATTTACATCTTTTACGAGCTCTGATTTATGTTTGCAATCTTTTACTCTGCGTTTGGCTGTTTGCCAAATCCCCTTTCATGACTCACGAGTGTTTCCAGCAAAATGGATCCACTTCTCACTGATTGGCATTTGGGGCAGGCTATGCTTTTTTGGATTTGAATTCGAATGAGGCATGCTTCCAGCCTAAATTGAAATCTTGAGAAGTTATCCAGATAGCAGTTTGTGCTGAGCACATTGAATCTGCTACAATCCGTGGGATCAGCTAAATTTTTACCTTAATGTTAAGTTCTGAGTGTGAATTGGTTGTTGCGTTTTTGTGCTCTGTCTATTGTTACATTCTTTCTTCTTGCTGGTGAACAGCCGAGCTTTCTTTGACAAGAGGATCTCTCAGGAGGTTAGCGGGGATGCTTTGGGCGAGGTATTAGTTCTTTAACCTTGTGAAGCTGGTGACCTTGAAACAAGTTATCTTGCTGTAGATGCAACAACTAGTGTGAAAAATATTTCATTAAAGCCTGTGGTAAAGATTCTGGAAATTGATTTGAGTTCCTCTTACTTAGTGTCAAGGTATCCCAAAACGGATACGTATCGGAAACGGCCCGGCCCGTTACGCGATACGGGGTAAAAAACGGGGGGCGTATCGGCCGATACGGTGGCCGTATCAGCCTATACGTCGCGTATCCATGTCGGTAACCGTGGGCACCGTTACGCCCACCGATACCGCTAAGGGACACCTTGCTTAGTGTACATTTAGATGTGCCCAATAAATGGGCATTCCTTTTCACCACTGTCAATTTTCAGATTATAAAATTGCTTCTGGGCAGAAAGATGGAAACACAACAGAATGTGGTTCCTGTTTCTCTCTGCCTCAAGTGTGGGGTTGAATAGATCTGCATGCATCCAACAGTACATAAGATTTCAGACTCAGTTTATGAAAATATTGAATGCTATCACTTTTAATTACTACTATCAGAAAATTGTTTTGATTTGGTTTAGTTGGGTTTGGTATGATTGTGCTTTTTTTTCTTTTTTTAGGAGTTCAAGGGATATCTCTTCAAAATTATGGGAGGATGCGACAAGCAGGGTTTCCCAATGAAACAGGGAGTTTTAACTCCTGGCCGTGTTCGTTTGTTGTTGCACAGAGGTGTTGTTGGTATTTTTATTTTTTATATGTTGCTGGCAATGCTCTGTTTTATTAAACAGTACCTGTTTTGCACAGGGACACCTTGCTTCCGTGGTTATGGCAGGCGCAATGGAGAGCGTCGCCGGAAGTCTGTTCGTGGATGCATTGTCAGCCAAGACCTCTCAGTTTTGAACTTGGTCATTGTAAAAAAGGGTAATCTATTATATCTGTTCTGTTCGTTAATCCAATGGCACCTGAATTTTGATCTTTGCACAAGCTTCTTTCGATCCCCTAAATTGTTGGGTGAACTTGGTGTGTAATGGGAACAGGGGAAAGTGATCTGCCGGGCTTGACAGACATAGAGAAACCCAGAATGAGGGGTCCAAAGAGGGCCTCTAAGATCCGTAAGCTGTTCAACCTGTCTAAGGAGGACGATGTGCGCAAGTATGTCAATACTTACCGACGGACATTCACAACGAAATCCGGTATGCACTCTTTTCAGTGGTTTTCAATCTTAATTTGTTTATTGATTTTGTTTGCATTTGTAATCAGTGGCCTTTGATTTCTTAGTTTCATGCATCAATCTGAATGCATGGACCTTATGGAAGAAAAAGTCTGCATACATGGATGGGTAGATGCATTGATGCCTTGATGAATGGATGGTTATGGGGTTGCCTGTGTTGGCCTACAAGTGTACCCTTACATGCTACATAGAGGGAGGAAGAAGCCTTATCTTTTATGGCCCGCTAAGCAAATGGTAACTGGACATGGCTTCTAAAATATGAAGATGGACGCAATCAATGTTGTCAAATCGTAAATCGTATCGTGAATCGTAATTGGGTTTGAATCGTATCGTATCGTAAATTTTTTTCAGATTTTCATAAATATATCATAACAAAATACAAAATAATTATAAATAAATCAGAAAAATTAAAAAACATATTACTCATCCATTTTCTCATGAATATGCTAAAAAAACAGTTTAACCATAACATGATTCTCATTTCTCGTCATTAATTGTATGTCTGTATCCTTGTATATGTATCATTGTGTTGTATCATATCATAATTAAGGACATGAACCAAAGGATATTTTATTTAAAAAATTAAAGAAAGGAAAAAGAAAAGATTAAACAAGGAAAAGATGAGATATTCTAATGTCTTATGTAGGTGGTGTTGATTGTGTCTTGTATTATGTTTCCTTAGATCTCTAAGTGCACTCGGACAAAGCCCCCCCCCCGCAAAAAAAAAAAAAAAAAAACTATTCGGAGCAGAGGGGGGTCCAGTGGGGATTCGGGGGCAACGCCGTCGAAGCGTAAAATCCAGTAAAATTGCAATTGATTCCGTTGAACGTTGAAAAAGATATGAGAACTTCTTTCTCCAATATTTCTTGGCCCCACAAGCTCCAAAAGTTGCAAAAGATGTGTTTTTCTAATGAGGGTGGGCCTAAATACACTTTAAAGAGAAATCCCAAAAAAAATTGCAAGAAAAAAAAAAAAAAAGAAAAGATTTTTAACACACCACCGAATCTTACGATTCGATATCGAATCGTACGATTATATGGGATTTGCGATTCACTTGTACGATTTGAATCGTTTCAAATCGTTTGAGTGTACGATACTATTTGAATAGTAAATCGTACGATTTTAACAACATTGGACGCAATTATGGATCGACTCCTTGTTATTTATTAATATAGATAAATTAAGCTAATGGTCGAACTTGTACCATGCTATTTATTTATATTTAATTATAATTTTTATTTAATGTACATTTGACCTATTCTATTTCAGTTGTTCTGTCATACCAAATTTAATGAAACAAATGTTTTCAATGTGTTTACAGTAAGGGCCTGTTTGATTTTTCGATTCCTGTGTAAATACCCAGTAAATGGGTAATTATTACTTTTTCACGAAATTCCATGAGAATTTCTTCTTTGAAAACCGGTCCAAAAGAACTGGTTTGAATTTGTGGGCCCCACTGTGATGTATATGATATATCTTTACTGTCCATCCATTTTATAGGAACATTTTGAGGTATGAGCCGAAAATTGATGTAGATATAGCACTCAAGTGGCCCACACCAGAGAAAACAATGGCCCCAAGAAGTTTTTAACTGTAAGTGTTTAATTCCTTTTTTCTTGTGGTGTGGTCCACTTGATATTTGGATCTGCCTCATTTTTTGGCTCATGCCATAAAGCCAGCTGGCATAATGGATGGACAGTGTGGATAACCAACATACAGCATGGTGGACCCCACAAAATTTTTGCAAGGCTCTCGATTTTACTGTCTAAAAAGTAGGTAGTCAAATCAAGCCTGGGGAAGAATGCAGCAAATACTTAGGTAAGTAATTATTACCCACTTACAATGTATTTATCGGAGAACTAGAAAATCAAACAGGCCATAAGATTTTTGCAACATTCTTTATATATTGTGATCAGAATATAAAATATTAATAGGATGAGAAAAAACGAAAAAAAAAAAGAACTGGATACAATGTTATTCAGTTAGAACATAACCTACAGGTATCCAATCAGTACCGGCTCATATGTGTGACAAGATTTGCAGAGGATATGCAAGTATCTGGGTATTATAGCTGCTAAGTAAACAGGCCTTGGCTCATGCCAAGTGAATCAATGAGAAGTCATGAAATGGCCTGGGCGTTATTGCTTTGTAGATATTCTTTTTTATACTTGAGAAATTTTTTTTTTTTGTTGAGAGAACTACAAATTTATTGAGAAACACACTGAAAGGCAAGAAAATAATACAACAAAACAGATAAAAAAGAGCTAAAAAGATTTGCAGCCATGTTTGCTTTTACATAGACTACCCATGTAACGCCCCGGTTTTTCAGTGCTCGAGTGTTGTGCCCATACTCTGAAAAGCCCGGACGTAAAGGCTACCAATCATCATTTAACACTATCATTGTATTTCAAAATAGGAGAGATAGATCTAAACATCCAACAATGCAAGAATCATCATATCAGAGCGGAAGTAAGAAATGCCCATAAGGCTTATACAAATCCAAGGTTCCAAAAGTAACGAACAAAAAGGGGAAAGTAAGTCTATTCGTCATGGCCCGCTATACTGTCCAACTCCTCTTGGGACAGGTAAGGCCAAGTGTCTCGAATGTCCGCCTTAGGCTCATCTACAGCTGGAACAGGGACACTCTCTCCATCATCTGCACCATCTGATATATTTCGACAACGTCACTCATTGTCATAGTGAGGTCCCTCACCCTTCAAGCTTTCTCCTTTTTTTTGTTATTGGTAATTGAATATTAATTCTTAATTGTTTAATTGCAATGCATATTATTAGATTGATAGTTATATTTGGAAAGTATAAATAACTTGAAGAAAATGAAGTGGTGTTCATATGTTTGTTTCAAAAAACTTATTTGAATAAAATTTAATTTTTGACAATGGAATATGTTAAATTCTTTACATGTGCGTTGATTTTACTTTTGAAGTGAATGCTATGAAATCTTGTGAATTACGTTGGATATGAAAGTAAATTAAGTTTTGAATGATATATATTGGAATATATTGGCATAATGATAGACAATGATATTGTCTTACAAGTTATATTGAAATTGAGTTGTGGTATATTATTTAGAAAGGAATGAGAGTTAAGACTATGATCATTCCTCTCGTGGGTCGGGGATGGTGTTCTGGGATGCTATACCCGAGCCGTCGGCTTATGCTGAATTGTGCATGTCCCCCATAGTGATCGCAAGTATATTTTATTGAATTACCAAATGGACTAATGACAGTTGAGTAATCATCCATCTCATGACATTTGCGGATGGTGTTGACGACGAGTCACACTATTCTTGGTTTGATAAGCATTGCATTGCGAGTAACTTTGGTGATTAACCAAGTTACTATCGGCTCGACCCTCACCAGCTGGATACATCCCCAGGCTGAAGAACATATGCATGCATTCATGCATTAACAAGATTTAAACATAACATGATAATCATAATATGTGTTGGATACCTGTTTACATGTTTTCTATGACTTCTTTAATCACGTTATTTGCATCTGTTTCTATCATGATTGTCTTGTATTATGTGCATGGAAATCTTTGAGGGTGACCTTGTAACGCCCCGGTTTTTCAGTGCTCGAGTGTTGAGCCCATATTCTGAAAAGCCCGGACGTAAAGGCTACTAATAATCATTTAACACTATCATTGTATTTCAAGATAGGAGAGATAGATCTAAGAATCCAACAATGCAAGAATCATCATATCAGCGCGGAAGTAAGTAATGCCCATAAGTCTTATACAAATCCAAGGTTCCAAAAGTAATGAACAAAAAGGGGAAAGTAAGTCTATTCGTCATGGCCCGTCATACGGTCCAGCTCCTCTTGGGACAGGTAAGGCCAACTGTCTCGAATGTCCGCTTTAGTTATCTACAGCCGGAACAGGGACACCCTCTCCATTATCTACACCATGTGATATATTTCGACAACGTCACTCGTTGTCATAGTGAGGTAACACCTATATAATACAAGACAATTATGATAGAAATAGATGCAAATAACATGATTAAAGAAGTCATAGAAAACAGGTAAACAGATATCCAACACATATTATGATTATCATGTTACGTTTAAATCTTGTTAATGCATGAATGCATGCACATGTTCTTCAACCTGGGGATGTATCCAGCTGGTGAGGGTCGAGCCGACAGTAACTTGGTTAATCACCAAAGTCACCCACAATGCAATGTTTATCAAACCAAGAATAGTGTGACTTGTCGTCAACACCATCCGCAAATGCCATGCGATGGATGATTACCCAGTCGTCATTAGTCCATTTGGTAATTCAATAAAATATACTCGCGGTCACTATGGGGGACGTGCACAATCCAACAACGGTCGATGGCTCGGGCATAGCATCCCAGAACACCATCCCCGGCCCACAAGGGGAACGATCATAGTCTTAACTCCCATTCCTTTCTAAATAATATACCACAACTAAATTTCAATATAACTTGTAAGACAATATCATTGTCTATCATCATGTCAATATATTCCAACATATATCATGCTAAACTTAATTTACTTTCATGTCCAACGTAATTCACAAGATTTCATAGCATTCACTTCAAAAGTAAAATCAACACACATGTAAAGAATTTAACATATTCCATTGTCAAAAATTAAATTTTATTCAAATAAGCTTTTTGAAACAAACATATGAACACCACTTCATTTTCTTCAAGTTATTTATACTTTCCAAATGTGACTATCAATCTAATAATATGCATTGCAATTAAACAATTAAGAATTAATATTCAATTACCAATAACAAAAAAAGGGAAAGCTTGAAGGGTGAGGGACCTCACCTCCCACTTCCAACGTCCTTGTAAAAATCAAGAGAAAGAAAGGTTGTGGAAGATCCTATATCCCTTGCTTTGAATTGGCTTTGTTTATGGTCTATCACTTCACTTTAGCACTACTGAGTGGAAAGGAATTATGCCTAGTCCTGAAAGTTTCCCTTAGATTAGTAACTTAAGCATTTAACCAAAGAGTTCTATTGAGGGATTACATGAGAGGCCTACCCACTTGTAAGTCTTTAAGATTCCTATTCAACCCAAATGAAAGGGAGTTCAAGATCTGGAACCCAATCCAGATCCACCAGAGCTTTGCAGCTCTAGACGCACGCCACCACAGTAGATAGATCTGCAGCTCCAGACGCACGCCACCACACCAGATAGCACCACAGCTACAGACGCACGCCCCCCACACCCGATACGATGAGCTGATCTTCCAGATGGAGGAGAAGGTGAAATCAGATGGGATTGAAAAGAACCAGAGTTTCTGAATGACCGTTTTCCAAGGCAAAGGAGACGGCACAAAAGTTTCTTTTCTTTATATAGAAACTCGTCGATCCGAGTGAGAGGGTTTTGGACGGCTGAGATTACTCAGAAACCATTCGTTTTGCAATGTTATGAACGGTCGTGCATCCCTGAAAACAAATCACACGGATTGCTCACCTGGCAAGATCGTTTTCGGGATAAAAGGATAAACAGACTATCTTTGGCTAGAAATCCCTTGAACCACAGACTCCCTACTAAGTAAGACCTCATGGCTAAACAAAACTCTTCAAACTCTAAAGGATGGTCGGTTTGGATTTCCAACAGGTGGGCCACAATGATCGAAATCTAATGATTATACACTTGCTGGAAACACAGTACTCATTTCAACGGACAACCTTCATTCACAAGCTTTGCACTCTTCCCCATTCCAAAACAATCTAAACCACCTTACGTGGATATTTCATTAACGTGCCCACTAGCTGGATGGTTTGGATCACCCAAACTGTTATCCAAAAGTGGACCACCGAGGAGCCTAAAACGGACAGCAGTTCGTCCGTTGAAACGAGACTTCACTCTTGAAAGAGGAATTCCTTTTTCACGACTTAAAAGATGGTCACCTTGGACCAGTGTACCACAGGTGCACAGATAGGAATACACTCACGCACCAATACAGTGGCTCTATAAAAATTATTTGTGAAATCCACACCGATCACCCAACTCTACCAACTTAATGGATGTACCTAGTCCATTCCTGGTCCGTCCATCACTCAGGTGGGCCTCACGTGTCGAGTAATAGATTATATTATTGTAGTAATACACTCACCAATGGAGGAAATATCCTAGTTTCATTTCAATGGTAGACAACACTTAAGGAGTAGGTAATCTATTAGTTACATATAACATCAGGTAAAGATGTAAAATTTTCATTTAATTAGTTACTATAAACAATAATCATTATACTTATGATAATTACAAGTATTTTATCCAAATATTTATCTTATTATTTATTTATTTAATTTATTTTTACTTAATAAATCAATTCCAAGTCATGATTGTATGCAAGGAAAAGTCTGGTGAAAAATGTGAATTTTATGCCTACATAATCTAATTGATTAGTGGTACATATTATATGAATTAAAACATTCAGCTAAACAAATCTTGAATAAATTTCTAACTGAAATTTACTGATTTCATATCATCAAAGTGCCCGTAAGATACGGAGTGTTAGAACCCACCTCAAAAGTCAAAACAAGACCTTTAAATTTTCTTATAACCTCTTCCACTGCCACTCTCTCATTCTGGAAGCAACAAGACCTTTAATTTTACACTTGAGATTAAGAATGTGTCTGCATGTTTATCTGTTTTGCCTCTAATAAAGTCACATTAATGATTAGAAATATATATGAGGAAACCCTAGTCAACATAATCATATGCCTTCTCCATGTCTTGGTTCTCCGTTTTGGTGACCTGATTGATTGGCATAAGGGGTGCATTTCCACAGTTTCGTTCTCGATCTTCCTGAATGGGTCACTGGACAGTTCCTTTCCTAGCACAAGAGGACTTTTTCAGGTATAGACCTTTTGTCACCTATTCTGCTTACATTTGTGGCTGAAGGTTTTAATTTGATTGTGATTAAGGTATCTACTTCTAGCATGATTAAGGTATTAAGAATCGATAATGTGGAAATGTAGATTCCAATCTTCATTTGGTTGACGACACTTTCTTGAGGTGTGAAGTGCCGAGGGAACAGGTTTCCTACATGAAAGGTATACTGAGATGTTTAGAAGTTATTTCAAGCCTGTGCATTGATCTTAGTAGAAGTGTTTTGGTGTGGTTGGATGTGAATGAATGAAGTGATCAAATCTTTGGCAGCAAAAAATGGGTTTGAGTTTGAGAATTCCTTGCACTTATTTGAGTCTTCTGGTCTGGAGCAAGCTGAATGTCACTTCCTTTTGGGACAGCATCATAGCATCATTGAAAGAATTGAGAAGAAGTCAGCGAGATGGAAGGAAAGAATGTTACCTTGGAGGGTAGTATTGTTCCTATCAAGTTCGCTTTATCAAATCTTTTATCAAATCTTCTGGTCCACTACCTTTCTTTCTTCAGGATCACAGCAATAGTGGCATCAAAGGTTGAGTGACTTCAAAGGAACTTTTGTAGGACGGGGGAGAGGAGGGCCCTAAATTTCATCTTATCAATTAGAGCAAGGTTCAAAAGCCTTTGTGAGAATGGGGCCTTGGAATTGGTAATATTATGGAGTAAAATCGGGCTCTTCTAAGCAAATGATGGCGGAGATTTGGCGAAGAACCGTAAGCATTGTGGAGGAATGCGGTGATTGGGAATATGGATGGTTTGGAGGAGGGTGGTTCCTAGGCTTATGCCATAGGTCCAGAGTCCTAGTGTGAAAAGTTATTAGCAAGTTTGGGTAGGCAACTTTTGGGCGAAAGTGAGGTTGTTGGCAAAGGAGGATTTGGTTAAGGGTGTTCAATTAATAATTTGTAAAGGTGACGAATTGCAATTTTGGGGGGATGCTTGGTTCGTTGATGAAGCTTCTGAATCGTACTGGGCCTTGGCCAGGATTACTATGAATTTGTGAAAAGTGATGTCTTGGAATATCAGATTAAGAAGGAATCTTTCCAATAAGGAGTCAGATCTCGTTGCTAACCTGTTAAAGTAGTTTGTGCAATGTGCACATTGATGGCTTCAACCGAGGATTAGAGTAGGCAATGGGTGAGGCCTGGACCAGGAAAACTCAATATTTTGAATAAGCCCAGCTTGACTAATTCAAAACTCAGGCCTGAAACAACCCTAGGCCCGCTCGTTGCCAGGGCCTACCAAGGATAGCAAAGTATGGAGATGATCACCTAAGGGAGGGTAATTGACAAACTCCTTTATGGTGCTAATGGTGTGTGAAGAGGAGTCTCCTTGTGCAAAAGTGTGGACCACCTCGTCTTGCACTCGCTCACTCTTTAGCTCCAACTCCCATGTGATACTTGCGCAACAAGTCAGCCTAACTCCCACCTCCACCACTAAGTACACTGTCCAAGACTCGGTGAGAATGTAAGAGAACAGGAAAGGAGCACAAGGAAGTGAATTACAATTCTCAAGTGAATTACAAATGAGGGGGTTGCCTCCTTAATATAGACCAAAAAGATTCTAAAATCTCTAGTCTATGGCTAGGATTGTGCCTTATACACTTTACAAGCCTCATATGTACAAAGTGGGCCAAAATTGGCTAAGTATGGAAAAAACCTCAGAGCATGTCACAACCTGCTCATTCTCTGCTCTATCGTGAGGGAGCTCTCCCTTGTTTCTTTTTGGGGGTCTCTTGGATCATCAATGATTTTATTGGTTATGGGTTGTTAGAATGACTTGGTGGACCTCTTAAAGGCTAGGAGAAGATTTTTTAGAGGCTGATATTCTTCAGGAACTTTCCATTAAAAAAAAAAAGAACACATGTATATCTCTACTATATATAACACGAGTAGCTATGGGCAATTTGCCACAATTAATTTCTGGATGAGATCAAGGTTTTGCTTTATTCTAGGACATGGGACCATTTTAAGAGAAAAGGAAAGGGTATTTAGGAGGATGCGGTAGACCGACTGTGCATTCAAACTACGCCTCCCTCTTTCTATGACGAGAAAAAAAAAAGGTTTGATACTTAGGCAAAGATGTTTGATACACAACACTAAGAAATTATACATGTGGAAGAGAATGAATTGAAATAAATTGTTCAAATCATGGATTTGGATTTAGATGGATTTCAATTAAATGAATATATTGATTTGATATTCTAACAGGTTGATTAGTGGATATTTAAAGGGACACATGTGCATGTATTTTATTATTTTGAACTATGCATGGGCTTGTGGGTGGGGGTGGGGGTTGCATGTCTATGTATGTGTGTATTCTTTGCATTCTTGTAGGGTTTGTGGAAAGAAATAGTAGAATCTCTGAGGACAAGGTTGCATCCATTGCTTCAATCAAAAGAAGAATCTCCCTCATGATTATAGAGTGGGCATTATAATGAAATAAATTTAGACTGCTCCAAAAATGACCTCTCTTTTTTCTTTTTCTTTTTCTTTTGAGGCAAAGATAATTTTATTAAGAGAGCACTGAGATGGTGCCCAAACAAAACTACCCAATCAAACAAATGGTAGTACTAGGGGCCTATTCCGCCAGATAAGATTTTGCCCTACGAATTACATAAGAAACAAAGTTGCTAATATTATTAAAGCATCTCCCATTCCTTCCCCCCCAAACCATCCATATAACTGCCATCAGAATCTCTATTCAGCCCTTGCCTGCCTCCCAAGGTTTGCTCCATGCCAAGCTGAAAACAAGTTTACCATCGAGTCTAGCATGGCCCATTGCATGCTAAATGAACAGAAAATGCACGCCCATACCCTGTGCGTGAAAGGGCAGTGGATGAACAAGTGGTCCACATATTTAGTATAACCCATGCATGTAAGATGAATATTGGGGATATAACCATGCCTCTTCTCTGTAGTTTGTTGATGATTAAGACCTTCTTACTGACCAACCATGCAAACGCTGCCATGTTTGGAGGAGCCCTGTACTACCATATCATTGTAGTTGGGGACTGGCATTCCACCTGCAAATGGTGAAGCAACTTGTAGAAGAACGAACTGAAAATGACCTGAATTCTCTTTATGCCAAATCATGCGGTCCCTTTCCCTAGCGATGGAGAAATAAGATGGATTCTCTCAATGAGCCAGACTAGTTCTTCAATTTCTTCATTAGATAGATCCTTTTGCATGGAGGCAACCACAACACCGAGTTTCCTCTAACCTCCCTACAACTAGTAATGAGGATGTCTCCATCTTTTGTGA
Source organism: Liriodendron chinense (assembly GCA_003013855.2). Taxonomy (NCBI): domain Eukaryota; kingdom Viridiplantae; phylum Streptophyta; class Magnoliopsida; order Magnoliales; family Magnoliaceae; genus Liriodendron; species Liriodendron chinense. The sequence goes on along the minus strand of PVNU02000637.1, from coordinate 4,249,336 downwards.
TGTGCGTTTATCTTGAAAAAGCATTTTGGAATGGAGTCACCACTGGCCCATGTATCCTTCTAAACCCAGATCTTCTCTCCATTTCTAACCAAGGAGCTTATTCCCTCCTTAAACTTGGCTTTCCTGCTAGCAACACCGCTCTACAAAGCTGATGCTCTGTATAAAGATATGATTATTTGGTCCCCCCCATATTTGGATGCAATCGTCTCTCTCCACAAGGAGCCTTCTTCTGCCCCAAACCTCCACCACAACTTGCATATTTGTACCCAATCTTTTGTCTTTATCAGGGTTTCCTTGGCCACTGAGTGAAGGTTTCTTGTGCTATATGTAGACACACAAACGCACATGGGAATGATCACATGGAATTGACTCTAGAGGTCTAGTGTAGTTAGAGACTCCAGAGTGTCTGGTGTAGTTGGAGCAAATGTGCGCCCCATGTGATGTGTGCATGAGATCCAACCTGTCCAAAACATGGTGCCCTCCCATGTTGGGCACTGACCCTGAAAATCAGGCAGTTCCATGACTCAGGCGGGCAACAACCCTGGGGAATCAGTCGAGATTGGACACCCGCAGCTAATTTTGTGTGGATGCTGTGCTCTCCCATGTTGGGCCCTGGGCTAAAATACAAAAGGTCCATGACTCAGCGAGCTGAAAAATGTGTGCTACAGGCAAAGGAGTGCGCGTTAAGTTGGCAATCGGCATGGAAATTTTGCCAGAGTTTTTATCACAAATCCTGACAATATGGATTTCAACTGCTAGAGTGGGATGGCGTGCATAACAGGATTCATGTAGCTGACCCCAATTAGTTGGGATAAGGCTTGATGATGATGATATCTCTATAACAAATATGAAATAATAAAAAAATAATAATCTATTTCTCAACTCGCCTGGTTGACCTGCCTAGTCCCAAGTTGACCCGGTACGAGTGCAAGTCCGAGTCTGGGTCTGTGAACCATCAAACATACCTGTATAAGTTTGTGTGCATTTCATGTGTGTGTTGCAAAAAAATATCTGATTCTTTATTCTGTGCTCGTAGGCTATCACATGTATATGCACATGCATGCTGGCATGCTAATTCATCACTACGCATCTTCCTTTGTATGCATGTATTTTGGATGAGCAAAGACATTACATTCGTCTGTTATCTGATGCTTGTCTTGGCCCTTGGGTGCCCAATGCCATTGGCAGGGAAGAAGTGTAGCAAGGCTCCCAAGATTCAAAGGCTTGTGACACCATTGACGCTGCAGAGGAAGCGTGCTAGAATTGCGGAGAAAAAGCAGAGGGTTGCCAAGGCCAAGTCAGAGGCTGCAGAGTATCAGAAGCTACTTGCCTCCAGGCTGAAGGAACAACGTGACAAAAGGAGCGAGAGCTTGGCCAAGAAGAGGTCCCGTTTATCTGCTGCTTCAAAGCCATCGGTCGCAGCTTGAGAGGACAGTCTCTCCTGCCGGATCATCATCGCTTATGAAAAGTTGATGCATTCAGTTTTGACTACTATGGATCATGAAATGGTGTTTCCCCTGTTGTGTGTTTACCATTTTTCCTGTTTATCCCCCCATTTTTGGAGAAGGCACTTGGATCAGTAAATGATTTTGATTCTGTAGCTTATATACATCATCGGATCTCAGACTTCCATCTTTTCTTATTAAAGCTTTTGATACTTAATTATTATTACTTTTTTCTTAATATTGCAAAAATGGTGCTTTCTTTCAGTGAGTTGTTGCCAGGCTGATATGATGGTTCTTGGCTCTCCATCACACAGGTGTATCTTTACTGGCCTGATTGGTAAGATAACCACTGTTAAACTAAGCCTATGCTTTCTCCTGTTAAACTGACCATGGATGCTCTGCCAAAACACAAACCAGAGCCATCAATTTCTTTACGAATTTCTGATGTTTCCTTATGTCTGGTTATGCCGGTGGAAGTGATGTTAAAGTTTTCATTCGGCATGTTTGAGCCAGTCTCGGTGAACAATAGGATTGAGTGGGATATTGGGAAGCTCATCATTTGGGTTCTACTTTCTTTCATGACCTGAAAACCAGGGTCTCCAAGTGATCAGGCAGGGCATGTGTTGTGTTAAACCTGATCAATTTGTCAATTTCTTCGTAGAACATCCTTTTATTTTTCCAGACGATGGGCCTTCATGATGACCTGGCCTGAGTTTTTGGGCTACGGGGCAGAAGATATGGCCACGGGCTATTCCCATTTCTCTGTCACAACAATGTGAAGCCTTCCCTCATAGATTAGACTAGGGTTTCTAGACTGGTGGCATGGGATCATTACAGCTTACTGTTAATGTCGCCATATTGTTATGTAAAGGGCGTTTCTCAGTACATTACACCATGGAGAGTCACCATCTCATTATAGTTGCCCAGTGGTAGGTGCTGACCTTGAGACTAGTCATCTAGCTGCATTCTTTTAATAAATGCATGAGTACTGCATAAATCCATGTTTGATAAAATCGACTCCGTAAAAGCCCACATTTGAAACTGAGTCAAAGTGCAATCCCCAAATATCTGATCTAACCGTGCAGCAACGTTTCTTCTTGGGTTAGGCTGGTATGTCATTTGATGTGCATGGCCCAATGGTAGGCACCCTTGGGTCCAACCAGATCTTGGGTTTTAGCGCAGCTCTCCATTTATCAGCTTACTGATACACATGGGTCGGTGCAATGATCCCTAGTCACATGGGGGATTTTCTCTTCTTTTCCTGCCGACAAATGGTTCTTTTTTGATATAATTCCGTCTTTTTGGTGGTTCATATAAGTCCGTCTTGATAAAATATCCAAATCAGGATTTCTCGTCTGTATCAGAATGGCTGGTACAAAGGCTATGATGATCGGATGACTAATTTCTATACTCTACAAACCACAAAACAAAGCGACGAAGTGTGTAGATGCTGTGAACAAAACCCCGCCACCACTTTCAGTGTTTAGCCTCAAACCTAATTGTCATTACAAATCCAATTCACCTGCAGTAAAGGTAGACGTGTTCTTAGTTGTGGTCCATGAAGGTGGGAATGACAAATTCTTCTTCAGCCTGCTCGAAGTCCAGTCACTGATATGGATGTGTTGATCAGCGTCCAGATCTCTGAGCGATTGCTGTTCCAAGAGTTTTTCAGTTTCCCCCCAGAAGCATTGCTGCTCTAATGCTCTCTTCCCTCACTTTGACAGTACTGCAAAAGCGCATTGCATCGCACAGTAGGTACCCAATATGTCAGAAATCATTACATGTAATTGCTTGGATGGTCAGGATTCTTGAACATGTGCGTGAGATATACATGAAAAGCATACAAGGCAATGATGCAATATATAATTCTGAAAGAAAGTATAAAACTATCTTCCGATGCTGATCGAATGTGCACCTGGACCATTTCGGTCATCCAAGAGGTTGTATCAGTGGGCCCCCTCCCTTTAGATGAATTGGCCCAAAAATGTGGCTGGTTAACTCGACAGTGCGGTTAATTGGGAATGTTTTGAACCACCCTTAGTTTTTGTATATGTATATATGGTCCACCTGATGCGTTGGCAGGCCTATCTCCTGGTCTAGGTCGTCTGCATGGTGGGACCCACCAGATGCATGTCCTGTGCCTGCCAGGCTGCCATGTTCGGCTATGTGTGTGCTTAGTGAAGGGCTTGGCCTCGAAGGAGGGAGCCTTTATGAGTTCCTGTAATGCTCACCAAATGGGTGATCCATTATGTTAGTATTACAATTCTCAAATATAGATTAACTCGTTAAATAAAATAAAATCAAGAAAGATACACCATTATATCTCTAAGGATATGGTGCACCACAGGACCTGAATATATATGTACTCTCACACTCAAATACACTGCAATGCTAGTACGTCAAAGATTGTAATACTCTGAAAAAAAAAAAAAAAAGAAAGAAAGAAAGACAATGAGATTTGTGTTATCAGAAGAGATCACATAGTTGAAACTTTGTTATATCTATTCCATTGTCAATGAAGAGAACATATAAAAGAGGGGTGAGATTTGTAAAAGATCTTAACAAATATACATCTTAATAAATTAGGAATTATCCCAATCTACTCTAACATCCTCCCCCAAACTCAATATGCTCCAACAGGAGTAGCTTGAGCTTGAAAGACACGGAGAACATTTATTCAAAAAAGAAAAAGAAACATTCCTGGTGAAAAATCCAAACAGTGACATATAGCATGATTCGACATTTGATGACTTTTGCAATGTGAACCATTGATACTTTTGATGATTAATGAATGATTTACTAGCACTTCTGGTAGGAGAGATTTCAACCATTGTTCTTCCAATAGATACTTCTGGTCGCCGGGATTTAAATCATTGTTCTTCCGTTGGCTCTGAAATGGCATAGAGATCGGATCAGACTGGCTGAGATGGGGGGTTTTAGTAGTGGATTGGTGATGGCAAGGCCGATGAAGGTGGTTGAAGTTGATGAGTAGATGAACTGTGGTTGATCAGTGACTCGGATTGATGTTGCGTTCAGCACACAGAGCTGTGTTGTGCAAATGGATAAATTATCGGCAATGCGTTCGCATACGAATTCTGGTGAGATATAGGATAGGGTGGCAACAGGTCCGAGTGCTGAGGCAACAGTGATGGGCTACGATCAGCAACCTGTGGCAGATGATGTGCAATAGCAGCACCGATGCAGATCCGATTTAGTCGGCGATTTGCAATGACTGGATTGGGAGACTGCCTTCTGGTTTGATTGGACTCCCTAGTTGATTGAATGGGGTATCCGCTTTGATCAGATAAGAATCCAAGATGATGTGATTGCACAAATGGCTTGATTGCTCAAGATGTCAGCGAAATGTGCAGCAAAGATTGATGATGGAGGGGAAGTAGAGATGTAGAAACAGGTGAAGGGGCTCAAATTTGTGTTGATGGTGGACAGAGAACTGATGAATGGCTATGATTCCATTAACACGAGACTACATGGTGGAACATGTCACATCAATTCCATTGACAACTAAGAGAACATATAGAAGATGTGGGAGATTTGTAAAGATCCGTAGAAGATCTACTCTAACAAGATGTTCATCAAATCTATATATCACAAGCTCAGTACTATAGCCATTGAAGTGGTAAACAGCGCAACAAAAATTAGCTTATATCACTTGTTATTCGAACCTTAAGAAATACAGAGATATTGGCCACCACTTGAAAACAAGAACAAAACATCATTAAACACAACAAAATTTGACTTGATAATCAATCCAATTGCCTGCTTCAGAGCTTTCAAATGAATGGGTACAAATACAACGAGACAGAAACGAACCAAAAATTACAAAAAGGGAAGAAACACCAAGAGCAAATGAAGAGCAGCCCCTTATGGCCAAGCGATCGAATGCATGCTCCTGGAGAGCTTTAACTGATTGATATTGAGACCTACAATGAATTAAAAAAAGACAAAAAGAAGAAAAAAAAAAGGCACCCAAAAAACTAGAAAAGACAACAACACAAACTGCAAGCAGAGAACAGCTTTGCCTCATTGCGTAAGTGATCTAAGGCCTGCCTCCAAATCTTCCAAGGTGATTGTGAGCAGATCATCTGTGTCCATGCACTCGAGGTCAAGCCTGAGATCCAGGTTCTCCCTAGCATTCACAAGCATTGGATCGACCAAGCCACCATTCATCTCTTTACGCTGCTTCTCCGTAGTCTCTCTCCCAATCAGCTCTGCAACAGCCCCCATGCTACAGGCCCAGTGCAGCTTAAACCCATAAAGCATGCTATCCTCCGCTTGACTGCTCATCTTGAGATGGGTGATTTCGGCAAGTTCTTTAGTGCTGAAGTCGCCAAAGTAGAAGAATTTTGTGACCCGCCTGCAGAAACCTTCGTTCGATGAGATTACACGCTTCATTGGCTCGCTGTAGCCTGCGAATATGACGACGACTTTTCCACTGTCCATGAAAGACATGATCTCCTCTAAGGCCTCCAAGCCATAATCTTTATCATCTGCTTTCTGCATGGGTATCAATCTGTAGGCCTCATCAACGAAAAGAATACCACCTTCTGCCTCTTTTATCTGCAAGGGGATAGGAGTAGTTTTATTTCATATTTATCACTTATACAATGGCTGCAATTTTTAAGACCAAAAACCCTGATTCATCATGGAAAAGAACTATGATACCACTTGTGTTTGATGCCCTTCCAATAGATGATCAAGAAAACCCTATCTACAATTGCACAAGTTCTACTTAGACTGCCTACCCTCTACAAGCTTACAGTTCACCGATCTGTTCAATTTTGTACATGTAAGGTTGGACGGCCCAAGATTTGGTGATCCAGACATTGATCTGTGGCCCCAAAATATCCTAGACAGAAGATCCTAACCCTTGGATCTTTGGGCCTTTTCTTGTTAAATGTGGATCATTGATGTATTTTTTCTTATCTGTCCATTCCTAGGCCAATGATCTAAGCTTTAGGACATCCTATCTGGGAGAGTTTGTGGAATCACCCTACTGGGGCTACTTGAATTCATTAACCATGGTCCCTGTATGTATAGGATTGAAAGCATTAGCAAAATATACGATCTCTGAGGTTTAAGATCCTATGGGCATTGTTTGGATACGTAGAATCCAAGGCAAAAGAAAGAAAAAAAACGATAATTATTCAATGATGATTTCCATGAGAACTATTTAAACATGGATGCCAATTTTTAGTTCTAGTTTGGGTAGCAAGTGGAAATTTCAAATTCCTCTCACAATACTTGCTCAGTTTCTTGTGCCAAGAATTCAAATTATTGAGAAGTGTAACAAGTGCTTGGTGAAATCCACCCTTTTCTTTATTATCCAAACAACACAAATCGTTACAAAGGAAAACTGTTTTCCTCTTCCACTGTTTGGCATGGAACCCATGGTTTCCAAACATGGCCTTAATTCTTCAGTTATAAAATACTTATTTTTACTTTATGTTGCTTTGTGTGGTTCAACAACCACTCCTGTTTCCTGTTGCTTCTGTAACGGGAGCCTTCAACCCATGACCAAGCTCCAGATACAAACACAACCATTTTGCCATTAGTCAAAGTATATTGGGAAAGCAGAGGTAGGTCAATTGATCCATGAAAAGAGATAATGGAGTTCATCACCTTTTTTTTTTTTTTTTTTTTTCAAACAGCTATAATAGTTAACTGATAGGATTTTAGTTTTTCTTTCTTTCTTTTTTCTTTTTTGAAAAGAATTAAGAGTATTGAATCCTGACTTATACATGAAGGACAAGTTCCAAGGAATGGCTGGATTCAATCAGCGGTTTACAGGTTGAAGGTTATTTTGCCAAAAGGAAAGAGAAACAGGTTTAGGTTAGGCCAGCCCAGTTTTGGAGATGATGCAAAGACCTTAGCCTTGTGGCTATAAGTAATCAGCATTATCGAAGCTGTGTCCCAACCAGTGTTCGAAGTTTCAGTATCGCTACAAGTTTCGCTAGCCGGGGATACCGAAACAATATCGATATCGCTGATAATATCACTGATAACCGGAAATGCGGGGAAAATGGGAAAAACAGTGGAATTTTTCAATGAAACCTTAGGAGTTGATAAAATACACATAGTTACATATTTAGGAATAAAAAAATTGCATAAAGAATGCATACATAATAATAGGTTTCTATTTAATGGGGGCCTAAAAGCATGTGTTGCTATAAAAAGTTAGTCCAGTCATCTCATCCATCCAAAATCTGAACTTCCATCCAAACATCCATTGATATTTTAGAATATCGGCAACACATGAAATTTCCAAACAAATCCTTAACAACTGAAAAAGACACTAAAGATTGTGGTCTCGTTATTGCCATGTTGCGATAATGATAATATCGTGATATTATCAATATTATCGTAAACAAATTGAACGCTGCATACAACCATGCACCCATAAAAAATATGAAATGGGAATTTTTTAAATATATAGTTTTTTGGCATATCGATGATACATTGGCGATATTATCGAAATATTGCAGATACATTGACGATACAAGCGACACTTGGAATTTACACAGTAAAAAATATTGGCGATATACCGACAGGATCAATGTATTGACAATACAAACGACGCTTGTAATTTACACAATTGAAAATATTGACGATATCAATACATTGACAATATTTAGTGATACATCACCGATATCAAGAATTTTTTATACTATCAGTGTTATCAGTATTGCTACCGGTGTTATCGGTGTCGCTGAGCTAGAAATAGAGATAATATCAGGGATATTTCGATAATATCGGAGATAATGCAAACACTAGTCCCAACTAATTGGTTCAGCCAAAGGTTAAGAAAGTATACAATTAAATAGGTGGTATTGAAGAAGGTTGATTTTGTCCTGGACAAGGATATGGCATTGTAGATGGATAATACAGCCACGACATATAAGTAAACAAGGAAGCATTTAAAAAGAGTAGCAGTTCCTGGGATCAATCAACTGTGCAATGTCTTTTTATCCTGCTTGCATGATTAATGTAGAACCAAGGTATCCAAAAACGGCTACGTAATGGCGGGAACGGTGGGGATCATTATGCATTACGGGGTCGTAACTTGTAACAACCGTTACAGAAAAAAATGGTATGTAACGGCCGTTACCCTTAAAAAAAAAGGCCATAATGGTGTTATGGTCCATTTCGTAACAGTAACAATGGTGGCCGTTGTGGCCACCATTACTGCTATCAAATATCTCGTGTAGAACACCTGTGCATTACTTCATGATGGACTCTCCTTGATTTGAATGTTTTTAAACGATGAAACAAATTCATTGGCCATTTCACATAGTGAGTGAGAATGTAAAGCAAGGAATACCTTTCTCCTGGTCTTTGGTCCGGTATGTCCAACAAATTCTCCAACCAAATCAGTCCTTTGAACTTCAGTTACCTTATCAGTCGGTAAAATTCCCACCATATGAAGAAGCCTCCCAAGGATACGAGCTACCATTGTCTTTCCTGTAGAACATAATGGTCATTTCAGATTTGGTAGATTAAGAAATAGAGGCATCTCACCAAATTGTTTTGGCAAACGAATAAGAGGGACAGTATCCTTCAAAAAGGAAAAAAAGAAAAAAAAGAAAAAGAAGAGGGATGGATTGAATTGTATTACAAATCATATTTTCATTTTCATTATGAAAATTTGCTGGGACAAGGCTATGATGATGACGATGATGATTATCAAATAAATAAAAGATAAATAAATAATAAAATGCAGAAAAAGGATATCACCATATCAATTTAAATAAAGAATTTAACATCAAAATTTTCTAAACACCAAATGGCATTTCTCTCTGTCACTAAACAAAACAATATGGACCCTCCACACCAATCTGACATGGGAAAGAAGTTAGTGGTTGCATATTACTTGAAAATATCTTTTATTTATCAGTAATTAAAAAAAAAAGGTTTACTGGAACAGAAACACCTGAGGGCCTTTGCAAGGCTATTGCATTACAAAAAAAGAACCGACCAATTGAGGTAAACATCTCCTAAAGAGAGGGCGGGGGAAGGAATCTGAGGCCTCTGCTCAAGAGCAAGATGTTTAACTCTAGGACTAGCTATAACAGTAGAGACCAGTGCATTAGTAGTCTAATACTATTAGAAGCATGTTGTTCCTTTTCTTCCTAATGGCCCATAGGATAGCTACAAACCCAAATAATTCTCTGCTTCTTGTGAGGGTGTTGGAGGCTCCAAGCTTCAAATAGCTAGTGGATAGAACCAGGCATTGACCAGCCCACGTTGAATCACTGAAAATATTGTCCCCATAAAACATGCGCAAAATTGAAAATGTATGAAGAGATGGTTAACAGTTTTGGCGTCATGCAAACACAAGTAGTATCCGTACACTAAAATAAGATTTCTGCAGCACAAGCGGTCCATCGTAAGAATGCAATCACGGCCTGCAAGCCATGCAAAGGCGATAGCTCTAGGAGAGTTTTCGACTTCCAGATCCAATCCTTCAGGGCAGCAAAGACACCGACATAAGACATATTTCAAACCATCAATGTAACCAAGAATGATTAGGATGAGTTGCAGTGCCTCCGATTGTTCAATAACCACATTTCAACCCGTGAAACAAGATTTAAATTAACAACCACCATAAAATTGTACCGTCTCCCATTATATGAGTACATCTTATGATCTTTCATTAGATAGAATTCACTGTGAACCATGACTTAATTCTCCATGGGGTTCAACTGGAGTACTTGTAGTGAAATCACAAATGATGGGATTTTAATAGCACTACCATCACTCTCAGCATAAGAGCAGCACCCAGCATAATGGGAGCATTATCCATATGCAGATATATATCATTATTTGAGCATCAGAGAAATGACCGTCTTATCCACAAAAACACCATCTATTACCTGTCCCAGGATTGCCAAGAAAGGCCATATGAGGGGGTTTCCTAGCAGCAACTCTAAGCCCCAAGGCCCTGCGCTTCTCATCCAAAAGCATCCCCCTAGCCCACTTCTTCAGTTGCAGCTTGAGCTCGTGCAAACCCACGATGTGTCTCAATGCTTCTTCGAGTTCTGCCATCTTGGCTTTTGTCTCACCAAATGCTTCAACAGCTTTCCGCTTCCTCTGTTCTTCGAGATGGCGCTGAAGGAGTTCATGCACCTTCTCATTGCCCGGGCCTTGTGAAAGATGATTTAAAGGAGTCATCCCTTCCTGCAGTACAATGGTTTCACTAGATATTTTTCTATTTGGGTGCTTCTCATTAGTCATTTAAATTTGAAAGGATTGGAGATTGGGCATACATTGTCTGTTACATTGCAATCAGCATTGTACTCGAGCAATGTTTTCACAGTTAAGCAGTCTTCAAGCCGGGGAGAGGACCAGACAGCTAAATGCAGTGGGGTCATACCATTCTGCATAAAAAAAACAAACAGCCAATGAATGAGTTTTGGAAAAGGCATATCATACCAAAATGGTATAATAGCTTAAAATCTCTGTTTGGACCTTAATTCACATAAGTAGTGAGAAACTAGACTGAAGCAGCTATTAAAAAGTAAAATGGTTCATTTAAGGGAATCATGCTCCTAGGAATCGTGAGATGCAGAAACAGAGCATCATTAATAGGATATTCTCGTAACTTAAGTATGAATTTCAATAAGATAAAAAACTAAAACAGGAAGGAAAATTACATTGGCTTTGGCTGTCAAAGAAGCACCGCGGTCAAGAAGCAATCTTGCTGCTTCATTGCAACCATTTTTTGCTGCCATGTGTAATGGTGTTTCTCCATACTGAAAAAAAGAAAAGAAAAAAAGAATCCCGTTTGCATGTCAAGAGCCAAGGATTAAACAAACATAAGCATTAAGGGAGAGAACTGTCTTAATTTTCACATAGAAAGGATTAAACAAACATATGCATGAAGTACAAGAGCACTGTTTCCAGAATACCATGTTTTTGGCCTCCAACTCAATCTTCTCTGGACCTCGCCAATCAAGCAAAAACTTAACTATCGCAACATTATTGTAACCAGCTGCTACATGGAGAGGTGTTTGTGCCATCTGCAGCAAGGTGTGTGAATGAGATAAACAAAACAAAAAAGAAACGAAAAAAAAAATATATGCATGATGGTTGTGACCACAAAGTCAAGTATGAGAATGTATTTGAAAACAAAATAAAATGAAGTAGCATATAAACCACATTCAGTTTGGTGTGAACCCAGATCAGAAAGTTTCGGAACGACATCCACCCATCAAGCAAATGAAAGCTAAACTAAACAAACTCTCAGCTAACAAGTTGATTGCACTGCTTGAGGGTAAAACCATCAAATAAGCTAAACCCAGATGAAGGCAAGGGTGTAAAATATGATAGACATTTCTAGCAAACAAGTTGATGGCAACACTTGCTCGTACATATGGAAGCTCCCTTCCTAAAAAAAAACCATCTTCATTTTATTAAGATTCCAAATAAAAAAGAAAGAAAAAGAAAAAGAAAAGAAGAAAACTAGATTTTATGTAACCTTTTGAACAAATGCAAATTTCTCGGTTCAGTCCCCATTTGGATGAGAACAAAACAATTTAAGCATTTATATACATCTTTTTTCACATATCTAAGTTAGGAGAACACTCAAGTGCATGTCTCAGCATGCATGAGTCATTTTATTACAATCACAAATTAAAAAAAGGAAAAAAGAAAAAGAAAATAAGCAAACTAGGTTTTACATAATCATTAGAACAAATGCAAGTTATCAGTTCACTCCCCATCTGGATGAGAACAAAATCATTTAAAAGTCATATACAAAATCCCATATGCAGACTTATTGGTTCAGTCCCCATTTGGATGAGAACAAAACCATTTAAGCATTTATATACATCTTGATGAGAACAAAACCATTTAAGCCATATATACCTTGTTTCACATTACTAAGTTAGGAGAATAGGAGAATACTCAAGTGCATGTCTCAGCATGCATGTGTACCTGGTATGCCTTGCACTGTTGCGCACATGTGGGGCTCGATGTGTCCATCTTGCTGTTCTCTTACTTGGATTATAATTTGTAACTGTAGGATCCTAATAGTTGCTAATAGATTTATTTGGGGCTTGACCACTTGCTGAAAAGAACATTGGAGATTAAGATTTATTGGGACTCTAATGGAACACGACGGTGTCTGTTGGAATTTACATGGAAGATTATGTGTTATCAGAAAGGATGGATCATTCTGCAATACCTATCCAAACAGTCACCCAAGTGTCCGCAGTCTTTTCCCAGCAAAATTTGCAAAGTGAGGAGAGATAAAAAAGAAGAAGAAGAAGAAGAAGAAGGCCCAAACAAAGGTAGGAGGTATGAAAAGAAAAGACAGATCTACCCAACAACAAGTCAATGGCACATCTCACATTACCATAGTTTTGACTTTTTGATGAACCCAATTCTACATTCAATGCAGTTTTGTGTGAATTTGGATACTAAATCTGCAATTGATAACCATCCCTAAAGCAAGATTTAAACTCAAATGAGATTAAAAAAGAAAAGCTTTAAACCCAAACAAGATAAAGATGATAAACTTCTCTAGACCAATCAATGGCACCAATAATCAATACTTTCAATTCAAATTCCCTTTTGAAGAAGCCAAAACTGCATTTGATTCAGTCTTGTGCAAAGCCAAGTCACTCAAAATCATTATGTTGCCGCATGATATATAACCATCAAGCGGTAGAAAACACATAGATATACAAGGTTGTTTGCTTGTGAAACTTATGTGATATAATGACATTGATTTAAGCAGGCAGAGGATACATGCATTGATTTATCAAAGTAAACAAATGGAGAAGTGTAGAAAGACCAATGAGGGCCTAAAATAGATGATAAAGTGCACACAACAAGGGATTAGCAGAAAATGCAGATATTTTCTAGCCGACAAGTGAATGGAAACGCTTATGATTACTTTTTTTTTTTATGTGGAAAGTGAAATACTTCTGATTACCTTTTAATCAAATGCAAGAACTCACTGCCAGATATAAAATACTACTCCACCAAATTGATTTTAGGTCAGATAACATCATGGAACAAATGCCTATCCATTCCACTATGTGATGGAACGACCCTGAAACATGACCGTCTGGACATCCCTGGGCGTTCATGTCTTGATGTCTGTCCCTACTCTACAGCAAGATAAAAAGGGGCCAGATCTGACTTGTTTTTGTCATGACAACAATTTGTGCAAAAATTTAGCACTTTCACGACTCAATTGGAGGTAAGTACATCTAGAGTGTGTAAATATCAAAATGGTGTATGTAATAGAAGTCTATCCATGTGTACACCCCTAGAGGGAGAGGGGTAGACATTTTACTCATAAGTTGTTGTCATACAGGGTAAGTTATTTAAGGCTAACGGGTGAAAAACAAATTGAGGTTCTATTCATGTGAGGATAGAAAACAAAAGGGGTGTAGAGAGAGCAAAGAAAAGGGATTTCTTTATGGTGAAATTTCTCAAGTTGGCAATTTCTCCAAGAAATTCTCTTCCATTCCTTCAAATCAAAGAAGCCACATGTGTGTTTCTCGACAACAAATCGGTTACTTTCCAACAATGGCAGTGGCAGCGTGAAAGGGGAATGTGTGGTTGTTTATGATTGCATTAGAGGTGATAGGAGAGGTGATTCAGCGTGCATTTCGTCTGATTGGTGAGTGTTTATTTCAAAACACCAAGTTTTAATTTCTTTCTTAAGATAGTGGATTTATTTGCTTGCCTTTTTCTGTGAGTATAACCTATTGTGGGGAACAAGATAAGCTTTTTCTCTTGTGGCCTGTGATTATGTTGGTGAATTTTTCTCTAATTTAATTTTTCTTTATTTTGTTTTGTTACACACCATTCTTGGCAGAGTTGGTAGTTGTTGGTTATGCAAGCAAGGTGTTTGTGGGTTAGCTTGAATCGTTGACTGGTTTGTGAATGGTGATATTAGCCACTACAAGATGTATCCTCAAGCATCGAGATCAAAACAGAACATCATTGGTCAATTTTGAAAATGTTTCTCTTCCAAAGTTTATAAAGATCTGAATGCATGAATAGGCAAGTAATTTTCTCTACACTAAGAGAAAATCACCATATTCCTATAAATATTTCAAGATGAACAATTCAGCCAAAAGAATGGCTATGACAAGTCCATACCAAGAAAGGCCTGAAACATGCAAAGAAGTGGCTGCGGCCGAGCAATTGTACAGAGTACCTTTGGGTTTTCAGTTCATACAAGTGGGGCCCATGGTTAAGCAATCCGTATATAATGGGACCCATCACGCGTGGCCCATAGACCAAAAATCATGTCGATTCAAAGATCCTAGCTATAGAATTTGGCCTTTTATTGGTTGAATGGGAACCGTTGCTGTAGTTTCTTTCTAAACTCATCTCTCTCTCTCTCTCTCTCTCTCTCTCTCTCTCTCTGAAACGCCCAAAAGAAAGTGAAAAAAAAAGAAGACAACCAATTCTCCTAAAATTCCAAATTCCAGGAAAGATTTAAACACCCAATTCAGAAAAAGATAAGAAAAGAAATAAAAACAACAAATACTTCAGAAATATCCAAAAAAGAAAACTAATGAAGTCAAATTCAGAAAAAGAAGAAAAAAGAAATCAATCCATTTACAGTAAATAGATTCAACGCCTCCCAATCAGACGGAAAAGCACCCAAACCCTCAAATTTCCAAACTAACAGAAAATTTAGAAAATAAAGAATTCGTAAAAGAAACAAATTCCAATGAGAGAGAGAGAGAGAGAGAGAGAGAGAGAGAGAGAGAGAGAGAGAGAGAGAGAGAGAGAGAGAGAGAGAGGTTTAAACATAAAAGATTCAACAAAAACAGTATAATCCCAATTCAAAAGAGAAGGAAAGAAAAACGAGAGAGATTTAAACACAACAGATTCAACAAAAAACAGTATAATCCCAATTCAACAGAGAAGGAAAGAAAAACTTTTCAGATCTATGATTTTCTTTCCATTTTCTTCATTTTCATTTTCTTTATTTTCTAAAGGAGAGAGAGAAACGTACGACATCGTTTCTAGCATTGAGAAGAGATGGATTCTCTTGGAGTTTCTTCTGGAGGCCGATGAGATCTCCGTACTGGGAATAGCCGTGTACTGTCACGGGTTTCGACGACCGGGGCCGTTGTTGTTGAGTCCCCGGCATCTCTCTCCCTTCGCTCTCTCCTTCGAATACTACTGTCTTTTCTTTTCTTTTCTTTTCTAATTCCTCGAGAGAAAGAAGCAGAGAGACGCGGGTTTGGACCGGAATCGCCTACAAATGTTTTACACGCGGCGGAAAACACCCAAGCTCTGTGGGCCCACCGTGTTTTCATGTAAAATAAAATTCGTCCATCAGGTGAGAACGGGAGCGAATTAGATGTTACCCTGGTAACACCTTAGTGGGTGTTACCCCTACCGTGTGGGGCCCATATTGATGCATTTTTTATATATCTATGCCGTCTATCTGTTTTCTCATATCATTTTAGGCTATGATCCAAAATATTGAGAAGATCCAAATCTCAGGTGGACCATATCACTAGAAACAGTGATTAATAACCATTAAAAACGTTTTGTGGGCTATAAAAGTATTGGATCAATCTCATATTTATATTTTCCCTTCATCAAGACCTTATTGACATTATCAAGAGCTTGGATTTCAAATAAACATTACCAAAACCTTACCATGGGCTCTTTGGAATTTTTAATGGTGGGGCACTCAATCACACTGTTTCCAGTGGTATGGTCCACTTGAGATTTGAATCTAAATAATTTTTGGAAATGGATCCTAAAATGGACTGTATAAACGGATGGACGGAGTGGATATACAAAATATCATCCATGTGGGCCATACGGTAGGGGTAACACCCACTAAGCTGTTCCCGGGGTAACACCTAATTCGCGCCCGGTGAGAACGATGTAACATATATAAAAACAGTAAGGAAGTCCCATTAAAACTTATATGGGCCACACCAACTGAACAATGTAAAAATTGTTGCCAAACCGATAAGTTCACACAGTGTGGCCCACCTGAGTTACACCTGATTAACGGATTTGATTAAAGATAAACACCATATTGTTCTCACAAGCAAACCTATGGTTGGGATCCCATCTCATTGTTCCATGTGGTGTGGACCATCTGAGTTGTGGATCTAGCTGAATTTTTGTATTAGGGCCTCAAATCGAGGATATAACCTAATAGACGGAACAGATTTCATGTATACAACATGGTGACCTACCAAACTTAGGTGTTTATGCACCCCGTAAAACAGGTGGTGCAGAGGATTCCAATCCGGGACGCGGGTTTGTGAGAATCTTCCTTGTGGTCGGGTTTAGACCAACCATTTTACGCGGTATTATTTTGAGGAGGAATTGTCGTGGGTGCGGCTTCGGTGGATCCCGGGCCCACCGAGGTGGGTGGCATCCTTGATCGTGGGGCCTACTTTGATTTCTTTGCCTTATATCCACACCGTACATCCCTTTTGAAAAGTCATTTTAGTGCGTGATCCGAAAATGAAACAGATCCAAAGCTCATGTGGACCATAATACAGGGAAAAGTGGTAATCGACCATTAAAAACTTCTCGTGGGCCACAAAACTTTTGGATTGATCTGATATTTGTGTGGTCTCTTCATCCATGTCTTTGTGACCTTATCAACAGGTTGGATGGTAAATAAAAATTCTGGTGGCCCCCATGAAGTTTTTAATGGTGGGGATTCAATCATTACTGTTTCCTGCGGTATGGCCCATCTAAGATTTGGATCTTCTTCATTTTGAGATCATGACCTGAAACGAGTTTTCAAAATGGATGGACGGTGTGGATGTAAGTCACATACAACAAAGTGGGCCCCACAGTTAAAGTATCCACTGATCCACCCAAACCGCGCCCAATAATCGGGTCCTAAGAGTCGCAAAATGACTCATTTACTACTGAGATACAAGAGCTTTGCATGTGCAGCCCACCACTCGGTGATCCATAACTGCTGATAAGATGGATTTCACAGCAGATGGGGCTTCTCGGAAGATCTTCTACTTCGAGAGATCCTAACCCTTCCTTTTTTCGGCCTATCTTTTGTTGAATGTGGTCTGGATGGAATAATAGAGCCCTCATGTATCAACGAGCATATCGTCCTTATACGCCCTTGGTTCGGGATCCGGACCGTTGATTTCAAGGAGAAGAAAATGGATGTGACGCCTAAGGAAAAAAAAAAAAAAAAAACTGTTGAGTCAGCCTTACAAACGAATGCCTGGGAAGAAAAGATGGCAAAGGACGGAAATAAATAATCCTAGTTCTGATAGATAGAATCATCCCATCTGGACCGTTTTAAGGGCGAACTCCATCCGTAGTGTGGCCCATCATATCCTTGGTTTGGATTACGGAGTCATGAAAAATGTGCAGCCATATGATAATCAGGACCCGCATTATTCCACTATGGACCGTTGTATACACATCAAGGATAAGAACCATAAGATCAACGGTTTGGATCATAGATCCATGCACTCGGCCGACAGAATCCTGCGACTCAACAACCATGGCTTGGTGATGATCGGACCCAATAGTCGTTCCCATTCTTGTCGGTGGATAAGATACGGTAGAGCCATCTCTCTACAGACACGTGGCAGGCTGATGCATGATCCGGTCCACCCAAAATATTGAGTTGAATGCAAGCACCACTCTTTGATTTTATTAGTCCATAGTTAAAAATGGTAAACTCACATATATATATATATATATATATATATATATATATATATATATATATATATATATATATATATATATATATATAATGGGAGATCCATCGTGGAACCTATAACCTCCGGAACAGTTCAACCATCCATACGCCTGGCCCAGCTGGCGGGCTACATATTTCACTCAAGGAATCCACAGGCTACAAGACAGCACTCTCTGCTGCCAGCTGCGTACCCTTGAAGATGAGGTTGGTAGCATACGTCCGGATTCTGGGCCACTCATCAGGTGAGCCATACTGTCTGTGAACATGTCTTCTGCTGAAAATCATACCAGCGAACTCGTTAGGTACTGGGCCATGGGCCAGGGTAATTATCCGATTAGGCAGACAGTGATCAGCCTAGTCATGCTCTCCTTGCATGGATCACTCTTGGGCTAGACAAACACATGCATTGAAAATAGACCATCAGTCAGACTACTATCCTGTATCTTGCAATCATTTTATAATTTGAAATATTTCACGTTACATACCTTTAATTGCATGCCTCTTTCAACAGTTCCTTTAGTTGGATGATCTTGATCATCTAAGTAATGTTTGAAAAATGAAAGTTCCATATTACATATACTAGAAAAAGTCTAGTCACTAATTTATACCATCTATCATGTGGGCCTACTTTTGTTTGACCATCCCTCCTAAAATGGCTTTGCTCATACGAACCTAACCATTAGGTACGCTTAGAAAATGGATTGATTTGTATTGATTAGATTGGAGATGGTTCATTTATTGACATGGACGGTCCATCATATGAGCTCACCTAATTACTTCAATTTGTATTCTCGTTGCCATTCAATTGATGGCTAAGAAAATGGAGATAAAAAATTGATCATACTAGAAATGGTACAGTCAATGATCTATATCATCCCCTAACATGGACCCACCTTTGATTGTATGATCATTTTCAAAATCATTTAATCCTAACCAATATGGATAGTCCATTAGAAAGATCTGATCAATGATCTAGATCATCCATCACATGGGGACTAGATTTGAGTATCATTTCTCCTAAATCACATTAATTGGACGATCCTAACAATTTTAACCAATTTCTAGGAAATGGATTCTCCGTATTAATTATATTAAAGAATGTCTAATAATTGATTTGGATACTACATGGTGTGGGGCTACCTCTGATTACATATCCCTGCTTAGTCACTTTGATTTGAATATCCTAACCATTTGATCAGTGAACAGGAAAGCGGACTGCTCAAATTGGTTACAGTACTAGTCTGATTAATGATCAAAACTATCCATGATGTGGGGGAAACCTATGAGTGCTTATCCCTTTCAAGTATCACTTCAATTAGAGATCCTAACCATATTGATTCTAGTAGAAAATGTCTGATCAATGACATGGACCATCACATAAGGCCCACCTTTGGTTGATCATACCCCTCCTACAAATCGTTCCATTGGATGAATCACAATGATATGATCAAATGCTAGAAAAGTGTACAATCTATTAACTTATTTGACTATGTTAGAGAAGGTCTAACAAGTACTGTTTCATGATTGCCTATCATGCCGTTCCATCTTTGATTCCTTCCCCCCTCAAGAATGAAGTTAATCAGTTGATTCTAATCACTCAATCAATTAATTGCTAAGAAAATGGATGGTTTTTATTAATAAGACTAGTTTTTTTTTTTTTTTTTTTTTTTTTTTTTTTTTTTTTTTTTTTTTGAGGGGTTAGTCATGCAACGCACACACCCTATTAGATGGGCAACACACCCACCCGGTCAGTCACAAAATGCTCCCACCCACTGGTGGGGTTAGTGGGTTTCAAACTCGAGATGAGCAGTTGAAACGCCCTGGCATCTACCAGCTGGGCTAGTGGGCGATCCCCATTGATATAATTTGTCATGCATCATGTGGGGCCAACTCTAACCGCCTATACCTTTAGAAAATTACTTTGCATGGATGATACAATCCTTTGGAAATGGACCGTCCATGTTAGTTATATTGAAAAGGGTCATCGATGATCCCTATCGTCTGGCTTTTGGATACCACCTTCTCTCATTGCCATCCCTCTCAAAAGTTGCTTTGATATGTGGCCTACCCCAAGGGGATGACATACCAAAAATCGCAGCGAGTAAATAGTTCTCCTAATGTAAGTTGCTAAATGTGGATCTTCACTTTAACACATGGTTATAAATTTGGTGACTCGACTCGGAACTCAGCTGAGTCAACTCGTCTCAAACTCAGCCGAGCCAACTCAACTGAATGAGATTTTGAGGCGAGCGGAGAGTTATTATTATTATTTTAAATAAAAAGAGAGCGAGGAGCATGAGATTCAAAACCTTGACCTACGGCCACAAGCCACAAGCAACTATACCCACGAACCATGTACTTCTTATTTATAGTTTGTGTTATTTATTTATTTATTTCCAATTAAATAGATATTTAGTACTTAAATGGTCTTATTAATTTACTAATTAAAATCCAGTAGAGTCAAGCTAACTCAACCCAACTGGATATGGAGTCAAGTCGAGCGAAGTTGTGGGGGTTTTGAACTATGCTTTAACCATTTCTTCTATAGGGCGCACACGGGTTGGCTACATGCAGATTCTCCAGTGTCCTCATGCTAGCCAATCAAGATAACAGTGCCGATTCCCATTCCCTTTTCAGTAAAAATGCTTGCGGGCAGTAATCGAAAACGATCCCAGATGATGAATAGCTGTTGCTTATCGTGTGGTCTACCTGAGTTTTGAAGCAACCCAATATTTAGTTTTCTCATGCAGCAGCACACCTCATGGACGGCTTGGATCTCATGTTCGTTCTCCCCCGCACATGGTGCTTGTTTACTTGCCAGCACTCCCCACATGGCTATGCTTAGTATGGCCAGGTTGGTTCCATTTTTTTTTAAATTATTTATTTATTTTCTTAAGCCTTCTAAACACCAAAGGCAAGCATTAACAAGAGGGAGGATGTGAAGGGTCCTTTGTCCTTACTCTTGCCTCAGTGGTAGACTTACAAGAGTTTCAACACGACCTATTGTGGTGTGTGTGTGTGTGTGTGTGTGTGTGTGTGTTGGGGGGGGGGGGGGGAAGCTATGTGGGACCCACAACAACATCCATGTGCCATTCTTTCCTACCATTAATTTTTCCAACTAATATTAGTACATGGGTTGAAAAGTAGATAGATCCAAAGTTCGAGTGGTAATAACCTTATAAACGGTTTGGATGGCATATAAACATCACAAGAGCCCTGCAAGGTTTCAATAGTGGGCCTTTTCACCCCTACTGTTTCCTGTCATGTGGCTCAATTAAGTTTTTGATCTGATTCTTTTTTGGGTTCATGTCCTAACGTGGGCTGGCATAATTGACAGAGAGTGGATTTCTAAGGCACATCTTCCTCTTGTGGCACAGGAATGTCAGGTACCACAGAAGGAGCATGTTGGCCAATCATGCTTACAGGAATCCCTTGTAAAGCCCATCATGATGTCTTCTGTTATGTCCACTCCATCCATCCATTGTGCCATCCCATATTAGGTTATAATCTAAAAAAATCAGTAGAATAAAAAATTATGGGCCACACCATTGGCGATGGTAGGATTGAACGCCCACGCTGAACCTTCTTGAGGGCTGAAGAAGTTTTGGATGAGACTGATATTTGTGTTTTCACTTCATCACAGTGGCCATCACCTCATAAACATCAAAGTGAGCCCCATGAAGGTTTTAAGTGATGTAGTCCACTTGAGTTTTTGGCTTGATCTCATTGCTAATGGGTGTCGACGATTGGGTTCCAATCACATTGCTAATGGGTTCCAATCAAAGGATTGAAAGGATCAAACGGTTGGGACAGGTCAGATCAGTGCAGTGCAGATGACCATTAAGACCAAAAAAAAAAAAAAAGAGGAAGGAACGGTGCTGATGAGATCTAACTGAAAGAGAATAAATTTTTTTTTTTAAAAAAAAAGGAGAGAAAATTTCTATCAAGGCTCTGATACCATAGAGACTTAGATGAGATTCGAGAGCCACTCAGGACCTCAATTAATAGTGAGATGGAATGGGCCGATGGTGACGTTATCTAGTATCTAACCTGTTCATGGGGTGATCCCACCGGATAAAGGGCAAAAACACATTACCTAAAAAGCTTCCTTGCAATCTACTGTGCACGTTGCAAGCAGGATGTTGAATCAAGACCTTCCATCTAGTGGCCTAGTACGTAGTGGATGGCCCACCCTTACATAACCATGCCAACCCCTTGATCCTAGGCATCACATTTACCCACACGTTCCCAAGGGATGTAAACCATTAAACATTTGAGAAATGCTGCACGAGGCCATAGATTGACGAGAGTGGCAGGCAGCAGAGCAAGCAAACTGCAACGTGTTTGAAACTTGTAGCACTCATCAGATGGGCCACGCATGCACATTAAATGTAGGCGGTCATTATTTGCTAACATCAACAACCCTTTTTTCTTATCAAGATTTCCATGAATATTTGAGCGGGAAAAAGTTTGGAAAGCTAACCTTGATCGTGAGACCAGATTGTGTTGGGCCATCGTCATGTATCCTTTTATCCACGTCGTCCATCCTTTGTTCAAGAGGTATGGGCCTAAAAATGATGCAGATACAATGCTCCAATGGACCACACCGAACAGGATGCGATAAGCTATTGAGACTTCAGTAGGGAGATTCACTAGTGAAGTTATGTCAGCAAGTTCTGCTCACAGTGTAGCCCATTTGAGCGTTGGATCTGGCTAATGTTTAGGCCCATACCTTAAATGATCTTGGACAAAGGATGTAACGTGTGGATAAAAGGATACATAACGGTGGCCCCACAACGCCCCTTCTACGTTTACCATATCATGCTCGAAAATTACATGGGTCGGACGCGGATTTCCTGCCAAAGGCTTTCACGAGAAGTTCCTGGATTGGGAAGCTAGGTGGGGTCCACCATGATGTTTTTGAGAAATCCACCTTCATTTCGTGATCTCATTTTAGGACATGATATAAAAAATGAGCCAGATCCAAGACTCAAGTGGGCCGAAAATGTAAGGATTGAACGTCTGCAGTTGAAATATTCATAGGCCACAGAAGTTTTAAATCAGGCTAATTTTTGTGTTTTCAGTTCATCCCAGTAGGAATGACATTATGAACGGTATGGATGGCATATAAACATCACTGTGGACCCAAGGAGGTTTCATCGGTATGAATTTGGCCACTTGAGTCTTGCATCTAGCTCATTTTTTATATCATGTCCTAAAATGAGCTCATAAAATGGATGGATCGGTCGCAAAAATCATGGTGGGCCCACCTAGGTTACAGCGCAGGAACTTCTTCGCAAGAAATCCGCGTCCTACGTGGGGCTATTCAACGACAATATTTGGCACACCTGATCAGTGTACGGCGACATGCATGGCACTGGATCTCACGTGCTGTGCTACACAGGCGCATCTCTCCAATCTTTACCGCCGTCCGATTTTTTAACTGGGGCCAGTACGAATAACACAATCAACGTTCAACAATCTCCCCACCACATAATCATGTAAGTTTAGCATACTAAAAATCATTTTATATAGCTGCATAGCTGGCGTAGAAAACCACTCCACGTGACTAGAAGGATAGCAGGGAGTTCCTTAACGCGTGGTGACCAGCTCATCTCATGAGGCATCTTGCGCCCATCGTTATCTGGAGCGGGAGCGGATTAGCTGTTAGCCGGGTAACAGCTTAGTGGGTGTTACCCTTACCGTGTGGGGCCCACTTTGATAAATTTGTTTCATATCCATGCCGCCCATCCATTTTATCAGGTCATTTAAGGACGTTATCCCAAAACTTAAGCAGATCCAAATCTCTTTTAGACCACACCATTGGAAAAGGTGGTGAATGACCATTAAGAACTTTTTGTAGGCCACAAAAGTTTTGGATCAAGATAATCTTTGTATTGATCCTTCATCCATTTCTGGTTGACCTTATCAAATGGTTGGATGGAAAATAAACATTATGGATTTTTTAATTGGTGAGCATTCAATCATCACTTTTTCTTATGGTGTGGTCCACATGAGATTTTAATATGCTTAATATTTTGGATTTTTTTGGCTAAAATGAGCTATAAAAGCGGACGGACGGAGTGGATATACAATATATGATCAAGGTGGGCCTTACATAAGGGTAACACCCACCGATAACCAGGTTAACACCTAATTCGTGCACGTATGGAACAGGGTGCCACCTCGTCCTCAATGACCTGTAGCTAAGTAAAAGGGTGTGGTTTGGGTGGATTTTCGGATTCATAAGGTATTACAATTTGAAAAGATCCATATAAATAATAATGGGTCAAACATGATGATCAAGACATTAGTCAATGGCAAATTCAAGGCTTGTAGAAGCTTGTCGGATTTGAAGATGGTGAAGCCTTCCTCTTGAGTTGGAAGGAGAAAATTTGATAGGGTGTTTAGGGGTCATTTGACGACCAGCTATGTTGGGTTGGGTGGCTAAAACTCATCAAATTTTGGCAGTTGCTCGCTGGACTATTTTAGACAATCTCAAGTAATTGACAATTGATTATCAGGCGATCGAGGCTCAGTATCAGGTGACCAAAGTTGGTGTTCGAGCAATCGAAACTCGATGATTTTCTCTGTGCTCTCTGGACATTTTCTATTGTTGGGTGACTGACGACATCAGATCGGTCAACCGACGACCTCGCGACTGTTTTGTACAGTTTCCTATTTTGTTTATATAAGTGCTACATAAGCACATGTCATGCGGATTAGGGTTAAGAATAGAGATTATACAAGTGAGAGAGAGAGAGAGAGAGAGAGAGAGAAGAAGAAGAAGAAGAAGAAGAAGAAGAAGATATTGAGAGAAAGAGGGAAAGTACGATTGAAGAGAGAGAATATTGGGTTCGTGATATTCATCCGCGACATGTTGTATTCATAGCCTCTTTAAGTTATCTCATTGGTGAGATTTCTCCATTATCATTCTCTTTCATTGTAATCCTCCCTAGGGGGTGAAGATAGTTGGATCAAGTGTGTGAAACTTGTAATCACCGTGTAACTTGCGTTACATAGTGGATTTGTTGGTTGGGCAAGGTCCCATGGTTTTTACCTTTATTCTTAAAGGATTTTTTATGTAAAAAGTCTTGCGTATTATGTTTGGTAATAGTTTATTTGTAGTTTCACATTCATATTCTAGAATTCAGTTGGTTGGGGATTGAGAAATCCGAATGTTTGTGCATCCTTCCCCAACATCATTTTTCCATAAGAATATTGTAATACTGTGAAAATTTGTGTGATAATAATATGGAAGAGAGATAAATGATAATACGCAGCTGCATTCATTCACCTCACATGGTAGACATAGGATTATCGGAACTGTTGATTGTTACTCTTTAAGTTGGACTTAAAACAAAGTTATTTGCAATTTGAATGCTACTTTGTCGTTGTGAATACCGTGTGTATCATCGCTAATTTTTGCCATTTTGCTTAAACTTAATAATTTTGCAATGCAATTGGCTTGTGCATCCGAACACCATATTGGTTTGAATTGAAACTCGATAAAATCAAACATTATTGTATTTAATATTTTTTCTAACCCAATGCAAGGAGATTAATTTAAAGATCTAGATATGATCCATGGGTCATATCTAGATTTGGCGATCAACTAGATTGAAACCATAAATAATGACATACCTTCCGCCTTTTTCTCCTTGCATTAAAAGCTTCTGATCCCTATTGTATGGATAAACGCAGTTCACCTGAAGTAGCCCTAGACGTATCAACATTGGAAGTAGCCGAAGGGACGCGAGATGGGTTCTTATCCTTCAGCTTGCTAGCACGCCAGTCGTCGATGTAGGCACATTGATCAATACCCAGATCTTCAATCCCTTGGTGTCCACGAGTATCCAGTATGTTTTCAGCTTCGCCAAGAAGAGAAGCGGCTTTTCTAATGTTGTCTTCCTTTGCTTCAATGGCACTGGAAAAGCATTCCTTGGATATCACATGCGGTAAGTTGGTAAGACAAGCGCCCAATATATCAGAAATCGTTACGCACAACCATTCTAACAACTCTTCCACCGTCCCAAATTTGTTTTCATAGTCCTCCAGAATGGTTTGACAGAGTCTATACAGAGAATTGCCCGCCAATGCCTTGGCCGGCCATTTCAGAGAGCCTTTCTGGTTTCCGCCCACAGTCCCCGTGCTATTTTCAAACTCTAGAACGTAATTCTTTCCAATCTCTGCAAGGCGTTCGATTATCTTCTTGGGATCCTTTTCTTCATGGCCCAATGCAGCAAGATCCACATCGGGCCATCGATGGTAAAGATCAACACCTAGCCAGATGATATCTGCCGCCTCGTTCATGCATACCGGTCCTTTCAAATCCAGCTTCTTATCTACTAGTCTCACATATCGAAGGCCTTCATTTACCCCAAGTAGCACGGATTCGATCAGGTCTTGGCGAATGCGAGGAATTGCAATGGCTATGCTCGTGAGGGTTACCAAAGGTAGAGCCCAGCTGTTAGGAGGAGGTTCCTCTGAACTTACTGGGGAAACTAGATTGCTATCAAATTCGCCCACTCCCAAGAAGCCTTGCGAAATTGTACATTTCTTTAAAAGATTGATAAGATGTATTAGTCGATTCTTTCTACCTCTGCGGATCCATTTCTCTGGGTCCACACAGCCTTGTTTCATAATCAACTGGATCAATTTTTCTTCACCCTCAAGGTGTAATACGAAATCTCTCTGGTCTATCTCCGAACCAGAAGAAGGCCTCATTTCGTCATTTGAAATGCTTCTGTGTGCCTTGAACAACCTCGGTAGTATGATGCAGGGGAAGCAGAATAGCGTCTTGACGGCTACTATAGATACTAGTCGAATGGATTTGCTAGATAAGACTATAGTAATTTGCATACATAGACAGACATTGAGGACTAGGTTTCTTGAGCCATGGACGATCTTTCGACATCGCCGGTTCCCAATGTCGAAAGGTAGAGGGCGATCTTTCCATTCCAACAATCTCTGGATCCAATACTTCTCGACCTTAAATTCACCTTTGAATTCACTCCAAGATTTTATCTCAAGGTCCCTTGAATTGACGACGTTGAACCATCTCCAAGCAGGGGCTATAGTTCCAACCCATACTGCAGAAAATTGACAAGTAAAAACAAACACAGTCGACCACTTATAATTGGATTTCAGAGAGATAAGGTTGGAACAATAATCTTGCACGCAATATATTCTGATGAAGGCGAAGGTTAAAACAAGAGCAGCCAAGAGACAGAAAGCTCCGGAGGCGGTGCACATTGTAGAGCGACTCAGAACGTGCTGAGGACTACAAATGGGCCATCATCCAACATTTCTTTACATCATTTCTCAACTTTATAAGTGTTGATGTCTCCGCCCTATCATCTGGCTCATCATCTGATGCTTGCTGGTATTTCAGCTCGTATTGTTGTCTGAGCAACTGCTTTGTGGTTGAAACGGCTAAAGCAGAGGAACAAAAAATCTGGAGCATGATTAGCATGAAAAACAGGATTATGATGTGTTCGGGCAGAAAATGGAATATTAATCGAGTAACCATCTCAATGCAGACATCGATGATTATCGTGATAACCAGAATTCCCAATGGGACGACGTTCAAGATCACCTGGGAGTCTTCCATGGTTCCTAAAGATGGCATGAAATTGGCCATTGTCGTGCAAATCAAGACGGTGCCGCTGAGTTTGGTGAGCTGATCCCAAACCGGAAGCATTGGAGTATTCAGATCGACGGGCAACTTTGTCGCGATTGATATGAGGGTGGCATTGACTGAGAAGAATCTGCATGGGAACCAGAACTTTCGATGGCGGAACCCAGAAATGACATCACCTATCATGGCGAGAAAGCATGCTATAGAAGCTGCTGTGATGTACATGCCGAT
This sequence comes from Liriodendron chinense, assembly GCA_003013855.2. NCBI lineage: Eukaryota > Viridiplantae > Streptophyta > Magnoliopsida > Magnoliales > Magnoliaceae > Liriodendron > Liriodendron chinense. Next base: position 4,221,309 of record PVNU02000637.1, on the reverse strand, counting down.
CCATACCATGGGTTCACTGTATCTTTCTTCGTTGACAGTACATCCTGTGTCCATCTCTCCTCTTTCTCCGATCTTCTTCAGGTCTGATGCTAGTCTTTCTTTTGATTTTTTCTTTTCTTGGTTACGGTTTATATTCATATATTGAGGCCGGCTCCTCTAGGATTGATTCACCTGCCTTTGAAAAGTTATTGTCATGCCTATTCACATGCTTATACCTGTGCAGGGCTAATGTTGTGTGTATTCCATCCAATCCTCACATTATGAGAGCTCGCCATGATGACAGGATGCTCTATAAATCTGGCTTCTCCCATCATTAAATGGGCTGCACCATAAAAATAATTGACAACCACCTGCATTTAATGTCCACCTCGTGGCTTACATGATCGTTGGCTGGGCATCCAACTTTCAAGGTGGCCGACCCCTTCTGGAAAGGTTGGATGCCACACCCTCTCTGCAGTGGGGTCCACACGCATCTTACTGTGGAAGATGCTTATTACAAAATGCCTTTGGAACCCGCTTTACATTTATGTTAAGAAAGTCCAGTAACCATACAAACAGAAGAGTACAAACACAACATGTTTCCTGACTATGCGTATCAAGACTTTCTCGCCATCTTCTTCTTTTCTTTTTTTTCTACAGTGTGCATCCAATGTCGGATGGATTGGACATTCTTAACCCCAATCAGTGGACATTTGTACATTAAATACAGACCCTTGATATTCATCTTCACAGACCATTTGGCCATGCATGTTATTGAATACGGACCCTTGATATTCATCTTCAAATCTGACCGTCAAATACTGGGACACGCTTTGGTTGGATTATTGCTTAAAACGTGCACCAAAAATATAATCTCAATTAGTCGATTGGGTGGACACTTAAAAGAAGCAAATTCGACAAAAAGTGACCCATTAGTAAAAGATCATTAATCTAATTATTTCGATTTTTTTTTTCTTTTTTGTGAACATAGTCTGAACTATTCGGCGGTTCAGATTTGCAGCACGTGCCATGTGTATAGTGGGAACAGCTTATCTGTGTTGTAGCTGTAGATCCTTTAGCTGCAATATATGATTGAATCCGGATCCTCTGTTAAAACGAAGCAGAGAACCTTTGCTGCTGCTGCTCTGATTGGTCTAATTTAGCCTGACTGTGTCAGAGCTGCTCAGCTCTGACACAGTCAGGCTAAGTTGGACCACTCAGAATAGTGACGAGCAGGGAAATCCTACTCGGTTTTAACAGAGGATCCGGACTCTATATGATTTACTTCTTACAAATACGAAAGGCATGCTTGCTGCTCATCAAGTAATCCGGACTGCAGAAAGCATGTCTCAGAACTGATCAGATAGATGCAGTGGACGCCAGCTAGTCCAAACGAGGGCTGTCGACAGGTTGGATTTAGATTGGATCCTATAGCATTCGTACCGGGCTAACCGCATTTAGGTCTTGCAAGGCACTGGTGTTTTTTTGGTCTGTCTAGCTAGTTCTTCAAGACCCAGACCCGGATGCCATCAGGTTCAAGTACCTGTCAGGAAACCATCGGGTTGGTGGATCAATGTTTCAGGATTTTAAGCCGAGTATTTAGGAACTTGTTTATGGCACAACTGACTCATCCCTAACTTGGAAAGACTCGCTAGCTAGTCAACTCAACAGCTTGGTCGACTCCACCCAACTAACATTGACCCGTTCCAGGTGAGCCGTTGTGTGAAGACAACCTCCACACAAACGAACAAACATCCCAACTGGCAAGGTAGGCATGACTTTGCTTCTGCTTCTTTTTTTCCCTATGTTTGAATACTTGAAATTTAACTTTTTTAAATACACTTTTGCTAATACTGAAAGTTCAATTTATATATCAAGTCTTCAAGTTGACCAGACCTGAATGAACATTGCCTTGAGTCGAGTTTTTGACGCAGGGAGGACGTGGTAGGTCGATCACCATCTCCCTAACCGATTGTTTCTCGAATCCACGAGAAGAAATAAAAGATAAAAAGAGAAAATTAATTTCGAATAATTATTTTTTAATAATTGAATGAATAATAAACGGAATTACAATGCATATAAATAGGAAACTAAACCCTAAGTAAAGTATCAAACTCCAACTCCAACTCGAACTCCTAGAAAACGCAACTTACTATAAATAGCAAACTTACTATTTATAGAAGTCGTTTAATCCTGCTGGAACTCTTGGTTTTCGGCCAAAAATAGAAAGTTATCAAACAGTCCCAACCAAGTTGTTCTACTAAATATTCTAAGCCATTTTCATGTTAGCACTAACTCTAAAACCATACAGATCCAAAGTTATGATCGAATTAAAACTTACTATAAATAGTAAAACTGAAAATAAACTAGCCTAATGACCATCGATATGGTTGAATCTCGCAATTCCGACATGGGCAACCCGGCGTAGCGGGGTTGGTTGGCTAAAGTAGCTCGAGCTACCCCAAATTGATATATTATGTCCCGAAACTCATTCCGGATTGCGAGATACGGCCGGTTTACGATCCTGACAATCCGGATCACTTTCGACTCCGACTGGTTTTCTTTTGATCCATCTGGACCGTGAAATAATCAGCAACCCGTTCTACATCAGTTTTTGGGTTCTTAAACTATGGTGCCACTTAACACACTCTTGGTCTGTAAATGAGTTAAGTTTTTTGGTTTTTAAACTATGGTGCAACTTTTACACACGCATGGTGTGTAAACGGCTCTCTTACATGTGCCGCTTATGAAACTTCATTTCTCTTGCTAAAATACTCAATATGTACTAAATACATTAATTTACTATTAAAACTAACTGGTTCCTACTTAGACCTGATTTTAACTGTACTTAACGTTAATTAGATCCATCACATGGACCCAACCCAAACTGACTGAGCACTAATTTTTAACCACATCCAAAAGGTGAGTCTCAATCCCAATCTTTTTTCTTAATGGGTCTTCTAAATGGGATCTGGTCTCATAAAAATTTGGTTGGGTCTATTGGGTTCGCACATGTCTAGTCATTGACAGCCCAAGTCTAAATATGACTAGGTGCATGGGGTTTCTTCATGCTTAGCTGCTAGCATTGGGAGAAGGATTCCTTCTAAGACCACGACCACATACGCACACAACAATATCGAGGTCAAAAGAAAACAAAGAAAAGATTTACTAAACCACAACACAGAGATTTACGAAAACGAATTGCAAATGGAGTTACTCAGGACGCTTAGTGTATTGAGTAAACTCTGTGGGGTCTACTATGATTTATGTATTTAATCCACTCCGTCCATCCATTTTAAATATAATTTTAGGGCATGAGACAAAAAAATTAAGCACATCCAAAGCTCAAGTGGCTCACACCGCAGGAAACAGTGTGAATTGAACCTATACCATTGAAAATTTCTTGGAGGTCACAAAAGTTTTGGATCAAGCTGATATTTGTGTTTTCCCTTCATCCATGTCTTTGTGATCTTAAGGACAGGTTGGATGACAAATAAACATCACTGTGGGCCCTATGAAGGTTTCAACGGTGGAAATCATTATTCTCATTGTTTCCTATGGTATGATCCACTTAAGATTTGGATATGCTTCAAGTTTGGGCTCAACCGCTAATATGAGCTGGAAAAACGGATGAACGGTGTAGATAAGTTACATATATTCACATTGGGCCCAGCTGAGTTTACTGGATGTGTTGAGTAACTCCGTTCGCAATCCTATTTCGAGATTTACATAGTTTTCTTTCAGTACATCCACAGATTCATACCCATCCACTATGCATAAAGGTGAAAAATGAAGAAGCAACGCTAAATACAATGATGACTTTCTCTCCCTTCCTCACAAGAGAATATATTACTCCAAACAAACTATGGTTTACATAAAACTCCATGATTGAAAGTACATCTTTGATGATTAGGTTCCACATATCCTAACATCTAGATCAACTCTTCAACAAATGATTTTTCAATGCATGTAATGTATTGGGAGAGTATGAATGCTCTGTTCCAAAGAAATGCAATTACAATTCTAGTATGAAGTAAATATTCAAAATGTAATCTTAGTTGTTAGCATTTGCATTGAGGGTTTGGGCTCCAAACTGAGTTGCAATCCTGTTTATTAGTATTGGATTTCCTTCCTTTAATAATGATGTAGAACGGGTCGCTGATTATTTCATGGCCCAGATGGAGCAGAAGAAGACCGGTCGGGGTCGAAAGTGATCCGGACCGTCAAGACCGTAAATCGGTCGTATCTCACAATCCGGAATGAGTTACAGGACGTATAATATATCAATTTGGGGTAGCTCGAGCTACTTTAGCCAACCAACCCGCTACGCCGGGTTGCCCAAACCGGAATCGCGAGAATCGACCGTATCGACGATCATTAGGCTAGTTTATTTTCAATTTTACTATTTATAGTAAGTTTTAATTCGATCATAACTTTGCATCCGTATGGTTTTAGAGTTAGTGCCCAACATGAAAAGGGCTTAGAATATTTAGTAGAACAACGTGGTTGAGGCCGTTTGAAAACTTTCTATTTTTGGCCGAAAACCAAGAGTTCTAGTAGGATTGAACGACTTCTATAAATAATAAGTTTACTATTTATAGTAAGTTGCACTTTCTAGGAGTTTAAGTTGGAGTTGGATTCTGATACTTTACCTAGGGTTTAGTTTCCTATTTATATGCATTGTAATTTCGTTATTATTCATTCAATCTTCAATAAACAATTATTTGGAATTAAATTCATTTTTTTTTATCTTTTCTTTCTTCTCGTGGATTCGAGAAACTATCGGTTAGGGAGACGGTGATCGACCTACCACGTCCTCCCTGCGTCATTGGTATCAGAGAAAGGTTTCTTCCTCAGGACAATGACCTCTAATGAAGGGATGGATCCTCATCCTAAGGACGGTGCTCCAAGGGACTATCTAACGGCGACAGCTTTCGAAGCAGTGCAACGGGAGAACCGGTTGATCCTGCAAGGTATACAGGCGACCCTCGACCAGATTGCAGCATCGCTAGCTCCGCTTCGAGCCCAAGGCGACCAACAACCACCAACCGTTGCTATACGGGACAATCATGTTATCCGTAGAGCACCCCAGGTGGATAATCGTAGGGCTACACCAAACGAATAAGAACCAAGCGATGACGAGGTCGAAGACATTTTGGTACGACGACCTGCGCTAGGGAATGAGCGTGTGGAACGAGCAGAACGAGACTATCGGGGCAAAGCTGATCTTCCCAGCTTTAATGGCCTACTTCGAATAGAGGAGTTCCTCGACTGGCTGGTAGAGGTCGAGCGATACTTCGACTATATGGAAGTGCCGGACGACAAGAAGGTAAAACTAATTGCTTATAAATTTAAATCCGGTGCTTCAACATGGTGGGAAAACCTACAGGTTTCCCGCACCCGTCAGAATATATAAGATACCCATCCGAACATGGCCTCGGATGAGATAGCTTCTGAGAGCTCGATTCCTCCCTAGCGACTATGAACAAATTTTTTTCCAACAATATCAAAATTGTCGTCAGGGAAATCGAGCCGTTTCCGAATATTTTGAAGAATTCCAACGATTGGCTACACGGAATAATTTATCGAAATCAGAGGCACAACAAGTATCACGATTCATTGGTGGGTTGCGATTTGCAATCCAGGATCGAGTCCAGATGCATCCAGTCTGGGCGTTGAGTGAGGCCAACCAATTGGCCACTCGAGCAGAAACACAGTTGTCACGGCCCCCTGCTCGACCCTATCCGGCAACACGAAATCCCAACACCGGACCCACTCAGGATACAACGTTGGCCAAAGGCAAGGAGCCTATAGGAGGGCGTCCTCAACTTCCTACGGTCACGAACCGAGACTGGGGAAGCGGTTCCTCAAGACCTCAACGTACAGCTCCCACTACAGCGGGTTCCAGCAGGATCCCCAACCCATATGGTCGGCCAAGACCAGACCATTGTCTCCGTTGTGGCCAACCAGGTCACTGGTCGAACGCTTGCCCTCAACGCCCTGCAGCACACTTAACTACAAATGAAGGCGGCGTGGAAGGCGAGTCAACAGAAGACAACCCTGAATTGGAACAGGCCGAAGAGGGGGACACAGAAGATGTCGATTGGCTGACTGAAGATCATGGGGAATCGCTAACAGTAAGACGACTACTTTACGCTCCCAGGAAGGAAGTGCACCCACAACGACATAATATTTTTCACACAATGTGCACCGTGCAGGGCAAAATTTATGACGTGATCATAGACAGTGGGAGTAGAGAAAATATTGTCTCTAGAATTATGGTGGATAAGTTACATCTGCTTATGACGAAGCACCCTACCCCTTACTCTATCGGTTGGATCAAGAAGGTGAACGAAACCAAGGTAACTCATCAATGCATTATCTCATTTTCCATTGGTAAAAGCTATAAGGACGAGGTCCTCTGTGATGTGGTTGACATGGAAGCCCGCCACATGTTACTTGGGCGGCCATGGCAATCGAATCGAGATGTGACCCACAGTGGACGGAAAAACATATACATGTTCACCAAAGATGGTCGAAAAATTATTTTGGCCCCTATGACACCAAACAAACACCCTGAAGCTTCTAAAGTGGAGGGGAACTCTCTCCTTACCATTCGCGAGTTTGTTAAGGAATCAAAGGAAACGGGCGAGATTTATGCCGTTATGGTAAAAGGCGAGGAGCCAGGATCCTCTAATATTCCTCAACGCCTTAAAGCACTGCTAGAAGAATTTCGAAGTACTTGGCCTGGAGAGTTACCTGATGAGTTGCCTCCCATGCGAGACATACAACATCATATCGACCTTATCCTAGGGTCCAGTCTACCCAACCGACCGCACTATTGGATGAGTCCGAAAGAGTGTGAAATTCTACAGGGACAGGTGGAGGAACTGATCCGTAAGGGTCTTATTAAAGAGAGCATGAGCCCGTGTGCCGTTCCGGCACTCCTTACCCCAAAGAAGGACGGAACATGGCGTATGTGCATCGATAGCCGCGCGATCAATAAAATAACAGTTAAATATCGATTTCCAATACCGCGGTTGGATGATATGCTGGACATGCTCGAGGGCTCCAAGGTGTTCTCGAAACTGGACTTACGGAGTGGATACCATCAAATCCGTATTAGGCCAGGTGACGAGTGGAAAACGGCCTTCAAGACCAAGGAAGGGCTATATGAGTGGCTGGTTATGCCCTTCGGTTTGACCAACGTACCAAGTACCTTCATGCATTTAATGAACCAAGTGTTAAAGCCGTTTATTGGCTGTTTCGTTGTCGTTTACTTTGACGACATTCTAATATACAGTCAGGATGAAACGGAGCACATGACCCACATTAGAAAAGTACTACAAGTGTTGGCCGACAACAAGCTATACTTAAATCTGAAAAAATGTAGCTTCTTAACTGATCAATTATTATTTCTGGGGTTCATCGTGTCGTCCACGGGTATCCGAGTGGACGAAGAAAAGGTACGAGCTATTCGGGATTGGCCGACTCCGACAAACATTCATGAGGTATGAAGTTTTCATGGGTTGGCGACCTTCTATCGTCAATTTGTGCGGAACTTCAGCAGTATCGTCGCGCCTATTACCGACTGTATGAAGAAGGGTCCGTTTCAATGGACCGAAGGGGCTGAGAAGAGCTTTGCAGAAATTAAACATCGATTGTCCACTACCCCGGTCCTGGTACTCCCTAATTTCGATAAGCTATTTAAGGTAGAATGCGACGAATCTATTGTCGGCATTGGGGGAGTCCTTTCTCAGGAGGGCAGGTCGGTTGCCTTTTACAGTGAGAAACTCAGCGACGCATGACAGAAGTGGTCGACCTATGAACTTGAATTATATGCAGTGGTTCAGGCACTGCGCCATTGGCGCCATTATCTTATTCAAAGGGAATTTATACTGTACAGTGATCATCAAGCCTTAAAATTTATCAATACTCAGACTAATGTGAATCGTATGCATGCTAGATGGATTTCGTTTTTACAGGAATTCACGTTCGTTCTGAAACACAAATCAGAGCAGCAAAACAAGGTGGCAGATGCACTAAGCCGACGTGCATCCCTTCTTATTACAGTGAGCAGTGAGGTGATCGGATTCGACTGTCTCAAGGAACTTTATGCCGAGGACGAGGATTTTACAGATGCATGGAAAAAGTGCCAAGAGGGGCACCCGAGTAACCTTCTAATTCAAGATGGTTTCCTCTTCAAAGGAAATCGACTTTGCATCCCGCAGAGTTCGTTACGGGACAAAATTATTATCGAGCTGCATGGCGGTGGCCTCGGTGGTCATCTAGGACGAGATAAGACTCGAGCGATGGTGGAAGAGCGGTATTACTGGCCACAACTTGCTCGTGATGTTGGCAGGGCGGTACAACGATGTCATATTTGTCAAACCGCTAAGGGACGATCTCAAAATACAGGTCTTTACATGCCATTACCCGTGCCAGATGCCCCTTGGGAGGATTTATCTATGAATTTTATATTAGGGCTCCCACGAACACAACGCGGCATGGACGTCTCAGTGTTCGTGGTGGTAGACCGATTCTCCAAGATGGCACACTTCATTCCGTGCAAGAAGACCTTTGATGCGATACACGTTGCGAACCTTTTCTTCAGAGAGGTTATGCGACTACATGGGATTCCTAAGACGATCACTTCAGATCGGGACACAAAGTTCGTTAGCCACTTTTGGCGAGCCTTGTGGAATCAGTTCGGTATACGACTTCACTTCAGCAGTGCTTATCATCCACAAACAGATGGGCAGACTGAGGTCGTCAACCGCACATTAGGAAATCTCATCCGTTGCCTTTCAGGTGATAAAACGAAGCAGTGGGACATGGCCCTAGCTCAAGCAGAGTTTGCGTTCAACAACATGGTAAACCGATCGACAGGAAAGTCTCCGTTCCAGATTGTTTATGGGTGCGTGCCTCGTCACACACTCGATTTGGTTCCCCTGCCCAAGCTTCCGGGCATGAGCGTTACAGCTGAACATATGGCAAATCGAATCATGGACATACATACAGACGTGCGCAACAAGTTACAGGCTTCGAACGAGAAGTACAAATAAGCGGCCGACAAGCATCGACGCGCCAAAGTGTTCGAAATACGTGATCAGGTGATGGTCCACCTACGTAAAGAGCGATTTCCTACCGGTACCTACAACAAGTTGAAACACAAGAAGATTGGACCGGTACCGATCATTCGCAAGATCAATGACAATGCCTACGTTGTTGATCTTCCGGATGACATGGAGATTTCAAGGACTTTCAACGTGGCAGATCTGTACAAATATCATGAACCAAAGCAGGACGAGAACTCGGGGTCGAGTTCTTTCGAAGTGGAGGAGACTGATGTAGAATGGGTCGCTGATTATTTCATGGCCCAGATGGAGCAGAAGAAGACCGGTCGGGGTCGAAAGTGATCCGGACTGTCAGGACCGTAAATCGGTCGTATCTCACAATCCGAAATGAGTTACGGGACGTATAATATATCAATTTGGGGTAGCTCGAGCTACTTTAGCCAACCAACCCCGCTACGCCGGGTTGCCCAAACCGGAATCACGAGAATCGACCGTATCGACAGTCATTAGGCTAGTTTATTTTCAGTTTTACTATTTCTAGTAAGTTTTAATTCGCTCATAACTTTACATCCGTATGGTTTTAGAGTTAATGCCCAACATGAAAAGGGCTTAGAATATTTGTAGAACAACGTGGTTGAGGCCGTTTGAAAACTTTCTATTTTTGGCCGAAAACCAAGAGTTCTAGTAGGATTGAACGACTTCTATAAATAGTAAGTTTACTATTTATAGTAAGTTGCGCTTTCTAGGAGTTTAAGTTGGAGTTGGATTCTGATACTTTACCTAGGGTTTAGTTTCCTATTTATATGCATTGTAATTTCGTTATTATTCATTCAATCTTCAATAAACAATTATTTGAAATTAAATTCCTTTTTTTTTTTATCTTTTCTTTCTTCTCGTGGATTCGAGAAACTATCGGTTAGGGAGACGGTAATCGACCTACCACGTCCTCCCTGCGTCAATAACCATGTTGGAAGCTAGGGATCCCAATTGCAAAGGGCCTGTTTGGTTTTCTAATTTTCTATGAAATGCAAAGTAAATGTGCCATCATTATTATTTTAGGTGTTTGGCTAAACAGGAATATTTATGACTAGTGAATCAAGAGTCATACACTTATAATGGAAGTAGGTTAATTAATAGTAATCATAACATTTTCACATTATAATATTAATGTTTTAACCCTAATTTCCCGAGTAAAACAAATAATATAGCAAAACCATCATTGCAGTAAAATATAAGTGATGTCACAACACAATTACAAGAGTAAATAATCATCCCATTAACCATTGTAATTAATCAGAAAACCAAACAAACCCTTAGCACACTTCCTAGTTGGACCTGAAATAAGGTTAATTACAAATAGAAAGGCTACTTATTATTAATGCTAGGAAAATCATCATTAACTCTCGTCATCTCCTCTCGTTTAAACTGAATTTTGCAATGCAATTCACTCGTTAATCTAAACACAGTATGAGTTTGAATTGACAATCCATGAAATCAAAAGCAGCATTTTTAGTCGAATCCAACACATAAAGATTAATTACATTAAGGATCTAGTTATGATCTATATACGAATATAGCAATTTGATGACCAACTATATCGAAACCATTAAATAATGTTGATTATCGCCTGGAACAAAAGCATGTGATCCCTACTCGATAGATATATGCAATTCACCTGAAGCAGTGCCAGACATGTCGCCATTGGAAATAGCAGAAGGCAGGTGAGATGGATTCTTCTTCTTCAGCTTGCTCGCACGCCAGTCATCGATATAGGCACACCGATCAATGCCCAGATCTTCAATCCCTAGCTGTCCAAGAGTATCCAGTATGTTTTCAGCTTCCCCAAGAAGAGAAGCTGCTTTCCTAATCCTGTCTTCCTTAGCTTTGATGGCACTGGAAGAGCATTCTATGGATATCACCTGCGGTAAGTTGGTAAGACAAGCGCCCAATATATCAGAAATTGTCACGCACAACCATTCTAACAATTCTTCCGTCGACCCAAATTTGTTTTCATAGTCCTCCAGAATGGTTCGACAGATTCTATACATAGAATTGCCCGCCAATGCCTTGGCAGGCCACTTAAGAGCGCTTTTCTTGTTTCCGCCCACAGTCCCTGTGCTCTTTTCGAACTCCAGAATGCAATTCTTTCCAGTATCTGCAAGGAATTCTATTATCTTCTTGGCATCTTTTTCTTCATGGGCCAATGCAGCAAGATCCACATTGAGCCATCGATGGTAAAGATCGACACCTAGCCAGATGATATCCGCTGCCTCCTTAATGTTTACCAGCCCGATCAAATCCAGTTTCTTCTCTACGAGTCTTACATATCGGAGGCCTTCAGTTACCCCAAGTAGCACCAATTCGCTCAGATCTCGACCCATGCAAGGAATTGCGATGGCTATGGTTGCGAGTGTTACCAGAGGCATAGCCCAGCAGTTAGGAGGTTCCTCCGAACCCACAGAGGGAACTCGATCGCTGTCAAATTCGCCTACTCCCTTGAAGCCTTGCGAAATTGTACATTTCTTTAAAAGATCAGTAAGACGTATTAGTTGGTTCTTTCTTCCTCTATGGATCCATTTCTCTGTGTTCACGCAGCTTTGTTTCATGATCAACTGGACCAATTTTTCTTCACCCTCGAGTTGTAATACGAAATCTCTCAGGTCTATCTCTGAACCAGATGAAGACCTCATTTCATCATTTGAATCGCTTCTGTACGCCTTGAACAACCTTGGTAGTATGATACAGGGGAAGATGAATAGCGTATTTTTTAGCAAGTTAATGGCTACTATAGATACTAGTCGAACGGATTTGCTTGATAAGACTATAGCAATTTGCATACATAGACAGACATTGAGGACTAGGTTTCTTGAGCCATGGACGATCTTTCGACATCGCCTGTTCCCAATGTCGAAAGGTAGAGGGCGTTCTTTCCATTTGATCAATTTCTGGATCCAATACCTCTCAACCTTAAACTCGCCTTTGAATTCACTCCATGATTTTATCTGAAGGCCCCTTGAATTGACGACACTGAACCATCTCCAAGAAGGGGCTAAAGTTCCTACCCATGCTGCAGAAAATTGACAAGTAAAAACAAACGCAGTCGACCAGCCATAATCGGAATCGAAATGGGGAGCGTTACTGTAACAAGAGGGAGTATAATATGATCTGATGAAGGCCCAGGTTAGAACATGAGCACTCAAGAGAGAGAAAGCTCCGGATGCTGTGCACATTGTAGAGCGACTCAGAACATGCTGAGGACTACAACAATGGGCCATCATCCAACATTTCCTTACATTGTTTCTCAACTTTACAACAGCTGATTTCTCGGCCCTGTCATCCCGTTCATCATCCCACGCTTGCTGGTATTTCAGATCGTATTGTTGTCCGAGCAACTGCTTTGTGGTTGAAACAGCTAAAGCGGAGGAACCAAGATTCAAGAGCATGATTAGCATGAAAAACATGATTATTATATGTTCCGGCAGAAAGAAGGCGTGTATTACGCCGGTGTTTATCTCAATACAGACGTTGGCTATTATCGTGATGACCAGAATTCCCAAAGGAACGATGTTCAAGATCACCTGGGAGTCTTCCATGGTTCCTATGGACGGCATGAAGTTGCTCATCCCGATGCAAATCAGGACGGTCCCACTCAGCTTGGTGAGCTGATCTTGAATCCCGCGCATTGGACTGGCCAGATCGACCGGCAGTTTCGTCGCGATTGCTAGAAGCGTCAATGAAGTGGCGTTGAGCGAGAAGAATCTGCATGGGAACCAGAGCTTTCGATGGCGGAACCCATAAATGACATCGCCTATCATGGCGAGCAAGCACGCTGCAGAAGCGGCTGTGATGTAGAAGCCGATCCATGGCATCGGCTCGCTGTATCTTGTTTCGTTGACTATGCATGATACTTCCATCTCTCCTCTTTCTATTCTCTTCTTCTGGTCTTTGCAGATGCTAGCTAGTCTCTTATTTGATTTTTCCTGTTTTTTGGGCAACAGGTAATAGTCATGCACTGAGGCCAGCTACTTGGTGGCCACACAAGCATCTTGCTGTGTAATAAGCTTGTTCCACAAGGACTTCTACGGTAACCGGAGAGGTTGGTTTTTTTGGCTCTAGCCCTAAATTTTGTTTTGGAATCTAATGGTTGGAGTGGATTTCATATAATCATCAAGGTTGGCCCTATATAAAAATTGAGGGTGGACGTCTCTCTCCCAATAATTATTTTCTTGTTGTGACCCACATGAATTACCTATTGGCCTTATTTTTGTCCCTAGGCTTAACTTGGAATTATACATATAATGGTCGGAGTAGTGGATCTCACTTACACATCAAAGTAAGCCTGTGAAAAAAATCAAATGTGGGTCTTCGTGAAGGTCACCCACCGTTGTGAGAGGGTTACCCACCATTGATTTTTTAAGGGGCGGGCCCACCATAATGTATGTATGTGAAATCCATTCCAACCATTAGACGTGGAATTCAAGTTAGGCCCAGGGCAAAATAAATTGGATTGACACGTAATTCAAGTGAGCCACACCAAAGGAAGCAGTTAAGATAGAGAAGTATACCCATGAATTTTATAGGGCACCCCATGATGGTTATATGAAATCCATTCCAATCATTAGATGATACATAAAAATTTAGGCCTAGAACCCAAAGATGAGACCTATCTGTGATTTAGGTGCACCACATGAAGGGAAATAGTTGGGACGAATGACCATTTCCTAGTACACACTTTCCAACCGTGTGGTCTATGTGAATCATGGATGAGGCTGATTTTTGGATCTGAGCCTAACATGGGGTGACACACCTAGTGGCCAGGGTGGATTTCACATAAACATCATGGTAGAACCCACCTGAGCCATGATCTTGCGGGCATGGCCATTCCAACTTCTCCTCAAGAAATATAAAATAAGTACTTAAATTAATGGGTAGCTTACTCACAAGGACTTTTTACTTAAATGAATAGAGTAGCTTACTTAAGGGGTTTTTTTCCACGCACATTCATGTTGACGTTGACTTCACCCATTGAATATTGTCTCATCTGTTGGAATTCTTCCAATCGACCGGTCGTTAACCTAGCATACTTGATCGTGTTTTTTACTCGAGATAATCTGTCATGATTTGTGGTAATTAGCTTCTTCGTTGATTACCGCCTTAATTAAGGGTGCATATCGAAAGCTCTCTACTTACAGTTGCATATGTGCACATTTCATTGTCTTTCTCCGTGTGCCTTGAAAACAGCTAAAATAGTTGCCGCGGCCTCCTTTCCATGCCACCATGGAATGTGTGGCCTCTTTGGTATTGCCATGTGTCATGTTACAGCTTTTATTGAGTAGCACCCATTGGCTACGAAGATCTTAGTGCCACTACGTATTAGTTTTCTAGATGTTAGATCTAGCACAGTGAGATTGGGTACGTAAACATATTTACACATTATGTGTTTACACTCATTTTTGGTGACGTTGACCAATAAGAAATCACCACATGGTGACACTACATGTTTGGCATACATGGAAGTCATACTCGCACCTAATGAGATTTCCAACTAATCTTCCTTCGGCGTTATACATTCTATCTTTCATTCAATAGCACACAGAAATGAATCATCACATGCCATGTGGTTAGGATCAATGTGTCCATTAATAGGAAAAAGTATATGGCACATCTATAAAAGACCCGTTAAGAGCATGGATCTAATCACGTATCTGACTATGATCTCAGCAATGAGGTTGTCTCTTATAGTCCTTTCAAAATGAGAGATCTTCCCAAAGATATGCGAAAACCAATAATGCTCAAAAGGTTTTAAATATTAGAAGATCAAAACAATGTCTGAACTAATCCGACTTTGGTTCGGACCTAAGTTAAGGGAGACCACATTGGCTCAATTAGGTCTCTCTCTCTCTCTCTCTCTCTCTCTCTCTCTCCATACAATAATCGACATCAAAAGAATGGGGGAGATCGAAGATCCCACTGAGAGGTCTTCAATTAATTCGATAAAGAGAATTGGAGAATTAAATCCAATCCGATCTTGATAACAGATCAGTGTCGAGTGTCAAACCCCACCATCACTCTCAAACCATCACCTTATAGATGGCTAAATGTAGATAATGGTTTAATCTCGACTGTCCAACACCTCGAAGTGAACAAGCTAAGCTATCAAGAGAGACATCGAGTGGCCATGATCAATCCTTGATGTTCTCAGATCTTGTCCTGGTTGTCTTCATCAAAGAATCTTTGGTGGTCCTAGGCCTGACCTTTAGTGGGACACGAGCATCTCCATGAAGGATCAGCCACAAGAAGAAGATCCGAGAAAGCTAACAAGTTCGGATTTAGAGTTTTTTTTTTTTTCTTTTGAATGCAAGCTGACAGTTACAAATTAATCAAGGAGATATCCATATTTAGAACTACGACATGAACACGAAGGATCCAGAAGCAACAAGGAAACCCAACGAGGAGTTTCATCACCTCGATAAGCTATAAAGGGAGCACATGAAGAAGAGTTCGGGCCCTACACTAAACACATTTATCTCTTTACATTTATCTTAGCTTAGTCTAACATAAATGGCTACTGCATAGCGGCTTCTGCTACAATACCTTAATAGTAGAGTAAATATCCCCAACCTTAAGTTGTAGGATTATAATCTTTTAAGTTCCAATTTAGTGGATCATACCAACCCAGTTACATCTTATTGACCATACACCTTGATCGTCTGTTTCAATAAATGAATCAGGTATTTATCTTTACTTTTCATTTATTTCTTTGATTGGTTATTATTTTCTCAATTGTAATGGGCCATACATTCAAAAATTAATAAAATCGGTAGTTTAATTAACTTTCTTTTATTTATCTATGAGTCTTGTTCATTTGAGAAACATACAAATCTAAAGACTGGTGGAGAAAAAAGTTGTTGTGCTTGTAGATTCACATTTATTGTTATAAGATAAAAAGCACTCATTAGGAAGGGCTAACCCCTATCCTTTCACAAATTACTTGAGCAGAGTACAATACCAATAGTTGAGAGGACTCTAGATCATATGTCTAGTATCTAGTTTGTCCATTTCAGTGTGGTGGACACCAACAATTCAGTCAAACTCTTGAGTCAACTAAACTTTGGCATGCCAGTATGTTACCACTAGATTGTAAGAACAAGTTAATTAGATTTAAATTCAACCATTGAACACTACTTGGATAGTCGTTGGACCACTAGGATCCTTTAGATGGGTGTACATTAGATTTGAAAACCATCCGACTGTCGGATTGATAAGAAGACCTCTTTTTGTTGCACAAATCAAGTTACGTGGCTCACTTGTGCATTGGAACTACTTGATCTATGGCTTGATGCCCCATCTAGATGAGTCAAGGCAGATAGACGGAGTGGATTTCACATAATGTCATGGTGGACAGTCTTGATTTGGGGAAGAGTCCTACAATTTTTTTCCAAACAACAACGACGGCCCGTAGACAACAACAATAACAATATTGTGTCATGAAAAGGGATAGTAATGTTATTAATTGATATTATACATCAGAGTATGTAGTATATTAGTCCATGAGACATTTCAACCTGTTGAAATTTAATTTGGAGTTAATCCAACCGTTGGATTGTATATAATACCACTGTTATCGGCTAAATCATGATATATAGCCTACCATATATATAGCTCATCAGTTGGGTTTTAGCGTTATTATGGTCACTGAAAAGTAATTGACGGAGTGGATTTCATATAAACGTCTCTGTAGGCCCTGTTTGTAGTGCATGTGCACCATGGAGTGTGCACACTCGGCGCGCATTGGAACCGGTAGACTGGTCAAACGAGCTTTGGCCCGCAAATTTCATAAAAATAGAGTCTCTTTCACTGTAGTTTTCCCGCTCACTGAGCGTTTTCAAACGGACGGGTGTCCGTCTGGGGTCAGATCGTGGCCCACCTTGAACAGTGGATCGATGGATCCAGACAGTCCATATTGAAGGCCTTGTAGGGTAGACAAAATCCTATGTTGAGATCTTGATCACCGTCGGTTCTGGATGGGGATATTTGGGTCGGAAGTCCGCATGTTCAAACAACTTACGTGTTTCCAGCAGTCAAGTAATCGCTGGATTTCGATTTCTGTGGCCCATATTTGGATAATCCAAACCGTCCATAATCTTAATCGTGGATGATTCTATCTTAGCATGAAGGTTCGTTCTGGTGGGGCCCATCAGATGTGATCATATCTTCAACTAAAGTCCAGTTGTAACCTTGGTTTTTCCCCCCAAAAAAAAGGGAATTGCCAAGCTGGCAATCCGCGTCCGACTCTCTCAAAAACTTCTCAGCCGTCCATAGAAGTCTAGAATGTTTCGTTCTAGAGTTATCACAGCCGTTCTTTTACACCTGCACTCGAACCGTCCATTTCCAGCATCACGCTGCTCAAAGAATCCCCAGAAATCGAAAGAGCTAGCCGAAAATCCCGGTTCTCTCCCGCCGATTGTTTCCAGCCATGATCTCGCCGGAAAAATCGACTCGGAACTTCGATATTCTTCCTTTTCAAGATCCGTGGAGCTCATCCAGAGCCTCCTTGAATATTGCTTCGAAGAAATGGTTGGGCGTTCGAGATCCGCCATTGGAGCTCGGTCATTTTCCCGGCAAAATACCACAGTAGCTGATCCCAATCCGGCCGACGATCCGGGATCTGAGACGTTCATTAGGTGGGCCACACATTAGAAGATCAAGGTAGAGGAATCTCCTCAGTTGCTGTGTCTAGAAATCCAACAAGCAGTGGTGTATGAGCAGCCTTACCCGCGGTTGCGCCAATCTCGGCCCTGTTCTGGTCGTCTCTATCGGGTTGATTCAGTCACTGTGGCCATCTCATCCAGTTAGATCAAAAGCTTTTGTTTGGTCTGGAGTTTGTTGTTGTTTGATGAGAAGAGGAAGTAGAGAGAGGGAAGCAGTGAAGGTAATTCTTATTTTATTTTATTTCTTTTTTCTATTTCCTTTTTGTTTTTTCGTATTACCATTAGTTGAAGTTGTTGATTATTATATATAGTTGTCATTATTATATTGAGGTTATTAGTATTAATCCTTAATTATTTGATATTATTATGAGATCTATTAAATAATCATTGTTAGCTTATCATTTACTATTAATTGAATTAGTTACTATTTCATCATTAATATTAAGATCAACGATTGCCCAAATTAGAGTCCAAATTTCTAAAATCAAGCATAAATTTATATTTTAGAGTGAAACCTTAAATCTCTACTATTTAAAGCCCAATCTTTCTAATTGTACAATCTAGTAGCGTTGCGATCTAACCGCTCAATTGATGATAAGTTTGTTAGATTTCGATCCTAGAGAGTATGCATCTAATTTTAGCATCACTTGCACCAATCGGCTCCTTAGAAGGTGCGTCCTCTCCCTTCAAGATTTCCTCTCATTTATATTAGTGTTTGTTTAATGATTTGGTGGTGTACTTTTGGTTGATTTTCATGGAATTTTACATATATAATTGAGATTCATACTTGATTTCCAATGTGGCAAGAATATGTTATAATGTGCACATTTGATTAAATCTATATGTCTTTGTTTGATTGAAAATCATCTTTGAATATTAATTGTATTGAATATTTCAAAATTGTTTATATGTATGTGGAAATACTTTCATAATTGGAAATTGTTGCACTATACCTAGTGTGATGGTTTCTTAAGTAATATTTAGGTTGAATGTGGAAATAGATGATTATGTGTTGGAAAATAGGCAGACTTATCATTATGATTAGATTGGGAAGCAATGGTGCACTTAATTTGGAGAAGGAACTTGTTGGTGGTTTGATTATCAATTGGAAGTTTGAGGTGAATTAAATTACCATTCCATTATTGTTTATACAAATTTATGGTGGGTTATGATTGGCCCAAATGATGAGATTTGTTCTCTCATTAATGACCCTTTTGAAGAATATATTGAACTTAGTGTTATTATAGGCTTACCATCTTGTTATTGAATGTGCCTACATGACTTTTGGTGAAATACTCCATTTTGTTTGTCCTTAAATGAACTCTTTGTCCAAATGTCGCTTTGTGAGAACGTTTGTATATTGTAATGATGGTAAATCCTATTGTTGAATCTTAGTAGCCTACTAATATAGAGATTTCTAACTCTATTATATAGCAGTCATTAAGCTTTAGTACGTTGTAAATTTCTTTTTATTGACACCTTATGACTTGGGGATGGTGTAATGAGACATTATGTCCGAGCTGTCGGCCTATGTTGAGTTATACGTGCCACCCATAGTAACCATGAGTATTTTAATTATTTGTTTATAAACCAGACTAATAAAGCCTGGCTAATCATGCATACATGGCATTTGTGGGTAATATTTGTAACAACTCACATTATTGTTAATTTTTTGTGTATTGTGGGTAATAAATATAAGAGATTGCTTTTTTACTAATGAACATATCCGTCGCTAAATAAAGTTTTTTCGTAGGAAAAAAGCAATTACCGATGAAATTTATCGTCGCTAAAATCGTCACAACAAGGTCATGGCTAAAGGCTTTTATCAACGAATTATTAAGTCGTTGGCAATTATGAAGTCATTACCGACGAATAAAATCGTTGGCAAAATATGTGACTTTTGGTTGCCAAAGACTAAAAATTTCTTGTAGTGAATGTTGGTGACGAGACACATTACTGTCGATTTTATGTGCATTGCGAGTAACATTGGTAACTAACCATGTTACTATTGGTTCGATATTTGCCAGCTGGATGTGCATCTCCATACTGAAGAACATGTGCATACATTTATGCATTTAAATAAAAAAAAGACGAAAAATTATGTGTGGATGTTACGCCTTGTGATGTTTATTTTCCATTTGAATGAAATCTACTTCTAATTGTGTTGGATTTTCTACCTCCTAAAATTTAGTGAATTATTATATTTGATTGTGTTATATACCATCTCTCCTTAAATTCTATAACTTGTTTAATGTGTAATTCGTTATCTATGATTGATCTTTACTGGACCATTATTATACATGGTAAGCTTGGAGAGTTTTTATTTCACTGTGATAGCATTTTAACGCTGTCAAACTATATCAAATGTTGCAGATTACAAGGATGAGGAGCTGGATGGACCTTGTAGCTTGGAATTAGCTATAGTTTTATTTCTATTGTATTTCCTTTCATTAATTAAAATTTTTTGGACATTTGATTTATATAAACTCTATGAGCGCTACTTGATAGTTGGAACTTTCGTTTGACATTATTTAATTTACTCATTTCTTTATTGGCTTCTGCTGCGATTTAAAAAAAAAAAAAAAAAAATTATGCTGAAAATTTGGCTATCTTTGAAGGTTAATTCTCAGATTTTTTAAAAAATGAGTTCTAAACTTGGATTATGGAAACCAAGGTGTTACACCGCACAATCATACTCACACACAAAAATCCAATCCAAGCCCTTATTCACACATTTAGCCTTGTTTGATTGAATTGAGAGCAATAATTTAGGCCACGCGTGAATTACGAGCTACACAACCCATGTGTGGAACTCCTCTGGCCACACAATGATTTATGTATTAGATCCACACCGTCAATCAATTTTTCATATTATTCTAGAGAATGAGCCCAAAATTGAGGCACATCCAAAGCTCCAATGGACCACACCACAAAAGTTAGTGGAGATTGAACGACAAACATTAAAACCTTCCTAAGGTGCACTGTGAGGTTTATCTACCATCTAACCTCTTCATAATGTTAAAAAGATTGGGATGAAGGGAAAACACAAATATCAGGTTGTTACAAGCCTCAGTGGCCTCAAGAAGTTTTCAACAGTTGACATCCAATTACCACTTTATCATGTAGTGTGGCCCACTTGAGCCTTGGATCTGCCTCCCTTTTTGTCTCATTAATTTCCTAAAAGGTATGGAAAGATGGATGGACAGTATGGATCTAATACATACATCATAATGGAGCTCATGGAAGTTCCACGTGTCTTCTCATTCCACACCGTCCATCCATTTTTTCATATGATTTTAGTATGTACAAAACTAAAAAAGGCATATCAAATGCTCAAGTGGACCACACCATAGGAAACATTAGGAATTGATGCTACCATTGAAACTTCTTAAACCCACAGACGGCTCTTTTTTTTTTAATAAAAGGTGGAACCCACCACCTGCACTTTATTGAAAGGGAAAATTGGCTGTACAATCTTTCGGGTGGGCATTATAACACATGTGCCTCACCTTATATATCATGTACTATCCATTTAACAAAGGCTAGACCTATATAGAAAACCAGCGAACTCATCTCAAGCCAGCCACTCCGAACATCTGCTCTATCTTTGGCAGAGGCAACCATCAAGACACCACAACTTTCAGAATTGAGTAGCAGCGCCTGACATGCCCTGGCCATTTCTTGAAAATCTCAGGTTACCCAATCATGTACTATCCAACACTAATTGTCTCCTCGAACTGTACGCGGAAGGTCCGCCCTGGATTTGGAAACGCGTTTAACCTGGTGGCAGCTACCCCAACGGGGGCTAAGCCGTCAGCCACCCTGTTGGCTTCTCACGGCGCCTTGAAGATCTTAACCTTGATCTGCTGCCTGAGCTTCTCCACCAAGTGCCACGAATACCACAATCTCCGCACTGTAGACCACTTTTTGTTGAACATCTGAACAAAAAGAGGAGTCGCTTTCCGCCACTACTTTGGACAAACCCTGTTGGACACACAAATTCAGCCCCTCCACCACCGCCTTAACCTCAGCCCACAGACGGCTCTAACAGATATTTGTGTTTTACCTTCATTCAAGTATGTTGGCTTTATGAGCATTTTAGATTGCAAAGAAGCTTCAAGGTTAGCCCTAGGAGGGTTTCAATGGTAGTTTGTTTAATCCCCACTGCAGTGTGGTCCACTTAGCTTTGGATGTAACTCATTTTTGTGATTATGCTCTAAAATTATATGGAAAAGTTGATGGATGGTGTGGATCTAACATAAATAGAAGTTCTTGCATATTTTGTTAGCTGAAGTCACGGAAATGACATGTAACAATTATGAGAAGCCCCGTGCTGGAAACCACGTCATTTTCTATATCTCCTCCTCACAAAATACCCTAAATTTCTCTTTCCATTACATAGCACAACTTTTAAAGTGTGAAACTTCACCGTCCCTCACCATGACCTTTGTGTTACATCCACACCTTCCACCAATTTTTCCAAATAAGTTGAGAGCGTGATTCAAAAATGAGGTACATTCAAAGCTCAAGTGAACCACACAAGTAATAGGGATTACACAAAATGTGGTTGAAACCATCCTAGGGCCAAGCGTGAGGCTTACTTGACATCTAACCTAGATAAAGGTACAACACGTCAACACAAATATATGCTTGATCAGAGAAGATTTCAACGGTAGCATCAATTCCACTTTTTCCTATGGGTTGTTCCACTTGAGCTTTGGATTGCTTTTTTTAGGCTTATAACCAAGAAAAAATATGTGAATGCCAGCACGCTTGGAGAAGAAAATCCAAATGGTTGAAACGTGGAACTTCCATGGGGCCATCGTGATGTATATATTAAATCCATATTGTCCATCCATTTTGTTTTATACTTTTTAGTAACAAGGTAGAAAACGAGTCAGATCAAAGGCTCAAGTGGGCCATACGACAGGAAAGAGTGGGAATTAAACACCTACCATTGAAAAGTCATTGGGGCCACAGAGGACTCTGATCAAGATAACGTTTGTATTTTACCTTCATCAAGGTCTGAGTGACCTTATGCAGAGGTTGGATGGTAAATAAACCTCACAGTGGACCATAGGAAGGTTTCAACATTACTCGTTTAATCTCATGCTTTTTGTTGTGTGGTCCACTTGAGCTTTGGATGTGCCTCATTTTTTTGTCTTATGCTTTAGAATAATCTGAACAAATTAGTGGACGGTGTAGATCTACCAGATAGATCATGGTGAGACCCAAAGAAATTCCACACCATAAAAGTAGGGTTGTATTGTTGCTTGTGAGCTGACGTGGACCAATGAGAATAGATGATGGCACTGAATTTTTCTGTGACTTCATCACAGACGATCCCCACTTGGGTACAATATCATGCCCCGAAAATTACATGGGGCATAATGTTTGGCCCATCTGATGAGTGTAAGATGACATGCATGGTACATGGACTGGCCTTTACATACTTGTGCTACGTAGACACACCTCTCCAATCTCTACCGTCCATTTTAGAGACAACGGCAGGATAGTTAAGGGTCATCTGATTTTTGAAACGCGCGGCCAGTTCCGAAGGTCTGATCAACGTTCAACACTCTCTCCACCACGTAGTCGCGGAAGTTGAGCCGACTAGATCATTTTCTACGTGCTGCATAGCTGGCGAAGGAAACTACCCCCACGTGCCTAGAAGAAACGTCCGGAGTTCCTTAACGTGCGGTTACCTAGCTCAGCTCACGTGCGGAGGTGCTTAGGCATCTTGCGCCCAGTACATCTGCAATGTACGCGGTCTTTCCATTCCACCAATTTGTAGATCCAATACCTCTCAACATTAAACTCGCCTTCGAATTCACTCCT
Source organism: Liriodendron chinense (assembly GCA_003013855.2). Taxonomy (NCBI): domain Eukaryota; kingdom Viridiplantae; phylum Streptophyta; class Magnoliopsida; order Magnoliales; family Magnoliaceae; genus Liriodendron; species Liriodendron chinense. The sequence continues at coordinate 4,197,704 of PVNU02000637.1, read as the reverse complement.
TGATTTTATCTCAAGGCCTTTCGAACTGACGACATTGAACCGTCTCCAAGAGATGGGGCAATGGTTCCTGCCCATCGGACCCGGATTGCGTCCTGCCCGTCCGGGCACACCTGTGGAGGGGGCCACCGTGATGTATCCATTTATCTACTCGGTACATCCATTTTATAAGATCATTTTAAGGTACAAGTCTAAAAGTGAGGAAGATCCAACGCTCAAGTGGGCAGCCATGGTTCACTCACTATTTGGTGTGGCCCACTTGAGTGTTGGATATGCCTCATTTTTGGGCCCATATCCTAGCATGATTTAATAAAATGGATGGACGAAATAGATAAGCGGATAAATTACGGTGGGTCCCTCCACAGGTGTGCCCATACAGTAATGCATCTCGCGTGCCCCATCCACCAGAGGTGACTCTTACATTTAATACAACGAGTATTTAATGTTTTGTGCATTTAATGAACATTTAATGCAACCCAAGCTTACTATTTGGTGTGGTTAGCTAAACCGTTGGATTGCCTCAGTTTTGAGTCCATTCCTATCACGGTCCTGGAAAATAGGTGGACAACCTGGATAAACCGATACATCAAAGGTGCGCCCCCGCATAGCCAGTGGTTGGACGCGAAAAGCTTACTTGAAACCCACGGTAATGGAAATGTAAAACTTTTATATACAAAATAACTATTTTGCCCTTTTCATGGTGGGTCTTTTACTTGTACACATGCATGAGGCACTTTCTCATTAGCATCAGTTTCACCTTGCAAGGGTGGTGGATATACTCCAGTTTATCACTAATGCAAAAGCGCTGAGTGCGTATGAACAGGAAAGGGATCCAAAAACTAAAAGGGGGCAAAACTTTTATAATAAAAAAAGGCGGGGGTGGGGAGGGGGCAAAACTGGGCAAAACTATCATTTTATGCATGGAGTCTTCACTTTTTTACCGTGTTCCGTACATGATGAGTGCATATGATGCTTTTCCATCTAGCGCCCAGCTGGACGCACTATCCTCTTGCACCCAACATATATCTACAACAGACACCGATTGTGTCCCACAGTGCCACCCCATCAAGCCACGACGTGCAGTCAAAGTGCCACGGGCAAATTAATCGTGGGGTTATGGTCCCTACCTCTTCATTGTGGGTCCATGCTTAATGCACATTTAGTGCTTTTTCATCAGCGTGCACATGTTGTCCATCTAGAACATAGTGACAAATCTCAATCTAGACAATTTCTTGGCCCATGTATAAGATGGATTATTTTAGCTTCTAAATGTTTTTACATTAAAAAATGCACTAATATCAATGTAAATTGCTGAGATATAGAAAAGGGCAGAGTTTTGAAAATATCATGATAACCATTGTCTCATTATTTTTCCATAAGAATATTCCAATGTCTTCAAAATCTCAGCCATATTTGTAACAATCATAGGGAAGAGACGGGAGGAATGTTGATATGTAGCTCCATATAAGTTCTACAGAGTTCCTTTCCCACAAATGGCAGACATAGGATTTAGGGGACTGTTCATTGTTACTGATCTTAAGTTGGACTCAAATGAACTTACTTGCAATTGGAATGCTACTTCCTCGTTATGAATGCCATGTTTAATCACTATCTTTTTGTCAGTTTTGCTTAAACTTAATTTTGCAATGCAATTCGTTTATGTATCCAAACACCGTATTGGTTTGAATTGAGACTTGATGTAATCACAAATTATTGTACTTAATATTTATTTCTAATCCAGCACACGTCAATTAATTTATGTCTAAGGATCCAGATATGTCTCGGGATTTCAAATGCAGTATCCAAACACCACCTATGAGTTACCTGTAAAACCTTTACAGCTGATAAAACTTATGGCATGCAAATGACATTTCAGTTAACTACAGTAATTTGGTGATCAACTAGATCAAAGCCATGAAATCAGGTTCTGATACCATGTTGAAAGAGAGTTGTTGTGTTACTGAAACACCCAACCTCTCTGTTTATTTATATTAAAACTCAATGAAATACAGCCTTTGATTTTAAGGGCTACAATACACATGGAATCTGACTATAAAGAAATGATCAGGACGGTCCACTAAATCAGGGTGGATCATGTCTTCGACGGATGTGGACCGGATGTTCGTATTGCTCCTTTAACATAATGATATACCTTTATCTCCTCGAATCAAAAGCCTCTGATCCCTACTCGATGGATAAACGCAGTTCACCTGAATTAGTGCTAGATGTATCGCACACGCCATTGGAAGTGGCAGAAGGGAGGCGTGATGGGTTCTTCTTCTCCAGCATGTTTGTACGCCAGTCGTCAATATAGGCACATTGATCAATACCCAGATCTTGAATCCCTTGGTATCCAAGAGTTTCCAGTATGTTTTCAGCTTGGCCAAGAAGAGAAGCTGTTTTCCTAATGCTGTCTTCCTTTGCTTCGATAGCACTGCAAAAGCATTCCATGGATACCACACGAGGTAAGTTAGTAAGACAAGCACCCAATATATCAGAAATCATTATGCACAGCCATTCTAACAATTCTTCCACATTCCCAAATTTGTTTTCATAGTCCTCCAGAATGGTTTGACAGATTCTATACATAGAATTGCCAGCCAATGCCTTGGCCGGCCAATGAAGGGTGCTTTTCTTGTTTCCGTCCACAGGCGCTGTGCTCTTGTCAAACTCCAAAATGCAATTCTTTCCGATCTCTGCTAAGTGTTCTAGTATCTTCTTCACATCCTTTTCTTCACGGGCCAATGCTGCAAGATTCACACCGAGCCATTGATGATTAAGATCAATGCCTAACCAGACAGTATCTGCCGCCCCCCTAATGTTCATTAGCCCTTTCATGTCAAGCTTCTTCTCAATGAGTCTTACATATCTGAGGCCTTCATTTACCCCAAGAAGCAACGATTCGATCAGGTCTCGCCCTGTGCCAGGAATTGCAATTACAATGCTCGCGAGAGTAACCAAAGGCAGGGCCCAGCAGTTAGGAGGAGGATCCTCCGAACCTACTAAGGGAACTCGATCACTGTCAAATTCGGCTACTCCCTTGAACCCTTGTGAAATTGTACATTTCTTTAAAAGATTTGTAAGATGTATTAGTCGGTTCTTTCTACCTCTGCGGATCCATTTCTCTGTGTCCACGCAGCCTTGTTTCATGATCAACTGGACCAATTTTTCTTCACCCTCAAGATGTAATACCAAATCTCTCTGGTCTATCTCCATACCAGAAGAAGAATTCATTTCTTCATTCGAAACGCTTCCGTATGACCTGAACAACCTCTGCAGTATGATGCAGGGGAAGCAGAATAGCATCTTTTTGAGCAAGTTTACAGCTAAAATAGATACTAGTCGAACGGATTTGCTGGATAAGACTATAGCTATTTGCATACATAGACAGACATCGAGGACTAGATTTCTTGAGCCATGGACGATCTTTCGACATAGCCTGCTCTCAATTTCTAAAGGTAGAGGATGGTCTTTCCATTCCATCAATCTTTGGATCCAGTACCTCTCAACCTTAAACTCACCTTTGAACTCCTTCCATGATTTTATCTCAAGGCCCCTCGAATTGACTACCTTGAACCATCTCAAAGCAGGGGCTGCAGATCCTGCCCATACTGCAGAAAATTGACAAAGAAAAACATACCAAGTCGAAGACTTATAATCGGAAACGCAAGTATCACTGATACAAAGGGGCATCGAACCTGATCTACCATAGGCCACGGTTAGAACAATGGCGCCCAAGAGACAGAAAGCTCCGGAGGCAGTGCACATTGTAGAGCGACTCAGAACATGCTGAGGACTACAACAATGGGCCATCATCCAACATTTCTTTACATCATTTCTCAACTTTACAATGGTTGATGTCTTGGCCCTACCATCCGTCTCAGTATCAGATGCTTGCTGGCATTTCAATTTGTATTGTTGTCTGAGCAACTGCTTTGTGGTTGAAACAGCTAAAGCAGAGGAACCAAGAATCAGGAGCATAATCAGCATGAAAAACAAGATTATGATGTGTTCCAGCAGAAAGAAGGTGTAAATTACACCGGTGCCCATCTCAATACAGACATTGACGATTATCGTGATGACTAGAATTCCCAATGGGACAACGTTCAAGATCACCTGGGAGTCTTCCATGGTTCCTAAAGACGGCATGAAATTGCCCATCGTTGTGCAAATCAGGACAGTGCCGCTGAGTTTAGCAAGTTGATCCCAACGCAGAGGCATTGGAGTGTTCAGATCGACGGGCAACTTCGTTGCGATTGATACAAGGATCAAAGAAGTGGCATTGAGCGAGAAGAATCTGCATGGGAACCAGAGCTTTCGATGGCGGAACCCATAAATGAAATCGCCTACCATGGCGAGTGAGCATGCTAAAGAAGCTGCTGTGATGTAGTAGCCGATCCAAGGAATCGGGTCGCTGTATCTTGTTTGGTCGACTTCACATAGTCTCTCCATCTCTCTTCTTTCTATCGTCTTCTTCTGGTCTCCTGCTGATGCTAGTCTCTCATTTGATTTTTCTTGTTTTTTGGGTTACAGATTCAGATTTTGAGGCCGGCTCCTCTAACAGTGATTCAAAAATAATTCCCTTGCCTATTTTCACCCATGCACAATCTTATACTGCCGCGGGCTCATCATGTTGTGTGTATTACATCCAATCTGCCTATTAAGGGCGCGTGGTTCACGAGGTAGAAAATTCAATTTTTAAGTAGTTCACATCATAGAAAATAATTGACAGACACTTCTAAATTTCTTAATTTGCTTAATGGCTTCTCCAATTGTTATATTGGTTTTTTTTTTTTTTTTTATTCTTTTTCTTTTTTAGAGCATCAAACTTTCAAAGTTGGGCAGCCCTTCTGAGGGTTGGATTGCCATAGCCACTCCGTATGGTTGGCCCTGTGCTCATCTTATTGTGGAACGAGGAACTTGGCTGCCACTTTGGAACCAGCTATGTGGGTGTGACTCTCACCGTAGGGCCCACCTCGATACATACATTGTATATCCACACAGTTCATCTCTTTTGCCCGTATATTTTAGGGCATGGTCTCAAGAATGAAGTAGATAGAAATTTTAGGTGGGCCACACTACAAGAAATAGTGGTTCTTTACATTTAAAAACTTTTGGGGTGCTACAAAAGTTTTGGATCAAGTTAGATATTTGTTTTTTTCCTTTCATCCAGCTCTGTTTGGCTTTATCAACACGTTGGATGGTCAACAAACATTACAGTGGACCCTAAGGAGGTTTTAATGGTGGACATTCAATGATCCAGTGCTTCCTGTGGTGTGATCCACTTGAAATTTTTATCATCTTCATTTTTGTGACCATGCCCTGAAATAAGTCAGGAAAACAGATGGACGGCCTGGATGTACAATGCATGCATTGAGGTGGGCCCTATGGTCAGGGTCGCACCCACATCGCTGGTTATGGTGTTGCAGCCAAGTGATGCTCTTGTGGAATATGCTTATTCCAAAAGGCCTTCCTGAGGAACCGGCCTCATTTATATTAAGAAAGTCCGGCAACCATACAAACAGAAGTGTACAAACACTATAAAGACCTCCGCAGCCTCTATCTTTTGTTTGCATCTACAGTAGACATTCTTAACCCTAGTCACCGCCCATTTGGCCAAGCATGTTATTCATTTTCACCTTTCATATGATGACAACTAATCGGACAGTTATGATCATTTATATCTTCATTGGAGTTTTGGATTATTTTCCACCAACCACGCATGCCAGCTTGTAGAGGTGGCAATGGGTCAGGTCGGGTTAGGTTTGGGTCAGGTCATTTTCACCTCAATCCTAACCTAAATTTTGGTCGGATTTTTAGAACCTTTACCCAACCCAAATTAAACCGGGTCAACTCAAGGTTGACTTATATTTTAATGATCAACTAACTAATTTGTAGATTAAACTAAAGCATATAAAACAAGGCTTGCATAACTAATTATATATATATATATATATATATATATATATATATATATATATATATATATATATATAAAACAAGGCTTTTTTATAGAGTATTTCTATTATACAAATACTGAAAGAGAAAAATAAATGAATAGAATGGAATATGTCCACCAATTCTATTTTTATTTTTTGACCATTAGATCAAATCAACATGACCATTTGATATTTAATTTTTTTAATAGTTAAATTGTGGACACAATTATTGAAATGGGATCCTATCAACAATCAAATAAATATAATTATTAAGATAATTTTATTTTAACCGTCTAATAATAAGCAGTGCTCTCAATACACCGGGCATTAGGGGTCTGCAGTCTTGACTGCTTAGATGAAATGGATGTCCTTTGACAAATGCTAGGACTTAAGACTGGGGTCTCTTAAGACCGAGGTTGTATGGTCTGTCAAATGCCTAATCACCAGAGGCGACCAGGGGTAGTATCGGCTCTGTAGAATTCTTCAATGTACTGAGTAGATGTCCTCAGTAGAATCTTGGTCTGTCGATTTAAGGAGCACAACTATTGTGTAAGGCCAAGTCTGAAATCTCGTGCCTCAGCGAAAACGGCCGAGGAGAGTTTTGTTGACAGGTTTTATCATCCACTTTGAATGGCCCTTACATCATGGATCATGATCGTTCTATGTCACCATTCCGGGACATGTTTAGAATTACCCATAACAGCATGGAGCTATCTACAAGCAGGGGCTACAATTCCTACCCCTACTGCAATTACTTGAGAAAATGAGATGGGTGTAGTCAACCACTTGTAACTAATGGTAGTTTGGCTAAAAGTATAAGAAAAGCGCGCCGAACCTGAACAGAGTGATGCGATGAAGGCATCTGTCAGAATGATAGTGCCCAAGAGACAGAAAGCTGCAGAAGCGGTACCATTCATGGAGGGACTGAGAACATACTGAGGACTAGAGCTATGGGCCATCGCCCAATATTTCCTCATGTCATTTTTTAATTTCGTAACTGTGGATGTCTCAACCATAACATCTGACCCATGTGATGCTTTCAGGTGTTTCCACTCGTACTGATGTTTGAGTTACTGCCTAGTGGTTGAAACCGTTAAAGCAGAGGAAGCAATAATCAGAAGCATGATTTGAATGAAACAAGATTATAATGTGTTCCGGTAAGAAGGCATAAATTAAGCCCGTGCCTATCTCAATGAAGACATTGATGATTATGGTGATTACTAGAATTCCCAAAGGAACTACAGTCAAGATGGCTTGGGTGTCTACCGTGGTTCCTAAAGAAGGCATGAAGTTGGCCATAGCAGTGAAAATGAGGACGGTCCAATTGAACTTGGTTAGCTGATCTTGAGCCCGGGGCATTGGAGTGCTCAGATCGACAGGCAGTTTCGTCATGATTCCTAGAAGGGTCAAGGAAGTGGCGTTGAGCGAGAAGAACCTGCACGGCGACCAGAGCTTTCAAAGGCGGAACGTAAACGACATCACTTATCATGGCGAGCGAGCACAGTATTGAAGCTGTTGCTACATATTGACCGATCCATGGCATCGGCTTGCTGAATTTTGTGTCATCCATTGTACAGTATCCCTCACCATCAGGGGCGGAGTGACATAGGGGCGACGGGGCAAATGCCCCGAGTTTTATTTATTTATTTATTTATGGGTTAGTTCACACACCCCCATTGTTAGTACACCCACCCACCCCTCTTAGTCACATAACAGTGTTAGCCACCCTACTATGGGTATCGATACCATAACCTCAGTGTTGAAACGAGGCTATCTTTACTAAGTCTTCTACTTGAGCTATGTACCTGGTGTGGTCCAGTTGGGCCTTCGATCTGCCCAGGGGGCAAATACCCCAAATTTCAGTAGTAAGAGTTCATTGCCGACTTGTTCATATTGTGTGGTTCAGTTGCGACTTCAAGCTGCTTCATTTTTTGTCTCGTGCCCTAAAATAAGCAGGCAAAACGGATGGACAGTGTAGATTGATCACAAACATCAAGGTGGGCCCACGTAACTTTCCAGCAAAGGAAGTTAATGCGAACTCCTTTGGCAGGAAACCTGCGTCCGTCCGCAGGAAATCTGGTATGCAAATTAGCTACGTCACTAAGTTCTATGGCCCCACCATGATGTATGTGTTATATCCACACCCTCCAACTGTTTAGAGAGATTGTTTTATTGGATGAAACAAAAATGGGGCAGATTCAATGCTCAAATGGACACACCATAGAAATAGTGGGGACAGTGGCACCCTCCGTCGAAACCTTCTTTGGGCCAACCATGATGTTTATTTGAGATCCTTTATAGGTTCACAATCGCAATGTTTTGTGCCCCCTAGAAGTTTTTAGTTGTAGGCGTTAAATCCCCACTGTTTTCTGTGGTAGGGTCCACTTGAGCTTTGGATTTGCCTCATTCTTTATCTCATGCCCTGAAATGATCTCTACAAATGGATGGACGGTGTGGATACATCACATACATCATGGTGGGCCCCACAGAACTTTGTGACTCGTCTTTTTTATGGATGAAATCTTCTTTATCTTCTTCTTGTCTTTGCTGGTGTTCTCTAATTTGAATTCTCTCGCAGACTGACTACTGATCAGTCTTTACTTAGATTTTTCACTATTCTAATTGTCCAATTGGTGAGCATGAACTAGACGGCTAAAAGAGAAGTGCTATAAATTTAAACTTCCAGATCAGATTGTCATGATCATTCGATGAGCGTGAACTTCGGGCTGTTATTCATCTATAATGAATGGCTCGCATGTCACATGTACTCCTAAAGTATTTTAATCATTAATCATGCAGTTAGTTAATCCAAAGCAATATATCTTAATGTAAACTAAGTTCTCATCCATATAATAACAACATTCCATCCATTGAACCTAACGGCTATGATGGTTAAATGTAATACCCCGGTTGTCATTACTCGGGCCAGGTGCTGAGCCCGTGTTCTAAAAACTGAGTATAAACATTCAAAGATGGTCTACTTTACAGTGTATTTTTTTCATTTAATCGTAATGGAAGCAGATCAAGACATGCAATATCCAACATATAATACTGTATAAGTTGCACCCATAGGGCTTATACAAACCAAATGCCTCAACTTTATATTAATTGAAAGAAAACAAAAATAAATGAATTTAAATTACACTAGAGTTGTACGGTCCAACCAGATCTCATCCAGCGTCACCTGCACTACCTGATATAGTTCGACAACATTAAAACGCTATCATAGTGAGGTAAAAATCCTCCAAGATTACCAGGCATGATAGCAATCAAATATAGATTAACTGAAGATAATGTATTGCAAATTAAGCAATTTATAGAATTCCAAAAGAAATGACATTCAAGACCATCAAATGTAGCATTTCACCCATATTGCAAATACCAACAAATTACAACATTAAATCCATACATTCCAACTTAATCGTGTTTACATGCATGCATGCATGCACGCACATGTTCTTCAGCCTGGGGATGCACACCCAGCTGGTGAATTTCAAACCGACAGTAACATAGCTCGTCACCAATGTTACCCGCAATGCAATGCACGCCAGACCGACAGTAATGTGGCTCATCACCAATAGAGGTGGGCACAAACCAAGCTAGCTCGAAAGCTTGGCTCGGATTGGTTTGAAAAAGCTTAGCTTGGATTGGTTCGAATGGAAATTCAAACCAAACCAAGCCTCTGAGTCAAGCTCGTTTGAAAAAACAAACCAAACTCAAACTAGGGCAGTACAGGCTCGTCTGGGCTCGAAGCTCAATTTGAATCAACTCGGTTTGATTCGGCTCGTAGATTATAAGCACACTATTTCCTGTGGTGTGATCCACTTGAGCATTGGATATAATTCCATTTTGGGATCATGTCCTAAAATGATATGTAAAACAGATGGATAATACATAATACATATACATGATGACATGGATAATACATAATACATATACATGAATGCACACTGTTTCATTGCACTTGTAAAATTATGCTTGTGTACTTTTGTTTGGAAAATACTCTTACATGTCTATTTTGAAGTTGCACTCCTTTGGAGGATGTTAAACATCATATAGTAAGATATGTTTGTACTTTTTTTTTCTAACTTTTTAAATTCTTTTCTATTTAAATAAGTAAGGAAAAAAAGAACCGCTGTTTGTTTGAACTCGGCCTGGCCCGATTTCCGGCCCGGTTTGAAATTTTCGACCAAACCGATCTTGGCTCGAACCAGATTTTTCTGGAGCAAACCAAACTCGAGCCGCATGGGTCGACCCGAAACCCAAACCAAACCGATCCACAAACTGCGGTAGTACAAAAACAAGCCAAATCAAACTAGGGCTAACTCGGCTCGGCCCGGATCGTTGCCCACCTCTAATTACCAACATTACCTGCGAATGTCATGTATGCATAATTAACCAGCCTTTATTAGTCTGATTTATAAACAAACAATTAAAAGCTCACGGCCACTATGAGGGGTGCGCGCAACCCAGCATAGGCCGATGGCTCGGGCATAGCATCCCAAAACATCGTCATCGGCCAATGAGACGTTCCACAAAATTTATTCCAATACAAATTTAACCAATTCAATTTCTATGATACTCTACAAATAGAGACCATTCATAATGCACAATTAAATCTTACAATCTTATATTTATCATAAATTTTTCAACAAAAGAATTTTCTTCCCAAACAAAGCCACTTAAGCAACAAGTCCATTTATGGACACCAACAAAAGAAATCTATCTAACAAAAGCCACATGGGCACACCAAGCCCATTTAAGGACACCACAACATAAGTTCAACTCCACGTTTTCAAATAGCAATCCAACCCACAAATAAAATTTAATTTCTAACCACATCAATTATCAAGAATTGAAAGTAAATAGTAAAATAGACAGTTATTATCATAAGACATCATAAAACAATTATCGTAAGATGATTATTTAGTAGAAAGTAAGCTCATACACAAGACATACATTACAAGCAATTACTAAAATTAGATAAACAAACAAATAAACAAAATAAATGAAAAGCTTAAAGGGTAAGAACCTCACTTATAAATTAATTTGAAATGGAATTATCTCAAATTATCCCCAACTTGAACAAATCCATCTTGATTCAGCAACTAAAAGAGAAATTTGGGGCAAATAGATAATTGACATAACATAAGGATTCATTAACTTAAATTAATCTAAAATGCTAATACACAAGGATTTAATACACCTAGATAGCTTAACTCAACTTGGCTTGGATGAAACTAGAAGTGAAATTTGGGGAAAAGCAACTTTCCAAACAAATTACAACCAATCAACTCTAGCTACAACCAGATTTTAAACAAATTACCCTCAATCCACTAGAGTAAGAATTTTAAAAGAGACTGAGAAATCAACCCACCTAAAACTCTTGGGTCGATTCTACTCGACTCCACTCAAATTCATCCCAACAACTCAAATAGAGAATTCTAACAACTAATTCCGAACAAACTTGATTTGATTCAAGAAACTAAAACACTACGCAATTCAACTAACCTTGGTCAACTAGTTCAATGTGACACTGACTCAGTCCAACTTGGACTTGATGAATTCAACTCAATGGAGACCCACACTCCTATAACCAGCTGTTGACTAACTGGACTAAAACAATCCTAATTCACAATCTTAAAACATTCAACTCAGTAAAGGAAGCATCAAGAACACTCCAAGCTAGGCTCAAACTCAAGTCCAGATTTGAAGCTACATGGAGCAATGCTTGCCCAACAAAATACCTATAATTCCGAATTCAGACAAGCGCAATTCAGGCCTTAAACCCAACCTAAACTCAGTGAGTTGCAACTGAATCAGCTACACAACTGTTGAACAACATTCAATTGGATGAATCTGAAATCTTATACCATACAACTCAACAACTACATTACAGTTAACTCAGCAAACTAATGAAACAGCAACCCGAGTTGGTAACTTGATACCAACAGGAGGTTAACTAGAGTTATCAACTCATATCTCAAATCAGTTCTAGCTGTCATCTACAACACAACTACAAAGAAGAATTTTCGAAATCACACACCAGCTTGTAATTTAAAGGAGATGTAAACAACTCTGGCATGATCAGAAACCCAACTGTTTACACCGAACTGAATCAGAACTCCCTATTACCAGGAATCTAACTCGAATCGAAAAATCAGATCTGAACTACGAAAATCAGATCTGAACTGAACTTAACTGTTGATAATTGATACAAATAGAAAGGGAGTTAGCAGATCACTTACCAATCAGTAATCGCAGATGATTCCAGCATCGGACACTACGCAGCGACAACCAATCCTATCTGCCACGACTCAACAGCGAGTCGACTCGGACTGCAACAAACCCGACCTAAAACTTTTCTCTCAAATCCTTCTTCTTCTCTGTCTTACAAAAGAACCAAGATCTGGATGTTTATGACGATCAGATTAGTTGTAGCTGAGACCTTCCATGGAGATGAACTAAAGGAAGAAGAAGAGCAATAGCTGAAGCTTGAGGATCAGAACTGAAATAGATGACCCGACAGATTCGCAAGTTGAGAGGCCACGGCCGATTTTCGGACATTGCTGCAAGAAATGAAGAAGAAGCTCGGAGATGATGCAATCGAGTGGCATGACTGGATCTGGAAGCCTCCTGAGATCCGAACAAGAGGGAAACCGACGGTCTGGATTGGCTGAAACCTAGGGTGTCTATTTTCAGAAGCAAAAAGACGAAATAAAAAAGAAAGCTTCCTATTTATACAATTTACTCGATCCATGTGAAGTGCAATGGAGGGCTGGGATCCGTCTAAACAGGGGCTTTTACAGTTGCTGTGGATGGTTGCGATGGAAGGAGGCAAAGGGGCTTTTACAGTTGCTGTGGATGGTTGCGATGGAAGGAGGCAAATGCACATGGATTGCAGCTTGGCAGCTTCCGTTTTTTAAAAGGCAAGGTGAGAAACTAGATTTTGACTGCAGATTTATTTGTAACTAGTGGCCCCCAATAGAGGAGTAGCATGGTTTGTTAGAGAACATTATGCTCTACCAAATGGACGGTTTGGATCACTGAAATATGGGCCTCAGCGAACGCAATCTGAGGAAAACATGGCTGCTGGAAATACAAATTGTCTTTGTACAGCCCTAATTTCAGCTCCAATTTAGAACTTCCACATCAAATAGCAGCGAGGATTTCCACTAAGGTTATGGTTAAACCCATTGGTAGAATCTAATGGACGGTTCAGATCGATCCTATGGCCACAAATGGTGGGCCAGTGAATTAGCCAGAGATGGACGTTCGTCCGTTGGTTTCTCTGGACGGAAATAAGCAAAAAGACAAGAGTGTGTTTCTCCCTTAGGAAGGGAGTCGGTCAAAGCTGGTTTGACCATAATTTGGATCCAATGTACAGTGGGTGTACACATCTTTTATGTACACCCACCACAAGCGTGGGTCCCACAATGATATAAAATGGAATCCACACCGACCACTCGTTCCTACATATAATATCAGGTATTAATCCAAACATGGGGCAGTACTAAAACTTAGGTGAGCCATAACACATGATTTCAAGATCAAATGCTAATTTCTGTTAATCTGACGGTTAGATTAACTCCAAACCAGATTTGGACGGTTAAAATTACCTTAAGTCTAATATAGTCCATAACACTTATCATCATTAAGGTTCCATTTTCTTAACAAAATGATAATATTATTATTGGTATAACTATTATTAGTAATATTGTTATTGTTGTGATTTAATTAAGATTGTAAGGCTTGATTAAGTGAAATTCATAGTACATTAATGATCACAGAGATGATGATTGTTAGTTTGAGGGTTACTGTCTGATGAACGGTGGAATTGTTGAGTTAGATCCCCTCGTGATAACACCCATGTACTAACAGTACAAGGTGTTACAATCTAGCCCTTTAAAGCGAATTTCATCCCTAAAATTCAATAATTTTATATGAATACAAATAAAATGATTTATTCATTCATTATTTTCCTTGGGAAATAGATTCGTATGTATGAGAGTACACAAATATGGTTACCTAAACTGGAGTTATTATATTAAATCACTTAAACTAAGTCTTTTCATTTGGGACTTTATTTAAATGTATCATCATTCAATCAAAGGTCCAAAATTATTAATAACAAGAACATAATCAAAGTTAATAAAATAATTATAAATTAATTAAGCATCTTGTCTCAAAGTCACAAGCTCTTTTTAGTCAAGTATGGCCAGTCCCCTTGAAGTTTCTCCATTGGGTCGCTGTCATTTTTAGGATTCATCTCTGGTAGATTAATTCCAACTATACCTGTTTACATTTTTAATCCACAGCCATCAGTTGGCTAGGCTCAATGAGTGACCCATCATAACTCGTGCACATAACAGTTAAAATAGCAATGTAAATGAAATGATGTAATATCGTGTTGCATGATCCAAGTGGGAAGTCTATTCACTTGCTTGAGTTGGAGTCCATTAATCCGCATCCACCCTCTTAGGGCAAGTATCTACCCCTTGAGTAGGCTTCCACTATTGCATGGGCATCTAAGATGGTTCCCTGAATCATCCGGTACTTAAGTATCTACAAGTCTTCTAGAGAGTATCTCCAAGCATACACCATAATGCATGAATTATAGATGTATGTACTCTTAATGTCAAATGTATCATAACAATTCCATCTCTCCATGAGAGGTAAACAATATATTTAACCTTATTTCCAAAATGGTTTTTTAACCTATTTGAAAACCTTAGGCCGGTTTTAAGAAAGAAGCATGCATCTTTTTTGGAATTCAACCAAAATATAGATATTTATTCGGCATTGTCTCTTAATTCTAATCTAACACAGGTAAATTAATTTATGTTTAAGGATCTAGATAAGATCCATGGGTTATTTGGATGACCGTAACTTTATTAAGTTGTAAACAAGTAACACGAATGTTATAAGTGTGACTTACAGGTAAGAAAAGTTGCTTTTTTTTATTTTCTCTTAGGATTTCAAATGCACTATTAGAACACCACCTGTGAGTTACCTGTAAGCCCTCACAGCTGATAAAACTCATGGCATCCTAACGACCCTACAGTTAACTACTGTAATTTGGTGAGCAACTAGATCGAAGCCATGAATAATGATGTACCTTTTTCTCCTTGAGTCAAAAGCCTCTTATCCCTACTCGATAGATAAACGAATTTCACCAGAAGTAGAGCTCGACGTATCGTCATTGGAAGAAGCAGAAGGGGAGAGTGATGGGTTCTTCTTCTTCAGTTTGCTTGTACGCCAGTCATCGATATAGGCACATTGATCAATGCCCAGATCTCGAATCCCTTGGTGTCCGAGAGTTTCCAATATGTTTTCAGCTTCGCCAAGAAAAGAAGCTGCTTTCCTAATGCTGTCTTCCTTTGCTTTGATGGCACTGGAAGAGCATTCCATGGATATCACTTGCGGTAAGTTGGTAAGACAATGTAATAACCCAAAATTTTTGTACATGTGTGACCATCTGACTATTCGCTCGCTCTTTTCTCCCACTTGATTATATGCCACACACATGATCAAGTATGTGATCATCCATTCATCCATCTATTTCATCTCTACCAGATCACTACAATCTTATTCATCAATCCACTTGACCATCCATCCATGTACGATATAACTCATCATGCAACACATCTTAAACATGTGTTGCATGACATTTAAATTCAAACATGTGTTGCATGACGATTTAAGTTCCAACATGTTAAGAATTAATGACATGTTTTAAATATTATTAATTAGTAAAATTAGTTTTACTTGAGTATGAGATTGTAGAAAACAAAAAGCACGTGGTTATGATCAGAGGGTCAGTGATCTAGACCGTCTATTATACTTAACAGCTCAAATACTACAAAATATCCAAATTACAAGATCAACCGACCACTCGTTTATTAACTTAGACCAACAATAGGAAACCGTTAGATTCATACAACAAGCTATCTCCAACTTGCATCAAAATCCAACTGTCACTCAAATCCATCCGTCTATTTGATCAATCAATCCACTCACCGATCAACCATCCATCGTCATCCATGATCGCATGCACATCCATGTACACGTTGCCCCCATATGAGCACCATGCACCACAACCTCGCTTTATACACGATGTTTTGAGTGTGTGTTGGTTACGAGAGAAGATGCGTTAAAAGTGCATTAAAGAAGTAAGTTTTATTTATTTAATTCTTTTAAGCATGTGTTTTATCTACGATGGGACCTCCCTCTTATAAATAGGGCCCAGGGTATGGGCATGTAGGAGAGAGAGTGATATTAGAAGAAAAAAAAAGAATATTTATAATAAAAAAAAAGAGAGTGAAAAAAAAAAAGAGGAAGAAGCTTCCTAAAGCTTTTGCAAGGTGGGTGATTCTATCCCTGCTGAAATTTTCAGATTATTAGAATTGCGTATTTTCTGCTTAGCTATTTATTTATTATTTATGTTGATTTAATTATTGCTAAAATTCTTGTTTTGAATAAATTAAAATAGTAGTATTTATTTATTAACTAATTAAATTAATCTAAAGTCTAATATAAAATATTTAATATTTAAATTTTTTTTATCAAACATGATCTAGAAAGATTCACTTTCTACGATTTTATTTATGAAATTAAATTAAAAATTAATAAAAAAAATTACATTTAATTGAATTGAAAATTTTTAATTCATCTTTTATTTAATTCTTAAAACTTTTTAGAGTTATTACATGTTTATTTTATAAAATTCGTACGTCATGGACTATTTTGAAATTTTCTACATTTTCAGGGACTTCTATGTAATTTTCAGAAATTACAGGCACTATTTTGTACTTATTTCAAAAATCCTGGACTATAATGTTAAACTTGTAATTCTAGCGTTATTTTATTTATTTATTCATTTCTAATCCCTAATTATTATAAAATTATATTTTCCTATTCTGTTTTAAAATTTAGAAAAATTAAATAATAATAATAATAATAGTAATAGTAATAAATTATATAAATTATTTATATATCTCGCTAAGTTTAATAATATTTGTTAATTATGCAATCTTGTATGAAAATTCGATTTATTAAATTATTTTATTGTTGATGATATGACATGCATCTCTATTAGTTATTGAATTGTGGAAAAAAAAAAAAAAAAAGAAAGAAAGATCGAAAGGCTTAAGCAAGTAGGGCGATTGTGTCCCTTGGGTGAGAGACCCTAAAGCCAGTAAGTAGGGCGATTGTGTCCCTTGGGTGGAAGACCTTAAAACAAGCAAGTAGGGCGATCGTGACCCTTGGGTGAAAGACCCTAGAACCCATTGGATCCTTTGGAGTCTCCTTTGTGTACGGCGTATGAGTACAATTGTGTGCGCGGACATACGTCAGATGTACAACTGGAGCAGTAGTCTGACCAGCTAACGTATGAATGGGTCCCTCACCTCTAGGTACCAGTGCGTGGGCGTTAATGCAACGTGACCATCCACTTGGGTACGGTGTTGTAAGAGATGATTTATATTTAATTGATTGTTTATAAAAAAAAAATCATGAAATGTATGACATGCATGGCATATTTCCAATTTCAGTACTGCATATTCCTTTGTTCTTTGTATCATAATTCAATTATCTATTTTATTTATCAATTCTTATATAATCTGCATATTTCAAAATTTGGATAAGAAATGATCCCACTGGGCTATTATGCTCATACAATTACAACCATCTACAGGTGCAGAGCTGGAATATTACGAGCAAGCGGGCCTCTACTACTAATTTTTCCTTTTCAGCAATTTAAGTTTAATTCGAATTTAAATTTAGATATAGTTTAGTTTGTGTTTCAAATTCCAATGTAATAAAACTATTAAGAGAGTAAAGCGAGCGAATATTACATTCAGAAAAATTATTTTCGTAGTACTTTCATTTTAGATTGCTCTGAATATCTAGTGAATCTTGATGAAATTATGTTGATTGCAATTATTATCGATCTATTAAAACTCACGAGCTCGGAATTCGGATCCTGAATAACCCTATTCGGGTACCCGAATTTTGGGGCGTGACAAGTTGGTATCAGAGCCAGGTTTAGAATCAAAACTGAGGACCTATGGGAGATTTTCATTTCGAAGCCTTAACTTAAGTTACGTTCTCAAACGATATTTTTCACGTGTCACGTGTCGCCTAGATATTAGTATACTAAATTTATTTGTTTAATTAATCATAGGTTATGGCGGAATTCAACTTGAATGACGGAGCCTCACCAGGGACACCCACCCCCAACGTTACTGAAAATGGACCAGTCATCGGCGGGATCCTCAGGGCTATAGGTGAACTTACGACCCTTGTAGGGCATCAGGTTAGGCAAACCCAAACGCAAAATTCAGACCGAACCGCACCAGTTACCTACGAAGGGACAGGAACCTTACTAGAAAAATTCAAGAGGCAGAGGCCACCAATTTTCAAGGGTGGGCCTGATTTAAATGAGGCAGAAGGGTGGAAGAAGCAAATTGAAAAGATATTTACGGCAATGAAATGCGATGAATTCCAGAAAGCGGAGCTGGCCATTTACATGTTAGAAGGGGAAGCAGACCATTGGTGGGATTCAGTCACTAGGGCAAATCCAGAAACTGAAGTATGGACCTGGACCTCATTCTGTAAAGAATTCGATGAAAAGTACTTTCCTCTTTATGTACAAAACCAGAAGGTTGAAGAGTTTATGAGTTTGGAGCAAGGCGATATGACAGTGCGTCAGTATGACGCTAAGTTCACAGAGTTATCACGGTTCGCAACGTTCTTGGTGTCTGACGAAACCCGTAGAGCACATAAGTTCAAAAATGGTTTGAGAACCTCTATCCGGAGTAGATTAGCCCCCTTTAAGGTTAAAAGCTATGCTGACGCATTAGAGCGTGCCTTGGCGGTAGAAAAAGATATTAATGAATTTTGGAAGAACCGCGATCAGAAGAGGGATGCAAAGAGCAATGCCAGAACCACTTTGCACGCTCCACCAGCTCAGCAAGATGCAGCCAAAAGACAGAGGATGACACTGACGCCGACATCTAGACCAACTCCAGTACCACCTTCTCTGCGATTTTCGGGAGTCTGTTATAATTGCGGACTCGAGGGTCACACATCCCGACATTGCTTCCGACCACCGCGTCCCCAATATCCACAGCGACAAGGAACACCACAACCGTCCTTCAGGCCACCATCTTCTTATCAACGACCCCCACAAAATTTTTCAACATCTCAGCCGGATCCAAGACTGCCACAACCATACTCGCAGAGACCACCTCAGCTACATTCGAGACCACCTCAACAGGGGTCAACATCAGGATACCAGAGGCCGCAACAACAACCACATCAGCAGCAGGGATCCCTGCAGAATCAGCAGTTGCGACAGGGAGGTCAAGTACCTCGTCCTCAAGCTCAAGGTCGCGTTTACGCCTTGGTGCAAGCAGGTGATGACACGACTAAGCTGTACGATGACTCAGCGCAGCAGAATGATGACCCAACACAACGATATGATAGCTCAGTACAACCATATGATGACACCACACATGTATTTGATGACGCAACACCCTTATGTGAGGATCCAGCACCACCAACAGACACCACCACGTTGCAAGATGACGAAGCTACCGGGGATGTTGTCGAAGGTACCGTCATTATATTCGCATCTCTAGCTAGAGTATTATTTGATTCTGGAGCATCACATTCATTTATTTCGTATTGCCTCGTATGCTCGTTAGGCCTATCTCCTGATCCATTAGATAAAATGTTATTAGTTGCAACTCCTTTTGGTAAATCAGTAAACTTAGGCCAGATATGTAAATCTTGCCCGATTATGCTTGAGGATGTAGAGCTGTCAGCCGACCTTATAGTTATGCCGATGAGAGAATACGATATTATCTTGGGGATGGTTTGGTTGTCTTTATACCGAGCTAAAATAGACTGCTTCAGGAAGATGGTAACTTTAAATATTATTGGACGTTCACCGCTACATTTCTTCGGGACGCAAAGAAGAGAAGCACCAGTTAGCCTCTCAGCTCTTTCGGAAGCAGATGTGCAGGAAGAAGGAGTAGAGAAAATTCCAGTCGTTAATGAATTTTCAGAAGTATTTCAGGATATTCCAGGATTACCGCCACGGAGGGAAGTAGATTTTAGTATTGATCTTGTACCGGGGACGGCACCGATCTCTAGAGCTCCATATCGCATGGCTCCAGTCGAATTGAAAGAATTAAAAGAACAAATTCAACAACTAATTGATCAAGGTTTTATTAGGCCAAGTACGTCACCGTGGGGAGCACCGGTTTTATTCGTGAGGAAGAAGGATGGTTCTATGAGGTTGTGTATCGACTACCGACAACTTAATAAGGCGACCATCAAGAACAAGTACCCATTACCAAGAATAGACGACTTATTTGACCAGCTGAAGGGAGCGCGATATTTCTCGAAGATAGACTTACGGTCCGGATATCACCAGTTGAGGGTTAAAGATGAAGACGTGCCCAAGACTGCTTTTAGGACGCGATATGGCCACTACGAATTTCGAGTGCCCTTTGGTCTGACGAATGCCCCGGCTGTGTTTATGGATCTCATGAATAGGGTTTTCAAACCATATTTGGATCAATTCGTTATAGTATTTATAGATGACATCTTAATATACTCCAAGACCCGAGAAGATCACACAGAACACCTAAGGATCACTCTGCAGACATTAAAGGAAAATCAGTTGTACGCTAAGCTGACGAAGTGTGATTTTTGGAAAGAAGAAGTGAAATTCCTGGGTCATGTGGTTTCAAAGAAAGGAGTGTCTGTGGATCCATCAAAAGTGGAAGCAGTTATGAAATGGGAGCAGCCCAAGAATGTGACTGAGGTGCGTAGTTTCCTTGGTTTAGCTGGATATTATAGAAGATTTATTGAAGGATTCTCTAAAATTGCTAGACCGTTAACTCAGTTAACAAGAAAAGGCACGCATTTTAAATGGAATGAAAATTGTGAACAAGCTTTCTCTGAACTGAAGAATCGTTTAACATCAGCCCTAGTTCTAACCTTACCAGCCGAAGGAAAAAGATTTGTAGTATATAGCGATGCGTCGTACAAAGGGTTGGGATGTGTTCTTATGCAAGAAGGTAAAGTGGTAGCATATGCGTCAAGGCAGTTAAAAACTCATGAACAGAATTATCCTACACATGATCTGGAACTAGCAGCAATAGTATTTGCCCTAAAAATTTGGAGGCATTATCTATACGGTGAGCAATTTGATTTGTATTCTGATCACAAGAGTCTAAAATATCTTTTTGATCAGAAAGAATTAAATATGCGGCAGAGGAGATGGATGGAATTTTTAAAAGATTACGATTTTAATATCTGTTATCATCCGGGTAAGGCAAATCTTGTAGCCGATGCATTAAGTAGGAAAACACATACAATTGTGGCATCTCTAATGATTCGAGAGTGGAAGATGCTTGATCAAATAAAAGATTTTAATATTCAGGTCAGAGAAAATAATTCATGGGCTTATCTTAGCAACATAATGGTGCAACCTACTTTAGTGTGTCGAGTGGTAGAAGCACAGAAGGATGATGCGTGGTTACAAGCCAAAGTAGAAGAAGAAGCAGGGAAGGAGAACTCAGAATGGCGAGTAGGCCCCGATGATGGAATCAGACTTCGAGGAAGATTATGCGTTCCACACATTCTTGAATTAAAGAAGAAAATTTTAGATGAAGCACACCGCTCGAAGTTCACAGTTCACCCGGGAGGAACGAAAATGTACCGTGACGTTCGACGACAATATTGGTGGAACAACATGAAGAGAGAAATAGCCGACTACGTGTCTAAATGTTATGTATGTCAACAAGTTAAAGCCGAACATCAGAAGCCATCGGGATTGCTTCAGCCCTTGCCAATCGCAGAATGAAAGTGGGAGCATGTTGCCATGGATTTTGTGGTAGGATTTCCGAAGACCAGACGCAATCACGACGCTATTTGGGTAATTGTTGATCGATTAACCAAGTCTGCACACTTCCTCCCTATTCGTATTTCTTCCTCCTTAGACGAGCTGAGCAAGTTGTACATCAAAGAGATCGTTAGATTGCATGGTATTCCCGTATCTATTGTTTCCGACAGAGACTCCAGATTTACGTCACGCTTTTGGAGGAGTTTTCAAGATGCTATGGGGACATCGCTCGACTTCAGTACTGCTTTTCACCCACAAACGGACGGACAAACCGAACGAGTGAATCAGATCCTAGAGGATATGCTTCGGGCTTGCATACTCGAATTTAAAGGAAATTGGGACGAACATCTACCGCTAATCGAGTTTGCATATAATAATAGTTTCCAGGCTAGCATTGGTATGGCACCGTACGAAGCGCTCTATGGAAGACCGTGTAGGTCACCAAACTGTTGGACTGAAGTTGGTGAAAGAAGCATGCTTGGACCAGAAATTGTGCAAAAAACAACTGAAAAGATACAGATCATTAAAGACCGCTTACGGACGGCACAGAGTCGACAAAAGAGCTACGCAGACCACCGGAGGATGGACTTGGAGTTCTTCGTGGGCGATCATGTACTACTCAAAGTATCACCGATGAAAGGAGTCATGAGATTCGGGAAGAAAGGGAAGTTGGCACCACGTTACATCGGGCCGTTCGAGATCCTACAGAGAGTGGGCGTTGTAGCCTATAAGCTTGCTTTACCCCCACAACTATCCGGTATTCACGACGTATTTCATGTATCAATGTTACGAAAGTACGAGACTGACGCTTCACACATCATCGACTGGCAGCCACTAGAGATTCGAGAAGACGTCACGTACGTAGAGCAACCAATTCGTATCCTAGACAAAAAAGAGCAGGTACTTCGAACCAAAACTATACCACTCGTAAAAGTACAGTGGGGACATCACGGCGAAGAAGAAGCCTCATGGGAACGCGAAGACGAAATTCGAGAGAAATACCCGCATCTTTTCACACCATAGGTACGTTAAATTTCGAGGACGAAATTTTCATTAAGGGGGGTAGAATGTAATAACCCAAAAATTTTGTACATGTGTGACCATCTGACTATTCGCTCGCTCTTTTCTCCCACTTGATTATATGCCACACACATGATCAAGTATGTGATCATCCATTCATCCATCTATTTCATCTCTACCAGATCACTACAATCTTATTCATCAATCCACTTGACCATCCATCCATGTACGATATAACTCATCATGCAACACATCTTAAACATGTGTTGCATGACATTTAAATTCAAACATGTGTTGCATGACGATTTAAGTTCCAACATGTTAAGAATTAATGACATGTTTTAAATATTATTAATTAGTAAAATTAGTTTTACTTGAGTATGAGATTGTAGAAAACAAAAAGCACGTGGTTATGATCAGAGGGTCAGTGATCTAGACCGTCTATTATACTTAACAGCTCAAATACTACAAAATATCCAAATTACAAGATCAACCGACCACTCGTTTATTAACTTAGACCAACAATAGGAAACCGTTAGATTCATACAACAAGCTATCTCCAACTTGCATCAAAATCCAACTGTCACTCAAATCCATCCGTCTATTTGATCAATCAATCCACTCACCGATCAACCATCCATCGTCATCCATGATCGCATGCACATCCATGTACACGTTGCCCCCATATGAGCACCATGCACCACAACCTCGCTTTATACACGATGTTTTGAGTGTGTGTTGGTTACGAGAGAAGATGCGTTAAAAGTGCATTAAAGAAGTAAGTTTTATTTATTTAATTCTTTTAAGCATGTGTTTTATCTACGATGGGACCTCCCTCTTATAAATAGGGCCCAGGGTATGGGCATGTAGGAGAGAGAGTGATATTAGAAGAAAAAAAAAGAATATTTATAAAAAAAAAAAAAGAGAGAGTGAAAAAAAAAAAAAGAGGAAGAAGCTTCCTAAAGCTTTTGCAAGGTGGGTGATTCTATCCCTGCTGAAATTTTCAGATTATTAGAATTGCGTATTTTCTGCTTAGCTATTTATTTATTATTTATGTTGATTTAATTATTGCTAAAATTCTTGTTTTGAATAAATTAAAATAGTAGTATTTATTTATTAACTAATTAAATTAATCTAAAGTCTAATATAAAATATTTAATATTTAATTTTTTTTTATCAAACATGATCTAGAAAGATTCACTTTCTACGATTTTATTTATGAAATTAAATTAAAAATTAATAAAAAAAATTACATTTAATTGAATTGAAAATTTTTAATTCATCTTTTATTTAATTCTTAAAACTTTTTAGAGTTATTACATGTTTATTTTATAAAATTCGTACGTCATGGACTATTTTGAAATTTTCTACATTTTCAGGGACTTCTATGCAATTTTCAGAAATTACAGGCACTATTTTGTACTTGTTTCAAAAATCCTGGACTATAATGTTAAACTTGTAATTCTAGCGTTATTTTATTTATTTATTCATTTCTAATCCCTAATTATTATAAAATTATATTTTCCTATTCTGTTTTAAAATTTAGAAAAATTAAATAATAATAATAATAATAATAATAGTAATAAATTATATAAATTATTTATATATCTCGCTAAGTTTAATAATATTTGTTAATTATGCAATCTTGTATGAAAATTCGATTTATTAAATTATTTTATTGTTGATGATATGACATGCATCTCTATTAGTTATTGAATTGTGGAAAAAAAAAAAAAAAAAAAAAAAAAAAAATGATCGAAAGGCTTAAGCAAGTAGGGCGATTGTGTCCCTTGGGTGAGAGACCCTAAAGCCAGTAAGTAGGGCGATTGTGTCCCTTGGGTGGAAGACCTTAAAACAAGCAAGTAGGGCGATCGTGACCCTTGGGTGAAAGACCCTAGAACCCATTGGATCCTTTGGAGTCTCCTTTGTGTACGGCGTATGAGTACAATTGTGTGCGCGGACATACGTCAGATGTACAACTGGAGCAGTAGTCTGACCAGCTAACGTATGAATGGGTCCCTCACCTCTAGGTACCAGTGCGTGGGCGTTAATGCAACGTGACCATCCACTTGGGTACGGTGTTGTAAGAGATGATTTATATTTAATTGATTGTTTATAAAAAAAAAATCATGAAATGTATGACATGCATGGCATATTTCCAATTTCAGTACTGCATATTCCTTTGTTCTTTGTATCATAATTCAATTATCTATTTTATTTATCAATTCTTATATAATCTGCATATTTCAAAATTTGGATAAGAAATGATCCCACTGGGCTATTATGCTCATACAATTACAACCATCTACAGGTGCAGAGCTGGAATATTACGAGCAAGCGGGCCTCTACTACTAATTTTTCCTTTTCAGCAATTTAAGTTTAATTCGAATTTAAATTTAGATATAGTTTAGTTTGTGTTTCAAATTCCAATGTAATAAAACTATTAAGAGAGTAAAGCGAGCGAATATTACATTCAGAAAAATTATTTTCGTAGTACTTTCATTTTAGATTGCTCTGAATATCTAGTGAATCTTGATGAAATTATGTTGATTGCAATTATTATCGATCTATTAAAACTCACGAGCTCGGAATTCGGATCCTGAATAACCCTATTCGGGTACCCGGATTTTGGGGCGTGACAGACAAGCTCCCAATATATCAGAAATAGTTCCCAGCCATTCTAACAATTCTTCTGCTGTCCCAAATTTGTTTTCCAGAATGGTTTGACAGATTCTATACATAGAATTGCCTGCCAATGCCTTGGCCGTCCACTTAAGAGTGCTCTTCTTGTTTCCGTACACAGGCGCTATGCTCTTCTCCAACTCCAAAACACAATTCTTTCCAATCTCCGCAAGGTGTTCAATTATCTTCTTAGGATCCTTTTCTTCGCGGGCCAATGCGGCAAGATCCACATCGAGCCATCTATGGTAAAGATCAACACCTAGCCAGACGATTTCTGCTGCCTCTTTAATGTTTGCCAGCCCTCTCAAATCCAGATTCTTCTCAATGAGTCTTACATAACGGAGGCCTTCCTTTAGCCCATGTAGCAACGATTCGATCGGTTCTTGTCCCGTGCAAGGAATTGCAATGGCTATACTCGCGAGGGTTACCAAAGGCAGAGCCCAGCAGTTAGGAGGACGTTCCCCCAAACCCACCGAGGGAACTAGGTCACTGTCAAAATCGCCAACTCCATTAAAGCCTTCTGAAATTGTTGATTTGTTTAAAAGAACCTGAAGATGTTTTAATTGGTTCTTTCTACCTTTGCAGATCCATTTCTCTGCGTCCATGCAGCCTTGTTTCATGATCAACTGGACCAATTTTTCCTCACCGTCGAGACGTAATATGAAATCTCTCATGTGTATCTCAGTACTGGAAGAAGACCCAGTTTTCTCATTCGAAACGCTTCCAGAGGACTTGAACTGCTCTCGTACTAGGATTGAGAGGAAGCAGGACAGCGGGATCATGGCTAATATAGAAGCTAATCGAACAAATTTGCTCAATAAGACTAATGCAGTTTGCATTTGTAGACAGACATCCAGTATTAGATTTCTAAAGCCATGGACGAACCTTCGACAGCTCCTGCTCTTGATGTCGAAATACAAAGGGCTGTCTTTCCATTCCACCAATCTCTGAATCCAATACCTCTCCACCTTAAACTCGCCTTTGAAATCACTCCATGTTTTTATTTGAAAGCCCCTCGAATTGACGGCAGCAAACCATCTAAAAGCAGGGGCTACAGTTCCCATCCCTACTGCAATTACTTGAGAAAACGAACGAGCGCAGTCGACCATAGGTAATCTGATTGGTCAATTTGGATTTCGTTAAAACCCAGTATTGAGGTGTAACGGTAACAAAAGTGTGTTGAACCTGGATGTAGTGATGTGAAGAATGCCTTCGCCAGAACGATAGCTCCCAAGAGACACAAAGCTCCCGAAGCGGTGCCAATCGTGGAGCGACTGAAAACATACTGAGGACTAGAGCTATGGGCCATCATCCAATATTTCCTCACATCATTTTTCAATTTCGTAACGGTGGATGTCTCGACTTTAACATCTGGCCCCTCTGAAGCATGCTGGTGTTTCCTCTCGAACTGTTGTTTGAGTAACTGACTCGTGGTTGAAACCGTTAAAACAGAGGAACAAAGAATCAGGAGCATGATTGGCATAAAAAACAGGATTATGATGTGTTCGTATAAGAAGGCATAAATTACTTTGGTATGCATCTGAATGCAGACATTGATGATTGTGGTGATTACTAGAATTCCCAAAGGAACGACGTTCAATATCACCTGAGAGTCTTCCATGGTTCCTAAAGACGGCATGAAGTTGGCTATTGCGGTGAAAATGAGGACGGTCCCACTGAGCTTGGTGAGCTGATCTTGAGGCGAGGGCATTGGAGTGCTCAGATCGACTGGAAGTTTCGTTGCAATTGCTAGAAGGGTCAAGGAAGTGGCGTTGAGAGAGAAGAATCTGCGTGGAAACCAGAGCTTTCGATGGCGGAGCCCGTTAATGATATCGCCCGCCATGGCTAGTAAGCAAACTAGAGAAGCCGCTGTTACATATACACCGATCCATGGCATCGGATCGCCGAAACTTTTGACGTTGATTGTACAGGAGTCTCTCAGAAAATTCATCTTCTTCTTCCTTTCTAGTATTTTGTAATTTGATTCCCTGGGTTGCACTCTGGGTCGCAGTCTTTACCTGGATTTTTTGCTATACTTGTCGTCTAGTCGGTGAGCAATGAGCATCAACTGTGCGGACGCAGATTGCATCCTACCCTCTGGGGATGGTCTCTCGGTCCTGGCAGGGGCTCTGTGGGGCTAACTGTGATGCATGTATTTTATCCACACCGTCCATCCATTTTAACATATTATTTTTAAGCTATGAGACTAAAAAAGGAGCCAGATTCAAGGCTCAAGTAGGCAACACCACAGGAAGCAGTGGGGATAATGATGCCACCATTGAAATCATATTAGGGCCCACTGTAATGTTTACTTCCCATCTAACCGGCTCATAAGTTTACATACACCTGGATGAGTGAAAAAACAAATATCAGCTTGATAAAAAAACTTCCGTTGGCTCCCGAGGAGTTTTCAATGGCAAGCGTTTAATCCCACTTTTTGGGATCATCCCTTCAAATGATCCGTTAAAATAGATGGACGGCGTGGATAAAACACAAACATCACGGTGCGCCCCACAAAACCCCTTCAAGGACAATCCACGTAACAACTGGATGACCAAAGAGATCAGTGGTCTAAACTCCAAATCAGACAGTCAAGATCATTCGATGAGAGAGAAATTTGAGCTGTAAGCCATCTACAACGAATGGCTCGCAGTCGTCCAGATTGGACGTAGACAAATGTCTTGTTGTGGGGAACGCACACCACATTCTTTCGTCTTATTTGTAGACCAACCCGCGTGGAGTTTTTCTTCACGAGCATTCACGACGACGTAACTTCTGTGGAGGGGTACACCTATCTGTTTATCCACTCCGTCCATTCATTTGATAAGATAACTTTAAGGAAGGACTCTAGTGATGACATTATCGGTTCAGCTCACTATTTGGTGGGGCCTACTTGAGCGTTGCATCTGCGTATTTTCTGAGCTCATATGCTAACATTATCTTATAAAATCGATGGACAGAGGGGATAAATAGATACATCACAATAGGCCCCTCCCGGTAGGGAGGAACGACGCAATCCGAGTCTGTCTTAGCTCATGGCACGCGGAAAATGAATCGGATTGCGTACCCAACAAGTAGAGCTGGACTCGGTAAAACTTGGTTCAAACATAAAGACTCCACTGTGAGCTAGGAAATTCGTTTCAATCATAGCCCTGTTCAACCCGACTCAAATTCTAACTCAACTCAATATTAACTGACTCGACTCGAGACTCGATTATATATATATATATATATATATATATATATATATATATATAGAGAGAGAGAGAGAGAGAGAGAGAGAGAGAGAGAGAGCAGGTTGGATGACAAATAAACACGACTATAGGCCCTAGGAAGGTTTCAATGGTGGACATCATTTCTGGAGTGTGGATCTTCTGTGCTGAAGGCACATGGAAATTGAAATCGGATTGCGTGCTGAGTTAGTCAGTTTTATTGTTGGGCCCACCGTGAATGTGTATGTGGTTTATCCATTCTGTCCATCTGTTTTTCCAACTCACTTTAGAGGATGAACCCAAAATTGTAGAATATCCTAACCTCAAGTGGACCACGCTGCAGGAAATGGTGGGAATAATGATTTCTATGGTGGAAAACTTCCTACGGCCTGCAGTAATGTTTATTTGAGATCAGACAGACAGACCAGAATGAAATGGAAAACATAAATATCAGCTTGATCCAAAACTTCAGTGCCCCCAAAAATTTTTAATAGACTTTCAATTCACACTGTTTCCCACGGTAGGTTCCACTTGAGATTTGGATATGCTGCAATTTGGGCTCAAGCTCTAAAATTATCAAGTAAAATGAATGGATGGAGTGGATAAAATACTGACCCCATAGAGTTTACTCAATACGTATTCCACTCCCACGGCCGTCACTACTAATTGGTTGATGCCACCGCCCATGACACCACCTCACATAACACATCCAATTTCTGTTGGCAAAATAGGTTGCATGCCGCACAAGACAACTTTTAACGTGTGGAACCTTTCCATGAAGGATCCACACCGTCCCAAGAATTAGGCATATCCAAAGCGAGGGGGCAACACCACATAAAGTAGTCAGTATTAGACGGCTACTGTTGAAACCTTTCTAGGGTCCACCGTGAGGAGGGGTTTATTTACCATCTGACCTCTAAATAAGATCACACAGATCTGGATGAAAAAAAGAAAAACAACAAATATCATCTTCATCAAAGCCTTAGGTGGCCTCAGAAAGTTTTCAACAATAGTTGTCTGATCCCCACTGTGTCATGTAGTGTGGCTCATTTGAGCCTTAGATCTACCTCTTTTTTTGCTCTCATGCCTAAAATGAGATGAAAAAATTGATGAACAGAGTGAATCTTTTATACATACATCATGACGCGGACCAAGAAAGCTTCCCATGTCAACCCTTCCTCATGTCTCAGCAGTAGACTCAAAAGAGTTTCATCACGATGTAATGGGTTAGCGTTTGTGATGCGCACACACACATATAGGAAAAGGTCCTATTCCTCGACCTCATGGGAAGTTTCCATGAGGTCAAGCTGTGTGGGCTCCACTATGATGTTTGATGGGCATCCACACCATCAATCAGATGCCCAATTCCGTGGTGGTCCAAAGGCCTAAAACTCAGGCTAATCCATGACTCGGGTGGGCCACACCATAGACAACAGCTAAGAGTCATATCCACCCATTGAAACATTTATGATCGTTTATTTTAATTTTTTTTTTTAACACGACTCAGCCCGAACGTAACCCACACGACCAGGCCCGAACCCGACCCAGGCCGAAAGCACCCAAAGCTACTACTGGTGTGTCTCTAACCTGAGACCAACCGGTTGATAAACTCAGAAACTCGGACTCAACTAACTTGGCTACAGGCGCTTCCACAATTTTATGATTGTTTATAGGATCTAGATGTCGTTGAGAAATCCAAACCATCCATTGTCCATGTCTCACTTAAACAAGAGGTCACACCAATTTTCAACCATATCCAAAACTCAGGTAAGTCCCAACAAGTGCTTTTAGATATTGTAGACATGATTTTATACTCTTTCTGTTGGTATGGCCTACTTGAATTCCTAATACAACTGAATTTTGAGATATCCCATAAGCAATAGGGGACCCACCTAATGCATGGTGTGATGACCATCACACATCACAGTGGGGCCTGTGAGGGGTGTGAAAGCGCGTGTTAAAATTTTAAAAAAAAAAAAGAAAAAGAAAAAGAAAAAGAAAAAGAAACTTCCGGTTTTGTCCTGCCCATTGAATGTGGGGCACCACACAGCAAGCAACACTAAATTTCTTGCATGCAATGTACAGAGGCCCCATGATAATGTATTTCTTAGATCCACACCTTTTATCTGTTTTTCTATATTATTTTAGGTTGTGAGCCCAAAAATAAGGCGGATTCAAAGCTCAGGTAAACCACACCACAAGAAATAGTAGGTAGTGACACTAACCGTTGAAAACTTCCTAGGGCCATAGAAAGCTCTAATCAAGGTGATATGAAGTCTCTAATCAAATTGATATTTGTTTTTTCCTGAGAGTGGATTAGGTGAGACCCCGGCCTCACCTAAGACGGTGCGGCCCTTACCGTGAGGTCACCATGGGGCTCACCTTGATGTATGAATTATGTATCCACTCCGTCCATCCGTCTTTCCGGATCATCTTATGTTATTATCCAAAAACTGAAGAAGATACAATTATCAGGTGGACCATACCATAAGAAACAGTAGTGATTGACCATCCTACCATTAAAAACTTCTTAGGATATACCTTTATGTTTTCGTAGTGTTTATTTACCATCTAATCTCACTACAAGAAATATGACTTTTACCGAGGAAATTTTTCCTGGCTAAATGTCATAATTTCCTCAGTAAAAGTATTCCCAACGAAAATGTTCGTCGCTGTTTTCGTCGAAATATCACCCTCGGGAAAAAGATTTACCGATGAAATTAAATTTTTTGTCAATAAAAAGTTGACCATTTCTAACAAAAAATTTCCACGATAAAAGTCAACAATTTCGTAGCTATTGTTTAATTCGTCGGTAATTATGTGACTTTTACTAAGAAAAACTTTCCTTGGCAAAACTCTATGACCAAGGAATGTTTCCTAGGAAAAGGTAGTAGAATTACCTTTTCTTTGCCAACAAAATATTTCTTTGGAACATCCACTATCCCTGCCACCTGAAAGTATTCAATATTTCTTTGGAACATTCAACATCCCTACCGCTTGAAAGCATTCAATATTCAATATCTCTTTGGAACATTTAATATCCCAATCACCTGATAGAACATTCAATATTCAATATCCCAATCACCTGATTGAACATTCAATCGTATGCCAATCAAAATGACCATTCAACTGTAATAATGTTTTGAATAAAATCGAAAGGTCAATCCCACTGGTACATATAACCAATACAAAAAAAAAAAAAAAAAAAAAAATCAATCAGCACGAACATCCCTGCTATCACCAACAAACAATCTGCAAAATAAAACAACTACAATATTAGTAATTAAAACTTGTAAATAAAATATGCAGTTAGGTGTTCATACAAGTAATTATGATCCAATTTCTAACCCGGTGTGCCAACCCAAAGGCTCGTGGTCTTCAACTAATATCCGCTAGGTGAAAAACAAACCTGCAATTTCCACCATTTAAGATGTCACATAGAGACCAAAAGCTAAGATTTGCATTCCCTCCTTTATTACCCATGTCCGTCCATGCCCAGTAGTAGAAAATATCTCCCTTGGTTTCCACCTGTATAGTTTCTTCTAGCATTTTCATGAGGATTTCATGATCCATTCAAGCAAGGGAATCAAGGAGTTCGCCTACATAATTTCAAAAAAAAAATTAAAAAAAGCCTCATTATACTGCATAAAAGATTTACTCGAGTCCCAGCAAAAGCAACTGCATGAAATGGCAAGGACATGAGCTATCATGATAGCAAAAGTGTAATCAAGTAAAATGGACTTTAGTGGACCAACACAGCGTAGCCCAACTGTCATGGAGCTTGGATAACAAGCTTTTGGAGGTGGGCATGTATGGGAACCTTCACATACACCTGTTGCAGATTGATCTGGACCGTCCATTTAGCCTGACCCACTTTTCACGGTCTGCCTTGAAAACACCATACTGATGGGAAAATCCAAACCGTCCAGTCAGCAGCATGCAAAAACTGATGAACAAGATTGTTCATAGAATATAGGTTCGATTATGAATGTTCAGGACCATCCAATTGCGATGATTTAAACAGCGGCAGCAAATACCATTTCCGTTTCCGCAAAATGCAGATGGACTAGATTGCATTGGACCCCATTCCCAATTTAGGGTATACTGAAGGTTCGTTTGGATGCAGCTAATGTTTAGACCACACTGTACATCCATTCAGAGAGACCATTCACCGTGATGTGTATGTTAAAAGTGACTTTTGCTAAGGACAAATTTTCTAAGTAAAAGTAAAAATTATCAACCAACTTTCCTCGGTATCTTAGGGCTTTTACTGGTGATTTATTTTCCTTAGTTAAACTAAGTTAAAACTATTGCATTTTTAGCTACGAAATAACTTTCCATTTATCGATGCAATTTAAATTTTGTCATCATTTATAACTTTTTACCAAGAATAAGTTTCGTATGTAAAGGCTCCTGTTTTATCGAGAAAAATAATCCTCGGTAAAATTCCTACTTAACTAAGAAATGTGCATTTCGTTGGTGATTTACTCTTTTACCGAGGAAGTTCCTCTTTGGAAAAAAATTTGCTTTTACCCAGGAAAACTTTCCACGGTAAAATGGACAATCACCAACGAAATTACAAATTCTTGGGTAATTGGAGCTTTTAACCAGGAATATTTTCCTCGGTGAAAGTAAGCTAAAACCTATCTTTTTAGCCACAAAATAATTCCATCTTTACCTAGGAAATTTTAATTTCGTTGATGTTTATCCCTTTTACGAAGGAAAAGTTTCCTTGGTAAAAGCAAATGAGTATTTACCTACGAAGTTAAATTTTTGTTGGTAAAAACATACTATTACCCAGGAAATTTGTTTTCTTGGTAAAAATTTCCTGGGTAAAGGTGATTTTTCTTGTAGTGTCTATTGATAAGGTCACATGAGCCTGGATTAAGGGAAAAACAAATATAAGCTTCATCCAAAACTTATGTGGCCCATTAATAATCAATCACCACTGTTTCCTGTGTTATTGTCCACCTGATAATTGAAAATGCTTCGTTTTCGGTATAATCCTCTAAAATGATATGGAAAAATGGATGGACGGCGTGGATACATAATAAATACATCAAGGTGGGCCCCATGGTAACCCACGGTAAAGGCCGCACCGTCTTGGGTGAGGTCGGGGTCTCACCTAATCCGCTCTCTTTCTTCCCTTCCTCTGACCTCGGTTGGCCCTAAGAAAGTGTCAAAAGCAGTTCGTTCAATCCCCATGTGTGCCTCATTTTTGGGCTCAAACTATAGAATGATCTCAAAAAAATTGATAGATGGTATGGATCTAACACATAAATCATGGTGGGCCAGAGAAGTTGCACACGTTCAATGTTGTGTTATACATGGTTTGCAATTTAATCGGGAGTGAGAAAATTGATCGTGATTTGTGAGCTGATGTGATCGGCGGTGATGTGTAGCAATGAGAAGCAATAGTATAGGAATTCCCTATGCCTTCAACACCGATCA
Organism: Liriodendron chinense; assembly: GCA_003013855.2. Lineage (NCBI taxonomy): Eukaryota > Viridiplantae > Streptophyta > Magnoliopsida > Magnoliales > Magnoliaceae > Liriodendron > Liriodendron chinense. Next base: position 4,163,484 of record PVNU02000637.1, on the reverse strand, counting down.
TTGGCGCTCAGCTTTCCTTCACCCACTGATTGTCTCATCCGTGCCGTTAGAATTTCCAGATGAGTGGTCTAGATGGGCTCGCTTCTCTATTGGAACCATGCAACGAAGCCCAATGCATGGTTTAATGCAATGCAGCATGGTCTAAAAGAGTTAAAATGTTTGGTACATCGAATTAGTGACATTGGATTAATTCAGGCAGTTGACCTTTCAATCCAGCAAGAGATTGATGTAGTGAGGCAACCCCTTACTTGAGGCCAGACAAGAGCCGGGAAGAGGACCCAGGAGTGGGCTCGAAAGAAACCAAGCTCGGACTGAGAGAAGGGTCGAGGAAGCCGGGGAAAATGTCAACAAACGACCCCTGACAACTGGTCAGATTGTCCCTGGCGAACCAGAGAACTCGCTAGACTATTTCGAAGCTAACCGACTGGTCGGCCCTCAACTCCGACCGGTCGGCTGACGCATAGAATGCGCGTGCAAACTTTTCGTTTGAACACTTGTCTTTTGATTTTTGCTCGATTTAGTTTCCTTTTTCAATTAGAACACCTACATTGCGTTTCTAAGGTAAAGTTTCCTATAAATACTTGTTTTATTTTCATTTTTAAGGAATCATTGAATGTTACAACTTTTATTTAAGAAGAAACTGGTTTTCTCCGTGTTCTTCATGGATTTGAAGAAGTCTCTTGGATTCGGATATTCCGTCGCGGATTAGACAAAGACAGATTAAGGAGTCCCTGCAGATCCGTGGATTCGGATTAATTATCCCCGCGAGAGAGATGATGCTCGATCTCACCAACCCCGACTGCGCCAGAAATATAGTGGGATTTTCTTTTTATGGATTTTGAGATCTACTACATCTGTGTGCCCCCACTTTGATTCATGTGTTTTATTCATTCCATGCCCTTTACACGTGAGACTCCAATTGCATATGAATATAGGTGTTGAACTTCAGCTACTGCAATGCAATATATACATCCTTCCAAACAGGACTTGGTGTAGATGCAATGGAACAGGAGATAACACCCAAGGCGGTGTATAGGGTTTAGGGGTGTTCTTGTCCTTCGAAAATAAGGGATAATTAGATAAGACAGTCTGGATCCACTGACTTATCTGCTACGTCTCGGGCGACGAAAATTCATTGCTGAGACAGTGACGGCAGAATGATTAGAGTTGAAATTTCCACGAATTTTAAATGCGGAAGTAGTTAGGTGTACTGACCGACCACAGACGCTGATGGGGTGGACCAGCACGGAACAGGAAGGATAGTTAGAATCCGGCATTTAAAACTACTGCCCTCTGCGAAAAATGACTAGTGCCTAACTCTTCTAATTATCCCTTATTTCTGAAGGATAAGAACAACCTCTTCACCGTCTATGTTCATCATGTTGGAGAGCCTTCAAATTGACGCGTGGATTGGGTACTCAGACCGGTCCGACGACCGGCCTGCCCAAATATGAGGAGGAAGGCTGGACAGTTTTGTGTGCCCAGACCGGTCGGCCGATCAGTCTACAGAAGGCTCCGATCGGTCGGCAGTGAGGCAACGTGACGGGTCTGTGTGATGTTTTTCCCCTTGACTATTTTTGTGCAAGGTGCGACCGGTCAACTATGTACGCGGTTTCTTGCGCATTACGCGGTAGTGCATAAGATGTTTCTATTTTCGAGATTCTTACTATATATACGGCATGTATCTGGACTTAGATGGTATCCTAAGGTATCCAAGGTTTCCTAATTGCGTTAGGAAGAGGGGAGAGGTGTTTGTGAGAGAGAGAACTTGGGTTTTCTCTGTTTTCCTTGCTTGTGGGTTGTCAATCTCTGTAATCTTCTGTTTATTCATAGTGGATCACTTTGTGCCGTGGTTTTTTACACGTTGAGGGATTTTTCCACGTAAATTCAAATTCTCTTATGGTGAATGTTTGTATGTGGTTTGATTTCATATTGTTTCTCCTTTGATCTCACATTACTCTATGCATTCAGCTTCCACTGCCAGTTTTACCAACACATCAAACCTAGTTGCTCGGATGCATGCAAACATGAGGTTTATGCTCCCAATTGCTGCTCGGCTGCAAGAATCCAGAGCTCTATTGGGCGTACCATGATGCATGTCACGTGAGGCAGATCCAAAGCTCAAGTGGACCACACCACCTTGGAGAAAATAATTTTTTTGGATCAAGTTGATATTTGTGTTTTATCTTTACTCAGATACGAGTCACCTTATGAACAGGTTAGATGAGATGTATGTTGGGATATAAGTGATGGAGTTTTCCTCCTCAAAACTGTCAGAGGAGAGAAGTTGTTTCTGGGTGAGGTCGGGCGGCCGGGCCAGTTAGTGGCCGGGCGACCAAAATTCCTTTAGAAGGGCAGTTTTACTGCTGGTCGATTTTGGCTACAGCCGGGCGCCCGACAGTCAAAGTGACCGGGCGCCCGATGACCCGGCCGGGAGCCCGACCATGTTGGTCCGGGTGCCCGAAATTGATTTTTTCTCTTGGTTTGTTGCTGGACGATTTTTTGGATTGGCCGGGCGCCCGACGGTCTGGTGACCGGGCGCCCGAACCGGCGCGGACTACTTAGACGCAGTTTCCTATTCTGGCTCTAATTGCTCCGTTTTTTGTACTTAAGCGTTCCAAAACGGGATTAGGGCATCCCATTGGGTTGAAAACACGTCCAAGATGAGAAAGAGAGAAAGAGAAGAGAGAGAAAGAGGAAGCTTGTAGAAGGGAGAAGTTGCTTGAAGAGGGATTCTTCTGCGCAACCGTCGTCTCAACGCTTCTATGTCCTCGGGATCGGTGAGATCGTTTCTCCTTTACTATTCTCTTGTTGTTTATCCATCCCTGCGTGGGTGAAGAAGGTTTGATCCAAGCGGTGTGTGCTTGAGATCGGTTGTAACAGTTCCCTGAGATAGTGGATTGTTGATCTGGACTAGGTCCCTTGGTTTTTACCTCTTTTGAGGGTTTTCCACGTAAAAACTCCTTGTGTCGTGTGGTTGTTTGTTTATTCTTGATTATTGCATTACCGTAGTCCATAATTCTAGTGTATTGGGGGGCGAGATCCGAAGGTTTGTGTGAAACGCACCCAACAAAGTGGTATCAGAGAGTTCAGGTTGTTTGAACGGTATGGGATCGGTTCTGAATTATGGAAGGTGGCTCATCAAGGATGATCAGCCTCAATGGTTCTAACTGGACCATATGGAAGGCTAAGATGGAGGACTTGCTCTATTGCAAGGACTTGTATGCTCCAATTCTAGGCATATCGGTGAAGACAAAGGATATGTCAGATGATGATTGGAAGAAAGTGGACCGGAAGGCGGTGGGGTTCATTAGACAATGGTTGGATGATTCGGTTTTCCACCATGTGTCTACAGAGACCTCAGCCGCTAGCCTATGGCTGAAATTGCAAGGGCTATATGAGAGGAAGACAGCCGGCAATAAGATATTCCTGATAAGATGACTTGTGAATCTCAAGTTCAAAGATGGTGGTTCTGTGGCTGAACACATGAATGAGGTCAGCAACATTGTGAACCAACTCTCCGCCATGAAAATGGTCCTGGATGATGAACTTCAGGCTTTGCTACTGCTTAGCTCATTGCCTGACAGTTGGGAGACATTGGTGGTGTCTCTAAGTAACTCCGTGCCAGACGGAAAGGTATCCATGGATCAGGTAACAAGCTGTCTCTTTAATGAGGAGACAAGGAGGAAGTCCCTAGGGCTTGCTCAACAAGAGGCCCTTATGACACAAGATAGGGGGAGAGTAAAGAACAAAAAGGGCGGAAAGGCCCGAGATAAATCAAGAGGCAAGTCAGTTGCCAGGAAAGATGTTGAATGCTGGAATTGTGGCAAGAAGGGCCATTATAAGCATGAATGTCACAAGAAGAAGAGTGACAAGAAGGGTAAAGGAAAGGAGAAGGAAGATGAATCGGATTCTACTACGGTCGCCTCAGATGGGGACGTTGTTGTTATTCTTTCGGCAGATCATGATACTTGTCTCACGGCTTTGAGTCAGGACACCGACTGGGTGATAGACTCGGGGCCTCGTTTCATGCGACTCCACGCAGAGATTTCTTCACAAGCTACAAGTCAGGTGACTATGGGACACTGAAGATGGAAAATTCTGGTGTTTCGAAGATCGTAGGGGTCGGTGATATTTGTTTGAAGACCGATGTGGGCTGCACATTGGTTCTCAGGGATGTGAGACACATTCCAGACCTTCGCCTCAACTTGATGTCGACGGGAAGACTGGATGATGATGGTTATGAAAGCTGGTTTGCTGGTGGGCGCTGGAAGCTCATCAAGGGTTCGTTGATCGCTACCAGAGGAAAGAAGTGTTGCACTCTTTACAAGGCAAGTGTCAGTGTACACAAGAGTGGATTGAACGCAGCAGAGGATTCAGCTACTGACGTGTGGCACAGGCGTCTAGGCCACATGAGTGAAAAAGGGCAGCTACTAACGAAGAAGCAGCTCCTTGCAGACATGACAGGTATACCTCTCAAAACCTGTATTAACTGTTTATTTGGAAAACAGCACAGAGTTTCTTTTGTTAAAACTGCTTCTCATATTAATAAAGTACATGCATTAGATTTGGTTTATTCTGATGTTTGTGGTCCTATGAGGACAAAAACCTTGGGTGGGGCATTGTTTTTTGTCACTTTTATAGATGATGCATCTAGGAGGGTTTGGGTGTATGCTTTAAAATCCAAGGACGAGGTCTTTGGTGTGTTTAAATTGTTTCATGCTATGGTCGAGAGGGAGACAGGCAGATCATTGAAGTGCATCCGCACTGACAATGGTGGTGAATACATAGGTGACTTCCACGAGTATTGCAAGTCACTGGGTATACGGCATGAACAGTATGTTCCCAAGACCCCCCAACATAATGGTGTGGCTGAGCGAATGAATCGCACCATTGTAGAGAGAATCAGATGCATGTTATCCCATGTAAAGTTGCCCAAGATGTTCTGGGGAGAAGCAATGCACACGGCGGTGTATTTGATAAACAGGTCTCCATCAGCCCCGTTGAATGGAGAAGTACCTGAGAAGGTGTAGACTGGACGTGATCCATCGTACAGTCATCTCAGGGTGTTTGGATGCAGAGCATCCGTTCACGTACCAAAGGACGAGAGGTCCAAGCTCGATATGAAGATCAGGCAGTGTGTGTTCTTAGGGTACGGTGATGAGAAGTTCGGTTACAGGTTGTGGGATCCAACCGAGAAGAAGCTCGTCAGGAGCAGAGATGTGGTTTTTATTGAAGATCAGTGTATAGAAGACATTGAAAAGCCAGAGAAGACCCAACCGAGTTCAGGTGAACTGGAAGACATGGATCCAGTTACTCCTCCCGTGGTGCCTGATGACGGGGGAGTACAGCAAGGTGCAGAGGATGAGGGAGTCCCTACAGAAGATGGACAGGGGGAGCAGCCCCAACTTGATCCACCTATTGAGCCACAGGTGAGGAGGACATCAAGGGACAGACATCCATCCAAGAAGTACTCGCCGCATGAGTACATTATGCTCACTGATGGGGGAGAGCCAGAAGACTATTCTGAGGCCCTAGCCGACGAGCATAAGGGGGAGTGGTTGAAAGCTATGCAAGAGGAGATGGAATCCTTGCATAAGAACCACACCTATGATATGGTGAAATTGCCTAAGGGCAAGAAAGCTCTGAGCAACAAGTGGGTGTTTAGAAAGAAGAATGAGCAGAAGAATTCACAGATAAGGTACAAGGCCAGACTTGTGGTGAAAGGGTTTGGTCAGAGAAAATGAATAGACTTCGAGGAGATATTCTCACCAGTGGTGAAGATGACATCCATACGGGTGTTACTTGGGTTGGCGGCTAGCATGGATCTGAAGATAGAGCAGTTAGATGTCAAAACTGCCTTTCTCCATGATGACCTGGAAGAAGAGATCTACATGCGTCAACCAAAAGGGTTCGAAGTCAAGGGCAAAGAGCATATGGTGTGCAGGCTTAGGAAGAGCTTGTATGGGCTGAAGCAAGCTCCTAGGCAATGGTACAAGAAGTTCGACTCGTTCATGTTGAAGCATGGATATGACAGAACGGAGTCGGACCACTGTGTGTTCACTCGCAGGTTCTCAGATGGTGATTTCTTAGTTCTGCTATTGTACGTTGATGACATGCTCATCATGGGAAAAGACATCAAGAAGATTGACAGGCTGAAACAGGAGTTTGGCAAGTCATTTGTGATGAAAGACTTGGGCCCGGCAAAACAGATCCTAGGAATGGAGATAACCCCTGACAGAAGCAGCAGGAAGCTTTGGTTGTCACAAGAGCGGTATATTGAGAAAGTCCTAGAGCGGTTCAACATGAATGCAGCGAAGCCGGTCAGTACTCCACTGGATGGTCACTTCAAATTGAGCGACAAGCAGTGTCCTAAGACGAAGGCAAAGGTGGAAGAGATGCAGAAGATACCCTACGCGTCAGCAGTAGAAAGTTTGATGTATGTCATGGTGTGTATGCGCCCAGACATAGCATATGTGGTTGGTGTTGTCAGCCGGTATCTTGCCAATCCTGGCAAGGAACATTGGGCAGCAGTGAAGTGGATACTGCGGTATCTGAGAGGCTCATTCAGGTTGAGCCTATGCTATGGTGACGAAAAACCTGTGTTAGAAGGCTACACAGATGCAAATATGGCAGGTGACATAGACTCCAGAAAGTCTACATCGGGGTTCATGTTCACATTTGCAGGGGGAGCGGTCTCTTGGCAGAGCAAGCTACAGAAGGTCGTAGCATTGTCGACGACAGAGGCCGAGTACATCGCCGTCACAGAAGCATGCAAAGAGATGCTTTGGATGAAGAGATTCCTACAGGAACTCAGCCTGAAACAGGAGGAGCACGTGGTCTATTGCGATAGCCAAAGTGCTAAACACTTGAGCAAGAATCCAAGTCAGCATTCCAAGTCAAAGCACATAGAGATTCAGTATTACTGGATCAGGGATACTTTGGAACAGAAGGTCTTACAGCTTGAAAAGGTCCATACGGACGATAATGGGTCAGACATGATGACCAAGGCTTTGCTCAAGGGCAAGTTTGAGGTTTGCAGAAACCTGGCTGGCTTGAAGAAGGCGAATTTCTCCTAAGTCGGAAAGGGGGAGATTTTATGAAGTTTTCCTCCTCAAAACTGTCAGAGGAGAGAAGTTGTTTCTGGGTGAGGTCGGGCGCCCGGGCCAGTTAGTGGCCGGGTGACCGAAATTCCTTCAAAAGGGCAGTTTTACTGCTGGTCGATTTTGCCTACAGCCGGGCGCCCGACGGTCAAAGTGACCGGGCGCCCGACCACGTTGGTCCAGGCGCCCGAAATTGGTTTTTTCTCTTGGTTTGTTACTGGACGATTTTTTGGATTGGCCGGGCGCCCGACAGTCTGGTGACCGGGCGCCCGAACCGGCGCGGACTGCTTAAACGCAGTTTCCTATTCTGGCTCTAATTGCTCCGTTTTTTGTACTTAAGCGTTCCAAAACGGGATTAGGGCATCCCATTGGGTTGAAAACACGTCCAAGGTGAGAAAGAGAGAAAAAGAGGAAGAGAGAAAGAGAAAAGAGAGAAAGAGGAAGCTTGTAGAAGGGAGAAGTTGCTTGAAGAGGGATTCTTCTGCGCAACCGTCGTCTCAGCGCTTCTACGTCCTCGGAATCGGTGAGATCGTTTCTCCTTTACTATTCTCTTGTTGTTTATCCATCCCTGCGTGGGTGAAGAAGGTTTGATCCAAGCGGTGTGTGCTTGAGATCGGTTGTAACAGTTCCCTGAGATAGTGGATTGTTGATCTGGTCTAGGTCCCGTGGTTTTTACCTCTTTTGAGGGTTTTCCACGTAAAAACTCCTTGTGTCGTGTGGTTGTTTATTTATTCTCGATTATTGCATTACCGTAGTCCATAATTCTAGTGTATTGGGGGGCAAGATCCGAAGGTTTGTGTGAAACGCACCCAACAATAATCCCCCTCACGGATTTGGATATGTAGTTAGATGAGGTTTGGATATGCTACAATTTTGAGTTCAACCCCTAACATGAGCTGGAAAAACGGATGTACGGCGAGGATTAACTATACACATTCACGGTGGGTCCAACAGAGTTTACTCGGTACAATAAAACTAAGTGACTCGGCACGCAATCCGATATCAATTTCCGTGTGCCTTCAGCATAGACGACCCACACTCCGGAAAAGTCGTGTGATGTCGACCTCGCTTCCACCTCAATACGTGTGGAAAAAAAGTCCCTCAGTTGACAAGATAAGACGTTAGTCTGCAATACGCGTTCCCCCAACAAGACGTTAATCTACAGCCAATCTGGACGACTGTAACTGTGAGCCATTCATTGTAAATGGATTACAGCCCCAATTTCCCAGTCATCGAATGATCTTGACTGTCTGATTTGGAGGTTAGACCACTGATCTCTTTAGCCATCCAGTTGCGACCTGGATCGTACTGGCAGGAGCTTGTGTGGGGCCAACCGTGATGTATGTGTTTTATCCTTCCGGTCCATCTATTTTAACGGATCATTTCAAAGCATAAGCCCAAATAGGAGGCCCAAAAAGGAGGCAGATGCAAGGCTCAAGTAGGCCACACTACAAAAAAAGTGGGGACACGACGACGCTTAACATTGAAAACTTCTTGGAGTTATGGAAGCTCTTCATCAAGCTGATATTTGTGTTTTCCCCTTCATAATGTCTACGTGACCTTATGAACACGTTAGATGAGAAGTAAACATTACAGTGGGCCCTAGTATAGTTTCAACAGTGGCGCATAATCACCGCTACTCTAGTGGTGTGGCCTACTTGAGCCTTGCTTCTGCCCTCTTTTTCTCATAGCTTAAAAATGATCTGTTATAATGGGTAGACGCTGTGGATAAAACACATGCACCATAGTTAGCCCCACATAGGGGAGAGCAGATTAGCCGTTACCCTGGTATCAACGTAGTGGGTGTTACCCTAATGGCCCGTTTGGGAGCTTGGATTTGGAATGCATTGGAATTCAAATCACAATTACATTGGAATCAAGGTGACTCCAAATTCTCATTTGCGTTTGGCTGAGATGCACTAGAATCTAATCTCCTATTTGGGAGCTTGTATTTGGAGGGCATTGGAATTTTTTGTGTATTCACATGACTTAGATTTGGTTAACTAAATTAGTTTTCATATTTTAAATTATGTGTGTGTGTGTGTTTGGTATTTGATAGAATGGCTGTAATAAGCCCATTAAAACATATACTTTGGTCAAAAAAGAGGAAATTTTGAGTCTTGGGTGGGCCACAAATGCAAAGATCACGAATAGACAACTCACCAACGTTTTTTAACAGTCCATTTAAGTGTCTAACATTTGGATGGTTCAGATCATTCTATTGATATGATTTTAATATTGCAGCCGATAATTGAATTATTTTGGGTATCATATACATTCTCTTTTCTCATACAGGCCAGTTTGGTCCTAAAGAGTGCCGTCGAAGATTGCAGCTTTTGGTTGGTTGGTTGACTGGTAAGAACAGAATTCTAAGAGTCGATAATCTCAGAAAAAGAGGGATGCAACTCCCTAAATGTGTATCTCCTCTGCATGAAAGCTGAAGAGACCGTGAATCATCTCCTCCTTCATTGTCCCTTCACCTCAAATATATGGTGGAGTGTGCTTAAATTAGCTGGAGTTTCTTAGGTTATGCCTTCCTCAATCGATTCCTTATTCAGTTCCTGGCATGCGGATTCAGGAAGAGCTCTAGGCAAGAAGAAGTGGCATACGTATTCTTCTTTAGACAGTCATGTAGGCTATGTGGACTGAACGTAACAACCGTTGTTTTAGGAATTCAGCTACTTCGATAGTAGGGGTTTTTTCTAGAGTCCTTGTGTTCTTCAGAGATTGGGCTCCCTAGTCGTTCTTTTTCTTTTTTAGTTTTTAGTTTTCGTTTGTTAGTTTGGTTTGTTTTTCCTTTTGTTGTTGCTGTTTGCTTGTCTATTTTATTCTTTTTGGCAATAAAAGTATTACCTTTCAAAAAAAAATTAAACGTGACATGTGTCTAATAGATTAGTAGCTTAGAAACATCTTTGTTACATGTGTGACACTCCTCCCCTTCAAACGGAGGCAAAAAAGGCATTTCTTCTTAATTCCATCTGAATCTCAGCATATGGCTGGGATTTCAAAACACACTAACGCCCCCGTTTGGCACCTTGGATTTGGTGGTAAATGAGAGTATTTCAAATCCAATAGCTGTTTTTTGCGTTTGGCAGCCTTAGATTTGGAGGCAGTTGGATTCGGAGGTATTTCAAATATTCCTTTTTGTTGTATTTTGAAATCCCATCAAGAGCAGAAGCTGTCGAAGGTTCGTCCATGGCTTTAGAAATCTAATACTGGATGTCTGTCTACAAATGCAAACTGCGATAGTTTTATTGAGCAAATGTGTTCGATTGGCTTCTATATTGGCCATGACCGGGCTCAAAACGCTGCTGTCCTCCTGCCACTCAATCCTGCTACAAAGGCAGTTCAAGTTCTCTGGAAGCGTTTCGAATGAGGAAACGGGGTCTTCTTCCAGTACAGAGATAGGCCTGAGTGATTTCATATTACATCTCGAGGGTAAGGAAAAATTGGTCCGGTTGATCATGAAACAAGGCTGCCTGGACACACAGAAATGGATCCACAGAGGTAGAAAGAACCAATTAAAACATCTTACGGTTCTTTTAAACAAATCAACAATTTCGTAAGGCTTCAAGGGAGTTAGTGATTTTGACAGCGACCTGGTTCCCTCGGTAGGGTCGGAGGATCGTCCTCCTAACTGATGGGCTCTGCCTTTGGTAACCCTTGCGAGCATAGCCATTGCAATTCCTTGCACGGGCCTAGAACTGATTGAAACGTTGTTACATGGGGTAAATGAAGGTCTCCGTTACGTAAGACTCATAGAGAAGAAGCTGGATTTGAGAGGGCTGGCAAACATTAAGGAGGCAGCGGATATCGTCTGGCTAGGTGTTGATCTTTACCATAGATGGCTCGATGTGGATCTTGCCACATTGGCCTGTGAAGCAAAGGATCCTAAGAAGATAATTGAACACCTTGCGGAGATCGGAAAGAATTGTGTTTTGGAGTTGGAGAAGAGCATGGCACCTGTGTGCGGAAACAAGAAGAGCACTCTTACGTGGACGGCCAAGGCATTGGCGGGAAATTCTCTGTATAGAATCTGCCAAACCATTCTGGAGGACTACGAAAACAAATTTAGGAAAGCGGACGAATTGTTAGAATGGTTGTCCAGAACGATTTCTGATATATTGGGAGCTTGTCTTACCAATTTACCGCAAGTGATATCCATAGAATGCTCTTCCAGCGCCATCGAAGCAAAGGAAGACAGCATTAAGAAAGCAACTTCTTTTCTTGGTGAAGCTGAAAATATATTGGAAACTCTCGGCCACCAAGGGGTTCAATATCTGGCCATTGATCAATGTGCCTATATCGACGACTGGCATATGAGCAAACTGAAGAAGAAGAACCCATCACGCCTCCCTTCTGCTACTTCCAATGATGATACGTCTAGCGCTACTTCAGGTGAACTCCGTTTATCCATCGAGTAGGGATCAGAGGCTTTTGATTCAAGGAGATAAAGGTAAATCATTATTCATGGCTTCGATCTAGTACTTGATCACTAAATTACTGTAGTTAACTGTAGGGTCGTTTGGATGCCATAAGTTTTATTAGCATGTAGTTAACTGCAGGGTCGTTTGGATGCCATAAGTTTTACTGTAGTTAAGGGGCTTACATGTTACTCACAGGTGTTTGGATGCCGTTTGTTTTATCAGCTTTAAAGGGCTTATAGGTGACTCACAGGTGGTACTCGGATAGTGCATTTGAAATCCTGAAAAAAAGAAGTGACGTTTCGTACTGTAAGTCACGCTTGGTGTAATTTGTTTACAGCTTAAAAACGTTACTGTCATCCAAATAACCTCATAGATGGTATCTAGATCCTTAAACATAAATTAATTCACGTGTGTTGGATTAGAATTAAATATATATTAAGCATAATAATTTATGATCATATCATGTCAATTCAAGCCAAGAACGTGTTTGGACACGCAAGTGAATGGCATTGAACAATTGAGTTTAAGCAAAAATGAAAAAAAAAAAAAAAAGTGAATTTGTGCTAGACTACGACAAACAATCATGATTGCCTTTTAAATTTGGAAAGCACATTAGTAAATGTATGTTTGACTATGTGTATTTGAATATATGGGGGTCGTCGCCCGTTGTTTTTAGAGGAGAGTCGTCATATTTTGTCATGTTTATAGATGATTTCTCTAGAAAAGTTTGAGTTTATTTCATGAAACATAAATCTAATATTTTTGTCACCTTCAAGATGTAGAAGGCAATGGTGGAAAAGCAAATAGGGCGAAAGGCGAAAGTGTTAAGGACAGATAATGATTGTGAGTTTACTTTGATGGAATTTAATCAATTTTATAAGAACGAATGGATCATGAGGCATAACACAGTAAGGCATATACCATAACAGAATGGTGTGGCTGAACGTATGAATCAGACTCTCTTGGAAATTGCCCAAAATATGTTAAGTAATGCTGGGTTGAGCAAGGAATTATGAACTAAAGCTGTCAATACGACTTGTTATTTAATGAATTGGTCCCCGTCTACGGCCATTTATTGTAATATTTCAAAAGAAGTATGGAGTGATAAAGAAATAGACTACTCAGGACTGCATGTATTTTGTTGTAATGCTTATTCTCATGTACCGTCTATTGAGAGAGATAAGCTAAATCAAAGGGCGAAGAAGTGTATCTTTATCGGCTATGATAATGGTATGAAAGGATACATGCTGTATAACCGGATCACACGGAGGATCACAGTTAGCCAGGATGTCAAGTTTTATGAGGGTTCCTTGTCTCATAAGAACGAATACAAGAAAATGGAAAAGCCAGCGATGATTGTATTGAAATCAACGAGGAGGGGACACTGGTAGAAGTCAAGCCACATGAAGAGGTACAGGAGTAGGTAAATATGCTCTTCTAATTTTCCATATCGAAACCAGTTTTCACATTCGTTTGTTTCAGTTTCAGTTTGTCTTGGGCAATCAACGCCAACACAAATATGATTGATACCGGCACAAAGATCTTATTGAACTCGATGTCTTATTTCTGAGCATCCCTTCACAACCAATCTCGCCTTATACCTATATTGTTTCTTCATCAAATCCACCTACAATTGATCACTTTTTGCCCAATGGGAAGCTCCACCAGTTCCCACGTCGCATTCTTATACAAATAATCTATCTTATCCTGCATCGCCGTCATCCACTTCCCAACATCTGTGTCTTCCAATGCTTCCTGGAAGGTAAACAAATCCCCATCATCCGTAATAAGAGTAAATGCAATGTTTGAGTCATCTTTGTATCTTGTCGGTAACCTACAATCCCTCGGTAGATTTATCCTCACAGGTGGCAGATCCACTTGCTCTTGTACGTCTTCCTGCAAATTGGCTTATATGTGTGTCTCACCCTTATTAATTTCAACATTAATAACCGCTAATTTCTTTGTTTCCTTATGTTCATCCTTGCAGAGCAAGGAAGTCTCATCAAACGTGACGTCCTGGCTAATTATGATCTTTCATGTGAACCGGCATTATGGGGCTCTTCAAGATACATTCCATCCCATTAAACATCTTGATGTGCACCAATCCAATGCTAACCACCTTAAAGGTAAAATGATTGCCCATAAAAACCTAGCCACCATCATACTCATTGTATATAGCGACCAACTCCAATGAGGGCACATGTGATATGATGCCCACCCTTCAACTTGGATCTCGACCGAGGTTTCCCCTTCTCTCATTCAGACTATCTGTCTTGGACAAACAATGTCTATAGAAGAACTTTCGCCACCGTTTTTCTTTCTCAACTACTTCAATTAAAGAACTGAGATGACGGTCTCGACATCCAAGGTGTCCCTACAACAATACAAAGTATCCACCAGATACTCATAAGAATCCGGGAGAGTTGTCAACAAGATTAGAACTTTATCTTCATCCACCATCTTTATTTCCACGCTTGTTAACTTGCAAATTAATTGATTGAAGTTATAGATGTGATCATTAAGGTCCGACTCTTTGGTCATCTTTAATTGTAGAGTTGCCTCTTTAGATACAAATGATTTATGAAAGATTTCATTGTATACAAGCTCTTTAACTTCGTCCAAAGCCCTGTGGTGGTATTCTGATCCAGGACATTATAGAGGACACCATCCGCCAAACATAATTGGATCGAGGTAATCGTCATTTGTTCAAGTTGTTCACATTCTTCATCCATCATAGTTTCATGACACTTTGATTTACTAAGGAGTATCTGTTGCAACCCTTGTTGAAATTGAAAGCCTCTCATCTTCACCTTCCACAGTTTAAAGTTATTTTTCCCAACAAACTTCTGCGTCTCTTACTTCAAAGTTAGATCACATCATCGTTATGGTATATATTCAAACTCAAATCCTAACGTCTGTCCTGATACCACTTGTTAGGAGTCGTGGAAGTAAACACCGAGTAGAATCATACAAACGAAAGAGAAACATAAGTAAACCAGAGAACACATGATTTTACATGGAAAAAACTCTTTACGAGAAAAAATCATGGCCCAAAGCACCAAAGAATCCACTAGGAAAACAAATTACAATGGATGGTATCAACTTACAAGATGTAAAAAAACCCTAGCTTCTCCCTTGCAAACTATAAACACATTTTGGCTCTCCTCCCATTAACTTAATTTCGTATTAACAAGCCCTGAGTTACACTTGAAATAGAAAACAAATCACGCAATTATGCAAAACTACACGCACCGTCGACAATCCTCAATCAATCAACAGCACCATGTTCGATGAATCGAACATGCCCAAAATTGTCCAAAGAGTTTGCAACATAAAATCAGATTTTATCAGTCAATCAAGACCAGATCGAAAGTGTCCAAAAGTGTCCAAAGACAAAGCTAGCAAATTTGGGGTAGTTTTGATCAATCAACCGATGACCCCAAAAGAAATGTACAGATTGCACCAATCAACAGAAACGTACCCCCAAAAATGTCCAGATTGAAGGCACCAATCAACGGATACACCGTGTACATTCCCTGTCTCCAAACTCAAGCTACTATGGATCAAATGTTGCATGTGGACTACATGGTCAATTAGTTTTGTCCGTCCATTTTTTCATACACATGGACCACCTGGCAAGCCAACTCGCCCTATTTTTGAGTCGAGGCGCATACATGGCTCGTCAGCTGGATGAACAGCCTACATCTCACACACGTATGCCATGCTACCATGGCTGCTGTGAGTCTGATATCCCTGCAACCTGCCCTGTCAGCGCTAGTCAGTATTCACGACTTTTATTTAAGGGTATTTTTCCTGCCTTTTTGCTAGCCTTAACTGGCATGATTCTTTGTAGCCCCGTCACCCACATTACAAAAGAGAGAGGCCTTTTGTCAAATTCATGGAACTAGCTAATGCTATCTCAGGCCCTTCTCCATTCAATTGGTTACGGGGCTGCTGATCTTGTCAAGATTGGCATCGCTTTGGAATATGAATGCTCAGCACAACATTAGAAAGACAGTGGGGTGTCATCAAAATAACATGCCAGAGGTGGGTCAGAAGCGATGACTGGAGATTAATCAGCTTCTGAAAAGAATGAACTTGAGGCTGTTGTTTGGTATCGTAGATCTGAGGCAGTTGTGGATTTGAGATGTAAGTTCGAAGATTTTCTTTTATTTGGCCCATGGATTTTTGGTGGATTTCAAAACCAGTAGGATTTGAAAATCTTCAACAAGGCCACTTTTAGGATGCAAAATTTGCGGATTTTCAACCCCCAAGTTAACAAATCCAAGATACCAAACACAGTTTCTGAATTCCACAAGATCAAAATCCAGGCTGCCAATAGCATGGATTTAAAAACATGGATTTGGATTCTTTAGTTAGAAATCCAAACCTAAGATGCCAAACAACCCCTAAATCTCAGAAAACAAATTAAATAGGCATGGGCATGCGTTTTAAAGATCTGAAGATGTACAACACAAAGGAACTGCATTTTAAATTAATTTACATGTGTCATGCAAAATCTACAACAATGAAAACTAAAATGAGAGGAGAAGGGCTGTGACAAATCCATCTGAGAGTTCCTGCTGGAATATAGCAGAGGCACGGAGGAATTAGCACTTAAACGCATTGGCATGCAGCATTCTCAGCAGTGTGGATCCGCTTGTTCTGGGTCATTAAGAGAGAACTGGTTTCTTTGCATTTGGACCATCTTGCTGCCTTCTTCTCTTCCTTCTTCCACAGCTTTGCAGCCAGAGATGAAAATAGGCTCCTGACATATGTCGCCAGTGCTGCCATGAGATCCCTGAAGAACAAACACCACAATCAGATCAGCAAGAAGTTAACGAGGGAAAAAAAGAATAATGATATCAGTGATTCTAACTCTAGCAAGAAGATTGGAAACAAAACTTGAAGAAGAAGAAGAAGAAAACTAATGCATGCATAAATCTTGTCTCTTTTGGAAAGATACACATGCATAAATCATAAGGAATATCAAATGCGGTGCCTGTAAGAAACATGATTTTGTGTACGGTTTGGATGGTCCATCTTTTGATCAACAGTTTCAGAAAATGTGTAAGCATGAAGAAGTGCAAACATTTTTAGGCCATTAAATAATGCATGCCGAATAAAGGAAACTAATCAGATCAAAGATGACAAAATATAGTTATTGAGAATAGTTGGCTATTTTAGTATTACAAATCAGTGGAAGGTAAATCACTTCTCTGGAGCGCTCAAAAAAAGAAAAATCACTTCTCTGGGAAAACAACTATTTGAAAATAATTGTCATTCCAATTGGTTTTGGTTGAATCTAAAACCGGCCATGATTCTGCCCAAAATTATGATTTTTAGAATTTTGGGTTGGAGTTGAAACATCAAAAAATCATAATATTGGGTAAATTCTGGATATTTTACTGAGATAGAATCTGATGCACCCATTGGGGCTGCCACATTAACTTCTACCACAAGTTCAACTAATTGTCTCTTTAGGGCAGCAGGTTGCACATCTAAATGCATCCTTAATTGGATTTTACCTTCCACTTCTAACACTTCTCCATTTTGGGTTGATGCGGTGTTGAGAGCAGCATCTCTTCCACTAATGTGGGTGATGCACTTGGGGAATCTCAGCCAACTAAAGCCCAGAAGTAGTGATCAGATGCAATGAGATCCAAAGGCCCGGAAAAGTCTAGGAATAGCAATCGCATGAGAGAGCACTCAAAACAGGAGCGGGGAGCAATAAAGAAGTGATGAGATGCACATACACGATACACCTACTAAAAGAGGAATAGGTTTGGAGTTGAAATTTATACAATTTGATGGTTCACCACTGTAATCTAAGCTCTCTAACATATTCTATAGCTAGTTATTTCTTAAGGTTCATCTCCCCTCCTCAAAATTTTTGATTTGATCTCCAGTACTTCGTAATCAATAGATAGGTTCCAAGCTTTGCTGCCTTGCAGGCCGTGTTGCCTGAGGTGTGAGCCAGATGCCAGTTACGGTTCGTGGATCAGCCTAGCAGCTTGCAAAAGAAGGCCTTCAGTCCCCTCATCTACTCCTCTACTTAATCACTTCCATTCCCTTGATCAAGATAGTCTCATTCCATAACAGTTTGACCTCGAGAACTGATCACCTACAAGATACCACAACTTGAGGTACAGTACCTTCTTTTGCAACATGCCACTCAAGTAGGACATCAGTGCCTACAAATGGTTGGCCCCACCACAAGGATCACCTGGCACGAAAATCAGGCATATCTGCTCATCAGGTGGGCCACACCATTGGAAACAATGGACAACCAATGGTCAGGCTTAACATACAGGTGTGACCCACCTAGTGAGCGGATCAGCCTGACTTTCAAGAAGGGTGATCTTCATGGCAGAGCCTATGGGTTTCATAGCACTGATGACAAGTGGGATGCTGGTGGGAAAGATCGTAGGGTACCACAACTAGTGGTACTGTGTTGCATGCAGGTGATCAGTTCTCTTTGACCCCATGGCTTCGAGCTAATGTGTAACCTTACAGCTTTATAGAACTCTAAGACTAGCAATGCTTAAAATTCATGTCTAGAGAGGTCCAAGAAAGTTGACTTTTTCGACAGAAAAAAGAACAAGAAATTGTTATATGCCCACGAGCAGCGGATAAAAGAGCATTGACCCCAGACTCGAGAAAAAAGAAAGACCACAATAAAAAAAATTCCAACTCCCAACTCCTGATTTGACATAAACAGAAAAGGCAGATAAGCCCTACATCTCAGTAGAGAAATTTCTATTTTATATCTCTAGAAGTAACAAAATAGAAGGCACAGCTAATCCAAATGCAACAATTTAATGGGGAAGGATTATTTTACTTACAACGGAGAGCAAGTAGATCGACCGCCGTTTACGTAGTACACAAACAAGAATGAATCATAATGCCGGCCCTTGATGTAATAAAAATTTGATAATCTTCTTAAACACTTGAATTGCATCTTCTTATAGAAATGGATAGCAGGATCATTATAAGAAATGACATGCAAGTAAACCGCTCTGCAAACAGGCATGCTGGCAGCATATTTGATTACCTCCCGAATAAGAGAACTGGCTGCAAGTACAATTGGCATGGATATGCATTAATTGGAGCATGGAATCATTAGATGAACAAAATCAGAGGAGAAGAGAAGTACCTATTCCAAGATTTCTATAAGCTTCTACAACACCAAGTGTCAGAACATAAACAAGTGTTTGATCAGTCCTTGAAGAATCATATCCAAGCATATCCCCAATCTGTCAGGCCAACAAAGAGCTTCAATGAATTGAGACTTATGAATAAATCTAAACATAAATGGCTGTTTCAAATATCAGATTCTTGAAGCACACCTCGCTTTCTTTTGCTGCAATGATGCGTGCAGTGACAAATCCAATAAGTTCATCACATTGACTGTCCGGTCTGCTACTGTCAACAGCAGCCCAAGAGACAATGTCATGGCCATTGACCACATTACGGAAGAATTCCGACTCGTACCTGCAGACGTAAGAGAAACTCACAGACATCCATTAACCAGCGAATTTCATATTCGAGCTACGTAATGCCATGAAGCTTCACATGAGACAC
Organism: Liriodendron chinense; assembly: GCA_003013855.2. Lineage (NCBI taxonomy): Eukaryota > Viridiplantae > Streptophyta > Magnoliopsida > Magnoliales > Magnoliaceae > Liriodendron > Liriodendron chinense. The sequence continues at coordinate 4,144,370 of PVNU02000637.1, read as the reverse complement.
TTTACTACTGAAAAAGTATCAGTTATACCGCATCTAACCTGATAGGAAATAAAGCAATGTGCATCTGCTCGAGAACTTCAAGATCAGATGGCCGTATAGGCCTATAAACAATATTTGGACAATGTGCAGCCGTTGAGTCTACCATGGAAGATTCTGTACTAATCCCCAACAAAAGTTTGATGTATTTGGAGAACATGCATGAGGACTCTTATTTCCATCTATGCCACTTCCACAACAACAGTCATGCAGTTGTCTACAGAATATACTGCAGCACTTCTATTCTTAAATAATCCCCTGTGATTGAAAGAAAAGAAAAATAAATAAATAAATAAAATAAAAGGAAGAAGAGAGGAAAATGAAGCCGGAGACTAAATATGAGTGGCAGTGTCCATAGGAAAAACCTGAAAGATGGGATGACTATATACAGTGAAAAATAAAACTGGTTTGATCCATTACCAACACCAACCAAGATATCAAAACCTGAAGGCAGATGTAGAGCATAAGCAGCATTTATTATCAATAGGAATGGAGAATGACACCCACTTCTGCAGGGAACACACTTAAGCCATAGAATCATAGTGCATCCCTCTCTCAAACTCTCATTTCTCAGTTGCATGAAATGAGCACATCTTTTCATGGTGTGGGCAGGCTTGTGCACAGAGACATGCATAAAATCCCCTACTCTGTGCTACTGAAAATAATTACAACATTCAAGGGACAAAACATACGAAACGTGGGTAATGGCTCTACCAACCAAGGTTCTATGTAACGATAGTATCGGTTGATATCACTTGTATTGTGTGTCATATCGCGAGAAGTGACCCTTTATATAAATGCACTATATTGTCAATGCATGATACATACTGAAATTCCTGAAAAATCAGAAGAAGAAAAAAAATGTTTAAAATCCAATAAGAACCTTTTTTTTTCTTCTTCAAAAATTTTGGGGGAAATGTGTTGGAGTGTTTTGACAACTCCACTTGAGTTCCTTAGCATCAAAATATGATTTTGGTAGAGAAATGGCGATCCAAGAATGAAAATGGGACAAAATCCACTCAGTGAGAGAGGTTAGATTCATCATCAACTAAGCCTTATCCCAACTAATTCAGGTCAACCACATGAATCTTGTTCCACAATTCCACCCTATCAAAGGCCATAACTTCAGTTAGACCATAGGTCATCAAGCCTTTTCTCACTGCCACCACCCATGTCCTTTTAGGCCTTCCCCTTGCCTTTTTAAAGCCTTCAACTTGCACCAACTCACTCTCAATCGTAGTCCTTGGTCTCCGTTGTAGATGACCAAACCATCTAAGTCTACCTTCCCTCATTTTATTACCTATTGTTGTGACTCCTAAGTTCCCCCAAATGCATTCAATTCTAATTCTATCCTTTTGCATCTTGCCACTCATACGTCTCAACAGCGACATTTCAGCTACACATCCTATGAACATGTGTTTCGTTAAATGGCCAACATTCTATGCCATAAAGTACAGCCAGTACCTTTCCAGAAAATAAAGTATGGCTGGTCTTGCAGCTACCCCGTAAAATCTCCCCTTCAATTTGATTGGTAGATGATAATTACATAAAACTCTGGAGGCAAATCTCCATTTCCTCCACCCAGCTTGAATTCTATGGGCAACATCCCTTTCAACCTCTCCAGTCTCATGAATTATTGACCCGATATTTGCAAGTGGTCATATTGGGATATTTCTTGGTCAACAATCTTAATTAATTCCTCGTTTTCACTCCTATTGTTACTAAATTACACTCCATATACTCTGTTTTAATCTAACTAATTTTACATCCTTCATATTCTAAAGCATCCGTACATAAATCTAGCTTTGTGTTTATGCCCTGCCTCTTCTTGTCAATTAAAACTACATCATCCACAAACAACACACACCATGGGTAGCTCATCATCATCAACCAACACAAAAAGGTACGGGCTTAATCCCAACCCCTAGTGCAAGCCTACGGTAATTGGGAACTCACTTGTCGCTCCACCAGTGGTCCTCACATTTGCTACCACTTCCCCAAACATGTCCTTGATCATGTCAATATATCCTCTTAAAACTCCACTCTTTCCCAACACCCGCAAGATCAACTCTACAAGGACCCTACAGCAGGCTTTCTCTAAGCCAATAAGGATCATGTTGAGATCCTACCTCCACTCCTTATATTTCTCCATCAATTGTCTAAGTATGAAAATAGCTTCAGTGGTAGATCTCCCTGACATGAAACCATACTGATTTTCTAATACATTCGTCTGATGCCTAAATCCTTGCTCCATTACTCTCTACCAATTTTTCATAGTATGGCTCATCAGTTTAATCCCAAGATAGTAGTTAATGTAGTTTAGTATGTCTACTTTATGCATGATACTTTTCCTCCATTCCTCTAGCATTTTCTTCAGCCTTAACAATTTTGTTGAACAACTTCGTACAGCCAAAATAACCTAGTATTTTCCATGCACTTCAAAACATCTGCCGATGAGGAAAGTTAGATTAAATGCATTTAAATTTGTTTATGGTGTATAGAATAGGAAGAAAATAGTTGGAAATCTATATCTATGCATGATTTCTAGGCATTGAAATACATTTGAGCCAAGGTTTTTGAATTTCAAGGTGGAAAAGGGAAAAATTGGGGAAAACTAAAATTATCACGCTTTCACCCTTTTAAAATGCAAAATAGATGATGGAAAATTATATGTTCCTATCTACAGATTGGCCACACTTTCTTTTATTTTTCAAAAAGAAATAATTAAAAATCACGAAAATGATTAAAAATACTTTTTTGTTCAAGAAATATGCCAATCAACCAAAATTGGCCCATCTACAAACATGTTGATGAGTGTAGGCTAATATATATAGATTGGCCACTCTTTTATGTTTCTTGGAAAAATATATTTTTATTTAAAAATAATAAACTTAAACAAAATATAGATTTTAAGCGTATAAATCAATGCATTATATGGACGAAATTATCACATTATATCTTAAAATTAGTGTAATAAAATCATATTTATTGATTAATTCTTTTAAATTTTTTAAAATTAGAAAAATTCATATTAAGTACTATATTTATATAATTGGAACACCATTACATATTTCTATCTTTAAAAACTTAATTATATGAAAACTTTAAAAATATTTAATTAATCAAAACAATTTAAAGAAGAATACAACAAATTTTAAATGATATCACTGGTTGTTTCCCACCTTTTTTACTGTCTTCGTACTATATTTATATAATTGGAACACCATTACATATTTCTATCTTTAAAAACTTAATTATATGAAAACTTTAAAAATATTTAATTAATCAAAACAATTTAAAGAAGAATACAACAAATTTTAAATGATATCACTAGTTGTTTCCAACCTTTTTTACTGTCTTCTATGGTCTTACAAGTAGTCTAAAATGCATGGTGGAAGGCAATCCAACATGAGATATCACAAAGGAGTGGTAGGGTGTCGCAACTAAAGGAATGCCTGGCAAGGAACATCGGAACATGAAGTTTTGACATGTCGTTCTAAGACAGGTGGGACTGCATATGAAGGAGCTCTTGCATGCTGCGATGTAGATTGGAGAGGGCTGCGTGGGAGGATTTGTTGTATACCATACAAGGACCTGAGAGCAAGGATGAGGAGGATATCAACACGGAGTATGATGATGTGGCATTCCTAAGGATTATGTGATAGACCAAGCTAGTCCAAAGCATAGACAAGCGGTCCATGACTTTGTGCAAAGAAAGTAGGAAGCAAATGTTAAGCTGACCTTCAAGGGGTCCACACGAGAAATTGGCGGATACAATGAGGTGGCTGTTATAAGTAGCGCGCTAGCGCGCCTTCCCTCCTTCTCTCACTTCGGAAAGATTGAGCAGTATTTTCTTATGATGACCTGGTCGAGAGAGTACGAGACATCGGTGTAAAAGATTGAGTGGGATCAGTGAGGTTGGTTATAGTGACGGCCTGGCCTGAAGTGCGCGGCTTACGAAAAGGTAAGCGGTTAGGTTGACTTTGCCACCTTTTTTAGCTTTTTCTGAATCTTCATCTCATCCCATTTTGATTCTCCGCGGGATCTCTGTTTCCCAGCCACTGACGGTTCCGTTCAGTCCTCTTCCCAATGGGTATGGTATATGAACGTGAGAGCAGAGCAGGAAGTTCTAGCATGACGAAAGATTCTATTCCAAAAGGCCGAGTGAACTGCATGTGTCACATCTTTGGCCCACCGATGTTGCTTAGCCGAAATGATAACTTCAGGATCACCAACATCGCAATTTGTCACAACCATGGCAACGCTGAAGTCCTTTGCCTCAACTTGCACTTCTCAGCGCACAAAGGGGTGACATCTAGAGCTTCTTGAAACAAATCCCCTTATCTAGCTACCTCTACCAAGACGAACTCCTCATCTACCTTACCAGGAGTCCCTTCTAGAACAAGCAAATCCATGTTGCACTTCGTTAACGCCCAACATTCCCCTTCTTGGCTCTCCATCTGATAGTCATCTCTCCCACTAGCCTAGTCCTGAATAGTCACAGTAGGAGTAGGAGTGGCTGGGGCGTGAAGCTCGTTGGGCGTTTCCTGCGAGAGAAAAGGGCTTGAAGGAAAAGGCAAACCTATCAATTTTATGGGTCTTTCACTCAAGGTGCCTTCACATGAGGCTAGGGCTGTAAATGGTCGGGTTCGGGGTAGGTTTAGCCAAAACCAGACCCTCCCATTTACTAAATGGGTCTGCGTCCAAATTTTAAACCCAGACCCTTTTACTAAATGGGCGGGTCCGGGTCGGGGCCAAGTCAACCCATCAGACCCATTTATAAATGGGTCTGGGTCTGGGTCAAGTAGAGGGAGATCCACCCAAACCCATTTATAAATGGGTTAGGTCTAACGGGTCTGGGTCTAGATTTAGTATGCAAGCATTTTTACAAGGCTTAAAATCGGGTCTGGACGAGTCTAGGCTAGATGGGTCCCTTAAAACATAGACCAAACCCGCCCACTTACTAAATGGGTTCGGGTCGGGCCTAATATAAAGGAAACCAGACCCAGACCCGTTTAGTGAATGGGTCTGTTCTTGGACCCAGACCTGTACCATTTAACAAATGGGTTGGGTCTGGGGCGAGTCTAAATGGGTTGGGTCTAGGTACCCCAACGGGTCCGCTAACCCATTTACAGCACTACATGAGGCGGAGTTGTCGACATCGTGAGTCACTTAAGTTATGGCTCGAACATGTGGATGGCACATGTGTAGGAGGAGTCGCTTACATCTTCATCGAAGGCTCATCCGATATTGGACACGCGTCGTTTGGAGAGCAGGCTCCAAGCTTGGCATTTGCACCTAGAAGGGAAGCGTCCTCGAGGATCGGAGTACTTTGACACGTGTCCTGGTTGTGGTCCGAACCAGGATAAGTGTTGGAGAGAGTAAGGTCCTCGCCAGGTTCGGCACCCAAACCTACAGCAAGAGATCGGTACGGGGATGAGGTAATCGCATTCGATGGTCCGTTGGACCACCCATCGTGACGTGTCGTTGCCTGATTGGAGCAACTCCCACCCACCCTCGTCTCCTAGAATAGGATTGTTCCGCGTCGACACTCCTAAGACCGATGTTCCACCGAAGCACCCAAGGTGTTCCATAACGGTAATGGTGGCCATAATGGCCACCACTGTTACAGTCACGAACCTTTTTTATTTTTCTAAAAAAACTATTACAGGACCGTTACGGGGCCGTTACAAGCTGTTAAGGGACCCTTATGGCCTGTTTTTTCTGTAACGGCTGTTACGGCCGTTTCGACCCCGTAACACGTAACGATTATGACTGTTACCATTACGTAACCTATTTTAAATATCTTGGGAGCTCCCCAACTGAGTTCCTTCATCCCCTACTCGGGGATTGCCATGCCGGAGCGGAGATGACCCCCTTTTCCCTCAACCTCCACAAATCTCCCCACCTCATATACATCCCGATGTTTTCTTCCTTCTGAAGAGGCAAGATTAGGGTCTTGTCATCGACGAGAACAGATATGCTACTTGGGAGGACGACCCCTTTTTTCTTCGAATGCAAGCCCTGATTACTGCTATCTCTTCTCCTAACTTCGTTTTCATATCCAACTCAACCATCTCTCCCAAACACGTTGCCACCGCGACGAAAAACTCTTGAAAGCACAGCTCCAGAGGAACCACCCAGATTAGCGCCCAAACGTTTTCATACCCAAACGACGAAAATTCCTCCCACCTTTGAATGGAGAGGATAGGGCCATCTTTGTGTAAGGCACCCGCCATGACCAGAAGGTTCGAATTAACTAACGGACTTAGACAAGTCCAAAGCTCATTATAGCCAAACAGGTTTGATGGTGAACATAGTTGGGGTCAATCTACAGCAATCATCTAGCCATTCTTTGACTTGGGGGATTGACGCTCCTTCTTTCGTTAAAGCCATTACCGAGCATTGAAAAAACTCCCAAGATTGAGGAACCACTTCCGATGCCACACGCATAGTCTTTCCTCCATTAGCCGATTCCATAGTCACCACCATTAGCCGATTCCATAGTCACCAATCTTCGATTCTCCATGCTGCATAGCTCGACAATACCCCTTTCCGCTATTCGCGAGCTCTCTACTAATTTCTTGCCTGTAGTCGCCTCTTTGTATGAAGCACTATTCTTCTCCAACTGAGGTGCCAAGGGGTTGGCTCCGAAGCTGGGCGAGGGTGGATTTTTGTCGATTCTCCCCTTGAGGTGCGTTGACCATGGGTTGTTTCAGGAATGCTAGCTTGCTTTTGATTCAATTCCTGTTCGAATCTTGCTCACTGGACTCTTAGCTTTTTCCCCCCAAAGCTTTCTCCATGGAGCATCTCCACGGCTTCGCTTAGTTCCTCCTCCGAGCTCATTCTCACAAATGCGAATCCACGCGACGCTAATGTGAGCCTATCTTTGGGGATAATAGTATCCTTTACAGCACGTTCTCTCCCAAAGATTCTTGCGAAGTTCATTGGCAGCCACCCTGCAGGAAATCCTTACACGTACAACGTCGGATAAGAAGAGGCCTCTGGTGCAGCTTTCCTCCTGGCATCAGTAGGCTTTCTCCCTCTCTTAACCACCTCCCATCCTTTAGCATCCTTTCTTCCCCCATTGTTACTAGGTTGTTCGTTAGCACCCTTCCCTCTGACATCACCTCCCCGTATTTCCCCATCTTCCGCAAAGGAGGCATCATCATCGTCGAGGGCCATTGTAGGAGTCATCCAAGAGCTAGAAGGCTTACTACATTTTAATTTTACGGTGGAGTTATCGACAGAAAAGATTTGTCCAAGTCACTTCGTTTACTTTTGTCCAAGTTGCTTCCTTTTTTCCTCGTGAGTATTGGGAATATCCCCATTCATAGGTCTGAGATCCACATCTATGAATTGAAAGGCCCAAATGGGTGACATTGATATGAGATGGATGGACAAGACTAACTAGATTGTCCATCATCAATTTTATGGTATACTGCAAAGAGAGGGCCATCTTTCTTAAGTCTGTGAATGCGTCGAACAACATTAAGGACGCAAGGTACATTTTATGGATTGAGAAAAATCACCATGGAAGAGGAGGGACTGAGCAGCCCATCTCAGATTACCATGGTCCATGGACAATGGGAGTGTGTTCATAAAGACAAAGGAGTTGATGAAAAACTACATCCTATATTGCCCCTACGCTTTGTCCATTGCATCGGTTTGATGCTCCAAGCGATAAGGGAGGGGTCACCTATGGCGAGTGTGATTGTCGAGGTGGGGGCAATCATGAATTTCATTTACAACCACACTTGGTTATTATAAGAAATGAGGAAGAGGTGCAATGATAACATAGTGCAGCTTGGGGCGACATGGTTCACCATGAGTTGCATCGCCTTAGAGAGCATCAGCAAGCAAAAGACTGGAGTTAAGAGGCCTGTTCTACTCAAAGGAATGGTCAAAATGGGGCATGAGCGCCGGTCCGTTGAGACAGAGGGTTGAGTAAATTATCCTAAGCAATGCGTTCTAAGAGTGCAATCATGATGTGATTGTCATTCTAAAAATCATTTATAAATTCCTAAGGTTGGTGGATAACAAGACATGGCCGCAGATAGGGCCAATGTACGAATCGATGTGGATCATGAAAGAGGCCACCAAGGTACAACCCCTTGGTCCTATAGATGGGTACATAATATCATTAATCAAGGATGGAACAAGACTCACGAGTCAATCAGCTAGCTAATAAGTTACTACTCTTCTATTTTTGTCTGTTGCATCACCTAATTCCTTGCATTTTTTTAGTAATATTGCTAATTCATTTTTCAATTGGGTTTTAGCATACTTCATGAACTCAAGTACCACTATAGGCATAGATTCAGTGACAATGGGTTAAAAGGGGTGGTGTATAATGTCTATGCCAAGCACAAGTCAAAGGGGAAAGCTCAGTTTGATAACAAGTTAATGTGTTGTGTACTCCCATTTAATTTGTGCATTTCTGTGTTCCATCATTACCTAGTATATAAATGATTGACACATGCTTCTACTTCTATTGAACATATTGTGGATAACGACATCAACCATCCAAATCATGCATATTATTAGGGGGGAAAAGCATGGATAGCAGGATTTTTTTTTTTGAAAGGTACGACTCTTATTGAGTTAGTCATGCAACCCACGCACTCTGTTAGTACCGCAACTCACCCACCCGGTTAATCACACACAAAGCACTCAAATGTGCTGCTGTTAGCATGCCTCGAACCTGAGACCTGGCTGGTGAGGCCGTGGCATGTCAGCCAGCCGGGATAACAGGCCTCGAACCTGGATAGCAGGATTTTAACCATCCAAATGATGCATATTATTAGGAAAAAAGGGAGAGTAATCCAAATTCAGTGAGAGCTATCAAATGGTTGAGCTTGTTTAATCATTGTGAATCTCAAGCCATGATTAACCTACAAAGGGGTCCACAATTTGGATGGTATGGAGTTCTATCCACGCATGCCATATTTACGGGCGATAAGAGTGCACAGCTTAAAAAAGGGAGGTGAACTAGCCTGTAATACCTGTTTACATTGCATTTTTTATTCTTTAGAGGTAGGGGTCACAATGGTTCAAGTTGGCTTGTAGGTCAAATAGCCCAACCCACTTTTGATGTTGGTTTGGGCCAAGCTAAATGGTAGTGTTTGGGCTTGGGTTAAAAAATCTGGAACATTAACTTAATGGTCGTGCTCAGGCGCGCACGTAATGGTCGTGCTCGGGCGCGCGCGCGCACACGCACATATAAACAAGAAGTATAGATATATACACATGATGAATGTATGTTTGTATACATCCACTAATTGAGTAGGGTTGGTCATGCCTTTAGCCTCATATTCTTTTCTTAAACCCAAGTGTGATCGTGTCAAGTCGGATCAGATTGGTCAAGCCTGAGACCCTATTACAATTAAAAGGCTCATGTTCGGTTGGCTTTGGGCTTGTTGACTTTTAAGTGGGTCAGTTTGAGCCTCATAATAATGGGTCGGGGTCAGGTTTGGCCACAATTCTTGGTCGGTTTAGTAAATGGGTTGGCCTCAAGCTGACCCTGACCCAACCCTTTGCCAACCTTGATTAAAAGATTGTTAGTCCCATTGCATTCCTGTTCATACGCATCTATAGGCACAACGCACATGGGAATTAGACTAACCAACTCAGGTGGATGATCCCTGTACATAAACAACGGATGGTCCAAAAAAAATTGCCAATGGTCTTCATTCAACAAATAAGTGTCACACACCTGATGAGTTGACCAGCTCAATTTTTTCACTAGGTCATCTACATGGGAGCTCCACACTATGAATAATTTTGATGTTCCAGAAATGTGCCATGTTGGTACAAGGCGCATGCATGGAGGTTAGGGGTGGCAATGGGGTCAGTTCAGGTCAAGTCAAGGTCAACCGAAGCACAACATGTTTACTATACATGCCGCGATCTATGGCCCAAAACAGACATGTGACTCATTACCCAATGGCCCAACTACACCCACTTAAAATTCATTAGACCAACCCTAACCCAACCTAACCCACTTAATGGTGATTGGTCAAGCTTGCCAAACTGGCACGACCCAACTCAAGTTTAAATGGCATATTGGATTAAAGGTATACGGTATACCAAGCATAGCCTGATTAGTGGATGTATATGCATAAAGGAAAATTAGTGGATGTATATACATAAACTCAAGTTTTTGTATTCTTTGTCTGCTTTTGCAGCTTTTCTAATAAAATTTCTTATCACCCTTCACAAAAATATATACATAAAGGAAAATGGTCTCCTGCGTACAGTGCCATAAGAGACCCTATGTGTAAGAAAAGTGGGGGTGGGCTCGGGTGGGCCCCACTTTGATGTGTATGTGAAATCTGTTGTCAGAGCCTTCAAAAGGCTGTTTTTATGGGAGGTCGACCGGTCTTGAACGGTCCCTACTTTGGACAAAGCCTCAACAAGCTTGCTGGACATGTGCTCTAACCGGTCTTGATTGGTCGGACAGAGGCTAAGAATTGAAGTTTTTCAAGGCAAAACTCCCTGGACTGTTTTTGCACAGGTCCGACCGGATGTAAACGCGGTTTTGCGCAAATATGCGTTGTATGTTTCTAAATTGGGTTGGAGGCCTATAAAAGCACCTCCTAATCCGTCTTAGAGGTATCCTAATCAATACCAAGGAATCCTATTTCAAGATTAGGGCTTGGGGGAGAGATTGTGAGGTTTGAGAGTGCCTTGTTTATCTTTGGGATTTGCTTGAGGGTAGATTAGCTTTGTAATCTTCTGAAATTCATAGTGGAGGTGTCGCTTTGTGCCATGGTTTTTTCCCGCAAGGGTTTTCCACGTAAAATTCATTTGGATTTGCGTTGATTGCTTGTGTGGCTGTGTGGTAATTGTTTGATCTTCTTCGGTGCTTCCGCTTACCGGATTTCAAACAAAATCCACTTTGACAATCAAATGAATCAGCCTACGTCAGGCCCAAAGCCCAAAGATTAAGTTGTTCCGTGACTCAGGTGGGCCACACACAAAGGGAACCAATTAGGAGAGGACCCTTGATTTTATCAAGGCCCACCATGATGCGAATGTGAAATCCAATTTGACCATCAGTTGCGTTGTCGCACACTAGGCCTAGACCCCAAAAATCATGTTGTTTTGTGCTTCAAGTGGGTCACACCAAAGGAAACAATTGAGAGAGGGACACCCAGTGTTGATTTTTACAGAGCCCACCGTGGTGTGTATGTGCAATCCACTCCGACCATTTGATGATTCATAACACGTTAGGTCCAGGGCAAAAAATCAAGTTTGTCCAAGATTAAGGTGGGCCACACCAAGGGAAATTCTCTGCAGGGTGGGCATCCCCCTGAACACTATTCCCTATCATGTGGCCCACCTAAATCTTGGATGTGGCTGATTGTTGGCCTTGGGCCTAACATGGGATGACACATATGATGGTAGTAGGGGATTTCACATACACATCACGGTTGGGCCACCTGAGCCCACCCCCACTTTGCTTGCATGTAAGGTCTCCTACGGCGCCGCTCGAAAGAGACCACTGCTTCATACATAAATACACACATCATATGTATGTATCTATGCTTATCTTCTATTCTTTTGTTTCGGGTTTTGGGTTGGATTGGACATCTAGCCCAACTCATGATAACTTGTATGGGCAGGTCAAGTCAGGCCAAGTTCAACCCAAGCCCAACCACCATTTACTTAAATGGGCCACTTTTTCTAGCCCAAGCCCTATTTAGCTTTACCCAAACATTCGTTAAAAGCAAGTTAGGCCAATTGACCCGGGCTTCCAACCCATGGCCACCCTAGTAGAGGTTTCATGTGAGGCTAGTAGGGGGAATCATCATAACATGGTAGAGGATTGAAAGGGAATGTTTTAATCGAAACCATCCATCTATTGGACACCATGTAGTATAGAAAATCACATCTGTTGGAAAATGTTACCCATCACTTTGCTCCACTGAATGTGGACCTTTAAAAATGTTTGCTTTCTACCGTCACTTTGAAGGACTAGTTAAATGGTTAGTGTCATCCCATCAATGATCTTTTTGAGCCATTTTAGATCAATGATAGATCACATTAGATGGGAGGTCCTGATTGGTACATATCCCTGCCATGTGTGTTGTGGATGGTGGGTTCTACCAGCTTTACCATATAATTTCACAGTCAAGAAAACCCTACTCTTGAAAGAATTTAATGACATCTTGTCTTGGTCTTATTTAATTACACACAATCTTTTCTTCAATTCTTTTGGAAAGGTAATATTTTGATTTTAATGCCCTCTTAACCATTAATAAAAGTGCCTTAATGGAATGGCAGCAATGGCACCTCCAGATGCCATAAGGCATATGTTAGCTTGAACTCTGTTTTTTATCCTAAAGCAACAAACTTTCAGCCATCAATGTCATAACATCTTGATCAAGATTCAATCCCACCAGAGGCCCACAAACTGTGCTCAACTCCAAATGACCAAAGTTACTGATTCAGTCACCCAAAAGAGAGAGGGCAATACCAATTGGATAGCCCTTAACCTTTGAATGTGGATCATTTTCCATTTTGTTACAAACATCCAGTTTTTAAGAGCCACTGATCAGATGGGTAGAATCATCAAACCTAAGTGGTTACTGGAATCATAAGTAATCCATGGTGGGAGCTAATGAGTAGATGCTGAAAGGATGATAATTGGAGCAATTTGCTTCTTGATCAATCTTGTTCCATTTTTTAGCCACTGATCATATGGTTAGAATCATCAGCTTAGTGTGGATTTTCCAACATCAACTCACTCCTCCTAGTATGAATGAATTGATGACACAAATCAATGATTGCATGTGCCACGTCTCTTAAAAAAAATTGGGACATCAGCATTCCCTAAACCATTCTTGACTTAGTTTCATGATGAAGATGCACTTCCAACCTAGCTCCGAATTGATTGCTCCGGTTACCAGAAAGTCAAAACCAAATGTGAAGGAAACCATTATCGTTGTATTTTCTCGACCTAGATTCATTCTTGCCATACCCACAAACTCCAAAAATGTTCAAATTCAATGACCAAATCACCAAAAAAGAGAGGCCCAAATGTCAAAATAGTCATTGTTGTCAGTCTCCAATACAAATTCACTTCCACCATGCCCTCAAACTCCAAATCCCCAATAAATTTGACAATTCAGCTATCAAAAAAGAGAACCCAGATCTGAAATAATCCAATTTTCATCCTCAATTTAGATTCACATTCAGCATACGCATGAAAACCAAATCAAAAAAATTCAATAATGCAATATCCAGAAATCATCATCATCCAAGTCTTATACCAACAACTTGGGGTTGATTCAATTTCCGGAAAGGAAAACCCAATCTCAAATAAGCCAGATAAGTCATTTCTCACCATAGCTTCTCCATCCAAATTCAATTTCACAACACCCACAATCTCTAAATAATTTTAGTCACCAAAACAAAAACATCAAATATATATATATATATATATATATATATATATATATATATATATATATATATATATATTATCATCATAGTTTCTTGATAAAGCTTCAGTTACAACCAAAATGGAAAAAAAAAAAAAACAAAAAAAAAAAAAATCAGTGACTACCAAGAAAGGAAATCCCAATTCTAAAATATCAAGATCCAATAACCAATAACAGCAATCACCAAATTCTAGCGTTCTGATTACCAAAAAGAAAAACTCAAATCACCAAAAATCCATCGATGGTCATAGTTTCGCTACCAAAATTCAGGTCCATCATACCCACACTCCGAGCCAACGAATTCAACAAAGAAAAATTAGAAGAAAAAAAAAATCAGGAAAATAAAAGACTACATCAACCAATACCAGAAACGAAATAGAATCCAACGGAGTTATATGTCCTAAAATGACTGAAATTTATGGCACCAGAATTCAATTATTTGTGAGAAAATAAGTGATTGAGAGGGAGAAACGTATTGAGAAGATAGGAATCGAAGCTCGGACCTGTTTTTCATGGTTTGATTTGAGAGATCGCTAATGGTAGAAGGAAGGATCAGATGCCAAGGTTTCTTCTTCTTGAGGAAGAGATCTTGAGATGTATACCCGCATGTTCTTTCGCTCTGGAGGCGACCGCTGTTTCAATCTCCCCTACCGTAAAAGACGAAAATACCCCTCCCGCGACTGAAAGGTAGGTAAAATGAAAGGCCCGGAGGCTTGGGACCACTGAAGTGAAATCGTAGTCCGCTAGCTGGTCAAGCAAGACCGGACGCGGCTTCGGTGGATCCCTAACCGTAGGGCCTACCGTGATTTATGCGCCTTACATCTACGCCGTCCATCCGTTTTTACCGCTCATTTTGGGCGATAATCCAAAAAAATGAACCAGATCCAAATCTCAGGTGGATCATACCACAGGAAACAGTGGTGATTGACCATTAAAAACTAGGTTGGGTAACAAGTAAACATTCTGGTGGCAACCAAGAAGTTTTTAATGGTGAATATTCAATCACCAGTTTTTCCTGCGGTGTGGTCCACCTGAGATTTCGATCTGCATCATTTTTTGGATGATGCCCTAAAATGATCCGTAAAAACAGATGACAGCATGGACATGATCCATATACATCATGGTGGGCCCCAAAATCAGGGATCCCCCATGGTCACGCCTAGCAAGACCCGCTTCTGGATGTGGGCCTCATCACAAGAAGCTACGGACCGGAATTTACCACAACAATGGGTTACACGAAGCCCGCACAACAAGATTTGTAAGGCCCATTGTAATGTTTGTGTTGATGTCCCCTCCACCTGTAACATCAGCCCAGTGAATGAATCCATATATTTGAGTTGTAATGTAACAAAGGTGTTACTAGGCTATTAATCAATTATTCACATAGCACATTAATAATACTCAAAACATTCTAATTATAAGTTGCATCATTGAATCATATTGAGTGATTCAAATTGTCCAAACATTTGCCTAGTAAATCAATAGTTAAAAAATATTGGCAGGTTGCTATTTTGTGATCCTTATGCTTGTGGCTCGCTAAAAATTCAAATTTCATTATTTTTTATGAAAGAATATATTTAAATAGGTTTATTTTAATCATTTTATCAAAATTCGCATATGTATACTAAATTTTGAATATTAAAATTGATTTAGTAATCAGATATAAGTTTTTGTAAATAGACTACAAATTTCAATACATTCCAATTATAAGTTACTAAAAAGCATTGAGGATTCAAAATACCTTCATTTGTTATTTGAATTCCAATGCACTCAAAAGTCAAGCTCCCAAATGAGCCCTTAAGGTCAACATAAGTTGGATTATGTTGATATTTTGTGCTTTCCCTTCATGGGATGGTAATCACCCTCTGAGACAGTTGTATTACATATAAATAAGATTTGAGTGGTAGCCATTTTCATTTCACTATTATTTCCAATGATGTGTGGTCCATTTGAGTTTTACATCTATTTTATTTTAGAGCTCACTATATGACAAGGAGAAACTATTGAATGAAATAGTTTTCATGGAGATATTGTGATGACCATTATATGACATTTTGTTACATGGGGCGTTTTTTTTTATTTTTCTAAGTTAGTAATGCAACACACCCAACCTGTTAGTTGGGCAAAGCACCCACTTGGTTAGTGGCACGATGCAACCACACACTAGTGCGGTCAGTGTGTCTCCTTAGTGTTGGGGTTAGGAGCCCCGCAGCGGAAGCAATCAAAGCAGGCGAGGAACACATCACAATAGCAATCAACAAGTAAATCATCACACACAAGAAGACAATCCGATTTTACATGGAAAAACCCTCAAGAGTAAAAATCCACGGCACAAAGCGACACCAATCTACTATGAATCAGAAATTGCAAGAGATTATAGAAAAAAAAAAAAAAAAAACCTTGAATCATAACCCACAAGAGAAACCCCAAGCTACCCAAAGCTAATTCTCACATGAGGAGGACAAACTCATCAACTTCCCTCAACCCAGAGAACTCTAAGCTTCCTCCCCAGCTTTTTCTCTCACCCTAGAAAGTAGAACCCTCTCAATCCCTTAACCCATTGGTGGCAACCTTAATCTCAGATTACATCTCTTTAAATAGGAGAAAAACCGAAATTAGAAACTCATTGCGCAAAACCGCGCAAGAAACCCAGTCCAAAAAGGAAACTGCCGACCGGTCGGACCCTCCACCGGCGGCCGGTCGGCCGGATGGCCCAGAAAGGTTCTAGCAACCTGTTGTCTTGCTCCATCGTGACCTATCAGCCGGCCGACTGGTCGATGGTCTTCATGCTTGAAGCTTTGAGGCGTCCAAGCCCAACACTTAGCACTCAAACTTGAGACCCGCTGTTAAAACACCTAGGCATTTTCCAGCTGGGCTAGCAGGCCATGGTGCTTGTTATACAAGTTTTGTTGGAAATTCGACTGTCATGATAACAGATGCTTGTAAATATAATCTAAGCTGGACTTGAAAGTTGGCCAGTGACCATTTCATGGTTTCATCTATTCACAGATGGGATGGCTAGGATCTTGTGGTTGTTAGGCTGGTTTGTGTGGGTGCAGTCTCCCATTTTATGAGATTCATATTACTCAAAATGTTGTTTGTGTCATCTACTTGGTGTGGAGTAATGTCTTCTTTTCTTTTCTTTCTTTCATATTACATCAGGAAAAATGTGGAATTGTAATCAATGGACCAACTGACGTCATTCACCTATATAGGGCACATATGGATGGATGGCATGGATAAAACACGTGCTTCAACATGGGCCTATCGTTATTCCAATCCTTCCTATTGTTATCAAACACCCAATGGAATTTACATAGAGGAAATGCAATTCCATACCACTAATCCCGTCTAATACCATCCGCCCTTTGTCCACGTCTAATCGTGATGGGATCCATGTCTGTATCGGTCGCTCGCCGGAGAAGCATGAGGTGCGAATTACGAGCTCACTTCAGTAGTCCGCGGGCTACCAGATAACCGCATACGAATTCCAAACATTACCGAATGCCAAGGGTGCGAGAAAAACCACGTGGGGATTTTAACCATACTTTAGATGCGATGGATGCTCGCGAAGCCAACCCTCGCGTGCATAACACCTGACCGTCTGCGAGATCCTGGACTCCTAGTATTTCCCCGTGTGGGCCCCACTATTTGTATGGAATTGCCCAGGAATCAAGACTGTTCAGCCATAAGGTGGGGACCAACGGTGCGATTGACGTGGCACCTTATGATAAGAGAGGTCTCCAATGCAAGTGTGATAAGGAGCTCGTGTGGAGGCAGAGCACCGCTCAAACCTGGGCTGGTAGAAGTGGGTCCCACTTATTTTTAATATGTGGGTCCCACTTGCTTTGAACTTTTAAGGGGTGGGTGGGATTGAAGTGGCAACTGCTTTCCACCAAAGATTCTTTATCCCACCACCGAAAAAATAAAAAATGAAAAGTTGCAGTTCACCTCTCTCTCGCAACTGCCCCCATTGGGGCTCGAGCTGGACTGACGCGCTGGCTCATCACTGCCCTACTTAACAATATCTGCTGGGCTTGGCCAGTGGTTTCTCAGGCCCTAACCCAACTCATATGCTGGGCCCAGCATATGCATATATGGCTGGACTATTTTGGCTGGTTATGGGTTTGTTCCAAGCTGGGGCCTACGTTGAAGTTCAAAACAAAGCTTAGCCCGGCCCTAACCCAGCCCATTGGCATCACTACTTAAGTTCTTAAACGACGCTGTCCAACTATATCAATTGAAAATACAAGCTTCAAATTGTCTTAACAGGTGATGGCTGATGATATTGAGGATATCATAGCTGAGATTGTATATCAAGTCCGTAACAACTGTGTCTCTGGATCTAAGAAGAAGGAAAAATAAAAAAAATTGGATGGGGGACATTTAACATTAGGGTCCGACCTTTAATGTGCACCATTCATTAGGTAGGGCCCACCTTTGACGTTGGTCATCCATCATGTGGGGCCCACCATCAATGTTATTGTCCATCATTTGGGGGTCATCTTCAATATCGACCACCCATCATGTGGAGTCCACCTTTGATGTGGAGTGTCCATTATTTTCCCCACCTTCAATGTGGGTTGCCCATCAAGCAAGGCTCCCCTTGGATGTGGGTCATTCATCATTAGGGGCCAACCTTTGATGTGATTCATCCATCATGTGGGTCCACCTTGATATGGGCAATCATCATGTGGGGCCCCACTTCAATATCTATTGCCTAACAAGTTGGAGCCCAACTGCTGCTGGTCTCGAAAGTGTAAAAGAAATTGGCATAACAAATATGGAAGGAATTTCCAGCACCACCGAAAAACCTAATCCAAACAAGACTTCTCACATCAAATAGCTGATTTGACGATTCTATAGCGTCCCAAACACGTGACAAATGAATGGAATTTTGCTAAAGATGCGTCAGGCTTTGATGTGGACCGTCCATCATGTTGGCCCCACCTTTGACGTAGGTTGTCCATCATGCCAGCCATCTTTGGATGTGAACCATTTATCATCATAGGCCAACATTTAATATGGACCATATATTATATGAGTCCACATTAATATGAGGTCATCCATCATGTGAGTCCCATCTTTGATGTGGACCGTCCACTATGTGAGCCCCACCTATGATGGGACAATCCACTATGTGAGGCCTATTGGGAAAAATCAGCACCGGCAATGGAAGCAAAAGCTGAACGCGCATAATAATGCAAACTCAAATGAGAAACACTATAAAATCAAACCACACATAAGCATTCACCACAAGAGAATCTGAATTTACGTGGAAAAACCCCTCAACGGGTAAAAAATCACGGCACAAAGCGATTCACTATGATAAATAGAAGATTACAGAGATTGACAGCCCACAAGCAAATAAAAAATAGAGAAAACCCAAGCTCTCTCTCTCACAAATCAATCTCCTCTCTTTTTAACGCAATTAGGAAACCTTGGACACTTTAGGATACCATCTAAGCTCGGATACATGCCAAATTTATAGCATGAAATCACAATTTAGAAACGTCTTGCGCGCTACCGCATAGCTACGCAAGAAACCACGTGCGTAGTCGACCGATCAGCCGACCGGTCGGCCATTGCACAAAACAATCTAAGGAAGAAAACCATACATGCTACCTCACTGCTGACCGGTCGCCTGACCAGTCTAGGGCACACGAAAACTATCCAGCGCCTCTTGTGCATCTGGGCCATAACGTGCAGACCGGTCGCTCGACCGGTCTGAGCACCCAAACCATGCACTATTTGAAGGCTATCCAACAATCTCCACCGAGACTTCAAACGTCGAACCAAACCATCATCGCTTCGTTATCTCATCTTCATCATAGCTCCACCTCTTCTCGTGCCTCCATCGACCCCTAACCTTATACTTTCACGCCCTTTTTCCGCTCTTCTCATGTGGCCCTTAGGCACTTGCCACATACGATCAATCATAGATCTCGCTGCCGATCCTGCAGCTCCACCGTGAATTGTGCTCCCGATCAACTTGTAAAGATGGTCACACCTCTGTGCCTTCATACGCACGAGTGCCTTCATAACAACGATCGCGGCCGATGAACATGCACCCTTTCGCCTCGAATGCGCCAAGAGAAATCACATTCATCTTCATCTTCATCTTGGGGACATGCTTCACATCTTTCAGGACTCGTTCGATCCCATCGAACATTCTGATGCGCACCGTACCATTACCCACAACTTTATGAGCGTAGCCATCGCCCGCAAACACCAATTCACCACCATACTCCATGTATGTCGTAAATGAACTCCGTTCAGGACAAACGTGACATGAAGCCCCTGAATCTAGGATCCACTCACTATCGTGAGATCCCTTGCCAGATATAGTCAGAACTTCACAAAGATCACCACCGTCCTCTACAGTATTGGCTTTCTCTCAAGAGGAATTTTCATACCCCTCTTGCTTCAACTTGGGATTCTGACAATCCCCTCTCATGTGGCCTTCCTGACCACAACTCCAGTACTTCACCTTAGCTTTCCCTTTGCCCTTGGCCTTAGATCTCGATTTCAAATATCCTTCACCATACTCAGAATTTATTCCCCTCATAATCAGTGCCTCTAAGGAAAAATGAGAACCCACGTCACCGCTTTTCTTTCTCATCACCTTCAATTGGATGGCTGAGATAACGGTCTCGACATTAATGGTCTTCCTCCCTGCGCACACAGAGTCCCTGAATGACTCATATGAATCTGGAAGAGAATTCAACAGGATGCATACTTGATATTCATTCTTCATTGGTTCATCTATCTCCACCAACTTTCAAACCAGCCTATTGAACGTGCTTAAGTGGTCCTCCACATCCATCCATTTAGCCATCCTCAAGGTAAACAACTGCATCAACAGGTACATGCGATTCTTTAGAGACTTCTTGGCATAAACCTTCTCTAGCTTCGCCATCGTTTCAACCGCAGTCTTCTCCTTCGTGACGTGATAGAGGACATCATCCGTAAGGCTTAACAAGATTGAGGTTCTAGCCTTCTTATCGAGCTTTGTCCACTCATCATCTTCCATAGCCTCAAGTCGCTTTCCAAGAGCTTTATCAAGCCCTTGCTAAACTAAAAGGGATTCGATATTCACCTTCCATAACTTAAAGTTATTTTTGTCGAAAAACTTCTATATGTTGAACCTTGTGCTTGATCCCATCTCCTCGTCTTAAATCTGAATTCTACTCCACCCCAACTTTAGCTTTGATACCACTTGATGGGAAAAACCGGCAGCGAAAGCGAAAGCCGAACGCGCAGAGTAATGCAAGATCAAACCAGAAACACTATGAAATAAAACCACACACAAGCATTCACCACAAGAGAATCGAATTTACGTGGAAAAAACCCTCAACGGGTAAAAAATCACGGCACAAAGCGATCCACTATGATAAACAGAAGATTACAGAGATTAAAGCCCACAAGCAAGGAAAAAACAGAGAAAACCCAAGCTCTCTCTCTCTCTCTCACAAATCACTATCCCCTCTTCCTAACGCAATTAGGAAACCTTGGACACCTTAGGATACCATCTAAGCTCGGATACATGCCAAATTTATAGCATGAAATCCCGATTTAGAAATGTCTTTGTTAAAACTAGAAAAACGCTCGTCAGCAGTTTTTCATGTGTTTCATTGTTCTGGGGAATTCTGAGTATAAAGACATTCATAGACAATCATAAGCAATCACAAAGTGTACACAAAAGAGATATTGCAAGACGAATTTTATTCCAGAGATTCTGAAATATTTTACATTCCAGGCTGTGAACTGGTCACGAACCCTTAATTACATCAATGGATGATCACCCTTGATTAGAAGGTAAAAGTAAATAAATGCATGCATTATAGATAAGTTAAATAAAGCATGAAGAGAGCATAAATGTAAATGAAACAAATCACAAACAACACAAAAGATTTTTATGTGGAAACCCTTGCGGGAAAAAACCACGGCACAAAGAGACAAGATTCCACTATGAATGTAGTTATAAAATAGATGAAATATTAGAGAGAAAGCATGGATAGATCGAGCAAATAATTTAAATCGTCAGGGATTATGGTCTTGAGTTCATAGTCGTATAGACCTATTTATTTTCTTGTTATGGACTGAGCCACGTTTTTAGACAAGTCGGATGTCTATGTTTCATTTTCTTTTGAATTGTCCGGGTTAAAGGACTGTTAGGATTTTATCGAGTGGTGCAACTCTAGGTCATTGACCTCTGGAATACACGAGCATCGAATGTTGGTCGGCACGACCCAAGGCTCGCGCCTGTATTTTTATGATGGGTGACCTTAGGAAGGCACTCCGCAACTTTCTGAACGAGGTTTTTAATTGAGTGGTGCAACTCTGGGCCATTGGCATCTAGAATACACGAGCATCGAAATGTTGGTCGGCATTACCCAAGGCCCGCGCCCGTATTTTTATGACGGGTGACCTTAGGAAAGCACTACGCAACTGCCTCATCAGTTTAACCGATGGACCTGTTGTTGATGGGTAGGGTATCGACTGTCTTTTTGTAATGGCAATCCATAGCATGACGTTTCAAGCTTTGTTAGAACTCTTTTGTTTATGGTTTCTTTTGGTAACCATAACTCTCAGGTTTAGCTTCGGACCTTTATCCGGGATGAATAGAGCTTTGTATAGTAAAGTAAATGTGTTCGTTCTTGGAGTCCGGCGATTCATCTTCGAAAATATTCTTTCTTCTGAGTGCTTTCTGATAATCTATTTGAGATCGGATAAGCTATATCGAGCCAAGATCCTTTAAGGATCTAAGTTCAATGGATTGGATTGGTTGTTTTCGTTGCCTGTAAGTGGTTGAGTATCGAGTCCAATAGGTGCCCGTATATACCATTTTTTTATGAATAATGGGGATCGGTGCCCCGTAGATGTTTAACTCAACCGTTTTATAGCCTGAGTGCATTAGCTTTACCTCAGCGTCTTCAAGATCGCGATTGATTTCATTTAACATTAGTCAATTTCCAAGCCAGCAGGGCACTTCCCAGGGCTGAAAATGACCAAGTAGTGGACCTATTCGCGGTCTAATCGGGGTATTCGATGAATACTGGCGATGATCGTCTTTGAGCAGGGATGCATCATGTCTATGAGGATCACAATGATGCTGGATCCACTCTGACGTAAGTGCGATCGCATTTCATTTCGCTTAGCGTAAGTCGATTTTCGAGTCGACAGGGCACTTTCCAGGGCTAAAAATGACCGAGTACTGGGCCTGTTGACCGCCTAATTAAAGTATTCGAGGGTCCTAAGATAAGATAATCTTATTGCGATGCATGATTATGGTATATCATGTCATAGAGAAGAGAAGTTTCTCTCTCGAGCTCGGTCCAATTCCGCCCGGTTCTCCTCGATTTCGACCGTTTCCAGCTCTTTCGAAAGGATTTTCGGAGTTGCAAAATTGGCTAAGTGCTGGTTCTTTTTCGTTAAAACGCTGTTTTGGGCCATTTATCATCAATCGTTGGAGAATCTGATTTGGGGGATGGAAAGATCTCATCGGTGTGCATCTAAGAGAGGTGGTTTGATCAAAAGCCGATCCCGATCGAAGGCGGGTCGCATGATGGAAGGTCCACCCCTCCAACCAGCGTCCAAGCGCATTGAGGGGAGGATGTGGGTGCATGTGGAATTTTTAAAAGGTTGCTGGGCGCATGTGAGTGATGGTGGGTGCATGTGGCATTTTCAAAAGGTTGATGGGCGCATGTGAGTGATGGTGGGCACATGTGGCCACTTTCCGAGCACATGTGCCCATTCCACATGAAAGATGGAGGAAGTGAAGATGTTCCGGGCGCATGTCATGTTGCACATGCGCCCAAGACCTAGTAGTGGGCGCATGTCACCCTATAACTTAGTGAATTTTTTGTGTTTTCTGGCATCCCAAAGAGTGGGCGCATGTCCCATGGAGACTTGATGCATTTTGCATCTCTCGGCGAGTAGAAGTGGGCGCATGTCCCTCTGCAAAATGAAAAAAGTCCCAATACTTAGAGAATTTTAGGATTTCTCCCTTTGCACTTGGTTCCAACGGGGGATATCCCTTTCCGGCGAGGGATTCCAGCGAGGGAAACTATCCGACGGTAGTGCAATTTTGGGTTCCGGTGGGGAAATCCCTTTCCAATGAGGGATTCTGGCGAGGGCATCTGGCGAGGGATAACGGAGCAGGCACATGTACCTCTTGCGTCGCTCTGATGTCAGAAGGGGATGATGTCGATGCTTGTCATCAGGCGGACTTGCTATTTATAGTAGTGCAATCGGGTTCGGGTTTGATCCGACGGGTATTTCCCGGCGCATGTGTTTCTGGAACGTTTTCTGGCTCATATGCTGGGCGGAAGTGGTAAATGCAAAGGTTCGGGCGCATGTCATTTCAGGCCGAACGCATGTCATTTTCAAGCCGGGCGCATGTCATTTTCCGGCAGGTTTTCCGGACTGTTTTCGAAAAGTTTTTCGAATTGTCTTCTTTCAAACATAGGCTGTGGGCGCATGTGGTCTTAGGATGGACGCATGTCCCTCTTGAAAATTTTCACTTCTCCCACTACTTAACCAAATTTCAGATTCTGCACTTTGTGAGAGAAAAACAGCTTCCAGACTTAGATTTTTTCAGGGTTTGGCTTCGACGGGAGACCTCCGAAGGACAGCTACCTTTTCTGGGGTTGTGGTCACTGACGCCAAGTCACTTTTAGGTTGGAATCGACCTCCTGAATGAACGAGATGAGGTGTAGAGGTCCAGATGTTGTAAATTTTGGTACTTCCTTACTAATTTGGAGCCTCCGGGTCGGTTATTTGTATAGGAATATTTTTTCGAGAAGCGCACACATAGGAATACGCGCCATAGGGACTTTAAACTTGCTATTTAAGGGTTTTAGGGTGCTCCGAATCATTTTGGTGGTGGTACGGATGTCCAAATCGACTCTGAAATGGTACCTGTAGGCTTTCACACCCTTTCGATCGTCTTCGAATAGGGGCAAAACTCATTTCGAGGTGCATAGGTAAAGATATGTGCCACGTGACTTTAAAACTTGCAGTCTAAGGGTTTTGGGATGTTCTGGATCATTTTGCGGTGACCCGCATGTCCAATTTTGCTCCGAAACACTGTTTGCAGGTTTGGCTGCTACCATGTGGTTAGGTTGCACTGGCATTCTTTGGATGTTTCCGATCTCGAAACTGATCCAAATTGTTGTAGATGGACCGCTGGGTGTTGTTTTATCATGGGTGCAAATTTGAACCCTAACAATCTTACACACTACCTCGTAGCTACGCAAGAAACTGCGTGCGCAGTCGACCAGTTGACCATTGCACAAAATAGTCCGGGGAAGAAAACTACACATGCTGCCTCACTGCCGACCGGTCAGAGCCCCCTGCAGACCGGTCTACCGACTGGTCTAGGGCACACGAAAATTGTCCAGCGCCTCTTGTGCATCTGGGCCATAACGTGCAAATCAGTCGCCCGACTAGTTTGAGCACCCAACCCGTGCACTGTTTGAAGGCTCTCCAACAAGGCCTTCTTTAATACGGACTATATGATAGAGCAGGGCTTAACATGTACCATGAGAGCTTCTTTAATATGTATTGGGAAAGAGATAAGTAGAAAAGTAACAACGTGTAACGACCCGAGATTTTCGACTCTCGTGTATAACACGACCGCCGAATTCCCAAGTAATTTATGGAATAACTAATTTGTCAAATAATAAAATATAGCATTCAAGCATAATGGCGGAAACAATTATCATCTTATTCTATCAAACTTACTACGTCATGATCAATGTTTAAATAAGGGAACCAACCAATATCCATACTGATTAATTAAAATACAAAACCATGTCTTCTCTTGAAGACTTATTACAATTCCATAAATGTATCAACTATTCAAAGAAATATTTAATAAATGAAAATATCAACTAAGTTTCTCTAACATCATCATCCGCCATGTGATCGTAGAACCATCGAACTCTTTTCCTTGAAAATCGAGTTCATTACCTGGATCTTCACCTACATCATCTAAATTGTGTTTGGGATAGCGTTAAACGCTATCATAGTGGGGAATATTTCCTCTAAGACAATCAAGAATAATAATAACGGTACAGAGTAAACGCAAGCAGTATATTATCATTTAATCAAATCAAAACAACGAACTAAAAATCTTTCTTAATGCGATGCATAGAATGCATGCTCTGGCTAAGGCACCCTGGCTAGAATCACAATACATGAAGTGGGAGACTCCCTATTACGACTTCATGCTAGCCACTAGTCACCAGAGGTTCCTGGTGTTAGTGCACTTTTCCGTGGCATACTAGTGCACCCTGTTTGTCAATCACTTACGTCAGTGAGTCTAGTGTCGGTTGAGCCCAATGAAAACGAAGACCGAAGACTCAAGACGGACCGGCTGCATCAAGGAAGAAGTCTCAGATAAATGTGATGCCTTGGTGCCTTAACCTTGACCAAAACCCAACCCCTTTGTATCCTTGATGACCTTGACCATATTAGGAACCATTCTGTCATCACAGATAGGCCCTAGGTGTCCTTTTTTATCACCCTAACCTTGGCCAAATAGGGCAGGCTGAAGATAGAAGAGTTCAGCAATTTGGAGAAGGGATCCAGGCTGGTCCGACTGGTCAAGACCGGTCGGCCAGCAGCTTTGCTGCATATGGAAATGACAGCCGACCGGTCAAGACCGGTCGGCCTTCACAAGAGAAGGGAAACAGCAAGGTGGGCTGACCGGTCATGATCGGTCGGCCAGTTTTGGCTTCTTGCATTGTTCAGCCATCCAGCAAGGGGGACCGACCAGTCATGACCGGTCGGCCTGGCACATTTTGGCTATCCAGCAAGGGGGTCCGACCGGTCATGACCGGTCGGCCCATGTATTTGGCCTGTGCTTGTGTCTTCCTTCAGTAGGGGAGTCCGACTAGTCATGACCGGTCGGGACAGGTCGGCTTAGAGCCGTTTTATGCCCGTTTTCTTACCGTTGGGACTCTCTTTTCCTACATATAGAGCTCCGTTTTTTGGCATTGTAGGGGGGGTTCTTGAGGGAGTAAAGCCACCATTGAAGGAGATCTTTTGAGGCTCATTCCTTGACCTATGCAAGGCATCTTCCTTGTGCTTTAACACAAGATTAGAGCATTCCAAGCTCATGAAGAAGATGACCTCCATCCCCTCTTGATCTCTAGAGTTTGGAAGCTTCTTGATTGGCAAATCCTTGTCCAAAACTCTATGATGAGATCGTTGTAGGTAAGAGACTCTAGGCAAACCATTCCCACTAAGTTGTAGAGCTCTTAAACCTATCCTCCTAGCACCTTGGGCATTTCAAGGCATCGCATGCTAGGTGTTTGATCGAATGTGGCTGAGACATTGGCGACGCAACGGCGATATGATCGTGGGAGCAAGGGAAGCTGATTGAAGCACGGGAGAGCGGAGATCAAGCAACCCAATCCAGTGCTAAACAAGGGGCTCATCCGACAAGTAGGTTGTCTTATTTGAGAATCCATTTTAAAGTTTGTTTTTCGAACTCGACCTGGGGACGTTAGTCGTTCCTTGGCCCGTCAGCCGGGCCTAAACTAAGTCTCCAAGGGGGAGCCTCCGACACGGGAGTAAATGTGCGATTAGGTTGAGAGTTAGCCTATGTCTAAAACTCCGGATACGGTTGAGAGGTGAACCGACAAAACCTCCGTGTAAAGGTTGAGAGGTGAACCTCATTTAAAACCTCCGATAGTGAATGCCGGTGTGCTCAAAGGGGTTGAGTACTTGAACCGGGAGTGGAGTAGACACGTAGTCGAACCACTATACATCCTTGTGTTTGTGATTGTTCTTGAGCACATTCATATCTTCACATTGTTAGTTTTATTACTTAATTATGCATGTTTGATAGGAATGTATGCTAGGCACTTTTTAGACATCCCCACACAAGATGTACCTTCACTACTTGTGTAGACTTGAGCTCATTGATCCACTCTCATAAGTCTACACAAGATGCATAGGTTAGAAGCTTAATTCGTTCAATCATTTAATTACCTTTGCATGCTTAGACTAGGATTGTTTAGTGCATATCTTTTGCTAGTCTTGTGATTGGACCCACCTAGGCTTGGAAGCCGAGGTGTTCTTGCTTACATAGCTTATTTTGTTACATTGTGAAAGCAGGCGAAAGGAATTTCATAGGTCCTATTCACCCCCCCTCTAGGTCCATAGACATATCTCCAAGTGTCTCTATAGGCGGTAAAACTGCAATTTCACCTGGGACGCACAAGCCCATAGTTTTGCCCGACCACGTGAGAAACGAGACGCTCATAGCCCAAATCTACACGTGACAGTGTACGGGAGAAGTAGGACGCTCTAGCCTATTCTCAATTCCGTATACCCACATGGAGCCAAGTGAATGCATGACTTTAGTTTCACCTTTATTTAAGTGTTTTCGCATACAACCGATTTAAATAAAACTCAATGGTCACTATGGGGAGTCGCAAGCAACCCAGCATAGGCCGATAGCACGGGATTAGTGTCCATAGCACCAACCCCGGCTCATGAGAAATTGTATACCATTAGTGTCCACTCATTGTCCCGTTTTATAATTTCATTATGTCCCAATAAGCCAATGTTATACATCATGACCAAATTCATTAAAATACTCATGTAATGTAAATGGATCCAATCAAGCATCATGTACATGTAAGGATCTATTGACAAACAATCACTTCATTCTCTTAGTTAAGTCAAGAGATATTCTTCCATCATGGACACCTCTCACGGGTTTCATCTCTCTATATCGAATAATTTTACCAACTTACGGACAAAGAGTATACAATAATGGAATGTCTATATGATGATCTTATACACATATTTCATATATATCATAATATGAAAACCAATATTACTTGTAACACATAGACTAAGAAAATAAGGGCATAGATTTCACAAAGATAAATAACACAAATATACATGCTTCTTAGAAAAAAAATCTAAACAAGGAATCACATTATTATATAATGATATTTATTACAAATCCTACATTAAACTTCATGTTATATGGATTAACAATTCAAAACAAAATAACCTCACATGCTACAAAAGAAACTTATAATAATCGTGATATTATTAATGAAAGGCTTGAAGGAAAATCCTCACCTTAGGATGGACTTAGAAGAGGGTTGTAGAAGATCCTAGCTACTGGAAAAATATGAGAAAGAACTCCCTTCTCTTCTCTCTCTCTCTCTCTCTCTCTCTCTCTCTAAGGCATGGAGGCTAGGGTTAGGAGAAGGATTTGGAGGTGCGTAGTAGAAATATGGTGAGTGATGTGCACGCGAGGTCTTGTGTAACAACCTCTTGAGGTGGGTTTCTCAAATCTCAATATTCGGATGATCTATGATCAATTTTAATCCGTTTATCTTATCAAGCTCGAAGAGTAGAGTCAGAATATGTAAATTTCTTGATGATCCACATTCTAGATTGGCCGATCCTTGAAAATGGCCCGACGGGTGCTAAAATGGGCTAGATCTCAATTAACGGTCTACACTTGATGATCAGGGCCCAAATTTTGAAAAAATATGTAGTCATGATATGAAAACAATTGTACAAAGTTTAATGGTTGATTGATGGTGAAAAATGCCTAGATCTGAAATTCCAACTTTTGGCAGAAAAGAAAGGTGCTATCTTTGTGGTTCAACGGTGTAGGATTATAGATCGAGGTCCAAATTTTGTGTAAACTCGTAGTCATATGAGTATAATAGGTGGTCCAAATTTGAAAAGCGATTGATGATGAGAAGTGGGTAAATTGAAAGGTTCAGATTTAAAAAGAGTTGGTAACTCGTTAATTTCTATAACGAGATAACTTCGCGCATAAGAAAGAGGATTATCAAGGTGGGGCACTCAAATTGCACTATTGGTCCATGATAAAGACAATCCAATTCACTCATATGAAGAAAGATATTCGACTACGACTAACCATCTACTTTCCTCACTCGATGGACATGAAAATCAAGGGTTAAGGGGCTGATTTGATAATTTGACCACTTCTATTATGATTTAAGGGCTGAAATTTGACGTGTATGGTTAATCTGTGCCCAAAAGCTTAAATCCAGGGTTTTGCGTGAAAGTGATCGTCAGAAACTATAATACTTAAAAATGGCATCTTAACTTAAGTTTAACTAATGGCATTTTCGTAATTATCTAATAAGTGCGTGATTTTTGAAATCTGATCTTTCTACGATGTTTATGGGATCATTCTAAGCAACTTTTGTAAAGGGTCCCCTATCGGATCTCCTACCAATGTCCCGCTATTAGCAAATCAACGGTAAATGCACGATAATTAATAAAAAAATAAATTAAAAATGAATTTAAAAAATTTTTCAAATAAATCTTGAAAATCTAGGGCGTTACACAACACAAAAAGCTAAAAGAAAATAACTTAATAAGATAAGTAGCTTTTAAAAGCTAAGTTACTTTTCAATGGTACTTACCAAACTAGCTTAAGCGCCAAAATTAACTTAATGACTTAAATTCAGTTAAAAAGTAACTTATTTGGTAGTATCCAAACAGGCTCTAAATGACAATCTCCAAACTCAACACTTTCAATCTAAAAATACTGTCCATAATAAATTATTTAGATGAGATGCTTCCAGAGTAAATCCATTAGGTCTCGTCAATGAGCCTAAACTGGTTTATGATGATAAAAAAATAATAATAATAATACAGAGACGTTCTTTAAAAGTGTATGTTCTCAAAATAATGGGCTTTATTGATTATTTACGACTCACCCCATGTAAAAAAGATTAATATTAATACCATACTAAACTAACTTGCAATATCATTCAAACCTTTTATTTTGAATTATAACATAGATAAGATAGATTATAATATCAAGAAATTGATAAACCAGCTAGTTATGAAAAAGAAAAAGCAAAAAAAAAAAAAAAATTGTATGAGAGGCTCAAATTATGGAAAAGCATATGCCTACTAAAACTTATAAGAAAATTAAAAATACCCCACATAGAGGACATAGAAGGAAAATAAGCTTTCTCATGTGAACCCTAAAATACCTAGCACCGAACTGACCGATCGAGTCTAAAAGTTAACATGGACTATATTGCTGCTTGCGGTAAACCTAGTCATATTAAGAAGTATTGTAAATCATAATTAGTCAAACAAAAAGAGTAAGGAACGGGTAATCTGCAAGCATTAGTGATTAAATGTTTATTTGTTTTCTTAAACACCCAGTGTTTGGATTCAAGAGCCGTTACTCATATTTGTACTCCAATGCATGTGTTCAAAGAACTGAGAATGTCGAATGAAGGAGAAGGCTATCTGCAATTGTCGACTGATGCCCAAGCCAAAATGCAAGGAATTTGAACCGCAGAAGCTATAATTGGAGGGCATCGTTTTATCTTAAGAAGATTTTTTATTCATAATTGTTATAGAAATTTGATTTTCATTTTGAAATTTATTTTAGATAGTTATACTTTTTATTTGGGGAATAAAGTATTTACCTATCTAAATGATACGTTCATTACAAAAGGTTTATTTTTTATCATTTTAATTTTTTGAAAAGGTTTTATTCTTTATATCTATTTGACATACATAACATGTTAGATCCCAGATCCCACCTGGAAGTCCCTATCTGGTGGGCAAACTTAAGTCTCTATGTTGGTTCACTGCCGTTTCAAAGATTGTAACTACATGAATGGCACAATGGTATGGCAATTCAAGTCATTTAAATCGTTGACCCAGCAGGTAGTCAGGTGTATCCCAAAAGATAAACCAGAGAAGATGATACGAACCATCTTATTTGCACTGGGTCTTTGGCCCACTCACTATTTTATTGGTAATCATCTATTTAATAGATGTTGAATTAATGGTTAGGATTTGTTGAAAAGTATGATTTTAGATATGTTTGTTATCTATTAACAGTGTGCCAATAATTTGAATCCCCTGGAGAGCCACACATGGGTGCCATATTCCAGGAGAATGCATCACTGCCATTTTCTAAATGATGGTAAACTATCATAGGAGTCTTTTTTGAGTTTTTTTCTTTTAAACACACATCAATAAAACCTCCAATTATGTTAGGCAGCCCCCTTAATTGTTCCTTGATTCATGGCTTGTATATTAGCAGATATCTTATTACATATATTTAGGCTTAGAATTAGGATTATGTTTAGGCCTAATTTCTGTACATGTCATTTATTGTCTTTTGTAACATCTGTTTATACCTCAGTTGAGATGAATATAATTATTCAATTTCTGAAACCTTACATGGTATTAGAGAGTCTCACGACTTAAATCGTTCTGCATCTATTTTCTTTCTTTCTTTTTTCACTCGAGTAGAGGCTCTGCCTCCTCCTAAGTCTTCTTCAGCAGCTTTTATCGTATTTCACGTATGATAGTATGATAATTGATTACTTTCCATAGGAGTTGATTTAACCATTGACCATAAAAATAATAATAATAAAAAAAGATGCTTTTCTGGTTGACTTTGTAGATATGAAAACATTATTCATTGAAAGTAAGATCTAAATCGTATATTATATGGGCCCTAAAATGGCCATATGATTTAATGGTAGGCCACTTATGGCATTTGATATAAATCACCCAAATCATGGGCTAAAACAGTCCGTTGACAGCCTTATTGTATTTTCACAGGAGCATAATGAAAATTTCACTTATTTCTACATAGTCAGCAACAAAAACAACATTTATGGTTAAGGTCAAATTTAATGTTCATTGTCCCCTCTAATAGAAATTAAGCGCTAGTATTTATTGTTCGAGTATGTTACTGTGGAAAACTTCTTTGTTTTCAAGTATTTGGAATTTGAGGATGCTGAAGTGAGTGAAGTCTTTACTTCCTATGATGCAGTTCTTATAAGTTGAAGTAACCGAGGTTGAGCTTGACCACTTGAGGATAACAAGGCTCATGAGTATTTTATTTTTACCAGAGTAAATTTGACCGAATCCAGATCGTTTGCTTTAACCGAGCAGAGAACTTCAACTGTTGCCTTTGTGATTGGCCAGCTCACGCTGAGCTCTGATAGTGTCATGGTGTCATTGTGAGCTGGCCCAATCACAGATGTGGGAAACAGGATTTTCCTACTTGGTCAAAGCGGACGATCCGGATTCAATTTGATCTCATGAAAAAGGGGCGCGGATTTCCTGCGAAAGCCTTGTGCAGGAATTTCCTGCGCTGGTAACCAAGGTGGGGCCCACAGTGATGTTTTTTGATGAATCCACCCCGTCCATCCGTTTTGGGAACTCATTTTAGAACATAAAAACAAAAATGAACCGGATCCAAGACTCAAGTGGGCCTCACTAAAGGAAAAGGTGGGTAGGTAAATTACTACCGTTGAAACCTCCCTGGGGTCCACAGTGATGTTTATATGACATCCATACCGTTCATAACGTCACTACTACTGGGATGAACTGGAAAAACAAATAATATCCTGATTCGAAACTCATGTGGCTTCACAAATATTTCAACTGTGGACGTTCAAATCTCACGTTTTCGGCCCACTTGAGTCTTGGATCCGGTTTATTTTTATTTTGATATCCTAAAATGAGCTCCCAAAACGGATGGACGGTGTGGATTTATCAAAAAACATCACTGTGGGCCCACCTTGGTTCCCAGCGCAGGAAATTCCTGCGCAAGGCTTTCGCAGGAAATCCGCGCCCATGAAAAAGTAAGAACTTGTCAGTCATGCTCAGATCAAGTGTAAAGGTACAATACTGAGCATAAAAATGATGGTCATTGGGCAATACTGAAAAGTGAGGTAGTTATTTGTAGTATTGTAAAAAGGGGAGGTGAGTATGTCAAAAACTCAAATTGGACGGATCTCTCTTTACGGACCATACAAGACAGTCTCACTTCCAAACGCTGTAACTGCAATCTGATTCTCTGCCGGATTGAGATTGATGGAGAGCCCAGACGCCACCAGAACCGCCATTAGAAAGGGCAGAAAACCAAAGCAAGGAAAGGGTCTGCAGCTCGACGATAGCTGGACAGTCAAGGCCCTCGATGTGGACAGAGATC
Source organism: Liriodendron chinense (assembly GCA_003013855.2). Taxonomy (NCBI): domain Eukaryota; kingdom Viridiplantae; phylum Streptophyta; class Magnoliopsida; order Magnoliales; family Magnoliaceae; genus Liriodendron; species Liriodendron chinense. The sequence continues at coordinate 4,110,884 of PVNU02000637.1, read as the reverse complement.
TTCCACAACCACACCTCGAAAACCCATCTCTATCTCTCTCTTCTCTTTCTTCTACTCATCAATACACACCCAATTCAAGAACAATACCCATCTCTCAGTTCATCCAAAAAACCCCACAAACAACCCCGAAGCGTCGCAACTCTGGTGGTTTCTCTTCGGATCGACCGACCCAAGTCGCCGAGTCTCCCAAAATTGATAAATCCCAAGTGGGTTCTTCTTCTCATGGCGAGGAAGTGGAAGAGAAGGAGAAATTGAGCGAGGGGTACCTCTCGGAATCCACAAGGGGTTCGAATACACGGTTAGCAGAAGCTTCGGATTCATGTAAGGAAATTGTTCATGTTGTTGGTAGATTGGAAGAGCTTAAGTTGGGTGTTGAAGAACCTGAATTGTCGGAAGAACAAAGGAGAATCAATGACCAGTTGCAGGAGGATGAGGTATTTTCGTCTGAGCTTCACTTTTCTTTCTATGAATTTTCAAACGCTGTGAAATACCAAACCGGAACTTGTTTGCATGGGTATGGAAATAAGACATTGGTAGGTTGGTCATATGATGAATTGAATTGCGATCGCTTTTTGTCTCAATTATTAAGAATTTGAATCTAACTGCTTGGTGATAATTTGTGTACCCAATTTGCTGTCCTCGATAGTGTTATTGGATAATTGCTCATATATGGCAACAGCATTTCAATGAGTAGGAAGATTGGAAAGATTTGTGCATTTGCAAGCTGTAAGGTAGTGGAATAAAGCTTGGAGGTTTACTAATTATACATGCATGTTGAACCGTACACATCCACACACAAGCACATGTGCAAATATGAATCACATGCATGAGATCTGAGCTTTCTTTAATGCTGGAAATAATGTTTAGATCTTCTGCCTGAACAATTAGATAATTTCACTCTTTCGGTGGGGCACAACATACAAAGTAAATGACGGTAAACTTTTTCCTAGCCATTCATTTGTTCAGCTCACCTGATGAAAAGCTCAAATCTCACGTGCAACTCACATTGTGACACATGGGCTCACATGTGGAATTAGCGGAGCTCTGAAACCCATCTTGATTTTCCGTCATTTATCTTCTTGTTCCAATGAAAGGGCAAGTCCTAGGGCAGTGTGTTTGGATGCTCAATTGAGTTGAACTGCAGTACATGCAACTCAGTAAGGAGCTAATGTCCAAGCAGGAGCGGTGCCATTTTAATTCATGATGATGACTAAACCCATAATTGCATTTCCATGTGGTGTCAAGTTGGACTTAAAACGATCATGATGGTAACTTGGAGACTAGTCCCTCATTATGAATGGAATGATACTAATTCCACATTGACTATTTCCGCTTTATCGAGTTGACTTATTGCAGTTCGTTGTGATTGAACATCCAGACGTGCCCTTCTCACATAGAACAGGTGAAGGATGACTCTGTGGAGGGCCTGAATTGCACGAATTCGGGTTGGAGGGGCCCTGATTGGGCAAAAACATCCTTAATGGACTATAGCTTGTAACAATCATAACTTAGTGATCCGTTATCTATTCCGTGCATATAATATCTATTGGAAAGCTATCGACGAGCTCTATACCCTAACCGCTCACCCAAGGTTTATTCGACCTTCAAATGGCTTCGCAAAATTCTTTTCATTTTAGGGGTCAAATTAGACTTTTAATTTAAAACTTACTCCTTGTAGTAAGTTCTCTTTTTTTGCTAATTTAGGGTTTTAATTGACAAGCTCTATACCCTAGCCAATCATCCAAGGTTTATTCAACCTTCAAATGACTTTGCAAAATTCTTTCATTTTAGGGGTCAAATTAAAACTTACTACTTGTAGTAAGTTCTCTTTTTTTGCTAATTTAGGGTTTTAATCAACGAGCTCTATACCTTAGCCGATCACCCAAGGTTTATTCGACCTTCAAATGGGTTCGCAAAATTCTTTCATTTTAGGGGTCAAATTAAAACTTACTACTTGTAGTAAGTTCTCTTTTTTTTTTGCTAATTTAGGGTTTTAAAAGTCTGGTTATGGTCCAAAGTCATTGTTTTGGTTATATAAGAGTTGCTTATGAGTTTGGCTAGGTTTAGTATCTTTATTAGTTCAAATGATTTTTACTATTTCAGGAAATTTTCTTATTTCAAGTTAGGGGTTTAGGGTCTCTTTATAAGGCCATTAGATTCTTGTAATTAGCACTTTTCATTCAATAATATCCATTTTATTTTCATTCTTAGAGATTTTCTCTTTCCTCATGGTTTCAAGGGCTATCTATTCTTGAGAGGAAGGCATCAATCTCTTCTCTTTCTCGACACACCCGCTACGTTACCTTTGCTTGCGAAAGACTAGATCTGTGGTTAAACAGAAATCCCTTCATTTTTTGCCAATTTGCGAAGGGAAAACAGCTATCAGATCATTCACTATGTACTACATTCAGAACAAAATGCATATTCAACTTAGTGATTTTTCGGATATAACATTGGTCTTGACTTGTTTTTTTTAGGAACTATATCCTTCCAATTCTATACTGAGCAAGGTTTGGAGTACCGGAAGAAACTGGCATGTGTTGCCCTATACGGACGGGCCTGGAATAGGGCAACATGGGGTTATACAACCAGGTCTCAGTTGTGAACAATATAGCATACACCAAAATCGACTTTCAATCCATGATACTGAGCACATTGGTCTAGAGCCCATCATCTTTTCCCTTGGCCCTTTCATTTCACTATAGATCTATTGGACAGAGGTTACTGAAAATTGGCCCCTTCTTTGTGTTCGAGTTTACATGTCTTGTGTAAACTGGCTGTGTTCAAGGAATATTGTAAGTCTCTTGCCTGTGCTACACGTTCGTGCTGAAACCCCTCCTCTCAGTTGGGACCATCTGTCTGGCCATCTTCAGTTCCAATTTAAGTCCCTCGTTAGATACTCTCTGTTATTTTCTTTTTCTCTCGTATCACTTAGTTCTGGTCATGACATTGCATTCAGCTTTCTGAATGTTCGTCGATGGTAGTAGTTGACCTAGCATTTGGCAGGAACACAGGGCCTATTTGGATTGAGGATTACCAAAGCAATGTAATGGAAAAGTGCAATGATTACAAATTCCTTTGCTTTTCTGTGGAAAACATCTGCATTTGACCGAGGATTTCTCTGTTTGGTTTATTGACATTAAAATCGTAATGATGGCACTTTTCCTTTACTTCAGTGTCAAATCATCAAATCCATGCACTGATGTGCCTATTAGGATTCAAGATTTCCATGGCAATGCAATGGAAAAGCACAATGATTACAAATTCCTTTACCTATTTCCTGAAAACATCTCCATTTGACTGATATTGCTGCGTTTAGTTTCTCGGTGGTAAAATCATAATGATGGCACTTTCCATTACTTACCATGGTAATTCCCAATCCAAACAGGCCCTTTTATTGTGGGTTTTCGACCAATCACCAATCAAATACATCAATTCCGGTTGCCTTCTAACTCTTGTCTGATCTGTGTTTGTAGTTACTGGCATTGGATGCTATTTATGGGGACAACATTTTTATACTTGACGGAAAAGGAGGTCAACGATCTTTTCAGGTTTATCTATACATGACCAGTTCCATATACAATATATAAGGAAGCATTTAACATCCGTATACCGGTTTTTTTGGCAGATCTATATACATATTGAAGTTCCTGACGATTTTACTGCTGGTCAAGCAAGACCGGACGCGGCTTCGGTGGATCCCTAACCGTAGGGCCTACCGTGATTTATGCGCCTTACATCCACGCCGTCCATCCGTTTTTACCGCTCATTTTGGGCGATAATCCAAAAAAATGAACCAGATCCAAATCTCAGGTGGATCATACCACAGGAAACAGTGGTGATTGACCATTAAAAACTAGGTTGGGTAACAAGTAAACATTCTGGTGGCAACCAAGAAGTTTTTAATGGTGAATATTCAATCACCAGTTTTTCCTGTGGTGTGGTCCACCTGAGATTTCGATCTGCATCATTTTTGGATGATGCCCTAAAATGATCCGTAAAAACAGATGACAGCATGGACATGATCCATATACATCATGGTGGGCCCCAAAATCAGGGATCCCCCATGGTCACGCCTAGCAGACCCGCTTCTGGATGTGGGCCTCATCACAAGAAGCTACGGACCGGAATTTACCACAACAATGGGTTACACGAAGCCCGCACAACAAGATTTGTAAGGCCCATTGTAATGTTTGTGTTGATGTCCCCTCCACCTGTAACATCAGCCCAGTGAATGAATCCATATATTTGAGTTGTAATGTAACAAAGGTGTTACTAGGCTATTAATCAATTATTCACATAGCACATTAATAATACCCAAAACATTCTAATTATAAGTTGCATCATTGAATCATATTGAGTGATTCAAATTGTCCAAACATTTGCCTAGTAAATCAATAGTTAAAAAATATTGGCAGGTTGCTATTTTGTGATCCTTATGCTTGTGGCTCGCCAAAAATTCAAATTTCATTATTTTTTATGAAAGTATATATTTAAATAGGTTATTTTAATCATTTTATCAAAATTCGCATATGTATACTAAATTTTGAATATTAAAATTGATTTAGTAATCAGATATAAGTTTTTGTAAATAGACTACAAATTTCAATACATTCCAATTATAAGTTACTAAAAAGCATTGAGGATTCAAAATACCTTCATTGTTATTTGAATTCCAATGCACTCAAAAGTCAAGCTCCCAAATGAGCCCTTAAGGTCAACATAAGTTGGATTATGTTGATATTTTGTGCTTTCCCTTCATGGGATGGTAATCACCCTCTGAGACAGTGTATTACATATAAATAAGATTTGAGTGGTGGTAGCCATTTTGATGTAGGACGGGTCGCTGACTATTTCATGGGCCAGATGGACCAAAAGAAGACCGGACGGGGCCGAAAGTGATCCGGACCGTCAGGACCGTGAATCGGTCGTATCTCACAATCCGGAATGAGTTACGGGACGTATAATATATCAATTTGGGGTAGCTCGAGCTACTTTAGCCAACCAACCCCGCTATGCCGGGTTGCCCAATCCGGAATCGCGAGAATCGACCGTATCGACGGTCATTAGGCTAGTTTATTTTCGTTTTTACTATTTATAGTAAGTTTTAATTCGATCATAACTTTGCATCCGTATGGTTTTAGAGTTAGTGCCCAACATGAAAAGGGCTTAGAATATTCGTAGAACAGCGTGGTTGAGGCCGTTTGAAAACTTTCTATTTTTGGCCGAAAACCAAGAGTTCTAGTAGGATTGAACGACTTCTATAAATAGTAAGTTTTATTTATAGTAAGTTGCGTTTTCTAGGAGTTTTAGTTGGAGTTGGATTTTGATACTTTACCTAGGGTTTAGTTTCCTATTTATATGCATTGTAATTCCGTTTTTATTCATTCAATTATCAATTATTCAATTATTCGGAATTTATTTCCTCTTTTTATCTTTTATTTCTTCTCGTGGATTCGAGAAACTATCGGTTAGGGAGACGGTGATCGACCTACCACGTCCTCCCTGCGTCATTGGTATCAGAGCCAGGTTCTTCCTCAGGACGATGACCTCTAATGAAGGGATGGATCCTCATCCTAAGGACGGTGCTCCAAGGGACTATCTAACGGCGACAGCTTTCGAAGCAGCGCAAGGGAGAACCGGTTGATCCTGCAAGGTATATACGCAACCCTCGACCAGATTGCAGCATCGCTAGCTCCGCTTCGAGCCCAAGGCGACCAACAACCACCAACCATTGCTATACGGGACAATCATGTTGTCCGTAGAGACACCCCAGGTGGATAATCGTAGGGCTACACCAGACGATTCAGAACCAAGCGATGATGAGGTCGAAGACATTTTGGTACGACGACCTGCGCTAGGGATATGAGCGTACAGAGGCATCGGGCAGCTATTCCCAGCTTTAATGACCAAAGAGGCGATGGCTGGCAAGGCGAGCGAACTTCACTAATGGAGTGCAGACAGAGTAAACATGTTAAATTACCGGTTCACAGGCCTACAGTGACCGTAGAAGGCCCATACATGGCGTAGCAACTCTTACTCGATCCTGCGACTTACAATTTTTAATAAAGTCTCGAATACGTAGCCGAATCTAGATCCAACATCAACGTTTTTACTCGACTCATTTTGGGCGATCAATCCAAAAAAATGAACCAGATCCAAATCTCAGGTGGATCATACCACAGGAAACAGTGGTGATTGTCACCATTAAAAACTAGGTTGGGTAACCAAGTAAACATTCTGGTGGCAACCAAGAAGTTTTTAATGGTGAATATTCAATCACCAGTTTTTCCTGCGGTGTGGTCCACCTGAGATTTCGATCTGCATCATTTTTTGGATGATGCCCTAAAATGATCCGGTAAAAACAGATGACAGCATGGACATGATCCATATACATCATGGTGGGCCCCAAAATCAGGGATCCCCCATGGTCACGCCTAGCAAGACCCGCTTTCTGGATGTGGGCCTCATCACAAGAAGCTACGGACCGGAATTTACCACAACAATGGGTTACACGAAGCCCGCACAACAAGATTTGTAAGGCCCATTGTAATGTTTGTGTTGATGTCCCCTCCACCTGTAACATCAGCCCAGTGAATGAATCCATATATTTGAGTTGTAATGTAACAAAGGTGTTACTAGGCTATTAATCAATTATTCACATAGCACATTAATAATACTCAAAACATTCTAATTATAAGTTGCATCATTGAATCATATTGAGTGATTCAAATTGTCCAAACATTTGCCTAGTAAATCAATAGTTAAAAAATATTGGCAGGTTGCTATTTTGTGATCCTTATGCTTGTGGCTCGCTAAAAATTCAAATTTCATTATTTTTTATGAAAGAATATATTTAAATAGGTTATTTTAATCATTTTATCAAAATTCGCATATGTATACTAAATTTGAATATTAAAATTGATTTAGTAATCAGATATAAGTTTTTGTAAATAGACTACAAATTTCAATACATTCCAATTATAAGTTACTAAAAAGCATTGAGGATTCAAAATACCTTCATTTGTTATTTGAATTCCAATGCACTCAAAAGTCAAGCTCCCAAATGAGCCCTTAAGGTCAACATAAGTTGGATTATGTTGATATTTTGTGCTTTCCCTTCATGGGATGGTAATCACCCTCTGAGACAGTTGTATTACATATAAATAAGATTTGAGTGGTAGCCATTTTCATTTCACTATTATTTCCAATGATGTGTGGTCCATTTGAGTTTTAATCTATTTTATTTTAAGCTCACTATGACAAGGAGAAACTATGAATGAAATAGTTTTCATGGAGATATTGTGATGACCATTATATGACATTTTTTACATGGGGCGTTTTTTTTTATTTTTCTAAGTTAGTAATGCAACACACCCAACCTGTTAGTTGGGCAAAGCACCCACTTGGTTAGTGGCACGATGCAACCACACACTAGTGCGGTCAGTGTGTCTCCTTAGTGTTGGGTTAGGAGCCCCGCAGCGGAAGCAATCAAAGCAGGCGAGGAACACATCACAATAGCAATCAACAAGTAAATCATCACACACAAGAAGGCAATCCGATTTTACATGGAAAAACCCTCAAGGTAAAAATCCACGGCACAAAGCGACACCAATCTACTATGAATCAGAAATTGCAAGAGATTATAGAAAAAAAAAAAAAAAAAAACCTTGATCATAACCCACAAGAGAAACCCCAAGCTACCCAAAGCTAATTCTCACATGAGGAGGACAAACTCATCAACTTCCCTCAACCCAGAGAACTCTAAGCTTCCTCCCCAGCTTTTTCTCTCACCCTAGAAAGTAGAACCCTCTCAATCCCTTAACCCATTGGTGGCAACCTTAATCTCAGATTACATCTCTTTAAATAGGAGAAAAACCGAAATTAGAAACTCATTGCGCAAAACCGCGCAAGAAACCCAGTCCAAAAAGGAAACTGCCGACCGGTCGGACCCTCCACCGGCGGCCGGTCGGCCGGATGGCCCAGAAAGGTTCTAGCAACCTGTTGTCTTGCTCCATCGTGACCTATCAGCCGGCCGACTGGTCGATGGTCTTCATGCTTGAAGCTTTGAGGCGTCCAAGCCCAACACTTAGCACTCAAACTTGAGACCCGCTGTTAAAACACCTAGGCATTTTCCAGCTGGGCTAGCAGGCCATGGTGCTTGTTATACAAGTTTTGTTGGAAATTCGACTGTCATGATAACAGATGCTTGTAAATATAATCTAAGCTGGACTTGAAAGTTGGCCAGTGACCATTTCATGGTTTCATCTATTCACAGATGGGATGGCTAGGATCTTGTGGTTGTTAGGCTGGTTTGTGTGGGTGCAGTCTCCCATTTTATGAGATTCATATTACTCAAAATGTTGTTTGTGTCATCTACTTGGTGTGGAGTAATGTCTTCTTTTCTTTTCTTTCTTTCATATTACATAGGAAAAATGTGGAATTGTAATCAATGGACCAACTGACGTCATTCACCTATATAGGGCACATATGGATGGATGGCATGGATAAAACACGTGCTTCAACATGGGCCTATCGTTATTCCAATCCTTCCTATTGTTATCAAACACCCAATGGAATTTACATAGAGGAAATGCAATTCCATACCACTAATCCCGTCTAATACCATCCGCCCTTTGTCCACGTCTAATCGTGATGGGATCCATGTCTGTATCGGTCGCTCGCCGGAGAAGCATGAGGTGCGAATTACGAGCTCACTTCAGTAGTCCGCGGGCTACCAGATAACCGCATACGAATTCCAAACATTACCGAATGCCAAGGGTGCGAGAAAAACCACGTGGGGATTTTAACCATACTTTAGATGCGATGGATGCTCGCGAAGCCAACCCTCGCGTGCATAACACCTGACCGTCTGCGAGATCCTGGACTCCTAGTATTTCCCCGTGTGGGCCCCACTATTTGTATGGAATTGCCCAGGAATCAAGACTGTTCAGCCATAAGGTGGGGACCAACGGTGCGATTGACGTGGCACCTTATGATAAGAGAGGTCTCCAATGCAAGTGTGATAAGGAGCTCGTGTGGAGGCAGAGCACCGCTCAAACCTGGGCTGGTAGAAGTGGGTCCCACTTATTTTTAATATGTGGGTCCCACTTGCTTTGAACTTTTAAGGGGTGGGTGGGATTGAAGTGGCAACTGCTTTCCACCAAAGATTCTTTATCCCACCACCGAAAAAATAAAAAATGAAAAGTTGCAGTTCACCTCTCTCTCGCAACTGCCCCCATTGGGGCTCGAGCTGGACTGACGCGCTGGCTCATCACTGCCCTACTTAACAATATCTGCTGGGCTTGGCCAGTGGTTTCCAGGCCCTAACCCAACTCATATGCTGGGCCCAGCATATGCATATATGGCTGGACTATTTTGGCTGGTTATGGGTTTGTTCCAAGCTGGGGCCTACGTTGAAGTTCAAAACAAAGCTTAGCCCGGCCCTAACCCAGCCCATTGGCATCACTACTTAAGTTCTTAAACGACGCTGTCCAACTATATCAATTGAAAATACAAGCTTCAAATTGTCTTAACAGGTGATGGCTGATGATATTGAGGATATCATAGCTGAGATTGTATATCAAGTCCGTAACAACTGTCTCTGGATCTAAGAAGAAGGAAAAATAAAAAAAATTGGATGGGGGACATTTAACATTAGGGTCCGACCTTTAATGTGCACCATTCATTAGGTAGGGCCCACCTTTGACGTTGGTCATCCATCATGTGGGGCCCACCATCAATGTTATTGTCCATCATTTGGGGGTCATCTTCAATATCGACCACCCATCATGTGGAGTCCACCTTTGATGTGGAGTGTCCATTATTTTCCCCACCTTCAATGTGGGTTGCCCATCAAGCAAGGCTCCCCTTGGATGTGGGTCATTCATCATTAGGGGCCAACCTTTGATGTGATTCATCCATCATGTGGGTCCACCTTGATATGGGCAATCATCATGTGGGGCCCCACTTCAATATCTATTGCCTAACAAGTTGGAGCCCAACTGCTGCTGGTCTCGAAAGTGTAAAAGAAATTGGCATAACAAATATGGAAGGAATTTCCAGCACCACCGAAAACCTAATCCAAACAAGACTTCTCACATCAAATAGCTGATTTGACGATTCTATAGCGTCCCAAACACGTGACAAATGAATGGATTTTGCTAAAGATGCGTCAGGCTTTGATGTGGACCGTCCATCATGTTGGCCCCACCTTTGAGTAGGTTGTCCATCATGCCAGCCATCTTTGGATGTGAACCATTTATCATCATAGGCCAACTTTAATATGGACCATATATTATATGAGTCCACATTAATATGAGGTCATCCATCATGTGAGTCCCATCTTTGATGTGGACCGTCCACTATGTGAGCCCCACCTATGATGGGACAATCCACTATGTGAGGCCTATTGGGAAAAATCAGCACCGGCAATGGAAGCAAAAGCGAACGCGCATATAATGCAAACTCAAATGAGAAACACTATAAAATCAAACCACACATAAGCATTCACCACAAGAGAATCTGAATTTACGTGGAAAAACCCCTCAACGGGTAAAAAATCACGGCACAAAGCGATTCACTATGATAAATAGAAGATTACAGAGATTGACAGCCCACAAGCAAAAAAAAATAGAGAAAACCCAAGCTCTCTCTCTCACAAATCAATCTCCTCTCTTTTTAACGCAATTAGGAAACCTTGGACACTTTAGGATACCATCTAAGCTCGGATACATGCCAAATTTATAGCATGAAATCACAATTTAGAAACGTCTTGCGCGCTACCGCATAGCTACGCAAGAAACCACGTGCGTAGTCGACCGATCAGCCGACCGGTCGGCCATTGCACAAAACAATCTAAGGAAGAAAACCATACATGCTACCTCACTGCTGACCGGTCGCCTGACCAGTCTAGGGCACACGAAAACTATCCAGCGCCTCTTGTGCATCTGGGCCATAACGTGCAGACCGGTCGCTCGACCGGTCTGAGCACCCAAACCATGCACTATTTGAAGGCTATCCAACAATCTCCACCGAGACTTCAAACGTCGAACCAAACCATCATCGCTTCGTTATCTCATCTTCATCATAGCTCCACCTCTTCTCGTGCCTCCATCACCCCTAACCTTATACTTTCACGCCCTTTTTCCGTCTTCTCATGTGGCCCTTAGGCACTTGCCACATACGATCAATCATAGATCTCGCTGCCGATCCTGCAGCTCCACCGTGAATTGTGCTCCCGATCAACTTGTAAAGATGGTCACACCTCTGTGCCTTCATACGCACGAGTGCCTTCATAACAACGATCGCGGCCATGAACATGCACCCTTTCGCCTCGAATGCGCCAAGAGAAATCACATTCATCTTCATCTTCATCTTGGGGACATGCTTCACATCTTTCAGGACTCGTTCGATCCCATCGAACATTCTGATGCGCACCGTACCATTACCCACAACTTTATGAGCGTAGCCATCGCCCGCAAACACCAATTCACCACCATACTCCATGTATGTCGTAAATGAACTCCGTTCAGGACAAACGTGACATGAAGCCCCTGAATCTAGGATCCACTCACTATCGTGAGATCCCTTGCCAGATATAGTCAGAACTTCACAAAGATCACCACCGTCCTCTACAGTATTGGCTTTCTCTCAGAGGAATTTTCATACCCCTCTTGCTTCAACTTGGGATTCTGACAATCCCCTCTCATGTGGCCTTCCTGACCACAACTCCAGTACTTCACCTTAGCTTTCCCTTTGCCCTTGGCCTTAGATCTCGATTTCAAATATCCTTCACCATACTCAGAATTTATTCCCCTCATAATCAGTGCCTCTAAGGAAAAATGAGAACCCACGTCACCGCTTTTCTTTCTCATCACCTTCAATTGGATGGCTGAGATAACGGTCTCGACATTAATGGTCTTCCTCCCTGCGCACACAGAGTCCCTGAATGACTCATATGAATCTGGAAGAGAATTCAACAGGATGCATACTTGATATTCATTCTTCATTGGTTCATCTATCTCCACCAACTTTCAAACCAGCCTATTGAACGTGCTTAAGTGGTCCTCCACATCCATCCATTTAGCCATCCTCAAGGTAAACAACTGCATCAACAGGTACATGCGATTCTTTAGAGACTTCTTGGCATAAACCTTCTCTAGCTTCGCCATCGTTTCAACCGCAGTCTTCTCCTTCGTGACGTGATAGAGGACATCATCCGTAAGGCTTAACAAGATTGAGGTTCTAGCCTTCTTATCGAGCTTTGTCCACTCATCATCTTCCATAGCCTCAAGTCGCTTTCCAAGAGCTTTATCAAGCCCTTGCTAAACTAAAAGGGATTCGATATTCACCTTCCATAACTTAAAGTTATTTTTGTCGAAAAACTTCTATATGTTGAACCTTGTGCTTGATCCCATCTCCTCGTCTTAAATCTGAATTCTACTCCACCCCAACTTTAGCTTTGATACCACTTGATGGGAAAAACCGGCAGCGAAAGCGAAAGCCGAACGCGCAGAGTAATGCAAGATCAAACCAGAAACACTATGAAATAAAACCACACACAAGCATTCACCACAAGAGAATCGAATTTACGTGGAAAAAACCCTCAACGGGTAAAAAATCACGGCACAAAGCGATCCACTATGATAAACAGAAGATTACAGAGATTAAAGCCCACAAGCAAGGAAAAAACAGAGAAAACCCAAGCTCTCTCTCTCTCTCACAAATCACTATCCCCTCTTCCTAACGCAATTAGGAAACCTTGGACACCTTAGGATACCATCTAAGCTCGGATACATGCCAAATTTATAGCATGAAATCCCGATTTAGAAATGTCTTTGTTAAAACTAGAAAAACGCTCGTCAGCAGTTTTTCATGTGTTTCATTGTTCTGGGGAATTCTGAGTATAAAGACATTCATAGACAATCATAAGCAATCACAAAGTGTACACAAAAGAGATATTGCAAGACGAATTTTATTCCAGAGATTCTGAAATATTTTACATTCCAGGCTGTGAACTGGTCACGAACCCTTAATTACATCAATGGATGATCACCCTTGATTAGAAGGTAAAAGTAAATAAATGCATGCATTATAGATAAGTTAAATAAAGCATGAAGAGAGCATAAATGTAAATGAAACAAATCACAAACAACAAAAGATTTTTATGTGGAAACCCTTGCGGGAAAAAACCACGGCACAAAGAGACAAGATTCCACTATGAATGTAGTTATAAAATAGATGAAATATTAGAGAGAAAGCATGGATAGATCGAGCAAATAATTTAAATCGTCAGGGATTATGGTCTTGAGTTCATAGTCGTATAGACCTATTTATTTTCTTGTTATGGACTGAGCCACGTTTTTAGACAAGTCGGATGTCTATGTTTCATTTTCTTTTGAATTGTCCGGGTTAAAGGACTGTTAGGATTTTATCGAGTGGTGCAACTCTAGGTCATTGACCTCTGGAATACACGAGCATCGAATGTTGGTCGGCACGACCCAAGGCTCGCGCCTGTATTTTTATGATGGGTGACCTTAGGAAGGCACTCCGCAACTTCTGAACGAGGTTTTTAATTGAGTGGTGCAACTCTGGGCCATTGGCATCTAGAATACACGAGCATCGAAATGTTGGTCGGCATTACCCAAGGCCCGCGCCCGTATTTTTATGACGGGTGACCTTAGGAAAGCACTACGCAACTGCCTCATCAGTTTAACCGATGGACCTGTTGTTGATGGGTAGGGTATCGACTGTCTTTTTGTAATGGCAATCCATAGCATGACGTTTCAAGCTTTGTTAGAACTCTTTTGTTTATGGTTTCTTTTGGTAACCATAACTCTCAGGTTTAGCTTCGGACCTTTATCCGGGATGAATAGAGCTTTGTATAGTAAAGTAAATGTGTTCGTTCTTGGAGTCCGGCGATTCATCTTCGAAAATATTCTTTCTTCTGAGTGCTTTCTGATAATCTATTTGAGATCGGATAAGCTATATCGAGCCAAGATCCTTTAAGGATCTAAGTTCAATGGATTGGATTGGTTGTTTTCGTTGCCTGTAAGTGGTTGAGTATCGAGTCCAATAGGTGCCCGTATATACCATTTTTTTATGAATAATGGGGATCGGTGCCCCGTAGATGTTTAACTCAACCGTTTTATAGCCTGAGTGCATTAGCTTTACCTCAGCGTCTTCAAGATCGCGATTGATTTCATTTAACATTAGTCAATTTCCAAGCCAGCAGGGCACTTCCCAGGGCTGAAAATGACCAAGTAGTGGACCTATTCGCGGTCTAATCGGGGTATTCGATGAATACTGGCGATGATCGTCTTTGAGCAGGGATGCATCATGTCTATGAGGATCACAATGATGCTGGATCCACTCTGACGTAAGTGCGATCGCATTTCATTTCGCTTAGCGTAAGTCGATTTTCGAGTCGACAGGGCACTTTCCAGGGCTAAAAATGACCGAGTACTGGGCCTGTTGACCGCCTAATTAAAGTATTCGAGGGTCCTAAGATAAGATAATCTTATTGCGATGCATGATTATGGTATATCATGTCATAGAGAAGAGAAGTTTCTCTCTCGAGCTCGGTCCAATTCCGCCCGGTTCTCCTCGATTTCGACCGTTTCCAGCTCTTTCGAAAGGATTTTCGGAGTTGCAAAATTGGCTAAGTGCTGGTTCTTTTTCGTTAAAACGCTGTTTTGGGCCATTTATCATCAATCGTTGGAGAATCTGATTTGGGGGATGGAAAGATCTCATCGGTGTGCATCTAAGAGAGGTGGTTTGATCAAAAGCCGATCCCGATCGAAGGCGGGTCGCATGATGGAAGGTCCACCCCTCCAACCAGCGTCCAAGCGCATTGAGGGGAGGATGTGGGTGCATGTGGAATTTTTAAAAGGTTGCTGGGCGCATGTGAGTGATGGTGGGTGCATGTGGCATTTTCAAAAGGTTGATGGGCGCATGTGAGTGATGGTGGGCACATGTGGCCACTTTCCGAGCACATGTGCCCATTCCACATGAAAGATGGAGGAAGTGAAGATGTTCCGGGCGCATGTCATGTTGCACATGCGCCCAAGACCTAGTAGTGGGCGCATGTCACCCTATAACTTAGTGAATTTTTTGTGTTTTCTGGCATCCCAAAGAGTGGGCGCATGTCCCATGGAGACTTGATGCATTTTGCATCTCTCGGCGAGTAGAAGTGGGCGCATGTCCCTCTGCAAAATGAAAAAAGTCCCAATACTTAGAGAATTTTAGGATTTCTCCCTTTGCACTTGGTTCCAACGGGGGATATCCCTTTCCGGCGAGGGATTCCAGCGAGGGAAACTATCCGACGGTAGTGCAATTTTGGGTTCCGGTGGGGAAATCCCTTTCCAATGAGGGATTCTGGCGAGGGCATCTGGCGAGGGATAACGGAGCAGGCACATGTACCTCTTGCGTCGCTCTGATGTCAGAAGGGGATGATGTCGATGCTTGTCATCAGGCGGACTTGCTATTTATAGTAGTGCAATCGGGTTCGGGTTTGATCCGACGGGTATTTCCCGGCGCATGTGTTTCTGGAACGTTTTCTGGCTCATATGCTGGGCGGAAGTGGTAAATGCAAAGGTTCGGGCGCATGTCATTTCAGGCCGAACGCATGTCATTTTCAAGCCGGGCGCATGTCATTTTCCGGCAGGTTTTCCGGACTGTTTTCGAAAAGTTTTTCGAATTGTCTTCTTTCAAACATAGGCTGTGGGCGCATGTGGTCTTAGGATGGACGCATGTCCCTCTTGAAAATTTTCACTTCTCCCACTACTTAACCAAATTTCAGATTCTGCACTTTGTGAGAGAAAAACAGCTTCCAGACTTAGATTTTTTCAGGGTTTGGCTTCGACGGGAGACCTCCGAAGGACAGCTACCTTTTCTGGGGTTGTGGTCACTGACGCCAAGTCACTTTTAGGTTGGAATCGACCTCCTGAATGAACGAGATGAGGTGTAGAGGTCCAGATGTTGTAAATTTTGGTACTTCCTTACTAATTTGGAGCCTCCGGGTCGGTTATTTGTATAGGAATATTTTTTCGAGAAGCGCACACATAGGAATACGCGCCATAGGGACTTTAAACTTGCTATTTAAGGGTTTTAGGGTGCTCCGAATCATTTTGGTGGTGGTACGGATGTCCAAATCGACTCTGAAATGGTACCTGTAGGCTTTCACACCCTTTCGATCGTCTTCGAATAGGGGCAAAACTCATTTCGAGGTGCATAGGTAAAGATATGTGCCACGTGACTTTAAAACTTGCAGTCTAAGGGTTTTGGGATGTTCTGGATCATTTTGCGGTGACCCGCATGTCCAATTTTGCTCCGAAACACTGTTTGCAGGTTTGGCTGCTACCATGTGGTTAGGTTGCACTGGCATTCTTTGGATGTTTCCGATCTCGAAACTGATCCAAATTGTTGTAGATGGACCGCTGGGTGTTGTTTTATCATGGGTGCAAATTTGAACCCTAACAATCTTACACACTACCTCGTAGCTACGCAAGAAACTGCGTGCGCAGTCGACCAGTTGACCATTGCACAAAATAGTCCGGGGAAGAAAACTACACATGCTGCCTCACTGCCGACCGGTCAGAGCCCCCTGCAGACCGGTCTACCGACTGGTCTAGGGCACACGAAAATTGTCCAGCGCCTCTTGTGCATCTGGGCCATAACGTGCAAATCAGTCGCCCGACTAGTTTGAGCACCCAACCCGTGCACTGTTTGAAGGCTCTCCAACAAGGCCTTCTTTAATACGGACTATATGATAGAGCAGGGCTTAACATGTACCATGAGAGCTTCTTTAATATGTATTGGGAAAGAGATAAGTAGAAAAGTAACAACGTGTAACGACCCGAGATTTTCGACTCTCGTGTATAACACGACCGCCGAATTCCCAAGTAATTTATGGAATAACTAATTTGTCAAATAATAAAATATAGCATTCAAGCATAATGGCGGAAACAATTATCATCTTATTCTATCAAACTTACTACGTCATGATCAATGTTTAAATAAGGGAACCAACCAATATCCATACTGATTAATTAAAATACAAAACCATGTCTTCTCTTGAAGACTTATTACAATTCCATAAATGTATCAACTATTCAAAGAAATATTTAATAAATGAAAATATCAACTAAGTTTCTCTAACATCATCATCCGCCATGTGATCGTAGAACCATCGAACTCTTTTCCTTGAAAATCGAGTTCATTACCTGGATCTTCACCTACATCATCTAAATTGTGTTTGGGATAGCGTTAAACGCTATCATAGTGGGGAATATTTCCTCTAAGACAATCAAGAATAATAATAACGGTACAGAGTAAACGCAAGCAGTATATTATCATTTAATCAAATCAAAACAACGAACTAAAAATCTTTCTTAATGCGATGCATAGAATGCATGCTCTGGCTAAGGCACCCTGGCTAGAATCACAATACATGAAGTGGGAGACTCCCTATTACGACTTCATGCTAGCCACTAGTCACCAGAGGTTCCTGGTGTTAGTGCACTTTTCCGTGGCATACTAGTGCACCCTGTTTGTCAATCACTTACGTCAGTGAGTCTAGTGTCGGTTGAGCCCAATGAAAACGAAGACCGAAGACTCAAGACGGACCGGCTGCATCAAGGAAGAAGTCTCAGATAAATGTGATGCCTTGGTGCCTTAACCTTGACCAAAACCCAACCCCTTTGTATCCTTGATGACCTTGACCATATTAGGAACCATTCTGTCATCACAGATAGGCCCTAGGTGTCCTTTTTTATCACCCTAACCTTGGCCAAATAGGGCAGGCTGAAGATAGAAGAGTTCAGCAATTTGGAGAAGGGATCCAGGCTGGTCCGACTGGTCAAGACCGGTCGGCCAGCAGCTTTGCTGCATATGGAAATGACAGCCGACCGGTCAAGACCGGTCGGCCTTCACAAGAGAAGGGAAACAGCAAGGTGGGCTGACCGGTCATGATCGGTCGGCCAGTTTTGGCTTCTTGCATTGTTCAGCCATCCAGCAAGGGGGACCGACCAGTCATGACCGGTCGGCCTGGCACATTTTGGCTATCCAGCAAGGGGGTCCGACCGGTCATGACCGGTCGGCCCATGTATTTGGCCTGTGCTTGTGTCTTCCTTCAGTAGGGGAGTCCGACTAGTCATGACCGGTCGGGACAGGTCGGCTTAGAGCCGTTTTATGCCCGTTTTCTTACCGTTGGGACTCTCTTTTCCTACATATAGAGCTCCGTTTTTTGGCATTGTAGGGGGGGTTCTTGAGGGAGTAAAGCCACCATTGAAGGAGATCTTTTGAGGCTCATTCCTTGACCTATGCAAGGCATCTTCCTTGTGCTTTAACACAAGATTAGAGCATTCCAAGCTCATGAAGAAGATGACCTCCATCCCCTCTTGATCTCTAGAGTTTGGAAGCTTCTTGATTGGCAAATCCTTGTCCAAAACTCTATGATGAGATCGTTGTAGGTAAGAGACTCTAGGCAAACCATTCCCACTAAGTTGTAGAGCTCTTAAACCTATCCTCCTAGCACCTTGGGCATTTCAAGGCATCGCATGCTAGGTGTTTGATCGAATGTGGCTGAGACATTGGCGACGCAACGGCGATATGATCGTGGGAGCAAGGGAAGCTGATTGAAGCACGGGAGAGCGGAGATCAAGCAACCCAATCCAGTGCTAAACAAGGGGCTCATCCGACAAGTAGGTTGTCTTATTTGAGAATCCATTTTAAAGTTTGTTTTTCGAACTCGACCTGGGGACGTTAGTCGTTCCTTGGCCCGTCAGCCGGGCCTAAACTAAGTCTCCAAGGGGGAGCCTCCGACACGGGAGTAAATGTGCGATTAGGTTGAGAGTTAGCCTATGTCTAAAACTCCGGATACGGTTGAGAGGTGAACCGACAAAACCTCCGTGTAAAGGTTGAGAGGTGAACCTCATTTAAAACCTCCGATAGTGAATGCCGGTGTGCTCAAAGGGGTTGAGTACTTGAACCGGGAGTGGAGTAGACACGTAGTCGAACCACTATACATCCTTGTGTTTGTGATTGTTCTTGAGCACATTCATATCTTCACATTGTTAGTTTTATTACTTAATTATGCATGTTTGATAGGAATGTATGCTAGGCACTTTTTAGACATCCCCACACAAGATGTACCTTCACTACTTGTGTAGACTTGAGCTCATTGATCCACTCTCATAAGTCTACACAAGATGCATAGGTTAGAAGCTTAATTCGTTCAATCATTTAATTACCTTTGCATGCTTAGACTAGGATTGTTTAGTGCATATCTTTTGCTAGTCTTGTGATTGGACCCACCTAGGCTTGGAAGCCGAGGTGTTCTTGCTTACATAGCTTATTTTGTTACATTGTGAAAGCAGGCGAAAGGAATTTCATAGGTCCTATTCACCCCCCCTCTAGGTCCATAGACATATCTCCAAGTGTCTCTATAGGCGGTAAAACTGCAATTTCACCTGGGACGCACAAGCCCATAGTTTTGCCCGACCACGTGAGAAACGAGACGCTCATAGCCCAAATCTACACGTGACAGTGTACGGGAGAAGTAGGACGCTCTAGCCTATTCTCAATTCCGTATACCCACATGGAGCCAAGTGAATGCATGACTTTAGTTTCACCTTTATTTAAGTGTTTTCGCATACAACCGATTTAAATAAAACTCAATGGTCACTATGGGGAGTCGCAAGCAACCCAGCATAGGCCGATAGCACGGGATTAGTGTCCATAGCACCAACCCCGGCTCATGAGAAATTGTATACCATTAGTGTCCACTCATTGTCCCGTTTTATAATTTCATTATGTCCCAATAAGCCAATGTTATACATCATGACCAAATTCATTAAAATACTCATGTAATGTAAATGGATCCAATCAAGCATCATGTACATGTAAGGATCTATTGACAAACAATCACTTCATTCTCTTAGTTAAGTCAAGAGATATTCTTCCATCATGGACACCTCTCACGGGTTTCATCTCTCTATATCGAATAATTTTACCAACTTACGGACAAAGAGTATACAATAATGGAATGTCTATATGATGATCTTATACACATATTTCATATATATCATAATATGAAAACCAATATTACTTGTAACACATAGACTAAGAAAATAAGGGCATAGATTTCACAAAGATAAATAACACAAATATACATGCTTCTTAGAAAAAAAATCTAAACAAGGAATCACATTATTATATAATGATATTTATTACAAATCCTACATTAAACTTCATGTTATATGGATTAACAATTCAAAACAAAATAACCTCACATGCTACAAAAGAAACTTATAATAATCGTGATATTATTAATGAAAGGCTTGAAGGAAAATCCTCACCTTAGGATGGACTTAGAAGAGGGTTGTAGAAGATCCTAGCTACTGGAAAAATATGAGAAAGAACTCCCTTCTCTTCTCTCTCTCTCTCTCTCTCTCTCTCTCTAAGGCATGGAGGCTAGGGTTAGGAGAAGGATTTGGAGGTGCGTAGTAGAAATATGGTGAGTGATGTGCACGCGAGGTCTTGTGTAACAACCTCTTGAGGTGGGTTTCTCAAATCTCAATATTCGGATGATCTATGATCAATTTTAATCCGTTTATCTTATCAAGCTCGAAGAGTAGAGTCAGAATATGTAAATTTCTTGATGATCCACATTCTAGATTGGCCGATCCTTGAAAATGGCCCGACGGGTGCTAAAATGGGCTAGATCTCAATTAACGGTCTACACTTGATGATCAGGGCCCAAATTTTGAAAAAATATGTAGTCATGATATGAAAACAATTGTACAAAGTTTAATGGTTGATTGATGGTGAAAAATGCCTAGATCTGAAATTCCAACTTTTGGCAGAAAAGAAAGGTGCTATCTTTGTGGTTCAACGGTGTAGGATTATAGATCGAGGTCCAAATTTTGTGTAAACTCGTAGTCATATGAGTATAATAGGTGGTCCAAATTTGAAAAGCGATTGATGATGAGAAGTGGGTAAATTGAAAGGTTCAGATTTAAAAAGAGTTGGTAACTCGTTAATTTCTATAACGAGATAACTTCGCGCATAAGAAAGAGGATTATCAAGGTGGGGCACTCAAATTGCACTATTGGTCCATGATAAAGACAATCCAATTCACTCATATGAAGAAAGATATTCGACTACGACTAACCATCTACTTTCCTCACTCGATGGACATGAAAATCAAGGGTTAAGGGGCTGATTTGATAATTTGACCACTTCTATTATGATTTAAGGGCTGAAATTTGACGTGTATGGTTAATCTGTGCCCAAAAGCTTAAATCCAGGGTTTTGCGTGAAAGTGATCGTCAGAAACTATAATACTTAAAAATGGCATCTTAACTTAAGTTTAACTAATGGCATTTTCGTAATTATCTAATAAGTGCGTGATTTTTGAAATCTGATCTTTCTACGATGTTTATGGGATCATTCTAAGCAACTTTTGTAAAGGGTCCCCTATCGGATCTCCTACCAATGTCCCGCTATTAGCAAATCAACGGTAAATGCACGATAATTAATAAAAAAATAAATTAAAAATGAATTTAAAAAATTTTTCAAATAAATCTTGAAAATCTAGGGCGTTACACAACACAAAAAGCTAAAAGAAAATAACTTAATAAGATAAGTAGCTTTTAAAAGCTAAGTTACTTTTCAATGGTACTTACCAAACTAGCTTAAGCGCCAAAATTAACTTAATGACTTAAATTCAGTTAAAAAGTAACTTATTTGGTAGTATCCAAACAGGCTCTAAATGACAATCTCCAAACTCAACACTTTCAATCTAAAAATACTGTCCATAATAAATTATTTAGATGAGATGCTTCCAGAGTAAATCCATTAGGTCTCGTCAATGAGCCTAAACTGGTTTATGATGATAAAAAAATAATAATAATAATACAGAGACGTTCTTTAAAAGTGTATGTTCTCAAAATAATGGGCTTTATTGATTATTTACGACTCACCCCATGTAAAAAAGATTAATATTAATACCATACTAAACTAACTTGCAATATCATTCAAACCTTTTATTTTGAATTATAACATAGATAAGATAGATTATAATATCAAGAAATTGATAAACCAGCTAGTTATGAAAAAGAAAAAGCAAAAAAAAAAAAAAAATTGTATGAGAGGCTCAAATTATGGAAAAGCATATGCCTACTAAAACTTATAAGAAAATTAAAAATACCCCACATAGAGGACATAGAAGGAAAATAAGCTTTCTCATGTGAACCCTAAAATACCTAGCACCGAACTGACCGATCGAGTCTAAAAGTTAACATGGACTATATTGCTGCTTGCGGTAAACCTAGTCATATTAAGAAGTATTGTAAATCATAATTAGTCAAACAAAAAGAGTAAGGAACGGGTAATCTGCAAGCATTAGTGATTAAATGTTTATTTGTTTTCTTAAACACCCAGTGTTTGGATTCAAGAGCCGTTACTCATATTTGTACTCCAATGCATGTGTTCAAAGAACTGAGAATGTCGAATGAAGGAGAAGGCTATCTGCAATTGTCGACTGATGCCCAAGCCAAAATGCAAGGAATTTGAACCGCAGAAGCTATAATTGGAGGGCATCGTTTTATCTTAAGAAGATTTTTTATTCATAATTGTTATAGAAATTTGATTTTCATTTTGAAATTTATTTTAGATAGTTATACTTTTTATTTGGGGAATAAAGTATTTACCTATCTAAATGATACGTTCATTACAAAAGGTTTATTTTTTATCATTTTAATTTTTTGAAAAGGTTTTATTCTTTATATCTATTTGACATACATAACATGTTAGATCCCAGATCCCACCTGGAAGTCCCTATCTGGTGGGCAAACTTAAGTCTCTATGTTGGTTCACTGCCGTTTCAAAGATTGTAACTACATGAATGGCACAATGGTATGGCAATTCAAGTCATTTAAATCGTTGACCCAGCAGGTAGTCAGGTGTATCCCAAAAGATAAACCAGAGAAGATGATACGAACCATCTTATTTGCACTGGGTCTTTGGCCCACTCACTATTTTATTGGTAATCATCTATTTAATAGATGTTGAATTAATGGTTAGGATTTGTTGAAAAGTATGATTTTAGATATGTTTGTTATCTATTAACAGTGTGCCAATAATTTGAATCCCCTGGAGAGCCACACATGGGTGCCATATTCCAGGAGAATGCATCACTGCCATTTTCTAAATGATGGTAAACTATCATAGGAGTCTTTTTTGAGTTTTTTTCTTTTAAACACACATCAATAAAACCTCCAATTATGTTAGGCAGCCCCCTTAATTGTTCCTTGATTCATGGCTTGTATATTAGCAGATATCTTATTACATATATTTAGGCTTAGAATTAGGATTATGTTTAGGCCTAATTTCTGTACATGTCATTTATTGTCTTTTGTAACATCTGTTTATACCTCAGTTGAGATGAATATAATTATTCAATTTCTGAAACCTTACATGGTATTAGAGAGTCTCACGACTTAAATCGTTCTGCATCTATTTTCTTTCTTTCTTTTTCACTCGAGTAGAGGCTCTGCCTCCTCCTAAGTCTTCTTCAGCAGCTTTTATCGTATTTCACGTATGATAGTATGATAATTGATTACTTTCCATAGGAGTTGATTTAACCATTGACCATAAAAATAATAATAATAAAAAAAGATGCTTTTCTGGTTGACTTTGTAGATATGAAAACATTATTCATTGAAAGTAAGATCTAAATCGTATATTATATGGGCCCTAAAATGGCCATATGATTTAATGGTAGGCCACTTATGGCATTTGATATAAATCACCCAAATCATGGGCTAAAACAGTCCGTTGACAGCCTTATTGTATTTTCACAGGAGCATAATGAAAATTTCACTTATTTCTACATAGTCAGCAACAAAAACAACATTTATGGTTAAGGTCAAATTTAATGTTCATTGTCCCCTCTAATAGAAATTAAGCGCTAGTATTTATTGTTCGAGTATGTTACTGTGGAAAACTTCTTTGTTTTCAAGTATTTGGAATTTGAGGATGCTGAAGTGAGTGAAGTCTTTACTTCCTATGATGCAGTTCTTATAAGTTGAAGTAACCGAGGTTGAGCTTGACCACTTGAGGATAACAAGGCTCATGAGTATTTTATTTTTACCAGAGTAAATTTGACCGAATCCAGATCGTTTGCTTTAACCGAGCAGAGAACTTCAACTGTTGCCTTTGTGATTGGCCAGCTCACGCTGAGCTCTGATAGTGTCATGGTGTCATTGTGAGCTGGCCCAATCACAGATGTGGGAAACAGGATTTTCCTACTTGGTCAAAGCGGACGATCCGGATTCAATTTGATCTCATGAAAAAGGGGCGCGGATTTCCTGCGAAAGCCTTGTGCAGGAATTTCCTGCGCTGGTAACCAAGGTGGGGCCCACAGTGATGTTTTTTGATGAATCCACCCCGTCCATCCGTTTTGGGAACTCATTTTAGAACATAAAAACAAAAATGAACCGGATCCAAGACTCAAGTGGGCCTCACTAAAGGAAAAGGTGGGTAGGTAAATTACTACCGTTGAAACCTCCCTGGGGTCCACAGTGATGTTTATATGACATCCATACCGTTCATAACGTCACTACTACTGGGATGAACTGGAAAAACAAATAATATCCTGATTCGAAACTCATGTGGCTTCACAAATATTTCAACTGTGGACGTTCAAATCTCACGTTTTCGGCCCACTTGAGTCTTGGATCCGGTTTATTTTTATTTTGATATCCTAAAATGAGCTCCCAAAACGGATGGACGGTGTGGATTTATCAAAAAACATCACTGTGGGCCCACCTTGGTTCCCAGCGCAGGAAATTCCTGCGCAAGGCTTTCGCAGGAAATCCGCGCCCATGAAAAAGTAAGAACTTGTCAGTCATGCTCAGATCAAGTGTAAAGGTACAATACTGAGCATAAAAATGATGGTCATTGGGCAATACTGAAAAGTGAGGTAGTTATTTGTAGTATTGTAAAAAGGGGAGGTGAGTATGTCAAAAACTCAAATTGGACGGATCTCTCTTTACGGACCATACAAGACAGTCTCACTTCCAAACGCTGTAACTGCAATCTGATTCTCTGCCGGATTGAGATTGATGGAGAGCCCAGACGCCACCAGAACCGCCATTAGAAAGGGCAGAAAACCAAAGCAAGGAAAGGGTCTGCAGCTCGACGATAGCTGGACAGTCAAGGCCCTCGATGTGGACAGAGATCTTCCACAACCACACCTCGAAAACCCATCTCTATCTCTCTCTTCTCTTTCTTCTACTCATCAATACACACCCAATTCAAGAACAATACCCATCTCTCAGTTCATCCAAAAAACCCCACAAACAACCCCGAAGCGTCGCAACTCTGGTGGTTTCTCTTCGGATCGACCGACCCAAGTCGCCGAGTCTCCCAAAATTGATAAATCCCAAGTGGGTTCTTCTTCTCATGGCGAGGAAGTGGAAGAGAAGGAGAAATTGAGCGAGGGGTACCTCTCGGAATCCACAAGGGGTTCGAATACACGGTTAGCAGAAGCTTCGGATTCATGTAAGGAAATTGTTCATGTTGTTGGTAGATTGGAAGAGCTTAAGTTGGGTGTTGAAGAACCTGAATTGTCGGAAGAACAAAGGAGAATCAATGACCAGTTGCAGGAGGATGAGGTATTTTCGTCTGAGCTTCACTTTTCTTTCTATGAATTTTCAAACGCTGTGAAATACCAAACCGGAACTTGTTTGCATGGGTATGGAAATAAGACATTGGTAGGTTGGTCATATGATGAATTGAATTGCGATCGCTTTTTGTCTCAATTATTAAGAATTTGAATCTAACTGCTTGGTGATAATTTGTGTACCCAATTTGCTGTCCTCGATAGTGTTATTGGATAATTGCTCATATATGGCAACAGCATTTCAATGAGTAGGAAGATTGGAAAGATTTGTGCATTTGCAAGCTGTAAGGTAGTGGAATAAAGCTTGGAGGTTTACTAATTATACATGCATGTTGAACCGTACACATCCACACACAAGCACATGTGCAAATATGAATCACATGCATGAGATCTGAGCTTTCTTTAATGCTGGAAATAATGTTTAGATCTTCTGCCTGAACAATTAGATAATTTCACTCTTTCGGTGGGGCACAACATACAAAGTAAATGACGGTAAACTTTTTCCTAGCCATTCATTTGTTCAGCTCACCTGATGAAAAGCTCAAATCTCACGTGCAACTCACATTGTGACACATGGGCTCACATGTGGAATTAGCGGAGCTCTGAAACCCATCTTGATTTTCCGTCATTTATCTTCTTGTTCCAATGAAAGGGCAAGTCCTAGGGCAGTGTGTTTGGATGCTCAATTGAGTTGAACTGCAGTACATGCAACTCAGTAAGGAAAA
Organism: Liriodendron chinense; assembly: GCA_003013855.2. Taxonomy (NCBI): domain Eukaryota; kingdom Viridiplantae; phylum Streptophyta; class Magnoliopsida; order Magnoliales; family Magnoliaceae; genus Liriodendron; species Liriodendron chinense. Next base: position 4,084,469 of record PVNU02000637.1, on the reverse strand, counting down.
CATAAAAGCAAGTTAGGCCAATTGACCCGGGCTTCCAACCCATGGCCACCCTAGTAGAGGTTTCATGTGAGGCTAGTAGGGGGAATCATCATAACATGGTAGAGGATTGAAAGGGAATGTTTTAATCGAAACCATCCATCTATTGGACACCATGTAGTATAGAAAATCACATCTGTTGGAAAATCTTACCCATCACTTTGCTCCACTGAATGTGGACCTTTAAAAATGTTTGCTTTCTACCGTCACTTTGAAGGACTAGTTAAATGGTTAGTGTCATCCCATCAATGATCTTTTTGAGCCATTTTAGATCAATGATAGATCACATTAGATGGGAGGTCCTGATTGGTACATATCCCTGCCATGTGTGTTGTGGATGGTGGGTTTCTACCAGCTTTACCATATAATTTCACAGTCAAGAAAACCCTACTCTTGAAAGAATTTAATGACATCTTGTCTTGGTCTTATTTAATTACACACAATCTTTTCTTCAATTCTTTTGGAAAGGTAATATTTTGATTTTAATGCCCCTCTTAACCATTAATAAAAGTGCCTTAATGGAATGGCAGCAATGGCACCTCCAGATGCCATAAGGCATATGTTAGCTTGAACTCTGTTTTTTATCCTAAAGCAACAAGCTTTCAGCCATCAATGTCATAACATCTTGATCAAGATTCAATCCCACCAGAGGCCCACAAACTGTGCTCAACTCCAAATGACCAAAGTTACTGATTCAGTCACCCAAAAGAGACAGGGCAATACCAATTGGATAGCCCTTAACCTTTGAATGTGGATCATTTTCCATTTTGTTACAAACATCCAGTTTTTAAGAGCCACTGATCAGATGGGTAGAATCATCAAACCTAAGTGGTTACTGGAATCATAAGCAATCCATGGTGGGAGCTAATGAGTAGATGCTGAAAGGATGATAATTGGAGCAATTTGCTTCTTGATCAATCTTGTTCCATTTTTTAGCCACTGATCATATGGTTAGAATCATCAGCTTAGCGTGATTTTTCCAACATCAACTCACTCCTCTTAGTATGAATGAATTGATGACACAAATCAATGATTGCATGTGCCACGTCTCTTAAAAAAAATTGGGACATCAGCATTCCCTAAACCATTCTTGACTTAGTTTCATGATGAAGATGCACTTCCAACCTAGCTCCGAATTGATTGCTCCGGTTACCAGAAAGTCAAAACCAAATGTGAAGGAAATCATTATCGTTGTATTTTCTCGACCTAGATTCATTCTTGCCATACCCACAAACTCCAAAAATGTTCAAATTCAATGACCAATCACCAAAAAAGAGAGGCCCAAATGTCAAAATAGTCATTGTTGTCAGTCTCCAATACAAATTCACTTCCACCATGCCCTCAAACTCCAAATCCCCAATAAATTTGACAATTCAGCTACCAAAAAAGAGAACCCAGATCTGAAATAATCCAATTTTCATCCTCAATTTAGATTCACATTCAGCATACGCATGAAACCAAATCAAAAAAATTCAATAATGCAATATCCAGAAATCATCATCATCCAAGTCTTATACCAACAACTTGGGTTGATTCAATTTCCGGAAAGGAAAACCCAATCTCAAATAAGCCAGATAAGTCATTTCTCACCATAGCTTCTCCATCCAAATTCAATTTCACAACACCCACAATCTCTAAATAATTTTAGTCACCAAAACAAAACATCAAATATATATATATATATATATATATATATATATATATATATATATATATATATATATATATATATATATATATATATTATCATCATAGTTTCTTGATAAAGCTTCAGTTACAACAAAAATGGAAAAAAAAAAAAAACAAAAAAAAAAAAAATCAGTGACTACCAAGAAAGGAAATCCCAATTCTAAAATATCAAGATCCAATAACCAATAACAGCAATCACCAAATTCTAGCGTTCTGATTACCAAAAAGAAAAACTCAAATCACCAAAAATCCATCGATGGTCATAGTTTCGCTACCAAAATTCAGGTCCATCATACCCACACTCCGAGCCAACGAATTCAACAAAGAAAAATTAGAAGAAAAAAAAAAATCAGGAAAATAAAAGACTACATCAACCAATACCAGAAACGAAATAGAATCCAACGGAGTTATATGTCCTAAAATGACTGAAATTTATGGCACCAGAATTCAATTATTTGTGAGAAAATAAGTGATTGAGAGGGAGAAACGTATTGAGAAGGTAGGAATCGAAGCTCGGACCTGTTTTTCATGGTTTGATTTGAGAGATCGCTAATGGTAGAAGGAAGGATCAGATGCCAAGGTTTCTTCTTCTTGAGGAAGAGATCTTGAGATGTATACCCGCATGTTCTTTCGCTCTGGAGGCGACCGCTGTTTCAATCTCCCCTACCGTAAAAGACGAAAATACCCCTCCCGCGACTGAAAGGTAGGTAAAATGAAAGGCCCGGAGGCTTGGGACCACTGAAGTGAAATCGTAGTCCGCTAGCTGGTCAAGCAAGACCGGACGCGGCTTCGGTGGATCCCTAACCGTAGGGCCTACCGTGATTTATGCGCCTTACATCCACGCCGTCCATCCGTTTTTACCGCTCATTTTGGGCGATAATCCAAAAAAATGAACCAGATCCAAATCTCAGGTGGATCATACCACAGGAAACAGTGGTGATTGACCATTAAAAACTAGGTTGGGTAACAAGTAAACATTCTGGTGGCAACCAAGAAGTTTTTAATGGTGAATATTCAATCACCAGTTTTTCCTGTGGTGTGGTCCACCTGAGATTTCGATCTGCATCATTTTTTGGATGATGCCCTAAAATGATCCGTAAAAACAGATGACAGCATGGACATGATCCATATACATCATGGTGGGCCCCAAAATCAGGGATCCCCCATGGTCACGCCTAGCAAGACCCGCTTCTGGATGTGGGCCTCATCACAAGAAGCTACGGACCGGAATTTACCACAACAATGGGTTACACGAAGCCCGCACAACAAGATTTGTAAGGCCCATTGTAATGTTTGTGTTGATGTCCCCTCCACCTGTAACATCAGCCCAGTGAATGAATCCATATATTTGAGTTGTAATGTAACAAAGGTGTTACTAGGCTATTAATCAATTATTCACATAGCACATTAATAATACCCAAAACATTCTAATTATAAGTTGCATCATTGAATCATATTGAGTGATTCAAATTGTCCAAACATTTGCCTAGTAAATCAATAGTTAAAAAATATTGGCAGGTTGCTATTTTGTGATCCTTATGCTTGTGGCTCGCCAAAAATTCAAATTTCATTATTTTTTATGAAAGTATATATTTAAATAGGTTTATTTTAATCATTTTATCAAAATTCGCATATGTATACTAAATTTTGAATATTAAAATTGATTTAGTAATCAGATATAAGTTTTTGTAAATAGACTACAAATTTCAATACATTCCAATTATAAGTTACTAAAAAGCATTGAGGATTCAAAATACCTTCATTTGTTATTTGAATTCCAATGCACTCAAAAGTCAAGCTCCCAAATGAGCCCTTAAGGTCAACATAAGTTGGATTATGTTGATATTTTGTGCTTTCCCTTCATGGGATGGTAATCACCCTCTGAGACAGTTGTATTACATATAAATAAGATTTGAGTGGTAGCCATTTTGATGTAGGACGGGTCGCTGACTATTTCATGGGCCAGATGGACCAAAAGAAGACCGGACGGGGCCGAAAGTGATCCGGACCGTCAGGACCGTGAATCGGTCGTATCTCACAATCCGGAATGAGTTACGGGACGTATAATATATCAATTTGGGGTAGCTCGAGCTACTTTAGCCAACCAACCCCGCTATGCCGGGTTGCCCAATCCGGAATCGCGAGAATCGACCGTATCGACGGTCATTAGGCTAGTTTATTTTCGTTTTTACTATTTATAGTAAGTTTTAATTCGATCATAACTTTGCATCCGTATGGTTTTAGAGTTAGTGCCCAACATGAAAAGGGCTTAGAATATTTCGTAGAACAGCGTGGTTGAGGCCGTTTGAAAACTTTCTATTTTTGGCCGAAAACCAAGAGTTCTAGTAGGATTGAACGACTTCTATAAATAGTAAGTTTACTATTTATAGTAAGTTGCGTTTTCTAGGAGTTTTAGTTGGAGTTGGATTTTGATACTTTACCTAGGGTTTAGTTTCCTATTTATATGCATTGTAATTCCGTTTTTATTCATTCAATTATCAATTATTCAATTATTCGGAATTTATTTCCTCTTTTTATCTTTTATTTCTTCTCGTGGATTCGAGAAACTATCGGTTAGGGAGACGGTGATCGACCTACCACGTCCTCCCTGCGTCATTGGTATCAGAGCCAGGTTTCTTCCTCAGGACGATGACCTCTAATGAAGGGATGGATCCTCATCCTAAGGACGGTGCTCCAAGGGACTATCTAACGGCGACAGCTTTCGAAGCAGCGCAACGGGAGAACCGGTTGATCCTGCAAGGTATACAGGCAACCCTCGACCAGATTGCAGCATCGCTAGCTCCGCTTCGAGCCCAAGGCGACCAACAACCACCAACCATTGCTATACGGGACAATCATGTTGTCCGTAGAGCACCCCAGGTGGATAATCGTAGGGCTACACCAGACGATTCAGAACCAAGCGATGATGAGGTCGAAGACATTTTGGTACGACGACCTGCGCTAGGGAATGAGCGTGTGGAACGAGCAGAACGAGACTATCGGGGCAAAGCTGATCTTCCCAGCTTTAATGGCCTACTTCGAATAGAAGAGTTCCTCGACTGGCTGGCAGAGGTCGAGCGATACTTCGACTATATGGAAGTGCCGGACGACAAGAAGGTAAAACTAATTGCTTATAAATTTAAATCCGGTGCTTCAGCATGGTGGGAAAACCTACAGGTTTCCCGCACCCGTCAGAATAAGGCACCCATCCGAACATGGCCTAGAATGAGACAACTTCTTAGAGCTCGATTCCTCCCTAGCGACTATGAACAAATTTTGTTCCAACAATACCAAAATTGTCGTCAGGGAAATCGAACCGTAGCCGAATATCTTGAAGAATTCCAACGATTGGCTACACGGAATAATTTATCGGAATCAGAGGCACAACAGGTATCACGATTCATTGGTGGATTGCGATTTGCAATCCAGGATCGAGTCCAGATGCATCCGGTATGGACGTTGAGTGAGGCCAACCAATTGGCCACTCAAGCAGAAACACAGTTGTCACGGCCCCCTGCTCGACCCTATCCGGCAACACGAAATCCCAACACCGGACCCACTCAAGATACAACGCTGGCCAAAGGCAAGGAGCCTATAGGAGGGCGTCCTCAACCTCCTACGGTCACGAACCGGGACGGGGGAAGCGGTTCCTCAAGACCTCAACGTACAGCTCCCACTACAGTGGGTTCCAGCAGGATCCCCAATCCATATGGTCGGCCAAGACCAGACCATTGTCTCCGTTGTGGCCAACCAGGTCACTGGTCGAACACTTGCCCTCAACGCCCTGCAGCACACTTAACTACGAATGGAGGCGGCGTGGAAGGTGAGCCAACAGAAGATAATCCTGAATTGGAACAGGCCGAAGAGGGGGACACAGAAGATGTCGATTGGCTGACTGAAGATCATGGGGAATCGCTAGTAGTAAGACGACTACTTTACGCCCCCAGGAAGGAAGTGCACCCACAACGACATAATATTTTTCGCACAAAGTGCACCGTGCAGGGCAAAGTCTGTGACGTGATCATAGACAGTGGGAAGTAGCGAAAATATTGTCTCGAGAATTATGGTGGATAAGTTACATCTGCCTATGACGAAGCACCCTACCCCCTACTCTATCGGCTGGATCAAGAAGGTGAACGAAACCAAGGTAACTCAGCAATGCATTATTTCGTTTTCCATTGGTAAAAGCTATAAGGACGAGGTCCTCTGTGATGTGGTTGACATGGAAGCCTGCCACATGTTACTTGGGCGGCCATGGCAATCGGATCGAGATGTGACCCACAGTGGACGGGAAAACATATACATGTTCACCAAGGATGGTCGGAAAATTGTTTTGGCCCCTATGACACCAGACAAACACCCTGAAGCTTCTAAAGTGGAGGGGAACTCTCTCCTTACCATTCGCGAGTTTGTTAAGGAATCAAAGGAAACGGGCGAGATTTATGCGGTTATGGTAAAAGGCGAGGAGCCAGGATCCTCTAATATTCCTCAACGCCTTAAACCGCTGCTAGAAGAATTTCGAAGTACTTGGCCTGCAGAGTTACCAGATGAGTTGCCTCCCATGCGAGACATACAACATCACATCGACCTTATCCCAGGGTCCAGTCTACCCAACCGACCGCACTATCGGATGAGTCCAAAAGAGTGTGAAATTCTACAGGGACAGGTGGAGGAACTGATCCTTAAGGGTCTTATTAAAGAGAGCATGAGCCCGTGTGCCGTTCCGGCACTCCTTACCCCAAAGAAGGACGGAACATGGCGTATGTGCATCGATAGCCGCGCGATCAATAAAATAACAGTTAAATATCGATTTCCAATACCGCGGTTGGATGACATGCTGGACATGCTCGAGGGCTCCAAGGTGTTCTCGAAACTGGACTTACGGAGTGGATACCATCAAATCCGTATTAGGCCAGGTGACGAGTGGAAAACGGCCTTCAAGACCAAGGAAGGGCTATATGAGTGGTTGGTTATGCCCTTCGGTTTGACCAACGCACCAAGCACCTTCATGCGTTTAATGAACCAAGTGTTGAAGCCGTTCATTGGCCGTTTCGTTGTCATTTACTTTGACGACATTCTAATATACAGTCAGGATGAAACGGAGCACATGACCCACATCAGAAAAGTGCTATAAGTGTTGGCCGACAACAAGCTATACTTAAATCTGAAAAGGTGTAGCTTCTTAACTGATCAATTATTGTTTCTGGGGTTCATCGTGTCGTCCACGGGTATCCGAGTGGACGAAGAAAAGGTACGAGCTATTCGGGATTGGCCGACTCCGACAAACATTCATGAGGTACGAAGTTTTCATGGGTTGGCGACCTTCTATCGTCGATTTGTGCGGAACTTCAGCAGTATCGTCGCGCCGATTACCGACTGTATGAAGAAGGGTCCGTTTCAATGGACCGAAGGGGCTGAGAAGAGCTTTGCAGAAATTAAACATCGGTTGTCTACTACCCCGGTTCTGGTACTCCCTAATTTCGACAAGCTATTTGAGGTAGAATGCGACGCATCTATTGTTGGCATTGGGGGAGTCCTTTCTCAGGAGGGCAGGCCAGTTGCCTTTTACAGTGAGAAACTCAGCGACGCACGACAGAAGTGGTCGACCTATGAACTTGAATTATATGCAGTGGTTCAAGCACTGCGCCATTGGCGCCATTATCTTATTCAAAGGGAATTTATACTGTACACTGATCATCAGGCCTTAAAATTTATCAATACTCAGACTAACGTGAATCGTATGCATGCTAGATGGATTTCGTTTTTACAGGAATTCACGTTCGTTCTGAAACACAAATCAGGGCAGCAGAACAAGGTGGCAGATGCACTAAGCCGACGTGCATCCCTTCTTATTACAGTGAGCAGTGAGGTGATCGGGTTCGACTGCCTCAAGGAACTTTATGCCGACGACGAGGATTTTGCAGATGCATGGAAAAAGTGCCAAGAGGGTCACCCGAGTGATCTCCTAATTCAAGATGGTTTCCTCTTCAAAGGAAATCGACTTTGCATTCCGCAGAGTTCGTTACGGGACAAGATTATTATCGAGCTGCATGGCGGTGGCCTCGGCGGTCATCTAGGACGAGATAAGACTCGAGCGATGGTGGAAGAGCGGTATTACTGGCCGCAACTTGCTCGTGATGTTGGCAGGGCGGTACAACGATGTCATATTTGTCAAACTGCTAAGGGACAATCTCAAAATACAGGTCTTTACACGCCATTACCCGTGCCAGATGCCCCTTGGGAGGATTTATCTATGGATTTTATATTAGGGCTCCCACGAACACAACGCGGCATGGACTCAGTGTTCGTGGTGGTAGACCGATTCTCCAAGATGGCACACTTCATTCCGTGCAAGAAGACCTTTGATGCGATACATGTTGCGAACCTTTTCTTCAGAGAGGTTGTGCGACTACATGGTATTCCTAAGACGATCACTTCAGACCGGGACACAAAGTTCGTTAGCCACTTTTGGCGAGCCTTGTGGAATCGGTTCGGTACACGACTTCACTTCAGCAGTGCTTATCATCCACAAACAGATGGACAGACTGAGGTCGTCAACCGCACATTGAGAAATCTCATCCGTTGCCTTTCAGGTGACAAACCGAAGCAGTGGGACATGGCCCTGGCTCAAGCAGAGTTTGCATTCAACAACATGGTAAACCGATCGACAGGAAAGTCTCCATTCCAGATTGTTTATGGGTGCGTGCCTCGTCACACACTCGATTTGGTTCCCCTGCCCAAGCTTCCGGGCATGAGCGTTACAGCTGAACATATGGCAGACCGAATCATGGACATACATGCAGACGTGCGCAACAAATTACAGGCTTCGAACGAGAAGTACAAAGAAGCGGCCGACAAGCATCGGCACGCCAAAGTGTTCGAAATAGGTGATCAGGTGATGGTCCACCTACGTAAAGAGCGATTTCCTACCGGGACCTACAACAAGTTGAAACACAAGAAGATTGGACCGGTACCGATCATTCGCAAGATCAATGACAATGCCTACGTTGTTGATCTTCCAGATGACATGGAGATTTCAAGGACTTTCAACGTGGCAGATCTGTACGAATATCATGAACCAAAGCTGGACGAGAACTCGGGGTCGAGTTCTTTCGAAGTGGAGGAGACTGATGTAGGACGGGTCGCTGACTATTTCATGGGCCAGATGGACCAAAAGAAGACCGGACGGGGCCGAAAGTGATCCGGACCGTCAGGACCGTGAATCGGTCGTATCTCACAATCCGGAATGAGTTACGGGACGTATAATATATCAATTTGGGGTAGCTCGAGCTACTTTAGCCAACCAACCCCGCTATGCCGGGTTGCCCAATCCGGAATCGCGAGAATCGACCGTATCGACGGTCATTAGGCTAGTTTATTTTCGTTTTTACTATTTATAGTAAGTTTTAATTCGATCATAACTTTGCATCCGTATGGTTTTAGAGTTAGTGCCCAACATGAAAAGGGCTTAGAATATTTCGTAGAACAGCGTGGTTGAGGCCGTTTGAAAACTTTCTATTTTTGGCCGAAAACCAAGAGTTCTAGTAGGATTGAACGACTTCTATAAATAGTAAGTTTACTATTTATAGTAAGTTGCGTTTTCTAGGAGTTTTAGTTGGAGTTGGATTTTGATACTTTACCTAGGGTTTAGTTTCCTATTTATATGCATTGTAATTCCGTTTTTATTCATTCAATTATCAATTATTCAATTATTCGGAATTTATTTCCTCTTTTTATCTTTTATTTCTTCTCGTGGATTCGAGAAACTATCGGTTAGGGAGACGGTGATCGACCTACCACGTCCTCCCTGCGTCACATTTTCTTTTCACTATTATTTCCAATGATGTGTGGTCCATTTGAGTTTTAGATCTATTTTATTTTAAAGCTCATTATATGACAAGGAGAAACTAATGAATGAAATAGTTTTCATGGAGATATTGTGATGACCATTATATGACATTTTCTTACATGGGTCGTTTTTTTTTATTTTTCTAAGTTAGTAATGCAACACACCCAACCTGTTAGTTGGGCAAAGCACCCACTTGGTTAGTGGCACGATGCAACCACACACTAGTGCGGTCAGTGTGTCTCCTTAGTGTTGGGGTTAGGAGCCTCGCAGCGGAAGCAATCAAAGCAGGCGAGGAACACATCACAATAGCAATCAACAAGTAAATCATCACACACAAGAAGGCAATCCGATTTTACGTGGAAAAACCCTCAAGGGTAAAAATCCACGGCACAAAGCGACACCAATCTACTATGAATCAGAAATTGCAAGAGATTATAGAAAAAAAAAAAAAAAAAAAACCTTGGATCATAACCCACAAGAGAAACCCCAAGCTACCCAAAGCTAATTCTCACATGAGGAGGACAAACTCATCAACTTCCCTCAACCCAGAGAACTCTAAGCTTCCTCCCTAGCTTTTTCTCTCACCCTAGAAAGTAGAACCCTCTCAATCCCTTAACCCATTGGTGGCAACCTTAATCTCAGATTACATCTCTTTAAATAGGAGAAAAACCGAAATTAGAAACTCATTGTGCAAAACAGCGCAAGAAACCCAGTCCAAAAAGGAAACTGCCGACCGGTCGGACCCTCCACCGGCCGGTCGGCCGGATGGCCCAGAAAGGTTCTAGCAACCTGTTTCTTGCTCCATCGTGACCTATCAGCAGGCCGACTGGTCGATGGTCTTCATGCTTGAAGCTTTGAGGCGTCCAAGCCCAACACTTAGCACTCGAACTTGAGACCCGCTGTTAAAACACATAGGCATTTTCCAGCTGGGCTAGCAGGCCATGGTGCTTGTTATACAAGTTTTGTTGGAAATTCGACTGTCATGATAACAGATGCTTGTAAATATAATCTAAGCTGGACTTGAAAGTTGGCCAGTGACCATTTCATGGTTTCATCTATTCACAGATGGGATGGCTAGGATCTTGTGGTTGTTAGGCTGGTTTGTGTGAGTGCAGTCTCCCATTTTATGAGATTCATACTGCTCAAAATGTTGTTTGTGTCATCTACTTGGTGTGGAGTAATGTCTTCTTTTCTTTTCTTTTCTTTCATATTACATAGGAAAAATGTGGAATTGTAATCAATGGACCAACTGACGTCATTCACCTATATAGGGCACATATGGATGGATGGCATGGATAAAACACGTGCTTCAACATGGGCCTATCGTTATTCCAATCCTTCCTATTGTTATCAAACACCCAATGGAATTTACATAGAGGAAATGCAATTCCATACCACTAATCCCGTCTAATACCATCCGCCCTTTGTCCACGTCTAATTGTGATGGGATCCATGTCTGTATCGGTCGCTCGCCGGAGAAGCATGAGGTGCGAATTACGAGCTCACTTCAGTAGTCCGCGGGCTACCAGATAACCGCATACGAATTCCAAACATTACCGAATGCCAAGGGTGCGAGAAAAACCACGTGGGGATTTTAACCATACTTTAGATGCGATGGGATGCTCGCGAAGCCAACCCTCGCGTGCATAACACCTGACCGTCTGCGAGATCCTGGACAACTAGTATTTCCCCGTGTGGGCCCCACTATTTGTATGGAATTGCCCAGGAATCAAGACTGTTCAGCCATAAGGTGGGGACCAACGGTGCGATTGACGTGGCACCTTATGATAAGAGAGGTCTCCAATGCAAGTGTGATAAGGAGCTCGTGTGGAGGCAGAGCACCGCTCAAACCTGGGCTGGTAGAAGTGGGTCCCACTTATTTTTAATATGTGGGTCCCACTTGCTTTGAACTTTTAAGGGGTGGGTGGGATTGAAGTGGCAACTGCTTTCCACCAAAGATTCTTTATCCCACCACCGAAAAAATAAAAAATGAAAAGTTGCAGTTCACCTCTCTCTCGCAACTGCCGCCATTGGGGCTCGAGCTGGACTGACGCGCTGGCTCATCACTGCCCTACTTAACAATATCTGCTGGGCTTGGCCAGTGGTTTCCCAGGCCCTAACCCAACTCATATGCTGGGCCCAGCATATGCATATATGGCTGGACTATTTTGGCTGGTTATGGGTTTGTTCCAAGCTGGGGCCTACGTTGAAGTTCAAGACAAAGCTTGACCCGGCCCTAACCCAGCCCATTGGCATCACTACTTAAGTTCTTAAACGACGCTGTCCAACTATATCAATTGAAAATACAAGCTTCAAATTGTCTTAACAGGTGATGGCTGATGATATTGAGGATATCATAGCTGAGATTGTATATCAAGTCCGTAACAACCGTCTCTGGATCTAAGAAGAAGGAAAAATAAAAAAAATTGGATGGTGGACATTTAACATTAGGGTCCAACCTTTAATGTGCACCATTCATTAGGTAGGGCCCACCTTTGACGTTGGTCATCCATCATATGGGGCCCACCATCAATGTTATTGTCCATCATTTGGGGGTCATCTTCAATATCGACCACCCATCATGTGGAGTCCACCTTTGATGTGGAGTGTCCATTATTTTCCCCACCTTCAATGTGGGTTGCCCATCAAGCAAGGCTCCCCTTGAATGTGGGTCATTCATCATTAGGGGCCAACCTTTGATGTGATTCATCCATCATGTGGGTCCACCTTGATATGGGCAATCATCATGTGGGGCCCCACTTCAATATCTATTGCCTAACAAGTTGGAGCCCAACTGCTGCTGGTCTCGAAAGTGTAAAAGAAATTGGCATAACAAATAAATATGGAAGGAATTTCCAGCACCACTAAAAAACCTAATCCAAACAAGACTTCTCACATCAAATAGCTGATTTGACGATTCTATAGCGTCCCAAACACGTGACAAATGAATGGATTTTGCTAAAGATGCGTCAGGCTTTGATGTGGACCGTCCATCATGTTGGCCCCACCTTTGAAGTAGGTTGTCCATCATGCCAGCCATCTTTGGATGTGAACCATTTATCATCATAGGCCAACCTTTAATGTGGACCATATATTACATGAGTCCACATTAATATGAGGTCATCCATCATGTGAGTCCCATCTTTGATGTGGACCGTCCACTATGTGAACCCCACCTATGATGGGACAATCCACTATGTGAGGCCTATTGGGAAAAATCAGCACCGGCAATGGAAGCAAAAGCCGAACGCGCATAGTAATGCAAACTCAAATGAGAAACACTATGAAATCAAACCACACAAGAGAATCTGAATTTACGTGGAAAAACCCCTCAACGGGTAAAAAATCACGGCACAAAGCGATTCACTATGATAAATAGAAGATTACAGAGATTGACAGCCCACAAGCAAGGAAAAAATAGAGAAAACCCAAGCTCTCTCTCTCACAAATCAATCTCCTCTCTTTTTAACGCAATTAGAAAACCTTGGACACTTTAGGATACCATCTAAGCTCAGATACATGCCAAATTTATAGCATGAAATCACAATTTAGAAACGTCTTGCGCGCTACCGCGTAGCTACGCAAGAAACCACGTGCGCAGTCGACCGATCAGCCGACCGGTCGGCCATTGCACAAAACAATCCAAGGAAGAAAACCATACATGCTACCTCACTGCTGACCGGTCGCGTGACCAGTCTAGGGCACACGAAAACTATCCAGCGCCTCTTGTGCATCTGGGCCATAACGTGCAGACCGGTCGCCCGACCGGTCTGAGCACCCAAACCATGCACTATTTGAAGGCTATCCAACAATCTCCACCGAGACTTCAAACGTCGAACCAAACTATCATCGCTTCGTCATCCCATCTTCATCATAGCTCCACCTCTTCTCGTGCCTCCATCAACCCCTAACCTTATACTTTCACGCCCTTTTTCCGTTCTTCTCATGTGGCCCTTAGGCACTTGCCACATACGATCAATCGTAGATCTCGCTGCCGATCCTGCAGCTCCACCGTGAATTATGCTCCCGATCAACTTGTAAAGATGGTCACACCTCTGTGCCTTCATACGCACGAGTGCCTTCATAACAACGATCGCGGCCAATGAACATGCACCCTTTCGCCTCGAATGCGCCAAGAGAAATCACATTCATCTTCATCTTCATCTTGGGGACATGCTTCACATCTTCCAGGACTCGTTCGATCCCATCGAACATTCTGATGCGCACCGTACCATTACCCACAACTTTATGAGCGTAGCCATCGCCCGCAAACACCGATTTACTACCATACTCCATGTATGTCGTGAATGAACTCCGTTCAGGACAAACGTGACATGAAGCCCCTGAATCTAGGATTCACTCACTATTGTAAGATCCATTGCCAGATATAGTCAGAACTTCACAAAGATCACCACCGTCCTCTACAGTATTGGCTTTCTCTCCAGAGGAATTTTCATACCCCTCTTGCTTCAACTTGAGATTCTGACAATCCCCTCTCATGTGGCCTTCCTGACCACAACTCCAGTACTTCACCTTAGCTTTCCCTTTGCCCTTGGCCTTAGATCTCGATTTCAAATATCATTCACCATACTCAGAATTTCTTCCCCTCATAATCAGTGCCTCTGAGGAAAAATGAGAACCCACGTCACCGCTTTTCTTTCTCATCACCTTCAATTGGATGGCTGAGATAACGGTCTCGACGTTAATGGTCTTCCTCCCTGCGCACACAGAGTCCCTGAATGACTCATATGAATCTGGAAGAGAATTCAACAGGATGCATACTTGATATTCATTCTTCATTGGTTCATCTATCTCCACCAACTTTCAAACCAGCCTATTGAACGTGCTTAAGTGGTCCTCCACATCCATCCATTTAGCCATCCTCAAGGTAAACAACTGCATCAACAGGTATATGCGATTCTTTAGAGACTTCTTGGTATAAACCTTCTCTAGCTTCGCCATCGTTTCAACCGCAGTCTTCTCCTTCGTGACGTGATAGAGGACATCATCCGTAAGGCTTAACAAGATTGAGGTTATAGCCTTCTTATCGAGCTTTGTCCACTCATCATCTTCCATAGCCTCAAGTCGCTTTCCAAGAGCTTTATCAAGCCCTTACTAAACTAAAAGGGATTCGATATTCACCTTCCATAACTCAAAGTTATTTTTGTCGAAAAACTTCTATATGTTGAACCTTGTGCTTGATCCCATCTCCTCGTCTTAAATCTGAATTCTACTCCACCCCAACTTTAGCTTTGATACCACTTGTTGGGAAAAACCGGCAGCGAAAGCGAAAGCCGAACGCGCAGAGTAATGCAAGATCAAACCAGAAACACTATGAAATAAAACCACACACAAGCATTGACCACAAGAGAATCCGAATTTACGTGGAAAAAACCCTCAACGGGTAAAAAATCACGGCACAAAGCGATCCACTATGATAAACAGAAGATTACAGAGATTAAAGCCCACAAGCAAGGAAAAAACAGAGAAAACCCAAGCTCTCTCTCTCTCACAAATCACTATCCCCTCTTCCTAACGCAATTAGGAAACCTTGGACACCTTAGGATACCATCTAAGCTCGGATACATGCCAAATTTATAGCATGAAATCCCGATTTAGAAATGTCTTTGTTAAAACTAGAAAAATGCTCGTCAGCAGTTTTTCATGTGTTTCATTGTTCTGGGGAATTCTGAGTATAAAGACATTCATAGACAATCATAAGCAATCACAAAGTGTACACAAAAGAGATATTGCAAGACGAATTTTATTCCAGAGATTCTGAAACATTTTACATTCCAGGCTGTGAACTGGTCACGAACCCTTAATTACATCAATGGATGATCACCCTTAATTAGAAGGTAAAAGTAAATAAATGCATGGCATAAATGTAAATGAAACAAATCACAAACAATACAAAAGATTTTTACGTGGAAACCCTTGCGGGAAAAAACCACGGCACAAAGAGACAAGATTCCACTATGAATGTAGTTATAAAATAGATGAAATATTAGAGAGAAAGCATGGATAGATCGAGCAAATAATTTAAATCGTCAGGGATTATGGTCTTGAGTTCATAGTCGTATAGACCTATTTATTTTCTTGTTATGGACTAAGCCACGTTTTTAGACAAGTCGGATGTCTATGTTTCATTTTCTTTTGAATTGTCTGGGTTGAAGGACTGTTAGGATTTTATCGAGTGGTGCAACTCTGGGTCATTGACCTCTGGAATACATGAGCATCGAATGTTGGTCGGCACGACCCAAGGTTCGCGCTTGTATTTTTATGATGGGTGACCTTAGGAAGGCACTCCGCAACTTCCTGAACGAGGTTTTTAATTGAGTGGTGCAACTCTGGGCCATTGGCATCTAGAATACACGAGCATCGAAATGTTGGTCGGCATTACCCAAGGCCCGCGCCCGTATTTTTATGACGGGTGACCTTAGGAAAGCACTACGCAACTGCCTCATCAGTTTAACCGATGGACCTGTTGTTGATGGGTAGGGTATCGACTGTCTTTTTGTAATGGCAGTCCATAGCATGACGTTTCAAGCTTTGTTAGAACTCTTTTGTTTATGGTTTCTTTTAGTAACCATAATCTCTCAGGTTTAGCTTCGGACCTTTATCCGGGATGAATAGAGCTTTGTATAGTAAAGTAAATGTGTTCGTTCTTGGAGTCCGGCGATTCATCTTCGAAAATATTCTTTCTTCTGAGTGCTTTCTGATAATCTATTTGAGATCGGATAAGCTATATCGAGCCAAGATCCTTTGAGGATTCAAGTTCAATGGATTGGATTGGCTGTTTTCGTTGCCTGTAAGTGGTTGAGTATCGAGTCCAATAGGTGCCCGTATATACCATTTTTTATGAATAATGGGGATCGGTGCCCCGTAGATGTTTAACTCAACCGTTTTATAGCCTGAGTGCATTAACTTTACCTCAGCGTCTTCAAGATCGCGATTGATTTCATTTAGCATTAGTCAATTTCCAAGCCAGCAGGGCACTTCCCAGGGCTGAAAATGACCAAGTAGTGGACCTGTTCGCGGTCTAATCGGGGTATTCGGTGAATACTGGCGATGATCGTCTTTGAGCAGGGATGCATCATGTCTATGAGGATCACAATGATGCTGGATCCACTCTGACGTCAGTGTGATCACATTTCATTTCGCTTAGCGTAAGTCGATTTTCGAGCCGACAGGGCACTTTCCAGGGCTAAAAATGACTGAGTACTGGGCCTGTTGACCACCTAATTAAAGTATTCGAGGGTCCTGAGATAAGATAATCTTATTGCGATGCATGATTATGGTATATCATGTCATAAAGAAGAGAAGTTTCTCTCTCGAGCTCGGTCCAATTCCGCCCGGTTCTCCTCGATTTCGACCGTTTCCAGCTCTTTCGAAAGGATTTTCGGAGTTGCAAAATTGGCTAAGTGCTGGTTCTTTTTTGTTAAAACGCTGTTTTGGGCCATTTATCATCAATCGTTGGAGAATCTGATTTGGGGGATGGAAAGATCTCATCGGTGTGCATCTAAGAGAGGTGGTTTGATCAAAAGCCGATCCCGATCGAAGGCGGGTCGCATGATGGAAGGTCCACCCCTCCAACCAGCGTCCAAGCGCATTGAGGGGAGGATGTGGGTGCATGTGGCATTTTTAAAAGGTTGATGGGCGCATGTGAGTGATGGTGGGTGCATGTGGCATTTTCAAAAGGTTAATGGGCGCATGTGAGTGATGGTGGGCGCATGTGGCCACTTTCCGAGCACATGTGCCCATTCCACATGAAAGATGGAGGAAGTGAAGATGTTCCGGGCGCATGTCATGTTGCACATGCGCCCGAGACCTAGTAGTGGGCGCATGTCACCCTATAACTTAGTGAATTTTTGTGTTTTCTGGCATCTCAAAGAGTGGGCGCATGTCCCATGGAGACTTGATGCATTTTGCATCTCTCGGCGAGCAGAAGTGGGCGCATGTCCCTCTGCAAAATGAAAAAAGTCCCAATACTTAGAGAATTTTAGGATTTCTCCCTTTGCACTTGATTCCAACGGGGGATATCCCTTTCCGACGAGGGATTCCAGTGAGGGAAACTATCCGACGGTAGTGCAATTTTGGGTTCCGGTGGGGAAATCCCTTTCCAATGAGGGATTCTGGCGAGGGCATCCGGCGAGGGATAACGGAGCAGGCACATGTACCTCTTGCGTCGCTCTGATGTCAGAAGGGGATGATGTCGATGCTTGTCATCAGGCGGACTTGCTATTTATAGTAGTGCAATCGGGTTCGGGTTTGATCCGACGGGTATTTCCCGGCGCATGTGTTTCTGGAACGTTTTCTGGCTCATATGCTGGGCGGAAGTGGTAAATGCAAAGGTCCGGGCGCATGTCATTTCAGGCCGAACGTATGTCATTTTCAAGTCAGGCGCATGTCATTTTTCGACAGGTTTTCCGGACTGTTTTCGAAAAGTTTTCCGAATTGTCTTCTTTCAAACATAGGTTGTGGGCGCATGTGGTCTTAGGATGGACGCATGTCCCTCTTGAAAATTTTCACTTCTCCCACTACTTAACCAAATTTCAAATTCTGCACTTTGTGAGAGAAAAACAGCTTCCAGACTTAGATTTTTTCAGGGTTTAGCTTCGACGGGAGACCTCCGAAGGACAGCTACCTTTTCTGGGGTTGTGGTCACTGACGCCAAGTCACTTTTAGGTTGGAATCGACCTCCTGAATGAACGAGATGAGGTCTAGAGGTCCAGATGTTGTAAATTTTGGTACTTCCTTACTAATTTGGAGCCTCCGGGTCGGTTATTTGTATAGGAATATTTTTTCGAGAAGCGCACACATAGGAATACGCGCCATAGGGACTTTAAACTTGCTATTTAAGGGTTTTAGGGTGCTCTGAATCATTTTGGCGGTGGTACGGATGTCCAAATCGACTCTGAAATGGTACCTGTAGGCTTTCAGACCCTTTCGGTCGTCTTCGAATAGGGGCAAAACGCATTTCGAGGTGCATAGGTAAAGATATGTGCCACGTGACTTTAAAACTTGCAGTCTAAGGGTTTTGGGATGTTCTGGATCATTTTGCGGTGACCCGCATGTCCAATTTTGCTCCGAAACACTGTTTGTAGGTTTGGCTGCTACCATGTGGTTAGGTTGCACTGGCATTCTTTGGATGTTTCCGATCTCGAAACTGATCCAAATTGTTGTAGATGGACCGCTGGGTGTTGTTTTATCATGGGTGCAAATTTGAACCCTAACAATCTTACACACTACCTCGTAGCTACGCAAGAAACTGCGTGCGCAGTCGACCAGTTGACCATTGCACAAAATAGTCCGAGGAAGAAAACTACACATGCTGCCTCACTGCCGACCGGTCAGAGCCCCCTGCAGACCGGTCTACCGACTGGTCTAGGGCACACGAAAATTGTCCAGCGCCTCTTGTGCATCTGGGCCATAACGTGCAGATCAGTCGCCCGACTAATTTGAGCACCCAACCCGTGCACTGTTTGAAGGCTCTCCAACAAGGCCTTCTTTAATACGGACTATATGATAGAGCAGGGCTTAACATGAACCATGAGAGCTTCTTTAATATGTATTGGGAAAGAGATAAGTAGAAAAGTAACAACGTGTAACGACCCGAGATTTTCGACTCTCGTGTATAACACGACCGCCGAATTCCCAAGTAATTTATGGAATAACTAATTTGTCAAATAATAAAATATAGCATTCAAGCACAATGGCGAAAACAATTATCATCTTATTCTATCAAACTTACTACGTCATGATCAATGTTTAAATAAGGGAACCAACCAATATCCATACTGATTAATTAAAATACAAAACCATGTCTTCTCTTGAAGACTTATTACAATTCTATAAATGTATCAACTATTCAAAGAAATATTTAAGAAATGAAAATATCAACTAAGTTTCTCTAACATCATCATCCGCCATGTGATCGTAGAACCATCGAACTCTTTTCCTCGAAAATCGAGTTCATTACCTGGATCTTCACCTACATCATCTAAATTGTGTTTGGGATAGCGTTAAACGCTATCATAGTGGGGAATATTTCCTCCAAGACAATCAAGAATAATAATAACGGTACAGAGTAAACGCAAGCAGTATATTATCATTTAATCAAATCAAAACAACCAACTAAAAATCTTTCTTAATGCGATGCATAGAATGCATGCTCTGGCTAAGGCACCCTGGCTAGAATCACAATACATGAAGTGGGAGACTCCCTATTACGACTTCATACTAGCCACTAGTCACCAGAGGTTCCTGGGACGCACAAGCCCATAGTTTTGCCCGACCACGTGAGAAACGAGACGCTCATAGCCCAAATCTACACGTGACAGTGTACGGGAGAAGTAGGACGCTCTAGCCTATTCTCAATTCCGTATACCCACATGGAGCCAAGTGAATGCATGACTTTAGTTTCACCTTTATTTAAGTGTTTTCGCATACAACCGATTTAAATAAAACTCAATGGTCACTATGGGGAGTCGCAAGCAACCCAGCATAGGCCGATAGCACGGGATTAGTGTCCATAGCACCAACCCTGGCTCATGAGAAATTGTATACCATTAGTGTCCACTCATTGTCCCGTTTTATAATTTCATTATGTCCCAAAAAGCCAATGTTGTACATCATGACCAAATTCATTAAAATACTCATGTAATGTAAATGGATCCAATCAAGCATCATATACATGTAAGGATCTATTGACAAACAATCACTTCATTCTCTCAGTTAAGTCAAGAGATATTCTTCCATCATGGACACCTCTCACGGGTTTCATCTCTCTATATCGAATAATTTTACCAACTTAGGGACAAAGAGTATACAATAATGGAATGTCTATATGATGATCTTATACACATATTTTATATATATCACAATATGAAAACCAATATTACTTGTAACACATAGACTAAGAAAATAAGGGCATAGATTTCACAAAGATAAATAACACAAATACACATGCTT
This sequence comes from Liriodendron chinense, assembly GCA_003013855.2. Classification (NCBI taxonomy): domain Eukaryota; kingdom Viridiplantae; phylum Streptophyta; class Magnoliopsida; order Magnoliales; family Magnoliaceae; genus Liriodendron; species Liriodendron chinense. The sequence continues at coordinate 4,063,921 of PVNU02000637.1, read as the reverse complement.
CTTAGAAAAAAATCTAAACAAGGAATCACATTATTATATAATGATATTCATTACAAATCTTACATTAAACTTCATGTTATATGGATCAACAATTCAAAACAAAATAACCTCACATGCTACAAAAGAAACTTATAATAATCGTGATATTATTAATGAAAAGCTTGAAGGAAAATCCTCACCTTAGGATGGACTTAGAAGAGGGTTGTAGAAGATCCTAGCCACTGAAAAAATATGAGAAAGAACTCCCTTCTCTCTCTTCTCTCTCTCTCTCTCTCTCTCTCTCTCTCTAAGGCATGGAGGCTAGGGTTAGGAGAAGGATTTGGAGGTGCGTAGTAGAAATATGGAGAGTGATGTGCACGCGAGGTCTTGTGTAACAACCTCTTGAGGTGGGTTTCTCAAATCTCAATATTCGGATGATCTATGATCAATTTTAATCTGTTTATCTTATCAAGCTCGAAGAGTAGAGTCAGAATACGTAAATTTCTTGATGATCCACATTCTAGATTGGCCGATCCTTGAAAATGGCCCGACGGGTGCTAAAATGGGCTAGATCTCAATTAACGGTCTACACTTGATGATCAGGGCCCAAATTTTGAAAAAATATGTAGTCATGATATAAAAACAATTGTACAAAGTTTAATGGTTGATTGATGGTGAAAAATGCCTAGATCTGAAATTCCAACTTTTGGCAGAAAAGGAAGGTGCTGTCTTTGTGGTTCAACGGTGTAGGATTATAGATCGAGGTCCAAATTTTGTGTAAACTCGTAGTCATATGAGTATAATAGGTGGTCCAAATTTGAGAAGTGATTGATGATGAGAAGTGGGTAAATTGAAAGGTTCAGATTTAAAAAGAGTTGGTAACTCGTTAATTTCTATAACGAGATAACTTCGCGCATAAGAAAGAGGATTATCAAGGTGGGGCACTCAAATTGCACTATTGGTCCATGATAAAGACAATCCAATTCACTCATATGAAAAGAGGTATTCGACTACAACTAACCATCTACTTTCCTCACTCGATGGACATGAAAATCAAGGGTTAAGGGGCTGATTTGATAATTTGACCACTTCTATTATGATTTAAGGGCTGAAATTTGACGTGTATGGTTAATATGTGCCCAAAAGCTTAAATCCAGGGTTTTGCGTGAAAGTGATCGTCAGAAACTATAATACTTAAAAATGGCATCTTAACTTAAGTTTAACTAATGGCATTTTCGTAATTATCTAATAATTGCGTGATTTTTGAAATCTGATCTTTCTACGATGTTTATGGGATCATTCTAAGCAACTTTTGTAAAGGGTCCCCTATCGGATCTCCTACGGATGTCCCGCTATTGGCAAATCAACGGTAAATGCACGATAATTAATAAAAAAATAAATTAAAAATGAATTTTAAAATTTTTCAAATAAATCTTGAAAATCTAGGGCGTTACACAACGCAAAAAGCTAAAAGAAAATAACTTAATAAGATAAGTAGCTTTTAAAAGCTAAGTTACTTTTCAATGGTACTTACCAAACTAGCTTAAGTGCCAAAATTAACTTAATGACTTAAATTCAGTTAAAAAGTAACTTATTTGGTAGTATCCAAACAGGCTCTAAATGACAATCTCCAAACTCAACACTTTCAATCTAAAAATACTGTCCATAATAAATTATTTAGATGAGATGCTTCCAGAGTAAATCCATTAGGTCTCGTCAATGAGCCTAAACTGGTTTATGATGATAAAAAAATAATAATAATAATACAGAGACGTTCTTTAAAAGTGTATGTTCTCAAAATAATGGGCTTTATTGATTATTTACGACTCACCCCATGTAAAAAAGATTAATATTAATACCATACTAAACTAACTTGCAATATCATTCAAACCTTTTATTTTGAATTATAACATAGATAAGATAGATTATAATATCAAGAAATTGATAAACCAGCTAGTTATGAAAAAGCAAAAGCAAAAACAAAAAAAAAAAAAAAAAAATTGTATAAGAGGCTCAAATTATGGAAAAGCATATGCCTACTAAAACTTATAAGAAAATTAAAAATACCCCACATAGGACATACAAGGAAAATAAGCTTTCTCATGTGAACCCTAAAATACCTAGCACCGAACTGACCGATCGAGTCTAAAAGTTAACATGGACTATATTGCTGCTTGCGGTAAACCCAGTCATATTAAGAAGTATTGTAAATCATAATTAGTCAAACAAAAAGAGTAAGGAACGGGTAATCTGCAAGCATTAGTGATTAAATGCTTATTTGTTTTCTTAAACACCCAGTGTTTGGATTCAAGAGCCGTTACTCATATTTGTACTCCAATGCATGTGTTCAAAGAACTGAGAATGTCGAATGAAGGAGAAGGCTATCTGCAATTGTCGACTGATGCCCAAGCCAAAATGTGACGCAGGGAGGACGTGGTAGGTCGATCACCGTCTCCCTAACCGATAGTTTCTCGAATCCACGAGAAGAAATAAAAGATAAAAAGAGGAAATAAATTCCGAATAATTGAATAATTGATAATTGAATGAATAAAAACGGAATTACAATGCATATAAATAGGAAACTAAACCCTAGGTAAAGTATCAAAATCCAACTCCAACTAAAACTCCTAGAAAACGCAACTTACTATAAATAGTAAACTTACTATTTATAGAAGTCGTTCAATCCTACTAGAACTCTTGGTTTTCGGCCAAAAATAGAAAGTTTTCAAACGGCCTCAACCACGCTGTTCTACGAAATATTCTAAGCCCTTTTCATGTTGGGCACTAACTCTAAAACCATACGGATGCAAAGTTATGATCGAATTAAAACTTACTATAAATAGTAAAAACGAAAATAAACTAGCCTAATGACCGTCGATACGGTCGATTCTCGCGATTCCGGATTGGGCAACCCGGCATAGCGGGGTTGGTTGGCTAAAGTAGCTCGAGCTACCCCAAATTGATATATTATACGTCCCGTAACTCATTCCGGATTGTGAGATACGACCGATTCACGGTCCTGACGGTCCGGATCACTTTCGGCCCCGTCCGGTCTTCTTTTGGTCCATCTGGCCCATGAAATAGTCAGCGACCCGTCCTACATCAGTCTCCTCCACTTCGAAAGAACTCGACCCCGAGTTCTCGTCCAGCTTTGGTTCATGATATTCGTACAGATCTGCCACGTTGAAAGTCCTTGAAATCTCCATGTCATCTGGAAGATCAACAACGTAGGCATTGTCATTGATCTTGCGAATGATCGGTACCGGTCCAATCTTCTTGTGTTTCAACTTGTTGTAGGTCCCGGTAGGAAATCGCTCTTTACGTAGGTGGACCATCACCTGATCACCTATTTCGAACACTTTGGCGCGCCGATGCTTGTCGGCCGCTTCTTTGTACTTCTCGTTCGAAGCCTGTAATTTGTTGCGCACGTCTGCATGTATGTCCATGATTCGGTCTGCCATATGTTCAGCTGTAACGCTCATGCTCGGAAGCTTGGGCAGGGGAACCAAATCGAGTGTGTGACGAGGCACGCACCCATAAACAATCTGGAATGGAGACTTTCCTGTCGATCGGTTTACCATGTTGTTGAATGCAAACTCTGCTTGAGCCAGGGCCATGTCCCACTGCTTCGGTTTGTCACCTGAAAGGCAACGGATGAGATTTCCCAATGTGCGGTTGACGACCTCAGTCTGTCCATCTGTTTGTGGATGATAAGCACTGCTGAAGTGAAGTCGTGTACCGAACCGATTCCATAAGGCTCGCCAAAAGTGGCTAACGAACTTTGTGTCCCGGTCTGAAGTGATCGTCTTAGGAATACCATGTAGTCGCACAACCTCTCTGAAGAAAAGGTTCGCAACATGTATCGCATCAAAGGTCTTCTTGCACGGAATGAAGTGTGCCATCTTGGAGAATCGGTCTACCACCACGAACACTGAGTCCATGCCGCGTTGTGTTCGTGGGAGCCCTAATATAAAATCCATAGATAAATCCTCCCAAGGGGCATCTGGCACGGGTAATGGCGTGTAAAGACCTGTATTTTGAGATTGTCCCTTAGCGGTTTGACAAATATGACATCGTTGTACCGCCCTGCCAACATCACGAGCAAGTTGCGGCCAGTAATACCGCTCTTCCACCATCGCTCGAGTCTTATCTCGTCCTAGATGACCGCCGAGGCCACCGCCATGCAGCTCGATAATAATCTTGTCCCGTAACGAACTCTGCGGAATGCAAAGTCGATTTCCTTTGAAGAGGAAACCATCTTGAATTAGAAGATCACTCGGGTGACCCTCTTGGCACTTTTTCCATGCATCTGCAAAATCCTCGTCGTCGGCATAAAGTTCCTTGAGGCAGTCGAACCCGATCACCTCACTGCTTACTGTAATAAGAAGGGATGCACGTCGGCTTAGTGCATCTGCCACCTTGTTCTGCTGCCCTGATTTGTGTTTCAGAACGAACGTGAATTCCTGTAAAAACGAAATCCATCTAGCATGCATACGATTCACGTTAGTCTGAGTATTGATAAATTTTAAGGCCTGATGATCAGTGTACAGTATAAATTCCCTTTGAATAAGATAATGGCGCCAATGGCGCAGTGCTTGAACCACTGCATATAATTCAAGTTCATAGGTCGACCACTTCTGTCGTGCGTCGCTGAGTTTCTCACTGTAAAAGGCAACCGGCCTGCCCTCCTGAGAAAGGACTCCCCCAATGCCGACAATAGATGCGTCGCATTCTACCTCGAATAGCTTGTCGAAATTAGGGAGTACCAGAACCGGGGTAGTGGACAACCGATGTTTAATTTCTGCAAAGCTCTTCTCAGCCCCTTCGGTCCATTGAAACGGACCCTTCTTCATACAGTCGGTAATCGGCGCGACGATACTGCTGAAGTTCCGCACAAATCGACGATAGAAGGTCGCCAACCCATGAAAACTTCGTACCTCATGAATGTTTGTCGGAGTCGGCCAATCCCGAATAGCTCGTACCTTTTCTTCGTCCACTCGGATACCCGTGGACGACACGATGAACCCCAGAAACAATAATTGATCAGTTAAGAAGCTACACCTTTTCAGATTTAAGTATAGCTTGTTGTCGGCCAACACTTGTAGCACTTTTCTGATGTGGGTCATGTGCTCCGTTTCATCCTGACTGTATATTAGAATGTCGTCAAAGTAAACGACAACGAAACGGCCAATGAACGGCTTCAACACTTGGTTCATTAAACGCATGAAGGTGCTTGGTGCGTTGGTCAAACCGAAGGGCATAACCAGCCACTCATATAGCCCTTCCTTGGTCTTGAAGGCCGTTTTCCACTCGTCACCTGGCCTAATACGGATTTGATGGTATCCACTCCTTAAGTCCAGTTTCGAGAACACCTTGGAGCCCTCGAGCATGTCCAGCATGTCATCCAACCGCGGTATTGGAAATCGATATTTAACTGTTATTTTATTGATCGCGCGGCTATCGATGCACATACGCCATGTTCCGTCCTTCTTTGGGGTAAGGAGTGCCGGAACGGCACACGGGCTCATGCTCTCTTTAATAAGACCCTTAAGGATCAGTTCCTCCACCTGTCCCTGTAGAATTTCACACTCTTTTGGACTCATCCGATAGTGCGGTCGGTTGGGTAGACTGGACCCTGGGATAAGGTCGATGTGATGTTGTATGTCTCGCATGGGAGGCAACTCATCTGGTAACTCTGCAGGCCAAGTACTTTGAAATTCTTCTAGCAGCGGTTTAAGGCGTTGAGGAATATTAGAGGATCCTGGCTCCTCGCCTTTTACCATAACCGCATAAATCTCGCCCGTTTCCTTTGATTCCTTAACAAACTCGCGAATGGTAAGGAGAGAGTTCCCCTCCACTTTAGAAGCTTCAGGGTGTTTGTCTGGTGTCATAGGGGCCAAAATAATTTTCCGACCATCCTTGGTGAACATGTATATGTTTTCCCGTCCACTGTGGGTCACATCTCGATCCGATTGCCATGGCCGCCCAAGTAACATGTGGCAGGCTTCCATGTCAACCACATCACAGAGGACCTCGTCCTTATAGCTTTTACCAATGGAAAACGAAATAATGCATTGATGAGTTACCTTGGTTTCGTTCACCTTCTTGATCCAGCCGATAGAGTAAGGGGTAGGGTGCTTCGTCATAGGCAGATGTAACTTATCCACCATAATTCTCGAGACAATATTTTCGCTACTCCCACTGTCTATGATCACGTCACAGACTTTGCCCTGCACGGTGCACTTTGTGCGAAAAATATTATGTCGTTGTGGGTGCACTTCCTTCCTGGGGGCGTAAAGTAGTCGTCTTACTACTAGCGATTCCCCATGATCTTCAGTCAGCCAATCGACATCTTCTGTGTCCCCCTCTTCGGCCTGTTCCAATTCAGGATTATCTTCTGTTGGCTCACCTTCCACGCCGCCTTCATTCGTAGTTAAGTGTGCTGCAGGGCGTTGAGGGCAAGCGTTCGACCAGTGACCTGGTTGGCCACAACGGAGACAATGGTCTGGTCTTGGCCGACCATATGGATTGGGGATCCTGCTGGAACCCGCTGTAGTGGGAGCTGTACGTTGAGGTCTTGAGGAACCGCTTCCCCAGTCCCGGTTCGTGACCGTAGGAGGTTGAGGACGCCCTCCTATAGGTTCCTTGCCTTTGGCCAACGTTGTATCTTGAGTGGGTCCGGTGTTGGGATTTCGTGTTGCCGGATAGGGTCGAGCAGGGGGCCGTGACAACTGTGTTTCTGCTCGAGTGGCCAATTGGTTGGCCTCACTCAACGTCCAAACGGGATGCATCTGGACTCGATCCTGGATTGCAAATCGCAACCCACCAATGAATCGTGATACTTGTTGTGCCTCTGATTCCGATAAATTATTCCGTGTAGCCAATCGTTGGAATTCTTCAAGATATTCGGCTACGGTTCTATTTCCCTGACGACAATTTTGGTATTGTTGGAACAAAATTTGTTCATAGTCGTTAGGGAGGAATCGAGCTCTAAGAAGCTGTCTCATCCGAGGCCATGTTCGGATGGGTGTCTTATTCTGACGGGTGCGGGAAACCTGTAGGTTTTCCCACCATGCTGAAGCACCGGATTTAAACTTATATGCAACTAGTTTTACCTTCTTGTCGTCCGGTACGTCCATATAGTCGAAGTATCGCTCGACCTCTGCCAGCCAGTCGAGGAACTCCTCTATTCGAAGTAGGCCATTAAAGCTGGGAAGATCAGCTTTGCCCCGATAATCTCGTTCTGCTCGTTCCACACGCTCATTCCCTAGCGCCGGTCGTCGTACGAACATGTCTTCGACCTCGTCATCGCTTGGTTCTGAATCGTCTGGCGTAACCCTACGGTTATCCACCTGGGGTGTTCTACGGACAACAGGATTGTCCCGTATAACAACTGTTGGTGGTTGTTGGTCGCCTTGGGCTCGAAGAGGAGCTAGCGATGCTGCAATCTGGTCGAGGGTCGCCTGTATACCTTGCAGGATCAACCGGTTCTCCCGTCGTGCTGCTTCGAATGCTGCCTCGAAGGCTGTCGCCGTTAGATAGTCCCTTGGAGCACCGTCCTTAGGATGAGAATCCAACCCTTCATTAGAGGCCATCGTCCTGAGGAAGAAACCTCGCTCTGATACCAATGACGCAGGGAGGACGTGGTAGGTCGATCACCGTCTCCCTAACCGATAGTTTCTCGAATCCACGAGAAGAAATAAAAGATAAAAAGAGGAAATAAATTCCGAATAATTGAATAATTGATAATTGAATGAATAAAAACGGAATTACAATGCATATAAATAGGAAACTAAACCCTAGGTAAAGTATCAAAATCCAACTCCAACTAAAACTCCTAGAAAACGCAACTTACTATAAATAGTAAACTTACTATTTATAGAAGTCGTTCAATCCTACTAGAACTCTTGGTTTTCGGCCAAAAATAGAAAGTTTTCAAACGGCCTCAACCACGCTGTTCTACGAAATATTCTAAGCCCTTTTCATGTTGGGCACTAACTCTAAAACCATACGGATGCAAAGTTATGATCGAATTAAAACTTACTATAAATAGTAAAAACGAAAATAAACTAGCCTAATGACCGTTGATACGGTCGATTCTCGCGATTCCGGATTGGGCAACCCGGCATAGCGGGGTTGGTTGGCTAAAGTAGCTCGAGCTACCCCAAATTGATATATTATACGTCCCGTAACTCATTCCGGATTGTGAGATACGACCGATTCACGGTCCTGACGGTCCGGATCACTTTCGGCCCCGTCCGGTCTTCTTTTGGTCCATCTGGCCCATGAAATAGTCAGCGACCCGTCCTACATCAAAATGCAAGGAATTGGAACCGCAGAAGCTATAATTGGAGGGCATCGTTTTATCTTAAGAAGATTTTTTATTCATAATTGTTATAAAAATTTGATTTTCATTTTGAAATTTATTTTAGATAGTTATACTTTTTATTTGGGGAATAAAGTATTTACCTATCTAAATGATACGTTCATTACAAAAGGTTTATTTTTTATCATTTTAATTTTTTGTAAAGGTTTTATCCTTTATATCTATTTGACATACATAACATGTTAGATCCCAGATCCCACCTGGAAGTCCCTATCTGGTGGGCAAACTTAAGTCTCTATGTTGGTTCACTGCCGTTTCAAAGATTGTAACTACATGAATGGCACAATGGTATGGCAATTCAAGTCATTTAAATCGTTGACCCAGCAGGTAGTCAGGTGTATCCCAAAAGATAAACCAGAGAAGATGATACGAACCATCTTATTTGCACTGGGTCTTTGGCCCACTCACTATTTTATTGGTAATCATCTATTTAATAGATGTTGAATTAATGGTTAGGATTTGTTGAAAAGTATGATTTTAGATATGTCTGTTATCTATTAACAGTGTGCCAATAATTTGAATCCCCTGGAGAGCCACACATGGGAGCCATATTCCAGGAGAATGCATCACTGCCATTTTCTAAATGATGGTAAACTATCATAGGAGTCTTTTCTGAGTTTTTTTCTTTTTTTCTTTTAAACACACATCAATAAAACCTCCAATTATGTTAGGCAGCCCCCTTAATTGTTCCTTGATTCATGGCTTGTATATTAGCAGATATCTTATTACATATATTTAGGCTTAGAATTAGGATTATGTTTAGGCCTAATTTCTGTACATGTCATTTATAGTCTTTTGTAACATCTGTTTATACCTCCGTTGAGATGAATATAATTATTCAATTTCTTAAACCTTACATGGTATTAGAGAGTCTCGCGACTTAAATCGTTCTGCATCTATTTTCTTTCTTTCTTTTTTCACTCGAGTAGAGGCTCTGCCTCCTCCTAAGTCTTCTTCAGCAGCTTTTATCGTATTTCACGTATGATAGTATGATAATTGATTACTTTCCATAAGAGTTGATTTAACCATTGACCATAAAAATAATAATAAAAAAAAGATGCTTTTCTGGTTGACTTTGTAGATATGAAAACATTATTCATTGAAAGTAAGATCTAAATAGTATATTATATGGACCCTAAAATGGCCATATGATTTAATGGTAGGCCACTTATGGCATTTGATATAAATCACCCAAATCATGGGCTAAAACAGTCCGTTGACAGCCTTATTGTATTTTCACAGGAGCATAATGAAAATTTCTCTTATTTCTACATAGTCAGCAACAAAAACAACATTTATGGTTAAGGTCAAATTTAATGTTCATTGTCCCCTCTAATAGAAATTAAGCGCTAGTATTTATTGTTCGAGTATGTTACTGTGGAAAACTTCTTTGTTTTCAAGTATTTGGAATTTGAGGATGCTGAAGTGAGTGAAGTCTTTACTTCCTATGATGCAGCTCTTATAAGTTGAAGTAACCGAGGTTGAGCTTGACCACTTGAGGATAACAAGGCTCATGAGTATTTTATTTTTACCAGAGTAAATTTGAACGAATCCAGATCGTTTGCTTTAACCGAGCAGAGAACTTCAACTGTTGCCTTTGTGATTGGGCCAGCTCACGCTGAGCTCTGATAGTGTCATGGTGTCATTGTGAGCTGGCCCAATCACAGATGTGGGAAACAGGATTTTCCTGCTTGGTCAAAGCGGACGATCCGGATTCAATTTGATCTCATGAAAAAGTAAGAAGTTGTCAGTCATGCTCAGATCAAGTGTAAAGGTACAATACTGAGCATAAAAATGATGGTTATTGGGCAATACTGAAAAGTGAGGTAGTTATTTGTAGTATTGTAAAAAGGGGAGGGTGAGTATGTCAAAAACTCAAATTGGACGGATCTCTCTTTACGGACCATACAAGACAGTCTCACTTCCAAACGATGTAACTGCAGTCTGATTCTCTGCCGGATTGAGATTGATGGAGAGCCCAGACGCCACCAGAACCGCCATTAGAAAGGGCAGAAAACCAAAGCAAGGAAAGGGTCTGCAGCTCGACGATAGCTGGACAGTCAAGGCCCTCGATGTGGACAGAGATCTTCCACAACCACACCTCGAAAACCCATCTCTATCTCTCTCTTCTCTTTCTTCTACTCATCAATACACACCCAATTCAAGAACAATACCCATCTCTCAGTTCATCCAAAAAACCCCACAAACAACCCCGAAGCGTCGCAACTCTGGTGGTTTCTCTTCGGATCGACCGACCCAAGTCGCCGAGTCTCCCAAAATTGATAAATCCCAAGTGGGTTCTTCTTCTCATGGCGAGGAAGTGGAAGAGAAGGAGAAATTGAGCGAGGGGTACCTCTCGGAATCCACAAGGGGTTCGAATACACGGTTAGCAGAAGCTTCGGATTCATGTAAGGAAATTGTTCATGTTGTTGGTAGATTGGAAGAGCTTAAGTTGGGTGTTGAAGAACCTGAATTGTCGGAAGAACAAAGGAGAATCAATGACCAGTTGCAGGAGGATGAGGTATTTTCGTCTGAGCTTCACTTTTCTTTCTATGAATTTTCAAACGCTGTGAAATACCAAACCGGAACTTGTTTGCATGGGTATGGAAATAAGACATTGGTAGGTTGGTCATATGATGAATTGAATTGCGATCGCTTTTTGTCTCAATTATTAAGAATTTGAATCTAACTGCTTGGTGATAATTTGTGTACCCAATTTGCTGTCCTCGATAGTGTTATTGGATAATTGCTCATATATGGCAACAGCATTTCAATGAGTAGGAAGATTGGAAAGATTTGTGCATTTGCAAGCTGTAAGGTAGTGGAATAAAGCTTGGAGGTTTACTAATTATACATGCATGTTGAACCGTACACATCCACACACAAGCACATGTGCAAATATGAATCACATGCATGAGATCTGAGCTTTCTTTAATGCTGGAAATAATGTTTAGATCTTCTGCCTGAACAATTAGATAATTTCACTCTTTCGGTGGGGCACAACATACAAAGTAAATGACGGTAAACTTTTTCCTAGCCATTCATTTGTTCAGCTCACCTGATGAAAAGCTCAAATCTCACGTGCAACTCACATTGTGACACATGGGCTCACATGTGGAATTAGCGGAGCTCTGAAACCCATCTTGATTTTCCGTCATTTATCTTCTTGTTCCAATGAAAGGGCAAGTCCTAGGGCAGTGTGTTTGGATGCTCAATTGAGTTGAACTGCAGTACATGCAACTCAGTAAGGAGCTAATGTCCAAGCAGGAGCGGTGCCATTTTAATTCATGATGATGACTAAACCCATAATTGCATTTCCATGTGGTGTCAAGTTGGACTTAAAACGATCATGATGGTAACTTGGAGACTAGTCCCTCATTATGAATGGAATGATACTAATTCCACATTGACTATTTCCGCTTTATCGAGTTGACTTATTGCAGTTCGTTGTGATTGAACATCCAGACGTGCCCTTCTCACATAGAACAGGTGAAGGATGACTCTGTGGAGGGCCTGAATTGCACGAATTCGGGTTGGAGGGGCCCTGATTGGGCAAAGACATCCTTAATGGACTATAGCTTGTAACAATCATAACTTAGTGATCCGTTATCTATTCCGTGCATATAATATCTATTGGAAAGCTATCGACGAGCTCTATACCCTAACCGCTCACCCAAGGTTTATTCGACCTTCAAATGGCTTCGCAAAATTCTTTTCATTTTAGGGGTCAAATTAGACTTCTAATTTAAAACTTACTCCTTGTAGTAAGTTCTCTTTTTTTGCTAAATTAGGGTTTTAATTGACAAGCTCTATACCCTAGCCAATCATCCAAGGTTTATTCAACCTTCAAATGACTTTGCAAAATTCTTTCATTTTAGGGGTCAAATTAAAACTTACTACTTGTAGTAAGTTCTCTTTTTTTGCTAATTTAGGGTTTTAATCAATGAGCTCTATACCTTAGCCGATCACCCAAGGTTTATTCGACCTTCAAATGGGTTCGCAAAATTCTTTCATTTTAGGGGTCAAATTAAAACTTACTACTTGTAGTAAGTTCTCTTTTTTTTTGCTAATTTAGGGTTTTAAAAGTCTGGTTATGGTCCAAAGTCATTGTTTTGGTTATATAAGAGTTGCTTATGAGTTTGGCTAGGTTTAGTATCTTTATTAGTTCAAATAATTTTTACTATTTCAGGAAATTTTCTTATTTCAAGTTAGGGGTTTAGGGTCTCTTTATAAGGCCATTAGATTCTTGTAATTAGCACTTTTCATTCAATAATATCCATTTTATTTTCATTCTTAGAGATTTTCTCTTTCCTCATGGTTTCAAGGGCTATCTATTCTTGAGAGGAAGGCATCAATCTCTTCTCTTTCTCGACACACCCGCTACGTTACCTTTGCTTGCGAAAGACTAGATCTGTGGTTAAACAGAAATCCCTTCATTTTTTGCCAATTTGCGAAGGGAAAACAGCTATCAGATCATTCACTATGTACTACATTCAGAACAAAATGCATATTCAACTTAGTGATTTTTCGGATATAACATTGGTCTTGACTTGTTTTTTTTAGGAACTATATCCTTCCAATTCTATACTGAGCAAGGTTTGGAGTACCGGAAGAAACTGGCATGTGTTGCCCTATACGGACGGGCCTGGAATAGGGCAACATGGGGTTATACAACCAGGTCTCAGTTGTGAACAATATAGCATACACCAAAACCGACTTTCAATCCATGATACTGAGCACATTGGTCTAGAGCCCATCATCTTTTCCCTTGGCCCTTTCATTTCACTATAGATCTATTGGACAGAGGTTACTGAAATTGCCCCTTCTTTGTGTTCGAGTTTACATGTCTTGTGTAAACTGGCTGTGTTCAAGGAATATTGTAAGTCTCTTGCCTGTGCTACACGTTCGTGCTGAAACCCATCCTCTCAGTTGGGACCATCTGTCTGGCCATCTTCAGTTCCAATTTAAGTCCCTCGTTAGATACTCTCTGTTATTTTCTTTTTCTCTCGTATCACTTAGTTCTGGTCATGACATTGCATTCAGCTTTCTGAATGTTCGTCGATGGTAGTAGTTGACCTAGCATTTGGCAGGAACACAGGGCCTATTTGGATTGAGGATTACCAAAGCAATGTAATGGAAAAGTGCAATGATTACAAATTCCTTTGCTTTTCTGTGGAAAACATCTGCATTTGACCGAGGATTTCTCTGTTTGGTTTATTGACATTAAAATCGTAATGATGGCACTTTTCCTTTACTTCAGTGTCAAATCATCAAATCCATGCACTGATGTGCCTATTAGGATTCAAGATTTCCATGGCAATGCAATGGAAAAGCACAATGATTACAAATTCCTTTACCTATTTCCTGAAAACATCTCCATTTGACTGATGATTGCTGCGTTTAGTTTCTCGGTGGTAAAATCATAATGATGGCACTTTCCATTACATTACCATGGTAATTCCCAATCCAAACAGGCCCTTTTATTTGTGGGTTTTCGACCAATCACCAATCAAATACATCAATTCCGGTTGCTTCTAACTCTTGTCTGATCTGTGTTTGTAGTTACTGGCATTGGATGCTATTTATGGGGACAACATTTTTATACTTGACGGAAAAGGAGGTCAACGATCTTTTCAGGTTTATCTATAACATGACCAGTTCCATATACAATATATAATGGAAGCAATTTAACATCCGTATACCGGGTTTTTTTGGCAGATCTATATACATATTGAAGTTCCTGACGATTTTACTATATCAGCAAAGCTCCATTCATCCAGCGGAAAGTTCAAATCTGGAGAAAATTCCGGATACCCCAGGACAGGAAGCAGTGGTTCAGATGAGTTTGTGTACACTTTCAAAGTTCAGTATCTGCCCCCAATTTTGCTCACTTGCTTACTACCTCAGTCATATCCGAGCCATTTGCCTCCTCATTTCACTATCTGCATTCAATGGTTGGATTCCTTGAGGATTTCCAATCTTTGCTGCATGCTGGACTCTATTTGGATGGAACAGCCAGGCCAGGAGGTTTTATACCAGTGGGTAGATTGGCTTCACAGTTCTTCTCTTCCATACCTCGGAGTTGCTAAAGAAATAATGCTAGGTCCATATGATATGCCAGATACTGGAGATAGGCGTGCAGTGAGGGGAAGTCTCTCCCCAGATTTGGATATTCCCTTTATCATGAGTTACAATGATGAGAAATGCCTTGAAGTGTTCCGTAAAAATCTACACGAATGCAGTATCTGTTTTAGCGAGTATGCTGGTAACTCTCTTTCTCTGCTACCTGGCTTTCAGTCTCATTTTCTTCATTATGCAAAAGTACACTAACTTTGAGCACTAATGAGCCCTTACAACCTTGTTTTGAATGATGATAGCCTTGTTATTTCGGCCAAACTGTCTTTCAAATGCATGCACTTTCTTTCACTCAATATACAATTAAGCGTGTAATTTTTAGTTCTGTATGTGAAGAATTTTCTTCCTTTCACCTGCGTGATGCGTGGTGCATAAAACATGCTACTGTTGAAATTTTGTTTAAGATCCAAGTTGTTCAACAAGATGTGGACCTCGCACTTGACATGCACTGGCCCAAAAATGAAGCAAGGCTGAACATCATGTGGACATTAATCTACACGTGTATTGTGTTCAAGTTTGTCCATAGGCAAGAGGCAGAGTATCATTCGTTGAGTAGTCCATTGAATTTTATCGGAACTCCAAGTTGGTTACTCGCACACCTGAAGAGAGAAGCGATTACTACTCTTAAAAGGGGGAAAATGTTATTAAAAGGGGGGGTTGAGAAAATTGGAACGAGGTGAGAAAGGGCTGCCTGTCCAGACATTCCCTAATCTTCTTTTATTAGGTTGGTATATTGCCTTTTCCTGAAGTAATATTTACCATTTCCATTTCGATCTTCGATTTCCCAAGGAATTCAGTGACTAGGTTATTGACTAATTCTTTCTCAGAAAATAACTGTTTTCCTTCTTGTTCTTGCTCTTCTAGCCATTAAGACAGCATGAGAATGGGGGTGCAAATGGGTCAGGTCGACCTGACAGGTCATTGGACCCAACCCAACAATTAGTGGGTCTGGGTTCAAAATTTAGACCTATGGGGGTGGGTCTGTGTCCTCTCAAAATCAACCCAACCTGACCCAGTTTTTGAAACGGTCCAATTTGGGTCATACTAAAATGGACCCGACCTGGACCCAAAGAAAATTAGTTAAGCGTGTGGAGTCTCCCTTGGTCGTAGCTACAAGAATGGTTGATTATGGTTCACCACATTTTTCTAAAACATGGTTACCCATCCACTACTTGTGACAACTTACACCGTGCAACTCATGGGCTGCGTGGCAATGGAGAACATACCAAAATTACACTAACTGGACTAACCTAACTATCTGATCTTACCCATTGAATTCAGATTTTCTGACATTTTATTCTTTACCATCAAAATTGATAGCTGCCATCAATTGGATGGTTTAGAACGTTATTTGTGTGAAAAATCAATTGTAATTTCTTCACCCGACCCAAAACTGACCCATATCTGACCTGGACTCGACCCATGTGATAAATGGGTTGGCTATTTTTACTTGGAACCAACTCAGACCCAACCTGCATTTTAATGGGTTGGCTGGGTCCAAAATTCTGAGCCAGTTCTTAAAAAACTTGGGTCTGTGGCCCCCCTTGACCCAACTCGACCTGACCCAACCCATTTGCATCCCTGCATGACAATGTATGGACGCACTAAGATTATTGGTGTGCTATTGAAATACTTATTTC
Organism: Liriodendron chinense; assembly: GCA_003013855.2. NCBI lineage: Eukaryota > Viridiplantae > Streptophyta > Magnoliopsida > Magnoliales > Magnoliaceae > Liriodendron > Liriodendron chinense. Next base: position 4,047,781 of record PVNU02000637.1, on the reverse strand, counting down.
TTTCATTCTTGCCAGGCACAGAGTTCATTAGATTGCCGTGCCAGCATTTCTTTTGCCGGAAATGCATGGAGACTTACACAAACATGCATGTAAAGGAAGGTTCAGTAAACAAGTTGCTATGCCCCAGTGCAAAATGTGAAGGTCTTGTTCCCCCAGGGTTATTGAAGCTACTGCTTGGAGATGAAGCATTTGAACGTTGGGAGTCCTTGTTATTACAGAGAACATTGGATTCGATGTCCGATGTGGTCTATTGCCCCAGATGTGAAATGGCCTGCTTAGAAGATGAAGACCACCATGCTCAATGCGCAAAATGCTACTTCAGCTTTTGTAGCCTTTGCAGAGAACGCCGTCATGTAGGAGTAATGTGCATGTCACCAGAGGCAAAGCTTCGTATTTTGCAGGTAGCAAATTGGATCTTTTTATTCTTTTCTTCAAAAAAAAAAAAAAAAGATTCTATTAACCTTCTTATGGTTGTCCTGAGCCTCAAGAAAATTACAGTTTGTTTATGCTCCGAGTTCTGGTCACATGAGGCCCATGGTCTTCTGGTCCATGCCTGATGGAGCTCTGATTAGGATGCCCCAAAGAATTGCAACATTCGAAGACCCTAACTTTTCAATGTTGGCCATTTCGTTGCTGAATGTGGTGTTTTAACTGTCTATTTGTCGGCCACTGGTTGAAGGGCCATGGTCTCCCAATCATGGATTTCTAGGGGCATCCCCACTTCACAGTTCAGGCCATTGTTCAATGGTGAATCATTGAATCATGGGCCCCACATGTATGGAAATGAGAGCATCAGCAATCTGCACGTCTTCTGAGGCTCAAGACCCTATAATACATCTTGTATGCCCACTTCATCGATCACACTGGATCTTTATACAGAAAATAAAAATCCAGTTTTTATGTCTTTACTCTGTTATCAAGAAGATGACCTTCAAATCACCATCTTCGTTTAAAATGATTTTTTTGGAGAATGCATTAACAAGCATTAATCATCTGCAGGAGCGCCAGAACTCATCTCAGCTTCAGGGTGATCAAAGACACAGAGAGCGTGAAATCATTAATGAGATGTTAAGCGTCAAGGAAATACTCCGTGATGCAAAGCAATGCCCTTCTTGCAAGATGGCAATCTCCCGAGTCGAGGGTTGCAACAAGATGGAGTGCCAGAACTGTGGGCAGTTTTTCTGTTACAAGTGTAACAAGGCAATAAGTGGATACGATCACTACAGGTGGGGCATTCTCTGAAACCAAGCTGACTTTTTTTATGCCATCATATTTTCTACTTTGAAAGGATTTATGAAGTTTTTTAACTATTGAAGGGACGGTGTGTGCAAACTTTTCCCACGTGAAGAGATTCAAAACTGGGAGCGCGAGATGAATGATCACCAGGCAGTGGGTCAAATGCGAGCTGAACTGTATCCTAATCTTGGCCACCCATGCCCTAATTGTGGTCAGGTGAATGCAAAGGTTAGTGAAGATGAACAGCAATTGCATTATTTCTATCATATAGAACATAAGAAATGTACATGTTTAATTCATAGTTCAAAACTCGAAAACACGACTTGACTCAGATGTTCAGCCAGGTTGGGTTGACTCGAAGATTTGACCCAACTCAACTCGATAGTTAATAAATTTAAAAACATTAGCGGTAGGAGTAGATATTTAACATTGTTATATATAAAATACCAATGCTTTCATCAAACCATTCAATTCAAAGTTGGTTAAGTTTATCTTCCTTCTAGCAGAAGTCAAGGATTCAATTCCCCCCTTCCCCATTTATACCGATTTTCGAGTCAACCCAGCGAGGTTTAGAACTATGGTTTAATCACCTTAGTGCACTGTTTGAATTATCTCCGATGTTCTCTATCTCTAGCCCAGTGATACTGATAACACTGGTAGCGATACCGATAACACTGATAGTATCAGAAATTCTAGGTAATCAGCGATGTATCGCTAAATATCACCAATGTATCAATATCGTCAATATTTTCAATTGTGTAAATTCCAGATGTCGCCTGTATTGCCAATGCATTGATACTACCGGTGTATTGCCAATGTTTTCGACTATGTAAATTCCAGGTGTCGCTTGTATTGCCAATGCATCTGCAATATTTCAATAATATCGCGAATGCATAGATCGATATCACCAAAAATATGTATATTAAAAAATTCTCATTTCATATTTTTTATGGGCCCATGGTTGTACGCAGCATGCAATTTGTCGACGGTAATATTGATAATATCGCGATGTTATGATTATCACAACATAGCGATATCAAGACCACAATCTTTCATTTCTTTTCTAGCTGTCAACGATTTGTCAGGAAATGTGGTGTGTTGCCGATATTCTAAAATATCAACAGATGCTTGGATGGATAAATGGGATGGATGAGATGGTTGGACTGATTTCTTACAATGACGCATGCTTTTAGGCACTCATTAAATAGAAACCTATTATGTATGCATTCTTTTCGCAATTTTTTTTCCCCAAAATATGCAAATATGTGTATTTTAGCATCTCCTGAGGTTTCACTTAAAAATTTCACCGTTTTCCCCATGTTTCCCCACATTTCCGGTTATCAATGATATTATCGGTGATATCGATATTGCTTCCATATCCCAACTTGCGAAACTTGTAGCGATACCTAAACTTCAAACACTGCCTTAGTGGGTCATTAAGCATTGCTATTCATTAGTTTTAATGTAAAATGGATGGCTGATGGTTTTCGATGTGTTGGAATAACAGGTCGAGAATAACAATCACATCTTCTGCTGGTCTTGCCAAAACCACTACTGCGCTTTGTGTCGGAAGATTGTCCGCCGCTCTTCTCAGCATTACGGACCCAAAGGCTGTAGACAACATACCGTGGGATGATGGATCCTTTTCATTTTCCAGCTCTCTCTCTCTCTCTCTCTCTCTCTCTCTCTCTCTCTCTCTCTCTCTCTCTCCCCTTTTCGTTTTCCAGCTCTCTCTCTCTCTCTCTCTCTCTCTCTCTCTCTCTCTCTCTGTCTTCATATACATTTGGGCATAGCAGTGTAAATGTGAGTGAAAGCAGATCATAGCCAAACTCATTTTGGGTTTTGAACTGATTCTAACCCAAGAAGGCTGCACCAGCAAGCTAAGAGGTGGACAGACGATTGCAAGAGGAGACATTAAATCTACATTTCTTCTACACTGTTTTACACACGCATTTCCTAGAATTCTAATTCAACAGTACAAAAGGTTTTAGATGTATGCATTTTCAAGAATTCTCATTCAACAGTACAAAATTTCCATATTCGAGAGTTCAGTGTACACTTTTGTTCGATTGTGAAATAATGAGCTATCTGCAGACGCAATACCTTTGATGGTTGTTGGGAGAGCAAAATAATGAGTGGTGCATTGAATCACATTATCTGGCTACAACCATTGTAAAAATATAGCATGATATCAGCATTGCCTAACGAGGATCCCCACAGTTTTCAGAATGTCACATACGCATGATATTTTTATTCTGTGAACTATCTTGGGGCATTTGGAACTGTGGCTATTGTTTAAGAGAATCTTGATTGGAAAGGCTGTTCTTTAAGAACTGAATGTCCTATGATCTAAGAGGAGTCATTATCCTTGTGTTCCCATGCACCTATTTGACCCTTCCCTTAGGTGGGAAATGGAGCACCACTGAATCCCTCAAAGAAAGAATAGAAAAGAAGAAAGCTGGATAGAAAGGGTCCTACCTCTCATTCGGAATTGGAAGGAAGAATTACCCTAATAAAGGCAGCCATTTCAAATATGCTGGAATCCCGCATGTCCCTATTCAATAGTCCTGCAGTGGTGTCATCCAAAATAGAGAAGCTTCAGAGAGACTTTCTATGGGAAGGAAAAGAAGAAAGGACTAAAAAAAAAAAAAATCATCTTGTGAAGTGGGAATGAAGTGCAAAAGTTTGTAAGAGGCTTCGGAATTGGGAATGTAAGAGCGAAAGAATTGGGCATTTGCTGATAGATATATGAAAGATATGGGTCATCAGAGGGAGATTGGTCTCCTGGGAAATAGATAAAGGGGTTTGCTAATAATGGAGTGATTTAAGCAAAATTAGAAAGTGGAATGGAAAAGTCAATAAATCTCTAGTTTGGCAGGGAGGAAATTTAGAAGGTATCTGTTGTGTAGCTGGGAAGGGAGATAGAGTTCGCTTCTGGAAGGATGCTGGAAAAGGGATGTCCCTTCAGAATCATCCCGACAATGCCTCCATGAGCTAACTACTAATAAAGAGGCAAAATTGTAAGAGAAATGGTGAGGGATAGGGTTGTGTGGAACATCAAATTGATTGGAACGCTAGCTGAGGAAGAGTTTTGAGTCGCTCACAAGGCCGTCGAGTAATCTTAATGGAGTGATGATCAGACAAACAGAGGAAGACAGGAAAACATAAAGATGGGAGGCTAATGGAAAATTCTCATCAAAGTCCTCAGTCCTTGTTTCAAGGGAGACAATGGATCCAGCTTGTGGAAAGGCATGGAATGCACCAGTGGCCCCTAGAGTTGAGGCATTCACATGGGTAGCAATGACAAATAGGATTCTCACCATCAACTATCTAAAGAAGAGGAACATGCACCCATCAAATAGGTGTGTTATGTATGGAGATGTGCTAAGGAAAAGAATTGATGAGTTTTTTTCTTTTTTCTTGGTATAGTACACACCCCACCGCTAGTACACGCAATGCCACTGTAGTCACACTGCAATGTTAGCCACCCCCCATTTGGGAATCGATACCAGTCCGTCGATGAATTCAAAACGCCCAAAGATGGAGATGTTTGGAAATTGGTATAATATGTAATCTTGATTATTTTGTATTCCTTGAGTGAGAAGAGGGTCACTGGATTGGGGGCTAATAGCCCATGTAATTTGAGTTTATTAATAAAATCATCAATTCTCAAAATAAAATAAAAAAAATCCTTGCACTGGGGATTAGTAGTCTATTCGTCAGTTTGTAGTACAAGTTAGCCACATGATTCAGTGATCCAGATCATTGGTCTGTTGGGGCCTAGCATGGATGGACCAATCCCCAAAAATCTACTCAAACCTGAAAGTAGACAGCTAATAAGAGATGCAGTAAGGTCCACATTCAACAGATAATTGGCCACTTTTTTTCTTTAGGCACACACCCTTAAACACCACAATGGGCCCATGACCTTACGTTGAAACTCTTGTGAGTCTACCACTAAGCCATGAGTCGGGACCCAACAGAAAAAAAGGCCCATGATTAGTGGCTATGGTGTTCCAACCTTGTGTTATGATACATCCATGGGAGAGCGGATTCGATCAGGTTGGGGTAAGTGGCAATGGTGTTCCAATCTGGGGCTGTGGTACATCCATGGGAGAGCGGATTCGGTCAGGTTGCAGTAACACCAAGTTCAGTGGGCCCGTGACCATGGGGCCCACCTTGATGTGTGTTGTATATCCACGTTGTCCATACATTTTACCAGCTCATTTTAGGGCATGGGCTCGAAAATGAAGCAGATACAAATCTCAGGTGGACTGCACCACAGGAAACAGTGGTGATTGACCATTAAAAACTTGTTGCGGGCCACAAAAGTTTTGGATCAAGCTGATATTTGTGTTTACCTTTCATCCAGATCTATGTGATCTTATCAACTGGTTGGATGGCAAATAAACATTATGGTGGGTTGTAGGAAGTTTTTAATGGTGAGCACTATCACCCCTGTTTCCTGTGGTGTGGCCCACCTGAGATTTGGATCAGTTTCATTTTGGGGTCCATGCCCTAAAATGGCTGGAAAAATAGATAGACGGCATGGATATACAAAACATCAAGGTGGGCCCCACAGTCAGGCTTGACGGATCATCTCAGTATCTTTTTCAACACTGTTTCAAATCATGTGGTCCACCTTAATCAAAGATGGAGATGGTTTCTGGGATCTTGGCCTAACATAGGGTTACACACAGGGTGGTTGGGGTGGATTTTAGACAGACATCATGGTGGGCCACCCGAGCCACCGGCCCATTTGTTGGCACAGTAGTCATGATGGAAGGTAGTGAAATGATAATTACATTAATTAATTAATGCGGTAGCTTTTTGAAAAAGGTATTGGAATGTAAATTCCATATTAATTAGGTAGTTTTGTAAAATACGCTTTAAAAAAAAATAATAATAAAAGTAGTGAGTTCCATGCAAACTTTAGATATTACTCTAAAGACTCTGCTTCTGTCAATTTTAGCAATTGTATCTTAAATGACACTCTTTTAAATATTTAATGCTTCCATAAATATTTTAATTTAATAATTAAATACCGAGTCGAGTCAGGTAAAGACTCAGTTGATTCTTTGAGTCAACCTGGCCCTGGCTGAATATCAAGTTTTTGGGTGGTTGCACCATGTGCATAGTACCTCAGGATGTAAGATATGCCATGGGTGGCTAGCATTCCTTGCATTATAGGCATGAAAGGCAATATTGTAAACTTGTAAACCCAATTTAGAGGGATAAAATATGCATCCTGTGCGACACAAACAGTAGAAATGCTTACAGAACTGTCTTTGCTCATCAGACAAAGCAAGCAAAACCTTCATTGATAAATGATGGATGACGCGACTCTATATTTACAATGCCTATGTGATGATTCATGTACTATATAGCCGCAGGAGATCATAGAACAGCACCGGTCATGAATCGATGGTTCAATATGGCTTCTGCAATTGGCCTTTGGCGGAAGTCCGGATTCAACATTGCCTGCATCAACAGAGTCATTAACGTATAATCACAACATACGAGTGCCATTGATTTTCACAAGGAAAACAATCAGTAGACTTCATTAGTCAAATGGAAAAAATTGCAACTGTGTGATGATTCCATCACATAAGCGATGGGATAAGCATGTCATCTCAACACCTTGACAGTAGAACAGCAAGGAAGAAAAAGAACAGATACACATGTTAAATTCCATCGCTAAATTTGTTTTGATTTTCTCATTTTCATATTAATAAGATGAGGTCATAACAAATGGGGAAAACAAAAGTTGATTCTAAGGGTAGCTTGTCCTTGATATAAGTAACATATCCTTAGCTTATCAACATCTCCTTACAAATCAGCATTTTTACCTTCATATAAGGTGGGGTACATATGTTGGACGGATTGGATATTACACGCGTACCACTTGGCCCCACAATTCTGATCTACTTCTAAAGAAAAAGAATAAACATGGGCATTCTAGTAATTACACCCTCGAAAAGCATGTCCCTGGAATTTCAATTTGGTCAGGCACTATTTGGTAAAATATGCTAATTCCTACAGAATTTGTGGTAAAAATCCCTATCCTCAAAATCAAACCCCTATCTTCCAAAAATAGTAAATGGCATCGCCAAAACTAGTAGCAAAAATTGAAAATCAGCACATGTTGGGCACTATGGTGGGCCTTAGGCCTACATCAGTCAAGGAAGAAAAGAACACGCACACAAACATGTAAAATTTCATAGCTTTTTTTTTTTTTTTTTCCAATTTTCTCCATTTTCTATTAATAAGACGAGGTCATAACTTTATTCATTGCTCTTCTGCTTCAAATTTGTGGGCTGGATTCTTCAATCTGTTTGGGATCACATGGGTTGTTCCAATCAATAAGTCAGTTATTCCTAGCTTGGCATGGAGGGGGCAGATTTGGGAAGAGGGTTTGGCATTTGTGTTTGCTAGCTGGGTTGTGGAGCATTTGGTTGGAAAGAAATAATGGCCGTCTCAGAAATCGTAGGGATAAGCTCTTGGAAGTGTTTAATAGGGAAAAATTAAATGTAATGGAATTGGCACAAGCAGCTAATGTGTTAGTTATTGATCAGTTTCCTGTTTTGTGATCAGAGCTGTAATGGGCTTCTTGAGTGTAATTTATATTTTCTTTTTTGTGTTCTTTCGCTTCGGCCTTTTTAATTAATAAATTGATTAAAAAAAGTCAAGGTCATAACCAACGGGGAGAAATTTTGGCTCTAATGGTATCTTATCGTTGTTATATAGTGTTTTTTTTTTTAAATGATAGTATCATCAGACTAATCACACAAATCCTAAACTTATCAGCATCTTGTCACTAATCTGCATTTTCCCTTCACGCATATATTCTTTGTTTTCTATTTTACTTCCTCATTCAAATTACATTGTAGAAATAGTTAAAACTATCATATCTACTCGTTTTTAGATTGTAAGTGACGATCATGGCCCTAAAAACAGATGAAATAGAACTTCAGGAAGTCACACAGCCAAAGCATGTAGTTGAGAATAGAGAAATAACAGTAAACCAATTTCAGATTACAAATCAACCTGGAGTAATTCCCAACCAGCACCATCACCAAGATCCAGAAACTTGACAGCTTCCAACAAACGGTCATCTGCTTGACAGTACCTGAAAACATGTGTCAAAATAAATCGAACATCCCTTAAGGAAATGTATAGAAGGCCATACAAAAGCATGTGTACTCAATCTTTTCCTATAGATTGTGCAGGATGATGGGTTTTTCCTCCTCAGCATGGAGGAGAGAGGGTGAAGCCTGGGAGTAGTCGGGCGCCCGGACCAAACCTGGCCGGGCGACCGAAAATCACCCGGATAGCACCTCTGTTACTGGACTGTTCTTGCAACAGTCAGGCACCCGGCGGTCTGGTGACCGGGCGCGCGGCGGTCTAGTCCGGGCGCCCGAAATTGTTTTTTTTTCTCAGGATTTCTCGCTGTAAGTTTTTTGGGTTGGCCGGGTGCCCGACTGTCTAGTGACCGGGCGCCCGACCCGGCACGGACTGCTTGTACTGCAGTTTCCTTATTGAGCTCTAATTCCTCCGGTTTCCTACTTAAGGAGTTCCAAATCGGGATTAGGGTATCCCATTGAGTGGTTTACACGTCCAAGGTGAGAAAGAGAGAAAAAGAGGAAGAGAGAAAGAGAAAGAGAAAAGAGAGAAAGAAGAAGCTTGTAGAAGGGAGAAGTTGCTTGAAGAGAAGTTCTTCTGCGCAACCGTCGTCTCAGCGCTTCTACGTCCTCGGGATCGGTGAGATCGCTCTACTTTTGTTATTCTCTTATTGTTTATCCACTCCTACGTGAGTGAGGAAGGTTTGATCCAAGCGGTGTGTGCTTGAGATCGGTTGTAACAGTTCCCTGAGATAGTGAATTGTTGATCTGGACTAGGTCCCGTGGTTTTTACCTCTTTCGAGGGTTTTCCACGTAAAAACTCCTTGTGTCGTATGGTTGATGTTTATTCTTGATTATTGCATTATCATAGTCCATAATTCTAGTGTATTGGGGGGCGAGATCCGAATGTTTGTGTGAAACGCACCCAACACAGGATCCTATGATCAACGAGCTTGACAATAGATGTATTCTAAATAGTCGTATTCATCAATCAAGAGAGGAATTAAAAGGTCCTGCTTATCAGCAATTGTACAGTTTGCTGACACGTTCGTTTTTTACATTAGATAACATGGTTTGGTGATCCAAACTGTCAATCCAATAGGTCCACAGTGGATAGGTGATTGCCTGAACACCTCCTAGATTGAAAATTTCTTACTTTAGGTTATTGGACTATATTCATCTGAATATTGGCAATTCTCCATAATCTATATTTTTAGGGAAATGATCAGAGGGTTAGGAACTTCCATTTTGGGAGAGCTCCTGAGAATCTATCATCCACTTGGGGACCTATCAGATCAATAGTTTGGATCAGCAAACATGATCCCAAATGTAAGGAATCCCACATGTCAGCAAAGCATCAGCAAACCATAAGCTTACTTACGAGTATGATCTATAAATCTGACCATCATTGAAGATGGTGTTGATGTTTTATAATGAAATAGCATGCCAGTCTATAGAAATGAAAATGAACACACATGTATGTCACCATTATCTCCAGTTGTTCTATGTCAATAGACAATTAAAGACTGATAATCATAATCTGAGCACCAGTGGGAAGAGCGAGGAAGGCATCTGATTGTTGAGTTGGGAAAGTTTCACCAAATATTGATGGGAGAGATACTTACTCTCTTGCAGCTTCAAGATCAAGCCGGAAGGTGCTTTCAAAAAGCCTCTACATATTCATAATAGAAATTATTAGTCTCAGGAAAGAAGTGTATCATGATCAAGTATTAGGAAGAAATAAGAATGGTCAAAGAAGAATGGAAAGAGATTGCACATTCATTGGTACTCAACATTGTGCACCATAAATCTCCTACTATCCATTGGTGGGAGTCAAGATCCCCATGCAGACCCAAAATGGGACCCCTTCCTGATTTTTGAAAAGTTGGGGAGAACAATGTTGCCTAAAACACCACGCAGACCCAAAACGGGACCCCTTCCAGATTTTTGAAAAGTTGGGGAGAACAATGTTACCTAAAACATGCAACCCCAACATTTTCCAGATTATGGGTCATTTGAGATCCAGATCGCTGCTTCTAGTGGCATGAAATTATCTCTTTATTCTTACTATTGATTAATTTTGATCCAAAATTATATTTACAAGTGGAGATTTATGATTTTATTTAGTTAGTTATAATATAACACTAAGCATGTGGGGCCTGTAATAATGACATCATTTCATACATGAATTGCAATGTAAGTTCATATGTAAAACCATATTTCATACACAGTGTATGTATGACGCACACGATCCTATTCCTAGCATACCACGTATTGGTGAAGGTAGGGTACCGCATACCTGTTCCCATACCACATACCAAAGCAACCCATGATCCAGGTTAACCTTGTGTGGGAATCCACCACCAATGGACAATAGGAGATCTTGGTACACAATTTCGTGTTTGTAAAAGTATAAAAGAGGAATCTTCTCAAGAAAAAATGGTATAAAAAGCAATACAAGGTAAAATTTTGGCTTACTTGCAAAGAAAGGCTGTCCATGGCACCGGCTTCACAGGAGGGGACAAAAGCCAAGTATGCAAAAAGAAGACCGGATTCATATCTGCTTAATATGGATGAACACGAGAGACAAATGAAACATACAAATCCAAGAATCAACTTCGCCACTGGAAGTTGGTTGAGGAGAATAAACACCACCAAACAAAACAAGCCAAAGCTACAAAAGCCACTTACATGTCATCTGCTATTCCAAACGATCTCTTCTCCAAAGGAGTAAATGCACCAGCTGCAGATGCCCTGCGCCATAATCCCTCAGAGAGTACTCCAGGTCCTGCTTCAATGGTTGAATACCTGTGGCAATTGCCAAATCCTGAATTATTTAAAAAACATAGTTGATTTCTACTGAACATGAGTGCTAAATGACAAAAAACTGAGCGCATGAAGTTCGCAGAATTAACAGGAGTCTAACCCTCAACAAAAGACCATTCAGTCTCCGCATTTAGCTGCTTTCATATTTTGTTGAAGGTGACGTAGAAATAAAACAAAAACGATTCATTCAACGCATAGTGACATGAATGGGTGAAATGTGATCGAGGCAGCGATTTCGATATGTGCATATACGCTTTGTGGTTTATAAGTCCACGCTTTGGATACTGACTTGAATTGAATTGCAATTACTAACTCGACTAAAGTGGAAATAACCATAAGGGGGGTAGTCCCACTCCATGAATGATGGACTAGCTCCAAATTGTACGAAGATTGTCTTAGGTCCATCTTCAAACACATGAGCTGGCATTATTGGTTTGGTCATCGTTAGAACACCTTCGCTTTGTTCATTTCTTCTATAGTGAACTTGATTGTCGCAATTGAGTGAGAATCCAAACACCCCATAAGTTTTAAGATTCTACGTAAGTTACATAATCTACATGGAGAACTAAACTGAAATAGAAATTTTGGAAGCAGACAAGGCCAATTCCTGCTCATCTCAACACTCAATAGATTCAAGCACCCATTTAAATAGATCTACATTCATGCTTCTAAAGATTTACACTCTTTTGTCAAGATGTTTACAATCTGACATCATCAGAGTCACAAAATGCTTAATACGTAGTCGTGAATCAGTGTTGACAGATTCACAAGTCTTATCTTTTACGTTTACAACAAGCCATCTCAACTCTTAAATCATGACAGGTTTACTATCTTGTTCTAAATGAGATGTATATTGGCTTCCAGATAATAATAATCTTTATATCAGACAGGTTTCATACTAAGGAAATCAAGGTCCCATTAACATGGAATCATGGCCTTATATAAGTTAAGGGTTGCTATCTCAATGACAGAGCTAAAATCTATAGTATAAATATAATCAAGTTATATTTCTATCTGATGTAACTCCTTTTCTTTTTCTTTTCTTTTCTTTTTTCTTTCTTTCTTTTTCTTTTTCCGAAAGGTTGGATGCAAGAAGTGTTTTAGTTGGATGTGACAATTCTTCGTTCATCCAGGGTTTTCGCAATTTTTTCTGTTCCCGCTTACTAAGGCTGGCCTGATCTTTGAGTGACAAGGTGGTCACTTGTATTGGGCTACACTTATCTTGTTATGTTTATCTCGTGTAGTAAAATCAACAATTAACAGAAGAAACAAAAACATAGTATCCTAGTACTGATGCCATATGAGGCCCAGTTTTAGGAAAGGGCTAACAAGTACATGTTTGTAAAACTCATAAAAATAAAAAATAAAAATAAAAGAAGAAGAAGAAGAAGAAGAAGTACATGTTTGTAACATGATTTGGTGAACTGAACGAATCTGAAGTCATGTTAGCTAAGACATCAATCTTGAAATGTCCACAACAAGCACTAACATGATTTGGTAAAAGGCTTTGAAATAAACAGCCAAATTTCAGGAGCAAATAATTCAAAAATAAGTTCATATTGTTTAAGTGTACAACAAACATGTGTCAAAACCAAAAGGAGGAAATTAGCATTTCAACCTTATATCAACTGAAAAGGCTAAATCACGGAGCCGTGGGATCAGGTAAGTCGCTTCTCTCTCTGCCATCGTGCTGTTAGTAGTAAAAAGGAACATTATAAATTATTTGATAGGCAGAAACCAAGCAAAGTACAAGAACATGCCAGAGAAATTTCAATGCATTGGCATACTTGAGAATGACAGAAGCAGGTCCAAGACTTTGGTGCAATCTATCACGGTCATGCATATATGCTAGACCACTTATTGCTCCCCGAAGCAGCTTAATAACAAAAAACCTTCTACGTTTTATTTTTTGCTCCCAGTCGAAAGGATTCCAAAAGTTTTGTTCTCCCAGAGCACGGTCTTTTGATATCGCTTCACTCTTAGCCTTTGCATAATCTGCTGCACTATATTTGCCATCATTACGAAAAGCAAGCCACTGTACAGGAGGCATTAGTTAAGCAACACTTGCCAAAGAAATACCAAAATTTACATGTCAATGGTTTAACAAAATATGATGACTACATGCGAGAGTAGGATTTGAAACCTACTAACCACATGGATGTGGAAGATCCAGGCCTTTTTTAGGTGGCCCACCATGCACGTGCCATGGATTGAAAATTATATCGGTCGAGTCATCATGTATGAGATCATGGATGGCTAAAATGATTGGCCAGTGGTCCACATTTGATGTATATATGACCTGGTTGATGACCTGACCAGTCTGATTTTCCAGTCAACGCATATGCATGATTGTGGCGTACTGATGAACAGCACAGACTTCACATACACATGCCATGGGGGAGAAGATTCAAAGTTCCACCTCACAAGCAGCCATAGGAGTGCTCTAGTTGATTTTCCATACCTGCTCCCCAGTTTTTGTCTCGAAACCGCCCAAGAGTATCTGGATATTCTGACAAATACCTTTGGGATCATCCTAAAATCATGTGCACAACTAGATTAACAAACAATTTTTTAGACAAGCAATACTCACATAAGAACTAAATTTTATTTTGGGAAGGAGTATGTACTACTAAAGAGCAAACAAAGATATTTTATTGATTCGGAATAGTAATTTTACTTACTTGAAGAAAAGCATGAGCACTTAGCTCATTTGCCGCCATCATATCTGCCTCACTGCCGCCAGCACGCTGCCCCGGATATACCTTGATAGGTCATAAACTAAGGCTTAGCAAAATGAAAGCAGAGCGAAGCTCACAGAATTCACCCACAAGATAATGTAGAGGAAATTTCCATCAGTTCAAATGGACTTAAAGCTAACAAATCCAATGGACAGAAACAAACCAAAAGGAAACCAGGACTTCAAATTTAACAAGAAAACCATACTGACATCTGCATTTTTTTCCATATTTTCATCTGGAAAAATTGGGCAGTTGGTGTTTTTTTACCAGCAAGCGAACCAGGTGTCGCACCTCATGGCATGGAGGTCCATGCCTTGTGACTTTTCCCTTCTTTATTGGTAAGGAAGCATTTGGTTGCACCATGATATTTGATGCAACCAAACACACCCTAAAAAGAATGAGAAAACTCATGAAAATTGTCATAAAGGAAAAGGCAAAAATAGACGGAAATAAACAAGCAACAGGGAAGAAAGAATGCTGGGTTGAATGAAAAGTGATGGGTAATGGACAACAATATTGGCACATCACTGTTGGATAAAAATTCTAGTTGAATCGGCATTCTATAATAGCATCAGTCCCAAACGGTTGTGGGAATCTGTTTCCATTCACTAGATATGAAAAGAACAGAGGATAATATACCTTGAATATGACTCGAGTTCCTTTCAGTGGACCCTGAGCTACTCTGCCCTCATAAAGCCTACAATGAGACTGCCACGAATGATATTAGTTAAAAGAATAATAAATAATGCTAAGATGCAATGGTTCGGAATGCACCTGATCTTCACTTGGCCCTCTCCCACATCTTGGACTCTCAACTGTTCAATGTCTTCCGAAGAATACCCGAGATCCAATCCTTCAAATCTCCCAACGTTAGAAAGACCTCCTGATTGAAATGATGAGTAGCTGGCGGTATTTGAGAACCCGGGTCAAAAAAATCCAAAAAGGAGTACTGATTATGAAAAATCAGACATGTTGATGTCTTAATGCTAGTGCTTTTATTCTTTGAAGCCTTTACCAGAAATGTTTACATAATTATACATGAATTTTAGAATATAGAAGGCAACCCAACTAGGAAGTAAGAACTTCATTAGACCTTTCGCACCCTCGATTTGTATTAGTTTTTTAAGCATCAGATGGCCAGTCTTTCTGTAGAAATTTAACTTTTTTTGTACTCTTCAATCCACTGTTAAGTATAGAAAAGTGGGAATAATCAAATTGCAATTTCCTTAGCAATAAGAGACTGTAAATGTAAAGAAGTTGGGTTTATTTTCTGATGTAGAACGGGTCGCTGATTATTTCATGGCCCAGATGGAGCAAAAGAAGACCGTTCGGGGTCGAAAGTGATCCGGACCGTCAGGACCGTAAATCGGTCGTATCTCACAATCCGGAATGAGTTACGGGACGTATAATATATCAATTTGGGGTAGCTCGAGCTACTTTAGCCAACCAACCCCGCTACGCCGGGTTGCCCAAGCCGGAATCGCGAGAATCGACCGTATCGACGGTCATTAGGCTAGTTTATTTTCAGTTTTACTATTTATAGTAAGTTTTAATTCGATCATAACTTTGCATCTGTAGGGCTTTAGAGTTAGTGTCCAACATGAAAAGGGCTTAGAATATTTAGTAGAACAACGTGGTTGAGGCCGTTTGAAAACTTTCTATTTTTGGCCGAAAACCAAGAGTTCTAGTAGGATTGAACGACTTCTATAAATAGTAAGTTTACTATTTATAGTAAGTTGCGTTTAATAGGAGTTTAAGTTGGAGTTAGATTCTGATACTTTACCTAGGGTTTAGTTTCCTATTTATATGCATTGTAATTTCGTTATTATTCATTCAATTATCAATAAATCAATTATTCGGAATTTATTTCCTCTTTTTATCTTTTATTTCTTCTCGTGGATTCGAGAAAATATCGGTTAGGGAGACGGTGATCGACCTACCACGTCCTCCCTGCGTCATTTTCTACATGAGAAATGAAATTGTGGCACACACTTCATAAAATTTCTACGAAGTATTCGCCTCGCTACACAAGGGCCTATTTGGTTTTCCAGTTACAATGGTAAATGACTGTAAATGCGTAATGATTATTTACTCTTGCAATCGTGTAGTGACAGCACTTACATTTGACTGCAATGATGATTTTGCTACATTGTTTGTTTCACAATAATGATTACAATTTATTTTACCTACTTCCTTTAAAAGTGTATTTGATTCTCGATTCATGAGCCATAATTCCTGTTTAAACACCCACAAGTGATGGTGTGCGTGGACTTACCAAACCCCCCAACAACAGATAGCACATGAATTATCACCCAAGATCACATGTAACAAACGACAACTACCTACGAAATGTCTCAAACAAGGGGAATGATCACAAGCATTTGAACATATGCAATTACTATGTGTTCAAGCTATGTGGGGCTCACCCATGATGTCTATGTGCAATCCAAACCGTGCATATGGTGTGCCTCCTCATGGGCATGACACATCCCAAGAATCATCCCTCTAAAAAGCTCAAGTGGGACACACCAAAGAGATCAATGTAGAATCACACCTAAAAAATATATATTCAGTTTGTTGTGGCCTACCAAAGATTTGGAAAGGCTTGAATTTCGATATGCCCCTTCATCCTGGTGGGGCGCACCTGATGAATGGGCTGGATGACATAAACACAACGTGGTGGGCCCCACATTCCATTTGGAAGTTTCTTTAGTAGGTGTCCCTCTCCACTGCCCCCCATTGTTCCCTTTGGTGTGGTCCGCCTGAGTTATGAGGAGCTTAGGCGGGCCACACCGTGTGAACTTAGTGGTTTTGGTAGAAGTTTTACATTTGCCCTAATGATGTAGTTCATATGAGTTTTTAATCGGCCTCATAATGAGGATCAGCTAGCACAAAAATCAGCCACATCTACTTATCGAATGGACCCCACTTTTATTTTGAAATTTTTTTCTATGGTGTGGCCCACCTGATGAGTGGATGTGGTTGATTTTGCAGAATTCGATCCTCGTGGTGGGGCCAAACCTACTGGAAGGGTTGGATTTCGTATCCACATGATAATTCAGAGAATGTTTTCTAGGTGGCCCGTAAATTATGGTCCAGCCGGTTGGACTTGAGACAAGATTAAGAAAAGAACCAAAATTCGAAAGAAAAAACTGTAATAAAAAGAAGAAGAAGAAGAAGAAGAAGAAATTGGGAGAGATTAACCTGGTAATGTTCATGAATCCGTAGCTTCCGACGAAGCGTCCCACCTCGAAATCATCAGGGTTCGAAATCAGATTCGCTTTGAATGATGGAAATCGACGAGCCGCGCATTTCGGCCTCGAAATCTTCCACAGGTAGTGATGAAATCTACATGCAGAATCAGTTCTGAAATTAAATGATCTTTGGTTTCTATGCATTTTCCATGCATTTCCTGCTCCATATGGACGATCGGAAGCTGCAATTAGCATCTGTTCCTTCTTCTGTTTTCTTTGGTGTTGTTCTTCTTCTTCTGCCTCTCTTCTTTTCAAGGGAGCAAGAGCAAGGAGCAAGGATAAGGTACGAGAGTTCGTTATTGCGTCCGTCGCGACTAAGCATCCAGCGTGTGTAGCTGCCTACTGGGGCCACACGCTGAGATGGTCCGATGATTTGAACCGTCCATATTATCGTTGCTCCTGTAATAAGCTACTATTCATTATTATGCTTCAGCGATTATCCTGGCCTTTATTTTAAAGTTGAATGAGAACCATTGAAGTTCTCCTTGTTATAGGTTCATCTACAGACAGTGACGGTCGCAATCATCCGTCCGAAGTTCTCCACAACAGTGATGGCTCAGATTATGGGACTGCTTGGCGTGGGTGGCGACACGTGGGATCTAGAGCAGTGACAAGGGACTGTTGCTGTCCAATCAGGATGCATGGTCAGACGTGCTGCAGATGGTCCCAGTTGATCAACTTATGCAATTAAAGATAGTACCAGGTGTGCTTGAGTTGTACTCAACTCGATTAGCCCGTTTAAGATTAGAGATATGAAGGCCAGTGTGACAAATCAATCATTAATGGTGGCCGAAAGAGTGGGTTAGTGGTTCAAAGTGGGATCCGAGCCATCTTAGAAAGAGAAGATTAGTGGCTCAAAGTAGGATCTTTTATCTTGTGCTGGAGGACATTGTTTTTTGGATTACTCAATAATACGATGATAGATTGATAACATCTAAAATTAAAGTTGAATCATTGATTTAGAGACATTTTGTTGAATTCCAACATAAAATAGGCGGGTTCTAGGAAATGCTCAATTTTCTTTGGTTGATTATATTGTTATTATTTAACAATATAATTAACAAAAGAAAATTAAATTGAGCAAAGACATAAAATAATTACCTATTATTGCCTATGTAGTCAAAAATAGCTGAAGTATATAATTTGCAGGAGGTGATTGGTGTTATCCCAGTATCCGACGATGGTGACTGTGGATAGCTAAACTATGTAACAAATGTCGCTAGATAATAGATGGTTTAAGCCGCATTAAAGATTTCGAAACTGATTGTGTTGCATGGGTGAGAGTCTAAAACTCTTGATTGGTTGTATGGGGAGAGGTTTTGAAGTTTCTTTGCTTACTCGACGGCTATGTTTTAGGATTCTAATTCTTTGTGCCATTGTAATCTTAGCCTTTTAATTTCAGGTAAAATTTCATTTAATCACTATAATTTTATGTGTTCTTTGTGAAAGCATCTATTGCCTGTTAAAAAAATTTCTTTCTGACGTGATTGTATCTGGATGGTAAGATATCCTGGATTGCAAGATATTTAAGCATAGGCGGTGCATTGAGTATCTTTTTGACGATTCATATGTACTACACGTGCAGCGGTCACGTGTGGTTCAAGTAGCATTGTTTTTTTTTTCTTTCTGGACAGCGAGTTGTGGCTCACTTTTTTGCAGGCCATGTGTCACCACATGAAGATGGATAGGAGATCTCTAGGAATGCTAGTAAGATTTGCCTCTCGTGGATGTGGACGCCTGACAGGTTGAGTAGCCAATATCCCTGCTGAAGTGACGTCACTATGGTCTGTGGGCCTCCGCATGATGTATCTTTTGTATCCACACCGTCCAATCATTTGGAGAGATCATTCTAAGGCATGACACAAAGAATGAGGCAGTTTCAGATCTCAAGTGGACCCCACCACAGAAAACAGTGGGGACAGCGACATCTACCATTGAAAACTTCTTAGGGCCGCCATGATATTTATTTGGGATCCAACCTATTCATAAATTCACACAGACATGGAGGAAAGGAAAACACAAATATCAGTTTGATCAAAAACTTCTGTGGGCCTAGGAAGTTTTCAACGGTGGATGTCACTGTCCACACTGTTTTCTGTGGTGGGGTCGACTTGAGCTTTGGATCTGCCTCATTCTTTGGGTCAGGCACTAAACTGGTCTCTCCAAATGGATGGACGGTATGGATACAACATATACATCATGCTGGGGCCTACAGAACATGGTGACGTCACTTCAGTCGCCAGGTTCGCTACTCAACCTGTCAGTAGCTAATCCGCGTCCCGTGGATGTAGGGTCATGCTTCATTGGATAACATAGACGGTGTCAGGGTGCACCTTCTTTGAACCAAACTACAGCACCCCACACGAATGCAATTTCCGTTGTATAAAAGGCTTACTTGAACCGTTGATCCAGTGGCGAGGCAAGGAGGTCATCTTTGGCGGTTCCAATTGATGAACTTTTTTTTTATTTTTTTATTTTCAGTGTGCAATTATAGGCCATTATTGGTAGGACGGTTATGATCACTCCATCACGCCGTCCACGCCCTTCTTCTTCTATGTTTTTTTATTTTTCTTTTCTTTTAATGGTATTTCATGTGGGCCAGCAAATGCTTTTTGATTATCACTGAGGGGTGGACGTTGTCTAACTGAACGGATAAGGAATATTTGATACGTGGCGCGCATCTTTCCACAGAAGACACCAATTTCAATTCTCACGTGTGATTCAGGGTCCGATAATCCTGACCATTGTTCTGTTGTATGCAGTTGTAGGCAGAGACTACCCAAAAATCAGTGAGCTCGGAAGATCACATCGACCATATTAGCATGTTGTCCAGTTGAATGCGGACGGTTGTTGGTAATGATTACGGGTGTCAATGGACCGGGTTAGGGTTTCAATCCCAGCTTGCCTCTCTTAACATATGTCCCAAATCCAGCAAGGACTGTGACGGGCCACAATAGTCTAGCCCAAACCCAGCCCAAGATACAAATGCAAGGTCCAGTCTGAGTCCGGCCTTTTACATGGAGAGAAATTATCCTTTAATCCCACACGTATTCAATATAGGGGAGAAAAAAAATCATCAACAATATAGAGAATAAAAAGACTTTTTAGGACTGAGATTATTTTTTAGGAAAAATTGTGTAAAATTAAAATTTTGAAAGAAGGGAAAATATTTTAATTTAAATTTTAAATTAAAAAATATATTCGAGTCAGGCTAGGTTGACGGGCTTTTGAACAACCAAGTCCAAGTTCAGCCCGTTTGAAAAACGAGCTTATAGTCTAAGCCCAAACCTGACACAGGGGCTTGATACTATAGTCCAAGCCTGGCCTAAGGTGGGCCAGGCCCAAAAGCCCATTGAGCCAACCCGGTCCATTAACAACCCTGGCACGGCGGATTTGGGGGATTCAAATACCCTAGTATGTTTGGCACATAAAGCAACTGGGGTCTACAATCCAAAGGGTTTGAAATCTCCTCAATGAGGGGTTTGATATCCCTCCCCCTTGAATTACATCTAAAAGCCCTCCAAGGGTCACATATATAACATGTGTGTCACTAGGCTACTAATCTATTGGGCATATGGCTCAGTGATAACATCTCAAAACAATTAGATTATCTCAACTGCATCACTAAAATTATTTTAATGGAATGATCTACGCCGTCTAGGGGCGGAGCCACGGAGGGGCGAGAGGGGGCAAATGCCCCCCTGAGTTTTCAACAGTAGGAGTTCAATCCATTGGTTTATCTGGTGTGGTCTATTTGAACCTTCAATCTACCTCTTTTTGGGCTCAAGCACTAAAATTATCTTTCAAAATAGATGGACAGCTTGGATAAAATATATAGATTACTGTATGCTCCACAGACCTCCTGACAAGACCGTTCATCTCAAGTTATAGGTGGGCAGGAAATCTCGTACGCGGATGAGCTTTGGCCGACGGAATTTACCTTGGCATGAAGTTTTTGCACCCGAACCTAGGTGGGTCCCACTGTGATGTTTGTGAGAATCCACCCCG
The DNA here is from genome assembly GCA_003013855.2 of Liriodendron chinense. Lineage (NCBI taxonomy): Eukaryota > Viridiplantae > Streptophyta > Magnoliopsida > Magnoliales > Magnoliaceae > Liriodendron > Liriodendron chinense. Next base: position 4,026,598 of record PVNU02000637.1, on the reverse strand, counting down.
TCCATCCATTTTTTGAGATCATTTTAGGACATGAGACCGAAAACGAGTTGGTTCCAGACTCAAGTGGGCCACACTAAAGGAAAAGCTCAGTAGGGAATTTCCTACCGTTGAAACCTACATGGGTCAACAGTGATGTTTATATGCCATCCATACTGTTCATAACGTCATTCCTACTTGGATGAACTGAAAAAATAAGCATTAGACTGATTCAAAACTCCTGTGGCTCCAATAATATTTCAACTGTGGTAGTTAAATCCTTATGTTTTCGGCCCACTTGAGTCATGGATCTGGGTCATTGTTGGTCGCATGTCCTAAAATGGTCTCACAAAATAGATGGACGGGATGGATTTCTCACAAACATCATAGTGGCTCACCTAAGTTCCTAGAGCAGGAACTTCCTGCTAAACAAATCCATGTCCAGCTTTGACGGTTCGGTGAGGTACCTTTCTATGGGCCCCACCGTGATGTTTGTGTTGTATCCACACTGTCCAACTATTTAGAGAGATCATTTCATGGCTTGATAAAAAGAATGAGGCAGATTCAAAGCTCAAATGGACCCATCACAAAAACAGTGGGCCCATGGCACCACCGTTGCCTCGTGCTTGTGCCTTGCCCCCTCTGGAAGAAAATCCTGGCTCCGCCCCTGACGCCGTCCATACATTATCCACATAAATCAATGGTTAAAAATCATGGGTTAGTCACTTGGATGTGATCCGTGCTTGGCCCATCCAAGACTTGGAATTTCATTATTTTTTACATTTATGTCACACATTAATACATTATATAGGTACACTAATTAGGGATATTAAAATTAATTTAATAATTAAATCCAAAACTCATGTAAATATATCATCGTATATCTACTTTTGAATTACAGGGGATTCCAAATCTAAGGTGCCGTATTTCAAATCCAGGGTTCCAAATCCACCACGAAACAGGCCTTAATATCGCACAGTCGAGAAAAGGCCTAGCACGTCTACGGTGGGACACAATGGTCTAGAGTTAACAAACCATGACCCACTTTCCAAATTAAAAACGTGTGATGTGATGGTGTCGGACCGGAATCGTCTACAACACCTGTGGTACTCACCATGTTGTATGCGTAAATCCGCTCCGTCCATCAGGCGAGAACCCGGGTTTTTTTTTTTCTTTTTTTTTGAGTTAGTCATGCAACGCACCCACCTTTAGCTGGGCAACACACCCACTTGGTTAGTCACACGATACACCCACCCACTAGTGGGTTAGTGCGTCTCCTTAGCACTTGAACATGAGACCTACATCCCGTCTCTGTTGTTCCCCGTTGTGTGGCCCACCTGAGTTATTGATTCGGCTAGTTTATTTTTCTCATGACCTAGAATTGAAGATTGAACCTGATGGACGGAGTGGATTTTACGTATACAACATGGCGGTGGGATCCACAGTGCTTAGGAATTTCCGTACTGCGTATTCCGGAGAGGATTCGGCTTCGACGACGACGATGGGAAACCGGGGGACGCGGGATTGCCTGTTCACATGATGTTCCTGTAGTCGAAAGCTGTGTAGGGCCCACAGAGATGACCGTCACAAATCAACTCCGTCCATCAGTTTTGAAAAACAAAAACATGACATGATTCTAAAAATCAGGTAGATCTAAAACTAACGTGGGTCACACCACACGAAAAGGCAGGGATTGAACGCCCAACATTGGAAAGTTTGTGGGGGCCACAGAATTTTTTTATCAGGATGACATTTCTTCAGTTGATCTAAGTTGTGATTAGGCTTGACAAAATTCCACACGACCCGTTAATCGGCACGAAACCTGCACGAAAAAATCAGTGTTCTTATCCAGCCTTATCGTGTCGGGTCACTAACGGGTTGACCCGTTAAGACCTGTTAACATAACCGGTCGGGTCAGTGTTTCACCTGCGAATTTGTTTAACCCATTAACATAATGGTCTAGATCACCAAATCATGGCCCACCTATGAACCTGACACTCCATCATATATAATATTGCAATGTACAGGTGATTCCTCCTCGTCTCATAAGTGAATCCTATTGTTTCCGATGATAGAATGGGCCCACTAGGTGCACCACTGCTGTATGTTAGGTCAGAATGTTAGTTGTCCTCACCATTTATGTGGCCATTGATGAGTAGACTGACCTAATGGGTTAAACAGATCAGGTTATGGGTAACCCTGTTAAATTAACAAATGGGTTTGGGTTTCTAAATTTCGACCTGTTAGTTACCAGGATAGGTTTGGGTGAATAAATTTTTGATACAACACGAACACGACACGACGCAAACACAGATCAACACGACCCGTTGCAAGGCCTAGTTGTGGTAATCATATCAATGGTTTGAATAGCATATAAACATTATGGTAGGCTCTAAGAAGGTTTCAACTGTAGATGTTTGTGTTGTTTAGTGTGGCGTGGCCAGCGTGAGTTTTGGATCAGCATGATATTCAGATTCCAGTCCTATTGTGGTCTTTCAGAGCTGCTGGACGTAGTGCATTTGCAAGGGGGTGTCTTTGCGGGCCCTACATAGCTTTTGTGTAAAGTCTCTTAGTATACACCAACACATCATCCTCTAATGGCTCGAGCTTTCAAAGCAAGTGGTAATTGAATATAGTATCGAAGCAGAAGGTTGCGTTCAAATTCAGGGCCAGGAAAATCAAGTCTCTCATGGGTGTCTGATTACATGCACCCCTATGCAATAACAAGACCCTCGAGGATGCGGTTTGGCTGGTGAGCTTAACATCATCCATCCGGTGTCGAAGCTATATGGCCCCACCAGTACTTCCTCCTGGGTGTCAGATTACATGCACCCCCTTGTACAATAACACATCCCCTGACCATTTACACTGTAATACCCTCGAAGACGCGGTTTCACTGGTGACTTTAACACCATCAAGCTAACTAGTGCCGAAGCTCAATGGGCCCCACCATGATTTATGTGTTCTATCTACACCGTCCATCCATTTTGCCTTAGGAAGATTTCAACTTCGACATCATTATTCCTACTGTTTTTCCTTGACGTAGTTCATTTGAACTTTGAATGTGAAAAATGCAAGTATTAACTTGATCCAAAACTTCTTCGGCACCCAAAAGTTTTTAATGGTAAGCATTCAATCCTCATTATTTCTTGTGGTGTCCACTTGAGCTTTGGATCTAGCAACCTCAGTTTTGGGCTATACCACGTGGTTTTTCATAGACTTGCATCATGAATTTAGAGCTTTTGGTCATGATTTTACTGGGTTCCTTATATGATCCCACCTATGTGTTGGATAGCAACACACTTAATGGACAAGGTGGATCTAATGTACATTCTCCCTCACGTGGTGCTCATTGAGTTGTAGGCAAGCCCTCATTAGAACCATGCAATGTTCACTAAACGATGATATGTGAAAGAGATGAGTAACTAGAAGTTTTTTTAGTAGGTTTCAAGGAAAGATCAGCAGAAGATTTGTCATTCAAAAAAAAAAAAAAAACAGTCAATGTATCAAGTGTTATTAAAGTCTAACGGTAAGCATTGTGAGGTACTTTAATGAAACATTTCCATGAAAATTAGATAGTAATTTGTAAAATTCACTCTATTTAACATGGTTTAAATACACCTTCTCTACAATATGCAATGCGAAAGTAACACCCAGATCCATAGCTCAAGTGGTAGACTGAGTGAAGATGGCCTTGTTTCAACACTGAGGTCATGGTATCAATTACCAAAGTAGGGGTGGCTAACATTACAGTGTGACTAACAAGGATGGGTGGGTGTACTAACAATGGGGTGTGTGTACTAACCCACAGAAAAAAAATAAATAAATAAATAAAAAATAAAAAAAAAAATGTGAGTAGCTATAGACATTTTTACCCTTAGAATTGGCATAAGTACAAAGCTTTTACCCTCTCTAAAAGATATTGAAAGGATTTCTGTAAAAAGAAAGTTGTTTTAGGATTTTCAAAAATGTACACCGTCATTAATTTATTTTCATTTTCTAATCTAACTTATTTCTGTTAGACTGCATTTCCTCCTTATATAGAGAAAAATCAGTACTTTGAGAGAGAGTTGATATGCATTCATTAAGAATTTGTACACATAGAAAATGATGAACTAAAATTAAATAAAGTAAATCATCAAAGTAAATTTAGACAGATTTTTATTAAAATATATAGCTATTTGAATTTTTTTTAACTAGCTAATAATTAGTAGATATTTAATAGGTGACCAATTAAAACATTCAAAGCTCAAATTCAACAAATAATGCTTATTAATTAGAGATTATAGAAATTAGAACAACACGGAATTTGAAATAATCTTATTTAATATAATTCCCATACCTTGGGCAGTTCAATTGAGCTAATATACGGCACACATGCAATTCAGATTGCTAAAGTATCAACCTCACATGATATCAAAGTACAGAGTAACTCCGTATCACAACCGTTAGCTCTCTCCCAAATGTTGGGGACCACTACCTCCCTCTTTATGTGTGTTACAACTAATATATCTACATTAAATATAACACATGTTTAGCTTAATTCACCTATGTAATTAGTTATCCTTTCTTTTGCGCACGGTGGCCCTTAAATCAAGATGATTTTATTCATTCGAGTCTTTTATGTGATTAGCTCACTGGTACCGTCCGCTCTTCTTTACATAGCTTGTGCTTTGTGTAGACTGTGCATATGTGCATTATTATGGAGCCCGTGCAATATAACCTCTGTGGAGCCTACATAATCGGAAAAAATGGGGATAACATGCCCACGGACACCATTCTTTCTTTCTTTGTTTGCACGTGGTCTGCGCTTGCGACGTAGGAACAGAAAAAAGAGAGGTCCAAACACGAATCAGGACCTGGAAGACTCGAACTAGTTGTAGATAGCTAACCTTGCCTCGTTGGTAGACTATGTGGAGTTTCAACAAGGGGTCTTGGTCTTGATACCCACCAGTGGTGAAATTCCACACTGCTAACAGCACTAGTGGGTGCGTTGCATGACTAGCTGGGTGGGTGGGTTGCATGATTGACCAAAAAAAAAAAACAAAATTCAAGCCATTAGAAGATAGTGTATCAATGAATATCAAGGGATATAAACGGCCCCTCATGAGGGAAAGTATTTCGGTGGCATATTTACTACTTCCATTATTTGAACACAACCTTCCGCTTTGATACCATGTCAAACAACCGCTTAACTTAAAAGCTTGATACATTAAAAGATGGTGTATTAATGTATAACAAGGGAGTACTCAACACTCTAATACATCTGTTGGAAAGGGATAAAATTATCTAACTGAGAGTGGTCTTGAACCTGAGACGAAGGAGCAAGATCACACACCAGCGTCATTGGACTCATTCCCACTTCTATAATAGAAAAATGAGATCGTCGTGATTTACTAACCTGAAGCTGGTTAGCTCATTCAGACCTATCATCATGTGGGTCCCATCGGGACTGACCAACATTTTTATCACCCACGGCGGATGGGGCCTTTCAGATTAGTAGCAAGATATCATATGCATCCGTGATTTACTATTTTCGCTTAGGGCCTATTTGGATTTGCAGAATGGGAAAGGAAATTGTATTTACAGATAAAACTTATTTCCACGAAAGTGTGGGAAAGGACATTGTATTTCTATTGTTTGTTTATCAACAACATTTTTTTGAGAAAATTATGGTCTATTCTCAATTCATACGAGGCATTCAATCATCATTTTTTCTCATATGGGTCACTTGCGATATGGATATGTTTCATTTTTGTTCCCATGCCTTAAAATTATATGGGAAAATGGATGGACGGTGTGGATGTAGAATACAAACATTAATGTGGGCCCAAACGTTAGGATTGTATGGTCTTAGGTGAGGCCGTAGCTACACCCAATCCGCTCTCTATTTCAATAGCATACGGCAGCGAGTGCAACTCAGGCCGTGACCACTGAACCAGCTATGTGAGTGAGACCCTTAACCTGAGGCCCACCTGGATGCATTTGTTGTATATCCATGTTGTCCATCTGTTTCTTCATTATTTTAGGTTATAGTACCAAAAATGATGCAGATGCAAATTTTAGGTAGACCACACCACAATGAAACAGTGCTCATTGAATGCCTATTATTAAAAACTTCTTGGCATCCACTGTAATGTTTATTATCCATCCAATTTGTTGATAAGATCACTTAGAAAGGGATGATATGAAAAAAACGAAGGCATGGATGTAGGATACATACATGGAGGTGGCCCATGGTAATGCCTTCACCATTATGCAATGCATAATGTTAGGTGGCTTCTAATCCACTCACGAGAAACCTTAGGAAAGGAAAGGGTGCGGCTTGCTGGATCCCCGGCCCTTACCGTGCCATCCACTGTGTAATGTGTGTCTATTACATCTACGCGTCCATTCATTTTGAAAATTCATTTTTGAGCATGATTCAAAAAATGAAATAGATCCAAATCTCCGTGGACGATAATAAAGTAAACAATGGTACCCAACCTTTAAAAGCTTCTCATGGGTCACAAAAGTTTTGGGTCGAGCTGATTTTTTCTGGTATCTTCATCTAGGTCTTTGTGACCTTTTCAACAGGTTGGATGGAAAATGATCATTCCAGTGGCCCCCATGAAGTTTTTAATGGTATGGATTCAATCACTACTATTTCATGTGGTATGGTCCACCTAAGATTTGGATTTGCTTAATTTTTTGGACCCCAAAATGAGCTTTCAAAGTGCATGGACAGTGTATATGTAAGGTACATACATCACAGTGGCCCTACAATTGGGGATCCACCGGCCTCACGATCTACCCAAACAGCATCAGAAAGAAAACGTGATTTCCCATGGGTCCAGATGAGAAAATAAAAAGACGGATTGGAAGGAAAATTAATTAAGTAGGAAATTGAATTTCCTTTTCTTTCCCATAATTTTACGGTTTAGAAACTCTATTTCCTTTCCCACGATTTCCTTTCCTACATGAACCGGTTTTCCTTGGTGCGACGTCTAGTCCACAATCCTACCTGCGCTCTCCTTGTTATACTCTCCTTGTTATACCCGCGCTCTCCTTATCTGCGAAACCCCGTCGATTAAGCAGGTGGGCCCCACTAGGAAAATTCTGTTCCATTAATCAGTTCGGTACCATAAAATGAATTATTGAGAAGAAACATGGGCAGAAACAGACCAATGATCTGTGGTTGTGAATAAGTGTGGCCCACCTGACGGTGGACAAACCTATTTCTCCACGGAGGAACGTTTTTGAAGGTGGGCCCACCTGATGAAATTCTGACCAGTGCGTCGTGAGCATCCCTGCCTCGAATGGACGCGGCTTGGGTGGACCCCGAGAGCGAATTAGCTGTTACCAGGGTAGCAGCTTAGTGGGTGTTACCCTAACCGTATGGGCCCTACCTTAACGTATAATTTGTATATCCATGCCGTCCATCTGTTTTTCCATCTCATTTTAGGTCGAGATCCCAAATCATAAGAAGATCCAAATCTCAGGTAGATCATACCAATAGAAACAGTGATGAATAACCATTAAAAACTTTTTGTGGGTGACAAAAGTTGTGGATCATTCTGATCTTTCTAATTTCCCTTAAACCATATATTTTTGACATTATCAACAGTTGGATGAAAATAAACATTAAGAAAACGTTAGGCCCTTTGTAATTGTTAATGGTGAGGCACTCAATCGGTTTGGACTACTCAAGATTTGGATCTGAATAAATTTTGTAGAGAAATTTTCGTCTGTAAACATCAGTTTTAACCCAGCAACAAAAGTAAATCCTCTAAAACTTTAGTTTCCAAATCTAAATTTATGCGCTTTTTTCGAACGAAAATGCCCCTGATTTTTTCCTCCATAAATGTCTTCTCTTCTTTCTCGTCTGTAAACGTCTTCTCTTCTTCCTCCGTCTTCTCCTCCTTCGTCTGTTAGGCGTCCTCTCTTCCTCCTTTGTCGCTTCGATATCTCCAACTCCAAAGGTTGAAGATGGCTCCCTCGTCCAAGAAGCCAAGCACAGGTATTTTTTTGGCCAAATCGAAAAACCTCCAAAAACCCATGTTCGCCTTCATTTTTCTTCTTAAAAAACCTTCTTCATTTTTTTTGCTGAAAAAAACCCATCTTCTTCTCGTTGTTCTTTTAAAAAAAAAACACCATATTCGGTCATTTCACTCTGTATTCAATCTGACAGAGTGAAATGACCGAACATGGTGTAAAATTGACCGACTTCTTCTTTTACGACGAACATTGGCCGTCGTTTTTTCACTTTTTTGTGCATTTTGACCAAACGTTCGGTCATTTCACTGTGTTCGGTAAATTTCACCGAGCACAGAGTTGTTACACCAATCACTTGGTCAAAATTACAACGTGATTAGTCAAAATGGACCGACTTCTCCTTTTACGACGGACTTTAGCCGTCGTTTTAGAAAAAAAAGACGGTCGAAGTCCGTCGTAAAATGAGAAGTCGGTCCATTTTAACCGATCACAGTGAGCTTTGGACGATCACAGGGGTAGATTTCACTGTGATCGGTCAAAATGACCAATCACAGGGGCATATTTTACTGTGATCGGTCATTGACCTATCACAGTGGGCTTTGGACGATCACAGGGGAAGATTTCACTGTGATCGGTCATTTTGACCAATCACGGGCAGATTTCGCTGTGATCGGTCATTTACAGTGAAATCTTCCCCTGTGATCGTCCAAAGCCCACTGTGATCGGTCAAACTGACCAATCACAGTCAAATATGGCCCTGTGATCGGTCAAAACCTATTTGACCGATCACAGTGAAATCTACCCCTGTGATCGTCCAAAGCTCATTGTGATCGGTCAAAATGGACCGACTTCTCCTTTTACGACAAATTTAGGCCGTCGTTTTTTATCTAAAACGACGGCTAAAGTCTGTCGTAAAAGGAGAAGTCGGTCCATTTTGACCGATCACGTTGTAATTTTAACCGAGTGATTAGTGAAACAACTCTGTGCTCGGTGAAATTTACCGAACACAATGAAATGACCGAACGTTTGGTCAAAATGCACCAAAAAGCGAGAAAACGACGGCCGAAGTTCGTCGTAAAAGTAGAAGTCGGTCAATTTTACATCTTGTTCAGTCATTTCACTCTGTCAGATTGAATACAGAGTGAAATGACCGAACATGGTGTTTTTTTTTAAAAGAAAAACGAGAAAAAGATGGGTTTTTTTCAGCAAAAAAAATGAAGAAGGTTTTTAAGAAGAAAAATGAAGACGAACATGGGTTTTTGGAGGTTTTTCGGTTTGTCCAAAAAAATACATGTGCTTGGCTTCTTGGACGAGGGAGCCATCTTCAACCTTTAGAGTTGGAGATATCGAAGCGACAGAGGAGGAAGAGAGGACGCCTAACAGACGAAGGAGGAGAAGACGGAGGAAGAAGAGAAGACGTTTACAGACGAGAAAGAAGAGAAGACATTTACGGAGGAAAAAATCAGGGGCATTTTCGTCCGAAAAAAGTCCATAAGTTTAGATTTGGAAATTAAAGTTTTAGGGAATTTACTTTAGCTGCTGGGTTAAAACTGACGTTTACAGACGGAAATTTCTCAATTTTGTACTCCATCCTAAAGTAGTATGCGGTAATGGATGGAGGGAGTGGATATACAGAAAATTATTAAAGTGGCCCCCATGGTAAGGGTAACACCACTAAGCTGTTACCCAGGTAACACCTAATTAGCTCCCGTGGATTCCTGACTATGGGCCCACCATGATGTATGTGTGTTATATCCATGCCGTCCATCCCTTTTACCATAGGAATTGTAGTATCATTTTAGGGCAAGAGTCCAAAATTGCAGCATATTCAAATCTCAAGTGGACCATACCATGGGAAAGAGTGGTGATTGGCCATTCAAAACTTCTCCCAGCTACAAAAGTTTTGGATCAAGTTGATATTTGTGTGGTCGAGGGCCTTGTGACCTTATCAATAGGTTGGATGGCAAATAAACATTCTTGTGGTCCATAGGAAGTTTTTATACGTGGTCGTTACATCACCAACGTTTCCAACAGTGTGGTCCACCTGTGATTTGGATCTTCTGCATTTTTGGGCTAATTCCCTAAAATGATCGGGCAAACAGAGGGACGGCTTGGATATAAAACACATATATCACGGCGGCCCCCACATTCAGGCATCCACTGAAGGGGCACAAATTAGGTGTTACCTAGGAACAACTTAGTGGATGTTACTCTAACCACGTGGGGCATCTTGATGTAATTTTCATATATCTAGGATGCTTATCTGTTTTTTCATATCACTTATCCAAAACCCTAAGAAGAACCAAACCTCAGGAGGACCATAAAACTAAAAACAGTGATGAATAACAATTAAAAACGTTTTATTTGCTACAAAAGTTTTGTATCAACCTGATCTTTATAATTTCCCTTTGTCAGGACCTTATTGACATTATTAAGAGCTTGGATTGCAAATAAACATTACCAAAACCTTACAATGGTCTCTTTGGAATTTTTAATGGTGGGGCACTCAATCACACTATTCCCAGTGGTATGGTCCACTTGAGATTTAAATCTGCATAATTTTTGGAACCTCATTCTAGAATGGTCTGTAAAAAAGTATGTACAGCATGGATATACAAAATATCATCCATGTGGGCCATACAGTAGGGGTAATACCCACTAAGCTGTTACGGGGTAACACCTAATTCGCTCCGCCACCGAAGCAGCGTCCACCTCAAATCACGTCTGCGGTTTATGCACACGAGAAAGGGCTTTGCTGTTTCTCTTTTTTTTCTTGGTTTTTAAAAGAGCAATTCTCAAGTCCAACCGGTTGGACCACGTGGTATAGTCCACCCAGCGAATAACTTTTAACTAGACTAGAACATGTGAACTCCAACCCCTTTAATGAGTTGACCCATCCATGAGGATCGGTAAGTCAAACATCAGCTCCATTTGCCCATTGGTCAGACCGCACAACATAGGAAACAATTTCTAGACATTGATAAATAGAAAATTACAGGTGTGGCCCACTTGAAAAGTAGATGTGGTTAGATTTTATCTAAGGCATTCCTCATGATAGGGACATCCTATTAGATGGGTTGGAATTTGGACATGCATCAACGGTTTTGGAAATTAATTGCTGGGTGGACCGTAATTTATAGTCCAACCGGTTGGACTTGAGAGCTGCTCTTTTTAAAAATATTTTCTGGATAACGCGACATGACACGTGACCTCGACAACCGGCCTCACCTAAGACGGTGCGGCCCTTACCGTGGGGCTACCGTAGGGCCCACCTTGATGTATGTATTATGTATCCACTCCGTCCATCCATTTTTCCAGATCATTTAGGGATTAACCAAAAGAGCAGATCAATATCAGGTGACATAATAGAAACGTGGTAGTGACAATCACCATAAAAATTTGAGGATACCTCTTTTCATATGTTATTCCACCATCTTTATAGGTACATGATCGAATAAGGGAAAAAACAAATTCAGCTCCAAACTTTGTGGCCTATGGAATATCCATTTCCTATTTATCACCTGATATTTGATTGCTCTTTCTGTATATAAATGATCTGAAAAATGGTGACGCTGGATCATAACTACATAATGTTGGCCCCACAGTACCCACAGTAAGGGCGCACGTTGGTGAGGCCGGGCTCACAACCGCCTCCGTAACCACTAGGGAATCGGATTGCGTCCTGAGTTACTCAGGACGCTCTTATCGTACTGAGTAAACTCAGTTGGGCCACTGTAAATGTATGTAGCTTATCTACACCGTCCATCCTATTTTCCAGTTCATTTAAGAGGTTGAAACCAAACTTGAAGCATATCCAAAACTTAGGTGGACCATACCACAAGAAACAGTGGGTATAATGATTTCTACCGTTGAAACCTTTCTGGGCCCACAGTGATGTTAAATTATCATCTAACCTGTTCACAAGATCACACAGATATTGATGAAGGGAAAAAACAAATATCAGCTTGATCCAAAACTTCCACAGCCCTCAAGAATTTTTTCAACGGTACAAATTCAATTCCTATTATTTCCTGTGGTGTGGTCCACGTAAGCTTTTTATATGCTCCATTTTTTGTCTCAAGCCATAAAATTATCTGTTAAAATGGATGAACGGAGTGGATAAAATATATAAGTCAGTGGACCCCACAAGTTTACTCCGTACGCGTATTGAGTCACTCATTACGCAATCCGCTTCCAACCACTAGGATGGAGTCGGAGATCCTCAACCGCTCAAATATTCTTTTTTTGCGTTGTTTGGGTGGATCGCCCGATCCAACGAGGTAGGTGGATGGGCTCACTGTGATGTATTTTACTTACATCCACACTGTCCATCCGTTTCGGCATTTCATTTTAGTGAATGATCCCAAAAATGAAGCCCACAAAAGTTTTGGATCAAGCTGATATTTGTGTAGTCTTTACATTCAGATCTTTTTCTCCTTATCAATAGGTTGGATAGAAAATAAATATTCCGGTGGTCCCATGAAGTTTTTAATGGTGGGATTCAATCACGACTATTTCCTGCCGTATGGTCAACCTGAGATTTAGATCTGATTTATTTTTTGGTTGCATGTCATAAAATGAGTTTCCAAAACGGATGGTCGGTGTGGATACAAGGAAATTACATCAAGGTGGGCCCACGGTCAGGTATCCCACCCGCCATTGAAGCCGCGCCCTTCCCTCTCTTTCCTGGGCATATGATGTAACCCACATCGTCGGCTCAATATCTCGTTCCGAGAACGAGAAATGCGATTATGCGACATACGCATACGTCATACAAGTTCCATCCTCACTGTGTACGCAGCAGACGTGTTGTATGATCTGGACCGTTGATATTTTGGCTACCGTTTGGATGGTGTATTTGCCAAGAATAGTAATGTCTGGACGTATGTACTTATCCATCTGTTGTGAGTTATTCGTGTAGATCTCGACGGTTGTTTGTTTTAGCGGTAAAACGTCACTACTCAGATGGGTACAACAATCCGATCCCTTGAGATTTGTACAGCGTCCATCAACGTTGTGGCCCACCGGATCCAAGGGTCCAGTCGCTAGTACTAGATGGACAACTGTGATGTATGGGGCGCCGTGAACTCCACGCGCGTGGAGTAAACTCTGTGGGGCCCACCGTGATTTACGTATTTTATCCACTCCGTCCATCCATCTTAACAGATAACTTTAGGCATGATGCCAAAAAATGAAGCATATAAAAATCTAAATTGGACCACACCACAGGAAAAGTGTGAACTGAATGTCTACCGTTGAAAAATTCACGGAAGATACAGAAGGTTTGGATCAAGCTGATATTTGTGTTTTCCCTCCATACATGTCCATGTGATCTCCAAACATGTCCATGTGATCTTATGAACAGGTTCAATGATAAATAAACATCACTGTGGGGCCTGGGAAGGTTTCAACAGTGGAAATCATTATTCCCACCGTTTCCTACATAGAGTTGGATGTGCTTAAATTTTGGCCCAACGCCTAAAATGAGCTGAAAAAAACGGACGGAATAGATAAATCACATTAATTCTAGGTGGGCCTAACAGACTACTCCGTACTCCGCACGCAATCCGATTTCATAATTTAACACCCATTGAAAATGACGTGTCCCGAGATATGGCGGAGAAGTGATCTTGGACTTTTCTAGGAGCGTACCCTGCAGATTACTTTCATCAACCGAGAGCCATGCAGGTCTAACTTTCATAAGATCCTACCCGTCCATCAGGCACGCTGCCTCATGTTCACCATAGAATAAAAAAATTATGATGATCTAACAGTCAGGTGGGCCAAACTGTAGGAAACAATTGGCTGTCAGTTTGGTGTAGGGCCCACTATTGAGTTCAAATGACATCCAATCGATTCATCTTATGCGAATCATCGAGATGTGAAAGTAAACGAAAAATCACAGGATTTCAAAACTAATGTGGGCCATACAGCGTAAATTTATAGATTTTAGGCATAATTTTATGGGTGGTCTGCTTGAGTATTGAATAAGTCTGATTTTTGGGATCTAAGTTCAAATGAGGGGTGATGTACTTGATGGACAGAGGGGATTTCATGCACGTGTAGTCATTTCCTTCGCGTTAGGGAAAGTAACCCGGGTAGGTACCTAGACCAGGTACGGAGGCGTTTTCCTTCGTTTTTCCGTTGATTGCCGACACAGAAAGGGGCATGCCCGAGAGCGGATTTGTGTCTCACCAAAGACGGTGCTGCCCTTACATATGTTTACCATGGGGACCACCTTGATGTATGTATTACGTATCCAAGCCGTCCAACCGTTTATATAAACAATTCTATGGCATTAAACCAAAAATTAACTAGACCCAATTGTCAGTTAGACCATATCTTAAGAAATAGTGGTGATTGACCATTAATGAGCCACAAGAGTTTTGGATCAAGATTATATTTATTTTTTTACCTTCTTCCCATCTTATGTAACCTTATCCACAGATTGGATGGTAAATAAACATTACAGAAACATTAAGGAGCACCCTAAGAAGTTTTAATGATAGGACAGGCAATCACCACTGTTTCTTATGGTGTGGTTTATCTGATAATTGGATATTTTTAAGTTTTGGTATAATTCCTTAAAATGATGTGGAAAAGCGGATGCACGGCATGGATACATAATACATATATCAAGATAGGGCCCAGGGTAAACTCACGGTAAGGGCCGCACCGTCTTAGCTGAGGCAGGGGTCTCACCTAATCCGCGCTCGTGCATGCCGGGGCAGCAACTGACAAGTGGCCACGAGGTGGCAGGCTACGCTGGTGCGCGTCCCGGTTGTGGCTTCAGTCTCTCGGGCGCGAATTAGGTGTTACCCCGGGAACGGCTTAGTGGGTGTTACCCCTACGGTATGTCCCACATAGATGATATTTTGTATATCCACTGCGTCCATCCTTTTCTACAGCTCATTTTATGAAGTGGTTCCAAAAATTATGCAGATCTAAATTTCAAGTGGACCATACCACCAGAAACAGTGTGATTGAGTGCCATACTATTAAAAATTCCAAAGAGCCCATCATAAGGTTTTGGTAATATTTATTTGCAATCCAAGCTCTTGATAATGTCGATAAGATCTTGATGAAGGAAATAATACAAAGATTAGATTGATAAAAAACTTTTGTGGCCCACAAAATGTTTTTAATGGCTATTCATAACTGTTTCTAGTGTTATGGTCCACGTAAAATTTGTATCTTCTTAGGGTTTTGGATCCCATCGTAAAATCATGTGTAAAAACATGTAGGCGGCGTTGATATATAAAGAATATAACAAGATGGGCCCCACACGGTTAGGGTAACACCCACTAAGCTGTTCCCGGGGTAACACCTAATTCGCGCCCCAGTCTCTTATGTGTGACTACACGCCGGTTGCTCTTCTAGTTTAGCAAGCCGGATGCAAGCACGTACGTACTGGGACACGTGTGATGCATAGTGGCCGCTTGGTGGGTCCAATTCAGACATGCCCTGGACCTACTATTAGGCGAGTCTACTCATCACACATACCTTGAACAGAGCCGCTCAAATCCAATCTCATCAATACATGGCCCCCTGCATAGCAGACCTCAGTGGGTGGAGAACAATCGAACATAGGTTCAGTGCGTGGGCAAGACTGGTACATGCAATCCAGGGCATTTGCTCAACCGTGGTGACTCGTCTACCATACACGTGACATTCATGTACCTCTATACGTTTTGGCAAGGTCGTTGACCCCAATGGATGGATCGTCCTGAAAAACCACACAATTAGTTAAATATTAGCCATCTACAAGTGGAAATTTAACGATATCTCACCAACCATATGCAACCTACCAATCTAAAGCTTATGATCATCCGACCAATGCTAACTGATATAAATGGATTATTATATTTAAAATGAATTTTAAATGATTTGTTTTAAATTTTTGTTCAAAACAAGTTTTCCTCCACATGTTTTAGTTTTAGAAGTTTTGTGTATTTTCTTTGTCCCGTATTAGAAAGAAACAATGAAAAAGGCAAGTATAAAAATAGAGGTTTTGAACATGGGCTAGGCCCTCAAGGGGTAAGTGAATTTTGTGGTTTTTGGAGGGCTATGCACATTGACCCACCTTATGCCAAAAACCACGCGCGTGGGTCCGCCGGCCGAGCCTCACCGATACCGGGTCGGGCTCGAGCTCGGGTCTTAGTCTTAGTCTTTGTCTCCATCTCCCGGGCACTGAGAGTGTACCCGCATCAGTTGGATTTAAACCCAATGGATATTTGCTAGGTAGGCCAATTGTCCGTGACTCCTGTTGCATTTGGAAAGTGGTCCAATGAGGGTAGATTTGGTTTCAAGCCCAATGATTCGTCGCGCCTCGACTCAATTTTTAAAAAACACATAGGTTCTTTATTTTCTATTTTGATTTTGATTTTATTTTAATTTCTGTCAATTATTTTCAACACCCACATCCAACAATCTTGAAATTAAATTTTTTATATAGTTGAAAACAATAGATAGAATTTATTTTTATTTCTACTACATCTGTGATTTTTGTTCCAAACTAAACTCGAAATAAATTCACTTCTTTTGTGCTAT
The DNA here is from genome assembly GCA_003013855.2 of Liriodendron chinense. Lineage (NCBI taxonomy): Eukaryota > Viridiplantae > Streptophyta > Magnoliopsida > Magnoliales > Magnoliaceae > Liriodendron > Liriodendron chinense. The sequence goes on along the minus strand of PVNU02000637.1, from coordinate 4,010,098 downwards.
ATGTTCTAACTTCTCGGAACAAAATTCTTTTATTTTATATAATTTCTAGATAGCACATATGGCCACCATTACATTCAATCGTACAACTAGGGCTGAAAGTTGGGCGGGTTCAACCCGATCGACCCGTGACCGACCCGACATTGGGTTGGGCTTGGGCAGGAAATATCAAACCCGATCTCGAGCTTGGGCTATGGAAACTCCAACCCGATGACGTTTGGGTCGGGCTTGGGTTGAGGTCTTGGGTTGCCCGACCCAACCCGAACCTGATCTATATACAAGTTATTTATAATTTTGTTATACTTTAATTAAGTAAACTTATAATGTTTGAAATTTGATATGTTTGAATCTAAAACACTTGAATATTAAAAGAATAATTATCATGTATTTTAGCTTATTTATTTAGAAAAAATGAAGTTCTTTATAATAAATAACTATATATATAATTAATAAAGCCATAAGTACAAAAAATAAGATGTGTATTAAAACATAATAACGAAAATATAACCTGACTAACCCAGTCAACCCAACCGAGCCTGCTTGGGTTAGGCTTAGGTTGAGAATTCCCAACCCGAGGTTGGGTTGGGTTGGGTTAGGGTTGAGGTATAGGAACCTTGGGTTGGGTTAAGGTTGAGCATCAACCCGACCCAACCCGCTCGACTTTCAGCCCTACGTACAACTGAATTGTCCAAGATTGAACCTTTTTTTGGACAGAATTACAAACGGTGGAAACAAAATATTTCGTTTACTTTAGAAACTTTAAAAGTATTTTACATCTTATTCAATACATTTATAGTTGACTCAGTCAACCAAACTAAAGCTCAACATGCTAACAATTGTAAACACTACATACTAAATACCATGTCAAACGAATTGTACGATATTTGTATTTTATTTTATTCTGCGAAAGAGATCTATAATGCACTTCAGAAAAAGTATGTTCTCGAAGACGCGGGATGTAAAAAACATGCAATATCGAATTTCCTTCATTTTTATATAACAGATGATAAATTTGTCACAAATCAAATTTATGATTATCAGAGTCTGATATGTGAATTAACAATTGAAGGAATTAAATTAGACGAGGTATTTCTATCTAGAGTGTTAATTGAGAAATTACCTCATTCCTGAAAAAAAATACCAGAATAAAATGAAACATAAGAAGAATGGCGTCTCTTCGAAATATACAATTCTACACATACGTATAGAGGAGGCAAATAGGATCAGATATAAAATTGGTGATGTGTAACGCCCCGGATTTTCACAACCCGAGTTCTAGACCCGTGTTTGAAGACCCGGGCGTTAGCCTATGAAGAAAACCCACATTTCAGTCCCTTTTCAACTGTCATTCCAAGAAGGGTGTTCACTGCGGAAGAAAACAAACCATGCATATAGGAAAGATACAACAAACATCGCAGAGTGGTACCCATAAGGCTTATACAAACCGAATATCTCGAATTTAATTCAGAATACACTAATAAACAATTACAATTATATACAAAATTTAAAGCAGCAACCATTAAACATGACTCTTTAATCCATGACATCAGCATAACCGGAGCATCCTGCTCCATTCCAGTATAACCTGTACATTATTCAAATCACCTGCACCAACTGTACGGTTGAAATTTAACAGCATGAGTGGCCAGCTCAGTGTGAGGTCCCCTCAAGATTACACACTAACCAATTAATCAAGAATAATAAAAAAATATATACAAAACGTCCATGATGCAATCTTTCTTAAATGCATGAATGCATGCACATGTCCCTCAGCCTGGGGATGCACATCCAGCTGGAAAATGTGGTCTGGAAGTCCCTAAGGACACACATCAGCCCCACAATGCAAATCCATCAATTGGTGATCCGGAAGTCACTAAGGACACACATCGGCCTCACCCAGTGGTCTGGAAGTCACTAAGGACACACATCAGCCCCACAATATCACGAGTGGTCATCACCAGCGAAAATACCAAAGGTACGTGCTCTTAGTGAATGACACACTCTATGGTGATCTAGAGCCAGCAAAAATACCTCGAGGGTACGTGCTCTCAGCAACCAGACCACCCGACGGTAATATGGCTCGTCACCACACGTCCCGTCTGTGCCATGATATGCATGATTAAACCAACCATTATTATTCCAATTTACAACCAAACCAATTATGACATTCCCTTACAACTAGTGGCCTTTCATCACAATAATTCTCCAAAATATTTCCACACGAGTCCAACTAGGGACATAATCAATAATTTATCTCACAGGACCATTAGTCCATCAAGTCCATTGGGAATCCCAACAACTCATCTCAATAGGACATTCAGCCCAACAAGTTCATATAAGGACGTCATAAAAAATATCTCCATACTAGTCCAGCTAGGGGCATAATCAAGATCTCATCTCATTTAACATTTAGTCCAACACTTCCATCTAAGGACACCATCAGGAATCTTTCCAATAAATCGCTTCCAAAGGCCACCAGTTTAAGGTCCCATCAAATATAGGTGATCGCAACCATTCAAATTCACATTCCACTTTCATATTCCAAACATGAGGAATGAAAACGACAATTCCAAAATTCGTAAATAATTCACGGTCATAAAGAAATGCACATATAGCAAGATTAAACATATGATTTATGGCAAAATCAAGCAGCAGAGACAAAGTAAAATTTTCAGTCATATATAAATAAAATTATTACTTAATTAACATGAAAGTGGAAAGCTTAAGGGGAGGAATCATCACCTTAAGAATCGAAGCGTCTTCTAATGTTGCTTGAAACATGTACACGCTCGCTAGAATTCGACCCTACCATATTTTAGACCATTTATGCGGTTAGATTGTCATATCCATAATTTATACGGTTAAGATCAACCCTATGGTGGTGGATCTAAAATTTTTAAGGAGTTGGCCTATATAATCTAAATTCAAGTTTTAGGGTTTAAATGACATATTTAGTACTTTAGGAAGGTGGTGGATTCCATAGATATGACTCCACGTAGATTTTTAATTAAACCGACTTTACATGCATAAATGATTTTTGGCTAAGTTTGGGTCCAATTTGTGATCACGAGGGGGCATCTTCTAGAGAAATAAAATGACAGCTTTATAGACCAATGTATGGTCTCTAAAACCCATAAGGCAGATCCCTTTGTTTGCATGTGTACAAGTTTTTACAAAGGCCCAAACATGGGTACTTGGAGTTGTTCAGAAATGGTAGTGCAGAAATGATTTTGGCCCAACTTTGGACAAGTCCCACCATCAAACGGGATCACCTTTTGGTGTGTTGTCAAGTCCCCCTGGTAGACCCATGCATGGTCTCTAAAATCCAATAGGTAGGGCCTGCTAGGCACCCACATATGATGTTTTGCACAATGCCAAACATGGGCACTTGGAATTTCTGCACAGAAATTCATGCGCACCATATCATGGCCCCATCTTGGGATCAACTTTCTGACCACATAGGGCCCACCCTGGCCCAGGTAATATATTATTTTTCTAGCCACATATATAGACAGAAAATTCCAATTGGTGGACCCCACATATCTCATACATGGGCCCCACCACGGGCGCCCAAAGATGGCCCAAAACTTACAAAATCAGACATACTATTTTCAGCTATGTCAGCCCCAACTTTGGGCCCACCTCACCAACGCATGGGGGCTATTTCCAGAGAAGTTGTGGGATATTCCAATACACTGATATGTGGAAAGGACATCCCCATGGTAGGACCCTTATATACAGATCGTGGGGCCCACCATGAGGTCTCAAAAAGGCTTACTTACAACATCATTATGGTACTTAGAAAATTTTCCAACAACCAGAAATACAAAGGAAGAAGAGGTTTACACTTTGCTTTGATACGGCCCACTAGAGTTTCAGATCCAGTTCATTTTTGGTGTGCAGCCATAAAACTGGCTAGAGAAGCTGATGGACAGGGTGGATTATACAAATACATCACGGTGGGTCCCACGAGTGGGTCCCAGAATCATGCCCATAAGGGGCCATAGGGTTACTGACGCTGCTGTCCAGCAGCGTCTCGCTGGCTCAAGCCAATTTTATTATATATTTATTTTTTTCTTTCTTTCTTATTTTCCCACAAGATGTGGGTCTAATTGGAAAATCTAATCCGTCCGTAAGATTGACCAGCTTAATGTGGGTCTAACGAGCCCCGATTTAGATATGTTTTGTTGTACAGAAACATGATAGTGGGCCTTGGAAAGGTTTCAACGGTCTGTATTGTTTCTTCCGGCACGGCCCACTAGAGATCTGGATCTTCTTCATTTTTCAGCCCCTTGCCTAAAATGATATGGAGAGACAGATGGACGGTGTGGATATAACATAGTGGTTCCCACACATGGGGCCATTTTCACGCCCAAAAACCCACTTTACTTCAAGCACGCTGGAGCTTCCTCTCTCCTTTCTTTCCTTCTTTTTCTATCTCTTTTCTCTTTCTTTTAATAGAAGTGGGTCCCATGCGTAGTCGATCCACTCCATCCATCAGGTCCTTCAGCTCATGGGGGACCCAACGAGCCCAATATTGGGTATGTGAATAGGTCTACAAACAGCAAGGTGGACCGAGGAAGTTTCAACAGTGGACATCATGTTCTCCACTGTTTTATGCTGTGCGGTCCACTTAAGATTTGGATCGGCTTCATATTTGGGCCTTGGCCCTAAAATGATCTGGGAAAACAAATGGACGGTGTGGATCCAGCATAATTACCAAGGTGGGTCCCACAAGTGGGGACCCCATTGAGCCACACTGACGCTGGACAGTTCCAGCGTCCCTGACGCTGAGAACGTCCAGCGTCGGGACGGTTTCCTCCCTTTTTTTTTCTTTGTTTTCTTTTTGTTTTCTTCTTTGTTCATATCAAGTGGGGGCCCACTCAGGGAAGATCAATGCCATTCATTAGGTTCCCCAGCTCATGAGAAACCCATAGAGCCCAATATTGAACCGATGATTTAGCTTAGAAACATCAAGGCGGGCCAAGGAAGTTCTCAATGGTGGATGATCGTTCCCTCAGTGGGGTCCACCTAAAACTCCGATCAACTTCATCCTTGGGTCCCCAACCCAAAATGATATGGCCAAAGGGTTGGACGGCTTGGATGGCTATTAAACATTATGGTGGGGCCCATAATCAGTAGGTCCCACAGATAGTTTGGATCAAGCTGATTTTATATCATCCCTCCATCCAAAGGTGTAACCCCTATTGTAGGGTTAGGATTTCATGCATGTACATCGGGGTGGCCCACCTCATCATCACCATCACAATCATCATCTAAGCAAATTCAACATAAAAAAAATATAAAACGTTGAGTGAAGAGGGTGTACTCACCTTGATCTCCTTGATCAATGGCCGAGATCGAAGATGGCCCACTCAGATCTTTCATACAAGCACCCTCACGTGAATGGGGAAGGCATGGATGGAGATGAAGGAAGAAGAAAGGAAGGATGGAAGGAGAGAAACGTCTCTCCCTCCCTTATATTCTTTTTATTATTATCATTATTATTTATTATTTATTTTATTTTTTAAAGAAGGCATAGAGAGGGAAATGGGGTGACGTGGGGAGGAGTGGGGAGGAATAGGGAGGTATGGTGGTGAGATTCTAGCCATCATTACCCTTTTGTACTTTTTATTATTATTATTATTTTTTCATTATTTTCATTATTATTATTATTATTATTATTATATATATATTTATATATTAATATATTAATTGCAAAGGAGACCGTGTAGTGGGCCCCACATTGGGTGGCCCCACACGAGTGTGCACAACCACATTTTTTTTGTCTTTGATTAAATGTCCATATCTTTGCGCTCGGGTATCAGATCGACGCACTGTTTTCACCATTGCGATCGTGAGGACGGCGCGATCAATATGACAGAGGTTTCGGGATCTTAGGACTTCAGTCATTTGGGTGCGAACTACACACGGCCAGTCCGGGGCTCTACTAGGGGCTCCAGACATCGTGCACACATTGATGAATAGGTACAGAATGGTCAGGGCAGTACGCATACACATACACTTTGGATTCTCGTGGTAACACCCGAGTACAGAAAAATACGGGGTGTTACATGATGCCAATGAGTCAGTTTTAAAGGCTAGCCTAGTCAAATCAAGTCAAGAAAATAAGCCAAACAAATAGTTTAAAAAGAAAGGCAGTAGTCACTTTTGTGAAAAACCAGAACATCATGAAAACGTATGTAGGCTGAAGAAAAAGAACAAAAAGCCACAAGTTAGTATTGCTGAAATAGAAGCTGATACGGTCGTTGCGGTTGTAACTGAAGTCTTCTTTATACACAACCTGAAATGGATACTAGATACCGGATACCAAGACAACTCGGCATGTGTGAAGGACCGTAAGATGTTTACATCTTATTAAAAAATAAGGGATAATTATGGAAAATGCTCAGACATCTCCGATTGTTGGAAAATGAAAGATAGTTCTAAAGCTTACATCGGAAAATATGTTAATGTTAAACAATGTTCTACATGTGCCAAATATTTGACGAAACTTGATCTCTGGTTCGCTCATCAACAAAGTTGGTATTAAACTTGTATTTGATTCTAACAAGCTTGTAATGACTAGAAACGGAACATTCATTAGGAAGAGTTATTGTAATGATGGCCTATATATTGTAAACGTTGATAATAGTAAGATGTCATCCAATTGTGCTTATATTATTGAGTATACTTATCTATGGCACAGTAGATTAAGTCATGTTAATGTGGCATCTATAAAAAGAATAAACAAGTTAGGTATATTATCTAATATATCAGAAGAAGACATAGGAAAATGTAAGGTTTGTATATAATCAAAATTTCATAAGAAATCTTTCAAATTTATAGTTAGAAATTCTGAATTACTAAAGTTGATTCATAGTGACAGATGATTTCAAAAATTATATGTCAAGAGGTGGTAAAAAATATTATATAACTTTTGTAGATGATTATTCTAGATATATTATAATTTACCTTCTTAGAAACAAGGATGATGCATTTGAAGCCTTTATCAAATATACGATTGAAGTTGAAAACCAACTAAGTAGGAAAATTAAAAGGCTTAGATCAGACAGATGTAAAAAAATATGTGTCAACACAGTTCAAGAAGTTTTGTGAAAAGTATGGTATATTTCACGAAACCACTGCACCGTATATATCAGAACAAAATAGAATAGCAAAATGTAAGAATATAACTCTAAAAGATATGATGAACATTATGCTAAATAGTTCAGGTTTGCCTCTCACCATGTGGGGGAAAGCTATCCTACCAGTTTATTATGTCCAAAATAAAATACCTCACAAGGAGTCAGAAAGACACCTTATGAACAATGAAAACATCATATTCATAGTTACAAATATCTAAAAGTGTGGGAGTGTCTTGTAAAGATAAGATTACTTGAGAACAAGAAAACCAAGATAGGTTCAAAAACATCAGACTGTATATTAATAGGATATGCTCAACATAGTGTTGCATATAGATTATTGGTTCTAAAGTCAAAGAATAATGTTCTGGATCCAAACACTATTATAGAAGCTGGGGATGCGAGGTTTTTCGAATTTGTTTTTCCTTTAAAATCACGTTTAGAAGAAACAAAAAAATGATAGTGCATCGGATATGACTTTAACTAGTAGAACTATAGACACTACTAATGAAATAAATGAAGAACCTAACACTTTTAATGAAATAGATCCAGAACCAATAAGTAAAAAAGTTAGAAGAGAAACTAATATGAGAGATGAATTTTTTACATTCTTATTAGAAGATAACCCTGTAACATATTCAGAAGCTATAAACTCTTCAAACGCTACCTTTTGGAAGGAAGTTACAAAAAATGAATTACATTCAATATTATTTAATAACACATGGGAACTAGCAGATCTTCCTCCTAGAAACAAACCTGTAGGTTGTAAATGAGTATTTAAAAAGAAACTTAGACCTGATGGAACTATACATAAGTTCAAAGCCAAATTAGTAGTAAAGGATTTTAGACAGAAGGAATGATACGATTATTTTGACACCTATTCACCTGTAACCAGAATTACAACAATTAGAGTATTAATAGCTATTGCATCTATTTATAAGTTGATGATTCATCAAATGGATGTTGAGACATCATTTTTAAATGGTGAGTTAGAAGAAGAAATCTACATGTAACAACTTGAAGGATATAAAATCATAGGATAAGAAAACAAAGTATGTAAACTTGTTAAGTCTTTGTATGGTTTAAAATAAGCCCCCAAACAATGGAATGAAAAGTTTGATAATGTCTTAAAATCAAATAGTTATATTATAAATGATGTACATAGATGTGTATACAGTAAATTTACTGATAATGAAAGTGTCATTATATGTCTATATGTAGATGATATGCTCATCTTTGGAACGAACATAAACTTGTGAATAATACTAAACAACTCCTGTCTTCTAACTTTGATATGAAAGATTTATGAGAAATAAGTATGATATCAGGTATTCAGGTAATCAGAAAATATGATAATATTACATTATTACAATCAAATTACATTGAAAATATATTAAAGAAGTTTGAACACTTCGATTGTTTACTTGCCAGTACACCATATGATCATTCTGTGTAACTCAAGAAGAATACGGAAAGTAATATATCTCAACATGCTTATTCTCAAGTAATTGGTAGTTTAATGTATCTGATGAACTGTACAAGATCGGATATTGCTTTTGTTGTAAATAAACTGAGTAGATATATACATAACCCTAATTATGATCACCGGAATGCACTAAATATAATATTAAGATATTTGAAATGTACCGCTACATATGGCATATGTTATACAGGTTATCCACTAGTATTGGAAGGTTATACTGATGTCAATTGGATAACTGACTCTGATGAAAATAAATCCACAAGTGGATATGTATTCACAATTGGCGGAGGAGCAATATCTTGGAAATTACAAAACAAACGTGTATTACTAGATCGACAATGGAGTCGGAATTCATTGCATTCGAAAATGCAGGTTCAGAAGCTGAATGACTAAGAAACCTCTTGGCAGATATCTATTTGGCCAAAGCCTGTGTCAGCTGTATCTATTCATTGTGATTGTCAGGCAGCTATAGTCAGGACCAATAGTAAGATCTACAATGGTAAAGGTGGACATATCAGATTTCGATATAATATTGTTAGACACATGCTAACTGATGATGTTATTACTATTGATTTCATATGATCTGAAAATAATATGGCAGATCCTCTGACCAAACGACTATATAAAATGCTAGCCATAGAAACATCGAGAGGAATAGGGTTGAGCCTAATATTATGAGCTACCAATGTCGGTAACCCAACCTATACAAGTGAATATCCCATGCGATAGGTTCAATGGGTAAACAATAAGACATTAGGTGACTGGGAAGCACTGCAGTGAGTTACCCATTTCTGAGATGTATGTAGTGCAAACCACAACGTTTGAGATGATGAGTTTGAACTCATAATAAATCTATAACCAAGATTGGTGGTGTATCTAGTTGCTGTGTACACTTGATGAAATCCATTTATATGAGTGTAGAAGTCGAGGCTGCTTCCTATGGGATATTAGGCTATTCTCTAGAGCACTCATGAAAATTCAGGTAAATGTGCATGGCCAAAATGTACCAAACTGCAAAACCAGTAGTATCGGAATAGTTGTGTGAGTGACTTGTATGTCCGTTTACGCTAAAAGGTTAGGTTAAAGATCGACAGTCACCTAATTCCTGGAAACCTGTCTTGTTTACTCTAAATGTTGATTAGAGTTCGATAGACATCAACACTATTACATAACTATTCTACTCTAAACTTGAAATGTTTTGAAACTTGAAACATATGGGGATTATTGTATTTAAAATAATTTTTAAATGATTTATTTTAAATTTTTGTTCAAAAGAAGTTTCCCTCCACATGTTTTGGTTTTGGAAGTTTTGGGCATTTTCTTTGTCCCACATTGGAAAGAAACAATGAAAAATGTAAGTATAAAAGTAGAAGTTTTGAACGTGGGCTAAGCCCTTAAAGGGCAAGTGAATTTTGTAGTTTGTGGGGGGGCTATGCACATTGACCTAACCTATGCCAAAAACCACACGCGCGCACACGTGCCCGCTGGCCGGCCTTTGCCGTCGCTGGTGCCGGGCCGGACTTGGGCTTGAGCTCGGGTCTAGGTTTTGGTCTTGGTCTTGGTTTCCCGAGAGTGTACTTGCATATCATTTATTTCGCTCCAACGGACATTGAGAGTGTAGTCGCATTAATAGTCTTTTGTTTTAAACGTCCAGAGATACATCTGTTGGGGTGGTCGCATCGGTTGGGTTTAAACCTAATAGACCTAACTCAATTCTAAACAGTGCATTAAGCACCTAATCAAATCTATAAATAGGACTCGATTAGTCCATTTTTAATTATTCAAAAAGCATTTTCTCTCTCTTTTTTGCAAAGTCTCTGGAGATCATTTTTCTGCTTTTGTTTTCTCTAACTTGTCGAGTCACTGCACTTCGAGTCTGCAGTATACTTGCTGGTTCGAGCCCTGTACGACGAGTGCACAGCCGGAACTAGGGTGATAGTCATTGTATCCTGGAGGCTAACTGTCCATGATTCCTATTGTATTTGGAAAGTGTTCCAAAGAGGGTAGATTTGGTTTCAAGCACAGTGATTCGTCACGCCTCGACTTAGTTCTTAAAAAACACACAAGTTCTTTATTTTCTGTTTAATTTTCATTTGATTTTAAATTGTTTTCAACACCACATCCAACATTTCCTAATACACTTGTCAATATTGCTATCATTGGATTAGATTACACGTGTTGAGATCGTAAAAATGGATGGTTCTGATCGTTGAAAAACTCAGCATGTGGGTCCGAGTGAAAAGACGCTGGAGCCTTGTCATGGCTTGTAGGCTGCAGCCTTGAATAGATTTCTCGTCTAAATGAGTCATGTTGGCGTCCGTGTCAAAATGACAGGATATACCCTCAAATATTCCGCTTCCAGTCTGCGCAGCGCAGGGACACGGTTGTACCGAGCCAAAAGGATAACGGTTGTAATTAACCAAAAAAGCTCCGTAGAAAAGCTCAGTGGCACATCCGATATCATCGCAACCTGCAAGTCCCATTCCATCCTACCGCTTCTTCTGCACAGAGTCAAAGACCGTGGAATTGTACGGCCCTGGTGGATCACAAAGTGAATACTGAATATTGACCGGATGGATCTGAACAAGCGGCGACTGTGGTTTATTGATCCAGACCGTTAATCCTATAGTAAATCACTATGAATTGATTATGAACCGAAAATCTTCTAGATTGGATGATCCTTCCCATGCAATCTACTACCTTGGGTTTTTGACTGATTGTGTTTATAGGACTCTTAATCCATGGCACCGGTACAGGGTTAAAACCATAAAATGTGGAACATTTTGTACGTGTCACCCATAGATCCTGAACCAGATTCCAACCACCAACGTACAAGTGGATCAGGACCCGTGAGCTGATTGCCTGTGACCAAGGGCACAGACATATCTCTGCTCCCTTAGCTATGTGGGGCCATATAGATTTTTGTGACAAATTCACTCTGTCCATCTGTTTTGAAATACATAATAGGGTAGGATTCCAAAAATCAGAAAGATCCAAAACTCATGTGTGCCATACCACATAAAACAGTGAGTATTGAACGACTGATGGCGATAAAAAGTTTTATATCAGGATGATGTCTATTACTACAGTTTATCTGAGTGGTAATAATTCTATGAACGGTTTAGATGGCATATAAACATCATCGTCAGCAACTCCAGGAAGGTTTCCAACGGTCGACGTTGCTGTTTGGCTAACTTGAGTTTTGGATCTGCCTGATTTTTAGAATCTGATCTAGTGTGATCTTTCAAAACACATGGGCAGACATCTCTGTGGACCCCACACAGGTCATAGGCAATAAGAATGGTTAGGATCCGTATGGAAACCTTTCCATGCGCCTAGTTGCATATGTAATTGTTGGCACCCACATCACATATCTAGGACTTTTCATGAGGTCCAGTCCACGCTTCTTTCACTACTCCGTAAAAATAACCGCAATCGGATGGCCTGAAACATTATTGACTAGCCATATCTTCATCGAACGATATTGTCCGTCCACTTTTCATGACGCCGAATGACGACTTGGATCACCCAATCAGTATAATTTTTGCCAGGAGGCTGCACCTTATGGACGGTCCAGATGGATGATATAAATGTAAAAAATTCCACGTGCATGGAAAGATTTCCATACACTTAGCCCACAAGATCATTTCTCTCCGATAAATCCATTTCTTAATTTAAAAAAAAAAATGTATTCTGAGACCGTACGACCTTCCCCGCAAGTCTAGGGTTTTTTTTATTTCCTCCTCGCCCTCCCGCCATTAAAGAACTATATTCCCCAAATTACCCTTTTCATCCAATGAATCCCTTTGCTAAACCTTAATTTCAAGACTCACATTCCATCTCGAAATTTGATTTCTCTTTCTTTGATGTTCCTCCCCGCGATCGCGTCGATGTCGACCGTTTGATCTCAGTGTGGCCGGATATGGACGGAGCTCATGGCAACAGCAGTAACATCCCGAACGCGAACGCCCCCCCGCCGTTCCTCAGCAAGACCTACGACATGGTGGATGATCGGTCGACTGACGCGATCGTCTCCTGGAGCGCTGGGGAACAACAGCTTCGTTGTGTGGGACCCGCCGGAGTTCGCGAAGGTTCTTCTGCCCAAGTACTTCAAGCACAATAACTTCTCCAGCTTCGTCAGGCAATTGAATACATACGTAAGCGAGCCGCGCAATCTCTTTCAATTGTTGCTCGTTTCGGTTCTTTTCTGGTTCTCGTCTGTATACTTCGATGGCATTAGGATCGAAACCGTTGATCTAATGGGCCCTGCCGTGAATTGGGGGTGCCCCAAAATACCTCCATGTTGACAAATCCTAATTCCGACCCCTGCGATCAGCTGCCTACGGATAGATATCTAGTTAACATTCAACGGAAACAGGAGAAAGATTTTAGGGATTCGATCATCAAACGTGGAGGTTTTAGGGGCTGCCACCACTTGTGGAGCCCATCGCATTGATGGAATGGCGATTGGCTCTCGGTTGGGCACGGGTTCGAGTTTTGAGTTCCTTGATATAAGTAGATCTTCTTGCTCATCTGTACTGTGATTTCATCATGTTATCTTGTCACCATGAAAAACGACGCATCAGTATCCCATGCCCTGGGCATCTTTTCTTGTTACAATTGGATATGTTTTTCAATTTTTTTTTTCCAATTTGGATATATTGAAGGGTTTAGCGTTTGTATCCTGTGCCACGAGACATCATCTTCTTGTTAGAGAAGGAGCCAGCGGTGCCCTCAAGTAGCGTTTGATGGTGGCTCTTATTCCATGATTCTGTATTCCTACATTTCAGTCCATTGAACTGTGTCTCTATGGAAGGATCGAAGCTAAGCAACATGAAGCTTTCAAGTTACAATTTACACCAGAACGACAAGTATATCAGCGTTGTTGACTTTTTACTTCTAAAGGATTTTAATAATGGGTCCACCAATTTAGATGAAGGCAGTTGGCAAAACTTTGGGAAGAACATGATAGAGGGGATGAATATCTTCCTTAAGCCATGTTATGCTACCCATACGCTTGAAAATAGGAGCACTTATCATGTATTTGTACCTATAAGCGTTTCTGAGTGTGCCCAAAATGTTAAAGCAGTTTAAGGTCTAATGTTATATACTTATATGTATATGAGTAGTATCTCGTAGGCCATAATCTTGGTTATCCTTTTAAGGTCTAATGTTATATACTTATATGTATATGAGTAGTATCTCCCAACTTGGGGTCGGCTAGACAAATCTTGTTCCTCCATTCTACTCTATTAAGTATCGTATCCTTAGTTAAGCCATAGGCCACCAAGTCTTTTCTTACTGCCCACCCTCATCCTTTTGGGCCTTCCCCTTGCCCCTTTAGAGCCTTCAACTTGAAGCGACTCACTTTCCTAAGCGGTGCAGTTTTTGGTCTTTGTAGACCGTAGGACATGGCAGAACCATTTAAGTGTACCTTCCCCTATCCTATTACCTATTGGTGCTACTCCTACGTGAATGCATTGATTTCTTATTCTATCCTTGCACGGCTTGCCACTCATCCATCTCAACAGCCTCATTCAGCTATCCTCATCCTATGAACACTATGTTCCTTAACTACCCACACTGTTTTGTAAAACATGGCTGATCTTATAATTTTCTTGTACTTCAGTTTGATTGGTATGCATCATGGTATGCCAAAACGGTTACATAATGGCCGTTATGTAACAATAATTGTGGTAAATGGTAACCGTTACGCGCTATAGGGCCGAATGGCTGTAACAGAAAAAAAGCCTATAATGGCCTCATAACTGGGCCGAAACAGACTTTTTTTTTAAAAAATTAAAAAAAAGGTTGTAATGGCCGTTGTGGGGACCGTAATAGCCATTATGGCCATAGTCGTAACGGTAATGGTGGTGGCTGTTATGGCCACTCTTTCCATTATGGAATACCTTGGTATGCATTGATCATATATAAGTTAGAACTCTAGAGGGACATATCCACTTTGTTCACTGAACTTCATTCTATGAGGAACATCCTTCTCACTATTTCCTCTCCATTAATTATCGACCCAAGATATCATAAATGGTCATTTTGGGTACTTCTTGGTCATATTAAATAATTCCTTTTTTCCATTCCCATTGTTAAATTGCATTTCACATACTCCATTTTAGTCCATACCTGAATAATGGACGGGTTGTGTCACCTTAGTGGCTAGTGTTAAAATTTGGCCGCAAACTTTTCTCATGAATCTTGACAATCTAACATTTCAATAACCTATGAAACCACATTAATCGTAACCTTGTAGCCGATTTCGTAGTGGTTTTCTAAGCCCAATTGCGTGTATAGCCTTACCCATCTAAACGTAACTGCAGAGTGCCTATAAGGCATGCGTGAATAATTCAAGCATGACATTAGGTTGGCCACGCTTTGTGGATCTTCTGGCCCACAGCTGCATGGAACCACAACTCCATAGATTTTTTTTTTCTTCTGAGAGATAACTGCAATTTATTAGAAAGCTCGCAAAGCGAGAAAAGAATACAACACCCACTAGTCAGACAGACTCTAACTATGAAAACCGGCCGGGGCCGGCTTGACATACATCGCCCACTCCTTAACAAAGGATATCACCTTACACTTCACCACGTTCTCCCCCTCTTTCACATTTCGAAAACAACGAGTATTCCTAGAGCCCTAAATAACCCACAATATAGCCATAATAAGCAGATGCCAATAAGTTTTACCAACTTTACCCCCTCCCCCCCATGCCACGCCCAAAGCAACTTGTGTACAGATCTCGGCATAACCCAAGACACATGGCATGTCTCCAAAAAGAAATCCCAAACGTTCTTGGCAAATGAGCAATGAATAAAGAGATGATCAATCGTCTCTTTATCCTTCATGCACATAAGGCAAACATTGGGAAGGACCATCGCTCTTCTTTGAAGGTTGTCAATGGTGATAATCTTTTTCCGACCCACTAACCAGACGAAAGCCGCGACCCGCGGAGGAGCTCCATAAAACCAGTGGTGGAATGGATGGGAAGGAACCAAAGAGGGAGGCACCTGAGAGATGATATAGTGCAACGATCTAACCGAGAACTTCTCAGATTTACAGATAGACCAAATAGCCTTGTCCTCCTCTTTTCCATTCGTCCTAACCAAGTAAAGGAGGGCCAGAAGAGCTGTAAATTCTTCAATTTCCATATTTGTCATGTTCCTGTGGAATGGGGGACTCCACACAATTGAATCACCAATGAGGGAATAGTAATGAACCACGAGGATAAGCCTATCCGGGGCGAGGGTAGCGATTGTTGGGAACTGGACCTGTAGCGGAAGAGCTCCACACCAAGTGTCGACCTAAAATCTAATACTGAGCACCAGAACCAACCTTGAAGGCAACGCCTCTAGTAACCAAGAATTGAGTATCCATGATCGCCTTCCAAGCACCTGAAGCTCTGTACAGAGATGACCTTTTAGCATACCAACCGCCCTCCTGAACCCCATATTTGACTTCTAATAATTTCCTCCACATCTTACTATCTTCCCCACAGAATCTCCAAATCCATTTTCTCAATATAGTAGAGTTCATGGAAGAAAGCGATTTTAAGCCTGCGCCTCCCTCTTTCATTGGTTTGCACTTTGCACACCTTCTCCCATCTTAGTAAATGGAACTTCCTTCCCTCCCTCGATCCATTCCATAGAAAGTTTCTTCTAAGCTTGTCGATCTTATCGATAACGGACTGCGGGCATTTGAAAAGGGATATGAAATAAATCAGCATGTTGGACAACACCGATTTAATCAACATGAGACGACCCCCTAAGGATAAGAATTTGCATTGCCACGCAGCTAACCTCCGCTCGATTTTTTCTATGACCCTGTCCCATAAATGAAGGTTCGGCTTGCCAATGCAAAGAGGGAGACCAAGATACTTTGAAGGAAAGGATCCAGGAAGACAACTGAATGCTGCTGTAAACTAGTTTAGCTCCCTTCGGTTGACATGAATGCCCAACATTTCTGATTTACTCGCATTGATCTTCAAACCTGAAACTGGCTCAAAACAAACAAGAATCTTTCACAGATTTTGCACCGACTCCGCATTCGCATCACAGAAGAGAGAGTATCATTAGCATAAAGGAGATGGAAAACACTATTCTGCATACCCGCAATCTGAAATCTTGAGAATAAACCATTTTCCTCCCATTTTTGAAGCATCAAGCTCAATGCTTTCATAATCACCACAAACAAATAGGGCGACAGAGGATCTCCTTGCCTAAGACCTTGAGAGGCTCTGAAGAATCCCTTAGGGGATCCGTTCACCAATACAGAGAAGGAGGCCGATCGAATGTAGGTAGAAATCCACCCTCTCCATTTGGAGCCACAACCGAGCTTGGTCAACATGTAATCTAAAAAAGCCCAATCAATATGGTCGTAAGCCTTTTCGATATCCAACTTGCAGACCATTCCCCTCTTCTTCTCGCTGATGTTTGTAATCTATACATTCATGAGCTATCAGGGCCAAGTCTACAATCTGGCGACCCATAACAAAAGCTCCTTGGCACTCCCCTATCACTTTAGGTAAGAGGTCCCTAAATTTGGTGGCGAGAAGCTTGGCTAAAATCTTATACGGACCTCCAATAAGGCTGATGGGTCTAAAATCTTTAGGCTGCACAGAGCCTTTCACCTTATGAATGGGAGCAATAAATGTGGATCCCATTTCAACCGCTAGGTGACCACTCTCTGAGAATTCAACCATAAAATCCGTAACGTCTGTCCCCATGACATGCCAAAATTGTTGAAAAAAGGCAATCGGGAAGCCATCGGGGCCTGGAGATTTATCCCCACACATGGAGGCTATCATAGATTTAACCTCTTCTTCCGTGTTCGGTCTTTCCAGACTTGCTGCTTCTTTAGGCGAAAAGCTACCAAACTGTAAGTTGTCCAGTCTTGGCCTCTTCCAAGATTCCCCAGATAAGAGATTATCGTAGAAAGAAACAATGGTCTCACAAATCTGATTTTTCTCAATGATGATACCCCCGGAGCTCTGGATGCTTAGAATTTTGTTCGTTCGAGCTCTAGAGCTCGCAATATTATGGAAAAAACTAGTGTTCTTATCCCCTTCCTTAAGCTAGATCGCCTGCGATCTCTGTTTCCATTTTATCTCTTCTTCCTTAACCCTCTCTTCGAATTTATAAGCTAGGTCAAACCTATACTTGCTGTCCTCCTCCGACAGCCCTATAGTTTTTTCCTTCAGATCGAGCTCATGGATCTCTTGGACAAGTCTTTCAAAGACCTCCTGCCGCTGCGCATACACCTCTTTTTTCCACTCTCTTAACTTATCTTTTAACATCTTTAGTTTTCTAATTAGCTTGAACCCTGCAAAACCTTTCACTGTGAAGTAGTCCCACCAGTCAGCGATAAGCTGCTTAAAACCTTCGATCTCCAGCCAGAATAGTTCAAATATGAAGGGTTTCGGGCCCCAATCTTCCTCGTCAGCCTGAAGAAGAATAGGTCTATGGTCGGAAGATACCCTAGGAAGTCCTCTTTGAAAAACAAGCGGGAATTTCGCTATCTAATATGCAGACATAAGGAATCTGTCGATGCGAGACATAGTGGGATATTCCTGATCGTTGGACCATGTAAACCGAGCTCCCCTAGTGGCAAATCCACCAGTTGATGTCTGTCCACCCACGCTGAGAATTTATCCATGCTTTTAGTAATCTCGTCTCCACGGGATTTTTCATTGGAGTATCGCACAATATTAAAGTCCCCTCCTAAACACCAAGGATCCTCCCACCTTGCTCTGACACTGTCTAGTTCTTCCCAAAAGTAGTTTCAACCCCAGTGCTTGCAGGGCCCATAAACAGCAGTAAAAACCCAGGAGAAACCAGAAGAAGGCTCTTTTAGCATAACCGAGACCAAAAACTTTCCCAGAAAAGAATCCACTTTTGACCATCTGTCAGTTTTCCACGCTACACAGATCCCCCCCACTGCACCAGACGCATTCAACGATACTAGGGCTGTAAATGGTCGGGTTCGGGGCAGGTTTAGCCAAAACCAGACCCATCTAGACCCTTTTACTAAATGGGCAGGTTCGGGTCGGGTCCGAGTCAACCCATCAGACCCATTTATAAATGCGTCCTAGTCTGGTAGAGGGAGATCCACCCAGACCCATTTATAAATGGGTTGGGTCTAATGGGTCCGGGTTTGGATGAAGTATGCAAGCATTTTTACAAGGCTTAAAACCGGGTCTGGACGGGTTTGGGCTGGACGGGTCCCTTGAAACATAGACCAAACCCGCCCACTTACTAAATGGGTTTAGGTCGGGTCGGATCGGGCCTAATAGAAAGGAAACCAGATCCAGACCCGTTTAGCAACTGGGTCTGTTCTTGGACCCAGACCCGTACCATTTAACAAATGGGTCGGGTCTGGGTCGGGTCTAAATGGGTTGGGTCCGGGTACCCCATCGGGTCCGCTGACCCATTTACAGCCCTAAACGACCGGTTTAGCAACTGGGTCTGTTCTTGGACCCAGACCCGTACCATTTAACAAATCGGTCGGGTCTGGGTCGGGTCTAAATGGGTTGGGTCCGGGTACCCCATCGGGTCCGCTGACCCAGTTACAGCCCCAAACGATACCCAATCTAAAGAATTCCCACCCCACACAGAGATAAGCATACCTTTATCGAAGGACTGAAGCTTGGTTTCCTGAAATGTGAAGATATTGGCTTTAGAATTCCTACAGATTTTGTATATTTGAGCCCTCTTGGATTTATTCCCCAACCCACGAACATTCCACAATAGAATCCTCATTGGGCACCTCCCCTCCCCGATCTCGCCCTTATCCCTTCCGATGCTCTGTTAGAACTATCATAGTTAATGGAACACTCGAGCCTCAGAAGTTCTTGACAACCCTTGGAAGCACTCTTCCAGTTTACCTGCTGTGACTTAGAGAAGAACAACGAGGCTTTTTCTTTGGCAAAGCGAAGGAATGCCTGTACGTCCTCATCGGAAGGTCCGAAAGTCAGGCCTACAAATCCTCCCACTTTCTCCAGAACATCCTTGGCCCATATGTTCTATTCTGTTGAGATATTGTCATGCGAATCCGTTCCAATCAAGGCCATAGAGTGAACTTCAGTCATTAGGAATGTGTGTGTCTTCTCTGCACATAAAGGGGTTACATCCAGAGCTTCCTGAAATGACTCTCCTTCGATGTCAGCCTCGATCAATGCCAAGTCTCCTCTGTGGTTTGTCTCGCTCAAAGACGACTCCTCTCCTGAATCTTCGGCTGACAGAGAACACTCAACTTCCGAATCTTTCTCCTAATCGCTGTCCCTGAATTCGTCGTCGAGTTGAGATGAAGATCCCCTTTCCTCCCCTTCTTTGCTGTCATGAAGATCCTCCTCCAGAGGTTGAAGATGAATAGCATTGAGCTCCCGCTTTTCCGTATTGCATTTCTCAAAGACTGCAGCCTGTGACGACTTCGATGACGGCTTAATCGAGTGCGGGGGAGGTTGAAAAACAACTTCATGTTCGCATGTGGGAACAGAGAGTGCTGAGTTAGAGAGATCGGCACGTGGAGCTTCAGAGGAAAGAAGGGAGGCACGAGTAGAAGCACGTGAGCCATTGTCAGCGACTCTTGCAGCCACGTGGACGATCTCACATGACTTTGCACCATCGTCGGGAGAAAAGAACGGCTCGGATGAGGCTGCAGGTCCCAAACCGACTTCAATAGGATTGGAAGACGAAGACGATATCCGAGCCTCGTCCCGCACACAGACAAAGTAGCCACGTGTAGGATTTTGAAGGTGGTTCGGCTCCGAACCTAGGACAGCTTTTAGGTTCGGGAAGGAGCATCCTCCTGTCGAAATACCTTTAGGGCAAAAAAGGCCACGCGTCGCAATATCAGCCTGTTCTGGCTCAACCGCCTCGGGATCACCTCTTGGAGATCTACACGTGTTCCTTTCACCTATGAGAGCTTCTCGGGAGCATCTGGCCGGTGCTCCTTCATCTTCTACCTTGAGGCTAGCATTGATTCTTTCCGGAGGACGAGATTCCCTCAGTCTCCACAGATCCCCCCATCTGGGTGACACCTTCTCATCGTCTTCTCTTTGAACTGGCATGACAATCTTCCTTTCTCCAATCATAACTGTGATGTAGGGTGGGATGTGAGAGCCCTTTTTCACCTGGATTCGAACCCTGATAACCCCTACTTCCTCCCCAAGCTCTGTTTGGGAGTCTAGCTCTGCCACCTCTCCCAAACAGGAGGCTGCAGTGATAAAGAATTCGTATGCCCATAGCTCCATTGGAACTAACCAGATAAGGAACCATCGGTTTTCCGTGCCGAAATCAGAAAACTCCTCCCATCTTCTTATCTTGAGAATGGGACCATCTTTGTGGATCGAACTTGCCATGAGAATAAGGTCGATGTTGTATCCTGGACTGACGCTGATCTAAAGATCGTTGTAATGTAGTGGACTGATCTTGTACATCTCAGGTTTCAGTTTGCAACACTTGTCCAACCATTCCCTAACTTGGGAGATGGAGGCGCCTTCTTTCGTAGTTGCAACCACTGAAAACCTGAAGGATTCCTTGGATCTCGTGATCACCTCTTCCCTGACTTTGATTGTCTTTTCACCATTTTGACCTGTGGACTCCACCCAAAAATCCTTGCAAGGGCCAGAAGAGTCTGATACTGCCGCAGCTCGAAAAGTAGCTTCTGCGGGAGTGGAGGATGTCTCTCCCACTACTACCTCCCTGAATGAGAGCTTCCCCAGTCCTAGGGGCCTATTTGAAATCGGTAAATCTTTCAGAATATCGGTGATATCCGTCTCCTTACCTTTCTCCTTGGATCTACCTGTCTTTCGGATGTCTTGAGCCCCTCTATCGTTCATCTTCATTTCTGGCCAAAAACGTGCCTGTTGCACTTTGAGCGTCTCTCCACTGAAACGTTCCCCATGAAGCATCTCCACCGCCCGACATAGCTCCTCCTCCGAGCTCATTCTTACAAAGGCAAAACCTCTCAGCGACGAAGAATACCTCTACTTAGGAAGCACCACGTCCAGGCTGCACCTGCCCTACCGAACACTCTTTCGAAGTTCACCGGCAGCCATCCCGACGGAAAGCCTTTAACGAAGAGTGTTGGGTAATCTGAAACTTTTCCTTTTGCATTTCCTTTGGCAGATCGTTTGCCTTTTTTATGGGAGATTATAGCCCATGCCTTGTCGATTTCATTGTCTCCCCTATGAAGTGTCGATCTCCTCACGTCTCCCCCTAAGATTGGTGTTGTTGATGTAGCCGCCGTAGACATTAAGAAGTTTTATAGGATGACATTTCAAGCCTCCAAACCAACCAATTGCTTTATTTCCTATATATACAATTGCACATCAACATATGGTGTATGGTTGTTTAATTCATGTTTTGAATGTTATACACAAACTCAAATGGTTGTAGATAAAGTTTTTATTTTTTACTTTAATTTTATAGCATCGCGAGTGCTAGGGCTAGAAGCAACGAAGTATCTAGTTTGATTGTAGATGGGAGGAGTGTAGAGGGAAAGGATTAGTTAAGTGAGGCAATTTTGTCTTTTTACGAAGGAATGTTAGCTACAGAAGAATGGGTGAGGCCAAGGCTTGATAATCTCTACTTCAGCATGATGACGGTTGAGTTGGTGGAAAATTTGGAACACCCTTTCTCGGTAGAGGAGGTGAAAGCGGCGGTTGATTCCCTAGGTAGTGACCAGGCACAATTCCTGATGGCTATTCGATTTAATTCTTTTAGCTCTTTTGGGATGTTTTAAAGGACTATGTGATGGGATTTATTTCTGAGTTTGTTGAGGGTTGCATGTTAGCGAATATCGACACTTCTTTTATCACAATTATTCCAAAGGTCATGGGTGAAAAAAACATCAAGGATTTTAAGCCTATTTAACTTGATTGGTGGTCCTCTTAAAATCCTCACCAAAATTCTTGATTCCAGATTTAGGTTAGTGGTGGGCAGTGTCATTTGAGATAAATACTACGCATTTTTGCTAGGAGGACAAATTTTGGATTGTTCTCTTTTGGCCCATGAGTTTATTGATTCTAGGTTCAAGGAGGGTTTGAGAGGCTTGGTGTGCTAGTTGGACATTAAAAAGGCTTACAACTATGTCGATTGTTCCTTTTTGGACTATATATTGGGTAAGGATTGGGTGTGGCGAGAGATGGAGGTGGATGAGGGAGTGTGTCTGTCTGCTAGATTCTCAGTATTGGTCAATGGGTCGCCAAATGGATTCTTTAGAAGCTTGAGAGGTGTAGAGCAAGGGGACCCCTTATCTCCGTTTTTATTTATGGTTGTGGCAGAAGCTCTAGGCAGAGTGTTGGGCAAGGGGCAACAACTAAGCCTCCTCAAATAAGTAATGTGGTGTGATCCAGATCATGTTTTATCTATTCCATTTACTTATAGTATGAAATGCATTCATTTCCTCTGCATCGATCCTAATCTATGATACTATCGGAGTGAAATAAGGGATCTAAGGAAGAACGGAGGCTAGACTGTATTAGTAACAAGTAAATCCTTTGTATTAAGAAGGCTCGAGATATTGTAAGGTTGACAGGAATAGCATCCCAATTTCCTACCTACAATTTGCGGACGACACCTAATGAGGACATCCGACCATTTAGAGTATACAAAAGGAGGTGGAGATTAGAGCTGCACACGAGCCGAGCTCAAGCCGAGCTTTACAAAGCTTGAGCTTGGCTTGATTAGTGGCCCACTGAGCTTGAGCTTGGCTTGGCTTGGCTTGAGCATTGAGCTCAAAATAGCCGTTCGAGCTTGGCTTACTGGTCAAGCCGATCGAGCTTTGTTCAAGCCAAGCCGATTGAGCTCATCGAGCCAAGCCAAGCCAAGCCAAGCCAAGCCAAGCCGAGCTTTGTCTTTTTTATTTTTTTTATTATTTTTTTTATACGAGTGTATAAAAAAACCCGATAGCCTCCCCAACCAGCTAAGTTGCCGACCCGACGGCCTCCCCAATCCGACCAAAAAAAAAAACCCCCAACAAAACCCCATTGGCATCCTCTATTTCAAAAAAAAAAAAAAAAAGCCTACTTTGTTAACGATGGGGGCTTGGGGTGTTCTGTCCGCGTTTGTTGCTGGGTCGAGAGTCGGGACTCGAGCGTTCGCTGTAGTGCCGGGTGCGGTGCGGCCGTGCAAGTCGTGACTCAGGCGTTCGTTGCCCGCTGGATCGTGGAGGAAGCCGGAGAGAGAGAGAGAGAGAGAGAGAGAGGGGGGGGGGGGGGGGGGGGGGGGGGGGGGGGTAGCTGGGCAAGGGGCGCGGCGGGCTGGGGTTGGGTAGGGTTTTGAGAGAGGGAAATGAGTGGACGCAGTGGGGTTGGGTAGGGTTTTGACTTTTGAGTTTTTAATTTAATTTTATAATTATATATATATATATATACGAGCTCAAGCCGATCGAGATTTTTTCGAGCTATAAGCTTTGAGCCAAGTCGAGCTAAGCTCACTCGTGCTCGAGCTTGGCTCGTTTTCAAACAAGCTTCCTAAATGGAGCTTGAGCTTGGTCGAACTGGCCTACGAGCCAAGCCAAGCCGAGCTTAAACGAGCCAAGCCGAGCGAGCTTTTCGAGCTAGCTTGGCTCGCGTACAGCTCTAGAGGAGATTAACCTAGCTTTCACTTTGGCTCGATGACTGGTACATGGGCTTAGGTGGGCTACACTGAGGACTTGGAGACCCCACATGCATGATCGTGCATCGTCGAAGAGCCGACACTAGGAAGATGCATGTGTGCTGCTTATTTGAGGAGTTTTGACCGTTGGATTGCGAGGACACGACGATCAAACCGTTGGATCATGTTGATTCTTCGCAGGCGGTTGGATCATTGTGATCCTTGATCACTTTGATCATTAGTGATTAGCTGATATTTTGTTTTTTATGGTTATTTATAGTTCAGGATGAGTTCTTTTCAGTTTATTGCATTATGGGATATGCGAGGTATGTTTTTCTTAAGTGAAGGCGAAGGGGTATTTTTGTCAAAACACGTGTTGAGACTATATAAGGGGAGACGTCCAACCCTAGCCCATGAATTATGAATGAAAAACAACTCTTTTGCTTGAAAAAGGCTCTTTCTCTTATATGATTTGAGATTCTCTTGTGAAAAGAGACTATTGGTGTGAATCTAAAGGTGTGAGGCCTAGTTATCCTTTTCATCTCTATTTTATTCTCTTCTAAAAGGTATTTTTTTTTCTTCATTCTCATCTTTTTCTCCAATCCTTCTTCTCTTCCACTTTTCTTCTACAAATCCTAAATCCCTTTACCCTTTCCTTCCAAACTTAAACCTGTTACCTAAATCCATCTTTTTCATAGTCCTCTCTTCACAAAACCCAGCCTATTACCATCAACCCCATACATACAGAAAAGGCTATATGACCGTACGGTCAACATATTCCCTCCGTTTTCTTCCTTTTTTTTCAATCCATCTTTCTATCCTATAAACCCTAGCCTAAAACCGTAATCCCCAATTCCTTATGAAACCCTAATCCCCAATTTCCTACAGAACCCTAAATCCTTAATTCCCAAACCCTAAATCTCTCGTTTCCCCTAAAATTTCCAAAAACCCTTGAAACCCTAACCCTAGAATTGCGCAAATTTGCCCATTAAATTAGAACCATACCTATGCTAATGTGAGAGTTCCAATCTCTCATTGAGCCTTAGATTTTCATGCTTATGTGGTTTATGCTTGTGCGGGATTGTGATTTAACGAAATTTGAATTTTATTATCTATTTGCTACTCTTTTAATCAGGGTAGAATGACATGTTAAATATTTGATTTACTTTGATTAATCCGTTAATAATCTCTTGCATCTAAATGATTAGATCACATCTTGCATCAAATTTTGGTATCAGAGCAAGGATTTTAGCATAGGTATACATAGGGTTAGCACATTCATCACATCTAGAGTCTTGTTAGTGCATTCATTGCATATGAAGTCTATGTTTACATTTTGCAGCATTTAGGTTTGTCACATTTCCTTTGTCATAACTCTTAACATAGTACTTAGACTCTTAAGTCTTAGGTACCTTAATTTGTCCCTTGTTTATGCCCACGCGTTCTAGGCAAGGTTTTGGTCTTCACCCTACCACCATGAGCCAAGATCAGATTCTCGAAACTCTTAATGCCATAGCTAGACGACTGGAGGCCCTTTAGGCTCAAAGCAGAACCATCAACAACCAACTGATAGCGACTAGCAATTGTATAGCTCTGCTGGAGACTTCCCTTAAGGGAAACCTTGACAATGAGGAACATGGCCAGTCCCAAGTGGGAGGTGCAGTGGAAGCTCACGTGGGAGGTCACGTTAGGGGATGGGGAAGAGGCCGTGGTCGAGGTGTTAGCCATAACGGGGTGCGTACCCAACCACCCCTTGGAGAGTATCACGATTGTTACGATCCAAATAAACACATTTTGAAAAGCGTTAAGATTGAGGCCCCTAGCTTAGATGGTCGTTTGGACCCAAAGGCTTTCCTCGACTGGCTTGTGGACATGGACCATTACTTTGAGTGGTATGAGATGTCTGATTGCCGTCGTGTGGGGTTCTCTAAGATGAAGTAGGTGGGCTAGGCTAAATTATTTTTGACCAATCTTGAGCGTAAGTTAGAAAGGTCTGAACAAGACCCGATCGTAAATTGGGTCGAGATGAAGGAAGCGCTGAAGGAAAAATATCTTCCTCCCTCGTATTGCTAGAAATTATTGGATCAATGGTAATCCCTTCGCAGGGAACAATGCCCGTGACGGATTGCATCACTAAATTTGAAGAATACATGATGCGATATAATGTTGAGGACGACCCACTAGCGCGACTCTTTCTCGTTTTAGGATGGGCCTCCAATTCGATATTCAGCGCGAGCTGTTCTCTCACGATGTTGGCACCCTTGAGCATGCCTATCAATTGGTACAAGAACTTGAGCAGTACTTAAAACCTCAATTTGGGAGATGGTTTTGACTCTCATGAGTCCAATGTTAAGACTACTCCCTAGGGAGCTAAGTCTAACTTTGGGAGTCAACTCAAACTCCTTTCTCGCACTCAAAGTAACCGAAAGGACTTTAAGGGTAAAGGAGTCGCCAGTACCAGTTCGCAAGGAGGCGAACGCAGGCGGTGCTATAATGCAAATTTTTTTTTTTTTTGGCAAGGCTTGGAAGACAAGGATCAGTTTCAGCTTCTAGCTTGGGAGGAGGTGTGCAAGCGACATTTTTGGTCGGAGGTTAACGCCCTATGGAGAGGATTGGTTGCCTCTAAATATAGATGTGAGGATGGGGTTTGGTGGACTAGTGACTCTTCTCCTTACAAAGCGTTGGGTTTGTGGTGAGGGGTGACTATTGTGAAAACGAACTTAAGGAGGGGATAAGCTTCATGGTTGGTAATGGAGATCATCTCAGATTCCGGAAGGATACTTGGACAATGGAGGTTCCCTAGATGTTTGAGTTTCCAAGTTTGGTGAGGTTGGCAATGGATGAAGACTTCTAGATTGCGAGTCGTTGGGCAGCTAGTGGATCCTTGGGGGTGTGGATGTCTCCATGTCGTTGGAATTTGTTGGATGAAGAGTTTGAAGATTTTGTTTCTCTCCTTCAAAGAATCCACTTGTTTAGACTGTCAAGTGAGGAGCAAGATAGACTCATGCAGTGTAAGGAAGGTTTAGGTCGTTTTACAGTTAGCTCTTTCTATAAGTTGCTTTGTCACCATTCGGGTGAGGGCCAAGTCTCGACCACCATGTTATGGTACTATGGGGTTCCTCTGAAAGTGGCAGCCTTTGCATGGTTAGTTGGAAGGAGGAGAGTCCTGACCATCAACAACCTGCGCAAGAGGGGAGTGATGATCCCAAACATTTGCATATTATGATTGTTCATTCATTATCCTTTCACTAGGGGGGTTTGGGATTGTATCCTCTCTTCATTCAAGGTGCGGTGGTCCATGCTCGTGTCGGTGGAAAGTTTATTGGAGGTGGGTCACTGGGTGTTTATTGGGAATCAGGCTTGGGGAACATTAGCAATGATGTTTCTGTTGTTATTTCAAGGGCGAAATCTTTTGTAGCCTAGTGGTTTTTTTGTATTTTTAGTTTGAAAGATTGTATCTTATTTTTGCTTGATAGCTCTTAGTAAAATTCTCCTCTTTCAAAAAAGAAAAAGAAAAAATGCAACCTCAGCCTTTAAACTGCTGTTTCCCAAAAATCCAACAGCCTTCCCTGTCCGATTACCCTGACCATGCACTATACAATTCAAAAACCAAACCACAGCCTGTACTTGCACCTGCATTTTCAACAAAACGCTAAGTTCATCCCTAAAACTTCATTTTAAAATAAACTGGGGCGATAGCTGGTAACTGCAGCCAGTCCTAACGTTTAACCTGTTTCCGAAATCTGCAAACCAGTTCCTACGACAATTCCCCTATAACCCATATATTTGTCCTTATGTTCAGCCTATTACACTGGCCTCTAATTTGTCCTAAAGCCTGTGGTAACAGTCCAATATCAAATCCAAGTTTGTCCATGGTTAGTCCACCTCCCTTAAATGCAGCCGTAAACCTGTCCAGAAACTGCCTCTAATCTGTCCCCTTTTCATTCCTTTAATCAGCCACCTAAAGCTGTCTTAATCAGCATACGTCTATCAACAGATTATGCACAAAAATCTATTGACCTTGTGGCCTGTAGTGCAGCCTAATCTATCCAATATCAGTCCATTTCAGCAGCTTAACCTTTTCCAGATTATCCTCAAACAGCAGTCCTAACTCCAGCCCAGTCCAGCCACAATTGCACCCGAAAAATTGCATTATAGCCTGCTCAAATTAGTCCTAGAATCTATCCACTGCCAGTTACTCCATTCCAACCCATAACCTGTCCGTAGTTATAGCCCATAGCCCTTCTTGAACCAGCCTATTCTTCATTGTTGAAATGTCCTTGGGAGGCTCCTACAGGCTTGTGGCTTGGAATGGGGTTGTTTTGGGTAGAATTTTGCCATATGTAAATATCCCCTAGGTTGGGAGGGTTGGTTTTGGGTTTTCTCAATCCAAGTTAGTTGGGGGGTAGTTTAGGGTCCTAAAAGTCTGCATGTTGTTGTAGACAAATTTGGCTTTAAAAGAGAAGTGAGGAATCGCGGTCGCATCTCCAAAATGCGACCAGCCCGGCTCGTGCTCGAAGAAAGGGGTCGCATCTCCAAAATGCGACCAGCCCGGCTCGTGCTCGACGAAAGGGGTCGCATCTCCAAAATGCGACCAGCCCGGCTCATGCTCAACGAAGGGGTCGCATCTTCACATGCGAGCACTCTTGATATGAGCAGCTTCCGTCATGTGAGCAGCTCTGGTCTCTGGTCTCTGGCGAGGACGTCCTTCAGCTCATAGTACCAGCAGCCTATATAGGCCGATTTTGGCTTGTTTCTATTTGTAGCTCCGAACCATAGGAGATCTCCATCAAGAGACGTAATCAGTTAGACGTGTAAAGTGGTTAGGCATTCCCCTTATCTAAGGATTAACATGATAAGTGCCTTATCCCCTGAAATCTACAGTGATCTTAACGGCTTGCGTTACAGACTGGATCACCCGGATCTGCATAAATAGATGACCCCACAGATGATAAAGGTACACAATCTCTAAGCCTACATTTCACACTTCATCTTACTATCACAGTACCCGTACTGACTTTGCCATCGGAGGGCCATAAGCCGGGTCAACCGGCGGTGGTCCTAACCTTTCTTGGTGATTGCAGGTTCCCCAATCTACACCATTCATCTCCGATTGGAGGTCAGACGACGAAGAATCAAAGTTGGTCTCTGACCAACATCTGTTAGCCAATTTTTGGCGTTAACAGATTGGCGCCGTCTGTGGGAACGACTAAATTGTTCTCGCCTATTTCTTCCTTCGTCGTTCAGTCATCTTCTCCCTTTTACCTAATCAATGGTTAGCATCATCTACCATACATGCTCAACCAAGAGTTGGTGGATCATTTCACACCCACATCTCCACCAGTCTCATCTTCCTCTCCAGCACTCCAACGTCAGGAGGGGCCCACATCTCCACCAAGCCGCTCAGTCGTCCATCAGTTGAGGACGTCGCACCCATCATCGATGGCCTTCATCTTGCATGTATATCCCGTCTTCCAGAGACCAGGGCATCATAAGTGTACAACCCCTCATCCAACGTTCCTGATTCCACGTCACCTAGCCTTCATAAGTGTAAACATCCAACCTAATGGTGGACATCATCAACGCCCAACAGGTGGGCCATCTTCAATCGTCAGCACCTGATCAACCAACGATGCAGATGGGCGTCCATCCTTTCTGTCCAGCGGGATCTGCATTCACATGTCATACAACCATCACATCTTCTCAGCTCCGACATTCCGCAGCTGTCTGGAACGTGCAACCCCCTCAAAGCCCAGCCGTTGATCACACCTCATAGATCTGCCCCGTTCATCAGCATGAGAAACCTCAGCCACAAAGTTGCCTCATCCAGAACCTTGTCACAGACTCTGATCTGCCAAAATTGATAAACGACTTGGATTTCTCATAAGACTCCTCGGTGGATCCCACCTAACGTCCATAGCAAAATCGCGCTACTGCATCTGTTTCGAGAGTATCCGTCATAGCGGGACTCGCTCCTCACCAGCGGCAACGTCGCACACATCTCCCTGCTGGTAGTCCGTGCAGAACCCCACCAATTCAATCATTCTTAAGCATGTCCGGATCTCACGGACCAACTTCACCATCCAACCGTCCATCAGAGCCAGCAAGCTACAACGTCTCCAGCAAATAAAAACCCAGCCGTTGTAGCACATGAAGCTCTTCCCAGCAACCGCTCATCCATCTCATGTAGTCAACCACACCTCCAACTCCATGCTAAGGACACTGTCAACCAACAATGGAGCTTGCATCATCTAACATCCAGCATGGATAATCCATCCTCTTTAACTATCCACTCCAGCAGCTAGGACGCCTCCTTCATTCATGAACCAGCACACGCACCACCAGCGACATCCAAACCTTCTATAGTGATGGAACCCATGTTCCTGATCCAAACCGTCCATTTGATCCAAGCTCTTGGAAAACTTTGATCGTCCAAAGCTTTTTCATTATTTCCTGTTATGCGGCCCGCCAGAGTTCAAGATTTGCTTCGTATTTGAGTTCACAGATCATCTGAATCTCGCAAAACTAATCAATGACTTGGATTTCCTCATCTTACCTCGTAATGGATCACCATTCGTCATCACATGTGGGGCCAGCAACCATCAACGC
Source organism: Liriodendron chinense (assembly GCA_003013855.2). Classification (NCBI taxonomy): domain Eukaryota; kingdom Viridiplantae; phylum Streptophyta; class Magnoliopsida; order Magnoliales; family Magnoliaceae; genus Liriodendron; species Liriodendron chinense. Next base: position 3,979,253 of record PVNU02000637.1, on the reverse strand, counting down.
CGCCTAGCTGATCTTCATCATCCAGCTAGCGGTCATCCACTCCATCCATTGCAAGTGGTTCAGCTTGTGGAGGAGATTCCCAAGCCTCAGGAAAAGCATATACTCGGAAGGCATGCCAGAAGCCTTAGCATATTTATTGGGTGGAGAAATCATCCAGCACGTTAAGTTTGGAGCCATCATCCAATCTCTCTCTCTCACGAAGATGCTAAAGGAATCCATTTCCCTCATAAGGATTCCATCGTTGTAGCGTTAAAGCTCTTGTGCCTCAACGAAACGGAATATGAAGCCTTAATTGTCGGCCTCAAATTAGCAAATATACACGCAATAAGGAACCTACTCATTCACAACGACTCTCAGCTCGTTGTATATCATGTGTTCAACGAATTCGAGGCAAAGGAGGAGTGGATGGCTTCGTACAAATCTCAGGTACTCATCTTGCTCGCTCAAATTGAACAAATATAAAATAAGTCATATTCCTCGAGAGGAGAACAAGCTCGCAGGTTCTTTGGCAAAATTATCTTCTGCACCTGAGTCCGATCTGACGCAAGCTGTTCTTATCGAGCATCTATCTACCCCGAGTGTCGATCAAGTTGCTCCAGAGCAGCTCGCACATTACTTTTATCTTCCTGTTGGATGGACCCCATCATCCTTTACTCCAAAGCGAATGACTCCCAGATGATAAAAATCAGCCCGACAATTCGCTATCGTGCTGCCAAGTACATCTTACAAAATGAAAAATTGTTACGTAAAAGTTTTACTTTACTGTATCATCCAGAAGAAGCACACCGTGTTCTAGATGAAATACACCAGGGGGCATGCGGTAATCATCCCAAAGGACGGTCTCTAGCAAACAAAGCAATGAGACAATGATACTATTGGCCCACTATGAAGGCGGATGCTATCGAATTCTCAAAGAAATGTGACAAATATCAGCGATATTCTCCATTCCCTCATTTACCGTCTGAGTAAATGACGCCGATGGACGGTCCTTGGCCTTTCACTCAATGGAGAATCGATATAATCAGACCACTACCTATGCGAAAAGGACGTGGCAGTCGATTACTTCACCTCGATCTCCTAGAAGAGAAAATGAACATATCTTGTCTTCGAGTAGTGGCTTATCAACAACGTATAGCCCGTTGTCATAATTCAAAGGTCAAATTCAGGGTTTTTTAGCTCGACAACTTGGTGCTCAGGCAAAACATCGGAACAGCCACTCGGTCGTTGCATCTTAACTGGGAAGGCCCGTATCGAGTCATCGAGATTGCTCGACCAGGTACATATTATTTAGAAGATATGCGAGGAAGACCCCTACGTCACCCTTGGCACATGGAACATTTACTCTGATATTTTTCATAAAGCATATGAATATTGGACCATTCCTAAATAAAGACGATCTCTCTCATTCCAGCTGTTCAGCTATGAAATCTATAACTTGGTCGCTACTCCATTTTTTGGACTCGAATAGCCCCGAAGGGAATACATACATTCTCTTGGCCAATCTTCTGCCCTTGGTAAAATCAAAGCCTCAATCGATAGATCAGTCTATCTCTATGCGGATATGGTCGCCAAGACCTCCCAGATTGAGCCCAACTCATTTTCATGAGTTGAGTAAAACATTATAGCATGAAGTGACTAAGTCATCTGCTCACCGCAGGGCCAAAGACTCAATTGATAGGCCAGCCTATCTCTATGCAGAAAGCTGGCACTTATAAATGCATGCTCAATCATGTACGGCTTCTCCTCCGAAAATAGGCGGTTACATATACATACAAGTCCTTCGCGTAGCTCTTCAACACTAAGGAAAGTCATTATCAGATTGTTCGATAGCGAGCCTCCTCCGTTTATAGTTCATCTCAGATCCCCGAGCAATGCCATCCGATCAACATGCGAGCAGCTCGGCTCGTGAGCACTCCGGGCATATGACCACTCTCGTCATGAGCACTTCCGGACATATGACCACTCTCGTCATGAGCACTCCCGACGTATGACCACTCTCGTCATGAGCACTCCTGACATGTGAGCAGCTCCCGAACATGTGACTAACGTTATGGCCTTTGGGGTCGGAGCCTGCTTCGGACTCCCAGTTGCTGGAGATGTAAAACCATTTTTTTCCTCCATCCAGGGAAATTGGAGGAGGGGTTCCCCAGAATAAAGTTATTCCGGTGCCAAAAGCAAAGCTATTCTGTTGTTATTTATACCCTGTAGCCATTCTGAATGAAGGCTAGAGAGCCATTCTTCTGTTATTTATACCTTGCAGCCGAAAATTCGAAAATGAAGAAAATTCTGCAGGGTATGATATTTATACGCAATCATTTCTTTGATTTGGTTGGCACGCGGCAGCCTCTCATCCGGCACGACAGACGAACGGGCACAAGCATTAAATACGGAGACACGTGGCGACCGACGCCTCATTTCTTGCGGCAGGAAAAGCTGCGTAAAAGCTGGCCATCATAAATGAAGAATCATGTTAAATGAATCATGCGCGATTCTCTCCCAGCAGTCAGCTACGCATACAAGCAAAACCCTTAGCATAGTTCCTCAACGCCAAGGGTTTGGGGGACACTTGTTGTAGACAAATTTGGCTTTAAAGAGAAGTGAGGAATCGCGGTCGCATCTCCAAAATGCGACCAGCCCGGCTCGTGCTCGAAGAAAGGGGTCGCATCTCCAAAATGCGACCAGCCCGGCTCGTGCTCGACGAAAGGGGTCGCATCTCCAAAATGCGACCAGCCCGGCTCGTGCTCGACGAAAGGGGTCGCATCATTTTCAAATTGTAAGGACATAATGGTAATTTTTCAAATTGTTTCCTATATGAAAAAAATCAGTTTGTGTGCCTCTTGATTTTTTGATCGATCTTTGCATTTGGGTGTCCGATTTGGGTGATCAATGGCCCGTTGGAATGCTAACTTGATGGGCTAACTCATGGTTTTAATCTGGGGATGAACTTTTTCGAGGTTAGGGAGATATGGGGTCTGCAAGTTGGGGCAACTTTCTGTATCAGTACAGTCAACCAATCTCCATTCATTTTGTAATGTTTTTTATCATAACATTATACCTGGAAGTCGGATTGAACTGAAATTAGGCCCATTGAAAGGCTTACTTGACGGATTTCAAAATGAACCCTAAGTTTGGAAAATTTGGCATGGGAAGCCCGAGCAATTGGAGCCTGAAATAGAGATGGTCAGTTAAATGTGATGGGTATTCTCTGGGACACGGATAAACTTTTTCCATGCTTTAGAGTGAATTTTTAAAGACAATACTCCCTCGTACGTGGAAAAACTTTTTCCGTGCCCTAGGGAAATCTCCAAAAGATAAAAGTGGTGTGGGGCCCCGAGCTGGGCTGGATTTGGGTTCCACCTCTTAATTGATCTTGGGTCCAATAGGTTTGGGTCAAGGCGGTTTCAAGGTAAAGTTTGGACGAGGTTTTCAGGTTTGGCTTGTGTTAATTTGGCTCTAATTAGGGTCAAAGGTGGGTTGAGGCTGGGGTACTCGGTCAATTTCTTGCAAGAAAAATAAAATCAACAAGGACCCTTCTTGGAGAATTACCTGAGTAATTGATTTGGGAACTACTATAAGGTGGGATGTCCTATGGCATTCATCCTCTCCTCAAAAAGTAAATTTTTTTTTTCCCAATCTTGCAACACTTATGGCCCAGATAAGATCTACATAGTGTGTTCCAATTAATGGAATGCCATCTCTTGGCTCAGAGAAGATTTACATGGGTCCCACTTGATGGAATGCTCATATCTTGGACAAGCGTGCGATATTGGCGTGCTACTAGGCTCTAGATGGTGATGCTCATGTGTGGGCTTGATAAACCTAATTTTTATAAATACCTTGAGGAAAATAAGAGTTGAAATATCATCAAAGTTTCAAAATAAAAATAAAAATTAAGAGTAGAAAATTTCATCTTCAAAAAAAAAAAAGGGGAGTTGAAATAAGATAAAAAAAAAAAAAAAAAAAACAGAGTTAAAATAACCATACCATGCATCATCTTTTTAACTTGTTGGATATTGTGGATCTAAGTAGCTATACCAGTACCCGTATGTGAGTAATGTAATCCTTAAACCATTTGATTAGAGTTTAGAGGGTACGCCTCTATCCTGGTCGTCAAATGTGGAAACCTGGGTGATTCGATTCCTATATGTAAAATGCTGCCCTTTGGTTTGGATGCAAGCAACACTGATGCAATGCTACATTTAACTAACTGATTGCCAGTCATCCTTACGCTCTAAGAATGAATAGCACGACCAATTCATTGATCGCAACTACTTTGTCATAGTGCAAAACCATGCTGCGATTTTGCTCCATGAGTCTGTGCCCCATCCTTGTTGTTAATAAGATTATGATATTTTCTTTTGATTAGTTAGATCCATTCTGCATGCAACATTTTAGTATATCCCTTTAGATATTTTATGTCTGCTAGCTTTTTGGAAACTTTTTGCTCAAATTTGTGTGCTATCTATGACTCCCTTATAGGGCTGGCCAGGTACCAAACCTGATTTTACTGGATCCAGGCCCATTTTTAAATCCATTAAGAAATCAGGTTGGGTTCAGGTCTTGCCTTTTTGGCCTGATTTAAAATCATGTCTATGGTCGGGTTGGGTCCATCGAGTGTCCCAATTATTGGTGATATTATCGATAATATCGTTGATAGCAAATTTTCAGATATGATATTGGTGATATCTGGCAATAATATTGGTATTGCCAATATTTTCCCTCGTTCCTAGTACATAGCTTCCCTGGTATTGGTGATACCAGCGATATTTCGTTTATACCAGGGAGGCATCCAGAAATTCACGAGAATTCCTCAAAATTTTTACAAAAATTGAATTTTTCATTTTTTTTTTCTAGGATTTTTTTGGAGAATTTGTTCTTTAGGTGATGTAGACCATTCCATTTTGTTTATATTTTATTACTTGCATTTTATACCATTTGAATGACAAGAACTCATTTTGGTTATAACCACAATGGTTTTTTTTTCGGCAGGATATGGTTTATGCTTCTAGTAAATGGAAACTTATTATGTATAGTTGTTTTTTGCAATATTTTGATTTCTAAATGTGTAAACATGTGCCTTGTAACATCTTCTGAAATTTCACCTTTTTCCCAATGTTTCTCAATGTTTTCCTCGGTGATATTTTTGCAGGTAGTAGCGATAATATTGGCAATATTGATACATGTTTATGTATCCCCAGTCTTCGGTACATGTAACAGTACTGATACCCTGAACACTGGGTCGGGGTATGGTCAGCTAGTTTTAATAGTACTATTATATGTATTAAATCTATTTTAACCATTCCCGCAATGAGATGAGGTTTCCTATGCCACATGCCATTTACACTCCATGCATGTGAAAAAGTGGCTGTGTTTTCCATCTAATCCATCCATCAGGTGGGCCCATATAAGTGCTCCTATTTGTCTAGAACTCAACCCGAAACCTAGATCCAAAGACCCAATCAGATCTGGGTCTTGGTCTTCAAGAACGACACCGAAACCAGCAAGATCCCAATCCGGTTAACCTGTGCATGGGTACTACTATATGACCTAACCCTAACTCGACCCATTGACAGCTCTACTTGCCTTATACCTAGGTTCCCACAACTTATCCCTCCTCCTCGGCCACTCTGTGATTCCATTATCTGTAGGTTTCCACCAATATTTAAAACCTGGCTTGAACCTAGACCAATTTTTATCAGTGATTTGGTCCCAACTGGTTCAACCACTATTACCTGGGGTGTCTGTTTCAGTAAATATATAAGATTGTAATTGATCATACAACCAAAATCATCTGTAGTAAAGTGGTTGGGATCCTTTTTTTTTTTTTTTTTTTTTTTTGATGTGGTAACTTTTTAATTAAAATAGAGTAGGCTACAGAAATCACGGTGGAAGGTGACTCGAATCACCACTCCACTTAGACACAAACCAGTCATTACAAGCTTACAAACAGATGTACAAAACAACACCCACTAATCCAAAGTAGGCACAACTCGAGACATGCATAGCCCTGCTGATTAGCATCCCTTAACTTCCTACCAGTCATGTGAGGACCGCTGCCTCCCAGTTTCCTCATATCTCCTCCACTGAGAGCCCTGTGAAATCCGGCAGATCTCTGCCTATCCCAGTGCCATAGAGACTAGCTCGACTAGCTCCCATATTTTCATCTTTCACAAAAAAAAAAAAAAAGCTTCCATATTTTCTTCCCACACCTCAGGATGGGACAGAAGTAACATCATGAGGAGACCCTCCTATCACCCAGCTGACTCTAAAAATGAAATTTCTGAAGGTAAGCAGGAGGTCATCGCTCTGACTCTACCCAGTGTAAATGACTTTGGATTCTCAAATTTAGAAGGAAACCAGTGGTTTGACTGGTTGACTGCCCAGTCCAATGCCTAACCAGGATGTTTGAGCCAGCTGAAATAGGCAGTCCAAGTGACGTCTTATCTATCTCACATTGTGTCCATGCTAAGATCAATGTGAGCGAACATACACTTTCGAGCTGCAGTTGACATCAAAACAGCAAGTTTGTCAGCATTGAAATTTTACTTCAAACGCGTGTCTGGATTCATTGAAATAGGAAACACCATTTCCATGGTTTGAAAAATACCTCTCTTTTTCATTTCCTTACGTAGACTTAAGAAATACCATTTCCAAGAAATTGAGGAAAATGAGAGGACATAACCCCTCTTTTTACGAAGTGCCCCTCACTGTAGTACACATGTGCCACTTCCCATCTTCAAGTGCCCCCACATGTGTCAATGTACCAAGTGTAGCATGTACCACCATCCATCTTAAAACAACACATGCAACATGTGCAACACGTGCCATCACCCATCTTTTAGCAACCCACATTTCAATGTGCCACAGACTCTAATGAGCCATGTGCAACATAGGTCACCCTCATCTTTAAACGTCATACATGTGCCACGTGTGCTATTGAGCCACATATGCCACTTGGCCGCCGTCTATCTTTAAGTGCTTCATATGTGCCAATGTGTCACATATGCAACATGTGCCACCAACCACCTTCAAGTGCCCAACATGTGCAATCTGCATTCAAGTGTCGCACGCATGCCACCATCCATCTTAAGTATGACGTTTACAACTGCCAATTGTCAAGGTTGTCAACGTGCCAAATGCTCCAATGTCCCACATGTGCAAAATGTGCCACCCTCATCCAACACCCCACATGTGCAAATTTACCACATGTGCCACCATCCATCTTTGCTCCACGTTCTAAACTTGTCAACATGTGTTACCATCCATCTTCAAGCATCCCACATGTGCCATAATCCATCTCACCTTCTGTCTTTGAGTAAAATTTTCATCAAAAAATCATTTTTTCCAAAAAATATATTTGGAAATGAAGAAATTTTTTCTTTGGGCTGCCTTCTCGGCACATCCTTTTGTTTTTGTTGTTCTTTGCTTTCTTCTAATAAAATTTCTGTTATCTTTCAAAAAATAGAAAATTATTCCAAGAAAATCTTGTTGAAAAACAATCAATGGAATGGTTTTTCATTTCTCATTGTTTTCTAGAAATAGCATTTCTTGAAAAACACCATTTCCCTTAAATTTTTTCCTCAAATCCCAACAGGCCCAAAGAATGTATTGACGAGGGCAGGTGGCGTATTTCCTGGAAGTTTGGGAAGGAATGGTAGTAGGAGCTGGGTATCTTCCTTAAGCCATGTCAACCCAACACTAGATGGGTAGCCACGTATAACATTCTAGCACTTGTAGCAGTGTACACCCCATCCAGAACTTTTGAAACGGTTTAAAACTTAACAGTTATTATAATACCTGATGACGTGTGTAGTATGTGCAGTATTTTGTTGGTCATAATCCTAAACTTTGGACTAAATGTAGCTCACTATTAGGCAAGTATAACCTTCAAATTCAACAACACATGAGGACAGACATATTTAATTTTATAGCCTATTTCTGCAAAAAGCCCCAGAAAAATGAAATGGTAGTAACTATATCACATACCCTCTTTTCAAGAAGTTGGCATGTCTAAGTAAGCTGTATTTGTTTTGAGTAACATAACACTTGGACCATTTGATCGAGTTTGGAGAGTTCGTCTCGATCCAAGTAATTGATGATCATGGTAACCTACTCACGAGCTTTACTTGCCTTTGTAATGTGATGACATCTGGTTTGGATGCAATGGTGTTTTGGATCATTTGTATTGTTATAGTGACCAATTAATCACCAATAAGACTTCTGTATTAAGAATGACTGGCATGACATTGATCTCGACAAATCAGTGCACACCATGGTACAATTTTCTCCAGGAGTCCATGCCTTCCATGGTGTTAATAAGATCATGATATTTTTCACCAGTTAGATGTTTTATGTCGGCAACAGTTTTCTTTCTTTCATCAGATTTTATCTCTGGCAGCAAGTTGGAAACCAGCATTTTACTTTCCTTCTTCAGAGTCTGTCCTCATGTCATTGCTTTGATCTCGACGACACATGTATTATTAAACTCAATGACTTGAACACAGATTGGACATGTCACGTGTCACTCAGGGTTGGATATTTCAGTTTTATACATGGGCCACACTCGGGAAAACTGTGTAGCAGATGGTTGGTTTCTCACTCCAATAATATGTAAGCTTTTCCTATATATTCTGTGATTTCCTTTTTTGGGGGAAATGTGGCTCCCATGGTATCTTTCAGAAAACAAAAGAAAAGAAGAAGTGGCTCCCATGGTTTAACTGAGCATATGGTCCTTGAAAAAGTGGAATGGCAGAACAGGATTCCTATAGCCAACCCGAAGTAGCTGGGATAAGGCTTAGATGATGATGATGATGTGGGTTCCATTGATCAAATTCTGACATGTGAATTTTGTTTGGTTCTCAATTAAGCAAATGGTTTTCAGGTCCCAGACTAGTCGGTTCTATTGAACTGGATCACATGCTTGTTGGCAAATATATTGTAGGCATTAAGCCTTTTCTTTGTCCGAGCAGGGTTTCAGGAAGGTTGATCCAGATCGCTGGGAATTCGCAAACGAGGGCTTTCTAAGAGGTCAGAAGCATTTGTTGAAGACTATAAGCAGGAGAAAACCCAGTCATGTGCATAGCCAACCGCAACCACCCCAAGGACAAAATGCCTCAGTTGGGGCATGCGTTGAGGTGGGGAAATTTGGGCTTGAGGAAGAAGTTGAAAGGCTTAAAAGAGACAAGAATGTTCTTATGCAAGAACTGGTCCGGTTGAGGCAGCAGCAACAGACTACAGATCACCAGTTGCAGACCTTAGTGCAGCGCCTCCAGGGGATGGAGCAGCGGCAGCAGCAGATGATGTCTTTCTTGGCAAAGGCCATGCAGAGTCCTGGGTTTTTGGCACAGCTGGTGCAGCAGAACGACAGCAACAGGCGCATAGCTGGAGTGAACAAAAAGCGGAGACTCCCAAAACAGGAAGATAGCTCTGAAGTTGAAAATGCTTCTGCTCCAGACGGACAGATTATTAAATACCAGCCTCTAATGAATGAAGCAGCAAAAGCCATGCTCATGCAAATATTGAAGACCAGCCCATCTCCAAGGCGCGAAACCTCAAATAACTCTGATGGTTTCTTCATCGATAATTTTCCCTCACAATCCGAATCCCTGGGCAATGGAAGCTCTTCAAGTCGGACCTCAGGAGTAACGCTTGCAGAGGTTCCACCTCCTTCAGGGATTCCATATTTGCCCAAAAACTCTGGATTTCCCAGCATTCGCCCATCTGCTGCTATATCTGAGATCCAATCTTCCTCCAGCCCAGCAGACATGATGACAACAGCCCCAATGCCAGATATAAGCGTTCTATCTGGAGTGCAAGAAGCCACTGCCTCACCATCAACAGATATTGGTATTCCCAACTTCCCTGACATGCAGGGAATTGTGGCGGAAAGCAGTATTGTTGATATGCCGAGTGAGGGATTCGTTGTGCCTGATGCAGGGAGCAGTTTCATTGATCCTATGTCTGTGGGAGTGGATGGGACAATGCCCATAGAAGGTGAAATTTTTTCTGGTGATGCTGACATCGATAGTTTATTCGACGAGGTCCCTAGGCTTCCTGGCATAAATGATTCTTTCTGGGAACAGTTCCTTTCTGTGAGCCCGCTTTCAGGTGACACTGAGGAGCTCGAGTTGGGCACACAAGAAGCGAATGCAAAAGAAGCGGACATGCAAGAAGGAAAGGAAAAGGGATGGAACAAAGCTCAGAACATGGATCATCTCACAGAACAGATGGGGCTTCTTACATCAGATAGCAAAGGCTAACAATGTATCAAATGTATAACTTTTGGTTTCAATTACTCGAGCAATCAAAATACTCTGCTATAGTTTTCTTCTCACTAGAGTGCTGTACGACAACTAGCAGTTGAAGGCAATCTTCCAGAGCCCATCTTACACATGCACATGTGGAGTTGCTCATACAAGCCTAATTTTTTTTCCAGCTGGGCACAAGTGAGGCAACATGAGCATCTGTTAGAACCCCTCTATGGTGTAAGGCATTCCCTTTCCATTTCATGCTCTGTTTAAAACTGTTTTTGTTTCTAGAGCAAGGGTTAAGATCAGCTTATCATATCGTCCATGACCGATACCTGGTATGTACCAGAAGAGACCTAAGTTTTGCACAGTAGTAGTTGAAAACCCCATGAAATGAGAGGTAAAATATATTATTGGTTTCAGACAATACTTCAAACTGAACCTGATACATATGGGCTCATGAAGTTGTTTGCACCCTTGATTGTTTTGACTGCATTTTTTTTTCTTTATCCTGTTTGGGGGCTTGGAAAGTATTTGGGTGGAAAATACTTTTCCAAGAAAATGACATTTTCCCCCTGATTGGCATTTCACTGTTTGGAACATGTTTTCATAGAAATTCTTTAGAAAATTCCCCAACCCTTTCTCATCAATGCTTTTTTGGAAAATGACTTTCAAAGACAATGTCACTCTCTACATTTATTTTCCAATTCTTTAGAAAATTCCCCAACCCTTTCTCATCAATGCTTTTTTGGAAAATAACTTACAAAGACAATGTCACTCTCTACATTTATTTTCCACTCCCAAAAGGCGCTGAAAGTGTTAATGACTTTTTTTTTTATCCACAATGGTTGAATGATACCAGCTCTTTGATAAGATTGATCCCTACCATTGTATGCGAGCCATTGTTCATCTTTCATTCAGCCTCCGGTGGCCATGTTTTTTAGCCTATGGCCCATCTAAGCAGTTGGTTCAGTAGATCAAGAGAGCGGATTGGGTGACACCCTGGCCTCGACGGTGTGGCCCTTAGGTATGTTTACCGTGGGGCCCACCTTGATGTATTTATTATGTATCCAAGCCGTCCAACCTTTTGTACACATAATTTTAGGGTATTATACCAAAAATTAATCAGATCCAATTATCAGGTAGACCATATCATAAGAAACAGTGGTGATTGACCATTAATGGACTACAAGAGTTTTGGATCAAGCTGATATTCGTTTTTTTTTTTTTTTTCCTTCATCCAGTCTTATTTAACCTTATCGACAGATTGGATGGTAAATAAACATTGAGGAGCGCCCTAAGAAGTTTTTAATGGTAGGACGGGCAATCACCACTGTTTCTTATGGTATGGTTCGCCTGATAATCGGATCTGCTTAATTTTTGGTATAATTTCTAAAAATGATGTGAAAAAACGGATGGACGGCTTGGATACATAATACATACATCAAGCTGGGCCCTACGGTAATACCGCGGTAAGAGCCGCACAGTCTGTCTCACCTAATCCGCTCTCCTAGATCAATGGTTTTAATATGATATGATAGGGCCACCTGTTTACCAAATAAATAAATAAACATAGAGCCACGATCCACCATCTATATCGAAGTGCAGATGTGGATAAGGACCATCAACCTGGTGGGTACTGCTTTAGATAGGCCACGGTACAAAAGCCACTCGAAGGACTTAGGTCCTTGTCTCTGGAGCTGAAGCTGGACATATTTCACCAAATGCCATTCTGGGGTTACATCCAAACGCTATTTATTGATTTGGTAATAACGATAACTCTGGCCTCCCGGGACCCAAATGCTGATGTGTTTAGACAATCTGAACTGTCCATCCTCTCTTCGCTCACTTAAATGGATTATGATCCTATAATCATGCTGAAATAATGATCTTGTCCGTTGATTTGTGGAGTTGAATGTGAGCCGTAAAAAGTTTCCTTCTACCACGTTTCATGTTCAGCTGTAAGCATCCATCCTCAAGAGTCTCGGACTCATATGTCGGATACAAGTACTCAGAAGATTGAGGGTTCGAATCGTTAGATCATCTCTACCTGCGGGCGGTTTGCTCTGCTGAAACTATAGCTCATGGGCTTTGATCATCAGACCCAATTTAGTCTGCTAAATGTTTCAAAACCCAGCCAAATCTGGCATGGCCTACCCTTCTTTACCATCTGGCCCATCCCGCCGTTGATAAGCTGAAGTCCAACTTCCCAATTAATGGATATTTGCTTGTTGAGTTTGGACTTCAGAATCTTTGATCAATGTTGCTTTTGAGTTTCGTACGGTTAGGATGGTAATCAGTTGGGTTTTTCTTTTTTCTTTTTTCTTTTTTTTATGGACCATGGATAATTGGACCAATGAGTACGAGTGGCTCCTTGTTTTTAAAGTGGAGGAGGGAAACTGTTTGGATTGGTGGAATCCTCTGGAAAATAGTGTAAATGAAATTGATTGGAAAACATGACATATGCGGAAATCCATTTCATTTATAGGATGAAAACTGTGTAAACTTTTTTGATTTCTTTACCAGACTTTTTAATATTTTCATGAAAATGGAAATAACGTTTGCTGAAATAATCGTGTTAATGTCACCTAGCAGATTGTAGATCCTTTGCACATCCAGACAGCTGGCTCATTCTGTTACCATTGATTGTCGTGACCCAAAAAACATTAGGCCTGTTGCAAGATCCTAACGGCTTGGATTGCAGGGGGAAAATTCGCAAAAAAAAAAAAAAAAAAAAAAAGATGGGAAATTTTGTATACAAGTGTGGTGGATTATACGCAGGCACTTAGAAATTACTCAAAAATTCCGTACATGGGACACCCAGGTAGGTCCAATTAAACTATCCAAAATAACGGTCCCAGCTAAGATGCGCCCTGACCAAAAAAAAAAAAAAAAAAAAATTGCTTTATTTATTTACTTTTTGATTATTTTGGTGACATCTACGGGAAGTTAAGCCCGCCTAGATATCACCCAACAAGTAACTCTTTTTTTTTTTTTTTTTTTTAAACTTATGTAAGTTAATAAGTTATTTTATTAACTTTAGTTAGTTTGGTAAACATGATAAAAAGAACTAACTTACGTTATGGAAGTTACTTAATTCACAAGTGGGTTTTTTTTTTTTTTTTTGCTTCTCTCTCTCTCTCTCTTGATGGATGGTCCACATCAAGGAGGCTCCACATGATGGTTTGAAATTTTTCAATGAATAAAAAATGAATTACGAACAAAAAAAATGATTTTTCTTATATACTTGTGTACATGAATACAACAAATTTATAGAAAACAAGATAAAATCAAATCCCCCAATCAAATCCTTAATTGGGAGAAAATATCGAAATACAATTAAAAAAGAATAAAATAGAAAAATTTATAATAAAGAAATATAAGATTGCCTAATACTCCACCTCAAGTTGCTAGTAATGAGATGGAAATGGTCCCACCCAAGTGCTTTGGTAAAGACATCTAGAAGTTGAAGCTGATTAGAGACAGCATGTGTGTTGGATATTAGAAGATCATTTTTATTCCATGATGTGACAATCAATCTCTACATGAAAAATTGGAGCGGCTTGATTGTTGCAATGTAAGCTCATTGGATGGGAATGAGAAACCTCAAGATCCTGAAGAAGAGATTTAAGCCAAACTAATTTACAAGTGGCATTGGCCTTGGTTCGAGGTTAGCCTTAGCAGATGACCATAAAATATTAGTTTTTTTTTTCCCCCAAGATAGGGGACTTTGCCCGAGCAAAGTAAAATATCCTATAGTAGAACTAACGGATCTGTGGATAACTTGCCTAGTCAGAGTCCGAGTAAGCAAAGAGTTGAAGAGAGCTATCGAAGGATAGAAAAATTCTTTTATCAAGAGAGGACTTATGATATCGTAAAACCCAAATAGCTACATCATAACGAGGCTGACATGACTTGTGCATGAATTGACTAAGGACGTTATCTGGTCTAGTGATGGTTAAGTAAATGAAGCATCCAACAAGTCGTTGATAGGTAGTAAGGTTTGGAAGGAGATCATGTTCATTGTTCAAACGTAGATTTTGTTCCATTAGAAATGAGGCAGGTCGGGCTCTAAGCTGACCACTATTTTTTTAGATCAATGTCAAGGCCATACTTTTGTTAGTTTAAGAAAATTTCCTTAGGTGAGCGGACTATCTCAATGCTTAGAAACTATTTTAAGTAACCAAGGTATTTAATGTGGAACTTGGTGTGGAGAAAGACTTTCAAGATAGATATGGCAAAAGGATCATTTCCATCAAAATATTATCATTGACATAAAAAGCATCACTCTAAAGCTTGATCTAATTGAGATTGTAAAAAGAGAATAATCCATTTGTGATTATCGATATTCAGCTTCTTGGAGTGCAAAAGAAAATTTCTCAAACTAATTTCATAAAGCTTGTTTGAGCTCATAGAGTAACTTATGGAGATGACAAATGCGTTGCTCCTCCTCTTTTGAGAAACCAAGAGAAATTGACATATACACCTCTTTATGTAAATCGCTATGAAGGAATGCATTGTTGACATGAACTTGATGAAAGGACTAGTGACGAATTGTAGCTATAGTTAAGAGGGAATGGACAATGATGAGTTTGGCGACAAGTGTAAATGTCTCATGATAATGTAAACCTTTAGTTTGATTGTAACATTTTGCCACCAATCGTGCCTTAAAGCGCTCAACAATACTGTCAGTGCAGTACTTGACTTTATACACCCATTTACAGCTAATAAGTTTCTTCTCTAGAGATAAATGTTGCAAGGTTTAGGTATTATTTTGCTCCAAAGCTTGGATTTCTACTGCCATTGCTTCACGCCAATGTGAAAATTTTACAGCTTGAGAGAATAATGTTGGCTCACATAAAAAGATATGATAGAAATAAGAGTTAGACAGTCAAGAGAAAAACGACTGTATCAAAGATGATTAGAAATATGGTAAAGAGTGCTTGTAGAGGGATGCAGAGATAGAGTAGTAGGAGATAGAGGTTGGTTAAGGGTGGGACAAACATAATCTATGAGGTGGGAGCGTCGTTTGATGGTATTGTGGGAACGATGGAGGTCATGGGAAACATTTGGTTGATGGTTATCAAGGTGTATAGTTGGAAGGTCAGCATCAAGGTGTGGTTCAGGAATGGACATTGAAATGACGGGAGTGGCAATGTTGGGTGGTGGAGAGTTTCTTGGAAAGGAAAGGTGGTTTTAACAAAGGTAACATCTCGAGAAATAAATATATATACATGTATGTTCAAGGTCATACACTTTGTAGCCACGTTGATTAAAATGATATTAAAAAAAAAAAAAAACCATACACTTGGAAGCGTGATGAGAAAATTTGTGATGGTGGGAGCTAAGTGTATAAGCATAACATAAGCATCTAAACATGCTGAGATGATTATAAGTTTGCTGGCTTTTGAAGAGCATTTCATATGGTGTTTTTCGGTCTATAAGTTAGGAGTGGGTACGCCGTTGATCGAGTAATGACAGTTAGAACACATTCTCCCTAAAAGGATAAGGGGAGATGTGCCTAGAATCACAAGGCTCGAACTAGTTGAGTGTCGTTGGTGGGTATTGGAGTTGAATGGGGTTTTGGGTGGACGGTGATTGGGGCGAGATTGCTGGTGAGATGGTGGATGTGTCGGGTGATGGTGATGTGGGTTCGACGGTCGTAAGGGTCTATGTGATGGGAGTGGGATGTAATGGTAGCAATGGGTTTGGCTTTCTGTTGACAGCAGGTTACAGCTAGATATATGCAGAATAGGTTTTTTTGATGGGCTACGATCAACGCTGAATTTGGGGGTGTGGTGCTATGAAACAAGGCAGACAAGGCAGATATGGCAGACGATTTCACTAGTTTTAACAGTGATCGACAGTGCTGCTTCAATCGAGGTTGTTGTAGGAGGGACACATGCGACGATGATGACAGTGATATGAGAGATGGGTTCGGTGCGATTGAGATATTTTAGGCACAACTGCAGATGCTGAAGATGATGATAATACTACGTGGCCAGAGAAGCGACTTGGGTGCCGTATAGCGGGAGAAGGGGTTCTGCACAATCGAGTGAGATCGTTGGAAAACATCAGACGATTAAGAGCTCCAAATCGAAGGCTCTAATGTCGTGAAAATTTTCAATGAATGAAAAACGAATTTGGAAGAAAAAATGATTTTTCTTGTATATTTACGTACATGAGTACAACGAATTTATAGAAAATAAGATAAAATCAAATCTCTTACTTAAATCCTTAATTGGGATCAATTATGAAAATATAATCAGAAAAGCATAAAAGAGGAAAATTTACAATAAGGAAATATAAGGTTGTCTTATATCGCCAGTCCACATCAAAGGTGGAGCCCACACTATGGGCGGTCTACATCAAAAGGTGGGCCCCACATTATCGATGACCCACATCAAGGTGAGAGCACATAATGGAACATTAAAGGTAGGCACCTAATGATGAATGACCCACATCCGATGACCCACATCAAGGTGAGAGCACATAATGGAACATTAAAGGTAGGCACCTAATGATGAATGACCCACATCCGAAGAAGGCCTCACATGATGGGCTACCCACATTGAAGGTGGGGCCCACATGATGGATGGTTCATATCAAAGGTGGGCTTTGCATCAAGGGTAGGTGGCCCATGTGATGGTTGACTGTAAACACTCCACCCCATGATAAAAGGATTATTAAGATTGAACGGTTAGGATGGATAGTGATCTGTACCCTTAATCCAAACTTTAATCCATATTCAAGACCTAATCCATGTCCAAAACCGTAATCCAATCCCTGATCTAAATCCAAAACCTTGACCTTAATCCTAAACCCTAAGGCACACCTGAAGGAAAAACCGAGCAAAACTTCCTAATGGGTCAACTCGATAAGTTAACTCGCTGAGTTAATTGACAAGGTCAGCCCAGCCTAGCCCAGCCCAGCCCATCAACATAGTCAACTCACCTAATTATAATCCAAACTAAGCTTAAACCAAGCCTAAGTCCAAGCCTCAGCCGCAAAAGGATGTTAAGATAACAAAATACCCAAAACCAAGGGAGAAAAAACATGCAGGTTCAGAGTACCATAGTACAACATTCTTTATTTGTCCAACCCCCTTACTCACTGCATCGATTAACATCATATTATATCACCCCTAACACCTGATTAATTTGAGCGTATGCTCTGCGACTTGCCGATTTGATCAGATCTTGCCCATCGGAAACTCTAACTGATCAAACCCACCATTACACATCATCTTATTACATATATCCATCTATTGAGAATACACGAGAACTGATCCCAACATTCAAAAATCAGCCAGATTGGGTGAAGTAGAGACCGTACATCTGTAGGGGTAGAGAAGGTGCCTAACACCTTTCCTCGTTGTAACCATGGTCCCTTACCTTGAATCTCTAACTGTAAATCAATAAGTCATTTTAGAGTCGGAAATCTTCGGATCCTCTTCTCTAACATTTTTATAGGGTCTAACCGACTGTAATTAACTAATGGCGACTCCAGTCTAATCAATTATCTCAATCCACGCCAAACTGAAAGCACTTGAAAGAGGCAAAGCCTCGTGAAAGCCCCCGATGTATTGAAAATTCTAGGATCCAGCGTCCACAGTGACTCATATCAAGGTGGGCCCCATATAATGGATGGTCCACATTAAAGGTCGGCCCCTAATGATAAATGACCCACATCTAAGGCAGGCTTCGCTTGATAGATGACCCACTTTGAAGTTGGGCTCCACATGATGCATGGTCTACATTAAACGTGGGCCAGCATAATAGATGTCCCAAATCCAAGGTGGGTCCTACATGATGGATAGAAAACATCGAAGGTGAGCCTCACAAGATAGATGGTCCGCATCAAAGATAGGCCCCACACGATGGACAGTTCACATTGAAGACAGGGCTAAAGTGGGCCCAACATAATGAATGACCCACATCAAAGGTTGGTCCAGATAATGGACGGTAGATATTAAAGGTGGACCAAACAAACTTGAGGGATAAATATTCATGTGATGTTGAAACCAAATATACTTTACTTTTCGGTGTTTACTATACATCTACTGAAAAAGTTGAAACTAAGATAAGTTACTTGAGGCATTAGTAGCTTAAGTAAAGTAAACTTACCGTCCAAATGCCCCCTAAAATACAAAAATATCTAATGGCCCTACTTTAACAATCAAGCGTCCACAATTTAGAGGTCAAGATTGTTCTAATCTAATCTTGGGAATGAGATAGAGAGACAGTGGGTCCACAATTTACTCCCCTGGAGTATTAAATAACTCCCCAAATTATGGAGATGCGGTTGGGATTATTCAACCAGCTTGATCGAAGGGCGATGGTCCATCCATGATGTGGCCCTCTCGACAAGGGACCTGGATTAGTGATGCGAGGAGGACGTAGTAAGGTCGATCACCGTCTTTCTCACCTGATAATTACTTCAAATGTACGAAACTTCCGAGAATCCTCAACCGGACTTCCTCGAATCCATGAGGGAGAAGTAAAACATGAATCATTATTAAGAAATTTGTAAATAATTTATTGATAATTGAAAATGAGAATTCAATGGTTTAAATAAGAAATTCTAACTTAGGACTAAGTTTTAAGTTAAACTCTTACTCAAACACACTAAAACCATAACTTACTATAAATAGTAAACTTATTATTTATGGACATATTCTATTCCTAGTAAACTTTGTGGGTTTTAGCAAAAAATAGTAAGTTTCTAATCTAGCCGAAATATGTCATTCTACCAAGTTTTTTTTAAGTCTTTTTCATGTTGGGCACAAGTTCTACAATTCAATGGATAAAAAGTTATGCTCAATTTAAAACTTACTATTTATGGTAAAAACAAAATTAAACTACGCTTATGATCGTTGATATGGTCCAATTTCACAAATCCGACATAGGCAACCAAGTATAGTGGGTTGGTTGGCTTAAGTAGCTCGAGCTGCACAAAATCATATATTATACGTCCCATAACTAATCTTAGATTGTAGGATGCGATCGTTTTTTACGATCTTGATAGCTCGGATCACTTCAGTCTCCAATTAGGCTTCTTCTGATCCATCATCTTGGCCATGAAAATACCTGCGGCCCACTCTACATCAATTGGGTACTAACTCTTGGGTCCCTAACTAGGAACAGATGGGCTGGGGCTGCCGTGTTGTATGGGTTTTATCCACACCCTTCATCCATTTTAGGTTATGGTACAAGCACAAAAATGAGCAATCAAGGCTCAAGTGGTCCACACCATAATTAATCACCCACCAATGAAACCTTTCTAGGACCACCGTGATGGTTAATTGCCATCCAACCTGTACGTAAGGCCATATGTACCCGGATGAATGGAAAAAACAAAAATCAGCTTGATCCAAAACTTTAATGGCCCTAAAATTTCAACGATAAGCGTTTAAACCCCCAGTGTGGTGCAGTTTTTTAGGGCTTATAACCTAAAATGATACCGCAAAATGGATGGACGGTGTGGATAAAACCCATACATCACGGTGGCCCTTTAGATCCCTGTCCGTTTTTAGGCAGGGACGGGCCGGGATAATACCGAATCCGCGTACCTCGATTGAGGCGTCCGGATGTCGGACGCGGATTAGCTACTGACAGGTTGAGTAGCCATCTGGCTACTGAAGTGACGTCACCAACTTCTGTGGGACCCACTGTAATGTATGTGTTGTATCCTGCACTGTCTATTCAGTTGGAGAGATCATTTTAGGGCACGATCCAAAGAATGAGGCAGATCCAAATCTCAAGTGGATCTCACCAAAGAAAACAGTGAGAATTGATCTCCTACCATTAAAAACTTCTTGGAGCCACAAAAGTTTTCGATAAACTGATATTTGCGTTTTCCCCTCTTACATCTCTGTGTGAACTTATGAGCAGGTTGGATCTCAAATAAACACCATGGTGCCTTAGAAACTGTTTTCTTTGGTGGGGTCCACTTGAGCTTTGAATCTGTCTCGATCTTTGTCTCATGTCCCTAAAATGATCTCTCCAAATGGATGGACGGTGTAGATACACCACATATATCACGGTGGGGCCGACATAAGTTGGTGACGTTACTTCAGTAGCGAGATGGCTACTCAACCTGTCAGTAGCTAATCCGCGTCCCCTATAGGGAGGAAGCGGATTGCGTAGCGAACAGCGTACCGAGTAAATTCGTGAAAAATTTGCTACACCCACGAGTTAGCTACGCTAGCTACACCGGTGTAGTAATGACCCCACCTTGATGCATGTGTTATATCCACTCCGTCCATTCATTTGGAGAGATCATTTTAGGGCATGATACAAAAAATGAGGCAGATCAGAAGCTCAGATGGCTCCCAAGAATTTTTTAATGGTTGACATTCAATTCCCACTATTTTCTGTTCTATGTCCACTTAAGCTTTGAATCTGCCTGATTTTTAGTATCATGCCATAAAATGATCTCGCTAAATGGATGGATGGCGTGGATACAACAAATACATCATGATCGGTCATCGCTACACCCGGTGTAGCTAGCTAGCGTAGCTAACTCGTTGGTGTAGCAAAATTTTTCTCAGTAATTCTGTGGGGCCCACTGTTATTTAAGTATTTTATCCGCTCTGTCCGTCCATCTTAACCGATAGTTTTAGGGATGGATCCCAAAAATGAAGCATTTTGAAAGCTCAAGTGGACCACACCACAGAAAAAGTGTGAACTAAATGTCTACCTTTAAAAAATTCTTGGGGGCCACACAAGTTTTGGATCAATATGATATTTGTGTTTTCCCTTCATCCATGCCTATGTGATCTTATGAACAGGTTGGATGACAAATAAACATCACTGTGGGCCCTAGGAAGGTTTCAACGGTGGAAATCATTATTCCCACTGTTTCCTATGGCATGGTCCACTTGAGCTTTGGGATATACTTCAATTTTAACCTCAACCCCTCTGTAAAAACGGATGGGCGGCCGTAGGTAAACGACGTACATTCACGGTGTGCCCAACAGAGTTTATTCGGTAGGATAAAAGCTAACTGAGTAACTCGCAGTCCGATTTCGTATAGGTATAGGTATATGTGCAGGTGGACTGAGAACGGAGGATTATTAGGTCACGTGCTTGACACGTAAGCCTAATCTCATAGGTACGACGGAAGGCAGCAGATTATATGAGTCACAAGACTCACCCATGGTGCGACCCTTACAGTGGGGGCCACCTTGATGTATGTATTCTTTATCCACGCCGTCCATCCGTTTTTATCCAAACATTTTAGGGCATTGTGCCAAAAAAGAATTATATCCAATTATTAGGTAGACCATACCATTGGAAACAGTGTTGATTGACCATTAATGGGCCACTAAAGTTTTGCATAAGCTGATAGTTGTTTTTTCCCTTCATCCAGGTTTATTAGACCTTATCAACAGATTGGATGGCAAATAAACACTAAGAAAATATTAAAATATACTCTAAGAAGTTTTTAATGGTGGGGCTATCAATCATAATTGTTTCCTAGAGTATGGTCCACCTGAGCTTTGGATCTTCTTCATTTTTTGGATAATGTCCTAAACTGATCTGTAAAAACGGATAAATGGCGTGGACACAGAGTACATGCATCAATGTGGACCCCAAGGTAAGGGCTGCACCTTCTTGGGTGAGGCGGGTCTTACTTAATCTGCTCCCGTAACGGAAAGGGGGAGCTGCTTGGGTTCGCGTCGATATCGGAGATAACGTGATACGGTGATCCGAAATATCAGCAGTAAGCAAATCCGCTCATATGGCAATGGCGTACACCCTCGGCCCGGAACCCTCTACAACAAACCCAAGTCTGTGGGCCACTCCATGTCGTAGATGAAAAATCCACTCCGTCCACCAGGTTCTATCGTCGATTTTAGGCCCCGAAGACAAAACTAAGCTGTATCTACGGCTCTGATGGGCCACAGGACATGGAACATGAGGATGGGATGCCAACTATAAGTTGTTTGTGTGGGGGGCCACTATGGTGTGTATCTTTCATCGAACCCGTTCAGTAGGTGTAACTCATCATGATGAGTAGAATATACAAAAACCAGCCTGATAAAAAAAACCCAGGGCCACACAGCGTGAAAACTTAGCGGTTTTAGGAACAATTTTACATAATTCCCATTGGTGTGCCCCACATCAGATATTAATAGGGCTTATCCTTTGCATATACGGTTGTAATAATGCTTCTCACCTGATGCACGTATTGGATTTTACATGTACAACATGGAGCGTAGAGATTGGTTGTTTTACTCACTGTATAAGCAGGGGCGCCGACGATTCCGGTCCGACAGCCACGCGTGTCGAGATACCAAATGGCTTGGCGGGCTCCGACTCACCGATTAGTTTTTCTCTTTTCTTTATTTATTTATTTATTATTATTATTTTACAGTGTACCACTCTCATCTTCTACATGCGCAATACGTTCATGAAAATCCAGACCATTCAGATTGTGCATGGAACATAGGCCAAGGTTCATGCTTACCTAACATCCTTGACCATTTTGTCCGCTGCCGTTTCAATCATCCACTTGCAATCAGCCAATTACGTGGTTGAGATGGCTCGATCTGTGTTTTTTGGCACGTGCTCCATCCATGGTGCATGTACGTGGCCACTTGCACTGTCGACGTGTCACTTTATGTGGGGCCACCATGTTGTATATCTTCCTTTCATCAAACCTTTTAAATAGGGTTTAACTCTTCATGTAAGTTTTCTGTGTCTGATTTTTTTGCATGTAAGACCTAAAGGGCTTTCATCCGATGGACGGAGTGCACTCTACATACACAACATGGTGCACCCAGGTGTTGTAGAGTCGTAGATAATTACGGTCCAAGACGGACGGCCACAATTGAAACCTAACTGGGTCCACCGTAATGTTTATATGCCATCGAACCCGTTCGTTAGGTGAGTCCCACTGGGATGAAGGGTAGCCCAAATATCACCCTCATCCAAGTTTCGCAAGGTCTGGTAGCTGCCCCGATGTGCTAAAATGAGCTGGCAAAATTGAAGGACGGTGTGGATGTCACAAAAGACATAGCAGTGGGCCCCACAGGTTTTTGTTACACGGACTCAAGCAGCTTAGGTCGAAAGGGTAGAGAGTTAGAGAGAGAGAGAGAGAGAGAGAGACCATGGACCCTACAATGGGCCCACAAAACCCCTGATGGTGAAAAGCACGTGGCACTCAAAGAAGGGTCCTCCAGAACTCGACAATAACGACAAGAAGCCCTCTCAGCCAAGATATGTGCTGACGTCACCTCAAAATACTCACCCGTCCCCCAATCGCTCGGATCGTTCATCCAAATCCCGTACTCCTCACCCCTATTTATAGTTCCCTACACCACCTGACAGATCGCATTTTGCATTTGCATTTGCTCTGATAGATATAAATATATATATATAGATAGAGAGAGAGAGAGAGAGAGAGAGAGTCTAAAATGGCATTTCGGAGAGAAAAGAGGAATCATGAACCACTAAAACTCCCATTGCCAACCAAAACGCAAGCTCAGGAAATCCACAACCATTTTCTGCTGCCATCGCCGGACTCGCACCCATTACCCCCATCGCCGGACTCCCCACCGGGAATTCAGGCCCCGTCCGACCTTAAGAAGCTGGCGGTCATAGGCCACGGCAACGGTGGAACAGTCTACAAAGTCCAGCACCGCTGGACCTCTGCGGTCTTCGCGCTCAAAGTCCTCCGGCTGGGGCCAGACGCAGCTGGAGGCTCGCAGCAGGCTAACCGCGAGGCCGACATCCTCAAGCAGGTCGACTCTCCCTTCGTCGTCAGGTGCCACGGTGTGTTCAATGACGACGGCGACATCTGCTTCTTGATGGAGCACATGGAGAGGGGATCCCTGCACGACGTGCTGCGGGCCCGGCGGAGGCTGCCAGAAAAGCTTATCTCATACGTTGCATGGCGGATCTTGGAGGGGCTCAGGTACCTGCATGGGTTGCTCGTCGTCCACAGAGACATCAAACCATCAAATTTGCTGATCAATGGCCGTTGGGAGGTGAAGATTGCAGATTTTGGTGCAAGCCGAGTAGTGGCGAGGAATGCACGGTGCTCCTCGTACGTGGGGACATTTGCGTACATGAGCCCGGAGAGGTTCGACCCCGACCGTTGTGAGGGCCAATACAATGGATTTGCAGGCGATGTGTGGTCCCTCGGGGTGGTGCTGCTTGAATGCCATGTCGGACACTTCCCATTGATCTCAGTTGGGCAGAGACCAGACTGGGCGACGCTAATGTGCGCCATATGCTTCGGGGACCCTCCAGAGGCGCCAGAGACAGCATCACCGGAGTTCAGGAACTTCGTGAGGCGGTGCCTGGAGAAGGACTGGAGGAGAAGGGCCACGGTGCAGGAGCTTCTCAGCCATCCTTTCGTGGATCAATGCTGTTCTAAAGGATGGACTGATGATTTTGATGAATGATCGTTTCTTTCTTTCATTCCGTTTTTTTTTTTTTTTTTTGGCATTTTGAATTATTATTTGTGGGGGGAGGTGTTTTAATAATTTGTTAGAAAATCCTCCTCACAGATACTGTTTCATACGGCCATTTCTATTCATTTCAATGGAGAGTCACTGATACTTTCTCCTTCTTCTTTTTTTTTTTTCTTTTTTTTGTCTTTTTGGTAGGCGTGGGGCCATTGCCTCTACCCGTTAGGGTGGGCCACACATGCACGGTGGAAATGGACTACGGGCAGGTTCTTTCAGGCATCGGTCAAGATTGGTTGATGATCATCTGATGCTGAAACAAAGGGATCCCTACAATGGATCAGGGACATGGGCAAACGGCAACTTGGAGTGCGTTTATGGGGGAGGGGCTGAGGGCCAGACACTGGTAACCATAGTTCATCACTTGTCAAGGGACCATGGCCATGTATTATCTGAAATGAAGGCCATAAAAGACATCATCCACCTTCCGATCCTTACCTGATTACTTACTATCAGGGCTCGGGAGGCAACTGGGCTGGCCCAGCCAGGCCGACTCCAGCCCCGTTTTTGGCTACTTCGGGGATGAGCCTCAAGCTTTTGGGTTAGGTCCAGGCTTGAGTTTTAGGCTCACTAGCTAATTGGGTTGGACATGGGCTTGCATCATTTCAAAGGCCCAGCAACTGGGTCCGCTGTACATGCTTCGACCCAGACCATGAAGACATCTATGATGCAATGTTTTAAAACCAGGACTCGACCAAATCCAACCACCAGTCCAAATGGTCCAAACCAGGAGATCTAATCAATGCATTACTGAATAAAACGAAAAAATAAAAAATAAAAAGGACTAAGAAAATAAAACAGCTCTAACAACAGTGGATGGGACATTTGATATCTCAGTGGAGGTTGCGGTACAAGCTCTATCAGGTGGTGGTACATTTAATCAAGAAATACAGCTGACTACAAATCAATCCAGGTTACTGACTCAATTAGGTGTTGCTACAAGCCCTTTTTTGCCATAGTTCTAAAACTGACTCAATTGACTCAAAACTTGGCCGAGTCAACTCGCCTCAGTGAGATTTGAGCCAACTCTCTTGGAAATTTGGTTATAGGTCTGACTTGATCTTGACTCAGGAAGACTCATCGAATCAAATTGACCACTTGGTTGACTTGACACAACTCATGGCGACTCGACCAGCGAGTCACAGCAACATTATTATTAAAATGTAAATGGGAAGTGGGAATTGAACCCACAACCTCATGCATGCAGAGTACGATCACCAAACAATTTTAAGACAATTCTTCTATTTGATATTGCTCAATACAATTCTAACTATTTTACATATCTATCAAGGGAAATGCTCTCCTAGGAACCATTCTCATGAGAACTCGATGAGAACTTTTTGAGAACTCATCTCACATGATGCGGGCACAAAATTCGAATAGTACACTAGATGAGTCACCTCATGAAACTCCCAGGCCCAAAAATAGCCAAATCCAAAAATCGGGTGGGCCATAGTAAAGTGAGAAGGAATTCCCTCCCTTGATTTTCACTAGGGCCCACCTAAGTTACAAAACAATGTGACTTTTTGCCCAAGCCTTCGTTTAAGTAGGATGAAGGGCCTGTATGGCCTAGACTGCTTATATACATTACGTGAGATGAGTTAGTTCTCACAAGAACCGGTTCCTAAGAGAGTATCTCTCTATCTATCAATATAAAGTAACATTTTTTATTACAACTTTATTAAGCATGAAGGCCCAGAAGGACATGGATGGAAGTAGTATGAAAAGACTTTGATGGCTTGTGGTCTAGCTGAAGGTTGGCCCTTCATAGAGTGGAATGGTGGAACAGCATTCATGTAGCTGACCCAAGTAATTACAGTAAGGCTTAGTCCACGACGATGATGATAATGATTTATTAAACATAGACTTGAGTCGGGACAAGTCTACGAGTTCAACCGACCCAGCTGAACGTTGAATCTTAAGTTTTCAAGGTTTTTTTTTCAGGTTTTCAAACTACGGTTTTTGCAGCCCATTCTTGTCCAATCATCTAGTTGGGTATTGGTTTCAGAACCTGATTTCTACCGACATTTGCTAACTGCAGCATTTTTATTTAACTGCCAATCCCAGATTTAAACCAGCAGAAAGAATGAGGTTCTTGGTGTAGGCCTAAACTGATACCTCCACTCACCATGGGCGCGATTGGGAGCAAACAAGATGGTTTTCCCACCCAACTAATAATTCAACGTGTCTTAGCTTAATTCAAGGTGGCTTGGCTTGGATAGTGATTTTGGGCCAGGAAAGGCAGAAAATCACTATCCTGGCTCATGGAGTTCCAGTTTCCCAACCCCCAATACTGATTCATGTGGTTCTGATGCCTATCAGATGAATGGTTCAGGTCAACGCATGTGTGCCACATGTGTAGTTATAGATTGACATGGCCTTTTTGGTATCTGTCAAGGACAAATACAACTTGAAATGCATGAAAAGATTTTCAAAATGCATTAGAACTAGGAAACAGATGCTCTGATTGACATGATGCTGATGATACATTTCCCATGCCAAGTAAGCATTTATCATATTATGACAATTTTTTTATGCATAATCATGAGTTACAAGATAAATGGAAAGTTGCAAAGCCATTCATGTTCTGTTTTCACATGTCACAATCATTCAACTGGCTAATCACTAAAAGTTCAGACAATGTGAGGGAATGAATAAGCATGCAGACATCAATATCATGAACATAAAATGCAAATATAGATAACCACATACCAGTAATTATGAGGAAGGGATAGTTGGCTTGCATGTTTCTCTTCAGCATTAAGAGATCATTTGTACCGATTAAGAAACTTGTAATCATTTTCCGTGAGGTAAAGATCCACAAAACTCACTTTTTTGCAGTTCCTGCATATGCTTGAATGGATGGCTACCTAACAGTAGTCCATGAAAGTAGAAAAGGTATCAGTCATGTGAAAATCCTTGCCATCAGCAAAATTGGCATAAATAGCAGTAGTTTCTATAATTGAATAGTCAAATAGTCATTGTCTCACCAAGTAAATATCAGATTGCAGCAAATGCAACTCCTTTGGAGGGGCACTTATGCGCTTTAAATCAGGTTATAAGTTATAATGTAAAATTCCCCTGTTCTTAGTACACTCTGATCTTTAAAGTTGATATTTAAAAAAGCTAATTTGGTAAAATACAGTAAGAGTGACCCGAAACCAGTTGTGGGTATTGCAATTATGGTAAGCTCTAATTCTCGGAAGCGGAATGCGTCTTGCTCCGTGGGCCCACTGTAGTGTATGGGTTTTATCCACGCCGTCCATCCATTTTGACAGATCATTTTAGGATATGAACCCAAAAACAAGAAAGATCCAACGCTCAAGTAGACCACACTGTGGCGATTGAACGCCCACCATTAAAAACTTCTTGGGAGCTGCAGAAGTTTTAGATCAAGCTGATATTTGTGTATTCCCTTCATCCAGGTCTATATGAACTTATGAACAGATTGGATGGAAAATAAACATCACGGTGGCCTCTTGGAAGGTTTCAACAGTGGGTCTCATTGTCACCACTGCTTCATGTGGTGTGGTCCACTTGAGCTTTGGATCTATGACATTTTTGGGCTCATACCCTAAAATGATCTAAAAAAAATTGATAGACGGCGTGGATAAAACCCATACATCACAGTGGACCCCACAGAGCCCCTGGACGGATGATTGTCCAGACAAGTGTAGGACGCAATCTGTTCCATAATTCTCATATTTTCTCATATATCGCCAGGAATGAAATTGACCAGTAGGTCTAGCGATTGAGTGATGTTGAAGTAGGGCTCTCAATGGAGCGGGTAAGATCCGAGACCCGATCCGTTCCGACTCCATATATAGCAGATTTGGATACTAAATTTTTTCCAATAAAATAAATGGATCAAATTCGGGTTCACTAAGAAAAATCCGAATATTATTCAGGTCGTATATGGATCTGACGCCAAGATCCAACCAGATCCTTACTATTAGATGACGTAAGAGTTTAATACATATTGGTTCATGTGGTATGGTCAAGTTGAGCCTTAGATCTACCTCCTTTTTGGGCTCAAGCACTAAAATGATCTGTCAAGATAGATAGACGGCGTGGATAAAACATATAAGTCACCGTGGGCCCCACAGATCCCCTGACAAGACCGTCTGTCTCAAGCTAGGTTGGTCCGCAGGAAATCGGGAGCAAATTAGCTGTTACCAGGGTAACAGCTTAATGGGTGTTACCCTAACCGTGTGGGGCCCAACTTGATGTATTTTTTGTATATCCACGTCGTCCATCTGTTTTCTTAAATCATTTTAGGAGACGATTCCAAAGCTTAATAAGATCCAAATCTCAAGTCAAATCTCAAGTGAACCATACCACTAGAAACAGTGATAAGTGACCATTAAAAACATTTTATGGGCTACAAAAGTTTTGGATTGAGCTGATATTTGTATATTCCCTTCATCCAGATATTTTTGACATTATCAACGGGTCAGATGGAAATTAAACATTACTTACTATGGACCCTTTGGAATTTTTAATGGTGAGGCACTTAATCACCACTGTTTACTGTGCTATGGTCCACCTAAGATTTGGATCTGCTTAATTTTTATAATCCGTCCTAAAATGATCTGTAGAAACGGATGGAGGCATGGATATACAATAAATCATCAAGGTGGGCCCCACGGTAGGGGTAATGCCCACTAAGCTATTACTCGTGTAAAAGCCAAGTTGCGCCCTAGGAAATCTCGAGGAAGCGGATTACCTCTGACGGACGCGGATTTCCTTTGACAGGAAGTTCATGAGCTAGGAACTTAGGTGGCGCCCACCGTGATGTTTGTAAGAAATCCACTCTGTCCATTCATTTTTTGAGCTCATTTTAGGACATGAGATTGAAAATGAGCCAGATCAAAGACTCAAGTGGGATGCACTAAAGGAGAAGGTGGGTAGGGAGATTCCTACGGCTGAAACCTCCCTGGAGTCCACAATGATGTTTATGTGCGATCCATATCGTTCATAAGGTCATTCCTACTAGGATTATATGGTGGATTCAGATCATAATCCGACCCGAATCCGATGTTTATATGGATTTTTGGATCGGATGTGGATCTCGCTATTTATAAATGGATCAGATATGAATTTTACATTTCGGATCTTAGTCAGATTTGGATCCGGATTCGGTAAGAGTTATAGATTTCCGGATTCGGAGTCGGATTCAACTAGATCCGCTCCCAATCCGACCCATTGAGAGCCCTGTGTTGAAGTCGATGCCAAATTCCTGGGCTAGAGATCCTTCAAAGCTAATAGCATGCTTTCTGTCCTACAATTGGAGACCAACTGAAATAAATAAACAATCATCAAAGACAAGGATGGTCTGCTTCATAAGAAGTGGAAAAACAAGGGAAGCCTTGTTTCTCCTAGAGTTGTCATTAATACGCTGGTTCAAGAAAATTAAGGAGTTGATTAATTTCTTTACCGGTATTAAGGGGTTAACCAAAATGACCGGAACATAAAGGCCAAGCATTCTTGGGAGCTGCAGAAGTTTTGGATCAAGCTGATATTAATGTATCCTCTGGCATGATAAAATGCAAAAGAAATTATTATGGATTGAATATCTTGACCAACTGGAATCAACAGTGAAACCACTCGACAAATTAACTCACCAACATCAAAGAAGCATACAAGGAAGTACCAGTAACAAGATGGTGAAGTGCAAGCTAGCATGTACCCTAGATAACTATATCAAAGGGAAATCCGCAAAATGGGAGATAGAATAAACTACTTAAACAAAGGAGGAAGGAACTTTTACATAGTTCTATGATGAGTGTGGCGACTAGCTCTAGAAGAACAACACTATGCTTTCATGACAACATACCAAAACATGTCTATTGTAAATGTGGCACTAGTGTAAGGCGACCAGGCCAGTTGAATTGGTGGAACATCATGCCAACAGACCATATGAAAAAATCCAAGAGGATAGAACTGTAGCAACCATCCGATCAGTGGTGTAAATGAGGATGGTTTACTGAAAACAGAGTATCAGTCCACATTAAACCAGCAAAACTCACAACTACTGGTTGGTCAGAGTTGTCCAATCGCATCAATTTTTGAGCTATAGCCTACCCACCCAATGACCTTCCAGATCAACAGTCTAGATCATATATGTTTGCCATGCATACACTGAACCAGGAATTGCTTAGAACTTCCATGATGCATGGAATGTACCAGGATAGCAGGGTTTCTCTTAGCTCCTCTTCTACATAAAATGTGCATGAGATGTTGTAAAACTTCGAGTACACAATACCTCCTCCAAAGATCCTGAAACTGGACGACGGAGGAAGATGAGGGTATATCGGAGCTCATAGACTTCCTTTCATTCTCCAATTCTCAGTTCCCATGTCCTCTTGGGCTACAAAAAACATGGTACAAAGTGGCGTCTCAGAAAAAAATTCCAGACCCTTGGGGTTTCTAACCTATTGGGTCTGTGCATGTATAAGATAAAAGTCGGCAAGCATGCAAGTCGATGGTTGAGCCAGGCCTGAAATTTACAGGACAACTGAGCATGATAGAGATAATGTTTGCATTGGTAGGTATCGAGTTTGTCCTCATTAATAACTGTGGAATTTATTATGTTACTAAGACAAATCTAAGAAACTAAGAAACACGATTCTGACAATTCCTCACAATCAATAATGACCAATGAAGTAAACATTCAGATTAAGGATTACCGGGTCTTGAAATAAGATGGATTTTGGAGCGGGGCCCAGTAAACTTCCAGCTGTCTTCATCCAAAGACTTCACCTCCTTCTGAAGCACAGCCATCACATTGGATTTCAGAACTGCAATGCCAAATAAAACCAATCGTCAAGTGTTGAAGCAATTAAGAGGAAAGGATGGCTATCTATTCTCAGTAAAACACGAGCCCAGAAACTAAGAAATCTCTTTTAACTACAGACAAAGTGACTGACTAGTCCGATATGGGAAAGTGAGACAAACGCCTTCAGACAAATAACTAGAAATCAGCACGGATCATTACTATCACCAAAAGAATCAATCAGAAACTTCAAAGTCCCAGTCAACACACACACACACACACACACACACACAGAGGAAACATCAGGACCCTAGAAATTACAGCAACAAAAACAAATATCCTAATGCACAAAGAACTCCCAGAAAAAAAGAAAAAAGAAACACACACACACACACACACTAGAATTAAGCGGTTGATGCCACCATTAAAAAAATTAAGTGGTTTATTTCTTGTTGGGATGTTTCTGCCTCAGCCTCTTAGGCTGTCCTAGTTTCTGTTTTGTTTGGGTTCCTTGTATTCTTTTCTCACTTTTGGTGAGTTTCTAATAAAATTCCCATTATCTTTAAATAAAAAAATAATAATAAGAAACCTAGAATTTGCGGCAAATTAAAAAAGGAGAACCCAAGAACTCTGATCCAGCACCCTAGAAATCCAAATAAAAACACAGGAATTTCCAAAAAGAAAAACCTGTAAGAAGTAGAAACGCCAGCAAGAAACCCTAAAGACGAAGAGTTCCCAACAGAAGTTATTGGCCTCTTGGGTCTTTTTGGTTCAGTGAGCTTCCGTGCATCCCTAGATGATGAAAGATAGGTCCTAGGCTCTAGGGAATTTGTGTATGCACAGCCTTATAATCTAACCACTCAACGGTTGACATAATGTCCACTTCTTGAAACACGCCTGACATTGGCTGCACCAGATCAAACGAGGTTCAAGCACCCAACAGAGTGATGCTCCCGGTACAATGAGAAGCACTGTTTGTTCGCTGAAAAGCAATACATGGCAGCCTTGCGACAGGTTTCTTACTGGATGTACCGGCATAAGAACTGCTTTCTAAATTTCAATTAACCATCAATAGACAATACAATAACCATAACTAGCATTCCATTTTCTGAATCAGTAGCTCCAAATGCCAAAGAAAATCATCTTCTAAGTCATCTTAGGGGCCGTTTGGATGGTCTTGCGTTTAGATGCCCTAAATTGCTAGAAAATCATTTACTACTTGAAAATGATTTACTAGCTTTGCCCCCTTCTCATTTGCTAGTAAAAACTGGTGTTTTCATTTACTAGTAAATTCTTTACTAGCAAGGAGCCTCCAGGGCTCTTTTTTTGAACCATTTACAAGATATAAACCATTTACAGGCTATCTAAACACTGTAAATGATTTAGTAGTAAATCATTTACAACCTAAAGCCAAACAAACAGGTTGTAAATCATTTACAGCCTTTAAGTGATTTGCTAGTAAATCATTTACAACGTAAACCATTTACCACCATCCAAATGACCCCTAGATGCTTCAAAAACAAAATTGTAGGAAATGCAAAAGTATACAGAATCTTTGAGAAAATACAATTAATACTGATTCAGGAATTTCGCCTAACACTTGACAAGCAGAAAATAAAATGGTTATTCATAATGACAGATTAGCATTTCCTAGTATTCATAATGAGGAAGATACCTCAATTTGTGCTGCATTCTTTTCAATACGAACTTGAAAGTAATGCAATAGCGTCGGTATATGAATAGTCCACATGATCCAATTTATCCATGTGCCCATGGTTCGGGGATCCAGACCATCGATTGAAGTAACCCACGGTGGATGAGTGACAACTAAAATTTACAAGATAATACGATTACGACCCTTCAATGATGGGGATCAATCAGATCAACGGTCTGGATCACTGACAGATGGGCTCCGCTTCTGCAAAATGCATGCCCAATCCCTCGAGGATGGTAAATTACAATTTGGAAAAAAATTACACGCCAATTAGATGAGAAATTGCAATTCATTTTCGAGGGTGCATCCAAACACAACCTTAAAAGAAGTATAAGATGTAGGGTTTGAGAGAGAGAGTACCGCCGAGGGCTTCTTCCTTGCGATCTTGAGCGGAGATGAGATCGGTGGGGAAATGGATTAGAGAGTTGTCATCTCCCAGAACTGCTGCTGGTCCTGGCCCCACCACCTGCGGCTGGGATGCGGACGATCGAGCAGGGGAGCTCATCTTCTCTCCCAAGAGAAGAATGGAAACGCAATGCGAACGCTGTTGGCGCCAAGGTAGATTTTTAAGAGGAGATCCGCCGCGCACGAGTTGAGTAGGAGCACGAGCGTTCGGGGCCGGACGTTCACCTGAGGGTCGTTTAGATGCAGGGACGCCGATTTCGTGCACCAGGGGGCTAGACCACGGTCGCGGATTGGGTACTTACCACCACCAGCACCTAGCTAGAGAGCGGACGGTCCTGTGAGGGGCTTTGTGGGGCCCAACTTGATGTATATGTTTTATCCACGCCGTCTATCCATTTTGATGGATCATTTTAAGGTGTGAGCTCAAAAAGGATGCAGAGTGAATGCTCAAGTGGACTACACCACGAGAAGCAGTTGGGATTGGAAGTTTACTGTTGAAAACTTCTATGGGCTACATAAGTTTTTGATCAAGCTGATATGTATGTTTTCCTTTAATATAAAATCATGGTGGGCCTTAGGAAGTTTTCAATGGTAGAATCTACCTCCTTTTCGGGCTCATGCCCTAAAGTGATATGTCAAAATAGATGGACAGCATCAAGGTGAGCCCCATAGATCCCGTGATCTTGTCTCTAGGTCTTCGTGGGGTAGTACCCAATCCAAACCCCTAGACCACCTCCTCGTGTGCCCATAGATGACAGCTAAAACTTATCGTGCAACTTGTACATTAGGAATATCAGGCCTTGTTTAGCCTTGATCTAAAAAATTAGTATAATTAGGTGAGACTTAAAAAATAATACTTATAACATCTAAATTCATGTGGTGTGGCTTGAGTTTTGGAATACTAAAATTTTTGGAAGCACATTAAATTACATACGTACATAACGGTATGCACTACACAAAATTAATGTGGGCATTCTGTCCCAACTATTTTCAATGGTGTGGCCCAACTGTGGTATGGATTATCATGATTTTTTGTTACAATTGTTTACACACAGATCTCAAGAGAGTGCCCACCACATGGCTTTGGGTCCTGTAGTCCTTAATTGATTGTGGACCAGTGGGTTGCATCATGGGTACCCACATTAAAAAAAATTGTGCTTATTTGGTTACATTATTGTCGGAAAACATCAATAGCCTTGTTTCAATAAACAAGCGTCAATGAATAAAGGCTGTCAAACAACTTTGTCCAAATGAACAAGTTTATCTCAAGAAAATGCTCAATTTATACTCTTTGAACTATATATTATTATTATTTTTAATACTCTTTGAACTATGATCTTAATTTAAGTGGACTACACCACGGGAAGCAGTAGGGATTGGAAGTTTACTGTTGAAAACTTCTATGGGCTACATAAGTTTTTGATCAAGCTGATATTTATGTTTTCCTTTAGTATAAAATCATGGTGAGCCTTAGGAAGTTCTCAATGGTAGAATCTACCTCCTTTTCGGGCTCATGCCCTAAGTGATCTGTCAAAATAGATGGACAGCATCAAGGTGAGCCCCATAGATCCCGTGATCTTGTCTCTAGGTCTTCGTGGGGTAGTACCCAATCCAAACCCCTAGACCACCCCCTCGTGTGCCCATAGATGACAGCTAAAACTTATTGTGCAACTTGTACATTACGAATACCAGGCCTTGTTTAACCTTGATCACAAAAATTAGTATAATTGGGTGAGACTTAAAAAATAATACTTATAACTTCTAAATTCATGTGGTGTGGCTTTAGTTTTGGAATACTGAAATTTTTGGAAGCACATTAAATTACATACGTACATAACGATATGCACTACATAAAATTAATGGTGGGCATTCTGTCCCAACTATTTTCAATGGTGTGGCCCACCTGTGGTATGGATTATCACGATTTTTTGTTATAATTGTTTACACACAGATCTCAAGAGAGTGCCCACCACATGGCTTTGGGTCCTGTAGTCCTTAATTGATTATGGACCAGTGGGTTGCATCATGGGTACCCACATTAAAAAAAATAGTGCTTATTTGGTCACATTATTGTCGGAAAACATCAATAGCCTTGTTTCAATAAACAAGCGTCAATGAATAAAGGCTGTCAAACAACTTTGTCCAAATGAACAAGCTTATCTCAAGAAAATGCTCAATTTATACTCTTTGAACTATTTATTATTATTATTTTTAATACTCTTTGAACTATGATCTTAATTTAAGTGAGTTGTCAACGTACTCCATACATCAAAATCTTTTGTATGTTTGAAAATAAATATAAGCTTGATCCAAAACTTTTGTAGCCACTAATATGTTTTTAATGGTGGACATGCAATCCCTACTGTCTGGTCCACTTCAGATTTTGATCTGCTTCATTTTTTAGGCTATGCCCTAAAGTGAGCTGGAAAAACTGATGGAAGCTTGGATATATATAGCAAACCCCTCAGTCAAGGAAACACCCACTAACGATGTTACCTGGGTAGCACATAAGCTGCTCCCATGGAATTATCTTTTATAGTAAGTTCATGAAAGATGGAGATCATATAGCAGATCAAGCCCTGGTCATGACTCTAGAAGCAGTTGGCACTGCCGGTGGGGCTATCAATGGACTAGTCTTGGCCTGAGAAAAATCAATGTTTTGAGTACACCAAGCTTGTGGACCTGGCCCCAACAGTTCAAAATTCGGGACAAAGCCAACCAAAGGCTAAGACTGTTAGGAACCTCAATTACCAGCTCAGTGAAAGTTATCGTCTATTTTGCATGCACTTAATTATATGGCTGTGATTATCTGGTCATGGTTAACTATGGTGAATGCACTCTATGGTGGGTTCCTCAGCCTTGAGCCTCACACGTGTAAAAAAAATTATAACTCAGATTAATCTGTAACCTTACACCATAAGATTTGGCAACTCATTAAGGGTTCCCCTCTGAAATCAGGACCCTCCCTTTCCCTTGAGAGAATCAATTAGCATCATGGATAGACCACTGGTCTGAGTTAACTCAGACTTGATCGATTCTGATCTGGTTTGGTACCATGAGTCAGAAGTAAAAATAGGGGTGACTCAGCCCCACTCATCCCATTGATACCCAAACTGGTCAAATCAGGACCAAATGAGCTTATATGAGTCATGAGTTTTAAAGCATAATTAAGCACAATCTAAGATTAGAACTCTTAGAATAACTAGCCCGATCATGCTCCTGATCATGCTCCTTAATGCATACAATTGCTTAGTGGAGGACGAGTGGCAATTCAACATATATAATCATAATACTTACAAATTTGTTTTGTGTAACCCCTTGTGCTATTCTCAGCGCCAAAAATCAAGCTAACCAAGAACTCAGGTGGGTCACACAATCTAAAATCATGTTTAAAATCTCTTAAATCATGTGGTGAAGCCATTTGATTTTAAAGAAGGAAACATTTCTATAAACTACTTTAATGGAGATCTTAATGGAACCCCTTTTCTCCTATTTCTTACTGGCCTCCGGTCTACAGCGTTTTTCTCAATATTTGATGAAGTTGGAGGGGTAGGCTTGTTCTCATTTTCCTTATCAGATGTCATAGCAAGAACCTGGAAATGGCAATCACAAAAAAGGATATATAAAAATAAAAAATAAAAAATAAAAAAACTAGATTGATCTTTCAGAGCCCTATTTGGTAGACGCTTAAAAATGAGCTCATCTCATTTTAGTTAATGATAATTATGTTTAAGGAGTGTTTGGATCATACGTTACTTAAGATAAGTTACTTATATTTCAAATAGCTTAATTATCTTGATTTCTACTTGATAAAGTGAAGTGATTAAGTAAAACTTTAAATGAAAAAATTACTTATAATTAGTCATAAATCAAACTTACTTATCTCAAATGAGTTACTTATCTACCGCTGTAAGTAGAAAAAGTAACTTATTTGGTGGTATCCAAATGGGCCCTTAGAGATTTTGATAACTAATACAGAATGAGTGCATCTCAACAACAATTTTGTATTAGAGATCACATAATACATCATTGTTATATGATCAAATAACATGCATTAATTATATATTGGAAATCAAGATCTCTAAATATAATTATTATTAACAAAACAGAGATGAACTCATTTTTAAGCATCTACCAAATTCGGAAAGAGGCAAAGTACGAGCATTTAGCCAACATTGATAAATGTGAAAGTCGTCCAAAGCTTTTTGCTTAAGTTTGAGGCTTGTTATATCCAGCATCTGGACTATATTACATGCAAGATTTAGGGTGATTAGGATTGTTCATTTGGCAGAAGGGGGTTTAGCTCAAAAGACAATAATCCAAAAATTAATTAGCCATCAGGTTATCAGCTTGAAAATGTATTGCTAAGAAAAAGAGAAAAAATAATAATAATGCCAACTCAAAGGACATAAATGTTAATTATTTTACAATCTAAAAATCCAGAGCGCCCATTTGGTCGGTCTCCTAATTTTCCTAACTAATGAACTTGTCATTGTGAATGTAGACCAATATTGATCAGTTTTACATGGGATAATAGTAATCATCCTTCCTCTATTATATGAGGATTATAAACACCTTTCTTTAGTTTTTGGAACGAATAGCTGCATTAGAGGAATTTGGACCAAATGATAAAAATACCCTAGTTGAAGGCATTCATTTTGCCTGGGTGTGGGGCATAAATGTCATCCAACCTATCCAAAACAATCACTCCATAAAAAAAGACCCAAAAAAAAGTCATGCTAATACAATCATTAAGTGGGCCACACCATATAAACAATGGAACCACCCCAAAACTTCTAAATTCACGTATGGTTGGATCACCATGATGTTTTTGGAGGGTCTCATTTCCATATATAGTGGGGTGCCATGCTAAATAACTTGGATGGCATATGCACACTAGGTGCTCATGTGTCTACAATTGGTTGTATACGAGATACGGGTAAAATGGTCAATTGCTTAAAAGACAATGGTGCACATAGATTTCGTTTCCTCACATTGGGAAATCTACAATGAATCTTTGAAAGAGAAAGAGGTATCTGTAATAATCCAAAACAGAGGAGGATAGATGTACTAATCATATTATTAAGCAAACGACTAACCGAACCAACCACACAACTTATTAGGAATAGAATAGGGCCTGGTAATATGCATAATATTAGGAATGATCACGTACAACCTGTTGTATCTCATAGGCCTAATGAATCATTTTTCAATTTTACCCTTGAAAATATCATTATATGTGACATGTGATACCATACATGCATGCATTACATTCAAACAGGCATGTATGTCTGTATTTCAAGGGAAAAATTGTGGCTTAGGTTATCAGTCTTGCTCATTTACTTTGATAATTCATCAGCCATCAAAGGAAAGATTGTCTGAAAATGGCATACAAGAGATCGTGCAACTAAACATCTCCACTAGCTAAATCATCACTGGCGGGAAGCTTTGTGCACATTTCCAATTGAAATTTGAACATGCAGAGGATTCACGTGGACCTTTCATGCACCATGGGAGATGTTTCAGGTATAATCTCATGTGCATGAATAGGAGAAAACAAGTTCTGCTTATATTAGGAAATGAAAGCTAGTTTTAAGGTCATGGTGCATTTGGTTGCACACTTGCACCAAATACCGATCATGATATTTGGTTACGTGGGGGAAAGGTCACTAACCTTGCATGCAAGGCTGCAATAAAGGAAGTCCTGCAAGCTTCGTTCACATACACAATCCGTTGTGGCATTAGATGTATGAATTTTTGCCTGAGAAGTCGGCTTCTCTTTTAAAAATACTACTTTCCTTCCATTTGAAGTGAATGTCTGCAAAATAAGGAAGAAGGGGTGGACACAGAAAATCAATGGATTTGAAATTTACTAGAGGGAAATAAATTTCCTTAAAAATAACATTTATGAAAAATATTTTCAGTTGGTGGACTTTATTTTCATGAAAAATTTAGGACTTAATATCCGAATCACTAAATGTCCACTATCAATGTCCCGTCTATTATTGTCACATGTCGTAACTTTGAGAGGATCAACTAACAATGGGCCTGTGTTGAAATGGGCATGGTTGTGATCAACTGATGATGAGCCCCACATGGAAATAGAAATAGTTAAGATGGATTAACACTGGACCCCACATAGTTAAGATCATCTTTCGATGATCCCCACGTGTACAAATTCATGGTATGAATGACTAGCAATATATAGCCTCACATGGTTGAGATCATCTAACAATGGGCCCCACATCGAAATACACATTGTTAAGACTGATTAATGATGAGCCCACGTGGCTAAAATCATTTAGTGATGGATCCATGTGGAAACATGAATGATTAGCATCAACTCATGATGAACCCCACATTATTAGGATCATTAATAATGGTAAGACATGGAATCACATGGATATGATCAACTAAAAATGGATCAATATGGAAATAGCAATGGGATCCATATGGTTAAGATCATCTAATGATAGCTTAATGTGGAAACGCATGGTCATGCTTGATTAGGAGCCACATATGGTTAAGATTACCAATTATGGCCCTATGTCGAAATGAAAGTGTTTTAAACTGACTGACTATAGGAACCACCTCATTAAGATCGTCTCATGGTAGGATTGATGAGGAAATAAGTGTTTAGGATTGACTAATGATGGCCCACTTGGTTAAGATCATCTAAATGGTGAAGGAGAGAAAGTAGGGATGAGATGGGAAGAAAAAGGAAAACGAGTTTTGCTGTCAAGTTAAGAAATTGGATTTCTTGACTTTTAAAATGGAAATTAAAATGAGCCATTTTCTTGAAAATTCAAAATAATGGAAATGAATTTTCTATGGAAGTTTTGAAAAAATAGAATAAACAAAGAGAAAAAAATTTATTTCCTTGAAAAATCAATTTCCACTTTTCAATTTCAATAAATTTGGGTCTTATTTTAGTTAATCATAATTATATATGAGAGATCATATTTCTTTTTATCAAATTTATTTTTAATCCTTACTAAAACAAATCTTAAATCCTTACTAAAAAAAAACAGAATATAATCTCTAATACATAATTATGATTTTAACTAAAATAAGATTGACACATTTTTCAAATGGCATCCAAATAGGGCCTATATGTTAATGCGTATTTTATTTGAAAATAAAAGTCATAAACTTCTCAAGTGGCACTCAAATACCTTCTCCCACCATAAAAACGGTGGGTTGAAATTTAATAAGCATTGCAATATGTGAATTTCAATATAAAATTTTAAAATGAATGGTAAGATTAATTTCCACCAATTATTGTTGAATAGTGGGAAAAGTGTGCTCATGGACTTTTGGTGCACATGGCGAAAACAAAGTTTCCATTTTAAGTACTCTAAAATTCTATCACTAATGTTGTGTGTGTGTGTGTGTGTGTGTGTAAAAAACATCCACTAGTAGCTGAGATGGATATGCACATCACTAGTAGCTGGGATGGATAATGTATGTGAAGGGTAGATAAATGTTAGCATCTAGCACACAAAAAACATAAGCTTTGTAGAAGAGCATGTAAAAAATGAAATGAGAGAATAACAACCAACTATCACACACAAATTGCAATTTTAGGTAGAAACTATTTTTAATCAACCACACGAGAAAGTCACATAATAATAACATTATAAATAAGTACAATATGAAGAAAGTGAAAGGGAGGAGGGAAAAAAAAAGAGAGGATTCTTGTAAAGAAAATTTATTTCAGTATGTAAGTTACATTGTTTATAGAAATGTAATTATTTTCCATTTTTTTCATGTGTACATTGGTCTAGCTTAGCAATGAGTATCGAAGAAAAATTGCATCTCTTATCATGAGGTTCAAGATAATTTCTTTCATTTTCAAGCTCATCTGTTGCACTTGATAAATTTTAGAATTGTCTTATTATCATTTTTATAAATTCTAAAATCTAACATATTGCCTTAGGGCTTGTTTGGCTGCCACTTAAAAATTATTTCATCTCATTTTAGTCAATAGTAATTATGAGTTACAGATCATATTTCTTTTTTATAAGGATTTAAAAATCTTGGTAATTTCTTTTCTCTTAATTTTATATATTTATTTTTAAAAGAATGAAAAATGCATTTACATATTTATAAAATTAAAGTTTCATTATTTTATTAGAACCCAAAGATTGTTCATTGAACTTACCTACAACTATCTCTTAAAAAAAATTACTAGTGAACTTCTTTGAGCTATTATTTAAAAAAAATTCTAAAATAGAAGTAGAAATATATGATGGACGATCACATAATAGAGGTAATTGCAGATATGCCGCGATGTACAGTGCACCATACAAAGTGGGCAGCCCCATCTTTTATGGAGGAGATCTAAGCATTTTTTCCATCTAGATGGAAAGCTTAGAATTTGTACACATGTTCCATTGGTACAAGTTTATGCTTGACAGGTAGGGCTCTACATGTGTGGGATCAGCAACTTCTAGGGACCTAATGCAATAATCTTATTACCATAAGAAGATAAGTATACGAACCTGTACCCCTGAACAATCAAACAACTTGCGTATATCTCTCAAATTAACAACGTGGACAATATATATATCTCCGAATCTGAAAAATGTTTCAAGGATACAATAAGTTAAAATCAAAATGACAAAAAAATGAAATTTTATACAATAATATGATCACTTCTTTTTCTCTACATACTAATTTTATACAACTAAATAAAAAAGAAAATGAAAATACAATTATCAATAAACAATACTAAAAAAAAATACAAAATATGTATCTTTATATGAATATCGATATGGACATGATAGTTAACAATGCATGTTATTTGAAGTGATCTTTTTTTTTACTTTTGCTATAATACATCAGCCTATTGTCATGGGGATTCATCGGGACTATTGTCATTGATTATGGGGCTATGTTTTAATTATCCAAATTGTTTGTATGATGAGCTTCACTGTAGATGGATATACCTAAAAAAAATGCTCAGGTTCGGACATCTCAATCATTTGATCATTGAACTCTTTTTTTTTTTAACATATATGTCTCAGCTCTTTAATCATTTAATTATTTTCCTTTGAATATGGACATCTCCTTGTTCTTTGGTTGATTGACCATAAATAAAAAATCCTTCCAATATGGATGTTTTTTTATATAGGCACCATCATACGTGTATCTCATCATGTTAAAAAATTGGATAATATTAGATAAATCCCATAATAATACAATAGGGCATATCGTAGCAAATGCCTTTTTTTAATCTATATATTGGACTTGAATTTTTAAATAGTTTGGTCTAGGACCAACTATTAAAATAGTTAAGTCTTCAATGAATTAAGGGACAACTATTTAGAAAGAAAAAAAAGAAATTAAACTACATCAATCAAGGCTCAAACTCACTCAGGACTTTTAACTTGAAAATTAATAAGAAGCTTCAACCACCACATAAACAACAAACTGATAAGATCTTAGAGACTAGACTAAAATAACTATGCAAGTACATAATCAATTAAAATGGCTCTAAGATCCATAAATGGATGATCTATACTACTGATTGGACCTTTTTTTTTTTTTTATCATAATCAATTTATATTGTTTATTTTACTAGACATTGTTCACATGATAATGGTTGTTGCAGTAAAGTCATAGTGACACTAAGGGGCATTTGGATGGTAAGTTACTTATGCCTCAAGTAACTTTGTTTGGTTTCTACTTATTAAGCTAAAGTGATTGAGTAACCTTTAAGTAAAAAAAATGCTTATAATTGGTAATAAACCGAACTTACTTATCTCAAATAAGTTAATTATCAACTGTTGTAACTTGTAAGTAGAAAAGTAACTTATATTATATGGTATCCAAACGGGCCCTAAGGAGGCATAGGCAATCAATCAAAGTGAGGCTGAGTTTTTAATGTATTTGGACCAACACTTTGATTCTTCCAAAAAAAAAAGGCAATAATGAGTGCTTGCATGTTGATGACTTATGTAAAGAATGCCTAACAACACCAACTTCATATTTTTAAAACTTGGAAAATGTATTAACTATACAATTCAAAGTGTAAATTTTTTTTAATAAATCTTGAAAACTAAAATAATCCATGGAAGAAAAAAAAATCATTTTCTTCAAATTAAACATCTCGAGAATATATTTGTAGGATCTTAGTTGAAACCATAATATATTCTTGGGCCATGTTTATAGTAGACATCTAAAAATGAGTTTTAATAAATAGTGAATGGTGTATGTATTAGAAATTAAAATGAGATGAACCCATTTTTAAGTAGGAAATCTT
Source organism: Liriodendron chinense (assembly GCA_003013855.2). Classification (NCBI taxonomy): domain Eukaryota; kingdom Viridiplantae; phylum Streptophyta; class Magnoliopsida; order Magnoliales; family Magnoliaceae; genus Liriodendron; species Liriodendron chinense. Next base: position 3,935,366 of record PVNU02000637.1, on the reverse strand, counting down.
TTTCATCTTCATTAGAGAATGAAAATCTTAAATTTCACTCACTCTTTAAATATAAATGATCAAAAAAGAAGATTGAAAGCAATACCTGGAGACATGTGTGTTCAGAGTGTTCAACCAAACAAAGGCTACAAATAGGTGAACTACAGTTGGTGCAAAAGTAATTGACCTCATGCCTTCTGGTATCAGAATGTAAGAGACAATCATTCCTAAAATCTGTGGGGAGCATGATCTTTAGCCAAGATGGTACTTCTAACTTCTTCTCAACCTGCTATCATAAAACAAAAAATGTAACTAGTCATTTGCCAGCCTAACATCTCACATGTTTTATTATGAAATGATTGGTTTGTCCGAGCAACAACATTCTTTGGACAATTACATCATTATAATAATAAGAATTGCACATCATTATGTAAAATTATATGATGATCAGATAATGGGTGGATCACAACTATCAGATTGTATTGATGTTAAGAGAGATCATTAGCAAGCAAAAGCATGATGATCATATTTGGTGCATTGTGCAACTAAATGTAGCCTAAAAAAATTGATAGGGGGTCATTTGGATCGATGAAACTTCCATAAAAACTAGTGATTTTTTCCATAAAATCCAAAAAAAAATAATAATTAATACTCCTTGATTTACAAGAATACGATTGGATTTCAATTTTCAATATTAAAATTAATAAAAAAAAACTAAATCATGACCATGTCATTATCATGGCATGTATTTCTCAAACCCAAAAAATCCAACTTAAAAAATAAAAATTAAAAGTACTTAAAAAAAAGATAAAAGTTTGATTATTAGGCCTTTAAAAGCCAACTAAAAAAATTTCAAACTGAAAACTAAAAATAAAATTTAAAATTCCTTGATTCATGAGTGCACAATTGGATTTCAATATAAAATTAATTTTAAAAAAAACATAAAATCATTACCAAGTCATTATCATGGCATGTTTGTTTCAAGAACCTATATGATAACGTGGACCAATAAAAAAATCCTGTTTGCAGGAAATAGAGGATCTAAACTCTATTAAGACACTAATAATCCAACTAAAAGAAAAAGAAGTTGAAATTGAAAAGAAAAAAAAAATCCTTTATTTATGAGCGTACTATTTTCTTTCCATGTAAAAAATGATTACAAAAAAAAAAAAAAAAAAAAACTAGTACCATATTGTTATCATGGAATGTATGTTTCAAACTCGAGAAGTTGAACTAAAAACAAAAATTAAAATTAAAAAATATAAAAAAAATAAAAATAAAAATTTGATGGTTAGAACAAGTAAAACACAACTTAGAATTAAGAAGTTCAAAATCAAAATTATAAAGATTTATAGAAACAAAATACATACGTTGCCTTCTTCTGATGCTTCTACCCTTTCTACTCTCATACTTGCGTTTCGCAAGTTCTCTCCCTGTACAAATAGATGAGTTTTTTTTTTTATATATAAAATAGAAATTAAAAGTTTCTTTTTTATTACAAATGCCAAAAGAAGAAAAAATAATGAAAATATCTGGCCAATGACCCAAAAATTTAGAATCCTTGCGTACAAAAGGAGAGTTTGCTTGGACGGATTAGCTGCTGACAGCGCAAAGTAACGTCACCAAGTTTGTGGGCCGTACCATGATACATGTATTGTATCCACACCGTCCATCCATTTGGAGAGACCGTTTTAGGGCATGAACCAAAGAATTAGGCACATCCAAAGTTCAAGTGGACCCCACCACAAAAAGCAGTGGAGATTGAACGCCTACCATTAAAAACTTCTTATGGGCTATGGAAGCTTTAAATTAAACTTTTATTTTTGTTTCCCTTCATCCATGCCTGTGTTAAGTTAGGAACAGGTTGGATCTCAGATAAACATCACGGTGGGCCGTGGGCCGTAGGAAAGTTTCAGGGTTGGGCATCATTGTCCCACTGGGACGTCGATTGCCTGAGAAAGCCTTTGCAGGCATCTCCTGCGCAAGAAATCTGGGTGGGGCCCACCATAATGTTTGTAAAAAATCTATACCGTCCAACCGTTTTGTGAGATCATTTTAGGTGTCGCCACCAAAAATGAATGGGATCCAAAGCTCAAGTGGGCCGCACTAAAGCAAAAGGTGAGTAAAGAAATTCTTACCGTTGAAACTCTATGGGGTCCACAGTGATGTTTATATGCCATTCACACCGTTCATAATGTCATTCCTACTGAGATGAACTGAAAACACAAATATTATCATGATTCGAAACTTCTGTGGCCCCACGAATATTTCAACTGTGGAAGTTCAATCGTCATGTTTTCGGCCCCTTAAGTTTTGGACCCTGTTCAATTTTGGTGGCAACGCCTAAAATGATCTCACAAAGCAGTTGGACGGTGTAGATTTATCAAAAACATCACAGTGGGCCCCACCCAGATTCCTTGCGCAGGAGGTGCCTGCCAAAGCCTTCCGCAGGCAATCCGCGTCCGTACACTGCTTTTTGTGGTGGCGTACACTTGAGCTTTGGATTGCCTCATTCTTCGCCTCATGCCCTAAATTGATCCCTCCAAATGGATGTATAGTGTGGATATAACACTTACATCATAGTGGGCCCAAAGAACTTGGTGACGTCACAACCTGACTTCACTTGGAAAAAATTTGGATTTCCCCTGCCAATGGCTCGTCAAAGCACGCGCCTCTTGATGCAGTCACACGTGTGATGCAAGTTGCGTGTGACCCAATGCTTTGTGGGGGCTACCATCAAGTGATATCCACTTCATAGATAAATTATCCCGATCATGTTAGGATCTAAGCCTAAAGATAAGGTATATAAAAAAATAAAGTCATCCGCACCACAAGAAATAATGAAGTGGAAATACTCACCGTTGAAACCTTCCTAAGGCCCACCATAATCTCTATGTGCCATCTAATGGAGGCAGTTTGGCTAGTGACGCTGCCACTAGCCAGGTGGCTAGTGGTCAGTGCTATGTGGGCCCCACCATGATGTATATATTTTATCCACACCGTCTATCCATTCTTCCATATCATTTTAGGGCTCGATCTCAAAAGTGAGGTAGATCTAAATGTCAGGTGGACCAGATCACTGAAAAATAGTAGTGATTGAATGTCCACCATTAAAAACCTCCTAGGTCCATTATAATGTTTATTTGACATTTCATACGGCCTGGATGAAGGGAAAAAAACAAATATGAGCTTCATCCAAAACCTTACGGGTCTAAAGAAGTTTTTAATGGTGGCGTTCAATCAACTTTGATTTTGTGTGATGTGGTTACATAAGATTTGGATTTAACTCATTATGACCCTTTTTGTCGATTCACATCGACCATCGCATACAGATATTGACTGTAGCAACAGTCATAACTCCCTTGTTATATGTTCGATTTGGGTGATTTTGTACTTGTTGGAAAGATAATTTGATAAATTTTTAAATAACTTTTAAATCACCTCATTTTGACACCATTTAATTGCCTAAAAGTGAGTTCCGTTTTCATGAGATCTGTAACTCGCATAAAGTTACGACCGTTAGCTCTAAAAAAACACTTGAAAGCTCAATAAAATGGAGGGAATGAAGACGGATACACGTCAAAAACTAATCAAAATAGTTCCCACGGAGGTGGCAACGGCTCTAATCGCAAAATGATTGGTTCTCGAATAAAATAAAAAAAATTAAAGAAGGAAAAAGATATCTTTCCCGCACAAGTGACACATCTATTAAATCAATCCAATGTTTGGGTTCACTGAATAGTCCTAGAGCAAATCAAGCCGTTCACATGAAAAATGGGTTTTAATTTCATGCAATTTGTCCAAGTTTGATGGCAAAACTTATTACGGATGGAACACATCAGAGGAAACAACTGGAATTAACTCATAGTGTTAACGTAGGTGTGGGCTACAGAAAGCTCAAATTTTTTTTAAATGACCCTTTGGTGAGTTTGCGGATGTCCGATTAAAGTGAATGGATCAAATCAACCGAGAGGTGGCCCTAACATTAAATTTTATAAGGCTTAGGCAAAAATCCAAATAGTGCACAGGCCTTTTCAACTAGCATCCCCAAAATAACCTGAATCAAGTGGGACCCACCGTTAAGATGGTTTAGCCAGAAGAGGAGTAATATATTATACTCATGCTACTTGTGACACTTTATATGTAGACGCTCTCAAATTGTATCCTATGTCATGGATTAACTCAAATTAAAAGCCGAGTGTCTCCCATAGTCTACAACTCCGAATCGAACAATACTGAACTCTGATCCATGGACACTGGTGAAAATAGGACTGTGGAATGTTTTTCATTTTAACTATCTAATAAGTGAACATCAATTTAATAGTTAGATAATTTGATAAGCTTAGACTTTTGGTTTACGATAAATCTAGACTTGGTAGTATAATTTGGGCTGTTGAGTTTAACAAATTATTTTAGTTTAACAAATTATTGCAATGTGTTTCATATCCAAGTTCTTAAGTATCATCCAACACACTCTGCCAGAGTGCCAAAGTTTTTCCCTTAGCTCGAAACGGATGCGCCTGCAAGAGCCTTTTGCAGGAAGTTCCTATGCTTGTATACTAGGTAGGGCCCACCGTGATGTTTGTGAGAAATCTACCCCGTCTATCCATTTTGCAAGATCATTTTAGGTCATTTGAGCAAAAATGTAGTGAATCCAAAACTCAAGTGGGCCATATGAGAGGAAAAATTGAGAATTCAGCGACCATCGATGAAACACTCATGCAGCCACAAAAGTTTCATATTGGATAAGTTTTTGGTTATTTCACCTCGTCCCAGTGGAAATGACCTTATAAACAGCTTGGATGTCATATAAACATCAAGTTGGAGTCCAGGCTCTTTCCCCATTTTTCCTCTCATGTGACCACTTAAGTTTTGGATCCACACCCGGGTCCATAGCTCAAGTGAAAATAGCCTCGTTTCAACACTAGGTCAATTCCCATAATGGGGGTGGCTAACATTGTGGTGCGACTGACACGGATAGATGGGTGTATGAACAATGGGGTGTGTGAACTAACGGATGGACGAGGTGGGTTTCTCAAAAAAATATCACGGTGGCCCCCCCTAGCATCCAAGCGTACGCGGATTGCCTGCGAAAGCCATTCGCAGGCATTTTCTGCGCTCAGAATCTAGGTGGGGCCCACCGTAATGTTTGTGAGAAATCTACATAGTCCAACCATTTTTTGACCTCATTTTAGGCATTGCGACAAAAAATGAACAGGATCCAAGACTCAAGTGGGCTAAAAACGTGAAGATTGAACTTCCACAGTTGAAATATTCATGGGGCCACAGAAGTTTCAATCAGTATAATATTTGTGTTTTCAGTTCATCTCAGTAGGAATGACATTATGAACGGTATGGATGGCATATAAACACCACTGTGGACCCCATAGAGGTTTCAACAGTAGAAAATTCCTTACCCACCTTTTGCACCTTTTGCTTTAGTGCGGTCCACTTGAATCTTGGATCCCGTTCATTTTTTGCCGTAACACCTAAAATGATCACAAAAAACAGTTGGACAGCGTAGATTTCTCACAAACATCACAGTGGGCCCATTTAGATTCCGAGTGCAGGAGATGCCTGCAAAAGGCTTTCTCAGGCCATCCGCGTCCCATCCAAGCGAGGAACTTTCGGACACGGATTGGCTAGTGGCCCCAACATCAGCCCCGGGGCTGTGTCAAAGCTGTGTGGGCCCCACCATGATGTATGTATTTAATCCACGCTGTCCATCGATTTTTCCACCTCATTTTAGGGCATGGACCCAAAATCGAGGCAGATCCAAATCTCAGGTGGACCACAACACAGGAAAACAGTGTTGATTGAACATCCATCCTTAAAACCTTCCTAGGGTCCACCGTGATGTTTATTTGCCATCCAACCTGTTGATAAGGTCACACAGACCTGGATGAAGTGAAAACACAAATATTAGCTTGATCCAAAACTTCTGTGGCCTCAAGAGGTTTTCAACGGTGCGAATTCAATTCCCACTGTTTCCTGTGATGTGGTCAACAGATTTGGATCTGCCTCATTTTTGGCCCATGCCCTAAAATGAGGTGGAAAAATGGATAAAACACATACATCATGGTGGGGCCCACACAGCTTTGACACCAGCCCAGGGCTGGTGTTGGGGTCCCTAGCCAATCCGCGTCCGGAACTTTCGCAGTAAACACGCGTCCGCTAGAAACTGGGCGGACGCTACTAGGCTCAAGGCCCGTGTAACCCAGGTTACAGAATCCCCCGTAACCCCAGGCTCTGTGAGGCCCACCGCGATGTCTTATATGCTCCGTCCATCTGTTTCGTTGCCTTATTTTAGTATATGAATCCATACATGATGGAGATCCCAAACTCAAATGGGCCACACCACAGGAAAGTGGGGATGGAAACTCTCACCATTGAAACTTTATTGGCGCACTATCCGTAAGGTGATTCCATGGGTCCATGGGTCCTACCTGACCCACAGCTGGGATCACACATGAATGTATTTTAGAGGTGGGAGGTGAGGATAGCTATATGAGTCGCTACTTGTGCAACATTCAGTCCATCCATTAGGTGGGCCCAATGATGCATGTGATCATCTCTTCATCAAGAGGTCCTGATGCATAAGAAATGATGCTGTTTAGCATTGAAGAATGGGATGCACATAATCAACGGCCAGGATCTCAGTAAACCATGCATGTCTGTACTCGCTCTGACAGCCATAACAGGGTTCTTTATTTCGCATGCTAGGCGGTGCCTCAGAATGCCAAGGATATACGGTCATGATTAAATGATTCAGCAACTCGGACCAAAGACTCGCTCGAGTGGGGTTGAATCGGCCGGACTCGCCCGAGTTGGGGTGACTCGGGTATTGAACCGAATCCGGTCCGACCTACTCTTCGCGGACTTGGACAGGCAATAACACGGACCGCTGAATCTACAATATAATTTAGAGAAGCCGTCTCCATGACCATAACTCAAACTGGTCCTAAGCTCCAATCCAGTCCAGTTGAATATGCTAGGTTTGTAAGACTTTTATTGCATGTTCATTGGCCATTGGGGCTCAAACTATGTCTCAAGGAAACGACGGTCCCAAGTCAGGAGTCACGGCCAATTCGACCACGGAAATTGGTTCCCAAGAGAAATTCATTGGCTCAAATTCAACCCTGAAAATCAACGCCTGGGATCACCACTAAAGGGTAAATATCAGACAATTCACTATTCGTGCCTATCATGAGGCTGTGGATGGTTTAGATTGCTGGACCTTCTCATTGCTCGAGTCCCGGTGATTGGCCAGACGCGCCATGATCCTAGGTGGCGACCAAAGCAAAATGAACTCCTACAGTCTGCCGCGCCCCGTTGACATCACTAAGGGCCTGTTAGGTAAAGTTTATTTCCAGACCTCATCACTTAAATGTGTTATTTTCAATAATTTTTATATTTCACATCATTTTGTAAAGTGCTTAATTTTAGTTTTCATTGAAAAATACGGCTTTTTTTAAGCTTTCCTTTTCTAGCTTAATGCGGGATGGGATAAGTGATTTTAAACTCTTTTTTTTTTTTTTTTTGGTTTTGCTAAATGGCAACTTTACCCTTGGGCTTTTGTGGGGCTAGGGCTGTAAATGGGCCAGTGGACCTGATGGGGTACTCGGATCCAACCCATTTAGACCTGACCTAGACCCGACCCATTTGTTAAATGGTGCAGGTCTAGGTCCAAGAACAGACCCAATTGCTAAACGGGTTTGGGTCTGGTTTCCTTTATATTAGGTTCGACCCGAACCCATTTAGTAAGTGGGCGGGTTTGGTCTATACTATAAGGGACCCGTTCAGCCTAGACTCATCCAGACATGATTTTAAGCTTTGTAAAATACTTGTATACTTCATCCAGACCTGGACCCATTAGACCCGACCCATTTATAAATGGTTCTGGGTGGATCTCCCTCTACCAGACTCGGACCCATTTATAAATGAGTCTGATGGGTTGACTCGGACCCGACCCAGACCCGCTCATTTAGTAAAGGGTCTGGGTATAAAATTTGGACCCAGACTCGTTTAGTAAATGGGCAGGTCTGGTTTTAGCTAAACTCACCTTGAACCCGACCATTTACAACCCTATGTGGGGCTAATTATGTAGGGTGGTTGACATGGCAAAGTTCTTTGGCCCCATTATGAGGCATGCATTATATCTACACCATCCATCAAATTTGTCAAATTATTATTTTAGGGCATGAGCCAAAAAATGAGGCAGCCCCAAAGCTCAAGTGGACCACACCACAAAAGGTTGTGGGGATGATAACTCCAACCGTTGAAACCTTCTTAAGGGCTATCATGATATTTATTTGTCATCAAATCTCTTCATACGGTCACGTGGACCCGAATGAAAGGAAAACAAAAATACCTGATTGATCCGAAACTTCTGTGGCCCAAGAAGTTTTCAATGCAAGCATTCAATCCCCACTGTTTTCTGTGGTGTGGTCCACTAGAGCTTTGTATCTATTTCATTTTTTGGGTCATGACCTAAAATGATCTAAAAAAATGGATAGACAGTATGGATCTAACACATACATTATGATAGTGCTAATGGAACTGTGTCATGTGTAGGAAGATTGTCCCTCACGCTGATTTGTGGGCGAGAATTGAGGTGTATTTCTTGCCAAAAGTCTCTCCATAAGTTCCTGTGCTGGGGCCCACTTTAATATTTATGTGAAATCCACTCAGTCTATACGTTTTCTGAGCTCATTTTATGATGTGCGATGAAAAATGAGGTGGATCTAAAACTTAAGTGGGTCACACTAGAAGAAACAGTGTGGATTGAACAACCACAGTTGAAACATTCATATGGTCACATGATGTTTTGTATCAAAATAAGTCTTTTGTGTTTTCATTTCATCCTAGTGATAATGACCTTATAAACCATTTATAGACGGTTTGGATGGCTTAGACACTCCGGTATATGGATTGTATATGATAGTGTTTTGTGGGGCACGCCATGATGTATGTGTTTTATCCATGTTGTCTATCTATTTTGCTAGCTTATTTTATGGTATGAGACCAAAAAAGGAGCCGATCCAAATCTTAGGTGGATTACAACACAAGAAAAGTGGTGATGAATGCCATCAATCCGATGGTTGTGATTCCTTAACCTAATAATTGTTTAACCACGAATGATAAAAAAAAAAATGGTGGCATGACACACTTGTAAAAAATGCTATTAACATAAGGCCCACTATGGATGGATCATGCAATAATAATAATAATAAATAAATAAATATTAAATGATCCTAACTTTCAAATCGGCATTTATCAATTAAATATGAGATGTTTAATGATCTAATTCAAGGACATTAACCGAAGGGTAATGATTGTTCTATTAAGAAGAAGACGATACATGATCCATCAATTCAAATATTATGTTTGAGAGATGTATCTGAATGGCAATAGCATATTTTATCTCATACTTTACAAAAGATGGAAATTGAGATAATAGGGGTAAATATGACAAATTGCCAATTTTCAAACATTTTTGGTTTGTACTCACTCAACAAATTTTTATGAAAAAAAATATTTAATTTAAGATATAAGGACTTTTTTCAAACAAATTACCAAACAAATTTTCTAATACTTGTAAGTGCTAAAATTCAGCACTACAAGTTTTCAGCACTAAAATTAATTTTCAGACCATATTTTTCAGTTTACCAAATGACACCTAAGGAAGCAGATTGCATAGTGACCAAATCACCACGATTGATGACCGAAGTGGTTGGATTTGATAGGGCTACTTGATGCTAGTAAGAAATGGTGCCCACATAAGTATGAACTTAACCAAACAACTTTCAAACATGCTTTGCCTGTGCTCCAACTTGGCGGGATTTGATTGGATCATGTGTTGGTGTAAAAGATGAGGCATCAACAACTGTCAAACATGCATCGCATGGGCCGTGTCCCTTGGGCTACGGGAGTGGATCCCCTGTTGACCAAACTGCTAGGCATACTTGGTGGCAGGTGCTATGGAACTCACTTTGGCATATATATTTTATATCCACATTGTCCATCTTTTTTGTCAGCCCATTTTAGGGCATGACAAAAATATGAAGCAGATTCAAAGCTCAAAGTGGAGCTCACCATAACAAATTGTGGAGATAATGACACCTACTATTGTAATTTACATAAGGCTGACCGTTATGTTTATTTTCCATTCAATCAGTTCATAAGTTCACATTGACCTAGATGAAAGGAAACACAAATATTAGCTTGCTCCAAACTTTTGTGGCACTTAAAGAAGTTTTTAATGGTGGGCATTTAATCACCCCAATTTCCTATGTTGTGGTCCACTTGAGCTTTGGATTTGCTTCATTTTTGGATTTATGCCCTAAAATAAGCGGGCAAAATGTATGGATAACATAGATAAAACATATACATCATGGTGGCCCCACAACACATCCCGCAAGCAACTTGCTTCCCTAGGCTCCATTGGAGACCCTGCCACCATGGACCTTTGTGGTGACATGAGGTGACCTGGATTTAATTAGGCCATATGCTGCGATTAAAGATGGGTAGGTGATCCATGTGGTGGGATTTAATGTGGGACATATGCTGCTATTAGATATGGGAGGCATGCAAAGCATGTTTGAAAGTTGCAAACGGAGCCCATCCTTAACAGCTCATCATGTTAGGTCACCATGGACATCAATGGTGGCAAGCACCATGGACGTCCTGCTAGTGGGGTCACCATGAAATCCTGCGACCCTTACCACATAAAGTTCCTGCAATCAGAACCTAGGGTGGCCTATTGTGGTGTTTGTGAGATATCCCCCATCCATTTGTTTTCCCCTTTCATGGTAGGACAGGAGCCCAAAAACTAAGGCAGGTCCAAAACTCAAGTGGGTCACAAGACACAGAAGAGGTGGGAAAGAAAATGCCTACCATTGACACCTTCCTAAAGTCCATTGTGATGTTTATATGCCATCCAAACCACTTATAAAGTCATCTCTATTAGGATGATACGAAAATACAAAATATAATAGCTCGATTCAAAACTTCCATGGCCCACGGATGTTCCACCTGAAGGCATTCAATTCCCACTATTTTCACGTGGTTGTGGCTCACTTGGGTTCTGGATCTGCCTCGTTGTTGGGCTCATGTCCTAAGATGAGAATGGATGGGTGGATATCTTACAAACATCAAGGTGGCCCCACCTAGCTTTCAACTACTCCCATAAACCCATGTTTAGAAAGCTCCTACAGTTGGAAGCTAGGTGGGCGTCACTGTGATGTTTGTGAGATATCCACCTGGTTCATCCATTTTGCCAATTCATGGTAGGCATGGTCTAAAAAATGAGGTGGATCACAAACTTAGGTGGGCCACACAGCTCAGAACAGTGGGATTAAACACCTACTATTGTAACATTTGTGGGGTTGAAATTTTTTAGATTAGGTTAATGTTTTTGTTTTTCTCTGTTCATCTAACTGAAAATGATCTCATAAACAATTTGAATGGCATATAAACATTACTGAGGATCCTGGGTAGGTTTCAACAGTAAACATTTATGGCCCCATTATTTCCCATTGTGTGGTCCACGCAAGTTCTAAATCTACCTAATTTTTGAGCTCATGTGTAACATGAGCTGGAAAAACAGGTGAATAAAGTTGATTTCTCCCGAACACCATAGTCACCTCATTTATCACCGTTTCCGTTGGTTCCCAGGCAATCTACACATGGGTAAAGTGCGGCTAGCCTCACCCAGTACGATGCAGCCCTGACTATGGCCACCTCGATGTATGCACTGTGTATCCATATTATTAATCTATTTTTTTAATCATTCTAAGGCATGAGTCCAAGACTAAAGTAGATCAAAATCACAGGTGGATCATCTTGATGTATGTACTGTACATCCATATTATTAATTCCATTTTTTTAGATCATTCTAAGGCATGAGTCAAAAACTAAAGTAGATCAAAATCACAGGTGGACCACGCCATGTAAAAAAGCTGTGATTGAATATTAAAAACTTGTGGGTCACAGTAGTTTTCATGCCCTGCGATGACAAAACGACCGCTTAATGTGCAATACAGACGTCAGGGTCTCCCACTGTCAGGCCGCACCGTGTTGCGTGCCGCACCAAATCCTTTCGTCGTTCCATCACGGCAAACGGTGGCTCAATTAAATCTGGACACGTGGTGTGACTTGGGAAATCGATGATGCGGCCGCTCGCCGTGATTCGATGCAACTGGCTCACTAATCAAGATAGCATCCGGAAGCGGGGCGCGAATTAGGTGTTACCCCGCCGGAAGCGGGGCGCGAATTAGGTGTTACCCCGGGAACAGCTTAGTGGGTGTTACCCCTACCGTATGGCCTATATGGATGATATTTTGTATATCCATTCCGTTCATCCGTTTCTAAATCACATTTTTGGATGAAGTTACAAAAATTATGTAGATCCAAATCTCAAGTGGACCATACCACTAGAAACAGTGTGATTGAGTGCTCCACCATTAAAAATTCCAAAGAGCACATCATAAGGTTTTGGTAATGTTTATTTGCAATCAAAGCTTTTTATAATGTCAATAAGGTCTTGATGAAGGGAAAATATAAAGATCAGATTGATCGAAAACTTTTGTGGCCCACAAAACATTTTTAATGGTTATTCATCACTGTTTCTAGTGGTATGGTCCATCTGAGATTTGGATCTTCTTAGGGTTTTCGATTACATCCTAAAATGGCATGAACAAACAGATAAACGGCTTCGATATATAAAACATGCATCAATATGGGCCCCACACGGTTACGGTAACACCACTAAGCTGTTCCCCGGGTAACACCTAATTCACCCCTGGAAATGACGCGTCTGCCATATTCCCGACGAAAGATGAATCCAAACTGAACCGAACTCCTAGACGGCAGTTGTTTTAGGCAAAAGCGGAAAGCAACCGCACATACTTTGGCTTTTGCAGACGTGAAATCTATTCCACCCTACAGACGCCAGTGCCACGAACACAAACCAGCAGGTGCCAAAGCGCTGTTGGCCTCAATATGATATCTATTTTTTATCCACACTGTTTATTAATTTTGGCAGTTCATTTTAGGGTATAACAAAAAAATTGAAGCAGATCCAAACCTCAAGTAGACCACATCAATGGAAATAGTAGGAATTGAGCGTTTATCAATGAAAACTTCTTGGGAGCCACAGAAGCTTTTGATCAAGCTGATATTTGTTTCTTACCTTAGTCCAGGTTTATGTGACCTTATCATAAGGTTGGATGGTAACTTTACACTGGTCTTAGAAAGTTTTTAATGGTGGTAGTTCATTGACACTGTTTCCTGTGATGTTGTCCACATAAGATTTGGATCTACCTATTTTCTTTCTTTTTTTTTTTTTTTGAATTTTGTGGCAAAATGGATACATTATGGTGGTGCCACATAGCTTCGACAATACCTATCTTGGCACTAGCCAAACCGCGTCCTATAAAAACATTATATCAGCTATAGCAACAGCAACCATGTAAAATTACGCTTCTAATGAACGGATTGGATGAGAGATAAATATAATATGCGCCACACAAAAACCTATGTTTGTCATCCCATCCTCGTTCGTCCCTGTCTTAGGCCCATCTGACAGGTGGATCTGGATGATTTTTGGTCCCAGGGCCTGGAATGGAAGAGGGCCCCCTAATGAACGGATAGGATTTCATACATGCAATATATACGACATCGTGGCCCCAAAGAGATGGGCTATTTTACAGGCCCCTTAGAAATCTCAAGGTGCTGTAAATTACTGGAGGATTTCTGCCCTTCAAAATGCCCAATCGCTGCGGGGACCACCATGCTGTCTACGTGGAATCCACTCCTTCCATGATCCAGTCCATCCATCAGGTGTAAACACTTATTTTCACCGCACATAAAAAACAGCGAGATAAAAAGCTGAAATGCCACAGAAAATGGGAAAAAAGATGTAAAAGTATGCGTGTATTCCACATGAGTTTTGGATCAGTATGATTTTCGTATGCCCCTTCATCCTTTTAATCCGAACCTGATTAACGGGTTTGATGAAAGATGGGCCACTTGCCATTCCATCCATTGCTCCCTGTGGTATGGTGCACATGAGTTGTACTTTTGGATGATGCTGATGGTTATCTTCTGGTCCTAGCATTAAGGAGTGCACCTAATGGATGATGAGGATTTTCCGAAATGGTGCACATTAGTTGTACATTTGGATGATGCTGATGGTTATCTTCTGGTCCTAGCATTAAGGAGTGCACCTAATTGATGGAGAGGAGTTTCCGAAATCGGATTGCGACTTGAGTAGGCTTTTATCTAAACTCAGTTGGGCCATTCATGTGGTTTATCCACGCCATGCATCCATTTTTACAGCTCATATTAGGGGTTGAGCCCAAAATTGAAGCATATACAAAGCTCAAGTGGACTATACCACATGACATAGTGGGAATAATGATTTCCACCATTGAAACCTTCATAGGGCCTACAGTGATGTTTATTTGTCATCCAACCTGTTCATAAGATGACACACACATGGATGAAGCTAAAAAAACAAATATCAGCTTTATTGAAAACTTCTGTGGTCCAAAAGAATTTTTCAACGATAGATGTCTAATTCTCATTTTCTCCTATGGTGAGATCCACTCTAGCTTTGGATATGCATCATTTTTCAGGCCAAGCCCTAAAATTATCTGGTAAAATGGATAGAAGGAATGGATAACACACACATATATCACGGTGGCCCCACGGAGTTTACTCAGTGCGCAATCCGCTTCCGGATTTTCCATGGACAACATGGTAGGGCCACATAGCTTGGATGTTTAAGCGCTGCATAAACGAACGGATTCGGATTGCGTGGTATGGAACGCAGCACCAGTCACTGCATATACATGGAAAAGCTATGCGCGACCTAAAATAATTTATGTGTTAGCATGAAGCTCAAGTTGATTGAATGCCTGCTATTGAAAACTTCTTTAACGCCAAATAAGTTTTGGATCAAGCTGATATTTATGATTTCCGGGTCCAGTTCAGGTTAGATGGAAAATAAATATTAGGGCGGGACCTATGATCTTCCCTTCATCCAGGTACATTTATGATGGAACTAGCGAGGTTTCAAATGTGGGCACCATTATCACCGCTTCGTGTGTTGTGGTCCACTTGGTCTTTGGATATATTTCATTTTTGTTCTTATGCCAGAAAATGATTTGGAAAAATAAATGGACAGCGTGGATTAAACAAATACATCAAGATGGGCCTGTGAAGCTTTTCCACGTTTGCACAGTACAGACGTAGGTACTGTGTTTTCACTACGCAATACGAGTCCCGACGGAACGAACAGCCCCCTCGAAAAGAAATATCCAAACTCATTTTTCTTCCACGTCTAGCAACGACTTCTCTCATTTCTAGAAGAAAAAAAAACTGCTTTTGCCGACCATAGCCCTTAGGGTTCCGGCGATTTTCCGGTCGATTTTTCGTCACAGCAGCTTCTTATCTGCCTAATCTACGGTCGATCTGCGATTTCTGCAAAAGGATCTTCGATGTCGGTTAGTATCGATTCTCGTCTCCGATCCCTCAATTCTTTTACAGGAAATTAGAGGTTTTAGGGTTTTGGAGTGTGTTTTTTTTGGATGATTTGAAGTAGATTGCCTGCCTATCATCGAATCGCCTGAGGAAAAAAATCCATTTTTTTGCGGCATTTCGACGGTCACAGACACCGAACCTGTATCTGGAGCGACGCTTGGTTCTTTATACTCCGAACCTGTATCTGGATCGATGCTTGGTTTTATATACTCCGAACCTGTATCTGGAGCGATGCTTGGTTTCGTATAAGGGAGAATGATAAGTACTCTTGTTATTGGAACGAAATTGAGGGGATTTTGTTCTGGATTGTACGAAGAAATGTGTAGATCTGTCGTGGTTGTTGAATCTTTTCGTTTTCGTTTTGGTTTTGGTTTTGGTTTTTTTTTTCTGCGAATAGTGTAAATTGCATGCTTTGTTACAAATTATCTGGTTGTAATTGCATAGGGTGAGTTATCCCTGCCCTCCATGTCAAAGATTTCCATCGTCTGTTTTTTATTTTTATTTTTTCCAGAGTGGAGAACCAATCAATTGATGCAATTTTAATATATCAAGGGAAGTGACTAACTCAACTCACCTCTCAGTTCATAATCCAGGATGACCGCATTCTAATCCAAGCCATCAAAATGAAATCTGCTAAATATTTCTGCAGATTAGCTGAATTTATGGATGAAGTTCTTAAGAATCAGGCTCTTGGGTTGCTAGTTGGGTCCGGGTCAACCCGGATGACCCAACCTGAGTTTGGGTTGGGTTTGGTCAGGTTGTCAGGGACCTTGGGTCAGTTTAGGGTTGGAAACTGCCAACCTGATTTGCAATTGGGTTTGTTTTGGGTTGAGCAAATACGGGTCGTGTGCATGTATTGCAGTCGGGTTGGGTCAAGTATACGGGAATTTGGGTTGGATTCAGATTGAACACCTCAGGTTGGAATCTGGGTCGGGTTGAGTTGCGGGTTGGGTCCCCTTGAGGTCGGGTCAGACTCGGGTGTACCCTCAACCCAACCCAACCCAACCCAACCCACCTGAGTTGCACCTCTACCAGGCTCCAATTGTCCTTTTCTCATGTCCCTAGGGATGCTAATGGGGAAGCGGATATTTTTGGCTACAAATGACGCCATGGCTCTGCTTTTTTGTTGCTGTGGATGCCTGTTCCTCAGCTTGGGGGTGTCGTTTGGTCTGCTCTGGTTTTTATGGGTTTTGGCTTGTGATTCTGGTTTTGTTTGTTGGGCTGGGTTAGGCTGTTTTTATTGCTCTGTTGATGTATTGCGATTTCCTTTTTAATAAAGCTGGTTATTCATCTAAAAAAGGAAAAAGAAGAGAAGAAATCAACTAAATATTTTCATTTAGGTCCATGTTCAAGACATCATATAATATAAATAATATTGGAAATATGACTCCACAGTCATGTCTCAATTAAGAATCTACCTTTGCTCTTTTGGTTTCATGTATTCATCAGGAATGATGCTCTGAATTTATCCACACTGAAAGTTGTAGTCAAAGCTTCCCCATTTGATGGAAAACGGAGAAACGTGATGTTACTATAATGGACCCGAAAATTGTCACGCATGAGTAGTACATGAGTGTTCATTCACCCATGTATCTTAGGAACACACACACACACCCACACCCACACCCACTTATTTGCACCATAATAATCATCATGCCCTCATACATCTTTGTATATTCTACCGTTCATCAAATTGACCATTGAAATAACCATTCATCACTAGATTAAGCTATCTAATTGTCCACTTTGCTTTTGGACCCCATAATCATAATAAACCAACCACAAGATCATCATATCCGTTCATACACACTTCCATTCGAGATTCTGATTCGTTCATTATCTATCACCTATGTATTTGCTTAACCTATCATTGAATTCTCATTCTAATAGCTCCTCATATGTCTGCTATACATCTAAGGAATACATGGTGTATAAGTTCATAAAACATGCCACCCCTATATTTTGCTTATTTACATAAAATAACTAAACATATTTTATGTAAATAAGCATCTATATTGTCTTGTCCTTTGGTTGGAAGTGTCTGTCCCGTCATAGGGAGTAAAAGAAGGCAACGTGTGCAGAGTTTAGTGAGTATAGGAGTTTGTAACGTGAGGCTTCTAGAAAAAGGGCGTGTAAGTGCTATAAAGGGGATGTGAAATGAGAGAGAGACATAAGAGTGTGAGGACGAGAGAGAGAGAGAGAGAGAGAGAGAGAGAGAGAGAGAGAGAGAGGATTTTTTTTTCTTTCAATTCTCAGGTGAGCGATCCATCACATGTATTTTTATTCCGTATTTTGCTTTCTTTTCTCAGTCTAATATTCTCAATTCTAGATTGTATTCTTTTGTTGTTCTTCAATATGAGTGATCTTTCCTTTTGGATCCTTCCATGTTGTTTCAAGTTCTTGATTTGTGTTGTTATTTTTATTCTCAAGTTGTTTCCTTTTTTGTCCTTTAAATTCTAAATTTAAGATCCTAGGTAAGGGATCTCTCTTGCCTTTCTTTTGAGTTGGATTTTGGGTGTATAATTTATTAACCCTTTAGATTTGGGTTTAGTCCTTTTACCTCCTTTCTATTACAAGTTTGGATTAATCTTGGTATTTCCTCATTTTTCTTTGAATTTAACACTTCTTCTTTTGGGAGTAGTTCTTTTACATTGCATAAATAATTCCCATCCTTGTTTCTTTTCTTCCACGAGTTTCCGTTGTATTCCTCTCATTTTTCATTCTTTTCCTTGAGAGATTCATGAATTTGAATTGCCCTTTTATCTTTTAGGTTTTCTTCCTTCATTTTTATTCTTTCTTTTGATGCATTCCTATAATTTGGGTTTTTTCCTTTTGCATACAGTTATTCCTCAAATCTTTGAACTCGTCCTTGTGATTATTGATTTTTCCTATTTTAGCCCTTTTGTTTGGGTATCTTAAATCTTTCTTCCTTATCGTGGAAATTCTTGTTTCGAATATATGAAATTATTCCCTTCTCATTTCGCGTACTTTGAGTTAGCCATTTACTTTGGTAATGACCCTTTTCTTTTCCTTTTGTCTCGGGGCTTCCCGTGACTACTCTTATTTGATTCCTAAGGTTTGGGTTAGTTTCTTTCATCGTGAGCTTCCTTTGATGTTGATTCTTTTGTTGATTATATTGAATTTTGAACTTCGGCATAGTCTTTCTTGAATTTATCTTTCATTTTTTAGCCCCATATATTTTCTTGGATTGTAAATGTATTCTCACATTATATCATTCCTTTGCACAGTTAGTTCCTCTTTTGAAATCACGATTGAGTAAGGATTATTTATTAATTTTGTCTGCTCATGAAATTTACATGCATCATGATCATGGCATGCTTGAAACTTGATTTGCCTAATTGCATTATAATCATGGAGTGCTTGGGAATTGAATTGCTTGCATCATCATGGAATAACTGGGGTTTTATTTGGATATTCGGAATTTAAAATTGTGAATAATTGGAATTGGTTTGATTGGATGATGGATCGTTGAGCATGTCGGGATTGCAACAGGTTCCTAATGTCAGAGTCATGCGAGATCTTGTTGTTTTGTTGAATTGGATCGGTGAGCATATTGGGATTGCTCATCCGCATGCATGTCGGGATTGTACGCCTCGCCGGACTGGTTAGGTGAACACGTTGGGATTGCAAAAGGTTTCTAACGTTAGAGCTGTGCGAGATCCTAGAAAGGTGAATACATTGAATTTAAATATATGCCTCATTGGATCGTGTAAGTGGGCATGTTAGGATTACAAAAGGTCCTAGGACATCTGAACTTCTTTTAGAGTTTATCAGAGACAGAGGAGAGCTACCCTAGTTTCATTATGGCTAGATGATCATTACATGGGGCCTAGTGGACTCAATTTAAGTTCATAGCCCTGTTGAAGACCCCACATGCATAATCTTGCATTTTTGAAGACCCTACACTAGGAAGATGCATGTGGGTTGCTTAGTTGGGATTGTTGGACCGTTAGATTTAACACATGGACCGTTGGATTTTGACTATGGACTATCTTGATCGCGGACCCATTGGACATGATGGAGCCATTTGGATGACTTAGTTTATTTGTTTTGTTTATTTATTTTAGGTATTTTGGTTTATTTATAATTTAGTTGAAATAAGGGTGTTTTAGACATTTTATATGCAATAAGGGTATTTTTGTAAAAACACATAAAAAAGACTATTAAAGGGTTGGGCGTGTGAAGCCTTAGGGGAGATTGAAAATAAAATTTTCATCTTTGTTGCTTTAAGCAAAGAAAAAACCTCCTGTGATTAGAGTTTGGTGTAAAGCCATGGAGTGATTCCAACTATCTTCTCTCTCTTTTTCTTCTATTCTTCCCTCTCTATTTCTTTTTTTCCTTTTGTTTCCTCCCAAATCCTATCCCTACCATCCCTAAAACCCTCTAGACCAAAACCTTACCCAACTGTATAACTGTACGGACCACCCCTCATGTCCGTACGACCAGTACGGACACAACTGTATGACTGGCCGTAGGTCCACCACCCACCCCCCTTCCTTTTCCTCTTTTTGGTCTTTGATCCTTTCCCTTTAAAACCTTATAACCCTAAACCTAAAACCTAAAAACCCTTTGACCCTAGAATTCTAAACCCTAATCTCCCAAATTTCGTAAACCTTACATCTCGAAATCCTAATCCTTTCAAACCCTAACAAAGCGCAAGTGAATCCTTAGATTTATATCGAATCCTATGCTAGATGGAAGTTCTACCTTCCGTTGGGCCGTTTCTGATCGATAATCTTAAGATCCATTTGCGGGATTGTGATGTGGCCTTAAACTTGAGCATAGTTGATTACTTGATTTCTTTATATTTGTGATAGATTAACAATATTTTATATTTGTATTTACTATAATAATCTGTTTATTAATTCATTTGCATCATTATAGTTTAGGCCATCCATCCGGCATCAAATTTTGGTATCGCCTAGGGTTTAGCATAGGGTTTTCATATTGCATTTAGGATACGTTTTCATACTGCTATGTCTAAGGTTAGCAGTCTCTCCATTCTCATCACATTGTATTTAGAGTATTTAGTTATTAGGTTCCTCATTAGATCCCCGATTTATGCCCACTCATACTGGTTGTGGTTTTGGTTTACACCCCACAATGGGTTTAGAACAACAACCGTCTTGTGGCCTTGAGGCCCAAGGTAGGACCACCAACAACTAATTGGCAGCGACTAACACTTGCATAACCCAATTGGAAGTTTCCCTCTAAGCAAATCTCGACAATGGGGAGGATGACCAATCTCAAGCGGGAGGTGAAGTTGGAGGACGTGGGAGAGATCATGGTCGAGGTAAAATGGCCGTGGTGGGGTGCGTACCCAGCCACCCCTTGGAGAGTATCAAGACCACCATGACCTTGATGAGCAAGTAATGAAGAGTATGAAGATTGAGGTCCTAAATTATGATGGTCGCTTGGACTCTTAAGGCCTTCCTCGATTTGCTTTTGGACATGGATCATTGTTTTGAGTGGTATGATATGTCTGATCGCCGTCTAAGTGAGGTTCAACATTGGTGAGCCAAGCCAAGTTATTTTAGAAGAATGTCGAGCGGAAAGTGGAGAGGTCTAGAGATGAACCAGTCTCATTGTTAGCTGAAATGAAAGAGATCTTGAAAGAAAAGTACCTTCCACTCTCTTATCGCCAGAAGCTTTTGGACCAGTGGCAATCCCTTCGGCAGAGATTAATGCCCATTGCTGATTACATCGTCGAATTTAATGAATATATTATGCATTGTAACATCGAGGAGGACCCGTTAGTGCCCTTTCCCATTTCAGAATGGGCCTTCGATTTGAGCTTTAGTATAAGCTCATTCCTCATGATGTCAGCACCCTAGAGCATGCCTATCAAGTGGTGCAAGAACTTGAGCGGTATTTGAAACCGCAATTCGTGAGGCGATTCGACTCTCGTGAATCCAACGTTAAGACCACTCCGAGCTAAGCCTAGTTTTGGGAGTCAATCTAGAGCCCCGAGTAGTACTCAATTCAACAATAGGAATTTGAATGATAAAGGTTTAGCTAGTACCGGCTTGAGGGGAAGTGAGTAAACGAGGTGTTACAACTCCAAGGACATGGTCATTTCGCATACCAATGCCCTATGAAAGAGCAAAATAAGACCCTTGTAATTGGCGAGTTTGATGAGGATGAGGATGCGAATGATCAGGGTGATTGCAAAGAAGAAGAATATCAGCCCGAAATTAGTGCTAGTAATGAAGAAGATTGAGTAGTTGAGACTAGTGCCACTTGTAGTTGTTAGATGCACCTTAGCCCAGGCCAAAGAGAGTGATGATTGACACAGAAATTCAATTTTCTGCACATGAAGTGTGGTAACAAAAAATGTGAAGTGATAATTGATAGTGCTAGTTGCACCAACGTAGTCTCCGCTAGCACTATATCTCGTTTGGGTTTGAAACTCGTTCCTCACCTTTGGCCTTATCGAGTTGCATGGGTTGATGCATACTCGATACCGGTTTCTTAGCAATGTCTTATTCCCATTTACTTTGCTTCCTACAAAGATACATTGTGGTGTGATGTTTTGCCTATGGATGTAGGCCACATCATCTTGGGCAAACCTTGGTTGTATGATAGTGATGTGACACTATTTGACAGTTCGAATATGTGTTCATTTATATATGAAGGTAAGAGAATGAAGCCAAATCCTCTTTCGCCCAAAAGTACCCTGAAGAAGGAGGACGTTAAGAAGGGTGATCCAAAAGATGTGAGGAAGTCCCAGCCTAAGTCTCTCCACATAATAAACACCAAAGAGTTTGAAAGGGAGAGGTCACACCCTAGGTTAGCGTAGAGTTGTCACCTGAAGTGATTCCGGTGTTGGAGGAGTTTAGTGATGTTTTCCCTGAGGACCTACCAGATGAGCTTCCACCCATGTGGGACATTCAATATGCCATAGATCTTGTCCCCGGGTTGACTCTACCAAACCTTCCTCACTACTAAATGATCCCCGCGGAGCATGTTGTGTTGAAGAAACAAGTTGATGAGTTTCTTAGAAAATGATTCATTCAGGAGAGTTTGAGTCCATGTGTCGTGCCAACCCTCCTTCACGCCTAAGAAAGATGGCACTTGGCGCATGTGTATGGACAATCAGGCCATCAACAAGATCACGGTCAGTTATTGGTTTCCTATACCGCGTGTTGGATATGATGGCCAATGCCACGATCTTTTCCAATATTGACCTCAAAAGTAGGTATCATCAGATATGTATTCGCCCAGGAGATGAATGGAAGACAACCTTCAAGACAAAATATAGGCTATATGAGTGGCTAGTTATACCTTTTGGCTTGACCAACGCTCTGAGTACGTTCATGAGAGTAATGACCTAGGTGTTGAGGTCCTTAATGGGTAAGTTCTTGGTGGTATATTTCGATGACATCCTCATTTATCGTACCTTCAAGGAACATTACTGGCACCATTTGTGGCAAGTTTGCGGGATCCTTAGAACGGAGAAGTTATATGCTAACCTAAAGAAGTGTTCTTTCAGGTTTGATAAAGAAATCTTCTTAGGCTTTATTGTTTCATCTAAGGGCATGTCTGCGGATCCCGAGAAAGGCAAGGCTATGGCAAGTTGGCCTGAACCGTAAAACATTATGAGGTGCGTATCTTCCAGGGTTTAGCCACTTTTTATAGGCAGTTCATTCGAGTCTTTAGTTCCATTATGGATCCCATCACGGGTTGATTAAAAAGGGAGAGTTAAAATGGACTAATGCGGCCTTCAAAAGTGTTTAAAGAGACTAAGGGCAAGATGATTGAGGCTCCCTGTTATACACCTTAACTTTTCTAAAGTCTTTGAGGTTGCGTGTAATGCATCTGGAGTAGGTATAGGTGGAGTGCTTAGCCAAAGTAATATGAAAGAGCAATGATAAAGTATAAAGGTAAAGAAAGAGCAATGAAATTGATTTAAAAATGTTACTTGTATAATTTTACTAGAAAGATTAACATTTTTTTTTTTTTTTATAATAGAAAATTATAACAAATCATTCAAAACATTAATTGCTTTTAATGTAGTGAAATTAACTTGTAATATGAGCTACGTAGTGTGCCGTGTAGTCTATATAGTGTTTAGTGTTGCAAATCATCATGTCGCATAGGCTACATGCAACTTAAGCTATTTTCATGAGCTTTGTAGCGCTAAGGCTAAGCTACACTACGTAGCGTAAGCTACACGCTACATAGCATAGCTATTTAAAACACTAGTGTCAATGTGCCAAATGAGCCATTGTCCATTTACCGTTATGCCCCATGTGCCACTATGCCACATGTGTCAATGCGCCACATGTGTCCCCATCCATCTTCTCTTGTGCCCCACATGTGTAAAGCGTCCCACATATGTTAATGTGCCACTTATGACACCATCCATCTTCTCTTGCCTCCTCATGTGCTCATGTGCCACATCTACCACCATTCTTCTTCTCTTGTGCCTCACATTTGCAAAGCACTCCGCGTGTGCCAATATGCCACATGTGTTATCATCCATCTTCAATTGCTCCAAATATGCCACATGTGCCAATGTGCATTAAGTGCTGGCATCAAGCTTCTGGTGACCACGTGTCAAATGTGCCAATGTGTGTATTGTGCCACCTGTGCTACCATACAACTTCAAGCACCTCACATGTACCACGTGTGCCACAATTGAGCTTCAAGCACCCACATGTTGTGCATGCCACATGTTCCATTATCCATTTTCAAGCATCCCACGTGAAAATGTGGCACATGCTAGTGACTACCTAGAAATTTTTTCTCAATATTTTTATTTTTTATTTTTGCCAAACAACAAATTTGAAAATAGATCCTAAATTTCTAGGAAAATCTTGTTGAAAAACAAACAAAGAAAACAATGTTTCCTTTCCCATAGTCTGCTGGAAATAATTCTTCCCAAGAAACACTATTTCCTTTCCCATGTTTTCCATGAATCCAAACAGGCTCTTAGAAACTTTGGGAGCTATTGTTCATCACCATGGACTCCAACATCTTATGAGGATTGCTTTGTGATCATTGTTTCTTAATTTATGCTGAGTTTGGCTTTGCAGCAAGAATAATGCAGGATTTTTGGGCTTCCTTTCGGATTCCACTCTTTCTAGAATTTCCAAAAATCATGAAGTGATACTAATGTGGATACGAAAGAGCTGTCTTTCCAATGTGGCACAATTTTTTTTTTTTTTTTTTCCATTTCGTGATTTTTGGAAGTTCTATGAAGGGTAGAAGTTCCAGATCAGAATTTATATTTGTCCACTCCTGCAACAACTGTGCGCTGACACAGAATTAACAAAGTTGAATCATGATTTTACTCGTAACAGATTTCCAACTTATTTCTCATGCTCTTTATTCAATTTGAGAAATGATTAAAATGAATCCGTTGTTTCCTAGTCACTCAACACAACATACTCTGTCCACAACTCATCTTATTTCTATTTCAATACAGATTAGAACCGTGAAGGTCGGCAATGTTTCCTTAGGTGCAACTGAGCAAGACATCAAGGAGTTCTTTTCTTTTTCTGGCGACATTGAATATGTCGAAATGCAAAGGTCAGTTATATCTCATGATTCCCTCTCTTCGATATCTAAAATTTGTTGCTTTTATGAACTCAAGCTCAAGATTCACTTATTGCAGTGGGAATGAGCGGTCTCAAATTGCATACGTGACCTTCAAGGATTCACAAGGGGCAGAGACTGCACTACTTCTCTCGGTGCACTCAGTTTCTCAAGACTAGTTTTAATTTGACCGAATTATACACAATTACTGCATTTTTCTGTTTTCTTATCAATTATGATATGTCTAGACTCCATTGGTTTATTTTTCAGGAATGATGTAAATGTGGTGCATTTGTCTGACCATCATACCTTTTGAGTTTAACATATGTTGTACCAGAAAGTCAACTTAGTGTCTGTTGGGAATGAAATGAGGCACCTTATGAGTCAGGCTCTGTAACCAAATGGAGTAACAACATTCTAATCAAGTCTAAATGAGTCATATTGGTTTCAGTAAATTTATACTCCAAAACTGGCGATTGTAACCATAGTAATAACAGTACAATGCATAGTGAAGGTTAGTTAATGACAGCTGCGTTAAGGGCCTGTTGGATGGGATGGCTCCAATCCCCGATCGGATTAGATAGCCTTCTGTCCTGTTTATTTTGTAACTGCAGCCCACCTTTTAACACCCCTCCAGTTCCTGCCCTGGGCATTTATGAGAGAAGCCAAACAGTTACTTTATTTTGGCTTCAACTCCCCATTGCATAAACAATCTGAAAAGATTGGGATTCTCCCTCAATAAGAGAAGGGTAAAATTTACTTACGGGGTGTTTGATTTTTCAATTTGTTGTGTAAATACTTGGAAATAGATAAAATGATTATTTACTTTTATAATTTCAGGGAGTGTTCCCAACGTGACATTGACAGCACCTATTCCATCTCTAAACCCAAGGTGGAACGCACAAAAAAACTCTGGGGCCCAGCGTGATGTATGTGACTAATCCACTCCGTGCATACCTTCTGCAAGCTCATTTTAGCGCATCGACTGAAAAATAAGGCAGATCTGAAGCTCAAATGGACCACTGGTGGAAAACAGTGGGATTTGAACGCCTACCATTGAAAACTTCTTTGGGGCCCTAGAAGTTTTGGATCAAGCTGATATTTGTGTTTTCCCTTTATCCATGTTTCCGTGACCTTATGAACAGGTTGGATGATAAACAAACATCAATGTGGGCCCTAAGAAGGAAAAAATCTTTCAACGGTAGACGTCTTTTGGATCACTGTTTCCTGTGGCGTGGTCCACTTGATCTTCAGATCTGCCTCATTTTTTGGCTCATGCCCTAAAATGTTCTCGCAAAACGGATGGACAGCGTGGATAAGTCACATACATCATGGTGGGGCCTACAAATTTAAGTCAGCCCTTTTTGGACTGACTTTCGAGGCAGAAATCCTCACCAATCTCTGGATCTCAGCAAGCACGCATAGACGGTAACAATGACTTATTTCCTTGTATTTACAGGGAATTTGAAAAATCAAACCCCCCCTTAATTGCAACTCTTTGAGGAATTTATTCCAATCACACATTATGGTTAGTACTGGGGGATGAAAAATTTGGCCTTATCTAACCATTTCTTGGACATAATATCAAATCGAGTATTGTCCTGTATTTTCAAATGCACCACTGCTTTTTTTATCCCATTCCGTACCATGGTCCTTTTATGAAGATTTTGCCACCTGTGTCTTTGTTTGTGGGAAGTGAGGGCAGTGTTTTCGTAGTTGAATGCCAACAAAACGCCTGTTAGATTGCTTAAGAGCAGGGTTTCGTGTCTGGCTATTCACAAACTGCTGATTCATTGACCATTTTTCTGATTTTTCTTTTTCCGATTTCTTCATTTCTGATGATTGATCTTTTTTGGCGGTGCAGGGAGCAACAATAGTTGATCTGTCTGTGAACATAACACCAGCTCCAGATTACCAGTTGCCGCCTGTTGCTTCAGCTCCACCCGCTGTAGATCCCAAAGCATATTTAATCTCATCCCTTTCCATTCTTCTCCTCTTTAGTTTCAAAATCATTTTAACGCAATTGTTTCTCAATCACCTTAGGCAAAGGAAAGCAAGGCCGCAGGCGGAGCTGAGTCTGCCGTCCAGAAGGCTGAGGACGTCGTCAGCAGCATGCTTGCCAAGGGCTTTATCCTCGGCAAAGATGCTGTGAACAAAGCCAAAGCTTTTGACGAGAAGCACCAGTTCACATCCACTGCCACGTCTAAGGTTGCCTCCCTGGACAAGAAGATAGGGCTCTCTGAGAAGATAAGCATCGGCACGTCGATCGTCAATGATAAGGTCCGGGAGATGGATAACAAGTTCCAGGTCTCTGAGAAGACCAAATCAGCTTTTGCAGTTGCTGAGGAGAAGGTCAGTAGTGCGGGGTCTGCCATCCTTAAAAACAGGTATGTATTCACGGGGGCCTCATGGGTTGCAGGAGCCTTCAGTAAGGTCACCAAGGCGGCCAACGATGTGGGATCAAAGACGAAGGAGAAGGTTGTCATGGCCGAGGTAGAGCATAAGAGAGAGACACCAGATGATTACATGCCTCTTCATTCAACTGAGTCTCTTCATTCAACTGAGTCTCCTAGAGGTGCATCAGGTGAGCATTCGTCCAAGCCCCCACCTGCACAAGGCCTGATCCTCTGACTGGGTAAGTTTCTGTCAATATTTACATACAGGCCGGTCATGGATTCGTTGTTTCGGTTTTTATCTGCTTTATTCTTTAGGTTTGGAAGGGAAATGTGAAACAGGCCTGCCTTCCTGACTGGTTGGATAAAATGGTTATTGCTCGCTTGACTTTCGTTACTTGAGTATAAGATGAACAGTAGCAGGTGTATGCATGTCCAATTGATTTATGCACGTCTGATGGATTTATTAAGATTTACCATAGTTGAAATCATATGCTTTCTGAATCTGAATCCAAATTAGCGTGTGGTGATACAAACTCATGTCAAGCAATGCAACTTTCTGCATTCGTTTGGATGCGGTAGGAAGCTGAATTGCATTTGTTAGTCCAATGAAGTGGCAATAATCAGGTTTTTGATTGCCTTAGTATTTATGTTGGGGGTCCTGCTTCAGATTAAAATTAGGTAACTTTCATGGCCTGTTTGGGGGCTTGGATTTGGAGTGCATTGGAATCCAAATCACAATTACCTTGGAATCAAGGTGATTCTGAATCCTCAATTGTTTTTCGTTGAAATGCACTGGAACCCAAATTGTCCGCTTGGGAGCCTATATTTGGAATGCATTGGAATTCTTTCTTCATTGTATTCACAGGACCTGGATTTAATTAACTAAATCAGTTTTCATATCCCGACCTGCGCACCAATTCTCGGTTCTCATGAGCACTTTTGGAGAACTCATCATCTCACGTGATGAGCCCAAAATCTGAACCGTCCACGTGATGCAGCACCCCATCAAACCCCCAAGGCCCAACTTTTACCCTTATCCAAAGCTTTGGTGGACCATGACAAAAGGAAATGGTTTCCTCCCTTGATTTACCCCTCTTTGCTATGGCCCACCAGAGTTTTTTGTGCCCAAGATACGTTTGTGAAGGTGACTCTCTCTCTCTCTCTCTCTCTCTCTCTCTCTCTCTATATATATATATATATATATATATATATATATATATATATATATATATATATAGGGAAAAGTACTGTGATGTGCGATGGGCATCCACGCCATGCATTTGGGCATTTGGTGGGTCTTCTATTGGTAATGGGATATACAACATATCAGTTGTATCCGGAACTCAAGTGGGCCAATTCCAACCGAAAGAGTGTAAAATTATGCCTACAACATCTAAAAGTACTTATTGGGGCCCACCTGAGTTTTGGATGATGATGAAACTTGGTGTTACCTCTTGTTTAAGTGGGACACACACAATGGAATGGCTAGATTTCTCAACAACATCTCAATAGATCTTATAAATGATCATAAAGGTTTCAATGGGTGGATATCCACTCTTAATATTTGTCTATGGTGTGGCCTACACACGTCATGGATTGTCCTGATTTTTAGGCCCAAGGCCGACCACTGAATGGTGCATCTGACTGATGGTGTGGATGCCCATCACATATCACAGTAGGGCCCACACAGCTCGACCTCATGGGAAGTCGAGCGCATAGTACCTTTTCCCCACTGTGATGTGTGATGGGCATTCACACCATTAGTCAGATGCACCATTCCGTGGTGGGCCACGAGCCTAAAACTCAGAACAATCCATGACTTAGGTGGGCCACACCTTTGACAACAGTTAGGAGTGGATATCCACCCATTGAAACCTTTAGGATTGTTTATAGGATCGAACGAGATGTGGTTTAGAAATCCAGACCATCCATTGTGCATGTCCCAGTTAAAAAAGAGGTCACACCAAGTTTGAACTGTATCCAAAACTCAGGTGGGCCCCAACAAGTGCTTTTAGATGGTGTAGGCATGATTTTACAATGTTTCAGTTGGTACGGCCCACTTGAGTTCCAAATACTGCTGATTTTAGGATATCTAATAACCAATAGGGGACCCACCAAATGCATGGTGTGGATGCCCATCGAACATCACAGTGGGGCCAACACAGCTCAACCTCATGGGAGCTTCCCATGAGGTCGAGCATAGTACCTTTTCCCTATATATATATATATATATATATATATATATATATATATATATATATAATGCTCTAGATGAGTCACCTCATGAATTCCAAAGTTTAACTTTTAGGGCTGATTAAAAAATCTGGTGGGCTATAGTAAAGTGAAAACCTCCATGCTCAAAATGGTTATAATAAGCCCATTGAAATATATACTTTGGCCAAAAATAAGAAAATTTTGAGCCATAGGTGGGCCATAAATGTAAGGATCACAAACAAGTGACTCACTTATGTTTTCGAACCTTTCATTTAGATGTCCAATGTTTGGATGGTTCATATCATTTTAGTGATGTGATTTTAGTGTTGCAGTCGACAATTAGATTATTTTAGAGCATTATCAGCATCGATATACAATGGATTAGTAGCCTAGTGACACCTTTGCTGCAAGTGCGATTCTTCTCTATCTAAAAAGGGAGCCAAAAAAGACATATCCTTTGAGTAACACCAAAATCTGAGATTTCAAAACGCACCAAAAAATGGTATTTGAAATACCTTTGATTCCATATACTACTAAATATAGGGCTGCCAAATGCAAAACGTAGCTGGTTGGATTTGAAATACACCCATTTACCTCCATGTCCAAGGTTCCAAACGGCCCCTCAAGTTGATCTTGAATTAAGAAGAATTTTTTTTCTCTCTCTCTATAATTGCACATTTTTTGTTGTTTAAGTTGGATCTTCCTAGGGTTGTAAATGGTCGGGTTTCGTGCTGGTTTAGCTAAAACCAGACCTGCACATTTACTAAATGGGTTTTGGTACAAATTTTAGACTCAAAACTGTTTTACTAAATGGGCGGGTTTGGGTCAGGGCTGAGTCAACCTCAACAAACCCATTTATAAATGGATTTAGGGTATGGTAGAGGGAGATCCACCTATACCCATTAATAAATGGGTCGGGTCTAACAGGTCTGGTCGAGGGATATCTAGACCCTGAACCAGACCCCTTTAAATGTTTCAACGGTAGTCATTCAATGTCCAATGTTTCCCTCTCGCGTGGCCTACTTGAGTTTTTGATCCGCCTCATTTTTTGTCTTATGTCCTAAATTGAGCTGGCAAAATGGATGGATGGGGCATTTTTCTCACAAACATCACGGTGCGCCCCACTTAGCATTTCAATGGAGGAACTTCATGCAAAAGCCTTTCACATGCAATCCTTGCACATCCTAATTCGTTAATCCCACTATCTTTGACGTGTTGATTCGGATTCTATGGTGCTCCATATTTTCAGCCAGATATGAAGTGGATTTTTCTCAAAGTATGCAAGCATTTTTACCGAGTTTGAAACCAAGTATGGATGGATCCCTTGCAACATAGACGAGACCCACCCATTGACCGGTGCCATTTAGCAAACTAGTCGGGTTTGGGTCGGGTCTGAGTACACCAGCAGGTCTGTTGACCCATTTATTCCTCATACACCTACCTGATTAGGCAGGATCAACATTATTTTTGGTTCATGGCATATTCTCAATGTAGCTAACTTGATGAATCGCCTGGATATCTAACATGGATACACCTCTCACATGTGCTCCACACCTTGAAACGAGGGGCTGCTCACTGCACGACTCAACAGGAAAATGCCTCCTTTACAAAAATGTCTTTTCCAATCACCATTTTATGAACGTACAGGTGAGACCCCACGGCCCCATGGGATCGGTTGGCCCGTCAATGTTGTCGGTGGTCACTGAAAAGAATAAATAAATAAAATAAATATTTCACTGATAATGCTGCACGGTTAGCCAGTGTAAAAAAAATTGCTCCCACAAGATAAATAGTGGGCCAAAGTCAGTATAACTTTGATGGTGATCCATCCCCGGAAGGCTACTAGTTCTGATCTATCAGAAGCGTCAGCTCCTAGGGAGTCCAAACTGAGCGCGTTCCAACACTATAGTGGTCCACAGCAAATGGAAGGAACTTAAAAGGGAACACGCGCCCTTGTTAAGGGCCTGCCCATCTGAAGCGCACAAAACAGCCTGAATTGTCCTAACTTTTCACCCTTCATCTGGAATTGTGAAGGGTATTAGTGGTGGGCTACACCAATCAAGGGTAGGCCATCCTGGCCCATCATGGATTGCTTATAATAATAATAATAATTTATTTATTATTATTATTATTATCACCACCATCATTATCATCATCATCATTAAATTGAGGGGGCCAAAGCTTTTGAATGACATATGAGACGTACAATCGTCAATCTCAATGGTTTATTCATTCATCCTACTAAAAACAAGCCACAATGTAAAACTGACGTCATTCAGATGATCGTAGACATCATATCAATAGCAAGAAAAATGGACAATCGAGGTTGAATGTGTTTGCACCTATTTCGTCACACTCTCACCATGTGGACTAATGAGATGTCACCATGTAATAAAATTATGCATTAAATAATATATGAAATCCTACTTGTGTACAGGAAATTTTGTTTACACTTGGCTTCCAAAAAATGCCACATGGCAGCTGTGCCACATATGGTGTAGATTAACTTCAGAAAAAGAGGAGTAAGAGACATATATGAGAGAGCATTAAATATTAGAATTCTATCAAAAGTAATCTCTACAAAAGTAATAGTCCCACTAAAGCAAGTTTCTCTCACATCATTAAATGTTAAAATCATATGAAAACATATCTCTATCCAGAATTAAATGTTAAAATCTTAACAAAAGCAACTCTCTATGAATGCCAAGGCCAAGTGATGTGGAGACTTCAAAAAGTTTTCTATGCAGGAGTCCAGTAACATGGGGACTCTATTCAACGGACGATCTGAATAAGTGAGAGTATATCTCTTGTACACGTGGTTGTACATGATAGGCTACACTAACGTAGAAGAATAAAGAAGATTTGCACTATCGATCATCCAAATCCTTCACGATGCTGAAGATTACACAAGGTCATAACCTCTTAGAAGCCTATAAAAGGAGCACTCGATGAAGAGCTTGATGCCTACGCCAAACACAATCTATCTTTACAAGTCCTTAGTCCTTACTTTTATCTTAGCATAATGTAACTTAGCTTAGCGTTGATTGATACCATCCAGTGCCACCGCTATAATACCCTAGGAATGGATTAAATATTTATAACCTTCTGTTGCTGGATCCTGATCAACTGAGTTCTTGCATAGGTAATCAAACATCCTAGTGACCAATTTGCGTCAATTTTTTGTCCATACAGGCGATCGTAGATATTTATCTTTATCTCTCCTTATTTTGTTTGCCTACTGTACTGATTCCCAAATACAAATCAATAAAATTGGCTTTATAACCTTTATTTTTTCCTATTCTTTTTTATCCATTATTGCTCTATTGAGAAATATGAGGTCTGTAATCATCGTTGAAAGAAAAGTCCTTAATGCAAAGCAAAAAGAATCTATCAAGAAAGACTCACCCCTACTCTTTCACAAATTGTATGATCGCTTATTACAATCGATAGTTGGAATGACAATGGGTTTCTGAATCTAGTCTTACTTTGTTGTTTCAGTGCAAGGGTCACCAGCGTTCAATTAAACATTGAGTCGATTACGATTCTGGCATGCTCACACTTTTTAATTGCACACGTAAAGCAAAAACAAGCCATCGATCGCACATGTAGCTTTGTATTTGATTGAATTGTGTGAACATATTTTTTGGCACACCTGGTGGGACACGATGATCTATCCTTAGTGTTTCTCACTAAAGCAAGATGGATTATAGAGTAGAACCAAATATTAGTTCTACCCCCGAGGCTGTGAAAGAGCTACTCTATGTGGGTGTAGGATCCTCTTCTCGACTGATTGTCATGCTAATTGATGTCATACTCCACGACATGCAGAAAGAATTGCAACTGTTTAGAGAAGACAACATGGTCAAAGTAGAGGAAATCGTCACGTTAATAAAAACCTTCTTCGAAGGGTTTTCAATGCTAGTGAACCGCCAGCCTACTGACAAGTCCCTAGTGGACTTAGAGGTAGAGAGACCGACTAATCTTCCAATAAGATTCAGTCGAGCGGAACCATAAAGTCGTCATCCATCACTCAGGTGATCGTGAGAAGATACAACCAGAATGACCATCCGTACGGCCAACAGGATGGTGTTGGAGTCAAGCAGACCGAGGGGAAACCGTCGGCATTGTTGACAAAATTACAAAAATATACAAGGGTTGATCCACTGGGGTGGGGGTTGCAACCTTCGATGCTTCGGGACCCATTAGTTGTGAAGACAACGGCTTGAAGTTCGCCACTCGTAGTAAAACCATGGCAGATGCAAAATGTGACTCCCCAATTCATGACCGTAGGGTTATTAGATCTTCGACGAATGCGAATCTTGTCATGGATGATCCGAAAAAATCAAAACGGTTAAAGACAACAAATAGTCGCTCGACATCCAAAGAATAACTTCCCAAGAAATGATCAAAGAAAACGGACAAGTTGAGTCTAGGAACACCCATGGGTCAAGGACGAAAATCGATCCCTCATGAATAAGATCCACCAAAAGATATACTGGCAAGGCATATACTGTGCAAACGATGTCGCCAAAAATTATATGTGATTGATCGACGTAGTGCTCAAGATAAGCCAAGTGATGAATCGCCATGACAACATTGTATGCATCAAAAGTCAATTCCTTACTAAGACAACTTCCCAAAATACATGCCATGGTGTTATATTAACGATGATGTTGCAAGATCTATGTAGTAGATAGACGCATAACTCCAAGCAAACCACAATGGTTCCATGGAGAATCATCAAAGTTACCCCGACTAAATATAAGAAAGTTCCATGGCTGAAATGACCAACCTATTGGTTGATTTGGGTAAATAGTATCTGAGTGAATATTGTCGCCAACCGGATGAATAGTGAAATCGGTTGGATGAATAGTGTCAGCTAGGTGAATAGTAAAATTTGTCGGATGAATGGTGAAACTGGTTGTTTGAATAGTGCTTACAATTAGGTGAAAAGTGTTGTCCGGATGAATAGTGTCGGTCGGTGAATAATGAAATCAATTGGATGAATAATCTTATAATCGGGTGAATAGTAAAATCAATTGGATGAATAGTGTTAGCCGGATGGATAGTAAAAATGGCCTGTGAATAGTAAAATAAGTCAAATGAATAGTGAATAATATTGGGTGAATAGTTTTGGCCGTGAATAGTAAAATGACTATGAATAATTAGAAAAAGAAA
This sequence comes from Liriodendron chinense, assembly GCA_003013855.2. Classification (NCBI taxonomy): domain Eukaryota; kingdom Viridiplantae; phylum Streptophyta; class Magnoliopsida; order Magnoliales; family Magnoliaceae; genus Liriodendron; species Liriodendron chinense. Next base: position 3,900,492 of record PVNU02000637.1, on the reverse strand, counting down.
AAAAATGGCCAAAGAAGAAAAAAAGAAGGGTAACAGAAGAGATGTTTATTCTAACAACAAAAAACTATTATTCAACGTCTCTTCACATCCTTTGAGTATATTCTTCAAATGCGAAGAGATGTGGGGGCATTGGTTACATTCGTTTTTGGCACACCCTCATGAACTAATGAGATGCTGCCATGTGTCGACACTGCACGTTAAATAATGGATGAAATCTTACTCGCGTACTGAGAATATTATTTACACCTAGCTTGGCGTGATCAAATTAAATGATTTAGAAGATGCCACGTAGCAGTCGTACCACATGTGGTGTAGATTAACTTCAAAAAGAGGGAAAAAAAATGGTCATGAGAAATCATTAGATGTTAAAGTTCCATCAAAAGTACTCTTTACAAAAGTAAGAATCTCATTAAAGCAACTCTTTCTCTCTCTCTCTCTCTCTCTCTCTCTCTCTCTCTCTCTCTATATATATATATATATATATATCAGTATTTAATGCCAAAATCTTATCAAAACATATTTTTATTTAACATTAAATGCTAGAGTCTTATCAAAAGTAACTCGTTATGGATACCGAAGTCAAGTGACGTGGAAACTTCTGCAAATTTTCTATGCGGGATTCCAGTGATATGAGGACTCCAACCGACACATGATTCGAATGAGCAAGAGTATATCTCTTGTACACATTAACGTAGGTGATAGGCTATGTTGATGTAGATGAATAAAGAGATTTACACAGTCGATCGTCTAAACCTTCATGATGTTGAAGACTATGAAAGGCCACAGCCTCTCAGAAGTATATAAAAAAGAGTACTCAATGAAGAGTTCGAGGTCGATATCAAACACAATCTATCTTCACAAGTCTTTACTTTTATCTTAATATAGCCTAGCCTAGCTTAGCTTAGTGTAGATCGCTACTGTCCAACACCACCGCTACAATACTGAAGGAATAGATTAAATATCCACAACCTTTTATTGCTGGATCATGATCAACTGAATTCTTATTTGGGAGATCGAACATTCAGATCACATATTGCTTACCAATCCACCAATCGCCTCGATTGTTTATCTAAGCATGCGATCAAAGGTATTGATCTTTATTTCTTTGCTTATTTTGTTTGCTGATTGTATTGAGCCTTAAATGTAAATTAATAAAATCGGCATTATTAATCTTTGGTTTTTTCTTTCTATTCTTTTTATCTATCATTGTTCTATTAAGAAATATAAGGCCTGCAATTAGTGTTGAAAAAAACGTCCTTAGCACAAGGCAAAAAGAATCAATCAGGAATGACGTAGCGCAAGGCAAAAAGAATTAATCGAAAAGGACTCACCCCTACTTATTTGCAAATTACCTGATAACTGAGTTTTCGAATTCAGTCTTACACAATCATTTCAGCACAAGGTCACTAGCATTCAATCTTGAATGAGTACAACTCTAGCACACCCACACTTCGTAATTGTGTGTACGCGGCCCTTGATAGCACTTGTGGATGCATAGTGCGATAAAATTGAGAAATAACATAGGTTTAATCATCCTCTTGGAAACGTCTATTCGATATATCCCACTTTGTATTACCTATAATTCTAAAGAAGCACTTTGGGTAGATGGTCGTGACCGTGTAATTTAGGTCCCGACAACAACGGACGGTTGTAACAAACTGGCCCCATTTAACGGGTCGGGATCATTAGATTGCCACGATTCTCGCATCATGGCTTGCTCCCTATGGTATTACTGAATGAACGGTCCTGATTGATGATTGCGTGTCCCACGTGTCATTTAAAAGGTTTCCAGGACGTCGCTAAGGTGGGGACGATTAGCAAAACAGACAGGCCAAACCGACGGAAGCTGCCAGCTAAATAAGCACGTGTTAGTTTTGCACCATTTCCAAAAATGGTGGTGACCCTCCAACGTTACACGTGGACTAGTTGAATGGCGATCTCGGCAGTCCTAATCCTTCGACTCAGCTGTGATGGAAGAGCATAACTGAATTCTTGTACTAATAAGATGATAATCTGAATATTTCCAATGGAATTTGGACCACTCACTAATTTGTTTTAGCCATCCATCCGAAGCCATTAATTGAACGGTTAGGATAGCTTGGTCAGTGCGATTTTAGAGATATGCTCCATCCACAATGGGCCGGACAATTTGGATGGTCTGGATGGTTGTGCAGTGCTAATGTGAGGATGAGTCGCCACCATTCTTGAATTGGTGCTAAACTAACATGGGAGCATAGCCGAAATAAAAGTTATATCCCGCCAGCTGCACCACTGAGATGAGTCCAACGAGCCGCATGGTCAGACTGGTGTGAACCATCTATCTGCTTACCTGGCGGCTAGCCTTTTGCTTGTTGAACCTGGACCGCTGTACAAGTGGCTGCACAATTGGAACATTGACCAGTCTCATTTTGGGCTCTCGGCTGACCCTGATGGATGATAAACTAGTCTGAATGGTAGATTGATTGGCTAGTGGTCCATCCACATGACGACCGACAATGGAGGGACTTGACGTGTACGGTGGTGATTACGCCACCCACGTCACTAATTTGTGAAAGTGACTAAAAAGGACATCATCCAATCAAATCTCTCAAGGAAGCAAAAAATGATTTCAATTAATAAGACCATAAATTAACTCATTAGATAAACATATTTAATAAAGGGGAGTTATTTGCTACTCTGACAGAATATGATGCTTGATACGCAGGCACTCGAAATTGTACACCTTCCATACTTTAACTCAAATCAGACCAAGTAAATATTTGAACCAACCGTCGTTAAATCACAGTCCCAAATTCAAATTGATTGAAGAATCCTAACATCTGATTTGCGGACACTGATTCTCTGAAATAAGACCATTGGATACTTTTCATTTTAACCGTCCAATAAATGTTTAAGTATCCAATAGTAAATGAGGACCATAATTTGGATAGATTTAATTTAAATTGCTTTCCACACCTTGCAGTTTCGAAGTAATTTGTAAGTGCCTGTGTATCATCCCCTCGCACTGCCAGATTATTAAAGTTTTTCTCATAAATGAAGCAATTGATAACTATAATCACTGGACTTGGACGTTCAGCCTACCAGAGATTATTTTTTATTTGTAGCTGATCTTATCAGAATAGACGGTGGACCATGACTGGGGACCGTAATTAGACAAATGGTCCACTTTCATATAATTAAAGGTACCAAGGAAATAATTCAGGTCGATCTGGCCTACTCAGGGTCTCAATTATTACTTGTCGGTGGCTCCATCCAAGCTTTTTCTTTCATTCCGTGCAAGTCCGTTTTGGTGAGGCCACGTCATGGGCATGACACGTGTACTGTTCACCTAATGAAGGGAATGCAGCTCGGACGCGGATTTCCTGCCAAAGCCTTGCGCAGGAAGTTCCTGTACTGTAAACTTAGGTGGGGCCCACCGTGATGTTTTCTGATAAATCCACCCCGTCCATTCGTTTTGGGAGCTCATTTTAGGACTTGAGAACAAAAACGAACCGGATCCAAGACTCAAGTGGCCCGAAAACGTGAGGATTGAACATCCACAGTTGAAATATTTGTGGGGCCACAGCAGTTTCAAATCAGGCTAATATTTTTGTTTTCAGTTCATCCCAGTAGTAGTGACGTTATGAACGGTATGGATGTCATATAAAAAACTCCGTGGACCCCAGGAAGGATTCAACGGTAGTAATTTCCCTACCCACCTTTTCCTTTAGTGAAGCCCACTTGAGTCTTGGATCCGGTTCATTTTTGTTCTCATGCCGTAAAATGAGCTCCCAAAACGGATGGACGGGGTGGATTTATCAGAAAACATCACTGTGGGCCCCACCTAAGTTCCCAGCGCAGGAACTTCCTAGCTTTAGCAGGAATTTGATAAGCTCAGCTCTTCAGACCATTTAAATCGTTGGGCCCACTTGATGGATGGATAAGATGTCATACACATATACCACCTTGAGACACGCATGATGTATAAATGGGTTCTCTTACATGTGTGAAATTATTTACAGATTGCGCTAGACCATCAAGCAAAGGCTCGTGTAAGTTGGACCTTTGATTTCATCCTAAATCAAGATTGGGCCCAGGCCACCTGACCCACCTTTATCCTTAATTTTAAGATGCTTATACCATTTTATTACTACGTGGACCATCTCATCAGATTGCAAAGCTATAACTACAAGAGGATCTATATAATACCTATTGTATTACAAATTTACATGTGGCCCACCTCAGGAGTGAACCAGATTACTAGGCAAGGCATTGATCATTGTGATTGCACATGATGAACGTCTCGGATCTCACCCATATAACGTTCTCCCAAATCTCCAGGGCCCAGCCCACCTACGTTTTAGGCAGCTCCATTGAGCACCCAAGCACTCTGGGGCCTACCCCCACCATGTTTTATCAATCCGTTCATCTGGTGCGAACACCCTTATTTTAATTATACATATGCATAAGAACAGCTCGATAAAAACTCTTATGGGCCAAACCAATTGGAACAACGTGAAATTGCTCCTAAATTCTCCAAGTTCAAACGGTGTGGTCCACCTGATATTTGGATCAGGTTCGTTTTTTCATCTCTCACTTCATCCTGATGAGTTCCACCTGATTAACGGGTTTGATGAAAAAGACACCACCTGGCCCCACAAACAAACCTGTGGTTGTTGTCCCATCCACACTGTGCCGTGTCGTGTGATCCATCTGAGTCGTGGATCTGGCTTTCTTTTTTGGTCCCACAGCGTAGAATCGAGGGTAGAACCTGATGGACGGAGTGGATTTAACATATACAACACGGTAGTCCCATAAGCTTGGGTGTTGTAGTTGTTGTAACGATTCGGGTACCTCCTAAATCGCCGAGGATTTGCCGATTGGACATCCGTAGGTCGCTTTTGCTAACGGGCGCCGTAGTGTAGCGTGTATTGGGCGCTTGTCCATAGTCCATCTAAACAGCGAACGTCCTGATGACCCTGACTCAGAATATGAGGCCCAGGTTACTAAAATCACACATGAGGAGCACGTTAGCGAAGACCGGAAACAAAACCCGCAACTGGACTCCCATCCCTCGGCCTCATTGAAAATTATCGAGAAAAGGATAAAAAAGAATAAAACAGAATTTCAATTCCACCCCCTAAAATTGATATTCCCATCCTTTACAAAGAAACTTCACTGTAATAAATCTTTCCATTTAAGTGCTTTTATTTTAACAAATCACGTACTTATGTAATGACCAAACTACCCCTGTGGGGTGGAATAGGCAATTTTAAGGGGTGGAATTATCAATTACCAAAAGTGCACCCCCAGCAAGCGTGCCAATCGTTCGATACAGGAAAGGAAATCAGGTGGCTGGCCGAAGCACGTGCGTCGCGGTATGAAGATGGTTATTACACGTGCCGGAGGTGGGTTCACACGCGCGAATGGAAGGAACCGAAGATCCGGTCTAGAAACTGCCAAATTTCCTATGGCGATTCAACGGTTGAGATTTCCGAGATCCCTTTCCAACCTCCTGCAGGCTCCGATGGCTGCGAATCGCCAACAACTGGCTCTTCTCCGTATCGAAAAATCGATGAACGTCCCTAACCTCCTTCAAATCTGCCAAAAGAGCAGAAACGGTGGAAGTCAGCAAAAATCGAGCTGAATAAAGTCCAAAACCATCAAAATCTCGATCTCTCAAGCGGCATTTTACCCTTCGGATGAAAACGCCTCTCGAAGCCTCCGGCATTCGCTAAATCTGCAACAACGAGCAGGAAAATGTTAAAAAAGAAAAAGAAAAAAACGAAAATCCAATCAAAGCGAGAATCGATCTCCGCCGTCGATTTCCTTACCGTTTTGAGACGGATCGTGAGAGACAAGATAGAGAATGAGGAAGCAGAAGATTATGAGAATCGGAATCAGATGAACCGATTTCTGTGTTCGAGAACTCGATCTAAGGTGCTTGTCGGCCTTCTTTTCATCATCTTCTTCTACATCCTGTCGATTCCCTTCCTTCTCGAGTTTTTCTTCTTTTCCGCCATGGATTTGAAGCTTCGAGGCAGGCGATCCGAGCGACTGCCGTTGCATGGCGAGGTCTCTCTGAATGAGAGAGGGAGAGAGAGATGAGAAGGTAAAGGTAATTCGCGGGGTTTTAAGAGCCAACTGTCTATTAGTTTTTAAAAGCCATATATTTACGTACGAAGCAGAGCTTGGAATTCGCGCGATCAGAGATTGGAATCATACTCGCCATCACACGTGTGGGAAATCCTTGATGTTCATCAGTTGGGCCTCAGATGCTTTTGCTTGCTTAAAAGAACATGCAAGTCCGATCATCAGGTAGGCCAAAAATCCGTGCCAGAAAATGGACGGTTATAACTACGGGCCATCAATTGATGTTCGACGTCCAAGTGCGGCCCATTGATTTTTGGCCAAAGGCACATTTATGGTGGGGACCACCTGATGAACGGCCAGATATTGAACATGTGGTAGCTAGAATGTGTTCCGTGAGTAGTCCTTTGCGTTTTTTATTTTTTATTTTTTTTACGTGAAAAGAAAAAAGAAAAGAAAAAACGCTATGGATGATTAGCTGTGATTTATGGGGTACGGTAAATTGGTGATGGTGATTTATTTTCTTTCTATATGGAGGTGATTCGGAGCTTGGAAGCACATACGCTCCCTGTCAGTCGTTTATCTGGACACGTGAAGTGTGATCCAACCCGTTCATCAGGTGGGTCCTACCGTGGATGGACCAGGGCTACAAGCGATATGGATTGATCATTCTAACAATGAACAAAATGGATGGTTAAAGCAATGGACGATGTCTGCACTGAACTAGCAATCTCCGTCGATTGAATGGTGGAGATCATCGCGGTACAAATGGATGGCTGGTATAAAAGTTTTTAACGGTCTGTTTACTTTGTATATCATGATGGGTAATCTAAGCAGTAAAACTGTCCGATTTTTGGGAAGGAAGATCTCAATGTTATTTCCAACAGGATGGAAAGCTCAGATCTTACACACGTCGTCTGTATTAGCACGTGTGCACGTGGAAATGGTGAACCTCGTGTAAATGACATAAAATAAGGGGAGCGAATTAGATGTTACCCTGGTAACACCTTAGTGGGTGTTACCCCTACAGTGTGGGGCCCATAGTGATGTATTTTCTATATATCTATGCCGTCTATCTGTTTTCTCATATCATTTTAGGATATGATCCAAAACATTAAGAAGATCCAAATCTCAGGTGGATCATACCACTAGAAATAGTGATTAATAACCATTAAAAACGTTTTGTGGGCCACAAAAGTTTTATATCAATCTGATATTTACTATTTTCCCTTCATCAAGACCTTATTGACATTATCAAGAGCTTGGATTTCAAATAAACATTACCAAAACCTTATCAAGGGCTCTTTGGTATTTTTAATGGTGGGGCACTCAATCACACTATTTCCAATGGTATGGTCCACTTGTAGATTTGGAACTGTATAATTTTTGGAAATTTAACATAAAATTGGCTTTATAAACGGATGGACGGAGTGGATATACAACATATCATCCATGTGGGCCATACGGTAGGGGTAACACCCACTAAGCTGTTCCCGGGGTAACACCTAATTCGCGCCCTAAAATAAGCTTTCCGTATTCATCTTATCGAGGTTTCTCTGATTCTCTCACTTTTATGTGCAGCGGGCTTGTCGAGGTTTGAAGAATAGTCGACCACCCACGAAGTGGAAAAATCATGACCGATGATGCGGTGGTGGGATCCCTGATCTATAAATACGAGTCTTGCGCTCCAATCAAGCTGCATGTCATCTCCAAGACAGGAAAGGAAGCGGATTGGCTGGTGCACCCTCCACCAGCGAGGTTGCTGGTGTAGTGACGTCATCAAGTTCTGTGGGTCCCACCATGAAGTAATTGTTATATCCAAACCGTCTGACCATCTTTTGGGATTATTATAAGGCTTGAACCAAAAACTAAGCTGGATCCAAGGATCCAGTGGACCACACTGCAGAAAGCAGTGGGAGATTAAATGTATACCATTGAAACCTTTTTTGGAGGTCCCAGAAGTTTTGGATCAGTCTGATATTTATCTTTACCCTTCATCCAGGTCCGTGTGACCTTATGAACAGTTTTGATGACAAATAAACATCATAGTGGACCCTGGGTATGTTTTAACAGTGAGAATCATTGTCCCCACTCTCTTTATTGGTGTGGTCCACTTGAGTTTTGGATATGACTCATTTTAGGTATCATGCACTAAAATGATCTCTCCAAATGGATGGACGGTCTAGATGTACTAAATACATCATTAGTGGGGTCCACAGAGCCTTAATCTTCTTTGAACAGTTCGTACGAGCACAGGTGCTCGAGGACTCGCACTCACTCTGCGTCCGCCACGTCCGTACACCAGCAACGTAGCTGGTGTAGGGTGCACCGATTTGCCTAGTGACGCTGCCACTAGCTAGGTTGCCAGTGCTCTGTGCTTGTGGACCACCCACTATGATGTATGTGTTTTATCAGTTCATCCGTTTTTCCACGCACGCGGTTTGCCTAGTGACGCTGCCACTAGCTACGTGGCTAGTGGTCTGTTATATGTAGACTTACCATGATGTATATGATGTATGTGTTTTATGTTCATCTTGTTTTCCACGCACGCGGTTTGCCTAGTCACGCTCCAGCTAGTCGGATCTTTATGAGCATAGAACCTGCATGTTTCATTTTCTGGCTGATGTGAACCAATGAAAGAAGCGTAAAGAATCTCCGAACAGAAGATCTCAACTCCAAAACATAAGGCAAAGCTAAATCTCAAGTGGACCACACCACAAGAAAACAGTAGTGATTGAATTTTCACCATTATAAACCTCCTTAGTCTGTTCTTGGGGTACCCACCATGACGTATGTGTTTTATGTTCATCTAGTTTTCCACGCACGTGGTTTGCCTAGTGATGCTGCCACTAGCCGGATCCTTATGAGCAAAGAGCCTTTGCTGCTGCTGTATCTTTTGTTTCAGGCTGATGTGGACCAATGAAAGAAGTGAAAAGAATCTATGCCCGTACATAAGATCCCAACTCCAAAAAAATAAGGCAAAGCTAAATCCTAGGTGAACAACACCACATGAAAACAGTAGTGATTGAATTTTCACCCTTATAAACCTCCTAAAGCCCACTGTAATGTTTATTTGACATCCAACCAGTTGATTAATAAATACCTGTTTGATCCAAAACTTTTGTGATCTATGGGAAGTTTTAATGGTGTGCGTTTTTTCAACGCGGATTCATATGATGTGGTCCAATTGGAATTTGAATTTACCTCATTTTTGCCGGCTCAATTTAGGGCATGGTTACAAAAAAAAAAAAAAAAAAAAAAGAGCAGATCTAAATACCCGGTGGCCCATACCATGGGAAAACAGTGTTGATTAGGAAGCGGATTGCACCACACACCAACGACGAGTTGTATGCTTACGTCACCAAATTCTTTGGGCTAGCATGATGAATGTGTGATAGTCACTCCGTTCATCCATTTTGCGAGATCATTTTAAGACATGGGCCTAAAAATGAGGAAAATCCAAAGCTTAGATGGACAATACCACGAAAAGAAGTGGGGATTGAACACCCACCATTGGAAACTTCTCGGGGCCATGGAAGTTTTGATATGATATTTGCATTTTCACATCATGCAGGTCTACCTGACATTATTAACAGGTTGGATGCAAAATAAACATCATGGTGGACCCTAGGAAGGTTTCAACCGTGACTATCATCGTACCCACTGCTTTCTGTGGTGTGGTCCACTTGAGCTTTGGATCTGCATTAGTTTTGGGCCCATGCCCTAAAATGATTCAGAAAAATGAATAGACGGTGTGGATATATATCCTGATGGACCTACATAACTTGGTGACCACGACACACCGCGGTGGCCGGTGGCATATGGCACATCAAGCAGTCCCCTTCCGGTGATTGAACGCCCACCATTAAAAACTTTCCTAGGGCACACTGTAATGTTTATTGCCATTCAACCGGTTGATAACGTCACATAGACCTGGATGAAAGGGAAAACATAAATATCAGCTTGATCCAAAACTTTCTTCGTCCCCGAGAACTTTTTGATGGTGGGAATTCAATTCCTACTGTGTGGTCCACCTGAGATTTGGATCTACCTCGTTTTTTAGACCTTGTAATAGAATGAGCTGGAAAAACGGATAGACGGCTGGATATACACAACATACATCGATGTGGGCCCCATGGTCAGGGCTTCACCCACTGTGCTCTTAACGCTGTCGCACCAAATCCGAGACCCGTTTTACGCAGCGCTTGCCAGGCCCACAGGTCATGTGGGGCCCATCATGTTGTCTGTGTGACATCAACTCCGTCCATCAGGTGCGCTCTTCCATCCTATGCTCTGTGCCAAAATTCAACCAGTCCACCAATCAGGTAGGAAACCCCACGAGGAACAATGTAGATGGATCCATTCCATAGGGTTGTGTGTTGGACCACTATGATGTGTATCCTTCATCAAACGCGTTCATCTAGTTTGTTTCACCAGGATGAAAGGAGGAGATAAGAATCAGCCTGATATGGAACTCAGGCAGGCCACACCACGCGATCGATCTGATACGAATCAGCTCAGTTTGATATTTCATCGATCTGATATATTTTTTTTTTCTATTTCTGGTGAAAATAAAGATCTCCACCTGATCGACGGGTTAGATTTCACATAAAAACAATTTTGTTGTACCTGGAGACGATGCCAGTGCTCACTCCTCACCTTCACGTACTGATACAAGCACGGTATTTGAGATTCACATGCATCCTGGCCTTTCCTAATATGAAGTCATGCGTGCAGGACATCTGAGTCGTACAAAAGATAGGACACAGCATGGATCCTATCTGCCGTGAAAATCGTGCTGATCCACTTATTATATGGGTCCATTGATTCCAATAGAAAGGCCCATCAAATGAGCGGACAAGACTAACTTTTGTTCTGTGATCCACCTTTACACGGCTTGGATGTATTACGTAAATGACAAAATGGCTGTACAGATGAGGTTGTATGTGAAAGTACTTGGGTCATTTCTACTCACCCATTTCTCTTTGGCGGACGGTGCAGGTTAAAGGTCAGTTTGTATTCCCGAGTCGATGGGGCTTAATATCTGTAGTTAATGGAAATAATAAAGAAAGAAGGAAAGGTGTCTATTAAGGGGGCCGTAGACCATTGAGCTAATTTGATACTCTGGCATGCTTCATACGCAGGAGAAGTTGTACATGCGGCATGTGTTAAACTTAAATCCATTAATTTGTATAGCCCGCTATAATTGAGTCGCGTTCAAATTATTCATCCAAACAAGACCCTATTTTTCATTTTTAACCATCTAATGAATGTATAAGAGTACCTGGATTGGAAATCTCCCTGGATTTGAAATAGCCTGCATTCGAAGTCCTCCTGTTGTGTTTGGCACCCTCGATTCAGAATTTTTGTAATTTAAAATAGATATGCATTTAAACATGTAGTATATTTATAAGAGTTTGAATTTAATTATTAAATCAACTTTAACATCGCTAATTAAGGTAAATATGTGATGTTTGATGCAATAATTGTAATAAGCTCATTGAAATATATACTTTGGTAGAAAATGATAAAATTACAAGCGTCGAATGGGCCACATGCATAAGATCATAATTGAGCGACTAACCAACGATTTTTAACTACTAATTTACATGGACAATGTTTGGACTGCTCATATCATTCTATTGAAGTAATTTTAGTGATATAGTTGATAATCTAATTGTTTTGGGATATCATTTGCGAGATTGCAAAGCTCACTAAAAGTAAGGATTTGAAATCCCTAGGATTTGGAATACCCTTTAATCCACCCTGCTAAAATGCCGTTGGATTTGGAATACCCTCCATTCCTTCCAAATCCTCAATGTACTCAAACAACCTCTTAGGTCCAAACAGTTCAACATGGGTGTCTCACCCAGTAGATAAGTTCTAATCTATTAAGTGTATGTAGCATTCGGCCCTTTCATTATGTTGGCCCTACCATACGATAGTCGCTTGGTTTAAAAAATAAACCCTACCCATTCATCAGGTGGGCCACACAATAGAAAACAATGCCCAGAGATTGATAAAAAGTGTGTTCCACTCTATGAGTGGAGACAACTGAATTTTGGACAAAATGGTCCTTATGATGGGGAAATCAACTGGGTATATGTGATTCTACTGGACTTGGTCGTCAAACAACATTATGCGCAATTTTGAGTGAATAATGACTTGTAGTGGTGAATTATGTGAAAGGATGATGTCTTGCTTTTACAAATTCACATACCCCACACTTGTAATTCTCATCATACTTTTGTAGTAAACATTTCAATAATGAGTCTCTTTTTAGGCATATCTCCAATTCTTTAAAAGGTTGCAGTAACTCTATCTCAAGTATCACAAATTAGCAGCTTCAAATGAGGAAATTTTAGAAAGCAAGCTATCATAATTAAAATGATCTACCCCTTTCCTTTCATGATCAATGACCATATTATCATTTATTAGTAGGATTTCACATCTTCCATCACCAAATAAACCTTAAAACCTTGATCTACAAGTTATCCTATTGACACCAATTTTTTTACCTCTTTGTGATTTTGGTGTATGCAAAAATTAAGAAGATGTTTTATATTCTCATTAGAATTTTGTAAGATGATGTTATCCTTACTTTAGCTTTAAAGGAAGTGTTATCCTCAATGACAATACATGATGAACTCATTGCTGACTCTTTATTAATGAAGAATTTTTTGTGTTATATAATTCGAGTATGCCAAATTTATATACCACTTATATGTACCTGATTTTTGAAGCTTATATCACAACAAAGGACCTTTTTGGTCTTCTTTTCACCATCTATTTGCTTATTTCAACAGTTAATTATCGAATCTAAACTACTTTGCATGTTGTTCATATTTTTCACAATTATAATACTTTACTTGTTTAGCTTGTATCTTTCTTAAAATTTCCTTAATTTTTATTTTTAGTAGGTGGTTAGAATTGTTGATGGCTTTGAAATTATTAGTGACTTTGGTGAGGTTTATGAGAATTCTTTCTCAAACTAATACCTATCTTACTTCTACATGATGACAATGTATTTCTAAAAACAATACATCGTAGCTTGTTTCTACTTTTTTAGAATTGCTTTGGACCTCCTTCATAAGAAGCTTATTTTGTTAAGTAATACTCTCATAATATTGAACTTAGTCGGTGGGTTTTGTAGGGATGGTCATTGCTCGAGTGTCATTTTCCATCTCAATGCTAACTCCCTCCATTTGATTCTATAAATCTTAAACTTTCCATAGAGTCATTGTCTTGCTCAATCATCCTCAATTCTACTTCAAAAAATGTCTTCCTATTGTCGGGTTACACCCAAAAGGTTAACCCGCTAGGTGGAGTGATCTCAAAGTATATGAAGCTCCTTTCGTCATCCCCTCCAGCCCATGTGGGACTAACCCTAACAACCCTCATTCCACAACAGATGTGGGGCTCTCAGAATTGTTTCTCGACTTACCCCCCTCGCTTGTGGGTCCTAGGGCATGGGCGCCACAATGGCATGGGCCTGGACAGATAACCTTTACTTTGATACCAGTTTTGTGTCACATCCAAAAGGTCAACCCACTAGGTGGAGTGACCCCAAAGTATAAAGTATATGAAGCTCTTTTCATCATCTCCTCCAACCTATGTGGGACTAATTCAACACCTACTGCCGTTTACTTTATCATGAAGAGTGATAAAATGATCCAATTCTTCTTTCACCCAATTCAATTCTCTAACATTAAAAAGGATACATGATTTGCAAAAAATTTGGATCACATATAAAGTTTTTCCATCATTCTTTCTCCAAAGTACAAGTCCGACTTGGCCCATTGTTAGTTTAGGATCATTACTGTTGATGATATTTCAAAGGCCCTGGCTCATTTAAATAGCTTTATACACACACTTTTCAAATTTCATGGTTCTTTGTCATTAGAACTTCATAAACAATAACACTCGATGTCAATATGATTGAGTACACCAACACTATAAAAATACTTACAAAAAAGGAGAAGTAACACAAAAAAGTCGAAAAAAAAAAGGAGAAGACCAGTCCACTCATCAACATCTTTTTAATATCATGTAAAAAATCATATAAACAAGGCTTATTAAGATAAGGGTTTTGACATCCATAGAGTAGAAGAAAGAAGAAGATAAAAACTAGAGATTTGAGCTAACTCTTATATAGAAGATGACTCCTTGTTTCTTAATCCTACTAACATCACAACTGTCATTATTTTTTAAGCCTTATTCCAATTAATTGAGGTTAGCAACATGAATCAAGTTCTACCTTTAAACTCTATCAAGGGACGGACTTTCAATTAGACCATAAGTTATCAATCTATCAATACCACAACTCTAAGAAGAATTTTTTTAAACTAAATACTTTTCTAATTTTGACTCAATCAAAGCTTACTTCATAACTAAATTATTTTCTTATTAAATTAGGACTTGAAAATGATTCTTTAACTTGTTGCACAAACATGCAATGTTGTAAGTAATCTAGTGAATGGACTATGACTTGTAACCCAACCATTTGGGACAATGATATCTCTTCTTTTTCATTCATAGTATATTTAAATTTGGATCCATGACTCGGAAACTTCCATTCAAATTACTTGCATGCTATGTATGGAATTTTCTACTTTTTATGTGTCCGCGTATCATGCATCACAATCCGCCAATGTATCAAAGGTTTTTTTTTTTTTTCTTTTTTCCTTCTCTTTCTCCAAAAGGAATTGTTGTTTGGTAATTTGGCTCCACATATGTTATTTCAATGCCATTTGGGGGGAGATTCTTAATTGTAAACATGCCATAGTTGTATGACAATCTAGATAATCTAAATCATTGAAACCATCTGAATCTTCCTTCAAATTCTGACCACTTGCTATTTTACTTTAACTATCTTTTTATTATAAGGCAATCGTTGATCCGGCAGGCAATTGCTCTATCAATAGGGTAATTAGGATTGCATGATTAGTTTTATTTCATAGATATGCTCCGTGACAATGAACCTCAATTCAGATGTGGACACCCATGCATCAATGCTTCCAGTGAGAATGTGAGTCACCCCATTTTCAGAATGGTCAAGCTATCACAGGATGTAGTCCTTGGTAAAATCATAGTGACAGATCTCTTTCTAAGCAATTTCTTTGGAGATTTCACATTTTCACATTTTTCTTGTGATATTATGGGAAAATCTTTTTGAAAATAAAATGTTGAAAAACTATTTATTATAATTAATAAATGGTTGATTTTAGAGTTCTAAAAATATAGATGTTAGAATCACATATTCACAAGAAAATTGCAAAAAGTTGGAAACAAGGGAGTTTTTGAAATTGAAAGAATATTATTGTGATAATATAATCTGATCAAAATTTCTTGATAATACCATGAGATTGTACAATCTCAGTGATATTTATCCCAATAGGTAAAACGATGGAAAATGATAAGAGAACTTTGAAACTCCAACAGAGCAGTGGTGGCCCAATGAAGTTAAACCATTCAAACTCTATTGGGTTATAATAATAACTGTACAAACTCGGCAGCCAAATATCTATTGAGTGGTTGGGATTGTTCAATCCATCTTGGCTGATGACCTATTTATTTGGTTCGGCGGTCTGTAGGGTTCAATTTAGTTATGACTTTGCCAGTTTACTATTCTTGAGTGCTTGCGTATGATCATGATACTGTCGGTTTGCCTAATGACTCAGGCTTGGCTAGGCCCAGACCTACATTTAAGACCTGAGGCTCATGCTTGACCCAAGCCTAAGCATGGACTTAGCACATGAAGGCCAAGCCCAATCCCAAAAGATTGATTGGGCCCAGGCCATTTTGATCCAGCACGAAAATTGGTATAATCACTTCTTTCCACTTGAGTGTTCCTTTCTAAATATTTCGACTTCTTCTTCTTCTTCTTCTTCTTTTTTTTACGCACACACCCACACTACATGGGCACTTGATCTCACAAGTCTATCTTCAATTGAGCTATGGAGCTGGACCCCAACTTGAGCGTTCCTAATCCATCCATTGATCAAGTAGAAAAACGAGCACAATAACATGGACATTTGAAGGATTGAAACCTTCCAAGATGCATGCTTTGCTTGCAAATGTAGGTAAATGGAATCCATTTCACATTTACTTCAACTTCAAGTATAAATGAAATGCATTGAAATTCAAATATTCTGTTTGGGTAAGTAAATACAAGAAATTTGAATGCATTTAAAATTTTCAATATATTCACAAAAACATGTGATATTTCAAATCAACTTTAATATCCCAAATTAGTGTTCATATATGACACTTGAAAGAATGATTATAATAAGCTCATTGAAATACATACTTTAGCCAAAAGTGAGAAAATTTTCAGCCTTAGGTGGGCCACAAATGTAAAGATCACACAAACAAGCAACTTGCCAAAGTTTTTTAAGTGATGGTTTGGCTCAATCTATTGGTGAGATTTTGGTGATGTAGCTGGGAATTGGATTGTTTTGGAGTATCATCAACATACCACGTGTACCGCAGACACTTGCATAGCGACACCTTTGCTTACTCTTGAGACTATCTAAGGGAGCGCAAAAAGCCACTTCTCTCCCATTTACTCCCAAATCTCTCATCTACCTCAAGAGTTCGAATCAAACCCATTTACTCCCATCCAAATGCACTTCTTACTCTCATTTACTCATAATTTCTTCCATTTACTCTCTCATCCAAATGACCCCAGCGGATTAGACTGTAACATTTTTAGGAGGTAACACATGGACGCACAAGTCAGTTCAGGTAGGACAAGGTCGGGCTGAAATGAGCTCGGCCTGAAAATTGACCGGACCATGCATGGTAGAGGCCCAAGCCTGGCCAGTGGGTCAACTTTACAATCCAAGCCTGGTCCAAAGAGCCCATTGCCGCTCTCAGCGTTTTGGATATCGGACCACGGGCCCCACCTGTACAGGTAGATATCTGTAAAACCTCCAGGTCCAAGCACCATATTAGGAGAGGTTAAAACCTCTAGATCCAAGCATCATATTAGAAGAAGTTTGCTAATTCCACAAGCACGTAGAAACATACGCTGAGCTTTTCAGAAGTTAGTAAATAATGTTTAGATAATCATCACCATATAAGCTTTATACCAACTAATTGGGTCCAGCCATAAGACGGTTTTCAGCCATTCCACTCTATCGAGGCCCTTATTATGTTGTCTAGCTTTCCATACTGCCTCCATCCATGTCCTTTCGGGCCTTTCCCCTACCTTTTCAAAGAAATAGCAACATTCAAAGTAAATGGACAGTTAAATTTTTGTTCCTAGCCATTCATTTGTTTCAATATGTGACCGCTATGGATTGGCTGAATAGGATGGAACCCAATGTGGTCAGGGATTCCCAACAAAGCTCATGGGAAGATCACATCCACCCAATATTTTACTCTTTTTCACATTGAATCTGAAACATTTTTTGGTCTTTCTTATTAACCGTCCAAATGCATGTCTGATTTAAGAGGGGAATTAGACTTCTAGCATCACAGAGATTTTTTGGGACTTCCCTGATCCCTGGCCATAGCCTTATCAGGCTAAGAAGGCCCTATCCACTATGTGAACGGGCCGTGGCCAGGGCAGGTCTTGTTGGGAAGAGAACTAAATGATGAAAGGTTTAAATTAGTCCAATATCTGGCGTATCCTCCATCCAACGGCTGTCTTTAAACTGCACTTGTAACTGTTAATAGGAACGGTTCATAAGTGCGTTTAAATCGCCATTCCTGCCCACTTGATACTTAGACCGGGCCAGCAGATCGCACCAGCAATTCACCAGTGGCCTGGGTACGCCCAAGCCAGACACCAGCCAAGACCACAGACCAAAAATAACAATGGCTAATAATGACCCTTCAATAAAGTCTGATCAGGCAATCCACAGCTCTACTTAGCACACGTCTTTTTTTTTTTTTTTTTTTTGTAGAATAGATGTAAAGTCATGGCCATGATTTAGTTGTTGGGAATCTCAGCAGTGGAAACGAATTAAACAAGCAACCATAATGACAGTGATCAAGCAACAATCGACATACACAAAAAGTTAATTCGATTTTACATGAAAAACCCCATCATGAGTAAAAAAATCTTGGCACGAAGCGAATTTACTATGATATCTGAAGTTACAGGGAAAGAAGAAGAAACACCCTGGATCCCGAGCCCCACAGAGCCAACATGAGCTTTCCAAAGGCTTTTCTCTCACCTTTTGCATCTAGGATAGTCTAATTCACGTATTACACTCCTTAAATAAGAAGAAAGCCATAATTAGAAACAACTTATACAAAATCGCGTAAGAAACCAACTCAAAATAAGAAATAGTTGACTGATCGGACCTCACCATCGACTGGTCGAGGGCCCCTGTTTACCAGTCGTGCCTCACGTCTGACCGGTCGTCAATGCCCGAAATTTATCTGAAATCCTCCAGATTTGATCGGTCAGTCGTCATCCACGACCGGTCAACGGCATCTGTTGCTGTAAGATCTAAGGCGTTCCGATTCCAACAATCTTCACCATGACTCCAATTTTCATGCAACACCTTGTCACGCACCATCCTTCATCTCCACTCTATCATTATCATAGCTCTATCGCTTCTCGTGCCTCATTGACTTTATCCTTACACCTTTTTGCACCTTGCTCTTCTCATGTGGTCCTTTGGCTGTTGCTTCATACGAGCAACCGTGGATCCCACTGCCGCTCCCGCAGTTCCACTATGAATAGTATTCCCGATCACTTTATAAAGATTGATGTACCTTCGTGCCTTTATTATCATGAGTGCCCCTTTTGTTACTTTACAATACCGATCACAACCGACGAATCTATACCCTTTCACCTTGAGTGCACTAAGAGAGATCACATTCTTCTTCAGCTCAAGGACATGTTTCACACCATCTATGACTCGTTCGATCCCATCGAACATCCTAATGCGCACTATACCAATACCCATCACCTTGCGGGTATAGCCATGCCCAAAAACACCAATCCACCATCATACGCTCTGTATGTCATGAATGAACCCAATGAGGACATACGTGACATGATGCTCCTGAATTCAAGAGCCACTCTCTATCGAGAGACCCCTTATCGGACACAGACAATACATCACAGACTATCACACTCATCCTCCATAGATTTCGTGTTATTAGCCCCCTCCCTAGAAGAATCCCTAGACTTCTCTTACTTTGCCTTGGGATTCAGACAATCCCTCTTCACGTGCCATTCCTCTCAACAATTTCAACATTTCACTTTGCTCTTTCCTTTGCCCTTAGATCTAAACTTCGATCGAGAAGATCTCCCATCGTTTTTGAGTTTCTTCCCTCACAACCAGTGCCTCATCGGTAGAAGAACTCATGACATCGCTTATTTTTCTCATCTCCTTCGACTGAAATGCTGAAATAATGGTCTCCACACCAATGATCTCCCTACCTGCGCACATCAAGTCTTTAAACGACTTATATGAATCTAGAAGAAAATTCAACAGGATAAACACTTGATCCTCGTCCTTCATCGATTCATCTACATCTAACAACTTGCAAACAAGCCTATTAAAGTTGCTGATGTGGCTTTCAACATCGGTCCTCTCCGTCATCCTCAGATTGTACAATTGAAGCTTCAAATACAAGCGATTCGCTAGAGATTTTTTCGCGTAGATATTCTCCAACTTTGTCCACGTTTCAGCTGCAGTTTTTTCTCTCATGACGTTGTACAAGACCTTATTCGTTAGGCACAATTGAATTGAGACATTGGCTTTTTCATCCATCCTTTTCCACTCTTCTTTTTTCATAGCCTCTAGTTGCTTTCCAAAGAGCACATCTTGAAGCCCTTCCTGAACTATAAGGCCTTTCATTTTCACATTCTGAAGTTCAAAATTATTTTTCCCAGAATACTTTTCTATGTCAAATCTCATGCTAAAAGATGTCATTGATACCTTTTCTCATATTCTAATCTACCTCCCAACGTTATCTCTGATACCACTTGTTAGGAATCCCGGCAACGGAAGTGAATCAAATAAGCAACCATAATGGCAATGATCAAGCAACAATCAACACACACAAGAAGGCAATCCGATTTGACATGGAAAAAACCCCCTCATGGGTAAAAAATCATGGCACAAAACGAATCTATTATGATATCAGAAGTTTCTTATGCAAAACTGCATAAGAAACCGACTCAATATAGGAAATAGTCAACCGGTCGGACCTCATCATCGACCAGTCAAAGGCCTCTGTCAACCCGTCATGCTTGATGTCCGACTGGTCGTCAATGCCCGAAATCTGTCCAGAGAGCTCTGCCTGCAAAGAATGGTGGTGACTCTTCAACTATACGGATAGCATCGTTATAAGGAAATCCATACAGTCCAAATTGCTACCCAAGAATGTGAAGTCCACCTACAATGTTAGCCACCACCATTATGGGAATGGATACCATGACCTCAGCGTTGAAACGAGGCTATCTTCACTCCATCTGCCACTTGAGCTACAGACCTGGGTGTGTAAATAGCAGTACATAACCGCTACATATAATGGGAGTAAATGGGTCTGGCTTGGGCTGACCCCGACCCAACCCGAACCTGACCCATTGCCACCCCTGTAGCGATCCTGCGGGCCAGCCCTGTTAAAAATTTCGATCTTGCTGGCCCAGGCCAGCCTCACCCATCAGATAGGAGGCCGTCGCTTTATTTTATTTGTTGTCTGCCGTCGTGCAGGTGAGTGGATAATTCCTCCATGATACTCTATGATACTCTGGAAGAGTGTGATGGATGAATATGCAGGAACTTGAAAATTACTAAGAAATTGTATCCATGGCATGCCTAGTAAATCAGATTAAACTGTCCAAATAATGGACGTGTGATGAACCATGAATTGTTCTTATTTGATAATCTGACCATCAGATTGGTGGACGTCTATTAGAAAATAAAAAAATGAAGAAACCATCCAATGGTCCTATTTCACCAAACAAGTGTCTCCGAATCAGAGGGAAGGTTAATTCAACCAATCTGATTCTGGGCTCTGACTTAGCAGTAGTGGGGTCCACAGTTTAATTTGAATTAAACTTGAGCTGCATATCAAGCAGCATACTGTTGCCAGTATCAATACTACCTAAAAAAGAGGCTTCCGTTGACGCTTACATGTTATTCTATCTTTATATAATTGTGGGAAGAAGGGTCGGTTAAGGCAATAAAGAATTTCAAAACATAAAAAATATAGCCGGGGTGGGAGAATTCTGATTTCCAAAAACGAGGCTCCAAGAGGGGTTATTTGATACTCTGGCTGAGCATGATGGTTGACACACTGGCACTTCAGCATTATGCAATGTGGCATACGTTAACTCAAATTTGACTGCCAGAATTGTAGGTACCACTGTATATGGGTTACCATCGAATACCATGCTGATTGCATAATCTTAGCATGTGATAAATGGGAAACTTGTACAGTTGATTGCCTTTCAGTTCGTCCATTAATTGTCCACTAAGAAATGAAATCAGTATAATTTTCAGATCACAAGATATCCGAATTAGAGCCATGATTTAAACAGATTAATTTAAATCGCATGCACGCCACGTATGCAGGTTCTTAGCAGCTGCTAATCAACCAACACACTGTTCCAGAGTAACAAAGTCCTCTTCTCCAATCTTGTGAGTGACATGATAGTAATGCAAACGATTTCATTATGGTTTTATGGTTTGAACGGTTGAAATGGATCCCACTTGGTGTGTTGATATCCAATCCAATCAGTTAGCTCGGTGGAACAGGGTAGGAGTGGTAATCACGTCGGGTCTGCTGGAAAGCAAGCCAGTTGGTATGGTAAGCGAATTGCTTAGCGGTCAAATCTACCAGAATATTTCTGGTGACTAGTGGGATTTAATTGGGTCATATGCCACTGTAAAAAATGGCGCCCAGTCGGCCAAACAACTATTAAAAAATATATTTTATTTTCCTTGAGCTAAATGGGATGGTGACAAATCTCATTCCTTGCCAATTTCTCCATAGATTTTCAAATTTGAGGTTTTTCTCAGGAAATCTCACTGAAAGGAAAATATTTATAATTACACTAAGGGTCGTTTGGTTGCACCAGTCCGATGGGGATACATAAAATAGGGGGAGAAAAATAAATAAAGGGTTTTGTTATTGTTGGCAGTGTCCCCAAAGCTTTTAATTTGACACTGATGGAATGACCGTAATCCTATGAACAAAGCAAATTTGTTTAAACGGCTTGTTTTTTATGAGCCACATACTGCATGGTTAGAATCATCAAACCAAAATGCTAATTTAGAATAATAAGCAATACAGACTGGGATCTATCAAACAGATGGTTCAAGAGGAGGATGATTGGACCTATTTTGTCTTTCTGCTCAATCTTGACTGTCCCTTTTCTATGCATGATTTTTGCACCATGGCTTATGCCTAATTATATTAAAGAATGGACAGTTCGGATTGATGATTGGGCATTCCATGTATAAATTAAAAGCTTTGGGGATGTTGCTAATGACCCGTAAAGCCATCCAACAGCTGAAAATGCCTTGTATGTATCACAAGAAGTTGTACATGCACTTGTAGGTGGTCATTTCTAGGGCACAATTATCATTATGCCCTTTCTCAATGACCAATGCTATGCCGATTTGTGGAAGTAAATTTGCACCATCACCACAGCATTACCTTCTCTTCCAATCTCGGTGGTGTCAATCGATTCCCCAAATGCAACATGGGCACGTGGTTGGGCTCTTGTTCATCCTTGCATGGGCCATTGGCCACTAAGATTGTTTAACTCGAATAGGATATTAAATAGGAAATATATGAATCTTGAAGACCATAAGACAGATCTTGAAAGATGAGAAGTGGATGTATAAACCGATCTTGAAATGTTGGAACACACCGGGCGGCCCCTAAAGTCCGTCGAATCTATCTGGCGTCTGGGGGGGGGGAATTCCATTCACTATATTTTCCAGCAGAATCAAGAGGAGAAGAGCCTATGTCAGTCGAGCAGTATCAGTTTTGCATATCATGGTGGGTCAACCATTAGAGCAAACTTGGTGTGGGGCGGGCCAACTGGCCACTGGTTATTCACGTAATATGAAAGCCGGGGCAATGATGATGCCAATGTGAAAGGGGTTTCTTCACATGGACATTTGGCAAATGGGGCAACATGTCCTACCAATTTCGCAGCTGCTCGCTCTCAAAAGAGAGCATCCACGCACATGAGACTCAGGAGTACAGAGAAAGGATTCCCCACAAAGATGCTTGCACAACAAAATGAATGTAGGGTGCAAATCTAAATCCAAAAACACACTACAGATGAGGTAGAATGGGGGAAGCCAATGGGAGATGTAAGAACTTTTAGGGCCTACTTGGATGATGGGAAAGGAGACTTTTATCATGATAAGACATTTCATCATGTTTGGGGGACGGCAGGCATCTCCTGCGGAAAGCCTTTCGCAGGCGTCTCCTGCGGTCGTCAGGAATATAGGTAAGGCCCACCATGGTGTTTTTGAGAGATCTACGCCGCCCAACCGTTTTGTGAGCTCAGTTTTAAGCATTGAGACGTGGGCCACACTTAAGCAAAAGGTGGGTAGGGAAATTCCTATCGTTGAAATCTTTATGGGTCCACAGTGATGTTTATATGCCATCCATACTGTTCATAATGTCATTCCTATTGAAATGAACTGAAAACACAAATATTATTCTAATTCAAAACTTTTGTGTCCCCACGAATATTTCAACTGTGGAAGTTCAAGCGTCACGTTTTCAGCCCACTTGAGTCTTGGATCAAGTTCATTTTTGGTGGCATTTCCTAAAATGAGCTCACAAAACGGCTGGATGATGTAGATTTCTCACAAACATCACGGTAGGCCCTACTTAGATTTCGAGTGTAGGGAGATGCGTCTTTAGCAGGAAATCGGCGTCCGGTAGCCTTAGGGTGCGTTTGGTAAAACTTAATTCCACGACTTATCACTGAAAAATGATATTTCAGTGATTTTAGTAATTCAGACCGTTTGGTAACTAAAAAAATTTAAGTACTTAATTGGAAAAATTACTTAAATTAAGTGGATTATTTTAAGTCATACCTACTTGACTTAAAGCTTATAGCTGAATGCGGTAAGTGGTTTCTCTTTAAATTTTTA
Source organism: Liriodendron chinense (assembly GCA_003013855.2). Classification (NCBI taxonomy): domain Eukaryota; kingdom Viridiplantae; phylum Streptophyta; class Magnoliopsida; order Magnoliales; family Magnoliaceae; genus Liriodendron; species Liriodendron chinense. The sequence continues at coordinate 3,876,325 of PVNU02000637.1, read as the reverse complement.
GATAAAAATTGACAAAAGTATCCTTATTAACATTTAAAAATGGCAAGACTACCTTTCTTTGTTTACTTTCCCATCTATGAAACTATCCCACGCAAGTACTTGAAGTCACCAAATTATATAAGCCCCAACATAATGTATGTATTATATCTGCATAGTTTATCCATTTGGAGAGATGATTTTAAGGCATGCGCCCAAAAATGAGATAGGTCCAGACCTCGGGTGGACCACACCACTGAAAGCAATGGGGACAATGATGCCCACCATTGAAACCTTACTAGGGTCCCACCATGATGTTTATTTACCATCAACCCTGTTCATAAGAACACAAAGACCTGGATTAAGGGAAAACACAAATATTAGCTTGATCTGAAACTTGTATGGCCAGTGATAAGTTTTCAATAATAGTTTTCAGATAAATTACCAAACAAATTTTTCTGTTCTTATAAGTACTTCAATTCAGCACTTTAAGTTTTTAGTACTCAAATTAATTTTCAAGCTTAATTTTTCAGTTTACCAAACAGCACCTTAGTCCTCTAGTGCAATGACCGTTCTAACATCTAAAGAAGGTCAAGGTTCTATAGCCCCATGGTGATGTATTTAATATCATCTGCTTTGTCCATCCGTTTGGAGAGATCGTTTTAAAGTATGATCCCAAAAATGAGTCATATCCAAAGCTCAAGTGGACCACACCACAAAGGTAGTGGGGACAATGATTCTCACCATTAAAACTTTCCTAATGCCCAGCATGATGTTTATTCACCTAGATGAAGGGTAAAAAAAAATATCAGATTGATCCTAAACTTTTGTGACCCCAAGAAGGTTTCAATGGTAGACTAATCAATCTCCACTACTTTCGGCAATGTGGTCCGCTTGAGCTTTGGATCCATTTTTTTGTATAAAGCCTTACAAAGATCTCGCAAAATGAACAAACAGTTTGGATATAGCACATACCTCTTATTGGGGCCACAGAACTTGCTGACATCAATACACCAGCCAAGTCGGTGGTGTAGGGTTCACCAGCCAATTCGCTTCCATCCAAACATGGGGTGGAAAAATACAATTATTATGCAACATCATAGTCAAATTCTCACATATGAAATTTGATATGGCTTTTATGAGAGCTTTATTTGAATTTTCGCTTGTTATCCGAATCAAGACCCCAAGATGAAAATCATTAAAAAATTATGCTCCTGTGAAATCTTAGAAAATTATCTTTAGATAATCATCATAGTTTCCTTCCTTTCCTACCATCCAAACATGTCATTAAGGAGAAAAGCTAGTCAATTTTTTGTCAACGTTCTAACGTTCTTAACGCATGTTTGGATTGTGAGAGAAGAAAAGGAAAAAAAAAAAAGTGGGGTTCAATTGTTTGGACCTTCCGGTGATTACTAGGATAACAAAAGAAATAGTGATATTAAAAATAACAATTATTAGCTTTTCGCATGTACAAAAAATGAGGTGAAAATATGAGAGGAACGTTACTTGCTATCCAAACAAGACTTTCCAAAATAGAATCCATGGAAATCCTTCTTTGAATAATGCTCGGCGGATAATCACTGCACCTTTCTTTTTTTCTTTTTCCACAACCTAAAAAGGCCCATATGGGAGTTTTTGTTTTCATTCAATACCTTCAAATGATACCGAGTAATCCTCATTTGACTCCAAATAGCATAGAATCTATTTTCCATATCCAAGCTAATCCACAAAAAAATTGGTGAACCAATGTCACCCCCAAAAACTAGTTGATGAATCTTTCCAACTGTGGAAAGAAAATAACACGGCAATCTAACTATTGAGGTTTTCACATTTCGACGTGAATCCATGAAAACGTGCACAACAAAACCAAACACATGGATGGATTTCAATCCAAAAGAAACATGTTTCCATTTCCTTTGGATTCTATATCCGCTTTTTCCATACTACAAAAATAAACACGCCCTTAGATTCTTCCCCTTCTGAAGAAAATCAATGAACAGGACACGCAATTTTTCAGATTGAACTTGAAAATGTCTGGTTTTGGATTTCACAGCAAGACTTTCCTCTACATATATACACAAAAACCCAAAAGCCAACACCATAGCTCAAACACCCAATGATCATGCGGCCCACTTTCCCCACTATCGCCAATCAATCCTCGGCTGGTTCCATGGAATTTCCGAACACCATCCGTACGACCATTCGAACACAAAAACAGAGATGCAGAAATGAAAACAATAGTAAAGAAAGGGAACGCACCGAAGGAAACAAAACGAGATTCTATCTTCAGATCCAGGAATTGTCAAAGGCGGCAGACGTGATCGCCTGAGCGAATTCGGAGAAGCTGATCCGGCCGTCACCATCGGTGTCTGCCTCCTTGATCATCCCTGTCAGCTCCTCCACGGTAAGGGCGTGCCCGAGCTTGGCCATGGAGTGCGCCAGCTCCGCGGCTGTGATGTAACCGTTCCCATCGCGGTCGAATAACCGGAAGAGCTGCTTGAGCTGCTCTTCTGTGTAGGGAGATTTCGCGGGGAGCAGCTCCGGCGCGACCAGGGCTACGAACTCGGAGAATTCAACCAGACCGTTGCTGTTCTTATCAGCCTTCTGGATCAGGGCATCGAGCTGGTCCGTGCTCGGTTTCAGGCCAAGCGACCGGAGGAGCGACCCAAGCTCGAGCTGCGTCAGGCTGCCATCGTTGTTCCGGTCGAACGTACGGAAGATCTCGCGCAACTCGGCAATCTGCTCATCGTCAAGCTTCACCGGTTCGTCGCCCTCGCTCATTTCAATGGTCAGATTTTCTTCTCCCCTTTCAATCCGTCTCCTCCTGCAGACTTTTCAAGGATCCGGTCTTCGATTACTTCGGCTTGCAATCCTCTGCCACCTTCCTTGGCCGTATCTAAGAAATCCTGCTCGATTTTCCACCTTTTCTTCTTCCTTCTCTCAGAAAAACGATCTCTTCTAATTACCAAAATCCTTCATCCGACCGCATCGATCTGCAAGATCGTCAATCAACGACGCTTCAATCAGAAACAAAATATCTCCTTTTTGCTCCGTTTCTCACTCGATCAATCGATTTCCTCCTCTTTCTGGAGCTCTGCTCTTCAGATCTCGATCTCGATCTCGATCAGCACTGGTTCTGGATCTCGGATCTGGAAATCCAGCATCCCTCGTTTGATGGATCTTGTAAAATCACAGATTTTCAGGTCGGATGAAGGGGTTTGAAGAACCCGTCGGAGTTTTGCTAAAAAACGCGTGGGGGGTCGGTGTTTTGTTTCCTCGGGGAATTTTCTAACGAAGAAAATGGTCGACATCAGCGCCCGTCAATTCCCAACCCTTACCGTAACCCTAACCCTAGAAAAAAAATGGGACCCGCAAAGAAGCGCCGAAAGAAGCGGGAGATCCGTGATGGCCGCAGCACACGTCTTCCCTCGCCTTGGAGACTTCGTCAACCTATTCCTCTCCTGGAATTTTTCCGCCCGGTCTAGGACTCCTGCTAACTTGCGCCATGAGCGTTTCATGCGCCCGTCGACTCCGGTGCGGAAGTGGATTGCGTAAACTCAGTACGCAGTAAACAACTTTGGGGGTTCAACGTGGATGTATATGTCTTATCCACGCCGTCCATCCGTTTTGCCAGATTATTTTATTACATCATCCAGAAATTGAAGCATATAAAAAGCTCAAGTGGACCACACTACAGGAAACAGTGGGATAATGACGTCCACAGACATAGAAGAAAGGGAACATAAATATCAACTTGATCAAAAACTTTTGTAATGTTGTTCGCTTGAGTTTTGGATGTGCTTCGATGTGGACATGGATTGCGTCCTTCCCCATTATGGAGGCAAACCGTCTATACGGAGCTGTGGAGGGCCAACCGTGATGTATCTGTTGAACCAGGCATACGCTGAGGTCGGACACAGCAAATGATGAGCTTGGTTGCATTAAATGCCAGAGTCATCTTTGGTATGATCAACCCGAGCGTTGGATCTGACTACTAATGACTTAAAATGGACATAGAAAAGTGATGGACGGTGTGGATAAACATATACATCATGGTGGCTCCACCACAGCTCAGTAAGGTCGCTTTGCCTAGGAAGGACGCAATCCGCTTCCCTTCAATGTTGGGCTTATGCCCTAAAATAAGGGGTGAAACAGATGGACAGCGTCGATAAAACACACATCTTAGGTGAGCCCCAGCAGAGTTTACTCAATACCCCAGGGTACTGAGATACTTAGCACGCGATCGGCTTTCCTACTGTGCCTGTGTGTAGTGAGCGGATTAGGTGTTACTATCGGAGCTGAAAGTTGGGCGAGTTCAACCCGGCATTGGGTTGGGCTTGGCAGAAAGTATTAGATCCAATCTTGAGCCTGGGTCATGTAAACACCAACCTGCTAAAGCTTAGGTCAGACTTGGGTTGATGTCTCGGGTTGCCCAACCCAACCTATTCTATATACAAGTTATAATTTTATTATACTTTAGTTAAATAAACTTATTAATTTATATTACTTTAGTAAGTAAACTTATAATGTTTAAAATTTGATATGCTTGGGTGTTAAAGCAGTAATTATCCTATATTTTAGCTTATTTATTTAGAAAAGTTTAAACTTTTTAGAATAAATAATTACATACATAATTAATAAGGCTATAGGTATAAAAAACTAAGACGTGTGTTGAGCATAATAGACTAATGTAATAACAAAATATTAGCATGTCTCAACTCAATCAACCCTATGAAGTACACTTCGGTTGGCTTTGGGATGAGAATTCCCAACCTGAGGTTGGTTGGATTGGCATTGAGTTATAGGAACTTTGAATTGGGTTAGGGTTGAGTACCAACCCGCTAGATTTTTTGCCCTATTTACCATGGCAACAGCTTAGTGGGTGTTACCTGTACTGTAGAGCCCACCTTGATGATGTGCTGTATATCCACACTGTCCTACCAAAAATTATGCAGATCCAAATCTCAAGTGGGCCATACCTTACTATTAAAAATTCAAAAGGGTCCATCATAAGGTTTTCATAATGTTTATTTGCAATCAAACCTGTTAATAATGTCAAGAAGATCTGGAAGAAGGGAAATTAAAAATATCATATTGATTAAAAAAATTTGTGCCCCACAATTTTTTTTAATAGTTATGCATCACTGTTTCTATTGGTATGGTCCACCTGAGATTTGGATATTCTTATGATTTAGGATCCCATCCTTAAATGATAGGGAAAACAGATAGCCCGTTTAGATATATAACAAATACATCAATGTAGGCCCTACACAGTTGGGGTAACACCCACTAAGGTGTTACCTGTAACAGCTAATCCGCTCCCCTGTGTGTACGCGCAGTGCACATGTCAGGTATTGACCGGACTTAAAAGGCAATTTTTGAGAAGCTAATTAGGTGCGGCCCTGACCGTGGGCCCGCATTGATGCATTTATTCTATATCCACCCTATCCATCCGTCTTTGCCATATCATTTTAAGGCATGGGTCCATGTAGCATATTCAATTCTCAGCAACCTACCATAGGAAACAATGGTCATTGATTATTGGTGGGCCACAAAAGTTTCCGATTAAGCTGATATTGATTCTTTACTTTCATTTAGGTTTATGTGACCTTATCAGCGGGTTGGATAACAAACAAATATGACAGTGGGCCTTATGAAGTTTTTAATGGTAGGGCGTTCAATCACCACGATTTTCTACAGTGTGGTCCATCTAAGAATTGGATCTACTTCATTTTTGGTGCCATGCCCTCAAAACAATTTGGAGAAACAAAGGAAGGGTATGGATATAAAATACATACATCAAAGTAGCCCTACATAAGCCCGGTAGCACTTAATCATGAGACTTGTGTAATCAATTGAAAATTGCATGTCCGATATTGACTTAGAGTTAAATGGAAGCAGATTGTCCAGCGACCAGCTGTGGCTAGATTTGATTTGATTTGATTTGATTGGGCCACATAAAGTTTTTAAGGGATCTTCTCTTACAGAAGCATGTGGCTCAATCAAATCCTACCACATTGGGTTATCATGGAAGAGTCCAAACAACCTACATTTCAATTAAACTAGCTAGAGTGTTATGCACTAGGGTTGCATGTTGACCCAGCGCCAAAGTACCTCAATAATATTGGGATGTGGCAGGATTTGTTGAATGAAGTCTTCCATTGAGCCGTTCCGGGGGTTATTGGTTGTCTGATTGCTGTGGTTGATCAATTGAAACTACTTCGGATGAGAAAGTTGGTCTTTGGACACTTGGAGGATTTCAGTCTATGGAAACTCGCATAAATTCTAAGCTTGCTCGCTAGACATATTTAGCCGAGTTCGGTCGACAGAACTTTCAGGCCAATTGACTTACAGCTAAGCATTATTTAGTGCAGTTTTGCATGTTTTATTTTTATTTCTGATTTAATGCTATATAAGCGGGTGTAATCAAAATTAACATTTAACACTTGTTTCTAAACATGCGTAGAGAATTATGGGAGGAGAAAAGCTAATGTTTTCTCTTTGGGATTGATTTGTAAGTGTTCTTCATCTCTTATACTTCCGTTTTTTATAATGATTTGTTTTGTGATATGGTTTTTTTCCATAAGGATTTTTCTACGTAAAATTCATTTATCTTATGTTGCTGAATTTACTTGGTGCGATTGTAATTTCTTTATTTAATTCTATTATGGATTGCCTCTACAGTCCTAACAAGATTTGATTGGGCCACCTGCTCTCATAGACGGTGTCATGCAAAGCATTGCTTGAAATTTGTTTGGTCAAGTACAGCTGGCTCCATAGCTAACATCAGCACGTGGTGCAGTTAAATCCTACCACATCCCAATACCTTAGTCACCCTGGAAAAATTTATGTGCAACTGTGATGTAGAGGTCACCACCCAATCTGCATCCAGCTGTGAAACCCACACTCTCTCTCTCTCCATCAAAGTCAGAAAATTAGATACCTAGGCATATACCATGTGCTATTTAGAATAGGGCCCACCACATATGAGGAAAACTTTGACATGGTGGAGAAGAGGTATTTAATAATTAATTGGACGTTGCATTTGATGGCATGCCACTACTTAAGGTTAAACTGTGGAAATTATGCTCTAAGGTTACATGCAGGATGAAACGAAAGCTAGGATTTGTTTAAATAATTTTGATTTTGAGGTTATGATTTAACCGTGGTGTTTTACAATTTATAATTTAGACTTAAGCTCATGTGTGCCACTTTGTCCTAAGATCGAGTGTGTTGGTTTGAATTTTTTAAGAATTATTTTTGAAAAAAAATATTTATATATTAAAAAATTTTAATGGGCCAAAGTTAGCAAAGATTGAAATCATTTAATCAAATGTAGATAAGCCTCTGTTACGATTGAAGTGTTGGGATTTGTATACTGCACATAGTACGGAATCATATGTATCCAGTTAAATATGATCAGATAAACAATTTAAGATGAGAAGGTGAGAGACTAGGATGAATCTTTTTTTTTTTTTTTTTTGTGAATTTCTGAATTTTGCGTTGATGTCATCATATAAGGAGGATTATAGTTTCAAAGATCTCATACTGGTCTACTTGATTAAAGAGTGTAGATAAGATTTTATTATGGGGTGGAAGTGAATATATAATGTTTTCTGAATCAGTCTCTTATTGAAATTTATTTAAGATAAAAGTATATAAATATAAGTGTAAAAACACTTTCCTCTCTCTCTCTTCTTAAGCCCCAACTTGGGAGAAATGTTTCCCCTCTTAGAAATTGTAGTCCACCACATCACTTAATCTGATGGGCTTTTTCCACTTCTGTACATGTTTTTGGGTTGCCTATTCGAAATAATTCTATTTCTAAAAGTTTTAAAATTAACATATTTTTGATATTTCCTTTAATAGCTCCTGGCCAGATAAAGGGAAAATACAAATTCAGCTTGATCGAAAACTTTCTAGGCGCAAGAATGTTTTAATGGGGGTGTTAAATCTCAATATTCTTGGGCGTGGCCCACTTGGATTTTGAACCTACCTCTCTATTGATCACAGAGCATCACATGTTGATCGAAAGCTTGAGACCCAAGAATGTTTCAATGGTGGGTGTTAAATCTCAATATTTTTGTGCGTGGCCCACTTGGGTTTTGAATCTACCTCCCCTATTTGATCTCACAGCTTCATGTGTGCTTTTGCAAAGGATATCCGATGTATGTAGCTTTGGAAGGTTAGCCAATTCGTCTTCACCATTTAGTTTTTTTTTTTTTAATTTATTTATTTTTATCGTTTGAAGCCGTGATTGCTATATTACTAATTTTTTTTAGACTGAATTTAAGCAGGCCACTGCCTGATTAGTGGCATGGATGTTTCACACGTGTTCCTTGCTATCATGTGCAAGGTTAGTGCATTGGAGTGAGTACATTATCCAATCCACTCTCCGTGGATGGGAGGGAGCGGATTGCCTGTGAACCCGGGCACAGAAATATCTCTGTGCCCGGGGCTGTGTGGGGTCCACTGATATGTCCATGACAAATCCACTCCTTAAATCTGTTTTTGAAGACTGACAATAGGACGGTATTCTAAACATCAGTGAGATCCAAAACTCAGGTGGGCCACACCAAAAGAAAGGTGGGTTCAGCAACGTCCACCGTTGAAACCTTTGTGGATATGAACATTATGTTTATATGCCATCCAAACCGTTCATAGAATTACTACAACTCAAATAAACGGTAGGGACAAATATCATCCTAATACAAAATTTTTATCACCGCCGGGAATTCAATCCCTACTGTTTCGTGTGGAATGGACCACATAACTCGTGGATCTTCCTGATGTTTAGCATCTGATCCTATTATGGTCTTTCAAAACAGATTAACGGAGTGGATTTATTAGGTACATCTCTATGGGCCCCACATAGCCCTGGTAACAGCCCAGGGTCACAGACAATCGGCTCCCTGGATAGGAAACAGGTTGCGCTTTCAACGACCGTAATTAGTGGAAGAGCTGTCAGGCAACTAAACTGCTAGATCGACTCGCGCGAGTAGAAATTTAACAAGCGAATCGCGGCAAATGTACCTATGTGGAGGGTGAGCAAAGGATCCAGGCCATTGATCAGGCATGGCACACCATCAACGAGCTCAATTTGCAAATGAGGACGGTTTACTCACTCGTAAGGACAGCCACACGTATGCCAAAGAGAGTGATCCTCGTGGAAAAGATGATTTACAGTTCATATCCAATGTCCGCATAGGGCCCATCTGCAACAGGTGTTGAAACTCGGTACATGTCCTACGAATCGGAAGAAAATGAAAGGGGGAGACGAAACGAGGATTAGCGGTTCATGCTTATGCACGGACACTAGCTTACTTTCCATTGAGATGAATATAGGCCATGCGTCACAAGGATATGAGATCCAAGCCGCTGAAAACTTTGGATCATACCTTCTTCTAAATCATTGAGCTCTAATAAAAAAAAATAAAAAAAAAGGATCAAAGGCCCACAGGTCAGCATCAAGATAATCCATTGGCAATCAATTGTTTGCTATGGTGCCATCCACCTGATGAGTGTATCTACCCTAATATCTTCAATGGTGGGCCTACAATTTCAGCGGCTTGGATGTTGTGTAAACATGATATTATGCTTTCAATTCATGAGATGGCTAGAAATCACCTTACATTATGTGGATCTCTTACGTATTGTTAATGGGGCTATTTATAGGTTGGTGGGCCCATCACAATGGTGAAAATAAAAATGTTAACAGTAACTAGGAAGTGGGACCCAAAGAGATTATTGGATTACATTTGTAAGTAAGGGCATCTCTCAAAGAGAGAGGTCCTCCAAAAATACGCGTATGCCGCTTTGAGTGGCGAGCACACGGTATTCTTTAGTAAAAGGCGAAAGAATAGTTCGATCTGTGCTCACCACACGGCTGCGTGAATGCTACACTCCAATGTTCATCTATTTTTCTAAGAGATGGGTGAATATGCATATGCTATGATTCGTCCGATGTGGGACTAAGCTCTTCTCTCCTCCAAAGATGAATATAATAATCTCTATTTCTGCTCTACACACATTGGTTAGCGCTTGCAGAAACTTTGGCATGCGATGGGTAGAAACATGCTTTTGGAAATGCTTCCAAGGCTACCTTGCTCATGACCTTCAACAACAATTACTCAACAGCGGACTCATTGCATACAAGGCTTAGTAATGGTCATTATGGGCCCATAATCGATGCAGGGCTGTGATTGTCTGATGTGGGGCTGAATACATTTTCTTCCTTTGAAAAAAATTTCACGGGTGGCCATAAAACTAGCTGTTATGGCTATTACCGGTATTGCATACCCTCGTTGGGCCTCCTACTACTAATATTGTTATTTGCACTGTAAGATAGTTATTGTTCATGGGCATATATTTGGATCAAGTCCTATAGTACTCATACCTGGGCTAATCAGGTTCTGGTCTTCCTAGGTCCGAGTCTAGATTTTAAAGACCCAGACTCAGTTCGGAAGAAATGCATTTAAATGGTTGGCCCACCCAATAGAAGAGTTATCTCACACACGTGCCATTTTTGAAATGTTGGTGGCGCATAAACGGGTTCTCTTGTATGTGGATGGCTTAGGAAATCTCTCTCTCTCTCTCGTCTAATTTGGACCTGACTCAGACGTGAGTAAACCCTATTCTATCCAAGTTTAGCTGGACCTTTTTACATGGATCTGACCAAAACTAGGCTATACCTGATTTTTTTCAGGTCTGATAAATGGGACTTGGGTCCATTAAAATTGGGTCAGGAACATTGGGCACCTTTTCTTTTATTTTTATCACATGCACTCATACACCCCACACATGCCTCGGCACTCACACCACAATGGTGCTTGAACCCATGACCTCATGTTAAAATTCTTGTGAGTCTACCACTGAGCCATAGGGTCACAGGTAGGTCCATTGGGCACCTACAGGTACCCATTGACAACTCTAGCAACAAAATGCTAAGTGGGTTCATTGCACGCGACATCCAATATTCTATCCAACATTTGTGATGGCCTTAAGTTAGGGAGTGAGCTAAAAATAGAAGACCCAAGTAAGCCATGCCACAAGAAAATATGGGATAGGATGCCCATCGCTAAAACCTTCCTAAGGCACGCTGGAAGTTTATATGCCATCCATCTATTTTGCCATCTCATTTTAGAGCATGAGCCCAAAAATGAAGTAGATGAAAAGCTCATGCAGACCGCCCCACAAGAAACAGTAGTGATTGAACACCCACTGTGGAAAACTTCCTGAGGCCACATCAACTTTGGATCAAGCAGATAGACCTTATCAACTGGTTAGATGGAAAATAAACATTACAATGGAGCCTAAGGAAAGTATCTACGTGTCAATACCTCAATTGTTGGCTGCAGTGTCATCCACTTGAGTTTTGGATTTGCTTCACTCTTGGGCTCATCGCCTAAAACAGGCTAATGGACAGCATTGATATAAAATAATTACACCACGCTGGGCCCCCACAGCACCCAACACCATGAAGCTGGGTGTTGCAGTCACCACCCAATCTGTATTCCTTACTTTTCAGTTCATGTCCAAACATGATTTGACGCAAATAATGGACGAAGTGGATTTGACACACACCAGAGTGGGCCCACAGCTTTTGTTGGACGGCTTGCAAGAAAGTCTTGTCCAACAGGGGTACACGACCGGCAACAACCCTGGTTTTTTTAGGACCGTCTTGTCTTGAGGTGGGTCCATGCTCTTTCTAAAGATTCTAGGGAGCGCAGTTTCAGTGGATTCACCAAGATGTATGTTCCTTATATCCAGGCTATCTATCTGTTTTGAAAACTTATTTTAAGGCATTATACCATAAATGAAGCAGATCCAAATCTCCGGTGGACCATAATACAGGAAACAGTGGTAATCAACCGTTAAAAACTTCACATGAGACACAAAAGCTTTGGATCAACCTGATATTTGTGTGGTCTCTTCATCCAGGTCTTTGTGACCTTATCAACAGGTTGGATGGAAAATAAACATTCCGGTGGCCCGTGAAGTTTTTAGTGGTGAGGATTCAATCAAGACTGTTTCATGTGGTATGGTCTCCTAAGATTTAGATATGCTTCATTTTGGGGGGGTCATGCCATAAAATGAGCTGCCTAAATGGATGGATAGTGTGGATGTAAGGAACATACATCATAGGTAAGCCCCACTGCTAGGTATCAACCGACCTTGGGGCATTCGGGCATCCACCCAAGCCGCTCCCTATTTTCCGCGGGAGTGGATTAGTTGAGACCCCATATCCATATAGGGTGGTTGAACTTCGAATAGAAGTTCAAACCAAACCAAGCCTCAAAGTCAGTTTAAAAAAACAAACCAAGCTCAAACCAGGGCAGCATCGGCTCGACTCGGCTCGGGTCAACTTGGAGCTCAGTTTGATTCAGCTCGTAGATTATAAGCAGATTGTTTCCTGTGATGTGATCTACTAATCTTTGGATATGATTTAATTTTAGAATCATGTCTTAAAATGAAATGTGAAAATCGATGGACGGTGTGGATAATACACATATATGACAGCATAGATAATACATAATACATATACATGAATGCACATTGTTTCTTCACACGTATAAAGTTATGCTTGTGTTTGAAAAAGGCTTTTACATGTCTCTTTTGAAGTTTTACTCTTCTAGAGGGCATTAAACATCATGTAATAATTAATAAGATACTCTGTTTGTGTGTGTATTTTATTTTTGACCTTTTTAATTCTTTTTCATTTAAACAAACAAAAGAGCTGCCACCTGTTTGAACTCGGCCCAACTTGGTTTGAAATTTTTTACCAAACCAATCTTGGCTTGAACTAATACTTTTGGAGCGAACCAAACTCGGGCCGCATTGGTTGGGCCGATCCACAAACAGGGGTGGTACAAAAACAAGTCAAACCAAACGAGGGCTAACTCGGCCGATTCGAATGGTTGCCCACCTCTAGTTGAGACCCTTACTGTGGGGCCGAGTGTGATGTATTTGACTACATCCACACCGTCCATCTGTTTTGAAAACTTATTCTAGAGCATGATCACAAAAAATGAAGCAAATATAAATCTCAAGTGGACCATAATACAAGAAACATTGGTAATTAACCATTAAAAAGTTCCCGTGGGCCACAAAAGTCTTGGAGCAAGCTGATATTTGTATGGTCTCTTCATTCATATCTCCATGACCTTATCAACAAGTTGGATAGAATATAAGTATTCCGGTGGCCCGCGTGGAGTTTTTAATGGTGAGGATTCAATCACTACTGTTTCCTATGGTATGGTCCATATAAGATTAAGATCTTCTTCAATTTTGGTATCATGCCCTAAAATAAACTTTTCTTCAAGTTTGGGATCATGCCCTAAAATGAGCTTTCAAATCAGTTGAACGGTGTGGATTTAAGGCAGATACATCATGGTGAGCCCCACAGTCCAATCTACCTCGGTGGCCCACTGTGGTGAGCCCCACGGTCCAATCTACCTCGGTGGCCCACTGATGTATTTGACTACATCCACACCGTCCATCCATCCGTATTGGTCTCTTCATCTAGGTGTTTGTGACCCTCTCAACAGGTTGGGATGGAATCCGTAAAGATTTTAATGGTTGGGATGCAATCACGACTGTTTCCTCTGGTGTGGGCCATCATTTTACGGTGCATAAAATAAGACAAGCAGTACTAAGTATATACCTTCCACACATTTTTGTAGTTCAGATTATTTCTGGGAGTAGTTCAGATTATTTCTGGGAGTTATCCAGCTAAACAATTGGTTAAGGATTTGGTAGGGACCTATCTCAAAGAGAGAATGGTCCTCCAAAAATAGGCGTATGCCGCTGTGGGTGGCGAGCACACGGTATTCTTTAGTAAAAGGCGAAAGAATAGTTCGCTCTGTGCTCACCACACGGCTGCGTGCCTTTAACACTTCCCTCCGTCGGATTCTTGTATGGGCTAGATATTCAGAGATTCTTCATCTTATCCGATGTGGGACGGGATTCGCATATATCATTTCAGTTATGAAGTGAGGTGAAGTGAATGAGCTTTCAATAACGATGGACGGCGCGGATGTAGTCACATACATCACAATGGGCCCACAGTCGGGGGTCCCACCCTGGATCCTAGGTCTCGTGCAGGTGGGACCCCGACTGTATGAGACCAGTCACCGGCTTCTGTACAAGCGTCCTCCCGTTACAGAACTGCCAAGGCTATTTGCTTGATGAGAGATCTGGACCGTGATTCGGGAGAAGTTTATCAGGTGGGGCCCACTTTAGAGATGCTTCGCCCGAAATTAAGTCCACTGTGACTCAGCAATCAGTCATCTCGACGACTGGACGTGATTGGCACGGAAGCGGATTGCGTCCTGCCCCCGGCTTGTACGGACTCGGTACAGGCAGTGGCTCGGTGGGGCCCACCGTGATGTATGTGTATCATCCACGCCATTCATCCATTTTTCCAGATCATTTTATGGTATTTCCCAAAAAATGAGGCAGATCCAAGGCTCAAGTGAACAACACTACAGGAAGAAGCCATGATAATGACAGCTACCATTGAAACCTTCCTAGGGGTCCACCGTGACGTCTATTTGCCATCCAACCTGTTCATAAGCTCACGTAGAAGGAAAAACCAAATATCAGCTTGATTAAAACTTATGAGGCTTCCAAGAAGTCTTTAATGATGAACGTTCAATCCCCATCGTGTAGTCCACTTGAGCCGATCTACCTATTTGTTTTTTATCATGCCCTAAAATGGTCTAAAAAAAATGAATGGACGGCATGAATAAAACTCATACATCAAGGTGGACCCACCACAGAGCTCATGCCTGGACTAGTCCGTCCATGCGAGGGCAGGACACAATCCGCTTCCTCTTTGGCACCAAAAAATGATCCCAGCCTTTGTCTTGGTTCCATACGAAGTTTCCTTTATTGTCATTGTCAGCCGTCCATTTGTCTCGATTCCATGGGAATTTGTGGTGCATGGGCTGTCTAGAACGGGCGCGGATTTCCTGCGAAAGCCTTGCGCAAGGAAGTTCCTGGCTGGGAACTAAGGTGGGGCCAGAGTGATTTTTTTTTTTTTGATAAATCCACCCCGTCCATCCGTTTTGGGAGCTCATTTTAGCACATGAGAGCAAAAATGAACCGGATCCGAGACTCAAGTGGGCTGAAAACGTGAGGATTGGACTTCCACAGTTGAAATATTTGTGGAGCCACATGAGTTTCGAATCAGGATAATATTTGTGTTTCCAGTTCATCCCAGTAGTAGTGACGTTATGAACTGTGGACCCAGGGAGGTTTTAACGGTAGTAATTTACCTACTCAGCTTTTCTTTAGTGAGGCCTGTTATGTGATAATTTCTCATAGCCGACCCGAGGACAAAAGACCTCGGAAAAATATATCAAGTTGAAGGCTTGAGCTGACGACTTCGCCTTCTCCGAGGTCAGATCGGATCGTGCCCAATCTGACGGGCAGACGGAAGCCGAACTCATCCCCTCCTCACACGATCTATAAATGAGGGCGCATCCCTTCAAGATCGGAACCGTCCGAAAAATCAGAACGACCCGAGATTCCCGCTCGGATTCCCGGGCAAGGGGCAAGATATATGCCGTGATCTCAGCTCAATAACCTTCTAATCAATACCTACAAATAAGGAGATTGATGCCAATTACAGGTACACACGAATCTCTACTGAAAGTAATCTTACGACTCTCAAAGGCCATTACTGATTTAGGCATCGGAGGGTCCACGGCTGGATCCCAGCCACCCCCTTTACCGTTTTCTGTGGTGTTTTACAGAATCAACGCCAAGCCGCTGATCCGAACACCTCCTCCGATTCCACCGAAGGATATCTTCAGCGACGATCTGTTCCTACGTATACGAATCCTATCACCTCGTCTGTTGACCAGAAATCGGCATCAACAGATTGGTGCCGTCTGTGGGAACGACAACAAAAATAATTTCTTACAGAATCCTTCGTTCAAAACTAAGAGCCGATGGCCGGTGGGAGAGGCAATAGGAAGGGGAAAGCCCCTGTGAATGATGAGCTTTCCTACGAGCATCATTCTGAAGATGAAGCACCTGCTCGCAATACTCCAATACTTCACCTCGGCAGTTCGTCACACCGCCTCAATCTTCTAAGTGGACGGCAGAGGTCCCGAAATCGCGGGACCAGACTGTCCACACTAGAAGAGTAGGTGGGAGGCGTTGCAGAATAATTTGGTGGAGTAGATAGATGCTTCGAGCGCGTGGACGGGAAATTGGATGAAATTACAGCCTTGCTGAATAGTCTAGTTCGACCCGCACCTATCCTTGAAACCAACCCCGAACCTCAGCCACCTCAGCAAAGTTCTCATCCACCACGCTCACTCTCAAATCATCCACGACCCTGACGAAGATGAAGTTGCGAGCCGAGCCTCAGCCTCGAGAGTTCGAGCGGCCACGGAACTTCCTTCAAGTGACCTGAGGCATAGAATAGAAGAAAGACGATCCGCTAGAGCTAGTCAAAATCAAGGTCGGGTGGACGATAATATCACTCCCCTCGAAGCCGAGCTTAAAGAGCTTCGGGAGAGGATCGGATGATATCCAGCGAGCGTAACTTGCCCGAGCACCGACAGCAGCAGATGTTCTAGTAGACTCATCTGAGTCTCCGTTTACCGACGAAATCCGCAGCGAGCCTCTCCCGAAAAGCTTTAAAATACCCCAGCTCAAGCAATATTCCAGGATAGGAGACCCGGCAGAGCACCTTGAGAACTTCAAGGTCCGAATGGAACTCCATGGGGTTAATGGCCACATTATGTGTAAAGCCTTCCCGTTATCTTTGACTAGTTCGGCCTGGACGTGGTTCCGCAATTTAAAACCGAAGTCCATCTCTTCTTTCACCGAGCTGAGCAGGGCATTTGCAACTCAGTTCATCGGAAGCACTGACCCAAGGAAGCATTCGACACACCTCGCCGCAGTCAAACAGAAAGATAACGAATCGTTGAAAGATTACCTCTCGCGATTCAACGCTGAAGCGGTTCAGGTGGAGAACCTATCCCAAGACGTATTGCTACATACGATGATAGGAGGATTGCGTGATGAGAAGTTCCTCTAGTCAGTAGGGGAACAGCCCCCTCAGTCGGTTGCTGAATTCCTCGACCGAGCTGCGAAACATATAAACGTAGAAGAGCTGGTAAACGCTCAGGGGTCGTCTCATAAGAGGAAAGAACGCAAAGAGGAAAGCAGCGCTAAAAGGCATCGTGCAGATCACCGATCGCCGACCTCAAACGCTAATCCACGCGGAGCCAAAACTTCGGCTCCAAAATTCGAGAAATACACTCCGCTCAAGACGACCATCGAACAAATATTCCTAGCCGAGAAGAACAGACAGGCATTTGGACGACCAGCAAAGATAAAAACTGACCCCGACAGAAGATCAAAATCCAAATACTGTTTATACCATAAATATCATGGTCATAACGCGGTGGATTGTTTCGACCTGAAGCGACAGATAGAAACACTCATCCGACAAGGGTTCTTGAAAGAATATATCGCCCAACGTCCTGACGACGACAGAACTACGGGTCGGGAAGAAAGAGGGGAGCCGATCGACAACAATCCTATGGAAGAGATCCATGTGATCTTCGGCGGACCTACCACTGGAGATTCTGGCAACGCCCGCAAATCCTATGCTCGTCAAGCACGAACATCCGAGCCAGCTTTGCAGGTGAATCTAACCAGCAGACCCACAAAAATTCCAAAGGTCGCCCAGCATATGATATCTTTCTCCGAAGAAGATGCTAGAGGAATAATACATCCGCACGACGACTCTCTGGTAGTATCAATGGTAGTCGCAAACAAAAAACTCCACAGGATGATGGTGGATACAGGGAGCTCGGTCGACATAATATACGCCTCAGCGTTTGACAAGATGAAGATTGATCGATCTAGATTAAAATCGGTCAAAACAGCCCTGACTGGGTTCACAGGAGATTGTATCATGCCTGAAGGGGAAATAACCCTACCGGTCACCGCAGGGGAGGAGCCGAACCAGAAAATGATCATGGTCGACTTTTTGGTCGTTAACACTCCATCGGCTTACAACGCGATCATCGGCCTGCCCATCATATGAGCTCTAAAGGCCGGCATCTCCATCTATCATCTGGCCATGAAGTTCGAAGCCGAAGATGGAGTCGGTGTGGTTCGAGGTGACCAGCAAGAGGCTCGTCGATGTTATGAGCTGACCTTGAACGGAAAAAGCAAAAACCTGATATCCGCTATCTCACATGCAGCCCCCCTGGATCCCCGGGAAGAAACGAAAGAGCGCGGATCACCAGCTAAAGAGTTGATAGAGGTCCCTTTATCAGAAGAGGACCCGAGTTTGGTCGTCAAAATCGGATCTCAACTGAATGACGACATCCAGACGAAGATGATCGCCTTTCTGAAAGAGAACGCCGACGCCTTCGCATGGTCTCATCGAAACATGCCTGGAATAAATCCCGAGGTAATGGTCCACCGACTCAACGTGGACCCGTCCTTCAAGCCGGTTCGTCAAAAAAGACGAGCCTTCAACACAGAAAGATATGCCGCAATTGAAGAAGAAGTGAAGAAATTGCGTCAAGCAGGTTTCATTCAGGAAGTCCGCTATTCTGACTAGCTCGCCAATGTCGTCCTCGTCAAAAAAGCCAATGGGAAGTGGAGGGTTTGCATCGACTACACCGATCTCAACAAAGCCTGCCCGAAGGACAGCTTCCCGTTACCCAGAACAGATCAGCTCGTAGATGCGACCTCGGGCCACGAGCTTCTCAGTTTCATGGACGCTTACTTCGGGTACAATCAAATCCAGATGCATGCTCCCGATAGGCAAAAAACGGCGTTTATCACGAACCGAGGGCTGTATTGTTACAAGGTGATGCCTTTCGGATTGAAGAACGCCGGAGCGACATACCAGCGTTTGGTCAACAAAATGTTTGCAGAGCACATCGGCAAAACCATGGAAGTTTACGTGGACGATATGCTCGTAAAAAGTCTGAAGTCAGAGGACCATGTCAACGACTTCCGCGTTATGTTCGGAATTTTGAAAAAATACGGGATGAAACTCAATCCCGGAAAATGCGCCTTCGGAGTAAGATCGAGAAAATTCCTCGGGTTTATTGTAAATCAAAGAGGTATTGAAGCCAATCCCGAAAAGATCCGTGCATTGACTGAGATGAGTTCGCCATCCACCGTGAAAGAAATACAAAGCCTTACGGGACGGGTCGCCGCACTCAACAGATTTGTTTCCAGGGCTACAGACCGATGCCTCCCGTTCTTCAAGCAACTTCGCAAGTTCAACGAGATGACCTGGATGCCAGAGTGTGAACAAGCCTTCCAGGATCTAAAGGCATACCTCGGCTCACCTCCGCTGTTGTCCAAGCCCGAGCAAGGGGAAGAGCTACTACTGTATCTGGTCGTCTCTTCGGCGGCAGTAAGTTCGGCTCTCATCCGCGATGACCAAGGTGTACAAAGACCGATATACTACATCAGCAAAGCTCTCCTGGATGCAGAGACCCGTTATCCTAGCCTAGAAAAACTGGCTCTGGCTCTGATTACAACGGCAAGGAAATTACGCCCTTATTTCCAAGCACACCCAATAGTGGTACTGACGGACCAGCCACTGAGGCAAATATTACAGAAGCCGGAAGCTTCGGGTCGCTTGGCACGGTGGGCCATCGAGCTCGGAGAATTCGACATCCAATATCGACCCTGCATGGCGATTAAGGGGCAGGCTGTGGCCAATTTTATCGCCGAGCTTACCGACTACTCCGATCCCGGAACCGGTGCTTCTTTCACGGAAGACATGACAGAGTCGAATCCAACAGAAGAATCGAATTGGTCGCTGCATGTCGACGGTTCGTCAAATTCGCAAGGATGCGGAGCGGGGATAATCTTAACCTCCCGTGACGGCATAAAAGTCCAGTATGCCCTACGATTCGGTTTCAAAGCTTCCAACAACGAAGCCGAGTATGAAGCTCTTCTCGCCGGATTACGGCTAGCCTCAGCGATCGGAATCCGAAGCATCACGGCATACAGCGACTCGCAATTGGTCGTGGGTCAAGCAACATTGGAATACCAAGTGAAGGGAAAAACGATGTCCGCGTACCTGCAAAAATATCATGAGTTGTCTGCTCAGTTCGATCGTTGCGAAGTTGTCCGAGTACCGAGGAATCACAATACCCATGCGGACTCCCTCGCTAAACTAGCGTTGGCAGGAGACGACGAGCTGGGACGGATCGTTCCCATTGAATTCCTCCCCCAAAGAAGTATCGCGGACGAAGTTAAGAATGAGGTATGCGCTGTTTCAACTGAGCCAGATTGGAGAGACCCTATCATCCGTTTCCTACGAAAGAACACGCTGCCCACGGACAGAAACGAGGCAAGACGAATTCAATATAGGTCAGTTCGGTACGTGTTGATCGACGATGTGTTGTACAAGAAGGGTCTCTCGCTGCCATATCTCCGCTGCCTCGGACCAAATGAAGCAGACTACGTCCTGAAGGAAATCCATTCCGGTGTATGTGGAAATCACTCTGGGAGTAGGGCGTTAGCACAGAAAGCAATTCGCCAGGGTTATTACTGGCCGACGATCCAAAAGGACGCCCGTGAGATCGTCAAACGATGCGATAAATGTCAGAAGTTCGCACCAGTGCCTCATTCACCTCCCGAAGAACTCACTCCTATGTCCGGACCGTGGCCCTTCGCGCAGTGGGGGGTCGATATCATTGGCCCTCTCCCTACGGGCAAGGGACAGGTCAAATATGCAATCGTGGCCGTCGATTATTTTACGAAATGGGTCGAGGCAGAACCACTTGCAAAAATCACCGAGAAGAAAACGACAGACTTCATCTGGAAGTCGATCGTATGTCGGTTCGGTGTCCCGAACACCATCATCACCGACAATGGGCCTCAGTTCGATAATGCGAAATATAGAGAATTTTGCCAGAACTTGAGCATAAAGAATGTGTATTCATCTCCTCATCATCCCCAAGCCAACGGTCAAGTCGAAGCCATCAATAAGATTATCAAGAATCATCTGAAGACTAAACTCGGCGAATTCAAGGGAGCCTGGGCTGAACAACTCCCCGAAGTATTATGGGCATACCGAACCACAGCTCGGTCAACAACAGGAGAATCCCCATTTTTATTAGCCTTCGGGGCGGAGGCCGTGGTCCCAGTTGAAGTAGGGCTACCGAATAACCGTACCAGTAATTACCGACCCGATCAGAATCAGGACGAGCTTCGAACAAACCTCGATCTGCTCGACGAAGTCAGAGAAACCTCCCAAGTTCGGATCGCAGCCTATCAACAGCGCGTTGCTAGATTCTACAATTCCCGGGTGAAAGAAAGACGGTTCAGAGTGGGAGATCTTGTCCTACGGTGGAACGTACGGGAGAAGAAGGATAAGATTGCGAGCACATTCAATCCGAACTGGATTGGACCCTACAAAGTTATTAAAACAGTTCGGATCGGAACTTATTGGCTCGAAGATATGCAAGGTCGTGCCCTGCCCCATCCGTGGAATGCGGAACACTTGAAAATCTATTATCAATAAAAGCTAAGTATTTGTTCTTCACCTTCCTGTCAAGAAATTTAAGATACGAGCAGAGGATAATTTCGTCCATAGCCGTATCCATGCTCAGTGGACGCCACCCTGAAGCATATTCCAAAATTAAGGTCGGTCCCACAGTTTTAACTGAGACCGACCAGCATTTTCGCATAACCTAAGTACTTCAGTTCCGACTTTAATTGCTCGGATGCGAAGCGAATGGGTAACTTCAGCGAAAACAAATAAAAAAAAAATTCTGACAAAGTACTCAACAGATCAGAAAAAAGGTAATTCTTTTATAAGACCCTAAAAAAGGTCAGGATTACATATAGCGTTTGTTACTCTATGTCCTAATAAACGGGCTACAAAAAGAAACAAACAACAAAAGAATCCTAAGGAGTAGGGTCAACAGCTGGCTCAGCAGGGGCTGCGGGGTCTTCTTCCTCCACTTCGGAATCCAGAAATGAAAGGTCCAAGTCCGGATGATGTTCTTGAACGGTCATCCGACACTTCTCGTAGCCGAAGTTGAACGCTTCGTCGGCCTCGGCGACCTTCACTTCCAACTCCGCCTTGGTCGTCTCCAACTCAGACCGCGCAGATCCCTCAGAGGCCTTCAGCTCCTCCACCCGGATGATGAGCTCGGCTTCAGCTCTTTCTTTATTGGAGAGCTCGGCTTAGAGAGCGGCGATCTCCCGTTCCCGAGCCTCTAAGGCTTTTGCAGCCTCTTCTCCGAACTTCCTGGCCTCGTCCAAGGAATGCTTGGAGGCTGTCAGCATACCCTCGAGGCCGGAGATAGTACCCTTGTCCCGGGTGATCTCAGTCCCGGAGCAACTGGCAACCATAAGCCACCTACACAAACAAGTAATGAGTAAGTGTATGAAATACTTAACTTAGCTATTTTTATAGCATGATGGTATTAAACCTTACCTTGGTGCTGAAGACCTAGGGCTGTAAATGGTCGGGTTCGGGGCGGGTTTAACCAAAACCAGACCCGCCCATTTACTAAACGGGTCTGGGTCCAAATTTTAGACCCAGACCCTTTTACTAAATGGGCGGGTCCGGGTCGGGTCCCAATCAGCCCATCAGACCCATTTATAAATGGGTCCGGGTCTGGTAGAGGGAGATCCACCCAGACCCATTTATAAATTGGCCGGGTCCTAATGGGTCCGGGTCTGGATCAAGTATGCAGGCATTTTACAAGGCTTAAAACCGGGTATGGACGGGTCTGGGCTGGACGGGTCCCTTGTAACATAGACCAAACCCGTCCACTTACTAAATGGGTTTGGGTCGGGTCGGGTCGGGCCTAAAATAAAGGAAACCAGACCCAAACCCGTTTAACAAATGGGTCTATTCTAGGACCCAGACCCATACCATTTAATAAATGGGTCGGGTCTGGGTCGGGTCTAAATGGGTTGGGTCCGGGTACCCCATCGGGTCCACTGACCCATTTACAGCCCTATGAAGACCCCCATCGTGTTGAGTAGAGACAGAGCCGGGGACTTTGCCATTGTGTCCACTTCAGCCTCCGGGACCGCTCTATACGCCCATTTGCACAAATTGTACAAATGTGGCGGCATTTCCGGCCCGCGGCGGATGGCAGCGGAAGATTGAGCTGAAGTGGCTGGGGCAGATGGCTCTGATTGGCCGACCTCGGTGCCCTCCACCAAGTCTATGACTTGAGTAGGAGGTGGTTGAGACACCGCAGGGGGTTCGGCCGGCCCGACCTCAGTCACGGGCAATTCAGGAGTTGTGAGTGGTGGAGCATCATCCACCGGGAGGGTAGAAGGGCGTGCTCGGGGACGCCTCGTCGCCACTTTTTGCCGCTTCTTCTCCCGGAGTTGTTCTTTTTCCTCAGCCGTCATGGTTGACATCTTCCTTCGGGAAGTTGGGGCAGACATACCTGAGGAAGACAAAGCAACATGTTAAATTGTTAAATAAAGTACAAAGTACAAAGGTAAATCCGAACTGTTCAGTACTCATGAAAGCCTACCTCGAGGGTTGATGCCCAAGTCAGATAATGTCTCGAAAGATAGAAGAAGCTTTACGCTGCGGAAGCTCGGGTCCAGCTCCCACACTGCAGCCAAGCGCTCTTCCTCCTCCGAGCTAAGGGCCGGAGGATCACCACGAACTGACAAAAAAAAAAAAACAAACTGAGGTCAGTAAAAAAAAAATAAAAATAAATAAAAGAAAAAGAGGGAGCATCGGACCCGACCTGGAACTGAAAACCAGTTGTTGACTCTTCGGTCGGGGAAGTTAACTTCGGGTCGGGCCCCTTCTCAACCTTTGGATACGAAGAACCACTCCTCCTTCCACCCGTGAATTGAGGAGGGTTGGTCTTCTATCAATCGATGTCATTTCCTCCCCCGAGGTGACATATAGAACCACCCCCTTGAGTCAGGGTGGCTCTTCAGCTGGTAGAAATGTCTCAGTTCGGAGGAAGTCGGGTCCGACGCATGGACTTGGTGTCATAGAGCGACGCAACTAATCAAAGTCCTCCAGGAGTTCGGGGCCAACTGGCCAGGAGCAAGGTTAACTGCAGACAGATACTCCCTCACAGCAGGAAGGAGAGGAAGACGGAAACCAGCCTCAAAGAACGAGGCATATATGGTGACCTGGTCTCCGGATGGACGGGAAGGGAAGTCATCTAACCCGGGGAGTCTAAGGTCTATGGCCCCGGGGATGCAGTATTCCGACCTAATCCTAATCAGGTCAGACGGTCTAAGAGTGGTCCAGATCAGGTCGGCCGGGTAATTGGAAACCCGGTCAGCAACCCGACCTGAAGTCCCAGCCACTGGAACTTCATCCGAGGCAAAGGAAGAGGGAGTTTCTGCCAATAGAGCTCCTCCCGAAGGTTCTACGGTGACAAGTTGGGTTTCCATCGGTTTGGATTCCCCAACAGGCAGAGAAGAAGATAGAGTCCGCGAAGAGTCCGCGAAGAACTCTCTTCCGAATCAGCCATTAAAACAGAAAAAAGGGGAGCTAAGAACTAAGAACTGGGCGCAGGCAGAAAGATGAACGTACCGGATTCCTTTCTGGAAAAAGAGTGGGCCAAAGAAAGAAAGCAAGGACAGCTTGCTGAGATCACAGTGGTCCGAAGAAGATCTTGAAGAAATGGCCCAGAGGAAATCATAGAAGGAATCGCAGGGAGAACTGTAGAGCGGAAGAAAGAAATCGCAAACGGGGAAGATGGAAAAATCCAGAAAAATTCCTAAGTAACAGTATTTATACTGTAGCAGGAGACAATACGCAGGACGTGCTATGCCACGTGGCGGTCATCCATGGTCTCAAAAAACGAACCGACGCGACTATCGACGAGGTTTGCCACATGTCAGCATTTCATTGGATAACGATATTCGGCCCGTCCGTTCGATGATACGAGGCTCCACGTGTCTTCACACCATTCAGTCCGCCGAAATAAGAGGCTGCCGCTGCCGTACGATCATCATTGCACCTTTTCGAAATTCGAAACAGCGCATTTAAGGCGCAGTTGCCGCCAAAACGAGGTCGGCTACATTTACTCCCGAGATGGAAATGTCCACCTCGGAAGTGGGGGGACAGCTGTTATGGGATAATTTCTCATAGCCGACCCGAGGACAAAAGACCTCGGAAAAATATATCAAGTTGAAGGCTTGAGCTGACGACTTCGCCTTCTCCGAGGTCAGATCGGATCGTGCCCAATATGACGGGCAGACGGAAGCCGAACTCATCCCCTCCTCACACGATCTATAAATGAGGGCGCATCCCTTCAAGATCGGAACCGTCCGAAAAATCAGAACGACCCGAGATTCCCGCCCGGATTCCCTGGGCAAGGGGCAAGATATATGCCGTGATCTCAGCTCAATAACCTTCTGATCAATACCTATAAATAAGGAGATTGACGCCAATTACAGGTACACACGAATCTCTACTGAAAGTAATCTTACGACTCTCAAAGGCCATTACTGATTTAGGCATCGGAGGGTCCACGGCTGGATCCCAGCCACCCCCTTTACCGTTTTCTGTGGTGTTTTACAGAATCAACGCCAAGCCGCTAATCCGAACACCTCCTCCGATTCCACCGAAGGATATCTTCAGCGACGATCTGTTCCTACGTATACGAATCCTATCACCTCGTCTGTTGACCAGAAATCGGCATCAACAAGGCCCACTTGAGTCTTGGATCCGGTTCATTTTTGTTCTCATGTCCTAAAATGAGCTCCCAAAACGGATAGACGGGGTGGACTTATCGAAAATAAATAAATCACCGTAGGCCCTACCTTGGTTCCCAGCGCAGAAACTTCCTGAGCAAGGCTTTCGCAGGAAATCCGCGCCCGGTAACCCCCGAGCATCGTCCCTTGGCTAAATGGGCCAAGAATTCTGGCCAGAACCTGACCCACGATCTCATAACCCAATCCAACGGACTAAAAATATATCTGGCCCAAGCCAGACCAGACCCAATACTGGTCGGACCGGTCTCGACTCGGACTTGTTGCTAGTCCGAAATCACCATTGAAGTGAGTGGGGCCAGCTAACCTGTCGGGCCAACCTCACCCATTGCTACCCATGCTAAGAAATGGACCCCACAAACTGAAAACCCAAACGTTAGTGTGTCACTATATTAACGACTGCAATGCCATCTTGATGCACGGTCTAGATCTCACATTCATGTGGCATGTTGCCATACGTGCTGGCAGAAAGGCTCCTCTCGAGTCTCACCTTGGGCATATTGAATTGAAGTCATAATCTCGGACCGTCCATTTAGTTACCCCAACTGTAGATCAAAATGATAACACTCCAATAGGCTGATCCTGTCCGTCCAGTCATCGGTCTTCAAAGCAATTGTGGGCTGTGTTAGGTTGCACCAAGTTTCATGAATAAATGAAATAAATTTTATTCTATTTTTTAGTACCCCCATTTCGGCACACTGTTCTACCATCAACATGGATTTCTCATGTTCCTTGCAATCGATTGGATGGTTATGATGGTCTGATCAAAGCGATTCTTGCAAAATACATTCAATTAAAAATATGGCCTGCATGATTGACGTTGCAGATGGATTATTAGCCTGTTTTCCTACAATTAATATGGACCCATCCATTTTCCTAGCAGTTGATCAGGTGGCTAGATGATCTGATCAATGACGGGTCCATCACAAAAGCGGTCTGGATCAGTGGACATGCTCCTGGCCTGTACAAACTAAAAACCGAGCCCATTTGCAGGCCACAAACTGAATGTAGAGTCGAGACCCAGATCAAGGCCACCTCATGACGTGAGCTTTGAGTGTGCTGAATTCAGCAGCTAAAACACTCCAAACGTGGGCCCTCCATCTTGAATAAATCAGGTGGGCCAGACCCGTTCCTAGAACCTTTGGGTTGATGCCACCTCTGGTTCAGCCCAATTACTTGTGGAACCAAAAACTCAACTCGAGACTCAGACCAAACTCGGCCCAAAGCCTGCTAGACTCGCACCAGGCCCTGCCAAACCCAGCCCAGCTACAATCTTATTCTGGTACATGTCTTTGTATCCAAAGCGTTGGTCCAGTGGTCCATTACGTGGACGAGCCATAACCCACCCAAGATTCAGTGATTTAACAACCCTCAATCCAACGGTGCAATTTCTGTCCATCGAATGTGGACCGTCGCTCAATTATGCTCTTTTTTTTTTTTCTTAACTGTCCATTCACAGTTCGCTAATACGATAGCTAAGGCAGTCTGATCATTAATACTTTTGAGCTATAACCTCATCTCATAGTGGCCCACCGGATCAACAGTTCCAGGTTACTCCTCCATTGCAACGCATCATTATCAAACCTTGACAGACGGTTAGGATTTTCCAATTTGTGAGACTTCGAGGGAATCTTAGTGATCAATCTCATCTACCGTCTGGATCACAGAAAATGGGCCCACATGCAATCCTACACCACCGGAAGGGGTGCGGATTTGGATCCCTAACCGTGAGGCCCACCCGTGATGTATGTGGCTACATCCACGCCGTCCATCTGTATTGAAAGCTCATTTTTTAGGGCTATATATATATATATATATATATATATATATATATATATATATATATATATGATGGACCCTAGCCCAGGAAACAGTGGTAATTGACCATTTAGAACTTCTTGTTGGTTACAAAAGCTTTGGATCAAGATGATATTTGCGTGGTCTGTTCTTCTAGGTCTTTTGACCTTATCAAAAGGTTGGATGGCAAATAAAGATTACGGTTGAATCCATGAAGTTTTTAATGGTGGAGATTCAATCACGACTGTTTCCTGTGGTGTGGTCCACCTAACATTTGGGTCAGCTTCATTTTTGGGCTTATTCCCTAAATTGAGCTTCCAAAATGGTTGGACGGTGTGGATTTAAGGAACATACGTCACTGTGAGCCCCACAGTCAGGGGTCCTACCCAAGCCGCCCCCCACGGAAAGCTATAATACACCATGTGATATCGCCCACGACCATATTAACCCCCTGACGTCCGTCCGTCCTTCGAAGGAGCTGTTAAAAGGGTTAGGACGCGGTTTAGCTGGTATCAAAGCTCTGTGAGCCTCACCATGATGTATAATGTATGTGTTTTATCCCTGCCGTCCATCTATTTTTACAGCTCATTTTAGGTCCTGAGCCCGAAAACGAGACAAATCCAAATATCACGTGGACCACACCTCAGGAGAACAGTGTTGATTGAAAATCCACCATTAAAAACTTCCTAGCCCAGTGTAATGTTTATTTGCCATACACCCTGTTGATAAGGTCACACAGACATCAACGAAGGGAAAGCACAAATACAAGCTTGATCCAAAACTCTTGTGGCCCCAAAAAGTTTTCAACGGTAAGCATTCAATCCCCACTGTTTCCTGTAGTGTCGTCCACCTCCTATTTGGATCTGCCTACTTTTTGGGCTAATGCTCTAAAATGAGCTGAAAAAATGAATGAACGGCGTGGATAAAACATATACATCACAGTGGGCCCCACGAAGCTTTGACATCAGCTAACTGGCTGGTGCTGGGTCACTAGCCAAACCGCGTCTGGTTAAAAGCATTTCCATCCGCTCATCAAATGCCTCGGAATTTGCCATCTGCCCAAACGCGTGCCATAAATGCATTTCCCTCCACATCATTGAATGCTCCAGCTCATTACCCCCATCTTGACCATAGCTACTGAGTTCCCCATGTATCTTCTCCGCTGGGTATGGGTTAGATGTCGACTGTCGACCGTGCACCAGCTGGCCTCACTTCTGATTTTCCTTCCACACCACATGCCATGTTAGCACCAGTGGTGGAGTCTACGCGGCTTTCGCGTTGATGTCTGTGTTTTATATCCACGCCGTCCATCCGTTTTGCCAGCTCATTTTAGGGTATTATCTTAAAAATTAAGCAGATCAGATCCAAATCGCAGGTGGACCACACCATAGAAAAGTGGCAATTGAATGCCTACCATTAGAAACCTCTTAAGACCCATCAACCTGTTGAGAAGACCACACAAACTTAGATGAAGGGAAAACACCATTATCAGCTACTTTTGTGACCCCAGGAGGATTTTAATGGTGTGGTGTGGTCCACCTAAGATTTGGATCATTTTTATTTTTGGGCTCGTCCCCTAAAATGATCGGGAAAAGCAGATGGGAAGACGGGGAAAAAAAATACATTCATCCATCACAGTGGGACCCACAGTCCAGGATCCGCAGAGGTTAGTGGTTCCCTGTATACACCGGATCCTCGTACGGGGAGAATGGGGTTATCTTATCAAGGGACAGGAGTTGCGTGCAACCCTTGCTTCATACGCTGGCGCATCCCAGAGCTCCGTGAGCCCCTCATGATGTCAATGTGGCATCCACTCCATTCGTCAGTTTGCTGAATTAATTGAAGATGTGAATTCAAATATGAGATGGATTAAAAACTCAAGTGGGCCGCATCATGAGAAACTGTGGAGATTGAACGCCCACCCTTGAAACCTTATTAGGGGCCCTAATAGGGTTTTTTTTTGTTGTAATATTTGTGTTTCCATACATCCTAATGTGAATCACCTCCTAATATTTGGGTTGGATTGCATACGAAGGTTTCAAGAATTAGTGCTTCCATATCAACTATTTCCCAATTGTGGTTTGAGTGGCCATGTGGTATGTGTTAAAGAAAAAAAAAAAAGGTTGAATGGTTAAGATTAGCTTACATGATGATTGATGATTATCAAATGGAGATTATATAATGAGTCGTTTCGGGGACGTTTGGATCTCAGCTTACATAGGATAAGCCACTTAAGTCACATGGACGGTGAGAGAGAAGTAGAAAAATTATAAGTTGAAAGAAAAAAAACGAAAAAAAAGTCACTTATACCTCAAATAGCTTATCTTGATTTCTACTTATTTACCTGAATTTAAGTAATTAAGATACCTTTTTTCTTTAATTTCGTTTGATAAGCGTTGTTGTAAAAGTAACTTATGTGCCAAAATCTACTTATCTTAATAAGTAATTCTTTTTAACTTTTTTACTAATGTGTACCAAAAGCTACTAATCTTAATAAGTAATTTTTTTTTGTTTTTTTCCTAATGACTTTTTTACTCCTCTCTTTCATAGCCTATGTTAAAGGAAGCACCTTCTCAAGATCCATCTCAAAGGAAGCAACATATGGTGGACTCTACACATTGAAGGTGGGGCTCACACAATGGACGATCCCCATAAAAGGTAGACCTCATATGAAGGATGACCCCATATTAATGTGGGCCCACATGTAGATAGCCTACATTAAAGGTTCACCCATAATTACAGCTGGACACAAATTGAGTTTAACCGTTTGGATCGGCTCGGTAAAATCCTGTTCGAACAGAAAGTCTTATTGTTCGAACACACATGGTTTGTTTGAAAAAAAATTCAATTCAATTTCAAACACAGTCCTGTTCGACTCGACTCAAACTCAAACTCGACTTGAATATTGATCGACTCGACTCGAGTCGTTCGTTCGACTCGATTATGTGTGTGTGTGTGTGTGTGTGTGTGTGTGTGTGTGTAGAGAGAGAGAGAGAGAAGAAGAAG
This sequence comes from Liriodendron chinense, assembly GCA_003013855.2. Taxonomy (NCBI): domain Eukaryota; kingdom Viridiplantae; phylum Streptophyta; class Magnoliopsida; order Magnoliales; family Magnoliaceae; genus Liriodendron; species Liriodendron chinense. Next base: position 3,845,815 of record PVNU02000637.1, on the reverse strand, counting down.
AAGAAGAAGAAGAAGGGTGGATGACAAATAAAAGTAACTGGGAGCCCAGGAAGATTTTAATGGTGGACATCATTCTCCTCACTGTTTCCTGTGGTGTGGTCCATTTGAGTTTCGTATCTGCCTCATTTCTTATTTAATGCCTTAAAATAAGCTGTACAAATGGATGGACGGAGTGGATAAACAAATACATCATGGTGGGACACACAGAACGAAAAAATCGGTATTTACTATTCAGTAATAGAAAAAATATTTTCAAGCGAAAAAAACGAAATTGTTCGAACTTGTTCGAACTCATAAAAATTGTTCGAAATCCATATGTTCGAACATGTTCGAACATGATTGGGCTAGACCAAATTGAGTTCGAACAGAGCCATTCTGTTCGAATGTTTGTTCAAACATTGTTCGAACACACCCACTCAAGCAGCCGAACAATCCGATCTGGTCCATGTTCGACTCGGATCGGATTGTCCACCTCTACCCATAATGATAACAAGGTCACATCCAAAGTGGACTAGTATGATGGATGACTTCAAAGGTGTAGCATACATGATGGGCGGTCCGCATCAAAGCTAGGCTCCATATGATAGGCAATGGGCAATGAAATTAGGGCCCGTGTGATGGATGAGTGATATTGAGGTGACCTCACATGATAGATGGTCTACATCAAAGGTCTGCCCCTAATGATGAATGGTCCACATCCAAGGCAAACCTTGCATGATGGGAACCCACATTGAAGGAGGAGCCCACATGATGGCTAGCCCACAATTGATGTGGGCTTCACATGATGGACAATTAATAATGGTGGGTCCCACATGATGGACGGTCCACATCAAGGTAGGCTCCACATGATGGACGGTCCACATCAAAGGTCGGCCCTAATGATGAGTAGCTCATATCCAAGCCGGGCCTAGCATGATGGACGACCCACATCAGAGGTGGGGCCCACATGATGGACAATCCACATCAAAGGTGGGCTCCACATGATGGGCGGTGGACATTAAAGGTGGGCCCCACATGATAGACAATAACATTGAAGGTGGGTCTCACATGATGGATGACCAATATCAAAGATAGGCCCTACATAATGAATGGTGCACATTAAAGGTCGGGCCATAATGATGAATGACCCACATCTAAGGTGGGGCCCTGCATGATGGACGGTCCCCATCAAAGGTTGCACATGATGGATGTGAGGGGGACCATACAAACTTGAGGGATAATTGCTTATGAATTTTGAAAATCGATCATGCTTTTCTACTTTTTTTTTGTGGATAAGTATGTTGGTTACGAAACATGCTTATGAGCTGAATATATAAGTAGAAACCAATATAAGATACTGATGACATGAGTAGTTTATCCAAAGTAACATATGATCCAAACGCCTAAGTAACTTTAGATACAAATGATCATAAACGAAATGCACTAATCTTAAACGAAATGCACTTAAGATTTTACCTAAAAGCGTGTTTGAGATGATTTGACCGGGCCATCATTGTGGCCAGTTACCATGCGAGTCCTACTCATCATTCTGCCAAGCCACAAAAATTCGAACATTTGTGATCATGTCTTTGTGATCCAAACCATTGATGTGGTCAGATACCTCATGTGAGACCTGGCCTTTCCATTCTAGCTTAAAAATCTGGATCTTCAGTTGTCACAACGTAACAAAAAATTGAATGGTTAGAAAAAAAAATAGCCCTTAATTAGCTTTATACATTGTGGCCCACCTCAAGTGGAAAATTGTCCAACTTTTAGTAAGAAGATCTGATCATTATCTCCAACCTTATTTTATTTTATGTTTGCATGTGTGCTCACTGCGTGAGGAGGTGCGGAGTTATACAGGTCCAACGAGAATGGCTTCACGAAGCTGAAAAACTGAATCTCTCTCTCTCTCTCTCTCTCTCTCTCTCTCTCTCTCTCCCTCTCCAGATACGTAGGGAAGGTACAATTAGAGGTGGGCACAAACCAAGCCAGCTCGAAAGCTCAGCTCGGATTGATTCGAAAAAGCTCGGCTTGGACTGGTTCAAAAAGGAAGTTCAAACCAAACCAAGCCTCCAAGTCAAGCTTGTTTGAAAAAACAAACCAAACTCAAACTAGGGGAGTTCCGGCTCGGTTCGGCTCGAAGCTCGATTTGATTTAGCTCGATTTGATTCGGCTCGTAAATTATAAGCACATTGTTTCTTGTGGTGTGATCCACTTGAGCTTTTGGATCTGATTCCATTTTGGGATCATGTCCTAAAATGATATGTAAAACAGATGGATAGCATGGATAATACATATACATGATGACATGGATAATACATAATACATATACATGATGGTATGGATAATACACAATACATTTACATGAATGCACACTATTTCCTTGCACTTGTAAAATTATGCTTGCGTACTTTTGTTTGGAAAATACTCTCACATGTCTATTTTGAAGTTGCACTCAAAACCTCCTACAATTTGTAGTATATCATTCTATACAAACATGAAAAAAGAAGATTGAAAAATTTAATAAAAAATGAATTTACTTATTCCTTTTTTTCTCGGTGACAGGCAAACTTGAGCCAGGCCGGGCCAAGCTTTAAAAGTTGGTTCGGCTAGGGCCGAGCTTGATCTAAAAAGACCTCGTTTGGTTTGAGCTCGGCGTACCCAGTCGGGCTTTGGGTTTGGTTTGGCTAGGTGTTTGACACCATCATGCTTTTGTTTGGTTTGGTTTGATCCCGATTGAGCCGAGCCGGGCCTAGCAACGGGTGGAGATCCATGTTATGGAAGAACACGTTTGGTGTTGAATCAGCCGTTATATGGTGGAGATATGTAGACATGGTACGTTTGCCATTAGTGGTAGTGCTTTTAACGGAGTGATATTGTATCTTATGAAGTTAAACAAATGTAGATAGAACCACGTAGGTGTACTTGGTTACTTTGCGATAGTGCATAATCATAATTGTATGAATGATGGACAAAATCATACCCATACTTCAAGGACATCTTTCATCTTATATCTTTCATCAACATGTCATCCACCAAGAGAATAACAACTCAAAAGCCATATGTATGCTTGCAGAAGAGACACTATGATGAAGGACATGTATCTCTCACACAGATAGCATGTATAATCAAAGAAATGTGCTCAACAAAGTTTATGAAGATCTGCCGAGATAAGAAGTTTATCACATTCGGGATACATTGGGTAAATGCTGTCTCACACACTCTTACTAAAATGAAGCACTTCCCCGCAATTAATTGGTGCTTTCGCAACAACTATGAAAGTTTAAGAATCTAATTCCTCTCAAAATAAAAGGAAATTAAAGAAGGTGATGAAGAATCTGAGTTTGGCTAGGATGTGGATTGATGCCGTAACTTTCGAGCATCCCTGTAGCCAAGATGGTAAAAAGATCTTGATACCGATGATCACCCTTCCAAATCTATAAAAGAAAGACCTGAGCTTAGGGGCCTCTCCAACGCATAATCTCTCCACATAACACAATACTGCTTATTTTAGTTTTACCTTTAAATCCTTCCACTTCTGTCCAGTTTCACAACGAAAAGTCCGGAGTTTATGGTAGTTTAGATCGTTGTTGTTAATGTCATTGCTGCAATACGTTTAGGAATAGTATAAATATACATGAACTACCATCGTCGGATCCCCGATCAACCTAATTCTTACTTGGACGAGTACACCCTGATCACATCTTGTTGACTATCCATCTTAATTGTTTGTCCATATAAGCGATCACAAGTATTTATCTTTATTTTATTTCTCTGCTTATTTTATTTCCACACTTATTGTAATTCCATTACAAATCAATAAAATTAGTGTTTCAACCTTTAGTTTTTAATTTTTTTATTCATTACTATATTATTAAAAAACTTAAGGCCCACTATCATTGTTAAAAGAAATTTTTTTAGCTCAAGGTAAAAAAATTTCGTTCAGGATGACCAACCATCCTCTTTTAAATTGTTTGATTGCTACAATAGCTAGATAGTTAAGTCTACATCAATAGGTTTGGTCTTGCGGATGATTTGGCGCCTAGGGTCACAAGCATTTAATCAAACTCGAATCAAGTACAACTCTAGCGTACCTACATTATCTTAATTGTATACGTCTGACCAACTACTTGCCGTTTTTTAGCATGTGATTGAATAACAACATGATACATCAAATTGGCCATACCTGAATGTTTGTCGTTCCATGGGTTGTCTATTGATTCCAATGGCTTGGTCATACTGATGAGCGGGCTAATCTGAACTTTGTCCCAAATGATCTTGACGGTGGGGACTAATTTCTCTGCTTCAACTGTGCAACTGTCTGTCCTCAATGGATTTGAAATTTCCTCATTATCTTCATTTGCATCTGACGTGCCAGCTAGTAGAGTAGCAATGTTAATGTGACTATGTACCATTGTACCCAACTCTGCAATGTGATAGTTTCAACTTTATAAAGCTATTCATTTTTTGTATTATTAATTTAAATGAGTGGGCAAAATGGCTACTTTACTCCCAATATATTTGGGTCATTTTTTCTAATAAATAAGTCACCGTACGTGCACGGCTCATAGTCATAAAGGCATAAGCATGAGCTGACTTGGATGGATGACTTCACGTGGATGAGATCCGCACTGTCCATCAGATGCACCACCCATGTCAGTCATCCCAAATATCACACCGATCCAAAGATACGGTGCACCTGACCGTAGGAATCAATGCAAAAATCTGCCTAAAACCTCTAAATTAACGTGGTGTGGTCTACTTGAGTGTCAGAATAAGTTAATTTCTGGAGGGTTCTTCCATCTTAGCGATAAAAGTCATATGAATGGATTGGATGCATGTATAAACCATGGTAGCCTCATGCACAACTAAAAGTGAGTGTTTCTCTGCATTGGGCACGCCGACAGTGGGGTACATCCTACCAACGGTTTAGATTGCTTGTGGCTTCTCTCTCCTAACGTAAATATGAATTAATGCCTTGGAATTGACGGCACAGAATGAGGGTTGCTGGCAAGGCTCTGGACCAACTGGGCCAATCGGCCGCCCTTTCTGTCCAACCACATGGGAGCCGGATTGCATACTGACACTGTCCACATGGGCAGGAGGTTTTTAATGGTGGGCATTCAATCACCACCGTTTTCTTAGGGTGTGGTCCACCTGAGATTTGGGTCAGCCTCATTTTTGGGCTCAAACTCTAAAATGAGCTGGCAAAATGGATGGATGATGTGGATAAAACATATACATCATGGTGGGGACCACATAACACCGTCCAGTAGCTATGTGGCTACTGGTAGTGTCAGTATGCAATCCGCGTCCCACCACATGGTGATTCAGTCCATATATCAATAAGTTTCCACTGTAGATGGTCCCCATGGGATCAAAGCTCGCTGATCTGCTCATCATTGTACAAATCAAATCGGTACAGCTGTCCATTAAAGTGAGTTCATAACTCACCTTTTGATGATTTCACTAACAGGGGTCGGTGACTGTAAAAAGGTAGAACTGGTATAGGGTAACAGAGACACGGGCCTCGACACACCCCAGGTATCTCTACAGGTAATGTTTAGGTGAGGCAGGTAGACAAAACTTTCTGGTGCTATCTGCCCTAATATTTTTAGTGCGTCTAGGTTTTGAGTCCACCCGGAGTGGTTGTTTTGTCACCCTTGTGGTTGCAGGTGGTAACTTTGGAAGAACCTTAACTGGTACTACAAATATACGGTAGGTTTGGCAAGTTTTGTAATAATTGTGAGTCTATTTGACATCCTTTTTTATAGTACTACTACGTTCCCGGGGTGTGTCGAGGCCCGTGTCCGTTAGGCGAGAGCAATCTTTGTATTTCTGCTTCAAATTTTTAATCGGTCCAAGAAAATATCGGCATGAGTACAAACTTTATTACACCGGGTGGACTAATCACATCAGCGAAATGTAAAAACAGATCCATTAGTTGTGTCGGTCTTAGTAGACTAGGACAGCTAGGATTCTCTCATGAAAGGCGGGCTGATCACATACTTATTAAAGATCCAAGCCATTCATCAGGTAGGGTACACTGTTAATATGCCAGAGGCCAAAATGGGTTGTTACAAAAAATTAAATGGGTTGTCACAAAAAATAAAAGGTCCCAAAATGTTCAATTTCAACCTATATGTTTTGCTCGCTTTTTTAGTGTACTACCCTGAAATTTTGTAGGTCGCTAGTTCCGAGTGTGTGGCCTGGATCTCCAACATGTTTCTGACAGATCCTTAGGGAATGTTCTGCCCCCTCACATAAGTCCCTCCTTGAATCACAACCCAAAATCAAAATCCGTATTCGGCACCATTCTTTTTGGGTTTTTGGGGTGCGTTTGGCAGCCAATTGTACATCATGTCGGGATCAACAAAAGATTAAAATCTCCTTGGCCCCCACGACTTAAAGTAACATGTGATGACTTTTCTCCTCCCTTTCTTGTCACCCTTGTTTCAGACATTGCACGTCCCATTGTTTACGTTTCTCTCATTATTTTGAAATGCGATCTCATCTAATGTATAATTGTTTCAGAACTTAATAAATAGGTGGTAGACTTACAAGAGTTTCAACATGAGGTTGTGGGTTCAAGTACCTATTGTGGTAAAACCCCACTATGGTGAGTGTGCGCCGGGTGTAAACACATGAAAAAAAAAAAAAAAATACAACTAGGTAACGTATGTTGAAAGAGGACAATGAGAGGTTTGAGGGAGCAACGGGTATAAGAAATAGATGATGAAAAAGGTGCATGTTAATACATTTCAGAATGACGCAGTGAAAAGTAAGAAGCATGAAATGACAAAAAGAAGATTCAAATAATCAAAACCTTAAATCTATAACACGAGCTCTTGATTCCAGAAGGAACAACAAAAAGAAGATCATCATCTTCTTTAAGTAATCAAGACTTGAATCTATAATCCAAGCTCTTAATTCCACAAGAATTAAAAGAGAAAATTTCAATATTTTTACTGAACAATGATTAGAGATTTACTTGATCATTTCACTTATATATGAAAGATCTAAAACTTTAATTTGTTTAAAAATGATACAAAATAATAAAATCTCCTTCAAAAATTAAATTTATTGAAAATAGAAATGTTTAATTGAACATTATTGAACATTCACAACATTATTACAAGCAATTTATGAAAAAGTCAAAACTCATAAAATTATAAGAATATGAAAATATTACAAAAATAGAAATCACCAAAATCAGTAAAGTTTTTCTAGAGTCTCAATGAAATACAAAGGCATGGATTTTCCAGTGAAATTGATGACCTTGAATGTACCATTACATTATTACATGAAATTGCCAGTCAGTTGACCTTGAATGTACCATTACATAAAAATCAATAATTTTTCTATACTTGGACATGCTTGGGGCAGTTACGTCATGCCCTATGTAAGACTGGGTCTAGTTCTAATAAACTACTTCTAATTTCATTTGGGCACCTTTTGGTCCAGTTGTGCTAAGAATGCATTGATGGTCCGCTTTAAATCATAGAGGCTATATCATGGTAAATGTTGTGTATTTTTCACTGATGAGAGTGTCAATAATATATAAAAGATGATGAAAATTTGTAAAAATTATAAAAAATCTTAATAAAATAAACAAATCTATTCATACAATTATTTATAACTTCAAAGAGGTGTATATATGACAATTGTGTACAAGCATCCTATAGGTGAACATGGGAACATGCAAAAATGAAGAATTGTGCAGCCATGTGATTTGTGCACCAGGAGAGAGGTGCCGCTCACTAGGGCTGTAAATGGTCGGGTTCGGGGCGGGTTAAGCTAAAACCAGACTTGCCCATTTACTAAACGGGTCTGGGTCCAAATTTAGACCTAGAACCTTTTACTAATGGGCGGGTCAGGATCAGGTGTCGAGTCAACCCATACAGACCCGTTTATAAATGGGTCCGGGTCTGGAAAGGGATACCACCCAGACTCCATTTATAATGGGGAGCCCAGATTACCCAAGCCCAGGCCTAGTTCATACGTTCGTAAAATGTTCCGAATTTTGACCCAGACCTGCCCAGACCCGATCCGCCCAGGGAACTTTGTATCTGGTTTGGGCGGGTGAATGATTTACCCAAGCCCAGCCCCGCCCAGCCCAGATTATATTTCCTTTGGTCTGGGTCTGGGTAAATTGTTGACCCAAACAAGAACCTGGGTCTGGGCATGGTAAATTGTTTACCCAGCCCAGATTTACCCAACCCAGACCCATGGGGTAGCCCAGGCGACTGGGTAAATGTCGGGATGGCGAGTGGGTACCTCCCCCTCTCGAATAAAACTTTCTCATACCTCTCCCATTTTATATTCAATAATTCCCGTAGAACGCATAGAGATACTAACTTACGATTCGTGGTGTTCGGAGGTTGTTAAAAAAAAAAAAAAAAAAAACAATCAGTACATCGTGTGGGTGGGAGAAATTGATACGATGCGTGGGTATGTTAATCAGTGTCAATGCACCCACACACCTTTTGAACATGAGACTGCTGTTGAAACGCTTATGCGTCTTCCAGCTGGGCTAGCAGGTGAGAGAACTTATTAAAATCCTCTTATCTTTAATTTAAATGCCTTCATATGCACTTTGAATATTCAAAGTTTATTAATTCCGAAAACTAATTGCATTGGCAAAACTGTCCACTGCTACTCACATTGTAATAAGTGAAAGGTTTGGATGACTCTATCGTGCAGGCCATCGTGTAAATGGTTTGTGTTATGGGTAAATTCGAGCTGAGCTCGAAATATGGAAAACTTCCCACTGGGGTTCATCTACAATGGTCATGGACCGATTATTTAAGAGAGGAAGCTAAGTCAGGCCTCGGTCCACTCGAGCTCGGCATTCAGCATTTTCGGGCTCTATATTCAGCCCTCTCGACCTTGGCCCACCTCAGCTCAACATCTGGCCCTCAGCTTGGCAAGAGGCCTGGCCTCATCTGCCTTGGTTTATCCCTCTTGATAAGATAAGGATAAAGCTTATCCCATTGATCTAGATAAGGATAAGGATAACCACTGATTCAGATGAGGATAAGGATTATCCCAACTTAAATCTCTCCAATAATTATCTATAAAGAGGACTCCCACTCTCTCTCTCTCGGTAAGCAATCCACCGCCATTAAACCTCTAATAGCCTTCTCTTTCAGTATCCATACTGACTTTGCCATCGGAGGGCCGTAAGCTGGGCCAACTGGCGGCGGTCCTAACCTCTGTCAGTGGTTGCAGGTCCCTCAATCTACACCATTTATCTCTGAGTGGAGATCAGACGACGAAGAATCAAAGTTGGTCCCTGACCAACAACTGTTAGCCAATTTTTGGCATCAACAGATTGGCGCCGTCTGTGGGAACGACTAGATCGTTCACTTAATTATTTCTTCGTCATTCAATCGCTCTTCACCTCACAAATGAAGTGGCTCCACCATCATTTTAAACCAACAGTTGCTAATGGTCAAGGATCTTAGAGATCCCATTAATGCTTCTTTATCTTCAGCTCCAAATAATCGCATGTCCCGGGGATCCTCAGAGCCTGTATTTGCCACTGAATCCTTCCTGGATGTGCCATCAATGTCCACATCTTCTGCTTTCAAGCAGGGAGTCAAGGACAAATCCACAATCCCTTTTGATGCTTCATTTTCTTCAGATCCAACCTTAGAATCCTTCTGAGGTGAGTCATCGGCAACTTCCTCCGTTGATGGGAATGAAGATGAAACTGCATTTTCTGTCGATGGTTCTCTTTCGTTAGAGCAAAACACAGGAACGTCCAGCTCAAGTGGGCCACCTTCATCTGTACAATCAGCAAGGACCCACATCTCCTCTGTTTAAGCTCGCCTGCAACCAAGATGGATCCCATCCCATTAATGAAGGAGATCTCCATCCCCTCTGCACCTGAGCATCCACGACCATCCATTCAACGGCTGCCGTCTCACGGACCAGCTTCATCACAACCATCCATCCATTTTCACCAATGGTTGGATGATCCATTGTCTACACATGGACAGCGTCCAAGGTAAAATCTCCATCTGTAACATCCAGCAACCTTGGGTGTCGCCTACCGTCCACCATCATCTTCACCATCTAGACATGGAGCCTCCGTCCACCTGTGATTGTTTAATAATTGCGGCAGCGAACATCATCATCAACCTACCGACCCATCGCTGCCTTGCACCATCCATCAAGGTGGGACCGACCTTATGGATCTGCACCGTCCCGACTGGCGGTCTGAGCAGCACCGCCACAATCGATATCCATGGAACCAGTCAAAAAAAAAAAAAAGGATTGGTGATGGAGAACGGTGTCTCATCGCCCACCTCGATTTATCTTGCTAAAGTGTAGTCGAAAGAACCCAATTTGAACCTCGCAGGCTCATCATCTGCGACTCTTGAACGGGCCATGAGGATTCTTAAGAACACGAGCACTAAGATTCCCCAGAGCTCTCAGAAAAGGGTTGCCCACCAGTGTCTACAGAAGATCATGCTGCCGCTGGATGAAGCAAATCCCACCAGAATGATGGTTACAGAGGCCGATGTCCAGGCCCTACACGTTGACGTTCTGCGCTTCGTCGACGTCGCAAGATGCCTGGAGCAGATCCTCCCAGCCCTACAACAGCTATAGCCAGACGCACCGGCCCATTCTGTTCAACGTGAGCAGCGTGGGCCTGACGGTCCGGCAAAGAGTCGAAAGACCGACCTGGGCAGTCGGAAGATCCCTAGACCAAGAGTCGAAAGACCGACCTGGGCAGTCGGAATGGACAAAAGAGTCGGACCAAAGCGCGAAGTGTCCAGAGGTCACCTCTATATGTCGACCCGTATAATTGGCAGAGCCTACGGGCCACCCTACTAGGCCGACCTCATGTAGTTGGCCAAATTCAAATGTCAGCTCATTCATTTCTCTTTACTCTCAAGCCGAGCAAGTCAAGCTCGAGAGTAGGGGGCTTCTGTTATGGGTAAATTCAGGCTGAGCTCGAAATATGGAAAGCTTCCCACTGGGGTTCATCTATAATGGTCATGGACCGATTAGTTAAGAGAGGAAGCTAAGTCAAGCCTCGGTCCACTTGGGCTCGGCATTCAGCATTCTCGGGCTCTACATTCAGCCCTCTCTACCTTGGCCCACCTCAGCTCAACATCTGGTCCTCAGCTTGGCAAGAGGCCTGGCCTCATTTGCCTTGGTTTATCCCTCTTGATAAGATAAGGATAAAGCTTATCCCATTGATCTAGATAAGGATAAGGATAACCACTGATCCAGATAAGGATAAGGATTATCCCAACTTAAATCTCTCCAATAATAATCTATAAAGAGGACTCCTACTGTCTCTCGAGGTAAGCAATCCACCGCCATTAAACCTCTAATTGCCTTCTCTTTCAGTATCCATACTGACTTTGCCATCGGAGGGCCGTAAGCCAAGCCAACCGGCGGCGGTCCTAACCTTTGTCAGTGGTTGCAGGTCCCTCAATCTACACCATTTATGTCTGAGTGGAGATCAGACAACGAAGAATCAAAGTTGGTCCCTAACCAACAGCTGTTAGCCAATTTTTGGCATCAACAGTTTGGATGACTCAATCGTGCAGGCCAGTGCATTTTTGCCCCTTGGACCATCCATTCTCCTCTCGTTTGCATTAGTTGAAATACACACATGAGTGATATGACGGTGGAAAACCGGTCAGGCACTGAAAAAAATCCACTTGTCATACAAGTGACTCAAATTATACCGTCCAGGTTGTGGACCACTACTATTTTAGGTGGGTCCTCAGTAAAATATTATACTAATTTGATTATCTAGTTAGATGATCAGTAGATATTTTTATGAGAACGCTGAAATGAAAAAGATCCAACGGTCCAGTTCCAACAAACAAATATAAGTGAATCAGAGGTTAGGATTGTCCGACCAATCTGATAAAGTGGGATAATAGTACATCCACTGCGTGTCACACAATTGGACGGTTTAAAATGGGCTAATATATGGCCTCTATACAATTTCGAAGTGCTTGCATACCAGTAATCACATTCCGCCGGTGTATCAAATAACTCCCCTGAATTCATGGCCAAACAATCCATGTGGCTTCCTTCATTCGGGAAGCGCAGCGCTGTGGGGTACAAAGTGATGTTTGTTTTATCCATTCCGTCCAGATGTTTTGTCAGCTCATTTTAAGACATGAGCCAAAACATGAGGCAGATCAAAGGCTCAAGTAGATCACACTAGAGGAACAATAGTGATTGAATGCCCACCATTAAATACTTCTTGGAGAGATAAAAGTTTCGAATCGAGCTGATATATGTGTTTTCCCTTCATCTTCTGTGTGACCTTATCAACGGTTTCGATGACAAATAAACATTATAGTGGACATACCAATGGTGGGTGTCATTATCCCCACTGTTTCCTTGATTCATGGGTGCCTATGCAATCATAACATGCCTATTTGCCAAGTTAGCACACTGCATTACAACCAGAATGTCTAAAACACCTTTGTCACACCCAACCTCATGGAATCCATCATGTTGTATGTGAAAAATCTACTTCATCTATCAAGTGAGAACCATTATTTAGACCATATATACAACATATACACTGAACTAAAATCTCATGTGGGCTATATCAATTTGAACAGTGCAAAATTGCTCCCAAAACCACTAAGTTCACAGTGCAGCCCACCCAATTATCAGGCTAATCTATGTAATCTATTCCTAATGACTTACACATGATTGGCCAGTTTGATTAAAGATATGTACCATGGTAGTGCCACACAAACCTATGGTTGGCATGTAATATTATTCCATTAGGTGGGTCACACATGATCATTGGTTTAGATTTGACCGTTGAATTATTCAGATTGAGCGATTCAGTGGACACTACTACAGTTGCAATCATTACAATAGGTTTGGGGCAGGATGCTTGAACCGTAGTTCTTATACACGATTATTAAGTCGGATATGGAGACATATGGTGTGGATATCTTAGAAGGGAGAAGTGTGATGAATACGTTTCTCTGACTTTCTTTTCTATAAATACATGTCTTGGTCACCTTACTCATACATTGAGAAAAAACCCTAGTCTCATTGAAAAGTTATTCGAATGGTGTAAGGTGTGAAAGACCAAGATCTCCTCTCGACAGCACGGTGGCATCGGGAATGTATTTCCTACAAAATATGCGTCTAAGATTACATTATAAAATCTCCATTATTAATGCATAAACAATCTATTTATTCCACTATTCAGATTATAATTGGTAATTACATGGCATCCCATCTCGATTCTTCCATGTGATCGTGGATTCAGCTAATATGCCTGACATTGACATAAAAACTAATAGATGCAATGGATTTTACATAAAAGCTGCAAACTTAGTTGTTTCTAAGTGTGGTGTAAAACAAGTGTTGTACAGGATTTCAGTCTATTGCAACTCTGCCACAATAATGCTGGCTCAGGCTTCCAGGTCATATGAGCGGATTGCTGGCTGACTTGGAGGCCTGGGATCGTCCGAAGCTCAAAGAGCTTTCTCTGCCAACGACTCATGCAGCCGTGGGCCTTATAAAGTTAGCTGACGTTGCTTGAGAAAAATAAATAAAATAAAATAAAAAGTCAATGGTTGCAATGAGCCATACCATTCATGGGACCCACTCCCAATGGCCGATTGGTCAAAGATCTTCTAGATAGGAGGTTCCTAACCTCTCCAATTTGTTGGCAATCAATGGACGGCTAAGCAATAAAATAAAGCAACCGTACCCACATATATAATCCAAGAAGGCCAAATATCCTATAGTTAGGATCTTCCAATGCCAGGGATTTATCATAGTTGGACAACTCATTCCATTTGTATTCAATTCTCCTGAGTCGGCTCAGCTTTGGTAGCAAACAGGTCAGGCTAACCCAAGCGAGTCACAACTCAACTTGAAGCCAACAAGCCGGACAAGTCACTTTGTACACCATGAAAGGACCCGAATCAACCTAGATTGTGTGGTGAACATAACACCACGTGGTTACATGGGGGTAAGGACCTTGTGGGGCCCACTATGATGTATGTGTTTTATCCACACTGTCCATCCATCAATTTTTGCAGCTCATCTTAGGGCATGGGCCCAAAATTAAAGTATATCCTAAGCTAATTAACATTAGCCACACCATAGGAAAGAGTGGGGATGATGATTTCCCGGTTGAAACGAGCTTCTCGAAGGTCACACAGACATAAATGAAGGGAAAATACAGATATCAGCTTGATCCAAAACTTCTATTAACCTTGAGAAGTTTTTAACAGCAGGCATTCAATCCTCATTGCTTCCTCTGATGTGGTCCACATGAGCTTTGGATATACCTCAATTTTAAGCTCTTGGTGCTGAGTTGACCACGCAATCCGGTTCCTATCAATGATTTGAATTTATTGAGCCATGTGCCCAACTTCCATAAAGTAAAAACTGCAAACCTACTCGCACGCGGCAGATGCTTTCAGTGGATAAGTGGGCCTTAATCATGGGTCTGAGTCATTCTCATTATTAATGCCATCTATTTCGTTGTCGTGGTTTCCATATATCCAACGGCTTCATCAGTTTTAATGACTTTAGAACAAGATCAGCCGCTAGGATGATCATCAGCTCCAAGACAGACGGGACCACATAACTTATAATATTATAAATACGAAAGACCACGTACACCCAAGGGGCAAGAGATTTGGCCTAACACCTCAAAATGCTATATAAGCTTCTCCAAAAATGCTATGCACGAACAGACCAGGACAAGGCTCTAATCATGACCCGTGGATGCTACCAATAGAGCTGTACACAAGCTAAGTCGAGTCGAGCTTCGCCCTCTTCAAGCTAGGCTCGTTCAATGACCACCCTAGCTTGTGTTTGGCTCCGCTCAGCCTTTAAGCTTTCGAGCCGAGTTCGAGCTAAGTTCAAGAACAGAGAAAACAAAATTTTAAATAGGCCCAACCCAAAAGCCTAGCAAAAAAAATGTTTAAAATCGGTCCCAAAGGCAACACAAAGCCCATTGATATCCCCACTTACTTTTATAGAGAGTTTCACCTTTCATTTCTTTGCTCACTTTCGATGTGGGACTAAAAATCATACTTTTCCAACTGATTCAGCCAAGTCGAGTCGAATCGAGCTTTGATCGAGCCAAGCCGAATTGAGCTTGGGTTAGCTCAAGCTTGGCTTGAAAATCATTTCACTCTTGGAAAAATTGCTCGGCTTGGTTCGAGCCCAACCTTCAAATTGAACTGATTCGAGCTGAGTCGAGCGAGCTAACCGAGCTAGCTTGGCTCATGTACAACTCTAGCTACCAATGCCCGAATTATCTTAGACCCTGGTGAGGTCCACTCAGCTCGGACTCAGATTCAGCAGTGACCCCTCCAGTACCATCTCCATTGGTCGATGCTATGGTCCCCACAATGATGTATATGTTATATCCATGTTGTTCATCCATTTTGCCCAAAATTGAGGCAAATCTAAATCTCAGGTGAATTACAAACAAGGGTGATTTAACGTCTACCATTAAAAACTTCTTAGTCATGTTATAAAAGTTTTGAATCAAGATGATATTTGTGTTTTCACTTCATATAGGTTTGAGTGGCCTAATCAACAAGTTGGATGGCAAATAAGCATTACAATGGGCACTAGGAAGTTTTAATGGTGAGCATTCATTGACACTTGTCTCACGTGGTGTAGTCCACTTGAGATTTGGGTCTGCTGGGCATGTTTTTAGGCTCATGTCCTAGAATGAGCTGAAATTTTTTGGTAAATAGCATGAATAAAACATATACACCCATGTTTAAAGTATAGCTTTATATGCAGTGGCATGCATAGCCCATGAGTAAAACGGCTGAATCAGTCAGGCTGAAAGAGGGCCACATTGGTGGTGAGCAATACAATACAATATCTCATACACTGATTTAAAAACCTTGATACGTTTAAAGGTTTTTTGACATATTGAATATTGTGATTTTTGCCTGGCATTGCCACCCATCAAATTGGAAAATCATAAAACATGATTATCCTGTTCTAATTTCGGTTGCCATTGCCATCTTTACATTGGAACCTAACACTTCCTTGGCACCATACAAGTGGACTGTAGCTATCTTGTAAATACATGCAAATAGGTCATGATTAATTATAAGTTATTTTCCTGCACTCTTTTCAAGGTTGACAAGGACGTCCGGTTTTTGTACGCTAAAAATCAAGGAGGGTACAAATTTTAGGTGGAGCCCAATGTGATATGTGTGGCTTATCCATGCCACCCATCCATTTTGCAAAGTGATTTTATGGCATGCACCCAAAATTGAGGCAAATCCAAAGCTCAAGTGGACCACACAACACAAAAAAAGTAGGTTGAACGCCTAGCATTGAAAACCTTTTACAATTACAGTTTTCTATGGTGTGGGCCACTTTGAGTTTTGGATCTACCTCTTCTGATAAAATGAATGGACGGCGTGGATATGTCATAGACATAATAGTAGGGCTCATGAATGCATGTGGATCCTTTTCCAACATTTTTTATGAGGAAAGTACTTGTCCAATAACACATATGTAAACGGTAATAATTACTTTGTTGCACGTATTTACATGTGACTACCAAGGGTAAATGAAAATCAAACATGCCCTAAATGAATTGGGAGTAAATGACTTACTCTATTGTATTTGGATGAGAGTAAATAAAATCCATTTATAACTCAAATATTCTTTTTGAATGAGTATAAATATTAGGAATTGAAATGCATGGGAATTTTTTTATTTTAATTGATATTTTTAAGGTCAACATTTTTTTTTTCTTTTTTTGGATTAGTACACCCCCCACTATTAGTCCACACCGCAATATTAGCCACCCCCACTCGGGAGTGGATGCCATGACCTCAGTGTTGAGATGAGGCTATCTTCATTTAGTCTACCACTTGAGCTATGGATCCGGGTGTTTTTAAGGTCAACACATACACAATTATACCATTTGGGTATGAGAATCCATGAACATTGGGCTTAAACACAAAGTGTCTACCACTGAGCCATGACTAGAGACCAGTTTTAATTAGTTTTAACATTTGCAAAAGCCTGCTGATGTTAGATTACTTCTTCAATCCAATGGCTAGTAATGGGTAACTCATGCCCAAGCCCAAATGGAGGCTACAGTGAAACAATCACAAGGGATGCAGATTGGATAGTGAAGACCTCACCACTCACCTCGGTGTAGTCATGAGATGTGGTGAGATGCAATTGGCTAGGACTTAAGCTGTCGCAATTTGCCACGTCTTCTCACAACCCAATCCATGTCTCTCGTGGGATAGATGACAATAATTCGAAAAAGGACCACCAAGAAAGATACAAGTTCACATCTATCTCTTTGGATTACTGATGTACTGCATGTTGAAACGACAAAGACTTAAGGCGGTGTTTGGGGCATGGTATTAGATGGAATTAGGTACGATGTAATTGCATTTAGTTCGTGCAAATTCTGTATATTGTTTGGGAATGATGGGAGGCTTGTGATTAGGTGGGATGGAATCGCACTTGATCCCATGTGGGATTTGAAAACTCCACACATATTAGCCCCACATTGATGCATGTGTTTTATCCATGCCGTCCATCCATGTAATCCCTTTATACATGACACTATGGTTATATACATGCTCAAGTGACCGAACATCCATTGTAAATTTGGTCCGTTGATTGCAATTCCATAGTCCACCAAATGGAATTTTGCTTAATCCAATGGTTTTCCCATGGCAAGTAATTGATCCCAAACATGGGATTGAGTATGAAAATACCATGGGATTGCTAGACATGCAATCACTGTGCAATAAATGATGCTATACCTTCTATTACCATGCCCCAAACATCCCCTTCTTGCATTGGGAAGCTAGGTGGGACTGTGATGTTTGTGAGAAATGTGCTCTAGCCTTTTTTTGTTTTTCTTTTTTTTTCTTTTAAACTCATTTTTAAGACATGCTACAAAATTAGATCTGGATCCAAAACCCAAGTAGTCCACATGATAGGGAAAATTTGGTATTAAGCAACCACCGTTGAAACATTTGTATGGCTACAAAAGTTTTGCAGGGGACTAACTTTTTTTTAACCTTACAAAAGTTTCAACTGTGGTCGCTTAATCCCCAGTTTTCCCTCTCGTGTGGTCCACTTGTTCTTGGATCTGGATTGGTTTTTGTTGTGCATCCTAAAATGAACTCAAAGAAAGGATGGACGGGGTGGATTTCTCAAAAATATCGCAGTGGGCCTAATATTGGGTTTCCTTTCTCAGAATTTTAAGCCATTCATTAAAAAATATTGGATTATCCTTTCATTATATATTTTTTATATTTGACAAATAAAATTTCATACCTTTATTTTGACGGTTTGGATTGAGTTTTATATATGTGACATGTTAGTATCTAAGTGAAAGTGTATGGATAGTCATACTCACCTTGCGTACCATATAAATCCTCCAAACCCATTTGTGATTTGACGTATGTGCGGGGAGAAAAATAATGATACAGCGGAGGAGTACAACCATCCATGCAGCTGCAGTCAGTCTCTATTCATGCGGAAAGCACGTGCATCATTCTAAGCCGTCCAAGACATCAGATCGTGTATCCTTTGAAAATGGGTGGAGCATCAAAGTCAGATTTATTATCCAAACCTAACGTCTGATCAGTGGACATCTGTTCGTTTAATTTTGGACCATGGGCTGATTTCATCTGACAGGATCGTCCTTTCAGTTATTTGGTGGGTTAAAATTGTCCCATTGATTTATATATGATTTTGGACGGTTTGGATGGGGTCCACCGAGATGTGTGATTTCCATACAGCCCGTTCATCAGATGCACTACTCCCATGTTAGTCGGACGCGGATTGCGTACTGAGTAACTCCGCACGCTAGCGTGCGGAGTAAACTCTGTGGGGCCCACAGTGATTTACGCATTTTATCCACTCCGTCCATCCATTGTAACAGAGCATTTTAGGTATGGTTGCAAAAAATGAAGCATATAAAAATCTAAAGTGGACCACACCACAAGAAAAGTGTGAACTGGATGTCTACCATTGAAAGATTCTTGGAGGACACAGAAGTTTTGGATCAAGCTGATATTTGTTTTTTCCCTTCATCCATATCCATGTGATCTTATGAACAGGTTGGATGACAAATAAACAACACTGTACGGCCTGGGAAGGTTTCAACGGTGGAAATCATTATTCCCACTGTTTCCCTTGGCATGATCCACTTGAGATTTGCATATGCTTAAATTTTGGGCTCAACCACTAAAATGAGCTGGAAAAACATATGGACGGAATAGATGAAGCATATACATTCTATGTGGGCCCAACTGAGTTTACTCCGCACGATAAGAGCGTGCGGAGTTACTCCGCATGCAATCCGATTCCATGTTAGTCCTAGATCCAAAAATGCAGCCTGAGCTGTAGGCACACCAAACGATACGTGTTGTGTACGTGTCATGCAATCCATTCATCAGGTGCACCCCACCACAAAGAAGGGCCACGAAAACTCAGGCCAGTGCAAAACTTAGGTGGGCCAGACCATGCGAATATATAGATTTTAAGTGTGTCTGTACATTGCTCTTTGTGGTGTGTCCCACCTGAGTTTTGGATTGCGATTTTTTGTTGGGATGTACGGTGAAATTGAAGAAGCGCACCAGATTCACTGTTTGGATTCAATATACATATCACAGGTGGGCCCCATACAGATCGTTCGTGATAATTCCCTGAATATATCTAGGGCCCATTTATGATCGACCCATCACGTGTAGAGTGAAAGATTGCTCTGCCATGTTCCTGTTCTTCACGCTCTATCCCATCATTCTACTGTTTACCGTTGAGTCGAGTATATGTATGCTGCTGTGTATGGGGATGGGATCTCACTTTTGTATCTATATCGAACGCTAGGTGCAATGTTGTATGAAACGTTACTATCCATTCAATAGGTACCTGTTAAATATGGACCGTTGGATGTAAATGTTTATGTTTACTGGATCTGGACAATCTCGTACGGTAGACAGAGAGCATTCCCATCCAAAAATAAATCCAACGTGATCGATTGCTTCATCTCTGAAAGGTGGGCGCTATCTACACCGTTCACGGGACCTTAGACGAATCCCCTAGTTCCCACAGGAGCGCTCCCATTGATAATCATCAAGACTTCTGCCATGTGCATGTAATAAGGGTTGTAAATGAGTCAGCCAACCGATGGGGTAGCAGACCTTGCCCATTTGTTAAATGGTATGTGTCTGGTGGTTCAAGAACAAACTCAGTTACTAAACGAGTCTAAATCTGGTTCAAGAACAAACTCAGTTGCTAAAAAGGGGTCTAAATCTGGTTTCCTTTGCCTGACGTGAAACCATTTAATAAATGGGCGGGTCTAATGTTACAATGTGGCCATTTACGTAGTGCTTGGGTTGAGTCCAATATAGCTTAAAAATGAGTTGGGCCACTAAATAAGAAACAAGCTAATGGAGTAATAATAAGTTAGATATCTAAACATGATGCATATATATATATATATATATATATATAGAGAGAGAGAGAGAGAGAGAGAGAGAGAGAGAGAGAGAGGAATGCTCACCTGTGCACTTCTCGTGAGAGAGACTCATGACCACTTTTTCATAGCTCATCGCACATGATGTAAGCCCAAAATCTGAGCCGTCCATATGATGCAGCACCCCAAAAAAACCCTAAGGCCCATCTTTCAACCTGATCCAAAACTTTAGTGGGCCGTAGCAGAAAGCAAGAGGCAAATCAAGGGAGGAAACTGTTTCCTTCTTTCATGGCCCACCAAAGTTCTTGATCAAGTTGAAAGATGGGCCTTAGGGATTTTTTGGGGTGTTGCATCACATGGACGGCTCAGATTTTGGGCTCACATCATGTGTGATGAGCTAAGAAAAAGTGCTCACGAGTTCTCTCATGAGAAGTGCAAAGGTGAACATTCCTTCCTCTCTCTCTCTCTCTCTCTCTCTCTCTCTATATATATATATATATATATATATATATATATATATATATATATATATATATATATATAAAGGAATGCTCACCTGGGCACTTCTCTCATGGGAGACTCATGAGCACTTTATCATGGCTCATCGCACGTGATGTGAGCCCAAAATCTGAGCTGTCCATGTGATGCAGCAATCCAAAAAACTCCTAGGGCCCATCTTTCAACCTGATCTAAAATTCTGGTGGGTCGCAGCAGAAAGCAAGAGGTAAATCAAGGGAGAAAATTGTTTCCTTCTTTCATGGCCCACCAAAGTTCTGGAACAAGTTGAAAGATGGGCCCTAGGGATTTTTTGGGGTGTTGCATCACATGGACGGCTCAGATTTTGGGCTCACATCATGTGTGATGAGCCAAGAAAAAGTGCCCACGAGTTCTCTCACGAGAAGTGCGCAGGTGAGCATTCCTCTCTCTCTCTCTCTCTCTCTCTCTCTCTCTCTCTCTCTCTATATATATATATATATATATATATATATATATATATATGGGAAATGGTACTATGAGGTCAACCTTATGGGAACTTCCCATGAGGTCGAGCAGTGTGGGCCCCACTGTAATGTGTGCCAGACATCAACAACGTCAATCAGATGCAACATTCCATGGTGGGCCACGGGCTTAAAACTCAGGTCAATACATGAATTAGGTGGGCCACACCACATACAAAAGTTGAGAGGGGTTACCCACCTATTAAAATCCTCATGATTGTTTATTGGGCCCAATGAGATGTGGTTCATAAATCCAGCCCATTCATTGTGTGTGTCCCACTTGGATGAGGGATTAGAACAAGTTTCAGCAGCATTCAAAACTTATGTGGGCCCCACCAAGTGATTTTAGATGTTTTAGGCATGTATTGACATAATTTTAGATGGTATGACCCACCTTAGTTCCATATACGACGGATTTTTGGGATATCCCATAAACTTAAGGGGCCCTATCAAATGGACCTGTGTTAATGTCTGGTACACATCACAGTGGGGTCCACACAGCTCGACTTCATGGGAAGTTCCCATGAGGTCAACCTCATAGTACCATTTCCCTATATATATATATATATATATATATATATATATATATATATGCATCTACTGTTACTGTTCAATATTCTGGACGCGTGACCATACATGCATGTTATGAATGGCCTAAATTTGATCAAACATATTCGATTAGGAATAATGTTGGATGTGTCAGAGTCATACTCAACTCGATTGAACGCTTGTGACCCGAAGTGCTAAACTCGCTAGATTAGAATTAAACTTATGAAGGTTTATATCATTGTTTAGACATTGATGTTACAGTAATCAAACGATTTAGAAATGGAGGGTTAATTAGTCCTTTAAAATATGATCCTTTCGTCTTGCACTAAGAATTTTACTTTTATTAGTGGTAGTGTATCAAGTTTCTCAATGAATTAATAATAGATGAATAAGATTTAAAATAAAGTCGATCATTGATTTTATTAATTAAAGAAGGTGAATAATACAATCAACAAATGAAAAAGTAAAATAAGTACATAAGAAAATAAATACATACAATTACTTGTGTGAGAAAACAACTGTTGTGTAGAGTATGCTGAATGAGACTAGTGTAATTTGCCAATTAAGAACTCGATGATCAATGAGATCTGATGACAGAAGTCGTTGATATTTATTCTACTCTTAAGGCATACTATAATGATGACACTGAACAGTAATAAATTTAAACTAAATTAAAGATTTTGGACTTAGTGTACCATGATTGAACAAAATTGATATATCTAAGCTAAGAAACTAGAATCAAGATAAGCAATGTTATGCTATAGAGGTTTATTGATTGTGTGTAGCGATAGCCCGAAGCTCTTTCTCGAATGTGAATTAGCTGTGTCCTAATTTTTTGTAGTATTTGAAAAAGCATTAATCATTTTTTAGAAGTTTTAATTTTTAGTATGATTGTGTAAGACGGTCCTTATCATGCATTTTATAGATTATGAGATATTCGACATTGGCGGGGGTTTAAGTATTGGCTTCTTGCATTCATAACAGGCCATATGTGCTATTCATGTGATAATCACATTTTTTTTACCGTAAACATGCGTATAACTTTGAGCCATTCTATTTATTTTAAGCTACAAGTATGTGGAAAATGTGAATCAGAAATATCACAAGGTGTGGGTACAATTTGCTTCCTGTCATTCATGTGGTCTCATTGAGCAACGTAGACTACACTAGGTCAAATATAAACATCTATTAATTGAGCAACGTGGACTACACTAGGTCAAGCATAAACATCTATTAATTGAGCAACGTGGACTACACTAGGTCAAGCATAAACATCTATTAATTGAGCAATGTGGACTACACTAGGTCAAGTATAAACATCTATTAATTGAGCAATGTGGACTACACTAGGTCAAGTATAAACATCTACAACTGGCACACCTTTCAGCCCTATATTTCATTCTTAAACCCGACGCTTGTCTCCCTCGTGTGGTCCGGTCAGTTGAGATCAACTCGAACATAATTAAACGGGTCAATCTAGGGTTTGACTGGGCCGGAATGAGCCGTGAATGGGCTGGGTCAGACTACAAGGTCATCGGTCATGTGATTTGAGCTGAAATTATTGGCCCGTTTGTAATTAGGCCGGTCTTGGGCTGATCCCAATCCGACCCATTTCCATCCTTGGTCCTAACCGGTCCATACAATGGGCCTTCAGTGCCGCAAGAGCGAAACGATCCTAACCATCTAATAATTGACTTTTTATCAGTTGATGGTGAAAAGCTGGTGTTTTTCAAACCATCGTTTTGAAGACAGTGGTGGGGCCGAAAGAATAATCCAATCTCATTTAAATCTATCCAGTGTGGGTCCCACAAGAGGAACGGATCACACTACAGAGGATATCGTGCCTGCTCCTGCGGGTTACGGAGGACCTTCTTTACTCCCTCAACCGGTTAGAACTTAGAAGACAGGGAACCAAACAAAGACTTTGATACTCCGGCAGAGTGTGATGGATGATACACAGGCGGTTAGAAATTAATAAGAAATTACCTAAATGGAATACAAGTAATTCAAACCAAACCGTCCAAAATTATGGATAGGTGTTTAGATACAACGAACAAAATATTAATCCTACGGTAATCTAAGTATTAGATTGCTGGACATTTATTGGACGGCTAAAAATAAAATATCCAACCATCATGATTAAAAAAAAAGAAAGATTAGTCTCCACTAATCAGAGGTTAGGATTGTTCGACCAACCTAATTTTCAGCGTGAAACTTAGAAATAGTGGGTTCCGCAATGTAATCGGTTTAATTTGAGTTCATGTATGCCTCTTGCACTATTTGTAGGTGCCTGCGTATCAAGCTTCATACACAGCCAGAGTAGCAAAGGAGCTTCGCCAAAGAAGGAAAGGTTGACTTGCGGGCTTAAAAACGCTCCCTCATCCTCTAGCAAACGAACACGTGTCGGTAAAAAGCCGCGTTGGATTTACTAGAGGGGATCGGTTTCTGTCCAACGCAGTTAAAGTGGCATTTACCCCGTACGGTAATTCATAATTACCGGGCAATGGCAGGAAGAGAGAGAAATATAGAGAGAATAGAGAAAGAGAGAGAGGAGGTGTGATTTCCAGCAAGCAAAGCATTTCACTTCTCTCCGTTTCCGAAAATCACCGACACCGGCATTTACTTCTCCTCTTCTTTTCCTTCTCTCTCTCATGGCGTTTCTGCAGCTCCAAGATCCGACAAAGCTGTAGAGGTATGGAAGAAAAACGGATTTTTTTTTTCAAGTTTTTACTGAAAACTGGAGTTGGGTTTTCTTTCCTTTGTCGATCTAACCTATTTCATTTGTTGTTGGGTGGATTTTCTCTTCTCTGAGCATTTCTCTCATATTTTCTCCCTGTTTTGATAGATACTTTGCATGTTTTCTCTACTAACGTTTGTTTTATTCTTTTCTTTTTCTCATTTTTTAGAAAAAAAAGGGTCAGGTTTGAGAGATGAGAAGAAGGCTATAATTTATCTTAAAAAAAAAAAAAGAAAAAAAGAAAAATCAGTCTAGCGAGAGAGATCGTGAAAAGAATGTATGGAGATTGCCAGGTTCTGTCTACAATGGGAGGTGGAAATATAGTTTCCTCAGACCCTCTCTTCTCATCGCCGATCCGAAGCCCGAACATGAACTTCATGACGAATATGCCCTTCCATCCTTTCTCGAGTATAATTCCCGTAAGTTACAGCCATTTTGTTTTTATGTTCTTAAATACACGATAAGGTATTGTAAGTAAGATGCTGCTCTCCTTTTTGTTTGTTTTTGTTTTCTTCTTCTTATTGCCAGAAAGAAGAGGTGGGGTTGCTTAGAGGTAAGGAAGAAGAGATGGAAAGCGGTGGGTCCGGAAGCGGACACATGGAAGGAGGAGCGGCTTCCGGCGACGAGCTCGAGAACGAGCAGAAGCCGAAGAAGAAGCGCTATCACCGGCACACTGCACGCCAGATTCAAGAAATGGAATCGTAGGATTCCTCTCTCTCTCGATTTTACTTGCTATTTCTTTGATTTTTTTCTGATTATTATTATTATTATTTTTTTTAGATTGTTTAAGGAATGCCCACATCCAGACGACAAGCAACGGATGAAACTGAGCCAAGAGCTGGGCCTGAAACCACGCCAAGTGAAGTTCTGGTTCCAAAACCGGCGCACGCAGATGAAGGTGCGCACGTTAGCAGATTAGGGTTTTTTTTTTCTTTTTCTAAAATGAGCGTTGGGTAGTTGGGGTTCTCATAATAACATCCTGCTGTCGTGCCTTCTACACGCAAGTGGTAGCCACTTTCAAGGGCCCGGGGTTTCGTGCCAAAACTGACGAGGCATGTGCGCACTGCGCATCCGGAGCGTTGTAGAAAGTAACCCCTATTAAATGTGCCATGATTTTAGCGCTTAGGAGTGAGAATATGCTACGTAGTGTGCGTAGGATAAGAGCTTCTTATGCTAAATAAAGACATTCTTAACGGCATGTTAGAATATAAATATAATACGCACTGTGCGTAGGATAAGGGTTTCTCCTCCTTCATGGTTACTGCGTCTGTTTTTCTGCACAGGCCCAACAAGACAGAGCAGATAATGTGATATTAAGAGCTGAGAATGAGAACCTGAAGAACGAGAATTTCCGGCTGCAAGCGGCGATCCGCAATGTCATCTGTCCCAACTGCGGTGGGCCGGCGATCCTCGGAGAGATCTCCTTCGATGAGCAGCATCTTCGGCTCGAAAATGCCCGGCTCAAGGAAGAGGTAATATTCATTTTCTTCAGTGCATGCACGCCGGCCATTTTCTCCATGTGCTTTATGTAGATTTCTTCCATTGTTTATGAAGAATTGCAGTTTGGAGCTGATGAAATTGTGATGTTTTCGCAGCTGGACCGCCTTTCTTGTCTCACTTCACGGTATACCAATCGGCCACTGCAGGGGATAGGTGGGCCACCGCCTCCGATGCTAATGCCGTCGTTGGATCTTGACATGGGCATTTACTCCAGGCATTTCCATGAGCCTTTGGGTAGTTGCACTGACATGATCCCGGAGACAGATAACCCGCACTTCACCGACGGTCTCATGGAACATGAGAAGCCGATGGCGCTAGAGCTTGCCATGATGGCGGTGGACGAGTTGCTGAGGATGTGCCAGACGAATGAGCCGCTCTGGACTAGAAGCGGCAATGGTGTGAAAGAGGTGCTCGATGTTGAAGAGCATGCGAAGATGTTTCTATGGTCGATGAATCTAAAGCAGCATCACACCGAGTTTAGGACTGAGGCCACACGGGACACCGCTCTTGTTATAATGAATAGCATCACACTCGTCGATGCCTTCTTGGATGCAGTAAGTGTCCACCGTCGTAAATATCATTATTTTTTATTAGGGTTGATTGCCGAATAACCTCTTTCAATTTGAAGAAATGGACCATCTTTTTAAAATTTGAAGGACTGATTACCATATAATCCCTTTTCCTTGGTGGTTTCTTACATTTATGCTGCGTTTGGATGGTGCAAATTGGAATCTCAAACTGTGTTTTTTAATTTTATTTTCCATTATTGAGACAAATTCGAATGGCATTTCCTGGTATCCATAATGAGAGGTAGCAATAAGTTGACAGTTGCATACCTTTCACATTCAACTTGAAATTAGGTCAGTCTTGCAGTTGAGGCGGGATCCGATACAAAGCTAAGATTGATAATCTGAATGTACAGAAATGTGTCTAAGAGTGTCTAAGCACATCTAAATACAATTTGCAAGTGGATCTAAGTTCATGTAAGTGCAATGCACTTACTACATTCACCTAAACACACTTAAATATTGCACAAGATGCACTTAGGCCCATCTAGTACGTTAAGCTTAATGGAGGAAACTTTATGTTGATTTGCACCATCCGAACAGCATATAGCGCTATGTGCATAGAAGGTAGACTCAAATTGCGGTTACATTCACATCCAAGTTGAAATTAGGGCAGTTTTATGATTAGGGCTGGATTTGATACAAAGCTAATATGAAGGTAGAAAATTGAGTTAAATTGCATCTAAGTCCGATTTGTAATGTTCATTTATAATGTAGCGGGTGCATAGGAAAAGAAAAGAAATCACTGTCTTCTTCCTGAGAATATCCCTTGAATTTACAATCTAAAACAAAAATGAAATTAAATTATTGCATGCAAGTGCTACTTAAAACATATCCGATGGCCTAATATAAGCAAAAGTGACCCTAAACTCCTAACTTAACTCGAAATATAAAACTTATTTAAAATAGTAAAAATTACTTAAAATATAAAAAGTTATACCTAAACCTATCCTAACTCATGAGGAACTATTAGACAACCAAAACAAGGACTTTGACTATAAGTTACTAAAACCGTAAAAATAAATAAATGTATTAACTGAAAATTCTAATTTGATTTCTAAAATAATTAAATTTTGCAAAGCCATATGGGAGACCAATGAACCTTGGTGATTGGTGAGAGTGTAGAGATTATCAATATATTTCCAACGGTATATTATAAGCTCAAAACAGATTACTGGTCGCAAACTTATGACCGTCAAAACTACTAATGCATGTTTTGAAATTTTTGGCCCAATCAAGCCCCTTTTGTCCAAA
This sequence comes from Liriodendron chinense, assembly GCA_003013855.2. Lineage (NCBI taxonomy): Eukaryota > Viridiplantae > Streptophyta > Magnoliopsida > Magnoliales > Magnoliaceae > Liriodendron > Liriodendron chinense. The sequence continues at coordinate 3,817,768 of PVNU02000637.1, read as the reverse complement.
TTTGTGCAATCCTACCTTCCATTGAGCTGGTCCTTTACACGCCCTACAATAATTGATGAGATTGGGATAAAAAGATAGTAAAGAAAAAAGTAAGCACGACGTAGTGTTATTTCATAGACGCACTTAAACTAATCTTGTAGTACCTTACACTTGATGTAGGAAGCTTCACTATGGACTTGTGTCTTCCGAAGAGCATCAGGCACTGTGCGCAGGGTTTACACTGGCCTGTAGTGTTATTCTCAATCGCCATGTATCCATTGTCATCACAACTGTAGGCATTTTGCAAAAGAACCATTTTCATGTGACTGTGGTCCACATTGCAGTACTGTCATGTTTGGAATTCAATTTATTAGTGAATCCAAACACACCCTCATGGACTTAAGTTGAAAACTGCCAGCAGTCATTCTTTATTTTGTCATTCCTTGGATGTTAGTTTTTGATTTATAACTCTATTTTGCAGAACAAGTGGATGGAGCTGTTTCCTTCCATTGTTTCCAGAGCAAAAACGATTCAAGTCATAACTCCAGGCATTACAGGCCATGGGAGCGGCTCCCTTCAGCTGGTAAGCATCTCCATTGACCGTTTAGCTGAATATGAACGGCTGATAAATATTTCATTTCAATGGTTCACATTCAACTCCACGTATCAGTGGCCAGGATCATCCATTGAGATGTGGCTCACATGGAGTATGGTTAAGATCGCGACCATTCATTGACACTGATTCAGTATTTATTGCTTTTGGCAGATGTATGGAGAGCTACAGGTGCTTTCACCGTTGGTACCCACACGAGAGGCCCATTTCCTCAGGTATTGCCAACAGAACGTAGAAGAGGGGACGTGGGCGATCGTCGATTTTCCCATGGACAGCTTCCATGACAGCCTTCAACATCAAGCTGCCTTCCCTAGATACAAGAGGCGTCCATCTGGCTGTATTATTCAAGACATGCCCAATGGCTACTCAAAGGTAGCATCCCCATTCCATGCATGTCAAATCAGGAGAACATGATCATCAGGTGGACCACAGACGTCCTGAACTTTTTAAAACCGTTGATCGGGTTTTCTTAGCCGTCCATTTGCTTCGTTTAGGTGGGGCCATCCAGATGATCATGTAGGCCTGGATTCACAGATCTTTTTTTTTTAGATTGTCAAATTAGCGGCTCTGATCTCGCACGGATGTGCCTGTGATGCAATCGCACTCGAGCAGGTGCAATTTAGCGCTCCCACTCTGCATGGTGCCTCCCTCCCGTTCACGTACATGGCGTGCATTCACCTACGTGGGACGCGATGGCTGGTTTCCATCCTTCTGAATCCTGCTATCCTTACACGTGCAAATGCGATAGCGAGATCCACGCCGTTCAACTTGAACGTCCAATCTTCCATTTATTTTCGTCCCGTGACTTGCATGTGTCAAGAGAAAAGACAGTTATAAAAATAGACTCCCCAGTGGACATATTACATATACGTGTTAGACCACGTATTACCGGATCTGCCTGAATTAGAATCCAGGCCACATACCATGTTCAATCCAACTGATGAAAGGCTGCGATCTCATGCACGATTGCCACCTGTGGAGATGGACAAGACTCTAGTGGTGCTCACTATCATTATATATCAAACTGATAGTGACTTGGCACACGTGGGGATATACAGATCATCCAAACTGTGGGGCACGATTACGGATGTAACATGGCTTTGAAATCATATTATTCGAGCAATGGTAACCCATCCAATTGGTGGCTATCAAAGGGACGGTTAAAAGAATAACCGTAAGGGGTCCAATTAGGCGATAAAAATCAACGGCTACAATCATCTGATAAGGGTTTACAGTGAGTGGCCATCATTTTATAGGACATGATGAAGGGCTTATCTCTGATCTGATTTATTTCCCTTGCGTACACAGGTGACATGGGTGGAACACGCAGAAGTAGAGGATAAACCGGTTCACCAGATATTCAATAGGATAGTAAAGAGTGGAATGGCGTTTGGGGCGCACCGCTGGCTGGCTGTTCTTCAACGCCAGTGCGAGAGGCTGGCTAGCCTCATGGCTCGAAATATTTCTGACCTTGGAGGTTCTCTTTCTCCTCAGCTTCAACTTGCTGTTTTAGCTTGAATACTAGAGGGATCAACTCCCTGACCTTGTGTGGGCCCACCCATGATGTGGATGTGGAATCCAAGCCGTTCATCAGGTTCAGCTGCTCATTTTCACCAAACTTACCAAGAATCATTCCAATGCAAAAATTCGGTGGGGTTTACCACAGGGAGTAATGTACAATCATGCCTAAAACTTATAGGCTTGCATTGTGTGGCCCACCGGAGTATTGATGTCTCTCATCCTAGTGGGGTGCTCCTGATGAATTGGCTGGATGGCATATATACAATGTCATGGACTCCACATTCCATCTGCATGTTTGTATGGTGGGCGTCACCCTTTCGAGGTCGGCATTGGAAACTAGGTCTAACATGAGGTACCGCATCTGATGGAGGGTTTGGATGGAACACAAATATCACATGGATGCCATGAGTGGTGTATATGTATTTGGCACTTGAAAATAATTCTATGGATGCCCACCCACACATTCACGTCGCACATGTAAGTATGCAAGTGCGTGTTTGTTCAAGATCATGTGCATGGATTCATTTTCGTTGGGCCATTTTTCTTCTCAATCCTGACCTTACATCAATGATTTATAGTTATCCCATCTCCGGAAGCAAGAAAGAATACGATGAAGCTGGCCCAGAGAATGATCAGGACATTCTGCGTTAACATCAGCTCCTCTGGAGGCCAGTCATGGACGGCTCTCAGCGATTCCCTTGAAGACACCATTAGAATCACCACTAGGAAGAACATGGACCCTGGCCAGCCCAACGGCGTTATCCTCAGTGCTGTTTCCACAACATGGATGCCGTTCTCTCATGACCAAGTGTTCGATCTTCTAAGGGACGAACGGCGGAGATCTCAGGTATGCGGAAGCTACACCATCTTCATCTTCATTTTGCCTACCTTGAACAGCAGCTTCATAAGCATGCATCATACTTTAAAACTTCAAAACTGGTCTCGACTCGGACAGATTTCACCAAGCCTCGAGAAAAAGTCGACTTAACTCTGAAAAAACTCGGCAAAACTCGACTGATTTGGTACAATCGACATTGTTTATTCTTTTTAAATATTACTGAAAAAGAAACTCAGAAGAACTCATCCGAGTGTTGAGTAAAGCCGAGTTTTCGTGTTTTTAAACTATGGTAAGCATTGCTTCGTCAGGGCTGTATGCAGAAATGGTCGGATAATGGGAACCCTTCATCTTGTGGTTGTTATATTGGATGGGACACGGGTTCCAAAACCTACGTACGTTGGAGGGCTGATGTCGATCACTGATATGTACAGTTGGATGTGATGTTCATTGCTTGCTTTAAGCTTCACAAATCAATGGTTGGGATCATGTTTTCAGCAATAGTATTGGACAATTTCCCATCTCCAGAAGATGGACGGTTCTGATGATTGGATCACCTCGAATAGATCACTTGAAAATCAGCTAATGGTTTGGTTTGTGCAGCTGGATGTTCTCTCCAGTGGAAACTCTATCAATGAGGTGGCCCACATAGCAAATGGCTCGCATCCAGGGAACTGCATTTCGCTTCTACGCATAAATGTGAGTAATCCATATAATCCATTGCTCCTCTTAGAAAGCTCATTCAATCGATCTGGAACGTCCATCAGGTCCAGGCAAAAATCACAACAATCGGATAATCCTACCATCCAAGTCCTTGCTTGGGAAATGGATGGTTATAAAAAATCAAGCTTTCTTATGGATGGATAGGATCATCCGATCTTTTTTTTTTTTTTTTGGCAGGGTGGACCATGCAGTGCCGGTTGGACCTGAAGGACAGTTCATATAATTTCCATCAAGCTTAGGTTTGATATAATAGAAATCTTGAATCCGATGTTTGCTCATTCCAAATGCGTGTGGGAACAGCGCATCCACATGCACAGATAAAACACTGCTAATGTAGAACACGTGTGCGTGATCTGAGTTTTCCATCTGGTTGGAAATATTTGTAAGATACAAGGCCTCTGAGGGGCCACCGTCTTGTATGGGTTCTATCCACACCGTCCATCCATTTTTCCATATCCTTTTAGTCCACTAGCACAAAAATGAGACATATAAGGCTTAAGTGTACCACAAAGTGGGGATTAAAAGGCTACCGTTGAAAACTTCTGAGGGCTACAGTTGGATCAAGCTGATATTTGTGTTTTCCCTTCATCCAGATCTATATCACCAAATGATAAGGCTAGATGGAAAATAAGCATCAAGATGGGCCCTAGGAATGTTTCAACAGAGGGCATCATTAGCACCGCTGCTTTCTCTGGTGTGGTCCACTTGAGTCTTAGATCTTCCTCATTTTTATACTAATAATCTAAAATAGCATGAAAAAATGGATGGACAGTGTGGATAAAATCCATCCATCACGTTGGACCCTCAGGGACGACCTAACTCGGGACGGGCGGGGTAGTGCCTAATCTGGATCCGGTAAGATATTCTTCTCACGCACGTCACGTGGGCCACATCGTACAAAGCAAGCTGACAGTTCAAACGACTTTTTTTCTGTCATCTATTTCTTCGGGCTGCAGCTGCTAACCTGAGCTCAAAATGCCTTCATTTCTAACCAGAAGATCTACAGCCCACGTGGAAATCTTAGATCTACAGCCCACGTGGAATGTTTGCCCGCCAATGATGTACGGGGTTCCCACACGCTGTCGGAATTAGCAGAATTGGGATTCTTTGGCATTGTGATGGATGACACGTGGGCACTTATAAGTGAAATCGGATTGCGTACTGGGCTACCCAGTTTCCTATACCGTACTGATTTAACTCTATTGGGCCTACCATGAATGTACGTGGCTTATCCACGCCGTCTATCCTTTTTGCAGCTCCTGTTAGGGCACAAAATTGCAGTATTTCCAAAGTTCAAGTAGACCCCACCACAGAGAAACAGTAGGGATAATGATGTCCACCGTCCAAACCATCCAAAGGCTATCTAAAACTATTCATGAGGTCACACAGACATGGATGACATGGATGAATGGAAAACACGAATATCAGCTTATCTACAACCTTTGTTGCCCCCTTGAGATTTCATAGTAGGTGTTCAATTCACATAATCCTGTGGTGTGGTCCAATTGAGTCTTGGACATGCTTCAATTTTAGGCTCATGCGTAAAATAAGCTGATAAAACGGATGGACAGGGTGGATAAGACAAGCAACTCATGGTGGGCCCCGTAGAGTTTACCTAGTAGCGTAGTTACGGGAGCGGATTAGGTGAGATCCCGGATCCACCAAGGTGGGTGGGACCCTGACTGTGGGGCCCACTGTAATGTATCTGCCTTAAATCCATACCGTCCAACCATTTAGAAATCTCATTTATGGGCATGATCCAAAAAGTTAAGCTGACTCAAATCTTAGGTGGACCATACCACAGGAAACCGCGGTGATTGCATCTGCACCATTAAAAACTTCATGGATTCCACCGGAATATTTATTTTCCATCCAATCCGTTGTTAAGGTCACAAACACCTAGATGAAGATACCATACAAATATAATCTTGATCCAAAGCTTTTGTAGCCCACAAGAAGTTTTTAAAGATGAATCACCACTGTTTCCTGTACTATAGTACATCTGGGATTTGGAACTGCTGTGCTTTTCGGTTCATCCTCTAAAATGAGCTTTCAATAAGGATGGACGGCATAGATGTAGTCAGATACATCACAGCGGGCCCCACAGAGTTTACTCAGTACCTTGAGCGTACTGAGTTACTCAGTTTTCCATCCGCTTCCGGTTGAAAAAAAGGAAAACATCAATCAAAGGTTAGGATTGTTCAACCCATCTGATCACGGGACTATGAGTCAGGGACAGTGGATTCCTAATTTTAGCCGTTTATTGTGAGGTAATGCATGCCACGTGTACAATTTCTGAGTGCCTGTGTATCATGCTTCTACACTATCAAACAGCCCACCTCTACTGTATAATGGTAGATTTACTACGTATATATAGACCTTTTGTTACAGGATGCGTGGGATTACAGCCATTGGATCTGAGTTGTATTTCAATGATCCGGATCGTTAATATGATGGGCCTCATCTCGGATGGGGAATGCTATGAAATAATTCCACCCAAATTTCTTTTCCTTTGAATACGGACGGTCTCTCTTTAACGTCTGTTTTATAAGCATTGGTGGAAAGTTTTGAATCTTAAAGATGTCTAGGCAGCCACCGTCAGCTGGCTGGCCCATCATATAAACGGTTTGGATGAACATGACCCCATGGGTTCGAGTGTGGTGAAATCCCAGTGTGGTGCGAGTGCGTGGGTGTGTAGGGGGTTCGAATGCATGTGTAAAAAAAAAAAAAAAAAAGACGACTCCCAGCGTATCCTGACCGTTAGTCCCTCCAATACATTCATCTAGACTGTTTGATAGGTCCCATACGCATTCCATGGGCTACCGTGTGAACATAACACTGATCTTAGAAAAATTAACCGTTTGATCACTTGTCTTTAATATGAACGGTCAGGAATGTTTGCACCAAAATACGTCCTATCAACGATTGCATCCATCTATTCGTTAGGTCCTCCATGGATTGCTCATGATTCTAAAGAATCCCTTTGTTAGGTAATCATAGTTCTTTAGCCATCCTTTTTCCAAGCCTTGGATGGGATGGCTATGATGGATCGGATCACCTGTTCTTTGTGCATTTTAGCTCGTGAAAAGTGTCCAGTACTCAATGGATGGTTCAGATTAATTTCTCCTCCTTGAATAACTAAAAACCCAACTCATTTTTAATTTCAATTTTTTTTTTTTGCATGCATGCATGCATGCAGGGCGCGAGCAACTCCCCTCAGAACGTGGAACTGATGCTTCAGGAGAGCTGCACAGACCCCTCCGGCAGCCTTGTAGTCTATGCAACGGTCGATGTCGATGCTATCCAGGTGGCAATGAGCGGTGAGGACCCATCCTACATACCGCTCCTCCCGATCGGATTCGTCGTGTTGCCGGTAGGACCCACAAACAACAGCACCAGCAGCAACGGCAACGCCATGTCTCCGTCAGACAATGGCAACGGACCCACCTCCGGCTGCCTCCTCACCGTGGGCCTCCAGGTGCTGGCGAACACCGTCCCGTCGGCCAAGCTCAACCTCTCGAGCGTCACCGCCATCAATAACCACATTTGCAATGCCGTCCACCAAATCAATGCTGCTCTAAGTGGCGGAGGCGTTGGCACTGAGCCGGCCGCTGCTGCGGCACCCAATCAATAGCGCAGGAACGGCGAAATTACCCGGAACGTCCATCGCTCGCCTCCAAATTATCAAAATGCCCCTGCCATTCATAGATACAATGACTAAAACACCCTTGAAGCACGAGGAGAGAGATTCCTTGTTATAGCAAAAATCGGCCAATTTCCATAATTTCTCATGTGAATTCACCATAATGCCCTCCGTTCTTTCCGTGCATGCATGTTAATGGGGTTCAGGTGAATCTTTTTTGTAACCTCCAATGCTTCAAGGGTATTTTCGTCATTTCGGTGCAGCCATTGGCCCTTTTGTGAAGAGAGAGAGATGGAGGTTTTGGGGGAATTTGAAGCCATGCAAAAGGACGAAATAGCCCACGAGAAATGTAGGATATTGTAGGGAATAAGATAGGGAAAACAGTAGAATTTATTTTGGACAAGAAAGGGTAGTGAGTGGAAGAGAAGGGGAGGGGAGGGAGTCAAGAACGCACCAGTTGTAATCCTTGCTTCCTGGTAAGGCTAACGTGCGCAGGATGCGCTGGCCTCACCAGGCAGGAAGGGTAATGGTTCGGGAATTGACTTCTGCTTGTTGGTCTCTCCTTTTTTTTTTTTAATTAATATTAGCTGGTGAATCATTTATTTCTCATTTATAGTTCTTGTTATTTGGTTGCCTCTATTTCCTTGACATTTTTGGTTATTTATTATCTTTTGCGTGAGATCTGGCCGTCCATCAAGTGGGTCCCACGTAAAACATTGCCTGGCCCAGGATCTAGTCTCGTCAGCTAATCCAGTGGGTTGCACGTGCATGATCAGAAAGGACAAGCAGAAAAAAAAAAAAAAAAAAACAAACAAACAAACAAACACAAATGTAAAGAGAAGTGTCAGAGTGATTATGCCGCACGTGCCAGATTGAGCAGTCTCACAAATTGTTCTCTGGCCCAGAAAGCTGCGCGTGCATCAAAGAAATGGACCGTCAGAAAAAAAGATGACCAAAGGTTTAGATTGTACGTAAACATGTGATCCACCTGAGTTAACCAGCTCGACTTTGAGCTAGCGTGTGATTGAAGCCCATTTGATTTCAGCATGGATTTCACACTCATGTGCTATGTTGGCACGTGTGCCACGAATCACCTCACTCGTGTGACAGTTTGAGTTGAGGCACGTAACGATTGTGATTTCTGAGTACCTGCGAATCAAGAGAGTACTGTTTCAGTGTGGACACTTGTTTGTGGACGCAAGGGGAGCGAAGTTGTTACCCGGGGAACAGCTTAGTGGGTGTTAACCCTACAGTGTGGCCCACATGGATGATATTTTGCATATCCACGCCGTCCATCCGTTTCTACAGACCAGTTTGAGGATGGGTTCCAAATATTATCAAGATCCAAAACTCAAGTGGACCATACCACTGGAAACAGTGGTGATTCAGTATGTCACCGTTAAAAATTCTAAAGAGCCCATTGTAAGGGTTTTGTAATGTTTATTTGCAATCCAAGCTGTTGATAATGTCAAGAAGATCTGGATTAAGGGAAAATATAAAGATCAGCTTGATCTAAAACTTTAATGGCCCACAAAATTTTTTAATGATCACTCATCATTGTTTCCAGTGGTATGGTTCACCTGATATTTGGATCCTCTTAGGGTTTGGGATCACGTCCTGAAATGAGATGAAAAAACAGATGGACGGCATGAATATATAAAAAAAAACAGATGGACGGCATGGATATGTAAAAGAATACATCAATATAGGCCCGCACAGTTAAGGTAATACCCACTAAGCTGTTCCCCTAACACCCATTAAGTAATATGGGTAAAAAAATACATCAATATGGGTACTTTTCATTTTCAACCGTCCAATAAACATCCCCCAATCTGACGGTCAGACAATCAAATAAAGGGTAATTTTTTGTTCATGATATATGATCTAAACTTAAAGCTAGGGCTGTAAATGGGTTAACGACCCGATGGGGGTACCCAGACCCAACTCATTTAGACCCTACCCATTTGTTAAATGGTATGGGTCTAGTCTAAGAATAGACCCATTTAGCAAATGTGTCTGGGTCTAGTTTCCTTTATATTAGGCCTAGCCTGACCCGATCGGACTCATTTAGTAAGTGGGTGGGTTTGGTCAATGTTTCAATGGATCCATTCAGGCTTAATTTTAACCCTGGTTAAAATGCTTGCATGCTAAATTCAGACCCAGATCCATTAGACCGACCCTATTTATAAATGGGTCTGGGTGGATCTCCCTTTATCAGACCCAAACCCATTTATAGACCCATTTATAAATGGGTCTGATGGGTTAACTCAAACTCGATCTAGACCTGCCCATTTAGCAAAAAGGTTTGAGTCTAAAATTTAGACCCAAACCCAGTTAGTTAATGGGCAGGCTTGGTTTTGGCTAAACTCGCACCGAACCTAACCATTTACAGCCCTACTCAAAGCCATTACTTGGATAGTTAATCTAAACTAATTGGTATTATGTAACTTTTAATTAATTACTAAGTTCCTTTGTACCATCTGTTGGTGTCTCATAGCATGATAGTTTCAATTCGAGGGGATGTCCACTTGGTGAATGTGTACCTTTCCAGTTCCATAAGATAGTACGACAGATTTGGTTCGCCTAGTATAGAACATAACACTGAGGTGGGTACTGTGTTGACGTGGCAAAGTTTCATGGGCCCCTGCCAAAATTTGTGTTATATCCATACTATCTATTCCTTTTGACAAATAAGTCCAAAAATGAGGCAAATCCAAAGCTCAAGTGAACCATACCATGGAAAGTAGTTGGGATAATGATGCCCATCATTGGAGCCTTTCTAAGCCCACCATGATGTTTATTTGCCATCCAACCTTTTAATAAGGTCACGCGGACATGGATGAAGGGAAAACACAAATATGATCTAGATCCAAAACTTTTATAACCCCTAATTAGTTTCCAATGTTAAGAGTTTAATCCCCACTGTTTCATGTGGTGCATTAGAGCTTTGGATCCTCATTTTTTGCCTTATGCCCAAAAATGGATAGACATTGTGGATATAACACATTTTTGGGCTCTTGGTAGGGCTCACAGAGCTTTGTCACATCAATAGTATAAACCTTGATGATGTGCTTTGTTGGTGAAGCCTTCAATTTGTGTTAAAATAGGAGTTGTCGGTTGGCTGACGAGTCTGCTCGATCGGCCAAATTATCTCACAGTAGCACAATAGGTCTTTGGACAATTTTGAGCAGAATCAATCGGCCAATTGTTGGTCTCAACCGGCTGATTTTCGGGTCGACATGCCAATTTATGGCTCATCTCTCTAGATTGTTTTCAGTCAGTTCAACCGGCCTTGACCGACAGACGCTAGTTTTGCGCAGTTACGGTGTTTATTTCTAATTTCAATTTTTTGGCTGTATAAGTCATATGTAATTGGGATTATAGTATTCCAAGGGCATCCTAATGTGAATTTAGGGTTTTTCTAATTGTTTTGAGAGAGAGAGAGAGAGAGAGAGAGAGAGAGAGAGAGAATTTAAGTTTTCTCTTGGGAGTCTTTGTTTCGGGTTGTTCATCTTTTTTAACTTCTGAGATCATAGTGCATACTGTTTTGTGCCGTAGTTTTTTTTTTTTTTCGCAAGAGTTTTCCCCCCATAAAAATCAGATTGTCTCCGCATGAATTTGCTTGTGTCCTGTGCGTTGCTTGTTTGATTCTCTTCCACAAGTTTCCAACATGCTGAAATTCTGAGTCTCATCTAGGTAGTTAATTGCACTAATTACATTATATTCGGCAAGCTTCCACTTGATCTTTGATTGAGTGTGCAGTTGACCCTGAAAACATAAAGTGTAATAACCATCAAACTTAATGCAGGTATGCATTGAAATGAACCGAGGGGCACACATTAATGAGGTTGATCATTGCATTACTATGCCTATAGGAAAGCATCTAGAAATCATTCCACTAGCAAGAGGTGCCCAAAAAGGAATGCTCCCAAAAAATAGAATAGTTCCTTTACATCTTTTCATTGTACAACCAAAAGAACCTTAACAAATTGCTAATTTTCTCTCCTCACCCTGCTCACATAGGAGAAGAAATATGTTTGGGAAAACTCTGATCTCTTGTCCGAAGAAAACTCTCCTCTCATAGAGCAACCTCTTTATATTGCTATTATAAGGAAAAACACACAGGCTCCAAAGAGATAAAGACCATCCTTTTACCTTTATGCAGTGCCTAATTAACTAAAAGATCAAGATTCATAGATAAAATGAACATTTTCTCCATGCCCTTGAAAAGCTGCCCTTCAACTAACATGGGGAAATGAAAATTTTGACCCTCACCCAATGCAACTTGTATGAGTTAAACCCACATTTTGACTTGGTGAACAGATCGTCAACTCAATTGCACAAGACTCAATTTACTCGACAAATCGAGTCAAATATTCAGTATAGACAGAAGCATAGTTCTAAAACTCGGTGGCTTGACTCCATACTTGGCTGAGTCAACTTGCCTTAATGAGGTTTTGAGCAGAGTCACCAAGAAACTGGTTGTTGAGTGAGAGTTGGTCTTGACTCAGTGAGACTCGTCAAGCTGGCTCACAACTCAGCAACTCAACATGACTCAAACCAAGTCACTCGGTGAATAATTTACAGAGGTCATGCAGCGCTACCAACCTGGCCATATGCTATTTTTGTGATAAATTTATACACGAATATGCTCAAGAAAAACTCCACCCTATTAATGATGTTTTAAGTGTCAACTAAAAATGCTTGTTGTCTTGAAAGAGTGTGTGGTTACCACCAATTAAGGTACTTTTTAACTTGTGTTAAGTTATTAAGTTATCTTTTTCACTTAAGTTAGTTTCGTAAGTATCATTGTAAAAGTAATTTATTAGCTAAAAGCTTTGTATTTTAGCAGGTTATCTTTTTTAATTTATTAACTTATGACTTTTCTACTTCCCTCTCACGGTCCATATCAAAGTAGGCCCCACATGGTGGACTGGCTACATTAGAGGCAAAACTCACATAATGGACAGTCCACGTAAAAGGTGGGCCCCACATGATGGATGATCCCATATTAATGTGAACCCAAATGTGGATGGTCCACATCAAAGGTGGGCCTATAATGATAAAAAGCCCACATCCAAAGTGGGTTGATATGATGGACAACCCACTTCAAAGGTGGGGCCTACATGATGGACGATCCACATCAAAGATGGGCTCACATTATGGGTAGTAAACATTGAATTTGGGACCCAAATGATGAATGACCTGTATTGAGGTGGCCCCACATGATGGACAGTCCACATCAAAGGTCAATCAGGCCCTTAATGATGAATGGCCGACATCAAAGGTGAGCCCCCATGATGAGCAAGTGGCAGGACTGAGTGAAGATAGCCACGTTTCAACATTGAGGTCATGGTGTCGATTCCCACACAGTGGGGGTGGCTAACATTGTGATGTGACTAATAGGGGTGGGTGGGTGTACTATCAATGGGGTGTGTAAACTAACCCATAAAAATAAATATAAATATAAAAAAAAAAAACCCAAACTAAAGGTGGGGGCCCACATGATGGATGATCCACATCAAGGTGGCCCCATATGGTGGATGGTCCACATTAATGTTCAGTCGTAATGATGAGTGACCCATATGCAATGCAGATCCTGCACGATGGACGACCACATCAGAGGTGGGGCCCACATGATGGATGATCCACATCAAAGGTGGGCTCCACATGATAGACGGTGGATACTAAAGGTGGGCCCCACATGATGGACAATAACATTGATGGTGGGCCCCACTTGACCCCAAATGATGGATGGTGGATGTGAGGGGGACCAAAAAACTTGAGAGATAATTACTGATAAAGATGGAAGCCAAATATGCTTTTCTACTTTTGGCCTATAAGTATGTTGGTTAAGAAACATGCTTAATCTACTCAATAAGTAGAAACCAAGATGAGCTACTTATGACGTATGTAGCTTATCTTAAGTAACTTGTAATCCAAATGCCCCCTTAGAAACTGTACGGGTGGTACATGGATAAGGTTAAACAGTACAAATAGTGGTCCAAACTTAGATTGGTCTTGGTAAAAAATTACTCCAATTTGTATCTCCTAACTAACAGAGATCCTAGGCATGTTGCGGGCAACCAGCCTGCCCGGGATGGCTGGTCCTGGCTTGGGGCTGGGCTTGGATGGATCAATTTTTGGGCCAGGATGGGCTCAAGTCATTTTAACCTGACCCAACCTAACTTCATATGTAAGTCTTGTATGCTAATATGTTATTCTAATCCTTTGTTAGGCAACCCATGCATCTTGAATGTACACTGTTGATTTTGTCCCTGTAACTTCTATTTCTATGTGCATGTGTGGCCCACTTGATCATGAATGGATAAGTAGGAAAGTAAGGATTCTATCGATTTTTGGACGAGGCTGGGTCGGTTGGGTCTGGCCCAGCCAAAATTCTCTTGGGTTAGGACTTGGGTCTGCTGCACTAGACCCATCCTGGGCTTGGGGAGAGCCTAGGGCTTAGACCTTCAGTGCAGACCAGGCCCGGCTTAAACCTGGCCTATTGGGACTCCTACTCGCTGAGCAAGCTATCCTGATTCTTGGCATATGGAATGTCCGTATCATAGTTCTAAGACTCACTGGCTCAACTGTTATCCTTTTAGGTTGGCCTTAACCCCCTTCAAAAGTGGGTGGGCAGGTTGCCTGACCAACATATGGCCCAGCCCATAAACCATCATGTCCATCATTCGGGTGTTTAACTGTGGTCCAAAAATAGAGAATCCTAAGTTGAACAGCTACATTGGTACTATGAATTATGATTATGGACCACTGATCTTTCTGTCCCTCCCTACTTATATGGAACTCAAGTGGCCCCATCAATGAACGGCCGGGATGGAGGAGCCCAAGGATGGACAATTAGCACTGTACACACACGTTGGCTCTAATAATTCTCCAATTTATTGTTATCATTTCCAGAATCAAGCTAGTCTGTTCATCAGATGGGCCATATCGAGTACAAATGGACTGCTAAAATGACGAGCATGACCCTCAAACATGTTGACTGATGGTGCATGACCCTCAAAGTGAAATGTGGTCCATTGAAAGTTTTCTTTTCATTGATTTAAATACATTTAAAGAGCTATTTTTATAATCATCCGTTCAGATAAATATTCTCGTGATAGCCCTTACGGAATACATAAAGAAATACAGACGGTTCAGATCATCGTAACACTCATCATGTGGGCCCCAGTGAGAGGTGAGACACGCTGCTTTCCTGACGCGCGACGGAGGCAAAACGAACCCGTGCTTATGAAGAGGGTCGAGTTCCGTCTCGAGCACACGTGCTGCAGCGTCTCTCTGGAAGCCGATTGTTTCAGGCCGATCTTTTCCCGTGCTGGAAATGGCGGGAGGGCTGATATGGGCAACGGCCGAGGATATGGCGAGGAACCGAGGACGGGTTTTGTCACTCTACCGGCAGCTCTTGCGGAGCCTCAACTCTCCCAAACTCCCTCTAACCCTAGCCGCACGTTTGGCGAAGAAAGCGGAGGTCCGTACGATCTTCATGCTGGGGTCCGATGAACGATCTCTCCACAACATCGCCGATCTAATCGACGCCGCGGAGTACTCTCTCTCCCTTCTAAGGAAAGGCGAAATTCCAAAATACATACAGTGAGACCTCTACTCCTTCCGTCGGTGAGACTCTCCTTATATCCCATTTCTTATGTGTATTTTTGGAATTTTGAGAATTTGGATTTTTGAGGCGCGTTTGGATGCACCATTGAATTGAATTGCTGCATTTGTTAAATAGAGAGGAATAGAATTTGCAATATGAGGACTACTTCCTCGATGTGGGTACTTGGGAAGGTAATTCATTCAGAATTAGATTTGAATAGTGCATCCAAACATGCTTATGATGTTGAATGATCCATTCACATAGAACTTTAAACATGTGTTGGGTGAGAGACCTGATTGCATACTGAGTAAACTCTGTGGGGCCTACCGTCATGTATATGTCTAGTCAATGCCATCCATCCGTTTTTCCATCTTGTTTTCGGGCATGATGTCAAATTTGAAGCATATCCAAAGCTCAAGTGGACCACACCACAGGAAACAGTGGGAATTGAACGCTTACCGTCGAAAACTTCCTGGGGGCCACAGAAGTTTTGGATCTAGCTGATATTTGTGTTTTCCCTTCATCCTATGAACAGATTGGATGACAAATAAACATCACTATCGGCCCTAGGTAGGTTTCAACAGTGGACATCATTATCCCCACTGATTCCTGTGGTGTGGTCCACTTGAGCTTTGGATATGCTTCAATTTTGGACTCATTTCCTAAAATGATCTGGAAAAATGGATGAACAGGGTGGATGAACGTCCACGGTAGGCCCCACAGAGTTTACTCAGTATGCTATAGTTTATTGAGTTAGTACGCAGTCCACTCTCATCAGGTGAGGCATCATGCAATGCTTGGCCCTAGCGTCTCAGTTTGTGCCAGTGGGGCTGTTGGTTAATTTTTTTCGAAACTGTTAATATAAAGGGCACTGCCATGGAGAGCCTGAGCAGTGAGCACCAACAAACGCCAGGTTGGAAGAACCTAACCCTTCAACTGGTGGCCAGAAATTTGATGGTTACACATGTTCAATGGAAAGGACCTTCCAAATGTGTGGAATTTTTTGTGCATGGGCCATCCATGGTAAGGCCTATCATCATGGTTTTGAATATCAGTTATGCTTACAACGATATCAGCCATTATCTAACGGTATCGATGATCTCTGTTACATGTTATGGATTGAACCGGTCTGTTAAGGAGAAGAAGGGGGGCTGTATAGGCTGTTACATAATGATATTCGTAACCCTGTTACATGTTACAGGGTGAACTGATCTGTTAGGAGAAAACAAAGGGGGCCTTATCGGCCGATAGAGACCAATATGCCCGTATAGGCACTGATAAAGGGCCATTACAGCCAACACATGCCAATATGGCCATAAAGGCCCCATTTTGTAATTTTTGTTTTCATTTTTTCTCTCGTTTTTCCACTTCTGTCTTTATTTCAATCATGAAGGAGGCTTAGTAACCATGAGTGGGGATTTGACGAACCAAAGTGGAATGGACCATTTTGGTAAATATCAGAAGAAGGTGAACCATCACCCTTTTTTTCGTTTTCTTTTTGTTGTATTCCTATATTATGGGCCCTACTCCACCAAATCATACTTGCTTTTTGTTCGATTAGGGCCTATTTGATTGACTTTCAGCAGTCAAGCTGATAGACATCATTCTTATCAAAGAATGGTCTGTTACACCATTGAATGCATGTTAAAAGCGTGCGCGCACACACACACGAAAAGATAGATTCTGATGTTTTACATTTTTTTTTTTTTTAACCTATTTTCCTTTATTTTCACAGGATTTTTTGTGCTAAAAAATTTCAGCCAATGCGACCCATACTGTATTATTTTTGGGCCTGGCTGATACACCTACCAATACTGTTATTTAAAACCTTGCCTATCATATAAATAGTTTGTATCACCAAATCAATTTCAAACGCACTTTAGAAACTCTCAGGCCAATCATTGAATAATATCCTGTTTTAGGATGGCTTCTTAGCATCTGAAGAGGATTGATTGGATGTCTTGAATACTCATTTCATAGAATAGTTCATTTAATTTAGATGCTGAGATTTGTGAGATCTCCTTTTCAATGAAAATATGGAGAATGAATTGTCAGTGATGATTAAGTTTGGGAGGCTTTTTAGGTTGAATGATCTCTCACTGCATGGTAGTCCATAAATCTGTCTGTATTCACTTATAAATATCCCAATGATGATGATAGAAATATGTAGGAAAAACAGGACCTGGTTTACTGTGAGCACGTAGTGAGAAGACCATTGATTTTATGTCTTCTTCATTTGCAGTTCATCATCCTATAGCAATATTGAGGCATGCAAAAGACACAATCTCAAACTACATGACAACAATTTGTCAGACTTTTATCTTGATTTTCCCATGTTGCGCATTCTTGATATTTGATGCCCTGGATTCGAGTTTTGGCTCTCACATGGAGCGCGATAACGAAAGACACATGCTTTGGGTAGCCATTCGATGATTTTTTTTTTTTTTTTTTTTTTTGGCCTAAAGGTTTCCTCTAGGTTCTTGCAATTGTCCACTGAAAAAACTTTAATATCAACTTTTGTTAGGCCTTCTGTAGCACCATAATTCGTCAATCAACTTGTCAATTCTCGCAATTCAGTTCTGAATCTTTGAAGCTGCTTAAACATTTCTTTATTTTACGTAGAGCTGCAACATAGGCTGGGCTCAACTTTAACCTGACTGATACAATCTGATTTTAACTCGGGTTGGGTTAGGTTTGGGTTGGATTTACATAGCCCGATTTAAATCCTAATCATGTTCAGGGTGAGTCATAGCCTGACTCCAATATAGAAGAGTTTGTGGTAATCTGCAGTGGGGATCAACAGTTGTCTGGATCAAGTTTCATTTCCCAAATCCAGAAAGTCGGCCCAGGCCAGCTTCGGGTTAATAATTGAGTTGTTCAGGTTGACTGCAAGTGGTGCCAACTCAACTCTATTTGCAACCCTGCTTGAACACCAGTGCTCTTTTTCAACAATGTTTTGGCAATCAGAGCAAACACTCCACATCAAAGTAGCAAATGCTTACGTACTATATCCTCAGGCTCTAAGCAATCCAATGGTACGGGCTGATGGTCATAACAGTCAAGAGTGAAGATGAGGCTGTTACAATAAGCGCAATCCATCTGGGCCCAGATATGAGTGCAGTCCTCTTTTGATTGTCTGCTCAAGTTTGCCGTTTCCCCCATCAAATCCATTCTCCTCAAAGAAGTTACCGTCTATGACTTTCCACATTCTGAAGAACTGTGAAAATTAGAAGCCTGCCTCCACTTTTCTTACTTTGTGGAGTCACCACTTCTATATCTACATTACATGAGTAAGTAAGGACATGAAACTACCATCTTGTAATTAAAAAGTCCTTTGTACACATGGGATGATATTTTGGACAGAAAACAGCATGGTCACCAAAAGGTTGAAAGATATCTATCCTTGATTTCTGCTTACAAAGTAAGCCTGTAGTGGCTCGCCTCATTTCATCTATGAGAAGTTTCTTCTCTCATGCCTTCCAATTGAACAGATTTGTGGATGTTCAGGAAGTAGTTTAGGTCGTCTCATTGTAATCATTTCTTCTTTCGCTATATTTGTTTAATTAATTGAATTTTTCTGGAGGATTGTTGAAGTAATGGTGATCCCCCGCCCTTTTTCTTATAAATTCAATGGTGTGGTTTGAGGGTATTTTTGTGTTTTTGTGCTGCTGTGGAGCTGAAAGTGCTCTTGGGGCTATGGCCAGAAGCAACTTTTCTTCTTTCTATATTACATAGGGAAATCCCAAGTTAGGAAAAGAAAAAGGAAAAAGAAAAGAAAAGAATAAGAAAATAAGAAAAAGGAAAGAAAGAAATCCAGGCATTGCAAAAATTGAGGTGCCACTAAGCATCAGAACCATGGTCTGTAGTGAGCAATGTAACAACAGCTCTGAGGGGTATAACCCAAAAATTGGCAATTTCGGACATGCATTTCCTTCTTTCTTTTTCTACAGTGGTTTGAATTTACCCCAGAATTAGAATTCTTCAATCCAGAAACATGTCCCCTGCTGAGTTTCATGTCTTATTTTGTGGTTCAAATTAATATTTGCCTGTTTTTGGGTTTCTCTAGTTGGTTTAATCAGCATTACTGCTCTGGTGCCTTTTTTTCTCTTAGCACCATGAGATGTTTCTCAGCTTGTCTTTGTTTTCAGATAATCAGCTATCAGATTGGCTTTTTGTGCTGCATCGAAGGGGACTACTGAAGCCAAGCTAACAGTCAGGTACAAGAAACTCCCTATCAAATTACTAGTAACTCGAGGACAAGAGAAGGCAATAATCTGATGAAATGAGAGGTGATCATTTTGGTATTGCCAATCTTTAATTTTTCACTAAAAGAGTTCGACTGTTATCTTTCCAAATGCCTGTAATCTAGCTGCTCCCATATCAAACTGGGAGATGTTATCTAGTAAACCAGTATCATGTTTTTCACATCATCCTTAAATGGATTGTCTTTATGTAGCATAAAAGTGTAGTTTATCAAGTTTTTCTAGTATGTCTGATCTCTCTCCTATGGGTTTGGAGCCATACTGCTTAGATTTGGTTTTTATGGGCCTCATCGCCACGTACCATGTGGACAACTTGCTCCAGATTCATAAGGCTGCGAGGAATTCATCAGGAGGACACTCCACTGTTTTGTTTTTCTGATTCAAATCATCATTTGTGGTTGAAAATGGGATCATCCCAACTTGGCAGGAGACCAGTATTAAGTGTTATTGTATTGTTTCTGAGCAAGACCAAGGCAATCTTTTCCTTGTCTTAATTCAGGATGGTGAGTGTTTTAAATTCCAACATTTTCTCTATATGTATTTGGACATCTAGAAAACCCAAATAAAGGTTGATTGATTCCAAGAAAATCTAAGAGATAATATTAAATTGTCAAGGAAACATACATTTCGGAGCCCGTCAAGTTAATCAGTGGGTATGTGGTCTGTATAACTGCATTCTGAAATTAATGAAAACTAGTTAGGTAGTCTGTCAAAACTAAAGAACAATAATCTTGGAATTCTTATTTTAATAATTTGAAGCTGACAAAAAAGCGATTAAGATGTTTGGTCTTTGGCTTGACTGCCATGACAAGATGTTTCTGGTTTTTGGTCTGCATCAGCTGAACTTCTATGAACAAAGGGAATTAAGAAATATCCAATTAGTGAAATCATAATTCTTACAATCCAGCCTTATTCCATATCAGTTACGATGTAAGATGTGCAATGTGAGGTTAACGCGTCCAACTTCGCCTTACCTGCAAAGAATAACAAATGATCTAAAAAAAAAAAAAGAAAAAAGAATCATTGCACCTCCAAACCAAAAGGAAAATCAAAACATGTTTAGGCTGCATTTGGAAGTTACTATTATTTGCATCCAGCACAACAGGCAATTGTGCTCAATTTGGCTCTTTTTTGCACTAACCATAGTTCAAAAACCCAAAAACTCAACTGGACTCATGTACAGCTAGGCGAGGTTGACTTGAAGACTCAACCTGACTCGATTCATGTTTAATGTAAAATTAAAATAATAGAATTAGTAGTAAATATTTAAAACTTTTATATTTGCATATGAAGCATAGAATACAATAACTAACAACAAGATGTACTGTAGCTTGCTTCTAAAGAGGTTGCTTATCCATGAATTCTTTGGTTTGAGTCAACTCAAGTTGTGTCAGTTTGACCAAGTCTTTGGCCGAATCGACAAATCTTCCCAAGTTGGAAGCGAGTCAGATCTAGCACCCAAGTTTCCCGATGACATAGCTTGAAAGCTCGCTGAGTTGAGTCAGACGAGTTTTAGGTCACGTCAGTGTGTTTTAGAATTATGGCACTGACAGGTATCATACCATTCTGCTCAGTGCTTAATGGGGTTTCTACCCTTTTCTAAGCATAATACGGATCTCGAACTAAAGTGGGTTTTCAGACATGTTCCAAACAGAAAGGGATGGTGTAATGGTTGCCAGTATGGTGGCTAGAAAAAAGAAGGAAAAGAAAAAAGCCTCATCTTCTGTTTGTCTATCTGTGCTTGCAAAAGGTATATATGAGTTCTTTTTTTTTTTTTTTTTTCAGGTAAGCTAGAATTAAACCCATGGCCTCAACATTCTGGCATTCGGCCTACAGCATTTTTGTACTTTGTGGTCTGGTTTATCGTTTGCAGCTTTATATATATATATATATATATATATATATATATATATATATATATATATATATATATATATATATATGCAGAAGTGGACCTCTTCTGGGCCTGCTGAGCTTGGGTGTGAGTTTGGGGTCTGATTATTAATCATGCCGGGCCTCTCTTTGAGATGGCAGGTTGGCCCGACCCAACTTATTTAAAACTGCTAAAATGGGTAAACCAGCCAATGGCCTGAGTCTGGATAGATTAGTAATGGGCCTCTACTAGGCCTAGTGATCGCTTCACAGGTTACAATTAGACAAGCCTTGTCCCAGCTATCTTGGCCCATTTACACAGCCTACCAAAGAGTGCCCATCTCTTTATCTGAGTTAAAAAAAACGTCTGATGATATGGCAAAGGTACGGGTAGACCCCCCAATCTAGGCCTGCTAATGAAGTTCTTGGGTCTGACCATCCTAAGCTTATTCATCTCTGAAGATGATCTAATAGGTCTCAGGCCCAGCTTTTAGGCCTGTTGGGCACCTTCTCATGTTCATATGAAAATAAAAATAAAACGAAAGGATTAAGGGCCAGTTTGGACGCACCATTTTATCCAACTGTTAGTTGATCTTGTGCGTTAGGATGCACTTCGCAAACATCTCATCTCCAGCTCGACAATCGACAAAATAGGAATTAAAATGTCATCTCTGCCGAGTCGACAAAAAAAGCAATCTTCAAACTTTTTGGAAGTGTATCCAAGCTCACCCTAATGTCCCATTTGGCACACCCTCAAAAGGGATGTTTGATGCTTGAATGACATTTTGAGCCAAACCTTAGTCATCTGATCCTCCACTTTCTGAGACGGACACTAAAGCCCACAAGCCAACACCCCTTTCGCCAGAAAGCCCTTTTTGCCAAAGTTGCATCCAACTGGGCCTAAGAAAAGAAAGGTGCATCTCAATCAAGGATTGAAATGGGCGTATCAGACAACATCTTCCATGATTGACATCCGATTTTCAGTTGGGAACAGATAAAAAACTCCATAAATGCTTTAAACCACTTTAATAAACATATCCAAGTACACATCTCCCTCAAATATGGGGTGATAATAGGTGAATAGGGAGGTTCTTGGGGTGACTGACTCATTTAACTGTCCATCTTTATCGTACATTTGTGGGCCACTTGATGAATGGACTGCCCTGATTCTGGAGCCAGTGCACATACATGGTGTGGCCCTCTCCTTCATGCCCCATTAACATAGCTCTAGAGAAAAACATAATGCTTAGTGGCTCTGAAAAAGGAGCACTCTCCACTTTCTCAGAATATAATGGAAAGAAGGAACTTTTATCCCAAAGAAAACCCCTCCTTCGGTGCTTCCCACTTTCGTTTGTGGTCACACCAAAACTCCACATTCCCACTTTCTATCCATAGTGTTACTGCGCCAACAACACGATCAATCCAGACCGTGCAATCAACACTCCATCTCATGGATGGGCCAATGCTCCAAAAATCAGGAAAATGTATGTAAAATACCGTTCAAAATAATAAAAAAAAAAAAGAGTGATGGATCAGATGGTTGTATACTCTGCCACATGATTTTTTTATCTATGCATTTGATCGAACACATCCTGATGTCTTTGGATTTGGGGCCGTATCTATAATTCAAGGTCTTGATTTGACCAAAGTCAATGTTGGGCAGCCTAAAAAATCTTAAAGATCTTCAAGATTGGGAAATCTTAGGCTTTTGAATCAATCGCCCACAAAGCAACAGTAAAGGTTGTGGTCCATATTCATCAGTATATATGAATAAAAAGAGAGTTAAATAATAAAAGTGCTTAGGTGTTTCATTCTGGGAGTTCTTTCACTGGATGCTTTCCATCTACGTTTAGGCCAATCTTGTAGACGGTTTAGATCACCGAATAGACCACAGATATCGACGTGTCTAATTGTACTGTGTTCAGATGTATTGGAATACACCTCTTTGATCTATGCCTGACCCAATAGAATGCTCCACAAATGGAAAGGCTCGGATCCATCTCCACGTGCACCGAACAGTTGTACGGATCGTGACAGTTACAAAACAGTAACCAATGGGAGCGGATTAAATGTATAGGGCCAACCTTGATTTATTTGTTGTAAATCCACTCCGTTCATCTGTTTTCCCATCTCATTTTAGTACGTTATCCCAAGCCTTAAGATGATTCAAATCTCAGGTGGACCATACCACTAGAAACAGTGATGAATGACCATTAATAACTTTTTGTAGGCCACAAAAGTATTGGATCAAGCTGATCTTTTTATTTTCCCTTCATCC
Source organism: Liriodendron chinense (assembly GCA_003013855.2). Lineage (NCBI taxonomy): Eukaryota > Viridiplantae > Streptophyta > Magnoliopsida > Magnoliales > Magnoliaceae > Liriodendron > Liriodendron chinense. The sequence goes on along the minus strand of PVNU02000637.1, from coordinate 3,794,424 downwards.
AAATCTTCTTGATATAATCAACAGGTTGGATTGAAAATAAACATTACGAAAACCTTACTATGATCCCTTTGGAATTTTTAATGGTGAAGCACTAAATCACCACTGTTTCCTGTGGTGTGGTCCACCTGAGATTTGGATCTGCTTAAGTTTTGGGACCCATTCCTAAAATAGTATATAGAAACGGATGGACGGCGTGGATATACAACAAATCATAAAGGTGGCCCCCACGATAAGTGTAGCACCCACTAAAGTGTTAGCCGAGTAACACCTAATCCGTTTCCGTAAACAAGGAGCAGCTGAGTCCTTTAAATGGAATGGCCCACTGCATCTAAGATTCATATCCACACATTAATGATGTCTATTGTCTAGTTGAGACATACTGATGTAACTGCTTTTACTGCATCCTATCTATTTTTGTCTATTTTGTGATAATACTAAAATCTCATCATCCATCTCATCCCTAAATCACTTGCCATTATTAAGTCTCCCACACAATCAGTTGGATGATAGTGTTACCCTCCAACTAGCCCATAAATGCCTACATGAAGTATGTCTAACCGTCCAAAATCTTATCCCCACCATCAGTAACACTTGATGAAAAAACTTGATGGGTCCACTCATCAAGTGGGCCACATCAAAGGAAACAGTAGACAAAGTCCCCAGTCTCTTTTCGAAAAGCGTGTCGGAGACCCTTTTGAATGTGCGGTAGGGATTGCACAATATCTTGTGGGCATTTGGCATACCCACCCAACACACAGACACTCTCTCTCTCTCTCTCTCTCTCTCTCTCTCATTGTAGGGTCCTCAAATGTAGTGGTGGGGTTGCGACCCTTATCTCTATACCTGCTATGGGACGAGATGTGGTCCACCAAAGTAATGGTGGGTTACTTTGGTGGGCCACATCTCTAACTGCTTATAAATCATACCAAATAAGAAAAAGCAAGTGGACCACAGGATTGTGGTCCCAGGATCCATCCCAGCTTATCCACAACAAAAGAAATGAAAGAAAGGGAAAGGACTACCTAATCATTTCAATCAAATGAAATAGTATGATGGTTCACACGCGTGCACTTTGTAACACCACACGTGCCATGCTTTAACTTATATCGAGCCGTTCGAATTGTGGTACACACCTTAGATAGGCCAGAATCCCAAAACCACCGTTGGAAATTCTGTTGTTGGATTTGGGGCCGTTGATTTTGGTTCATTTCAACCGTACGTTGAATGTCCACCAGTTGCCTGGATTAAGAGATCAAAGTAAAGTAAGCTTTATTTCACCATCCAACTGAAGTTGTGATCATGATTTGGACGGTATTCTTTGAATTTTTTGTCTGCCACGTGTACAATTTATTAATGCAAGAGTATATACCATTACGCTCTACCAGAGTATCAAACCTTTTTCCTCATTATGCATTGCACCAGATCATGGACCTAATCATTTCACCAAAATAATAAGGTTCAACGAAATAAGGTATTATGTCATCCTGCGTCCCTCAGTTTGTGAAAATGAGGCCTGGCTCTGTCGATATCGACTGTTGATTCGATGTGGAACCCACTTTGAATTGACCATGCTCCAAAATTCTTCCTAACGTGACAATCCTAACCCTCTGATCATCAGATTGTAATTAACGGTTGAGAAAGAAAAAAAACAAGAGGGGACAAAATTGTGTGGCTAGATACTTCAGGCATGGCAGGGTCCACCCAATCAACAAGCTGGATTGCATATTGATGGGCCCCAATTGTAAAAACTTCGAGTTCAACGGGAGATCTGGTCCATCCATTGGCTGGAGGAATGAATTTCTATTCAAGTTGGGGGGAGACCTGGTCTAGGACTAGTCCCATCTTATTAAATCAGTGCTTTGCAAGCCCACGCGCGTGTACAAGTGAGTTAATGCACACACCCACATTTCCTAACGTAGCACACATGCGAGATATCCAAGCCATCCATCAGCCACTATATGGACTACCCATCCCAAGAATCAGGTAGGTACATTAATCCAGCGGTCCGAATTACCTGAACGAATGTACAATTGTAAAAATCTGCCATAGTTTTCTAACCCGTCCACTTATTTTTAAGAGCATGACACACATACTAAGTGGACCACCTTTATACTTCTGAGTCAGTTTTCACACCGTGAGTTCTACATTTGTATATATGCTAATAATCTATTAATTGGTTTGGATTTGGGATGAGGTCAGGTAATTTTGCCCATGCTATTGGTCTGGTTGGGTCATGTAAGTGTTCTTGAACTTGAGCCTGGCCCATTTACTTCAACGAGCCTGATTGTGCGTTTGGCTTAACCCAAACCTCATTCAAAAGTACTGTGGGCTGCTTGAATCAATGACCCGCCCGCCAACCCGACCCATTGGCACCGTGACCATGACCCATGACTTTTAACCTAGTCATGAGTTGGCTTTTCCCTCAACTGTTCCAACGAGCCTGTCCAGTTGGTCTTACTCAGAATTTTGATTTTCCTTTGGGCCCACTTACAGCCCTAACCATTAGCCAAAAATCTCTCATTCCGGAAGATCCGAGCCATTGTCGATCCTCATTTTAATGTGGACGCTTCACTTTCTTTCATTTATTTACTGTCTATTTTCAGAACACTGATTGAAGGCTCAGAATTTTCAGATCGATGAAATTTTTGGGGTATGGACTATCTAAGGCGAGGACCCCAGAACAACGGTCTGGATGAGCGATAAGTTTTCCAACGTGTACAAACTGAAGACCTGCGTACACCATCCGTACCTGTGGGCGCCAGTAAAATACTAGAAACTGGTTCAAACGCCATACGTCCTGTGGTCTAATCATATTCACCGAACAAAACGAGGTTCAATGAAAGTCGGGCCAATCAGGAAACATGGGCTGACTTTGTCCACAACGTGTATAATCTACTACCAATCTACATCACAGTCAAAGTTAGGCTAGAAAATTCTTCTACCACGTGGGTGTTTTGGCATTTTCAACAATAATTACAATTCTCACTCTGTCTATCATGTTTTCCCCCTCATCTTCACCGTAAATCTCAAGAATCAGACGGACCCAAAACTCGAGTGGGCCACACCTTTACGAAACTGAAGGACAACGGTTAAAACTTCTAAAATATTTGTGGCCCACCTGAGGTTTAGATCAGACTTTTTTTTTTTTTGGATGTCATTTCATCTTGGTGCGTTTCACCTGATTAATGGTTTGGATTGTATATAAGATCTATGGTGGACAGCACAAAGCATCCTGAAACTTTCAATGTTGGGTCCCCATCCCCATTTCTCCCTACATTGTGTCCCATCTGAGTAGCCTATCAGGTTGAATTTTATCCCCTGGACCTAATATTGAAGGGCGCATCTGATGGACGGAGTGGATGTCATAGTCACATACATGATGGGCCCCACATATTTCGTATGTACAACACCTCTTGCTGAGGTTTTGGTCCCGGTCCCCTCTGTCGGCCTCCCCGCCGCTTGCATTGACCATTGAAATATACCGAAAGTTCTCTGAACCTTCCTAATTTTCACGCGAAGTCCCATCTTTCCTGCTAAATTCTAAAATTTGTGGGACATCTGAGCCGTTCAAGATTCCGAAGAAACGGTGAATAACACATGAGATGAAAATTAAGCTGGTCAAATCCCTGACTGGGCCATACAAATCGAAATCAATGGACAACCGATATCTGACATTGCATAGAGGTGCGGCCTATCTAATAAGCGGATTTGTCTACTCTTCATGGCAGGTAGTCTTCATGATCAGCCCCATCTTTCTCACGATTCAGATGTTCTGTAAGAATGACACGTGGAATGGACAGATGGTGCTGGATGTGGAAGTTCAGATGCCATACATGCGCAAGACCATTTCTCATGATTTTAAATTCCGGAGAGCATCTTATACGTGTGAAAACGAGAGAATGTGGGCTACAGACGTGAAAAAGGTGGGTGAGCTTTTTTTAATCTACAGAAAGGGTGACGTGGACACTTCTATCAGCCATGAATTTCGTTGGCCACCCCTCATAAATCCGTAAAGCGTTTGAGCTCTGACTCATACCAAACTCGCCGACCATTGTCCGAGTCTTGCCATTTGACGCTTTCCTCGCTCGGCTCGGCTTTAGCCAAGCTACCGCTCATTGCCAAGCCGCTCTTATTACTACTACGCGGATTCGGTACTATACCCGCCCGTCTTACCAACAGGAGCTCTCTCAGGGAATCCACACCGTCCATCCATTTTTGCCATATCTCGTGGACCAGGCGAGGAGGAAGTTTCTGATACTCGAGGCTCAAGTATTTGCAAACGGGTCCCATTTTTTGGTGATCTGGATCGTTGAGATGATGTGGCCCACCAGTTATAGACTAGGAGAATAGTTTTTTGGACTGGACCGACCTAGCTATCCGATCTAGAGCGGTAGTTGTTCTTTTTCACTACTCAAAGGCTAAGATTGACACATCAAGGAAGATATTCGGGGCAGGGTATATATGTAATTGAACCCATCAAATCAACCGTCTGGATTACTTGAACAAAATCAAGTCTGCTTTTTGAGGAATATCTTTTTCTCTCATTTTAAGGGACAAGATCCGGAATTGCGTCCGGACGACAATATCGTAAGTTACAGTAGTGCCAGCTTTTTTGGCGGTATCCTTGATGAACGGATGACATCTGTTCCGTCTATGAGGCACGTGGGTTCAACTTCATCTAAAGCCCAAAATCAGACCGGCGAGATGCTCAGGAAGGCCACACCTGAGGGAGCCACTGAAAAACATTATTAAAACCACTAAGTATAGTTGGTGTGATCCACTTGACTCTTGGAAGGATCTGAGGTTTGAAGTGTCCTTTCGTCCTTTTGCACCACGTCTCATAAATGGATTGGATGGCATATACACATCATGGTGGGCCTCACTAAACCATCTGAAAGGTTTAGTTGGTTGACTCTCCTCCCAACCGTTCCTTGAAGGGAGGCCCACGTGAGTTTCCCATCAAGCTGAAGATCCTGCTGTAGAAAGCTAGGTTAAGTGGGGCCCACCGTAATGTTCGTGAGAAATCTACTCCGTCCGTCCGTCCATCTATTTTTCCAGCTCATATAAGGACATGAGCTAAAAAATGAAGGGGGAACCACAACAGGAAAAAGTAAGGGTTATGCCTGCCGTTGAAACCTTTTCAGAATCTACTTTGATGTTAATGTGCCGTTCAAATCATTCATAAGGTCATTCGCAGGATTTGGTATGAAAATACAAAATTATTAGCTCGATGAAAAACTTCTGTGCCCCCACAAATATTTCAATGGTGGTTGCGCAATCCTCACTATTTCATATAATGTGGTTTACTGGAGTTTTGATTTCACTTCGTTTTTTATCTCACATTTTAACATGAGCGGGCAAAACAGATGAACTAACATCATGGTGATGCCCACCTAAATCGGGACCGCGTGCTACAGACAATCCTTGTTAGCATCCGATGGACAAATAACAATGGGGCCACAGAGGTCATGCTACCGTAATCAATTTCCATTGTAAACGTGGACAAGTTTAGACTATTGTAAGCTGTCTTTCATGGTTTACTAAATGGTGGCAATTGTTCACTGTAAACCGTAGCGTTCATATATGTACATCTAGACCGTCCATAGCACGAACCTAATATGGATCATGTTGATCTAGACCGTCCATACCACGTACCTAATATGGATCATGGATGTGGTATAGCCTGAAGCAACTCTAAGTGGTTGATCCTAATCCTCCAAATTGTGGGCAAATGGACGCATAAAAATCATTAGCAGTTTCTACCGGCGAACTCAACTGGTCATGAGACTCATGACCGTCCAATCAGTGGGTTTTCACGCTATGTGGCCCACACGCAATTACATGCATACCACGCGTGGTAAATGGTGGCGAACGCACACCATGGTCTATTGAAATGCTAGGATAATCTGGTAGGTTGTGATGGTTTTACCCGCACTGAGGAATCGTACACATGTCATGCAATTATCTCAAATTAAGCGGTTGAAATCATGGCCCTAATTCGATGGATCATAAACCGAAATTCACTACAATTTTTGTATTTTAAATGTACGAATGTGGACATTTAATGGACGGCTGTAATAAAAGATGATGAGCAGGCTGCATTCAATCAACAAATGTCTATTAATCAGAGTCTAGAATCGTCCATTTCATCTGGTTTTGAGGGGAGCCCCACAATTTGGGCGGCTTGATTTGAGTTGATGTTACAAGTGAAAATTCTAGAGTGCCGACTGCAGAGTAACTCCCCATCTAGTAGGGGCGGGTTTGGATGTCAACAACATTTTGCATTTTTCATTAAAATCTGCGGTGGACCAGCATTTGTTGGGAAAGCTGCCCGCAACATTCTTTTTAAAAGATGTGGTTAGTGAAGCAATGATTGATCCTCTCTAACATGTGCTTCCACGTGTTCACAAGTGCCACTTGTTTGGAAATCCAAGCCGTTCATCAAACTCAGCATCACAAAACACACCCATGAAAAATTCAAGCTAGTTGGATGGCTGAATGGGCCACAATCTTAAGTTCACCCCAGCCGTTAGTATGCTTTCAGCAGCAGCTTACATCGTTTACAGCGCCTGTCGGGAGAAAAATGCATTAAAAATTTAAAACCCAGATTCTCAATGGCATCCAAACACAGAAATTCGAGCCTATTGGACCTAAAAGGAGAATGAATTTGAAAAGCATCGGAACCTGTGTGAGCTTATCTACCTATTTCCTACGTGAATACAATATCGATACATTCAAATGCCATCTGACTAGTGGCTTGTAAATTGTGTTGATTCAGTGGAGTGTGTGCTTCCCATGTGTGCAAATAGCCTCTCTTTCCTCTTATGTATGTACGAAAGTCTAGGTTTTTAGGTTTCAAGAAACTGTCTATAGGACGTGAAGGATGTGCTTCTCGTGATTTCTTGGTGAGAGTTTCCTCATAGAGTGAAAGAGTGAGAGCTAGACAAGCTTTATATTCTCTAATTTCTCTTGCTTTAATGATGAAAAAATTCTGTGTTACTTTTTTGTGTATATTTTTCAAATCACATAAATCTTTGTGTTTTTTACCTTCTTCTTTTTCTTTTTCTTTTTTCCTCTTTTGCTTTTAAGTTTTGAATTGGTCATTTCCTTTTGTGATTTTGCTTCACTTACATTAATTACATGTAAATGTTTTTTTTTTTTTATAATAATTAGTATCACATTCAAAAGTTAAGAAGTCTTTTAACATAAAATCACTGTTAGAGTTCATAGTGCAATTGTGTTTCAGACGACTAGGTTGAGTTCTATATAGATCCGAGGTGCTGAAATTTAACGAAACTAATTAACTATTATGGAAATTGAAGTTGAATTTTACTATGTTGAATAAAAGTTATGTACTTACCATTAAAGGTAAAGAAAAGATACCCATAAAAATGAAAGATAAAGTTTTTCTAGGGGATAACAAAATAATTAGCTATGATGATTTTTTTTTTTTTATATTAGATGATTTAATTTTATTCAATGTATTCGATCAAATTACTGAGAAAAAATTATGAGACAAATATAAACTTGTACGAAGAATAATCAATATTAAATAACATTTTTTTTTTACAATAGTTGTACAGCTCAAAAATGAAGGAATGATCCTCTTTATAAGAACACTTGAATAGATTTATCATATTGATAGCGTTCAATAAGAAGATTAACAATGAATGAAAGATTGCAATTATACTTTATTTGAATCCAAATTCTTGGGATGGTTTGATTATGAATCTCAGCAACAAATTAGATCTCAATATAGAATCAATCGTGTCCACATTGCTTTCAGAAGAGTTCCAGAGAAAAATGCTGAAAGAAATTTCTTATAATGCAGATCTTCTATTAATGTTATAATGCTTAGATAAAGATCTATTGAAAAGGACACCAGTGAGAGACTAGACAAGATCGATGTTAAAAGAATATAAAATAAGAAAATGTTAGAATTCTTAAAAAAAAAGTATTACTTCTATAAAAAAAAATTTAAGCTCAATAAAGTAAATAAAAATAAACTTAAATCTAATTCACATGATTAAGCATTGAATTCAAATAATTTTCAAATAAACCTATTTAAGAAAGATAATTCATTCGAGGACAGGCAAGTTTTGTTGTCTATGATTCCACAAGATGATTTGAACCATTAATGGATTTTGGATTCGAACACTTGGTTTATATGATACTACACAGGTAAACAATATAGAAATTCTTGAAAATTTAATAATTTTGATAAGGGATAGAAGGGCCGGCAACGGAAGCAAAACAAAAAACAAGCAGCAAATTGAATTAAGCAAGCAACACAATGCATGCAACCAACCACACATAGATAATCCGAATTTAACATGGAAAAGCTCCTCATGGATAAAAAAACCACGGCACAAATCGACACCAATCCACTATAATATCAGAAGTTACAAGAGATGAAACTGAAAAACCCAAGATCACAAGCCCATAAGAGAAATCACAAGCTTTTCCAAGAAGAAAACCCTCTTCTCAAGCTCTTTTTCTCACCTAGAACCTCTCTCAATCCCCTTTTCAATCTAGGATACCTCTAATATTGTAATACACTCCTTAAATAGGAAAAAATCGAGTTTAGAAACTCTTTGTGTAAAACCATGCAAGAAACCTACTACCACAAGGAAACTGCCGGCCGACTGATAATACCCAAAACATTCTAGTGACTTGCTGTTGGATCTCCACCGTGACCGACTGGTCGAACAACTGGTCAGTGGCTTTTGTGCAATGACATTTGAGGCATTCGTTTCCAACAAGTTCTATGGTATTGACAATACCATCGATAATATCCCCGATACTTATAATAATATCCTTAATATCAGGGAAACATAAATAAGTAAAATATTGGTAGAAAAAAAAAACAATAAATAAAAAAATTATGCAACTTTTAAGGATTTTTTTAAAGAATTTTATTCCTTAGTTATTTTTATCACCCTTAGTTCTCATTAACTGAAAGCTTGGATTTGGGGAGAAATCTTGACTTGAAATGAATATGAGTCGGAACTTAAAGGTGATGAATCCATAAAAGCCTCAATTTTTCAAATGTTATCTTAGATTCTGACAGAAAATCATGTCTTATGCATAGTTTTTGTTGTCACAAGAATTTGGACAACGGATCTAGATGGCTAGGATTAGCATGTGGAGACTTCTCTAGTTCGTTAGATCTACAAGAGGAAGAATGTAACGACCCTAAAATTTCGGTAGGAAAAATTTTCTTTTAGGAGCAAAAATGGGTTTAGCTAAATAAATTTAAGATGATAAAGAAAAGAAAAGCATGGACTGATTGGTTAAAGCCCTCTTAAGCGAGAGGGAAGACCAGGTATCGAGTCCTATCACTAACAAGAATTTAATTTTCTTTTTTTTTTTTGCTTTAAATACGAATTTTAAAATTCAAAATTAACCTTATCTTATCTCAACCAACCCATCTTATCCGCAACAAATCTCCAACGAACGTCTCTTTAAAAAGAGAAAGAACGAGATGGTTTTCATCCATCGTAAAAGAAAGGAAAGGAAAGGAGAGAAGGAAGGAGGAATAGAGGGATCTTGCGGCTAGATCAAGTAGGTGTTCTTTTTATTTTATTTAAGTAGGCCAGATCCAGCCAATGAACGGGTCGGATCGTCCGTCCGTTCATTGTACTGATCTAGGGACCTTATCTTTATCTTAACCCTTGAATATATGATCACGATTGATGGGGACCATTTGGGTGGGCCAGGAATCGATCTGGATGGGTCATAATGACCATATGGCCAAAATGTACATGGGCCTCAAAATTCAGATCGAATGGACCTTCAGATGGGCCACATCAATTGAATGAATGATAGCCTTTAAAATTTGTTTTGTTATTGTTTTATTTAATTAGTAAATTAATTCTGATAAATTATATTATTCCAAAACATTATTGGGCCACAATGAGGTGGCCGACCCAATGGTCGGACCAGATCTCTCGTAGACCCCACATACACTTTTTAATCGTTATAATAATAATAATAATAATAATAATAATAATAATAATAATATTAAAAAAAAAAAAAAGAAAAAGAAAAAGGAAAAGTGGCTGGACGTCCAGCGTCTCTGACGCTGGAACGTCCAGCGTTGGACTTTTGACAGGGTGACTTGGGGGCCCCACTCATGGGACCCACCTTGATGTATTTTGTACATCCACTCCGCCCATTTATTTCCCTATTTCATTTTAGGATGGGGGTTCGAATTTGGACCAAAACTGAGGTCCGAATGGGCCACACCATCTGAAACAAACTAATGGTGAAAACTTATAAAATAAAAATAAAATTTAAAAAGGTAGAAATTCTGGGCGTGGACAGCGGTCCACTCATGGACCCCACTGAGATGAAATCAGTAGATCCAAGCCGACCATATGTTTTAGTATAATGTTTTACAGCTTGGGTCCAAAAATCAGATAAATCCGAATCTCAGGTGGCCCACACCACTTAAAATATTAATGATAACAACACACATGGTTGAGGCAGTCCGATTTTGGATTGCTGTCCACTTTTGGGACCCATTTGATGACATTTTAAGAAATCTAATCCGTCCAATATCTTAATAAATAAGTTTTCTAGTTAAGGACAAAAAATGGCCCGTACAGGATATTCCAGTGGGCCATACCAAGATAAACAGTGGGGACAACACCTGTCCACTGGTTAGGAGCTTGTGGGCCCCACTGTGTAGTTTTTGAAAAATCCGATCCACCCAATCTCTGGAGTAATGAATTATTAGTCTTGTGACAAAAAATCAGCCCAATCAGAGTTCCAGGTGGGCCATGCCAAGTGAAATAGTGGGGAGGCACGGTATGAATTATCATAAATGGACCATTTTAGGATATCCTACGACAAAATCCTTGCAAAATATAATCAATCATATTTGGTAGTGTACCATTGGGGAACTTGTGACCAAGTATAGGATGACCACCAGTCAAGTGGGCCGTACCATCAGAAAATTGTAAAAGGGGCCATTCCTTTTGGAAACGTGGGTCACAATAATCAAATCTGGACCGTCCATTAAGGAACCAAAACTCAATAAAGTATAATCCAAATTGAAAATAAGTATATTAAGGTTAGATTGGTGGTTTATAAATATAAATTACATTTATTGTAGATTCAGGACCGATTCTGCTCAGGACGTGACACAATTAACAAAGTAATCGCCACTATCAACAGGTGAGTACATCCCAACACGTTTCCTAGTCATTTTAATTAAGTAAGTTGTGTGATGGATGCAATATGTGATATTGATTAATTTGTGCTTGTTTAAATATTATTTAAATAATTTCTATTTATAAATGTCATGAAAGATTGCCTCTCAAAATGAGAGATGAAATGTACGGACGTAAATTATTGCATGCATTATGAATTATTGTGCCTGGAGTTCGACTCTGGAAGACCGGTAGGTACTTAAGTACCCGGTTACCCAGGGACCATCCTGGAAGCCCACTAATATGTGGAAGTCCGCCCTACAAGGAAGGGGGAGCCGATTGATGGGATCCAATCGAAGCAAGTGGAAGACTGAATATATGCCCACTTGATGCATCATTTCATTCACTATTGCATTAATTATATGTTACCTATATTTGATGGCATGTGTTTATCCTGTTTAATTGAAATGCATGTGAACCGTATTGGGTTACTCACTGGGCTTTCCAGCTGACGTTGTGGATTAAAAATATACAGATGATGTAGACGTTGAACCTTCAGAGAATGCCCCTGATAATGAGATGGGACCACTAGAGGAACCGCAGGACTATTGGCCTAATTTAACCGAGGAAGAAGTGGCGGCCCTGAACCAAGACGTTTAGACTAGTTTCTTTTATTTTATTATTTTCAATAATTAGTAGACATTTAATAAAGTCCCAAATGGGTGGACTTAGTTTATAGTTGAATACTTCATGAATAAATGAGAACTCAGTATTTCATCATTTTATGCCTCTTAAAGTTGTTTAACGTTATAAATGCACTTAGTGCACCAGTTATACCCCGTAAACTGGGCCGGAGGGTGCACACTCTGAGTCCGGATTTCGGGGCATGACAGAATGGTATCAGAGCCAGGTTTCGATCCTGGGACCTGTGGGTTATGGGCCCACTTTTCTACATAAATGGTAGACCCCTGAAAATTAGAAAACAAACTTAGGACATTCCCTAAATGATCGGGGTAAATATAGAGAACTTAGAAATCAAAATTAGGGATAAAAAAAAAATAAATAAATAAATAAATAAAAATGAAAAGTACTGCTCATCTGAAGTCCAATATAGACTCAAAGTGCTTATTGTTATTGATAATAGAATTATAGATCATTTTATAGCAATTAGGTATTGTTAGATGATTTTATAACACACAAAACCTGCTGGACAGCAATGTCCATCAGAATTATTGATTTTTGTAAAATTCATATCTATTAATATACAGCTCCGATCAGTGTGATTTAAAGGCCTGATCGTAGCTGTGTAAGTTTAGTTTAATATAAAATTTGTAAAAAAATATAAACCCCTTAGTGGCTCATGGGGACTAAATTTCGTTATTCCTCTTAGGTGATTATGGCTCCTAGGAAATCAAAAAGCCTTCGTGATATAGGACCATCAACAAGTGTAACTGTGGCCCAAGGACCAGTAGTGAATCCTACAGTGGTGGTAGAAGAAGAGGCGTCAAATAGAGAACAAGATGAAAATTATATGGAGGAAGAAGAAAACTTTGAGGAACAACAGAATCTTGCACCACCTCTACCGGCAGCAAATCAAAATGAAGCGGGGCCCAGTACTCGGTTACCATTGTCTCCTAGGACAACGCAGGCGAATCCTACGGGACCCAACATTCAACCCTTGGATGCAGCATTCGGATTACTTCACCAAATGGCGGCAATGATGAAACAACGACAGGAACAGTTTGCTGCACAATGGGCTGACATGACTCAAGCACCACGTGGAAATCGACAGACAATGCCAATAAGATCGGAACAACCACGAGAGGTGGACTTGCTGGAGAAGTTCACCAAACTCAGGCCTCCGGTGTTTCAGGGCGCCACAAATCCAACTATAGCGGAGGATTGGTTGGTCCAAGTAGAGAAGGTATTAGAAGCAATGAACTGCCCTGATAATCAAAAGGTTCGATTGGCCTCATTCATCCTCCAAGGCGAAGCAGATGTTTGGTGGCGTGCGGCAAAGCGGGTGGTGGAAGCTAATCATGAGTGGACATGGGCAGAGTTTGAGAAGAAATTTCGTGAGAAGTATTTTCCTCGGGCCTACAGAAATCAGAAAATGGCCGAGTTCACTAAGTTAGAACAAGGCTCAATGACTGTGGCTCAGTATGAGGCTAAGTTTGCAGAATTGTCCAGATATGTTCCGAAAATCTTGGAAGATGAAGAATATAAAATCTCTAAGTTTGATGAAGGACTTCGTCAGAATATTCGAACAAAATTCTGCACCGACACTATTAAAAGCTATGCTGAGATAGTGGACAAAGCGTTCAAGGCTGAAATGGATAATGAACGGTTCCAGAAATCTCGCACTCAAATAACTGGAAGTCAGTCTAGGTCTGCACCAAGTCAGCAGCAATCATTAGAGAAGAGGCAAAGGGTTAATGTACCAACTTTCGTGGCGAACAATCAAGACCAGTTCTTTGCTGGAAACTGTGCTCACTGCAATAAGTATGGACACAAAGCAATACACTGTCGGACTCGACTTCGCGACATGGGTTTACTACCTTCCTTACCTTCCCGTGCGCAGTTCCCTGCTACAACTCAACAGTCAGGCATGACATCTCAGGCATCGCGGTCAGCAAATCCCTATCCTCAATCTTCAAAGTTGTTACCTCCCAGGCCGCAACAGTTCCAACAAAATCGGCCCCAGCAGCCAGCTCGACCTACGACTTCTCAGAATCGAGGAGGACAGCAATTTAAACAACAACCTATGCAAGGAAAAGTATATGCGATTGCACCAACTGCTGAGCCAGAGGTGGACAACAATGTGGTGGAAGGTATGGCAAATGTTCGTGATAAATCTGTTACTATTCTTTTCGACTCTGGTGCTAGCTTATCTTTCATATCAACTACTGTAGTGGAACACTTAGGCCTTAAACCAGAACACCTTAGAAAAACAATCTCAGTTGAGACACCTATAGGAAAGGCAGTAGTCTTGAAACAAGTGTGTAGAGCATGTCAACTCAATATTGGGGGTGTACTTATGCCAGCAAATTTGATTGTGATGGACATGCCAGGGTATGATGTAATCCTAGGTATGGACTGGCTTACCTCGAATCGAGCTAAAATAGATTGTCATGATAAGTCAGTTACTTTTTCTATTCCTGGCAAAGAACCATTCCAAATGCAGGTCATAGAGAAGGGTAAAGAATTTATACATATCATGGTGCTAAAGGAAGGTGAGTCACAAGAGCAGACCTTGGATCAAATTCCGGTGGCGAGTGAGTATCCCGAGGTTTTTCAGGACATTCCTGGATTACCACCTCGACGGGACGTCGATTTCGGTATCGATCTCTTACCAGGTACTGCACCAATCTCTATTCAGCCATACCGAATGTCGACAATGGAATTAAAGGAGTTGAAAGATCAGCTGGGTGAATTAACAAAACAAGGTTTCATAAGACCTAGCACATCCCCGTGGGGTGCGCCAGTAATTTTTGTAAAGAAGAAGGATGGTAGTATGCGATTATGTATTGACTACCGTCGGCTGAATGAGGTGACCATCAAGAACAAATATCCATTACCTCGTATCGACGATTTATTCGATCAGTTGAAGGGTGCTTGTTATTTCTCTAAAATCGATTTAAGGTCGGGATATCATCAGCTACGAATTAAGGAAGCAGATATATACAAGACGGCGTTCCGAACACGATATGGGCATTATGAATTTTTGGTTATGCCTTTTGGGTTGACCAATGCCCCAGCCGTGTTTATGGATTTGATGAACAGAATATTCCAGCCATATCTAGATCAGTTCGTTATCGTATTTATCGATGATATATTAATTTACTCGAAGACTAGTAGAGAGCATGAGACGCATTTGAGGACAGCATTGCAAGTTCTGAAGGATAACCAACTGTATGCAAAATTTTCGAAGTGTGAATTCTGGGCAGAGAAAGTTCAATTCCTCGGCCATGTTATCTCCAGAGAAGGAGTAGCAGTGGACCCGGCAAAGATTGAAGCAGTAGTCAAATGGGAACAACCCACTAATGTGTCGGAAATACGAAGTTTCCTTGGTCTGGCTGGATATTACCGGAGATTCATTAAAGACTTCTCCAAAATTTCTGGCTCGTTAACCAGCTTGACTCGGAAGAGTGTACCTTTTATATGGACCGAAAGCTGTGAAGAAGCATTTCAGGAGTTGAAAAGACTTCTAACTACTGCCCCTGTTCTTACCCTTCCACAAGAGGGTGCGAAGTTTATACTCTATACCGATGCATCTATTCTAGGCCTAGGTTGCGTTTTAATGCAAGAAGGCAAGGTGATAGCATATGCGTCAAGGCAATTAAAGAATCATGAACGTAATTATCCTACACATGATTTGGAATTAGCCGCTATTGTATTCGCCTTAAAGATTTGGAGGCATTATTTGTATGGCGAGCGGTTTGATTTATTCACCGATCATAAAAGCCTACGATATTTGTTCTCTC
This sequence comes from Liriodendron chinense, assembly GCA_003013855.2. Lineage (NCBI taxonomy): Eukaryota > Viridiplantae > Streptophyta > Magnoliopsida > Magnoliales > Magnoliaceae > Liriodendron > Liriodendron chinense. The sequence goes on along the minus strand of PVNU02000637.1, from coordinate 3,778,784 downwards.
AGAAGGAGCTAAATATGAGACAGCGAAGGTGGGTGGAATTTCTGAAAGATTACGATTTCGAATTATTATATCACCCTGGAAAGGCAAATTTAGTAGCAGACGCTCTCAGCAGGAAGCAATATAAGCAGCAAATCATGGCAAATCTCATGGTTCACGAATGGAAAATGCTTGATGATGCAAAGGAATTCGATGTAGAATTATTATTCCGTGATCATGAGTGTGTTCGATTGGGAAATCTCAGGATAAGACCAACCTTAGCTGACAGGATCATAGAAGCCCAAGGAAGTAGTGAATGGTTACAACAAGTGATAGTTAAACATCAAGGGAAAGAAGCTTCTGAATGGAAGATATGGGAAGACAAAGGTATTCGGTATCGTAATCGACTATGCGTACCGAATGTACCTGAATTAAAAGAAGAAATTCTGAAGACAGCTCACCGAACAAAGTTCACGATTCACCCTGGGAGTACAAAGATGTACCAAAACGTGAAGCAGCTGTATTGGTGGCCAAATTTGAAGAAGGATATCGCAGAATACGTGTCACGGTGTTTTATCTGTCAGCAGGTGAAGGCTGATCATCAAAATCCGTCCGGACTTCTTCAGCCGTTGAAGATACCTGAATGGAAGTGGGATTGTATATCCATGGACTTTATAGTTGGGCTACCCATGACTCAGAAGAAGCACGATTCGATTTGGGTGATTGTTGATCGATTAACGAAATCGGCTCATTTCATTCCCATTCGAATAAATTATTCGATGGATGTCTTAGCCAGACTATACATCAAAGAAGTCGTACGGTTGCATGGTGTACCAAGTTCCATTGTCTCAGATCGTGACCCTCGATTCACATCACGGTTCTGGACAAGTTTACAAGAAGCCATGGGTACGACTTTGGACTTTAGTACAGCTTATCATCCACAATCAAATGGGCAGACAGAAAGGGTGAACCAGATACTCGAAGACTTGTTACGTGCATGTGCTCTCGATTTCAAAGGCAGTTGGGACGATAATCTGCATTTTGCTGAGGTCGCCTACAACAACAGCTATCAAGCTAGTATTTGTATGGCACCGTACGAAGCATTGTATGGGCGACCTTGCCGAGCACCTAATTGCTGGACAGAAGTGGGTGAGAAGAGTTTGATCGGTCCCGACATTATTCAGGAAGCTTCAGTAAAGGTTGAACTCATTCGGAAGCGTCTATTAGCAGCTCAAAGCCGTCAAAAGAGTTATGCAGACAACAGAAGACGAGACTTACATTTTCAGGAAGGAGATCATGTTTTTCTCAAAGTTTCACCAATGAAGGGATTAATGCGATTCGGAAAGAAAGGCAAACTAGCTCCCCATTTTATCGGTCCATTCCAGATTATAGAGCGAATAGGAGCTGCAGCGTACAAACTTGCGTTACCACCTCAACTTGCAAGTGTTCACAATGTATTCCATGTGTCTATGCTACGAAAGTATGAAAGAGATGCTTCGCATACTATGGATTGGCAAGACCTGGAACTTCAAGAAGACGTCTCTTATGTAGAAAAGCCGACTCGTATCTTGGACCGGAAGGAGCATGTACTACGAAACAAGACTGTGCTGTTAGTTAAAGTGCTGTGGAACCATCATGGAACAGAAGAAGCATCATGGGAGCAAGAGTCGGAAATTCGCGAAAAATATCCTCTGCTATTCGAATAAGAACCCAGGTAAATTTCGAGGACGAAATTTTTATTAGGGGGGTAGAATGTAACGACCCTAAAATTTCGGTAGGAAAAATTTTCTTTTAGGAGCAAAAATGGGTTTAGCTAAATAAATTTAAGATGATAAAGAAAAGAAAAGCATGGACTGATTGGTTAAAGCCCTCTTAAGCGAGAGGGAAGACCAGGTATCGAGTCCTATCACTAACAAGAATTTAATTTTCTTTTTTTTTTTGCTTTAAATACGAATTTTGAAATTCAAAATTAACCTTATCTTATCTCAACCAACCCATCTTATCCGCAACAAATCTCCAACGAACGTCTCTTTAAAAAGAGAAAGAACGAGATGGTTTTCATCCATCGTAAAAGAAAGGAAAGGAAAGGAGAGAAGGAAGGAGGAATAGAGGGATCTTGCGGCTAGATCAAGTAGGTGTTCTTTTTATTTTATTTAAGTAGGCCAGATCCAGCCAATGAACGGGTCGGATCGTCCGTCCGTTCATTGTACTGATCTAGGGACCTTATCTTTATCTTAACCCTTGAATATATGATCACGATTGATGGGGACCATTTGGGTGGGCCAGGAATCGATCTGGATGGGTCATAATGACCATATGGCCAAAATGTACATGGGCCTCAAAATTCAGATCGAATGGACCTTCAGATGGGCCACATCAATTGAATGAATGATAGCCTTTAAAATTTGTTTTGTTATTGTTTTATTTAATTAGTAAATTAATTCTAATAAATTATATTATTCCAAAACATTATTGGGCCACAATGAGGTGGCCGACCCAATGGTCGGACCAGATCTCTCGTAGACCCCACATACACTTTTTAATCGTTATAATAATAATAATAATAATAATAATAATAATAATAATATTAAAAAAAAAAAAAAAAAAAAAGGAAAAGGAAAAGTGGCTGGACGTCCAGCGTCTCTGACGCTGGAACGTCCAGCGTTGGACTTTTGACAGGGTGACTTGGGGGCCCCACTCATGGGACCCACCTTGATGTATTTTGTACATCCACTCCGCCCATTTATTTCCCTATTTCATTTTAGGATGGGGGTTCGAATTTGGACCAAAACTGAGGTCCGAATGGGCCACACCATCTGAAACAAACTAATGGTGAAAACTTATAAAATAAAAATAAAATTTAAAAAGGTAGAAATTCTGGGCGTGGACAGCGGTCCACTCATGGACCCCACTGAGATGAAATCAGTAGATCCAAGCCGACCATATGTTTTAGTATAATGTTTTACAGCTTGGGTCCAAAAATCAGATAAATCCGAATCTCAGGTGGCCCACACCACTTAAAATATTAATGATAACAACACACATGGTTGAGGCAGTCCGATTTTGGATTGCTGTCCACTTTTGGGACCCATTTGATGACATTTTAAGAAATCTAATCCGTCCAATATCTTAATAAATAAGTTTTCTAGTTAAGGACAAAAAATGGCCCGTACAGGATATTCCAGTGGGCCATACCAAGATAAACAGTGGGGACAACACCTGTCCACTGGTTAGGAGCTTGTGGGCCCCACTGTGTAGTTTTTGAAAAATCCGATCCACCCAATCTCTGGAGTAATGAATTATTAGTCTTGTGACAAAAAATCAGCCCAATCAGAGTTCCAGGTGGGCCATGCCAAGTGAAATAGTGGGGAGGCACGGTATGAATTATCATAAATGGACCATTTTAGGATATCCTACGACAAAATCCTTGCAAAATATAATCAATCATATTTGGTAGTGTACCATTGGGGAACTTGTGACCAAGTATAGGATGACCACCAGTCAAGTGGGCCGTACCATCAGAAAATTGTAAAAGGGGCCATTCCTTTTGGAAACGTGGGTCACAATAATCAAATCTGGACCGTCCATTAAGGAACCAAAACTCAATAAAGTATAATCCAAATTGAAAATAAGTATATTAAGGTTAGATTGGTGGTTTATAAATATAAATTACATTTATTGTAGATTCAGGACCGATTCTGCTCAGGACGTGACACAATTAACAAAGTAATCGCCACTATCAACAGGTGAGTACATCCCAACACGTTTCCTAGTCATTTTAATTAAGTAAGTTATGTGATGGATGCAATATGTGATATTGATTAATTTGTGCTTGTTTAAATATTATTTAAATAATTTCTATTTATAAATGTCATGAAAGATTGCCTCTCAAAATGAGAGATGAAATGTACGGACGTAAATTATTGCATGCATTATGAATTATTGTGCCTGGAGTTCGACTCTGGAAGACCGGTAGGTACTTAAGTACCCGGTTACCCAGGGACCATCCTGGAAGCCCACTAATATATGGAAGTCCGCCCTACAAGGAAGGGGGAGCCGATTGATGGGATCCAATCGAAGCAAGTGGAAGACTGAATATATGCCCACTTGATGCATCATTTCATTCACTATTGCATTAATTATATGTTACCTATATTTGATGGCATGTGTTTATCCTGTTTAATTGAAATGCATGTGAACCGTATTGGGTTACTCACTGGGCTTTCCAGCTGACGTTGTGGATTAAAAATATACAGATGATGTAGACGTTGAACCTTCAGAGAATGCCCCTGATAATGAGATGGGACCACTAGAGGAACCGCAGGACTATTGGCCTAATTTAACCGAGGAAGAAGTGGCGGCCCTGAACCAAGACGTTTAGACTAGTTTCTTTTATTTTATTATTTTCAATAATTAGTAGACATTTAATAAAGTCCCAAATGGGTGGACTTAGTTTATAGTTGAATACTTCATGAATAAATGAGAACTCAGTATTTCATCATTTTATGCCTCTTAAAGTTGTTTAACGTTATAAATGCACTTAGTGCACCAGTTATACCCCGTAAACTGGGCCGGAGGGTGCACACTCTGAGTCCGGATTTCGGGGCGTGACAAAGAAGGAGGGAGAGGAGCCGCTGGGTGGCGGGGAACTCTCTAATGCCTAAGTCAAGTCATGGGACAGGGAGAATAATGGTTAGAAGGCTAAGATGTTTCGTACTTTTGAGGTGTAGATTCAAGCTCTATTTATAGGGCTTTAGAGGTGGTTCAAAGAGATGAATCGTGCTAGGATACGTTGGTAGAGTCCTTATTTTGTGAGATTCATCTTTCCAATTATGTCGGGGAGGTCGAATAAGAATGGAAAGGGGGGATCCAGAGTATCTGGGTGGGATTTCTAGATCTTTACGGATAAGACCGTCTCTAGTTGCTCAATCGTGGCGGGCCGCCTTAAGGTGGTCGATAGACTTCAGGTGACTCGAAGTCCTTGGGAGTGTTTGTTCTCTTGGACAGAGGGTTACTGATGATCTTTGGTCGTTGATCAATTGTCGAGGACCCGGCTCTGCTTTGCAATCAATGTTCATCCTCGAGTGGCCCATAGGCTGTGAGACAGGCTGTGTGGAATGGGCTTCCTTGTATTTATGGGCCATGGGCCGGCTCAGAATATCCCCATAACAATTGCCATGCATTTGCATGGATACATGATGAAAAAAATTAATATTTAAGTGAAAATAGAGAAAATTGATGAAATCCTAATATTTTCATTTTTATATTGAAAAATATATGTTTTCGCTACTAATTATTGTGAAAATTTTATATATTAATGATTAGTGGCCTTTTTTTTTACGGTACATAGTTAGGCCCTCTATAAAATGGGAACTATAGGTATTTTTTAGAATATTTGATTCCTATATATATAAACATGTCTTTTAGAGAGTGTTTGGATCCTAAGTTACTCTGGCTATGCTACTTATGCCATAAGTAGCTTATCTTAGTTTCTACTTATTTTGCTAATAAGTATGTATGGCAACTAACATGCTCATCAAACAAAAAATAGATAAATCATATTTGATTTCCAACATCATAAAGAATTATAATTCAATTCTATTTGATTCCCCTCATATCCATCATCCATCATATGAAGCCAACTTTTGATGTAGACCATTCATTGTATGGGCCTCTCCTTTAACATAGGTCATCCATGATCATATGGGGCCCACTTTGGATGTGGGTCATCCATCATTCCGTCCGACCATCAATGTGCATTGTTCATCATGTAGGGCCCACCTTCGATATTGGTCATCCATCAAGTGAGGCCCACCATCAATGTTATTATCCATCATGTGGGGCCCACCTTCAATGTTATTATCCATCATGTGGGGCCCACCTTCAATATACACCACCCACCATATGGAGCCCACCTTTGATGTGGATCATCCATCAAGTCAGCCCCACATTTGAAGTGGGTCGTCCATTGTACCAACCACTTTGGATGTGGGCTTTTTATCATTATGGGGCCAACCTTTGATGTAGACTATCTATATGTGGGCCCACATTAACATGGGGTCATCCATCATGTGGGGCACACATTTTATGTGGACCATCCACCATGTGAGCCCCAACTTCAATCTAGACTGTCCACCATGTAGGGCCTCCTTTGATATGGACCGTGAGAGAGCTTCCTTTGGCAAAAGTTAAAAAGCTAAAAAAAATCAATTAATAAAATAAGTAGCCTTTAGCACATAGTTACTTTCACACCAATGCTTACCAAAGTAATTTAAGTGAAAAGGTAACTTAATTATAACTTATTTGGTGGTATCTAAATGGGCCCTTAACATCCTTTTAGTTTCACTTAATAATTCCATCTTTTTTTCAATGTTTCCTTTGATAGTGGTATATTTTTTTGAGAATAGGTGATAACATTAGTAAAATTAATATATATTTTCATGTATCTCTAATCATCTATGCATATAAATATATTGTCAAAACACATAAATATTTATACCTCTTTATTTCTTATTTTATATTTTAACTTTTGGTTTAACCAATTACTTTTATGGTTTTGCTTCACTTGCATGAATTTCATGTAGGTGTTTTTCCTATATTAAATTATTGATTAAAAAAAAATATCCCAACCACTCACAGGCACAATCAGCAAGCAGAAGTACTCGAACGGTTGGCTGGAATCAATAATTTTTTTAGCTATGTCAGTTCTTAATGGGCCCCAAAATGAATGGTGTTGGCATCATGTGGGTGGTTGTAAACCAAGGTGATTTTTACAAAGTTTTCTCTTCAAACCTTTTGAATTTGTCATTTCATAGCTCGATTTTGACGCCGTGATAATGACACTGTCCGATATATTTCAAGACAAGATCATCACTCAACGCTGGCCCACCTGGGAGTTGGGAAAAGCTGCAGCCTAATGTCACAAATGGCCCACTTACGTTCGACCCGTTTTAGAAAGCATTTAGTACTCTATTTGATTTGTTTGTTTTGTACCACAGCCAAATGCATAAAACATAGGTCAAACGCCAGTAGACAAGTTAGCTCATGTAAGCTCTTTTAAGGCTATCTGTGCAAAGACAGATGAGACCGCGATTTGTGTAGACAGGCCAACCTGATTCACGTGAACAGCATCTGAACCATTCCTTAGGTCCGTTCTGCAGGGGACAAGTCCTGGCCTATAATGTAAACATCGGCTCGCCTCGCACATGTGTCAATGTGGACAGTTGGCCGTTGTTTTATAAGTGTCCATTTCTCTCCCAAACGCATGCTATCCGCTGGAGAAGTACTCAGACCAACTTGACTTTTGGGCCTGGGCATGTTCATATCAGCTAGCCACACCTTATGGATGGATCTGATTTTAGACGTGCACTCCAAATTCCTAGTTTGAGGATTTGAAGGTAGTCTATATCATACACAAAACAAGTGATTTCTGTTGTCTCTCAATTTCACCTTTGGCTACATGTAATATGTGCGGGTGTGCTAGAATCAGTTGTGCGGCTCGATTTTGACCGAATAACTTTGACCCCAAGTGCCAAAATAAGTAGATATATTGAACTATATTGTATGTGACTGAGACCTGAGAAGATCGGCTACCTATTCAGTCACTCACAAGATATTGTTTAAAACAATTAGGCAATTATTAGAGGATAAGGTTCGTCCTCCATAAATCAGATACAATAATAGATCGAAAGGAAATACTTACATTTGGCCGTCATAAAGATCAACCGCAAAACTCCCTTTCAAAAGGATAACTGCTTGGGTTAAGATAATTTCGTCCGGCGTATGAGTATATACTTGGATTACAACTATTCTTAGATTATTGATTACGCTAACCAAGGACATAATTATGCTAAGGAACATAAATGATAATTGCTAAGATAACTAGTTTGCTTAATTTTGTTTGGTTGGTGTGAGAACTTTTGCTCCGTTGATCTCTTCTGCTAGTTACAGACTTTATGGAGGAAAAGAACCGCCTAAATGCACTTCATGTTCAGCCATTACAAAAATAATTAAATACTATCTTGATCTTTCGAACTCTTCCTCTCCCTTTGACATCAGTTTGCAAACTTTGCTTGGCCACTACATACCTTTAGATGACATGTTCTAATCTACCAGCGCCATTTGTTACTTTGAAGAATATGTTCAACATATATTAATGGATCACATATGTGTTGAACACTTCTCATGCAATGACATGTGTCCTCTTTTAATTGGCTCTTTTAGCAATAGTAAAAAATAGGGTACAAGAATTCATTGGCCAAAAAATCAAGCCATCATTCATCAAGGAGGCAACACCTTAAGATTTGTCCGATTCATAAAAAAAAAAAAATTGTGTGTAGAAGTTTAATGCTAGTTGTCAGTTGAAAGCTATCATCATCCTTTACTTAGGCTTGAGACTGATAATGAAACTGCATAACTCTGATTAGTAGAGCTATGCTGGTAATGGGTGCATGATAAGAAAATGGATGATTAGGGAAAGAAAAGAACCAATAGCCTAACCGAACTACATATGTGACCCACCCGGTGAGTGGACAGGCTTGCTTAGAAGTTTGGACGATGCTTACTAGGGCCACACTTGATGAATGGTAGAGAAACCTACTTTAAAGCTATGGTGGAAGTTTGATGCTGGCTGGCAGCTGCCAACTTGGAGCAACCCTGTCCTTTGTCTAGGCTTAGGGCCAGCAATGTGATAGCGTAACTCCCTCCAGAGAGTTAGGTAGCAATGAGTGTATGAGAAATAAAGATGATTAGGAAAAGAGAAGAACCAATGTAATTTGAAAAACATGTGTTGTCCACCTGATGAGTGGACAAGCTTGCTGTAGTGTTTGGACCATGCTTAGGCAGTGGGTGTAAGAGAAATAAAGTTGATTAGGAAAGGAGAAAAATCAATGCCTAACTTAGGCAATGTACATCATCTGGTATACAGATCAGGTAATGTTGGCTTCCGTCTCTTGCCGACAACCTCCACATTTCTCCACAATGCATGATATGGTTTTCTCTGGCGTGCGTCATGGAACCGAATGGGGGAAAAGTCACATAAAAAATCATGTGTCTATGCTTTTCTGGGACCATTTCAAATCGACCCAAATGATAAAGGAATATCATATCTGTTTGATTTTTTCTTTTTCTCTATCCATTTTTGTCAAGAGATTCAAGTCATAGTCATTTTCATTCAATCTCTTTTTCATGTTTTGATTCCTTCTGAAAATGACACCATTTCCTTCCATTTCAAAAGGCACTATTCAAATCTTATTTTTCAGTTCTTCTAGTTAGAAAGCCGTGGATGTGGACTTTCTGAAATCTACCCATATATACCATCACACAAAGGTACCCTTCACATTTCCATCTACCAAAGTCAATACCCAAATAAGAGAGAAATGAGAGCTGTGGGGCCCACCATGATGAGCATGTAGAATCCAAACCGTTTGTCGGGTATTACTCGTCACGGACACTGTACATCCCAAGAATCATCCCTATAAGAAGCTTAGGTGGGACACACACATGGGAGAAATGAACAATCATGCCTACGGCCTATGTTCACTTCTTGTGGTGCACCTAAAATTAGAGTGTTTTGAGTTTTGGGTGTGTCCCTTAATCCTGGTGGGGCCGGGCGCACCTAATGACCAGGTTGGATGGTATTTACAGAACACAGTGGACTACCGAAACCAGTGGCACTCACAATCATGGTGGTCCCCACATGACCGGAACGTATGGTAATTCACATGTGAAATTGGGAACCATGTGACCATTCCCCATAAATAATTAAATGTGAGAACCTCTGGCGTTAATCACTAGATGTGCCTACATGTAACCATGGTTCAAGGGTCCAATCCATATGCTGCTCGCTACAGTACTGGATGGGCCACAGTCCAAAGTTGATGCTCATCAGACAATCCTGACCATCAATTGGTTTTGACTGTTTCCTATTGAATGTGGACCGTTAACTCTCTCTCTCTCTCTCTCTCTCTCTCTCTCTCTTTCTTTTCAACCATCCATTAGCCAAGAAATCTAGTGCCCCATGGCCCAGATCAATAGTGCCCAGAAGACGGACAATTCCAATCATCCAAATATATCTCCATGTGGGCCCCATCCACCAATGACCACTACCCATGCAAAACGGACTTATAAATAATATATATATTTACGTAACCAATATTGCCACGCTATATTTGTGGGTACACCCACGCAGACCATGTGGTTGTCTGAAACCACAACAAGCTTTTCCTTTCCATTATAACAAATATTGCCAAGAATATTAATTATTTTATATTTGCCACCATTTTTTTTTTTTTTTTGCAAAATTATCCTAATATTGACATAAAATATTATCTAAACTAACTTATTATGTAATCATATATTATTATTTTGAGTTTATTTGTTGATTTACGACAAAGAGAAGGTCTCAAGTCCAACTGGTTGGACTATAATTTACAGTTTGTTTAGTAAATAACTTCCAATCTATTATGTACATGCAACATCTAACCCTTCCAATAGGTTGGCTCCACCATAAGATCACCCAGCGCAATAATCCACCCCATCCACTCGTCAGGTTGGCCACACTATACAAAATAATTTCTAGCCATTGATGAGTAACAAAATACAATTGTAGTTTACTTGATGAGTGGATGAAGCTAATTTTTGTTCAAGGTCCTTAGATGGTTGGGGTTGGATGAACATGAAAAGATTGGAAGTTATCTGTTTGGTGGACAATAACTTATTTTAAAACGGTTGGACGTGAGACTTTCACAATTTCTTCATTTCTAAAGAGAATTTCTTCCTAATAACATCTCTTCCTTCTTCATCTTCTTTTTCTTTTGAACCAATTCCCATCTTATCTTAAGCACAATAACTTAAAGGGATAAAGTATTACAAAAATACCATTTTGCCCATGACATGAACATGCTAAAATATTAGTAACCATTTCCAAGTATCTTTGGTATTCCAAAGTTCTATCAAATACTTGCACCTGTTTCGTAGATGCCTAAAAATGTGTTTATCTCATTTTAGTTAATTATCATTACGTATTGTAGAAATCATATTTCCTTTTAGGGAGGATTCAAACTAGTCTTGATAACCAACATCCATAATCCTATTATGATTGGGTAAGATGAGCTAAACTCATTTTTAGGCGCCTGCCAAACATGCCTTTTAAGGTGTGTTTAGGTTTCGCTTAAAAATGGGGTTTTATGTATTTTCTCTAGAGTCCCAACATTATCAAAGTGGACATCATCATCATCATCATCATCATCATCATCATCATCATCATCATCGAAGCTTTGCCTCAAGTAATTGAGGTTGCTATATGATCCTATGCTATAACAACATGAAAGTGGACTTGTATTAATATTCAAGTCAAGGTTCTCATGTGAAGGTCGACATCATCATCATCATCATCTAAGCCTTATCCCAACTAATTGAGGTCATCCATGAGATCTTGTGCTAATTAACACTTTGAAAGTGGACTTATTTTAATATTTAAGTCAAGGTTGCGGCCCATCTAGGAATCAAAGGGCCTAAAATTTCACCCAGAGTCATTTCTCGTGATGGTGAGTGGACCAACGGTTCAGATGTAGAACACAGACACTGTTGTGAAGGCTTCATTACTGTGCATGAACAGAGTCCACCGACCGGTCGCACGACCGGTCGGCCAGTGGACAGGATATGCAGTTTTGAGTCCAAAACTCTCTGGACGATTTTGGCCATTTTGAGACCAGTCGTGGAGATCTTAGACCGGTCGCAGGTTGCTCAGACCGATCTGAGGACATGTCTGAGTTGAGGCAGCATCTGGCACACCTCTCTGGACCGGTCTGCGGTCTGCGGAGATTGTAGTGTTGCGCGGTTTTTTGCGCTACTTATTTCTATTTTCGGGTTTCCTTTTATATATATGTTTCTTAATTGTGCTAGACCTAATGGTAAGCAATACTTAGCTGTTCTAAACGGGATTAGGGTTATTGGGAAAGAAGATTGAGAGGTTGTGTGCTTTTGTTTATCTTTGGTATCTACTCGGGTAGTTCTACTCTGTAATCATCTGAATTCATAGTGGAAGTTGTCGCTTTGTGCCGTGGTTTTTTCCCGTAAGGGTTTTTGTAACGATCCGAGATTTTCGACTCTCGTGTATAATACGACGGCCGAATTTCCAAGTAATTTATTAAATAACTAATTTGTCAAATAATAAAATATAGCATTCAAGCACAATGGCGGAAACAATTATCATCTTATTCTATCAAACTTACTACGTCATCATCAATGTTTAAATAAGGGAACCAACCAATATCCATACTGATTAATTAAAATACAAAACCATGTCTTCTCTTGAAGACTTATTACAATTCCATAAATGTATCAATTACTTAAAAGAAATATTTAATAAATGATAACATCAATTAAGTTTATCTAACATCGTCATCCGCCATGTGATTGTACGAACATCGAACTCTTTTCCTTAAAAATCGGGTTCAATACCTGGATCTTCACCTGCATCACCTAAATTGTGTTTGGGATAGCGTTAAACGCTATCATAGTGGGGAATATTTCCTCCAAGACAATCAAGAATAATAATAACGATACAGAGTAAACGCAAGCAGGATATTATCATTTAATCAAATCAAAACAACCATACTAAAAATCTTTGTTAATGCGATGCATGGAATGCATGCTCTGGCTAAGGCACCCTGGCTAGAATCACAATACATGAAGTGGGAGACTCCCTGTTACGACTTCATGCTAGCCACTAGTCACCAGAGGTTCCTGGGACGCACAAGCCCATAGTTTTGCCCGACCACGTGAGAAACGGGACGCTCATAGCCCAAATCTACACGTGACAGTGTACGGGAGAAGTAGGACGCTCTAGCCTATTCTCAACTCCATACACCCACATGGAGCCAAGTGAATGCATGACTTTAGTTTCACCTTTATTTAAGTGTTTTCGCATACAACCGATTTAAATAAAACTCAATGGTCACTATAGGGAGTCGCAAGCAACCCAGCATAGGCCGACAGCACGAGATTAGTGTCCATAGCACCAACCCTGGCTCATGAGAATTTGTATACCATTAGTGTCCACTCATTGTCCCGTTTTATGATTTCATCATGTCCCAAAAAGCCAATGTTGTACATCATGACCAAATTCATTAAAATACACATGTACTGTAAATGGATCGAATCAAGCATCATGTACATGTAAGGATCCATTAACAAGCAATCACTTCATTCTCTCAATTAAGTCAAGATATATTCTTCCATCATGGACACCTCTCATGGGTTCCATCTCTCTACATCGAATAATTTTACCAACTTAGGGACAATGAGTATACAATAATGGGATGTCCATATGATGATCTTATATACATATTTCATATCACAATATGAAAATCAATGTTACTTGTAATACATGGACTAAGAAAATAAGGGCATAGATTTCAAAAAAATAACACAAATACACATGCTTCTTAGTAAAAATTTAAACAAGGAATCACATCACCATACAATGATATTCATTACAAATCTCACATCGAACTTCATGTTATATGGATAAGAAATTCAAAACAAAATAACTTCACATGCCACAAAAGAAACTCATGATAATTATAATATTATTAATGAAAGGCTTGAAGGAAAATCCTCACCTTAGGATGGACTTAGAAGAAAAGGGTTGTAGAAGATCCTAGCCGCTGGAAAAATATGAGAAAGAACTCTCTCTCTCTCTCTCTATTTCTCTAGGGCATGGAGGCTAGGGTTAGGAGAAGGATTTGGAGGTGCGTAGTAGAAATATGGAGAGGGATGTGCACGCGAGGTCTTGTGTAACAACTTCTTGAGGTGGGTTTCTCAAATCTCAATATTCGGGTGATCTTTAATCAATTCCAATCCGTTCATCTTATCAAGCTCGAAGAGTAGAGTCAGAATACGTAAATTTCTTGATGATCCACATTCTAGATTGGCCGATCCTTGAAAATGGCTCGACGGGTGCTAAAATGGGCTAAATCTCAATTAACGGTCTACGCTTGATGATCAGGGCCCAAATTTTGGAAAAATATGTAGTCATGATAGGCAAGCAATTGTACAAAATTTAGTAGTTGATTGATGGTGAGAAATGCCTAGATCTGAAATTTCAACTTTTGGCCGAAAAGGAAGGTGCTGGCTTTGTGGTTCAACGGTGTAGGATTATAGATCGGGGTCCAAATTTTGTGTAAAGTCGTAGTCATATGAGTATAATAAGTGGTCCAAATTTGAGAAGCAATTGATGGTGAGAAGTGGGTAAATTGAAAGGTTCAGATTTAAAAAGAGTTGGTAACTCGTTAATTTCTAAAACGGGATAACTTCGCGCATAAGAAAGATGCTTATCAAGGTGGGGTACTCAAATCACACTATTGGTCCATGATAAAGATGATCCAAGTCACTCATATGAAGGAAAATATTCGACTACGACTAACCATCTACTTTCCTCACTCGATGGACACGAAAATCAAGGGTTAAGTGGCTGATTTGACAATCGGACCGCTTCTACTATGATTTAAGGGCTGAAATTTGATGTGTATGGTTAATATGTGTCCAAAAGCTTAATTCTAGGGTTTTGCGTGAAAGTGATCGTCAGAAACTATAATACTTAAAAATGGCATCTTAACTTAAGTTTAACTAATGGCATTTTCGTAATTATCTAAAAAGTATGTGATTTTTGAAATCTGATCTTTCTAGGATGTTTATGGGATCATTCTAAGCAACTTTTGTAAAGGGTCTCCTATCAGATCTCCTACGGATGTCCCGCTATTCACAAATCAACGGTAAATGTACGATAATTAATAAAAAATATATTAAAAATGAATTTTCAAAAATTTTCAAATAAATCTTAAAAATCTGGTGCGTTACAGTTTTCCACGTAAAATTCGTTTGCTTTTGCGTTGAGTGCTTGTGTGGCTTTGTAGTGATTGTTTGATCTTCTTCGGTGCTTCCACTGACCGGTTTTCCAACAGACACCTGTATGAAAGGAAATACAGTCCCATAATAACCATTTAAAAGAATGGTGGGGATGGGAACTGCTTTTCTACAAATGGAACATTGTGTTGTTTATTTAATTAAGAAATGAAAATGGGTGGCACCCATAACACGCCCTTAATATTTTTTACTTTCTTTATCATTTTCATGTGATCCATCTTCCCAATGGCTTAGATGGAAATCAATTGAACGAAGATCCGAAACTCTTTCTATCCGTTTTTCTGTTCTTTTTTTAATTGCTTTTGGTTGGTGGGTGAGCTGGTAATGACCTTAAAACCATAACCATTGTGCCCAAGCCACCCAACCAAGGTGCAAACTTCACTTAACCCTAATCAAATGAGTCATAGATCGATGAACATGGAGCCCCACTCACCCACACACATCAACGTGACACACGTGTGTGAGATTAAGACTTTTGGGTGGGCCATACTATTTAGATCTCTAGACCTAAAAAATCATGTTGTTTCATTTGTGTGGTGGACCATAGTGCGTACATAACAAAGGGATGGCTGGAAAAAAAATGGTTTTGACCTTTGTTTTCGTTTTTGTAAGCCACCTAATTAATTTTGAAGGTGGAGGATTTAATCATTGAGTCCTACCTAATATAAGGCTCCAGATCTCACACGTGTAACATACTGGAGTGTGCGTCCACGCATGGGATTAGCCTACACCACAGATTTATGATCCGATGCAGATATTTCTTTCCCATCAACCATCAAGGTGGGACAGACCATGATGATCACCCGGTATGAAAATCAAGCCAATCTGCTTATCCAGCGGGGCCTATCATGAATTCAACGGTCATCTGGAGGTATGATTAAGTGTGCTGGTGTGGCCCACCCAATGACTGGATTGGCCTGATTTTTATACGGGGTGTTCATCATGGTGAGTCCCACCTCTTGCATGGATCAGATATTCTACACATGATGAGTCCCACCTCTATCATGGATAAGATATTCCACACATGATGAGTCCCACCTCTGACATGGATCAGATATTCTACCCATGTGACATGTTGGCTGGAAAAAAAAAATATATATCTGAACGTGAAAGTTTATGTACAACGGCTATGTGCGATCATTTCTCAGTTTCACATTGTTAATGGTGGTTTGTTGGACCACTTTCTCAATGTATCTTTTATTGATCTTGTAGCCAATAATTTTATGTTGTAGTTGTTGTTGTTGTTGCTGCTATTATTTAACATTTTGTAGTTATAATAGTAGGTAAGATGGGTATAATAAGCTTGAATGATTGAAGGGTCAACAACAATGCAAGTCAAGTGGCATACATTAAAAATAAAAATGTAATTTTTTAAAGGAATTAGTTTATGTGAGTTAACCTTGCCCTAATCTCGTTTTCTTATATAAAAATGTACATTTTTTTGGCACTTTGCTTACCTGTCACGCTTACAGATGGCTTTTATCTTATTTTAGTTGAAGTTTTATGTCTATTCCTGAGGCCCATTTGGTGCCCTAAATTGTCAATCATGCGCCAAAAGGGAGTCAAGTCAGGCCTTTGAATAAAGTTCCAACTTTAAAGGGTGTGGAGCCTAGCATTTTTGGGCATCTCTCTTATTATCACATGTTAACCATTAGTCCTTGTCCTTTCTATTACTGGTGTAAGACTACGTTTAAATGGATGGATGATATTGATCCCCCATTCATGTCTTTGCGCCGTACATTCGGTTTCAATTCTGACAAGTGGGTCCCATGGTTAGGGGATCGAGGCGATTGATCTGTCCTGGCCCACCGTGGATGTAGCATTCACAAGAATAGATCATTCCACATTCAACTGAATTCTTTTTAAAAGATTGTTGGCTGCACATATCATCATCAACGTTCAGTTTGTATGAAAATTGGCCATTCTGTAGTGATCTAAGCCGTTCATCTGATGGTCCCACTGGATTAACAATGGCCCAAAAAACCTTCATGCTGGAAAATCCAGCCTTCCAAAACTTGGGGACTCTTTTTGGTTGATTTTGGACCGTTTGCTGTGCTTCTTTCCTAATTGTCTATTTTGCAGGTAATGGACAAAGTACATCACTATGGGCATAGGACCTGACTTGACTGTTTTAAAACCCAAAACAAACTAACTAAAGACACTATACATATGGACTATTGGGTCAGCTTGGTCAAGCATAACTTGACTTGATTAATGGGTTGGGTCAGGCTTAGGCTTGACAAATTTTGACTGGATTAGGTTGGGCTACAAGATAATGGTTCGGACATTGGTTCAAGTCAGAATTCTTAGCATACTCCTCCACTTGACTCGGACACCATCTACTACTAGGGCTATCAACGGATCAGATCTTGATCAGGATCTGATTTGAATTCTGTCTGATTAAATTGGATTCATATGGAAATTGGATCTATCAGATCGAATTCAGGTCACGAAAATAGCATCCGTTTATAATTCGATTGGATTCAGATCTACTCCAATTCAATTTGATAAAGATCCAATCCTCCATATCTCTACTCTAATTTCAGGACAATTTTATCCTCAGTAAATTCTGAAGGGATTTGAAAAATAACAATGGCATTTTTGTATATAAAAAAATGCATTAACAGTACATTTAGACCCAATTGAGAGCATATTCTAAATTTCTAATTTTTAATAAATTCAAATTCATATGGAGTTTCCTAGGAACTGCTGAATCTGAATATAGGAAGATACAAAGAAGCATACTATAGTCTTCAAAGGTCTAGGATTGCTTTGCTTTTTTATTTTTTAAGTTTTTTGTTAGGGTTAGTTTACATACCCTATTGTTAGTACACCCACCAACCCATGTTAGTCACATCACAATATTAGTCATCTCCACTATGAGAATTGATACCATGACCTCAGTGTTGAAATGAGGCTATCTTCACTTAGTCTGTCCACTTGAGCTATGGACCTTGGTGTCCCAGGTTGCTTTGCTTGTTTGCTTGCTTGGTAAGGTGAAGAGGAAAATAAGCTGGAGAACACAAATATCAATTATTCGTAATGAGATTGAATTGGGATATTGATATAGATTGACTCCAAATTCAGTACTGTTTACAGCCCAACTGACGGCTTATAAGTTACATACCAAAATTCAATTTGGTTGAATAATCTTAACCTCTAATTCATGCACACTACTTTATTAAACTAAGACCAATGTTTTTTATTTTTTCTCATTTTTTGACTGTCCAATAAATATCCACTAATATATAGTTAGATTATCCAACAAGTGTAATATTTGGTTCATAATAAATATAACCCTTAAGTAATTGGACTGTGAAATTTGAATCACTTGTATGCTACGTGGCAGTTTAGAAGTACATTCTAAGTGCATGAGTATCATCCACCACACTCTGGTAGAGTATCAATAGTACTTTTTTTCTATGAAGATTCAGGTAATTCGAGTACATCTGTTATAAAAGGAGGAGTTTTCGGTACTTCTACATAATGCAAAAGGGGGTTTTTGTCACTTTCCATCCAGCTGCAGTTCACATTGAGCCGATCAAGCCGCAGTTATCACCAAGCTGAGCTGCGTCTGGAGATAGATTCTTTTCGTTTTCTGGAAGAAAGATTCCAAAGACGGCCCAAACTCGTTTTCGCTGACTAAGAAAAGTAGACCAACTTCCGCGTAAGAAAAAAAATAATAATAATACAGAAATAGAAATCCTAATTACACTGTTAAAGTCCGTTCTTAATTACGCTGTTATTAGTCCG
The DNA here is from genome assembly GCA_003013855.2 of Liriodendron chinense. Lineage (NCBI taxonomy): Eukaryota > Viridiplantae > Streptophyta > Magnoliopsida > Magnoliales > Magnoliaceae > Liriodendron > Liriodendron chinense. Next base: position 3,760,127 of record PVNU02000637.1, on the reverse strand, counting down.
CGGCTCTGCCACGTGGAGAAATGTGGACCATTTTCGGTGATGTTTGATATTGACCGTCATATTTGAACGGCCAGTTATTCGTGTGGCCCATCTGATGATCATGAGTTTCATGAGGGATCTTCATAACGATAAGATCATGATAAACGGCTTGGATTCGTTACCATTCTGGAAAGTGCACTCAATCCAGTGGCCAGCAACCGCCCAAAAGCAAAACCGCTTCAGCTAAAAACCAGGCGGTCTTGGGCTCGTGATCCCCTGTCCAAAAAGGAATGCTTGCCGGTCCTCGGGCGGGAAAGCTGCTATAACCGCCAGCTATTTCAGTTCTGGCAGTTTCTCATTTCCCGCGAGCGCACACAGTAAAGGTAAACAAATCACATCTCATATTCTGACACGTGTCCGATCCTTGACATCTGATTCGACAGAAGTACTTACTCCTTTCACCACTCGTCGCTTCCGTAGATAGAACTCAATCCAGGCGGTTTTTCCAATGGGAAGTTATTTGATGCTCTGTCATGCTCTGTTCTTGACACGCAGGCACTAAAAAATTCCACATGTTGCGTACTTTCTTTTCCAAATCTACTGTAGATAAGTCCTGGTCTCAAAATCCTATTGGTTGAAAGATAACAACGTTTGATTGGTGGACACTTTTTCGCAGAATCATCGCCGGTGGACCTTTTTTTATTTCAACCGTTCAATAAGTACTTACCAATCCAACTGATAGGTGATCGAATAAGTTTGATTTTTTGCTAGTAATACATCCAAGCTGAGATGAATAATTTGGACGTATCAATTCTAATTTATTGCGTTTTATTTATACTGTTTCTTATTGCACGCACATCATACATAATACCTCGCCAGAGTATCAAAGATTTCCTCTATTTTAATTTATCGCCCCATTGTGCTCTCTAAAATATCGAGATAATAAAATTTCTCGCGAGTGATATCATGTAAAGAGGGCGTGAGGAGTTAAGGAGTGCTAGAGTTGAGTTAGTTGAGAAAATATAGAAGTGGGTGGTGACTCTTCAACTGCATATATGGCATCAATGTAAAGAAATCTAGACCGTCCAAATCGTTGACCCAATTGTGGATAAAGTGTAGACAAAAAATTGCATTGAGAATTTAATATTAGCCGTCCGATTTTTCACTTAGAACTTTGATTGCCATTCATTATTAATTGGACAGTAAGATTATTTCATCGTTTAAATATATTCTCTTTCCACAATGAGACTATCAATTTTCATGGTCTGGATGACCCCAAATAAGCGCCTCCTATCTATTACTAGAACGAGTCACTAGAACGAGTCACCATCATGTTTTAAGTTGTGAAAAACCGACGTGGAAGTCTAGATAGAGAGATATACCTGAACTGAACTTCTCTGCCGAGGTACCACTGGACCCGCGCTGACTTGGGGAACATCCGGAATATCCAGAATTAGATGATCCAACGGTCCATTCAACTTTCTTAATTGTGGACATCATGGGTCGCCAAAAAAGCACCACGTTAGTCTATTAGACGTGGTGTTGGTAAAAAAAAAGGCTAAAATTCATCCAAGTAAAATGGCTTTTTTACCTTTTGCTTTATAAGCTCCTTGTACTGATAAATTAATATTAATTATCTAATTTTTCTCTACAAATTTGGACCATTTGCTATTTTACTTTTAACCATCTATTTAAATGCTGCTTTTAGAATGTTTATGGTTGCTTGAACAATGTATTCTCCTAAATATGCGTTATCCAGGATGTGACTCATCAATCATCATTCATCGTAATGACTATGAGAGGAAGAATCACCACCATTTCTTAAATTGTATAAAACTAGCATGAGTCTAGCCTAATGAATCCATATGGGAACTTGGGGATGTCCAGAAATCCCCGACATCAGATGATCCTGCCCGTCCATCCAACCCTGTCAAATGTGGACCTTTGGTATACTTGTGTTGCATGTAATAAGTTTTTATGCTAGTTCTGCACCATTTAAGAATGATAGCGAATCTTCACCGGTGCACAAGGCATAGTTGTACAACAATCTAATCTGTCTAAACTGCTGACTCAACTGCTGCTTCAGGAAGATAATATCAATTATTTGGTTTCTATCTTAGAATTTTGACCACTCACATTTCATTTTCAAATATTTTAGAGATATGCTCCATCCGCACAAAGTAAGTGCCACCCGTGAGTAGAATGAGCTGGGACCATTTATTTAAACTGTACAGAGCCTTAGGATGTAGTCTGATCTGCACTTCCCGTGATGGTTAGACCTATGCCATTTCATGATACCAATTACCAAAAATACATGGCAATTGATACACAGTGTGGAAATGTGTGGACCATGATTTGATGAGGCAAGGATCATCAAACGTTCATAACTACCATGTCTAACTTTTAGATGGTCAAAAGGTCTAAATCAAGTGTCTAAAGAAAAAGACTGATCAACACTAAAAGAGGACCTGACAATGACGGTCCAGACAACTTGTATGAATAAATGTCTAGAAACACAATATCAATGTATATTTTAGCATTGGCCCACTTATGGGTCCTATCAATTGGATGGTTCAGATCAAAGCACAAAATTTGAAAGTGGCAGATTCCGGCATCGGCCTCCCCTGTGACATCAACTTCCACTGTGTTCTCTTGCTGACTGAAGTTGGATGACATGTGGAGGTGAATTGCCTGTGATCCTGCCCTCAAGTTCTTGCGGTCAAAAGCTATGTGGCAGCGAAAGAGATGACCATGAGAAATTCATTCTATTCACCAGTTTTTCAAGCTTAAAATAAGATGATTCCAAAATTCAAGCGGATCAAAAACTCAGGTGGGCCACACTATATGAAACAATAAGAACAAAACAGTCTATAGAAACCTTCCTTGAGTGGACAATGATATTATATGCCATTTTAACCGTTCATGAGGTTGTTGTCATGGGGATAATCCGGTTGCACAAGTATTATCTTCATTCAAAACTTCTATAGCCCTCACAAAATTTCTGATTGTGGATGTTCAACCCCCTTTGTTTCTTGTTGAATGGTTTATTGATTTTTGTATTTGCTGACTTTTGGATTGGAGTCCAATTGTGAGATTGAGAAACTGACTGATGCAATGGATTTCTTACCGGCAACTTTGTGGGCCCTGCATTGCTTGTGACCACACAAAATTTTCATGAGTGCAGATTTAGACAATTCATCTTCGATTGCATATGAACAAAATCAGTTGGCATAGATTGCTTTGTGTTGCTTTGTAACCTAGACACCACCTGTCTCCTTCGTGAACCTACGTGGCAGGATTTGACTGGGCTAAAGCCACAGTTAGTCTAATAGATCTAACAAATTTCAAACATACTTTGGTGGGGCCCATTTCTGGTCTGTTAGATCTAACAACTTTCAAACATACTTTGGTGGGCCTTATTTATGATAACAGCAAGTTAATCAAATCTCACCAAAGTCCATTCACCATAGATTTATGTGCTGTTAGGACCACCACACAATCTATGTCCTTATCTATAGATTCCTGTGCAAGCTTTAATTTGTCCTAGTTTCTGTCACTTTTCCCTTTCCAAAGTGACCCCCTAAGTTGTAGATTAATCTGCGCTTTAGAACACAGGCCTAGCATTTGGAGGCTCATCCAATGGACAGTTAATACACTCACACATCAAAGTGGGCCCAACACACTTATCATTTGCCTTGGCAAATTCACAATGGCCCCATCTAATATATTTATAAATGTTCTTAACCATTCAATAGATGGCTAACTTGTAAGTGGAAGAGTAAAAGGAGAAGCGGGCCGCATAGAAATCTCCTCATGAGATCAACCATGTGCGCAGGCATCACATGGTCGAGCACACTTATCGCCCAAAGACGAGTAGAATAGCCACTAATAGTGAAACGAAAAAAAATTCAAATTCACTATATTCACGAGTCAAACACAATATTTCGAGAAAAATTCAAAATTACCGCATTTACTCTCCTCATTTGCGAGGCTAGCGTTGAAGGTTTCCTTTTTCTGACCCAAAATTGAAAGTTGCCTAACTAAGCATTTTCAATCTCTTTGGAGCACATTGACCAAAACACCCTTGTAAAAGGGCCACACCATCTTTACCTTCAACCTTAGTAATCCTTTTTTCATAAAGGTAGTTTTAAGTAAATTCAAGAAACTTGAGGATATTTTAGTAAATATAATCTTGTACTTATCATTGACGAGACCATGACAGAGGGTAACTGCTAAATGCATTTTCAATTAAATTAGATCCAATTGACAAAAAATGCCTTCTAGCAATCCTGAAGAAATGGGCTTTTCCTATAATAAAGAAAGGACATTTCAGTAAATTTTCGTCGGTGAGGGGGGTGGCCCAAAAACGCGTTTGGGGTCAAGTCGGCGTTTGGTTGAACGTCTTCAACTACCGCTATCCTTCCCCCGTTTTCTTAATTTTTCTTTTAAATAATTAACTATAAATACCCCTCTCTTTCTCTTTTTCCGGTTTTCTAAGCCCCATTTCCGGATTTCGTACTGTTACTCCCATCCTCCGTCGCTTTTCGCCGGAAAACCTCCTGTTTTCGCCGGAAAACCTCCTTTCTCCTCGTCGGGAATCTGCTCTCGCTGGTTTTCTCCTTCCTTTTTTTTGAAGAAAGCTTGGAATTTCAGGCGACTTTTCTTCGCTTTGGAGGGAAGCTTCGGATCTCGGGTCCTGACGCGCGGCTGGATTTCTTATAATGTGCGTTGCCGTTTCTTGAAAACGGCGTTTTAACGGACGGAAACGGCAGAGGTCGGATATAGGGCTTCGGGTCGGGGAGGATTTCTTGTGCTTTTGTCCGATTCGACTGACGGCGGAGGATTCGAGGGAAGACGGTCGGTATGAAATGGTACTTTTCTTTAAATCTTCCATTTTTCTTTCTCGTTTCTGTTGTGTTTATCTAGTTTTCTTGGATTTTTCCGTATTTTTGGTCGTTGGATCTTAGCCTCTTTTTTTAAAAATATATATATATATATTTCTTTTCGTTTTTTCCATAGATTTTCTGGATGTTCTTCGTTTTCTTGAAGGAAAAAGATTTCCTTCGATTTTTAGTACATTTTGTTATTTCTATATCTTTGTTGTAGAATCTCTGTTTTGTGTTTGATCTGGAAAACGCTAGGGGCTTTGACGGATTCGGCGCTCCAAGAAATGAAAGGAATCGCGATTGTCTAATTTTCTATATGCATTGCGATTTGACGGACAGCTTTTTAAATCTGGATTTTCTTCGATTTTTAATGCATTTTGTTATTTCTATATGTTTTTCATAGGATCTCTGTTTTCCTTTTGATTCGGAAAAGGTTAGGGGCTTTGATGGATTCAGCGGTCCAGGAAATGGAAGTTAGGGGCTTCTGTGGATCCAGCGGTCTGGGAAATGAAAGGAATCGCGGTTGTCGAATTTTCTATATGCATCGCGATTCAATGGATGGCTTTTGAAATGCCTCTAAATTTCATTTGAGAAAAGGGGCTGCTGATGCCTGTTTCCTCTTCTCATGGAGATCGATCTATACATTTAAGAGATAGGCATGCTCGTAATTTTTTACCTTTTTTTTGAGGTGAAAGGTCTCTCTATTAGAAAACTCGTAGAGAAGAAGGCAAAGCCCTTTGCCACCCTTAGTACCAGTTTCATATGAAATAGTTTCCAGGTCGATTGGGTTGGTAAACTGGCTTCTGTCTTTCTGAAGAAAATTGTCTGACTTACATTAAGAGAGCGTTGCATATGATGCCGAGACGCAGATACTGATGCAGGGCTCTGTATTTGCCAAAATCGGCAACATGGGTACGGATACCCTATTGGACGTGTGGTACCATGAGAGATTGTTAGGGGCTTTTGCATTGATGGACCACATACAAGTGTGCACACACATCCGCGAATTAGTACTGGTTTAGGTACCTCATGGTGTGGTTACAATTACCGGGCATTTTCGGCACTTCCTCTCACTTACTGTAAATTTTATAATGCTGAAAGTAAATTCAGTGCACTGAATGGGGGAGTAATTACACCGCGTATCTTGTACGGTAGAAGTGGTGCTTGTGTATGAGGATCTGAACCGTGCAGCCCATGGGCACCAAGATGGATTGGCCACTTACTGAAACCTGGCTTGATCAGACTATCCTAAATTCCTGATCAATGGTGTTTCCCCTAAACTGCTCATTTTTATGCTAATGATGGGTAGTAGGTGGTTATTCAGGTTGGTGTTAACTTCTTGGTTTATGGCCCATTCACAAGGAGCCACTGAAGGACTGGTGAGGTTTTGCCAGTATCCACCATGTGTATAGCCAGGTGCTAAGATAAGCAGAATCCCCCCTGTCCTAATCCACTGAATCATTACCCTTAATGGGTTACATAGTAATGTTGGGCGATCTCTGATCTCTGTAACTTGGATGAGGAAAGGAGGTGTCAGCCATGGCCACGAGGAACCTTGGAAACACGACATACCAACATGTCCATATGGATTCTATTGATATTGAAAAACATTTTATTATTTATAATTTTAGTTTCCTAGATGCATTAGATATAGGGAAATGGTCTGAGGGCTGTTTGTATACTTGGAATTCAAGGCAAAAGAAAAAAGAAAAGAAAGGATAATTAGCCAATGATGATTTCTATGAGAACTATTGAAACATGGATTCCAATTTTGATTTCTTGTTTGGATGGCAAGTGGAAACCTCATGTTCCTCTCACAATACTCACCTAGTTTCTTGTGCCAAGAATCCAAATCATGGAAAAGTGTAATGATTGCTTGGTGGAATCCACCATTTTCTTTGTTATCCAAACAACATAATTTGTCACATCAAGGGAAATATTGCTGGAATCCATGGTTTGCAAACTTGGCCTATATAACTAGAAATCGATTCATATCATGTAAATTGTATAAATATTGCTGATTCAAGAAAAAGTACTGGCTAAGGTTTTCCCTAATTGCCCAGCTGGTGTGTTTGACATAGTTGTTCGTGGATGGAGGTTTTCTAGAAAACAGGGCATCCATGTAAGATAGAGGTAGCTGGCAGCGTACGTATATGCATCTAAATGTTTTTTTTATGTAATAATCATTGGAGACATTAATGTAATATGAAATGTAAACTACTTAATAATGTGTTAGGTTAACCTCTTTCTTACCATTTTACTTCTGCTCACCGCTTTCCTATCCTCTTTCACTTGTTTGATAGGTGGAAGGAAGGGCTTGTTTGTCCAGAGAGGCTAAGAATGCGCTAGAAATTCTTAAGCGTAAAAGGCTCCAACGGATGAATTTGGACATTGCACCTGAAGGAGTAAATGTTACTAATATGATGACTAGAAGTGGTGGGGATGCTTTAAGAGCTTCATCATCATGTGGAATGAGATTGCCTGGAAATGTACATTCGAATTCAAGGGTCAGTGGTGTTTCAAGTGGAAGGGATGTTTTCTCAAAGCACAAGGTTGAAAAATTTGACACAGCTGATTTAGGATGGATAGACAAAATTCCTGAATGCCCTGTATTCAGCCCCACAAAGGAGGAGTTCAAGGATCCTTTAATTTATCTGCAACAGATTGCTCCAGTAGCTTCAAAATTTGGTAATTTTTTTTTCTAAGTGTTTCATCATCAAGTGTTTTGAATTGAAACTGTACCTCTCACAAGGTCGACCTTCCAAGTTCTACTTCTTTCTTCTTTTTTTTCTTTTTTTTCTTTTTTAATCCTCCCATAGAGCTCAATGCTTACAGAAGTTTGATTTCAAACTTTTCAGTGATTGTTAAATTGGGACAGATATCTGCATATTTGTGCATTGTAACTGAGCTGCATCTGTTTAACATTTTATTTCCTTGTTGTTTTTGAGCTAAAAGATGCTTCTACTGTTGTTGCAACAAGAATTTGATGCACCAGGTTACAACTTTCTACATCTTTGCACAATTCCTTTAACAGTTAACAAGGGATGAATGCCATAATGAATGCACCCCAAAGATTAACTCATTCAGAATAAAAGATTGGAGGACCCTGGCAATGTCTCTTTTTGAGTCATTCATTATCTCAGATGATATTCTATCACCCATTACTACAAGTGAAACTGAAATTTTACACCCTCTGCGGCTTCCATCCATTTCTGGTCCCATACTATTGAAAACTGACATTTTCGTATCTAGAAGAACTGGTGAGTTAATAGGTATGATTCACCTGCTGTGATTGCCTAGCGTGGTAAATAGTCCTTTGAGAATTTAACATGACTGACTTGTAGTTACTTTTAAAGGGCATATAGGTAATTGGGAGTGAATCCGTAGTTATAACACCATCAAACTGTGAGCCATAACTTAGATGGACCATACACCAAAAACTATATTGATTTGATCATATAAAAAACTGGTTGGTGGACATTTAATTCATAGATGGTCTGAACTGACCAAAAAGTTGTCCACTAATCAGAGGTTAGGGTTGTTAAGACTATGGTTTTGGAATGATTTCCTGTTAGTATATCCCATGTGTGCAAGATCTAAATGCATGTGTATGCAGCATATCAAGGGTCATGCTTTGCCAGAGTACCAAATAACTCCCTTTACACAATCGCTTCTCCACCCCTCTCCTATGTCTTGCGAACCGCTTCCTCTCTCAACGTGCATTGCACATGCCACTTTTCTATACAGGTTGACTCCTAAACATGCAAAATGGTCACAGTGAAATGAAAGGAATCCATAACTAAAATGACTTCATGCAATTTTTAACACCAACCATTTGTGGAAGGTTTAATGTGTCTCTGCAAAAGCAAGCTCACAAGGTAAACATGTATCTCCATGGATTGTAAACCTTGGATGATTGGATGGTGGGAGCGTATTGAAATGAATATGCGAACTTCTTTTGGATGGGCCTGCACTGCCATTTGATTCTACAACATCATGTACCCTATTCACATTTCAGCCACTGGAAAATGATATTTGGAGAAGTCTCCTCTTCAAATTATTGCATACTTCTCTGACACATTTGGACTCCTTTCCAGTAGGAAATGTATTTATGACATGATTGGCCAAAGTAGATGCCAGTTTCCTGTCATATGAAATCTCAATTGGTTAGGACTGTTGGGTGACTCTGTTATAACATGTTACTTTATAATATAGGTGTTGACTATTATGTTGCCTGGAATGGCTCAAAAGGCATTGTTTGAGATCCTTGTGCCAAAATGATAAAACTTGCATGTGGCTACTTTAAGATATGGCCTTTTATTTTTCCCACACATTGGCAACCATGTTGCATGCAGGAAGATCTACTAAATGACAAAACACTAATATTTTTAATCATACAATTCATGGTGTAGCTTTATGGTGCCTCTATGTGCTGCCTGTTGATTGTCGCTCAAAAGGCATTGATAATCTTGGAGTTCATTCCATGGCATCCACTGCCATTCCATGCTTCTTCCCATTGTCTAGCAGCAATATTTGTGCTTAACCATGCATTTCTTTCTTGCCTTTGTTGTTACTCTTTCATCTGAAGTAATTTATTTCACAGATAAATGTTGCTTCCATAAACATTTATGTTTCACCAAGCCGTTGTACTGATAGCTCTTGTGGTTATCGTTTCTTTCACTGGATATTACACCAAGTTCTGAAGTGTGAAGTTTTGGATATCCAACCATTACATTGATGGTTTTGGAATAGGAAATTTATCAAATCAGATCATTTTGTCATCAATGAATGTTATGACTGGATTAATTTGTTCACTGATGAACTTTGAAGGGTCTGAACATTTCAAATTCTGTTGGTTTCAAATTCGTTTTATTTTACAGAGAACTAAATTCTCGCTATCAACTTTCAGGTATATGCAAGATTATTTCACCTTTGAGTGCTTCTGTACCTGCGGGTGTTGTGCTGATGAAAGAAAAAGCTGGTTTCAAGTTTCAAACAAGAGTGCAACCTCTCCGGCTTGCAGAGTGGGATACAGATGATAAGGTCTCATTTTTCATGAGTGGGAGGTAAGTTTTTATTTAAACAAAAACATAATTTCTTGCCTTATTAGTTTCTGTAGTGTGTGAATATTTGCATGGTTTTTCAGAAAGTATTCATTCCGTGAATTTGAGAAAATGGCGAACAAGGTTTTTGCTCGAAGATACTATAGTTCTGGATGTCTTCCTGCCAAATACATGGAAGAGGAATTTTGGAATGAAATTGCTTGTGGCAAGACAGAAACTGTTGAGTATGCATGCGATATTGATGGAAGTGCCTTTTCATCTTCTCCTATCGATCAACTTGGAAAAAGCAAATGGAACTTGAAGGTGTTGATTCTTTTGGCATTTCTTACTATTTCCTTTCAAAGAGTTCTTCTGGTAGAAATTGTTTGTACTATAATTTAACATTGCTCAATTTCACCCATTTCGAAGGTGAGAGAAGAAAAGGCTTAGATTGCTATGTATGGAGATGCAAATACAACCTTGAGTCTATTTCCTCATTGTTCCCCATCTAATGTGTCTTTAAAATTTAAACTGTCTGGATTCTTGGTGGTGCCACTTTTTGCTGTCTTATTCCTTCCTATGCACTTTCTCTCATTTATGGGTTCCACATTTCCTCATTTTGTTTGTACTAATAAGAAGCTTGCAATATTTTTTGTTTAGGGAAATGCTAACCTCCTGGAGTGTCCCCAAGGCTATTAAATGACACATGTGATGACCAATCATTGATTTGGACTGTCTGTCCATTTCATAAATAGGGGCAAACCTATGGTGCAAAAATCATGCCAGTCAGATCCTGTAACATCCGTAAATAGCATGGAAAATACAGTCAGATTGAGCAGAGAAACTTAGTAGGTCCAATCATCATCCTGTAATGTCCATTTGATGGATCCCACTTTGTATGTATTGCTTATGAATCCAAAGTAGCACTTTGGTTTGATGATTCTAAACATGTGATCTATGGCTCATGAGAAATGGACAGTTATAACAAATAGAACTCATTCGAAAGGTTAGGGTCATCCAATTGGCATGAATCTTGCACCATGGCTTGCTCCCAATAAAACTATTGAATGGACAGCCCAGATTGATGATAGGTCATCCCATGTGTGACTTTAAAAGCTTTGAGGATGTTTCTAACCTCCCCATGAAGGTGGGGGGCGTTTGCATTCTCCTTTTGTTTATTTTGTTTGTATCAACATGTGCAATAAGAAGCTTGTCCATTTTTGAACCCATCTATTTTCCTTTATGGACACATCAGCCCTATTTTATTGTGTAGTTCACGAAGAGGTCAAATATCATAATGGAAAAGTTTTTAGTGAAAAGGTAGCAGTTTGTCTACAGAGAATTTGGGATCTCCTTCACTAAGGCATTAAGGCATTAAGCAATTTCTTGACATGGCACATATGATAGCCAAGTTCAGGAATTGTTGATTGTCATGGTTTTCTTTCCTTCCAACGGCTAAACGAGCCCTTAACTGTTCAAGATCAGTGTTTTAGTTTGGTCGAGTTTACATGCCTGTTGGCTTGTTACCCTGACTAACCAATAGGTATATTGTTTTGTTTATGGTTGTGTTTTCAGAGGCTTTCTCGGCTGCCCAAATCTGTGTTGCGTCTGCTGCCGATTGAAATCCCGGTACATGATTTTCTTCGTTCTTCTGATATTTAATAGTTGTAACATTTTAAGCTGCTGCATGCTTTTGGCCGTTTGTTTATCTGTTTGGTTCATTTCAGGGAGTAACAGATCCCATGCTTTACATTGGAATGCTGTTCAGTATGTTTGCATGGCATGTTGAAGATCATTACTTGTACAGGTATGTGTTGACTCTTATCTGGTGGTGTTCAAGGCTTGAGTGTCATTCCTTGTTCTTAGAGTTGATAATGTATTTTATACATTTGGTTTCTATTTGCCACTGGCAGCATCAATTATCATCATTGTGGCGCATCGAAAAGTTGGTATGGGATTCCTGGTCATGCAGCTCCTGATTTTGAAAAAGTGGTCCGGGAGCATGTGTATGCTCACGAAATTCTATCCACCGAAGGAGATGATGCAGCATTCGATGTGCTTTTGGGTAAGACAACCATGTTCCCTCCAAACGTTCTCTTAGAACATGGTGTTCCTGTATATAAAGCTGTACAAAAGCCAGGAGAGTTTGTTATCACTTTTCCTAGAGCATATCATGCTGGATTCAGTCACGGTAAGATACTAAGCATTATTTCCAATTTCCACTCATGTTCCAGTGAATTGCTCCATGCACTGCATGTTATGACCAGGCCGATTGCTCATCTAATGTCACGTTTCCTAAATCTTATTGAACTCTAGGTTTTAATTGTGGCGAGGCAGTGAACTTTGCAATTGGTGACTGGTTTCCTCTGGGAGCAGTTGCTAGCCAGCGCTACAGTCTTCTTAATAGGATGCCCCTCCTTCCTCATGAAGAACTCCTCTGTAAAGAAGCAATGCTTCTATTTGAGAGATTGTCTGCTCCTGAATCCGGAGATCTCTCTCTTTCATCAGCAGACTTGGTTTCACAGCGGTGCATAAAGGTTTCTTTCGTGCAGCTAATGCGGTTTCAGCATCGTGCTCGCTGGTCACTCATGCAGTTAGGAGCACGTACGAGCTTTTCTCCAGCTTCCGAGGGAACTATACTCTGCAGTCTTTGCAAGCGTGATTGTTACGTCTCATATGTTAAATGCAACTGTCATATGGATCCCATCTGTCTTCGCCATGGTATAGGCTTCTTCCCCCTTTATCCCCTTTCTTTTTCAGATCACTTTTTTTCTGTGTTTTGTTTGTCCATTTGGACGTATATTGAATTTTTCTAATGGTTTTCATTACCCTGGTTGTATGATTTAGACATTGAGGCAAGGGGCTGTCCATGTGGCTGTGACCGTCTTATTTTTGTGAGGGAGGATCTTTTGAAAATGGAAGTTGCTTCCCAGAAATATGAGCAGGAAGATGGAATATTAGAGGAGGTTCAACGACAACTGGAGTTAGGCAATGACTCATGCCTGCAGCCCAGTTTGTTCTCATGCTGTGAAGAAGATGGATACTTGCCATATTGTGAGATAAAGATTGAACAGAATTCTGAATGTGCGGAGCAAGCTCAGGTTCAATCACGTGAACCAGATTGCGTTTCTCACAGACCGGCAATGCAAAATAGTGGGAACGGCTTCATCAAATCTGATGTGGTTGAAGTTACTCTATCTCCTTCAGTCACTGCTGTGCTGACGGATGACAGCTTTTCTTTGCATGTGAGGTTTCAACACTTAGGTTAATAACATTAGCCTTCAATTTCAAGAGGTCTTGAGTCCAACTGACACATTATGATCCATCCAATGAACAACTTCCAACTTGTTAAGTGCATGTGACATCCAACCCTTTCCAATAGGTTGGCCCTGCCAATCACCATAATGATTGCCTAGTGCAAAACCGAGCCAATCTACACATCATGTGGACCACACCATAGAAAACAATGTCTAGCTATTGATAAATAGCAAAATGCAAGTGGTCCACTTGATGAGTGTGTATGGCCTATTTTTGCATAAGGTGGCCCTATCACGATGGGTTCGATGACACGCACTTGAAAGGTTGGAAGTTATCTGCTGGGTGGATTGTATCTTGTGGTCCATCCAGTTGGACTTGAAACCTCCAATTTAAAACTTCCTTTCAAATTTTTCTTATGCATTTTTAATATACAAATTTTATTTAATATATTTCATAATGCAGGGGGCTGTGAATGTTAACAATACAATGACCTCTTCAACTAAGGGTTCTGAAAAAGCATCAGCCAGCGGACATGAATCTTCCCAATCCTCTCCGTCTTATAACAGTTGTTTGTCTACCGATCATGGCAGTTCACATGTTGTGCTGGTTATACCTGCCAGGGATCAATATAGTGACGATTCTGATTCTGAGATGTTCAGGGTCAAGCGTAGATCCACTGTGAAAGTAGAGAAGAGAACTGTAAACAGCATAATCAACTCAAAGGCCACTGAACAGCAGGTATTATTTTATCTGTCATTTGCTTCTGGTGGATAATATTAAATCCAAAACCATTTTTTCTGCTCCAATTATTGCGCCTGCACTTTGCAATGTCATGCATTGTTTTACTTTCACTGTTAATCCTTGTTAACATGTTACTTCTGATTGTACCTATATATGGCAAACCAAGATTGGTTACCAACAAACTCAGAATTGTCGGTTACTATGCAGAAATGCAGCTTTTTATAATATTGGTGACCCCATGCAATCTAGTCTTCTTGCCTTTTGATGCGGGGGACTATTTTGAGGATCAAAACACAATTTTAGTGGGATTCACTGAACCAGAGCAGAGTGGGCCATTTCGGGAATTATCACTTGTTTAAATAAGTAGACGGGTGAAGAGGTAGGAGGCATAGCAGAGTAGTTTGTGATCTGAAAGTTAAATTGTTTAATATTCTCCACACATACAACATTTCTATTTTACTTCTTTTTTTTTTGGGGGGGGGCGCAGTTTTCCTTGTATGCATGGCAATATGGCATGGGTGCAGTGCCCTTTGCTTGTTTGGCATTGCAAACTCCGAGAATCTAGGCAACACAATAAATAGTAGTTTGTATGAGCATCACTCGCTCTCTTGAGAATTATGGATTACCAACAAAAGAATAAAATGCAACAAGAACAACAAGGCTTGTCCTTTTTTTTTGTCCCCCATGGCAACTATAACAGAAAATGAACTAAACAACAAGAGAATGGAGAGGCAAGCTTCAGGGCTAGAAGTGAGACATCTTCAGCTTAACAGGAGATTTTTCACATACATATGCATGTATGTGTGGGTGGGCAGAGGTTGGGAGCTTTTGGTTGCGGGGATGGGGAATTATCCTTTGTTTGAATCCTGGGGTGATCCTTTGCTTAGAGAGATAACAAAAAAAAAAGAGCTCTCCAAATTTCTGCCACTAAAAAGTTTTGAAGCCTGCATCAGCCCATAGTTCTAAAATTTAGACAGTGGACTTGAAACTTTGCCTAGTCTCTTCGAAACTTGCTGGAGACCCTGGCTTGACAAGACTCATTGAGTCGACTCGAAACAGCTCAAGTGTAGGAGTTTAGAATCATTACCAGTGGTCCATTAGCCACCACTTTGTTTTCCCTTTTAGTACTTTATTATTTTCTAAGAAATTTAAGATTCTCCCCTTTCTAAATATTTTAAATTGATTACTAAAATATCAAGTTGAGTACATCAAAGACTTCAAGTCTTCGAGTTGACCCAACTTGGCTAGACATCGAGTCAAGTTTTTGACCTCAGACATCTAGCGAAGTTGGGTTTTCAAGCAAAATAATCATATGTTCTTAGTTTTGGGTGTTTTCATTTTCCATGGCTTTTCTTCTTTTTAACATGGTTTCTAATGAGATCTAACTCCTCTGCTTTCATGTATCTTTCAGGCACTGAAACGGCTGAAGAAACATCACCCGGACAGAAGACCTGAGCAATTTCGATCATCAGATTGTGTGCCTGACAAGCTGGACCAGCCTGCTGCAAATCACCACTTGAAAGAAGCTCGAGTTTTTGCTCCAAAAAACAGAGTCAGCGGCACGGTCACTCCCGTTTCCATCAAGTTCAAATCACCACCAATTGACACAAAGGTGGGCTTGGAACCTAAATCAAGGGATCAAACTGCAAGGGCTAATTCTCAGGTTGATGTAGGAACAAATGTTGAGGAACTCCCACCATTTGAGTATGGAACAATGCGTTTGAAAGTTAAAGGCCCATCATTTCCTGGCTGTGAGCAGTCCGGGCTGATGTGCCAGCTGCCACCAGAAGAAGGTGACGAGAAATCTAGAGGGGCAGGCTCTAAGAGGAGCGCGATAACATAACCCCATTCCTAAAGGGAGTTCTCTAACACGCCTGAACAACAACAGAAGTCTGACTCTAGGATGACAGTGTCAAATTGACAGGGTGAGTTTAGCATTGACAGACTCAGATTCTTTGTGCGGGCCTCGAATTTGGGGCACTGACACACGAACGATCATATGGTCATTGGATTCTTCTTGGGTTCTCGGCCGGATCTCTTATTTTGTTTCATCATTCGAAAGGGGGCCATGGCAAGCAGGGCGGCGACAGTTGGTTGCTGTGTAGGCTAAAGATATGTACATGGATTTATATCATTGATCATTGATTCATTTGAGCAACTGGGTTGTATTATTCCCGCCATCTCTGTGTCACAGTCCCATCTTTGATTTCTTTATTCTTTTATAACACAACCGGTCCTGTACCTTGGACTCAATAAAAAAAAAAAAAAGAAAAAATCACCAAGAAGTTTCTCGTAATCTTCTCTTCATGTTTCTTTCTTCCTTTCTTGATCTTGATATTGGCCATTAGATGGGAAATATATGAGAATCAAAACCAGCAACAGAATAAGAGAGGGCAGACCGAAGGCAATGGATGTGATTTCATCTCAGGTTTAGTGGCCCATTCATCAGTGACACAGCATCATGATGTTTCAAGCAGTTGAGGGCCTACACATGAGCAGCAGATGAGAGAAGCTTTGTGAACTTTGGCACCATGTGTTTCTTCCCGTGAATGTGTCACTTGGGTTGGCTATCTTAGCCATGCAAAAGTTGGGCCCAACCCAAGCATGAAGAACACCTGGGGTGAAGACCTTAGTGGTGCAGTCATCAGGGAGGCCAAGCCTGTGGAGTCAGTGGGTAGCCAATGGCTTGAGGTAATGTATGGGTGTGTCCCACCTAATGAGAGGATCGGTCAGATTTTCTCCCCAGGTGATCTTCTTAGTATGGACCACCTCGGTGACTCTAGTCCCGATTCTTGAGTCGACTTGGATAAGACTGGAATCCTCACCATTCCTTCTGTTTTTCAGGCCTTAATTTGAATTGGCGATCCATTCTATCAGGGTTGATGTTGGGGCCACATGCAATCCATGGTGGAATTTCCAATCCAGTGGTCCAACATGATAACAAGTGGGCCCACCCAACCCTCAGCATGGGTTGGATCATTAAACAATGGGGCCAACCAAATGTATAGACTTTGGTGCCTGTGTTAAAAAAGATGAAATAATTCGCGTTTGCCACTCCCTCTTTAATAAAGCCATTTGCTTTGGGCAGTTGCCACAGAACAAAGGTGCTTGTACTCTTGTCGGGTTTAACATGGGTTAGATAGGCAATGCATTCCCATCACCCATCTGAACCGTCCATTAGGTCCAGTCTCCTCTTCTTCCGCTTCTGGGGAAAGAAAACACAGCAATCAGGTGGTTCTAAACATCTGTGACTGGCCCTCTTCTAAGAGCAATCTTTTCTACATGATCATCTGATCCCGGATGTATTTTTCAAGGTAACTGAAGAAGAATGCACTTGACTAGTGGACGGTCCAGATAGTCAGTGGCATCCACGTCACCTTTGTGCACGAAAAGTTTGCCATTCACTTTACAAAGGGCTGTAAAGCTTGAAACAGACCCACGCACGTCCGTTTGAAAACATTGAAATGGGCCCATGGTTGTACTGGTCTGCTCAGATGGGCCATCTTAGGGCCTTTAGGAAGAAACACTCATTTTCCTAGACCAATAAATTATAGAGCCCAAAATCTGAAGCTGGGTTCCAATCCTGTAGCCCAACCTCTGAGTCGAACTCACTCGATTTGTAGTATCCTAGATGTCTCTTGTTGTATGGTGAGGTCAATGGCTATTTGTAACATAGTCTAGTGGTCGAGCCCATGAGACTCACAAATGGGCTTTGAAAGCTGCTGAAAAATAAGGTTGAGCACAGCCCATACGTATCAATGGCCCTGAATTTAGGCCTAGCTTGGACCTACGTGCTGAAATGCTTCCCAAGGCAGAGCATGTGGCAAGTGTTGCTGCTGCCTGACAAGCCTTCGGGCCAGCCTCAGCCTCAGTGGCAATGGACGCGGCTGCCATGCCCTGCCCAGCCCGAGTGACCAGGCTAGGTGGTGTCAATGGGCCGGGTTTCTGCCAGGTACTTGGGTACTCATACCCGTACCCACCCATGGGCACGGCTACTTGTGCATGGGCTGAAATGGGCACCCACACCCATTCCCTTTAGGGTATTGCCCTACTTTTTAAGGTATTAGGTACCCATTTTCAATTTGAGGTTTTAAAGGAAAATACATACTGCCCTAATTCATTAGTTTTTTTTTTTTTTTTTTTTTTTTTTTTTTTTTTTTTTTAGCAGAATTATAAAAAAAAAAAAAAAAAAAAAAAAAAACTAGTTTTTCTTAAAAATAAAGAATACATCATGCTATTTTGGATTTGAAAAAAAAAAAAAAAAAAAAATTCCTCGTGTTATTTTTAATCCAGTTAAATTGCATACCTGGAGTACAAGTAATAAACCTTCCCAAATGCAGCCCTAGATTAGATGTAAAATGACTCAAGAGCTAAAGCTTGTTTGATTATTTGTTTTTTCACTGGTGAACTTTTTTGAATGGTTAAAAGGAAAAAAATATCGTATTCAATGGATGTGACGTGAACTATTTTGAATGGTTAAAAAAAAAAAAAAAATCCATATTCAATGGACCTATTTCAACAAACAAGTGTCCATGAATAGAAGGTTAGGATTGTTTGTCCAGTAGGTAATTTTCTGAGTGCTTGTGAATCAAGTCTCTTACATAATATCAGATAACTGCCCATTTATTAGAGTTCTTCGTTTGGTATATAAATTCAAACATAAGACTTTTGATTTGGTGTATAAATTCTACACGGTCTGTACAAGTTGGAACTTGTCAATGAGGTGGGGATGGACCACATGTCTATGTACAAAATAAATATTATTAAAGTTTTGATCTGGACTTGTCTATGTACAAAATAAATATTATTAAGGTTTTGATCTGGACTTGTCTATGAGGTGGGGATGGAACACATGTCTCTGTTTTAATACATGAAATATATATACATGTGGGTGTATTATATAGTATTTTATTTCTATATAATGGGTTTGGACATGGATCGAAGTATACCCTGTTAGATTTTCAAATCTAAACGTAGCAGAAACTTGACATAATTTGAAGATCTAGTTCACCATTCTTTTTGGAATTTCTATTTGCAATAACACCAGATTTCTTAGAGATCAAAACCCAACAGATCAATGGTGAAGATCTTACCTCATATGATTGAAATGAAGGATGCTTTTTTCACAATGATTTTGCCGATGTCGATCCTCTAATAGAAGATGTCTTTCCTTGATTTATCTCACGTGGAAGAGGTGAGAAAGCCATTGTTGCACCTTTATTCACCACCCTAGGTTTATAGACTGATATGATCATATTTCCGAATTTGAGCCTCCCTTCGGTCAATATGAGCCAACAGTTGTTTCCAGGGTGTGCCAATTGGGCCAACTATCGATTTTTAGCCCAATTTGATTTGAGATCAACCAGAACTGTCCAAAACAATCTATAAATACCCATTGACAACCCACAAATCGTTCACAATCAATTTTGCCAGATTTAGACAAGATCTATCCAATCCGACCTTACCATCTAGAAGAGCACATTGAGAGGAGCGAATTAGGTGTTACCCCGGGAACAGCTTAGTGGGTGTTACTCCTACCGTGTGTCCCACATGGATAGTATTTTCTATATCCACGCCGTCCATCCGATTCTCTAGCCCATTTTAGGACGGTCCTCCAAAAATTATATAAATCCAAATCTCAAGTGGACCATACCACTGGAAACAGTGCTGATTGAGTGCCCACAATCTAACATCAAGCGAAAATTGGCCCACAATCTACCGATGTCATATGGATTGTAGATGGGTCAGTGCTGAATGCATTTCCGACCCAACACACTACTTTGGCCATCCGGAGGTTGTGGGGCTTGATTCACATTAAGCTCAGGATAGACCCGACATCCCCAAGTGGCCTCACAATCAGATCCACGTATGATTAATCAGATTTGGACACCAAACCATCATGCACACACGATTAACATAATTACATGGATTAGATTGCATGGGGCATATGGGCTTCTACAAATAGAACATCTCAAAAAAAATATATATATATTATTTTTTAAAATCCTATTTTACAAATGTTGGCAATTTTATTAATGATAGGATTTTAGAAAACCCAAAAATACGAATTTGGAGGACGAAAGAGAGAATAATGAGGGGAAGAGGGTGGGTGACGTCGCCCATCCGTCTCACGCCCACCACAAGACAACACCTTGTGCACATGGAAAGGCAAATTGTAGATGTGGGCCATGCATCAGATGATGTAAATTGTCTATTCTCATCTCCTCTACACGAGCTTTCAAACAAGCCCCATGTGTGTATACCATCTCTGCGTGATGTTTTGTTTATTTATTTATTTATTGCACAAGACACCTCATATGATCTTTCCATGATTTTTTTATTATTATTATTATTTACACATGCACCTTGCATTCACACCATAGTGGGATTTCACCACTTATGGGACTCAAACCCTAGACCTTGTGTTAAAACTCTTTAAGATTCTACCATGAGGCAAGGACAAGAACCCAATCTGGATCAACTTCAAGTAGCTTCAATACATCCCCAAGATCTACATTTTATTGTCCTGGCTGATTTGAGCTGTCTAAAACGGTAGACATGATGAGATCTAATGATTAGAAAAGAATTTCAAAAATTAGAACATGAGAATAGCTTAAAAACCACCTCTCTTTTAAAGCACACAAACATGTAATAAATATGAAAATTAATGGTCATCATCAATTCAAGCCACATGTTGAATCATCAGGCACCATACTTTATATATAAGTACATAATAAATCATGATCAATGAAGTAAAACATTTAGATAAGCCCCAAATGCTTTAAAACAATCCAACTTTCAATTTCCTTCGTTGGTGATATATGTGATAAAATTGAAACAACTAAATCTCTCAATTTGAAATCGATTGCCCTCAAAAAAAATTTAATCAATCACCATATAGAGTAATATCATCTGAATGGTCTAAACGCCAAATATAATCTAATCACGTCATTAGAAAAATTTAGAAACCTGACAGTTACGACAAAATGACATCATTTTGATACCACTGGTTGAATTTTTTTTTGTTCCAAACACAATGAAAAATCAGCATATTCTAAAGATTCAATTCCACATTTCTTTTAGAAATTTCCACTTGTGATAACATCACATACATTTTATAAGAGATTAAAACTTGAGAGATGAATGGTGCTTACCTCACACGATTGAATTGCATGATGGTTTTTCCACGATGATTTTGTTCACCGCATCCTTTAATAGAAGAGGTCTCTCCTGATCTATTTCAAGCGGGAGAGGTGGGAGAGGTAAAAAAAACTGATGTTTGTATCCCTGGTGGGGGCCGAGGGAGACATACACCATCTACTAGATCACACATATCACATGTGCGATTGAGAAGGAAGGGATGGTGGAGGAGTATAAACCCTCCAATTGACACCTAAGGAAGTGGAACATATAGGGTTTTCTCAATAAAAATTTCTACACTCTTTTGAAATAGGATATTAAATAAGTAGTTAGGGTTTCAAAGGTATACACGGGTATATTACACCACCACCCTACTAAACTTCTTGATATCTTATTATGAAGGAATTCTATTAAATTACCTTATTAATGTATATACTCATAATTTAATCATTCCACCATTTAAGCCATCTAGCATAGATCCAAATTCCATGTTGATCATTGGGTGATTATAAAGTACAATCAAAATAGTTTTAACTAAAGACAAAACTTTAACAATTAAAAAATATTGTAAAGATGATTAAAATCTTTTAAATGTTGAAGCTATTTGATAAATCACTGATCTAATTAGATCTAGCTATGAATAAGTCTCTAGGTAAACCTGATGGATCCCATATTGGTCTGTTTAATAATCAATAAACCCTTATAGATGTATCCAATATCACTAACTTTTAATGGCTTCTAGAAAACCTCATATAAAGTGAGCTAAAACACTTAGTGAAAAACTATGATCCTTACTCATCCTTAGGTCTAAGGTTGATCACCTTTCTTCTATCATAAGTCCTTGATTATATGATTATAGCCCAAACTAATGGGCCTCTAAATTATTGACTTGACAATGATCCTATATCTATGACACACTTACACTCTTGTGTAAATAAGGTCAAAAGTATGACCTATACTAAGTTGGCTTTCAAGGGTGGAAATTGTCCATCCTAACTCAAGTCAGCCACCCCATACAAGATGACTATATATCTCATAAAATCATGTCTATACATGTGTTCTAAGAATCTATGATACTTATGACACATTAGAGTACTATGATCCATAGATCACACCTCTTCCCAATTAATGATCACTATATACAATTTCAAGTTTGCAATGCCCAAAGGAATCAATCATCACATTACCTATGTTAATATAAGTTTAAGACAATATTAGATATTGGTAAGAGCATATCATACATATCTTACCATGTTAATCAAGATCAATGGTTGAAATCAACCCTACCACATCTACAAAGCCACTAACAGTAGGGCGCAAATTGGCTTTTCAAGGCATAACTCCAGCATATCCACACCTAACCCATTTATTAATCGAGCTCAAAATAAATACTCAAACCCTCACCTGCACCCATTTAGTTACACATATAATCCGACATGTCAGGCTAGGTTTGGGTTCCAATTGGGTGCACTTAGCCTGTTGACACCTACACCCAGGTCCATAGCTCAAGTGGCAGACTGAGTGAAGATAGCCTCGTTTCAACACTAATGTCATGGTATCAATTCCCATAGTGGGGGTGGCTAACATTGTGATGTGACTAACAGAGGTGAGTGGGTGTACTAACAATGGGGTGTGTGAACTGACCCATATATATATATTAAAAAAAAAAAAAAGCCTCTTAACACCCTAAGATTCAGCCTTAAAGGACTAAAGCCTTGGGCACTAAATTTGGCCCGTAGGTGGGTTTGGGCTTGAAATCTAGGCTTAGTTTTTAGGTTATGTTTGTCACGCCCCGAAATCCGAGTACCCGAATAGGGTTTTTCAGGACCTGAATTCCAAGCTCGTGAGTTTTAATAAGTCGATAATAATTGCAATTCATATAATTTCATCAAAATTTACTAGATATTCAGAGCAATCTAAAATGAAAATACTACTAAAACAATTCTCATGAGTGTAATATTTGCTCACTTTGACTCTCTTGATAGTTTTCTTACATCAAAATTTGAAACTCAGACTAACTCAAAATTAAATTCAAATTCAAATTAAACTTAAATTGCCGGAAAGGAAAAATTAGTAGTAGAGGCCCGCTTGCTCGTAATATTCCAACTCTGCACCTGTAGGATGGTTGTAATTGTATGAGCATAATATCTCAGTGGAATCATTTCTTATCCATAGTTTGAAATATGCAGATTATATACGAATTGATAAATAAAATATATAATTGAATTATAATACAAAGAGCAAATGAATATGCAAGTACTGAAATCGTAAATATGCCATGAATGTCATACCTTTCATGAATTTTTATAAACAATCAAGTAAATATAAATCATCTCTTACAACACCGTATCCAAGTGAATGGTCACGTTGCATTAACGCCCACGCACTGATACTTCGAGGTGAGAGACCCATTCATATATTAGCTGGTCAGACTACTGCTCCAGTTGTACCTCTAACGTATGCCCGCGCACACAATTGTACTCATACGCCGTACATAAAGGAGACTCTAAAGAATCCAATGAATACTAGGGTCTTTCACCCAATGGTCATGATTGCCCTACTTGCTAGCTTTAGGGTCTTCCACCTAAGAGACACAATTGCCCTACTTGCTGGCTTTAGGGTTTCTTACCCAATGGACACAATCGCCCTACTTGCTGGTTTTAAGGTCTCTCACCCAAGGGACACAATCGCCCTACTTGCTTAAACCTTTCTCTCTTTCCCCTTTTTTTTTTCAAATTTAATAACCAATAGAGATGCATGTCATATCATGAATGATTCGAAATCAAGAATAAAATAATTTAATAATTTGAATTTACATATTAGGTTGCATAATTAACAAATATTATTAAAGTTAGCGAGATATATAAATAATTTATATATAATTTTAGAAAAATATAATTTTATGATAATTAGGGATTAGAAATGAATAAATAAATAAAATGACGCTAGAATTACAAGGTTTACATTATAGTCCTAGAGTTTTTGAAACAAGTACAAAATAGTGCCTGTAATTTTTGAAAATTACATAGAAATCCTTGAAATTGTAGAAAATTATAAAATAATTCAGAAATTACGAATTTTATAAAATAAACATCTAAATTTTTTTTATAAAATAAACATGTAAAATTATAGAAAGTAAGTCTTTCTAGATCATGTTTGATAAAAAAAATTAAAATATTAAAGGTTTATATTAGACTTTAGATTAATTTAATTAGTTAATAAATAAATACCATTATTTTAATTTCTTCAAAACAAGAATTTTAGTAATAATTAAATCAACATAAATAATAAATAAATAGCTAAGCAGAAAATACACAATTTTAATAATATGAAAATTCCAGCAGAGATAAAATCACCAACCTTACAAAAGCTTTAGGAAACTTTTTTTTTATAAGTATATTTTTTCTTTCTCATACTATATCTTTCATACCCACACCCCGGGTCCTATTTATAATAGGGAGGTCTCACCGTATGCAAAACACACATGCTTAAAAAAAATTAATAAACAAAACTCACTCGTTAATACACTTCTCTCGTAACCACCATATTCACAATTTATGACGTCAAACCTTCACGTGTGTATGAAGTGATGCTTGCAGTTCATGGTGGTGCAAGTACTTGGTGCTTATGTGGGGCAACTTGTACATGCATGAATGTACGATGGATGGCTGATCGAGTGAGTGGATTGATGGTCGAATAGATTGATGAATTTAGCTGGCAAATGGATTTTGAGAGTCAGTTGGTGATAGTTTATTGTATGAATCTAGCAGTTTTCTGTTGTTGGTCTAAGTCAATAAACAAGTGGTCGGTTGATCTTGTAATTTGATATTTTGTAGTATTTGAGTTGTTAAATATAATAGACAGTCTAATTATTGACCCTCCGATCATAACCACGTGCTTTTTGTTTCCTAAAATCTCATACTCACGTAAAACTAATTTTACTAATTAATTAATATATATTTATGTTTTCCTTAAAATAATATTTAAAACATATCATTAATTCTTTAACATGTTGGAACTTAAATCGTCATGCAACACATGTTTAAGACGTGCTGCATGATAAGTTATATTGTACATAGATGGATGGTCTAGTGGATTGACGGATAAGATTGTAGTGATCAGGTAGAGATGAAATTGACGGATGAATGGGTATAATTGGAGGGTGGTTGGGGTGATAGGTTGAGTTGGATGGCTTTTGATAATGAACAGTGGGGATGGTTGATAGAATCAAAAGATAGATAGTTGGGTTCGACCATAATATATGCATGAGCAACACTTATGTTTACACATTTTCTCATTATTATTTTTTTAAAGTAACTCTTTGGTACGTTACTCGACTTGACTTTGGATCATTTATCTCCTCTTTTTTTTTACTGGGGATTTAAAATGTCGGCAACTCTCATTTAAACCTTTCGTTCAGAATGGAACTTGACACCCTACCTCAGATTAGCGTGCTTTATCAAATGAGCCCAATCTTGAACGGTGATCCTCAATAGTTGTCAGAAATATATTCAATGGCTTCTCTCCTTTGTGGTCTCAGATGATATGTACGTGTGACTCAAGTGGAAGTAACCAATGGTTTTCAAGTACACCCCGTGAACTTTATAATGGACGGTCGATTTTATAAGTATTAAAGGCAAAAGTGAACATATACATACACATATATACACACAGAGTCATATATTCATTGATAATAAAAATCAAAGATTAATATATTCATTAATATAAAAATCAATGGTTAAAAGTAAGTAGATATGCCATACATACCAATGGTCTCTTCTTAAAAATTTATAAATGCATATATGTATGAATGCATAGATAAATAGATAGATTTATGCATGTACGCATAAATAAATGTAGTGTGCACATATGCACATGCATGCACACATATAAAAATTTCGGGTCATTACAAAGTTAGCCGAGGCCAATGATAAATAACCTAGCTTGGCCTCTTGCTATGCGCATACCATACACCACATAGGTGATAGGTGTTAGTAATATAGATTGGTACATAAGTCGTTTTTAATAAAGATTTAGAAGTAGAAGATTAATGAATTGGAAGCTCAAGAAGATGAAAATTGAACAATGGCAATGGATGAATAAATAAGAGTGTTATATGACTTTGTATACTAATGTCTATATGTATATATAAAGAACTTTAATATTCTAATAGACTTTATGGACAACTCACACATACTTACAAATTGTCCAAATTGTGGACCTTGGATGGTAAACGGTACATTCACAAGAGCAGTACACTCACAAGAGTTTCAACATGAGGTATGGTTCTGAGTACCCATTGTGGTGAAATCCCACGTGGTGTGAGTGTGTGTGGGGGTAAGTGCGTGTGTTAAAAAAAATGCACTATTTAAGCCAATGGGTATGGTGGATGATTGGGCATGACATACGCTTAGTTAATGAATGACCTTATTTGACATGGTGTGCTGAAAAGAAGAAGAAGAAGAAAGGAACAAACTAAAAGACCCAATTGAAGGATTGGAACTTGATGGATCAGATACAGCTGATCATCCAAATCTGACCTCTGATCCACCCGAAAAAGCATAAAAAATCTGAATAGGTCAGATGAAAGGGATTTGATCGCTCGGACTCAGAAACAGTCATCAGATTTTAGTCAATCATCTAGGGTCATCAAAACCCTAGATACTCTCTGTACATGGAATCATATGAAGAAATGGCCAAAATAAAAAAATAAAGGGGAGGTGACACGTATCACTAATAAGTGCAAAAAGTAAAAAAGTAAGCCTACCACCCCATCAATAGTCATAAAATGATGTCTAATATTTCCTTTTCTTTCTCACATTTGGATCTAGATCACATTCCACTCTATGCATCCCATTTACATTTGCAGTATTTACTTTTCTTTTATCTTTATTAAAAAAAAAAAAAACTTAATACTTTTGAAAAGCATGAGAGTTCATAACAAGCACTTATACATAGAGCATATGAATAAGTTAATTTATAGCCCTGGCCTTGCCTGGCTTGGCCCTGTCCTCTTAAGGTGAGGGTTAGGGCCCTGGCCTCTTTAGCCGATTACAGCCTGGGCTAGACCAGGGCTATGGCTTAGGGCTTTAGGGCCGGGACCTGGTCTAACTTCTACCCGTTGTCTGGCCATAGCCCCAGCCCCGCCCAGGGCCCTATCCTGGCCATTGGCAGCCCTGGATATTAGCTAGGAGAAATGGGGCCATGATTCAGTACTGGTCTAGATCTATGGCTTAGGTCCCATTGTAAATGGGCCATTCCCTGGAAATCACTCTCACAAGAACAACTCATAACCTTCCAATTCATGGCATGCCGATAGACTGTAAGGAGTGGAAATATAACGACGGTCCACATACAGAGAGAAAAAAAGGCCGAAGATAGGTGGCTGAGATCTTCTTATCGGGGTGATTCAAGATGACCCATCTGTTTGTGTATCGTTTTTTTAATTGTAGTAAGAGTTCAAAGGATTAGGATAGGGCCCAAATTCAAGCCACCCTAGATAAATGGGCTGGGCCCTGTCCTAAGTTTTGTTAGCCATTTCGTTTGAGACCTGGCTGAAGTTCAGGCACACATGTGCCATCGTGGCATATGGTTAGGACATCCAAACCATCCATCAGAGGGGTACAACCATGTAGATGCCCTGGCACAAGAATCAGATCAGTCCACTAGTTAGGTGGGCCACATTTCACGAAACCAAATGGTTTCTAACCTGCCTTCTTTGTTTTATAGTATCGTTTGCGGCCGGTGGATGGATGGCTTTGATACTGCATTGTACAAGTGGCATGTGGATGGTATGCCTTGTATAGGCACACGTGTGGGCTTAGAAAAGCCAGTCAATCATTATGCATTGATTCTATGCTCAGCGTGTGGGCCTTGGGGCACATGTGGGGCCCACTTTTCTGCCCTGATTCCAGTGACTACAAAAAGGGAGCATGAAATATTAGAATGCCCAAGTCCTTAAAAAAATGAATTTATTCTAATCCCATCAAATCCAAACGATGCCATTCTCATGAAAAATCTGATATTTTCAATCAGCTTTCAATCACTTCTTTTCTAGATTCGTGGGGGAATTTGATCTTTGAGATTGCTTGTCTTGACTTCTTATGTGGTGTTGGAAAAAAGATTCAAGATGTTTTTGCCTTTCGTTTTTCTATATATAAGTGGTCAATAAGAGAGGATCCAAAGCCTAATGCTAGCATGTGGTGGACGCACTCTTTTGTGTTTGCATGCTAAACTAAAGCGGATCACCTGCAGATGGTTGTACACTACGACCTATCCTTTCAATCCTTCGCATCTTTTTTATTTCCAGTGAATGCCAGGAAAAATGTGTTGCCGGTGTTGCTCTTCAATTTGGATACATGGCCACATGCATAATGAATAATTAGATTTCAATTAAAATTAAATGGCGTGTGAATATGTTAAGTAGTTGGACAATGCTAAAGTTGTATTCAACTCAAATCAAATTGAATGCCTTATGACCTAAGGTTCTTATGACCTAAGGTACTGAAATAGTCTCGTTAGTACCAAATTTGTGAAGATTGACCTGACTATTTAGCCATCGATTATTCAGGTGATAAGACGATTTATGAAGATTAGGGTTAGTCTTTCTAATAGATCTTTTTTACTTTAAAAATAATGACTTTTCTTACAACAGTAATAACTTATAAGTTGTGTTTCTTAACAAAAGTAATAAAGATAGAAAAACTTAAAAAAGGATTGATGCCAATTTTATTAATTTAGAAGTAGAATAAAGTACAATCGGTAAAAGAAAAGTACGCAAAAAAGATTATCAACGATGGTCTATCTAGCAAAATGGCAGTGGTCTTGAGACGTTTGTGATGTATAGTTAGTAGCGGGATTCAATGATTGGGTCATGGATATTTATACTAACTAACCGGCTTACTATAATGGTGCGTTGGACAAAAGTGAAAACTAAGCTTAAAAAAAACTTTGAACTTATTACAGCATAGTGCTCGACAAAAGTGGAAGAATTGAAATTACAATTAATTGAAATAAGTGTCTACGAGGGATGAAAGATAAGATAGGCAACGTAGAGCTAAAAAGTTTGTGTGTGATTGTATTAGCATGAGGTTCCAAGCTCTTATTTCTGTGCCATTTTATAGTTTGGAGAGGTAACTTCTATAAGTAGTCTCTTGATCACGTAGCGGCTTTTTTTGTGATGTGTTCTATTTAGTTTTGGAGTCCTTTAGGCATTATGCTACCATAAGCAACGATATCTCTGTCTTAGGACAGCTTTTTTCCCATTGCATCCACTTTTCATAGCTTCTAGAAGGGTCTTGTATGCTCTTCGAAGGTATTTCTCTTTCAGAATTAGAGTCTTAGGATGAAAATTCTCCTAACAAAGGCCATGCCATGCGGTGATTGTTTAATCGAGAGTCCAACAAGGGCAATTCTTGGGAAAATTTCCTCTACACGTTGTAGGTTGAGTGTGCCTTAAGTTTGCTTGGCCATGTGTACGTCTATGAGTGCATAACCTTCTTGGCAAAATACTGTCCTCAACAGATACGTATCTGAGTCTTTTCCGGCTGTAAGTATGTTTGCTCTTTTTTTTCATATGAGTATACTGACATATGACGGCTTCTCGATCATTGATTTGAGCTAGGTCAAGCCAAAGTGTAAACAGTAGACTAAATTAATCAACAACTGGTGCAGATGATCCATTCTAACTTACGAAAATTCACAGATTAATTGTATCTACCTACCCTGAATTATGTGACAATCATACTTACCTCGCAGTTTGCAACCACATCACACTCTCAATGTAACCTGATCACAATGATGTCATACAGTGTGACATTGACCAATGAAAAGTCTCCAAACAAAGATTTCTTGTTTTGCAGCCAACTGAGCATCCGGACTCTTTTAGATAACTATATATAGGTACTTTCAGCGTTGCACTAAATAACAAAATACCCCCTTATGAGGGCTTCTTTTTCCCTGCATGTGGGATCCACTGTTATGTATGAATTACATCCAATGGATGAAGGGAAAATACAAATATCAGCTTGACCCAAAACTTTTGCAGCTCCCAGGAAGTTTTTAATGGTGGGCACTCAATTTCCACTATGTGGTTCACTTAAGCCTTGTATATGCCACAGTTGTGAGTTCATATCTTGAAATGATTTAGAAAAATGGATGAACGAGGTCAATAACTCCCAGTACATCATAGTGAGCCCACAAAGGATGAATTATCATCTAGGTGGGGGTAGAATGCAATCCACTTCCTCTAGCAAGGTAACAAAGTTGCTCAGCCATGTGGTTCCAACCTATGGTTATGAGACAAAAGAGTGTGCTTCAAAACTGAGGTCATGGGTAGTGCCCATGTGCCCATGTGGTATGTGTGTGAGGGAAAAGAAAAAGAAAAAGAAAAAGAAAAAGGAAAAAAGACCATTAATCATGTGGGCTGCCATAGAATAAATGGACAACTACTTCAAAAACCTCCAAATTCATGTGGCAATCTACGTACTATGGTGGGAATCTGCAATGAGCCGTTGAAACAGAGGGCTATCAGTAATAATCCAAACAATAGGGGGTCATGTAAAATTATCTTATAACTGAGGGGAGATAGTGAAATTAACCCAAAAATTAATTAGGTTTAAGGGCTGTACACCCTGTCTGCGTTCACCACAATAGACAACTTTGTGGCAAGTCATTCCTTGTACATAGCTCCCACCGGTGCTAATCCGGACCGTCAAAATTGTTGAGCTCATAATTGATGCTAAGGATCCGGTGATCCCAGCCTTACAGTCTTTTGGCCACCCATTGACTGTTAAAAGTAAAATGGTTTTTATCCAAATTCAACAGCAAAATGAGATGGTTAGGGTCGTCTTATTAGTGTCTTCGAGCTAGACCCCACTCTCATTTTGCAGGATAAACCAATCATCTGCGATCACTGGGTGGACCCATCCTAACAGTGGAACTGACAAAAGGCGGGTTTTGGATCAGATAATCACAAGCTTCCAATCAGAAAGACTTCTCTGCGGCCCATCAAAGTGGTGAGCTATTGATTGAACGGTCTGGATCCGTTGGCATGTGCATGAATCCAAGGGTTTTTTTTATTTTATTTTATAGAGTTCCAACATTTAGTAGATGGCACCCGGTGTGCACGACTCGTAAACCTCAGGACATATCAGAAAATCATTCTCAGCGAACGATCATAACCGTCTGATTGGACGTCCTCAAATAGACTGGCAGAACAAAAAAACAAAAAAAAAAAAAAAAACAGAGCGGTCTACATTTTAAACCGGCAGTCATGTGGTTCAAGTCATCCAATTGAAGCGGGCTACAACCAATCTGACGTCAGTCCCACTAGATGAACGGCCCGGATGATGTTGACACCGTGCTGGTGGGCCCAGTAACCCGCTTTTGATGGAATGACCACTGAGTGTATCATTCTCCATGCATTATTTAACCTCGGTTCCCTACTTTTTTTTTCCCTTGAAGTTCACTCCATCTTTGAATTTTGAGAATTGATCACCTACAGCCAGCTGTATGCTAACTTAGCATGCAGACCTGTCTTTCCCACCAACATCTCACACGTGTATAACATCTGATCCATGTGAACGGTGGGCCGCTGAAAGCCAGGCTGATCCACTAACCAGGTAGGCCACACTATCGAAATCAATGGATGGAAATTGTTCTCACTCATCTTAAAGGTGGGACCCACTTAATCATTCGACGGGCATAAATTTTGAGACCATGGATCTTCATGGTGGATATCACCGTTTAAATGGATCAGATGTCCTGCACAAATGACACATTTTCAGGATCGGTAGGGCTGAATGATAGGTTTGCATGCAGCCGGCTATAGATGATCAGTTCTCTTTAATTTTGTAATCAACAAAATGTCAATGGTCAAAAAAATGGAAATAAAATAATGATGATATGAAAGGGGAGTTATTTGATACTTCCCCGGAGCCTGATGGTTGATACACAAGCACTAAGTACACGTGGTATACATTGATCATCAAATCAAACCGCACAAATTGCAGGTGCCCACTTTAGATTAGTTATCATTCAATAAACGAGATTGATTGATCTTAACCACTGGTTAGTTAATGATCATTTTCCTGTTGAATTAGGACGATTGTCCATCTAGGCCAACCATTAAAAGTCAAGAATTAGGACCCAAAATGTAATTTTCGGTTTACGACCCATCTAAATTGAGACCCAAGATTTGGATGGTTTGGATTAAATTACCTACATGCCATATCTGCAATTTCTTAGGGTCTGTGTATCAACAATCACACTCCCCAAGAGCATCCAAGTCCTAGTCCATAACAAAAGGAAGGAAAGAAAGAGATTCCACTCACTCCTAATGGTCAAAATTTCCTTTACCAGGTATGGATTAATAAAATAGGTAAACCCAAAGCATCGTTTCTCTTTTAGGGCATTGAAGATCATATACTGCTTTGAAAACTGTCTCAAGAGATACCCTTTTGTAATTGAAATGGGACTCTTGAAAGCTTTTGCACATTCCAAAGAAGAAAATTGCAATGAGTTTGGCTAATATGAGAAAGAGAAATACCAAAGTATCTTAATATTCGTATTATTTTTAAGTTGTTACACCAAAGCTAGAAAGAGTATGGTTTCAAATCCAATTCCCTATCACGTTGCTAAGTATGCAAAAGAGAAAACATGTGGGGCCAGTGCATTGACAAAAGAGAGCATATATGAAAGCATGAGATAGACTCTTATGTTAGTTTTACACCATTAAAAAAAAATGGTTGTGACCATCCAAATTATGGATCCCATTGTGGATGGAGTCGTATAATAATGGTCCTTGAGAGAGTGGAATGGCAGAATGGGATTCATGTAATGGACTCCGGTCAGTTGCAATGAGGCTTAGATGGTGGTGATGGTGGTGCTGGTGGTTGTCCGATCCACACTCATCAATCAAAGATGGAGAACCATGTGGGACATACTAATTAAGAACCGTTGATATGTGAGTTGGATTGGGAAATAACTTAATTGTAGTGACTTTGCCTAGTATTTGTGATGGCATAGGAACTCTTCAGTTGTTGTGGTCACAATCCTATCAATTCCAATTTGAAAGAAACCTAATTGCAATTAGGCGCACATCACTCAATTTAGTAGGAACAAAAGGAATCATGATTATCATTTCCAACTTATTCAACTAATTAGTTTTGCAATCCAATTCAATAGTGCAACCAAACATGGCAGAAGTGAACTTAGGCCCCATCATCTAATTTATTGTTGAGCTATAAGGATCACAAGCCAAATGAAGATTAAGATCATAAGGTCCATATTAATTTTAGAGATCTTGATTCTTGACCTATCCCAAGTGAAGTTAGGCCACTAAAGGGATATTTTAGATGAGTGGGCATTCTTTTTTTTAGACACCCACCCACATCACATGGGCACTCGATCCCTAATCTCCAATATTAAAACAGAGACTGTCTACCACCAAGCCAAGGAACTAAAGTTCTAACATTTGAATGCGTCATGTAACCCATCCTCTAACGGCTCAAGCTATTAGAGCAACTGGTGATTTGACATGATACCAGAGAGGAAGGTTAAGTGTCCAAATCCTTTGTTTATGGTATAAGCATCCAAACGAGATGGAGATGAATTCTTTCAGAAAATCAAAGATTTCTTTATTGATGGACCTCTTAAATGGACATTTCTACATTTTTTTTTCTCTTTAGAGGAGCAGCATTTTACTTTGAAAGATGGATTGATTTCTAGCTATGAATTCTAGTTGATATCATTATTTTGGGACTTCAACAAATAGTTTCATCCATTGATTGGATTGTTACTTGTAACTTGTCATCCTATCTTGGGACACTGCGACAAATCGCTCTGTGAAAGTGACACATACTTGGTGTATTACTGACTAGATGTCTGATTGGCCAATCACATGTGGCTGAAGTGGTGATTGAGGAATCATCTACAGTCCATTTCAAGTATAAACACTTACCAAAATGTACATGGAGTTGAAAGGGTCACATGTCCACACAACAATAAGCATCAATGCGTTGCACGTACATACGCAATAAATTTGCAGTGTGTATCCACATTTCAAACTACTTTGAAAGGATGTTTGTGAGGTGCTCTCTCTCTCTCTCACACACACACACACCCACACACGCACACACACACATTTATTGGTGAGAAATGATCTAGTACAATGTAGTGTATCGTTCTCTGAGTTGCATGGGGATAAGTGGACAGTCTAATCTATTGATCTGGTCTTGTCGATTAGATCTAGCCCACACTTCATGGGCCACAAAGAAAAATGCAAACCACGCCGTCATCCCATCCATCCAAAAGTTGGTCCTATATATGGTTTTTTTCTTTCCACAGCCATTGTTTTCCTGGAAATGGATGGGATGGTTAGGATTGTCTGATTGAAAGTGATTCTTTTGAACCATTAAAAAAAATATTTGATAGGTCCCACCAGGATTATTCAAATTATTGGTTGAACCTATCGGTAAACAATCTCAAACGTCCATCTTATAGGCTATTGATGAGGTGGTTCAAACCATCCAATCATTTTGATTTTTGTATGGTGGCCATCAAGTGTGACCTGGACCTAATGGATGGATTTCAAAGCTCCATTTTCAAAAGCCCATTTCGAAAAACACGTGGCATATTGGATGGTAGATGATATGCGTGCAGCGGAATCAGCCCGATCATCATCACCATTATTTTCATACAAATCTTTCATCAGATAATAAATTGAAAGGTCTCACATGGTGATTAGTAATTCTAGCATTGAGAATTTTCGCTGCATGAACATCCCAGGTTAGATTCCTATCTTGAATCCAAAAATTAAAAAAAGAAATAAAAAATAAAAGAATGGTGCACACAATTCTTTTTTTTCAAGATCTCATTTTGAAATTCATCACATTCCTTGTATAATCAATGAAATCACATGGTCTAAGCCATTCCAAAGTCAAGATCAACCAAAACCCCTATTATTCTAGCACAATTTCTCAGGTATTTATGTAAGATTCCCTTTCATTTTCATCAGACATGGGCCATGGGAAAAACAATGCATGACAAATAGCTTTGGCTCCAATCTTCTATGTGGTCAGATGCTTCTACCCCATTTCTTTATTTCCCCAAACATGTCATTTCTAAAACCCCATTCTTCATTTCCAAGGAAGAGTTGACCATGGAAGCAATGTACGGTCCTGATGGACGGATCTGGTCCTGGACATGTGTGCATTTCTCATGACTTGAACCATTGGATCGGTGATCTATACCGTTGATCTGATGGGTCCTATGATTGATGGGGGACAAAGAAAATATCTGTCGAATCGGAGAAGTCTATCCATTCGATTGGCCGCATACGGATAGACAGTTTAGAGAAAGATCATTTGTGCATACCCCATTTTGTGTGGAAAATTAGATCAACGGTCTAGATGATTGGATCATGGGTCCCATTTATCCGGACCAGGGGCATCGGCATACTGTTCACATCCTGATGCATGGGGACCCTGTCGTGCTTGGTTGACATTGATTGATTAGTTATAATAATCCTCAACGTTCACGATATTAATTGCACGGCTATAAATATATAGCTATACAAAACAAAATGTCAGTCGTTGATCTCTATTGTGTCCAGTGCCATCAACATTATATAATTTAGTAATAGTAAGGTACATAACACCCACACGCATACACACATACACAAGAGGGCATGAATTCCAATGTTGTCAGAAATCCTGTTTGGACCCGAGAAGGTTTTTTTTTAATATCCGATTCTTCTAGGCAACATCTTCTGTCTTTTTCTTATAGGGATCCCCGTGTTAATGTGTTGCCGAGTTATTTGATACTCTGACAGAGTGTGGTAGTTGATACGCAGGAAATCATAGATTGTAAATGTAAGATATTTATCAACTCAAACTAAACCGTCCGAATTACGAGACCCACTGTAGATACGTCGCTCTCCAAAATTTAGATAGATTTAACGATCCTAACGTCCAATTAATGGGAGTTTATTTGTGGAATTCAGACAGATGAGAATTATTTATTTTGAATGGCTTAAATGTCCATTAAGTGGACGGTTTAGAAACAAATTAGACTAATTTTCTATTAAGGAGGGCCCATGATTTGAACGGTTTAATTTAAGTCACACGTGCACCAGGTGTGCAATTTTTTGTTGCCTGCGGATCAACTATCACAATCGGCCAGAGTATTAAAGCTTTTCTCCAATCGCATTCATATCATTGATGGAATCAAGGGTCATTGGGCCTTCCCCATGAATAAGAAATTTGGTGCCCTTGGGTATCTGAGATGGGTCGGGTTTTCTTTTTTCAATGGCTGAAAAAATGTGGGGCCCATCATATATAGAAAGGGCAGAATATTTCATAGATGGAAGCTAGGGTTAGTAGGGTTTATTGGGTTTTGAGGTATAATATGATGTTTGATTTAGAAATACTGCATTTTCTATTTGACCCATTAATGTTACAGATGGGACCCAACTTCCAGTAACCTACGGTGTTGATCATAGGATGAGCATGCCCTAAGTTCTCCCCCATTAGATTATCCATCCAATGAAAATGAACTGCCAATGGTCCACATTTAATGCGGGCCAGTTTTGATGGATAGGATCACTCAAAGGGTTGTGTGACCAAAAGATGGGCCCCAAGGGTATGGAAAATTACGATATGCTGCTCATAGTACAGACATAAGAAGAGTTGGATGGCATCGATGGAATGTGCACGAGGAATGTAGGGCTCCACCGTACACATGGCATGGTTGCATGGTGGTCCTGACCATCCAAATCTCTGCTCTGCTCTGATCATGGATGGAGCACAATTCAGGGAAAACACTCGGCCGAATCAGCAGATGATAATAACCATCTGATCCTACCTGTTAAATTTGGACCACTCAATATTTTGCTTTTAACCCTTCATTTGATAGACACCAATTGGATGGTCAGGATTTCTAGACCAATTTGATTCTCAAGCTATGATCTCTCCACAGTGTGCCCCACAGTTTAGATGGTCTTGACCATTTTGAAAATGGCGGTGAACTAGCACTGCATTCTTATCCACAAATAGGAACCACTTGGATGTCCACACAAGAAGAGGCGGAATCTAGGGCTGCTGGGGAGTTCCTCATGAGTGACAGATGGGATGGCCCACTTGCATATCTAAGAGATTATAGGGGTGTGAGTAGGGCTTAAAGACGAGCGTGATGGGTCGGGTTGGTGATCAACCCTAATCTAACCCAAGGTTCCTGTACCTCAACCCTAACCTTAACCCGACCCGACCCAACCCAACCCAACCCAACCCAACCTCAGGTTGGAAATTCTCAACTCAAGCCTGACCCAAGCGAGCTTAGTCGGATTGATGCATGCTAATATTTTCATTATTATGTTAGTTTAATATGTTTCAATACATGTCTTATTTTTTCCGTACTTATGACTTTATTAATTATATATGTAGTTATTTATCATAAGGAATATCACTTTTTCTAAACAAATAAGTTAAATATACAATAATTACTCCTTTAACACATCGAAATTCAAACATTATAAATTTACTTAATAGAGTAATATAAACTAATAAATTTACTTAACTAATGTATAGTAAAATTTTAACTTGTATATAGATCGGGTTCGGGTTGGATCAGGCAACCGAGACCTCAAATCAAGCCTGACCCAAGCTCTATCAGTTAGTGTTTGCATAGCCCAAGCTCAAGATCGAGTCAAATACTTCCTGTCCAAGCCCAACCCAATATCAGGTCAGCCACAAGTCATTCCGGTTGAGCCGCCCAACTTTCAGCCATAGGTGTGAGTGGTGTAAAATCTTGGGGCAGATTGCGTGTGACTTCGGACATGGAGACATCTCTGTGCCGGGTTTGTCTGGGCCCCGTAGAGATGTCCGTGCCAAATCTAATACGTCCATCTGTTTTGAAAGACATAAATAGGATATTAATTTGAAAATTAGTCAGATCCAAAACTCATGCGAACCATACCGCATAAAACAGTGGGGATTGAAAGACAGAAGTTTCGTGCCAGTATGATCTTTGTTCCTACAGTTTATCTGGGTATTAACAATTCTATGAACGGTTTGGATGGCACATAAACAACATAGTCAGCTCCGGGTAGGTTTCAACAGTGTTAATAATTCTGTGGACGTTGCTGTTCCCACTGTTTCGTTGGTGTGGCCTACCTGAGTTTTTTATCTGTCTTATTTTTAGAATAACGTCCTATTATAGTCTTTCAAAACACATAGATGGAGTGGATTTGTCACGGACTTCTCTGTGGATCTCACACAGCCCCGGGCACAGAAATATCCCTGTGCCCGGGGTCACAGGCAATCTGCTCCCGTGAAATCCTAGAATACCGGGAGTAGTTCTTAAGAATAGGTAACGTTTTCTATGGTAACGTTTTCTAGAGACGCGAATTTCCTGGTTGTAGGGAGCCGGGGGCAACAAAAGATCTATGGGACCCACCGTGATGTGTGTGCCATCCACTCCGTCCATCATTTGTGCCAGATCACGCTACGACGTAAGCCCAAAAATCAGAGCAATGAAAGCTCAATCGCGCCACAACTTGGGGGCCCACTCAAGTTTTGTACCTGGCTGATATTTAGTTTTCCCATTCATCCTCGTGCGAGTCACCTTACGAATGGATTGGATGTCATCACAGCGGGCCCCAGAAGATCTCAACAGTGGGTCGTCCACATCCGCACCGTTCCCTATGTTGTGGCCCACTTCTGTCTTAGATTAGCCTGATTTTTTTTATAAGTTCCAACGCGATCTGGCGTAAACTTCGGACGGACTGATGTCCACACATGCATAACGGTGGGCCCACATAGCCTTTTGTTGCACGGGCTACATACAACAAACGTCCGTTTTGTGGCCAGCATGTGTTGACACATCAACTGTCGGTTGATGAATGGGCCCCACATCCCATACGTGGTGCCAATGCCAATGTAGGTATGATAGAAAGTGCACTAAAAGCTATCGAACCTCCCCCAACAATACCGCTTACCGATGCTCGGGCACCGTAAAAGGCATTAAAAGCTGGGTGTTGTTTTCTGTGCGAAGATCTCACCCATCCATGTTAAGATGCCCCAATTTATCGCCGGATTCTTGATAAATTTCTTTTTTCTCGTACAGATCTCACAACAAGGTAGTTTCTCGATACATTTTGACGGTCTAGATGGACTCACTTGTCTTACACGTGTACGGTAATGTGTATGTGTTTGGCTATAACCCACCATGCTCCGCTGGTTTATCATATAAGATGAAGTTTGGTAAGCCCGCACTCGTGCGCAACTCTGCTCATCCACACGCCATGTACGCGAGATCTGAGCCATCCATGTTATTTTAGATCATCTGCAGGAAACTCAGGCCGTTTCTGATATCATTCTATCCGTCCGTTTGGTTTGTCCACCGTGGATGACCTTAGGATTGAGAAAGATGATTTGTCGATGTGGCCCACCTAATGGAAACCTCGGATCATGAAAAATGTGCTTTATTGACACGTGTGCTTGTGTGTAGTGAGCAGAGCTTAGTAATTTTGCGCACGGAAAATTGCTTTTGTAAAACGCGAAAATCTGAGACATAGATGTCGCCACGATGCTGCTTTTATTAATTGCCACGTGGCATCACTTTAAAATTTTCTGCAGTGTAGTTATTTGACAGTAGCAGAGTACAATGGGCCAGATGCCTACACTTAGCCATTGTACACGTGGCACAGACGCACCCGAAATCAAACCGTCCAAATTGCTGGGCCCACTACAGATGGGGTTAGAGCTCAAAATAGGATAGATTGGATGATATTAGCTTATATTTCATGGATTTATTTATTTTTTGTTGAATTCTGTCCGTTGATTATTTCTCATCATGACCTTCTAGGTAAGTTGGGATTATCCTTTGGTGTGATACGTATAAAGCGCGCTACTACAGTATGTGAATGCAAAGGTATGGCTAGTAAAACTCTGTTGGAGCGAGCTTTTCTCCTGAAATTTTTACAAAAGTACTTATAATTATAATTAATGTGAAATTTACATTTGGATGCCTTTTTCAAAACTGTTTTTAAACCTTCTTTTACACCACTTTTATCAGCTGGTTGAGTGGGCATGTGAGCAAAGGGGCCGGGTAATTTAGGGGGCCACAGCTCAATATTTATGTAAAATCCATCCGAACCCATGCCACCTCATTTTAAGCAAAAGGCCAAAAAATCACTCCAATTTGTGATTGAGGTGGACCACATGATTGGAAACCATGTACAGATGACAATCATCCAACCTATTTCCCTTGGTATCGCCCACCTGAATCACATATGAGCCTCAATTTTAGGATTTAGGCTTAAAATTTTGCTTACATTTTATTTAATCATCATTCTCAATTACGTGAAGATAAGGGTGGACATCTCTCTGCCAACTATTTTCTTTGTTGTATCCGAGTTGAATCACAAGTATACCTGACTTTTTGGCTTAGGGCCTAAACTAAGATAATGCATTTAATTATTAGAGTAGATCTTACATAAATATCACAGTAAGCCCTTCCAAAAATCAAATCCTAGCTTCCCTCTCCCCGAGTGGACAGAGACAGAGTATTCATAAAAAAAAGGGAGATTAGATGGGACGGGGCTTCTAATTTTGATAGGGCCCACTATAATGTTTATGTAAGATCCACTCCAACCATTAGATATTTAGTACAATATTAGGCCCCAATACAAAGAATCAAGTTGACCCGTGATTTGATGAGTCATACCGAAGGAAAATAGTTAGGAGAGAGACGTCCACCCTTTATTTTTACAGAGCCTGCAATGATAATTATATGAAATCCACCCAAATCACTAGAATCAATACAAACATTTAGGCGTGCATCCCAAAAATCATATCCATCCTTGACTCATGTGGGCCACATTAATGGTAACAGGCTAGAGGGTGAGCATTGACTTGCACATTGTTTCCAATCATGTGGTCCACTTAAATAACAGATGGAGCTGATTTTTGGGTTCCTGACCTAACATGGGGTGATTCACCTGATGGTCAGGGTAGATTTTATATAAACATCATGGTGGGGTCCACTTAAGTAACCTACCCACTTGCTCTCATGGTTGCATTGAGGGAAGGGCCCCATGGTAATTATATCCATTAATGAGGTAGCTTTTCAAAAACCTTTTATAAAAAGGCACAAGAACATAAATTTCATAATAATTAGGTAAGTTTCTTTTAAAATTTTAATTTTGTTTTCATTCCATAACTTATGTACATGTTAGAGGATTTATCAAAAAAGTTCTCACGAGTTCTCATGATAAATGGTGTGCATGTGAGCATTTCACTATACATATGTGTGTGTAGTCCTCTAACACATGTCATATGTCACACACACACACACACATGTTATGGTCCTCTAACATATACATATGTATAGTGAAATGCTCACCTGCTGGGAACTTTTTGAAAACTCATTTCATGTGATATGAGCGTAAAATTTGAATCGCACACGTAATATGTAATGTGGCACCCCATGAAACCTCTGGGCCCGAACTTTCACACTGATCCAAAACTCTAGTGGGCCATGGCTAAAGGAAATAGTTTCCTCCCTTGATTTCTCCTCTCTCTTTGCCATGGCCCACTAAAGCTTTGGATTAGGGTGAAAGTTAGGCCATAGGGGTTTCATGCAGTGCCGCATCACATGGACCATTCAGATTTTGTGCCCAGGACACGTGCAAAGATGCTCACGAGTGAGCATGTAAAAAGGTGCGCAGGTGAACGTGATTCCATATGTGTACACACACAAATGTATATATGTATGTAGTGAAATGCTCAACTGTTCACTAGTTCTCACGAGGACCCATGAGCACTTTTTGATACATGATGTGAGTTCAAAATTTGAACTGGTCCACTTAATGTGGCACCCCATGAAACCCCAAGGCCCAACTTTTAGTCCGATCCAAAACTTTGGTGAGCCATGGCAAAAGGAAACAGTTACCCCTTGATTTGCTTCTCTCTTTGCTATAGCCCACCAAAGTTTTGGATCGGGTTGAAATTTAGGCCCTAGGGGTTTCATGGGGTGCCACATCACATGGACCGCTCAGATTTTGTGCCCATGACATGTGTGTAAAGGAACACATGGGTGCTCACAGAAGAAGGTATGCTACCTCATTAGTTGATATAATTATCATGGCAATACCTTTTGTCACCATTGTTACGAGAAAAATGGGTGGGTGCCTTAATGGGCCCCATTGTGAAGTTTATGTAAAATCTACCCCGACCAGTAGGTGTGTCACCTCATGTTAGGTCAAGAGCTCAAAAATTAGCTCCATTTGTGATTTAGGTAGACCACATGATTGGAAATAGTGTACAGGACAATGCTCACCCTCAAAACTATTTCCATTAGCATAGCCCACATGAGTCACTGATGGATATGATTATTGGAATACAAGCCTAATTGTTTTTTGTTGAATCTAATGATTAAAGTGAATTTCATATAGTTATCATGGTGGACCACCTAAAAATCAAGGGTGTATGTCTCTCTCCCAAATGTTTCCCTTGGTGTATCCCACCAGAATCACAAGTCAACTTGATTCTTTGTCTTTGGACCTGTGGATCTTACATAAACATTAAAATGCCAATGGAGTTAGAATCAAGAGTGACGACTCATATAATTTACTTTTTTTCGTTGAATACTCTCTGTCTAGTTGGAGAGAGTGATGGCAGGGCCACCACAAGACTTACATAAGATCTACTCCAACCATCAGATATGTACTCCTAATTTAAGCCTTAAGCAGGTGTGACACTAAAGAAAATAGTTGGGATACAGACATCCATTCTTAATTTTCACAGAGCCCATCACTCCGACCATTAGATGTCACATAATAATTTAGGCCTGGGGCCTACAATTCAGGCTAATCTAATATAGATGAGGTTGCTCAGCTCTACATGAGAAAGATGGACCAAATGAAGGACCCATGGAACGCCCCAAGAAAGGAGCCAAGCAGCTGCAACAAGTAGGAGAAACATTGCCTGACAACCGGTCATCCACCATCAACGACCGGTCCGACAACCGGTCGAATTTCCACCCTAAAACAATTCAACTCTCTGGACTATTTTGGGCCGTTTGCTACCAGTTGGCCTACACTAAAGACTAGGTCGCCCGACTAGTCGAGCACTCAACAGATAATGTCCAAACTCTCTGGACAATTTTCATGGATTTCCGACCGATCCGTCAACCGGTCGGCATTAGGGCTGTGCGTGCGAACTTGCTATTTTGAATGGTTTTCTTCTTTTTTGGTTTGTTTTTCTTTCCTTTCTTTTCTCAATTAGGACTCCTTAGTTACGTAGATTAGGTTCAGAAACTCTATTTATACTTGCTTTGATTCGTTTTAAACATTATTGAACATTTTTAATACAATTTCTCTCAGATTTATCTCTGTTTGCTCGTGTTCTTCAAGTGGCCCCTTGAGAAATCAAGGAAGATCGAGTGTACTTCTTAATAGATCCGTGGATTCAGATCAGTTATCCTACGAGAGAGACAGTACTTGTTCGATCTCGTCCCGCCTACGGATGCGCCAAGTGATGTCAGAGCGAGGAACAACCTCAGGTGATGGCTTCTAGCGACAATTAGGGCAACAATCCCACTGACGATGATAAGGGGATCCGGTACTTGGCAGAGAGGATGGAACTTCTCCAGATATCAGAAGAGATGTCTTTGCAAGGGCTGTGAGATTCTCTCGATCAGATCGCTGTGGCCTTGGCCCAGCAGCAAGTTTCGATGGATGTCTAACCACCCACAATGGAAGTTCGGAATAACCTAGTGATCCGTCTGGCCCTCTCGACCTCGAATCGGCGACCGAATCATGCAGATTCGGATGACGACGATGATGACGCAAAGAATATCCTTGCGAGAGCACAAGCGCATGGTAATGATCGCGGAGATCGTAACGATTACGGTTATAGAGGTAAGGGAGAACTCCCTACTTTCAATGACATGCTTATAATAGAGGAGTTTATGGATTGGCTAGCAGAGGTAGAGAACTTCTTCGATTACATGGAAGTTCTGGAGGATCAAAAGGATAAACTTGTTGTGTACAAGTTGAAGTTAGGTGCTTCGGCATGGTGGGAACAATTACAACTCTCCTGCACCAGACAAAACAAGTTGCACATCCGGTCATGGCTCCGGATGTGACAACTCCTTCGATCATGCTTCCTACCCCGCAACTATGAGCAGGTCCTATTCCAGCAATATCAAAATTGTCATCAGGGCAATCAGACTGTTGAAGAGTACACCGCCAAGTTCAACCTATTAGCCACCCACAATGATTTAACGGAGATGGATGCACAGAAAACCACGAGGTTTATTGGTGGTCTAAGGAAAAATATTCAGGACCTAGTACACATGTAACTGGTATGGACAGTGGAAGAGGTGCTATACTATGCGAACTGCGCGGAAACTTAGCTTACTAGGGTTCCTATGCGATGATACCCTACACCTCGCGCTCCTCCTACCGCTACGGTTTAGGAAGTTTCTCAAGCTAAGGGAAAGTAGCCCATTGGGGGACGAGTCCAACCTCCTCCCATGACCACAACCCGGGCAGCGAGTAGCGGTCCTTCCAGGCTTCAACTCAATGTCCCTCCCATTACCGGCCCGAATAAAGCTCCAAACTCGTATGCACGACCCCAGCCGAATCATTGTTGGCGGTGTGGCCAGTCGGGTCACTTGTTTAATACATGCCTGAACCACCCAGCGGCTAATTTGGCCACGAACGAGGGGTTGGTGAAGAAGAGTTCGCCGAGGGTGAACTCGAGAATGGTGAGTACACCCAGGCCGAAGAGGATTATGGCAAGGAGATTGATTTGATAGGAACAGGACGATAGGGAGTACTTGTTTGTTCGGCGTTTGTGTTACATACCTTGAGTTGAAGCCCATCCTCAGCACTACAACATCTTCCGCA
This sequence comes from Liriodendron chinense, assembly GCA_003013855.2. Taxonomy (NCBI): domain Eukaryota; kingdom Viridiplantae; phylum Streptophyta; class Magnoliopsida; order Magnoliales; family Magnoliaceae; genus Liriodendron; species Liriodendron chinense. The sequence goes on along the minus strand of PVNU02000637.1, from coordinate 3,715,167 downwards.
CCCAATGCATTGTGAACAAAAAAATTTGTGATGTTTTCATTGATAGCGGGAACAGCAAAAACATAGTGTCCAAGGAGATGGTGGACAAGCTCCAGTTACCAACCACAAAGCATCCAACGCCATACTCTATTGGGTGGATCAAGATGAGTTGGTTGAAACTATAAAGATGAGGTATTGTGTGACGTCATTGATATGGAGGCATACCACCTATTACTCGAATGACCATAGCAGTCGGATATAGACGCTACCCATCGTGGGTGAGATAACACGTATATCTTCGTAAAGGATGGGAGGAAGCGAGTCCTCTCACCTATGGCACCAGAGAGCACTCCCAACTCCCACAATGGAGGGAAGCTCTCTCCTTGCTATAAGAGAGTTCAATAAAGAAGCTATGGAGGCGCAAAAAAATATACGCCATAGTCATGAAGGGAGAAAGCTCCAAGGAACATGTTATTCCCTCGAGCCTCCGTCCGTTACTTAACAAATTCTGTGAAACCTAACCCTGAAGAACTCCCACAAGGGTTGGCCTAGATGAGGGATATACAACATCATATTGATTTCATTCCAGGGGCGAGCTTACCTAATCGACTACATTACTGGTTAAGCCCCAAAGATAGTGAAATCCTTTAGGACCAAGTGAAGGATTTACCTGAAGAAATGAATGTTAAGAGAGAGCATGAGTCCTTACGCCCTCCCGACCCTTTTGACTCTCAAGAAGGATGGGAGTTGGCATATGTGCTTAGATAGCCAGGCGATAAACAAGATCATCATTAAGTATCGATTTCCAATTCCCTAACTAGATGATATGTTGGACATGCTCGAGGGGTCCAAGGTATTTTTCAAGTTGGACTTGAGAAGTGGATACCATCAAATTTATATCCGCTAGGGTGATGAGTAGAAAACAGTTTTTAAGACCAAAGAGGGTATATATGAGTGGCTGGTTATTTCATTTGGGTTGTCAAATGCACTAAGCACCTTCATGCGGCTCATGAACCAAGTATTAAAGCTATTTATAGGCTGCCTCATCGTAGTGTACTTTGATGACATTCTCATCTACAGTTAAGATGAATCAGTCCACATGAAGCATCTCAGAAAAGTACTTCAAGTGCTCCACGACAACAAGTAGTATATAATTCTAAAGAAGTACGACTTTCTGACAAACCATCTACTTTTTCTGAGTTTTATTGTATCATCCATAGGCATCAGAGTAGATGAAGACAACGTAAGGGCAATACGTGAGTGGCCTACCCTGACCGACGTCCATGAAGTTCACAACTTTCATGGGTTGGGCACTTTTTATCGGCGTTTCATTAAGAATTTCAGCACGATTATAGCACTTATCACGGATTGCATAAAGAGTGACCATTTTCATTAGACCGACAAAGCTGACCGAAGCTTTGCCAAAATTAAGCATAAGTTATCTTCTGCTCTGGTTTTGGCGCTGCTTAATTTTGAGAAGATCTTCGAGGTTGATTGCGATGCATCTTATGTGGGGGTTGACGCTATGTTATCCCAACAGGGCAAACCTGTTGCCTTTTACAGTGAAAAGTTAAGCGATGCAAGGAAGAAGTGGTCCACTTATGAGATTGAATTCTACGTCGTGGTGCAAGAGTTGCGTCATTGGTGACACTATCTCATTCAGAGGGAGTTTGTTCTAAACACCGACCACCCAACTTTAATGTTTATCAATAGTCAGACTAACGTCAGTTGTGTACATGCTAGGTGGATTGGATTTTTGCAGGAATTTATCTTTGTGTTGAAACACAAGTCTGGCCAACAAAACAAAGTGGCTGATGCTTTGAGTCAACGGGCCGCTCTCCTTGTCATGCTATCCAGCGAGGTTATTGGGTTTGATCACCTTAAAGAGTTGTACGCCGATGATAAAGATTTCAAGGAAGAATGGGCACAAAGTAATGACAACCATCCCGGCGACTTCCATATTCAGAATGGGTTCTTATTCTACGAAAATCAGTTATGCATACTCGAGCTCCATGGTGGTGGCCTTGGAGGTCACTTGGGCTGTGACAAAATGAAGATACTGGTAGATGAGCGTTATTATTGGCCTCACCTAAGCCGAGATGTGGGGATGATGGTTTAGCAGTGTCCCATTTGCTAAGCTTCTAAGGGACATTCTCAGAATACAGGTCTCTACACTCCATTACCCATTCCAGGGGGTTCTTGGGAGGATATCTCGATGGACTTTATCCTCAGTCTCCAATGAATGCAGCAATGTTCAAATTCGGTGTTTATGGTAGTAGATCGGTTTTCAAAGATGGACCATTTCATTCCATGCAAAAAGATGTTTAATGCAACAAATGTGGACAACTTATTTTTCAGAGAGGTTGTGAGGTTACATAGTGTTCCCAAGACCATTAGGTCAGACCAGGACACGAAGTTTATTAGCCATTTTTGGTGAACTTTGTGGAGCCGATTTGATACTCAAGTTTATTTTAGTAGTGCTTATCATCCGCAGACAGACAGTCAAATTGAAGTTGTAAACAAAACCTTGGGTAACCTCATCCAGAGCATCTTAGGGGACAAGCCGAAGAAGTGGGACTTAGCCCTTTCGCAAGACAAGTTTGCCTTCAATAATATGTCAATTCGATCCATAGGGAAGTTTCCATTTCAGATTGTGTGTGGGCGAACCCCTTGTCACACGATTGACTTAGTTCTCTTGCCCAAAGTATCAGGAAGAAGCATAGCCGCTGAGAACATGGCGAAAAAGATTAAGGCAATAAATGCTGAAGTCTGGAGCAAGTTGACATAGTCAAATCAGAAATACAAGTAGGACGCCGACAAGCATCGTCGTGCTAAGGTCTTTGAGGTTGGTAATCAAATTATGGTTCATTTGTGGAAGGAGCTTTTCCCTTACGGTACTTTCAACAAACTTAAATACAAGAAGATTGGACCGGTAAAAATCCTTCGAAAGATCAATGACAATGTCTACGTTGTTGATCTTCTAGAGGAGTTCGAGATCTCGTAGACGTTCAACGTAACTGACTTGTACAAGTACCACGAACCAGAGGCGAATGAGAACTTGGGGTCGAGTTCTTTTCAAGGAGGGATGATTGATGCAGAGGAGGTTGCTCAGCTCTATATGATGAAGATGGACCAAAGGAAGGACCTATAGAAGGCCCAAAAAAGGAGCCAAGCGGCTGCAATAAGCAGGAGAAACATTGGTTGACGATCGGCCGAATTTCCACCCAGAAACAATCCAACTCTCTTAACTGTTTTGAGCCGTTTGCGATCGATCGAGCACTCAATAGAAAATGTCCAAACTCTCTGAGCGATTTTCGTCGATTTATGACCAATCTGCCGACTAATCAATACTAGGCACAGATGTGCATACAAACTTGCTATTTTGAATGGTTTTCTTTCGTTTTGGTTTTTTTCCTTTCATTTCTCAATTAGGACTCTTGGTTACATAGATTAGGGTTAAAAACTTTATTTGTGCTTGCTTTGATTCATTTTAGACATTATTGAATATTTTTAATACAATTTCTCTGAGATTTATCTCTGTTTGCTCGTGTTCTTCGAGTGGCCCTTGAGAAATCAAAGAAGATCGAGTGTTCTTCTCGATAGATCCATGTATTTGGATCAGTTATCCTACGAAAGATACGATGTTCAATCTCATCCCGCCTATGGTTGTGCCATAATCCATAATGTAGGGGGGACATATCAAGGGAAATAGTTTGTAGGGTAATTATTACCTATTGTTTCCAATTATGGGTCAACCTGAATCTTGGATGGAGTTGATTTTTGGGCCCTTGCTTAAAATAAGGTGAAGTACCTGGTGGTCAGGATAGATTTTACATAAACATCATGGTGTGGCCCCCCAAAGTAGTTGACCCATTTGCTCAAACACCCACTCAACTGGCCACTAAAAGGGGCAACCTAAGGTAGTGAAATGATAACATGGATTAATAAGGTAGTTGTTTGAAAGCCTTTTTGAAAAAGGCGTCAAAATATAAACTCCATATTAATTAGGTAGATTTCCCAGTAAATAAATAAACAAAGAAAAAGAAAAAATTGGGTCCTTACCCATGGCTCAATGGCAGGCCATGTTGGTTTCAACACTAAGGGGGTGTTTGGCGCATGGGATTAAGTAGAATTAGGCATTGCAAAAGAAGAAGAAGAAGAAGAAGAAAAAGAAAGAAAGAAAGAAAGAAAGAAATGGAAAGAAAAGAAAAAAAAAAAAAAGGTGTACAAGACAGTTACAACACCGAGCTATATGGAGCTTTTATTTTTTTAGTCATGCAACGCACCCACACAATTAGTCACACAATGCACCCACCTACTAGTGGGGTTAGTGCGTCTCCTTAGCACTTGAACATGAGACTTGCTGTTGAAACACCTAGGAATCTTCCAGCTGGGTTAGCAGGCGAGACACAAGCTACATGGAGCTGCTCACTAAGTTGTTTGTGCGAAATCCATCCGTCCGTCGAGTGCCGCACTTGATGTTATAAACAAGGAAAAAATATCGGATACACATCTAAGGTGGACCACACTATAGAGAACAAAAAATAAGGATACAGTAGGCCCGATAGGGGTTAGGGTGTTGTCCACACTATTGCAGGTGTTGTTTTGGATTGTGGTCATTTTTACAAGTGGTACAAAAAGAAGAGGCAGAGTTATTACTGCCCGCCTCGACTGATCTTGTTCCACCCCTGCTGTGTTATTTGATGGCATGAGGCCATATGAGCCGACTGAACAACTTTCAAATGAGAGCAGATTCGGTCCGGCTGGGCCCTCACGAGTAAGCCGTGACATGGCAACATTTGATTGTATATTTGAAAGTCATTGTACTCAACAGATAAGGGTTAGGTACCACTCTGTATCTGGCAGAATGTGATTGGCCGGCAGTCTATTATTAAAGGTAGACCTCCTATTTGACCAAACAACTTTCAAACATGTTTTTTGTGGCGTCTACCTTTCCCTTCAATCAAATCCCGCCACATTGTGCCTATGACAATGTATGCATAAGTGGGACAATACCCAATCTGTGTCCGTATTCTACGGATGTGGGCTAGACCAATCAAATCGCAACACATCAGGGCCTTATCGGTTCGGCCTCAGCCAATCCACTCTCCTTTCACACATGCTTTAGGACACTGATTGGGTACAAATCCTACCTACTCAGAGCTTGGCACAGGGGCTTGAGAGATCTACCATGATGTATGGGCTTTATCTATACTGTCCATACATTTTGCAATGTCATTTAGGATATAAGTTAAAAAACAGAGGCAAGTCCAAAGCTAAAGTGGACCACATTACAGGAAGCAGTTGTGATAATGACACTTATTGTTGAAACCTTCTAAGGCCCACCTTGATGTTTATTTGCCATCCAACTTATTCATAAGGTTGCATAGACCTTAGATGAGGGGATCAAAAACACAAATATCAACTTCTTATGAACCACACAAGTTTTAAATCAAGATTATATTTGTGCTTTCCCTTCATCCAATCCATATGACCATATGAACCGGTGGGATGAATATAACCTTAGGGTGGACCTTGGGAAGTTTTCAACGATGGGTGTTTAATTCCCCACTTTTTCTATTGTGTGGTCCACTTGAGCTTTGGATGAGCTAGGGAAACAGGTGGATGGCCTGGATAAATCAAATACATCATAGAGTCCGGGCCACATGTCGTGCCCCAAAGAAATATTTGTGGCAGGTGCCATAGGCAATCTACTTCCATGAAGTAGGCTGGTTAGGGGTCTTATATTGTCCATGCTATAACAGGTGTTGAAGTGAATTTGGATAACTTGTGGCATGATTTGACTGGACGGTATGATAGATGAGCTTATTACTCAATTTAGTAGTAACTCACCTCATGCAGGCAAGTATGGAATGTGCCACTCATAAGATATGGGCTCATACAAGGCATGTTTGAAAGTAATTGTGCTCACACCGATGAGGATTGACCTGCTCGCCAATTAAATTCTGTAAAGTGGTTCTTACATAGACGTCGGCTCAAACGGGGCAGTACCCAACTTGCGTATGTACTTGAATGATGTCACATCCGACATACGGTATAGAATTTCACTACCCTCTCAGACATGCTTTGCATGGGTCCATATCTTGGAATGGCTGACTTAACCTTTCTATGCATTGAATATGGGCCAGTGATGATCTTCTTGCTGCACACCTACCTAATCTAATCGTCAATAGTCAATGGTTCCGTTTTTCACTAAAAGTGGGCCACGTGTACAGATGAAATGCTGATACTCGCGAGTCTCCAACTTTAATAACACTCGCGAGCCTCCCCTAGAAAATCTCGAAAAACCATGCGATACGTTCTCTAGTGAGGTAGCTGATATGCTGTTCGGTGGGGCACATGATTCCATGCATTTGTGATCGTATTTCGATGATCTCAACCGTTGGTATGGTAGATCTCATAGGAGGGATATGTGCTAAAAAAAATCATTTAGGAAAAATCTCACTGATCATTGTATTTGGTTGAGGAGAAAGTAAACAAACGGTTCGTATCTATCCACGGCATACACAATAGTTCCCATCATATGGCGAACATGAAGCAACACCAAAGGAGATATGTATCTGAAGGAGATAGTGGCTCTTCTCATCACAACCGTTCTATCATGGCCAGATAATGGGGAGTAGCTTATACACCGAATGATGATGTGTACGCAATACACTACTCGCTCGATGCATTGCGGAATTTTCATTTTCTCCCGACGGTATGAGAAAAAAAGAGATATCGTAAGAAATCGTGATAACACGCAGGTACTTGCGTCCAGTTCCCTCCCACCAGTACACTTGGCAAACAGATCTGGTGATCGGGGCTGTTCTTCTGGTGGGCCCCCACATGGATAGTCCAATTTCAAAAGGAAAATGAATTGTAATGTCAAATCCATCCGATGAGTTTCTTAGAACAAGAACAGTTAGGTCATCAGCCTACATTCAACCAGTAAAACTCATTACACCCAGATGATCAGAGCCTTCCAATCACTTCCAAATTAAGAAATAGTTCATTGAGACAGCATCTCACAAGATCAACGGTTCAGATTATAGTAATAATTAACACATGTAGCATGAAGAGGGAGGTGCACAGAACTTCCATGCACGAGCACCCCTCTCATCTAAAAAAAGGAGAGACGTGGGACTGTCAATCACAAGCAGACTCAAGGAGGAGGAGAAGGGAATGTGGATGGGGAAATAAACCCGAAAGTGATATGTGTAGAAAGTTACAAAAGATGGCCTTTGATGCACCAATTATTAGGGTCACTTATGTAAAGTTACAAATGGGCCAGGCTCATATCTAGCCCATCTAGCAAGTGGGCCATTTTGAGGCTCAACCCTAAGGCCCATTCCAGGCCCATTCCTTAGGCCCAATAATTGAAAGGTTGGATTGGAGGTATTATCACTTTTAGACCTGGACCCGACCCGATTGACCTTACACTTGCTTAGACAAGTGGGGCATGGGGCTTGATTCAATGGTTCGATGGATCGTTCGAAACCTGTATGTATAGCTTGATATGGACTGATATGGCTCATGATCGATATGCCTGTATCAGCCCATATCGGTCCGAAACAACCCCAGTGATCTGACACTGGATTGGTGGTGACCAATACGTTGCAGCCACGTAGATTTGCAAAACATGCTTGATTCCAATTGCTTATCTGGTGGGCCAATCTGGGCCTGGTCCCAAATATGAAGATGGGCCCATGAAGGAGAGGGTTTGGGTGTTCTTAAGCGGTTGAAAAACATACCCACAAAAGGTGTGTTAATTTAGGGTTTGAGGGAAAGTTTGAAGAGAGAAGGAGAGGGTTTGGGTGTTCTTAAGCGGTTGAAAAACATACCCACACGTTAAAGCTTACACAAAAATTTCCTTTTCCCACACAAAACAAAGCAAAAGAGTGAAAAGGAATCAAACTCCCAGGCTCTTATTTTCGCTTTCCTTTTTTCTCTCTCTCTCCCCCACGTCCACATAAAGTAAACATCCACCTTTTTCTTTCTTTCTCTCTCCTCTCTCTCTCTCTCTCCTCACCTCTTCTTTACCTGCTGTAAGTGTCATTTTCTCACATATACTTCACACAAACAAGCAAGAACAAAAGAAGAAAAAACACCCATTTTCAGTTGACAACTTAGTCATTACATCTCCCCATCTCTCAAACCTCACTTATTCCATTCTATCCATAGATAGATCCTAAAGAAAACCCAGAAATCCTACTTCAAAAATCCACCACCCATATCGTTGAAATCTCCCAAAAAACCATCCTTCTACGACCGTCGATATAGAAGATTGGTATAACAAGAACAAGAAGAAAAGAGAGGGAATCTAAATCAATCAATTGAAGCTGTTTCTTTCTTTCTTTCTTTGTGAGAGATGGAGCTGTTTCCGGCCCAGCCGGATCTATCGCTTCAAATCAGCCCACCCAACAGCAAGCCGGCGTCGAATTGGAGAAGATCCGACGATGAGATGGATTTGGGCTTCTGGAGAAGAGCTTTGGACACCAACACCATCATCCAACCATCCAACGCGAAACAAGATACATGCTTCGAGCTCTCTCTGGCGAATCCAAGGCTAGCAGAATCTAACAACACCAATGACCTTCATCTCCGTCAGATTCATCATGGCCACCATCATCATCATATCCAGGCCAGTCATCACCTTCATCAGCATCTTCAACATCAATATCATCATCACAACCATCAAGATCTCGGTTTTTTGAAACCAATAAGAGGAATTCCGGTCTACCACAACCCTACATCGTTTCCTTTCGTCCAACAACAGCCATGTGATTCTTCATCTTCAACGACCACGACCACCACTTCAAGCACTTTTCCTTCTCAAAACATCATGCGGTCCAAATTCCTGTCGAGGTTTCCGCCCAAGCGAAGCATGAGAGCCCCACGGATGCGGTGGACCACCACCCTCCATGCCCGTTTCGTCCATGCCGTCGAGCTATTGGGTGGCCATGAAAGTAGGGCTTCTTTTTACTACTTTCTTTTGTAATTTCAATTTCAAATTCACACCCATTTCTTTTCTTTTTTTTTTCTATAATTGTTACTCCTCCAGAAGAAAATCAGTTTGATTTGTGTTTTGCTTATTTCTTTTTTTGTTTTCCTTTTTTTCTTTCGGGTTTTAGGGGCTACACCCAAGTCAGTTCTTGAGCTCATGGATGTAAAAGATCTCACCTTGGCTCATGTGAAATCCCATTTACAGGTAAGGAAAAAAAAAAAAGAAGAAGAAAGAGAAAGAAAGAAAAGATCTCTAGCTCCTCTGTAATAATCTCATATGGGTTTCTTTGATCTTGAACCTTCGAACACATTAGTTTTAAAAATGACTGAAATTCACACCTCTCTCTCTCTCTCTCTCTCTCTCTCTCTCTCTCTCTATTAAGAAGCTACCAAGCTATAGTGTGCTCTCTTGGTGTAAGTGCATTTGCATTTTCCTTTCCCGCATCACTGGAAATTTCCATTTCCTCTGAAAAAGCTCCAACAACCAATCCTCTCCTTCATTCATCTTCTCTTCCTTTTCCTTTTTCTCCTTTAGAGATTTTTTTTGGGTTCTGCAAGTTTCGAGCAGCTTTTTACTTAGAAGCAGAAAAACATGCTAATAAAAGAAACAAGAGACTGGAAATCAAAGTAGCATACTGAGTCAACCCGAGCTGAGTCTGGGAACGAGTCTATACAAATACATACGAGTTAGCAAGAAAGAATTCCCTGTCATTTCAGTTTGTATTTTATAATAATAGTGATGAACAACATCTTTCTTTTTTTCTTTTTTCTTTTTCTTTCTTTTCTTTTTTTTTTTTTCGAACTCAATCAAAATCAAAGTACGATGCGCCATCATTTCACAATGATTTTTTGTTCCTTGGGTTTTCTAGCCAAACCAACATGTACCCATGGTTAACCTCATACATGCATACATACATACACATGCAAACACACATACATACATACATATGGACTTCTCGACATCCTACTTTCCATCGTAGGCGAAAATGTGGTTAATATTTCAAATTAATCTTAGTCAAAGATTCCACGGATGGTTTATACACCATCCTACGCGTGTACTATTACTATAATGTGATTTAAACATTTATACATATGATTGCAGATGTATCGGACGGTTAAGACTACAGATCGGCCGACGGTTTCTCCTGGTAATTTCAGCTAATGTCCATTTTCTTTTTCTTTTTTTCTTTTTCTTTTTTCCTTTTAAATGTATGAATGTTCGTGAAGAAGATGTTTTAGATCTATTACAATTTTGAAACTAGTATCATAATAATGTGTATTTACTTTTTCCTTCTTCTGTTCTCCTCTTTTCTTTTCTTTTTTTTTTTTATTCCATCACAGGACAAGCTGATGGATTCGAGAATGGATCAGCCGGAGAAATTTCCGATGATATCTTGCTCGATGTTCACAACCCACATGGATCGGAGATGGCGGTTCAGCAAGGCAGGCCCCCTTTGAATCAAAACGCTGCTTATGGCAGCCTGTGGAGCAATTCTTCCAGGTGATTCGAATTCCGGCATTTCCCTTTGCCTTGATATTTATTTATGAACTTAGCATGTTTGATCGGGTGAGATGATCTGATGTTGTTATGATGTGGTTATTGCATCTGAGTATTTGAACTTGAGTAATTGAGTTTTTCTGAAAAACCCTAGTTCTCTCTCTCTCTCTCTCTCTCTCTCTCTCTCTCTCTCTCTCTCTCAACAATGCCATCACATAGTTAAAGAAAAATGTGAATGTTAGGAGAGTAGGATTTAAATCCTTATCATTGACATCCGTGTGTTGTGTTCGAGCGAATGGATGAGGTTGTCTAGGGATATAGCTGTTTTGCGTTTGGATAACACCTCCTGGAAAACATTTTTCCTGAAAAGTGGATCACAGGAGCATATAGTGAAGAGTGAGCTGTGGCACATGTGCCATTATGACATACATGCGTGAGACTCCAACCATGAATCGTTTTTTTAAAATGTAAACATGCTCCCTCTTGAAATCAGGTCCAACCCGTGTTGGGTTCTGTCTTAGTCTGGTAGGGATGTGGAGTACAAAGCTTTTATTTTATTTGATAACCTGGTCCAAATGGACAAGCTTTTCTTAAGTGAATGTAGCATCTACACGCAATTCAGAGCATTAGACAAGGACATCCTTGTCCTAAGTGAGTTTTCCATGCATCCAAAAGGACCCCTTATGGCTATAGATGTTGTTTATTTTAGATTAATTTGTTATTGTGCAATATAATTAGCTATAAAGATGTAAAACCATGGTTCGAGACATGTCTAAACTCATACATTATAATTCTAAGCTCCAATATTTTTGTACTTTAAATTAAGAAAAATGTAGAATGTTTACATTAGCTTTTTTTTATTTTATTTAAGTTTATTCAATTTCTATCTTGTGTTGGATACTGAGTTTTGCTAAGCACACAGGCATGTGCAATAAAGCTCATATACATGCCACACAAGTGGGAGCATGGCATGATAGGTCCAATTATCTAATCCATCCATCAGCTCCACTATATTAATGGTGTAGCCCCAAGAATCAGGTTGATCCACTGGTCCGGTGGGCCACATTTTTCCAAACAAATTTACAGCTGTGAAAAGCTTGTCTGAAGTTTTCTAACCCATCCAGCTGTTTCCAATATTGGGGCCCACATGTTGACTGGACCAGAATTAACAAATCATGCAATGGGAGATGCTAATAAATCCTTAGTAGTCAATTTATCTGTGATCCAAATGAGGATTCTTTTTTTTTTAATCCAAATGAGGAATTGAGATCATGGTTTTAAATAGCGGTCTCAGAGTGAGACTTTCCCAGAGATTGTAACTGGTACCACTCACCCTAAAACATTTCTTTCGGTCTTATTCAATCTGTTTCAGTATGGCGACTTGTTTCCTTCTCGGCCGAGTAGAATCAGTTTTCGACTATAGCCATCATGGATTTTTATTTTTTATTTTTTTCTTGAAGTTGTGTATGGTTTGCCATCGTTTCATGATTTTATTGTAATGTATTTATCAGAAATTTTGATCGAAATAAGTGGCCAGTTTAGTAGTCCTTACAGAAGTATAGTCTTTGGTTTTCATGGTCCCCTATTAGCTGCCAAAGAAAGGGACCTATACAAAACATGGAGGGACATATATCAGTTTTCAGCTGTCCTCCAGTGGCAAGATGAGGACTATGTCTTTAAGAGTATTTTAGGGGATCACACGTGTGCTTCACACATGTATGTAACAGTACTTGCCATAAGGGTATATCTGTGAGTTTATCTTGGTATATAATGATAAGAAAGCCCTGATTAGGGCACCGGTTCTCTCCCTATCTTTGACTTGGTATAAGAGCAGGCCACATCCGACCACTGATCGCTTGACGTCACCATTGACCGGTGACCATTGACCCCTTAAGACATCGGTATTGTTATGGGGTCTGAAAATAGCTGTACTAAAATGAACGGACCTAAAACAGTGTAAAAAGTCTCAAGGGAGGTCACTTCTTCCTTAGATCAGTGCAAAAGACACTCCCATTAGCTTTGCATCTCTCTCTCTCTCTCTCTCTCTCTCTCTCTCTCTCCACACCCACCCACACACACACACATATACACAATACACTTCTCATGCAAGTGCTCACAAAAAGTTGCAAAGACGGTATTACAGCATGTCTGTCCATGGTCAGGTGGACGTAGATGATCTATGATAGGGTAGGGTAAAGATCCATTTAAGTAGAGTTTAAAAGAGAACACAAGGAACCCATCTTCTCTCATTCCAAGACTTTGCTCCACTTGATAAAATCTGCCTGAGATGAGGGAGCCCTGTCCTTTGAGATCTGCTGGGCACCATCCATTTGCATGCAAGTGGGCCCCACATGGTAGTAGCCTTGGAGCAAAAGCAAAGCTCCCATGAAGCTTCCTTGATGTTTCTTCTAACAGCTAAAGGGATATCACATGGGACTGTTAACTTTATTTCAATCAGCACAATCCATAAAGCTAACAAATCACAAGCTAATAGTAAAAAGTTACAAAGACGTCTCTTTTCTTAGTATACCTTTTTTTTTTCCATGCATGGACTTGCACTGATGGAAATATTCTCTATGTTGGTTTCTTTCAGTAGGGGAGCTTGGTTGAATGATAAAACAAGGGATTCCACAGTAACCAGACCCTCTTTTGAGGTACCCACCAAATAACCATCACTGAAATGTTCCATATTCCATTTTGAAAACTATTTAAATGTTCCACACTTAGTTAGAATGGGATGTATTCGTTATTTGTTTTTTTTCCTTGAGCTTTATGAAATGGATATAAATGACCCCCTTTTCTCTTCTCCTACTGGATGGAGGTTTTTTCATGAGAAATGGAAATCGAATCATTTCTAGTCTCTCCCAGTCTTGTTAGTTTAGACCTTAGAGGGAGTGGAAGAGAAAGAAGAGAAAAGATAGAGGCCTTTCAAGTGTGGTTATTTGGTGAAAGCCAAAGGGGTCATTTATGCCATTTCTCTTAACTAATTGGGACTCTAGCTACAGTTGGCAATGTGGCAAGCTTGCGGGATCCTGGCTGTTCATCAGATGAGCGCCACTGGTCCAATCATCAGGTGGTCTGCACATGTACAAAAAAGTTTGGAAGGTATAAAAATGACCATCCAGTGGTCCAATCGAGTCCACAGTCTAGTTGCACATGTTGACCCACCCGGCACTGCCCGATGAGTAGCCCTGATCTCACACACTGGCCACATTGGTGCATACCCTTGATGCAACTTTTCTGTACAACAACTACAGCTACTGCAATCTAGAAACCTTCTTCATGGTTTTCTTTTTCTTGAATGAAAATTTCAGAAGGAGATGGACCCAAAATGCCTAAACTATGAAAGACTAACAGATATGCATGTATCAAGCCCAACGAAGAAGCCTAATCTAGAATTCACCTTGGGCCGGTCGCATTGATCTCGTCAGGTACTCATTCTCAAATCATTTCTCTGGAAAAAGACTACTGTGATGATACCCACTTCAAAATCAGAGATTAAAAAAAAAAAAAAAAAAAGCAAAGAAAGAAAAAAGAGAGAGAAAAGAGAGAAAGAGAAAGAAGGAAAGACAAGGAGACAAAAAAGACAGAAAGCAGAAAAGAAAGAGAGAGGGGGGGGGGGGGGGGGGGGGGGGGGGGCGGAGGGGGCGGATGTCCATATCAAGCTGTGCGAGAGAACCCAAGCATATGATATTCTACGTAAATATGAAGTCTATCTGATTTTTGAAAAGTTGCACTATCAACAGAAGAGAGAGAGAGAGAAAGAGAGAGAGGTCGTTTCACTATCATATATCAGGAAAGGATCCTTGGTAATTGTAATGGGCTCTCTTTTTATAAACAACTTGATTTTTACATTTTCTTTCTTTCTTCGTTCTTTGCATGGTCACGTGCATCTCCTTTCTAGTTTTACGACAAAGTGAAAAAGTCATGGACCGGAATCATCTACACCCACCTGTTTTACACACCGCGTACAACACCCTATCTCTTTGGGGGCCACCAATCTGTATATATGATATCCACTCCGTCCATCAGGTGATTAACCTTCTTTTTACTGTATATACAAAAATATCTTCCCAATAAAGAATTCAAAATGGGCCACACTAATGGGAACAATGTAAAATTACGCCTACATCCTCTAAGTTCGCATGCTTTGGCCCACCTGAATTGTGTATCTGGCTGATTTTTTTGTACATTCCCTTAATATTGAGATCACCTGATGGACGGATTGGATTTCACATATACTTACACTGTGGGCCTAAGGAGCTTGGGTGTTTCACGCACTGCGTAAAACAGGTGCTGGGAGGATTCTGGTCTAAAAGGCAACGAGGAACCGTAATTGTCTACTACAACGCCTGAGTTTACGCAGCAGTTACAAACACCTAAGCTCCGTGGGGCCATCATGTTTTATGTGTGACATCCACACCGTCCATCATGTTAGACCCCATATATTAATCGTAATTCCATAAGATCATCTTAACAAAAAAAACTAAGATGACACACCAGAGGGAACAATGTAAAATTTTCACTAAAAAATCTAAGTTCAATGGTCGTGGCCCTCCTTAGTTTTTTATCGGGCAATTTTTGTATTTTCTATTCATCGTCGTGTGACACACACCTGTTGAACGGGTTTGATGAAATATATACACCGTGGTGGCCCCAAAGGTAACATGGTGGGCCTAAAGAGCTTTATTATTCCTCCCTGTTGTGTGTCCTACCTTAGCTGTGGATCCGGCTGATTTTTGGTACCAGGGCCTCGAATGAAGTGGCTCACCTGATGGACGGATGTCCTGCAGACAAAATATTGGGCCTACAGAGCTTTACTGTTGTACGAAAAAGGTTTTGTGGAGTATCGCAGTCCAGGAACGTTGGTTGGAAGGAGGTGAAATGGTAAGGTGAAACCATCTGATCTCTATGATCCTAACCATTAGACTCAACCCTAGTGTGGACGGAAGAAGGTTCAAAATGCACATTGATCTTACCATCCTAAACATCAGATTAATGGGAGCCGATTAGGTGAGGCCCTGACCGTGTAGCCCACCTTGATATATGTGTTGTATATCCACCTTGTCCATCAGCTTTTTCAGCTCATTTCAGAGCACATGCTACTAAAAATGAAGCAGATTCCCACCTTTGGGATAGTGGTAGACTTGATGAAGATAACCTCGTTTCAACACTGAAGTCCTGTATCGATTCCAGGGTGTGGCTAACATTGAAGTGTGACTAACAGTAGGGATTGAATGCCCGCCATTAAAAACTCTTGGGGTTCATAAAAGACTTGGATGCCATGGTCCATGTTTTTAAATTTTGTACCACCAGCAGTGAGGCCCGCTATTCTGAACGATCTACATTCAAATGCAGGTTTGTGCATAATGTCGGTGCATTCAATAACCATGCTTTGCCAACGTGGGCGTCAGCATGGACAGTCCGACCTGACTGACTACATTAAACCAATGGTATATCTTTTTCGACAAAAAACTTTGATACTCTCGCAAAGTGTGATGTGTGATGGATGATACACATGCACTTAAAAATTGCATAGTTGGAATACGATTAATTCAAACTAAACCATCCAAATTATGAACTCACTTTAAATGTGTATCATGACCCAAAAACTATGCTTATTTAATTATTTGACAGTTGTACTGGTAGATAATCACATAATGTTAAAAATGAAAAGTATATAATGGTTCTATTTTAATAAAGAAATGTCTACCAACCAGAAGTTAGGATTGTTCCATGAACCTTAGTGTCAAGCTTAGGGGCAATGAATTTCACAACTTGGTTTCATTCGAGTTAATTTATGCCGCGTGTATGATGCTTGGTAGTGATTGCCTATGAGGGTGAGTACCAAACAACCCCTGTATTAATTCTTACCATTATTTATGACAAGTAGCTACCAAACCTCTAAGCCAATGTGATATATTTTTACACCTGGCCCCGCGCACTAAGTTGCGACATGTTGGTACATTTGTACGAATGACAGGAGGAAAACATACTTGCACCAAGAGGGAATCCTAGCTCTTATCTTCCAATGACACCTAACCTGCCAAAAGAAGACCCGTTCAAAGTCGTGTATACGTTTATACCAGAAAAAGGTGGGCATCATCGTAGGGCACGTGACCGACACATGAGCGACACGTGTGACAACTAGTGTACTAAGGAAGCTTCCAAAGATCTGCTGATGTTGGATTTTTCATAATCCATCTTGCACACGGTATGATCATTTTGGATCAAATTAAAAGGAAAAATTTTCTAAGGACATTTGATATTTTTCTCAGAGACAAGAAAGAATTGGGAGCAAACAACAGAAAGCCATTCAAAATTTTAAAAAAAAAAAAAAAAAAAAAAAGTAGATCACACATGATGACATTATATAACAAGATCTTCAAATTGTATTGGGATATGACCGTTATACAATTGAAGATTTATGCAAAAATCATGACACGGCTACCACCTCTCAAAAGCCTATAAAAGCAGCATTAAAAAATGAATCAATCTCTTTATAGTGCAATGCTGCTTATACCTTAGCTTTAGTCACTCTACTTTTGTCTAACCATGCTGCAGCAAGTCTAAAACCATTAATTTAGCTTAGATTTGTTACTGTCCAGCACATCACTACATATGCATTAAAAGTATGTTAAATACCCATGACCCATCATTAGATCCCCCAATTATCAAGTTCTTCTTTGATACATCGTCAATCACATCCTGTTAACTTCACATCATGATTGTATAGTAGTTTCCACGACCGTTTTGCCAACACAAGTTGTCATAGGTATTTACTCTTTTTCCATGCTTAGTTTTATTTTTCTATCCACTTATTGTGTTTCTATTACATTCTAATCAATAAAATCGACGATCTAACTTTATTTTTAATTTTGTTCGACTTTTATCACTTTATTGAGAAACTAGATAAGCTATCACTGTTGAAAAAAAAAAGATCTCATATATACTGAAGGAATAACCCTCCCTTTCTAAAATCGTTTGATCACTGTAATAATTGATAGTTAAAGAATCAGGCCAACCTTCACAGGAGTAGTCCTAATTCAGCTAGTTTGGCATTTGGGGTCACAAGAGTTCAATCAATTCGAGTTGAGTGCAACTATGGCGCATCCAACACTAATTTAAATGTACACGTTTGATTGAATTTGAGCCGTTCATAATAGGTGTGACCACATGTCGGGATTTAACAACAACAATTTCTTTTTTTGGAAAAACTTTGACACACTGGATGGATGTGATGGATGATGTGCATGCACTTAAAATTTGCATATTTCAAACTAAACCATCCAAATTATGGTCCCACTTTAAATGTTTATCATGACCCAGTCTAATAATTTGACTATGGGACTGATAGGTAATCATGGAAGGTTAAAAATGAAAAAGTATCCAATGGTCCCATTTCAACAAAGAAATGTCTACCAATCAGGGGTTACAATTGCTCAGCGAATCTCATTTGCAGACTTTGACTCAGCGACAATAAGTTTCCCAACTTGGTTTCATTTGAGTTAATTTATGCCACGTGTACACTTCATAGTGCCTGCGTATGAAGCAGTGGGCTAGCACCACCGACAACACCAATGCTTTTTTACTATTATTTATGAAAAGTTGAAAGGTTTGGGTCTATCTATCAGTGAAGGTGGGTGTAAATAGTAGCTACCAAGCCCCTAAACCAAGTCCATGATCTTCTTCTCCTTTTCTATACGAGGTCGGGTCCTCTGTAGCTGTTGTATAATATGCTTATTCTGGGATGCCGTTTGTGGGGCCCAACGTGATGCAGGGGCTCAAATCCAATTTGTCCAAAATGTGTGTCCTTTCATGTTATCGCTGTGTTCCAAAAATAAGCCTGACCCAAAACACAGGTGGGTCACACGAAGGGGAACAGTTAGGATTCGATGCTTACCATTAAAACCTTTCAGAATTTTCGTTGAGATCATCTTGTTTTTTATATGCCATCCGATCCATTCATAAAATTTATCCCACTATTTTTAATCGTTACTCAAAAAATCAGTTGATTCTAAAAGTTATTTGGGCCACACCAAGTGATTTTATATTTTTTTAGGTGTGATTTTACATATCATGTCCACCTGAGTTCTGGGTCAGCCTGATTTTTGGCTCAAAGGATAACATTAAGGGGTTCACATGATGGACAGATTGGATGTCACGTAAACATCACAGTGGGCCCCACACACCGCGTGGTAGAATAAGCTTATTCTACGAACGTTTGTAGTGGATCCGGCCAATTTTTATATGGGAAAGGGACAAAATCTATGAATGATGTCTCCATGATGGTATTCGTTTGTTTATGGGATTTGTGTCCCTGAGCTGTGTCTTGTCTTGTGTCCGTTTGTTCTTGAGACTATGTCTTGTCCATGTACGTGGATCGATACGTGATGCCTCTGCCAGCACACATGCCACTTGTAAATACCATGTTGCTTAATATTTTTGGAGAGGATTATTTGATACTCTGGCAGAGTGTGATGGTTGATACTCTGCCATTGCGACCCATGTGCTTGTATCGTCTGATGCTCAGAACGTCCATATCATGGGCCCTGTTCTATTCTGGCCACCTTTAGAAAGTTACACTGAAAAGAAAAGTTCCAATGGCTCACATTCAAGCCAAAACTTGAAAGTTCATGATCGTCCTTGAAGCTTGATTTCTGGAATCTACTATTGATGGTAGCATCTAGCAAATGGACGGTTCCAATAATCGGATCATCTCTGCACGTGGGCCATCTTAATAGTAAAGAGGTCAAGAGGAAGAAGATAAGGGAGGTACGTTTTGGCACAAAAAGTTTTGGGTTCTGCTGTAAGACTTAATCTTAATGCGGAATAATCGGATCGTCTATGCATCAATAATAGAGATTCCATACTGTAATCTGAAAGCCATACCTGATTGGGAAGACATTCCCGATGCCGCCGTATTGCCGAGAGGAACTCTTGGTCTTCTGCACCTTACACCTTTAGGAGAACCTCTCAATGGGGACTAGGGTTTTCTCTATGTGTTGGTGAGGGGACCAAGACATATATTTATAGGAAGAGGGCCAGAGAAGCTTACCCATCACACTTCTCTCCTCAAAGGTCTCCACACCGTAGGTTTCCATATCTGGCTTAATAACCGCGCATAGGGGCCACGGTTCAAGCGTCCCGCCCCAAACCTATTTGCAATGATCACAACTGTAGTGGGGCCCACTGAATCGCTCAATCTGAATAATCCAACGGTCATGATCTAAACTGATGATCATGTGTGGCCCACCCAATGGAGTCTTACATTCTCCCACTTGGGCTACACTGATCTCAGAAAGAAAACAAAACATTTATTTTATTTTGTGAAAAAACATTTCATAAAACATGTTTGTTTCAAAAGTTCCTAATGGGCGCCCTACTGATTTCAAAACAATACCGTTGGATAATTATGAGCAACGCTTGTCAGATCCGGTCCATCAAGACCACTGATATTGAATCATGGTAGTCAACACAACATTCCATATTTTCGAAGTGTGACGAATCACGATCACAAATACCAATAGCCTTAACGACATGGATCAATGATATGGGGTGTGGTATGAAGATTACACGTCTCATGTGATCAAATGTGTTTATCTTCAAGTGGTCCTACTGAACGTGTCTCCAAGACACAAACCAAAGTCTTGCTTACTCAAAACTGAATGTGCACACTGAAGGAGAAGCAAGATATAAACTGAAAAACAGAATCATCAATGCATAAAAGATATCTCAAAAAATGTCTGGACATAATCGGATCATACATGAAAACTCCCACTACTGAAATACATCCTTGGGATCAACAACTCCCATAGATGTCACATGCTCCTTAAAGAGCGTGATAGGAAGGCCTTTAGTGAGAGGATCCGCTATCATCTGCCTTGTGCCGATGAGTTCCACAGACACTTGACGATTCTGAAGTCTCTCCTTCACAACAAGATATTTGATGTCAATGTGCTTTGACCTCGATGAATGCTTGTTGTTGTTGGAGAAGTTAACTGCAGCTGAACTATCACAATGGATTTTCAATGGTTTCGGGATCATCTGCACAACCCGTAAACCAGAGAAAAAACTCTGAAGCCAGACCGCCTGATTCGTAGCTTCATGACAAGCTACATACTCTGCTTCCATGGTAGATGATGCCGTAATCGACTGTTTCACGCTTTTCCATGATACGGCTCCACCAACCATCATGAATACATAGCCCGAGGTGGACTTCTTGCTGTCGAGACAACCAGCAAAATCTGCATCTGTATATCCTACCAACTCCAAATGGTCGGATCTCCTGTATGTGAGTTCGAAGTCCTTTGTCCTTTGCAGGTAGCGCAACACTTTCTTTACAGCTATCCAATGATTCATTCCTGGATTGCTAAGGTACCTGCCCAACATTCCAACCACAAAAGCAATATCTGGACGCGTACAGACCTGAGCATACATGATGCTCCCTACTGCTGACGCATACGGAATAGCTTTCATCTTGTCCTTCTCTTGGTCATTCTTAGGACACTGAAATTGACCAAACTTGTCACCTTTTACAATAGGTGCTTGGCCAGGAGCACAACCTTGCATGCCAAACCTTTCGAGAACCCTATCAATATAGGCCCTCTGCGACAGGCCAAGTAATCCACGTGATCTGTCCCGGCTAATCTGAATGCCGATGACAAAGGAAGCATCACCAAGATCTTTCATCTCAAAATTTTGAGATAGAAATTTCTTAGTCTTACGCAACAATCCAATATCACTACTGGCCAATAAAATGTCGTCAACATACAAGACCAAAATGATAAACTTACTCCCACTGATTTTCACATATATGCACTCATCCGCAGTGTTTTCAATGAAACCATATGAGGAAACAACTTCATGAAACTTTAGGTACCACTATCGTGATGCCTGTTTCAACCCATAAATGGACTTCTTAAGTTTGCAGACCAGATGTTCTGAGCCTTTGGCTTTAAAACCTTCTGGCTGCAACATATATACGTTCTCCATTAGATCTCCATTGAGAAACGCAGTTTTCACGTCCATTTGATGTAGCTCTAAATCCATATGAGCCACAAGAGCCATAATGATCCTAAAGGAGTCTTTCTTAGATACAGGTGAGAAAGTCTCCTTAAAGTCAATGCCCTCACGCTGAGTGAAACCCTTTGCAACTAGTCTGGCTTTATACCTTTCGATATTACCCTTAGAGTCCCGTTTGGTTTTAAATACCCATTTGCAACCAATCGGCCTAATCCCTTCAGGCAATTCAACAAGGTCCCAAACTTTATTGTCCTTCATGGATTTCAATTCATCCTTCATGGCATCGAACCAATGAGAAGAATCCACACTTTGTTCGACCTGTGAAAGGGATACAGGATCCTTTTCAACCCCAATGTCAAACTCATGCTCCTGCAAATAGACGACGTAATCGTCTGGTATTGCAGATCTTCTCTCTCTGTGTGATCGTCTTAATGGCTCATTATTCTGAATTGGGTTTTCCATTTCCTCATCAGTGGGTTGTATTTGAGGTTGTACATGGTCGTCCATAGGGATCTCAGGGTCCACTGCTGGACGGACAACCATGCTACTCTGAATGATTGTGGTGGGAATCACAATCCGCTCTTCCTCAAATACAATATCTCTTATATTTGTGCTCCCACTATCTTCAGTGTTCTCAATAAACCTAGCATTCCCAGTCTCAATGACTCTCATGGAATATGATGGACAATAAAATCTGAATCCTTTAGATCTTTCTGGGTATCCAATAAAGAAGCAACTAACAGTTCTAGGGTCAAGTTTTCTTTCATGCGGGTTATACGGTTTGGCTTCTGCAGGACAACCCCATACATGAAAATATCGTAGACTAGGCTTTCGGCCTGTCCACAATTCATATGGAGTTTTCATTACAGCCTTACTTGGGACCCTATTAAGGATATGCACAGCCGTTTTCAACGCATCACCCCACAAAGATTCTGGCAACGTAGAATTACTAATCATAGATCGCACCATGTCCTTTAGGGTGCGATTACGCCTTTCCGCTACACCATTCTGCTCTGGAGTACCAGGCATGGTGTACTGGGCGACGATGCCACAATCTTGTACGTATCTAGCGAATGGACCTGGATTACGCCCAGATTCGTCATACCTTCCGTAGTACTCACCACCACGGTCGGATCTAACGACTTTGATCTTCCTGTCAAGTTGATTCTCGACTTCAGCTTTATAGATCTTAAATGTATCCAGGGCGTCTGATTTTTCGTTAATAAGGTACAAGTACCCATAACGAGAGTAGTCATCTATAAAAGTGATAAAATACTTCTGCCCATTCCAAGATGCTGTAGGGAATGGTCCGCAGATGTCTGTATGAATCACTTCTAAGAGTCCTACGCTCCTAGTGGCACCCTTTTTCCTTATTCTAGTCTGTTTACCTTTAATGCAATCAATACAAACCCCAAAGTCTAAGAAGTCCAGGGAGTGAAGAATTCCTTCACGTACAAGCCTTTCCAATCTCTCACGAGAGATATGGCCTAATCGCCTGTGCCATAGCATGGAGGAATTATCACAATCTAAACTTCGTTTGATGCCTTTAGTGTTTCCATGTGATGAGTTAATGCTGTATACATGTGAAACATCCAAATCTAACTGATAAAGGTTATTAACTAAAGTGCCAGAACCAATCACAACTGAATCATAGTAAATGCTTAATTTTCCATTTGCAAATTTAAACTCATAACCAAATTTGTCCAAACGAGAAATGGAAACCAAATTGCGCCTTATAGAAGGCACACAAACAGTATCTACTAGATCAAGAAAGTGTCCTGACGATAACCTAAGCCTACAGACTCCAATAGCTTCCACGTTTACTCTAATGCCATTCCCCATATAGACTGATCTCTCTGCATCAGTTGGCGTCCGGCTTTGGAGCATATCCTGCATGGAATTACAAATGTGAATAGTTGCACCAGAATCTATCCACCAGGAGTCTGTGGACATATCAGCTAAATTTGATTCAAAACAGACTAAAATATGGTCTTTACCCTTAGAAACGAGCCATGCTTTAAAATCTTCACAATCCTTCTTCTGATGACCAGGCTTCTTGCAGAAGAAGCAGCCATCATTAGGACCCTTCTTTTTCTTCTTAAATGTCTTTCCAGACTTAGGCTGATTGCCACCCGCAGGACCCGTAGAACTTTTCCCTGAAGTGTGCTTTCTTTTCTTATTTCCTTTTCGTCCTTGACCAGATGTCACTAGGTGTGCACTTTGTGTCTTGCTCGACCTTCTGAGTCTCTCTTCCTCCTGAACGCACTGAGATATCAGTTCGTTCAATGTCCACTTTTCCTTTTGAGTATTGTAGCTGATTTGGAATTGACTGAATTGTGGAGGGAGAGAGTTCAGAACTAAGAAAATCAGGAGTTCATCCTCAATCTTAAGGTCTAATGTGCGGATTTTAGCCACCACATCAGACAATCCACCAATGTACTCCCTGATATTTCCTTTACCGTTATAGGTAGCTTGAGTCAATTTATGTAAAAGTGAACTCAGCTCAGCTTTATCCGATTTCTGAAATCGTTTTCCTATTTCAGTCAGAAAAGTGTCGGGCATGACACCCTGCATGGTCTCAGAAATCGAGTTCTTTATGGTCTTGAGACACATCTTATTTGACTTGGTCCAGGCCTTGTAGTGAGCCTTTGCTGAATCCGTACTAGAATCAGTTGGAGTAGGAGGCTCTACTTCCTCCAGGGCCAAGTCCAAGTCCATGCAACCTAGGACTATTTCAACGGACGACTTCCATTTGGAATAATTGGACCCAGTAAGCAAAGGTATGGAATTGAATTGTGTTGGAATATTGGAAACAGTCATAGCTGGACATTCAAAGCATAAAACTCACATTAATAAACAAGTCCCATATAACAATGCATAAACATAAACCACAAATATCATGCATGTATGAACATTCGATTGATTTGGGCCTTCAATCAAATGACCCAGAATGATGATGGGCCATAATCATCAAAATCTGGCAAGAGCCCAGCGTATCATCACAATTCCTCCTTTGGGCGAAATTGCAACATACAGGAGGCTCTTCTGAATCATGAAGCTGACCAATGTTGGTGAAATAAATCTAAGACGCCCATCACCTTTGGGTGAAATGAATCTCTCAGACCTATATCACCATCACCAACCACTTCATTCCGCTCACATCCAGCCAAACGATGATACTTCTTTATTCTGACCACCGCTCGCCTGGGTATGAACGCAACTGAATGCAATCCTATAATGGAGGGTTACTGAATTCCAAGTACAGAAGTCTAGAAGTAGAAATCTTTGCCAATTGAGGTCACTTTGGTGGCTAACACAACCAGCTCCAATCCCACTACTAGACTCAAGGATTGCTTAATGGTTCTGCCCACAACGAACCATTCTGCAGAAGTTCTAATTCGGCTTAAAACATGGCTGATGTTGACCGCCCGTAGGCTCAAATGTATTCTAAAGAGTGGTTGGTTTAAATTCTTAATGGTCAACAACTAAATATCAGCCTCAAACACATGGGTAATGGCCCTATTTTAGGCCAAATCAGAACTCAACAGTATATAACCATATTTACTGAATTACTAGGGCCATTTATCAAGTGTAACCTACCAACCATCAATTAATTTATTTAGATTTTATTTGTATTGGATGGCCCAACTATAGGTAATTCAGTTGTTTACATCATCTTGGACAATGGGTCGTAATATCCAAAGTGGCCACCAAAAGGTTCAAAGATGAATGTGTCAATAGGCCCTAAGGTTGGGCTCAAATAGACATCTAATGGAGCCTAAATTAGGCTGTGATCCGCTGAAGGTGGGCCCAACACAGGCCTAGCCAAATGGATTGCAATTGGACTGGGCTTAAACAACAGCACGCTGGGCCTATCTTGCAATTGGACTGGGCCTAAACAGCAGCACGTTGGGCCTATCTCAGCCCGCTCAGCACAGAAAAACAGCAATCCGCTGTTAATCCCAAAATAGCAAGCCCATATTTCTATTCTCTCTCCCGATTTACATTCTCTCTCCAAAAAGGAAACCCAGATCCTACTTCCAGCGCAGGCCGTTGCCAAATCCGGCTGCCAGGAGCATGGAGATGAGCAGGGTGTTGCCGCTGTGAGCAGGGTGTTGCCGCTGCTCCTTTTAGAAACTGCCATCTAAAACCCTCGTCCAACGCCGATCGCCGCAAAACCTACCTCAGCAGGACGAGACCTGGGCCGCCGCCATCTAAATTTCTTCCATGACAGTCATGGCCATCGGAGGTCTGAGCATCCCAGATCCGGCGACCTCAACGCCGGAATCGACCCACCACCGTCTATCTCAATGGTTGTGTTCAATCAACAATGGTGAGCGGCAGCAATGGCGGATGATGGAGATTGGGCAGGATATCACCGTTGTTAGCCATTGCTGGCGGTGATGGAGATCAGCAGGGTGTCACCGCCATCAGATCTACATCGTTGATGTGTTGGCCATACACCCTCTATGATGGCTGCCTTAACCCCAAAAACAGGGCAGCGACCCTGATGATCTCTCCTTCCCTTTATTTATTTATTTATTTATTTATTATTATTATTATTTTTAAATCTGAAATTGCCATTGTTAATGGCGCAGCGGAAGCAGCACCATGTATCACGCTGATTGGCAGCACCATGGGCATACACCCAATCTAATCACGGCACAATATGGCTTGCCGATCTGGATGACATAGGGTCCTGCGATTTTCGGGCTGGCTGGATCTTCATGGCCGATTCCGAATCTGATTGGGATCGGTGGCGATTAGCTGGCCTCACTGCCAGGATGTCTGATTGCTTGCAACGAGGTCCAGAAGATCAAGGGTTTGGAAAACAAAAGACCCTTTGTAGACAATGATAATCAGCATCTCCCATCTCCAGGCCTTGGGTATGCGGATCGGACGCCCAATCAAAACTTTGAATGCATCAGACTATGCGTCCATCCGAAATCCCTCTTAATCCTGATTACTAGGATGGGATGAAGCTCGAGTACGGAGAAACTCTATCACTTTGGAATCCCCAAGATTAATGCATAGTATGCTCTGATACCAACTGTAAGACTTAATCTTAATGCGGAATAATCGAATCGTCTATGCATCAATAATAGAGATTCCATACTGTAATCTGAAAGCCATACCTGATTGGGAAGACATTCCCGATGCTGCCGTGTTGCCGAGAGGAACTCTTGGTCTTCTGCACCTTACACCTTTAGGAGAACCTCTCAATGGGGACTAGGGTTTTCTCTATGTGTTGGTGAGGGGACCAAGACATATATTTATAGGAAGAGGGCCAGAGAAGCTTACCCATCACACTTCTCTCCTCTAAGGTCTCCACACCGTAGGTTTCCATATCTGGCTTAATAACCGCGCATAGGGGCCACGGTTCAAGCGTCCCGCCCCAAACCTATTTGCAATGATCACAACTGTAGTGGGGCCCACTGAATCGCTCAATCTGAATAATCCAACGGTCATGATCTAAACTGATGATCATGTGTGGCCCACCCAATGGAGTCTTACATCTGCAAGAGGTACGTTTTCAATGGCCTAATTTATCTCAAAAATGAAGTAACATCACGTATCTCAATCATCGAATTTGGCAATCTAGCTTATCATCATTCACCATGCAGCTTATGGTTCATTAGTTTTGTGGCTCATGTGACTTTTAATAACCATCCATTTTCCAAGCCACAGATGGACACATGTATTTGTCGGCCAAGTTGTAATCTAACGCTTGGAAGTAAGGTGGGGCCCATGGTTCCATGATCCAGATCATAGGCACCCCACCCAATAGACCATGCTAAAAGAAATTCCCAGATGATCCAAGCTGCCAATCTTGGGCCTTTTCAGCTGAATGTAGACCATTGCTACGTTTCTTTTATCAGACGTATATTTGTAGGACAGATTGAAACGTTAGAATTATCCCATCGGAGAGATTTTTCCGGCCAGACCATTTAACCATGGACCCCACTTTGGTGGGTATGAAGGGATTCACAAGTTAGGGTTTATAATACTATCATGGCCCATGCTCTTTCGAGCACTGTGTCCAGGGCCTTGTTAGCAAAACTCTGTTTTAAACTTCATATTTTTCAAAAAAAGAAAAATATAATTTAGAAAATGCTTATTTTTTAATTTCATTATTCAAAAAAAACTTTTAAGAGCGATTTAAATATAAAAATTGGTGCTGGCCACCATTCATGCAATTGAACAGATGTGGAAGATTACAATAGAGATTGATCAATTTATATGGGAAATACTTGAAAAGGAACACCCAGTATTTAATTAGCTATAAACATATTGATAATGCATGTAGAAATTTTAATCATTTTAATTATTATTTTTACTTTAAATTTATTTAAATATAACACACACACACACACACAGCCGTTGTTTTTTTTTTTTTTTTTTTTCCAATTCCAATTAATTGAATTGGAACCATATTAAACCCAAACTTCTCATTCTTTATATTTTTGTGTTCTCTGTTTTTATTGAATTTTTTGTTGTCTTTTTAATGACCGAGACTGAATTAAACATGAACATTTCCTACGAGGCTGTGATGACCATCAACTGCAAATACGGTGTGTTTCCGTTGGCACATTGTTTTTGCAACCCACAACACACTACATTTTGCGAGATACTTTTCTGCAGCACACTGTCACCTTCAAGGTCCTCAAGAACATGATATAACTTTGTTAATTGGTATTCAAATTGCATGATTTTGGAAATGTTGGAAAGTTAATTTAATTAATAAACTTTTAAATTAGACAAATTTCATATAGTCTTAACATTATTTGATTCTCCAAAAATAAGTAACAAAATAATCCGTTGTGCAGAAATCTGCTCATTTTTTGTGCAAACAATTTTGTCTTGCTGCAGGCATTCACAAGATGATCCGTAACTCACTCAATTGTTATGGGAATTATGTATACTTTACCTAATTAAGAGTCCCTCAATATACATTGATACACCATCCTCTTACAACTTAAGCTTTTAAATCAAGTGGTGATTTGAAATGGTATCAGGGAGGAAGGTCGAGTCTTTGAATCCCAAAAGTAGCAAGTATGCCACTAGAATATATTTCCCCACAAGGGTTTTATGGTATGAGTTGAGTGTCCTCCACCCTTGCCCAGTAGTTCCACCCTGCACGTACAGGATGTCCACAAAATCAATTATAACTCAATCAAACAAGTATCGCAATTATATGATCTCAAACTTGTTGAAAATACAACTCAATAAGATTTTATATATATATATATATATATATATATATATATATATATATATATATATATATATATAAGATTCATATTATGTTAATATCATTTGAAACTCCAAAGTGGGCCACAATTTGTCTGTCTCATAGTACTATTATATAGATGATTGGGCCATGGAATTTATGGATTAGCTTCATGTAGGCCCATTAAGGCTGAAATTTAATCTCAAGGTACATTGAGGGCCTCACGCTTCATGAGAACCTCCTCCAAATTCTGTACATCCAAGTAAGCTAAATGCCTTTGGAGTGACAAGGTTTGAAATCAGGTAACCTTGGTTATCAAGTACGCCACTCATGTATCATCAAGGTGGATTTTTGGTCAATATTAATTCCCATTTTTGACATATAGCATCCTCCCTTTTAATGGGACAATCTTTTTTTACTATTCCTTAATGAGTCCTGCCTTTCTAGCTGATTGCTATTAATTTTTTAGACAAAAAGTAACTTTAGCATATGAATAGTTGTTTGTAAATAATATTTTTAGCTCTATTTAAATTTTGGGTTTTCACCTAAAATTTCTTCAGAGCAAAAGATATTCCCGTAACATGCTTTGACACTCCAGATTTATCAAAATATTCCTTTGATTGTATGGATGGAGGATGAAAAGTTAAAATTACCCTCATGTGGACATTTACTATGAGTAGAAGCCGACTTTTTGTGTGGTGAGGAAGAATACACTCTTAGAAACCAAAAGCAATGTTGGCCTTGACTTGCTGTGTTTCCAAAAATCTAACGGATCACTAGTTGCGTGACATAATTTTAAGCGTATTTATAAAACCCCCATCTCCATTTGTGTTTCAGGTGGACTGTAAGATTGGAAACAATGTACACAACAATGCCCACCCTCCAAACTGTTTCCCTTGATGTAACCCACCTTATTCATGGATTGTCCTGATTCTTGAGCCATAAGCCTAAATACTTTTTGTGGAATATAATGGCTGGAGTGGATTTCTTATAATCATCATGGTAGGCCCTATGAAAAATCAACAGTGGATATCTCTCCTAATGTTTCCTTTGGTGATGTGGGATCAAGACAGATGGGGTTAAAATTTTCAGATTGGAATAGTAGCTTTTCTACAAGTTTAAGAAAATCAATTGTTTGTAAATAGTGTTTGTATCTCTACCTAACAGTCTTTTGAATCATCTCTGTATCTCTACAAACCCCTAGTTAAAGTGAAATTCCCTAAATTTGTAATGTCTAAGAAGTTCATCGGGGCCTTTACATGATCCACATTCGTAAGATCTCAGAGATTTCAGTTGAGTACCGTCTGAAAGTCTTGATAATATAACAGGGGTGAGAACGCATGCTATGAGTTGTTTGGATCTCTTCCCAACCATCTAATGGTCCAGATCATCTAGCAATGGTGGGCATTGATATGAGCCGTTTAGATCTCGCATGCATGTGGCAACTTAGCAGCTAAAAGCAATTGAGTTCCATTTGACAGCTTAGCTTATCTGACAATGGTGGGGTCCATATTATAAGCAGTTGGGATTATACAGAGGAATCGGATTTGATGGAGGCTGGGGAAATACTGAGTTCCATGGGGCCCTGACCTGGCAAGATTTAATTGGTTCCGCGTGGATTTGGATTTGGTGAGGCTGGGAATCATTGAGTTATTCAATGAAATTCGGATGTGGTAAGACTTGATTGGGCCATGTGCTAATGTAAGAGATGGGGGTACAAAACATGTTTAAAAATGGTTGAGCCGCCCTTGACTAACTAGGGCTGAACCAATCAAATCTCACCATGTCAGGACTATGGTAACTCCGTGTGTTTTCCGGCCTCACTAAAAAGTGGCCATTGGCCGGGTCTGTGGTCTATACTCCCCCAAACCCTCTCAAACATACTTTGCGGCCAATCAAATCCCACCACATTTGATCTTCACCTCAGTGAGTAGTCAATTAACATCTGACAATTCAGATCATTCTACAGTGGTAGGGCCCATCTTATGAGCTGTTCGAATATTACGTGCATGTGCCAACCTCACACTTACAAGTACCATGTGACAGTTAAAACCATTGGACAATAGTGGGACCCACACTATGAGCGGTTTCGATCATTCCTGCTTTAATACATCACATGTTGGCACGTGTACGACAAGGCCTCATCTGGGAGGAAAATACAGGTCAATGTCATCTTCCTCTTATCTGTGGACCATACCATAAAAATATAATTTTTTTTTTTTTTACCGACAATGGTTGCCTTTAATAGTTCTCTCATGATTTTTTGTCACCATTTACGGATAGAATTTTAAAACGAGATGCTTTGTCACCGTATGTTAGAAACAGAGAAGGTTATCTGGAAGTGCGGAAATCGAATGACAGACTGTAGGGTGAGGATCACTAGATGAATGACCAGGATCTCAAACACAAGCACCGTACATTGGTACGTGTGGCATGAAAATCTATGCACAGGAACAGTTCACATTCAACGCAAAAAAGGTGAACTAGTCTACATGATTGGGGGTTGCAATTTCTTGGATTCTGGGTGCATGGGCCATCCAGAATGTCGCCCATCAGATCAACTGTTTGGATCACTAATCCGTGGGTCCCACTTGTACAAACTTAATGTACAACTACAAACTACGTACTCTTGCACTTTGTACTGTATAATACCTCCCCGTCGCGTTCTCGCGAGGGCTGCCGAACTAGTACCTACCTAGTCAACCTAGAGTAATTATTGGATACTCTTGCTGAGTATGAGAATTCATAGACGTGCAGACAGCCACTTAAAGTTGAGCATCATCGGTCGTCCAAATTCAATAAATCAATTAGAGGTATTACAATCTAATGAATTTGCACCTACCACTCGTTCCACAGGAGGCTCACAACTGAGGTGCGCGTATACCATTCATGAGTATGGATCTCAATACCTTGCCAAAGTAACAAATAACCTGATGCATCCGCGCAGAGCATGCATACATGATGTTGGAATTATTCGAAAAGTATGCATGCATCTGATGTAAATGTATAGATTCCCAATTTTATTCCCTTCTTGTATTCAGATTCAAGGAATGATCACATGCTTTGGAACAGAGCTGCGTGGGGTCCATCGAAGTGTGTGTTTAGGCTTAGATCCCAGAGTCCAGACTAATGAATAACTCAGGTAGGCCACAGGGGTCTAGCTCCATATTGGCAGTAGTAAACAGGCTCTGTTTCAACACTGAGACGTGCCCATGTGGTTTGGCTGGGTGGGTGGGTTAAAATAAAAAGTAAAAATAAAAATAAAAAGCCTCAAGTAGGCCATAGAAAAGGAAAAATGGGAGACATTCATCAGGGTGATACCGACCATTGAAACTTCTGTATGGAATGTGGGGTCCACCGTGTTGTGTATATGTCATCCAACCCCACATCAGGTGCCACACCAGCATGAAATGACACAAACTCAGGCCATTCCAAAACTCGGATGGGTCACACCATGTGAGACGTACGGGTTTTAGGGGTGATTGTATATCGCCTCATCTCACCGAAGCTTTGAGTCAGGATGATTATTGGGATGTACAGTGAATATGAGGAGGCACACCAAACCCAGCATGCCTCATGTGTGGCCCCACACGACTCGAACATATGGTAATTACCAATGTTCAAACTCATTTCTCTTCATATGGCCAGATAGTGGAGGCGCATTTGAATAGTAAGTTACTTTACATAAGCTACTTATCTCACAAATAGCTTATTTTAATTTCTTCTTATTAAGAGATAATTATATTTGGCAAACAACATACTATCAGCCAAAGAGTAGAAAGTATGTTTGGTTTCCAATATCATAGAAGTACTTATATATTCCTCAAATTTGTTTGGTCCACCCTTAATATCTACCATCCATCATGTGAGCCAACCTTTGATGTAAACAATTTATTATGTTAGGCATACCTTAGCCCTACTTTCAATGTGAACCTTTCATTGTGTGTGACCAACCTACAATGTAGACCATCCACCTTGCAAGGCCCACCTTCAATGTGGACTATCCATCTTGTGGGGCCACCATGGATGTGGGTCGTCCATCATGTCGAACATTGGATGTGGGTTGTCTACCATGCGGGCCCACCTTTAATGTGGGACATCCATCATGCAAGGCCCAACTTCAAAATGGGCTCTCCATTATGCGAGGCCCGCCTTGGATGTGGGTCATTTATCATTATGAGCCAACCTTCGTTGTGAACTATCCTCATGTGGGACCACCTTATTATGGATCATCCATCATGTGGGCCCCACCATCAATATTGGTGTCCATCATGTGCGACCCACCTTCAATATCCACCGCCCATCACGTGGAGCCCACCTTTGACGTGGATCGTCCGTCGTGTGGGCCCTACCTTCAATGTGGGTCGTACATCATGCGGGGCCCACCATGGATGTGGGCCACTCATCATTAGGGGTAGAGTGTCAATTATATGGGGCCCACCTTGATGTGGGTCATCTATCATGTGGGGCCCACCTTCTATATCCACCACCCATCACGTGGAGCCCACCTTTGATGTAGACTATCCATCATGTGGGCCCCATCTTCAATTGGGGCCGTCCATCATGCGAGCGCCTTGGATGTCGGTCATTCACCATTAGGAACCAAATTTGTTGTGGATCATCCATCATGTGGGGCCCACATTTAATATCCACTACCCATCTTGTGGACCACCATCATGTGGGCCCCACCTTCAATGTGAGTCATCCATCATGTAGGGCTCTGCTTGGATATGGGCCATATTCATCATTAGGGTGGACGTTTGATGTGGACCATCTATTATGTGGGCCCACATTAATATGGGTCATCCATCATCTGGGGCCCACCTTTGATGTGGATTATCCATCATGTGGGCCCACCTTCGATGTGGACCATCCATGATGTGGGACCTCTTTTATTATGAAATGTCCATCATATAGAGAGATGAGGGGGAGAGATAAGTAGAAAAATAAAATGTTAAAAAGCAAGAAAAAGAACTTGTGGAAATAAATTGTTTTTACAATGACACTTACTAAACTAACTTAAATTAAAAAAAGATAAAGTAACTCATTAATTCATATAAGCATACTAAACTAACTTAAAATGATAATAATAATAATAATAAATTATTAACTTATATAAGATTAAAAAGTTACTCATTGGATAGTATCCCTACAAGTCCTCTGAGGCGGTTTGTCTAACGAACCAGCCAACCAGCTAGTGTAAAAAATCTAAGAAGTCCACCATAATGTGTGCATTTTATGCACATTGTCCCTTCATTTTTGGAGAGCCCAAAAAATGAATGCTTACCAATAAGAACTTTTTAGGGGCCCACTCCAATGTTTATTTGCCATTTAACCTGTTCATAAAGTCACATAACCACAGACGAAGGGAAAGAACAAATGTGAGCTTAATCTAAACTTTTGTAGCCCATAAGAAGTGATCAACATTAAGCATTCAATACCTACTGTTTCTTGTGGTATGATCTACTTGAGCTTTGGATCTGCCTATTTTTGGGCTCATGCACTAAAATGAGCTGGAAAATGTAAGGATAGTATGGATAAAACACATATACCATGGCGGGGCCCACAGAGCTTTGACACCAGCTAGCTGTCTGGTGCTGGGGTCACCAGCCAAACCAGGCCCGATGGCAGGTACATTCAAATTCTTACTCTCACAGCATGTGTCGCCCAATGGAACCTACAAGCAGAAGTGGCCCAAATAATCAGAGCAGCCTATCTTCTCGATGCTATGGTGAATGAGCCGTGGTCCAACAAGAATTTAACCATTGAATTCTAGAGTTAATGTGAACCGCTAAAAGTTTTGGGTCAAATTATCAGAGGCTGACCCATTTACAGCAATGCCAAGAACATAGACCATTGTGAGCACCTGATCATCCCTGCATGTGGGCCCAACAAGTGACTCCTTGGAGAATTACTTCTGATTTTAATGTAGAGAATTAAATTGATTGGGACGCAACGATACCTTTTACATGAGGTGATTTCTGTATTACTGATGTAATAAATTGGGCTTGAAAGCTTCTAATATTAGGTGGGCCCACTTCCATCTGCACTATCCACCCTCCACGTGTCGAAGATAGCACTCTGTATGGTAGACTTTGGGCAATAATTACTGACATGGATTCTATATCCATTAAAAGCTTTCGTGGTTAAAGTGGAAAAAAGGGGGAGCGGATTACCTGCCTCTGAAGTCATGGCATTTTTGTGCCTCCTGACTCTATACCATACACGTGGCACATGTATATAATGATCTGATCTATTCATCTTGTAGGATCAACCGTTGATTGGATCTTAATTAAATTTTATTAAGATTGGAACATTGTAACCATGTGATGAATGGGCCCTTCCTCAATTAATGGGAACCGTTGCTTATTCTTGTCTTTTAGTATTCAATTTTAAACCATTAATTAAAGGGCTAGATTTATCCGAACGTTGTTATATTTTCATAATGGCCCATACACCATTAGAGATACAAAATTGACGGTTTTGATCATATCATGCGTACCACATGTCCAAGAATGGCAGGTGCCTTGACTTGAGAGGCACCGGAATCGGCTCCGGCGCAGCGGAAGCGAATTGCCTGTGACCCCGGGGACAGAGTTATTCCTGTGCCGGGGGCTGTGTGGGACCACAGAGATGTCCGTGACAGATCCAATCCGTCCATCTGTTTTGCAAGACCACAATATGACATAAAGTTAAAAATCATGCAGATCTGCTTACTCGCGCGGCGGGGGTGGGGGTGGTTCCGGAAATGAGAAAGGGAGATATTGGAGCAAGAAACAGAAGTTGAATCACGTGGGCCTCATGTGCCATTTTTTTGACGTTTTCCTATTGAAAAAAAAAAAAAAAAAAAAAAAACTTAGCTTGACTTCCCTAACCGCTCATTTGTTATCTTCAGTCGTCTTCCAGTCAGTGGCTAATGGCTAAGATCACTTGATATGTGTGATTTTTGGGACATTGACTATCCATGGTAGGACCCAGTAAAGAAAATGTCTGGATCTTGTACATGGGTACCAAATCTACTACTACATTTTCTTATTGAATAGAAAAAAAAAAAAAAATCATGAATTAATTAGACCTCTTGTAGACTTTTTATAACCGTTCATTTGGAGTCTTCTATATTATTCCAATCAACGGCTAAAACACCTACCAAGTGCCATTTTTGGGTATTGATGGTACCTATATACAGATATCGGATCTCAGCCATTTCCTACTAGAACTGTCAACGGGCCGGGCCTGGGGTAAGTCTCCGCCTGAATTTTGATCTCTTTCGGGCCAGGCTGTCAGGCCCGGCCTAATCAATTTCTGATTTTTCACGCCCATTGACACCCCTGTTTCCTACTACCTACAAAATTCAAATCCCTGTACCCTGCCCCTCACCTACGATCTATTAATGTTTGATTGGACCCCAATTCCATGCCATCCCATGTTTCCACCATCTCAACCATTGATTTTATGGGTCCCATGGTGGATGGCCGCGTCCATAAAAATTTTCCACCAGAAGATTATACATCTTTGATCATTAACCAACAAATAGAAAGTTGAAAATGAACTACCAACTATACACACCAAGGGCAATTTATAGGTGCGCATTTTAAATGTGCAGGATTCAAACAGAATGGGTGTACATATCAAATATATTAGGAAACATTATTGTATCTTATGTGCATTAGACCATCTAACCGCATCAGCCAAACTCATACCGTCATGCTTTCACTGATTTGTAGTTAGTGTGGCCCTCATTCTATCTTTCACTCTCCTAAGCTCTATAATGCAAGGCCTAAGATATCCTGGGACAGGCTCTATATTTTCTAAGCATAGGGTCTATTTATAAAGAGTAATTTAAGATTTTAAAGGAGGCCATTTATTGTTAGATGAGCTCTGTTGATAGTGCACTTTTTCATATGCTTCTTCATACTTGAATTAGCTTCTCTTTAGCTCTTTCAATCTTTGAAGTGTATCTTCATTAGCTCTTATGATCGGCCACCTTACAATGACTTCCTATTGAGAGTGCCGAGGTATATAATGAGAGAGTAGGTTGGTCTAATCTCCTACAATTAATGGTATAGTTGGTTTCAAATGGAGATTTACCTAAATAAACATTTTAGAAGATGATATACAAATGATTTACCCATAGGATTAGTGTCTAACTTTTAGATAATTCAAGAGAACATGTACTTCTTCAAGGTGAGCTTGGAATGCTCATATAGAGTGATGAATCACAAGGAAGATGACATAAAATCCTTGAATTCGAGCCTAAGTAGGAAATTAGGAGTTGTATGCACATGGCCTCTAAAATTCTAAAAAATCCATTCATCTTATAAAAGTCTGAGTGCCCAATTTATAAGAAAAGAGCTCAAACGAATCTTCAATGGCTAGTTGTCAATTTAATCAATTCAAATCGATGGGACAATCGATTCGATTGACAAGTCCCAATTTCTGTTGTTTTGTTATTGAACACTTTTGGTCACTTTTGATCAAATCAACAAGAGTTGTCAATTTGATCGACTTGAATCGATGGAACTGTCGATTTGATCAATAGGCCTCAAATTTTTGTTCATCAAAAGCTCTGAACCTCTACAAGCCTAGCTGAACTTATTCAAATTAAATTCTAAAGTTTGAGATGATAGAGTCAAGATTTTCCTATTAAGTAGTATTATTTAAAAGTAAGTTGTTTTGGAATTAAATGAGAGTCTAGATCTAAGGATACCAATGGCACTTTAATTTACCGTATCCCCATGCCTTAATGTTTTAGATTTTTGTTGCCTTCTTTTTCTAATGGGGCTCAACTGGCTCAAGACACAGATTCATACTATTGATATATCGATGTACGTAGTGTTAAAAACCTCTTAGAGGCCATCAAGTTAATATTTAATTTTTTTCCTTTAATTAACTTTTGGTGACCTGAAGGACAGGTAAGATGGCAAATAAACAACACTGTAGATCCTAAGAAGCTTTCAACAACACGTGTCATTGTCACCACGGCTTCCTGTAGGGGTGGACGGCAGAGATAAAACAAATACATCATGGTGGGCCCCCCCTGCCAGAACCGTCCGTCTCCAGCTAGGTCCTGGAGGGTGTTCTGTCCAATCTGCGCCCGCCTACGTTAACTTCAGCCGAAACATGGCCCATTCATTCGCACGTGTACCACGGTGACATGGCTGAGTCTGCTGACGTCCTCTCCTACCTCTCGTCGCGCGAATCGCTTTAGCATTTCCCGATAAAGAATTAATTGCGCTGCATGCGCATTGCGCACCCTATGCAGCTATACGCCTACAGCATAGACTGTCCTATTCACCAGCTTTAACGATGGTAAGAATAGGCCGTACTGTAGCTCAGTGTAGATGATTTTATCCTCGACTAGAATTATTTAATAATGATTACTCCATCATTTATTCTCCCTTGTCGATAATGACACGTGGCACGCATCGGACCGTTTTTATTTTGACGCCTAGTAAAGGCCGGGCCGTGCTAAGATGCTGTCGGAAAAGACGGGTTGATTGACGCCTCTTTGACGCCTTGTTTTCACCAAATCGTGCCAATTGCATGGGCGGGTTGCTCGAGAACTCTGGAAATTGGGTACAGCCTCCTCCATGTTAAGCTTACGGTGCTGCACCATCTTTCCAGAGACGTGTCATGTTTGCAGGTCATCCGAGCCGTGGAAAATGTGGGTCCCAACATTAGGATCGTCGGTTGAAAAAATCACGTAGATGAACTAATTTGAGGAGTCAGACCATTAAAATCAATGCAGTAGACGGCCAATGATCTGAACCAACATACGGTTTGGCCCACCTTATGAGTGTATCGACCTGATTTATACAGCAGAGGACTCTGGCCACGGACGTCCGTAGTGACCTGACGTGGGGGATCTGACTGGACCACGTACCCACGTCATACTAACGTTGGTGCCGTAAAAGTTCCTAGAGCCGTAAAAGTTCCTAGAGCTACGTCCATGCGGATTTCTGTGCCTGGGAAGCGAGGTGGGCCCACTCTGATGTTTGTGAGAAATCCAACCTGTTTCTCCGTCCTGCCAGCTCATTTTAAGACATGCGATGAAAAATTGAGTCGGATCCAGAACTTGAGTGGGCAACACCAGAGATTGAAACATTGGCACAAATATCTTAGGTTTTTATGTTTTCAGTCCATCCCAATGGGAATGGCCTTATTAACGATTCGGATGGCCTATAAACATTAAGATTAGGGCTGAAAGTTGGGCGGGTTCAACCCGACCGACCTGTGACCGACCCGACATTGGGTTGGGCTTGGGCAAGAAGTATCGAACTCGATCTCGAGCTTGGGCTATGAAAACATCAACCCGATGAAGTTTGAGTTGGGCTTGGGTTGAGGTCTCAGGTTGCCCGACCCAACCCGAACCCGATCTATATACAAGTTACTTATACTTTTATTATACTTTAGTGAAGTAAACTTATAATGTGTACTTGTATTTTAACTTATTTGTTTAGGAAAAGTGAAGTTCTTTACATAAATAAGTACATATATAATTAATAAAGCCATAGCTACAAAAAAATAAGGCGTGTATTGAAACATAATAGAATAATGTAATAACGAAAATATTAGCATGTATCAACCCGACCAACCCGATCAACCCGACCAAGCCCGCTTGGGTTGGGCTTGGGTTGAGAATGCCCAACCCGAGGTTGGGTTGGGTTGGGTTAGGGTTGAGGTATAGGAACCTTGGGTTGGGTTAGGGTTCGGCACCAACCCGGCCCAACCCGCCCGACTTTCAGCCCTAATTAAGATGGAGCCCAAGGAAGTTTTAACTATAGGCACTTCCTTTCTTAGCTTTTCATCTCATGTGGCCAGATTTGCCTTTTTTTGTCTCGTGTCCTTAAAAAAAAAAAACAAAAAACAAACAAAATGGATGGAGAGAGTGGATTTCCCACAAACATTACAGTGGCCCCGCCTCACT
Organism: Liriodendron chinense; assembly: GCA_003013855.2. Lineage (NCBI taxonomy): Eukaryota > Viridiplantae > Streptophyta > Magnoliopsida > Magnoliales > Magnoliaceae > Liriodendron > Liriodendron chinense. Next base: position 3,675,501 of record PVNU02000637.1, on the reverse strand, counting down.
TCCTAGCACAGGAACTTTCCACAAAAGGCTTTTGGAGAAAATCGCATCCGGCCATCATATGTTATCCATTCATTTTGCCACCTCATTTTAGGCATGAGCCCAAAAATGAGGTTGATTAAATCTCAAGTAGACCACACGATGATTGAACATCCACCATTAGAAACTTTTTGGGCCACAAAAGTTTTGGATCGAGTTGATATTTAAGTTGTTTTCCCTTCATGGAGGTCGTGTGACCTAATCAACAGGTTGGATGGTAAAGAAACATTATAATAGACGCTAGGGAGTTTTTAATAATGGGCATTTAGTTGCCAGTGATTTCTAATTAAGTAATGGTGTGGTCTACTTGAGATTTGGATCTACTTCAATTTTAGGCTTATGCCGTAAAATGATTTGGAAAAATGGATGGGTGTGGTCTACTTGAGATTTGAATCTGCATTTTTTCTTTTTTCTTTTTTGCTCATGCCCTGAAATGATTTGGAAAAATTGATGGACAATGAGGATGAAACACACACATCATGGCTTTTTTTTTTTTTTTTAAAGAAGAGGCGGGGCGAGACGACCTCATATTAATGTTAGAAGGGAACGAAAGGAACAAGAGAACTCGAGCTGGTCCACAAAAAGATTGGACCACGTCTATCATAAAATTGACTCTTACACAAGATGATCCATCAACTCAGCTCAACAAAAACATACAAAGGCAAAACTAGTCCTTTCCCTTCCTTATAGCTCCTACCGTCGCATTGTCCAAGGTAAGCAAGCCCCAAATCATAGCCGAAATCTCCACTCTAGTAAGGAAAATTCTATCCGAGGTACCTCCACTCCCCATTTTGGCAAGAGCATCCACCACTCCATTAGCTTCCCTCAAGGTATAAGAAAACTTGATATTCATATATCAACGCAATCTTCCAATTTCGCCTATCCTACGTCAGATGTTCCAAGGGCATGGACTATTGATAAACAGGTTTGAGGCTGCTTCCACTATCACTTTAGAGTCTAATTCAACTAAGATATTAAAAAAGCCCATTTCTTGGCACAATTGAATATCGTTTACCACCACCTAAGCTTCTACCACTATATTAGAGACTAGCCCATAAGACTTATGAAAGGCAAAAGGGACTTTGCCGTGATGGTTGTTGCATACCCCTTCTCCTCCGCCTTCACCTAGGTTCCCTCAAGAGGAACCGTCAATATTGAGCTTAACCCAACCAACCCTAGTCTGATCCAACGCACTATGCTAGCAGTTCCTCCATTCTCGGCTGGATAGAAAGATATGCCAAGGGCATGTTGTAGACACCCCACCCTCAACTGACAAGTTGATCAAAGCTAGATGATTTAGATGGACGATCGTAACACTAAACCTAACCCCCTAAAACCTAAACCATAAACCTAGTTCAAATACTAATCCAAGTCAAAACCTTGAGCCGAGTTACACCCAAACATAATCCAAAAACCCAGGAACCTTAGGAGTCTTGAAACCCAACTAGCAGAGTCAACCTACTAAGTCATGCTAAGTCGACTCGTTGGTCAAAATCCAACCAACCCACCTAGTCAATTGGACTACTCGACATGAAACAGTGAGGGTTAAAGATTCGATTCCACGTTTGGTTCCACGATTCGGTTATGTGGTCTGATTCCACTGTTCGGTTCTACGATCCGGTTCATGGTCTAGTTCAGTTCGATAGAACCCCAAATCAAGACCTGAACCAAACTAACCAGTTCTTTGATTTTCAAAACTGGAACTAATGCACTTTAGAATCGGACCAAACTAAATCGACCTAACCGATTCTTGTTTGATTGATAGGTTCTACCTGTTCCGTGTGCACCCTACACGGGGGAGATAGCAAACAAACTAACTTAAAGCACTCAAAGCTCCCACATGTATTTGGAAGCCACTCTGCCAAAGCAGGGGAAGCCAGGGGCTAGTGCGATGGATCAATCGTCGCCTGCCATGTGGCACTCCCCCTCCTTCAACAGAGCACCTCTAAAGCATGCGAGGCTCTACAATATGTGTTCGATTCCTTTTTTCTTGTGGTGTGGTCCAATTGAGCTTTAGATTTGTCTCATATTTTGTCTAATGCTCTAAACTCAATTGGCATAATGGGTGGACGATGTGGATAAGCCACATAAATCAGGGTGGGCCCCAAATATATTTCACAGCCTCCTCTATTTTAATGTTCAAAAAGTAAGTCATCAAATCAAGCATCGGGAATGATGCAGTAATTACTTAAGGATATAATTATTACCCATTTTCAATGAATTTATGGAGGATTTGAAAAATCAAACAAGCCCAAAAGACAAGTGGTGTGCTCCCACATTTCTTTAAAAAAAAAAATCAAATCGAGCATCAGGAATGATGCAGTAATTACTTAAGGATATAATTATTACCCATTTTCAATGGATTTATGGAGGATTTGAAAAATCAAACAAGTCTTAAAGGCAAGTGGTGTGCTCCCACATTTCTTTAAAAAAAAAAATCAAGTCTACAATAGAATCACGAAGAATATGCCTACAAGATATAGTGAATCTTATACTCTTTAATCGATCTTTAACTCCGCAGTGCTAATCAATTAACCCCAAATGAATAGTATCGAATATAATTAGAATCTCACAAGTATGTGCCCTGCCTCTAAAATAGCAAAAAAGAGGACTTAAAGCAACAAAACTAAATAATAATAATAATAATAATAATAATAATAATAATAATAATAATAAATGCTTGTAAAGAGGGTTTTAACTTTTAATTATAAAAAAGTGCAACTATAGAGAAAAATCAAATGTTATAACCAACTTATACCCTCCTTATATTACTATTTTGTTGTCTATGTTAGTGCACTTCTCCGTGGCATACTAGTGCACCTTGTTTGTCAATCACTTACAGCTAGTGAGTCTTGTGTCGGTTGAGCCCAAAGAAGACGAAGAACGAAGACTCAAGATGTCCAGCCGCATCAAGGAAGAAGATTCAGGTATATGAGATGCCTTGGTGCCCTAACCTCGACCAAAACCCATCCCCTGTGTACTCTTGATGACCTTGACCATATTTAGAACCATTTTGTCATCATAGTGTGGCCCTAGGTGTCCCAAAAGAACACCCACACCTTGGCCAATATGGTTGTGCTGAAGAATGCATGGGATTGCAAAGTGCAGGGCTGAACCCAGGCCTGTCCGACCGGTCTAGACCGGTCGGACAGACCAAACAGCAAGGGCTGTGTGTGCAGACTAGTGGACCGACCGGTCATGACCGGTCGGCCCTCGCAAATGAAGAAGATCAGCAAGCACTGCCGACCGGTCATGACCGGTCGGCCTGGGAAATCTTCAGCCATCCAGCAAAGAGGTCCGACCGGTCACGACCGGTCGGCCTGGTGGCTTAGGCTGTCCAGTGAGGGGGTCCGACCGATCATGACCGGTCGGCCCATATATGTGGCCTTTGCAATTCTTGTCCTTCCAACAGGGGACTCCGACCGGTCGTGACCGGTCGGGTCAGGTCGGCATAGAGCCGTTTTTTGACCGTTGGGGCTTCATTTGCCTATATATGGGGCTCCGTTTTTTGTCATTGTAAGAGGGATTCTTGAGGGAGAAAAGCCACCATTGAAGGAGATCATTTGAGGCTTAATCCTTGACCTATGCAAGGCATCTTCCTTGTGCTTCAACACAAGATTAGAGCATTCCAAGCTCATGAAGAAGATGACCTTCATCCCCTCTTGATCTCTAGAGTTAGGAAGCTTCTTGATTGGAAAATCCTTGTCCTAAACTCGAAGATGAGATCGTTGTAGGTAAGAGACTCTAGGAAACCCATTCCCACTATGTTGTAGAGTTCTCAAACCTATCCTCCTAGCACCTTGGGCTTTTCAAGGCATCGCATGCAAGGTGTTTGATCGAATGTGGCTGAGGCATTGGCAACGCAACAGCGGCACGATCGAGGGAGCAAAGGGAAGCTGATTGAAGCACGGGAGAGCAAAGATCAAGCAACCCTATACGGCGCTAAACAAGGGGCTCATCCGACAAGTAAGTTGTCTCATTTGAGAGTCCATTTTAGAGTTTGTTTGTCAACTCGCCTTAGGGACGTTAGCCGTTCCTTGGCCCGTCAGCCGGGCCTAAACTAAGTCTCCAAGGGGGAGCCTCCGACACGGGAGTAAACGTGCGATAAGGTTGAGAGTTAGCCTATGTCTAAAACTCCGGATACGGTTGAGAGGTGAACCGATAAAACCTCCGTGTTAAGGTTGAGAGGTGAACCTCATTTAAAACCTCCGATAGTGAATGCCGGTGTGCTCAAAGGGGTTGAGTACTTGAACCGGGAGTGGAGTAGACACGTAGTCGAACCACTATACATCCTTGTGTTTGTGATTGTCATTGAGCACATTGATATCTTTGCATTGTTAGTTTAATTGCTTAATTATGAATGATTGATATGAATGCATGCTAGGCACTTTTTAGGCATCCTTACACAAGATGTACCTTCACTACTTGTGTAGACTTGAGCTCATTAATCCAATCTCATAAGTCTACACAAGGTGCATAGGTTAGTAGCTTAATTCGTTGAATCATTTTCTTACCTATGCATGCTTAGACTAGGTTTGGTTATTGCTTAACTCTTGCTAGTCTTGTGATTGGACCCACCAAGGCTTGGAAGCCAAGGTGTTCTTGCTTACCTAGCTTAAACTTGTTGAATTGTATAAGTAGGCGAAAAGAATTTTAAAAAGGTCCTATTCACCCCCCCTCTAGGTCCATAGACATATCTCCGAGTATCTCTACAAGCGGTAAAACCGCAATTTCAATTGGTATCAGAGAGGGTTTCTCTTTAAGGGCTTAATTGCCTAGAGATAGATCCAAAAGAGAAACTTGAAAATATGTCTAGAGAGGACTCTTCATCCGTCTCTAAGCCTCCTTTCTTTGATGGGTCAAATTATCCATACTGGAAAGCCCGAATGCGCATCTTCTTGGAATCCATTGATTCGGATGTGAGGGATATGGTTGATTTTGGATATGAACCCCCAACGGTCACTATCTCTAAGGAAGGTGAGCCGAATGTTATCAGGCCAAAAGACAAGGCATTGTGGACTGCTCATGAAAAAGCTCAATGTATTAATAATGCCAAAGGCCTGAATGCCATATTTTGTTCAGTATCAAGAGAAGAATTTGGTCGGATCCAAAACTGCACTACCAGTAAACAAGCATGGGATATTCTTGAAGTTACCCGTGAAGGAACAAATGTTGTTAAAAATTCCAAACTCCAGCGCCTCTCCACTCTATTTGAAAATATTACTATGGAGGAGGATGAAACGTTTACTGAATTTTATACCAAGCTGAACAAAATCACTAATGATATGTGGGGCTTAGGGGATCCGGTTCCGGAACATAGGCTTTGTAGGAAAATCCTGAGATCTCTTCCGGATCGGTTCTCTTCTAAAGTCACCACCATTGAAGAGTGTAGGGATCTTAATACCATGAAAGTTGAAGAACTCATAGGTTCCCTACAAACCTTTGAGCTTGGCTTTAAAGCCCCCTCTAGAAGGAAAAACATCGCCTTCAAGTCCTCTCACAAACATAAGAAGATCCAAAGTGAGTCAGAGGACGATAGCGATGATGAGGATGATGAGGAAGAAAAATTGAACAAAAAATTCAAGAGATTCCTCAAATTTGATAGAGGGAATAGCCGTGACAAGAAGGACAAGAAGGGTGATAAACGTACAGGAAAATCATCCACACCTTCATCTGTCCGTTGTTACGGTTGCGGTCGTCGCGGCCATATTGCCCCGGAATGTCCGGAAGGGCCTAAACCGAAAGGAAAAAAGGCAATGGCTGCTACTTGGGATGATACGGAGGAGTCCGAATCTGATGATGAAAGCCAACATAAAGATCTTGCTCTCTCGGCCTCCATCACGACCCCTCTACCAGATTATCTAAGAGGGGATCCCAACCGCTATCCTTTCTAGGAGGAGAAGGAGTTTCCAACCCCTCACCTCATGCTATATTCTATGAGGGTGTTGAGGAATTTTGCTACCCTTTGGCTTTTCAAACTTATCATGGTTAGTGAGGGTAGCTAATTATGCTTTTATTGGTGAAACTGAGGATTTCAGCCTCATTTCTGTGTATATGGGCAAATCAGAGGATTCAAGCCTCATTCGCCCAAATTTTGATGATTTAGCTTTGCTTTTATTGTTACATTTGCTTGCTAGATTGTCATCTTGCTTAGATTAGCTAACCATCTTGAGTTTTATGCTTCATGTATGCTAATCTTTGCTTAGTATTGGTCTTGATATACCATAGGGGAGGTTGGTTGATTGGGCTATAAGCCCTTTGTGCTTCATTGCAAATGTATGTTCTTGACCAATATTGCATGATTACCTATGCTTAGACAGTTATATCTTCCTGTTAATCATGTTTCTTAGCATGCTCCATGTATTAATGATTCATGCACCCCACACTCTCCGTTTTAGCATGTGCTTATAGTTATAACTGCGACACACTATCTTCTCTTACCTTAACCTTATTGGCATATCATTAAGGGGGAGAGAATAGTTTGTCAATTGCTAACAAAAAGGGGGAGAAAGATCAAATCCCACCAAAACTAGTTTGCTTTGTTTTGTGATGCAGGGATTGACAGGTTGTGGGGGAGCAAACTGAAGAGGAGCAGCTTAGTTTAGGCATGTCAAGAGTCCTGTAATTTATGCTTTATCATTATAATATCTTGAACATGTAATTTGTTTTGGTAGGTTAAGTTTTTGTAAGTAATTGACAAAGGGGGAGATTGTTAGTGCACTTCTCCGTGGCATACTAGTGCACCTTGTTTGTCAATCACTTACAGCTAGTGAGTCTTGTGTCGGTTGAGCCCAAAGAAGACGAAGAACGAAGACTCAAGATGTCCAGCCGCATCAAGGAAGAAGATTCAGGTATATGAGATGCCTTGGTGCCCTAACCTCGACCAAAACCCATCCCCTGTGTACTCTTGATGACCTTGACCATATTTAGAACCATTTTGTCATCATAGTGTGGCCCTAGTGTCCCAAAAGAACACCCACACCTTGGCCAATATGGTTGTGCTGAAGAATGCATGGGATTGCAAAGTGCAGGGCTGAACCCAGGCCTGTCCGACCGGTCTAGACCGGTCGGACAGACCAAACAGCAAGGGCTGTGTGTGCAGACTAGTGGACCGACCGGTCATGACCGGTCGGCCCTCGCAAATGAAGAAGATTAGCAAGCACTGCCGACCGGTCATGACCGGTCGACCTGGGAAATCTTCAGCCATCCAGCAAAGAGGTCCGACCGGTCACGACCGGTCGGCCTGGTGGCTTAGGCTGTCCAGTGAGGGGGTCCGACCGGTCATGACCGGTCGGCCCATATATGTGGCCTTTGCAATTCTTGTCCTTCCAACAGGGGACTCCGACCGGTCGTGACCGGTCGGGTCAGGTCGGCATAGAGCCGTTTTTTGACCGTTGGGGCTTCATTTGCCTATATATGGGGCTCCGTTTTTTGTCATTGTAAGAGGAATTCTTGAGGGAGAAAAGCCACCATTGAAGGAGATCATTTGAGGCTTAATCCTTGACCTATGCAAGGCATCTTCCTTGTGCTTCAACACAAGATTAGAGCATTCCAAGCTCATGAAGAAGATGACCTTCATCCCCTCTTGATCTCTAGAGTTAGGAAGCTTCTTGATTGGCAAATCCTTGTCCTAAACTCGAAGATGAGATCGTTGTAGGTAAGAGACTCTAGGAAACCCATTCCCACTATGTTGTAGAGTTCTTAAACCTATCCTCCTAGCACCTTGGGCTTTTCAAGGCATCGCATGCAAGGTGTTTGATCGAATGTGGCTGAGGCATTGGCAACGCAACGGCGGCACGATCGAGGGAGCAAAGGGAAGCTGATTGAAGCACGGGAGAGCAAAGATCAAGCAACCCTATACGGCGCTAAACAAGGGGCTCATCCGACAAGTAAGTTGTCTCATTTGAGAGTCCATTTTAGAGTTTGTTTGTCAACTCGCCTTAGGGACGTTAGCCGTTCCTTGGCCCGTCAGCCGGGCCTAAACTAAGTCTCCAAGGGGGAGCCTCCGACACGGGAGTAAACGTGCGATAAGGTTGAGAGTTAGCCTATGTCTAAAACTCCGGATACGGTTGAGAGGTGAACCGATAAAACCTCCGTGTTAAGGTTGAGAGGTGAACCTCATTTAAAACCTCCGATAGTGAATGCCGGTGTGCTCAAAGGGGTTGAGTACTTGAACCGGGAGTGGAGTAGACACGTAGTCGAACCACTATACATCCTTGTGTTTGTGATTGTCATTGAGCACATTGATATCTTTGCATTGTTAGTTTAATTGCTTAATTATGAATGATTGATATGAATGCATGCTAGGCACTTTTTAGGCATCCTTGCACAAGATGTACCTTCACTACTTGTGTAGACTTGAGCTCATTAATCCAATCTCATAAGTCTACACAAGGTGCATAGGTTAGTAGCTTAATTAGTTGAATCATTTTCTTACCTATGCATGCTTAGACTAGGTTTGGTTATTGCTTAACTCTTGCTAGTCTTGTGATTGGACCCACCAAGGCTTGGAAGCCAAGGTGTTCTTGCTTACCTAGCTTAAACTTGTTGAATTGTATAAGTAGGCGAAAAGAATTTTAAAAAGGTCCTATTCACCCCCCCTCTAGGTCCATAGACATATCTCCGAGTATCTCTACCAGCGGTAAAACCGCAATTTCAGTCTATTGATAAGTGTTTTCATACAAAGCAAAGTTCTACATCACAACTATCATGTTGACCAAGTTCCCTCCTCTAAACTTAATGTATATGTGCACTCACTTGATGGTTATACTCCGGATATTTGATATATTAGAGTTCAATAGTGCAAAATATCTAATGAATGTTCCAGGCCGGTCACATTTTTCTCATATAAGTGTGATATGTATGATCAGTCGGCCAATATTCTCTTAGATCATGTGTATACCGGATTGCACTCTCGCACGCAGGGTCCACTATGTTTTCTTTGGCTTGCGTTTGCGTTTAGTTTTGTCTGTGGGGTGCACTGTTACAATGATTGGCTTCCTTGGCTTGCTTGCCTTGGTTATGCAAAATCTTTTCAAGAACAACCGAGCAACGTTATTGGACTCAGTATATTGGACGGAGTCACTACCAGTCGAAAAGAGGCTCAGAATCCACGATCGGCCAGAACCCGTGAAAACACCAGAATACCGAGGGTATTTCGAAGAACCCTTGGTCTCAAAATAACTCCAATTTGAATAAGTTGGCCTGCGCCGTAGATTCTGGGTAAGGGTCGTGGTTACGACAGGGGAAGGTGTTAGACACCCCCTGGCCTCCCGTGCAACGCACGATCTCTACTTTACGGGGCTTAACGATTTATGGAGGAATTCTGAAGAGTACTCAAACCTACAAGATTAGGCCATACTTCACAAGCTTTTTAGGGCCCAGGTAGTCAAAATAATAAAAGCAACAGTAATATAATAGGGTTAAGCCAAACTACACAGGCTTTTTAGGGCGCGGGTTGGCAAAATGTTAAAGAAAGAAAAATAAGATAAAAGTATGAGTGGGTGTAAACGTGTTAGAAGTGTAGGGAATGTGTGGAGTGGAATACGGTTTGATTTTTTAGATTTGAGAGGAAAACGGGGAAGTCAGACACTCTTTACAAGGAAAGAGATGGTTAGGCGTCCCTGCCTTCGAACCTACTCGTGGATTTCAGCGCTTGCAGTGGCTTTTGACTTGTCAGTTAAAAGAAGCAAAATCAGAAAAGAGACAAAAGGAGATGGTGGTAGATAGTAGGTGAATCAGAGTGTCACAGTTCCGGCCTCTATCAGGTTTCTAGGAACTCAAGATTATAACAGGTGATGCCGGCTCTCAGTGTCTGTAAGTTTGGTTGTGACACTGGAGTGTTGGTCGTCGATTAGGCAAAGTTTCTTGGCAACTCTCTGTCTCTCTGATCACTTTAAGAAACCAATCACCATTGCTCTTTCTTTCCCTCTCTCCACGTCTGTCCTCTCCTCGTTTATTTGATCCGAGCAACTTAAATAGAGGCCCATCCTTTGGTATGTTGCGTCTGATGCAAAGCGGGCCATACATCGCAGGCAACCATCGAATTATGATTGGATGACCGAACGGCGAGAGACAGATGGCAAGGATCTGAAATTTCACTGAATTCGGATGCATTTACTAGGTAACCGCATCCATGGATGCAGTTACTGAGCAAACGCATCCGAAATTAAAAAAAATCATTTATATTTTTGTCTCATGAGAACCCTCAAGATCATACTCCATCATATCAGTTCTCACTACTACGCCTTTTTTCTTATCAATCCATACTGATGGATAGCCTCAGGGCGTTGTTTAAGCTAACAACTGCCATCGCTGAGACCCGCAATAAGTAGGGCCGAGCGTACGGAGGTGGGGATGTCGACACGTTAACGTGTCCCCGTCCACAAGGGCCACATCCATGGATGCAGAATACTTAGTCACTGCATCCACGAATGCAGTACCCCAGGTGGGGTGTCTACAGATCATTAATATGTGTACCATCAAAAAGTGGGAACCAAGCATAGTTCGATACGGGCAGCTCAACCCAATGTGCAACCAAGTTGAGTTGACTTAAAGTCTCGACCATGTCTTTATTTAAATCGATTTAAGAATTAAAATTAGATATATTAACATAATAAATTTCTAATTTCCACATATAAGTAATAAAAATATTTTAAATTGACATTTAAGGGCCCATTTGGATACCACTAAATAAGTTACTTTTTCCTACTTTCAACACTCGATGAGTAACTTATTTGAGATAAGTAAGTTTGGTTTATGATCAATTATAAGTAGCTTTTTTATTTAAAGTTACTTAATCACTTTAGTTTAATAAGTAGAAATTAAGATAAGCTACTTAAGGTATAAGTATCTTAACTAACTTACGATCCAAATGCCCCCAAAAGACATGTGATTCATTGATTTAGAGCCTCTCTTCCTTAAAACGGGATATAGCTCCTATCCCCCTCTTTGCTCCCTTTGTTATTTAAAAAAAAAAAAAGGACAATTTGATTAGGCACAAGTGAAATGTTGAGTTTTTTTTTAACACACGCACTCACACCCCACACACACTCACGGGCTCACACCACAGTGGGATTTCACCACAATGGGTACTCAAACCCATGACCTCGGGTTGAAACTCTTGTGAGTCTACCACTAGGGCATGAATAAAGACCCAAGTGACATGTTGAGTTGACTAGATATTAATCAGGACACTGAATTTTTTAAATATGGGATTGGGGCTGCATGGACTCGAGTTTTTTTTTTTTACACTCATGCAATTTTTTTAGTGTGTATTGAAGTGAATTGAATACCCACTTTACTGGTGTTTAGGCTATTTTTAAAGGAAAAAAAAAAAAAAGCTTTTCAATGCTTTTTCACAGTGCACCACAAGATCAGCTCTTGCACTCGAACTATTGCCCATATATATATATATATATATATATATATATATATATATATATATATATATATATATATAGGTGTGTAACACCCCTTACAAACATGGTTTCAAGAAAATAGGAACCGTTCCATGAGAGTTTTATTTCTCATCTATTTAAACCATGTGAACTAAGTTTAAATCCTATTATAAAATCTTTTAAGGGCCTGTTTGGATTAGTAGAATCCAAAAGGTAAATTTGGAAAGTAACATGCTTCATATGAGAAAATTTGTGAAGAAGGAAATGTGTGCAAAAGAATCCTAAAAGGGGTTGTTTGTTTTAGTTTTCGTGATTTTTACAAAATTAGGGGGAAAAAAATGTGGCAATATAAATTATGAAGTTTTTTTTTTGGGAAAAAAAACCTTTTTGGAGGAAATCGAAGGAATGAAAAATAGTTTTCCATTGTTACTCTCTTGTTGCAATAGATTAAAAAAAAAATTACACATGTAGAATTCCACCCATCCAAACAAAGCCTAAAGGAAAATTTATGACATAGGGAGGACGTGGTAGGTCGATCACCGTCTCCCTAACTGATTGTTTCTCGAATCCACGAGAAGAAATAAAATAATAAAAAGAGAAAATTAATTCCGAATAATTTTCTTTTTGATAAATTGAATGAATAGAAACGGAAGTACAATGCATATAAATAGGAAACTAAACCCTAGTTAAAATACCAGACTCCAACTCAAACTCAAACTCCTAGAAAACGCAACTTACTATAAATAGTAAACTTATTATTTATTGAAGTCGTTCAATCTTGCTAAAACTTTTGGTTTTTGGCCAAAAATAGAAAGTTATCAAACGGGCCCAACCATGTTGTTCTACTAAATATTTTAAGCCCTCTTCATGTTGGGCACTAACTTTAAAACCCTACAGATCCAAAGTTATGATCGAATTAAAACTTACTATAAATAGTAAAACTGAAAATAAACTTGCCTAATGACTGTTGATACGGTCGAATCTAACGATTCTGGCATGGGCAACCCGGCGTAGCGGGGTTGGGTGGCTAAAGTAGCTCGAGCTACCCAAAAATGATATATTATATGTCTAGAAATTCATTCTGGATTGCGAGATACTACCGGTTTACGATCCGAATCACTTTCGACCCCGACCGATCTTCTTTTGGTCCATCTGGGCCATGAAATAATCAACAACCCGTTCTACATCAATTTATAAAGAGATTGTAAATATAAACATTAAGACCTTGTTTGATAAATGCCTAAAAATGAGTTGATCTCATTTTAATTATCAGTAATTATTTATTAGAGATCTAATAAGGAAACTGAAACAAACTCATTTTTAGGGGTTCATTAAACATTCCACCAAACAGTCAAGGCCTAAAATATTTTAATACAAAAATAAAACCAATTTGTTTTTACAATGGAACAACTTCCAACATAACATCCCTTTTGTTTGATGGATAACCCCAAAAGAATTTTTATTGCTGAGGATTCCCAAAAGGTTATCTGATTTTTTTACCTCATAAAGGAAATAGAGGACAGGACTGACTATTTACACCAACACATTCATTTTCTAACTCTAGAATAGCAAAATTACAAAAGATTACTGTTTTAGCTTCAAAAATGAAAAACCAGGTGCATGAATGTGAATGGTGTGGATAATAATATCAGTTTTTACTGAAAGAGAGAAACAATGGAGAAAAAGAAAAGGGGAGAGAGACTCGCGGTTTTCCCTCTCATAATACAAAAACCTACACAGCATGTGCGAGAATCGCGCGGGAGCCAACGGTTTTATTCTTCGGTGGGAGGAAGGAAGGAAAAGGAGCGGAGAATATTGGCATGAACAAACAGCATATACAAGGATAGGATACAATATCAGCCGTCCTTTCCCACCTACTTTCCACGTGTCACTTGCATATGACATGTCCACATCATCCTCTATCCCCTCTCTCTCTCTCTCTCTCTCTCTCTCTGTGGCAAGTCTCACCAGCACCAGTCAAAGAAAAACCAGCCGGTCAGTCCGGACAGGGGGCCCACACGACAGGCAGAGAGCGCGGGAAACGAGGGGGTGTGCAGTAAAAATGATTTTGCACTCCATTGCTTTATGATTGACGGGCTATTTCCTCTGTAGAGAGAGGCTGACTGGGTCAGATGACGCGTCAGCGCTGTGGGCAGATGCTGCTGCCCGTCTTTTCACGTCCGCGGGCAGAGCGGGCAGGGTCTGTGGCTTGATGGCGACGAGACGGGGACGGGCAGCGGGTCGTTGTCTGCCCGGCATTCAAGGCGCGGTCTGTGGGGATTTTTTTTTTTTAGCCTCCCAACAGCACTCGCGCAACTGAGCTTCTTCCCTCTGTACTCGCGCGCGCTTGAATGGGACACGTGTGAGGTCCCAAGCCGGTCCATGGGTTGGGCTCCACCCTTTTGCTACCTTTTCAGAGACAGTCCAAATCCTGCAATCGTAACTTTAACAGCTAGTTCTTGGACCGTGCTACAATAATCCAAACCGTTTATACGATGGGGCCAACCATGGATGACGTATGTTCAGAAAAACTTTCAAATTGAAATATTTAACAGGGACAATGTTCATTATTTTGTGGACCATTGATATTATTTATTTTATCTAAATTATTCTCCAAGAAAATGCTCGATACTCTTAGTGGATGTGACAAATGATCCACAAGCACTTAGAAATTACTCAAAAGAATAGAGTACAAGCCAAATTTAGGAGGTGTTTGCTTTTTCATTAACACGTGTAACTTTAGATAAATAAATCATGATTATTTATCAATGTAATTATAGCATTAGTATTAAGGTTGACATTGACTATGAGCTTGTTAGCTATGCTTTAGATTTCATAGCATTAAATCCGTACAATTTCTACATATAAAAAATTATGGAGCCTACCATGTTGCTTGTATCTTATCCACATCGTCAATCTGCTTTGCCAGCTCATTTTAGTGCATGAGCAAAACAATAAAGCAAACTTGAAGCTCAAGCGTACCACACCATAGGACACGATGGGAATAGTACACAGTCATTTACCCCTTTATTTCATGTGGTGTGGTCCACTTGAGTTTCTAATTTGCCTTATATTGGGTCCCAATTTTAGTGAATTTAGTTTGAGTCAATGTATACCACATGCATGATATATGCATCCCCGCATATTAACCATGGCACATTCCATGAATATCATATAAACAGCTTGTGCTGTCAGCAGCGTGGATGTTCACCCCTAACTGATGTTCACCACTAATGTGTTTCGAGATTGAGACCCATTGTTGCAACTCTACAAAGTCTACCAATGAGGCAATGATCATTTGAAACATGACATTAACACAACAGTTAAAGAACATCACAATAACCAAAAAATACATGGTGGAATGTGCCCTGAGTTGCATACCCCAATTAGATGAGAACAAATGGGATCCTAGATTGACGAGTGGCCTAAATAGTCTACACGTGTCCCAATTTCACACGAGTACTCATAAGGTCTTAGAAAATTGCAGTCGCGCGAATGTTATGGGAATTTGGAACATTGGGAATAGAGAATTTGGATGGATACATGGATGGATGGATGCATAGATGTATATGGCGATGTATGAATTTCGTTCGCCCGAGATGGGTGCGTCGTTTTTTTCTTATTTGTTTTTGGTTGATACAGGAAGATGGGCGTGTCGTTTCGTCGCTTTTGCTTTTTGGATGTACGGGATCTGTGTCACATGCAGTGCCCCTTGATGTGACCTTACTATGTAAGTTTTGTCAGCGATTATGATTTTATGATTTTCAGTACTTTTTAGTATAGACTGTGGGCCCACCCTTTGATGAGTTATGGGTCCCACCCCTTCATCTCCCACCGTTCCTTGATCAACTATTCGTGGGTAAGAGGCTATTGAGGTGAATGGTCTACGTAGTGCATGGATGGAGGGCTCTTTTGCTGATGTGGTTTTGAGGATGTGAGATCTAGGACGTCCATCATGTGGGTCCCTCAGAGTTCGCTCAACACGTGCATGTTGAGTGCATACCGTTGGTTATGGGTCTTTTTACTGTCTGTCTTTTGGGTACACATGTGGCCCACTTCATTAGAAGAACCAGAATTTCGGGCCAAGGAGCATTTGCTTTGTAAGTCCACACGGTGGATATGGATGTAAGACAAAAAAGCAATCAGATTGGTTGTCTTGGGTTTTATTTAGTGGGTATTAGTCATTTCTTGGACGGACTAATCCATGTCCTAAAACCTGCATTCACCAAGTGGGCCATAGTTTAGAAAACAGTAGAAAACAATAGCCAATGGATTAGCACAATGTACATTCTCGGCCCACTTGATGAATGGATCAGTCTGATTTTTGTACAGAAGAATCACCAAGGTGGAGCGGACCTTTCCATCGCCTTTTTGTTGCATTCAGACTGTTGGATCAAAAGATAAGATTAATATTTATTGGATATCCCTGCACACTGGGCTTTGGCCGGACTAGTAAATAGCCTAGACCCAGAGCTAGCACTAGTATGCTGAGACGCGGACAAGTCTGATATGACTAGTCCGAGTCGACTCAGATTCAGCACTGGCCAATCCAGTTCAAATACCAAAAGCCTCCCCTCAAGTTGCCCCTTAATGTGGGACTCGGGCCAATCACCCAC
Organism: Liriodendron chinense; assembly: GCA_003013855.2. Classification (NCBI taxonomy): domain Eukaryota; kingdom Viridiplantae; phylum Streptophyta; class Magnoliopsida; order Magnoliales; family Magnoliaceae; genus Liriodendron; species Liriodendron chinense. Next base: position 3,659,450 of record PVNU02000637.1, on the reverse strand, counting down.
TGACTCGAGACCATCCGAGTCACCGAGTCTGAAAACCAAGGGCCCTTTGGATTCTCATTTTAGGGGGGGATGGGCTCGGCCTAAACAGGCCTGCCTAGCTTGGCCCATAACTCTGAAATGGATTTCTCTTTTCCTAATTGAAGGAAAAATAGATTTTCTTTTCAGCACAATGGGACGTGGACCTACATATTCTACTGGATCAGACGTGGGGCCCGATTCACTTGATCAGAACTTGGGTGGGCCTAAACAGGAGAACCTGACATGGCCCATTACTATGAAGTTGCAACCAAACGCCCGGACCGGTTTAGAACCTAACTTGGCATGCGCCACACGTGTTTTCCAGTCCAGCAGCTGAAACCAGACTAGTTTTCACTTGGGTGGCATTAGGTTTAGTACCCATTTCATAGGCCACCATGCAAAAATCCCATCGGGACAATTCAAACCATCTGGTCAATAGCCTTATATAAAATGGACGGTCCAAGTCGTTCAGAGGAAATCAAATTCATTCAACCGTTTAAGGGTCCCATCATTGATTACTTATGGTTTCAAAGAATTTACTTTTACCAGAGAATCCTAACCATCTCATCCATTGCTTGGAAAATGGACGGCCATGGAAAAGAAGGCTGACTTACGGATCAGATCATGTGGTTGGTGTGACTTTTGCATGGTCACCCCATCGTGGTGGACCAAATAAACAGTCCAAATCAGTCTATCAGACTGTCCAATTGTACCAATTGGACTATGAAAACTATAAGTTATAGTGGTCTTGGAGCATCAGATCATCCCTTAGAAGATACATTACACAATATAATTTGATAGAAGTAATTAAGAGTTAATAGAAAACCATAGAAAAAGTAGATTTGAATCGACTCTGAAAATGAAAACAAAAAACTGGATTTTTTTTATTTTTTTTCAAGGTGGTAATTAGCCAGTATCTGTTTGGAGGATGAGGATTGCGTCTTGCCCCACCAGGACGGACTTGGTCCTGGCAGGGGCTCTGTGGGGCCATGGGTTTTGTCCACGCTGTCCATCCATTTTGGCAGGTCATTTTGGGGCATGAGACCAAAATGAGGCAGATCCAAGGCTCAAGTGGACCATAGTGGGGATTGAACACAGGCAATAAAAACTTCTTGGAGCTGCAGAAGTTTTGAGCAAGCTTTTATTTCTATTTTCCCTTTATCCAGGTTTACTTAACCTTATGAATAAGTTGGATAGCAAGTAAACATTTATCACCGTTGCTTCCCGTGGTGTGGTCCACTTGAGCGTCGGATCTACCTCATTTTTTGGCACGTGCCTTAAAATAATCCGGAAAAATAGGATGGACACCATGGATAAAACACATACATCACAGTGGGCCCAACAGAACCCCTTTCAAGACAGACGCAATCCGTGTCCTGTTTGGATGCCAAGAGCCAAATAGCTTTTAAAGATGGAAAGGTCCTTTTACAAAATTGTGCGAACTGTTTGGGAAGCAGAATTTAAGCTCATCATTCACCGCATTCGAACTTTTTTATTTGACCGACCTCATAGTACCTCCAAAATTGGATGATCACAGCCTTTCACCGGCCGTTTCCATTGAATGCGGTCCATGGCTCTACTTTTTTATTTAACTGTCCATTTCATGGATAAAATTGGAAGGATTGGGATGGTCTAATAAGGGAGATTTCCTAGTGTCCTTTATTCATAATGATGCTACTCAATAATCGGATCACTGAATCATGGGACTCGCATTCTCCATTGTGGATGTTCCTTAGACAAAAATATGACCATTCATCGATAAGGTGGGCCGCACACGAAGAAATGCCGAGTTAGATTAACGACATTGAATTAGTCTATTCAAGAAATGATTAACAATACACATGCCCTAGTTAAGTTAAAATAAAAATAAAAAAATAAAAAAAGTCAGGACCCTCCAGCCATCAGGTAGGCAACATCGCACATGTTTCACATAGGCCCTTGGCCGTTTCCATAGATGTCTTGAATCTTTAGGATACCACGTGCTGACTAGAAATTCAAAGTCTCTATTCGCTCACATGAGAGGGATGCCGCGTTGATGTGGCCTAACTGCACCCATATAACTCACCTGACTCTATGATTATCAGGTGGGCCACATGTACTTTTAATTATTGGCCCTCTTTTTTTTTTTCTTTTGGCCAACCAATCCCTGTTGCAAATACAATAGTATGGCCCGTCCAATGAGTGGAACAGTCTCATCTTTTTCCAGACTATGCTCAGTGAGATTTTGAAATTTTCATTATGACATCACAACGATTTTATTGCAATATTTTCAAAATACAGGCAGATTTTAGAAATTCAGTGTTTTTATAGTGATATTAGCTAAGGAAATAGTTAAACCTTGCTCGTTTGGATTCATGGAAAGCATAAAAAGGAAATAGTGTTTTTGAGAAACCTTATTGTCAGAAAATTGTAAGAAAGAAAACATTAATTGTTTTCTTTGTTTGTTTTTCAACTAGATTTTTTTAGAATTTAAGATCTATTTTCAAATTTATTGTTCGACAAAGATAAAATAAATAATTTTCTTTAAAAAAAAAATTAGGTAGTCACTAGTATGTGCCAAATTGGCATATGAGGCATAGATAGTGACACATATGACATACACAACACTTGTGGGTACTTAAAGTTAAATTGTAGCATATGTGGTACATGTGAAGTGCTTGAAGCGATGCAATGACATGTGGCACAAGACACACATCAACACATTTGACATGGAGGCACTTAAAGCTAGATGGCTACACTTGTGCACATTGGCATCATTGGAATGAGTTCAGATCCTCTGTTCGCCCTAAAATAGGGAGTCCTTGTTTGCCGACTTTTTCATTGGTCCAAGTCATCACAGCATGATGTCAGTGTGATGAGGTTGCATAGCTATGTGATGTGGTTGCACACCTATGTGATGATGTGCACTAATGAATTTGCAACAAACAGAGACTCCTTGATTGTAGCAAACAAATTATCTAGATTCCACTTGCACGTGTGGCATATTTGGAAGATAGAAGATGAATGATGGCACATATGACACATTGAAGCATGTGGAGTGCTTTACATATGTGGGCACAAGAAAAGATGGATGTTATCGCATGTGGCACATTAGAACTAATGAGACGCTTTAAACATGTGGGGCACAAGAGAAATGAATGGTGAGACGTGGTATAGCGTGCAGCATGCGTGGGGACATACTGAGACGGACATTGGCTCATTTGGCATTGACACATTTCTTACATATGTGAGGCAATTGGAGATAAATGATGGCTTGAATCCTTATGCAATTGGAGATAAATGTGAAACATGGTTTGCTGATTATCACCGTTTATTTTGTGGGTCCCACCGAAAGTGAGATATGACTCAAAATTCTTCGAGACTGGAACACTCTAAAAAATTTGTACTTTCTTCAAGACCATTTTGTAGGCACTGAGCAACGACTATGAACATTGGCCCACTCGTGTACATGGAAGCCCACGAGCCACCCATGTGCAAAACTAGCACATACGTGCCATATTTAAGCCGTCCACGAGATGGCTCCCTATATGCAGATGATCTCGACCGAAAATCAGACCTTTCCACCTTTCAGTTGATCTATCAAATAGATGGCCAGAAAGGGCAACAAAAAAAAAAAAAAAAATCTGAAGTCGTCCATTCTAGCATCATGCCCTGTTTGATGAGCGGGCTGACCCGTTTCTCAGGCAAGGGCACCTGCACAGTGGGACCCACCCGATGGATGGCTTGGATCACAAACGCATTTGCCAACTTGGTGGCGGGTAGAACCGTAGATGCTCTCCCTTGACCCTTTAACAGCAAAACTCAATGACGCGGGAAAGCTGATCCTATTCATGTTCTTATTCTTATGTGGGCCCCATGTGAACTGAGACATTTAATGCCCTCTCACTGCCTCCCTCTGTCAAATGCATGGCGTCCGAGACGAGTCGAGCCGCGACTGTCGCATTATTCATCCAGTGGGACCCTTTTCACAAACCAAGGTTCGAGAAAACGTCATAACGACCGTTAGTTCAAACGGACTCGTGTGACATAAACACGTGTTGTTACATAAAAAATTCAACTGTTGTACTAGTACACTTTCCCTTCCATACGTCACAAGCTGTCATATCATATGAAACACAAGAAGGGATCCGCGCGCACTGCGGGACGTACTTGGAGCCTGTGGGGCCCGTCCTTATGGTCATCTGCAATACATTCCGTCCATCGAATTAGCCACGGTATGTTTGCCATACATAGAAAAAAACAACTGCATCCACACTTAAGTGGTCAGCACACACGAACCTATGCTCAGCATCCTCGTCCTATGGTTTCATGTGTTGTGGCCCACCTGACATGTTGATCTGTCCGATTTTTGCCCCCAGTGCTTCATAGAAAAGTGTTCACCTGATGGACAGAGTGGAATTTTCACACACAAAACATAGCAGGCCCCACATCTTGTGTGTGATTTATCCACGGTGAAATCATAATAGCGGCATTTTATCATTTCTTTAATGTTGAATCATTGCATGATGTGTTGACCATTTTCTGAAATTATATGCATTTGTTGGTTTGCTGGTGATAAAATCATACTAAATAACACTTTTCCTTTGCATAGTAATCGAAACAGTCCCTTCCCTAGTTCCCTCGCATATTTATATAGATAAGGAGGTTGGATCCAATGGTATACAAATTGTCTCCGAACCCAAGCTGCGAGTTCCTGCAATTGGAAGCTAGGTGGGGCCCACCACTGCGTTTGTGAGAAGAACACGCCCTTACATCCATTTTACCAACTCTCGTTGGGACATAAGCTCAAAAATGAGGCAAATCTAAAACTCAAGTGACCCACAGGCCATGAAACAGTGGAATTGAACGTCCACCATTGAAACATTCATGGGACCACAAAAAGGCTTGAATCAGGCTAATATTTTTGTGTTTTCAGTTCATCCCAATGGAAATGACCCTATGAATGGTTAGGATGGCATATAAACATCACGGTAGACCCTAGGAAGGTTCCATTGGTAATCATTTCCATCCCCACCTTTTCTTGTTGTGTGGCCGACCCAGTTTTAGATCTACCTTATTTTTGGGCTCATGTGCCACTTGAGTTTTGGATCTGCCTCATTTGTAGGCTCATGCCCTACAAGAGCTGGAAAAACAGATGGACCAGATAGATTTCTAACAAGCATCACGGTGGGCTCCACCTATCTTCTGACCACATGAACTTCCTACGGTTGGGGGCCACGGGCAATCAGCGTCTAATCCACTACAACGCTTTTGTAGTTAAGCTTAACCTACAATGCAGTGCCTGGGGCCATCACCACGTGTGCATGACATTCAATCCATCCATCATGCAATGCCTGGGGCCATCACCTCATGTTCTCCTTCAGGCTGATCCAAAGCACAGGTGGGCCACACCACAGGGAACAGTTGGGATGGGGGATGCCCACCGATGGAAACCTTCCAGATTGTGTAGGGCCCACCTTCCATTTATTCAATGGGTACTTGGCTGAGTTTCTTCCAAGCGTTCCGTTGGTTGCTGTGGACCACATGATGAGTGGATGAGCCTGACTTTTGGTCTTAAGGCATTTAAGATGTTTGACTGAAAGAAAAAAAAGTACCTTTGAGATGTCTACGAAATTGGAGAGGAATGCAACCAACCACACTAAAAATTAGACATGTCTAAGCACAACTCTAGAAGGATATAGCATAACCAATTTCACAAACCTAATTTAGAGCACTATACAAAAAGGAAAGTGAAAACCCTATCCACGTAATCTTGAGAGTGATGCCTACAAAACCCGGGTAGGCAAGGGCACATGCGGCGGATCCAGACCATGGATGGAGCAATCACACATTATGTACTACCTTTAGGTATCTGAATCATGGTGATGATGAATAGTAAAAGAATGAAAATGTTTTTTTTTTTTTTTAGTCATGTGACGCACCCACCTGGGGCAATTAGTATTGCCTTAGCATTCGAACCTGAGACCTACTGTTGAAATGCCATGGGGTCTTCCAGCTGGGCTAGCAGGCGGACACTGTTAGTCACATGAATGAAAATGTTAAGTGACCAACACTCAACAAGAAAAACTGATGCATATGAGTATCCATTCAGTTTGGCCAGGGCCATCTTCAGTACATGCCACACCACATGTATGGGGCAATGAATGCCCCCTAAAACCCTACAGAAGAAGAAGGGGGGGAAGTCCCTCATGTTGGAAGTAGAAATTTTCATGGAAGAAGAGGAACTGGGACTGGAATTGGAGATGGCTGAATCAAAAGAATTCATTTCTAAGTTTATTACAGTGGGCATGCATGCACCGGCATAAACACACACGCCCGCACGCACATGTATGTGCGCAAACATCAGTTTAGCTAGAAGCCAAAGACCAGACAGACACCTGCAACAGGATGTTGGTTCACCTCCAACCCATTTTGACAACCATTTTCCCCTTGAAAATATGATTCTTTTATTTTTTATTTCATTATTATTATTTTAATTTTATTTTTTTGGGTGGCAACTATGGAGACATCCTTCTAAGGAAAAGAAGAGAATGGTTGCACCATACAATTGGCTGTAGATCATCATTCCTTGAAATCAAACAACTCGATGATCCACTGGAGCTCCAATGCTCTGTATTCCACAGTGCATGCACTGAGCAAAAACAATTTCAACTCAGAAAAATGAGTATCATGACATTAGAGATCCATGGTAGCTCTCAAACGTTTTGAAACCTAAGGTAAAGATTTGCAGAAGGGTACTGAATGAGAGGTTGGTACTTACTACTACTGGGTTTCCAACCTACAGCAGCCTACAGTCAGTGAACCCCAACTGTTCTGGCTACATCAGGACATGTCACAACTTACTATACATATGTCAAGTCATATCGAGTCGAGAACATGCAATGATGGACAGAACGATTGGGATCAAATTCTACAGCAAGACTAGGACCACTAGTCTCTTTGCTATTCAACACAGCACATTCTCTATCACATGTGACCTAACAGAAACCTACCAATGCACATTACCCAGCATGCCAATAATGTAGCTAGCACATGCTGTTGGCAAGCAATTCATTGACAGGGAATATTACCCCAGAAGGTTGTACTGGACTAGGTAGGCATCTAAAAATAGGTGCTATGATGGCTCTCGTCTTGTCATTCCTTTTCCGTATGAATAGAAAGTGTTTACACTTGTGTGGTCCACCAAAGAGCCATCATGCTCTTTGATCACAAGGTAGTAGCAATACAGTGCTATAGAGAACCAGATATTGTTACAAAGTATTTCGCACATACGTTCTTGAGCAATTTGCATTGATTGGGTCAGTCAGGGTTACACAATTCAAACCGGACAGATTGAACAGTATCACATTCTGGTACAAAGCATTCAAGACACTAGTCCCGGTAGAGATCGTCCTTATTCAAAATTGACAGTTGATGTTGTGTTGTGCATTCAGTTATACTTTTTTCACCTAATCCTCTACAACAAACAAGCACATCAGTGGCCTAAATGAGATTTTTCTGAAACGTTCAAAATGATAAGACAGGAAATAAATCCACCTTTTCCTAATAAAAAAACCAACAGAAGGCCAAACAGACAGGAAGAACTTCCCCAGTAGAAAACCCCAACAAGATGATCAGTTGACAAAGTCATGTAAAACAAAGTTGCCATTTTCAATATCGTAAGTTGAAATCACATCAATTCACAAGCTATAGACTGCAAAACTTCATCAATAAAAGGAAAAGAAGACTAAAGAAAAATACTTTCACCAGCTAATTTCCCTAGCAAACTAAACTGGAGTCTGTTCATATTAGTCATTTTTCAAGTCGACGCGTTTCCAATTGAGCAAGACAAGACAAATGTAGCAAAACTTCCTCACTATGGGATAGAGCAAATGCAGAAACAAGCAAGACCTCCCAAAATCAACATCTGGAATGGTCGAGTAGCCAACTACCTCAAAGAGGAGGAAGTACGCGCAGCCAGATCAATGATCCATTTGAAGCCTCCCACACTGTTGACTTGCTGATTCATACCTAGGGATAGAAGGTGACTGCAAAGAAACATTGAGAAGCATAACAGTTATCAATCCAGAAAAATACAAGATGCCCTTACCTTCTGTTGAGGAAGTCCAAGCTCTCTTCAAAAGGGGGAAAAACTTCCAAGCTAAAATCTATGTTACTCATAATCTCATACAAATTTATCACTAGACCTTTCCCACTAAAAAGTTGTATCGTAAGCAGAGAGTATAAAAATAAATGATTTTGATATATAACCATAGTTATTATGGAAGTGGATAAATGTGAACCTCTAGTAAATGTTTGCAAGAATGAAATTGGAATTAACCTCAATATATTGGAAGGAACAATGGACTAAGGCACCAAGAGAAGGGGGAGAAAAACTGTGGTTTTTTAACATTGACTTCTCATTTATCAAAGCCATTAATTATTTCCTGCTCAATTTAAATTGAACTGAGAAATCTATCGTTGTATTAGAGGAAGCTCGCTCCTATGGCTGCTCTTCTATCAACCTCACCAAATTCGGGGGGGGGGGGGGGGGGGGGGGTCCGCTTACAGACTGTCTAAGGACAGTGTTTCCTGTCCATCTATGTCTAGGGAATTAGATCACTCTTCCCTAGTTTTGTCACCTTTTTTCTATTTTTCATTCCCCTTCTTTTTGGGATCCATCGGTGCTTCGATTAATAGGTCTTGTTTATTTTTAAAAATTTCCTCATATTCTTATATATAATCAACCTACATGATAGTCTATTACATAATGCCTGTGGGAGTTTTGTGCTCTCATTGCTGGTCCCAAGCCCAGATAGAAGGTTGCATCAAGTTGGCAGCCAAGGTCAAATTTATGCCATAACTTCCATCATTAATCAGAACAGAACTGGATCATGTAGCTGATCGCCTAACCACCCCAATTAGTTGGAATAAGGCTTACATGATGATGATTCTTATGTATCAGAGTGATGAATCCATCACTCCATATCTCTCCTTCATGGTGACCTCATCTCATCAAAAGAATTTATTGAAGCTTCTCTTCACTATTTGGAACATGTCTGTCTATGGGTGCGTTTGGTAAACTGAATAAAACAAGTCTGAAATTAATTTAAGCACTGGATTAATTGTGTACTAAGCACTGGATTAATTGTGTACTGATATATGCTGGAATGCTTGTTTGGTAAACTGTCTGAACAAAAAAATTCTGAACATTGAAATTTAGTACTAAAATGTTTAAAATTTGACAATTTGACAACTTTATCTAATGGCCCATGTCCTAATATGACCTGGAAAAACGGATGGACCGGGTGGATTTCTCAGAAACGTTACGTTAGTGGGTGTTGCCCTGACCGAGGGGCCTACTTTGATGAATGTGTTGTACATCCACATCGCCCATCAGGTTTTACAGCTCATTTTATAATATATGTAACCGATTATACCATCCCCTCATCTACCACAGGATGCAATCCGCCTGATAGTATATCTGTACTTGACCATCCCAAAAAAAAAAAAGATGTCCTACCTTGATGTCTATGAGAAATCCACTCTATCCCACCAATTTTCCATCTTATTTTAGGGCATGAGCCCAAAAATGAGGCAGATCCAAATCTTAGGTGGACCACACTACAGAAAATTGTGGTAAACGAACGACCACCATTAAAAACTTCTTGGGGGCCACAAAAGTTTTGTATAAAGCTGATATTTTTGCTTTCTCTTCATCCAAGTTTGTGTGGCCTAATCAACAGGCTGGATGGCAAATAAACATTACAGTGTGCCCTAAGAAGTTTTTAATGGTATGCGTTCAATCACCATTGTTTTCGTGTGGTGTGGTCCACGTGAGAATTGAACCTGCCTCATTTTTTAGCTCATGCTCTAAAATAATTATCTAAAATGGATGGATGGAATGAATAAAACACGCATATCATCGTGAAGCCCACAGAGCACCGCCCGGTAGCCACCAAGCTATGGCAGCGTCAGGCAATCGTCTAAAATGCCATCACCGTCAATACCCACTATATTATATATCGTGTTTGACTTGACAAAGTTAAGTAGGCCCTACTGTGATATATGTTTTAAATCCACACCGTTCATCCATTTTTTCAGATCATTTTAGAGCATGAGCCCAAAAAGAGAGACAAGACCAGAGCTCAAGTGGACCACACCACAGAAAATGGTGGGGATTGAACACCACCACTGAAAACTTTATGAGGCTACAAAAGTTTTGGATCAAGCTGATATTTGTGTTTTCCCTTCGTCTAGGTCTGTGTGACGTTATGAAGAGGTTGGATGGCAAGAAAACATCATGGTGGGCCCTAGGAATGTTTCAACAGTGGGCATCACTGTCCCCATAGCTTTGTGTGGTGCGGTCCACTTGAGCTTTGGGTCTGCCTCATTTTTTGGCTCATGCCTTAAAATGAAGTGGCAAAATGGATGGACTTGGTAGATATAACACATACATCATGGTGGTCCCAAAGAACTTTGCCACGTCCACACGCGGCTTGCAAGCTTTCAAAGCTTTTACGGAAGTTGCTGCAAAGGGGTAAACTTGCCATTTTTTAAAGATATTTTTGTAAAAATATGAAGAAAGATTATAATCAAAGGCACTTACCGCATTCCGCCTGTAAACCACCCCGGATTTAATTCCGTGACTAATTGCTATTAAGGACTTGTTTTAAGTACATTAAACAAACACCCAAAATAGTGTATTAAGTGACTGAAATCTGATTTTTAGATTTCAGAAGCATATTAAGTGGTAAACAAACAGCCCCTATGTCTAAATCCCCATTCATTTCTTCTTCTTCTTCTTTTCCCTCTCTTTTTCCCCTTCTTTGGTATCATTTCGTTCCTTGATCAGTAAGTCAAATTTATTGTTAAAAAATTTGCTGCTATTCTTATAGATCAAGTGACCCATCTCCATCTTTCCCTTCCGCCCATTGTTTGAATTATCTCCAATATTATCGAAATATCCTCAATATTATCTTTACCTCTAGCTCAGCGACACCGATGGGCAATGTATCGCTAAATATCACCAATGTATCGATATCATCAATATTTTCAACTATGTAAATTCCAGGTGTCGTTTGTATTTCCTATGCATTGACACCGCCGGTATATCGCCAATATTTTCGACTATGTAAATTCCAAGTATCGTTTGTATTTCCTATGTATTGACACCGCTGGTATATCGCCAATGTATCTGCAATATTTCAATAATATCGCCAAAATTTTGTATATTAAAAATTCCCATTCATATTTTTTTTATGGGTGCATGGTTGTATGCAGCTTTCAATTTGTCGACAATAATATTGTGATATCATCATTATTGCAACATGGTGATACCACAATCTTTGGTTTCATTTTCGGTTGTCAATGAATTGCTGGGAAATATCATGTTATCGGTATTCAGAAATATTAATGGATGTTTGGATTTAAGGTTAGAGGTTGGATGGATAGATGGCATGGATGAGATGGTTGGACTGATTTTTTACAACAACACATACTTTTAGGACGCCATTAAATAGAAACCTATTATGTATGCATTCTTTTTGTAATTTTTTTATTCCTAAAAATATGCAAATATGTGTATTTTAGCATCTCCTAAGGTTTCATTGAAAAATTCAACTGTTTTTCCCATTTTCCCCGCATTTTTGGTTATCAGCGATATCGATATTGTTTCCTTATCCCTGGCCGGCGAAACTTGTAGCGATACCGAAACTTCAAACATTGCTTCCGCCCACCTCACCAAAAATGTATTGAAACATCTCTTCATTGTTTGGAACCCACATTTGTGAAATGAGCCAAGATCCCCATTCATATCACCATCAAAGCCCATTCCTCTTCTTTGCAAGGCTCGTCCATGTGATGGTTTCTTAACCTCCAAGTCAAAGTTTCGGGGGTTGGTGCCATCATCTTCAAAAAAGTGTTGTGTATGGTGATGCAAACAGTGCCACAAAAAAGAGCTTTGAAGTGCTACACTTCCAGGAAAAACAAACCAAACCCAGTGAAAAATGGCTGGAGCAAGGGCTGGCCAATGTTACGTTTCAGTAAGAAGGATCACATCGGTGACTAGGAGCTTAAAACAGAAAATTGCAGAAGCAACGTCAAGATGCTAGAGAGTGAAGATAGCCTTGTTTCAACACTGAGGTCATGGTATCGATTCCCAAAGTGGGGGTGGCTAACATTGCAGTGTGACTAACAGGGGTGGGTGGGTGTACTAACAATGGGGTGTGTTTACTAACCCAAAAAAAAAAAAAAGCTAGAGAGCAACAATAAGCAGCCTAATCAGATATGAAATTCAATACAAGGAAAAAAACCAAGTTTCAACATATCTGGGAGGATTGTACTGCAAACAAAACAAAGATGTGTGTGTGTGTGTGTGTGTGTGTGTGTGTGTGTGTGTGTGTGTGAGAGAGAGAGAGAGAGAGAGAGAGAGAGAGACGCAATAGTATCAACTGATTACCAATTAAAGGTTCAGGTAGTTGCATCATGTTAACTTTCAAAAAACCTAGTGGAAAGTATGTTAATGTACCCAAAACTAAGAATTCTTATTAGGCTAAAGTCATACACGTGCATATAGAACAAATGTAAGTCTGCCCTTGAGAACATAAAAATGAGGCAAATGTAAGGAATGGCAAAGAATATACAAAAAATTGATACAACTTCAATATAGAAAAACTGAAAAAACTCCTCTTATTTTACTTCCACTTGTTCAAACAAGCAGATCAAGTACATCTGCCATACACGCCTTAAAAGAGCAAAAGTACCATTATATATATATATATATATATATATATATATATATATATATATATATATATATATATATATATATATATATATATATATATATATATATATATATATTCTATTAGGATTGATTGGCCATAATCATCACAGTCAAGCAAAAATCACGACTCCGATTGATTTGAAGAATCATACTGGAACCTATCACCTTTGACAGCCCAATCCATGTTTGTCACACAACAAACCTCATGCAAGCCTTGTGATACTCACACCCTGTAAAAAAAATCATCTAGATAATTTCAAACTTCTCAACAATGCCAGCAGTCAAAATGAAGGTCATCCACTCAACATCATAAATTTGCACAAAGCAATGGAGATCCTTTCTGTTTTTGCCTCATTGTTTGAAATCAAACACCGTCAAGAGTCACCTTCACATGGGAGGTTGTCCTTTCCGGAGTCCAGGAAATCAAACTCCCTAATTAAGAACCGAACCGACAACCTCATTCTTCCCCCACACCCAAAATAAAATAAAAAATAAACCAAACATGCACATGCACACACAAAACCCTCCACTATCTCACAGCCAAGCTATAAATTCCCTAGATATTTAACAGCAATGATCAGATTTGTCATACCAATGCAAGTGGGCTTTATAGAAAACTAACTTGATCAACAAAAGAAAAACAGACAACAACTTTAATCTGGGGCAACTTCAACTAAGGTTATAAGCATTAACGACCCATTAAAATTGACTAAAGGACCACGAAATGCAGACTATCCACTTAACAAAGTTAAATTCAGTCATTAAAAGAAATCAAATGCAGATCTTGAACTGACAAGGTAATTCAATGATAGACAAATCATGCAACAAATATACACCAGACATAATAACATCATATTCGGGTAACTTACCTTGCCGTGAAGACTCTTTATCGTAGACCTCAAGAGTTCGTCCCCAGTTATGCATCGCAACTTTTTGATGAAGCCATCCCGACTGATATTTTTCTTCTGATATAAAATCCAAAAGAAATGTACGCGACAATATTAGAAAATTTTATGAAAAACGTGAAAAAATAAAAATAAAAATAAAAATAAAAATCTATTCTCTCACAGAGCACACCTTAAATTCGTCATAGTGAAGACTAAGTAAGTCCAATGCTTCACGAGGTATTTTATCTGAGATTGCAGCAAACAGCATGGCCAAAGGCATCCAAGATGAAGTAGGGATCTTTGGCACCGTCAGACCTAGCAGCCTAGCATTTTCTTGAAATGGCTTGACAGAATCCGATGATTGTTGATCAATCTGCACCTACGAAACAAGGAGATAAAAAGGAGTGAAGCTACCATTCACTAAATTAAATAGATAAGAAGATAGGAGGAACAAAACCACAAGACTGCTTATTTCAACTCATTACTATAATATGAACCAAGGTTTGAAGTACCATCTGAAACTGGTACATATCGCCCAATACGTACCAGTATCGTCCAATACTACCAGTATCGCCAGATATGTACCAGTATTGCCTATAACCAATGCGGCTGTATCAGCCCGAAACAGCCTAATGCAGGGCGATATGTAACAGTATTGTTGGTGAACGATATGTTCCATAACACACCCATTTCTAACTTTGATATAAAACCATTACATAAGATCAATCTCAACATTACTCAGCTACGAAATCTGGTTATAGGTTTTCCTATTCGCTACAAATGTATGGCAAGGTATAAGCAATAGCTCCAATGCTATTATCAAGATGATCCAATGCTTGCATTATTTGAAAGATAACTGCCGGCAAGTCTGCACTGGCTGATCAGAAACTCAAAGTTGGATTTTCATGGAGTACTGTTCATTGTAGTACGTAGCAAAAATATTACAATTAGAAAGACCCACAATCAAGAAGCAAAAAATAAAGGTTTAAAATCAAAGAGATTTACCGGGCCATCAGGAGCAGAATCCTGCTGCAATTGGCTATGACAAGAAGTAAGACATGTGATCCCTGACATGTCCGATTTGCTTTCTTTCCCGACCAAATACTCTGCAGTAATACAAATAATTAGTTATCCACGTCTAACAGATGTTCATAAAGTAAACAAATGGGTGCCACCCATAGAACCAGAATACTGCAAAAAGATAATAATAATAATAATAAAACTTAAAAATAAAAAATCACCTTTAGCCCTTGGAGGCACAGTGAAACTCACAACATATTCCGGATAGATGTGTGTATTCATATGCATATTCCATATTATATAACGCTTAGGGTTTTGAAGATCATCAATGCCGCTATCAAAGTTTTTGCTACTGGGCTGAAACTGTTCAGATCCAGGATGAACAAGCTCCATGTTTCCCATTATGACACGACACAACACCATGTATCGTACACCATTTTCATCAACATCAGAACAACCGGCACTGTGGAGAAAAAGATCAAAACCCGCATCTTGGAAGTAAATTATCAGCAAAAACTAAAGAATAGCACTAAAACTATGAGAATAACAGAACGTAGAAGGTTTTGTGAAAATATAGAAGTGGGGGTTTTTAATTCCAAAAGATCATGGCACCTGATATTCGAGCAGTTTTCCGGCGTAAGATGAATGCCAGTCCCATACATAGGCTTACATTTCAGAATTTCACTGTGCCCGAATCCATGAACAATAATCCGTGTTACAGCTTCTTTGGAAGAACCAAACCAAGCGTAACGAACATTCGCATTGCTGCGATAATTTTCAGTGATCTCAATCTGCGTCTGGAAGAGCTGCAGCCTTCGCTCAAAAATGTTTCTTGGTGAACCTCGGTAAATTCCAACTATGTTGCTTGCATCAATTAAAGGGCTCAAACCTACAAGGAACATTCTCTGCACGGCATCACTGTCACTTGCACCACTGACTAATCTGGTCAGTTTCACATGGATAGATTCAAAACCAGGATTGTGAGAAGGGGAAATTGCAGATGGTCCATTTTCTCCAATGGCCTCGTTAATTTCTGCATCTGGCTTACCGCAGGTGCAGTAATCCTGTTCCAGATCATGGTGTTTGTTGCGAGGTTTTTCTTCAATTTTAAGCTGCTTAACAGGAGAAACCAATGCCTCGTCACATTCTTCCAAGTTTGAGCAACCAGTACTGCTTATTGCAATATCTAGTTGCAGCTTGAGTTCACGGGTCCCTTCTGACACCGAACTTATGCAAGCACGGACCTTTCCTCCATTGGAACAGGAGTGGTCGTGCAGTTCATACAAATCAGAGTATAATTCTGGAAAGAAACAGCGATCTGATTCGTCGATCCAAGCAATTGGCTTTTGTAAACCTGTTTCCAAATCAATCCGAACCATGTGCAAAAAATCAAATAGCAAACGATGACCAAGGAACGCCACTTCAGCGATTGCCTTCTTTGCCTGGAAATCTTCCCTCAGTAAAGCAATTAGTTCCTCTGGAAGATCTTTCCATTCACCCTTCTGATAAAAAAGCAAACGCTGTGGCAGCCCACTGTTGATAAAATTCAAGTAGTTCTTAATCACAGAGTTCCTGAAACAGCACTTGAGGCTTTTTTTGCAGCCACCTGATCTCATCCGCTTGGTATGCCTATCAGAGGGCTCATCCAAGCTAGGCCGTCGCAATGCCGCCTTGCGGGCAGTGCCAGTGAAATATGATGCACACTGGTTGGGCCGCTTTCTCTTCAAATCAACCAACATTCTTCTTCGATTATCCAACACCTTTGCGTTCTTCAGTTCCATTTTTATCTACAAAACTTATCCAAAGAATAATTCCTGTGCACAGATTTGGCTCCACGAATTCCAGCTATTTACAGTAAAATACAACTCTTCCTAAAGGGATAGCCAAACAAAACCATGCCAAGGAAGAGTAAATGCAAGTTGAACCTGAAAATTAGTCGAGATAAAACACCTTAGATGAGGAATTCATTATTCCCAAAATCTTACAATAATTAAAGCAACAAAAACAACCATAATAGTAGACATGCGTCGTTCATGCATCAGTTGTGGAATCAACAAATAACAACAAAATCAAAACTCCAAAGTAAGTGTGCTTGTACAAGTGCCAAACTAGAATTATATGTTAGAAGAAGGAAATAAGATCAGAAAACTACAAAAAAAAAAAAAAAACCACTATGTCAGCTCCCATAAATCTTGAAACCACACAAGCACTGTGACAACAAAGAAATCAAAATTCTCAACTACTAGCTAGCCAAACCAGCTGAATCCAACTCAACTGCAAAATATAATAAAACAAAAATCACGAAATTACTCGAATACAATGCCTTACCTTACAATAACACTTGCAAAATCATTTCAGAACTTCTATGCTTAAATAAATAGCTCACAAACATTCAAAACCACAAGACCAACCATTTTTTAAAGGCCGACACATAATTCTTAGCAGCAGAAAACATCACAAATAACCAGGAAACCTGAAGAATTCACAAGGGAGCAACAAAGGACAACATTTGCTATTACACAGTCATCTAAACCTGTATGCCATGAAGATGAGAAGAAGTCGTCAATTACATGCATATATGTGTGGGTGCGTGGGTGCATATGCATGACAAGTGAGAACAAAGCTGACACCAAATGGCTGGGCCAAGGTGATGATGATGATGATGATGAAGGGTAATTGGGCCGAAGCAAATACTAAAAGGTTTAGGTTTGAAATAGGACACGATGGGTCAGGTCGAGGTCCAAAATACTCCCCTGAATATCAAATGACTTGGATCTAGGACCTCTCAAAGTTGACCTGAACCAACCCACCCTAAAGCCAACTTTTAAATAGGTTGGATTAGACACCCAAAAATAGAACCAACCTTAACTCACCTAAAATGAACCTTAAACCCCTTCCATGACTGCAACAATTGGCTGAAATGTAAAAACTTACCTAAACAAACATGTAGCTCGGTGCTTAACAGGAAATATATACTAAACAGGGAATTAGAAATTAGACCAACC
Source organism: Liriodendron chinense (assembly GCA_003013855.2). NCBI lineage: Eukaryota > Viridiplantae > Streptophyta > Magnoliopsida > Magnoliales > Magnoliaceae > Liriodendron > Liriodendron chinense. The sequence goes on along the minus strand of PVNU02000637.1, from coordinate 3,641,754 downwards.
CATCTCAGACCCTACCCAAACCCAACCCATAGATGAAACAGTCACACCTTGTTCCTCCTAGTTTACACCAGGTCCAAAACCGGCTAGCTTATTTGGACTTGGACCTGACCCAGACCCAACCAGATATTTAACAGGATTAGATATAAAGCTGAACTATAGACCGGATTATTAAATGGATGAGGTATTGAACTCTCCTCAGCTTGACCTGAACCATTTAAACAGTTCAAAACAAACAACATTTAATAGGTGGGGAGAAACATCCAATTGATGCAAATTTAAGTCTATGGCCCATTAAAATACCCAAGCAGTAACTCATTGATTGAGTTGTCCTGCTGACCCTGATAATTGAGAAAATATGTTACTTCAAGAGAGAAACCTAAATATCAGCAGTATTGAACTCGAAATCAAATAATATTCTCCATGCATCAACTGTATGGGAGGTATGTACAGTATGGGCTGTACAAGTGTCCTTCCACAAAAGCAACCAGTTGCAAGGTATTACGTAACGATACCAGCCGTCATATAAGCCAGTCTGGCGCATATGATACGGACCGTATCATCTGATATTAAGGGATTCTTGAAGGGGTTCTCAGACTTAGAATTTTCAAGAGTCAAGACCCCTTTCTTGGGGAAAGAGGCCACTATTTGAGTATTTGTAGAGGTTTTGAGTGGTAGGCCTGTAATTTGAAATAAGGATGGGATGCTCGGGTAGCAAGTTATTGGATGTGTGACAAGTGGCAAGCTATAGATTGTTGATTAGGAAGTCCGAGAGTAAATTGTGGTGAATTGAGGGGCAATTGGGCTAGAGGGAAGTTTCTACAAGGCTTCTAGTTTGCCTGGCGATTGAATGGATAGGAGCTTGGAAGTGGTAGTTTTGGGTTTTCACAATCCAAGCTACAATGGCAGTTTTGTAAAAAAGATGGTCGTTTAGGGTCTGAATAAGAATCTCAAGGGCATTTTAGTAAAAATGAGATCAAAGGATCAACAGGATATGAAATTTGAGTTTTTAATTACCGTGCAAGGACAGAGACGTAATTTTACAAATTCTTCCCTGCATGAAAATCAAACTGTGCACCTCTCGGTTTATGATCAGATCTCGGCATGCAGGCATTCTGATTTAGGTGCTCTACGGCTTGTTGGAAAGCTGACTTAATGGGCTAACTAATGATTCTGGTTTGTGCTGAAATTCCTAGAGGTTAGAGAGATACGGGGTCTACAGGTTGGGTCAGCCTTTCATATTGCTACAATCAATCAATTCCCGCCCACTTTTCGGTTTCCGCTCATAACTCGGCACCCAAAAATCAGATTGAACCGAAGATAGGCCCATAGGAAAGCTTATTGGAAGAGCTTCAAAAATGGACCCCTAGATAGAAAAGATTGGATATTAATGGAGGATGGATGAAAAAGAAAATAAGACAAGGAGAAGAATGAATTTTGCACACACCACAATTCCAATGATTTGATTTTATTGGGTTTCTCCATCTACAAGAGAATACTTTCTCCACAACTCACTCTTTTGTTTTTTCAATCTTCATTTCCATACGGCATCTTCAAAGACATATATAAAGACTCAATTATTCTAAATTAAAAAAAAAAAAAAAAAAAAAAATACTGCACATATGAACACAAGTCTCTGCCTTCCTTTTATTCTTTTATTCTTTATCTCTAACTTATCTTATTAAGATTTAAGATCTTCCAAGATATTAATATATCTTATTAAGATCCCTGGTATATAATACATCCCATCAATGATCTTCTAATACTCAAATCTCTCAAAATTGAAACCCAATAATGACTTAACATCCATTTAAAGATCCTTTAAAATCTTTACTAAATAAAGATCTCAAAAAATCAAGCTAGGCCCACGCACGGGATACGCCTCTCTTAAAAATTTGTTAGCATAGTTTATGGGGCTCACCAGACGGACTGTGAGATCTGCAAATGGGACCTTTGGGCCCACATCTTCATTGCACGCTTCTTGCAATCGCTCATGCTTGTATCATTCCCCTCCGGTTGGAAGGAACTTGCCCGTGAGTTGATAGCCAGTGTCAACCTTTGAACTTGTACTATCTCTATGTGACGAATCTTCTTCCTCCTTGGGAGAAGCAATGCAATCTTATGCTTCAACTTGGCACAACCTTTGTTGGACTCCACTGTAGATGACGTCTCTTTCATTGCGTCATGGGTGTCAACTCTTCAGTTGTAACTTTAAATTTCTTCGTGGATCCTAAAACATTTGCTGCGCTTTTCATGCCACGATTATTGTTTTAAAAAATGCTTCAATTCAGATCTCAAGACTTATATGCATCTCTATCAGTGTAATTGCCTCTATCAATGGATCCATCAATTTATCCACCAATGAATTCAAGTGTCAGTCCAACGTTAAAGCATCGATCATTTCAAATGTCAACTTTTCCTTCAACTCTATGGATCTCTTCATCGTTTCATCTATCGATCCATACAATCCTTCAATAGGTCCATTCATGGATCCATCAAGCAATCCAATGGTGGACTTCTCTTAGATAGCAATGCTCTCAAACATGTCTCTCATCGAATCTACGGATTCAAGATATTGAGATCCAACATGATCTTCCTCTTGGTGCTGATGATCAAAATAGTTTTGGAGCCATTCATTGATTTTTACCTATCTTCTTTGATTTCTATCACCATCTGAAACAACTTCTTATACGTCTCAAATAACACCTTTACATTTTTCTTCGTCTCATCCTTCTTTGATTCCTCACGTGACTCTACACTACAAGTAGGCATCTCTGAATAACCAACATGTTGGAATGTATGCTGGTAGCAAGAAGAGAGATATTGATATGGCTTTGCATAAAAATTGCAAGATGACGAATAGGGATGGGAATGATAAGACGAACGATGATGGTAATTAGTATAACACAAATAGGAATACTATTGAGGATATGTGCCTTTACAATAGAGATTGGAGTCTGAATATGAACAATCATACGAAGCATACAAATATGCACTTCTCCATGACATCTCAGTGTTGAGAAATGGGTTCAAAACAGGCTATGGGGTTGAATTTTTTTTGGAACAAGATAGAAAATAAAAGGAAACAGATCCCAAGGAAAGACTTGCTCATACCAATTTGATGAAAGATGGACGAGAAAGAAAATACAAAGAGAAGAAGAACGGATTTTGCACGCACCACAATTTAAAGAATTGATTTTGTAGGGTTTTCTCCCTGCAAAAGAATACTTTCTCCCAAAACTCACTCTTTTTTTAGTCTTCGTTGCCATACCACATCTAAAAAGACATATATAAAGACTCATTATTCTAAATTAAGAAAAGAACCAAAAATACTACACATATGCACCTAAATTTCTCCCTTCCTTTTATTCTCTTATTCTTATCTCTAACAATTTTACTAAGATCTCCCAAGATATTAATATATCTTGGTAAATATCCCCCAATATATAATATATTCAATTAAAAATCTCCGAAGACTCAAACCTCAAAATAGAAAACCAATAATGACTTAACATCCCCTTTAAAAATCCTTTTAAACTATTTACTAAATATAGAAATGGTGGACAATCTGAGGAAATTGGTGAGATGCTTCAAAGTGGTATTTGGCCTAAAGGTGACCATCAATAAAAGCAAAATGTTGGCGGTGTGTGCTTCCAAGGAAGAGGTGAATAGATTGGCGAGGATATTCAACTATCAGTCAAGATCGTTCCCGATGACTTATCTTGAGCTCCTGATTTGCATTGGGAAGCCCGCAAAGAACATGTTGGATAGAGTTATAGAGAGGGTTGAAAGAAAGTTATCTAAGTGGAAAAGTAAGCACTTGTCTTTGGGCGGGAGGCTGGCTCTGATTAAGGTTGCTTTATCGAATCTCCCTCTATACTACATGTCTCATTTCAAATGACCGATATTAGTTTTGAGCATATTGGAAAGATTACGGAGGGATTTTCTGTGGCCAGGGGCTGACGTGAAGCAAAAAAATCATCTTTTAAAAGGAGAAAAGGTGTGCAAGCCATACCGAGAAAGGGGAGCGACAGTTAGGAGTTTGGAGAAAATGAATTATGAACTTCTTGGAAAATGGTTATGAAGGTTCAATACGGAAGGAAGATTGGAGGGAGGTGAACGCAAGGAAATATGGAGTTCAGGAGGGGAATGGTGGGTAAAGGAGTTGTTGATGCATAGGGCGTCAGGGTTGTGTGAAGGGGTTGCCAGATTGACCAATCAAGCTACAGACGAGTTTGCTTCTCTTGTGGTGATGGTAAGGAGAGTAGAATTCTAGGACTGGTAGTTTGGGGAAAGACATCTTCGGTCTTTCCAAGGCTAGCTAGCTTCGCCCCAGATATGGGAGTAACCATAGACCAATGTTTCACCTCCTCAAGCGATGCAGTGGTTTCTGCTCCCCTTTGTAGAACAAATTTGACAGATGACAAAGCTAAAGAGTTTATGCAACTGTTGAAATGTCTTCATGGATTCACTCCTAATCCAGGAGAGAGCAATTCAACTGTTTGGTCTTTGGACAGGTCCAGTCACTTTTCAATCCTCTCATTTTATAATATGTTTGACAGGCCTTCGTCGGTCTCAAGCAGTGGGTTTTCACCATTTGTGTGGTCATACGCCAACAACCCTGACGCCCTATACATCAATGACTTCTTTCCAAATGCTTGCGACCAATGAAGACCTATCGATTATCCAATCAAGTTAAGGAAGCAGTCCGCTTCTCCTATAATGATGATAAGAGGGTGAGATTCTAGGAAGACTTGTGTTTTGGGGAAAAACCTCTTCAGGAAGTCTTTCCAAGGCTAGCTAGCTTGGCCTCGGATTTGGGAGTAACCATTGACTGGTGTTTCACATCCTCAAGCAATGCAATGGTTTGTGCTCCCCCTTGTAGAAGAAATTTAACAAATGATGAATCTGAAGAGTTTATGCAACTGTTGGAGTGTATTCATGGATTCACTCCTAATCCGGGTGAGGAATTCGATGGTATGGTCTTTGGACATGTCTGGTCACTTTTCAGTGTGCTCATTCTAAAGTATGCTCGACAAGCCTTCATCGATTGCAAGCAGTGGGTTTTCACATTTTGTGTGGTCCCAAAAAAAACACGACATTCGTGTGGCTGGTGGGGAGGAAGCGGGTGCTAACGTTAGACAATCTCCACAAGAGATCGATGGCATTGCCTAACTGTTGCATGATGTGTATATGGGATGCGAAAATGGTGGACCACTTGTTTATTCATTGCTCCTTAAGCTGAAAAGGTGTGGGAGAGAATTTTATTCTCCTTTGGTATGTCTTTGGTGATCCCGGGGACCATTGCAAGCTTCTTCCTTGCATGTCATGGAAAGGGTTTGACAAGAAGGAGAGAGTGGTGCGGAGATTAGCCTTGTTGGCAATCAGTTGGGCCATTTGGGAGGTAAGAAACAACCGGAGTTCTAGGAACAAATGTAGGTTGGAGCAGAATTTTTATACTAAAGCAAGGATTGATGCATTAGTTGGGCATCCTGTCTTAGGGATTTTGGCCAAGATGATTGGCATTTGCTTTCCAAGCTTTAGTTATTTGTAATTCTTTGGGCTTTTGCTCTTTTTTTAATAAAATTTGTTCCTACCTTTCAAAAAAAAAAAGGGCCTTTAAGAATCAAGCCAAACACACACGAAGGCCCCATCTCTTAAAATTTGTAAGAAAAGTTCAACATGTAGGGCCCACTAGACGAACCGTAAGAACCACAAATTGGGCCTTTGGGGCCCACACTTCATCAAGCACTTCTTGCGATCATTCATGCTTGCATTAGATACCCAAGAAATTGGAGCTTGAACTGGAGGTCATTGGACTTGGGCAATGGGAGCACTCTGGGACAGATAAACTTTCTGTGTTCCAGTCAGAGAGCACCTAAAAGAAACTCCTCGAACCATAAGAAAAAGTTTTTCCACATCCCACGGAAACCTCTAAAAAATAAAATAGTGGCCCCAGACTTGGGCCAGGCTGGGTCCCACACCTCTTGGGTGGTCCTGGATCCAATAATTTGGGGCTAAAAAGGGGGGTTTTCTAGCGAGGTGTTGGTTAAATCCGAGCTTAGGTTAGGGCTTAATTGTGCACAACGTCTTATAGTCAAAATTCTAAAAGTTCCAGGGAGTCGGGGACTCAAATTAGTGCAAGATACTCTTTGAAGATAGCTAGTTAATTAGTCTGAAAATTCCTGTATTATGTGAGCATTGGAACACTTATATGAGCTAATCCATCACAAGTTTGATCAATCGGTGCTGTCTGATTGGATATATGGACCCCCACTGTCCAATTGAAGCACTGAAATAGAAATACATCTGCTGCCTCTCAACATAATATCTTGTGGAACACAAGAAATTTCCCACTAGCAAGTAGCAACAAAACTTCTGTACAGAGAAACAGATCTGTTGCTTCTCAATGTAGAACTGCAATGGAAATGACAATTTTGGGATCATCATCTAGACTTATCCCAACTAATCGTGTTCCACCACCATCATCATCATCATCACCATCACAATTTTTGGGCCTGCTACACAAATCATGTTCCACCATTCCACTATTTGGAAATCTCATATTGTCAGGATTCATGAGAAAAGTTGTGACCGAAGTTTGACACTGTCTACACAACCCACCTTTATTTGGGCTTCGGGACCGGCAATGAGAGAGCAAAACGCCCACTGGCAAAGTTTAAATTTTTGAAATACAAATGGAAACAACAAATGAGTGCTGTTTTCATTATCCAATGGTTTAGGGTTGGAAAAAAAATGACCCTTCAAAATTCAACCTCCCCCTCAATCTCGCAAAAGAAGAAATAAAAATTATGTTTTTAGGGTAGAAAGGAGTATAAGACCTTCGGAATAGGGGGAGAAAAAGTGTGTCAAAATATTTCTAACCATGACTTCCACTTTTTTTTTTTTTTTTGAATTGTGAAAAAAATCAATAATGTGCATAAAACAATAGGAATTGAAAACTTAATATGCATAAAACTATAAGAATTGAAAACTTAAATCATACAATTCATCCCAAAGATGATGCATATCCCAATTTGAATCATTTGATACACAATTCAATTTGAATCGTATGATTCAATTGTGAATTGCACGAATTCAGTAGCACAAGGCGAAAGGAGATCCATAAAGCCAACCGAAATAGCAAGATGTCGATAATGATAATGTCCTCACTGGTAATCTTAAGCAAAGAAAAGAAACAACAGAATGGTGGTTTTCTATTTCACCATGCACCCCTACATGCCGACACACGTGCCAACCTGGCACACGTGTAGCACATATGAATTGTGTATCAAGTGCAACCCACAATTATGATCATCTGGCGAAAATCATAGGCTGAAAAAACCTTGGGTGGCCACACAGCAATCCTTATTAGACTGTCCAATGTTTTCATACGTCTGTGGCCTTCCTACAGTTGGCCAGCGGCCTCTTTCTTTCCTATTATCCATACGGTGCCTCTGTCAAGCTAGCTAACCTTCTATATCAAATAACATATCACAATAACACTCAGAATCGTGCCAATCCAATCAAAGAACAATCTCAATCGCCAATCAATCTATTTCTTTAAAAATTACAATTCTTCAACCGTTAATCCCTTAAATCCTGTGAAATCACATTCCACGAAGAAGAAAGAAACCGAACAAATGAATTTTCCAATTTTCAAACACTAAACCTGATCTTAACCTAAACCTAACAACAAAAATCATCATCTAAAGGAAAAAAAAAAAAAATTTAAAGAAGAATATAAATAGAAAAAGCCCTAAAAGGGGAAATTGCAGAAATGAGAAGAAAATATTTGTATATACCTTGAATCGATTGAAAACCGGTTTTCGAGGCTCTCGCTTGTTGAACCCTCATCTCTGTGAAAATGAGAAACGGCATTATTTGAAAATTCGGTGGTCCGCGCAAATTCGGTCGTCGATTGCTGCTGTTTCTTGCGGAAAAAGAAATGGCCGGGTCCACCGAATCGGTCAAGTCTCGTGGGAGGGAGGGAGACATCTGAGAATTCAATTGTGATTCCCGAATTCGGCAAGACGCGGCTTGGCCGATGAACCCAACGCCAGCAGGCTAGCTGGTGTCAAAACTCTGTGAGCCCCACGATGATGTATGTGTTTTATCCAGACCGTCTATCCATTTTGTGAGCTCATTTTCGAACATGAGCCCCAAAATGAGTCAGATCTAAATCTAAGGTGAACTACACGAAAGGAAACAGTGGTGATTGAACTCCCACCGTTCAAAAGTTCATGGGGACCACCGTAAACAGTGGCAATTGAACTCCCGCCGCCCAAAACTTCCAAGGCCCACCGTAATCTTTATTTGCCATCCAACCTGTTGATTAGGTAGGATGAAATGAAAGCACAAATATCAGCTTGATCCAAAACTTGCATGGCCCTAATAAGTTTCAACTATGAGAGTTAAATCACCACTATTTCCTCACCGTAGTTTTCTTGGAGTGTAGTATAGTCTACTTAGACTTTTAGATTTGTCTCATTTTTCAGCCCATAAATGAGCGGGAGAAATGGATGGACGGTATGGTGAGGCCAAAGAGCTTTGACATCCGCTAGCTGGCTATTGTTGTGATCATCAACCAAACCGCATCTAATCAGGCAATGGTCCAATTGAGCTTTGGATCTAAGCCGGCGGAATGGATAAAGAGAGTGGATATAACACCTACAACACATCATAGGATATAACACCTACAACACATCACAATGAGCCCAGACTTCACCTAATCTGCGTCCCATTCCACTAGAAGTCTGTGGGCCTCACTATAATACAAGCTCATTGGAAAGCATATCTAAAGCTCAACTAGTCCACACCTTTAGACCACACTACAACAAACAGCGGTGATAATGACTCCAACCTGGGAAACCTTCGTAAGCCCAACAGTTATGTATGTTTGCCATCCAACCTATTCATAATATTACACGAATAAGGTTACATGGAACTGGACAAGGGAAAACACAAATATGGGGTTGATTAAAACTAATACGGCTCCCAATATGTTTTTAATAGAGGTGTTGAATAGTACTTGCATTGCACTTGAGCCTTGGATCGCCTCATTTTTGGGTCATGCTCTAAAATGATTCGGCAAAATGGATGAAGGGCATGGATGAAACACGCACATCATGGTGGGATCCACAGTACCCTGCCCCAACCACGTCCACTGGCAGAGGATGAGTAGGGTGAGTTTTGGTTGGTGGAAGGATGACGGTGCCGTGATGTGGAGTTCATTGCCTGAGAGATTACTTTTATTAGTTTTTGAGATGCGTTGCCCCCGCCCACTGATTACAAATTGGGTCCCACTTTCATATGATCCATCCCCTCCACCACATAGGTTGCCTAACATTTACTTTAGTACTCAAAATTCATGACCATCCATAACTTAAGTAGGGCATGCCTTAAGGAAAAAGTTGGGGAATCCAGATCCTTTGTTGGCTGTCAAATAGAAAATTTCCGTTGGGAGCCTTTCTATTAGTCCACATTAGGTCTACAACTTAGTCATATCCTCAGCGCAACCTGATCACACTTTAGTGTAACCGGATTACATTGACGTCATGTAGTATGATGTGGAACAATGACAAGGCTCCAAACAGAAAAACCTTACAAAGGGTATTTTCATTTTCAAAGCAGATAAATCATTTGAACTATGATTCATTGGAACGAAATCAGGAATGGCTTAGCTAGGTATAGGTATTGGCCAAGTCACTGGCTAAGTCAAGTGAATAAAAGAACCTTTCGTACGAAGTTAAAGAGGTATCCTTTCTATTGGAGATATCTGTTTCGAATCCTTATCTAAATACAATTGCTGATAAAATTCGTATATAAAGATAGAATAAAGAAAAGAGGCATCACATATGAATTATCCGTAATTGGGAGAGATGAGGATCCGGACTGAAAGTTGGGAGGGGATGCCATCATTAGTTTTGCATAAGGCCCACTGGTGTTTATATTCTATTCAACCCATTCATCTTATGTTACTCATCTGGATGAAAGAATTGATAAAAAAATAACGGTACTCCAAAACTCAGGTGGGCCATACCACGTGAATTAAAGGCACTGGCCCACCTGAGTGCTTAGTCATCCTGATTTTTGAGACAAGGCTCAACGAGGGGTGATCCGCCTGCTAGACCGAGCGCATTTCATGTACATAAACTCGTTCTGGCACGAACGTGTACCTGTGTGAGGTACCATGATGATCATGGACTACTACTGATTTTGGGGCTCATTAGCAACTAGCGAAGTTATGGTATTTTTATCTAAACTGCACCTTAAGGGCCATTGATTCAACGAACGTGATTGTTGGCAGATGTAAAGCCTGTTGCCAAACAGTTAACGTAGTCCGTTGAAATGGTCAGTTAGGTCCTGTCAAAGTCCTCCCCTTCCACCCTTTTCAGAAGTAAGTGCATGGTGGAATTTGCCTATGATATTTCCACAATAAGAGCAGCGGCCGTGACTACGGTTCCTTTATTGACTTGCACCTCAAGTGCAGCGAGACCATGATCATAATATATTAATAGAACAATCCTGATTTTTAATATGGCATAAGAATAGATGACTCCCCGCATTCAACTCATAAAATTAAATTTAAATAAAAAAATGTCCGAGGGTGACCCAATGTTCACTGTGATGGGGATCAGTGAAAGCGAAGATGTAGAATGGAATCAAACAAGGATAATCACAACCGCAGCAAGCAAATCAACATAGAGAGAGATATTAAATTTTACGTGAAAAAACTCTTGCCAAAAAAAAAAGGGCACAAAAGAAATCACTATGAAAACGAAGTTACAAGAAATGAAGAATAACTTATCTAGATTAAAGCCCCACGAGAGAAAACTCTAGCTTTTTCTCTCCCTATGTTCTCTCAATCTTTACTCGACCTCTTTTTGACAATTGCCTTAATCTCACATTACACCCCATATATAGTAGTAAATCGGAATTAAAAATAAATCATGTAAAATCGTACTAAACAACGCACCAGCCATCGGTCGACCAACCCAACCGGTTGGGCAACCAAACATTGCCAAATCTATCCAAAGAGTATACGTATTATCCAAGGTACTCTTGGGCGACCAATCCAAGCCCGTAGGTCAACTAAAGACCCTCGATCTCTTGTTTTGACTAGGAATTAAACTTTGTAGAGCACGGAATTCAAATACTAAATTTTTAATTTTATTTAGCAATAAACATTTTCAAAATTGGAAATTTCAATAATTGTGTTTGGGAGCATGTATTTTAACTCTCGAAATTATACAATTATTTCATAGTATATTCATAAAATAACGAGTGTGATAAGTTAAATGCTCTCAAATATTCACTAAAGATGATATACATGTATGTCATAAGATGATCATGCCCTTTGTAAGACAACCTTGATACAAAAATAAGTCAATTCTAAGCTCTTGATGGCCTACTAAATAAGCTCTGTAATGGATCGGTTTGGCTCAAAGCTCATATTAACGAGACAATCTCAGCCCACTTGATATCTGCTTGGCGTATTATAGTTCTTGTTCTCATTTTCGTTCATTGACTAGGCATGGCCCCTCCGTGGTGGGGCCCACTTCATGATGGTCCAGATCATATCCAGGAGTGCAGCGAGTTCATATTTTGGATGATGAAGGTAGGGCCCATTTGGTATAGTGCAATCAATGTTCTCAAAGGCATGTAATTGTAAATGGTGATTGGAAAAACTGTATACATCTATCTGGAACAAGCTATTTTGGAAGGATTCAACGAATGATTTCATTCTCAATCCAACGGTGGCGAACCCCTGATCTTTTGGCCCGGGGCCTTATAACCAGATGTTTGACTCCGATTGGATTATCGCGAGTTGCTCTGACCAATTCCTCATCTGCCCGCTCTACTGTTTCATTTTCACCTCCCTTCCACTTATCCATTTGCAACAGCACCTGCAAAAGCCACCTGTCCCATGAATACGTGTGGAAACCTTTAGAGATATGTTTTCTGATAAAGATTTGATACTCTGGCCGAGGGTGAAGGATGATACAACAGGCAACTGGATAGCTCTTAGAAATTGCATACTTGAGTGCAAAGTAAACTCATGGGTCCCAGTTTTGATGTGCTACAACGCTTTTTCTTCTCTCTCTCTTTTTTAATTTAAGTGGATGCCGATTGAGTACTACGGACGCGGATTAGCTACTGACAGGTGGAGTAGCTGCTACTGAAGTGACGTCACCATGGCACGTGGGCCTCAGCATGATGTATGTGCTATATCTACACCGTCCATTCAGTTGGAGAGATCATTTTAAGGCATTAGCCAGAGAATTAGGTTGATCCAAAGCTCAAGTGACCCCACTACAGAAAACAGTGGGGACAGTGACATCCACCGTTGAAAACTTCTTAGGAGCCACAGAAGTTTTCGATCAAGCTGATATTTGTGTTTTCCCTTACTCTATATCTGTGTGAACTTATGAACAGGTTGGATCTCAAATAAACATCATGGTGGGCCTAAGAAGTTTTCAACGGTGGATGTCACTGTCCCCACTGTTTTCTGTGGTGGGGTTCACTTGAGCTTTGGATCTGCCTCATTGTTTGAACCATACCTTAAAATGATCTCTCCAACTGAATGGACGGTGTGGATACAACATATACATCATGCTGAGGCCCACGTGACATGGTGACGTCACTTCAGTATTAATGTGCGCTACTCAACCTGTCAGTAGCTAATCCGCGTCCGAGTACTACCCTATCTCCAGTTAGGAACTTAGGAATGGAGGGGCTCGAAGGTGAGCGGATTGGCTGGTTTACCCTACACCACCGACTTGGCTCGTGGATTGAGGTGAGCTATGGGCCCCACCAAGAGGTATGTGTTATATCCAAACCCTCTATTCATCGTAAGGCTTTACACAAAAAATGAGATGTATCCAAAGCTCAAGTAGACTACATTGCAAAAAGCAGTGGGAGATTGAACGTCTACCATTGAAACCCTCTTGGGGTCATAAAAGTTTTGGATCAATGTGATATTTGTTTTTACCCTTCAGCCAGGTCGACGTGACCTTTATGAACAGTTTGGATGGCAAATAAACATTATGATGGGCACTGGAAAAGTTTTAATGGTGAGAATCATTGTCCCTACTGCCTTTTGTGGTGTCTAGCTTAGGATATGACTCATTTTTTGGACTATACCATAAAATGATCTTGCCAAATGGATGGACAGTGTGGATATATTAAATACATCATGGTGGGTCCCATAGAACTTTGATATTCTTTAGAACCTTCCTACATTCAAGGTGATCAAGGACTGACATGTACACCCCGTACCCACACCAGCAAGGTCAGCCAATCCGCTTCTGGCTCGAAGTGGCGACGGTGATGTATGGCTTTTGTCCACATTGTCCATTTAGATCCAAAGTCAAGTGGACTACACTATAGAAAGCACGGCCATCCACTGTTGAAACCTTCCTAAGGTCCATTTGATTGTTAATTGTCCTCCAACCTATTCATGAGGTCACGTAACTTAGATGAAGGGAGCACCCAGGTCCATAGCTCAAGTGGCGGACTGGGTGAAGATAGCCTCGTTTCAACACCAAGGTCATGGGATACATTCCCATAATGGGGTGGCTAACCCCCCCCCCCCCCCAAAAAAAAAAGAAAAGAAAGGAAAACACAAATGTGATCCCAAACTTCTATAGCTTCCGGGAAGTTTTCAATCATAGGTATTTAATCCTAGCTATGTTGGATATGCCTCATTGTTTAGACCTATAACCTAAATGATCTGGCAAAATAGATGGACGGTATGGATAAACCCATACATCAGGGTCACCCCTCAGAGTCACCGTCCATTCCCAGCTAGAGTTGGCCGCGGAGCAGCCGATCCACGTCCACCACCAAATTGGTGGATAATTATTGGACGGTTAAAATTGTGGAGCGGATGAGGTGTTACCCTTACCATGGGACCCACCTTGATGATGTATTGTATCCCAAAAATTAAGCATATCTAGATCTCAGTTGGACCACGCCACAGGAAACGGTGGTGATTGAACACCCACCATTAAAAACTTCCCAAAGCCTACCGTAAGAAGATCCGTAATGTTAATTTTCCACCCAAACCCTTGATAAGGTCAACCACACCTGAATGAAGGGAAAATAATGAGATAAGCTTGATGAAAAACTTTTGCGGCCAACAAAATTTTTTAATAGTCATTCACCACTTTTTTCTAGTAGCGTAGTCCATGGGAGATTTGGATTTGCTTGAGTTTTGGATATGCAGCATGGATCTGTAAAAAAGACTACACTGGAGATTTGGATCTGCAAAAAAGACTACACTGGAGATTTGGATCTGCTTTAGTTTTGGATGGGCAGCATGGATATATAAAAAATTAATAAAGGTGGGCTCTACACAGTAAATGCAATACCCATAGAGGTGTTACCTGTGGAGTAGTGCACAAGCCAAGCTAGCTTTTTTCTTTTTTCTTTTTTTTCTTTTTTTTTTCTTGGGTTAGTTCACACACCCCATTTTTAGTACACCCACCCACCGCTGTTAGTCATATCACAATGTTAGCCACCCTTACTATGGGAATTGATATCATGACCTCTTGGTTAGCTCGCTTGACTCAGCTTGAACTAGCTCAATAGGGCTCGATTTGAAGGTTAGGTTCGAACCAAGCCGCCGAGCCATTTTTCCAAGTTCAAAATGATTTCCAAGCCAAGCTTGACCTAACCCAAGCTCAATTCGGCCCAGCTCAGCTTAAAGTTCGACTTGACTTGTTGATTTAGTTGAAAAAATGTGTTTTAGTCCCACATTGTAATTGAGCAAGGAAATGGGAGGTGAAACTCTCTATAAAAGTAAGGGGGGGTGTAAATGGACTTTGGGCCTGATTTTTAGTAGTTTTAGGCTTAGCTTTGGGCTTGACTTATTTAAAATTTTGTTCTTTTCATGCTCGAACTCAACTCGAAGTGGGCTCAAACTTGGCTCGAAAGCTCGGTCGAGCCAGCTTGAACATATCAATCCAGCTAGGACTGTAAATGGGTCAGCGGACCCGATTGGGTATGCAGACCAAACTCATTTAGACCCGACCCATTTGTTAAATGATATGGGTCTAGGTCAAAGAACAGACCCATTTGCTAAACGGGTCTGGTCTGGTTTCCTTTATATTAGGCCCAACTCGACCCAAACCCATTTAGTAAGTGGGTAGGTTTGTTCTATGTTTCTAGGGACCCATCTCGTAAATCCAGACACAGACCCATGAGACTCGACCCATTTATAAATGGGTGACCCATAAATGGGTCTGATGGGTTGACTCGGACCCGACCCAGACCTACTCATTTAGTAAATGGCCGGGCCTCAAACCCGACCATTTACAGCCCTAAGTCCAGCTCAATGGCCGAACACAAGCCAGGCAATTCAGTGACCGGGCCTTGCCTTGCTCAAACATGGCTCAGCTCGGCTCGTGGGTCTCGTTGGGGGTGAAGGGCTTGAGGTCCACCATAATATATGTATATATTTTATCCATGTGTATATTTATTTTTAAAGATCATCTCAGGACATGAGCCTAAAACAGAAACCGGTGTAAGGTTCAAGTACACCACACCACAAGGAGGGAGATCGAACTCTTTACTATTAAAAACTTCCTAGGCCCACCATGATGTTTATTTTTCATCCCACCTGTTCAAAATGTCACGTAAATCTAGATGAAGGGAAAACTTCAGCTTGATCCAAAGCTTATGTGGCCCTAGAAAATTTTTCATCCCATTGCTTCCTGTGGTGTGATCCTCTCAAGCCTTCAATCTGCCTTCTTTCTTGGCTCACGCCATCTGTCAAAATGGATGTACAGTATGGATGAAGCATATGCATCACGGTGGCCCCACAAAGCCTCTAACAGGACCGTCCGTTTTTCTAGCTAGGTCCTGGTGGAGGTACTACCAAATCTGCCCAGGTTAAAAATGACCATTCTCCTGTTTCAGCCAACAAGTTTCCACGAATCAGAGGTTAGGATTATTCAAGTACAGTGGGTTCCACAACTTGGTCCGTTTTATTTGCGTTCATTTATGTAAGTTGTACAATTTCGGAGTGCCTGCGTATCAAGTGTCGTGCGCAGCCGGAGTATCAAATAATTCCCCTTCTCCTTCAAAGGGTTTAGGGCAGTTGCATGCAGCTCTCTCTCAGGTGGCGGGAGAAAGGTTCGAATCCGAAAGAGGGGAAAATGGGGAAGGAAACAGAGATCTGGGATGATTCCGCTCTCATCAATGCCTTCGACAACGCAATCTCCAAATACAAGGTCTCTCTCTCTCTCTCTCTCTCTCTCTCTCTCACCTACAATTAGTTGTAGATGAACTCAACCAACAACCACTTTTCTTTGAGGGTGAAATTGGAGATGGTAACCCATAGCCGGTTGTAGATGGTCTCTGACTCTCTTCTCTGTTTATGGGATGCGAATTTCCTGCAAACCCTGTGTACAGGGAGCCCGTGTAACCAAAAGCCCCGTGGGGTCCATCGCAGATGTGTGTGTTATATTCACTCCGTCCATCTGTTGTGCCGGTTCATGTTAGACATGCGCTAAAAAATCAGGCAGATTCTGTATTCAAGTGGGCGATATTGCTACAGTGGGGACTGCACGCCCACCATTGAAACGTTCTTAGGGCCCACAGAAATTTTGGATCAGGCTGATATTTGTGTTTTCTCTTCATCCTGGTGGGAATCACCTTATTAATAGGCTGGATGGCATATAAACATCACAGTTAGAAGGTTTCAATGGTGGTTATTTCCAGTGGTGAGTCCCACTTGAATTTTGTATCTGCCTCATCCTGTGAGCTCACATCCTAATATGAGCTGGTGCAGTGGAAGCTTTTGGTTATACGGCTCCCTGTAAAATAGGAAGTTCACGTCCCTAATTTATCACCTACAACCAGTTGTTGATTGACCTATGACCCATTTTCAAAACCAAGGGGAAAAATGGTTTGTGGCATAAAACTAGTTATAGGTGATCATTGCTCACAACACACACACTCAAGCATATAGATGCATCAAGTTGTTTCATGTTTATGTGGCTATTGTATTTGTCCTGCCTTTTGTATAGATTATTTGAACATGTATTCATGTTGAGATAACTTTTATTTTTCTTCAGAAAATGCACAGAGGCAAGTATAAAGTCAATCCTGCTGAGGATGAAAAGGTCACAAGCAGTGATAATGAAATTGTTCCTAATCTCACTGTTGATGCTAGGATGTAAGTCTAGAACTATTCATTACAATTGTGTTTCGTTTGTTATTGTTTGATATTATGCTATGACTAACTCCACTGAAAGTGATATGCAGTTATGCACCCAAATATGCGCTTTTGAGATGCTTTTATTGATATGGGAAACAAAAGTACATTCTAGGTTGTAGTTTGGCAGAGGCCCTAGATAATATTCCATTGGGAAAAAAAACTCTTGATTAAAAGCTGAAACCCAAGAAAACTAGTCTGCTAAGTGGTACATAATAATTGAATGTAAATTATGCATAAAAATCCTAATCCATGGTCTTTTGTCTTCAAAACGTCCAGATCATTGATTAGGCTGAGGAGACCGACAATAGCCTTTGGTGCCTAGGCTTCTTGTATAGCTAGCTAGGCATCATGATATTAGCAAATGATGCACATCATGTGTCCTGAGAGGCATCAGCTTCAGATAACCATATAGTCTTGTGGGGTACACCAATATGAATCATTCCAGCTTTGCTAACGGTCTTATATGCTAGTTATGATAAATGGATGCATTGGACTGCATAAGAGCAAGGTGCGTGACCCCTTATGCTGTGGCATTGGGGTGCGTTCTAAGATTGGCCTTGGCCTAGCCTAGGGTGTGTGGTGTGAAGCCATGCCTGGACTTCTTAGTTAGGGGTGCAAGCCTTCTTGAAAGAGCCAGGTAAGGTGCATGACACCTCTGGGAATCACCTAGTCAAAAGGGTTCGAGGCGATGTTGAAGGTATCTCAAAGAGGTGCGTAAATGCTCTTAAAGATGCTCAGATAGGTGTGTGAAGCCCTTGCTAGGAAGGGTTTAGACTCTTCCATGCTTGCTTATCTTGTTCACACTTGGCGAGGAAAAGGAAGCATGAATTCTCAAACCTTGAGCCCGAGAAATCGACAATAATTCCTTGAGAGAGAGTCAAATGTAGCAAGTGAAGACCTCGAGGGAGTAATAATAGGCCTTGGGGGGAGGTTTCCCTACTAAAGGTCATTGTTTCCCACCCAAGAAGCTGTTAGGCAATTATTTCCAACCCAAATGATAGTTTTGAACATGTGTTGTAAACTGCTCAGACAATTTACAATTTCCCGTCATTATAAAAGTTTACCGGATATCATGCCCCTGGGAGAGCACTTGTGCTCCTTGAAGCACACCTCGCATCCACTGGCTAGGTGCGCAAGCTACATTATTCGTAGATCTTTTCAAGAGCAATTAGGGGGGCTGCGGGCATGCCCTTCATTGGAGGTGGTGTGTGGTCTGTTGTTTCCCTTAGAAACCATGTTTTAACATTAGCATGCACTGGTGCACGATAGGGAAGGTTGGAGCTCGACAAACAATATTAGGAGTGCAAGGACTTAGTCGAATTTCAGACCCAACAATAACCTATGCTCTAGACCATGGATTTAAGACTCGGCGACTCATGTTGACTCATCCTGCCTTGAGTTGCGTAGTGACTCACTTGAGTCGGGGGCGACTCGTGGTGTCAAACTAGACCAGGCCCAACCGATCCTAGTTGACTTGGATGAGTCGCATCCAACTCATTCGAGTTGTCAATGCATGCCCTGGATCTCCTACTCTATGCAATTACTTCCCATTATGGTTAGTTCGATTTAAATAATAGGAAAAAGCTCTGCTTCAGCATGATCAGTACAACAATTGATGGACAACATGAGTCTTTGTTCGCTTAAGATGCTTAAGCCGACATGCCATTTGAACAAGCTCCAAACAAAAGGTCTAGATACTTAAGTCTTAGCATGCATTTGGTTGCACCAAATATTATGAAATATAATGATATTTTGCACTAGATTAGATTTGATTAATCATGAAATTTCATTATATTTTGCACCAAATTGGGCTGATTAATTGTGGAATTTCATGATATTTGGTGCAACCAAACACACCCTTATAGATGAATAATATGAAATTCGAAATCAAATATTTAGTAGGCAGATGGTGATATTTTAGTGCCCCCCCGCCCCCAATAATCATAAAAAAAACTTTGCTTTCTCAAGCTCCCCTAGTGTCTTCTTCCTGTTTCTTTTACCATTTCATGTCTGTTCCAACTTCCATGCTTCATTTTGGATTCCATCTTTCATCCTTTTCCACATCACTTGCATTTCTTTGTCAATGGACAACATCCACAATTCCACATTAGGTTTCCAAGTAGTCGATGCTTCCATATCACCTATCAAACTCGGGGTGCCTTTCCTCACACTTGCTTTTAACTTCCTCAGACTCTCATCTTTCTCTACTTGGACTCTCTTCTTGCATGACTGTTACAAGAAAGGCAAACCACTTGTGCCTATTGTTAAGTGCTTGCATTAAGGTGTGATCTATTAAATATTTAATTTTTTTTGACAGGAATACCGTAGTTTAGCATTTCCATTGTGACTAGACTGAAACTCATGTAATCCATATTGTGTTGGCTATGAGCATTCTTCATCAACTGCTCATGGCTTTATGTTGCATATGTTTGAGTTCTGATATAGGTGGGACATCAAATGTGACCTCGACTGCTTTATTTTATGACTAATAGTGATTATACCTTAGGTGTTGATGATGGCAAATTAACTATCATTTTTTAAATATTTTTATGTTCTTTTTTTTTTTGTCTCTCATTTGTTAAAAAGTTGAGGAAAAATGCAATATCGAGGGCTTGACATGCTAACCATTTACCGAAAAGTCATTTGATCCCATCAGTTATTTATGGACATTGTGTCAAGTTCTTCTTTACCACTTCCCCTTGTGTTTCTCCACGAGCGGAAAGCATATTGAGGCATGTTGCTTCTCTATAGAAAATGATCATTCCAGTGCATCATTGTGAATGATTGCTTTTGTCACGCCCCAAAATCCAGGTACCCAAGTAGGGCTACTCAATACTCGAATTTCAAGCACGTGAACTTAATTTGTTCTCATATCACCATTACATTCAAATTAAATGATAATAACTAATAATTTTAACATTAAATAAATAAAACATTATATCATATTATCTACTACTTGAACTACTAAATTAGTTAAAGTAGTTAACTTATTACATTAGTATTCAAATTCAAACTAAACCTAATAACAAAACAAACTAATAATAAAGGCCTACCTGCTCAAAATAGTCCAGCTCGCCACCTGCATTTGTTAAATTAACATGAGTATAATAACTCAGAGGGATCATATCCTACATAAATATGAAGTTTCTAAATTTACACCAATTTTTTAAGTTAAGAATTTTTTTTTGAAATAGAAGTATACAATATAGCAAATGATGAAATCGAATGTTGGAACTGTATACATGAAATGCATGCGATACTATCTATGAATCTTCGTAAATAACAAAATGAACAACCATTATTAAGTACAACATCGTACTCGGTGTATGACTACGTTGCATTAACGCCCACACATTGGTACCTCGTGCTCCAGTTGTACTTTTGACGTATATTTGCGCACACGATTGTACTCATACGTCGTGCACAAAGGAGACTTCGAAGGATTTAACGGGTTTTAGGGTCTTTCACCTAAGGATTACGATTACTCTACTTGCTGGCTTTAGGGTTTTTCACCCAAGGGATACGATCGCCCTACTTGATCAAATCACTTTTTTTTTTATTCCATAAATTAAACAATAATGCATGCGTGACAAGAACGTAATAAAGCAGTCTCATTTAACAAAATATTATGAATTCACGATTTAAGAAACAATATTGCAAAATCAAGGTGCTGTTAGAATTTAGCCTCTGAAATTATCTGTAAAACATATTGTTTTCAGTAACAGATTGAAATTTTGAATTTCCTGACAGTTCAAGCTGTAGTTTGTAATAGCCTGAAAATTAGGAGCCCTCGATTCTGCTGGAAATTACAATCGAGCCCCGAATTTCGGATTTTTAATTATATATTGTAATGAATTGATTAAATTAAATAATTTTCAATTCCCTGTTAATAATTCTAAAGTTAATTCCACCTAACTTTAATAATTGAAATTTAATATTATTTTATTTAATTTAAATTTTGGATTATTAAAATATTAAATATATTTTCAAAGAGTATAATGATAATTTAATTAAAAGATTGACTTAACTTAAATCAGAATTTTTTTCAATTAATTATTTTCAAAAATTAAAATAATAAATCAACATATATTAACTCACACAAGCAATAATTTGTTTTTTCTTTTAAATACCAAAATTAAAATAATAAATCAGCATATATTAACTTACACAAGTAATAATTTATTTTTCTTTTAAATACAAAAAATTTAGAAATCTAATTAGATTATTTTTTAGACTCGACGATTTAATTTCGAAAGTTTGATCTTAATTCAATTTAGTTATTTTATTTTATTTTTTAAGACACTGTTACCATTCCACATTGCATTTAACATGGTTAATTAAAATAAATTATTCCTTAAAAATTGAATTTTCGAAGTTAATTTTCTAGATTCTGAATTATATACATATATCTTTATTTATGTTAAACAAAATTGAATTAGTAGATTAAATTTGATTGTGGTTTTTAATTTCGAAAATTATTGCTTTAGGGTTGATTTTAATTTATATATTTTAATAGGAGGAAAATTCTTTGAAATTTCAGAATTAGTTATGTTGTTGTCTTGTTTTTCTAAGTATTAAATAAATAAATAAATAAAATTTGTTAAATCCAAATTGTAGTCTAAACAAATGTTTGAAATTGAAATTTTGTTTGAGTTAAATCAATTTGCTAGTCATAAGTCATAATGATTTTGTTTCTAAGTTTTGAGATTAATCTAGATCAAAATTTTGAATTATCAATTTAGACTAAACTTAAATTTAAATTGATGTAATTTTTGAAATTTTAAGAAATAATTTATTTTAATCAACCATATTAGATGTAGTGTGGAATGGTAGCACCATAGCGGTCTTAAAAAAATAAAATAAAATAAAATAACTAAATAGAATTAAGATCGAACTTTCGAAATTAAATTGTCGAGTATAAATAATAATCTAATTATATTTCTAAATTTTTGGTATTTAAAAGAAAAATAAATTATTACTTGTGTAAGTTAATATATACTGATTTATTATTTTAAATTGAAAATAATTAATTGAAAAAAATATGATTTAAGTTAAGTCAGGCTTTTAATTAAATTATCCTTTCACTCTAAGAAAATATATTTAATATCTTAATAATCCAAAATTTGGATTAAATAAAATAATGTTAAATTTTAATTATTAAAGTCAGGTGGAATTAATTTTAGAATTATTAGCAGGGAATTGGAAATTATTTAAGTTATCAATTAATTACAATATATAATAAACAATCTGAAATTCGGGGCTTAATTGTAATTTCCAGCAAGATCAAGGGGGCTTCTCCTAATTTTCATGCTATTACAGACGACAACTTGAATTGTCAAGAAATTCAGAATTTCAGACTGTTATTGAGAACAACTTATTTTACAAATAATTTCAGGGGTTGAATTCTAACACCACCTTGATTTTACAATATTGTTTTTTAAATCGTGAATTCATGGTATTTTGTTAAATGAGATTGTTTAGATGCAATCATTGTGTGAATTTTATTACGTACTTGTCATGCATGCATCATTGTTTAATTTACGGAGAAAAAAGAAAAGGAAGTTGTTTGAGTAAATAGGGCGATCATGTCTCCTAGGTGACAGACCTTAAAGCCAACAAGTAGGGCAATCGTGACCCTTGAGTGAAAAACCCTATAACCCATTGGATCCTTTGGAATCTCCTTTGTGTACGACGTATGAGTACAATCGTGTACGCGGACATACGTCAGAAGTACAACTGGAGCACTAGTTTGACCAGTTAACGTATGAATAGGTCCCTCACCATGACGTACTAGTGTGTGGGCATTAATGCAACGTGGCAATGAACCGGGTACGGTGTTGTACTTAATGATGGTTGTTCATTTTGTTATTTACGTGGATATTATTGCATACATTTCATGTCTGTAGTTCCAGAATTTGATTTCATTATTTTCTATGTTGTATATTTTTATTTTAAAAATTTCTCTTAACTTATAAAATGAGTGTAAATATAGAAACTTCATATTTATGTAAGTTATGATCTCTCTGAGTTGTTATATTCATGCTAATTTAACAAATGAAGGTGTCAAGTTAGACTATTTTGAGCAAGCATGCCTTTATTATTAGTTTGTTTTGTTATTAGATTTAGTTTGAATTTTAATACTGATGTAATAAGTTAAACTAGTATAGTGGTTCAAGTAGTAAATGATATGATATGATGTTTATCTATTTAATGTTGAAATTAGTAGTTATTATCATTTAATTTGAATGTACATGGTGATAGGCATCCTTGGTGCTTCAACAAAGTTTACTCTCTACATTTCATTATTGTTTGCATGAGGTGATGATGTTATGAGAGTAAATTTGATGCGGACAATGGATGATGTTCATTGTTCCAATATTATTCCTTTCACATCCTAGTGATGTTATCCGAATGATCTATAAAAAAAAGTAATGTTATCCGAATTTCCATCATGGACGAGAGCTAACTCTTTTGACTTTCCCACAAATACAATGTCCTAAAACAGTTCTTGTTCTCCTAAGTTTATTAAGCTCACGTCCCAAGTTCTATTTGTGTATGCTAACTATGTTCTTTCTTGTTCCTTTCCACAAAATAAGTATGGAGCTGGATGGTAATAGCAGCAATGTATCAAACAGTGCAACAGAGACATACCCGCCCTGCAATGATGCGGAGGCATCTAATGAACTTCCATCAATTCAAGAAAATCATCTGGGTGCAGAATCATCCACCTCAGAACCTTGCATACACTCATCTAGTTCTCTCCCAGTGCAAGAAACTTTTGAGGGCTATTCAGACGTACAAGGTGAAGAATACAAAAAGTTACTTGGCCAGTATTATGAGCTCGAGGAGCAGAGGCAAAGGGTTCTGCAGCAACTTCATCAAGCTAGTGGTTGGAATTATCAATCTTCCTCAGAATGTTCTGGTTCTTGCGTACCATGTTACATGTGCTGTTCAACCTCTCAAGCATATGAGGTCCCTACGCATAGTGCCTCCTGTCCTGTCCATTTTTCCTGTTGTTGCCCATACTCTTGCCATTATGTGGCTGCTCTTTCACCTTCGAAACTTGCTTATGACATGGGTGGTCAATGTGTTCCTAATAGTGATGTTCGTACTACTGGCCCATCATGTACAATAGATCCAGTGAAATTATCCTCGTTTCCAGATGACAGTGTTTTCAAAATAGTAATGGGAGCTGCAGAGAAAGCAATTGCTTCCATGAAGGTGAAAGCTTCTGCCACTTCCGATGGATACGAAGGTGAGTAGATGTTTTTCTATCAGCTCTTATTTTTTCTCATTTCTATTATTGAGATATCTTGTGAACTGTTAGAGAGGGAGGGAGGGAGGGTGGGAGAAGTACATATTATGTCTTAGTTTGTTTTCTTTTGCTGGTACAGGTTTGTTTCATTCAATTTGCTACTATTGAATGGTTTATTTTGCATACGAAGTCCTGTAGCATTGTATTATCTCTCTCAATGTCTGGTTGCATAATATCTAATTGTTCAATAAGATAATGAAGACTAACAAGTAGGAAAATTCTGTTGTAATAGATAAAATAACAATAAAAAGATGGACAGGAGCAACACTTATTTTTTTCTTGGCTGGGCCATGCTTCCAAATGTTAAAAACTTGTTGATTGACTTGGAAATCGTCCAAGTATATTTGGTTTGGTGGTTCTGTGCACCTAGTTTGAAGAACTCAATGTGGAATCATTGAATTAGACAAATTCCTTTACAAAATCTGCAAATTTGCCATTATTTCAGCCAAGTCAAACTTCGAAAATGAAAGACATTTCCAAGTTGAGTTTGATTTTTCAGAAATTGAGCATGAGTACTGAATCCCGCAATGCTTCTTCTTCTTCTTCTTCTTCTTCTTTTTTTTTTGTCCTGAACAACTTGTGCATCTGAACTTGTCATATTCTGTTTGAAACAATTTCTTGCATTAACTTGTGTAGATAACTAGCAACCTGTTCCTTCATGCATATGTTCAACCAATCAACACCTTGTTTGGCAGCGTAGGGTGTGCTTGGTAACACCACTGGAAGCTACTTCTAGCAGCTTCTCTTTTGTAGAATGGGTTCTATTTTGAAAGAGAAGCTGCCACCAGTGTTTTAAACTGTGAATAGCGTGTAGCGCAGTGTTCACTCTTCTCAGTGTGAGGCATAAGCTACGTAGTTTGTCATGGTATTAAAAAACGGTTATATAACGGCCGTTACATAATGTCAACAGCGGGAACCATTGTGTGATACAGGGCTGTAATAGCCATTCTGGAAAAAAAAAAAAAAAAAAAAAAAAAAAAAAAAAAAAAAAAAAAAAGGCCTGTAACGGCCATTATGGGCCTGTAATGGGCCGATACAGGGACATAATGGGCTGGCACGAGGCAGATACATTTTCTTCTGTAGAAAAAAACTTTTGACCATTACAGGGCTACAGCCCATATCGTAACAACTATAAGACTGGCCGTTACGGTCACTGAATACCTTGTGTGTAGCTTATGTTACGCGCTACTTCTAGATTTCATTTAAGGTGCGTTTGGTCAAATATCATGAAATAGGTGGTGCAACCAAGCACATTCTAAAATAATAGGAAAAATAGGCAAAGATTAAATATAAAGGTAAAGAAATAGCAATTGAACTGAGTTAATATTGTTACTTGTATTTAGTAAAATCATTAATTAATACTTATTGAAAATAGAAAATTTTAACATATCATTAAAGCATTAATTAGTTTTAATGTTTAGTGAAAAATATCTTGTAGTGTAAGCTACTTAGTGTAGGCTACATAGCTTGTAGTGTAGGCTACATGTGACTTAAGATATTTTCGTGAGCCTCATAGCTTGAAGGCTGAGCTATGCCACGTGGCCTATACTAGATCCTACATAGCATAAGCTATTTTAAAATACTAAGGCTGCTACCAAATGCACCCTTGGCCTCTTAAAAGTAAAAACACTAAGGGGACGTTTGGATCATCAGTTACTTTGGATAAGGTACTTATTTCTTGGATAAGTTCATAAGTAGCTTATCTTGGTTTCTACTTATTCAGCTGATAAGTATGTTTGGTAACCAATATACTTTTTTGGAGAGGTAACTAAAAATTTATTAGTAACCAATATACTTATCAACCAAAAAGTAGAAAAGCATGTTTGGTTTCCAACATAATAAGAAATTATCCCTCAAGTTTGTTTGGTCCCCCTCACATCTGCCATCCATCATGTGGGGCCAACCTTTGATGTGGAACATTCATTGTGTGGGCCCCACTTTGGATGTGGGCTGTCCATCATATAGGGCCCACCTTGGAACTGGGCCATTCATCACTATGGCCCGACCTTTAATGTGCACCATTCATTATGTAGGGCCCACCTTTAATGTTGGTCATCCATCAAGTGGGGCCCACCATCAATGTTATTGTCCATCATGTGGGGCCCACCTTCAATATCCACTTGCCCATCATGTGGGCTCCACACCTGATGTGGGCCGTCCATCATGTAGGGCCCGCCTTGGATACGGGCCACTCATAATTAGGGTCAACCTTTGATGTGGACCGTCCATCATGTGGGACCCACCATTATTAATTGCCCATCATGTGGAGCTCACCTTTGATGTGGACTATCCATCATGTGGGCCCCACCTTCAATGTGGGTTGCCCATCATGTGGAGCTCACCTTTGATGTGGACTATCCATCATGTGGGCCCCACCTTCAATGTGGGTTGCCCATCATGTAGGGCTCACCTTGAATATGGGTCATTCATCATTAGGGGCCAACCTTTGATGTGGATCATCCATCATGTGGGGCCCAGCTTCAATGTCCATTGCCCATCATGTAGAGCCCATCTTTGATGTGGACCGTCCATCATGTAGGCCCCACCTTTGAAGTGGGTGACCAGCCCGCTTTGGATGTGGGCTTTTTATCATTATGGGCTGACCTTTGATGTGGACCATCCATATGTGGGTCCAAATTAATATGAGGTCATCCATCATGTGGGGCCCACCTTTTATGTGGATTGTCCACCATGGGAGCCCCACCTTCAGTGTAGACAGTCCACCACGTGGGGCCTCCTTTGATATGGACCATGAGAGAGAGCCTCCTATGACGACATGGATCATGAGAGAGAAGTAGAAAAGTGATAAGTTAAAAAGCTAAAAAAAAATTACTCATTAAGATAAGTAGCTTTTGGCACAAAAGCTACTTTTACAATGATCTTACCAAACTTATCTTAAATAAATTACTTATCTACAGCTGTAAGTAGAAAAAGTAACTTATTTGGTGGTATCCAAACGGTCCCTAAATTCGTCGCATAAGGTTGCTTGATATTTGACCCGTGTTTAATTTTTCTCACTGTTTGGGATGTAGCTGTTCCATAATAAAGCTACGGACAGTGTTAATGCCTCCATTTTTTGCTGATCCTAGTATTATGTACTTTTTTACAGCTGAAATATAGAACCGCATTGCCATTTATGCATTCTCAATGATCTCTCACCCAAAAACCTGCTGCATGTTTTAAAATAATTGATCACAAACACAAGTGATATAATTGTATCCCTGGTATGATTGATCCAATAATGATACAGTATTGACTGATTCCTGTTATTTTTGGGATGTACTACACCTCAATACAGATAGGCTGCTGGTCCTTGGAAAAGATCTTTTTGGTCTTTCTTGAATCCTCGATTTGACCGTGAGACCAAACATTTTTACTCATGTCAGGTGAGGAGCAAATCACTTGGTTCATGCATTGTCCAGAAAGGGGTGCATCACCCTTCTCTTTGTATCGGGGATTCTTTTAACGAGTTTTCCATTGCCTCACTCTCAAAAAACAAAAAAACAAAAAAACAAAAAAAACAAAAAAAACAAAAAAAAAGAGGAAGAGAGGAAAAGGAAAAAGTAAAAGAAAAAAAAAGAAGGAAATAAAAAATGGATACATTTTTCCCTGCTTGGATACCTGCATAATCATGAATCACGTGATTCTCTCATTGTGAACTAGGGTTGGGTCTGTCAGCGAGCCACTAAAACGAGAATTTATTGGTCATTTTATTTGAATTTCTACCTAGATTCAAATGAGATGGTTTTAGGGCAGGCCTCTTTTTCATCTCTTTGCGTTTTGAGCAGCTACAGACTGAAGTATTGAGAATCATGATGGGTCCAGACATGCTCCTTTTTTTTTTTTTAAAGCTTCCAGGCATATCTTTTTTCTCCTTATGAAAATCTGTCGATATCATGACTTAAACTATTTCTCCTCTTCCTATATTTTTCTAAAAGATTGATGCTTACCATCTTGACGTTGCATGTCTTTTCTTCCTTGTTAATGCAACCCCAAAATTCTATGAGGCTCACAATGACTTTTGCGGTTTCTTAAATGTAAAAGAAGCGGAAAAAGCAAGAGGAAAAACGCAGAGTTCGAGTAAACTAGACAGCGGGGTCTCACTGAATATCAGCTCGGAGACAGACCTCACTGAAGTTCTGAGTGCTTGGTATTCTGCTGGCTTCTATACGGGCAAGTAAGATTTCTTATTTTATCCGTGGCCTCTAATGCAATTGTACTTTGTCTTTCAAAAGTTCTAAAATTTTGGGATTTGACTAATTGCTTCTGCTGCACCCAATCACCAAACTACAATCACTTGATTGGTTCATTCTGGTCATGCATACACTCTTAGGTGTGGAGGAATTATATGATCCTGGGCTCGAGAATCTGCTTGCATCTTCAGGCCTTGAGTTGCTACAACTAGGGCTGCATTGTGGTATGATGCAGACCATTGATCTGATGTGACATACCACGCTTTTGATGGAAAAGAGGCCAAAGACTGGATGTTCAGGATCTTCCAATCTGGGACAATCTGGGGCCTGGTCTGTTCACATCAGGGCTCATCATATCAATGGTCTGGATCACCCTACCTTGGCCTCTCTTGTAGCAACTCAGACCATCGAATGACTTGATCTATTCTGAATTCCTTTTACAAGCTCTAAATTGAATCGTTTTGCTTGTGGTGCATGAATTGGTTGGTCATTAGCTGCAACCAGTTGAAATTTTACTTATTAGATTTAAGAGTCCAGAGCACTCCTTGACCGGAGACAAGCTATTTATCCTGCCCAGGACATGAACATGGTGACCTGGAAAAATCTGGGCCCTGGCATTCTGTACATGTAACCAGTGTTTGCATTATCTCCGATATTATCAAAATATCCCCGATATTATCTCTATTTCTAGCTCAGCGACACCGATAACACTGGTAGCGATACCGATAATACTGATAGTATTAAAAATTCTTGATATCGGTGATGTATCACTAAATATTGCCAATGTATCGATATCGTCAATATTTTCAATTGTGTAAATTCCAGGCGTCGTTTGTATTGTCAATACATTGATGCCCTCGGTGTATCGCCAATATTTTTTACTGTGTAAATTCCAAGTGTCACTTGTATCGTCAATTTATTTGCAGTATTTCGATAATATCACCAATGTATCGATAATATCACCAAAAATCTATATATTTAAAAAAATCCCATTTCAGATTTTTTATGGGTGCATGGTTGTATGCAACACTCAATTTGTTGATGATAACATTGATAATATCACAATATTATCATTATCGCAACATGACAATAACGAGACCACAATCTTTAGCTTCTTTTTTAGTTGTTAACGATTTGTTTGGATATTTCATGTGTTGCCGATATTCTGAAATATCAATGGATGTTTGAATGGAAGTTCAGATTTTGGATTGGATGAGATGATTGGACTGACTTCTTACTGTAGCACATGCTTTTAGGCCCCCATTAAATAGAAACCTATTATGTATGCATTCTTTATGCAGATTTTTTATTCCTAAATATGTAACTATGTGTATTTTATCAACTCCTAAGGTTTCATTGAAAAATTCCACTGTTTTTCCCATTTTCCCCGCATTTCCGGTTATCAACAATATTATTGGCGATATCGATATTGTTTCCGTATCCCCGACTGGCGAAACTTGTAGCGATACCGAAACTTCGAACACTGCATGTAACTGATATTGAAAAATGTATTATTAGATAAAATTTACTTCTTATATACATAAGATAAAGAAAATTTTATCTAGATAACTTGAAATATGCTGAGAACAGGATAACGGGTATTTATTTGATACTTGTAGAACAAAGGAAGGAAAGATAAGGTTTTTCCTAATTGAAGTGTAGATGTCTGTCTTGCTGATGGGTTTAGACATGGCAATTTTGTTGGAAATGGAATGCCCATATGACATAAACCATATGAGTGAATCAAAATTGCAGGTATAGTTAGCAAAACACCACTATAAGCTCCGTATTTTCAAAAGAACTTGTATGATTGACGAAATGTCTAAAACTCCACTTACTTCAGAAGATAAGAAAAGAAAAGGATAGCAAAAATCTCGTGTTTTTTGGGTGAACAATATTAAACACTTTATTTAAACACACACACACACACACACACACATTTTGTTCAAAAGAGAAACTTTTGAGGTGATTTAAAATTAGAGATTGGTGGTTGCCAACATTGATACAATTGAGTAAATGCTGGAAATTTTTAGTAGAGACTGATTTATATGGATAATAATTGGAAATGAAGGATTAAAGAGGCAAAAAACAATACTAGCCTACTATTTGATTACCTATGTGCATAGCTTATGCGTATTTGAACTTTTAATTATTTTAATTGAACTTTTGTTTTTAAACCTTATTTAGAGATAATATACAGACTCACACATGCATAAACAGCTGCCTTTTCACTCCGTTTTATACTTCTAATAAATCAAAAGCACATTAAACCTGAACTTTTCTCTCTCTGAATTTTTGGCCTCCATTTTTACTGAATTTTTTACCATCTTTTTTATTTTTTATGATTGAGATGTAATTAAACCCGAAAATTCCCCGTACCATCTTTTTTTTTGCCATGTGGCTTTTTGATAATTACGATTGCTGGTTGATCAGTCTTTTGTCATCATCATAACCATAACCTGGTCCCCGCTATTTGAGGTTGGTTGGTTTACCAGACTTTCTGTGAGAGCTTAGTCCTAGTGCTCCAAATTTTGGAGTGGCTTCTTATTCTCTATTTACCACATTCCAACTGGTCTAAAAATTTGCATGTTTCCTTGTCATGCAGGTATCTTTTTGAGCAATCCCTTCCAAAGAGCCAACATTAGCTTCTGTTCTCGTTTGTGGGTGGAAGCACATCAATTGCAATGGCCATGGCCATGTATGATGTGACAAGTTTTGTTCATTGGTTCTTCTGTTCATACATGATACATGATTGAGATTCTCAAGTTTTGTTGAACATTTCGGAGTCGTCAAAGCTACAGGTTGCACCACTATCATCACTGCCAGTCACTATCACTGTCAATTGGCTCTAGCTTCAGAAAAGAGAAACTATCATCGTCTTCTTTTCTTTTCTTTTTTTCCCCCAGCTCCGATGGATTCAGAACATATGGATATGAAGTGTCCTGCCCAGGTTATTGGGATCAGAAGTTTTCTTAATGGATTTGAAAAGCAAGCTGCTATTCTCAATTTTGTGTGCAATTTCTCATCCTTGAATTCTCAAAACCAAGTCAAGAGTTGAGACTTGGTCCAGACCATTTAATGAGTACTGGGTGACTGTGCGAAAAAGATAAGCTGGTGGCTGGACTCCAACCGAATGTTGACATGGTCAGAAGGCCTATCAATTTGCACAGATCTATTCCCATCGGCATTCTTGTGTTTTGTTGTAGAGATGATGAATGTTTAGCCGCAGTTTTAGTTGCTGCTCTTGAGGCCTACTTGGACAAAAGCAGGTCTGAGCAGATCAGATGGGCTATCTCTCAATTTATTCAAACAAGAGACCAAATGAAAGGGATCTTAAAACCCCCCCCTATGATGGTTTGGATGAAACATTGACTCTACCTTACAGGTTACTCTTCCATCTTACGAAACCAGAGTTGTTTCGAATTTGCTGTCCAAACAGGCCCTTAATGTCGAAAACACCTTTCAACAATGATATCTTTAGAACGGAAATCACGGACATAGTTAGGATCATCTTCCGGTGGTGGATTGTCCGAATCTCTCTTAGATTGGAATGAGAAAAGGAGCCGGGATAGGATTTGCTAACGGCTCGTTTAGGATGATGTTTCATGACAAAAAATTGAAGAAGTATAACAAGATAAGCACTCCAACAAAAAAACCCCCCAAAACAAGGGTTTACAACCACAATATTGAGATTAAGATGTAATGAAGTTGATTAAATGATGAAAATAAGCAGAATATTGAAGAAAAATCAATTCATAATACTTGAATGACAAAGATGATGGGTAACCGAAAAGGGGCACCGGCCGACCGAAGAAGAAGAAGAGGAATGAAGCACAAAAATGGATTTCAAGCTCTTTTAAAACGGATTAACCGCGTTGTTCGGCTGGCCGAACAGATTGTTCGGTTGACCGAACAGTTCGGTCACAAGTTGGCCGAATATATATATATATATATATATATATATATATATATATATATATATATATATATATATATATATATATATATATATATAAAACAAAGCAAGAAATGATATAAAACAAGATAGTTATATAGAATACAAACCAATATCATTTTTTTAATTTTAAAATCTTGAATTGTCAAGTGGCTTGGTAAAAATATCAGCCAATTGATTTTCAGTTTGAATATATTCCATCGAAATTGATTTTTCTTCAACTAATTGTCGGATATAATGATAATGAATGCCGATGTGCTTTGTTCGAGAATACTGAATGGGATTTTTGGATATGTTAATTGCACTGGTATTATCGCAATACAGATACATAGTATCCTGCGTTATCCCATAATCAGCTAACATTCTTTTCATCCACATAAGCTGCATACATGCATATTCTGCAGCAATGTATTCAGCTTCAGCAGTTAATAAAAAAACTGAATTTTGTTTCTTACTCATCTACGAAACAAGACAATTACCAATATAAAAATATGCACCACTTGTTGATTTCCTGTCATCAACATTACCAGCCCAATCAGCATCTGAATATCATGCTAATTGAGATGAAGTGTCACATTGATACCATAATCCAAGATTAGTAGAATTAGCAACATATCGAAGTATGTGTTTCACAACAGTTAAGTGTGATTCTTTGGGCTTAGATTGATATCTGGCACACACACCAATACTAAATGCAATATCAGGTCTACTAGCAGTTAAGTATAGTAGGCTATCAATCATACTTCTATATAAGTGAGAGTCTACACTTTTACCAAGTTCATCTTTTGATAATCGAAATATAGTGCTCATGGGAGAATCATAATCTCTACCATTATCTAAATCAAATTTCTTAACTAAGCTTTGAGCATACTTAGTTTGAGATAGAAATATACATTCTTTCAACTGTCTAACTTGAAATCCAAGAAAGTAGGTTAGTTCACCAACTATACTCATTTCAAATTCATATTTCATCAGTTCTGCAAACTTAAGAGACAGATTAGTAGAAGTTGATCCATATATAATATCATCTACATATATCTGAACAATCAAAATATCATTGTTTGAATGTTTGACAAATTGGTTTTGTCAACATTACCTATTTGAAAATCATGGTTGATAAAAAATTGAGTCAATTTATCTTACCATGCTCTTGGTGCCTGTTTTAGACCAAAAAGAGCTTTTTAAAATCGAAATACATGATTTGGAAGTTTTGGATATTCAAAACCTTTAGGTTGTTTTACATAAACTTCCTCATGTAAATGACCATTGAGAAACACACTTTTCACATCTATTTGATAAATTTTTAAATGTTTAAAACAAGCAATGGATAAAAATAGTCTAATGGATTCAAGGCAAGCAACTGGTGCAAAGGTTTCGTCATAATCTATACTTTCAATTTGAGTGTACCCTTGTGCAACCAATTGAGCCTTGTTTCTAATGATATTTTCAAGTTCATCTGATTTATTTTTGAAAATCCACTTAGTTCCAACTACATTCTTATCAGATGGACGAGGAACAAGATACCATACATCATTTCGAACAAATTGATTCAGCTCATCTTGCATGGCTAATATCCAATTTTCATCAGCTAGTACTTCATTTACGTTGGATGGTTCTATTTGTGAAGTAAAGCATACCTGACTACAAGTTTCTTCTATCTGACTTCGAGTTCGTACACCAGTAAGTGGATCACCCAAAATTTGAGTTTGTGGATGGTCTCTTACTGATCAGAGTTCAACATCATTTGGATTAGATTGTGGTATTTCTATATCATTATCAATCCATAGTAGAGTTGGAGTTATGGTCTTGGTCGTTAATGACCACATTTATGAATTCCTGAATTAATCCAGTTCTTTTATTTAGAACTCGATATGCACGATTGTTTGTATCATATCCTAGAAAAATGCCTTCATTACTTTTAACATCAAATTTTTCAATATTTTTCCTATCACGTAAAATGTAGCACAAGCTTCCGAAAATTTAAAAATGTTTAACCGATTGTTTCTTATTAAACCATAATTTATATGGTGTCTTATTCTTACCTGCTTTAACATACACACGATTTGCAATGTAACAAGCAGTTTTCATAGCTTTAGCCCAAAAACTCTTTGGTAAATTCTTACCATTTAGCAAAACATTTGCCATCTCTTGTAGAACTCTATTTTTTCTCTCAGCAACTCCATTTTGCCGATGTGTTTTTGGAGCTAAAAACTCATGTAAGATACCATGATCTTCACAATACTTTTGAAAATTGCTATTTTCAAATTCAGTTCCATGATCACTTCTGATTCTATTGACCTACATTTGTTTTTTAATCTGAATTCGTTTGATGATCTTTTTGGCTTCATCAAAAGTTTCAGGCTTTTTTCTCAAAAAAGCTACCCAAGAGAATCGAGTAAAGTCATCAACTATAACTAAGAAATACTTTTTAACACCTTTACTCTCCGTTTGAATTGGTCCAAGTAAATCCATGTGGAAAAGTTCAAGGGGTCTAGATGTAGCTAGGGAGTTTACTTTCTTATGGCAACTTCTTATTTGTTTACCAACTTGACATGAGTCACATACTTTGTTTTCTTTCTTTCTTAGTTTGGGTAAATCACATAAGTGATCTCTTTTACTCAATTTATATAAATATCTAAAGTTCGCATGTCCAAGTCGTTGATGCCAAAGTTCAGATTCATCAAGTTGGGCCATGTAACATGAATATTTCATTGAGTAACTTTAATCAATTATATAACAATTTTCAAAGGTTCTGCAACCATGTAAAATTACATCTCTTGAATTATTTAGAATTTCACATCCACGATAAAAAAATTTAACACTATGATTATTATCGCAAATTTGTGAAATACTAAGTAGTTATGCTTTAATCCATCAACATATAGAACATTTTTAAACAAAGGAATATTAGGTAGTTGAACATTACCTTGGCCAATGAATTTTACAATTGCTACCATCTCCAAAAGTGACAGCGTGTCCATCAATCTCGCTGATGTTTGATAATATATATTTTTCTCTTGTCATATGTCTTGAACAATCACTATTCAAGTACCATTTAGAATGACTATTGGCTTTGAAAGCAGTGTGGATCACCAAACATTTGTTTTTAGGAACCCACTTCATAATGGTTTTGGACTTAGGTGGATCCTTCTTTCCTTGAGAAGTATTAGACACTTGTCTTTCTTTTCTCCTACTTTGTATCAAGAGATCTTTGAGTAAGTCAATGATTCTCAGAATAAGTGAAGAAGAATCACCTTTATTGTTGGCTGAGATTTTTAAAGTCTTTTGAAAAGGTTTTTGGACTTTTGGAAATAGACTTTTTAAAACCTTTATGAAATTCATTCTTGGAATGCAAAGATTCACCTTTTACGAAGATGGTGGGTGATGTCTTTGGCTTTGGATTGAACTTGTTATAGCTAAGACCTGATCTATCACCATAAGGTCTGGAAAAATGAAGAATTTCTTCCATTATGTCTTTGGATTTTTCAGAAATCTTCGACTTCTTAAGAATAAGCAAATCAGATTTTAAAGAATTAAAATCAGTTTGAAAATTTTCAAAATCTTCATTTCTGATTTTCAAGTCTAGTTTACATTTTTCAAAACAATCAGAAAAATGAAATTTTTCCAAAATACATTTATCAAATTTAGTTTGCAAATCATCACACCTCTTCTTTGAAACTTTAAGTTTAGATGCAATCTTAGAACTTTTCTTGTATAGGGCTTTGTAAGCTTCTTGAAGATCTTCTTCATTTTCAGATTCACTTCTGGATATTTCATATCCAGAGTTATCATTGTCTTCAAAAGAGGAAATATTGGCAATGAGGAACTACGAATTAAACCCCCACTATCAGATTAGCGGTTAGGGTAATTCATTGGAAATAAGTAACAGAATCCTAGCGAAAATCGCAGCAGATGAAAATAGGTCAAAAGAGGAATTCAAGAAAGCAAAAGGCGGAAGAAGAATGCAAGATTCTGAAAGATGGCTGGACTAAGCAAAAAGGTAGGCATTTGTTAATGTCAATCACCCAGAGAATCATGGTTGGACGGTTAGGATTCTCTAATCGAACCTATTCTCAGGAAATGGCCCCCACATGGTGGGGCGCACCCGACAAGGCTCCGGAATCTTGTAGGCAGATGTGAAGAAGGTCGGAGAGAGGAAGAAAAGAATGAAAGAGATGACGAAATACTCACATCATGTCACTGATTTTCTGTCGACAATCAGGAGAAAGTAGGGCCCGCCAATCGTTGCTTTCCATACCGTTGGATTTCCGCTCATCAGCAGCTTCTCCCATTCAAGGGTTTCCAAGGCACTGTAATTTTCGTTTTTTAATTGAAATTTTGTTATGAAAAGAAACAATAAGGGCTCGTTTGGCATCTCTACTCTAATTCAGTAAGAGCCCTTTGAATAAGAGCTAATTCGATAAGTCCTCTTTGTTCTGGCTGTTTTAAATAAGCTTGTTTGGTAAAATCTCCAAAAAAAACAAGAGCTTTTTTCAAGGGTAGTTGACGTCATTTTAAAGATTACAACAACTTTAATATAAGACCAATCCAAATGGTTGTTTTGGTGGACCGTCATCATGTGAGGCCCAACATCATTCCTAATTGTTCTTTTATGTGGGGCCCCTCAATGTCCATTACCCATCACCCATCACGTGGACTCCACATTTGATGTGTCCATAGTGTGAGCCATACCTTTGAAGTGGATTGTCCATCATGTGGGGCCCACTTTTGATTTCCACCATTCATCATGTGGGGTGCACCTTCTATGTGGATCATCCATCATACTGCCCACTTTGGATATGGGTCATCCATCATGAGAAACCTTAGATGTGGACCGTCCATTAGGTGGGGCCCACTTGATGTGAATTGTCCATTATGAGGGGCCATACTTTTATGTGGGCCATCCATCATGTGAAGCCTACTCTATCCATTATGTGGGCCCACCTTGATGTGGACCATTCATTGTGTAGGGCCCCACTTTCATTATGTGTTGTTCATCATGTGGGCCCACCTTCAATGACCATCTCCATCATGTGGGTCCCACCTTTAACGCGAACTGTCCATCAAATGGGACCCACTTGATGCGCATGTTCCGTCATGTTGGGCTACACTTTGATACGGGTCATCTATCATGTGGGGCCCACCTTTGATGTGAACCTTTCATTACGTGGGCCCACCTTGATGTGGGGCCCCACTTTAATATGAGTCATTCATAATGAGGAGCCCATCTTTGATGTCCACCATCCATCATGTGGGTCCCACCTTTGTTGTGGACCTCTATCATGTGGGGCCCACTTGATGTGGATAGTCCATCATGTGGGACCTACCTTTGATGTCCACCATCCATCATGTAGGTCCCACCTTGGCTATGGACCATCCATCATGTGGGGCCCAACCTTTAATATGGGTCATTCATCATGTAGGCCCACCTTTAATGTCAACCTTCCATCACATGTCTCACATTCAATGTCCACCATCCATCACGTGGGTCCTACCTTTGATGTCTACCATCCATCATGTGGGTCCCACCTTTGTTGTGGACCACTATCATGATGTGGATAGTCCATCATGTGGGACCTACCTTTGATGTCCACCATCCATCATGTAGGTCCCATCTTGGCTGTGGACCGTCCATCATGTGGGGTTCAACCTTCAATATGGGTCATTCATCATGTGGGCCCACCTTTAATGTCAATCTTCCATCATGTGGTCCCACATTCAATGTCCACCATCTATCAGGTGGGTCCCACCTTTGATGTGAACCATCATTGGGTAGGGCTTGCTTGATGTGGATCGTTTATCATGTAGGGCCACACTTTGAAGCAAGCCATCCATCATGTGGGGCTCACCTTTGATGTCATTGTGCATTATGTAGGCCCACCTTTGATATGGGCCATTCATCATGTGGGGCCCACCTTCACTATGGGTCATTCACTACGTGGGCTTGAAGAAATTGTAAAGAAAAGAGAAGAGGGTAAGATGGGAATTACTTGAAAAGTTTAAAGGTAAACTTGTCTAAAAATTAGTCCAAAATCTCTACCCACTTAAGTTGAATAAGCTCCGTTTCAAAAAGTAACTCCTCCCCAACTTATTAAATCGGAGCTTATTAGCTACTTTCTATAAAAAAAAAAAAAAAAAGTACTTCATTAGACTTTTACTAAACGGCTTAAAAGCTTATTTTTTAGAAATAAGCCGATAAGCTCTTAGTTGTAGAGATGCCAAAAGCTCCCTTAATAGGGATTTTTATTTTTATTTTTTCCCTTCCCCCTCAAAAAATTCCTCTGAAATTCCGACAATTACGGAAATGCCCTCGAACCCTAATTACCGATGGAGAATTATGAAAATGCCCTCGAATTTTTTATTTTTTTTAGGCAACGATTCATGAAGTCAAGAATTGTTAGGTCCGACTGTCTGTATGTTACGTCAAAGGAAGCTATCTGTATGGGGGCACCTGCCCCCAGGAAGTTTTCAACGGAGCTATTTCTTGGACTTGCTTTATTTTTACACTCATGCACTAAAATGATCCGAAAAATGAATGTACAGCATGGATAAAACCCATACATCACTGTGGGGACCCACAAAAACCCCTCCTGGACACATTAAGCATTTAATGCATACAAGCGAGGCAGAATGCAATCCGTTTCCCACATCAAATTGTTAAAAACAAAAAATTGAGCCTACTAAATTGGTGAATGGGTTATAAGTGAATTTGAATGTTTTATGTAGTACAAATTATTTTTTATGGTGTGACCCATCCAATGATTGGATCCACCTATGGGTACCAATCCTGCAGCAATGGGCACATGCACTCGGATGCATCTCGCAATTGTTGTTGTGATCTAGTTTGATTAGTATGAAGTGGACTTAGAATAGTATGTTGGAAAGACTTAAGAGTCGCTACTAACCAAGGGATGCTTAGAATCTATGATCAGCTAGACCCGTCGAATCATCTTGGGCTGGGGAATCAAAGACTTCCTAACTTAAGATGACTCCTAGATAAAGTTTGTAACTGAGAATTCTAGATAAAGACCTCAGTAACAGTAAGGAAAGAGGTTAGGCACCCTCGACCGCGATTTAGGTTTTTTTTTAAAGATTTTTTTAGGTTTTGTAAGGCCTTTAATAAACTAGCCTAGGTGCCAACTGGTATCGGAAGTCAACTAGTGAGCCACTACTCCCCTGAATCATTATAAAGGAGATCGCAATATCTCAACCTATGATTAATTTGGAATAAATAGCAGCTATAAAGAAGGAAAAAGAAGGCTAATGCAATGTATGAAGAATGTGATGATATATATTAATAACTAAATATATTACCACTCACTTAAGTTACCTGCTAAAAAGATCACAACATCTCAACCTAGGGTGAACTCAAGGAGATTTTTAACTACTAGTAAAGATAAATGGATGTAATATGCAAATGGTTAAAGAAAAGAAAAGGGTGATCCAAGCAATACCTGACTTTTGATGCACCAGAATCGAAAATTTGATAAAGTGCAGAACACACAATCAAGAATCACTCAAACTATAAGCATGTAAGTGTATGAAAGTAGGAATATGCAAAGTGTGAACATAAAAATAAAGGAGACAGACAAATTAATGCCGATGCACATGGAAAAGTGAAAAAAATGAAAGAAGAGCAAAGTCTCTTCTTCTAGAGGAGATGACCGTAAATCTCAAATCCCGACCCTACTCCACTGACCCTGGACAATTGAAAAGACTTGGATGCAAGTGTAGGCAAGGTTAGATGGTTTGAATGGATATGTAACTCTCTAGGTTATCCTATTATCTAAAGTGTTCTTAGGTACAGTAAGTGTATTGTTAACTATAGGTAATCACTCTAAATCTCTATATACTAACTCACTTACTATTGCTACCAACTTCAAGTGTTGTAGGCTCAAGTATTATTAGCTCTCTCTCAATGGGTATGTCTCTATTATAAAGGTTAGCTTAATAATTTTGGTAATTTATAGCAATTTTGTATGCAAACATTGCCACATAGCAAGATCTAAATGGTTAGAAGGCATGTAGCATTATAGATTTGCTTTGATAAGCAATAAAGCAGGTAATTTCACTATCTGGAGAGGTAAAATGGTCGTTTTACACTAGGACGACAATTAGATTGCTACCCAGCTGCTAGTTTTGCTTAATTATTATTTGAAATTTTTTTAAGAAAGATCTTAAGATCTATCCGAATTTGTAAAGATTTAGGTGGCAATCAAATTATCACTCGTACACGATTTTCGCACATTTGGTCATAGTGACTTTAGGGGCCATTTTTACTGTGTAGGCTTGCTAGAATGGGCCTTTTTTGTGGCCTTGGTACCGCCTATCACAACTCCACGATGGGCCACTACCTAGTGTAAATGGCTTAGGGGTGATGTGAGCCATCCTAGCAAGAGTTTGTACTTTAAATTTGCATATGAAACCTACTGGCCCAAATTGGTTTACTGGCCTATATTGGGTCCATTGGACCTTATTGCGTTTGGGTTTTAAGGATTGGTTGTGCTGTATTACTAAGGGTTTTCAAGCTTTCAAGTTACCTCACATAGTCCAAGATCGGGTGTCACGCCCTGAAATTCGATGCCCAAGTTGGCCAAATCTAACTCCAAAATTTAGATCGTAATTAATTTTTATTAATAATTTTTAATAATTTATAAGACAATTTAATAAAAATTACAATATAATAAGCCAAACACTTCTTCTAATACAATGTTTAATTACAACAGTCTGGACTCCCTTTCGTGTTTTCACTACAATGGCTAGATAGGCGACTAGATCTTCACTCCACGTTGCCTCTGACTAAACTCTAAGCTCTGAAACACTGTTAAAGTGGGTGCTGAGCATAACAGCTCAGTGGGATCATATCCAACCCAAATATAAAATTTCTAGAGTTATATCAAATGTATAAACAATTAAAATACTTTATTTAAAATTCAAAACATAAATCCAAAATACTAAATCTTACAAATGTCATGAATGTAATGATGCAATCATAAAGATGTTCTAAATATTATACTTTCAATAAATTTTATAAATAATAAAATTAAATAATCATCATCTCTTACAACATCGTACTCAAATCGATGACCACGCTGCACTAATATCCACATATCGATACATCATAGTGGGGGACTCATTTATACGTTAGTTGGTCAAACTAATGCTTCAGTTATACCTTTGACATATGTCTGCGCACACAATTGTACTCATATGTTGTACACAAAGAAAACTTCAAAGTATCCAACGAGTTCTGAGGTCCTTCACCCAAGGGACACGATTGCCTTGCTTGCTAGCTTTAGGGTTTTTCACCTAAGGGACATGATTGCCCTACTTGCGTATGCTTTTATGAACTTTCTTATAACAGTGCACCCAATATACTTTTAGAAACATTCATAGGACAATGTATCCGATATATAAATCTCAATGCTAAAAATATGATAATTATAAATGTGATATGAATTATTATTTTCTAATCGCTAAACTTCACTTAAAATATAAAGTACAATTTTTTTTTACAAGCTATTTGAGTGGTGAAACTATCTAATAGACGACTCAGATCACTGGTGTGAACCTTGCTATGATGCGTGGACCGAATTGGGTTTTTCTGGCCTAAAAATCATTCGGCTCTAACGGCAGATTAACGAACTCGATAAACCTTGACAAACTAGCAACCTGGATGATCTGGATTGTCTTTGATAATAGTCATAATTTACAGTACTTAAAGGTTCGATGCTGAGTTTTCGGAGCTTGCTGTAGTGGTGATTTTCTCACTATTGGTAGTTGTTAGCGAATAATGAAAAAAAATATGAGATTTTTTGTGATGTGGTTTTAAACGAGATTCCGAAAATGGACGAATGGGGTCTATTTTTAGGCATCCAGATCCAATGGGTTTGGAGTCCTAACATGACAGTGTTGTGCAACTACGAGTTGCCGACAAAGAAGGAGAAGATGTTGTAGTTCTTGGCATCCATGACTTTTCGTTAGCATGACTTTAGAGGAGTTTGAAATGGACGGTTCATATCAGGCTCCAACCCCACCGCACCAACTAAAAGAAATAAGAAGAAAGGAAGGAGTAGGGGACGTGCATTGCTTGCAGAGGTCTTTCACGTGGTCGTCCTACGATGAAAACTAGGTGGGGTCCACCGTACTTCGTGAGAAATCCACCTTGATCAATCGCTTTGCCAGATTATGTTACGACATGGGCCAAAAAATGGGGTATATCCAAAACTTAAGTGGGTTGCACGATAGAGAGAGTAAAGGAATGCCTACTGTTGAAACCTCCCTAGACGTTATCTCAAGAGAGGTTTACACCTATCGAACTCCTTGTCCTCCTAAGATTTGTATATGAATTTTACACACACACACACACAACAATCCAATCCTTCTTATGTGTTGTGTGTATGACATGGTGTCACGTGATACATGTGTACGAACATGGATAGAAATTTGCTATCAGATTGATGGTTGGTTCATCACAACAAGGGATAGATAGTATTGAAAATAGATGAACCGAATCAACGTCTCAGATGGATTGTCCTAGCATACTAAACAACCTGGCTTTAAAGATAATGGATACACTAGATCATGTACTGCACAGAGTATGGTTTGGCAAATTAATGTTGAAGAAGACTGAGATGAGGGTTGGAACTAGTGGACCCCTAGATATTCCACTAGATCAGTGGGCTTCATTATTTAGATGGATGGTCCTAATGCAAAAGGATACTACCCCTAGTGTATGCACTCCATATATATATATATATATATATATATATATATATATATATATATATATATATATATATATATTATTTTATCACTTTTTTTTTACCAAATAAAACTCGTTGTCCAGTGTGGACACTGGATTGTGGGCGAATTACGCTTATAGGGCCTTTACAGGCTTTCTTTTATATTTGTGACTTGGTTTATTATATTTTTTACTTAGAAGGGGTTCTCTTAGCCTTTATGGCAATGATGATTGCTTGGGAGATTACCGAGAGAGTGTTCCACTAGCCTTCATGGTAAGGATGATTCTTTGAGAGATTATCAAGAGGGGGTTCCTTTAGATATCATACCTAGGATAACTTGCACTACATACATTAAATCATTCATGCATCATGTTATCATACTCATACTGCGAATCTTGTATCATAACATTGCATCTTATTATATTATTTACCTGTCTTTAAATCACAAGTATCTTAGTTTGGATGATTTAATCATGGTTTGATTTGAATGAATGATGATTTAAATGTCCATGTGATGAAGGAATTCATGAAAAATTAGTTCATATCTTAAAACTCAGGATTAGGGTCACCGTACTCGGGCTTCTAATCTCGAGACGTGACATTACAGTCAGCTATATCCTATAGAAACCTCAAGCCATGGAATCAGAAGATTCCCTATTTTAAAATGACTCATAATCTATGGAAAAAAAATTTAGGTAAGAGACCATGGTGACAAAGAGGGAAGGTGTTAAGCACTCTCTTTGCTTGTACAAGCGTATGGTCTCTACTTCACAAGACAAGACAAAATTATTAAAGATTGGATTAGTTCTTGTACATAGACGAGGCAAATG
Source organism: Liriodendron chinense (assembly GCA_003013855.2). Classification (NCBI taxonomy): domain Eukaryota; kingdom Viridiplantae; phylum Streptophyta; class Magnoliopsida; order Magnoliales; family Magnoliaceae; genus Liriodendron; species Liriodendron chinense. The sequence continues at coordinate 3,597,492 of PVNU02000637.1, read as the reverse complement.
TGTATGGGATGTAATGTGGCAATGCGGTGCTTGCTTTAAACGATGGTTTGTGATAAAATTTTCTACTTGGACTCACCCACCTAGAGAAGTGGTCGAAAGCTTGGTTGATATGAGTTTTTTATGGACAAGATCTGACATACCTACAAGCAGCAAAGCATACCCTTAAACCGACTAGACGTGCAAGTAGGTTGAGAGTGGAGATGATGATGCACAATTATGAATGCTCCTACTGCGAGCATCAACAATTGCCTTTACTTTTGCTTATCGATTGCGTAGATAGAGTGTGAAATTGCCTCGGATGTATAAATATATTTGATTTTTAAAGTCGCCACTAGCAAAATAAAGCTTAGAATCAACGGCCGGCTAAAAATCATAGAATCACTTTCAAGTCAGGGAATTAAGAAATTTTTCGATTCGAATGACTTTTACAGTTAATTTGTGACTGTTGATTTTGGATAAGGGTCTTGATGACAGAAGATGACCTATTTTGCTCACATAATGTGCGATCTTTACACTACGTTATTTTATAACTTTTAGGGGAATTCAACATAATTTCGGCATCATATGTCTAGTCATACTTCACATAACCCACAAGGGGCCGAGCAGATAGATAAAAAAGATATTAGCCTTACTTTGTAGAGCCAAATAACTCCGGATAAGCAAATGCAACAAAGAAAAAACTTACGCGAAAGAAAAAAAAAACTACGAGTAGATAATGTAGATATATAAGAAATGTGTGGAATGGAATACAATCTGAGCCTGATTAAGATGTGAGAAAGAAAAGAGAAAATTATGCACCCTTATTGCTCAAAAGGGATGGTCAGATATCCTTAATTCCAACCCTACTCTTGACTTTATTGGCTTCTTTAATAAATTGTTTTCTCTGTAGCTGGCTTCCCAAATTAGGTAAGGCCTCGACGTTGATTGGGAATCTCCAAAGTCTTCGAAGAAGATGACCCACCTAGACGTATCTTTCTTAGTTTCTCCCTATCTTTTCCATGTTACTGGGTCTCCCTTAATAGCATCATGACATTGGATTTATAAATGGAGACTGTCAGTAGTAGACACTTGTCCCATTTTCAGATTTCGGCATTTTGTAGGGTCTAAATACAAGTCTCTGTTTAGCAAAAAGTATGTCAGGTGGCCATCGACTTGTTGTAGGCCAATGGTCCACTTAGCAACATTTTGTTTCACAAAATAAGCTCCTTGACACCTGTGGGGGTGAAAATGAAAGTATGGATGATGATGTTACCATCGACTTGTCATGAGCCTAATTTTTATTTTGTTGATCGGGTCCGTTGGTTGCTTTCAAGAGAGGTCGATGACCCTGAATATGCTGTCTATTTGGATTTGCGATGCTTTAAGGGTCAGATAGAGACAATTATAGGGTGCTAAACAAGGTTTCTAGAGCGCCTGAATGATCGACTAGGATATAATTTGTCAGGTTTTAGATATGTTGATTAAGTCTATCGGTTGTTCCCATGATGTGCCGAGAGTCCTACCCATTTGATTGATTAGAATTTCAATACTCCTTGAATTACTCAGGGATGATTTTATTGAGGCTCAATCGAAGTTTGAAAAGTAGTTTAGTCTCATTTTAGGTGAGGTGTCTACAATAATGCAAATGCAAATATGAATGAGCTAATCAAAGTTAGGCAAATGGATGAATGGGTTGTAACAAGGATTGATTATACTTGGTTAAATTGGTCTTTTCAGTGGCTCAGGTGGCTAAGGGTTGGGCTCAGGTGGGCTAGAAATTCCTTTCCTTGTACTCTTTTCTCTTCTTAGTAGATGGATAGGCCTGACCCACTCTCCCTATCTCACTCTCCTCCTCAAGCCTTTCTTCGTAAGGATGAGCGTTGGTGGAAGGTGAGGGGAAATGGGGTATTAATATGTGCCAATGTGAGATTTTGGTAATTTCTGAGAAGTCTAGGAGTTAATGAAGGCTCTAATGGTTATGATTAGCTATTGAAAATGGTGTGCTCTGTGGTGCAATATGGATGGTTGGATTGGAAGGCAAGATGTGTAATTTTGAACAAAAGTAGGTGTGGAGTAGTCATTTCACCTTGAGTGGGCTTTTCCAAGGCGGGGTTTGCTTTTTTCCCCTCTCAATCTAATCCACGAATATTTTTTGTGGGAATCCATGCACTGCTTGCCACATGGATGGCCCCCATCTTTTGCAGCCCCCCGATGGGGTCGTAATTCCCCTCTGGTACACTTTCTTTCGCTTTATTATGGTCCTAAAGGTTAATGGGCTTGGCCTTGAACTTTGGCTTGAATTCTGACTAGATTTTAGGATTTTTTTTTAGGGTTCTCATGGTACTCTGATAAGCTTGTCAGTCCTGAGTGAGGTGTTTACACCTAGTAGGTTACTCAAGAGAATCCAACAACTTTGGGCTCTTTAACTCTTACTTAAGATTTAAAATAAACGCACCTTTAATTTCGATCGTTCGTTCAAGGCGAAACTTGACTCCTTACCTCAACTTGATGTGCCCTATATAATGAGCCTAATGTTGACCCATGATCATCGACAGTGGCTCAAAATGAAATTTCAATTATTCTCACTCTCCATAATCTCATGTGATGAGTATGTGCATCCCATATAGAAACTAACCATTAGATTTGAAGTATACTCCATGAGCTATAAAATGGACAGTTTATTTAGTGTTTGGGTGGCCCGGTTGACAGATACAAGTACAATGTATGGTTGGATGATGAGGTACAATTAAAATAATCAAACGGTCAAGAGTCTAATCCAATATACAAGTTAATGTAAGGTTGCTCTTGTGATAGATAGATAGTTGGATAAACAATTTAGATTAATGATTTACTAAATTGAATTATAATATCGAAAATGGATGGATTATGCATGAATGCTGGGATAAATGCAAATGTACACACATTCACGCACACTCATGAGTACCAAAATCTCAGGTCATTAGTCCTGGAAATTTAAACACACCCAACGTGTAGACAGGTAAGGATACCCCTTTATGGCGTGTCTAAGTATCTGCTACGTGGGTTCTGGTTATTATATAAGGTGCACCTACACCACCATATTTTTTGTTCATCTGATCATTATGATGAGATGCGTAGGTTAGACACCTTGGATGTCAGATCATGCCAATTGGGCCAACAGTTCCTTGACTTCAACACTTTCTAAAGAAAAATAATAATAACAAACGGGACATTTTGGTAACTTCACACCTCCAAAAGCACAGCTTAGAGCTTTCCAACCAAGTGTAAAATCCTAAATTTTGCGGTAAATATCCCTAGTTATGCCACATTAACAGCCTTGGGCCGAGCCTGAGCGTTGTACCCAGCATCGCCCATTGCTACCCCTTTTGCTAATTAGTGAAACGTCTCTAGTAACGCCTTTGTGCTAACTGAAGGACTCGTAAGATCTAAGTGCAAATCATGGTCTGAAGTCTTGTACGAGTTATGTGTGACTCATCTGAGTCGACTCGGACTCGGCAGGCCCAATCCAGTTTGACAACTCGAGTCACTCCAATTAGTCACCCCTGACTTGTGGGAGTCGGACCTGTTCAACCCCAACTAGGCCGAGTTGATTATTGACTCGAATCAGATGAGTCAGGGATTTGGGCTAACCGGCCATACTTCAAGATGGCTGGAAAAAACTAATGGACGTTTGAAAAAAAAAAGTGAAGATGTGTGGCTTTCCTAGTGATGAGACAGTCCTGAATTTTTCTCATATGCTCATTTTGAACCACCAGGATGTCTTGGGTTATCATGTCCGCTGTGTGTCACGTTGAGTGGGGCCCACCTGGCGCAGCAAATCTCATAACTTAAAGTACTATTAATTGTTGAAAATAAAAAAAAGGTCCAAAAAACACCAAAAATAAAGTAACCCAGATTTGCGGTAGTTGAATATGCACAACAGAATGCATGGAAATGTGTAAATTGTAATTTTTGAGCCAAACGTGAAACCCAATTCAGCATTTTTTTGCTTGATTTGAACAATTCTTACCTAGTCATTCACTCAATTCGGCATTTTTGCTCGAGATTCCAATTTCACAATTTTTTAATCATTTAGCACACACCCATCTGTGGCAAAAAAAAGAAGAGGAAATCACAACTTGTACATTCCATCTGGGAAAGCTGACTAATAGATTAAGGTGCTGTTTGGAAGAAGGCACAAATGGCATTCATATAAACTATATTTATCTATGTCAGTATATGGAATGGCTCTCTCTCTCTCTCTCTCTCTCTCTCTCTCTCTCTCTCACACGCGCGCGCGCGCACACACACACACACACCCACCTTGATTTTAAAGAATCTGAAAGATCTCCCTCCGAATCATAGATTCATCTTTCTTGGGAAGAGGTTTTCCACGGAATTCTATATATATAACTGTGAGATCAAGTATGAAATTTTGTTTACTCACTTTAAATTGGGTTTCTGTTTTCCTCTTTTTCCTGCTAGGATTGAAAATCTTGTGGAAATGTACTTCTGGTACCATGTAAATGGTGTTCTCCATTCGGTAAACGGTATTCATGGACCACTGCGTTGAACTCCTATCAATCATCCATAGAACTGTGAGATCAAGTATGAAATTTTGTTTACTCACTTTAAATTGAGTTTCTGTTTTCCTCTTTTTCCTGCTAGGATTGAAAATCTTGTGGAAATGTACATTCCAGTCTCATGTACTTCTGGTACCATGTAAATGGTGTTCTCCATTCAGTAAACGGTATTCGTGGACCACTGCTTTGAACTCCTATCAATCATCCATAGAAATGGTCCATGGATCAACTCCTACCTTCCAATTTCAGCTGGTGCTATATTTCAGTTTAGGCAGAACCAATCAAGATACTTGAGCTGCATATCCAAGTGCACCAAACCAACAATTAGCAGAAATGCGACAACTTGATAGCGCTGGGAGTGCACCAAATCCCTCAACTTAAGACTTTGGGTGCGCTTGATTGCACCTCAAATTGCAATTAGTTCCACCAGTCACCGACTGCACCTCACCTAGGGACCAAAACCGGCACAACTCGTCCCGACTCGGTCCATTTCAGTCCTGGTGTGGTGACTCATTTTGTTTCGGACTGCGATCGATACAACTCAGAAGATAATGAGTCACAGCTGACAATTTTTCAAACCACGATTAGTTTATCTATTTCACAGCCGAACGGCTGCCGCCGACCTGCTTCTGAATGTAACATACATTTGTGTTTTCCTGTGTTCCAATTGAAAAAGAAAAATCATAAGCATCGATTAGGAGAGAAATAAACACAATCAAAATTACAAAACCCTTCAATAGCATTACACATTGCAAGCAGTTTGTGTTAGCATACATAAAAAAGAATTACAATGACTATGTATTTATAAATTACTATCTAATCTCAATCATATTGCAAAATATGAGTTGCATGATATTCTTTCTGAGATTGGTTGGAGAAAAGATTCTCCAATGGGAAGGAAATGCATACCGGTCGATAGTCCAGGGCATGTATTCCTCCATCTCGAAATTGAATTTCATTTCAAGCCTTTCATCATGGTTTTCAAGAGAAATGCTTGCCTTATGCTTCAATGCTTGTCCACCTCTTACCTTCTTGTAACCTTTCAACCCTCATAATTCCCTGCTTCTAGGAAGGGCTATCCCACTTTCCAAATTCATACAGCCTGTTTGGGCGTACCGCAAAATGATAATCACTGATCATGAGGCCTGACCCGTGCATGTGTTGCTGAACTTGTGCTTTTAGCTGCATCCTGCATGATGTGGATGGCAGGACGCGATGAACACTAGATCCAAGGCTTGCCCAGCTTCATGACAGGCCCCAGCAAAGTCCGTGACAATTATACACAGCCCAAGGCCGAACCCATACACTTAACATCTGTGCAAGATTTGGGACATTCATTTAAGCATGCCCCACCATGCGTGATATATGACAAAAATGCCCTTGACACCCTAAATGGCAGGGCCAGGCTCAGACTGGGCTGACAGGACCTGTGACAGCTTGAGCCCAGCGCATTGACCACTGCTAAATCCCATAGATGAAAATGGCCTTAATAAGAAAATGTAATGACAATGGATTGTACCAGGAAAACATTCCCTTTTCCTCGATCCACCGTTAACTCATTTTTAATAAATCTATAAAAGATTCCAATGTCCATGATTCAAAAGCACAATGCACAGAATCTTCAATGTAGAACTTGATGCCAAAGTACTATCATAAAGAACATCGGAATGACTTAAAAAAGTTGTTGTATAATTTTCATGAACCTCAGTAATAGGTAAAATGCTAGGCAACCTGCAATTAACATGTTGCATCTTTAAAGCAATACAACTGCATTGAACTGTTTCATCCAAGTATATTCGAACCAGGCGCCGGATGGTTCTGGTGGACCGTGATAGAAGGCAGTGATGAGCAGTTTTGAGTGAGCAAGGATTCACACCCTTACTTTAGCTGCAGCTTCCTTGATTTGCTCAATGGTGAAAACACCAAAGAAGTCATCGTCTGTGACAGCATTGATCACTGCCAGTGCAACATCATTGACGCTGATGGGCGGTGCTAAGAGAAGGTCGGAAGCTGGGAGGGAACTCAAGGGCTTAGTAAAATTTTCCGCTGCACTCAAGAACCTCTCCAAAGGTTCTCCTATCAGGTCGAGCGGGATCTCAAAGCCGTCTACTCTTCGTTTCCCATATATGAAACCCGGTCTCAATACAACGCCTGGGAGTTTCTCCAATTTCAGATATGGAGCAATAGGATCCACATAATGGAAATTAAGAAAAAGGATGAATCCATGGCCGATATGTAGGATCAGAATGAAATTAAAAAAAAAATAAAAATGCCAAAGCTATTTGCAAGCAAATGCATGTGAAATCCTGCTTTTTCATCAGGTGGGCCCCACTGTATATTCCCTGGTCGAAAATTAGGCTCGTTCACTAGTCAGGTAGCCCATACTTGTATGTTGAATCCAATGCAGACCATTTGTCAAAATATTTTAACCATCTACAGTTCTTTCAATTGATACCTGTGGGTGAGCAGACTGACCTGATTTTTTGAGCCGTGGACGCACACAACAGGGCCTGCCTGATGAATGGGCCAGATTTTGCAAATGCGTGCTGCAATGGCATGTTTGCCTGCAAGTAGGATTCTGGTCCTACATAGCAAATATAGCCTTAGTAGGGGCTCTTACCTGAGCTTGGGTATTTAGAAAGGACATCAGATTCTGCTTTCCGCTTCCCAGTGAAGTATCCCGAAGAAAGTAGAAATGAAGGTAGATTGTAATCATGCACAGATATCAAGATGAACTTTGGAATTCCTGCATGGCAAAAAGGATATTACAAAACTTCATGTTTGCAAAGCACAGCCCGGTAGAAACAGAAAAGAACACATTGGCTGGCCCACTACAAAGTAAATTGAAAAGATGGAAGCACAAAAACAACTTGGACAGGAACTGAAACCCAAGTCCTCTTTTCAGTTTCTGTGCATCTAAGAAGAGCATTGGAATTTGAGTAGTCAAAACCCAAATCATTAACAAAACCAGACCCTGTTTGAATATCCAACGCTTTGAATTTATCGACTTTTTCTAGATGGTCCCCTCTTGAATGTGAATAATTTCTTCATTTTTATGCCTTTTTTACTTTGGCCGATGCTCTTTTCTGTTTTATTTAGCCGTGTCCATTTTTGAAAGGTTAAAGACAGCATTAGGAAGTAAAGAGAATATCAGGAATGAAAAAGAATGCTTAATATACACAGGGCAAGACAAAAAAAAAAAAAAAATGCTCTGCATCCCCCCTACTACAAAAACCACATCTTTAGATAATTGAATTATCAAAGAGGAAGAGCCAAACCCTTTACATAATTGACCCATCCCAAGTTTTTATTGGGTTGTCAAGGTCCTCCCTGTTGGGTTTCCAACCCAATTTGAAATCGAGTTGGGTTTGAAGTTGAGCAGATTTGGGTCAGGTCAGGTTGGGTTGGGAATGGTCACATGAATTTAACTCGGGTCGGGTCAGGTTGGGTCGAGTATTGCGGAATTTGGTTTGGCCACCTTGGGCTGGAATTCAGATCGGGTTGCAGGTCGGGTCCTCTTTGAGGTCAGCTCAGGTTAGGGTTAACCCTCAACCCGACCCAACCTTCCCTGAGTTGTGCCCCTACGAGGATGGGTCCAAAGAGCCTAATGAAAGACAGAAAATACGGGTTTAAAGTCTAAAATTCCCACCCACAAAATGTAAACACACTGTTTTGAGAATGGGATGGCACTTGCAAAGGCCATGTAACAGGTCCAGTTTGAGAGAAGGAAAAGAAAAAAAAAAAAAAAAACTCCAAACAAAACTAAATGGTATAGATCTTTTTGAAGGGCAGTTTATAACATGTTGCATTATGACAACCACAGTACAAACTGATTCGAACCAGCAGTCGAACACTAGAACTGGTTTGGACCCAAGCATGCACTTCACCAGTTAAGCTTCCAGATTTGCTTTTTAAAAGATTGCACAAATACAATAAAGGACAATTGAGCTCTAAAATTTCCATCCAAAGTGCACTCCCTAAACAATTACTATAATTTAATTCCAAATCTCACAAGTCATAAACCAAAGGCTACAGGAATGAGAGAGACCATGTTTGCAGGGAACAAAATTCCATAATAAAGAGCATTGTGGTTCAAAGCAAAATAAAACCCAGCCAATCCCTTACCAAATTCCTTCGCAGTGTCCACTGCCAAAACATTGGCCTCGCCATTTATCTTCTTCATTTGATCCTCACTACCAAAACCACCAAGAGTTGAAACAACTGCAGTAGCTCCAACGAGTACTTCATCCCACCTCGCATAGAAAACATCGCCTGAACAAAAACAGACAGGATATTTCAAAATATTAAGGCAAAGAGCTAAAATAAACATGACCTGGATCTATTGAGTTTATGTCATTGATTTCAAAGCAAACGATGAATAGATAAATGAATGACACAACTCAAGACTCGGAATGGAACACTCCTGCTTAGCCAAAGAAGTGGACAGGAAAGATATAGATCATACCCGCTATCCATGTGACCTGGTTGACCCATGCATCTGTGTAAGGAGGCCGCCCTGACCTGTAATTAGTACACAAGTTTAAGCTTCCAAAACTTAGTAGAGCAAGTAGAAAATATCAATGCTGTTGAGACGATGAGAAAATATTCGAGTGGCAGTACATTGCTTACATGAGATGAGTAATTCTTTACAGAGAAAAGTGTTTTGGGTGATAGAAGAGCATAAATACCATCAAGAAAAAGATGCTCCAGATAAGGTTTTGGATGCACCTGCTCAGGCTGACAACTTCTATGCCCTTGGAGACTGCAGCCTTGCATATTGCAGAACCAACAAAACCGCTGCCCCCCAAGACCACAACCTACTAAAGGAAAAACTATCACGAGATTTCACGTCGCTAGTATATCCTAAATACAGTTTACTGCAAAGAGAGAGAAAAATAAATAAATACAATTTGAGAGTATGGTTCAAGTTCAGACCCTTTCACTCTTCACATCAGCCACAACATCTATTGGAGCAGCTGAGTAGTCCTCACTTATATTCGCTGCAGCATAACTGCATCTGACTTTAATTCTACACAAGCTGTAAACAAAGAGACAGTTGATAGGCCAAGACCATCTCTATTTTTTATGAATCAATATTCCTCATGACCAGTTTCAATGAGTTCGAAATTACAAAAGAGAAGTTTCTGCAAATACCTCCTTTGATAACAATAGAAAACATTTTACAAAAATAAACTATTTTCAAAGAATTTCAGTTCCTTGGTATGGAAATGCTTTACAAAGGGAATAGTCCGTTAAAAAATTATTAGAAAAATTGTAAATGAATTATGATATTCTATGGGAAAATTTCCCATGCCTCTGCTTTCTATATCTTTAGAAGGGAGTGTTAGTACCTTGATTACTCCAGCAATCATTCAAACCAATCACTCATATGCAAAGACGGTCTCTCTAGTCACTCTGAACTCTGAAGGACTTTCTTATGTCTTCAAAAACACCACTTTGTGGATGATTGTCTCATCTATCCCTGATCTTTATCTTGCAATTTGAGTTCCAGACACAGGCAGGTAGTGGGTTTTCTTGGCAAACAAAGGTTTAAAATATCGGTATCTTAGGTGCGTAGCATGTACTGCTGCCTCCAAGCTGGTATGTATTAACATGTATTGACAGAGATGCACTTACGTATTGGCATGTATTGACAGAGACGGACTACGTATTGGCCAGATCTCTATGAATTTAACTGCTTTGGCCCCTTATCAGTGATACATGTGAAAACATGGCACTAGGTTTTTAGAAAAGCCAATACAAATCATATGATATTCGGAACCATGTGACTAACTTCTTCTTCTTCTTCTTCTTCTTCTTCTTTTTCCCACCCAAAAGGACATGGATGGGGTAGTAAGGAAAGATTGATGACCTATTGGTTTAACAGAAGTTATGGCCTTTGATAGTGTTGAATGGCGATTCGTTAATTGTCCCCAATTAGTTGGGATAAGGCTTCAATGATGATGATCTTGGAATGCATAGCATCCCAATCCATTATCTCTCCACAATGATCCCATATGTACAGTTTTAAAGCCAAATACATGTTATAAGTTTCAAAATCTCTACTATGTATAATGCGAGGAGCCAAGGACATTTTTGCCCATGCAATTAGTTTTAGGAGAGTTGTGGCTTTTGAGATTCTAAAGGACATTACATGAGATTTTCAACATAGAACGGCAGTATTTCTAAAATTTTGATTTTTTTTTTTTTTTGTGAAAGATCTAAAATTTTGAAAATCTACGTGCTTATAAATGGATGGCTTGGATTTTACCATGTCCTCCCTCCTCCTTTTTCGTGCACAAGTAACCTGCTCCTATGTTTGCATGTAGCCTACACGACGAACCCATCCAATAAAGGTTGTGGGGCCCACCATGGTGATTGTGCAACATCCATCCATACATTTGTGATGCTTCCTCATGTTTGGACATCAGCCCAAGCAAGAGGCAAATCTAAAACTCAAGAGGGATACAAAACAGGAAAAAGTGTTGATAGATCACCCATTGTTGGCAACCCTCTCCTTTCCTTTCCTTCCGTTTTCCTCTCCTTTTTTTTTGGGGTCCCCCCCCCCCCCCCCCCCCCCCCCCATTTCTCTCTGTGTGCATTGCACATGCCAATTCCTCTAGTTAGAATAAGAGAAGTCTAATATGAAAGCCTGTTGGCTGAGTCATTTCTCCACTTGCAATAAATTAGAACTTGGAAAATAAAAGGTCCAAATCTTCTATAACTCACTATATACAAACTGTGTGACCTACGGTTTGTACAAAAACTCCAATTCCTCTCATATTGTTTGTATAAAATCCCCTAGGAGCTCTATAGCTGGACTTGTGGGCCACACAGTCCAACCGTATGACATTTCTAGCCTTCTGATTAACTCAATCAGAGCATTGAATGTGCCATACCAACTGGATTTGTGAGTCCGACAGTCCAACCAGACCACAAATGAGGGCCTGATCTTGCGTCACATAGCAATGGGGACCCTACTTGATGCACTGCATGGTCCTGCACCACCCATATGGGTGGGCCTAGATTTTTAAGCAAATCAGGACTAATTCCACCCAAATCCTGAGGCAATGTTTCTACTTCAACGAGAAATGGCGTTGCTTGGTATTTGGGATAGAAACAAGCTTCTTCAATTCCACCCAAAACACGCTTGATATTCTAGCCCAACAAGAAATCGGGCTGGACTCAGATCAATTCCATAAAAAACGCTTGTTATTCTAATCCAACAAGAAATCGGGCTGGACTCAGCTGACTTAGACTGTATCTTCTGAGTCATGGCAATTCAACCGAGTCGCAACCACATCTAATCATGTAGTTTACAGGTAGCTATGCGAGGCCCACTATGATGCACATCTTTAATACAAACTGACCATCAGTTGTGCCCATTTCTGTTTGGCCCTGTCCAAAAATAGGCCAATCCAAATATCAGGCGGGCCATAACATAGGGAACAACAAGGAAGGACACCCACCATTAGAAAAATATGTTGTGGGGCCTACCATGATGTGAGGCCTGTGTATCAACCGTCATAAGCTGCCCAAGTATCATATCAAATTACTCATTTATGTCAATTTGAAAGCATTGATGTCCAGATCCCAGCTTTATACTAAATGGTAAAACCCCTAATTGAGGGACCTATAGAATAAGCCAGGCCATTAATCTAATCTATCCTATGCTGGATGGGTTGCACAAGTGTCTATCAGGCTATCAGCACGTATTGGCAGATAGCTCGGCTTCACTAGTGGCTGATATGGTGCATTGAAACCAATTATTAATCATTGGTTCAGTAGCAACAAAAATTTAGTTGTCTTCTTTGGCCCATTCATGCTCTACTAGATTAGTTATTCTCATGTCATTTGACAAGTACTAAAAGTAAGGATTATTTGGCACATGTGCATATTAAAAACTTGACACAAGTGGTACATGTGTGGTGCTTGAAAATGCACGATGGCATATATGATGCAAGCGGAGTGCTTGAAGATGTATGGTAGCACATGTGGCACATGTGACATTCTTGACAATATACGGTGGCACACACTACACAGACTTTACATATAAAACTTGGCACATGCACATATGTAGCACATGAAGGACACAAAATCTTCAATGTGGCATTTATATGGCACTTAAAGATGAACGGCTACATAATGGTACATGTTTACCACAAGAGAATGGTCCATTGTGTAACATAATGGGGACAAGCTAGTCTTTAGTTTTTTAAGAACAAAAAAAGAAAAAGTCTACAACAGTTAAAAAAAACTTTGACAACTTATCCTTTTTTTTGTTTGGTTTTGAATTGACCAGTGATAGACAAACCATGGACAAGAGGCTTATTCTAACTAAATAGTGAAGGACTTAACTTTTATTACTATCGAACAATTCTTTAGATGAAGCACATTTCTGGGGCCAAATGGGCTAAAGCAAGTTTGACTGACCATATGGTACAACGATTGGAACGAACTTCCGACAAAACAAGTTGAGCTCCACTTTGGGTTTTAAAACATTGGTTAAGACTATCAACAGGTCAGGTCCAATAATAGCTAACAAGGCTAACCAGGTTTAAGTCTTGCCAGGTCTAGGTCCTTTTGAGTATGGGTTTCATTCTTAAAGACCTAGACTCGGATCCAATTGGGTTTAGGCACCCAACGGGTTTTTAAAACTTGGTTTCTAGTTAGGTTTGGGTCAACCAAGACCATTTTCATTGATAGTGATTAGACCACGCACACACATGTGCCACTTCGACACAGTTGTGGTGCGTAAATCGCCACTCCTACATGTGTGTGGCTAAGGAAACCTTATCACATTTGCCAAAATAATCAAATGTATTTATTATATATAATGTTACTGTTAAAATTAACTAGACCCGACCAAATTTTAACTGGCTCCAAGTTGATGGACTTGAATTTTAACTGTCTCAAAAGCTGAGACTAGAACCCAACCCCATTTCTTGATAGGTAAAAAAATTAGACCTGGCGGACCCGTTAAAATCAGGTCGGGTCCATCAGGTACCCACAGATCTAGGTATCCACTAACGGCCTTAACATTAGTACTAAGCGGTTATTTTTGTTCTTGAAATCTAAACTCAAGCCGCTTATATATGGACTCATAAAACCAAATCCTAATAACATCATCATCATCAAGATTCGAAACAAAATTTATACTCATGGTATCTCAGCAAAAGTTTGACAATAAGTTGCTCATTTGAAATCAACCCTCCTTTATTTGGACTAGCGACTGGGACTCGGGAGGGGCAAATGTTACTAGGAATAACTGTAACAACTTGCTAATAATACTACTACTGCTAGGCATGACAACAAAGGGGCCATTTGGTAGTAGCAAAAGTTGACTCCCTAACCAGCCAGTTAGGGACAAGCTTCTTGTCCATGGTTTGTTTAGTACTTGCATGTACATAACCTAAAAAGAGGACAAGTTGTCCAAATATTTTTTACCATTGTAGGGCTTTCCTTGATCCTAAAAGAACTAAAGACTAGCTGTCCTTATCATAGTAAAAGACAAACCATTCTCTTATGTACACGTGTCACACGTGCCACTGTACCACGAATGCCATCATCCATCTTCAAGTGCCTCAAATATGGCCACATTCAACCTTTTCTGCTATTTATGTGCCGCATTTGCTACATATGTCAAGTTATACATGCGACGCATGTCATGTCTACCACCATACATTGTCTAGCACCCAACATATGTCACATGTGCCACCATACATCTTCTAGCACCCCGCATGCACCACATATGCCACTGTACATTTTCGATCACCACATGTGTGCCAAATAATCCTTCATTGTTCCAGGTGCTTGGCAAACAACATGAGAATAATTGGTCAAGGGCAGCATGACCGGGCCACACAAGAGTTGCAATAGCGTGGTGTAGAGAAGTTGTCCAGGACTAATCTTTGCCCACTACCAAATGGGCCCTAAGCAACTAAACCTACAACCAAGCAATTCCCTAAACAATATCAGCAACTCAGAAATGCTAAACACCATAAATGTGGGAACTCAGACATGTGAGAACAACTGCAGCATGGAATCCACATTGATCCGAGTGCCAAAGATGAACAGTTTATTGGATCAAAACAACTAATTACAGGATGGGAATTCGCCATACTAGGAAAGAATGAGACCGCATTTGCAATCCTACCATAAAAGTTGTGGATCCAATCATCAATCTGGAATGTTGAATTGCTCCAACTGAACAATCCTAATTCATTATTAGCAGATAATGTTCATTATTATAACCAAACAGGATTTTGAAGATTCCCAAATTCATATAAACCAACATTAGATAGCATTTCAAAACACAAACCCACTTCCGATTTTTGTATATTTCAATTCCTAAAATCGAAGATGAGTATAAAAAAATCCATCTTGCAGGGAGTAAATATCAATTCTCGCAAGAAAAATCAATCATTTCCAACTTAAAATACTGCAAAAGTAAAATTAATAGCGAGCGAGAGAGAGAGAGAGAGAGAGATTAAAAAGAAAAAAGAAAAGAAAAAAATCGATTGAGTGAGATTTCGGAATTCCTGACCATTTCTGACTCGGAGGTGGAGAAAATCGACTCGTCCGAGTCGGAATCGCCCATCTCTTGAGTCGGAGTGGATGGACGGAAATCGGAGCGAACGCCGAAAGCAGAGACATCTGCGCGGAGCGACTCACGAGCAATATCTGGAGAAAAGAAAGGCCTATATCGGTAGCAAGTGGAAGAGTTGAAATTACCAAACGTACGAGCTCGTGTCCTACCTCGCGATTGAAATTAAGTATCATCCGTCGCCCCATCTGGTCCACATCCAAGAGATATATGAGTGATCGGAACGGTCCATCGTCTTGGAAATATATCTATTAGTCTTATGTAGAACTAAAAATGAAATTATTTTCCTCATAGTTAAAATGATTATTTAAACCGAATCTCGTTAAACTTAGTACATCGTTGGTCATAATCTTTCGTTCAATTTGGATTTTGGTTCTTATCCCAAAAACGATGGAATTAGTTAAGTGGACGGTCTTGATCATCTGAAAATCTTGTCATACAGGCCCCATCAAGCAACATTCTGGTGATTGGGTCACTGGCATCTTTATCTTCATGTGGTACACGTGGCACATATATGTAGAAATTGGATTGCGTGCAGAGTCACCCGGTACCCTTTTATAGCACTGAGTAAATTTGTTGGGCCCACCGTGAATGTATGTGGTTTATCCACGCCGTCCGTCCGTTTTTCCGGCTCATGTTAGGGGTTGTACCGAAAATTGAAGCATATTCAAAGCTCAAATGGACAACACCAAAGGAAACAATGAGAATAACGATTTCCACCGTTGAAACCTTGCTAGGGCTCACAGTAATGTTTATTTGTCATTCAACCTGTTCATAAATCCAAAACTTGAAGGCCCCCAAGAATTTTCAATGGTAGACGTTAAATTCACACTGTTTCCTTTGTTGTGGTCCACTTGAGCTTTGGATATACTTCGTATCTGGGCTCAAGCCCTAAAATTATCTGGTCAAATGGTTGGACGGAGTGGATAAATAACATAAATCACGGTGGACCGCACAGAATTTACTAAGTTGCTCAGTCTGCAGATCATCTCTATCTCTGGCCGTCCATTTTGTCTTCCATTTCGTAGCGTAAAATTAGTAGGGCAGATCCACTAAAAAGCTTCCTATGTTAAGTGTTGGGCCACCGTGATGTATGCATGGCATCGAATCCGTCCATCACGTGTACCTCGTCACGTTCTATTAGGTACCATAAAAATCAGACCAATCTAATACTCAGGTGGGCCATACCACATGGATTAGTTGGATGGAAACACCCTCCAGCCTTGATTTTTTTAAGGGCCCACCGTGATGTGCATAGGAAATCTACTCTTGTCATTAGATATATAATCTCATTCTAGAGAAAGGGCAAAAAAATCAGACTTATTTGTGATTTAGATGGGCCACACCAAAGGAAACATTTGTAAGAGAGACATCCACCCTTGATTATTACAGAATCCACCATGATGATTATACACAATCCACTCCAACTATTAGATGCCACACCACTATTTAAGCATGGAGCCCAAAAAGCAGGCCCATCAGTGATTCAAGTGGACCACACCAACGGAATAGTACATAGTGTTGTAAGCCTTGCCTTATATAGAGTTTCAAATTATGTGGCGCACAAATCACAAATGGGCTGACTTTTGGGCCATGAACCTTGCATAGTATGACTCACCTGATGGAGGTGGATTTACATCAACACCAAGGTGGTGCCCCACCAAAGCCACTGACAACTTCGAGAAAAGAAAAAAAAATTCTGAAACAAGTGCTCCTTGTGATGCATGTGATGCATGTGATGTGTACGCGATAAAACTCTCCCAGGAGGCTCACTCTTTATTTTTTAAAGGCAAACCTTGACATGCGCGTGAGATCCACTCTTGACCATTTGATGTGTAATCCTCTATTAGGATCATGCCCCAAAAACGTAGGTTGATTGATCTACACGGGACACAGATTGCATCCTTCTTCAATGAGGACACAAAGCGTCCAAACTGATCAGCCGAGGGGCCCACCATGATGTATCCGTTTATCCACGCCTTCCATCCCTTTTTCAAGATCATTTTAAGACATGATACCAAGAATAAGGCATTTCCAAGGGGGGTCGGGGGTGTGAGGAATACCCCAGGAAAACACCAAAGAAAAAAAGAAAGTAATTTAGAAAAGATAACGGACTACTTCAGCACAGTGGAAACTCAAGGGGCATTTGTCAACCAATACATCATTCCTGGAAGGCAGGTTGATGGATCCAGACCATCCATCTAGTGGGGCCTATTCATGGATGGCCTGTGGTCGAGAATCAGTGCCTATCCCACCCTTACAGATGGTGGCGTCTTCAAACAGTCAGTAAAAATGAAAATGGCTGATGGTAAACGTTGAAGAGGAAATGTGATCACTGCTAGGGTCGTCCATTTAGATAATTTTCAACCATCAACATCCATGGACAGGAAATACTAGATGGATGGTCTAGATACGCCGCCCCCACCAGTCCTTATCCAGCATTACGGCACCAAATGCCCCTTGAGTGCCCAACACTCTAATGAATTCGGCATGCCTAAAATAGAACTCCATATACAAGAGTAGCTTGGTTCTCATTAAGCTTACATAAAAGTAACAAACATGTGCATCAGTACATATATACATATATTTACTAAAATGACACATTAAGCAGCACAAGATGTGATTTTATTAAATCCGTCAATTTCAAGAACCAGGCTAACAAAAGCAGGCACGTTTTCACTAATATTACATGGCCAAAGTTACCACTTCCATTTGTATTGCTGCATAGTTCCTCATGTGAAGAGAGGATGAGAAGACTACATCTTTCTGAGATTGTCTAACCTGGCCTGCAAGTCATTATCTATGCCACCGTCTTCATTCCCTGTTGCTTCAACCTGGGCAACCTTGTTTGTCGCAGCTGGCGCGGCCACTGCAGATGAAGGTGCCTTGAGGAGCTGCAAGAAAGAATTGGACCTCATTATGAGGCATTGTAGGGTGCTCCATGAGAAGATAAGTGCTTGTTCTATACATTAGACCCAAAAAGGAATGGGTGGGGCCTGCCATTTGGTAATCTAAGCCATAGTATGGAGGATCCCATTGGGCGATGGCCATCCCAACATATCCCCCCACACTATCATCAGGCCATCCCAGGATCCCATTGGGTGATGGGCCATCCCAGCATATCCCCCCACACTATCATCGGGCCATCCCATCAGATGGAAATGCTGGGTATCCCCCTGCTGCCCTTGGGCCCACCATATCAACAACTTCTTCCTCAATCACACAACATCAACTGCCATTTGGATCAAAGTGGTATTTAAGTGCTTGTTTTGTACATTTGACCCAGAAAGGTACAAGTGGGGCCTGCCATTTGGTAATCTGTGTGGGAGCTTTACGGGTATTCCCCTTCTGCCCTTGGGCCCACCATATCAACTTCTTCCTTGGCACGGGTTTCAAGCCTGCTTTTCAGTCAAACAGGCAAAAACCAATCGGATTGGTTTTCACTGAGTTGAAGTCTTAGCAGCTTTTTTGTTGACTGGGAGTCCAAACACACAACATCATCTGTCATTTGGATCAAAGTGGCATTTAGACCTCAAATGCCCCTTTTGAGGGTGCATCCAGGCGGTTCCCAAAAGGGTGACTCCTCGTGAAGTGTATCAACCTGAGATGTTGTATTGAACATTCTATATTCCTCTTCCTGAGAATCTATGACCGAGTTGCTGTACATACAACAGGAAGAGAAACCATCTGCTCAAATTCTAAAAATAGAATGGAAGGAGAGATTGATGTACCTGCTGATCAATGTCAATTCCAATTTCGTCAAGAACCTGGCTCACAAGTTCTTCGGTTTCTTCCTCTTCTTCGTCTCCTTCCAACGCATCATCAATGGCATCTCCCATCACCTCTGTCACCATCTCCATCTTCTCGTTTTGCCTCTCAAACTCTTGCATTATCTTCTGCAATGCTGGCAGGTTCATCTGCCTATTCATCTGTCCCATTGCCTTGGTGACACCTTTCATAGCCTCACCCATCGCTTGTGTCGATTTCAATGTCTACAAATATCACAAAACCCAAATACTGAAATCAGATTACCATTTGCATTTACAACAATTCCACAAATCAACATGGTATGTAAAAACTCGTCCAAGTCTTTGAGTTAACCCAAGCCAGCTAGACATAGATTGGAGTTGAGTTTTTGAGTTTTTAAACTGTCCTTAACTGCCTATCTGCAGGCCCATGATCAAATAGGATGTTCCAATCTGGGATACTTTTTGGGCATTCCCCATACACGGTGGAGCCTGTCAGATCAATGGTTTGCAGAAAGATAAAATAGATATTCAACTTCAATATAAGCAACAAGTAACCGACTGCAAATTGGGCCATTGATGTTACAGTCGAAATAAGCAAAAATAACAAATAGAATGAGAAATTCTGTACCATCATTACTGATGTAAAATGAGGTGAGAAATGCAGAAGATACCTGAATTCTAAGAGATACTCCTTGGAGTTGTGATTTGAGAGCATAGAATTTTGTGATCTGATGACGTGTTCTGATAAGGTCTTTTGCCATTACTTTCACAGCCCCCTAAAAGAGAATACAAACACCAAATCATGAATGGTTGGTTTGGATGATGACTATGAAGCTTTCACTGGTATTATCAATCTTGCTACACATGAGTTCTGTCAGATGTTAGCAGAAGAGAAAAATGCAAATAGCAAACAATAACACAATGCTATGACTTAATTTCCACGTCCCAACATTTTACAATGTTCAAGTTCATAAAAGACAATAAGAAAGGTAGAAAAGCAATCATGTAATCAATCTTTGAAGAACCATAGAACATGATTTAAATGTTCACCAAAGAAATTCTAGAGTTCCAAACTTATGGCCTTGTCATATGCAGCTATATCACCGAGCAAGATTAGAATGGTTGATCACATACAGCTACTTAGGTAGGGAGGGAATTCAGAAAGATCCAACTAACTGTAGTTCATTTGAGCTTGGTGCTTTTTTTCTTGGATAAATAACAAAGGGTTTATTAAGAAAAGAAAGAAAACAGAAAATACAAGACCAACCATTTGCATGAGGGTGAAAATTCCCCAGTGCATTGCGTCAATCTAGAGGGCTTCCTTCAGAAGCAAAGTGTCACGTCATTTACCTCCCACTGACAAAGTGAAATGACATGTTGAATGACAGACAAAGGTACAGTAAAACGAGAGGGGAGTAGAACATAAATCCATCTTCTCCCTCCCTCCCTAACCAACTTAATGCGATTATCGCATTAAGCTGACTTTATTACTTTTGTTTTTCTTTTTTGAAGACAGATGAAGTTTAAAACATCAATAAAATTATTCAAGTTTTTTCCAGGAAAAAGGGGAGTTCGAATGGAGATTTGCTAACTGTGATTGCAATTAGACCAGGTTGGGCTGGGCCGAAGCATGTAGGTCCAGTGCATGTACTAAGGACCTGAATCCACACCCATCCAGTACATAAGCTAAGGAATTGGAATCAGACCTGACCAGACCTACTTGTAAGGGGAGATGCAAGTGCAGGTCTAGTGCGATTAGTTATTGGGCCTAAAATTAAGTCTGGGACAAATCCACAGGCCTCAAGGCTCAGCTCAAACCCAGCCCAAAGAGGGAGAGACTTGGGGTTGACCTCGGCAAACAAACTCAATTTCAGCCCTAGACAAATGTTATGAATCTCCAGCACGTAATTTACAAGCCTCCAAGCAGGTGGTGATAACATCGAGTGAATTGCAAGACATTTCCGCTATAACTCATTGATTAGTTTATGTTATAGTCAATTGGTTGTGTTATCAAAACATTTCAGCTATAACTCATTGATTAGTTTAGTATAGTCAATATATGTTTAGAAAAATATATAGGTCCATAACCTGATTGATTTAGGGCCTGTTTGAAATGCTGTAATTACCTGTATTTACATTTATTTTCTCTCACATCATTAATAAATGCATACACCACCGTGTTTGAAAGTGAGGAGGACTCTCTGTCATTACATAACAGGGAATTTGAGGCTAAAACTGTGTGGGCCCTACCATTAAATATGTGTTTTATCAATGCCATCCATTCATTAGTAGAGATCATTTTAGGGTGCATGCCAAAAATGAGGCAGATTTAAAGCTCAAGTGGACCACACTAGAAAATAGTAGAAATTGAATGCTAACCATTTAAATGTTCTTCCTGTGATGTGGTCCACTTGAGTTTTGGATCCATGTCATTTTTGGAGGCATGCCCTAAAATGATATGGCCAAATGAATAGACGGCATGTATAAAACACGTAGGAGATGGTGGGACCCACATAGTCCCATCTCCTTTTGCTTATCAAAAGGTTACTTTCGTACCACCTCCAATTACCTTTGTAAATAATAAATGCAGAAAAAGGTAAAATACACTACAAATACCATCAAATATACCATTTCAAACCGGCCCTTAATATATGCCAGCCTCAAGCCTAAATTAGCAGATAACTGTATTGTAGGAGTGATTTCCAAGTCACATAATGCATGAAATGAAGATATCACATGGTTTTAAGACTCATCTAAGTCGCTTGCAACTCGGATCTGCATTTTAAATAGCTACACTATGTAGCGTGTAGCTTACGTTACGTAAGGCAGCTTATCCTTAACACTATGTAGCTCATGAAAATAGCTTAAGTCACAAGTAGCCTATGCTACATGATGATTTGCATATGTTACACACTACATAGATTATGATACACGCTACGTAGCTCACATTACAAGTTATTCTCACTGCAACATTAAGATCGATTAATGCTTCCAATGATTTGTTATATTTTTCTATTTTCAATCAAAATTAGTTAAACTTTTCATGCTTTTAGTAAAAATAATATAAGTAACAGTACTAAATCAGTTTCGCTGCTCTTTCTTTACTTTTATACTAAATGATTATCTTTTCCAAGTACTTTATGTTGTGTTTGGTTGCACCAAATATCATGAAATTTTGTTAGATTTCATCATTAATCATTCTAATTTGGTGAATATCATGACATAAGTGCAACCAAGCATAGCCTTGATTAAAAATCTAAAAATATGTAGCTTGCACCTCATGCTTTAGAGGGGTGAACGCTACGCTACACACTATTTGCTATTCAGAACACCTCGGATTTGGCAATAACTAATCCGGTCCGATACCACAAGTCACGTCACCCTGACTCAGGCAAGTCACAACTTGACTCGAGACCGAACGAGTTGGTCTTAGTCTCCCAGTCTAAAAAACCATGAGGTGCCACAGAATCTGTTTGAGAATGGTAATAAAACTTGGATCATTTTGACAGAATGTAGTGGAAAAAATATTGCCAATGAAGCCTTTGAGAAGTTCTAATTGCTAGACAGCTGCATCAAGTAGAAGGATCAGGAAGGAAATGCTTTAGAGGAAGCCAATGAGAAGTTCTAATTGCTAGACAGCTGCATCAAGTAGAAGGAACAGGAAGGAAATGCTTTAGAGGTGTCTTGTGTAATGTACTATGGAGGATTTTAACTTGCCATAACAGTCGGCATGATCTTTAGGAGGCATGTTAACTCTTTCAGAAGTCAGTTGTGGATGTTTAGACCTTATTTGAGGATATGTTCGACCAAAGTGGCCACTACTATTCCTTTTCAACATGCTTTTGCTCCAACAACTAACATTTCCAAGATTCCACCAAGACTTTCCATACCTCAATCAGCTTTGTGCTATTTGTAGCTTTATCATCTATTAACCTGAAAAATAAAGAAACTATGTGACTGATTTTAACATTTTCGACTTTTGTAATGTCGTAGTCGATATTGCTGTCAAAATGCTTTTGACTCTGATCAATACACTTACACAGCCACACATTCATGTGTGTGTTTACGTGTGATGGCCTGATGGGACATGTCTATGCAGACAATGGTGGTGGTCATGCATGCATAGACATGGGCACACCTACAGATATACGTGTGCACACATGCAGATTCTGAAAGACAGTCAGCCAGATGATTTTCTATATATGAAAGCAACAACAGTAGCTCCACATGGCTACATCTGTGACACAGATTATCGACAGCTCATTCTTCTATTACCCCACATCTTGTTTGCAATGATGGCAAAGTTTCTATGGCACGTGGCGGTGGCACACCAATCGCAGTGTTTCCAGGGTAGCAGACCATATAATGACTACACATACTGCTGAAAGCACAAACAGCTTTCAGAGAGGTGGAGTGTGAATTTTTTAAATCATTAAACTGGGAAGGTAGAGATAGTAGCTCCAACCTGAACGCGTGCATCAGTCAGCTAGACATTACAGTTAGCAACTGATCTGATCAAACACCAATGGTGACTGATCTGGAGCAAATGTGTAATACCAACTTAAGCAATGGCACTCCTGTCATGGAGGTGATCTCACTTGTCATAACTAGCAAATGTTGGATTTTAGAAAAGGATAAGAATATTCATTAGCAAAAATGAGAAAATCATCAGTACCGTTGTACTGTGCATGATTGTAGGAGATAACCCAGAAAAGTTGAATGAGCCTTTAAGGAATAGGCACACATGACCATTGTCATCGTCGTCGTCATATCCTTGTCCCTACCATTTGGGGTCTGCTTCAGGGTAGCTTTGCAAACGTTGGAAGAGGCAGTAGCCCATCAGACATCAACCCTCACTTACATGGGGCTGGGGACTGGCAAGTGGAATTGCTACTGGGCAGAAGAGGGACACATAACTACATGAAAATTTCTAAACTAGGCATGAGGGGCCCATGAACCCACAGTAAACCATGTAGGGGTGACAAGCAATAGAAATTGCCTATTGACAAGCTTCTAGAGAAGGGTTTTCATGAGTTTCTTGACCTTAGTTTCAAAGAGACACTAGTAGCTACTAGAAGCTATTACAATAGAAGTGTTGATGATTTTTAAGTTGAATATGAGAACAAGGGATCTTTATGACTCCCAAGAATTCTAGTTGAGTAAGTTCAGCTTCACATATTCACACCTAATGGCTTTCTTCATAGGACAAATAGTTTTAAGGTCCCATGCATAATTATCTGGAGGCATCTGAATCTGCTGAGGCAAGAAAGTAAGGACCACAGCTAGAATGGAAGGAATAAATGAAATAAAACGAGATAGCCGTTATGGACCTAAAAGAAATGGAGAAAGGATATCTTCATGGGTAACTATGGGCAAAATCCAGGTTCAACTCTAGTTTGTACCAAGTGGGTGAAGCAAATCAGGAACAAACTCAGGTGCAGGAAAGGGGAAATGTAAGTTCTAAATTTTTTAGCAAGTATAAAACAGCTAGGAAGATCCTGCAGGAAAGGGGAAATGTAAGTTCTAAAACTTTTAGCAAGTATAAAACAGCTAGGTAGATCCTTCAAAAAAATAAATCATCATCATCTACGCCTTATCCCAGCCAATTAGGGTCAGCTACACAAATCCTGCTCTCTCTCTCTCTCTCTCTCTCTCTCTCTCTCTCTCTCGCGGGGAGTATCACCTTAGAAGGATCTTGCAACTAAGGGTTGAACAACAGAGACGAGCAACCAAGCAAGTATGCAAACAGCTGTACGATTATGGTGTGTATCATGACACATTAGTCCAGGACAGTGTTATCAGAATTGTACTATTCATGATACGAATTATGCAATTCTTATCATATCATATGTGTACAATCACAAATCTTACATAAAAGCATGATTATTAGTACCAAATCATTCGATTATTGTGGATTACGTAAATGGGGTCCAAACTTACTCTTAAAGAAACGAGTTCTTCGTCCTCCTTTTTTTCCTACCCTTTAGCTTTTAAAATATGTAAAAGGCCTTTCCCTATTGAAGACTCCTCATTTTACGAGATTTGGGGATTTCTTATATTAAAAAAACCAAAAATACAGTCAACAGAATTGAATGTTGCTTTTTTCCAACATGATTCTACACTCAAGAAAGGTCCAAAAGAAGAAAATTATTAATGGACTCAAGTATGTTTTTTAAGGCAAATTCCTTGTCAATTAATAATATGATGCCATGTTTTCCTTTTCTCAGTGCATGTTGATGGGAAATGGATGATTGATGAATTTTTAATTTTTCCTGATTCATTAATAGTTTCTTCAAAATGCTTTTCAATTTTTTAAGATTCAGAAAAAATCTTGCAATTTACGGAACAATTTGCAATTTTATACATTTAAGCCCTATTACGATTCGCTATATGATAACAATTTTGACAACATCAGTCCAGAAACATGAGTGTGTCTCACGAAGTTACTATTGGGAATTTGGGACACAAGAAGAGGTTAATGAACAGTGAGAGGCAATCAAAGGAAAAATGGACAAAAGGTATAGGGAGAAGGAAATCCAATACAGGAAGAGTTTCAAGTTTGATGGAAGAAGCAATACCTTCTGAAATCTGTTTGGTGAGCTAGATACCAATAGAAAAAATACTCAAAGATTTGAAATATGTTTTGGTGAGGTAGACACCAATGGAAAAGAGATTCAAAGAATTATGACCTCATTAACTAGGAAATGGCAAAGAAGTCCAGTGAACCAAATACAAAGTGTGGCCAGGGGATCTTCATGTCAAAGAAAATGTTATAGGTGATCTAAAGGATTTAGTGATGCTTGGATGATACGTTGATAAACTGATACTCAATTCATTGCTTATCCGGCCAAGACTAAGTTACTTCACCAATCCTTTTTTGTTTCTATCTTATTTAACTGTGACAGACTGAGCCCCTGACTACAATGTTAAAACAATTTAGATGCTACGGGCCTGGGCAATGCAAAATAGGTAATGTAATTGTATCTAATCCTGTTTGAAACTTCAATTAAAGCAGAAACACCATATTCATGCCATATCAATGCTCCACACTCATTGAACAGGGATCATAGTTGAAATGGCATGCCTCAAGATTGAAAGAAAGGTTAATAATCTACTTCATATTTTCAGCTACCATTAGTAAAGCAACAGAGAAACCAACTTTGCACATAAACCATCTTTCATACACTGAAAGACAGTACATCAAACACAGTAAAATAGAAACATCAAAAAGAGGAAGAGAAGTATACCATCTGCCCTTGCTTTGCAGATTTCTTTATCTCAAGAATAAGCTTCTTCTCTTGCGTTTGTAGACCTTGCCTCTCCCTCTCTATCTCCCTAATAGATTTGTCTAGCATTCTCTTATTCTCCCGAAGGAGCTCTGCATAACAGCAGCAGCCAACAAGCATTGAATTGTTAATTTCTGGCATGTAAAATTATGACCATAAGGCTGTTTTTCATGTTCAAATAAATTGAACGACAGCAATTTCAATGATATAAAAATCAAAGCGGCACTAGCCCCACCCACTCAAACAAGGGACCAGCCCCAATTTGCAAGTACTATTGTTTCAGGTCCAAAAGTACTTAGGAGTTGAGATGGATGAGTGGCAACACAAGGAACGACAGAATTAGAAATGCATGGATTCGAAGGAACTTAGGAATGGCACCAATAGGTAATAAGATGAGGCAAAATAGACATAAATGGTTTGGTCATGTGATAGAGACCAAGAACTATGCGGGTTAGGAGTGAGTTGGTACAAGTTGAAGGCTCTAAAAGGGCAAGGGAACCGCTGAAAGGACAGGGATGGATGTAGTAAGAACAGACTTCATGAACTGTGGTCTAACTAAAGCTCTGGGCCTTGATAGGATGAAATGGCAGAACAGGATTCAGTTTAGCCAACCCCAATTAATAGGTATAAGGCTTAGATGATGATTGTTTCTAGTCTTGGAAAAGAATGCCAAAGTATGGTGCATGCATGTGCAGTAGGAATCATGAAACTCTACCACAGCATGAAAAAATTTCCTCATTATTTATCTGTCTTAACGAATGCAGTCGTATGGCGCAACATGTGTAAATTACTAATAAAAGATTAGATCTAGTTAAATGAGCAAAACCAATATTCCAAATTTTATGCTCTCAAAAAATCCTATTAAGAATAGAGACCAAATGAAATTCATTTATGAAAGTTGATAAGAAAATAATTCTAAGGGATCTACAAATTTTAGCTCAATTTTCAATCTATAAAGGAAAAATATAAATAAAAAAAGAGTGATACTCCACATGCTCAACCTGGTACACTAGAAGAAAGGATACTTTTCTACTCAATACCACTTCCACGCATCGTGATTAGCAAGCTTGTTTGGCATTGCATAACCTTGACATCTGCCAAATTTCCCCTTTTCAGTGGCATGCAGTAGTTAAGGCTATATGTACAATGTTGGGCATGATCTTATTGGCATGTATGACATGTTCAATAAACATATATCGATGGGTAATCGGCTCCTTGCTATTCTTAGCAGTTAACTACTTGAGATTGTCCTTCAAATTTTGATCCAGTTGTGGTATATGAGGGCGCCTCATGTGTGTACCACTTGATATGAGGGAATTTCACACGTCTATGTGCCTTGTGCTCGGTGGTTTGTCTGCCAGCTGTCCTCTGATGACCATCCTTTGCTTTCTTGCCCTTTGTGTATGCATTTATTAGTGGGGTGGGTGTTAGTATTAGGTGGGACCATGTTGGCACGCGAACAGTGTTCAAAGTATCGTTAATGTTACATGTATCGATGACCAAGGATACACAACCATGCTTCTGTATCACCGATAATCAGAAAAATATCGTTGTTTGAGGTAAACATTGGAGAAATGTTGGGAAAAAAAGGTGGTATTTTTTAGTGAAAACTTCAGGAGATGTTAAAAGACACCTTTACACATGTCGGAATCAAAATATTGTAAAAAAAAAATACAACGTTTCTATTTTATAGGGGCCTTACCATGTGTTGTTGAAAAAATCAGTATAAAATAAATATAAACATTGGTAGTCAATAGGTAGATCAGCCAACACTCATTAATATATAAAATTTTCACATTAACTAACAGTGAAAACACACTATCTTCCAATATAAACATGAAAACAAATTAGAATTTCACCAATCTCCCCCATTTCTACTTAAATGTTAATTTTTCGCCATAGATCCATGTTAATGACTTGAGAATCATGCATAGACATGGATTTCCATTGCAATCCATACTAACATTTGGAAAAGAAAAATGAAGGTTCTATGGATTATTTGTCACCTTTGTGTTCCGGCAATCAATACTAAAATTTGGAAAAGAAAAATGAAGGTTTTATGGATTATTTGCCACCTTTGTGTTCTGGCCCATTTTCGTTTTGAGTAGAGATTTCTCCCCAAATCCAATAATTCAATAAAAACCAAGAGTGATCGCAATAACCTAAGGAACAAAATTCAAAATAAGGGGGAGATTTTTTGGATTTTTTTTCCCCCAGTTTTATGTCAATTTTTTCCTATCTACTGATGTTTCCTTAGTATCGGAGATATTATCAATTGTATCAGGGATATTATCGATGGTATTGCCAATACCAGGGAACTTCTATAAAGAATTCTTCTCAAAATCTCACTAATATTAATAATATAGCCGATATTCTTGAAAATGTCGGCGTTATTTGGAAATTTTTAAACTGTCGGCTAGTTTAATTTTGATGACTAGGGATGCTAATTATATCAGCAATGTCAATAAAATTTCTGATATTTGGAACACTGCATATGATTCATGTTAACGTGAGCCTCTTTCATTGCCAATTCGAGAGAAATAAGAAGGTTGATTTTTGGTTGGCAACCATCAAAAAACTTTTGCCAACCCATCATTTAAAAGCCAAACTCGAATTACTAGAAGAAAGGCTAAGATGATGATGGATTAGGGAAGAAACAAATATCCTAAAAACATTGATCCTGATTGTCATATTTTAAGCTTACAACAGCCAAAGTTTTATAGAGCCCTTCTCTTCTATCTTGTTGATCATCACAAAATGGTCATAGCCTTAAGCGTTGTTATCATGGCTGTTATGAATGTTATTTCACATAAGCTGTTGTAATAGCTGTTACATGGTTGGCCATTACAGCAGGTACTTAACAAGATCCCTCTTAAGCTGTTATGGACCACTGTAACTTTTTTTAAGGATATTATGGACACTGTAACTGCTGTTATGGAAGAGGGGGGATGGGAGGTTCAGGAATGCAAATCATGACTCCATGCACAAGACATACTGAATTGAATTGCAAATATAAATGAAATTGATTGGGAAATAACTAAATTTAGTTTCCTTGGTAATCATGTTGAGGATCTAGACTCCAAATCACAACTACACTACTTTTTGTTGGATTAAGGGTTTGACTAAAACACAAATGCAATGTGAGGCTTCATCACGAACAATACCAAAATATATAATAACAATAATAATAAGTTTCAACATTTCCTCTTGATTAAACTGAGTGTTCACAATTCACTTGATTAAATTGAGTGTTCACAATTCAATCGCCTATACATCGACAAGCAGCGTTCGCATTGTTGTAAAATGTCCCACAGACAAAAAAAAAAGTTCCAAAAGAAAGCAATCGGATTGGTGAAAAAGTGACTTATTTAAAGAGGCCGGAAGAAAATCTCAAAATGAGGCGAATTAAGTCGATGAGTCGGCATTGGCATTCATTGATTATGGAGAGCTGATAGCAGGATGTGGTCCTGAATGTCACCAAAATTGGATGCTTTACAGCTGGCTACACATCATACTTGTCCTACAATCATTAGTTTCGTTTGTTTGAACCATGTGAGGGCAAATCCATATTAATGGAAAAAACAGAATTCGTATTACAATTGGTGCAAGTTCAGTGCACATAAAAAGATGTTTCATGGAATGACTAAGATACTTGAGAAAGCCATTAAAAAACTAAAAAATAAACTAGGACACTTGAGAATGATTCAACCTATGTACTAGACTATGAGATAGCACCTGTGACGCGGACATCAAGCTCTTTAGGGTTTATCAGCGTTGGAGGCGAGTGACACCTATATCTTTATGGCTCGATGATAACGGGCCTGGATCGTTCGTGACGACTTGAAGATCATCAAAGACCTTATATATGTGGTTCGAGACATTTGAGAAGACCCCACATCGGGAGGACATATGTAAGTTGCTTGGAGGAGATGATCGGACCATTGGATCGCGATGATGATGTGATCGGACCGTTAGTTCGTCGTGGCCCACTTTCATCACACCATCATCAGAGCCCATCGGACATCTTGAGTTTATTTTACGCATTTTTACTTATTTGAGTTTTTGGTTAGTGTGGGCACGTTTTTTCATGCAAATATCTTCTTCTTCTTTTGAAATTTTGTTAGTAGGGGTATTTTGGTAATTATGCTAATCCTAAATTTTATAAGGGTGTTGCCCTAAACCTTTTTCATTAGTTGATTATTATTGAATGAAAGCCTCTTTGGTTGCTTCTCTCCTCTCTCTCTCTCATGGAACTTCTTCTTCTTCCCTAATCCTCTTCTTCTCTTTCCTTCTTATGCCCTTCCAACATTCCTCTAAGGTAAGTTTCTTCTTCATTCTCTCTCTATCTCCATTATCCCCAATCTTCGAATCCTAAATTTGAGAATTGAATCAAAACCCCAATTTCTCAAATTTCCAATTCCCTAATCCGAGAAATCCTTTGATCCCTCGGACTAGTAAACCCCATTGTTCGATTGGGCGATGACCATGCAAGATCGGGAGGTTCCATCCCTCGCCGGATCCAACCTAAGCAATAATTGAATTTCACATTTCGTGGTTGTGATGATGGCCCACTCCATTGCATGTCTCTTTGTGGTTTTCTTAGTTTATGATGGTTGATGTTGAATTTCTAGATTATTATTGTCTTTTATTTTCGCTAGATTATATGTGTTCATGAGCATGCATCATAATTAGGGCGTCCTACATCAAATTTGGTATCGGAGAATGGGTTTTGCATGGTTATGTATAGATCGAGTTACCAAATTAGGGTTTTAATTTTTAGATCTGTTTTAGGAAAGTTCCAGATTTAAAAAGTTTCTAATTTTAGAAACTTTTCAAATTTTAAAAGTTTTCTAATTTGGAAATTTTCCAGATTTAGAAAGTTTCCAATTTTAAAAAGTTTCCTAATTTGGAAATTTTCCATATTTGAGTTGCATCATCTAGAATTAATTAGTGTCAGTTCATTGTAGTTTAAATTCATCGCATTCATATTGTAAGTCACCCAGTCCGTAGAATCTCCCCGTAGTGAATGGTGTATAAGCGTTTGAGATCTTTAGGGCCATTAAGTGTTGTCGTGTGGCAGTTGAGACCTAATGGAAAGCCGAACTCCAATAAGTTGGCCTACTTTAATGGTCACATGGACCCACAAACATTCCTTGATTGGCTTGAAGCCTTGAACTATTTTTTTTTATTGGTATGATATGTCGAATTACAGTCGAGTGAGGTTTGCCAAGTGGAAATTGGAGAGCCAAGCCAAGTCGTTTTGGACAGATTTGGAGTGATGAATTGATAGAGTTGGGAGAGCCCCGATCTCACAATGAGACGAGATGAAAGAGCATTTGAAAGAAAAATATATTCCCATCTCTTATCATCAAAAGCCCTTAGCTTAGAAGAGAGTTGCCCCACCTTCCCGTCTAAACATAGAACCAATATGGTCCCCTCCTTGTAAAGTAATCCAGCCCATCATTAAGGAAATCTCGGCTTATGAACAATTTGAGTGTTTAACACCAATTATATTTCCTTGGAAGCGAGATAATACCTTGGTGAATGGCTAGTTGGAAGAATCCAATCAGGTTGTTTATGAAATGGAAGAGTATGTGCCTAACGTTAGTAGTGAGGAAATGGAAGAAATTGAGGCATCACTCATCATCTTTGATAATACAGAAGTGTGTGCTAGTGATGAAAAGGTCGAAGAGTTTGAGACCGCACCACTTCTAGGTGTCATGTGTGATTTGATTGATGCAGTCTCCCACTCTATGTCTCTTACCGTGGTGAACACAAATGAAATTGAAGAAGAGACTAGTGAGGATATGATGGTAGACACCCACATGACTTGTGATATCCCACCAGATGATTTATGGGATAAATTCTCTCACAAATGGGACATTCAACACAATCAATCTTGTCCCTGGATCAATCTTGTCAACCTTTCCTCCATACCAGGTGAACCCCGCAAACAGAAATGCAGCGTCAATTTGATAAACTTCTCGGTGAAGAATTCAATAAGGAAAGTTTGAGTTGGAGTTTTGTTTTGTGTACCAAGCCTGCCCTTTTCACTTTAAAAAACAATGGCATATGGCGCACATTTGGGCATATCCTGGCCGTCCACAAAGCTTCAGTCAAGTGTCAAGCCACCTTGCGACGTATTCACTTCATGGTGGATATGGTAGCCAGAATCCCTATTCCGCATCTTGATGACATTTTGAACATAATGGTTGATGCCAAGATCTGCTAAAGACTTGGTATTAATAGTGTGTGTTCTCAAGTGTTGGGATACCTGAAAATCATCCTTGTTTACGATACTTATAATGAGAAGTTATGTGCCACCCATGGGAAGTGTCCTTTAGTTACAGTTTTTCAAGTTCTAGATAATAGGGTTGTTTATTTCCATAGGATTGTTTATTTCAAGTCCGTTGCTTTTTCAGAGCGTCCTTTAATTTCACCCATGTCTGTCATTCAAAGGTCTCCAGAGTCAGCCAATGCATTTGCACGACACATTCATGAATTGCATACATATATTAAACAGCGGATTAATAAGAGCAATGATAGTTATGAATATTCAACTGACTCTCATCGTAGATTACAAGATTTTCAGGAAAGAGACTATAATAGTGAGGATAAGGCCAAAGCGGTTCTCACAGGGCACTGCTAAGAAATTATAAGCGCGTAGCGCTGAACCATTCAAAATATTACAAATAATTGGGTCCAACACTTATTGGATTGACCTTCCACCTGAAATGGGCAATAATCCAACGTTTAATGTGGAGGATCTAGTCTGTTCTCCTAATCCTACCATTGATCCCTCGTCCCCTTCATGGCCATTCTTTGAATTTTCTTCACAACCCACTCCCACCCCTTCCCCCACCTATTATTCGTAAGGAAGAGATTGAGGAAATTGTAGACGAAGGAATAGTTTCCACAAGAGATGGAGGTTTCTAAAGGTATCTTGTCAAATAGAAGAATAAACCACCGTCAGAATCTACATGGTTGATAGAAGCGGAGTTACAGAGCGTTGATCCAGATTTACTAGAGTGCTACAAGAGTTTTAACTCGTCGAAGTCGAATTCTTCTCAGACGAGGAGAATGATGCGGACATCAAGCCCTTTAGGGTTTATCAGTGTTGGAGGCGAGTGACACCTATATCTTTATGGCTCGATGATGACGGGCCTAGATCGTTCGTGACAACTTGAGGAGCATCGAAGACCTCACACATGTGGTTCGAGACATTTGAGAAGACCTCACATTGAGAGGACATATGTAAGTTGCTTGGAGGAGATGATCGGACCGTTGGATCGCGATGATGATGTGATTGGACCGTTGGTTCATCGTGGCCCACTTTCATCAAACCATCATCGGAGCCCATCAAACATCTTAGATTTGAGTTTATTTTATGCATTTTTACTTATTTGAGTTTTTGGTTAGTGTGCGCACGTTTTTTCATGCAAATGTCTTGTTTTGAAATTTTGTTAGTAGGGGTATTTTGGTAATTATGCTAATTCTAAATTTTATAAGGCTGTTGCCCTAAACCTTTTTCATTAGTTGATTATTATTGAATAAAAGCCTTTTTGTTTGCTTCACTCCTCTCTATCTCTCATGGAACTTCGTCTTCTTCCCTAATCCTCTTCTTCCCTTTGCTTCGTATGCCCTTCCAACATTCCTCTAAGGTAAGTTTCTTCTTCCTTCTCTCTCTATCTCTATTATCCCCAATCTTCAAATCCTAAATTTGAGAATTAAATCAAAACCCCAATTTCTCAAATTTCCAATTCCCTAATCCGAGAAATCCTTTGATCCCTCGGACTAGTGAACCTCATTGTTCGATTGGATGATGACTATGCAAGATTGGGAGGTTCCATCCCTTGCCGGATCCAACCTAAGCAATAATTGAATTTCACACTTTGTTGTTGTGATGATGGCCCGCTCCATTGCATGTCTCTTTGTGGTTTTCTTAGTTTATGATGGTTGATGTTGAATTTCTAGATTATTATTGTCTTTTATTTCCGCTAGATTATATGTGTTCATGAGCATGCATCATAATTAGGGCGTCCTACATCAAATTGATTGTAATCAACTTATGAAAAATTGTCTATTAAATTGCGCCTGTGGGAATTTTGTGCCAAGCCCGAATAAAGGAGGGTTCAGGTTGGCAGTTGGTGTCAAACTTATGCCAGAACTTTGATCATGAATCTGAGGAACAGGATTCATGTAGCCGACCCCAATTAATTGGGATAAGGCTCAGATGATGATGATGAGGACGACGACGACGACGACAACGACTTGAGAATGATTCACATGTGCTGAATTTAACCAATATTCGGTTTCAGTTTTGCAATTGGATTTCAACAGTCACAAGTTCATCAGACAAGGTGGAAAGTCAAGAGTCATCAAATGTGTTTTTACTGTTTTAGCAGTCATGAAATTTGAACTGGGAACTTGTGCAAAATTGTTTGGAAGCATTGATTATGATTGTATACATCCAAAGAGTGTAAGAAGGCAAGGAGGTCAAGGAATTTGTGCATGTCTTCAGTCCCATGGTTGAATGTGCCATTGTCGGTCATACAGCAATGACATATTGGATTTCATACAAGATAACAGTGCTGATTTGGTTTTTGGCAGAGTAGATTTTGAGATTAATCCCGAGGAAACAGTTTAGCTCCAGAGATTTCTCAGCTGAACATTCAAACCCGGAGTACAGTTTAGAAAGGTGAACACAAAGGACAATGGAGTTAATATGGACATAGTGGTGAGTTTGCTAGAGAAGCCTGGATCCTATGTTAACTACTCTAGGCTTCAAAAGAAATAAAGGTTGAACAGTTGACATGGCAAGATTGTTGCTTTTACCCCAAGGCTGAGACTGTTGGTATGTGATACAAAAATCGCATTTTCTAGACACAAAACTCATACCTTATTTTTGCAAGGAACTTGCATCTTATTAAAGAGAAAAGTTCGATCCCATAGGTGAAGAAAAAGACCAATAAAGTTGGCATGGTCATAGTGTTGGGTTTGCAAGAGAGTTTAGGTTGTATTTAAGTTCTCTAGTTTTCAAAAGAAACAAGTGTTGCAATGGATTATTAGCATCAAGACTGAGATTATCAGTTGCATGAGCTTAAGGGGAGAAATGGGATTGCTGATGGAAATAGAGCTTGTCTTTTGAAGAGAAACAAGGTTCGGTTTTGAGGATCTTAGCTGTCTTGTCTAAACCCTTAGTTAGAAAACCACTATTCTAATGGGTGGTTCAAGGTACTTCCCGCATGGCAAAAGAATGGCTGCATGGAAGGTGCTCGTCAGATTTGTTAGAGAGGTAAGATTGGAATGGTGAACACTGCTTTTGCAAGGTCCATACCCTAATGCAAATAGAATTAAATAGATTGAAACTAATTGCACATGCTGAATTCTGCATAGCAGATTTAAAGCAAAAGGATGATAAATGGAAAGATATGTGAATATTGGGGGTAATGGCCCATCAGCTTGGCTTTAGGTGAGGAGCATTTTTTCTAGGCAAAATCGTTGTTTAACATGTTAAATTGAAGGGCACGTTTCTATGGGTAAAAATGTCTTTTCACTTACATCTCCAAGTTAGGGCAGGGATGGATAGGGTTTTCCCTTGTAATAGCAAGAAAGAGAGGGGAGAGGCTTTCTCTCCAAGGGTGAGTTTTCTCCCAAGAGTCTCTTCTCATGAATTGGCAAGGTGGAGAGAAGAGGTGGGATGGTTTTCCAAAAAGTTCTCTTAGCGCATGATAAGGAGAGGATATAGATGTGTATGTTCATTGTATTTGAGCATTGTCTTTCTTGTGTCTTGTTGTTCTCCTTATTTTCCAATGGCATGATTTGTCAGTTCCTCATGGATGTAGTTATGATGTGACAAACCATGTACATCTTGTGACTCGTTCTCTACTTTTTTTTCATGTACGCCCAAATCTATCGAGATGATTATTTCACATTGTCTTTGCACAATCGCCTATGCACACGATCGAAGTGCTTCCACAAGTGGTAGCTTGGTTCGTTTCCTGGATTGATGATGGTGAGCTCCCACGTTTCGCTGCAACAGTGGAGTCGCCCCGCGCAAAGCTGACGGTTTACACGATCAAAGTGCTTCCACAAGTGAGAGCTTGGTTCGTTTCCCAGATTGATGATGGTGAGTTCCCACATTTCGCTGCAACAGTGGAGTCGCCCCACACAAAGCTGACAGTGTAAATATGTGGATTCACACCTCTACAAAGAAAAATCCCATGACAGGAAATTTAAAGAAAAATTCTTATTTTATAAGATCATGGAATCTAGTTCACATACGGAACTTGCTAGCCTATTTATAGGCTGTATTACACTACACAAGTATACAAGTGAAGATACACCAAGTTGAGTTTAACACATTGCGCTGAGGCGTTGACATAGCACGCTATTGTATCGGTACTGTAGAAGGCTACTATAGCACGCATGAGAAAACTAAGCCCATGGTATCTAGTTGCATCCTACAGTCCTACCCTCAAGATTGTATTTTTTCCCTGAAATAGTGAGATATTTATCATACCAATTTGCCTGTTTGTAGGTACATGATGCAGGACGACCGACCACTTGCTCTAAAAGCTCGAACTGATAGAGCGTGGCGAATCAATCCCTTTATCTCATAGTCCAGGCTCCTGCTTCATACAAGCCAGGCCCTCGGCTGAACCCTCCTTCGTGGGACCCACATCACATGGGTTTGCATCACACTAGCCACCCTCCTCACACAGGTGGGGCTCGCATCACACAAGCCACCCGCATCTCATGGGCCGCCCACCCCGAGTGTGCCCTCGCATCACACAGGCCACCCCACTCGAGCCCGGTGTGAAAATGCCCCTGCATTAATCACCCCCGGTGAGGA
Source organism: Liriodendron chinense (assembly GCA_003013855.2). Classification (NCBI taxonomy): domain Eukaryota; kingdom Viridiplantae; phylum Streptophyta; class Magnoliopsida; order Magnoliales; family Magnoliaceae; genus Liriodendron; species Liriodendron chinense. The sequence goes on along the minus strand of PVNU02000637.1, from coordinate 3,560,455 downwards.
GTCTCAAACACGAAACCTCCCTATTTGATACCACTTTGATGCAGGACGACTAACCACTTTGATGCAGAATGACTAACCACTTGCTCTAAAAGCTCGAACTGATAGAGCATGGCGAATCAATCTCTTTATCTCATAGCCCAAGCTCTTGCCCCACACAGGCCTGGCCCTTGGCCGAGCCCTCCTTCGTGGGCCCCACATCACATGGGTTCGCATCACACTAGCCACCTGCCTCACAAGGGTGGGGCCCGCATTACACGAGCCGCCCACCCCGAGTGTGCCCCCGCATCACACAGGCCACCCCACTCAAGCCCAGTGTAAAAATGCGCCTGCATCAGTACATACCATGTGAAAGGTATGTCCTGGATTTTTCTTTTGAAAATGCTTTTGGCACCCTCTCCAAAACTCTGATAGACAAATGCACCATTCCTTCAAGCTTTTGGTGATGCACTAGCAAGCATTGTACAACTAAATAACCAAAAGCATAAAGAATGGGTCGATGCAACAGTCAGAGCGGGTGTGGATAGTGGTTTCTTGTGCTCTTACCATCTAACCTCTTGAATCTTGTTGTGGTTGCCTGATTTCTACTCGAGTTTATGATTATCACACACATGGTTTTAGGTATTCCACTGGCCACTAGAACCACCGAACAATATGATAATCGGCTTTCAGGTTAAAGGGTTGGATTATATAGCGAAAGAATTCTAACCTAACACATGGTCCTTAATTCAACCACAAGACTAATAATCACCCAGAACCTGTCGTAGGTTAACCTACAACCTGCCTCTCAGGACAAGGGCGTGGCCCATCACCTGGCTCAAAATGATGATGGTCTACTGATAGGCCACCCTGAACAGAAACATTGGATGTCTAAATCACATAAGCCAATGGTCCAATCCAATATGCTAGTGTAGCCAACTGTTAAGATTTGTATTTGATGTACCGAAGGGCACGTGAGCATAAATTTGAGCTATTTGATTTTATTTTCTGAGGTGCTTTTTATTTGTTTCCGATTTAGTAACACACTGTGTGTTCAAGTTCAATGAGAGTAAAGGAAGGAGGTTGGATCTTTTCCCTAATTTCTTCATTCAGTGTTTGCACCTAGGAGAGAGGTTCCCTCTCGAAGTAGGACCCACGGTCGATTCAACTTATTTTAGAGCAAGGTTCCCTCTCAAAGTAGGACCCACGGTAGATTCTACTCATTTTATCTACCAATTTGGTATTAGAGCTGGATCTTGGGCATGCCCAAAGCAACAACTAAAGCATTCCACTCATTGAGGACAACGTGGGGCAATTGGAAGAGGGACTACAGCATCATTTTGATTCTTTGTGCAAGATCAAAGAAACTTTGGCTGCCATGAGTCTGCAGTAGGATTAGTTCGCAATTTCAGTCCTTGAGGATTGAGAGACTGATGGAGATGGCTGGTGTGAATCTGAGGGGTCTAACGGTGGGACCAGTAGAGATGGTGAGGTACCAATTCAGGCACAGTACAATGCCTTGACTTTCCAAAGTTTAGAAACAAAGCTCTGACCAGTTGGATCTATTGTGCGGAACAATTTTTTCAATTCCAAAATACAACCGATAGACTACAATCAACGAGTCCTCAAAGCATTTTTCACTTTGAAGGTGATGCCATCAAATGGTATGAAAAGATGCAAGTTGATGCGGACATCAGACTATCACGATCCTTTTCCTGAGCGTACCAGCATAGGAGTCGTGTGACTCGTGTCACGCCTATCTCGTTGTGGTTCGATGACACATGAGGAGCATATGGAGCACGTGAGAGGAGTACAGCAGCAAGCCAACGCGCGTGTCTATTTATTTTAACCATCATTTTGTCTTTTTTTATATTGTAGGCACTTTCGTGCACTTTTTCTTGGACGTATTTGTTTTAGGCGTCATTTTGTCATTATTTTTATATTTTTAGGCACTTTAATGCACTTTTCTTGGATGAGGACTATAAAAGCATTGTTAGAAACCCTATTTTGATAATTAGGTTTATAAATATTGAGAAAAAACTTCTTCATACTTGAGATGAGCTTGAAACCTCCAGAGATTGGAGCCCTTTTGGTGTGATGCCAACGGTGTGATGCCGATTATCCCCTTTTATCTCTTTTCTCTTCTTCTTCTCTACAAGATTCAAGTAGGTTGATTGTTCTTTTTATCCGTTTCATAGATCTTTTGATATTTCTTGAAGCCTTAGCCAACCCCCCCAATCTTGAACCCTTTTCATTTGGAATAGGCCAACAACTCCCTTTTTTTAGTTTTTTTTTTCCCTAAAACCCTAACTTTCCCCCATCTGAATCTTTCCTATCTAACCTAATCCCATTCAATTTTCAAATCCAAACACCCCGTTTTCTCATCACCCAAATCCGAATTTCACCCTTTTCTCATAGCGTTAAATCCCTAAATCCCCAAAACCCTAATTCTCCCATCACTCGAACCATAATCCTTGCACTAATTTCCATCCATACCTAATTTCAGCCAAACCCTAGGAACCCTAGAGCCTCATCCCTGGATTTAGGATTACCCATATACTTGGACGTGGAAGTTCTACCTTCCATGGGTCCCAGCCCTTGAGACTTTATATTCCCGTCACTTCATGCTTGTGATCATTGATAGAAAACATGGATTTTTCATCCGATTGAATGCCTTAGCTTGTGATTTGAGTATATTTAATTTGTTTATTCATTGATTTATATATCCGCTTTAGTTCATTCCGCATCATCCCTTGTAGGCCTATCATTCTGTATCACAAGCCTTGCATTCTTAAATAGATTCCATCAAGGCTCTCTGCATACGATTCAGACCCACTTATTATGAGGATTTCGACACAACACTCTCGAAACTATGACAAACCTAATCAGTCTAGTAGTATCAAATAAATTTTAAGATATTGGCTAACCATGTCAAAGGTTACATTGAAAAGTTAATGATCGGATGCTTATTAGTGGCTAAAGGTGGAGATTGGGTCCGAAGTTCAAATGTTTCAGCCTACCAACTTAGTGCCCACAATTGGCTTGGCCCGCGAGCAGGAAGAAAAGCTTTAATGCATTCAGCACACTGTTCTGGTACAGCCCGATCAACCGATATCAAACCTTTGCCTTTGTAGAGTTAACCAGGAATACCTATGATTTTAAAAAAAAACTCTCATGGGCTGCAATGAAGGAACATAGAGACGGGTTTCTGTTACAATTGTGACGGAAATCTTGCTCCAAGGCACCATTACAAATCGCAACAGTTGTTTCTTCTAGATGGAGAAGAAGATAACAAATCAGAAGGGGATGTGGGGTTTGAAGAGTGAGGAGGATATGCTGGAGATCTCAATCCATGCATTATTTGACTGTCGCCACCGCCAGTGTTAGAAATATCGGTATCGCATTACATATTGTACCCTTAGGATACAGATACATATCAGTTATTGCATGGGATATATCGGTTGTACTGCGTAATGTATCGCAATTGTTGGAAACATTGGGAAATTGGTCGATTTTTTTAATGAAACTTCAGTGATTGCTAAACAAGACATCAATACACACTTATAAATCAAAACATTACAAAAAAAAAAAAAAAAACAAGTGCACATAATAGATTTTCTTTGTATGAGGTCCTAATCTATGCGTTGTTAAACTGAATTGATGCAAGTATATACAAAGTCTATTCATATAATTTATAAATGTAAGATGACATGTGGAAACACAAGCAACACATTCAAAAGCAAAAAAAAAAATCACTAGATCAGGTTACATACATGTTTGATTTTATGTTTGGACACAAAGATTGCAACCAATTTGCGAGAAATTGAAAATTTTTAATATTTTTTCAATTTTCCGCAACTTGGCCCATCTCCTTCAAATCTTGAAATCGAAGCTCCCAATTCATGATTTTTTATGCAAAATATGAAAATCGTGTATTTGTAACAATTTGACACTAATTTAACATGATTCATAGGGGGGGGGGGGGGGTGAAGAATTGAAAATGCTCACCGAATCGAACATGTCAGATATATCACACTACTTGTGCATTTCGTATCTCACAGATATATCGTGGGATATATCGGTCAATATCGTTGATACTTGAAACATTGTCCATTGCAAACCATGAGAGCGTTTGGACTTCTAAAATGCTAATGGGTGTTGATTTTGATCAATACAGGGAGTACACACTACCTCATCAATGAATGGTTGGCAAACAGCCTAAATTGCCCCATTCAAAGCACTGCATCATTTGCAGTGATGGTTGCTGATGGTATGTGGTTGGAATGTATGAGCCGTTGTGAAAGTGTCAAGCTGGAAATACAGCAGTAACGCTTCATAACCGACATGTGTTTATTTCCGGTTAAAGGAGCAGGCCTCGTTCTTGGAGTCTAGTCACTACAACAGCTTGGTCCCCTCTGGAATTTCGACAAGCCCCCCATGGATTTTACAATGAATACATAGTACTACCAGTTGATGGTGCAACCTAGTGGGGGAGCTCGCCTCGCAAGTTTTCACTCGATGGAATGATTACTGTGACACCAACCGAATGGCCTGGTCATGCAGTTGATAGTGTCTAGTGACAAAAGGTAAATCAACTCCTACACCTCCCAATTTGGTTAAAATTCTTGAAAAAATTGGTGTCGTTTTTACGGGTTACCACCATTACATCCACAAGATCACAAAATCACCACTAAAAAGTGGGCACATAGTACAAACTTATCAATTTCCCCATACTCAGAAAAACAAACTTGAAAGAATAGTTCGCAAGATGCTTGAAAACAGGGATCGTAGAGGCCAAGTGTGGGTCCCTATCCATCACCAGTTTTGCTTGTTTAGAACAAGGATGGGCACGTGGAGGTTTTGTGTTGATTATTGTGCCCTCAACAACACTACTGCAATGGACAAGTTTCTCATACTGATGATTAATGAATTATTGATAAAATCTTCAAACGAAAAATGAATTACTTGACGAATTGCATGGTGCATGATATTTTTCAAAGTTCCATCTTCGATCCAAATATCATCAAATATGCGTATAGGAAGAAGATATTCGTAAGACAGCTTACCACGCTCATGAAGGGCATTATTTTTATTTATTTTTTACATAAGCACTCACACCACAGTAGCTTTTTTGTACCACAATGGGTACTTGAACCCATGACCATGTGTTGAAACTCATGTGAGTCTACCACAGTGGCATGAGTAAGGACCATTCTGATCCTGTTTGTTCTCACAAATTCACCTTCAAATTCCCAGAGTCTGATGAAAGATATTTTTCAGCCCTATCTTTGGCTATTGATATTACTATTCTTCGATGACATTCTAGTGTACAGTTCTAAGTGAATAATGAAATAAGGCATGATATCTTTTCCCTAATTTCTCTATTCAGCACTTGCACTAGGAGAGAGGTTCCCTCTCAAAGTAGGACCCATGGTAGATTCTACTCGTTTTAGAGTAGAGACGTACCACCCATCCAATAAGTGGACCAGCCCAATGTTTCATGCAAGTAATTTTCACGGTTGGGGCCACCTTTTGAGTGGCTCAAATGCACATGTAAGCCGGTGGGTGTTAAGAACCTAACCAATGCGCCAAAAGCCCCAGGACTGATGGAACGTAAAGTTAGGCTCTTTAAACCCTTAGGATCATAACATTCTACCACGTTCCGCAACCGATGTCCACAGCGGCCCACTCTGTGGCAACACTCACTCTGGCCTTTTTTCCAGGTAGCCCTTTCCAGGGCATGGCGGCTACACTCTGGTTATCCAAGTAGCCCTTTCCACTCGGCAGTTGCACTCTGGTCATCCAAGTAGGCCTTTCCAGGCTGTGGCAGCTTTCACTCTAGTCCAGGTTGCCCTTTCCACAGGTCGCCCCTTCTGTGACTCGAACACAGGACGTGGTGTTGGCTCTGATACCAATTGTTAAGGACCTAACCAATGCGCCAAAAGCCCCAGGACTGATGGAGCTCTTTAAACCCTTGGGATCATAACAATTGCTGAATTAAGGCAACATACAACAGGTTGTAGGAGATCATTAATGTAACCACAAACCTAAAGCAATTTGAAATTAACAAAGATCTGTAAAATCCCCGATCAGGGAATAATCGTGATTATAAATTCTATGATATTCTCGATTCATCCAAAGGATTCCTACAAACGATCAAATCATCGAACTAATTCCCTAATTATGCATTTTTCATTCAGATTGTGTTCTAAATTTCTAAACTGATGTAGAATTAAAAGAGGGAAAGGATCAATTGTAGCACATTCGAATAAAAATTGCATTTCAGATAATTAGATTATCAAGAGCAAAAAAAGAAAAATTACAGAAGGGATATAAGATTGGGAAGATGTATATTACCTGCTGGAGTCTTTCGCTTGCCGAAAAGGAAACTCATGGCGGGAATTCCGACGCGGATTGCAGGCGTTGAAGAGAGGTAGATGAGGGGTATGAAGAGAAGGAAAAATTCGTCCTTCTTATTTTCAGCCTTCTCAGAAGGTCGCTTCTCTCTATCGAGGTCTGATTTGTTATTTACGCGGTATTGGATTCGAGGGGCTGTCTACTCGAGGATATATAGTGTGTACACGGGTTTTAATTGAGGACGTGGGTGGGCCCGTGTCAAGGATATATAGTGTACACGGTACTGTCGGGGGATCTGTGGGGCCCACTGTGATATATTAATATTATCCAATCCGTTCATATATTTTTAAAGAACATTTTAAGGCATGAACCCAAAAAGAAGCAGATCGAAGGCTCGAGTGAACCACACTAAAGGAAGCCCTGGTGACAATAACGCTTACCACTGAAACCTTTATAGGGGCCACCGTGACTTGTATTTGCCATCCAACTTGTTAATAAGTTCACATTTACAGGATGAAGGGAAAACACAAATATCAGCTTGATCCAAAACTTCTGTGGCCCTCAGGAGGTTTTCAGTGGTGGGCATTCAATCTCCATTGTTTCTCGTGGTGTGGTCCACTTGAGCATTCGATTTGCCTGATTTTTGGGCGCATTATCTAAAATGATTTTTCAAAATGGATGGACAACATGGATAAAACAAATTCATTACGGTGGGTCCCACAGATCCATGATAAGACCGTCCGTCTCTAGATAGGTACTGGTGGGGTGGTAGCCAATCCCTTATTACTCGGCTAACATTAGTTGGTGTTACCTTTACCGTGTGGGGTCCGCTTGATGAATTTTTTGTATATCCACACCGTCCATCCGTTTTTTAGGCTCATTTTATTTCGCGATCCGAAAAATTAATTAAATCCAAATCTCAGGTGGACGTGTACCACACCACTGGAAACAGTGGTGAATGACCATTAAAAAATTTGTGGGCCACAAAAGTTTTTCATCAAGCCGATCAATGAATTTTCCCTCCATCGAGGTCTGGTTGACCTTATCAATGGGTTGGATGGCAAATAAGCATTGAGTGGGCACTAGGAAGTTCTTAGTGGTGAGCGTTCAATCACCACTCTTTCCTGTGGTCTTGTCCGTCTAAGATTTGGTGATGCATAATGTGATTGACGGTCCTGTAAGCGGCTATGTTGGCCCACCGTGATTCATGTGTTTTATCCACGCCGTCCATCCATTTTAACAGAACATTTTCGGGCATGAGCCCAATAATTAGGCACATCTAAGGCTCAAGTGGTCCACACGATAGGAACCAGTGGGGATTGAATGACTACCGCTGAAAATGTCTTGGGGGGCCAGAGAAGTCTTGGATAAAGCTTATATTTATGTTTTTCCTTCATCTATGTTCACGAGACCTTATGAACAGTTTGGATGGCAAATAACCATCACAGTGGGCCTAAGAAGATTTCAACGGTGTCATCATTGTCACCATGGCTTCCTGTGGTGTGGTCCACTGAGCCTTACATCTGCCTCCTTTTTTGGGCTCATGTCCTAAAATGACCTATGAAAATGGATTGACAGTGTGGATAAAACATTATACATTATGCTGGGCCCCACAAATCCCTGGCAGGACCGCCCATCTCTAGCTACGCCCTGGCGGTGCAGTACCCAATCCACGCCCTTACAATAAAGGGCGTTGAGGTTCCCTAACTGTGGGGTCCACTGTGATATATGTGCCTTAAATCCACGTCCTCCATCCGTTTTAAAAACTCATTTTAAGCTATGATCCAAAAAAAAATGAAGTAATCCAAATCTCAAGTGGACCATAATACAGGAAACAGTAGTAATCAACATTTAAAAACTTCTCGTGGCCACAAAAGTTTTGGATCAAGCTGTTATTTGCGTGGTAGGTCTTTGTGACATTGTCAACTGGATAGAAAATAAACATTCCAATGGTCCCACGGTTAGGAATCCACTGACCTAGGCGAATTCAAGGATCCGGCCAAACTTGGCGCAGATTGCGTACTGATGCGAGTGTTAGGCCCTATGACGAAGATCATTTAGCTCTAAAATACTGATGCTGCCAACGTTAGGCCCCACGACGAAGATCATCTAGCTCAAAAATCTGGGGACTGCTCATGAAATTGGCTGCGCCTTGATGTTGAGTCAGATGTTGGTTACCCACTCATTCCAACGGTGTGGCCCCCGCTATTGAGAGGTTTCACCTGATTTTTTGGCCAGGTATCTTCATGGTGGGGCCTACCATTTTGAATATTGTGGATTCCCTATATAAATGGCATGTTGGCGAGAAAGATATAGCTCCATGTTAAGCTTCTTCCACGAGAGCTCTAGATGAACGATTTGCATTCCAATAAATGAAAGATATGGCTCTACTAAATGAAAATGTATTAGGTAATGCATTCTTTTAATAATTATTTTTATTCTTAAATGTGTAAATATGTATATCTAGGCATGTCCTAAAGTTTCATTGAAAAATGCAACTGTTTTCTAATGTTTTCTACTTTTTCTATGCATTTTTGGTCATCGAGGATAACAATATTTTATCCTTGATCTCTTGTCAACGAAACTTGTAGTGATACCGACAACTTGAACACTGCATGCAGTCCATTGGTTTGAAAGATCACTTGAGGGAATGATCTTAAAAAATGAAGCAAATCCCAATCTTATGTATTCACAGCACATGAAAAGATGGTGATTGAATAACCACTGTTAAAAAAATCTTAATGGCCACCGGAATGTTTACTTGCCATCCAACCTGTTGATAAGGTCAAAAGACCTGGATCAAGGGACCACACAAATATTAGCTTATCCAAAACTTTTGTGGCCTACAAAAAGTTTGTAATGATCAATCACCATTGCTTCTTGTGATGAGGTCCACCTGAGATTTGGATCTGCCTCATTTTTTCACCATACCCTAAAATGAGCTGTCAAAACGGATAGACAGTGTGGATGGAAGGCATCGGGGAGGGGGGCAGTCAGGGATCCACCCACCTTCGTGGATTCCCGGATCCACCAGACTCGTGCCTGTTGGGCTGCTCTGATGTGGATTACCATGAACTTCAGATTTCTTTGATGGGACAATCCTGTCCTTTTCTATTTGGGGACAGCAATGGACGGCGTTATTATGGACAACAACTTTTCTAGCTGGGCTGCTCTAAAGCTGTTATGGACCATTGTAACTTTTTTTAAAGGATACTATGGACATTGTAACTGCTGTTACGGAAGAGGGGGGATGGGAGGTTCAGGAATGCAAATTATGACTCCAATGCACAAGACATACTGAATTGAATTGCAAATATAAATGAAATAGATTGAGAAATAACTAAATTTAGTTTCCTTGGGAATCATGTTGAGGATCTAGACTCCAAATCACAATTACATTACTTTTTGTTGGATAAGGGTTTGACTAAAATACAGATGCAATATACGGCTTCATTGCCAACAATATCAAAATATATAATAACAATAATATAGTAATAGTAATAGTAATAGTAATAATAAGTTTCAACATCTCCTCTTGATTAAACTGAGTGTTCACAATTCAATCGCCTATGCATCCACGAGGAGTAGCCTTCACCTTGTTGTAAAATGGCCCACAGATAGAAAAAAAAGAAAAAAAGTTTTAAAATAATGCAATCGGATCAATGAAAAAGTAACTTATTTAAAGAGGCCGAAAGAAAATCTCAAAATGAGGTGAATTAAGCCGATGAGTCGGCATTGGCATTCATTGGTGATGGAGTGTTGATAGCAGGATGTGGTCCTGAATGCCATCAAAATTGGAGTCGTCATTAACTAAATAAAGTTTGGATTTTACGATCGGCTAAAAATCATAAGATCACTTTAAAGGTCGAAGGTCTGTGACCGTAAATTTTAAGTAAGGGCTTCAGTTATAAAAAATGAAGGGATTAGGCACCATTTTCCATCCACATTATGTACGGTCTCTACTTTATAAAATTTTATGATTTTTTAGAAAATTTAGCAGAGTTTCGGCATTATGTCATGCTTCACATAACCCACGAAGGGCCATGCAAGCAAAACAAAAAAGAAATAAACAACACCTAGCCTTATTATGTAGGGTTTAAAACCTCAGGTAAGCAAAATAAAGTAAAGAAGAAATACGGTTTAGGCTAATTTAAATGGCATATAGACATCACAGTGAGCCTAAAAAGGTTTCAATAGTAGAAATTATTCCATTTGGCATGGCCCACTTGAGATCCGGATCTTTTTCATTATCGGGATCCTAAGGACTTGTTTAATTTTCCATTTTAAAGGCAAATACAATGTAAATGTATAATGATTATTTCCTAGGTATTTACTACCCATTTCTCAATGTATGATTTGACTCCCTACTTTTCTATTACTAAAATCAAGGAGAATAGTGAAATATAGGTGGGGCCCACCGTGATGGATCTAGCTTATCCATACCATTCATTTGTTTCGCCAAATGACCGTAGGGCATGGACTAAAAAAGGGCCAAATCCAATACTTTGGTGGACCACACCTCAGGAAAAAGGGAATTCAACACTTATCGTTAAAAACTTCTTACTACCATTGTTTCTTATGGTGTGGGCCACTTGAATGTTGGATCTGCCTCATTTTTTGGCTCATGTCTTAAAATATTCAATTAAAATTAATGGACGTAGTGGATATATCATATATATCATGGTGGGAGCCATAATTTTAAACTGCTTCTTTTGGATCAATTTTTGAGGTAGGAATTACTAAGAATTTCAAACGGGGTAAAGAAATAATAATGAGTGATTTCCAAGGTATTTTCATTTCTCAGAAAAATCAAACAAGCCTTAATACAAAATAAGTTGTAGAAGCAGGTAGACGACATGGATTAAACATAGATATTAAGATAGGTCCCACAAGTGGGAATCTTACTCTCACATCCAAGAGGATTTTTGCGCTTCGTGGACGTATGGTGGTTAGAGGGGCATTATAGACTGCAAAATTTTCAATTTCTCGTCAAAAGGTCAAAATGATAAGCCAGATGAGAAATTGAACTTTTTGTAAAAATAGCCACACTTGGGGCTATTGCAGTAAAAATCCCGCTCCCAGACGGGAGGCTTCAGTCCCATACAATTCACGTGCACTGAACCTTTTAAAACTCGAATGCGAAGGCCATCCGCGCGAGGATAGATTAAAGACGCAATTACCCAGATTTGTCACATTTTGCCAACCCGGCAATAAATGACAGATCTGAGGCATTCAACAGGTGGGACCCTTTAAATACATTCAATGAATGAAAAGTTAGACGGTTTTACTTATCAACTGGGCTACGCAAGTCTGAGAAAAATGGTCGGTCATAAAAATGATGAGCAAAGATTTGATTAATTGTAAATATATTGCGCTCTTGATGTGAAGATCAACCTGATTTATAGGATAAGTAAGTTTCAGGATGTACCCCACCTGTTAAATGGCCCAGATCTCTCGTAGATGTGCAAGGATGTCACGTGTGCCGCGAATCGTCTCGTAAGTCCTTCCTTGCGCAAATCACCTCAGAAATTCTTTTTATTAAAGTCGACCACACTGCAATAATCATTTATGTCTGTAAAAAACGAATATTTGAAGTTTTTCACGGGACAGATTCCTCTCCCACACCTGTTGTACGGCGCGACTTATAGACGCATGATCAGTGGGTCCACCGTGTTGTCTTGTGATGTCCACTCCGTCCATCAGGTGCGCCTCTCGATGTCGTATCGTGGCGACAAAAATCAGCCCCGATTGACACCTAAGATAGGCCCCCACTGCAGTGAAAATTTGGGAAAGGATGTCAACCGTATTTCGTGCGTGGTGCCCACCATGTTCTTTAAATTCCATCCAACCCGTTATTCTGGTGAGGATCACCGAGATGAATGGACAGTCGAAATATCAACCTGATCCAAAACTCATGTGGGACCCACCGCTTGAACTTAGTGGTTTTAGTCATGATTTTACATTGTTATCCTTGCGTGTCCATCTGAGTTTTCATTGTCACGTTTTGCCGTTAAAAAAAAATTCAGGCATTGATATTACACGCGCATACATCCCTGAGGGTCTGCTTGAGTGTTTTACACTTATATCGGGCACACCTCATGGAACAATGAAAACGGGATGCCAACCGTAGGTTTGTTTGTGGGGCGAACATGTTGTGTGTCTTTCATCAAACCCGTTAATCAGGTCCAACTCGCCCGGATGAAGAGAGCCTATTACAAAACTCGGTCTTAATTTTGGAAGCAATCTTACATAATTCCCAATGATGTAGTCCGTATGAGTTTTTAATCGGTCTTAATTTTTCTTATACGTTCCAAATAATGATTCTTAGCTGACGAATGCAGTAGATTTTACATATACCTCACGGTGGACGTGAACAAACGCTGCTTCACATGCTACGCACGTGCCAATCTCGAAAGCAGTAGAGACTTAGGGACATTGAAGCGGTGAACAGGGACGAGAAATAAAAAACTATATAAAATAATTGCACGCGATGACAGCTGAAAAACTGTCCAGGGAATTTATAATTTCATCATGAGAATTTAGGGCGCCCGACACCCTTCCAACGGTGTTCAAATTTTAGAAACCTCATGTGGACAGTTTCAAACGTTCGATCAATCCCATTTGGCAACCGGCCGATGGACGGCCCCCCTTAATGTCCAAGATCGAAGAAATCCCGAACATGATCTACTAATCAGCCCGACCGCATCAGGATAAAGGGAAAAACCAAATGTCACTCTCATCCAAAACTTCGGTGGGCCTCAAGGTGGCCCCCATCACCACTTTATGCTGTGGTGTGGCCCAATTGAGTTTCGGATCGGCCTAAATCATCTGGTGCAAATGTTGGACAGCCTGGATGCCAAACGCACATCAGTTGATCCCCACGCATCTTTTTGTTGCACGTGCTCTTTGTCAGCGTTCCCAACCAAAGGCCTCAGCAGTCGGAACCAAACAAAGGGACGAACCCAGATACCACGCAGGCTCCACTTCCCATTCAGCTATCTCTTTCTTCCTCGCAGCCATGGAGATCCGACGGCCAGGAGTTGGGCTCCTGATTCCGATCGGACGGCCCTGGACTGATGTTGGGACGGCCATTCTGGCTGCTCTCTTTCTCATGATGGTGCAGCACTCATCGCAGCTGCCGTTGAGACACCCACTTCGAGAGGTCGTCGAAAAAGTGAACGAGCACGGACCGTTCATTGGAGTTGTGTTGGCATACTCCGCGGAAGAAGGAGCTCTTAGTTCCTCTGGATTCTTCACCCCTCGCTCGCACTTGCCATGGGTAGATCTGTCCGGTAACTTCACTCACCCCCCTCCCCCTCACACGCGCACACACATCTAGAATCCCGTGATATCACCTCCTCACATGTGGCACCAATCTAAACCATCCAAATGTGGCACGCTCATCACGCGTTTGGTGTAATTTTGGGTTACCCTCCATCCGCGCTTCCCATGGGAGGGTGGTCTACCCTCTCAAGACACGGACGCGAGTTTCGTGTAATTCACAAAGCTCTATGGGGCCATTGCGATGTCCGTGTGAAATCCACTCCCTCCATCAGTTTCTCCGGTTCACGTGGGCCGCACCACGAGAAAGAGTGGGGATTGAACACGTGGAGCCACGGACGTTTTGGATCAGGTTGACATTTGTTATTTCCCTTCATCCTGTGGTGAGGAGAAAGATTCGCTATTTTTCTTCTTGTGCGTGGCTTTAGATTCAAGCACGTGGCTGTCGAGTAATACCATTAGAAACCGTGATGAATGATCATTAAAAACTTTTTACTGGCCAAAAAGGTTTTGGATCAAGCTTATATTTGTATTTAACCTTTCATCTAAATCTCTTTGACATTATCAACAGGTTGGATGGCAAATAAACATTACAAACACCTTACTACGGACATTTGGAATTTTTAATGGTGAGGCACTCAATCGCCACTGAGATTTGGATTTGCTTAAGTTTTGGCAGCCTGGCCTAAAATGATCTGTAAAAACGGATGGACGGCGTAGATATACAATACACCATCAAGGTGGGCCCGGCGATAGTGGTAACACCCACTAAGCTGTTACCCAGTCAAGTCGCTCTTTTCATTTTCCCTCCACCGACGGATTGGCTGACTAAAAAGTGGTAACTCTGCGTTGACTGAACCTGTGAATGATCGGACGCCAATTAGGTGGTGGCGTTGCCGATACCAATCTCACCAGTGGCGTGTTGGGTGCTGTGGGCCCCAACTTATATCCACGCCGTCCACCCGTTTTTCCAGCTCATTTTAGGGCATGGATCCAAAAATGAAGCAGATCCAAAGCTCAAGTAGACCAGACCCACTGTAATGTTTATTTGTCATCTAACATGTTGACAAGGTCCCTCAGACCAGGATGACGGGAAAACACAAATATCAACCTGATACAAAACCTTTGTGACACCCAAGAAGTTTTTAATAGCATGTCCAATTACCATTGTTTCCTGTAGTAGGGTCCACTTAAGCTTCGCATCTTCTTTCATCTTTAGGTTCATGCCCTAAATTGAGAAGCAAACGAATGGACCGCATGGATATAAAACACATACATTGAGTTGGGCCCTACAGTGCCCAACACATAGACACACCACTGCTGAGGGTGGCCTTATCGGCATCCGGGAATGATCACGTACGCTCCAACCGTATACTCTTTAGAACACGGACGAATCCACTCCAGCCCCAGGGGAAAAGTAATTTTTTCCCCGAGCTACATGGTTCCACCGTACTTGAAGTTCGATGGCCGTCCAACCTGAGAGCGGATTAGGCGAGACCCTGGATCCACCGAGGTGGGTGGGACTCCTGACTGTGGGGCCACTGTGATGTATGTGACTACATCCACGCCGCATTGAAATGTCATTTTAGGGCATGATCCAAGAAATGAAGCAGTTCCAAATTCCAGATGGGCCATGGTACAGGAAACAGTGATGATTGACCGTTAAAAACTCCCATATTTATGTGGTCTCTTCATCCAGGTGTTTGTGACCTTATCAACAGGATGGATGGAAAATAAACATTCCGGTGGAATCTATTGAAAATCCATGAAGTTTTCAATGGTAGAGATTCAATCACAATGTTTCTGTGGTGTGGTCCACCTGAGATTTGAGTCAGATTCATTTTTGATATCATAACCTAAAATGAGCTTTCAAAATGGTTGGACGGTGTGGATTTAATACACATACATGACTGTGAGCCCCAGAGTCAGGGGTCCCACCCACCTCGGTGGATCCGGGGTCTCACCTAATCCGCTCCCCCCTTGTTAGGGCTAGATCCAAAAAATCCATAACTCAAGTAGACTACACCAGAGAGAACATTGAGACGTGGGAGGGAACTATCCACCCCATCTCATTCATAAGGTGTGACCCACCCGGTGAAGGAACACCAAAACCTAAGCCATTACAGAACTAGCTAGACCATACAAAGTTAATGTGTAGGCTTTTAGACATGATTGTGCATTGCTTCCTGTGACGTGTACCACCTTAGTTTTGGATCTGGATAATTCATGACATGTAGGTAGGGCTCTCAATGGGTCGGATCTGGATCCGATCCGGTTGGATCCGACTCCAAGTCTGTATATCTGTAGATGGATTCGGATCGGATTCGGATCCAACTCGGATCCAAAAGGTGATATCCATATCCGATCCATTTATAAATTGTTAGATCCATTTCCGATCCAAAATCCATAAAACCATCGGATTCGGGTCAAATCTAGGTCCGAATCCACCCCATTACAAATCTATATATATATATATATATATATATATATATATATATATATAATATATTTAATTTAATAGAAAAATGATGCAAATCTCACTATTTATTGTGGTATGGTCGGCCTAAGAGTGGCATGTCTCAATTTTGAGACATGGCCTAAAATAATTTGTAAAACGGATGGCCAGCATGAATATGACATGTACAGTAAGGTGACAATGAGTCGGATCTTAATCAGATTCGGATCGAACTCGGATATGTTCCTGTGAATCCAAATCCGGTCCATTTAAGTAATCAGACCTATTTTAAGATCCAAATCCGATCCATTTAACTAATCGGACCTATTTTAAGATCAAAATCTGCATTATATGAATTCGGAGCCAGTCGGATCTTGGATCTAACCCGCTCCATTGAGAGCCCTACATGTAGGATGAACATGAAGGGGTGCACCAGATGAGTTTGGATCCAATGGATGGACCCCATGTAGCTGATATGTATAGTAAGTTCTGCTCGTTTCGAACAGTGTGTGATCATTCCCTTACCAGAACCACCGTCAGAATGGAATGTGCAATGCCATGGAAACACGTCACATGATGAGATATCAATCCGGCCGATCATCTCATGGGCCATGTCGTGGATGAAGTATGATTAAAAGACTTGTTGTCACTTCATCTTGGGAAAAACAGACAGATCGGTTGATCTCCACCACTGCACCAGTTGCCGCCTCTGATATCGTAAGAGATCTAGATGGGATATCTTCTTAAGTCCTGCAAATCACCAAAGAAAGTTAAGGGGGGTGGCTAGGGTTTGACCATTAACCCTTCAATGCTTAAGTCAGGTCGAGGATATGAAAAGTAGAGGCAGAGTATGAGGGAGATTGTGTGTACTTCAACCTGTAGGAGAGTCCCCTATTTATAGGGTTATTGGAGAGTTGTAGAGGGCTATGGACGTGGGTATTATGCTTATAATGGCCGGCGTGATTTCCAGTGACATGGATCACAATTCACATATGTAACTACCGAAAACATGTCCGGTCTATTCAAACTCATCCATGAATTGTTGTGTGCCTTTATGGCGGTTGTGGATGAAGTCAACGTAAGGGCGAGGCTCGTTTGCCAAGCTCCCTTGTGAAATATTTTGGATTAGAGTTGCTGAGGTGTGAAGGCCTGGTGGTCCGAGGACTGAGCTTATATCTCGTCGGCCATGTTTAATAGAACAACTTAGCTTGAGTTGTATGATGTATCCAAAATGTCCTTCATAAAGTCAGATTGTTTGACTCCTCATCCTCAGCTTCCTTTCTTTTCAGGGTTGGGCATCTGGTTTTCCAATAGCAGTGCCTCTCCAATTGGACGTACTTTTAGGAGCCGATGGCTTGTACTTAGGTTTGTGGGCTTATTCGCTCTCGGGCCAGCGCATAATATCCTCACAACAAGACTTGTACGTTATGGGTATTTCTCATGTGGGCTGAGTTCAGTACATAAAGAGAAAGGCTCATAAGACCATAGGCTGAAGCGCAAGAGTTCAAGCTCACATACCGATGTCGAGGTAAGAGTCGAGGATAGAAGCATTACGCCTACCTGTTTAGAGGTCACATGCTAGTGAGCATCAGCTCGGATCTCGGGCACATGTAACACAGGCCTGCACATTAAAATATTCTGTCAAGGCTGGATGCTCGGCCGAAGAACTTTGCTATCACAGAGCTCAGCCAGAGAGCTCTGCTGTTAGCCCATAAAGGTGGTGGAAGATTAGGAGCAAATCCGCATAAATCAGAGCACGCCCCCTGAAATCATGTCGTCCTCGATGGACATAACACCCATGATTGTAGCCACAATCGTGGCTCATTACTACTTTCCAATGGCTTATAAATAGTGGCATTCACTTCCATCTCAAGGTATGCACAACATATCTACCTAAAAGCTCACTGCATATCTCCCTTATTAGACTAATCTGGTTGAGGCATAACTAACAGCTGGTCCCGACCACCCTCTAAACCTTCTTTGTGCTGGGTGCGTTTCACACAAGCCTAAGGATCTTGCCTCTCAATGCACTAGAATTATGGACTAGGATAAAGCAATAATCAAGAGTAAACAAACAACCACACGACATAAGGAGTTTTTACATGAAAAACTCTCGAAAGAGGTAAAAACCACGGGACCTAGTCTAGATCAACGATCCACTATACCAGAGAACTGTTACAACCGATCACAAGCACACATCGCTTGGATCAAACCTTCTTCACCCACACAGGGATGGATAACAATGAAAGGACAAGAAAACTGAGAGATCTCACCCGAGCACGAGGACGTTGAAGAGTCGAGACGTCGTTGCACCGGGAATCACCTTCTCGAGCAATGCCTCCTCTACCAACAAGCTTCCTCTCCCTCTTTCTCTTCCTCTCTTTCTCTTTTTCTCTCTCTCACCTAGGACGTGTAAAACACCTTGTAGGAACACCAAATTCCGAATTAGAACTCCATATATGTAGTTTTGCAAGATCCTAGCCCGATTTGGAAACTGCAGTACCAATCCGCCCATACCTTTGACCGGTCAGCCAAAACTGCAGGCCAGTCGGACCCACCAAAAGACCAGTCCAAAGAGAACTGTGTATAAAAACACATAGGCCGACCTGTCTACCGACCGGTCGGATGACTGGTCGGCCTTCACAAAAATTGTCCAGCAATTTTATGATTTCTAGCCACTTTGTCCGGCCGGTCGAATAGCAAAGTGAATCTCTCTCTCTCCTCAGTTTGCATGAGGAGGAAAACTCCGACACTTTGTACCATGCAAAATCTGCCTATGAGATCTAATCAGTTAGGTACGAGTAGATCAGTTAGGTACGAGTAGATCAATGACATTCAACCTTTAGAGGTCTTTATGTCACCTCACCTAGTTTGTTATATAGATTTTAGCAACAACAAGACTAATATCAAATCACGTTCTTGCGCTTTTCTATTGCCTGTTTGAGGGCCACTGATTAGATGGTTTTATCCGTCGTCCAATCAGTCACCGTCCATTGAGCACATGCAACTAATGTGCCATGTGCATGCAACATTGAAGCAGCTGAAAGAGGCGGGCCCCACCTTTCCATCGGCTTGGATGTTGTATACACTTGCCCAGTGGGGCAATAAACTTGTGGTCCATTGAGATAAGATGCATCTCTCTCCAGCCCATTGTATACACTTGATCAATACACGCCATGTTCCTTCAAGAATGCAACTCCAAACACATTTAACGTGTGTTTGTCCATTGAGTCAGTTAAAAAGGTCTATTTAGATCTCGTGCTAGGGTTTTTGCTCCATGTAGGTTTGGAGTTCACCTAGTGTAGTGTATTTCGTCAGCCTTAACTTGTTTGAAGGCAACTTTGAAAGATCCCGGTTGTAGCTCCTAATAAAAGGTAGAATGGACAAGTATTCTAGTGTGTACGGATCTACTTCAATTTTATTTTTATAGTCGAACTATTCTCGTAATACACCGGGGTTCTTCAAAAGTTACCATCGTAATTAAGAATGACAGGAGTTACTACACCAGGTGAAATTGAAATTTAGACGTAACAAAAACCCAAGTATCGGATATTACTTTACTTTTTTACTTAACTGCCACACCTAGATTGTTTATGTAGTAGCACCTCGGGTGAATTTAAAGTGTGGAGGCCGCGAACGACACACTACGTCCCCTCGCCTAATCCAATCTGGCCCGTAGTGGGTTCTGCCACGTTGGGAATGGCACCCCGGGTGGAACTAAACAAATAAGATGTAGGTGAGCCATCTAGGCTTAAAAGTCTAGTAAAATCTCGTAAGACGATTTTAAATCTTATAGGTTAGTAGTCCACCTGGTATGAGATCCTTTTTCAACACTAACTGGCAGGATGATAATTTTTGAAGACCCTTAGTTGAATTACAAAGATACCAAAATAAACTGTAGGTTAGACAACTATTCAAGTGTATTCGGACCTACTTATCCTTTTTGTATATAGTCGAACTATGTTTTGAAAACACCGGGCAAACAACCATTCAGTGGTACAAAGGATACCGTATCCATTACCATTCGATGGTGACAAATAAAAACCTATTAAGAAATTTACTAGGCTTTTTTGCCTACTTGCCACACATATCTTATATGTACTGTTCCACCCGTGGTGACATTCCCGGCATGTCAGAATCCACTCCGGACCCAGAGTGGATTATACGAGGGCACCACGTCGTGTAAGGCCACTCTCTTCTTTTGCCTTTCATAAATATACACTTGAAGTCACCCCCCTATTATGATGTATTTATCAGATCCACATCGTCCAGCCATTTTTTCATACCATTTTATTGAACTAGACAAAAAAATGAGGTAGAACCAAGCTCAACCGAGCCACCTTACAGAAACAGTCTGAATTGAACGCCTACTATTGAAAACTTCTTGGGGCTATAGGAGGCTCTTATCAAACTTATATTTGTGTTTTCCCTTCATGAAGGTATGTGTAACATTATTAAAAGGCTAGATAGCAAATAAACGTAACAGTAGACCCTAGGAAGGTTTCAACGGTTTCCATTCAATCTTGGCTACTTTCTTTGACGTGGTTTACTCGAATTTTGGATATGCCTCGATTTTGGGCTAATGCTCTAGAATCATCTTTAAAAATTGATGGACGGTGTGGATATGAAACATAAATTATTGTGGGACCCAAAGAAGTTACACACGCTAAAAATGATGTTGTGTAGCACGCGTTGTATTTGGGAGAGAAAAAACCCGCGTATCTCGTCAGCCAAAGTCCTCTGATATGACGTGGACCAATGAGAAGCAATGGCGCTGGAATTTCTTGCGCCTTCAACACAGACGATCCGCACTCTTGAGATAAATGTCAATGACATTTCTCCCGCATCCCATTGGTACTCACTAGATAAAATAGCTCCATCCGCCATGTGGACCCCTCGAGAATCCAGACTCCAGACACACCTTTACAAGGAGCACGAGCGGCAACTGGGCACGTGTACGGGACATCTTATCCTCACGGGCAGATGAGAATGGTGGACGGGGATAATTTATTGGGAGACGGGATTACCAAACAAGGAACTCGTGCCAGCTAATGAATTTCGTGCAACTACTGTTTATCAGGAAGGAGATTCCACATCGGCACCATTTCGGACGTGGATGTCATTTACGTTATGTCGGGGCAGCGACGGGTATTCATTTTATCTATTTATTTCTTATTTTTATGAGAATGAATGATTATGCACCTTCCAACTTATGGTTATTATCGAGCTGCGTGGGGCCCACCCATTATGTTGGTGACGAATCGAAACCACACATCCCGTGCGTCCCCTGGAGGCCTACACACCAAAATCTAACCTGATATGTAACTCAGGTGGGACGCACCAGAGGGACCAATGAGGGATGGGGACTCCTTTGTATAAACTTCCATGTGGAATGTGAGGTTCACCATGTTGTATCCAATCCTTCAGTTGGGCACACTAAAACTCACGTGGGCACGACAAGTGCATGATGCACATTCCTACCACTGGGGTGTCCCACCGTAGTTTTCCATCAGGATGGCACTTTCTTATGCCCTCAGAAGCTCTGTGAGCCCACTGAGATGTAGGTGAGAAATCCACTCTGTCCATCAGTTTTGCCAGCTCATTCTAGGAAATAGGACAAAAAAATGAGGCAGATCCACTTAAGAGGGCCACATAGCAGGGAACAGTGGGAATGAAAATAGCCACCATCAGAACCTTTCCGACACCCACAGTGGGGATGAAGCTTCTATGGCCACGTGAATATTTCACCGGGCGTTGAATTCTGGAGAAGAATTTTGCTACACCCACGGCTTACGTACACTGCGTACGTGGCAATCCCAGCCGTGGGTTGGATCCAAATCTCTAGGGGCATAGAAGGCGGTGAGGGCGAGTCTCTCTCCTCTCCACCTATCCAACCAGGCATGAATCGGAAGTCGGTTTCGTGCGAAAGCCTTTGGAGGCTTTTGGGCGCTGGGAACCCAGGTGGGTCCCACAACTGATGTTTGTGAGAAATCCATCCCGTCCATCCATTTTGTGAGCTCATTTTAGGAAGTGAGACAAAAAATGGGCTCCATCCGTGAATCTAGTGGGCTGCACTAAAGGTAAATGTAGTTAGGGAAATTCCTACTGTTGACATATCCCTGAGTCCTCTTTGATGTTTATATGCCTTCCATGCCGTTCATAATGTCATTCCTACTGAGATGAACTGAAAACACAAATATTAGCCTGATTCAAAACTTCTACGGCCCCACAAATATTTCAATTATGGACGTTCAATCATCATGTTTTTGGCCCACTCAAGTCTTGCATCACACTCGTTTTTTGTCACACGTTCTAAAATGAGATCACAAAACAGATAGATGGGGTGGATCTCTCACAAACATCATAGTGAGCCCCACATAAGCTTCCATCGCAACTCCGTGCCAAAGGCTTTTGGAAGCTTCCGTAAGCTGCAGCGTTGCTCAAATGGGCACATCGCAACTTGTTTAAATGGGCCCAATGTTCAGTGATCCAAACCATAGATGAGAAGGGCCTCACCATGGATGGCCAAAAAAAAAAAAAAATACCTTGATTGGAATGCCGCACAATAGAATATTTGAGCTTTTATAGCTTGAATAAGAATGATTATCTAATCTATTTATTTTTTTTCCTTAACTATCTATATTGTACTTCTATATTGCTGGACGGTTGAGTCAAAAATTGAAACACATGAGAGATCAAGTGTGCTACAACACGGAAAATTGTGGGAATAATGATTTCCACCGTTGAAACTTTCCTAAGGCCGGTGTTTATTTGTCATTATACCTATTCATAATATCACACAGATATGGATGGAGGTAAAAAAAAAAACAAAAAAAAACAAAATGTCAGCTTGATACAAAGCTTTTGTGGCCCTTAAGAATTTTTCAATGGTAAATGTTCAATCCATGCTGTTTACTGTGGTGTGATCCCCTTGAACTTCGAATATGGCTCATTTTTTATATCAAGCCCTAAAATTATGTGGTAAAATGGATGGACGGAGTGGATAAAATACACACAACACAATCAGTTCTTTCCCTGTCCACCTTTACCTTTAGTGCGGCACACTTGGTTCACGAATGCATCTCATTTTTTATCTCACGTCCTAAAATGAACTCACAAAATGAATGAACGGGGTGGATTTCTCACAAGCATAACTTACCTGGTCCCATAGTCCACACAAAACTGACTTCCAATCCTTGCCAGGTTGGATAGATTCTAGGAGGAGCGAGAGGGGAGAGGAGAGAGACTTGCCCTCTCCGCCTTCTATGCCCCTGGAGATTCGGATCCCACCAACGGCTGGGATTGCGGCGTACGCAGCGTACGCAAGATGTGGGTGTAGCAAAATTCTCCTCTGAATTCTGCAGGTTGTTTCCCATTGGGTGCCTGTCACATTTTTTTTTACTTTTGTCCTAACTCTAGTCGGTGAAATTTATGTGTGGAGTGGACATCACATGGACATTATAGATTTGTGGTTTGAATTTGATGCAAGCATCATGGGTGTGATTCATACAGCCACAACATAACCTCCATTTGGAGAGAGGATTTGGTCAAGAGACCTAATGTGGGCCATTTCATTGGCTGGCTAGATATGACTGGAGACATATTCAACAAACATTTGAAACTTGGTGGGCTCCAGTGTCTGACGGGCTGATGAAATTGTTCCACGTCATGCCGACTCGGCGGAATTTAATTTTTCCACTGCTTGACCAAATCTGCTCTCAATCATTCCCCTCCCTCTTCGGAATTTGGTAAGCAATCATTCCCCCTTTATCAGAGAGATGGGGTATCAATCCTAGTCATATGGTACTTGTTAGAGTCCCTCGACATACATTGTTGCACCATCAACTAATAGCTCGAGCTTTTAGAGTAAGTAGTTGTTTGACATAGTATCAGAGTGGAAGATCCTACGCTCAAATCCCGAAAGTAGCAAATATGCCACCTGTAATATATTCTCCTACAGGGGGCTGTTTATCGTGTGAACCTATACATGAATACCAGGTGATCTTCATGGTAATGAGAAATATATTTCGAACCAGGACATCTACAATGAGTGTGTTTGAGTGAATTAATATCCTTTTTAACTCATCTTTCTTCTATCTTGGTTTTTGTAAATTCAGTTGAATGCAGGAATTACAGTGCAAATACTCATCGATGTCTTCCATGTTCGCGGAATTGTTCATTATGGAACTGCCGGAAGTGCCAACGATTCACTGTCCTTCGGTGATGTTAGTGTGCCCAAGTTCGTCGCCTTTACTGGTGCTTAGAATTGGGTGGTAAAACTATCAAGACTTACATCTTATTATTATTATTTTAAGAGTGTATGAGCCCTACATTGAATGGTTCATATCACGAAATTCATGCTGATGGAACAATTCCATCCCATGGACGCCGATGGGCAAGTCAGGAATGCGTTAAACAGAGGAAAGAATAACACTGCGGTCTAGCCCATCATTTAAGACTTGGCGACTCGGACTGACTTGCTTGGTCCTGAGTTGAGTTGAGACTCGCTGAGTCAGGTGTTGATTCATTGGAGTTGGTCGGAGTAGGCATATTTTCAGTGCTTACTCGGGGAGATGAACTAATTAGACTCAAGGGGATCCGACTCAACTCATACAAGTCAGCAATCTATGGTCTAGATAGGATGTTCCATTTGGCATTTCAACCGTGGGCCATCCACAGATAGGGCCCACTACATGGACCGTCTGGATAACCCCGTCCTGAGTGGCAAACTCTTCTAATGACCATGAGGCTTGAGATTTCACTCCCCTGCATCTAAGGTGATTAATTCATTACACCACATTCAGATCAACACAGCCAATCTATAATCTACAATAAGAGTACTCCTTCACTAGTTAGTCCAATTTTTTGGCTACGACTAAGCCATGGTGTGGCCCACTGGATGAATGGTCTGGATGACAAGCTGACATACTAAATTGGGTCAGTCATAACTAGTCTCAAAATTTCTATTATGAAGAAATAGATTCTTTTTTTTTTTTTTTTCCTTTTGCATTGCAGAAATTTAATACTTCTGAAAGCCGGAAATTGGCGGAACTGAGCTTCAGGACGTACAATTTTCCGGACGGAGGCGAGAATAGGCTGGCAGAAGTGGAGTTCAAACCAGAGGAATTCTACTCTGTGAACAGGTCCATGGAGGAGGTCTTTTGGCTTGAGATGGACACTACCTGGTTTCAAATAGCTGGTCAGCTGAAAGTGAGTCATTTCAACTCACCAACAGATGCGTGATTGCCTGCCATGGTCCATCTACACGCACCATTGGATAACCCACACGCCATTCATCAGGCAGAATCCACTCTTGATTCAGTGTGGACCATTTATCCTTCTATTTTTACTCGCCCATTGAACTAGTTAGCCTAAGACTCAGCAACTTAATCAGATTATCGGGTGCCTGACTGGATCAGACTCAACCGTGTCCGAGTTGACTCAGATTGGTCGCAACAGACTCAAACAAGGTTCACTGAAGTTTCATCTCATCTATGGCAATTGGAGGGGACCAACCTCCTTGATCCATCTATTTTAAAAGTTGTAGAAAGCTGGCCACACTTACCTCCACGATGCCATCTTGATACGATGACAATCGGATGGTTGTTAATCATCATAAATAATTAACATATAAACAAGTATTATTGTCACTAAGCTCTGAGCCTTTTATACTCAATTTGAAGCTAGCTTCACCTTTTCATTGCAGGATTTGAAATTGCAACAATGTGTAAATGAAACATACTGCCTGCCGAAAACTCCCAAAGTAGTCATCGGACTGAAAGGATCAACCGCCGATATATTTGTAGACAATGCTGCATACCGGGATTTTCTTTTCCGGAAATTCGAAGTCTCGACCGTCGATGAAGAGAGTGCTGCTGTTGTAATGGTTAGTTGATTTTCACTCTAATGCAATTCAATGATCGCTTCTCCGGCCAAGCCGATCAGTAGGGGTGTTAGTGGGCCGGGTTACAGCCAAACTGAAACTGTTTATTCTCTGGCTAGAAATTCAGGACCAAACCAGTCATCGATTACCCCAGATTGGTCTCGGCCACGGCTTAAGCTGGCCCACAATAGAAAGGTGACAAACCTGCAATTGGGCCAGAACTGTGGGCCCATTGAAGGCCCACCCGAATCTTCCCTTCATAAAATTTTAATGGCACGTTTGTTATGTTACCCTTTTTAAATCTCTACAGACAGCAATGTCTACTGGGGTGCCTTCTATCGTGTTCCGGGGGGTGTCAGATTTGGCGGGTGGAGGCCACAGCTGGTCATCGACAAGTCTGAGTTCGATAGCAGCATCGAACAGCCTCATGGTTGCGGTTGAGTTCATACGATTGATCGGGAGTAAGACGCTGATGGACAGGAACTGAAGTGGGCCCCTGTTAATCCGCTGGCAGGCATTGAATCATTGAGCCGTGGAAGGATGGATTGACACACGTCTTGTACGTACGTCTCAATGTTTACTGACTAATGTATGGACGTTTTGGGCTGTTTATCTGGTAATAATGTGGTTATGCACTTCCTAAGCTACCTGTCCAGGGGTGGTTTTTTTCTTTTTTTTTGGGGTGAGTTCACACATCCCACTGTTAGTACATACCCACACTATTAGCCACCCTCCAATGTTAGCTACCCCACATTGGGATTTGATACCTTGACCATAGTGTTGAGACGAGGTTATCTTCACTCAGTCTACCACTGTCCAAAGGTGTGGGTGTCGACCAAGGCCGCTTGGCAACCTGCAAAAGTACACTACTAATACATGGATTTGGGAAGAAGAATAAAAAAAAAGTGTGGATAAACATATACATCATTGTAATGACTCGAGATTTTTATGTGCGTGCATGCATGTGCATGTGTGCACACTATATTTATTTAAGCATACATACATAAATACATCCATTCATGCATGCATTCATACATATATGCATTCGTAAATTTTTCAAGGAAAGACCATTGGTATGTATGGTAGATCTGCTTACTTTTAGTCATTGATTTTTATGTTAATGAATATATTAACCTTTGATTTTTATAATCAATTAATATATAACTCTGCGTATATATGTGTATGTATACGTTCACTTTTGCCTCTAATGCTCATAAAATCGATCGTCCATTACAAAGTTCATGTTGTGTACTTGAAAACCATAAGTTACTTCCACTGAGGTCACATGTACATATTATCATGAAAGAGAAAAGCTATTAAAATCTACTTTTTACCACTGTTGAGGATCGTAGTTCAAGATTGGGTTAATTTGATAGAGTATGCCAATGAGTTGCCAACATTTTAAATCCCCATAAAAAAAGGGAGATAAGGGATCCGGAGTTAAGTCGAGTAACACACTAAGGAGTTACTTTAAAAAATAATAATAATGGAAAAATGTGTAAACATGAGTGTTGCTCATGCATATATTATGGTCGAACTCAACTATTCATCTTTCGATCATATCAACCATCCATCTTTCGATCCTATCAACCATCCTCACCGTTCATCATCAAAGGCTATCAAACTCAACCTATCATCCCAACCACCCTTCAATCCTACCCATTCATTCATCCACCCATCAAAGCTTTCATATGTTTCAACCATCAATCCAAACCACGTCTTCATGCTAAACCATTCATTCACCACATCAGATAATACATACTTGTGTGCATCATACCATATATGAATGCGTGACACACCATGTACACTTGCTGCTATGCACCACTAGCATCATGCCATACGCACGGGCCTACATGCATGCAACACATATATATTTACATGTGTGTGTGCCCACCAAATCAAGAAGCGGACGTAAAGTCGAGCGTTCTCTTTCCCAAATCCAAAACAATAAAAGTATTTCATGTCATAACTTTAAATATAAATAAGTATATATATACTTATAAATACAACAATAGTCAGGCAAATAAAAGAGTCCGACTTTCTCTTTTCTTTCATTCATTCTTAATAAAAAAAAAAAAAAAAAACCATAATTATTATACTCTTTAACGTGGCTGAAAAGATGGAGACTTTGCCTTGGGTTTTTTTTTTTTTTTTTTTTTAAAAAGGAAAGTAGATATATAGAGAGAGGGAGATGAAGAACACGTGGGCGTGGTGATGAGGATGAGCATGGGTCTAACATGCATCATGGTGGGATTTGAGCATTGAGTTTGGACTCGTCCAGTAACTTTTGATCATGTGGGTGATCCGTACCTAATTTGAAAATTTTAGATTATTATTTTGATAGCGGCATCGAACAGCCTCATGGTTGCGGTTGAGTTCATACGATTGATCGGGAGTAAGACGCCGATGGACAAGAACTGAAGTGGGCCTCTGTTAATCTGTAGGCAGGCATTGGATCATTGAGCCGTTGAAGGATGGATTGACACATGTCTTGTACGTCTCAATGTTTATTGACGTATGTATGGACGTTTTGGGCTGTTTATCTGATAATAATGTGGTTCTGCACTTCCTAACCAACATGTCCAGGGGCGATTTTTTATTTTTATTTTTATTTTTTTGGGGGGGGGGGTGGGGGGGGGGGGTGGGGGGTGGTGGTGTGAGTTCACACATCCCACAGTTAGTACATACCCACAGTGTTAGCCACCCTCCAATGTTAGCCACCCCACATTGGGATTTGATACCTTGACCACAGTGTTGAGACGAGGTTATCTTCACTCAGTCTACCACTGTCCAAAGGTGTGGGTGTTGACCAGGGCCATTTGGCAACCTACAAAAGTACATTACTAATACATGGATTTGGGAAGAAGAATAAAAAAAAAGTGTGGATAAACATATACATCATTGTAATGACTTGAGATTTTTATGTGCGTGCATGCATGTGCATGTGTGCACACTATATTTATTTAAGCATACATGCATAAATACATCCATTCATGCATGCATTCATACATGTATGCATTCGTAATTTTTCAAGGAGAGACCATTAGTATATATGGTAGATCTACTTACTTTAGTCATTGATTTTTATGTTAATGAATATATTAACCTTTGATTTTTATAATCAATTAATATATAACTCTGCATATATATATGTATTTATACGTTCACTTTTGCCTCTAATGCTCATAAAATCGATTGTCCATTACAAAGTTCATGTTGTGTACTTGAAAACCATAAGTTACTTCCACTGAGGTCACATGTACATATTATCTGAGACAACGAAGGAGAAAAGCTATTAAATTCTACTTTTTACCACTATTGAGGATCGTAGTTCAAGATTGGGTTAATTTGATAGAGTATGCCAATGAGTTGCCGACATTTTAAATCCCCAGGAAAAAAAGGGAGATAAGGGATCCGGAGTTAAGTAACGCACCAAAGAGTTACTTTAAAAAAAAAATAATGACAAAATGTGTAAACATGAGTATTGCACATGCATATATTGTGGTCGAACTCAACCATCCATCTTTCGATCCTATCATCCATCCTCACCGTTCATCATCAAAGGCCATCCAACTTAACCTATCACCCCAACCACCCTTCAATCCTACCCATTCATTCATCCACCCATCTAAGCTATTCATATGTTTCAACCATCAAGCCAAACTAAGTCTTCATGCTAAACCACTCATTCACCACATCAGATAATACATACTTGTGTGCATCACACCACATATGAATGCATGACACACGAGCACCATGTACACTTGCTGCTATGCACCACTAGCGTCATGCCATACACACATGGCCCACATGCATGCCACACACATATATATTTACATGTGTGTGTGTACCCACCAAATCAAGAGGCGGACGTAAAGTCGAGCGTTCTCTTTTCCAAATTCAAAACAATGAAAGCATTTTATGCCATAACTTTAAATATAAATAAGTATATATATACTTATAAATACAACAACATTCAGGCTAATGGAAGAGTCCAACTTTCTCTTTTCTTTCACTCATTCTTAATAAAGAAAAAAAACAACCATAATTATTGTACTTTTTGACGTGGCTAAAAAGATGGAGACTTTGCCTTGGGTTTTAAAAAAAGAAAAGGAAAATAGATATATAGAGAGGGAGATGAAGAACACGTGGGTGTGGTGATGAGGTTGAGCATGGGTCTAACATGCATCATGGTGGGATTTGAGCATCACTCGTCCAACAACTTTTGATCATGTGGGTGATCCGTACCTAATTTGAAATTTTCATATTATTATTTCATAATTTTAGAACTATTGAATATATGTGTAACGCTCCTTTTTTCCTAACCCGGGTTCTAAACCCGTGTTTCGAAAACTAAGCGTTAACTTATGAAGATATCCCACCTTCTAAGTATCATTCCACAAAGTGAGCGTCACAATGGAAGGAAAATAAATCATGCATATTGGAAATATACAATAAATATCCTAGAGTGGTGCCCATAGAGCTTATACAAACCAGATATTTCAAATCTAAATCAAATACAAAAATAAAATAATTTCAATCATTAAAAAAAAATAATAACTATTGTTAAAATGCAAAGACATCTAGCTTCTCTTTGGACAAATGCAGTTCATTATCGTCCCCGATCTCATCATCGTGCTCCTCACCAATAATACCTATATATTATTCAAATCACCTGCACCAACTGTATGGTTGAAATATAACAGCGTGAGTGTCCAGCTCAGTGTGAGGTCCCCTCAAGATTACACACCAACACATTAATCAAGAATAAAATAAATATATAAAACATCTATGATGCAATCTTTCTTAAATGCATGAATGCATGCACATATTCTTCAGCCTGGGGATGCACATCCAGCTGGAAAATGTGGTCTGGAAGTCACTAAGGACACACATCATCCCCACAATGCAAATCCATCAATTGGTGATCCGGAAGTTACTAAGGACACACATCAGCCTCACCCAGTAGTCTGGAAGTCACTAAGGACACACATCGGCCTCATAATGCAAATCCATCACGAGTGGTCATCACCAACAAAAATACCAAAGGTACATGCTCTCAGTGAATGACACACTCAATGGTGGTCTAGAGCCAACAAAAATACCTCGAGGGTACGTGCTCTCAGCAACCAGACCACTCGATGGTAATATGGCTCATCACTACACGTCCCGTCTGTGCCATGATATACATGATTAAACCAACCATTATTATTCCAATTTACAACCAAACCAATTATGACATTCCCTTACAACTAGTGACCTTTTATCACAATAATTCTCCAAAATATTTCCACACAAGTCCAACTAGGGACATAATCAATAATTTATCTCACAGGACCCTTGGTCCATCAAGTCCATTGGGAATCCCAACAACTCATCTCAATAGGACATTCAGTCCAACGAGTCTATATAATGACATAATCAAAAATATTTCCATACTAGTCCAGCTAGGGGTATAATCAAAATCTCATCTCATTTAACATTTAGTACAACAAGTCAATTTAAGGACATCATCATGAATCTTTCCAATAAATCTCTTCTAAAGGCCACTAGTTTAAGGTCCCATCAAATATAGGTGATCGCAACCATTCAAATTCACATTCCACTTTTATATTCCAAACATGAGGAGTGAAAATGACAATTCCAAAATTCGTAAATAATTCGCAATTATAAGGAGATTTACGCATAGTAAAATTAAACATATGATTTATGAAAAAATTAAACAAAAGAGGTAATCATGAGACAGAGTAAAATTATCAGTTATAAATGAATAAAACTATTACTTAATTAACATGAAGGCGGAAAGCTCAAAGGGAGGAATCATCATCTTAAGAATTGAAGCATCTTTCAATGTTACTTGAAACATGTACACGCTTGCTAGAATTTGACCCTACTATGTTTTAGACCATTTATGCGGTTAGATTGTCATATCCCATAATTTATACGGTTAGGATCAACCCTGGGTGGTGACTCTATAATTTTAGGAAGTCGGTCTATGCAATCTAGATTCAATGTTTATGGTTTAAATGACCTATTTAATACTTTATGAAGGTGGTGGATTCCATGGATGTGACCTCACATAAATTTGTAATTAAATAGACTTTACATGCAGAAATGGTTTTGGGCTAAGTTTGGGTCCAATTTGTAATCACAATGGGCCATCTTCCGGAGAAATAAAATGGTCACTTGGTAGCCCAATGTGTGGTCTTCAAAATTCATAAGACAGACTTCTCTGGTTGAATGTGTACAATTTCTAACAAAGGCCCAAACATGAGTACTTAGAGTTGTGCAGAAGTGGTTTTTGCCCCACTTTGAGCACGTCTCGCCATCAAATGTGGGCTACCTTGTGGCATGAAGTCAAGTGCCCCCGGTAGACCCTTATGTGGTATCCAAAACCTATATGGTAGGACGTGCTAGATGCATGCATATTATTTTTTTTGCGCATGGCCAAACATAGGCTCTGGAAATTTCTGCACAGAATTTCACTGCACAACATTTCCCGGCCCCATTTTGGGATCCAATTATCGATCGCATGGGGTCCACTTGGATAAAAGGTCCAAGTGATGGCCCCCACATAGCTCGTACGTGGGGCCCACCACGGAGGTCCAAAGGTGACCCAAAACTTAGAAAATCATACATGCAGATTTCTTAAAATGGAAACTATCATGACTTGGTAACATAATGGGCAGCAAGCATAAGTGAAAATGTCCACAATGCACGGATCAAGGTGGGTCCCATCCAGCTAGGCCACACCAACAAGGGCAGGAAGTCCAAAGATATCAACAAACACTAGAGAAAAGGGCTGCACCATGCAGGCCACCAACTGCCCCATTGTGGGCATCCAAAAACAAGCACATCTCGGCTCCAGCAGCTGTCCAAATGGACGGCCTGATATTACACATGCATCAGGAGTGGTCCCACTTCCAGGTGAGCCCACGACCAAAGGGATGGACAGCATCATGCATGGGCGGACAGTGTGGATATAACACGCATCACATCACGGTGGGCCCCACTACGTGTGGGCCACCTGCTGACCCAAGGTCAGCATGCCATGGGATTGGAGCCCCACATCCAGCGGGCCCCACTCATTTCAATCCAAAGAGAAAAAGAAAAAGGAGAGAAATGGATGAATGGACGGATCAACACATCAGATGGGTTCCACTGCTCCGAGGGCCCCACCCTCTAAATGGGATGAAAAAAATGATGGACAACTTAGGTACACCACATGTACATCAAGGTGGGTCCACAGTGGCCCCACAACACAGTTAGATTGAAAGGAAACAAACATTATAATGGGTTCCAGGAGGTTTCAACCGTAGGCATGCATTTACCATTTGATAGGGTGTGGATCACACTAGATTTGAATCTATCTCATATTTGGTCTCATGACCTAAAACAATCTAGCAAAGTGGATGGATGGCGTGGATGAAACATACACATAATGGTGACCCCATTATGGGCTTCCACCGCTGGACGTTGGGCTGGCAGCAGCATCCTCTGGATGTTGTTTGCTGCCATGTCCTTTTTTTTTAATTTTAATTTTTGTTTTTCTTGGTCAGGTGGGGTCCACATGAAAAATCTAATCCATCCAACGGGTTGGCCAGATCATTATGGGCCAAATGAATCCTATTAAGGATGGGTTAAGAGGAAAACAAACATCACAATAAGCCTTGGAATGATTTGGACTGTGGAAGTTCATTCCTCATAGCACAGCCCACCTGACTATTGGATTGGTCTGATTTTTTTTATCACGCCATAAATTGGGCTGGTTAAAGGGATGAACAGTGTGGATCACATATAAACATTGTGATGGAGGCCATAGTGGCCCCAACATTCTTCGGCCAAAAGGAGTCCAGCAAGGTCCTTCTCTGGATGTTGTGTCCAAAGAGGGAGTATAAATATTACTATATATATTTTTTTAAATATATGGTGTGATGTATGTGGGGGGATTTAATCTCCTTAATGTGGTCCACCGTCTAGACGTTTTAGATCTACTTATAAACATCACAGTGGACCCACGATCCAGGTCAGGCTGATATTTATGTATTTCCTTCATCTAGGTCTTTGTGACCATTATAGTAGGATGGATGGCTGATGAACACCATGGTGGAGCCATAGATGGTGGGTCCCGCAAGGGTATCGAATCAAGCTGATCCTTGTACTTTCCTCTTCATCTAGGCCATCAAATGACTGGGCGCTCTAGATGGCATACGTTTCCTCAAAGCGGGGCCCACATCCATGGTTCACCTTGATTCATCACCAATAAAGAAAACAAGGAAATCAAAGGGAATGAAAGGTGGAAAGGTGTACCCACTTCGATCTCCTCGTTCAATGGTCGATATTGATGGTTGAAGTGAATGAATGGTTGAGATGGAGGGGAGGTTGATGAAGATGGCCTACTCTCTTTCTCTCTCTCTCTCTCTCTCTCTCTCACACACACACACACACGCACTTAGTAAGGGCGTGGATGGCAGATGAAGGAAGAAGAAAGGAATGATGGAAGAAGATGGATGGATGGAGGAGAGAAACGGCTCCCCCTCCCTAGCTATATATCATTTCATATCACCCTTTTTTTTTGTATTAAAAAAAGGAATGGAGGGGAAGGGGTGACGTGGGGGGATGGAATGGGTTGCCATAATGGCAACTCATCATTTCCCCTTTATTTATTATTCTATTATTATTATTATTTATTTATTTTATTTTATTATTATTATTTTTAAATTGTAATAATTATGGGGTGTATTTTCAAAGTATAATTAATATAGGTGATAATTACGAAACGGAAAATGATTGCTTGCTTGGGGAGAACATGCAGCGGGCCCCACGCAGGTGTGTAGAAACTGCATTTTTCGGTGTTTTTGATCAAAAGACCATAACTTTGCGCTCGGATACCAGATTGACGTGCGGTTTTCACAGATGCGACTGTAGTGACGAGGCGGTCAACATTACAGAGGTTTTAAGGTCATTCGAGATAAGTCACTATGGCCCAATATTAAGTGCTCAAGGGCACTGCGCGTGGGCAGTCCAAGGCGTTAATCGAGACAAGTGTGTACTCAGGTTGCGTTCCGAAGAACCGAGGTCTCACAACTTACCCTCCTAACAAAAATTTCGTCCAGGTTGGGATTCAAAAAACATTGTCTCATGTGTAGCCTTTAAAATGTTTAAGCTTTAATTAGTGTGTTAATATGTGATTTCACGATTTATTCGAAGGAAATAAGAATTTAAGAGAACACCCGAGTATTGGAAGACCGGGGTGTTACAATATAATTTTCTAGGAAATGATACTCTGGTAATTGATCGTACAATAGTTTGAAATTCTAATTTCATATTCATTACTAGAATTTCGAATATTTATTTTCCTGAAATAGGTTGAGTTATTTCTTATTTGTTAAAAAAAATATTCAGATTTGATGTAGTTCTGTAAATTAACAGAATTATATTTTAGGTTTAATTCAAAATTATCACATTTAATTTTAAATGTTAAAATCCAAATCTGTTGTAATATCTAAAATTTTAAAAATTAATGACTTATAAATATATACATGTTTATTTAAAATTGAATATAAATTTTATTGAGTTAAATTAGATTAAGTGTATCCAAACAAAATTTTCTGTAAATTTTAATAAAATTAATCTAATAAGATTTTTCAAATTTTAAAAATTAAAATTAGTAAATTAAATTCTAGATTTCACTGAATTAAAAACAATTGTTGCATATAGTTGTATAATTTAATTGAGTTGAGATTTTAATAAAATTTAATATTAAATTAAAATCTAGTAATTTCTTCTTCTAATTCAACTCTTGAGTAAACACAAATTTTAATTAACATGTCTATAATAATAATCTTTATACTTTATTAAAGAGAACTGAGAATTTATATTTATTGTTGATTATATTCATATTTAAACAAATTTAATACACAAAAAAAAAAATTCAGACGTATATTGAATTTTCAGTATTTTCAGGAAGTTTTGAAAATATTTATAAATAAAAATTCCAAACTGTTAAAAAAAAAACTACACCTTACAGAAATTTCAAGGACTAGATTTTAATAATATTAAATTTTTACATCTTTAAATAGAACCTACATTATAATATAAAATATTGAATTGTTTTATCGTTGATTTTGAATAATTCATAATACACATGCATTTATATTGATTATCGAATGGTGGAAAAGAAAATGAAAAAAAATAGATAAATGTTTCAGCAAGTATGGTGATCGTGTCCCTTGGGTGAGAGACCCTAAAGCAAGCAAGTAGGGCGATCGTGTCCCTTAGGTGGAAGACTCTAAAGCCAGCAAGTATGACGATCGTGTCCCTTGGGTGAAAGACCCTAGAACTCATTGGATCCTTTAGAGTTTCCTTTGTGTACGGCGTATAAATACAATTGTGTGCGCGGACATACATCGGTGGTATAACTGGAGCAGTAGTCTGACCAGCTAACGTATGAATGGGTAATTCGTCATGGGTACCGGTGTATGGGCGTTAATGCAATGTGGCCATTCACTTGGGTACGGTATTGTAAGGAATTATGTTATTTAGTTTATTGTTGATGAGAATTTGTTAAAAGTGTTCGCAATATGTTTACGATTTCAGCATTGCATTCATGTTATCTTGTAATTTAATCTTTAAATTCGTATTTCAAATTTAATCAAAATATTTCTATTGACCATGTATTTGGTAACTACAAACTTCATATTTGAGTTGGATATGATCCCACAAACTGTTATACTCATGCCCACTTAGACAGTTTTGCAGGGCGTAAGATTTAGTCATAAAATGGAGGGAGCAAAGATCTAGTTATAGCTTCTTCTTTTGTATTGAAAAAAAAAATCTAAATTGGATAGTAAGAGTTTGAAAGTAAAATCAATCTATTGTAAGAAGAATGATTTACTATAATGCAATTTATAATAAATTGTGGTTGTTACTGCTTAAAATTAAATCATAACCTGAAATTCGAAGTCGGGTCTAACCAACTTGGGTACCGAATTTCGCAGCGTGATAATCACAGTGGGCTCCTTCACAGATCAGTATGAAGTATGAATTGAGGAAAGACGCAAACCGCATCGTGCAGTTTCATTCACAACTTCAAAATTTGTCAAATACAAATCCAATGTCGTCCTGAATTTGGTATAGGTTGGTAAATTTAATGAATTCACATTCTCATTTCCTTAATCCCAAACAAGGCTTAAAAGTGCATCTTAGGGCTTGTTGTGTTTAAAATGGTGTATTTGATGGTATTTATAGTTATTTTACATTTTTCTACATTTATTATTTACCAAAGGTAATTGGAGGCATTACTAAAGTAACCTTTTAATACACAAAGCGAGATGGGACTATGTGGGTCCCACCATTACCTACGTGTTTTATCCATGCCGTCTATTCATTTGGCCATATCATTTTAGGGTATGCCTCAAAAAATGGCATGGCTAAAAAACTCAAGTGGACCACATCACAAGAAGAACATTTAAATAGTTAGCATTCAATTTCTTCTAGTGTGGCCCACTTGAGCTTTAAATCTGCCTCATTTTTTGGCAGGCACCCTAAAATGACCTTTACTAATAAATGGATGGCATGGATAAAACACATATTTAATGGTGGGGCCCACAAAGTTTTAGCCTCAAATTCCTATAATGACGGAGAGTCCTCACTTTCAAACACGGTGTGTATGCATTTATTAATGATGTGAGAGAAAATATATGTAATTAAAGCATTTCAGACAGGAGCTGATTAGGTGTTACATCGAGAACAACTTAGTGGGTGTTACCCCTATGGTGTGGCCCACATGAATGGTTTTCCAAAAATCATTCAAATCCAAATCTCAAGTGGACTATACCATTGGAAACAGTTCTGATTAAGTGCCCACCATTATAAATTCCAAAGAGCCCATTGTAAGGTTTTGGTAATGTTTATTTGCAATCCAAGCTCTTGATATGTCAAGAAGGTCTGGATGAAGTGAAAATTTAAATATCAGCTTCATATAAAACTTTTGTGGCCTGCAAAGTTCTTTTAATGATTATTCATCACTCTTTCTATTGGTATGGTCCACCTGAGATTTGAATTTTCTTATAATTTTGGATTGCGTCCTAAATTAGACGTAACAACAGATGGATGGCATGGATATACAAAAAATACATCAAGGTAGGCCCCATGTGTTAGGGGTAACACCCACTAAGGTGTTATCAGGGTAACAGCTAGTTCGCTCCCATTTCAAAGTTTGTTTTTCCAACTTCATTGTAAATGCCTGGTAAATAATTAATAATTATAATTTTATCCTCTTTGAAAAATACAGGTATTTCCTCTTCGATAATTGATTCGAAAAGTTGGGCTTAAATTTGTGAGCCTCACCGTGATGTATATGACATATCTGCTCCATCTAATCGTTTTACCAAAACATTTTGAAGTACTATATGAAAAATGAGATGGATCCAATACTTAAATGGCCTTCGGCAAAGGAAACAATGTTCCCAAGAAGTTTTTAACGGTAGGTATTCGATTACTTCTTTCATGTGATGTGGTCCACTTAAGCTTTAAATCTACCTCATTTTTTGTCTCATGTCCAAAATTCATCTTGCACAAAATATAGACGGTGTGGATAAGACATATACATCATGGTGGGCCTCACATATATATTTTGCACCATCCTCGATTTTAATGTTAAAAAAGTAAACGTCAAATCAGCCCCCTAAGTAGTAACGCAACAATTCTTAGTAAAATAATCATTACTCATTTGCAATGCATTTACCCATAAAATTGAAAAGCAAACAAACACTGTAGCATTCCTGTCAAGTTGGTGTATGATATTTGCAGCATCTCTCGGCCGCCCCCAATGCATTGAAATAGTTCTTCCCTATGTTCAAAGCATGTCTAGAACATCGAGCCATGGAAATATTATTTCAATGCTTCCTTATATTCAAAGCATGTCTAGAACATTGAGCCATAGAAATACAGTCCACACAATAAAGATCACTTGGGATAAAAATCTCACTAATCCACTCATTAGGTGGACCACACCATACTAGTTAGATCACCGGCTGTGTATTGATTTCAGTGGGACAGCCTGCCCGACAAGGGTACAACTCCTAGTGTTATTTAAGGTTTTAACGAGTACTATTATTAGTGGCCTGCCTGCTAGCCCAGTTGGAAGACACCTAGGTGTGTCAACATCAAATCTCAGGCTTGAAATGTCAATGAGAAACACTAACCCCACTGGTGGGTGGCTGCATCTTGTGACTAATTGTGTGGGTGCGACGTGTGGCTAACAGGGTGGGCGCATTGCATGCCTAACCAAAAAAAAAAAAAAAACAAGTACAGTTATTAGGATTCTTTAAATATCATGTGTTTAGGTCTTTCTTTCATATGGTATCGAAGCATTGAGTCCAAAGTGCCCACCATTTTTATGGTCAGCATCATCTCTTCCCAGGATTGAAGTCGTGGGCCATGCATTCTTGCATAGGAGTTATCACCTGATGGATGGGATAGATTTCACATGTACAACATGGTGGACCAACTTGGGTGTTTTAAGCGTTGTGGACTGTTGAATGGTGTACAACTAATTTATATTGGTTGGACAATCCCAACCATCAATTTGAGAACTTCTCCCATTCAATGTGGACCGTTGATCAACCAAACTCCACCGTGGGAGTTAGGACCAATGTAACGTCGAGTGGTCCGCACTTAATGTACTTTTATTTCTACTTTAATCAGAGTTATTTCTACTTTAATCAGAGACAGATAAGATATCGAGATTGTTTGTATATCACGTATTGACGGAATATTTTCCTCAATAGGTTTGCTATTTGCAGCTGCCCATTTGCATTTGCATTTGCATGGCCCGTGAAAAAACCCGCCACGTGGCTGTACGGTTGTTGAGTCTTGACGGGATGATCGATCTGATGATCTGTCAGTCTGGTAAACACCGATTCGGTCCTGGTTTCCTTTGTGTCGGTGGGAATTCATGGGATCGAATTGCAATATGCCGGACTTGATCGGCTAAGTCCCCACCCATTTACACCTTGTCTGCCTATTTTTGGGCTCACGCTCTAACTTCAGCTGATGAAAGTTGACGGAGGGATCGGTTGTGGGTTCCACAAGACTTCTGCCTAATTCCCTCCAGCTCCTTATGTTAGTTTTATACCATTTCTGTCAAGGTTTTTATTTCTTTCATATATTGATAAAAATGGCCATCATGTCATTGACTTAATTTCTTGAATGTAAATACGGAATTGCATGGGCACCAAGGTTGGTACTAGGTTGACGTGGCAAAGTTCTGTGAGCCCCACCATGATGTGTGTGTTATGCCCACATTGTCAATTCATTTTTTCCCACTATTTTAGGGCATGAACCCAAAACCGAGGCATATCCAAAGCACAAGTGGACCACACCTTAGAAAATAGGGAGAATAATAACATCTACGGTTGAAACCTTTGTAAAGCCACCATGATGTTTATTTGCCATCCAACTTGTTCATAAGATCATACTGGCCTGGATTTTGGAATAACATAGATATTAGCCTGATCCAAAACCTCTGTGACCTTTGGTAAGTTTTCAATAGTAGGCATTCATTTT
Organism: Liriodendron chinense; assembly: GCA_003013855.2. Lineage (NCBI taxonomy): Eukaryota > Viridiplantae > Streptophyta > Magnoliopsida > Magnoliales > Magnoliaceae > Liriodendron > Liriodendron chinense. The sequence continues at coordinate 3,519,932 of PVNU02000637.1, read as the reverse complement.
CAACTTGAACAACCTTTGGTCCCCACCTGATGAAAGTTTTTCCCTTGATTTTTAGGCCATTGCACAAGTCAAGTGGACCCAACATGATGAACTGCCCAAATCTATCATTCAAATAGGCTAAATCTGATCTTTTTAGAGAGAGAACTTGGTGGAGGGAGAGGGAGAGGGAGAGGGAGGCAAGGGTACCTGGAGATGGCGGCGATAGTGGAGGGAAATATGGGCAGATTAATGGTGCAACCCTTATTGGGAGCTCACTTTGGTGTATGTATTGTATATCCACTCAGTCCATCCATTTTTTTCAGATTATTTTAAGGTAAGAGCCCAAAAATGAAGTAGATTCAAATCTCAAGTGGACTACACCATAGGAAAAAATGGTCGCTAGCAATTAACACCTTGTAAACAACAGAAGTTTCAGACCAAGCTGATGATTTTTTTCCCTTCATCCAACTTTGTGTGACCTTATCAACAGTTTGGATGGAAAATAAAAATTACAGAAACATTGTGATGGGCCCTAGGAAATTTCTAATGATGGATCATTCAATGACCACTGTTTCTTATATTATAGTTCACCCAATATTTAGATTTGCTTCAGTTTTAGGGTGATGCCCTAAAACAATGTTACAAAATAGATGGATGACCAAATGGATCCATAATACATACATCACAGTGGGTCCATAGTCATGGCCGCGCTGTGTTGGGTGAGGCCAAGGCCGTACCTAATCTACTCCTGCCTAGTAACGCAAACATAGATTGCCTTCGATAGCCTGTGTATGGGCAGTTAGGTGGGGCACACCATAATGTTTATGAGGAAACGGGCACAAAAAGAGTCAGATCCAAAACTAAGTAGGTCACACCACAGACAAAAAGGTGGATAGGGACATGCCTACCATTGAAGCCTTTATGTGTCGATTATGATGTTTATATGCACCCATCCTGATGTTTATATGCCAGTCATGGGACGCACCCACCCTATTAGCTATGGAATGCACCCATGCTGTTAGTCACACGATGCACCTACCAGTGCAATTAGTGTCTCTCGTTAGCACTCAAACCTGAGACCTACTATTGAAATGCCAATGTGTCTCCTTAACATTTATATTTACATTTATCTACTTTTCAATTTATTCATTTACTCATAATTTCAATTCGAACCATAATTAGATTTGCTTGGATATCGATATGATCTTCAGATATTGAAAACATTTTTGAATGTTGAAGACTCTCTGAATGTTTGTGGGAAGATTTTTAATTTTAAAAGAATTGTGAAAAACAATTTCATTGAGCATATCATAGTTAAATTTGTGATAGGATTTTTTTTTTTAATCGCTTTTTCATAGACATGCTAGGCATGTTGCTACATTTTTTTTTAAAACATGTACTCACACCCTCGTGGACTTAGAAGTGCAATGGGTTGGGCGCGGGCTTGAAAAATCAAAATTTTGAATAGGCTTGGCTAGGTGGCCTAGCCCAAAATAGTTCAAAATCTGGTTGAGGCCTACCCACCGTGTTGAAACTATTGACCACTAATGCATGCTACTTCATTTATTAACACATTAATCTACCACTAATGCATGCTACTTCATTTATTAACACATTAATCTACCACTAATGCATGCTTCTTCATTTATTAACACATTAATCTACCACTAATGCATGCTACTTCATTTATTAACAGTGCTAATCATGGTCACGTGGCATGCCACAAACCATTCCTCACAAGCATCCTGAAGGGTACGTGCAATCACATTAATAGCTACATGCGATCGTATTAATAATGTTTGAGTACCTAATGTTTGAGTACCAAACCTGTAGCATCAATAGATCACCCGCTACTATTAATTTTTATGGCATCGAAAATGGGAGTAAACAGAATGAACGGCTAGGAAGCATACTTCTCATTGAGCCTCACGTGCCACAAAATGAACGGTTAGATAAAATAATTTAAGCAGTGAAGATTCAGCATACAATGCTGTCGACCAGTGGTTTTTCAGATCTGACTTTTAGGTTAGTATACATCTAGGGAGGGGCCCGCCTTATGCACGTCCTGGATCCCGTATAAGCCTGCTGTATCGGTGCCGTTGAGGCGCTTGTGTTTCCTACATCTGCGCATGCGTGGCCGCAATAGCTTCCGTAGAACCCACATGGAATTAACGACCGATCCGGACCTTTCTTACCTGCATACTTTCCAATCCACGCGTCTCTGGTCGAAGTAAAACACGCAACTGATACCCAATAGAAACTCCCCACGTGGCAACATTAATTCGCCCGTTAGTGACGTCTTGTTGGCTCCTGCACCTCTCATGTCCACTTCTCCCTAATCCAAAAGCCCGACATGTCGAATTGTCACAAACGTCATATTCGATCTCCGTGGGAACTGGGACCCACCGTGGTGTGTAAGTGTCATCCAACCATCTATAAGATGCGACCCCTCCCTTTTAGGCCTACACCCAAAATTATAGCTCAATCCAGAACACACCAATGAGAGTAACGGGACATTTAGGAGCCAGATGCTACCGTAGAAACTTACTGATGAAATATAGGATCTACTGTGTTGTATATATTTAATCAAATCCATTCATCATATGAAACCCACTAGCATAAAGAAAATTAATTAAAAAAAATTTCATTCTAAATCTTAATTAGGCTACAAAAGTCGAATATATAAGTTTTAGCCGTAACTATAAATTTCTCCCTATTTTGTATCCTATAATAGTTTTTTATCAGAAAATATATTGGTATATACGGTGAATATAAAAAATTTCACCAGATTAACGGTTTCGATTCATATTATAAGTAAAAATTATGGGTGGACCACAAGTTTCGAACGTGCCTAATTAACATCGAACCGAATGTATGTGATCATTTCACATCAGTCCTCATCTCTCCCCGTTCGTCTATCCTCTCATCTCTTCCGTGATCTCTTCGAGACTGTTAAAGCATGAGACAAGAAAGGGCCTATCTATCAAAAAGAGGGTGTCAAATGTAAAAATTCCTTGGTACAACATGATAGGTCACGGTAATGATTGAACTTTCGGATCAGGATAAATAGAACTCTTATTTCATTTCTCACTTTCAAGAAAGAACAGAAAAAAAGAAAAAAAAACAACCCGCTGCAATAACCTCTCTGTCTCAGTGAAATGAGAGCAGGTACATTTCCTCTCTTCTTCCGGATAGCTAGGGTTAGGGTTTCTCGTACTTCATCTTTAAGATTTTTTTTTTCTTCCTGTGCAGATTCAAGGTCTGTAGCAGAAGATCCGTCTATTTGAATCACAATTTGTACTTTCTCTTCGGGCCATGCTGATCTTTTCGGCGTCTCCTTCAGTTTCCAGAGCTTTCTCTAGAGCTAGGGTTTCAAATCTTTCCACTTCTTCCATCTTGATTTCTCCTATTTCTTGTTCGTTTCCTGTTCGATCAAAGGGCAAGTTCTGCCCCTGCACGGTCTACTCGTTGAAGGTTAGAGCGATGGCGGAGTTGGTGGAAGATAAGGAATCAACGGAGAGGGGGAGCACGTCGAAAAGAATGGCTGCGATCGCCTCGGGGTCAGGAGCGGAGAAGGATGCGCGACATTCGAGGACGTTTCTTGATGTTCAGAGCGAAGAAGGTGACTCCGATTATTTTTTTTAAAGATTTGTAGTGGTTTTCTTTCTGCTTATTTTTGAATATTGTGTCCTTGCCTTCTTCTTTTCTCGCATATGCACGTTTGCGTTTTTCAATGCCGGAGAGTCTTGAATTTTGACTCAGCAGAGAATGAATACAAATACTTAAATTTACCAAGATTTTTTTGAATGGTGGTTTGGATTACCCAAATTTTCTTTTTGCATAGCTGAAGTTTTGGCAAATCGGTTGTGGGAGGAACTGGTAGTCAAAATCTTGATCATGTTTCATGCTCATGCTCCATAAGGTTTATCAATGTTTAGTTGTCAAGGCTTAAGTTATCTGTTTCCCTCGAACCATCCATCGGCTGGGGTGGGAATTCTTATCACATCAAAATGGGGTTCATAGTGATTTCATTCTTTTCCCTGAAAACTAGGGTATTGAATTTGGAATGTGCATAGGATTCCACCTGCATCACTGGTTGGTGGGAATTCTGCAATAAAATATCCTGTGTTCCAATGGGAAGATTAATCTTGTCCCTTTTCCCCTTTATCTTCTTTTCCTTCACGAAGATATCTCTACAATTGTTTATTCATAATTCTCATGTTTTTCTTAATAAGAAAGAAAATGAAAAGATGCTCATATGGGCCCGCCTTTTTGGCAGCTTTGGTTTTGCCTGAGAAAGGTGGAACATAGTTTCAGTTTTTGGAATTTCTGCCCTATGAGAATCTCATTTCTTTATGCATTCAATCCACAAGAAGCCTCATGACAGGGAAGCATGTTTGCTTCCTGGGATGGCATCTCTCTCAAACCCAGTTCACTGCCCCTTTTCTCGAAATTGACTGATAAGTTGGCATGTGCCTGAAATTTGCTCCAAGCTTTTAATACCTGTTAGCTGTCATTGCTAAGTATGAAAAGAGGGTAAGTAGCCTTGTTAGTAGACAGGTATTGCTTGTTTGGAGAGTTGGTAATGCATTAGCTAAACTGGTCTTTAGCCTGTACTTTAGTACAATTCCCTTTTGCTGCCATCAGGGTGGCTTTTCCTTTTTTATTTTTTAAATTAGTTTTATTCGTCACTTCCTGCTAATTTTTAATTTTCTATTTAGTGGCATCTTGATGGTATTCCTGCTCTGGGTGGAAACTTCAGTTATGCATGTAGGCTCCAAATATTTGTTTTGAGAAGCCATAACGACTGCGATCAACTTAGGCAATTTTCTTTCTTTTTTCAGTTGGTAGTTACTCCAGATTGGAATGTTTTGGTTATGACGGATCTATAATAACTGCAGAGTTGCTTTCTGGGATTAGAAAGGAAATGGAATCTGGGAGGCTGCCTTCAACTGTTGCTGCTGGGATGGAGGAAGTATATCGAAATTATCGGAATGCGGTAACTTACAGATGGAATGTACTGTATATTTCTGTCCTTTGATGGATTGTTGGGGAGATAACCATGTGTACTTTGGTTTACCTTGAAGCCATCATCTCCGATTATTTGTAACATAATTATATTAGAAATCTTTTAGGGGTCGTTTGGATGGAAGTAAATGTAGGTAAATGGCCTCAGAGGTCCGTTTGGATGGGAGTAAATGCATGTAAATGAAATGAAGTGGGAGTAAATAGGCTTGTAAATGAAATCCTCTCTCAGAGGAGAGATTTGGAAGTAAATGAGGTGAAATGCCTTTTTGGGCTCACTTGGAGAGTCGCACGAGTGAACAAAGGTGTCGCTATGCACATATCCGCCATACATGTGGTACACTGATGATAATCCGAAACAATCCAATTATCGGCCACATCACTAAAGTCACACCAATAGAATGATCCAAATAGTCCAAAGGTTGGTCATCTAAATGGGCAGTTAAAAAATGTTGGCAAGTTGCTTGTTTGTGATCCTCACGTTTGCGGCCCACCCGAGGCTAGAAATTTTCTCATTTTTTCGCTAAACTATATATTTCAATGGGCTTATTACAATTATTCTATCAAATATCGCATATGTATACTAATTTGGGTATTAAAGCAGATTTTGGGTATCACATATGTTCCTATGAATATATTGAAAAATTCCAATGCATTTCAATTCCTTCCATTTACTCCCATCCAAATAGAATATTTGGATTTTAAATGCATTTCATTTGCTCACATCCAAACACAACTCAGTAGGTCATTTACTCCCAATTCATTTACCTCCAATTTCATTTCCCATTTACTTCCATTTACAAAATCCCAAATGAGCCCTTAGTTTCTTGTTAAATTTCTCATTGTCATGTTTGAACTCAACCGTTGCCAATGGAGTAAACGAACCATAACCAAAAAACAGAAAATGACTTTAAAAAACACAAAAACACAACTATAGGAAACGTTCTGGATGAATACGACGTAACTTGAGACGATAAACACAGTCATGTCAAAAAGTAACTTTGGAGAAAAGTTCTCACAGAAAAAAAAAACCCCCCCCCCCCCCCTACTGCAGTATGTAACGATTTGGTTCTTGTCCTCTTTTGTTTTGGTCGGTCGCTGTTCACTTGAGAACAGCGAGTTTTTCGATCCTTGGAATCTTTTTGTTTTTTCTTGTTCCCTTTTGGGCTTTTCGAGTGTGATCTTTGATTTCCGGAAGTTCGTCGATCTTGACTGAGGTTAGAGAGTTCTTCAGTGCTATCTTGTGGGAACTTTGAGGGCAGAGTAGTTACGGGTTGACTGATATAATCGGTTTTACGAAGAGTAATTGACTAGTTAGTTATGTCTAAATGGGACTTTTAAAGAAGATAAGGAAACAAAACCCCAACAAAATCCCAAAAAGCACCGTTTTCCAAAGGGTCTCCATTCCACCTTTGAAAGCAACCCAAGATATCCTGAATTGATCAAGGCCTCTTTTGCCACCAGCAGTGGGCGAAAAGATGATGATCTTATTCCTCCTCTTTCCTGCACATGAAAGACATATTTGTGAGAGCCATGCCTATTCTTTAAGCTATCCAGCATCAAAAATTTATTTGTCTTTGTGACTCAAGCAAATGCATTGACTCAGAGGCACATAAGCCTTCCAACTATAGGACAAGGAGGAGAAACGCCATTCCAATCCATCAACATTGAGGGGTAAGACCTAGCTGAGAAAGAGCCATTTGCTGCCCACCTCCAGAGAAGTGCATTTTGTTTTCTAGAGGTTGCTAGCCCTACAATGTGAAGCTACATGTCTCTACCTGGTATTTGCACAGAATATCCAAGCAGTGGATTGGCTGGGACCCACTGCTTAGATGGTCTAACCCAACAGGCTGGCCAGTAGTCAAGTAGCCCAAATTAGCAAAAAATTATCATTCGTTGTTTCAACCATTCGTTGTTTTCATGCATGTGTTGGTGCATGATAGTTTACTAGCCTTTTTCTTTTTTTTGCCAGATATCATCCCACCATGACTGGATCTCCTACACATGCTGGGTTGCTGCATTTAGAGGTGCATGTGGTGGGGTATCTTTCATGCATATGCTCTAGGTTGGGTATGCATGGGAAGGTAATGCTAAGTGGACTTGCTTGAGGGACTTTCTAGGTGCACACATCTCATGCATGGAAACAATGAACAAATTTGTGATATTGCAGCCACTCATAAGGGATCCCCACTCTGCTGATTCTATGTGACAAAAATCAGATCAGGCTGATCATTAGGCAGGCCACTCGTGTACAAATTTAATGAATGTTTATGAGACATTGATCAAGATCTAAATTTGATGTGCAAGGATGGGTTACCTGATGATCAGATATCCTGATTTCTGAGGCATTGCATCAGCACAGTCCAATATCACACAGGTGTGCTTGTTTCCATGTGTGAGGCAAGTGCACTTAGAATTTCTCTGCATGTAACATAGCACCCTGAAAATTAATCTGATTTAGCTTTTTCCTCATATTTGCATACTCTTTCACCCATTTTCAGTGTGCATGTTCATGTACCTTAATTTATATGTTCTGATTAAAAAAGAAAAAAAAAAAAAAAATCCATGCAACACATACACGCACACAATTCTTGACATTGAATTGAATGACCTGGAAAATAAATAATAGAGCTTCAAACTCAGCTGGAGGAGACTCCGGCCTACAAATATGAGTAGCATGGCATAGTATAGCTGTGCCGTTGTGATATGTCATGTGGTGTTCTTCATACCATCCTCACCCTTCATACCATCCTCACCTTCCCTGAATATGGATGGCTAATTAAAGCATTTTTCTGTTGTTTTATTATGCAGAGAACTGTAAGAAGTTTTGTTTCCCTAATAGAAACATATTCAAATCCAATACGCAAAAAACAAGACAAGACTAAAGAAATAAGAAGAAAAGCATGGGGTCATGCTAAAGGAAAAGTGCAAAATGAAAAGTAAAATTTTGACTAAAGAACACCAAGGTACGTCACAAACGTAATAGAGGCTATAATAGTTTTATAGGGGCTATAATAGAGATAAAGATCGAGTCGCTGTGGCTATTGTAACCATCGCTATGGCTATTGTGACTACCATAATTTTTAAGAACTATAGCCACTACATAGTGATTTATAACGGTTACATAGCTATAGCAGTTATAAAAATTAACACATTTAAGGTCCGCAGCAAACATAACAGTTATGTAACTAGGGGAACCACATAGCGGTTATAAAAAATGACACATTTAAGGTTCACAGTGAACATAGCAGTTAAATAAACGTCATAAAGCTATTATAGTGGTTACATAGCTATTATAGTGGTTTTTAGATATATAAATTTTTTAAGGATAAAGTATAAAAAATACCCACGTACCATGTATGCAACACTCAATTTGTTGATGATGACATTGATAATATCACAATATTATCATCATCACAACATGACAATAACGAGACCACAATCTTTAGCTTCTTTTTTAGTTGTTAACGATTTGTTTGGATATTTCATGTGTTGCCGATATTCTGAAATATCAATGGATGTTTGAATGGAAGTTCAGATTTTGGATGGATGAGATGATTGGACTGACTTCTTACTGTAGCACATGCTTTTAGGCCCCCATTAAATAAAAACCTATTATGTATGCATTCTTTATGCAAATTTTTAATTCCTAAATATGTAACTATGTGTATTTTATCAACTCCTGAGGTTTCATTGAAAAATTCCACTGTTTTTCCCATTTTCCCCGCATTTCCGGTTATCAACGATATTATCGGCGATATCGATATTGTTTCCGTATCCCTGACTGGCGAAACTTGTAGCGATACCGAAACTTCGAACATTGGTTCCATGCTTATTATAACTTCTTCTTGGTTTTAATTGATTTTTCTGTCTTGATTGGAGGACCTTTTCCATTGAACTTCCTAACAAATGAGATTCAGTGTAGATATTCAAATAACATAAAAAAATTAATCAAGATGAAAAGCACGTATTGGTAAAGATGTTCTACTGCTTGTCATCAGATGGTTAAGACTTAAGAGCTTTCTTGGTGATTGTGGTAGAGTAAATATCATGGGTCATGTGGATAATGTTGCAATGAATCAAAACATTTCATGATAATCTTGTACCTGCCATGCCATGTCTTCCTGTTGCTGCTGGTGTAAGGTGTCAGTTAGAGATTCCTAAATTCATTCTTTAGGAATTAGGAGGATACATATTCTGGACAATGTTTTGTTTATTTAATGTTTATCTATTTCTCTGAGACATCTATACTTCCCAGAATGTTATAAACTTACAGGACCTCTTTTTTGTTGCTTGTCAGGTTTTGCAAAGTGGTAATCCCAAAGCAAGTGAGATCATATTGTCTAACATGGCTGTCACCTTTGACCGCATTTTAGTGGACGTGGAGGTTTGACCATCAGCTTATGTACTTTCAAGTTATTAGAAAACTGGTGTACTTGGATGTCTGATGTAGAGATGCAGGTCTTCTGTACACGAGCCTCTTACATCACAAAGGATTATATTTTTGCAGGAACCATTTACGTTTTCACCACATCACAAAGCAATACGAGAGCCTTTTGACTATTACATGTTTGGTCAAAATTATATCCGGCCATTAATAGATTTCAGGTTGTTCAGTAATCTCAAAATGTTTCCTTAATTTATTTTTTCTGGGATGTGGCTTGAGAATTTTTAGTGGCTTTGCAGTGGTTCCTGCTAATGTTTAATAAATTTTAGGTTATTCAACTACTGATCAATTACATTTAAAGCTTTATGATTGTCCTTTGGTGCTGGTTTTGTGATGATCTCCTTAAGACTTGTCATTTCACTTGGCAAACCTGTAGCAACTGAAACGGCTTTCTCCCTACGCTTTCCATTACTTTTCTTAACTTTATTTTTCTTTCTGCATCTTCAGAAAATCATATGTTGGCAACATCACTCTTTTTTCTGACATGGAAGAGAAGCTTCAACAGGTGCTTAATTTTGGATGATTTTCTTGGGATTGTGTTATGATTGTGTGCTTCCAGTTGGTGGTGAAACCACTGCTTGCATGTCCTAACTTCTTCACACCACGTCTACATGACTTAACAGGGATGAGATTATTATATTCCTTGTAAAACTGCAGTTTTGAATTGACAGTTGGGGGGATTTTGATTGTCTACAGTAAAACGTTAGTCTTTCTTTCACTAGTTATGGGGGGTATTTATTCTAATCTGTTGTGCAATGTAAGCTAGGGATTTAGTCAGCTTCGCAAGACACCATGGGAATAGTACACAACTATGAATTTTATTTTAACCATTTCTGTCTTGTTTATGTCTGTATTGTTCCAAGTTCTAAGTGGATGTTTCACTTTGTAGATCTGATGTAGAACGGACAGCGGATGTGTTCTTGGCTCGAATAGATCAAATGAATGAGCCAAAAAGAACAAGGCAAGATTCAGCACCGTCGGGTGCCCGACCAATCTTCACCGGTCACCGAATTCGCCAGGGAGTCCAGAGTCTGGACCATTTTGATCAATATCGGTCGCCTGACCTGACCATCATCAGGCGCCGGATCATTGTCAGTCGCCCGACAGGGCTAATATCGGGTGCCCGGAATTCGTCTGATTTTCAAGTTAACTCACTGGACTATTTTGGAGAGTGTTGGTCGCCCGACAGTGCGCGATAGGCATCCGCAGATTTGCGTGGAAATTTTCGTTTTTAACAGATTTGTTTCCGTTTCTTTCTAGGACTCTTTACTTATGCACTTAGGGTTTTCTAGGGTTTGTTTAGTCTATTTAAACTCATTTAATTTCATTTTTAAGAATCTATCTTTGATTATTATTCAATAAAACTTCGTTTTTTTTTTTTTTTTTTTTTTTTTTTTTTTCCCGTCTCTCGTGGATTCGAGAATTCTTCCCTTGTGGATTCATGGAAGTCCGGTTGAGGATTTCCGGAGGCTCCGTGGATTCGGTGTAGTTATCCAGTAAGGGAGACGGTGATCAACCTTACCACATCTACGCCTGTGTCAATTGGTATCAGAGAGAGGAATCCCCTTCGATCCAATGGTGACTAACGACGGCCATGACAACAATCCCTTTGACGTTGATTAAGGGATCAATTATCTCGCAGAGAAGATAAATGCGCTCCAACGATCGAATGAGTTGTCCATGCAAGGGCTGCAGGTGACTCTAGATCGAATTGCGGCATCATTGTCCCTGCCCCAAGCCTAAGGCAACGCTCAACTGCCAGTGGTCGCTGTACGCAATGTTGTCAAATCGTTAATCGTATCGTAAATCGTTTTCTTGTTTGAATTGTATCGTATCGTAAATTGTAAGATTTTTTCAGATTTTCATAAAAATATCATAAAAAATACAAAACAATTATACATAGATAAGAAAAATTAAAAAAACATATCAATCATCCCTTTTCTCATGAATATGCTAAAAACACAATTTAACCATGACATTAATGTAGTATCAATTGTATGTTTAAATTGTAATGTATGATGTATAACATATCTATGTATAAATGTATTATTGTGTTGTAATCATTTAAAAAGTAACCCTAAAAAAAATTTGCAAAGAGTCATTAAAATTTTTGTTTGTACCTTTCTTGAGTGTAGAATCATGTTAGAAAAAATGACATTTGATTCCATTGTGAATCAAAAGATATCTTGATTTCTTGATTTTGGGTTTTTGAATATCAAAATCCCCAAAAGAAAAAATAGGATATTTTTTTAATGGTAGAGAGCTGTCAAATCATAAACCTATTTGCATGAATACGCATTAAAAAGATGATATGATCATATTGCTATGTCTGTAGAGTCTAAGTAAAACCCTGACTTATCAATCCACTCATAAATCGACATAACTATTATGAATATTTTACCGGTCTTTGCTGTTTAGCCTAATTTTGATATATTAGAATTTATGAATGGTTTAGATTTAAAGAAAACCCCACCGTTCAAAAGACGGACCTTTTATGGAATGTCAAAAATTCACGATTTGTACTTTAAATGGAAAATTGAAATCTTTATTATTGGGAATTTGATTTTTTAGTATTTTTCATTGAATCCAAATGGGGGGTACTTCCTTATTTACATAAATAACTTAAAAGTAAATGGAAACATAAATTAAAATATGACATTGGCTTAAATATTTTTATGTAAATAAGGTATACAGTGCAGGCAGGAATATAAGTGATGAACACAGTGCTGGTGTGCAGTGCAGGCAGAATTCCAAAATTATCTTACGATTCATACGATTCGATACAATCATCATTCGGTTCAATTCATACGATTATTTAAGATTTACGATTTGGGTGTATGATATGAATTGTACACCCATATGATACGTATGATTCATATCGTAAATCATATGATTTTGATAACATTGGCCGTACGAAACAATCCCGTTTTCAGTCGAGCGCAATCGATGGCAAATCGCAGGGCTATCCCTGAAGACTCAGATTTCAGTGATGAAGACATTGAGGCCCTCGTTGTCCGACAACCTGCACACGGAGACGAATGTGTGTGCGGATCGTGCTGACAGAGATTTCCATGCTAAAGGTGATCTCCTTAGTTTTAATGGTTTACTGAATATTGAGGATTTCCTAGATTGTCTAGCAGAAGTAGAGAGGTACTTCGATTATATGGGTGTACCAGAAGATAAACGAGTTAAACTAGTTGTGTAAAAGTTGAAATCTGGTGCTTCCGCGTGGTGGGAGCAATTACAACTCACATATGCTCGTCAAAACAATCAGCCCATTCAATCATGGCCACGGATGAGGCGTTTGCTCTGATCTCGATTCCTTCCTAGCGACTATGAGTAGTGTTGTTCTAGCAATACTAAAATTGCAGGCAAGGAAATCGGACCGTCGAAGAATATATGGCAGAATTTGAGAGGCTAGGGACCCGTAAGGACTTATCAGAGACGGAATCACAGAAGGTTGCTAGGTTCGTAGGCGGTCTACGACCCACGATCCAAGACCGGGTTCAATTACAACCAGTCTGGACTGTGGATGAAGCAATTCAACTAACAAGCAGGGTAGAAACGCAACTGGCCAGGATCCCTACTCGTTCCTATCCCTCGATTCAGCCTTCCACAACGAGTCCTATGTAGGATTCAGTTGTGTCAAAAGGGAAGCAACCCGTGGGAGGGCAACGATTGCAAATTGTGATTCGGAGAGCGGTGCTCCAATACCTCAGTGTAAAGCACCTACGACAGTGGGTCCAAGCCGGGCGCCAAATCCACATGCTCGGCCTACACTGAATAATTGTTTCTGCTGTGGCCAACCGGGCTACTTGTCTAACACTTGCCCTCAACGCCCTACTGCAAATCTGACCACTAATGAAGGGGGTGTTGAAGAAGAATTTGCGGGAGGAGAGCCGGAGAATGAGGATTTTGAGCAGGCCGTTGAAGAGGAAGCAGAGGGAGCAGAATGCATGACAGAGGATCATGGTGAATCCTTAGTCGTCAGACGGTTATTGTATACCCCAAGGAAGTGCACCCGCAGCGGCACAATATCTTTCGCTCGCGGTTCACCGTGAACGGAAAAGCTTGTGACGTTATCATTAACAATGGTAGCAACGAGAATATTGTGTCCAAGGTGATGGTGGACAAGTTGCTGCTACCAAATACAAGACATCCAGCCTCGTACGCCATTGGTTGGATTAAGAAAGTCAGTGAAACTAAGGTAATGGATCAATGCTTAATTTCCTTTTCAATTGGCCATAATTATAAAGATCAAGTGCTTTGTGATGTGGTGGACATGGAGGCCTGCCACATGTTGTTCGGTCGACCATGACAATCCGACTGAGATGCGACCCATCGTGGATGAGATAATGTTTACATCTTCGTCAAGAATGGCCGCAAGATGATATTGGCTCTCGTGGCCTCGGAGAAGCAATCCGAAGCTTCTAAAGTGGAGGGGAGTTCTCTCCTTGAGATACGGGAGTTCGTGGAAGAATCAAGAGAGACCGGTAAAATCTATGTTATGGTGGTAAAGGGTGAAGGGCCTGAGAGCACGAACATTCCTCCTACCCTTAAACCATTGCTGAATAAATACCGAGAAATCTGGCCCGATGATCTCCCAGATAGTTTACAACCAATGAGAAATATTCAACACTATATTGATTTCATTCCTGGGGCTAGGTTGCCCAACAGGCTGCATTACTGGATGAGCCCAAAGGAATGTGAGATACTTCAAGGGAAAGTCGAAGAGTTGATGAGGAAGGTTCTCTTGAGAGAGAGTATGAGCCCATGCGCTGTGCTGACATTATTGACACTGAAGAAAGATGGGAGCTGGAAAATGTGTGTCGATAGCTGGGCCATAAACAAGAGAACAATCAAGTACCGGTTCCCGATACCTCGACTAGACGACATGGTTGATGTGCTAAAAGGTGCCAAAGTGATCTCTAAGCTCGATTTGAGGAGCGGGTACCATCAAATTCGTATCTGACCCGGTGATGAATGGAAGGCAACTTTCAAGACCAATGAAGGCTCTACGAGTGGCTTGTTATGCCCTTCGGTCTGTCAAATGCGCCTAGTATTTTCATGCGCCTAATGAACCAAGTGTTAAAACCGTTCATATGCCGATTTGTGGTGGTGTATTTGGATGACATCTTAATTTATAGCCAAGATGAAATAGAACACATGAGTCACCTTAGACAGGTTCTTCAAGTGCTGCATGAAAATAAGCTATATCTGAATTTGAAGAAGCGTAACTTCTTGACGGACCGTTTGCTATTTTTGGGCTTCGTTGTGACGTCCATGGGCATCCGTGTGGACGAAGAAAAGGTTTAGGCCATCATGATTGGCCAACTCCGACGAACATTCATGAGGTGTGGAATTTCCATGGACTATAGCGACCTTTTACCGTCGATTTGTCCAGAATTTCAACACCATTGTTGCGCCTATTACAGATTGCATGAAAAGGGGAGCATTCCAATGGACCAAAGAAGCCGATGAAAGTTTTACTGAGATTAAGCAGTGTTTGTCTTTGACCTTGGTCCTAGTTTTGCCAAGCTTTGATAAACTGTTTGAAGTGGAGTGTGACGTTTCATATGTGGATATTGGAGCAGTTTTATCTCAGGAAGGCAGACCAGTAGCCTTCTATAGTGAAAAGCTTAGCGAACAAGGAAGAAGTGGTTCACATATGAGATTGAGTTGTACGCTGTGGTGCAAGCACTGCGACATTGGTGTCATTATCGCATTCAGAGAAAGTTTGTCCTATATACTGACCACTAGGCTTTGAAGTTTATTAACAGTCAGACTAATGCGAATTGTGTGCATGCCAGATGGAATTCATTTTTGTAGGAATTCACATTTGTGTTGAAGCACAAATCAGGTCAGCAGAACAAGGTGGCGGACACCCTAAGCCCGTGTGCATCATTCCTCGTGACTATGAGTAATGAGATTGTCGGTTTTGACCGCCTCAAGGAGTTGTATAGCAAGGACGATGATTTCAAGGATACGTGGGTACGATGTAAGGAGGGCCACCCAAGCAATTTCCATACTCAAGACGGGTTCCTTTTCAAAGGGAATTAGCTTTGCATTCCGCGGAGCTCGCTACGAGATCAGATTATTATTGAGCTTCATGGTGGTGGCCTTGGGGGTCACTTGGGACGAGACAAGATGAGCGTTGGTGGAAGAAAGGTACTATTGGCCACAACTCTTGCGAGATGTGGGAAGAATGGTGCAACGTTGCCATGTCTGCCAATCCTCCAAGGGGCAATCGCAGAATACAAGTCTCTATACCCCGTTGCTAGTTCCTGATGGCCCTTGGGAGGATATTTCTATGGACTTTGTATTGGGTCTCCCACGAACACAACACGATATGGACTCTGTGTTTGTGTTGGTGGATCGGTTCTTTAAGATGACGCATTTTATTTCTTGTAAGAAGACCTACGATGCGACGAATGTGGTGAATTTGTTTTTCAGGGAGATTGTAAGATTGCACGGGATCCCTAAAACCATCACTTCTGACCATGATACAAAGTTCGTTAGTCACTTTTGGCGGACTTTGTAGAGTCGATTCGAGACGCAACTTCAGTTCAACAACGCTTATCATCTGCATACGGACGGATAGACTGAGGTTGTGAACCGTACATTGGGTAATCTCATTTACTGTATTTGCGAAGAGAAGCCGAAGAAGTGGGACTTAGCTCTGTCTCAAATGGAGTTCGCTTTCAATAAAGATCGTCTATGGGCGAGTACCCCGTCATACTTTGGATTTAGTTCCCGTGGGACAGGGAAGTCTCCTTTCCAGATCGTCTATGGGCGAGTGCCCCGTCATACTTTGGATTTAGTTCCTCTGCCCAAGATTCTGGGCATGGGTATTGCTGCTGAGCATATGGTTGAAATGATCACGAGAATTCATAAAGATGCACGAAAAAGCTGATGAGTTCGAATGAGAAGTACAAGCAGGACACAGACAAGCATCGGTATGTCAAGTTGTTCGAGGTGGGTGATCAAGTTATGGTTCACCTACGAAAGGAGCGATTTCCTACCGGAACCTACAATAAGTTGAAGAACAAGAAGATTGGTCCGGTGCCAATCCTTCGAAAATTAATGACAATGCTTTTGTTGATCCTCCGGAGGATTTGGAGATCTCACCTACCTTCAATATTGCGGACTTGTACGAATATCATGAACCGACGCTGGAGGAGAACTCGGGATCAAGTTCTTTTGAAGTGGAGGGGACTGATGTAGAACAGGTAGCAAACGCATTCTTGGCTCGAATAGATCAGAGGAAGGAACCAAAAAGAAGAAGGCAAGATTTAGCATCGTCGGGCACCTGATAATCCGCCAGGGAGTCCAGAGACCCTCTGGACCATTTTAATCAATATCGGTCGCCCGACCTAACCATCATTGGGTGCTCGATCATTGTCGGTCGCTCGACAGGACCAATATTGGGCACCCAAAAGACTATTTGGAGAGTGTCGGTCGCCTGACAACACTTCATCAGGCACCCGACAGTGCGCGATAGGCATTTGCAGATTTGCGTGGAAATTTCCATTTTTAACAGATTTTTTTTTTCCATATCTTTCTAGGACTCTTTACTTACGTGGTTTTCTAGGGTTTGTTTAGTCTATTTAAACTCATTTAATTTCGTTGTTAAGAATTTATCTCTGATTTATTATTCAATAAAACTTTGGTTTTTTTTTTTTTTCTTTCTCTCGTGGATTCGAGAATTCTTCCCTCGTGGATTCAAGGAAGTCCGGAGGCTCTATGGATTCGGAGTAGTTATCCAGTAAGGGAGACGGTGATCAACCTTACCACGTTTACGCCTGCGTCAAGATCCTACCAAGTGGATATTTCACAATGTGATTAAATCATGGAGTCAAACTCCACATCTCTTAAAATTGTTTGATGCTCTATCTTGAGAGTGCCACTGTTAGAGGGGTGCACATGCCGTGTTTGGTTTTAATGTTAAAATAACTGCTCACTATTTTCCACCAGTCGCCATATAGTTAAGGTCATCTTTAATAATGTGTGACATGTGCTATATGCTATGCTAGATAAATGGTGCCGTGGAGTGGGAAAGAATACTGACTGGTTTGATGAAGCTCCTTTGCACTGTCTTTCACATCTCCCTTCCTCTGAATTTTCTCAATTAAATCTCTTACCTGAATTTTGAGTTAATGTTTTTGATTCTTTTCCACCATATTTATCAGCAGTCTAAAAGAAATGATCAATGGTTATGTGTTGAAATATGTAGGGCCATAATATTGTCCTGATCTCCAACCATCAAACTGAAGCAGATCCGGCGGTTATTGCATTATTGCTTGAGACAAGAAATCCCCATCTTGCTGAGAAGTTGGTAGGCCAATTTGTTCAATGTTGTGCTTGTGAACGGAAGTGTAATCATGTTGAGTGGGTTTGACTGATCAAATATCGTGGTTTGCGAAACAGACCTATGTTGCGGGAGATAGGGTTGTGACAGATCCCGTTTGCAAGCCCTACAGCATGGGAAGGTGCTTGCGATGCCTTGTGATACATAATGGAAAATTTGTTTTGTTACTTTTTGAACACTTAGAATTTCTGGTTTTCTTATATATTTAAATCTTGTGTCATACCAGAAATCTTCTTTGCGTATACTCGAAAAATCATATGCATGACATTCCTGAGCTTACCGAGATGAAAAAAAGAGCAAATACCCGGAGTCTGAAAGAGATGGCTTTGCTTTTAAGGTATGTTGGGTGTGCTTTCTTTTGCTCATGATTATGGATTTAGAGAATCAGACTTTGATTTTCCAGTTTGATGCTGCTAGTCAGTTGGGTTTACATATATATCCAACTTAATTGTCACTTATTCTTAATTAATGATATGCTCCACCTATCTCAACCTTTTATTTCACGTCATAACCCATTGGATTGGTACTCAGTCAATGGTATGCTTTCAGTCACCTCTTTAGGCAAAACCTCATTTTAAATCTGTCTTCCTTTCACAAAATCACCTGGAAATCCACTCGCCAATTTTCATGAAATCCCTAATGTTCATCACATCGTGACGTTCAGGATAAAAACAGTAGCCAGATACATCGAGTGATCAACATATTGCGAAACTCGAGCCTTGTTTATCTCAAAGTTGAAATCTTCTTCTTTTCTCTCAGATTAGAATCTGCTCCCACCTCTATCCTCTGTTGTCAATCTTCTCCAGCAAGAAGGGCATCACCTGCTCCAAAATGAAAAAACTTCAAACTATCCAAACAGAGGATACATCTTTCTTCTTCTTCTTCTCTATTTTTTCTTTCTTTCTTTCTTTCTTTCTTTCTTTCTGAGAGGCAACAAAATTATTATTGAAAAACTTGCCAGAAGGCAGGGAAAGAATACAACATAGCGCAATGCTAACAACCCACAAAGGAAGTGATAGAAGCAGCTTTAGCTGCATTGACATAGGGGGCCCAACTCTTGACAAGACCCTCAATTATACATATCACTCTTTCCACCAAGGTCCCGCCATTCCTGAAGCAGTGCTTGTTCCTCTCCTTCTAAATTGCCCAAAAGATGGCCATAATGAGGAGCCTTCAAGCTATTTTCTCAGCTTTCCCACCACATCCTCCATGCCATGCCCATAGGAGGACATCAATGGATTCTGGCATGACCCAAGATATCTGAAACATAGCCAAGAACGACTCCCACACCTTGCAGGTGAAAGGACAATGAATGAACAGGTGATCGATTGACTCTGTGTCCGCCATACATAGCATACAATTCACTCCTTGCTGCTGCCACCATACATTCAATCCATCAGTGTTTGCAATATCGATATCGTACATTGTATGACACTCTTGGGATACGGAAACGTTGGAAAATATTGCATTTATCTTGTAATGTACTGTAGTCAGATGGAAACATTGGGGAAACTTTAAGAAAATGGGGAAATTTTTAGTGACACTTCAGGATATGTTAAATGGCAAATGATTACGTTTAACTCAGAACATAATAAAAATACTGGATAATAATTTTCCATTGTTTAAGGGACAAAACTATGAGCTATCGACCATAAGTGATGCAATTATATCCAAAATGAGTCGTATCATTCAAATGTCATAAAATACATGCAATAAAACACAAATAATACAGGCAAAAAATTAAGAACCAAAAATAGACATTGATTTCAGATATAAATGAAGTTGCGAACTAGCTTGAAGGCAGCGGCCCTATCCATACTGGTGTTACCATCGGTGTTACCTAGACACATGCAACAAGAGCCAAGTGCCAAAGTGTCCTAAAGTGTCCAACACGGCAAACTGAAAACATCTAGGCGTGGGGACACTTCCGAATAAAATTAAATAAAACAATGAATAAAAACAAAGGAAATTAGAAAGAATACTCACATAGTTCCAATAGAAAGAAATTACTAGTAGTTTAAACTAACAAATAATTAGCTAACAAAACATAAGAAATCGTGGATGTTAAAATATTAGAATTTAGAACAAAAACAAAGGAACAAAAGAACAAAAAGAAGAACAAAAGCAAGAGAGGTTGCTTGAGGGATAGAAGAAGAGATTTTGGCTGGGCAAAATAAATTTACATAACAAAAAAAAATCAAGGAAGGTGAAATGAAATCTTTGTGTGGAAAAATAAAGTTTGGACACCTTGTGAAGTTTCCAACACATGGCACTTACGATGACATCACTAGGACACTTTGTCCTTGCAAATTTCACCTCACGTAAAAGTGTCCCAACTCGTGGCACTTTTGATGACATCAATAGGACACTTTCTCCTTACAAAATTTTAAGTGTTGCGTCGTGTCTAGGGTGTCCAAGTTTCCCCAATTGGCGGCACGGAAAAATCCTAGAAAGTAAAGTGTGTACGTAATATTGGTGGCCATAATACTATTTACTCTACATAACTGCAGTACTATCCCCAACTCATGAGGTTATGATGCCATGCTATTTACTCTCTAAGACGCCATGCTATGTACTCTCTGAGATCAATGGTACTCAAACTTAGCAATGTCACTACTATGCCTATGAGTAGTGGTACCAAGGAGTCAAACTATCACTGTCACTTCTAGTGGCACTGGCTGTGACTGTGGTTGGACCATACCCATATCTGTATCCTAGATACATCTGTTCATAGGCATGCACCTATTCATATCTGCAGGTGTACTCATGTTCGGATTTCCCCAATTTCTTTCATTTTTTCATGTTCAAAATTGAAGTTACTTGAAATCCATGTGAATTCATGAAGCCATGCATTGTTGGAGGTTTCTACTTGCCTTCTTGCCAATCTATTAAAAACAAGAAAAAAAAGAAGAAGAGAGTTTAAACTAACTTTTCTTGCCTCTGGTGTTCCAGCCAGAATCTGCTCTCTGATCGTGATTCCTCCGTCAAATTTGTGTTTTGAATTGAAACAATCTGACTGGATTTGTTAAAACACACCATGAAACACTGGGAAAAAATGGTCTAGAAGGCTTTTTTTTTATTTTTTTATTTTTTTTTAAATTCTAGATTTTATGTTATCATTGTGTCACTCTTAAACAACTGAACCAGTTATGATATATGGTGATAATGATATTATTGCGATATGTTCGCAGATATTGATAATGATACCGTCAATTCCATGTAATTTTCATATTCCCCCACAGTTTCACATCGTTGAACAACGATACTGGAAGTTTCGGTGGATACTTGTGATGTATAGATCAGAGAAAGCTGTCCTCCAACACCCAACCAACAACTATCATATCATTGGAGAAAGCTGTCCTTCTCTCCACTACCAAGTTTACTAAGCCACTGTTGCGAAAAATCTAGTCTTGCTCAATTACCTTATGATGTATCCAAGTCATCAGGTCATCTAATCAAGGCTAGTATTTGTCCATTTTGATGGCTGGTTATGGTATTAATCCCATTTAAGGGTGCAGATTTATGCCCATATCAAGCCTATCCAAGGGTCTGTATTACAGCCTATCCAATGTCTGGACAACCAGTAAGGCCCGTTCAATGATCTAGACTGCAGATTTGGCCCATCCATGCCTCTAGATTGGACCAGATCAATGGTCTGTTCGGATCAGGACCCACAAATCGAATCAGATGGCCCTGATGGACAATCGGTTGAACTGTGGGGCCCTCAAGCCCAACCGTAGATATCTTTAGCCTATATGCACAAACTATAGAAGGGGTGTACTAGTTGCATGAAACAAAGCATTCCCAAGCATTTGCTTGGTGTATAGAGAGAGATTTATGTTTTGGACTATAATTTCTTCTTTCATTTTCTTATGTTCTGGTCAATTCCTTGACTTGTGCTATATCACTTTGGCTGTTGCTACATCAAATAAACCGTTTCCTGTACTATGACAAATTGACAATAGTTAATTGCAAATGTAGCTACATCTCACTTCTTTCCTAGAATGCTAAACCTTCTTTTTCAAGACCTTATGAGACACTTCTGTTTTTCCCAAGTCTGGTTTATTTGTGTCTTTTAAAACAAGAGAGTAGATGTCATTCAGAAGCAGTTGTTTGCTAACTTGTGGAATTGAAGTGATTTGTTTATCTTATCTTTCCGATTCTAGAGGGTTTAGGGTTTTATTGCGATGTTGAAGCGGTCTTGCTTTTCTATTTCTTCTTCAAGAGTTTATTGTTACTTGTTGCTAGCATTTAGTAGTCCTTGCAGTTGTCAACTTAATTACTCTGGTTCTTGTGTCAAGTGTCTTTTGCTTCATTTGCAGCTTCGTTCTTTCTCCAGTTGGAGAGCTTTGGATTGGTTTCTTGTTGTCTTTTTGCTTTCCCTTCATTTCAAGGTTGAAAACATCATTTGGCATCTTCATTGTGACATAGATTCTGCTTCTTACGTACATGGCTTGAACTGCATTAAGCGTTATGATATTTAATTTTGCACAGTCATTACTAATTTACCATACTCTTCACCATGTGGTTATCTGACTTAGCCTAACTGGATGTAGGGCAGGAGCACAAATAATATGGATTGCCCCTAGTGGTGGCAGGGACCGCCCTGATCCTTTGACGGGAGAATTGTATCCAGTAAGTTATTTTTCTTGCATCATTTGTTTTTCTTTTTCATCCCCCTTTTCACGGCAGCTATATTCAACACAAGAATTCCCTTTCTTGTGGTTTATGTTGTTAGAAAGGAATTCTTGGTGCTTTGAGAGCAAGAGTGAGTACTGTCAGGGGTGTGATTTGTATAAGTGTTTCAGAATGTGAGAGAGTGATGTCCTTGATTTTTCAGGTTGGGTAGATCTGTATTGCTTTTGCTTCTTTTCTCCCTTTCTCTTTTTGTTTTGCCTTTGCTTGTTTTTCTGTTTTCTGTTTGTGCTGTTGGCTTAGTAAAGTTATCATCTTTAAATATAAACTCTCTCTCTCAAAAAAAAAAAAAAAAACACAAGAATTCCCTTTTGGGTAACTCCTTAATAATTTTAGGGATTTTTTTTTTCAAAGCCCCCCCCCCCCCCCCCCCCCCCGGTTTTATTTAGGCAGAATCTCCCAAATAAATTGGCACTAGGTTTCAACACCCACATTTTCTATTCCTAGTTAATTCCCCCAACTTCTGTTGAATTGAGCTCATGACTGTCACTCATTTCCGAAAATGACCATATTTAGTGGCAACTATCCATTTTTTTTTTCCAGAAAACATATTCCCACCTTATTAGTGGGCTAGAGCTGTGAGATCATGGTTCTACCCATTTTGAAGGGTGATCCACCTGATTAACCGCTTAGATCTCCCAAAAGTGGCCATAAGCTGATATTCGTTTGATCGGCCCTACCCACCCATTTTTGTGACACATATCTGCTCATTACTTAGTGAGAAAGGCTCTCAAAACAACATGTATCCTCCCTTTATCTCTCTATCCCACATATATCATTAGTTATGTCAATTAATATCCTATTGAAACTCCTCTCTCCCAACATCCGCCGGATTAACTCTCTAGGGAGGGACCCTATTGTAAGCTTTCTCTAAGTCGATAAAAACCATGTCAAGATCCTTCCTCCCACAATATTTCTCCATTAATTTTCTAAGTAGGAAAATAGCTTTAGTGATAGACTTCATTGGCATGAAACCAAACTGATTTTCTAATAGATTTGTCTCATGCCTCAGTCTTTGCTCAATCACTCTTTTCCAGTGTTTCATGGCATGGCTCATCAGTTTAATCCCACGATAGTTAGTGCAACTTTGCATGTCTTCTTTGTTCTTATAAATAGGTACCGTGGTACTTTTTCTCCATTCGTCTGGCATTTTCTTCGATGTTACAATTTTGTTGAGCAACTTTGTCAACGAAAATAACCCAATATCTCCCATATACTTCCAAACCTTGGTATGCTATCTGGTCTAAGGGCCCCATGCACACAAATGAAAATCCGGTCTAGATAGTTGTCTGCTGTCCATTTTTAAAACGTGATTGTTTCTGTCATTGCCCATGGAGGGTAACCCCAATTAGTTGGGATAAGGCTTTAGATGGTGGTGATGATGATGATTATCCATGGAGGACAGTTCATTTTCTACATGGGGTTTTTTCATCACCATACAAAAAAGGCTGACTGGTCATGAGCTCAATTTGATTGAAAGTGGGAAAATAAACAAGTCAATAAAAAAAGTGAGTGCTAGTCCCAATTTATTTTGGTGGTTCTGTCTAATCAAGCAAGCCAAAAAGAGGATGGCTTTTCATAAAACTCCCTTATTTTGTTGGATCTTCTCAAGCTTTCTTTAGCGTGTGATGACTTCTACAGCCTTTTCCTTTCTCTATTCCAAAAAAAAGATATGACGGTGATGTAGATACAGGAGGCTTGAATTTCTTGTATAATGCTAAATATTGAGGGTTGTACAAAGGATTTCTAGATTAGACCTGTCTTCCTTTTATGACGAGTTGTTTTATTATTACATTTCTAGATAAAAAATATTTGAAATAGTTGGAATAAGCATGTCATTATTTTCAACATGGATAGTTGGTATCAAGGATTAGCGTGAGTTCAAATGCACTATTGAATCGAATTGCAATTATTTTTCTAATGGAGTGGAATAATCAGATTGTGGTTTGCTTAGTAAGCATTCATATTGAGGGGTTAGGCTCCACATTGCAATTACTTTACTTTCGAGTAGGACTGGAAAAGAAGCAACTTGATGCGAACACATGATTTAGTGCTAGCATGCAACGTGGAGATTATGAAAGAGTTCATAAAGCAATTCAATTAACAAAAGATGTTAACCCACCACGTAATTAAGAGTAAACAATAGGAAATAAAATCTGATTTAACCTAAATCACATGCGCACATGCTAAGAAATCGCATAAATCAATTAAAACTAGGCCCAATAGAAGGATAGAACTTCCAATTTAGCATAGGCACATTTCTACACTCAAGGGGCTGACTTGTAGGTTTTAAGATTAGCGTTGGGAAGGGAAAAATCTGAAATTTGGGAAATTAGGATTCATGAGTATTGGAGATTTTGGAATTAGGGTTTTTAGAAATTGGGGGAAATAGAAAATTGAGGCTAAATTGGGGAATAGGACAAAATGGTTTAACGGATTTAGGTATTAATAGATGGGAATTAGTGTTTTGGATTTAGGAAAATTAGGGATTTTAGGTTAATTGAAGGATTTGGGGATCTAGGGTTTGAGAATTTGAGGAAATTGGAAGATTTGAGGTTTTAGATGATGGGGTTCAGTTGGGGTTGAAGTCGGATGATGAAAAGTTGAAGAAAAAGATAAATTGGATGGTTTTGGATGGGAAGGGAAGAAAAAAGATGAAGTTTTTGATAAAATAGCTCTTTTTTGGATAGAAAAGAAGAGAGAAGGAAGATGACAGATGGAAGCCTCGCACATTCATTGAATGAGAAAGGAATCACACCACCCAAAGCTCCAAATCACATGGAGTAGTCTTCAAATCACATGAAGAAGAGAAAAAAACACAAAGCTTTTATTTTCAAAATAAAGGCCATTAGGGCTCCACACTTCCCCTCCTCTTTTATACTCTCAAGTGCAGAAATTTACAAAAAGGTGCTCTCAAGAAAGATTTCTTAAGAAAAACTCAAACTAGAAAAAACGTAATATAAAGCTTATAAAAAAAGGTCCAAACTGTAAATAAACTAAATTTTAATAAAAATTAAAACATCTAAGTCCTAAAGTGTCCATGATCGAGGCGGGCCACGATCAAAAGTGGTCAAACGGCCCGATACATGCAATCTAATGGTCCGATCGACACATGCACTCTATCCAACGGTCCAAACTCCTCAAGAATGCAACCCACATGCATCTTCCTAGTGTAGGGTCTTCGAAGATACATCAAATGCATGTGGGGTCTTCAAAACGGTCCACTCGGCCCACTCGTGCCCACGTAGTGGTCGGAAACTAGCACTGATCTCCTCCTCTAGTAGAATCTCAATGGTGCTCTGATGTCCTCATCACAACTGGAGTTTGGCGTCACTTCAATATGAATATGTAAGAACATACTAATTTTAGGATGGAGGACCTTTACTTCTCCAGTTGCGATCTGCTTACTGAAGACACATTGGAAGAGGAATCCAGCCTTCCATTTTTTTTTTCTCTTTCTATTTAAATAAGTGAATGAGGAAGCTATTGTTCCTCATTCATATTGCTCCAATATGGAGTTCTAGATATAGTATGATACAATTAAGTTTGTGTTTGGCTTTTGCCCTTCTTTTCCTTTTTCTCATGACATGAGGAATGCTATAGCATCCTTTGATGGCAATCTTTCACTGTTAGCTTGCTCCTTTTTCAAAGGAAAATGAAAAGGTGTTGGGTCTTTCTTTTTCCATCGTGTCAGAAAGCCTTTAGGGTTATGTGAAGAGCCCCATTGGATGCTCTCTGTTGGCAAAAGAGAAAAACTGAAAGTATTCACATATATCTTGTGATATTTATTGGATTTATTGATCCTGTAGCATTTGTTTATCAAGCTTCTGTCTTTTTTTTTCCTCTCTAGGAGTGATACCTTTCGTTTTATCGTAAGCTTTCTCACATTTATGGTCATGCTATAAGGCAATACATACAGTTAATATGGGGGTAAAAACTTCAATATCTAGATGTACAATGTGATGCTTTATCTCCATCTGCCTAGGTAAGATTGTGAGATGGTTGAAGTTGTTTGTAAAGAAACGTGATAATCTTTTGTTCATTTGTATGCCATAGAGTTGATTCTCCCATCATGAAGCATACATAGAACAATTGTCATGTGCCACAAGTTGACTGTTGGAGAGCTTGTCCTTCGTTTCTTTTATAGCCCATTTGTTGCACAAAAAGCCAATGAAATTAAAGACAAGGTGGTCCAACTACAGGGCAATAGAGGAGAGATTTCTCTCAAAATAGTTAAAAAATGTGTTTTCTTACATATTCTCTTCTGGGTACGACTGGACAACGCTTTAATGTACATGTGCGTGCTAATATGACTTGTGTCAATGTGCTAAGGTCCACTGTCCATCTTGAAGTGTTCCACACACACGTGCCACACGTGCTAGTGTAACAATGTCCACCTATGCCACATGTGCCATGTGCCATTGTTCATCTTCAACCACCCAACATGTGTCACCGTGAATCTTCAAGTGCCCACATGTGCCACAATTCACCTAGGCATGCCTCATATGTGCCAATATGCTTGTGCCTATCCACCCATCCTATTCCAGGGTGTCAGATAAACAACATAGATAACATTAAAAGCCCATCCAGGATATATGTGTCTAGCAAGGCCTGCCAGGATAGATGTGTCCAGGCCATGGTTTAAAAAAAATGGTTACACTACGGCTGTCTTGATCCCCACCGTTACACGTTAGGAGGGGTGAATTGGTTGACTGGAGAAAAAAGCACGGCACTGGTCTATATTGGTCAATACAAGCCGTATTGCCACCGTTGTGGGGGTCAATACACCTGTTATTGGGCGACACCGCCATAAAGGCTTCCTTTTTCTTCTCTGGTTATCATATTTTTTCACTTTCTTCGTTGTTTCAACCCTAGAGGAAGATCATAAACTTATTTTAGACAAGATCTAGGTCTGTTTTGGGAAATAAAACACCGGATTTGAGTGGGATAATTGGATTTGATAATCAGAGCAGAACAGACTATTTTGGGGAAATTCGGGAAAATGGGTAATCCATCATCCCCACCCTTTTTCATTCTCTTTGTTATATTTCAATGAAATGGGCCATAGTCCACCAAATCATGTTTGATTTGTGTTTAATTGATTGTCTTTCAATAGTTTAAGTCGACAAACAACATTCTTATCAAAGAATGGTTCGGTACACTATTGATCACATGTTAAAAATTCATAGAATGATATATTTTGGTATTTTACATATTTCCCTATTTTCCCAATTAATTTTCAAGATATTTTGGTAGAAAAGAAAACCCCGCTGATATAGGCCTGCATCGTCCAAGACACTTCGTATCATTTCGTTTTTAGGCTTGGCCGATATGCCCATCGGTACTGTTATTCAAAACCTTGTTCTAGATAGGCTTGTCCAGGATAGAACCTTTGCTGCTACCAAGGGGGCCCGTAATGTGAATCTTTGGTTATCGTTGTGTTATTGGAAATAGAACTCAAATACATCTTAGTAGTTCTATTTCAACTTTTAATTTTTTTTCCTTTAAATGTCTTAAATTTTTTTTTTTCCCTTTTATGATAATGTCATATTTCATTGGAACTATTGAAAGGTCCAACATTTATAATGCTCATACTCTTTAGTTTGTTTGTTCTAGTAATAGACTACATGAATCCTCTTCCGCCATTTCACTCTACATAGTAATGTATGTACTGCATGTTTGATTTTCTGTTGCCATGATGCTATTGTTTCTGGTGGTTACTGATAAAAGGGGGCCAGGCACCCTTCGATGCATCCGCAGTTGACAACATAAGGAGGCTTTCAGATCATTCAGGTGTTCCAGGGCATATATACCCTTTAGCACTGTTATGCTATGATATCATGCCACCGCCACCCCAGGTATGCTCATATCTAATAACTGTCGTTGTCTTGCAGTTGCTTCATTTTCCTCAGGATGCAATCTTTCTTTCTTTCTTTTTATTTTTATTTTTTTATAGGTGGAGAAACAAATCGGTGAGCGAAGAATGATTTCTTACCATGGAGTTGGGTTATCTGTGGCTCCAGAAATGAGCTTCAATGAAATTGCTGCCGGTATTGAAAACTCTGAAGAGGTTGGTTTTATTTGTTGACTAAAATTTATTTGCACAAAATTACCTAGGTTACAATGATTGCCTTCATCTTGGACTTCATAATTCATGACTCCATATGATAATACAGGTATGAGTGTGCCCATGTGTCATTTGCTGGGTTTTGTAAATTGATGTCAATGTATCCAACGAGGCCATTAGGAATGGTCCATTAATTAACAATAATTCCATTACTATGATTGCCTTTATCTCGGGCTTCATTGTTTATGACATCATCTTGCTGATACAGGTGTAAATGTGTTAGTGTGTATTCATTTGCTTGGTTTTGCAAGTTGGTGTCAATGCGTCCAATGATATCAATGGGAATGGTCTATTAATTTGCAGTAATTCCGTTACTGTGATTAACTGCTTGGACACATCATAGTTACTGAAGCCATCTTGCTGGGTCAGCTATAAGTATTTCTGTGTATTTATTTGATTGGTTTTGCAAATTCGCGTATTCAACTAGACCAGTAGGAATGGTCTATTAAATTTACAATAATTTCATTACTGATTTGCAGAATTTGATTGACAAAATCGGTCAATCAAATCTGTATACTCTAATTTAATTGCGGATCTACACTTGATAATATATTATTGTTGGCCAGTCTTGTCATTTCAAGGAATAATGTGATCCTTGCCAGAAAGACGTAGACTGTCTCGGGTCTTGAGGCTGCTAGTGGGTCCCATTTATCAGTGAACCAGACTGTTGATCTGATGGACCCCACCATGTTTTGACCATGCTCCAAACTTCTCTAATATTAGAAGATCCCATCTATCCACTCTTAGGCCATATTTCCATTAAATGTGAACCATCTTTGTGATTCTTTTGTAAATGTCTATATGCTGGCCACTGGTGGAACGGTTTTGGATTCTTTGATTACTGAGATTTCTGGTGCATAGTTTACCCATGGTGTGGCTCCTCGTCTGTATCTGTGGACCCATGAACCTCACTCGTTATCGACTCAGGGCCTGAGGATACTCTACATATCCCCAAGTTGAGGATCATATAATTCCACAATATCATACGTAGATAGCTCAAATGTGATGAATGATCACAGACATTTCACATTTTTTATTAGTTACATTAGGATGGCAGTACTTGTTGATTGTAATCCATCTATGTAAGAGACTATTAGATAGTGCTTGGTTGTAATCAACCTATGCATTGCACCTATGGGAGTTTTGTGCTCTCACTGCCTGTTGCAGCCCAGGTAAAGGAGGGTTGCTTAGGTTGTCAGAATGGAATGGCAGAACAGGATTCATGTAGCCAACCCATTTAATTGGGATAAGGCTTAGATGATGATGATCTAGGGCTGGCAATGGGTCGGGTTGACCCATGGGCCAACCAACCCAACCCACTTCAAAGTAGGCTCAGCTGAGTTTGTTGGGTTTCTGATCAGGCTTGGGGTCAGAAAATGCAGCCCATTTGAGTATTTGGGTTGGGCTTGAGTTGACCCTGGCCAGACCCTGCCCGTCCATAATGTATCATTTATACAAACAAAAATGATGATGGTGGAACAGGAATCATGTAGCCGGCCTAATTAATTGTGATAAGGCTTAGATGATAGTGATGGTGGTGGTGGTGGTGATGACAAAAATAAGTTTTGTACACTAACTGTGTGCTTGCTGTAGCCTGTAGTGGTAGTGATTTGTGGACGTTGCAAGAGGTCTTGGATTTGAGCCACTTCCCAAATGTAATTTTTTGGAAGTAGGGTGGGTCGGGTCGGGTCAAACTGGGCGAGGCTCGGGCTTAAGAATCTCCTCACTTGTTTGGCCCTGGTCATCACATTTTGGGTAGCAGATCAGGTTTGGGCCTGGATTCTTGGTGTGCTTAGTAAATGGTTCAGGCTCAGGCTGATGCTGACGGACTAGATCTCAGTGCTGAAGTTATTGCCATGCCTAGTTGCATTGTTGGAGTATAACCAACCACACATTCTCAAAGATACATGCATACACAACTTTTGTCATGTTTTATAGTTCTAAGTGGGACCATCTGCTCTGTCTTGCAGGCAAAAGTGGTTTTTTCACAGTCTTTGTTTGATTCAGTAACTGAGCAATACAAAGTGCTTAAATCTGCAATATATGGCAATCAAGGAATTGAAGCATCAAACTCTATTATCTCTCTCTCTCAGCCATGGCAACCATCACCTGAGTAGTTTTCTCATTGGTCTCCCCTTTACCGTCAGGTATTGCTCTTGCATGGTTATTTGAACAAGTTTTTGAAGATGAAAGTCATAGGAATTGATTCTAGATTAAAATAGTATCAGGTTTCTAGGATTTTGTAGGTTCGTATGTTTCCTCAGTTAGACTTGGTGCTAGTTGAACAGCCTCTTTCCTTTTCAATGATTAATTTCTGACACTGTAACTAAGCATTCCATTTATATCATTGTATGTGCATCATAATTTACTTAATTGCCTGAGGTGCTGGTAATTTTTTTTAACACAATCTTATCTGAAGAATATAATGTTATTAGTTTGCTAATCATTTTATTTTGCCGTCTCCAAATGTGGACCTCAACGTTTAGCGCATGTTTTGATCTGCTATCGGATTTGATTGCTAGTATTCCTCTAGGGTGCATTTGGTTGCACCAAACGTCATGAAATTTCATGATATTGTGCACCAAATTAGACTGTTTAATCGTGAAATATCATAACATTTCATGAAACTTGTTGCAGCCACACAGGCACACCTAATGAAGTGGAAAATAACTAAATTGCAATTTCCTTGGTGTTCATATTGAGGCTCTGGGCTTCAAATTTCAAGTATGTTACTTCCTAGTTGGCCTTGAAAGAAAGTTATTTTGATGGCTTCTTCCTCATTATGAATACCGGGAAACATAATTAGATTTTATATTTAGGGTGCATTTGATTTTACAAAATAGCATGAGATTTCATGATTAATCAGTCTAATTTGATGCAAAATACCATCAATTTTTATGATATTTCCTGATTAATCAGTCAAATTTGGTGCAAAATATCACGAAATTTCATGATATTTGGGGTCCCACCAATTGCGTTGTTGATTAAACTGGATGTTTGCAATTCAGTTCTTTGTCCATCCAAATACACCTCTGTTATTGGGAAAATGAAACAACAAAAGCATGAAGATTGTAGTGCAAATGCTGCCAGCTAACTGGGTGAAGCCATTTCATTGGTGCCTCCATCATTAGGCATTACAACACACAAAGCCAGTCATTTTCCTGTCATCATGGGATCTTGAACTAAATTTTATGTACTTTTCACCCCAAAGGATGTTATCAAGTAAAGATGAAGAAAATCATCGGTCCTAATCCATCAGAATGTGAAGTGTTCTGTTGTGTCTAGTGGGTACATTTCGGGCCCCTGGTTAGCTGAACAGAACGTCAAACTGACAGGAACCGCTATGGATGGTGGACACCCTAAAATATCCAAGGATCTGAACTTCCTTGTCATCTAATATGTGAACATTTTCTGGACTGTTGCTGTATCTTTTCTTAACCGTGTATGCCTGGGTCCCTGATCAGAGGGTAGGATCTTCCAAGTTTGGGACATTTTCCTAGTGTCTCCCATCCATGGTGGGACCGACCAGTAAATGGTTAGTATCACCAAACAGTAGATCCTACTTGGATTAAATGGACATCAGGAAACTATTCACATTCTGATGCATCAGGACCTCGTTATTTGTCGAATATGAATGATTTTATCTAAGATCGTTATGTGACATCAAGTGATCTTTTTTCGCATGTTTCTGTGGGCTTTTTATTTTTCTCATGGATCTTCATGCAAAATCTGAGTTTCATTGGTGTAAACTAATTCAAGGGCATATGCTTAATCAGTGGATGGATTATATTTTCTTTACATAAGTGGCTGCAAACTAGAAGTTTCTTTCTTTGATTAATTGGAATCTTTTGGATTTGTGTAAAGAACCCAGCACTGTTTGCAGTTGCACACAGCTCATCTCAAGGAATGAGGACTGCAGAGAGTTCATATTATGAGAGAGTGATTTGATATACAAATTCTTTTTATTATTAGTTCTAAGATGAAATATCTGTGTGCCCCATTCCAGGTTTAGGTGGCTTTTCACTGGCTTTGTATAATTCAGTAACCAACCACGATCCATGCGCTTCGATCTGCTATACGCGGCAATAAAGGACTTAATGTGGTGGACTCTGTTACTGCTCTATCACAACCAACGCTGTATCCCCTGCTGCTCTCGTGGTGGTTCAGCCCAGTTCTTTCTGAAGTATTGTTCTTTCCTTTCATTCTTCCTGAAGATGTAATTCATAAGAAATTCCTTCCTGATTAGAACTATATTCAGAATTTCAAGGGTACCTTCCTGCTGTACAGATCATTTTACACTGTTCAATTACATAAGTTGTTTTAGTGAATTTTCTTGGCTCGGATGATGATGTCATTAGCTTGCATTTTTTTTTTTTTCCCTTGTTGAGATTTCCAGTCATTAAGAGCACCCCATTAACATTTCAGGAAATGGGTGAAATGGTAGAGATATGAGCAGATGACCTAATAATCAGATTCCATTTGAATTTGCTCCAATCCAATGGATCAATGATAATCGGATCCATTGGATCAAATTTGGGTCACGAAAACAGGATCTGCTTATAATTGGATTGGCTTCAGATCTACCCCGTTTCCATTGAATAAAGATCCCATTGGACATCTCTACCATGTATATTGTCAGGGATTTGAAAAGTTGTGAGGGTACTTGTGTAAAAAAAATAAAAAATAAAAAGAGAAGAAAATTGCATTAGCAGTTTATTCAGATCGGGTTTGGATCTTATTTATACTTCATCAGATCAGACTGAATCCGCTCTGTTTAAGCCCTAATGGAAACAACTGAAAACTATATTTATTATTTGGGGTGGGAGGTTTCCTGGGGAACTTGTTCCTTCTGTCCCATCAGGTGGTGTTCCAGACCCTTCACCTAGGTTTCATTGTGAATGGCTTATGTGGTGGAATCCGCGCTGATTAGTGATCCTCATCGTCCATACATGCATTGAAATGTCAACCAGTGTTCTAACTCATCTTCCTACAGCAGTATGAATCGGTGTCATATTTCATGAAAGGCCCGGATGCGTGACTCGATAGGATCTGATGGCATCTACGTGATCAGTCAAATATGGATGGCTTATTATGTCCAGCGGTCTGCCTAACTATTACTAGAGGGGAAATGATCTATTTACCCCCCCTAATCCAATGGTTAGGATGGCCCTCGGACATAACTGACATTTTCGATTATCTAGAGGTAGCCTTACTGAACAAAGGGTATTATTCATCTTTTGATTCTCTGAGGAATTCTCTGGGTTAAAGGATGTTTTTACCATGGCATGCTTCCTTTCTTATGAATGGAGGGGTGGTGAGGATTGAGGAGTTCGGGTATGATAGGATATATGCCAATCTTATTTGATCTGTATTTCCATCATTTTTTTATCTTGAACTCAAATTTAAAATTTAAGCCTCAAGAGAATGAAACGAGGGACATCTTTTGAAGGAAATATGTGGGGCCCACCAGTAATGGTTGCCCACATGTGGGTCCCATTGGCCCACCTCCAACACGGCTACATCTCCATCACATCTCACGCCAAATATTGGGATATTTTATGTGTTGCCTCAAACCTCGCTTTTTTTATGTTATCTTGTTAACAAATCAGGGAGAAGGAATTTTCGAATGGCAAGCGTCTTCAAATCTTGACCTATCTTTTGCACTAACTGCTACCACTGAATCAATTGGCAAAAATAATTTCAAGGACAGGAAAAAAAAAAAAAAGGAAAAAAAGAAAAGAAAGAAAAGAGACGAAAACTACTGCTTTGCTTGGGATAAAGATACAATGCTGAGTTATATTTTGTATTTTTGCTCTAAAGGTTCCATTTTTGTACAAATGCCTGTTTCTTTTCAAGAATGCAACGACTCCAATAAGCAGTTGATTAGGACTGGGGACCTATAATCCAAGTTTAATAGTTTAATACTACTCATCGACAAAAGTAGGTGGTACTTTTCACACTGCTCCTCTATTGAGAAATGGTCATTTACAATTGTTCTGCATGAACTTAACATTCGGATGCTCTTTTTTTTTTTTTTCCACTGATCTTTTACTCGTGAATAACATCCGAGCCATGCAAAAGGTTGGCCACATCATAAAGATAACACAGGACAAGAACTAGGTTGGTCTAGTCATCAGGTGGGCTACATTGAAATCAATCTACTCCAATCATCAGGCAATCTACACCATTAAACTCAATTCATCGCTGTTATTCTCATTCGACATATGTGTGACCCATCTGATGAGTGCATTATTCCAATTATCTGCACCTGATCTTTCATGGTATAGTCCACTTTTTCTTGGATCAGAAATTCCAATAAAAATGTTGTGCGTGATCATTTCTCCTCCATACCTGTAGCCTTTCTTGAAATTCTCTTGTTCAGTGTGGAATTCGGTGTTGTTTCTAGAGAAAATAAGAAAAGAAGAAGAAGAAGATGATCATCATCTAAGCCTTATCCCAAGTAATTGGGTTCAGGTAACATGAATCCCATTCAGTCATGGACTATATCTTCAGTTAAGCCAAAGCAAAAAAAAAAATAATAAGAAAGAAGAAGATAAGAAGCTATTTTGGATAGAATGGGAGGCAATGTTTGCACCCATCCTATTTGATGGCCTGCCCTTCTTATTTATTTATTTATTATTTTTTTTCTATAACTTTTAATAGCATGGAATCACCCTTGACTTAGGCGAGCAAGTAGGGACTTGACTCTTAGACCAGATGAGTCGGTCAGAGTCTCAAAGTCTTTTAACGATGATTACAATCTGAGATTATTACTAGGGAAGCAAGCCATGAATTTCATGGTTCCCTGACTTTGATTTATTTGTTTTCAAATGGGTTAGGTCGTTTTCTTCATTTTTCGAGAAGCTTTCAGTCAATTCAGAAAATTCCATGTCCTTTCTACTCTACCTGCCCATCACGGCAAGGTGGAAGGCCAGAGCAGTTCCATGTCTGGGTAATGGGCTACAGAGCTAAATCCTTGCCCCATAACTATAAGGCGTTTGGCTTGGGATCTGACGCGCCAGATCTACAAAGCTAGGTTCAGCGACATGAAAACCCAGCCGTGCAGTGGCCCAGTAAATACTTTGCCAGGACATGAACTGAAAAATGAGGGAGATCCAAAACTCAAGTGGGCCACACAACGGAAACAATGAGAATATGGACGTTGGAGATTGGGACGCCGACTCCCGTCTCACGGTTACATCATCATGGGTCCATCACTAAACGCATCACTCGTGTAAACTTTTCACATGTTTGGAAGATCTGAACCGTTCATAAGGTGGTTCCTATGGTCAATATTCATGATCCAAAACTTCAGTCCGGTTCATTTATCATGTGGCTGTGGCCTGTGGGCATTGGATACACTGAGAAATCCCTAGATAAGCATATTCAAGGGTCCACGTTCAACACGCATATCGTATGATGAGTGGGCAGGTCTGATTTTTTTATCATTAGTTGCATGCACAGGGTGTACCGTCTGATGATCGTGCCAGATCAGGCACATGCTTCATGTGCACACGTGTGGTGTGCTGTTTGGCGCTTGACAATGTTGGGAGCGGATTAGGTGAGGACCCGGATCCACCGAGGGACTGTGGGGCTCACAGTGATGTATGTGTCTTGAATCCACACCGTACAACCGTTTTGAAAGCTCATTTTAGGGCATGATGCCAAAAATGAAGCTGACTCAAATCTTAGGTGGACCACACCACAGAAACAGTCATGATTGAATCTCTACCATTGAAAACTTCATGGATTTCACCGGAACGCTTATTTGCCATCCAACCTGTTGATAAGGTCACAAACACCTAGATGAAGAGACCACATAAATATCATCTTGATCCAAACCTTTTGTGGCACACAGGGAGTTTTTAATGGTCAATCCACCACTGTTTCCTATACTATGGCCCATCTGAAATTTAGAACTGCTTCATTTCTTGGATCATGCCTAAGATGAACTTTCAATACGGATGGACGGCGTGGATATAATCACATACATCACAATGAGTATTCGTTGGAGAGCGGATTAGGTGAGACCCGGCCTCACCTAAGAAGGTGCGGCCCTTACCGTGGGTTCACCGTGGGGCCACGTTGATGTATGTAATATCTATCCATGCCGTCCATCCGTTTTTTCAGATCATTTTATTGAATTTTCCAAAAAAAACTGAAGCAGATCCAATAATCAGGTGGGCCATACCATAAGAAACAGTGGTGATTGGCCATTAATGGGCCACAGAAGTTTTGGATTAATCTTACATCAAGGTGGTCTCACCTAATCCGCTCTCCACTCGTTGTCGGTTGCCGGTTGCCGGTTGCCGGTCGGTCAGCTTTTAATCAGAGAGAGAAAAACTTTATACTCTGGCCGTGTTGATGGATGATACTAAGGCATCTATATGTTACTTAGGAAACGAGTACGTTGCATACAAGTAGTCAAATTAAGCTGTCCAAATTACGGTACTTATTATTGATGGATCATATAACAAAAATTAAGTTTATACGAATATCTAAATATCGGATTGGTGGACATTTATTGGACGGTTAAAATTGAAAAGATCCAACGGTTCAATTTCCCAATGTAAACTTCAATTAAACCGAAATTTCCCAATGTAAACTTCAATTTTTGACCAAAATTTCTAAGTAAACCTTCAAAACTTTAATTTTCATTTCTAAACTTATGGGCTTTTTTTCAGACGAATTTTCTTCATTTTTCTTGTTGAGAAAATTTATCTTCTTCTTCATTTCCTTCCTGAAAAAAGTTATTCTTCATTTTTCTTTCTGAAAAAACCCATCACCTTCTTCATTTTCTTCTTGAAAAAATCATCTTTTTCTTCATTTCTCTTCTTGGAAAAATCCATCTTCTTCGATGAATCTTCTTTATACTCGTTAAATATTCAACAAGCAACAAGTACGTTGTAATATTCAATGAGTACCCATTGAATGTTTTTTGTACTCATTGAATTGTAACTAACTGTTACAAATTTTAACTATACCAGAGTTTATTCTAACGAATACATTCAAATTCAACGAGTGTTTGTTGAATGTTCTTTGTCAACAAGCACATTGTAATATTCGACGAGCACCCATTAAATTTTTTTTATATTTGTTGAATTTACTAAACACTACGAATTTTAACTATAGCCATAGAATATTCAACGAGTATTGAATGAGTAAGCTTTAAATTTGTAAAGTGCACTTAGGGCTGTTCAAAAAACCGACCCAACCGATAAAACCGACCGAATCGGACCGAACCGATCGATTTCGGTCGGTTTTCGAATCTATTTCGGGTCGGGTCGATTTTTTAATATAAAAAACCGAGAGTGTCGGTTCGGTTGTTGGTTTGTAAAAATTATAAACCGTTTTCAACCGAACCGAACCGATATATATGTGTGTGTATGTGTGTGTGTGTGTGTGAGAGAGAGAGAGAGAGAGAGAGAGAGAGGTTGAGGTTGGCCCCACTTCAATATTTACATGAAATCCACTCTAACCAGTAAGGGTGCCACCCCAAGTTAGGCCCAAGACTGAAATATCATCTTTATCTGTAATTCAAGTGGGCAACACCAAGAAAAAGAGTTTGGAGGGTAATGTGGCCTGTACACTATTTCCAATTGTGTGGTCCGCCTGTATCAAAGATGACGCTGGTTTTTCATATTTAGGCCTAAAATTGGGTTAGTCACCTGCTAGTTGGAGTGGATTTTTAAAATGCATGATAGTGGGGCCTATTTAAACTACATTACCAATTACCTGATGTCAAGTAAAAGAATTTTACGTAGACACCGACTTTGCAGCACAGTGAGGGTGCGAATTAGGGTAACAGTTCAGTGGGTGTTAACCTAACTATGTGGAACCACCTTGATGTATGTTTTGTATATCCATTCCATTCATCTGTTTTCATCTATCGTTTTAGGACATGGTTCCAAACCTTGAGAAGATCCAAATCTCAAGTAAACAATACCATTGGAAACAATGATGAATAACTATTAGAAGTATTTTATGGGCCACAAAAGTTTTAGATTGAGGCCCAAACCGATAAAACCGACAAAACCGAACCGACCCGAGTTTATCCGGTTCGGTTCGGTTGGTGATGATTCATCGGTTCGGTTCAGTTGTTAAATATTCAAAACCGACTAAGTCGGTTCGGTTGGATATTTTCCCTCAAAACCGAACCGACCGAACCGTGCACTGCCCTAAGTGCACCCATCGAATACTCTATGGCTACGGTTAAAATCCATACCTTTTACTAATTATAATATATGTGTTGAATATTACAACGTACTTGTTGCTCGTTGAATATCCAACAAATATAAAGAAGATTCAACCAATAAAAAATGAAGATGTGTTTTTTCAAGAAAAAAATGAAGAAGATGAGTTTTTTCAAGAAAAAAAAGCGAAGAATATGAGTTTTTTCCGAAAAAATAAAAATAAAAATGAAGAAGATGAATTTTTTCAAAAAGAAAAACAAAGAAGAAGATAGATTTTTTTTCGGAAAAAAACGAAGATAAAGATAAGTTTTTTCAACAAGAAAAATGAAGAAGATTAGTTTTTCGGAAAGAAAAACAAATAAGAAGGGTTTTGAAGGACATTTTTGTCTGAAAAAAGCCCATGCATTTAGAAATAGAAATTAAATTTTTATAAGTTTACTTAGGAATTTTGGTCAAAAATGAGGTTTACAGATGAAAATTTTCCCAAAAGTAAAGGATAGTCATTTGATACTATGGCTTCAGGTGACGCTTGACTGCGCAAACACGTACAAATGGTACACGTGGAGATATTAACTCAAATCAACCGATTGAATTATGGAACCCTCTGGAAATAAGTTATAATATAAAACTTAGATTAGTTAAAAGATCCCAATCGCTGATTCTTGGACACTAGTTTCTTGAATTAACTCCATTGAATATTTTTCATAGTTTGAACCATCCAAAAAGTTAACAAAATAATAGAATTTTGGTGCGTGGTTCATCTAAGCTGGTACCCATAATTTGGATGGTATAGTTGTTGGGGAAAAGACCAGCAACGGAAGCAAAGTCGAATACACAACAATAAATAGAATTAAACAAGCAACACAATGCAATCACACATGCACACAATCAACCATACAGACACAATCCGATTTTACGTGGAAAAACCTTTCACGGGTAAAAAACCACAACACAAAGCAACACCAATTCACTATAATATCAAAAGTTACAAGAGATGGAACCCAAAACCTCGGATCAGAAGCCTACAAGAGAAATCTCAAGCTTTCCAAGAAGAAAACTCCATTCTTAAGCTTTTTCTCTCACTTAGAACCTCTATCAATCTCTTTTCCCGTCTAGGATAGTCCTAATATCGTATTACACTCCTTAAATAAGAGAAAATCGAAATTAAAAATTCCTTGCGCAAAACCATGTAAGAAACTAACTAAAACAAGAAAACTTGTTAGTTGCTATTCATGACCAATTGATGGTCATGGTCGATGACCTTTGTTGCAGTAGATTTGAGTAGATTCCAACAATAGTTTGGATAACTCGTACTTAAAATATATAATTACTGGCCTGCCTGCTTGTAATCCACTAGTCTCTACCAAAGTATCAAAATGTTTTCTTAAAATAAATGCTATGTCGGCATGTGTGTCAATGTCGCATAAGCATGCGAGGTCACGGCAATTGATCAGGTGGGTACCACCTGGAACACGACCAAGCCAAACTGTCAGGCCTACTGATCATTGGACGCGGATTTCCTTTAGCAGTGTGCTGGGAACCTAGGTAGGGCCCACCATTATGTTTGTGAGAAATCCACTTTGTATATCTGTTTTTTGAGCTCATTTCAGGACATGTGAACCAAAATGATCCGGATCCAAGACTCAAGTGGGCCAAACTAGAGGAAAAGGTGGGTAGCGACATTCCTACCATTGAAACCTCTCTAGGTCCACAGCGATGTTTATATGCCATCCATACCATTTATAACATCATTCCAACTGGGATAAATTGAAAAGACAAGTATTAGCCTGATTCAAAACTTCTATTGTCCCAGTGAATATTACAACT
Source organism: Liriodendron chinense (assembly GCA_003013855.2). Taxonomy (NCBI): domain Eukaryota; kingdom Viridiplantae; phylum Streptophyta; class Magnoliopsida; order Magnoliales; family Magnoliaceae; genus Liriodendron; species Liriodendron chinense. The sequence goes on along the minus strand of PVNU02000637.1, from coordinate 3,479,271 downwards.
GTGGACGTTCAATCCCTCACATTTTCAGCCCACTTGTCTTGGATCCGGCTCATTTTTGGTCTCAAGTCCTAAAATGATGTTACAAAACTCAAAACTGATGGACCTAGGTAGATTTCTCACAAACATTACGGTGGGCCTCACCTAGGTTCCAAACTTCCTTTCGCAGGAAATCCGCGTCCCCTGATCATTGTGCGGACCAGACGTGATACAATGGACGGCTAGACCTAGAAGAGGTGGAACAATGATCTATAGTTGATAGTATGGTCCGCTATTGAGTATGCTTGCATGGTTTTTTAGCCAGCGTGTATACAAGTAATTCCCCACCTAATGACAGGCAATATCTTTCGAACTTGTACCTCAGTGGGATAAGCGTGAGTACGGCTCTCTTCTGTTCGGGCCGGGCCTTAGAGCTCACGGACCCGGCTAATCGGGGTGGGGCATTACTGGAATGGTTACTGATCTAAGAAAGGGGCCAGTCCACCCATCAAGTGGGCCCCATATATTTGACAAACAATGGAAGGCTGGATAAAGTGACCAACATTTTATATCCAATCAACATGAGAAAATACACACCCACGCCTTCGGAACGGTGGTAGATTGAGTGAAGATAAGGCTCCTGGGAGCTCACTTGGAGAATGTGAACACCCCACTTAAGCTAGCAACCTTATAAGATATGGATGATTAATTAATGGGGAATCTGAAAATAATAGGGCTTTTTGTTGATTACAGTTAAAACCTTCTTGAAAACACAAAAATCAGCTTGATTAGAGCTTTCTAATGTTCAATGGTAAGCACCCAATTCCAACTGTTTCTTGTAGTGTGGCCCACTCGAGCCTTAGATATGCCTTATTTTTTTTTTGTTTTGTTTCTTAAAATAATATGAAAAAATTGATGGATTGTGTGGATAAAACATATACACATGATTAGGCCCCTACATAACCCTTTGACAGTACCATCCGTCTCTAGCTAGATCGGACGCGGATTAGCTACTGACGGGTTGAGTAGCCATGTGGCTACTGAAGTGACCGTCACCAACTTATGTGGGTCCCACCGTGATGTGTGTGTTGTATCCACACTGTCCATCCATTTTGAGAGATAATTTTATGTCATTATCCAAAGAATGGGGAAGTTCTCAAGCTCAAGTGGACCTCACCAAAGAAAACAGTGGGGATTGATCTCCTACCATTAAAAACTTCTTGGGGCTACAGAAATTTTAGATCAAGCTGATATTTGTGTTTTCTCTTCTTCTATGTCTGTGTGAACTTATGAACAAGTTAGATCTAAAATAAACATCATGGTGGGCCCTGAAAAGGTTTCAACGGTCGCGTCATTGTCTCCACTGTTTTCTTTGGTGGGGTCCACTTGAGCTTTGTATCTGTCTCATTCTTTAGATCATGCTCTAAACTGATCTCTCAGAATGGATGGACGGTGTGGATACAACACACACATCACGGTGGGTCCCACAGGAGTTGGTGACGTCACTCTACTCAACCTGTCAGTAGCGAGATAGCTACTCAACCTGTTAGTAGCTAATCCGCGTCCAGCTAGATCAGGGCAGGGGTAGTGCCAGCTGGATTTGGGATGCCGATAAGTACTACTGTGCCTAGCGTGACGTCACCAATTTCTTTGAACCCCACCATGTGTTGTATCCACACCTTCATTCATTTGGAGAGGTCATCTTAGGGCATGAGAGAAAGAATGAGGCAGATTTAAAAATTAAGTGGACCCACCACCGAAACCTTCCTAAGGCCCACCATGATTTTTTTTGTGATCCAACCTGTTCATAAGTTAGCATAGACATGGAAGAAGGGAAAACACAAATATCAGCTTGATCGAAAACTTCTGTGGCCCTTAAAAAGTTTTCAATGCTAGGATTCAAACTCCACTATTTTCTATGGTGGGGTCCACTTGAGCTTTGGATCTCACTCATTCTTTGGCTTGTGCCCTAGAATGATCTCTCTGAATGGATGGACGGTGTGGATACAACATATAAATTATGATGGACCCACAGAACTGGTCACGTCACTTCAGTAGTGAATCGGTGTTCATGGATTTTGGGGGAGCAGATTAGGTGTTACCGAGGTAATAGCTTAGTGGGTCTCATCGCTATTTTTATTGACATGGACCATATGGTACACCTTAGATTTGGATCTTCTTATGGTTTGGGATCATGCCCTAAAATGAGATGGAAAAACAGATGGACGGCCTGGATATACAACAAATACATCAAGATTGGCCCCACACGGTTAGGGTAACATCCAATAAGCTGTTAATAGGTAACAGTTAATTCACTCTGGGATTTGGGGATCCACCCAGGTGGGTGGGACCTGACTGTGAGGCCCACTGTAATGTATGTGACTACATCCACACCGTCCATCCATATTGAAAACTCATTTTAGAGTAAGATCCAAAAAATTGAAGTAGCTCTAAATCCCCGATGAACCATAGTACAGGAAACAATGATGATTGACCATTAATGGGGCATGAAAGTTTTGGGCCTAATGAGATTTGGATCATCCTCATTTTTGGGGTCATTCCCTAAAATGATTTAGAAAAATGGATAGACGGCATGGATAAAACACATATATTATGATGGGGGCCACACGACACCATCCAATAGCTAGGCCTATTGACATCATCATTATGCAATTCAGATCCACAGTGGGTGGGACCTCTGAATGTGGGGCCCACCATGATGTATGTGACTACATCTATGTTGTCCATCCATATTGAAAGCTCATTCTTGGGCATGGTCCAAAAAAAAAAAAAAAAAAATGAAAGCAGATCCAAATCTCAAATGGACCATTGTCTAAGAAACATTGGTAAATGACCATTAAAAACTTCTTGTGGACTACAAAATCTTTAGATTAAGATGATATTTGTGTGGTCTCTTCATCTATGTCTTTTTTACCTTATCAACAGGTTGGATGACAAATAAATATTCCGGTCGAATTCATGAAGTTTTTAATGATAGGGATTCAATTATGATTGTTTCACAGGGGCAAATGCATCACATTAACATATTTTAAACATTTTAGACGTCTAGTTAACAAACAAGTTATTTTAGATTCGTTACTAGTCTTCCGTCTTCAGATTCAGACTTTATATTCAAATTTCAGGTTCAGACTTTGGACTTCAGATTTAATAAACAGGCCCTTAGCTTTACTTAAGCCTTAACCAACTTTTTAAGCCAAACTAAGCTTAAGTTAAAACTCAAAAAATTCAGCTAAATCCAAATTAAATTGATACCAAATGCAAACCAAATTTAAAAAGCTCGAGAAAATAGAAATAAAATCCCAACACCTGCTAGATGACACTTCAAATTGAAACCATAGTCCTTTAGGAGATGGGAAGATGAGCCACATTAACTGATCAAATCGCAAGCAAAAGCATGAAGTGGCGGCACTTAAAGTGCCTCCAAAGCATTTGCAGTGCTGCTATCCTATGTGGCAATGTCCAAACAGCTAATTGTCTCACCTTGGGACGAGGCAACTATTCCGAGATGTCTAAATTCCTCAATTCTCCCACTATTTATACTTCTACCATCCATTCCAACCAATGAGAGTGTCATGTGGCACTCCTCTCCTTTCGACAAATCCTAACAATCGCTCAAATGTCATCCAAAGGGGTTATAAATACCTCTCTATTTTCATTTGAATATACTTAAGCTCCATCTTCTCATTTCAACACACTTAAGCTCCATCTGAGTGAGTGAGAGAGAGAGAGAGAGAGAGAGAGAGAGCTCTTATAAGCCCTCATCTATTCTAGCCCCCCTCCAACACTCTCTAAACCCTTAGCCTCCTCTAGCCATTTCCCTCGAGCCTAGACTCACTAGGGCCATGGTTTTCCAACCATAGTGAATCTTCACCCATCCACTACACTCGAGTCTCTCAAGCATCCAAAATGCTCTTAGTCGCAATCTTGAGATTGAGCCACCATCATTTGTATTCACACTTCATTAATTGTATCATTGCATCTCTTTTAACCCCCTGCTTTTCTAAACTTTCATTGGATATATGCTTTATGACTTGCTGGAATCCCAGATCCTGTTACATCAGAAACTTTTGGTAACTATGCCACTTGCATATCATCTTAGCACCATTGCATCACCTCTCAATCCTCTTGCTTCTCTAGGCACTCTCTAGGCGTATGGTCTGTGGCTCATTGAGATCTCGGATCATGTTGCATCAGAAACCCGAGGATGCCTATTTTTGTTTTTTTATTACTTTTATATTTTAGTGTAAAATCATCAAATTCTCTAAAATTAGCTAACCACATGAAGTAGAAACTGCATGCCTCTGTGGGTAGAGAAGATGCACAACACCTTCTTCTCTGCAATCAAGGTCTCTTACTTAGAATCCTAGGTTATAGATCATGTGTTGAGATTTTATATTAATCTCAATTACAATTATGAAGCACATAGGGAAAAATGGAAAACCAAGAAATATAGAAACAAAGACAGGCTAAAGCACGTATTATACACACTGTCCTTAAAGTGTTACTTGCCCCTACTCGATAACCGAGTTTGATGACAGGTTGCAAGCAAATCGCTTCTAGGATACGAAGAGCCTTATGTGGTTCTGCATTCAACAAAAACGAAAAAACCACTTTGGAACTCTTCTTCTAACACTAGCTAGTAGATAAAAATAAAAATCCCAAGTTGAATAAAGAAATAGAGAAAAATTATGTGCAGGGGTTAGACCACTGCACTGGTCACGAGCATATGAACCGTTTGGTTATGAAGATCATTGGTTCGTATGAACCCACTGACTTGGAGAAAAGAACTTGAGCTGACTTGTTTGCTTGAACTCGTTTTGGGAGTTGGTGTGTTGGAATGAACCATCTCAACTATTTATATAGGCAATGGTGGCTTGGGAGTTATAGTCCAGGGTCATTATAGTTTTGGATCGTTTCTGACTGTTGGAGAAACTAGTCATTATATGGCAGTTTCTGACCGTTTTATAGCTGTTGGAATCAGGCTGCATGTTAGCTGTTAGACTGCAACTAGCCGTTATATGACAGTTAGGCTAGCCACATGCAACAATTTTTGCATGTTCTAGACCGTTATTGCATGAGCAGTTACACCAGGTCCCTTTAATAGCCTTGCAACCCCTTTATAAAAGGTAAAGAGATTTCTCTATCAGACCTCTTTCTCATAGCATACTACCATTCCTCACCTAGCCACCTATCCCAATATTTAGCCATTGTCGCACGGTGACTAGCTCTAGTTTACAAGGGAGTGACCAATTTACGACACGATGAGCACGTGCGAAGTGCAAATTACATCACTAGTGCCTCTACAACCATACTACCTCACATGCCCACGCCCTTGCACCAAGTTTATGGTGCACCACTAGCGCTTTTATAGCCACAATGCCTCACATGCCCATGCCCATGCCCACGCCCTCGCACCGAGTTCGAGACCGAGCTCGTGCTCATGCGCGGTGTTCCAATGTGAACGCAAGCCTTGGTAGTCCTCTCCTACCATGAAAACTATAAGGTACTCCACCCTTCTCTTATAAACAAGATTTTTTCTTCTCTCCTATCCGATATGGAACTATTCTCAAAGGTGAAACGCTAAAGCATTTTTACAAACCTTATATATTATAATATATTTTTTAGGGAATTTTACAAAATAGTACCTCATTATTACCATATTTACATCCTGATACACTTTTGAAATTCTATTTTCATCAAGCTACCTCATTAATCCAGATAATTGTCAAATGGGTACCTTTAGTTAGCTTTCTCTCATTTCCATCAAGTTGTTTTTATCAAATGACAAAAATGCCCATCATTAATGATTTGGCTTCATTACCCTAGCACATTTTTTGTAGACCGATGCAGCTACTAGTTAGTGCCTGTGGGCCTCCACCATGACATCGTTTATCCGGTTTGTCATATCATTTTATGACATGAGCCCGAAAGTGAGTTAGATTTATATCTCAGGTGGACCACACCATCGGAAATAGTTGTCATTGAGTGCCTACCCTTAAAAACTTCTCGGGCCCACAAGTTTTGGATAAGTTGATATTTGTTGTTTCCTTTTTATTTAGATATGTGTGACAGGTTGGATGGAAAACGCATACATCATCGTGGGCCCCATTGTGCCAGACACATTACCACACCACTACCGAGTGGTTTTAGCAATAAGTGAGTGGATTAGGTGCAGCCGCAGCCTTACTCGACACAATGCGACCCTAACCATGGGGCTAAGCTTGATGTATATGTTCTATATCCACACCATCCATCCATGTTTCCAACCCATTTTAGATATGATCCCAAAAACAATGCTAATCTAATTCTCAAGTAAACCACACCATAGGAAACAATGGTGATTAATCGCACACCATTAAAATCATCCTTGAGCTCACTATAATGCCCACCATAATGTATATTTTCCATTCAACCCTGTTTATAAGGGTACACAGACCTGGATGAAGGGGAAAAGCAAATACCAGGGTGATCCAAAACTTTTGCTAACCATAAGTTCTTAATAGTCAATCACCGCTATTTACTTTGGTGTGGTTGACCAGAGAATTGGATCTACTTTATTTTAGAGAAATTTCCCTCTGTAAACCTCACTTTTGACCTAGCAACCAAAATAAATCCCTCAAAACTTTAGTTTCCGTTTCTAAACTTATGGGCTTTTTTCGGACGAAAATGCCCCTGATTTTTTTGTTTTATTCCTTTCTAACCCCAAAACCCATCATTTCATTCTTTTCTTCGGCTACACCAAAAAATCCATCTTTTCTAAGTTTTTCTCTTCAGCTAAACCTAAAAACCCACATTTTTTTTAGTTTTTCTCTTCAACTAAACCCAAAAAAATTAAAAAAAAAAATACTTCTTCGCATTTCTTCCTGAAAAAACACATCTTCTTCTTTGTTTTTTTTTTTTTTATAAAAAAATTAATTTTCTTTTTCGTTTTTCTTTTTGAATAGTGAATTGTGATTTGAATGGTGAATGGTGAAACCTCTCAATGATGTATCGAATTTTCCAAACAAACGACGGATATTGACCGTCGTTATTTGCTTATTGGGCATATTTGACCAAATATTTGGTAAAATTATAACTGAATTATTTGACCGAACATTCAGTCAAATTTACAACATGCTCAGTGAAATTGACCGACCTAATTTAAATTAATAGGTCCATCGTTTTGCGACGGACATTGGCCGTCGTTTGTCGCTTTTCTGCATACTTAAACCAAATATTCGGTCAAATTGCAATGTGTTAGGTGAATTTCACCAAACACAGTTATTTGAACGAAAATTCGGTAAAATGTACAACTGTGGTCGGTGCAATTGACTAATTTAATTGAAATTCATAGATCTGTCGTTTTGTGACTGGGCATTAGTCATCGTTTTTCGCTTTTTCTGCATATTTAACCAAACATTTGGTCAACTTATAATGTGTTTGGTGAATTTTACCTAACATCTGGTCAAATTTACAACGTGTTTAGTGAAATTTCTTATAAATCATAGACTCATTGTTTTACGACGAACTATGGCCGTCGTTTTCTCACTGTTTGGTTTCTTTCTTCACATAACTAGGAAGAAGATTGAATTTTTCAGAAAGAAAATAAAGAAAAAAAACTTATTTTTTTGGAAGAAAATGAAGAAGAAGATGAGTTTTTTAAGGAGGAAAAACGAAGAAAAAAAATCAATATTTCAAGAAGAAAAATGAGATGAGTTTTTCGAAAAGAAAAATAAAGAAGAAGAGTTCTTCCAAAAAGAAAAATGAAAGACGAGTTTTTTTGACAAGAAAAACGAAGAAGAAGATAAGTTTTTGAAGAAGAAAAACCAAGAAGAAGATTGGTTTTGGAGGGCATTTTCGTATGCTAGAAGTCCATAAATTTAGATTTGGAAACTTAAGTTTTGGGAGATTTACTTTGGCTGTTGGGTGAAACTTAAGATTCACATATGGAAATTTCTCTTTATTTTAGGGGTAATGACTTAAAATGATTTATAAAAAACAATGGACAGACTGGTAGAGCCACACTCATTTTAGGTGTGCCAGGAAGGACGTAATACATTGCCAACACTAGCAATCCACGAATGGGTGTGGATTGAGTACTGCCCTGCTCGTCTCTGGGCAGTAACGGACAAAGGCTCTGAGGGCTACCACGGTGAATGAGTTTTACCCCTACCATCCATCCATTTTGCCCTATCATTTTAGCTTATGAGCCTAAAAATGAGTCACATCAAAGGATCAAATGGACCACATAGTAGGGATTAATCCGTCGAAAGGTCTCAACGGCCTCTCTCTGCTTCTTATAATGTGGTCGACTTAAGCCTTAGAGCGGCTTATTTTTTTGGCTCGTTCTCTAAAATGATATAGAGAAATGGATGGTAAAAAACGATACGTCACGATGGCCCCTCAGACCCTCTGCCGGTTACTAGCTAGAGATGGCCCAGGTAGAACCCAATCCGCCTACGGGAATGATGGAACCCGAATTGCCTACGAGCGACTTGGCTACTAGTCGGTGCTTTGTGGGCCCACCATGATTTATGTGTTTTATCCTTATTGTCCATCCATTTTGTCAGATCATTTTAGGTTATAGTTCCAAAAATGAGTCAAATTCAAGTCTCAGGTGAACTACACCACTGGAGAAATGTTGATTGAACACAGCCATTAAAAACTTCCTGGGGCCCACTGTAATGTTTATTTGCCATCCAACTTATTGATTAGGTCACAAATACCTGGATGATGATGGGAAAACACAATTATCGGCTTGATAAAAAACTTCCGTGGCCCAAGAAGTTTTTAATGGTGAGAGTTTAATGAGCACCTTTTCCTTCGGTGTGTGATCCACTTGAGGTACAGATCCCACTCTTTATTTTTTTTTGGATCATGCCATAAAATGACCGGAACAGTAGATGGATGGTGTGGATAAAAGGCATTCATTATGGTGGGGCCCACAGAACACCGACCAGTGGCTGCTTCAGTTGTCAATATGCGTCACCGTTGTGTTTTGTTTTTTTCTTTTTTTTTTTTATATTAATTTTAAGTAATAAATATCCCATAAAGATTGCATTTACATTCAAATAATTAAGGTCCGTCATTCAGATGGGTATCTTGTCATTTTATAAAAAATATGACGTAACTGAGAGAAAACTAACCGAAGGTATCCTAATGACAATTATCAACTTAATGAAAATTTAATTGAAAATTTAATTTAAAAAGGTACAAGTATGTAGATAATAAGGAATCAAACCTTTTTTCAACATCATGAGTCATTTCAAATCAAGAATTGGATTGCCTATTTTAGAGATGCTTGACGTTTGTCATCTTAGAAAAAGGTGGTTGGGTTACTCGCCCTTATTGCTCGCATTTGTATAGTTTTGTGAGCCAATGATTCATCAAGTGAGCTCAAATAAGTAAGGTCTTGATATAAGAAATGAGCTCGATCGTAGAACTAAGGACATGGGGATGGTCCAATTGCACCCGGACGGGATTTAATAAAGGACCAAACTGTAGTTGAGTCCTATCTCTACTGACACACCCCCTTATGGGATTAGGTGGTATTAAGTGGAGTGGGATTGTTTTGAAGCAATAATGAAGGGCTGTCAGGGGATTGTCGTGGAATTGGATGGGATTGCTTTTGAAGAAACATTTCATGACATGTTTGGAAGGTAAAAAGATCCCTGGTATAGTGTCTTTTGACAATGCGCGGGTAGCATTGGTTATAAAGCAATTGTGGAACAAGACATCTCGAGATATGTGCCTAAGGTTGTGTGGGGCTCACATAGATATTCCTGACAAATCCACTCCGTTCTTCTGTTTTAAAGACCATAATAAGATCAAAGGTTAAAAATCAGGCAGATCTAAAAGTCAGGTGGACCATACCACACAAAGCAGTGGGGATTGAACATTTAAGAGTGACAAAAGTTCTGTACTAAGATGATATTTTGTGGATATAGTTTATCTTAGTGGTAATAACCCTATGAATGGTTTGGATGACTTGTAAACATCATGGTCAGCTTTAGAAAGGTTTCAACGGTCTACACTTTCCATTCCCATTGTCTCGTATTATATGGCCCATCTAAGTTTTGGATTTGACTGATTTTTGGACTCCCGTCCTATTATGAAATTTCAAAACAAATGGATTGAGTGGATTTGTCATGAGCATTGTTGTGAGCTCCACACAACCCCGGGCACCAGTGACAGGCAGTATGCCCCTATTATTTTGTTGAATATAAAAGAAAATTTGAAAAATCAAAGTGGAGTTGGACGAATCCTTCTCAATGCAGCGTTGCATTCGGTGTGGTTTCCAATGCCCGAAACCATTGTGGTTCCAAACAAGAGGTGGATTTGGCAACGTGGGATTAGCAATTCAATCCCTCCTAATCCATTATAATACATTGCACCAAGCACGCCCTAATAGTCCTTGCTCCTCCCCGAATTATTTGCCTTGGGACTGAAGGTGGAGGGGTTGCTTCCTGTGGCTCCTGGTCATAGTTGATCCCAGTGAGTCGCTGTTGGGCCTGGCGTGATGTGTGTGAAATCACCACCGTCTGTCATTAACGCCTGCTCATGTGAGGACGTGAGCCAAGAAATCAGGCCGAATAACTTAAGTGGGCCACACCAAGGGAATGCACACCATTGAAATCTTCACGGGCACACCGTGACGTTTATATGCCATCCAACGAATTCATCAGGTGTTCCACAACCACAACGGAAAAACCAAACATCAGAGTGATCCAAAACTTAGGCGGACCTCAATAAGGTTTCAACGCTAGGCGTTCCCCACTCTTCCCCTGCGGTGTGGCCCACTTGATTTCAAGATCGGACCTTACTTTTGATCTCACGTTCTAAATGAAATGGCGCATTTGATGGACGGAGTGGATGTCACACAAACATAGGCCCCACAGAGATTTTTGCTACACGTACTCCCTTCCCGTCCGCAGAGATGGCTGTACCATATTACCGTCCAACCGGTTCCACCATGTCCGGCTTCCTTTCCATGTTCCTTAAATCCACACCGTCCATACGTTTTGAAAGATCATTTTATAGTACTAACCCACAAATTAATCAGGTTCAGATCTTAGGTGGACCACACCACAGGAAACAGTGGTGATTGAATATCCAACATTGAAATATTCCTGGGGACCAAAGGAAAGTTTATTTTCCATCCAACCTGTTGATAGGGTAACAAAGACCTGGATGAAGGCAACATACAAATATCAGCTTCATCCATAACTTTTGTCGTCCACAGAAGGTTTTTAATGGTCAATCACCACTGTTTCCTGTGGCGTGGTCCACCTGAGATTTTGATCCAATTCATTTTTTGGATCAAGCCCTAAAATGATCTTTCAAAACGGATGGACGGCGTGGATTTAACTCATATATATCAAGGTAGGTCTTACAGTCAGGGATCCACCGACCTTGGTGGATCCGCGCCCCTGAAAGCGTTTACCTTCCTCCAGAAGCAGAAGCAGAAGCTTCCGTCAGGAACATGATGAGGAGCCCAGAAGAAGATCCAACGGCCAAAAATAAAGCAGTCCTTCTCCAACAACTGAAAAAATTAAGAATAAAATAATGATATAAAACACCGCTCTGGAAGCAACGTATATGAACGCGCAGACTGCAACTCCGAGGAAGAGCAGAAGCTTCTTTTCTGTCGTCGATCCCAATCTCATTTGCACTTTCGATTCCTCCAAGGTATTTGTAGAAATTCCCCAATACATTTAGTTTCTTTATTTCCTTTCTCTTCTCAAAATTTTTATTATTTTTTTTCCACTTTCTGTTGTCCAATGAATGGGGATTTGCAGTTGGTTCTCCGTTTTTTTAATGTAAAAATCAGATCTTTGAATTTTTGGATTTCCATTTTTTGGGTTTTCCATCAGTTGGTTGGATTTGTATTTTTGAATGGGTTTTGGTGTATCTAGTGCAAACGTTTTCAATAAAATTATAGTGCAGACGGTTGGTGTGGGCCCCACCGTGACGTGTTGATGAAATCCACTCCGACCATCATGCACGCTCTCCGTCGTTTGGCCATGGACTGCAGAATCAGGTCGATCCGTCACTCAGGTAGGCCACACGACCAGGAACAGTTGGGAGGGGGAAGCTCACCATTGATTTGCGTCTGGCCCGCCCAAGTTTCAGAATGTCTTGTTTCTTTTACGCGTGCCATCATCTGGGCCTGATGTTACATTTGGATGGATATGATGGCTTATACACAACAGGTGGGCCCTCTACAGAAATGAAGAGTGGCATTCCCTCTCAACTGTTCCTGCTTGTGTGGCCCATCAAGTTATGGATCGGCCCAGCGTGCAAGATGGTCGGAGTCTATGTCATCAACGCATCACGGTGGGGCTCACAGCACTCGTCTATATTGATAATTTCCCATTAATTTTTATGTAATTTTCTCTCTAATATATATATTTTTTGGGTCATTGATTTTTTGATGTACAGTTGTGATTTTCATTGAATTTCGGTAGTTTGTGGGAAGTATTAGGTTTTTTATTTATTTATTAGTTTGTTTGATTTCTATTGTTATTTTTTTTTTGTTTGAATATCTGTATATTCTGTAGATTTTAATTTTTTATTCTAATGTATGGAAGAATCTTGATTCTTTGATTTAAAGCTGTGGCCTTCCATTCATTTTTTGATAACTTTGGTCGTTTTAATTGAGTTGGTTGGATTTCTTTCTTAATATCATTTTGTTGGATTTCTTGTGCTATTGTTGGATGGTGACATGTCATAATTTCATTGAATTTATATATTTTTTTGCAGAAAATATTTTTTTGTTACCATCGATTTTAATGTGGGTCTTAGCTTTATTGTATGATTCGTGCATCTGAACTGTTGAATTCTGGCTTTGATCAGGTTTCAAGCTTCTGAAACCCTCAGCCTTTAGGGTTTTTTGGGAGGGTATTTGATTGAGATCGGGGTTTTTAAGAGAGGAGAATTTTGGTTTAGAGTGTTTGAAGATGGGTGATAATCTGATGGAGAAAGTGAGTGCCTTTGGCGAGCGCCTGAAGATTGGCGGCGCCGAGGTGGGCCGGAAGATGACAGCTGGCATGACCTCCATGAGTTTCAAAATGAAAGAGCTCTTCCAGGGCCAGAATCACGCCGAGAAGGTTGTCGAGGAGGCGACCGCTGAGACATTGGACGAGCCCGATTGGGCTGCCAACCTTGAGATCTGCGACATGATCAACAGTGAGAAGATCAACAGCGTCGATCTGATCCGCGGTATCAAGAAGCGGATCATGCTGAAGAGTCCAAGGGTGCAGTATCTGTCACTGGTCCTGCTCGAGACTTGCGTGAAGAATTGTGAGAGGGCATTCTCAGAGCTTGCCGCTGAGCGGGTACTCGATGAGATGGTGAAGCTGATTGAGGACCCACAGACTGTCGTTAACAATAGGAACAAGGCTCTTATTCTGATTGAAGCATGGGGGGAATCCGCCAATGAACTTCGGTATTTGCCTGTTTATGAAGAAACATACAAGGTATTTTCTTCCATGAGATTCAGGTTGCTGGTCAATTTGAATTTCTCAGATTGAAGTTGATTTCCCCCCCTTCCTGAATGCTGTTTCTTCACTTTTCTCACTGTCCATCTTTGTTTCTTTTAGAGTTTGAAATCTAGAGGCATTCGTTTCCCCGGACGTGATAACGAGAGTTTGGCTCCGATATTTACCCCTCCGCCTTCAGCTTCCGGTTTAGAATCAAATCCAAATCTGTCACCACAGCTGGTTCACCATGACATTCCTGCCCAAAGCTTTTCACCAGAACAAACGAAGGAAGCGTTTGATGTGGCTCGAAACAGTATTGAACTTCTTTCCACAGTTCTATCTTCGTCTCCACAGCAAGATGCTTTAAAGGTGATTCTGTTGTATTGCATATAGTATATAATTTCATGCTTTCCAGATTTATCATATGGTTAGAACTAGGTGATGTATGATCCTTCTATCAGCCCTAGGGCTGCAACTTGGGCGACCCAGCCCGAGTTCATGTCGGGCTGTCAAGGTCCTTGGGTTGGGAAAAAAAAGACAGCCTGATTTGAAATCAGGTTGGGTCAGGCCGGGTTGGGCAAGTACAGAAAAATTCAAGTTGGGTTCAGCTTGGGCGCCTCAGGGTTGGGTTGGGCTCAGGCTGATCCCCAATCTGACCCCCCCCGCACCCCCATGTTGCATCCCTAATCATCCCTCTTATAGATCTTCTATGTATTTTTGTAATTGAAATTTGAACAAGTATTTTTTGTATGGGCTTAGGCATTGATAGCAATTTGATCAAGAAGAACTCTTTGTGCAAATGTTTCTACGTGTGCTTTAGTCGCTTCTTGGCAGAACACTTTGGAGCATTCTTACAATGACTAACAATTTTGAGCCCCCCCCCCCCCCCCGGTTCTCATCCACTCTTTTCGTTTTAATGCTTCCCCTATTACCCGACAGACAATTTTGTTATGTAGGGTCTTTGATATGATTAATGGTAGGTTGTGGATTTTCATGGGGCAGTATAACGCTCTTCGATAGTCAAGGTGTTCTATGACGCTAATGTTTGTAACGGCCACTGCTGTTTCCGTTACGGTATGGGCCGTACAACCTTTTGACACCATTACAAGCCTTTTTTTTTGCTCCTGTAACTGCCATTATGACCGTTTTGGCCATGTAACGGTTACCACAATTACCATTACGTAATGCCTATTACGGCAGTATGCATCCGTTTTGGCATACCATGTTGATAATTAAATGTCAATTTATAGGAGAGGAAATATCATGGCTTTGAATATTAAGGTTAGGGTGTATTCATTTCAAATATGTTGAGAATTGTTACAAATATTTTATTAGCTCGAGTAGGGTTGGCTTGAATAATTTTTTTTTAAAAATTCATATTTTGTTTCATTGCCCTATGGATCCCCATTAAGATATTGTCAAGTTTCTAGAAGAACCCTCCCCCCCTCAAATCCTACAACTAGGATTCACCTTATTAGCATTGTTGATAAAATGCCTTTTGTCGATGTTATTCCTACAACTAGGTCTCTTCTTGATCTATCCCAAATGAAGGAGAGGCTGATAGCCACACATCGGCCCTTGGAGTAGGTCCAAAGGAGACACATGAGCCGTCCATGCAGGGGACTCCACACGTTTGAAACATGTGATTCAATGAAGGAGAGATGAGATTCTGGGGTTTCTTCTAGAAATCCCCTTTAGATTAAGTCTATTTATAAGGAAGAATTAAGGTTTCAAGGATGCCAATTATGGTATTCTACCACCCTATGGTTTCCATATAACCCCCTATATTGGAAGATTGTGATCCTGCCTTATCCCATGTAGCCATATCTGATACAATCCTTCCAATGTCATGGTCATTCACCATACACCCTATGCCCATGCAGATCAAGTGATGGACCCCTAGGTCTAAACTATCACATCACCATCAAGTGTGATTAAAACTATTTTAAAACAAAAGTTTAATAGTTGAAATATTTTGTAAAACCTTTTGAGTGTTGAGCCCATTAGAAAAACCACTTGATGAATATATTATTTTCAAGATCTAAGCCATAAGTATGTTCCTAGGAAACAAATGGATTCCTTATTGGCCCATTTGAGTCTCAATAGACCTGGATGGATGCACCCAACTTCACCCACATTTGTTGGCCACATGATGACCTCGTAAAGTGAGCTAAAGCATATGTAACCAAGACATTGATTCCTCACACATCATTAGGTCTAAGGATTAATTAGACTTAATATATCCTCAAGTTGATCATAGTCTAGGCATGATGGGCCTCCCGGTCTAGAGACTTGACCTTGATCCACCAAT
The DNA here is from genome assembly GCA_003013855.2 of Liriodendron chinense. NCBI lineage: Eukaryota > Viridiplantae > Streptophyta > Magnoliopsida > Magnoliales > Magnoliaceae > Liriodendron > Liriodendron chinense. Next base: position 3,463,503 of record PVNU02000637.1, on the reverse strand, counting down.
GCAAGCGCCCAACAGGTCTAAACTAGGAGCCTATATCCATGGTACACTCAATCTCCTATGTGGGGTAGGGCAAGGGCACACTGAATTGTCATTATGGCCGATAGTGGAGACCTTCCATCCTGACTCATCATCAATCCCCTCACATTGGATGACCACATACAAAATAATAACTGTAGGTTTCTCCTATAATTGGTTAGTAGTCATGGTATAACAGGGTACTAAGATCTATCGACCAATTGATAATCTGTGGAAGCCTGGAATGATCATCATGTCAGTTTGCCTTCTCTATATGCGGTTAGAAGAATTGGTCGACCACCTCTTCATCCATTGCCCTCTTGCTTTAGACTTATGATGGTCTATCCTTAGGCTTTCAAGGGTTGAGTGGGTGATGCCCAAGTCCCTTGAGGCCCTGATGTTTGAGTGGCATGCGGATTCTGGAGCTTTGCTGGGTAAACGGAAATGGAGGGCGATTTTCCTTGCGACGTTGTGGTCTATCTGGTTGGAGAAAAACAATCGCTGCTTTAGGAGTTGCTCCGTTGCGGTAGCATGAGTTTTTTCTCAGGTTCTGGTGTTGTTTAGGGATTGGGCTCTCTAAGTTGTTGCTGAGTTTTGCTTTTTTGCTTTTTTGTTTTTGTTTTTTTTTTTTTTTCTGATTTTTGTTTCTTTGTAGTTTCTGTTTCTTTCCTTCTTGTTGCTTTTTGTTTTTCACTTTTTTTGTTTTTTCTTTGTTGTACATTTTGTTTGTTTTCTCCCTTTTCCTATTAATAAAATTCAGCTTACCTTTCAAAAAAAAAAAAAAAAAAAAAACTCTCCCTTGGTCAATGGCCTATTGTGTCCACTCTCAAGTTCCCAAGGATAATTACAGGAATCACTTCTAATTTAACCTATGTTCATGTTTGTTTAAAATACTCCCACACATTAACTATGGCATTATAATTTGTCCATCTTGACCCATGATCATCATGATCTACGGTCAAGATCATCAATATCACTGGATACCATCCATAACATTAATGGATAAGATTTACATTGGTATTTCAGGGTACAACTCCAACACATATTGGGAGAGGTTGGTATACTTTGGGATAGTTTTAGATTGTGCTTATTTGGGTCTCTAGCTTCTATTGAATCAAGCAGTTCCTTTTGTAGTTGTTATTGGACAGGCATGTTTACAAGGATTTTACAGACGCATACTAGCTATATGCCTCCACCACCCTGAACCACTCCATTTACTCTTTACATAATCTATATGCTTAAAACCGTAGAAGTTATCTATATTATGTTTTCTCTAAAAGATGGTGGCGACCATCATAAAGAAAGAAGACCACGTCTTCTGTGCTTGGCATCATGTATAGAGAAATTTGAAGGGCCAGATAAGACACTCTTGAATCTCATGAACCATCTTTGAAGCTATGAGTCATGGTTGATTGCTTGTTAGATGGTCAGTTAGACATACCAGTCCTTGCATTGCCCTGAAGTGCAATCCAAAAATTCCTGTTGTTAGATGTGAGCACAGTAGTTCTTTGATGAAGCAATTTACAAAGCTGTAAATTTTTAATGGGGATGGGGACCCAACTACTGCTGCCTTGTTTTCAGAAGGCTCCATTGTACATGGCAAACACCAAAATTCAAAATATAGATGAGTAAATCCATGCTAACTTTATCATGGTATGAGTAAGCGAACAACCACTAAGTTGGCTCATAAGTGACGGTTTGCCACATCACATTGTAGAATGTCAGTAACTTGTTGAATGGCAAGGAGGATGCTGCTGGGGTACCATTATCTTTTGAGTATGGGTCATGATCTTCAATCTATGCAGATGTATGTTGCACAGACTTCTAATGGGCAAAGAACCTATCTCAATACTTGATTTTGACACCCTGTGGATTTGGGCATGACTCTTAGGATTTTCAATTTCCAGTTTTCCTTCAATTGTTTGTTCCAAACTTCCAATACATATTCTTTGTGATCTACCCTTGTGGATAAAAAAGGTTTTATTCATGAGATTTATATAGCACACTACATGTTACATTATTAGTTATATAACATTATTATATACATATATTTTATATGTACACTTTTTAAAAGAGAAATGCTCATGTCCAACCAGTTGGATGATAAGTTTCATCCAACTAGTGAATGAGTTCCTACCTGTCATCCAACATCCAACCTATCAATAGGATGACCCACAATGAAGGATCACCTAGTGCAGAAATTAGAACTATCCACTCATCAAGTGGGCCACACCATAGAAAACAATGGATGGCCACTTAATGAAAAAAAAAATACATGTGTGGTGCCACCTGATGGATGGATACGGACGGTCTTTTCACAAGTGTCTTTTCAGTAAAGTCCTATTCTCATATAGGCAAAGGTGGTACCCATTGTGGGCTGTGGGCCACACATTTTATGTGGGCCTATTCTGTTCCTCCTAAGATTGTAGAGTTCGGATGACTAATGGGGCGGCAAAAGGTTCTCACAGTGGATAATTTGAGTAAAAGAGGTTTGATCCTTCCCAATGTGTGCTTGATGTGTATGTGGAATGAAGAGACAGTGGGCCACTTATTTCTTCATTGCCCCTTGTTGGGGCTGATATGGGAAGATGTATTCGGTTGGTTTCATTTGTCTTGGTGTCATCCAAACTCGGTGGATTGTTGTTTGATGGCATGGCATGGATGCAATCTTGGTAACCAAAAGATAGCTCTTTGGAGGATGGCCCTTCTTGCAATTTGGCGGGCAGTTTGGGAAGAAAGGAACACGGGATGTTTTAATAGCTCTCGCAAGTTTGTGGAAGGCATCTCCCTCAGAATCAGATTATTGATTGTCGAATGGGCGTCATCTTCCTCATCTTTCTTTCTTTTTTCGTTAGTTCGCTTGTTTTGTTCTCCTTTTGGCTTTCTTTTTAATAGAATTTCGTTATTTCTCAAAAAAAGGGGGCAGGCTGATCTTTTCACAAGGTGATCCTAATGGTGGGGCCAACATTAACCTTAAAAAAAAAAAGAAGAAAAAAATGGTGGGGCCAACATTTTGTATGGGGTGGATATTGGTTTTATATGTGCCCTGGTATGCCAATTAGACTTGATTGATTGGTTTGACGATCAAACTTGGTCAGCGACATTTTTTTTTTAGTCATGCAACACACCCACACGGTTAGTCAAACGATGCACCCACCAGTGCAGTTAGTGTGTCTCCTTAGCATTCGAACCTGAGACCTGCTGTTGAAACGCCAAGGCATCTTCCAGCTCGGCTAGCAGGCAGACACAATCATCAGTGACATTTATGGATGAATGGAATAGGGTCAGCAGTGATCCATTTCTATGTGCTTCCATTATTGATTGTGATTGGAAACTTAGATGTATCAATTGGTTTCAGTGACTCCTTAATCTCTTAAGATCCTTGGGAAGATAACGAAGTGGACATAATGACCTAGATGGGCTATTGGAGAGTTGTTGTTCCATTATTTGTGAGTACTTGGAAATTCATGACCACGCCAATTGGTTTGGGCAACCAAGGTTTGTTTGTGGCCATTCTATGTGATGTGGACCAATGATGAGTTGAGATGGATTAATCTTCACTATTGAGCATCTAGTTGCTTTCCATTCACACATGGGAGTACGGATGTTCATCTATTTATCAGGACCTAGTTCTAGGTGCAATTGGATATTCATATTGGATGGATCACATCAAATCTCCAAACCAAGAGTATTCATCATGCTTGGAATGGATTGACTTGATTATGTACTAGCTTAGACTTGTCCTTTGACCTAAGATTGCAGAGGGACTTGATCTGATATGATGTCTTTGATGCACCTTTTGATGCTCCATTGGGGGTGGACACACAGGCGTTAAGGCCTGATGTAGGGCTGTCAATGGATCGGATCATGGTCCGACTCCTGATCTGGATCCGATCCGATTTAATCGGATTTGGATCATGAATCGGATCAACGGATCGGATACGGATCAAAATCTGTGATCCGTTTATTAATCAGGTCGGATTCGGAGCGACCCCGCTCCGATCCGATAATGATCTGGTTACATATAAAAAGAGATTTAAAATAAAATAAAAAAAAACCCAGCTACTGTCGCAATGAGAGAGAGAGAGAGAGAGAGAGAGAGAGAGAGAGAGAGAGAGAGAGCGGCGTCCACCAACAGCAAACCGAGAGAGAGAGAGAGAGAGGGGGGCGTCCACCAACAGCAAACCTTGCGCAACGCACCCACACAGGTCAGTCACAAGATGGACCCACCCAGCTGGAAGACGCTATGCGTTTCAACAGCAGGTACGTCTTCTTCTTCTTCGTTTATTTTTATTTTTTAATTTTTTCTTTTTTTTAAACCACAGCTAGCTTAGGCGTTTCGACATCAGCGTTTCAACAGCAAACCTGCCGTACACGATGCACAAAATGACTATGATCCAGACCATCAGTTCAGTAGGGCCCATGGTGGACGGACGGATTGGGTCGGATCAGAGTCGGATCGGCTGAATCTCTGTTGGGTCGGATTTCGGATAAATGTTTAGAGATCCGTCGGATTTCGGGTCGGATACGGATCACCCGGATCACAAATCGGATCGGATTCGGATCAGCTACTATCCGCTCCAAATCCGACCCGTTGACAGCCCTAGCCTGATGTACTTGAATATGGAATCCACTTGTCTCTAAGGACTAAGATTAGTGGCTAAAATCTTACCTCATAGATGCTCCATCAAGCTCATATTAGCTGCTAGCATCATTATATGTTTTAAAAGGTTTATAATGAATTTCAACTGTTGCATCTTTGTTTTTACTGTGTATTTGTTTTTATCAAGCTTGATAGAAATGTGACAGTCAGATCTTTTGATGTCCATTCTAGAGCTTTGCATTGGCTTTAGAGCCTAGATTGGATGCCGCATTAAATGAGAGGACATTGGTGTATTTGAGTGTATGGGTTATGCAGGTAGATGGATGTTGATGTTGTAGGGCATGTACTGAAGTTTGTATGGAGGGGTATCAAAATGTGTGTTCTCTGGAAACCCTAGACCTCATCCTATATAAGAACCCCCCGTGTTAGATGTCCCAAAGCCCATAGAGAGAGGGGGATTTAGAAAGAGAATAAAGAGAGATCTCCTCTCTTCTTCTCCCATCTCCATTGAGGCCACTTTGTTGACGGCTTTCATTCATTTAAACTCTCTTTACACCCCTATAATGTAGAGAATGGGTGGCTTGGGTTCTATTATTTTATTGGGGATAGATTGAGGAGAAGCATGAAGAAACTACATCGATTCGACATGATTCGGGACATGCGATTGTAAGGTATAATCTCAACCATCCATATATATATATATTTTTTGAAACTTAACTATATCTAGATGGGAATTTATGTAATGAATGTTAATTTTTTTTTGCTTTCAAAGTTTTACACTTCCGTCTTTTGAAATTCCAACGTTGGATGACACACGCATGAGGCGATGGAACCTATCCATTGGATGGTATATTAGTGGTCCAACTTCTTGGATGTGAGCATCTCCCTTTTTAAATGGGTTAAGCTATATTCCAGATCATATATTTGGGGGTTTGCCGTGTGAAGCATTCCATACTCTTATCAGATTCTGACACTTATGTACCTTTGCAACAAGTGCAAATACATGTTGCACCTGGCTGAGACTGATTATAGATAAGACTTTTCTTGAGTGGCTGGGAGCCCAGTCACAAGAAAGTTCTATTTTAATGCGTGGGGCCTAAAAGAAACATGGAAGTCAATAGGATTTCAGGAGAAAACATGTGATACTACCACTGCAGATTTAGGCTATGGATATAATTGCTTCAAAAGAAAAGGAATAACTGGAAGAGAAAACATGGTGTTGATGCTTTGCCAGGGCTCTTGAATTCTGTGAACATCACAAAAGAAAACATGAATGATTTTGGATTTTGGGAATGAATGGAAGAACAAAAGTTTAGAAATCAGGGTTTTCTTGTTGGTGAATGAGAGAGAGATGGGGCTACGTTTCTACCCTAGCTCTCATACCATGTTAACAAAAGAGTAGAAGACGATCATAATTTAGGAAGTTACCCTAATCTACTCTAGCAGTGGATAATCAAGCACGATTTTGACAAAGTTGAGTTCAGAGCTACACATTCAAAGATGAAATGTTCTTTGGTTTTTGCCATTAGGGAGAGGAGAAGGCTCCTTTATTCTTCTTCTTCTTCTTTGCCAGTGATCCACCAAGAAAGAGGGGTTTATGGGGTTTTTTTGGGGATAGCAAAGAAGGTTGATAGAGGGTTGTAACAAAACTAAGAGTGGGCACAGAAGACAAAGATGGTTGCTTATTAAAAGAAAAGGTAAAAAAAGAAGAGGGGTATTGAATTTATTTAATTCAATAACTTTACCTTCATTCTTTGGCTATGTTGTGTATACCTTCTTAATTATTGAATATAGTGTTAATTAATCCTATGGATGTTATTTGATGACTGTGTCATTGGAAATTGACCTTCCACACAATTACACTTATATCCATTAAGTCATTCTTTTTGTCATGCGTGCTTAAAGTGTGGTAGTCCCGAGTATTGAGCTTGGTCTGCATTTGAGGCATCAAGAAAGTTTCATATTTTATTGGACCCAGTGGTGATTGCTTATTCCAGAGAGGTGCTTTTGCTTATCTTGGGATAGGCGGTCTGTGCATGGGTACCCCTTCAGCACACAATGGGCACCCATCAGGCACCCCTTCAGCACACAATGGGCACCCGGCAGGCACCCCTTGGGCAAACAATGGGCACTCAGCAAGTACTGCCTACTGATTTTTACTCTCGATGATCTAAGAAAATTTGGGTCAACCATTTCGTCACATGGGTATCCCTGAAAACTAACTCCTGAGTCATATCAACAATTAGCAGAAATTCACATGTAATTACATGTGTGCATTCCTATCAGGCCTGGATAGGTTTCTCTATACCAAAACAGGTTGGTTATAATCTTATAAAGCCCAAAGAGTGACTAGGATCTAACATGTAATGATCTGCAGTTTCTTTTGTGTATGCTTGCATTTCATGGTGCTGTCATGGATGATCAGTGCATGGGTTGTGGTTTGAAAACAATGGGGGCAGCTGTATGTCTAGGATGTTAAACATTCATTTACTTGGGTAGAGATCAACAATCTCCCCAACACTCTTGCTGAAGCTGTGGCAGGTCGGCTCTTTGTATTGGAAACTGCCCCTGCTTTTCTCTTCATGTAGCCTTTTGTTTTCATTGGTAGGACTTCAGAACTTTTGTTATTGACACCTTAAAGCCCCATCTGGTCTTTGACAACAAACTGATAATTCCCTCATCGGTATGTCTAGTTATTGGACAATGCACTTGAAACAATAAAGATGGTGTGGGCCTCACACATGACTTGCGTCCTAATGCACCTAGGACTCTCTGCGGGTTCTCTATGAGCTTGGGGTGCAAAGCTGACTGCAATGCATCTTGTGTGCACACATGCAGTAGGAGCTGGAATCTTCAGCCTTGGATGCTCCTCAGGCCCTGTAGCACAAGAAAGTTGTGATTATTATGGCTTTTTAGGTTCTGCAAGTCTGCGGCCGATAGCAATGTATGGCTCTAATGATCTTGGTCAACTGTTTGGCTTTCTTAATCCAACATTAGAGGTTGCATATTGTGTCCATGGATTGCTGACTCATGCCCGTCAGATGCGACTTGTTCGAGTTGTCCTGGACTTGGTCTAGGCCGACCTGGTTTGGCACCATGAGTCAGCATTGAAAATATCTACTTGGCCTGACTTGGATGATTCACCCCCCGACTTTTCTCAGGACTGGATGAGTGGTTTGAGTTGCAGTCTTCAATCCATGATTGTGTCTGTCATTGTTGAATCGACTTGGTGTGTGTGCGTGTCCTTGTTCCTCAGTCTATTTCCATGCTTAATTCGCTAGGTTGACTGCTCCAAAAAAAAAAAAAAAAGTCAGCCTCACTCTTATGAGCTGATGCGTTAAGATGTCTTTCTGAAGAGGAAGAACCAAATGCCATGCCTCCACCCTCATTCCTGCCAATGCTCAAGGACATCTGAGATTGTAATAGGTGGATCATTATGATTACCTGTTGCGAAAATAGGCCATTCCACTCATCAGGTGGGCCACACCATTGAAATCAATCGATGGCTGAGGATCTGATGGACAGTTGTAAACCTCCTGATGAGTGGACGGCCTGATTTTGGCACAGGTGATCATCATGATGAGGCCACCTTTTGCAGGTCTCCTACACATGTCACATGTGACTTTTTGTATTAGGGTGTAATATGGTCGGATGGTTGTGTATGATCATTCTTTTCTAAATCCAAAAAACTCAAATCTGAGTGCTCTGAAAAAATGGTGCATGCACAAGAACTATAGTCCAAATCTAACTCAAAACTCTAACCTTCAGTGAATCCAATCCCAGTTTTTTGTTTTTAAACCTTGGCTTATACATTTGAACTTATTTTCAAACTGTTATCTGATCGATCTCTGTTTCCATTGGCAGGATGACTTGACGACCACACTTGTACAGCAATGCCGGCAATCCCAATTCACCATTCAAAGAATCATTGAAACGGCTGGAGATAATGAGGCTGTGCTTTTCGAGGCCTTGAACGTGAATGATGAAATCCAAAAGGTCCTCTCCAAGTATGAAGAACTGAAGAAGCCTTCTGTTGTAGTCCCATCAGAGCCGGAGCCTGCATTGATCCCTATTGCTGTGGAGCCCGATGAGTCCCCGCGGATCTCAGAGGAAGCACTGATCAGAAAACCAGCAGCTTCTCGAGCACGGGGTGGGGAAGATGACATGTTGGACGATCTCGACGAGATGATCTTTGGTAAGAAGGCGGGTGCATCTGAAGGGCGGGATCCAAAGAAGCAGCAGCCACAGAAAGATGATCTGATCAGCTTTTGAGTTTGTTTTTAAAATCTGAGACCTTGATGGTTTTATATAAAAATATTCAATTTGTTGAATTGGCATTTGTGAGGAAAAACAGAAGTTTTCTGCACATTTTACGTAAGTAATTCCATGTTGGTGTCATTTATGCCTGAAATGTTGTTGGAAATGTTAGTGTTATATTAGAGGCGGCCTGATCTACTACAAAGATTTGGAGGGGAGTGGATTAGGTGGGACCCCGGATCCACCTATGTGGGTGGGACTGCTGACTGTGGGGCTCACAGTGATGTATGTGCCTTAAATCCACACTGTCCAACCATTTTAAAAGCTCATTTTAGGGCATGACCCCAAAAACGAAGCTGACTCAAAACTTACGTGGACCATACCACAGCAAACAGTCTTGATTGAATCCTCACTGCTAAAAACTTCATGGATTCCACTGGAATGTTTATTTGCCATCCAACCAGTTGATAGGGTAAAAAAACACTTAGATGAAGAGACCACAGAAATATCATCTTGATCCAAAGCTTTCGTGGCCCAAAAGAAGTTTTTAATGGTCGATTGCCATTGTTTCCTGAACTATGGCCCATCTGGGATTTGGAACTGCTTCATTTTTTGGATCATATCCTAAAATGATCTTTCAATACGGATGGACGGCGTGGATGTAGTCACATACATCACAGTCGACCCAACAGTCAGGGGTCCCACCCACCTCGGTGGATCCCGGGTCTCACCTAATCCGCCCCCGCTTTGGGAGCTTTGGAGGTTACGGTTAACCTGCAATGTGATATGTGGGACCCACTGATGTATGCATGACATCCAATCCGTCTATGTGCACTACCTCATGTTCTCCTTGGTGCCCAAAAAATAGGCAGATCCAAAACTCAGGTGGGCCACACCACAGGACAGTTGGGATAGGATGGCCACATGCTGTGTGGGCCCCATAGTGTTTTGTATATACCATCCAATCCATTCAGAAGATGCGCGACACCAGGATGAATGAACACTCATAAGGAGGCCATTCAAAAGCTTGGGAGGGCCACACCATATGATTTTAGAGGTTTTAGACAAGATTTTACTGGTGTGGTCTACCTGAGCTATGGATCGGCCTGATTTTTGGGCACAACGAGAACAAGAGGGCGATGTGCATGATGGACGGATTGGATATCATGCACGGATCAAGGTGGGTCCACAAATCCTGTTGTAGATTAACCTTAGCATAACAAATCTTTGTAGTGGATCCGACCTCACTTAGGAATGATTACGTGTCTGAACATAATCCGACGGTGCTGATTAGTGGGGTGTTGGGAGGATAACGGATCCATATATTGTGAAATTAGTGGGCCCACATGAAATCACGGCACCACAATCATAATGAAGCAAATCTTTTCTACTGTATCAAAGTGGCGCAGTCTAATCCATCCACTGAGTGGGCCTGACTATGTAAATGGTCTTTTTTCTCTTGAGCCCAACTCAAAACCTTGAAACAAAGACCTGATGGTACCCCAACCCGACCAGATCGGGTCCAGGTCTTCCTGAAAGGACCTGGACCCAATAAGACCAGAACCCACTTATGCTACCCCATAAGTAATTGGGCCAGACTTGGGCTTGACCTCATCTCCTAGCCTAGCTGGTTAACAAGTTCGCCTATCATGTGTTCGAAATTAGTCCCGTGCCTGACATGGTTACTTATAATGTAGGTAGCTATGTGGGTTTTTTAGGAATGGGCTTGTAAAAGAGATGTTTGAGCTTCTACAGGCCGAAACACTTGAAAGAGGGCTATCTCAGTGTGATAATGGACGGGCAGTGTGAAGTGGGCCGTACAAGAGAAGGGTTTGTGCATTTCGTCAGGTTGTCCAAACAAGGAATTTGTGTACTCTAAAATCATAAGTGGGCTTTATAAGGAGGGCGACATGGTGTTCAAGATGATGTTGGCAGTTAACCTTGTCGAAGAAATGGCAAGGAATAGAGCCTAAGACAATCATGTTGTGTGTGTTGGGCCGTGGGGTTTCAAAAGCCTAGAAAAGTACTTCTATCAGCTGGATATACAATGAGAGATGTATGGTCTAATGAACCTCTTGGTAGACGCTTTTTCATGAAATCTTTTTGACAAAATCAGTCATTCAAGTTGGGTTCTTTTACAAGCAGTTGTCTTATGGAATTCCTATCCACATATTAACTGTTTTGCACACGATTGACCTGATGGGCCCCATCAGGTGATGATCTCTATCAGGTGATGATCTCACGATTGCAGTCTAATTGGAGTTGTTGGATCATCCAAGGGTGAGTAGATGTGTCATTCATCGTATAGAGTATGGCAGAAGCAAATTAGTGTGGCGTTAGTCTGTCATTGAATGATTATTGAGAACACCCATGAATTGAATTTCAACAATGAGTGAACTCCAAGAGAGGTTGCTAGCGCCACACGCAACCCTTTCTTCATGTCATCACATTTTCCAACCTGACAAGTGTCTAGTACAAAAATCAAGCTGGGCCAATCATCTGGTGGGCCAACACATACAAAGAGATGGACGGTGTATAAAAACTTGCGGAGCGTCCACTTGAGGGACACATGTGGCCCACATAAGGAGTGGCCCATCTGATTTTTTGTGTATGTTCAGGTATTACATGTAACTACTATGATGATATGTAGTCTGTGCAGGATCGAAGCTGATGTGTGAGTGCCATCCAATGCAATGGATGGCCTCGATCCCAAAATCCAGCCTGATCCATTACTCAAGTGAGTGGCCTGCGACCCTATGGCTCAGTGGTAGACTCGCATGGGTTTCAACATTAGGTCATGGGTTCGAGCACCCATTGTAGTGTAAGTGCGCAGGCATGTGTGGGGTGATGTGAGTAGAGCTGAACATGAGCCGAGCATGGCTTTATCAGTGGCCCACTGAGCTTGAGCTTGGCTTGGCTTGAGCATTAAGCTCAAAACAGTTGCTTGAGCTTCGTTTGTTGGTTGAACCAAGCGGGCTTTGCCTTTTTTCCAACTCAACCGAACCCTAATCTGACCCAATTTTTTTTTTTCAAAACTAACCTCATTTTAGAGTATTATCAATTTTTAATAAAATAGTTAAAAATAAGAAAAAAATATTCCTAAAAAACCTACCGTTTTGAGAAAAATGAAACCATGATCTATAAACGGGTGGGTGCGTACGGCGTGATGTGCGAGCGGACTGAGTTTCAAGTAAGACCGTGTGGTGCTGGTGGTCAGGGAGGAAGGCAGGAGAGAGAGAGAGAGAGAGAGAGAGAGAGAGAGGCAAGTGTGTGGCAGGGTTGGGAGTGAAAAGAGAAATGAAATTTGAAAAAGGAGGACTGAGGAGGATTGAATTTTTTGTTTTAAAATATAAAAACTTTATATATATATATATATATAAACTCAAGCCGAATTGAGCTCAAGCAATCTAAGCATTTTTTGAGCTTTGAGCCAAGCTGGGCCAAGCTTACATATGCCCAAGTTTCGCTTGATTTCAAACGAGTTTTCAAAATCAAAGCTTATGATTGGTTGAATTGCCCTGTAAGCCAAGCTAAGCGGGTGAAGCTTGCTCAGCTTGCGTGCAGCTCTAGTTGTGAGTGCGTGTGCAAAAAGAAAAAAGAAAAAAGAAAAAAGAAAAAAAAAAAAGTGAGTGACACCAGCGGAACAATCGATGATGTACGTTCCTCATAGAAAATTCCAAAATAGAATGTGGGGTCAAACGTGTTTTGTATATGCTATCCAACCCATTAATCAGATCAGCGCCACCAGATGAAGGGACACCGTAAAACGCAGGCCATTCCAAAATTTAGGTGGACGATAAAATTTAAAATATAGGTTTTATGGCCGATTATACAGCGGTCTCTGTGGTGTGTTCCACCTGAGCTTTTGATAGGGATGATTCTGTGATGTACGGTCTATTATAATTAGCTCTAGATGCACGGTTTGGATTCCACATTAATATAACGGAACGGTTCTAAAAGGTTGTACGGTAACATTTCCGGAGTGATCCAAGTGCTAGGAAGGTCCAGTGTACGGCTCTAATATTGATGCACCAAAAATTCACAAACCGGAAGAACCCTAGCCCTCTATTATCTGGCCAACAAATAGATGGTTGGGAATAAAAAAAAAAGCACAGCAACATGTTAACAATCATCCAAGAAAGTGGTAAACTCTCATGAATCCATGATCTTCCAGTCCTTGGGACGTTTTACCATATGGGTAATTAGCAGCAGTGTGGCCCATCGCATCAACGGTTTGGATAATTGAACCAAGGACACTACTGGTAAAACCTAGTGCCACCTTTCGGCTCGAGCAATGCATTGTATATGTGTGCTTTGTCCGGTCTCATGGAGAGACGTATTTCTCTTCATTTCGGCTCATGTCGTTTGGGCAATGGCCATCGACACATTCGCAAACAACAAAAAAATAGATACGGTTGCTGTTAACGAGGTTCCGCCAAACATGCCTTCGGATTATAAAAATAAAACGAGTACTTTTATAATGATTTGAGAACAAAAAAAAAAAAGAAGCTTCAAATGGGGAAAAGTCACCTGGCATTTTTCTAATGCGGGTTTTGCAAGTAATTCCATAGTCTGCAATGTATGTTGCTTCATACGCAGACACATTGAGATTGAATCACAGCTTACACTCCCTAAAAATTAAACCGTGGAACCCATCGTTACTAATTCACGGTCCCAAAATTAGATTGGTTTAATAATTCGAATATTGATTCATGGACACATGTTTGCTTATATAGGACCAAGGGTCCACTAAATATACACCAATCTAATAGTTATATGATCAAATTGTTGAAATTTTATGCCTTTAATTTTGCTAAACATGGATCATCGACCCTATCAACCACGTTTCAGATTTCCACAATCTGCTCGCTGGACTATTTATGGACTGTTATGGTTCATAGTTGATCATATCGACGGTATGATCGACCCTATTGACGGATCCTATCGACCATCGTCGATCCTATTGATTAGAAGTATCTTCAGGTGTCCAAGGTTTCCTAATTGTATTAGGGCGTGGGAAGAGGTTTTTGTGTGTGTGTGTGTGTGTGTGTGAGAGAGAGAGAGAGAGAGAGAGAGAGAGAAAGAGAGCTTGGATTCTCTCTTGGGTTTTCTTGCTTGTGGGTTGTTCATCTCTGTAATCTTCTGGATTCATAGTAGATTCGCTTTGTGCTGTGATTTTTTTTACCCATCATTCTCTTGTTGAAATTGTTAAATTTGTATGTGGCAAGTGCCCAAGGGCCATATGAGAAGAGTGACAAGGGGTGTAAAAGTGTGATGATAGAGTTGGTGGAGGTATAAGAAGTGATAGAACTATGTTGAAGTTAAGATGATGAATGAAGCAAATGAAGAATTGTGTTAGCAATTAAAGTCATGGTGGAGATTGTTGAAATCCGATGCCTTTAATTTTATTAAACGTGGATCGTCGACCCTATTGATCATGTTCTGAATTTCTACAGTCTGCTCATTGGACTATTTATGGACTGTTATGGTCCATCGTCGATCTTATCAATGGGATGGTCAACCCTATCGACCATCATCAACCCTATCGACAAACCTATTGATAGTACGCGCAGTTTTATAAAGTCTTGCATGATTTTGCGAAAATTGTTTCTAATTTCGATTTTTCTCCTATTTAAGGGGTGTAATACCGAGATTAGAGGTATCCTAAAGTGTCCAAGGTTTCCTAATTGTATTGGGGGTGTGGGGAGAGATTTTTATGTACGTGAGAGAGAGAGAGAGAGAGAGAGAGAGAGAGAGAGAGAGAATGGATTTCCTTACTTGTGGATTGTTCATCTCTATAATCTTCAGGATTCATAGTAGATTTGCTTTTGCCGTGGTTTTTTACTCGTGATAAGGTTTTTTCACGTTAAAAATGGATTATTTCTGCATGATTAATTGCGTGTGGGTGTGATTGCATTGTGATGTTGCTCATTTAATTCTATACTCTGCGTGTTAGCTTTGCTTCCGTTGCAGGTCAGTTTTCCCAACACAATAATCGTAATTCTTGATTTATATACATTTGAATTTGGAACCTGTGATTTGGTCACTCAATATGAATTACTTATACACCATATGTACAATTTCTCTGGGCCTGTGTATCATCCATCAAACTCTGCTAGAGTATCAAAGCCTTCCTCTTTTCAATGCCATACCACGCCTCATCTTTAACTAAAGATTGAGTGGAAACTATAGCCGTTGGATGTAAGGTCACGTTTGGTCATCCAAACCGTTGATCTAATGAGTTAAATTGTTGATGATAGGAGCCCCGAGGATCATCAAGATTCAATCGGAAGTAGACAGTACATCTTTAATAGAAAAGAATTAAATTAACAAGGGGTTCAATTCAAATACTCTCATTCGGAGTTTTTTTTTTTTTTTTTCCAGGTGTCCCTCATCAATGAGGCCCATCATATGAATAGTTTGGACCATGGAAAAATGGCTCCAGATCCAACAGCTATATTCTAGAAGTATATATATGATAATAGGTGGAAAGCACATGCAGGAAACCTCCTTTTGTAACTTGTATAATCCACACTGAACCTGCATCTTATTATCTTTCCTACGCGCGCGTGTGTGTGTGTGTGTATCAAAAAATGTTACGAGATTTAGATTAACTACATTCAGTATAAGCTCAAGACACATAAATGCTCTAACCATGTTTTGGCTTGTGATCAATCCATAAATACTAATAAAAAATAAATAGGCACTCAAAATAAGTACATGCTCGGTCATCATTGACCAACTCCTCATCAATCCCGATTGATTTCAATATGAACAACAATACAATTTAATTGATTTGATTTACTAGAATATAAACGGAAAAAAGAAAGTGTTAGTAATGGATCAAACTCAAACCCCTTTCAATTTAACATATGAACAATAGAATATCAATATGGAACGAAAGGAAAATTGATGTGATAACAAAGAACAAAACACAACCTTATTTATTTTATTTGATTTTGGATTTTCAATTTTAAGTATTTATTACTGACCCGCCATAGAAATTGCACCTATCAACGCAACTAAAATAATTATAGAAATGAATTCAAATGGAATATATAACTATATATAACATATATTCCAATTATATATATTTTATATATTGGAAAATATTATGCCATTGATTGGGACTGTTGGGCCCCACTTGATATGTGTACTGCTGACCCACCATGTAGAGTGCAATCCGTGTTTGCCATGGACCTAAAATATGCCTTAGGTACTGAACCCACCTGGTGTGGTATCTGTTGTTAATTCTCACCTATAGGTGGGTAACTTTGGAAATACTAACAAATATCCTACTTAACTCTACACCAACATTTTGGGTCGGGTAGGCAACACGCACAGGGTGAATTTCTTCTCCAATATGATTCAAAGTTGGCATAGGTTTTGAATCCGCCCGGGTTGTTCACGAAAATCTACAACATTCGTACTAAAATGTGAGAAAGTTAACCATACCGGGTGGGCTAAAGACCTATGTCGACTAGAAAATCTATAGGGTATTGGTTATCCCTTGGGTGGTTTACGTACCACACCTACGGGTAATGTGTAGTTTCACCCCGGGTGTGTCGAACTGGAGTACCCTTGAAGGGTACTCCACCTCGCGTATTATGGAAAAAGGATTATATATCAACCTGGTGTTCAATATCAGGTGGGGACGACTATTGAAGGTTGGCCAATTCTCGTACACTGTAGTTTGGCAAAATTATCAAACCGGGTACCATGAGTATTGTCTAGTTAAAAAACCAGCCCCATCTGCTCATTGGGTGGACCACAACAATAAAACAATTTCTAGCCATTGATAAATAGCAAATTACAAGTGTGAGCCAGTCGAAAGGTGGATTTGCACACACATCACAAGTCAGAAGTTATTTGATGGGTGGACTGCTAGTTATATCCTTTAATTTTTTAAGGTCACGTTCAATACTGTCAAATTAATAGGTGGCTGTCTTGCTATAGTAACATCATGGTTTTTGTCTGGGGGAATTTTCAAATTTTTATGGTTTTTTTATATGTTATATGGAAAATCTCGCTGAAATAAATATTTAAAAATATTTTATCATGATTTAATAAATAATTTTAAAAATATAAAAGAGTGCACAGTAAACCTATTTGCAAACCATGTTTCCAATATTATGAAATTGGGAGCAGCATTCATAACACGCATTTCATAATACACTTTTAAGAATGTATGTGACAAAATGATTTCTAAACTACCGCCAATCGGCTTTTAATTGATAGAAGATGATGACTTGCTCCATCCTCTTTAATGTATGAACGTAGTAATAATTCCATACAACTCCTGACCTACTTCTATGCAGCAGTTGCATTGAGAAAAAGCAAGTAAAAAACCATAGAAAATATTTTCTGCTCCATTCATGAAAACTAAAGAAGTTATATACACAACTGGTATCCATGTTGCACACACATAGCGCACATCCTATAAATCCTGTAATTTGCATTTCGTCGTGGAGATAACATTTTATGCATGTAGACTTTTCATCTAGTAGGGATCACTTGTAAATGGTGTTTGTATCCACCTTAGCATGGTCCTCAGAGTTTATGAAATGCTACCATATGTGGGTTATATATACAAATGATGGATAAAATGTCACTCGCACTCTAAGAAAATCTTTAAATCTCACTTTCTTTAGCGACATGCAACTTACTAAAACTAGAACAACTTAGAAGCTGTATGCACATTTACAATTGAGAAAAGTGAGATATTGTGAGAAAGACACACAAGCATTGCACGAATGGCACATGTGGTTCTTGATTAGCGTTCCCAGCAAGCTATCTGAAGCCCCACTGATGCTAGATCTTTCGCAATCCAAATGCATATGACAAAGTGATCATAATCATATAAAAAAGAACTTTTTTTTTAGAGATGATTGAAGCTTTCAAAAAGACTATGAATGGTTAAGAAACGGATTCTTTTAAAATTAGAAGAGATCAAGGCGTCATGTGATAAGGAATCTAAGGCCCCCCCTTGAATATAGTCCCATAACCTTTGAAGATAAAGTATTGAATAGCAAGAAACCTCAATGTCGGCACCACCCTTCTCAATCTATCTCAATAACATTGAGTGAAGAGCTCGAGGCAACATCTTCCCTAATACAGACAATTTCTCTCATAGTGCTTAGCTTATTTTCGCTACTGTCCAACACCATCACTGTAGTATACCTTAAAAATGATGTAAATATCCACAAACTCTATTGTTAGATCCCTTATCAACCACTATATTTGGAATGTCGCATAAGTTATATCCTACTAGCCACACATCTCAATTATTTGTGCATGTGAACCGTCATAGGCAATTTATCTTTTATTTTTTTCTACTTTATTTTCTCATTAATTGTATTAATTTTAATTCTGAATTAATAATATTGATGACCGGCTTTTATTTTTAATTTTATTTGTCTGCTTTTACATTAGTAAGAAATTTGAGAACTACATTACCATTGGAAGAAAAGTCTTATCCCAAGGCAAAAAGATTCTATTAAAGGACTAACACTTCTCTTTCAAATTGCTTGATGCTGCAATATTATTGGTAAGATTGTCACATCAACTCTTATAAGTCTAATCCTGGCTAATTTAACCTGGAGTAGTAAGCATTCAATCAAACTTGAATTACACCTAGCATTATCCTAATCGTGCACATTTGACTAAAGATACTTAGTAATTTGTTTAATGTTGACCCCCCTTAGATGGGCCAACTAGTTTATTTATTTTACTAGAATCCGGCTAAATCCACTGCCCTCATCAGGCACGCGTTTTGTTGGAAGAGTGGGTCATTCACAGCAGCTACAACTAAGTAGTTATTATTATTATTACTAACGTTAGGGTTATTTACGTCCTATGGAGAATTAAAGCGGATTAAGAATGATTCGGAAATGCTGCGGTACTGCCGCCATCGACACCTTCAAGCATGCACGTGCGTTGTATGTGGATGGCATTGGCATCGAGCTAAGGCCACTAAAGTGGGCCCCACACGCAATTCCGTCTCCACGCGAATTTTCCCAACGTGCAAGCACGACTGAATCTCCCGACATTCTCTATGGGCCAAAGTAAGAAACTGATACTGCAAAAACGATCCTGACCATTGATATGGAATCTTGAGTCTGGACCATTGAAGAGAATTTGGCTCAATTTCAATTCCATACATCAATGGTTACAGTTACCCTTTAGGCGTGATTATTGGATCAGAGCCATTCAATATAGCACCTAGAAGATGGACAGTTCAGATTATCTGACCAATATGCATGTGGAAACCATGGGAAGAGAGACACGCCGATGATCATGACTCCTCATTTAGGCAAAGTAAAACTGTACTTCAGATTCGGATATACCTTTTCTTGGACGCGAATTCGCACGTGCACCTCACAACAGTAAGTTCTTGTAGGTGGAAGCCATGTGTGGCCCACTGACACGTCAGTAGGAAATCCACTCCGTCCATCAGTTTAGTAAGCTCATAATAGGAAAGTAATCCAAAATTGAGACAGATCCAAAACTCAATTAGACCACATGACAGGAAACAATGAGAAAGGAAGCAAGCACTGTTGAATCTTCCCAAAGTGCACCATGATGTTTACATGACATCCAAACCGCTCATAAGGTTATTCTCACTGGGATTAATTGAAAACAAATATATATTAGCATGATCAGAAACTTCTGTGGGCCCAATAAGTTTTCAATGGTCAACGTTCAAACCCCACCCTTTTTCCTATGGTGCGATCCACTTGAGTCTCTGATCTTTCTCGTGTTTGGATTCCTTTACAATTGTGATCTTACGGAACTAATGGACGGAGTGGATATCTTGAAGACATAACGTAGGGCCCACAAACCTTCTGTCTACGGAACTTCTTGTTAGCAGGGGCACGGGCAACGTGCCCTTGTCTTTCGGCAGGTTGCTTCCATGGTAGTGTTACTAAGCACCGGTATTCTCTCTGATTATATAGATGCCGTATCTCAAATTTCAGCCTGTCAGATTATCAGATGGGCGTACATAAAATCCGAACCATTGGTTTACTTCTCATTCCTGATCATCAGTGGGGATTGCCCAATGAGCGGTTATCTTGTCACACGCCCGTGACTTCACACGAATCGAGTTCAACCGAAACACGAATTAGTTATCAAACCCACCTCCCTAGTAAGTTTTGTGGGTCCCACCATGATGTATGTGTTACATCCACACACCGTCCATCTATTTTGTGAGATCATTTTTAGGGCATGTTCTAAAAAATAGCATATCCAAAGCTTAAGTGGATCACACCACGGAAAGCAGTGGAGATTGAACGCTTGCTATTGAAAACTACTTAAGGGGTCACGGAAGTTTTATATCAAGCTGATATTTATGAACCAGTTGGATGACAAATAAACATCATGGTGGGCCTTAGGAGGGTTTCCACAGTGGCCATCATTGTCCTCACTGAAGTTAATATAACACATACGTCATGGTGTAGCATATAACGTGTTGCTACTTGTTAGAAGTTTATGCATGATTTTACACGGTACGACCGGGCAACAACGCGAGCTAATTTGAATATGGACGATAATACACTGACGAATGAATGTCATTATTAATAGTGGCCCCCACCAGCGTGGAAGTAGCTTACTCTGGACGCAGATCGTCTTGCCCCAAGCATTGACTGACTCGGTCGTTGCA
Source organism: Liriodendron chinense (assembly GCA_003013855.2). Classification (NCBI taxonomy): domain Eukaryota; kingdom Viridiplantae; phylum Streptophyta; class Magnoliopsida; order Magnoliales; family Magnoliaceae; genus Liriodendron; species Liriodendron chinense. The sequence goes on along the minus strand of PVNU02000637.1, from coordinate 3,442,966 downwards.
CGGGCTATGTAGAGTCGTTGCACGAGGGAATCGGATTTCATGCGGAGTTACTCCGCACGCTCTTATCGTCCGGAGTAAACTCAGTTGGGCCCACCTAGAATGTATGCGCTTTATCTATTCCGTTTATATGTTTTTCCAGCTCATTTTAGTGGTTGAGCCCAAAATTTAAGCATATCCAAATCTCAAGTGGACCATGCCATGGGAAACAGTGGGAATAATGATTTCCACCGTTGAAACCTTCCCAGGCCCTACAGTGATGTTTATTTGTCATCCAACCTGTTCATAAGATCACATGGATATGGATGAAGGAAAAACACAAATATCAGCTTGATCCAAAATTTCTGTGTCCTCCGAAAATTTTTCAATGGTAGACATTCAGTTCACACATTTCTTATGGTGTGGTCCACTTTAGATTTTGATATGCTTCATTTTTTGGCATCATACCTAAAATTTTCTGTTAAGATGGATGGACGGAGTGGATAAAATAAGTAAATCACTGTGGGCCCCACAGAGTTGCTCTGTACGCAATCCACTTCCTTGCACGAGCTATGTAGAGACGCAACGACCTATGTAGAGTCGTTGCACGAGCTATGTAGAGTCCACTATGATGTATATGTTTTATCCTCTTCGTTAGGGATTGAACGCCTACCATTAAAAGCTTTTTGAGAGCAGTAGTAGAAGTTTTGAACAAGCTGATATTTGTGTTTTACCTTTGTCCAGGACTATATGACCTTATGAACAGTTTGAATGAAAAGTACACATCACGGTGGGCCTTAAATTGGCTTCAACGGTGGTCATCATTATCACCATTACTTCCTAAAGTGTGATTCACTTGAACATTAGATCTGACTCCTTTTTGGGTTTATGCCATAAAATGAACCATCAAAATGGATGGACGGCGTGGATAAAAACAGATAACCAAGGTGGGGCCCATAGAGCCACTTCCAAGACCGAGTCCGTCAAGGGCTGCCAGTGGAACCCGAATCGTTTTCTGATATTTTCACCAAAAGCCAGGGCCATTTTCGAAAGTGGACGCGGCTTAGTGGATACTTACCGAGGTCGGTGGATTGACCGTGGGCCTACCTTGATGTACGTATCTTATATCCACGCCATCTATCCATTCGGCAAGATCATTTTATTTTGGAATGTTGAGACAAAAAATGAAGCAGATCCAAATCTCAGGTAGACCACACAATAGAAATAATGGTGATTGACCATTAAAAACTTCTAGGGGGCATAAAAGTTTTGAATCAAGCGGATATTTGTGGGGTCCTTTCATCTAGGTCTTTGTGACCTTATAACAGGTTGAATGGAAAATGGCCCCAAGAAGTTTTTAGTGGTGGGCATTCAATCACCACTGTTTCATATGTTGTGGTCCACTTGAGATTTGAACTAGCCGCATTTTTTTGGCTCATATCTTAAAATGATCAGCTGAAATAAATGGATGACATGGATATAATATACATACATCTCGGGGCCTACCATGTTGTATATTTTTTATCCATGCCGTGCTTTTATTGTGTCATATCATTTTAGGTCATGAGAGACAGATCCAAAGCTCAAGTGGACCACACCGCACGAAATAGTGAGGATTGAAGGCTTACCATCGAAAATTTTTGGGCCCACAGGAGTCTTGGATGAAGCTGATATTTTTATTTTCCCTTCATCCAAGCTTGTGTGACCTTTTGAACAGGTCAGTTTACATATAAAATCTAATGCATAAAAGATAAAACCCAACCCATCAACTAATCAACATCATATATGTAGAGGCCGATTGGATGGTGGGGGTAGAGTATGTGCAAAGGAGGACGGGTGAGATCAATTCATAAATTCACAAATATAGTAATCAAATCACTAATAAATTCACAAATATAGTGATCGGACAGTGGTGGATTGAGGGTTACTGTGTTTTGCTCGGGTCAAGTGACTGGACCGTGGGGGTCGAGTCTTTGCATAGGCAGATGGCCGGGCAGGGGGCCAGAGGTTGCCCGGCAATGGGGTTCAAGTCTGTGCAAAGGCGGACGACTAGGGAGTGGGGGTTGAGTCTGTGCAGAGGCGGATAACCGGGCAGGAGGCCAGATGTGGATGAGAGAGAGAGAGAGGTGAGGCGAACGGGTGAGGCAACTCGTATGGTTGAGAGGGGCAAGGCGACTCGAGACGTCTGGTTGAGAGGGGCGAGGTGACTTGGCGAGCAGGAATAGGGGGGAATTTTTAGGGCTAAGGCAAATGGAAAAGGGGCGCCCGTCTTTAAGAACTTTATATATTTTTCATTTTTTTCTTTATATACATATCTATATTATTATTAATTAGAAATGAGTTTAGCTGAATCAAACTCAAACTGAGTTAAACCAATCCAAACTATGAATAGAGCCAAATCGAATCAGGGACAGCTGGAGCTCAGCTCAAAATCTTTCGAACTTAAAAAAAAATTGCTCCACTCACTTTGAACCTAATGTTTGATTTGAGTCTAGGCGAGCTGGTTTGAGCCGAGCAAGCCAACTAAGCTAGCTCGGCTCACGTCCAGCTCTAATTTATTATTAGTATCTGTGTGCTTGTCTGGCCTCACAGAGAGACGTATTTCTCTCCACTTCGGCGCATGTCGTTCGGCCAATGTACATAACACATTCGTAAACAATATAAAAATAGATACGATTACTGTAAACGAGGTTAAAGCCAAACATGTCTTTGTATTAAAACAAAAGGGGAAACAGGGGTTTTTGCAGGTACCTTGATGCTCAGCAATGTATGTTGCTTGATACGCAGGCACAGAGTGATTGTGTAGCAGCACATACTATTTCAAAATTAAACTGCCTGAATTTTGGAGCCCATTGTAGCTAATTTACTATCCCAAAATCAAATTGGTTTACACAATTCTAACATCTGATTTATGAACACATGTTTGCTGATATAAGGGCGCCGTTGGATATTTTTCATTTCAAATGTCCACTAAATATCCACCAATCTAACAGATATATAATAAAATAGCTCTAATTTTTGCTTACTAGACATCTAAAATTGGACCCATGATTTAGTCGGCTCGATATGAGTTACATATCGTCCTTATGTACAATTTTCCAGTGCCTGTGTATCATCCATCAAACTCTCCCAGAGTATAAAGGCTTCCTCTTCAAATAATACACCTCATGTTTTATTAAAGATTTAGTCTGGACAATAGCTGTTGGATATAGGATCATGTTTGGTCATCCAAACCGTTGATCTGACGAGTTACATTGTTGATAATAGCTACCACTAGAATCATCATGATTCAATCGAAAGTACACAGTACATCTTTAACAGAAAAGAATTAAATTAACAAGAGGTTCAATTCAAATACTCCCATTTGGAGGTTTTTCTTTTTCTTTTTTCTTTCTTCGTTTTCTTGCGTCACATCTACAATGACGCCCATCAAATAAGTGGTTTGGATCATGAAAGATGGTCCAAGATCCAATAGCTATATTCTAGAAGTATATATGAACTATAAGTGGGTGCATGTTGCAGGAAGCCTCTTCTTGTAACTTGCATCAGGGAATGATTACACGGGGGAACGTGCATCCTGTCGTCTTTCCTCGACCAAAATTTTATACATTTATTCTTTCTAAGCTAATATTTATATAATGAAAATGAAAGGATATAATCCCATGACCGAAGTGCCCCCCAACAAAGGATGGAAGGACTCTCTTATCCTTTAAGTATCGACGGTCCGTGAGTTTTTTTTTTTTTTTTTTTTTTTTTTTTAGATTTTTCCATTCTATTGCGATAATATTGGAAAATTGGAAAAATCTCAATGAAATATCTAAAAATATTTTATTACCAGAAAAAGGTATCATGAACTCGACCTCATGGGTCCCACCGTAATGTGTGACGGGTATATACAGATGCACCCTTCCATGGTGGACCACGTGCCTAAAAATCAGGCCAATCCATGACTTAGGTGGGCCACAACATAGACAACAGTTGAGATTGAATATCCACTCATTGAAATCTTCATGATCGTGTATATATATGTCAATTGAGATGTGGTTTAGAAATCCAGTTCATCTATTGTGTGTGTCCCACTTGGATGACGGGCCACACCAGGTTTCATTCGCATCTAAAGCTCAAGTAAGACCCAACAAGTGCCTTCAGACGTTTTAGGCATGATTTCATACTATTAGATGGTGTGGGTCACTTGAGGTCTAGGATGATTTTTGGGATATCCCATGACCTAAGAGGGGATCCATTAAATGCATGATGTTGTAACGCCCCGGATTTTCGCTAACTTGGAAATTGGAAGTCCTTGTGCGTTTACCTTCGATTTGTCGGTTATAGTGCGTACCCGCATGTGTGTTCATATGTATTGGGGACTAAAATGAATGTTTTTACCAAAGAAATGATGGAATTAGTTTAGGAGTTGAAAGATCACATGGTTTGGAAGAGTTTTTCGAAGATTGGGTTGACTCGGGTATGTCGCTGTTTGTAGAGACTAAGTAAAGAACCCTGAATTATCAATCCACTCGTAGATCGACGAGACCATCATGAATATTTTACCGGACCTTGGTGTTTTAGCCTATTTGAGGTATTTCAGATTTTTTGAACGGTTTAGATTTGGCAAAAACCCTCTCTTTTAAAAGGCGCTATGTTTTGGAAATGCCAAAAAGTTGCGATTTGTACTTGGAGGGAAAAATCAAATTTCTATGGAAAAACTGAACATCTTGTGGAGCCTATCTTGAGCGAACAAATTTCTATGGAAAAACTGAACATCTTGTAGTGCTTTGTGATGATTTTTGTACAACCCTATGGTTTTTTGAAGGACTTTTTCATGCACATGTTAGATATCAAGGAAAATAAATTCTGGAGCCTTTCTTGACCTAACAAATTTCTATGGAAAAATAGAATATAGTGTAGTAGTGCTTCCTAATTATTTTCAGAAGACCTATGGTTGTTCAAGGACATCTGGACATCGTGGTGGATGGACATGCATGATTTGCGAGATGTTCTTGTCTTATTATGTAACGTCTCGAGATTTCGATTCTCATTGATACCACGAAGAGTCAAGTTCTCAGGCGTTAACTAGAATGCGCCAAGGACAACATCCTCTGCATTCCATCCATTATTCATACATTTAATACTTTGTGGCATTCAAGCACAGTGATGGAAAATTGATTATCTTATTTCATGCATTCTATACTAAGTTATCAACAAAAGTCCTTGGAATATATCAAATGAAATATTCAATCCTTGTCTTTACTTGGAAGACTTATTACAGTTTCGTAGAAAACAGTAAACTATCATAAGAATGCATAAACAAGTAAAGTCTTCATTAAGCCGTTTCGTCATCCGTTATCTGTTGCCACGAACCTTTGCACTCTTTCTTAGAGCTCGGTTCTCCTACTGGATCTTCACCTGCGTCATCTGGCTTGTGGTTGGATAGTGTTAATCACTATCATAGTGAGGTACATCCCTCCAAGATAAACACGATAATAATAACAATATAGAGATAAACACATGCATGATGATATTCATAATTATAAAAAATATACAAATTAAACATGACATTTACTTAAATATTATTTTGTAAATAAGGCTGACAAGTAGCCTAGACTGTGTGGGAACTCACTGTGCAGGGAAGAAATCCAAAATTTTCAGAGAAAATGGCCAAGGGACGACCGGCCGACCGGTTTGACAACCGGCCGACCGGATGGGTAGCCGGCCGACCGGTTAGGCAACCGGCCGACCGGATGGGTAGCCGGCCGACCGGTTGCTGCTGCCTTTTTGGGAAGAAAAACGGATGAACAGTGGGATCCGGCCGACCGGATCTAGAACCGGCCGACTGGTCGTGGCTGGTCGGTTATAAAAGGGGGGTTGCAAACCCCATTCAATCCATCTCTCTCTCTCTCTCTCATTTCTCTCCTCCACTCTCTTTTCCCCTAAACTCTTAAGCCCTCCTAGCTCTCTTCCTCCTTTCTCAAACATCATTTCTTCCTCAAATCCTCCTCTAACTGTGGAAATCTCGAATTTTCGAGCTCTCTCCGACCTCCACCTCCGTTCTCGAGTTTCTCAGGCCAAAATCCGGTGGCTTTGGGTCGGATTCTCCTCCTCATGCTAGGTAAGGTGTTCAGCTACCTCTTCTTTTGCTTTTCCTTCCATTTTCTTCATTTTTGGACCATTAGGGCTAGAAACCCATTTGCTTTTGTCGAAACCCTAACCCTAGGGTTTGTCCGTACTAGGACTTAGACCTTTGTTGGTCGTTGGGGGTGGCGCACGCTATTGCGGGAGCCGTAACCAAGCTCAACTCCGTTGGGATTCCGAAGGTGCACCGAATTTGGGCCTCGATTTGTTGAATTGATTTGGGATTTTCCCAAATTCGAGATACCAAAATCCTAAACCCTAATTAAACACTTAATTAGATTAAACCTTAATTGATTAAGGCTAAATTTACGATTCATTGTAGGTAATTGAGGTATTCCCCAATTTTCGGCGTTTGGACCGTATTTGGATCGCTCCGGCCTCATCCGAATCGAGTAATTTCGATTCCAAAGTAAAGATCTACCCTCAAGCTTACTCTCAACAAATCCTAATTAATGATTGCTTGAGTTTATATGTTAATTATTGATATGTGCATAACATGTTCGATGAAATGCCTCTATGGTTGGTTGATTGATAACATGCTCGATGAAATGCCTGAATGATATAAATTTACAATATTGTAATATATCTATAATTGTGGATGTATGTGGCGCCCTGTGTCATCCGGGCTATGTCATCCGGGTCCTTTGGATCGGTCGGGCTAGTCGGTCGGGCCAGGTGCTTAGATATGTTTATGATTAGATATTTAATAACTTAAATTACTATTATAATAAGGTATCCGTTGCTTTGGATTAAGCTCTGAAAATCGTGGATATAGTGTACTGCCTGCCACTAGGTTGGCAGTCACGGACTTATTCGATCGACTATGTAACGCCCCCACAAACACTGTACAGATATTGTCCGCTCTGGGCATGCACGCGCGCCCGCATGGTTTTGGTCCCCAGGTTTCCCCCAAAACGCGTCTGTACAGGGAAGGTGAGAACTCCACATATAGCCCAAAATCAGGGCGCTCATCCATCCGATGTGGGACTAACCTCACCCAGGCCCTACCAACTGGAGCGTTATTTTCGAAGCCCGACCAGTCCCCAACGGGGACCCGGATGCAACCCACGCTCGGACCACAGCCAGGCTGCACTGGGGCGCTAGAATCCCCCACCCTCAGGGCAGAGCCGCCCTCGGCTCTGATACCACCTGTAACGCCCCCACAAACACTGTACAGATATTGTCCGCTCTGGGCACAGACGCGTTTTGGGGGAAACCTCGGGACCAAAACCGTGCGGGCGCGCGTGCGTGCCCAGAGCGGACAATATCTGTACAGTGTTTGTGGGGGCGTTACAGACTAGGTGGGACAAGGTCGACCGATAGTGGCCATTGTTGGTTTATCGTCGTCCTCTTGGGTCCACCGAATAAGCCCCGTTCAGAGTTAATCATTATTATGTTTGACTGTTGAATCACATCCTATGGAATCTAGAATACTATCATTCCCACTGTGAATAGTCCACTTAAAACCATATTGCGACTCGATCCACTAAGTCTCATGAGCCAGGCATGGTGGTATGGGACACCGTGTTTGAGCTGTCGGCCTATGCTGGGGTGGTGCCTCCCCGTAGTGACCAGTGAGCATTGACAGGGGTGACCGATTGTTGTTCGAATGGCCCTTGTGACAAATGTGATCTTGGCCGATGTTTGCGTGCCTGTGCACCATTCAAACGACCCGGGCGTGCATTGGGATAATTCCGAGTGAAACGCCCGCACCTCTGAATAAATTAATCGTATTTGATATTTGGGATATGAGACCTCCCGCTTTGATTTGGTCATGGCTGACGAGTCATGGTCGAACCAGGCTTTCATGGTAGGATAACTCAACTTTGGATCGAGGGGTTACTGGCGATGATTGGTTACGCATTACAGGGAGCCAGATAGTCCCGGTTAGACTTTACGATACGATGTGGTATTCTGGCTTCACCAATTTGCTAGATGAATTGGACTAATAAATACTTTAATTAATCATGCACACATGACATTGCATTTGAGGGGGACTCGTGTAGCTTGGTTGCTTGATGTGGTGCCAGCGCTATCTTGAGCACCTCATGTCATTTCTCTGTGTCATCCGGGCTGTGTACTCAGTCACGACTTACGACCTACTAGACAGGTGGACTGTGGATTCTGATACCAGTTGGTCAGGCCAGGGCTTGCCCGGGACATGCATTGTGTGCGGAATCATGACATCCATGCATTTAATCAACTAGCCTAGGATGATGTATGATTTGTATGTGGACATTACCCTAACTTGATTGATTTGACAACATGCTTAAGAATGATACACTTATATAAACCTGTTTATAATTTAAATATCCCGAGTCTAACCTTGGGGTTATTTCTTCACTATGTTGGCGTTTTGACGCCTTTTATTTGACATATGCAGATGTCTCAAGAATAGGACCAGTTGGTGGCGCGCACGGGCGCCTTAGTAGTCTTCTAGCTTCGTCCCTCTTGGTAGTTGTATTTTTCCTTCCTATTACATCTATTGTGATTCGTATAATTCTCATATGGGCTTACACTGCGATTGAATTGTTCATCTAGGGTGTTAGCCCTATATTTTTAGATTTAGTTACCTCCACTTTGCTTATGATTCGCTAATTGAAATGCGTTACTCTGATTATTTGTGAATGGAATGAATATAAATCTGATTGAGGACACACATGGGTGCATTTTCCACGTGTGGCATTCCTAAAATAGCATTTTATTTAGTTAACACTCGGGAACTCGGGATCAGAGTCTTCGTACTCGGGTGCCGAAATTTCGGGTTGTTACAGGTGTGGATGTCCGATACACATCACGATGGGACCCACACACCTGGACCTCATGGGAAGCTCTCATGAGATCAACCTCGTAATATCATTTCCCTTTATTATGAATTAATAAATAGTTTAAACAATAAAAAATAATTGCCAGCGTCAAGGGATTCTTGGAATTTTAGTTTGTGGATTGCGTTGGGGAAATCTACCAAAGCTAGGCAAAGAAATTAATTACTTTAAAGTTTTAATATTTTTACATTAAAGTTGCCAATAAATTTGTGAAAAATTAAAAACGGTCAAATAATTTAAAATTTTACTTTGGTCTCAATTCAGCTAGTCAAGGCTGCTCGTGTGACAAATGGCCTAAATTGGATATGCATGTGCATGAATGATTGTGCAGGTGTGCCAGAGTGTACCTGTCTCAAGGTTTTGTTGATTGAATTGTTAGAGATGGACAAATTGGAGACTGGACTAGTATCTAGGATCCTCAACCATCAATTGATACGCTCCGTACTCTAGTGATTTGTGCAAAGGTAGAAGTTAGCCCTCATGGACGAGTTCTTCTTGCCTTATGCTAGCAAATATAGAATCATGTAATCGACTTAAAAACTTTTTATTACACCAGTGCTTTAGTATGATATTTTTCAAACATAATGAAAGATTTATACATGAAGGAATAGTGGTTGAACTAAATAAGATCAGTTTTATTAATATCTTAGCTTTATTACAATTGTTATTCTCTGCAAGCATGTATAAATAAAAATAAGAAACAAAATAAATGTCTAATGCGCTTATTAAAACAGACGATTGAGGCATGTTGTCAGTGAAATATGATCGAAATATGAACAACTAAATCAGAACTCAAATGAACATGGTGATATGACAACTTAAGGTCGCAAATAGTTAACCTACTCCTAAGGTAAACATACTACAGTAGGAACCGTTGGGTAGTAGCGAGCTAGACTAGGAAAAGTAAGAGTAAGATAGATGTGTTTGGCATGGTGCATCGAGCTCTTCTTCTTGTGCTCTTTTATATCTTTTTTGAAGTGATGAGAGCCCCTCGTTAGGCTCTAAGTCCTTCTGGATTCTTCATGCAGGCAGTCCAGTCCAGATATGTAATCATTTCTTTAGCAAACTAAGACTTGTTTTGGAAAGAGAGACCCTCGAAGTCATTGGTTTCACAAATCTTCTTCCGTAGTTGATCTTTCATGGAGATCTTCGTAGCTCACTAAAGTTTGGCCTGGAACTACCAAAGTTCCTCTGATGAAAACACCCAAGCTAAGGTCTTGGGAGCTCAATGGATGATCTTTATCAAATAGGGCCACTCAACGTCTCTTAGTGGCCCACCTCGTCCACTTTGACACTAAGTACATATCATTTGGATAGACCAAATCTTCCATTCTCTTGATTTCATTTATCGTGTAGAATAGATATAAGACTTAATATATATTCCTATTGATGTTCTATTGAGTCTGCCAAAGAAACTGCGTTAACTGAGTTCCTATTGAGGTCCATTCATGATTGCTACATGCAGGACCTGATAGGCTTGTCGTATCCCAGAAGCAATTTGCCTGTAACCCATCAGCGATGATGCTTTAAGGACAATGTCTAATTATGTGCTTTAGCCTAATTGATCAACTTAAATTTTTTTTTGGTATTTAAGTTTTTATTTCCATAATTATTTTTTCCAACATATGCTTGCTCAGTAAGTGTTTTACAGACGTGCTAGGTATGTTGCCTCATTTAATGAGCATGTTGATCACGACCATGTGGCATATGACGATTCATTTCCTTAAAGTGTCTGATAAGAGTACGTACCATTGCATCAATGGTAGAATACATAACACCGAAAGAAAATCAAACACAAATCTCTTTAGGTGCGAGTACGAAGTAGTGTCTCCATGTGGTATTCTTCTGTCAATCATGTCAAGGTGCCAAAAATGGGTATAAACACTTACCATAAATGTTTGTAATAATTTCGTTTTATGAATATTTTGTGAGAATAATAGGGAATTTTCAAATGAACTTTTGAGAATCAATATCTTAAAATGATTGCTAGATTCCCGCCGGTTGCCTTTCAAGCAATAGAAAGTAATGGAAGATGATCAGGACTTTCTCAACTGCTACATCCTTTTCACATGTGAACATTGTAATAATTCAATGAAAACATGCAGCGTGTGCATTGAAAAACATGAAGAGAATATTGTAATTATTACATGCTGTGCGTAGAAATATACACAACGTATACACGTATTACACTCGCATGGCCCTATGCTTGGAGTTACATGCAATTCGCATCAGATTCGATCAGCCTGCCTAATCACAGACTGTGCTATGAATGTGGACTGCGCGCCCATCTGGTGGGTACCGCTTGTAGATGGCCATCACATCAAATGGACGATCCTGGCCATCCGTTAAATCTTGACCCAGTAGATGGGCTGACTATTTTTTTTTTTTTTTTTCCAATTATATACTGGAATAGTCTACATCCACTGCCCTCTCCAGGCACGCGTTCCGTGGAAAAGCCGATTACTGGTCACACTCATAACTACCCCTAAATGCTTGTTTTTTTTCCCTTTCCTTTTCTGTTTTTTTTTTTTTAATGTTATTGTTATTTTCGTCGACTGAAAAATTAACGCGGATTAGTAGGATTCGGACGTGCAGCGATTCAGCTACCATAGACAACTTCAAGGCATGCACGCGTTGAGTGTGGACGGAGGACGCGGATTGCGTCGTACCCCGCCCATCTCCTCCTGCGAACTGGCAGGGACTCCGAGTGGCCACCGTGAAGTATTGGTTTTATCCACACCGTTCATCTTTTTTTTATGTATCATTTCAGGTTAAAATACGAAAAATGAGACGGATCCAAGACACAGGTGGACCACACACTGGGGGATTAAACTCTAACCGTTGAAACTTTCTTAGTGACACAAGTTTTGGATCGAGCTGATATTTGATTTTTCTCTCCAAGCTGATATTTGATTTTTCTCTCCATTCATGTCTATGTAACTTTATGAACAGGACAGATGGCAAATAAATATCACAGTGGGCCCTAGGAAAGTTTCAACCGTGAGCATCATTATCACCGTTGCTTCCTTTGTTGTGGTCCTATTGTATAAAATTCCACGTCAAAATAGATGGACGGTGTGAATAAAACCCATACAGCACGGTGGCCACTCAGAGCTCCTACCCGTTCGCAGCTGGAGACGGGGCGGGGTAGGAGGCAATCCGTGTGAGCGGATTAGGTGAGACCCCGGATTCATCGAGGTGGGTGGGACCCCTGATTGTGGGGCTCACAGTGATATATGTCTTAAATCCACACTGTCTAACCATTTGGAAAGATCATTTTAGGGCATGATCCCCAAAATGAAGCTGAATCAAATCTTAGGCAGACCACACCACTGGAAACAGTCGTGATTGAATCCCCACCATTAGAAGCTTCATGGATTCCACTGGACTGTTTACTTCTCATCCAACCTGGTGATAAGGTCACAAACGCTTAGATGAAGAGACCATACAAATATCATCTTGATCGAAAGCTTTTGTGGCCCACAAAAGATTTTTAATGGTCAATCACAACTGTTTCCTGTACTGTAGCCCATGTGTGATTTGGAACTGCTACAATTTTTGAATTATCCCCAAAAATAAGCTTCCAATACAGATGAACGGTGTGGATGTAGTCACATACATTACAGTAGGCCCCACAGTCAGGGGTCCCACGCACATTGGTGGATCCGGGGTCTCACCTAATCCGCTCCCGCACGTGCTTCGTGCGAAGCCCACCAAAATGGGTCACGTACGCGGCTATGTCTCTATGGGCATTTTTCCAATGTGCAAGCACGACTGAATCTCCCGACATTCTCTATACCAGGCGCGGCTTCGGTGGATCCCTGCATGTGGGGCCACCATGATGTATGTACCTTACATCCACGCCGTACATTGGTTTTGAAAGATCTTTTTAGGGTATAATCCCAAAAATGAAGCGGATCCAATTCTCAGGTGGACTACTCCACATGAAACAGTGGTGATTGAATACACCCATCAAAAGCTTCTTGGGGTCACCGGAATGCTCATTTTCCATCCAACCTATTGATAAGGTCACATAGACATGGATTAAGGGCCCATAAAAATATCAGCTAGATCCAAAAATTTTGTGGTCCACAGGAAGCTTTTAATGGTAAATCTCCATTGTTTCCTGTGGTGTAGTCCGCCTTGCTTCATTTTTAGGTTCATAGCCTAAAATGAGATGTCAAAACGGATGAACGGCGTGGATATAAGGTACATCCATCATGGTGGGCCCCACATTCAGGGATCCACGGAAGCCGCGCCCCTCTACACCGGCCATAGTTATAAAAACTAAGCTGCAAAAACGATACCAACCATCGCTATGGAACCTTGGGACCACTGAAGAAAAAAAATTCGATGGCTCAATTCCAATTCCAAAAATCAATGGTTCCGATTACTCTTTAGGTGTGATTTTTGGATCAGAGGCCATTCAATATAGCACCAAGAGGATGGACAGTTTCGATTATCCGACCAATATGCATGCATAGACAATGGGGAAAGAGTAAGACACGCTGATGATCATGGGGACAAGACAGGCTAAATACACCTGTACTTGAATATCCTCTCTCTTTGCGTGTATTGATTGTGCCCGGCCAAGAGTAAGTTACTGTCTATGGAAGTTATGTAGTGTCCACAGAGATCTCTGTGAGACATCCACTCCGTCCATCAGTTTTGAAACCTCAAAATAGAATATTATACCAAAATCAAGGCAGATCCAAAACTCAATTGGGCCACACCACATGAAACAGTGAGAATGGAAACAGTCACCGTTGAATCTTCTCGAAGCACTGTGAATGCAATCCAAATGATTCATAAGTTATTCCCACCGGCATCAACTAAAAAGATAAATGTTCGCCTTATCAAAAACTTCTGTGAGACCACGAAGGTTTCAATGGTCAACGTTCAGTCCCCACCTTTTCCTATGGCGCGATCCACTTGAGTCTTTTTATCTTTCTTATTTTAGGGTTACTGTCCGATTGGGAGCTTTTGAAACTGATGGACGGAGTGGATATCTTAAAGACATCACGGTGGGCCCCACATAGCTTCCGCCTAAAGTAACTTCGTACTGGTTGGGGGCGCATGCGCGCATCCTTTTCTTTCGGCCGATTCCTAAACCGCCTCCAGATAAACAAAGGAAGTAACCTGCATCGTGAACGCGGCGTCGTACATGCATCTCAATCCGCACCGTCTAAATCTGGGTGCCATCCGTGGATGGTCATAATACAAATTTTACATACGTGAATGATAGTAAGGTGGCTTCTAAATTAACGGTAACATTGGGCTACATGTAAGATACACGTGTGCAATGAAGTGATCGTAAGAACCAGTCTTCACACTGATTATGCAGATGCCCTATTTCAAAATTTAGCCCGTCAGATTATCAGATGGGCGATAGAATCTGAACCATTGGTTTACTTCTCTACGCTGTTCATCAGTGGGGTTTGGCTAATGAGAGGTTGTCTTGTCACACGCGCGCGACTCGTCCGCCCGACTCAACTGCATTAGCTAATGAACCGTTCAGTTCAATTGACTGCTACCAAACCCACAACAAGCGTTTCCTCTGGAATCTTTGTAGGACAAGGTTTCTCTACAACTATGTGCAGCCCACGGTGATGTAGAGCTCACATCTACTCCGTTCATAAGGCGCGCTTTTTAAAGTTCGTCGCAGGTCCCAAAGAGATCCAAACCACAGGTGGCCCACCAAAGGAAACAGCTGGGATTGGAACGCCCGTCCTTAAAACTCTTTAAGAATTTTTGTACCCACTGTAATTTTTATATGCCATCCAAACCATTGGACAATGGATGGATGGAGCAACTAAAAAACTAAGGTGGGCTATATTACGTGTCCTTAAAGGTTTATCGCACACACGAGGTTGGAAAATGCTTGATTTTTGGTATTTAAAGAGAATAATAATACATTATCCCCACATTCGTCTTATTCTGCCCTCGAACCCGAATCGTTTTCTGATATTTTCACCAAAAGGCAGGGTTATTTTCGGAACCAAGTCCCCTCCCTCAAGACGCGGATTGGGGACTCCACCGCTCGTCCTTAGCTAAGAACGGACGGGGTCTCTGACGCGCCACCGTCACCGTCACCGTCACCGTCACCGTCACCGTCACGCCACAGGATGGGTGCGGTTTGGCCAGTGACCGTGCCCCTAGCCAGGTGGCTCGTGGTCGGTGCTCTGTGGGATCCCGTCATTATGTATGTATTTTATCCATGCCGTCCATCCGTTTTTCCAGTTCATTTTAGGGCATGATACAAAAAAAGAGGCAGATATAAATCTCAGGTAGACCACACCAAAGGAAACAGTATAGATTGAATGTCCACCATTAAAAACATCCTAGGGCTCACTTTAATGTTTATTTGACATCCAACCTGTTGATTAGGTCATACAGTCCTGGATGAAAGTAAAAAAAAAATATCAGATTGATCCAAAACTTGTATGGGCCCAAGAATTTTTTAATGGTGGGCGCTCAATCACCACTGTTTTATGTGATGTGGTCCACTTGATATTTAGATCTACCTAATTTTTAGTCTCATACCATAAAATGATATGGAAATATGGATGGACGGCATGGATGAAACACATACAACATGGTGAGGCCCACAGAGCACCGACCACTAGCCAATGGCTAGTGGCAGGGTCACTAGCCAATCCGCGTCCGCGACTTCAGTGGATCCACACCGAGGTGGGTGGGATCCGCGACCGTGGAGCCCACTTTGATTTATGTGCCTTATTTCTATGCCGTCCATCCGCTTGGATCAAGCTGATATTTGTGTGGTTTTTTCATCCAGGTCTTGGTGACCTTATCAACAGGATGGATGACAAATAAACATTACGGTGGCTCATGAAGTTTTTAATGGTGGGGATTCAATTACAACTATCTCCTCTGGTATGGTCCACCAAATGAGCTAAAATGAGATTTCAAAATGGATGGACAGTGGAGATTTAATGAACATACATTCCAGTGTGCCCCACAGTTAGGTATCTACCCAAATCGCACCCCCCACAGGAAACAGCGAACCCACCGTTGAAACCTTCCTAGGGCCCACCATGATGGTTATTTGCCATCCAACCTGTTCACAAAGTCATCTACACCTCGATGAAGGAAAAAAAAAAAAACAAATATAAGCCCGGTCCAAAACTTCGGAAAGTTTTCAACCGTAGATGTTTAATATTCACTGTGTGGTCCACTTGAGCCTTGGAGCTGCCTCATTTTTAGGCTTCTAACCTAGAATGATATAGAAAAATGTATGGACGGTGTGGATAAAATTCATACATCACGTTGGCCCCTCAATGCTCCTGTCCGTTCCCAGTCCACGTCACGCCAGCAACTATGGCTTCCACACCGTGCACTATATATCATCTCATCCTAAAGTTCCGCCCTTCTCACGCCGATTGTAAGGAAATTCGAAAAAAAACCCACCAAACTCCACTTTCCTCGACTCTGTCATTTCCTTCTATTTCTGTCTGAAATCTCCAAAGCCCTAAATACGGACTCGTGTTTCCTAGATATCTCTGCAAAAAACGCATTTCCGGAGCTCTGAAGAGCTTCGAATCCGCTCTCGTTTCAACGCTTTCGCCTATACATCCATCTCAAGCACGCCATCGTGACTTTCTGTGAATAAAAAATCGATAGTGATGGCGTCGGAGGTTTGGACTTTTGCTTCGGACCGAGTCGCTATGACAGCTTCAGACAGTCGGATTTGAAAGTTTCAGACACTCGTTTCCAGCTCTTTTTGTATATCATACCAGATCTGTATAAAATAGGTACATTTTACAAGCCTTATTTCTATTCTGGAAAAATGATGCGACTCAATAAGAAAATCGCTCGAGTTTGAGGTAAATCGGCGTTTGGACGGAAATTTCCCCCTTTTTTTTTTGCTGTTTTTGGAAATTTTCATTTTTTAGGAGATTATGGAAATTTCTGCATATTGAGTTCGTTTTTCTGGAGAGATATTCCAAATCTTCGAAAATTTTGGTTTATTTCTTTTTTTAGCTGAACACGGCCTTGATCGGATCTTTTCCTACTAAAATCTCGTTTTTGAGCTGCCTTTTAATGCGGATTCTGCTTTTTTCAGAGGCGTTTGGTTATTTCTTGGTCTTTGTTTTGGTATTCGTGCGGTACCTTCGACGTTCGGTGATTAACATCGTTGATCTGAGGTTTAGATTGCTTTGTTCGATTCCATTTTCTTCTCAATGGTTTTCCAAACAAAGCTGCAGTTTCTGCTCTTTTTTTTTTTTTGGAAGCCTTTTATGATTTTTAGGATTTTGATTTCAATATTCATGCCAAAACTTTAAAATTCAGACGTTGATCTTTAGTACATTTGATTCAGTTCCATGTGTGATTTCACACGAGTCTGGCATTTGTAGTTTTAGCAGTTTCTGTTGTAATATTTGACAATTTACTTGAGGTTAAATTGCTTCTTATGTGTGAAAATTTCAGCATCTGTCAGTTGATTCGTCTCTGCGGTTTTTAAAATGGCTTCTAGTTCTTTCAAAGGGAGCCGCTATTCTCGATCGCTGGTGTCGGACGTGGAATTGCAGCAAGGCAATCCTCAGTCCCCTCCGACTGTTGCATTTGGCCGTAGAACTTCCTCTGGTCGGTACATCAGCTTCTCTAGGGATGATCTTGACAGTGAAATTGGTAGTGGTGAATATGCGAACTACACGGTCCACATACCGCCAACACCTGACAACCAGCCCATGGACCCATCAATCTCAGCAAAGGTCGAAGAGCAGTATGTTTCTAATTCTCTCTTTACCGGTGGATTCAATAGCGTGACCCGAGCTCACCTCATGGACAAGGTGATCGATTCTGAGTCAAACCATCCCCAGATGGCCGGCACCAAGGGGTCTTCGTGTGCGGTCCCCGGATGCAATTCCAATGTTATGAGTGACGAGCGTGGGGTGGACATCCTCCCCTGTGAGTGCGATTTCAAGATCTGCAGGGATTGTTATCTGGATGCAGTTAAGACGGGAGGGGGGATTTGCCCAGGGTGCAAGTATCCCTACAAAGAGATGGATTTGGATGAGGTGGGCATGGATGCAGGACAGCCGCTTCCATTACCGCCGCCGAATGGGATGTCAAAGATGGAGAGGAGGTTGTCTTTGATGAAATCAACGAAGTCGGTGTTGATGCGAAGCCAGACAGGGGATTTTGATCACAACCGCTGGTTGTTTGAGACAAAGGGGACTTACGGATATGGTAATGCTCTCTGGCCAAAGGAAGGGGTTTTTGGAAATGGGAATGGTGATGAGGCTGGAGATGCGCCCTCTGAATTGCTGAACAAGCCATGGAGGCCTCTCACACGCAAATTGAAGATACCTGCAGCAGTTATCAGCCCATATAGGTATTTGCCTGTTTCCTGATTGTTTTATCTTAGCTTTTCTTTGTTTGCTGTTTTCTTTTTTCTGTTTCGGATGATGGAGTTCAGAAGAGAAGTCCACAAAATACCTGCGTCTAATGCTCCTTGGACAATTTATCTTTGAATTTTCAAATTACTGAACAGTACTTCTTCAGTAGCCCCTGGATTTATTACCACCCAACAAAATAACTTGTTTCCAAGCTCTCTCTAATTTCCAATACAAGCCCCTGCATTTGTTTTAGGGCCTTCTCAAGTATTCACAAGTGGAAATTTGGGTAATAATAGCCAGCTTAGTTATCTCCTCACCCAATTGGAATTATATGACCGGAAGTGCTTGAGGATTTTATAATGAGAAGGTCTCACGTCCAACCAGTTGGATTATAGTTACGGTCTACCTAGTGGATAAAATACACCCTTTCATGTGCTTATGACGTCCAACCCATCCAGTAGGTTGGCCCTACCATCAGGATCACCTTGTTCTCGATCCATCCTGGGTCTTTCTTACAAGAGAGTGGGCTTAACTATTTCTTGATCACAAAGACATGTCGGGACGAATCTAGAATCACTTTGTGAGTGAGCACTACCTGAATGGGTTTAAGAAAATGGTCGAAGCAAGTCCAGGTTGCAGAGTTTGGCTTGGCAATTTGATGATTAGAGATGAGTGCATCCAACCTCAACTTGAAATCAATTTGACATTACTATGTAATTCGATTGAGATCAATTTGACATTGATTGTTATATTACTTTGTAATTCTATTGTACCTATGTAACAGAAGACATAATGTTAATGTGTATAATATTTATTCAAGGTCCTTTATATGACCATGGCAGGTTGGTGAATAGAGTTGAGTTAGTCTAAACTCAATGTGGACTCAATTTAACCTTGCGAGTTAACTAGGTTCTTTAAAGGACTGCATTTTGGCTTAGTCCATCTTAACACAAAGGTTGGTAAATAATATGCAACTACACATGTGACAGGAGAAGTATGTATAACATTGGGTTAGTTATTACTTTTTACACAACTGTGCCCTAATGCAGGTTTGAAACTTTGAATATAGAAATTGAGTTACTCTCACTTGGCCAGTTGAACATTCAACTTGCTGCAGACGCAAGTTTAGTTGGTCCATCCACTCTGTTTTTTGTCAAAACCAAGAGCAGACTTGGTCTCACCTAACCTTTGTTGAACTTGGTCCAAGCTCAATGTAATATTTAAACATTTTATTGGCTGGGACACAATTTTTTTCCTTTGACATGGGCAAGATAGTTCACCTGTAAATGTCATTCAAATAAAAAGCATTGTTCACTTGCAATGATAACTATAGCAGTAAGCTGAGCCCTTCCACGTCTGACATGGGAAAATCATAAGTCTGAGTTTGAATGTCAGCCTGATTCCATGTTTTTCTAACCTTGAATATATTTTGGTATTGAGGTTTTTTTTTTTCTTTTTCCTTTTTTAACCCACAATATCGGATACTTTTCTATCCTGAGACAGCTGGTAGTTGTTTTGGTATTCTAGCCTACTGCTCTGGTGTTTACACATTTTATTGGACATTAGCAAAGTCCCTGCAACTTCCCCAGATTATGCCGTCATTTGAATTCATTGTCAGTGCATCTTGACATCTCAAGTTGAACTTCCAGGAAGTTCACTGTGGGAATGTCTGCATTTTTTTTTTTTTTTGCTTTTCTTTCTTGAATGCAGCTGTATGATCTGGTTTACCCTCTTCTGATCAGTAAAATGTGTTTTTGCAAAGCTTATCTGGAGGGATGGAAAGGCTTCCCTCTCTCTATTTGATGACTTAGAAAAATGTTACGTCTCTAGTATCTATTGTGCCATTGCCGAGCTTTTGTAATGTTTACTTGCTCACACATTCATTCCACTACTGACTATTTATCTGTTACGACAGGCTTCTCATCTTTGTTCGGATGGTTGCCCTTGGTTTGTTTCTATCATGGAGAATCAAGAACCCAAATGAGGATGCAATCTGGTTATGGGGAATGTCTGTTGTCTGCGAGATCTGGTTTGCTTTCTCTTGGCTGCTAGACCAGCTTCCCAAGCTGTGCCCTATTAACCGTGCCACTGATCTTGCTGTCCTAAAAGAGAAGTTTGAAGAGCCGGGCCCTCACAACCCCACTGGGAAATCTGATCTTCCAGGAATAGATGTCTTTGTCTCTACTGCTGACCCAGAAAAGGAACCTCCATTGGTCACTGCAAATACTATACTATCTATCCTTGCAGCTGATTACCCCATTGAGAAGCTCGCATGCTATGTTTCAGATGATGGAGGAGCCCTTCTGACCTTTGAAGCTATGGCTGAAGCTGCAAGCTTTGCTGACCTGTGGGTTCCCTTCTGCCGGAAACATGAAATTGAGCCCAGGAACCCTGAAAGCTATTTCAATTCCAAAAGCGATCCTTACAAGAACAAGGTGCGCCCAGATTTTGTCAAGGACCGAAGACGGGTAAAGCGAGAGTATGACGAGTTCAAGGTCCGGATCAATGGCCTACCAGATTCGATCAGGCGACGGTCTGATGCTTTCCATGCTCGAGAGGAGATCAAGGCCATGAAGCTTCAGAGACAAAACCCAAGTGATGAACCAGCTGAAAGAGTGAAGATCCCGAAAGCTACTTGGATGGTCGATGGCACTCATTGGCCTGGTACCTGGATGGTCCATTCACCTGAGCATACTAGGGGTGACCATGCTGGAATCATACAGGTGCTTATTTCTATTGCCAATTAACATGATACTATCGATATTTTTTTGTGGCATATGCGCTGGATAGAAGGGAAAGAACCAATGTTCGTGTGTTTGTGGTTTTTTTTTTAATCTACAGGTTATGCTGAAGCCTCCGAGTGACGAACCATTGAAAGGGACTGCTGATGACACCAGGCTCCTTGACCTCACTGACGTTGATATCCGTCTGCCACTGCTGGTTTACGTCTCCCGCGAGAAGCGCCCTGGCTATGACCACAACAAGAAGGCAGGTGCCATGAATGCACTTGTCCGTGCCTCTGCCATCATGTCCAATGGGCCTTTCATTCTCAACCTCGATTGTGACCACTACATTTACAACTCCCAGGCCTTGAGAGAGGGCATGTGCTTCATGATGGACCGTGGCGGGGACCGCATCTGCTACATCCAGTTCCCACAGAGGTTCGAGGGCATTGACCCCTCTGACCGTTATGCCAACCACAACACTGTCTTCTTTGATGTCAACATGCGTGCTCTCGATGGACTCCAGGGCCCTGTCTACGTTGGCACCGGATGCCTTTTCCGTCGAATTGCCCTCTATGGCTTTGACCCACCTCGCTCCAAAGAACACCCTGGTTGTTGCAGCTGCTGCTTTGCCCGCCGCAAGAAGCTTGCCTCCTGTTGCCTGCAACATCAGAAGAGAATCGTGCACTACGAATGGGAGACTCCGACGAAGATGACATAAACCTCTCGTTGCTGCCTAAGAAATTTGGTAACTCAGCTTTCCTTATTGATTCAATCCCAGTGGCAGAGTTTCAAGGCCGGCCTCTTGCTGATCACCCAGCAGTGAAGAATGGCCGGGCCCCGGGCGCTCTCACTATCCCTCGTGAGCTGCTTGATGCATCTACAGTTGCAGAGGCAATCAGTGTCATTTCCTGCTGGTATGAAGATAAAACCGAGTGGGGTCCAGCGTGTCGGGTGGATTTATGGGTCTGTGACGGAAGACGTGGTCACTGGTTATCGGATGCACAACAGGGGATGGAAGTCGGTTTATTGCGTGACCAAACGGGATGCCTTCCGTGGCACCGCTCCAATCAACCTCACCGATCGGTTGCACCAGGTGCTCCGCTGGGCCACTGGCTCGGTTGAAATATTCTTCTCTCGCAATAACGCAATCTTCGCCAGCTCAAGGATGAAGTTCTTGCAGAGAATAGCATATCTAAACGTCGGAATATACCCATTTACCTCATTCTTCCTAATAGTCTACTGCTTCCTTCCGGCACTCTCACTCTTCTCTGGCCAGTTCATAGTCCAGACTCTCAATGTCACCTTCCTTGTCTACCTTCTGCTCATCACCCTGACGCTCAGCATGCTGGCAGTGCTCGAGATCAAGTGGTCGGGAATTGATCTAGAAGAGTGGTGGCGTAATGAGCAGTTCTGGTTGATTGGAGGTACGAGCGCCCATCTTGCCGCTGTCCTTCAAGGGCTTCTGAAGGTGATTGCTGGGATTGAGATCTCCTTCACCCTGACGTCAAAGTCGGGGGGTGATGATTTGAATGATGAATTCGCTGACCTCTACATTGTGAAGTGGACCTCACTCATGATACCACCCATCACCATCATGATGACCAACTTGATTGCCATTGCAGTCGGGGTCAGCCGCACCATATACAGCGTGATACCACAGTGGAGCCGGCTCCTGGGTGGTGTCTTCTTTAGCTTCTGGGTTCTGGCACATCTCTACCCATTCGCTAAGGGGCTGATGGGGAGGAGAGGGAGGACACCCACAATCGTCTTTGTCTGGTCGGGGCTCATCGCCATCACAATCTCACTCCTTTGGGTGGCGATCAACCCTCCGTCAGGGAGTTCTCAGATTGGAGGGTCATTCCAGTTCCCTTGAATCCATCATGTGAGGCACTTACTGTGCTAGATGCAGATGCACAGGATTTTGGGGTCTCTGGACTCTGGAGCCTGGATGGCTTTGGACTGTCAATTCTTTCGCCGACAAGTTGATGCCAGTCATGTTTTTATCGGTAGGCACACAGGTGAGCGGCCCATTTATGTAAGGAGGTATGCAGATAAGGATGATATCTGAAATTGTTTTGTTAATACTATATAAAAAAAAAAAAAATCATTTCTCCATTTGAATTTGATGCTTAACACGGTGCAGGCTTGTGGATGTACTTTAATACAGTAGAGTTGTAGATGATGGCCGGCTGATGAGCGGCGGTATTTGTTTTGTAATTTAGAGGTGGGGATGGGAAACTGAATTAGTTGGGAGGCAGCCATGGTTCGCTCTATGGGATCCCTGGATTTTTTCTTGATTTTTGGGAGTATGCACAATCATTTTGAGGTTTCTCTCAGGGGTCGTTTGGATGACTGCAAGTTTTGTTAGTTGCAAAGGGTTGTTTATAAGTAATTCACTTCCAGGTGGTGTTTGGACAGGAGATTTCACCTATAACCGAGTTGCAAGCTGTGAGGCAGGTACAGCTTTTCAGTACATTTGAAATGCTGATCATAAAAAGTAGTGATTTTCCTTACCGGGCGCGAATTAGGTGTTACACCGGGAGCAGCTTAGTGGGTGTTACCCCTACCGTATGGCCCACATGGATGATATTTTGTATACCCATGCCGTCCATCTGTTTCTACAGCCCATTTTAGGATGAGTTTCCAAAAATTATGAAGATCCAAATCTCAAGTGGACCATACCACTGGAAACAGTGTGATTGAGCGCCCCACCATTAAAAATTTCAAAGAGCCCATCATAAAGTTTTGGTAGTGTTTATTTGCAATCCAAGCTCTTGATAATGTCAATAAGATCTTCATAAACGGAAAATATAAAGATCAGATTGATCCAAAACTTTTGTGGCCCACAAAACGTTTTTAATGGTTATTCATCACTGTTTCTAGTGGTATGGTTCACCTGAGATTTGGATCTTCTTAGCGCTTTGGATCACATCCTAAAATGATATGAAAAAACAGATGGACAGCGTCATATAAAAAATACATCAATATGGGCCCCACCCAGTTAGGGTAACACCCACTAAGCTGTTCCCGGGGGTAACACCTAACCCGCGCCCTTCCTTACCTGGTAACTTACACCTGAAACTCATTTTCATGTGTAACTTGTTTACAACTTCAAAAAGTTACAGGCATTGGAACGACCCATGAATATTTTTGCATGGTGTTTGGGATGGGGCATCAAAAGCAGAAGTCATATCCGGCAGTTGATCGCTTTCATCTGCTCGGGCAGAAATCTGTTTTGCTTTAATGCTATTGTGGGCTGCACCCAAACTCGGCCCGACAAAGCAAGGCGAACCAGGTGTGTGATCATTGGCCTGGCATTTCAGGCCTGAGAAATTAAGCCTAAGGGCCCGTTTGGATGCTGGCAAAATTCTACGTCAATTCAGCTGCTTTTGCATGTTTCACCTTTTGCATTTCAGGTCTCATATTTATGGTCAATCAACCATCATATAGGTCACCTTCGTACGTGAAAAATGGACGGTTGGAAAGATCTGTCAGTGGCCTGTTTCATTGCATGGATGTGTGACTTGATTATTAATGCGGCGGAAAGCGGCTGAGATCGAGCACCGTTTCTCTCACAGGGATAACTAATCCGAATCTTAGATCTACAGGGATTCCTCAATCTGTCTTCATCGAATCCATGATGGAATATCTCGAATCCACGAGATATTCTCTTTGAATCCACGAGCGAAAGTAGAGAAAAACATAAAATTTTGCTTTAAAATATTGAATGAATGTTTAAAACGAAATCAAAGCAACATTAAATAGTAAACCAAACCTTAATCCACGTAGCCTAGGTGTCTTAATTGGAAAAGGAAACAAACTAAAACCAAAACTGTGACGCCTTGAATTTTAGGGGTCGAGTACAACCTCGATCCCCAAGATTCTGGGTGTCAATTATGCTTTGCGGAAGCGTGATTTCTTGTTTAAGATTCATAAGGCATCAAAGCACAAATTCATAATCAATTTAAGCAATAAAGTAAGGACAAAAATTAAATTTAAACCTGACCAATATGAAAAAAATGGAAGTAGGACGACTCTCTTGTAAAGTCATCGAACTCATCCTGAAAAGCATCCTCCTCTGAGATATCTGCATCTATCACAACAGAGCCTGGTGGTGTGTTACAACACCGACCCAGGTGCAGGTGTGAGTGATCAATTCAGTGAGGACTATAATTCAAAGTTTAACATGTTATCAAATGAAGCAGACTTAGGCATTGACCACAAGCAAAACAAAGATTTCTAGTCTAGTGGATTAATGCATGAATGACATGAGTTCGCATAACATGAATGTTCCGGATACGATGAGGAACACGAGATAGCACTGGCGCCACATCAAGCAACCAGGCACCCCAGAACCTCCAAAATGGAAATGAACTTGGATCATCCGTCGGTATCCTGGCCTTTAACAGTAAGACAGTTACCTAAGTGATCCATGACATGGATGCGTGATTAGGCCTTGAATTATTATTTCCTTTTCAAACAGCATTTTGTGGAATTCAAAGTACTGAGTCCAATCACAGGTCCAAATCTGAGTCACTTGGCTCCGATGGTGCATCATCGATCATTGCCAGTGACCAGAGGATTCCCTTTTTCTTCTACAACTTATTATGGTTCCCTTCACACTGATAAGAATGGAATTCCCCCACCTGTCTCGATCATACCGATATGGCGGAAAATTTTCAGTTTGCTCCAAGGGCACTATGGGGAGGTGAAACACCCCAGCATAGGCCGACGACTCGATCACGGTGTCCCATACCGCCATGACCGGCCCAAGAGGCTTGACGGGATCGCATCGCACATTTGGTTATTGGTGGACTCAACACATTTGAGGGCCCTGGGTACTCTGACTTCAGAGGACTATGATACAACAACCATCAGTCATCCACGTTGCCATATTTAGGCGGAACCGATTGGTACCTGTGCTTCCGTTTGGCTTGACGTGGGTAGTCAAGACCCGCGTAGCGAACTACCGTCAACCTTCCGGTTTCCCAATCTCATCGGGTACGCCTCGGGTGACCAACAAACTTGGGTTACCCGTCTCAGAAGGTATGGCCAAAGATTTCATATCACATCTCATCTGATACTTGATTGAAATCTCACAATAATGAAACTTAGGAAAAATCCTATTAATTTAAATATGCAAAATCAATTTATTTCTAATCATATGTGAGCATAATCCACCATAGGAATTCATGAAAAAAAGCAATTAAGAGTCAATTTAATTCATTCAAGCATTTTGTCAAACATATGAGCTACAAAACTTTGTAAACAGTATAATTACAATAAATCCTATCTTAAAACGATCAACAATGATTCGTCCTAAATCTAGCAGCCACATCAATCCTAAATTGACAACATTTGATAAACGCAAACCTAGAAACATAATCCCGCACCTTAGTATTAGGGTTTCTCGATTTCTGAGTACCTATGGTTGAGGTTGGTTGGAAAATAGGCAACGCCTATTCACAAGCAAAGGTTAAGGGTAAGATCACATGTAATAAAATCTAAAATGGATTGAAATAGGTGATACGATTCACATCTTACCTTCGATTGCCAACCAAGTCGATCTAGACAAGGAAGTCAGCAGTTAAAGTGATGAACTCGCACCCGACGAGGATGAATCCTAGCACAAGCACTCTCAATGAACAATTCCCTCTATTCTCCTTCATCTCTTTCTCTTAACTTCTCTCTCTTTTCTATTCTCTCTATTGTAAAAAGGGTTGAGATTTGTGTTGAGGAGAAATGCCCCAACACAACTCTATTTATAGGCCCAGATTTACCTGGATGGCCCTGGTGGTTAATTTGTCACACAAATGGCCTTAGGAAGTGTTAGTTTCCTTAGTAGAGGTTTAACGGGACCCACACGAGCCCATCCAAACTATAGGATAGTTATAACTTGACAGGATCTGCTTAGGGTCACATTCTTTTATAATCTAGATGCAGCGATCGACGAATATGACGACAAGTTTGTTCAACGGCCACCGATCGTCGATCGGGCCCACGGCTTTGTGATTCTATGCGTGTAATTATTCGGAACTAGGGCCCTAAATTTCATTGAAATCTAACAGCTCAAAAGCCACAACTTTGCATAAGTTTGAATGACAACAGTCACTTAAGTTCCTAACAGATTCTAAAGGTATTCACACATTCATGCACTCGTCTTATGAGCCCAAATTGAACGATTCGACACGCGATTTCGGCTCTATGTCCCGCGATGGACATCAAGCCCACTAAGATAGACGATTTTCCTTAATTTCTAATTTAATGGCCCACTAATGATCGGTCTAGACTCTATTTAGTGTTTTTTCGAGGTTTTCAAAAATAGAGTTGAAGATGAGATTTCTAGGGTATGTTAAATGTGGTCCGATCTACCTACGTCTAAAGTTTGACTGATTTAAAATTAATAGAAATAGTGTTTTGGCCTAACTCACTCTCATCCGTTGATTTGTAAGTTAGATGAAAATTTGATTAAGTTGGATTATAAGCGTAATCTAAGAGGTGATTAGTATTGTTTTCGGTTAGATGATCATCATGCATCGGTTAGGTCAATTTATCAATGGCGGGATCCACTGGATCTTAGCCTTAGATTTATGGATTGCATGATTAGGCTTAAGCTTTCGATGATTGGGCGTAGGCGTTAGTTACTTAAGGATGTCTAATCGGATTTATATGATTCTTTGTTAGTAATACTAGCATGTTTCTTAGAATTGAGCATTAAACGTCGTTAAATTATGAAATAAATTAATTGTAGTGAAAAATTTTCTGAGGATTTTGAAATTTAAATTGGTAAAAATCTGGGGCGTTACAAAAACGGAGACAAATCTTTCGAAATAAAAAAGTTCGTGCACGCATCTGTGCGGGGTTGAACAGTCGGTCAGGGGTCTCCGACTAGTCAGAGTTGAGGGATGACCGGTCGGTTGGCTCCGAAAAAAGCCCAACGAGTTAGCTTAGTCCTCCAGGTTTGATTTGACCGGTCACCAAGGGCTGTTTGCCTGCGACTTCTCCGGTTTCCTCGGCCCTTCTCTCAGACCAAACCTCACCAAGGGCTGTTTGCCTGCGACTTCTCCGGTTTCCTCGGCCCTTCTCTCAGACCAAACCTGGGTTCTTTTGGGCCCACTCCCAAGTCCTCTTTCTGGCTCTTGCTTTGCCTTGATCAAGGGCTGTCTTGCTACATCAATTAATGGACCAGCCTAGTTTTTTAGCATAGTGTATGTTAAAAGTTTAGCCCCCATGCAGAAAACATCCGTGCCCAGATGAAAACGCATTAAAATCATGAGAAATAAAACCTCGCAATTAAAAAATTAAAATGATATGAAAGGGTGGATCTGGAACGGTGGATTGGACACCCGAATAGCATAGAGCCATTCATACGTGGCAGGGTTACATGCTTGGATGACTTGTCTCAAAAATCACATCTATTGAACAATCCTATCCATTTTATCTGTAGCCATCAAAATGACTGCGGTAAACAAAAACATAAAAAAGAAGCCACGGTTAGGATTATGCTTTGAAAGTAAATGAATGCAGTGTGGACATCATGATGGCCCCACAGTCTTACTTGGAAAAGAGGTTGAAATTTGCATCATTTTTTAGGTAGAATTTTTTCTCTCTTTCGAAATTTGCTTTCATTTACCTCCAATCAACTTGTTACTACTAGTATATGGGTGGAGGTGATCAATACATCACCCTGCCACGTGTTCAGCTCTACTGAAAACCCTTTAAGCAGTCAGTCCCTCTACAGGTCCTTATGGAATAAGCTTATTATACAAGTGCCAGGGGTAGGCCCACTGAGGTGTTCATTTGACATCTAATCCATGTATTATGTGAGCCCCATTATAAAAATTAGGTGCCACAATAATCAGTATGATCCAACCATCATGTGCCCTGCCACATGGATTTGAGGTTTTTGGGTGTCCATTGTTTTCTTGGGTGGGGCACACGGTGTTGTGTATGTGCCATCCAACCTCTGCTTTACAAGCTCTTCCATATCGATGGAATTCCACAAAGATCGAGCCTATAGAACCATTAAGTAGCCCGCACCATAGAAAATAATGGACAACCATCCTAAAACCTCTAAATTCATAAGTCCTATTCAAAATTTCAACTTTGCCTTGCCTGAGCTGGGCCCATTGACAGCCCTAGTTATCAAGATTATTTTTAATACTTATCATGAGATGTTCCTGCTCCTTTTAGAGTAAGAATGATTTACTTCAACCGCACTTGATGTCCATGGCATGGCATGGCCCATTCATCCTAGGGTATAGAGTGTCTGCTTGATGTTACGATCTAACAACGATCATTGACCATACAAAAACACACCAATTTAACAATCCAATTTATTTCATTTGGGGCTTCCATCAGATGATTGCAAAATGATATGGGCTTTTATGGAAAGGAGTAGGTGGCCCGCGTAGCCAGACGAGCATGTTGGTTCTTGAGCATCATGAATGTATGATCAATTCAAAGAAGATAAAGGTTCTGTAGATCCCACAATGACGTATTTAATATATCCATACTGCCGTTCATTTGGCGAGATCATATTAAGACATGATCTAAAAAATAAGTCATATGTAAGTTGCTTTACGTGTGGCCCACTTGATGATTCGATTGGACTGTTGGACTGTTTCTTGTGATTAGCATCTTTTGGTACACCTTTCAGATGAGTTCACTGTTTCTTGTGATTAGATGTCATGCGCACACCGCGTGGGCCTACTCCACCTTTTTCCTTCCTTTTAAATAAACTAATTTACCCTCTAAACAGAGACGTCAAGAACATCGCTCCAGTGTCTAGAACATCTTTTTGTGAATAGGGAGTCATTTATGCTCCGGCGTATATGAGGCTTGATACACAGGCACACAGAAATTATTTTCCTGACATAATTTAACTCAATTTAAACTGACTCAGTTATGTAACCAACGGTCTCTCAGTCTCTGATCTGTGGACGTTTGCTGAAAACTTAGAAATACAACCATTGGATTATTTTTTTTCTTAACCGTCCAATCAGTGTCCACAAATCTGATAATCATGTAATAAAATAAGCTGTAATTTTTGGTTCATGATATATCTAAACTGAGAATCATAACTTCGACAGTTTAATTTGACATGTATTCTGCATGTGCGAATTCTAAGTAATCTTTAAGTGCCTGCGTATCATCCATCACGACCAGAGTAACAAAGTTTATGAGAAGATACGGTCAAAAAGCAGCACGCGGACTACGTACTGTGTAACTCAGCACGTGAGTAAACTCTGTTGGGCCCACTGTGTTGTTTGTGTCTTATCCATGCCGGCCATCCGTTTTTCCATCTCATTTGAGGGTTAAAATTAAATAGACTGTTCTTGGACCTACCTAGACGTCGAACGAAGCCCAGCCATCTAATGGCCTAACTATATATCAAGCATGATGTTAAGAAACGAACGAGTCTCTTATTACTCGTCCGAGTCAACTCGGAATCGGTAAGACCCGATCCAGTTAGATACAACAAATCGCCCGGCCCCCTGAGTCAGCCCAACTCAGCTGATGCGGCCCAATTCGAGTGAGTCCTGACTCGACTCAGGACTAAAGGAGTGGCTCCGGTTCACCAAGTCTTTTACGCATGCTATCAAGGATAGAAATATAGTAAAATAGAGATTAAAGAAATCGCATGCGTTATTTTGGGAATTGGTTAGAAACCCAAATGGGTCTTAGCTTGTTGACGAGAGGGTCCGTTGGTCCATTGGAGGATGGCTCACCACCTGTGATTATTGTTGTGTATTGTCTATTAATAATAAATCTAGCCTACCTATGTAAGTATTTTAAATATTTGATTGCTCCAGGATTTGTGAAAAGAATGATGGAGAAAATCTTTAGCGGAGTTTGATGATCCATACGTATGCATGAAGCAACAGTACAAGTTTCATGCTTGTAACTCAAGCTAAAACATTTGGGCCCATTGTAGGTAAGTCGTAGAACAAAAATAGCAATGAATGCATGAACCTAACTGGTTGATTAAAAAATGTTCAACGGTCCAAAGTCGAGAATAAACAGTCATTGATCAGAGATCATTTTCATGAAATTAATCTGATTTCTGTGTCATGCCCCATCTACAGTCTTTTAAAACTGTTTGGATGGTTTGGATTTAATTCCATCTATGCCAGAGAGTACAATGGCCGAGTGCATGAGTATGGTTCTCCTACACTAGCAATAAGCGAATAACCATGACGAAGCGGATTGGCTGGCTGGTGTACCCTACACCAGCCAAAGTCGCTGGCGTAGGGGCGCGGATTTCCTGCGAAAGCCTTGCGCAGGAATTTCCTGCGCTGGGAACTAGGGTGGGGCCACAGTGATTTTTTAGATAAATCCACCCCGTCCATCCGTTTTGGGAGCTCATTTTAGGGCATGGAAACAAAAATGAACGGGATCCAAGACTCAAGTGGGCCAAAAACGTGAGATTTGAACGTCCACAGTTGAAATATTTGCGGAGCCATAGGAGTTTCGAATCAGGATAATATTTGTTTTTCCAGTTCATCCCAGTAGTAGTGACGTTATGAACGGTATGGATGTCATATAAACATCACTGTGGACCCAGGGAGGTTTCAACGGTAGTAATTTACCTACCCACCTTTTTCTTTAGTGAGCCCCACTTGAGTCTTAGATCCCGTTCATTTTTGTTTCCATGCCCTAAGCTCCCAAAATGGATGCACTTGAGTCTTAGATCCCGTTCATTTTTGTTTCCATGCCCTAAGCTCCCAAAATGGATGGACGGGGTGGATTTATCAAAAAAATCACTATGGGCGCGGATGGCCTGCGAAAGCCTTTTGCAGCATCTCCTGCGCAAGGAATCTGGGTGGAGCCCACCGTGAGGTTTGTGAGAAATCTACGCCGTCCAACCGTTTTGTGAGATCATTTTAGGCGTTGCGACCAAAAATGAACTGGATCCAAAACTCAAGTGGGCCGCACTAAAGCAAAAGGAAATTCTTGCCGTTGAAACCTCTATGGGGTCCACAGTGATGTTTATATGCCATCCATACCGTTCATAATTTCATTCCTATTGAGATGAACTGAAAACACAAGTATTATCCTGATTCGAAACTTCTGTGGCCCAACGAATATTTCAACTGTGGAAGTTCAATCATCATGTTTTCAGCCCACTTAAGTCTTGAATCCCGTTCAATTTTGGTCGCAACGCCAAAAATTATCTCACAAAATGGTTGGACGGCTTAGATTTCTAACAAACATCATGGTGGGTCCCACCTAGATTCCTTGCGCAGGAGATGCCTGCGGAAGGCTTTCGCAGGCAATCCGCGCCCCTGGCGTAGGGGGCGCGACTTAGGTGAGACCCCGGAACCAGCGAAGTGGGTGGGAACCTGACGTGACGTATTAGGATTGGTCCACTTAGGCGGGTGCGTGTGAGAGAGCCACACGTGAGGGAAGGCATCAATTAACGGCCGTTACCTGGCTCCGCCTCTCCCTCTTATTTCTCTCTCCGCTCGTTGGCCGCCTCTTCCTCTCGCTCCACGCGGATTAGCCACTGACAGGTTGAGTAGCGTTATAGCTAATGAAGTGAAGTCACCAACTTCTGTGGGCCCCACCATGATGTATATGTTGTATCCACACCATCCATACATTTGGAGAGTTTATTTTAGGACATGAGATAAAGAATTAGTCAGATCCAACACTCAAGTGGACCCCACCAAAGAAAACAGTGGGGCTTGATCTCCTACCATTAAAATCTTCTTGGGGACACAGAAGTTTTCGATCCTACCATTAAAATCTTCTTGGGGACACAGAAGTTTTCGATCAAGCTGATATTTATGTTTTCCCTTCTTCAATGTCCGTGTGAACTTTTGAACAGGTTGGATCTCAAATAAACATCATGGTGGGCCCTAGGAAGGTTTCAACCGTCGTGTACTGTCCCCACAGTTTTCTTTAGTGGGGTCCACTTAAGCTTTGGATCTGTCTCATTCTTTAACTCATGCCCTAAAATGATCTCTCCAAATGAATGGACGGTGTGGATACAACACATACATCATGGTGGGCCCTACAGTAGTTGGTGACGTCACTTCAGTAGCCGGATAGCTACTCAACTCAACGTGTCAGTAGCTAATCCGCGTCCATCTTGTCCTCTCTCTCTCCAATAATGGCAGCGGGAGAACCCCAACCTATTTTTTTTTTTTTTTTTTTTCTTCAGATTAACTGGGCCCACTGTAAATGCATGTGGTTTATCTACACCGTCCATCTGTTTTTCCAGCTCATATAAGGAGTTGAAACCAAAATTCAAGCATATCGAAATTTCAGGTGGACCATATCACAGGAAACAGTGGGTATAATGATTCCCACCGTTGAAACCTTTCGATAGCCCGTAGTGATGTTTCTTTGTCATCCAATCTGTTCACAAGATCACGGAAACATTGATGATGGCAAAAAACAAATATCAGCTGGATCCAAAACTTCCGTGGCCCTCAAGAATTTTTCAATGGTACACATTCAATTCACACTTTTTCCTGTGGTGTGGTCCGCTTAAGAAATTTAAATGCTTCATTTTTTGTCTCAAGCCATAAAATTATCTGTTAAAGGGGATGAACAGATTAGATAAAATAGATAAATCACGGTGGACCACATCTAGTTTAATGCAAGGGTATTGAGTTCGTACACAATCCGCTTCCTTTGCGAGGAAGAGGAAGAGACGCATGGAGAGAGAAAACGGCCGTTAAACGATGCCGTCTCTCACGTGTAAATGCCTAGCATATATGCCGCTTGGTGGACCAATGCGGCTCTGCCACGTCAGGATCCCACCGACTTCGCTGGTTCCGGGGTCTCACCTAAGTCGTGCCCTGGCGTAGGTAGGTACGTGGCGTGCGAAGACAAGGCGCCAATCCTCGAGCCTCGAAATGTACGAAACGGTTTAAAGAACATCAAAACTATGTGGGCCCCACAGTGATGTATTTATTACATTCACGTCGTCCATCCATTTGGTGAGATTAGTTTAGAATATGAATAAAAAATAGATATATCCAGCACTCAAGTGAACCACATTAGTAGTGGGACAATAATTTCCACCGTTTAAACATTCATATGTCTACCAAAATGTTTTTACTCCATCCAATCTGTTCATAAGGTCCAAAAACCCTAGATGAAGAGATAAAATAAATATCAGATTGATCCAAAACTTCTGTGACCCCAAGAAGGTTTCAATGGTAGAAGTTCAATCTCTAACTGCTTTCTGCAGTGTGGTCCACTTGATTTTTGGTTTTAAGCATTAAAATGATGTCGGAAAATGATCAGACGGTTTAGATATAACATGTGCCTCGTGGTAGGGCCAGAAAACTTGGTGAAGTTAACACAACAGCAATCTCGCTGGCGTGCGGTACATCAGCCAATCCGCTTTCATGACAACATATAGGAGCGGATTAGGAGAGACCCCGGATTCACCAAGGTGGGTGAGACCCCTGACTGTGGGGTCACTGTGATGTATGTGAATACATCCACACCGTCAATCAGCATTGAAAGTTCATTTTAGGGCATGATCCAAAAACGGAAGCAGTTCCAAATCTCAGATGGGCCATAGCACAGGAAACAGTGGTGATTGACCATTAAAAACTTCCTATGGGCAGAAAAAACTTCCTGTGACCTTATCCACAGGTTGGATGGCAAATAAGCATTCCGGTGGAATCCACGATGTTTTCAATGGTGGACATTCAATCACTACTGTTTCTGTGGTGTGGTCCACCTAAGATTTCAGTCAGCTTCATTTTCAGATCAAAAAATAAAATGAGCTTTCAAAATGGTTGGACGGTGTGGATTTAAGACACATACATCACTGTGAGCCCCACAGTCAGGGATCCCACCCACCCGGTGGATCCGGGGCCTCACCTAATTCGCTCCCACGACATATGAGGGACAAGTGGGCCCCACTTACACAGACTGACGTGCGTTGAAGATGTTCTCATCGACCTCGAGGTTAGGATATGCACTGTAATCTCGAGCCTCGAGTATGGACAAGTGGGTCACATGGCTCGGTGATCAATGACCGTCGGTCGGTTAGGTCTCAATGCAGACATAGGATCCATGAAGAAAAACCTACATTCGGCAGCTTTAATCATCCAATGACATGTGTTTTCTTCGTCAAATGTTTGACCGCCGTTGTATTCTCTTCTTGACCATCGTTTTGCGAGCCCCCCCAATTGGTGTTTGATTGTTTGATCAGCAAGAATGTTTGTAGAATTCCTCATCCACAGTGGGGCCCACCATTTTGATGGTTTGGATCACCATCATGGGCCATTATTTTCTTTCTCAACGTTTTGGTGCAACCGCTGTTATAATCTTCGATGGTCAAGAGAAACTGAAGCGGTGCACGTTCAATGTACACTTGTGACCTATTTGATAATCGGATCAAGCCTAAGTTTCTAGACCATAATTCTAATTGATGGGTCCCACCCGATGCACGGGTTGGATCTATGACACGTGTGCCATGTGGTCTCTTGTAAAGGCAGAATAATAAAGAACTCCACTAGTAGAGTGACTTGGAATTTGCAATTCCTTAACCCTTTCAGCCTACTTCGTGGTTGGGATTGATACCAGGTGATCATCATTGTGTGGTGTACATTTTGTATGTATGGGATTTTCTACACATGTGGCATTTTGGCTTAAAAATAAAATGTATGTATCTAAATTTCAGATACAGACACTGTATTGTATCTAAATGGCTTACTCAATGTCAAAGTCACATAGTAACTGTTTTTATTATTATTATTATTATTTTTTTCTACGTACCCTAAGACCCTATGACCCTATGCCCTGCTAGAGGACTCACTTTTCCAACCTGCTAGTTTCTATCAGGTGGGCCACACTGCTTTGATTTCTTGCCCTAAAATTAAGGCAGCTTCACCCCTCAAGTGGGCCAAAGCATACAAATCATAATGGAGGTGGCCTAGGTCTCAAATTGGCCTGATTTACGTGAGAAGAACCAAATCCGTGGCCCACCAATTGGATGGTCCTTGCGTAGGATCCGATTGCTTGTGAAAGCGACAAATGGGGGGAGAAAAGTAAAGAAAATAAAAAACCAATGGGCCATAACCAAAATTTACCGGATTAAATAATCCAAACCAACCAACAAAGGACTTGTGAGGTTGCAAATAGACGGTTGGAAACCCGAAACGGAAGTTGCCAAATTGTTCTGATTGGACGGTTAGGATTGTCCAATTCAGGGAATTTCTGGATCATGGCCCATCCATAGTCGGTTAGGATGGTCCAATTCATGCAATTTTTGGAGCATGGCCCATCCATAGTGAGAACCACCTAATGAATGGTGTGGATGGAGTTAACAAATGCCACGGTACACTCAGGTTTTCAGTTTGTACAGGTATGGCCCATGGTCCTGTTATCCAAACCATTTATAGGATCCTAGCCATTGAAGGTTTAACCGCCTTCGGTCTAATATGGACCATCGAAATATCTTCTTTCTTAAGTGTCTATTTGCTAGCTACCCGTTGAAGGGTCATGATTTTCTCATCCAGAGTGGGAACACCATGTCAACGAGTTTAGATCACTGAACATCAGCCCGGCTCAAAACTAGAGTTGTACACGAGCCGAGTTGAACCGAGCTGAATTTGAAGCCAATTCAAGT
Organism: Liriodendron chinense; assembly: GCA_003013855.2. Lineage (NCBI taxonomy): Eukaryota > Viridiplantae > Streptophyta > Magnoliopsida > Magnoliales > Magnoliaceae > Liriodendron > Liriodendron chinense. The sequence goes on along the minus strand of PVNU02000637.1, from coordinate 3,406,344 downwards.
CGAGCTTTCGAGCCTATTGAGCTTGGGCATTGCCAAAAAAGGTTGGGGACTGTCAGAATGAGTGTTGCCTAGAGTTGGAGGGAGGTCAGCTATCAAACAAGGTTGGGGACTACTGGAATGGCCGGGCAACGAGTGGAGAGAGAGAGGAGATGAGAAGAGAGAAGATGAGAGAGAGAGAGAGAGGGAGAGGGAGAGGGAGAGAGAGAGAGGGATCAAAGGGTTGTGGTTCTTGTGGAGGCAAGATGGCCGGAAGGCAGTCAGGTAGCCATGAGCGAGGGCAACTAGGGTTTAAGGGGGCAGTGCGCTCGAATAGAAGACTTTTATGATTTTTTTTATTTAATTTTTTTATATATTATATAATAATATTAGTATATAATATATTTTAAATACCGAGCCTGTACATGAGCCAAGTCGAATTAAGCTTGATTCGAGCCAAACCAAACCTAGTTCAAGCTGAGTCGAATCAAGCTTAGGTTAGGTTTGAGCTTGGTTTAAATTTTCAACTAAACTATAAAATAAGCTCAGCTTGGCTTGTTCAATTCTACGAATCGAACTGAGCTTTTCGAGCTGGCTTGGTTCGTATACAGCCCAATTCAAAACTCGAATAGACTTAAGTGGGGCAATTTTGGACAATCTCAGCTGGACGTGGATTAGCTACTTACAGGCTTCAATAGTTAACTAGCCCATAAAATAGGCTCGACTTGGCTTGCTCAACTCTATGAGTCGAGTCGAGCTTTTTGAGCTGACTTGATTCGTGTATAGCTTAACTCAAAATCCGAATAAACTTAAGTGGGTCAGTTTTGGGCGATCTCAACTGGACCTGGATTTGCTACTGGCAACTTCAGTAGTTATTTATTTATTATTATTTTTTTTACCGGTAATTAGTACACACATCCTACACTATCAGTCACGCTTCGATAGCTATGTTGCCACTAAAGTGACGTCACCAAATACCGTGGGCCTCACCATGACGTCTGTGTTTTATCCACACGGTCTTCCATTTGGTTTTAGGGCATGAGCCTAAGAACGAGGCAAAGCTCAAGTGGACCCCATCATAGAAAACTGTGGGGACATTGAGGCACATGGTTGAAACCTTTTTAGGGCCCACCATGATGTTTATTTGAGATCTAATTTGTTCCTAAGTTCACATAGACATAGGCGAAGGAAAATACAAATACCAGCTTGATAAAAAAACTTATGCGGCTGCCAAGAAGTTTTTAATGGTAGGTGATCAATCCCTATTATTTTATGTGGTGAGGTCCACTTAAGCTTTGGATCTACCTCATTCTTTGGCTCATGCCCTAAAATGATCTCTCTCCAAATAGATGGACGGTATGGACACAACACATACATTATGGTGGGGCCCACAGAATTTGGTATCACTTCATTAGCGAGATAGCTACTGAAGACGTGAGTAGCAAATCCGCGTCCAGCTCAGCTTACACAGGAGATCTTCTTAATTAAAAAAAGCATAAATATGCTAGGTCAGCTAAGGGTATCTCCCTTCCTAAGCCTATGCCATCCAACCAGCTGGCAACAACTCATCCACAGCCCACCAAAACGCCAAATCTCCCCCATCCCAGATTTAGAAATAAGGGAACTTACCAAAAATAGAAAGGATGGGTGACCCACCCCATCAGCCTCTGTTGCTCCAATCATTCAAACATTTGGATTTTCGGAAGAGAATGGCCCACCATTTACTTTACTTTGTTTTCGCATGAAGAGAGGAAATATTCATATCAGCTGTTATTCTGCTCCCTTACTTCCTTTCTTAAAATTGCACCTAGAGATGCTTGTCAGTCAGTGGTGGGCCCCACGGTTCAGTGATCTAGGCCATTGATTCATTGTGGTCGATTGTCCATGGACCATGCCCAAAAGTCTCCCACATTAGATGTTGATGACCCAGGATTGGTGGCTAACCATCAGGTACGTAGGCCACATCGTGTCAGCTTTGGGCCCCAAGAAAGAGTTCAAACCGGTCATCAGGTGGGTAAGACGCGTATAAGAAAAATGGACGGTTAAAAAGAGCCGATGGGCAGTCCACATTCGACATGCATGGTGACGCCGGAATGCGGAAAGTGGCTTGGAAAGTAGGATTCCTGGAATCGATTCCATTCCGAAATACAAAAGGAGTTCGTTTTGGTCTGACGGCGTTAATTACTAGATGGAGCTGGCATGCAGCTATGGTCAGATGATAGGAACCGTCCATCTACCTGGCAGCATTGTGGTGGACCACGGTCAACAATCACAACTGAAAGGGAGGACTAAACTAATTCCAAAATCCAAGTTATCCAACTACCAAAATAAATACGATGTGGATGTAAATTGCAGACGCTGTCGGCGATTTCAATAGATTTAATTTACACATTCTTCTCTTATAGGATTTAATTGGGTCACATGCAACTATCAGAGATTGGTCCATATCTAAGTACAGTTAAAAGTTGTGAAGGACGCTACCTTGGTGGATCCCTGACTTTGGGACCCATCATGATTATATGTATTATACCCAGTGTGTCCATCCACTTTGACAGATCAAATTAAGATATGAGCCCAAAAATGGACCATGATCCAAATCTCAAGTGGACCACGCCGCTGGAATCAATGGTGAATAAATGCCCACCATTAAAAACTTCTTGAGGCCACCAGAATGTGTATTTTCCATCCAACCAGATGAAAGAGCCATACAAATACCAGCTTGATTCAAAACTTTCATAACCACTTAGAAGTATCTAATGGGCAACTGTTTCCTGTCATGTGGTCTACTTGAGAATTGAATCTACTGCATTTTTGTGCTCATACCTTAAAATGAATTGGCCAAACAGACGGGCAATATGGATTTAAGGCACATACATAAGGTGGGCTTCGAACAAAAACCCCATCCTTAAGTGCTTGTCTCTTACATGGTACGTAGTCCAATTAAATCTCAACGTGTCCACACCATGTTGGGTCACCACACAGTTATGCACCTCATGCTGTAAGATCTTATCTCAAGGCTCCACCTGGACAAGATTACCTCTGTGATATTTATCCAAAACTGGTTTATAGGAGAGAGAAAATCAAGATTAGCACTTAATCCTTATTTAAGCTTTTCATGCCAACTGTCTAACAAGGTCACCTGTTAGCGTGGCTTTTCAACAATGACCCATATATCTGAGGTTGTATTATTGTATTATTGTAGAAATGATCTAGTGCTCGTAGTTGCACCAACTCAACTGATCAATCCATACCGCACATGAGGTTCAGCACATATTCCATTGACTATCATATAGATTAGTAGACTGACCTTATTTCATGTAGTAGTCTGAATTTCAAGCCAAAGATCTCTAGGTAAGATTTGTCTGATAAAACTGATTCTTTGGAACATAAAGCAGATTGGATGGATACAAATATTCCATTAACTTGAATTTTGCATGGCATCTTATCAATGGTGGGCCCCAACAAATAAACAAATCAGATAGTTGATGGGACGTATCTATCTCAATATGATCTTGACTCATTGGCCATTGATTGGACGGCTAGAATTATGCGCTAATGATCAGGTCTGTCCTGGACAAAATGAACAGTCGAAATCGAATGACTGACTATCCGAGTTTCACAACTAACAGCGCCCCAGATCATTTCTCATTAAGCAATACGAAGGGATGTGATCAGAGAAACCAACACATCTGGATGCAATCCAAACCATCAAAATCCATCTATTTCAGTAAAATCCATCCATCCATTTAACACGACCGAATAATCAATCAATATTATTCCAATAAAATTCAATTTTCCTTTCATCGTAAACATAATAAGATAAGAACAATAACAGCATATCCACAATACCGAAACTCAAGATCTGCTACCACCACCGATACCAAAATCTATGAATCAGTTCACATATCGGCCGTGCTCTCCTGCCTCGTCGACCCTCTCCGGCTCCGGCTCCGCTTCGAACGACGGTGGCTACGATGGCGGTGGTAACCAAACTTCAAGTGGCCGCTTTCCTTGAACATCTTCTTCTCCGCCGGGATTATGACGCACTCCGGCGGGGGGACCGGATACCGCAGAATGTCGTAACAGTACGAGTAGATCATGTACTTCTCCCGGAACTGATGCATGGCGAGCCGCCTCTCTGACGTCACCTCGGCGTAGTCGGTGTCCGACAGGTCGGCATTGGGCCAGGAGCACTCGGGGGTGAGGAGCTGCTGGATGGGATCCATTTTGCAGCCACGGATGACCAGGTCTCTGAATTCGGAGACGAACGGCGAGTATTTGTAGTTCACCTTGTACTTGCCGCCGGACGTGGCCCATGCCGATCCATCCCATATGGTGGCGTAGAGGGACATCGGCTTCGACGGGTAATCGCCGCCCATCTCGTCGCTGCGGATCACTTCACGGATGGGTACCTCATCGATGTAGAATCTGATGAAGATCATGGATAGAAGTAGTTTTATATTAGTATAAATTCGTGCTATCACGCACTATCATCAATCAATCCAGAACGTTCAATCACAGGCCCCTATATCAGATCATACATGTCCAAAAGAAACTGCAATGATCAGACAATGGTGACCATCCGATCACAGAAGTCGAATCTGGGGCGTTGGGCATTTTTTCTCAAAAAAATGAGGACGCATCACGTGCAACGTTGCATGTGAACTTTCACATCCAACGCTCTACACCCAATCAACTAACTGGGCTATACATTGATTTCAACGGTTCAGCCAACAGTCCTTATTAGTGGGCCATCCTGATTTTCGTCGTCTATGATCTTTTTGGTTGGGCCAACCGTTTGAACGGCTTGGATGTTCAGCATAGTTAACACGTGCCAGAAAGGTTGTCTTGGTCTAGAAGCTAGCCTGAGTTTGTTAAAAACGTGTGGCTGTACTTTTTCATAAAACTCGCTAATTTTCAAAGGTCGGTAAGTTGGAGAATTTTGACTTGGTCGCCCCACGCGCACTAAGTGGGGGCCTGTGCTAAAATGAGCCCGTGGGCTTCACAACGGTTAACTTGAGGACCAAGCATTCTCAAGAAAGAGGGCTCGAAGGGAAGACAAACAGCCACCCCTCGTGTTTGGACAAACCATACACAAGACGGACGTTCCTGTCGGAGGCTCCGTGGGACCCACCGTGTTCTATGTGTTTTATCCAAGTCGTCCATCAATTTTGATTTATCATTTTAATAAACGAGCTAAAGAATTATACAGATCGAAGGCTCAAGTGGACCACACTGCAGGAAGCAATGATGACAATGATTCTACCGTTGAAACCTTACTAGGGTCCACCGTGATGTTTATTTTCCATCCAATCTATTCATGAGGTCACGTACACCTGGATGAAGGGAAAACATAAATATCAGATTGATCTGAAATTCTCGTGGCCATCGAGAAATTTTCAACGGTAAGCGTTCAATCCCCGCTGTTTTACGTGGTGTGATCCAATCGAGACTTCGAACTGCCTCCTTTCTGGCTCATTCTGTGAAAATTGATGGACGGATTGGACACAGATATCACAGTGGGCCCCATAGAGCCCCTGACAGGACCGTCCGTCCCAAGCTAGTCCTGGTGGGGTTGTACCCAATCCTCGCCCCTTGTAATCATCAAGTGGGGGCCACTTCCAGATACTGATGGGGTGATCAGTGCCATCCATCAATACGCTGATCCAACGATCCTAACCATCCAAATCTGGAGCTGAATGTGAACCCCTTCTTTAGCGACATATTCAGACCGTACGTTGCAGTGATATCCATGCATGTGGGACCCACAGGACACCGAAAGACCGGCAAACGGGGTCGAAAATTTCAAGGTCAAAGCATCCACAGGAGCAGGTTAACCGGTTCCGAAAGAAACGTAAAATCAGAGCCGTCAGTTAAAACGGGGACAAAAAGAACCAAACAAAGAAAGAAAAAAAAGAAATGAACGGCTCACATGACGTTTTTCTGTGTCCAGAGGATGCTGTATGTGTGGAATTCCTTGGTGGGATCGAACCAAAGGACATATCTCTCTTCCCTTCCACGGCTCGTGCTCCCGTTTCCGTACAAGTTCGTCTGCACTCTCCATGGCTTCCCTTGTATATTCCCCAGAAATTCAAAATCCAATTCGTCGTGCGTCTTCTCGAATATATCCCCATTCGATGTCTGCAACAAACACAGATACATCATACATACATACATACATACATCCTTGCATGGGTTACGTGCAGATATGATAGGACGATCGGAACCATCTGTCATCTGGGGTAGACAGAGAACGCATGATCTTGAACGTCGAATTGCGAAAAAATTGGACGATGGCCCACCGGCGATATTGGACAGAGGATGGATGTACGGTTCGATTAACCATCCATCTTTGCACGTGGGCCCGACGAAGCGACGTAGGCCACACGATATCTATAATTCCGAAATGACGAAAATGCCCACCCTTTTTCAATTCAGCACAGCGACCAAAAGCCTTGGTGGAAAAGGGCAATTCGGTCATTTTGCAAAAAAGCGAAGCCGATTACGGAAACCGTTCGGGGAATTCCCGAATCCCGTAAGAAAATCCCAATCGCAGAAAGGAAATCGAAAGCAATAACACGAAATCTTTTCAAACCAAAAAACTCGAGAAACCAATCGAAATTACGGAAAAACCAGCGGCGTAACTCACGTAGAAGGCGACGACGACGCCGGCCGTATATTCCGACGGCAGCTTGATGGAAGCGCTGAACAATCCGTACTGGTAGGGATCCGAAGATATGAAACCAGACCCTGCAAAAAAAAAAAAAAGAAGATAACGGAAGTTATAACGGAGAAGTTGATGGAATCAGAAGAACGGACAGCGTTGAGGATAGATTGATAGAATAGAATACCGGTGTAACGGTCGAGGAGGAGACGGACGTTCTTTCCGTCAGGGGAACGGACGAGATTTCCGTCACCGAAGAGAGGGGAATAAGCATCGTCGAAGGAGAGCGTCGAGACGTTGAAAGAAAGCGTCAAGGTGGCGATGCAGGATAGAGAGAGAAAGAAGGAGAGAAACGTAAGGTGGAAGAGAGAGCCATTTTCTTTCTTTTGGCTCTTCTCTCCCCTTCTTCTACTCAAGAAATACAAGAGGGGATGAAATAGAGGGATAGGGACAGGAAGAGAGAGAAAGCGAGGGGATGAGAACCGTTGATCTGGCTCCCACCGTTCATGTGCTGGTGGATGGAATAACCCCGGCTTTTCTGGAAATAACAGAGATGCCACAGGTGGTATTTTCTCACCTTTACCAATTTTAGGGGGGGTGCGCGAATTTCCCACTCTTGTAGGGTGTTCCTGAAGGGGCGCGGCTTCGATGGATCCCCGTATTTATCGAGGTCGGTGGATCTCTGACAGTGGGGCCCACCTTGATTTATGTTTCATATATCTACGCCGTCCATACATTTTTTCAGATCATTTTAGGATACTTTTCTAAAAACTAGACAGATTTAAATCTCAAATGGACCATGCTACAGGAAACAGTTTTGATTCAACGAACACAATTAAAAGCTTCTTGGCGGCTGACCAGAATGTCTCTTTGCCATCCAACCTATTGATAAGGTCCCAAATACCTGGATGAAATTACCATACAAATATTAGGATGGTCCCAAACTATTTTGGCCCAGATAAGTTTTTAATGGTCAATCACCACTTTTTTCAATGTGTGGTCCACCTGAGATTTGGATCAGTTACATTTTTCGGTTCACAATATAAAATGATCTGGTGAAACAGATGGACGGTCTGAATATAATCCACGTACGTTACCGTGGGCCTCACAGTCAAGGATCCACTGAGCTTGGTACATCCGGGGTTACACCGAAGCCCATGCCCTCTCCTGTAATAAATAAAAGGAAAGAAAAGGTCTGTAGGGCCACCGTAGATTGCGTGTGGGAATCCACTCCGCCCATCATCTGTGCCAGCTATAATGTTTAGGATTTCAGACCCAAAATAAGATCGATTCAAAACACTAGTGGGATACACCACAGGGAAGGTGGAGTTGGGGATGACCATCACTGAAACCATCTTGGGACCCACTTATGTTTTTGTTCCTGCTGATTTAGGATTTTAACTTCATCTTGGTGAGATTGAACTTATGAACGGATTGGATGGAATGTAAGCATTATGCTGGCCCCAAAAAAAGGTTTCCATAGTGGGCCTTTCCATCCCAACTGTTCCCTGCGATGTGTGATCCACTTGAGATTTGAATTAGCCTATTTTTGGAATCACGTCCTAACGTGAGGTGGATATAAGCTTAGGGTGAGTCCCGGACAGTGGGGCTATCTTGATGGATGTGTTGTACATTCACTCCATCCATCAACTTTTCCAGCCTCATTGCAGGGCATAGGCCTAATAATGAACTAAATCCAAATAACAATTGGACCACACCACAGGAAACCTGTGGTGATTTACCATGAGAGACTTCTTGTGATCAGTCACAAAAGATTTGGAGTGGTGTAGGTCCACTTGAGCTTTGGATTGCCTTCATTTTGAGTTCATGCCCTAAAATAATCTTACAAAATGATGAACGGTATAACACATAAATCATTATGTGGCCATGGAACTTTGCCACGTCAAGACACCACGATCTTGGTGATGTGTGACACTACACAGTCCGCCTCATTTCAGACAGATGCCGGTTGTAGCATACTGAGTAAACTTGGTGGGGCCCACCATGGTGTACCTGTTTTATCCACGCTGTCCATTCATTTTTACAACTCACTTTAGGGCGCACATTAGCCCAATATTGAAATATATCCAACCACCGGAAACAGTGTAAATCCAATGGTTGAAAACTTCTTGGACTGCCACAGAAGTTTTGGATCCAGTTCCTTCAGTCGATCTCTGTGTGAGCTTATGAACGGGTTGGATAACTAATAAACATCACCATGGGCCTTAGGAAGGTTTCAGCGGTGACTTTTGTATGGGGTGGTCCACTTGAGCTTTGGATATATATGCTACAATTTTGAGCTCATGCCCTAAGCAAGCCAACAAGTGTGGACATGACACATACATCATAATGAGCCCTCATAGAGTTTACTCAACATGTAATTTGCATCCCTTTCAAACATGTTTTAGGCTTTAAACCTGTTGTTCTATCAAATATCAAGGGAGCTCACTCAAGGATAGTAGTAAATCCTGGCGTGCCAAGAGATTGCGCAAATGATGGATGGAGTGGATGTTACACATGCATTAAGGATGGGCTCGACTGCTTATTGTTGCACGGTCTTCCAACCAACTGTCGCAGGAAATGCCCGTCCTGATTGCAGCATGGGTCGCCACCCAATGGGGCTCATATGCTAAGATAGCACGATCATTTGAACGGTTCATTTTATTTTTTTATGCCACAGAGAAGCTACTAACCTACCATCACGCTTCAGTCGTAATGCTTTCCTTTGATTTTTAGAGTTGAAAAGGAGCGTTTGAGATTTTTCTATTCATTATTCAAAATTCATCTACAGATAGTAATGGTGACAATCATCCATTCAACAAAAGTTTATGGATTTGGGACTTATAGCATATAGTTCCCAACGTAAACGGTTCTGATCTTCGGACCAGTCAATATGATGGCCGGATACTGGGTCCCGACGGAGGCAAAAGCAGCTCGAATTTAGACCGTTCCCTGTTTTACTTTTAACTATCAAATTTTTTTATCAAGAGATGAAATTAATGTCAACACTCTGCATGTCAAATAGCAACAGGCCGAAAAACCTGTATGGACTATCGATTTAGATATTCATAATGAGAGGAGCAGATTAATATAAAAAAACCTAACAAGAGGATTATTTTTAGAGTATAGTCCAAATGCATTGCTGGTGGGTGGACCATGGTTTGGATTACCAACCCATGGAGCTACTCCAAATAAAATAGTGTACTCATACCCATCCAATATTTCTCTAATTCATTCATTAAAAAGAAGACAATAACAAAAAAAAAGAAAAAAAAAAAGAAAGAATTGTTTTACCAGGCATTCACGATGATGATGATAACGACAGCCAAGTACATTATTTCTGGCCGTTCATTTTATTTTGTACAATCCAGCCAATTGAGGAGTAAAATAGCCCAACGTCCTTGGGCAATAGCGGGCCATTTAATGGAAAGCTTGGATGTTGCACCCCGTGATATATATTTGTGATTAGGTTACATTGGGATATATTGTAGGATCTGTATTAGGTGGGCCCCACATGATCATGAGGATGCTTACGCCCTATTTAGTTACCTCTTAAAAATGAGTTGATATGATTTTAGATGATTGTATTTATATATTAGAGGTTTTGGCAGGGATAAAAAAAAAATAATCTTGATAACCCTTTGATGTAATCTCTAATTCATATTCCAAGTTATTACATGAATAGTGAGAGACATATTTGCCCTTACAATTAGTTTCCAATTTGCATTTTTAAGGGGCATTAACGAGGCGTTTGGACTTTGGATTATAAGTTACTTAAGATTACCTATTTAATTATTCCTTAAGTAGCTTATCTTGATTTCTACTTATTAAAATAAATGATTAAGTAACTTTAAATAATAAAAAAACTACATATAATTGATCATAAGTAAAACTTATCTCAAATAATTAGTTACTTATCTGCTGCCAAAAGAAGGAAAAGTAACTTTTTTGGTGGAATCCAAACAGGCTCTAAAAGCCATTTTATAATTAAGCTATGAGTATTTTAAAAATTAAAAATTATACATACTTAACCACAAGTGATTAAGATTTCACCTGCAAATACCACTGAATTGTTAAGATTTAACCCACTTCTTTTTACTTCTTTTAGGGCCCGTTGGAATCATATGTTACTTTGGATAATGCATTTATTTCATAAGTAACTTATCCTAGTTTTTACTTATTGAACCCGTAAGGTATGTTGGTAACCAACATACTCATCAACCAAAAAGCATATTTGGTTTCCAACACATATAATAAGCAATTATCCCTCAATTTTGTTTGGTCCCCCTCAATCCACCATCCATCATGTGGGGTCAACCTTTGATGCGGACCATTCATCATGTGGGTCATGCCTTTAATGTGGGCCGTCCATCATATAGGCCCCATCTTGGAAGCGGGCCATTCATCACTATGGCCCGACCTTTACTGTGCACCATTTATTATGTAGGGCCCACCTTTAATATCATTCACCCATCATGTGGGCCCCACATCAAACGTGGGTCTTCCATTATGTAAGGCCCACTTGGATAGGGGCCACTCATAATTGGGGATGACCTTTGATGTGGACCATCCACCATCTGTGGCCCACCATTATTAATTGCCCATCATGTGGAGTCACCTTTTATGTGGACTATCCATCATGAGGGCCCCACCTTCAATATGGGTTACCCTTCATGCGCTCACCTTGAATGTAGGTCATTCATCATTAAGGGCCGACCTTTAATGTGGATCGTCCATCATGTGGGGCCACCTCAATATGGGTAATCCATCATGTGGAGCCCACCTACAATGTCCAATGTCCATCATGTACAACCCACCTTTGGTGTGGACCATCCATCATGTAAGCCCCACCTTTGAAGTGGGTCGTCCATTGTACCAGCCTGGTTTGGATATGGGCTTTTTATTATTATGGGCTAACCTTTGATGTGGATCATCCATGTGTGGGCCTACATTAATATGAGATAATCCATCATATGAAGCTCACCTTTTATGTGGACCATCCACTCTTTGAGCCCTACCTTCAATGGGGATAGTCCACCACCACATGTTCCTTTGATATGGACCTTAAGAGAGATCCTCCTATGATCACATGGATCATGAGAGAGAAGCAGAAAAGTTACAAGTTTAAAAACTACAAATAAAAAAAAAAAAATTACTTATCAAGATCAATAGCTTTTGGCACATAAGCTACTTTTACAATGATCTTACCAAACTTATTTATCTTAATTAAGTTACTTATCTACTGGCGTAAGTAAAAAAAAGTAACTTATTTGGTGGTATCCAAATAGGCCCTTAGAATGATGCTTACTGTTGATGCTGAAAAATGATCAACAGATAAGATAACGTGACCTCCAACTTGGACGGATGGATGCCGTTAATCTCTTGTAGATGTGCCATCTAGATCTGGACAGAAGGTTTGTTAGATCCTGCAGAACATAAAGGAAAGCTAAGAGGGGTGGCTAGGGTTCAGCCGTTAGCCCTTTGATGTCTAAGTCAGTTGGGTGTAGGAGATGAGAAGTAGGTCTCTCGGTGGAGAATTCAACGTACCTTGGCTTGTAAGAGTGTCTCTTATTTATAGAATAATCAGAGAGCTGTAAAGGGCATTGAGCGTGGGTGTTATGCTCATAATGGGCGACGTGATTCCTAGCAGCGTGGGTTATGACCGTAACTCCCAGAGACATGTTCAGTTTATTTTGGCCCGTCCTTGATCTGTAGCACGCCTTTATGGCGGTCGTGGGCCTGGTCAGCCCAGGGGCAAAGCTCATTAGGGGCCGAGTTCATTCACCGATGGAACTTGTCACCCAAGCTCCTCACTTCGTATGTCGTCCTGAAGCCGTTAGCCCTTCGATGTCTAAGTAGGTCGGCCTATCGTAACCTCAATTCTTCTCCTCGGCCTAGTCCCAGGTAGGCCTCGATTTTTTTCCTCGGCCTAGTCTTAAATCGACCTCGGTTCTTGTCCTCGGCTTAATCCTAAGTCGGCCTCAGCTCCTTGTCATTGGCTTAGTCTCAAGTCTGCCTAAGTTCTTGTCTTCAGCCTCGACTCCTGTCTTCCATCTATTCTCAGGTCGGACTTAGTGCATAAGCTTGAAGACCTATACTTGGGCCCATTGGATACTATGGGCTTTCCTCATGACCTGAGGTCAGCTATGATTTACCCACAACACTTACCAAACTAACTTATGTGAAAAAAGTAACTTTAATTACTTAACATAAGTTAAAAGTATCTTACTTCATGGTATCCAAACGGGCCTTAACAGTCCTAATCACCCAATCCATGTGGTGAAGTGAAAATGTAGTCACTGGAAACAAGTCATTATTACTTCTTTACCCCGTTTGAAATTCGGTGTAATTACTACCTTCGAAAATCGGTCCAAAAGTAATTTAAAATTCTAGGCCCCATCATGATATATATGATATATCTGCTCCGTCTATTAGTTTTACTTGAATATTTTAAGACATGAACAAAAAAAGGAGCTAATCCAACACTCAAGTGGCCCACACCATAGGAAACAGTGGCAATAAAAAGTTTTTAATGATAAGTGTTGGATTCCCTTTTTCTGAGGTGTGGTTCACCTAAGCATTGTATTTGCATCATTTTTTGGTCCATGCCCTATGTTCATTTGCCAAAAAAGATGGATGGTGTGGATAAGCCACATGCATAACGGTAGGCCCCACCTATATTTCACATTCTCATCGATTTTAGCAATACAAAAGTAGGCCGTCAAATCATACATGGGGAACGGCGTAGTAATTATCCAATAAATAATCATTATACATTTACATTGCATTTACCTGAGAATTGAAAAATCAAAGAAGCCCTAAGGAGAGATGATGTATTGTTTGCTTTTAGGCAGTTTTTTTGGTCATTTTACTCCGAAAACATTTCTAAATGAAATAGAGTCAGGATCCTATGCCTTTACCAAGCAGAGAACCTGTGCTGCTGCCTCTTTGATTGGGGAGAGCGGATTAGGTGAGACCCTGTCTCACCAAAGAGGGTGTGGCCCTTACCATGGGGTTACTGTGGGGCCCACCTTAATGTATGTATTATGTATCCATTCCGCCCATCCGTTTTTCCAGATTATCTTAGGGTATCAGCCCAAAAATGAAGCACAGACAATTATCAGGTGGACCATACCACAAGAAACAGTGGTGATTGATCATCTTACCATTAAAAACTTCTTAGGACCCACCTTCATGTTTCTGTTGTGTTTATTTACCATCCAACCCGTTGATAAGGTCACATGAGCCTGGATGAAGGGAAAAAACAAATATCAGCTTCATCCAAAATTTCTGTGGCCCATTAATGGTCAATCACCACTGTTTCCTATTTTATGGTTCACCTGGTGATTGGATCTGATCTGGAAAAATGGATGGACTGTGTGGATACATAATAAGTACATTAAGGAGGGCCCCAAGGTAACCCACAGTAAGGGCCTCACCGTCTTGGGTGAGGCCAGGGTCCCCACCTAATCCGCTTTCGTGATTGGGCGGCCCAATCAGAGGTGGAAAGCAGTATTCTCTTGGTCGGTAAAGGCAGATAATCCGGATTCGAATGAATGAGCTTATTCAACGGTTCCTTTTTGATCATTTTACTCCAAAAAAAAGGATTTTGCTTCTATCCAGAGGCAGGATACTCTATAACTTTTCCGAATAAGTTGATTCGACAGCTCCTTGTGTGGGTCTACCTTATTTTTCCATCGCATCCACACCATCCATCGTCTTGGACCACTCATTTTATTCTGGAAGGTAACACTGGTACAAGACTCAGGTGGGACACACTATCTAAAATCAAGTGAAAAACTACTAAAATATTGTGGTGTGGGCCACCTGAGTTTTGAAATGATCTTATTTTTAAATAATTTGTTCATCCTGATGGGATTAATCTTATTAATTGATTGGACTTCATATTAAAAGTACGTTAGGTGCTACAAAGCCTCTAGAATGTTTTAATGGTGGGTTTACCATTATAACTTTTCTCTTTGGTATGTCCCACCTTTGTTTTGAATCAGTTTCAAATTTTGGCACTAACCTATGGTGGACACACACGCGTAGCGGTAGACTAAGCTTATTCTACGGCAGATGCAGAGGAAGCGGCTTCAAGCCGCTGACGCATGTCGGAAAATGACTGGAGCCTGACCTAGTCCGGAAGTTCGACTGAGGCTGCTGACGTAAATACCCTTGACAAGAATTGTATTATGCATGCAGCTGCATAAGAGTTCTATCCAGTTCTATACACGTGAGAGACACGTCTTGTAATCAGAACCGTTGTTCTAGTGGACAGAGTTGTAGATAGTTCCCATACGAAATATCAAGCGAACGAAATCGTCTTAGACATGAGATCACTGGCATGAAAAAATACAACTAGTTAGGACCCTGAGTTACCGTCCAAGTAGTTCGATTTAGGGCATGATCCAAAAATGAAATAAATCCAAATATCAGGTGGACCATACCAAAGGAAGCAGTGGTGATTGAATGCACACCATCTACCACTAAAAAACTCCTAAGGCCGGCCGAAATCCCTACTATATTGTTTATTTTCTATCCGACCGTCGATTAGGCCACAACCGGCGGAAGAAGTGAAAAAACAAATATCAGCTTCAACCAAAACTTGTGGCCTACAATAATTTTTTAATGATCAATCATCATTATTTTTTGTTTTACAGTTCATTTTATTTTTGAGATTGTGCACTAAAATGATACGGCAAAATGGCTGGACCGAGTGAATATATATATATATATATATATATATATATATATATATATATATATATATATATATATATGGGCTCCATAGTGAGGGTTACACCGTGTCTGGTCAGGCTCAATTACCACTGTTTCTTGTTTTATGGTTCACTTTATTGCTGGGATCGTGCCCTAAAATGATATGGCAGAACGGATGAACGGAGAGGATATAAAAATATATATAAAGCTGGGCTCCACGGTGAGGATCGCACCGTGTTGGATCAGGCCGGGATTCACCTAAAGAATCCGGACATATCTGGCCCGGGCATATCTACTTCTCAAGCAGGCCAAAAAATGGAAATGGGAAAGCTGCTGATCTGATCCTGTGGACATGAACATTAACTGGATCTGCTCTGATTTTTTGCTACAGATGATATTTGTGGTGAGGTCGACCTTTTGGACGGGTTGGATGTCGTACAAACCGGACAGATTATCACCTTTTGGCTCGTTGAACCGCTTGATGTTTTAGCAAAACCAACCGAAAAAAAAAAAAGGATTGAGATTTGAGAAGGGCGATTTCGTAGTTATCCTCTCCTTTGGGGGCGGTCTGGTCGAGTTGTCGTACATTTCTCACAGCAACAGAAGAACAGAAAGTTTCTTCCTGCCCCTGGAAAGCCGCGTCCGAGAGTACCGGCGGCGTGATGAATGCCACGCTGGCATTTACTTGCATGTCCCTTCCAGGAGTCTCTGGTTCATCGCGATGAATGAACGTTGGTTAAGTGAGATTCGTCATCGTACACGTGGTTTTGTGGTCCGCGAATCCAGATCGTCCGCCTTGTGAGCCCACCATGGATGGCCCATGTAAGACATCCACATCTGTGGCCTTCAGGCTTCAACCGTACGACTAAACTCCAAGGGGTGACTATCCACATTCAAGGAGCAAGAGTCTAAAAGAGAAATTGTAATGATTAAAATTTTCTCTGTTTTTAGCTATCGGCCCCAACCAGATGGATGGTCTAGATTCAATGACTTACACCACCTCATTTTCAATGGTTAGTCGCAACGAACCAACGATCATGCATGTTATGTACATGGGAGAGGATTAGCTGTGTGGGACCCACGCTGATGTACTTTTTATATATCTACACCGTCCATCTGTTTTTTCATCTCATTTTAGAACGTGATCCGAAACCTAAAGAAGATCCAAATCTCATGTGGACTATACCACTAGAATAGTGATGAATGACCATTAAATACTTTTTTATGGGCCACAAAAGTATTGAATCAAGATGATATTTGTATTTCTCCTTTCATCCAGATCTTCTTAACATTATCTACAGGTTGGATGGCAAATAAACATTACGGAAACCTTAACGATGGGCCCTTTGAAATTCTTAATGGTGAGGCACTCAATCAGTAATGTTTCCTGTTGTGTGGTCCACCTGAGATTTGGATCTACTTAAATTTTGGGATCCTATCATAAAATGGGACAGAGAAAAGTATGGACGGCATGGATATACAATACATCATCAAGGTGGGCCTCACGTTAAGGGTAACACCCGGAGATTCAATACATGTCATAAGCAAAGGGATTTTACGCTGAATATCTCTTCTAATCTTCCTATTTTACCAAAAGGTGCCTTCGCGTTTGATAAGAGTCACGTGCTTTTCAGGGGGTGTCACCCTCGTCTCCTTTTCGGAACACCACGTGGGTTGTGTGTGACATCCAACGCCTTCGAAAGGTACACCTGATCATGATGATCATATAAACTAAAAATCATGTGGATCCAACATCAGGTGGGCTGCAGTTGAATTTATAGGTTTTAGTCGGTGTAATTTTTTTTCTGGCTGTGGCCCACCAATGGTTAGATCACCTTGATTTTTTTATCTATCTCATCAACATGGTTGGGTATACCTCCTGGACGAATTGGATGCCATACAAACAGCAGTGAACCATAAAATCCTCATCTTCACCTTTCTTTTAGAAGAAAACGTGAATGAGGACTTATGGTATTGATAACTTCGAAGAGTCGGTTGCCCGGGGATGGGACATGGTTATAGACCCATGTAATGATGTGGGTTAATGAAAAAGACTCCAACCACGATTTTCCTGTTTGGCAGCCAACAGAGGATCCGGATACAACTTGGAAACGTCCAGTAAGCGTTAAAAAGCTTATAATATAATATAGAATTGAGAAATGATCCAGTGCTCTCGGTTACTTCTAGTTATAACGCTCCTTGGTTGCATCGCGACGGTTGGACTCTCGATTGATACTGTCTGACCAATCGATACCATCCAAACATCTCACAGCTATATCAATGTCTGCTACCTCCACAAGTTAATCTTCTTTTTATAGTCGTCTATATTTTAGTATTTTGATTGGATGGTTAAGATTGACAAATTTAAGTGAATCTTTAGAAGATGAAGGAAGTGCGATGCTACACCCTTATCCATAGCTCAAGTGATGAAGATAACCTCATTTCAACACTGACGACTTGATATCGATTCCTAAAAAGATATTCCTAAAATTGTTTACTTTACTTATTCTCATGTTATCAGAACCTAGGTGGGGCCACTGATATTTGTGAGAAATCCACCCTGTCCGTCCATTTTGTGGACCCTGTCCATCCGACAACATATGAGCCGGATCCAAGACTCAAGTGGCCAAGTGGGCCGTACTAAAGGAAAAAGGTGGGCAGCGAAATTCCTACAGTTTAAATCTCCCTGAGTCCACAGTGATGTTTATTTGCCATCCATACCATTCATAATGTCATTTCTACTGCGATTAAACTAAAACATAAATATTAGCCTGATTCAAAACTACTGTGAACCCTAAATATTTCAACTGTGGACGTTCAATTCTCAAGTTTTCGGCCCACTTGAGTCTTGGATCCGGCTCATATGTTGCCGCACGTCTTAAGATGAACTCACAAAATCGACGGATGGAGTGGATTTCTCACAAACATCACGGTGGGCCCCACCTAGTCTCCCAGTGCAGGAAATCCGCGTCCTGTTATCTCGGCCATCCATGTTATAAACTATCGTATGGGCAGACCAATTTGAAGGATGATACAGTCTGGTACGTGTGCTTAGACCTTCTGGACAGTCGAAATAGAAGTGCACCTAGTTGCACTGCGATACTTGGACAACTTCATATGATGGACGGATCGGATGTAGTGACTACGATAGTTTAAGGTGGTAAAGGTACCCCCAGAGCTCACCCTAGATAGTGGATGTGGGTTCATCATGTCCGTCCACTTGTACGCCCAAAGTTGTTGGCTTCCCCGGCCTAATATCATTAATAAAAAATGGCCGTCAGTTTCCAACCGTGACGACATCCTTCCTTTGCCGTCATTTGATAGGGACGCGTGGATTCCGTGCCAAACCAATCTACTTGTGGGGGCCGTAGAGGCGGCTAGATGGGGAGTTATTTTATACTCTGGCAGACCCTGACGCTTCATACGCAGGCACTGATAAATTGAACACGTCACTTTTTTTAGTCAACTTCCACCGTCCAAAATAAGGAACACACTGTGAATGGGCCATGCTTGAAAGAACATATATTGGTTGAGCAATCCTAACCTCTGACAAGCTGACACATGTTTGGTATGGTTAGACTACTGGATTCTTTTCATTTCAACCATCCCTTAAATGTCTACCGAACGGCTATTAAGGCAGTCAAGTCAAATATTTTTTTTTTGTTCATGGTCCATCGTGTCTGTCATTTATGTTTAATTTAGGTTACTTGTACGCAACAAACAATTTCAATAATGCCTGAGTATCAACCATCACGCTCTGCCAGAGTATCAAAGTCTCCCGCAACGGAACGGGAAGTGCCAGGTGCACCTCTCGGGTTGAAGCGGATTAGGTGGTGACCCCAGCAGGCCAACGCCACCCTGCTAGGCGATGTTGGGGGGAGCTGCCGTGATGTCTGTGTTTTATCCATGCCGTCCATCCATTTTTCAAGCTCATTTTAGCCGTAAGTCCACAAATGGAACAAAATATGAAGCTCAGGTGAACCACACTACAGGAAATAGTGGTGACGGAACACCCACCATTAAAAACTTTCTGAGGGCCACAGAAGTTTTGGATCAATCTGATATTTATGTTTACCCTTCATCCAGGTCTGTGTGACTTTATCAACGGGTTGGATGGAAAATAAACATTACAGTTGGCCCTTGGAAGATTTCAATGGTGGGTTTCATTATCCCCATCGTTTCCTGTGGTGTGGTGCCCTTGAGCTTCAGATTTACTTCATTTTGGGGTTGGTGCACTAAAATAATCTGTAAAAACGGATGGACGGAGTGGATATAAATCATATCAATCAAAGTTGGCCCCACAACACCACGTAGCTGGGTGGGGTTGGGGTGAGCACCCAATCCGTTTCTCGTAGGGGGCATCTACCTACTGCACATGTGGCTTAGATATACCTGGATCTAAACCATCCAAATCTGTGGGCTCATTTTGGACCAGTCATCACAAAAACCCACAGGCCAAACGTTAACAATAAAGGTCGTACGGCTGGCTGTTAAATAGATGGTTGAAACGAAGAAGATCAAAATGGTCATCGACTGTAGGTTTGGATCTCGGATTACTATAGAGAGACTCACGATTCTGATGGTTTGGATTCAAATTCATGTTAGTATAATATTTTCCCGCATGTGTATGAATCATCATACTCTGCCTGAGCATCAAACGTTCTGCTCCTAATATAAATGTATAATAAGTGTTAGTTAAGAAGCTGATAGTGAGAATACCTACCGCTACGAAGATTACCAAACGAGAAATAAAAGAAAATCTCAAAAGAGAATAAACAAAAGCGAGTAAAAGAATCTAACGGCTGGGCGGTCCACCGTCTACCCGTGCCACGAGTCAAGGATTCTGATGGTGTGACTCACAGTAATCCACAGAATAGGATACAGACGGCCGGTTCCCACAGGGTAAGAGCTTATTCGGCAGTGTGTCCTTCCATGCGTGTCATATAGCGGTTGGCCAGTACCGTGTAAAATACCCTAGCTCTGTGGGGACCACCACATTGGACATGTAAAATCCACTCCGTCCATCAGGTCCTATCTTTGATTCTAGTCTATTGGAGAAAAATCAACCAGACCCATATCTAACGTGAGCCAGACCACATGGAACAATGGAGATGGGATGCTAACCATAGGTTTTTTTGTGGGGCCTCTATGGAATGTATATTTCATCAAATCCGTTAATCAGGTGTAAATCAACAGGTTGAACTACAGATATAAAAAATCAGCATGATCCAAAACTCATGTGGGCCACACCGCATGTACTTAGAGATTTTAGAAGCAATTTTGCATTTCACCTACTTGCATAGCCAGTTGGTTCTGGTCTTTTCTATACACAGGTTAAAATAAGAGTTCTCACCTGATGGACGGATTGGATCTTATTTCACAACATAGTTGGCCCGACAGAGGTTGAAAAACAAGAGCGGATTAGGTGAGACCCCGGCCTCACCCAAGACCGCACGGCCCTGAACGTGGGGTTACCGTGAGGCCCACATTGTTGTATTTATTGTGTATCCACGCCGTCCATCAGTTTTTCCAGATCATTTTAGCGCATTAACCAAAAATGAATTAAATCCAATTATCAGGTGGACCATACCAGTAAGAAACAGTGGTGATTGACCGTCCTACCATTAAAAACTTCTTAGAGAGCGCCTTAATGTTTCTGTAGTGTTTATTTACCATCCAATCCATTGATAAAGTCATATAAGCCTGGATGAAGGGAAAATAAAACAAATATCAACTTGGTCCAAAAATTTTGTGGCACATTAATGGTCTTTCATCACTTTTTATTGAGGTATAGTCCACCTGCTAATTGGATCTCGTTAATGTTTGAAATAGTGACACTGAAATAATCTGGAAAAACAGATGGACGGACTTGATATAAAATAGATACATCAAGGTGGGACCCACGGTAACCCATGGTAAGGGCCGCACTGTCTTAGGGGCTGGGGTCTCACCTGAGTCGCGCTCGCGGAAAACAGGGCAAATTATTTTATTTTTTATTATTATTTTTTTTATGATCAAGCATATATTTATGTTTCCCCTTCATCAAGGTCCGTGTGACCTTATCAACAGGTTGGATGGAAAATAAACATTACGATAGGTCCTAAGAAGTTTTAATGATGAGCATTAAACCACCACTGCTTCCTGTGGTGTGGTCCACATGGTATTTCGATCTACTTTATTTTTTGGGGTCAATGTCCTAAAATGAGTTGTCAACATGGGTGGATGGCGTGGTTACATCAAAGTAAGCCTCACGATCATAGACTGACGTAACTCGGTATTTAACCCGATTATACCCAGTCTGCTCCCACAGGCCCAGAGGCACCAATATCAGTTAGGAAGCCACTAATCATCAGTGGGGTCATGTTGGCGTTCCTCTACTGATGAAGTTTTAGTGGAGGAACGGGTAGTCCGAGTCGGGGACCGGATTAGGTAGAGCTGAACACAAATCAAGAACCCATTGTTGTGTAAGTGCGCCCACATGTGTGGGGTGTGTGAGTGCGTGTGGAAAAGAAGCAAAAATCACAAACCAAGCCAGCTCGGTTCGGCCGATTTAGCTTGGCTTGGTTAGGCTCGAACAATCTGTTTGGGCCGGGCTGAGCCAGAAATCTCAGCTAATTTCGAAATCTACTTGAGCCCGGGCGGTATCCCAATCTGGTTTGGCTCGGCTCGAACCTTGGCTCGGCCAAGCATGAATGTAGTACATTAAAAAAAAAAAAAAAAAAAAAAACCTAACGTCTGACAGAGTGCCCTCCTCTCTTCTTCTCCTCTACCATTCTCTGAATCTTATATTCCTCTCTACCTACACCCGACTGGCTAACCTGTTTGCTACCCAACCTGCCTGCCACACCTGATTCCCATTTCCCTTTGTTCTCTCTCTCCTCTACTACTCTCTACCTCTCCTCCACAGTAGCTTGACCCACACACAGCACACTCAACTCGCCCATGGTTGCGACCCGGGCTAAAACCAGGTTGAATTTACTAGGTTGGCTCGATGATCAAGCCGAGTCGAACTTGAGCCAAGCCCCTTGGTTGAACAAGCTGAGATGAGTTGGGGTAGAGTTCGGCCCGGTTTGACTCATGCATGTATAGTTCTAGGATTAGGTGTTATCCGAATAACACCTGGGTGTTACCCTTATTGTGTAGGGGCCCACCTTGATGAATGTTGTTGTCACCCAAATTCGGTCAATAGATGAGGTTGTGTTGGAGCTACATGATCGTCCACTACAGAGGATGTAGGCAATGTGGGTGTTGCTGGGCAGCAATAGACCATCTGATGCCTAAGTTAGGTCGGCTAAGCTCGGACAATAAGTTTGTAAGGGTGAATTTTCTACGCGTACTTTCATTTGGTGTCCACGAAGGTATTTATAAGGTGTAGTGACTAGCTTATGTTCTGATAATTAAGTCCACTCAGACGCGCCAACCTGTTGCGTTAATCATGGAGGCATAGGGGTAGTCTCTAGTTCTTTCAGTCCTAGCTTGACACATTAAGTCTGCAACCATAATTATTAGGCGTGGGGTCTGTCAATCTCTACATGTCGCATCGAAGGGCATTTAGCGGGATCCATATTCTAGATTTCTCACTGCCACCCTCGATGAGGTCGGCCTGGTTTAATCAGGATGTGGAGATCGAGGCTCGTGCTCCTCTCTTTGGGACTCTCCACTGAAGTCATAGATCTTTCTCGCGGGGTTGAGTTTTCTCATGCCGAGCTCCGTGCTTTAACGGATCAATTTGATCGCTTACCTCTGAGCTGGAGGATTGCTCATCCTACGTAGATGACCATTCTGATCAGGCTGCTCACTCCTTTCTAAAGAGTCGATCAAAGTATCGGCTTGGCCTCGTCCACCTCTGCATGGTAGCTAGGGCCGAGGAATTGTGCTTAGGCTCTTGAGCCTGCGTTTTGTGTGGGCGAGACCAATTCAGAATTTCTCCACAAGTATTTCATATCAATGCTCCGGTCTATTGTTTAAGTTCAAGTTCATTTTAGGACGTTATCCAAAAAACTTAAGCACATCCAAATCTCATGTGAGCCACACTACTGGAAAATGTGTTGAACGATCATTAAAAATGTTTTTTAGGCCACAAGAGTTTTGGATCAAACTAATATTTGTATTTTCCCTTCATCTAAGCATAGTTGACCTTATCAATGGGTTGGATGGAAAATAAACATTAAGGATCTGCTAACGTGGCCCCTAGGAAGTTATTAATGGTGAAGTCCAATCATCATTGTTTACTATTTGTGGTCCACCTGAGATTTGGATCTGATTAAACTTTGGGACCACTGTCCTCAAACGAGCTGGAAAAACGGATGGATGGCGTGGGTATACAACACATTATCAAGGCGGGGTCGAGTCGACACCAGATGAGTGACTCGCCCGAGTTATCTCTGAGTGGACCCTTCTGGCGTTCCGCATGGCGATCGATCTCGTTCTCGCGGGCAATAAAGCTCATGTACACGTCACACGTGTGCTCGCATGACACACTCCCTGCGAGATCTAATCCATCCATCATCTCCATCAGGTTGGTCCGAACTTATGCATGTTTCCGAAATATAAATCTGGCCCAACCATCAGGTGGCCATCAATATTTAAAACAGGTGAATCGATTAGAAAAACTTCACCCAAGTTTTTTTCAGATAAGTACATTTGCTTTCCAACTGTGGCCCACTTGACCAGTGGATCAACCTGATTCTTGGATTATAGAAATCAATATAGTTGTGCCGTTCTAATGGATGGATTGGATCTTGGTTCTATCGTGCCATGGCGTGTACATGAAGTTGGGTTTGGCGAAGCCCATCTAAGCCTTTTCCTAATTCCCAAACTAATTGGGGATATTATTCGAAAAATCTCCCATAATATAAATTATTAATTTGATAAATAATTTTAGTTTAAATATACGTATCAAATGAAGTAGTTTAACTTTTGAATACTGTTTTCACTAAAATCACAACTATGTCTGTGAGGCCCATCGTGATATAAGCTCAGTATTTACTCCATCCATAAGGTGAATCCATTCAAATTCATCGTATACCCCCAAAAGTATGGCATATCATGGCCGTAGAATAGGAATACCCACCGTTGAAACCTTCCAGATTGAGTGTGGAGCCCACTATATTTTCTATGCCATCCCATCCGAACCAATCCGAACTAAAAAAATAAGGCAGTGGGTCACACCACTTGACTTTAGGCATGATTTTACATGGTGAGCTCCGCCTATGTTTTGGTTGGACTTAATTTTGGGACAACATAGATGGAGTGGATGTGGCTATTACTGGCAGGCCATAGGCTTGAATGAAACGGAAAATGCTTTCATACCTCACCTATATACCTACCTGCTTGACGTGCAAGAAATCAACACTGTCCACCCCTTGTTTGGCTTTGATCCAAAAAATGAGGCTAATTCAACCAGGCTACCCTATAAAGTCATACCTAAAACCTCATGGATGGCCCACCATATTGTAATTTTTGGATATTTCTTTAATCTCAGCAAGTCACATCAAGTGAATAGATTGGGTGGCATATAAACAACAAGGTGGAACACTCACCTTATACGGATAGGCACGTATAAGCACAGTACTTGTAAAATAAGCTTATTATACAAACATTGCAGAAGAAATGACCTCTCAAAATTGATGCGGAACAAAAGCATTCAAGGTGTACCAACGAAGAAAGCGCCAACTACAAGTACCATCCTTGTGGATAGGCGACTATTGAGGAGCATTGAAGACCTTACACATGTAGTCCAAGACATTTGAAAAGACCCCACCTTAGGAAGACATGTGTAAGTTGCTTTGAGGAGATGATCAGACCGTTGGATCGTGATGATGATGTGATCGGACCGTTGGTTCATTGTGGCCCACTTTCATCACACCATCATTGGAGCGCATTGGACATCTTAGATTTGAGTTTATTTTACACATTTTTTACTTATTTGAGTTTTGGGTTAGTGTGGGTACGTTTTTTTTCATGCAAATGTCTTTTTTTTGAAATTTTGTTAATAGGGGTATTTTGGTAATTATGCTAATTCCGAATTTTATAAAGGTGTTGCCCCCTAAACCTTTTTGATTAGTTGTTGATTTATGAAAAAGAGCAAACATTTGGTTGACTCCTTCCTCTTTCCCTCTCTCATGGTGCTTCTTCTTCTTCCTTGATCTCCTTCTTCTCTATTCTTCTTGTGCCCCTCCAACTTCTTCGAGGTATTTCATCTTCTATTATTATCCTTCTAAACTTCTGTTTTGTTTATTCCCCACGATCTAAACCTTGAGAATTGATCTAAACCCTAAACTCCCAAATTCTCAAATCCCTAATCTGAGAAACTTTCTGATTCTTCGGACTAGTGATCATCATTGATCGATTGGGTATGACCATGCAAGATCGGGAGGTTCCATCCCTCGCCGGATCCAACCTATAAGCTACTTGAATCCCATACTCCATGGTTGTGATGATGGCCCGTCCCATTGCATGTTTCCTTTATGATTTTCTTAGTTTATGATGATTGATGCTAGATTTCGTTATTATTATTGCTTTTATTTCCGCTGAATAATTGTGTTCATGAGCATGCATCATATTTAGGGCTGTCCTGCATCAAATTTGGTATCAGAGAATAGGCTTGCATGGTTTGTGTCTAAATCGAGTTATCAAATTAGGGTTTTGATTTTTAGGTTTGTTTTAGGAAATTTCCAGATTTAGAAAGTTTTCAATTTTAGAAAGTTTCCTAATTTGGAGAATTTTCAGATTTAGAAAGTTTCCAATTTTAGAAAGTTTCCTAATTTGGAGAATGTCCAGATTTAAAAAGTTTCCAATTTTAGAAAGTTTCCTAATTTGGAAAATTTTCAGATTTAGAAACTTTCCAATTTTAGAAAGTTTTCTAATTTGGAAAATTTTTAGATTTAGACAGTTTCCAATTTTAGAAACTTTCCAATTTTAGAAAGTTTACTAATTTGGAAAAATTCCAGATTTGAGTCGCATCATCTAGAATTAATTAGTGTCAGTTCATTGTAGTTTAAATTCATTGCATTCGTATTGTGAGTCACCCAGTCCGTAGTCTCCCCGTAGTGAATGGAGTATAGGCGTTTGAGATCTTCAGGGCCATTAAGTGTTGTCGTGTGGCTGTCAAGACCCAATGGAAAGCCGAACTCCGATGATTTAGCTAACTTTAATGGTCACATGGACCCACAAACCTTCCTTGATTGGCTTAAGGACTTGGACTATTTTTTTGATTGGTATGATATGTCAAGTTATCGTCGAGTGAGGTTTGCCAAGTGGAAATTGGAGGGCCAAGCCAAGTCGTTTTGGACAGATTTGGAGCGACGACTTGATAAAGTTGGGAGAGCCCCGATATCACAATGGGACGAGATGAAAGAGCGTTTGAAAGAAAAATATCTTCCCATCTCTTATCGTAAAAAGCCCTTGGGTCAGAAGAGAGTTGCCCCACCTTCTCATCCAAACACAGAACCAATATAGTCCCCTCCTTGTAAAGTGGTCCAACCCATCATTAAGGAAATCTCGGCTTATGAACAATTTGAGTGTTTAACACCAATTATATTTCCTTGGAAGCGAGATAATACCTTGGTAAATGGTCAGTTGGAAGAATCCAAACATGATGTTTATGAAGTGGAAGAGTACGTGCCTAATGTCAGTAGTGAGGAAATGGAAGAAATTAAGGCATCGCTCATCATCGTTGAGGATGACGAAGTGTGTGCTAGTGATGAAAATGTCGAAGAGTTTGAGACCACACCACTTCCAGGTGTCATGTGTGATTTAATTGATGCAGTCTCCCATTCTACGTCTCTTACCGTGGTGAACAAAAATGAAATTGAAGAGGAGACTAGTGAGGGTATGATGATAGACACCAACATGACTTGTGATATCCCACAAGATGATTTATGGGATAAATTTTCACCCATATGGGACATTCAACAAGCAATCGATCTTGTCCCTAGGCTGGTCTTGTCAAGCTTTCCTCCATACCAGGTGAACCCCGTAGAAAATACAGAAATGCAGCGTCAATTTGATAAACTTCTCGGGGAGGAATTCAATAAGGAAAGTTTGAGTTGGAATTTTATTCTGTGTGTCATGCCTGCTCTTTTCACTTCCAAGAACAAGGAGATATGGCACACATGTGGGCATATCCTGACCATCCACAAAGCTTCAGTCAAGTGTCAAACTATCATGCGACGTATTCACGTCATGGTGGATATGATGACCATAGTCCTTATCCCGTATCTTGATGACATTTTAGACATAATGGCTGATGCCAAGATCTACTCAAGACTTGGTACTACTAGTGTTTGTTCTCAAGTGTTGGGATACCTGAAAATCATCCTTGTTTATAATACTTATAATGAGAAATTATGTGTCATCCATGGGAAGTGTCCTTTTGTTTTAGTTTTTCAAATTCTAGGTCATAGGATTGTTTATTTCCATAGGATTGTTTATTCCAAGTTCATGGATTTTTCAGCATATCCTTTAGTGTCACCTATGTCTGTCATCCAAAGGTCTTCAAAGTCAGCCAATACATTCGCACGCCATATTCATGATTTGCATACACATATTAGACAGCGGATAAATAAGAGCAATGATGATTCTAAAATCTCAGCTGATGCTCATCGTAAATTGTAAGAATTTCAGGAAGGAGACTATGTAATGGTGAGGATAAGGCCAGAGCGGTTCTCACAAGGTTCCGCTAAGAAATTACTAACGCGTAGTGCTGGACCATTCAAAATATTACAGAAGGTTGGGTCTAGCGTGTATCGGATCGACCTTCTATCTGAAATGGGCATTAACCCAACTCTTAATGTGGAAGATCTAGTCCGTTCCCACCATCCCATCGTTGATCCATCGTCCCTTTCATGGCCTTGTTCTGATTTTGCTATACAACCCCTTCCACCCCTTCCCCCACCCATTACCCATGAAGAAGAAATTGAGGAAATCTTGGGTGAAGAGATCATTTTTATGAGAGGCGGAGGTTTCCAAAGATACTTGGTCAAATGGAAGAACAAGCCACCGTCAGAATCTACATGGTTGATAGAAGTGGAGTTACAGAGCGTTAATCCAGATTTACTAGAGCGCCACAAGAGTTTTAACTCGCCGGAGTCGAGTTCTTCTTAGACGAGGAGTATGATGCGGAACAAAAGCATTCAAGGTGTACCAACGAAGAAAGCGCCAACCACAAGTACCATCCTTGTGAATAGGCGACTATTGAGGAGCATTGAAGACCTTACACATGTAGTCCAAGACATTTGAAAAGACCCCACCTTAGGAAGACATGTGTAAGTTGCTTTGAGGAGATGATCAGACCGTTGGATCGTGATGATGATGTGATCGGACCGTTGGTTCATTGTGGCCCACTTTCATCACACCATCATTGGAGCGCATTGGACATCTTAGATTTGAGTTTATTTTACGCATTTTTTACTTATTTGAGTTTTGGGTTAGTGTGGGTACGTTTTTTTCATGCAAATGTCTTTTTTTTTTGAAATTTTGTTAGTAGGGGTATTTTGGTAATTATGCTAATTCCGAATTTAATAAAGGTGTCGCCCCCTAAACCTTTTTGATTAGTTGTTGATTTATGAAAAAGAGCAAACCTTTGGTTGCCTCCTTCCTCTTTCCCTCTCTCATGGTGCTTCTTCTTCTTCCTTGATCTCCTTCTTCTCTATTCTTCTTGTGCCCCTCCAACTTCTTCGAGGTATTTCATCTTCTATTATTATCCTTCTAAACTTCTGTTTTGTTTATTCCCCATGATCTAAACCTTGAGAATTGATCTAAACCCTAAACCCCCAAATTCTCAAATCCCTAATCTGAGAAACTTTCTGATTCTTCGGACTAGTGATCATCATTGATCGATTGGGTATGACCATGCAAGATCGGGAGGTTCCATCCCTTGCCGGATCCAACCTATAAGCTACTTGAATCCCATACTCCATGGTTGTGATGATGGCCTGTCCCATTGCATGTTTCCTTTATGATTTTCTTAGTTTATGATGATTGATGCTAGATTTCGTTATTATTATTGCTTTTATTTCCGCTGAATAATTGTGTTCATGAGCATGCATCATATTTAGGGCTGTCCTGCATCAAAAATAGATTGTTAAAATTCAATCACTGATGTCCAAAAGTAAAGAAACCAATCTAAAAGTGATTTATTTTGAGAGACGGCAAATGAAACAAGAGGTGCCTATATGGTATTTTCAATCCTCGTATGGTAATGAAACTTTAAAGAAATATTTTATAAGATGATTATTTAACTATCCACACGACACTCAAATCAACGGTGGAAATGCCCAAAGAGATTAGGAAAAAAACAAAGTTGTCATCCGAATCTATCAACAACGGATGAGGTTGGGGGAGTGTTGCAGCAGGTCGAAGTCTTGTGGTCGTCCTTCTCTCGCAAGTCCTGCGGATCACAAAAAGGATGAGGGCAAAGGAGGGTGCCACTGGGCGGCAGTTGATCCTCTGATGCTTAAGTTAGGTTGGCTAAGGTCAGACAGTGGCGCAACATAGACGGGTGAGAGATCAAACACCGTCCCTCCACTCAGATAACTACTCCGAAGTTATGGAGCTATCGGGAATCCTCAACCGACCTTCTTCAATCTTTTGAAGGATTGTTCGAATCTACAAGCAAAAGAGTAAAAAAAACTCAAAGAGAACTTTTATAAAAGATGATTAATAATCTTAACAATGGACTAAAAATGAGTATTTAAAGCTCTAGATGCATAATAGAAACCCTAAGTACGTAAATCAAAAGTCCTAATCGAACTAGGAAAGAAAGAACTTTAAATTTGAAAATTCTTACAAAAACTGCACAACAGACTCGCGCATGGTCGGGCATCCGATGGGACATGAAATTGTCTAGAGAGTTTGGGCGAAAATTCGATCAATTTCGAGCGCCCGTGCAAGGATGGTCGGGTGCCCGTTGATATGGTAGGGCGCCCGAAATTCGAAAGTTGGTCCAACAACTCTCGAGAGTAATCGGGTTCATGGTTGGGCGCCCGGTCATGTGCGGTTAGGCGCCCGGCTGGGTTGAAATTTCTGAACTTTGGCCATCAATTTGTCGTTTCGCTTGGCCTCCTTCCGATTGTCCAATTTCTTCATATAATCTTCAGTGACTCCCTCTACATCAGACATCAAGAGGGTAAGGGTCGAGCGAGTAGCGTACATTTGTCTCGAATCAATTGTGGTATTTATAGAGCGCAGTGACGTGATTTGAGTTTGACAAACTCACCTGGACATGTCACCCTGTGGCCTTCAATCATGGGAGTGTGGGGCTGTCCCTGGCCCTGATAGGTCTAGCTTTACATGCTAAGCCTGTAATAATCATTACGCATGGGTGCGGGTTCTGTACCTGACATCCTCCACATGTCGCATCGAAGGGGCTTCAACGGGATTCGTATCCCGGATTTCTTGCGCCCCACCTTAGAGAGGGTCGGCTTGATCTGGTCGAAGTGTCGAGCTCGGGCTCCGAGGTCCTCCGCTCGGGCTCTCCGCCGGTCTGTGGATCCTTTGGTGGTAGCTCAGCTCAACCACCTACCTTGGACCCGACGGATTGCCTATTGTGCAAGTGCTCTCCTTAGTCAGATTCTGTTACTACTCAAAGAGTTGGTCAAAATATAGGCCCGTCCAAGCTCTACCTTTGCTCAATGGTCACAGTCAGGGTCTTGCACTTGGGCCTCAAGGTCTGCGGGGTTCCTATCCTGCACACGGTAAGTTTAGAATCCCCCACAACAAAAGTCACCACCAATTCTTGCAAACTTAAAAATTAAGCATCGGAAATATTTCTTTATCTTTAAAAGCACTTTAGGTAATTAGGACCAAGAACAGTACACAGTGAGAATTGCAAACATGAAGATAACATATTAAAATATAAAAAAGAACTGTCTAACGATAAAATTGAGAATAAGGACATAGAAGCAAACTTGTCTTTTGCAACTCATCCAAAGTAACAAAAGGCAACGGTGACTACGACGGTGGTAAATGAATAACATACATATGTGATAGATGAATGAGACTTTTATAGAAAAAAACCTCATAAATTCCAGATTTACCGAATGGCTCCTAGACGAATTAAAATATACCCCAAGTAATTGTCAGGGACTGCAAAATCAGAATTTTGAATAGGGCTGGCCAACGGCCCAAAACAGTTCAAAATCCAGGCCCGTGCACTGTCTACTTGAGGAGATGCTAAGCCAGTGCTCCTCCTAAGTGCAATGGAGGCCACTCACCTAAGCCCTGGGCTTTCCTGCTCGCCCAAACGACCCCTTCTAGGTAAGTATGATCCAACGATCCCAATCTCTTCTTTTTTGTAACCCGCTCTCTTTTGCCATTATTTCTTCAAAGTTCGATGTGGGATTGATGCTCAGTTTTCCTGTTATGGTACATGTTCCTGTACTAAAAACCTGTATGCATTGTGGCCCACAATACTGAGGGGCCATAAAGAGTGACCAATTAGCGGACATATGATGAACGGATAAAATGAAATTTATCAAAACAGTCCGATTAATTAGCGGTTAGGATCTTTCCATCAATTTGATTTTGGACCCATCATCCATGCTAATGTATCTTAGAGGATTAAACATGTATCCAGGCGTACGATTTTCTAAGCACATTCGGTGGCCCTTACACATGGCACGTACAATTCTGGAAGGTGTGTGTGCACATCTGATCCATGCATAAAGTGGGTCACACAGTGAAGACAACCTCATGCAAATATCAGGTTGGTTCGTAGATCAGCTGGATGATACTTAACTAAATGAACACACGCTTTAATGGAACTTTCCTTCGATCCATTCTCACCATACACGTGTGGATCGTCTGATGATGAATGCACCAAAATGAATTGATATGAACTGTCTACTTGACATAGACAATGGGTTCTAGCTTAGTATGTAATTGACCCAATAAATTTCAAAGTACTTCATGTAAGCTCTATTTCTGATACTTCAGGGTTGGGCTTAATGGACCAAGAATTGAAGCCCAAACCCGACCAACGACACATTACCCTATGCCCATCCCACTTAATATTCATTAAACCCAAGCCTGAGCCACCATTAAATTGTAGTTGGGTTGGGCTTGATTGAGCTGACCCTATCCACCAGGTCTTAGCTCTGGGTTGGGAATGGAATACAAGGCTTAAGGATTGCACAACTAGGGAGGACAATGGATTGGATTGGGGTCAGCCCAAACCATGATTCGTTAGGCTGTGACCACACTTAAAATTCACCAAACCCATGTTCCTGCGGTTGTAAGGTAGGTTGGTCCCACTGTAATGTTTGCGAGAAATCCATCCTGTCCATCTGTTTTTCCAGCTCATGTTCGGGTATGAGACCAAAATTTTGGCAGATACAAAACTCAAGTAGGCCACACGACAGGAAAGAGTGGGGAGAGAAATGCCTACTGTTGAAACCTTCCTGGGTCCACTGTGATGTTTGTTTGCCATCCAAACCATTGATAAGGTCATTCCCACTGGGATGAACGAAAAGCACAAAAATATTAGCTTGATCCAAACTTTTTGTTACCCAATGAAGGTTTCAACAGCAGGCATTCAATCCCCGTTGTTCCCTGGTGTGTGTCCCAGTTGAGTTTTGGACTTAAACCTTTTCTGGCGGGATGATTGGCGACCATGATGGTTTGTTGGGATTGCACCCGCAGACGAAAGACCAGATCACGTCCAAATGGGCCATACGGGTGTGATAGGGACGTCAAGGGGTCAAGCTGGCCCATCAGAGGCTGGCCTTGAGCCTCACTTTGGATCTAAGGGCCGGGTTTGTCATCTTTGAGTCCAACAAATAAAATGGTCTGAGCCCATGGACGGGTTTGACCACATCTTTAATTGAGACCCAAGTGCGGGCTTGATGTAATGAGCCTGTACTGGGCCTTTTTTCAGGACTATGGACAAGGACCAAGGCCTAGGTTTCAGCCCCGATAAATAAATGGGCTAGGGTCCCAATATGGCTTGATCACAGCCGTTCAAAAACTTCTTGATGATCCAATGGTAGTCTGAGCTGAATTTATTGGAGCAGTACGGACGGACCTGCTTTTCACGCTTAACTCCTAAGATCAGCCATTGATCTCTATAAATGGGCCTAAACCAATCAAGTTTCAATAACCCTCCCTGTTTATCCATTGGACGGCTTTAAATTGACTCCAAGATCCTAAAATCAGCCATCGATGTCCATAAACGGGCCTAAACCCGAACAGGTTTTAATATCCCTCCTTGTTTAGGGATTGGACCGTTAAACAAGGTTTAGAGCCCAGCCCAATGGGGCTTTAAATGTGATGGCCAGTCCCAGTCTGAAGTCACATTCACACCACCTGGAAGATTCTGACGATCCAATTGTAAGATCGGTGGCCCACCAATCATAAATGGATATGAGACAGCCGACATAAACGGTCCATTTCAAAGGGGAAAAAAAAAAAAAAAACGATGACCAGTTCTGGTGCAAATTGGAGCGTCCAACCATTGGACGCTTGGGTGTGTGGGACCCACCATATTGCAATGAGAGAAAAAACAGATTTGAGTCCCACGTCCCCATCACTGATATCATATTGGAGGAGATTGATGACCATAACACATGCATCCTTTCGAGACACTTTTTATTCGTCAATTATGAGAAAATCTAAATAGACGCAATAGATAACCAAGTACAACATCATTCAAATTACAGAACGCACAACAAGAGAGAGAAAGAGGGTCCCACAATCAGACGGCTCAGATATGTCTAGGAGGATGTGGCCAATTTGGCTCTTAAATCTTTTCTCAAAATCTTTCCTGCAGGGGATTTTGGGATCGCATGAACGAAGTAGACCTTGTGTAGCCTCTTGTAGAACACCACCTGTCCCAGCATACATCAACCATTCATTAGCTAACAAACGGTTCATATTGCTTGCACGTGCCACCCACGAGCGTGTGAACCTCCACAGTCTACATGCAGACCTACGTAATTCCTTTTCATTTTCGTACGTGTGCTTGTGTGTGTTCACGATCGGCACACGTGTACGTTATCCGGGCGTCTCATCAGTTGGGGGTCAACCTCAACCGTACATTCTTTTCCTGTCCATGTCGTCGCACCATTATTGTTCCAGCATGATTTTTGGGCCGGTTCATGCTGATGGGATCCCTATATAATGACTGGCCTGGATCCCGTACACGTGGGCCACATTGGTCGGTGTGCCACATCTATCAAAGATCACAGTCTTTTTCTGAGAAAGGTATATATTTAATACTCTGGCTCCTTATAACGCTTCATGCGCAGGCACAAAGAAATTTGTACACGAGGCAAACATTGGCTCAAATAAAACCGATACAATTGTGGGACTCATCTTTAATAAGTCATGGTACGAAAATCAGAATTATTGAACAATCTTAACCTTTGATACGTGGAAGCTTGTTTATTAATTAAATGGGACCGTTGGATATTTTCATTTTAACCGTCCAACAAATGTCCACCAATAAGATATTAAGCTCATCGGATAAAAGTAACTTTTGGTTCGTGATATATCTAAACTGCTGCCGACAATTTGGACAGTTAACTTTAGATTATGTTTATTCCACGTGCGCAATTCTTAAGTGATTGTAACTGCCTGTGTATCATCCATACGTTCCGCCAGAGTATAAAAGTTTTTCCTCATACGGAAACAGCTAAAAAAGCCATTTTCCACATTAATTCGATGTGTAAATGTAACGACCACCTTAAAGTGGGAGATGATAAGGAAGATCCGTCTGGCTTATCGTTTGGGACCGTCCATCTAGTTCTCCACATCACGGATGATAAATGATCCAAAATAAACATAGATCGGATGATCCTGACCATTTGATCAGCGGCCTTCAAAGAACGGTAGTTAATGGTTTACATTCACTCTCAGAAAGCAAATTTAAGAAGCGACGGTTAAGATTGTCGGAAGGCACAATTTTTTCAACACACAGCCCAGCCCATCCATGATAAGGTAACAGTAGATAGACGGTACGCGGATTCCCTGCGAAAGAAGTTCCTGAGCTGGGAACTTAGGTGGGGCTCATTGTGATGTTTGTGAGAAAACCACTCCATCCATCCAATTTTTTGTTTTTTTAATCTCATTTTGAGGACATACTAACAAAAATAAGCCGGATGCAAGATTCAAGTGGGCCACACTAAAGGAAAAAGGTGAGTAGGGAAATTTCTACCGTTGAAACCTCCTTGGCTAACGGAGGTGTTTATAGACACTCATACTGATCGTAGATGAATTGAAAACACAAATATTAGCCTGATTTAAAACTACTGTAGCCCTACGAATATTTCAACTGAGGACGTTCAATCATCACGTCTTCGGTTCTCTTGAGTCTTTAATTGAGTTCATTTATCTCAAAAAATGAATGGACAGGATGGATTTCTCACAAACATAATGGTGGGCCCCACCTAGGTTCTCACGAGGAACTTTTTTTTTTTTGCAGGAATCTGCGTCCTAGATGGACGGTACTAGCAACTCCATCAAAGAGTCACGTGAACTCTGTCGAGGCGGCTCTTCGATAACCGTATCATCTCCCCCTTTAAAGAGAAAATTTTGATACTCGGTCATGGCGTGAAGGTTGATACACGGGCACCTAAGATATTATACACGTGTCATACAAGTAGCTCACAGCCGGTCCATAAGCCCCATTTCAGATATACCCCAAATCACATTCAGAAACAAACTGGCCTGCTGCTGGACACCTTAAAAAATAATAATAATAATGGTCACAGTTCAGCAAACAAGTATCCACGAATCAAAGTCTAGGATTGTTCACCGAATCTGATATCGATCTAACCACCTATCTACAGTGGGTCCCACAATATGAACGGTCTACTTTGATTTAAATATTTGTTAAGTATACAATTAGTGTGGCTGCATATGAACAAAGCATCACGTGAGACACTCTGATCATCGATATGGACTGAACCGTCCATTCCTTCCAAATAATTATTAACGAGCCACGAAAGGCTTTAATTAGAATATCTAACCATCCATTAAATATCATGAAGAAAATGAATGGTTAAGATTGACAAGAGTAAAGGTAGGTTTAACTCCTCTTGGTGCAAAAGAGTGCTGTGAACCATATCCTGATGTGTTGATGACATCCACTCCAACAATCTTACACGCCTTTTTCTTGTTTAGTCATGTAGCCAAAAATCAAAATGATCCATCTCTTTGGTGGGCTACACGAGTGAGAACTGTTGAGAATGGACACCCGCCCTTGATTTGCATAGAGGGCCCACCGTGTTGTGTATATGCGATCATGTCCATTTATATGAAACATCTGCCCCGTATGATGGCACACACACGAAATCAGGACGTTCTGAAACTTAGGCAGGCCCAACACCCCCCTCCCAACTATTCTTGCTCGTGTGGCTCACTTGAGGTATATATCAGCCTGATTTTTTGGGTCCATGGCCAAATGAGGGAGAGAATGCATGATGGTCGGAGTAAATGTGATCAGCACATCATGGTGGGGCTCACACAAACTATTTGCACTAAAATTACAGTGAAAAGGTTGGCATTAGTTAATATCGAAGGGCTAGAATCATTCAAGTGGTGTGAAGATGCTGTGATTGTGATTTGTAGATCATCATCTACCTACAGCAGTATGGAATAAATGGACAATCCAGATCATTGATGGGACCATCCCACGTGTCATTTAAAAGCTTTTGCTAATGTTACCATGAAGTTATTGAGTTGGGCCCACCGTGTAGTATGTATTGCATGCAACCGGTCCAACCTAGTTTCCCATGATGAAAATGGGATGCCCCGAAAATCATGCTGGTCCAATCACTTAACTTCAAGGTTTCAATTGGATCCATCTTTTGATTTTTGGGCCATCCTATTTTCGTGATGGCACAGCCTGTCCAATGTGGGCCCCACATGCAGCTAGTTAGATGTTTTTTTTTTTTTTTAAATCTACAATATGTGAAAATTCCCCTTGTTTGAGAATGAGATTTTATTTCGACGCACCTGTTTGGCAATGAATTCTTTCACGGCCTCCTCTGTAAGGTCATAGCCATTGGATGGAACGACGAAAGCGACTGGAACTTCCCCGGCGGCCACATCTTTTTGCCTAGTGACAAACATTAGTTGTAACAATCAGCAATATATTTCATGAGATTTTTATTTGAAGAATTTATGATTATTTCTCATTTATAAAGTTAATCGCACTCACGGTACAACGGCAGCATCTGCGATTGACGGATGGCTGACTAAGAGGGCCTCAAGCTCCGCCGGTGGCACCTGCTCAAACATTTGGATAATTGAGCTAGTTGTACATAAATAAACGTGTCTTTTAAAAATTTGAATGAAAGAAATGATTTAGCCACATATACATAAATAAATGTATCTTTTGAACTTGCCTGAAATCCTTTGAATTTGATGAGCTCTTTCACCCTATCTACGATATAAATCTCCTCATCATCATCCACATAGCCTATGTCACCGGTGTGTAGCCAACCTTCAGCATCGATTGTGGATGCGGTTGCTTTTGGGTCATTTAAATAGCCTATGAGAAGATGACACATGGAGCGATCATGTCAGCTCCTTTGTAGTATTTTAATAATCCATGCATTATTGTCTCTATCTTTGCAAACATGCACACATGGGTTCGTGCGTTTGTGCATTTATGTGAGTCATCCAAGTGACCACATGGTGCATAGAGTGGGACTCGGTCTAACCTTTCATGATCTGAGGACCCCGAATGCAGATCTCGCCGGGTTGGTTATGCTGGAGGGAGAAACCGGTCTCTGGGTCTATGACCTTGAGTTCGGCATTCCTCACCACTGTGCCACATGACCCGGACTTGGTTGGGAAGGGCTGCTTGGCAAACCCGAGGCACATTGACAGCACGGGCCCGGCTTCGGTCATTCCATAACCCTGCAAAAATCACATCAATAATCTATAGTTAAATGTTTGTGTATTATCTATAATAATAATGTTCTAATTGATCATAAATTAAAGCTAGACAAGAGCCGAGCCAACTTGGTTAACTCGACTCGACTCAGCTTGATTTGACTTGACTCGTTGCTGAGTTCAACTCCGAGTCGAGCTAGGCAGGTGGAGTCAAGTTCGAGCTAGAGCAAACTCGATTCAGCTCAACTCGAAGCTTGGTTTATGTTGTCTCGGTTCGAATTTTACTCAACTCAAGTAGTTGAAAAGTGAGATCTTTTATTTCCACATCAAATGTGAGCGAAGAAATACAAAAAAAAAAAAAAATTGTTTATAAAAGCAACAATAAAGGGTGTTAACGAACTTGGGGCTTAAATTTTAATCTGTTTTAGGCCAAGCTTTTGAGCCAGGTCTACTCAAATTTTGAACTTTTTCAGGCTTAAAATTGGTTCCAAATGGCTCATACTTGACTTAAAAGCTCGACAAAACCAAGCCCAACATGCTACTCCAGCTCAATGGTCGAGTCAGGCTTGAGTCAGTATTGTCTGCTGTTCGAGCCGAGCCAAGCTAGGCCCAGCTTGACTCAGTTCAGCACGATGTCCAGCTATCATAAATTAAGGTGTATGGTCCACAAGCCACCATACACTATCAATTCCATGTGTATCATTTCTCTTGTGGGCACGATTTCAGTGCACCCGCAAGTCACCGACTGTTATACACCCATTTCCCGTCAACATTTAAAAATGGATGGTGCGAATCCCGAGGATATCAATATATTCAATTTTTTAAAACGTGCACTTCAAAATGCGTGTTGTAGATTCCAATCCACCATTTACGGATCGTGGTTGGTATGAGCATGCTGACTTTTATAGAACGTTTGGTGCACCCATCAGCAATATTCAATACTCTCCTCTATACCAGGATCCAAACAGTTGAATCTAATTACTATGGATGGCCATATGCAGATC
Organism: Liriodendron chinense; assembly: GCA_003013855.2. Taxonomy (NCBI): domain Eukaryota; kingdom Viridiplantae; phylum Streptophyta; class Magnoliopsida; order Magnoliales; family Magnoliaceae; genus Liriodendron; species Liriodendron chinense. Next base: position 3,367,137 of record PVNU02000637.1, on the reverse strand, counting down.
GTTTCTTCAAGAGTACCAATCCACTTGGGCCTGTTTGTTTGGAAATTTAAAAAAAACTGGTTGCACTTTTTCCGGCAACATCATGAAAATTGTGAATCCAAACAAAAGTTGCCAGAATCTCGACCTGTAATCTGTAATAATTGTACATTTCCTTTATATTGTCGTGATAATTGGTAAAACAAACACTTCAAAATTTATGAGATTCTATTAACACTAACACATCTAAAGTGGTGTCTTTCAGTTGATTCGATTGGATCCAGCAAAACATCTTACTAATACAAAATCCAAATGAATCTCAAGCATCTATCATGTGTCCACTGATTTTAATCAAAAGGTTTGCTACAGTGTGTCCCCGCTTATTGTCCCAGCCCGTCTGGGGACGTGGATTGGGAGCTACTCCCGAGCTTGGAACAGGCTGGTGCTTTGAGGGGTCCAACCTGATGTATGGATTTATTCACGCTGTCCATTCATTTTTTCATATTTTTTTAGGGTGTAATCCCAAAATTGCCCAACAACAAAGGATGCAGTGTTGATAATGATTTCCACCGTTGAAAACTTTTTAAGGCCCATCGTGATGTTTATTTTCCATCCAACCAGTTCATAAGGCAAGTAGACTAGGATGAAGGCAAAACGCAAATATTAGCTTGATTCAAAACTACTACGTCTCCAAAGAAGTTTTTAATGGTGGAAGTTCAATCCCCACTGTGTGGTCCACTTGGGCCTTGGATCTGCCTCAATTTTAATCTTATATTCTAAAATAATATGAAAAAATGATGGACCATGTGGATAAACCCATACATCATGGTGGAGCCCTCAAAGGCCCAGCCTATTACGAGCTCGCGACAGGCGGGGTAGTGCCCAATCGGCGTCCATCCGCGTGCGCAACTTGCGAGTTTTTTTTTTCCTAATTCTCGGGCAGAGTATATCGCCAACTTAAAATTCCCATCAAATCAGGAGGTTTGCTCGATTGCATCCCAATGTATTGAAAAAAAATACTTCGGAGTCTATCCTTGAATCCAAACCGTTCATGTGATGCGTGTCTCTTTCCCGGGTAGATATACATAAAATAAAAGTTGATTATTTCAACCCTTTTATAATTAAGCTCTTTTGCTTTTGATAGGGACAGTCAACATAATCTTTTTAGAATCAAAGACTTGAGATTTTCAATCTGAGAGTTATTCTGATAATCCCCCCATCCAACGGCCAATTTCGATCATTGATAGGACCCAAAATCCAGCGTGGATTGTCTCGACTTATTTTAAGGGACCCAAAGCGTTTGCTAATACCACGCGCGTGTAACCCAGCCCACTTACACGCAGGCACATGTACCCCGACTGCCTAAAAAGGCTGTGAGATCCAAGCCGTCCATTAGACGGGTACCACCATGCAACTACACAGGACAAAACAAATCATCTGATCCGTTCATAAGGTGCCACAACCACAGTGCATGAAGCAAGTGGACTGCTGAAACAAGTTCTTTACCCATCAATTTTCACGAACACTATAGCCTCCCTGATGAATGGAGCAACGTTATTAATGGAACAGGGAATCTAAATGGTGGGACCCACTTGATGGAAGGTGTGGATCTTCAGAACACATGCTGGATTTGCATTTGCACGGGTATGTATATCAGGCTACACACGCTTGTGGCATCAGCAAACCCCGGCGACCTAATAAGACACATAAATATCAAGCAAGAAATTAGGATGAGGTCAATGGGACGGGCTCGGGCCTGAAAACCTGAAAACTAGAATTTTGAAACGGCCCGGACGGACAGCCCGGCCCGAAACAGTTCAAAATCCGGGCCGATACCTACCTCAGCCCGGCCCGTCTACCGACCTACTCCCGTGACTTGCGTGTGGGGCCCACCGTGGTGTGCATCCGATCGAATCTAACCCGCACATCAAGGTTGATCTAATGCGTGTTTATCTCACATGGCGGTCACGTGGGACGCGGTTTGGCTGGTGACCCCAACACTAGCCAGATAGCTAGTGTCAAAGCTCGTGGGCCACACCATGATGTATATGTTTTATCCACGTCGTGCATCCATATTTTCAGATCATTTTAAGTCGTAATCGAAAAAAAGAGGCAGATCCAAACCTCAGGTGGACCACACCACATGAGAGAGTAGTGATTGAACCTTTATAGTTGAAAACCTCTTGAGGGCCACAGACGTTTTGGATCAGGCTGGTATTTGTGTTTTTCCTTCATCTGGGTCGGTGTGACCTTATCAACAGGTTGGATGGCAAGTAGGCTCAGCACTGTTTTTCCCGTTGTGTGGTTGACCAGAGATTTGGATCTACCTCAGGCCCTAATATGGAAAAATGTATGTACGACGTCGATAAAACACATAAATCATGGTAGGTGCCACGGAGCTTTGACACCAGCTAGCTGGCTGATGTTGGGTTCAGTAGTCAAACCGCGTCGATCATGTGAGTGACCTGTAGAATAAGCTTATTCTAGTCGTAAATTAAAAAAATAATAATAATAAAAAATAAAAAATACAACGTACCTGCCCGAGAGTCGCCTGTGGGACCCGACTCCTGAGGGCGTCCTCCAGCTCCTTCCCAAGCGGAGCGGCTCCGGACAAGATGATCCGGATCGAACTCAAATCGAAATTCTCGACCGTTGGATTCTTAGCCAGCGCCAAGACCAACGGCGGAACGACCATGGCCACCGAGACCCGATACCTCTGAATCAGATCGAGCAGCGTCCCGATCTCAAACTTCTGCATCAGAAGTACTCCGGAGACCGCACGAAGAGAGCAGAGCAGAACAGAATTCAAGGAGAAGATGTGAAACAGAGGCAATACACAGAGCACGACGTCCTCAGGCGTCAACTGCAAGTTGGGATTTTCACCGTCGATTTGCTGGGCCACGCTCGAGATCAAGCTCTTGTGGGTCAGGATCACACCCTTCGGGAACCCTGTCGTCCCCGACGAGAATGGAAGCGCGACGGGGTCGTCCGGCTCGATCGAGACAGACGGGACTTCCCTTTCGTCGGCGCTCGAAATCACAGAGAAATGCAGGCAATTCTCCGGCGGGTCGTCGATGGTGATGACCGGGAGCTCGTCTCCGATCGTCGAGAACTTCTCGCCGGCATCCCGCAGCTTAGTGACGTACTGAGAATGGGTGATGACGAGCTTTGCAGCAGAGCTCGAGAACTGCTTGTAGATCTCTGCAGGCGTGCAGAAGGGGTTCCCCGCTGTCGTCACCGCCCCAATGATGGACGCGCCCATGAAGGAGAAGACGAATTCGGGCGAGTTCTGGAGGAGGACCATGATCACATCGCCTTTCTTGATGCCCAGCTTCGATAGCCCGGCCGCCGTCTTCTGGCAAATGAGGTGGGTCTCGGCGTACGAGTAAATTCTACCGTTGGATCCCGTGATCAGACACGGACGGTCTGGGAACTCCAAAGCTCTCTCGAAGCAATATGTGTGGAGAGGGAGATGGTTGGAGAGGGAGATGTCGGGAAGCCTCGATCGGAAGATGAAGGTCTCCGAAGGCGGGCCTTCGGGGGTCGGAGTTGGAGGTTGGGTGTCGGGAGAAGCAACGGATAACATGATTTCAACTGTAGAGATCTCTTACGGAATGAAAACAGAGGACTGAAATCAATCAAAAACCCAACTCTCCTGATGAGATCACAGCAGAAACGTGATTGAAAATCTATGAAAGTAGAATCTACAAACCGTTGCAGTACTTAATTTGAACCAACAAAACCACTTTTTCTTTCTTAATTCTCTAACAAGAACAGAGGAAGGCGTGAAACTGAAACTCGAACCGGAACCTTAAAACGAGATCTCTGAAAATTAATCCAATCTGGAATAGATTCAGATCCCTTCAACTACAGAAACTAGAAAAAGAAAAACCCAATACTCATACAGCAAAGACAAACCAGGAAATGTTTAAAAACTCGAAGTTAAAGCAACCGAGCACATCTACAGTAGTTTCAGCAAAGACCCAATTGCTAGAAGTAGAATCTGAGAAAAGCGCAACAAATTTTCAACAAAAATAAGAAAAAAAAAAGCCTTTAAAGAAGATACATGAGACCAATAAACACAACCAATACTCTCTCTCTCTCTCTCTATTGTGTCCTCGCAGAGGAGGGAGAGAGAAATAAATACAGGAAAGGGAAGGAGGGGGTAGGTAGGGAAAATAGAGGTACGAAGGAAGTAGCTGTGAAAGATGAGGTGTAGAAAGCAGCACGCTCATCTCACTTTCAAGAAACCCAGGCCCTCTATTTTCCCATCAACACTTACCTACCATTCATTCCCAACCTTTCGGACGGCGGATTTCCTTAGAACCTAGGTGGGTCCCTGCCGTGATATTTTTTAGAAATCCACCGGGTCCATCCGTTTTATGAGATCATTTTATGATATTATACCAAAAATGATCCGGATCCAAGGATCAAGTGGGCCAAAAATGTGATGATTGAATGTCCACAATTGAAATATTGGTGGGGCCATAGAAGTTTTAAATCAGGCTAATATCTGTGTTTTCAGTTCATCCCAGTAGGAATGATGTTATGAACGGCATTGATGGCATATTAACATCACTGTGGACCTAGGGAGGTTACAACGGTAAGAATTTACCCACCCACCTTTTCCTTTAGTGCGGCCCACTTGAGTCTTGGATCCTGTTTATTTTTAGTATAATGTTCCTAAAATGAGCTTACAAAGCCGATGGACGGGGATAGATTTCTCAAAAGCATCACGGTGGACGCCACCTAGGTTCCCTGCGCAAGGCTTTCTTAGGGAATCCTCCAGCCTTTCCGTCTCTCTCCCAACAAGCGTCCCTTGCACGGTCTCGATTCCCTCTTCCGTACCGAACAATCTACTATTGGAAGGTAGAATTAAATGGTATGGAATTTTAATTGATGGAATTAACACCGATATTGCAAAATGATTGTATGTCATGAAATATAATGGTATTTGGACGGTCCAATCCCAAGTTTGGAATCAAATTATTCATGTAAGGAAAACGAGGCTTTTGGCCAAATATTGAATTGTAATAAGGACCAGATTTCACAACTGATACCAGTCACCCGTAAGTATCTGTAACTCAAATGTCACAGTGTAAATGTAAATGTAAATGACATGTATAGATAGACTGTGTGGGTAAAATACATGTATATATATGTGTAACGGTCATAAATATAGGGCCCAAAGTGGGGCGGGTTGGTGCTCAACCCTAACCCAACCCAAGATTCTTATACCTCAACCCTAACCCAATCTCCGGTTGGGAATTCTCAACCCAAGCTCAACCCAAGCGGGCTCGGTCGGGTTGACTAGGTTGGTTAGGTTGATACATACTAATATTTTCGTTATTACGTTAGTTTATTATGTTTCAATACACATCTTATTTATTGTACCTATGACTTTATTAATTATATACATAGTTATATATTGTAAAGAACTTTACTTTTTCTAAACGATTGAGCTAAAATATAGGATAACTATTCTTTTAACATTCAAGCATTTCAAATTCAAACATATCAAATTTCAAACATTATAAGTTTACTTAACTAATGTATAATAAAATTATAAATAACTTGTATATAGATCGGGTTTAGGTTAGGTCGAGCAACCTGAGATCTCAACTCAAGCCGGACCCAAACTTCATCAGGTTGGAGTTTTCATAGCCCAAGCTCGAGATCAGGTTCGATACTTCCTACCCAAGCCCAACCCAATGTCGGGTTAGTCACAAGTCGGTCGGGTTGAACCCAGCCCGACTTTCAACCCTACATAAATATAGTGGATTTCAAAATCTACTAAAAATCCTACAATATTTATTATTAGGATCGGATGATATGATGCTTGAATCAATCCAATCCTTTCTGTCCTGAAATCCAATCCTTTATGCGGTGGAATGTAGGATGGAATTTCCACTGAACTAAATGCAATTCCATCCCACCTAATCCCACGTTCCAAACAGCCTCATGAAGTGCACAAGAACCTCGTCATGCACATACTTGTATGTGGATGTTAACTTGACTTTGCAATAGGTTGGTCCACTCTTCAACGATTGCCTTGAAAAAAATCACACTCATGAACTAATCTAATCCATCTAGTGTGTGCCTTAAAAATTAACTGGCAGAGATGTGGTGCAGCGTAAATGGGGTGAGATCAAACATCGTCTCTCTCATAAGATAATTGATTCGAATCTACGAATTTATCTGGACTCCTCAATCGATTTTCCTCGCATCCACGAAACCTTTTCTTCGAATCTACGAAGAACAATTTGAACCCACAAGCAGAAAAGAGTAAAAATTCAAATAATAATGTACTAATTAAAGGATGAACAGGTCAAAACTAGTTTTAACAACCTTTAAATAATAAAACTAAACCCTAAAAACCGAAATCAAAGGGTTCTAATCATACTAGGAAAGTATCTTGCAAAATCGGCAATCAAATATAGAAAATTAGAAACTTCCAAACAAATCTGCGTCATTGTCGACCGGTCAAAAACGCCCTTCAACTGTCAGAAATTCGACCGGTTGCTCGATCGGTCGACAGATGGTGTTAACTTGGAGATTTTGTGATTTTTCAGCTCCTTTCTCTAGTTCTTTTGGGCCCACTCTGGGTTCTTCTCCTAGCTCTTTTCCTTCCTCGATAAGGGGAGCGCATCGCTACATAAGTCTCCCCCACTTGAAAGAAACTCGACCTCGAGTTTCGCTTCAGTCTTGGATCACGAACCTTTCTTGCATTCGCCAATGGAGATGGGGCATCAACCTTCCCTTGAGGTACATAGAGCACGCATTCGTCGTTACACCACCTTGAATTCCTTGCCTTGCTACGTAAGATAAGGAGAGATTTCCCTCCAACCTTGGACGCATTGCAATACTCCTTCGATAGTGCGGGTATGAGATTAATCTTCTGACCAGTCCTTGACAAATGTGATGACGTTATCCTGTCTACGATGTATTACATCTCGATCGAACTGTCATGGTCGCTTGAGTATTATGCGACAAGCGTCTATATCGACGACATCACATAACATTTGATCCTTGTACGTCCGGCCAATCGAGAGGGAAACAAGGCATTGCTCCTTCACCATTGTGTTACTACTTTTCTGGATCCATCTAATCGTGTATGTGGATGGATGTGGGGACGTCTCCAGCTTCAGCCCTTCAACCATCGTTTAGGACACGATGTTTTCACAGCTTCCCTTTGTCGATGATCACATCGCAAACTCTTCTTGCCACTATACAACTTGTGCGGAAAAGATTGTGTCATTGAGGGTTAGTTAGTAAGCCTTGTATAGGCAATTGCCTCTGCACAACCAAAGATACACCTTGATCCCCAAAGATCCATTCAGTTCCTTCTTCCTCATTTGCAGCTTGCTCGATATCAATATTACTCGAATATTCTTGTGTGTCTTCCTCAGCCATGGTGAAATTAGTCGTTAGTCGTTGTGGGCATACGTTTGATAGATGTCTTGACTGTCCACACCTAAAACAATGATCAAGCCTAGGTCAAATCGTAGGGATTTGGGATTTGACTCGGGCCCAGCACAACCGCGGTACGTTGGGGTTGCACAGGATCACTTCCTGATGCACGAGTTGTTACCATCGGAGGCTAAGAGCGGTCATTAATAGGTCTTTTCCCTTAGACATGAGTGGATTTTGGACGGGACTCGTTATAAGAATAAGGGTCGAATGGCAAGGCTGTGCAAGGGCCTTCACCAATTGTGACTTTACGCGAGTAGTAATTTGAAATTCTTATGCCATGGTCCAAATCAAACGTAGTTGAACTTGATTATAGATTATGGGCTTTAAATCGTCGATAAACCTTGCGGTTTTCTGGGCTTCCGTCTCTGATAACTCATTGCAAGTCGTTAGACAATCAAACTCGGACAAGCAATCTGCGACGTATCGATTGTCCTATTTACAGTTTTCATATTGATGGAATAATATCTGTTTGTAATCGCTGGGCAAAAATCGAGATCGCAGCAAACGCTTCATCCGTGGCCATGAACGGATGGAAAGTTTGTTCTGTTGGGTGCACGTGGTCTGCAATTGCTCTCACCATGCGGAAGCACCTGATTTCAACTTGTACACGACAAGTTTCAATTGTAGATCCTCTGGAACACCCATGTAATAGAAGTGCCTTTCAACTTCAGCTATCTAATTGAGAAAATATTCAATATTGAGTAGCCCGCTAAAGCTGGGTAGATCACCCTTACATTGAAATCCTCTGTTGGTGCGATCAACATGTGCATCTCTGACTGTGGGTTGTTGGAACACCAAATTTTTGAGCTCATCGACGCTGGATCCGACTTCTTCTACAATAGCCTGACGGTTAGCTATCGGCAATGCTCTACGAATAATGTCGTTAAGCGGCAAAGCTATCTCAGGGGGGCGGATGTCTTTGGGAACTTGGGGTGGAGCGAGCATTGTGGCGAGACAGTTGAATGAAGCTTGCAGTCATTGCATAGCTTGCAAGTATTCTCGTCTGAATTCTCTGAACTCCGTTATTATCAGAGGTTGTTCCCCTGAATCACCATCTACGGGGTTGTTGTCGTTGTTTACATTAGATGACATCTTTCAAAGAAAAACCTCGCTCTAATACCAACCTTACGTAGCGTAGACAAGATGAGATCAAACACCGTCTCTCTCACAATATAACTTATCAGAATCCATGTATCTATTAGGACTCCTCAACTATCTTCCTAGAATTCATGTGGGGATATCTCGAATCTACAAGACAATTTTCTTCAAATCCACAAAGAACAACTCGAACCCATGAGCAGAAAAGAGTAAAAACTCAAATGATAATGTATTAATTAAATGATGAAGTGATCAAGACGGGTTTTAACAACATTTAAATAATAAAAATAAACCCTAGAAAACGAAATCAAGAAGTTCTAATCATACTAGGAAAGCATCTTGGAAAATCAACAATCAAATCTAGAAAATCAGAAACTTCTGCTCAAATCTGTGTCGTCGTCGACCGGTCAGACAGGGGCCGTTGACTAGTCGGAAACGCCCTTCAACTGTCTAGAGAGCTCAGCTTTCTCAGCTTGGAAATTCTACCGGGCAATTGGTCGTGGCTGGTCCGGACAGTCCAAGGAGTTAGACTGCCTTTTCCCATAAAATAAACCAGTCGGATGACCGATCGTCAGAAGCACTCGACTAGTTGGCGGTTGGTGTCGACTTTGGGATTTTGTGATTTTCCAACTCACATCTTTAGTTCTTTTGGGCCAAATCTTGGGCCATTTTCCTAGCTTTTTTCCTTCCTCGATTAGGGGCCGCTTCTACGTCAAGATGCTTATGATCTCTCAATTTCTTTGATTTTCTACATAAACAGAAGAAGGGTAAGCAAGATCTAAATGTGAATGTAAAATACACTAAATGCAGCCAGGTAGATCTAAGGTTTTTGTGCACTTCCCATGGATTGGATCATCACTTTTTTTATTTCTTTTGGGGTATGGTGTCCACTTTGACATTTTTCCTTCTAAGAATGTGTGGCACATTTAAGGAGCCTAATTAGAAAGTTCAATTGCCGCGTAAGTCTATAAAATTGACTTGATGGTTGTTTGACATCTATAGCATTGGCTCATGTTAAGAGGCGAAAATCTTGTGTGGCCCACGAAATGGTAATGATGAGTTTCATATCATTTTCTTCTTTTTTCTCAATTCCCGTAGTAGCCCTTACATTTCTCTCCAGCTGTATCTCTCTCTTTGTATGATCTTTTTTTTCAATCAAACTTTAATACTCCTGCAGAATCTGAATGGATGATAGGCGCATTCAGAAATTGGATAGAAATGGGGCATTTTATTGTGTGTCATCAACAAAAAAATCAGGCACATTTGGTGGATATTTATTTGATGGTCAAAAAATGAAAATATTATGTAATAACCCTGTTTCAACGAACAGTTGTCCACATGATTGGTCAATTTAGTCAATTTAATTTTATGCCACGTTTACCATTTACGAGGGCCTGTGTATCAAGCGTCATCCTCTGCCTGAGTATCGTGTACCTCCCTAGTCCCTATAGAAAAATGGTGCGATGAAGTATGAAATGATGCAGACCTGATTCATGTCAGACCACTCAGGATGACTAGCACGTGTCTATCCCACATCGCCCACGTGCAGAGATATTCGGAAGATCTGAACTCAATACTGTAGCTGATATTTTGACCTATGACCCCAATAATAAGGGTGAGAAATTGATCCTGACCTTTGATTTCTCATTGTAAAATTTTCTTCCGGTGGTCCACATTCAATTACAGATACTAGTGGTGAGAATCATCCAATTAGACTTAAGTTTTTAAACTGAAATAGGGTCTAAAATAACGATCATTGGGCATCTTCGCATGTGCGCCCAGAGAAACAAGGAGGGGTCTCAATGGCCGATGTGTTCAACGTAGGCCCAGCCCGTGTGGCAAGCCAAAATAGTCCAGCTGGCACACGTGTCAAATTGTTTATGCTAGGCTCAGGCCCAAGCTAACCACAAAGAGCAAATGTGGGATTTTAATATTTGCCTATATTACAAAATTAATTTAAAAAGAAAAATGAGTAGAATTTAATCAATGACAATTAATTAATAAAAAAATGATATACAAAAGTAAATTATAAAAATATTACAAAGAAGAGTGTGTGTGCGCGCATGTGTGTGTGTATTATATATATATATATATATATATATATATATATATATATATATATATATAGCGCTTGACCTCATGGGGAGCCCCACTTTGATGCAAGAATGATCCATAGCATGAGTCGACCAGCTAAGTTGGCTGGTTCAACTGCGTAGTTGACTCACTGAATTTTCAGACGAATTATGTTTTATATTTACTTTAGCCAGATCTAGCTATTTTACATATTAACTAGCCTATCTCATATATTCAATTCATAACAATTAAATATATAGTTGAGTCAGGTTGCATCTTTGAGTTAGCCAAACTCGACTAAATTCCAGCCTGAAACTAAGTTTTCCAATTTTCGAACCGTCTTCTTAATGTCCTTCAGTAGGGCACCGTTTTTAACAGCTCGAAAGTGCGCACTCAGTTAAAATTAGGCGCTGTTAAAAATGGTAATATATATAAGAATGCTCACTAGTGCACGGTTCTTATAAGAACTTGTGAGCACTTTTTTAGGACTCATCACATGTGATGTGAGTCCAAAATATAAGCCATCCACGTGATGCAAGCACCCCAAAAACCCTAGGGGCGAACTTTCAACCTCGTCTAGAACTTTGGTGGCCAATGATAAAAGGAAATAGCTTCAGCTTTGAATTTGTGCCTTTCCCTCTGTTATGGCCCCACTAGAGTTTTGGATCGGGTTGAAAATTGGGCCTTAGGGGTTTTTTGGGGTGGTGTATCGTGTAGACGGCTCATATATTGGGCTCACATCACGTGTGATGAGTCCTCAAAAAGTGCTCATAAGCTTTATATGTATTGAAATGTTTACCTGTGCACCTTTGCACACGAGTCATGGGTAGAGAATCTGAACGGTCCATGTGATGCTGCATTTCATGAAATCTCTAAAGCCCAACTTTCAGCTTGATCCAAAACTATGGTGGGTCATGGAAAAAGGAAACAATTTCCTTCCTTAATTTACCTCTCTATTTGCTATGGCTCACCAGAGTTTTAGATCGGGCTGAAAGTTGGCCCTGAAAGTTTAATGGGATGCCACATGACATGGACCGTTTAGATTTTGTGCCTATGACACATGTGCGAAGGTGCTCACCGACGCAATGACTCTCTCTCTACACACATATGAAAAGAAGATTTTGATGGGATGTTTTTCATGGGCCAAATGTGTAAAAGTTGGGCATGCTAATGGGCCCCACTAGAGTTGTGAGCTATATAATGTCCAGTGGTTAGATTTAGTAGGGCAACGATGTTATAGTTATGTACCAGTACATGCATATATGCATGGTGAAAAGGAGAAACGAAGAGAGAAAATGGGAAACTTATTTGATACTTGGGCAGCATCATGGTTGATACTCGGGCACTTGGAAGTAGGTGGCATAAGTTGACTCAATTTGGCTGTCCCAAGGAGCAAAACACACTTCAGATCAGTTATTGGCCGCAATTCAAGTTGAATGATGAACCTAACCTCTAATTAATTTGGGCATTGAGTTGGACCACTACTATTCTCATTTTAACAGTCCATAAAATATCCACTCGGTAGTGAGAATTAACATAAAGTTCTTAATTTTAGAGCCGCCCATATAAAGTTCTTAATTTTAGAGCCGCCCAAATCATGACATGCAATTTGTACAATTAACATTCAGTTCATTATATGTTACATGAGCAATTTAGTAATGCTTGCATACCAACATCACACTCTGATTGGAGTATTAAAGTTTCTTCCTTTTGGAAAGCACGAGAGCTTTTTATCATTTTTTTAATTAATTACTTAAATATGTTTAAAACTACTTTACCCTTCCCATGTAAAAATTGCCAGAGCATTGGGCCCGCGACAACCCGCGTAATAAGACGCGGTTGCCAGCGACAGCCTGTGGCAGGAACTTAGCGGCGACTGGAAGCTAGCGGGAGCCACTTTGGTATTTGTGAGAAATCCACCCTAGCCATCTGTTTTGCCGGATCATGTCGAAACATTATGGTGGTCCCGTCTAGCTTCCTGTGGAAGGAACTTCCTCCGATAGGCTGTTGCACTCATGTGTATGAAGGCACAAAGGTGTGGCTATCTTTACATGTTGATCAGGAGCACAATTCACAGTGGAGTTGTGGGAACGGCAGCGAGATCTACGGTTGCTCTTATGTGGCAAGTACCCAAGGGCTACATGAGAAGAGTGGAAAAGGGCGTGAATTTGTAAGGATAGGGTCGATGGTGGCACGAGAAGCGGTAGAGCTATGATTGAAGATGAGATGACGTTGCAAGGATGGTGTTGATTCGTCGTTTGAAGCCTCTGTGAAGATTGTTGGGATAGTCTTCAAATTGCACGAATTGGGTGCTCCAACCGACCGGCCGGACAGCGCGACCCAAATGCATGTGAAGACCCCCCATGCACAGTTTTTCTTATGCCCCAGACCGGTCGGCCGACCTGTCTGCAGGGGGCTCCGGCCGGTGGTGAGGCAGCAACAAGCAATTTTCTCCCTGGACTGTCTGTGCACTGGCCGGCCGGTCGGCCGACCGGTTGGTTGTGCGCGCGAATTTCCTGCGCAGTCCGCAGTACTGCGCAAGGTGTTTCTATTTTTGGAATATTACTTATTTAAGGAGTTGTAATCCAACTTAGATGTTAATCCTAAGGTATCCAAGGTTTTCTATTCGTACTAGGAAGAGGGGAGAGGTGTGTGAGAGAGAGAACTTGGGGTTTTCTCTGTTTTTCTTTGCTAGTGGGTTGTCAATCTTTTTAATATTCTGATATTCATAATGGATCGCTTTGTGGCGTGGTTTTTTACCCGTTGAGGGGTTTTTCCACGTAAAATTCGGAGTCTTTTATTGTGAGTGTTTGTGTGTGATTGATTGCATCTTGTTTACTTATTTGATATTGCATTGCTTCACGCGTTCGGCGTTCCGCTTCCACTGCCGGTTTTCCCAACATATTTGTCATCCAACATGTTGATAAGATCACATATACCTGAATGAAGGGGGGGAAAAAATAAATATCATCTTGATCTAAAACTTTTGTTGCCCATTATTTATCAATCACCACTGTTTCCTATTGTATGAGCCACCTAAGAATTAGATATCATTCATTTTTTGGTTCATTTCCTAAAATGACTCGTCAAAACAGATAGAAAGAACGGATATACAATACATACATGAAAGCGAGCCCCTCATTGTTGACAAAATGATAGGCATTACTCAACAAGCAGATTTTTGGTATCCATCATAACAGCTGTTGATTTTTGTAACCTTGCGCCCTCCTGAGGTTATCACACCAACCCAGAAGTCTGGTTCAACAATTTGGCTGGAATCGGTTTAGACCTAAGGTGTGTGTACCTGGGTAAGGCTTTTGGACCCCGTAATTGGATGCAGCCTTAGCTTGGGCCTAATGAATTCATGACAAGACATCACGGTCGAATGGGCCTTGGTCATGGTATTAGATCAGGGTGTGGCGCCGACAATTCAGTGATCCAAAAACTGGAAAGGTGATCAGCCTCCTATCTATTGAAATGGTTAGGAGTTTTCGACCATGGAGATTGCTAATGCATGGAACATTCCATGCATGGTGGGCCCATAATATCAACATTTGGGATCATGCACGGTACAATCTCTCATTAGCATTGTGTAATACCTCTTTATATAGAAGCTCGGATTAGGTACTACCCCACTATGACACAACGGGAGACAGACAGGTACGTGGCAAGTCGGTATTGGTGGAGAGCAAGTAGGGCCCGCACAATCTAAGCTCCTTTATATTATATAATCTGCTATGACTAGACCCACAATTCAATGATCCAAACCAATGGAATGATGGCCACTTGCTCCTCAGGTGCCCTTTGTTGGGATTGGACACCTCTACTTTTCACGCATGAAGACCATCGACCGGCCAGCCGACCGATCGGTCCGTCACGTTGGAGATGAAGACAGCAATATGTGGAGCCTTTTTTTGGGCCATCCGACCGGCCGGTGGGGGGGTCTGACCGGTCGGGCAGTTTCCTTTTTTGGACTTGGTTTCTTGCGCGGTTTTGCGCAAGGAATTTCTAATTCCAGTTTTCTCCTATTTAAGGAAATGTAATCCGAGATTAGGGTTGCCGCCAATGGGCCAAGGGATTGAGAGGGTTCTAGGGTGAGAGAAAAAGCTAGGGAAGAAGCTTGGAGTTCTCTGGGATGAGGGAAAGGACTGTGTTTGTCATTCTCATGTGAGAATTAGCTTTGGGTAGCTTGGGATTTCTCTTATGGGCTGTGATTCAGGGTATTTCTTCTGTAATCTCTTGTAACTTCTGATTCATAGTGGATTGGTGTCGCTTTGTACCATAGTTTTTTACCCGTGAGGGGTTTTTCCACGTAAAAATCGGTTTGCCTTCTTGTGTGTGATGATTTGCTTGTTGATTGCCATTGTGGTGTGTTCCTCGCCTGCTTTGATTGCTTCCGCTGCGGGGCTCCTAACCCCAACACCCTTAAGCATGGAAAACATCCCAAGTGGGAAGATCCTAGCCAATGAATCTTGTCCTCTTTTTAATAGAATAGTTGTTGTATTTCCCTTTCAGTATATATAAAAACAAAAACAAAACAAAAAAAAAAAAGGACTTTGTCTCTGCCCTTGAAATATTGGATATTTTTATTGATTGGATGCTTATATAAAAAAAACTGGGTCGTAGGTTAGGTTAGCTCATGACTGGTTTGCAGGTGATCTGCTTCCAATATACAATGGATGTTTCCCGTCTGTACAAGCAAGCCCAGTTAGCCCTACAGCACTAATTCCTTGAGCGCTGCAGGCCCCGGTGTATATCATTCATCGAAACTTTTAAACAGATAGAAAAATATACAAAACTCAGTTTGGTTTTAAATCATTCCAATTGGTGTGGCCAATAATAAGTTCTTAAGCGTAGGGTCCAAAGTAAATGATTGAATTTTACACACACAACGTGGTGGACCCCACAAGCTTAATTATTTTACGTGCGGTGGAAAAGAATACAAAGTTGCAAGCAAAAGTGCACATGAAAAAGGTGCCTGAAGCCTACCTAACCCCTTTTTGTTAACTGTCGTTGCCCACCAAACACACGGCCACTTCCCAGCTCAGGTTCCCAGAAAGGACACAATTGAATAGAATCAGAGATTCGGTAGTGAACCCTCCAGTGCCCAGCTTGAAAAGATCCATGGGCCCTACAATGATGTATGTTTTTTATCCACACCGTTCATCCATTTTCTGAGATAATATTAAGGACAGATCCCAAAAAAATCAGACTGATATAAAGCTCAAGTGGACCGCACCACTGGAAGCAATAGGAATTGAATGATCACCGTTGAAACCTTCTTACGGCCCAACACGATGTTTATTTTCCATCTGATATGTTCAAAACTTCACATAAACCTGAATGAAGGGGGAAACACAAAATTTAACTTGATCTAAAACTTCTGTGGCCCACAAGACGTTTTCAACAGTGAGTGTTCAATCCCCACTGTTTCTTTTGGTGTGGTCCGTTTGAGCTTTGGATCTGCCTCATTTTTAGGATATTAAACTAAAATGATATGAAAACACAGATAAACGCAGTGGATGAAACACATACATCGTGATGGGCCCACAAAGCTTTGCACAATACGAACCGGAGGTTGGTACTGGAGGGGACGTTGAGTCCGGGTTGAACGGCACGGGCCTTGGTGGTGAACTGATGCGGTCGAATTTCTGGGTTTCCTTGTCATGTATGTGACTCATCTATGCCATCCATCAGTTTTATCACAACATTTTAAGTCATGAGCCAAACAATGAGGCATATCCAAAGGTCAAGTGGACCACACCATAGGAAACAAAAACAAAAATGATCCTAAAGACATCCACCTTATGTTTGTTTGTCCTTTAACTTGTAGACAAGGTTCCAGTAACATGAATAAAAGGAAAACACAAGCACCTTTGATCCAAAACTTTTGGAGCCCCAAAAAGTTTTCAATGGTAGGTATTCAATTCCAACTTCTTTCTAAGGTGTGGTCCACTTGAGCTTTGGATCAGTTTTACTTTGAGGCCCATGCCTTAAAAAGAGCTGGTATAAGTGATGGACAGCATGGATAAGTCACATATATCATGGTGGGCCCCACACTATTTATGTTTTCCACCGATGGTCTAGAGATAAAATTCATTAAAAAGGAATGGGAAGGTAATTGCAATTATAAAAGTAAATAATCACTATCTATTTATAAGTATTTAGGGGGGATTTGAAAAATCAAATGCCCCCTTAAGGTTTTCAGCTAAATACATACTTAGCCCATCTCCCTCAATGTATGTCTCTACCAATAAAATTGAGAGCGGATTAGGTGAGACCCCGGGCTCACCTAAGACGGTGCAGCCCTTACTGTGGGTTACGGTGGGGCCCACCTTGATGTATGTATTATGTATCCACGCCCTCCATCCATTTTTAGAGATCCTTTTAGGGGATTATACCAAAAAGAAAGCAGATCCAATCATCAGATGGACCATAACATAGGAAACAGTGGTGATTAACATTGTGGCAGAATTCCAACATTCCTCTGCGAATGTAATTTCTACTAAAGTTCCATTCCAGATTTTCTTTAACGTGAAGCTCGGTTGGTAGTCCGCGGACTACTGCAGGGAATTCGAACTTCCATTGTTATGCCATGCTTATGAGTAATCTATGCCGTTCAAGGGATAGATCCACCGTGAGAGGCTATATAGAAAGCATCGAGTTGCCAGAAGCAATCCTGTCCATTCGATATATGGATGTATATAAGTCATAGAAACGTGGCCCCACTGCAAGACATTTCATCCTTCCAGTACCAGGCCGTGGTCCAAAAATCAGTGTTTAGACCGAAAGAGAACGGACGCGGATTGCGTCCGACCCCTGGTCGGACCATTAAGCGTCCGATCAGATCTATGTGGTGTCCCACCGTGATGTATCTTTATATCCAAGCCGTTCATCCCTTTTGTAAGATCATGTTAAGGCATGGGCTAAAAACTGATCCAGATCTGTGAACCACACCGGAAATGACTCTTGCATTTAATGCAACTTGCCTCTAGTGCTTTGGGTATTTCAAGTGCATTTAATGCAACCCAAGCTAACTATTTGGTGTAGTCCACTACTAGTGTTGGATCTACCTAATTTTGGGCCCATGACATAATATAATATTAGAAAAGGGATGGACATATTGGATAAATAGATAAATCACGGTGGGACCCCACACAGATCTGGTCAGAAGCTTAAAGGTCCGACCAGGGTCATGCTGTGTAACTAGTACGATTATAGCTTAGTAAACTTTGTGGGGCCACCATTATGTATTTGTCTTATCATCGCTATTCATACGTTTTACCATTTCATTTTAAAGCATGCATGAGCCATTTGATTGATTGTAAGGTTACACCACTATTTATTGTGGTGTTGTTTACTTTAGCTTTTGTAACAACCTTAAATTTTGGGTGTATGGTTATAGGTATGTGATTATGTACATCATTATTTATTCAAATGTATATATGTATATTGATCAATTTTAATCATTTATTTCTATTCTAGCATGAGTCTAAACTTTAGGGAGTAATTTTCACCCATAAAGTAAGTCATTCAACCGTTGATTACTAAATTAAACCTCCGAATACTCTAGTACTCTCACCCAATTATCAAAACAAATTGTAAAAATATCTTAACACCATTAGATAAAAATATATGAGCGTCCACTTTAAGTTTGGACTAATCAATTGTAATAAACAAAATACTTAATCTCTACATCTACTCGTATGCGCATCGAATTAGAATTCTAATCCGCTTATATTATTCAGCATCTATAAATAGGCTTAATCTACCATTGAAGTCTCTACCTAGGAAAGTTTGTATACATAAACATGTCACTAAGAGCGGACAGTGTACATCCTTAACATAAACCACATCCAAAAACCACTTTATACATTTCTGTTTGTGAACCCGACCGTACAACAACCCATATACATTATTAATATCATAACCATCCAATATGACCATAGATCACAATTGTATCGGCCAAACGGGTCATCCAAAAATCAAAATAGACAGTTCATTAAAAAGATCATAGGCTGCATTCCTAATCTACCGGTTAGTTTTCGCATAGGGTGCTAATAAACATTGTTTTGGAATTATGATTGGACAGTAGGCCATCAAAAACACATCTTAGTCACTTGTAAGAGATAAGGGCCCAAACTTAGTCGGTTGATAGAGCACACAAGATGGCCGGACGTAGTGAAATTTTACCTAAAATGAAAGGTACAATTAGATGATACACTCGGCATAAGTTTTGGACAAAGTATGCATTCTAACGGCACATTACTGGAGCAAGAGATGTGAATCTTTGTTACGTCAGGAAGATCTCCTTCCTTTTAAATGGCTAATGGTGGGACCCACTAAGGTAGTCTCACAACATATCCGAATCGTCCATTCATCAGCACCCGCGTAAACACCCGTCCAATCATTTTCCTATAGCTATATGACCGTCCATATTGCGTGTGGAAACCAACTAGGAGTCGTAACCGCTGGTTAAAAAACAATGCTTTAGAGCCAACCTTGCGACGATCCAAACCCTTCATTGACAAGGGCACGAGGTCAACAACAAAATACACGGTGCACTACCCCATTCCACCTATACATACGGGTGTACACATCATACAAAAAAAAAAAAAAGAAGAAGAAGAAAATTTGAAAGAAACTGAAAAAAGAGACGTGGGAGAGTGGAATCCTTGTGCTTCTTCCACTCCATCGTGCAATGTGGGTGGGCGCCACTACCTAGTCCTTTCATCTCAAATTATTCCTCAATCCCCTGATCGTCAACCATCCAAATCCAAACAACTAACCATCTAGTAGACCCTAGGAGAATTCAATGGTAGGCATCTCTCTACCCTTTTCTAAATTGTGTAGCTATCTTAGTTTAAGATCTCCCTCATTTTCTAACCTGTGCCCTAACATGACCCGATGAAAGTAGTGAACGGCATGGATTTGTCTCCGAATTACCTCAGTAAACCCTGAAACAAATCTTTATCAAAACGCCTTCCGCATTCTTACGTCCGTGGACTTTGTATATAAGATCAGTATGGAGTTTGTATTTTAAACAATGGGTATGAGATCCAACATCTCAAATTATAACGGTGATCCACACCATTTAATGAAAGGCCCACTATACAAAATTCTAAGATCTAAACTGTCTATTTAACCATCCATCGAACCATGACATTATGCCCAACCTCCATTCGCTTCAAACATATTCCAATGAACATCAAAGCCATTCAAGAACTTAACCATACACATCATCCATGGCTTCCTTTCAAGATTTTGACCGCTTAATCTTTTCAAATCATAACAGTATATGCCTCTTACCTCCATTCAACTGTTAGTCTGTACTCTGATGAACATATATAGATGAGATTAAGTGATAATGCACCGTCACTATGTACACTCATAAATACCATTTTACAATATATCTACGTAAGAAGCCTATGACATTTTCTTCAATTCGGAAGACTATAGACGGAAAAACTACTCTTTCAGGCCATGCGGCCCACCTAAAAATTAGATGCACCTCATATTTAGACCCATTGCCCAACTCGGTCTGGTAAAACGGATGATCGGTATGGATTTCTCTTAAACATTACAATGGGACCCTAACCAGTCCTTCCAATCAAACCAAAGCTGAGTAGTTTCTGCTCGTTATAACAACACACGTCTATCCATGCCAGTTCAATCCAAATGGAAACTGAGTTTCTGTTATCCGTACGCCTATGGATGAAATCCCACCGAGATCTATAAAAAAAATATAATCAGATGATATCAACCATTAATAAATCCCACAAGCTCTCGACAATCAATTAACGCCCGTGCAATGCACATAGAAATCAGGCAGAGTTTCCGTTTCTCTTTCTTTCATTCCTCAATTTAGAAACAACATATCCAATCTATGTTGATCTTTTTCTTAAATGGGTTCTCCTTCTTGAGGAAGAGAGAAAATAAGAGAGAGAGAGAGAGAGAGAGAGAGAAATATCTGTTGTGGGCTCCAATCCAATAAGTTTCTAGTTTTTTCTTACATTTATTTTAGTATAGTTTTTCCTGATCTAGTATATGAATGGACCGATCGGGCATCATATAGATCTGTGGGCAATCTTGGATCTAGATCTTCATTATGAAGGGATGTGATCGATGGGGAGCCATCTGGCTGGGGCTAGATTTGATCTGAAGGGATCTTATAGATCCTAAGGCCAAACCATGCTTGGGCTAGAAATATCATATTGATATGATCCACAAGTGGGCCACGTCAATCCAATTTTGGATTGTGTAGTAATCTTTTATAGACCAACGAATGCATCTTATCCAATACACTAATATGAACCGTTAAAAAGTAATGGAATGAATCAGATCATCCAGTGGGCCATCATAATTGGTTCTAGTTTAAATTAATCATGTAAATCGTAATGATCGTCATGGCTAAGATGTAGAATTAGGGTATGATCATGGACAATGAGATATTTGATGTATAATGGACGGTCCAGATCTGATCATTGATAACTCCAAGTCCATATTAAGTATATCAAATAAATGAAATTACCTAATAATAAATTATGTGCTAGGAACTTGGTATTTACTCTAATTTTGAAAATCTCGTGAAATTCACATTAAGAGGTAAGTACATCCCAACGCATTTCCTATTTATTTTAATTAAGTAGGTTGTGGGATGAATATAATATGTAATGTTGATTGATACATGTTCATTTATATGTTATTTAAGTAATTGTCATTTACAATAAATGTCATGAAATGTTGCCTCTCAAGAAGAGATGAACTGATGAGACATTACCTTTTAAAAGGAGAGATGAAACATACGGATGTGATTTATTACACGCATTCATGCATTGCTGTGCTTGGAATCTGACTTTCGAAGACCAATAGGTACTTAAGTACCTAATTACCCAGGGACCATCCTGAAAGCCCACTAGCATGTGGAACTCCGCCCTATAAGGAAGTGGGAGCCAATTGATGGGAGCCAATCGAAGCAAGTGGAAGACTGAGTATATGCCCACTTGATGTATCATATCATATTTATTTTATTCTTACATTAATCATGTGTTATCTGTATTTGATTGCATTTGTATATCCTGCTTAGTTGAAATGTATATGAACCATATTGGGTTACTCACTGGACTTTTCAGCTGACGTTTGTGGATTAAACATATACAAATAATGTGCACATTGACCCTTCAGAGAATGACCCAGATAATAAGATGGAACCACTAGAGGAACCGCATGATTATTAGCCTAACTTGACCGAGGAATAAGTGACGTCCTAAATCAAGACATTTAGATTATTTTCTTTTTTTATTGTTTTCAGTAATTAGTAGACATTTAATGAAGTCCCAAATGGATAGACTAAGTTTATAGTTGAATATTTTGTAAATAAATGTAAATTAGAATTTCATTATTTCATGCCTCTTAAGTGGTTTAATATTATTAACGCACTTAGTGCACCAGTCATACCCCTTAACCTAGGGCCGGAGGGTGCACCATCTGTATTCGAATTTCGGGGCATGATAGAATGGTATCAGAGAGAGGCTTTTCTTTAAAAAAAAAAAAAAAAAAAAATCTAGTTGACTTATAGGTTATGATCGCTACTCTTGAACATAATTGGTAGACTCCTGAAATTAAAAACCAAAATTAGGACATTTCTAAAATGATTATTATAAATGTAGAGAACTTAGAAACCAAAATTAGGGAACCTTACATTAAATAGAAGTAAATTTGAATGTTTACTGCTCATCTAGAGTCCAATATGAACTCAAGGTGTTTTATTATTTTTTATAGTTAATTTATAGACCATTTTATAGTAATTAGATATTTTTAAATAATTTTTATGACACAAAATCCTGCTGGACAACAATGTACAACAACATCAATGCCAGTTTCAAAATTCATATCTATTAAAGTACAGATTCAATCAAGATGATTCAAAATCTTGATCATAGCTAGACAAGTTTAGTTCAGATAAAAAATATTTAGAAAATCAAAACCCATCAGTTATTATACAAATTTAGTAAATTTCTACAGACTAGTAAAAAATGGCCCAAATTCCAAACAGATCAGACTGTATAAATTTTATAAAATTTTGTAGTCAAAGGAATAATTTAAAATTTTATAATAGATAAGTAGACTCATAAGAGAAATTATAAAAAAAAATTGGTGTAAAAATAAATTTTATACAGTAGCAGATCAGTATGGGAATGACCAAGAACATTATTCTATTGGAAAGTAATCGGCAGCAGAATTGGAGTTACTTGTAAAATTTGTATCTATTAAGTTAAATCTCCAATTGAGGACATTCAAAATCCTGATCCTAGATGGGTAAGTATAGTTTAGGAGAAAAATAGTTAGAAAATATAAAATCATAATTACCTAGACAGAATTGGTAAGAGACCATAGACTGGTTAGAATTCATCTAATTATGGACAGGTCTGACTGTAGGAATTTTAGAAATTTTTGTGGTTGGAAGATTAGGATAAAATTTTATAGAGACATTTTAAGCTTATAATAGAGTCCTCAAGAGAAGTTTGGAAAAAATATGAAATTTATAAATATGTTTAATGATGGATGAAATAATAGCCAACAATGGTAAGTTAGTTTGTCCACTTCAATGTTCTACCAAATTGATCGACAGAGTGTCTTTTCATAATCTTTCTTACTTTTGGTATGGAGGTATCCTGATTATACTTAATACAAATATAAATCAGACACTTTATGACATTCGAAAAAAAAAAAAATTAGTGACCTAACCCTTAGGGTTCCCTTACATGTTTGATATGATATATATAAAACTTAGATATTTAACTAAGAATTCTACTAACATTTAGAATCTAGTTTTGTCTGCGATGAAATTTTTTAAGGGGGAATATACATATATACTTGTATATTTAAGAACATACTTCATTGGTAAAATGATGATTATTGTACAAATTACTTAGGAGTTGGAATATCGAGGACGACATTATTTTTAAGGGGAGTAGAATGTAACAACCTAAAATTTTGGGTGCATGGTTACGCATACATGAGTATGTACAACATTATTTATTCAAATGTACTTATGTATATTGATCGATTTTAACCATCCATTTCTATATTAGCATAAGTTTAAACCATATAGAGTAATTTTCACCCATAAAATAAGTCATTCGACCATTGATTGCTAGATTAAACCTCTGAATACTCTAGAATTCTCATCCGATTATCAAAACCAACCGTAAAAATATCTTAACACCATTAGATAAAAATATATGAGCGTCCACTTTAAGTTTGGACTAATCAATCATAGTAAACTAAATACTTGACCTCCACATCTACTCATATGCATATCGAATTAGAATTTTGATTCGCTCATATTGTTCGGCACCTATAAATAGGCTTAATCTACTATTGAAATCTCCATATAGAAAAGTTCATATATATAAACATGTCACTAAGAACAGACCGTGTACATTCTTAACATAGACCACATCCAAAAACCACTTTATACATTTTTGTTTGTGAACCCAACCGTACAACAACCCATATACATTATTAATATCATAACCATCCAATATGACCATAAATCACAATTGTATCAGCCAAACGGGTCATCCAAAAATCAAAATAGACAGTTCATTAAGAAGATTATAGGTTGTATTCCTAATCTACTGGTTAGTTTTTGCATAAGGTGCTAATAAACATTGTTTTGGAATTACGGTTGGATGTAGGCCAGTTAAAAACACATCTTAGTCACCTGTAAGAGATAAGGGCCCAAACTTAATCGGTTGATTGAGCACACAAGATAGCAGACGTAGTGAAGTTTTACCTAAAATGAACGGTGCAATTAGATGATATGCTCGGCATAAGTTTTAGACAAAGTATGCATGCTAACGACACATTACTGGAGCAAGAGACGTGAATCTTTGTCACTTCATGAAGATTCCTTTCCTTTTAAATGGTTAATGGTGGGACCACTAGGGTAGTCTCATAAGAGATCTGAACCATCCATTCATCAGCACCCGCATAAACACCCGTCCAATAATTTTCCTATAGCTATATGACCGTCCATATTGCGTGTGGAAACCAACTAGTAGTCGTAACCGTTCCACCTGTACATACGGCTGTACACGTCAAACCTTTCATTGACAAGGGCATGAGGTCAACAACAAAATACACAATGCACTACCCCATTTCACTTGTACATACGGGTGTACACGTCATACAAAATAAAAAGAAAAGAAGAAAATTTGAAAGAAACTGGAAAAAGAGACGTGAAAGACTGAAGTCCTTGTGTTTCTTCCACTCCACCGTGCAACATGGGCCGGGGCCACTAGCTAGTCCTTCCATCTCAAATTATTCCTCAATCCTTTGATCGTCAACCATCCAAATCCTAACAACTAACCATCTAGTGGACCCTAGGAAAACTCAATGGTAGGCATCTCTCTACCCTTTTCCAAATTGTATAGCCATCTTAGTTTAAGATCTCCTTCATTTTCTGACCTGTGCCCTAACAAGACCCAATAAAAATAGTGGACGGCATAGATTTATTGCCAAATCACCTCAATAAACCCTACTCGGCCTTGTCATCATCCTAAAACAAACCTTTATCAAAACGCCTTCCGCGTTCTTACGTCTCTGAACTCTATATATAAGATAGGTATGAAGTTTGTATTTTAAATAATGGGTATGAGATCCAACATTTCAAATTATAACGGTGATCCACACCATTTAATGAAAGGCCCAATAGACCAAATTCTAAGATCCAGACCTTCTATTTGACCATCCACCGAACCACAACATTATGCCCAACACCCACTCGCTTCAAACATATTCCAATGAACATCAAAGCCATTCAAGAACCTAACCATACACCTCATCAATGTCTTCCTTTCAAGATTTTGACCCGCTTAATCTTTTCATATCATAATAGTATATGCCTCTTACCTCTATTCAACTGTTAGTCTGTACTCTGATGAACATATAGATATGAGATTCGAAGTGATAATGCACCATCACTATGTACACTCATAAATACCATTTTACAATATATCTACGTAAGAAGCTTACAACATTTTCTTCGGTTTCGAAGACTATAGATAGAAAAACTACTCTTTCACGCCATGCAGCTCACCTAAAAATTAGATATACCTCATATTTGGACCTGTGGTCGAACTTGGTCTGACAAAATGGATGATCGGTGTGGATTTTTCTTAAACATTACAGTGGGACACCAACCAATCCTTCTGATCAAATCAAAGCTAAGTAGTTTCTACTCGTTATAACAACACGCTTCTATCCACGCCAGTTCAAATAAAATAAAAACTGAGTTTCTGTTATCCATACGCTTAGGGATGGAATCCCACTAAGCTCTATAAAAAAATACAACCAAATGATCTCAACCATTGATTAACCCCACAAGTTCTCAACAATCAATCAACGCCCATACAATGCACATAGAAATCGGGCAGAGCTTCAATTTCTCTTTATTTCATTCCTCAATTTAGAAACAACATATCCAATCCATGTTGATCTTGTTCCTGAACGGGTTCTCCTTCTTGAGGAGAAGAGAGAAAATAAGAGAAAAGGGGGGGGGGGGGTTCTAATCTAATAAGTCTTAATTGTCTTAATTTCTTTTCTTTTCCTTTCTTTTCTTTTTTTACATTTATTTTAGCATAATTTTTCCTGATCTAGCACATGAACTGACCCAATTGGGTATCGTATAGATCTGTGGGCAATCTTAGATTTATATCTTCATTATGAAGTGATGTGATTGATGGGCGGCCATCTGGGTTGGGCCAGATTTGATCTGAACAGATCTTATTGATCGTAAGGCCAAACCATGCTTATGCTAGAAATCTCAGATTAATATGATCCACAGGTGGGCCACGTCAATCTAATTTTGGATTATGTAGTAATCTTTTGTGGACCAATAGATGCATTTGATCCGATACACTAATATGAACCGTTAAAAAGTGATGGAATGAATTGGATCATCCAGTGGGCCATTAAGATTGGTTCTAGTTTAAATTAGCCATGTAAATTGTAATGATCGTCATGGCTAAGATATGTGATTAGGGTATAATCATGGACCATCCAGATATCTGATGTGTAATGGACGGTCCAGATATGATAATTGATAACTCTAAGTTCATATTAAGTAGATCAAATGAATGAAATTACTTAATGATGAATTATATGCTAGGAACTTGGTATTTATTCTAATTTTGAAAATCTTGTGAAATTTACATTAAGAGGTATGTACATTCCAACACGTATGTGATATTGATTGATGGGAAATGGTACTATGAGGTCGAGCTCATGGGAAGTTCCCATGAGGTCAAGCCGTGTGGTCCCTGCTGTGATGTGTGTCAAACATCTGCCCCATCAGTCAGATGCATCATTCCATGGTGGGCCACAGTCTTAAAAATCATGTTAATCCATAACTTAGGTGGGCCACACCACATACAACAGTTGAGAGGAGCTACCCACCCATTAAAACCTTCATGATCGTTTATTGGGGCCACCGAGATGTGGTTCAAAAATCCAGCCCATCCATTGTGTGTGTCCCACTTGGATGAGGGGTCAGAGAAAGTTTTAGTGGCATCGAAAACTCAGGTGGGCCCCACCAAGTACTTTTAGATGTTTTAGGCATGTCTTCACATGATTTTAGATGGTATGGCCACCTGAGCTCTGCATATGGATGCTTTTTGGGATATCCCCAAACCTGAAGGGGACCCATCAAATACATCGTTTTGATGTTCCACAAACATCACAGCAGGGCCCACACAGCTCGACTTCATGGGAAGTTCCCATGAGGTCGACCGCATAGTACCATTTCCCTTGATTGATATTATTTAAGTAACGATGGGATCTAATCAAAACAAGTGGAAGACTGAGTCTAGGCCGAAGGGTGCACACTCTTTATCCAAATTTCAAGGTATGACAACTTTGGATATGTTTCAATTTTAGGTGTCATGATTTTTTTCTTAGTACATGCACCTCACTATTAGTCACACGGCAATATCAACCACTCCCCGGTTGAATTGATGCTATCTTTGCTCAATCTACCACTTTAGCCCTGGATTGGGGTGTAACCAATCTGCGTGTGAATCTATATATCCTTATCTTTGGTCCACGTCGTTCGTGGAGAGATATTACTCTGGTTAACCACCAAATCATAGAGATACATTGTTCTTATTTTTTCCAATTTCACTGCACAAATTCAATTTAAATAAAATTTTAATAAGTTTCCATGCTCATGACTTAAGTGAATTGCAAAAATGGATGGACGGCGTGGATAAGACACATCCACGGTGGCCCCACAGATTTTGCTCTATACGCAATCCGCTTCCTTTTTGGACACTTCAAAGCCCTTGATTACGTGGCATGCAAATTAACAATACGGCTCATATTCGGTGTGAAAAGACCTATTGATTAGATGGTTGAAAAAAACAAACAAACAAAAAAAAAACTCACAGTAAATCAATGGCTGGATCATAAGGACGTCTGCTTCAGATCGTCAAAGACATGTGCCACGTGTGTTGCACGCAATCTGGAGGCACGAAAATGACGTGCGGGTAATGCCTCCGTAGAGTCGGTTGAACCGGAATATGATAGATCTATCGGCACATAGAATCCGTGGTGAATTCCAGTATTAATCTACACCGTCCATCTATCTTCTCTTGCAACGATGAAATATAAATAAAAATAAAATATGATCAGATGATCCTGTCCATCTGATCAATGAACTTCGTGAAGACGGTTAGAGAGTGGAAAATGAATGAAAATGATTATAAAATATATTAAATTTTCAAGAAATAGGCTACTAATGGTAGATTTTCCTAATTAACGGATCTGATTAAAACATTACTGTTCCACGTGTACTCTTCCGATTGAGGGATCAACCATAATCCGGTTCCTCCGGCTCTCCTTTGGGTCGGTTAGAATCTGAGAACCACAGCCAACCCCCGCACGCACGATCCAACCGACGAGGAGCCAATGGTTTACAGACGCGCATCTGCACCCCAAAATCAAGTGCACAATAAATGCTTATCTAGAAATTTACTAATAGATCCGAACTGTTCATATTTGGGATCCATGATATTTGTATTTTAATATAATTTTTTTATATATACGGAATTATAAAACCCGTTACATCTTTATGCCCGGAAGCTTCTACAAAGTATGCATGTACTTCTAATCAGATGATAGAGACATTCGGGATTTGAATATAAGAAGTACAAAGGGGCCCACCTAATGAACGTCACGGATTATTTACGTGGTTTCCATGCAGAGAATTATTGAGCGCTTGCGTTTAGAGCATGCGATCCCAATGAAAATTGTATTATCACGGGCAACCTACCAGTCTACCTGTTCCCTTGGAAGCGGATTGACCGTTGCACCCGCCACAACGTGGCCCGACGTGGCCCAAGCTCTCTGGGGCCGACCGTGATGTATGTATTTTATCCACACCGTCCATCCTTTTTTCCATCTCATTTTAGGGGTGTTTGGCGCATGGAATTAGGCCAAAATGATTCATATCAAAAGCTCAAATGGACCACACCGCAGAAAACAGTGCGACTGAACGAACACCGTTGAAAACTTCTTAAGACCACGGAAGTTTTGGATCAAGCTTATAGTTGTGTTTTCCATTCATCCAGGTCTGCTTGACCTCCTGAAGAGGTTGGATGAAAAATAAAACATCACGATGGGTCTCAGGAAGTTTTCAACGGTGGGCATTCAATCCCCACTGTTTACTGTGGTGTGGTCCACTTGAGATTTGGATCATCATTATTTTTTTATGCTGTGAAATAATATCTAAAAATGGATAGACGGCGTGGATAAAACAAATAGATCATGGTGGCCCCACGGAGCTTGGGCTATGGGGGCACAGGGATATCCCTGTGGCGGGCGCAACAGGCAATCCGCTTTCCAGACCCTTTTTGCCTCTTAGGGAAGTTCACGTTTTTACTACTGAGGAGGAATTGTACCATCCTGGGATCCTCGCGCCTTGAGTTTGTAAAAGTAGCACACATTTTCTACCTTCGATCTGATGGACAAAACATTGGATGGACCATGAAGAAAAATTTGTTATTTGAAATAATACCAATCCTTCCATCAGTGGCTAGCAAATAGACGTGCAAGAAAAATACAGCAACGGTAGGATTCAAAGGAGTAATGACCAAGGCATATAAAGCGGAAGCGGATTGGCTGGTGTACCGCACACCAGCCACCTCTCTGGTGTAGGTACAAGTCATACGAAGACTAGGGCGCCAGGTCCTCAAGCCCTCAATGTACCAACGGTTGAGAGAACATCAAAGCTACAAGGCCCCAAATGACGTATTTATCATATCCACATCATCTATCCACTTGACGAGATCATTTTAGAGCATGAGCCCAAAAACGAGTTATTTCCCAGGCTCAAGTGTACCACATAATAAATATCAGCGGGGCAATAACTCCCACCCTTAAAACAATTGTAGGGTCCTTGATAATGGTTTTCTTCATTTAATCTGTTCATGAGGTCACAAAAACCTAAATGAATAGAAAAAAAAAACAAATATCATACTAATCTAAAACTTCTGTGACCCCTAGAAGGTTTCAATGGTATGTGTTCAATCTTTCACTGATTTCTTCAGTGTGGTCCACTGGATCTTTGGATCTGTCTTATATTTGGGCTCAAGTCTTACAATGATCTATAAAAATGGATAGATGGTTTAGATATAACATGTAACTCATGATGGGACCCACAGAACTTGGTGACGTTACTACACCAGCGAGGTGGCTGGTGTGCGGTACACCAGCCAATCCGCTTCCAAAACTCCCAGACTATGAGATGTTTGGGAGCACGCTCTTATCGTGCCGGAGTAAACTCTGTTGGGCCTACCTAGAATGTGTGTGCTTTATCTATTCCGTCCATATGTTTTTACAGCTCATTTTAGGTATTGAGCCCAAAATTTAAGCATATCCAAATCTCAAGTGGACCATGCCACAGGAAACAGTGGGAATAATGATTTCCACCGTTGAAACTTCCCAGGCCCTACAGTGATGTTTATTTGTCATCCAGACTGTTCATAAGATCACATGGACATGGATGAAGGGGAAAAAAAAATATCAGCTTGATCCAAAACTTTTGTGTCCTCCGAGAATTTTTCAATGGTAGACATTCAGTTCACACTTTTCTTGTGGTGTGATCCACTTTAGATTCTGATATGCTTCATTTTTTGGCATCATACCTGAAGTTATCTGTTAAGATGAATGTACGGAGTGGATAAAATACATAAATCACGGTGGGCCCCACATAGCTCACTCCGTGCGCTTAGCGTGCGGAGTTGCTCACTACGCAATCCGCTTCCTATATCGAGGGGCAAGTGAGTCGGGTCCAGACGGTGAGACCAGACGAATTTATGAATCCACGGTCCGAATTTTGGACCTAGGCCGAACCCAATAAAATTTGGGGGTTGGGTCTGGGTCGAATTAAAAATAGCCACCGGTGGACCGCAATGAATAGTGGTAAACGCGTATTGTAAATGGGTTTGGGTTAGGTTCAATTGATAAACGGTTTGGATTCAATGACCTGTCAGCTAACATTATCTGTCCAGGATGGGGAATAGAATTACCGAGATCATGGAACTGTGGGCCCCACCTGCATAAATTCAAGCGACACTATAATAAATTCATCCAGCTTACATAGAGTATTTCGTGTTATCACGACCGTTAATCTGGTGGGCAGTGGCCCACCAGATCAATAGCTCCAATCGTGCTATCACCACACATGCTTGCCACGTGTCTGGTGAGGAGGGAGCTGTGCAGAACTTTTGTGAGAAGTTGCATATGATGATTCCTCGTTTAATTATGGAATCACACCCCGACTCTCCTTCAGAATGCTCACGTGCCCGGTCCATACAAGTTGGGCCCATCTCTTCAAGGACCACATTCATGATCGTTAATATGAGTGGCCCACCACTTACAGGGAATATGCCAAAAGATTCCATGTTAATGTATTCCAAAGGATGAATGGAAATAGGAGCCATAAAAATTGCTAGCTAAGATGTTACAACCTATGCAAATTATTATATTCATATCAATAGTAATAACTTTTAGTAAAGGTGTATCCCCATGCATTGCTCAATTTGAACTAAACACCTTCTATCCCAAGTGTTAAGATAGACAGAGAGATCATGAGGGGTCATTTATGACCAAGAGCTTGGTAATTCAGCGGTCTATTCAGCCTCCTCTGAAAGCATTAAGGTGATTTGTGAAGGAGAGAATTTGTCCTTCTAATGGTTTTTTTTCTTTTTCTTTTTTGACTTTTGTCCAAAATGATTTAAATATTCATGTGATTGTGACTATAGTTTAATGATGAATTATAAAGAAAGAAGAGCTAATTAGCAAAAAATTTAAGTAATATCTATGATTTCTAATAATCTCACTTGCAATCAGCTACTAAAAATAATAATTTTTTGTTGCTAAGTGGAGATTAAGTTTTGTAGCAGGATGATTGTCATGTGGAGGATGTCAATCGTCTTGATAGAAGGTGGTGACCTATCTAGCATGGCATGACAACTTAAGCGTGGCAACATATCAGTTCTATAGCAGCATAACAACATAGCACTGTACCAACATAATTGCATAGAATTTGGCGTAGCAACCTAGTAATGTATCAATATATTCGTGTAGCAGTGTAGCTATGTAGAATTTGGCGTAACATAGCAATGTAACCATTCTGCAGTGTGGCAATCTTACGAGTAAACAATGTTACATTGGGTTTCGTTGATTTTGGCATGTCTTTATTTATACATGACATGGGACGATTATATGTAACAAATCCACTACTCTAAGTGGTATTACATGTGATGGGACACCTGATATTTGCCTCTAAGTGAAGGATGTGGATGGCTTTGATCAATCAAATGAGCATCAAGTGAAGCCCATCACATGTTTTTATAAGCTTGGATTGGGGCAAGGGTTCCTTATCTCTCGTTCTAGGGGCATGGAGGCAGCAATAATTGGTGGAGGGATTTTCACTCCCAATCCAAGCTTATAAAAACATGTACTTGGGACCATCTCCCCTCACCTTAAGGAGCAAAAACCCCCCATCAATTGGAGGGTGAGGATATACGAAGCACAAACAGCATTAGCCGATGGTAATGGCAGAATCAAGTGATGTCCCTCGATTTTCTCATGGTTGATTCATGGTGGTCCTAGCAAGAGAAAATGGTAACATTTATGGCTGATAACCAAAATGCATGATCTTCAAAATTGAAAAGCCCCATGCAAAAGAACTTTAAAGGAGGAAGTGTATATTTTAAAAGGAAAAGAGAAAAATTATCAAACCATTGAAAGAGACCTTTTCACAACCAATAGTTAAAGAGACCTTTTTATAGACTCTTCTTCCCATTCTCATAAATGGCTTATATTTTACTGTGCTTCAAATAATGTGCTAAGGAATTAGTCCAATGTCTCTGCAATAAAGGTGAACATTTGTTATGATCTGCACCGTTAGTCAGAGGGCCTTATCATTTGATGCTTGACCCACACCAACCATATGATCCTAAAATGTTTAGCCGTGGAGTGCTAATGGGTAGTTGGAGAAGCAAAAAGATACCACTCCACAACAGGCATAAGCACGTTGATGGCTGTTGTTACTCCGTGATGGATTTGATTTTGGGGTTGTGACTGGTCTCCAAAGAGGCTTATTGAATGAATATGGCCCAGATCCATAGGAACGTGGGGATGCGAACATACATATAGATGCATTGTAGAGAGAAAAGGAGAAGAAGATTTTCAAATCAGAGTTTACAATCATTCAAATGGTAGGTATGGGCATGTGTAATAGAAGATAAATGCTCATGTTGGCTAAAAAGTTAGATTTTTGTTGTATTTTCTCCCATATTGGGATGGGGTTGATAATAAAATTCATTTGTGTTGATGGAGTGCTTTCAATATGGTGTAGTGTAGTTAGGTCGGCCGAAAGCATGTTTTGATGTCTTGGTCGACCAAGGTCTATTTCGATTGATTAACATATTTTATTGATATCTCGATTGATCGAAGGTACGATCGACGAAATGCATAAGTTTTATAAAGTGCAGGTTTTGTTTTTTAATTTTATACGGAAGTATATAAGCATTCTTATATATATGATTAAGGTATTGTAACAAAGAGAGCCTACATGATTTTTAGGTTTTTGAAGGGAGAAATAGAGTTTCTTTATTGTAAGTTGTTTCAATCTCTTGTAACTTTTTGATATAGTGGATAATCGTCACTTTGTGTTATAGTTTTTTTCGACAAGGATTTTTCATATAAAATTTTATGTGTTCTCTATTTTTGCTAAAAATATTTGTACTCTATTGCTTGTTTGATTCGATCTAAGGTTATTTTCACACCTCACAATTTATGAATCTTGATCCACTAATACAATAATCCGATCATCAACTCTTCCAAGGTGAAATGACCCTCTTATCTGTGAAACATTAATCCTTTCTTAATTTCAACGTTGAAAAGTTTAAAACGGCTTTCAAAAATAAAATGAGCTTTTTAGAAGCCGTTGTCAGAAGGATTATTGCTGACTTCCACTTGAAACTGCTAGCATTATGAGGGTTTCATTGCCATTAATCCAACAAATATTGAGGTTTCATAAATAGTACTTTGATGGCACCGCTCTCTTCTTGTTGTACTACAACTACGCCCTCAGCTGACCACTTCCACTGCAAATGGTGCCCATTTTATGTGTTTAAAGGAGTTCCATGCATGATTTTGACATATGACCTGTTTTCTTTCTGTTAATGCGTCATTGCTTAAGTAACATCCAAGCCATGAAAATGGTGGGGCTTATAACACATAGGATCATATGGAGAAAAATTAGAACAATAAATTCATTAGGTGGACCACACTCATACGTTCAATAACCACCGGCTATCTATTAATCTCGGCAGCGTGTATCTCCTGATAAATGAACGATCGTTATTTTCATCCATGATGATCCTTTTTCTACATCCTACCATCTGGACAGCTCGGATGTTACAAGCAAATGGCACTACGTGGGAAACAAAACCGTTGTGTGTTGAACTTCTCCTACACTGTTGTACAGATTTAATTACCACATTGTAGGTGGACAGTTCTCATCAACGTGTAGGACGCCTGACCAATGGAATTTAAAAGGTGGGCCCCACCCAGCAGATTGGAAAAATCAGGCAATCCAATGAGTCAGAGCAGTGGCTGTCCATCGATTTCAACCCTGTGGCCAGCCTTGGTTTGAAGCGAGGTGATCATCATGGTGGGGTCCACTGCTTGCATGGCTCGGATGTCCTATGCAGGTGCCACGTCTGTCGGAAATATGGGCTGCATGCTAGCTTAGCATGGACTCGGCTTGGGTAGTGACCCCCCCAGTACGGAGTTGGGTAGTGGTCGGTGCTGGAAAAGCTTTGTGATCCACCATGATGTATGTGTCTTATCCATGACGTCCATCCATTTTTCCGGCTCATTTTAGGGGATGAGCCCAAAAATTATGCAGATCCAAATCTCAGGTGGACCACACCACAGGAAACAGTGGTGATTGAACTCTCACCATTAAAAACTTCCTAGGGCCCACTATAATGTTTATTCACCATCTAACCTGTTGATCAGGTCACACAGACATGGATGAAGGGAAAGCACAAATATCAGCTTGATCCAAAGCTTTTGTGGGCTCCACTGAGTTTTTAATAATGGGCGTACAATCACCACTGTTCTTCTAGTGTGGCCTACCTAAGATTTTGATATGCTTCATTTTTGGGCTCATGCTCTAGTAAAAAAATAGATGGATGGTGTGGATAAAACAGATACATTTATTCTGATGGGCCGAGAGAACTTTTTCCAGCACCAACCTGGGATCGCCCGTTAGCCCAGCTGGTAGACGCCTGAGTGTTTCAACTGCTGTCTCGGGTTCCAAACCCACTAACCCAGACTGAATGGGTGGGTGCGTTGTGCATTTTACAAGTGTGTGCTAACCAAAATAAAAAAATAATAAGGCCCGGATATATTAGATATATTAGTTGTACATCCTTGATGTGCATCTACTTTTGCAGCTTATTTTATGCCATGGACCACACAATAAGAAATAGTAGGTAATGACCACTAAAAACTTTTTGTGGGCAACAAAAGTTTTCTATCAACAGTATGTTTTTTTTTTTTTTTTTTTCCATTCACCCCTTTCTGCGTGACCTTATCAACAGATTGGATGGTCAATAAACAGTACGCTGGACACCAGGAAGCTTTTAATGGTAGGCGTTTAATGAGCACTGTTTCCTGTGGTGTGGTCTATCGAAAATGTGCACCTGCTTCATTTTTTTTTGGAACGTTTCCTAAAATAATAGGAAGAAACAGATGGACTGTATGGATATACAAATAATACATCCAGGTGGGCCCTGGGTTCAGGGTCTCACCCACATTGCTGGTTCCAGGGGTCGCAATCAAGTTGCAATCGCAACGGGCACCGAACTTTAGGGGATCAAGTATCTATGACTGACAATTCTTTTCAATGGTTAGGATCGTCCCATACCCATCGGACGCGCATTTTCTACTAGAGCCGATTAGCTGTTACCCGGGTAACAGCTTAGTGGGCGTCACCCTAGGGGCCATATTCATCACTCCGCCCATCTGTATTACATATCATTTTAGGATGTGTTCCAAAACCCCAAAAAATCCAAATCTCAGGTGGACCATAGCATTAGAAACAGTGATGAATGACCATTAAAAGATTTTTGTGGGCCACACAAGTTTTGGATCAATCTGATCTTTATATATTACATTCATCAAGGCCTTCTTTACATTATCAACATCTTGGATTGCAAATAAACATTACCAAAACCTTACAATGGGCTGTTTGGAATTTTTACTAGTGGAGCACTCAATCAAACTATTTCCATTGGTATGGTCCACTTGAGTTTTGGATCTACATAATTTTTGGAATACCATTCTAAAATGATCTGGATAAACGGATGGATGGTGTGGATATACAAAATATCATCCATGTGGGCCATACGATAGGGGTAACATCCACTAAGCTGTTCCTAAGGTAACAACGCACCCATTTTCTACGAAGAGTTGAGGCAAGAGCATATACAACAAAACGCTCTGTAGGGCCTGTTATGGGAATTTATCTCGAGTCGAGTTGTAGGTCGTTCCTCGAGAAGATGAGCTCTATACCAACCACTCTGTTGATATGTAGACTGCTTTGGCTTTGACGGGCCTAGATGCCTAAAAAGCCATAATTTTGCATGACTTGACCGACTGCCCGAGGTGTGAGACGACGGTACCGATTTCCCGCTATACGGAACAGCTTGGGATGGGACCTCGGGCAGGCCCTCCAGCTCGGCTTTAGATGGTGGGGACCAGTGGGCACCCGTTGAGTGGGGGCTCCATAAATGCTCTAACAGATAGCATGACGCCCACACCTGCCCCCATAAATGTGGTAAGGGGTGGTGTATGGCGGCACTCACCACGGTCGTTTCACGCCTTGGTATGAGCTATGTCACTCGTCTTGTTATGTCTAATGGGGGAGTTAGTGAAGACCTCTGACCACTTGCCCTGTCTCATCCGGCCATAGAGTTGGTGGAAGCCCATCACCTGCTCAGCTTGTCCCATCAGGCCAGTGAGGAGTGGGAGACCCCTTACCTATAAATAACTCCACTCCATATATCCACTTTAAAAGATAATTTTATGGCTCGAGCCAAAATTGAAGCGCATACAAAGCTCAAGTGGCACACACAATAAGAAACAGTGTGAATTAAACCTCTACCATTGAAAAATTATTTTAGGCCACAAAAGTTTTAAATCAAGCTGATATTTTTGTTTTTCATTCATACATGTCTACCTGATCTTACGAATAGGTTGGATGACAAATGAACATTATTGTGGGCCCTATGAGGGTTTCATTCATCCACTAAGCTGTTCCTAAGGTAACAACGTACCCATTTTCTACGAAGAGTTGAGGCAGGAGCCTATACAACAAAAGCTCTGTAGGGCCTGTTATGGGAATTTATCTCGAGCCAAGTTGTAGGTCGTTCCTCGGGAGGATGAGCTCTATACCAACCACTCTGTTGCTACGTAGACTGCTTTGGCTTTGACGGGCCCAGACGCCTAAAAAGCCATAATTTTGCATGACCTGACCGACTGCCCGAGGTGTGAGACGACGGTACCGATTTCCCACTATACAGAACAGCTTGGGATGGGACCTCGGGCAGGCCTTCCGGCTCGGCTTTAGATGGTGGGGACCAGTGAGCACCCGTTGAGTAGGGGCTCCATAAATGCTCTAACAGATAGCATGGCGCCCACACCTGCCCCCATAAATTTGGTAAGGGGTGGTGTATGGCGGCACTCACCACGGTCGTTCCACGCCTTGGTATGAGCTATGTCACTCGTCTTGTCATGTCTAATGAGGGAGTTAGTGAAGACCTCTGACCACTTGCCCTGTCTCATCCGACCATAGAGTTGGTGGAAGCCCATCACCTGCTCAGCTTGTCCCATCAGGCCAGTGAGGAGTGGGAGACCCCTTACCTATAAATAACTCCACTCCATATATCCACTTTAAAAGATAATTTTATGGCTCGAGCCAAAATTGAAGCGCATACAAAGCTCAAGTGGCACACACAATAAGAAACAGTGTGAATTAAACCTCTACCATTGAAAATTTATTTTAGGCCACAAAAGTTTTAAATCAAGCTGATATTTTTGTTTTTCATTCATACATGTCTACCTGATCTTACGAATAGGTTGGATGACAATGAACATTATTGTGGGCCCTATGAGGGTTTCATTCATCCACTAAGATGTTCCTAAGGTAACAATGCACCCATTTTCTACGAAGAGTTGAGGCAGGAGCCTATACAACAAAAGCTCTGTAGGGCCTGTTATGGGAATTTGTCTCGAGCCAAGTTGTAGGTCGTTCCTCGGGAGGATGAGCTCTATACCAACCACTCTGTTGCTACGTAGACTGCTTTGGCTTTGACGGGCCCAGACGCCTAAAAAGCCATAATTTTGCATGACCTGACCGACTGCCCGAGGTGTGAGACGACGGTACCGATTTCCCACTATACAGAACAGCTTGGGATGGGACCTCGGGCAGGCCCTCCGGCTCGGCTTTAGATGGTGGGGACCAGTGGGCACCCGTTGAGTAGGGGCTCCATAAATGCTCTAACAGATAGCATGGCGCCCACACCTGCCCCCATAAATGTGGTAAGGGGTGGTGCATGGCGGCACTCACCACGATCGTTCCACGCCTTGGTATGAGCTATGTCACTCGTCTTGTCATGTCTAATGAGGGAGTTAGTGAAGACCTCTGACCACTTGCCCTGTCTCATCCGACCATAGAGTTGGTGGAAGCCCATCACCTGCTCAGCTTGTCCCATCAGGCCAGTGAGGAGTGGGAGACCCCTTACCTATAAATAACTCCACTCCATATATCCACTTTAAAAGATAATTTTATGGCTCGAGCCAAAATTGAAGCGTATACAAAGCTCAAGTGGCACACACAATAAGAAACAGTGTGAATTAAACCTCTACCATTGAAAAATTATTGTAGGCCACAAAAGTTTTAAATCAAGCTGATATTTTTGTTTTTCATTCATACATGTCTACCTAATCTTACGAATAGGTTGGATGACAAATGAACATTATTGTGGGCCCTATGAGGGTTTCAGTGGTGGAAATCATTATTCCCATTGTTTCAAGTGGCATAGTCCACCCAAGTTTTGCATATGCTTCAATTTTGGGCCGATGCTGAGTTCTCTACTTATTGGCCATGTCAGTAGAATAACCTAATTTGAATTGTTTCGATATATTTAAAATGACCTTCATAGAGGCTAAATCGGTCATCACGTCAGCTCTCTTCCTACCATTGTCGGCCATCTTGCGCCCAACGTCAATGTGTAAGCCTGAGGACCTGTACTTGGACCTGTGAGCCCATAAGTTTTCCTTGTAACCTGAGGTGAGTTGGGATTTACCCACAACATATTCTGTTCATCCTTTTTAAGGCATGAGTAAAAAAAGAAGGCATATGTCTAAAGCTGAAGTGGACCATACCATAGGAAACGTTTAAAAACCCCTAGGGGCTATTGAAGTTTTGGATCAGATCAAGCTGATGTTTGTGTTTTTCTTTTTCTAGGTTTGTTTGTGTTTTTTATTTTTAAACAGGATGGATTGCAAATAAACAACACGTTGGGAATTCGGAAAGCCCCAACAGTGGACATCATTTTCACCGCTTTTTCCCATGGACCGGTCGACTTAAGCCTTTGACCCCTCTCATTTTTTGGGTTAACGACTGATGGGGGTAGTACCCAATCCGCGCCGGATAGATTATCCCTACTTTGATACATGTCCTCCAAATCAGATCGATTGGATGGTCCTGACGCTTGATTAACATACATCCCTTTGTTGATTTGGACATTGGCTACTTTTTCATTTTAGGTGTCATTGTACATCGCTTCGTGCGGGCCGTCCCACCTGAGTTTAGATCAGGATGATTCCTAATAAGTACAGTAAACATGAGGAGGCCCACCAGATGCATGGTTTGGATTACACATAAATACCACGCGTGGGCCCCACACAGCTCGAACGTATGGGAAATTACCATCCGTTTTGAACGTCTCTGATTATTCATTCTGCTTATCTTCTGGATCCGGATCCGGATCCAGCCCACGGATCCTAGGTAGCACTATTACGGGCTTAGGGCCCGGCCCACTTTCGCCCAAACTCCCGACTCTGGCCAGTGTTGAGATTGCAGCAGCTAAAAAACACGAAGGAGAGGGAACGTAGAAGCCTCTCCAAGCTCATCGCAGCCGATCCTTGCTCGTTTTCTCATCTAGGGCAAGATCTCGGTCTCAAATGTAAGTCTCTATCCTCTCATTCCATCGATTTCTCGATTCAATCTCTTAAACGAACTGTATTTCCATGAATTCTGTTTTTATTTTGCTGTCCTAGGGTTTCGTTCAGTCGAATTCTCGACGTTTTTCGGTTTCGATTCGTTTCTTTATTTCATTTTCTTTAAAAAAAAAAAAAGTCGCTGAGAGTGTAGAATTCGTTTGATCTGTTCTCTGAATTCTGAGGATTTGGTGGATATCTGATGGCTGATGTATATGCTTAGATCGGAACCGATCCGAAATTCCTTTGGATGTGATTCCGTTCTTCAACTGAATCATGGGTAGTAGTGAGACAGATACACCGGCAAAGGCATCGAAGACAACGATGGCGACGACAGCAGCATCTGTGGCACAGGTCTATCTATGCAGGAGAATAATAGGGTTCCGGATGCATCAGGATACATATTTCGTGTTCTAATGCAAATATTGCATACAAGTAGGGCGGGCGATCCAGTGATCCGGTCTGTTGATCTGATGGATCCCTCTGCCATTGGGGAGAGCCCCCAGATAGCCCTCTGGTGGAAGATTCAAACCCGTCAATTGGTTGTGTAAGAAATAGCGATCTCCTAAAATAAGGCTGAAGAGTGGGTGGCTAGGATCCATGTCAAATCAATGTATCGCTGAACCCTTGGCCGTACATGCATGCGATGGGTGCTTCAGTGCACTATGCGTATTCTGATGCATGGGGATCTTATGATTTCTTAGTTCCGTGACTGTTGCTTGCTTTACGCATTTGTGTATTTCTGTGTTGGGTTCATGAAGATTTGCTATTGTTCAGGAGCAGGCTCCCACAACTAGTGCTGCAACGGCTTATCCTGACTGGGCTGGATTTCAGGTGCTTGTTGCAAAAGCTTAATTTGTTTGTGGTGTTTGGAGAAACATTGGATCGCGTATAGGGTTTTCCATTTTCTTTTATAATTGCTTTAAGTATTTGTGTGAACTGGGTATGTTTCTTATACTCTCTATAACAGGCATATTCCCCTGTTCCACCACCTGGGTTCTTTCATTCATCAGTGGCATCAAGCCCCCAAGCTCATCATCCTTACATGTGGGGAGCTCAGGTACACCTCATTTTGTATGGTTATCTATTAATCTTTAAAAGACTTCATATTTGATTCCATCTATAAATCTATTTTCTTCCTTGAGAGTTCCAAGTATCAATAAGAATTCTAGTTCTTATCCTTCATATGTTATGGTATGAATATACTATACCAATTCGTTATGTATGGATAATGAGATTCCGTTGATACAAAGCCAATTCCAATAGACTTATTGAACAATCCCATTGGCATGCATGCGATAGGAATTGAGAGTATGAATTTACCAATTATGAGTTGGGTGCTTTAACCATTCAGCCATGGATGCTCAATAGGGATCATCATGCATCGGGAATGACTAAATTCCAATTGAAGTGAAATCTTTAGGAGGAATCAGTGAAACACTATCAATTCAATCTGGATGTTCAAATTGAAAGAGACCAAGAATTATCATTATTTCTTAGATTCATGGTCTAAATTCAATTTAGTGGTGGATCTTTCACTTAATTTTTTGAGTTTTTGTCATGCGACCGCCTAAGTTTTGGGTCATTGTCAAAAACCCGCTTGCTTTTAAACTCTTTCCAAGCACCTGCACAACATTTCAAAAAATGGTCGAAAACTAGGGATTGTACGCCATGAGTTTTGCTTGTTTGTTTGTGGGGTGGGTTCAGTGTTAGCCGCTGTCTTCTCCCTCCTTCCTTTCGTCCCTGTTTCTTTGTCTTTTTTCCTTTTTCCTTTTTTTTTTTTTTGAGTCTTGTAGTGTTTCTGGTAATCTTACTGCCTTTCAATAAAATGCTTATCTTTCAAAAAAAAAAAAAAAAAAACCTACTTGGTTTGACTTTAACTAACAAATTGTTAACGACTTGTGCCATTGTGTTATAAAAAGACTATTCTACCCCTTCTTTTGAAATGAATTCAACTGGTATGTCCTATCTGTGACGGATGCGGAATCCACTGTACGTGTGACAATGCCATGAGCCCCATAGTGATGTCTTTGTTTGATCCACACCGTCCATCATTCATGGATAATTTTTTTAGGGTATGAGCTAGAAAATGAGGAAGATCCAAATATCAGATGGACTGCAAAACAGGAAAATAGTGCAATTGAATGGCTACCATTAAAAACTGCATGGGGCCCACGGTAATATTTATTTGCCATACAACCTGTTGATTAGGTCACACAGACCTAGATGAAGGGAAAACACAAACATCAGCTTGATCCAAAGCAGAGTGACCTAAAAAAATTAGTACACCGAGCCCTAGAAACTTTGTAACGATCAGCGTTCAATCACCAATATTTTCTCTGATGTGGTCCATTTGAGATTTAGATCTGCCTCATGTTTGGGCTCATCCCCTAAAATAATGATCCAAAATGGATGGACGGTGTGGACACATAAACCATGGTGGGGCCCACAGATTTTGCAACCAACTCAGGATTACAACTGCTTCCTTAGGATTGCAATCAGCGTACGTGTTCGCCCCATCAAAATTTGAGTTGCCCCACCATGATATGTATGTCAAATTCACCTGGCCCACCACTTTGTCACCCCATGTTAGGCCTAAGGACCAAATTTACTGTCAATTCGTGATTCTAGTGCAACACACAATTGAAAAGAATACAGGGCAACACTCACTGTCAAAATCGTTTCCATTAGTGTAGCCCACCTAAATTACATTTGGGCCTGATTTTTTATCCTTATGTATAAATCTTAGTGGCTTACCTCATGGTTAAATTGGATTTTGTATAATCATCATGGTGGGCCACATAAAAATCAAGGGTGGCGTCTCAATTCCAATGATTTACCATTTGTATGGCCACTAAATCAAGGACCAATCTGATTTTTGTGATGTACGGTTAATTTGAGATGGTTCACCGAGTGGTTGGAGTGGATTTGGCATGGACATCAAGACGTGGCCCACCTGAGAGCCACTTTTCTTTTGATTCCGATTGTAGATTTTACAATAGTGTTCATTAACCACAGGATCGGATTAGGCGCGGCATGGGACTCACCCAACACAGTGCGGCCCACCTTGATGTGTGTATTGTAAATCCACACCGTCCATCTGTTTTGCCATCATTTTAGGGCATGAGCCCAAAAGTGAAGCAGATCGAAATCTCAGGGGGACCACACCTCAAGAGATAGTAGTGAATGACCATTAAAACTTCTTGTGGGCCACAAAGGCTTTTGATCAAGATGATATTTGTTTATTCCCTTTGCCCACTTCTGTGTGACCTTATCAACAAGTTATGGAAGAATAAATATTATGGTGGGCCCTAGGAATAATGGTGGGAATTCAATCACCATTGTTTTGGGTGATTTACCTTTGTGACTGAGAGAGGGCTTGTGGCAAGAGAGTGGCGAGGGAGAGGCGGTGAGTTTTT
Organism: Liriodendron chinense; assembly: GCA_003013855.2. Lineage (NCBI taxonomy): Eukaryota > Viridiplantae > Streptophyta > Magnoliopsida > Magnoliales > Magnoliaceae > Liriodendron > Liriodendron chinense. The sequence continues at coordinate 3,323,227 of PVNU02000637.1, read as the reverse complement.
TTGAGAGAATGATTTGAGAGTCCCTGAGATGAATGGGTATTTTGGACATTTAGAAAAATATAGTATATTGTACTTAACGGTGGAAGACGGCAGGCGCCAGAATGACTAACGGTGAAAATGTTGAGCAACTATTTGGAAAGAGTTTAAAAGCAAGCGGGTTTTTTACAATAGCCCAAAACTTAGGCCCCCGCATGACAAAAACTCTAATTTTTTTTACACCAAGAACGTTTTATGAAACTCTAACCCCCGAATTTGTAGTATACTACTTTCACGTGATTCATTGGGTTCAACAAGCAAATTTCTTTAGTAAACGTCATTATTGTTTCAACCATTGAACTTGATCTGGAACCACTAGCACCCGAGCTATCATAGTCGTAATAAGCGGATCCCCATCTAGTTCCCTTTGCTCCATACATTGTAGCAGCCTTCTCATTGAAATTGCTCTTTTTTTTTTGTTGTACCTTGGGTGGTTGATCCTAGAGTTGCTAAACAAAGAGAGTTCACCTAGGCAATTAGGAAGTTCTCCTCTTTCTGATCGGGTTTGACTTCTATTTCTCGTGTAGCAGCGTCGAACATTAGTACATGCATTAGGGGAGAAGACTAGATCCTCTTCGACCCACTAGCTGTCAAATTCCCCCCTACTGGCTACAAATGATCGACTATCTATTCCATCTCCGTAACCCGCGACTAACATGGTATTAAAAAACGGTTACGTAACGGTCGTTATATAATAGTAACGGTAGGACCGGTTATGCAATACAAGCCCATAACTCTCGTTTTGAAAATGGCATGTAACGGGCCGATACAATTATTATTATTTTTTCTTTATAAACAATTTTTCTAACCATTATGTCTTTCAAAAAAAAAAAAAAACCATTATAAGGCCACAACACCCATTTTCAAGGTATAAAAAATGGTTACGTGACGGAAACAACACATGCGCTAAATCAGTGTTTTTCATCTCTTTTTCTATTTTTATTTTTGGTAAATTTGGGTCATTTTTGGGATGAATAGTGATAAGATTTTTTTCCTCAAAAACTTTGAGGGAAATAGTGTCAAGTGGTTAGGGGATGCGCATTGGTGGGATGGGTTTCACAGATTGCACGAATTTCAGGTTGTTTTGGGGGCATTAGAGTGGTCCCAAATCTGTCAGATACTATTCATTCAACTTTTAAATTTTTTTTCCTTCAAATTTCTTGAGGGAAATGACGTCAATGGTTACAGATATGCAATGGTGGGACGAATCCCACAGATTGCATGAATTTCAACCCAGGGCATTTGGATGGTTATATAAATACCAATATATGATTGTCTCTAAAAAAAAACACAAACATATAATTGTCTTAGCATTAGATTCATTCTCATTTAATCTTATTTGTATTAAATCATTGATATTAGATATTTAGAAAATTAATATAGGAGCTTTGAAGTCAATCAAAGCCACTCAGATTAATAATATCATCAGGCAGCCCGAGACAACATTCTTCCAAAGAATGGTCCATTACACCATCATAAACATGTTCAAAACCAGAAAAAATGCATATTTGGAAACCTCTCTCTCTCTCTCTCTCTCTCTCTCTCTCAATGTTTTTTCCTAAAAAAAATCATGTAAAAGCTCAACAGCCGGTTGTTACTGTTATTAAATACCTTGGTTACAGATTGTATCATAATAGCCATAAGATTGGTCATTACAGCCATCATTATTGTTATTGAATACCCAAATAGCAAGGGTGTATCACTAGATTGGATCTCTCTGGGGAGAAAGAAGAAGAAAAAGAGACTTCGATGGGGTTTTCCATTCCTACCACCTACCCCCCAAACGGGCTCATAGGTTTAGGCTTCATATTCACCACTCGACTATCCATCTATGCTATGCTTGGATATGAAGCTAGGGATATCCTTCGTTGGCTCGTTCTTCATTTCTGATTATCATATTGATTGGATGACTATGTCTAACATAGAATCATACCTGATTCTTATGGTGGTTGGTTTGGTCTTACTCGGCTATGGACTTGATTTGGGACTTTTTTGGAGGGCAGCAATGATTTGAATTCGTCCTGTTCATTTTTGTTTGCTCTCTATCTTCTTCTTCTTCTTCTTCTTTTTTTTTGGTGGGGGGGGGGGGGGGGGGGGTCATTTTGCAATCACTAGTTCCTCTGATATATTTTCATTGCAGCAATTTATGCCTCCATATGGGACCCCACCACATCCGTATGTTGCGATGTATCCTCATGGCGGGTTATATGCTCATCCATCCATCCCACCGGTATTTTTCTTGTTAATACCTGTGATCATATCGTCTGGAATTTCTCACTGTGATCATAAGACAATTCCATGCCCCATTCCTGTAGTTTTGGATGCTACTAACTATTTGGTGTGATTTTCTAAACTTTGAATCAGGGGTCTCATCCATTCAGTCCATATGCTATGCCTTCACCAAATGGCAACACCGAGGCTTCTGTTAGTTACATGCTTAAACCATCTTTTATTTATTTGTTTGTTTGTTTTTGGTTAGGCATGCTATACGTGTGGTATGATAGATATGTGCAATGCTGTTTGTATAAATGGATCATGAGACATTTTTCCTTAGGGCATGGAAATGGATGGTAAATTATCTGAAGGTAAGGAAAAGGGATCCATGAAGAGATCAAAAGGAAGTTTAGGCAGCTTGAATATGCTTATGGGCAAGGATAACAATGAGCCGGGTAAAACATCTGGAGCATCTGTGAATGGATTTGTCTCCCAAAGGTATTATTGATATTCAGGAGATTATTTCGTCGTCATGATTTATTTAAGATGTTTTGGCACCCATTCAATTGCATACTGACTACAGCTGGTAATTGAAACAAAACCTGGGATATGTAGTGGTGACAGTGCAAGTGAAGGTTCAAGTGAAGGAAGTGATGCCAACTCTCAGAACGTAAGTACTATGGCAACTTTGGTTTTCTGGTTTAATGAGCTGATATCAACACATTCACATGATTATGACCCAGGAACAAACATAACAGGAACCTATATTTGTTTAGCAGTTGATAGCTTAGCCTTGAGCTGATTTTCTGGAACAACAATTGTGATATTCATCTAACAGTGTTGCCTCTGGAGTTGTTGGGGAATATGAAATTATATTGCAGCGATCAACTGTAATGATATATACATACACACAGCAAGATACCTGTATATAAGGAATTTATGGTAGAATATACCTAGATGATTGGCATTTCCCAATTATTCCTGTTCTTCTGTTTAATTATAAAATAATCACTAAATTCAATTTAGCCTCATAGAATTGTGGTTACATGCATTTGTTACACATCAGAAAGAACAAGCCTTAGTTTGCTCACCTAAACTTATTTGTCTCTTTTTTTTTTTTTTTTTTTCTGCTTCCTTTATGAAAGTTTTCTCCTTCAGTAAAAGATGAGTGCATGTATGACTTTGTGAGTCCAATGCCTTCTTAGAAATGTGATTTTAGTTGGAGCATGCATAAAGCATCATTGTCGCTGTTTTGGATGTAAACACTACCCAGACATTTCATATTCATAATTTCCACTCATCCTGTGCAGGACACACAACAGAAGGCAAGTGGTGGGAAAGATTCTTTGGAAGGTAGATTTATCAAAAATGTTCTTCCCTGTCATTACATGGACATTTTTTTTCAATATTGAGCAGGGTACCATAATCTATGAATTGCAGCTGAGGAGTCTAAGAATGGGAGTTCCGTCCGTGGTCCTCAGAATGGTGTGGCTCGCAGTCCATCACAAACAATGTTGAATCAAACAATGCCTGTCCTGCCAATGGCAACACTTGGTGGTCCAGGAGGTGTTGCTGGTCCTACGACAAACTTAAATATTGGGATGGACTATTGGGCTGGACCAACTGCATCGTCTATGTCTTTGCTGCGTGGGAAAGTTCCCACTGCACCAGCTGGGGGTACAATGGTTCCTACTGGTCTTGTTGGACCCCGTGAGCCATCGGAGCTTCTGCTACAGGTTTCTATTAATACTTTTCTAAAATTTTAAATTTATAATTGCTCATTCTTATTTTGTCTCTGTATATGATTTAGAAGAATAGATTTGAAATTAGTTTTTTCAAAGTTTAGAATGATTAATTTGGGTTTGAATCAAAATATTCTGAAGAAATGATACAGCTTATTGTTTACACTTCATTACTAAGATTCTTCAACTTTTAGGATCTTTTTTTTTTCGGTTCCTGTTCTTCCAGGAAACTGAATCTTTGAGCTCCGAACTGAGCTTCATTACCCTGTACCTGAATTTCGTTCTTTGGAAGTTTACAGCCAACACCATGCACTACAAACTGTTGATATAACTTCCTAAACTTAAATTTATCGTGTAATTTACATTTCCCACCCGCTCTATGCTGGGAAAGTGTTTTTTACTTGGATGTTTCTAAAGTGTCAGCCTTATCTTTCCTATCAAACACGACCGACTTCCTAAACTTACATTTATATTCTCTCCCTCCAGTCCCCTGATCTGTTAGAACACATCTTCTGGCATTGTTGAAATCCCGATTCTTGATATTTGATAAGCGGCTTTTTTTGTGTTTCAGGTTTCATTGTAATATTTTTAGGGGTTTTGAAGCTAGTGCTTTAGGTTGTCTTTTTTCTTTTGTTTTCCCATCAGTAGGTTAGGACTGTTATCATTATGCTGCATAAGCTTCGATCAGTGATGATGCAATTACATTCTTCTGATTCTATTGAATATGTAGCATGACTTATTTTTCAATTTCAGGATGAAAGAGAACTGAAAAGACAAAGAAGAAAGCAATCAAACAGAGAATCAGCACGTAGGTCCAGATTGCGCAAGCAGGTATCAAACATTCTTCTCAAGGAATCTCCCTTCCAGACATGTAGAGGCGTGAATGGGCCAGCCTGGTCCATCAGGTTTTTGGCTCTTGGCCCAATATGGGTCAGAATCGGGCCTGTAATAGAGGCCCATGAGTCGGGTATGGGCCTGATTTGAAGCGTGGTTAGTCATTGGTCAGTGCTGGCCCTAAGGTTTGCAAAATTTTCCTTTGGAAGGATTTTTTTTATTATATATTTTATAGCTGGCCCTGAGGTTTACAAAATTTTCTATGAATGCCCAAACTGAACCCAAGAAAAGGCCTGTTTATGATGTTAATGGGCAAGCTTGGGCCTGGAATCAGAGACCCAATTACTAAACAGCCCAGACTCGGGCCTAACTTTTAGGCCTGATTTATAATCAGGTCAGGTTTCGGCTGATCCTGACCTGGCCCATGGCTTCCCCCACATACATTTATATCCTGCACCACTTGTCCCTTATGGGGTTATGCAGTGCCTATGTTTGAAAACTAAAAAAAAAAGGTTCAAACTTGACTCAGCTAAGTCAACTCTATCAGATTTCATCAAGACTTGAAAAGAACTGCTTCGATCATGACCGGTTCAAGACTTGGTTGACTTGGGTGAGTTGACTTACAAAATTTGGAAAAACTTGACTAAACCTGCCAAGACTCGAAAATATTTTATAATTTTTAAATATTAAAATTTAGCAAGTCTAGGTGTTCAAGACCCGAAAAAACTTGACCAAATTAATCAATCACTGAGTTCCTCAGTTTTAAAACTATGTTTAGGTAATACTTTTGAATGGTTATGGGTTCAGGCAGAGTGTGAAGAGCTGGCCCAGCGTGTTGAAGTTCTGAAAGAGGAAAACACTGCTCTCAGATCAGAAGCAAGTTGCATGAGGAATGAGTATGAACAGCTTGTTGCACAGAATACCTCTCTCAAGGTGACATGTGCTTCTTGGTTCATCATACATTTGTGTGCTTATCAGCAATGTGCCAGTGAATTTTAGTAACCATGGGATTTTGCAGGAGAGACTAGGGGAAATTCCTAGAGGGCACAAAGATTCAAGATCTGACATGAATAACCAGCATCCCAACCATGGCAATCATCGCAGAAACCTGGAATCTGGCATGCAAGCAGGGGAAACAGAGCTTGAGCAGAGTGGTCACTGAGACCAAGCCTGCTTCAGATAAATTTCCTTGAGCATAACCTAGCCAATTATCTTTGTGGGAGCCACTACTTAAACACTCTTTTTTGACACATGCATACTTTCTTTCTACTGCTGGTAATAGAATAGTGTGAACTTGTTCTACTGTATTTCCAAAAGTTGGAAATGGGGTGCATGTATCCAAAAGGCAAAGGGTGTAAATATCAATTCCCTATCTGCATATCCTTTTGTAGCATGTTGGTAACAATTAAAATCCGTTGCAGTTGATTGTTGCTAGGTTGCGGTGTCATCAGTGCTTACCTCCCTAGTTATGGGTTCGGTTAACTACACATCTGTCATTATTGTTTCAACTGATCTTTAACAGTCGAAGCTCAGGCCGGAGATGTAGGATCGGAACCCTGTCTTACACATTTTTATTGCAGTAAGGATGATCGTGATTTTATCTCATCTTCCCTTCTATGTAAGACTTAGTGGTTTATGCAATGTAAACTAAGAAGAGAATCATTATTAAGCATTATGCAATGTAAACTAAGGAGAGATCATTACAAAGGATTCTGTATTCCATGAAGTTCTATATACATGATACTATTAAGAGTCTTTATATGTGGTGTATGCATATTGATGAACAGCAAAACCATTTGAAGCTCTTTCCAGGGAACTGTGCCATGTATCATATCATGAGAATGCAACAAAGCTACTTGTATGGCTTCATAGAGCTTACTGTGTATTGCATTAGAGTTTCCCTTAAATTCATTCTCCTAATTTGAAGCATTGCATGAGCATGAAATACTCTGTCATCCATTTTACTGATTAGAATCTTAAGTTGTCAACTTTGTACTTAATGAATTTGAAGACTGCACAAACATGAAAAGCTCTTATGCCAGTTCTTAGAGATGCAAAACTACATATCCATGAAGTTATTTTCAGTTAATGATGGAAATGAATCAGATGTTTTAGTTCTGAAACAATTATTTCTGTGTATTATCTTATATATAAATATCAGGTTTTGGTATTTTGGAGGTACTCATTACCTGGCAAAGGTAACCACGAGACCACAAAATTTCTCATGTGACTTTTACATGGGTATTATTTTGCCTGATCTACATGTTGGTTGCAGCAACTAGACAAACATGAGAGTTCAAATGAAGAAATAGATCCTGCCAGACAGACAGACGGTACTGAACCTTGATATCAGGGCATGAGATTTTCTTGCATAATGCTGTGATCGTGTTGAATCATCAGGTACCAAAACTGTTCAGAATTTTCTTATTTTGTTATTACCATTTCTAGAGTGTGATTTTCCACCTAGAATAAGGATTACTAAATATAAGTAGTAGATTTAATGGGTGGCTTTAAAGCTCCAAGCTAGGGCAATGTTAGTTTTGTGAACTGATATCCTGATCTAGTTTGACAGACTCAGATGCAAATGATAATGGTCAACCATGTAGTTCTCCAGGCCTCAATTCAACCAGACAACTGGGATAGAGATGCAAACAGCTACAGCAGATTATTGCCACACTTTGCAGATCTGCACTCTGCTAAATCTGAAATTCTATCAACGACAGTATCAAACAAGATGTTATCGTGCTGAATAGTCCTCCATGAAGCAGAGCAGTTGAACCAGATTTTTGTGGCCTGCGATTTAAATCAACTGGTGGCGGGGTAACTACAGGCGTCAGATTTAGGTGACCTGGTGGAGGTGGAAAATTTGCGAGGGAGCTTCTGGCGCAGCTGCAATCTGAGGACTTGAAGAAAAGCAGGTGGGTGATGGAATGGTTCTGTTAATTTGAGGCACTGCCGGCCATAGCACCCCATTTATGCCATGGCATCTGATTGAAGATTCCTTCATGCAGATGTTTGGGCTGATAACCCGTACATTGTTGAGGTAAAAGCTTCTCCTGCCATTGTTCGAGATTCTGAGCATGAAACCTGGCTTGCGAGTAGGAATTATGGATCCGGTTGGGAAATGCTCAAGGTGATCAAAGAGCAGTGGTGAAGGGATGGAATGATGCAACAGGAAGTCGAGAACTCCATTCTCAGGCACTGCTACCTTTGACAGCATCCGATCGTGGGGCATCAGGAAGGTGACATTTGCTGGTATTCTGTCCTGCAGCATATTAATCAGTGTCACAAAGGTGAAATAGTCAGCCCTCCGCATCTCTTTGATCGCGACGAGAAGATCGTCATTTTGTAGGCACCCATCGATTGCCAACACTGATAAGATCAGGCCCGCCAGCAGGATCACTGTCAGTTGTGTTGCCATTAATGATTTCATGACGCCCTTATGATCCCTGATTTGTGCTTCTTATCAGCAGCTCAGGTTACCTTTAAATCCTGATATTTTATAGGGTTGCATGCTCACATGCTTCTTTGCTGCTTCAACAACTAAGGTCACGCACGCTGCATGTTCGGGGTCTCTTATGGCAAGGATTTAATTTGTGAGTTGAGAAGTCGCAGTAAGTAGCAGTTAAGGATTTCTCATTTAAATTTCAATTTTATAACAATTTTATTTCAGAAGCTCCAATGCTAACTGCTACTGAATTTTCTTTCTTTTCTTCTCTGGTAGAAATGTATCTGGTTTTTTCTAGTTGCGAAGTAGGCCACGGGATCAACTCTTCCTGCTCAGTAGGTCAAACATCATGTTTGCTGCTTGGGATTTTACTTATTTAATGATTAAAAAAAAAAATTGCAACTGTTGGAATTCTCAAGTGTACGATTGTGGTGACCCACTGTCGAGGTTACAGAAATTAACCTGGCAATAAGAAATGTCCACATAGGCAGTGGGACTGGACTCCTCACGTGGGGTTTGAGGGTTCTCTACACAAAACTTGCCAACTTGGCGGACTCTGAATGTGCCCATGCAAACATAGTCGGCTAGTTCACTTATCAGGTGGGCCTCCACCACCCATGTTTGTTGAATATGGACCATTGATGATACTCTCCATCTATTTATCTCATCCACGTGCGTCCCACCTGATGAGTGGGTCGACCTTCTTTTTTTTCTTTTTCTTATTCTTTTTTTTTTTTATAATATTTTTGGGGGGTTGAAAGCATTTTCACTGGGGACCTGGCTAATGAATGGAGCAAATACAGTACACGTGCCCCATTATCATGTTCTAATAAGAAAATCCTTGAAAGTCTCACGTGAACGAGCCCTGCTGGCAGGGCTCATGATAATAGTTTGGAAGACATTTGGCAAACAACATGCAGAGGTCATACAGTTTCTGCTTGTTTCCAATTTTCACCTCATCTCTTTTTAGGGCTAGACTCCTATGATAGCTGACTACCATTTAAAATGGTGTCCGACTCATCCTCCACAGATGGCACTTGCGCCCAGCTATCCTCACCATACAAATTGTGGGGCACATTCTTGATAGAGCTTATTGCTAACATTACACTGACCAAGCAATCTTAATTCTTAACCATACAATTGATGGTTAGCTCATATTTGTGGACCCTGTATATGATCTTCATTTACCATCATAGGAGAATGACCAACTGATAATCACACTTGCGGACGTCCATACACATAGCGGTGGGGCCCACATAAGTAAGAGCTCATAGCAATATTGAGAGAATAGATGATACAGTCTTGAGTGCTCCCATGAGGTCGACCACAATATTGAGAGTAGATGATACAGCTAAAAGAGTATGCGGTTTTGTTTTGTTTTTTGGTTTTTTTTTTTTTTTTTCATGCAAGGCACCCACTCAGTTAGTTACACGGTACACCTACCCACGGGTGGGTTAGTGTGTCTTCTTAGCACTTGAACCTGAGACCTGTTGTGAAATGCCTATGCGTCTACCAGCTGGGCTAGCAGCCGAGAGACACTGTTTATTTTTAGCTTCATAAGATGACTTTATTACTTCTCTCTCACCGTCTATGTCAAAGGAGGCTCTCTCTCATGGTCCATATCAAAGGAGGCCCCACATGGTGGATTGTCCAAATTGAAGGTGCGCCTCACATGGTGGACGGTCTACATAAAAGGTGAGCCCCTCATGATGGATGACCCCATAATAATGTGGGCCCACATATGGATGATCAACATCAAAGGTCAGCCTATAATGATAGAAAGCCTGCATCCAAAGTGGGCTAGTGCGATGGACAACCAACTTCAAAGGTGGAGCCTACATGATGGACGGTCCACATCAAAGGTGGGCTCCACATGATAGGAGGTGGACATTGAAGCTGGGCCCCACATGATGGATGGACAATATTAAGGTGGCCTCACACGATGGATGATACACATCAAAGGTCGGCCCCTAATGATGAATAACCCACATCCAAGGCAATCCACATTGAAGGTGGGCCCAAATGATGGATAGTCCACATCAAAGCTGGGCTCCACATGATGGGCAATTAATAATGGTGAGCTCCACATTATGGATGATTGACATCAAGGTGAGACCCACGAGATGGATGATCCACATCAAAGGTCGGCCTTAATTATAGTGGCCCATATCCACGGCGGGCCCTACATGATCAATGGCCCAAATAAGAGGCAGGGCACACATGATGAACCGTCCACATCAAAGGTGGGTTCCACATGATGGGTGATGGATATTGAAGGTGGGCCCCGCATGATGCACAATAACATTAATGGGACCCCAACTTGATGGATGACCAATGTTAAAGGTGGGCCCTACATAATGAATGGTGAATATTAAAGGTTAGGCCATAGTAATGACTGACCCACATCCAAGGTGGACCCCATATAATAGACGGCCCACATCAAAGGTGGGGCCAATGAGGTGTTCCACACCTAAAAGTTTTTTGAGCAAAATCCCAATTTGAATTTTGCTTTTGCATGTACTTTCACAAATCCCATCTAAATCCCCCACTGGCAACCAACTTGACAAATGATTGGTTTTCGTTGAGTCAACCAAAAATGCAAATGTGAAAACCCCTTTTCACATAAGTACACCCAAACGGTCCCTAAACTTAGTATTTATAGAAAATTTGCTAATTCCTAATTTCGTAGTAATTAACTACCTTTCTGGCTCTGGATCTGGTCCAGGCCTGTGTTGGGTTTGTTTTAGGATCCAAATTGGACCTATTTAAAAATCTGGCCAGGTGAGTGTCCTAACCTATCATTTCCCCTGCCTCTTGTATGGTGGAGGGACTCTTGTATGGTGGAGGGCAGTCCCTATCATATTATGGTTGAGCCAGCTCTATCATATCATTACCAGCCTTCGGAGGTCTGGACCGAAGATCAGCAGTAGAAATTACTTTGTTTGGGTATTTTGGGTTCGTGAAGTGTGAAATAAAGTTTAAAGCTGGGGCGATATTGCAGTAAGCCTGCATCTCAATTTACATTTCTACAGATGGGACAGCTGGGATTGATCAATCAGTCTGATTTTGGACCATAAATTGGAGCCCAGCAGATGTACGGTTCACCAAGGGCAGGGTCTAAACTGAGGAAAGGTGGGTCCAATCTTTCTCTAGTGAGAGCATGCCAGTGAGTTTACGGAACTTCACATCCAACTAGTTCAAAAATGCATGTGGTTTTTCAAGTAGATGATAGGCCCATTTCGGGCAATCCAAAGAGGGCCATGGCTTGCATTGGCTGCTGAAGAAATACAAATAAAATTGTTTCTACTTCCCCAAAGAAAATATATGGCCAGGAAAACACACATCAGGGTTGTAGGAATGCCCCATTCTTTTCAGCTGTTAAATAAAAGGGAGCTGCTTCGGTAGATATTGTCAGTGGGAATATAGTGAGTTTCAAGATTTGAATATTCAAATAATTATTTTCAGATGTGCATCAAGATTCCCGCCTGCCATTTATGGATGGTGGGAGATAATAGTGCAGTGGCTCTTGCTAAATATCGGCAAACATGAGCACCAGCAGATTCAGTATACCTGATGTAGATATGCATTGGGCTTTCCTCATTACAAGAAAAACCTCTGATCTGAATAAAAGTTGGGACCGTTGGAAAGGTTGCCCTTTGGCATCATCAGAAGACCACCAAATAAAGCATCAACTCCCTGCACAAACCAAGGCAAAGTACATTGAGCTTGGATGCTTCAACTAATACCAATAAAAAAAATATTTAAAAACACCCACAATATAATGAGATTAGTGATCAAACCCAAGAAAATGCCCAGTCATCTTAGGGGCCCCGCATGATCGATGTGAAACACCCTCCCAGAATGGAAAATCCAAACTCCTTTGATCAGTGGACTACAGAAAACCAGTCAAGGAAATAACACAACAATAGCCTGGAAAAAAGAAAAGGCCAAGGATGGAATGAGTAGGGTCTTCCAATATGGAAGATTTTTTGGGGTGCTCCCCTATCCAGATATGGCCCATCAGATCAACAGTTCTCAATATCAATCAATGAACCATGTGCTCCACTTGTATGGATTGGCGCCTCGTGATAGCATACACGTCCTGATGCATCAGCACCTTATAATTCCTCCAAAATGGTCAATCTTTTACATGCTATAGAATGAATCAAATCAATCATTAGATGAAGCATCCTCAATCTCGGGTAATATTCTCCAAAAGATAAGAATACTGAAATAAATATTAGCTTGGGGTCGAAACTGGATGATTCTTCAACTGCTATGAAAAACAGCCAAACACAGAAAATTGGAAGCAAGATAGCACTGAACAAAAAGCCGTGCACTTTCACGTTGGGACCGGAACCTTCCTCCAAGATCGTATAAAGCTTCATACTAGAGTTTGTGTGCAAGCGACTTTCTTCGCCCCCCCTAAATGACGAAAGAAAATTCTTTTAGCCAACTCCAAGCTTTTGATGATTTTAAATAAGAGAAATGCTCTAGTGCTCATAGAACACTGTAAGTGCTAGTGCTCTTAGTTTCATTGGGACACTTAGTCCCATCCATTGATCTCGACACTTAGTTTCATCAGGACACTTTCCATTGATCTAGACTGTTCATCAGGTCCAACACACATTTCATGCATTGCCGTGGAAACATCACACTGATCTCATGTTTCTAAAGAATCACTTTTGTTAGACAATCGTGACCATCCTACCCATGACTTGGAAAAAGGATGGCTGTAGAAAATAAGACCAAATCAAGGATGGATAAGATCATTGCATCGGTGTGATGTTTGCATGGTAGCCCATGAAATGTGTTCATAACTCAATGTACAGTTCAGATCAATTGATTGGACTGTCCAAGGGAACCGATGCAACTAGGAGCACTGTAACTTATGGTTCTCTGAGAGCACTGGGGCATTTCTCTTTTAATAATACATAACTATGATGACAAAAATCAACTTCGAGTAAAAACCCCACAGCTTATTAACATGAAAATAATACCACATTGCTTGAACTGAAAAGAAAATTCGAAGTAGAAAAACAGAGAAATGTAAAGGGCATTTGGCGAGTTCACTTTTTCTTGGTATGAGTGTCCAATATCCAAACTGCTCATCAGGTGAACCCTGCCATGTAGATGCCCCTGGTAAAAAATCTGGCCTATCTGCCCACAGGGAGGGCCAGTCATGTACATTGAATGTGGACCATGATCAATTACTTTCAACCATTCATTTCTTGGATACACACGGCCCAGATAATGAGCAGAATGGCCTGATTTTGTGCCCAGGCATCTCAGTGGGGCCTGCATGATGAGTGGCTTGGATCTTGCATATATGAGCCACATAGCCATGTAAATTCAGATTGTACCAAAAAAGTTCACTCACTCAAGCGCCACTTAGCACCTAGACATTAATGACTAGATCCTTCTTTAGGACATTATGAGCCGATCAGATGCAACTGGTATACAATAACCAAATCACTACTAAAATGATAAGCATGTTTTCTTTGGAGTTTGGAATTAACAAATAGGAAAAAAGATTAGTAGTCTACAAGAACTATAGTCCTCTTATTATTATTATTATTATTATGAAAGGTAAGAACTATAGTCCTCTCATCATCAAGTTTTATGACTAGTACCGTGTGACTCGTTTGAGCCAACTTGGACTCAGTCGAATCTGATTCAGTTCAAATCTGTGAGTTGGACATCGAAAATAGAGGGTCAATTGGCTTGACTGAGTCACCCCTGAATCAGCCAAGTCACGACTCACTCAGGACCGAATGAGCCGGTCTGAGTTGCCGATCCTTAAAACCATGCTCACCATGCCACTGATGAAATATGTTGTTCCCTGTCATAGCTCAGTAGGCTGCAACATCTATATTCTTAGTCCTCTGACCTGGCCTATATATAGCCAACAGAAAGGACCTTACTGTCACCAATTTTAAGGCAAGTCCCAATCAGGTAAAAAAAAAGAAAAAGAAAAAAGAAGCCATGTTTAGTAGACATCTAAAAATGAGTTCATCTCATTTTAGTTCACCAATTTTAGGGCAAGTACCAATCAGGAAAAAAAAAAAAAAAGAAAGGAAGAAAAAAAGAAAAAGGAAAGAAAGTAAGAGCAATCTTTTGTAGACGTCTAAAAATGAGTACATCTCATTTTAATTAACAGTAATTATGTATTAGAGATACATAATTACTGTTAACTAAAATAAGATGAACTCATTTTTTGCCCATCTACCAAACAGGGCCTAAATATTGGATATCGTTATGAATTAAAACAAGTCCATATATGGTGGTAAAATATAACCAGTGATACACCACAAAGAAATAGTTATGGAGTTTTCCTATAGAAAAATAGTGATTGATCATCTAATTGTCCATTCATTGAATGTTTACATTCATGTCTATGTGAAAAAAGATTAAAAGAAGATAATCTCTGTTTTATGTATTTCACAGTTTTCTTTAAAAGAATTTAAAGAAATAAAGAAAAAGATTAATTTATAAAGCTAACAAAAAGCCTAAAACCTACAATGCCATAGAATATGGAACTTTTTTTGGTTGCAACTTTTAAGTTTGATGGTGTAAGTTGAAGAGAACTTCAAAAAAAGTATGTATAGTTGAGCTTTAAATAGTTGATAATTTCAAAAGATGGGGATAAATATCATTGTCTTTCATCTAAAATAAGTGATTTTTCAAAGGCACATTTCATTGTTTCAAAAAATTCTTACCATTCAAAAAAAAAAAAAAAAAGGACGAATCTTATAGACTTTCTTCATTAGGCAGCTTTATTAATAAGCTACATTTGTTGTGGTACAGAGAGTATAGGCTGCAGAGAATATGACTTGTTACTGACAATGTATAGTGATAATATTGTCATGATATCACCGATCATTGCATTATACGAGTATATGATAAATTCACCAGGGTCCAAATAATACGGCAATATATGGGCAATAGACGGGAAATCTTTGACTGTGTTCACTGCCTGAAAACAGATGGGACCCTCTTATGTTATTTGCGGGTCCTATTTCAGCAACCAATAAGAGCAATAGAAAAGCCACAACATAATTTTCACAATACTGCATAAAAAGTCCAAAATAAAATAAATATAAAACAAACTGCTAGAAGTAGGTGTCATGTCTAGCCTCTAAAGTTGTGAAAAGCAGCAGTTAAAATGAGAACTTTAGGCAAAGATATAGGAAACACACCATAAAGTGCAATGCCAAGCATAGGAGCTAACACCGCCATGAATTTCTCCCTCATATTAAGAGGACACATCTCTGCATTTACATCCAGTCGCATGTACATATTGAACTGCTCACTCCGTGCTCCAATCTGAGAATCTAAAAAACACCAGAGAAGATTGAGCATGGAATATCAACAGAAATACTCAAGTGACTCAAATAAGAAATGATGCTAATTATACCAAGGCCTGTTTGGGAACAGGGAATCCAAGGTGGGATCATGGATAACTGTAGTTGTTACTTTTTCCAGCACCGTGCACCTGGGATTCCATTTTTGGGATTCTGTATGTTTTGCAAGAGGAAATTCCAAATTCATTAGACAATGGTCACCTCATATCTTGCGCCGGAGAAAACCCAATACAGATAAGGCTAATAATTACATTGCAGAATCCATTGTTTTCTTTGCAATCCAAATGACATAAAACATCAAATCAACGAAAAATGTTTTCTTTTCTCAGGGATTTCACTGATCCAAAGAGGTCTTAAAGGTTTTTGTGTCAATGGATCAAAGCAAAATCAACCCAATCTCGAAATTAAGAATTCCAAATAGACAGAATAAGCTTCTTATAATCCAACAATAATCAACCAATGGATCCATTAAGTTCAACCTTTTGATGGCAACTCAATCAGTAATCCAGGACGAGCAATCTCGGTGATGTGTTTAGACTTTAAGATGAGATGGGTATTACATAATTTGCATTTTTAGGACTGACCAGGATCATGGATTCAGTTGAAGCTGAGGTGAGTGCCTTACTTCCCAGTATGTTGGAGAATCGTCATCAAGGCACTTACTAGTTGAGGTTGATTTTGTAAACTCATTTTCTTTTCAGAATCAAAATTTTATTAAAAAAGGAAAAAGGAACCTCTGATCATTAATGCAATGGATAAGAGATTCCAAGACACAGGACCGATCTAGAGTTCCCTCCTACCGCTAGAGAATCAGCTAAGAATTGGCCTCCCGAGGCAAAAGCCGAAAAGATATCCCTTACAAGAAACAATAGCTCTAGTTTCATACTTAATTGGGGAAACCCAGCATCATGACAGAAGACCAGGTCTTTGAAGATTGACTAGCATCATTTGATGAAAATGTTGATTTATCTAGTTTTTCAGACGTTCATTTTAACTAGTTTGCTGATAGGCCTCAGAAAAGGGACACGTAAACCTACTTTATGTTTTGCCAATCTCTACCCTTTAGTCATCTTTTATGTTTTCAGCATAATGTTGTCATTTATAAAAGGATAGGATGGTCAACGTGACAAAATGTTCCATTTCCTTTTGTCGAACTTTTATTCAATCCTGATAACATTAAGAACTGCCATTTGCTATGGGTCAACAAACATTAAATTGTTTTTTTTATCCCCAACAACAGGCACCAATACGAGCAATATAATAATGGAAGGAAAGAAAAACATAAATAAATATCTTACGAACTTATTGTCATCTAGATCTAAATGGTTCAAAGTGAAAACAACCTCAAAAAGAAGCTCAACAACCCTTTGGGTCCTTATTCATGGCTTAGTGGTAGACTCACAAGAGTTTCAACAATAAGGTCATTGTGGCGTGTGGGTGTGAGGGTGTGCATGAAAAAAAAAAAAAAAAAGCTCAACAACCCTTCTGCAAAATTCTTCCTCAATAAACATTTTTTTTTAAGAGAGAGAGAGAGAGAGAGAGAGAGAGAGAGAGATCTCAACAATCGATATTCACCTAAGTAACATCAAAATTTTGAGGTAAACTGCAATAATTTGAAACATAAAAGTCACAAGAAATGATTTTCATAGTTCGGAAAGACAATTAGGTCAAGATAGCTTGTCCTCAGAAATAAAATACATATAGCAATTGAAGCTGATAGAATATATATCCAATGTATACATTTAGAGTATTTTTCTTGGCAGGGACCTAAAATTCTAATTTTAGGGTGTGTTTGGTTGCACCAAATTTCATGAAATAGCATGGAATCTTCACCAAATTAGACTGATTAATCATGAAATATCATGGCATTTCATGATATTTGGTGCGACCAAACACACCCTTAGCCAATGAAGAACTCCTAAAACCGTCAAGCTTTACATGAATTGGGGTCAGGTCAGTGTTTTAAATAGAGCATTGTGTAGCATTCAGCCCTCTATAGCATGTAGCGTAAGCTACATGATACTTCTATTTTTTAATTAAAAAAGGGGGAAATATGATAAACAGTAAGAATAAATGTAAAAAAGAAAAGAAAAGAAAAGAAAAGAAAAAGAGCCTATGTTTTAAATGGTTTTGTGTATCAAGAGAATCGAAAGAAAGGGTTTGGGGGACCGGAGGGGTGCACGTGTCGAAAGAGGGCTTTTGAAACTCTTATGTTTTAAAAGGTTTCTTATAATGTGAGTTTTGTACCATTGACATTATTTCCCAAGTTCTCAGCTGTACAAGTGGAGGCCCATTTATAGATGGTTAAGATTGTTTGATATGGGTGCATGTACATATAATCTCCATCTACATAAGGCCCACTATTTGGATGGACTGGATAGCTCTACATCATTGCCACACATGTGAAAGATGGGTTGTCACCATTTTACAACATGACTTAAACTAACAGATTAAAACTGTTTCTTAAAAATAAAAATAAATAAATAAAACTGAAAACTGGGTAGCATACGCTACGTATGCAACATGCTACGTAGCTTGTAGCGCACACTAAGGGTGAAAACTCTATTTAGGCACGTTACATAGCGTTGACGCTATGCATGCTATTTAAAACACTGTGTCAGCTACATGAATCTTGTTCCACCATTCCACTAGCTATCAAGGACGATATCCTCAGTTGAACCTTGTATCATCAAATCTTTTCTAACTACCTCCACCCACATCCTTTTGAGCCTTTTGCTTGCCCTTTTGTAGCCTTCAACCTGAACCAACTCACTCCTAACTAGTGTAGTTCTTGGTTCCTGATGCACATGGTCAAACCATCCAAGTCTACTTTCACTCTTATTACCTATTGTGGCCACTCATGTACCCTCAAATGCATTCGTTTCTAATTTTGTCCTTGTCTTGCCACTCATCCACCTCAACATCCTCATTTTGGCTTATACTCATTCCGTGAACATGGTGCTCCTTGACTGCCCAACCAGTAAATGGCTGGTCTTATAGCTGTCTAATAGAATCCCTTCCCCCTCCATTTAATGAAACAAAAAAAAAAAAAGGAATAACGAAAAGAAAAGGTTTGGTAAACAAGGTTCCATTTAATGATAAACTCAAGAAGATGGCCATCTCTGATTGGTATAAAAAATCTAGTGTAATATTGGAATTTGCATGTAATTGCTAGGTAGTAAATTGATTCCTCTTAGAGAAAAGTATGGATTCGTCAGGCTGCTAGATTACCGATTTAATTCTGATCAGCAAAATAAGTCGATGAGGCTCAGTCTGACATGGCCATGTTTGACTCGAACTCGATTGAGCTGAAAGAAATGGTTTCACCATGTTGCTAAAATTCAATGACATTAGTCCACAGGTCACAAGATGATAGAACCTAGAATCTTTGTGGCCTTTGGTGGCCATTTTTTCATTTATTTTTATTTTAAGTTCCATTATCTTACTAGATAGTTGAATAAGTTGATATCATATCCTAGTCTTAATGTATGCAAAATGGAGGTGTTACTTTGATCCCCTCGAAGTTCAAAATCTAGAAACGCATCTTAATATGTCATTCCCTGAAGGCACTAACATTATTTAAAAAAAGAAAAAAAGAAAAAAGAAAAACACCTTGCTTTATCACAGAGAACCCATTGATGATGAAGAACAAAAAACCCATATCTACTCTTAGGCATGCATTTCTTTCTACACAATATAAATGCAATTTTGTAGTACCTTTGTCAGGCTCTCAGGGCCTCGGCATTCATCCCATGGACGCAGCTTCCTCTATGTATCAAAATCAGACCCAACTTCCGGTGACTGCTTCCAGAGCTTACAAGCATAATACTGATTCCCTATTCTTCTCTTCAAGCTCAGAAGTATTTCTCGATGGCTTCCCACTCAACCTACCGAATCCTCCCAAAGTTTCAGTAAATGGGAGAAGCATATCAGGTAGCTTGGAGCCTGCACTGTGCAAAAATACAACATCCTCCATATAATATTTCAACAATAGACACGCATCATCAATTTCCCCAGCTCGGAAGAGACCTTCAACCAATAACAAATAAGCAGCCTTATTCGGCTTCAACCCCAAATTGCACATTTCAATAAATAGATGAAAAGCTGAACGGACACGGAATACCCTAGACAGGAAACCAATCATTGTATTGTATGTGGTGGAGTCTGGTTGAATACCTGCACCAGCCATATCCTTGAGCAACCACTTAACTGCATTCATATCTCTTGCCCTAGAGAAGCCTCGTAGCATAACATTGTAGGTACAAATATTTGGAAACAAACCAGCTTCCTTCATTTGGCTAAACAAACTACAAGCCTCTTCAAATCTACCACCCCTGAAAAGTCCACTGATAGCGACATTGTATGTAACAGCATCGACTGAGTGACTTTCAGCAATGGCCTTCCTAAATAACCCAATGGCTCTATGGAACTTACCAGCCTTTATGAGCCCATCGAAGACCACTGTGTGCACATGAGCATCTAAACCAGAACCGTTCAAGATAATCCCGTGGTAAACATTTACTGCATCATCAACTCGTCCGGCTCTGCAAAGTCCATTTAGCAATCCGGCATAGCTATAGTTATCTGGTGTGAAACCTCTATCAACCATATCGTTGTAAAATGCCACAGCTTCCAAAGGGAAACCAGCCTTGCAGAAGGCATTCAGGATGGAGTTGCAAACCATGAGATCAGCTGTAACAGCCAATCCTCTAACTAATCCAGGCAACAACCTGAATTTCCCAGATGAACATATGGCAGACAGTAGAGAACTGAAGGTATATGAATCCGGTCTTAGATTTCTCTCAGGCAAGCCAAGGAAGAACTCAATTGCCTTGTCATACATTCCAACCTTACAAAGACAGTCAATTAAGACATTGAAAAGCACCAAGTCAGGACGACACCCTTCAGATTCCATTTTATTCAATATACCAAATGCTTGACTATACATTCGGGCCTCAAAAAATCCTTTAATCAAAGAAGTATATATTACAATGTTAGGACGGCACCCGCTATCAACCATTGTTCTCAACAACTGATTCACTAAACCAACTTTACCAGCCCTGCAGAACCCATCAATCAATATACTCCAAATCGTGACAGACAGTTGAATCCCTGAAGTAATCATCAAACCCAATACTTGCAAAGATTCCAACAAACATCCAGCCTTGCAGAAACAATTCATGACCATTGAAAAGGTCCCAATATTAGGGGAAAATCCATCTCTTGTCATGAGTCTCAGAACATCCCGGACACGCAACCGATCATTCAGCTTGCAAAGATTGCAAATCACTGTATTAAATGTCAAGAAATTCGGGAACTGAGTCTCTCTCAAAACTGTCAATGCCAAATCAACACGGCTGATCTTGAACAAAATGTCAATGACTATGTTCCGAGCAAACGTGTTAGGGACATAACCGAAACTACTCATCTCGTCGAAAGCCTCGAGTGCCAATCCATACATACCCCCGCGCCAAAAGATTCTCAACAAAACCAAGAAAGCTTGTGCCTTTCTGCAACACCCAATGCTCTCTAATTCCCCAACAACTTCCCTCACGGATTCAAACCGATCCATAAGCCGGCCAACAACGGGAACCATGTGATCAAAAGATTGGGGGCCGTGGAAATAATTTGGCTGGCGGGCACACCACAAGAAAAAGCTCAATGAAACAATATCCGAAGGGCAGTGTGATAAAGTCGATTCTACAATCTGAGGGGAAAGGCTGAACCGCGTTGTGGGAAATCCGGAATTGTTTCTTTTGCTACAATCTTTTTGGGTTTTCTCAGGAGTGGATTCGGATGGAAATGATGAATTATAAAGCGATCTTGAACATGGGTTTTTGACCATTCGGTTTGATGTTCCCCGCAACAATCTCCATCTCAATATCATCTGCGATTCTCAAAGCAGCCGCTTCCAACAGAGAAAGAGATGCCCGAAATGAGATAGGTCTCGGAATTTGTTGAAGGTGGTGAGCTGTAGAACGATTTCGAACATGGTTTTTGAGCATTCTACTCAGTAACATCTGCAAATCACAAATTAATGGGTTTCGACAGAGATAAAAGCGTATAAGAAACTTGAAATATGTCTTCCTGCCACAGTAGAATTCCTCGGAAATGGTGGATTCTAGAGGGATTTAAGACATGGGTTTTCAGCATCCGATTCCATACCGTCTGAAGCAACATCAATTTCAAAATCATCTAGGATTCTCAGAGCAATCGATTTTAAGCATAGAAAGAAAAGAAGGAAAACATTCTCGAGCTGCAACAGTATGAAATTCAAAATAGAGCGTTTTGGAGAGAGAGAGAGAGAGAGAGAGGCTGCAACAGTAGGAAACCCAAAACAAGCGTTTTTAGAGGTAGAGGGAGAGGGAGAGGGAGAGGGAGAGACAGAGAGAGGCTGCAACAGTAGGAAACCCAAAACATGCGTTTTGAGAGAGAGAGAGATCACACGAGGGTTTTGGGTTTTGGGTCAGACTCGGTACCAGGAACCTCAGTCGCCAGCGAAAAGGGGACGCCCCAGGGTTTTGGCCTTTCGGGTCGAGGAATTAGAGTGTCGATGTATCTATCCTGTCCAAGTGAGGGGACGCGGATTTCCTGCCAAAGCCTTGCGCAGAAAGTTCCTGCGCTGGGAACTTATGTGGGGCCTATAATTATGTTTTCTGATAAATCCATCCCGTCCATCCGTTTTGGGAGCTCGTTTTAGGACATGAGAACAAAAACGAACCGGATCCAAGACTCAACTGTGCCGAAAAAGTGAGGATTGAACATCCACAGTTGAAATATTTGTGGGGCCATAGGTGTTTCGAATCAGACTAATATTTGGGTTTTCAGTTCATCCCAGTAGTAGTGATGTAATGAACGGTATGGATGTCATATAAACATCACTGTGGGCCCAGGGAGTATTCAACGGTAGTAATTTCCCTACCCACCTTTTGTCAGAAAACATCATCGTGTCCCACCTAAGTTCGCAGTGCAGGAACTTCCTGCGCAAGGCTTTCGCAGGAAATCCGCGTCCTGAGTGAGGCCATGGCTGTCAATCCAGATCGTTGATGCATAACAGATCCAGATAGGAAGATAGTATCCATAAACGTCGGTCTTTTTTTTTTTTTTTTTTTGGATACTTTATTGGATAGTTGATGTATTTTATCCTCAACCTGTTTGTTGACGCTAAAAAAAATCACTGCGTTTGTTTATTATCGCTAAACCTAGAAAGTTTGCTTCCCCAATTGCCTCGCATCTTGCAACAGGCATTTTCTCTTTTCCGAATAAATTGTGTAATGCACAACCAATTTTCAACGTATGGAATTTCTCCAGCCCCCACCCTGATTTATGTTTTAGATCCACACGGCCCATCAACTTTTTCAGATTATTCTAGAGCGTGAGCCTAAAAATAAGTACATCTAAAGCTCAAGTGGACCACAGCCGAAATTGAACTACTGCTGTTGAAACCTTAATAAGGTCCACTGTGAGATTGATTTGCCATCTGACCTTTTTGTAAGGTTACAATGACCTGAATGAAGGGAAAAACACAAATATCAGCTTGATTAGAGCCTTCTATAACCCACTGTCTCTATAGTGTGGCACATTTGAGCCTTAGATCTGCCATGATTTTGGTCTTAAGCCCCAAAATGGTATGGAAAAATGGATGGACGATGTGGATTTAAGGTAGATACATCACTATGAGCACCATAGGAAGGGGTCCCACCCACCACCTTGGATCCACCGAAGGGATCTGCAAGAGTGGTGAGCGGTCAATGACCACCATTTTCCTGCAGTGTGGTCCCCTCTAAATTAGGATTGCTTCATTTTTGGGTCCATGCCTTAAAATGATCCATCAAAAGGGATGGATAGTGTGGACATAAAACAAATATATCACGGTGGACCCCATAGGAGATGGGGGCAAATGTATCAAATTAACATATTTTAGACATCTCATATGTTTGTTAACAACCAAGTTATTTCATATTCAATTCTTAATTTTCAAACTTCAACACTTCCTTCAAACGAACACCAAATATATTTTCATACTTCAGATTTAGACTTCAAATTCAGATTTCATATTCAAGCGTTAAACTTTAGATTTAACAAACAGGCCCTAAGTGTACTTTGTGGCCCGCCCAATGAGTGGACCACTATGGTTTTTTTTTTTTTTTTACACGAGATCATCATAGTGTGGCCTACCTCTTACATGGGTTGGATGTTCACCAAATGAGTTAACTTATTCCGATTCCTTCTGGGGAAGTGGATTGTGTCCTGCCCTGCAAGGACAAACTCGGTCCAGGCAGGCGCTTTATCGGCCCCCCATTAGGATAAATCCTAATTATGGGGTCTATCGTCTATCAATTTTTGTCATATTATTTTAAGGTATGAGCTTGTAGACACTCCACGAAAATAAGAGTAAACTATTATTCAACTTCATCTCGACTTTATTAAAAATGTCTTCAAAACATTTGACATTCATGAAACAACCATATGAGTTAGACATGATGCATTTTAGGTAGGTATTAGGAATAACATGTAGATGGATCGATAGATCATGGGCTCAACCAGTCCGATCTTGTCCAATCTACCTAGACTCATCAAAGACCTGAAACATACACCACTCTGATAAAATCATCTCTAGCCAATTCAAAAGGCCATAAAATCCAAATAGATCAAGTAGAAAAGGTCATCGGCACGACCTAAAAATAACTAACAAATTGGATTAGTGGACTTGCAACTCGACAAGATCAAATATTATCAGATTGTCCATGTTGTCCAAAATCTTTGGCCGTGCACATCTTCGATCAAATCATATTTGTTAGACTCTAGAGATAGAGAAATCCAAACGAGTCAAGTCGAAAGGGTCCTCGGTACTTTCTGGAGAAAATTATCAGATCCAATCAACCAGTACATCAAATCCAATAAAGAATAGATTGTGGCCACTCATCTTGACTCCCCAAAGCCCTAGAACTTACTGTACACAACAACTATTATGTAGAAAAAGAAAAAATGAGCAATCAGCCCTTTTAGCTAGTTGTAGAAAAGGATATCTTCTGGCCCAGGACATCATTATCCAATCCAAGAAGCGAAGCAGAAAGGGTAGATATTACCTACAATTAGCCATTGAATGATCAGTAGAAGACCTATTTAAGCACCACAACATCAAGCCTTTGGGGGTAGCAAGGGAATTGATGGGAGAGGTTGAGGGTGCAAAAAGAGACACCATGCATTGGTTAGTCATCAGAGAGGAGTTGTAGAGCTAACTTCAAGTGTCAATCTGTCTAAGTCTCCAGGAAATTTAGGAAAAGCTTGATTATGTCGCCACCCAGCCTAACTTAAAAGACAAGAGAAAATAATATTTTTAGTAGAAGCTATTAAAGTTAAGAATAAGGTTGAAATCGGGGACATCTGACTATCACTTCTGTAAAAAATAAAAAAAATAAATAAAAAAAAACATGTATGGATTCCTATTTTTCTTCCCACATCTCAACTTAACCTACATTTTGTTCTACAAATTCCAAGTTAATATCGACATCACACATACTTTCTTTTATTTTGTTTCTATAATCCCCCCTCCTGTCTACATTCTCCCTTTTTTTTTATTTGCTTATTCGAGGCTCTAAACACTATGAAGTAAGGCTAGGTATTGTTTATTATCTTTTTACTTGTCTAGAGTCTTAAACTCTGCAAAACACGCCTAAATTTAATAATACTAAAATTCTATTAAATCTTATAAAAAACATGAAATTCCGTAAAGTAGATACTGCATATTGTTCATATAGAAAATGATACCCAATCTCTTTCTTTTCTGTCATCGAAACCCTTATTTGGAATCTATAGTCGCAGACTAAATTATAGGAGTCACTTGGGTTAGAAATCTTACGATTTTCCTGCCTCCAAAATGATTTTTAGTTTCTAGCTAGCTAGTTGTAGATTTTGAGCTGCATTTACTTAGTAGCCTCTCCAAACTAAATATATTTCACATCTGAGTCAATATCACATTCCAAGTAAATTAACTAATAGAAAAGTAAGTCGAGTAAGTGAGGGCAAGCGCTTGTGCGAGATCATTCGCAAATAAAAAAAAATGAGGTAAATCTAAGGCTCAAGTGATCACATAGTGAGGATTGAGTACCCGGTATCAAAAGCTTATTGTAACAATGAAAGTTTCAGGCAAGTTGATAGGTTTATTTGACCTTATGAGTAGATTAGATGGAAAATAAACAACATCGTTGGCCCTAGGAAGGTTTCAACAGTAGTTGTCATTATCATCGCTCTTTCCTGTGGTGTGGTCCGCTTCAGCCTTGGATATGCCTCATTTTTATTTTGGCTTATAACATAAAATGATATGAAAAAAATGGATGGACAACATGGATAAAACTCATACATTAAGGTGTATCCAAAGTGTTGGGCTACTTCAGTAGAGTTTGAAAATTTTACTTGCACTCACAATTTTAGATAAGGTACATGCATGATTTAAATCACTAAGGTACATGCATGATTTAAATCAGATCGTCCAAATTAAAATTGTAAATGCATTATATTTTGCCAATTGTTATATCATCGAGTTGAGTCAAGTCTTGTAAGCCCCGACTGAAGATTAAAGACTCAAGTCATGAAACTAATGCCACTTCCTTCTCTTAAGTTTAAGCCGAATCATGTTCGCAAGGTAAGTTGCATATAGACAGTCCATAGGAAACCAAAACACCTCGTGAATGACATATTAACCACAGTTTAATCTTGGCCATTCAAACCACAGCTTGGAGGTCAAGTTGATCAGGTTTGGAATCTCCTTACCTAGGTGTTAAACCATGTAAAAATATGTTAGAAATCTCCTTGTGGAAGCATCTAAAGTTAGGCTAAAAATCACCTGAAATTTCTATGATCGTGGCTTGACGACTAGTCGGCCAAGGGCTTGAACTGGACAACAGGCATTCTAAGTGTAGTATGATTTTCAGACCGGTTTGATGACCGGTCTGGTAGCCGGTCAATGGCCTCCATAGATCGATCGTCTGAGGCTAAATTTAGTCTAGCAAGTTCATCTGACACATATCTTGGACAAAGCGATTTTTATATTGGTTTGGGGATTGGTCGATGGTCTCCACAGACCGGTAGTCCGACTGGTCAGTCAAGGACAAAAATTGTCCAGCAACAATTGAGTCTGAAACTTGAACTGCAAATTTGTCTAGGGATCAATCAACTGACCGATCGGAGGCTCATCCAAACCGGTTGTCAGGGGTCTCAGACCTGTCTGAAAATAGCCATTTTATATTCGTTTGAGCCTGATTCTTGAAGTCTATAAGAGCATATCTTGAGGGCTTTAATGACATGCATTGCACACCCATTGAGAGCACTAAGAGAGGCATTTAAGTTCATTTCCTAACTTTCTTGCTTATCATTGTTTGAGTTCATCATTCAAACCAAGCCATTAATGACACTTCAATGAGTATTTAAAACTCATTTTGAATTATGAATTCAAGCAAAACATTCATGACTGACCTAACCATATTACCTAAATCATTTGGTCATCACTAGCCATTGAATGCTGAGATTTTGTTGTTTCTACCTTCACCATTGTATTGAATAGGCAACCGGAACACCAATACTCTCTCCCACCTACCCGACAATAGGTTAGAAACATCATATTGCATCGATAGATGATCATGGGAGCTTAAGGAGGAATTGAAGCATTCTTGGAGCTAAAGCAACTCTATACGGCGCTGAAACGGGGCTCATCATTTATAAGTCTTTAAGTTTATAGAGTTCATTGTTTGATCTCCTTCTTATAAAGAAGGGGGTCGAGATATTGCGACCCAATCTCAAGTGTGTCCTTATGTAGGACGGGGTTAGAGTTTAAGACCCAAACTTGACAAGTTCTTGTGTAGACCTCCAACACGGGAGAATACGTGAGTTGTCCTTATGTAG
This sequence comes from Liriodendron chinense, assembly GCA_003013855.2. NCBI lineage: Eukaryota > Viridiplantae > Streptophyta > Magnoliopsida > Magnoliales > Magnoliaceae > Liriodendron > Liriodendron chinense. The sequence continues at coordinate 3,295,688 of PVNU02000637.1, read as the reverse complement.
GTTTGGAGGTGTCCTTGTGTAGGTTATAAAGGTTTATGGTGAACTTCATTTAAAACCATTGTGATAGTAAAATTCGGTCACTCAAGGAGTGAGTGGATCAGCGAGAGTGGAGTAGACCCAAAGTCGAACCATTATATATTGTTGTGCATTGTGGATTGAATGATTGCTTATTGATATTGCTTATATTGTGAATGATCTTGTCTTGCTAATCATGAATGTTACATGTTTGATAGAATGCCAATGACACATGCATTATGAACTCTTAAGCCTTGTTACCTAATGTATCTAACTCATATGTTCATACATGCAAGCTTAGTGTTGTAAATCTTCAAATTATTTTAATTAAGCCGTAGAGTTTTAAAAGTCCGATTGTGAAGAGAGGCCAGCTCCACTGAAACTATACCTAGAATAAGTTTATTCTGCAATGTTGTGAGTGGAGCCCACTGTATGTAGGGTATGGATGCACTATTGTATTGGATAGTGATCATAAGTTCAGCAGACATGAAATGATCAAATCCCAATAGTCTCCCAAATTGTGGTTGCATTTGTTTCAATTTCAACAGGAAAGTGGCACAATCGCAATGTGGGGCATAGCATTAGCACCTCAATACCAATGCCAAGCAAGGTACTTGAACTTTGCTCATTTCCATTTTATTGAACTGATTATTGCAATTCAATTCAATAGTGCAGCCAAACACGGCCTCCTGATCCACATTTGGTGTTTCATATTGAGTAGGCCGGTTTCTCCCCTTATTGCAATAGAAACAGAGCAGATGGAGATCTTCATCTGAAGGATGCAACTAATGAATATGGTATATTTGAAGAAGGAAACTTAGAATATGAATACTGCAAGACTGTGGTTGCAATTCAGGAAATGCGGCGCATCATCGAAAGAAATAGACACTTGGTTGTTGCAATTTCATTCAAATAGTGATTCAAAAATTACCAAATACTGCTTGTCGTTCTGCATCACATCCCATCTTGATTTTATTCATTTCGTTCCTGGAATTACAGAGGCAGTATGTATTCGTGGCAATCGACAATTTTCTGCATTGCTGTTGCAGCATTTACAAGAAAAGAATTAAGTTCAGTTCAGTTGGAGGCCTGGGAAAAAAATTGGAAAGAATACATCTTGAAATAGAAAATCCATTCACCAGTAGTCCCCACATGAGCATCTCCCATCACTGAAGTGATGGAATCGATTTCGATCTCTAACAGAGATTTCCCGCTTGAAGATCTTTGAAATCATTTTGGTAACCGTATGACAGTCGTTACACATTCGAAGGTTCTTAACTACTCTGATTGGCGAACCTTGGCCCGTTGTTATGAGAGCAAAAGCTATCGCGAGCTTTTGGCTATGTCCACGGAGCAGCCTCTTCTTCTCTTCCTCGTCGACGTCAAACAATACTTGGGATGTATCAGGGCAGTAGCCTTCAAATCTCAGCTGCCAGCCTATCTGATGCAGCATTTCATACACTTCATAGCTGTTGGGGTGTGACATGTCCTGTGAAACAAACCTGTGTAACTTCCTCCTTACCTCTACCATGCTAAATCCAGGCGTTTGAGCCATGCCTCTACTCACCATATCCGTCCGGACCTTTGCAACTGGCATCCCACCTGAGGGACCGCGCATATATATTCGATAGAAGGACATAATCGCCTCCATTATGTGGGTCTAATTGGAATAGATATCTACTGGTGGATTCTGCCAATTCGAGGTTGTTGTGGACCTTACAGGCACTAAGCAGGCAACGCCAAACTATGTCATTGGGTTCCATGGGCATGCTCCTGATCAGCTCATGTGCTTGATCAAGCATCCCGGCACGGCCCAACAGGTCCACCATGCATCCGTAATGTTGCATTGTGGGTGTTATCCGGTGCTCGAATCTCAGTCTGTCAAAGCACCGGAGACCCTCATCGATGAGCCCGGCATGGCTGCAAGCACTCAAAACGCCCACATAGACAACGTCGTCAGGTTTCATCCCTTCTGTGATCATGTCCGAGAAGAGCCAGCAGGGCCATCCTGCCTTCCCCATGCATCGCAAGGCCTGGATATCATGACACTGTAAGTCACTATGTTCTTCTTGGGCATGCTCTCAAAGACTGATAGCCCTTTCGCCAGGCGCCCGCATTTCACATACATGTCAATCAGTGACGTCTCTGCAATGATATTGTGTTCATACATTGTCCTGATCAGGGATCCATGAGTGGACCTCCCCAAATCATGGGCACCCAAATGGGCACATGAACAGAGTACACTGACCAATGTGCTTTCATCAGCCCTCCAACCTTCACTGCTCATAGTCCCAAAAAGACCCAAACACTCACCCCAGAAGCCCAATCTAGCATAGGCTGCAATGAGGGCACTCCATGAAGCAACACTCCTGTGGCCCATCTGATCAAACACTCTTCTGGAATGCTCGATCTCGCCACATTTTCCGTACATGTTGATCAAGCTGTTCTGTGCGAAGAGATCAGATTTGAACCCAAATTTAAAGACATGCCCATGAATCTGCGTTCCTTCCTGAAGAGCCGACAGAAGGGCACAGCCCCTTAAGAGAGGCGGGTATGTGAATGTGTCCGGTTTCGCTCCTCTCTCTTGCATCTCTTTATACAAGAGAAGAGCTGTGATTGGGTCGCTGTCGTCGATGTATCCTCTGATCATGGTGTTGAAATCAAATGGCAACGGGTCATTGATCTGGTCGAAGATCGAGCGGGCGTAGTCCATGCTGCCCCATGCCGAGAGAGCGCAGGCCGTGATGAGTTCATGAGCTGCATGGGCATCACGGTCGTGCCCGAGCTTGATGGTTCGAGCATGGGCCTGCTTGAATTCATCCATGCTCTTGCATTTCTGCAACAGAGAGAAGCATTCCTGTTCCTTCAGTTTCAGTTCTGAGACTTCGGCAGTGCTCTCAGGCGCTATAAAAAGATTGGTCTGCTGAATTAATGAAGCTCTAATCATCGTTTCATCAATATCATCCTCACACCAAGATCGTGATCATCAACGTATCAGAATGCGAAAAACCCGTCAACATGATCATGATGCCACAATCACCATGAAATCAACATCCACCCATCATCACATCACCACCACCATCATCAGAATCAAGGAGGAAGATCATCATAACCATTCAATGGAATTAAACTAGAAAAAACAACATATAAATCTGGAGAAGGATTTATGATGAATTACATGAAATGGGTCTGCTTAGGAGATGATGATAAGATAGGAACCATCAATTCCATTGAATTCAGATGGATTGAACCATGAAGAGGAATGAAGGAGGAGAAAACCCATGATTTTAATTTGGAAAATTCTGCTGGGAGTTTGAAAAAAAAAAATGGACAGGGAGAGAGTGGAAATTACAGTGGATGAAAATGAAATGACTATTTCTGTCGTAACAAAAACAAGAAAAAAAGAAAAAGAGAGGCTTTCTGAATTTTCTGAGGCCCCCCAAAATATCAAGAGATTTATGCATTTGAATATCATCCATGAAATAATAGGAAGGAATGGGGACAGACAAAATCATGAGAATGCAATGCAGATGAGATATGGAATGTGGATAAGATAATGCTGGGAAGATAGAAAGCAGGAAATCTATTTCTATGTAGAGAAAGCTCCAGTGGTCTCTGAGAGCACCATCAGTTATAGTGCTCCTAGTAGCATTTAGTTCCATTGGGACAGTTTGACTATCCAATCCATCGATCTAGACCGTTCATTAGGTCCAACACATATTTCATGGGCTATCATAGGCCATATTTGGGTTCTCTGCATTGCAATTTTGTTAGGGTACGGTGCCCCACAATTTCGTAATGGGCCGGTTTTCATCCCCTGAATACATCTTAAATGTGATCAGAACCGTCCATGTTCTAGATTCTATTCTACCCGGGCCAGGGTAAGAAACGCTTGTATATTTGATATCTCCTATTCAAATCCTATATTCAAAGGTCAAGATCATCAATGAAGCATGATTATAACATCATAGCTTCTATACCGTAGCAATGAAAACATGAATGGCTCAGATCAATCTAAGATGCAATCCGGGGTTGCGAACCAGCCACCATACCATCCTGTGGTCGGTAGGGGTGTCAATGGGCTGGGTTATGGCTGGGCCAAGCTCTATCCAAGCCCAGCCTGTATATCCTAGCTTCTGCCCAAACTCAGCCCAGATCTGTGATGGGCCACAATAGTCTAGCCCAAGCTGGGTGTCCGGCCTGAACCCAGCCCCACCCCGAGCTCGAACTTTCACATAAAAGAAAAAAAATTATCTTTCAATCCAGCATTTTTCCACATATAAAAAAAAAAAAAAAAAAATCATCAATACTATAGAGAATAAAAAAGAAAGGAGGAAGATGGATTTTAAGAAAAAATTGTGTAAAATTTAAAATTTGAAAGTTAGGAAAATATTTTAATTAAATATTTAAATTAAAAAATTATTCAGGTTGGGCCGGATTATCAGGCTTTTGAATAGCCTAGTCCAAGTCCGGCCCATTTAAAAAACGGGCTTATACATTAAGCCCGAATCCGACCTGCGGGCCTGATGCTCTAGTCCAAGCCCGGACCAATACGGGCCAGGCCGAAATCCCATCGGGCCGTCCATTGACAGCCCGGTGTACCGTACCCTAAGAAAACTGTTCTCCGATATGATAGAGACGTTGACATGGGCTATCAAGGATCTGGGCCTATGTATGTCGAAGCCCAGACCCGAGCCCGAGCCCGGCCACACACTTTTGTGCAAGATACATGACAAAAAGGGCACTTGAAACCCTAAAAGGGCCAGGCCAGGCCCAAGGAATCTCAAACATAGCCCGAGTCTGGCGGGATCAATAAATCGGCTTAAAACTTTTAGGCCCGGGACCAGCCCACAGTAGCTATGCCGCAGTGGGCCGAAAACATTGTAAAAAAAAAGAGATCCCAATTGAAAAAAGAAAGCCCAAATCGCCGCAGTGGGCCCATCAAAGAGATTCTCTCTCTAATCCAATCGGCATCAGCGGCAGAATTCACCTCACAGATAACGGCTAGATAATCATTGGCAGCGATCACCCCATAGAAGACAACACAGTAATCAGCGGCAGAGATCACCCCATAGATAGTTCCGCGATGGCAGTATAGGGTGCCACTGGGTCAGGGAGAGAAGGACCATTGAACAGTTGACCATCCAAGCACCATCGATTTTAATGGTAGAAAAACCCATCGGCGCGGCGAAAAAATGGAGAGCGGATCAGGTGAGACACCGGATCCACCGAGGTGGGTGGGACCCTGACTGTGGGGCTCACAGTGATGTGTGTGCCTTAAAATCCACACCGTCCAACCATTTTCAAAGCTCTTTTTAGGGCATGATCCCAAAAATGAAGCATGCCCAAATCTTAGGAGGACCATACCACGGGAAACAGTTGTGATTGAATCCCCACCATTAAAAACTTCATGAAATCTTAGGTGGACCATACCACTGGAAACAGTCGTATCCAACCTGTTGATAAGGTCACAAAGACATGTAGGAAGAGACCATACAAATATCATCTTCATCCAAAGATTTTGTGGCCCATAAGAAGTTTTTAATGGTCAATTACTACTGTTTCCTGTACTATGGCTCATCTGGGATTTGGAATTGCTTCATTTTTTTCGATCATGCCCTAAAATGAGTGCAGTCACATACATCAAGGTAGGTCCCACAGTCAGAGGTCCCACGCACCTCGGTGGATCCCAAAGCTGGTTCGGAAAAAAATGCTGGGAAAAGTTCAGGCCCGATGTATGCGTTGTATCCACAACAGGTGTAGCAATGACACACCATGATGTACAGAATCAGCCTCGCTGTTCAACAATCCTTCAGATCTGCCTTATTTTTTGTTTCATGCCCTAAAATGATGTCGCTAAATGGATAGACGGCGTGGATACAACACATACATCATGGTGGGGTCATTGCTACACCGCGGTGTATCGAGCGTAGCTAACTCTGGGTGTAGCTAATTTTTTTCTCCTGAGGTGCTTTGATAGCAAACGTAAATGAATTGTTTTTCCACCGCGGGAAGGGCTAGGCCTGTATGAGTCGACGATCATTGTTGACAGCAACAAAGGTCAATGAAGGTGTGGAATCACAGAGGCACATTGGGATTATGACCATAATGGCCCTTGTACGGCAAAATTTCCCACTTGGTATTGTTAAAACTATTTTGATTTACTAGCTCCCTCACTCTTTTTAAACTTAATTTGATGTGGACTAAAATACCCTTATATATTGAGCCTTGCGCCTAACAGTTATTAATGTGTAGATGGTGGATTGAGCTGTATAGTAAGAGAGTTACAGTGGGGCCCATTATGAGGCATGTTTTCGGTCCACACCTTCCTACCATTTCAAAAGCTAATTATAATACATAATGTCAAAATTCAAATCAAGTAAGTGAATCACAGCATAAGAAATAGGGTGATTTATCTGAAACAGTTGAAAACTTATTAGTAGCCTCAAACCATTTGGATAAATATGATATTAGATTTTTCATTTTACCCATGTATCTGTGTTATTATGAATGAGTTGGAGGACAGATAAAAATCAACATGGACCCCACATAATGTAGCATGTATCATTATTGTTCGTCGCTAGTATGAACAAAAAAAGAATACTTTTCGTCAAGAAGTTAAGGCAGTTACTTTTCCCAATCCAATTTTTATATCCATTTGATTTAGTGGACATCCAATCTGTTCATAATGTCTGTGGCTCAAGTTTTTGTCGAATTAGTGTTGGATTCATGACTTTTTAAGGTACTGGTCGCCCACAATGATGGAAAAGGATAAACCGTTTCTAAAACAATACGTTCGTCTTTATTGCGTTGTGGGTAAATTGATCGAAATCTTTCGATCATCTGCTGGACAGTGATATTCCTCTAGATTTCGAAGAAAATTGATGGATCGAATTTGATGAAAAGCTGAAGATATTGACCACTCCAACCATACAAAAGGAGTACATACTCCCAAACGCGATCCCAACCCCATTTACAGTCCCAATCTCAACTCCTCTTTGGCTTTCTTCTCCTAGACCCACCTCCTCCTCCTTCGTTGGCGTTTTTCGACATGGTTGCCTCCGAGTGAATCTTCTCCAACTCCGATCTTCCTTCATGTACCACCGAAATGCTGTCTAGTACTGAAGCTGAAGAGGATGAAGAAGGAGAAGAGGAAGATATTCAGATTATCAAATCATAGAAGAGGCCGATGTTGAGTAAACAGCCCACAAGAAGAAAAAGGGTCGAGATTGGACAGTCCGAACATTTTAACACCCATACCCTTGCAGATAGAAAATTATCGAGATTGGCATCCACAAAGGGCTGGGATAGATAGTCCAAACATAATAAATGGGGTTGGGATAAACTAGGGCTGCAACGGCTCGAATCATGATCTGAATCCGATCCGTATTCGAAATGATCTAATCGGATTCGGGCCAATAATCGGATCAGTGAGTCAAATCTGGATAAAAGATTTTGATCCGTTTAATAATTGGGTCGGATTCTGATCGAGGTCGATCCGCTCCGTTAATGATCCGACTAAGCAAGGAATAAAAGGGCATAAAAAAACCCTAAATCCCTTAATGCATATCACCTCTCTCTCTCTCTCTCTCTCTCTCTCTCTCTCTCTCTCTCTCTCTCCTTCCTTCACTGGATGGCCCGCCAGCCACCGGAGACAGGTCTCCTTCCTTCACTGGATGGCCCACCGGCTGCCGGAGACCGGTGGGTGCGTTACCAGCTAACAAGGGTGGGTGTGTTACCTAGCTAACAGGGGTGGGTGTGTTGCCCCAGCTAACAAGGGTGAGTGCGTTGCCTTCCATCCACTCTACCAGATTGAACAACCACCACTAAAAACTTCCAGTGGCCCATTGTAATGTTTATTTGCCATACAACCTATTGATAGCTAATAAAGTGGGTGCGTTGCTTAGCTAACAGGGTGGGCCCCACCACGATGTATGTATTTTTTCCACGCCATCCATCCATTTTGCCAGATTGAATGGCCACCACTAAAAACGAGTCAAATCATATTCGGGTCAGGTTCGGATTTGTAGATATTTAAACAGGTCAGGTTCGGATCATATGTTTGCGATTCGAATCGGATTCGAGTCGGATACGGATCCGATATATCCTTAATAGGATCGGATTCGGATCATCACTGATCCAGTCCATATCCTATCCATTGACAGCCCTAGGATAGATAGCCATGTTCGAACATGTTCAGACGTGTGCATTTCAGACAATTTTTACGAGTTCGAACAATTTCATTTTTTTTCGCTTGAAAATATTTTTCTACTACTGAATAGTGAATACTCATTTGTTCACAAATTACCTATCACAAATGACAAATTACAAGGTTTAAAATTTTTAACTAACTAAATAAAAAACCATAACATAGATAGTTCACATCCCCATTGTTTCCTATGGTGTAGTTCACTTGAGCCTTCGTTCCACTTCATTTTTTGGATATGCTATAAATGATCTTTAAAAAATGGATGGATGGCTTGGATAAGCAAATATATCACTGTGGGCCCCACGAAGCACTAATAGGACCGTCCATATCTAGAGAGGTCCTGGTGGGGGTAGACTGGTAGTACCTAATCCGCGCACGTGAGTTGGCCGGTGGCGCAAACACCAACCAACAAGCTGGTGTCAAAGCTCTGTTGGTCCCATGATGATGTATTTGTTTTATCTACTCTGTCCATCCATTTGTACAACTCATTTTGAGGCATTAAACAAAAAATGAGGTAGATACAAAGCTCAAGTGGACCACACCACAAGAAACAATGAGGAGAATGATGTCCACCATTGAAACCTTCTTAGGGCCCACAATCATGTGTATTTGTCATCCAACCTCTCTCTCTCTCTCTCTCTCTCTCTCTCTCTCTCTCTCTCTCTCTCTCTCTCTCTCTCTCTCTCTATCTATATATATATATATATATATATATATATATAATGGAGACGAACGAACTAGTCGAGTTCAAGTCGAGTCGAACAGGGTTGTGGTTGAAACCGACTCGATTTTTTTTCGAACAGACCCTATGATTCAAATAAAGTTTGAACACGAAGATATTCTGTTCGAACAGAGTTTTACCAAGTCGATCTGAGTCAATCTGAACGATTAAATTTGGTTCGTGTCCAGCTCTATTAACATCTACAAAGGGTCGGGATAGAAGAATCCAATCCACAAGGGCCTTCGTACACCATTTGTGAGGCACACTATCACTTTTGAGTAGAATCCAATCCATCCATTATCCTTGGGATTTTCTTTTAGGTCATGGATAGAAGAATGATCAACATCCACCACTCATATGGACCATAACACAAGAAAACATTTAGTATGGAACGATCATCGTTACCATTTTTCAAGTATTGTGGGCCACACGTAGATCAAGTCAACGTCATGTTAACACATTCCATATAAACAAGGGGCTACAAAGAAAACAAATGGATTGGATCTTCTTTGAAGTGGACCCAATGACAACTCACATCCACATCACTGCCTCGGGATTGGAGGCTACGTAGCTTCTTCTTCACTCAAATTCTGTAACGGTGCAGGATCCAAAGGAGGGGTATTTTCGTTCACAGTAAAGTTTAAAAAGTGTAAGGGGGCCAGTCAGGGGAAATATAGTTTTAGCAGGAACAAGCGGGGAATTTCGCCATACAAGGGGGCCCGTATGATCAAAATCCCAGGCACATTTGCTACTCCCGAGAGTTGAACACAAGACCTTCTGGGACTCTAATACAAATAACGTAAAAAATATAATTAAAATTAGAAAGGAAATAAACATAGGTTCTTACACGAAATAACTACATGCAATAGAAAGGGCTAAAAGATAGACATGAGATAAAAATGGGACAGAGGCTTGAACTTCTTCTTCAGGCATTTTTATCGAAGGCCTATCCAAGAAATCGAAGAATATTTTCAGTTTCAGCGAGAAGATAAGCTGCTTCAGTGACGCTCTCTTCCCTAAATTCAATGGCGCTATAGTGGAATCCTTGGAAATCACGCAGTGGTAGGTTGGTGGTAAGGCAACCTCTAAATCCATCAACAATCTTTTTCTATAACCTTTCAAGCAATTCATCCATGTAGGGAAAGTTCCGGTCCTTGAAGGATTGTTGAATAGAGAGGTTAATTTTGTACATGGAATTACCTGTAAATGCCTTGGCAAACCATTCAAGTGGACTATAATATTTTCCCCCATTAGTCTTCATGCTCTGCTCTACATATTTCTTTCTAGCATCTACGAGCCTTTCAAGTATCTTCTGAGCATTCTGTTCTTCAATGTCCAATCTACGAAGATCTACATCAAGCCAGTGGTTGTAGAGATCAATGCCTAGCCAGATGATATCAGCTGCATCCATCGCAATTCTCAATCCTCTCTCATCTAGTTTCTTTTCTATGAGCCTAACATATTTGAGCCCTTCATCCACACCAAGAATCAATGGTTTGATTAAATCTTTGCAGCCACCATAGGAAATTGCGATGGCCATGCTCGTGAGGGTCACTAGATCCAGAGCCCAACAGTTTGGAAGTTCTTTAAAGCCCGGCAATGAAACTCAATCACTATAAAACTTACCTAGTCCCATTAAACCTTGCAATGGGTCAGGTTTCTTCAAAAGATCCATCAGGTATGAAGGTGGCCCTGCAGATCCATTTCTCGGCATCCATGCAGTCAAATTCCATGATTGACTCCAATTCATCCTCTCCTTCAAGACACAATACAAAACTGCTCAGGCCTGGATTCAAGCCAGACGAACCCAACTCCACAGCCCAATTGCTTTGAGATATCTTGTAGCAGCTGAAGGAGGACAAAAGGTTCTTCAACCAGCTCGTCATCAATATAGATGTTAGGCAAATGGATTTGCTTAACAGTACTAATGCGATCTGTATTTTTAAAATGATATCCAAGATTGGATTTTTCAAGAAATTAGCAACCATTCGACAGTGCCTACTAGGAATGCTGAAATGTAACGGTCTCTCTTTCCATTCCTCCAGTCTTTCAACCGAATATCTCTCAACATGAAATCCATATCTGAATTGCTTCCATGTACCGAGCCGAGGTGCCTTTCTCAAGCTGATAGCATGCAAGTATCTGAACACGAGGGTGACAGTTCCCACCACTATAGCAATAGCCTGATAAATCAAGACCAACATGCTCGACCACTTATAATAAGAAATTCCATCGCAAAAGCTTAAAGATTTTGAAAGAAGTGATCGGAGTAAGGCCTCAAGAAAAACCATTGTTACCAACAGGCATAAAGCTCCAGAAGCAGGACACACCACCGATCACCCAAAAACATGCTGAGAGTTGCATGTCTGAGACATTATACTGTAGTCATTTACATAATCTTTTAATTTCTCAATCCCAACCCAATAGTCGGCTGTTTCACAATCTAAAGCTTATTGGCGTTCTGTTGGGAAATCGGTCAGTGGAAGCACCAAAGAGATTCAAACGATCACCACATGATACAAACACAATCAACACAAAGACAATCTAAATTTTACGTGAAAAAACCCTTGTGGAAAAAAACCACGGCACAAAGTGACACTTGCACTATGAATATTAGAATATTACAAAGTTAATCTACTCACAAGCAAACCTAGAAGATGAACAAAGCACTCTCAAACCTCACAAAGCTCTCCCCAAACCATAATCTCAAATTGGGACACCTTGATAGCCTTAGGAATCTACCTAATTACGATTAGGAGGAGTTTTTATAGACTTTTGGTAAACCAGTCGGTGGAAGACCAAAGATATTCAAATGATCACCACCCGACACACACGCAATCAACACAAAGACAATCCAAATTTATGTGGAAAACCCTTGCAAGAAAAAACCACGGCACATAGTGACACCTGCACTATGAATATCAAAAGATTACAGAGCTAATCTACCCACCAGTAAACCCAAAAGATGAATAAAGCACTCCCAAACCTCACAAAGCTCTCCCCAAACCCTAATATCGAATTAGGACACTTTGGTAGCGTTAGGAATCTACCTAATTATGATTAGGAGGAGTTTTTATAGACTTCCAATTGAAATTAGAAACAAGTTTCGCAAAACCGCGCAACTCCACTTATACAGACGACCGGTCGGACCCCATTGGCCGATCGGTCGTGTATAACAAAAACAGTCCAGAGAGTTCCACTTCAAATAGGCCTGTTTCACCTCAAAATACGACCGGTCGAGTGACCAGTCGAGACCTCCAACGTACCGGTTGCCCAAAAAAGTCCAAAGACTACACTGCCTGCCCAAAGCAAAATTGGACCAGTCGGATCAGACTGATTGACTTGTCAAAGACCCTATTTTAAGCAGGTTTGAAGTCTCCACCAACATCAAGTATTGTTGCTCAAGCAGCTGCTTAGTGGTTGGGATGATTAAAGCAAAGAAACCCAAAATCACGAAGAGAAGTACAATGAAAAATAGGATTATCATGTGTTCAGGTAAGAAGGTGTAAATTATACCAGTTATGGTTTGAGTGCAAACATCAAGGACTACTGTACTCACGAGAATACCTAAAGCAATGACATTTAGTCAAATTTGGGATTCTTCTTCCGTTGTCTCCAAGGAAGGCATGAGATTACCCATGGAAATACAAAGCAAGACAGTGCCACTGAGCTTGAGGAGTTGATCTTAGCGACAGGGCATAGATGTGTTGAGATCTGTAAGAAGTATCTGATGAGGTTTTCCTCCTCAGGTGTAGAGGAGAGAGTGGTGCAGCCCGGGTGTGGTCGGGCGCCCGGCCGATTTTGGTCGAGTGATCGAAATTCACCCAGAAGGACTGGAAAGTCACTGGACTCTTTTTGGAACAGTCGTGCGCCCGATGGTCTGCTGACCGGGCGCCCGACCATGTTGGTTCATGTGATCGAAATTCGACAGATTTCTCACTTAATCTCTAGACAGGTTTTTGCTTGGGCGGGTCCCCGACGGCTTAGGGTCGAGCGCCCGACCATGCACAGACTGCGAATCCGTGATTTCCTGTTTTAGCTCTAATTCCTTCAGTACTCTATTTAAGAGATTCCAAATCGGGATTATGTTATCTTAATAGGTGATTTTTTTACATCTAATGAGAGAGAGGAAAAGAAAAGAGGAAGAGAGAGAGAGAGAAGAGAGAGAGAGAGAGAGAGAGAGAGAGAGAGGAAGCTTGTGGAGGGAGATTTCTGCTTTGTAGAGGTGATCTACTGCGCAGTCGACGTCTCGGCGCTTTTACGTCCTCATGATCGGTGAGATCTCTTAGTTTCAAATTCTCTTATTGTTTACCCACTCCTATATGAGTAATGAAGGTTTGATCCAAGCGGGTTGTGCTTGTGATCGCTTGTAACGGTTCTCTTTTATAGTGGATTGTTGATCTGGACTAGGTCCCATGGTTTTTACCTCTTCGAGGGTTTTCACGTAAAAATCTCTCGTGTCATGGGGTTTGTGCTTTGATTTAGTTCATTGCATTATTATATCCCATAATTCAAGTAGTTTAGGGGGCAAGATCTTAAGGTTTTGTGAAACGCACCCAACAATATCATGGTTACTGATAAGAGGGTTAAGGAAGAGACATTGAGAGAGAAGAATCTGCAAGGAAACCAGAGCATCCGATGGTGGAACCCATAGAAAGTATCGACGAACATGGTGATGGATAGCGACAGAGAAGCTGCTACAACGAAGAGGCCGATCCATGGCATAGGTTCGCTGAATTTTGAGTCGTTGATGTCGCAGCTTACCATTCTTCCTTCTTTCTTCACGATTGCGGATCAGATCCCCAGCTTTCTTATATCGTGATGTTGGTAGATGATATAAGTGGTTAGGGTCTTTTCATGGCGTTGGTAGGTTGTCAAGGGGAACGGATTAGGTACGGCCCCGACCTCACTCAACATGGTGCGTCCCTGACCGTGTGGCCCACCTTGATGTATTTTTAGTACATCGACACCGTCTATTAGTTTTCCCAAATCATTTCATGGCATAAGCTGAAAATGAAACCAATACAAATCTCAGGTTGAAACGTTCACCATTAAAAACTTCCTAAGGCCCATTGCAATGTTTATTTGCCATCAAACATGTTGAAAAGGTCACAGAAACCTCGATGAAAGGATCTAACAAATATCAGCTTCATCGAAAACTTTTGTGGCCCATAAGAATTTTTGAATGATCAAGTACCACTGTTTCCTATAGTATGGTTTACCTGATATATATTTGGATCTACTTCATTCCTAGGGCCATGCCCTAAAAAGTTCTAAAATGATCTAGAAAATCAGATGGACGTGGTGGATATAGAATAAATACATATCAAGATGGTCCCAAAGTAAGGATCGCACCATCTTCGGTGTTGCGGCGGCTGCTCCTAAATCGCCAAGATCAGCATAGTACCAGTTCCGTGGTCAAGTGTTCAAATTTCTCAATTGTTTTGCCAAGTTCTTATCTTTTTCTAACTTTTTGTATATGTATTATTCAAACTACTCAATGTCTTTTTCAAACTTATTAATTTTTTCCCTAATTTCTCTCTTCTATCAAGCTTTTAAATTATTTTTTTCGAACTTCTTGGTTTTTCTCCATGACATTTATCTTATTTACTGGATCGTTTTAAGGCATCCTCTTCTCAAGAATGAACCAAATTCAAATCTCAAGTAAACCACAACACAAGGAAAAGTAGCGATTGGCTATTAAAAACCTCTCATAGAAGGTAAAACTTTTGAATAACGCTGATAAACTTCTGATGTACTATTAAGTTTGTATGATATTCAAGGGGGATAACAAAAATAAAATAAAATTAGGTTGCTCCTAGAAGGTTTTAATGGTGGGCATTCATCATCTACTTTTCAACAGGGGTGGGCGTTCAATTACTTGTTTTATCTCTTATAGCCCATGTGAGTTAGAAAAAGGGTTGTACGGCCTGCATAAAAAACACATTTGTCAACCTAAAGTTGACCATGGTGACAAGGTGACCATAGAAAGGACATGGACGCGGGTTGGCCGGTGATAGCCAGCAAGCTAGTGTCAAGGCTTGGTGGGTCCCACCATGATGTATTTGTTTTATCTATGACATCCTTCCATTTGTACAAGTCATGCAAACAAAAAAATGAGGCAAATACAAATCTTAAGCGGACCACACCACAGGAACTAGTGAGGAGAATGATGTCCACTGTTGAAACCTTCCTAGGGCCCACAGTGATGTTTATTTATCATCCAACTTGTTCTTAAGATTAAAAAAAAAAACAGTTGGATGAATGGAAAACTCAAATATCAACTTGATCCAAAACTTCTGTGGCTGATGAAAATTTTCCTATGCTGAATGTTCAATCCCCACTGTTTCCTGTGGTGTGGTCCAATTGAGAATTTTATCTACCTTATTTTTTGTCTCATGGCTTAAAATGAGCTGTGAAAATGGATGGATGACATGGATGAAACAAATCATGGTGGGATCCAAGAGCTTTGACACCAGCTTGCTGGCTCACCAGCCAACCGGTGTCCAGAAAGGGGAAGCCAATTTGCTGGTGTACCCTACACCAGCTACATTGCTGGTGTAGGCACTAGGCGTTCGCAGACGAGCGCATCAGTCTCGAGCACCGTGAATGTACGACAGTCTAAAGAAGATGAAGGTCCTGTGGGTCCCATAATGATGGATTTAACATATCCACACAGTTCATTCATTTGTAGAGATCATTTTAGGACATTATCCAAAAAATGAGTCATATCTGAAACTTAATTGGACCACACCAAAAAAGGCAGAGGGGACAATGATTCTCACCATTAAAACATTCCAAGGGCCCATTATAATGTTTATTTGTCATCTAAACTGTTAATAAGGTCTTACTTACCTGGATGAAGGGTAAAAAAATATATCAATTAATCCAAAACTTCTGTGACCCTCAAGAAGGTTTCAATGGTAGACAATCAATCTCCACTGTTTTTTACAATGTGGTCCACTGGAGCTTAGCTTTGTATCCATCTCAGCTGTGATATAAATCCTTACAACGTTCTCGCTAAGATGAATAGACAGTCTACAGATACCTCTTGGTGAGGCTCACAGAACTTGCCGACGTGAATACACGAGCCAGCCTGCTTCCCCATCAAGGACATGGCGCAACTCGTCTGACATTTTCATGAAATCGCGTTCTGAATATAGATGAATCGACGCCCCTGTGAAAACGGGGAAATGTTAATGAAACACGCGTTTTGACATTTTAGTAGGACGGGAGTTGCCTGTCGCCCTTGCCCGTTGGAAGTTCCTGTGATAGGAAGCTATGTGGGTCCCACTGAGATATCATCACGAAAACCACTCCGTTCATCAGTTTTCCGAGCCCATGATGTAACATGATCCCAAAACGAGGCATATCTAGAATTTAATTGTGGCTACCACATTATAGAAAACTATTGAAACCATCCCGAGGCCCATGATGATATTTATATGCAATCCAAACTGTTAATAAGGTCATTCTATCTTCGATGAACTGAAAGGACAAATATTAGATTGATCCAAAACTTTTGTAGCTTCGTAAAGGTTTCTACAGTGGTCACTCAATCCTTACTGTTTCCAGTGGTGTGGTACACTTGAGTTTTGAATCTGCCTCTCATTGTTGGGATCCTATCCTGACACTTAGCTGGAAAAACCGATAGACAAAATAGATCTCTAACGGACATCTTGGTGGGCCCAGGTTGCAGCTTACGATCACAGGAAAAAAGTGAGCGCGGGGCAGAGGTAACTCGCGTCAAGGGTGATATGCCCGCGCGGTCTTTCTCATTCGCACTCACCCGGAAGCTTCCGGGAGTGTAACAGGTGAGGAGAGCGCGAGTCTCTCTCCTCTCCTCTCCTTTCTCCAGAATGGCAAGCAAGTGAAGTCTGACGCGGATGAAGTTCCTACGCTGCGAACCTAGGTGGGGCCCGTGATGTTTGTGAGAAATCCACCCTGTCCATCCGTTTTGTGAGATCATTTTAGAAGGTGTGACAGAAAATGAGCCGGATTTGAGACTCTCAAGTTGGCTAAAACGTGAGGATTGAACTTCAACCATTGAAATATTCGTGAGGCTACAGAAGTAGGCTAATATTTGTGTTTTCAGTTCATCCAAGTATGAATGACATTATGAACGGTATGGATGGCATATAAACATCACTGTGGACCTAGGGATGTTTCACCAGTACGAATTTCCCTACCGACCTTTTGCTTTAGTGCGGCCCACTTGAGTATTGGATCTGGTTCATTTTTTGTCTCAGGACCTAAAATGAGCTCAAAAAACGGATGGATGGGGTGGATTTCTCACAAACAGCATAGTGGGCCCCACCTAGGTTCTTAGCAGCAACTTTCATTGAAAGGCGTATGGGTTGCTTGCCATTTCGGTGAGTAAACTGTTGGGTCATTGATTGTATGTGTTTTATCCACTCCGTCTATCCATTTTCCAGGTCATTTTAGGGTTGAGCCAAAAATTGAAGCATATCTAAAGCTTAAGTGGACCATAACACAGAAAAAAAAAGTGGGGATAATGATTTCTACCGTTGAAACCTTCCTACGGCCCACAGTGATGTTTATTTGTCATCCAACCTGTTCATAAGATCTAACAAGATATAGATAAAGGTAAAAAAAAATATCATCTTGATCCAAAGCTTCTACCCCCAATATTTCTTTTCAATGGTAAATGTTCAATTCACATTGTTTTTGTGGTGTGGTCCGCTTAAACTTTGGATATACTTCATTATTCGTGTTAAGCCCTATAATTATCCGGTAACCATGGCTAGGATCTATGCATATGCAGTACCCTAATTAGAGTTGGGCACAAACTAAGCCAGCTTGAAAGCTCGGCTCAGATTGGTTTGAAAAAGCTCGGATTGGATTGGTTCGAATAGACATTCAAACTAAACCAAGCCTCGGAGTCAAGCTCGATTGAAAAAACAAACCAAGCTCAAACTAGGATAGTACCAGCTCGGCTCAACTTAGCCTGAAGCTTGGTTTAATTCAGCTCGATTTGGCTCGTAGATTATAAGCACATTTTTCCTGTGGTGTGATCCACTTGAGCTTTGGATATGATTCCATTTTGGGATCATGTCGTAAAATTATATGTAAAAATGGATGGACATCATGGATAGTACATATACATGATGATGTGGATAATACATAATACATATACATGAATGCATATGGTTTCTTTACACTTATAAAATTCTGCTTGTGTACTTATTTGGAAAAGGCTCTTACATGTCTTTTTTTTTAAGTTGCACTCTTCCTTTGGAGGATGTTAAACATCATGTGGCAGGATACTTTTGTATTTCTTTTTTGTTTTTTCGAACTTTTTAAATTCTTTTCTATTTAAATAAACAAACAAAAAATAGAGCTTGCCCCTGATTGAAGTATGCCCAACTTGGTTTGAAATTGCCAACCAAATTAATCAATCCTGGCTCGAACTAGATTTTTCCAAAGCAAACCAAACTCGGGCCACATTGGTCGACCAGAAGCCCAAACCGAGCCGATCCGCAAACAGGGAGGGCATAAAAACAAGTCAAACCAAACTAGGGCTAACTCGGCCCAGCCCAGATGGTTGCCCACCTCTAATGATAATAGATGTTTGGACTCAGATTTTAGGTGGTGATGCCAACCCCACCCCCCCGGTATGTTGATGTGTTAGGCACTGTGGGGCCCAACATGATGTATGTTTTCTATATCCACATCGTCCCATTTTTTTCAGCTCATTATCAGGCACAAACTGAAAATGAAGCGGATGTGAAGCTCAAGTCTACCACACCACATGAAACGGTGGGAATAATGACACTAACCTTTGAAACCTTTCTAAGGCCCCACCGTAATGTTTATTTGTTATCTAATCCGCTGATAAGGTCACTCAAACCTGGATGAAGGGAAAACACAAATATCAACCTTATCCAAAACTTCCGTGGCCCCTGGGAAGTTTTTAATGGTGGGCATTCAATCACCAGTGTTTCCTGTGGTGTGGTTCACTTCATCGCTTCATTTTTGGGTTCACTGCCATAATTTGGTGTGGTTGTACTTGATGGCTTCATTTTTGGGTTCATGTCATAATTTGAGAGCGGCAAAACGGACGGAGGAGGTTGATATAAAAGGAATACATCAGGCTTAATCGCCCAACACGTACAGCAACACACCACTTTGGGGGTGGTGTACTTGGCAACATCACCTGATCCGCGTCGATAGAAATCAGATTTATCAATGATGTTAGATTATATGGTAAGTCTAAAATGGCTGCTAAACGTTCAATAGTATAAAAGGAATGGCCCTTTGATCCACACCGTTGGCCTGATAGACACCACAATGGATAGTCGTGTGGGTGTCTCCGGTATCTGATGGGAAGACCTACCGATTCAATCTTGGGACATTTTTCTCCTGCTGTTGATGTTTTTTTTTTTCACCGCCGTGAACCTATTATTTCTCTTTAAAAATACATTAGTTATTATTATTATTATTATTATTATTGTTTTGGTGGGTGGAATTGTTGTATTTTAATCACTATAAAAACCTGGACCCATTCTCATTTCTAACAATCATAAAAGCCAGGCCTTTCTATCTGTTCTGCATAGGCAGAGCTCCCCCGAAATCTTGAGTTGGTATGGAAGATGAGTTCTCCAGCTCCTACTGCTGTCCCAAAAGGTGGCGATCTCCTCTTGATTTGTTTTTTAAAGCCCACTTTGGTGTTTGGTGGTCCATTTGTATCGGCCGGTGCATCGTGGGGACTTTCCCATTAAGTGCAGCTGAATGCCATGAGTGGAACCATAAAAGATGAGTGCTCCATCGCAGGTCAGAAGCGAGCGAGGCTAAAATTGCAGGCGTTGGGAAATCTTCACATCCTCTGCATGTGGGCAGAAAATGGACGGCTGGATATGAAAATAGCTAGCTGTTCCCATTTGAAACACTAATATGCTTTGATCGAATTGCTATGGATCGTACTATGTGGTTTTTGGCATGTCGTCCATACATGGCACAGGACTTGCACTACCTTGAACGATCTCCCCAATCCCTTTTCCTTTAATTCTCCTAGGATGTCCCTTTTCCTTTAATTCTCCTAGGATGTCCAGTTTGGCAATCTACTAGACGATGTTCACACTTACATTGCGAGGAAAGAACATGTGGGCCCCAACCTTTCTAGACGCTGTTTGGCCGGTGACCCCGCACCAGCCAGCTAGCTGGTGTCAAAGCTCTGTGGGCTCGATCCATAATGTCCATCCATTTTGCCAGTTAATTTTAGGCTATGAGTCCAAAAATGAGGCAGATCTATAGCTCAAGCGGACCACACCAAAGGAAAAAGTGGGGATTGAATGCTTATCATTGAAGGCCATAAAACTCAAGCTGATATATATATATATATATATATATATATATATATATATATATATATATATATATATATATATATATATATATATATTCGTCTAGGATTATGTGACTTTATGAATAGGTTGGATGGCAAATAAACATTGAGGTGGCCCCAAGAAGTTTTCAATGGTAATAATTCAATCCCCGTTGTTTCCTGCTGTGTGGTCCACTTAAGCCACTGAACTGCCTCATTTTTTGATTGGTGCCCTAAAATGAGTGGGAAAATGAATGGGCGGCATAGATAAAATACATACAACATGGGCAGCCTGCCCGCAATGTATAGTAGGATCTAGTGGTCAAGTACTCGAATCATACTTTTCCCCTTTGTTGATCCCTCTCCAAATAGTCCCGAAATTTGGAATTGCAACTGTGTTATTTGAATGTAGGCCATGGTTAAGAGTACCATAACCATGGATTTTTTTACTCGAGGACTTAGACCTGAGTATTGTCGAGATTGATCCGAGTCAAGTGCATACCAAGTGCACAATGTATACAAACTAACGGCAATGCAGCTGACAGTAGAATCAACGGTTTGAAACAAATGCATAAGGCATAAGGTGGGACCCACAAACGTGTAGTGCATACGCTCAATTTGTGCACTGACAAGTGTCAAACTATCCTTCTTAAAACAACGGGGCGTGGATTAGGGGTTACCGAATAACTCCAATCCCAGGGAATATAAAGCTTTAGAGGATCTTTCTATCAAAGTGCTGGGAGTCCACATATTAGAGGCATATCTATTTTACTATTTAAGACTGTTATAGTTAGGACTTAGTGGGAGTTACCCTTATCTTAGACCCCACTTTGATGATTTTTCGTATATCCAAGTCATCCATCCGTTTTTCCAGCCTTATTTAGGACATGGTCCCAATATTTAAGCAGATCCAAATCTCCTGTGGATCACACCATAGGCAATGGCGGTTATTGAACTCCCACCATTAAAAACTTCCTAAGACCTACCATAATGTTTATTTTCCATACAATCCGTTGATAAGGTCAACTAGACCTGGATGAGGGAAAATAAAAATATCAGCTTAATCCGAAACTTTTGTGACCCACAAAAAGTTTTTAATGATCACTCACCAGTAGTTCCGGTGGTGTGGTCCATCTAAGATTTGGATCTGCTTAAGTTTTGGAATCACTTCTTAAAATGAGCTGAAAAATGGATTGACAGCATGGATATGCAACACATTCATCAAGGTGAGCCCCACACGGCAAGGAGAACACCCACCAACGTGTTACCCGGGTAATATCTAATCCGCTCCCAACACAACGGGCTTCTATGGTCCGCAAGGATGAGTTGAAGCAGGGGTAACAACTCAGTGGGTGAGGCCCAGACCGTAGGCCCACCTAGATGTATACCTTACAGATCCACGCCGCCCATTCGTTTTTCTCATGGTCCAATGAGTCAAATCCAAATCTCAGGTCGACCATATAGCAGAGATTGAATTCCCACCATTAATTTTTTTTGGAATCAAGCTTCTGCTATTTGTGTTTTCCCTTCATCCTGTGTGAGCTTATAAATGGCAAATAAACATTACAGTAAACAACGGCCGAAATAGGTAGAACAGGAGTGCGGATCGTCTGTGTTGAAGACACAAGAAATTCCAGCGCCATTGCTTCTCATTAGTCCACGTCATTTTCGATGACTCCATCTACTAATATACGCCGGATTTTTCTCTTCCATATACATTGCTAACTATACAACCCACTTTTAACGTGTGAAACCTTTTTTGGGTCCCACCATGATTTTTTTGTTAAATCCATACCGTTCATCAATTTTTTCAGATAAATCTAGAGCACGATCCCAAAAACGAGGTACATCCAAACCTCAAGTGGAGCACATCACATAAAGCAGTCGGAATTGAACAAACTTCCGTTGAAACTTTTCTAGGGCCAACATCGAGGCTTATTTTCCATCTGACCTGTTCATAAGATCACACATGCCTAGATGAAGTTAAAATAAAAATATCAGCTTGATAAGAGCATTATGTGGCCCCAAGAAGTTTTCAATGGTAGCATTAATTCTTACTGTCCTCAATGATGTAGTCCACTTTAACTTTAAATATGCATTGTTTTTCGGTTCATAGCTTATAATGAAATGAAAAAATGAATTAACGGTGTGGATCTAACAAATACATCATGGTGGAGCCCACTTAAATTTCACACCTCCGGCGCTTGCTGTGTGAAGCAGGGGAGCGGATTAGGTTAGACCGGGCATCACGTGCAACCCTTACCGTGGGGCCCACCTTGATTTGTTTATTCTACATCTACTCCGTACATCCGAATTTTCAGATCATTTTAGAGCATTCTGCTAAAATTTAAGAATATCCAATCATCAGGTGGACCATACTCTAGGAAAAAGTTGTGATTGAACGTCCTACTATTAAAAACTTCTTGGGAATCACCTTAATGTTTCTATGGTTTTTATTTGACATCCAATCTGTTGATAAGTTCACATAAGCCTGGATGAAGAGGAAAAACATATATCAGCTTGATACAAAACTTTTGTGGCCCGTTATCGGTAAGTCACTACTGTTTCTTATGGCATAGGTAATGGTAAGCTACCACTGTTTCATTTTTTGGATAATTCTTTAAAATGATCCGGAAACACGGATGAACGGGGTGGATATAGAATATACATGACAATGTGGGCACCACTGTAAGGGCCGTACAGTCTTAGGTGAGGCCTGGGTCTCACCTAATATGCTCCCGTGGTGCATCACATTCCGGTGAGAGAAGAAAACGGAAAGTATTTATATGTGAAACTTAGTGGGCCCTATTATGATGTATTTATCAGATCCACACCATCCAGCCATTTTTTCATACCATTTTATTGAACTAGACAAAAAAATGAGGCAGAACCAAGCTCAACCGAGCCACCTTACAGAAATAGTCTGAATTGAACGCCTACTGTTGAAAACTTCTTGAGGCCATAGGAGGCTCTTATCAAACTTATATTTGTGTTTTCCCTCCATGAAGGTATGTGTAACATTATTAAAAGGTTAGATAGCAAATAAACGTAACATTAGACCCTAGGAAGGTGTCAACGGTTTCCATTCAATCTTGGCTACTTTCTTTGACGTGGTTTACGCGAATTTTGGATATGCCTCGATTTTGGCCTAATGCTCTAGAATCATCTTAAAAAATTGATGGACGGTGGGGATATGAAACATAAATCATTGTGGGACCCAAAGAAGTTACACACGCTAAAAATGATGTTGTGTAGCACGCGTTGTACTTGGGAGAGAGAAATCCCGCGTATCTCGTCGAGAACAGGCGTATTAACTTGGCAAGAAGAAATAAATAAAGAGAACCATCTTTTCTGCAATTTGGAGGGACAGTATCAAGAGCAAACGATGTCGAAAATATAACTAAAAAGAAAAAGAGGAAATAAACGTGTGTTCTTACTACAAGAAATGCATGCATCCAAGGAAATAAACGTGTGTTTCAGACATTTTGATCAGAGGCCTGATCTACATGGCCCTCCTGCTCTCCAAGAAATCGAAGAATATTTTCCGTTTTGCCGAGAAGATACGCTGCTTCGAGGACGCTCTTTTCCCTCAATTCAATGGCGCTGCAGTGGCATCCTCGGAAAATCAGGAGTGCTAGGTTGGTAAGGCAAGTACTGAATACATTGGCAACCTTTGCCTGCAACCTTTCAACCAATTCATCCATGTTGGGAGTGTCGTCGTCGTTGAAGCCTTGACGAATCGCGAGGCTGATTCTGTACAGGGAATTACCTGCAAATGCCTTGATAGGCCATTCAAGAGGACTGTAATCGTTTCCCCCATTGCTCTTCCTGCTCTGCTCGACGTATTCCTTTCCAGCATCTGTGAGCTTTTCAAGTATCTTCTGAGCATTCTTTTCTTCGGTGCCCAATCTACGAAGATCCAAATCAAGCCATTGGTTATAGAGATCTATGCCTAGCCAGACGACATCTGCCGCTACCAACGCATTTGTCAGTCCTCTTACATCCAGCGTCTTTTCTACAAGCCTAACATACTGGAGCCCTTCATCCACACTAAGAATCAATGGCTTGATTGAATCTCGGCTGCTGCTGCCACAGGAAATTGCAATGGCTATGCTCGTGAGGGTCACTAGAGTCAGACCCCAACAGTTCGGAGGTTCCTCAGGGCCCAGCGATGGAACTCCATTACTGTCAAACTCATCTAGTCCGTTGAAACCTTGCGATGGAATCCATTTCTTCAAAAGATCCATCAGGTAAGCAGGTTGCTTCTTTGTGCCCATGTGGATCCATTTCTCGGCATCCATGCAGCCGAATTTCACGATCGACTGCACCAGTTCTTCCTCCCCATCAAGATGCAATACAAAATCTCTCAGGTCCGGATTCAAGCCAGACGAACCCAGATCCATAGACGAATTTCTTTGAGATATCTTGCAGCAGCCCGAGGAGGAAAACAGGTTCTTAAGCCAGCTCCCAATCAATACAGATGCGAAGCAAATAGATTTGCTTAACAAAACTAACATGATTTGCATTTTTAAAATGATATCCAAGATTGGATTTTTCAAGACATGAGCGAGCTTTCGACAGTACCTGCTAGGAATGTTGAAAGGTAATGGTCTCTCTCTCCATTCCACCAGCCTTTGAACCCAATATCTCTCAACCCGAAACTCATCTCTGAATTGATTCCATGTTCCCAACAGAGGCAGCCTTCTCAAGCTGATGGCATACAAGAATCTGAAACCAGGAGCAACAGTTCCCACCCCAACACCAATAGTCTGAGATATCAAGACCAACCTGCTCGACCACTTATAATCAGATATTCCGTCGCAAAAGCTTAACGAACCTGAAAGAAGCGATCGGAGCCAGGCCTCAAGAAAAACCATAGTGCCCAACAGGCATAGAGCTCCAGATGCAGTGCACAGCACCGAGCGCCCAACAACATGCTGAGGATTGCATGTATGAGCCATTATCCAGTACTTCTTTACATAATCTTTCAATTTCTCAACCTCAAACCGATATGGGGCAGTTTCATCACAATCTAAAGCTTGTTGACGTTTCAGATTGTATTGTTGCTCAAGCAATTGCTTAGTGGTCGGGATGATTAGAGCTAAAAAACCCAGAATCACAAACAGAAGTAGAATGAAAAATAGGATAATTGCGTGTTCAGGTAAGAAGGCGTAAATTAGACCAGTTCCGATTTGAATGCAAACATTGAGGACTAGGGTGCTCACGAGAATACCTAAAGCAACGACATTCAATCGAATTTGGGAGTCTCCTTCCATGGTCCCCAAGGAAGGCATGAGATTACCCATAGCAGTGCAAATCAAGACAGTGCCACTGAGCTTGACGAGTTGATCTTGGCGGCGAGGCATGGATGTGTTGAGATCTGTAAGTAGTATCATGGTTACTGATAAGAGGGTTAACGAAGTGACATTGAGAGAGAAGAATCTGCGATGGAAACCAGAGCATCCAATGGTGGAACCCATAGAAATCATCGATGGACATGGTGATGGATTGCACCAGAGAAGCCGCAGCAGCGCCGAGGCCGATCCATGGCATAGGCTGGCTGAATTTCGTGTCGTCGATGTGGCAGCCTGGCAGTCCTCCTCCTTTCTTCATATATTGCGTATGAGAATAAGATTGGAGAGAGCTCGTGTGATGGCTGTAGTAAGATGGAGAACTGGTCTGCTTTCTTTCTTCTATTGAAGAAAGAGGACGTCGTTATGTTGCAAGATCAGCTGTTGGGGTTTTTGCATGGCCTGTTGGTGGTTGGTTGAACCTGCAGTGGGCTCGTCGAATATACTTGTGTATAGCGTAAGTTGCCGACTTGGTTGAGTTCCATTGAAAAAGCGACACGTGTACGTGAATGAATGGGCGCGACTTGGGTGAGACCCCGGAACCAGCGATGTGGGTGGGACCCCGAACGTAAGGCCCACCTGGATGCATTAGTTGTATATCCATGCCGTCCATCTGTTTCTTCATATTATTTTAGGCTCATTCCCAAAATTTAAGAACATTAAAATTTTAAGTAGACCACACCACTGGAAGCAGTGCTAATTGAACACTTACCATTAAAAACCTCCTGAAGTCCACCGTAATGTTTACTGACCATCCAATCTGTTGATAAGGTCACGTAGACAGGGATGAAAGGAAAAAACAAATATCAGGTCTATAGAAAACTTTTGTAGCCCACAAAGGGTTTTTAATGGCCATTAACCAGTTTTTCTAATGGTGTGGTCCACAAAAAGTCTTTATCTTCTTTATTTTTGGTTTCATGGAATAAAATAATCCTTAAAATAAGATTAACGGTATGGATATACAATTCATACTTATAGGTGGGCCCTATGTTCAGGGTTCCACCCACATCGCTGGTTCCGGGGTCTCACCCAAGTCGCGCCCTGAATGAAAATGGCAAAATGGTCGTCAAAAAGTAAAAGGCAAAAAGTAAAAAGTAAAACCGAGATGGGACGGGGGTTGCCTGTGCCTCCGGCACACAGGAAGTTGATGTGGTCAGAAGCTACTTGGGTCCCATGGAGATGTTCCTCAGAAATCCATCCCGTCCATCTATTTTCAGATTATTTTAGAGCATGATTTCAGTAATTAGTCGTCTCCAAAATTTAAGTGGACCAAACTACAAGAAATATGGGGATGAAAATGCCTACCATTGAAACCATCCCGGTGCCCACCATCATATTTATATGCAATCAAACCGTTAATAAGGTCATTCTAATTTGGATGGCAAATATTAGAGTACTTATGCAAAACTTATGTGGTTCCGTAATGGTTTCGACGGTGGGCGTTCCATCCGTACTGTCTCCCGTGGTGTGGTACACTTGAGTTTTGGATCTCTCCCATCATTGTTGGGATCATGTACGAACATTAGATGAAAAAAACTGATGAACGAGGTAGATCTCTCCTGGACATCTTGGTGGGCCCCACGTAGCCGCATACGATCATTGGAAAAGCGGGGCTTTTTATTTGCACTCGTCTCGGGGAGAGTCGATTTAAGTGAGACCCCGGCCTCACCCAAGACGGTGTGGCCCTTACTGTGGGATTACCTTGGGTCCCACCTTGATATATTTATTATCTATCCAAGCCGTCCATCCGTTTTTCAGATCATTTTATGTGATTGTACCACGTACAAAAATGAAGGATATCTAATTATTAAGTGGACCACACCATAAAAAACATTGATTATTGACCGTCCTACCATTAAAAACTTCCTAGGGCGTACCTTAATCTTTTATTTGCGTTTATTTACCATTTAATATGTTGATATAATCCGGGAAAAAACAAATAGCAGCTTGACCCAAAACTTTTGTGGCCCGTTAATGGTCAATCACCACTTTTTCTTATGTCATGAATCACCTGATCATTGAATCTCCTTCATTTTTTTTGAGAATTCCCTAAAATGATCTGAAAAAACGGATGGACTGCGTAGATGCATAATACATACAGCAAAGTGGGCCCCACGGTAAGCGTCGCAGCGTCTTGGGTGAGGCCGGCGTCTCATCTAATTCGCCCTTTGTCTCACGAAGCTTCCACCAAGCGGACGCGGATTGCGTAGTGTAAGAACGCGATTTCTGGGAGGGAGCGGATTAAATGAGAACCCGAACCCACCCAAGACGGTGCGGCGTTTGCTATGGGGCCTGCATTGATGTATTTATTCTGTATCTACACCGTCCGTCCGTTTGTCCAGATCATTTTAGGTT
Source organism: Liriodendron chinense (assembly GCA_003013855.2). NCBI lineage: Eukaryota > Viridiplantae > Streptophyta > Magnoliopsida > Magnoliales > Magnoliaceae > Liriodendron > Liriodendron chinense. The sequence continues at coordinate 3,267,693 of PVNU02000637.1, read as the reverse complement.
ATTATTCCAAAAACGAAGAAGATCCAATTATCAGATGAACCATACCATAGGAAATAGTGGTGATTGACCATTAATGGGCTACAAAAGTTTGGATCAATTTGATATTTTTTTTTCCCTTGGCTCATGTGACCTTATCAACAGATTGGTGGATGGCAAATAAACACTATGAAAACATTAATGTGCCCCCTAAGAACTTTTTAATGGTAGCAAGCATGCTCAATCACCACTGTCTCCAATGGTATTGTACACCTGATTATTGAATCTGCTTCAATTTTTAGATAGCTCCTTAAAATGATCCGGAAAAACGAACAGACGGCGTGGATACAGGATACATACATCAAGGTGGGCCCCACAGTAAGGGCTGCACCGGCCGGGGTTTCACCTAATCCACTCCCTCATCTGCCCAATAAAATCCCTCAACGCAATCGAAGTCCGGTGAACGTGTACGTGCAACCATACGTCTGAAGAAATCTTAACAAAGCGCGTGAAATTTCTGAAACGTGTAAATTTCGATATTCGATCCGTCTTTTGGCCTTCTCCGCGACCACCTTCCTGGAGATTTTACAAGGGAAAGTTAGGTAATGTTGGATGGACATCTTCTATCCTAACTTTTTCCTTAGTATGGCCCACTTGAATCACAAGTTAGATAATGTTGGATTACATATCTAATGGTTGGAGTGGATTTCCCATACACATCAAGGTGAGCCATGTAAAAATCAAGGGTGGCACGCCACTCTCAACTGTTAAAAAAAACAAATATTTTGGCTAATATAATAAAAGAAAGAATTTTTCAGGATCCATACCTTATTTTTTATAGGATACACCGTGATGTGTATATGTGATCCAATCTTATCATTAGATGTGTAATACTAAAATGGGCTCTGAGGTGAAAAGTTTAGGGTAGCCTATGATTCAAGTGGGCATCATGATTTTTATATCATTATATAAAGGAATTAGGCCTATCCCATGATTCACATGGGCTAGACTAAAGGAAACAATTTGGAGGGTGGGTATTGTCATGTACATTATTTTCAATTCCGTGATCCACCTGGATCACAAATAGAGCTGATCTTTGAGCTATTTTGCCTATTCAAAATTTTGATTTTAACAAGTTCGAGCCCGGCCCATTGACACTCCTAGGTGACACACCTAGTAACGAAGATAGATTTTGCATAAACATCATGGTGGGGCCCATCCAAGCTGCAAACCATTTGCTCGCACAGCCAATCCCAATTTCCGTTGGGGTACTCCAATGACAATTACTAATTTTGAAAAACGCACTAGAATCTAAATTCTAAATTACGTAGGTAATATTTTTTAATTGCCTAATGAAAACGAGTCTTTAAAATCATAAGCAATCCATAAAGGGTGCTAAGAAATAGAGAAATTAGATTGTTGATCGATCCTGCAAACGATTTTGACCATCCAATTAAAGGCCATTGATCAAATGGTTAATATTTAACAAATTAGTGTGATGTTTGAATGGTGGCAGGTTTGAATGATGAATTGGACTCTCTAAATATCTCAACACAACCATATAAGAGCACAAGAGCATTCATGATTCACAAGGATGAGAATTGTAAAAGGGATAATTGTAAAAACCTGCAGAACTGCACACACCTCTCTCTTTTAGATTAGAGACGTGGGAGGACTTTATGTATGATTGTATGGTGATCAAATCAATTCATTCTCACGTAAATTGGAGCATGTGACCACTTGGGAGCATGGGGCCCACCCTTGTCATGATGAGGATTGAATCCCATACCTACTGGATCCCCAGATCATTGCATGGGGCCCAAGGAACGAGCAATGGACGGCTCACGCATGGGGTGTGATGATGGCATGCAATATATAGTTTGCGGGCCATTTTTTTTCCATTTAAGTTAATCTGTTTTTTGGAAGATCTGTTCCAGTCAATTTTGGAAGATCTGTTCAAAATGACTGTCATTTGCCTCAATTAAAATTTGGATCACAAAGTTATTTGATGGACAAGATTGACTCTCCATTAACTAAGTAATGATGTCCATTGAGTGGATCATATCTCATGATCTACTAATTATCAAATTGAGTTAAAATTTGATCCGAAGGATTCCTCGATATTCCATTCAAGATGGACGGGTCAGATTGGAAAGATGATGTGTACATAGATTTGGCTAGAAAAATCATGAAGCGTTAGTTGGTTCTATCTTTACCGTTAATAAACTGTTTTAATCAAATTTCATAGATCCAAAATCAGATTAGGCTTAAAATTGTTGGGTGAATATCCACATCTCATGCATAAGCATATAAGTAATAAAATTAGGCCATAACTAGTCCTTGTTAGGAACTGAAATTGACATCCACATGGCCATCTAGAAATGAGAGGTAGCCCCATAACTATCAAATGAGAGCTCATTCCATGCCTTTCCACTTGAAATTAGAGTCAGTCAACCATGGGTTTTGATGGAAACAACTCGCGACTCCATTACATAAGAAAAAATTTAACTTACGTCCTTATTATAAATTAGCCTATTAAAAGTGGCATACACAACACTTGAAGGAGAGAAGAACATTAGATCAGTTGAACTCAAATATCTGGGTTAATGCTACGATAATGAAAGAACAATACATTTACATCAAAGCAGAAACAAATTAAAAAAGCAACAAGGGAATTTCCAAACCCCAGAATAACCACAGAAATAGCCCTGACATCAGAATCCTTAGAGCCACAAAGGAAAAAATAAAAATAAAAATGTTAAGCATGGAGTCGGAGAATGTGAATTTCTACAACAGAAAGAAGCATTCCTATTCTTCGGTTTTAGTTCCTAGATGTCGGCGGCGCCCTCCGGCTCTATAAAATGAGTCTGCTGAATAACTGAAGCTCTAATCATCATTTCGTCGGTATCATATCCTCAATAAGCTGTAGAGCACACGTATGACATTGCATATTTAAACATTACAAACCATGGTTTAAAGATTCAGACGACTTAGATCAACTCGTTTGGCCCTGGGTTGGATCGTGACTCGCCTGAGCTGAATTAGCCCCACTCACCCAAGTTGGGCTGACTGAGTGACTCGATGTATCAAACTAGATGAATACTCCCGAGTCAGAGTCGACTTGGACGAGATCGTTTCTGACTCAACCACGTCTCTGCAAACGCGTTCTCAAGGGCAAAAATAAGGCCATAGACCCGGGCACCGCTTCGGTGGATCCCCAAGGTGCGTGGGACCTGGACTGTGGGGCCTACCTTAATGTACGTGACTACATCCACGCAGTCCGAAAGCTCATTTTAGAGCATGAACCAAAAAATAAAGCAGATTCAAATCTTAGATGGACCATAGTATAGGATGTTGGGAAAACCGGCAGCGAAAGCGGAAGCCTAACGCATAGAATAATGCGAGATCAAACGAGAAATACTATACAATCAAGCCACACACAAGCATTCATCATAAGAGAATTCGAATTTACGTGGAAAAACCCATCAACGGGTAAAAAAATCACGGCACAAAGCGATCCACTATGAATAAACAGAAGATTACAAAGATGACAGCCCACAAGCAAGGAAAAACAGAGAAAACCCAAGTCATCTCTCTCTCTCACAATACTCTCCCCTCTTCCTAACACACTTAGGAAACCTTGGACACCTTAGGATTATAATCTAAGTCGGATTACAACTCCTTAAATAAGCAAAAATTCGAAATTAGAAACACCTTGCGCAGTACTGCGAGCTACGCAAGAAACCCGTGCGCATAGCCGACTGGTTGGCCGACCGGCCTGCCAATGCACAGACAGTCCAAGAAGAAAAATTGGTCTTGCTGCCTCACCACAGACCGGTCGGCTGACCGGCCGAAGCCACCTGCAGACCAGTCGGCCGACCGGTCTGGGACACACGAAAAACTGTCCAGGGGTTCTCCACATGCATCTGGGTAATGCCGTCCAACCGATCGAAGCACCCAATCCGTGCATAGTTTGAAGACTACCCCAACAATCTCCACCGAGGCTTCAAACGACAAATCAACACCATCTTCGCAACGTCATCTTATCCTCAATCATAACTCCACCGCTTCTCGTGCCACCATCAACCCTAACCTTGCAAATTCACGACATTTACTGTCTTCTCATGTGGCCCTTGGGCACTTGCCACATACGAGCAACCGTGTATCTCGCTGCCTTTCCCATAGCTCCACCATGAATTGTGCTCCCGATCAACATGAAAAGATGGCCACACCTCCATGCCTTCATACACACGAGTGCCCCTTCATCACTTCACAACAACGATCACGGCCGATAAACACGCACCCTTTCGCCTCGAGTGCACCAAGAGAAATCACATTCATCTTCATCTTGGGAACGTGTTTCACATCTTTCAAGACTCGTTCGACCCCATCGAACATCCTGATGTGCACAGTACCAATACCCACAACCTTATGAGCAACTCCATAGCCCACAAACACCGATTCTCCACCATACTCCCTGTATGTCGTGAATGAACTCAGGTCAGGACAAACATGACATGAAGCCCCTTAATCAAGGATCCACTCACTATCGTGAAATCCCTTGCCAAAAACAGTCAGAATTTCACACAGATCGCCACCGTCCTTTACGGTATTGGCTCCCTCTCCAGAAGAATTTACATACCTCTCTTGCTTCATCCTAGGATTCTGACAATCCCCTCTCATGTAGCCCTCCTGACCACAATTCCAGCACTCCACCTTAGCCTTACCTTTGCCCTTCCCTTGGCCTTAGATCCTGATTTCGAATATCATCCATGCTCAGAACTTCTTCCCCTCATAACCAATGCCTCTAAGGAATAACGGGAAACCACGTCACCACTTTTCTTTCTCATCGCCTTCAACTGGAGGGCTGAGATAACGGTCTTGACACTTATGGTTTCTCTCCCTGCGCACACAGAGTCCCTGAACAACTCATATGAATCTGGAAGAGAATTCAACAGGATGCATGCTTGGTATTCATCCTTCATTGGTTCATCGATCTCCACCAACTTGCAAACCAGCCTATTGAACGTGCTCAGGTGGTCCTCCATGTCCGTTCCTTCAGCCATCCTCAAGATGAACAACTACATCAACATTTACATGCAATTCTCTAGAAACTTCTTGGCATAAACCTTCTCTAGCTTCGCCATTGTTTCAGCCGCAGTCTTCTCCTTCATGACATGGTAGAGAACACCATCCGTAAGGTCTAATAGGATTGAGGTTCTAGCCTTCTTGTCGAGCTTCGTCCACTCATCATCTTTCATAGCCTCGAGTCGCTTTCCAAGAGCTTCATCAAGCTTTTGCTGAACTAAGAAGGATTCAACATTCACCTTCCATAGCTCAAAATTATTTTTTCCGAAAAACTTCTCCACCTCGAACCTTGCGCTCGATCCCATCTTCTCATCTCAGATTTGAATCTACTCCACCCCAACTTTATCTCCAATACCACTTGTTGGGAAAACCGGCAGCGGAAGCGGAAACCTAACGCGTAGAGTAATGCGAGATCAAACGAGAAATACTATACAATCAAGCCACACACAAGCATTCACCATAAGAGAATCCAAATTTACGTGGAAAAACCCCTCAACAGGTAAAAAACCACGGCACAAAGTGATCTACTATAAATAAACAAAAGATTACAAAGATGACAGCCCACAAGCAAGGAAAAACAGAGAAAACCCAAGTTATCTCTCTCTCACAACACTCTCCCCTCTTCCTAACACACTTAGGAAACCTTGGACACCTTAGGATTATAATCTAAGTTAGATTACAACTCCTTAAATAAGCAAAAATTAGAAATTAGAAACACCTTGCGCAGTACTGCGAGCTGCACAAGAAACCCGCGCGCACAGTCGACCGGCCGGCCAATGCACAGACAGTCCAGGAAGAAAAATTGGTCTTGCTGCCTCACCACCGACCGGTTGGCCGATCGGCCGGAGCCCCCTGCAGACCAGTCGGCCGACCGGCCTAGGGCACACGGAAAACTGTCCAGGGGTTCTCCACATGCATCTAGGTCACGCCGTCCGACTAATCGCCTGACCAGTCGGAGCACCCAATCCGTGCATAGTTTGAAGACTACCCCAACACAGGAAACAAACAATAGTAATTGACCATTAAAAACTTCTTGTGGGCCACAAAATATTTGAATCAAGATGATATTTGTGTGGTCTCTTCATATAGGTCTTTGTGACCTTATCAATAGGTTGGATGGCAAATAAACATTCCAGTGGATTCCATTAAGTTTTTAATGGTGAGGATTCAATTACAACTATTTCTGTGGTGTGGTCCACCTAAGATTTGGGTATGCTTCATTTTTTGGATCATGGCATGAAGTGAGCTTTGAAAATGGTTGGACTGTGTGGATTTAATGCACATACATCACTGTAAACTCCACAGCCAGGGGTCCCACCCACCTCAGGTGGATCCGGGGTCTCACCTAATCTTTTCCCCATCGACACTGGATGCATTTCTATTCTTGGCCGACTTTTTGCGGGCCAAAATTCTAATGGTTAAGATTGTCCCCGAGATGGAAACTTTTGGGGACATGGTCCACCGCAAAGCAATGGTCTGGATTTATCAAACCATGGATCCCACTTGTTCTGATTGAAAACGCCTGTGATCAAAGCCCGGTTAAGTGTAAAATTGCACGAAATGTGTACAAACATCCAAGCTGTCCAAGAGGCTTGCCCCACCATGATGAACCCCTCTTCGAAAAATCAGGCCAGTCCACCAATCATGTGGACCACACCATATAAAAAATTTACAACCGTCGATCCTATCTAAAGTACACATGTGGTGGCCCACCTAACGAGTGGATCGGACTGATTTTATGCTAGATAATGTTCACGGTGGGGCCCAAACGTTTTGAAGAAAGACTGGACGGCATGAGACCTTTTTGTAGTTCCCTCACATCCAACCGGTTCCACAATAAGCTGCCGTCCACTAACCTCCAACCTGAAATGTGTATGCGACATCCAGCCCGTCCAATTGGTTGGCCCCATCATGAGGATCTCCTTGTAAAAAATTCAGCCTCATCCACTCATCAGATGAGATACACCATACAAAGTAATGTATGGCTACTGATAAATAACAAAATACAGTGGTTTGCCTGATGAATGGATAGAGTTTATATATTAAAGGGAGCGCGGATTAGGTGTTACCCACCCCGGTTAACAGATTAGTGGGTGTTACCCATAACGTAGGGCCCACCTTGATCATATGTTGTATATCCACTCTGTCCATCCATTTTTACAGCCCATTTAAGGACACAATCCCAAAAATTGAGCATATCCGAATCTCAGGTGGACCACACCACAAGAAAAAGTGATGATTGAATGCTCACCATTAAAAACTTCCGAAGGCCCAATCTAAGCAGATTCATAATGTTTATTTTCCATCCAACCCATTGATAAGTTCAACCAGATCTGGATGAAGGGAATATATAGATATTATCTTGATCCAAAACTTTTGTGGCCTACAAAAAGCTTTTAATGGTCTTTCACCACTTTTTCGAGTGGTGTGGTCCACCATAGATTTGTATCTACTTAAGTTTTGGCATAATGTCTTAAATAAGCTTACAAAATGGATGGGCGGCGTGGATACGAAACACATTCATCAAGGTGGTCCCCACACAGTAAGGGTAACACCCACTAAGATGTTAACAGCTAATCCACTCCCCAGGGTGGTCTAAAGGTGGGGCCAACTAATTGGACGGGTTGGATTTCACATGCATATGACAGGTTGTAAGTTATGGGAGCTAATCGCTAGTGGGCGTCACCCCTACCTTGGGGCCCACCTTGATGATTGTCTGTATATCCACTCAGTCCATCCGTTTATCCGGACCATTTTAGGGAGGGATACAAAAATTTATACAAATCCAAATATCAGGTGAACCACACCACAGGAAACAGTGTTTATTGGGTGTCTCACCATTAAAAAAATCTAAAGGGCCCATCGTAACGTTTTACTTATTGTTTATTTTCAATCCAGCGTGTTGATAATGTCAAAAGGAACTGTATCAAGGTAAATTAAAAATATCAGATTATCCAAAACTTTTCTGTCCCACAAAAGTTTTTAATGGTTATTCATCACTTTTTCTATTGTTATGGTCCACCTGAGATTTGGATCTTCTTGTGATTTGGAATTGTGTCCTAAAATGAGATGAAAAAACAGATGGACGGAGTGGATATACAACAAATATATCAAGGTAGGCCCCACACGGTAGGCGTAATACCCATTAAGTTATTAGTTGGTTGGACGACAACTCGTCATCCAACCGTTTGGGTGCCCGCATTTCTCCGGGCGCGAATTAGGCGTTACCCTGGGAATAACGTGGTAGGTGTTACCCAAACCGTGTGGAGCTCATATTTATGTATTGTTTTATATATTTACGCCGTCTATATGTTTTTTCATATCATTTTATGATGTGATCCAAAAACCTAAGAAGATTCAAATCTCAGTGGACTATAGCAGAAAAAGTGATGAATAACCATTAAAAACGTTTTGTGGGCAACAAAAGTTTTGGATCAATCTGATATTTATATTTCCCTTCATCAAGACCTTATTTACATTATCTTGCAAATAAACATTGCTAAAACCTTACGATGGACTCTTTGAAATTTTTAATGGTGGGACACTCAATCAAACTGTTTCCAGTGATATGGTCCACTTGAGATTTGGATCTGCATAATTTGTGTAAAATAATCCTAAAATGGTCTGTAGAAACGGATGGACGGGGTGGATATACAAAATACCATACATGTGGGCCATACTGCAGGGGTAACACCCACTAAGCTGTTCCCGGGGTAACACCTAATTCGCGCCCCATTTCTCTACCCGAGAAATTGTAATAACATTTCTTGCATATCTATCCAGAGACCGACATGTGGGCCCCATGGTATGGAACGAATAGGGAGCTTACTTGTTGTGCACCGAGTTTCTTACATGTGGGGCCCATGGTTGATATATCTAAACCATTAATGTGATGGTCCACATCATGATTGGACCATGCCCAGAAAAATCTCCTCAATTGCTCAACTGTAACCTTTCCATTGTTGACACGTAAATACACGGTTAAGAATAGATGCACAACGGTCCACATTCAACGGAGAAAAGGCCAAATATTCGATGGCTAGAAACTTTCAAACTGGGAGATTTGGGGGGCATGGTCCATCGAAATTGGGAGATTCGCAGTCAACACCATTTATTAAATGTATTGAATCATCCATCTACATATGGCACACATGTACCTCAATCCACCCAATCCCAATCAAGACCACATCTTCAAAGCTACACCAACTGAGCGATCTTAGCCGTCCAATTGGTGGCAATCAAATGTACGGCTAAAAAAAACAGATCCGCAGTCTCATCCCCAAAATTGCAAAATCGGATGCTCAAGGTCAGATCAGCCATGATTTGGACAGTCTGGATTGCCCGGTATGTATGCACGGGCGTGTGTACAGTCGCGGTGAACGAAAAGCTTAGATGGGACCGAGTCAAAGGGATTTTTATTGCAATAACCCTGAGATGTGGCTATTTTACTAAAAGTCTAATTTCTCGTCTGGTTCAACTTTTTGACCTTTTGAAGTGAAATTGAAAACTTATGGTCATAAATGCCCCTCCGTCCAATTCCCCTGGATTCTTCCGAGGGCACGGTGGATTCCCTCTGAGCACATGGTGGTCAGAGGGGCATTCTTGACAGTAAAATTTTCAATTTCTCGTCAAAAGGCTAAAAAGATAAGCGTATGAGAAATTGAACTTTTAGAAAAAATAGACACAACTCAATGCTATTGCAGTAAAAATCCCCGAGTCAAACTGAAATCTGAAAAAGAGGTTTTTGCTCGAATACAACCCAATATATTGCAATAGGATACGTCAGGACTCTAGTGATTGAATTTTGGGTTCTCTTTGAATGATCCAAACTGTTTATCTAATATGTATCTACAAGATAGGGGCATATTAAAAAAATATTAGATTTCATATTTCAATCCTTTTGTTATAGAAAGTTTATTCTGACCATTCATTTTCAAATTAAAAGAGAAAAAAATATCAAATGGGTGGAAAGAATACAATTGAAAGCTTTTATTTATTGATTTTCCACCATATAGCGTGATAAGAGTCATATAGACGGTTTGGATCATTGCAGGATGACCTAGATTCAACTATAAAAGTTTCAACGTTTTGTATCAATGCATACGGATGCCTTCAAACAGGAAAAGGTCTCAAGATGGATGGTTACCGCAATAGCCCTAAGTTGTGGCTATTTTTATTAAAAGTCTAATTTCTGGTCTAATTTATCTTTTTTAGCCTTTTGACGAGAAATTGAAATTTTATTGTTGAAGATGCCCCTCCAACCGATTCCACCTAAGCACTATGGATTCCCCATAGAGGACGTTGGATTCCCCTTGAGCACATGATGGTCAAAGGGGTATTGTCGACTGTAAAATTTTCATTTTTTCGTCAAAAGGCCACAAAAGATGAGCTTGAAATTGGAATTTTAGTAAACATAGCCACACCAGGGTTATTGCAGTAAAAATCCCCTTGCAGGAGCATCCCCAAAGCGTAGTTTGCAGCACTCCAGTCCACCTTCGATGCTTGCTGATCAGCACCGTCCATATGGAGGAACACGTGATGACTTTCCACCAAGATGATTCCGTCAATTGTAGGTGGGCCACACCGTAGCTTGCAAAGGGACAGTCAAAACTAAAAAAAAAAAAAAAAAAATTGTCGACGCTCATCCCATATGTCACACGTGTAAAACACCTCGATCCGTGCAAGAGTTGCTTTGCACCATAAAGATTACCTGCGGCCAAAGCCATAATGGCCACACATCAAGTGGGCTACGCTTTGAAAATCAAGCATTACCGATGGTCTGACTTATTGTATAAGTGTGGTCGACCTAATCAGTGAATTCCTCTGATTTTCAGAGTGGATGATATCTTAGGTGGACCCCATCGTTTTCACGGATCGGATTTGATATGAAAATGAAATATTATTGACTAAAAGCCAAGCGTTGTATGTGGAAGTTTACATACAACATGTTGCATGTGTACATTTCTCTACCTAAAATATTTCCATTGACCATATAAAAATCAATTTCGCTAGTGTACTTCGCGCAAAGTAACGCCCGGGTTGCTTTCACAAATCGAGAGCCATGTGGGTGAAACTATAATGAGATCCATCCCGTCCATCAGTTACACTGCTTCATTCTAACCATTCAATCCCAAAAAAAATGATAATTTTAAAACTCAGGTTGGTCATAATATAGGAACAAATAGGATGGAACTTCCACCATTAGTTTTGAGTAGGGCTCACCATAGTGTTTATATGCCATCCAATATATTCATGTGAGGTACGTAACTCGTCAGGATGAAAAATTTACCTAAAAATAACATATTCTAAAGATAAAGTGGACCATACTACATGAATTTAGGTATTTTAGGTTAATGTTTTCGAGTGGTCCACATGAGTACTGGATCAGCCTGATTTTTGTGATCAGAACCAAATAAGAAGTGATGTACCATATGGACGGCGTGGATTTTATTCATGTCAATTCATTTACCCCACGTTCGAGAAACTAACTCTGATAGGTACCCAGCGCGTGGTACACAAGCGTTCTCCCGTAAAAATTGTCGTGCATGAAACGCTCCAATAGAGATCGAAATATGCACGTCACCGGTGTGTAAAATAATATAAATCACATTGATCAATGATTCAATGTTTTGATATTATATGGTCAGTCAAAAATAGCTGCTAACCGTTCAATAATATAATAATAATAATAATAATAAAAAAAGTCCTTAATCCACACCGTTGGCCTGATGGACCCCACAATGGATGATCGTGGGTGTCTCCCATATCTAATGGGAAGACCCACCGATCTAATCTGGGGACGTTTCTCACAGACATACCCCATCGTCCAATGGATTAGATCAGCAAACAATGGGACCCATGCATCACTATAAAAGTCCTGATGGGCCATGACACTATAATTTCTCTTTTAAAAAAATGAAATATTATTATTTTTTTCATTTTGATGAGTGGAATTGTCGCATTTTAGTCACTATAAAAACCAGCACCATTTCTCATTCGTTACAAGCGTCAAAGCCAGACCGTTCTTTCTGTTCTGCAAAGGCAAGTGCTCCATCGAAATCTCTTGAGTTGGTGTGAAAGATGGGTTCTCCAGCTGCTGCTGTCTCCAAAAGGTGATGATCTCCTCCGTTGATTTTTTTTCTAAGGCCCACTTTGGTGTCTGGTGGTCTACTTGTATCCGTGCGTCGTGGGGACTTTCCCATTAAGTGCTGCTGTGTGCCATGATCGGAACCGTAAAAGATGAGTGGTCTATCGAAGATCAGACATGTGGGCCAAAATCACTTGCTGTGAAATCCTCACCTTACGCTGCATGTAGGCAGAAAGTGGACGGTTAGATGCGAAAATAGCTAGCTGTTCCCATTTGATGGGCTACTATGCTTTGATCAAATGGTTAGGATTGTTCGATCGGTGTGATTTTTTGCATGTGGTCATCCACAGATGGGACTTGCACCTTGAACGGTTCTGATCATCGTAAGTGGATCATGTGTATGGAAAGGATTTCAGCGGGACAATCCCCTTTCTTTCTGTTCTCCAACAATGTCCAGCTGCTAATCTTACATTGCAAGGAAAGGACGTGGGTCCCATCAATTCAAGGGCGGGTCCTATCCTTTCTAGCAATGGATAGTAATCCAGTGGACCATCACTTTTCCCCTTCATTCATCCTCTCAAGATATTCCCGAAATTTGGAATTGCATTCGTGCCGGCATGGTTTTTAGACTCAGCGACTCGGACCTGAGTTGAGTCGTGACTAGCTCAAGTCGGCTGTGGTTCAGCCAAATGGGGCCGAGTCACGATATCGATTGGTGCTGAACGGGAACAGATCCGACCGAGTCCGAGTTGACTCGGACGAGTCGCACCGACTCAATCGAGTCATCAATTATCTCGTGCCAATGCTGTAAAGACTCACATTGTTCACATGCAGGCTAGAAGGGAAGGTAGCCATCATCACTGGTGGAGCGAGTGGGATCGGAGAGAGCACGGCCCGCCTCTTCTGGGCCAACGGAGCCAAAGTCATCATCGCCGACATCCAAGACGACCTAGGCAACACCATCTGCCAACAGCTCGGCGGTGAGAACATCGTGTACGTCCACTGCGATGTGACCAATGAGGACGATGTTCGCAATGTCGTCGACTTTGCGGTGGAGAAGTACGGGAAGCTAGATATCATGTACAACAATGCCGGGATCGCGGACCCGAAGACGACAAGCATCCTAACCATTGAAAAATCGGACCTGGAGAGGGTCCTACGAGTGAACCTAGTGGGAGGGTTCTTAGGGACCAAGCATGCTGCAAGGGTCATGGTACCGGCTCGTAAAGGGTGCATCTTGTTCACAGGGAGTGCGACTGCCTCGATTGCATGCATGAACGAGCACTCCTATGTGGCGTCAAAGCGGGCCATTGTGGGGCTAGCGCAGAACGTATCGGCCGAGCTGGGGCAGTTTGGAATTCGTGTGAACTGTGTGTCGCCGTATGCTGTGGCAACTAACATCATCAAGGGGACGATGCCGGATGATGACATGGAAGGATTCGAGAAGTTTATGAGCGATGTGGGGAATCTCAAGGGTGCAGTTTTGAAGACTGATGGTGTGGCACGCGCCGCACTCTACCTTGCGAGCGATGAGGCGAATTATGTTAGTGGTCTCAACCTTGTGATTGATGGAGGCTTCAGCATCGCCAACCCTTCGGTGGCAATGGCTATGAGCCAGCAACACTAAGACTCGGACTCAGCTGGACCTTATCTGGCTTGACACCTCGAGTCACCCTTGACTCAGGCGAGTCGCAACTCAACTCAGGATAGAACTGAGTCGGTCCGAGTCGACAAGTTGTTTAACCATGCTCTCCAGCTTTGTTGTTCCGGAATGTGATGTTGTGTTGTATTCACATTTTTTATTGCGTGTTTTCTTTTAGTCTCCTACATATGCCCTCTATGCAAAACTTCATCAAAGCTTGTTCAAAGTTCAAATAAAACACTCCCTCATTCCAGACCATTGAATATTATGGAGGGGCCCACCTGATGAACGACTCAGATCTTGCACGAACTTGCCACATTGCCCATGCAGCTTGTATGTGTGAGTGGCCACGGTTCAGTGAGCCAGACCATTGTCCTGCTTGTACTAACGAGCTCCCCTGGTCACTAGCAGAGAAATGTGCCTTGTGTACAGGGTTGTCAATGGGCCTGGTGGGCCCAATGGATACCCAAACGGGTGTGGCTACACCCGAAGCCATACCCGAACCCACCCAACCACATCTGTCGTATACCATTTCATTGACCTCTGAAACTGGATCATATCTCCCTGTTTTTGAGCCAGGCCCCGAAAATCAGAACGACTCAAAACACCAAGGAACAGTTCAGATGGGAAGTCCCACCGTTAAAATCGTCCAAATTTATGCAGCCCATCTTGGTATATATATATATGCCATCTGATCCACTCATCAGACGCACCATACCAAGATGAGCGGATTCCCCAAAATTCAGCACATTTCAAGAATCATGTGGGCCACACCGCATGAATTTAGAGCATTTAGTAATGATTTTACATCATTCAGTATGCTGTGGCCCATCTAAGTATTAGATTGGACTGATTTTTAGTACCCATGGTGAATATGTGGCAGCACACCTGATGAACGGGATAGATTTGATGCATATTTTCCCCCATGTGTCACTTGGTTACTTCTGGGAATGCCCTAGTAGAAAGGCTAGCAAAGTCCAATTAGGCTTAAAATACATCCAAGAATGAGCACTGTTTGGTTGCCACTAAAAAATGATTTCATCTCATTTTAATTCCTAGAATAGTTAGTGTAAACAAGAAATGATCTATCGTGCAACATACGCTTGGGCTTTGTTGGAATGTACACATTATCTATCGTAACTGGCACCAAGTCCGGTTTACTTTACATAGGCTGCCTTGAAAAAGAAATCAGAGTAATCAGACCATGTTCTAAATGGACGGGGAAAAAAGAAGACCGACTGGACCTAGGGGATTGTCCAGGTACCTTATGTGGATGCCCATGAGTCCAAAATGCAACTCCTTGGGAAAGTTTCCATATACTTAGGGCATATTTGTTAAATCTAAGGTCCGAAGTCTGAACCTGACATCCGAATCTAAAGTTTGAATATGATAAAGTCAGAAAACTAGTATTAAATTTAGAATAATTTGTTTGTTAACTGTCATCTGAAACGTTTGAAATATGTTGATGTGACACATTTACACTCCTAAAACAATCATAATTGAATCCCTACCATTAAAAACTTCATGAATTCGACTAGAATGTTTATATGCCATCCAACCTACTGATTGGGTAAAGAATAGGTAGATGAAGAGACCACACAAATATCATCTTAATCCAAAGCTTTGGTAGCCCACAAGAAATTTTTAATGGTTTCTTGTACTATGCCCATTTGAGATTTGGATTTGCTTCATTTTTTGGATCATGCCCAAGAATGAGCTTACAATACGGATGGACATCATGGATGTAGTCAGATACATCATGGTGGGCACCTCAGTCAAGGGTCCCACCCACATTGGTGGATTCAAATTGCACACTGATGATGCTAGTAGGCCGCAACTATTGGATGGTGGTGTGGCCCCCATCATAATGTATGTGTTTTATCCATCTATTTTTTCAAATTGTTCTAGAGAATGATTCCAAAAATGAGGATGATCCAAATCTCACGTGGTCCAGAACTTTCGTGCCTATTAATGGTCAATCACCATTGTTTCCTATACTATAGTTCATCTGGGATTTGGAGCTGCTTCATTTTTGGATCATGCTCTAAAATGAGCTTTCAATACGGATGGACAGTGTAGATGTAGTCACATATATCACAGTGGGGCCATCGTCAAGGGTTCCACCCACCTCTGTGGATCCTAGGTCTCACATAATCTGCTCCCCTAAACCTGGGAGTGAATTAGATGTTACCTTGGTAACAGCTTAGTGGGTGTTACCCTAACTATGTGTGGCCTATCTTGATGTATTTGTTGTATATCCAAGCCATCCATCTGTTTTTCCATCTCATTTCAGGGCATGATCCCAAATCATAAGAAGATCCAAATCTCAAGTGGACCATACCAATAGAAACAGTGATGAGTAACCATTAAAAATGTTATGTGGGCCACAAAAATTTTGGATCAATCTGATCTTTTTAATTTCTCTTCAACCAAATCTTCTCGACATTATAACAAATTCTATTGCAAATAAGCAATAAGAAAACGTTACGATAGACACTTTGGAAGTTTTAATGGTGAGGTATTAATCACCGGCAGGGTAACACTTGATTCGCTCTCTCCCAAATCCGGGAAGGGATTATGCACTACCCCACCCAAATATAGCTAGAGACAGACAGTCCTATTGAAGGGCTCTGTGGGGCCTATCGTGATGTATATGTTTTATCCACCATTCATCCATTTTTCCGTATCATTTTAGGAAACAAGACAAAAAAAACAAGTCAAATCTAAGGCTCAAGTGGGCCACACTACAAGAAACAGTGGTAATTGGGTGCCTGTCATTGAAAACTTCTTGGTGCCACAGAAGGCTCTGATCAAGGTGATTCCCTTCATCCAGGTTTGTGTGACCTTATGAAGAGGTTAGATGGTAGATAAACTTCATAGTGGACCCTAGGAAGGTTTTAACGATAGTCGTTCCATTCCCACTGCTTTCTGTGGTGCGGTCGGCTTGAGCTTTCGACGTGCCTCATTTTTTGAAATCATGCTCTGGAACAATATAGAAAAGTTGATGGACGATGGGGATCTAACACATAAATCATGGTGAGCATAGAAAAAGTGTCACACATTAAAAGTTGGGCTATGTATTACACAAAGGAGAGCACATTCTAGATTCACTCCATTGCCCAAAAAAATCGCCAATACGGAGCACTTTCTACATGCTAAGCACTTTCCCCATGCTAAGCGCTTTCTAGATTCCACATTAAGCAAAAAAATTCACCGTTAACAAACAGGCCCTTAGCCTCCTAGATCATTCCTCTAAATAAATTAGTTGCCAAAATCTCTAATACTTAAGAGAGACAATTCAGTGCTCTCAATGCACCATAAGGTTTCAACACGGTCTTGGTATCGATTCCCAACATGGGGTTGGCTAACATTGCAGTTAGACGTGTGACTAGTCACAGTGGGATGTATACTAACCCAAAAAATAATAAAAATAATAATATTGTTCTCTTAGTCGCATTGGGTCACCTAGTAAAATTCATTGATCTAGACTGCTCATTAGGTCCAACAGCCATTTCATAGGCTACCATGCAAAAATTGCACTAATCAGATTATCCAATCCAATCCTTGATTCTTTAAAAATCATGAGCAATCCATAATGCCCTAACAAACAGATAAATCAAGTTGTTAACTGGACCCATGGACGGTCTTGACTGCCACTGATCAAATGGTCAATATTTCTCCAATTAGTGAGATGTTTGCATTGAAGCCCATGAACTGTCTATATCAATGCATTGGTCTAAGCATCCCCATGCAAATAGCACTATACAGTATCTCATGCATAAATACTGTTAACTAAAATGAGATTAATTCGTTCTAAAGTGGCAACCAAACAGTGCCTTGGCATCTGGAAGAGATCGGGTGCCCTGATTCATTAGGCCGTGACCACTGCACTGCTGGACCCTGTATGTACAAGTGAGTGCCAATGGTTCGTTGACCCAGACCGTTGAGATGATGGACCCCATCGTAAGATCCTAGTTGTCCAATCTCTTGTTAGCTTCTTCCCAGATCATTTACATTTTTGTAGCCATCTATCATAGACCACTGATTCAAGGACCTGGGAGATTCAGGAAACAAACATATATTTTTTCAATAAAAAACGGTGGATTATCAATAATCACTGACAATTATCTTAATTCGGTGGCTGTCATTCAAGAAATCATCATTCCATAACAGCAGATATTATCTTAATGTTATAAGGCCCGCCCTTTTCAGTTGACACCACCCTTTTTTCAAAAGGTGGAACACACTACCAGCAACATAACACCTAATGATTCATGGAAGCAAAGCAGAAACCAGCTTGTTCGAATCTGCCAATTTGCAATCCGCTACTCACAGTGACCTCAAGATCCAACAGCAATTTTAGAAGAAATAAAAATTTAAAAAAAAATACAGGCCTCGCAGTCAGGCATCAAACAGCCCTTTCCACAAAAATATAAGAATCAGGCAAGAAAATACAGAAAGGACCTCAAAGTTGGAGCCGCAATTCCTTTTTCATCACTACCTTTGAGCTGTAGATTGTTACAGGGGACAGAATAACTAGGGGCCGAGATTCACAAATCACGATGCTACCAGATCAGGGATTTCTGCCTCAACAGATAGCAAAGCAGTGTGCACCTTCTCCACCCAATTATCCAGCCGACTGCACAATGATTTGATCTGGGGTATCCCCAAAACCCTTGGTTGCACCCACGAAACATGAACCGTTCCTTCAACTTGATCGATAATGCCCTCAATGAGATGAACCTACAGGGGCAGTTTTTCCAGCATTAAAAACCTTTCGTAGTCAACCTTCAAAACCCATGTCATCAACAAATTATACACATTCTATGGACATGCATTTACTGTTACAAATTTATATATTGTCTACAATAGTTTCTACTGTAAATAAAATTTTGTGGTCAATCAATAAAGTAACAAGTCCTCTACATTCTCAAGTCTCCAACATAATGGAGTGAACTTCCGATGACAGAAATCACCTTCTGAGTTTCCTGTTATGAGAGCATCACACTCTTTGTAGATTCTTTCCAATTCTCAATCTTATATTGATGAGGAATTAATGTTTTTGTATTTCAAATGGGACCCTATCAAATCTCGATTCTGAGATCATAACACCAGGCTGTGATTTCTTAGTGCTTGCTGCAAGCAAACCATATCCTAAAGCTGGAGATTTTCATCAGATTCTTGTTGTGGTTAGTAGTTTGGAAGTCAACATTGCTAACAGACAAAACATGGTAATTGCATCCCCCAAACAACTAGTTCATGTTGTGGTCGGTAGTGTTTTTTTTTTTTTTTTAACCATGACAAAAAATAAAAGAGGGTTATATTAGTGATCAGTAGATCAATCTCTGACAGGTATGTCCCTGATTGGGTTATGGCTGTTTGATGCCGGGTCACCAATCACCAGAGTTACAACTTACAACCCATTTGGTTTGCTGCAACTTCCATGACGGCACCTGTGTTACTTCCAAACCAACAAGCATTGGCATCAGACAGCCATGAGTGTCAGGAACTGCCTCGAAACTCTACATTTTCTTTTCTTTTTTCTGTTAGTCATGCAACGCACCCACCCTGTCCACACAGTTAGTCACATGATGCACCCGCCCACCGGTGGGGTTAGTGAGTCTCCTTAGCACTCAAACCTGAGACCTACTGTTGAAACGCATAGGCTTCTTCCAGCTGGGCTAGCAGGCGAGACATGCCTCGAAACTCTACATGCTAACATTTTCCTGCAGTTAATTGATAAATAATATTGAAATGGAACTACTATCCAACCTAATTGGTAGTGGCACCCACACACTTTCTACTTCTGTACTGTGATATTACCCAAAGTAAAAAAGAAAGGTTGCTAGGTGCTACTATCAGTGGAGGCATAGAAACACATCTAGGAAAACCACCACCACCACCACCATCGTATAAGACTTCTCCCAACTAACTAGGGTTTCCAGCCATTCCACTCTATCAAGGGCCATAGACCATAGGTCATCAAATCTTACTACCTCCACCCATGTTCCTTTGGGCCTTCCCCTTGGCCTTTTAGAGCCTTCAACTAGTACAAACTCACTCCCAACCGGCCCAATTCTTGGTCTCCGTTTCATATGACCAAACCATCTAAGTCTACATTCCGTCATCTCATTACCTATTGGTGTTACTCCTAAATTCCCTCAAATGTATTCATTTCTAGTTCCATCCTTCCTTATCTTGTCGACCTTCCCCTTGCCCTTTTAGAGCCTTCAACTTGTACGAACTCACTCCCAACCAGCCCAATTCTTGGTCTCCGTTGCACATGACCAAACCATCTAAGTCTACATTCCGTCATCTTGTTACCTATTGGTGGTGCTCCTAAATTCCCTCAAATGCATTCATTTCTAGTCCCATCCTTGTCTTGTCTACTCATCCATCTCAACATCCTCATTTCAGCTACACTCATCCTATGGACATGTTTCCTCAACTGCCCAATATTGTAGCATAAAGCATGGCTGGTCTTATAGCCATCATAATAAATTTCCTTTCAGTTTGAGTGGTACACAACAATCGAATATAACCCCAGAGCCACATCTGCCATTTCTCCCACCCCCACTTGAATTCTATGGGCAACATCCTTCTCAATCTCTCCACATGTAATAACATCCCAAGATATCGAAAGTGGTCAATTTTGGGAAACTTCATCATCAGAAATCTTCACTAATTCCTTGTTTCCACTCCAATTGTTACTAAAATTGCATTCCATGTACTCTGTTTTAGTCCGACCAATTTTAAATCCCACCTCTCCATAAAACGAGCTTTGTGTTTACGCCCTCCATCCTCTTGTCAATCAAAATTATGTCATCTGCAAATAAAAGACATCATGGGATCTCTTTCTGCAAATGCCTAATTAACTCACCATCAAGGTAAATATGTAAGCAAAAGTACCTTACCTATAATCCATTAAAACCACATAAGATAGTACAAAATGTTATACTGTGTTTTATACATATTTTAGAACATGAAGCTTTCTCACACACGGTCCTCTGATTTAAATAACCAATTTCAGAGCTCTTCCTCTAGCGCATAATCTTTCAGCCTCAAGAGAAGAAATCTTGTAACCAAGGTGCTGCTCTTGCTTCCTAACCTCCTATTGCTTTCCAAGAACTATACAGGGTAGGGCAGGCCTAACCCAATTTTCCTGGGCTTGGGCTACTTTATAAGGGCCAGGGACTGGGCCTAAAGTTATTGAGGTCAGCCCAAGTTGTAAGGCTCATCAGGCCCTTACAACTTTTCTCATTAATGGACTCAAACTAAGGTCCTGGGTGCAAATTATTAACTTCGCCCCTAACACTTTTATGCAAGTACCTGAGTGTGGTTTTTAGATATTGATGAAGTACATAAAAAATGAAGAGTATTCATGTAGCCAACCCCCAATTAATTGAGATAGGGCATAGGTGATGATGATATATATTTTTTTTTTTTTAGAGATAACAGCAATTTATTTGAAAGACTCCCAAAGTGAGAAAAGAAACAAAGCCCACGCGACCAACCTAACACTGAAAAGCAAAGGCGGCTGGAGCCGACTTGACATACATCGCCCATTCCTTAACTAGGGAGATGACCTTACAAATTACCACATTCACCCCTTCTTCCTCATTTCAGAAACAACGAGCATTCCTAGAGCCCCATATAACCCACATTATAGCCATGATAATCAGACGCTAGTAGGCTTTACTAGCTCCCCCCCACGTGCCATGCCCAAAGCAACGCATGAACAGATTTCTTTTGGCATGACCCATGCCACTTGGCACGAAGCCAGAAAAAAATCACACACCTTCATGACAAACAAGCAATGGATAAAAAGATGGTCAATCGTCTCTTCAGCCTTCATGCACATAAGGCAAATATTGGGAAGGACCATCGATCTTCTTTGAAGGTCGTCAATGGTGAGAATCTTTTTCCGACCCACTAACCAAACGAAAGCGGCGACCAGAGGAGGAGCTCCATAAAACCGGATGATGAAACGGATAGGAAGGAGCCGAGAAGGAAGATGCCTGAGAGATGGAGTGAAACGATCTAACCAAGAACTTCTCAGTTTTACAGATAGACCAAATAGCCATATCATCCTCTTTCTTGTCCATCCTAACCGACCGAAGGTCCAAAAGAAGTTGCTACTTCTTCAATCTCCATATCTGTCATGTTCCTGAGGAACGGGGGACTCCACATGACTGAGTCTCCAATGAAAGAGTAGCAGTGAGCCACAATAACAAACCTGTCTGGGGCGAGAGCAACGATAGCTGGGAACCTAGCCTGGAGCGGCATAGATCCACACCAGGTATCAACCCAAAATCTTATGCGAGAACCAGAACCAACCTTAAAGGAGATGCCCCTAATAACCAAATGTTGAGTGTCCATGATCGCTTTCCTGGGCCCCTGAAGCTCTATACAAAGATGATCTTTTGACAAACCAACCACCCTCTTGAACCCTATATTTAGCCGCAATGAGCTTCCTCCAAAGACTATTGTTTTCCCCATCGAATCTCCAAACCCATTTTCCCAGAAGAGCAGAGTTCGTAGTTGAAAGTGGTTTTATACCGGCTCCTCCCTATTCGTAGGTTTGCAAACCTCCTCTCATCTCAACAGATGGAACTTCCGACCCTTGCTCGCTCCATTCCAGAGAAAAAAAAATTCTGAGCTTCTCAATTTTATCAATGACTGACTGTAGGCATTTGAAGAGGGACATAAAATAGATCGGCATATTAGACAACACCGATTTAATCAAAGTGATACAGCCCCCTAAGGACAAGAACTTACAATGCCACGAAGTTAACCTCCACTCGATCTTCTCAATGACCCTCTCCCATAAGTGAAGGGTCGGCTTACCATTGCAAAGGGGAAGACCAAGATCTTCGAAGGGAAGGATCCAGGAAGATAACCAAGCGCCCCTACAAGCTTATTCAACTCCCTACGGTTAACATGAATGCCCAATATTTCTGATTTGCTCATATTGATCTCCAAACCTGACTACCGCCTCAAAACAAACCAGAATCTTCCAAATGTCTTGCATCAACTCCGCTTTCACATCACAGAAGAGAAGAGTGTCATCGGCATTAAGAAGATGAGAAACTGTGTTATGAAGGCCTTCAATTTGAAACCCTGAGAATAGACCATTTTCCTTACCTTTGAGAAGCATCAAGCTCAGAGCTTCCATAACCACCACAAACAAATAGGGAGAAAGGGTATCTCCTTGCCTGAGGCCTCACGAGGCCTTAAAGAACCCCTTTGGGGACCCATTCACCAAGACAGAATACGAGACGAAGCGAATACAAGCTAAAATCCACCCTCTCCATTTGGATCCACATCCGGTCTTCTTTAGCAAGTAATTTAAGAAAGCCCAATCAACATGATCGTATGCCTTTTCAATATCCAGCTTGCATACTACTCCCCTCTTATTTTCACAATGCCTGTAATCTATGCACTAATGAGCTATCAGAGCCATGTCCATTATCTGGCAGCCCAAGACAAAAGCTCCTTGACTCTCACCAATCACTTCGGATAAGAGGTCCCTAAATATGTTAGCGAGAAGCTTGGCTAAAATCTTGTATGGACCTCCGATAAGACTGATGGGTTTGAAATCTTTAAGCTATGTAGCCCCTTTTAATTTAGGAATACAAGCTATAAATGTAGCCCCCATCTCAACAGCTAGGTGACCGCACTCCGAGAACTCAACCACATAATCCACAACATCTTTCCCCACGACATGCCAGAATTGTTGAAAAACAGCGATTGGGAAACCGTCTAGACCTAGAGCCTTGTCCCCACACATGGAAGCCACAACAGATTTAACCTCTTCTTCCGTGACCGGTCTCTCCAGACTCTCCACATCTTCGGGCGAAACACTAAGAAACTACAAGTTGTCCAAAGTCGGCCTCTTCCATGATTTCCCCGATAAGAGATTTTCGTAAAAAGAAACAATGTCCTCGCAGATCTGATTTTTGTCTTTGATGACGCCTCCGGAACTTTGAAGATTGAGAATCCTATTCGTCCGAGCTCTAGAGCTCGCGATGTTGTGGAAAAAACTCGTGTTCTTATCTCCTTAAGCCAAATCACCCGTGATCTCTGTCTCCATTTGATCTCTTCTTCCTTGGCCCTCTCCTCAGATTTTGAAGCCAACTCTAATCTAAAGTTATGGTCCCCCTCCAATAGGCCTATAGTTTCTTCCTTCAAATCGATCTCATGAATCTCTTGAGCAAGCCTTTCAAAAGCCTCTTCCCGCTGCCCATACACCTCTTTTTTCCACACTCTCAGCTTATCTTCTAACATCTTGAGTTTTCTAATAAGCTTGAAACCAGCAAAACCATCTTGTAATGTGAACTATGGAGCATGTACCATGTAGCATATGCAAATTATCATGTAGCATAGGCTACACGTGACTTAAGTTATTTTCATCAGCTACATAGCATAAGCTACACGCTACATAGCATAGCTATTTAAAATACTATGCACCGTCACCTCAAAACATGTCCTACCCCCAACAAAACAAAAACCATTACCATCGACAATGTCATTACCTACCCAACAACTATACAAGACATGGGACCTTACTAGAGGTTATCTCCTCTGCAGTTACTTGATTTGAGTTTTCCTAGAGCAAGAGAATCAGTGGAAGAGTACGAGTTGGAATGGATAAAACCCTTAACTCCATGAAGAACTCAAAAGATCCATTACAGCATGAAATATATGCAAACAAACACCTCCATAGAAGTGATCTGCAACTAATAAAGTTGTGGGCGAATATCCAACTCTACCAACAAACAAACTGAAATTTTGGTACATCTCATACAAAAGAATACTAGTAATAACACTAGGCCATACTGGTCCTGTTACAAACTGGAATTGACATCCACCTGGTCATCTAGAAATGAGAGGTAGCCACATAACAAGCAAATGAAATCTCATTCCATGCCTTCCCACTTGAAATTAGAGTTAGCCAACCACAGGTGTTTTGATTGAATAACCCATTCAAGTCTTTTTCATAGGAAAATTTTTAACTAAGGTCCTTAATATGTTTTATCATGGCCTAATCTTCAAAACAAAATGTTTTATCATTGCCTACGAAAAGTGGCATACACTACACTTTAAGGAGAGAAGAACATTAGATCAGCTGAACCCAAATATCTGGGACAATGCTATGATGATGATAAAAGAACATTACATCAAAGCAAACAAATTCCCAAAAGCAACAGGGGATTTCCAAACCCCAGAATAGCCACAGAAATGGCCCTGACATCAGAATCCTTAGACGCAAAGGAAAACAAAAACGTTAAGTATGGAGACCGAGAACTTGATCTCATCATCACATAAGAAGCCAAAAAGCCAAGCTAGGGTTCAAGAACCTCCATCTCCCAAGTGGAGATACAAAAGCACCTTCCAAATGAAATGCCCAATAATTGCCTGCTGCAATATCCAGAAGATTTTCGCACTAACTTCCCCCTCGGTCAACTCATCCTCCCTGACAGTTAGAGCTGGACACGAACAAAGTTTAACCGTTCGGATCGACTCGGTAAAACTCTGTTCGAACATAAAGTCTTCTTGTTCGAACATGCAAGGCGTGTTCGGAAAAAAAAAATCGAGTCGGTTTCAATCACAGTCCTGTTCGACTCGACTCGAACTCGACTCGAATATTGACCGACTCGACTCATTCGTTCAACTCGGTGTGTGTGTGTGTGTGTGTAGAGAGAGAGAGAGAGAGAGAGAGAGAGAGAGAGAGAGAGAAGGTTGGATGACAAATGAACATGACTGTGGGCCCTAGGAAGATTTCAATGGTGGACATCATTCTCCTCACTGTTTCTTGTGGTGTTGTCCACTTGAGCTTTGTATCTGCCTCATTTTTTGTTTAATGCCTTAAAAAGAGCTGTACAAATGGATGGACGGAGTGGATAAAACAAATACATCATGGAGGGGCCCACAGAGCTTTGACACTAGCTTGCTGGGGGGTGTTCACGTCACTAGCCATAAGCCAACCCACATTCGCGTCACAAGCCATGCGCAGTTCCTGCGCTGGAAATGTAGGTGGGGCCCACCGTGATGTTTGCGAGGAATCCACACACCGTCCATCCATTTTGTGAGATCATGATTTTAGGATGTAAGACCAAAAATGATCTGGATCCAAGACTCAAGTAGGCCGCACTAAAGGAAAGGGTGGTAGGGAAATTCCTACCGTTGAAATCTCCCTGGAGTCCACAATGATGCTTAATGCCATCATAATGTCGTTCCTGTAGTGTGGTCCACTGGAGATTTAGTTGTGGCTAAACCAGGTGATTTGTCATTTGTTATATGTAATTTGTGAAATGGGGAACTGTTGTGGCTAAACCTTGTGATTTGTCATTTGTTATATGTAATTTGTGAAATGGGAAACTCTAAACCTTGTGATTTATCATTTGTGATATGTAATTTGTGAACAAATCGGTATTTACTATTCAGTAGTAGAAAAAATATTTTCGAGCGAAAAAAAGCGAAATTATTTGAACTTGTTCGAACTCGTAAAAATTGTCCGAAATCCATATGTTCGAACAGTGTTCGAACATGATTGGGCTAGACCAAATCGAGTTCGAACAGAGCCACCCCATTCGAACGTTTGTTCGAACATTGTTCAAACACACCACTCAAGTAGCCGAACGATCCGATCTGGTCCATGTTCGACTCGGATCGGATTGTTGCCCACCTCTACTGACAGTCGTGAAAAAGAAACTTCGTAAATCCCATTCCCATATCTCGCCAATGCTAATTGCTGAGCTTCCAATGCTTAAACAGACAACAAATTGTAGATTCTTCTTCTTTTGGTGAAGAACGTATTCAACTGACAAGATATGGTAACTATTTTCTTTTTTGGAAACTAAAAGGCAGAAAGAAGCAAAGACAAGGTGTTGAGATGGATGCATGGTTCAGGAATGAGGCCCCAGCTGGAGAAAAAATGACAGAGAGCGGACTGTGACAGTTCAGGCAAGTGCCAGACAGAGGAAAGATTCAAGGGAGGGAAGACCTGAAGGACTTGGATCAAGGTTGTTAAGGGGTGTGAAGGCTTGTATACTTACAGAGAGAGGACCTTAGATGTGATTATAGAAATGATAAGAAAAACAAGACTTGCAAAGCCCATGCCAAATAGTTGGGACAATGCTATGAGGATGATTAATGGCGATGATTAGAAACTAAAATTCTCGAACTCCCCTGGGAAGCGTATAAAACTGGTCATCATTTAGTCGAAGTCATCACCTAGGGGGCTCCTTAACATTTATCTTAGCATTCTTAGTATGCCATCCTAATTTTTATTTTAACAAACAGTTAGCTTATTGAGTGTGCCACAAAATTAATTTCATTTTAACAAACAGTTGGCATATTGAGTGTGCCACAAAATCTTTTCCAGCCAAATAAAGAACAAAAATGCAACGATAAAATCTTGCAGTCCTTGGGATTTCCTCATTTTCTCAGTTATCGGCTATGACACAGATACATGATCGTGTCAAACATGGTGCCTTTCAAAGAAAATTTTCCAAAACATCAACACAAATATTTAACAAAAAAAAAAAATCAATATTGTAATAGCATCACATCCTAAATATGTTGTAATAGCATCGCATCCTAATCTTGAATGTTCTGGGTATCATGCGAATCAGAGAAGACATGCCAAGTGCTACTATGGTTTGCAAACTCAGCCATATATTTGAAGAATTTGGGAATGAGCATTCAATAGTTGTAAGCACCAATCAAGACAATAAAAGACTTTCATCTATAATTTCTGTTGACAGTAAAGTATTGTAATGCGGATTGTGATGAACATTGAGAGACAGATGACCAGATAAAAGAAAAATCAAAGACCCGCCCCACTAATGAATCAGATACAAGAAGAAAGACAAACCTTAGTTGAACAAAGCGGGAGTGGAAGCAAGGAATTGCCTGCTTTTAGAAAGAAATTTAAAGCATCTAGGAATTGTGTATGTTGTAACTATTAAAGGAGACAATTCCATAGAAAGTTTCTTAAAATGTATGTATTGATCCAAAGATTCTAAAATTAAAGGTTATATGAATTGATCCTCTTTGTGACAAAACAGTGATCCCAACATGTATCGAGAATTCTATCGTCAGATGGAATAGGAGGGCCTCGAGAACGCTCGTCAATATGATTAGACAGTGCAAAGCCTCCACGTCCAAAACCATAGTCATTATAGGGATGATCAGCATAGCCTCCTAGGATATCATTAGATAAATAGTAGCATATACCATCCGGAAAAAGGGGGGGAAAAGAAGAGAAAAGAAAAGTGGTTCCTAGGAATTGGAAACACAAATCTTACAGGAGAATTGTTGCCACAAGAATCCAGTTTGTAAGTGCAAATCCATGGTTCTAAAGCAGGAAGGTTGGGAAAAAAGAAGAATCTTGCAACAAAGAGGAACTTCAAACCAACAAGAACATGTAAAATTCAGCAACATCAGGATGCATCCGGCGAATAAGCACAGGATATATTATAGGTGAAAACAAAAGAAAAGGACACACAAACGGGAAGAGCAGCTGCCCAAATGCCCCAAACATGAAGTTAAAGAATGACAGTACAGAGTACAGACTTACAGAGAGGCTTTTCATGAGAAGATACTCCACGTCTTCTATAGACAGTTTAGTGCATTCTGCAATGATATTTAATGGAATTGTTCGATCTTCTGAGGGGCGACTACAAGGAAACAAGACACATTCCATTTCAGAGATAATGAATTAAAACAACAATATTATAGACATTCAAGCCCAATAAAGAACTCATAATACAATCATGTCAAAACTACTCAATTTCAGGCCTAATTGATGAAGCTGACCTGAAGATGATTTCCATCAAACACAGAATGTTAATTTTCTCCAGTAATTTCTTCTCATTCTCAACTAACGCTGGCTGTGCACTAAGAGCAGCACTATGGACATGGCAGAGTTCTTGATAACGAACCAAATCGCCAGCATTAAATGCCTGAAGTATATAATAAAGCCACTCCACTTTCGTCCCCAAAAGACTTTTTAGCTGCAGGCATATATTGCATACACATGAACATGTTACATAT
The DNA here is from genome assembly GCA_003013855.2 of Liriodendron chinense. Lineage (NCBI taxonomy): Eukaryota > Viridiplantae > Streptophyta > Magnoliopsida > Magnoliales > Magnoliaceae > Liriodendron > Liriodendron chinense. The sequence continues at coordinate 3,238,840 of PVNU02000637.1, read as the reverse complement.
GCGTATATAAACACATGTAAACCTACACAAATCGGCTATGCATAAATGCATGTAGACCTATACAAGTTTACACACACACACACACACAGATCATGGATGAATATGCACTTGCATAAATAAATACAACAAAAACAGAACAGTTCCCTCTCTATCCAACTATGCATTAAATTATTCATTCATGTACATCTGTCACAAAATTCTCGAATTTTTTGAAGAAGAAAAAAGTATATTACAAATCTTTCAAAAAAAATATTATCCCAACTAACTTGTAAATTATTGGATAATTCACATATAATTCAATAATTAAATTATAAAACAGAAATTTTTAAATATTTAAATTTAAAAAGAAGTAAAAAACAAATGTTTTATTTCTTTTCTGGAGGAAGAATTCCCTTTTTAACCAAATTCGTCTCAATGTTTCATGAGTTACAAAATATCAATTACACCTTGCCAAATTATTCTTCAACCCAAACTCCGTCATTCATATAAATTTGTCACAAAATTCTCAAATTTTTTGAAGAAGAAAAAAGTATATTACAAATCTTTCAAAAAAAGAAATTATCCCGACTAACTTGTAAATTATTGGATAATTCACATATAATTCAATAATTAAATTATAAAACAGAAATTTTTAAATATTTAAATTTAAAAAGAAGTCAAAAACAAATGTTTTATTTCTTTTTTGGAGGAAGAATTCCCTTTTTAACCAAATTTGTCTCAATGTTTCACGAGTTCCCAAATATCAATTACACCTTGCCAAATTATTCTTCAACCCAAACTCCGTACCATTGCAGTCCACACCAGTACAGCATATGTAATATGCATGGGCTAAGTGACAACAAAACTGTAGGTGCATTTGCAGGTAGAGAGAGATTTGCAGACCTCTATATTGTAATATACATCAATACATCATCATGCAAAATTGCAAATGCATCTTTGCACATGTATAGAAGGGAAAAGTTTCAAAAAAAAGAACAATTACAAGAAGGGCATGCAAGTAGAAAGCAAGCACACATGCATGTCGTGAATCATGGTACACAATTGGGACGTGCCAATTTCTGACCTCCAATTCAAAACAACAGATGGTGTAGCCTGATTGAAAGATCTGGACACTGTGTCTCAAAATTCAAGCCAGAAACCATACCCGAGTGAAAAGAACAGAAGCATCACAGTCAAAATAATACACAAAAGAAGCCATAGATGTTCCAAACCAAAGTTTAGTGCATTATAACATTAGTGGAGTTTATCTTACAATTGGGTGAGCTAGCAGTTCACCAAAGTTGTAGATGTTATCTCCCAGTAGTGCAGAAAGGGACAGGTCAAATGCCAAGTCCTGAAATAAGCAGAAGAGGAAATTAGTAGAGCTGGAGAATGATATCAATGACGAAAAATATTAATGCTAATTTTAATTGGGCCCAATATTAAACAGGTTAACTATGAAGATATAAAAGAAGAAACAGCATCAAGAGTCCAGATCTTGTAACTTATGGTCCAACAGATTGGACCTTCTCTTTTAAAAGCTTGGACATAACGAAGCCGCGTTGCAGCATGTTTTTGAAAAGCACGCACACGCCGCGCGCGCGCGCGCGCGCACACACACACACACACACACAGCCACGTTGCAGGATGCTTTCGAAAAGCGCGCGCGCACACACACACAGATGCACTTGCATTGAGAGAGAGAGAGAGAGAGAGAGAGAGAGAGAGCTTTCTTCTCCTTCGGAAAAGAGTGTTATAGAAAGCAAAGATGGGAAACAAAAAAGAAGGAGAAGAGGAAGAAGAAGCGCCAGTTGTTTTTTTCCTTCTCCGGTCGCTATGGGCCTGTTTGGATACTATCAAATAAGTTACTATTTAACCGAACTTAAGTCATTAAATTATTTTTGGCACTTAGTTAGTTTGGTAAGCATCATTGAAAAGTAACTCCTAAAAGCTACTTATCTTAATCAGTTGTTTTTTTTAGCTTTTTAACTCATTACTTTTCTACTTATCTCTCTCTCTCTCTCTGACGGTACATATCAAAGGAAGCTCTCTCTCATGGTTCATGTCAAGCGTTGCTCTCTCATACCGTCCATATCAAAGAGGCCCCACATGATGGACTGTCCTATCAAAGGTGGGGCTCACACAGTGGACGGTCCACATCAAAGATGGCCCCCACATGATGGATGACTGATGCAGGACAGCCCTAAATATGATGCATGCTCATGAGCACAATTATTCAGCGGAAATAAAAACAATAATAATAATGAAATCTAGAATCAATCATCATAAACTAAGAAAATCATAAAGGAAACATGCAATGGGACGGGCCATCATCACAACCATGGAGTATGGGATTCAAGTAGCGTATAGGTTGGATCCGGCGAGGGATGGAACCTCCCGATCTTGCATGGTCATACCCAATCGATCAATGATGATCACTAGTCCGAAGAATCAGAAAGTTTCTCGGATTAGGGATTTGAGAATTTAGGGGTTTAGGGTTTAGATCGATTATCAAGGTTTAGATTGTGGGGAATAAACAAAACAGAAGTTTAAAAGGATAATAATAGAAGATGAAATACCTGGAAGAAGTTGGAGGGGCACAAGAAGAATAGAAAAGAAGGAGATCAAGGAAGAAGAAGAAGCACCATGAGAGAGGGAAAGAGGAAGGAGGCAACCAAAGGTTTGCTCTTTTTCATAAATCAACAACTAATCAAAAAGGTTTAGGACAACACCCTTATAAAATTCGGAATTAGCATAATTACCAAAATACCCCTACTAACAAAATTTTAAAAAAAAGACATTTGCATGAAAAAAACGTACCCACACTAACCCAAAACTCAAATAAGTAAAAAATGCGTAAAATAAACTCAAATCTAAGATGTCCAATGCGCTCCAATAATGGTGTGATGAAAGTGGGCCACAATGAACCAACAGTCCGATCACATCATTATCACGATCCAACGGTCTGATCATCTCCTCAAAGCAACTTACACATGTCTTCCCAAGGTGAGGTCTTTTCAAATGTCTTGGACTACATGTGTAAGGTCTTCAATGCTCCTCAATAGTCGCCTATCCACAAGGAAGATGCTTGTGGTGGGCGCTTTCTTCGCCGATAGATTTTGAAGGCTAAATGTCCGCATCATTCTCCTCGTCTGAGAAGAACTCGACTCCGACGAGTTAAAACTCTTGTGGCGCTCTAGTAAATTTGGGTTAACGCTCTGTAACTCCACTTCTATCAACCATGTAGATTCTGACGGTGGCTTGTTCTTCCATTTGACAAGGTATCTTTGGAAACCTCCGTCTCTCGTAAACACTATCTCCTCATCCAAGATTTCCTCAATTTCTTCTTTATGGATATTAGGTGGAGGAAGGGGTGAGAGGGGTTGTGAAATAAAATCAGAAAAGGGCCATAAGAGAGATGATGGATCAACGATGGGATGGTGGGAACGGACTAGATCTTCCACATTAAAAGTTGGGTTAATGTCCATTTCAGATGGAAGGTGGATCCGATACGCGTTGGACCCAATTTTCTGCACAATCTTGAATGGTCCAGCACTACGCGCTTGTAATTTCTTAGCGGAACCTTGTGAGAACCGCTTAGGCCTTATCCTCACCATTACATGGTCTCCTTTATGAAATTCTTGCAATCTACGATGAGAATCAGCTGAGATTTTAGAATCATCATTGCTCTTATTTATCCGCTGTCTAATATGTGTATGCAAATCATGAATATGGCGTGCGAATGCATTGGCTGACTCTGAAGACCTTTGGATGACAGACATGGGTGACACTAAAGGACACTCTGAAAAATCCACGAACTTGGAATAAACAATCCTATGGAAATAAACAATCCAATGACCTAGAACTTGGAAAACTGAAACAAAAGGACACTTCCCACGGGTGACACACAATTTCTCATTATAAGTATTATAAACAAGGATGATTTTCAGGTATCCCAACACTTGAGAACAAACACTAGTAGTACCAAGTCTTGAGCAGATCTTGGCATCAGCCATTATGTCCAAAATGTCATCAAGATACGGGATAAGGACTAAGGTCATCATATCCACCATGACGTGAATACGTCGCATGATAGCATGACACTTGACTGAAGCTTTGTGGACGGTCAGGATATGCCCACTTATGTGCCACATGCCATTATTCTTGGAAGTGAAAAGACCAGGCATGACACACAAAACAAAACTCCAACTTAAACTTTCTTTGTTAAATTCTTCCCCAAGAAGTTTATCAAATTGACACTGCATTTCTATATTTTCTATGGGGTTCCCCTGGTATGGAGGAAAGCTTGACAAGACCAACTTAGGGACAAGATCAATTGTGTGTTGAATGTCCCATATGGGTGAAAATTTATCCCATAAATCATCTGGTGGGATATCACAAGTCATGTGGGTGTCTATCATCATATCCTCACTAGTCTCTTCTTCAATTTCATTTGTGTTCACCATGGTAAGAGACATAGATTGGGAGACTGTATCAATTACATCACACATGACACTTGGAAGTGGTATGGTCTCAAACTCTTCGACCTTTTCATCACTAACACACACTTCGTCATCCTCAACGATGATGAGCGATGCCTTAATTTCTTCCATTTCCTCACTACTGACGTTAGGCATGTACTCTTCCACTTCATAAACTTCATGTTTGGATTCTTCCAACTGGCCATTTACCAAGGTATTATCTCGCTTCCAAGGAAATATAATTGGTGTTAAACACTCAAATTGTTCATAAGCCGAGATTTCCTTAATGATGGGTTGGACCACTTTACAAGGAGGGGACCATATTGGTTCTGTGTTTGGACGGGAAGGTGGGGCAACTCTCTTCCGAGCCAAGGGTTTTTGACGATAAAATAAGGGAAGATATTTTTCTTTTAAACACTCTTTCATCTCATCCCATTGTGAGATCGGGGCTCTCCCAACTCTATCAATTCTTCGCTCTAAATCTGCCCAAAACGACTTGGCTTGGCCCTCCAATTTCAACTTGACAAACCTCACTCGACGATCATTCAACATATCATACCAATCAAAAAAATAGTCCAAGTCTTCAAGCCAATCAAGGAATGTTTGTGGGTCCATGTGACCATTAAAGTAGGCCAAGTCATCGGAATTCGGCTTTCCATTGGGTCTCGATGGCCACACGACAACACTTGATGGCCTTGAAGATCTCAAACGCCTATACTCCATTCACTACGGGGAGACTACGGACTGGGTGACTCACAATACGAATGCAATGAATTTAAACTACAATGAACTGACACTAATTAATTCTAGATAATGCGACTCAAATCTGGAATTTTTCCAAATTAGGAAACTTTCTAAAATTGGAAAGTTTCTAAAATTGGAAACTGTCTAAATCTGAAAATTTTCCAAATTAGGAAACTTTCTAAAATTGGAAAGTTTCTAAATCTGAAAATTCTCCAAATTAGGAAACTTTCTAAAATTGGAAACTTTCTAAATCTGGACATTTCCTAAAACAAACCTAAAAATCAAAACCCTAATTTTTTTGATAACTCGATCTAGACAAAAACCATGCAAGCCTATTCTCTGATACCAAATTTGATGCAGGACAGCCCTAAATATGATGCATGCTCATGAGCACAATTATTCAGCGGAAATAAAAACAATAATAATAATGAAATCTAGAATCAATCATCATAAACTAAGAAAATCATAAAGGAAACATGCAATGGGACGGGCCATCATCACAACCATGGAGTATGGGATTCAAGTAGCGTATAGGTTGGATCCGGCGAGGGATGGAACCTCCCGATCTTGCATGGTCATACCCAATCGATCAATGATGATCACTAGTCCGAAGAATCAGAAAGTTTCTCGGATTAGGGATTTGAGAATTTGGGGGTTTAGGGTTTAGATCGATTATCAAGGTTTAGATTGTGGGGAATAAACAAAACAGAAGTTTAGAAGGATAATAATAGAAGATGAAATACCTGGAAGAAGTTGGAGGGGCACAAGAAGAATAGAGAAGAAGGAGATCAAGGAAGAAGAAGAAGCACCATGAGAGAGGGAAAGAGGAAGGAGGCAACCAAAGGTTTGCTCTTTTTCATAAATCAACAACTAATCAAAAAGGTTTAGGGCAACACCCTTATAAAATTCGGAATTAGCATAATTACCAAAATACCCCTACTAACAAAATTTTAAAAAAAAGACATTTGCATGAAAAAAACGTACCCACACTAACCCAAAACTCAAATAAGTAAAAAATGCGTAAAATAAACTCAAATCTAAGATGTCCAATGCGCTCCAATGATGGTGTGATGAAAGTGGGCCATAATGAACCAACAGTCCGATCACATCATCATCACGATCCAACGGTCTGATCATCTCCTCAAAGCAACTTACACATGTCTTCCCAAGGTGAGGTCTTTTCAAATGTCTTGGACTACATGTGTAAGGTCTTCAATGCTCCTCAATAGTCGCCTATCCACAAGGAAGATGCTTGTGGTGGGCGCTTTCTTCGCCGATAGATTTTGAAGGCTAAATGTCCGCATCAATGACCCAATATTAATGCGGACCCACATAATGGATGGTCCACATCAAAGGTTGGCCCATAATGATAAATAGCACACATCCAAAGAGGGATGGCGTGATGGACGACCCACTTCAAAGGTGGGCTCCACGTGATAGGCAACGGATATTGAAGCTGGGTCACACATGATGATGGCCCATATTGAGGTGGACCCGCATGATCCACATCAAAGGTCGGCCCCTAATGATTAATGGCCCACATCCAAGGGGAGACCCGTATGATGGGCAACCCTTTTAGAGCCTTCCCCGTACCCTTTAGAGCCTTCAACTTGAATTCACTCTTTAACCAGTTCAGTTCTTGGTCTTCGTTGCACATGGTGAAACTATCTAAATCTATTTTCCCTTGTCTTATTAACCATTGGTGTTATTCCTAAATTTCCTTTAATGCCTTCATTTCTAATTTTATCCTTCCTTGTCTTGTCATTCATCCATCTCAACATCCTCATCTTAGTTGTGCTCATCCTATGAAGTTGTTCCTTGACTACCCAAGTAGTCATGTACGATAAAGCACGTCGTCTTATAGCTATAAGATAAAATTCCTCCTTCAGTCTCATAGATATGCAGTGATCGCATAAAACTTCTGAGGCACATCTCCAATTCATCCACCCAGCTCTAATTCTATGAATTATCAACCAAAGATATCAGAACGAGTCCTTCTAGGTACTTCTTGGTCAACAATTAATTCCTCAACTTCACTCCTTATCAATAATAAAACTGCATTCCGTTTTCTACTTTAATCCAACTAATTTAAAACCTTTAGGTTCCAAGGCATCCCTCTACCCCCTCCCTAATCTCACGAATCAAAAACTTATCATTTGCAAACAACATACACCATATGACCTTTTCTTGTAAATGCCTCATTAACTTGTCCACTGCCAATGCAAAAAGAATATGGGCTCAACTCAACCCCTAGTGTGAGCCTACAATAATTGGGAACTCACTTGTCGCTCCACTAGTGATCATCAAACTTGTTACCGCTCCCCTAAACATATATCGTTATCATGTCAATATATCGCTTTGAGATTCCTTTCTTTCCCAACAACCACTAGATTAACTATGATACACTGAACAGATTTTAGGGGTGTAAATTTGTTTTCGAAAATAAGAATAAAACGTGACCATTGAATGGATCATCTAACTCTTGATTATGGATATATGCCTATCTGTACAACAAAACACCGATTTGAACCATGGATTGTCCATCCATGACATATAAAACGCAACCCTACCTTCTGATTGTCAATATGAAAGCTACAAAGGGTCAGATCGATGGATGGATGGTTTAAATCCTCCAAATCGATCATTCCAGAGTATGATCCATTCAATTTTCATCGGTCATCTTATCAATCTAGCCATAACCTTTAAAATAATATGAGTTTAATAATTTTCTCTTAAGTAGAACTCAAAATTTGATACCAAACGTGTGGATGGCCACGGTTTAACGAAGATATTAATCAATCTAAAAATCTGATTGGCGTCAAACTGCTTTCACATGAGTCACCTTGAGTAGATCTATTATTCCATCTGATTTGATCATATAAAATATGCATAGATCATACTAGATCATGCGCATGTACATAAAAACGTCATCATGACCATCCATTATCTCATCCATCAGCAATATTTGAACTTTACCATTATTTTTTTATATGCATATGAAACATGATCTACAATTCTGTACGGTTAGAATTCATTAGTTCATAGTCATTTGTGACATACATGCATGGCACGTTTACACACGTGCACCCTCGTCCATGATAAATTAAAGAGTACACAACTTAAATACACACTCAGACCCATTGAAGGTTAAGATTAATTCAAGGTAATCTGATTACCATCTAACTATGAAACAAATTTCTGTATGTGGGAATATCTTATGAATTCAATGGATGGTGCAGATTGAGGTAGTCTGTGCTAGTGAAGCCCACTCTAGCATGCATGCACATGCTCGGAGAAGTACCTTAGGAAACAACATTAAAGACTTTCCATATTGATATCATGCTGCGGCCATACCTCGATTTTGACTAAGAGGGGGTGGGTGCCGATCCCTAGGCCTCTACCGAGCCGCCTCCCCCTCTCTACAGGAGCCGCCCTACTCACTCGGGCTCCCTATTTAAACCCCCATCCTCACTCAGTCACTCGCTTAGAAACAAAATAACGAGAAAAGTACGAGAGAAAATAAAGAAAATAGGAGATTAGAGAAATGGAGAGGCGATCTCAACCGTCTGTGTGCACCTCGCCTCCAATTCAACCGTTGAGGTGAGTGCATGGATCGTTTACTTGTCATCTTGATGCCGGATTTATCAAATGAACTCCATTTGAACGTTTATGTTGATAACCGGGCCATTTTTCAGTTTTGTTAGAAGGTGAGAGTCACTTGTCCACACTGTCCAATGTGGCCAGTGTGTGGTCCACTTTGATGTGCGGATAATTCATTTATATGAGCCCCATAGTGGCGAAGCCCATGCGATGGCCAAAATTCCCTGTTTTTTTCTTTTTACCTGTTATTTTCTTTGGCCTTGATGCATATACAATATCTATTAGGCTCACCATGAGCAGGACAACCTTATGGACGGAATGAATCACCCATGCGAGACTCCACCTATGTATTCCAAATAAAGACAAAATGGGTGTCAACATCAAACATACACAAATCTATCTACATCAACTGAGTGATTGGAATTTGCACAAGTAAACCCATCTTAAAGCAGATGGTTAATCCAAGCCATCCATTCGATTGATCGAATCATTCTATGGCCAAAGGTCAAATTTGAGCCAAAACGGAACCTTAGGTAGCTCATACCACACTAAACAGTGGGAACACTAACCACCATTGAAACTTTTTCTAAAATTCGACATAAACCCATGCAATTCACCTATTTCTCTTGAATGGAAACCACCATGATGAATATGTTGGATCCATGCCATCCAACCACTTTGTTTCGTCATTTTAACCATCAAGCCCGAAAATCAACCCTACCCAAATCCTAGGTGGGCCATACCATAGGATATATATTAAGGAATAGTATATATATTATATTTTAATATAATATTATATATATATTGAAAGAAAGAAGCTCTGGACGTTGACACTTAGAGAAAGGGACGTCCCGTCCTTTCTGAAATTGGTTATGGGATACATTGTGGGAACCATCATGATGTATATGCTTTATCCAAGCCGTCCATTCACTTGGGTCGGCTGTCTTAGGCTTTGGACCCAACGATGAAATAGATTTGAGCCTGAAAGGGACCCCACAGTGAGAAATAGTGTTGAATGAAGGTCCAACATTGGAACCATTCCAAGACCGTTATAATGTTTAATTTCCATGGAAAGATGCCTAATATTGGACTCTTTGCGCCCACCACAAGCTAACCGACCTTGTGGACAAAGTGGATTATCCATACATGGACTCCACACATATGAAAAAAGAAAAACAGAGAATTTTGGCCATCGCATGGGCTTCCGCCACTATAAGGCTCATATAAATGAATTATCCGCACATCAAAGTGGACCACACACTGGCCACACTGGATAGTGTGGACAAGTGAGTCCCACCTTCTAACAAAACTAAAAGATGGCCCGGTTATCAACATAAACGTTCAAATGGAATTCATTTGATAAATCCGGCATCAAGATGACAGGTAAACAATCCGTGCACTAACCTCAACGGTTGAATTGGAGGCGGGGTGCACACAGATGGTTGAGATCGCCTCTCCTTCTCTCTAGTCACCTCTTTTCTTTATTTTCTCTATTACTTTTCTCGTTATTTTGTTTTTGAGCGAGTGACTGAGTGGGGATGGGGGTTTAAATAGGCGCTCGGGTGAGTAGGGCGGCTCCTGTAGAGAGGGGGGGCGGCTCAATAGAGGGCTAGGGATCGACGCCCGCCCCCCTCTTAGTCAAAGTCGAGGTATGGCCACAGCATGGTATCAGTATGGGAAGTCTTTAATTCGTTACATTGTTTCCTAAGGTACTTTCTCCAAGCTTGTGCATTAGGCCTGGCAAAATTCCAAACAACCCGTTAACCCGCACGAAAAAACTAGTGTTCGGGTCCAGGCTTATCGTGTCGGGTCACTAACGGGTTGACACGTTAAGACCCATTAACATAGTGGGTCGGGTTAGTGTTTCACCCGCGAACCCGTTTAACCCGTTAACCATGGCCCACCTATGAACCTTGGCACTCCATCAAATGCAATATCGCAATGTACAAGTGATTCCTCCTCGTCTCACTAGTGAATCTTATTGTTTTCGATAATAGAATGGGCCCACTAGGTGGACCACCGCTGTATGTTGGGTTAGACTGTCAGTTGTCCTCATCAACGGTGTGACCATTTGATGAGTAGGCTAGCCTAACGGGTTAAACGGGTCGGGTTACAGGTAAGAGGTAACCCATTAAATTAACAAATGGGTTTGGGTTGCTAAATTTCGACCCGTTAGTTAATGAGCCGGGTTTGGGTGAGCAAAGTTTTGACACGACACGAACACAGTTCAACATGACCCGTTGCCAGGCCTAATGTGCATGCATGCTAAAGTGGGCTTCACTAGCACAGACCACCTCGATCCGCACCATCCATTAAATTCATAAGATATTCCCACATATATAGAAATTTGTTCCATGGTCAGATGATAATCAGATTACCCCGAATTAATCTTAACCTTCCATGGGTCTAAGGGTGTATTTAAGCTATGTACTCCTTAATTTATCATGGACGAAGGGCCATGCATGTATGTAAACATGTCATGCATGTATGTCACAAATGGCTATGAACTAATGAATTCTAACCATATAGAATTGTAGATCATGTTTCATATGCATATAAAAAAATTAATGGTAGAGTTCAAATATTGCTAATGGATGAGATAATGGATGGTCATGATGACATTTTTATGTACATGCGCATGATCTAGCATAATCTATGCATATTTAATATGATCAAATCAGATAGAATAATTGATCTACTCAAGATGACTCATGTGAAAGTAGTTTGGCACCAATAAGATTTTCAGATTAATCAATATCTTCGTTAAATCGTGACCATCCACACATTTGGTCTCAGATTTTGAGTTCTACTCAAGAGAAAATTATCAAACTCATATCATTCTGAAGGCTATGGCTAGATTAACAAGATGACCGATGAATATTGAAATTTTGGAGGATTTAAACCACTCATCCATCGATCTGATCCTTTCTAGCTTTCGTACTGACGATCAGAAGGTAGGTTTGCGTTTTATATGTCATGAATGGACAATCCATGGTTCAAATTGGTGTTTTGTTGTACAGATAAGCATATATCCATAATCAAGAGTCAAATGATCCATTCAATGGTCATGTTTTATTCTTTTTTTTTTAAATTATAACCCTAAAATTTGTTCAGTGTATTACATTAACTCTCTAGGGACCCTTTAATATGCTTCCTCTAAATTAATAAAGACATGTAAGATCTTTCCTCCTCTCCCTACATTTCTCCATCAACCGTCTAAGTAAGAGAATAACTTAATTGGTTGACCTTCCTAACATGAATCCAAATTGATTTTCTAATATAGTCATCACTACACCTTAATCTTTGCTTCATCTCTCTCTCCCAAATTTCATTGTGTGATACATATATTTAATCCCAAGATAGTTATTGCAGCTTCGTATGTTTCCTTTATTCTTATAAATAGATACTAAGGTACTTTTTCTCCATTCGTCTGGAATTTTGTTTGATCTTACAATGTAGCTGAACAACTCCATCAACCAAAATAAACCAATATCTCGTGCACTTCCAAACCTCTAGTTGTATACCATATGGTCCGAGGACCTTTCCCTCTCTCCATCTTTCTCAAAGCTTAACCTAATCCTACAAAAGCATCTATATCGTCTACAACCTCATTTGAGGTTATACATCCTTCTAACCCCAAGTTCTTAAAGCAGTCATCGTCTAAAAATAGCTTCTCCACCTCTCGTTGATCTCATCGCCCTTTCTACCCTTTGGCCATTGCTCTTAATGCATTTAATGTGATCTGAAGTCTCTACCTTTCCTCTCTCTAATTTTTGCAGATTCAAAGACATATTTTCACCTCGCTTGTCCCCAATTTCTTTCAAAGATAATCATATGCCGTAAGTCTAGCCTCACTTACTACTTTCTTTAACTTTTTTGGCATTTCTTTGTTCTTATGAAGTTTCCTTATTTCTAGCCCCGTGCAAAACTTTGAATTATCAGTAATAGCCTTTTGTACCTCATCATTCCACCACCAAGTTTCCAATTGTGAGTGGCTTTTCCCTCTAGATACTCTAAAAACATTTTTTGTCACTATCCCAATGCACTCAACCATCTTATTCAAAACAACATTAACTTCTTCCTCTGCATTCCACTTTCATTCTTCCATAAATTTCTTACAAAATAACATAGTTTTCTCTCCTTTTATATTCCAACACCTCATTTTTGGACTCCTATTAATTTTGCTCCCTCTCTTCCATTTCTCAAAGTAAACATCCTTAGAAGGCTAAAGAAAATGATCATAGAACCAAAAGGGAAGAAATTAGCTTGAGCAATAATTTTCAATGCATAAATGCTCACTAGTTGAAGAGCATTCTTTCAAAACGCAAACTCCCCCAGGCCGTGCGGGTTCGACATGGAAAAGCCATCAGCCTTGATGAAACCAAACAGGTTCACCACACAAGAATAATCGATGGTTGGGATTTCTATCAGCGATAGGGTCCTGAAACTGATAGGGTTCAATGCTGATAGGGTAAACAGAGGGAGTACCATGGACCCTTATGGATGGCAAAAGGCAACTACCAAGACAGCTATGAAAAGGTAAATGTTGGCCCTAAAAGGGGTTGACAGGGTATCTTTCACCAGGGTAGAAGGATAATTGGGGTAGGGGAACGACCCCATCCAGACAAGGGACTTGGATTTCATGTTGATGTCATCGATGTGATCCACAAGATTTGACCATTCCAAAATACAGTGATCTTTAACAAGCAACAATAAACTATGTCTTGGCTCAGCACCATTAATATCCCTGTCCATTGATTCATTAACACAGGTTACACAGCATAAACCTAGGTGACAGGTGGCGCTTTTCAGTTGGAACCTTGGATCCGTACAAAATGGATTAGCAAAAAGCCCCACCTATAAATGAGAGGCGCATTCACTACCTTAACTACTCTTCTCAGCCATTACCAACCATGGCACTTGTAAAGGTCCTAGAAGCTCAAAGCACCATACAAGCAGTTGCACTTCGGTGCACTCTTGGGTCTCGCCTTAGCTTCCAAAACTCCCTTTGTTTGGTGGTGTGCTGTCAATTGGTGCCCCAGTGAGTTCCGATCAATTTGTACATCGCCAGTTATTTTTAACTGTTTCTTTTCCCCTTTTGTGCTGAGAACGAAGCAAGCCTTCACCTTCGCAGCCAAAAAGCTTAACTTGGAATGTGGAATTGGTAGACCCCACCGTCCATACAATAACATATCCACCCACAGACAAGGTGCTTGCAAATGTACAAGAGGTGTTCTATAGTGCACTTGTTCCTTTGTAACTCTTGGTAGCTTTCCCAGTATCCCAGATTGTCTAACCCAGCATGAAACACCCTTTTGTGTTTGAGAACGAAGCAAGCCTTCACCTTCACAGCCAAAAAGCTTAACTTGGAATGTGGAATTGGTAGACCCCACCGTCCATACAAGAATGTATCCACCCACAGACAAGGTGTTTGCAAATGTACAAGAGGTGTTCTATAGTGCATTTGTTCCTTTGTAACCCTCGGTAGGCTTTCCCTGTATCCTAGATTGTCTAACCCAGCATGAAACACCATCATAATTGTCACCTCAACCCTTTGGACAGAAACAGCAGGAACAATGATCTTCAGTCAATTATTTTGACCAATTCTGCAATTTTTTTCTTTCTCATGAAGCAAATTTCATCAAACATTATATGGTGTCACGTTATCAAATGATATCGTCCAATAGTACACATCTAGTCTGTCCTTCAACAGGAAACATATGCATCATTTTCGTAGTCGATCAATCACGGTGGCTGGCGTCTTCTTTCATGTTCTAGCTTTGTTTAGAGATTGGGCTCCGTGATGTTTGTTTTTCTTTTTCGAGTGTCTCTTGTCCAGGGGACAGTTTGTTGTTTTTTTAGTTTTTTTTCTTTTTTTAGGTGTAGGTTATTTTCTTAGGGTGTAGGTCTCTTTCGCAGTTTTTTGTTTCTGTTTAGTTTTTGTTGTCTTGCTGCTTTTTCCATTAATAATATCTCCCTCATCTTTCAAAAAAAAAAAAAAATCATGGTGGATATGGAATGCTCAACATTCTCTTGGTCACATGATCAGTAATGTCAAAGACACGAAAGACATGCTCAACTTTCTCAGAAAACATATTAAACTACAAAAGAATGTGTGCAAAAGCCATTGAATTGATCACAAGCATGCAGTTCGAACATTGATCCCATATGTTGCGTTAAAATCATGTTTATGACTAGAACACTAATTATGTTGAGGACAAGTCAAGTTCTAAACAAGAATATTAATCAAGAGCAGCACGTTTACATTTAAATTTTCCCAGCATGAAGTTAGTCTCTTTCCTTAAAAATTAAAATTGCATGAGCTTTTTTTTTACTTTATTTAAATAGTGTAGGAGAAACATCTACATCCAATGGTTGATTTCCTCTATCAGTGTTCTTCCAAAGATAGCTAACAATCTTGCCTTCTAAATATAACCAGATAATATTATAGACCCAAGACCCCTAGAAATGTGAACCCATTAATCTTGCCTTCTAAATATAACCAGATAATATTATAGACACAAGACCTAGAAATGTGAACCCATTTGTGATTTCCGTAATGCCAAAGAAGTTCAATAATTTAGAATCTACTTTTTTTTCTTTTTCTTTTTTTTTTTGGGGGGGGGGGGGGGGGGGGGGAGGCTGGGCTGAAAAGCTAAGATTACCAAATTTGTGGATTGGATACGAATTGCCTGAGCTACATTTAGCATGTCCAACATTCTAGAAGAAACATCATCCATTGATATCCGTGAAACGGTCTAAAGAAATAGAGTGCCAACTAAATGAAAAGAAGGGGGGAGGGGGGGCTGAAAGCTAAGATTACCAAATTTGTGGATTGGATACGAATTGCCCGAGCTACATTTAGCATGTCCAACATTCTAGAAGAAACATCATCCATTGATATTCGTGAAACAGTCTAAAGAAATAGAGTTCCAACTAAATGAAAATGACTGTACCAGCTTAAAAGCATCTGAAAGAGTTTCAACTGTCGTGTAAGCCAAATACAGAAGAGCACTTTTATAGAACTCTGCAAATTCCTGACGGGATTTATGGTACTGAGAGCAGATCCAATGATAGCTCGCATAAACAGAGGGATCAATATCAGTCATGCTATCCAGTGTAGTCTTTCCATTTTCCAGAAGTTTCTTGCACTCTTTCTGGTCTCCCATCTCAAGTTTGAATGCTGCTATTTGCATCTTCACATAGAGGATTGGCTCCTCTACCCGCAATTCCCTAGCAGCAAGAAGCTTGTCAATCACCCCATCGAGATATGCAATGGCAACTTCCTTTTCTGAATACTGTCTGGAAACTATGACTGAGAAATGTGCGAGTTTTAGGAGATTGATCTTCGTCTCAAACTCGCTGATAAAATTATTATATAATTGTATGAGAGCATCACCAGCCTGAAAAAAAAAAATGGCAAATGAATGTTAGAATCTAGAAAAAGAAGAAGAATAAGAAATCATAAGGTCCCAAAAGCCACAAGGCTCATAACTAGGAAAAAACACAAATCTACAATTATGACATCTTCCATGTCACAGCTTGAAAATAGAACCATAATGCATAACTAGAGAAAGACAGCAATCGAGCATGGTATACTTCAACAAAACAACTAAAAAGGAATGTGTGCACGCACGTGCACAAGGGGAATTCATCTGTATTCAGAGTAGCCTACTACTGAAAATGAAGCACGCCAAGAAGAGCATTTGTCTCAATCACATCAAAGATGTGCACGAATGTGATCACAAACTTCTATAGGGAATTGAATTATCGGGTTGGCCCACCTGATCCTTTTAAGCATAGAGCCCTTACATTAGAAGCACAGGCTAGAGATTCTTGTGCTCCAGACCATCAAGGGGCTTCAACCTCCATTCTAAGTGTTAGTCAACTCTACAAGGCCACCATGAAAGGACCAATAGATTGACAGAGAATGGTCCGACCTGGCAATGGATTGTCTTTCAGATCTAAAGGCTTCTACGGCAAGGTCCCCACCCCACAGTGGATGTTTCAAAAAGAATATTTGTGGGCTGTTAAGGTCCAACGCAAGGCAGGCATTGGGGTGTTCTCAAAGACTCCAAGGGAAGAGTGATCCGTGCTTTCTCTAGGCCCACTAGTCTCTTACCATCCTGCTCATGTACGAGCAATTGCACTGCGAGCAGTGTTTTAAATAGCGCATACACATAGCGTATAGCGTAGCATTTGGCCCTCTATAGCATGTAGCATAAGCTACATGATACTTGATATTTTTTAATTAAAATAATAGAAAATATGTTAAATTTAGAAAAGGCATAATTCCTATTGAGTTTTTTACTGCAAATCTGGATTGTCAACCACATATTTGCATGCAAAATCTCTCTATTTCTTTGCCTTCAGACATCTCTAAGTGTGACCTCTTTTTTTATTTATTGAAACATCACAAATTCACAATTTGGATGGTCTGGATTGATCTAAGTGCTCTATCCACGATATGGACCACAATTTAGATGGTCTAAATTGATCTAATGTAGTGCCATGTGTGATGGGGATGAGTCACCACCATTTTAAAATAGGTGTTGAAGTAGCATAGAAAAAAACTAAAAACAAAAAAGGAGATTTCATGGAGCATACGCTGCCTGAAAGGAGCTCTGTAGCTTACCTACATGCCCTTGTAGCTTACGCTACCTACATACTGCTACGTAGCATTTTAGCTACGCTACGAGCGCTACCGAAAACACTTGCTATGAGAGGTTCTTCACATTACTGTTTTTTGTCCTCATTCTATTCCACGATCATTGAAGGCCAAGCGGAAAATGTTATTCGCTAGGCCTCTTTGAGAGATGAACCTTGGGCACTTCACTACATCTTTAATGAGATCAGATCCCTTTTTTTTTTTTGAAAGATAACTGATTAGTATTAGAAAACGAAAAAGAAACTACAAAAACTGATCGCTGAGAAAGTGGACCAGAATTCAAACAAGAAACAAAAAATTACACCCCTTAAGGAAATCGACATTAGCTGCCCATTCTAAAATTAGAGACCTTGCCCTTTTAGAAATGGCCTCCCAGGACTTGCTTTCTCCTCGGAAACATCTAGCGTTCCTTTCTTCCCACACGGACCACCAAACAGCCAACAAGGACATTCTCCACAAAGCACTTCGTTGTTTTCCCATATTGACACCTTGCCAAGCTTTTATGAGGTCTCCCGTAGAATAAGGAAAAGTCCAAGATACCTGAAACCAGGCTAAGATATCTATCCACAACCTTTTGATAAAATTGCAATGAATTAACAAATGATTCGCCGTTTCTTCATCTTCCATACAACATAGGCAAACGTTTGGCAATATCATGCCCCTTCTGCGTAATTTATCCACTGTTAGGATCTTCTCCGTACCAACCAACCATCCAAACGCAGCAATCTTCGGTGGCACCTTATATTTTCATACCTTTTCTGTAGCTGCCCTTCCATAACTATGATTTTGGGAGCATAATAAGTTACAAATAATGAGATCGGATCCTTGACATCTACATTAAATAATTCGTTTAATCTCATAAGGAGTTTAGTGATGTAGCTGCAAGTCTTGTGCTTCAAGGTCCTAGTCGTCTGGACCTTTGTATCCAGACTTTGGTCCCCTTATGATTCTCTTAAAAAAAAACTGCTAATTCTTAAAAGGAAAAGAAAAAACCCCAATACCCCCTGCTACCTCCATCAAAAAACAGCTTTAAAAAACCCATAGGGGAACCGCCACACATCCTATGAACAATCATCGACTACCCCTACAAGCCAACATCTACAATATAGACATAATGAAAGCCATGACCATGACCTGTTCCTCTTAAACACACGTCTCTGCCCAAAGACTTTAAACTAAAAAAATAAATAAATCAACCATACAACATTAAAGCTTAGGATATCTAGATTTCCCAAGATAAGATAGATAGACCTAACTCTAACAAATAAGGTAATGAAAGAATACCCATACTTGTGGAGTAGGGCCATTTTGAGGAAGGAGGAACAATGAATTCGTCTTTTAATTTTAAGAAGGAAAAATAGGTCCTAGAATATTACACCAAATACCTATTGGACTTTATCCCATAACATCAACAATTTTTTTAAGCCATTGCTGAACATCATTTTTCCATCAATGATCTTGAATGCAATTGAGGGGGTAAACACAAAGCTAGAACTATGGAGGGATGCTTTAGAATCTAAGAGCCAGTTTAGTGGATGGACAATTTATTACCTGGTTTTTCAGGTTCCTGGGTAATGTTAGAGTTGGCCTATTTATCCTTGGGAATGACTAAATTTTGTTAGGTTGATACACTGGGTTTCCAAGGAAAGCAAGGAAAAGTCTAAATTTTGTTCATTCCCTAGCAAAAAGATAGGCAAATTTTCTAGGAAAAAGCTCAGGGAACAGAATTCATGGGGATTGGGGAATGTTAAAACCAACCAGAAAGTGAGACCCAAATGTGTTTTTACAAAAGTCAAGGAATGACTTTATTTGCACGAAGTGTGAAGCAAAGAGACAACAGATTCAGGTGCAAGAGCGGGGAAGCTTTTGCTTCAAAAAAAAAAAAAAAATCAATATAAAAAGGTAGGAAGCAAGAGCGGAAGCACGATTCAAAGGGGTGCAAGCAAGCAGTTACAAGGATCATGCAACTAAGGGAATTACTAAGCTGAGAAATATAAATCCAACAGCCAAGCAGCCCCAAAAGGTTTTTAAATTAGTTAGACTAAAATAGAGTGTATGGAATGCAAGTAACAATAGGAGTGGAAATGGGAATTAATTAAGATTACTAACCAAAAAGTACCCCAAAATAACCTATTTCCGATATCTTGGTCAATAACTCATGAGAGCAAAGAGAGAGAGAAGGATGTCGCTCATCGAATTGAACTAGGTGGATGATGTGGAGACATGCATCTAAAACTGAAGGGAAATTTTTATAAGATAACTAAAAGAACAGCCATGCTTTATGGGACATAACGTTAAGCAGTTAAAGAACAACATGTTCATAGGCAACCGAGGGATCTATTGGCACGACATTTCAAATTTAAAAAAATAAAAAATAAAAATCACAGATGAGCATAGGAGAAATGAGGATGTTGAGATGGATGAGTGGCAAATGAGGAACGATAGAAATAGAAATGAATGCATTCAACAGGAACTTGAGAGAAGCACCAATAGGTAACAATGTGAGGAAAAGTAAACTAAGATTATTTGGCAATAAGCAACAAAGTCCAAGAACAGCACCAATAAGGAGTGGGTTGTTTCAAGTTGAAGGCTCTAAAAGGGCAAGGGGAATGCCCAAAGAGACTTGGGTTCATGACCATGGTGTAATTGAGGATATGGTCCTTGATAGAGTGGAATGGCGGAACAGGATTTGTGAAGCCAACTCCAATTAGTACGAATAAGGCTTGGATAATGATGATAATGATGATGATGATGATCAAGGTATTCGATAACATTAAATTAGTAATGGTGGCCATAACGGCCAACTTTATTGGCCGTTACGATACAGGTCATGGTGGTCCAAAAAATTTTAATGAAAAAATGCATAGGGCCCGTAACAGGCCATTACAGGCCCTTTTATGGACTCTTTTTTTCAAATCAGGCATTACGTACAACCCAGCATCGCACAACGGTCACCACCGTTACCATTACGTAACATCCCTCACGACCATAATGCGGGCTTTTTTTAATGCCATGATGATGAAGATTCTTGGATCCCACACCCCAATGGTTGCTAATGGAAGGAAAAAAAAATCAATTTCAAGTCTAGGTCAATCAACTTCTTACTGTTCAATAAGAAATATCTTGAGTCTAAACTAACCACAACACTACCAATATCATTTGAGGCTTTGTTGAAAGATCCTTTAAACCAGGTGCCTCTCCTACTTTGAATCATGCATTCACACTCCCGCTTCCTCCCTATTTATACTTGAAACATTTTGAAATGGACGCTTCCCCTCTCCCACAGCCAAATCTACTTCTACTTCGTCCAATAGCTCAGCACCTAAGGCGGTTCAAAACCCAAGGATGCAAAACTTAAGGAACAGATTGTTCAAAGTCATAAGGGTTCCTAGAGCCCATCACCCAAGGGGAGTCAGACACAAGGTCCATCTTCAAGCAGAACCCAAATAACCGAGGAGGCTTGGCATCCTAGCATGCATAAGCAACAAGCCTCCCTGCACCAATCTGGACCTAGTGAACCTTTGACAATGTGATATGTAGGAATGGCCCTTTTGCCCATCAATGATGTGCGATAGTCATTAATGACTGGGATGGCCCATTAATGTTGAAACAATGAAGCAATAACGCCAAATCAGCATCCCATTGATGAAAGTCAGTAGAGCAAGTCACACGTGGCAGACGTGACTAGACCTTTATAGTCCTACAAGAACAGCCATTGGAGACTCGCCTATATATAGCCAAGCGTTCAGCGTTCACGAGAATGACCTACCATAAGCACTTTGCCAGGGCATACAAGGGACTATCAAAGAGAGGGCTACTGAAAGACCTCCTCACTCCTCCCCAAGGGTCTCCAAATGCCCTCAGCCGCCCTTTGGGCCTTGATTATGTCTATTGGTGAGTCTTCGCTAGACTACACTTGTCCCTTGTACTTTCTTTTGGACATTGAGCCGAAGCAAGCCTCAATCCTTGTGGCCAACTAAGCTAGCTTGGATAGCAAAAACAGCAGACCTCACCATTTGTATCAGAAACTAATCTTCCAAGCATGGGTTTTTGAGATTGATTAATATACTACAACCTTCAGCTCATCCAGGTCCCCTGCTGGTAATTTTGTGTCCTTAGTCTAGGGAAGTCTGACCAAGCAACTGACTCCAAGTACCCTTCACCAAGCACGCTTCACTGGTCGCCCACTACACTAGGCATTTTACTCACCGTACAGCAACCCAACTACCCCCAAAATCCTCACCCATACGACTCAACTCCTAGACAACAGGAGTGGTCATTTCCCGGGCAAGCTAACTACCATCATATAACTATCTATTACACCAAAAGCACCAAATAAAAAGGACGTACAGACAACCTGGGTGTGGGAGATGGATGTGGGGGCTTAGCAGCACACAAGCAAACATGGCACATCAGTGTAAGATCTGGGACATCATCAGGTGGGGAAAACAACGAGCATGCTCCTGCCCATAATCAGACCCATCCACTCATCAGGCAAGCCTCACTTGCATAAGAAACAGACGAAATTTCCTAAAATTCCAGAAGCCACATTCAACATACATTTGTGCCCTACTTGATGAGCAGGCCAACCTGATTTTTCTTCTAGGCATGCTCTGCACGGATCTCACACACGTAGTTCCAAGTTGGGACGTGTGCCACAAACCCATTGACCTCACCTAAGCAAGTACACTCATCACTCCTCAATCAAAACCCTAATTACACCGACACTAGACCGCTCAGTGCTTTAAAACTTCACTCCACTCGAACTCCGTATCCCCATCTTAAAAACTAAAGAAGAAACTCCTCAAAATTGCAAATCCGACGAATCCAAACGCCACAAAATCCAAACGAACCGCACCCAAAACCAAACCCCATAACACAAAAGCCAAATAAGAAATTGAAACAGATTCAAACGAAAGAGATGAGAAAGAGAGAGAGAGAGAGACCTGAAAGACGGTGAGGGCAACGAACTGCTCAAGCTTAAGGGTGAGCTGGTGCCATAGCTTCCTCTGATAGAGATCTGCAAGCGAATTGTACCATTCGGCGAGCTCCGGCTGGGCATCCCTCTGCGATTCCAGGTATTTCAGAGCCGCCATGGATGGATTCTCTGCAGACGATCTTGCTTGAAATGCAGGAAAATCCAAAACAAGATGAGATTTGCAGAGAGAAAGAGAGGTTTTTTGGTTTTGGGAAGAAAACCTAAAACCCTCGGTTCCTTTCTCTTCTTTGGTTTTCTTCTTCTTTTCAGGAGTCTCTGTTTTCTTCTCTCTCTCTTCCGGCGAGGGGTTGAAATGAGGAGAAGCGTGAGTCGAGAGGTGTTTCTCCTCTTTTATAGGGGCGTCCTGATCTAATAGGTCGATTCGCGCGAGGATATACTGCAGTAGAGATTCGCAGTACACATGCCTACGTGGAACGCGTATTACAGATCCAGACCATTGAAATAGCCAGGAACACATTTTCAATGAAAAATGATTTTTCGATTTGACCTGCGTGACGTGTGTATTACGAAAATGGACAGCTAGAAAAAAATACCGTCCGGATAAATTCAATGTACGTAGGTGGCCCACCCGATCATTCTACCTTATTGAGTATTTTTTTTTCCGATGCATATTCAGGTCTCATCCTTCTGATGAATGTCACTGATAGGAAACACGTCCGCATAGCTGGCACCGATTCCGCGAATCACGCCTCTCGTACTGTTTTGAGAACTTAGCTTTTCGAGGTGAGTATCATGGTGGGTGATGCGCCCAGGTCCGTACTGGTGGGGCTTGAGGCTCTTGTTCGGTTCAGGTCACGCGTGCTGCTGTTGATAGGCATGCCCCTGGCCCGAAGTATTGCAGGAACCTTTGATTGGGGACATGCAAGAAATGGACGGATGAGAAAGAAGCAATCTACCATCCACGATCGAGGGATGAGTTCCAATGGTGGGATGTCTAGGATCTTTCCATCTCTGTAGCTTATTGTGGAATCTCCAATCCCCACCAGAACAACGGTCTTGATGACTGATAAATGGCCCACAGCTGTACGGAAACGAGATACCGGACGTGCATGACTGAGAGGACGTGGCGACTTAAAGCGAACATCTCGCGTCAATCGTGATGGAGGTCCATCTCTCTGCTGGTTTATGAAAGGCAGTGCCATCCCTTACGCCCATCTTCAAGCGCCACGCTCAAACGCATTACATTTACATGTGCCGACTTGGCAAGCGTGTGTAGGATCCAGTACGTTCATAGTGGGATCTGAATGCTCCTCATCCTTAAAAATAAGGCAGATTCGAGTATCAAGTGGGCCACAGAAGTACGAGAATCAGGAAATTGGAAAATTCATAGCAGCGGTTTACATTCAATTTGCATGTGTCGTCCCCTTCAAACAACTGATTTCAGATTAAGAAACATCCATTGGGAGGAGCATCAACGTCCCAAATCGAGAAAACGTGGGTCGTGCAGCAACGCTTGCAAGGTGAGTTAGTATTCCTCACTAATTAATGAGAACATGGCCCACCTGTTCAGATGATCTATGCCATCCATCCATCTCTTTTTTAATAAGTGGACCGCCTAATGTTAAAATACTTGCCAATAAAATAATCTTAGCCATTTTTGCATTGGACGTGGACCATCGGACCTTCTCATATTGAAGCTTGAAGAGCATCAAATCGGATGATCAGAAACCTCTGATTGATTTCTCTTACCATGGCCCACTCATGGTAGTTTACTGGACGGTTGCCCCGTCATGCAGCCACATTGGCCCTTCCGTGAATGGGCAACCAGCGTACCTCATAGCACAATCCACAATACATGTATATTACTTCAAGAGAAGATACGGGTGGTTGCACCAACATTCCTGGCACATGCGTGAAGGATCCGGACCATTCATCAGATGATCCAAGCCGTGAAAATGATCAGGTTACTTGTCATGCGGAACATAGCTGTACCGTGGATGTAGTCCCCTATCGTCTCTTCCAACCGCATATTTCTCCCGTCTACATGTGAACCATTGGTGGGCCTGCGTGATTAATGGAGCATCTCATGTTCATGGTGGGCTGCATCTGATAAGTGGACTTGATCTCGTACAGGTAGGCCACGTGGCATTTTATCATGAATTGCCTAGTCGATCTCACTCGCGCGACTCTCCTTTGCCTACAGGGTGAGTTAAAAAACAAAAAGTCCTGTTCCTGCTTTGCGGCTTTGGGAATGCTTGGAAGAAAAGAAAGGCAGCGCGTTCGATCTTTGGCAATGGGCCGCCTGGCTCGACCCAGCTTTGGACCCGACTTGGAACCCAGGGCGAGCTTAGACCTTGCATGGACCGCTGGATCAAATTTTCAGGCCAGGATTGGGCTCAAGTCTGTTAACCAGAACCGGCCCGGCCAAGCCCGGCTGACTTAATAATATGCGTGTTTGTTCCATTTCTAGCATACCATTCCAATCCCTGGCCATGCATCTTGACAGTAGACCATTGGTTTCCTCTAAATTGCTATTTGTTTATGTGGGGTCCACTAGATCAATGGTGAGGAAGAAGAGGGAACAAGCACACTTTGAACCATTGTGATATTGAGAAAGAATTCTGTATGCTTACCCGAATCGATTTATAATATCAGAATCTAACGAATAACTTAAACCCACATACTAATAAGATGCCCCCATATGTTACAAAATTTCGCTTTAGCCACTGATACAATTAGAGGAATAATTGAAACTGAGGTCTCAAATTTATTAATGGTACTCATTAGAAATGAATATTCTATATAGTATATCTGTAATATTATTTAATTATTTCATCCTCAAGGAGCTCAATGAGGAGAAATTCTGATGTTTGAAAGTCCCTAGGGATAACATTCAGAGGAGGAATTGAATCATCATTATTTTGTAAGTGGTGTAATTGTCTACTAATCAGGTCCATTCATTTACTGGGCCCTAGCATGGATGACACATGTATAAATAAATAAATAAAATTACGCATATTAGACAGACATCCACATGAGAATTTGAAGGTTGGGAGTTATATATTATATATTCCTCAACATTTATTCCATTCATCTTCCTATATATTTGACCATTAACTACCATTGTCGCGATGAAAACATATCAGATGGACAAAAAATGAAATATGGGTGTAACTTTTGTAATACATAGGTTGTCCATGATACCCAAAACGGGAGGCGTACGCAATGGAGAGGTGTTCTAACATTTTCCGCTTCCTATACTGTATTGTTTGGCAGTAATTACTATCATCTCAGCACAATACGCTTGGTAAGATGATTTGTGGATCCGTGAAGATCATCATTTGACAGGGCTGTTTCAAAAATTGCCCTATCAGACAATCCTAGGCATCAATTTTCCTAGTTGAATGCTATTAACAACTGGCATTCCTCAACCTTACAAAATAAATGAGTAGGAGAATTTGTTTGGACAAGATCTAGCCTTAAATGATCTCTCCAAATGGATGAACGGTGTGGGTATGTCACTTCAATAGAGCCGTCAGTACACAATCCGCTTCCGAGTCATTCATCATGTGGGCCCCACCTTCAAGTAGGGTAGAGATTGCAAAGTGGGGGTTTAAGAGGACAATTTTGATATTTTCAAAACCTCTACCCGCTTAAAGCCCATTAAGCTCTTAGAAAAAAATTGATTTCTCACTTGCTCAAAATTTAAGAACCTGTTTGCTAGTTCGTAAAAAGTTAAGATCTAAAATTAAAGATTTGCCAAACAGTTGATTTTTAAAATAAGACTTTACCATTTTAGAAATAAGCAAATAAGCTCTTATAAGTAGAGATGCCCTGCTTCCCACTCTTAACATCTGAACGAGATTTCTCTGTTGACTTCCGACGATCAATGACTATTTGTAGCTTTGGAGCCATCCACTGGATTCCTCACAAACCGGCCAGTTAGGATCATTCTTCAATGTGGTTTTCAGTTATGGCCCATGTAAAATGGACTGTGGTTTGGATGGCTCAGCTTAAGGCACCTTGTGCATATGGATCATCGCACTACACGCACGAGTATCAATTTTCTCAGCTGAGATATGAAACCCTCTTTTTTAATATGTTAAGCAGACATTGAGGCCATAGTTCAGTAATCCGGACCATTAGCCTGTTGCCCCCCGCTGTGGATGGCCCATGCCACCAAAATTTACTGATGATAACACTTTGAATCACTGGATCTCTGCCATCCAGGCCATCTATGATTCAACCTACTAGATGAACGGTTCAAAACACCAGTTTTGTGGGACACAAGGGACGAGACTTAAGCCTCATGTCATTAACAGCAAGACACTAGAGCATCGCTGAGCACTGAAAATCCAAAATTCATTCTCACAACATAAAATCCATCCACCGCAAGAGCCGTCCTACTAATTAATTCAAAATGCATAAAAAGTAAAAAAGAAATGACAAATGATGGATGGATGAAAACTCGCTACCACTGGCAGGAAGAGAAAATTCCTCCGGGCCATCAGAACTCGCGCTTGGCCAGCCCCATATCACGGAGCTCCCAAAGAGGCTTGCCTTCCTTGGTGACATCATCCTTTATCGCTCCTTGTATCCTTTTGACGATAAAGAAATACTGCAGGTGGCCACAAGGGGATAAAAAAAAAGGATGTAAAAATCTTTCTTTTCATAGAAAAGAAGACTAATCAGAACATCTTACCAATAATCTGCCTATAAAACAGGCCCTGCCATATGGGAGAACTGCTCACCCATCCATAAAATGCAAACGTTGGGGCCCCACCTAGAAAATCGCCCTTCTAAAAAATCAGGCCAATCCAGTCACAGGCGGGCTATGCCTGTACCTTGAGTCAGATTGACTGTTGTCCATTGGTCCCAACAGTGTGGCCCATCCAATGAGCGGACCGGCCAGGTTTTTGTGCTGAGTGATCTTCACGGTGGGGCCTACTGCTTTTGCTTTTGTATGTCCTATATTAGTATGTTCTCACCATGAAGATGCCCAGGCCAGAAAAACAAAAAATAAAAAAAGAAAGGCTTTGGCTGGTCCATTGATCAGGTGGGAAATGCAACCGTGGACTGTTTTGAATGGCATGGTTAAGATCGCCCGCCTGTGTGCCACTTTATTTTCACAACCAAATAGTGAGAATGTTTTTGTATTTCAAAATTTATGCATTTCAGTGGCATACCTGGAAGGCGAGAATAAAAGGTATGAGGAACTTTCCCCTCTCATTTGGGTTGGGCCCTTCAATCAACTTCTTATCAACCAGGATTGCTTTGCTGCCATTGGACACAACATCTGTGATCGTTTTCACAAGGCTTGGGATCCATGCAGTACCGTCTGGAAGAATCTGCATTTCCAATGATAATCGACTTAGAGAGAGAGAGAGAGAGAGAGAGAGAGAGAGAGAGAGAGAAGGCAGGAGAGAGAGAGAGACCTTTTCGCCACTGTCATTTGTTTTGCATCTTCCACTGTTCTCAACCAAAACGACTGGAATTGCAGAATCCTGCAACATTACTTGTATGAGAATTAATTTACAATTCAAGAAACAGCTCTTTTACAAAGAAAACAACAATCAAGCATCAGTACCTACGGAGCTCTTTCAGCTAATGATCTATATAGAACTTTGCTAAGCCCTCCACACACCAGCAATGTGCAAAGCAGGCACATACGTATGAGATCCAACGAGTCCATCAGGTGGATCCCATTGTATAGATGACATGGGCCAAATATTAGGTACACTCATCAGGTTGGCTATAATATCTAGAGACATGTGGATGGCCATCAAAAAAGTCGCCCAAGTTTTCTCAGCCATCCTCTTGTTTTGTGAGCTGTCCCAGGTGATAACTGGACCAACCTGATTTTTGGTTCAGGGCATCTACACAGTGCACTACACAGTGCAAATCCACCCGATGGACGAATTGGCTCTCACACCCATGCACCACATTGGCAAATGTGGTGCTGCATAGAGGGGCTGCAATATACAGACCTGTGGACTTCGCAAACTTCAACCGTAAACGCTAGTTCCAGTTTGTTAGCTGGATAATTGATAACATGGAGGATATGTCACCAGGGGCTCGGTCCCTCTGGGTTAGTGACTACCACAATGCAGTAGCGAAGACTTTTTTTTCTTTTCTTCTTCTTCAGTATTTTAAATTGGGCAAGGCATGAGAATGCTTGGACATTTGCCCTTGATCTCGTTCAGATCAGGGAGCTCATGTTGATGCTCAACATTTCAATTTCGATCTCGTCCAGATCAGGGGGTTCATGTTGATGCTCAACATTTTGATTTCCTCAATCTTGAAGGTTATTAATTTTGAGGCCTATTTCAAGCCAAATAGGGCACCATGCATATATCCCTGTTTTTCAGGATGGGCAATCAGTTCCCTTGTAATGTTGTATTATATAATGCTTGGGAATTGCACCTACCAATCAGGCTTTTAAGTTTGTATAAGTGGGGCATGGTTTGGTGATCCAAAGTGTTATATGATGGACCTTACCATGGATAGCCACGCCCAAAAATCCATCAGATAGGAAGAGACTGGTTATTGTTGCACGAAGCACGAAGCAAAGCAGTAACAGATTCAGCTGTAGGAGCGAGGAAGGATCTGTTTCAAAATGTTAGCAAGTATGAACAGCTACGTTGCAGGAGCAGGAGAATGAGTCTGAAGCGGGAATTCAAAGCGGGAGCAGGCCTGGTTAGAAGGATTGTGCAACTAATAAGCATTTCTAGCCATCGAATATTTGGATGTAACCATTGTTCGGTTTTATTTCTTAAGCATATAGTTCTAGGATCGTATAAAACTAGCAAACAAAAATTTATAAACACCATCAGCCCTACTAAACAGGCTAAAAATTCTAGCCCAAACTTGACCCATGACCCATTACCCTGTGGCCTGACCTGATCTACTTCAAATTCATTAAGCCCAGGCCTAATTGAACCCCCATTTAATAGTAATTGGGTCAGGCTCAGCTGACACTGAACCAACCTGCTAGGCCCAACTCAAGTTTAACAAAGGGAAAATCAAGCTAAGGGTATGCCCAGCCCTCCCCAAGTCGTGGATACATAAAATAAAAAATAAAAAATAAATTAAATTAAAATCATCTACACATTATTTTGTTTAGGGTTTTGTGTTGGGGCAGGTCGGGTCATCTGGCCCAACCCATTGGTAACCTATGCGAACAGGTCAGTCGGCTAGGTTCAACCCAAGCCTGACACATTTACTTAATGGGCCACATTTAAGGCCAGGCCCAGTCTCTTACCCATTTATCTTGGGACGAACCTGACTCAAAGTCAAGCAGGCCAATTGACCCGAGGGCCGGCCTGACCCAATGCCACACCAAATTTTGATGGCACTTTTGCAAGCAATTTGACTTTATGAAAAGGAACAAGGGTGTACTCACATGGGAGAATTAAAAAGAAGAAGAAAGAAAGAAAGAAAGAAAGAAAAGAGGAAGAACTATTGTACCTGGAATTCTTGCTTTTTAATCCGTGCTCCCAAACGAACAACTTTAAGAAGTGCTTCTGTCCTTTTGGCAAAGAAGTCATCATAATTTAATCCATCCGGTGGCGAAAGTTGAGCATGAGTGAGGACAACAACGCCTCTCTGCCATATTCCTTTGCCAAAACTGTCAGTGATAGCTTTAATGACCTGCCTGTCCAAATTATCCACCCTATATGCATCTAACCGATCCACGAATAGTAGAACGTCAATAGTCCTATTCAAAAGGAACCTGTAATTCCAACATGAGTCAAAATTAAATAACTTCGACAGAAGAAAGACTGTCTTTGGATTCAATTTTTAATTGAATTGCCGTAAGTAATCCAACAAAAAGGCTATTCGTAACAGACTAGGCCCCAAAATAACAGTTACATGACTTACAAGCTGGGCTTGAAAGGAATGAGACTGCAATTCAATGACTGCTTTTTTTTTCTTTTTTTAATGAATGACAACATTTTGTGGGAAAGAGAACAACGAAAGAAAATACAAGGGAACTCTATCAAAGGGAGTTAGGATGATGAGAAATCATCCTCCCCCTAATGAACTAGACTCAGCCCCCCACTCTCCTTCCACATCATTTCTACAACACTCAAAAGGCTTTTGACCACAAAGCTCAAGAGATGAGCTTCATTCTTGCCCAAGAAACTCTCCTGAAGATTCCACCTTCTTATTAAGCATATTGTTGTTCTTCCCTTCGAATTGCCCACAATATCGTTAGCATGGACAGCCTCCACCGAGTCCTTCCCCTTTTTCCACGACAACCCCAATTCCATAACAACTATGGTTTTAAATAGTGATTGTGGAGTGTGACATGGCCGGAGACCAAAACCAATAATGACTCACTCAACCTAACCTCTTCCATTTTCATCTGTTATGGTTGTTTTGGTCCCTCTCTGGTGACTTGTCCCAATACAACCAAAGCCAATGCGACTCAGTTGAAGCCATGACATATCGGACGATGCTTAGAACTATGATTCAAATAAGGCACCAATGGACCTTGGCACCATCTGTACCATCCCACAGAGTTCATTAATCCACCACAACACCTACATCTTAGAAGCACAATCCATAAACAGATATTCCACTAGTTTCTGCGCCACCCAAACATAGAGGCAACCATTGCCCGCTACTGAGATCTGTCAGCACATTATTCCTGCCTACTAACTAAGAAAAGGCAATCACTTAAGACAGACCATGGCAAGGCTAGATCAAAGTTGTGGGTGCCCACTATTCTTCCCCCCCTCCCCTAAAATGAGGCATGGAATGATTTAACCAAGAATTGCCCTCACAATTCAAGGCTCTTGACTCCACCTACCCTTGTCACTAGGAACCATCCTTTCCATCAGCACTAGATGATCGATTTCCTTATCCCTCAACTATGTACCAAAAATTAGAATCCACATTGTCTGTCTAATCTCCTGAAAACAGATAAAAGTTTACTTGGGTGCAAAGCTGGATCCTTCCCATCTCAATACTTGGGGCCTCCTATGCGTATCAGTCAGACATCAAAGAGCCTTTCAAGGACATAATCCTCCCCATTCATCATCTTCAACACCGTAACAGAATCCTAGTAAATGGATGCTATTTGTGTTTGACAGAAGAAACTGTGGACCATATCCTCATTCATTGTCCTCTCGCTCTATTTTGATCAAGATTCTTAGCCTCTTCTGCGTCCAGTGTGTCATGCTGGAATCAGTGAAAAACCTGCCTGAAGCATGGAAGTTACGAATCTTCCCAGCGAAAGGTAAAATCCAGTGGCAACAATCTCTTCCCACGATCTGGTGGGCCTTATGGAAGGAGTGAAATCAATGGGCCGTTCGTCATAGATACCAATCTCTGGAAAGGGTGACTGAAAGTGTTAAGAATCCTATTATCTAGGGCATATCAGTGTGCAAGGAGTTCTCAACAGAAGATATGGCCAGATTGTACAGAGGTTGGATGGCACTTTTGGAAGACTGGAGCCTCATATTTCTAGTCGGTGCACATGGATTCCTCTAGAAGGCTTGTGGAAACTAAATGTAGGTGGTACTTCACATAGGAGGACCTTGCGTAACAGCTCGAGGTGAAGTAGGCTTTCTCAGGTCTATTGGGTATTGCAGATTCAAATGAACCTAAGGTGCATGTGATCTGGTTCAACATGAAACAATAGCCAAGTAGGGATACTCCCCAGTCTATCGTTGAGGGTGACTCATCTCTAGCCATTGGTTGGGCCATTCTTTGTTGCCCTATCCACAGTGATTGGCCGATGGATGGAGGAAATTAGGGAATTAAGAGAAACCATCTCAGTTTCTTTTATTCATGTCAGAAGGGAGACAAATGCGGTGGCTGATGACTTCGCTAGGAAGGAGTGTGCTTTGCCTTCTGTTGCAATTGAAGATTATTTGCCCCCTTTTAATGTTGCTTTGCTTTTGGGATTCTCTTCAATGTGGCTTGGACTATGCCGACGGCCATTCAACAGCTATGTGAAGCCTGGAGAGTTCATTTTCTCGGCAACAAGCAGAGAAGTATTAGAAATATTACCCTTCAAAAGAAAAAGAAGAATTGCAATATTTGTTTAGTGGCCATCCTTCAGATTCATGATGAAAGTTATCGCAAAGGTTGGACTCTGGCTGCCGACCTGATGCAACCCTCATCCTTTATCCAGGCTTGAGACCAACAATTAGAGCAAAAACTCTCACAGGTGCTATGTGATAGATCATACATAGGTTTATTACAATCAAGCACCATATAATAGTATATTACATAAGTTAATTACTATGGAGAACTGAAGTTATGGCCCTTGATGGAGTGGAATGGAGGAAAAGGATTCATGTAGCTGGATTAGTCCGGACGCTTATCGGTCCGATCCTTCTACAATATTGATGCGAACATCAGTGGTGCACCTTTTAGAGTGTACCAGAGATGGAGGCGACATAGAAAGAGTGTTGAAACGGAGAATTTTATGTGGATGGACGCTGGGCCCACCGGCCTCATTTTCTGACAGGACACGGGACCCCGCGCACATGCACATGCACGTTTGGAGGTTCATTAGCGACATGCATGTGCAGGATGATGATCGGAGGTTATCTAGACCATGGATCTTCGATTGGATGGAGATCAGACCGTTGCTTTCGTTCAATTTGGTCATCCAGCCGTTGGATCGCACCGGGCCTACTTCGGGTGGCCTACTTCTCATTTTTCACTTTTCACATGTTCTAGACATTATTTAGAGACGTATAGATGGCTTAGATTTGGTATTTGATATTTGGCTTATGTTATTTTAAATTTGAGACATAAGTTGCAATTTTATAATTTTCATGAAAATTAAATATAAAAGTCGTATCCAGCCCTAGAATGGGATTTATGCACTATTTTTTTTTTTTTCTCCTCCTTGTGAAGGATTAGGGTTTCAGGATTGGCCCTTCGGGCATGAGGATTCTGCCTCAGTTTTCAATTTTTCTTGCATCTTGGCTTCTCTAAGTACATAAAAAGATAAGACCCTTCATACTCTTGAACCCTCCTCTTCCTTTTTAAACCCTTGTTAATTCTCCACAACTTTCCCCTCTCTCTGCTTCCTCCTCCCTCCTTTTTCCCCTCATCTAACTTCCCCACACCTTCAAATGGTCTATATGTGGTCAACTACCTACGTCTGTACGGTCCGGACGGATGGACGACTGCCCACACGTGAGTTC
Organism: Liriodendron chinense; assembly: GCA_003013855.2. Taxonomy (NCBI): domain Eukaryota; kingdom Viridiplantae; phylum Streptophyta; class Magnoliopsida; order Magnoliales; family Magnoliaceae; genus Liriodendron; species Liriodendron chinense. The sequence continues at coordinate 3,205,258 of PVNU02000637.1, read as the reverse complement.
CTTCCTTGAGTTGTTTCCTCATTAATTGGGACTGACTTATGCTAGATTAGGAATATTCTAATATCCCTTGGATTCTTCCCTTTTACTTTTATATGTACTTCATGCTAGGGGCGTGCCCCTAATGATTCATCACTAATCTTTGGTTGGAATTCTCTATTCTATTATGCTTGTTAGAAGTTAGCATTAATTTTCACGACTTGCATATCATCCATTGATCACACTTACATATAAAATTAGGGCATAGCATAACCCCCTGCATCAAGTATGCTTCAAGATCGCGGCCTCGGGGAGACCTCTAGTGGTGCGGCTGCTACCAAGTTTATTTGGTGCTATGGAGCTCCTCCAAGAGTTTCAGCATTTGCGTGGTTGGTTGGTCAGGGCAATTTTTTTACAGTTGATAAGCTCCAGAAGCGGGTAATGGCTATCCCAAATGTTTGTTTGATGCAAAATCAATTGAACCATCTCTTTCTGCACTGCCCGGTAGTGTCCTTTTTGTGGAATAGCATCCTATCCTTGTTTCAGGTTTATTGGGCTTGGCATAGGGTGAATCTCAAAAAGGATTTGAAAGTCCAATGGTGTCTAGGTCTATTGGTTGGGCTTTGGGCTATTTGGGAAGGAGAGGAACAACCGTGCCTTTAATGACATTTGACGGCCAATCCCTTCATCCATTGTCAGAGTTGAACATCTTGTCTTCTCTGGGATGTAGGAATTGGGTTCTCTCTCCCTCGTCCCTTGGGAAACGTCCCCTCATTTGACTAGTTTTGGTGTATATTTTGGCTTCCTTGTTTTGGCCTTTGAGCATTCTCTTTTGATAATTTTTTTCCTAGTACTAATTAAAGGGGAAAAAAAGCTACTCTTCCCCCTAGTAATATGATGCAAGACAGCTAATCACTTGCTCTAAATGCTCGAACTGATAGAGCGTGGCGAATCAATCTCTTTATCTCATAACCCAGGCCAGGCCCTCTGTCGAACCCTTCTTTGTGAGTCCCGCCTCACACGGGTCGCCACACCCCAAGTGTGCCCCCGCCTCACACAGGCTGCCCCACTCGAGCCCAGTGTGAAAATGCCCCTGCATTACACTACCCTGTACAACGAGGACGGAAAATCACTGAACCGGTCTATCACCAAACCAGGTGTCTCCTACAATCTAATACAAGCTCTGGCCGCAAATCCGTAACCACCCCTTCAGAAAAAAATTTCTTCCAGCCGAAAGACAGATTTCATAATCAAATCCGTGAAACCCTATATTGAGATGCCAACCGTGGGTACCAGTCCCTCTCACACTTCCAATACTTGCAAGCACTCACTGGCTTCCATGAATTGTCAACCCCCTTTCCAAACCTCCAAAAGAAGCCATGTCAATGGCTTACCCTCACTGCCCCACCACATTCATAAGAAGACTTGTGCTTGTCCTCTTTTAAAGAACTTTGCGCTTGTCCTCCATTCCCTTCTAAAGGAAATCCCTTTGGAGCTTCTCCAACTTAATCTCATGACAATGAAACAACCACATGAAACAGGTCGACTAATTAGACAAAGACGACTCAATCGGACTGATGTGATGTGACCCCAAAAAGATAAACTGTTGCCTTCCCGCTGAGAGCTCCTCCTCCATCCTTCTAATCACTGGTCCAAAAGGCACTCTGTTGTCTGTTTTCCCACACAAAAAGGTAGACTGAGATAGTTGGATGCCAGTTCAAGGGTTACTTCCTCCTAATAAATACTGAGGTAATATACAATATGTTCAATTCTTTTCAATTGAACAAATTATTGCATTCAGTTCAACAGCACCTCCATACACAGCTTATAGGATGCAGAAAGAACACAAAATCTTTCTAGACTATCAATACTACAAAGAAAAAAAGCATCTGATTCACAATAGCCTACCCCATCAAAAGAGAGTCCCATACAAAACAACATATGTTGCTCAAGTACTAACCGCTTTATGATCTCAAGAGCGTGTTCATTGACATATCCTCCTTCCACAAGCCCCGGAGTATCGATGATGTTTAGCGTAAACCCCGACCGCGTGCGGGAATATATCATGGGTCTCAGCACTTCTGACTGCATATGACATTAGAAGATTAAAAAAATAACAATAATAAAAAATTAAAAAGACAAGAACACAACACAAAAGCCTTGCGAGGGCTAACCAACTTCAACAACCAAATTTCATGTGATAATTTCACAAACAAACTTGCAAAAACAGAATCGATGCCAAATCGTATAAACATTAACCCAGTCATTGACAAACACAAACCTGGAAAGCACTGACAGCAGCCGCCCGTTCCCCTAAGATGGAATTTACAGTTGAAGATTTCCCAACACCGCCTTTTCCCATTACAAGAATCGTCAATGTGTTTACATTCTGTACAAATTACCAGAAACACTTCAATAACTAAGACAAGTGGAGCATGGTATGACGAGGGTATATGACGAAATCCAGTAAAGTGAAAGAATCAGACCTCTTCCAATAATTTACCCAACAGCTCAAGTAATTTTGTCTGAGTGGCAGGAGGGAACTGCTGAATTCCAGTCCACTCACGGTTTAGCTGAGCTGCCATTGAGCCTTATTCTAAAAAATCCAAGTTACGAGCTTTCAGAATTGATCAAATATAAATTAAATATAAAATCCCATCAATGCAACTGATAAAAGATCAAGATACTGAAAAGGGGTGTTAAACAATGCTTAGGCTGAGAGTATCTACAGTAATCATGACCGTTCAGGGACCATGCCCCAGAAATCATCATGACGGGGCAACCATTCAAGTTAAGGTTACAACGGTCCACATTCAACTTAAAGGAGGCTCAATATTGGTGGTCAGGATCTTTCAATCTGGGAGATTTCCAGAGCATGGTCCGTCAACCATGGCCTCAGTAACACAATGTTCTAGATTATTAGATGTTCGAACTAAAAAGCCGGTATGTTGTGCATACACTCGGTCGAGGATCGTATAACCACTGTGTACATAAGAACTCTAGAAAGGCCCTAATGTGTCATTTGATTACTTGAGGACTCAATTCCAGTATACAAATTCCTGAGAAACTGATTCTGTTAGTGGATTTGGCAACAAGGAATTTGATTATGTGGAATGAAGAAAATGAGTTTGCATGCTGAGAAAGAACTTCCAGGAATTCTACTGTGTATATTCATAGTGGAGTGAGCTTGAAAAGGTAAACCATATCAACAATGCCAGCATGAAATACGTGTAGTACAATCATTCGGTCGGGCTCATGGTAAGATACCCTTTGCCCAAAAATTTAAGGCACTTCCAATCATAGGTGGCCAACGCAAAAGTGGGCCCACTAATTTCATGATGAGGTGGCAATAACGGACAGCTATCTGGACCATCCTAATTGTGGGTCCCGCTGTGAATGGAGTACATCTCCAAAATCACACTGCCCAAGCATACAATAAATGACTAACAAAATGGATGTTTAAAAATAAAATAGTGAGTGGCCAAATTAAAAAAATCGGAAGGTTAATATTCGACTCTTTAAGTGCCATGCATGAATGATCGCAGCAGTTCATCCATTTGAGTATTCATCAGTAATTCTTGTATTTTGAATGTGCTGAAAATTGAATGTGGATCTGAAATGAACTAAGTTGAATAGTTTTGGGTCACATGCACATATGGTGTGTTAGCTCGAATTACGAAATTCGTGGGCCCGCTTTTGTGGGCCACCTGATTATTGCAATGCCTAATTTTTCACCAAGGCTATCTTACCATGGACCCGACACAACAACTGTCTGAATGTCATGTTGGGATAATTGAAAAGATTTACCTCTTCAAGCTCACTCTTCCATAAATATACACGGTAGAATTCCCAGCCATTCTTTACCAGCATGAACACATAATCAATTCCAGGTTGCCAGATGTAACTGGAAGAATCAAATTCTCGAGGAATTTGTATCCTAGAATTGAATTCTTAAGGGGTTGTTTGGATGGTAGTAAATGGTTTACCAGCAAAACATTTACTACTTGTGTTTGGATGCTCTAATTTGCTAGTAAATCATTTATTACTACTTGTAAATGATTTACTAGCAAAGCCCCCTTCTCATTTACCAGCAAAAAGCTGAGATTTCATTTACTAGTAAATGAGGAGATGGTAATGGCTCTTTCTTTTTTTTTAATGAAAGCCTATAAAAAACAGATTTCATTTACCATTTACAGCCTATTCAAACACGGTAATGACTTACATTATTTATCACCATCCAAACGACCTCTAAACAATTCCCAAATTATCGGACGAAGAGAAGGCAAATTCTCCAACTTTTGGAAACGTGTCACCAAGAAACGTCAAAAGCAAGGGTAATATTGCCATCGGATGAGAAAGAAAGCTGTAGAAGCGCGTTCATGCTAGGGAAGAGGCGGATTCGAAACGCGTGTTATGGAAAGTAATCGAGGAGAGGATTAGGGTTTTAGAGAGAGAAAGAGGGAGAGAAGTGCTAGGGATTTCACCTACGAGAGAGGGCGCTGCATTCGTTGGAGAAGAGAGCTTCGAAGAATTTCGGAGGCTCTCCAAGAGAAGAATGAGAGAGCGAGGAGCTTATTTGGGTCTGCATAGGGAAGAGGGTTTTACAAGGATTCACACAAGTGCGGTAAATGGGCCGGGTCTGAGTTCGCTTCTGCCGGGCCTTCTCCAGGCGAACCCTGCTTGGGCCCTAAACTTGGCCAGAGTCTGAAATCATTCCCGTGGATCATCGCTGAGATACAAGACTAACGCATAGGGGCATGACTATAAGCCGAGATAGATGGAAGACTTTATGGGGATGAGATCCACTCAGTCCATCAGGTTATCCACACTGTCTTTAGACAAGGGACCAGAAATCAAGCAGATTCAACACTCGGGTGGGCCACACCATGGAAAACAATTCAGATGGAAAGTCCCACCATTAAAATTGTCCAAATTGAATGTGGGGTTCACCATGGTGCTTATATGCCATCCTTTCCACTCATCTGATGTAATACAAAAGTACGAATATAATTACCAAAAATAAGGATATCTTAAGACTCATGTGAACCGCACCAAGGAAACTTAGTGGTTTCATACGTGATTTTTCACTATTTCTTATCGTGTGGTCATTCTAAGTAGTGAATTGAACTTATTTTAAGGATCCATAGTGAAAATGTAGCATCTCACGTCATGAACAAGGTGGATCTGATTCAAGTCTCTTCTGTAACTCAGTTATTTCAAATCAGGCCTCTGCATGCCCACGCGAGTTGGGCTCGCCCATCCCTTTGCAAAAGGAAATGCTGCTCATTCTAGTCATCTTCAAGCGCCACACAAAAACGCATTACATATGCCGACTTGGCAAGTGTGAGTGTGATCTGGAACGTTCATGGGTTGATCTGAATACTCCTTGTTATGGGTAAAATCTAAGCTAACTTCCCCAGGCTCAAAGCGCCTTTCGATGTCATAGTCCCACAGGCTTGGGCAGAATACCTCAAGCTCAGCTTGTACGAAGGCTCGCCCCGACGAGCTGGAGACAGGGACAATGCCAAGGACAAGAGCCAAGCCAACAATACATTGGGCCTATCGGACAGTCGACCATAATCAAGCCTAAATGGCTACAGATATGGACGACCTTACTCGAGGCTCGACAACGTACTCTCCTAGGAAACCTTGTTGGATAAGGGTCTCAATCTGTCGTTTCAGGTCGTAACAATCTGCTATGTTGTGACCATGGTCTTTGTGAAACAGATAGTATTTTGACTTGAAACTTCTGTTGGGTTCCATTTTCATCTTCCCTGATTTGGTGAACATTTGCTTATCTTTCACTGCCATGTAGACCCGCTCGACCAGCGTGTTTAACAGCGTGAATCGTTTGAACTTTCTGGTGGGGGCTTTGGCCCCTCGGGGGGCGCTGCCCCGGCTCGGCAACCATTGCTTGCCTTTGTGCCGCTTTGTGCTGGCATCATTTTTTCGGTCCTCCTTTTGGAGGACGACCTATGAGTGTTGATCAGCTCTTCCTCGTTGATATGCTTCTGGGCTCGGTCTAGAAATTTGGCCGTTGTCTTGGGTGGCTCCTATCCAAACGACCAAAGGAACTTCTGATCTCATAAACCTTCGATCATCGTGTGTAACAGTACGTCCCGTGACAAACTCTCCACTTGAACTGCCTCAGGATTGAATCGTGCAAGGTAGTCCTTCAATGACTCGTCATCCTTTTGTCTGACCACCTCCAAGTGGGTAGAGTGCTTTCTCGGGTCAGTGCTACCAATGAATTGAGTTGCGAAGGCTGGGCTGAGTTGCGTGAAGGAACCGATGTACACGGTGGTTATACGATCCTCGACCGAGTGTATTCACAACATACCGGCTTTTTAGTTCGAACAACTAATTAGGGCTGCACGTCGATTCGATCAATTCGATTTTGGATGAAGTTGAAATTGAATTGATCCTAAATTTTTGAAATTGAAATTGATTTGATTTTAATTTTGAAATTTCAAATTGAAATTGAATTGACCCCAATTTTTTTGGAATTGATATAAGATTGAATTGATGGATTTTTCGATTCGATTCGATTCAATTTTTCATATAATGTGAATTGAATATCATAACTAAGGCATTCGTCCAAGGAACTGAGAGAGATTATATGGCTGGGATCAATTATAAAAGGGCGTAGACTGATACATTGTATTAAAAGAGATTAAATACTATTGGACACGTGGTTCAATGCTTGCACACTTATCTTATTGGCATTTGTACGCTGTAAACAACAGCTAAATTCAAGAGGACAGATCACAACAATCAGTTGTATGCTATAATTCAGCTTTTTATGTCAAAATTTCAGTTTCCAATTTTGCCTACGAAAATAATATCATATATTTACAAAAGCAAAGTGCCTAGAAGATGGTAGCTGATGCCTGGGAGAATGGCTAAGATAATGATGATAATGATATATTTGTGAGCCTTTGCATGCCCATGTATTAGATTCTCTCTATCTAAAATAGAGAACGGTATATGTAAACAAAGCAATGCATCATTTCTTCTTATCTAGGCTATAGGTTTTGTAGGTTTCGATTTTATAGTACCTCAAACAGTAATGTTAGTAGAAATACTTCTGAAAACATATGCATAATAACTAGTCCACACATGATTTTGGAGTAAAATTTTACAGTTATGTTGCAAAGATGCCGCATACTTGGTGGAAATTTCATATGTACATTGTATCTCGATCTCCAATCTCCTTATAAAAAACCCGGCTACAATTTTGGTGCGGCCCACCATATATTTGGAACTACCTCAGTTTTGGGTTTACAGTGGCCCCACGGGTGGCCACGAAAGTTTTGTATCAAGCCAGATATTTGTGGTTTCCTTCCATCCATGTCTATGTGATCTTATAAATAGGTTGAGTGGCAGATCAACATTTTGGTGGGCCTGATAAGTTTTCAGCGGCAGGCGTGCAATCCACGTTGTTTCGTTTGTAGGTGGCCCACCAAATTCTGGATCGAGTTGATCCCTATATTTTCCCTACATCTGGGTCTGTGTGACCCTGTGAACATGTTGGATGACAACGAAACATCATGGTGGGCCGCTGGTTGCAAACCAGCTGCCAATCCCTACTGTTTTCATGTGGGGTGACCCACCTCATCTCAAGCAAGCTGATATTTGTGTTCTCACTTCATCAATGCCTGTAAAATCCCCAAATTCGTAAAAACCCCAAATCCCCAATTCGTACTATTCAAAAATCTCAAAATTCCCAAATTTGCAAAAACCCCAAATCCTCAATTCAAAATAATCCTAAAATCCCAAATTCAAAATAACCCTAAATACCAAATCCATAATACACCAATCTGACATGGTGGAAAGAGAGATAGAGAGAGATGGAGAGAGAGTCATACCTGAGAAAAAATCACAAACTCTAAGCTCCAAAAACCCAAAAAATAGGTGCGGCTGTGTGCGTCAGTGGGAGTGAGAGAGAGCAGCGAAGAAGGAGGAGACGAACAGAGATAATGAGAAGGAGAGGTGGGACAAGGGAGGAGAAGAGTAAAGAGAATAAGAGGGAGAGGTAAGGTTTTTTTAGTGCAGGAGAAGGGCAGTGAGGAGAGGAGGGAGGGAGAGAGAGTGCTGGGCGCGTCTGAGGCCACTTGCCTGAGTAATGAGTAAACTCTGTTGGGCCCACCATGTGTGTATTTGGTTTATCCACGCCGTCCATCTGTTTTTCCCACTTATTTTAGGGGTTGAGCCTAAAATTGAAGCATATGACCGTGCCATAGGAAGTAGTGGGAATAATGATTTCCACCATTGAAACCTTCCCAGGCCCCATAGCGATGTTTATTTATAGAGTCGGATTGCGTCCTTCCTCCACACTGTGGAGGGGACCACCATGACGTATCTGTTCATCCGCTCCATCCATTCCATTTCTAAGATCCGGCCGACCACATGAGACCAAGAATGAGCAGGTCCAACGGTCAGGTCGACCACACCAAATACTGAGCTCGCGTTGCATTAAATGCACCAAGCATTAAATGCAAGAGTCATTTCTGGTGTGGTCGATCTGACCGTTGGACCTGCCTCATTCTTGGTCTCATATGATCGACACGATCTTACAAACATAATGGACGGAGTGGATAAACAGATGGGCCCCTCCACAGCTCAGTATGGATGCTTTAAGAAAGGACACAATTTGACTCCTATTTATCATCCCAGCTATTCATAAGACCGGATAGACATGGATGAAGGGAAAACAAAAATATCAGCTTGATACAAAACTTTTGTGGCGTGATAAATTTTAAATTGTAGACATTTTACACTTTTCTTGTGGTGTGATTCGCTTGAGCTTTTGATATGCTTAATTTTTGGGTTCCAATCCTAAAATTATATATTAAGATGGATGGACAAAGTGGATAAAATAATAAAATCAAGGTGACCCCACGGAGTTTACTCAATACACATAGAGGGTGTTTGGCCGCATGGTATTAAATGGGATTAGGTGGGATAGAATTGCATTTGGTTCCATCCAAATTTCATATGATGTTTGGGGAGGATGCAAGGCTTGGGATTAGATGGGATGGAATTACATTTGATCCCATGAGGGTTTTTCATGTGATTTCAAAATCTCACACACATGTGGGCCCCACATTAATGCATGCGTTTTATCCATGCCGTCCATCCATATAAGCCCTTTATACGTGACACTGTGGTTATATATATTATTGACATTCGTTGTGAATTTGGTCCCTTAATTACAATTACATGGTCTACCGAATGAAATTTTGCTTAATCCAATGTCTTTCCCATAGTAAGAATTTGATCCTAAAATGGGATTGGATGGTGAAAATACCATGGTATCACCGGACATGTAATCATTGTGTAATAAACGATGTTAATCCCACCTTAATACCATTCAATCCCTTCTAATACCATGCACCAAACACACCCTACTGTGTTACCCATTACGCCATCCGCTTCCTCTTGGCTCACGATGTGGATGGGACCTGACTATGGGCCCACCTCAATGCATGTGTTGTGTGTCTAGGCCATCTATCCATTTTCATAAATCATTTTATAGCATGGCGTGGAAAATGAAGCAAATACAAATCTCAAGTGGACACACCATAGGAAATAGTGGTCATTGAATGCCCAACATTAAAAACTTCCTAAGGTCTACCATATGATGTTTATTTGCCATCCAACATGTTGATAAGGTCATATGGACCTGGATGAATGGAAAACATAAATATTAGCCTGATCCTAAACATTTGTGCCCCCCCCCCACCACACACACACACACACACACATATATGTTCAATTCGATCAATCGATTCAATTTAATATAAAACGATTCGATTCGATCGATTGGAATCGAAAATTAAATTGAATTAAAATCAAATTAAAAGAAAATTGAATTAAATTGATATTGGGGAACGATATAATTCGATTCAATAAATTGATTATAAATTGAATTGTAAGCGGATCAGGTGAGAACCCAGCCTCACCCAAGACAGTGCGACCCTGCTCACATGGGCCCACCATGACGTATATTTTATGTATCCATCGTGACCATCTGTTTTTCCATATCATTTTAGGGCATTAACCAAAAAACGAAGCAAATGCAATTATCAGGCAGACTATACCGTAAGAAACAGCGGTGATTAACCATCATATCGATAAAAACTTCTTACAGCCCATTGTAGGGGCATTTGGCATCTCTACAAATAAGAGCTTATTCACTTATTTATAAAAAAAAAAAGTAAAAAAAAAGCTTTTATATTATTTAATAAAAGTCTAATCAATGTACTTATTTGTTTAAAAGGTAGCAAAAAAGCTCATTCAATAAGTTAGGGAAGGTTTGCTTTTTGAAACAGAGCTTATTTGGCTTTGGCGGGTTTGAATATTATGGAGGGGCCCACCTGATGAACGACTCAGATCTTGCACGAACTTGCCACATTGCCCATGCAGCTTGTATGTGTGAGTGGCCACGGTTCAGTGAGCCAGACCATTGTCCTGCTTGTACTAACGAGCTCCCCTGGTCACTAGCAGAGAAATGTGCCTTGTGAACAGGGTTGTCAATGGGCCTGGTGGGCCCAATGGATACCCAAACGGGTGTGGCTACACCCGAAGCCATACCCGAACCCACCCAACCACATCTGTCGTATACCATTTCATTGACCTCTGAAACTGGATCATATCTCCCTGTTTTTGAGCCAGGCCCCGAAAATCAGAACTACTCAAAACACCAAGGAACAGTTCAGATGGGAAGTCCCACCGTTAAAATCGTCCAAATTTATGCAGCCCATCTTGGTATATATATATATGCCATCTGATCCACTCATCAGACGCACCATACCAAGATGAGCGGATTCCCCAAAATTCAGCACATTTCAAGAATCATGTGGGCCACACCGCATGAATTTAGAGCATTTAGTAATGATTTTACATCATTCAGTATGCTGTGGCCCATCTAAGTATTAGATTGGACTGATTTTTAGTACCCATGGTGAATATGTGGCAGCACACCTGATGAACGGGATAGATTTGATGCATATTTTCCCCCATGTGTCACTTGGTTACTTCTGGGAATGCCCTAGTAGAAAGGCTAGCAAAGTCCAATTAGGCTTAAAATACATCCAAGAATGAGCACTGTTTGGTTGCCACTAAAAAATGATTTCATCTCATTTTAATTCCTAGAATAGTTAGTGTAAACAAGAAATGATCTATCGTGCAACAGACGCTTGGGCTTTGTTGGAATGTACGCATTATCTATCGTAACTGGCACCAAGTCCGGTTTACTTTTCATAGGCTGCCTTGGAAAAGAAATCAGAGTAATCAGACCATGTTCTAAATGGACGGGTAAAAAAGAAGACCGACTGGACCTAGGGGATTGTCCAGGTACCTTATGTGTATGCCCATGAGTCCAAAATGCAACTTCTTGGGAAAGTTTCCATATACTTGGGGCATATTTGTTAAATCTAAGGTCCGAAGTCTGAGCCTGACATTCGAATCTAAAGTTTGAATATGATAAAGTCAGAAAACTAGTATTAAATTTAGAATATACACATCTTGAATAAATTTGTCCTTCAACTTTTTAGGTAATTCCCATCTTACCCTTTTCTCTTTTATTTATAATTTTTTCAACTTAGGCACACATGATGAACGACCCATAGTGAATGTGGGCCCCCACATGATGGATGACCTATATCAAAGGTGGGTCTACACAATGCATGGTCAAATCAAAGGTGAACCCCACAAGATGAATTACCTACTTGAAAGTGTGGCCCTGCACGATGAACGATTCACATCGAGCAGGCCGTACCCACGTGATGGATGGTGGACATTGAATGTGGGATCACAGGATGGAAGGTTGACATTGAAGGTGGGCCCACATGATGAATGACCCATATTGAAGGTTGGGCCCCACATGATTGACGATCCATAGCAAAGGTGGGACCTACATGATGGATGGTGGACATCAAAGGTAGGTCCCACATGATGGACTATCCACATCAAGCGGGCCGATACGATAGATGGTCTACAACAAAGGTAGGACCCACGTGATAGATGGTGGATATTGAATGTGGGAACACACGATGGAAGGTTGACATTAAAGGTAGACCTAAATGATGAATGACCCATATTGAAGGTTGGGCCCCACATGATGGACGACACCGGTCCATAGCAAAGGTGGGACCTACATGATGGATGATGGACATCAAAGGATGGACATCAAAGGTTGGTCCCACGTGATGGACTATCAACATCAAGTGGGCCCACACGATAGATGGTACACAACAAAGGTGAGACCCACATGATAGATGGTACACAACAAAGGCAGGACCCACGTGATGGATGGTGGATATTGAATGTGCAAACACACGATGGCAGGTTGACATTAAAGGTGGGCCTACATGATGAATGACCCATATTGAAGGTTGGGCCGCACATGATGGATGATCAACAGCCAAGGTGGGACCTACATGATGGATGGTGGACATCAAAGGTGGGTCCCACATGATGGACTATCCACATCAAGTGGGCCCCACATGATAGTGATCCTCAACAAAGGTGGGACCCACATGATGGATGGTGAACATCAAAGATGGGCCCCTCATGATGAACGACTCATATTGAAGTGGGGCCCCACATCAATGTGGGCCCACGTAATGAAAAGTCCACAACAAAGGTGGGCCTCACATGATAGATGACATGCATCAAACTGTGCCCTCACATGACGGAACATGCACGTCAAGTGGGTCCCATTCGATGGACAGTCTACGTCAAAGGTGGGACCCACATGACGGATGATGGACTGTGGATATCAAAGATAGGCCCACATGTTGAACGACCCATAATGAAAGGTGGGGCCCACACAATGAATGATCCATATCAATGTAGGCCCACATAACGGATAGAGTGGGCTTCACATGATGGACGACCCACGTAAAAGTGTGGCCCCTCATAATGGATGGTCTACATCAAGTGGGCCCACCTAATGGACGGTCCATATCCAAGGTCTCTCATGATGGATGACCCATATCCAAAGTGGGTTGTATCATTGATGATCCACATAAAAGGTGCACCCCACACGATGAATGATGGGTATCGAATGTGGGCCCCATATGATGGACAATCCACTTTAAAGGTAGGGCCCACGCCACGGGCACATCAAATGTGAAGTCCACGTGATGGTGATAGGTGGTGGACATTGAGGGGCCCCACATAAAGGACAATTAACATTGATGTTGGGCCCCACATGATGGATGGTCCACCAAAACAATAATTTGGATTACTTTTATATTAAAGTTATTGTTATCTTTAAAAATGATGTCAACTACCTTTGAAAAAAGAAGTCATTTAAAAGTTTTACCAAACATACTTATTTGAAATAAATGAGGGTGTTTTTTTTTTTTGCCAAACGAGATTTCACCAAACGAGCCTATTTAAAACAAAGGCTATAACAAAAAGAGCTTATTAAGTAGCTTTTATTGAGTTAGAGTAGAGATGGCAAATGCTCCCTCAATGTTTTTGGACTGTTTATTTACCATCCTGATAAAGGTCACATGAGCCTGATGAAGGGAAAAACAAATATCTCTTTAGCCAAAACTTTTGTGGCCCCCATTAATGGCCAATCACCATTGTTTGTTATGGTATGGCGCACTTAATAATTGGATCTGCTTCATTTTTTTAATAATGCCATAAAATGATAAAAAGACAGATGAACGGCGTGGATACATAATACATACGTTAAGGTGGGCTCCACGGTTATCCCACGGTAGGAGCCTCACCTAATCCGATCTCGCCCTGGTCTGGCCCCGCCCTTTGAACGGCGCCGAATCTCACACGCGCGTCCATCTCATTCGCGCGGGCGCATGTTAGCATCTCGGGAGTTGTATGTGCATTTTGACGGTTCCACAAGCGTCAAAACCAGAAGTAGAAAGAAGCAAAAGCGTCGGTTTTTTCTTGACGCCTTAAACCCCAAGCAAGTATCAAAACCCTAGAAAACCCCTGGAAGACTCGCCCCCCTTCTAGGTTCTATTCCACCTCAATATTTTCCTTGTTTATGAATAAAAGCCATCTAAAAATCTCCTCCAATGGCTAGAAAATCCCTTCAAAATTCAAATACCTTCTAATTTCATTCGAAGGAAGCAAAATTGCAGCTGGCATCTCTCCCTCTCTCTCTGTTTTTTAGGGTTTGAAGAAGATGGCTGGGATTCGTGCAATAGGGATTGTTTCTGCGATGGCGTCGGCAGCTCTATCCGTCGACCATGTTTTCGCTGATAGCCCGTTTCATTTCCCTCTCTTTTCTTCTCCTCCTCCTTCTCCCCTTCCTCAAGCTTCTCCACAAACCCCTCCAGCAGAGCCCGTGGCAAAAGAAGAGCCACGGCCCCGGAACGACAATCCACGGACAACGGCAGCTGGGTTTGACCCAGAAGCACTCGAGAGAGGCGCCAAGGCCGTGCGGGAGATAAACAGCTCGTCGCAAGCCAAACAAGTACCATACTTGTTATTTTTCTTCTAAATTTCTAAATTTTATTTATTTATTTCGTTTATTGGAGGATTTATTTTTTAATTTTAATTCGGTTTCTCAGGTTTTTGATTTGATGAAAAAGCAAGAAGAGACAAGGCAGGCAGAATTGGCAGCAAAGCAAGCTGAGTTCCAGGCGTTACAATCTCAGCATGAAATTGTAAGTAGCAAGCTTTCATACTTCTTTCACTAGTTAATCATAAAAAGAGTTGGAACATGTACTTTTGTTGGATGATGATTTTCTATTAGAAATGTCTGGAAGAAACAAATCCGTTGGTCGGTATTTGCATTGAAATGGAGATGAACATTTACATGCAGGTTGTCAATTTTATCTGATTTCTTCATAAGTATGTCACGTGTGGACTCCAATTTATTGCATTCTTTGGTAGAGGAAGCCTTTTTGTGGAAAAAAAATTGAATGTTCGAAATGCTGATGCATCATGTTGCCAAATGGAGAAGCTTCTTATGCGAGTGAAGTGAATGTGCGTTATTTTCATAAAATGAAACATATTCATTACATTAGAATGGTTTGGTAGAGTTTTCACACTACATTTGGGCGTTCCCGGATTTATGGGGTGGATGCTGTGCTGCCCAAATGCCAGTTTGGGCCGACCTTTTTCTTCAGATGCAGTTCCCGGGAAAGGTGGCTGACAGAAATGCCTATCAGAATGGATTGTGGACCCATATGGCCCAATCTGCCCCAATGTGAATTTGACAAGCATGCTAGCACGGGCCTCTTTTTTTTTTTTCTTTTTTCTTTTTTTCTTTTTTCTTTTTTTAATGCTTAAAAGAAAACATATGGAAAAACACTTTTGGGTGTTGTTAGGAGCCCCTTCTACCAGCATTCTAGGTAATGGATGTTTGTTTGCACAATTCATAAAAAAAAAGGAATTTTGCTCGCATGAGGGCTACTTCCCTGCACCATGTGCATGCCATTAGTTACTTGTTTATGGTTTAACTGATCCATACATTTCAAGTATTTATACCTCTGTTATCTGCTGATACTTTAGCTGTCCTGTGAAGCATCCTTCTTAGGGATGGCAATCAGCCATGTATGGGCTGAGCAGAGTAGAAATTTTGAATAGGCTGGGAACAAGCAGTTCAAAACTTGCACCCAATTAAAATCTAGGCATGACCTTTGCCAACCCTAATCCTTCTAACAATCTTTCTGATCTCGCAAAAACTTTTTGGGGTTGGGTAGTATGGGGAGTATTTCTTTTCTTTATTCTTTTTTCCTTCAAGCTGGAAACAACATACATCTAATTTGTTTTGTTCCACCTAGTTTTTATGCATGGAGTTAGTCCACTCTATGTAAATTTCAACGAATACTATCTGGCATTTCCTTTTACATATATAAAAGCAATTTATATGCAGCCTTATTATTTTCTTTTTCTTTTTCGGTTGAAAGAAAGCTGAAGCGACTTCCCTTGAATGAATTCAAGATGCGGATCATTTTGGGTTTTAGCAGAACCTATGGTTGCTTGTATGACTTGTCATGAAGCATGTTGTTTATCTTTTCTCGTCTTGCAGGAAAGACAGCGGGTAATATATGAAGAACAAAAGAAACTAGTTCAGCAACAGGCACAGACAAAAGCCCAAATGGCTCGTTATGAGGATGAATTGGCCAGGAAGAGAATGCAGGTATGCCTTTAACTCTTTATGTTTTCTTTATCTGCATTTTTTTTTTTTTTTTTTGATGGCAGGGTTATAACTTTGATTCTTTTTCTTGTTTTAACCCTTCAGGCAGAGAATGAAAGTCAAAGAGCAAGGAATCAAGAGCTTGTCAAAATGCAAGAAGAATCATCCATCAGACAGGAGCAAACCCGCCGTGCGACAGAAGAACAGATCCAAGCCCAACGTCGGCAAACAGAGAGAGAAAGGGCTGAAATAGAGCGGGAAACAATCAGGGTTAAGGCAATTGCAGAAGCAGAAGGAAGAGCACATGAAGCAAAACTAGGTGAAGAGGTAAATAAACGGATGCTAGTAGAACGGGCAAATGCTGAGAAAGAGAAATGGCTTGCAGCTATAAACACAACTTTTGAGCATATAGGAGGTGCAAACTCAATTCCACATATTTATGAAAAGTATGGGCATTTGTTTTGAAATCATTCACGGTCAATATATAGATACAGGCTGAAGATGAGATGCAGTGTAGACTTTTTGAAGAACTAACATTCTTTCAGGGTTTTCGATATGAGAATCTCTTTGACGTCAGTGTTGCCTCTTTCTTCTTCTTCTTCTTCTTCTGCTACTTCTTTTTTTTTTTTAAGATGACACTTTATTAATCAAAGGCCAAAAGGTGAAGCAAAGACAAAAGAAAAGAAAAAGCAAAAGAAAACCAAAAACCAGAAAGAAACCTAGAAAAAACTTATAGAAACCCTTAGCTAAAAATACAACAACAAAACAGCCCCCCAGCTCAAGCCCCTAACAGACTGCTCCTTTAAGGTGCCCAATCCCGAAACAGCTGAACGACTCTATTGAGAACCCCCGCACTCTTGATGCTTTTGTTGTGAAAACACGGATCGTTCCTTTCTCCCCAAACTGACCACAATAATGCTAGGAGATGGAGGCTGAGCAACTACTGGATTCTCAGTGGATGACAATTAAATAAATGAAATCTGCCATCACCATTTGGTCATTATTATCTTATTGTCACGGTGGGTGTATCAATTTGATCATAAGGAAAGTGGTTGTTCCTACATAAATATTTGGAAACTGCTCAATTTCCTATTCCGTGTTTCTTTTGTATATTAAATTATGTTTAACTTCTATTTATTTATCATGCTTTCCCCATTTGTGAAAGAGGCTTGTTTTCATCATGATCATAATCTAACCCTTATCCTAACAAATTGGGGTTGGCTACACAAATCCTATTATGCAATTCCACTCTATCAAGGTCCATTACTAGAATGCCCTAGTATGAGCTTGAAATGTCATATTGTTGGGATTCATGATGAAAGTTATGGAAAAAATTTCACACCGGCTGCCCTAGTATGAGTTTGAAAGAGGCTTTTTCTGTTTTTCTTTATTTCTTTGCTTGTAAATTCTCATTCAATGAAAGGAATGTTGTGAAATTTTTGGGTGATTATACTCTTGAAAAAGGTCACAGATCATAACCTTTAGACAGCAAAAAGATGTCCATCTTGATTAATTTTTTTTTTCCAAAGTTATGTCCATCTTGATTAATTTCCTCATCCTTCAAAATGTCTTGATTAATTTCCTCCCAGGGGCCTGCTTACTGGAGGATTTAAATGTGATGCAGATATCTTTTTATGTGCTAGGGCAATAAATTCAGTGGTTGACTGAATGGGATTATTCTATATCTTGTAGGTGGTTTGCGGGCCATACTAACGGATCAGAATAAGCTTGTTGTAGCTGTTGGGGGAGTGACAGCTCTTGCAGCAGGGATTTACACAACGAGGTACATTTTGGGTTTTGCAAACAAATGTTTGGAAGTGTTTTTCTGCCTGCTGCTTATTCTCTACAAGTAAATAATGCTTTGTTACGTTGGCATTTGATATTTGTGTAAGGTCCGTTGGTTGCTCTGTGGTATTTATTACGTGTTGCCTTTTTTTTCCTTCTCACAGAGAGGGCGCTAGGGTGGTTTGGGGCTATGTTGAAAGAATATTAGGGCAACCATCCCTGATCAGAGAGTCCTCCAGAGGGAAATACCCTTGGTCTGGTTTGGTCTCTCGTGCAATGAGCTCGTTATCACGTAAAACTGACAAAGGAGTTAGTTCAGGGGGAAATGGAAAAGGGTTTGGCGATGTGATTCTGAATCCTTCTCTTCAGAAGAGAATAGAACAGCTTGCGGGTGCTACTGCAAATACAAAATCCCATCAGGCACCATTTCGCAACATGCTGTTTTACGGTCCTCCAGGAACTGGGAAAACTATGGCTGCAAGAGAACTTGCTCATAAATCTGTAAGTGTTCAAAACATATCCATGCATTTGACTTAAACTGTGAAAGCAACTAGTGCATTCTTTATGGGAGGAATTATGATTCATCCAAGTTCCTGCAAATTGGCCCACGGTTTGGTATCCAAACTATTGATCTGATAGGCACCACTGTGGATGGGCCATGCCACAAAAACTCCCCCAAATTGGAACATCCTAGCCATCCAATTCAGCCTCTTTCACTGAATGCAGATAGTCTCTTTGCTTCTTTCCCTAGCCATTTGATTCTCTGGACACCTAACAACGGATATGACTGATGCATTTCTAAGCTTTATGGGCATGGTCCATAGGGGTCAAGCCTGTAAGGTCAATGATGCCTATCCTAGGTATCCAATTGAGCCCCTTTCACTGAATGTGGATTGTCTCTTTGCTTCTTTCCCTAGCCATCAATTCTCTCGACACCTAACAATGGATATAAATTATAATTGATACATTTCTAAGTTTCATTGGCATGGTTCATAGAGGGTCAAGCCTATAAGGTCAATGATGCGTATTACTGACATGATGGAATTCAGGGCCTGAGTACAATATTACATATCATGGGGCTGACATGTGATTTCTCTGTTTCTGACATCTATCTATCTGATTGCTCTATAACTCACTCCCAGGGTCTTGATTATGCGTTGATGACTGGCGGAGATGTAGCGCCATTGGGATCACAGGCGGTTACCAAGATACATCAGCTATTTGACTGGGCTAAGAAGTCTCAAAAGGGTTTGCTGCTTTTCATTGATGAGGCAGATGCATTTTTATGCGAGTACGTGATCTTTACTACATAATGCTTGTTTGTGTATTATTCTGACACTTACTTCTGACTTGTTTGATACTACAGACCCTTTAATTAGTAATCATAGTTTAAAAACCGAAAACTCAACTATTCAGCCTTTTGTGGACAAATTAAAGGGATGCAATTTCCTTTTTTCTTGGTGTGTGGCTGTTTCGCAACCTCAGCAATTCAGCCTTTTGTTTCTTTTTGCTCTTATTAATATATTTCGTTGCCTTCAAAAAAAAAAAAAAAAAAACTCAACTCAACTCAACAGGATGTTCACTCAGGTCTGGTAAACTTGAAGACAACCTGACTCAATTGGATATCTAATAATTGTAAATTATTTATTTGTAATAAAAAAGAACAGTTAAAATAGTTATGTTTATTTACAAGTATCATAAAATGAGAAAATCAAACAATGAAGTACTGTGTAACCTAGTGGTAGAGGGTGTTGCTACCTCTCACAGCGGTAATCAGTTTGATTCGTGTTCACTCATTTTCCTTTTTTATAAATGCCAATTTCACAATCCAGGGACTCAGCCTTGAGTCATGAATCTCTAAGGACTCGAGTCAAGATCCCGCAGAGTTGAGTTGAGTTGGTCTAGTTTCAAGTTGAGTCAGCAAGTTTTAGAACCATGATGATTCATCAACCAGGAAATCTTGTTTACAATTTGAGCTGGCACTGGGTACAAGAAACCACTTGTGTGTAAAGCCTGGTTGGCGACTGCTCCATTCTTTTATGCTTATGTTGGAAAAATATTATTTTAGTAAGATGAGTTCATAAAAGTAGTGATATAGAAGAAAAAGGACAATTGTGAATTCCATAAGCATGTAGAATGAAGGTATTCTGTAATGGTAACGATGGCCGTAATGGCCAGATTTATGGCCGTTACTAATGATAAGATTTTTTCAAGGAAAGGATGTATCGGCTGGTCTGTTACGGTCCCTATCTGCCCATTACAGGTCCATAACGGCCTTACAGGTCCTTTATGGGCCAATTTATCCACATCAGGTGTTACGGCCTCATATTGCATAGTAGACACTACCATTACGTAACAGCTGTTACAGCTGTAACATAACTGTTTTTAAATACCACGGTGTAGATCCAGCCCTTTTACATGCCACCACATTTGTGAATCTGGCATCCACGCTGAAGGAGCCCCAACATGTAGATATCCTCAAGCACTTACTCATCAGGTTGGTGACAGTGTCAATAACACATGGATGGTTGCACCCAAAAAAAAAAAAAGGCCAAGCTTACTTTAGCTGTCAGTTTGTTTTGTACCCTATGGCCCACCTGATGAGTGGACAGGCTATCTACATTTTGAAGCTCTCACATTACGGACAGCTTGGATCTTGCACTCGTGTGGCACGTTGGCATCTGTGATCTGTGGCAGCTTGTGGAGAGATTAGTTCTACACCCATGTGGATTTAGCAAACCTCTGAAAAATATGTATGCATGTGTGCATATACCAATGCTATCATTGCTATGTGAGTTTTACAAAATGAGAAAGAAGATATATTAAGGTGGCTTCTTGATATCTGTATTGACAAATCTAACATGTCTGACCCAGCTGCTTCTAAGACATGGGCCGTTGGTGTTTCATAGTTGATGAGCAATTGATTTGCACACGAACGTGATTGCCTATGAGCATTGATGTAGATCAAGCATGCATGTCTGCCTCATATTTAGGTACCATCAACCCAAATGAGAGTACTGACTCCTGCAGTCCAATTTTCTAGGCGTAACAAGACCCACATGAGTGAAGCCCAACGAAGTGCTCTCAATGCTCTCCTCTTCCGAACAGGCGACCAGTCCAAAGACATAGTCCTCGCCCTTGCCACCAACCGGCCGGGTGATCTCGACTCTGCTGTCACCGACCGTATCGATGAGGTTCTCGAATTCCCCTTACCCGGAGAGGAGGAACGCTTCAAGTTGCTCAAACTCTACCTAGACAGATACATCACACGGGCAGGTGATCAAAAGCGTGGGTGGCTGCCATTCTTCAGGCAGCAACAGCAGAAGATACAGATCAACGGATTATCAGATGACGTTATCCGGGAGGCCGCAGCCAAAACCGATGGATTTTCAGGCAGGGAGATAGCGAAGCTGATGGCCAGTGTTCAGGCTGCTGTTTACGGAAGCAAGGACTGCGAGCTCGATGCAGCCATGTTCCGTGAGGTGGTGGATTACAAGGTTGCAGAGCATCAGCAGAGAAGGAAACTTGCGGGTGAAGGGGAGAGTGCTACCGTATGATTATTTTCTTGTTATTCTCTTTTGGTTGCTCTGATGATAGACAAGCAGGTGATTTTATCTGCTTTACTTTTTGTTATTCCTCTCCCTTGTTGTCATCATGACGTTTCCCTTCCCCTTTGAGTGGTGGGGGATTTTGGTATCTTCATCAATCCCATAGTTAGGTGTCTCATGATTTTAACAAGCACCTGTTTTCAATAAAATAAAGTTGGATTTTTCCCCCCTCAAAATCTCAGTTGGTACCGATTAATCCAAACCATACAGGCACATGAATCTTGATCTGGACCATTAGTCCCCTGGGCAGCACTGTGGATGTTGCGCCCATTCCCAAAGTTACTGAGAAGACCCATCCTGAGAAGGATAATCCAGTAGGTGTTATTTTTGGGTTGGGACCCATCTGGTAGGGCCCATCAGATGAGCAGTCCATTTATGGTGGGGCTCTTGATCAGGGGACACACCCAAGTTGTGTCATCCCAGACAAGCTTGCTACATCCTGCATTCCCACATTAACATTTCATGAGATATTCATCATCTTAATGTAGGAATTTAGAGGATTATCCTCAGTCCTTGATGGGGGGTTCCTTGATTTGATCACGACTGTTCATTACAACCCATGCTGCCCGGGCGACTTTTTTTTGGAATTTGGTAGTCCCGCTGAAATCATTGCAACCACATTCATCAATGCAACCCATCAACAGGACTACCACTACAAATTATAATAGCAATTGAATGTGAGGAGCGCTGGAAATGATTTCACGTGAAGTCTAAGCCAAGTTTGGCATATTGTTTTTTAAATATATATATAAAAAAAAGTAGTATCTGCTGGCCGCTTTATATATAACGCAAAGCCCATTCAAAACCCACCACCTACAGTCCATCCTTTTTGGGCAGATAGGATCAAGAGAAACAATGCAGGTGAAAGCAGTTTTCACATCCCTCTTCATCTTCAGCCTCATCTTCTTCATCTCCATGCAAGCGGCCATCGGATCACGGGCTGTGGAAGGTTTCCACATTGCTGGATGGCAAAAGAAACCGTGGATGAACCACGGGATTTCGCGGGGCAAGCACATTGCTAATCTGGCGAGCGAGCATCGATATCGGGTTAGGAAATCAGTTGTAGTTTCTACTGGTCGCATCTCGAGTAGAAATGCCTAATGGTGTGCCGCTGATGCTTTTTTGTCAGTTAATTTGTAAGCTGAGTTGGATCGTAAATTGGATTGGTACTTCTAAGAATATGAATGTATGTTTATGCATATAAATGGGCTTTTATGTTGGAACATTGAACTGATGAAATCCAGTTTCTGTGATGATTCCAACGAAAAATTCCATCTTCAATGGCATTTTGATGTTGTAATGTTGTAATTTGAGAGTAGAAGCATGAGTACTTTTCAACGAGTTTCAAATGGGAATTTCAGGATTTAAACCGGTTGTAGTTGAATTTCTATAATACTTGCTACCCAAAGATTTTCTGCCCTTGAATTTGCACATTTATCTGAAGGGAAATTTCTAGAAAGTGTGGTTAAACGCTGTGTGCGCATGAAATCCAATCCTTCTGATGGGGTCGCTCTGCTCCCCACTAAAAAATTGAAGCTGAAGCAACCATCAAGTGGGCCACACCATAGAAAATGAAAAAGCGCAAAACCTACAAAATAAAAACATGGGTCTAACCTGATGGTGCCATCGGCCTCACTTTTGAGGGCTTCCATTTTTATAGTTGGGTGAAACTAGTGTATAGTTTGGATGCCATCCACAAGCCATGTCAGCCCCACAAGCTGACTTTAGCACCAGACTGCTGAGGTTGTTCCACCATTGAAGTCAGTGGGAATGAACCTCCTGAATGATAAAGACCTATAAATTCTTCACTGTGGAGGTTTTTTTATTATTTATTATTATTATATTTTTCTGGAGGGTTACCCTTAGTTTTGTAAGGCAGGGTGCATTATTGGATTGGATGTCATACACACATCATGCGGGCCCCACAAGGACTAGTTGTTGCTCACAAACGAATAGAGGACATTGCGACATTCACAAACAAATAGAGCACATTGTGACTTCATTTCTCTGGGGAAAAAGAGGAATGCCGTTATGATGTGCCCATTGTAGGTGGTCATGCAGTTCCTTACTCTTCTGCACATTGCAAACATGTACAGTGACTATGAGTATTGATCTGGTGGTTCACCAAATGGACAGGTTCGAGGCCAAAATTTGCAGTGATTGGACAAGTAATGACCGTCCATTTTGTGTGTGAATTTTTCCTTCTGGACATGGACTCATTGAGCTGTTTAGAGCAGACCATCCCCCTTTCAGGCCACTGATCAAATGACCATTGCAAGTCGATCACAGAACACTAGCGTTACACTGTACAATATAAATGTGTTGATACACCCATCATGGAACTCTATGACAAGCGCTCAGTATGGTAGAATTCTCATGGAGAGATGGACCAGGTTCCTGGCTGATCATCTTTGGACGTTCCAGATTGAGTTCTAGTATACCTTTTGTGATCAATGTCATTTCTGTGGTAGTGATGAATGATGTAGATTAAGCAAAGAATGAATTAGGTCTTCTCATGTGATGTTGAAAACCGATTGAGTCAACTCGACTCAATTGGATGATAAGTTGACTCGGTGAGAAACTCATTTCCATCGAGTTAAAACCATGGTGCAAAATCATACTCATCGGGAGAATTGTAACCATCTGATAAATAGCATGAACAACGGCAATCAAGACCTGGTGGAAAAGCATCTGTTCAACAGGTTCCACTACAGATTGCTTATGACCCCAAATATAGTACTTTGATCTGATGATGCTAGCGACCCGATCCATGGTTCATGAAAAAAATAGCAGCTGTAACAGAATGGCCCAAATTCAAAGGATAAAAATCAGTCCGTTCAATCAATGAAGCTTTGGGTACGTTGCTAAAACAATCATCAATCTTCAAGTACTTACTTTTGCCTTCATGGTTTCAGGTGAGTTGTTGAGCTCCACCAGATGGATTCTTTGAGTCAACTGGACCCTTGGAATTTTGAGTTGAGTAAAATGCCGAGCTTCCTAAACCCCATTGCAAGTCACTTGTAATTCTTTTTCCTACCTGCAAGCAATTCACATTTCATCTGTGAACTATCACATCCGATCTTTTGGATGTGTTTGTATTTCTGCAGTAACTCTGAAATGAAAATGATATAAGCAGAATCTGACTTTGAGGCTGTTTACTAAGAAAAAGCATTGGATCCCATTCAACCTAATCCACAAAAGATGAGAAAATCAATGTCACTCAAAAAAGACATGGTTAGAGGATGTGATTGGAGGATGAGTGGAATGGCGGAAAAGGATTCATGTAGGGACCTTACTTGGTTAGGATAAGGCTTAGATGATGATGACAAAAATTTGCCAGTAAACCTTTTTCACATTTCTACATTAATTCGTGAAAAGCTGCACCGCGGACCAAACACACTAATTTCCTTCACCACATCTAGATGCTTATAAAGTTTTAAGCTGTAAGCACTTCACACCTGTAATTCCTTTACAACTTAGGGGTTGTTTGGATACTCGTAAAACTTCAAGTTGTAAATACTTTATTCCTGAATTCCTTTACAACTTAGGGGCTGTTTGGATGCTCGTAAAACTTCAAGTTGTAAACACTCAACTACTGAAAAGATATTCGTGCGTAAACTGTACCGTTTACAATAATATTCTGTTTGGCTTTTAAGTGATAATCTATTTACAAGTAAATAAATTATGTGTTTGGCTAATTTGTAAAGTGTTTAAAATGTATAAACTATTGACACCATATAGAGCTTGGGACAGTGAATCCCATCAAAATCGACAAATCAAATAAAAAAGACTTGATTTTTGGAGCCCTAGGAGAGCATCAAAGCATAAACACACTGGACGGATTGGATGTCTCCACCTAGTACAATGGCCCCAAATGCAATCTGAAAGTTTTTAATAGTGGATGTCCCATCCTTCCCTATTGTGTGGTCCATTTAATGATTAATCAAGCTGTTCTTTGGTGGCCATAGGAGAAAATCAAGTCAATCACATGATGTATAGATTGGATGTACCGTACTCTTTACAATGGGCCCCACACATCACGAGTATGTATCAACCATTGTGTTCTATTATGTATAATGTCTTTTTAACCATAAATATTTTACCGGAGCCATGTTTAATGTGTTTATAGCCTATAAATTCTTTATAAACAAATGTAGGTATCCAAACAGCCCCTGCAATCCAATTACCTGAAATCCCTTTACAACTTGAGGATTTTATTGGCATCCAAATGACCCCTAATGCAATGCGTAGTTTCCATTTCCTGTACGTTCCATGTCCGTTTTCTATATCTGCAAAATGGTTTCAACAAAAACAAACTCGCCTTGAAAACCAATTTCAATTGAATCAAATTGTCGAATTTGAATCATGGAAGAACGCTAATCTTAACAGCACATCCTTCATGGACCTTATTCACAATAAATTGCTCTACCACATGCCATAATTGAGGTTTGCAAATAGGATTAGTAACCCTCTTGAATTCTAGTGGTAACACAACACTAAAATGACTGGCTGGAAACAAATCCTTACCTGCAATGGCAATGCTCATACACAATTCAAAGGCTCAAAACCCTCTGGTCGAAATCCTTTTGAACAAACAAATGAAATAGTCTAAATGAAACTTACACTTGGTTATAGGTTTTGTATTAAGATTCTGGCAAACTGCATTTGGTTCCGTGTCAAAGTGTCCAGCCCGCATTCTTTTTACTAGTCATGCTCATTTGCTGCTAGGTACATCCATCGATTACAAGCAAATATCATTAATGATTACAAATTGTCTGCTTCTGAAGAGTCAGATCGAACCAAGAAAAGGGCTCTCTCAAGAACATGTCCAGCAGAACCGTGCTGTTTTACAAGGTTTTCAAATATACAATGAGAAAAGGAAATGATTTGGGCTTGGGTTTGGGTTTTTGTACTTTCCATTCCCTATTTGAATTGACCTCATAGGAATTTCGAAAGAAAAGAGAGAAAAAAAAAAATTACATGGAGCAAAAATATGTCAAAGAGAGCAAAATGGAAACAAACAGCCATATCTTATATTCTTATATCAATTCAATGCTATACCATACAAAATCTAATCTGCAGCTGCTTTACATTCTTCCAACATATTTATGAGGTCATGCTCGGGAGCACTGATGGACGATGGGAGCATTGACCGACGAGCCGGGACTGACCGTGGCTTTATTACAGCTGCTGCTTCAGATTCAGGAATGTACTCCTTCCCTCACAACTGGTAAGTCGGGCCTCCTTCCCATGCTGGCCGACAGCCGTTCCTTCCATATTCTTCCATCCTGATTGTTGGAACAACACCAAGAATCCCAATTTCAAAGAAATGGAACTCACTATGCAAACAAGGTGTGATTATATTTCATTATAGGAATTACAAAGACAGTAAAAGACAGCCGTTCCTTCCATATTCTTCTGTCCTGATTGTTGGAACAACACCAAGAATCCCAATTTCAAAGAGATTGAACTCACTAGTCAAACAAGGTGATTATATTTCATTATAGAAACTACAAAGACAGTAAAAGCAAACACCGAAGTGAACATCTGGGATTTTTTTGCAAGAAAACGTGTTTCAACAAAGAGAGAGAGAGAGGGGGGGGGGGGGGTTGGGGGGGGTGTTGGTTGTGTCAGGTGGGGCCTCCAGGCTGAGGGGCCCGGCATGCATGAGGGGCCTCCAGGCTGTGTCAGGTGCCACCCGGCATGCATGAGGGGCCTGCAGGCTGTATCAGGTGGGGCCTACAATTTCAATGTCCTGGCCCAAAGATTAGGCTGGGAAGCACATCAGGTGGGTCACTTGTGTAGAAAACCAGTGGTTACATTAAAAGGAGTTACCAACCATACACATTCAACATACATATGTGGCCCATATGATGCAGGGACCAGGTTAGGGTGCACCTGCTGCCTGCTTGGTTGTTCCACACATGGGACAGGTTGGCACATCAGGCCAGCTTAAATAGAACTAAGTAAAAAAGGTCCAGAAAAGTCAGATCCCTGATCATCAAAAGAACTCCATCTTTTGGTAGCTGCAGGCCTGTTATTTCTTCTGATTGTTTTGGTCAGCATTTTTCAATCAACACTACAAAAATAGGTGAGCGATTAGCTCCTGTGATGCATTTCTAGCATTTTGTTAATGGTAAATGGGCAAATGTTTTTTTGTTGTGATTGATTAAGACAAGGTGACCTCTATCTCTCTCTTTGTTCTAGAAGATTGGTCATTCAGGGGCCTGGTGAAAAGATTCATAATCGGTGGGGCGAGTTCAATAGTTTCTGACTCACAATCTGGACCTGGTTGTGTTAAGTAAAGCACAAAAGCTTGGGAGATTTTAGGAGCTGGGCCTTTATATCAAATGAATTTGTTTTTTAAGGGCCTGTTTGGATTGTTGAAATCCAAAAAATAACCATGGAAAAGAAATTTTTTTCCTCCTAGTTGATGTTTTCCATTGATTGCAACAACAAAGTAACTAGGGGAAAACAGTTTTCCTTTCCATGGTTTTCCTAGAAAAGGAGTTTTTTCCCTTCTCCTCCCCAAAACTTGATAATCCTCATTTCCATAGTTTTTTACAGGTATATTTTACTTTTTGACCATTGACCACATGGTGTGCCGTAAAGGCCATTACATAAAGGTAACGGTGGAAACCGTTACACGTCACAGGGGTCGTAAAGGCCATAACGGAAAAAATGACCTGTAAAGGCCGTTACACCCTATGTAAAGGCCGTAAAGGCCCTGTAATGGTCTATTTCGGGGCCGATACAGGTTTTTCGGATTTTTTTCCAATAAAAAAAAGATAGACGCTATAAATGCCGTTACACCCCGTATCGTAAAGGTAACGATGGTGGCCGTTATGGCCACTGTTACCGTTACGGAATACCTTGAATTTGACCATCACACATTTCCTTTGAAAATAATAGAAACTAAAACAAACAACCTCTTTCAAATTCTTTTCCATGGTTTCCCTCGGATGTGACGTTTTCCATTCCAAATCTACTTTTTGGATTTTATCAATAAAAAAAAGCCCTAAAAAGAAATAGTGTAGATAAAGTAACATGACGTGTCTTCCGCACCAGGCGATGCCATAAAAAATGTAAATACTTACAATTTTACCAAAAAGCAACATGAGAATGGTCCAATCATGGTGTGCCGTAAAGGCCGTTATGTAAAGGTAATGGTGGCAACCGTTACACCCGTTATGGAAAAGATGACTTGTAACCACCATTAACGACGCATTACGCTCCCTGTAAAGGTCATAACAGCCCTATAATGGTATGTTATGGCGCAAATACAAGTTTTTCAAATTTCTTTTCAACATTACAGGGCAGATACAGGTCTTTTGGATTTTTCTTTCAATAAAAAAATAGACTGTAACGGCCGTTACAAGGGCCGTAATAGCTGTTACGACCCGTATCATAAAGGGAACAGTGGTGGCCGTTATGGCCACTGTTACCATTACGGAATACCTTGGGTCCAACAGATACATTATTAGAACTGGAAAAGAGAAATAAGTCAACTGCTCCATTAACATTTTCGTCAAATGAAAAAAAGAATGTATAAGCCCTTTAAAATTCAGAATATATAGGTGCATTTGGAGGTTTATGGTATTTGCATTGAGCAAAGTAACTATTGGCTCAAATGGCTAGAGTGCTCGTTCTTCTATTTGGAGTAACAAGATCACTTGCCAATTGGAGCCGGTTTGATTGACTTTCAACATTCCGCCTTATAGGGGATGGGGTTCCTCATTTTCCAAAAATAGTGCCATTTTGAGCTTGTTTGACAGACTTTTCCCCATTCAGGCATGATTCAGAATCTTGTTCTTTCTAAATGTAGTGGGATTTCCAATTTAAAGTGGGTGTCACACAATTGCCATTTGCCGACATTTTCCAACTGGCGCCTGATAATACAGGTTTGAAACACATGATCTTCATTTATCCAAACTTCTGCAACTGGCATCTCAGAAATTTCAAATTTCCAATTTGACTAATTAACACAATTCACTTGTTCAGCTAGAATTTTATAAAATTAATTTCACACATTTCTAAAGCGGCTATCAGGCACCACAATATAACCGCAGGGGGTGGGGTGGGTGGGTATCTGCATGATAGGTACAGAAAAACTCTATGCTCCCATTTAATGAAACAATGTGAAGAAACACAACAGACCATGACTACTCATTAAAACTTCTGCCATGTGCTTCATCCAAGCTTGCAGTTGTGCATTTGAACAGCCAATCCTAATCAATAACTTGTTCCAATGTGAAAATTATCTCCAGCATGAAGTGGAAATAATAATACTTTGATTTGAGTTGCAGACCCAAAAAGCATGAAAAACAGCTCATGCAGACGCAATCAAATTCTTTTCACCCGAGTGAGAAACAGATAACAATGAGAAAGAAAATGTGAGTAGAAAGGGAGCTACTTGAAAAACTTTAAGCAGATGTATCCGCAAGTAGAATCTTGATCCATCACTTCATGAAGAGTGTCAAGAACAACCAATATCAGACAATTACTGTACGATCGATAGATAAATGTCAGTTCTTCAAACTGACTCAATCACTCAAATTGGAAAGGAAAAAATAGAATCATGATATATAGTTACAGCAGAATAAAAAATCGGTAGTTGGGTTTGTGCTTACGTTTAGAATTGAAGGTTCAGGCAATGGGCATCTGACTGGCTGATCATTGTCTAGAGGCTCAATTGGGTGTTCGACTGGCTTAAACTCCACAGCAACTTCAATCCCATGGGCAGCAGCAGCAGCACCCACAGAACCCGTTGTCTCTGCATTTGGTGGTACCGTTTCCCTTCCGTCCTGTGTCATACATCAGTTTATCATCAATACAACAAATGATTAATCACCACCAACTGAAAACAATGGACTTCCTCATTCACGAAAAGGCCAGATGAAAGCGATTTCTTTGGATAATTGAGGGTCTGATCTGAAACCAATGAAAACAGGACACCAACAACTGCTAAAAGCAAATTCTTCAGGGCCAAGAAAAGAACAGCAGCTGAAACAATCCCTTCACAACCACTCATAATCATATTGGACCCAAGAGAACTACGACCACAAGGCGACAAAAGAATCACATCAAGCAAATTTTCTTCCACTAACATCGAAAACAAGGCGAGATCAATTGCTGAGGCAATTGCTTCAGACAGTTGGAATCCGTAATCATGAAGACAATACAAAATCAACAGCAAACATACTCCAAAAAAAGAAAAGAAAAAAGAAGGGACCCAGAGAATCCCAGGAGGAGATGACAAATCTCCAAACGGCTCAAGCAGAGAACTGATCAAATCTTACAAAGATAAAAACAATCACCTTCGACATAAAACACAATGGGGCTGGATCGAATAAAACCAAATCTCTTGAAAAAAAAAAAATATATTAGGACAAGTCAGCCAGTTCAAGCAAACCAACATTCAAAATCCTAGAAAAATATCACATGGTCAACCAAAACTCCCATAAAAATCAAGGACCCAGCAATCGAGGAACAATTGAAGAGGTTAAATCATTTCAATTTTTAAGAAGAATACCAGAAATTTGGCATAAAACAACCATCTAAAAAAAAAGGATCCAAAAAAAAAAATACAGGAACTGATGATAGGATCGAAGTATCAAATCATATCAATAAAGAATACCAGAATTGAAGCACATATTAATCACATAAAAAACACAGGAAGAAATTAAAGGGCCAGAGTAAAATGAAGGAGAAAAAAATCCAGAAGTTTAGCAGTCACTACAAAATGAAATCTAGGACCCAAGATAAAGCAATCACATAAAAAAGAACAAGAACAAGAAGAAAGAAAGTAAAAGAAAAACACCCAAAAGATACAAATCCAAAAAACAAAATGAAAATGCCAAATCATAGGTAAAGAAAGAGAATAAAACCTCTCCTTACAAAGGAATCTAAATAAAAAAGAAGTAAATTCTTCTTCTTCTTCAAAAAAAAAAAAAATCCAAAACAATAAAACTACCAAATCAGCTAAAAATATTAAAATCTCTTCCCAAAAAAATGTTTAAAAAAGACCCAGAAATCCGAAAAAAATGAAAATGCCAAGTCATTAGAAAATTTAAAATAGGAATATATTCCTAGAGATATCTACGATAATTTAATCATCCCAAAAAAGAAAAAAGGTCCAGTACCCAGATATATATATATATTTGAAAATTCAAAATCTAAGAAATCCATGAAAAAATAAAAATTCAACCACTACCAAAAAAAAAAAAAAAAAACCAAATAAAAAAATCCAAACCAAAAATCCAAACCAAATAAAAAAGCAAATCAGTAACAAAAAAGATTCCAAAAGAATGGAAGAAAAATCTCATCCAACAAAAGAATCTAATAAAATTAATGAAGATAATCTACTTACAATTGCACTCTGTGACCTTCTATGCCCAGTTCTGATGCCTGAAATTCTAGAAAAAATTCCTACCATTCTCTCTCTCACACACAAATTCCAAGCTTTTTTATGTATCTTTTCTCTCTAGAATGAGAATTTCCTTTCTGGGTTAAAAATCTTTTGATGAGTTAAGAGGAGAAAAGAAGACGACAGGAGAAGTAGGAAGAAGGTTGCTTGCTTTGATAAGTCATGTTTGTATGCTCTTTGAATTCTATTTATTCAAATTGCAAACTGAAATAGTAGAAAAGGCTGCCAGGATAATTGACTGAAAAGGACGGTGAAGAGAATCCATCTCGAGTCGGTCAGTCCCACCTTCCTATTTTCTTTTCTAATCTCATCTTCCCCTCCCGCTTCGATCTTCCCTCCTCTTAAAAACACTTTCAGTTTCCTTTCAAAAGCCTACCTCATATCTACTTATGTACATGCAGATTGCTTTTCATTTATTACAATGATCGGCCATTTAGGTGGGCCACACATCTCTTGGTGGGTCACAAGTTTCATCTCGGTATGCTAAAATATTCTATAATCTAGCATCCATCTGCTTACCTCATCTTTAGTTCAGATCCGGGTACAGACTATTTTGATAGTTGACCATTGATTTTTGAGTCATGTGTCTCATCCACCGTACGATTTTTTCGTTCATGTACGTCAGCAAAGAGCTTCCAGTGATGGGCCCAGCTGAGAATAGCTCGTGGCTTTAAATTCACAATCAGCATCGAGCGGTGTTGATTTGACTACATTGGACCGTAGGACTTGAACGGTGTGGATTGATCTGAATTTATGCCACGTGTGTCACGGATGAGACACCACAATTTAAAAGATGGTGTTGAACTATCACAAAATCGTTCTTGTGTCTATATTATTGAATTTTATTTGAAGAAAAAAAATGTGTGACTCAAGTCACTCAGCGTATCAACAGCTGGCTCTGGCCCACCGGTTCGGATCTCATGTTCGTCTGCAATACTCTCGCCTGTAGTCTCGCACATGCAGCTCGCCCCTTCTGCCCTAATATGCGGTGATCTGGACCGTTCATCTACATATTCTCACCTTATATGGTACGGATGCAAATAATCTCATTCATCATTGATTACATCATATACAGAAAGTAACTTACAAACATCAGTCCAGAAGTAGTTACGAGAAGAACTTCGTGTAGACGGTTTTCATCTTCGATCAATGAGATTCTTGACCATGTAATATAAGAGCTTCTAGATGGACGGTTTGGATCGTGGTGATCTGTAGGTGAACGGTTTAGTATGGTTACCAACTTTCAGTGTCTCTACGCCATTGAAACCGCAGAAGACTGGTTATGCGTTTGCCACTATTTATCGAAAAGTGTTTTACGCGTGGCACATATGAACTTCAATCCATACCATTCAGATCATGGGCCTAGATGGACAAATGGTTGAAGATCATAACGGATCTTGTGATGTCCATTTGCCTACCATCGATTGGACGGGTACAGGGAACTTTGTCAGCCGTCCAAATTCAGGTTTACTAAGACAATTGACGAGTCCAAATTTTCAGGCTTACGATCCATCCACGGTGGGCCCATTGTCCCCATGGCCACACTTATTTTGTCTTGATCACGGTTTAAGAAATGGTGACAAACGCACCATGTAATATCTACATCATGGATAAAACTAGAGAACTGGAAATAACAAAGAAGGTCGGTTCAGTAGCCCGCGATATCACCTGAAATTTTGTTCCGAGGACGTCCACGTTCGATGGCCCTGTGACAACGAGGGGAGTGGTCCGAGTGGATTGCCTGTGACCCCGGGCACAGAGATATCTCTGTGACCGGAGCTATGTGGGGTCCATAGAAATGTCCGTGACAAATCCACTCCGTCCATCTGTTTTGAAAGACCACAATAGTACAGGATGCTAAATATCAGGTAGATTCAAAACTCATGTGGGCCATACCACACGAAACAGTGGGGGATTGAACGGCTGGCCGTGAGCCGGTGACAGAAGTTTTGTATCAGGATGATATTTGTTCCTACTGTTTATCTGAGTGGTAATAATTATATGAACGGTTTGGATGGCATATAAACATCATGGTCAGATCCATGAAGGTTTCAACGGTGGACGTTGTTGTTCCCACTGTTTTATTGCTGTGGCACACCTGAGTTTTGGGTCATTATGATTTTTAGCATACTGGCATATTATGGTATTTCAAAACAGATGGACGCAATGGATTCGTCACAGACATTTCTGTGGACCCCACAGAGATATTTGATGCTCTGGCGGAGTATGAAACTTGATACAAAGGCACTGTTTCGAAACTTGATGCAAAGTGGCTTGTACGATCTCAAATTAAACCGACTAAACTGTGGGGCCCACTGATTCCAAGTCACAGTCCCAAAATCACTTTAGTTTAGTAATCCTAGCCTCTGATTCATTGACACTTGTTTATTGAAATAGGCACATAGGTTTTTCTACTTTTAGCCGTCCAATAAATGTCCACCAATCAGATAATCAGATAATCGGATAATCGAGTAAAGCTTAATTTTTGGTTTGCGGTATATATAAGCTTGGAACCCTACTTTGGACGGTTTGATTTAATTAGTTGTTTGCCACGTATGCAGTTTCTAAGTAGCTTTTAAGTGTTTGGCGTGTATCACCCATCGCACTCTAGCCGTTGGATTTGAGGTTATTTAAATGATCTAACCGTTCAATTGATAGGCTCCTGTTGGATGGGGAATAACCGAGAGAATTCTGGGATTAACTATTTCAACCTTTAATGCATAAAAATTGCAGTAACCGTTCATTTTCAAAGCAAACAGACAAATTATCAAAGGGATGATATAATTCAATCGAGAGCCTTTATTTGTCAAATTTCCACCATATATGATGTGACTTGTCAGATGAACGGCTTGGATCATTGGAATATTACCTAGATTCAAAGGCTAAAGTACCGACGTGTATCTTATTGTAATACCGCCAAATGCATTGCAACAATCCTCTTAAAATAATCAAAACCTAATAACTAATTTGTGACAGGAACACTACTTGAAGAGAAATATTCCCGTGCTCCCGGCGCACTATAAGTTATAGTGCTGCTAGTTGTATCTGTTCAAATGGACACTAAAATCATTCGATCTGAACCGTCTATTAAGTCCATAACATATTTAATGAGGTACCTTACAAAAATTATCATGATTGGATGATCCAATCCATCCTTGATTTGGCCTTTTTTCTATATCCAATCAGCCGTCCATTTTCCAAGCCATGGATGTGATTGCTACGATTGATGAACAGAACTGATTCTTTAGAATCATAAAACGTCTATGATGGGCCCTAATGAATAGATGGATCAAAATTTTTTCTTGTATATATTTTCGTGTGAAAAATATCGAACGTCCATATTAAAAGCCATGGATCGAACGGTTCATATTTTCAGATTAGTGTAATGATTGCAGGGTATCCCATCAAATGCGATGAACAGTCTGGATCAATGAATTTAAGTGTCCAAATGCAAATAAGAACACTATAACTTAGCTTGGAAAGCATTTTAGGACAAACTAACAACATCAACACCCTGAATATTAATAAACACACCCTTTCTTTTCTGCTTTTGTTAAGGAAATAATACAGATTTTCCTTTCTTTGATTACCATAATTTAAAAAAGTGGGTGTATTTATCATTTCAGAGGATGAAAATAGCAAACATTATTAGCACGGAGTGCCGATGTAGCTCGAGATTGAAACGAAAACACATTAAAAAAATATATATTTTGGATTTTGGAGGTTTAATGGTCCCACAGGCACGAGTCTCCACACACGGTACAGATGGCACGTGTGTGAAACACCTGATCCGTGAATAATGTGGGCCTCGTGAAGATGATCAAGCATGAAAAGCGAATTTCGAACGTCGACTCTCGGCCAAGTCTTTTCTAAACCGTCCGTCTTTTCTGTGCAGTGGCAGATTAACAAACAGGTAGGCCATTTAAGTTGTCTTGTTCAGATCTCCTTCACGGCACGATCCATGTTATGCACGGCTTGGATTTTCTATAAAATTGCCAGGTTTGTGCGTACTCGCGTGTAGATATGGTGCCTGCAGGGGCTACCAAAACCTCTGAAATTAGGCCCGGTAACGGTCGTGTCGGACCGTGTTCGTGTCATGTTGTGTTTGTCTTGTGAAAAATTTGCTCACCCAAATGCATCAACTAATAGGTTGAAATCTAGAAATCCAAACTCATATGTTAATTAACTTGGATTGTTTAGCCTGTTACGCCAATCTATTCATCAAATGGCGACACTATTGATAATGATAACTGACAGTCTGACCTAACATACAGCTATGGTCCACCTAGTGGGCCCATTCTATCACACCGGAAACAATGTACATTGCAATATTTCATAGGATGGAGTGTAAAGGTTCATAGGTAGGCAATGGTTTGGTGATACAGACTATTATGTTAATGGGTTACATGGGTCCATGGATGAATCATTGACCCGACTCGTTATGTTAATAAGTCTTAACGAGACCAGCTAGTGACATGACATGATAAGGTTGGACCTGAACGCTAACTTTTTTAATGCGGGTTTTGCTTTGTGGAATTTTGCCGGGCCTGAAATATGATCCTGGGACAAGTTGGAATACGTCCCGACCTGTTACTATAAGGTAAGTTGGGAATTTAGCTTTTGGATACGCGGACATGTTCTACTGATTCAAGTCGTTTATACGATGGGCCTCACCTTGGATTTGGCTAGCCCAAAAAAGGAAAATCTATCAACCCTTTGATATTTGAATTTTTTTTTTTTCCTTCGAATATGGATGGCCACCATAGCTTTTTGAAAAATTGAAGGGTTGAGATGTTTAAATATGCTGGTATTAATTGGATCGTTCATTTTTAAAGAAAAAAGTCAAATAATCAAAAGGCTGTGATATTTCGATACAAGAGTTTATCTTTTTCCTATCCTCTATCCATGATGAGGCCCATCGTATACATGGTATCGATCATTTTAAATGGTCCCAGATCAGAGGCCAAAGGACGACGTGTCCTACAACCTCTGGTGAGAAATCTTCTTCCGAATTCTACCCTCGCCTCACATGCTGACGTAGCCGATGCGTTTGACATCCTGGCCTACTTCACATGGTAGGTGATACGTTGGAGCCGAAAGAACAGTAATATAGTAGATCGATCCCTTCACAGGACACGTGTCAAGGTGATCTGCAAATCAGATCCGTCCATATACGGTCCCTAGAATGGACAAGTTACGTTTCAAAAATCACTCCTCGTATACAATCCTTTCCATCCGATCCACGGCTTTAAATTGACGGTGGAAAACAAAGACAGTAAACGGTCAAATATGCGGTGGGTGAAATTGAACCGAACCGTCGCAACAGTTCTAGGAAATCCCTGACCGGACCGTTAGTACCCTATAACCTAACTGTAAAAGCTCTGTTGCGTTGCATGGTTATGGGCTTTTTATAATCCAACTAAATTACATTGGATTCCTTGATGCAATGTAATGTGTTTGTTATATCTACACCGTTCATCTTTATTGCTAGGCAATGTTTAGGTGAACCACATTAAAAAAATCGAATAGATCCAAATTTTAAGTGGACATTAAAAAAAAATTGAATAAATCCAAATTTTAAGTAAACATTAAAAAAAAAAATTGAATAGATCCAAATTTTAAGTAAACATTAAAAAAAAAATTGAATGGATCCAAATTTTAAGTGGACTACTCGACATGAAACAATGAGGATTGAACACCTAGAGTTTGGTTCCACGGTTAGATTCTAAGCCTGGTTCGGTTATACAAAATCCCAAATCAAGAATCAAACTGAATTAACCGGTTTCGAAATCGAAATTGGAACCTATGCGTTTCATAACCAGGCTGAATTGAACAGAGCTCACCAGTTCCGATTTCAGTTCCGGTCCGGTTTACCAATTCCGCCAATTCCATGTGCACCCCCAGTAAAAAGTAGGATTTTCTCATGGATTTGAAAGGTGGACCCAGCTGATATAGAAAGTGGATCCTCTCCTGATCCTGGTTGGTGCTGTGGGCCCACCGTGATGTATGTGTTTCATATCCACGCCATCCATCCGTTTTTACACTTATTTTATGACATGAGCACAAAAATGAAGCAGATCCAAATCTCAAGTGGACCATACTACAGGAAACAGTGGGCCCCACGGTTCCTGCCACGAGGGATGTCGCGAGGCAATCATCTTCCGGCTGATATACGTCACCCTTCTGCTTCGGTGGATCCCCACCACCTCGGGCCCACCGTGATGCATGTGACTACATCTACACCGTCCATACATATTGAAAAGTCATTTCAGGACCCAGATCCAATTCTCAGATGGACCATAGTACAGGAAACAACAGTAATTGACCATTAAAAACCTTCCGGTGGCCCACAAAAGCTTTGGATCACGATGATATTTATGTTGTTTCTTCATCTAGGTGGAATCCATGAAGTTTTTAATGGTGGAGATTCAATCACGAGCGTTTCCTGTGGTGTACTGTAGTCCACCTAAGATTTGGGTCAGCTTCATTTTTGGGATCATGCACCTAAGGTTGGACAGTGTGGATTCAAGGAACATACATCACTGTGCGACCCACAGTAAGGGGTCCCACCCACCGAAGCCTCACCCGCTGGACGCTGTAGAAAAAGGAAGCGGATTAGGTGAGACCCCGGATCCACCGAGGTGGGGTGGGACCCTGACTGTGGGGCTCACGGTGATTTATGTGTATTAAATCCACACCTTCTAATTATTTTGAAAGCTGATTTTAGGCTATGATCCCAAAAACGAAGCTTACAGAAATCTTATGTGAACCACACTACAGAAACAGTCGTGATTGAATCTCTACCATTAAAATCTTCATGGATTCTACCGGAATTTTTACTTTCCATCCAACCTGTTGATAAGGTCACAAACACCTAGACGAAGAGACCACATAAATATCATCTTGATCCAAAGTTTTTGTGGCCCACAGAAAGTTTTTAATGGTCAATCACCACTGTTTCCTGTAATATGGCCCATCTGGGATCATGCCCTAAAATTAACTTTAAATAAGGATGGACGGCGTGGATGTAGTCACATACATTACAGTGGCCCCACAGTCAGGGGTCCCACCCACCTCGCTGGATCCGGGGTCTCACCTAATCCGCTCCCGTAGAAAAAGTAAGTCGCGCGTGAAGAAAAATGGATGATTGGAACGTGAAGAAAAATGGATGATTAGAAAAATACACGAAGTCCAAATAGTGTACACGTGTGATCATTATAACTGCACGGCCTGGTTTAGGGCTACAGTACATATGTGGTGGGGCCCACCCAAATGGCCCGGATCTCGTGCTAACGTTGGACGTATTTTTGTAAACAATCTTGACCATCCATATAAAGACCACGGATCAAATGGTTAATACTTGCTGAAATGCTGGCTGGACCTAACCAATAGTCTAGATCAATGGATTAGACTATCCAAGTGTCCCATTGCAACTAGGCGCACCTATTCACCGAGAGGATCATCAAATGAAAGGTTTCGATCGCTGCATCATGATCCTAGATCCGATACGGTGGTAGAGTACGATACTCATCCATACTCATGCACACAGCTGATGCACATGTACATACATGCATCTCAGATATATCGTCCAAATCATGGGGATCATGCACCAGTCATAAACGAAAGACACAACAGACGTACGATCTAAGGTAGCTCAATGCTGGCCATCAAACGGTCCAAATTCAACGAACAAAAGCCCTTAATTTCTACATACATTTGATTTTCTCTACAGTGTGGCCCACCATTGGTCGATTTTGAATGATTTCATGCGTGCCACGTGTAAAACGCTGCATGCGGGCGTATGAGTTTCCATACACTGCTAAAGTATCAAAGCTTTTCTCGATGTTGACATGGATGGAGTTATTCCGAGTTTGAAGGACCTTGCATGTGATCGGTTCGCAAACGGAGTTATTTAATACTGTGGCGGATTGTGATGGTTCATACTCATGCACTCAGGAACGGGAGCGGATTAGGTCCACCCCGGCCACGCCCAAGATTGTGCAGCTCTTACCGTGGGGCCCACCTTGGTGTCTTGAGTGCATAGTATGAAACACTACACTCGACATGATACACAGCAGGGACTAGTGAGTTTTACTGAGGCCACAGGCGCGTATAAGAGGAGAGAGGAACAGGTGTTATCCTTACTGTTCGGTGTCCACCTTGATGAATTTTTTTATATATCCATGCCGTCCATCTGTTTTCCCATATCAATTTAGGACGTGATCCCAAAAATTAAGCAGATACAAATCTCAGGTGGACCACACTTCTGGAAACAAAAGTTTTGGAACAAGCTCATCTCCATATTTTTCCTTCAAACAGGTCTGTTTAACTTTATCAACGGGTTGGATGGAAAAGAAACATTAAGGTGGGCATTACTGTGGGCCTTAGGAATTTTTTAATGGTGCGTGTTCATTCGCCACTCTTTCTTTTGGTGTGGTCCACTTGAGATTTAGATATCATTAATATTTTTGGAACCCGTCCTAAACTGGGCTGTAGAAACGGATGGACAGCGTGGATATATAGCACATCATTAAAGTGGCCCCTCCGGCTAACACCTAATCCGCTCCCGTGTAAGAGAGCCATGCAGTCCTACTCAACACGCCAACCGTGTAAGAGAGCCATGCAGTTCACCTACCGGTTTCGCCCGTTAGACAGGTTGTCACCATGGACGTTTTTTTAGCTTCTTGGACAGGTTTGCAGGGGCTCCGACCAGTCTTAGTTTAAGCAGCAAGATTATATTTTGAAGCCAAACTCTCTCGATTTATTTTGCACTACGTGTTCGACCGGTCGGCCAACCGGTCATTAAATGTGCGGTGTAGTGTATGATTACGCGGTCTTCCTTAACAAGTTTCTAATCTAGGTTAGAAGCTTATATAAACACTTCTTAATCTGTCTTAAATATAGCATAATCAATACCAATGAGTTTTATTACGAGTTTAGGGCTTTGGGAATGGATTGTGAGGTTTGAGAGTGCTTTGTTTTTATTTGGGATCTGCTTGTGAGTAGATTAACTCTATAATCATCTGGAATTCATAGTAAATGTGTCGTTTTTTGTTGTGGTTTTTTTTGTTGAAAAAGTTTGTTTTGAAAACAATTTTAAAAGAAAAAATGAGTTTTGTTTTTTGTCCTATATCGGATGGGAGAAAGATTTTTTACCTCTTTATAAGTAGGGTGTTGTGCACCTTACTTATTTATGGTAGAAGAGAGTGAGAATGGTGGCTTGCGTGTTCCAGTGCGAACGCGCACGGGCATGGGCACGGGCTCGGGCTAGGTGCGAGGGCGTGGGCGTGGGCACGTGAGGCAGTGTGGCTGTAGAGGCGCTAGTGGCGCACTTGGCACTTTGCACTTCACATCGTGTCGTAGATGGGTCGCGACCTCGCAGACCGGAGCGAGTCGCGGTGCGACAGAGGCTAGGTAGTAGGTCAGGTGGCTGGGTTCGGAAT
Source organism: Liriodendron chinense (assembly GCA_003013855.2). Taxonomy (NCBI): domain Eukaryota; kingdom Viridiplantae; phylum Streptophyta; class Magnoliopsida; order Magnoliales; family Magnoliaceae; genus Liriodendron; species Liriodendron chinense. Next base: position 3,163,891 of record PVNU02000637.1, on the reverse strand, counting down.
AGAGGAGGTGCTGTGGGTGGGAGGTCTGACAGGGATACCTCTCTGCTTTTTATAGAGAGCTGCAAGGCTAATTAGAGGGACCTGTGTAACTGCTCATGCAGTAACGGTCCATACCATGCAGTAACAGCTGCATGTGGCTAATTAGAGGGACCTGTGTAACTGCTCATGCAGTAACAGTCCATACCATGCAGTAACAGTTGCATGTGGCTAGCCCAACAGTCAGAAACGGCTAGCCATTGAGTCTAAACAGCCAGCATGTAGGTGCATAACTCCCACATACACAACAGTCAGAAACTGCCATAAACGGCTAGTTTCTCACAATAGTCAAAAAACGGCTAGTGCCATTATGGCTCTGGACCAAAACTGCCAGCCACGCTTGCATATATAAACCGGACAGGTCTGGTTCATTCCAACACAACAACAGCAAACACAACAACAGCAAACACAACCATCACTATTGAACCAGCACCCATCTGAAACTATTAGCCTCTCGGTTTGGTTAATTCAAACCAAGCCACTTAGACCAGCGTAGTGGTCTACTGCTACAAGAAGAAGACATTCATTCTTGTTCTCTCTTTCTTTTCTTCATCTGCCAGAGTGTGTTACTGAGTTCCATAGTGGTTCCTTCGTTTTTTGCTGAATGCAGAATCACATAAGGTTCGTCGTATCCTGGAAGCAATCCGCCTGCAATCTATCAATAGACTCAAAATAATTTGAGTAGGGGCGAATTACGCTTTAAGGACAGCGTGTTTTTCACGTACTTCAGCCTGTCCTTATTTCTCGGTTTTTCCAATTAATTTATTTTTTAAGATAAGAAATTTCTCAACATTTTTCCGCAAGGAATCCATCTTTGCGTTGTTCGCTTGTATAGCCTGTATTGATTGTTTGCATCTCTTTGATGCTTCCACTAATCGGATTTCCAACATGTTTGTATTTGCCATCCATTTATTTGATAATTGCAGCTCAGCCAATCAGTGGGTAGGCCTCACTTTTTTTTTTCAACCACATCTACATGGTGGGCCCGTTTGATGAATGGCTTTGATCTCTCTCACATACGACACTTTGGCACGCGAGCATCACTACCAGTTTGTAATTCAACGGCTCAGATATTGTTAAAATTTTAAGAAAACACATTGCAAAAGGAAAGATCGAATTGGCGATGGGACACGTGCCAAAATTGCACCAGTGTGCAAGCTGGGCCATTCATCATGTGGGTCCCATTATGAACATGCCCTTGCGCAAAAACACCATGCCAGTCCTCTCATTGGTTGACGCGGATTGCATCCTACCTAAATCTGTGTGGGGGAACCACTGTGATATACCGGTCTATCCAACAATGAGTCAGATCCAACGACAACACCAAATAGTAAGCTTGGATTGCATTAAATGTGCATTTGATGATCTGTCATCTCTGGTGTGGTCTATAACACCTTTGGATCTGCCTCAATTTTGAGCCCATCCATTAATATGATCTCAGAAAGTGGGTGGGTGTGGATAAACAGATACATCACGGAGGGACCTCACACAGATCTGGTCCAACACGGTCAGATTGCTGCGTCCCTCATTGGTGAGCCCCACTTCTAACGTGATGAAGCATATAACCCGAAGAGAAATTTTCCTCCGTAGACCTCAGTTTTGACCGGCCAGCCAAAATAGATCTCGAAAAACTTTACTTTCCCATTCTAAACTCCAGTTGCAGGGCTCTCAATGAAGTAGGTCAGATCCGATTCGCACTGAATCCGTATAATGCAGATTTGATTTTTAAACTATGTTCGATTAGTTAAATGGACCGGATTTGGATCTTAAAATAGGTCCAATCACTTAAATGGATTGGATTTGGATTCACATGAGCATATTCGAGCTCGATCCTGAATCCAATTAAGATCTGACTCATTGTTACCTTTTGTATATGTTATATTCATGATGGCCATCCATTTTCCATATTATTTTAGGCCATGTCTTGAGACATGCTACTCTTAGGTCGACCATACTATGGTAAATAGTAGGATTTGCATAATTTTTCTACTAAATTAAATATATTATATTATATATTTTTTTAGATTTGTCATGGGAGTGGATTTGGACCTACATCTGGTAATATGGATTTTGGATCAGAAATGAATCTAACAATTTATATATGAATCCATATCATCTTTTGGATCTAAGTTGGATTTGGATCCGATCCGAATCCGTCTACAGATATACTTGGAGCCGGATCCAACTGGATCCTATCTAGATCCAACCCATTGAAAGTCCTATCTAAGTTGTACGGATGCATTTTTTTGGACAGGAATACCCTTGCAAATTCAAGGAGCAATCATTAAATTTGCAAGGGTATTTTTGTCCGAAAAAATACCGAAGTTTAGAATGGAAAGTAAGTTTTGCTGAGGTCTATTTTGGCTGATGGGTCAAAATTGAGGTCTACATAGGGAAATTTCTCTAACCAAAAGTCACCCAATTCTATCGATCCTCCCCATCCAATTACTGCCCATAAGATGGACGGTTAAAAATAAAATGCATATAGGCCAGAATTCAACAAGCAAAACTAGATGGTTAAGATAATCAAATCTCAGTCAATGATCAATTCACGGCACGATTTGGATGGTCCAGATTGCATGACGGTAGAGATGGAAGAACTGGAATATGGTAAGGCTAGGCGGCTTTAGATGGCTAGGATCATCCGATGTATGCGTGCCTTAAATCAATTTCCATCTACAATGGGTCCCACTAGATGGACGATCCTAATTGAAAGATAACCCTGCCACGTGTAAGCTAACAAGAGGGCTCTACCATATTCCTGTTCTCCTAGCTCTGACGTTATCACTATCATCTCCCGGCATGCTTAGCTGGACAGTGGCCCACAATAACTAGTGTTGTTGTGGGACCCAAATTAATGTAGTCTGCTCACTTCATGATCGTGACCATTTTCATGCTAAGATGGTGAAAGAAGACCAGCCAGGGTGCCACCCTGCCCCACCTGGGTTGGCTATGATGACATCTCAATGGATGCTCAAGGAGGTGGGGCCATGCTTGCCACCTCCACTTTCTACATGATAGCATGCCATGTATTATTAGCCATTGAAGCGTGCAATGGTCAATATTGTGCCATGCCTGGTCAGATTGGATCTCGTGATCTGAACCGTTCATTCAATCTTACCACTAGGTGAAAGACATGGTGCAAAAAATCATGTAGATTGGATGATCCTGGCCCTTTGGTTGTGGACCATAGATGGGTAGTTGCCATCATCAAAACAAAGTGCTCCTGTGGAATCATAAACAGTTATGTCTGCCAGTCTGTTAATTAGATGTGTCTAAGATGATGATCATGAGACCTATTTTGTTTCTCTGCCTGATCTTGGCTGTCCACTTTCTTGCTGTTGATTGGATGGCTAGGATCATCCAATTGGCATGATTTTGCCACTCTGGCTTGCTACTAGTCGGAGAGAAGATGAATGGACTGTTCGGATGAATGATTGGCTGTTCCACCAGTCATTTAAATGCTTCAAGAACATACTAAGGGGGTAGGCATTAGCCGCCAAAGCTTTTCCTTGACATGTGGGACAGTCAACATGGATGCGTGCTGTCCATTCATTCATACCATAGTGCAAAAAGTACCCCTTTGAGATGATCTTAACCCTTAAAATATGGGCCACTTGTCACAACCGTCGTTTTATGACCTATGTAGATTTGGCAGCATCGTTGAACCAAAGTGCTTCTTTGCGTCATAAGCAATTCATGGTAGCCCTGAGTATTTGTTTTAAGATGATGACTGGATTTATCTTGCCTCCGCTTGATCTTGACCATACGATTTTTTAGTTATTGATCGTACGGTTAGAATACCCCATCTGAAAGATGTTGTCCATGAAATTAAAGTTTACAAATTGACACCTCACCCGTCCACCAAAGTTGTCCCCCCCATGAAAATAGGACACCCTCAAAGTCAGCTGGATCCCGCTATTAGGTGGGGCACACCCTAGAAAATAATAAACTAATACCCAAAAGACTATATTCAGCTGGGCGCATCTAATGGTTTGATTGACCTGAATTCCAAGGCATTCCATTTTCATGGCAGGACAACGTAGCTGAGATGTCATATAAAAACTATAGTGGGCCTTACACTAGCGGGGCCTACAACTAAGAGTACTGTACGTAACAGTTGTACACGAGCTCAATTGGATCTAGCTTGGCCTGATTCAGCTCGGCTTGACCAGCAAAGTGATTAAGCTTGAGCTCGACTTGGCTTGGTTATTGAGCCCAACTAGACAGTTGGGCTTGGTTTGGACAAGCTGAGATTGAGCTAACTCCACCCGATACAAGCTCGAGCTTTCGAGTTGAAATCTAAGTGCTCGTTGACTTGTTGGAGATATTATATTTTATATATATATATATATATATATATATATATTCTAAGTCAAACCAAGCCATTTCGAGCCTGGTTTGAGCCGACCCCAGCCTGGTTTCAAACCAAGCTGAATCAAGCTCAGCTAAGCTTTTGAGCAAGCCCAAAAAGTAGGCTCAGCTTCACTTGATTTACCTTACAAAGGAAGCTTTTTTGGGCTGAGCTGAACAAACTTTTTGAGCTAGCTTGGTTCATATACGGCTCTAAATGTATGTCATCCTTATAACAAGTACAGACTCTCTTTTCCCATTTAGACTCATCAGAATCCAGGCTCGTGCAGGAAACTCACTGGCACACCCACAAGTCTGTAACTCGGGGAAGATCATAGGGGCCACCATTTTGAAGACGGTCTAGTGGGCCACACATGCTTTCCATGCAAAAATGAAAGATAGACTTTAATGACGGAGTGGTTGTTGTTAGACTTTAATGACAGGGGTGGTTGTTGTGCCCATGTGAAAGGTTGGAGACCATCCGCTTGATAGATGGTAGCTTATCGTCAAATTGTTTGGATGTGAGCATTTCTCCTATCAAAAAAAACGCTGGGCTGTGATTCAACGACAGCCCCTCAAGCAGGGCAGACAAAGCAAATGGGGGAGATCCAGATCATTCAATAGGAAGGGCACACGACGACTATAACAGGGAACCAAACACCAAACATAATGCTGCTCCAACATGCTAAGGAACCAAACATAATGGTTGCCGGTTAATCAAAGAGATCAAACTTGTAGGAGACAAAAAAAAAAAAAAAAAAAAAGGCTATGGGTTGGAGAAAATCCAACTGTGCACATCTGTAGCTCACTTAACAAGCATGCGGCCCTAATTTTTTGTACTTATCATATTTATGGTCCACTACCTGATGAATGGACGTCGGATTGCAGATTGAGTAACACAACAAACAGGCTATAGCATGCTGATTGCTGAGTAAACTCTACAGTCCTGCTATAATGTATGTTTTATATATCCACGCTGTTCATTTGTTTTTCAAGCTCATTTTGAGGCATCAGAAAAAAGAAAAAATTAATGTATATGAGAAGCTCAAGTAGACCTCACCACAAGAAACAATGGAGATAATGACATCCACCATTGAAACTTTCTTAGGGCCAAGGTTGATAAAATAGAGGCAGAAATCGAAATCAAAATAAAACAGAAAAATTAAACCAGACTTTGAAGCAAGTATTATATAAGTTTTCCTTGAAGCGTTATTCGTCACCACTTGTTGGTATTACTGTCGTTGGGTTTAGAGTGAACCGCTCTGCGGATACAACAAGTCTTGGTGGTTCTAAGTGCAACAATCACAAAGAAACTACAACAGAAACTTAGTATACAGTTTGTAATTTGGCTGAATGAGAAATAAACCTACTTCACTTGCTTTTGAGAGAAAAAATAATATTAATGAATTGTGTATCGTAATTTTAATCCTTGATTTATAAGTGGCTTTATAGCATATGAAGGGACATGCAATTTTGTAAAGAGGCATTTTTTGAGGACGCATCCAAAGCCGTTCACAACGGTCAAGTCTTTTAAAAAGAAACACGATTTAAAGAAAAAAAAAAACAACAACAACAACAAGAAAGGAAGTAACTTTTTTTATTATGGTTGAATCCTAGCGACTAAACCATCACAATGGTTAAAATCTATCAGCCGATTTAGTGTGACGGTTAGGATCCAATTGCTATTCAGCGTAATAGAAACATTTGGCCGTTCACAACATAGTAATTGTCAAGATTTGTTAGCTGATTGGCAATATAATTGATTTTGCAATGACTTAGCCTATTGTATGTTCGAAGCGCGCGATTAGTGCCTCTGCAACCACTCTACCTCACAGTCCACTACTCATGCCACTTTTAGATCAATTTTTTAAGTAAGGATACTAGAGAACTCAAATGTTATAAATCCCTCTAACTCTTTTGTTACAAGTAATATTGAACTCACCCCAGTCTACAAGAAAGCACATAGGCCCACAGGGCCCAATTACCAATCAATAAGCTCAAGATAGTTGACTACAAGGCCAATAGCTCACGAAGTCCGAGTGAAAGTCTTCCGCCCTAAATAAGTTCTCCTGGTTGAAAGGTGGAAGACTCAGATGACACAAAACACCGACCAGTGAGAAAGATGGCTAAAGGACAAGGCGCATAAGATAAAATGACTGTTCACCGAGTAGGTTCTACCAAGCGGATGCCATATAGTTTCCACCGAGTGGATGCTAAGCTTAATGTTAAGTGGCCTTTGACAAGCGCTCACCTTGATATCGAATGCTCTTCGTCGAGTATTCAGCTCGTGGATGAGCACTCCCTACCGAACACTCATTGCCGAGTGTTTTCCTCATAGCCAAGTGTTCTTAGACGAGTACTCTCCGTAATCCAAATATCTCCTATACCGTCTCTAGCGTCATACGGAGATAAAAGACCAACAAATCCTAACATAAGAAAGGTTATCCCGAAGAATCCTCCGGATCTACATGCAACAGGGATAATCCCAAAAAAAATCTGAAGATCACACCCGTAAGATAAGATCCACCAACAATTCTCTGATGGTTCTATAAATAAAGGTATCCCTCTATCATTCAAGGTATGCTAAACCTCTCCACCAAAACCATATTTTCGATCTCCTACATCTTACTAACTTAAGCATTGGAGGGCTAATGACTGACCCCCAACCACCCTTTTTTTGTCTTTGATTGTGCATCATAGGGTTTAAGAGACTCATTAAGTAAAAATCCAACCCACACATCTAAAGGAGATCATCACTAAAGGAAGGGATCAAGCTGTTTCGTCAGTTAACAATTTTCATCATCAACATCTTTCTTCTAAAAAAATGTGAGACTAAACATTTAAAAAAAAAAAAATCAAATTTGAAACAAGGTTTTGAAGAGAAAATAAAATTCAAATCTCTTTTCAATTTTAACAAAAAAATATAACTACAAGGACTTTAGACTTTTCTATTATATTATTTAACTAACTCAATTGAGATAAAATCTCGACCGCTTATAATAATGTTTATTTGTCATCAACCCATTCATAAGGTCACACAAACATGGATGAAGGGAAAACACATATATTAGTTTGATCCATTTTTTTAGCCTAGGAAGTTTTCAATTACCACTATTTCTTGGGATGTGGTCCACTTGAACTTTGGATATGATTCAATAAACTAAGTGGAGTAAAAATTTTCCTCTTTATAATTGTAGCCATACGTAGCAGATGCTTGTAATGTAGGATTAGATAATGCTCAGCTAGTAACCTACAAGATCTAGTTGGGTGGCAGGCTGTTGAAGATGGGCCAAAGAAAACATGTTTAAAAGTTATCCTGACCCTTGTCACCTTGGTTATGGACAATTGAGACACAATTTGGCTAGTGACCCCACCACTACCACCTGTATCAAAGATCTGTAGGCCCCACCTGTAACGCCCCAGATTTTCGAGATTTATTTGAAAATTTTTGAAAATTCATTTTAATTTATTTTTTTATTAATTATCGTGCATTTACCGTTGATTTGCGAATAGCGGGACATCCGTAGTATATCCGATAGGGTACCCTTTACAAAAGTTGCTTAGAATGATCCCATAAACATCGTAGAAAGATCAGATTTCAAAAATCACACACTTTTTAGATAATTACGAAAATGCCATTAGTTAAACTCAAGTTAAGATGCCATTTTTAAGTAATATAGTTTCTGACGATCACTTTCACGCAAAACCCTGGATTTAAGCTTTTGGCCACATATTAACCATACACATCAAATTTTAGCCCTTAAATCATAGTAGAAGTGGTCCGATTATCAAATCAGCCCCTTAACCCTTGATTTTCATCTCCATCGAGTGAGGAAAGTAGATGGTCAGTCGTAGTCGAATATTTCTCTTCATATGAGTGACTTGGATCGTCTTTATCATGGACCAATAGTGTGATTTGAGTGCCCCACCTTGATAAGCATCTTTCTTATGCGCGAAGTTATCCCGTTCTAGAAATTAACGAGTTACCAACTCTTTTTAAAACTGAACCTTTCAATTTACCCACTTCTCACCATCAATCGTTTCTCAAATTTGGACCACTTATTATACTCATATGACTACGACTTTACACAAAATTTGGACCCCGATCTATAATCCTACACCGTTGAACCACAAAGCCAGCACCTTCCTTTTCCGCCAAAAATTGAAATTTCAGATCTAGGCATTTCTCACCATCAATCAACTACTAAATTTTGTACAATTGTTTGCCTATCATGACTACATATTTTTCCAAAATTTGGGCCCTAATCATCAAGCGTAGACCGTTAATTGAGATCTAGCCCATTTTAGCACCCGTTAGGCCATTTTCAAGGATCGGCCAATCTAGAATGTGGATCATCAAGAAATTTACGTATTCTGACTCTACTCTTCGAGCTTGATAAGATGAACGGGTTGGAATTGATCATAGATCATCTGAATATTGAGATTTGAGAAACCCACCTCAAGAAGTTGTTACACAAGACCTCGCGTGCACATCCCTCTCCATATTTCTACTACGCACCTCCAAATCCTTCTCCTAACCCTAGCCTCCATGCCGTAGAGAAAGAGAGAGAGAGAGAGAGAGAGAAGAAGAAGAAGAAGAAGAAGAAGAAGAAGAAGAAGAAGAGAGTTCTTTCTCATATTTTTCCAGCGGCTAGGATCTTCTACAACCCTTTTCTGCTAAGTCCATCCTAAGGTGAGGATTTTCCTTCAAGCCTTTCATTAATAATATTATAATTATCATAAGTTTCTTTTGTGGCATGTGAAGTTGTTTTGTTTTGAATTGCTTATCCATATAACATGAAGTTTAATGTAAGATTTGTAATGAATATCATTATATAATGATGTGATTCATTGTTTAGGTTTTTGACTAAGAAGCATGTGTATTTGTGTTATTTATCTTTGTGAAATCTGTGCCCTTATTTCCTTAATCTGTGTTTTACAAGTAACATTGGTTTTCATATTGTGATATGAAATATGTGTATAAGATCATTATATGGATATCCCATTATTGTATACTCTTTGTCCCTAAGTTGGTAAAATTATTTGATGTAGAGAGATGGAACCCGTGAGAGGTGTCCATGATGGAAGAATATATCTTGACTTAATTGAGAGAATGAAGTGATTGTTTGTTAATGGATCATTACATGTACATGATGCTTGATTGGATCCATTTATATTACACGAGTATTTTAATGAATTTGGTCATGATGTACAACATTGGCTTTTTGGGACATGATGAAATCATAAAACGGGACAATGAGTGGACACTAATGGTATACAAATTCTCATGAGCCGGGGTTGGTGCTATGGACACTAATCTCGTGCTGTCGGCCTATGCTGGGTTGCTTGCGACTCCCCATAGTGACCGTTGAGTTTTATTTAAATCTGTTGTATGCGAAAACACTTAAATAAAGGTGAAACTAAAGTCATGCATTCACTTGGCTCCATGTGGGTGTACGGAATTGAGAATAGGCTAGAGCGTCCTACTTCTCCCGTACACTGTCACGTGTAGATCTGGGCTATGAGCGTCCCGTTTCTCACGTGGTCGGGCAAAACTATGGGCTTGTGCGTCCCAGGAACCTTTGGTGACTAGTGGCTAGCATGAAGTCGTAACAGGGAGTCTCCCACTTCATGGATTGTGATTCTAGCCAGGGTGCCTTAGCCAGAGCATGCATTCCATGCATCGCATTAACAAAGATTTTTAATTGGTTGTTTTGATCTGATTAAATGATAATATACTGCTTACGTTTACTCTGTACCGTTATTATTATTCTTGATTGTCTTGGAAGGAATATTCCCCACTATGATAGCGTTTAACGCTATCCCAAACACAATTTAGATGATGCAGGTGAAGATCCAGGTATTGAACCCGATTTTTAAGGAAAAGAGTTCGATGTTCGTACAATCACATGGCGGATGACGATGTTAGAGAAACTTAATTGATGCTATCATTTATTAAATATTTCTTTTGAGTAGTTGATACATTTATGGAATTGTAATAAGTCTTCAAGAGAAGACATGGTTTTGTATTTTAATTAATCAGTATGGATATTGGTTGGTTCTTAACATGAGATAAGTAGTATTTGATTTAAAAAATGCCATCCCTCACTGGGATTCGGCCTCGTGTTATACACAGATACTCCCCCTATTTGTTTTCATTCCACATCGTTTATTCATTTTTACGTCTCATTTTAAGGCATAATCCAAAAAATAAGACATTCAAGTCACATGTGGACTACACCTTAAGGAAAATAGTATTGATTGAACGTTTACCATTAAAAACTTCCTATGGCCCACGGTAATGTTTACTGGCCATCCAACCTATTGATAAGGTCACACGGACCAAGATGAAGGAAAAACACAAATAACAGCTTTATCCAAAACTTCTATGGCTCTAGAAAAGATTTCAACGGTGAACGTTTGTCCCGTTGGTTTACCGTGGTGTGGTTCACCTGAGACTTGGATTCGCCTCACTTTTACGCTCATGCCTTAAAATGAGCTGTCAAAATGGATGGACGTCGCGTGGATAAAACCCATACATCATGGTGGAGCCCACAGAGGTTTGACATCAGCTGGCTGGCTAGTGTTGGGGTCACTAGCCAAACTGCGACCGGACAATTGGCGCCCTTTAATCCTGCAGTCTAGAGGGTTGAATTTTGATTAGTATGAACCATCACGCTATGACGGAATATTAAATAACTCCCCACCATGCTCGGTCGAGGGTCCGACAATCGTCCCCATCTGAACGAGTTATAATTAAATGATGGCCCGATTAGTTACCCAATAACCTACGCTTTTCATATGGTGATCCCTATCATGGACGTAACTAGCCCACCTCTGTCAGATGATCTTAGCCATCCAAACCACCGTAAAGATTTACAATCAGCGACCCATATCACATTAGAAATTATCAAATGGTCAGGGTCCTCTGATTGGTGACAGTTCAGGATTTCTGTCATGATGTGTGGCCCACTTCAGCTTCTGAATGCCCGCTCTCTCTCCCTCTTATCTTCTCTCCAATGCCAGCGTCTGAAACTCTCCCTCCCAAAACCCCTTTAAATGGATTTCATCAAAACCCCATTTCTCTCTCCTCTTCCTCTCTCTCCCCCACAAAACCCTTTCCATTTTTACCCCTTGGAAACCCCCAAAATCCCCAAAAAACAAATCCTCTGCTTGCTGTCATCAGACCCTTGGACTCTCAGCAATGGCAACAACCACAACTCCAGATCAAAACCCTTCAAGAAGATTCCCAAAAAGCCCCTCTCCGACGACAACGCCCGACGTATCATCCACGCCAAGGCCCGGTACCTCAGCCAGCTGCGCAAGAACCAGGGCTCCCACGCCCAAACCCCGAAATGGATTCGGCGGACGCCGGAGCAGATGGCCCAGTTCTTGGAAGACGACAGGGATGGGCACCTGTACGGGAAGCATGTCGTGGCAGCGATACGGCTGGTGAGGAATCTGTCGACGCGGGCAGAAGGGTCGTATGATATGAGGGAAGTGATGGGTTCTTTTGTTGCGAAGCTGACGTTCAAGGAGATGTGCGTGGTGTTGAAGGAGCAGAAGGGGTGGCGACAAGTCAGGGATTTCTTCGCTTGGATGAAATTGCAGGTGAGTTTTCTTTTTTCTTGTGATTTTCAATTTGGGGTTTTGAATTTTGATAGGAAGTTATGATGATTTGATTGATTTCTAGGTGGGTCATTTGTTTGGGTTTGAATTTTGATTGGGAGTTATGATTGTATAGATTGATTTTTAGGTTTTTTTCCCCCTTCAATTTCCAAGTTTTGATTGGTTCTGCTGATAATTGGGATTGATGTTCTGTGTGGGTTTTTGTTGATTTTCCATTTTGGCTTGGATTTTGATTGGTTGTGAAGATTATCTAGATTGATATTTAGGTGGATTTCTGTTGAATTTTGGATTTGGATTTGAATTTTGATTGGTATTGATGATTATTTGGATTGACTTTTAAGTGGGTTTTTGACGAATAGTTTATTTGGGTTGGAACGTTAATGGTAGCTACAATAATTTGGATTGATTTTTAGGTAGGATTTTTACAAATTTGAATTTGGGTTTGGATTTTGATCAGCAGTGATGGTAGTTTGGATTGGTTTTTAGGTGGGTCTTTGTCATGTTTCATGGGTTTGGATTTTGAGCAAGTGATGATAATTTGTGTTGAACTTTTTAGGTGGGTCATTGTTGATTTCTGGTGTTGGCACTGGTTATGTTGTGGAAATTTGATGACTAGCGATGAGCATTTAGGTTCCTTGAAGCCTTGAAGGTGGATATTTGGAGCATTTTCAACATGACCGTCTTGAGTGTGGTGCACAAGCGGTGATATAATTTAGATTGGAATTTGGTTTTTTTCACTGATTTATTGATTTGCTGTTGATTCTTATGTGGAATACTGGTGATTAATGATGAGAATTTAGCTTCATTGCAGGTTGGGTTTTGTTTAGTTTTCTGACTTGGGCTTCATTCTAGTGTGAAGAGTTGGATTATTAAGGAGAATTTTGATTACTTGCCAGCACGTATTTCATTGATTTGCTCCCTTTTTTTTTTGGCTAAATAGTAGAAACTTTGTAGGATGAGTGCATACCTGAAATTAGAATGTTGAGATGGATGGGTGCAGAAACTAGGAAGGATAGAATTAGAAATGAATGCATTTATGGGAACTGAGGAGTAGCATCAATAGGATAAAAAAGATGAGGGAAAGTAGACTTAGATGGTTTGGTCATGTGCAACGGAGACCAAGAACTACACCAATTAGGGGTAAGTCGGTGCAAGTTGAAGGCTCTAAAAGGGCAAGGGGAAGGCCCAAAAGGACGTGGATGGAGGTAGTAAAAAAAGACATAATGACCTATGGTCTAGCTGAACTTATATCCCATGATAGAACAGAATAGCAGAATAGGATTCATGTAGCCAACCTGAATTATTTGGGATAAGGCTTAGATGACTATGACAGTAACGATGACTAGTAGAAACTTGGTAGGAGATGATAAGGAATTAGAAGATTGTGTTTGTTGCTGATGAAGAAAAAGGAATTAGAAATTTGTCACATGTTGAAATTTTGATTTGGTTTTGAATGTAGTGCAGAAATTGGCCCCCAGTAGTGGTGATAATTTAGATTAATTGTGTTGACTTCTCAATTTGTTTTTGATTCTGCAGCTGATGTTTAGTGATTAATGGTGAGAATTCATATGAGTCAAAGGTGAATTTTTGTTGAACTGATGTTTCGGTTTGGATTATGGGCATTGAATGCTTTGAGAAAAGTGCCATATTCATTTGATTGACTCCTCGAGTGGAGATATCGTAGATCATATAACTCTTTCTCCATGGACTGCCTTTTGCTTTTTCAAATGATACAGTTCATTGTGTAATTAGTCTACAAGTTGAAACAGGAGAAGAATTTTCGTTTAACTCATCATGATTACTCCTTTGCACAAGGCAGCTATGCTACAGGCCCAGCGTAATTGTCTACACAATCGTGCTGCGGATGTATGGCCAGGTCGGAAAGATCCAACTCGCTGAACAGACCTTTTTGGAGATGCTTGAAGCAGGATGTGAACCAGATGAAGTTGCTTGTGGTACTATGTTGTGCACCTACGCTAGGTGGGGACGCCATAGAGAGATGATGTCATTTTATTCTGCCGTGCACGCGCGAGGGATCCTCCCATCTGTTGCAGTGTACAATTTCATGATTTCCTCTTTGCAAAAGAAAACACTACATGGGAAGGTGATCCAGTTATGGAAGCAGATGGTTGCTGCTGGGGTGGAGCCCAACCATTTCACTTACACTATTTCCATAAGCTCATATGCCAAAGAAGGTCTCACAGAGGAGGCTTTCGATACATTTAATAAAATGAAAAAATTGGGATTCATACCGGAGGAGGTAACATACAGCCTTCTGATCAGCCTAGTTGCCAAACATGGCAATCAGGATGAGGCGTTGAAACTTTACGAAGACATGAAATCTAGGGGAATCGTGCCAAGTAACTATACCTGTGCTTCTCTTCTAAATTTGTACTACAAAAAGGGTGATTATTCTAAAGCTCTCTCACTCTTCTCAGAGATGGAGAAAAACAACATCACTGCTGATGAAGTCATCTACGGTATACTCATTAGAATATATGGTAAGCTTGGCCTATATGAGGATGCAATGAAAACCTTTGAAGAGGTCGAGCAATCGGGTCTTCTCAAGGATGAGAAAACATACGTTGCAATGGCACAGGTTCATCTAAATGCTCGGAATTATGAGAAAGCTTTAGGCATTTTGGAGCTGATGAGGTCTAGAAACGTGGAGTTCTCTAGATTTACATATTGTGCGTTGCTTCAGTGTTATGCGTTTATGGAAGATGTGGGGTCCACTGAAGTTACATTTCAGGATCTATACAAGACTGGCGTTCCTGATGCCACTTCCTGTAATCACATGCTTAATTTATATATTCGAACTGGTTTGCTGGAAAAGGCCAAGGCATTCATTGTTCAGATGAAGAAAGATCAAATACCATTTGATGAGGACCTTTACAGGACTGTCATGAAAGTATACTGCAAAGAGGGGATGATGAGCGACGCTGAAAAACTAGCGGCAGAGATGGAAAGTGTTGGACTGAGTGCAAATAAGTTCATACAGACATCTTTGATGGCCATGTATGGAGAATGTGGAAGCCTTCAGCAGGCAGAGGACACATTCAAGACGTTAGAGCAGCCTGACATTGTGGCTCTTGGTCAGATGCTTACTTTGTATTTGGCAAACGGAGATGCCCTGAAGGCTAGTCGAATGCTGAAATCTCTGCTGGAGAAGACAGGTGGCTTGTCAGTAGCCAGCCAACTCATCAGCAAGTTTATCAAAGAAGGCAGGGAACTTACAATGTGGCTTTTTGTTGTGCCTATTCTATGTATGGAAGTGATGGAGTTGAAGCAATGAGGAATTATCGGGTCCTGATGTGTCAAGATACAGAAAATGTTCTGGTGCACTAGTCTTTTCCCATGCTTTGGTGATCATCCAGACTATTGATCTGACCATGGAAGGAGGATTCTAAAAAGAACTCCCAGATTTGACGATCCTAACCTTCCATCAGTGGACTGCAAATAGATGATGAAGAAAAAAAATACGTGAAAAGCCTGGGAAGAAAGACCAAAGAATAGATGGCTGCAATCTTCTGATCTGGAAATTTTTTGAGTGGCCCCTATCCACTGTTTGGCTGTCAGATTAATGGCCTGGATCGCTGACCGTCTGCCCCACCTATACAAACTGGCCCACATCAGGAAACTATTCACATCTTGATACATCGAGACCTGATAATTCCTCTAAAGAAATACTTCATCTTGAACTTGCTGGACTGCACAGACATTTCAGGGTTCCATGACCAAGGCCTGCAAGATGCCTTGGTGTTTCCTAACATGGATTTTTTTTTTTTTTTTTTTTTTTTGACAGGTGATATATCTAAAGCTGAGTCTCTCTATGGTCAAGTAATTAACCTAGGTTGCCAGCCTGGGGATGCAGCAATAGCTTCTCTTATTAGTTTCTATGGAAGACGGCAGCAGCTGAGACAAGCCCAAGAAGTGTTTGGAGCAGTGTCAGCTTCCCCTCCAATTGGAAGGCCTGTATATAGGTCTATGGTTGATGCCTACACAAAATGCAGGTAAACCAGACAAAGCAAGCCACCTTTACAGAGAAATGGTTGAGCAAGGGCATAATCACGATGCTGTTACTATCAGCATTATCATGAATGCTTTGACAAACTATGGTATGCTTTTTAAAAGCTACATTGCAACAGTAAATACTCTACTCGGCACCTTCTTCAAATGTTCTTTGATGACATCTAACTGTGGAAGTGATGTTTGGCTTGAACTCCAAGATATTCTATGATTAGTCGATTTAGTACTCACACTGCAGGGGTGTACACCCAGAGAGCGGATTAGGTGAGATCCCGGCCTCACACAAGATGGTGCGGCCCTTACTGTGGGGCCCACCTTGATGTATGTATAATGTATCCACTCCATCCATCCTGTTTTTCCAGATCATTTTAGGGGATTATCCTAAAAATGAAGCAGATCCAATTATCAGGTGAACTGTACATAAGAAACAGTGGTGATTGACCGCCCTACCGCTAAAAACTTGTTAGGGCGTACCTTAATGTTTCCGTAGTGTTTATTTACCGTCCAATCTGTTGATAAGGTCACATAAGCCTGGATGAATGGGAAAAAAATTTATCAGCTTGATCCAAAACTTTTGTGTACCATTAATGGTCAATCAACACTGTTTCCTATGGTACGATCCGCCTGATAGTTGGATCTGTTTCATTTTTCAGATAATGCCATAAAATGATCTGGAAAAACAGATGGATGGCGTGGATACATAATAAATACATCAAGGTGGGCCCCACAGTAAGGGCTGCACCGTCTTGCGTGAGGCTGGGGTCTCACCTAATCCTCTCTTGTACACCTGAGACAAATAAGAGGAATGGTCAGGTTCTGATGCATCATCATGTTAGTGTCCTGAAGCACCCATAACACCCAAGTGGATCCATGTTTTGGCAATCTAGACAATCACGCCTACTGTGGGTGGCAGTTGCCCCTACATTCTCCTAGATTTTTGGGCATCCCTCATCCACGGTTGTTCTTGTCAGATGAACAGTCTGGATCAGAGAACCATCTAAGTCTACTTCCCCCCATCTTATTACATGTTGGTGTTACTCTTAAGCTCTCTCGAATGCATTCATTTCTAATTCTATCATTCATTGTCTTGGCACTCGTCTATGTCAACATCTTTTCTCTTCTATTCTTTTTTTGTTCAGGAATTCTAGCGCATAGCTATAAGTTCTATTATTATGTACTGTTTTGTTTATCAGGACATTCATGCTTATATATTGATAGCTAATGACCCAATTCCAGGCAAGTACCAAGAGGCAGAAAATATTATCCGTACCAGTTTTCAGGGTGGCGTAGAGCTTGATACTGTTGCATACAATACCTATATCAAGGCAATGCTAGAAGCAGGTTGGGAGACATTTCTTCTTAGAATTTCTATAAGCCTAAGAAATCTTGGAAGCAATGGATTTGGTAACCTTGTCTATCTGCATTATCTGAAAAAAAAACATTATTCTTACAGGTAAATTGCACTTCGCCGCCAGCATATATGATCGCATGATTTCTTCAGGCACCGCTCCTTCAATTCAGACATATAGCACTATGATTAGGTAAGAATGCAGAGGATCCTTAACCATTGTCAGAAGGAGCTGAACTTTTTTATTTCCCTTGGACAGTCTAGTGCCTCTCCTTCCAATGAACGTGATCTTTTTTTTCTTTTCTTGGTTTGGTGGTGGTTCATGAATGCAGTGTATATGGCCGAGGTGGAAAGTTGGACAAGGCTATTGAGATGTTCAGCATGGCATGCAGCTCGGGTATCCTGGTTGATGAGAAAGCATATACTAACATGATTCTCTATTATGGTAAAGCTGGTGAGTATTATTCCCCTGCTCAATCTTACTCTTTGAATGCCATAAAACTGTGAATGAAAAAGGATGAAAATAAGAGTTGAGAAGTTGATATTATAGAAGTTTCTGAAAGAGAATTTTGACTGTAGAACCGTGCATAGAATTTTGTTTTGTTAACCATTAATAGTCTCTGTTGTGGGTTGATTTGTACTTTAACTGATTTGGCACAGTTGGTTTCAATTATCGCTCTTTGTAAGCTTTAAAACATCCATGATCTTGTAACCATATTCCTCTCATTTGCAGGTAAGAGTGAAGAGGCTTCCCTTCTATTTAGCAAGATGCAAGAAGAAGGAATTAGGCCTGGAAAGGTATGCGCATTCCTAAATGGCTTTATAAAAGAGAATTTTTAACCATAACAAATGGCTCGTTTTTTATTAAATGGATGCCATGATCCTGATCTCAGAGTTTTATTTATTCATCATTCATTCACTTATTTAAGGGCCCTGGTCTCAAGTCATGGGAAATACCTGATCCCCTATCTATTTGGTGGTTTTTCTCATAATTTGCTTGGCAAAAGGTTTGATGACTGGCCCCCCACCTGATATCAGCCCTCCTTTTATGTAACAAGGAAAATCTGTTAGCTTACCCCAAAAAATTGGAACAAGGTTATGATGACTATGATATTAATGATTTTCTCTTCCCTTTTCTTTTGACATATTACTAATATCATTTTTCATGTATTTCAATTTTTCCAGTAATATTTTTTCAATGTCATGCTTTCTTCTAGTATACCGTAATAATACATCATCTAACATTGCCATGTAATTGTGTGTACGTGCCTGTATCTCAGGCTTCCCAGGGTTGTTGTGTTGGACACATCATGGCCATGTCTGACTCCATAACTTGTTTATGTCTGAGTTACATGGCCTTCAATCATTTAAGAGAAGGGAGAAACTATAACAAGTTTCTTCATGATATCGAATGATGCATTCCCTTGGCAGCAAAGCTGCTGGTTGGGTTGTGTGGGTGTGTTGGTAGGAGAGCACAGGTGTGAGGTGTCTTCCGACAAGGGTTTTTTTTTCTTTTTTGGGAACTTCCCATTTCCGATATATTTACTCTGTATATGTCATTTTTATTTTGTCAACTAAATGCAAATGGCAATCTGGTAAAATGAAAGGAAAAATGATTTTATTCTGCCAATAGCTTGCTTGCTTCATTTCACATGAATCCGCTGCTTGTTGCTCCCGCCCCCTGCAATGGCATAAAGAGGTGCTTACATAGGCATTTTATGTGATGATGCAGATCAGCTACAATACCATGATCAACGTCTATGCCACCACAGGACATCATCTTGAAGCTGAGAAGGTTTTTGAGGCCATGCAGAGGGATGGGCATGCTCCGGATTCCTTCACCTACCTTGCACTTGTTCGAGCATATTCCAAGAGCCAGAAATATTTGGAAGCAGAGAAAATTATTCACACAATGCAGAGGGAAGGTCTCCACCCTTCTTGTGCTCATTTCAACCACCTCCTGTCTGCTCTCACAAAGGCAGGATCAATGAATGATGCAGAAAGAGTTTATGCAAAAATCAAGGAAGTTGGTTTGAGTCCTGATCTACCGTCTTATCAATCAATGCTGAGGGGTTACATGGACTATGGATATGTTGATGAAGGGATCTCGTTCTTTGAACAGATTAATGGGTCTGTAAAACCAGACGGGTTTCTTCTAAGTGCGGCCATTCATCTTTATGAGTCTGCAGGCAAGGAATACAAAGCAGGGGATGTTCTGGATTATATGAACAGGGAGGGAGTCATATTTCTGAAAAACCTGAGAGTTGGATCTAAAGTATAAACCGTTTGACTCCTACGATGGTGAAAGTTGTGGCTCAGAATCTGGAATGCTGTCTGAGGTGGGTTCCTGGAAGTGTTCCTGAGAGGAACCCAAAAGTTGAAGGTAGCAAAGCCATGTTCTGCAATGCACTGTGATGATTATGATGACAGCAGTGTGGCCAAGGACATTAAGAACTGCAAGGACAACAAGAATTGCTATGGCGAGAATCAAAACAACGACCTACCTATCACTTGCAGCCCATTTGGGTGTTTATTTCACAGCTGATAGCAATGACATCAGTGTATGCATTTTCTGGATGCGGCAGTGACATTGTTCACAGATAGAATCTCACAAAAAATGAGGTGATGATAGAATCAAAGATGGTGACATCCTTGATTGCATTACAAATAATTTAATAGATCGTGATGATGTGATGTAGCATGGCTGCACATGATGGGGTGATGACATGACAAGGAAGGCAGCATGGATGGATATGATGAGGTGAACGAAACACCAACCTATTTCGATAGCTTAAGCATGATAGAGCCCTACATCAAGGACGATGAAAATGACATGTTTTGGTGATTCTGTAATGTGGAACATCACTTATGCGTGTGAATTCTAATAATGTGGTAATAAGGGCCACAGTTGAAGGTAATATCAGCTTTGGCAAGGAGATAATAAAGGGTACAGTTGAAGGTAATATCAGCTTTGGCAAGGAGATAATAAAGGGTACAGTTGAAGGTAATATCTGTTTTGGCAAGGAGATATAAAGGGTAGTGCTAACAGTTAGATCAGTCACAGGGTTGCCCATAGCCCAGCTCAATAATCAAAAACATTTCGAATTTGTCAGAAAATGAGAAAACTGAAAGAAAAAAAAAACTCTGGGATCCATGACGCCTTTCAAGTTTTAGTTTTCTTTTCTTTTCTTTTTCCCCTCCCCCCTCCTTACACTCCTGTAAAACTCGTAGGTATGGAGTAAAATTCTACCTCCTCATAGCTAATATTGTTGTTATTGATACTGGCATGCATTGCCCCTTGACGTAAATAAGCTTTTTCTACCAGCCACCATGCGTGCTGGATTGATGTTTCCAATCACTTTTTCATTCCAGACAATTCAGACACAATAATATCAACACTGGCTCATTGTTTCCCTTAATGCAAAATGCAGTGTTTGTATACAATCAGTTTTACATATACAATTGCAACTATGGCCGCATGAACTACAAGAAAAAACCAAAAAGAAAAGGTTCAGATGGCATTTCTGTGAATTACGATCAGATGATTTACATTGTAAATCCCATGATGCTTTCAAAAAATTGATGACTGAGGGTTCCCCCTGGTGCTGAAATCTCACCGTTCTTAGCCACTTCCATGGGTGATCCTGCCACTTCCAGCAAGGAAGGAGAAAACCCTTGTCCTAAACACCCTTGACAAGTTGGCAATCTCAGCCTCCATGTGTGTTCTCTTCATGCCATCAAAATGCTGGCACCCACTGCCTTTTCTAGATATCCTATCTGCGACACCAACAGTCAGGCTTGCAATGGCTCTGCTGCGTGTCAGCACTCCCAAGACAGCTGCGGAGTAGACAGGATTTGATGCCAGTCTATTAAGAAGAATCAATGCCTCCCTCATTAGCAAAGTCCTGCATGTCAAAATTGCTCACAATAATCAGCAGTTTTAAAGGATACAGAATTAGCAATGAAGCTGTCAAGGTGGCAGCTGCTCACCTGCACAAATCAAGATTAACCCAATTAATTTTGCCTATCAAGAAAATCCAGTCATCGGCAGCGGTGGCGGGAGAGCCACACTTGGTAGTTTACGAGACACTTTTGGGCATGTTTGGATATGTAGAATCAAAACGCAAATAATAATAATAATAATGAAGAAACAATAATTATCTCATGATGATTTCCATGACAAGTATCAAAACATCTATTCGAATTTTAAGTTCTTGTTAGGGTAGCAAGTGAAAATCTCATATTCCTCTTACAATACTCACCAAGAATCCAAATTATAGAATAGTGTAATGATTGCTTTGTGGAACCTGCATCTCTCTTTGCCATGCAAATAATGCAAATCATCACATCAAAGGAAACCTTTTTTTTCCAGTTCAGCTGTTTGGCACGAAATCCATGGTTTCTAAACATGGCCTAACGGTATGTTTTGGTGACTCCACTCCATTTTCAATTCCCAAGTGAATAGTATCAAGGCAACAGCAGGATTGAATGTTAGATGAGACAAGTGGAGCAACTTCATTGAACTGCAGTAATGAATCCATGAACCCAGAAAAATGGAAGGCATTCCACTAGCTTTCATTACATTGCAGATGGCTATCCCTCCAGGATCTGTAAGTGGAATACGATCAACCAAAACGGATAGAAGCAAGTGGAACAACGAGACAACTATCAACATCTTTCTTCATAACAGAAGAGGGGTCCTTAAAATTTTTGGTGAAACAGGATTCAAAGCTCCACCCAATTGCTGGGACAAGGCTATGAGGATGGCGAGCATGATGGGGTTCCCGCCCCCCCCCCCCCTCCCCCTCTTTTATCAGTTTCAGTTTACAAGCTAGGATTGAACCTGTGACATGTTGTGAACTTACGAACCTTACTAACACCTGGTACAGGATGCAAAAGGAAGAAGAAGAAGAAGAAGAAGAAGAAGAGAAAAGAAAAGAAAAGAAAAGAAAAAGAAGAAAAAAAAAAAGGAGAGGAAGAGAAGCAGATGTCTGAAGCTAAATAAACAGCATTTCATCAAATGACAAAAGCTAGAAGGTTTAAAGGAGAAATTAACTCTATTTTTACCTTTCTTTACAGAGATCATGTGATTGAGCCTGATCTGCTGCTTCAGCATCCATTTCCGACGCCAAAACTTGCACAATCAACTCCAGAAAGCAGATACCATTTGATGAACCAGAATTCAGCAGTATTTCAAAGCCAGATTTGCCAGATGATGCTATAAAAGCAACCACTACAATAGCATGCCGACGCAGTAGGACCTCCTAAGGAATTCATTATTATTTATTACTTCGAAAATTTAAGGAAAAGCATAAAAGAATTCAGCAGAAGTTATGGGGAGCTCTTTTATAGAGAGAGAGAGAGAGAGAGAGAGAGAGAGAGAGTCCTGCTCTCCTGCGCACCAGTGCTCACTAGTTCTCGTGAGCACCGGTTTGAGAACAAATCACATGTGATGTGAGCCCAAAATCTGTGCCGTCCACGTGATGAAGCACCTCAAAAAAACCCCAGGGCCCAGATTTCAACCTGATCCAAACTTTGGTGGGCCGTAACAGAGGGGGGGGGGGGGGGCACAAATCAAGGGAGGAAACTGTTTCCTTTTTTCCATGGCCCACCAAAGTTTTGGATCAGGTTGAAATCTAGGCCCTAGAGGTCTTTTGAGGTGCTGCATCACGTGGACGGCTCAGATTTTGGGCTCACATCATGTGTGATGAATTCTCAAAACGGTGCTCACGACACCGGTGCGTGGGAGAGCATTTCTCTCTCTCTCTCTCTCTCTCTCTCTCTCTCTCTCTCTCTCTCTCTCTCTATATATATATATATATATATATATATAACAGAAATGCATTTTTTTGTTGGGAGATTGGGAATGCATCCGAGTGTTAAAGGGACAGAAAGGCATACAGATGAATATTCAATAACGCACATTCTACATATTTCACTTCATAACCAAGAGGCTTAAATGAGAACCACTGCTTTGCCTTGTTTTGATCAGTTTGGTAATGACTTCTTCGGTTGATGCCCTAACTAAAGTCCAGTCTTTCCAGCAAGTCACGACTTCTTTTTGAATGCTACCAATCTACTGATGTTCCAGTGACGGGGAACAACCTGAGTTCTATGCCATCTTAACCCCAGCCCCTACTAACAGCACTGCAGAAGAAGCAGCAAGATACTTTGTAATAGATGATATAAAGTACTAGGGCATACCCTGGACCATCATCAGTGATAGGGACCCTAGGTTCACTGGGAGGTTTAGAACATAAGTGTTCAAACTCCTAGGATCCAAGCTCAACTTCTCCACGAGCTTCCACCTAAAGTATGAACTTCGTCCTTAGCACAGAACTCGTTCAACACTTCATCCATAGGGAAGTCTAGACTGGCCAATGGTATAAAGGTTCATTTATGAAGGAAAAGATTATACAGTAACTTGTTGAAAAATCAGGGGTGCATTTGCTATGCTGCTAATGACATGCTTGTAGACATGTAAGTGTAGCTTCAAATTGGAAAACTCTTAGGCATGGTAAAATGTGTATACTGTGTGGGATTATGGTAGCATTCTTACACTATGGTTAAAAATTCTTCAGAAACTTGAATGATGTGGATTTAGTAGAGTCAATCGTTAGAGTGTCTATACGAATATGGTACGAAAATCAAGGTGCATTGTTAGTGGACACCTACAGAAATATGCTGCAAATGATATGCCCGTAAACATGTCATGTAGAAAATTAGAAAAATCAGACATAATATAGTTGTGAAATACGAAATGTATATGACTGCTAAAGCATTCTCTCAATTATTGTTCAGACTTCAAACACATGATGGACTCTAAACTCAGCTTAGTTAATTGGGTTTACCAGGCGAGTCATGAGATGAAACAACAATTTTGCACAATGAAAAAAAGTTGAATGTAAAAAGGAAGAAGAAGAGAAGAAAACAGCTGAATCGATGAACTTGACCCAATCTTTTGTGAAATTGGCTTCTCTTCAAGTCAGGCAAATCAAACTCAGAATTTATTGTATTTTTTCTTTTTTTTTTTGAATATTGAGCTAATAGAGCAGACTTTTAACTTACAACAGATTCTACACAGCCGTCAAATGTGCACCAAGTCAGCCCCCATACGTAGAAACATCTTGCTGGAGTTATTACTTAAGGTAGATGCATTTGGTTGCACCACATAACATGGAATTTCATGATTAATAAGTCTAATTTGGTGCAAAATATCATGAAATTTCCTGATATTTGGTGCAACCAAACACACCCTTAGAGAACAATATTTATTACTTCTTGGTTACCGAAATAACATTAGAAACCGGCCTAGAAAGCCAATTGTAATGTGCTAGGTAGTCTGCATTTGATAGATTACTGCATGTTACCAGAATATTAGTGCCTAGTAGTTATTTGCTCCAGTTTTACTGCATTATTTTCTTGAGTTTAACAGCAGAATATGAAGAAATCAACCAAGCATTGCCTGCATTAGCACATCAGACTGATCACAGAATCAATGGTGAGTGGAAAGCATACTTGTGAACCATTTCCCTTGAGAGCTACGCACTCTGCCAAGCCCTCTAGGATACTTCTGAACCCGCCTTGTGATGCTGGAGCATCTTTTGGGACATCAACTGCTTCCGCACACTCAACGCCATCTTTATCACCAGTACAAAACATCATCAAAAGCTTTGGGCCTGCAATTCAATACAAAGCATAAAAAGGCAAGTAGGTGTATGGATAGCAAGCAGGTATAGATAAGAGTGATAATAATGAGAGATATTTGCCCAATATAGTTATAAATAACCAGAACGCAAGTCTCATTAAAATGCCCAGAACTCGGCCAATTGTTGGAATGTCGATATTTCACAATGCAAGATCAGTCATATCCAGAACTAAAGAAATCTCTTCTACCAGAAAACTTTGATCATATACTGAAAGATTCTGTTGCAGTAACGAAAGTCCTGTTTTACCCAATGTTCAAGAACTCGGAATCCAGTAGACCATCAGACTTGATTTCCAAGTTTGATTGACCAGATCAATGAGACCAATAATTGCGCTGGTTAGGAGTAAGTTGATACAAGTTGAAGGCTCTAAAAGAGCAAAGGGAAGGCCCAAAAGGACGTGGGTGGAGGTAGTAAGAAAAGACTTTGATGACTTATGGTCTAACTAAAGTTATGGCCCTTGATAGTGGAATGGCAGAAAAGGATTAGCTAACGCCAATTAGTTGGGATAAGGCTAAGATGATGATGATGATTTAGCCAGATCAATGAAAAACTTACTATCAAGAACACGGTTTAGACACATTGCAAGGAGCAGAATAAAATGAAGTTGATTGGCCATGTTCCCACTTGATCAGAAGATTTTCTGAACATCTGTTTTACCGAAAAACTCAGCCCCAATCCCAATTCTAGGTATGTTCTATGAGAAAAAAGACAGGAAAAAAAAAAACTGTTGTGAGGTAGTTTCGCAAATAAACAGCTACACAAGCTAGGCAAATCTCTCCCTGCCAATCCAGGACCATGTAGTCAATATCAAGTAGGCTCAATTGGTAAGCCTACACATCCTAAATCAGAAGGGGGGAAATCCAATGAGAAATGACCTACATACAATTCAATAGCAGGAAAAGAAGGCAGACAGCTTGCTTTTGCACGCATAAGCCAGCTTCCTTCCGCAGGAGCCTTGACAGATGTCCAAACAGTAGGATTGACCCAAACCTGTGGCAAAAAGGATTTCATCAGATTAGCAAAATATATATATGTGATTCACGGATGGATGCAAAAAAGGAAAGTTAAAAAAAAAAACAACAAAACTCCAGCAAGCTTACTTCACTCTTTCCGTATTTGGATTACTTCTCATTAGAATCAGGTTCATTATAAATGTTGCTTCCACTTGTATACATTCTTCTTTATTTCCCGCAATAATCTGTTGCATCGTTTCAACGAGCGCGATCCAATACACAGAAGAAATAGATGTGCTACCACAAGAACCCTCATTTCCCTTCTTGCTTAGATTTTTTGCATCAAAGGATATGGTCCCCGATGAAAGTAAACCTGTAAGGAATGCCTCATCCCGGCTCTCAGAAAATTGGATTCCAGTGTCCACCTTTTTCTTCTCTTCAAGAATGTTGGGATTTTGAGAATAAGTGATCACAACATTGTCCCTGAGCAGAGTACACTGAAAAAAATCATATTGAATTTCATAAGCATAAGCACTAAAAACAAACTGTATGGGAATAATTTACACATCTTCCCATTCATACATACTTTGTCCAATCTAAGGAACTGTGCAATTAGAGTTTAGGTAGATGACACCACAACAATACTTACATAATAAAATGAGAAAGACCCCATAATCATTAGTTTTATTGGGAAAAAATGGCATAAGGTATGTGGTCTAGCTTACTGCATAGCAAAACCTTTCACAGTGTGAAATGTCCAGAGGGAATGGAAACAGGATAACAAGCAGATTCTAGTGTGCATTTTGCACCCCATTTATATGGGGTGCAAGCACTAAACGACATGTTTTGATGATGCCTCGGTGATGTCACAAGCAAGGAATCCAAAAAGGGTCATGTAATGGCCTTCACATAACAGTGGCCATCATTATGCGTTACGGGGCCGTAACGGCCTTACGGAAAAATGGCCTGTAACAGTCCATTACGGGGCCAATACTGTTTTTTTGCCCCCCCCCCCCCCCCCCCCCCCCCCCCCCAATGCCCATTACAAGTCTTATGACCCATATCACAATGATAACGACAGTGACCGTTACAACCACCATTACCATTATTGAATACCGATCTTCTTCTTCATCTAAGCCTTATCCCAATTAATTGGGGTCGGCAATGATGTCACAAGAGGAATGACATCATCAAAACCCATCTTTAGCACTTGCACCCATATTTACACGGTGCAAGACACGCCAAAGTTGGCCTCTTGTAAAAACATGACACTAAACTCAGGTTCTAGCTTATCAGACCTTCGACATAAGATTGTATGGTGGAGAGGAAGTTGCAAGGATAAAGAAGGCATGACAAAACAACCATAAGATAGCATTTTGGGGGCAGACTCATCCTCAATATCAAAGAGAAAAGTGGTTGCTGCCTTGCTGGGAGTGAATGCACTGGGCACTGCCATTGCATGAAACAACACTTAGCCAAGACACACAAGGATGATGCAATGTGTAAGAGATGCCCAGAGTGCCAGAAAACTTTCAGAACCAAGGAAATGCATGCATTGCTCTGCGTTATAGCTATTGACCTCTGTGAAATCCACACAGTTATGTTGAAACTTGTTCCCTGGAAAGAGAGAGATTAGAACAATTTTCCAAAATCAGTTCCTTGCCCATAAAGACAAATGATGTAATTCCACAACGATCCAGTTGCCTTCCTTGGGACCTCTATGAATAATATCTTCCAACTTCTAGGTTAAGACCTCTATGAACAATAACTTCCAACTACTGGGTTAAGTTGACAGTTGACATGCGGCATAGATAAGGCAATAGTCAATGCCTCCTACCCTAGAGGAAGATCTAAAAATAACACCTCAGCTCCAGTTTCATCCTCCCCTTTCAGTCCTCTAAAACATTGTACAGAAAAACGGACATCAGAATATATGATAAATCAGCATCTTACAGATGGCCCTATTACCCAAAACAGATAGAAAATGGCTCTACGTTCAATCCCAGGTATGAGTCAGATGCACAATTAAAGAAGCTTTCCAAGTCAGCCATTCCACTCTATTACCCAAAACAAAACAAAGAAATTTTGAAAATGACAGACAAAAATAAGCAGCTGCAAACTCTACCTTCTATCAGGTCTTGTGTTGTAACTCAGTATGTGCTGCAAAATTACACGCAGTATACGAAGAGATCTATGAACAACAACAACCTGCACCAAGACAGAGCCAAGCATATAAACAGGAGAAGAAAAAAGCAGCCATTAGTATATGGACCACATATTATCCTTGAGAAAGTGAAAGGGATTTATCATAAATATATGCAACATGCTTGTTTTAAGGTAACAGTAATTTTACTATGAAGCAGAGAAAAGAAAAAAAAAATCAACAAAAACACGACAAAAAAGTATTGGCTGATGAAAAATTCTCTTCTCCAGTTCTTCCAAACAGAACTGAAACAACTCCCAAAAAGCAACAAACTCCTTTTTACAGCCTCCTTCAAAAGCATTAAGGCCCAATGCCAAATTAATCACCCTTCCCTTTGCTCTCTAATAGACTCCTTTCAGCAATTCCAATCTGTTGTTGAAAGTATTTTCTGCTGTGTTCCAGCTCGACAAAATTCACACAAGAAATGCCAACCTCCACAAGACCAACCTTCTCTTGCCACCACTACCTGCATTCTCAAGCTTACAGCAATGCTGCTATAAACACTAAGTAACGAAGTGATCCACAAGGTTGGCATTACTAAAGCACATGTTATGCCATTGATGATAATCTTCCTACTTCTCAAGTGGTTGACAATTAGAACCTTGTCTTTACCAACCAGCCGCACAAAATGCCAATTTTTTTAGGTTATAACGAGATTGCACTAAAACTTAAGGGAACAAAGTTCCCAGTAAAAATAGAAAGGCAAGACACCCCCACCTTGGCCAAACCGTGAACAGTAGAATTAGCATATCTACCAACATGGGCAGATGAAATGTTTAGCTTAGCAGATAGAGGTCTAATCTCATTGAAAAAAAAAGGAAAAATCCCAATGCCCAAGCCCCATTCCTTTAGCCCAATCTCATGATAACATTAGCAGAGTCGCCTTCTACAAGACATGCTTCCCTTGGAACTGGTTGTCAATGATTTTTACAACTTCCTAAAGAGCAAATGCTGAAAAATTAATAATAATAAGTAAAATAAGAAATAAAACCCACCCCACCCACACCAGATGGAATTAGACTTCCACAAGGCCCCATCAAAGTTGAATTTCCCATTTTCCAGCCAGAGTGGGAGCCAATTTAGCACCAGATCTATGACACGTGGGTGGGTGGGTGGGTGTGTGTGTGTGTGTGAGTGTGAGAGAGAGAGAGAGAGAGAGAGGTGATTGGAGATGTTGAGAGAGAGAGATGATGTGAGAAGTTAAGCTTAGTTTTAAGTAGTGGATTGGAGATGGGCATTTGAGTGGGGTGAACGGGAGCGATGGGAGTGTTGATGGGCCAGGTTTTGACCAGGTATAGGGGTACCCATACCCACACCCACCAACAGATACTACACCCATACCAATACTCAAGCCTAAAATGCGCACCCATACCCACACCAATCTAAGGTGTTGGTGTACCTATTAGGGTATCAGCTACCTATTTAGGATTTAGGATTTAAAAAACATACACCTGTCCAAATAAGGGCTCTCACTTATTTTACATATACAACATGGTGGACCCCACGTCCAATCCCACAACTCTTTACAAAGCCAGAAGGAGCAGTTACTTCCCCCCAAAAAAAGTAGAAAATCAGGGGGGGGGGCTGCCACTTTAGTAGGCACTATCCAAAAAGCCGCACACTTTCATCTATTTAAGATATTTTACAATTTTCCCTGTTTCTTCCTATTATTTAATTAAAAATCAAGTAGCATGTAGTGTAATTAAACAATATATTCAAAATCTCTTTGCTCAGAGCCTCGTCTCTTCTGGCTGCTGATATATCTATTGGTTCGTTTTATTTGCAGCATTCCATGTTACCATTTTGGTCATCGCTCTTAATGAATCTTGTTTTGTTTTGCTACGAGAAACAAATAAATGATGCACTCAAATAACAATACAAGGATGTGAAATGTGCACAGTGTGAAATTACAACTCACAAAACCACTCATTGTTCATTCTAGAAGTTCCAAACAACCTATTAGTCGCTCACATTTTCGAGAATACAGAGGTCAAGTAATGCTTCAAGCAACACATCCAATTGCAGCATCCCATAATTTATCTGTCAACACAAGAAAAATTACCAGTCAGTCCAATAAACTATACAAGCCAAGTCAAAAATGACCACACACTGCAACTCTTCTAAAACGAAATCACGATTTTATGAAAAAAATTGGCACTTCTTTTTGGACAGTAACAAAAGCTTTATTAAAACAGAACAAAAAGAGGAACAAGCAAGCAAAGCAGGAAGGGGGCTGATGGGAGCCAACCGTCAAAACTGCCAAACATCCAATGACAGCATAAAAACCCAATTCCCTGGGAGATCTTCCCTCTTACAAAGATTAAGCCCCACCACCAATAGAAAATGTAGCCCTTGGCCCTTGAGAGAACCACCATACTAGATTCAGTTTTATTATTGAATGTGCGGCTATGTCACTCTCTCCATAAGGACCAAAAACTGCAATAAAAGAAAAGCTCCATAAGATATTTTCCTTT
Organism: Liriodendron chinense; assembly: GCA_003013855.2. NCBI lineage: Eukaryota > Viridiplantae > Streptophyta > Magnoliopsida > Magnoliales > Magnoliaceae > Liriodendron > Liriodendron chinense. The sequence goes on along the minus strand of PVNU02000637.1, from coordinate 3,133,157 downwards.
TCGCCACCAATTCCCCCTTTCCAGGCAAGAATATGTTCTCCCATTGATGACTGATCCAGGCATCACTTGGTGCATACCAAAAACTACTAAGGATTTCACTCCAAATCTTAATTGCAAAATCACAATAGATAGAAAGACAATCAATCAGCTCAGCATCCTGGAGACAAAAGTTTTGGCACTTGGCTAATGGAGAAGACAACGCTGCCAACTGTAAGATGATCCTTATCTTCCTAATGACACTGTGAATGTAAGTGCATGACAGTGGTAGCCATGAAAGAAGTTGACCTCTAAACCAGTGTTCGCAGTATCGGTATCGCGTTACGTTTCGCACCCTTGGGATACAGATACATATTGCGTATCGGTGGGAAATATCGGTTGTATCGCGGAATGTATCGCACTTTTTGGGAAACATGGGGAAACATTGGGAAATTGATTGAATTTTTCAATGAAACTTCAGGGATTGTTAGAATGGACCTCAATACACACATTTAAATCATAATATGTAAAAAAAAAAGTCCACATAAAGGAGTTCCTTTGTAAAAGGATCCTAAGCTATGCGCTATCTGACTGAACTGATGCAACCATTATATAAATTGATACATTAGCCCCCCTACGCCCTTACAATGTTGATTTGGATCCATCATTACTCTCAATTTGGGAGGAATTGAAAATTTTCGAAGTTCCCCCAAATTGGGCCACATACACTTGAATCATGAAATTAGAGTATGTGAGAATTATTAGTATTTACTAAATAAGTTTTAATTTGATTTACAAGTGGATTGACAACTATTCCAAAAGAAATTTTTGAAAAAAATTCATAATTAATTAATTTTTAATTAATTAGTAATTAAAAAATTATTTAAATATTTTTTATTTTGGGGAAAAATGTTGCCGATCAATAGATCAGCACTCTTACATCATTGAAATGCTGTTTTGAATCCAACATTGCAAATAATTTGGGAGGAATTGAGAAATTTTGAAATTTCCCCAATTTCCCCCAAATCGGGCCACATACACTTGAATCATGAAATTGGAGTGTATGTGATGCATAATTACTAACATAATAACTATTATTCTGACTTACAAGTGGATTTACAACTGTTACAAAAAAAAAATCCGAAAAAATTTCATAATAGTATTTAATAATTAGTAATTAAATTATTAATATTTTATTTGGGGGAAAATGCTGCCAATCAATAGATCAGCCCCCCTACATCCTTAAAATGTTGTTTTCAATCCAACATTGTAGGTAATTTGGGAGGAATTGGGATATTTCAAATTTTCCCAAATTTCCCCCAAATTTGCCCCATATCTCAAATTTCGAAATCGAAGGTTAAAATACATGATTTTTCATGTAAAACATGAACAATTAAGTACTTCTAACTCATTTAAAACAAGTTGTAGTCGAATTTCACGAAAATAAAACGAGATTGGAAGAAAAAATCCTCACCGAGTTCAATAGTGGGCCACCTTTGGATTTCCTTCGAAAGCAACCGTATCCTTTGAGATTCTTGCAATGGAAGCTCCGTAATCTTTCCAAAATCAATTTAAGTAGGAGAAATTTGAGAAAAATTAGACCTGCAGACGTTTTTTCTCCCTAAAAACCCAAAAAAACCAAGTTTCTCCCACGTTCCAGACGGTCTGGACGATATCTGGACGATATCGTCCAGATATCGACGATATCTGAATCGTGCGCTGGAAACAGAACGATATCGAGCCGATATTTCGTGCGATATCGATACATTCTGCGATATTTCGTGCGATAACGATACATTCTGCGATATTTCGTGCGATACAAAGGAATCAGGCAGTTTTTTTGTTACTACCCTGCCGATATGTATCGGTGAGTACCGATATCGATAATATTGGCCGATATATCGGCCGATATTATCGATACTGCAAACACTGCTCTAAACCCCATAGTTGGGGCTAGAAATGATTGAGTCGTCTGGTTATAACTAGAATGCACATTAGTCCAGTGTAAAACATAAAATTACAATAGCATATCTGAATTATTGATGGATGCATGACCTGTCTGGTACACAACATTAACGAAATTCTATAATTTGGAAATGCACATATCAAACTCACTGAGATTTACTCCACTCGCATGCACACAGATGCAAACATGAGACCATTATGTTACAAAAGCTCAAAGCACTAGGATGATCCCAATTTATTTGACCAAACTAAACAATATTCTTCTCGCAATTTATCCGCATCAAAGCTATTGATGTCATGCCTATATTTTGTACAAGTCAACCAGACATCCTTAGCAACTTGGTTATCAAAATGGCCATTTATAGAGAGGATTTTTTATCTCAGTTGATCGAAGATATATAATCTCATTATTTTTCCAATTACCTTTGTCAATACATCTTGGAGACGAGAAACTTTTGCAGCTTCAACCGAATGAACAGACTGCATGCGATCATGCAAAGTCACATCAGAAAAGCTTTCATCTGCCAGACAGTCGAGAGTTATTTTTGAAGACATGCTCATGCACCTGAAAAGCACATAAAAATCTGATGCACAAGTCATAAGTAACTTGGAGACCAGATTTCTTTCTGATTGTTTGCCACTTGTAGAGTCCCAGATTGCTAACAACTTGTTTGAAAGATCATGCTGCGCAGGTAATTCATTCCTTATTGTAACATTGCAGTAATCCTTATCGAGGTCCGTTTGGATTCCTATGGCTTTAGTACACTTTGGCTGTGATGTCTCAGGGAAAATAATCTCCTGTGAGAAACAGCTCATCCCATTAATACAAACTCCTAAACCCAATAAATCAAAAGAAATATCTACTGTATGGGACGTGCTGTTGCATTTATAGCAATTTAGTGGAAGAATTACCGGAAATGGGCATCCATTAGAGGTGGTAGTATCTGCAAAAAATAAAAAAATAAAAACAAATGAAAGAAGACATGTCAGAAAAAAAAATAGAAACGTGAAATAGTAAGAAAATGAGAATATCTAACTTCAGGTGTGTTCAAATGCAATTCTCACCACTATCAATCAATATGCGACGCTTCAATTCAGATGCATCAGATAACCCATCCATCTGAATGTCTTTCCGTGTAGAATCATGTTCAAGACCATTCTTGGTATTACGGGATAATCGTTTTGATGTACCTTCTCTAGCCCATGGTCCAGAAATGGGAAACCTGGTGCCAACTTGATCAATAGAAGTGCTTGCCCTATGAAGTTGCAGGGTAGAAGCCTCATGCTCCCTGTTTGTATATAAGTAATGCTCAATCTCATGCATGAATTATCTTTAAAAAAAAAAAAAAAAACTCATGCATAAAGACATAGAGTCACTAAGCTAAGATCATGTCATAAAAATAAGATATCCCCTCATCACATTATATATAAGAATAAATACTCAAGCAAATCTAATTTATTTGTTTGTGTGAAACTTTGCGCCTAACAATTATCAGCCAAATTAACAACATCCAGGCATGCTAGTAAGATTTATAATACACCACACGCAGTGTTGAAGGAAATGCGGGCATGAAATGCAGACATGTTCACATGAAGCATATGCCCGTGTATATCAAGACCCGTTTAAGATAAACTTCATTTAGAACAAGAAAAACAATAAAAGACCAGGATTAATTTAATATATAGATGGAATGTAATTACCAACATGTTGAAATTACTCGGTACAAAATAATAGGAGAGGAAAAGGTAGTTGTTATGTTTAAACATAAGCCTTGGTAGTCTTGACGGGGGCGGGGGGAGGAGGGGGGAAAGAAACTATAAATAACTATGTTGCAATATAAAAAATTGTTTTTTTCCAAAAAATCCAGATTCAGCATACACAGACTCATGCATCTTCAAAAATAATGAATGTCATGAGAGGAAAGTGCAGTTTACTCACATGTTTGTTTTCTTCAGAGAGTGTATCTCGGCATCTTTAGTTTCCAGCTGCAAAAAAGCACATTTAAGTTGTTCATCCTTCTTGTCCCTGTCCTTTTTAAGCTCCGTGCATTCATGTTCCTGCCAAAGAAATCAAAACAAGCTTAAGAATACAGGTCCAAAGAAATCTATTTCAAAATGTAATCAGATCTCAACTCTGGCCACAAATTTTATCATGAATCCTAACAATCTGACAACTTATGGTTTAACTGAGGATATGGTACTTGATAGAATGGGATGGTGGAGCAGGATTCATGTAGCTGAACCAATTAGTTGGGATAAGGCTTAGATGATGATGATGACAACGATATTGATTTTCCCATATAGGTTTGCATTTTCTAAATATAATATATTCAATTATCAATACCAGCAGTTCATGAAAAATGAATGTTAGTATAGTTATTTAGATAATGATATAAGCAGTCCAATCGAAATTCGGCAATTTATTTTACTTTTGCATATAAAATGTGGAAACATACCAGGTGATTAAGTTGCTTAGAGACACGTCCCAACTCCCTCTGTAATTGAAAGAGAAAAGTTAGATGTCAAACTCAACCTACTTCAAGATTCATCATACATCAAAAATAAAATAAAATTAAATCAAAGTCAAGCTGCATCTGGATTCCCATGAAGTGGGATTTAAGGAATTTTAACGGCCCCCAAATTACTCCAATGGCTTGTTTCGGATCAAACCTGAAACATTCCAGATATTGATTTTGAACGAAAGGATAGGAAAATGGATCCTTCTTCAGGATATTCTCAAAATTCCTGCTCCTCCAAACACATCCAAGAATGGAAGCCCATCTGTTCTTTGAAAATACCCATTTCAGTAAAAATGTGGAATACATCCAGAGGACTTCTAAATATTGAGATCAACCTGCTTCCAGAATCTGGATGCTGGTGAGTTCAAAATTTTATCCAGACAGGACTTCACTTGCGACATATAAGTGCTTCCAACAAGATGAAGCCCGCTTCGACCAGACTGTCCACACCTTTAGATCACGGGAACTTCACCATACATGTAGCCTACCCCCAGCATTTAATGGGTCCCCTGGTATGAATGACCAAAAGTGCATAGATTGGACCAATCAGACAATCCTGACCATCCAATTAATGGATTTTTCCTTGTTGAGTGTGGATCAAACCTTAGCTTCAAATTAGATGAGGCCCACGGATCCTCCAATAGGCAGGATTTCCCACCTTGAACCATATGCGGCGGAGCACACCAGGCAATCCATTCCATGTTCAAGAATGGGCCTCTTCGTCCCAGTGATACTACTTGATAATACTTTGTGAATTGGCTTTGAACAATACATGATGTTCCAGGGATCAAATGGCATCTTTGGTCCATCCACAAAAAGAATAAGTCGGCCCCACCTTTCATTGATCAAGAATCTTGATGTAGAGGGCACCATTTTGAACAGTTCCTGCTCCAAACAACCCATCATTTTGGAAAAATCTCAAGCCAAGAATCAAATTCTTTGCCTAATCCGGCCAGTTACAGGCCCCAATTGGGCAGTTAAGATCATAACCCGGCCAGTTATGAGCTCACCAGATCAACATCCCTGAATACTGAACCAAGGGCCCCACCTATACAATTTGACCATTCGTTCTGTTGTAACAAGGCAGGCTACAGTGATAGTTCACAGTCACTTTTTAAATGATGGTGGATTATCAACCGTGCAAATGGCGTGCATTTAATCATCCAAATGATATACGCCCCATCATGGATGGAACAAAGCCGAAAACTGCACTGCTCGGACGACCTCAAACATCTGATTCCACTCATTGAATTTGGACAGCCACCAATTGGATGGTCAAGATCGTCCGGTCGGGTATGATTCACAGCCTGCTCTCCATCCACGAGGAAGCCAGCAGTTAGGACGGCGTGGATTGACATCAATGCATGCAATGTGTACTGTGGATGAATCAGCGTCATTTAAAAAAAATAAAAAATAAAAATAGCATCTTCTGCCTAACAGAATATTCTGGATTTTCCACTTTCCCAAACGGAAACAGAAACCCTAACCTTCAACCGCTCAATCTCCTTCCCCTTCTCCTTCCCGCCTGCCGCCTGGCGGCCCGTTCCCGCCCTCGCGGCTGGCTGCCACTGCTCGACCACCTCGCAGTCCATTTCGGGGAAGGAATCGGATTCGGGTCTCTCCGGAAACCTCTGCGACAGCTCTCGGGGAGGCGAGAAGCTGACGTCATCCCAAGCGCTATCGTGCGCATGGGGGTGGGAGGGAGGAATGGCGGGAGTGGCTTGCGTGGTGTTTCTTGTGGAGATGACTTCTTCCTCGAGGCGAATCGCCTGGTCCAGGAATTTCTCGTCCCATTCGTCGAAACCCTCGAAGCTCATTTTTTAGGGTCTGTTCGTGTCAGGAGGAGGGGGGAATATTTCAAGAAAAATGGGGGGTTTGAGACTGATAGATTTGGGGAAGAAGAGGGAACTGGTGTGTGGGTTTTTAAATTCGACTGGGTTTTTTTTTTCACGGAATGATGCCTCGATACGCACCCCATCATCAAGCGCTATATACAACGCACAGCAAGTGTCGTCTTGGCATACGTGTGTAGGATCCGATACGTTCATAAGGTAGTTGTTAGGCTGAATTTTCATTTTATCAAAACTAAGGCTGGTGCGTCGAAAGTGTAGGCCATCCATCTATGAAAAAATGGAAGGCTAGAAAATGAGAACTCAAGCTCTGCATTGCAGGCTCATGTGTCGCTCATCTGGTCAGTTGGCCAGCCTTATTTTATGATCAACACAAGGAGTGTGGGACCCGTCTGATGAACGTCCTGGATTAGGTATACGTGTCCCTTTTTTGCACGTGTGGGGGTGCTTTGTCTTGCGGTTGAAGATGGGAATCTGAAATCAGCACTCCTCATCTCGGACGATCGGCATTCTCTACAACGCCAGTTTTATGCGGCGCGTGAAACACTCTTATCTACGTGGGGTCCAATATGTTGTGTATGAAAAATCCACTCCGTACATCAGTTTGTATCTGTGATTTCAGTACATAGTGAAAAAAAATTAGCTAGACCCACATCTCAGGTGGGCCATACCATAGGGAACGATAGAGATGGGATGTCAACCATAGCTTGACTGTGATGTTTACCTTTCATCAAAACCGTGTAAATCACGATTTTTAAGTCGAGATACAAAATTGGGCCTGATCCATAACTCACCCTGGTAAGTTGGTAACACTGTATGAAGTTAGAGATTTTAGAAGCAAGCTTACATTGTTCCAATTTCTGTGGCTTATCAGAATTTAATACTGTGATTATTATTTTTATTTACGGTTAAAATAATTATTCTAAATTTATGAACGGAGTGGATTCACATATAAAACAAAGTGGGCCACACACATCTTGGGTGTTGTACGCGCTGCGGGAAACAGATGTGGTAGACGATTCTGGTGAAGTCCGTGTCGCTGCGGCGAAGGGAAGAGTGGGGGGGACTAAGAAATGCTGTGTAGTCGCTCGAATGAGGTGTACAGGGGCTTCGCGGCACGTGTGGGGACAAGTTATACGTGTATCCGGTCCATTCATCAGGTGCGAATCGATGTTATCATGATCTTTTTTAAAACCAACCGTTCATTTTTTTTCATACGACCCCGCCTGATGACCTGTTCAGCCTGATTTCTGTTTTAGGGCCATATCGCGGTACGTCCTACTTAAATGAATGGACTGGATCTGTAGCCTGCGTTGGCACATAGTTGGTTATCGACTGATTTTTTTTGTCACGTGTGCGCCGGCGTGTCAGGATTGGCAGTGGGGCTCGATTCCAACATAACAACTTTTGCCTCTGAACACGTGGCCAGCAGATGCATGCCACCTGTTCACCGACGTGCAAGAAAATTATCTAAAACAATAAATGTGATTACCATAGCGTCGGGGTTCGTCCTCGTACTTGCCATCCTAAGTAACTACTTTTCATATAAATAAGAAACGATTACTTACAGTCGGCTATATCAACCACAAATTATTGCTTCTAAAAGATAGTTATAATTGTTTTTATTGAAATATTGTAGTTCATGTAAGCATTGATTACAGCTGAAGATTATTACTCCTCTGGGATAAATGATTACACTAAGGATAAGCTGGATATAAATTTGATTTGATTGAGTTAATATTAGATGCTTTATTATGTTGATTTTCTTCTGTATTTATTAGTTTTCTCGGAGAATATGTCTCTAGATCCTCTCTTTACTCATCTGATTGTCGTGAGTGTTTAGTATCCTTATATTCTTTTGTACTCATCCGTTATTATGACTGTTTAGTATTCTGAATTCTTCATCTTCTTTAATTATTTGCATACCTTGCTTGGCCACTGCACCTGGCTCGACCGCTCTACCTTACTTGGCCACGGCAACTTAGTCAGCCACCGCACCTTATTCAGCCACTGCACCTTGCTCGGCCACCATCCCAATTCCCAGCAAAAGTTTTGCACACTTCTTATATAATGAACTCTCTTCTTGATTCTGATTGGTTCATCCAGGAATGGATAAAAACAGGATTTAACATTGCCCCTTATGTCCCTTCGTCTTTGGTAAGAAGGTAAGTGTGATGTTGACTCATTGTTCGGTGTAATGAATATGACTATTTGGTCGGGCGTAAACATTAAATTTGACCGTCTTAGTCGAACTTGGTCATGTTGATCGAAAAAACATCAAAGTTAGCCTTTTTGTTTGAACTCAGGCCAAAAAAAAAAAACATCAAAGTCACCCATTTCAGTCGAATTCAATCATCTTGGTCCAAAAACATCAATTTTGACCATTTTTGTTGGATTCACCCATCTTGGTCGGAAAACATCAATTTTGGATGTGGTAATGGTCAATCCATTCAAGATAAGATGGTAAATCGAAGTAGCAATCATGTGGATAAAAACTTGCCTTCTCGTTTCTTGGACCAACTTCATGATTTGGTCGTAATCCATATTGTGTGGTTCTGACATTGGTAGTGGTTCTGGACCTATATGATTTTGTCCTTCATGGAATTCCGAATTCTCAGTGGAAGGTTGCCGCATAGGTATTCCCTGATTTCTTCCTTCATGAATATTTTTTTTTAACTTCCTGCTCTAGTAGTGTATTTCTTGGACGGGAGCCAAATGAACATTACGCAACTACGGTGGAGACACTAGCGGTATTGGCGCTAAATTTCTCACAACGTTAACCTCAACATTTGACTGAGGCATTGTTCGCGTTATTTCATTCATGATAGCCATCAATTAGTTTAAATGCTCGATCTATGTGGCCATCCATCTATTGAAGCTTTCAATTTGAGCTCAGAATTGTTTAGCTTGAGCAAGTGACAACTTATCTTAAGCTATTCCCTGATTTGTAATATGTTGGATCCCCATTTGCATATCACATAATACCACTACTATTGTCTTGAGAAGGTTGTTATGAGACGTTGATGGCCTATTAGAAGGATCAGTCGTTGGATGTTGCAGGTTCATTCATTCCAGCATCTCGGTTCCCTACAACTCATATATATATATTTTTTTTTACATTGGTACAAGTAACTTGATCAGGTGTCCCACTCGACTGTGCAAAAAAGTATTAATACTTAATTGGTTATCGACTTACTTTTTTGTCACGTGCATGTGCAGGGTGTGCCGGAATCGACTATGCGACTCAATTCCAACCTAACAACTTTGACCCCAAGCATCAAGATAAGTTGAATATTCAATCACTCGTAAGATGCTTATCTAAAACGATCAGATGATTATCAAAGGGTGGGGTTCATCCTGATCAAATGGGCTACGTCTTACCTTCCTTAAGAAATGACTTTTCAGATAAATAAGAAGGAACTACTTATAGTCGGTCATGAGGAACATCAACTGCAAAACATTTATTCCAAAAGATAACTGTTTATAGTTGAGATAGTGCTGTCGAGTATATGAGTGTAGACTTCGATTACAACTAAAGATTATCACTAGTCTTATATAAACTGGTTATGCTAAGAATAAGCAAAGAGATAAGTTTGGCTTGGCTTAGTTGGTGCGAGACACCTTATTTTATTGATTTCCTTTACTATTTATAGACTTTCCTAGAAAATATAAGTCTCTAGATGCCCCTCTTTACTCATCCGTTATTGTGACTGTTCAGTGTCCCTGGATAATTTTTTACTCATCTGTGTTAAAATTGAAAATATTACAAGGATATTTTCTATTTATTGTTGCTTCGGAGTTCTAAGTATTGAGAACATTCATAGACTAACCACAAGCATTCACAAGAGTACACATAAAGAGATGGTATCACAAGGCAGGTTTTATTCCAGAGATTCTGAGATCTTGTACATTCCAAGCTGTGATTTGGCACAAGCCCTTAATTATATCAATGGATGATCACTCTTGATTAAAAGGAAAAAGCAAATGTATGCACGCGTCATAGATAAATTAAATAAAGTAAATAAGAAAGTATAAATATAAATCATGCACACCACAGAGAACACATAAATTTTTATGTGGAAACCCTTGCAGGAGAGAATCATGACGAGAAATCTCCATTATGAATGATAGTTATATAATAAATAGAGTATTAAAAAAAAGACCTAGATATATCGAGCAGGTGACTTAGTTATCAAAGACTATGGTCTTTGACTTCGTGGCCATAGAGACCGATGTATTTTTGTTATTGACTAAATTATCTTTTGGACAAGTCGGACGTCTATGTCCCATGTTTTGTCGAAAATATAGACCTGAGACTGTCAGAGTTCTTAACCGAGGGGAACGACTTTGGGCCCACGCTCGTCATTTTGAACGGGTGACCTCAAAAAGACCGATTCACAGTTGTATGTACCTGAACAACCCAACTGACGAATGTCATTTTAGATGGGTAGGACATCGACTGGTTTTGAGATAGCAGTCCATAGTAAGTATTGTGTGATACTTTGGAACTCCTCGATATTGTTTCTAGTGGTGATCATAATCCTGTTTGTCTAATTTGGGCCTTGATTCGGGCTATATTTTAATAGTGCATGAAATAATGGTGCATTTGTATAGTTTTGGATGCTAGCGGTCTCTTTTTGAAAACCTCTTGTGTTCATCGTACTGAATCAGATTGACCTCTAAAAGGCTTCTTTTTCTACTATTGGTTGTCTCGGGATGACCGTTCAGCTGTATTACATCTTCAAAATACTTATATTGCGTAAAGTCAGTCAAAATGGGGTCCGATGCACCCGAAAAAGTAAGTATGAATTTGCTGAATTTAAGGGTGCGCTCCCGTAATTTTACAGTGCGCTGGCACTATTCGTGCTAAAAAATAAATAAGTTCAGAATTTGTTGAATTTAACGGTGCACTATCATAAGTTTATAGGTACGCTGGACTGTTATTGCTAAAAAATAACAAGTTCGAAATTTGCTGAATTTAACGGTGCGCTACTGTAATTTTACGATGAGCTAGATTGTTTCATGCTGAAAAATAACAAGTCCAAAATTTGTGAAATTTAACAGGTGCACTAGCCTATTTTGGTGATGCACCAGACTGTTCATGCTGAAAAATAACAAGTCTGAAATTTATAGAATTTAACGGTGCGCTAGCCTATTTTTGCGATTCACCTAGCTGTTCATGTTGAAAAATGGCAAGTCTAGAATGTGGAATTTAATGGTGCGCTAGCTTATTTGGCCGGTGCGCTTAAGTATTCATGCTGAAAAATAACAAGTCTATAATTTCTGGAATTTAACGGCGCACTTTCGAAATTTAACGGTGTGCCAGCGTGCTTAGGTAATTTCGAAAAGTCTCGAGATTTGTGAGTTTCAGACCGGAACTTCGGTGATCGAAAATGGATTACGACGAGGGATTCCGGTGATGATCTCAAATACCCAGCGGACAAAGGCTCTCTTGCTCTATCTGAATCGTATGAATGAACACTAGGGGGTATTTATACCTAAAAAATCTTGGAGGGTGGACCAATCAACGAGCGTCATGTGGAGTGCACCTTGAAATTCGCCTGAAACAGGTAGAGCACACCCTAAAAATGAGCCAACACACCCCTAAATTATGAGAAAATAAGTTTAGAAAAATCTTGTATTTTGACGGTGCGATGGTGCATTTTGACGATGCGCTGGAGCTATTCATCAATGCAGATTTTGTGAAGTTTAATTCGTGGATTTTAAGGGTGCGCCAGTCTTGTTTTGCTAAAAAAAATGCCTGAATATTACAATGCGCTACTACTATTTTATGGGTGCGCTCCTATAGTTTTTTATGGTGCGCTGGTGGACTATGTTTTCTACTGATTCTTCAAATTTTTTATCTGTGGGACCCGCTTAATGATGTGTATTCATGCGCCCTTTTTAGTGATCCATGCTTCTGTCCACGACTTAGTTTTAATGTGATTTGATCATCATGTGAGGTGAGGTTCACCAAAAGTTAAGTTTTATACCTAAATGAGTGTTGGTGCACTAAAAAATTCAACCTGGATTTTTTGGTGCGCCGGTTGAATTTAACGGTGCGCTGGCACTATAATACACTCACATTTTCTTTGGATTTTTAATTGTTTGTGGTCTTTTTGGCCCAATTATAATGGTGTGTTAGGGTTGTTTACCATGAAATTTTATTTTGATAGGGTCAACATTTTGGGACCTCAACAATCTGCTACTATTACTATCCAGTATCCCTAGATTCTTCTTCTTCAATCGTTTACATACCTTGCTTAGCTATTACTCCTTGCTCGACCACCGCACCTTACTCGACCGCTCCACCATGCTCGACCACCGCACCTTGCTCGAGCGCTCCATCTTGCTCGGGCACTGCACCTTGTTCGACCACCACCTCGCTCAGTCACCATCCCAGAAGAAGATGTTCTGTACTTCTTGTATAATGACCTTTGTCTCTTACTGATTGGTTCATCTGAAAACAACAAAAAATAAGGTTTAACATTGCCCCCATGTCACTTTGCCTTTTGTTGAAAACGTGAGCGTAACATTGACTCGTCGTTTGGCATAATGAATGTGACTACTTGGCTGGGCGAAAACACCAAAATTGACCTTTTTGGTCGAACTTGACAATGTTGGTTGAAAAAAACATCAAAGTTGGCTATTTCGATCGAATTCGACCATTTTGGTTGGAAAACATCAAAATTGGCCATTTTGGTCGAACTTGGCCATCTTTGTCGAAAAATATTAATTTTGATGGTTGCAATGGAAACTATCGATCAATCCTTTCAGGATACGACTTATGGTAGACTGAAGTAGTAGTAATGTGACCGAAAACTTGACCTACCACCTCCTAGACCAACTACATGATTTGGTCACGATCCAAGGTGGTGTGGTTCTAGCACTGGTGGTAGTTCGGACCTATATGATTTTGTCCTTCATGAAATGGCGGATTCATAGGGTAATGTTGCCCTATAGGTATTCTCTAATTTCTTCCTCCATGAATGAAATTCTTGGCTTCTCGCTCTGGCTGCCTAAACTAAACAAGCATAGAAACATCTCGTATTTTATGGACTGGAGTCGGATAAATGTTGTGCAGCCATGGTAGAGATATTGGCGTTAAATTTCCCACATCGCTAACCTTAATATTTTGCTAATGTGTTTTTATCATTATTTCATTGACGACAGCCATCAACTGGTTTAAATGCTCGATTTGTGTGGCCATCCATCTATTGAAGCTTTAAATTTGAGCTTGGGATTGCTCAGCTTGAGCGTGTGACAACTTGGCTTGAATCCTTCCCTGATTTGTAATATGTTGTATCCCCATTTGTATATCACACAATCCTATTGCCATTATCTTGAGAGGTTATTCTGAAATGTTGCTACCCTATTGGAGGGATCGGTCGTCAAATGTTGCAGGTTTATTCGTTCTAGCAGCTCGGTTTCTCCTACGACACGTATTTTGAATTTTTCATTACACTGGTATAAACACCTTGATCCCTTGATCATGTGTCCCATCGGACGTGCAAAAAATTGTTAGCACTCAGTTAGTTATTGGCTCAATTTTTTGCCATGTGCGTGTGTGCGGGCATGCTAGAATCGATTGTGTGTCTCGATTCCAAATGAACAACTTTGACCTCGAGCGTCAAGACAAGCAGATATGTCATGTTTGACCATATATGAACAAGATCTGAGTAGATCGATCGTCTATTCACCCACTTGCAAGATGCTTATCTAAAATGATTAGGCGATTATCGGAGGGTGGGGTTAGTCCTCTTCAATTGGGTCATGCATTGCCTTCCATAAGAAAAAGACTTTTCAAATAAATAAGGGCTTACTTACAATCAGCGATGAGAAACATCAACTGCAAAATGTTTCTTCTAAAAAATATTTTTTGTATTAAGATAGTGTTGTCCAGTGTATGAGCACAAACAACGAAAGATTATCACTACTTTGAGATAACTAATTACACTAAGGATAAACTAAGAGATAAATTTGATTTGGTTTGGTTGGCATGAGACGCCTTATTTTGTTGATTTCCTTTACTATTTATAAGATTTCATGAATAAAATAAGTCTCTAGATGTCCTTCTTTACTCATCACTAATGGTTCAATATCTTTAAACTTTTTTCACTCATGTATTATTGTGATTGTTTAGTATCTCTGAACTCTTCCTCTTCTCTAACTACTTGCAAATCTTGCTCAACCATCACCCCTCGTAGGACCACCGCCTCTCTCGGCCACCATCCCAGCAGAAGTGTTGTACACTTCTTGTATAATGACCTTTGTATCTTCCTAGTGATTCGACTATTGGTTCCGTGGATGGAAATGGTTTCGTCCACTCCGACCACTCCGACCACAGAATCATGAAGCTCACTTGTAAGACTTAAGGATTGGTGGAATTAGATTATGATGTGTGGCTGCAGTTTATACATAGTACATACTGCCATGCTTGGTTGTTCCACGACTTATGCTGTCATAGCTGGTAATAGGGCTGAAAGTCGGGCGGATTGGGTCGGGTTGGTGCTCAACTCTAACCCAACCCAAGGTTCTTATACCTTAACCCTAACCCAACCCAACCCAACCCAACCCAACTCAACCCAACCTCGTGTTGGGAATTCTCTACCCAAGCCCAACCCAAGCGGGTTCGGTCGGGTTGATCAGGTTGGTCGGGTTGATACATGCTAATATTTTTGTTATTACATTAGTCTATTATGTCCATACATGCCTTATTTCTTGTACCTATGGCTTTATTAATTATATATGTAGTTGTTTATCTAAAGAACTTCACTTTTTTCTAAATTAATAAGTTAAAATATAAGATAACTACTCTTTTAATATTCAAGCATTTCAAATTCAAGCATATTAAAATTCAAACATTATAAGTTTACTTACTAAAGTAATATAAACTAATAAGTTTATTTAACTAAAGTATAATAAAATTATAAGTAACTTATATATAGATCAGGTTCGGGTTAGGTTGGGCATCCCGAGACCCCAACCCAAGCCCGACCCAAACTACATCGTGTTGGTGTTTTCATAGCCCAAGCTCGAGATCGAGTTCGATACTTCCTGCTCAAGCCCAACCCAACGTCGGGTCGATCACAGGTCAGTCGGGTTGAACCCGCCCAACTTTCAACCCTAGTTAGTAATAACCTGTGGAACATGTCCATCAGAGGAGCGGATTAGGTGAGACCCTGGATCCATCGAGGTGGGTGGGACCCCTGATTGTGGGGCTGACAATGATATATGTATCTTAAATCCACACTATTAAACCACTTTGAAAGCTCATTTTAGGCTATGGTACAAAAAATGAAGCTGACTCAAATCTTAGGTGGACCACACCACAAAAATAGTTGTGATTGAATCTCTACCATTAAAAACTTCATAGATTCCACCGGAATGTTTATTTACCATCCAACCTGTTAATAAAGCCACAAACACCTAGATGAAGAGAACACATAAATATCATATTGATTTAAAGCTTTTGTGGCCCACATAAAGTTTTTAATGGTCAATCACCACTGTTTCTTGTACTAAGGCCCATATAAGATTTGGAATTGCTTCATTTATTGGATCATGCGCTAAAATGAACTTTCAATATGGATGGATGGCATGGATGTAGTCACATACATCACAGTAGCCCCACAGTCAGGGGTCCCACCCACCTCGGTGGATTCGGGGTCTCACTTAATCCACTCTCGTCGATCACATGTGAGTGGACGCGGATTAGGTACTACCTCCACCCATCCCTAGCTAGGATGTAACATGGGCTTTGGGTTGCCACGATGATGTATGGTTTTTATCCATGCTGTCCACCCATTTGTCCATGTCATTTAAGTGCACAAAATCCAAAAAAGAGGCGGTTCCAATGTAGACCACACAATCGGGATTAAACGTCTACCATTGAAAACTAATGGGGGCACAACATTTTTGGATTAAGCTGATATTTGTGTTTTCCCTTCATCCAGGCTCGCGTGACCTTAGAACAGGTTGAGGCATAAGTAACTTAAGTAACTTACTATCCAAATGCTCCCTTAGGGCCTGTTTGGATTGTAAGTTACTTAAGACAAGTAACTTATCTTGGTTTCTACTCATTAAGCAGATAAGTATGTTTGGCAAACAACATACTTATTAGCTAAAAAGTAGATAAGCATGATTGGTTCTCAACATTAATAAGTAGTTTTTCTATTTTTTTTCCTTTTTATTTTAAGAAACAATTCATGTATTCTACACCGACTGGACCGGCAAGGTATGTCACTTTCTTTTAAGAAACAATGCTTGTTAAACATCTCACGATTATTTGGAAATCATTATCATCATCTAATCCTTATCCGAATTAATTGTGGTCGACTATAATAATTCTATTCCCTAATTCCATTATATCAAAGACCATATCTTCAATTAAGCCACAAAGCAGGTCTTTTCTTACCACCCTATCATGTCCTTTTGCAGGGCTTAAAAGTACATACGCAATGATGCCTCATATGAGAGGAACAATCAATCTATGTTGGCGGTGTGATGAAAAAAGCATGTTAAACATCTATCATTATTTTGAGACAAGGTTCTTACATACATTGGACGTTTTGTTTTTTAACCTATCATTGTTACATTTTCTTTTTAACAACACCCATCATCTTCTTCTTCTTCTTCTATGGAGGATGTGATTTCATTTAGTTAATAATGATCACCCAAATGCTTACTCATTGATTAGAGTTAGGGAACTGTGAGAGCTCATCTCATTTTATATAATTGCAATTATGTATTAGAAATCGTACCCTTTAAAAATTGGATCTCTAGCATATAATCATTGATTAACTAAAATGAGATGAAGTCCTTTTTAACTGTCGCCCTAATAGCTCCTATGGCAATTCACAAAAGAGAGATTGAAGGGGTGATTGTCATAGATGTGCCAACGTTCAGCAAATGTGCGACACAGCCATATTCCTGATAGGGCTCTATGTGAACTTGAGCCAATCATCCTATTAGTAGAAAACAAATTCCATTTCTGCACATATTCCATGTATCCAAACACGCCGAGTTATCTCCTTAATTTATTATTATCATCATCATTTTTTTTTAAGTTAGTTATGCAACGCACCCACCATGTTAGCTAGGCAATGCATCCACTTGGTTAGTCACATGATTAGTCACATGATGCACCCACCCACCATGTTAGCTAGGCAATGCATCCACTTGGTTAGTCACATGATGCACCCACCCACCAGTGGGGTTAGTGTGTCTCCTTAGCCCTTGAGCCTGAGACCTGCTGTTAAAATGCCTAGGCATCTTCCAGCTGGGCTAGCAGGCGAGATATCTCCTTAATCGCTTTGTAACTGAAAGAGGTAAGTTTGAATGTCAAAATAAACCTTCTTTGAGATTCAAAATCAGCTGCATTTCGGAACCCTCTTCCGCCAGACTGTGCACACTCTTAGGTCGTGACCTTCACCATACATGTAGCTTATACCCATCAATTACAACCGTGCATTTGGTGGTTCCATTATGAATAGGTCAACTTGCATAGATTGCCCCAATTGGACGATCCTAACCATCAAATGAATAGATTTTTTTTTTATTGAGTGTGGCCTCTGACCATGGTGGGTCACATAAGATCATTCAGTAGACAGACTTCCCACCCCGATCCACATGGAGTAGACTAAGCCACGGAAATCATTTTCATGTTCAAGAATGGACCTCATTTAAACTGGGCCACGCAATGCAGCTTGGCAGTACTTTATGAGCTAGCTTTGAACAACATATGTCGTTCCACCACTGATAAAAATGTCACTTTTAGGCCGGCCAGAAAAAGTACAAGTGGGCCCACCTTTCCTTGATCCAGAGTCTTGATATAGTGGGCACCATAACGTGTGCAACTCCAATAGGACGCGCAAAGCGTCCATGCTGATCTGTGGAGGGGCCCACCATGATGTATCTGTTTATCCACTGACGTCCATCTTTTTTCTAAGATCATTTTAAGGCACGAGGCCAAAATTGAGGCAGATCCAATGCACAGGTGGACCACACCGAGCTTGGTTGCATTAAATGCATAAATCATTAAATGTAAGTTGCATTAAAGGCAAGAGTATCTCTAGTATTTTCCACATGAGGGTTGGATCTTCCTCCTTTTTTGCCTTATGCCTTAAAATGAACTTCGAAAAAGGATATACGTTGCGGATAAATAGATACATCATGGTGGGCCCCTCAGCAGGGACGCTTTGTATCCATACTAAGGAAGGACGCAATCCTCGCCCACTCCAATCAACTCCCCCACTGCACCAACATTGGCATACTCAATATAAGAAGTCTGTTGGGAATGTTCATTGGTGGGCCCAGGGACGTTGAACGTCGATGCTATCTCATGTTAAACTCTCCGTCCATCTTTCTCATATTAGCATGGCCTCACAATGATTGAGTCGGCCTGCCTTTTAGTCTAACGTAATTGTCATGCGTCGAAATCCGGTGGACAACACATACGAGTTAAGTGGAGATCGATGGTTATCAAATCTTTTTTCAACCGTCCATATATACCTACAGGCCCAAATCATCTATAGGTGAGATCCACTTAGTAGTCCCCTAGAAGTGGGCCCCACAAGCCCAAATCCAATAACATGGCATGATCTAACCCATTATATGTCCCAGGTGCCCCAGCTGTGAATCAAAAGTGAGGAACTTATGGTAGTTGCTTGCATATGAAGCTGCGTGAACGAACCGCAACGCATGATTTGTGAAATTCTGCACGTTAGATGCACCACATGAACATTCTGCTGGTACGCATGTATATTATTCAATTCCAGCTGGTGGATGGCATGACCTAGGTCGTCGATGGATCCAACTCGATCCATCGGAAGATCCTAACACCAAAATTCATAGCATGCACGGTAGGACTGTACCACGACCCAACTAGTGTAAACCACTGGACCCACCATAGATGGGGCATCTGAAGATCCACCAGACAATCATAACAACTTGCTAATGGATTCTCCATCTGGACCATTAAATATTTTAAATTTCAACCATCCATTTGTTAGCCACCTATGGGACGGTTACGATGATTCTTGTTTGCTCAATTCAATGAAAATGGGTGTAAATAATTCTTCAATATGATATTTGGACTACGACTTATCTACATTAAACCCCACCGCCTCAATGCTTTGGATTGGAGCACGTGTACGTTACACTTGCTGCATACGGTGTTGATACTCTGGCGGAGTATCAAAACTTTATTAGCAGATTAAATTATTGACCGTTAGATTCGATGCCGTGAGGGTCACGCACGGCACATCATGTTACCAGCGTGCAATTCCAGACGAATAAACCATCGAGAGACTCTTTGATACTCCAGTTAAGGGTGATAGACGATACGCAGGCACATGGAAGTTACTTAGAAGCTGCATGCTCGACATACACTTCCTTCAAATTAAACTGTCCAAATCATGGGCCCAGTTTAGATGTACCATGAAAGAAAAAATATGCTACTTTGGTTACTTGATTTTTGGGGATTGGTGGGGCCTTTATTGTACGGTTAAAAAAATTCCAATTGTCCTTCTTCAACAAAGAAGATTTCACAAGACATAGGTGGAAATGGCTCAGCCAATTCGATTTTGGGAAGATAACAGCGACAGCGGGCTTCACAATCTAGCCCATTTAACTTAGTTAATGCATGCCACATGTACAATTTCAGATCGATTGTGTATCAAAAGGCATAGACTGGCGGAGTATCAAATAAATCTCCGAAGCTACTGAAGGGAATGGACGCGGATTTCCTGCGAAAGCCTTTTGCTGGAAGTTACTGCGCGCGTTGAACCTAGGCGGGGCCTACTGTGATTTTTGTGAGAAATCCACCCCGTCCATCTGTTTTGTGACCTTATTTTAGGATATTATACCAAAAATGAGCCGGATCCAAGACTCAACTGGGCTGAAAACGTGAGGATTAAACTTTCACAGTTGAAATATTCGTGGGCAAGTTTTGAATCAGAAAAATATTTTTGTATTCAATTCATACCAATAGAAATGACGTTATGAACGGCATGGATGGTATATAAACATCATTGTGGACCCCAGGGAGGTTTCAACGGTAGGAATTTCCCTACCTACCTTTTCCTTTAGTGCGGCCCACTTGATTCTTTGATCTGGATTATTTTTGTTTTAGCATCATAAAATGAGGTCAAAAAACGGATGGACGGAATGGATTTTTCACGAACATCAAGGTGGGCCCCACCTAGGTTTCCAGACAGGAGCTTCCTGAGAAGGCCTTCCGCAGGAAATCCGCGTCCGAATGATCTGATGCAAGTGTGGGAGGACACTGGACCGTATACTGACGCGGCTACTGCCTCCCAGGCGTGGACAAGGAAAGAGTGTCTTCGCCAGACACTGACGCGTGGCATACGGGAGTAGCGGATCCGGACCATCCATCCCGTGGGTCCCATGCATGGATGGTCACTGGTGGAAATTCGCAGATTGTGAACTATCCTTGCAGTCAGAACCATGGCCCCACCTGGCACTCGCACCTTATCACCACGAGAGTCATTGCCTATTATTATTAGGTTCGCAGATTGTGAACTATCCTCAACGTGTAGCGTCGTTAGCTGTAAGCATCCGATCCGCGCAAAAATGGACCACACCATAAGATTAACTTAAGCAAAATCACTGGATGGTCCACTGATCAGGCGAACAACGGTGTTTATATCAATGGACAGGTGATGATCTGACTCGATGTACGGTTGTAGCGAACCTAACCAGGGGTTTGGTATGGTGTGGCCCATACTTTCTAGGGCTCGGATTTTCCACACAAGCGACATTTTGGCGGGAAATTTATGTACAGATCTACACAGTTATCTTGATCTTAACAACTGCGTAACGCAGGATTGCCAATTTCCTAATCACGCTGTTAGCATCTGGATTATAAAACACGAAGGATACACTGAGTACGCAGATGTTTGTTAATCCCACACGCATGCTGGACCTGTCTGCATCCACACGCGGTCTTATCTGCCACATTGTGACACGTGGGAAAGATCTGAGCTTTTTCCCTCACGCTTTGTACATTGTTTAGATCTACTGTCGTAAGATCAACGGTTTAGCACCTAAGACAGGCGACAGTATTTCAAAACAAATGAATGGCTGGGAAAAAAATTTAGCCGTCAATTAACTTTGAAAGATGTGTTTCGCTTGAATAGTGAAATTGTCTGATTTTTTAGATCGAAGATCTAAGAATTGTTTCTAATCTTAGGCAAAGATCAGATCGCATACACACGTCTTTCATATTCGCATATATGCTGCGTGTAGATATTTCGGCTCTACACGCTTGTAGAACTAGTAAACCTAACACGTGTTTATCACATAATGCCCATGGTTTCCAGTTCTGACAAGTTGGGTGCATGCTCTGCTAATCCATGCCATTGGTCGGCTGCAACGTACAGTTGATGGACTCAATGGGAAAAATATTACCCGATAGGACAAATCTACGCCGTTTGATTTGTGGCATAAAGATAGACAGTCAAGAAGAGAAATCCCACAAAAGTCCAAGTTCAATTGAAAAAAGTCTGTAATTGTTCAATGATATCTTCCAATCTCGAAGATATTTAGATCAGGGTCCAGAGAAATATACCAAGGATTACTGAACAGTGGGTCCCATTTCTCAAATTTGAAAAAGGAACCGGCACTGCAAGGCTAATTACGTAAATCATCCCTTAAGTCCGGGGTAAAAACAAGAAGCACAATGATATTCTTTCGAGTGGATCCTTTTGTGTCTGTCGCGACTAAATTGCAGTGTACATCTCCAGTACTGGAGCCGACATTATGAGTATTATGAAGATCGTATCTGTCCATTTTGTGGAATATATTGTACATGGGCCATATGAAAAAAATAATACCGAGAAGATGATTTTAAACGTCGTTATATACAGATAAATTTATAACACTAAAAAGAAAATTTTCTGTGGATCAAAGGTCAAGATCATCAGTAAGAGAGATTAAAGGTTATTTAATAGTAGAATGGACGGTCTAAATAACCAGACCGTCTTAACATGTGGCTCGAGAGGGTGGCGACGGACGCTGGTTCTTTCTGATTCCCGACAGACGCAAAACGAACATTTTCCCCCAGATCTGGCGCGTCGTACAAAGGCAGAAAAGCTCTCTCCACTCACTCCACCGCATCAGCTACGCCCTCGTTTTCGCATTTTCCGTCGGTGCGAAGGAAAAAAAGCACCCATTTCCATCGCTCTCGCTTCGGCAAAAAACCCCCAAAAAAAGGAGAAGACGAGATGCATCGCAACAACGATCCAAATCCATTTGACGAAGATGAAGTGAATCCGTTTGCGGTAACCGCCATTGAATCTCTCTCTCCCTCTCGTTTTCTTAGATATCTCTATTTTGCCCTAGGGTTTTCGTTTTTTCCCTTTGAAATCCTCATTTCTGTTTTAGTTCTTTTGAAATTCTACTTGCAACCTGCAATGTCGTGTTTGTGCGTGCGTGCGTCTGATCCTGTCCATTGAATGGAAATCTTGGATCTATATATTGGAACCCTAGTTTCTTGATTTGTACTCGGTCCGGATTCTACATATGCTAAATTGGCTAAAAATGTAGATTGTTCTATGCATTTCATTGTGTACTCATTGTGGTTATGAGGAGCGATTGCCTGCAGCTGGTTGTATGCTACAACCCATTTTTCTTGTATTCATGTATTAAGAATTTTGGTTAAAAAGGATTTTAAAAAATGGAGTTCACTAACTGGATATTAGACATTCCGCAACATATAAGAACTGATTACATGTAGCCAGTTATAGGTTAACCTAAAACCCTTCTGACAAGCATTTTGCTCTTGAAAATATGAGAACTGATCAACTACTGGCAGCAACACCACAAATTGTGGTGCCATTCAATCTTTCCTGCTGACATGTTACTTGTTTAGGACATCCGTACCATGAAAATGGTAGGCCTCATCATGAAGATAACCTGGTGCAATAATCAGGTCGGTGCCCTCATCAGATTGGCCACACTATTGGAATCAATGGACAATTGATGGTCTGTCAGAACACATGGGTGTGGCCTACTTAGTGAGTGGATCAGCCTAATTTTAGAAGTGGGTGATTTCATGGTGCCACTGTTTTCATGGCACGGATGTCTTACACAGTTGGCATGACTTCAGCGGGAAAGATAGCATGGCACTGCAAGTTATGGTGCTGTTCTGTCGGCGATCAGTTCTTTGAAAATACAGATGGAATTTCGAGGGCAAGGTTTGAAATCAAAATTTTGAATGGGCTGTAGCGTACAACCAGTTGTAAGTGATCAGTCCTCTTCTTTAAAATGACCAAACTGTACTGTGTCATGTTATACAGCATGCTTTTACACCCCCCCCTCCGAGCCAGAGAGAAGCCATCTTCTACATGGGCAATTGACCATATGGAAAAAAAAAAAGCAGGTGTCATATACACGATATTCAATAATGGTAAAGGTGGCTGTTAATGGCCAGCCTTATACCGTGGCAACATGGCCTTTGCGGCTCCTGTTATGACCTTGTAACAGCCTGTTTTTTTAGAAGAAGAAAATGTATCAGCCCCATATCGGACTGTTATGTGCCATTTTTTTAGAATGTCCGTTGAAGCCATAGGTCGCGTAATAGCCCTCACCATTATTGTTATGACTGTTATCTAATCATTTTTGAATACCATATATGGACCATTCATATCACTAGACAATGATATTGGCCAGAAGTGATTTTTTGAGAGGGATGAGCGATCAAGGTTGGGACCCACATGTTGGATGATCTTGATCAATGATCTGACCATTAGCAGTATGATCAATATCAGCAGTCCATTTCCCTAGCAATTTAACGGATGGTTAAAATCATCCGATGTAAGTGATTTTTATAGTGATTGGCATTCAAGGGTGGACCCATTTAATGGATGGTTTAGATCAATGATCAAACCATTTGTAGTAGGATTATATTAACTATGCAGTTCCCCTGCCATTGAGAATCATCTGACAAAGTTATCTTTTTAAAGAGGGATGGGCAACTAGGTGTGGACCCATGTGATGGGTGGTCTAGATTATGATTGATCAATTGCACCTGTGAATGTGATTCCCAACTTGTAATTAAACCAAACATAATCAAGTTTTGGGAATCACCATTACCTACTCCAAAATGTTATCCAAACACAAGGATGATAATTCCAGCGATTACGATACTTGGGTATTGTAATACTTGGTAATTGAAATATGTAGGTCATCCAAATTCCCTAAATCCAAAATGGCCCCTTAGATCTGACCCTAGGTTAGCAAGTGGATTGTAAATTTTCATTTATTGTGCACATATGGCTAATTCGACCCAAATAAAGAAAAGAAAAGAACAGACATCATGTGGAAAGAAAGGTTGATGTCACTCCTGTCTAAGTGTTGGTTTTATCTTGGCAGCTGATTGTAAAACCTTTGTAAGCAGTCATGAGAATGTTCATTCCAACAATGATTAGCGAAACAGGATTTATAAAGTGACTCCCTAATAACTGGAATGGCTTTGGTGGTGGCGATTATGTAGAAAGAAGCATCTTCTAGTTGTGTCCTCAATTGAGCTTTTGTTGGGATTTGTATGCTCAATTGTTCCTAGTGTCATCACTTTTTACTGTATTTGTAAAGAGCCAAATTCAGTTGCAACATGGATGTGAATTTTATATCAGAGGGGATAACGGAGGTGGTGAAATCTTTAGTATTTAATGGGAGATTGCTACAGTGTTTCGTCATTTAGCGTTGCTTCTTAGAGCCACATTTAAGGGATCAGCAGTCTGATGTCAACTCAATGCCCAATTTTCTGGGAAATGAACTGCGACTAAGATTTTTCTTTGTTTGTAGTCTAGTTTTACATGCCTGCGGCATTCTTATTAGGTGAGATTGTGTATAGGGCTACTGTAGATGTTGGACGATGAAACTATCTTTTCCTTGTGAATTTTGTTTATTTGTTGAATGTGCATCATGGTTCTACTGATGCATTCCTATGCAGAATGCTGCGGGACCTGGTTCAAAGTCGCGCCTTCCTCCATTGGCACCTGAGCCTGTGGGTTTTGGCAACAAACATGATGCAACTGTTGATATACCACTGCACAATATGAATGTAAGGGTCTTTTAATAATTATAATCTCCCATGTATTCTGAAATTTATACATGAGCAGCATTGAGTTGTTTATCAGTTCTCTTGTGGTATATGCAGGATCCCAAGAAGAAAGAGAAAGACCTTGCAGCCTGGGAGGCAGACTTGAAAAGGAGAGAAAAGGTTACCTTTATAACTCAGTCAGTTAATGCCAATGCTCATCTCCAATATAGTTACATTTTCTACTTGGTGGTTGTGCTAGCATCCATTCTAGGTAGTTAACGCAATTTATTTCCTTATATGTTGGATGTCCTCTAATATTAGATCACTGCCATTATATTTTTTCATTGTTATATGCACCATTTTGTAGCTGTATACTCTTGAAACCTAAGTTCTAATCTATTCTTGGCATTTATGTGCTCTCATTACAGGATATAAAACGGAGGGAAGATTCTGTGTCGAGAGGTAAGCTTTCTGATTAGTAGATTTCTTATGACCATTACTATATTGTCTTGCTGCAGGTAATTTAGCTTTCAATCCTGTCAATGCAGCTGGTGTCCCCACAGATGACAAAAATTGGCCTCCTTTCTTTCCAATTATTCATCACGATATTGCAAATGAAATACAGGTCCATGCTCAAAGGCTGCAGTATCTTGCTTTTGCGAGTTGGCTAGGTATGTCAATTCAATCTGCTCCTCCACCTCTTTGCCAACAGGTTGGCCTTTTTTTTTTTTCCTTCCATTTGGCAAGTGCTTGCCTTTTCGTCCAGTAATATTGGTGAGTGCTCATAGTTCATTTTTGAACTCACTCCTGATGCATTTTACCCTTTCTGTTTGCAATGGTGCTTCATAATTACTTTTTGTGATGAGGATGATGGTGATGCTTTTGCAATGGAAATGTTAAAGTAACCTTCGAACATGATGTGCGTGTCTCAAAGCAGATTTACTTCAGATTCTTTGTTTAGGCAGTCTGAATTGTGGAATATCTGCATCTTGCACTGCTTGATATTCACTCGACATGCTCTGGATCCAAAACTGGCCTGTCTGAGAATGTGCTATCCAGGCCATTCAATCCCTTGCTTCCCTTTTTAACAGTTCCATAACTGTTGAAAACTGAAATCATTCAGGGAATCCTCCACTACCTTCCAACTGATAAACCATCTTCGGAATTATGAAATTTGATCTGTCCCAAGCATTGTTCTTTGTGGAGTATGATTGTTTTTGTGAGAAATGTTGAAGAACTAATTATTGGTTTGTGTTCTTTCAGGTATACTTCTTTGTCTCATATGGAACATAGTTGCTGTGACTGTATGCTGGATTAGAGGTGGAGGTAAGCTTTACTTCCCTGGCAGTATGTATGTTATCCATTTGAAATAAGGTTGTTTCATGGGAACTCAATTCATATTATGGTTCTGATAATCTTCACCATTTGCAGGTGTTAAAATATTTTTCCTGGCAACCATTTATGCTTTACTTGGATGTCCTCTTTCCTATGTGCTGTGGTATAGGCCTTTATATCGTGCAATAAGGTGGGCTGTCAATGGTTGTAGTTATTTGGCTACATCTGTATTTTCTGGTTTCCTTTCTAGTTCTATGTGCATACACCCATTCAACCAAGTGCACTATTAATAACATGGATGACCTCCCCTAATTGTTCAAAAGGTTTGTGATGAAATGCGCAAATTTTTTTGTTTAGTCGAAGATCCTCTTGAGGTAATTAGTTTGACCCAGGAATAGGTAAACTACGTTGAGTTTTTACTGGAGCTATTATCACTGTTTCAGTTAGTATGCATGCTGCAGTTGGTTTATTCTTCATATGGAATCGTGAATCTTTAATTGTTTTCTTCTATTTAGGAAGTATTATACTCATTTGTTCTGAAAGTAAAACAATGATAAAAGAAAGGAACACAATGAACTCTTTTGTTTTGCAAGGAACACTTATATCTTATGCTCGCTTGTTTGATGGCTTAGTTGGATTCCGACAAGTATAATTTCAATGACTTGGTTGGATTCCTACAAATATGATTGATTTTGGAAACATCATTTGGGATCTATTGTGTTTTCTTTTTAGTGGGAAGATCATTCTGACCGAGGTGCCACTCCTGCTTTCAATGGTGCTTTGGACTCGTCTCTCCACTCCTGCTTCCTAGCTTCTTACAATTGCTAACATTTTGAAACAGATGCTTTTCCTCTCCTGCACTTGAAGCTTTTGCCGCTTCCTTTTCATGCTTTTTGCAGCTATAGTTTTCTTTCAATAAGCGTAGGACAGCAGTTTTGGAGTTATCTTGCATGCGTAACTGCATGAAATTACAGTTTCTTTTTTTCCCCCAATGTTGTGGATGACCAATGATTTCTGATTATTGCTTCTGATTTACAGGACGGATAGTGCCCTGAAGTTTGGTTGGTTTTTCCTGTTGTACTTGGTGATTGTTTTGACCCATCACTTCTTATTAAGCATTGTAATCATCGTTACATTCAACTAATTTCTCATGTTACTGATATGGTCATGGTGCAGTTCCACATTGGTTTTTGCATATTTGCTGCCATTGCTCCACCGATTGTCTTTCATGGGAAGTCATTGACGTAAGTTCACGTCTTCCTTTCTTACTTTTAATTTAAAGGAAAATTAAGTCTGCGACTACGTTGCTTTATGTCATGGAACATTGTTAGCCTTCAAATCTTCAACTTGAGAAAATTCAGTGGTGTGCTGTTACCACACTCTATTCTATAGAATGGGTGATTGATGAACTGAGGACAAATTTCAATAGTTATGCATTGGTGAACGTTTGCATTTCTAATGCATTATTTTTTGGAAACAGGGATTATTTTATTTTTTGTTTTTTTAATGTATCTGGGAATTTCATTGGAAAAAAAAACAGAGTGATACAACAGCCTTGCCACTTAGGCTGCAGGAGAATACGGATATTTTTGTATCATTCAAAAACAAAAAGGCAATCTCAAGCCTGCCTGATTGGTAGTGAGTCTGTCTCTCAACCTCAAGGTTGAGGGATTGAGATTCGTAGCGACTACGGTTTATGATTTCTTAAGATGTTTAAGATTAGGATTCTTAAAAAAAAAAAGAATTGCTGTTAATTTATTGGAAATAGTAGTTGGCTGCACTTTCTCGGTGACAATTGCTGCCACGTTATTTGCTAGTTTCTACGGAATAGCAGTTGTTCCTGCAGAACAAGTTGATCAAAGGGCTTAAATATCATGATCATTGATGTAGGACGGCCTAATTTTGATGCATGCATATGATCATGAATAATTCAGCAGAATAACATAAGCAATAACAGTACAATATTTAACATTCACCATCATAGTTAAGAAAATAAAAAGGAATACATGCAATAATGTGGGCCATCATTCCAACCACGTAGTATGGATTTCAAGTATCGCGTGGATTGGATCCAGCGAGGGATGAAACCTCCTGATCTTGCATGGTTACAAACCAAACACGTGGGCCATCATTCCGACCACGTAGTATGGATTTCAAGTATTGCGTGGATTGGATCCAGCGAGGGATGAAACCTCCCGATCTTGCATGGTTACAACCCAGACATGTAATGAGATTCACTAGTATGGGGAATCGAAGGATTTCTCGGATTAGAGGATCAAAATCTGAGAAAGTAGGGTTTTGGATCAAATATCAGATTTGGGATTATGGAAATTATCAAGAAATAGGTTTAGAAGAAAGAGGGAAAAATATGAGGTTACCTTGAAGAAAGTTGGAAGAAGAGGAAGAAGAAAGAAGAAGAAGAAGATTGGGGAAGGAGAAGAAGATCCACAGAGAAAGAGAGGAAGAGAAGGAGCCACCAAGCTTTTCTTAATAATAATCAACTAAAAAAATCGTGTTTAGGGCTTAACCCCTTAAATAAACATTAATGAAGAAGGGAAAAGACCAAACTACCCTTAAACTTAAGAAAAATGTACTTAAAAAAAACAGGTGCGCGGGTCGTCGGGTGCCCGATGGTAGCCCAAACAGTCCAACAACAAATTAATAATTCAGATTAATTTTGAGTGCCCGGTGACCAATGGTCAGGCGCCCGATGGCTGATAGTCGGGCGCCCGATAGCAATCAAAATTGTCTAGAGAGCAACTCTTCAAATCGGGTGAATTTCGGGCGCTCGACGACGATCAGTCGGGCGCCCGACGACAACCAGTCGGGTCTTCTTTGTCTTCTTTTTGGTTCTTTTATTCATGCTTCATGCTCTTCTTAGGTTCTTCCTACACACGTGTCTTCCCATTGTGGTGTCTTCTACGTGCTAAACCACATGTGAGGGGTCTTCAATGCTCTTCACCATCTCACAAACCAACGTCTAGCCACAAAGATGCCTTAGACGCTCACTTTCTTCGCTGATACACCTCCAAGGGTCGTCCTCATCAATCATCCTCCCAAATAGCGTTTTCCTAGCTATCTGTGTTAGCTTCATGGATTCTGTTTTGGTATTAAGATTCAGGGTAAGGATACTCATGATTTGCTTGAAAAAAGTTTGATGACTGTCTGGCAAGCTTTTGTGTGTTTTATCAGTTTCTTTCATATACATTATTGTTGGTTCTCTGGGTAAATGGTAAGCTATCACTCGAGTTGAACTTCAAATCAGGTGGCATCTCTTGCCTTTTAAGTATTGTAGAATTGAGGTCATGCTTTTTTATCTGACCTTACCCACCAATCACGAGCTGGGAAAGTAAATTAGGACTCCTTGCTCTTGATACTTGGAGCTTGTTCCATGCTATGATGTTGCTACAGTTGTTTGTAGTTGGTCATGCTGAGGGTAGGGCCTAGTTAAAAAAGAAAAAGAAAAAGAAAAAAAGACTACAAATAGCTGGGTCAAGGCTAATGATGATGATGATGATCTCCTTTGTGGACTCTGATGGATCTCATTTGAGTGTTGATTTGTTGACCCATTTTCCAATTAGGCCATCTTGAGAGTCCGTTGAACCTGAATTTTTACATGGTTATGGGTGATTCTATCCATGTTTATGGATCTGGGAAACATGATTCCAAGAGTCTTTGCTAGTGAGGCTCCTATACATATTTATGGATCTGGGAAACATGATTCCAAGAGTCTTTGCTAGTGAGGCTCCTATACCTGTTTATGGATCTGGGAAACATGATTCCAAGCGTCTTTGCTAGTGAGGCTCAGATAATCCAAAGTTGAGCAAATTGAACTGGAGGTTGTCTTTTTCTATTAGCAATGGAACGATTAATATAGGAGGGGAGGGGGAAAAGAAGAAGAAGTGGTTCGGTTTAATTATTTTATTTAGGCACTTGCCAATTTATTTCAATTTCCAAAGGAAAGGAACATTTCGTTTGATATCTATTTTGTTGGGGTGAAAATTTATTAGTAGAAATATATTCATGCAAGGGTTGGACGTTTGTCTTTTTGAAGTTTGGCTTATATTACCACAAGCATCTAGTTCTGTTTGTATAACATGCTTTTCACTTTTCTCCTTCAGCCATCAAACTCAATTTCCAAATTCTGTGAAGCTAACTGATAATTCTTTCTTTACCCAGGGGAATCCTTGCGGCAATTGATGTCTTCTCAGATAATGTGTTGGTGGGGGTAAGTTGTGCATCACATTCCTACTTGTATATGTGCTTATAATATATAACTTGATCGGACAAGAAGCATTTTCATCTTTCTTAGAGCAGCATCAAGACAGTATTTACTTGGGACCTATGGCTGTATACCTGTGCTGAGTACCGATGCTTCTAGTTTCTTGTTTCGTGCAAGCATCCAGCATCTGCCGTAAGATTCTTGTAGAATTACTAGAAAGCAAATGCCAATATGCCCTTTATAACAGGAACCTCAGCGCCTTTTCAGTAGTACTTTATCTTTAAAAAAAAAAAAAGCCTCTTAATTGTTAAACATGAGTCATTATTTTGAAAATAATGACCGTTATCTACACAGGACCTTTTGTTTTCTGTCAACATATCAGCGTTGCCTTTCTTTCTTTCTTTCCTTTTAGGTGGGTAAAAACAGCCATTATTTTATTGCGGGCTTACATGTCCATTTTTTCCTTGTTTTTTTCTCTGCCTTTTACAATGACTGTCACCATTACATAATGGTAACACCAGTAGGCTGTTATAAGGTCATAACAAAATTTTAAACCTTCAAAATGAGATGCTGCGTGCATCTGTTTCTTCATCATTACCCATGCACCTTTTTCTTGGCTCCACCAGTACATGTAAAGACTTCCGAATCAGGTAACCACTCTTACTGGATAGGGCACTGTAGGTATCTCATCTCAATGATCCTTTAGTAAACACAACCATTATGTATCTCATCTCAATGTTCCTTATAGTATAAACACAACCATTATTTTCTTTATCCATTTTAGTTCCGTCTGAATGATTGAAAAATTACTGCCCCTTTTTCTTGTTTCTTGTTGCACATAGGATGCTAAGGAATCTTAATGGAGGTCCATGGGAACCATATATTTAAAAACTACTCGTTTTTTGGTTAGGTTTTGGAATCTTGTTCTGACTAACCTATGATATCTTAGACAAGAAATTTCTTTGTTTTTCTTGCAGATCTTCTACTTGATTGGGTTCGGTCTCTTTTGCCTGGAAACACTGCTTAGTTTTTGGGTACTTCAGGTCAGTGCTGGATTCACCAACTTCATTCATATTGCTATATCTATGACCCTTCTAAGTTGTGTTGCTTTCTGTTCCATGCAGAAAGTTTATATGTATTTTAGAGGATCCCAGAATTGAAAGCCAGAGCTGGTGTGACCGCTACAGAGCTGCTGTGACCACTCTTCTCATTGCACATTCTAAGCTCCCTGCTGGTTGAGGTGTCATGATACTTTTTTTTTTTTTTTTTAAATTTTTTTTATATCAGTTTCCCCTTTCTTGTGCCTGTGTTCGATGATTCAGTGATGCACATGGAATGACATGAGTGATAGGATTCATTGTTTTCTTGTTCTTTTCTTTGCTTTTC
The DNA here is from genome assembly GCA_003013855.2 of Liriodendron chinense. Lineage (NCBI taxonomy): Eukaryota > Viridiplantae > Streptophyta > Magnoliopsida > Magnoliales > Magnoliaceae > Liriodendron > Liriodendron chinense. The sequence continues at coordinate 3,100,838 of PVNU02000637.1, read as the reverse complement.
TTATTTTTGCATGGATAATAAGATTTCATTTAGCTCGTGTTGACGCATATGTATGCTTCCATATTGATGAGAGCTTGGTAAAAAGGACTGAAGCCTTTTGTTTATGTAAATTCTCACATACAGAAATAGGAGGTTTTGGAGGTGCCATTTTCCCTGCATGTGGCTTTACATAAGCAGTATATCTTTTTCCTTTTGGAAAGTTACTAATATCATTGATGCTGCTGCTGCCATCTATGAAAATCTTGGATTTCATGCTGGTGTACTGGTTACATGCAAGATTTTCAACAGGGCCAGGGCACACTGGTTTCACCACTGGATCTTGAATTTGGGTTTTCTTGTCATCTCTGATTAATTGGTTCTTAGAATGAGATCTTTTTGACCTCATACTCTGGTATGATCAATATGATCTACCATTTTTCTGGCCATTGATCCGATGGTTGGGATCATCAGATCCTGGTAGATTTTGAGGTGCATTGGCCAATCGGAGGTGGCCATCGCACAATGGACTGTCTAGATTAAGGATTGACCTTTTCTATTATGATCAATTTGGACTGTGCATGTGCCTAGCAATTGGTTGTTAAGTCCCATACGATCAAAATGAATTTTGAGATGGACGGGCATTCAGTGCTGGGTTCCACATGGATGGACTAGTTCAATGATTGGATCTTTCCTAGCATGATCAATGTGGGCTGTTCATTTGCCTAGTCTTTAATTGGAAGATTAGGTTATCCAATCAAAATGATCTTTTGATGGGATGGTTAGTTAAAAGATGGGGCCCACTTGATGGACAGTCCAGATTAACAATCGGACCTTTTCTGGTATAATGAATATGCCCTCTACATTTTCATAGACGTTGATCTGATGCTTGAGAGTTGTCCGATCAAAGCGAGTGTTGATAGATGGGCAATTATGGGAAGGTTGACGTGGTGGATGGCCTATACTGAGCCAGACAGATTGAAGAACTATTTCCAGGAAATAACAAGTGTGTAAACCTAATAAATTTCAGCACCATGGAAAGTTTTGATCAGGCACCGGTTTCAATTGGATTAGAAAAAAAATCAGGAAATGAAAAGACAGGAACTGAGCAGGCACCTGCCTCTCAGCCCAGAATGTACTTGACCCCAACATTAACACCATCCAATCTGCCTGGTTTATCATATGAGTCAAGGTTTGTAAACCGTTCGCTTTGGCCCCCCAGTGGATGGGACGCGTGCAAGAACCCCATTGATCGGATCTGTGTGGATGCCATCAGTTTGGATTCTTCGATTGCTCTGACCTCAGTATAGTGTGGTGAATCTGGTGATTGGGGCTAGGCTCTGTTTTGGGCTGGAGGCCTGCAGTATGCAAATGCCTTCCGTTTTGTAATATGTGGCTGGAAACAGTGGCCGGGTGCATCTGTGGCAGTTGGCTTAAATAAGATCACCTACCAAGTATGGAGGCAGTACTGCATTAGGTTGAAATGGCACATCTTCGTTTGGACTATGAAGAGGAATCATTTACCGAGGATCAGTGAAATACAAAGAGGAGAGATGAAAAAGGAACTTATATGACGGACGACCTCATGTAGCATCCTTGGTCCAGAGACCGGACAAATTGGTTCATCCAGACTGTTGATCTAAAAGGAAAAGGCCCTTTGCTTAATTGGTAATCTGCAAGCGCCTTTTCGAGTTGTGGGTCATTGTTGAAATCTATGCTAACCACCTTCCATTTCCTATCCCTTTCAAACATTCGCTTTGATAAGATGATCCTAAGCAGTAAGCACTAATCAATGATTGGGAAATGGGTAATCCATGTTTATTATACTAAGAAAAATGCTTGATTATTTATCTATCATCTGTGGTCCACCTTTGATTACCCATCACTTTCAGAAACTACTTTGGCCAGTTGATGCTAACAATCTAAGCAATGGCTCTGAACTTGATGGTTCAGATTCATCGTACCAGAAATCTCCACTGATTCAAAGCCTTTCATCATGTGAGATCCACCCTTGATTGCTCATTATTTTGCATGCCTGCATGCGTGTGTGCGTGCGTGTGTGTGTGTGTGTGTGAGAGAGAGAGAGAGAGAGAGAGAGAGAGAGATCTTCTTGGCTCTTATTAATAAAATTTGGGAACCCTTGAAATTGGAGGTGCAACAGGACTTCCCACGTGGTCTCCATCCCAGCACTGCTCTCTCCTAAGCATGCTTACCAGGCTTTAGCTTCTTTATTAACAAGTTCAATTTGTGCCCTGTTTGCTAACTAGATAATTAGTGAATTTGCAATTAAAGCTAATCCAAAGAACGTTAATGTGCCAAATTCATGAGTTTGGCAATTAAAAATTTGTCAAAAATTATGAATTTGGTGACAGCCAAACAGGCACTAAGTGTCCGCCTGATGAGGCAAACTCCATGCTAATATTTGCTTCCCATTGTGGGGGTCATGTCATCTGTCCCAGCATATTGATAAGCCTATATGGGTGGCTCAGATCAGGTAGGATTCAAACCCAAGCCTGATCCATCTACTTAAATGTGCCATATTTTCTGCTGAACCCAGCTTAAGGTTTGCATGTCCAGAACCCACCTTAAGCCAGCAGACCTGCACCCACCTCAAGCCAGCAGACCTGCAGGCTAACCTGACCCACTGCCGTGCTTGGTTACGTTCTTCTGTCAGGATGGGCATAGTCCGTCCGCAGCAGGACCCCCCACGCGTGCCCCAAAAGGTATCCTCGGTAGGACGATCCTAACTCCTCAAGTAATAACTCAATGCCATTTGTGTCCTGTGGATGGGCCATGTGGGCATATAGAACCATTAAATAACCACATCAGCGCCGTTGGGCTTCCGGGCGTAAGCTTCCATACCCAGGGCTTTGGTTCTCATTTTAGGCTGCTGATCTGAACTTGCCCGTTTCAGGCCGAACAACAAGTAACTCAGATTAGTTCACTGAGGCTCAATCTGAGGCAGACCCTAGTCTAAAATTCCGTCCCAAAAGTTGGTGGGGCCCAGTGTAAATATCAGGGATTGGCAATCCTCGGCTTGACGTATGCCTGGCCCACTGATAGCTATGGGCACCGTGCGATGTTTTTATCTACATGCAGATGTGTAGCAATCCTTTGTGGGTTACTCTTTCTACTCAAGGAATATGCTAACGTTGGAGGAAACCTCTACAACCGCTTGTTGCATTGCACAAAACGCATGCAACACTTAAGCTATCTATGGCCCACTATGATGTGCATGTGAAATCCATTCCATACATCTATTGCGCCACCTCATGTTCTTTGTTGATAACAACATCAAATTACTCTAAGTGGGAACCATTAAAAATAATAATAATAACAACTGAAGCCTCTAAAAGTCCCGCTGTGTGGCACTCATGAGTTTTGGATCAGGCTAAAGTTAGGCACATCTCTTCCTCGTAAGGTGTCCCACCTTATGAAAGGTTTGGATGGCAACAAACAATAGTGAGCCCCATGAAGGTTTCTGTTTTGGGTGGCCCATCCCCACTATTCCCTGTGGTGTGGCCCATATGACTTTTGGATTGGTATGATTATTTCTCACGAGTCCTACGATGATGTTTTTCAACTGATGGACTCTCAATGGGTCGGATCTGCATCGGATCCATCCGGCTCAAGTTTGAAAATATGTCAGCGGATTCGGATCCAACTCGGATCCAAAAGGTGATATCTATATCCAAATCATTTATAAAGAGTTAGATCAATTTTTTTATCCAAAATTCATATAACCATTGGATTCAAGTTGGATCTATGTTCGAATCCACCCCATCACAAATCTAAAAAAAATATAATACAATATATTTAATTTAGTAGTAAAATGATGCAAATCCCACTATTTAATGTGATATGGTTGATTTGAGATTGGCATATGTCTCAATTTTGAGACGTGGCCTGAAATAATTTGAAAAACGGATGACTGGCATGGATATAACATATACAGTAAGGTAACAATAAGTTGGATCTGGAACGGATTCAGTTGAATATGACTCAAAGTCTGTAAATCTATAGACGGGTTCTGATATATTTCTGTGAATCCAATTCCTATTCATTTAATTAATCAAACCTATTTTAATATCCAAACCCACATTATATGAATTGGGAGTGAATTGGATCTCGTATCTGACCCCCTCCATTGAGAGCCCTATTCGAGGCCTTGAGCCAAACAGACGGTAACAATGGGATGGCAACGGATGTGCTTCACGAAGCCCACACGCTTGTGCAAAGTAGCTAATGTGCCCACCACCACGTGGCAGATGGCAGATAGATGCAATATGCCAATATCCAAGCCATCCATCAGGTGGGTCTCACATATAGCTGTTTTTGTCGAAAATAAAGGCAACAACTCAGCAGGCGGGCCACAATATTAGAAACATATGGACGCGTTAGGAAACGAGAGCGGATTAGGTGAGACCCCGGCCTCACCCAAGACGGTGCCGCCCTTACGGCCTTACCGTGGGCCCACATGGATGTATGTATTGTGTATCCACTCCGTCCATCCATTTTTCCAGATAAGTTTAGGGGATTATACCAAAAAGGAAGCAGATCCAATCAGCCGGTGGACCATAATATAGGAAACAGTGGTGATTGACCATTAATGGGCCACAAAAGTTTTGGATGAAGCTGATATTTGTTTTTTTCCCTTTATCCAAGATCATGTGACCTTATCAACAGATTGGATGGTAAATAATCACTACGGAAGCATGAAGGTGAGTCCAAAGAAGTTTTTAATGGTAGGATGGTCACTCACCACTGTTTCTTATGGTATGGTCCACCTGATAATTTTCTCTGCTTCATTTTTGGTATAATGCCCTAGTATGATCTGCAAAAACGGATGGATGGAGTGGATATATAATACATACATCAAGGTGGGCCCCACGGTAAGGGCCGCATCGTCTTAGGTGAGCCCGGGGTCTCACCTAATCCGCTCTCTTAGGAAACATATTCCAAAGTTTTCACTTCCGTACATTTGTTTAGAATTGTGGCCCACCTGATTAGTAGTCTAACCTGATTCTTAGGCCAGGGAATCTACATAGTGACACGATTCTGATGGATGGACTGGATCTACTGTCTATGCATAATAGTGGCAAGTGTTGGAGTGTACATTGTATAGCTACCTACTTTAGCAAAAGCTCCCAACGGATTCATTCCACCCCACTGAAACTGAAGGGTACTGGATTTCTTTTCTTTAATTGGTGATAGATCCTTTCAAATCAAGGCTATTATGATCATAATCCAACATAAAATGTCAGAGTCGCCCACTTGAGCATGATCATTGAGTGGCGCCCTGCTTTTTTTTTAATTTTTTTTTATGTTCCTTGGCCCTGACTAAGGCCAGCTGATCAAGTGGGCCACACATACATTGAATATCAGACGCTTAACCCTAAACCTGTGGACTGGACTGATTTTTGGACCATGCCACATGCACAGTGGTGAATGGTAAAGGCCTCAGACATCTGTGCAATGATAGGAACAGCAAGCAGTGAAAAAAAAAAAAATCTTACCTCAGAAACGGAGGAAAAAAACAAAAAAATCTCCACGGGTGAAAAACCCGAGAGCGGATTAGGTGAGACCCCGGCCTCATCCAAGACGGTGAGGCCTTTACCGTGGGTTACCGTGGGGCCCACCTTGATGTATGTATTATGTATCCACGCCGTCCATCCATTTTTCCAGATAAGTTTAGGGGATTATACCAAAAAGGAAGAAGATCCAATCATCCGGTGGACGATAACATAGGAAACAGTAGTGATTGACCATTAATGGGCCACAGAAGTTTTGGATGAAGCTGATATTTGTTTTTTTCCCTTCATCCAGGCTCATGTGACCTTATCAACAGATTGGATGGTACATAAATACTATGGGAACATGAAGGTGAGTCCTAATAAGTTTTTAATGGTAGGATGGTCAATCACCACTGTTTCTTATGGTATGGTCCACCTGATAATTTTCTCTGCTTCATTTTTGGGATAATGCCCTAATATGATCTGTAAAAACGGATGGACGGAGTGGATACATAATACATACATCAAGGTGGGCCCCACGGTAACACCACGGCAAGGGCCGCACCGTCTTAGATAAGCCCGGCGTCTCACCAAATCCGCTCTCGAAAAACCCAAGGACTTCAATTGATAATGCCCATATCTCTTCCCACTCCACACCCTTCATTACCTCATCTTCAGCCCGCCACCCCCTTTTTGCCACGTGGCATGCCCATATCCAAAGTCATGAAATCTCAACCAAGCTTCTTCCCGTATCTTTGGTCTTCACAAACATCACCCAATCACCAAAAATAATAATAATAATAAATAAATAAAATAAAATAAAATAAATCCATAAAAAAACAATAAATGAAAATCCATCTCTTGATTATTGCATAACTAAAACAAATCCCCAAAACAACTTAATTCCAGCCATATCCCCACTCTTTCCACCTCAAAAAAACCTCCCCAACTTTATCCAAAAAAAAAGAAAAGAAAGAAGAACGAAAAAAAGAAAAAGCAAGGGGTTGCATTCACAGCCCATTTAAACCACACATCATTATTCACTCATCAAAATCAACTTTTTAATACTTCAAATATCTAAAACAGTTTAAAAAAAGGAACTATTTTCAATTCTCTCCATCCCCATCTTCTTTTCCTTTGAACATCCCAAGGAAGAGGAGAAGGGCAAAAAAAAAAAAGAAAAAAAGAAAAAAAGAAGAAGAAAAACCACTTCATGTTTGCAGGAATTCTTGAATTCCTTCCATCTCCTTTCCACTACTGAAGGAAACAAGAAAACCCACTTCAGCTCTTCACTCACAAGCATCTGAAAAGCAACCAAAATGGCAATTTGCACAGTCTACACCACCCATTCACTTCATACAAACTGTTACATCTCCACCCCAACAAATACCCAGTTGGGATTTCACCAAAGACAGGTTATTTTCTACAGCAGCAGCAAGAAGACCAGGAAAAGTACCAGATTCTCTGAGATTTCATGCTCAGCTGGGGATGCTAACACAGTGGTCATTGGGCTGGCAGCTGATTCTGGCTGTGGGAAGAGCACATTCATGAGGCGGCTGACTAGTGTCTTTGGTGGGGCAGCCGAGCCACCAAAAGGCGGGAATCCAGACTCAAACACCTTGATTAGTGACACAACCACGGTCATCTGCTTGGATGACTACCACTCTCTTGATAGAACAGGCAGGAAGAAGGAGGGGGTGACCGCGCTGGACCCAAGAGCCAATAACTTTGATCTCATGTATGAGCAGGTGAAGGCTCTCAAGGAAGGAATTGCAGTTGAAAAGCCTATATACAATCATGTGAGTGGTCTGTTGGATCCTCCTGAGCTAATTAAGCCACCCAAGATTCTGGTCATTGAAGGGCTGCACCCAATGTGAGTTTCCAGCTTTAAAAAATATTATAGGGCCCATGACGTCTGCACCCTCCTTTTGAAGCATGCACTCCCCTATTCTACTTTTGGTATTAGAATAATGACATAAATTAGGCTATGCAATATCTTCAGATGTAGATAAAAAAGGGCGTCTACATTTACAAAGAGAGGGTGTAACTATCATTTACTCATGATTTTTCTTTTTATCGGTATTGTTTACTCGGCATTTATATTACCATTTTCTGTTTTGTGCTTCTAGTAGGTTGGTGTTATCTAATTGTAGCATGGGAGTTTTTTTATTTTTTAATATAAATGTTCTGGGGTGGCTTGAATTGCTAGTATTGTGTAGATTCTTGCTTTTAAAAAAATAAAAAAATAAAAAATCTTAAGATAATTTATTACTTTTACTGGTAGCTAGAACAACTAGGAGTATCTTTTGTTCTTTCTGTTTAGACTCTTGAAAGTGCTTTTTGGTTGATGGTCATTATATATTTCTTTTACGATTTTTGTGCTTGAACTTTGCTTGAAGAGAAAACAGAACTTCAAGAGAGTACTTGTTTAATTAAAAGAAAAATATTTCTTCATTTCTCATTGCTGATATAATGGAATGTGCGGCTTCCTTTCTTTAGTGTCTGGAATCATTAATAGGCTATATTTATACCATAGAAACAATCAAAATTCATCTAAATTACCATTTGTTTTCTTTTCATATGAATTTATGCTCATAAACATTGACTGTGTTACTGCAATAAACTTCGATTTTTTTTTTTTAGATGAATATAATTATGGCTAAACAGCCAACCAAAAACAAAAGCTATACAAGGAGAGAAAAAACGAAAAAACAAATGGAGATGAACAAAGAAAATACAAACCCACCCCCCAAACAGAACACGCCCAGCCAAAGAAGAAAACTGAGACCATACAGACCCTTACAACATAACCAAAAACCAAAACTGCTCTGAAACCCAAACCACAAGCCCACCCAGCAACCCAGCCTACACCGAGTGAAAATGAGAACACTCTTGGATAGACCGAGTAACCCTCCTAAGCACACATAAGGCTTCGTTGCTAAGATTGTTAAAGATCTGATAATTCCACTCCATCCAGATATACCACAAAACCACCAGAAGAGCCATTCTCCATCTACGCTTTCCTAATTTTCCACCGGAGTCCCTGTGAAGCAATTTTGAATGCCTGTTTATTTGGTAGAAGCTTGATAATTTGGCCTGCCAACAGAGGCCTGTGGGCTTTTGCATCATATTTTCATTTCAGACGTCCAGTCACAATGACCTGACATTAATCTAACAACAATAGAATGCTTTAGTTATTTTAACCATTTCTCATCTCGACTTGTGCCTTCCACAAGCTATTCTTTATTTGGAGTTAGAAGGAGAATTTCGGGTTTAATTTTTTTTTTTTTTCCAATTTGGAAAAAGAAAAATAGATGCAAGATTTTCGTCTTATAAGTTGTTCTACTCATGACCCTTTGAAAAAAAAGTGAAATGGAAAAAAGAAGAAAGAAAAGTGTTTTTACTAAATGGAAGTGGAGACTTTCGAACCAAAATCCATACTTCGGTTTTCATCAGAAGGGCATTCAGCTTTCTATCTCTACGAACTATTCCGGAACAATGAATCCATACTCTTGGGTTTTACAAGTGGTTTCCTATCAGTTAATCAGTTGATAATATCTCCTTAATTCTCAGGTTCGATTCTCGAGTAAGAGATCTCCTGGACTTCAGTATCTACTTGGACATTAGCAATGAGGTCAAGTTTGCATGGAAAATTCAGGTCAGTAAACAGATATATAGTTCTGAAATTTGCTGTCAATGAGCCTTGTTTACTGTCTTCTTTTCGGTAACCTTGTTCAAACATTGCAGAGAGACATGGCAGAACGTGGGCACAGTCTAGAAAGTATCAAAGCCAGTATTGAAGCCCGAAAACCAGACTTTGATGCTTACATTGGTATTTTTCTTCACCATAGCCTAACCTCTGTATCCACTTAAATCAGTTAAACCTAATCCACAAGGGGACTCTACTCGAAAAGGTGACTCTAATTGAAATTGACCGGGATGAGTTGGTTTGGCTAAGTTTCAAGTCGAGCCAGCGAGTTTTTGGACCATGGATTGTAGGATGCTTATAATCTACAATAACAAATATATATTGGATTTCTCTTGTTCTTCATTGGCAAGTATAGCCAGTCTCTCCCACACAATCCTAATATTTTCTGTATTTAACTACGCAGACCCGCAGAAACAATATGCAGATGCAGTGATTGAAGTCCTGCCGACGGAACTGATTCCGGGGGACAACGAAGGGAAGATCTTGAGGGTTAAGTTGGTGATGAAAGAAGGTGTCAAGTATTTCAGCCCCGTTTATCTGTTTGATGAAGGCTCAACCATATCATGGATACCCTGTGGGAGGAAGCTGACATGCTCATATCCTGGCATCAAATTCTTCTATGGCCCAGACAGTTACTTCTCTCATGAGGTAACTAATTTGAGACTACCAAACCTACATTTCTGTCTCATTGTATTTGATTCCAAAACTACCAGTCTATCACTTGATATGAAGGAAAGATTTGCATCCTTTTCCTAATTGATAACCAAGACTTTACTAAGAGAAAAAGAAAAAGACAGAAAACAGGAAAAAAGCTTCATCAGGAAAGAGCCTGAAAGAGAGGGAGGAAAGAGAGGGAGAGAAAAGACAAGTAGACTGCTATTCCCACATTATTCTACGGGAAATGAGTGACCCACGTTCAATGACTTATAACCAGAGATTGTGAGCATTACTTAGATATAAGCTGCGCCTGATCCTTGTTGGAATTTTGACATAGAAAATGTTACAAATGGCATGGTCCAAAGAAAAAATGATACTAGAGGCTGCAAGGGGCATAGAGCCATATTTTACAAATATACCAATGGTGGGTGTTATCCGTTCAAACAAAAACCTTGACAATACCAAACTAAGTTAGAAGATCAAAACAGCACATATACAATTATCGTTTGAAACTTGAACCTTCTTCTAATATGACCATGATGTTTATTTGTCTAATTCTCAAGTCCTTATTTTCTTAGGTTTCTGTGTTGGAGATGGATGGGCAGTTTGACAGATTAGATGAACTGATTTACGTCGAAAGCCATCTGAGCAACATCTCTACTAAGTTCTATGGTGAAGTTACGCAGCAAATGCTAAAGCATTCCGACTTCCCAGGAAGTAACAATGGGACCGGTCTCTTCCAAACCATAGTCGGGTTGAAGATAAGGGATCTCTATGAGCAGATTGTTGCTGAGAGGGCAACAGCTCCTCTACAGGCAACCAAAGCCTAATGTTCAACATGGCAGAGTCATCTTCGTCCTCTTCTTCAATTTTCCCCTTCATTTTCTGTTGAATGCAGGCTCCTACGAAAAAGAGCACCCATAATGTATTTAAAGTAATTCTGTGGAGATTTGTATTATAGGAGCAAAGGTGATGAAATGTTATGAAGTCCCAACACACTTTAAGTGTTGGAATATTTGAATCATATCATGTCTGAAATATCCTGCAATTCATCCTTTTTCTTTCCTTTTTATTTCGACTAACAACAAAAGATTCATTAAAACCAAGTGGGTGGAGGTTGCGGGCCCATTTTTGGCGGTTGTTTCTTCCTTAGCAGTTATGGCCCATCATTGGTTGGCTCTTCTTTGTAATGCTTTAGCCTTGTAGCTGCCTGCTCTCTCTCTCTCTCTCTCTCTCTCTCTCTCTCTCTCTCTCTCTCTCTCTCATAAATTTTTATTGCTGATAAAAGAGGGTACAAAAAGAAGTAAATACACCATCAATAATGTCCACGTTGCAGCTAAAGCAAAAAATCCCCAATAAAAAGAGGTTACCCACGAGACTCCCTCTTCAGCTAACTGTGTTTGTGTTAGCTTCTCAGAGAACAAGATTGAAAGATGTTTCTTACTTCAGGTAATTCCCAATTTTCTCAAAGTAATCCACAAAACGCAAGGATGAGCTGCCCCCTCACCCACCAAATCACATTCTAAGAGTCACTTTCCACAATTAACCAGTAGAACAAGAGGAAAAAAAATTAACCAGTGACGGAGATATGGTACCTCCTCCCCACAGAATCCAGCTCCCATAAAAGACATCAACGGTTCTCCTTCATGGTCTCAGATAGACCATACCACACCTGCCAATCCTTCCTCAAATAATTACTGTTTGACTGTTTGAGTTAAGATTAAGAGAACACGGTGGATGTAGTGTCCATCTCTCAATCACCCTGTCGATGTTGCAAACAACTGCCACCTGGCTATTGTAAAGCATCATAAGCATCGTTCCCTTGTCTTTCAATTTAAAACTTGGGCTTGCCTCATCACATCGGCTACAACAGTGCGGTACTGCCTACTGAAATCTTTACTTCACAACTTTTATCTAAGAAGTTCTCAAATGTGTGCAGTAGTTTCTACCAGATGCTAAGGGCAAATGCAATAATGTGTTGTGATTGTGTGGGAGGAAGATTAAGTTACAGTTAAGGATTTCTGTTGAGATTTGTTTGATGAGGACAGTATTCCTTTTAAGTCATGAACTTTTTTCTGCAATGGAATAGAAAAAATGACAGACCACAGCATTAGATTAACCGACTAACACCAAGCTAAAATCTAAATGAATGAAAAAGAAATCAAGACTATGCATGTTTGTGTATTGACATTTTGCTAAAAAAAGAAAGAAAGATGAGAAAAAAAAATAGTTATAGCAAGTGCAATTTCAATTTCGCTGTACTTTATCTCAACTATCTCGAGAGGAATGTATAGAGACTGCATAGTAGAAGTGTAGCATGCTGAAATTAATCATTGCAAGACAGGAAGAAAACTCATTTACAATGGATGTAAAATAGCAATGAGTAATTATTAGGTGCTAAGCTTAGGGAACATATAGTTTGTTGACAGGATTCCAAATATGTAGGGCCCATGGTCTGGTGACCTAGACAGTGGATAAATGGGTTCCACCATGGATGGGGAATACCCCATTTAGATTGGAAGACCCTGAGTCCCTGACCCTTCCATCTTTAGCCTATTTGCCATTGAATGTCAACAGTTCTTCTTTCTTAGCTGTTTATTTATAAGCCTCTGATCAAAGGTTCAGATCTTTCTAATACGTGGCATTTTTTTAGGCATCCCCCATCTGCAAAGGGCCAATAAGGTCAACGGTCTGGATCACTCGACCACGGGCCCAACATATGCAACACTGTGCATCAGCAAACAATATGTTCACTGAGGATTAGCACTCTATAATTCCTCAGTGGTAATAATTTCTGAAGTTTGACAACACAGCAAATGTAAGAGAACTATAGAAACCTAGTAGGGCTCGGGTTTAAGCAAAGCATACAATCTTTACACAATGTTCATGAAATGGCTTGAAGATACAGCACGAAGCACGTGCCTAAAAGGGATATGACCGTGTTCTACCACAAGGGTGATGAAAGACAGCACTGCCTGACTCTTCATGTCTACCTGATTGTAACAAACTTGTTTGTACCATGCCGGGCCCAATGGTTCTTCAAGTCAACTGCATTAGAAAGGTCGTGACCTTCCGCTGCAAGTCTCTGAAGAAGTTTCCCATATGCACCGTTGCTCATCTTCCTTCCAGCTAGGCGTGCTCCTGGTCTGGAGAGACTCATTGGCAGAGGATATTCGGATATGCTTGTGGTGCAACAGGACGATTGCCATCCCCCGGCACCCCATCTGTAGCATTGGTGAGGAATGCCAGTGCAAGAGCATATTGGTGCAGGTACATGAGAAAAATCAAGTGTTATTCCGTCGATATCAATATCTTGGTTCTTCTTCTCACGTTTTGCGCCTGCCAGAGAACTGCCCTTTTTATTAGTTGTAGACTCGGATGGACTTGTTTTAGATTGCTTCGACCTTAAGGCCTTGGAGGCAATGTGATTAGACTTCTTCGTAGAAGGTTGCCGCTTTCTGATTTTAGCAGTTTTAGTCTCGAACTCATGATTCTGTGATGTGTCTGTTGGTGCATCAAGAACCATGGGAATGTCGGGGAGTCCCATTTCAGCATTTGCTTGGGTTTCTGGCAATGGATTTGCACTTGCTTTTGTCGCAGATAGGAAGTTTCTTTGATGAAGCCAACCGGCAAAATCCATGTCAGATGCCTCTGCATCAGCTTCCGAGATCATGGCATGTCTAATTGGGAATGCACCCACCTTCAGAAAAGCTGCTTGATGTTCAGAAACACCGGAAGAACCATCTAGAACAGCCCTGCCATGGACTCCAGAATTTGAATCTATGCCAGCAGCATGATCTGAGAAGTTCCAAGTCCTAATACCCAATCCACCTTTCTCATCCATGTATAGCCACACGAGATGCTAAATGTCAATGACTTTCTTGCTTAGCCCATGGAATGAACTAAACCCGCATACTGCAACAAACACATTGAATGTTACCAATCACAACAATGCACCAGAAAGTCGGTGATCTGATATCTGGAAACAGATGATGCCAATGCAAGGGTAGATTTGGACTTCATTAGGTTAGTTTAGTCGTAAAGGCAAGGATCTTTCCATGCAAATCAGTATTCAATGCAGTTTTGATGCTCCAAATGCCCAGAGGAATGCATGAACATCCATTTTTCCATTAATCGCCAACTTACGATTTGAATGCATCCAAATGTTGCAGCAGCGCATCATGAAACAACAATTACAAACAATGAATGGAGCTAACCAAAGGCATCATTGGGAACAGAAACTGGGCAAACAAATCACCAAATTACAACAAAAAAGTATGAATTAGGCCTACAACTAGCCATGAAATCATAAAAAATTTTCATCATTCAAGAAGTTCTAAAATTGAGATCTGTAACCACTGCCAAGAAGAAGAAGAAAAAAAATCGAAACCCACTTCAAAATTCAAACCAAAAGAATGGTAAATAGATCAGCCAGTCATGGATTTACAGAGTTTCAAGAGATTAACTTAAAAGTAAAACCCAAACAATCATTAAAGAACAGCCAAAGAGTTTCTTGAAATCATTAAGAAAATAATAGGGGTGGCACCTGGAATCAACAAGAGCAACATCAAATTGTGACAAGATAAAATCGATAACCAAATCAATGCTAGGAAAAAAGAAACAGAGAAAGAAAAGCTGAGACCCACTTCGAAACCATTTTAACAGCAGTAGATATGCTGGCTGTGCCAAGGATTTAACAAGAAACACATCATAATTTCACAAGTATAGATGACAATAATTTCATGGTCACTTCAGGATTAAGTTGTGATTTAGGAATTTCTACTCTATGTTTTGTTGAAAAATGGGGTTCCTATGTGTTTTGTTGAAAAGAAAGCATTCTTAGTATGCACGCAACAACTGCTTCATGATTTTTGGGAATCCTACTAAGAGTAGAAACCCCAGAAAATCATGAATTATTTTTCTCATGGCCTAGCTGACTGCAACCTAAACCAATTGAAGCTGATCCATTGCTACAAAGAACTGGAAAACCCACTTCAAAACCATTTAAGGATCAGGCAAAAAACCAGGTGGGTCGCGGATTTAACAGGGAAACCTCAGAATTTCAAGATACGTGAAAAAAGTAAATGATCCAATTCAAAAAATTAACTGAAAACCTACTGCCATACCTCAGAGACGTAATGTCTAGATAGAATATAAACTTATTACAAAACTATAAGATTGCAGTAGATATATATGATGGTTTTGGACATGGATTTTCCCTGAGGGGAACCTCAAAATCCATGAATTTGGAAGAACATATTCCCAATAAAGATAAAAACAGAAAAGGTGCCATATTGCTAAAATTGAAATTCTACCACCACATAAACACCGAATAGAGCAGCAAAATGCTGGAGTTTGCTGGAGTTATGGTGATTTTTCAGCCATGAGAGCACAAACCATGAGAAGATTTTAAAAACCCACATCAGAAAACCACCAAAACCCATGAAAGAAGAATCAACAGCAAAAACCCAAATAAAATACCATCTGAGCCATGGATTCAAGCATCGAAGAACTCAGAATCAGTGGCCAGGAATGCACTATTCCATCACAGAATACCAAAATATAGATAAAAATAAAGACACCCATCAATCCAACAAAAGAGAATAAAGCAGCAGAAATTCGAGCAATCAAGATTCTAAAGAAATGAGAGAGAGAGAGAGAGAGAGAGAGAGAGAGAGAACAAATCAAAGAAAGATTACAGCAGGAGCAAAAAGGTAATTTGTTGGAGAGACTTACAGGATAAGATCCAAGAGAACTTCTTCTTCTTCCAAATGTTGTAAATATTCTGTGATTTTTGGGCCCTTTTTTTCTTTTTGTGTTGTTGGGTGTGGAGTAGCTCAGGAAAAGGTTGTGCCTCTGCTTTTCAGAGCAGAGTTCTTCCAAGTGACTTATATGATACTCCGCACCGTATTGCACTTGATACACAGGCACTCAAAGATTTTACACGTGTCATATATATTAAATCAAATTAAACCGACTACATTGTGGAACCCACCGTCTCTAAGTCACAGGACCAGAATGAGATTGTTTGAACCATCCTAGCCTCTGATTCGTGGATAATTGTTGGTTGAAACAGGACCATTAGATATTTTTCATTTTTGATATTCCAATAAATCTCCACCAATCCTGATCATCCAAATAAGTTGATGCCATTACGGCTTAGAATGAAGAAGGAAACTCGCATTGATCAAACAATCCTAACCATATAAATGGTGGCCATCAAACGAACGGTTAATAGGATATTGGTCGGCATTAAAGTCCGGTGGGTAAAACTGAAAGTTTAATATCGGGCCTATCCGCATGAGCTGCCACATTCCACAATGAGGAAATAATAGTTGAAAAAGCCTTGCTATATGACATCATTGGTCACATTGACCCCCTTGTTAAACCTATTTATTTATATAGCCCGTTAGGCACTATTTGTATTTTTACTAGACCAAAATGCACTTTAGCCATATCCTTCCACACCTCCTTTTATACAACAACTTTTTGTAGAGATTGAGAGGGCCTTTTGAAAATTAGGTGTGGAGCCCCATAAAATTGACTGTTAGGGCCATCCCTTGAGCGATCTGATCTGTTTAGTTTAAATTGGACATCCATGAACCCACATAAGGGTCATTTAAAAAAATCGAAGCTTTCTGTGGCTCATATCTATGTTAACACTGTAAGATAATTTCGAAATGTTTCCTCCGGTATGGTCTATTCGTGATGAGTTTTGCCCTCAAACTTAGACAGATGACATGAAATTAAAACTCCTTTCATGTAGACGGTTTGAATATGCTTAAAGATTATCCAATGGATTCCACATAAGATGTGAGATGGGTTCAATAGATGAGTCAATTTCGTGAAAAAGGTCATTTCTTCGTTTTCTTCATTTTTTTTTTTTTGAAAGATGGTTATTTGGATGTTATGACTGTTGCCACCTCTATGTGAACCACTCTGGCGAGCTTCCAACTTGCATCTAGCGTCATTCCCTTCATTTTAGTGAGCTTTTGAATATTTTTCTGGATTTAATTGTCATAACTCTATGTAGGTTGCAAATCCTATGAAAATATAATCCACTTTTAGGAAATTAAATGGTGTCCAAATGAGGTGATTCTAAACTCATTTGAAAGTTCACCAAATTACATTTTCAACAAGTATAAGATCACTCAAATTGAACATCTAACGAAAGAGTTATGATCATTTTCATCGGATCTGTGAACAATAGGGTATCGACAAATGATGGTGACTTTGGGCCTACTTTTGGGCAATCAAGTAGTGTCCAAATGAGGTGATTCCAAAGTCATATGAAAGTTCATCAAATTAACTTTCCAACAAGTGTAAGATCATCTAAATCGAACATGTAATGAGTGAGTTATAATCGTTTTCGCCGATAGACACTGACCACTGCATGCATACACTGAATATTGGCGATAGACAATGAGTATCAGCGATGGATAATGCACCATCGGCAATGAATAGTGAGTATTGGCGATGGACAATGCAGTGTCTGCGATGGACAATGGCACTATTGGCGATTGGCATATATTTTTTTTAAAACGACCTTTTTACGAGTTTACTGATGTCAGATTAAACTGAACGAATTAGATTGGCTAAGGGATGGCCCCAACAGTTAATTTTGTGGAGCCACACCCAATTCTCAAAAACTCTCTCGATTTTCGTAAAAAGTTGCTGTTGTGCAAAAGAAGGTGTGGCAGGGTGTGGCAAATGGATTTTCGTAAAAAGTTGCTGTTGTGCAAAAGGTGTGGCAGGGTGTGGCAAATGGGCATTTTGGTCTAGTGAAAATCCAAACAATACCCAACGGACTACATAAATAAATAAAATTGACAATGGGGTCAATGCCACAAATGATGTCATCCTTCAAGGCCTTTTCAACTATTATCCTAGGGTAGTTATTTGATACACTGGCAGCGTATGACGCTTGAATCTTGATACACCGGCACCCGAAATGTACACGTGTCATACATTAACTCAAATTGTAAAACTCACTGTCTCTAAGTGAAGGTGCAAAAAATCAGATTTCTTGAGCGATTCTGATCTCTGACTCGTTGAGATACGGCCACTGGATATTTTATTTTCGACCGTCCAACAGATTCCCAACAATGGGAGCGGATTAGGTGCGACCCTTACAATGGGCCCACCTTGATGGAGTTATTCTACATCCACGCCGTCCATACGTTTTTTCAGATCATTTTAGATCATGATCCAAAAAATGAAGCAGATCTAAATCTTAGGTGGACCATACCATAGGAAACAGTGGTGGTTGAACACCTCACCATTAAAAAATTCCTAAGTCATACCTTAATGTTTCCGTACTTTTTATTTGCAATCCAACCCGTTGATAACGTCACAGAAACAAATATCAGATTGATCCAAAACTTTCGTGGGCCACAAAATGTTTTTAAGTGTCACTCGCCACTGTTTCCTATGGTATGGTCCACCTTAGATTTGGATCTGGTTCATTCTCGGTTTCATGCTATAAAATGATCTAAAAAAAATGGATGGACGGTGTGGATATAAAATACATAAATCAAGGTGGGCCCGTGGTAAGGGCCGTACCATCTTGGGTGAGGCCGGGCCGCACCTAATCCGCTCCTCCAACAATCCCATAGTTGGATATAATGAAATAATTGTATGGGTCCATCACATTTAAAGTGGAAGCCATCATTTGGACAGTTTACTTTAATTATGTACATTCCAAGTATGCAGTTTATAAGTGCCTGCGTATCATCTATCATACACTGCCAGAGTATCAAAGTTTTCTCGTTAGCAGGTGCACTTTGTTGAATTAATGCTCCCGGAAGTACCATAAGAACAATGATCCAGTGCAAACTGTTGTGCACCTTGTTGTGGTACAAATGTCCTTGGGGCCCAAGTATATTCCACTCATGATCGCTATGAACCGTTGGATAGGAGGGGTCCACTATGAAATGGGCCTCAAATTACATTGACGGTGTCCAGTTACTCAGAAGAATCCTTTCAAACGGACGGTCAAAAATTTCTATTAATTATTACGGTCCATCTCGCAGGGCTTTTTTTTTTTTTTGAAATGGATTTGATAAATTTTGCTCCATGTTCGATCTTCCGTAAGAACCTCATAATCGCCATGATCATAGGTGGGGCCCACCATACACTTCATGTGCATGCTGCATCAAGCCGCCGGCTGTGGGGCCCACTTTGATGTATGTGCGTTACATCCACACCATCCATCTATTTTAACAGATCATTTTAGGGCATGATCTCAAAGATGAAGCAGATCCAAATCTTAAGTGGACTATACCACAAGAAACATTCGTGATTGAATCTCCACCATTAAAAGCTTCATAGGGCCCACTGAAATGTTTATTTTCCATCCAACCTGTTGATAAGTTCACAAAGACCTGGATGAAGAGCCAAGCACAAATATCAACTTGATACAAAATTTTTGTGGACATCGACAAGTACCACTGTTTCCTGTATTATGGTCCACCTGAGATTTGGATCTGCTTCATTTTTGGGATCATGCCCTAAAATGAGTTTTCAAAACTCTTGGACGGCGTAGATATAAGGTACATACATAATGGTGGGCCACACGGTCAGGGATCCCACCCACCTCTGGTGGATCCGAGGTCCACCGAAGCCGCGCCCGCATGTGAAGTTCATGACCCGAAAATTCGGGACTAAAGCAAGTGCTCACATTCACGGACGATGATCAAGGTCCTGTTAATAGGAAAAAGAATTATCTGAAAAAATGCAACCTTTACACCATGATCCATCTAAGATCGGGCCCACTGGATGGACGGTTTGGATCTCGGCAGAGATGACATTACAGACAGTTTTCAATCCATCTAGAAGGGAAAAAAAGAGAGTAGAAAATCTGATGTCTTGACCATTCACCATCCAAGATACCACGTGCCTTTTTGGACCACAAATTCAAAATATCGTCGCTCGCATGAGAGGGACGAAGGGCTTTGTTGAACACGCGTTGTTGTGGCCCATGAATTAAATCCGTCCATTAATCAAACGGGGCCCATAACTCCAGCTATAGGATTATCATGTGGGCCACATGTACTTTAAATATGGACCCTTGTTTCTTTACTAACTAATCCATGTTGCTAATACAAGAGTTGTTCGTTAGATGAGTAGAATTGCCTAATCTTTTGTCCATTTTACCATTACTGGGGTTTAAAAAATCTACTATAAGTTATATTTTTTCTTTGACTTATGGTGTAGTTAGATGTTAAGATTATATTCAATACATGTCAACTACATAAATATGTAAAAAGATATTTAATTGAAAAAATTAATAAAATAATTAAAATTTAAATAGGGAGGTGGTAGCTTATTGTGATAATTAGAATCATTACACTTGAATAAGAGTTTGGTATTTCCTACTTGGATAAAGTGAATTGATGCTCAATAACAATTTGTTTATGGTGGTGGAAAATATCATTGTAGAAGATTCGTATCGACATAATGTAATAAATATGCTAATGAAGTTTATTGTAAGGGAATTGTTTGGTGTAAACTTCTCTTGGGTTCGTTGTTACTTTGCAAATGATGATATTTGGACCATTATTATTGAGAGTTTTTTTTTTTTTTTTTTTGGGCACGCACTTTACATCTTATCATGCAAATTTAGACACCTCCCAGTAGGAGGTGTCTCTCCCTCTTATGTTGATCGGTACATGTATATGATTTTTTTCATTCCCTTTACAACTCATGTGTAAAGCCTAATTTCATTAAGCTTCAAGCTATGTTCTCTCTCCTGTTAATGGTCTATATAAGCAAGAGCACAAGTAGAAAGAGATATAATTATATTTATCTTTTGTGATACTCCTTAAGAGGAGAAGTCTTGTATTTCTAATATTTATTATTTTAATGAAGAAGAAAGTCTTATATTGCTGCTCCGTGGAGTAGGATATAATCAAACCAGATAATCCTTATACCTCTTGTTTCCTACTTTTTATTTTGCTTTTTGGCTTTTTATTTGTCAATTATTTTTTATGATCTTAATTTGACTTACATTAATAATGTGCAAGTGTTTTTTCTGCAACAAACATGGTGTAACTCACTTGAGTATTTTAATAGTTTTTTTTTTTAAATCAAGTTAGGCTTTATTAGTGGATTTGATGAAAGGTACACTGCACCGAGGCTCATATGTAGACCTATGTCAGCATCACATTTACATTGTTTCATATGGTGTGGTCCATATAAATTATGAATCTGGCTGGTTTTTTACCTTAAGACCTAACACCAAGCATAAAATCTGACGAAGGGAGTGGATTTTACCCTTAAAGCATAGTGGTCCTACAGACTTGGGTGTTGTAGAGGACCCAATTTCTCTCTTCCCATTTTTTACCTTTTTGTCTTTCCATCGCCTCCTCACTCCACGTGCACCACATGCCATGCTCCTCGTGATAATAGCAAAGGAGGATTGTTATACCGGATCGGGTCTACTCATTTCCAATTTCAAAAGACCCGATTTCTATTTATCGCTAGAGTCCCATGGGCCACAGGCTACTTGTAGGGCTCGGCACGGGTGAGCCATGTTGTTCAGGCCTGGGCTTTGAGCTATCGGGTTCCGGCCCATCGGGCTGCCCGATTCAAAATATTGATTTTGCATCGCTCCGACCCTAGGGTCTAATCCATGCCAATGAGATGCTTTGAAAAATGATCGAAAGACCGATAAGTTGGGGCCCACGTTCAGTGATCCAGACCATTGTCCTGATGGGCCCCGCTGACACTCCTCAACTTCCTATTTGTGGCTTGACCGTCAAAAGAGAGATGCAACAACGGTAGGCGTTCAAATGAGAAAAGGCCCAAGGATCGTTGCTAGAATCTTTTAATTTGATTGAATTTCGGTACGTGTGTCCATCCGCAGTGGGACCCGACTGACCAACGGTATGGATTACCCAGCCGTGTGGTGAGGATTGTATTATTCATCTAACCAAAACGTCCTTCACGGGTGTGCATTTCTCTGCTCTCTCCCGAAGCGCTATGACTTGTCTGAGTCGGATGTGACCGGTCCGAGTCGATAGACTCAGTCGAGAGGGAGGGCGACTCAACCCAGTCTCGACTCAACTCAGGACTGCACAACTCAATCCGAGTCACTGAGTAAAAAAAAAGAAGAAGAGACGAACAAACACTCCTGCCATGGTTATGTTCTTGAAGATTCCTATAGTGATTTTTGCAAGTGGTACCAAACAGTTGAAAATGCCGTCCGATACAATGAGCGGCCACATGTCAATGGCATTATGGGCAGAAATGTCACGCAAAGAACACATGGGGACTGACTCAGTACCCGAAATCTTCATCGGCGTGTGGGCAACCATGAGCGATTCTCACCCAACAATCAAAAGCAAGCTTTGTCTCACTACTGGAACTGAGCATAGCAATGAACCGAATATGCCTGTCAACGCATAAGCAATGGCACAGAACGGAAGAGCCTCAGGTTCTTTTGCTGATAATGCCGCTGTCCCCAGTCCATGAGCACTGTAACAAATGTCGAAAAGCCAACGTTAGTCCATGAACTCTATAACCAATGTCTATGAGTAGGATTTGGAATATATGTACATCAAAGTCATTGCAATTTGTATCCTCATGGCAAAGATGGATTTTCACAATTCAATTCAGTTTTACATCCAAACTTGGCCTTAATGGACTACAAATGAAACCCATCTCCAGAAAGAGAGAATGCCCTTAGCAGAGCAAAGAGAAAGCGTTTCCATGGAATTTGAACTCATACCTTGACGCCGTTGCTATTCCTCGAGCAATGGGATCGAACAAGCGAAGTTTATCCAGCATCACTTGCACAAAATTCGCCCCAATTAGGCCTGTTAGTACCACTGCAGCCGCAGTGAGAGATGGATTGGCACCTAGAAACCATAAAGAATCTTGTTAGATAAATGACTCGATGGTAATTAGGATAATGAAAAATAGATATGAAAGATAGGAACAAGCTTGTATGTAAAATCCAATTGCAAACTGTCAGTTCAATCAAGAATATGTTATCAAATTAGAGGAAGAGGGGAAAAAATCCAAAGATTTCACATAATGCTTTTGATATGGAAAAAAAAAATAAATCAATCTGATTTATTTGATACGCTATGCTCGAAGAGAAACAGACTTAGATTCTACAGGATCAAACTTATGAGGCTTGAGGAATAATTAATGACATTTCCTAGTATTCATAAACATAGTTCAAAGCCACGAGGACTCGAATCTACTCAATCAGACAACTCAAAGACTCGACCAAGTTTTTCATCAATTCGACTCGACTTGACATTTTAATAAATGAATTTTTATTATTAGATGCATTTAAAACTCTCGAAAACTGATAAAAAAAAAAATTAAATACTCAAAACAACACCCAACTACACAGGGTAGTGTATTGGGAGCTCCTCATCTCTTTTACAGATGAGATTGCCTCTTCGATTACAAGGCAAACTTTATATTTTATAACAAAACCCAGTAGATGGGCCTGTGGCACGGTTGAGTCACGAGTCTTGTCAAGTAGGCCGAGTTTCCAAGTGAACTTGATGGGTCTTGTCCAGAGCAGACCGAGTCAGGTCAGTCAGTGAGTTTATATTAGACTCAGCTTGAAATCCCACAAGTTGACTCAGCCGAGTTTTAAGTCGACTGGACTGACCGAGTTTTAGAACTATGTTCATAATGAGGAAGCAACACTCGAATTGCACTTACAATCTCTCTATGTCCAATTTAGAAGTTATGTAATTGCAATATGGAGCCTCGTCCCTCTATACAAATAGCAAGGAAGATAATCGGAATTTGTTCATTTCCACTCTACCATGCTGAACTCAATGCAACAGTGCATCTAAAATGCAGCCTTAGGGTGCGTTTGGATGCACTTTCAAACTAACTTGCAATACTAAGAGTAATAAAGTGGAAAAACAAAGTGTAATCATATTCGCTTAGCATTCATATAAGAGGACCAACTACAATTGCATTATGGCAATTTTGGGAACTACTTTGTCATTATAAATGCTAGGAAATATAATTTATTATGTTCCAAAACACAATTGTATTCACTTGTGCATCCAAATGCAGACTCAAATGGTGAAGCAAGTGTAAAAGGAGAAGTGTGCTCATGACATAAAAGGGGAATGCTAGCATGTTGGATGTCAAGAGGGAGTGTACCATCAAACAATGACACAATGCTGAGAGCTAACGCCACGGTTATGCATCTTGGTAGAACTGATATGGTTAAAGATGGCTCTAAACCGACTACTCGCCCTATAATCGCAGTAGAATACAAAGAGAAAATCGTCGAAATGATCACAGACTGAAAATATCTCTGCCGCATGCCTCTTGACGAGCTACAACCAAACACAAACAGTGTCACTGAAATAATAAATCTTCTCCTCGAACCACAATAATTTTCGACATCTAAGATGAAGTGGCCTTCACATACAACATTTAAATTCCATGCAATATTAGAAAATACGGCTTACCTTCCTCTGCTTAAACATGGAGAAAGCGAAAGAAATAATGACAGATCCCAAGAATCCCATCAGGATATCACCAGCTCCGGGATTTGACGACACTTTGGTGAGGTAGTCCCCTGCATGAAAACTCAGTGCATTACTTTTCGAAATGCAGTGGAAATGTAAAAGATAATGTATTTTTATTTGAACTCCAATGAATTTGGCTACGATGATGACAAAGACGACAATGACCATTTTCAGTATGTGATTGAATCATGGGTGGATTCTCATATTTGCATCTAAGTTCATGGCATTATTTGCATGGGTGTTGGATTTCATGTTATCGAGCAATATGCCTCGACATGGCGGGCCATTTGGATATTTACCAGATATCTTTAGGCGTACAAATCTAATAGGGTATACCTTAAGCGATGTCCATGGGACCTGGTTCCATCATTTTCTATTAACTTCCAAGTATCTCAATTCACAACATATCATCGCCTCTTTAATTAGTAGTGGGATGACTTGCAGAGGAAAGGAAGAGGAAAAAGAACATCCAATCTTCTTATTTGGGAGCAAAGTTCCTGAATTTAGGAGATGCATTTTGTGAATTTCTACAGAGATTAAAACAGCCCATGGTAAGAACAGTTTGGAGTTCAGAGTCATTTGATGCAGCCTGTAGATGGAAAATGTTGATGTGACCATGAAAAAAATAGGCAACGATTCAATCTATGATCAAACAAAAGGATGCAGAAATAGAAGTGGGCGGTAAACCTAGAATTGCATCCGTTCCAGATCGGGAGAAATACCCAAAAGCTAATGCTGCTATGTCTGCAGATAAAGCGCAGCAAATGATCGGATGAAAGACCGTCTTGACATTGGAAGGCAACCTGCCAAGCAAAATCCAAGAATGTAACTGGGTTTTGTCGAAATGCAATTGTGGTGTTGTATACTCCTATTTGATAAATGGATAGAGTGCATTACCCGGAACCAACCATGTATCCTAAGACAGTGGCAGCAAGTAAGAAAGGAAGCCGTGTCCTTGCAGTTGTTCCAAGTGCTGTTGGGGCCAAGAATGCGAGAGCAAACGATAAAACGAAAATGGCTGTCCAAGTCCACGCCTCCACACGCGAAAATGGAGAAGGTTTTGTCATTGGCTCAGCAGCTACCATTTCTGTCTTTACAATCTTTCTTACAGTTAAGGCCGTGTAGCCTGCGACAGAAAGCGAGGCCAACCACCCACCAACTGCAGAAAAACAAGAAGAAAATGGAGTCCATTAACACGCGAAAGAAAATCCAATCAAAATTATACTTGTGGGCTGCGTTTGGATGCACCATTGAATTGAATTGCAACCATTAATTCAGTTAAGTGGAAATGACCAATTTGAATTTCTGAAGTATCCAAATTGCAATTACATTGCTTTCAATTGGACAGGAAAGGCTTGTTACTGCAACTTGAGGCATACTTCCTCATCACGAATGCTGAGGAAAACAATTCTAGTTGGATCATTTAATCTCCATTCGACTACTAATTACAATTCAATTCAAAAGTGCATATAAATGCTGCCAATTAGCGTAATGTTGCATTCCAACCAAATTCTGTCATTTTAACAGTCCTCAAACGAAAGGAAACCGTTGAAGAATCCAATACCTAGGATGAGACAGATCTTGAGTCCTGAAGCTGCAGGGATATCCCTTACTGCCAGAGGCAACACCACCAACGACGGAACATAAAAAAGAGGAAGCCATCTCTGAATAAACAGAGTTGCCGGCTCAAAGAAATTCATCAAACTCGTTGCAGCAGATGAGGCAATGGAATCCAGAACCAACAAAACGGAGAATACACAAAACATCCCAAAAAGAGCGCTTGGGAACTTGATTGACGCAGCTACAAAGGCTTGCTTGAGAAACTTATCCATTGCGAGAATGATCCCAAGTGAAACAGCCAAATGCAGTATCCCAACAACCTGGCAAATGTCTACTCATTAAATCCTAAGTCGGCCCCATGATAAAGTAATCCATTCCATCGATCTGATGGGCCTACTTTGGATTAACCATGGCCCAAAAAACAACCTGCGGCCCACTTTCCATTGAATGTGGGCCACTTGCTACATTTTTTCTTAATCGTCTATTTGCTAGCTGCATTGGGGAAAATTTTCGAGCATGGTCCAAGCAGAGTGGGATCCATTAGGTTAATGGATTGGATCACTTATAAAGACTGAGGACACGAGGATACTCTACATATCCAATCGCGTAATTCACCCCAATCCAAGCATTCAAGCAATGTAATTTCATAAACCCAAAATTCAATAGATATAAAAAATCACCACTCACTGTTTGAAATCCAACAGAAGCGCCTCCCCTGTCCGTGCCCACAGAATTCACTCGAATCCGATGAAAAGACCGATTTTCATCGCCACCCACATGCAGAAACCGGGTCCCAGGCCTAATAAAAGCTGTTGCGGGCGCAGCAATTCCTCTTGGTTGGGGCTGTTCGGATAAGACCCAGAAGCCATTGGAAGAAATGGGTATTGGTACGTGGGTTTTTCTGAATCCAGACGCCGAAATTCGATGTTTTCTGATGACTGCATTGGAGCGTTTGGGAGGTGGAAGAGCTGAAAAACATGTAATTGCAGAAGCAAAAGCCATGGAGAAAAGGGAGGGGAGACTTGTTCCTGATCTTGGAAGAGTCCTCCCATTTTGATTTGAGATTGTACGGACAGAAATAGGCGTTTCAATTCATGAGATTTTATTTCTATCTTCACCCTTCCAACGGATAGTGACGGATATTTCCCGGGAATTTCAAAAGCTAACTGTCTTTTGGGCGGCAAATACAACGAACGTAGAGATGAGATTTACTGACAGCTAACTCCTCACGTGTGTAGGGCCATCGTAATTCGCACGCAATTACACGTGCCAATATGAAACACGTGCTCAAACCCTGAACCTTCCATATGGTTGGAAGCTTTCTTACATATCCTGCCTCAAAACTTAGGCCGTTTCACTCCTCACGTGGGCCATGATTTCGAAAGTAATCTGACCGTTAAAGCAATATTTTCTGGCCGTCCGTTTGTTTTGTATGCTGAAGCTCAAGTTAGGTGTGAAATGGCATGATTTTTAGGTGGGACCATCTAAATAATGTACCCCACCTGATGGAAAGCTCAGATCACAAGTGCTCCATATTGGCACGTATGCCTATGTGTTGATGAACATGGCTCCCACACGGTTGGAATTAGTAAAGAAATGATGCCCACGAGCGACTTTCGTGATATGTACGGGGCCCGTGTCTCGAGTCCGGATCCTCTGTTGAAACCAAGCAGTAAAATCCTGCTCGTCACCATTCTGATTGGTCCACCTTAGCCTGACTGTGTCAGAGCTGCTCAGGCTGAAGTGGACCAATCAGATCAGCAGCAGCAGAGGTTCTCTGCTTGATTTTAACATAGGATCCGGATTCCGTGTCTTGGCAGCAAGAACTTTAATACTCTGGCGGAGTGACAGATGATACGCATGCACTTAAAAACTACTTGGAAGTTGCATACGTGGCATATAGATTGCCTGCGAAAAGGCTTTCGCAGGCATCTCCTGCGCTCGGAATCTATGTGGGGCCTGCGTGATGTTTGTGAGAAATCTATGCCGTCCAAATGTTTTCTTAGATCATTTTATACATTGCGACCAAAACTGACAGGGATCCAAGACTCAAGTGGGCCGAAAATGTAACGATTGAACTTCCACAGTTGAAATAATCGTGGAGCCTTAGAAGTTTCGAATCAGGATAATATTTGTGTTTGCAATTCATCTCAGTAGGAATGATATTATGAACGGTATGGATAGCATATAAACATCACTGTAGACCCTATAGAGGTTTCAACGGTAGGAATTTCCCTACCCATCCTTTTGCTTTATTGCGGCCCACTTGAGTCTTGGATCCCGTTCATTTTTGGTCGCAACGCCTAAAATGATCTTACAAAATGGTTTTACAGCGTAGATTTCTCACAAACATCACCGTGAGCCCCACCTAGATTCCAAGCGCAGGAGATGCGAAACGCTTTTGCGGGCAATCCGCGTCCATAGGTAAGTCAAATCAGCTGTAAAGAATGTGAGTATCCAGTTTAGACGTGAAAAAAGAAATTATGCTTATTTTATAATCTACTTTTCGGATTGGTGGATATTTATTGGACGGTTAAAAATGAAAAATATTCAATGGTCCCATTTCAATGAGTTTCTGTGAATCAAAGGCTAGGATTGTTCAATCAATCAGATTTTTGGACTTTGAGTCAGTGCCCGTGGTTCCACAGCTTGGCCCATTTAACTTTTATGCATGACAGGTGTATAAGTTCTGAGTGCTAGCTATCAATCGTCATTCGCCTGAGAAACTCCCCATTCGATCTTTACAAGTGGGTCCAGGGGCCTTTTTGTTTTTTTTAATCCACCCCATTCGTCTATTGCGTATCATCGAGGATGGTGCATGCCTAAAAAATTTCTGCATGGCAAGATCCAACCGTCCATTATTAGGACTTCTTTTAGTTGAATGTGGAATGCAGATGTATTTCTCTTCTTAACCGTCGATCTTAAAGCTGCAAATAGAAAGGTTAGAGGATAAACGGTCCATTGTCTGTGGGAGACATTAGATTAACGGTCTGGGGACGTGTTTAAATGATCCAGACCGTTTATACGATGGGCTTATCCTGTCCATAGAAAACCAAAAGTCTCTCACGTCGGAAAATTTCAAACCTTTTGACGGTTGAATTATTTTCCTTGGGAAAGTGGATTCTCTCCCTGACCGTCTTTGTTTGGGCCACTCATCTAAAGGTCAGAATCTTCCAATCTTGACGATTTTAGAAGCAGCTCCCAAAGGGCGGACCCACTTTTAAGATCTGGGCCATTCATATTTGTAATTGCCAACTATACCAAGTGATTGCTGATCATTGATACTGCGTCGGTAGAATGGCCAAGGAGAGAGAGAGAGAGAGAGAGAGAGAGAGAGAGAGCGTACCTTGCAAGAAAGTGTTTGAACATGGTGAATGTGAGAAGTGGATATCAGCCGTAGGATGGTAGTTTTGCGGTAGTCTGTCCTCACTTATCTTGCCCTTGAAACAATCCAACGGCCTGGATGGGCCTCCCTTCCATCTCAGGCCTATGGAATTAGCCACGCACGCCATGAGCCCGAGTCAGCTGGAAAAACGGAAAGAAAAAAAAAACGATCATAGCCCCGATAACAACCTCCATTCAAACCCAATCTCTTATCTTTTTCTCATGAGGACGACACGTGTTACGTAATTGGAGGTAAGGGGAAAATGGGCTGCGCTGGGGTGGGCTGGGCTGGATTTGGGTTTAGTCCCAGGCCCGTTAGTTGATTCCAGGACATGCACCTGTTTTAAGTTCTGTACGCCCACCACGTTGAATATGTAAAATCCACTCTGTCCATCAGGTTCTATCCTCGATTCTAGGTTCTACGGTTAAAAGAAGGGTCCTCACTTGATGGACGGAGTAGATTCACATATACAACATGGTGGGCCCCTACAGAGGTTCGGCGTTTTACGCAAGACTTGAGAGTTGGGAATTTAGTGGGCCCACCGTGTACGGAGCATATGCCCAAAAGCTGCCATGATTGGAATGTCTCTGACCATCTGATACCGGCTATTAATGTGGACAACCAACCTTTTTTCCTTTTAGCTTTTCATTTGATGGCCTCCAATGAATGGCCGTGTTCATCCAATAAATGAGATTTTCGGCATATGCTTGATCAGTTGATCCACGATGGGACCACAATTTGAGCGGTCTAGATTTGTTTACATATATGCCATGTGTACGGCGGATATGTTAATGCCATGTGTAGCCCAGTAGTCCTTGAAAGAGACCGCTCTCCCTCAAGCGCAACCCTGCACATGGCATTGGGCAGTGGCACCAGGCCGTCTAATCTCGGTTATAGTGGGTCCCATCCATGACGGCACACTACTGGATGATCATCTCGAAATTGCCACTAAACAGATTCTGAGATTAACATATGCGATGAGCCTGAGTTAATGTGGCAACCCAAAGATCCTGGTCGTCCATTTATTAGGTGGGTCACGCATGATCGAAGAAATGGACGGCTAGAAAATGATAATGGATAACAAACACTAGACACTCAACATTAACATGCATGTGGAACTTACTTGATGTGTGGACCAGCTTAGGATAGAGGACTAGACAAATAAACCGGGGGCCACCGGATGATCGTATGGGTCCCTCACACGCGTAGCACGTGTTAGGGGATGAAGAATAGTCCCACCTCGAAAAGAAGATGCAGAGTCGCATCTACCCAGCTACCATAAAAAACCACTGAAGCGTGAGTTTGAAAATCACGCAGCCGCGCGGTGAGCACAGAGCGAACTATTCTTTCGCCTTTTACTAAAGAATACCGTGTGCTCGCCGCACACAGCGGCATACGCCTATTTTTGGAGGGCTCCTCTTATTTTATTGGGAGGGTCCACTACCATTCTGAAATAGAACTTTTTGCCCGTCCCACTCTTTTGAAGGGGTTGGTTGGAGGTTTCAGTGGTCCCAACCTAGCAACTTCCTGCCAAAAGGGTTTCTGTTTGGCTCCCTTAAAAAAAAAAAAAAAAAAAAAAAGCCCAGATGGACCATATTACAGAAATCAGTGGTGATTGATCATATCAATAGGTTGGATCGCAGCAAATAAACATTCCCCGGTGGAATCCATGGTGTGATTGATCATATCAATAGGTTGGATTGCAAATAAACATTCCCCGGTGGAATCCATGGTGATTGATCATATCAATAGGTTGGATCGCAAATAAACATTCCGGTGGAATCCATGAAGTTTTTAATGGTCGGGATTCAATCAGGACTGTTTCCTGTGGTGTGGTTGGACGGTGTGGATTTAAGATACATCACTGTAAGCCCCACAGTCAGGGGTCCCGCTCCCGCTGAAAAGTGTGTTGATGTGTGGGGCCAATATAATCTGTGTGTTTTATATCTACACTGTCCATCCGTTGGAAACATTGGGGGATAATGAGACCCACCGTTGAAACCTTTCCAAGGGCCCACCCTAATGTCATCCAACCTGTTGACAAGGTCATGACTAACAAAAAAAAAAAAAGGGTCGCTCAGACCTGGGTGAAGGGAAAACACATCAGCGAGTGACCTGGATGAAGAGAAAACACCTGATCCAAAACTCTTGTGGCCCCCAAAAAAGTTTTTAATGGAGGGGGAGCTTCAGATCTGCTTCATTTTTGGATTCGTGCATGAGGGGGGCAAAATGGATTGACGGTGCACATACATCAAGCTGGGGGTGGTGTTGGCAACACCACCTGATCTGCAAAGGCCAACACCACCTGATCTGCAAAGGCTAAGCCCATCTCTGGCAGCGTCCGGCCTCACCACACCACCACCCACCGCTGAAGGTGGTGCGGGCCTGACTGCCTATTCCACATCCCAGGCAATGAGCTGTCATTACTACGACTGTCAATGGGTGCCTGGGACACCCAATGGACCCGACCTGGATTTTAACCGGTCGGGGTCCAAAGAATCACTAAGAAGTCAGGTCGGGTTTGATTCTCACCTTTTGGACCTGGTTAAAAATCGGGTCTATTCAGGTTTGGGTATAGGTCCATGTTGAGTTCAATTAGTTTTAGTATACTTTTATACATGGTATATACTAATTTTAGCAACTAAACGGGGGTTGGGCTTGATTCTCACCTTTTGGATCTGGTTAAAAATTGGGTCTATTCGGTTTCAGGTACAGGTCCATGTTGGGTTGGTGTTTTCTAAGCCACTAGTGTAAGAGAGCCTATTTACACACCATGCACATGTCAAAGTGGCGTGTGTTTGTGTGTGCGCCCAATCTAATCCACCTATTGGTGTGATGGGTACTCGATTGGTACCTGAAGCTGATTGGATCTGGAACCGGTTAGAGAGAGGGAGAGAGAGAGAGATATGACCATTCAAGTAGATAGAAGCACGTCTCAATAATGAATAAATAGGAAACTATTCTACGGCCATCCAAACTTTGGACATCGGAGACATTTGTCTGATCGTTTTTACTGTTCTAATATAGTTTAATAGTTTTACAATTGCAGAAAATAATTTTAAGCAGCAAACTTGCAGTTGTTGCTCTCCTGCTGTAGTAGAGGGTATGCCATTTTCGGTGGAAGCAGCACCACTAATTCTAGCAGCAGATAAACAAAAACAGTGAGAAAAAAGAATACCGACTGTCACTCCTTTGTTATGTAAACTGGCGACGTTCAACAACAACGGTTGAGAATCTCAAGATGATTCTGGTTCTTGCAGGAGGGTTATCATTGATTTGGACGGTTGCCTCTTCAGGCCCTCCTGAATTCGGTCTTTAATGGCAGTTTCCTGAAAAAGAAAGAAAAGAAAGAAAAAAAGAAATGAAAAAAGAAAAGAACAGAAATGATTCAAATGGCAGACAAAAATAGCAGAGCCACTGAGGTCCTGAGATCAAGTTACATTTGTGCTCAGCATTGCAGTTTCAACCTGCCCAGTTGATCTTGGCCCTCACATTTCAAGAAAGGACAACATAGGGGAACCATGGTGGCTTCTGTACTGTTATAAGATTCAACTCCAATGACTCACCATTATATGGCACCCTTCTTCAAACTTCTCAAGAAAACCCGCAACCCAGCGATCTGCATTCTCTACCCACTCTCCATGATGCATACCAGCTGTCTTTGCCACTGTATGCAACTGCAAACAATTGCAAGGTGTGAACAGTTATTTGTGATGCCTCGTACATTTTCAACACTGTTTATGTAGTGTTGAGCTTTCCTTGTGTACCGATGACATATCCTAGGAGCATGGTTTGACGTATCGTCTGACACCAGTACGTATCAACCACTATGAACAGTCCATGGGCAATAGAGGTGCATCGCCCCAATATGGGCCCAAACCAGGGCGGTACTGGCGCTGTATTGTTGGTGAACGACTGACACATGGAAAACCTGGTTTAAAAACCATGCTTTGGAGGGAAGAAAAAACTCACACTATAAATAAGAAGCATGCATCTGAATGA
Organism: Liriodendron chinense; assembly: GCA_003013855.2. NCBI lineage: Eukaryota > Viridiplantae > Streptophyta > Magnoliopsida > Magnoliales > Magnoliaceae > Liriodendron > Liriodendron chinense. The sequence goes on along the minus strand of PVNU02000637.1, from coordinate 3,067,520 downwards.
TTCCAGTCACTACAACTTATAGGGTTCCTGAAGCACCAGGACATAGGATTTGCCTAGCCATAAAAATGGGGCCCACATTTCATTGTTCCAGATTGTTGACCCTATGGGCCTCACCATGGATAGGATTACCCAAAGATCTCCCATGTAGGTAGATTCTAATCCTTGAATCAAGTGGCTTACAAAGTGTCTGGAAAATAGGTAAGGTAGATAATTGGATGGCTAGGATCTTCCAATCAAGGGCATCCCCAGTCCACAGTGGGCCCATCAGATCAATGGCCTGGATGGATGAATCATCAACGCCATTACTACAGACTGGGAACATCAGGACGCCATTCTGAGTCCTACAATTTCTCTTACAGTCTTTGATAAAAACAGATGGTTACGATAAAAATACAGAAATGGTGTGGAAAAAGGCAAATAATTGAATGGCTAAGATCTTTCAGTCTGGAAGACTTTTGGGGACTCCCCCATTTAATCGAGCCCATCAGGAGGACTAGATCAATCAAACAGGGGTCCATTTATACAGACTGGGCACATCAGTAAACTAGGTCTATAATCTCTTATGGCCATTACATACCTTGCCCTTGTCTGATACTCGAACAATAAAACTGCATTTTAAATTGCTAAAGACGAACAGCTTTACCCACCTTTTCCTGATGTTCCTTCACTTTCTCACGCAGCTTGGTTATCCCCATATTCACTATCAGCTGCTTCTCCTGTTAGCAAGAAAGCTGCAAGTCAGATCAGTTCTTTCAATGAGAAACCACAGGCAAAATCTGCACGGGGAGGACCCAAGAGTTTGAAGGCAGAAATGGGCTATCAACAAGGTCCATGTGCATGTTACATGAAATGCATGTATCCCCTATTTATTAGAAGACGATAATAAAAAATGCATCTTTTCGTGCCTTCACATAGCTAACGCCAAGGTCCTTCCTTGAATATCCACGGGCTAGATTTCGCGTTACGTACTGATTGTAGTCCTTAAGTATCCTCATTATAATATCTGATGTAGAAACCCCATCCTGTGCGTTGAGTTTCCTTGAATTTGCCTGCAGCTTTAACCTACAGCAAAAGATCTTCGAGATCAAAACATGCTTAAATTGAAGTGATCAACCAAATTCTCAAGGTACACATTCGTTAGAGTGATTAAAAAAAAAAAAAAAAAACTAACGAATTCATAGACGTCGTTGCCAGCTCCACTTGCATCAGCATATCTACAGAAGATTGATGTAAATGAGAAAGTATCAGGTTTCCATCAGAACAGAAAGTTCTTGTACACGATCAGGGTTTTTTGCAATCAAGATTCCAGAACACAGATGTCTAGAAAGCTCATGCATCCACGCGAATGCAGAGTAAAATCATACTTTAGGCTGTGTTTGGATGCACAATTGAATTGACCGAAATAGCTGGTTGAATAGAGAGGCAATGACCCAAGTGAAGTCATCTTCCTTGGGAGTCAATGAGAAATTAGCCCTTGAATTACAGTTAAGATTCCCCTGACTCCTACTCGAAAGAAACATGGTTGCAATTTGGAGCCTGGAACCTCAATATGAATTTTAAGAGAGTTTGGTACTTTTTTTTTCTCTCTCTACCGAACAACTTACTGAAACTCAAATCCACCAGAACCAAACATAGACTTAAGATGTTAACATAAAGAAACTAACAGCTGATACTCAACCTTCACAATCACTTTATGGACTATAAAGAAACTCATTAAGAAACAGCGCCCTATTATGTTTTTCCTCTTTCAATTTGATTGGAGTCAATGAAACTCATTAAAAAACAGTGCCATTTTATGTTTGACCACTTCAAGAGGGGACACTTTGGAATTTGGATAAAGCAAATGTTCAACTTTTTTCACATTTCAAATCCTTTTGGATAAAAAATCAGAAAAATCGAGACTGACACCCCCAAAGAGGACTTAACGATGCAAAAGGTAAGCAGAAACAAGATTCTCTTGACTGTTATAATTTGTTAGAACTATCAATACAGATGAATTTAATGCATTTATGCAGATAAATCTTACGGAAGAGAGTCGTGCGCCACATAATCTATATTGTGCTTGTCGATGAATTCCTGTGTGATAACCCATGGAGCATCAGGAATTACCTCATCAACCCACCTAGAAGAAAAGACACGGGTACGTTAGAGTGGAACAGCCATTGGTTTCCATTCTATGCCAATTATGAAATAAAAATATTTTTTCCATTAAAAATGAAAAAAAAAGCAATGGAAAAAATCATGAAAATTAGATCTTCTCACAGTAAATGTTTTCAAAGCACAAAAGATGCATTTATGAGGATCTTTATAAATCGGGAGGGAACCAGGGCGGAAATAGTTTCTAATACAAAGAAGGGGCAACTAACAGTTGACACCTTCCATGGCAAGAACATCTGCAATACAGTTAACCTCTCTTGACAATGGGAAAATGTGAAAATGGCTAAAGAATGGTTTATTTGCTTCATAATCTAGATAATTAATTCCCTCAGAATCAATTCTGTTGAATTCATGATGCCAGGAGGAATACTGCACGTCTGGTAACTTTGTGAAGTTTCTTTAAAAAAATAATGTCAATGAAGCTGAATACCTGCAGTGACGAAGAGATTCGCAGCGCTCATCTCCGGTCATAACAGTTTTCCCTTTGTACATATGAGTTACTTCATCGTTGCAGCAGCCAACAAGTAGGTATGTGTTGGGGAACCTAAACAACAGGCACATATGTTCATCAAAAAATAAAATTTGCAAATTTCACCAAACTCCCCAGAACAATCAAAGATACAGGCAAACAACAATACAACCAGAGATTATATGCACCATAGAGATACATCGTGCCAAATGCATAATGCATTTTAAAATGGTCAACAACACAATGCAAGCAATTAGAGGATAGAAGAAACTAAATACCAACAAGATGTTTCTATCAGTACATAGAAGCATTCAAAACCCACCATTGATAGAAAAAAAAAAAAAAAAAAAGATAAAAAAAAAAAAAAAAAAATTAGATCTAAAATTTGAAAATGGAAATTCAAGATTACCACCAGAATCACAAAAGGTCCACTGCATGTGCATAATTGCATTGAAGTTTTCATACATAAGTCATCTAAGAAAATGTTTGAATGCACTGTAGTTACTAAAATGGCTGTGGGAGCTTCTGAAACAGATTTCATTTGTATAGACTCCAATGAACTCAGTACTTAATCTAGTTGTAGAGCAGATGGTGCATAAAGTCAGAAAAACAAAAGCCCATATACAGCAGATTCCTTTTCCTGCACCGGGCCAAACGCACAATGAAATGGTGAGGATCCGCTTCACCTTGACTTACCATTAGACCTGTGATTTGGAGTACATCCAAATGCACCTCACGTTTCCAAATTTGCGAAATAAGGTATAAAACAAGCAGACATGGCTCAAGTTCAGAATAATATATACAACTTTGCAGCTAAAGGAGTGAAATATCATAGAGCTTGTTAATTCAAATTGATAAAAGAAAATTTTGCACATTGGCATGAACAGTTCAAAATCTAGTATTTAACAGCATGGAATTTAATCCACATATATGATTCATCGGCTGCATTCTAATACTGGAAACATATCCGTTTGAGCCTGATGCATCCAAAGTAAACATCGGTTTAAAACTTCTCTATGATCTGAATCTGAACACCATTTTTCCCAAAATGAGAAACACTAAGCCAATTCGTACAATGAAAGATTGAATAGGCGATTTGGGACACGTGTCCAGGCTGTTCATGGTTAAGGGTCACCACGAACCTTCCCTGAACCAAAATCAGGACGGTCTATTCATCATCTGGGCCATGCATGTACAGGGAAGAAAAGATGACCAATGTCTATATTTGATGTGTGCGCCAATCGCTCACCAGTTGAACCGGTCTGGATCCACGTATGCCATGAACTGCCGATTCAATCTCTCCGAGCGTGAATTACTCAAGCAACTGTTACCGAATAACACATAACCACCCATTATCAGGCAATCTCCAGAATTCATTCAAATTCTTCGATGCATGGATTCACCATTTCATTTAGTTTTAATCGAAATTTACACAGTTCCGCCATCCAAACTATCACACGACCGAAATTCAACAACTACATCAAAATCATTCGGACTTAATGGAATCTACAAAACCAATAATCAGGATTTTCAAATTGAAAAAATACAAGAGCTCTTCCAATTCATCATTTTTTCCGGAATCCGCATTTCTCATAAATAAAAAAAACAAAACAATAACGACAACTGAAGGCAATGCAATTGCAATTCTCACAATTTCTTCGCCTGTTCGAGCGACCGAGCGTGTCCGAAATGGAAGAGATCGTAGATTCCGTCAGCATACACGCGGACGGACTTCTCCGGCGAAGCCTCTCCCATTGCTGACTCTCCCGTTGCCGGAACAGAATGCGAATCGAGGTGGATAGAGGCCGCCTCCGCCGATCTGCAGGACTCCGGCGTCGGAGGATCACCGTCGTCCTTGGGAAAGTTCTGCCGCTGCCGGGGTAACCGCGCCATGGAATCTACACCGTCCGATCTCGTTATTGGGATCGGGAAGGGAATCCTGTGATGCGGAGGAGAAAGCAAAGAGAAAAAAAGGCCGTTTTTCGGAGGAGAGAAAGAGAGTGGACTCTGTTTAATGGTGGAGAGAGACAGTCGCCGAAAACGCCTCAAGGGACCCGAGTTTCCGGACCCGGACCCGGACCAGGACTCGGTAGTGACCCCTCAAGCACCGAGATCTCGGTACTAGTCGGTGCTGTGGGCTCCACCATGATGTATGTGTTTTATCCACTCTGTCCATCCATTTTAACAGATCACTTTAGGGCATGGACCCAAATTCTAGGTAGATCTATATTTTAGGTGGACCACACCACAGGAAACAATGGGTATTGACCTCCCATCATTAAAAACTTCCTAGGCCCAACTGTAATGTTTATTGGTCATCCAACTGTTGATTAGATCACACAGGCCAGCTTGATCCAAGACTTTTGTGGCAACTGAGAAGTTTTTAATGGTGGGCGTTCAACCACCAATGTTTCCTGTGGTGTGGTCCACCTGATATTTGATCTGTTTCATTTTTGGGACCATGCCTAAAATGAGCTGGAAAAATGATGGACGGCATGGATCAAACAAATATGTAATGGTGGGCCCACACAGCTTTTCCAGTACCGACCCAGTACTTGAGGGGTCACTCCCGAATCTGAATCCCGAATTTCCTTGCGACAGTTGGAAAGCGCGCCAATTAGGTACTACCCCCGCCTGTTCGGAGCACGGGAAAGGTGGAGGCTCCGAGGAGCCACCGTGATGTATCGATTTTATCTACACCGTCCATCCATTTTTTCATATCATTTTAGATTATTAATCAAAACATAAGGTAGATCCAAGCTTCAAATGGACCACACAACAAGAAGCAGCGTTGCTAAGGACGCCCACCATTGAAACCTTTTTATGGCCCACCGGATTGTTTATTTTCCATCCAACCTGTTGATATGGTCATATATACATCAATGAAGTTAAAAAAAAAAAAAAAATCGTCTTGATACAAACTTCTGTGATCCCTAAGAATTTTTCAATGGTAGGAATGATCCACTTGAGCTTTGGATCTTCCTTATTCTATGGGAGGCGTGGATGAAATCCATTCATCACGGTGGCCCTCGGAGCCCAGCCTGTCCCATCCCGGACATGCGGGGTTAGTAACTAATCTGCGTCCGGTTGTAATTGGAAGGGCTGTGCAAAAGAAGAAAAGATATTAGTTGATAAAGCCTGAGTTATGATGACGTTAACCCATGTCAGAACAATTTTTTAATCTAAGCCTCTCGAAGTACTTTTTGCCTTTTCCGTATTAAATTATCCCTCTGCCGAGCCGTCCCTTGCAGGAGCGGATTAGGTGAGACCCCGGCCTCACCCAAGATGGTGAGGCCCTTACCGTCGGTTACCATGGGGCCCACCTTGATGTATTTATTATGTATCCACACCGTCCATCCATTTTTACAGATAATTTTAGGGGATTACACCAAAAATAAAGCATATCCAATGATCAGGTAGACCATAACATAGGAAACAGTGGTGATTGACCATTAATGTGCCATAGAAGTTTTGGATGAAGCTGATATTTGTTGTTTACCTTCATCCAGGATCATGTGACCTTATCAACAGATTGGATGGTAAATAAACACTACAAAAACATGAAGATGAGTCCTAATAAGTTTTTAATGGTAGGATGGTCAATCACTACTGTTTCTTATGGTATGGTCCATCTGATCATTTTTTCTGCTTCATTTTTAGGATAATACCCTAAGATAATCTGGAAAAATAGATGGACAGAGTGGATACATAATACATACATCAAGGTGGGCCCCATAATAACCCCACGTTAAGGGCCTCAGCGTATTAGGTGGGTCCGGGTCTCACCTAATCCGCTCTCCCCTTGCAGCGCCTCTACAGTAAAATGCGGAAGTTAAGAAGGCCTTTAGAGAACAACGTGTCAGCTTACTAAATCAATCGGACAGTGACCACACAGTATGCTCATTTTAAAAATAAAATAAAATTGGAGTTTTTCGAACCCATACCTTCATTAATGCTATAAGTTAATTCTGCATTGTTTCCTACGATGTGGCCTATTTGTCATGAGTTTTTCCCTCAAACTTAAATAAATGACATGAAATTAAAATCACATTCATTTGAACGGCTTGGATCCGCTCTAAGATTATCTAATGGGCCTCATGTAAGAAGTGATATGAGTTCAATAAATGGGTCTCTTTATGCAGAAAAGGTCATTTGGCCGTTAGGATGGTTGCCACCTCTATGGAACCTACTTTGGAGAACTCCGTGGCGCATACGGTGTCATTCCCTTCATTCTAGTGAGCTTTTTTTTTTTTTTTAAATTTCCGACTATAATCTCCGACGTAAAAGCTGTGACGGCCAAAAGTGGGTTTAGGTTGGGATTAGTGACCTTTTCTTTTTCTTTTTTCTTTTTGGGAATCAATGATAGGAGTTTGTAAAAGGGGGAGGGTGTGGCAGCTCCCTTTATAATTTTTATTTTATTTTAATTTTATGAGTACGAAAGGTAAGAGCTTAGGAAGGCGATGAATTTTATTATGAAAGAATATTGTAATAGATAAATTTTGAAATGAAAGAATGTTGTAATAGATGAATGTGATGAATATTGAAATGAATGAATGTTGTAGTGGAAGAATGTTGAAATGGATGAACGGTGATAACTGTCATAACTCCATGTGGGTTGTAGATCCCATGAAAATGAGCCCACTTTTGGGCAATCAAATGGTGTTCAATGAAGTGATTCCAAAGCCATTTGAAAGTTCATCAAATTACCTTTCTAAGAAGTATAAAATCACTCAAATCAGACATGTAATGAGGGACTTATGATCGTTTTTGCCGATAGACACTGACTATTGCCAACAGACATTGACCATCACCGATACTCATTGACCGTCGCCGATACTCACTGATCGTGATTGATACTCTCCGTCTGTCAGCGATGATAAGTGTCTATCGGTGAAAACAATCATAACTCACTCGTTACATGCCCGATTTGGGTGATCTTGTACTTGTTGGGAAAGTAATTTGATGAACTTTCAGAAGCCTTTAGAATCACCTCATTTGGACACCATTTGATTGCCAAAAAATGAGCCCAAAGTCACTTGTCATTCGCAGATCTGGCGATAATAGTCATAACTCCCTCGTTACATGTTTGATTTGGGCGATCTTGTACTAGTTGGAAAGATAATTTGATGAGCTTTTAAATGGCTTTGGAATCACCTTATTTGGACACCATTTGACTGCCCAAAAGTGGGCCAATTTTCTTGGTATTTGCAACTCACATGGAGTTATGACTATTCATGAATTTCAACATTCTTTCACTACAACATTCATTCAGTTATGATATTCATCCATTTCAACATTCATCACATTCATCTATTACAACATTCTTTTATTATAAAATTCATCAATGAAAATATTTTTTCATTACGAAATTCATCCCCTTCACAAGCTCTCACATTTTATACCCATAAAACTAAAAATAAAAAAATATATAGGAAACCATCACACCCTCCTCCCTTTTACAAACTCTCATCATTATACTTATCAACAAAAAAAAAGTCACTATTATCTTATCCGAAACCTACCTTTGGTCATCATAGCCAATGTTGTCAAAATTGTTATCGTATCGCAAATCGTAGTAGGGGTTGAATCGTATTGAATCGCAAATCGTAAGATTTTTTTTTATAATTTCTTAAAATTTAGAAAAAAATGAAAAATATAAATAAATCACAATTTTTTTTTTAATAAAAAAACTCGTCAATCTTCCTTTTTGCCATCAATGTGCACCAAGTAATACCATGTCATGATAGTGTTAAAGGATTCTTATTCCTCTTTTCTTTTTCTTTTTGTCTTTCAAGAAATTTCCCTTGAAAAATACAAGGGTCCTTTAATAATTTATGTTCTTATTATCTTTCTTGAATGTATAATCACAGTGGAAAAGTAGCCTTTGATACTATACACCAGGAAAAAAAGAAGATATTTTGATTTCTAAGCATCATTCCACAATGTATATAAGTCAACATGATTGTAACCATCCATAAAAACATTACAGGTAAGTCATACATAAATTTGGTATTTCGACCAATTAAGAAGTAAGAAATCACGAAAAAGGTACATGATTTAACATTGAAGAGATATCATTTAATCTCTTATAAAGAATAAATAAAATAATTTACTTTTTCTAAATGATTATTAAAGCCTCCACCAATTTAAAAAAAACATAAAACGAAAGCCAAGTGAAGCTTAAAATAGAAGAGAACAAGTATAATTTGCATCGTAAATTGGAATTTGAATCGTAAATCGTAGGATTCAAATTATAGAATTATAAGATTTATATAAAAAGGGATTCAAATCGTTTTGCTTAAGATTCGACTAAAATCGTATATCGTAAATCACAAATCTTAAGATTTTGACAACACCGGTCATAGCTCCTATGTCGGAGACTGTGGCTAGTAATCTTAAAAAAAAAATTGAGAAGCTCGCTGGAATGGAGGGAATGACGCCAGATGCATGCCGAAAGCTCGCCAAAGTGGGTTCCACGGAGGTGGCAACGGTCCTAACAACCAAATGGCCTTTCTCCCGCATAAAGGACCCATCTATTAAACCCATCTCACGTCTTATGTGAGGCCCACTGGATAGTCTTGGAGCAAATCGAAGCCGTCTACATGAATGGGGTTTTAATGTCATTCCATTTGTCCTCAAACTGGTTTAGGCTGCCTTTTTCTTAAGGCTTCTAGCTCGTGCTCTTTTAATCCTAGTGGTCCACAAAAGTCACACACCACTTGTTCTACATTAGAGTCCTTGTTGTCATGTCCCAATCTTTCCTCCTCTTCAACCCAAACATCATGATTTCATGGAATCATAATTACATCACCAAACGATAATGGAGAAAAAGAAAATTCTTTTGCATTTCTTTCTGCCTTATGATTCCATGCATCCAAACTGGTCGTTTCATATGCTAAATTATATGCTAGAGTCCAAGCAAACTTAGTGGCAGCGAGTTGGTTCGGCTCAATAGAATGGCCCACTTCGGCAGTTCATCCTCAACATTTCACAAAAGAATGCCTCAGAATCGTAGAAAATCCACGGGCAAAGACTCACATCGATCTAAACAAGATACGTATGCACACAAAAAAACCAATAAAACTTGCACAATCAGCCTCGATTTAGAGAGAACTCCTCTTTACTCTTGAAGTTGTTCTCTACTCATTTCATGAGCATTTGGATTTCAAGAACAATGCAGGAGGAATTTTTGATTTTTTTTTTTTTTTACCTTGCTCCCAAAGCTTCTTCTGTGACCGTCCATATAGAAGGATTGAGTGTTTCTGAACGGCTGGATGGGATCATGCCCCGCTGCTGCTGCTAGAATTACAATGCATGTTATAATGAGTTTGGCTGATGGCCATTTTCAAGATCTGTGATTTTGGACTACTCACTAGTATAGTTTGTTAAATTCTGAACCACCCAAGAATTAGCTTGTACTGGCAGCCTAAATCGATTGTATCGTGTAATGTATCACTACTGTTGGGAAACATGAGAACGATTGGGATACAGAAGGCCCAAAGGATGTGGATGGAAGTAGCAAGAAAAGACTTGATGACCTAAAGTCTAACTGAAGGTATGGCCCTTGATAGAGTGGAATGGCGAAATAGGATTCATGTAGCTGACCCCAATTAATTGGGATAAGGCTTAGATGATGATGATGATGATCTCTAATATACAATCATTGTTAACTAAGATTAGATGAACTCATTTTTAGGCATCTAACAAACAAGGCCTAATATAACATCCATGGAAATAAATTTCTTCTTCCAACACAAACTAAAGACTTTATAAACCTTTCGAGAGGATATGCATCCAAGAAAGACACATTTTGAAGACTTAGGATCAAGTTTCGTCCAACATGGCTCAAGAGAGTGAACAAAACAAACACAACTAATGAATTTAGATGACACTAATGGTCAGTTGGGTAAAGAATTTGACAATGATTTTTGAAGATAAGGACTCATAAAGGCATGCAATTAAAAAGGCATGATGGAAAGAGGACAATTCCAGACCAGAAGCTCTTTGGAACATTCATACTGAGCATGAGACCTCAAGAATTCCCAACAGACGCCTAGTTTTCTCTCTGCGACACCATTTTGTTTGTGGTGTATACACATATGAAGTCAGGCAAGCGTCTTGACAGTTGATGTAAGTCTTCACTGGCATTCAACACTCACTAGGATATAGGTAGAAAGTTTAAAACATTGAAAGCGCAACAACAACTACTACGAAAACAGCAGATGTGGAAGAGACACGGAAAATAGCATCAACAAAATGGCAGCAATGATAGAGAAATTAGTAGTGAATATATGGAAAAAAAAACAGCAGAAAATAAAGAAAAATGAAGGAAAGACAGAATTGAGAGATGTAAAGAGGTGTGGAATTGCATTTTCTCTTATTCACATGTACAATCTTGTAATGGATTGATGATTATACCCAAACTACACAATGGCGAATATACCCTTATTACAATATAATAAAATAAAAAAGTGATCACTAAACGAGTAAATTAGTAGGTAGAGCTCTAACAATAGGTTCCAAATTCTAAAAAACACTTGCTATTGTTGTGGACATTAAAATGACACGTTGAACTAGTTTTCAGCCTCAGGCTTGTTTGTGGACGAGCTTTTGCCTTCTAGGATCAGTTATAGTGGAAGCCCAAATCATGCAATGAGTTGCTCAGTATTGACAGGCAAAGCACATGAACGAGATGGATGGACAGGTTTGATGGAAGCCTAAACAACAAAATAGATTTAGTGAAACAGAAATTCGACAGCCTCAATCCATTGGCAAATGGATATCAAAGGTAAATTGGGTCAATACCATTTACTAAATGGTTGTTCGGTGCTAGCATGATCCTGAAACATTCAGTGAAATGGGAATTTCGGAGGATCCAGATTCATCACCAAGTGGGACCAATCAAAGGTTTCTTGGGTTGACAAGTACTAGAACTTCAAAGAATGGAACTTGGCTTTAAATATGAACGTCCATTGTTATTGAATTACCCAAACAAGAAGAGGAGATGGTCCTACCTCCTACCATTTGAGAATGGCTGGTGATAGCGATTTACATTCTTGCATCTCCTTGGTTTCTTAGTTGTTTCCTAAGGATCTTTCCTGCAGCAGACCTTGGAACAGAATGTATAAACACCACCTTCCTCACCTTCTTGTAAGGAGAAACCTACAACAATATGAAAAAGGAACTGAGAGAAAAGGCTGGAAAAAGAGGAGAGAAAAATACAGAGATATCCACAAACACAATAAGATATTTTGTAGGCAGCTCCATACACAAACGACATAGATATAATAATTTGAGCTATGCCCGAGTGTGTTTGGATGCAGTATTGAATTGAATTGTAGTTATTCAATTCATGATGCCGGGAGATGCTGATGACCTAACCTTAGATGCATGAATATTCAGTTGGAAGATATTCAAATAATAAAATTACGAAATTAACTGCTTTCAATCAGAGGAAACTAATAAATCTCAACACAGAGATGAGATCCGTCCATCCGGATCATGCCCCTAAGCATAAAACCACGTAAAACCATAAAACAGGGAGGATCTAGGGATATGAGAATATCCCAAATCTAGCATAGACCAGTCCACAATCAAGTTTGGATCCGGCTTTTATGGCTAGACATCCCTCTTTTCAATCGTACCGGGGGGGATTTAGAAAAGGACAAAGGATGTCGAAAAACAATGGGTTGTCATGAAGCACGAATTATGAACAAAAAAAGAATCTTACCTTTCCTCGCACCTTGAACAAATAGAGAAGAGAAAACAGGAACTCTGGGGTGGAATCCTCAACACCCGAGGGCCAATCTTGAAACCCTAATCTCTCAAATAAAGAGGAAGAAGCACACGGATTTTCTATTCATTCAATGATTTCGAAATAGGGTTTCTCACAATATATATAAGCTACGAAAATAAAAGGTGCACTAAAGTGCCTGAAAACAAAAAAAAATAACATAAAAACACCTAAACTAAATAACGACACTAAAACGCCTAGAAACAAGGAAATAAACAGAAAAGCGCCTAAACGTAAATCCGCTCCATGGTCCAGCGGTCATGATGCTCCTGCGCGATCCTGCAGCTCGCGTACTTGTAACGCGTCAAAAAATGGGGCGTCCATCCACATCAGCTCGTCTGCTCCAACACTCGATTTGCGACGTCGCCTCCTCTAGTACACTCTAAAGGGTGCACCACTGATGTCCGCATCAATTCAACAAAGAGTAAATGGCCAAGATTGGTCAGGCCCCACTACTTTCACATCAAGGGCTGGCCTATTTTACCAGTCTAACTTGAAATGCATGGAATTGCATCTAGGTGTTTTGTTGTCATTATGGAATAAAATAGTGCCACCTACACTAATACAGGGGCAGCCTAGTGTGAGGTAGGGGTAGACTCGGGGTGAGCGATCCGTGTAAGACAAATGGTCCGTGTGAGGCGGATGGCCTGTGTGAGGCGGGTGGCTCGTGTTGGAGAGGCCCATGTGAAGTGGGGCTCACGAAGGAGGGTTCAGCCGAGGGCCTGGCCTGTGTGAAGCAGGAGCCTGGGCTATAAAATAAAGGGATTGATTAACCACGCTCTATCAGTTCAAGCTTTTAGAGCAAGTGGTTAGTTGTCCTGCGTCAAAGTAGCGAGAGGTCTTGTGTTTGACACTCCTCATCGGGGGTGATTAATGCAAGGGCATTTTTACATCGAGCTCGAGTGGGGCAACCTTTGTGAGGCGGGGGCACACTCGGGGTGGGCGATCCGTGTGAGGCAGATGGTCTGTGTGAAGCGGATGGCCTGTGTGAGGCCGGTGGCTCGTGTGGGGTGAGGCCCATGTGAAGTGGGGCCCATGAAGGAGGGTTCAGCCGAGGGCCTAGCCTATGTGAAGCAGGAGCCTAGGGCTATGAGATAAAGGGATTGATTCACCATGCTCTATCAATTCGAGCTTTTAGAGCGAGTGGTTAGTTGTCCTGTGTCATGCACTTTGATCATTTTCTCTTTAATGAACTAAATAAATTACAATCCACTTTAATGATGCATCCAAACACGACCCAAATCAGAAATTGAAAGCAAATTACCAGTCGAGATACGTAGTCGATCACATCTGCTTGGGAAAGCACACTTCCAGGTTTCTTGACCACGAAAGCCACAGGTATCTCACCAACTTCTTCAACTTTGGCACTAAAGATAATATTGGAAAAAAATATAAAAATAAAAATAAAAGGACAACTACTCATAATCAAGTAGCCCTTCTACGAACCATTTTCTGAACGGTCCGCCCCATGGCACATGCTAACACAAATCATGAATGAAAAAAAGGCAATGAAGTGCTTTACTTACGCAGTCACTGCAGCATCGAGAATCTCAGGATGAGAAACTAGTATAGCTTCTAAGTCAGCTGGGGCAACCTGAAAATTTTTCAAATGATAAGACAAGATTAAAGTACACTTAGACATGTTTGGATGTTAGGAATATGTCCAGCTTCATATGATAGCCATAATCATCTAAACATGTTTAAAATTTAAATCAGATCCCACTACAGTTTTCATCATTGTTATGTATGGGACATAGTTTTAGGCCTTAGGAATTCAACATGAGGAAATATATAGAGTTTGTTTGAGCTTTTGTTCAGCCCAACAAGCTGTAAATGTGGGGCCACCTGGTGATCCAAATTGTTCAGGAGGTCTCCAAGATCTCGCCAATCAGATGATATTGACCGTATGATTAGCCTGCATTGAACAAGGAGCGTTGGTGTTAATTGTTCATTTTTATTGGGTGGCTAGGATCATCTGATGGGGGAGATATTAAGGCATGCTGATCCACCAGATCAATGGCTTAGGTTACTAAAAGGTTTTGGTCCGACTCGAATCATTACCAAGTCAAACAAGAAAATGATCTCTCAACTGAGTTCCATATATGGTTTTCAGACTCATCCAAGTCAGGTGTGACTTGGACTCAGTGGGAGTTGATCCAGTTAGACACCAAAAGTCACCCCTGAGTCAGGCGAGCCATGACTCAAATTAGGCTGAAAGAGTTGATCCAAGTCGCTGAGTCTTTTAAATGTGGTTCCATAGGATACAACAAAATATTCAAAAGAAATCTAATCGTGAGGACCATGTATTGAAGGCTACATTGCACTTATATTGATAACCTTTGATATTCCTAGCATGTTTACAGGAAAAGATTAAGAGATTACCTTCTATTCAGAGGAGAAACAAACTAAAAATAGCACCTTGTAGGAAGCAAATCAAGATTGACTTTTTTGAAGAACCAAACATGTCATCAACTGATTTTTAATCATAAAAGGCAGTCATACATAAGAGAAGTTGCGAGATTATTGGTTTTTGAGTCTTACCAATTGTTAATTTATCATGATTCAACTGAAATTTTGAGGATCGACTGTAGTTTTACCTGAAATCCCTTGTATTTGATCATCTCCTTCAAGCGATCCGATACATACAAGAACCCATCTAGATCAAAATGCACAACATCACCTGTATGTAACCAACCATCTTCGTCGATTGTGGAAGATGTTGCATTTGCATCATTTAAGTACCCTGCAAAGCTTCAGTATAAATTACTGATCCAAATAGAACTTGCAGAATCTAAAAGAGGAAGAAAAATCATTGATAAATGTGGTTTTCATATTATTAAATGAATTCTCCATCATCCTCAATGACTGAGATAGCCTTCACAATGAGACAGTTCAAAGCTTCATAGACTACATATGCATGGAACAGTGGTGAATTTCTAGAAGCATGATCGATCGATATGAGGAATAAAAAATGCTCCCCATACATACATATATAAAGGGATATAGAAGAATTAATGTACAGTGTCAACACTAGTATAACTCACGGCAGTGCCAACCTCTGTGGGCCCACCTTTGCTATGTGCATGATATGATATCCATTCAATCCATCAGGTGCACTGCCTCAAGTTGCCCTAGAACCCAAAAATCAGGCCATTCGAACCCTTGGGTGTACCAACCCTGACAGCAACATTAAAACATGCCTAAAACCTCATATAAACAACATGGCAGGCCCCACAAACAACATGGAAGGTTTTATTGGTCGGGCAGACCCTCGCAACTATTCCCTAGCTATGGTCCAACTCCAATTGTGCTAATTTTTTGCCCCATGGCCTACCTCCGAACAGTGCATCTCGTTAATGGAACAGATGCCATGTACACATCATGTTGGGGTAATGCACACATTACAATGGAGCCCATAAAGATCAAAATTGCCATAAGCCCCACAGTGATGTGTGTTAAATATTCGTTCCACCAATCTGTGCAAGGACTCGATTTCTCCCTGGATGCCAAAAATCAAGCTGATCCAAAACTTAGGTGGGTCAAACCAGAGGGAACAACATAAATCATGCCCGAAACCTCTCGGTGTAGCCCACTGGAGTTTTGTAATGGGCTGATTTTTTGTCCCTTAATCTTAGTGGTACACACCTGGTGAAGGAATGGATGGCATATACACATCATGGTGGACCCCACAAACAAGCAGAGGGTTTTATTGGTTGGGAGTCCCATCACAACCGTTCCCTGTCATGCAACCCACCTGTGTTTCCTATCGGGCTGATATTTTACCATGGCCTGACAATAACATCGAGGGCATACTTAATGGATGGAACGGGTGTCATGCACTGTATGCATGTGTGTATACATGCGTGTGTCTGTGTGGGTACACGTGCATGTGCATGTGTCTCTCTGTGTGCATATTGCTTTGAAACATATGCATGTGAGTGTGTATGTGTGTGCATATTGCTTTGAAATATATGCCTCTGTGTGTGTGTGTTGCTTTGAAACATATGCATGTGAGTGTGTGCGCGCGCGCGCGTGTGTGTTTCTTTGAAAATTTCACCTAGTCTAATGAAGGTTGACACCTATGTGGAAACAAAAAAGAAGAAGAAGACTGCAATGCAATTTGGGCATCTTTGTTCCTAGAGTAGTCCGAAGGTCAATCAGTATCCATGAAGAAGATTGAAACAGTTTTTGAAATGACAGGAAAAGGAAATATTATGGCTTTCAAAACTTGAACACAGTGTCCACCAGACTAGCCATATACATGTGAGAGTGTGATTGTAGAATATGGTGAATGATGAAGATGCATAAATTTCAAAGAGAATTGAAATGAAATCAGATGACATTTGAGGCAAAAAAAGAGTCATAGAGGAGATTCTAAATTACATTGGCAATGTAAAGACTCCAAACCATGACCAGAACACATTTTTAGCAAGGTTGTGTTGGCAAAATCCGGTCAATTGCTCGAGAATGATATTAGATCAGCTATACTCTTGGTTGTGAACCTTGGGGCATTGCAGACATT
Source organism: Liriodendron chinense (assembly GCA_003013855.2). Classification (NCBI taxonomy): domain Eukaryota; kingdom Viridiplantae; phylum Streptophyta; class Magnoliopsida; order Magnoliales; family Magnoliaceae; genus Liriodendron; species Liriodendron chinense. The sequence continues at coordinate 3,050,579 of PVNU02000637.1, read as the reverse complement.
TCAGGAAATTTAAGGGTCATCTTAGACATGTCTTGTAAATAGAAAAATAGAGATTTTACCTTTCATGATACCAGGTCCCCGTAGCCATAATTCGCCGGTCTTGCCAGGAGGCAAGCAGGCACTGGTATTCCAATCTACCACTTTAGCTTCCATGTTCGGAGCTAACAGTCCTACAGAAGTATACTTCCTAATCATTTTGGTATTGAAGCCCCGAGTTCCTACTGCAGTGGATTCCGTCAAGCCGTAGCCCTGGAACATAAACAACGCTTGCAATGAGACACGTCGGAGTCAAAGACATCATGACAAGACAAGGTGGCAGATTTAAGGCTGTGTTTGGATGCACAATTGAATTGAAAATTGTGATAATTAGTATAATAAAGTGGAAATAATAGAAAGCAGTTACCTTCCTCACTATTCATGTTGAGAAAGTCAGCTCCAAATTGTAATTATGCCACATGTTCTAGCTGAAGTTGAGAGGAATGCAACTGCAATTTGAGGCATACTTCCTCATTATGAATACCAACAAAGGTGATTGCAATTTGGTCATTTCCTCTCTATCTGTTGAACTAATTACTGTGATTTGGTTCAATAGAGAATCCAAACACAGCCTGAAATACATTGCATTTATGAGTGTGGATAGAGTTGAGTAATTCAGTAGTTTGTGAAAGTAGCGAGCTTTCTTTCCCTTGGCCCTGTCGAAGTCGGGAATCAGAAGATAAAATGGACATGGATTTGAAGGTTATATAAATGGGATTTAGGAGATCAACATACCCCAATGATCTGCCATGGGCTTCAAGGTTTTGTAAGGAATGGTAAGACAAGTTGCCCCTCTAGGAAAACCTCTCCTAGATGAACGATGATTGATTGAGTTCCCATATGAAAGGGTGCTTACGAGATATGAAATGTCATGAATGGGTCCCAGGTGGGTTCTTGGTCAATCAACATGCGGCTAAGAAAAGTTTCCTAATTGAACAACTCAACTCGGCATTCCTCTTCTGTGAGGTCTCATTAGTGTTAAGACAACCAATTTCAACCTTCAAGCAAGTACCAATCACAAGAGACGCATTGAATAAAATATGGAAAATGCTCATCTTCTATCTGTTGAAGGTATACACATCCTGTCATCGCATTTTGTACTGGGTTTTGAAAAACAATCTCTTTTTCTTCATATATTCTTCTTCTCTTAATCTTTCACATTATCTGAGTTCGTCAAAACATAATCAAGCGTTTGGATGCATTATTGAATAGAATTGCAATAATTTGTTCGATAAAGTGGAATATGGCCAAATTGTGACTGCCTTTTGTAGTATACAATGTCTAGGGACTAGGCTTCGAAATGCTTGTCACTTTCAAGTTGGACTTGAAAGGCATCAAACAGCTATCTTGAGCTCTGCTTCCCATTACGTATACTGTAGCATGTAAGCTTAACTCAATCAGTTCCTCTTTGTTGAACTAATTACTGAAATTCAATTCGATGATGCATCCAAATGCAGCCTAAGGACATGTTCCTTTACCTGAATGAAGTCTACATGAGGGAAGCTGCGCAAAAACTCTTCGATGATCTTCTTGCTCAATGGGGCCGCTCCGCAAGACACCTGCTTCAGAGACCCAAAGCCATGGCCACAACCACCCTTCACTCCCGTGAGGGTGGCCACGATTGACGGGACAACTGGAATGTGCGTAACTCTATATCTATCTATCGATCTAACCATCTCTTCTGCATTGAATCTCCTCATCACCACAACTGTGGCCCCCACTGACAACAACCCCAATGTGAAAAGTGAAAGGCCATAAACATGGAACATAGGCAGGGCAGCCAAATACACATTCTCCCAACCTGGGTTCTCATACAGAGAAACTTCGAACCGAACGAACAGCTCGACCGTGGCGATCAAATTCATGTGTGTTATAATGACACCTTTGCTAATGCCCGAAGTGCCTGAAGAATAGAGCAAGGCCGCTGTGTCCTTCTGACTAATGATGGGCCTCGGGGCAAATTCAGGATTACTGGAAAGAAGCCCATTAAAACAGCTGAAGTCAGACGAGCTTGAATCAGATTCTATGCTCTCTGGAATGACGACGACTTGAACACCCGTTCTCTTCAATTTTTCAAGACACCCAGGAACAGTAAAAGCAAGAACTACATTACAATCAGCCATCTGTTTCCGGATTTCGTTGAAACTGCTCAGAGGATTCATGGTAGTGACAATGGCACCGACGGACAGAATGCCCAAGTAAATAACAGGAAAGTAGATGGTGTTTGGCAATAGGATTGAAACTACCTGCCCTTGTGAGATTCCAATGCTGTGGAGGCCAGAGGCCATGGATTTCACGAGTTCTTGCAGTTGGATGTATGAGATTGAATGCCCAGATGGGGAATCTACGAGAGCCGAAAGGCCGTGGTGGTTATGGGAGAAGATGAAGGAAACAATGTCTAGAAATGGGTCTGAAGGGAGTTTAATGGGATTGTGTTTGCTGGTGTATATTCCTGTTTCTGAGGAGAACCAAGTACTTGCTTTTGGATTGCGAGGGGTGAGATTTTCAGAAGGAGATGAGAAGTTTTGCATTTGGGGGGATTCAGATTCCATGGAAAGGCATTCATGGCCGTTGCTGAAGGTGTCTGCCATTGAATTTGCAGGACTTTGGAGAGAGACAGAGAGAGAGATGCGTTATTGTTGGGATTCGCTCTGCGGTACTTTTTTGAGTGGGAGGAGTTCCGTTTTGTTTCCGTCGGGACTCAAAATCGAGCGTTCACTGGGCCCTACATGCTGAAATTGTTCAATTGATCTTAACCGTCCATATTCTCTTTCCTACCACAGGTAATCTATAGTCCCACGATAACTCTTCATTTATGATATTGACCTTTTGATTTTTAGAGTTTAATGTAAGCCATTGAAAATTTTCTTTTTAATGTTCTAAATTAATCCTCACAAGCATCTTTTTAGAATTTGGACATTATATAACATTTTCTACAAGATGGACGGTTCCGATTATAGTAACACTTGACATTTGGGCACTGTAGCGGCGTCAGATGGTGCATGTCGCAACAGGGGCAGAACGCACTCGAAATGCGTTTGAACTTCTGGAAACTGAAGTCAGTTTGATCTGTCACAATACCTCCGGAGTCGGGAGTCGGGAGTCGTTAATGCCTCCCTCCCGGGGCGGATTGCGTCCGACCCCGCCCGGGCAGATCTGTGGAGGGTGCAACTGTGAAGTCATATCCCTTTTTTAAAGCCATGACACAAAAAGGAGGCAGATCCAGCGACTTAAGCTGGACTACACATAGCATTAAATGCAGGATGCGGATTTCTTGCAAAGGGCTTTCGCACGAAGTTTCTGCGTTGGGATTCTAGGTGGGGCCACCGTGATATTTTTGAGAAATCCACTACGTTCATCCGTTTTGTGACCTCATTTTAAGTACATGCGACCAAAATTGAACGGAATCCAATAATCAAAATGTGAGGATTGAACGTCCAGAGTTGAGATGTTCGTGGGGCCATAGAAGTTTTGAATCAGGCTAATATTTATGTTTTTAGTTCATCCTAACAAGAATGACGTTATAAATGGTATAGATGGCATATAAACATCACTTTGTACCCATGGAGGTTTCAACTATACGAATTTTCCTACCCACCTTTTCCTTTTGAGTGCAGCCCACTTGATTTTTGGATCTGGAACGTTTTCGGTCGGACGTATTAAAATGAGGTCACAAAACGGATGAACATGCGGATTTCTCAAAAGAGTTTGTATCTTCTTTTGGCTTCCAAGCAGGAAATCCTTGCAACTTTTCATTGGTCTACGTCACTAAGGCATTCCTCATGTAATGTGAACTAATGAAAAAGCTCAAGCTTGGATGTCTACAGAGGATCTAGACTCTTCTCAAAAAAATCATGGTGGGCTCTGTTATGGGATAATTTCTGACAACCGACCCGAGGACAAAAGGCCTCGAAATCCTACAGTAAGCTGAAGGCCTGAACTGACGACTTCACCCCCTTCAAGGTCAGATCGAAGCGGACCCAATCTGAAGAGCATACGGAAGGCGAACTCATCCCTTCCTCACACTGCCTATAGATGATGGCGCATCCCCTCAAGATCGGAACCGTCCGAAAGATCAGGACGGTCCGAGATTCTCGCCCGGATTCCCGGACATATATGTGCCGTGATCTCAGCTCAATAACTCTCTGATCAATGCCTATAAATAAAAGGATTAACTCCAACAACAGGTACGCTCTAATCTCCACGACGAGTAATCTTACGATTCTCAAAGGTGATTACTGATTTAGGCATCGGAGGGTTCACGGCTGGATCCCAGCCCCCCCCCCCCCCCTTATCATTTTCTGTGGTGTTTTGTAGAATCTAAGCTAAGTCGTTGATCCAAACATCTCTGCCGATTCCACCGAAGGATATCTCCACCGACGATCTGTTCCTACATATACAAATCCCATCACCTCGTCTGTTGACCGGAAATCAGCATCAACAGATTGGCGCCGTCTGTGGGAACGACGACAAAAGTCTTTTCTTTACAGAATCCTTCGTTCAAAACTAAAGAACCAATGGCCGGTGGGAGAGGCAATAGGAAAGGGAAAGCCCCGGTGAACGATGAGCTCTCCTACGAGCATCATTCTGAAGATGAAGCACTTGTTCGCAATACTCCAATGCTCCACCTCGGCAGCTCGTCACACCGCCTCAATCTTCTGAGTGGACGGCAGAGGTCCCGAAACCGCGGGGCCAGACTGTCCACATTAGAAGAACAGGTGGGAGGCGTCGCAGAGCAGTTTGGTGGAGTAGATAGACGCTTCGAGCGCGTGGACGGAAAATTGGACGAAATTACAGCCTTGCTGAATAATCTAGTCCGACCCGCACATAACCTCGAAACCAATCCCGAACCTGGGCCACCTCAGCAAAGTTCTCACCCACCACGCTCACACTCAAGCCGTCCGCAACCCGACGAGGATGAAGTCGTGAGCCGAGCCTCCGCCTCGAGAGTTCGAGCGGCCACGGAACTTCCTTCTAACGATCTAAGGCACAGAATAGAAGAAAGAAGATCCGCCCGAGCTAGTCAAGATCAAGGGCGGATGGACGATAATGTTACTCCTCTCGAAGCCGAGCTAAAAGAGCTTCGGGAGAGGATCGGTGATATCCAGCGAGCACAACTTGCCCGAGTGCCGACAGCAGCAGATGTTCTGGTAGACTCATCTGAGTCCCCGTACATCGATGAAATCCGCAACGAGCCTCTCCCGAAAAGCTTCAAAATACCCCAGCTCAAGCAATATTCCGGGATAGGGGACCCGACTGAGCACCTTGAGAACTTCAAGGTCCGAATGGAACTCCACGGGGTTAATGGTCACATTATGTGTAAAGCCTTCCCGTTGTCTTTGACTGGTTCGGCCTGGACGTGGTTTCGCAATTTAAAACCGAAGTCCATCTCCTCTTTCACCGAGCTGAGCAAAGCATTCGCAACTCAGTTCATCGGAAGCACTGACCCGAGGAAGCATTCGACGCACCTCGCTGCAGTCAAACAAAAAGACAACGAATCATTGAAAGATTACCTCTCACGATTCAACGCTGAGGCGGTTCAAGTGGAGAACCTATCCCAAGACGTACTGCTACACACAATGATAGGAGGGTTGCGGGATGAGAAGTTCCTCTGGTCAGTAGGGGAACAGCCCCCTCAATCAGTGGCTGAATTCCTCGATCGAGCTGCGAAACACATAAACGCAGAAGAGCTGGTGAACGCTCAGGGGTCGTCTCATAAGAGGAAAGAACGCAAAGAGGAAAGTAACACTAAACGGCATCGTCCAGATCGCCGATCCCCGAACTCAAACACTAATCCACGCGGAGCCAAAACTTCGGTTCCAAAATTTGAGAAATATACTCCGCTCAAGACAACCATCGAGCAAATATTCTTAGCCGAGAAGAACAGACAGGTGTTCGGACGGCCAGCGAAGATAAAAACCGACCCCGACAGAAGGTCAAAATCCAAATACTGTTTATACCATAAAGATCATGGTCATAACATGGTGGATTGTTTTGACCTGAAGCGACAAATAGAAACTCTGATCCGGCAAGGATTCTTGAAAGAATACATCGCCCAACGTCCCGATGACGACAGAACTTCAGGTCGGGAAGAAAGAAGAGAGCCGGTCGACAATAACCCTATGGAAGAGATCCATGTGATCTTCGGAGGGCCTACCACTGGAGATTCTGACAACGCCCGCAAATCCTATGCTCGTCAGGCACGGACATCCGAGCCAGCTTTGCAGGTAAATCTAACCAGCAGACCCACAAAAATTCCTAAGGTCGCCCAGCGCATGATATCTTTCTCCGAGGAAGATGCCAGAGGAATAATACACCCGCACGACGACTCTCTGGTAGTATCAATGGTAGTCGCAAACAAGAAGCTCCACAGAATGATGGTGGATACAGGGAGCTCGGTCGACATAATATACGCTTCGGCATTTGACAGAATGAAGATTGATCGATCTAGATTAAGACCGGTCAAAACAGCCATGACCGGATTCACAGGAGATTGTATCATGCCTAAAGGAGAAATAACTCTACCGGTCACTGCAGGAGATGAGCCGAACCAGAAAATGATCATGGTCGATTTTTTGGTCGTCAACACTCCCTCGGCATACAACGCGATCGTCGGCCGACCCATCTTACGAGCTCTAAAGGCCGGCATCTCCATCTATCATCTGGCCATGAAATTCGAAACCGAAGATGGAATCGGTGTGATCCGAGGAGACCAACAAGAAGCTCGTCGGTGTTATGAGCTGACCTTGCGCGGAAAAGGCAAAAACCTGATATCCGCCATCTCACATGCAGCCCCCCTGGATCCTAGGGAAGAAACGAAAGAACGTGGATCACCAGCTGAAGAGTTGATAGAGGTCCCTTTATCAAAAGAGGACCCGAGCTTGGTCGTCAAAATCGGGTCTCAACTGAATGACGACATCCAGACGAAGATGATCGCCTTTCTGAAAGAGAACGCCGACGCCTTTGCATGGTCCCATCAGGACATGCCCGGTATAAATCCCGAGATAATGGTCCACCGACTCAACGTGGACCCGTCCTTCAAGCCGGTTCGTCAAAAAAGAGGAGCCTTCAACACATAAAGATATGCCTCAATTGAAGAAGAGGTAAAGAAATTGCGTCAAGCAGGTTTCATTCAGGAAGTCCGCTATCCCGACTGGCTCGCCAATGTCGTCCTCGTCAAAAAAGCCAACGGGAAGTGGAGGGTTTGCATCGACTACACCGACCTCAACAAAGCCTGCCCGAAGGACAGCTTCCCGTTACCGAGAATAGATCAGCTCGTAGATTCGACCTCGGGCCACGAACTTCTCAGCTTCATGGATGCTTACTCCGGGTACAATCAGATCCAAATGCATGCCCCCGATAGGCAAAAAACGGCGTTCGTCACTGACCGAGGACTGTATTGCTACAAGGTGATGCCTTTCGGGCTGAAGAACGCCGGAGCAACGTACCAGCGTTTGGTCAACAAAATGTTCGCAGAGCACATCGGCAAAACCATGGAAGTCTACGTGGACGATATGCTCGTAAAAAATCTGAAATCAGAAGATCATGTCGACGACCTCCGGGTTATGTTCGGAATCCTGAAGAAGTACGGGATGAAACTCAATCCCGGTAAATGCGCCTTCAGAGTACGATCGGGAAAATTCCTTGGGTTCATTGTGAATCAAAGAGGAATTGAAGCCAACCCTGAAAAGATCCGTGCGTTGGTTGAGATGAGTTCGCCAACCACCGTGAAAGAAATACAAAGCCTCACGGGGCGAGTCGCTGCACTCAACAGGTTCGTATCCAGAGCTACCGACAGATGCCTCCCGTTCTTCAAACAACTTCGCAAATTGAACGAGGTGATCTGGACGCCAGAATGTGAACGAGCATTCCAGGACCTAAAGGCATACCTCGGTTCACCTCCGCTACTGTCCAAGCCCGCACAAGGGGAAGAGCTACTACTATATCTGGCGGTATCTTCCGCGGCAGTAAGCTCGGCCCTAATCCGCGATGACCGAGGTATACAAAGACCAATATACTACATCAGCAAAGCTCTCCTGGATGCAGAGACCCGTTATCTTAGCCTAGAAAAACTGGCTCTAGCTCTGATTACAACGGCGAGGAAATTACGCCCTTATTTCCAAGCACACCCGATAGTGGTATTAACGAACCAGCCGTTGAGGCAGATACTACAGAAGCCGGAAACTTCGGGTCGCCTTGCACGGTGGGCCATCGAGCTCGGAGAATTCGACGTCCAGTACCGACCCCGCACGGCGATTAAGGGGCAGGCTGTGGCTGATTTCATCGCCGAGCTTACCGACCTCTCAGATCCCGAAACTAATGCCCCATGTCAGGATAACATGGAAGGGCCGAACCCAGCAGAAGATTCGAACTGGTCGCTGCATGTCGATGGATCGTTGAACTCGCAAGGATGTGGAGCAGGAATAATCTTGACCTCCCGTAATGGCATAAAAGTCCAGTATGCCCTGAGGTTCGGTTTCAAAGCTTCAAACAACGAAGCCGAATATGAAGCACTTCTCGCCGGATTACGGCTAGCCTCGGCAGTCGGAATCCGACGCATCACGACGTACAGCGACTCACAATTGGTCGTGGGTCAAGCAACAATGGAATATCAAGCAAAGGGAAAAAAGATGTCCGCGTACCTGCAAAAATATCACGAGTTATCCGCTCGGTTCGATTATTGCAAAGTTGTCCGAGTACCGAGGAGTCACAACACCCATGCAGACTCCCTCGCTAAGCTAGCGTCGGCTGGAGACGACGAACTGGGACGGGTCGTCCCCATTGAATTCCTCCTCCAAAGAAGTATCACGGACGACGTTAAAAATGAGGTATGCGCTGTTTCAGCTGAGCCTGATTGGAGAGACCCTATCGTCCGTTTCCTACGGGAGAACATATTGCCCGAAGAAAAAATAGAGGCAAGACGGATCCAATATAGGTCAGCTCGGTACGTACTACTCGACGATATATTATACAAGAAGGGTCTCTCGTTGCCATATCTCCGCTGCCTCGGACCAAATGAAGCCGACTACGTCTTAAGGGAAATCCACTCCGGCGTATGTGGAAATCATTCTGGGAGTAGGGCATTAGCGCAGAAAGCAGTTCACCAAGGTTATTACTGGCCGACGATCCAAAAGGACGCCCGCGAGATCGTCAAGCGATGCGATAAATGTCAAAAGTTCGCATCGGTACCTCACTCACCTCCCGAAGAGCTCACTCCTATGTCCGGACCGTGGCCCTTTGCGCAGTGGGGGGTCGATATCATTGGTCCTCTCCCTACGGGCAAGGGACAGGTCAAGTATGCGATCGTGGCCGTCGATTATTTTACGAAATGGGTCGAGGCAGAACCGCTTGCGAAAATCACCGAGAAGAAAACAACAGACTTCATCTGGAAGTCGATCGTATGTCGATTCGGTGTCCCAAACACTATCGTCACCGACAATGGGCCTCAGTTCGATAATACGAAATACAGAGAATTTTGCCAGAACTTAGGTATAAAGAATGTGTATTCGTCTCCTCATCATCCCCAAGCCAACGGGCAAGTCGAAGCTATCAACAAGATTATCAAGAATCATCTGAAAACAAAACTCGGCGAATTCAAAGGAGCTTGGGCCGAACAGCTTCCCGAGGTGTTGTGGGCATATCGGACCACAGCTCGGTCAACAACAGGAGAATCCCCATTCTTCCTGGCCTTCGGAGCGGAGGCCGTAGTCCCGGTCGAGATAGGGCTACCGAGTAACCGTATCAATAATTATCGACCCGATCAGAATCAGGACGAGCTTCGAACTAACCTCGATCTGCTCGACGAAGTCAGAGAAACTTCCCAAGTTCGGATCGCAGCCTATCAACAGCGCGTTGCTAGATTCTACAATTCCCGGGTGAAAGAAAGACGGTTCAGAGTGGGAGATCTCGTCCTACGGCGGAACGTACGGGAGAAGAAGGATAAGATTGCGAGCACATTCAATCCGAACTGGATTGGACCCTACAAAGTTATTAAAACAGTTCGGCCTGGAACTTATTGGCTCAAGGATATGCAAGGTCATGCCCTGCCTCATCCGTGGAATGCGGAACATTTGAAAATCTACTATCAATAAAAGCTAAGTATTTGTTCTTCACCTTCCTGTCAAGAAATCTAAGATACGAGCAGAGGATAAGTTAGTCCATAGCCGTATCCATGCTCCGTGGACACCACCCTGAAGCATATTCCAAGGTTAAGGTCGGTTCCACCGTTTTAACTGAAACCGACCAGCATTTTCGCATAACCTAAGTACTTCATTCCCGACCTCAATTGCTCGGATACGAAGCGAATGGGTAACTCCAGCGAAAACAAAAAAAATTCTGACAAAGTATTAAACAGATCAGAAAAAAGAGTAATTCATTGATAAGACCCTAAAGGGTCAGGATTACATATGGCGTTTGTTACACTATGCCCTGATAAAACGGGCTACAAAGAGAGACAAAAAAAAAATCCTAAGGGGCAGGATCAGCGGTCGGCTCAGCTGGGGCTGCGGTGTCCTCGTCTTCCTCCACCTCAGAGTCCAGAAAGGAGAGGTCCAAGTCCGGATGATGTTCTTGGACGGCCATCCGACACTTCTCGTAGCCGAAGTCGAACGCTTCGTCGGCCTCGGCGACCTTTATCTCCAACTCCGCCTTGGTCGTTTCCAACTCCGACCTCGCAGACCCCTCGGAGGCCTTCAGCTCCTCCACCCGGATGATAAGCTCGGCTTCAGCCCTCTCTTTATTGGAGAGTTCGGCTTGAAGAGCGGCGATCTCCCGCTCCCGAGCTTCCAAGGCTTTTGCAGCCTCTTCTCCGAACTTCCTGGCCTCGTCCAGAGAATGCTTGGAGGCTGTCAGCATACCCTCAAGGCCGGAGATCGTCCCCTTGTCCCGGGTGATCTCGTCCCGGAGTAACTGGCAGCCATAAGCCACCTACACACACAAGCAATGGATGAGTGAATAAAACACTTAGCTATATTTATAGCATAATGGTATTAGAATTTACCTTGGTGCTGAAGACCCCCATCGTATTGAGTAGAGACAGGGCCGGAGACTTGGCCATTATGTCCACCTCCACCTCGGGGACTGCCTTGTACGCCCATTTGCACAAATTGTACAAATGTGGCGGCATCTCCGGACCTCGGCGAATGGCAGCCGAAGTATCATGGGCCGATGTCCCAGAAGGGCCGGCCTCACCACCCTCCACCAAGTCAATGACCTGGACAGAAGGTTGTGGGAGTTCAGTCGGAGGGTCGGGCTGCACGACCTCGACCGGGGGCGCTTCTTGAATCGTTTCAGCAGCCGGAAGTAGAGGAGCTTCATCAGCTGGGAGGACAGCAGGGCGTGCTCGCGGACGCCTCGTCACCACCTTCTGCCTCTTCTTCTCTCGAAGCTGCTCCTTCTCTTCGGCCGTCATAGTTGACATCTTCCTTCGGGAGGTAGGCGCAGACATACCTGAGGAAAACAAAGCACAAAGTATCCCGTAAGTAAAGTACAAAGTAAAAAAAAAAAAAAAAAAAACCGAGCTGATCAGTACTCATGAATACCTACCTCGAGGGTTGATGCCCAGGTCGGATAAGGTTTCAAAGGATAGGAGAAGCTTTACGCTGCGGAAGCTCGGATCTAGCTCCCACACAGCAATTAGACGCTCTTCCTCCTCCGAGCTGAGGGCTGGGGGATCACCACGAACTGACCAACAAAAAAAAAAGGGAGAGGTCAGTAAAAAAAAAAAAAAAAAAAAAGAGGCATCGGACCCGACCTGGAACTGAAAACCAGTTGTTGACTCTTCGGTCTGGGAAGTTAACTTCGGGTCGGGCCCCTTCCCAACCTTTGGATACGAAGAACCACTCCTCCTTCCACCCGTGAATTGAGGAGGGTTGGTCTTCTATCAACCGATGTCCTTTCCTCCCCCGAGGTGACATATAGAACCACCCCTTTGAGTCAGGATGGCTCTTCAGTTGGTATAGATGCCTCAGTTCGGAGGGTGTCGGGTCCGACGCGTGGACTTGGCGCCATAGAGCGACGCAGCTAATTAATGTCCTCTAGGAGTTCGGGGCCAACTGGCCCGGAGCGAGGTTAACTGCGGACAGATACTCCCTCACAGTAGGGAGGAGAGGAAGGCGGAAACCGGCCTCAAAGAATGGGGCGTACACAGTGACCTGGTCTCCAGGTGGACGGGTCGGAAAATCGTCAAGGCCAGGAAGCCTGAGGTCTAAGGCCCCAGGGATACAATATTCCGACCTGATCCTAATCAGGTCAGATGGTCTAAGGGTTGTCCAGATCAGGTCGGCCGGGTAATCAGAAACCCGGTCAGCAACTCGACCTGAAGTCCCAGCCACTGGAACTTCATCCGAAGCAAAGGACGAAGGAGTTTCAGCCAGCAAAACTTCTCCTGAAGGTTCTGCGGTAACAACTTGGGTTTCCATCATGCTGGATTTCCCAATGGGCAAAGACAGAGTTTGTGAAGAACTATCCTCCGAACCAGCCATTGAAAGAAGAAAAGAAGAAAAAAGGGAAAGTGAAGAACTGGAGGACAGAATATAAATCAACGTACCGGATTGCTTTCCGGACAGAAAGTGGGCCAAAGAAAGAAAGCAAGGACAGCTTGCTGAGATCACAGCGGTCCGAAGGGGATCTTGAAGAATGGCCCAGAGGAAATCGCGAAGGAATCAGAGGAAGAACTGTGGGGAGGAAGAAAGAAATCGCAAACGGGGAAGATGAAAGAAATCCGAAAAAATTCTTAAGTACAGTATTTATACTGTAGCAGGAGACAGCACGCAGAACGTGCTGTGCCACGCGGCAGTTATCTACGGTCTCAAAGAACGAACCGACGCGACTATCGACGAGGCTTGCCACGTGTCAGCATCTCATTGGATAGTGATATTCGGCCCGTCCGTTCGAAGATACGAGGCCCCACGTGTCATCACACCATTCGTCCGCCGAAATAAAAAGCTGCCGCGCCGTACAATCATCATTGCGCCTTTTCGAAATTCGAAACAGCGCATTTAGTGCGCAGTTGCCGCCAAAGTGAGGTCAAGTACATTAACTCCCGAGATAGAAATATCCACCTCGGGAGTGGGGGGACAGCTGTTATGGGATAATTTCTGACAACCGACCCGAGGACAAAAGGCCTCGAAATCCTACAGTAAGCTGAAGGCCTGAACTGACGACTTCACCCCCTTCAAGGTCAGATCGGAGCGAACCCAATCTGACGAGCATACGGAAGGCGAACTCATCCCTTCCTCACACTGCCTATAGATGATGGCGCATCCCCTCAAGATCGGAACCGTCCGAAAGATCAGGACGGTCCGAGATTCTCGCCCGGATTCCCGGACATATATGTGCCGTGATCTCAGCTCAATAACTCTCTGATCAATGCCTATAAATAAAAGGATTAACTCCAACAACAGGTACGCTCTAATCTCCACGACGAGTAATCTTACGATTCTCAAAGGTGATTACTGATTTAGGCATCGGAGGGTTCACGGCTGGATCCCAGCCCCCCCCCCCCTACCATTTTCTGTGGTGTTTTGTAGAATCTAAGCTAAGTCGTTGATCCAAACATCTCTGCCGATTCCACCGAAGGATATCTTCACCGACGATCTGTTCCTACATATATAAATCCCATCACCTCGTCTGTTGACCAGAAATCAGCATCAACAGGCTCCACCTAGAATCCCAGCTGCTGGAGCCTTTCTCAGTGAATCCGTGTCCTTAAATGCAAGAGTCATATGTGGTCTAACCCACTTGAGTGTTGGATCTGCACCTTTTCTAAGAAAAAGGATGAACGAAGTGAATTTATTACAGTGGGCCCTCCACAATGGGCAGGACGAAATCTGTGTCTGCCAATTAGTGGAGGCAGGGTAACGGCCTACGGGCCGACGCCCTGACTGTGGGCCCACCTCGATGTATGTGTTCTATATAGGCCATCCACCTGTTTTTGCATAGCATTAGGCATGCTCCAAAAAATAAAGCAAATCCAATGTCAAGTGAACTACACAGTAGCAATTGAGTTCCCAACATTAGAACTTTTTCGGACCCACAAAAGTTTTGAAATCAAGCTGCTAAAACTGAGATTTGTGTTTTCCCTTCTTATAAGACCGTGTGACCATATCAACAGGTTAATGACAAATAAACATTAGTGGGTCCTAAGAAGTTTTTAATGGTGGGCGTTTAATCACCACTGTTTTTTTCGATGGTACAGTCCACTTGTAATTTAGATTTTATTTATGGTGCCCTAAAATAGTATGGAAGGATGGATGTACAACATGGATATACAACACATCCATCAATGTGGCTCCTCATTCAAGGCCTCACCCACTGAGCTGATTAGGTGCTACCCCTGCCTCTTCCGGGCTTGGGACAGGCTGAGGCTCCGAAGCCGAAGGGCAGCCGTGATGTATGGATTTCATCCACACTGTTCATTCATTTTTCATGTCATTTTAACTTATGCCAGCTTTGTGCAATATTCGAGCTTTAAATCCAAGCAAGTGCGGGGCATGGTTCAGTAATCCAGACCGTTGGTAAGTTGGGATCTACTGTGCATGGACTGTACTGAAAATATTCTTAGTGACCGTTTAAAAATGCCTGTTAGGAGCCGTTTGGTACTCTAGACTTGAAGGTAAGTGAATATATTTCAAATCCAAGTAACTACTTTAATGTGTCTGGTAGCTTTGAATTTGGCGGCAAATTAAATAAGAGGTATTTTTAATTCTTCCTTTTGATGTGTATTGAAATTTGAGCAAAGAGCTAGGATATAATTTAATCCAAATGAAATGCCTTTTATTGTACATGTGTCACAGGGATAATATTTTAAACAATCTAATTATCAACTACAATACTAAAATTACATTAATAGAATGTACCATTCAACCACTGCACATCTAAATAGATGGTTAGAAAATGTTGATGAGCCGCATGTTCGTAATCTTTATATTATTGGCTTTACACAAGGCTCAAAATTTTCTCTTTTTTGGCTAAAGTATATATTTTAATGAGCTTATTACAATCATCCTACCAAATATCACATATATAGATATTTTGAGATCTGAAAGCTAATTTAGTAAATCAAATCAAAGTGCCGTCAATATACCTAAGAATTCCAATACCTTCAAAATACAAGTTCCTAAGTTGAAGATTTGGATTTCAGTGCATTTCAACCAAACACAAATAAGTATTCGGATTCACCTTGATTCCAACATAATTGTGATTTGGATTCCAACTCATTCCAAGTCCAAGCTCCCAAATGGCAGGAAAGATCTAGAATCACCTTGTTTCCAATGTAATTTTGAATTGGATTCTAATGCATTCCAAATCCAAGCTCCCAATTGGGCACTTAGCGTTCGACTGAAAAGAGTCCCAAGACTTGCAGTTGATATTTTCCAATTTTATGGTGTAAGTTTCGCCACTTAAAAAGATGGTGCAGCAATGATGCGCAGCTATCCAAACCATCCAACTCATGGCTTCCATAATGAATGGAGCATACCTCTAAAATCTCACTGATCAAGCAATTATAACAATTCATTAATGGCTATCAGATGGATGGTTGAGAGTAGCATAGTGAGTGTCCATGATTGGGTCAACGATTCCAACGGCCAGAATTTCCTTACAAGTTTACCATGTGAAAATCGCCGCCATTTTTTAAACGGTGCTAAGCTAACAGAGGACTGTAGACCAGAACGCAAAACTACATCGAAAACATGAAGGATGGCCAGCCACTAAACAAATGGGGCTCGTGGCGAAATGGCCCGGCCCAAAATCAGTCTGGTGCACCCGTCAGGTGGGCCACAGGATAAACCAGTAATCAAATAGCAAGAAAATAAAGATGGCCAATAGGCTGTGGGTAATGTACATGTGTGGCCCACCTGATGAGTCCTCATAAATAGCCGAAGAGAAGACTTAGATGCAAAGTTCAAGGAGACCCGACCATAGTGAATTGAGCGCCTTTTGTTGAAAACTTTTTAGGGATGACAACCGTTTTGGAGCAAGCAAATATGAATACGTATCCTCTGCTCGGCCTTCCTGTTTAGCCAAAAGCTCAATGGTCCATGTCAGCTCTGACTGTATTAAATGCAGTAATATTAACAATGTCAATGCTGAGGTGGACCAATCAGCTCGGTGTCAAACAGTGTCCTGCTTGGTCTGAGCAGAGAATCCGGACTTGGCAAGTATTTGTGTTCTCCCTTTCTCCATGTTGTGACTTTATGAACAGGTTAGATGACAAAATAAACATCATTGTGGGCCCTAGGAAGGTTTCAACAGTGAAATTCATTATCCTTATGGTTTCTGTGGTGTGGTCCACTTGATCTTTGGATATGCTTCAAATTTGGGCTCATGATCTAAAATGAGCTGATAAAATGGATGGGTGGCATGGGTAATACACATACATCATGGGGGCCACAGAATTTACTCGCGCACTGCATCACCTCAGCTACATTTATCATTCCCAGTATGTTGGTTTTGAGCTGCCAAACACTCTATTTACTCTAGATTAATAAATACAAAAATTATATATATTATGTAGCAAATTGTTTGTGCTTTTTACTTAATTTTCGTTAATACCGTTATATTATCATGAGAAAAACGTGATATTTTAAATCTTCCATAAAAATATCGCGATAATATCGTTTATTGTATTTTGATAAAGGCTGATACGGTCGAGGCGGGAAATTCAGCACATACAGACAGCACTGCATCTCCATCCATGGCAGCAGCAACATCATCGTCGTCGTCGTCGTCGTCATCTGCTGCTGCTGCTACCGGATCAGGACCACCACCACCTCCTCCTCCGAAGATCCTCCTAGCAAAGCCCGGATCCGGCCCCGTAGGGTCGACCGTTGCCAAATTCGCTCGGAGCGGCGGCGGCGAAGACGAATCAGTAGTTCTTCGGTCCCGTCTACCGCCCGTCGGATCCCTCAATCTCCTCTCTGACTCTTGGGATTTCCACACTGATCGGATCCTCCCCGTAAGCTCCCCTCCGCCAAACCCTAGAACCCCCCAAAAACCCTAACAAAACCCTAAAATCTCCTCTTTCTCTCTCTTCCATTTCAATTTTGCAGTTCCTGACCGACAATACGGATTTCACGGTCATCAGCATCATTGGTCCGACTGGCGTTGGCAAATCGACGATACTAAATGAGCTTTACGGGTTCGACGATAGCTCACCCGGTAATTCCTCTGAAAACTTCTCTGTTTTCTACTCAAATGCAGTTCCTTCGTTTTTGACCAATTGATGGTTAGGGCTATGCTGATGTTATTTTAAACTAGTGATTATAGATTTGAGTTCTTAGGTTTTGATTAATCCGTTCCCGGTAGTATTGATTTAACACATGCGGGACACCTGATCCGTGCACTGGGTGGGCCCGAACTGTGTTGATGGCTGGCTTAAAAGGCTACGTGATCAATTCATCAGGTGGGCCAGGCTGTATATAAAAATGAATGGTTTGAAACTAGTTTTGGGCACTCCATATCCAATGCAGCCCTCTTGATTAATGGACCCACCTCATTTTCAAGCCAGATCATGTTCATGATGGGGGTTCATCTGATGCAAGACTAGGACATCCTGCACGTACTACATGTAGAGGCATTTGTGAGCTCAACAAAGCTCATTTTGGCAATAGATCCTGCTAAAGCAGTTTTCAGAAAATTCACTTGGGAATCGTAAATGGTTGGAAATCTCTTTTCCATCGAACATTGTGCAATTTAGTTTCACCTATTAGGTTTCTTCACAACATCCAACCAGGATGTAATATTGGGAAAATGATCTACTCAATCAAAACACAATACAATTTATTTCTAACCATTCATGCCAGTAAGAAATGGCTTTGGCTGAATCCCTGGGGCCAATAATTCAAGCGTATGATATTTGTGATCACCTGAAATGAAAACATGTTTACAATTGATATCATCAGTTGCGAACATGGAGCAATTTGTGACATTATGTAGGGTTAGATGGTGTGGTAGTTTTGGACCAAGTCAACACTTCTATGAATCCGGTTGATTTAGTGAAAAATGGGTTGAAACTGTTTGACTTCGGTGAAACTAGCTTTGCGCAAGATAGGCCATATGCAGCAAACAATTTTTTCCTTGTGAAATGATGACATTTTATTTTTTCACGCTTAGTGAGCCTTTTTGTCACTGTGCACACCGTAGACCATAACTACTCAAATGCGCATGTTTGGGTGATGTGTAGTAGTTAGGCTGAAGTGTAGTGTTGGGCTTGGGAGCTGTGTTTGGTCAACATATATCCCTACGGATGTGAATCGCCTGTAACCAGGAGTTGCAGGATCCCCATGTCAAATTATACAATTTTGCCCTGTCCACAGACCCACGCATGTGGCACTTTTTCATTAGGCAATGTTAGGGTTAGAGGGCTCCCTATAACCATTGGTTGCAGGCAATTAGTGTCCTATCCAGAACGTCTTTACTATTCTTTGCAGACAACTACTTTAGCATCACCATTAGACTTTGAGTAAGATGGTACATGTGTGTGCCTTGGTGCCAACTTTTGGGTGTCCATGTTTGTAACCTGGTGCGAGGGAACTCCATGTGCGCTCATGTGTGCACGTGCCTTTTGCTCAGCGTTGTCTGGCAACAGTCCCTCCATGATCCTTTGCTTGCTTCCCATTTTTTTTTGTTGGGGGGGGGGGGGGGGGCGGGGGGGGGGGGAGCTGGGGCATGGGGGTGCTTGTATTAGTTGGGCTGGGGGTTAGTACTGTGTGGAATTATGTTGGTAAGCTAGTCTTGTCAATATGAGCCTTTGCCATGGCCGGTTCCAGAGCCGGGTAAAAGAGGAAAGTTGATTTACAGTGGGCAGCTGATAACATTTTTTTCTTTTTCCCTTTTATTTATTTATTACCATTTAAAGCTGACACCAAATTGCTATTAATGGAAGAGGACTTCATAATATCATCACAGATGACAGTTGAATTGTGAGAATCGGTGTCATCATTGGTTAACGACGCTTTGTGATGTAAATATTGCTGTATCTTTCCATTTTCTAGATCATTGTTTCTTTATTGATTGTATAAGGAATTGATCATGCAGAAGATAAGTTTGAGCTATTCTGGGCTTGCAGGTATGCTCCCACCTTTTACAATGCAGTCGGAAGGAAACACGAGCATTGGCTAGGCACTGTACAACAGGGAATTGAACTTAGGATTTCTGCCGAAAGATTGATTCTTCTTGATACCCAGGTTCCTCTTACTAAGCTTATTGTTATTGCATTTCCCCCAACGATAGATTGATTAAATTTAGACTTAGTTTCTTCCTTGTGTATTTTGAAGTCTTTTAACTTTCTTGAATAATATTTTTCCTTTTACCTCAGAACCTCTCTTCAAAAGTTTGCACCATTGAATTTTCTTTTAATTCCATGGTTCTAGAAGTGTTTTGGTTCTGGTTCATGTAGTCCTTACTATTCAGGCTGTTATGTTACTAACGTCTTTCATTTTTCAACGTGCAGCCTTTGTTCAGCCCTTCTATTCTTGCTGAAATGATTAGACCAGATGGCTCGTCTTCAGTTTCTGTATTAAATGGTGAATCCCTGTCAGCTGACCTGGCTCATGAATTGATGGGCATTCAGGTAATTGTAAAGAAAAAAGAATTGCATTACGATTCTGTTTCTAAAGATTCACACACTACTCAAACTGACTGACAGTTTTTAAGATTGTTTGAGCACATCTCTGAGCTGGCGCTATCCTTTTTGTGGTGGTGCAAGGAACTATTCTAGCTTGGCATTTTCCTGGTATCCATTAGTCATGTTTTACTGGTGGTATCAGAGGGAGTTCATGATATTAATATGTGGCATCTGATGCTGACGGTATGCCTTCCATCTTGGGATTCTATTATTAAATGCCGTTTGTTCATTTATCATGTAATATGCTTTTTGATGAAGCTGAACTAGTATTTGTGCATGAGCAAACAGAAAAATTACTGATGCCCATTAATGTGGAGACCACTGTACTGAAGCTTTTACAAGCAACAATTTGCAAACTGTGATAATCTATCTGGCACTAAAATATCAACCAGCAGTGTGGTGGCCATGAGATCTTTTTACCTGGTCCATATTTTCACCGTGACTGGTTTGTCACTCTTAGCAGTCATTATTCATACCATTTTCTGGAAGTAGTTGCTGATTCAACTCAGTTTGGATGGGAGCTCAGTATCAATTCTGAACAAGTTTTCCTTTTGAAATAAAATCAGGAAGTTGACCTGGCAGGGGTCAAAGTTGGAAAACGAATTGTAGTTTTAGATTGACTTCGAGGTTTGAGCATTTTTGAGTCCTTGTGTTGATAAGACCATTCTAACATCATGAAACTACCACAGCCAATAATCATTGTGAGACCACCCAGAGGTGTGCTTAAGTCACCTGATTGGATGACTCCCATCCCTATAAAAGCCTATGATAGCCTATAATGCCAATGGACTGTTGGATCCATATAATAATTATGGCAGGTATATGGAACACCCTATACAATCAGCCGTAGCAAAAAACTTGATCATGGTTTTAAGTCATTGGAGTTCATGCAGTAGAATGTGCTAAATGTCACCCCACAAAAATCAAGCGTAGATATCTGAAACTATGTTTATCCCTGGCTGATGAGAAACCTGAAAACGTGTCTTCGTCTTTTGGTCCCTATTTCACATGTATGGTGCAATGTTGCAACACTTGTTTGTTTTTCTAAGATAACTCTGAGTGATAGTTTTTCTTTTTCTTTTCAAGATATATCCTGTTAAGTTAGCTGGTCAAGCACATATTTGACCAAGAAGCTTTCCTTTGTGCCTGTCTATTTCTTCCACTAAAACATGCATCCTGTACATGCATTTGTCCCTCTCTCTGTGATCTAGGCTGGCTGCTTTCTTGGGCTACTTCAGCAGGCCAGTCCCCTTACTAATTTAGAATGATGAATTACTGATGCGTCAGTATGGTTAAGTACAGTTGATGTGCTATTATGTCTCTGCAGGTTGACTTGTTGAAGCACGGCATACCAGATCCTTCTCTGTTAACAGCCTCCCATTCTCAGGGTTCCAATACAGGGCAGGACAAGGAAAATAAAGATATCTTGCAGGAGCCTGCGGAAGAGTTTTTAGCTTCCCCTGTCTTCATACATACAAAGTGAGTATCATGTCTCTGTGTTATGATTTGAGTTACCATGCCTACCTTGAAAATTTGTGATATGAAGAGAATACTCTGTAAATATGATCTTCCTTGGAAGAATGTGATTATTTGAGAAGGATGAGATTTCATTTCATTTGCACTTCTTACAAGATGTTTCAGTTGGTGGCCCACTAACAACAAGGCATTTTGATTTGTCAAAGTACTAATATTGATGAACAAGTAAGGATCTTTTGGGGCGTGTTTGGATTGGTGGTAAACTAGGGAGGGAAAGGGAAAGTAAAAGTGTGACATAAGTGGATGGTAAACTAACGTCAGCACAAGGGAAAGGAAATTCTTTGCACTTGTTTGTTTTGTCACAGAAAAATGTTGGAAAATGCTTTCCTTCCTTTGCATTTTCTAGTGTTTAGGTTGCAGTTTTGAAAAGGATAACCTCTTTCCCTTCCAATTTTCTTATTTAAAACCTCACATAAGAGGGAAGCCTCTTTTCTCACCAATTGACATTTTGGAAAAAAAAGAAGAAGAAGAAGAAGAAGAAAGATTTTACTCTCTTGCTCGGGAAAAAGGAAATAGTTTTCCTTCTCCTTTTATGTTTCTCAAACAGAGAAAATATCACATCTAAGGAAAACTGTTTGCTTTCCTAAGTATTTCTTTGTTGAACCCTCAATCCTAAACGCACACTTGAGTAGAAAGGAACACCATATTGAAAACTAATCGATACTTTGTTATGTTACTCTAATATTTCGTTGTGACAGTACAAGTATGGTGTTAAATTTATTTTCATTATTCAACTTACTACCACAATAGTTTTGATTAATAAACACAATATGCAAGGTGTTTGGCGAAATATGGTAGAAGTATAAATACCATAAGAAATCGTATGTATAGTACTTTAGCTTCGAAATATAATGGTACTAGAAAAAGGTATTCTACTGCAAGCTTTGAGAACTTGACTCAAGGTGAGTCTAACTGAAAGTCTGGTCCTTGATAGAGTCAAATGGCAGAACACGATTCATGCCTGCCAACCCAAATTAAGTGGGATGAGGCTTAGATGACGACGACGATGACTCAAGGTGAGTCTCGAAATTGGACACGGTTTAACAGAATCACGTGATTATTGATGAGTCAGCATGTAAAATTAGCTGGGTGCAATGCTCTGAGCAAACTTGATTTTACGACTTTGACCCAATCCTTTTTTACTCTGTACTCAAGTTCAAGGTAACTATCTACTTATTTTATCGACTCGATAGGACCTGCACTATCAACCTGCCAACACAACCCAACTTCCATGATGCTTGGGCTGCTTTATTTTTACCCTTTAGTCCGAGTTCTAGTGGCATTAATGTTCCAATTTTCCAGTAATAGCTTCATTGAACTAAGAAAAGAGGGAAGAGAGCTTAAGAGGTCAGATTGTCCATATTTTCTCACGTTACATGCTTTTATGTACAGATTGCGAGATCAATACCTCTCCCCTCACAGTATTACGCAGTTGAGACAGGCACTGTCACAGTATTTCAGCTCTTCTTCATTTGGAGTAAAATTTCAAAACACGACGAGAAATCATAGTGATTCTTCTTGTTCTGATACAAGGACTGATGATTTGGGTTCAGAGGGACCGAAATTGTTTGTGCTCCCAAATAAAAGCGAAGACGACTCTCAGAGAGCTCAGTACGGTAGTTATATTTCCATGTTGGAACAACTCCGTAATCAGGTATTCGCTTCTGCCCTTCTTAACTGATTGGTTTCTTGAATAGAATTTTAATTCATCCAAGAAGGAAAGAAAAAAAAGAGGAGGATTTCTTTTTATAGATGTTGAGGTCCTTGAGTTATGGAATTGGTAAATTTCCTGCGATTTTCTGGTTATTTTTAGATCGATTGTGAGATCCATTTTTATTGCTTGTCAGAAAAACTAATCAAACTGGAATAATGTGATCTTGGCCTGAGGATATGCACGTTATACGTTAGTTTTCATTTTGAACAATTGGAGCCCATGGTTCAGCAGCCCAGTTTATGGGTTTGTTATGTCACGCCATGGATGGACCACACACCTAGAGTTTCTTTGATAGGACAATCCTATTGTTAGAAATTGTTGCCTGGCCTGCAAATAGATGGGTAAGAAAAGAATTTCAACTAGGGTTGACATTCAACTGAACAAAAAGCCCAATATTGCTGCATAGGGTTTTCCAATCTGGGAAATTTTTGGGCAAGATCCATCCACGGATCCCAATGGTTTGGATCACTGAACCATCGGACCTGACTTCTACAAACTGAAAACCCAAGTATATACCTAGGGTTGCGTATTGTGCATATCCCCAGGTGAGGAAATGTTGATCCTCAAGAAAGGTACGTTAGAGTTTTAGGATTGGAATTCTGTGAATGATGGATAAAGCTATATGAAAAGATCCAACTGTTAGATATCTTGAGCATTTTTCAATAAACAGCACACCATAACTGTCTCGACCTGCATCAATGCAGTTATTAGGATAGTAACTTGGTGTATCTTTTGCTTCTGCTTTTAATTATTCTTTTAGCACTTGTTTAGCTTCATCAACAAAGAATAGCTGTTTTTTTCTTTAATTGACGGAATTCTTTTTTGTCAATTTTAGATATTGTCGATGAATTGCCAGCCATTTGCAAAGACAGTGTCGGAACGTGACTGGTTGCGGAACTCGGCTCGGATTTGGGAGCTGGTAAAGAGATCTCCAGTCATTGCAGAGTATAGTAGAACACTTCAAAGTTCAGGACTATTTAGGAGGTAGCATTGTCTTTTTTTCTTTTCATTTTTAGACCTTTATACCACCATCCTCTTGGGCCAAATATGCCAAGAGTCACATAGTTGAAATGGGGAGTTTTTACATTTTCTGTTTCAGTCTACCATCAAGCATGCCTCGAGAGTAAGGAGGTGAGGGTCGCAACATTGACGTCGGGTTCCAGCATGGCACATTCATCATTTTTCATTGCGTGGACTGGATGGGAGATGCCCAAAGGCTCTGTCCATCATATGATTGTAGCTGCCCAATTTTGCCCCTGGTGATGTGGACATTTAGTCATAGTTGTGATGGTCCATTTTCATTTGTGGCTAGGATATCTCACACAAGGAGATACTAAGAGTATAGCCTGTCCCATGATGGGGCCCAACAGATCAATTTCGTGTGTTACAGAAATATGAGTTTCGCAATAACCATTAGTGAGCAGCCGTGTGGTGATGCATCATGGATGGTTCTGATACGACAATGCTGGCTCTAGTGCATGCATAATCCCCTACCAACTTTATGTAAACTAATGTAGGGTGGTCGTTTGGAATCTTCAGACGAGTGATTTTGGGAAACAGATTTCTATCCATCGTGTTTGGGTACTGGCCACTAGGAAACCCATTCTAAGGAACTTAGAAAGTGTGCATTGGGTACTGGAAAGAATAGAATTTAGGACAGGGCTTGCCTTTATTTGAAAAAAGAAAAAAGAAAACTGCTGGAAATGAAGAAGGAATCCATTTCCAGCGGTTTCGCAGCACCCAGGCATGAAAAGGCCTTTGCTACTTGTGAGGCCGCCAGACAGCCCCTCAAATTGCTGGAGCAGAACTCTAAATGCTTTGGGTTTTACAGTGAAAGATGGCTTGCTTCATTGCATTACGAGGTCGCAGTAAAAGCAGTGGGCCCCATGCCTTCCACCTCAGATTCAGGTGCATTTTTCCCTGCTTGATCAGATTTTTTTTTATCCTAGCTACTTTCATTGGGTTTTTTTTTTTTTTTTAAGCTTCCCATGGATATGATTGAACAGGGAACCACAACACAATGGTGTGGCAATGGGCTGGATTTGGCCCGTGCCATTCTAGGCCCGAGCCCGTTCAAAGCCTAAGACCCAAGGACCAAGCCTGCACCCCGACCCTTGCCTGGCCTGATAAAATCCTTATTTCCGACTGAATGTTCCTAATTTATCCATTGATCAAGTGGGCCACAGATGCACAGTGAGAATGGACGTTTTAGAGGAATGAAACTTGTAGAATCACCTGCAGCCAGCTGCATGCCAACTTGTCACTTGTAGAATACTCTGACCATGCAAGTTGCATGCCCCATCTTGCTCCAGTGAAATGCAGTAACCCTCATGCGCTGACCATCCAACTTAGAAGGCTGACATCCAAGATTCCATACGTGGAGAAATGTTTCTGTGATCCAAACCCTTAAATATGGCGGGCTCATCACGTCCCAGGTTGGTTCATTTAAACCCTAAATGTTTGTTTTATTTTATATTTTTTAGCAACTGATTTGAAGGTTCGGATCTTCGAGTCTTAAATCAGGCCCGTATAGGTCATAGATCAACGGTCTGGATTACTGAGCCATGGTCCCACATATATGGAGAAGTAATTAATGAACCGGCGCGATTGTAACTGGATGTACTAGAAAAGTGAAAGGTTATTTCTGGTTTGAGCCTTCTACCACCGATTCATACCGATTACACGCTCCCAAACGAACCCAAACGTCCATCATACAGCTCATTGAGATGACATTTTAATCCATCCGGACCGTCCAACACATACTTTGCATCTTGGATAAGAGCGAGTCCAAGATTCACATCAATTAGATGCCCTGAACCTCCCATTCAATGGACCTATCTTAGGCCATGGGCGAGCATCCAAAAGTAATTGATCAAACGGTTAGAATAATCCAATCAGTGCAATTTTTCAGATGAAAACCAACAAAGAAGTGCCTATAAAATAGGCGGTCCAGATTTGACCCCTTCAAGAAATTAAGGGCATTCCACTAAAGTGTATATAATATGTATTGGAAAGCCGTGCATGAGCTAGTCAATCAGGACCATTCAACTGATTTCTTTCCTCTTGGTGGGCCATTTTCCAAAAAATGACTAATCAATATGGTGTCCTAATTACCAAGTCAAAAGAAAAGATACTATGGACCGTTAATAATCATAAAAGTCAAGCAACAGATCGGGGAGTTTGGATAGTCTGTTAAGTGAGATTTTTGGGGTATAGACAATCCAAGAGGTGTCCCATCTGCCGAACGGTCTAGATGGTGAACATTGTCACCGGTTTTATCACCTGAAACTTCAACATGTTAGCCAATAGCCAGCATTTATTAAAGAGGGTTGGTAATTGCGTGATTGTCCTGATACCACAGGTCCACAAGTAGATGCAAGCCCTTGCTACTGTAAATGTGAGATGCAATTCATATCCGAACCGCCCAAATAACGGGACCAACGTGAGATTGGTCATATCCCTAAAATCGGATTGATTGGCGGACACCGTGTTTTGATTAATGAACATTTGTATTTTTTTTTTTTATTTTATGTCTGGACCATTTTCTACGTTGAGCTTGTTTACCGTCCATTTGGCATCAACCAAACGGCCAATTATACTATGTAGTTTCACCATTTTTGGGTTACGAACCATCAACCCACTAAGGATTACCTTCTAACCCAACCTGACCCACTTAAAATTCATCAAACCCAACCCTACCTGACCCATTTCTGGCCCGACCTGCCAAAAAAGTGTTTCAGGCCAGTTGACCCGTGGCCGTGGGTCGACTGAACCCATTGCCAACCTGTCGAAAACCGTTCATCCAGGCCTTCTTCGGTCTAGCACAATTTGCGGGTACATCCAAACACAGACCCAAATGACAGGAATTGCACCTCAAAACCCCATTGCATTTCACATGGCACCGCAATCCCTCAAATTGAGATAGCTTTTGAGCCATCCAGCACATGGGCCCTGTGTTTGTTTCATTCTGCCAGCATCTTTGCCATCCATCATATCGGCCCATGTTCCATCACCTACGCCTCAAGAGGGAGGAAAACTTCCACTGGAGGATCTCAGTACTGAAGTGCATGAGAATTTCCCCCACTTTTCAAATTACCATTTCTACTTGAATAGAAACCGGCAAATATCATTTTGAGAGCCGTATAGGCCCCATTTGGACTCCTAAAAAAAAGGGTTTTCCCTCAACTTCTACATCAACAGAACTGCCAGATTAGTTTTCAGCAATTGAGCTTTTTAGTGCTCTATTTTAAGGGGTGGATAATCAAACAAGGCTTGTGAAAGTGCATCCAAATGCACTACACAAATGGGAGTTTGGCTTAACATGGGCCTTGGGCATCAAACACCCTTTTGGAAGTGTTATGATGGCCAATACCTAGTGTCGAGGTTTCTTAGATTTGCTTAGCTGTCAATAATAATCTCTACATATGGAGAGCATCAAACACCCTTTTGGAAGTGTTATGATGGCCAATACCTAGTGTCGAGGTTTCTTAGATTTGCTTAGCTGTCAATAATAATCTCTACATATGGAGAGATCAGGAGAGTAGGAGAGTAGTTGGATAAAAGCCCTATATAAATCGGTATTGCCATAGAGTCCAGGCTATGAAAGGATGACAATATTATTAAAAAGGCAGCAAAGCCGTAAAGAATACAAAAAGAAAAGAGAAGAAAAATAGCCAGAGCCTCCATCCAAGGAAGGGGAGCCCAACCTAACACCCTGGACCCATCTACCCAAAAAGCAAACTAAGAGCAATACACCTTCCAATCAAAGACTAAAGACCAGGCAAAACAGAAAACATCCACAGGATTCTCAGAGGAATTCCTAAAGCATCTACCATTTCCCTCCTTCCAAATTGCCCACAACCCAGCAAGGAGAAACAGTCTCCAATCTTTAGATACCTCCCTACAGCCCCCTCCATGCCATTGAATAAACAAGTCATCTATGTTATCCGGAAACACCCACTATACTCCAAAATATTGAGGGATATAAGCCCACACCTCCCTTGACAAGCTACAGTGCAAGAATAAATGGAAAACCGTTTCTTCATCCTTATGGCAAAGCAGGCAAGCATTGACAATGACTAGCCCCCTCTTGCGCAGATTATCAATAGTAAGCACCCTATTCCATCCCACAAGCCATGCAAAGGCCGTCACTTTAGCCGGCACCCCATAAGACCAAAGCTGAAAAGTATGCACCCTAGCATCCACATCACTAAGGCCCGAAGAACGAAAAGCATGGAAAGACCTCACTGTAAACATCCCGGATTTATTCCTGACCCAATGCACTGAGTCGACTCCATCCCCCGGGCTATGAAAGTTGTTAGATAAGAATCCTATATATATTTTTATTTGTTTGATTAAAAGGTCAGAAGGATAATCATTTTTTTATTAGTACATAGTCGAATTAGTTAGTAGATAAAAATTAACCTCTAACTAGGCTCTATCAAAAGGCATGTCCAAACAGCCCCTAAATGGTATTTCAAGTCAGTGGTATTATGGCATCCAAAAACATGTTACTTTTCAAATTCCATTTAGGCCAAACAGTATTTAGCTAAATTGCAATTCAGGGGCTGTCCAAACGTGCCCTGCGCACTGTTATTGTCAATCTTCATTCTGCGACCACATTGCACTAAAAACTTCACCATTCATTTCTCTAAATATGCATGGCATTCATCTGCATCACATAAGAACAAGAAAAGGAATTACCGTGGCAAGACAAATAGAATTAGATTCTACGCAGACATAATCTAGTTCTTTGGGTGTTTGCAAAAATGATGGGCATTGGCTACCGCTACCATTACTACAATGTGACTTGGTGGGGACACGCGTGGAGCAGGCCACCTACTCGCACTTGATCGAACGATATATGTGGCGCACGAACAGCAAGGAGGCACGGAAACCGACAGTCCCAAGCATGAGGAAGAATCCATAGCAGATGCAAGCCATGTAACCAAAGAAGAATGATGTCTGCATGAAGCCCGACATGTCTGACCTTGCGTAATAGTAGTATAGACAGTAGCCAAAGATGAAAACACCAGTGGAGCCTCCGCAAAGAACAGACCTGTGTAGAATGTAAAGGGCTTTTAGGGCACAGAAAGTAACGGCTATATCTATCACTTACAATGCCTATTCCAGTGCCCTTTAAATCTCAAGTATGTGGCACAAACCGTAGGCAGCAAGGACATGCAAGAAAGGGATTTTAAAATGGGGAGTTATGTGATACTCAGGCAGCTTACAACACTTGATATGCAGGCACCTAGGAGTTGTACTGCACACATGGCATCCAATTAACTCAAGTTAAACTGACAAAATTATGGAACCCACCATCACTAAGTCAAAGTCCTAAAATTGGATTGTTTGAAGAATCATGATCTCTGATTCATGGACACTTCTTTGTTAAAATAAGACCATCAGATATTTTCATTTTTAACTGTCCAATAAATGTCCACCAAATCTATGGTTAGATTATGATATAAGCTTAAATTTTTGTTCATGCTATTTTTTTTTTTGGAAAGTACTTCATGATACGTCTGAACTAGAAACCATAATTTGGACGGTTTAATTTGGCTTACTCATATGCCACATGCAATTTTTAAGTAATTTCGATGTGCCTGCTTATCATCCATCACACTCTGCTAGAGTATCAAAGTTTTCCTCTTTCAATCCACAGCAATCTTGTTTCCATTGTAATTTCTACTTCCTCCTCATATCCTCATGTAAAAATAAATAAATGAGAAAGAAGAAGAAGAAAAGATACAACATTATTCAGACTGCATTTGGATGCACAAGTGAATTGAGTTGTGAAAATTCATTCTAAATATAGAAGAAATGACAAAATCAGCTTCGTTTAGTATTGTAATGGGCAAGTAAGCTCTCAAATTGGAACTTATGTTCCTTTCGACTCCAGCTCAAAATAATGCAATTGCAATTCAGAGGCCTGATACGCCATATGAATGCTAAGGAAATTACAATTTGGCTATTTCCACTTTATTAGACCTGCGATCACAATTTCATTTGATAGCACATCCAGACAAATGCCCAAAAAGTTGTCATGCTCAGCAGAGCAGTTGGACATGAACATCAGATACATGCTGACTTAAGTATCCAAAAAGAAATCCTTAATTTTCCCCCTTATTTCATGGTAGATGCGCATCATGATAGTTTTTCTATATCCAATGCTTTTCTAAGGGTGCATTTGGTTGCACCAATATCAAGAAATTTCATGATTAGTAAGTCTAAGCTGGTGCAAAATATCATGAAATTTCATGATATTTTGTGCAACCAAACACACCCAAAACTAAAAATCATAATATTTTAACCTTAATTTCATGATATTTTGTGCAACCAAACACACCCAAAACTAAAAATCATAATATTTTAACCTTTATCAGTCTAAGTTGCTGCAAAATATCACGATTTTTCATGATATTTTGTGCAAACAAACACACCCTAAACTAAAAATCATAATATTTTAATCCTATGCGGACATGTCAGCGTATTGGGTTCCAAGCCACCATGTCCAAACGCCAAGATGTGTTCAAAGAACATGGCGACCAATAACTTATTCATGAAAGGTTTAAAAATCCATGAAAATGATGAATACTGTGATTCTGAAAGCCATTGTGCTCCATGTGTGCAAGGGAATGTTCAGCCTGATTCCCTCCAGGCAGTGTTTTGAATAGAGCCCATAGCGTAGCTACTATGCTACGTAGCGTTAGCAAATAGCGTAAATCCGCTACAGGGGTCGTAATGAATGCGTAGCGTATGCCACATACGCTACGCCTTTCTTTTAACAAATGGTAATTATATTTTGTATTTTTTTAAAGGTAATTATATTTTATAGTTTATACTCAATACTCTCAACTTGTGGGATTTTAATCTCTTCGCACTTGTGACTTGTGGTTTCAATTAGACATTATTAATTATAGTTTACTTAAAAAGTTGTTGATGTGATAATAATTTGATTTGGTTTATGTATGTGAATTGGCTTCTGATAAATAATAATTAATAACTTGTTTGAACATGCTTATACTTTAAAAAATGAATAACCTTTTAGGCATATATATATATATATATATATATATATATATATATATATATATATATATATATATATATATATCATATTTTCTATTTTTCTATTTTTTAAATTAAAAAATATAAGTATCGTGTAGCTTACGCCACATGCTGCTGCTATTTAAAACACTGCCTCCAGGTAAGATCCGCTTGGGTAAAGGGGCACATTTTTCTGCCTGCTGACAATTTTGGAAGTTTCAGAAAACGTAAACTTGCTGAAAATTGTGATTAGGCTGAAGAAAGTGTCACTTTAGCTATGCAAATCTGACATGGAAGATTTGGGGCCCACCAAAATCGGAATCAGGTTTGATCCTATTTTGCTGGATCCCTGACCCAAGTGGAGCTTGATCTTTCATTACATAAAGATTGAAAATTTCCTCTTCTTTTAAGAGAAAGGGGCATTGCTTACCTCCACCACCACTCGTGGTCCTCGACTGCCAGCTGAAAGTATGTCAGTGCCACCGTGATGAATGCCGTGACAATGATGAGAATGATGAAAACGATGAACAGGATGCTATAGATGGTGTAAATTTTGTGACCCCACACACTTGCAAATATGTAGTACAGCTCTATGTAGATGGCACTGAAGGGCAGAAACCCAGCCATTGCCATCTGAGGGATCGTTCCTCTATACCATGGCAATGGAGGGATTTCTCTAGGATACTTTGTCGTGCGAACAGGTGCTTGGAATTCGGCTTTGCTGTTCTTACCAGCAATACCGCCCAAGACAAGTAGTGGGGAAGTTACCAGCGTCCATATGAGAAGAATCACCAAGATAGTGCCAAATGGTAAGGCTGCAGTGGCACTGTATGCGATCGCGACAGTGTTCAGGAAGCAGAATGTCAAGAACAAAGGTCCACAAAACAAGCATCCTGTTAGCAACAGATTCCTCACCTGCAAAGAAAGAAAATTGAAAATTGAAACAAAACCAGTACGGGCAGTTGAGTGACAGTGGAGAAAGAGGCAGGCTAATTCTGTACCTATGTGGACGACAGCCAATTCACATATGGGCCCATGTGCCAAGGTGGCATGTCTGCTGTACAGACGGTCCATCAGGAGGTCGCCTCCATTAATATGCCTGGCCCAAAATCAGGCCGATCCATTCATCAGGTGGGTCACAGTGTACAAAACGAATGGATGGTTAAAAAAAAACAGGTAGGTAAATTTTAACTGTCCGTTTCTTTCGCAAAACATGGTGCATCGGATGATTAGACCAGACTGATTTTTCGGCTAGGGTGTCTAGATGGTGGGGCCCACCTGATGACTACTCAGATATCAGACATGTGTTACATATCAGGGACTATAGCCTTGCGTTAATGAGCTGGGCCATGGTTTTAAGACTCGGACATATTCACCTCCAACCTGGAAAACGAGCCAATTCACCCCTGACTTGGGCAAGTCCCAACTTTACTTGAGACTGAATGAGTCCGTCCAAATTGCTGAGTCTTTTAACCGTGGGCTGGGCTCCACACGTGTTCACAATTAGCAGACGTCATACAGAAAAACTATCATAACAAAGTAATCTCTCATACCCAGTTAGTTCCTTCTAGCTGCAAATAGAAGGAGGTTGCAGTGTAGCCTGCAATGCCGGATGTAAGAGCATATATGACAACCAGAGCTGTGAAAAGGGCTCCCCTGTTGTACGGATAGAACACACCGACTAGTGCGAGAAGGAAGATGAAAATTGCACTGGCAAGCACACGAACAGCAAATATTAGGCAATCTATAGCATGTTGAACTAGCTAAAATTCATACTGCGATACTTACAGAGCCAAAAGCTGAGTTCCTGATCCAAGAACAGCTGAAAACAAGGACTTGTGCTTTGGGAATCGGAAGACATCCCCATGAATGTACTTCCACCCTGTCTCCTCTTGGTCATCAACTGCTTCCTCATCATGTGAATATCTTTTAGCATAACCCAAAAAGAAGAAGAAGAAGAAGAAGAAGTCAGTCAGGAAATCTATGGAAGAACCATATATTAAAAAGTTAGATGGTTAAAACCTAGAAACCTGAGTCAACTCAATGTCCACCTGGGTTAGGCTGACTCAAAGGCTTCACCCGGTCAATTTGGCAGGGTATTTGAAAAATGGTTTCAAATTTTAGATACAGAGGTTGGTTAATCCCTCAACTCGTGTCCAGCTGGGTCAGGCCGACTTGAAGACTTGGTCCAGTGGTCATGCGGTTTTGTGCACTCTCTCTGTGTGTTTGTGTGCGTTGTGAATTAATATATGGCTGTAGCAAAACTATGGGAAAAAAGAACATATATAGGATGCCATTATTCTTACTTAACGAAGTCATTCTTAAGCACACGCATAAGAATTGTAGCAAGAAACCCTGTTAGAAGAAGGACCGTCACACATGAATTTATTATCGAGAACCAATGGATCTCCAAGTGCTGGGGCATCGAGGAAGACTTTGAGTATTTCTCCATCCGCTTCTCAAAAGGGATATCAGTTTTTTTCCATTTCACTGAATATGAGAATTCCACTTCAACATCCTTGTCCTCTGTAATATCAACTGCTAAATTTGGATCCGTCTGAACATTGATTTCAATGACACGATCATTGTTGTAGAGAATATCAAAGTGAGTATGCTTAAAGAGAAGATACTTGTACTCGCTCGGATCCATCTTGTTTTCCTTTTCAACCTTCCCCAAGAATCCCCAAAAGGGCAAGTCATCATAGTACATTTGGAAGTAGTAGTCTTTCACGACAGCATCTCTAAGCTTTGCAACCTCTTCTTTCGACAGTTTTCTCTTACAAAGGGTCTCGGAATGTTTGTCAACCTGAAAGTTCAATTGGTATGGTGCATCAACAAGCCGATCGCCATTCAGAACTTCCCCAAGAGCTTCCCTTTTCTCGGTCACGTGCTCTGCGGCAGATAAACATTCAGAGAGCGCCCGCATAATGAGATGGGTATTGGAGATGAGAACCAATCAACAATATGGGAATTTTATTATAAAAAAAAAAAAGTACGCTAGTGGAATCAAACCTGGTGAACAGAATGGGAGATCATAATACCTGTACGTCTCACTGCAAATTCATGGAACACCCAACTATCAACAAGACCCAAAGAAAGAAAGAAAATTCATGGAGAAATGGAAAAGCGTGGGCCTAGAGGAAAATAAACTTTATATTCCATAATGTAATACCATTGCATTTAAGAAACATCATGTACAAATCATGGCCGTCCATTATATAATGGCCATTTTTTAAAAGGTGTTTTTGGTTGAATAACACAATGTGGAGTGACTGTTCTTGTTATAATGGATGTTTAAAACAGCAAAGTTACATACAATGACAGGAAAGGGAACCCTTTATATTTTATTGCACGAGCATCCCTATGATGAACATATTACATCCAAAGTGCAATCTGAATCAAAGATATGAGCCCAAGAATGGAGTCGGAACAGTTAAGAGGAAACATTATCCACAAGAGTAAGGGACTCAAGGCTCACATGTGCCAATATGCTTTACATGCAATCCAAGCTACTCATCAGAATGTCCTCACTGCACAGATCCAGCGATGGTCCAAGAATCAGCAGTCTGCTCATTTGTGTGGGCACACATGAACATTGAATGTGGAACACTGGTCAATTTTTTTTAACCATCCATTTCCTTTTCTACCCATGCCATCCACACTCGTAGCTCACGTGTACCAATGTGCTTAGCATGTGGTCCCAGAATCTCATCAGGTGGCATCTACGGTGTACATGGTATGATCCAATGCCTAGTTTGAATCTTGCACACCCTTGCCTGCGAGCCATGAGTGTGCGAGAAGTGCACTCGCAGAATGCAGTTAGCAGGGTTCCACTGAAAATACCAATTGCACATAACCAATACTCTACTAATTCACCTCAAGAAAGAAGAGTGGCAATAGACGATGAAAAAAACTTCCAAAAAAAGAAGAATCAACCCTTTTTCACCACCAGAAAGCAAGCAACAACAAAGAAAATTTCTCATCTCATCAGCAAAAAATCAAACAGATCTGCCCCATCTAAACAACACAACCTAGTTCACAGAAAACTCATGTCTTGGGAAAAGAGAACAAAACAATACAGATCTACAAGAATTTCAAAAAACCCAAAAGGAAAAAAATAAAAATCAATTACCTTGGATTGTGAAAAGGACCCACTTTGTTTGCATACAAAGGGACATGCTCTCCCTCCTTATACCTGTGATCTGACCCATCTGCTTCAACCTTCAAACCAGAAAACATGAACAGGACCCCCAAAACAGCTCCCACCAATTTCACCATCATAAAAGGCTAAAACCTTTCCAACAAAGATCCAATCTTTCAAGATTTCCCTACAATTTCCAAAAGACCCAAGTTCAATCCCCAAAAGATGGGATTTTGAAAGACAAAAACTTGATTTTCTAGCAACCTAAGAAATGGGTTTTAGTAGATCTGAGGTATGGAAGAAATAGCTGAGATCTTTTCAACAAAGAACATACCTTTTTCTGGTTTTCTTACGACATCCAACAGACCCGCTTCAAAAAATCCCCAAAATATGGGATCTGGACATAGAAAAACTCTAAATAGTAGCACTCTGAGAAATGGGTTTTCGCAGATCTGAGGTACTGAAGAAGAAGCTGGATTTTTGGAAGAGGACAAGAACTTGAAGAAAAGCAGAGGCACGGGGTTTCAAATCTATGAAGCTGTAATCTTCTCTGTGACCCAGATGAAATAAACTAAGAAGTTGGGATTCTGCGATGGGAGACTTGGGTTCTGAGGGGAGAACTGAAAAAAAAGGTCAGCAGACCTGATGAGAAAGGAAGAGATTCTTCAATGAAGAAGATCCCAGCCATGAATAAGGACTTCGAAAAAAAAACTATTTGATACTCTGACAGACTTTCTGGTTCATACGCACGCACCCATCCATTTTTTAATGCGAAAGACATGAAACTAAAATCCAACCGTCCGAATAGCCATGGAGAATTGAGATGTATTATAAGAGAAAATTAATATTAATTAAATTCTAATTAATTAATATTACTTTCACTGTCCATTAAATATCAACCATTTGAAGATTTTGAGAATTAGTTCTCTGAAAGTGTTATTTTACAAGATGGGGCCCACTTTTTGAGCTGTTCGATTTTGGTTATATGTTATCCCCGAAACCGAATTTTTTAGTGCATGTGTATGAAGTATCATGCTCTGTCAGAGTATCCAAGTTTTCTCTCCTTAAAATATGTATGTTTCACGCGTACGTTCCTGTTATCCCGTGGATTTTATTTTTTCATGAGAGGGAATTGACACGATAGAACCATCTTCCATCGTACACGTGGCAGCGATACAGTCAATCGAGGCCATTCATGTAGTTGGACCTGCCTTGGATTGTCTATGGTTTGAGAATCAGGCCAAAAGAAAAAATATATACTGTCCATCTATCTCTCTCACCTTTTCCCATGAATTTAACCGTTAAATATTCTTATATTTCCCGTCCATTTAAAACCCACCAGTTTAGATTCATTTGATTTAAGAAAAAGCTTTCTATATGATCAATAAATTGTAATATACACTATTTTTACGGTTCAGATACTGTTTTTAAGATGGACATGTGTAAGGTAGATGGAGAGTTCTATCGTTTGTGATACTCACGTTTGTACCATACAATCCCCGGTAAATTAATGAACTGCATCGTCCTCTAGCTCGAGGAATTAAAGAGAACTGATCACATGATAGAGATGATGTACCATAACTTGTGGTGCCAACGTGCTGCACTATCTTTCCCGCCACAACATGCCACTTGTTTTGCAGGGCCCCACCTGTGGCTAAAATCATGCCGTTCTTCTCATCAAGTGGGCCATATCATTGGAATCAATGGACGACCGAATGTCCAACTCAAAATAGGGTCGTGGCCCACCTATTCTTTGGATCATCCTGATTTTTTAGAATGCTGATCTTCATGATGGATCCTACTATTTTGATGGTACCGATTCCCTACATAAGTGAGCCATTGGAATAAAAGATGGTACGGTACTACAAGTATGGTAAGGTTGCCTTATATACCAGTTATCATTATCAGATGATCGCCCGTCATGAAAATCAAGTTGATCCGTTCATTGGATGGATGGGCCACAAAAGATCTGTGGGCAACCGAAGAAGTAGCAGACTGTGGCCCCACCAACTGGATTTGCTGATTTTCATATGAGGTGATCACCATCGTGTGGCCCACCCTTTTTCACGGATCCCATGTTCTACTAATGTGATTCAGCTGCTTTATCTCCCCTGATGGGAGCGGATTAGGTGTTACTCCGGCAACAGCTTAGTGGGTGTTACCCTTACCATGGAGCCCACCTTGATGATCTGAGGTATATCCAAGCCGTCCTTTCGTTTCTCCGGACCATTCTAGGATAGTGTACTAAAATTATGTAGATCCAAATCTCAGGTAGGCCATACCACTGGAAACAGTGGTGATTGAGTGCTTTACCGTTAAAAGTTTAAAAGGGCCTATTATAAGGTTTTGATAATTATTTGCAATAAAACCTGTTTATAATGTCAAGAAAATATGGATGAAGGTAAATTAGAAAGATCAGATCGATTCAAAACTTTTGTGGCCCACAAAAAGCTTTTAATATATATATATACACACACACACATCACTGTTTCTATTATTATGGTCCACCTGAGATTTGGATATTCTTATGATTTTGGATCTCGTCCTTAAATGATATGGAAAAACAAATGGACGGTGTAGATATATAAAAAATACGTCAAGGTGGGCCCTACAAAGTTAGGGTAACACCCACTAAGGTGTTACCCGGGTAACAGCTAATCCGCTCCCTTATCTGATCATGATCCTTCACCCGAGGTTTGCACTTTGTACTCGGGTTTTCAATCCTGGGGTCAACTCGCCAAGATTATTTAATAGAAACAAATCCGCGGTAACAAACAGACGGTCTGGATCACCGAACCGTTGATCCACTCGCCAGAATAAAGAATTCGAGTATTATTTAAGAGAAACAAGCCCAATCAGCTGGACCACAAGTTACCGTCCACCCATCAAATAACTTCCAACCTTTCAAGTGCGTTGGCATCCAATACGTCCAATAGGCTGGCCCCATCATGCGGATCACCTTGTGCAAAAATCAGCCACATCCACATCCACATCCTAGCATACTCAGGTTTTCACTTTGTGGTTGGCACAGGTGGGCCCATGGTGATCCAGACCATTGGTCTATTGGTGCCAACCTCAGATTAGTCACGCCCTTTATATTTCCTGCTTAGGACTTGTAACCTTTTAATTGGGGCCCTGCAAACGAGCGATAAGGAGAATAAGGTAACACCAGCAACAGCAAAATTAGAGGCTAGGATCTACCGATCTGGGAGATTTTGGTGGGATGGTCCTCATTCAACAGTCTTGATCACTGAAAACAATGGGCCCCACTTGCTCAAACTGAACAACAGCGTTTAATTTCTTTTTGGTCCATGTTTTCCTCTGAGATGGCAAGTTCATAAAAATCATACAAGTCTTCTCATGCGTTACCGTACAAATGGTTCAATGGTTTGGCAAGTGAGACCGTTGATCTTGTTGGTACGATGGACAGGGGATCCGTGCAAATTTCCATGGTTAGAGGTTCCTAACCCTTCCGCTAGTGGTCTATTAATATAAGACTAAGAGAAAAGGAAAGCAACGGTCTAGAAAAGGTCCAAATAATCAGACGGCTAGAATCTTCCAATCCAGATGATTTTTGGAGCTCACCGTATGGATGATCCCCTTAATCACGTGGACCCCATGTATTATGGTAGCCCCCCAGGTATTACAATTTCGGAGGGTCCCATCCACTATTAAAACTGTCCATTTTCACAGGACCATGAATCAGTTGGGCCTTTAAAAGTGACATGACATGACCAAAACGGCCACAAAAGATTCCCAAGCCCAGTGATTCCAACTGATGGTGATGAGTGGGCCTCACTTGATCCTGCCACCTCCCAAACGGCCAATGCGTGCATGGAGCACTTGACATCACCATGCAATCACGAAGATGAACATGTCACCAACATGTCCTGCGGTGTAGCACATACATTGTATCTACTGCCTAGATTCCCTGCCCCCAGTGGGAAGATTGGCAACGTTCCAATTTGCAGTGTCACTAGGTTTCATACTTACAGCAAAATATGGTCCAAAAATCACACTGATCTGATCATCCTGAACATGCCCAGTCATCACCATTTGTGTGTGTGTGTGTGTGTGTGTGTGTGTGTGTTAGGTCATTGGACCAGCAACAAGTGGAACCATCGTCATCTGCGCAGCCCCAGCCTTCCCTCTAGAGAGGATCCGATCGAATCCGATCCTCTTAAGCCGAACCGTCTGCTCTATGGGTCATGATAAATAGACAGTCTTAAAGAAAACTAGCAATTTCCAAAATGTTAGGATCATTAAGCCAGTGTGACTTTGGGACCATAATCATCCAAATCCAACCTAAAGGGAATCGGATTACAGCCAAAGGACCCGTCGCTTTTAAATCTGTTCATGGGTTTTCTTGAGAGGCCTGAATTTCTTGCCATTTCTGTTGTAAGACTATCCTATGCTCTATCCACTCCTGCTTTGTTAGCCATCCATCAACTGATGGAAACCTTAAAACGCTTCATATCACTGTGACTACTAGCTTTGCAAGAAATGCTGATATGACAAAAATTGTGTCCCAAAAAATAAAATATCAAAAGGTAAAGAACATCAGTACAACATTGTGTGTTAATTGGGAAAGATGCAGGAGAGGTTTTCCTTGCTGTTCACTCTACCATGGCATCTGCGGCGCCTGCTGGAGTATCTGTGGTTGCTTTGGAGGCTTTTCTACTGCTCTTACCTATAGATAGTGATGAAAAGGACCCAAATATAAATTGGATTGATAAATAGAAAAAAGAAGATGAAGACAACACATGAAAACATCAAGTCCTAACCAGTTTGATGAAGGAATACTTGCCTTTGCGCTTTAGCTTTTTAATTTTAATCTTTCCACCCTTCTTCATGGGAAATTTCATTGGCGGCTTGTTGCTTGTACCTTCAGAAGTCCCTGATTACCAGTGGTTGCATGGGTCAGCTTTGCATTTCAGATGACATTCAATACTACAAAATAAGTGCAGTGTAGCTCATGCAAGTCGTGTAACATGAATTTTCCACATAAACATGCACACAACATCAACATTCCAAAGTACAGATATTTATTTGTTTAGATCAGTTCTAAAGTATAACCAGTACAAAAATCAGCCTCCTTCAACCAAATTCAATGATAGAGAAAAGGTTGTAAATACTTCATGTTGGTGGCACAAAACAAGGTTTTAAAAGGGCTGTAGAAACATTTTACT
The DNA here is from genome assembly GCA_003013855.2 of Liriodendron chinense. NCBI lineage: Eukaryota > Viridiplantae > Streptophyta > Magnoliopsida > Magnoliales > Magnoliaceae > Liriodendron > Liriodendron chinense. The sequence goes on along the minus strand of PVNU02000637.1, from coordinate 3,010,284 downwards.
GCCAATTAGGCACCCAAATCCAAAGAAACACAGACATCTACCAAATTGTAGAAAAGACCATATAGACTGCATAAGCTCAAAAGGAGGTTAGCCATCTATGGGTGTAGAGAAAATTTAGCAATTTTCATAAGCTAAATAAGCAGCTTTTACAAATGTCCTTACTACCAACAAATTCAAGTATACGTCCAAAATCCCCAAAACCCCAACATACCAATACCATAATAACTGGTTGGTGAGTCTGACAGTCATTCTAATGAAATATATCAGAAAGATCTGAGACTAAGGCAGACAACAAAAATACTATTAGAAACATCAACAGGAAAAAAGATGAACTACAGATCCAATACCAATTATGATGATACTAAACCCTACTTTTCTTGAGAATATAATAAATAAACCCTAAAACTGGTTAGCAAGTCCAACAGTCCTTCAAGTGGAAAATCTAAGAAAGGGCAAGCACAAAGAAACTACGGGTATGTTAACAACCTCAAGACGAACAAGAATCAACTTCAAATCTGTACTCCACATTCTAAAAGTATAACAAAACAAACATGCACCAAATAAGCAGCCAGCAACCACAGGTTGTTGCAAACAAATCTTTAAGAAAGACACAATCCAAAGAGAGTAGATACTACTAAAAACTCTAATAAGAACAAGAACCCAATTTAAAACCTGATTCCCCATAACGGATATCTACAAGAAAGAAACAAAGATCATATTTAGAGTAGTCACAGATTCTCTTAAATACCCAATGGAAATATAACCAACTTCAAACCTGGTACTTAAAAAATAATAATAACAAAAAAACAATTGAACTTCCTTATACCAGGCTAGCAATCCTATACAAACAACTTCAAAATAAGAAGAAGAAGAAGAAGCGACATAGTTCGCAGAACTATACAAATGACTTCACAAACTTCAAAGAAGAAGAAGAAGAAGAAGAAGAATACCACAGATAATCCAACAGCTCCACAAACATAAATCTTAAGAAGCCCACTTCAGAGATGCTACAAATACTACCAAAATCGCAGTGAAAAAAAAAACAATAAAAAAAAAAAACACCAAAAGAACCAACTTCAAATCCAATACACCATTGAGATCCAACAAAAATAACCAAAACAGAGAACAGCAATAGAGCCTGGTAATCAGCAAGTATATATGACAAACTCATTCAAATCAGAAACTAAAAAAGACCCAGTTCAGAAACACTCCAAATCATGGTGTGCTGTTACAGGGCCGTAAAGGCCATTACATGAAGGTAACAGTGGCAACCATTACATATTATGGAGTTGTAACGAGCGCAACGGCCCGTTACGCCCCCTGGAAAGGCCATAATGGTCAGTTATGGGGCAAATACAGGTTTTTTTTGTTTTTTTTTTTTTCAATTAAAATAAAAAACTGTAATGGTCGTTACGGCCCGTACTGTTCTGGAATACCTTGCTCCAAATAAATATTAAACAACCCAATAAAAACAGAAAAAATATGATAACACAAACCCTGAAGGGTCCTTTATATGTGTGGAAACTTGAAAGCTGGAAAGAAAGTCAATCCAGGAAAAGAGATCGGAAAAATCTACTTATCATGTTTGGGTGATTTCTATGTAAAGAGATTCTATTTATCATGTTTGGGTGGGAGGATTGCCTTTTTCTGTATGCAGAAACTGAGTTTTGGTACTTGGAAACAGACGCAAGGAATCTAACCTTTTTGTTTTTGTTACAGTTTCTGTACTTGGAAACAGACGCAAGGAATATAACCTTTTTCCTTTTCTTTTTTTTTTTCTTTTTTTTTATGATATCTAAGTGTGAAGTAGTAAGAAAATACATGAGTGGACGGAGGTAGTAAGAAAAGACTTGATGACCTATGATTTAATTGAGGATATGCTCCTTGGTAGAGTGGAGTGCAGACAATATTTGTGTAGCCGGCCCAAAGTACCTGTAATAAGGCCTAGATTTTAATGGTGGTTGTGGGGGTGGGGGTGGGGTTGGGGGTGATCTAAGAGTGAATATTCAAATGAGATAAGATTGAAGAGGAAAATCACATCACTGGTGACAACATCAAACATGTGTGTGAGATCCTACACATTCACTGTGTTGGACCCATCATAGTATAGATTGGTCAAAAACATAGAGTATATCTGATGCAGGACAACTAATCACTTGCTCTAAAAGCTCAAACTGTTAGAGTGTGGCGAATCAATCCCTTTATCTCATAGCCCAGGTTGAGAGGGTCCCGAATCCATAGGTCACCCTAGGCCCTCGGTCGAATCCTCCTACATGGGCCACGAATCCATAAGTCACCCTAGGCCCGTCGCTCGAATCCTCTTACGTGGGCCTCGAATCCACGGTCCCCTTGAGTCCACAGCCAACCCCACCCCGAGTGTGCTTCTGAGTCCACAAGCCTGCCTCACTCGAGCCCGGTGTGAAAATGCCCCTGCATTATTCACCCCCGGTGAGGAGTTTCGAACATGAGACTTCCTGCTCTGATACCAATTTGATGCAGGACAACTAACCACTTGCTCTAAAAGCTTGAAATGTTAGAAGTGTGGGGAATCAATCCCTTTATCTCATAGCCCAGGTCGAGAGGGTACCGAATCTACGGGTTCACCTCAGGGCCCCGAATCCATAGGTCACCCTAGGCCCTCGGTCAAATCCTCCTACATGGGCCCCGAATCCATAGGTGGATCCGAATCCACGGCCGCCCCTGAGTCCATAGGCACTGAGTCCATAGCTGACCCCACCCCGAGTGTGCTCCTGAGTCCATAAGCCGCCCCACTCGAGCCCGGTGTGAAAATGCCTCATGTAATTATTTCCTTGTTCTCGGCTGAAGGTTAGGTTACGGGTTAGTGTAATTGTAGATTGTTTTCTTGTGGTTTTAAGGGTACTTTAACTCAGGAGGGTCACACTAAAGTTGGGATCGTTAGTATAGGTCGAAGTTAAGGTTAAGGGGAATAGTATTTCTTTATTCTGGTCTTTGAGATAATTAGATTAGGTTGTCAGTTAGTTTGTGTGTTTAGGTCTTTTCTGGGTTAAGTCTCTCTGATGTTTATAATATCGTTTTTTTACAATTCTTGGATTGGTTACGCGGTTTTCGGGGTCCTGACTACCTTGCACATTTCAATCCGAGAATTTGGGAACCCTAGCATTGTAAGGTGGTGCGAGGCGTCGGCTGCAGGTGCCGCCGGGTGAGACACCACCGTGAGTGAGACCGGAGATAAGGTCCATCGGGAAAGGTCCCGTACCGCCGACGTGAGACCAATAGGTCCATCGGGAAAGGTGAACCGCCGAAGTGAGACCAACATAAAAAACAACAGCAAGAAGAAGAATCGACTTCAAGTTCATGCTCAATCATGTAAACATCTAACAAAAAGAACACCAACATTCCCATGAAATCAAGTCCTCTCGCTGTAACTTCAACCCCACCAATCACAGCCAGCTTCAATTCCAATTGCCCTTAACATAAAGAACTAAACCCAGAAACTCGATTGATCCAATCCGACAGTCAATCAAACACAAATCTATTAAAGACCCAATTCAGAGAGACCACAAAAATAAAAATAAAAATCCCGAAAACAACAATAATCAACTTTAAATCCAATGCCCAATCACACAAACATCTAAAACAAGAACGCCAAAATTCCCATGAAATCAAGTCCTCCCAGTGTAATTTCAATCCCATTCCGATCTTCCTTTACAATTAGAATAGAAAAAGAAAATTTGAGGCAAGTAATAAAAATAAATAAATCTTACCATCCGCGACTGCCATCTCGACGTCTTGCATGGTGACCAGACCCTTTTGCAAAGCCTCCTTCTGATCCTGAAAAAGGGCAAAAGAAAAAGAAAAAGCAACATTCATGAGACTTCATTGCTTATAATGCGCCTTGACCAGGGGAAGAAGATGGAGGAAGAATGGGTGCGCAGGTTATTACCCTGCGCCATTTCTTGAAGAGCTTCCTCTTCCGTTTGCCAGACATGGAGAGAGGCTGGGCCTTGTTCTTGAGCTTTCCAGTGGTGGGGTCGCCATGAATAACTCGCTTCCGCTCAGCGACCTGAGTTCGCTTCTGTTTGTGCGTCACGTTGAATTTCGCCATGAAAATCGCCAACGCTGCTCTGAAAACCCTAGTGCTCTCTATGTTCTAAAACCCTAGCTGTCTCTTCCGTTCTCTACGAGCGGCACGAGAAATGGCCAATGCGCCTGATCGCTCCAAAACCTGAAGCGGATTGCGCACTGAGTAAAATATGTGGGCCCACCGTGATTTATGTATTTTATCCACTCCGTCCATTTTAAAAGATAATTTTAGGTCAAGAAACCAAAAATGTGAATTGAACATCTACCGTTGAAAATTTCCTTGGGGCCACAGAAGTTTTGGGTCATGCTAATATTTTTGTTTTCCCTTCATCTATGTCTTTGTGTTCTTATGAAGTGGTTGGATGACAAATGAACATCACTGTGGGCCCTAGGAAGGTTTCAAACGGTGGAAGTCATTATTCCCACTGTTTCATGTGGTATGGTCCACTGGACCTTTGTATATGCTTTAATTTTGGATTCAAACCATAAAATGAGCTGGAAAAATGGATGAACGGCGTGGATGAACTACATACATTCATGGTGAGCCCACTGAGTATGCAGTCTATCCACGCTGTACATCTGTTTTTTTAAGATCATTTTAGGGGTTGATCACTTTTTGTGAAGCATATCAAGTGAACCACATCACAGGAAACAGTGAGGATAATGATTTCCACCGTTGAGACCTTTCTAGGGCCCACAGTAATGTTTATTTGTATGTTCATAAGATCACACAAAAAAAAACACACAAATATCAAATCGATCTGAAAACTTCCAGTGGCCATTGAGAATTTTTCAATAGACTTTAAATTCACGTTGTTTCGTGTAGTATGGTCCACTTGAGCTTTGGATATGCTTCGTTTCTAGGATCAGGCCCTAAATTTATCTGGTAAAATGGATGAACGGAGTGGATAAAATACGTAAATCACAGTGGACCCCACAGAATTTACTCAATACGCAATCCGCTTCCAAACCTAGCTCTCTACCATTCCTCACGAGCGGCGTGAGAAATAGCTAAAGGACCTAATTTCTTGGGCCCACCTTGTTTAAGGACTGTCGTGGGCCCAGTGATTGGACCTGTTTATGGGAAGAACCGCGCTAGGGCTGTATGGGACGCCAATTGGACAGATCCAAAACTGAGGAAGATACAAAAGTCAGGTGAGCAACTCGACAGGAAACCATGGGATTGAATGGCTAGTGTTTTCATTATCACTGTTTCATGTCGTGTGGCCCACCTGAGTTTTGGATATACTCAATTTTTGGGTTACTGTCATATTTTGAGCTTGCAAAACTCATGGACGGAGTCGATTTATCACTGACATGACGGTGAGCCCCACGTAACAATAAGCGAACGTTGGTAACTAGTGCCAGCATTACTTTCGTAAACCAAGAGCCACGTGGATAGACTTTTCGTTAGATCCAACCCGTCCATCAGGTAGACCGTCTCATTTCAACAATTAAATCCAAAAATAATGATCATCCAAAACCTAGGTAGGCCATACCTTTAGAATGTAACGCTCACTATTAGTTTTGTGTAGGCCCCACCGTGATTTTTTCAGTATCCCATCAGCATAGTCCGAATGCAAGTCAAGTGAAAAATCCAATGGTGTGAACAAGCCTGAATACCTTAAAAGAGGGGGCGAAGAGGGTAGTTATTAGGGATGGCAATGGACCTTCACTTTATCATACAAGGCCCCTGTGCAGCCCAGCCCAAACCCGACATGGTCATAGAATAATAGACCCCAGGCCTGACCCAACCAACCCAAAAATTGATAAAATTCCTATTTCTCAGTTGAATTTTCCTAATCCATTCGTTTATCAAGTGGGCTAGGCATGTGTATATTAGGTGAATGAAATTAATGGTCCACATTCAAGATAGATGGTTGCCTAAGGATTAGAATGTCATATATTTACAGGATATAACACATGTATATAAAAAGTAAGGTCCTGGTCAGGTTGGTTCGTTTTAGGGGCGCGAATTGGGTACTAGTACTACCCAGCGATGACCTAGCTAGAGACAGACGGTCCTGTTAGGTGCTCTATAGGGCCCACCCTGAAGTATATGTTTTATCCACACTGTTCATCTATTTTTAGATATCATTTTAGGGCATAAACTCAAAAAGGATGTAGATTGAAGTCTCAAGTAGACAACACCATAGTAGGTAATGTTGATTGAAAGCTTGCCATCGATAACTTCTTGGGGGCACAGGAGTTTTGGATGAAGCCGATATTTATGTTTTCCCTAAGGATAGGTCTATGTTACCTTATGAACAGGTTGGATGGCAAATAAACATCACGGTGGGCCTTAAGAAGTTTTTCAACAGTAGGAATTCAATCCCCACTTCTTTGTGTGGTGTGGTCCACTTGATCCTTCAGTCTTCCTCATTTTTGGGCTCATATTCTAAAATAATCTTCCAAAATGGATGGACAGCATGGATAAAACATATACACCCTGGTGGGCTCCACAGATCACTGAAAGGACCGTCCGTCTCTAGCTAGGTCCCGGTGGGGTAGTACCCAATCCGCGCCCGATAAAATGACTTGAACCCAAGCCCAACAGTAAAGTTAATCGAGCCACGCATGTGAAGCCCAAGCCCGGCCCAAAGATAAGACGACCTCGCCGGGTCAAGACCGCTATTTGAGACATTGTCATTTATTGTAATTACGATATAAGAGTTGGAAAGATTTGAAAATTCATGATTTTGCAAGTTAGGGGTCCCCTTAAAATTGGAAAAGGGTGAAAATCCTGAACTTTTAAGAGTTCCCTTTCAAGAACCACCCAGATCGGGCCACCAAGAATTAAAAAAGTGGCTATGATCATGCCACTGATCTGGTCTTCAAACCTGGCCCTTGGACGGTCCTGATTTAGATGATCGATGCCAGCGAACATGGACATATCACTGGCTCATGGCTTCGAATATCTGCCCCCGGCACTGAAAATATAAGAATGGACCCAAAAGTAAATACATCTTAGGTCCAAGTGTCAGAGCCGCATCTCACAACCATGGTTCAAAAAACCGAGAAAACTCACTCCACTCGGTCAATAGCACGGTGGAGTCAATTGGAAGTTTTCAGGCGGACTTGTCGAGTTTTGTCCAGTCCTGAAGGAGTCATTCTCATCAGTGAGTTTAAAAAAGACTCAGCTAGGAATCTCGTCAAGTTTGACTCGATGACTTTCAAGTCGACCCACTGAGTTTTAGAACTATACTCATGGAGAACGAAGCCACCCATCCTGCCCTTCCTCAATATTTTGGCCGGTCTACTAATAAGGTGAGTTAAATGATGAAACAAAGCATAGCTTTGGTTTCTAAGAAAGGCCAATTTGATAAGCAGACCAGATTGATCTTTTGGACAAGGTGAGATGCAAATGATGGACGGCTTGGATCTCACACATGTGAGACGGCAGCACATTGTGTTGCCTGCAAACGGGTTTTCCTCGTTCGTTGGGTTTAGCAAGCCAGTTGGAGAACTGTATACTCGCTTCTTATGCAGTCCATCTTTTCCACCAACATGCTGTTGTGTAAGACATACGTCCCTGGCAGGCCTTACCATGATAATCACTAACGTCAAAAAATGGAGACTGATCCTATCTATGACAGTTTATTGTTAAGAACCTAACTAGCATATGAAAACTGCCACCACTGATGGAACACATCAAGCTAGGCTCTTTAAACTGTTGGGTTTGTAACATTGCCCCACACTCCCAATGTTCATGGCTGTCCACTGTGTGGTGAGACACTCACAGCTACACTCTTGCTGTCCAGGTAGCCCTATTCATCTTTAAGAGGACATATGGTTGCTGCACTCAGGTTGTTTAGGTAGCTGCACTAAGATGGTATGGCAGCTACACTCTAGTTGTCCAGGTAGCCCTCTTCATCTTTAAGAGGGCATATGGTTGCTGCACTCAGGTTGTCTAGGCAGACCTCTCCACATTGGTAAGGGCTTTCATTCTAGTCCAGGTTGCCCTTTCCACAGGTCCTGCCCCTTCTGCTATTTGAACACAAGGCGTGCTGTTGGCCGTAATACCAGTTTGTTAAGAACTTGACTAATACACCAAAAGTCCCAGGACTGATTTAACGTGTCAAGCTAGGCTCTTTAAACCATTAGGATCTTAACAATAATCTTCATGGTGAGGCCTACCATTTGCATGGTACAGAGTCTTACACAAGTGGGATCTTGGGACAGAAAAAGGAGTTGCATGTGAAGTTATGATACAGCCAACTGTCAGTTATCAGTTCTTCAAAAGAAGAGCCGCACACATGTCACAATAAGAGGTCGAATTGCCTCTATTGCTATATCATTTCTCAAAAGAGGAAGAGGAGGAGAAGCCAGCATAACCGCATTTCTGATGTTCCAATTATGAGTGATACAATTTTCAGTGACAACAACAATATCCCACCTAGATGGAGCAACAATCCAGCATGCATACATCACAAATACAGCTTTTGCAATTAGTATCATAGTCCCAAAGGCAGATATAACATGGAAACAGTAGCTGCTTTTGTGTCTATGGTAGATGTTGCATGTGTTCAGTGTACAAACACAGGAGCGGTCCCCATTGCCCCATCTGAATTAGTTGTGGCCGCATAAAGAGTTTCAGTCCAAATAACCTTTGATGGAAAAGAAGGCTTCTAAAGGATCTTCGCCTCGATTTCCTCAAGACTAAGCCCCTTTGTTTCTGGTATGCAGAAGAATATGAAAATGAGAGAGACTATCGCGATGACCCCAAAAACCGCAAATAGAAGTCCAGTACCCAGCAGTGTCTGCCATCATAACAAAAAAAACAAATGAGATTTCTCTACAGCATGTTGTGAACAAACATGAACAGAACATATGAAGTCGAAAATAAGAAGAAAAGCAGAGGTTTCTGTGACCCTGCCACCACTCATTTATAAGCAATGTGCTAAGTTGATCCATAGCATAAGAGACGCAGTTTGGTAGCTCACCAATTACTTGTGGTCCCCACTAACCAGATCCACACAAAATGCGCCCCCCCCCCCCCCCCCCCCCCCCCCCCCCCCCCCCCACAAAAAAACCAGGTCATTCCTACGAGTCATCAATCTGTGCCTCATTTTTTAAACAACTTCAGAAGTGGCACTCTGTTTAATTTTTTCTTTTCTTTTCTTTTCTGGGTCCAAATGCTATCCTTGAAAAGCTGGAATGTCTGAAAATGATTTTCATTTCACAAGCTGATAAAAAGGCCATTGATGGGGAAAAAACAAATCCTCTTTTTGAAAAGTCCCCACTAATTAGAGCATGCTGCCATCTCCTGTTCATGGGAGGATGCTCCGCCAGAAATTTTGGAGGCATTTTAATCTTTCAATCTTCAATCAGTACCAATCATGGTATTTTTGGAGTTAATAATATATTGAAACAAATATGAGGGCAAAGGTGAAAGCAGAAGTTCATCATCATCATCCAAAAGCCTTATCCCAATTAATTGGGGTTGGCTACATGAATCCTGTCCCCCATTCCACACTATCAAGGTGAAAGCAGGAATTGTTAATAATTTAAAAAAAACAAAAACAAAAACAAAAACAAAAGAAAAGAAAAGAAAAGAAAGAAGAAGAAGAAGAAGAAGAAGAGAAAGAGAAAGAGAGAGAAACACAACTTCATAAATTCTAGAAAATGATTTAGAGGCCTGTGACATTTCCAAACAAGCACCATTAAAACCATGCTACCGACTCAACTCCTTTCATAGAGCAGTATTAAGCCCATAAAAGGTGTTGAAGCATAGTTTACTTACCAAAATCAGGATTCCATTTTTATCAGTACATATAATTCCTTCTTTTTTTTTCTTTTTTTTTGGGATGTCAGTATATATTTTATTCAGCAAAGCTACTCTGATCATGATGACTGTAATCTAAGTGGATTATTAATATGACAGTTAATTAGGTATTGTATGAAACGTAGCAAGGAGAAAAAAATATGTTGTAGAGATAGATACCTGTAGTGGAGAGAACGCAAAGGTCACCAATGCATTTGAGGTAAAATTGACAAGCACTGCTATACTTAGTCCACGCCCTCTAAGCCGAAGAGGAAAAATCTCCGAAATCATCAGCCAACCAATTGGGCCGAAGGACAACTGCAAAGTCAGTCCTCATAAGATGAGTTGGAGTGTAATAGCCACAACAGAAGAACATTATATATAGCACACAAAAACCTCGAGTCAAAGGAACAACATTGCTCAGAAGAAAGAACTGAAATTGGCGAACAGAAGAGTTCTAAGGGAACTCCCATTTCATGCTTTACCAGCATCTTAGTAAATTGATAAAGAAACATTCTCCTTTTATCCATGTCTACTGTGAATGACAGCAATCTTTTAAAACCTTTTGGAGCAACTGAAATCAGTCACTGTTTGATCACTTGTCGTTTGTTGTTTTGCAACATTCAGGTGTCGGTTCACATCATCTTTGGCAGAAATGGTGAAGATTTGAATGCTGCATTTGGATGCATAGTGAATCAAAACCACAAATCGGTATCGCTTGTGCAATCAGTATGGCTACCAGTGTTATCAGTATCTCTGAGTTGGAGATGCGGATAATATCCGGGATACTTCGAACAATGGCTGAAAACTCCTAGAGAAATGGGGCACTCACTCCCACATACCTTGGGTCTCCAACTAATAATACTAACAGCTAAAGCTTATTCATAGCGAGAAGCCTAGTGGTCTAGAAGTAATAACACATCGGAGAGAAGCCAAACTTAAATAAAGCAAGCATTAAACATAGCCATCTGACAAATGGTTTATAACACAAATCAGACCAAATCCAAACCCAGATAAACAGTGCATATTTTATTCCACCATCTACAGGGAATAAACTCAAAACTTTTCTTTCTTTCCCTTAGGTCAATCTGTTTGTATAGCTATATGTTCACATCATTGTAAGTGCAAGACTTCAATATGTAAGTATTGTGTGGGCAAAACTAAAAAATGACATCTTTTTATGGGTTAATATGATCGGTGTGAGGAGTTAACCAATGCTGAAGGATTCAATATCTTATGAGTAAATGAGATTCATTTTATAAAACAATCTTTAGCTTAGAACTACCACATCAAAAAAACAGGAAATACTCTCTCATACCTGATAACATCCAACGTACAACAACAGTGCAACTACGGCCACGAGTGGAGCATCATTTAAAAATGTATAGTATGATGCTAGTAGGAACAGAGAAATTACCTGTCACAAGGAAATAATTACATCATCATGTAGTGAGATAGCAATTCAATAACTTTCTAAAACCCTGGCAACCCTTTTAGTATTACATCTTACAAGCTCTTTGAATATCAAAACAAATATTATGTAACACATTCAGCCTTTTTTTCAGTCAGAAGATAAGTCAGACTTTAGCCAGATGCCTCCAAGTCTTGAACACAAGACCATGGTCTAACAATTGAACTCACCAGCTGACTGCTGGATTGCTACTTCACAATGCTTTGTCTATTCTAAAGTACAATTCTAGATTCCTGAAAAAGGAAATGAGGAACTTACGATGCCGCTTACGCCTCCTAGCAGTAAAGGTCTTCTGCCAAGCCTGTCGACTACGACAACAGCTACTCCAGTCATAAGCAACTACAAATGAAACAATTTATCAGACATTTGGAAGATGAAGCATCAATTTTGATTTGTCTACTCTAGAACAAAGTAACCAAACAAAGTTACTTGGCACTTATCCCCACAAGAATGCTGGTTTAAAGGTTTTCACCCATATTGTAGTTTGTTTTTCTTTGGTCAGGGATATGGGAGTGCATAAGTGATTTTCCCCCCCTTTTTCTTTGGTCATAGGATCAGGGTGTAGTCTAGTCCTAAACAAACTTTGGAGACACCCCCCAACCCATCAGAACAACGTCATCAAAAATACCACAAAATGACTTTTCTCTTTCCTCCTTGGTTCTCCCTAAACCAAACCCTAATCACCTGTTAAACATTAACTTTAAGCAATATTAATCCTCAGAAAGTTTTTATTTCCCCTGTTTTTAATGATATTTCTTTTCCATTCACTGAATTATGAAGAATGTCATGAGCCAAAGTTGAAATCAGTTTTCTTTCTTGTTAGTTGTTAATTAAGTACTGTTGTAAACCCAACAATAAGGAAACAGACACATACATATGCCATACGTACATGCGCAGACAAGCATACATATATGCATTGCATGCATATGCATGGATGCGTGCACCTAGCCACCCACACACGCACGCACGAACCCACCCACACATTCACATATGGTCAACTCTACTGGAGCTTCCATAGGGTTGAGCAGAATCGGGCCCACCGTGATGACATCTAATCCATCCATCGGGTGCACGAACAACTTGCAGGCCCAGAGCCCAAAACCCAACCTGATCATGATTTAGCTGGGCCACATACCACAGGAAATAGTTTGCAGTGGAACCCCACAATAGGTTTACATGTGGAGCCCAATGTTGTCAAAATCGTTACCGTTCCAAAATCATAGTAGGGGTTGAATTGTATCGAATCACAGATCATATTGTAAACCATAAGAATTTTTATAATTTTCTTAAAATTTTGAGAAAAAAAAGAAATATAAATAAACCAGAAAAAAAAAATTAACTCATCAATCATCCTTTCGCCATCAATATGCACCAAGCAATACCATGTCATGATAGTGTTAAAGGATTCCCATCTTTCCTATATTTTTTTGTCTTTCAAGAAATTTCCCTTAAAGAACATACAAGGATCCTTTAATTATTTATGTTCTTGTTGCCTTTCTTGAATGTAGAATCATGTTGGGAAAGTGGCATTTGATACTATAGACCGACGAAAAAATATATTTTGATTTCTAAACATCATTCCGCAATACATTTAAGTCAACGTGATCATAACCATCTATAAAAACATTCCAGACAAGTCATCAATTTGGTGTTTTGACCAACTACACAGTAAGAAATCATAAATAAATAAATAAAAGCTCCATGATTTAAAGTTGAAGAGAATATGTATCATTTAATCTCCTAAAAAGAACAAATAAAATAAATTAAGTATTCTAAACAATTCTTAAAACCCTCACCAATTTAAAAACGTAAAATGAAAGCCAAGTGAAACTTAAAATGGATGAGAACGGCCATAATTTGAATCATAAATTGGGATATGAATCATAAATCATATGATTCTTATAAAAAAAGGATTCAAGGTGGGATTCAAATCGTTTTGCTTAAGATTTGATTCAAATCGTATATCGTAAATCGTAGGATTTTGACAACACTGGTGGGGTCCACCATGATGCTGGATGAGGGGCCTGGCCAATTTTCAGGCCATTTCAAAACTCAAGTGGCCCCTGCCAGATGATTTTAGAGGTTTGAAGCATAAATTTTCTCTGCTCCAGATGGTGTGGCCCACCTGATTTTCTATACAGCTAGTTTTGGGGGCATCGAATTATTTGGAGGGGACTCACCAAATGCATGATTCAGATGTCACGTACACATCACGGTGGGGTTAACACAAACTCAAGTGGACATTGGGTCAACCCCATGTACATGCATACCTAAATACATACGTGCACACAGGAGAAAGCATGTTACAAGTCAAACAAACCAAAGCATGTTACAAGCCAAACAAACCAAGATAAACCAAACCTGTTTTGAACTGGAAATATTTTTTTCTCTTTTAAACAAACATTTCATTTATTTTGAAAACATGCAAACCAAAAGAGTATTTCCAGAAGAAAAAAAAAAAACTGTTTGGTAAATTCATAGCAGGAAAAGAAACATGTCACAAGGTCAAGCACAAGCCTCTCTCGAAATGGCTCTTCTGGTGCCCCGAAACATGTTTAATTAAAACATAACAGTGTCCACATCTGTTACCAACTTTAAAATGTTTTCATAAACTGTTCGATTAATCTACTTGATCAAGATAGCACCAAAAGCTTCATACATGTCCACTGTTTGCATATTTAAGATAGGCAATTGTACAGCTTTTTATTGTACCCGAAGGAAAAAAAACAAAAAAAACTACCTTTAGGAAGCCAAGAAGAATTGAGACTCGAGTAGCATCAGATGCTGCAGAAAATCCTGCACTCTGTCAACAAAATTGGATGAGGATGAAGGTATACATTGTCTTCCATTGACATGAATTCTAATTTTGCCAAAGCCTAGAATCCTTTATATCATCAGTGAGGTGTACCTTAAGAATTGTAGCAGCGTAATACAACACACTCGGTTGTCCTGTAACCTGTCATGGAAGCAAGTGATACATTAGGAAGAAAATGGTCCCAGTTAGTGTAATTCATTAAATGGTGACAACGAAAATCAAGCACTAGTAGCCAGGAACTGCTAACTCATCGTTGTCGTCATCTAGCCATGAACCAGTAACTACCTCTGATTATTTAAAACATCAAGAAAACAATCATACCTGCTGAAAGAAAACCAATCCTGCGCCAATTATAAGTGCTTTCCTGCATTTTCCTTGGAAGACCTCCCAAATTGAAGTTCCCTTCTCTTGATCAGCATAAGAAAGTTCAACCAAAATTTCATCTATTCGTTCTGAAGCTGAATCTTCAATAGCTCTACCTCTCAGCCGGCAGAGACAATGTATCGATTTTTGTCGCACCTCTTGCATATTGCCTTTTCCTTGTATCGCGCATAGAAGCAGCCATCGAGGTGACGGTGGCAACCACCACATTCCAATCCCCATAATCAATGATATGGGCGCACTAGTTCCATACATATAGCGCCATCCTGAAACCTTATTGATGTAGAGACTGCCTGTAGTATAACCTAACTGCATGATAGCCCTGAGCTCTCAATATTTACAACTTCAACAACTTGTGAATAAACCCAAAGCCATCAGTACAACACTTAAAAAACACTTACAAGCATTCCAAGAACTATAAAGAACTCCTTAAGAGAGATCAGCCTGCCTCTTATTTGACACGCTGCAGTCTCAGCAATGTACATTGGAGCAGCATGCATGGCCTGAAAGGAAAGAAAACAGAAAGTGTATCTCAACTTAGAGTACGAAAGGCTAGCTAGATAGAGTTAAGAGTCTTTCCACCATACATTTCTTCTTCTTTTTCTTTTTTTCTCTTTATCTCTTGTGTAAATCACTCTATTTGAATGGCCAAATGGTCGAAAGCATACAAACATTCCTCAACTGGAAATTAATCGAAATCAAGTACCATTTTCAGTGGAAATTCACTCATGGGACTTCAACACTTTCTAGGCTATATTACAATATGGCACTGACTAGCACCAGCCAAGTTTAAAGGTTTTCAAAAAATATATGACCGACTTGCGTGAGACACACATGGAGGGGTCAATAATTTCTTAAAGCTTATATAAAGATCACTTTTTTAATAGAAAACCTAAAATCAGCTGTCATATCACTGTAGTTTAATGCATTCGCAAATACTTCATATAATGTGAATAGCCATCGGCCTATCAGCTATCACATCTGAATAAATACAAAAACCATTTCATAGCAGAAGTGTTTCTTTCTAATTGAATTCCATGCACTACACCTTGTAAAATAAGTATCCACTTTTTATAGATAGTATAATAAATATCCACTTGAACAAGCACTTTCTCTCTTTTTTTTCCCCTTGAAAATCGTAAGAAATTATTCAATCCTTCCTTGTTATAAGATTGGGACAACTCAATAAATGGTCTATGGTTTCAAGATATGGCATAAGCCTCTCCACAGGAAACCCAATTATCATTAGATGAGTTAAGGCAACCACTCCATAGGAAACCCAATTATCATTAGATGAGTTAAGGCAATTACATATGTAATTAGAATCAACTCGTCCTTAGAAATGGTTATCAGATGAGATACAGGTAGGTCCATTCTCTGAATGTGTACTTGAGATAATTGAGAAGAAACTAAAAATGACATAAATTTGATAACCAAGTAAAGGTAGAGTAAATTACCAATCCAATTCCAATGCCAAACAAGAAGCGTCCAATCACCATAAGAGGAAAGTTGGGTGCTAGTGCTGTTACTAAAGCTCCAACAAGATATAGCAAAGAGGAAAGAATCAGCTCCCTCCGTCTTCCTTCAATTGAAAATATCACCTTTTAGATTCTATCAGAAATAGCTAATATTATCATGAATCTTAAAAACAAAAGGGCACATAAAGTGGATGGTGAACAAACCTAAAAAGTCAGCAATACTAAATGCAAGAATGGAACCAATTAAGGCTCCATATAGCGAACCACTGACCTGCAAACCATGTCAGAAACCAGAAATCAAAGAGACATCTACAGTTGCAGAGGTAAAAACGTGGCACAGCTAGGGCTGCCATCACAGCATGAATATGAAGTGATTAGAAACACAATGATTAGATTATCGACTCACCACAAGCCCAACTTCCACAGAAGATAAGTTGTACCATGTTATTCCACTTAGAGTGGATGACTGCAAAGGATTAAAATTCTTAGAATATGAATGAAGTAGAAAGGATGCATTGCAAGAATTTCAGATTCAAAATTGAGTTAGCAACCAATTATTTCATTAGAACATCTCTTAGTATGCCAAAACAGAAAATTCCACAATGCAATATATCATGAGTATACTTTCAACCTTTAGATTCTCATTTGAAAGAGTTCTTTGGATCTTTCTTATCTTACTATACTAAAAGTATATAACTTCTATGTCAACAATCATATAAATACCTTCATATGCACAGTTCAAATCACACTATACCTCTATAGAAATGGTAGCACCTGATGTAGCACCAATGTCATAACCATAAAGCAGCCCACCTAAAGCTGGGAACAAAAACCTAAAGCTCAACCAGTTACACATAATGCTGTCAGCAGAATGCTAAATAAAGGATAATGAATTGTTTCATTTTGTGAAGTACCACAAGGATCATAAAGAGAAATATATTCACAAGCAATGTTTATGTATATAGGCAATATTTTTGGGATTAGAAAAAGAAAGAAGTACTTATGATATGTGAATGACGTGGGGCAAGAATAAGAATTATGTAAGCCCCCCACGCAATGAATATATATAATGTTTTGAGATCCAATTGTCAAAAATCTCAAAGGTACATTTGAATATTCCTTTCCAATGCAGGCTGGCAGATCTTTTCTGCCTACTGAAGTCCAATGCTGATTTAGGTTGGAATTATGCCTGGCTAAAGTTTTCTAACCCATCCACCTATATCCAATATTGGAGCCCACCTTTTGATTGGACCAGATTCATTTTAGGAAAACATGGTCGGACTAACTGGTGGATGGATTTGATTGTGGACATACGTGCCATGATGGCAATTGTGTGGAGGTGTACGGCTCTACACTCATGTGCAATCAACCAACTTTCCAACAAGAAAGAGAGATCTTTGATTTTATGAGTTCTTTTCGCAAGTTTGTAGAAGTGAAAACGGCTGTAGGAAACAGGGCTAGGCGTTGCAGAAAAAAGTGCTTTTTTTTTTTTTTTTTTTAATGATGTTAGGGTGTCCCACCCCATTTTAAGGCGAGACTATTCCCTGCGGATGCACACAATCACCTTGCTTTTCTAAAATTAATGAATTAAGTGGCTAACCAAACACACACTTAAAGCCTCAAAAAGTGATTTTCAGAAATAAATAAATAAAATAAAAATAAAACTTTTTTGGCAAAGACAAATAGGCCCTTAAAACCTTTAATTCTAAAGCATCCTTCCACAAGTCTAGCTTTGTGTTTAAACCCCATCCCCCTCATCACATCAATCAAAACTACGTCAGCTGCAAATAGCATACACCACAGGATATCTTCCCATAGATGTCTAGTTAACTAATCCATAACCAATGCAAGAAGTTATGGACTCAACAATAACCCTTAGTATAGACCTACTGTAACTAGAAATTCGCTAGTCTCTGCATAAGTGGGTCTCACATTAGTTATTGCTCTCTTGTACATGTCCTTAAACATATCAATATATCCTCTTGAAACTCCTTTCTTTTCCAACAAACACCAGATTATCTCCCTAGGTACCCCATCGTACGCTTTCTAAGTCAATAAAAACCTTTTGCAACTCCTTTCTCAACTAAGTAAAGAAAATAACCTCAGTGGTTGACTTCCTGAAATAATCTGAAGGATACAAGTGTCTCATCTCTTATCTTTTGCTCAATTGTTGTCTCCCAAGCTTCATAGTAAGAATCATAAGTTTAATGCAGACATAGTTTTCCTAAATCTATTACACAAATCATCATATGCCTTGAGTTTAACCTCATTTACTACTTCCTTAGATTCCTTCTAGCTTTTCGAAATTCTTCTAATCTTTTCTTCTTCTTTTTTTCTAATTCATTGCCAAGCATGTAACATGATCATTTCTCACTGATAACCTATTGGACTTACAATTCCACCACCAAGCTTCCTTATAAGGTTGTTTTTACCTCTACATATACCTCAAAACGCCACTTAATAAATGCACCTAGTAATCTCATTCTGCATAACATAACTTCATCGACATTTAATTTTCTTTCTTTTATACATCTATTCATAAACAACAGTGCTTTGTCTTTAGAAACCCCACCACTTTGTTCTTCGACTCCTAGTAATTCGCTCCCTCTCTTTCATCTCTTGATGTGAACATTCATAACCATTAGCCTATGCTGAGCGGAACAGGTACCCATCCATTTCACTTGCAATTTGAAGTACATTCAAACGCCCAAAAATTATTTAGTAGGTAATTTTCAGGATACCTAATATCAGAGACAGTTCAACTGAAAAGGGAATCAAAGATGGTGGCAATAGATAGCACCCGAACATAAATTTACAAATGTCACCAGTGGCCATGGCTTGGTGTTGTATAGACTGTAGCTTGCTGCTGCATTTCTTTTTAAGTATGTTTGGATGCCACCCGTTTGAAGAAGAAGAAGCCACTCATTTGAAGAAGAAGAAGAAGAAGACAGAGAGAGGCTAGCGAAGCGGGATTGATTGTCTCCTAAACATGTCTTCATCTGTGCCATGTGTTTGAAAATCCAAACCGTTCAACTCGGCATGACAGAAAACCAGTCTACTAAAATTTCAGGCCTACTGGACACCTGAGTAGGTCATATGTGCCATGTGTTTGAAAATCCAAACCGTCATCAAACTCAGCATGGCAGAAAACCCAGAATATCAGGCCTACTGAACATCTGAGTGGGCTACAATCTCAAGTTCAGATCCAACCATTGGTATGGTTCCAATAGGCATTGACACCATTGTCAGCACTTGGTGTCAGCTCCTGTCAGGAGACAAATGTGTTGAACTCACTTTCAGTAGCACCCAAACAGGCCCTCAGTCCATAGCATAAAATCTTTTCAGGTTTGACCCCCACTTCTATATCAAATTCCTTTCCAAGTGCTGTTGGATTGCCTCCAACCTGTGAAATTTATTAACACGCATTCATGACAAATCATTGCGAACAGAGAACCATGTAAAATTAAATCTCACCATTTTTTATAGTCCTAATCTCAGCAAACAGCAAGAGACCTAACTAATAGATGACTCAGCAAAACCGTACTAGAAAGTTGACCTTCCATGCTTTCAGTTAAAAGATAAAACACCTCAAGAACCCATGGTATCTTTTAATCACCAAAGTGCATTAAGATCCCAAAAAAAACATCTGAATTCCTATCAATCCAATCGAAACTCCAAATTCTACCCATGTTCGTTGAACGAATGCTAAGATGTGATGTACTTGATTGCGAGATATACATACTCATTGACCTTCACCAAGCTGAATCAAAAACTCAAAATTTCAATATTACAACACAAAAAGGGAGAAAATGCCCATCGAAAGGATTACTCACGGCAGAATTGCGGCGCTGACAGAGTAATCCTCATGAGAAGGATCAATAAGAGGCTCTCTTACAGAATCAATTTCGCCTGAAGAATTCTTCACCCCCTAATCCATATAAAAAAGAAATAAACAAAACAAATTTCAGAAACAAAAACCAATCGAATCAATCCAAAAACAACACACTAATCAACACAAAACAGATCGAACCGCAAATGAACTCACATCATTCCTGAAACCCCTCCCGAAGAATGACAGCTTGGGCTGTTCAGGATCCACCACCTCCGTCGCCATTCCTCGGTCTGAAAACAGAGCATTGAAGCTGTCAGGAACAATTCAAGAATCTCAAATCTCAGCAACAGACTGGGGAATTTAAGACTTCTACTTACACAGAGTAAAAAATCAAGGGTATTTTTTTTTTTTTTTTTTTACTTTCTTTAGATTTTAGGGTATTTTCAGGGTTTTGGGGATTATAGAAGGCTATTCCTCAAGAAGAGTGGTTGGTGAGGAAAACAGATGTTGGCGTAAGTTAGTTAATAGTTATAGAAATGAAATACTTCTGAAATGAAACCGAAATGAAAAGCAGGAATTTTCGTGAAATTTCATTTCGGGAAATAACGGAAAAACGTTGAGAAGGCACGTTGTTGTCGACGACTCGGACGTCTCTCTGCCGTAAATAAAAAGAATAAAAAAGTTAAGGATAATGAAACTTCTACTACAACAGCGACTGATATGTAAGCCGGGAAGCTAACTAACGCCGGGTGCGCGATACGCACCGGGTTTTTCTGCGCCTTCCTAGCTCCGTTTGTTCGATCTTACGGCAGCGGGATGGCGTGGAAGGAAAATGGGGGAGTGGTGTGTATTGCGCACCAGGGCGTATGCAAGAAGCAGCAGCTCGGGCTGCTAGAGATCAAAAGAGGAAGGAGTCTTTGGAATTCGGACGGAAACGTGCGCACGTGGGATCATTGCTGATCGGGCAGTAAGCACGAGGGCCGGAATCCAACGATGTCGATTTACCTACCCCGCGACTCAGGATTCCATGTGTGTGGCCACCCACTGGGCCACATGATCACATAGTCCGGTGATTTGAACCGTCCAGATTCCCTTGGCTACCACAAATCAGCTATTCTTTCATAATCAAGTTTCACTAGTAATCATAACCTTTGATTTTTGGATTTGAATGAGAACCGTTGAAATTTTTTTCATTTTTGTGTTCTAAAATTCATCTAGTGATAGTGATGGTCGTAATCATCTTCTAAAAATGCAAAGCATAGTATACATTTTACAACATGAACGATTCCGATCGTTGGAATGCGTGGCTTGTGGGCCCCATTTCTCGGTGACAAACGTTGATCCTGAATCGCGCGTCGCGCTAGCTATAGAAACTCGAGTCGAACATGGAAGCATGAAAGGATTTTTACTGCAATAGACCTGATTTGTGGCTAGTTTACTAAAATTCCAATTTCTCTATCGGCTTATCTTTTCTGGCCTTCTGACGAGAAATTGAAAATTTTACAGTCCTAGAATGCCCATGTGCTCAGCGGGGGCCCACCGTGCCCCCAGGGGGGATCCATAGTGGCCAGGGGTAATCGCTCAGAGGGGCGTTTTCGACCATAAACTTTCAATTTCTCGTCAAAAGGCCCAAAAAGTTGGACCAGACGAGAAATTGGCCTTTTAGTAAAACTTGCCACACAGTAGGGCTAGTTCAGTAAAAATCCCAAGCATGCATGAAAGCCGTGGGAGCGGATTAGGTGAGACCCCGGATCCACCGAGATGATGCGTGGGACCCTTGATCATGGGGCTTATAGTGATGTATGTGACTTAAATCCACACCGTCCAACCATTTTGAAAGCTCATTTTAGTGTATGATACGATAAATGAATCTGTCTTAAATCTTAGGTGGACCACACCACAGGAAACAGTCGTGATTGAATTCTCACCATTAAAAACTTCATGGACTCCACCAGTATGTTTATTTTCCATCCAACCTGTTGATAAGGTCACAAACACCTAGACGAAGAGACCACATAATTATCATCTTGATCCAAAGATTTTGTGTCCCCCAAGAAGTTATTAATGGTTAATCACCACTGTTTCCTATACTATGGCCCATCTAGGATTTGGAACTGCTTCATTTTTTGTATCATGTTCTAAAATGAACTTTCAATACGGATGGACAGCGTGGATTTAGTCACATACATCATAGTGGCCCCACAATCAGGGTCCTGGATCCGCGGTCTCACTTAATCCGCTCCCGGAGGAATCCGCAGCAGACTCATGCATCAGGACGTGTATGGTGTGTCCTATGCATGAGTTTCATACGTGTCTAATCTGTTCAACAACGTGCCGTCTCAAACGCCCGCTATTTCCCATCTATCCACTTTGTTAAGTGTGTGGGGCCTATTGTGATGTATGTGGCTTATCCACGCCATCTATTCACTTTACCAATTGATTTTAGGGCATGAGAACAAATTCAAGGCAATTGCAAAACTCAAGTGGACCACACTATAGAAAACAATGGGAATTGAAAGTCTATAGTTAAAACTCCTCCGGGCCATAAGTTTTGGATCAAGCTTATATATGTGTTTTTCCTTATCCATGTGTGATCTTATGAAAATGTTAGATAACAAATGAACAATCTCATGAGCTTGAGAAGAAAAGGCCTTTCAATGATGGGCAATTTATGACCAATATTACCAATGGTGTGGGACATTTGTGCGTTGGATATGCCTTATACCTTAAAATATTCCAGTAAAATGGACGGACAATGTGAATATGCCATATATATCACCATAAAGCCCACATATCTAAGTCTGTCTTTTTTAAATTGGGGTAACAAATAATAATGTGCCACTTATAAGAGGAAATGAAAAATTAAACACTCCTTATTAAGCCCCGATTCTTCGATGGTGTACTTTTACAGATCAATAATCAATAATCTAGGGTTATCAACTTTGGGCCCCAACCTTTTCGCAGATCAAATGCCCTGCACATGTGACACAGTGGGTGGAGAAGTCGTCTAGGAATTTAGGCAATTTTCTTTATAGCATTAGAATTTGAGGGACCTTTTAAAATAATTACGAGCGTGAAATGAAATCTCATCTTAATATGGTAAACAACCCATGTCATCCAGTCTTTTAAAAACCGTTGTCAATGCAAGTGTCCATGCGATGCCCCTCCTTTTGTCAGTTTATCTTTTCAGCTCATGTTAAAACGTGAATCTAAAAAAGAGGTAGATAAAAAATTCAAGTAGACTACATTAAACCGCAAGCCTATTTGGAATGCAAGATTAAATGGTATTGAATGGCAATGGGTGTAATTAACACAATTATTATACAATAATTATGTGTTTGAAAATACCATGGTATTTTGATTGTTCCATCTTATGGGATGAAATTCTTCGAATGGAAAAAAAACAAAAAAACAATAAACACCATATTAAAGAAACCCGTATTTGATGGACCAAATAATTATAATCGATGGATCATATTTCACAACTGATGCTGACTACTTGTATGCATATGGAACTCAATTATCACATGTAAACAGCACATATGAATGGATAACATGGATAAAACACATGCATTAATTTGGGGTCTATAGATGTAGTGGATTTTGAAATCCATTAGAAATCCTGTCGTATCTTCTTCTAGGATTGCATGATATGATACTTGGATTAATCCAATCCTTCCCATCATGTTTCCAAACGCCAAATGAAATTTACATTTGATCAAATGCAATCCCATGCCACTCAGTTCTACCTTCCAAATAAGTCATAAGAACCAATCAGATGCTCATACACCATCCAAACGGTTCACAAAGCATATCCAATGGAAACGAAGAAATCTTAGCATGATCCAAAACTTCTATAGCCTCCATGAATGTTTTCACGGTGGGATTTCATTCTAATATAACAAAGACATCGAAGTAAATCAATCCAAGCATAAGGTTAAAGGGCTCCCCATAACCAATAGTCACCCGAAATTTACACTCCAAGAGACTGGCTAGCAAACTGGCCGTGACTTAAAATCAGGTGCTTCCAAGTCTGAGTTAACTCGGACGAGCCACACCCAGATTGGCCGGATCTTAAAATCATGACTAAGACGGGATTTGGTGCAGTCCCAGCCTCACCCAAGACAGTGCAGCCCACCTTGATGTATGTATTCTATATCCATGCTGTCCATCCGTTTTGCCAAACCCTAAAATGATGAAGATATAAATCTCAGGTGGACCATACTAAGTATACAATGGTGATTGAACACACTACCATTAAAAAATTCCTAGGGCTCATTGTAATGTTTGTTTTTCATCCAACCTGTTGATAAGGTCACGTAAACCTGGATGAAGGGAACAAACAAATATCAGCTTGATCCAAAACTTATGTAGCTCATTAATGGTCAATCACCATTGTTTCACATAAACCTGGATGAAGGGAACAAACAAATATCAGCTTGATCCAAAACTTATGTAGCTCATTAATGGTCAATCACCATTGTTTCCTGTTGTATGGTCCACCTGAGAATTACATCTACTTCATTTATCGGCTCATGTCTTAAAATGATTTGGAAAAACAGATGGAGGACATGGAGGACATGGATAGCTGCACCGTCTTAGGACGCGGATTGCCTGCGAAAGCCTTTCGTAGGCATCTCCTGCGCATGCTAGGAATCTAGGTAGGGCCACCATGATGTTTGTGAGAAATCTGCGCCGTCCAACCATTTTGTGAGCTCATTTTATCCATTGAGACCAAAAATGAACTGGATCCAAGAATCAAGTGAGCTGAAAACGTGACGATTGAACTTTCACAGTTGAAATATTCAGGGGACCACGGAAGTTTTGAATCAAGATAATATTTGTGTTTTCAATTCATCTCAGTAGTAATGGCATTTTGAATGGTATGGATGGCATATAAACATCACTGTGGACCCTATAGAGGTTTCAACGGTAAGAATTTCCCCACACACCTTTTGCTTTAGTGCTGCCCACTTGAGTCTTGGATCTAGTTCATGTTTGGTCTAAATGCCTAAAATGAGCAATGGTTGGACGTCATAAATTTCTCACGAACATTACCGTTGGCCCTACCTAGATTTCGAGCGCAAGAAATGCTTGCAAAGGCTTTCGCATGCCATCGGCGTCCCTTACGGGAGGCCACACCTAATCCACTCCCATAATATACATCTCACCACAACAACTTTTTTTAAGGCAAAAAAAAAAAAAAATCCCTTCCTTTTTTATAACATTTATGAAAACTTTGAGCAGAGTTATCTTTTCTTAGCGACAAAGAAATCTAAAAGAGAAAAACTTGGGTATGAACTTTTTCAGCGTGACTAATAATACACAACCACCTACGTGGATTACATTAGTCGAGTGCCAGCAATTGAAGTTATACTGTCTAAATTATTTTTCCAACTTTAGATGCATCATGAACAAAAAATATTCATATTTGATCATCTGTCCACTCAGTTAGTTGACAGTTATTGGTTGGTTAATAAAAAAAAAAATATTGGACGGCCCTGTTTCATCAAACCCATGTCTTCAAATCACATGTTAGGATTGCTCAACTAAGGCCATGACTTAGCAGCAGTGGACAGCTTAACTTGAGTTAACATATGCCAAATATAAAATATTTAACTTCCTGAATTTATGTAAATTTGAGGTAAAATATAATTATGGTTTTTTAGAAGTGTTTGGAGGGAAGGTGAAATTCCGCCTCAAAAATTAAGAAATTAAGCGAAATTAATGTGTGTTTATATATATATATATATATATATATATATATATATATATATATATATATATATATATATAGAGAGAGAGAGAGAGAGAGAGAGAGAGAGAGAGAGATATGCTCACACCCAACTAATTGTACCTCCAACTAGTTGGCATGTGGGGGCCACTATGGTGTTTGTATGATATTTCATCCATAAAGAAAGATTGTCTCACTATAAAAATAGGATGCACCAAAAATCTAGGACGATCCAACCATGAAAATGTGATGCTCCATGTGAATGTGGAGTTTATGGGTGTTGTTTCATGGTTTCCTATAGTGTGCCCCACCTAATAGTTGGATCAACTTAATTTTTGGATCATCTCTTTTTCGTGATGGGATAATCTTAATCGACGGGCAAAATATTGTACAAACACTATGGTGGGCCCCAAACTCCAACTAGTTAGACATACAACTAGTTGTGTATGAGCATTACTCTCACACACACACACATATATAGAGAGAGAGAGTCACTCTCAAGTCTAACCGGGTGGACCACAATTTGCAATCCACCCAATAAATTTCTTCCAACCTGTTAAGTACTTATGAAATCCAATCCTCCTATTAGGTTGGCCCCACCATGAGGATCCCGCAAAAATCAGCCTTATCCATTCATTAAGTGAGCTACAATATAGAAAACAATGTAGAGCCATTTATTAATAGCAAAATACAAGTGTGGTATGTTGGGTCAGTGGATGCAACTGATTTTTATATGAATTGTTCCCAGTGGTCGGCCAACTTATTAGGATGATTGGATTTCACAAGCACTTAACAGGTTGGAAGCAATTCATTGGGTGGACTGCAAATTGTGGTCCAACTGGTTGTACTTGAGAGTGCCTCATATATATATATATATGTGTGTGTGTGTGTGTGTGTGTGTGTGTGAGGTCGAGCAGTATGGGCCCCATTGTGATGTGGATTGGACATCAACATCGTGCATTTGATGGGTCCCCTTTAGTTTATGGGATATTTTAAAAATCAGCCATATACATAACTTAGGTGGGTCATACCATCTAAAACCATGTGAAGATATGCCTAAAACATCTAAAAGCACTTGGTGGGGCCCACCTGACTTTTTGATGCGGCCGAAACTTGGTTTGACCCCACATGCAAGTAGGACACATGCAATGGATGGGCTGGATTTCTGAACCACATCTTGGTGGGCCCAATTAACAATCATGAAGGTTTTAATGGGCAAGTAACCCCTCCTAACTGTTGTATGTGGTGTGGCCCACCTAAGTCATGGATTGATCTGATTTTTAAGCTCATGGCCCATTATGGAAAGGTAAATCTAACTGATGGGGTAGATGTCTGATCCACATTACGGTGGGGCCCACACAGCTTGACCTCATGGGAAGTTCCCATAAGGTCGACCGCATAATACCATTCCCCCCCCCTCTCTCTCTCTCTCTATATATATAGCTCTCAAGTACAACCGGTTGGATTATAAATTACAGTCCACCCAGAAGATAACTCCCCACCTATTATGTTTGTCTTAAATCCAACCCGTCTAATAGGTTGGCCCCATCATCAGGATAACCTTCATAAAAATTCAGCCACATCCACTTTTCAAGTGGGCTACATTTGTAATTTTCTATTTATCAATGGCTATAAATTATTTCCTAGGATATGGTCGGCCAATAAGCAAATGGGGCTGATCTTTGAACAAAGCAATCCTCGTGGATGGGCCAACCCATTAGAGGGGTTGGATGCCACATGCTCTTAACTGGTTGGAAGTTATGGGTTGGGTGGACCATTACCCATAGTCCAACCAATTGGACTTGAGAGTTTCTCATATATATATATATATATATATATATATATATATATATATATCACTCTCAATTCCAACCCGTTGGACCACAATTTGCAATCCACCAAGTAGATTTCTTCCAACCTGTTAAGTACTTGTGACATCCAATCCTTCTAGTTGGTTGGCCTCAATATGAGGATCATCTAGTGCAAAAATCAGCCATATGCAATTATTAAGTGAGCCACAATATAGAAAACAACATATAGCCTTTGGTTAATAGAAAAATATAAGTGTGGTACGTTGGGACAGTGGATGTAGCTTCTTTTTGCATGAGTTGTTCCTCATGGTGGCGCCAACTATTTAGGAAGATTGGATGTAACAAGCACATAATAGGCTGGAAGCAATCCACTGGGTGGACTGCAAATTGTGGTGTGCATGTGTGCGTGTGTGCGCGCGTGTGTGTGGGGGGGGGGGGGGGGAAGGTATTATGCACTAAAAATCAGGCCAATACATGGTACTAAAAATCATGATGAGGCCCATCACTTGGAAGTTCCCATGAGGTCTAGTTGTGTGGGCCATGTTACTAAAAATCAGGCCAATACATGACTTGGGTGGGCTACACCATATAGAACTGTTAAGAGTGATATCCACCTATTGAAACTTCTATGATTGTTTATAGAATCGACTAAGATATGGTTGAGAAATCCAGCTCATTCATTGTGCGTGTCCCATGTAAAAAAGAGGTCACAGCAAGTTTCAATCGTATCCAAAACTCATGTGGGCCCCAACAAATGATTTTAGATGTTGTAGGCATGATTTTACACTGTTTCAGTTGATATGGCCCATTGGAGTTCCGGATATAGCTGATTTTTGGGATATCTCATAACCAATACGGGACCCACCAATGCATGGTGTGGATGCCCATCACACATCACAGTGGGGCCCACACAGGTCGACCTCATGGGAACTTCTCATAAGGTCGAGCGCATAGTACCTTTTCCCCATATATATATATATATATATATATATATATATATATATATATATATATATAATATTGTTTCCAAGTGATGGGCCTCATCATGATATATGTGTCATCTCCATGCCATCCATTTATTCGATCAGATGAGCCCAAAAATAATGCAGATCCAAAACTCAAGTAAACCACACCACACAGTGGGGATGAAACAATAACCATTGAAAACTTCTCTAGGGCTACAGAAGCTTTGGATCAAGATGATATTTATCTATGTGACCTTATGAACAGGTGGGATCTCTAATAAACATTATGGTGGGCCCTACGTCGGCTTCAACCGTGGGTGTCATTATTTCCATCAGTTCTTATGATATGGTCCACATGAATTTTGAATTATGGCACGGTATTTCCATCATTTTGGGCTCCTGCTCTAAAATGATCTTGCAAAATGAATGTATGGCGTGAATAAAATGCATACTTCATAGTGGGGTCCACAGTTTTTCTACCTGTGGGCCCCACTCTAGCAAGCATCATATGCTGTCAAGTCATGCAATGAAAGAGGCCACATGGATGCACCTTAAACAGAGGAAATGGGAATATCTTAGGGCTATTCTTCTTTGGTACAAGTGGGAATATATATATATATATATATATATATATATATATATATATATATATATATATATATATATATATCAAATCAATTGACTTAATGGGCCATGACATGGACGAGACGTATAAAAAATTACACCTACAGTCATTCGTGACTATCCAATCCGTGGCTATTACAACAACATTTAGTAGTTCAGAAGAAAATTGATGGGTCAGATTGTTGTTGGGATTGGACGCTTCAAATCGTCATGCATGAAGGCCACCGACCGGTCGTCTGACTGATCGGTCACGATGGAGCCAAGACAACATATTGTTGGAACTATTTTTTAGCATCCAGCCGGCCGGCCGACCGCTCGGCAGTTTCCTTTTTGAACTGGGTTTATTGTGTGATTTTGCATAAGAAGTTTCTAATATCGATTTTCTCCTATTTAAGGAGTTGTAATCCGGGATTAGGGTTGCCGCCAATGGGCAAGGGATTGAGAGAGTTCTAAGGCAAGAGAAAGAGCTATGTGGAAGCTTGAATTTCTCTGAGAGGAGGGAAAGAGATGGGTTTGTCATTCTCATGTGAGAATTAACTTTGTTAGCTTAGGATTTCTCTCGTGGGCTTTGATCAAGTTGTATTTCTTATATCTCTTGTAACTTCTGATATCATAGTTGATTGGTGTCGCTTTGTGCCATTGTTTTTTACTCGTGAGGGGTTTTTGCACGTTAAATTCGGATTGCTTCTTGTGTGTGTTGATTTGCTTGTATGATTGCCATTGTGGTGTGTTCCTTACCTGCTTTGATTGCTTCCGCTGCAGTGCTCCTAACCCAACAATTGTTTGATAAGCTTAGGTTTTGCAACACAAGCCCATCTTTTTACAACCAAATAGCTGGATGGACCCAATTGATAATTAATCATGCAATATCTGGTGATTATGGAATTCCTGACTAGTCTTAAATTTTATATTCAAAACGCAGGGAAAAATGCAAGAAGAAGTTTGCTAACCCAAATGCATATCTATTTGGGCGCGAATTTCCTGCAAAAGCCTTGCGCGGGGAGTTCCTGCACTGGGAACCAAGGTGGGGCCCACAGTGATGGTTTTTTATAAAATCCACCCGGTCCATCCGTTTTGGGAGCTCATTTTAGGAAATGAGAACAAAAATGAACCGGATACGAGACTCAAGTGGGCCGAAAACGTGAGGATTGAACGTCCACAGTTGAAATATTTGTGAAGCCACAGGAGTTTTGAATCAGGATAATATTTGTTTTTCCAGTTCATCCCACTAGTAGTTATGTTATGAACGGTATGGATGTCATATAAACATCACTATGGAGCCAGGGAGGTTTCAACGGCAGTAATTTCCCTACACATCTGTAACGACCCGAGATTTTCGACTCTCGTGTATAACACGACGGCCGAATTCCCAAGTAATTTATGGAATAATTAATTTGTCAAATAATAAAATATAGCATTCAAGCACAATGGCGGAAACAATTATCATCTTATTCTATTAAACTTACTACGTCATCATCAATGTTTAAATAAGGGAACCAACCAATATCCATACTGATTAATTAAAATACAAAACCATGTTTTCTCTTGAAGACTTATTACAATTCCATAAATGTATCAACTACTCAAAAGAAATATTTACTAAATGACAACATTAATTAAGTTTATCTAACATCGTCATCCTTCATGTGATCGTACAAACCATCGAACTCTTTTCCTTAAAAATTGGGTTCAATACCTGGATCTTCACCTGCATCATTTAAATTGTGTTTGGGATAACGTTAAACATTATCATAGTGGGGAATATTCCCTCCAAGACAATCAAGAATAATAATGTACAAAATTCAGAATAACGCAACATAAATAATATCTTTATTCAAAACAAAACAATCAAGTAAAAATCTTTATTAATGCGATGCATGGAATGCATGCTCTGGCTAAGGCACCCTGACTAGAAATCATAATACATGAGGTGGGAGACTCCCTGTTACGACTTCACGCTAGCCGCTAGCCACTAGTCACCAGAGGTTCCTGGGATGCACAAGCCCATAGTTTTGCCCGACCACGTGAGAAACGGGACGCTCATAGCCCAAATCTACACGTGACAGTGTACGGGAGAAGTAGAACGCTCTAGCCTATTCTCAGTTCCATATACCCACATGGAGCCAAGTGAATGCATGACTTTAGTTTCACCTTTATTTAAGTGTTTTCGCACACAACCGATTTAAATAAAACTCAATGATCACTATGGGAAGTCGCAAGCAACCCAGCATAGGCCTACAGCACGAGATTATTGTCCATAGCATCAACCCCGGCTCATGAGAATTTGTATACCATTAGTGTCCACTCATTGTCCCGTTTTATGATTTCATCATGTCCCAAAAAGCCAATGTTGTACATCATGACCAAATTCATTAAAATACTCGTGTAATGTAAATGGATCCAATCAAGCATCATGTACATGTAAGGATCCATTGACAAACAATCACTTCATTCTCTCAGTTAAGTCAAGAGATATTCTTCCATTATGGACACCTCTCAAGAGTTCCATCTCTCTACATCGAATAATTTTACTAACTTATGGACAAAGAGTATACAATAATGGAATGTCCATATGATGATTTTATACACATATTTCATATCACAATATGAAAACCAATGTTACTTGTAAAACACAGATTAAGGAAATAAGGGCACAGATTTCACAAAGATAAATAACACAAATATACATGCTTCTTAGTAAAAAATCTAAACAAGGAATCATATCATTATGTAATGATATTCATTGCAAATCCTATGTTAAACTTCATGTTATATGGATCGGCAATTCAAAACAAAATAACTTCACATGCCACAAAAGAAACTTATAATAATCGTAATATTATTAATGAAAGGCTTGAAGGAAAATCCTCACCTTAGGATGGACTTAGAAGAAGAGGGTTGTAGAAGATCCTAGCCGCTGAAAAAATATGAGAAAGAACTCTCTTCTCTTCTCTCTCTCTCTCTCTCTCTAGGGCATGGAGGCTAGGGTTAGGAGAAGGATTTGGAGGTGCGTAATAGAAATATGAAGAGGGATGTGCACGCGAGGTCATGTGTAACAACTTCTTGAGGTGGGTTTCTCAAATCTCAATATTCGGATGATTTTTTATCAATTTCAATCCATTCATCTTATCAAGTTCAAAGAGTAGAGTCAAAATACGTAAATTTCTTGATGATCTACATTCTAGATTAGTCGATCCTTGAAAATGGCCTAACGGGTGCTAAAATGGGCTTGATCTCAATTAACAGTCTACGCTTGATGATCAGGGCCCAAATTTTGAAAAAATATGTAGTCATGATAGGCAAACAATTGTACAAAGTTTAGTGGTTAATTGATGGTGAGAAATGCCTAGATCTGAAATTTCAACTTTTGACGGAAAAGGAAGGGGTTGGCTTTGTGGTTCAACGGTGTAGGATTATAGATTGGGGTCCAAACTTTGCGTAAACTCGTAGTCATATGAGTATAATAAGTGGTCCAAATTTGAGAAGCGATTAATGGTGAGAAGTGGGTAAATTGAAAGGTTCATATTTAAAAAGAGTTGGTAACTCGTTAATTTCTAAAACGGGATAACTTCGCGCATAAGAAAGATACTTATCAAGGTGCGGCACTCAAATCACACTATTGGTCCATGATAAAGACGATCAAAGTCACTCATATAAAGAGAAATATTCGACTACGACTAACCATCTACTTTCCTCACTCGATGGACATGAAAATCAAGGGTTAAGGGGCTGATTTGACAATCGGACCACTTCTACTATAATTTAAGGGCTGAAATTTGATGTGTATGGTTAATATGTGCATAAAAGCTTAAATCCAAGGTTTTCGTGAAATTGATCGTCAGAAACTATAATACGTAAAAATGGCATCTTAACTTAAGTTTAACTAATGGCATTTTCGTAATTATTTGAAAAGTGCGTGATTTTTTAAATCTGATCTTTCTAGGATATTTATGGGATCATTCTAAGCAACTTTTGTAAAGGGTTCCCTATCGAATCTCCTACGGATGTTCCGTTATTCGCAAATCAACGGTAAATGTACGATAATTAATAAAAAATAAATTAAAAATGAATTGTAAAAAATTTTTAAATAAATCTTGAAAATCTGGGGCGTTACAACATCTTTTTCTTTAGTGAGGCCCACTTGAGTCTTGGATCCGGTTCATTTTTGTTCTCATGTCCTAAAATGAGCTCCCAAAATGGATGGACGGGGTGGATTTATCAAAAACCATGACTGTGGGCCCCACCTTGGTTCCCAGCACAAGCACTTCTTGCGCAAGGCTTTGTACCCCGCCCTACAATGCGCTGGGAACCAAGGTGGGGCTCAAAGTGATTTTTTTGATAAATCCACCCCGTCCATCCGTTTTGGGAGCTCATTTTAAGACATGAGAACAAAAATGAACCGGATCCAACACTCAAGTAGGCCTCACTAAAGGAAAAGGTGGGTAGGTAAATTACAACCGTTGAAACCTCCCTAGGGTCCACAGTGATGTTTATATGATATACATACCGTTCATAACGTCACTACTACTGGGATGAAGTGGAAACACAAATATTATCCTGATTCAAAACTCCTGTGGCTCCACAAATATTTCAACTATGGACGTTCAATTCTCACGTTTTCGGCCCACTTGAGTATTGAATATAGTTCATTTTTGTTCTCATGTCCTAAAATGAGCTCCCAAAACGGATGGACGGGGTGGATTTATAAAAAAAATCACTTTGGGCCCCACCTTGGTTCCGAGCGCAGGAACTTCCTGCACAAGGCTTTCATAGGAAATTAGCAATCTATCTAAAGAGTAGGGATCCTCTGTTGGCCTCCAAGCAAGAAATCTCTGCTCGGAGCCTTTTCATTGGTTCACATCACATTGCATGACGTCATGTGACCAGGTTACACTGAGGTAGGGCGCAGATTTCTTGCGAAAGCCTTGAACAGGAAGTTCCTGTGCTGGGAACCAAGTTGGGGCCGAAAGTGATGTTTTTTGATAAATCCATCCCATCCATCCATTTTGGGAGCTCATTTTAGGACATGAGAACAAAAATGAACCGGATCCAAGACTCAAGTGGGCTGAAAACGTGAGGATTGAACGTCCACAGTTGAAATATTTGTGGAGCCACAACAGATTCGAATCAGGATAATATTTGTGTTTCCAGTTCATCCCAGTAGTAGTGACGTTATGAACGGTATGGATGTCATATAAACATCACTGTGAACCCCAGGGAGATTTCAACAGTAGTAATTTACCTACCCACCTTTTCCTTTAGTTCGGCCCACTTGAGTCTTGGATCCGGTTCATTTTTGTTCTCATGTCCTAAAATGAGCTCCCAAAACGGATGGACGGGGTGGATTTATCAAAAAAATCAATGTGGGCCCCAACTTGGTTCCCAGTGCAGGAACTTCCTGCGCAAGGCTTTTGCAGGAAATCTGCGCCCATGAGGTATGACCAGGCCACATTGGCAGGGTTGCAGGCTTATGTGAGGACGTGGACCAATGAAAAGGCTCTAAGCAGTGATTTTCGGCTGGGAAGGGGTGTGGATTTCCTGCGAAAGCCTTGCGCAGGAATTTCCTACGCTGGGAACCACGATGGGCCCACAATGATGTTTTTTGATAAATCCACCCCGTCCATCCGTTTTGAGAGCTCATTCTAGGACATGGAAATAAAAATGAACCGGATTCGAGACTCAAGTGGGCCTCACTAAAGGAAAAGGTGGGTAGGTAAATTACTACCATTGAAACCTCCCTAGGTCCACAGTGATGTTTATATGACATCCATACCGTTCGTGAGCGTCACTACTACTGGGATGAACTGGAAAAACAAATATTATCCTGATTCGAAACTCCTGTGGCTCCACAAATATTTCAACTGTGGATGTTCAAATCTCACGTTTTTGGCCCACTTGAGTCTTGGATCTGGTTCATTTTTGTTTTCATATCCTAAAATGACCTCCCAAAACGGATCAACGGTGTGGATTTATCAAAAAACATCACTATGGGCCCACCTTGGTTCCCAGCGCAGGAAATTCCTGCGCAAGGCTTTCGCAGGAAATCCGCGCCCGCTTGGAAGCCAAGAGAGGGGAATCGGATTGCATGCGGAGTAACTCCGCACGCTCTTATCGTGCGGAGTAAACTCAGTTGGGCCCACCTAGAATGTATGTGCTTTATCTATTCCGTCCATATGTTTTTCAAGCTCATTTTAGTGGTTGAACCCAAAATTTAAGCATATCCAAATCTCAAGTGGACCATGCCATAGGAAACAGTGGGAATAATGATTTCCACCGTTGAAACCTTCCCAGGCCCTACAGTGATGTTTATTTGTCATCCAACCTGTTCATAAGATCACATGGATATGGATGGAGGGAAAACACAAATATCAGCTTGATCCAAAACTTCTGTGTCCTCCGAGAATTTTTCAATGGTAGACATTCAGTTCACACATTTCTAGTTGTGTGGTCCACTTTAGATTTTGATATGCTTCATTTTTTGGCACCATACCTAAAATTTTCTATTAAGATGGATGGACGGAGTGGATAAAATAAGTAAATCACTGTGGGCCCCACAGAGTTTACTCCGCACGCTAACGTGCGGAGTTACTCAGTACGCAATCCGCTTCCCAAGAGAGGATCCAGACTCCTATCTAAAGCATTCGTACATGTGAGATGGCATGCGGGATACCCTAAGCATGTATCACGTGGGATGCAATGTACGGATAATACGGGTTTAAAATGATTTTTATGCCGTCCATTTCCTCACGGGGAGCGGATTAGGTTTTACCTTACCGCGGGCCCACCTTGATGATTTATTGTATATCTATGCTGTCCATCCGGTTCCCCAGTACATTTTAGGATGGAGCTTAAGCAAATCAAAATCTCAGGTGGACCATACCACAGGAAACAGTGGTGATTAAGCGTCTTGTCATTAAAAATTCCAAAGGGCCATTGTAAGGTTTTTGTAATGCTTATTTTCCATCCAACCTCTTGATAATATCAAGAAGACCTAGATGAAGGGAAAAATACAAAGATAGTTTTGATCCAAAATTTTTGTGGCCCACAAAAAGTTTTTAATAGTCATCATCACTGTTTCTAGTGGTATGTTACACCTTAGATTTAGATTTTCTTAAGGTTTTGGATCTCATCTAAAATGAGATGGAAAAACAGATGGACGGCGTGGATGTACAAAAAATAGAAGAATATAGGCCCATACGGTAGGGGTAACACCCACTAAAGTGTTTCCCGGCCGGGTACTTGCACGGGATTGTTACTGCAATAGCCCTGAAGTGTGGGTATTTTTATTTAAAGTTCAATTTCTCATCTAGTTCATCCATCTTAACCTTTTGACGAGAAATTGAAATTTTATGATCGAACATACCCCTAGGACCGATCCCCGTGTACTATGAAGTATTTTTAATTTCTCGTCAAAGTCCTTAAAAAGATAAGTCGGACAAGAAATTAAACTTTTAGTAAAACTAGCCACACCTCAGGGCTATTGCAATAAAAATCCCCTAATCCGCTCCCTTTCCTCCGCATAGCTGCGAGGTAATGCATGGCCCAACGACCGGTCGTTTGATTTTTCAATTTCAGTTGTAGTTGACAGTAAATGGGCAATAATTATTTTCAAATATAATTAAGGCTAGATTTTGAGGAACGTTTGTGACTAACCCTTAGGTAAAAGTTTTAAAATTGTGGGGCCCACTATGATGTATTTATCTTATCCACGCTATCAATATCTACCACCAGATGATGTTAAGGCATGTGCCAAAAAATAGGCAAATCCAAAGCTCAAATGGGCCACACCACAAGAAACGGTGAGACTTGAACACCTAAGGTTAAAAACTTCTAGGAGCCTCGGAAGCTTTGGATGAAGCTGATATTTTTAGTGGCCCTTTATTCATGACCGTGTGACCTTTTGAGGAGGTTGGATGATAAATAGGCATCACTGTGGGCTCGATGGTGGAAACAATTTTCAATGGTGGATGGCTTTGTGAACCCTATTTTCCTGAGGTGTGGTCCACTTGAGCTTTAGATCTGTCTCATTTTTTTACTCAAGCCCTAAAATGTGCTAGTAAAATAGATAAACAGCATGGATAAGCCACATCATAGTGGGGCCCACATATATAAATCAATACCAAACAGTACTTTTTGGTCCAATGCAAATGCACATTTCAGTTTTTCATCTCAAACAAACATAAAGTGGACTCATCTTGTTGCATGGATTCTATGTCC
Organism: Liriodendron chinense; assembly: GCA_003013855.2. NCBI lineage: Eukaryota > Viridiplantae > Streptophyta > Magnoliopsida > Magnoliales > Magnoliaceae > Liriodendron > Liriodendron chinense. The sequence goes on along the minus strand of PVNU02000637.1, from coordinate 2,973,127 downwards.
AACTAGTCCATCATTTTTGCCATATCGTTCTATGGCATGAGCCCAAAAATACAGCAGATCCAATTCAGAGGGTTGCATTATAGGTGGACCATGTCATATGAAACAGTTGCAATTGATCATTAATGGGCTATACAAGTTTTAGATCAAGCTAATATATATATATATATATATATATATATATATATATATATATATATATATATATATATATATATATATATATATTCCTTCATGCAGGTTTATATGACCTTATTAATAGGTTAGATGGCAGATAAACATCACCGAAGCGTTATAGCAGGGCCTTGGGAAGTTTTTAATTCTAGGGCGTTAGACCATCACCCACTTGGGATCTATCTTCTTAATTTTTGGGTTGATTCCCTAAAATGATCCGGTAAAAAGGATGAACAGCATGGCTAAGTGGGCCCCACGGTGAGGGCCGCTCCCTAGTGTTTTGTCAAATGGACAAGACAGTGTCCCACCTTATGCTCCACATGCTTACACATGTAAGTAGGTTGGTATGCTTCGCAATAATGTGACAAACCTCGTGTCAGCGTTCCACGCGGAGAAAGAGTTGCTTCCTTTTTTGGCTCATGGTTTAAAACAAATGGATTACGGTGGACCCCACAGTTTCCTTGACAGGACCGTCCATCTCTAGCTAGGTCCTGGTGTGGGATAGTACCTAGTTGGCGCCCCCTGCTAGTCGATTCCATAATGCTCTTTCACGTGGGGCAGGATCATCCGTGCTAGTTGGTAGCGTATGAACTGCACCATGATGCACGTGTTGTGTTTTCTCTGCACTGTGCCGGCTCATATATCTTAGGGCATGAATTAAAAAATGAGATGGATTCAAATCTCAAATGGACCACACCAAAGGGAACAGTGTTGATTGAATGCATGTAATTAAAAGCTTCTTAGGGACCACACCAATGTTTATTTGCCATCTAACCTGTTGATTAGGTCAGACATACTTAGGTGAAGAAATTAAAAGGCTAAAAATCAGCTTGATCCAATACCTTTTGTGGTCCTAGGACGGGTGGGGATTGCATACCAACCCTTCCAGTACTGGCAGGCTAGTGTCAGTGCTCCATGGCCCCACCATGATATACATGTTTTATCCAGGCCATCCATCCATTTTCCAACTTAGTTTAATGCATGCCTAAAAATGAATCAGATCAAAATCTCAGGTGGACCACACCACATAAGGCAGTTGTGGCTGAACGCCCTCCATTAAATTCTTCCTCAAGCAACAAAAGTTTTGAACCAAGTTGATATTTGTGCTCTCTCTTCACCTTTGGTCTATTTGACCTAATCAACAGGTTGGATGGTAAATGTACCGTGTGGTTTGGTCAACCGGATACTTGGATTTGCCTTACTCATTCCTTAAGCTGGTAAATTGAATGTACTGCACAAATAAAACACAGAAATCATGGTGGGCCGGTTGGAGTAGCCTTCAAACTATGCACGGTTTGAGTGCTTAGACTGGTCGGGCGACTGGTTTGGAGGTTTGGCCCAGATGCATAGCAAGGTCATTGGACAGATTCCATGTGCCCTAGACTGGTCAGTAGTGTGGCTAGATGTGAAGAATCTGAAAGTTTCCTATTGTAAGTCGGTCTCTTACGCAATTTTGCATAAGAGATTTTTAATTTCAATTTTATGCCTATTTAAGAGGTGTAATGTGGGATTATAAGTTTTGTCATTACGGCCATGTTTCCTATATGGATTGAGAGGGTTCTAGGGTAAGAGAAAGTGCTTGGAGAAAGCTTGAGATTTTCTTGTCGGTTGTGATTCGGGTTTCGTTTCTTCTATCTCTTGTAAACTTCTGTTAATCACAGTGAATTGCTTTGTGCTGTGGTTTTTTACCCGTTGAGGGGTTTTTTCATGTAAAATTGGATTGTCTCTTGTGGTTGAATGCTTGTGTGGTTTGATTACATTGTGTTTTTTGTTTGATTTTCTATTCTGTTGTGGTGTTGTTCGGCTTCCGCTGCCGGCATCCCCATTCCCAACAGGGCCCTGGGAGCACTTAGCAGTAGCAGTGTGGTTACTGGCAGGGTCAGTAACATTCGCACCCGTGTGCATGAGTGATTGGGCCATTCATCAAGTGGATCGCACACTGTTCCCGCAGTTGGAAATAAGGTCACTTGGTCATCAAGTGGGGTACGTGGGTACGTTTCCATTAATTGTGGACCACGTTGAGAAGCATTTTACAACCGTTCATCTTCTTCATGTATGTGGAGTACTCCACCTGATGATTGAACCGACCTGAGTTCAATCAGAGACATGCATATATGGTAGGGAGCGCCAAATGAACGGCCTAGACTTTACACCCATGTTGGTGGAGAGTGATTCAGATGTATTTATCTTGTAAACGACCTCCAACTAGGCTTGGCAACGGGTCGTGTTGAACCGTGTTCGTGTTCGTGTCATATCCTGTCAAAAATTTGCTCACCCAAACCCGACCCGTTAACTAATGGGCTAAAATCTAAAAACCTAAATCCATTCGTTAATTTAACGGGTTACCGTAACTCAATCTGTTTAACCTGTTAGGCCAATCTACTCATCAGATGGTCACATCATTGATGAGGACAACTGACAGTCTAACCCAACATACAACTGTGGTCCACCTAGTGAGCCCATTCTATCATCGAAAACAATAGGATTCACTAGTGAGATTGAGGAGGAATCACATTTACATTGCAATATTGCATATGATGGAGTGCTAAGGTGTGGAATTTTGCCAAGCCTACCTCCAACCACCGATTAGAGCTTGCCAAATTAATGGATGGTCACGTTGAAACCAAATTTGATAGGAGGGCCTACCATGGACTACAGATGTCCCCAAAATCATCATAGCCATCTGAGTAATGGAAAAATCGGACCATGGTGGAGCCACCGTGTGCTGCACTCATGGCAGGTGAAATACCAATCGGGTCCATCTATCTAGTGGGCCTGATGTTGGATATTTATGGTTAGAAAAGAACACCCATCTTGACCATCTTAGCCATTGTTTCTTGTCATTCTTCACCACTGAATTTCTACCTTCACTAGAAGTGGGCAACAATCCGGCCAGGCCAAGTTAGCCCCAGTTTGGTTTGGCTTGTTTTTGTGCCACCCAAGTTTGTGGATCGCCCTAGTTTGGATTTTGGGCCGACCCATGCGCCTAATTTGGTTTGCTCCATAAAAATCTGGTTCCAGCCAGAATCAGTTTGGTCAAAAATTTTGAATTGGGCTTGGCTGAGCCAAGTTTGAACAAGTGATGACTCTTTTTTATTTTTTTTAATAGAAAAGAATTTAAAAGGTTAGAAAAAAAAAGTACCTTACTACATTAACATCCTTCAATGGAAGATTGCAACTTCAAAATAGACATATAAGAGCCTTTTTCAAACAAAAGTACACAAGCATAATATTACAAGTGCAAGGAAACAATGTGTATTCATGTACATATGTATTATGTATTATCCACATCATCATGCATACGTATTATCCACGCTGCTGTTTTTATATAAAATTTTAGGACATGATCCCAAAATGGAATATTCATATTCAGAGCTCAAGTGGATCACACTGCAAGAAATGGTGTGCGTACAATCTATGAGCTGATTCAAATTGGGTTTCGAGCTGAGCCGAGCTGATACTACCCTAGTTTGAGGTTGATTTGTTTTTTCAAACAACCTTGGCTCCGAGGCTCAGTTTGATTTGAGCTTCTATTCGAACCAATCCAAGCTGAGCTTTTTCAAACCAATAGGAGCTGGACTGGAATCCTCTGCAACACCAGTATTACGTGCGTGACACAACCAGCCTTGTGGGCCCCACCATGTTCCATATGCAATGCAATAGCTGTGGGGCAAACTGACGAGAAAGCCGCACCACGTGAAATAGATGATGATTATTTATCTTTTGTAATTCACAGCAACTACTCCCTCTCCGGCACCTACTCCCTCTGTGAGGTAGGACAAAAACAAAAAAGTGTAAAGCCCACCATGATGTATGTGATTAATCCACACCGTTCATCCCTCCACAAGCTCATTTTAGAGCATGAGCGGAAAAATGAGGCAGATCCAAAGCTCATGTGGACCACACTAGAGGAAACAGTGAGTTTTAAACACTTACCATTGTTGAATCAAACTAACATTTGTGTTCTCTCTTCATCCACGTCTCTGTGACCTTATGAACCGGTTAGATGATAAACAAACATCAATCTAGGCCCAAAAAAGAAAGAGCTTTCAAGGGTATCCGATGTCTTTTGAAACATTGTTTCCTATGATGTGGTCCTCTTTTTTTCTTTTCTTTTTTGCTCATACCCTCTTTAGGTTCTAATGAAATTGATGAACGGTGTGGATAAATCATATACACCACAGTGGGCCCAAGACAGGGTTGGATGTAAAATTTCAAATACAGCTTAAGGACATGATCACAGAGTGGCCACTTTACAGATGTAAAGGTGGAATTATCGTAGAAATCCACGTCAGGACTCAGTAAATAGTCTACTTACGTGCAGGATCTTATTCACAAGAATCTCCCTCGGCAATAAATAAACGGACGGCTAAAGCAAGACCCTTTTTTTGTTTTTTCGTTTTTTTGGTTCCTTTTCCTCTCGATAACTGATCTCCTACGGGATACCACTGCTTGCGCTTTTTTACTATATTTCCTGCCATCATGACACTTATGCAGGACATCAGTACCATGAAAATGGTGGACCCCACCAGGATGATTCCCCTTATTGAAAATCAGGCTGATCTGCTCACTAGGTGGGTCATACCAGTATCTTAATTGAGACCGTTGGTTATTAACTGACTTCAATGACGTGGCCTACCTGATGATCAGACCGTTCTGCTTTTTCTTTCAGGTGATCTTCATGGTGGAGCCTACTGTTTTCTCGGTGCTGATTGCCCACAGAAGTGGCACTCTTGGCAGGAGAGATTGTACGGTATCACGAGTTGTGGTGAGGTGGGGAGTAACCTTTCTTTTTAGCCGATGACAATGAGATGGCTCCGGTCATCCACCACGCGTGATTCGTGGGATACTGATATGGTCAACATGATCAACAGTTAAAAACTCATCCACGTGTGTCACGTGTGCAGTTTTTTTATATATGAGGACACAAACTGCGTTGAATATGGTCTGCTTTGCTAAGAAAGCCCACACGCGTGTACACGACAAACTTCTGCCAGCCTGGCACATACGTCCGAGATTCACTCCACCCAAGAAAAAAGATTGGTCCTCTCATCAGGTGGACCACAGTTTTTAAAACAAATGCACGGCTGAGAAAAACTTTGGATGAAGTTTTCTAAACCGTTCACCTGTTTCTAGCATCGTGACCCACCTACTCAGTGGACTAAATTTATTTTGAGTCAGAACATCTATACATTGTTGGGCCCACCTGATGGACGGCCTGGATATTTCACCTTCCTGACACGTTGGCACATCTGGTGTCTAGGTACCTTGTAAGTATGGCTGTGCAAGGTTCTGTCCATTCAGGAAAATATCCAACGGAACCGACTTAATCAGTTTTGAATTTTTAACAATCGAATCGAACCGATGAATTATCACCAATTGACCCGGATAGATTTGGGCCGGTTCGGTTTTATCAATTTTATCGATTTAGGCCTCAATTTAAAACTTTTGTGGCCCATAAAATGCTTTTAATAGTTATTCATTATTGTTTCCAATGGTATTGTTTACTTGAGATTTGGATCTTCTCAATGATTAGAATTATGTCCTAAAATGATAGATGAAAACAGATGAATGGAATGGATATACAAAACATATATCAAGGTGGTCCACACAATTAGGATAACACCCACTGAACTGTTACCCTAATTCGCACCTTCATTGTGCTGCAGAGTCAGTGTTTACATAAAATTCTTTACTTGACATGAGGTAATTGACATGAGGTAATTGGTAATGTAGTTTAAATGGGCTTCACTATCATGCATTTTAAAAATACACTCCAACTAGCAGGTGACTAATCCAATTTTAAGTCTAAATATAAAAAACCAACGTCATCTTTGATACAGGCGGACCACATAATTGGAAATAGTATACAGGCCACATTACCCTCCAAATCTTTTTTTGGTGTGGCCCACTTGAATTACAGATAAAGATGATATTTCAGTCTTGGGCCTAACTTGGGGTGGCACCCTTACTGGTTAGAATGGATTTCATGTAAATATTGAAGTGGGGCCAACCTCAACTTGTCATACATAATATCGGTACGGTTCGATTGAAAACGGTTTATAATTTTTACAAACTGACAACGAAGTGACACTCTCAATTTTTTATATTAAAAAACCGACCTGACCCAAAATAGATTGGAAAACCGACCGAAATTGATCAGTTCGGTCCAGCTCGATCGGTTTTATCGGTTCAGTCCTATGGCCAACATGATTAGAGCTGGATATCGTATCTCAGCACGTGCGGCGAGATCAGGCATGAGGGGATCCATTTTAGGCATTATTTTGTGGAGCCCACATTCATGGAATGTTTGTGCCCTTGAGATTGGTGGAAAAATATTAGCCCTTGATGTGCAGTTTGAATTCTTTAATATCCAACTATCTGATGATGAGAATCGGCCCATCGACAGTCGGACGCACGAAACGAGAAGTGAGGGGGAGTGGATTAGATGCGACCGCTGTCTCATTCAAGACGGTGTGGCCCTTACCGTGGGCCCCACCTTGATGACCATACCTTGGCACTGAGCGATTGTGGGTCCCCCTGATGTGTACAATCAGATCCACCCGGTCCATTAGGCATGCGCTTAGATATGTTAGATCATGAAACCAAAAATCAGGCATCAGAAACTCAGGTGGGCCTCCTCACTAGAGGGGGCAGTTAGGGAGGGACGCGGAATGAATAATCCTTCCAGATTTATTAAGGAGCCCAACGAGTTGTGTACACCATGCAATCCATGAAGCTGATGCTCTCCACGAGTGTGAAGGGATGTACCAAAATTCATGTCATTTGAAGCTCAGGTGGGCCACATCAGGTGAGTTAGGTGTTTTAAGCATGATTTGATATTGTTCATGTCATTTGAAGCTCAGGTGGGCCACATAAGGCTGACAATGGCCAGGCCGTTCTCTAAAATCAAATTTTACAATAAGCCTCCCTTAAATACCGGGCTCGCTAGACTTATGTAGCAGGTAGGGTGGACGCGGGTGAGCGTTCCCATAATGTAATTGTTTTATCCACGTCCTTCCACTTTTCCCAGCTCATTTTAAGGCCGGAGACAAAACTGAGCCAGAAACAAAGCTTAAGCGGACCAAACCACGTGAAAAAGTGAGGAGAATGATGTACACGGTTGATACCTTCTTAGGGCCCACCGTGACGTTTATTCTGAATGAATGGAAAACACAAATATTAGTTTGATCCAAAACTTCTATGCTTTAAAAAATTTCGTACATTAATTGTTCAATCCTCACTGTTTCTTGTGGTGTGGTCCACTTGAGCTTTGTATCTGTCTCATTTTTGGCTTCCACGCACCACCACAACTCGTGGTAGTACTCCCCATCACATGACACTTCCACATTTTGCCTCTATTTTTTCATCCATCCGTCGGCCACAATTGGCCACATAATAAGCGGTTACAATCTCCAGGGCTGCAGCAATCAGATCAACGGTTCTGATAAGACGCATGCATCGGACCGTTGGATATCACCGATGACATCATTTCCACTTCTATTATTCAAACAAAATAAAATCAAGTTTTCACAAAACATAAATTAATGCAAGAAATAAATAAATGATAATATTCAACGGTGCATAAAGAGTTCCACACAACACGGAATCCCTCTGTACATTTCCCCCACTTTTCAAAACTCGAATGTGCGCAGGGATTCCCGCCGAGGGAAGTTCCACACAAATCAAGCAAGCCTCTACACGTGCGGTGCCTTTTCTCCCTCCCCCGCCGTGTGAACAGCCCCCTTCCACTCGCCGCTCTTGTCCAGCCCATACACGGGCGACGCCGCCTCACTCACCTGCTCCCGCACGTGACCGGCGGCCACAGCGCCACCGAAATTACTTATATTCCCAAAAATCAAAACAACAATGCCAGCCATGACAGCGCAGAAAGCGACGCCGAACGACGTCGCCACATTGCCGGGGAAGGCCGAAGCGACGGCGAACCCAGCGCACGTGCCCGCGGCCTTCACCCACACGTACCAGACCGAGAAGGAGCCCTCCCGACCAGGTGGCGCGCAGTCCAGCAGCAGCACGCGCCCGAACGCGTGCACCACGCCTGCACCCATGCTCTGCAGGAGCGCGAGGATTAGGATGTGGTGCTGGTGCCAGTTGCTCTTCCTGTAGAAGAAGCCCATGCCGGATGTAACGGCCGATATAAACAACCCGAATAGCTGCATGCGTAACGCGTCGGCACGTATGATCAGCTGTAACGGTTGGAGTATCGGGAGCGAAAACAGAGGGAAAAGGAAATAGATTAGCCATAGGCAGAGGAAAAAGACGGGTTTGACGCAAATCTCGCCGACGACGAAGAGCATGCCGGCCGTGAAAATGCACATCGTTGCAAAGGACGAGAACAAGACTCCGGCGACGCTCCCGGCCGCGTGCGGGTACTTGAATATGTGGACCGTGTGGGCCCATTTGGACGAAGTGGGCTCGCCCTCGTCCGGGGATGGGCCCGAACGGGACGCACCGAAGGCGTGGGAGGCCCCCACGAGCCACATGAGGCCGCTGAAGATTGAGACGACCCAGAGGCTGGTGAGCTTGTCGGAGTGCCGGAGCATGCGGTATGTGAACGCTGCAAAGATGGTGGATCCCACCGCGCCGGCTGCGGTGCCGTAGAGGGATAGCCAGCTGATGACGGCTCGGCGGGCCGGGAAGTCGAGCTTCCCGAGACGGGTGCCGGTGAAGCCGCGGACCATGAGGCCCAGGTGGCGGGTGTGGCCCGCGGCGGCGACGTTACTGGCTGCGACGATAGCAGCTGTGTATGGCGCGAAGAGCCACACCGATTTGAAGAATCCGGCGGGGAGGCAGAAGAGTGCGCCGATTACGGTGGCCCCGCCGGAGATGAGGCTTTGGCTGTGGCCGTGGTCGAGGTGGAAGGCGGCGGCGGCGAGGATTGGGCCGGAGAGGACTACCCCAGCAGCCCATGAAACAGAGGCCCAAATGAGGGGAGAGAAATTTGAATTTTTTACGCCTATGGAGGGATGAGTTACCGCTTCATACCTGCAATTATGCCCATTAATCTAATGTTAATTACTCAGATTACGTGGAGGATATATTTGTAAATTTGTAAAAGTTTGGGGTCATTGTAGGGAAATCTCTTGGGTAGGCCCACGGTTCTGAATGCTCGAGGATTGATCAGCACCTTGTATTTCACGTCACTTGCCAAAAATTGGACATTTCTAAAGCATAATTCTCAGAATTAGTGGACAGCTAAGGGCTTGTTCTATAAATAATCCTTAGGAATTGTTTTTTTGTTAGTCATGTGAAAGGGTCATGTCACGGAAAAAACAACTTCTCTTGTGAAGGTTTCAAGGGCGATCTTTGAATCCCCGCTATTTCCGGAGGTGTGCCTAGTTTGTTATTGGATCTACCTGCTTCTCTAGAGTTTGTCCGACTTTGGCAAGGATGAAAATTGTCGATAGATTTTTGTTTTTCAACTCCTTGTAAATGCGTGTAAATAATTTTTTTTGCACTAGAGCCAAGGAAAGAGTGAATTTCATGTGGGGCCCATTATGTTATATGTGGCTTATTCACACCGGCCATTCATTTTGTTGGTTGATTTTTGGGCATAAATCCAAAATTGAGGTAGATTCAAAGCTTAAGTGGACCATGCCACACAAAACAGTAGGTTGAATTCCTACTGCTAAAAGCCTTTGTGACCATGATTTCCTATGGTGTGTGCCACTAGATCTTTGGATCTGCTGCATTTTTGGCCTCATGCTTTAAAATTTTCAGGTAAAACAGATGGACAAAATGGACATGTCACATACATCATGATAGATCCCGTAAATTTAAATTGGCTTTTTGTGTATCGAGTTTCAATGTGGAAATAGCTTTCAAATGAAGGTAAATAACAATAACAGTAACAAGCTATTTATCAGTATTTACTAAGGAAATAAAAAATCAAACACCCCTAAGCATGTGTGTGCAATACAACTTTTATACACACCACACATTTGCCATCGCTGCATGTAGGCCTGACATCTAACCTATCATGAAAAAGACACCACTATGCTGCAAAAGCAAATGAACAACTCTAAAACACTTTGAAATTTTCTAATCCAACCATATGATGGCACATGTGTGGAAGTGTGTGGCTCTACACTGTGTAATTAACAAGCCTTCCATTTTATAAGTGCTTTCGACAACTCTGCAGAAGTGAAATGTCTGCCGGAGACGTGGGGTTAGGTGCATGTGACTTATCCATGCTGGTCATCCCTTTGCTAGCTCATTTTAGGACATGAGATAAAAAAGAGGAAGATCCAAAGCTGAAGTGGACCACACCACAAGAAACAATGGAAATTGAATGTCTACAGTTGAAAACTTGGAGGAGGGGAGGGGAGGGGAGGCAGAAGTTTTGGATCAAGCTGATATTTGTGCTTCCCTTTTCTGCTATAACCTGCAGCGGAGTGAGTCGTCTGGGCACAGCCCCTTTGAGCTAGCAACGGGGCAACAACCACTCACTCCACACACGGTGGCAACGGGCTACACGGGGAATCCATATCTGTGTGATCTTATGAATGGATTAGATGATAAATAAACATAAATATGGCCCAAGTTCGAAATGAAACAACTTTCCTTACTAGACCACTGTTTCCTGTGGTGTGGTCCACTTGAGCTCTAGATTGCTTATTTTCTGGGCTCATGCCCTAAAAAAGAACATTCTAAATGGACTCCCAAGAGTAGGACGGATCAAAGGATCTGAGTTATGGTTATTGGACGTGTGTCTGGACGTTCCCCCCCCCCCCCCCCCCCCCAACTTAGCTTTACATTGGATGACACCAATTGAACGGTTAGGATAGTCTTTTAGTCTGGTGTTTGGAATGTGACCCTTTCACAATTGGGACGACAGTTTGGACGGTATGGATTGAAGTGCATATGGTTCTGCTTATGACTATGGATTGTCATACTCTCTCAGGGTGAATGATACAACATTGAGGGTACGTCTGGTGGACCATCACGTGGCGTGCAATAAAGCAAATCAAGACGATCCAGATTTCAAATATGCGAGTTTGCTGTCCGATACATCATGACATGAATACCATCCCATGCAGCAAACATACAAGTGGGGCCCACGGTCACCCACTGTGGATGGACACCACAACGATCCAATGGCTCACAAATACAGAGCAATGGTTCAGAGAAAAGATCAAAGATTGAACGGCTGCGATATCTTTTTTTTTTTATCTCGGACATTTTTGGGTCGATTCCATCCATTCCGGGCCCAGTCTAGATCAATGGACCAAGAGCCCCATTTGTAAGTAGTTCACAATCTGATGCATCTTGATTTCAACGGCCATTATACAACGAAAAAGGAAAAGACGAAAGAAAGGAACTCACAATTTCATTTCCTGTGGTCTACAAGATAAGTTTCTATAGGAATAGTCCCACCCTTGAACAGGCTGCGGTGGACTATCCACCATCTGACTGATGATGAGTGGGAAAACGATGGGAAGAAGAACGGTCTGGATGAAGTGGGAACAAAGGCTGTAGATGTACCACAAAATGATCTCCAAGTTGGTGGGCGTCTCTTCGAGCCTCGCGAATGCCTTGTAAGCATTCTTAGGCCGTTGTATCTGCTCCCCGACGTTATGCACGTCGGGCGTTTCCAACTCCTTTAAGTCCTCCCCGTCCCCTTGTGGTTGTTCCAATACATCTCGAATATTGGTCGTTGATACTGCCATGGCCTACCCCGAGAAGTGAGAAAGGAAGAAAATTGCTTAGAATGGGATTAGAGACGATAATCAAGGATTAGTGCTTTAATAGAGAAGATGAGAAGGTGTTGATAGTGTTTGTGGTGTTTGTAGTGTTTGACAGTTGGAAGATGGGGACTGCATTCCATGAATGGTATAAGAGGTATTGAACGGTTGTGATGTGCTTAGCTGGCGTGACATTTTCGAGGGAATTCCGAAGCCTCGATGTTCTCATTCGGGTATATATTCGCATCAGTAGTACTATTTCTTGTCGAGGTCATTTTGTGGTGGGTATTTTTATTTCGGGTCGTTCTTTGATGAGGGCCCCACATGTGACACGGAACACGTGACGGAGTTGAGGGGGACTGCACACGTGTCACGGATCCAATGATCCACATATGCACGTTGAATCTGGAGCGTTGATTTTTTTAATTTTTTTTGTTTTTCTGATCGCCCGTTTTTCTGAAATCGGATTGCGTACTGAGTTACCCAGTACGCTCTTATCCACATATGCACTGTGAATGTATGTAGTTTATCCACGCTGTCCATCCGTTTTTCCATCTCATTTTAACCGTTGAGTTCAAAATTAAATCATATCCATAACTCAAGTGGACCATACCATAGGAAACAGTGGGAATAATGATTTCCACAGTTGAAACCTTCCTAGAGCCCACAATGACGTTTATTTTCCATTCAAGCTGCTCATAAGATCACACGCACATGGATGAAGGGTAAACACAAATATCAGCTTGATCCAAAACTTCTTTGGGGCCCAATAATTTTTCAACGGTAGATTTTCAATTCACACTGTTTCCTATGATGTGGTTCTCTTAAGTTTTGGATATACTTAATTTTTAACGGTAGATATTCAATAACTTTTAATTGAAGTCGAAGTTTAAAAATCCATCCTGTTGGAATACCTTCTCTAAAGAGCTATGATTCCAATTTTATCATCAATCCAATTATTTTGAATTTACTAAGAATTATTACTGCTTCTATCTCTCATGCATTCGAGGAAGCTCCGTGAAGAGAGTATAGAGAGCAAAGTGATCGATCCTGCATCAATGGCCCATGTAACAAGTTCACCAGCTTATTTTTCTTCATCATGAAATCTACGTGGTGGGATCCAACTGATGGACGGCTTGGATCTTTCATACGATTGATATAGTTGTAAATTCGATGGCATGTGCATGAGCTGCCTTATGCCCCTTCTTCATGGAGTGGCGTGCTTCTCCCAACGAGACTGAAGAGCCCATGAACGGCGATAAATCCGTAGAAATCAGCATAGGTCGTGCGTTTGGGAGATTTGATGCGTGTGGGAACCCTGCTCAACCATACTCAGGCACACGTGCAACATGAGTAATTTAGATTGAAAAACTCATAAGGCAACACATGTTCATATTATTTTTAATCCATTGCAAAGTTTTAAATCGAAGGCAATTTCTGTTAAATGTAAGATCAAACTGAAAAAACACACTACATCATTGGTATATAACTAACTAGATTTAGGCATATAGGAAGGATCATATTTATGCCAAACCATATTTGGTTGTTGTCTGGAGACTTCAATCTGTGAAGAAAATAGGGTGTTCGATTGGTCGACCACCCTCTAGTCGACCGATCGAACATGCCTGGAATAAACGACAGGTCTATGGACAATTTTGGTTGTTGTATGGAGACTTCAATCTGTGAATTAACGTAATCCAAATATCCAATCATATTATTCCTCCAAGGGACCCCTTTGCGATAATATCAAATTTCAATGATGAAAAACTTAAGATGAGATTGTATCTTATGCGATCAAATTGTGAGATGATTTTTTAATTCAGTTTTAGAGATGTAAATTCTTAATCCTGGGGGGTATTTGGGTTCGTTTGTATACAAATATGGTATACTACCACTTTATAAAATTTCTTTATATCATATTGTAAGGAAAGTATGTTAAACTATCTTATTCATTGATATACTTATAATTTGATCATTCAACTGTTCAGGTCAGCCATCATATATCCAGATCTCATGCTGATTAAGTGGTGGACTATTAGATTTGAGTCATTCAAGTCATCATCAAGTATGATCAAAATAACTTTAATAGTAGAAAAAAATTAATGGTTGAAAATATTTATAAAGCTGATTAAAACCTCTCAAATATAGGGTCACATGAAAAAACTTACTCAATGAGTTCTTGATCTAATCAGATCTATCCATAAACAAGATCCTAAGTAAACTCAATGTATTCTTTAGTGGCACAAGTAATAATCAATAAATCTTAATAGATGTACCTTGCATCATCCACTTTGAATGACCTTTAAACAACCTAATAGAGTAAATAAAAGTCATCCAGTCAAAATCAATAACCCCGCGTCGAAATGGACAGGTTCATCCCTATATCGCTTAACAGGTGCAGCGAAAAAGTTATGATGTGTGGCTGATATGGCTGCATCATTACTGATTTTTTAAAACCATGCACCCATTGAGCTTATCCACAATATGGGGGAAATCATAGTTATTATGATATGTGCGCATCAGGCCTTTTATTGCTCTCATTTAACTGGAAATAAATGGATACATGAATTTGATTTCGTGAACTCTAGCTTCTCCCCCTTTCACACCCACCACAAGCATCATTTCAGTCAAAATTTATTTGCTTCTTATCTTGATTCTGCTCAGTCCATTTGGACAGTTCACTTAATCCATCTGAACCATCTATTAAGTCCAGAACACATTTCATGGATTATTATGGAAAAATTCACTGATCAAGTGATCTATCCATCCTTTATGTTGCCTTACTTTCTATAGCCATCATTTTTCCAAGCGATGGATGGAATCGCTATGATCACCTAACAAAAGTGATTCTTCAGAAATATAAGCAATCCATTATGGGTCCATATTAAAGGCCATTGATCAATGGTTAATATTTGTTGGATTGGGGCAATGTTTATATGGCAGCCCATGAAACACGGGTTGGACTACCTAATGAACAATATTGATCAATGACGACCTTACTTGAATAGGATTCAGTTCTATAGGCTCCTACTTTTGTATCCTTGAGTCCTAAATAGACAGCCAACTAAGTCTTGTAGATGAATGAGAGCCGTATGTGTTAAAGCCCCTTGATGTACATTGATATGCCATTATTTAATGGCTTGATCTTTTAGAGAAACTGGTTGTTTAACATGGAGATGAATTGGATTGAATTAGACTGTCCAAGTGGACCAATGCAACTAGAAGCACTATAAGTTTTTTTTTTTATCTTTATTTTTTTATTTTTTTTAACACACACCACAAGAGTACTCGAACCCATGGCCTTAATGTTGAAACTTCAGGGTCTACCACTGAGCCATGAATAGGGACCTAGAAGCACTGTAATTTATAGTGCTATAAGAGCACTGAAGCATTTCTCCTTTATATATTTCTTAGTAGCTTAATTATATTTAGTATTTCTGTAAAAAAATGGATGACTTTTGCTAAATTGTGTTACATTTCAAGGGCTTGGTGCTTGCTGTTGTAATGATATTTACAAGTTTGGTGTTTTAGGTGCATGATACTAGTGACAACAACATTTTCAACATTCATAAAATATATATGTTTACTATGTTGAATCTACCCATATCCTTTGGTGGATAAATGATGCATAGTTATAAGCAAGTGACCAATTTCTTTTGAAATATATTAAATTATGGAAGGTCATTCTAAACAGGGTAGCTGTAGATGGTAGCCAAAATGGAAATGTCCATTTTCTTTCTTTCTGTGCCTCCTTTTAGGTTCTCACTGTGTTAGTTGTTAACAACAAATATCAGGCTGTATGCTTGTGCATCTGGTTTGGTTCAACATAGTAAACAGTACACCTCAACCCATGATGATCTGCTGTGAGCATGTAATACAATGCTCCAAAGTCCAAATATGTTTCTTACTATTATAAAATGGAAATGTCCATTTTCTTTCTTTCTGTCTCTCATTTTGGTTTCTCACTGTATTTGTTATTAACAACAAATATCAAGCTGTATGCTTGTGCATCTGGTTTGGTTCAACATAGTAAACAGTGCACCTCAACCCATGATGATCTGCTAGTGAGCATGTAATATAATGCTCCAAAGTCCAAATATATTTCTTACTATTATAAAATGGAAATGTTCATTTTCTTTCTTTCTATCTTTCCTTTTAGGTTCTCACTGTGTTAGTTGTTAACAACAAATATCAGGTTGTATGCTTGTGCATCTGGTTTGGTTTAACATAGTAAACACACGTGGAGTTGGGTACTACTAAACGACACTCGTACATTATGTTACGAGGTTTCAGGTTTATACAAAGAATGATAATATTTTACCTTTACAGGTTAAAGAAAGAAAGACAGAGAGGAAAACCCAAGAGTGACATAATCAACAATTGTTATTTATAATCCGACATACGAACACTTAGATCAAACTAAGTTGTATCATTTGTCACGTGGAGTTGGGTACTACTAGACGACACTCGTACATTATGTTACGAGGTTTCAGGTTTATACAAAGAATGATAATGTTAGTGAACTACTTTATTCCTCTGAAAACCAAGTAAGGACGTACGTAAAAATATCAAGTTATCGTACCAACTCGTAGTATACGTAAATACGAAATTAGAATTATTTTCTTCTCTACCTTCTTTGAAAAGTGCTTTAGAACGACCCTTCGTACAACCAAATGAACTTTCCAACCGCCGGGATCTATCTGATCGACTGCGATCACCGCTCGTCCAATTGGGAAGAAATGGACCGTCTGGTCCAAGTTGGCACTTCTGATGGGCCAGCTTTCCCTATTAGCTCAGTTACAGTGTCCAAGGTTGAGGAGGAAAAGAAAGGAACAAGGAAAGAGAAATGGAATAAAATAGAGGAAATGGAGGAAGGGTAGGAAAAAGGAGATATAATCCCACTATAATATAATGAAGAATGCAAGAGAATTACATGGTAAAACAGAAGAAAAGATGAGGCAAAGATGAAGAGGTTGAAAAGAGAGAGAGAGAGAGAGAGAGAATAAATCTAGGGTTAGACGCCCACCCCTCTCTTCCTAATTAAGACTAAATCAAATAAATACACATAGTGCTCAACCATATTGCTGAAAATGTTAAATAATACACTCACGCACCAAAATCTTCTTATTTCACTTATTTCTCTTCACAATGTTAAAGAATGTTCAATTTGTTTTAACATTCCTTAGACTATAATGCCCCTGTTCAATTATGGATGAGAGTGTAATTAATTTGGACTAGAGGATATTTTGATATTTTCTTATGAAACCTTCTTGATATATGATAATTCCTTATTTTACTGGTGGTGTCTTATTTTGCTCCTGCTGCTGTAATAATGGCGATGATGATGATGATAGTAGTAGTAGTAGTAGTAGTGATGCTGATAATAATAATAATTGTAATTGTAATAATAATAATGATAATGATAATGATAGTGTTTTTCCTACCCATGTGTATGTATCAATTGACTTTTAAGTTTTGGCTTTTCTTCTCGGGTACTATGGTCTGCCGCTAAACTTAATTCGAGATATCTATGAGACATTCCGTAACTTTAAACTTCATGTTGCTAATTATAATCGGTATCGGAAAATCACTTTAAATATGAATGAGCGTTTCCAAGATGCAACGCCTGAAGAGCTCGATGCATGAGTCATCTACCTATGCTACATGCGCACTAGCATGTTTGACCTTAGTAATCAGCTTTGAAGCCAACTGAAAAACTACTGAGCGTGCTAGTGTGCAACGACTTTTCAATCATTGCTTACTTCTTCAAAACAACTATAAATTTAGGCACGCTGGCGTGCTCATACGTTTTAAAGCTTCAAAACGACTATAAATTCAGGCTTTAGTGCGCTGTAGTTTTTCAGATGCCTAGCCCTGAATAGCCTGTTGTGCGCTAGGGCATTGGAGTCTCTTTTTATTTCCTTCTTTCCTTTTGGTTTCCCTCCTATAAATATCATAAAATAAATTTGTTGCAAATGCAAAGTTGATGCAACATACATTCTTTGTCATGAGGAGATGGAAAACGCAAAAAAGCTGCTCCGTAGACACCTTTTTACATGTGCATTGTCTGCGGTCATGGTTGGAGTGGCAATATACTTGCCCAACTTGCAGAACTTTAGTTGTTCCCTCTGAAAATGGGACAGCTCCAACTGGCAGAGATTTAGTTGTTCCCTCTGAAAATGGGATAGCTTCAACTGGTGGGCGACATGGAGTGCAACCTGAGATTTGTCCAAACGGTAAGCCCTTGGATACTTGAACAGATTCTGATGGCCCTTTCGTGTTTCTTGGCTTTGCCATGCACTATGTTGTTCTTGACTGCTAGCGGTCTTGTTGTAGCTGAAATTCGAGGATGTGCTTCTTTGAATGATTATTGCTGTAGTAAATTTAAAAGATTACACCTTGACATGTTTTCTCTAATGATTTTGCTGTGAGCAGGATTAGGTATCACTGGAACATCTGAGCAGAGTCCTGAAGGTAATGCTGTGGATGATGATAAGCAAGCACTAAGCCAGGCTCCAAGTTGCTGCTGCTGCTGCATCAGTATATGAGAAGTCATTTGTTTATCCGTATGCAAATGCATTTTTATGGTATGTCGCTTCTTTCTCATACATATGAGAATATTAACAAGTTGACTGGCATTCATCCTGTGAGTCCTCTTGAGAATAAAGATATCATATCCCAAGAAAAAAAGAAAAAGAAAAATAGAATGTAGACAGCTTGATTGCTAGTAGTTGTGGCATGGGTAGCAATGTGACTGAGATGGAGAGTCGTTTCTCTCTTACGCTTTGATGTTTGCTTGGAATCGAGTCAGGAATCCATTATGGTTGTGCTGTAATCTTTGTATATGAGAAGTCATTTGTTTATCCATCTGCAAATGCATTTTTATGATATGTCGCTTCTTTCTCGTACATCTATGAATATTAACAAGTTGATAGCATTCATCTTGTGAGTTCTCTTGAGAGTAAAGATATCCTATCCCAAGAAAAAAGAAAAAGAAAAATAGGATGTAGACAGCTTGATTGCTAGTAGTTGGGAATTCGTTATGGTTGTGCTGTAATCTTTGTATGCTCGTATGGGTGAGGAATTTTGCGGTGTTGTTGTCTGTGGAAAGTGTAGAGATTCAATGTTTCCAATAGCTTTTGGGAGAAGACAAGGTACAAACATGGAAGATGTGTCATATTGTTTGATTTTCGGCGTACTTCTCCTTTCTTTGGTTTAGTACACAAAACTAAACTGTTAGTCATATTTCAATGTTAGCCACCCTCCATGTTGGGATTCGATGCCAGGACCTCAGAGTTGAGAGGTGGTTATCTCCACTCATTCTACCAATGTCCCAAAGGTGCGGGTGTTTCATGATCTGCACGCCATAATAATTATATTTTTTTAAATGAGGTATGCCATATGGTTTGTGGGGCCCACTTCAACTATGCATCTGATCCACCCCGGGTTCTAACCCTTATGTTCACTGTAGAAACAAAAAATCAGGCTGATCCAAAAATTAGGTGGATCAGAACGTAGGGAAGAATGTAAAATCATGTCTAAGATCTCCAAATTCACATGGTGTGGTCCGCCTGGATTTCATAACGGCCTGGTTTTGTGTCCCTTCGTCCTAGTGGGGATCATCTGATAAATGAATTACATGGCAATTGGCATATACACAATAGGTGGTGTCCGACAATTTGGGGAAGGTTTTATTGGTTGTTCATTCCCTCCAAATAGTTACTTATGGTGTGGCCCACCTGAATTTCCATTTGGCCTCATTTTTGTCCTCATATTCTAACATAGAAGATCATATCTAATGTACGTAGTGGATCTGATGTATAGTTTACGTGGGCCACGGTAGAAATGTGGGGTCCTTGCAAGCTACTATTAGTTATTTTAAAAAAAATAAAAAAAAGCATCATTGCATTAGGAGCTATATGAAGCACCAGTGGTCTATTGGTGGAATGGAACCTACCACGTCCCATATCACAGGAAACAGTCTTGAATAAATCGCCACCATTAAAATATTCATGGGGCTACCGGAATGTTTATCTGCCATTAAACCTGTTGAGAAGTTCACAAATAACTGGATGAAGAGACGACACGAATATCAGATTGATTCAAAACTTTTGTGCCCACGAGAAGATTTTAATGGTCGATCACCTTTTTTTTTTTTGTGGTCCACCTAAGATTTGGATTTGCTTCAATTTTTTTTGGATCATGCCCTAAAATGAGTTTTCAAAACGGATAGATGGCATGGATATAAGGCAGAGACATCACAGTGAGCCCCACAGTTAGGGATCCGCCCAAACCGCGCCCCAATTCCCATGTACAGGCGGCGTGCCTGCTCCTATCACGTGTGCCTGGCTGGCATTTGAGTGGAAGATCCCAACTGTCCATCAATTGTTCTTAGCCACACGTTTGTTTCATGTATGGTGGCCCACATGATAAGTGAACTGTCATGATTATTGTTCAAGTGGAAATACACACTATGACCCACGTGATGGACGGTTGGTATCTCACACACGTGGCAGCATGTACAGTTGCTGGGAAAGCTACACGTGTGGAATCAGCAAAAACTCCAATATTACAAGAGGAGCTAAGCCACCACTGCCTGTACCCGTGTGGAACCCTTTACACGTGAACCCATGTCCTAACAGTTTTACCATGCCTCTCTCTCTCTCCATTGTTGCAACCAACTCCGCTACTTACAAATTATCGCCGATTCAAGCAAACTTACGAACATCTTATGTGCACAATTAACAACGCCCAACTACACCAAAAATCATTTAAGAAAATGAAGAAAACTAAATTAAAGAAAAAGGCACCAATACACAACTACAAAACACAAGACATAAGATTTATGTGGTTCCCTATAGCGGACTATATCCATGGGCAAAGCAGCAAACAAATGAATACATTATCTTTTGAAAGAAATTATAACTTAGTGTGGAGAAAATAAACACTCACTGATCCAATATCTAATGACATACATGCCGAATCATTTCTCTTTTCATCATCAATGCCACCATAAACGACCCCACAATCCTCTTTCATGTTGTCGTCGCTGTCATTGGAAAGTACCTTATCTACCATCAAGGAACGTACATGTGACTTCTATGATTGGAATGAATGAAAGAGATTTCTCATAGAAATCTCTAACTTCAGAAATCCCACCCTAAAAAAATCATACTTCTTTGCTTTCTCTACTCCCTTTTCCCCTCTTTCTCACATGAGAAAACCTTTCACCAATGCGTTTCAACCCTTTAGCTTTCTATAACTTGCCTTTATGGCCCCTTCTCAATAATAAAATATCTAAAATACAATACGAAGATGTACACATGCATAAACATATACCTCGTAACAATACAAATGATAAGACGCTAAAGATGGCTAAACATGTGACACATGATTTTGATATCATACACATATACTAACAATCTCTAACTTAATAGTAAAATTGCATCCTTTCCTTGCCAAATCACCACAATGACATTGCCTTCTGTTGGGAAGATTAACCTGCAGAGAGAAATAATTATAATGATCAAGCAACGATCAACACACGTAAGAAGGCAATCCAATTTTACATATAAAATAAACTCCTTAGGGGTAAAAAAACTTCAGCACAAAGCGATCATTATGAATCAGAAGTTACAAGAGATTACATAAGAACACTCACTAAGATCAAGCCCCACAAGAGAAATCCAAGCTCTCCAAGCTCTTTCTCTCACCTTAGAACTCTCTCAATCCCTTTAGGATAACCGGTTCCAATGGCAATTCCCTAATTTTGCATTATACCCCTTTAAATAGGAAACAATCGGAATTAGAAACATACTTACGTAAAACCACACGAACCTAGTGCAAACTAACATACGATTAGTCGCCCGGTCAAACGCCCAAAACCAACTTTGGTCGTTTGAACCCCTCAAAAAATGTCCAGAGAGCTCCCCACGCAAAATCCGCGGTGGTCAGTTGATCGACCAGCCTCGTCGATTGCCCGACCGCCTTAAGATTTGAGTCACCTAATTCTAATAATCTCCACCATGACGATAATCTTCATGTTGCACCTTGTCATACTTAATCACTCATCCTTCATCTATACTTCATCTCCATCATAGCTCTCCCAGCTTCTTGTGCCTCCACTAACTTTATTCCTGCACCTCCACATCCTCTGCCGTTCTCATGTAGCCCTTACGCACTTGCCACATACAAGTAACCGTGGATTCTGCTACAACTGTCGTAGCTCCATTATGAAAAGTGCTCTCGATCAACTTGCAAAGATGGGCACACATCCGTGCCTTCATTATCACGAGTGCCCCCTTTGTCACTTTACAAACCCTACTGCAATTGATGAACTTGATTGAGATATTGGCTTACTGATCCATCTTCCACTTTTCTTCTATTATAGTTTTAGGTCGCTTTCCATGTTTTTCTTTCATAAAATATTTTTCTATGTTGAATCTCATGTTAGATGCTATTGAAAACCTCGTCTCAAATTTTATCTACCTCCCAATGTACTCTTAGATACCACTTGTTGGGAAAATCAGCTCGTGAAAGCGATAAATCAAACGAGATAATCACAATGGTCAAGCAACAATCAACGCATGCAAGAAAGCAATCCAATTTTACATGGAAAACCCCTTACAGGTAAAAAACCACGGTACAAAGTGATCACTATGAATCAGAAGTTACAAGAGTTTACAGAAGAACACTCACCAAGATCAAGCCCCACAAGAGAAACCTAAGCTCTCCAAGGTCTTTCTCTCACCCTAGAACTCTCTCAATCCCTCTAGGATACCCGACTCCAATGGCAATTCCCTAATTCTGCATTACACCTCTTTAAATAGGAAACAATCGAAATTAGAAATAAACTTACGCAAAATCGTGTAAACTTAGTGCAAATCGACATACGACCGGTTGCCCAAACCCCTAAAAAATATCCAGAGAGTTCTCCATGTAAAATCCACGGTGGTTAGTCAATCAACCAGTCCCATTGATTAGTATAGATTTGAGTTACCCGATTCCAACACCTTCAAGCTTAGAGAAGTTAGGCTCCACTACAACTTCTCTACTCAATTGTCTTCCCAAGTATATTCAACATGTAACAAAATGATTTTATGGCCTTTGGTAATTC
The DNA here is from genome assembly GCA_003013855.2 of Liriodendron chinense. Classification (NCBI taxonomy): domain Eukaryota; kingdom Viridiplantae; phylum Streptophyta; class Magnoliopsida; order Magnoliales; family Magnoliaceae; genus Liriodendron; species Liriodendron chinense. The sequence goes on along the minus strand of PVNU02000637.1, from coordinate 2,950,135 downwards.
AACTAAATTCCATGTTTGTTTCTTTCTAAAAGAAAGCATATCTTGACGAGTCCGGACAGTTCCACTTAGTTCAGATTAGATAAGTCTTTGACCTTATCTGAGCCGAGAATCTCTCCTACCATCACAGGGCATGTCTAGAGCTGCACACAAGCCAAGCTAGCTCGAAAAGCTCGCTCGGCTCGACTTGTTTAAGCTTGGCTTGGCTTGGCTTGGCTTGGCTTATAGGCCAGTTCAATCAAGCTCAAGCTCGATTTTGAAAGCTCGTTTAAAAACAAGTCAAACTCGAGTACGAGCGAGCTTGGCTTGAAGCTCGAAGCTCGAATAAAGCTTGGCTCGGCTTGAGCTCGATATTTTTATAATATTATATATATTTATTAAAAAAAAACTAACCCTAAGACCCCACCCGATCCTTTTTTTTTTTCCCCCATTTTCACTCGACCCCACATAGCCCGCCGCGCCCCTGCCCGGTTGCCCCTCTCCCTCTTTTCGTCCCTCCATTTTTTTCAAATCTCTCTCTCTCTCTCTCTCTCTCTCTCTCTCTCTCTCTATAGTTTCTCTATTCTGGACTCCTCTCTCTACTCTCTCCGTTTTGGCTTCCTCCTCGCACCCACCTTTAAGCGAACAGCCGAGCATTGACCACTACTAGGTAGGCTTTTGCGTTTTTTTTTTTTTTTTTGTGATTTATTTTGTTTGCAATAGAAAATACCCTAATTTTGGGGGTTTTGGGTCAAAAGATTAGGGTCGGGTTAGCGGGTTAGGTTGAGCAGGTTAGTGGATTTAATTAAGGATGAAGGGGAAAAAAAAAAAGAGACAAAGCTTAGCTTGGCTTGGCTTGGCTTGGCTTGGCTTGGCTCGATAAAGCTTGATCGGCTTGGTTCGAACAAAGCTCGATCAGCTCGACCAACAAGTCAAGTTCAAGCGGCTATTATGAGCTTGATGCTCAAGCCAAGCCAAGCTCAAGCTCAGTGGGCCACTGACCAAGCAAAGCCAAGGTCAAGCTCAGTGGGCCACTGATCAAGCCAAGCTCAAGCTTTGTCAAGCTCGGCTTGTGTGCAGCTCTAGGCATGTCTCGTGTATGTTCATGACTCTCCAAGTAATGTATAAATCACCCCTGACACTTAATGCCTATCATAACCCTATAAATAGAGACCCCTCCTGCATAACAAGGGACATAATCTCTACCTGAAAGAAACCTATGCATCTTCTACCCTCTCACCATCTACCTGACTTAGGCATTAAAGAGTCTCCAACAAGATATCGGCACCTCCCCCTCCTCTATTTTGTCTCTTGCAGGATCGGCGACCTCAGGAACGCTACCAGCTTGCTCCAACGATGGAAGACTAGCGGAAAGGACGATAATAGCAATATTAGTTATTAACCCATATGTAGGGGTGTCAATGGGCCGGCCTCAGGCCTAAAAATTACAATTTAACCCGAGGCCAGCCCGATGGCCCAACTTGAAACAGTTCAAAACCCGGGCCGAGACCTACCAAGGCTCGGGCCCGTTAACAACCCTACACATATGGGAGCGGATAAGGTGTTACCTGGGTAACAGCTTAGTGGGTGTTACCATTAACGTGGGGCTCACCTTGATGATGTATTGTATATCCGACATGTTAATAATGTCAAGATGAACTAGACGAAGGGAAAATACAAAGATAATATTGATAGAAAAATTTTGTGGTTCACAAAAAGCTTTTAATGGTCATTCATCATTGTTTCTTGTCGTATAATCCACATGAGATTTAGATCTTCTTAAGGTTTGTTATAGCATCCTAAATTTAGATGGTAAAGCAGATCGATGGTGTGGATATACAAAAAATACATCAAGGTGGGTTCTGCACGGTTAGGGGTAATACCTTGGTAACACCCACTAAGGTGTTACCTGGGTACTAGGGCTGTCAACGGGTCAGATTTGGAGCGGATAGTAGCTGATCCGAATCCGATCCGATTTGTGATCTGGGTGATCCGTATCCGACCCGAAATCCGACGGATCTCTAAACATTTATCCGAAATCCGACCCGACAGAGATTCAGCCGATCCGACTCTGATCCGACCCGATCCGTCCATCCCCCATGGGCCCTACTGAACTGATGGTCTGAATCATAGTCATTTTGTGCATCGTGAACGGCAGGTTTGCTGTTGAAACGCTGATGTCGAAACGCCTAAGCTAGCTGTGGTTACAAAAAAAAAAAAAAAAAAAAACAGAAAAATAAACGAAGAAGAAGACATACCTGCTGTTGAAACGGATAGCGTCTTCCAGCTGGGTGGGTCCATCTTGTGACTGACCTGTGTGGGTGCGTTGCGCAAGGTTTGCTGTTGGTGGACGCCTCTCTCTCTCTCTCTCTCTCTTGTTCTCTCATTGCGACAGTAGCTGGGTTTTCTTTTTATTTTTTTATTTTAAATCTCTTTTTATATGTAACCGGATCATTATCGGATCGGAGCGGGGTCGCTCCGAATCCGACCCGATTAATAAACGGATCACAAATTTTGATCCGTATCTAATCCGTTGATCCGATTAATGATCCAAATCCGGTTAAATCGGATCGGATACGGATCGGATACGGATTAAGATCCGTGCCATTGACAGCCCTACTGAGTACCAGCTAATCCGCCCTCTCAATAGGATTTTTACTGCAATAGCCCTATGGTGTGGTTTTATTTACTAAAAGTCCAATTTCTCGTCCGGCTCATCCTTTTTGGCCTTTTGACGAGAAATTGAAATTTTTACAGTCTGAATGCCCCTCTGACCACCATGTGCTCAGAGGGAATCCACCGTGCCCAGGGGTTGGAGGGGCATTTTCGACCATAAATTTTCAATTTCTCGTTAAAAGGCAAAAAAGGATGAATTAGACGAGAAATTGGACTTTTAGTAACAATAGCTACACCTAAGGGCTATTGCAGTAAAAATCCCGTAGAATACGTCCTTGTTCATTTTCATTCGACGACTACCCCTAGACGAACCGGCCTACATTTCGAAGCAAAAAAAAAAGGTCTCTCCCTGCGGAAGCGTGAAACCCTCGACAGGTACGAAAATCACCTCGTCCTTTCATGATAATCTGAAAATTCCTCTTCAAATCGTTTCGAAGCTTTCGATTTCTAAGGCATATAATCCGTCTCTTCTCGTTGCTTCCGAAAAATCGCACGATTTTCCATCTTATATTCCCATCCATTTCATCTCTCTCCCTCTCTCTCCCTCTCTCTCCCTCTAAACGAAATTCGATTTATCGTATTTTGATTCTGTTCATAGTTTGATTCTGTATAGGATAAATGCAACTAGATCAAGGAAGAAACTAATTGCAATGAAGTTCAGCATACCAGATTGAAAGTTCTAATCACACAAGAGAAAAGATGCAATGACTGTGAGCAAGCTCAACAGTCCTCCGGTCTTATACTAGAGATCACCAATTCCCTCCCTCAACACACTACCGTAGAGAAACAAGAGAACTTTGCTCAAAGAAAATATCATTCAATCGTGTCTTATTCCAAATGGCCTATGCCTTATTTATAACGAGTGTTTACAAGGTTTCCTCGTTGAGAAAATCTCTAACACAATCTAAGGAATCTAAAAATAAAATTACTTGCTAGTTAAGATCTCTAAAGTAAGAAGATCCCTTAAATATGAAAAATCTAACATTTAAATATGAAATAAAGGAAATGGGCCTTTTCTTGTGCACATGTGTGGAGTGGGCTTATGTGGGATTTGGAGTGATTGTGTCAAGGATTTTGTAATTGGGGAGGTATTTGATACTCTGGCTGCATATGGTGCTTGATATGCAGGCAGTTAGAAATGGCCCACATGGTATGTGTTAAATCAATTTACACCGACTAAATTGTGGAATTCTAAGTTTCCTTCCAAAAATCAGACTGGTTTAACAATCCGAACCTCTGATTCGTGGACACTTGTTTGTTGAAATGAGATCATTGGATATTTCTCATTTTTAACTGCCTAATAAATGTCCACTAATCTTATGGCCAGATTATTGAATAACCGTAACTTTTGGTTCATGACACATATAAGCTGGTACAAATTATTTGGATGAGTTCGTTTAAATTACTCGTATGCATACATGTAAAGTTTTGGTAATTTGGAAGTGCGTGCTTATCATCCACCATGCTCTGCTATAGAATCAAAGTTTATTCTCTTTGTAATTTGAAACAATGGGTGGAACAGGTGCAGTTCCGACCCAAATCACGAGTGGCGCGGTTTTAGAACCAGAAACACCACTGCTTGTGATTTGGTGTGTAAAATTTTTTTCTTCTTAATTTTTTAAATTCCAAATTGGGAAACATGTGGTCGCCAAACAGTTCTTTTCCTCTTAGGATCAGAAGTTTAGTTGTGGAGTGGGCTTCCAACGAAGATATGTTTAAGGGCTGTAACCTTTTGTTTCTTGGTGTCTAGTTTGGGTCGTTCTCTCAGCGGTCTGGATTTTTTTTGTACTTTCTCCGTTCTGCTTAATATATTCTACTTGCCTTTCAAAAAAAAAAAAAATCCAGCATGAAAAAATTGGTGACCCACTCAAATTGGGATTTGAGCAGATGTGCAAATGTGTCCTAATATAATTTTAAGGGGCCCAGGGAAGTGGTGGTGACTCTTCAAACATACAAATGGCATAGTTGCATGAAGATCCAGACTGTCAATTGCTCACCCAACTGTGGATGGAGCATAATTGAAAATTGCACTGAGAAGATGATATTGACCATCTGATTTTTCCCTATAAATTTGGACTGCTAACTATTTTACTTTTAACTATCCATTTGATAGCCGTTGATTGGATGGTTAAGCTTGCTTCATCAATGTGCTTTTAGAAGTATGATTCCACAATGGGACCGAATATTTGGATTGTTTGGATAGCTTTACATCAGTGCCACATGTGAGGAGAATGAGTCAGCACTGTCTTTTAAACAGGGCAAAACTAACACAGAAGTCTTACCCTAATGTAAGGTTTAGTTTGTGAATGAATCTGCAATTTGGTTATTAAAATGGAAAAGAAAAAAAAAAAGAAGAATCTGGAATTTTAAAATTGGGTTGACTTCTGCTTAGGTTAGAAGGGGAGTGTCTTTTCACATGCGAAAAGATTTTGTGCTCTCAGTGCAAACCGATAGTTGGTTTGCCTTCTGCAATATCTCCAAACATCCAATAATTGTGGGTGGGAATTTAACGTGAAAGTTTCAAAACGGACTTCTGGATATTCAAATTTTAAAGTGTTTATAGATTCCCACTGAATGCCTTTAAATGGTGGGAGATAATGTGTCAATGCGCACATCAACTCTCTCTACTTCCTGGGTGCGTTGAAGTTGTGCTCTTTTTACAGACATGAAGATTTTACCTTTTTCCTTGCTGTCTGATTGATCCTTTCTTGTGGGTTTTTTATTCATGTTGCTCTCTTTCATGGACTAGTGAATAGATTTCACAATGTATTTCATTTTAAGTTGAATATACATTAATTTATTCTATTTGTTTTTCGAACTTCTGTCTTGCAAAAGAAAAGAGAAGATTTAGTGGGAATAGATTTTGCTTGTATTCAGATGTGGTTTTGGCATTGTTCTGTTATTCAACTTGAGTATGTGTTTCAACAGCTTTGAATGCAATGATGAAGCTCCAAACATACGCGGGGTTTAGCTTGGTGGGTGCAATCACCGTTATTTACCATGCATTCAGCAGTCGGGGCCAGTTCTACCCAGCCACAGTCTATCTATCAACCTCCAAGATTAATTTGGTGCTGCTTATGAACATGAGTTTAGTCATCATGTGCACTCTTTGGCAGTTAACCAAATCCCTGTTTCTTGGCTCTCTCCGAGAAGCCGAAGTTGAGAGGTTGAACGAACAGTCATGGCGGGAGGTTATGGAAATTGTTTTCACGCTCACAATATTCAGACAAGATTTTTCAGTCACATTTCTTGCGATGGTCGCAGCCCTTCTGTTGATTAAGGCCTGGCACTGGATGGCTCAGAAGAGGGTCGAGTACATTGAGACGACTCCTTCAGTTCCAACATTGTCCCATGTTCGGATTGTTTCGTTTATGGCGTTTCTTCTTGCCCTGGATTGTCTCATCTTCTATAGTTCTTTAAAGTATCTGATACAGACGCGGCGACCATCTGTTGCAATCTTCTTTGCCTTCGAGTAAGCTTTTTTTGCTTTTCTAGTTTCTAAAACAGCAATTTCTTGTAATGTAATGGACTACTGTTATCGCCACATGTTCTGGAAATAAATTTGAACAACCATTTTACAGTTGGACTGTTGTTGTTTATGACATTAAGTAAGCCTGCTTATGCTGTTAAAAAAAAGTAGGCCTGTGTATGAAATTCCAATCTGTCATCATTTCTTCTTCCCCAGCACTTCTACTCACTACCGTAGGCTTTGGAGTTTGGATGCATGTCATATGAAATGCATGGGTTATATCGGGATTGATCTATGTAACCTGGTACAAAGTCCAACAATGGAAACTTACACTTGGAAGACATGAGGTGATAAACAACCCTTAAGGAGTGAGAATAACCTTGTGTAGGCATACCATCCCACATCCAATGGCCTACTATCAAAACTCCATGATAGCCAAAGAACCAGTCTCTCCTAGGATGAAATATGAATGATCTAAATCTTTTGACGAGGTATAATCATCAAGAACACACATATATGTAAACCAATATGGAGCTTGCCAATTCCAAGCCCAATCAACCATGCACAAGAATTGGCTCAACCGCCTATTCAAGGTTTTAAATAATGGTATCGATCAACATATTGACTGGGCCAAAAAAAAATACCATACAGGGGTGTATTGGACCATAGCGGACGTTCCAGGCCTGTATTGGCCTTGCCGGTATTTTTTCTTTCCTAAAAAATTTTTTGAAAAATTATCAAGAAATTGGAAGAAAATGTAAAACACTAGAATCTATCCTTTTTTATAAAGAATATATTAACATGTATTCGATGGTGTATCAAACCATTCTTAGATAAGAATGTTGTCTGTCGGTTTGATCTGTTGAAAGTCAACCAAATAGGCCCTACTTGAACAGCACATCAATTGTGTTTTTATATATTAGGGCCCATTACATTGAAATATAACAGAAAGAAGGAAAAATGATCGTTTTCCCCTTCTATTTGTGCCAAAATGGTACATTCTGTTTCAATTCATCAAATATCACTTAAATCTTGTGTTTTGATCTTCAAAATAAGCCTAGATCTAGTATAAAAAGACCTTTTAAGCTTTCTCCATGGTTGAAATGAAGAAACAAATGAAAAAACTAGAGGAAAGTTTTTTTTTTTTTTCCTCCCTATATCGCATAACAAGGTGCCCGATAAAGTTACGATGTGGCTGCACGGCTATTACGGATCTTTTTTTGGAAAAAAATTGTTACAGGACCATTACAGTCTGTTATGGGGCCATTACGAGACTGTTACAGGGCCGTTACGGCCGTTTCGACCCCGTAACACATAACGGTTGTGACCATTACCGTTACCTAACTGATTTTGAATACCTTGGCTCCCAAGGTCTCTATACCACTTTTTAAGACAGCGGGAGTAGACTGAAGGTTGGATGATGATGCACAGCCATAAGATGTCTTACTTTCCTGATTAAGTTCCACATCAGAAAGCATGTTGGCTATTGGTTCCCTGGCCTCAGCAATAATTTATAACAAAAGAAAAGAAAAAATCATAATCCATAGGTGATTAGGATGTAAAACAGATGCTTCTTGTGTGGTTTTATTTTATTTATATAGAGAAATGCTCTAGTGCTCTCAGCGCTCTATAACTTATAGTGCTCCTAGTAGAAACAGTCCATTTGGACAATTCATTCAATCAATCTGAACCATCTATTAAGTCCAGAGCACATTCCATGGATTAGTATGGAAAAATTTCACTGATCGAGTGATCCATCCATCCTTGACGTGGCCCTATTTTATGTAGCCATCCTTTTTCCAACCGATGTATGGAATGGCTATGATCACCTAACAAAAGTGATTCTTCAGAATTATAAGCAATCCACGAGGGGTCCTAAGGACCCTGACAAATAGATGGATCAGTTTGTTGATTGGACCTATTTTTGTGTAAAAAACCTTGACCATCCATATTAAAGGCCATTGATCAATGGTTAATGTTTGTTGGATTGGTGCAATGTTGGCATGGCAGTCCATGAAACATGGGTTGGACCTAATGAACAATGTTGATTGATGAATACCTTACTTGAACATGATCTGTTCTATAGGCTCGTACTTCTGTATCCTCAGTCCTAAATAGATAGGCAACTAAGTCTGGTGGATGAGGGCCACATTATCAGAGTGTGATTAACAGCCGCGATATCTTGAAGATCGAGGCAGTAGAGGACCGTTTTGGGTTGGTCGTGTGGTTGTCTGACAGACTTTCCTAAAAAAAGAGAAAAAAATGTATGGATGAATTGGATTGGATTAGACTGTCCAAGTGGACCAATGCAACTAGGAGCACTGGAGCATTTCTCATTTATATATTTCTTAGTATCTTAATTTTATTTAGTATTTCTGTCAGAAAAGGGTGACTTCTTCTAAATTGCGTTACATTTCGAGGGCTTGGTGTTTGCTGTTGTAATGATATTTACAAGTTTGGTGTTGCAGGTACATGATACTAGCGACAACCACATTGTCAACATTTGTAAAATATGTTTTCTATGTCAGTGATATGCTGATGGAAGGGCAGTGGGAGAGAAAGGCAGTCTACACGTTTTACTTGGAACTTGTTCGCGATCTACTCAACTTATCTATGTGTCTCTGCTTCTTCCTTTTGATATTCATGTAAGTCATCCATCCATTCAACTTCTTTTCTTCATTTGTGTGGAGTTAGGTAGACCAATAGATGTGGCTCTACCCATATCCTTTGGGGGATAAATGATGCATATTTATAACTGCCAAAACAGGGATGTATGGATAGGCAAGTGGCCAATTTCTTTTGAAATCTATCAAATTGTGGAAGGTCATTCTGAACAAGGTAGTTGTAGTCTTGTAGATGGTAGACAAAATGGAAATATACGCAAATATGCGCTTTTGATAAAAAAAAAAGAATGTCCTCTCTCTCTCTCTCTCTCTCTCTCTCTCTCTCTCTCTCTCTCCCCTTCCTTTTGGGTTCTCACTGTGTTAGCGGTAAACAACAAATATCAGGCTGTATGCTTTTCCATCTGGTTTGGTTCAACATAGTAAACGGTGCACCTCAACCCACGATATGCTCTGAGCATGTAATACGATGCTCTAAAGTCCAAATATGTTTCTTACTTTTATAAACACTTTAGTGAAATGAGGAGATTTTGGTTCGTGCCTGTGTCCATTTTCATAGTTCAGTAGCATGGTCTAGCACCATATGTATTTATGCTTTAATCTTAATAAAAGGAGAGATGGAAGAAACTCTTCAAGAAATCTTTCTGGCATGCGGATTGGCTCACTTGAAAGGTTGGCCGGCCCTAGATGGCTAGCTGACGATAGTGGTGAGCAGGTTAACCCTTCTGATGGACCGGCTGGTCCTAGTTGTCACTTCTGATGGGCAAGCTTGCCCTATTAACTTGGTTAGAGTGTCCAAGGTTGAGGAGGAAAAGAAAGGAACAAGGAAAGAGAGAGGAAAAGGAGAGGGAATAAACAAGAGGAAAGGGAGGAAGGATAGGAAAAATGGGATATAATCTCACTCTAATATCATGAAGAATGCAGGAGAATTACATGGTAAAAGAGAAGAAAAGAGGAGGCAAAGATGGAGAGGTTGAAGAAAGTGAGAGATAATAGAGCTAGGGTTATATTCCCACCCCCCTTCCTAATTAAGACTAAATCAAATCAACACATATAGTGCTCCACCATATTACTGAAAATGTTAAAGAATACACTCACACACCAAAATCTCCTTATTTCACTTATTTCTCTTCACAGTGTTAAAGAATGTTGAATTTGTTTTAACATTCCTTGGACTATAATGCCCCTGTTGAATAGTTAGAGAGAGCATGGTTATTGATGAGAGTGTAATTAATCTGGAAGCTGGAGGATATTTTGATATTTTCTTATGAAACCTTCTTGATATATGGTAATTCCTTATTTTACTGGTGGTGTCTTATTTTGCTCCTACTGCTGCTGTAATAATGATGATGATGATAGTAGTAGTAGTAGTAGTAGTAGTAGTAATAATAATATAATAGCAATAGTAGTAGTACTGTAGTAGTAGTAGTAGCAGTAGTAGTAAAAATAATAATGATAATGATAACAATAGTGTTTTTCATACCTATGTGTATGTATCAATTGACTTTTGAGTTTTGGCTTTTCTTCTCAGGTACTATGGTTTGCTGCTGAACTTAATTCGAGAGATCTATGAGACATTCCGTAACTTTAAAGTTCGTGTTGCTGATTATATTCGGTATCGGAAAATCACTTCAAATATGAATGAGCGTTTCCAAGAGGCAACGCCTGAAGAGCTCGACGCGTGAGTCATCTACCTGTGCTACATGTCTCTTTTTATTTCCTTCTTTCCTTTTGGTTTCTCTCCTATATTAAATCTCATAAAATAAAACTGTTGCGTATGCAGAGGTGATGCAACATGCATTATTTGTCGTGAGGAGATGGTCAAAGCGAAAAAGCTGCTCTGCGGACACCTTTTCCATGTGCATTGTCTGCGGTCATGGTTGGAGCGGCAACATACTTGCCCAACTTGCAGAGCTTTAGTTGTTCCCTCTGAAAATGGGACAGCTCCAACTGGTGGGCAACATGGAGTGCAACCTGAGATTCGTCCTCACGGTAAAGCTTCCGAATGCTTGAACAGATGCTGATGGCCCTTTTGTGTTTCTTGGCTTTGCCATGCACTATGTTGTTCTTGACAGCTGCGGTCTTGTTGTAGCTGAAATTTGAGGATGCTTCTTTGAATGATTATTGCAGAAGTAAATCGAAGATTACACCGTGACATGTTTTCTCTAATGATTTTGCTGTGAGCAGGGTCAGGTATCACTGGAACATCTGCACAGAGTCCTGAAGGTAATGCCGTGGATGATGGTATGAACCATCACCAAACCCGGCTCCAAGCCGCTGCCGCTGCTGCTTCAGTATATGAGAAGTCATTTGTTTATCCGTCTGCAAATGCGTTTTTATGGTATGTGGCTTCTGTCTCGTACATATGAGAATATTACCAAGTTAATAGCATTCATCCTGCGAGTTCTCTTGAGAGTTGAGAAATCCCAAGAAAAAAGAAGTTTTTAGGATGTAGACAGGTTGATTGCTAGTAGTTGTGGCATGGGTAGCGACATGACTGAGATAGAGAGTCGTTTCTCTCTTGCGATTTGATGCATGCTTGGAATTTGAGTTGGGAATTTGTGATGGTTTTGCTGCAATGTTTGTATACTCATATGGCGAGGAATCTTGCAGTGTTGCTGTCTGTGGAAAGTGTAGCGATTCAATGTTTCCAATAGCTTCTGAGAGAAAGGGTACCAACGTGGAAGCTGTGTCGTATTGTTCGATTTTCGTTGCATCTTATACTCAATAAAGAAATTCTGCAGTATTTTTGTCTTGGCATTTTGGGCAGCTATAGCTAGATTTATTTGGGATATCAGAGTCTCTGACTTTGAGTGCCTGTTTGGACCTTTTTTAATTCCACAAAAGGGGTTCTCCCACAACTAAATTGGTTAGACTCACTGAAAACCAATCCAATTGGCTTTGAGCGAGCGAGATCTTTAGCACCTATTTCAACGTTGGGGATCAGACAAGATTTATGAAAGTGCATTCAAATGCACAACATGAATTGGGGTTTGGCTCAAAACCTTATTTAGGTGTCAAATGCAGACACCTTTTGTTTCTTCTGCGACATGATGTTTGTGCTTCTTATTTTCTCAATTGCTTTTGTGGGAAAAATTTCCACAGCTAAATGGTTATATTTTCTCTCTACCCACGCAGGACCCCAGCATATGCTTTGCTACCTCAGACTGGTATGCTGGCCTTCCATGGAGAGAACACAGATCCAACCATTGAAACAACCTCTGGACAATTGCAACAACATGGAGATAAAAGCGATCCAAAGATTTTAAACATGTTGGGTTCCCAATTGCAAGCTCGGGAAAGATTTCTCCAGCACCAGATTGAGGTAAAAGTGAATCTCTGTCAACCATCATGATTAAATCACAACCTTTGGATGCTTGTTGTTATGCTCTTCATATATGATTCCCAAGAAGCTTGTACCAAGCCAAAGTACCTACTGGTACCGATGTGATACTACCCTGCTACTGACATGATATAACCCCAAATTTCTTTTATATATATATATATATATATATATATATATATATATATATATATATATATATATATATTTTTTTTTTTTTCTTTTCTTTCATCATCACCACACCAGCATTCTTTCTTTCATCACCACACCAGAAGACATGATCCTGGGTCATCCCTCTAGGTGGGGCATGTGCTAACCAAGTCAACTCTCGAGTTGAGGCCAGTATCTTTCCACTTTGACACCCACAAATTGCAGTACCCAGATCCTCTTATCACCCCTTGCACTTCTTCTTTAATGAATGATACTTTCAGCTGCTAAACTCAAACGGGTTTTTTCATGTTATAATAGCCTGAATAGCTGAACTCCTTGCAGTGTTTCCTTAGTGCACCATGCCAATGTGGGACACGTGGGATCTGGGCTATTCATCGGTTGGAGCCTGCCATTAATGTGCCCAAGCCCAAAAGGTCAGGGTAGTCCACTTGGGAGATGGTAAAAAAGAGTAATCGTTGCATGTGTAGCATGCCAGACTAGCAGACTGGCCATATTTTGGCAAGGGAACACTAACGAAGGGCCTGCATGATGAATGGCATGGCTCTAGTACACCGTACCTTTGTTGGCATGTGTGAGGTGTCTGCAGATGCTTGACAGCAAGTAACATCTCACTTTCAACCATCCATCCTTTGCATCTCCATACCAAAATATAACTCTGCTTTACAAATAAAACTGTTCTCTCTTTCCAGTTTCACCAAAGCCAGCTGCAACTTCTGCAGCAGCAGACGGTGGAGGAATCGAAGGTTGCAGTCGGTGGGGATGCGTTCCCTGCCATGCCCGATGGCAAGGGAAAGACTGCAGCTGCTGGTGCCGCTTCTGCATCCGTTTCTGACTGTGGTCGTCATGGGGAGATTGAAGAGTCTGACACAAACTGAGAGATGTAACAAGATTAGGAGATTGATAAAGAGGTAGGGTATACTTAAAATGTTTTAGATGTAGGGTTTGTTTGGTTTCCCGTTGGGTATTGATATGCTGGTCTACCTTTACCACCTTCCGACAGTGGGACCATTGTGTGGCAGGTCTTCATTGCCATGTCGAAAATCTCGACGGAACGAAGCTGCTACACGAGGGTGGCACCCCACTGTAAGGTGGATGAAAACCAAGCTATTGACACCCTTTCGGAAACTAAAACACCCCCCCTGTTGAGGAGATGATGTTTTGGTCAGTTCCCACTGAATATACAGCTGCACATATGCCGCTCCAGATTTGAATGTGGTAGAGAATGGCTGAATGTTTTGGAGGGGGTTCTGCCCCTGTAACACCCAAACAGGTCCCCTCGAAGGTATCAAATGCAAGCCATTTTGATTTTAATTGTATTTTATGCATGTTGATGGATGATAATCCATGCATTTGCTTGTCCTTCAACTGCTTCTTTCAATCATTTCATATTGGTTATATTCAGAATTTTGGTGGAGGGGAGATTTTCTTCATAAGACTGATTTGATTCTCTGGCAGCGGTATGGCACTTGATACGCATGCACTTGGAAATTGCACATGTGGCATAATTAACTCAAATTAGATTGACTAAACTGTGGGGCCTGCAGTCACTACGTCAATCCCGAAATCGGATTGGTTGAACAATGCTAACCTCTCATCCATGGACGATTATTTGTTGAAATATGACCATTGGATATATTTTCATTTTGAGCTGTCCAATAAATGTATCAATAATCCGATTGCTAGATGATCAAATAATCTTTTTGGGTCATAATGCATCTAAACTGGGACCCATTAAATTTCTGGTATGCCACATGCAATTTCAATTGATTTCTAAGAGCATCCATATCATCCATCACCATTCTGGCAGATGAGTATGTAACTCTTTTCTCGAAAATGATACGTCAGGTGCCAGGATCATCTGGGCGGTGGGCCCATTGTTTCTAATTTGGGCTGACGAGATCCTGGGTGGTTGGCTGATCCCGTGGTCGGGTGGACCATCAGTTATTTTCCATCGTAAGGATTGAGTTTCATCATCCACCTAAAATAATGGGGCCTACTCATATTCATTTGGGTCCCAAAGTGTTCCAATCGTTTCATTAGTAGGCGGCGCTATATTGGTGGGCTGCTCTTATCTGGGCCTGTTTGTTTGATCATCTGACTGGTTTCACTTATTGGGATGTGACCACCCACCCACCCATGGTGGGGCCCACCATACATGAACCTGGATCCATATGGGGCTGGCACACGTTCAGAATATAAGAGCTGGGAAATGCTAATGTGGTCCATATGCCTACAAGATTCATGCATGGAAACCTTTCAACCGACAGGCCTGCCGGTTTGTTCTGGTCCAAAAATTACTGTTCTTATCAGGTGGGCCACACCGGCAAGCCTAAAGTGGACCATTGGCCAAAGTTGATCATTTGCCTACAGGCTGCTGATCAGTGGTTCCATGAACATATTGCTTCTCTGTTTGCAAATAAAGAAGACGAGTCTCACTTCGATGTGATGACTGATGAACAGTCGGATCGTTTGCTACGGGCACGGTTTGTATGGGCCAGCTGGGCTTGTGCGGGTTTTGCTCTGGATGACTCGGGCAGTCCAGTCTGTGAGAAACGTCTTATTGAGTCCTACTGGTTGATCCTTCTGCTTGAGAAAGCATCTGGACCGTTGTTGCTTTGGGCCTAGGCAATCTAGACCGTCGGTATCCCTCCATGCCCCTTCGTAGTTCATTTCGGACCAGCTGGCGAACCATTGATAGATGTATTGCCCGATCCCGGCCCCTTCCAACCATCCTTTGGGGAACATTTCCATGACACTGCTTCCTTTGGGCATGAACATCATGTTCGTTAGCTGGGCCCCATGTGCGGTTGCAAGGATGTCGGTATTCCTCATGATCTGTACCTACAAATCAAATAAATATATTTTTTTAAATGAGGTGTGCTCATGTGGTCTGTGGGGCCCATCTCAACCGTTCATCCGATCCACCCCGTCCATCGGGTTCTAACCCTCATACTCACTGTTGAAACCAAAAATCAGGCTGGTCAAAAAATTAGGTGGATCAGAACGCAGGGAAAGAGTGGTGTGGCCCGCCTGGATTTCATAACGGCTTGGTTTTGTGTGTCCTTTCATCCTAGTGGGGATCATCTGATGAATGGATTAGATGGCACATACACAATAGGTGGGTCCAACAATGTCGGGAAGGTTTTATTGCTTGTTCATTCCCTTCAAACAGTTTCTTGTGGTATCGTCCGCATGAATTTCCATTTACATTGGCGCCCTTGCAAGGTACTGCTATTTCTTAAGAAAAAAGAGCATCTAAAACAACGTGAAGCACCAGTGGTCTAGTGGTAGAATAGTACCCTGCCACGGTACAGACCCGGGTTCGATTCCCGGCTGGTGCATTTCATTATTTTTGGAAGTTAATATTTTGTGGGGCCCAAAAATCACTGAGAAATCTCACCGTTCATCTGGAGGACCAACCCTCAACAGTTTTTTTTTCCCGTGAAATTGTCATCTCTAACTGAAGGTCTAGGAGTGTCCAATTAGTTGGCCTCACCATTGTAAGCCCAGCAGAATCAATGGTTGGGAAGCAATACCCACGTACAGACGCCGTGCCGCTCCTATCACGTGTGCCTGGCCGGCATTTGAGTGGAAGATCCCAACTGTCTATCAAGTGTTCTTCGCCACACGTTTGTTTCATGCATGGTGGCCCACATGATAAGTGAACTGTCTTGATTATTGTTCCGGTGGAAATACACACCATGACCCACATGATGGATGGTTCGTATCTCACACGTGTCAGCAAATACATTCGCTGGAAAAGCTACAAACGAGTGGAATCAGCAAAAACTCCAACATTAACAGAGGAGCTAAGCCACCACTGTCTGTACACGTGTGGAACCCTCTACACGTGAACCCATGTCCCAACATGCAGATGGCCATGCCATGCCATGCCATGATCGGTTGAGAAAGGTTACTACAGAACCAATAGATGATAAAGAAAAATCAGCCAACTTCCTCTTAGCCATTGTTTTAGCATCATATGGCCACTTTCTTAAGCAGACCCGCCTGTTTTTCGTGCAGAGGCATATACATGGTGGAGCCACCCAATGGGCGGCATGGATTACACACAGACACAGGTGCAAGGGAAACGTCCATGTCCAAAGAGACAGGTGCACTAGATCCAAGCTATCAAACAGATGGGCCCAACATGCAGATGCCCCTGACAAAAAAACAGGCCTGCTCATATCAGTTGAGCTTTAGGTTACAAAACCACTAGACGACTTAGAAAATACTAAGAGCCTGTTTCGTTGGCATCTGGAAACCTATTTCCAGCTTAAAATTTGGATTCCAGCAAAATCCAATTTTAACTAGTGTGTTTGGCAGCAAATTCCGGCCAAACAGGATTCCATCTGGAAACCTAAATTAGGTGTGGCGACCGTTTCTACGGAAGGAAAAAAAGAGGCAGAAGTGAGCATCATTCAATATTGACAATAATATACTTAGGGTGGTGCCACCTAGATGTATGTGTTGTACATCTGTATGCGTTTTATATCCACGCAGTCCATCCGTTTTGAGAGCTCAATTAAGGGCATTAGACCAAAAAAGATGCAGATCTAAATCTCAAGTGGACCACACCACAGGAAAACAGTGTTGATTGAATGCACACCATTAAAAACTTCTTAGGGCCCACTGTAATGTTTATTTGCCATCCAACCCAGCCATCTGTCTTGCAGGGCTGCCATAGGCCAGGGGTCAAGTTCTCAGGCAGATCTGAACCCCAAGTGGGTGGGTCATGCCGCAAAGAACTGTTGGATTACACAGTTTTCAACCAAACAGAATCTGGATTAACAGTTTTCAACCAAACAGCAAATTCCAGATGGAATCTGGGTTTCTAATTCAGTTTCTGCATTTTTGGATTCCAATACTAGAATTTAGTTTTTCTGTAGAATCTAGATTTTGCAACCAAACATCTCTCTCTCTCTCTCTCTCTCTCTCTCTCTCTCTCTCTCTCTCTCTCTCTATTCTTGCAGCCAACTCCGCTACACACAAATTGATCGCCGATTCAAGCAAACTTACATACATCTTGTGTGCACAATTGACAACCGCCCCCAATTGACAACCCCCCCCCCCCCCCGCCCCCCCCCCCCCCCCCAATCTCTCCATTCTTGCAGCCAACTCCGTCACTCACAAATTGATCGCTGATTCAAGCACACTTACGGACATCTTGTGTGCACAATTGACAACCCCCAATTACACCAAAAACCGTTCAACAAAATGAACGAAACTAAATTAGAGAAAAATGCACCAATACACAACTACAAAACACAAGACACAAGATTTATAGGATTCACTACAGTGGACTATATCTATGGGCAAAGTGGCAAACAAATGAATCCACTATCTTATGGAAGAAATTATACCTTAGCTTGGAGAAAGTAAACACTCACTAATCCAATATCCAATGACATACACAGAGCTGTATCTCTTTTCATCATCAGTGCGACCATAAACAGTCCCAAAATCCTTTTTCACGTCGTCATTGCTGCCATTGGAAAGCACCCGATCTACCATTAAGGAACATACATGTGACTTCTATGATTTGAATGAATGAAAGAGATTTCTCAGAGAAATCTCTAACTCTAGAAATCCTACGTTAAAAAAATCATATTTCTTTGCTTTCTCTACTCCCCTTTCCCCCTTTTCTCAAATGAGAAAACCTTTCACCAATGCATTTCAACCCTTTAGCCCTACATAACTTAGTCTTCATGCCCACTTCTCAAGAGTAAAATGTCTAAATTTTTCTCTGGACGTGTACACATACATAAAAATATACCCCATGACAATACAAATGATAAGACGCTAAAGATGGATAAACATGTGACATATGATTTTGATATCACCTACACATACTAATAATCTCTACCTTGATAGTAAAATTGCATCATTGCCTTGCCAAATCACTACAATCACGTTGCCTTCAAGCATAGAGAAGTTAGGCTCCACTACAACTTCTCTACTTGAATTGTCTTCCCAAGTACATCTGGCATGTAACGAACCATTTTATGGCCCTTGGGTAATTCAACTAAATTCAATGTTTGTTTCTTCCTGAAAGCAAGTATATCTTCTTTTATGGGCTTCATCTAATTTCCAAAACCATGTTTTAACGACTCTTCAAAAGAATCCAGTTCTTCATATTTGATGACTAAAGCCCTTAATGTGATAGGATCCACAGTCCTTCAAATATTTCATGACGAATTGCATGTTGTGGATGCTCCATTGCAAGATGCATGTGTTGCTCACCACCTTCTCTATCTTGCTCATTTTCAACTTCTTTGGATTCACCATGGCTTTCTTCTTTATGATTTGCATTATCTGCAATTTTTGCAACATAACATTTCGATGCATCATTAAAATGTTGGACACAATCTCGTCAAGAACTTGCATTTTTTTCTTTCTCCATTTTCGGACCATTCATGAGTACACGAGACTCATCAAAATGAGGTATCTTAACTAACGAATACCTCTTTAGCAATCGAATCCCACAAACTATACTCTTTCACACATTTTGCATATGTAACAGAATGCACTTCTTTGACTTTGGCAACAAGGAATTAAAGCATGTGCATTACAAAATTAATCTTTAACTTAAAATAATCAGGAGTTCTGGACCATACCTTTTAAAATGTTTTCTCCTCTAAAGTTGTTGATATGGCTTTTGCCAATAGTTCTTCCTCTAACATGGCATTACTGAATCATGCTCCTAGCATATCCCATCTATGTACAATAAATTCTTCATGCTATTTTATTGTGGAGTGTACACGGTAGTGAAATGACGAGTGATTCCTTCATGTATGTGAGAATTGATGAATTCATTTAAATGTATTCTTTTCCTTTATTTATCCTTAAGAGTCTTGATGTAGTGGCTGATTAACTTCTCTACCTTGGCCTTAAAATACTTAAAAGCTACGAACACATCACTCTTGGATCATAGTGTTCTCAATCACAATTCTCTCGAGAAATTATCAATAGAAGAATAACAAATGATGTACCACCATATAATGTAGTTGGCAATGGTCCTCATCCATTCTAGTGTATGGAATCAAGCACGCACTTATTAGTGTGACTTTGGCACCAATTTTCCAATGTTGCTTCCCATAAAGGAAATGTTTATAAAATTCTTTTTCACCAAAATTCACCACAGGTGGAAGTTTTTTTCCAACACTTCCATACCCTTCTAACTCATGCGACCTAATCCCCAATGCTATAATCGCAATAAAAATTTGTCATCCCCAACAACTACATTTGCCATGCCATCAACCACTGTGCTACCTACCAATTTGCACAAGTTACCAACTTGAATAGCTTTCATGATTACATGAACCCCTTTGGAGACCTTGAATGCTCTACCTTGCTCGATAAACTTGTATCCGTCTGAGTCTAATTCAGAGAGCGAAATCAAATTTCTTTTCAATTCCGGCACATGTCTTACACTTTCAAGATTTACGATCATTCAACTAAACGTCCATGATGCAAATGAACCAACCACAACCATTTTGCTAGTTCAGTTTTTTCCCCTTGATACAGAGCTGCTTTTTACCCCCCTAGTCACGGCAATGTTACCCCCCTTGGGAATTGATACCAATACAGAGCCACTTGTACAAGGTTTATATGTGCTAAACTTATGGGGACACAAGTGATGAGTCACGCAATTACTAAGTATCCAATCTTGGTAAAATGTCATAGACTACCTGTCATCAACACCTCATCTGGAGTGGATTTTGGTAACTACTTTCCTACTTGATTACCTTCATTCTTGGATCCAACAACTTGCATCTCCTTGTTTGAATTGGAATCATTTGATGAATTGTTACCTTTCATTTGTCGACAATCTTTCTTTAAGTGATCCGTTTTACCACATACCCAACATACATCTCTGTCACCTCTAGGCTTTGATCAGCCCCAAGACTTTTCAAGGAGTTTCTTAACATGCTACCATGATCATTGGATCACCCCATTATCACAAGAGCTTCAGCTTTTGAATCACCCAAACTTCTCAAAGATGTCTTTTTTCAAAGTTTATCAACAAACAATGCACTACAAACCACATAAAATCAAGAGAACAATATTTTGTGAAACTCAAAATTATGATCAAGTTATTATATGGTTTCGGCAATGTACATAGCAAAGTCACCACCTTATCATCCCCTTCCATTTTAATATTGAGGCTTTCGAGTTGACAAATGGGATTGTAGAATAGGTTTTTTAAGTCCTAGGAAATCTTTGTGCTTTTTTCATTCTCAAAGAATATAACTTCCTCTTAAGAAAAATGCGATTCGGGAGAGAATCTAATACAAGCTTTCTAACTTTTCCCATAAGCCTTTTGTTGTCACAATGTTGAACAAAACCTCATCTGCTAGACAAGCAAATCATTGATAAAGCCTCAAGATTCATTTTCTCCAAAGCATCATCAGTCATAGATTCCGGTTTCTTTGCCTTCCCTAATAATGCCTTGTATTGCTCTTGTTATACTATCAAATCTTGGACTGTGAACTTCCAAAACTCAAAATTCTTCTGGCTATTTTTTTTTTTTTTTGAAAGATAATGGAAATTTAATAAACAAGAAAAGAAAACAAACAGAGAAAGGGGGCTGATCGCTGAGCTAGCGAAAACAGCTACCCGCCAAGAAAAAGAAGATTACATCCCTTTAACTGATCAGCAGTGGAAGCCCACTCAATAATTCTTCTGGCTATTATTTCTCCACATTAAATCTACTACTAGCTATCTCCCTAAATTTCTATACAAAACCTTAAGAGCTTTGATACGACTTGTTTCGGCCAACACCGCTGCTCATGAACTAGTTGTCGATTCAAGCAAACTCACAAACACCTTGTGTGCACAAACTAAAAATCACCAATTGCACCAAGAAACATGTGAGAAAAAAATGAAGGAAAAGGGCCCTCTCCCCACGGTGAAGATCTCCATTTTCACGCTCGACTGCCCACATGAAGAGAATCGTGGGGCCTCAGGTTTCAGATTACATTCCAAGACCATTTCCGTAAATTTACAAAATTTAGAGGGTAAAATCATACTACCGACCCACCCAAAAAGAAAGAAAAACACCTAGAAACAAGATATCATCACTGACCTAAGATGGACACAACATCACCTTCGAGATCCGGGGCCAAAAGCTACGTGGATTGATCGTCGCCATAGGCAAGGAACCGGTAGAGCTCCTCGTACGGACCGTCGAAGAAGAGGTCCGCCTCGAACCATTTGGGGTAGCGGACTAGGTCGCCGGCCTCGAACCGCATGGACCGCTTGCTGCCCTCGGGCACGACCCTCACCTCCCCTCGCACGATATAGACCAGCTGGTCCACGTGCCAATCCCAAGGCAACCGGCACTTGCCGGTCTTCCACATCGACCACTGGGAAACGCCCAGCTCCTCCAGCCGCTTCTTGGGTACCCCTTTCTCCACCCGCACGTGGTAGAGCTCCTCCAGTGGTTTCTCGAACCTTGCCGTGACTGTTCGAACCCTAGGCGCGATCTTGTTCGGGCTTGTACGGATCGGTACTCGGCCTGAGGACGGAAGGAGGGAGGTGCTGAAGCTGAGGGCTCCGCTCGCCATTTGCTGCTGGTAGTTCGTCCGAAAGCCGAGGGCTTTTTTGTAACCAAATAGAGCTTTATCCCTTCACACCGTAGACGGATGGGATGAGAAAAAAGGAAGCGGATTGCGTAGAGAGTAACTCCGCACGCAGCGTGCGGACTAAACTCTGTGGGGCCCACCGTGATTTACGTATTTTATCCACTCCGGTCCATCCATCTTAACAGATAATTTTAGATATGATGCAAAAAAAAATGAAGTATATCAGAATCTAAAGTGGACCACACCACAGAAAAAGTGTGAACTGAATGTCTACCATTGGAAAATTCTCGGAGGACACAGAAGTTTTGGATAAAGCTAATATTTGTGTTTTCCCTTCATCCATATCCATGTGATATTATGAACAAGTTGGATGACAAATAAACATCACTGTGGGGCCTGGGAAGGTTTCAACGGTGGAAATCATTATTCCCACTGTTTCATGTGGCATGGTCCACTTGAGATTTGGATATGCTTAAATTTTGGGCTCAACCCTTCAAATGAGCTGTAAAAACATGTGGACGGAACAGATAAAGCACATACATTCTAGGTGGGCCCAACAGAGTTTACTCCGCACGCAATCCGCTTTCGAGAAAAACTGCACCTTCTGTTTTTTTTTTTTTTTTTTCTTAGCTAAAACTTTGGTACTCTGGCGGACTGCGATGGATGATACTCGGGCACTTAGGGGCACTTTGTTTTGCATTTCCTTAGGGGGGTGTTTGTTTTTTATTTCCACCCGGTAGATGCAGGTAAATGAATGCAAGTAGGTAATTATTACCGTTTTCCTCCGTTTGATACTGAAGAGAAGTTACTCCTTATAAATACGTTCAAAAAAGGATAGCCATACATTCGTAGGGCCTACTTGTGGTGTCTGTGATATATCCATGCTGTCCATCCGTTTTATCATAACATTTTAGAGGATGAGCCTAAAAATGAGGTATATCTGAAGCTCAAGTGGCCCACACCATAGGAAATCATAGTCATAAACAATCTTTTATGGTATATATTCAAACCACTATTTCCTATGGTGTGGTCGACTTAAGCTTTGGATTTGCCTCAATTTTGAGTCCATGCTCGAAAATCACCTTGCAAATGGATGGATGATGCGGATAAGTCACATGTATCATAGTGGGCCCCACAAAAAAATTGTACCTTTCTTGATTTTAGTGCACAGAAAACAAAACTATCCTGATATAAAAATTATATGATAAATAATGATTACCCATGTATTTACACCATGTAAATGGAAATCAAACATGCCCAAAGGTAAATGCTAGTATAGTAAACAGAGGTAAGTAGGTAATTATTGCCCCTTACATCTGTTTGTTTGAATGAGTTTTTCCTCCCTTAAATGATGTTTGAAAAGGATCAGCTTACATTTGTGGGCCCCACTGTGATGTTTGTGACATATCCACACCATCCATCAATTTTACCAGAATATTTTAGGGACATGAGTCAAAAAATGAGGCAGATGCAAAACTCAAGTGGCCCACACCATAGGAAATCATGGCTGTAAAAGGTTTTAACGATAGGAGTTCAACCCACTGTTTCGTGTGGTGTGGTCCACTTGAGCTTTGAATTTGCCTCAATTTTAGATTTACTGCTCTAAAATCACCTCGCAAAATGGACAAACGGCGTGGATAAGCCACGTATATCATAGTGGCCCCACGTGAAATTCAGACCCTCCCCGATATTTAGTGTTAAAAAAAAAAACAAGAATCACTGTCATCTTTGAAAAACATGCGTGAAATTACCTAAAAAATAATGATTGCCCGTTTACTTGTATTTACATCTTCTAAATGCAAAACAAACCAACCCTTAAACAATATTTAGAATATGCACACGTGGCATACATAATCATCATTTTATCCCAACTATTTGGTGACACGTGGCATACAAGTAGTCCAAATTAAACCTTTGTAGATATATCGAATTAAGCTTATTTAATTATCCAACTACGATTGCTGGACATTTATTGCTTGAAAGTATTTTTCCAACGGTCTTATTTCTAAAGGAAAGAAAAAAGAAAAGAAAAGAAAAGAGTGGCCACAAGTCAGAGGTTAAGATTGCTCAACCAATCTGATCTTGGCCTTGTGAGTTAGCGATAGGGTACTTCACATTCTAGCCGGTTTATTTGAGTAAATGTATGCCACGTGTATAATTTTCGAGTGCCTGCGTATCAAGCATCATACGCTGACTGAGTATCATAAAACTGCCCTTTCATTTTGGTGGAGCGGTTCACCAGTCAAGCTAGCTAGGTTAGATAGCTTGATTCGGCTCCATCTGAAGGTTCGGTTAAAATCAAGCTGAGCCATTTTTTCATTTTTTTCATGCTTGAAATGATTTTCAAGTTGAGCTCGAGCTAACCCAAGCTCGATCCAGCTCGGCTCGGCTCAAAGTTTAGCTAGGCTAACTCAGTTGGAAAAGTATGTTTTTTAGTCTCACATCCAAAGTGAGCAAGGAAATGAGAGACTCTCTATAAAAGTAAGTAGGGAGATGTAAATGAGCATTGGGCCCAATTTTTAATTGTTTTAGGCTGGACTTTGGGATGGGCCTATTTAAAATTTTATTTTCCAGGCTCGAATTTAGCTTGAAAGCTCGGTTCAGCCAATTCGAACATGTCAATCCAACTCGAAGGCCAGGTCGGGCCGAGTCGAACACGAGCCAGGGTGGTCATTGAATGAGCCTAGCTCGAACAGGGCAAAGCTCGGCTCAGCTTGGCTCATGCACAACTCTACATTTAGGGGTGTCAGTGGGGCGGTCTAAGGCTTGAAAAATCAAAATTTTACATAAGGCCAACCCGAGAGCTCGAAACAATTCAAAATTCGGGTTGAGACCTACCCTAAGCTCGACCCAGTGACAATCCTACTTTCATTTGACATGAGATTATGCGTACCTTTGGTAAACTGAATAAAACAAGTCTAAAATTAATTTAAATACTAAATTAATTGTGTACTGAATTTTAAGTACTGTTATACGTTGGAATGCTTGTTTAGTAAACTGTCTAAACAAAAAATTCCTAAACACTAAAATTTAGTATTAATTTTTTTTTGGATAAAAATGTTTAAAATTTGACAATTTTATCTAATAGGCATATGTCCTAACATGACTTTAAAAAAATAGATCAACGGGGTGGATTTCTTAAAAGCATTACGTTAGTGGGTGTTGCCCTTACTGCAGGGCCCAGTTTGATGTATATGTTGTATATCCACATCGTCCATCTGGTTTTACAACTCATTTTATAATATAGGTAACCTAGTATACCATACCCTCATCTACCACATGATGCAATCCTCCGGATAGTATATCTGTACTTGGCCATCCCAATAAAAAGAGATGTCCTACCTTGATGTCTACAAGAAATCTACTTTATCCCACCAATTTTCCATCTTATTTTAGGGCATGAGACCAAAAATTACCTAGTTGGTAAATGAACCCATCTTTAGAAACTTCTTGAGGCTACAAAAGTTTTGGATGAAGCTGATATTTTGTTTTCTCTTTATCCAAGTTTGTGTGACCTAATCAACAGGTTGGATGGAAAATCTCACATAATCAACAGGTTGGATGGAAAATAAACATTACAGTGGGCCTTAGGAAGGTTTTAATGGTACGCGTTCAGTCACCACTACTTTCGTGAGGTGTGGTCCACCTGAGAATTGAATCTGACTCATTTTTTTAGCTCATGCTCTGAAATAATTATATAAAATGGATGGATGTTAAGGAATAAAACACATATATCATCGTGGAGCCCACAGAGCACTGCACAGTATCCACCAAGCTATGGCTGGGCCAGGCAATTGTCATAATATGCAATCACGTCAATACCCCCACAGTAATATATATTGTGTTTGACTTGAGAAAGTTAAGTAGGCCCTACTGTGATATATGTTTTAAGTCCACACCGTTCATCCATATTTTCATATCATTTTAGGGCATGAGCCCAAAAATGAGACAAAACCAAAGCTCAAGTGGACCACAGCACAGAAAACGGTGGGGATTGAACACTACCATTGAAAACTTCACGAGCTACGAAAGTTTTTGATCAAGCTGATATTTGTGTTTTCCCTTCGTCTAGGTCTGTGTGACCTTATGAACAGGTTGGATGGCATGAAAACATCATGGTGGGCCCTAGGAATGTTTCAACTATGGGCATCACTATCCCCACAGCTTTGTGTGGTGCGGTCCACTTGAGCTTTGGATCTGCGTCATTTTTCAGCTCATGCCTTAAAATATGGAAAAATGGATGGACATGGTAGATATAACACATATATCATGGTGGTCCTAAAGAACTTTGCCATGTCTACACATGGCTTGAAAGCTTTCAAAGGTTTTACGGAAGTTGCTGCAAAGGGGTAAACGAGGCACTTACTGCATTTCGCCCGTTACCCACCTCGGATTTATTTCCATGACTAATTGCTATAAAGGACTTGTTTTAAGTACATTAAACAAACGCTCAAAATAGTGTTGAAATATTTGGTTTCAAATATTTTTAATTATTAATTTAAAAGTTGAAAAAGAAGAAAAAAAAATTGTTTTTGGTTTTATCCCATATCGGATGAGAGAAAGATTTTTTACCTCTTTATAAGTAGGGTGTTATGCACCTTACTTATTTACGTGCTCGGACACGGGCTCGGTTTCGGTCTCGGGCACAGGCTCGGTGCGAGGGCGCAAGCATGTGAGGCAGTGTAGCTGTAGAGACATTAGTGGCGCACTTTGCACTTTGGTTGGTTGACTCGCTGAAAACCAATCCAATTGGCTTTGAGCGAGCGAGATCTTTAGCACCTATTTCGATCGTTGGGGTCAGATCGGGTTTATGAAAGTGCATTCAAATGCACAACATGAACTAGGGTTTGGCTCAAAACCTCATTTAGGTATCAAATGCCGACAACTTTTGTTTTTTCTGACACATGAAATTTGTACTTCTTATTTTCTCAATTGCTTTTGTGGGAAAAATTTCCACATCTAAATGGTTATATTTTCTCTCTACCCACGCAGGAGCCCAGCATATGCTTTGCTACCTCAGACTGGTATACTGGCCTTCCAAGGAGAGAACACATATCCAACCATTGAAACAACCTCTGGACAATCGCAACAACATGGAGATAAAAGCCATCCAAAGATTTTAAACATGTTGGGTTCCCAATTGCAGGCTCGGGAAAGATTTCTCCAGCTCCAGATTGAGGTAAAAGCGAATCTCTGTCAACCATCATGATTAAATCACAACCTTTGGATGCTTGTTGCTATGCTTTTCATATATTATGATTCCCCAGAAGCGTGTACCAAGCCAAAGTACCTACTGGTACAGATGTGATACTACCCTGCTACTGACATGATATAACCCCAAATTTCCTTTATATATATATATATATATATATATATATATATATATATATATATATATATATATATAATTTCTTTCATCATCACCACACCAGAAGACATGATCCTGGGTCTTCCCTGGCATGTGCTAACCAAGTCGACTCTCGAGTTGAGGCCAGTATCTTTCTACTTTGACACCCACAAATTGCAGTACCCAGATCCTCTCATCACCCCTTGCACGGCTTCTTTAATGAATGATACTTTCAGCTGCATCTGTAGTTGCTAAACTCAAAACGGGTTTTTCATGTTATAATAGCCCGAATAGCTGAACTCCTTGCAGTGTTTCCTTAATGCGCCATGCCAATATGGGACACGTGGGATCTGGGCTATTCATCGGTTGGAGCCTGCCATTAATTTGCCCAAGCCCAAAGGTCAGGGTTTTCCACTTGGGAGATGGTAAAATAGAGTAATTGGTGCATTTGTAGCACGCCAGACTAGCAGACTGGCCATATTTTGGCAAGGGAACACTAACGAAGGGTCTGCAAGATGAATGGCATGGCTCTAGTACACCGTACCTTTGTTGGCATGTGTGAGGTGTCTGCAGATGCTCGACAGCAAGTAGCATCTCACTTTCAACCATCCATCCTTTGCATCTCCATACCAAAATCTGTACCTGGTTTATGTTGACTTTGATTCAGGTAAGCTAGAGCTTGACCTGATTCCAAAGTCCCAATCAGTTGTAATAGAGTGTGCACTAACTGCCGTGTTGGCACTTTTTCTCTATTTCCAATGACCATTTACATTTTTTGTTGTGTTTTTTTATTTTTGGTCAGTCATGCATGCAATGCACCCACCCAGTCAGTCATGCAACGCACCCACTGGTGCAGTTAGCAGCGTTGATTTTCACCACTAATGGATTTTAAAACCAAGACCCCGTATTGAAACTCCAGAGTCTACCAACGGGGCAAGGCTCTGAACCCCTGCTTCAAGTGCCTGTTAGCTTAGTTGGTTGATGCCTTGGCGTTTCAAAAAACAGGTCTCAGGTTTGAGACATACTAACTGCACCAGTAGGT
Source organism: Liriodendron chinense (assembly GCA_003013855.2). Classification (NCBI taxonomy): domain Eukaryota; kingdom Viridiplantae; phylum Streptophyta; class Magnoliopsida; order Magnoliales; family Magnoliaceae; genus Liriodendron; species Liriodendron chinense. The sequence continues at coordinate 2,921,903 of PVNU02000637.1, read as the reverse complement.
GCGTTGTGTGACTCAACATGTGGGTGTGTTGTGCAACTAACAGGCTGGGTGCGTTGCATGACTAACAGAATAAAAGATACGCCTTCAAAAAAAAAAAAAAAATCCTCTGCTTCACAGATAAAACTGTTTTCTCTTCACAGTTTCACCAAAGCCAGCTGCAACTTCTGCAGCAGCAGACGGTGGAGGAATCGAAGGTTGCAGTCGGTGGGGATGCGTTCCCTGCCATGCCAGATGGCAAGGGAAAGACTGCAGCTGCTGGTGCCGCTTCTGCATCCGTTTCTGACTGTGGTCGTCATGGGGAGATTGAAGAGGCTGACACAAACTGAGAGATGTAACAAGATTAGGAGATTGAGAAAGAGGTAGGGTATACTTAAAAATGTTTTAGATGTAGGGTTTGTTTGGTTTCCAGTAGGGTATTGATATGCTGGTCTACCTTTACCGCCTTCCGACGGTGGGACCCTTGTGTGGCAGGTCTTCATTGCCATGTCGAAAATCTCGACGGAACGAAGCCGCTACACGAGGGTGGCTCCCCACTCCAAGAAGGTGGAAGAAAACCAAGCTATCGACACCCTTTCGGAAACTACAACGCCGCCCCTCCTGTTGAGGAGATGATGTTTTGGTCAGTTCCCACTGAATATACAGCTGCACATATGCCGCTCCGGATTTGAATGCGGTAGAGAATGACTGAATGTTTTGGAGGGGCTTCTGCCCCTGTAACACCCAAACATGTCCCCTCGAAGGTATCAAATGCAAGCCATCTTGATTTTAATTGCATTTTATGCATGTTGATGATAATCCATGCATTTGCTTGTCTTTCTACTGCTTCTCTCAATAATTTCAGACTGGTTATTTTCAGAATTTTGGTGGATGGGAGATTTTCTTCACAAGGGTGATTTGATTCTCTAGCAGCGGTATGACGCTTGATACACATGCACTTAGAAATTGTACACGTGGCATATATTAACTCAAATTAGATTGACTAAACTGTGGGACCTGTAGTCGCTATCTCAATCCCAAAATCAGATTTGTTGAACAATCCAAACCTCTCATTTATGGATGATTATTCGTTGAAATAGGACCATTGTATATTTTCATTTTTAGCCGTCCAATAATGTCTTAAGAATCCAATTGTTAGATATGATCAAATAATCTTTCTGGGTCACAATGCATCTAAACTGGGACCCATGACTTGGGCATTTTAATTTAAATTTCTGGTATGCCACATGCAATTTCAATTGATTTCCAAGTGCATCCATATCATTCATCACCATTCTGGCAGAGGAGTATGGAAGTCTTTTCTCGAAAATGATACGTCGGGTGCCAGGATCATCTGAGCGGTGGGCCCATTGTTTCCAATTTGGGCCGATACGATCCTGGGTGGTTGGCTGATCCTGTGGCCCGGTGGACCATCAGTAATTTCCCATCGTAAGGATTGGGTTTCATCGTCCACCTGAAATAATGGCCCCTACCCATATTCATTAGGGTCCCACAGTGTTCCTATCGTTTCATTAGTAGGCAGCGCTATTTTCACCAATGAAATATTGGTGGGCTGCTCTTATCTGGGCTTGTTTGTTTGACCATCTGATGGTTTCACTTATTGGGATGTGACCATCCACCCATGGTGGGTCCCACCACACATGAACCTGGATCCATATTGGGCTGGCATACGTTCAGAACATAAGAGCTGGGAAATGCTAATGTGGTCCATACACGCATCGAAACCTTTCACCCGGCAGGCCTGCCGGTTTGTTCTGGTCCAAAAATTACTGTTCTATCAGGTGGGCCACACCGGCAAGCCTAAAGTGGACCATTGGCCAAAGTTGATCATTGCCTACATGCTGTTGATCAGTGATTCCATGAACATATTGCTTCTCTGTTTGCAAATAAACAAGACGAGTCTCACTGGGTGTGATGAGCAGTCGGATCGTCGCACGGGCACGGTTTGGATGGGCCAGCTGGGCTTTTGTGGGTTTTGCTCTGGATGACTCGGGCAGTCCAGTCTGCGAGAAACGTCTCATTGAGCCCTACTGGTTGATCCTTCTGCTTGAGAAAGCATCTGGGCCGTTGTTGCTTTGGGCCTGGGCAATCTAGACCATCTGTATCCCTCCACGCACCTTCGTAGTTCATCTCGGACCAACTGGCGAACCATTGATAGGTGTATTGGCCGATTCCAGCCCCTTCCAACCATCCTTTGGGGAACATTTCCATGACACTGCTTCCTTTGGGCATGAACATCATGTTCGTTAGCTGGGCCCCATGTGCGGTTGCGAGAATGTCGGTATTCTTCATGGTCTGTACCTGCAAACCAAAATAAATATATTTTTTAAATGAGGTGTGCTCATATGGTCTGTGGGGCCCATCTCAACCTTGCATCCGATCCACCCCGTCCATCGGGTTCTAACCCTCATGCTCACTGTAGAAAACAGAAATCAAAACGCAGGGAACAATGTAAAATCATGTCTGAGATCTCCAAAATCACGTGGTGTGGCCCGCCTGGATTTCGTAATGGCCTGATTTTGTGTGTTCCTTCATCCTAGTGGGGATCATCTGATGAATGTATTAGATGGCACATACACAATAGGTGGGTCCAACAATATGGGGAAGGTTTTATTTCCCTCCAAAGAGTTCCTTGCGGCGTGGTCCACATGAATTTCCATTTAGACTGATTTTTGGCCTCATATTCTAACATAGAAGATCATATCTAATATACATGGTGGATCGGATGTAAAGTTTACGTGGGCCAGGTAGAAGTGTGGGGCCTTTCCAAGATACTATTATTTATTAAAAGCAAAAGAGCATCTGAAGCCATGTAAAGCACCAGTGGTCTAGTGGTAGAATAGTACCCTGCCACGGTACAGACCCGGGTTCGATTCCCGGCTGGTGCATTTTATCTTTTATTTTTTGGAGTTAATATTTTGCGTGGCCCAAAAATCACATATCACATTGATAGAGAAATCTCACCGTTCATCTGGAGGACCCTCAACAAATTTTTTTTTACCTCGTGAAATTGTCATCTCTAACTGAAGGGTTAGGAGTGTCCAATTAGTTGGCCTCACCATGGTAAGCCCTGCAGAATCAATGGCTGGGAAGCAATTCCCACGTACAGGCGCCGTGCCGCTCCTATCACGTGTGCCTGGATGGCATTTGAGTGGAAGATCCCTAACTGTCCATCAATTGTCCTTAGCCACACGTTTCTTTCATGCATTGTGGCCCACATGATAAGTGAACTGTATTGTTCCCGTGGAAATACACACTATGTGTGACCCACGTGATGGACGGTTCGTATCTCACACATGTGGCAGCGTGTACAGTTGCTGGGAAAGCTACACACGTGTGGAATCAGCAAAAACTTCAAAATTACGATAGCTGCTTGTACACGTGTGGAACCCACTACACGTGAACCCATGTCCCAACATGCAGATGCCCATGACCAAAACCAAGGTCAGTCCATGATCGGTTGAGATAGGTTACAGAGCCAATAGACGATAAAAGAAAAAGCAGCCAACTTTTTCTTAGCCATTGTTTCTAGCATCACATGGCCACTTTCTTGAGCTGACCCGCCTGTTTTTAGTGCAGATCATATACATGGTGTGCTAATTGACAACCCCCAACTACACCAAAAGTTGTTTAATGAAATGAAGGAAACTAAATTGGAGAAAAACGCTGCAATACACAACTACAAAACACAAGGCACAAGATTTATATGGTTCACTACAGTGGACTATATCTATGGGCAAAGCAGAAAACAAATAAATTCACTATCTTTTAGAAGAAATTATACCTTAGCATGGAGAAAATAAACACTCACTAATCCAATATCCAATGACATACACACCGAATCATACCTCTTTTCATCATCAGTGTCACCATAAGCAACCCCACAATCCTCTTTCACGTCATTGTCGCTGTTGTTGGAAAGCCCATAATCTACTATCAAGGAAAATACATATGACTTCTATGATTTGAATGAATGAAAACTTAATAAATTCCACCTTAAAAAAGTCATATTTCTTAGCTTTCTCTACTTCATTTCCTTGAAAACCTTTCATCAATGCATTTCAGCCCTTTAGCTCTATATAACTCACCTTTATGGCCACTTCTCAAGAGTAAAATGTCTAAAATACCCTCCAAAGGTGTACACATACATAAAAATATATCCCATGACAATACAAATGATGAGACGCTAAGATGGCTAAACATCTGACACATGATTTTGACATCACACACACACACTAACAATCTCCACCTTGATAGTAAAACTGCATCTTTGCCTTGTCAAATCACCACAATCATGTTGCTTTCAAGCTTAGATAAGTTAGGCTTCACTATAACTCTACTTGAATTATCTTCCCAAGTACATCCGGCATGTAACCAACCATTTTATGGCCCTTTGGTAATTCGACTAAATCCCATGTTTCTTTCTTTATGAAAGCAAGCATATCTTCTTTTACGGGCTTCATCTAATTTCCAAAACCATATTTTAATGACTCTTCAAAATAATCCCACTCTTCATCTTCCATGACTAGAGCCCTTAAAGCAATAGGATCCACATAGTTCTTTAAATATGTGGGTTGACGAATTACATGTTATGAATGCTCCACCGCAGGATGCATGTTTTGCTCACCACCTTGTCCATCTTGCTCATTTTCAACTTTTGTGGATTCACCATGGGTTTCTTCTTTATGATTTGCGTTATCTGCAATTTTTGCAACATAACATTTCGGTACATCTTTAAAATGTTGGATATAATCTCATTAAGAGCTTGCATTTTCTTCTTTCTCCATTTTTGAACTGTTCATGAGTACATGAGACTCATCAAAATGAGTATCTTAACTAATGAATACCTCTTTACCAATCAAATACCATAAACAATACCCTTTCACACATTTTGCATATTTAACATAATGCACTTCCTTCACTTTGGCTCTAGCTTATTCCTTTGGCAACTAGGAATTAAAGCATGTGCATTACAAAAATAACCTTTAACTTAAAATAATTAAGAATTCTAGACCATACCTCTTTAAGATGTTTTCTCCTCTAAAGTTGTTGATACAACTTTTGCCAATAATTTCACTAACATGGCATTACTTGAACATGCTCCTAGCACCCATGAATGTACAATTAATTCTTTATGCTATTCTATTGTGGAGTGTACACAGTAGTGAAATGACGAGTGATTCCTTCATTTATTTGAGAATTGATGAATTCGTTTGACATATATTCTTTCTCTTTATTTGTCCTTAGATTCTTGATGTAATGTCTGATTAACTTCTCTACCTCAGCCTTAAAATGCTTAAAAGCTACAAACACATCAGTCAATTGGATCGTAGTGTTTTCAACCACACTTCTCTTGAGAAATCATCAATTGAAGGATAACAAATGATGTACTACCATATGATGTAGTTGGCAACGACCCTCATACATCCAAGTGTATTTAATCAAGCACACATTTATTAGTGTGACTTTCAGCACCAAATTTGCCTTTGTATAAAGGCAATGTTTACAAAATTCCTTTCACCAAAATTCACCACAGGTGTAAGTTTTTATCTTTGCAACACTTCTATACCTTTCTAACTCATGTGACCTAACCATCAATGCCAAAATCACAATAGAAATTTGTCATCCTCAAATGCTGCATTTGTTATGCCATTTACCAATTACCATTGTGCTACCCACCAATTTGTAGAAGTTACCAACTTGAATAGCTTTCATGAATACATGAACCCCTTTGAACACTGTAAATGCTCTACCTTGCCCGATAAACTTGTATACGTCCGAGTCTAATTCAGAGAGTGAAATCAAATTTCTTTTCAATTCCGGCATGTCTTACATTTTCAAGTTCTATCATCCTCCAATTGAATGTCCATAATGCAAATGAACCAACCACACCCATTTTTCTAGTTGATCAGTTGTTTTCCGTCGATACAGAGCCGCTTGTATGAGGTTTAAATGTAATGAGGGCACATGTGATAAGTCACGCAACTATTAGGTATCCAATTTTGGTAAAATATCATAGACTACATGCCATCAACACCTCATCTTGAGTGAATTTTGATAACGACTCTCCTACTTGATAACTTCATTCTTAGACCCAACAACTTACATCTCCTTGTTCTAATTGGATCAATCACTTGATGAGTTGTTACCTATTCTTTTCCAACAATCCTTCTTTAAGTGATCCATTTTACTACATACCCAACATACATCTCTGTCACCTCTTAGCTTTGATCAGTATTGAAATTACTTCTTGAAGAGTTTCTTGACATGCTACCACGATCATTGGATCACCCCATTGTCACAAGAGCTTCCACTTTTGAATCACTTAACTTCTCAAAGATGCATGTCTTTTTTCAAAGTTCATGAGGATAAACAATGCACTACAAATCATATAAAATTAAGAGAATAATCTTTTGTGCAACTCAAAATTATGATTAAGTTATTATATGGTTTCAACAATGTACATGACAAAGTCACCACCTTGTCATCGTCTTCTATTTTAACACCAATGCTTTCAAATTGATCACAAATGGGGTCGTAGAATGTGTTTCGAGTGCTATAAAATCTTTGTCCCTTTTTCAGCATTCTCCCATTCTACCTCCAATGCCACTATAAACAACCACACAGTCTCATTTATCTTAAATTCAAAAATCTGCGTACTTAACAGTCTACGGCTAAGATTTTACTAAAAATGCTACTCAATGGTTAAGATTCAACCAATTTATTTTAATACGGCTTCTCTTCTCCACGTGTAGCCCACATGAAAATGAGATCATGCAACAGGCTATAGGCTCCACCATGTCATATGTGTAAAAATAAATTCATCCACCAATGAAAACCATTACTTGAATTGTACATACAAAATAGCAGCCTGATAAAATATTCATATGGACCACACCAATGGAAACAACATAAAATTGCTCCCAAAACCACTAAGTTCACAAGGTGTGGCTCACTCGAGTTTTTTAACAGTGTGATTTTTGTCTCTTCTCTTCATCCTGGTGAATTAAACATGATTAACGGGTTTGATGAAAGATACACCACATGGTGGCCCATGCACCAACATATGGTCGGCATCCCATTCACACTGTTCTATATGGTGTGGCCCATCTGAGATGTGAATCTAGCATTTTTTTATTTTTATTTATATATATATATATATATATATATATATATATATATATATATATATATATATCTTAGACCTAACATTGAGTATAGAATTTGATTAACCGGGTGGGTCACTTTACACTTAAAACATGGTAGGCACCGTCCATCTCTCTCTCTCTTCCCTCCTAATTTCTCATCCTTTTCTCTCCATGTACGTCACACCTGTCATACCCCTAGTGACAATAATACAGGTTAGAACTGCTAAACATGTGACACATGATTTTGGTTGACACAGACTAACAGTGTTTCTAGCATCTGAGGAGCCGTTGGTTTCATGGAAAACATTCAGGCAAAGGCATCTACATGGTGGGATGCACCCGATGTCAGCTCGGATTACACAAATTCAGGTGGAAGGGGACCCATCTACGCATTACACATGTGCCAAAGGGATACAGGTGCTACATCCAAGCCGTCCAATGGACGGGTCCCAACATCCAGATGCCCTTGACAAAAAAATGCCCCCACCCATGATCAATTGAGGTAGAGGTTAAAAAAATGGTGGGAACCACCCCCTGACGGCTTGGATTATACCAAAAACCATCCAAAAACATAATCATGGCGAAGACCACTTGACCGACGGCTTGGATCATACCCAAGTGACAAAAAAAAAAAGCTTAAAAAATATAATCATGGTGGGGAACCATCCGATGGACGGCTTAGATCATACCTGATCACAGAAGCTCATGTTCTTCAGATGCACCAGCTTTAAGGTGCACCCAGCAACCTTGTTACACTCCCTCTCCATCACCAACTTCACTCCACTCTCATTCCTGAACGCTCTCTTCCCATCTCTCCCAATCAAAGTAATCCTCAACCCCTTGTAATCTCCTTCATCTACATCCCTCTGCATTGTAGCATTGCAGAAATCCCAGCACTTGCATCTGATCATCTCAAACAGCCCATGCCTCCTCTCACTAGACATCTTCCCAAGCCCCCTCCTGAAAATCACAGGCCTTCTCAAAACAAGCACTTTCATATCTCTCCAAGCTATCAAAAACCACATTGCTGCTGCCCAAACAGGCCTTCATGAGTTCTGATATCCACACCCCTAAATTTTTAACAACACCCCCACTTTTGAAGACCACGAACCGGGCCGGCCGGGTGCAACCATTCTCCATCATCCATGCGAAGAAGACGGAGAGGGCGTTGAGGCTGTGCCATGGGTTCTCGTAGTCATAGAAGCTGTCAGCCACGAACGTGAGGCCCGGGAGGACTGTAGCGCCCGGCGGGAGTCCATGGCCCGCTGCGATGAGTGCATACGTTCTTTGGTGGGTGTTCATGCAGAGGGTCATGTCGTGAGGGGGGTGGGAGGGGAAGGTGAAGTGCTCTGGCATGCCATGCAGGCTGTAGCCTGTGAGGGTGCTCATGAACCATGTCTTGTTTGGGTGGGTGTAGGGTGGGACCTTTGGGTCCCTTAGTGGGTGGAATGTGGGGCCCAATTGGGGATGTGGTGTTGGATGGGATGTTTGGGCTGGTGGAGAATTGGATTTGAGGAGGGCAAGGGATTGGAAGATGATGATTAGGAGGATGGAGGAGATGGTGTAGAGGAAGGTGTGGGTGGATTTGGTTTTCTTGTGGGGTTTTGGTGGTGGGGTTTTGTGCTTTTGGGGAGGTGGATATGAAGATGAAGGGTCCATGGCATTTGGTTTTTGGTCTTTGCTATGGAGTTGTTGAAATAAGGTGGTGGCTTTTCATTAAGGATCTCTCCCTCTCTCCTCACGTTTTTGGGTGTTTGGAAGCGTGAGATTTCTGTGTTTTTCTTTCCAGATTTACATCGACAATAACCACTTTCTTATGAAAAAGGTGCCATGAGATTCTTGAAGGTTGGAAACATGCGTGAGTATCATTTTTCTGTTACGTTCTTTTTCTTTACTGGGCCCCGTTTATGTTCTCATCCATGAGTCCTACACAAGTGGTGGACTACAGGTCCACAGTATGTAGACTGTGGCCACCTCTTCTTTTGTCCGCATGTGTCCCACCAGGTGAATAGACTTGTCTGATTTTCCAGCCACGCAATCTTCATGGTGCGGGCCACTTGTTGGGCGGCTTGGATCAAGTAGCAGGCCGCCCAGAATTGTGGCAGAAACAGATCTCTACTGCAATATAGCCCATCTTCGACTAACGAATTGTTCACTTAGTGGGCCCTACCGTGGATGGTACACAGCGTAAATTTTGCCTTGAGCTGTTCACTTAGCTATCTTTATATTTTGATCCATCGGATTTCCACGGTAGGAAACCCGATGGAAACCCTCATCGGGCCCACTGGACGAATAAATCTGGTAACTGATGGTGGATTCGTGTATGGTGAAGATTGGGGCCATACTGAATTAAGGGCCTGTTTCGTTGCAGAACCAGATTCTAGAGAAAATCTAGATTCCACTGTTGGAATCCAAAATTGCAGAAACAAGAGTGGAACCAGGTTTCATTCGTAACCTGTTGTTTGGTTGAAAACGGTGCAATCCAGATTATATTCCAGCCATTGTTTGTGGCATGGTCCACTTGGGCTTCAGATCCACCTGAGAACCTTACCATTGTAGTCCCGCAAGACAGATGGTCAGGTTGGATGGCAACTAAACATTATAGTGGGCCCTAGGAAGTTTTTATTGGGGCCGTACTGAATTAAGGTTGCCTTCGATTGGTTTTAGGCTCGAGAATGGACCATGGCCAGGCCAGGAAGGTTGGCCAGACCCACTGACACAACCAGCAGGAGGAATACGGTCCAATTAGATGGTTAGGATTGTCCAACTTGCACTCATGGTCCATTCAAATGGGTCCACAACTTTGCAACTTACCAATTAGCCCAGTGAGAGTTCCTCCTTTGAATGGGAAGAATCAAGTGGCTCGTGAAAATCCCACCTGATACCTGTACTGCTACGTAGAAAAGAATAGTCCATCCATCCCGTGAACCCCACCGTTGATGGGAACGGATTGGACAACCGCAACCGTCCAATCGATGTACTTTTGCAAGCCACCGATCGCATGGCTGGGATTGTCCAGCCAGTTGGTAAGCGTGTAGAACATGTCCGTGCACTGTAGACGGCCAGGTGTATGGTGGGACCAGCCAAGTGAACCCTCGAGATCATCATACAGGTTACCACCATTTCTCCCAAGTGGAGTAATATGGTACTCAGGCTGCTTATGACGCTTGATATGCAGGCACTCAGAAATTGTACACGTGCCATATATGAACTCGTAGAAACCGACTAGATTGTGCAGTGCGCTGTCTCCAAGTCACACTCCCAAGATCAGATTGGTTGAACAATCCTAACCTCTGATTCGTGGACTTTGTTTGTAGACAAATAGGACCGTTGGATATTTTTCATTTTTAGCCGTCCGATAAAAGACCACCAATACGATAGTGAGATAGACAAATTTGCTTACTTTTTGGTTCATGATACATCTATACTGGGCGCGTAAAATTGGACAGTTTTTTTACTAATTGTATTCCACATGTGCAATTTCTAAGTAACTCCCAAGTGCCCGCGTACCATCCATCACCCTCTACCAGAGTATGAAAGTTTTTCACAAAACCACACCTTCCAAAACATCTAAGGGCAATTTCGTCATTTCATCATGGTAAAATGCTCAAACAACAGAACTACCCTTGGAAAAGGGTCCTCTCCCCACCGTGAAGATCTCTCTTTACTAGCTCAACTGTTCGTAGGAAGAGAACCGTTGGGCATCAGGTTTCAGATTACATTCCAAGATTCTTTCCGTCAATTTACAAAATTTACAGGGTAAAATCATACCATCGAACCATCAAAAAAGAAGGAAAGAAAGAATAATAAAAAAAAAAAAAAGCCTATAAACAAGATATCCTCACTGACCTAAGATGGACACCACATCACCTTTGAGATCCAGGGTCACGAACCACGTGGATCAATCCTCGCCGTAGGCAAGGAACCGGTATAGCTCCTCGTACGGACCGTCGAAGTAGAGGCCCCGTAAGAATCTCTATATTGCGGAATACATAGGACCTTGCTGTGCATCAGATATGTGGATCGAATAACCGGAATAAAGGCATACCTGTTTGGTGGGCCATCTCCTGTCTGAGATCTGGATCTTCCTCTCCTGGGATTGCTGTAGAGAAAACCTTAGATGGGGGTTGTTTTCAGTGTAATCCCGGATTGGGGACCCAACACCCTTTAAATATGGTTTGTAGTGGGTGTGGCAGTGTTTGAAACCCACCAAAACACTGCCACCCTTACTCCACACGAATTTGGCTATCAGGAATCTATGTTCAACTACAATACTGCCACAGGCAGTGTAGACGCGCAACCCCTCTTAATTCTGTAGACCACGACTGTAGTGGGGTCCACTGATCAGTCCACACATGAATCTGCATCTGTATTCAAATCTGGACCATTGATCAGTTGGCCCACTATATAGAAAACTTACATTCTCCCACTTGGGCCATACTGTTCAATGTCACGGATTTTAATTATACTTAAGTGGTCAACCGATATGTCAGATTATGTGGACAACGTCTTTTCCAATCTTAGTCCATCAAGACTACTAATACTGGATCGTGGTAGTCTACACAACATTAATTAAAGCGAAGTGAGACGAATCACGGTCACTAGTATCATCAATCTTAATGACGTAGATTGTAAACATGGTCGTGTGGTATGAAGGTTACACTCAAGTGTGATCGAAAGTGCCTACCTTCAAGAAGTCTTATGAGCTTTCTTAAGATGTCTCCAATGAGACAATACCGAAATTCTACTATTCTCAAAACATATTGTGCATACCAAATGAGAGAAATAGTATAAACCCAAAAGATGGAATCATCAAAGTATATGAGATCTCCACGAATGTCTGAACAAAATAGATCTATACTGAATCTGAAAACTCCCACTAACTGAATGTATCTACGAGGTCATGACTCCCATAGACATTACATACTCCTGAAATGGCATCACAGGAAGCCCTTAGTGAGAGGATCAGTTATGATCTCTTTAGTACCGATAAAGCTTAATAGACACTTGATGATCCCGCACTCTATCATTTACAATATGATACTTTATGTCAATATGCATCAACCTTGATGAGTGCTCGCTATTGTACGAGAAATGTATCGCAACTGAATTGTCACAAAAAATATTTCATAGGTTTTGGGATATGCTCCAAGACCCATAAACCAATGAGAAAACTCTGTAGCCACACCGCCTGATTTGTAGCTTTGTGACATGCGACAAATTTTGCCTTTATAGTGGATGAAGCTGTGGTGGATTGTTTTACACTTTTCAAGACACAGTTCCTCCACTCATAAGAAAGAAATGTAACCGGACGTGGACTTTCTTGTGTCAACGCAGCCAGCATAATCTGCGTCTAAATAATCGACCAAATCCAAATGGTCGGCTTTCTGTAGGTGAGTTTAAAGTCTTTCGTCCATTGCAGGTAGCGCAACGCTTTCTGCAGTTACCTGCCCAATATTCCAAATCATGAAAGTAATATCCGGGTGCGTACAGAACTGAGCATACATTATACTCCCACTGCTGACGCGTACGGAATTTACTTTATGCGATCATTTTCTAAATCATTCTTGAAGCACTGAAAAAACTTCTGAACTTGTCACATTTAGTTATAGGTCATCAAGCATGAAAACAACTTTACATGCCAAATCGCTCGAGTATCCTACCAATGCAGGATCTCTGTGACAAATCAAGCAGTCCTCGAGATCTATTCCTATGAATCTCGATGCCTATGATAAAGAAAGTATCACAAAAGGAAGAATCTGATTTCTCATTTATTAAGTTCATGGATCTGTAGTGAAAGTGGACGTTTATAAAAGTGATAAATTATTTGTGTCCACTCCATGAGACTATAGGGAATGGACCACAAATATCTGTATATATCACTTTTAGTAGTCCTACATTTCTGATTGGTTCATTTTTCCTGATTCTAGTCTGTTTTCCCTTAATGCAATATGTACAATCTTTAAAATAAGAGAAATCCAAGGATTGAAGTATTCCATCCCGCACAAGCCTTTCCATTATCTCACAAGAGATATGGGCTAATTGCCTATGCCATAAAATGGAGAAAACTTCATTTCTATTTATTCTCTTTATTCCTGCTCTATTATGCTGCAGGTTTATGTTTAGAACATTTGCGGTATGTAGGTTCAACTGACATAGCTCATTCACAAAAAAATTATGGCCAACTAAATTCAAACCAAAGTAAATACTAAAAATTTCATTCTCAAATTTAAAAGTGCATCCACATTTAACTGAAAAGAGAAAAAAATAAATAAATAAATTTCGCCTTATAAAAGGCACATAAAAAATATTTACTAGGTCTAATAATGGCCATTTGCTAATTTAAGTCTATAGACTCCTACTACCGCAACGTTCACTTTTACGCCTATTGCCAACTGTCACGCCCCGAAAATCAAGTGTCGGACTGTATTTTGCGGAAGTATAGTTTAATGGCACAAATCGATGGCATCAACTCATAAATAGAGATTTAAGCTAAACAGTGTATAATTCAGTTTGAATTTAAAGTGTAAATACATACAATTATCCACACAATCAAGGAGTCCACTCAGCTGGGGCTCAATATATACATATACAATGAAATCTTTAAGAATATTGACCCAAGACATCCAATTCAAGGCAGAAATTGAAATGCACGACATAGGTAAGCCAACAGGTCCTGCATCTCATGCATCAAGTGGCAGCAACTCCTGCATCAAAATAACTGGTTGGTGTTTTAAAACACCCCCCCCCCCCAGGTGGGAGTGAGTAATCATACTCAGTGTTACCATTCCCTAAGTTAAACATGTTATCAATACAATCAAGTACAAATAGTGGAGCATAACAAATGGTGGGGTTCTCACACCTACCACCACAGCATCAGTAGATAACATAACTTCACAATCAAGTTCCTATTCTAGTTGAATAATGCATGCAACTATGATATGCAAATGTTATGTTCCGGAAAAATAAACGGTGGGGTTACCACCCAGCAGCAGCATCAGACCAATGCACGTGAAAATGTGATGCATGCATGTTTACCAAGTACTTATTTAATTCCGTATTCAATCAGTAGTATTGGCGAAGCCAGAATACCTCAATCTTATCAAAAGTCTATTAAACAGGAACATGACCGACAGGAACGCAGCCGAACACTGGACAGCGAGGAAAGCCGGACACTGGACAGTGGCCTTACCGAACACTGGACAATGCCAGGTCGGGGTACCCTCTACCGGGCCGGGGCCCACCGCCAGGCCAGGGCGTCCAATGCCTGGCTCCTGGAATCCCAATTTAGGTCCGTCACCCATCATAACTGAATAATGAATCAAATGGTAAGGGTCGCGATGCCCTAGAATGTCATATGCATGGTAATGGGTCGTCACCCAAGATCAATGATGGTAGGCTCGTCACCTAGCATCGGTGCTCAAGACTCTCGATAAGACCATCAGGATCAATACCGGTCAAAGACAGCACAAGCACAGTTACCCATATACCATGCCTGGCCCATGAGCTTCAGTATGTAGGATTCAATGCTCAAGGCTATTGGAGGGCTCATCACCCACACTAGCCAAAGACATCACAAACACAGTTACCCATATTCCATGTCTGGCTCATGAGACTGGATACGTACAGTTATAAGTGACTGCGTAACAATGGTAATTGTGGTATTCGAGATTCTACAGAATATGTAACAATGATCAAACAAATATGATTAACCCTGAAATTGACTGATTTGGTAGGCCGAGCGAAACATCAACCAAACCGACGTAGCTAGGGTCGGTCGATCATGTTACTCCCAAGTCGACCAAACAAGTCCGTGACGACCAAACCCAAGTAGGCAGTCCATAAATTGTGATTTTCAGAGATTAATCCCAATCATGTCAATTAAATATTATACTAAAAATGTTGTGAGAAGAATAGGACATCATAGCATTCATTGTCTCAATCAGGCATAAAATCAAACAGTTGATATGCGATATACTTCATTTCATATATGGGCGTAAAATCAAACACTTGGCATGCTATTGCAGGCCAACTCATCAAATTCACAATCAGGCACTAGCCTGGGTGGATGGTAATCCACTTACTCAAGCATATGTGAACTTCTGTTCACTCAGAAATTTCATCAAACACTTGATATGCACAACACATCAAATCTCATATTTTCATAAAATCGATTCAAATGGGCAATCAATCCACACATCGAAGTAAGCATGTAATTAATCAACACATACAGAACATCAATCATAAACATAAATCATTCGGCACTTAACTTTGAACGGAATTCAAGAAAAACCTAATTTTCACTATTTGGAACCCTCATGGGCTGATAATAGCCAACTTAGAAGATAGTCCTCACCTGATTGACGAATTTACGAGCTAGGAATGAATATTCCTCAAGGATTTGGAGAAAATCCAGCTAGAACACCTAAATTCGACAAAAACCCTAATTAATAATGAGAATCCCTAATGAAACTCCCTAATTTCTACAATAGGAGAGGTATCCTACCTCAAGGCACGGCCCGCCTACGATCGGTGGAAAGAATGACGACAGAGTAGAAGGGTTTGAGCAAACCCTAGAAGAAAACCCAAGCAAAAGCCCCAAATTCTATTTGAAATGGAATTCTCAAATGGGCTTGGTATTTATAGTTCCAGATGGTCCAAGGTTGAGGTGAGTCACACAACTCACCCTCTCTGGTCATGATCTATGTTGTGCGGTTCAGGGTAGGGTGTTGGACATCTGGTGCAGGGGAAAGGTCAAGTCCAATAAGACGATCGATTTCGTGTAGATTCGTGATCAACGGCCCACTAACGAACGGTATATAGTTGTTCTAGGTCTTCGGGACACCAATTGGATGATTTAGAGAACAGAGTTTAGTGAATCCTTTCACTAGGTTGTAGTGGGCATAACTAGGTATATGATGTGATATACGGGGTGCATTTATTTGCAAGTTAAGGGCGGTTAATCTCATTCGTATGGTTTTATATGTCAAAAGGGCTATTTTGTCAAATTGATTTCTAAACTTAAGATAATCGAGATTCGATTCATTGATTAGGGTAGTCTAAGGTGGATCTGCATTGTAAGTCGGTTATATAGGTTAATCCATTGTGATTTCAGTAAATCATAGATTGAGATTCATTAATCAACGGATTTGATGTAGGATTAGACAATTAAAAAGGAATATGTAGCTATCCATGATATCTGATAAAGAATGTACGGTTAGATTGATGTGTCTAAATGTCTTACGAGGTTTCGATCAAATCGGATCATTCAAACTAGGGTTTCATGTACAAATCTTCTAGATTGTTGGTTATAAATCAAGCGTATGCATTCTCATTTGAGAATTAAAATAGAAAAAATTCTAAAGGCACTCGTGTACTTTCAAGGCTCGAGGATTGAAATTTCCAGGGCGTTACACCAACGCACACTGATTGTTCCGTATCAGTTGGCATTCGGCTCTGTAGTATATCCTGCATGGAAGTGCATATGTGAATAGAAGTGCTATAGTCTATTCATCAGGAATCTGTAGATACTTCAGTCAGATTGCTTTCAAAACAAACAAGATCATGATGATTACCTTTCTTTACCAACCATGCTTTAAAGCCTTCGCAGTCCTTTTTCTGATGTCCTGGCTTATTGCAAAAGAAGCATCCATCATCAGGACCCCGTCTTTTCTTCTTTGCTTTGCCTTTTGATTGTGGCTGATTGCCACCTGTAGGATCCAAAGAACCTTTTTCTGAATTCTGCTTCCTTTTCTTATTCTTCCATTTTCTCCCTTGATCTGGGGTTACGAAATTTACATTATGTACGATGCCTTCCTTAACCAACCTTTCCTCTTCTTGGACACATTGAGAAATCAGTTCGTCCAACGTCCATTTGTCCTTAATAGTATTGAAATTCACCTGGAACGTACTGTATTGAGGAGGCAGGGAAATCATGATAAGATAGATAAGCTGATCATCATCAAATTTTAGTCCTAAGTTGCGTATCTTGGATACTACTTGAATTTGTTTCATAATGAATTCCCTTATATTTCCTTTACCGTTATAGGTTGCACGGATCAGTCTGCTGAGTAATGAACATAGTTCAGCCTTTTCTGATTTCGTGAAGCGCTTGCCTATTTTGGTTAGGAAATCTTTGGTCTTATCTATATTAGGCATGGCACCCTTCATGGCCTCTGAAATCGCGTACTTCATGATTTTGAGGCACATTATATTGGACTCTGTCCAGGCCTTATAGTGAGCTTTTTCCTCTTCGTTGCTTTCAGATGAAGGATTGGGAGGTTCTGGCTCTCTCAGGGCAATGTCCAACTTCATACACCCCAGGACAATCTCAATCGACTCCTTTCATGTGTTGTAGTTGGAGGCGGTCAGAATGGGTACTATATTATAACTGTTTGGAATGTTAACTAAAAAAATAAACTCACATTAGACTTTATATTATGAAGTTTCAGGCGAATAAACATTCAATTGATTGAGGGCCTTCAATTGAATTATCCAGGATGAATGTGGGCCTAAATAATCAATCCTGGCGAGAATTGGCCACATCATCATGACTCCACCTGTGGGTGGAAGCCATAACATGCAGATGGTTCTCCTAAACTGGAATCTATCGGTGATCGTCTGTGTTTTCGTCACCGTCTACATATGTTCATGTCCTTACTAAAGTGGTGATCGTTTGTGTTTTCGTCACCGTCTGTATTGGACGTGAACGTAATTGTATGCAATCTTTTTAACTTAATCCCAACATTAGAAGTCTGAATTCGTGCAAATCTTCACCGATAGTGGTCACTGTGGTGGCTAACACTACCAGATCCAACTCCATGATTTTCGAATCAGAATTGCAATCATGTGTTCAAATCCCTACTAAAATGGTGAACGTCTGTGTTTTCGTCACCATTTGCATGGGAAACAAACGTAACTGTATGCAATCCTTTACTTAAACCCAATATTACAAGTTTAGAATTGTGAAAATCTTCACTAATTGAGGTCACTGTGGTGGCTAACACAATCAGATCTAATCCTACAAAATTTAGACTTAGGATTGCGATTTAATCCCGCCCTCAATGGATTAATCTAAAGTAGTCCGATTTGGCTCAGTTAGTAGTTGACATTGACCATTGAAAGATGGTGAAAAAGAAAAGAAACCAACATTTAAGTTTCATTCACCCATTTCATTTTTTTTTAAACCAACGGATCAAGTCAGCTCTAGAATATAGGTTATGTGCCCACAACTAAGCCGAATCGAGACTCTATATGATTTGAATATCACAATGACCATTCCAAGTCTGACACTTAATATTCACGGGATGGACAATATAGATTGAATATTTAGCTTAATTCACATGGATAGACAAATCTTACATCATGTTCCATATAGATGGATTGCTAAGATTTGATACTAAGGTCCACATGATTAAATCTACATGCTTAATTGTCCATCTAATAAACAATCCAGATGGAATGTCCTCAATGAACGTTTTACATCTTAACACTAATTATCAAAAGCAACCTTAAATAGAAAGGTTCAATTTTAATCAATGTAGAAGCATAAAAGGAAAAAGGCCCATCTGAGTAACACAACTAGTCCCATGGCCCACAAGGAAGACTCACTGGACCAACCGTCCCATAGGAATGGCCCACTAAAGGGTCATTGATGTGCACTGGCCCATTCACCCACACACACACTAAATGGGCAGATAGATCTTACAAGATGTTTCATGAAAATGAACGGTCAAGATCTGATATTAAAAGCAAGGTCCATATGATGAAGTAGCTGCGTTCTAAATCATCCACCCATGGAGGTTTTAGATGGCTAACCAATATCACACATAATGAAATTGAACTTTAAATGGGCAGATTCATAGACTGGACCAACAGGTCTATGAACGAGTAAAGCCTTACACCAACGGCCTATCCACATAACCACATGTAAGGATGATCATTGGTGATCTGGAATGGCCATTCACATGACATGCGCTGTTCAAATAGTTCAAAAAGCATGATGGTCTGGAATTGGCCTAGGACAATGGTCCTGAGAATTGGACTTAATTTATTTAGCTATGGGCCCAAAACCTAAGCCCGTTGTACTAGTCCATGAGGCTAGAAAATTAGGCCCACATTGATCCAACTCAACAGTCCCAAACTAGGCCCCGAGCTTGATAGGCTGATGTCAAAGGCGCAACCCTCAATAGTGGTAATGGGCACAAGTCCATAGAGTGGCCCAAAATATGCTAAAGTCAGGCTCATAATCTGGCCCAAAACATGCAAAAATCAAGCCCATAGATTTGGCCCAAAAACATGCTAAAGCCAGGCCCATAGATCAGGCCCAAAACATGTCCATTGGACAGGCCCAGCTTGACAAGCCCATTGGACAATACGTCCAAGGACAGGCCCTAGCTTGCCAGCGTCTGACCCAAATATCAAACGGGGCCCAATAAGACCCAAAACCTCATTCAAAACTCTAAAACTCTCTCTGTGTGGGAGCTAGAAAAGAGGGAAAAGAAAAATAAACCCTAGCCCCCAAACCTCCAAATCTGGCTCCGCCACCACGAATTGGATATCAGCACCATGGTGACAATGTCGCTGCTAAATCCGGCCCCTAGCCACAGTGCCAACGCTGTCGTTGCTAAATCCAAACGCCTTGGACAGCAGATGGACAGCAGACACCCTTGAGAAAATCGGTGATGAGACGGTGATGGAAGGTGGGCCCCATCACCGTGGATGGGCAGGAGGTTCAGTGAACCAGCATCGTCGATGGCATGTGGAAGGACTGAAGCTTGATTTGGCCATTAATGGTGATTCTCGCTGGTGAAGACAGGTGCACTGAGAACCCTTCCTCTAAATCTTTATTTATTTATTTATATTTTGATGTCCTGTAATGGGTTTCTAAAACCCTCTCCTCCGGTGTTAATAGCAGCCCACGCCGCCATCGGCACTATATGCCGGGAGGAGATCTGTGCTAATTGCAGCCTTCAGACCTACTAGAGACTATTCTAGCGACAACAATCCTCAATGGGATCGCATGTCCATCAATATGCTAAAATCTAGTAGCCGTTCCCAAGGGTCAGATAATTCTATTGACGGTCATGGCTCCCGACAATCAACAGGGTTATCCAGATCTGAAGCCAGAATGTCCAAGGATGAACGATTCAGACCTGAGCTATAGGGATTGCTAATCAAGTTTAATAATCTGAAAATCCACCATACCTTATGCACAGTAGGCTCTGATACCAACTGTAAGAATCTCTATATTGCGGAATACATAGGACCTTGCTGTGCATCAGATATGTGGATCGAATAACCGGAATAAAGACGTACCTGTTTGGTGGGCCATCTCCTGTCTGAGATCTGGATCTTCCTCTCCTGGGATTGCTAGTAGAGAAAACCTTAGATGGGGGTTATTTTCAGTGTAATCCCAGATTAGGGACCCAGTACCCTTTAAATAGGGTTTGTAGTGGGTGTGGTAGTGTTTGAAACCTACCAAAACACTGCCACCCTTGCTCCACACGAATTTGGCTATCAGGAATCCATGTTCAACTACAATACTGCCACAGGCAGTGTAGACGCGTAACCCCTCTTAATTCTGTAGATCACGACTGTAGTGGGGTCCACTGAGCAGTCGACACATGAATCTGCATCTGTATTCAAATGTGGACCATTGATCAGTTGGCCCACTATATAGAAAACTCATAGGTCCGCCTCGAACCATTTGGGGTAGCAAACGAGGTCACCGGCCTCGAAACGCATGGACCGCTTACTGCCCTCAGGCACAACCCTCACCTCCCCTCTCATGATGTAGACCAACTAGTCCACGTGCCAGTCCTAAGGCAACCGGCACTTGCCGGTCTTCCACATCGACCACCGGGAGACGCCCACCTCCTCCAGCCGCTTCTTGGGTACCCCTTTCTCCACCCGCACGTGGTAGAGCTCCTCCAGCGGTTTCTTGAACCTTGCTGTGACTGTTCGAGCCCTAGGCGCGATCTTGTTCGGGCTTGTACGGATCGGTACTCGGCCCGAGGACGGAAGGAGGGAGGTGCTGAAGCTGAGCGCTCCGCTCGCCATCTGCTGCTGCTGAACCAAATAGAGCTTTATCCCTTCACCACAGTAGACGGATGGGATGAGACAAATTGCCCTCTTAGATTTTGAGCTAAAACTTTGATACTCTGGCGGAGTAGTGATGGATGATGCTCGGGAAGTTGGAGAATACTTAGGAGCCGTATTGATGGGAGTAAATGGAGGTAAATGGGTGTAATTGGGAGTAATGGGGGGAAATGGTATTTCGGGTGTATTTGGATAAATGAAATGAAAGGAAATGAAATGAGAGTAAATGTGCATGCAAATGAATTGAAATGCCTTTTTGAACTCTGATGGAGAACTCGGATGGAGAGTCTCATGTGTAAACAAAGGCGCCACTATGCACATGTTTATTATACATGTGTCACGCTAATGATACTCTCCAACAATCCAAATATCGGCTACATCACTAAAATCATGCCAAAAGAATGATTCAAACCATCCAAATGATGGCCATTTAAATGGATGGTTGCAAGTTACTTGTTTGTGATCCTTATGTTTGTGGCTTACCCAAGGCTTCAAAATTTCCTCGTTTTTTGAGGAAGTATATATTTCAATGGGCTTATTACAATCATTCTATTAAACATCTCAGTATATACACTAAGTTGGAATACTAAAGCTAGTTTTAGATATTATTGAACAATTTAAATGCATTCTCATTCCTCTCATTTACTCTCATCTAAACTAAATATTTTGATTTCAAATAAATTGCATTTACTCCCATCCAAACACATTTGTGTAATGCCATTTACTTATAATTCAGGTACATCCAAATCCATTTCCACATTACTTCCATTTACAAGCTCCCAAACAGGCCCTCATAACATGCACATGATTTGTGTAATGCCATTTACTTATAATTCACTTACATCCAAAGCCATTTCCACGTTACTTCCATTTACAAGCTCTGAAACAAGCCCTCAGAACATGCACACGGATTTGTGTAATGCCATTTACTTATAATTCACTTACATCCAAATCCATTTCCACATTAGTTCCATTTACAAGCTCGCAAACAAGCCCTCAGAACATGCACAGCCTTATCTCAACTAATTGGGGAGTGGATTAGGTGTGGCCCCAACCTCTCCCAAGATGTTGTGGCCCTTATTGCCGACAATACTAAAGGAAGCAGTGGTGGTTGAACATACCACAATTAAAAACTTCCTGGGCCCACCATAATCTTTCTATATTGTTTATTTGCCATCCAACACACTATTAATAGAAAAAAGAAATATCAGCTTCATCCAAAACTTTTGTGGCCACCAAAAATGTTTTTAATGCTCAATCACTGTTTCCTATGATATGGTCCACCTGAGAGTTGTGCGTGTTTCATCTTTGGGCTCATGACCTAAAATGATATGCCAAAACGAATGGATGCTGTGGATATAGAATATATACATCAGGTGGCCCCACGGTAAAGGCCGCGGGTCACGGGTGAGGTGGGGCGAAGCGGATTGCATACTGAGTAACGAAGTAGCGTATTGAGTAAGCTCTGCGGAGTCCACCGTGATTTATATATTTCATCCACTCCGTTCATCCATTTTAATTGATAATTTTATGTATTGAGACAAAAAATGGAGCATATAAAAAGAATAGGTGGACCACACTACAGGAAACAATGTGAATTGAACTTGTACCGTTGAAAAATTCTTGGGAGCTGTAGAAGTTTTGGATCAAGCTGATATTTGTTTTTTTTCCTTTATCAATGTCTGTGTGATCTTGTGAACAGGTTGGTGACAAATAAACATCACTGTGGGCCCTAGAAAGGTTTCAACGGTGGAAATCATTATATACACTGTTTCCTATGGTAAGGTCTACTTGAGTTTTGGATGTACTTCAATTGTGGTTTCAACCCCTCGTATGATTTGAGAAGAGCATACCGAGTAACTCAGGACGCAATCCAATTTCGAGGTGGGCCGCACCTAATACGCTCCTAACTAATTGGGGACACGCGGCATACAAGTAGTCAAATTAAATGGATGCGGATTGATTGCATCCGCGTCCACCAGATCAGTGTAGGGGCCCACGCTGATGTATCTGTTTATCCACGTCATCCATCCCTTTTACAAGATTATGCTAGAATATGGGCCCAAAGATCAGGCAGATCCAACATTCAAGTGGGCCACACAAAATAGTGAATGGAACCTGGTGACATCATCACTACAGTAGTGATGATGTCACCAGGTTCCACTCACTATTTGGTGTGGCCCACTTGAATGTTGGATGTTCCTCATTTTTAGGGTCATTCCTTAAAATGATCTTATAAAATGGATGGACGGTGTTGATAAATGGATACATCAGGTTGGGCCCCCACATTGATCTAGACGGATGCTTAAAGTTTCAACTAGTGGTTGGACACTTCTAGACGGATGCTTAAAGTTCTGACCATTGGCCGGACACAATCCGCCCAAATTAAACTGTCGAAATTATGTATGCAACCGTTGTCAATATGCAATCAATGTCCTTAAAATCCAAGCTTAAGAAAGCCCTAAGCCCATCAGTTGACAACTCTAAAGGTCCTATTTAGTTGAATTTTAACTAGCGTGTTTGGCGGCAAATTTCCAGCAAAACAAGATTGTATTAGAAACCTACAAGATTGTATTGGATTAGTGGAAACGGTGTGGGGGACCATTTGTAAGGAAGGGAAAAGAGGCAGAAGAGAGTACCATTCAATATTGAGGATAATACCCCTTTAGGTGGTGCCCACCTCAATGTATGCGTTGTACATTTATGATGTGTGCATTTTATATACATGCGGTCCATCCATTTTAAGAGCTCAATTAACGACATTAGATAAAAAAAAATAAGGCAGATCTAAATCTCAAGTGGACCACACCATAGGAAAACAATGTTGATTGAATGTCTACCATTAAAAACTTCCTAGGGCCCACTACAATGTTTATTTGCCTTTCAACTTGACCATCCATCTTGCAAGACTACCATAAGCTAGAGGTTAAGTTTTGAGGTGGATTTGAAGCCCAAGTGGGCCATGGCACAAGCAACGGTTGGATTACACAGTTTTCAACCAAACAGTAAGTTCCAAATGGAATTTAGGTTTCCAATTCAATACAATTTTGGATTCCAACATAGGAATTTGGATTTTTTCTAGAATCTAAATTTTGCAACCAAATAGGTCCAAAATGTCTATTTGCTTAAGTCAAATAAACTCTGTTTCAAAAAATAATCCTCCAACTTATTAAATTCGATCGGAGCTTATTTGCTGCTTTTAAACAAATAAGCACATTGATTAGACTTTTACCAAATTGTCTAAAAGCTTATTTTGTAGAAATAAGCCACTAAGCTCTTATTTGTAGAGATGCCAAACGCCCCCTTGGATTCCAACACTGATTTTGAATTTTCTCTAGAATTTAGATTTTGCAACCAAACGGGCAGGTGCAGTGGGCCATGAGGTTGGGCATCCACTGAACAAGATCCACTGCCCGTTGCTGGGTCGTTATTTGTGGGGCCCACTTAGACTTAATAATCCACAATCTATCACAACTTTCACTCGTGGCATGTGCGTCAAATTTGTACTGTCCAAATAGTCATGCATGCTTACTCAAGACTGATCATACAAGCCCTCGTTGTAATAAATGGGCATTTGATTTATTTTCTATTTTTTCTGCACACATTGCATAAGCACTCCAACCTAGGACCTGTGTGTTGAAATGCACTCGTCTCCCACTAAGCCGTGGGGTGGAACCCATGGGTATTTGATTATTGAATCCGCACTATTCACAGGGATTCCTGCTATTTGGACGGTCGTGAATTTACTGCAACTCTGGGTCCTCGATAATCCTAATATCCATGGGCCAACTTATTTTAGGAAGCCAGTACAAAAATTAGACTGAATCATAACCACCCTTTCATGTGGTGTAGCTTACTCGAGTATTGAATGTGAATCGCTAAAGACAGTGGATATAATACGGACGCGTATTGTCTTTCTTTCTTTCTTTTAATTTGTTTTTTTTTTTTTTTTTTCATGCGTTAGTTCACACACCCACACTGTTAGTCACCCTCCAATGTTAGCCACCCCCACGTTGGGATTTGATACCTTGATCTCAGTGTTAAGCCGAGGTTATCTTAACTCAGTCTACCACTGTCCCAAAGGTGTGGGTGTCGGACGGCTAAAAACGTGAGGATTGAACGTCCACAGTTGAAATATTTGTGGGGCCAAGAAAGTTTGAATCAGGCTAATATTTCTGTTGTCAGTTCATCCCACTAGGAATGATATTATGAACGGTATAGATGGCATATAAAAATCACTATGGACCCAAGGAGGTTTCAACGGTGTGTGGATTTCTCACCAACATCACGGTGGCCCCGCCTGATTCTTATAGCAGGAACTTCCAGCGAAAGCCTTTCGCAGGCATCTCCTACGCTCGGAATCTAGGTGGGGTCCACCATGATGTTGGTGAGAAATCTATGCCGTCTAACCGTTTTTTGAGATCATTTTAGGGGTTGTGATCAAACATGAACTGGATCCAAGACTCAAGTGGGCCGCACTAAGCAAAAGGTGGGTAGGGAAATTCTTACTGTTGAAACCTCTATGAGGTCCACAGTGATGTTTATATGCCATCCATACCGTTCATAATGTCATTCCTACTAAGATGAGCGGAAAACACAAATATTATCCTGATTCGAAACTTCTGTGGCCCCACAAATATTTCAACTGTGGAAGTTGAATCGTCTCATTTTTTGCCCAAGTGAGCCTTGGATCCTGTTCATTTTTTGTGGCAACGCCTAAAATGATCTCACAAAACATTTGGAGGGCGTAGCTTTCTCACAAACATCAATGGGCTCCACCTAGATTCCAAGAGTGAAAGGCTTTGGCAGGCAATCCGCGTCCAAATAATACGGTCATGGCGGTGGGCCAACAAGCATCGATTGACAGGCACACCTATCATTGGTCGCACGACATTCGCTTTTCGATTTGGAGGATTTGGGAGGTACGCCACTTGATTTAACCCCAGGCAGGCTCTGCTGGGCCGCTGTGATGTTTGTGTTACATCGCCTCCCACCGTTGGTTTAGCCAATCATTTTAGTGCATAAGCCCAAACACAAGGGACATCCAAAACTCGAAGGAGGCCACACTAGAAAGTATTGAACACTCACCATTAAAAATTTCTGAGGGCCATTTGAGTTTTAGATCAGGCTGATGGTTTCAACGGTGCATGTTTCCATCTTCATTTTTCCTATGGTGTGGCCCACTGGAGCTTTGGATCTCCTTCTTGTTTGTGTTAATGTTCTTAAAATAAGCTGATGGAACAGATGGACGGAGTGGATATAACACAAACGTAATGGTGGGCTCCACATAGCTTGAGGTTAAAGGATATGGTTAGAGGCAACTGGCGTCAATTTCGAAGTTGAGGTGCGTGCCACGTGTGCACTAGAGAGCCTACTAGAAACGTAGCTGTGGCGCATCGCCCATCACCACCCTCGAAAAATCTCATATGCGTGTAGGTGAGCGAACATACCCTGTTTGTTGTCTTAAACTCAAAGGAAAGAAAAAAAAAATGTTATTTCTGTTGAAAATGGACGGTTATTATTGGACAGTGATCATCCAACGATGGACAGAATCATTGAACAGGAGTTTTGTGCCATGTCTCATCCTCAGTTGTTGGGCCATTCCCAATTCGGCATAAAATAGGGACTCGGATCGGCTGGTGACCCCAACACCAGCCGGATAACTGGCGGAAAAGCTTTGTGGGCCCACCTTGATGTATGTATTTTATCTACGCCGTCCATCCATTTTTTCCTGTTCATTTTAGGACAGGAACAAAAAAAAATTGATGTAAATCCAACACGCAACATCGGGCGTGGTGTCACCCTTAATTTACGGATAGTAACTTTTCAAGAAAGCCCTCTGTATTCAAATGCTAGTTCGACTATAAACACGAAAGGGAAGTAGTATCAAGCTACCGTTTATTTCTCCATCAGGGTTCTTCAAAAGTTGTCATCGGCAAATTAAGGTGACGAAGGACACCGCACCCGGTGACCCAAAACCTACATGAAGTAAAAAATCAATTACGGCACTTTACTCGTCCTTTTTACCTACCTGCCGCACCTATTTTGTGTATGTAATACCACCTCGGGTGTCGAAAAAGGTAGTTGGTCGAGCGACCGCACACAGTGGTCGCTTAGGTTCATGCGCTTTAACCAGCGCCTTATGAGATGTTGTGGTACAATATATACGTTTAGATTGGCAGGTAGTCCAGTATTGGGAAAAAAATTAGCATGTAGGTTATCTAGTCATGTTAATTTTTAAGGGTACCTGATCCTACTAAAAATAGAAGTGAATTAGGACGATTCAATGTATACTAACTGCAAAGCTACTTTCTGTATGTGGTACCACTGGGGTGTATGGTTGGATACCAACCATAAGGTAGGAGCAACAAGAGCCGGCACACCACGTAGACTCAACACCTAAAACGACTAACAAGAAGAGTCTAGGATGCTAGTTCCTAACCTGGACTACCTGCCCATCTAAAATGTATATTCTGACCGCCTGGGAGGCTTATCTACTTACCTGCGCCAAACAGACCATTGGGCCTGTTATCGATCTACCACAGTTTCGATACAGCCGGGGTGGTTCTACATACACAAAATAGGTAGGCAGGTAAAAAGGCCTAGTAAAATACCATACTATGTTTTTTTCTCCGTCTATATTTCTAGTTCACCTGGTGTGGTTTCCTTTGTCACCCGACTGAAACCTTCCTAAGGCCTACAGTGATAGTTATTCGTTATCCAATCTGTAAGGTCACGCAGACTTGGATGCAGGGAAAAAACAAATATTATTTTTATCCAAAACTTTCATGGCCCCAAAGAAGTTTTCAACGATAAGTATTCAATCCCTGTGGTGTGGTCCATCCAAGCTTTGGATCTGCCTCATCTTTAGATTCTTTCCTTAAAATGAGCTCAAAACATGGATGGACGGCGTGGATAAAGCACATACATCATGGTGGGGCCCACATAGCTTTGACACCAGCTAGCTGGCTGGTGTTCGTGTTACCAGCCAAACCGCGTCCCGAATGGAAGAGAATAAATCATTACTGGAGGGCCATAGGGTGCTACGGCTACCAACGAGAGAATCCACCATAATCCTTTTCTCCCTGCACGTGCTCATGTGTTGCCTATGTGCGAGATCACATCCGTTCAGGAGGTAAATCGCATACAGCGTTTTCATGTCTGGATTCACGCCAGTTGGACGTTAGGTGCACAATGCACAAAGAGCACCTCCCGTATGGACGGTTCGTCAGTTTTTAGCAACCGTCGGTCCTTCCAAAAATGTGTGGCCCACCTGATTAACATACAAGGTTGAGTTCTGGCCCGTTGGGCCATATATGGTATGTTCCACCGTATATCTCACACGCGCCAAACGGTACGTGCGGGGAAGGAGTAGAATTCATCTGGCACCTCTGGCACTTGTTACCAAACCAACCGTTCCCATTCCCTTCAAGTAAAAGCCCCGCCGATTTCGTTTTTACTATGTCGCCGTTCACGATCTAGCGTGTATCACAGCCCACCGGGATCACAAGCTGAGATGGTCCGATGGTTTTGACCGTTCATATTTTCATCACTACTAGTAAGCAAGATATTATCCAATAATCAAACTTCAATAAAAATATTCATTGAAAATGCGAGCCATTGAAAATATTTTCATCCTAACTTACGATTTTTAGAAACAAATGCGAGCCATTGAAAATATTCATTTCGTCGTTCTAACTTCGTCTACGGATGGTCATAAATCATTCATTCAGCACAATTTTCTAAGATTCCCTGTAATGGATGGTTTCGATGAGCGAAACACTCAGCAAATGGGCCCAATGAGGATCGACAGACGCTGGATTCTGTGTCGCGACAGAGGCAAAACGAACTCATCCACGCCAACGGCAGCCACATTCCCGTCCTTCCCAATCCAAACCACATATTTCCCGCCGTTTCCCACAGTAACGGCGAGTAACGGCAAATCTCCCCTCCCTGTAACTAACTTCCCATCTCCTCCTATAGATACCCCTTCCTCTCTTTTTTTTTTGCACTGGAGCCGGTCTGATGTAATCCATAACTGCTAGAAAAAGGAAGAAAGAAAAATCAGAAGAACATGTCTTCTTCCTGCTCCGGATTAGGGCATCGAAGCTCCAAAATCCTCTGCAGAATTCACCATGGATCTGGCCTCCTCAACACTCCATCCTTTCTGTTCTCCACAAATCCCGCTCGAATTCTGCGGAGCTCGGTCCGATTCCGGTGCGTTCTTGATCAGCTTCCTCCGAGATTGACGACAGTCTCCTCGTCACTGAATTCCGTGATCACCACTGGGAACGTGATTGCGGCGGCGGCGGCCGCCGCGAGCAGCGCCGGTACTGCTCACTCGGCAGTGACGTCGGCGCTTGCTCATGTCGCGGTCACAGCGGTTGCGATTGCATCAGGGGCGTGCCTTTCAACCAAGGTCGATTTCCTGTGGCCAAGAGGGGAGGAGCGGCCTGGTATGAGTTCATCCTCGTCTCTGTTAGAATTGGGAGGTTTGGTGATGTTTGGATTGGAGATTGGATTTCAAATTTCATTTTCTGTGTCCTTTTGGCATAGTTTTAGGTGTTTGGTGAATGGAATGATCTGGTTCTGATCCATTTGGTGTTAGAATATGTTGCTGAGCATGATTAGATTGTTGAGTTGCAGGCAGAAGATGGGGCTGTTGTGCCTAAATTTGAAAATTTCATTACAAAATTTGCATCAGACCAGCTGCCAACATATTTCCTCCAGGGTTTTCAATGTAGCACAGCCAGATGTTATGTAGCTACTATGCAGACTCCCCTACTGTAAACGTGGCATGTACCTGAAATCCAAACTGTCCAAATGGTAGGACCCACCATAGATGGATTACAACCCAAAAATTACACTGAAATTGTTATCCTAGCTGGTTAATTGGTGTACATTTGATCGACAGTAAAAATGAAAAGTAAATAGTACGAATTCAGCAAAAGAAAATCCATTAATCAGAGGTCAAGATTGTTTAGTGCCCGTTCAAATTAAAAAAAAAAAAAAAACCAGAGTGATTAAACAAAAAGCTAGATTTATGGAGGGATGATTATTTAGGGAGGAGGAAAGATCTCCACATGGTTTTTATTGACTTGGAGAAAACAAATGATTGGGTCCCTAGAGAGTTAATCTGGTGGGTGTCGGGAAAGAAAGGGGTCTTAAGAGGATATATTTACATTGTTAACGTTATGTATGAGGAAGCAGTAACAAATGTGAGGACCATGAGAGAGACAAGTGACTTTTGTATTACCATAGGCTTATACCAGGGTTTGACATTGAGCCTATACATTTTCACAATTGGTTATGGATGAATTAACAAGGCATTTGTAGGAAGAGATTCCATGATGTATGTTGTTTGCAGATGACATAGTTTCGATTGACAAGATGGGGACATAGTTTTGATTGACAAGATGGGGGGAGGCTTAAACAAAAAGCTAGATTTATGGAGGGATGCTTTAGAATCTAAAGGATTCAAAATTAGTCAGACTAAAACAGAGTACATGGAATGCAATTTTAGTGATAATAGGAGTGAAAACGAGGAATTAGTTCAAATTGCTGACCAACGAGTTTCCCAGAATGACCACTTTTAATACCTTGGGCAATAATTCATGACAGTGGAGAGATTGAAAAGGATGTTGCCCATAGAATTCAAGTTAGGGGGAAGAAATGGAGATGTGCGTCGGGAGTTTTATGTGATACTCATTGTTTATGGGACAAAATGTTGTGCAGCTAAAAAAACAGCATGTTCATAGGAAGCATGACCATAGGATGAATGTAGTTGAAATGAGGATGTTGGGATGGATGAACAAAAAGATGAGGAAGGATATACTTAGAAATGAATGCTTTTGAGGGAACTTGGGAGTAGTGCCAATAGGTAAATAGGATGAGGAAAAGTAGACTTAGATGGTTTGGTCATGTACAACGGATACAAAAAATTGCACTGTTTAGAAGGAGCGAGTTGGTACAAGTTGAAGGCTCTAAAAAGGCAACGAGAAGGCCAAAAAGGACGTGGATGGAGGTACTAAGAAAAGATGATGATCTATGGTACAACTGAAGGTCTGTCCCTTGATGGAGTGTAATGGCAGAACAAGTTTCATCTAGCCTACTCCAGTTAATTGGGATGAGGCTTAGATGATGATGATAATTGTTTAGTCAGTATTATTTCGACTACATGACCAATATTCAGTGGGTCTTACTATTTGGGCAGTTCGGACTTGAGTTACAGGCCATGCGTACACTAAAGGCCCTATTTGTTTCTTGAAGTACCACGGTAATGTAAAGTAAAACTCTCACAATTACTCCTTGTAGGTGATTGGATAAAACCAACTGTCAAATCATGGTAATCCATCAGAATCGCCACCGACTTGAATGGGCGGTGGTGCGTTGAGGTGGCATAGTTTCGTGGGCCCCACCATGATGTATGTGTTATATCCACACCGTCCATCCATCTTGCGAGATCATTTTATGGAAATAGAGAAAAAATGAGGTACATCCAAAGTAGAAATTAGCCACACTACATAAAGTAGTGGGATTGAATGCCTACTATTGAAAAATTCCTATGGCCCATAGAAATGTTAGATGAAGTTGATGTTTGGGGTCATGACCTAAAATGATATTGCAAAAATGGATGGACGGTGTGGATATAACACATATTAGGCAAGTCATATCCACGTACATCTAATCACGGTGAGTACTTTACATGCGTATCAAAAACTAAGCAGCATGAGTGATATTTGGTATTGCATATGGCTTTACTTTTGACTACCGTGGTAGTGATAATCATTACCCATTTACATTACATTACAATACATTACCGTGGTAATCGTTAATACAAACATGGCCTAAGGGAGCCTCACCCATTTACTAGCTATAGTGCATATGGCTCTTCTATGCCAAAACCCTTTCCTCAAATATGTAATAAACACAATCAAAATATCAATCTTGGTGCAAAAATAGCATTTGTTCCACCTGAGATTGTCAATACGAAAGTTCTGAATCCTCTTCTATTGTACAACTGCATTTTCAAATGTTGGTCTCAATGAAATTGATGCGGTGAGATTGGAAAGAACTTACGAGTGAAGGATGAATATGTACTAGTTGTGAGGTTCAAATCCTTCAATAATGTGCTAAGAATTAGCTTCAATCAACTCAGGATCAACGATAATGATAAACAATGGCAATTAGAAGGATAGATACATAGAATTGCTTCATGCAATCCCAAACCAAAGGGGCTCTAATGGCATCGCACCAGTAGAATATTGAACCATCTCAGGAAACAGTAACAAAAACTAGGAAACCTGTTCAATTCAATAAAAACTCATCTACTATTCATAAATGATTCTTTTCATATTTACATACTTCTCCACAAAGAAAAAAAAACTAATATAAATCTAAGCATCCATTAGCTGACTCAAATGGTAATGGGGTTGCATGATCTTGGGCTCATTTAGTCATTTGAAAACTAACTCAATATGCTTTTAAAAGGAGGCATTTCATGTTTGGCATCATTTGATACCCAAAAATGGCCCACAAAATAAGTGGCGGAAATACTAAAGGGAAGCTTGTTCCACAAGTCATGACTAACTCTAGCTCTAACAACTAACTAAATGACTGTTGACCTGGTTCAGAATGCTCATTAGGAGTGTTGATCTTCCATCAGATAAATATGGACCCTCGATGTGGTCCAGATATTCAATCCGGATGGTTGGATGGTCTAGTTCTTAAATTTGGATGGATGGATTGGTCAGATTTTTTATTGGGCAGCTTGTGGAGCCTAGGTGCATCCTTTGATTGATCATGCATGATTCTAGATGCATTTGAAGGTATTAGATATCATTTCCATCTTTGTTTTCTTCAAATATATAGTGCTGCTCATAACCTAAAGAAGCAACCACATCTTGAGATAGGGTGCAGAGCTTGAATTAAGAATATCTGCTCAACACTTGGAGAGTTTAAATGCTTTACTTTGTTGGAGGATTTAAGTTTCTAATTGAGCACCTCAGCTGGTAACATTTGTTAGATGAATTGATATTCATATGATGGCTGGCATTTTAGTTTTAACTGTTTCCTGAAAAGGCCACGTTTATACCATTAATACTTGCATTAAGGGAATTGAGCTCTGGATTCACGCCATTCATAGTACTACCTTTCTATCCTTATCACTTTATACATCTCTTCTGACAGTTGATGTGCATCTGGCAGATTCCCTTATATTAGATGGAGTGGACATAACAGGGTATCCAGTCTTTAACGATCCAAAGGTTTAGTAATTTTCCCCTGCATCCTTGACTAGCAACATCCCTAATTTGTTTCCACTAAGATATTACACTCCACGAAAGCAGGTTCAGAAGGCTATTACATTTGCAAGGAAAGCTCATTATGGCCAGTTAAGGAAAACAGGAGATCCTTATCTTACTCACTGTATCCATACGGGAAAGATATTGGCAGCTCTGGTTCCATCAAGTGGAAAACGAGTATATTTTCTCTCTTTGAAAAATAATTCAAGAGTATCAGCAGTATTTTCTTCAAGCATGTTGATTCATGCATTAAGCCCATAGATGCTGCTATTTCTTGAGAAGGTGTGCTTTATTCATCTAAGACATCATTTCTTCTTTTCTTGCTAATAACATAGTCTGCTACAGGCCATAGATACAGTTGTTGCTGGAATTCTCCATGACGTGATTGATGATACATGCAAAAATCTGCGCAGCATAGAAGAAGAGTTTGGCAATGATGTTGCGAAGCTAGTTGCTGGGGTTTCGAGATTAAGCTACATAAATCAGGTGTGCCTTGAAAATGATGTTGGTAGATGCATTACTTTGACAAGATAGTTGATCAATGCACATATCTGGATACGGAAAATCATAATCTCAACAGTTCCTATATCTTACCCATCATCATCTTAGCCTTTCTGCCTGCTTTTTTGGGTTTGGCTTTTAAAATAGATTGGCAGAAGTTTTACGATCGGCTATCCACCAGACATCAACCTTTCTGTCTGACTTGGGCTCTTGGAACAAGCTATGTTTGAGGCTCACAGTGACACCACTTAACATGGTGCCACCCAATATTGACTCCCAGTCAGCTATCACACCGTAAATCCAGCAGTGTTGGGACATGGAAGGGTAGTTTCCAGCAAACAGTTAAGCAGGAAACACTGATTTGTTGAGTCAAGAAGCAACAGAAAGACATAATTCATCGTCATGTAGACATTCCAGTTGTGGATCATCTGCTCTAAACGACCTTCATTTTTGTTTGTTTGCGGGAAAAAAAGGAAGGAAAAAGAGGCCATTATGGGCCATAAAGAAATGGGAAATGGAGTATGCTTGTAAAAGTTAAGGAAACAAATCTGATCTGCTTCTGATTCAACCAATCTATGAGGGCAAAGTTGTCTTTACAGAGTTCAGAGGGCTTACGGTTCTTAAACTCTGAGGAAAATGAAGCTTCCCAGAACTTTTTATTTTATTTTATTTATGATTGCAGCTAAGGGAATTTGTTGTAAGAGGAAAATTGTTATCAAGTCAAGCTTAGTTGTTGAAGTCATTTTTTTTTTCTTGCTAAATGGTTTTATTGTTGAAATCTCCACTTTTCTATTAGTTATATAGTACATATACATATATACATACACATACATACATATACATATATACGTACATATATATATGTATGTATGTATAAAAAAAAATTAAATGTTGCTTTCTTAAACTTCAAAAATGAAAAAAAAACCTCTGTAGCCACTATTTTGATGGTATACATGTCCTTGCAGCTGTTACGCAGACATCGCAGGACAAATCTAAATCAGGGAACTCTGGGCCCTGAAGAGGTATGTTTCTTCAGTTATACATCAAGTTGATAGGCATGCATACCTTGGTTTTTTGGTTTTGCCTCTGCTTTTTTTCTCAAAGTCGCACACCCCCCCCCCCCCCCCCCCCCCCCCCTCGAATAAAAGTGGCTGCATCAATTTGCATTTGTTCTCTGTCTCTCATATGTTCTATCTATTGGTATTTTAGGCAAATAATCTGCGGGTGATGCTCTTGGGCATGGTTGATGATCCTCGCGTGGTTCTTATCAAGCTTGCGGATCGTCTGCATAACATGAGAACCATGTACTACTTCCTAGACCTATGTTTAGTAGTTCCCATTGGTTGT
Organism: Liriodendron chinense; assembly: GCA_003013855.2. Taxonomy (NCBI): domain Eukaryota; kingdom Viridiplantae; phylum Streptophyta; class Magnoliopsida; order Magnoliales; family Magnoliaceae; genus Liriodendron; species Liriodendron chinense. The sequence continues at coordinate 2,886,508 of PVNU02000637.1, read as the reverse complement.
CTGCTGCTTAAAATTGGTGTTATGAATTCTGCTATTGAATTCAACCTTTCCCCATTAAATATTTGCATGGAACCAGGGTAAGATCATGCCGCATCCAATCCATTTTAGAGTTGGGTGCATGCCATTCACTTTGTGTTCTCATTGTGGCATGAGCTATGGATAATAGCACCTGTATCCTTATGGGAAACTTATTGTATGGTTCAGTAGACATCATAGTAATATTCTTTGAACTATTGGTTACTCGGAGCAATCAACTTTACAAACCTTCTTATGGGTAATAATGTCTTTTTATGCATTTTCCCTAAACAACATTGCATACATCTTGTTCATGTACAATGCATTTTAATTTTTGGACATTATCTTTCTTCTTAAGAATTTTATTAGAAGAAAGGAATTTTACTGGTAGTAATGGGATGCGTCGAATTCATTCTTACTATCCATTTTTAACTTAGAACATCTACACTATTCCAGCTCACCTTTGCATTGTTTAGGCTTTTACTATGACCAAATTCTCCACGCGAAGGATCTATGTCCATGGTTCCATGCTTTTGGCGGATATGAGTTTGTAGTCATACCATTTGAAGTCTCTTTGTGTGGCAAGAAGGGAACTGGATCCTTTGGAAGCATGCTGTGTTTTTCATGAAAGAACGGAAGTCCTTTGCAATTTCAAATCATGGAAGATCAGGAGTCCTTTGAAATATGGAAGATCAGGAGTCCTTTGTAATTTCAAATCATGGAAGATCAGTTTTTATTCCAAATATTTTTTGTTGTTACACTTTCATCTTCATAATTTTTTTTGTCTTTATTCGGTAAATGTAATGTAAGAGGGTTATGCTTTTTGTATGTTTTCTACATATAGAAATCAGTTGGCTTCCCCTAGGCGATACCATCCTTCTTTCTAATGTCTTCCTTTTCTATTAGTTGACCTCTCTTCTGAAAAGTTACTTTGTTTTCTTTTGAGCAATTTGTTGTTAGTATTTTGTGCCTGAAAAGCTAATGTTTTATGTATGACCTCAATTATTCATTAATGGAATGTTTTTCTTTCACATTAATTGTTTGTGTGTGTGTGAAATGAATGAAACATGTGGATATTTTATTGGTTAAAGGATAATGTTTCCTCTGATGACCTAAGGGAAGATGAGTATGGAAAAAAACGGCTACTAGCTAAGGAAAAGTTCTATTTCCTCGATCTAAGGAAAAGTTCTATTTCCTCGATCTCAGTACCCTAAATTCCATGACCATAGCAATGGGAGTGGGCAATCCCAATCCGTGAAAGGTTTAATTGATCATCTTGTGTGTGGAAACCAATAATGAGTTGGAATGGAAGGTCTTCACCATTGAGTTAACTTTGTTGTGGCGCTACCCCACATGGGAGCATGATGAGGACATCAGTGGTGCACCCTTTAGAGTGTACCAGAGGAGGAGACGTCGCCGATCGAGTGTTAGAGCAAATGAGCTGATGTGGATGGACACTGGGCCCATCGAGCTGTTTCAATCATGGACCACGAAGACCCCACACGCGTACGTACACATATGGAGGCTCCTTTCATCGGAAATGTGTGCGGGTTGTTGATTTGGAGCTTATCGACCATGGATCCAAGATTGGATGACAATCGGACCGTTGGATTCTTCTGATCGTGCCATCCAACCGTTGGATTCTTCCGATCGGGCCATCCAACTATTGGATTGACGTAGGCCCACTTTGGTGGCCCGTTCCCAGTTTTCTTAGTTTTATTTATTTCAGTTATATTTTCAAATTCTATGGACAGTTCAAATGTTATTTTGTAATTAGGGTTTAGTTTATTTTGAAGTTTGGACATCAGGGACACATGTAATTTTGCTCCTTAAGTTTCTTCTATAAATTCAGGGGGGGGGGGGGTTAAAAAAAAAAAGATAATTCTCTCAAAGTTCGTCTTCACGTAGATTAGGGTTTCAGAATTGGCCTTTGGGTGTTGAGGATTCCACCCCGAAGTACCACATTTTCTCTTTCTTAAATCTTCAAAGTGCGTGGGAAGGTAAGACCCATCTTCTTCCTTTACAGAGAATACTTGTCTTCTCTTTCTTGAAGCCCATCTTTCCCTTTTCTTCTCTTTCTTCTTCGAATCTTACCCTTTGGCATGATCGGAAAAAGCAGGCATTGCTGGCCATGAGAACTTGATTCAAATTTGATCGTTGGCTGGCTTCTGCTAGGTTTAGGGACGTCCTTGTATCCCTAGGTCCTCATTTTACTCGTTTATAGTGCAGTTTATGCTATAGGGTATAATCCTGATGGGTTATCATCTCATTGTTGAACTCTCATAATCTCTTAGTTGATAGTAGATAGTTAAATGAATTCATTGCTTGAATGTCTACTTATTGATCACACATAAATTTAGAGTTAGGTCATCACATACCCCTGCATCAGAGCATGAGTTCGCAAAATGCAGGTTCTTGTGTTAGGCTTGGTTGAGCACTTGTATTGGAGGATAACATCGAGTCTTTGGTTTGGGAAACCCATCATGCCTAGATCGGATTGACTTGATCATGTATTGACTTTGACTAATCCTTAGACCTGATGTCATGTTGGGATGTCATTTTCCTGGTGTTTTGGGCTTTGACTCACCGTATGAGGTCACATTAGTGGCTGACATACAGATGTGGTTTGGTACATTTTTCCTCTCAAACCCTGATTTTTCCTTAAAATAGATCCTATCCTGTAGTAGATTCAGCCAAGAAGAGGTCAAACATCCCTACATCAGGGATATATATTGTTATAGGCAAAATGATGGAGATCAACTTAGCTGCTAAGATTTTACGCGGACGCCCATTCGACTCTCGAGATCATCTGATCGAGAGTCGCAGATCGAGTAAATGAGGAGTGCCCATTCGACTCTCGAGATCATATGCTCGAGAGTCGCAGATCGAGTAAATGCGGAGTGCCCATTCGACTCTCGAGATCATATGCTCGAGAGTCGCATATCGAGTAAATGCGGAGTGCCCTTTCGACTCTCGAGATCATATGCTCGGGAGTCGCAGATTGGATAAGCGCGGGCGCCCATTCGACTCTCGAGATCATATATTCGAGAGTCGCAGGATGGATAAATACGGAGCACCTATTCGCAAGGCCTCGAGTTCCCATAGCCGATTGTCGGATATAGCAAGGCAAAGATTTCCTTCTTGATCTGCGAGCAGACCTTCTCACAAGTCGTTGAAAGGTGTTACATCTGAATGAGCGACCACTTGGACTCGCGACCATCTTCCAACATGCGAACAGCTTTTTCTGAGGTGACATCCCTTAGCCCTCAGTACCAGCAGCCCGTATAGGCCGATTTTGGGCTTATCTTCTTCAATGGTTCCGAATCCCAAGGGACTGCTATCAAGGAACGTAATTGTCGGACAAGTCATTCAAATTAGGTCTCTTCTCTATCTAAGGATAAGGATTTTATCTCGCGGAATCAGTGGGATCTCGATATCTTACGTAACAGATTGGATCACTTCAGATCTATATAAAGAGGCGACCCCGTTAAGATACAGGTACACAATATTCAATCCCTGGCTTCAGTTGTTTGGCTATTCCCCTTCTTGCCTTATCTAACTTAAGCATCGGAGGGCTAACGGCTGGACGCCGGCCACCCTTAGTTGCTTTCTGTCTTCTTTCAGGTCCGGCGGAGGAAGTCTCTATTGGAGAGAAGGTGAACCTCCGGAGGATCCAGTTACAAAATCTGACGTTAACAGTTTGGCGCCGTCTGTGGGAACGACTTGATCGTCAAAATCAATCGTTCTAACGACCGATCAAAATCCTTCTGCGATGCCTCCTAAAAAGGCTGTTCATCCTTCGACTTCAAGGCAGGCACCACCTCCGCCCGATGAGACGGAATCCATACCTGTTCTTCCACCCACTTCGACGAGTAACCCTCAAGGAGCCCCAAATATGCCATCAGCAAACCCATTATTGGAGGCTTCTGGAAATCAAGACGATGTCCTGCGCTTCCTCGGAAATACTCTTCTAACTCTAAATGCCGGAGTTCAGGCCCTGTTGAATCGGCTTGATCAGCATTTTCCCGAACCACAGAGACAACCCTCCGAAGGGTTACCACCGCAACCCATACCAGTGGCTTCCAGACATTCTATGGACGAACCACAGGTCCCACCACACCATCCACCATCAAACCGAACACCACTCGGCAACCATCACCCTGTGCCGTCTCCACATTCTATACATTCTAGTTCGTCTCGACAACTTCAACCTCAGGGCTCCACCGCCGAAACATCAGGCTATACCTTACCATGGGAAGGAGATCTCAAAAGAATCCATGATCGTTTTGACGTCATGGAACAGCAATATCAGGCAAATCGACCATCTGCCGTCATGGCGGCGATACATCAATCCGAGTCCCCCTTTACCAGCGAGGTTATGGGGGCACCATTACCTAGAAAGTATCGAACGCCTGTTATCACCCCGTATACGGGCATTGGTGATCCTCTTGAACACCTGGAAACATATAGGTCTCTTATGGAGTTGGAAGGACATGGCTCAGAAATCATGTGTAGGGCTTTTTCCCTAACATTGAAGGAAGCAGCCCGTACGTGGTTCCAGGGACTAAAGCCTCATTCCATCAGCTCCTTTTCACAGTTATCGGAGATATTCCTCTCTCAATTCATGGTAAGCATTCGCATTAAGAAGCCAGCCTCCCATCTAATGGATCTGAAGCAGCAGCATGGGGAGACAATAAAGGAGTTCACAGTACGGTTCACTGCCGAAGCCGTTCAAACTGAAGGTTATACTTAAGAAAAAGGTCTCACAGCCCTCATAGCCGGAATAACGAGCGAGAAATTCAGGTTTGCCTTAGATAAGAGCCCGTCGAAAACTATGGCAGAATTCCAAGCCAAAGCTCAGAAATATATCAATGCAGAAGAAGTCGCATTGACACGCCATGGAGCCCAGGGTAAGAAACGCAAGCCAGAGGGAACCTCTTCTGCAGATAAAAAATATCGTCGTGATCAGCGCGATCGTTCTCCCACGAAGCCTTATTCTGGTAAATATCATAACTACACTCCTCTCAATCGGTCTCATGAAAAGGTTTTAATGGAGATCAAACACAAGCTATATGTAAAGTGGCCTGCAAAGATCAAATCCGATCCCGAGAAGAGAGATAAGAGCAAGTTCTGTTACTTCCACAAAGATCACGGGCATAGAACCCAAGATTGCATCTCTCTACGAGATCATATTGAAGCCCTTATTCGAAAAGGCCATCTCCAGGATTATGTCGCTCGTAAAAATCGATCACCTGAAAGGGCGAAGGCCTCATCTCGCCAAAAGGAACCGCCTCATCATCAAACTGACCAAGAGGACGCTGAGCCTACTGGAGAAATTCGCACCATCGTCGGAGGACCAGCTTGCGGGGGCGACTCTCAAGTTTCAAGAAAAGCATGCGCTCGGAAGGCGTCCAAAGAACCCCAGCATATCTATTGGCTGGAACAGACACCCAGCTCGTCAAAAGCCAGCCATCCTCCAATTTCCTTCACCCTCGAAGATGCAGCGGGAATTCACTTCCCTCACGAAGACTCCATCGTAGTCGCATTAAAGGTATCAAATTATCTGACTCATCTAATTATGGTAGATACAGGTAGCTCAGCCGATATTCTATACTTGGAGGCTTTTAACAAAATGGCACTTGCCAGAAGCCTACTCAAGCCAATTTCGACCCCCCTCGTCGGCTTCGGAGGCGAGGTGGTAACACTTGAAGGAAGCATTAATCTCCCAGTTACTTTTGGAGAAAATCCAACGAAGACTACCGTCTTCGTAAATTTCCTCGTGGTGGATCGAAAATTAGCGTATAACGCCATTTTGGGGCGGCCATCTCTTAATAAGGTTGGGGCAGCCTTACACCCTTCATATCTGTGTGTCAAATTTCCTACCCCAAATGGTATTGGGGTTGTACGAGGAAGTCAAAAGGAGGCTCGGTCTTGCTACCAGATAACCCTACAGGATCGAGAGAAAGCTCAAGCGACACCCGTTATGGAGATAGCGCAAGATTCACCCAACTTTTCCACCAACACCTCGTTGGATCCGAGAGAAAACGCTCTCCAATTAGGAACTCCTGGGAAAGAAACAGTGGCGATTCATTTAACCAAAGATGACCCATCCAGGGTCGTATACATTGGATCCTCTTTAACTAGTGTCCATCGTGAAGATTTGGTCCATTTTCTTACCGAATACTAGGACGTGTTCGCTTGGTCTCATAAAGATATGCCGGGTATCGACCCCAATGTCATCGCACATCGTCTCAATATCGACCCGAAGCATAAACCCGTACACCAGCGTCGACGTGCGTTCACTGCAGAAAGGCAAATGGCGATCAAAGCTGAAGTCGAGAAGCTACTTACGGTCAATTTCATAAAAGAAGTTGACTACCCAGTGTGGGTCGCGAACGTAGTTCTCGTCCGGAAAGCTAATGGCAAATGGAGAATGTGCGTCGACTATTCAGATTTGAACAAAGCATGTCCCAAAGATAGCTTCCCGACACCGCGGATTGACCAGTTGGTCGATTCAACAGCTGGACACGCTCTGCTCAGTTTTATGGATGCTTATTCTGGTTACAACCAGATCATGATTGATGCAGGACAGCCCTAAATATGATGCATGCTCATGAACACAATTATTCAGCGGAAATAAAAGCAATAATAATAATGAAATCTAGCATCAATCATCATAAACTAAGAAAATCATAAAGGAAACATGCAATGGGACGGGCCATCATCACAACCATGGAGTATGGGATTCAAGTAGCGTATAGGTTGGATCCGGCGAGGGATGGAACCTCCCGATCTTGCATGGTCATACCCAATCGATCAATGATGATCACTAGTCCGAAGAATCAGAAAGTTTCTCGGATTAGGGATTTGAGAATTTGGGAGTTTAGGGTTTAGATCGATTCTCAAGGTTTAGATCGTGGGGAATAAACAAAAGAGAAGTTTAGAAGGATAATAATAGAAGATGAAATACCTGGAAGAAGTTGGAGGGGCACAAGAAGAATAGAGAAGAAGGAGATCAAGGAAGAAGAAGAAGCACCATGAGAGAGGGAAAGAGGAAGGAGGCAACCAAAGGTTTGCTCTTTTTCATAAATCAACAACTAATCAAAAAGGTTTAGGGCAACACCCTTATAAAATTCGGAATTAGCATAATTACCAAAATACCCCTACTAACAAAATTTAAAAAAAAAGACATTTGCATGAAAAAAACGTACCCACACTAACCCAAAACTCAAATAAGTAAAAAATGCGTAAAATAAACTCAAATCTAAGATGTCCAATGCGCTCCAATGATGGTGTGATGAAAGTGGGCCACAATGAACCAACGGTCCGATCACATCATCATCACGATCCAACGATCTGATCATCTCCTCAAAGCAACTTACACATGTCTTCCCAAGGTGGGGTCTTTTCAAATGTCTCGGACTACATGTGTAAGGTCTTCAATGCTCCTCAATAGTCGCCTATCCACAAGGATGGTACTTGTGGTTGGCGCTTTCTTCGTTGGTACACCTTGAATGCTTTTGTTCCGCATCAATGATGCATCCACCTAATAGCCAGCATACTGCCTTCATCACAGATCGGGGATTATATTGCTACCAGGTAATGCCGTTCGGTCTTAAAAATGCAGAGGCCACTTATCAACGTCTCGTCAACAAAATATTCGCTGCTCAAATCGGTAGGAATATGGAAGTTTATGTTGATGACATGCTCGTGAAAAGCACCGAAGAAGATGATCATATTTCTGATCTTCGAGAAACCTTCGACCTAATGAGGAGGTATCAAATGAAATTGAACCCAGAAAAATGTGCGTTCGGAGTGTCTGCAGGAAAATTTATTGGGTTCATGGTCGGCCAGCGTGGAATTGAGGCAAATCCTGAAAAGATAAAAGCATTGGTAGAGATGAAATCCCCCACTACTCTGAAGGACGTCCAGCGTCTGGCTGGTCGCATCGCATCGTTGAATAGATTCATCTCGCGAGCATCCGACAAGTGCTTACCATTCTTCAAACTCCTTCGTGCAACGGCCAAGTCTGATTGGGAATGGACACCACAGTGTGAGGAAGCCTTTCAACAATTGAAGCTATACATGAGCACACCCCCCATTTTATCTAAACCTGTAGCACATGAACAACTCATTCTTTATCTCTCTGTGTCCACTACGCCGTCAGCGCCGCTTTGATAAGAGAAGATTCCGGGGTGCAAAGGCACGTTTATTATATCAGTCGAGCAATGGTTGATGCAGAAACTAGGTATTCTGATATGGAAAAGCTGGCCCTAGCTTTAGTCACGGCAGCTCGAAAACTGCGACCATACTTTCAAGCCCACGCTATTCTAGTACCAACGAATCATCCACTACGGCAAGTCCTTCAAAAACCTGAGGCTTCTGGACGCTTAACTAAATGGGCGGTCGAGATCAGCGAGCACGATATCTCATTCTGTCCTAGGGCCGCAGTCAAGGGCCAGGCCGTGGCTGACTTTATCGCCGAATTCACATACTCTTCCGATGATAATACCATGACCAGCGACCAGCTTCCTTGGTCACTCTTCGTGGACGGGTCGTCGCGGGCCACTGGCAGTGGAGCGGGCCTGATTTTAGTGGCTCCCGACGGGTCGCATTTCCAATATGCTCTGCGTTTCGACTCTCGCTTCTCAAATAATGAAGCAGAATATGAGGCCCTGATCGTTGGCCTCGAACTGGCCATTGTCCTTGCAATTCAGAATCTGTTAATTCATAGCGACTCCCAGCCCATTGTCAACCAAGTTCTTGGTGAATTCGAGGCCAAAGAAGAAAGGATGGCCTTATACAAGTCTCGTGTCCTCATCCTGCTCGCAAAACTGAAGACTTATGAAATAGTTCATATTCCTCGCGAGAAGAACCAACTTGCCGATTCCCTGGCAAAGCTCGCCTCTGCACCAGAATCTGAGTTATCACATTCAATCCCCATCGAGCATCGTCAGAACCTGGGTATCGACCAAGCGACTCTTGAGCAAGTAATATCGGTACAATCATCTCCATGCTGGATGGATCCCATCATCCTTTATCTCAGAGACGGATACCTACCAGAGGACAAGAAAGCCGCAAGACAAATTCGTCTTCGAGCTGCCAGGTATACCTTACAAGACGAAATATTGTTACGCAAAAGCTTTTCCTTGCCTTATTTAAGGTGTCTTCATCCAGAAGAAGCACTTCGTGTTCTAGACGAAGTACACCAGGGGGCATGTGGTAACCACCCCAGGGGGCGATCCCTAGCATATAAGGCGATGAGGTAAGGATATTATTGGCCCACTATGAAAGCAGATGCGATTGCATTCTCTAAAAAATGTGACAAGTGTCAGCGATATTCTCCTATACCCCATGTGCCATCCGAGCAAATGACTCCAATAGATAGTCCTTGGCCTTTCGCGCAGTGGGGGGTCGATATAATCGGGCCCCTACCTATTGGAAAAGGGCAAAATAGATTCGCGATAGTGGGAGTCGATTACTTCACTAAATGGGCCGAAGCAGAACCATTGGCCAAGATTACTGAGAAGCAAACTACTAAATTCATATGGAGAAATATCATATGCCGTTTCGGACTCCCTCACACTATAATTACCGACAACGGAACACAGTTTGACAACGCAGCCTTTGATGAATTTTGTGAAAAATGGAAGATACGTAACCTCCGCACTTCTCCATATCATCCTCAGGCGAACGGGCAAATTGAGGCAGTGAATAAAATCATCAAGCATCATTTAAAGACCAAGCTTGGCGAATGCAAAGGTGTATAGCCAGAGCTTCTACCAGAGGTATTATGGGCATATAGGACTACAACTCGTACATCAACAGGTGAGACCCCTTTCTCTTTAGCATTTGGTGTCGATGCAGTAGTACCAGTAGAAATTCAAGTGCCCTCATATCGGACCGAGCAGTATGACCCCGCGGGTAATCAGGAAAACCTCCGACTTCATCTCGATCTCTTGGAAGAACGAAGAAATACTTCCCAAGTACGAGCGGCCGCGTATCAACAACGTATTGCTCGTTATCGAGATGCTAAGGTTCGGCCCAGATCATTCCAGCTCGGAGATTTGGTCCTGAGGCAAAAACTCGGAATTCCCGCTCGTTCGCTGGATCCAAATTGGGAAGGCCCGTATCGGGTTATTAAGATTGTGCGACCCGGTACCTATTATCTTGAAGACATGCAGGGCAAACCCGTGCGTCGCCCTTGGCACGTGGAGCGTTTGCTACAATACTTCCCCTAGATTCGATGTAGTTCATAACAACATTTTATGAATAAAGTTGAAGATATCTTTTGGTCGCTACTCCATTTACCTGGACCTGAATAGCCCTGAAGAGAGTGCATACCATCTCTTGACTAATTGCCTACCTTTGGTAGGGCTAAAACACCTGGGATGGTCGCATTTCCATTTTATGGATCGAAACCAACGTTGCAGGAGAGCCTGTTTTTCTACCCTTGGTAAACTCATTTCTCAATCGATAGATCAGTCTATCTCCACGAGGGTATCGTCGCCACGACCTCCCGGATTGAGCACAACTCGTTTCTCAATCGATAGATCAGTCTATCTCCACGAGGGTATGGTCGCCACGACCCCCCGGATTGAGCACAACTCATTTCTCAATCGATAGATCAGTCTATCTCCACGAGGGTATGGTCGTCATGACCCCCCGGATTGAGCACAACTCATTTCTCAATCGATAGATCAGTCTATCTCCACGAGGGTATGGTCGTCACGACCCCCCGGGTTGAGCACAACTCATTAAAACAAGAAGGCATTCATTGCATGAAAAGAAAGAAGAAATACCAAGTACGAGAAGGAAGAAAGAACACCAAAAATGACCGAGGAGGACACCAGGGAACTCCGGAGGAAGATGATTGAAGGACAGAAGAAAATTCTGAAACTTCTGTGAAAATCAGAAGATATGGCGGACTCCGTATATTTATAGGCAATCATTTCGCCGTATATGGTAGCACGTGGCAGTCTCTCGTTCGGCACGGCACTCGAGCAGGCACGCCCATTAAATACTCGGACACGTGGTGAGCGTCTCTTCATTTTCTGACTGCGGAAAGGCTGGCGCTCATTAATTCCAGCCCAATCATGTACGGCTTCTGAGTAAAGGCAGCAGGCAGCTGCGCATGACAGTAAGCTAAGTCCTTCCCTTAAGAATTCTTGGTGGCAAGGACTTGGGGGGCATCTGTTATAGGCAAAATGATGGAGATCAACTTAGCTGCTAAGATTTTACGCGGACGCCCATTCGACTCTTGAGATCATCTGATCGAGAGTCGCAGATCGAGTAAATGCGGAGTGCCCATTCGACTCTCGAGATCATATGCTCGAGAGTCGCAGATCGAGTAAATGCGGAGTGCCCATTCGACTCTCGAGATCATATGCTCGAGAGTCGCAGATCGAGTAAATGCAGAGTGTCCTTTCGACTCTCGAGATCATATGCTCGAGAGTCGCAAATTGGATAAGCGTGGGCGCCCATTCGACTCTCGAGATCATATATTCGAGAGTCGCAGGATGGATAAATACGGAGCACCTATTCGCAAGGCCTCGAGTTCCCATAGCCGATAGTCGGATATAGCAAGGCAAAGATTTCCTTCTTGATCTGCGAGCAGACCTTCTCACAAGTCGTTGAAAGATGTTACATCTGAATGAGTGACCACTTGGACTCGCGACCATCTTCCAACATGCGAACAGCTTTTTCTGAGGTGACATCCCTTAGCCCTCAGTACCAGCAGCCCGTATAGGCCGATTTTGGCTTATCTTCTTCAATGGTTCCGAATCCCAAGGGATTGCTATCAAGGAACGTAATTGTCGGACAAGTCATTCAAATTAGGTCTCTTCTCTATCTAAGGATAAGGATCTTATCTCGCGGAATCAGTGGGATCTCGATATCTTACGTAACAGATTGGATCACTTCAGATCTATATAAAGAGGCGACCCCGTTAAGATACAGGTACACAATATTCAATCCCTGGCTTCAGTTGCTTGGCTATTCCCCTTCTTGCCTTATCTAACTTAAGCATCGGAGGGCTAACGGCTGGACGCCGACCACCCTTAGTTGCTTTCTGTCTTCTTTCAGGTCCGGCGGAGGAAGTCTCTATTGGAGAGAAGGTGAACCTCCGGAGGATCCAGTTACAAAATCTGACGTTAACATATATATATATATATATATATATATATATATATATATATATATATATATATATATATATATATATATATATATATATATATATTGAGAGAGAGAGAGAGAGAGAGAGAGAGAGCTCATCTCTCTCTTCCTCCATTAAACGTGCTTTTGCATGCTTGGGTCCACCTATTGGCCGCTCTCAAGCTGCGGATTGCCCAGCCCAACCTCGGCAGTATGCAGGCCTCTCGGCTCTTTGCTTTCTAGGATAGATTGGGGAGAGACCTCATACGTTGGAGGATTAACATTGGACTTTTGCAAACGATCATACACACATATCTGAGGTACAATTCTAACCACTGGTTTGTGGTTTTATGGTATCTAATTGTGTCTAGATGGGGAACCTCTTCTTAATTTTAAAATCTAGAGATTTTGCAAAAATTACACTCCTTGGGCCCTTTGTGTGTCCATATTTTGGCCGAGTTCCCCGTACCGTAGGCCCCTATGTTACGCGGCCGTAATATTTTGTTACGTTCCACCGCTGTTACGCCAGAAATCCAAGGTTCCACACGAGCTCCCATTCTGCAGCTTGGTGGCAGGACCCCTTCGCCCAGCTAGTGAGGTCCGAAGAGATCAGATCTGTTGAACAAAGTGATAGGAAGATAAGACTGCTGGCAGGAGGTGTCTTCCTAAAATTCGCCAACAATTGATTGGCTTCCAGTGCTACACAAAAAAGTTGGCACTTCTAAACTGTGGAATGCTAAATTTCTTTGAGGAACTTGGTTGTGTTGACTGATGTTTTAGTTAACAAGATGATCATATGCATCACAGTTTGGTCTTTTCTTACAGTTATGCTCTGCCATCACAAAAGGCTCAAGCTGTTGCACAAGAGACATTAGCTGTTTGGTGCTCCCTTGCTTCTAGATTGGGCGTGTGGGCTTTAAAAGCTGAACTGGAAGATCTATGCTTTGCTGTTCTTCAGGTATCACTAATTCGTTTACAAGCCCTCTGACTATTTTTCATGTATGGAGGAAGATAAATCATGGAAACATTATAACATACTCAAGCTTTGTTGCTGGTATTTGGCATAGCTGAGTATCTTCCAGTAAAATGAACCACTGAAAGCTTTTATTTAAACTTTGTGCTTGAATTCTTTCAGAGGTCTTATTATGCAAGTGTTTGAATATCCACACTTTCATACCTTGTAGAATTTGGTATCTGATATCATTTTTCCTGGTATTTCCATTGGAACTTATCTTAGTTTTCATATATATATATGAGGTCGACCTCATGGTAACTTCCCATGAGGTCGAGCTGTGTGGGCCCCACTGTGATGTGTGTCAGACATCAACATTATGAATTTCATGGGTCCCTTTTAGGTTATGGGATTATCCCAAAAATCAGCCATATATGAACTCAGGTGGGCCATACCAGTCTAAAACCATGTGAAGACATGCCTAAAACATCTAAAAGCACTTGGTGGGGCCCACGTGAGTTTTGGATGTGGCTGAAACTTGGTTTGACCCCTCATCCAAGTGGGACACACACAATGGGTGGGCTAGATTTGTGAACCACATCTCGCTGGGCTCGATAAACGATCATGAAGGTTTTAATGGGCGGGTAACCCCTCAACTGTTGTAGGTGGTGTGGCCCACCTAAGTCGTGGATTGACTTGATTTTTAATCCCGTGGCCCACCATGGAATGGTGCATCTGACTGATGGGGTAGATTTCTGACACACATCACGGTGGGGCCCACACAGGTCGACCTCATGGGGAGTTCCCATGAGCTTGACCTCATAGTATGTATGTATGTACTTTACTTTATCGCCTCCTTCTCTATAAGTCAGAGGCTCAGTTTCCCTTTTAAAGCTACTAGTAAACATTACTTTTCACCCTATTTTCCTCACTTAGTGCTAGTAATCATTACTTTTCTCTATAAGTCAGATGCTTCTATCCTTTTTTATTTCAGTATGAGATGATCCTGTTGGAGATATGCATTACTCATTACTAAAATGGCTGTTGTTTTGCACTTCCATTGATTCTTATTTTGTGAATTGAATTTCCTTTAGGAGCCAGGGCATGAAATTTAGATGATTCTGTCGACCCTGTCCACATAATTACAAAAGTATGTGTCTAGTGACCCCAAGACCCCAATTTGTTTGGGATAAGGCTTAGATGATGATGATAATGTCTAGAGACCTCAAGGTTTTGAAGCTCTGTTCAGAGTGCGACTACCTGCAGCTGAAATTGCTACGACTCATTCGAACGTGCGTGAAATCATTGCTACTCTTCTGAATTGGCAAAAAAAAAATGTTTGGTGCAGACACAATTCTGTGAGTTCTAATGCAAGCCAACCCAGCTAAAGAAATTAAAATTTCCATGGCATTCAGGGTTGCTTACTGCATAGAGATTGGCAGATTGTAGCTTAATTGGGTAGGGCTAGTTCCAGACACACTGGTAGATGGAAAAGCTTCCTGCAGCAGCTCTTAAGCTGTAATTTTTTAGGTGTTCTCTTGTAAAGGAGATCTTTTGAGGGTCGGCAGATGATTGAGCCAACTGGAGTGGCCTATTAGAGCTCTTATCCTGATGAGGTGAAATCAAAGGCCTTCCTGGAAACCTGCTGGATCCTTGGATAATTGGGATGTGTGTACTAACCCAAAAAAAAGAAGAAGAAAAAAGAAGAAAAAAAGTGCTCTACATCTGATTCATTCAAAGTTGAAGGTTGCTAATTGCTATGTGGTGTGGGCCTGTTAACTGTGTGACTTCATTGCGATTGATACGTACCGAGGTTTTGCTCTTTGTGAGCCATTATGCATTTCTTTCCATCATGTATGTTCTTCGGGAGGCTGTTGAGATTGCAGACTCAGCAAAAGAAGATGTGTTGCAACCTGCTGCCCTCCTATAATGTGATCTTAGGATCTTTATCTTTTGCCTTTTTGTTTCTGTGTACGACTGTATTCTGACTAACTAGCTACTTCAGCTGGCATTACCACTCTATTTAGATAGAACCTTGTTTTCTGTTTTACTGTTTCAGTTACATTTGGGGCTGTTTGGATTGGTGGAATCCTGTTTTCAACCATGGACAAGAAATCGATTTCCTCCAATGTGATGTTTCCCTTGTTTTTTAAAATCACTTTGATTGTAGAAATTGATTTCCATTTCCACGGTTTTCCTCGAAAGGGGTGATTTCCATGTCCTCAAAATAACCTGTTACATGGCAATTTCCACTGTTATGAGAGACAGCTTTTGCTTTTTGACCATTGACCTTTTAACATTTCCTTAGAAATCACGTGTGCTAGAAAAACAAGTTAATGCGGATTCTTCTCCACACATTTCCCTTTCATCTTATGTGATGTTTGGTTTTCCATATCCACATTTTGGCTTTCCACCAATCCAAACTGGCCCAATAGGACAGTTATTCTAACATATTTCTCAAACTTCCAATTTAGAAATTGACTTAAAATAAAGCTAGGGTAATGATTTAAGAAAGTATTCTTTTATTGCTTTAGTGCCAGCACTAGCCCTTTCGAAGTAGAACACTACTCAGACTGTTATTCGTTTCATGGTTTCGATTCATGTTGTGCACAGATTCAATTCCTTTGCAACCTGGAAAATATCAATCCATGGATGTTACTTTTTCCATATGTTTGTCATGTAAAACAATTTGTTTCATAATGCACTTAATTGGAAAGGAGTGTTACACTTCACCAAGTAATGGCAGCATGCTTTCTTCCGTTTTTTTATTCTCTTTTTTTAGTTTTAGCATCGCCATTAAGATCTAATATCTGGCATGCTCATCTGTATACATTTTATGCCCTTTTATTGATGCTTGACAAAGATTCAATTATAGAACTTGTTGCCCCAAAAAAATTATCTATAGAATTTAATCATTCATTTACTGTGTACAGCCTCATACTTTTCGACAAATGCGAGCTGAGCTTGCATCCATGTGGAATGCTAGCAACAGGACAAGAAATCTTAGAAGAGTATCTGCAAAAGCTGGCTTGCTTGTACCTCTGCATGAAAATAATGTTATTCCCAACCATGAAGATTCTTTAACAACTGATGATGATAAAACAACCATGAAGGTGAGGACTTCGCCAAACTAATTCCTTTATGTCTGTTGGTGCTTCTTAAGTCTACCGAGGATGAGTCCTCTTAATGATTAAAACAATTTGTATAGAATAAACAAATAAATCATGCTCATACAAAATGATATTTATGAAATACATTTATTTATACAACTCATTGCTTTTTAACTATTTGTTTCTTTATTTGTTTTGAAACATAGACATTTTTTAAACTTCTTCATGAACATTGGTCTTTTACAATTTGTAGTTTTGTTCATTCTGGAATCTAGACATTTTTAAACTCCGCAACAAATGCAACACTTAATTAGTTATTTTTCAATGTTATTTAAATAGATACATTGTAGCTTTGGTTGTTTTGGAATCTAGATAGTTTTGTAACTCCATAATAAACAGTCATTAAAGAAGTTATTTTCAGCCACAGCAAATAAGATTCTGACTCTGGAAAATCGGCAGAAAAGACAATTTTATTTCCCAAACATTTGGTATATGCATTGGGGGGATGAGGAGTCCATCAACCATCACATTGTCCTTTGGTGACGGTGTGGTACTATCTTTTGAATGTTTGGGATTGAGAGGGTTTTTAGCAGATCATTAAAGGACATTATTTGTGGATGGGCTTTCATGTGGTGTGTATGGAAAGAAATGGGAGGATCATTAGAATAAGGATTCTGACTGCGATTTTGGATTGGGTGATGTGAGAATGGAATTTTCTGGTGCTGCAAGAGGAGTTTTTGTGTGAATGGAGAAGAGCAATGGGGATTATGAAAGCAGATAATCCTTTTGGTCTCTCTCTCGGGTGTTAACCTGTGTTTGTCCTCAGCTTGTTTTTGTTTTGGGCTCTCATGATATTGCTATTGTTCTTTTTGGTTTTTGTTACTGAATTGCTATTGAGGTAGATTACGATGGAGTGATGAGAAGATTGCTCATTGTGATGGCTCTTTGGCATTTTTGTACCTTTGCCTGGTGGTTTTTTTAGCTCTCTGTTTTTCTTCTCTTTTAATAAATTCGTGGCTATCATTCAAAAAATAATGTTAGCGGTATGTATCTGTTAAAGAATCTAAACATTTATATGTTATTTTCTTAATATATATGCAAACTTCCTAGGCTATCCTGTTTTCTTTCTTTTTTGGGAATGATCGCTTCCTTTATCCTTCGTTGATGCCCCCATTTTCCCCACTTCATGTGATACTGATTCAGCCACTAATAAGTTATCCCTGTAAACTCTCCTAAATAATTTTTTTCATAATGAATACCATTTTCAGATGAAGGCACAGGGCAGAGAGATTTTTTAAACTAGATTATACCATCCTTTTGTCAATATTGCTATCAGCTTACATCCATCAATTTTTTTTTTTTCTTGTTCAAAGCTTTTTAGTAAGGCTCTAAAGGCTCCTTTCTTTCAATCATTCTTTCTCTGCAGGATCTCTTGCAAGCAGTCCTGCCATTCAATATATTGCAGGATAGAAGGAAGCGGACTAATTTTCTTAATAATCTTAGGGAATGCTCAGAGGTTCCCAACCCAAAACCTAAGGTCCTTAGTGATGCTGGGATTGCTTTGGCATCTCTAGCAATCTGTGAGGAAACACTTGAGCGGGAGTTATTTATATCGACGTCGTATGCACCATGGAATCCTTTTTCATTTAGTTGTGGATCATAATTGCTAATTTGATTTGTTTTACTTGTGCTCGAATGGCTGTGAGAATGGTTGATGATCGTGATGATGGTTTGTTTTAGCAGTCTTTATATATGGAGAAACCATGACTAGTCTAGCTTATTCTATACACATTTAGTTTTTAACTTTGTTTTGCAGTTATATCCCCGGGATGGAAGTAACTTTATCTAGCCGCCTGAAAAGCTTGTATGGTATCTATTGCAAGGTATGGCTAGAGCTGTGGTAAATTTGTGCTGTATTATCTAAGGAGGTGTTTCTTAGTTATCTTGTTTCAATTTGTTTGAGTTATATGTAGGCATGGTTTCTTTCTCAACATTGCCATATTCTACTCTTGCCAGCATGGAAACATGCCCTTGGAAAGAAGGTTATGATTAATGCCAATACACAGAAAATCATGTTAAACAATCTTTTGTTTATGGAAAAAATCACTGTTAGAGATACCCTATGAAATTCTAAGGGTTGGTCAAATTGTAGATCTAGGAAAATCACATTATCATCATCTAAGCTTCATCCCAACTAATTGGGGTCAGCTACGTGAATCCTGTTCCACCATTCCACTCTATGAAGGACCTGTCAAATCACCACTTTCTCTAAAAGCTCGAGCTGTTAGAGGATGGCATATCAATGTATATCAAGGGACTCTAACACTCCCCCGCACATGCGGGGTGGAACTCCGCACAGGAACATATTGGGCAAGGGTGGAGGGACACACAACTCACACCCAGGTGGAGGGACAATCACATCTTGCACCATAAATAGTCCCCGTGGGAGAATATATTACCGGTGGCATATTTGCTACTTCCGGAATTCGAACACAGGACCTTACGCTCTGATACAATGTCAAATCACCACTTTCTCTAAAAGCTCGAGCTGTTAGAGGATGGCGTATCAATGTATATCAAGGGACTCTAACAGGACCATACTTTGTTAAACCATAGGTCATCATGTCCTTGCCTTCTATCTCCTCCCACGTACTTCTGGGCCTTCCCCTTCCCATTTTAGAGCCTTCAACATGAACCAACTCACTCCTAACTAGCACAGTTCTTGGTCTTCGTTGCACTTGGTCAAACCATCTAAATCTACTTCTCCTAATCTTATGACTTATTTGTGCTACTCCTAAGTTCCCTCGAATGAATTCATTTATAATTCTACCCTTAAATTGCTACTCATCCACATCAACTACACTCATCCTATGAACATGTTGTTCTTTAGTTGCCCAACATTCTGTCCCATAAAGCACGTCTGGTCTTGTAGCTATTCTATAAAGTTTTCCCTTCAGTAGATTTACAAAAATGTGTGGAAAAGAAACTACGCACACATCCACACAAGTGTGCGTCCACAAAAAAACTACACACACGCCCACCAAAAAAACTATGGAGGCATGCATATGAATACATGTATATATCTAGAGAGAGAGAGAGAGAGAGAGAGAGAGAGAGAGAGAGAGAGAGAGAGAGAGAGATTGCTTTTTCATCTTATGAGTTGTGACTGATTGAATGCAGAAATTTTATTGATCCTATGTAAATAATGATCTAGTCACCCAGGCTTGATTTATTGATTATATCCATTCACTACCATCTGCCTTGAATAGATGAAACGGAAAGGTGTTGGTATCAGACAAGTATATGATGCCCGCGCATTGCGGGTGGTTGTTGGTGATAGGAATGGAACACTACATGGAGCTGCAGTTAAATGTTGCTACAGCCTTCTTGACATTGTGCACAGGTGAATAAATATATTACATGTTTATTTTATGTAACTTTTGGATTTATCAGATGAAATGATAGTGGTGAAGCTAAGTTTTCTTAATGTGGCACATGGACGGATGCAATTATGGTAAACTACAAATTTGTTTGATTTGCATGGCTTAAATGATATTCAGGGAAAAAAATGCTATTTGTAGGTTTGCCTTTAGGATCAAAACCTATTTACTTTCTTCACTTTTTTGAGAAATTTGTGATGAATTCCTGTACCATGCATTTCAATATTACAAAGAACTGTATGTTGTACTCTTTTAACTCCTAGGAATGTGGTGCAATAGCCAGCTAGGGATTGGTCATCCATTCCATCAATGCAATCAACTAAGAGTAAGCTGTTACTATCTGCTTCACCTTTGTTGTGCAGGCTCTGGACCCCTATTGATGGTGAGTTTGATGATTACATCGTGAATCCCAAGCCTAGTGGCTATCAGGTGAATATCCTCTGATTGAAAATTTTGATTGCCCAACTGTATTGTATTCTATAGAAAGGCTGAACGGCATGCTCTAAGCTCTGTACTGTTGGTACTGCTGGAATTTATAGTTGTCCATGTCTGTAATTGTTTTGTAGTAACTGGATGAAAGATCTATCTGTGCCGCACAATTAAGTATAGAAAACTACACAATATTACCAATCTTAAACATCAAATTGTTGCAAATGCATTTGTTATCAGTTCTATTTTCACACAACTGACCTAGTAGATCGGTAGGGCAAATTGTAGCTCGTAATTTCTTAAGAGCCAAGTCACTTTTGCAATTCATGCATATTTGATTTGAGTTGCCATCTAATTTTTAATAATGGGTCTTAAATATTTTATGAGAGAGATTTGGTACCTACAAGGGGTTCAAGTTTGTAGCTCAATGAGAGGTGCTCTTTTCTTCAAGATTGAGGTCTCTGGCTCTAGCCCAGCTTATACCAATAGTTGAGAATTGAGGAATTTTCAGATCTTCCATGCACAGTATGTTTGATGTCCTCCTTTTATCCATCATTTATGTTCTAAAAACCATTTGGAGGCATCTGTACCTGTTAAGGAATTTACATGTCTACTGCCAAAGATGCCCTTAGAAATTGGAGGTTTGTAATATTTGGGCAGCCATTCCTTAATAATAATTTGGTTAGCTAATTGAGCGGCTGCTTTCCTTTCACTGGTTCATGACTTGGGGAAATCTAAACATGCTATATAACACAAATACTTGGATATATTAATGCGGTCATATAAAGTTCCAGTTGTTCATGCTTCAGCTATTCGGAGTGAACTACTAAGATTCTTTGATTTCCATCTACTCAGAATAATTAGCACGCTGAGAAGAATGAATCCAGTCCCATCCTAATCTTACAAGGGAGTATATGCTTTTTAGCTTGAGGGACTCAGGTTTTCCCTATTAGTATTGATGTCAGTATGTGCTGCTGTGTTGGAAATCTGTGTATCCTTGCAAGTTCATTTCCTATTATTTTATTTATTTGTTATGTAGATTGCTTACTCAATCCATAGATCTTAGACTCTCCATGCCTCCATGGGATGTCGAGGCAACAATCAGAGTGTCAGTGACGGTGACCTTATGGTAGGGTGCCAACATAATTATCTGTGTTCCTGTCAGTCTTCCAGCTTAAAAGAAGAAGAAACCTCCCCACACAAGGAGCCAAGTGGCTTACACCCTCCCTAGTAAGAATCCATGTCATTAACTTCTCCAACTACATGGACAAAATGAAATGTTTATACTAGAAGCCATGTCTTGGATTCCATTCAAAGCAAAAGAAATATTTCAATGCTCTGAATGCTCATTGGAAGCTATCCAATAACATTTGAAGAATGCCATTCCACAATCAGAGGGCCAAAGAAATCCTTGACGAAAATCCTTAGATCCTCTCTCAGGGAAAGTGCCTCCACTTCATTTTACTTGTCCTCGCCACTATGATGCTGTACAGCTTGAAATAATTGAATTAGGATAGGTTAGTTACCATTTAGAAGATCAAAACCTCCAAAATTACACCCCAAAATTGATTACCTCTTTACTTGCAAGCGCAGCAGAAAATAGAATAACCAATAGGAAAAGGGATAAATATGTGGAATCACACCACACAAAACCCCTAAGGAGTCTCATGCTGGGGATCTGGAAATGTCTCCCCTCTAGGTGAAATTTTGCATCTCAGGAAAAACAAAAGAAACCAGTTTCATTTAATTGAATAATCAAAATCCATCCTTTATTACGAAGCGTTCCTTCCCTCTACAAAGCTTCAACCGTTTGGAAAGGGGTGATGTCTACGGAGTATTTTATTCGCCAAGGAATTTCTTTCTCGGTGGCGAATGGGTGCAGGGTTCGGTTTTGGGATGATGTTTGGTGTGATAATCTCCCTCTTGTGGAACAGTTCCCCTCCATCACTAGGTTGGCCAGTGACAGGTACATGTTGGTGGCGGAGTGCTTTTCGTTGAGTGGAAGTAAAGTGGTTTGGGCTCCTCCTGTTTGTAGAAGCCTTTTGGAAAGTGAAGTGGGAGAATGGATGGAGTTAATGAAGAAGTTATCTACAGTTAATATGGCGGATCATGAGGAAGACTCGATGAGGTGGGACAAAGGGGAGAAGGGTGTCTTCTCGGTTAAGTCCCTTGTTTCGATGTTAATGGCTTCCCATCCTTCTCCTATGTCGCCTTCATATTTCCAATGGTCCTATGGGGCCCCGCCTTGTGCTTGCTGCATTTGTGTGGCTGGTTGGACGAAAAAAGAATTCTCACCATAGACAATTTACAAAGAAGGGCTCTTATTCTCCCAAATGTTTGCTTAATGTGTATGCATGATGTAGAGAGTGTGCATCACATCTTCATCCATTGCTCTTTCGTTAACAAGGTTTGGAATCATTTCCTTGGGGTGTTTAGCATGTCTTGGGTTATGTCGAGAAATGTGGAAGATTTGCTCTGGACCTGGAATGGAGGCAGAGTGGGGGGAGTCAGGAAAGTAAGTGGAGACTCACTATCATGGCGGTGTTGTGATGCATTTGGGGAGCCAGGAACCAGCGGTGCTTTGAAAACAAAGCCCCCAAAGTGGAAGAAGTCATCTTAAGGGCCGAGGCGCCCTTCTGGGTGATTGGTTGTCTACATTGTTTTAAATAGCGAATAGCGTGTAGCGTAGCGTTCACCCCTCTGAAACGTGAGGTGTAAGCTGCATAGCGTGTAGCGTAAGCTACACATTACTACTAGATTTTTTATAAAGGTTGTTCTTGGTTGCACTAATTCCATGATATTCTCCAAATTAGACTGATTAATAATGAAATTTAACAAATTTTCATGATATTTGGTGCAACCAAACGTGACTTAAAGTAATAGAAAAGGGTAATCACTAAGCATAAAGGAAAAGAAAGAGCAACAAAACTAATTTAATACAGGTTGCTTATATTATTTTTACTAAAAGCATTAAATATTGAAAATAGAAAAATGTAACAAATCATTGAAAATATTATTTGATTTTAATGTTGTAATGAAAAATAACTTGTAATGTGAGGTACGTTGCGTGTAACCTAGTTTATGTAGCGTGTAGCGTATGCAAATTATCATGTAGCGTAGGCTACACGTGACTTAAGCTATTTTCATGAGCTACATAGCGTTAAGGCTAAGCTACGCTACGTAGCGTAAGCTACACACTACATAGCGTAGCTATTTAAAACACTGGTTGTCTGTAGTCAGGCCAGCTTAGGCTGGCAGGGGGGTCCTCTTTCCTGTGTTTCTTTTTGTATTATTTCTCGCCTCGTGCGAGCCTTCTAATAAAATCATCACCTTTCAAAAAAAAAAAAAATCCATCCTTTATAGTGCCATATGTAGGCTATGCATATATAGCCTTCATTACAATTTGTTATTGAATGCAAAAGGCCAAGGCTTGAAACCTATTGGTTGAAACAATGAGGCATATCTAACGTCGAAATACCCTAAATTCTTTTCTCAGGATAGCTCACCTGATCAAATTACTTTTGGTCCTTTCAATAATTTACCCACTGGCTACATATTTTTTTTTTTTCACCAACAAGTTATGTTGGGATCCAACATAGGTCCTTGAGCTCTGAATATTCATGTTGTGTCCCAGCTTTATTTATCCTGCTCCTCAAAATTGGGAGTTCTTGATGGTTCAGAACAGACTGTTGAATTGTGTTTATGATTTTTTTGGCTTGATATGAGTAGCAGAAACAATTCAAATGGGTGTTTGCATTCTCTTTTTCACATTTCTTGCTAGCATCCCTCAATTTTCTCTTCTTCTTGCAGTCTCTTCATACTGCTGTTCAAGGTCCTGATAGCTCACCCTTGGAGGTGCAAATAAGAACACAGGTAGTATAACCTTTACCAGTACGAAATATCAATAGTAATTTTCCTGGTGATACAGTCTTGTAGCTTAGCAAATAGTGACAAGTGACTCTTCAACTGTGTAGAGGATGCATGAGCATGCAGAATTTGGACTTGCTGCACATTGGCTTTATAAGGAAACTGAGAACAAGGTTACATACCCAAGCATTACACATAATTCCAGGATAAATACATCTCAATACCAATCCGAAGGGTTGGTGGACGGAACTCCTATTCAAGATGATGAATTTCAGAAGTATAGTTCCCTGAAAGTAGGACATCCGGTCCTTAGAGTGGAGGGGAGTCACTTACTTGCAGCTGTCATTGTCAGGTCAAACAGTCCTTGTGCCCAAAGTTATTTTACAAACCATATTAGTTTCTTTCACTAACTTAAGCATGAGATTCTGATTTTGCAGTATAGATAAGGGGGGAAGAGAGCTACTCGTGGCTGTGAGCTTTGGACTTGGAGCTTCTGAAGCAGTAGTTGACAGAAGATCTTTTTTCCAGATAAAACGTTGGGAAGCTTATGCAAGGCTCTACAAAAAGGTTGGCTTGATTAATCATTACCTGATTTCTCAGACCCAAATAAAAAGATTATTTAGCTGCAACATCAACCTTGCAGAGATCAATGACATGAGGTTTTTGGTTATGATGATCCTCCTAATTCTTGCTTGAGTTTTGCTGATTCAGAATTTGTTTAGCCCATTTAGAAATGCTTAAAGTTTTAGACTAGTTAGCATCTCCAGATTAAACTAAATAGACATTTGAATATGAAATGTGGTCTTGAAAGGTCCTTGGCCCTTTCCATTTGTACTAGAGAGTTACAACCAGTACTATGGAAAGGAATCCCAAAAACATGTGAACGAGAGGAGTCTGTTGAAATTGGCAAGAAACTGAACGACGCTTGCAAAGAACTCATCACGTTCTCCCTTTCATTCATGGAAATGTTGCTAACTTAGATATTGTAAATGTTATCCATCTGTTTCATGATTCATGAACTAAGATAACCAACAATCAATACAGAAGGGGTGGTTCCAACGAGGCATTAGAAATGTGGTCCTTATTTCTGTGATCCAAAGCTTTACTCCAATATTTCAGCAAATCAAGTTTCTTTTGGCAATGTTTTTACAGTAATTTTTTTGTTTGTTTGTGGTCTGGTACTATGTTACCTGACTATGGGTATGGTTATCCACTGTGGCATCGGGTTCAGTAGATCCCTAAAATAAATAAATAAATAATTCATAAAAATAAAAAATTCTCAGGGTTACGGGTGCATCAAGGATTGGCCACTGCCCGCACGTGTAATCATGTTTACATACTTCCCTAGCAGTATTGTAAGTTGAATTCGTTACCCAATTGTGACGATTCACTAAAAACTCTTAATAGCCAATAAACTCCAGAGCTCAAAATCCCTGTAAATATGGATTTTTTAAGTATTGTGAAAGGGGGATCCCTTATCCGAGGGCCTGAATATCCAACTTGCTGCTACAATTTTTCGAAGCATCTAGGTGTCATAGGTCTGTTATGGACAATGTCCACTCATTATCAATGAGCCCATCCATGTAATCTCTTGGAAAACAAACAGCAGAATCTTAATTTGTTCCATTCTTCTATTTACATTTCAACAATTATTGTTGTCAATTTCATTTTACTGTTTTATTTAGATAGATGTGACTTCTTTTTGTTCTGGATAAGGCAATGATGTTGATGATACATTGGATGAGAATTCCAAGCCAATTAAAAATACTAATGTGACTTCTCCTTCCATACATACCATGAAATAGTTTAGAAGTTAGTGGTATAAATTATCTTGCCTGTTTTCCTGATTGTTAAAATTGGCTTTTCAGGTTTCTGATCAATGGTGGTTTGCACCAGGACATGGAGATTGGTGTACTTGCCTAGAGAAATACACACTTTGTCAAGATGGGATATACCACAAGGTGTGAATGACACAAAGTATAAGGAAGAATAATCTCAATAAATAAATAAATAAGTCCAATGAAGAAACATGAATGCATCCAAACAGAACTGTAAGAAGAATCACCCATTTTGCTTCAAAAGCTACCTGGGAGTGTCAGGATTTTTATGCCTTATCTTTATGTATGAATAGAGAAGATAAAAGCGTCTAGCTAAGTATGAATAGAGAAGATAAAAGCATCTAGCTAAATGCAAAATCTGTACATGTAGAAGGGTCTAAAATAGGATAAGCATTAGCTGATGATTAATAAAAATTCTGGATTCATATGCGGTGCAAGGATTGAAGACAGTTTCGGTGTACCATATCAGTCATCACCAAAACCAATACTTACTGGCCATCAGCCAATATGGACTGATATGAGCCAACAAGCAAAGGGTTTTCAATTCCAATACGTGGGGCCCATGACTAGGTGATCCCAAACAATGTTCTGTTGTGTCCATCACGGATTGTCTATTCCCCAAAAAACACATCCGTGTAAAAATCTTAACCTTTTGATTTGTGGGCAACAGATAGAGAAATAGGAAGAGAACTACAACTGTCTATATTCAAATGATCTGGGATCCCCAATCTGAGATTTTTGGGAATGCTCCATCCCTAGTGTGGTAGATCAGAACAACAGTCTGGATTGCCCTATCCACCCCTTCATATGAGTTGTACCATTTGATTTAAAAAGAAGAGAAGAAGAAGAAGAAGAGATCACCCAGGACTTAAACCGGTATGTATCTTGTGATATGTACAGGTTTTGATCAAAACTTTAAACGATGACCTTGTGGAAGTATCTCTTTTAAATAAATCAGAGTTGTATCGATTTTCTTATAATGAAGGTGCAACTCCCATGCCTTAAAAATGTATGCTTATTCATATATTATTATCTTCTCTCGGTGGGAAATATAGTTAGAATGCTTTTAATGTTTACACAGAAGCTGAGTCCACCCTATCCTATCAGTGAATTGAATGAATTCATCAGAACCTATTTCTTGAATTCTGAAAGAAATCAAATAGAAGTCTTGCATGTGAATGATTTCTAGGAAGAAGAGGGTTCTGGAGTTGTAATGAAACAAAAATTGTTATTAAACTTTTTCTTCTCTTGATTTAAAAAATGCATTTCAATCAGTGAGGTCTGCGATCATAAATAAGAGTATCAACAGGTCGGGCCAGCCTGTCATGGACTGGGTTGGGGCCTCAAGCCCGTCAGATTGGACTGGATCCTGTTAGTAATCGGGCAGCAAGATCATTTGTTGGGGAGGTTGGGTCGGGCTGGGTTGGGCTGGGTCAGGCATTGTTCATAACAACAATAGTGTATATTAGTTGTATAAATGTGCTTGTATCACTGACATACATGATTTCATAACAAACCAGGCTCGGGCTTGACAAACTTTTAGTCTGATCAGACTCATACCTAGAAAACATGGTATGTTTTGGCTTCAGGCATGCTTGAGCTCAGGCTGTTCCTGACCTAGCCCAGCCAGCCCAGCCTGTTGGCATCAACATTCATTAATCATGGAATGTAGGTTACTGAACCTTTCTGTTTATATAAGTAAAAAGTGACTTGATGTACAGAAAAATAACTTGAACGACTGATTTATAACATTTTCCAATGATGTTTCCATTTCTTGTGGCTTTTGGTTCCTATGCAGCAAGACCAATTTCAGCGCTTGTTACCCACCTTCATCCAAGTAATAGATCTGACAGAGCAAGAGGAAGCTGAATATAGGATGGTTGTGTCTGCCATTTTCGAAGGGAAGCAGATTGCTTCTATTCCATCAGATTCCAACTTAGCTGAGAGGCCCAGCTCTGACTCTTCTGGTGCTACTCGAGTGGAAGCTAGCATCAATAACAAGGTTAGTATACAAGAACCTTTACCCCCTTCAAATGTAATTTTTGAAAGTATCATGTGCTCTGCTTTTACAAGCCCCTTCTACATGCACCCTGTGGAGATTCATTTTCTCCATACTCGTGTTAGATTGAAGTTAAGAGTATTTCTAATTTTTTTACGAGAGACAATGAGGAATTCTTAAGTTCTAAGCCTATGCAAATATACAATTTATGCTTTAAGTCCTGTATCCAAACCATGTATCTGGTGGGGCCCACTGTAAACGGTTGCCCCATAAATCCCCTAGTTTGGACATACCAACTTGTTGATCTTTAACCTTCCTTTGAAGATACAAATTCTATGTGTAGGCACTGATAGTCCCTAATGGGTGGACCAACTGGATCTGACGGTATCTACACAATCTGAAGGGCCTTCACACGAAGATGGATCGCCCACGTTCAGCGATCTGCCTAACTATTATGGGAGTGAAAAGGAGTTTATCACCCCTCTAACCCCAAGGTTAGGATGACAATTGGACACTTTTACCGGTTTAGATCGTTTAGAAACAAACTAATGGACAATCAATATTCTCTTATTATTCCTCTCAATTTTCTTTTAGGGAATTACTTGAATGCATGCCTTTACCGAGGGAATGCCTCCCAAAGGGAGGAACCAAGAGGATTAGGAGGAGTTCGGATACGATAGGGCTTATCCCTACAACTTTCAAACTCTCTGCCTTTATCATGATCCTCTCTCGTTTGAGTTTTGAAATAATGGGATTGGAAAAAGGGATATCCAGCTAGAAATGTTCCGATGGATAATTGTGTGGGACCCACCCACTAGTGGTTGCCCACAAATGGGCCCCACAAGCCCATGACCAACATCTCCCACTCAATCACGCTGTGGGTGGGGCATAATGTAGATTATCCATCTAGCTCATCTCATCACAACCAAAACCAAAAGACCATGATAAAAAAGATCAAAGGCATGAAACTAGCTAAAATATCGTAGTCTTCTCACAGGTGTTTGAATACTGAGTAACTACTTGACTAGCATTCAATAACCCAACTTTTATTATGTCCATCCTAGTTCGCATGATCACATCGGATAGAGTTGACTCCAATCTGGAGTATTCGATTGATATACGCACTCATCCAACTTATTGAGTTTGTTTAGAAAATTCAAATTTTCACAAACATCAATTTAAATCACTTCTCTTAAAGTGATAGTATTCTACATATACTTTTTGGAAAGAATATTATTTGCAAACCTTATTAAAACTCGATATTACCACGCGGATAAGTCTTCAAGTGCATATTAATAGTTTTAAAAACTTTCTATAGCTATTACGAGATCTTCTCCATGCAGATGCGAAATTCGGAATTAACCAAGCTGCTTTCCTATCGTTTCCAACTCTGGCCCAATCTAAGGGCCTTCATCATTGCACAACAATGTAACAACATTCAATCTCATCCTCTTTTACACAAGAAAAGGGTAGTTGATGACGTAAAGATTCACTTGCTTCATCTTTCGAATATGATCCTTGATGGTGCAATCAACTGACATCTTATACTCTATTACTCCAATTCCATCACTTTAACATGTGCATTTAATTTATTCACTAACGCATTAGCCAATACATCCTATATTTCTTTAGCGATCTTATACACATCATATGTAGGTATGAACTCCTTGCGCATAGTGCTCAATAGGTTGTTATGGGCCGAGCGATTTTCGTTATGCCACTTATTGTGATGGTTCATCAAAGAGCTATAGTTGGCTAAGTCACCATTTAAAGTAAGTTCTACCTTAGCTACATCCATGGCCACAATCAACTGACATCTTATACTCTATTACTACAATTCCATCACTTTAACATGTGCATTTAATTTATTCACTTACGCATTAGCCAATACATCCTATATTTCTTTAGCGATCTTATACACATCATATGTAGGTATGAACTCCTCGTGCATAGTGCTCGATAGGATGTTATGGGCCAAGCAATATTCGTTATGCCACTTATTGTGACGGTTCATCAAAGAGCTATAGTTGGCTAAGTCACCATTTAAAGTAGGTTCTACCTTAGCTAAATCCATAGCATGTGATATGTCATCCTCATTGAGGAGGATTCTCACAGCACAATATCAGGTTGTTTTTTTTTTTTCCTTCTTTCTTTCTTTCTTTTTAATACACACTCTCACACCCACACACACCAGCAATGGGTGTACTTGAACCCATAACCTCATGTTAAAACTCTTGTGACTCTACCACCGAGCCATGAGTAGGACCCTACAATACCAGTTGTTACCATTGAACTTTTGACCCATAAATTGTTCAATGACTAAAGCTTTGGTGGTCATCTATACATCATAAAAGTATCACAACATAGTTATTATCAAAATGTGTTAACACTAATTATCAACATTTATGTATATTATGCAAATTTTCTTGTCAACATCAATGGTTTAGATCATCTAGAGGCAGCCTAATGGACAATGGATATTCCTCCCGATTTTCTCTTTGTGAAATTACTTGAATGTGTACCTTACTAATGCCTTCATTTTTATAAGGAAGGAACCAAGATGATTAGGAGTTTGGATACGATAGGGCTTGTCCTTATTATATCCAAACTCTCTGCCTTATCACCATCCTCTCTTGTTTGAATTTGAATTTGGATTTCGAGAAAAGGGATTGGAAAAAGGGATATCCAACCAAAAATGCTCCAAGGGGTAATTGTGTGGGACCCACCTACTAGTGGTTGCTCACAAGTGGGCCACATAGGCCATGTCCAACAGGCACCAACCAAGAATTAGGGCCTTACAATCTTGGAGATTTTCAGGCCATTCCCATCCATGTTAGGGCCTGTCAGATCAATGATATATATTAATGAATGAACCATGGTTCGACAGGCATATAACATTTGCCACTGTCCGGGCCCTGTGATTCCTCAAAAGATGATATACTCATCTAGCTGGTGAAGAATATATCAATCAAGGATTAAGGTATTATCAGAAACCGGTACGAATAGGCCAACATCAACTAGGTTTTTTCCATCGGCGATATGTCCGTGTTGTCCTGGTATGGATAATACAAACTGGTTTTGGTGGTGACTGATACTGGCACCGGAACCGATTTGAAACTTTTGCTATCAAACAGCCCTCCCTTCTTGGAACCTGCTGAATTGAGCTGCTCTTTCATTGACCCCAGGTGCATCTACTGAGGACAATGCTTCAGTGGGAGGAGCAGGTGCGCTACAAAGCCATTTTTGGAGAGACGAAGCACAGGGCCTCTTCATCACATGTTGGCCACCCCTACTTCTGTGGATCTCGGCGAAGTGGCAATCATATGCTGGCCCCATGGTGAGATAATGAGGCTGAGATCTGGTAGCACTGCCGCCGACGCTGCAAGTAGGGTAGGGCTGGAAGGAAAGTTGGTTTTAGTGAATGGCCAGCCAGTGTTGCCGCATACTGAACTCAAGGATGGTGATATAGTGGAAGGCTTAACATAGTCCTACAGCTCAGTAACTTCTCAACTGTTTTACACACAACAGACGGCGGTTTGAGAGTGCATATCGGCATATTCAAACATAGATGCAAAGTCGAGCCATGTACAGTGTAAGATATTCAAAGAAGGTGATTCTATTGCAATTCAATGTATATAAGACTTTGGAGCTGCAAGAGAGGTAACACATGCTTCTCATGCACCCGATGCCCCCCTCAAATACAACATGGTATTCATTGGATCAATGGCTATGAGTCCCTCTTGGTCGTAGCCGTTGGTGGTGGAGATCTTGGGTAATCCCCACATTGGGTTGTTAATCAAGCTTCTAATTGGTTTAATTTTGTATTTTCTGTAATCATCATCAATGTTACTTATTTTATAAAATCTTTTTTTTTTTTTTTCTGTTTAGATCATGATTAAGAAGTGGATCAATGTTACCCATATGAGAGAGCTGTTTTAGCTTGGGAGTGTTGATGATCCGATCATTACATTGGTAGATCGGAGTCTATAAAAGGAGATTAGCAACCCTATTGCAAAGATAGAAGAATACACCAGAAACCGGAGAATACACCAAAAAATCCTACTTATGGTCAATAAGAGTACTCTCCCATTGCGATCACCAGTCTCACAACATCCCCTCTCCAACTGTCCCAATCTCTCTCTCTCTCTCTCTCTGATTTTTATACTACATGCTAGCTCATGCATATGTATGAATCTAAGCTGCATGGATGCTCCAGTCAGACGTGGATACCTATACGTATGCAGTCCGTCCGTATCAATCAAAATAGTTTTTACAGGTACAATGCTTTCAGATTCTCTTGCAGGTTGTAATTTATGGAGAATCATGTAGTCTTTTTTTTAGCGACAATCTAAAATATAGCATTGCATGCAACTATCGGCTGCATTTAGGTGGAGGTCTTCTAGCGTCAGGCCAACCTGTACACAGCGAATACCAACCTGGCAAGTGTGCGAGCCATCTGGAGTAGCGCAACAAATGGCCCTGAACAGATGATCATACATCCACAAAACAATCAGGCTGATCCACTCATCAGGTGTACCCGTGCATGGGAAAATGTACGGTTTAAAAACTTGCAATCGGTTGATGTTCAATGTGTGTGTGCGTGCGTGCGTGTGTGTGTGTGTGTGTGTGTGTGTGTGTGTGTACGACCAACATGATTACTAGACGACCCTGATATTTGTTTTCTCATATTTATGCTGGGGGCCACCTTAGGCACTGATCAAGCGTCCCACGCTTGCAAGGCCAGCACTTGTGTGGCATGTGATGATTGCAAACTTAGCTGAGCCACTTGCATCATATGTTGAAAATTTTAGGTTTCATGGAAATCATGCCTGTGGCATTTATGTTTGTCAAGTGGCAGTTGTAGCATGAATGTCATGGCTGGATGCTCGATGTCGGTGTTATTATCTAAAATGCTCTATTTGCTAGAGATATAACTGTTATCTGTTAGTGGCGGAGATTTCGCTGGTGAAGTGGTAAAATCTTTCAAGTTGTGGTATGGATACTTCGACCCTGGAATGCATGCATCCCGGTTTCTCTGTATTTTAGACCTATCATCACTTCCATCCGGCATTTGGAGTGTACTATCTAGATGGCCCACCTAATCCAACACCCTGCCGTGGCTAGCAGGGCCAGGCCTCTTGGGGGCGAGGGCGGCCAGTTGGGGTTTTGGGTCTCACTTTTTAGCCTTGCAGGATGTGTTTGGGCCTTTCTTTTAAGCCTGATAAACAAACATACAGACCCAGGCCCAGCCCAACAACGAATCTTAAGCCTCTGTTCATGTTTTTCATTAGACTAGCTTGGTCTTCATTTTCGGGCTTGCAGGCTAGCCCAGACCTAAACCTGTAGTACAGAACTATAAAACAAGGTGATCTTGGCACTGGGCCTATCTGGCCCAATCCACTCTAGAGACGTGGACAGCCCTGAAGTCAGCATCATCACCAACCCGACCTCACGCTAGGAAGTGTACGGTCTCGTGAAATTTAAGCCCATATACTCCCAGGACAGGAATCCCATGTTTGTTTTGCAACATCGCTGATGACTGCCATGCACATTGGTTTGGTTCCACGGCAATCCGGACCGTCCAAATCGCTCCCAAACTGTGGTTGGAGCATAACTGAAAATTACCGTAAGAGGATAATATTAATTCCGTGTTACTTCCAACCGTCCATTAATTGGACGGTAAGGATTGCTAGATCAGTGCTACTCCATCTACATCAGTGCTACATGTGAGGAGTATGACTCACCACCATCTACCAAATGGTGCTAAACTAACATAGGATTCTAGACCAAACTCCCCAGAAAAGAAGCGCTCCTCAAAGAACGAGTATACTCGAGCCCTTCCGTGTTTGTGGCGATTACATGCCAAAAACGTCAAAATCACAGCCTTTGCTTTTATAATGACGAACTTAAACTAATTTTCGTATAATCTTTTGACCAAAACTCCTCCTTGTGCTGACTTCAAGGGATTCCCCAGAACTGATAGTCCGCAGGACCACTCATCTTCTGCATGCTTGCTTGTCTGTACATGGGGCCCATACTCGAGAACCAACCATCCAGCACACACCATCTCGCCCATGGTTTTAACAAAAAATCTAGTGATCGGATGAGCCAGTGCCCCACCAATGGAACGGTTCAGATAGGCCTTCGGTGAATTTCTACATACAGAAGTCCGAGAAGCATCAATCCTACGGTTGGAGAATTTTCTCACACTAGGCCATCCACCATAGGACTCAGCAGATGACCCAAGGACTATAATTCAGGGTCGTCCCTCGGACTAGTAAAAAGGTCCACTAAATCATTTTCCATGTCATGTCAAAGAGACAATGACATGACCTGGAATTATACAATACAGAGTATCAGTACCTGTGTTTGTTGATGAAAGGAGAAGAAAATATTTACTCTGGCAGAGTGTGAAGGATGATACGCAGGCACTTAGAAAGTGCAGACGTGGCAAACTTAATTTAGATTCCGGTTTAGATGTGTCTTATGCGAATTTGGTTATACCATAAGATTGAGATTTAAAATCCAACGGTTCCATTTCAACGAGCAAGTGTCCATATAAAATCAGCGGTTAGGATTGTTCAAGAAACCTGATTTTAGGAATGGGACTTCGGTACAGTGAGTTGCCACAATTTAACCTGTTTAATTTGGGTCAATTATGCCACGTGTACAATTTACGAGTGCCTGCGTACCAAGTGTCATACTCTGCCAGAGTATCAAATAAATCGGAGCGAATAGATACCTTGAACCTTGAAAAAAGTCGATGAACTGAAACGTGGCCACCAGCATCTATGACTCACGTGTCTTTCTCACGATGGAGTAACGATGACGTGGTTAGTGGAAAAGCATTTCTTTCTGGAGAATGATTATCTCTAGAAATACTCTGGTGCTTTCGGAGCATGATAATTCCATGAACATGCACTGTAATTGTACACGTGGCATATATTTACCATCAATCAGACCACCCAAATAATGGGACCCACTGCGGTTGGTTCGAAGCATGGTACGGATACAATCAAACAAGGCCGATTGATCTGTATCAATGGACGGTTTGGATGGAGAAATTCAATGGATTGAATCTAATATAAACAGTCCATTAAATCTTAGGTTATAAATATCTAATCAATATAATTTTAGGCATACGTGTAATCTACGTTGGTTCCAACCATTTGGTCTGTTTAATCTTATGTCCATCCGTGCGACGTATGTGATTTCTTGAAGAATGCATATGGAGAATTACGCTCTGCCAGAGTATATATGTATCAGAGGAGCCTTTTTTTTTTTATGAAGATTTGACAGGATATCTTTGGAAAGGAAAGGAAAGCAACGACCTTGAACGCCACATCGATGGTGAGATTCCAAGATTTATTCCGGAAGTGGGGCCCACCATAAGATGGTAGACGATATCTGGTGCGTTCTAATTTTGAAGTATCACGTTTTCTTTTTTCTTTTCTTTTTTCTGTGGGTAGATCATGGAACCACACCAATCCAGACCGTCAAACTTGTGGGCCCAAAATCGCAAAGATGGATGATCTTAGCCGTCTATTCTGGCCTATCTTTTTTTTTTTTCACTTGTTACGTTCTACGACGAGAGACAACCAGGGGTCGTTCCATGTATCTGATCTAAGCCTCTTGAATTTGTACTATAGGGGATCGGGCTTCTGCTGAAGTACCGAATTTGTAGAATGGCAACCGCACCTTGGATTTGCATCTTTTAGTTGTTTTTCCCCCACGTGGAAATAAAGCACACATGTGAGAGATGAGAGCAGCTCATCAGGTGATCCCTGCCCTGTTGATTTTTTCACGTACTTGTATTTGGGCCACTTAACGTAATAAAGGATGCGTTGAACCGTGGCTTTTTACCGGACTAAGGGTTCATGATTTGTCTAACCTATTTATAGTTGTTTGCATCCACAAAATATTCCGTACATGTTATCCTACACATGTCATGCAAGACGCATAGCTAACACTCGAAACAAACAAAGCATGTGTTCAAGTCCTACCCATTTATAGATGTTTGGTTCATAAAAGTATGGTGAAACATTTAGAGAGAGAGAGATGAGAGTTTCAACATTACGGCACTATGGTCGAGTCTTATAGTATTTCTTTATCTTTAGAGTTTCATCTTTTCATCTTTATATATATATATATATATATATATTACTTGTAATCATTAGAGGTGGGCAACAAGTTAGCCGTAGTTTGGGTTTGGCTCTTTTTGTGACCAAGTTTCGATTTCAGAGTCCGGCTAAGTTTAAACAAGTGGCGGCTCTTTTTTTTTGTTATTTATTTAAATAAAAAATAATTTAAAAAATTAGAAATAACACACAAAATTCAAACAGCATCTTATTACATGATGTTTCATATCTTCCAAAGAAGCAATGCAACTTCAAAATAGACATTGAAGAGCATTTTCTAAATAAAAGTACGTAAGCACAACTTTACAAATGTAGAAAATAACTCAATTTAGGATTTTTTTTTTTATACCTAACATCATATAGGCCGGTCCAAACCAAGTCGAGTTGAGCTTCGGGTCTAGCCGAGCCGGCGCTGCAAGAGATTTGGTTCAGCTAGCTTATTAAACGAGCAGCGTTAAGGTGGCGCATCGCTGACTCAAACTCCACTACGAATTGGGCCAAATCGAGCTTTTTTTATACGGTTGGGCCGAACTTCTAAATTACCTCAATTTGTATCTAGCTCTAGTAATCATGCTAAAACTCTTCTAATAATATTTTTCTAGACATTCTATTTTTAGCAAATTAAACTTTAGATGAGTTTTACTATTTTGTGTAACTTTTATTCGAGTTAGAAGTTTGCTACTTTTTATAATTACAAATTAAAGTTTGTTTTTTCTTTATTAAGTGGTGTAATCAATAATTGATAGACATTATTACTCAAATTATTCATTAAAAAAACTTGAATTTTATCTCTTTTTCTTGTGGATTAAAAAAAAACACCATTGTGATTCAAGCTTTCAATTACTTGAGAAAAACGGTGATCTTTCTCGTTATCTCTCCACACCCTTTCTTAGTCACTATTAAGGATAATACATCAATAAAACTTATAAGAAAGCTAGCTGTAATTGCCTATATGTAACTGTTGTGAAACGATTCAGGAATCTTTTGGAACATTTGCAATTGTATAGAAACAGCTCTATGAAGCTCTTTGTAATTGTTGTAATCATCAAAACATTTGTAATTGTAGAGAAACGGTTCTATGAAGCTCTATGTAATTGTTGCAATCATCACATTTATAATGGTTCAAGGAATCACTCTATATATATATAGCTGCTGAATCCCTTATTCATGGAACCTCCTCAATAAAAACCACTTGGTACAAAATCAACTCTATATACTCATTAAGTGAGCTAGCCAAATGATAGAAAGCATTTTCTAGCCATTGATAAAGAGCAAAATACAATTGTGGTCTACTCCATGAGCAATTATAGTCGATTTGGGCGTGGGCAATCCTCTGGTAGACTAGTTGATTTTTGCTTTTTGGCATACACATGAAAGGTTGGAAGTTATTCGCTAGACAATAATTTCATTTAAATACAAGCCTTAAGGTCAACTGGACGGAACCAAACATTTAATTTTCCTGGTCATTTAACTACTCTCAACCCAAAAGGAGCCATCCCATCATTTTACCGACCATGGATTAGGTGCGGTGCAGCCCCAGCCTCACCCAATCGTGGGGCCCACCTTGATGTATGTTGTAGTGTATCGATGCTGTTAATCTGTTTTTATCATATCATTGCATGAGCCAAAAAACGAGGCAAATAGCTATCTCAGCACAAGTAGTGGTTATTGGACACTTAATATCAATTAAACATTTCCTAAAGCTCACTGTAATGTTTATTTACCATCCAAGTAGTTGATAAGATCAAACAGAACTAAATGAAGGAAATAAAAAAGTTATATATATATATATATATATATATATATATATATATATATATATATATATATATATATATACACACACTTTTGAGGCCAGGAGAAGTTTTTAGTGGTCAATCACCACTATTTGCTGCACTATGGTCCACTTAAGACATGGGTGCGTCAAATCTATGGGTCCTAATGTGACGCATGTGTTTGCAACCCCACAAATGAGATTACTACCCACGGACTGGGTGCATAAAATCCTTGCAGTCCATTTGTTTTACCAGCTCATGTTAAGCTAACAGCCCAAAATGACATAGATTGTAAGCAAAGGTGGACCACACCATGAGAAATAAGGGGATAATGATGTCCACCGTTAAATCTAAAACTTTGCTTGGGTCCTATAGTGATGCATATTTGTCATCCAGACCATTCGAAACGTCAGAAAGACATGAATGAATAAAAAAATAAAAATTAACTTTATCCAAAACTTTTATAGCCTCCCATAAATTTTCAATGGTAGAAGTTCAAATTTTCATCTTACCCTCTATGTAGTACATATCTATTTTGAATTTGCCTAATTTTAGAGCATGATAAGATAGATGAACTGGGGTGAATCAGACATACATCATGATATGGCCCCATAAATTTTACATATTTCATCCTTTTGTTCTCTAGTGAAATTGTCACCTCAAAACTGCAGTTGGCTTGCAATTCTTCTGTAAATAATTATTACTAATTTACAGAAATTTACAATTTATCATGATTAAACAAACACGCTCTAAAATGATATGAAAAAACGGATAGACGGCCTGGATATATGCATCAAGGTAGGCACCACGGTCAGGCCCGTACCGTGCTGAGTGAGGCTCGGGCCGCACCTAAACCGCTCCCCTGAGGACTAACTAATTTGGTACTCCGTCAGACTGCCAACTTCGATAAGGGAGCGGCTAGCATCAATGCGTTGTAACTAACATTTGCTGCCTTTTATTGACTTTATTACCGAAATGCCACTGAAAGGGACATAACTGGAATTGGATCAACGCCCCCAGGTTTGCCAGCCACACACGCACGACTCGATTCGCGGACAAACGTGCCAATGTGGCACGTGTGAGACGTCTATGAGGTGGGCCATGTGACTGTTAAACGGCCTACACGGTATATCGGATCGGCCTACATTTATGGGCCACTTGGCTATTAAACGGCCTAAATATTTGCAAGAATGATGGATAAGGTGAGCCCCGTATGATAGACTGATCTGATTTCCTGTACTCGATCCATGTGGGGAGCAGCAAACGTCTCTAACACTATGTTAAGTATCACTATCACCCAATTGTAACACCTTACTTTTCTTCACCTACTCTGCAGAAAAAAAAATATATACCAATTGGACGGTCCTAAACATTTTTTACAGACCTCTCTTCCAGAATTGATTCTGGCCATCCATTTTGCATGCACTGAGTGGATGGTTTTTATCATCCGCTCAAATACACACACACGGTGTCCATTTAAGTTACGGGATATCCTAAAAATCATCTATAAACGGAACTCAGGTGGGCTATACCATCTAAAACCATGTGAAGAATTGCCTAAAACAGCTAAAAGCACTAGGTGGGGCTCACCTGTGTTTTCGGATGCAGCTTAAACTTGGTCTGACCTCTCACCCAAGTGCGACACACACAATGGATGGGCTGGCTTTGTGAACCACATCTTGTTGGGCTCAATTAACGATCATGAAGGTTTTAATGGGCAGGCAACCCCTCTCAACTGTTATATGTGGTGTGGCCCGCCTAAGTCATTGACGTGACTATTAAGGTCGTGGCCCAATATGAAATGGTGCATCTGACAAATGGGTGAATGTCTGATCCACATCATGGTTGGGCCCACACAG
The DNA here is from genome assembly GCA_003013855.2 of Liriodendron chinense. Taxonomy (NCBI): domain Eukaryota; kingdom Viridiplantae; phylum Streptophyta; class Magnoliopsida; order Magnoliales; family Magnoliaceae; genus Liriodendron; species Liriodendron chinense. The sequence goes on along the minus strand of PVNU02000637.1, from coordinate 2,846,930 downwards.
CTCGACCTCATGAGGTCAACCTCATAATGTTTGTGTGTAGAGAGAGAGAGAGAGAGAGAGAGGAAATGCTCACACACGATTAATTGGACAATTCCATTTGATTCAACTAGCTATGCATTAAAGGATAAAAATAATTCTCTTTTTCCACCTGTAATTCCCCCCATGAGAGGTCATATGACTTCAAGTCCTACATAAATAAGATAAGATGGGAATACATGTCACAGATCCAACTTGTACATTAAATAAGGTCCACTAATTAAATTTCAACTATAAAAAATTTAGTAAATGACCTTCATCAGTTGAGCCATACATGTAAGTTGAATTTGGATAGTTGAAATGGATTTCTAACAACTCATTTTCCTATAGAATAATATCCAACTAATGATCATAGGAAAATTATATTTTATATCATTTACAAGTTTACAAGGACCCTACTTAATTAATGGATTTCTTACGCATATGATGTATCACTCGACTACATCACACATGTACAAATTCAAATAACATCCTTCTTTCCAACCTCCTCACTTAATGTCCCTCTCTCTTTCTACTCCATAACTATTGAAAACTAAACGTGGAATATTGCTTCTCCTCTGTGATGTGAAGCTAGGTGGGGCCATTGTGATGTTTGTGATAAATCTATCCTTACCGTCAATTTTGCTAGTTTATATTAGGACATCAGAAAAAAAAAAATGAGTTGAATCGAAAATTCACATGGGCCACACAAGGGGATTGAACATTCACCGTTGAAACATTTATGAGGCATAGAAGTTTTGGATCAATATTTTCAGTTCATCTCATAAGAATGATCTTATGAACGGTATGGATGCAAAATAAACATAAGTGGGCCCAATGAGGTTTCAATGGTAGGCAATCCCCTACCCACTTTTTCCAATTTTGTGGCCCACATGAGTTTTGGATCTACCTCATTTTTAACCATGTTTTGTAACATGATATGGAAATTGGATCTGCCTCATTTTTAACGGCATTTTGTAACATGACATGAAAAAACGGATGGACATGTTGGATTTATATCAAGCATCAATGTGGGTCCCACCTAACTTCTTGTGACAGGAGTTCATGCGGAGGCTTTTGCCGTCAATCCACCTAGGTTTTGGCAAGTAATCCGTGTCCATTAGAAATGGACTGAGTCTCCGTAGCACTGGATCTGTGGGGCCCACCATGATGTATTGGTTTTATCCACGTCGACCATCCAATTTGCAAGATTATTTTAGGGCATGAAACCACAAATGAGGTAGATCTAAGGCTTAAGTGAACCACGCAGTGGGGATTGAACACCCACCAACATAAACTCATTTGAAGCAGTAGAATTTTTAGATCAAGCTGATATTTTGACTTTCCCTTCATCCAAGTCTATGTGACCTCATGAATAGGTTGGATGGCAAATGAATGTCACGGTGGGCCCAAGGAAGGTCTCAACTAGGGGTCTCATCATCACCACTTCTTGTATGGTGTGGTCCACCTGAGGTTTGGATCTAATTAAGCTTTGAGATAACGTCCAAAAATGAAGTTTAGAAATGGATGGACAAAGTTGATATGCAAAAAATTAATCAAGGTGGGGCCCATACGGTAAGGGTAACACCCACTATAGTATTATCGGGTAGCACTTAATCCGCACCCTTTTTTAGAAATACATGCTTTCTTGGAAGTAGGAGTGTTAATGGGCCGGGCCTGGGGTAGGCGTTGGCCAGAATTTTGCACTATATCAAGCCAGGCTGTCGGGTCGACCCTGTGTAAAATTCTGATTTTTAAGCCCGAGCCCGGCCCATTGACACCCCTACTCGGAAGGAAAGAAGTGTAACAAGAGAGAGGGAGGAAGAACCTTGATTTTTAATAGGGCCCACGGTGATGTGTACATGAGATCCACTCAAACCATCAGATGTGTAATCTCATTCTAGGTCTAGAGCCAAAATCTCAAGATGACGTATGATTTAGGTGGGCCACATCAATGGAATACTTGAAAGAGAGGCCTTTACCCTGGAATTTTACCGGGCCCACGGTTATGAGCATGTGAAATCCACTCCAACCATTAGATGCCAAACCAAAGGCTAGTTTGGAGACCCAAAAATCAGGCCTATACATGATTTAAGTGGGCCCCATCACCGGAATCATTTTCAAAGGGTGAGCTTATTGTGTACACTGTTTTCAATTGTGCAATCCATTTGTACCATGGGCGGAGCTGATTTTCAGTCCCTAAACCTAACATGGGGTGACACACACGATGATAAGGAGAAACTTCATGTTAACACCATGGTGGGCCCAACCAAACTACCGATACTTTTTGCAAGGACTTGGGGTTCTCAATGGAGCGGGTCAAATCCAAGATCTAATTCGCTCCGAATCCATATAATGCGGATTTGGATTTTAAAATAGGCCTGATTACTTAAAGGGACCGGATTTGGATTCACGGGAATATATCCGAGTTCGATCCGAATCCAATTAAGATCCAGCTCATTGTGACCTTATTGTATATATTTATTTATATTGACCACCTGTTTTACATATTATTTTAAGCCATGTCTCAAAATTGAAACATGCCACTCTTAGGTTGGCCATACCATAGTAATAGTGATTTGCATCATTTTTCAACTAAATTAAATATATTATATTATATATATTTTTTAGATATGTAGTGGGGGTGGATTCGGACCTAAATCCGATCCAAATCCGATGGTTATATGGATTTTGGATCAGAAATGGGTCTAACAATTTATAAATGGATCGGATATGGATATCACCTTTTAGATCTGAGTTGGATCCGAATCCGTCTACAGATATACAGACTTGAAGCCGGATCCGATCCAGATCTTACCCATTGAGAGCCCTACAAGGACTTTTTAAAAATCCACGTTGAAACAAGTAGCATTAATTAGCCCTTTAAACACTAATTAGCATTAATTAACTAAGCTAGTTCAACACTCCAACCAATTGTTTGTGAGCATTACTCATATATATGAATATATGAGAGATGCTCACATGCAACTAGTTGGCATGTGGGGGCTACTATGGTGTTTGTATGATATTTCGTCTGTACTTAAAGATTGTCTCATTATAAAAAATAAAAAATAAAAAAAATTAGGATGCACAAAAAATAAAGATTGTCTCACTATAAAAATAGGATGCACAAAAAGTCAAGATGATCCAACCATAAAAATGTAATGCTCCATGTGAGTGTAGAGTTTATAAGTATTGTTTCATGGTTTCCTATGGTGTACCCCACCTAATAGTTAGATCAATCTAATTTTTGAGACATCTCATTTTTGTGATGGGATAATCTTAATGGTTGGACAAGATATTGTACAAACACATGGTGGGCCCCAAATGCCAACTAGTTTGCGCATGAGCATTACTATATATATATATATATATATATATATATATATATATATATATATATATATATATATATATATATATATATATATATATATATATATAGGGTTTAGGGTTTATATATATATATATATTTGTAAGATGTATTTTATAGGTTTGCTAATTCCACAGGCGTGGGAGCCCTACACATCCACACCACCTTCCAATAGCACACGTGTGAGATATAAGATCTTTTCATCCTTACATACTCGGGTCTGAAAATCACGCAATTTCTCACCACAAGTGAGCCCCAGATGCCAAACAAAGGAAGGCTGGGAAAAAAATGTTTTAACCGTAGGTTTACTCAGAATGAAACTGGCTGGATTTTGAGGGCGGATTTTGAGGGCGGAAGACCTAAGCATCATTTCCAACTAGATTGAAGGCTCTGATGTTGCACAGGTGTTCCACATTGGCACTTGCTCCTGTATGCCCACGGGCCTTGATCCACGCGCGCCTGGAATCGATGTGGGTCGAAAACTCCACGATGAGCTCTATAATAACTATATATAAATGATATTTTGGCGGAGAAAGCATTATATCCACTTATTAGGTGGGCCCTTCGATTGATTTTGACATTGTTTTCCGCCTGATGAACGGACCATTCTTATCCTCCCACACATTTATGACGTGTCCCACCATTTGGACGGCTTAGATGTTACCACCAAAGTCACTTTCGCGACAAAGAAAGTGTAACCGGATTGGGTAAGTTGAAACACTTTGAAGCACTAATGTGGAAAGATTTGATTGGGCCAGCGGCTGTGGCAAGGAAAAGCCTGTTTAAAAGAAGAATGGATCCAGTGAGGCCGAGAAACACGACTTCAGTAAATGTGTTGTATATCCATACCGTTCATTTGCTTTTCTAGCTCATTCGAAGTAATAGTGTAGATTGAAGCATTAGTATTAAAAACTTCTTGTGGGCCACAAAAATTTTGAATTAAACATATATTTGTGTTTAGTGGGCCTTGTTAACTGCAGGTATTTAATCACCACTGTTTTAGTACACTTTGATTTAGATCTGCTTAAATTTTAAGCTCCTACTATAAAATGAACGGGTGAAATTGATAGACAGCCTACATAAATAATACATTCATCAAGGTGGAACTCACCGTCACCGACTCATCTACGTTTGAAAATGGTTCGGGCGAGTACGTACTCGACCTACGTAACATGTAAACCGGTCGAATCAAATATCGCCACGTCAGGGTCGAACCGAACCGGTGTTTCTCCGAAGTCACCGAATCCTGTTGGGTTTATGAAGCGCTGTATGCTGTAGCTTCCAAACAACGTTGTATGTGCGCATTTCTTGGAAAGGAAGCAGAGCATTTGGGATTTCTGTAGAAAGACCAAGGGCATATCTGTAATTACGAAAAGGTCAGGAAGAGTATCGGGAATCGAAGGCACTGCCATTCCATGCGCGAGAAAGCGACGTCTGTGAAAGAAGATGAAAGAAGAAGAAAGAAGAAAAGCGATGTTTATTCTCGGGAAGTGTAATCACACGCGTGAGATAGACCGGGGCACATTCCAAAGCATTTGCCAAGATAGACACGTGTTTCATATCTTATCCACTCATTTTCCAGGTATAGCATTACTTGTTCGATATACAAAAAATCAGGATTCTCCATTCATCATACAGGCCAAACATGAATGTTGAAAATGGACCGTTGGTTTTTTCTTCTATAGTTATACATAGTGTGGCCCCACTACAAATGTAGAAGAGTCGAATCCTATGTCAACCTTATAATGAGAAAAGCTGACGAAATACAAGTGGCAGAGATCCAAAGCAGCATATGCAACCTGTGTACACGTGTACCACACGACGCGCGAGCGAATAGTTTCTTTCTGGAAAGGGAAAGATCCCTTCTGCAACGGATTAGGTGTGACCCGGGTAAGCCATTAGTGGGTGTTGCCCTGAACGTATGGCCTACCCTAGTATATTTTCTGTATATCCACTCCGTTCATAGGTTCTTCCGGATCATTTTAGGTCACGTCTCAAAAAATGAACCGGATCCAAATCTAAAGTGGACTACAAAGTGGGGATTGAATTTTCACCGTTAAACACTTCTTAACGGCCACAAAGGTTTTCGATCAAGCTGATATTTGTGTTTCCCTTCATCCTGATCTATGTGATATTACCAACATGTTGGATGGAAAATAAACATTATGGTAGGCCTTAGGAAGTTTTTAATGGTGACCACTTTTTCCATTTTGTAGTTCACTTTAGATGTGGATCTTATTCATTTTTTTGAACTATTTACTAATATGAGCTGTAAAAACTGATGTACGGCGTAGATAGATAACACATACAGCAAGGTGGGTCTTATGGTCCGAGCAACACCTGCTAACGTATTACCGGAGTAGCACCTAATCCTCTCCCCATTCGGACGTCCGTAGATGCGAAAATAAAGATAATACGGTAGAAGTGGGAGAACCGTGATATACTAGAGTCCTCTCTCCTCGTCAGGCCACGTGTCAGGGTGATGCATTAATCGGATCCGTCCATATACTGTTTCAATTCATATTTCACCGTTAAAGATTTTATCTTTTATAGCTCAGACGGATAAGATTGTCCAATACTAGTAACTTTTGCAGATGTAAACCATCGTTACTATTCCAATACATGTGAGTGGACCTGATTTTAATAACATTCTGCAGAGAGATTGCTTCAGGCTGCACGTATATCACCCTTTAAACATAATCGACAGGCAGCTTTTTAACAGCAGAAATTTACACATACACAATCGTGTACCCTATAGATACAACGCCATCTTTCGCCTCTTACCTATCATTTGTGGAGAATATCCCAGACGTGAAAAATGTGGGATATATTAGTTAGATCACCCGGGAAGAACAATGAACCAATATACTCATTTTAGGTGGGCCATTCCCGGAATTTGATTCTACACCGTTGAAATCAGCATACATCCGATGGTCTGACTCATTATATGCATATGACTCTTGATGGTAAAAATTGGTACTAAGCTAATCTTCATGGGGAGCGAGATGTTACCTTGGTAACAACTTAGTGGGTGTTACCCCTACTGTGTGGGCCCATATTGATGTATTTTTTATATATCTATGCTGTCTATCTGCTTTCTTGTATCATTTTAGAACATGATCCAAAACCTTAAGAAGATCCAAAACTCAAGTGGACCATATCACTAGAAACAGTGATTAATAACCATTAAAAATGTTTTGTGAGCCACAAAAGCTTTGGATAAATCTAATATTTATATTTTACTTTCATCAAGACCTTATTGACATTATCAAGAGCTTGGATTGCAAATAAACATTAACAAAACTTTATGATAGGCTCTTTAGAATTTTTAATGGTGCAGCACTCAATCACACTGTTTCCGGTGGTATGGTCGACTTGAGATTTGGATATGCATAATTTTCGAAACATTGAAATAGGCGGTATAAACGGATGGACGGAGTGGAAATACAAAATATCATCCATGTGGCCAATACGGTAGGGGTAACACCCACTAAGCTGTTCCCGGGGTAACACCTAATTCGCACCCATCTTCATGGTATTGCCCACTCTCTCCACGGTTCAGATTTAATTCTGAAGTGATGAGTCGGACGTAATTTCCTGCTGGAAACAACTAACGCATTCCCATGATTTGACATGAGAAATGTCAAATCGTCACTGACCGTTCAGGACAGTCGGCAGCGAACTGGCTTGTCCAAGCACCAGGCAAAAATACGCCCCTATTTCTCGGAACGAGATATTAAATATCGGTTTATGTTCGTGTCCACGTCAACACTCGTGATTGTGTAGAGATGCCATTCGCATGCGCGCATAGTCACGTGCACCAAACAAACTCACCTCACGTGCCGAACTGGCACACGTTATGGGCCCCCCCTCCATTAATCAAGTGGGTGAAATGTATGAAAATTCGATGGTTAGGAACAGTTAATGCACACGTGTTGGCTATTTGTACACACTTTCAGTACGGGACATTCACATAGGAGCCCATGTGATGAAGGTCCCAGATTTTTCACGCGTGTGAAAATATTGCACAGGGTCTACTGGCCGTCTGATGAACATTCCCATTCCTTCACAGGTGTGGAACATCATTATTAGTAGAGCGCTTGTCAAATCAATAAACGCGTAGGACGGAGTCAGAAATACCAATGATACTCGGGAGAGTGGCGAACGCATCACGTGATTCCCTCACAGGGTTTGGGAGAATGCATCCGGCGTGCTGCAATAACGTATGTCCGGACGTTGGCCTTTGAATCTAGGCCATCTTCCAATGATCGAAACCGTTTATACGATTAGACTCAGTGATCAGACTACAAATAAAAGATAAATTGGATTATCACACCACTATGATAAGTTGGTTGGCTCGTTTTGACGAATGTCAACGGTGACTATAACCTTTTTACAATCAAATGTTTCAAATTATCATTTTTGGATTTTTTTTTTTTTTTTTCCTAAGGTGATCACCCATCGAGGAGTATCCCTACCACATAAACGGTTTGGATCATTGATACATACCCAAATCCAACGGCTAGGATCATTGTATTCTATCGATCAGACATTTGAAATATATGAATGTCACATCAGTAAACAAACGTCAGTTATGATGAAAAGGATAGCAATTTTCATTTTCCCTCGAGCATCGTGAGAAATGTCGCCGTGATGTTCAAATAATCGCCACAATTCTTGCGAAAAAATGAAATTATTATCGTGATATTTTGAATATTGTTTTTTTATATCCTCCCAAATAAAAATCTTAAAAATTCATTATATAAATATTTTTAACTTCTTACTTTTAAATGATATTTTTAAATGTTTTATTTTATCACGAGAAAAACTCAAAATCTGAAAATCTCCCGAAAAATTAGGAGATCGAGATTTGTCGCTATCCACTCGAGTTCGTTGCTTTAGTTTTACAACACTTCGTTAGTCCCATTTTCAATGTAGCATTTCTCTGTTATCATACTGATCAATCAATCCTAACCATCTATCTAGTGACTATTAAATGGATGGCTAGAATTTAAATAGTAAATGGTCTAATATCAGATAAAATCAGACGGTTGATATTATCTTCTGAGTACAAATTTTTGGCTATTAGGAGTCCACGGTTCTTCAAGAGGTAAGGACGGTCTGGATTTCAATACAACTACGTGTGTTCGTTTGAGGAGACACCACTATTTAAAAATTTTAAACAGTGGGAAACTAACACGGGAATCTTACGGTCAGTCCCTAGACCGGCTTTAGCTTATCTTACCAATCCAATTAATTAAAAAGCTTTGCTTCCTTGACCGGAGCTTTGCTAAGTCCAAACTCGTGTGCAATAAAGCTCATGTACATGTCACCCGTGCTTCAGAATGGCACGATAGGTATGAGATCCAATCCGTCCATCAGAACGGAACCACTGTATAGATAGTCTAGCCAGAAGAATCATGTTGATCCACGTGTCAGGTGCTCCCCATTTTGCAAAAGTAATGTACGGCTCAGAAAACTTGTCTGAAGTTTTTCGAACCATCAACCTGTTCCCAACCTGATGGATGGACTAGATCTTGCACATAATGCCATGCTAGCACATGTGTGACATGTACCTTTGCAAATCCAACACGGTGTGAGTCCTGCCATACACATGCAGGCACGTGTCATGCGCGCAAGACCTGAGCTTTTCCATCTGAAAGACTTCATGAAACAAACAGTCGGATGCGTTGAAATAGTAGGATGGGGATAAACAAACAAATCGATGGTTTCTGACCGGACATGAATCATCTGCAACACTAGGCTCCGTTGGCCCGCTGTGTTGTATGTGCGAGATCTACTCCGTCCATCGGGAAATAACATATATGTTAGCTCCTCTAGTAAAAAAACAATCCGACCCACAGCTATGGTGGGCCACACTACTTAGAGAAATGGGGAGGGGTTTCCAGCCATAGATTTATGTATGAAGTCTTTCTGGATGCTTATATTACATTCAACCCTTTCACAACACACTTTTAGGTGGGCCCCACAGACCTGGATTCTACTGGCGTGGCAGGCAACTCCGGTCTTTTGTCACTCTATGGGAAATTGAAGGGTCGCTGTACGACAAGGGACCCTCATGTGAGGAAGTGAAACACGTGTCACATATCTAGATAAATGGTACACGTGTCACAGATGGGCCACTCATGAGATAGGGGATCAGGTACTACCCCACCAAGACTCATGAGAGACGGATGGATACATGGTCTGTCTTCATTGGCCGATGCATTGGGCCTCAGTATTAATGGATGTGAGGGTTTTAACAGCTCAGGTCTGTCTTCATTGGCCGATGCATTGGCCTCAGTATTAGTGGATGTGAGGGTTCTAACAGCTCTATAAAACCTGAGCTATACTACGTTGGCCAATGAAAACTCACCATCTTGAACATGCCACGTACAAAAATTACGTGTCCTCTCTGATAAAGAATCCTGACATAAAAGCAAAGAGCCAGCTCAATGATAGCGTTGTCGACTACCGAGGGCTGGACGGTTACATCAACGGCTGTGATTTGGTGTTTGAGTAGACTTGTGACGAAAGGCATTTTCAACGGTGGTTCGATCGCGGAGCATTTACATGGTTTCACTCGCTCGAGTGTCCTTTGTAAGTCTAACTGAATTAGACGTGGAAACAATGCACACATGCGAGATCTTATCCGTTCATCAAGCTGACCGCAATATGTAGATGCCACATCTAAAACATCTGGCTGATCCGGCCATCATCTAGGCCGCACATTCACATTGCTCTTAGATGTACATTTTCTTTACAAACATGTGACCATCTGATGATCAGATGGCTGATTTTTGAGACATTGCACCTAAACAATTGGGTATCTGCCTGATCAGCGGCTCTGATCCAATACACGCATGCCTCATTTCTACGTGTGGGGCTAGCACACTTACAAACTCCCCACAAATCCTTCTACACTGAATCCACTCCATGTAGATGCTAGATCAACCGCCACATGCTTTTTTTGGGTGGTGGGACATGTCTACGTTGAAAGTTAAAATCAAGAAGTGCACATTTTGACAATAGCCCACTCAGTGATGCCTGTATAAATGACACGGTATTCAAGTAACGTGGGGCCTCCAAAACGTTAGAAAGGACTCAAGCATTTCACCCCTGATAGGGAATTTGGGTAGGTAAAAAGGGGGGTCATTTGATACTCTGGTAGATTACAACGGTTCATATGCATGCACTCAAAGATTTACACGTCGCATTAATCATCATCAGAGCCTCTCTCTCTCCCGGTTATAATTTTTTTGGACCATCTCCCATCCAAGAGAATCCCTATCAAATAAATAATTTTTGTATTTGAAAAAGACTCGAATCTAATGGTTCAAGTCCCCGACATATCATAATTTGATACATCTGAGATGTATTGGAGCAAACCTCATATGAGAATTTAATTTTAAGGATTAACTAAATGCTCATATAATCGTTGCATTATATAATTAGATTATCCTAACTCTGCATTAAATATATGATTAAAGGACATTTACCTAATAATAGGAGAATATTTATGTTACAAGCTTAGATAGTCAACTACTTTTCATTTTAATATCCGTTGGTTGTCCACCAATCAACCATACATGGCATTATCCACTTTGGGTTGCAGAAGTTATAAATACTCAATAGATAAGTGGATCTTAGCCATTTGATCAGAAGCCTTATAGTAAATAGAAATCGTTAACAGCTGCGATTGAGGAATGAGCATGAGATGGCTCTGTCAATCGTCTACCACGTGTCAAGGGGCACACTGCACGAAGCATCAAAGCAGAACTGCATCGTGCGGCGAGCGGGCATCACGCGTGCCGCAAGGAAAACTTGCGGCTCTGTCGGACAGGCAGCTTCGTTTCTAGCTGGCTACTTGTCCTACGTGTCAGATCAGAAAAGGACACGTGCACTTGGAAAATTCACAGTACACTCTATGAGTTTACTCGCTGGCATGAGACAAAAATACGGCTTCGCAGCACGTGTGCCAGAAAGGCAAATGTATAGGGTATCTTGGCCGATAATCAGCTCCATCCTACCATTTGGAATGATTATATTGAATGAATATACCACCAAAATGGACAGATAAATCACACTTTTCTTTGAATATGGACCGTTCTTAACTATTTATTCTCCTGACGTATATGTCGCCATTATTATTAATGATCCGGCCTGATATTTGATCTAGAATATTCTCAAATTGTGGTCTACCTGATGAATGGAATTGATCTTCAAATGTCCGATTGAGTGCATTACATTACTTTTTCACGTTGTATATGCGCAGATACGATGATGCTATTTATTGAGAATTCCAATTGCGGATGCCATATCTTCAAGCGCTAGAGAGAAACGCAAGACACTGGGTAACTTAGTTAGACTATGAAAGATCTGTGATGTTAATTGAGTAGTTCCTATGCTGAATGATCTTCAATCCAAAAGTTGGGCTGGTACATTAATTTCTTAGTCCACAAGTTTAACAAATGATAACGAACGTTTCAAATTAAATATATACATATCACTCAGGTGATGACCGAGCCAGACTCACATTCAGGATAGAACACATCCACCCACTTGAACGTTTGGAGAACATCGTGGACCGTACACGCATGTGACATATCAACACGTGTTATCGTGTTTGGCGCTTGAAGACGGGGTTCTAAAAAACTCTCCCACGCATGTCTGTACGTGAACTGGAACTGGAAAGGCGTAACCCCGATGCGCGGGGTGCGTAATGCGCGACACGAGTTCTTATTATTCCCCGGCCATCGCGATTCGCGAAGGATGTAAGGCGATTTTCAAGTTCCAAAAAAGGCTGCGTGTATTGGAGAGTTATTTCCTACTCGGGTAGAGTGCGATGGTTCATACACATGCACTAATGAATTGTGGAGGTGGCATTTAAGTCCAATTAGTCGATCCTAATAATTGGATACACAATAGATTGGGAATAAACTAGAAATAAATTGAATGCATGATCCTACTCGTCGATTAATGAGAATTCGTTTTGCTAAATCCAGTCCGTTGACTATTCCTACTCTTATAGACGATATTCTGGCATCTAGGCCCAGTGGTTGTCAAGACACTCTCAATCATGCTTCACATAAAACTCTGTGGAGCCTAGAACGAGGACTCGGACCTAGCAGAGACTCATTGGTCGTTGCGTATGTATTTTATCCATGCGGTTAAAGAATAAGGATGGACAAGTAGATTAAAGAAGATTAAATATTACCTATATTATTAATATTTATAAATGATGCTCAATACAATTGGTAAAGTTGCCAAATAACTAAATAATAATAAACTAGAAAAATGAAAAAGATAAATATGTGATGCGGTTACGCTGAATTTAGTTGTATACATGATCATGACGTGGAAGATATCCAACCATACATGTGTGGCCCACTGATTGTGTCTCATCACTTGCACAAGGGAAAAGTCCCCGTACTAGCATGTAGCCGCGAATGAAGTCAGAGGTTTCGGGCTCGAACTTAAACATCAGACAGACCTTCAAGAATCCCTCTTCATCCCCAGAAAATGAAATTGGGCTCTAGCTCGGTCACAACTAGCAGACAAATGATTGAGCCCTTTGGCTCGGCCTTGGTCATTATCGACTAACTACAAATCTCCCCAATCCAAAAACGTATCCTAGAAAATGACCAATATAGCAACTTATCCCAAATGGGATCTAAGAGGTTCACCGCACTTGGCCACGAATCAACACTTATAAAAGGACCCTCCTTCATCTCTCTAAGGTATACAATCATATACATATTAAACCCTTTTGAGCTCTTATTCTCCATTAACTCCATCACTGACTTAAGCATCGGAGGGTCCCCCGTCGGCACGACTGACAACCCCTTACGATTTCTCTTTGTGACCACGGGTCACAGGATTTCAACCATTCATTTGTGTCCACCCTGAGCAATAAAGATCTAACTGTTGATCACTGATCAACATCCGTTACTCCAATTTTGGACGTCAACGGATTTGTGTATTAAAATAGATGATCGAGGCGAATATGAATAACCTAAATCGGAACTTAGGTGATCACAATCCTACAACTTAAAGTTGCAGAAATTTACTTCTACTCTTAAAGTACTATAGCGGGAGATGCTAGGCAGTAGCAATGTAAAACTAAGCTAGGCTAGGCTATTCTTAAGAAAATAAATTGAAAGGTAAAGAAAATTTAAAAGGTAGATTAATGTGTTTGGCGTAAAGCCTCGAACTCTTCTTTAGTTGCTATTTTTATAGATTATTGAGGCGATGAAATCCTTTTAGAGTTTTCTTGCTGATCCTGGACCATTCTTTTCACACCGTAGCATTGGATAGGGATATGTTCTTGATTGATTTAGGACTATAGGCTTGCATTGGAAAGAAAGGATACTCCAGCTATATTCATGCTCGCTGACTTCTCGGATCTTCTTCTCCTAGTTGATCCTTCGCGCGGACATTTATGACCTATTATACAGATCAGGCCAGGGACCACCAAAGTTTCTTTGAATTCGGGGACCTTAAGGGTTGATTCAGGTATCAAATTGACCATGACCAATCTCATGATGGCTCACTTTGAGATTTTGGATAGTCCATATCATGTCTACTCCCACCTTTTACCATCCGTAAGGTGATGGTTTGGAGTGTTGGAGGGATTCGACACCCAATACAAACATGCCATCAGCCTAGATCTGCTCTAGTTCCCTCATTCCCTTAATTTCGATTAATGTACAGTGGGGAAAGCTTGATTAAGCCGATGTGTCTATTTCTCCTAGCCTAGGTTTGAACCATGGCTGGGTTTGCTTGGACATTGGTCTGATCTTCAAAATTTTGAAATCTTTTCAAACGTTACAGCTTCTCCAAACGTCTTTAGGAACATCTCCCATTTTGTAAGGGCTGTGAGAGACAACCTCACTAAGAATATCGCAGTTGAATTCGTGATAGATCCATTCTCTTAGTAGGTTTTTTATATGCATGTTGGGTACATTACCTCATTAATGTGCATGACAATTGTGGACATGTAGCGTGTACTACTTTGTTCACTTAAAGGCAGATGTAAGGATTCATGCCTTTGTATTTATAACTGAAAGTGTATCGCCTAAGAAAGATTAAACAAAGATACTCTCGGATAAGAATAGGTTTCGCGCCAATTGCGGTCACATAGTGTCGACACATGGAGGGCCTTGATTAGTCAATGTTAGGGTGCTGAAAATAGGTGTCAATGGTGTTTTCCCTTCATTCTCATGGATATCACCTTTTAAACAAATCAGATGGCATATAAACATCGGGATAGGCCTTAACAACACTTCAATGATGGCCATTTAATTCCCACCATTTCTTGTGGTGTAAACTCCCTGAATTTTGAATCTGCCTCAATTTTTTTTATCACATCTTTAAAATGAGCTGGAGAAACTAATGAATGGATTGTTACGTCACGGTAGGCCCCATAGATTTTTATGCTACACGGGCTCCGTGTAGCAGGTTGCAACACATAACTTGCATTTGACATAGCAAAACGAGCTTCGTGCCATTTTCAAGAGCGGGGATCCATCGAGGTAAGTGTATCCCTAACAGTGGAGCTCACCTTGATGTATGTTCCTTATATCCACGGTGTACGCCTGTTTTAAAATCTCATTTTAGGGCACGATTCGAAAATAAAGCATATCGAAATCTTAGGTAAACGACAACACAGGGAATAAAATACCCATAATTAAAAACATCTTGGGGGTCACCGGAATGTTTATTTGTCATCTAACTTGTTGATAAGATACAAAAAAAAAAAAGATCTAGATGAAGGAACTACACAAATATGAGCTTGATCTAAAAAATTGGTGGTCCACAACAAGTTTTTAGTTGTCAATCACCATTGTTTCCTACAGCAAGGTTCACATGAGATTTTTATCTTCTTAATTTTTTGTATTTGCTGTAAAATGATCTTTAAAAATGCAGGATGGCAAGGATTTATGTCACATACATCAAGGTGGGCCCCACACTCAGGAATCCACCCACCTTGGTTGATCTGGGGATCCATCGAAGTCGCGCCCGCCATTGTTTATTGCGTTGTTAGTAGTAAATTTCGTGCGAAAACATTGATGTTAGAGTGGATTAGGTAAGACTCCATATCCACCGAGGTGGGTGGTACACCTGACAGTGGAGCTCACAGTGATGTATGTACCTTAAATCCACATCGTCCAACCATTGTGAAAGCTCATTTTAAGGCATCATCCTAAAAATGAAGCTAACTCAAATCTTAGGTGGACCATACCACATGAAACAATCATAAATGAATCCCCACCATTAAAAACTTCATGGATACCACTAGAATGTTTATTTGCATCCAACCTGTTGATAAGGTGACAAGCACCTAGATGAAGAGACCACACATATAATCTTGATCCAAAGCTTTTGTGGCCCACAAAAAGTTTTTTAATGGTCAATCACCGTCGTGTTCCTGTGCTATTATCCATTTGGGCTTTGGAACTAATTTATTTTTTAGATCATGCCCTAAAATGAGCTTTCAATACGGATGGACTGTGTGGATGTAGTCATATACATCACAGTGGGCCCCATAGTTAGGAGTCCCACCCACCTTGGTGGATCTGGGGTCTCACCTAATCCGCTCCCGGCATAAATCATCTGGGTACACACGGAGCCTCCTTTTCCCTTGCGTGTGTGAAATCCATCAGGTTTGTCGCCTTGGGTGTCTTGATCCCAAAAGTAAGATTATTCAATGTTAAGGTGGGACACCTACAAGAAACATTATACATTATACTTAAAACCTCTCATTCGCGTGGTATGGCTGTAGACACCCCATCCTGGAAAGGAGTGGTCCGTCAGCTGGTGACCTGGAGCCGCAAATCCTCAACTCGGGATTTCTAACAAATTCTGCATGGAAAAAAACTGTCAAGCTGTTTGTTGGCCTTTTATTAGCCGACAGGTCTCCAATGCCTATACAAACAACACCCGCCCCCTGTCCAGAGAGGCAAGAAATAACAGAGAGAATCGTATAGAAGTTTGGAAATTTTTTTTATAGTTTCCTTAGCTCCTGCTCCCCAAACAAAGAGAAGATTTTGCCACTAGGATACTCTACAACAACCATACCTACACCTAGGTTCTACTTCGGTCAGTCACAAAAAGTCAACTCAACAAAGCCATCCAGTCGATTCATGAGTTGAGTCAGGATTAGGGAGGTCCGCTTATCCCCTTTTTTACTCAAGAAAATCTTACTTAGCTTTCATTTTCTCTTTCTCACACCTCAATTAAGCTCAGAACACTGTCCATGTCGCACATTCCCTTCTCAACAAATACCACTTCAATTCTTTTATTTTAGTCGTTATTCATTTTTTATTCTGCTCACATGCCTGGGGTCCCAACTCTACATAGTAAGCCTAGGACTATTCATTTTCTTTTTCGACCCTCTTCCAGGGTTATGCAAAGCATGGCTACATGACTAACTTTCCTTGTAGACATACGATTTTCCTGAAAACTACACATCCATCTAAGTAGAGGTTGTGCGTAAGTACGTGCAAGAGAAGGTGCCTAACCCATTCTTTTCTTATAACCGAGGCCCTTACGCAGACCGCAAGCCATACGATATAAGGCATTTAGGTTGGGGAATTTCACATTCCCCAGTCCAGGGCAGGTCCACAGACTCTAGCCAATAGTGGGTATACCGCAGTGTAACTGGTTAGTGGCGACTCTAGTTTTTTAAATGCAACATTCAGAGGCGACCATTGGGAAAAGTATTTTACAACCAAGGCAGCCAATGTAAGTTAAACAAACCATATACATCAGGACGTCATCACTCCCAAAAGGATTAATCGCATCAACATCGAAAACACCCACCTGATGAAAGGCAGTCTCCACTGCGTCACATCAATCGCGCATGCGCATCGAGGGAGGGCGTCGTTCACAATGGCCCAAATGAGTTTCAGAACAATGTGATTTCTTGTTAATTCTTTCATATTAATGAGTCACGTCAGGTGAATGTATTTAAATACGCCACGATGGGCCTTGCACAAAACAATGGTGGACGTACCTATCCATATTGTTTCCCTATGGCGTGGGCCACCCGAGTCTTGGGTCATCATGATTCTTGGGTTTCAGGTTGAAAGTTAGGCAACTTAGCTGATTGATAGGAGTAGATCTCATGAAAGTTACATTGACATTACGTTTGCTTAGCGAAAGTGTTGCCATCTGCTTACCTATGTAATGTACGCAAATGCAGTTTGAACTTGCCTAGTATAAAACTCACATCTTTACATCTTACCTTTGATTGGATATTACCAACTTGTCAAATCACTGTATTCTTTCGAAATCATGAGAAGTCATGGATTCACCAAGTGTGTTTATTGTTGAGCTCTTAAATGTGTATATTTTAACCCCATTTTATCACTAACTATGCTTGAAATACTTGATTAAAGACTCAACTAATGCATGGTTTTATGGTTATAGGAATAAGAGAGAGCATTTATCAATTGAAGACTTAAAGACGCCATTTACAATCATTGAAGATCACAAGACTAAGCGTGAAAGGGTAGAAAAAAGAAGCAAAGGAGAGAAGAAAAGAGGGCAGGAAAATGCACCCAAGACCGGTCGTCCGACCGGTCCGAACACTCAATAGAATGAGCCTCACTGCAAACATTGCTGGACCATCCACGACCGGTCGTCCAATGCTCAGACCGATCGTCCGATCGGTCCTTGAATTAAAATTTTGGGTTTTAAAATTATGAAAACTTACTGGACAGTTTTTGTACTTTTGAGACGGGTCGTGCGACTGGTCGTGCGACCAGTCATCTGCAAAACAGAACGTGTTCTTCAAGCTTCGATTTTCTCTGCGCAGTCCGAGATTTCTTGCGCAATCCGGAACCTTCTGCACTATTCTATAAAATGGGACCCAGGGCTTCTTTCAGAGGCATCCTAGAAAAGATTTAGCATGGTGGGAGACGGCGGAAGTCAGATCTGGAGTTCTACAACTCCTCCTAGTTTGTTTTTCTAATTTTATATTTTTATTAGTAGTTTTCATGTTTCCTTGGATTATGAACAGCTAAACCTCTTAGCTAGGGCTAAGAGGTGAAGCTTATAGTGAATCTAAGATGTTTCAATTCGTTTAATTTGGTTTCAAGTTGGATTATTAGTGAAGAACAATGGTTTAAAGTTTGAATAAAGTTCTAAGTAGTTTTCTTAATTTTATGATGGCTCATGGATGTTTAGAAGAATTGCTTGAGTTCTTAGTTGTTTTGAGTTATTCTAGACCTGTATGATCCGACGAATTGGATTCAATACGCTCTAGACCTATGGTCCTCATGTGGGAACTTCATACCAAAAGTTCTATTTTTCTAAAATTTCTGGATTATGTGAGATTATGTATGTGATTTTAATCAAATTCAAATCATGATCTAGTTATACCTTGTGACAGGATTTAATGATGATTATGATTGTGATCTTAACCTATTGGAGTCAGGATTGACCTATGTGATTGAGTGTGCTCAAGTCCTAGATTGAATTGAGAGAATTATGTACATGAATCACACATATGACAGATTATTTATTTTAACTGCTCTATCATCCTGCTAGATAGAACTTAATTTCGATTCTAGTTGAGAAAGTGAGAAACCACAGCGAATTAAGCATCAAGGATTGCTACAAGTGGATTCTTGAACCCCTAGTGCTTTTTAATTATTGATTACATTAAATTTAATTCAAAATATTATCTTCACCAAATTACTAAATCCTGATTAGTTAGTTTTCTGTTTAGTTAGTTCTTAAGTAGAAACCATTGAAAGTATTTTGTGAATCCTTACACAAGTTCTTGTGGATCGACCTCGGTCTTACCGAGATTATTATGACATCGAAACCCTACACTTGGGGAAGCAAACATTTACTAGGCATAGTTTCGTGGCCCAACCATGATGTATATGTTATGTCCGCATTGTCCATCCATCAAACGTGATCATTTTATGAAATCAGACAAAAAAACTAGGTAGAGCCCGAGCGGAAAAGGGCCACACCACAGCTAGCTATGGGGATTGAACGATAATAGCATGGTTCAGTTGAGCTTTCAATCTTTATCCAGTTTTTGAGACATGCCCTGAAATGATATTGGAAAATGGATAATCATCTTGGATGCATATTAATAAAATTACATCGAAGTAAATCTAACCCCATGAAGTACTTTACATTTCTGAAGCGTATTGAGAGAGGAATCTTTGCGTACAGCCACTAAGCTCTTTTGCTTCCAACTACTGTTGTGGTCGATAAACCAAACAAGCTCAATTTCTGCGGAGAGATGATGCGTTCAAAGAAACGAGAAATAGCGAAGAATGTCAGAATATCATATCGTTTTGTCGTCATACTCGTTTTGTCGTTTTCTCTTGCAATTTCTTGTGATAACACCGATCGGGGCCATGTCTGACATCCGAATTGACAACAGCATCAATCATATTAATAGGAATTTCAAGGCTTTTGCTGTCATATCATGAGAAAATGGAGAGCGTATTAGGTGAGACCCCGGACATACCAAAGAGCCCTTACCGTGGGGCCCACTTTGATGTATCTATTCTGTATCCACACTGTCCATCCTTTGTCCCAGATCATTTTAGTCTATGTTTCTAAAAAATGAAACAGATCCAATTATCAGGTGGAGCATACTATATAAAACAGTGGTGATTGACCATTAATGGGCTATGGAAGTTTTGGATCAAGCTGGTTTTTTTTCTTCCCTTCATCTAGACTTATATGACCTTACCAACAGATTGGATGGAAAATACACACTACAGAAACACTAAGGTGCACACTAAGAAGTTTTAATGGTAGGTGTTCAATCACCACTGTATCCTAAAGTATAGTCCACCTGACACTTGGATCTTTTTCAGTTTTGGGATAATGCCCGAAAATGATCTTTAGAAACGGATGGACGGAATGGATATAGAACCGATACACCATGGTGGGCCCCACGGTAAGGGACGCACGGTTTTGGGTGAGGCCGGGGTCTCACCTAATTCACTTCGTAGGTGTCAATCACTGGAGTTTGTACGGTCAGTCACGTGTAAGAGATCCGAACTTTCATTTCATTTTATTTCCAGTGTCCTCATTGGAGGGTCCTCGTGTAAAGGAGAAACACGTGTCGGCGATCTCACCGATTTTACGTGTCAGAGATACAGTCCGGCAGCAGGCGACCGAACCGTGCTGGATTTGGGTTGGAAAGACGTATTGGTGGTGTCGATGGGCCGGGCTCGGGCCTGTAAATCAGAATTGTGACTAGACCCGGACCGTTGACAGCCCTAAGAAGGAGGCAATACGATCGGAAATCGTGTAAGTGTTTGGGTCGGGAAATTTGGGTGGGAGCAATCACTTATCTTCTCATCTAAACACTGCAATTTCTTTTTTTTCTTGTTTTTTTTTTTTTAATCTCAAAGTTGACATTAACCGGTTAAAAGTTGTGCAGCAAAAAAGTTAAAAAATTGAGGCACAAAAAATTGTGGGGCCCACCATGATGTATAGATCATTTTCATGCCTGTGTACATCCATTTCGTCACCTTATTTTAGGGCATGATCCAAAAAATGATGCAAATCTAAAGGTCAAGTGAAACACACTAAACTAAAAGGTGAGAATTGAACTCTTACTGATAATAATTACTTAGGGCCATGAAAATTTTGAACCAAGCTACCTTTTTTTGTTTGCTTTTCCTTTATCTATGCCTGTATAATCTTACGAATATGTTAGGTGACAAATAAGCATGGTGTGGACTTGGAAGGCATTAGCTTTCAACAGTTGAAGTCTGTTATAACCACTATTTCATGTGGTGTGGTCCACTTAAGTAGCAGATTTTTCTAACTTTTGAATGCTTTAAAATGAGCTTGTAGAACTGGATGAATGGCATGGATATAACATATTCATCACAATAGACCCTAAATTTTTGTGAGTGTACAAATACATGAAATTCAATTAAAATTACCATAATTTTCTAATAATTTTTCTATTAAACAAGCTATTGTAAAAAAAACTTATAACTCATTGACAGTTACATTTACAAGTAATTAGAAAAATCAAACAGGCCCTAGGTGTTACATTAAATTTTTTAGCATATTCACATGACTTGATATTAATTAATTAAATCAACTTTAATATCTTAAATTAATAGGCATTTGATATTTGATAGAATGATTGGAATAGCATATTGATATATATACTTCGGACTAAAATTGAAAAAAATTGTAGCATCAGTTGAACTAAAAATATAAGGATCACAAATGAGTGTTTCACCAGCCTTTTTTAATAGTCTATTTGTATATTTAGATGGTTCGAACAATTTCGATCATTCTATTGATGTAATTTTAGTGTTGTACTTGATAATTTAATTATTTAGGGTATCTTCAACATTTCATGTGTACAATAAATTAGCATTCTAACTAATGACATCTTTGTTACACATACAATCGTTTGCTGGTAAGAAAGGAGTCACATTCAAAATGTAAGATTTCAAATCACCTAAAATACAAAAAATTAATAGTGGAAATATCCTAGTTTTCAATAGCGTGACCTCTACTTGAGTTTTGGATTATCATGGCTTTTTGTTGTAGCGTGAATACTGGGCAACGTCGACATCCTGAAAGCTCCATTCATGTGGTTCTCAGCTAGTTAACAGTGGTTAGCTCATTGAGGTTATTGTAGGAGCCGTTTCAGTGAGGTTGAGTTAATAAGGCCCTAACATGAGAAGATTTGATTGGGCCAGCCCCGCCCTAGCCACTTTTAAACATGATTTGAGTGTGGCCACTGCGTGTGAAAGACACCCACACAGTAGATTCTAAACATACAACTCAGGCTCTCGAAGACACATGCATACCCGAACTCTCTGGGCACATCATGCTGTACATATGAAATCTGCTCCGCCCATCATATGATGGCCTTTACGTGGACTGTACAAGCAAAATATCATCCTCACAGAAAACTCATGTGGGCCACACCATTGGGAAAAATGTAAATTTGCCACTTGCGGTCCCTTCATCCCAGTGAATTGCATCTGATTGATGAAACAAGTTTGATGAATGATATATACGTGCCGTTGTGGCCCCACACACACAATCTATGTTTGGTATTTTCTATGGTGTGGCCCACCTGAACCGCGGATATGGATGTTTTTTTACTCTCAGGTACTACACCAAGAAGTGCACATGATGGACGGATTTGATTTCACACACACACACACACACATATCCGAAGGGCTTGTCTGATTGTGAATTAAGTCAGAAAATTCTCATGGGATGGTTGCATTTCGAAGCCCGGAGGTGGGTACTACTCCGCCTATCCCTAGCTCGGCATAGGCAGAGGCTCTGAGGCGCCTACCATGATGTGTGGGTTTTATCCACACCATCAAAATTTGAAGTAGATCAAAAGCTCAAGTAGACAAGAACACACGAAGTAATTAAGGGTAATAAGATCGCCAATCGTTGAAGACTTCCATTTTGAAACCTTCCTAGAATCGTTTGTGATGTTTATTTGCCATCCAACATGTTACTAAGATCACATAGACTTAGATGAAGTGAAAACAAAAATATCATCTTGATCCAAAACTTCCAAAAAAGATTGGATGGTAAGCACTTAATCTCTACCATCGGACCAGACCATTGAGCCTTCCATTTGCCTCTTATTTTGGGCTTATTCACTAAAATGATATGGCAAGATGGAAGGATGAGATAAAATCCTTATATCACAGTGGCCCATAAAGGCACTGGTTGTCCCTCGGGACATGCGGCAAGTACTACCCAATCCACATTTAGATCAACCTGGACCTTTTTAAAGGTTTTTTATTGCTCAGGGTGGTGAGGGCCTCACCACTAAATCCACCTCCTGAATAACAAACTCAAGTGGGCCACAGTAATGACAATAATGTAAAATTGCTCCTAAAGCTTTCTCCACTCCAATGGCTTAATGGGACTCATCACATCAAGTTCATATGGTGTGGAATGCATGCACTTTGGATCAAGCTATTTCTAGATCTTCCTAGTCTTACTGATTTGCACTTAATCCAGGAGATTGATAAAAGAAAGGAGCCATGGTGGCCCCACACACAACCTACGGTTGGCATACCGATCCCCATTGTTCCCTGTGGTGTGGCCCACCTGTGTTATTAAAATAAATCATTTTTCATTAGACTCGGGTTTGTTTGGCTGATGGTAAAGGAATTTATTTTTGGATTCTAATATATTTTAATTACAGGCATCCAAATGCAACCCAAGATTCCAATTTGCATGTATTTTATTTACCCTTACCATTGAGGATACCATAAGATGGACGACTGGATTTTGAACACAGTGGGCTTTTCCCCTTGCAGAATTGGGTGTTTTACCTCAAAACAGGTGTTGTACGATTTCGCTTCTTATTTTGGTCCACTGGCCAGAGTAACTACAGTGACCAGATTTTAATAATATGGCTAAAAAATACACTAAACTATATTATTTCAGGATTTTCAAAATCTCAAAAGATTTTAAAATATTATAATATTAACTTGGAAAATAGTAAAATGAACTTAAGTATTGTTAAATATAGATTTAAATCTCAAATTTATTTATTAATTTAAATAAATATTTTTAAATATATTTATTTTCACCAAGATTTTTCCTAAATTTGAATATATCCCTAGGAATTATAGAGAAAGACATTTGTGGTGCCGTTGTAACTTCCTGGGGTTTTGATACAGTACGGTGAGCCCAGTACTGTAGTATATAGTATGGTGGCTGGTTATCACCTTTGATTGCATTTGTAATTGATGATCTTAACCGTTCATATTCTGCATTCTATGCTACCTGGGCCATGGTATAGTATCATAATCTGGGGAGTTTTATTTGTCTTGCTTATATGAAAAGTATGCAATTTCTGAGTGCCTGTGTATCATCCATCATAGTCTGCCAGAGTGTTAAAAGTTTCACTCACTATTCATATTTGAGTAATTATTTTCTTTAATAGTGAATTAGTGATAAAGTAGGGGTAGTTTAGTCAAAATGAATACGGCTATTGCTGGGCAGCCACAACCGGACAGGAGGCTGCAGAATGAGAACGACCTTAATGGAGCCGAATGATTCATACAACTTTACTTTTTACTGAAAATGACATGAATGTCCTTGTCTTTCGTGGAATACAAGCAAAGTCCGTTTGGACTGGACCACATCGACAAGTGCTGCTGTGCAGGCTCATGGGTATTGGGTGCAGCTCCTTCCTTACCAGGCACGTGCCAAACATGCATGATGATCTGGACTGTTGATTTCTGGGAGAACTCTTGTACAGGGTAAATTAACAGATGGACTGAATGTTTTGGTGTTCTGATTGATAGTTTACAACAGAAGCTGCTTTATCGAACGGTTCACTTTCAACGAGAAAAAATCACAGAAAATGGATGGTCGATGTTGTCCAATGATTGTTGTTTATGAAATATAGCCCAATAATATGGTGGTCCGACTGATCAACGGTTCAGATCACCACGCGACTTTACCAAACATCATTTTCCTCACGCAATACTTTATTACTTGCAGCAGTGTCGAGAGGAATCTATATGATCCTGAGGCTAAGGATAGATGTAGTGCAGTTCCTGGGTCCTTATCATGTAGAAATGACGACTTTATAAGTTGCTGGCCGTTCCCAGGCAGAAATGGAGGACGCGGATTCCCGAAGTTCCTGCCTGGGAACCTAGGTGTGCCTACAGTGATGTTTGTGAGAAATCCACCCCGTCCATCCGTTTTTTGAGATCATTTTAGGACTGCATACAAAAAATGAGCGGGATCCAAGACTCAAGTGAGCCGAAAAAGTGAGGATTGAATGCACACAGTTGAAATATTTGTGGGCGACAAAAGGTTTTGAATCAGGCTAATATTTATGTTTTCAACTCATCCCAGTAAGAATGACGTTATGAACGTATGGATGGCCTATAAACATCTCTGTGGACCCAAGGAGGTTTCAACAGTTGAAATTTTCCCACCACATGAGCTCAAAAAACGGATGGACGGGGTAGATTTCTCACAAACATCACGGTAGGCCCCACCTAGGTTCCCAGGAACTGCCTTTGGCAAGGAATCCCCGTCCTAAATTGGACTATCGTCCAAAGGCTCGATGTAAAGCTAGGAAAATAACAAATCACAGAGTTCATTGATAGATACCCTCTCTTAGTCTCAGGAGCCCACCTGTACAACCATAAAACCTAAGAATACTGCTCATATAATCGAGGATTATACACCTCAATGTATATGTTGTGTATCCACGCCGTCCATCGATTTTTGGAGCTCATTTTTAGGAATTATGCTGAAAATTAAGCGAATACAAATCTCAGGTGCACTACACCACAGGAAACAGCTGTCATTGAATGCCTACCATTAAAAACTTCGTAGGGTCGACCATAATGTTAATTTGCCATCCAACCTGTTGATAAGGTCACAAAGTCCTGGATTAAGGGAAAACACAAATAGAAGCTTGATCCAAAAACTTTTCTAGGCCCCTAGAAACTTCTAATGGTAAGAATTCAATCCCTACCGTGTGGTCCAACTATGATTTGTATCTGCTTCATTTTTCGATCCATGCCCTATAATGATCTGGAAAAACTGATAGACGGCGTGGATACAGCACATACATTGAAGTGAGCCCCACGGTCAGGGCCGCACCCACATGGCTGGATCCGGGGTCGCGCCTAATCCGCCTTCCTGTTACCTCAAGTGGAAAAAGGACTGTGTATTTGGAGTCGTAGATGGGTGGAAACAGCGGCCAGGATTTGGTGCTGATCTGCTGAGATGGCACTAAAAAGATGTGGAAGTGACTGGGACAATAATGGGGCCCACCCATCTGACATAGAGTGTTTTCAATTATTTTTATTTGCTGGGTGGGTCCCACTACATTAGACCGGTGGATGGAGGTTTTGCTAGGTCCACATGCACCTCCTCGCGCAGGCGTGCGGGACATCTGAACCATGTCTTAGGTGGGATCAACCGCATGGATTCACCTGGCCTTAAATTCAAGCTGCTCGGCTAGGACGCCGATGTCGTACAATCTCCATTGCGCAAAGCACGCTGGCTCTTTGGGATCCACCACGTTTATCTGAATCCACTCCCTCTATCAGGTGTGAACATTTCTCAGAACCATAGTTTCAAGATATCTGACTGATAAAAATCTCCCATTGGCCACATCAATGGAAAATATGTAAAATTTCTGCTAAAACCTCTAAGTTCAAGCGGTGTGTACCGCATGGCATTTAGATTAGGATGATTTTTGTGTATTCTGTTCATCCTACTGAGATAAAACTGATTAACGGGTTTGATTAGCTCATGGTTACCCCACAAAAGAAATCTATGGTTGGCATCCTATCTCCATTATTTTCCTTGATGCCTAGTGCCGAATGTGGATCTGACCGACTTTCAACCCAGGGCTTAGAAACAAGGACGGAACTTGATGGACGCAGTCGATATCAGAGCTTGGGTGGGTAAAACAGATTGCGTCAAATCTTAGATGAACCACACCATAAGAAACAGTGGGGATTGAATAAACACCATTAAAAACTTCTTGGGTGCCACCAGAATGTTTATGTGCCATCCAACCTTTTGATAACGTCACAAAGAACTGAATGAAGGGACCACGCAGATATCAGCTTGATCCAAAACTTCTGTGGCTAATAAGAAGTTTTTAATTGTCAATCACTACTGTTTCCTGAGGTATTGTCCACTAGGGATTTGCATCCTACTTCATTTTTTTAGATCATCTCCTAAAATAATCTGTCAAAATGGATGGACGGTTTGGATGTAAGGCACATATATCACAGTGGGCCCTACTGTCATTGCTTAGTCCGGGGGCGCACATGTGCGAGGCGTAAGTAGAACGGTAGCAGAGCCGAGGGTATATGCCACACACATGAGTGAGTGCCCATTATTATGGCAAAAATAAGGGTAGTACACTTCTCATTCCTCAAGTCATGAGACGCACGTGAAGCTGAATGTAGACCGTTAGATTTCCAACCTTTTAATTTTTTACTGCCCCACTTTTCTTTTCTTATGTAAGTGTGACTTTTCTGATTAGTGGACCACCATTTTATTTTTTTTTCACGATAGCACGTTAAAAGAGTAGCTTGTCCAATGAATGGACAGATTCATGTACCATATGCTATTATATAATTATATTCTCTGCCATTGCTCGTGAACGCCTTCCATTCATTTTGGCAAATGTTCTACTGGTCGGTTATCCCGACAAGGCACCAACTGATTGGATGAAGTACATTCGCCATGTTGGCCGGGACCGATGCACATTTATGGTTGGTATCTCCTTATCATTGTTCCCTATGGTGTGGCCCATGTGAGTTGTAGGTGTGACTGAGCTTTGCTCGGGCCTATAAATGGAGAGCACACTTGATGAACGGCGTAGATGTAAGACTTAGACACATGACATGGTGGGCCCCACGTTGAATCCACTGGGCACAACAGATGTTGCCCTTAGGGGATTCCCGTGGAAAGATAGAGGCAGCTACAAGTTGTTTTAGCTCAGTTTTGGGTTTAGGTGTGTGAATTTCTATGTTTAGCATTTGGATAGTATCAAAGTATAGAGAAGGTTTTAGACATTTTAGACCCTGGAAATGGTAGGGAGGTAGCTTAGTAAGGTAATTTTTAAGTGCATCTAGGTTTTTAACCAAGGGGCATTTTTGCCTTTTCCATAGATAGATGAAAGTAGCCTCTCTCCCCCTTTCTTTTCCCTTTGTGGGTACCATGGTGGTGTGGGGGAATTGAGCTGTGGGGCAAGCGAAGCTTATATATCACCTATATATACATCTGTTTCACCAGCTCATATTATGACATTAATAGATAAAAAAAATATAACTTGACTGAGCTTTAGTACTGAAAAGGCTTTAGTACTAAAACAAGTCACAGTTCCCCCTCTTTTTTTTTTTTTCCCTTCTAGGCTAAAGTGGGTGAAGCCACATCCTTTTCCTTATTCTCTTTACATTTTTCACTCTACGCCACTATCTCCATGTGCATCGCACCAAGCCGTACCTCTTGTATCCATTAATATCATTAGTTATCATTTCTTGTAAATATAACTTTTTAGTGGACCATGCAATATCCACATATTATATCTTCTTTACAAATTTCATGTGTTTACATGTTGGGTGAATCTCACCACTTTTGTTCAAGATTCGGATTCAAATTTTGGGCACCACGTATCAATATATAATTTGTTTATTTTATACTTTATTACATTAAGTTTATTATTTAAAAGCCATAAAAAGGAGGATTTCTATTTTCAACCCAAAATCAATTTCTGGATCTGAACCTTCACTATGAAACTAATTGATGGCCCAAACCTATTATGCATTAGATTTAATGCCTGAAATTTGACCCCATTAAGTACCCGAACACAACCAAAATACCCATATTGATACCCGGTAGGATACGGATCCTCTTATGTGGGTCCAGATATGGGTACCCGTATAAGGGCATATGGATGTATTGTGTGACAAAATTTCTAAGATGGGAAGGTCCTGATCATGTGTGGCTTATCATATGAAAGTGGACCATTATGGTATTTATTTCCTTAAGGGCACGATTGGATACCACCAAATAAATTATGTTAACCAATTAAGTTACTTTTTCACTTAAGTTATTTTGATAAGCATCATTGTAAAAGTAATCTATGTGTTAAAAGCTATTTATTAAGATAAGTAATTTTTCTTTTAGCTTTTCAACTTACCACCTTTTTATTTTCCTCTCATGAGGTCCATGTCTAGGGAGGCTTTCTCTCATGGTCCTTATCAAAAGGAAGCCCCACATGGTGGACTGTCCACATTGAAGGTGAAGTTCACATAGTGGGTAGTCTACATAAAAATGGGCCCCACGTGATGAATTACCCCATATTAATGTGGGCTCACATATGTATGGTCATCATCATAGGCCAACCCATAATGATAAAAAGCCCACATGCAAAGTAGGCTGGTATGATGGATGACCCACTTCAAAGGTAGGGCAAGGCGCCTGCACAATAAACGGTTCACATCAAAGGTGGGCTCCACATGATAGGCATGAACATTGACGCTAGGCCCCACATGATGGATGTTCCACATCAAATGTCAATCCCTAATGATAAATGACCCACATCTAAGGTGAGCTTTACATGATGGGCAACCACATTGAAGGTGGGCCCACATGATGGACAATCAACATCAAAGGCGGTCTCCACGTGATGGAAAATTAATAATGGTGAACCCCACGTGATGGATGATCCACATTAAAGTAGGCCCAATATGAATGATGGTACCCCACATCAAAGGTCGCCCTAATGATGAGTACCCATATCCAAGGTAAGCCCTACATGATAAACAACCCACATCAAAGGTGGGGGCCACATGATAGGTAGTCCAGATCAAAAGTGGGCTCCACATGATCGGCAGTCATTTATCAATTTTATATTACATTTATATTTGACTCTCAAATTACATGTTGAATAACATATGTGTAAATAAACATTGTAAAATCTTAATCATAATGCCTTTTACATTATAGTACTTATGTAATTTGCAACCCACTCAGCGATTACAAATTCCTTTATCTACCACTAATCAGCATTTGCTTGAATATTGTCCTATTTTTATTTTGTGATGATAAAATTGTAAGAATGGTACATTTTCATTACTTTATGTCAAGTATCAAATTCACAATCGATTTGAATAAAAGAATCTACCGTGATGCAATTGAAAAGAACAATAATTACATTTCTTTACTTGTCTTTTGTAAATGTTTGCATTTCATGTTTGGTTTTACAATAGTAAAATTATTTTTCTTTTAAAGAGTAAAATTATAATGATGATGCTTTTTCATTATATTACAATCAGAATTTTTAATCCAAACAGCCCCTACTGTAAACCATTCAACCATCGTGGTCCCAAGGTTGTTACTCAATCATGATCCCCAAGCTATCACCTATTCATGGAACCATTTTTACTATGGTGGGGACGTGTGATGAACCGTACTGACGGAACAAGGCAGGCACTCATGTTCCGTGGATGATCACTTAAAAGGACGCATATTTGTAGTGAGGCACTCAGCACCTTCACTGTGGTTTGAAGCCATAGTAGGGTGCACTGTGATGTATGTGTTTTTTATCAACAACGTCCATCCTCATTTTAAGGCATGAACCCAAAATTGATGTATATCAAAAGCTCAAGTGGACCACACCACATGTAGCAATGAGAATTTAATATCTACCATTGAAAACTTCTTATGGCCACATAAGCTTTGGATTAAGATAATATCTAATTAGTTTTCCCATCACCCATGTCTGTGTGACCTCATAAACAGGTTGGAGGACAAAAAAAAATCAGTGGGTCTAAAAAAGTTTCAACGGTGGACGTCATTATCCTTACTATTTTCTTTGTTGTAGTCCACTTGTGCTTTGGATATGCTTCAATTTTGAACTCATGCTCTAAAAAGAGTTGGAAAAATGGATGGACGAAGTGGATGAAACACATACATCACGGTGGGCCCTGTTGATACCGTTTTCTGGTCAGCAGACGAGGTGATGGAAGTTGTATATGTAGGAACAGATCGTCGGAAGAGATATCCTTCGGATGAATCGGCAGAGATGTTTGGATCGATGGCCTCCGTTAGGTTCTGCAAAGCACCACAGAAAATGGTAAAGGGGGGTGGCTGGGATCCAGCCGTGAGCCCTCCGATGCCTAAATCAGTAATCACCTTTGATAATTGTAAGATGACTCGTTCTCGAGATTAGAGCTTACCCCTCGTTTGGAGTTAGTCTGATTATTTATAGGCATTGATCATAGAGTTATTGAGCTGAGATCACGGCACATATCTTGCCTTTTCTCCGGAAATCTGGGCGAGAATCTCGGACCGTTCTGATCTTTCGGATGGTTCCGATCTTGAGGGGATGCGCTATCATCTATAGGCAGGAAGGAAGGGATGAGTTCGGCTCTCGTATGCTCGGTAGATTAGGTCTTCTCTGATCTGACCTCGAAAAGGGGGAAGTCATCGGTGCAGACCTTCGACTTACTGTAGGATTCCGAGGTCTTTTGTCCTCGGGTCAGTTATGAGAAATTACCCATAACAGCTGTCCCCCCACTTCCGAGGTGGATGTTTCTATCTCGGGAGTATACAGTATTTGACCTCATTTTGGCGGCAACTGTGCATTAAATGCGCTGTTTCGAATTTCGAAAAGGCGCAATCATATTCGTACGGCGTGGCAGCTTTTAATTTCGGCGGACGAATGGTGCGATGACACGTGGGGCCTCGTATCTTCGAACGGACGGGCCGAATATCACTATCCAATGAGATGCTGACACGTGGCAAGCCTCGTCGATAGTCGCGTCGGTTCGTTCTTTGAGACCGCAGATAACTGCCGCGTGGCACAGCACGTTCTGCGTGCTGTCTCCAGCTACAATATAAATACTGTACTTAAGCATTTTTCCGGATTTCTTTCATCTTCCCCGTTTGCGATTTCTCTCTTCCTTTTCCTTTGATTCCCTCGCGATTTTCTCTGGGCCAGTCTTCGAGATCCCCTTCGGACCGCTGTGATCTCAGCAAGCTGTCCTTGCTTTCTATCTTTGGCCCACTTTTTGTCCGGAAAGTAATCCGGTAGGTTGATCTACATTCCGTCCTTTTTTCCAGTTCTTCGTTCTCCCCCCCTTTTTTTTTTTCTTTCAATGACTGGTTCGGAGGATAGTTCTTCGCGAACTTTGTCCTTGGCCATTGGGGAATCCAGTATGATGGAAAACCAAGTTGTCACCGCGGAACCATCAGGAGAAGTCTCGCTGGCTGAAACTCCTTCGTCCTTCGCTTCGGACGAAGTTCCAGTGGCTGGGACTTCAGGTCGGGTTGCTGACCGGGTTTCTGATTACCCGGCCGACCTGATCTGGACAACTCTTAGACCATCTGACCTGATTAGGATCAGGTCGGAATATTGTATCCCTGGGGTTTTAGACCTCAGGCTTCCTGGCCTTGATGATTTTCCGACCCGTCCACCTGGAGACCAGGTTACTGTGTACGCCTCATTCTTTGAGGCTGGTTTCCGCCTTCCCCTCCTTCCTGCTGTGAGGGAGTATTTATCCGCGGTTAACCTCGCTCCGGGCCAGTTGGCCCCGAACTCCTGGAGAACTTTAATTAGCTGCGTTGCTCTATGGCGCCAAGTCCACGCTTCGGACCCGACTCCCTCCGAACTGAGGCATCTATACCAACTGAAGAGCCATCCTGACTCAAAGGGGTGGTTCTATATGTCACCTCGGGGGAGGAAAGGACATCGGTTGATAGAAGACCAACCCTCCTCAATTCACGGGTGGAAGGAGGAGTGGTTCTTCGTATCCAAGGGTTGGGAAGGGGCCCGACCCGAAGTTAACTTCCCAGACCGAAGAGTCAACAACTGGTTTTCAATTTCAGGTCGGGTCCGATGCTTTCCTCCTTTTTTTTTTTTTTTTTTTTTTTTTTTTGTGACTGACCTCTCCCTTTTATTTTTTTCTCTTTCTGATCTGTGTTTGCACTTTGTCAGATTTTTTTTGTACATTGCCGCAAAAATTACTTCGTGGCCGAGCATCTAGATCGTAGCCGAAGTATTTTAGGACTTAGCAAAAAAAATAATGAATCCATTTACTTCGTAGCCGAGCAAAAATAGGACTTAGGTCGTATACGAAGTATTTAGGACTTAGCAAAAATAATGGAAGCTTAGAGCTCATATACGACTGTGGGCCAAATTAGCCTCTGTTCGTACCTCAACAACAAAAATGTGCTTTTATTGATAGTAGATTTTCAAATGTTCCGCGTTCCACGGATGAGGTAAAGCATGACCTTGTAAATCTTCGAGCCAATAAGTTCCAGGCCGAACTGTTTTAATAACTTTGTAAGGTCCAATCCAGTTTGGATTGAATGTGCTCGCAATTTTATCCTTCTTCTCACGTACGTTCCGCCGTAGGACGAGGTCTCCCACCCTGAACCGTCTTTCTTTCACCCGGGAATTATAGAATCTCGCAACGCGCTGTTGATATGCTGCGATCCGAACTTGGGAGGTTTCTCTGACTTCGTCGAGCAGATCGAGGTTAGTTCGAAGCTCGTCTTGATTCTGATCGGGTCGATAATTATTGGTACGGTTACTTGGTAGCCCTATTTCGACCGGGACTACGGCCTCTGCTCCGAAGGCCAGGAAGAATGGGGATTCTCCTGTTGTTGACCGAGCTGTGGTCCGGTATGCCCACAACACCTCGGGAAGTTGCTCGGCCCAAACTCCTTTGAATTCACCGAGTTTTGTTTTAAGATGATTCTTGATAATCTTGTTGATAGCCTCGACTTGCCCGTTGGCTTGGGGATGATGAGGAGACGAATACACATTCTTTATACCCAAGTTCTGGCAAAATTCTCGGTATTTCGTATTATCGAACTGAGGCCCATTGTCGGTGACGATAGTGTTTGGGACACCGAACCGACATACGATCGACTTCCAGATGAAGTCTGTTGTTTTCTTCTCGGTGATTTTCGCAAGCGGTTCTGCCTCGACCCATTTCGTAAAATAATCGACGGCCACGATCGCATACTTGACCTGTCCCTTGCCCGTAGGGAGAGGACCAATGATATCAACCCCCCACTGTGCAAAGGGCCACGGTCCGGACATAGGAGTGAGCTCTTCGGGAGGTGAGTGAGGAATCGATGCGAACTTTTGGCATTTGTCGCATCGCTTGACGATCTCGCGGGCGTCCTTTTGGATCGTCGGCCAGTAATAACCTTGGCGAACCGCTTTTTGCGCTAATGCCCTACTTCCAGAATGATTTCCACATACGCCGGAGTGGATTTCCCTTAGGACGTAGTCGGCTTCATTTGATCCAAGGCAGCGGAGATATGGCAACGAGAGACCCTTCTTGTATAATATATCGTCGAGTAGTACGTACCGAGCTGACCTATACTGGATTCGTCTTGCCTCTATTTTTCCTTCGGGCAATACGTTCTCCCGTAGGAAACGGATGATAGGGTCTCTCCAATCAGGCTCAGTTGAAGCAGCGCATACTTCGTTTTTAACGTTGTCCGTGATACTTCTTTGGGGGAGGAATTCAATGGGGACGACCCGTCCCAGTTCGTCGTCTCCAGCCGACGCTAACTTCGCGAGGGAGTCTGCGTGGGTGTTGTGACCTCTCGGTATTCGGACAACTTTACAACGATCAAACCGAGCTGATAACTCGCGATATTTTTGCAGGTACGCGAGCATCTTTTTTCCCTTTGCTTGATATTCCATTGTTGCTTGACCCACGACCAATTGTGAGTCGCTGTATACCGTGATGCATCGGATTCCGACTGCCGAGGTTAGCCGTAATCCGGCGAGGAGTGCTTCATATTCGGCTTCATTGTTTGAAGCTTTGAAACCGAACCTTAGGGCATACTGGACTTTTATGCCATCACGGGAAGTCAAGATTATTCCCGCTCCACATCCTTGCGAGTTCGACGATCCATCGACATGCAGCGACCAGTTCGAATCTTCTACCGGGTTCGGTCCGTCCATGTTATCCTGACAGGGGGCATTAGTTTCAGGATCGGAGAGGTCGGTGAGCTCGGCGATGAAATCAGCCACAGCCTGCCCCTTAATCGCCATGCGGGGTCGGTACTGAACGTCGAATTCTCCGAGCTCGATGGCCCAGCGTGCAAGGCGACCCGAAGTTTCCGGCTTCTGTAGTATCTGCCTCAACGGCTGGTTCGTCAATACCACTATCGAGTGTGCTTGGAAATAAGGACGTAATTTCCTCGCCGTTGTAATTAGAGCCAGAGCCAGTTTTTCTAGGCTAGGATAACGGGTCTCTGCATCCAGGAGAGCTTTGCTGATGTAGTATATTGGTCTTTGTATACCTCGGTCATTGCGGATTAGGGCCGAGCTCACTGCCGCGGAGGATACGGCCAGATATAGCAGTAGCTCTTCCCCTGGCGCGGGCTTGGACAGTAGCGGAGGTGAACCGAGGTACGCCTTTAGGTCCTGGAAGGCTTGTTCACATTCTGGCGTCCAGGCCACCTCGTTCAACTTGCGAAGTTGCTTGAAGAACGGGAGGCATCTGTCGGTAGCTCTGGATACGAACCTGTTGAGTGCGGCGACTCGCCCCGTGAGGCTTTGTATTTCTTTCACGGTGGTTGGCGAACTCATCTCGACCAACGCCCGGATCTTTTCAGGGTTGGCTTCAATTCCTCTTTGATTCACAATGAATCCGAGGAATTTTCCCGATCTTACCCCGAAGGCGCATTTTCCCGGGTTGAGTTTCATCCCGTATTTCTTCAGGATTCCGAACATAACCCGGAGGTCGTCGATATGGTCTTCTGATTTCAGACTTTTTACGAGCATATCGTCCACGTAGACTTCCATGGTTTTGCCGATGTGCTCTGCGAACATTTTGTTGACCAAACGCTGATACGTTGCTCCCGCGTTCTTCAACCCGAAAGGCATCACCTTGTAGCAATACAGTCCTCGGTCGGTGACGAACGCCGTTTTTTGCCTATCGGGGGCATGCATCTGGATTTGATTGTACCCAGAATACGCATCCATGAAGCTGAGAAGCTCGTGTCCCGAGGTCGAATCTACGAGCTGATCTATTCTCGGTAACGGGAAGCTGTCCTTCGGGCAGGCTTTGTTGAGGTCGGTGTAGTAGATGCAAACCCTCCACTTCCCGTTGGCTTTTTTGACGAGGACGACATTGGCGAGCCAATCGGGATAGCGGACTTCTTGAATGAAACCTGCTTGACGCAATTTCTTTACCTCTTCTTCAATTGCGGCATATCTTTCTGTGTTGAAGGCTCGTCTTTTCTGACGAACCGGCTTGACGGACGGGTCCACGTTTAGTCGGTGGACCATTACCTCGGGATTTATACCGGGCATGTCCTGATGGGACCATGCAAAGGCGTCGGCATTCTCTTTCAGAAAAGCGATCATCTTCGTTTGGATGTCGTCATTCAGTTGAGACCCGATTTTGACGACCAAGCTCGGGTCCTTTTCTGACAAAGGGACCTCTATCAAATCTTCAGCTGGTGATCCACGTTCTTTTGTTTCTTCCCTGGGATCCAGGGGGGCTGCATGTGAGATGGCGGATATCGGGTTTTTGCCTTTTCCGCGCAGGGTCAGCTCATAACACCGACGAGCTTCTTGCTGGTCTCCTCGGATCACACCGATTCCATCTTCAGTTTCGAACTTCATGGCCAGGTGATAGATGGAGATGCCAGCCTTTAGAGCTCGTAAGATGGGTCGGCCGACGATCGCGTTGTATGCCGAGGGAGTGTCGACGACCAAAAAATCGACCATGATCATTTTCTGGTTTGGCTCATCTCCTGCGGTGACCGGTAGAGTTATTTCTCCTTCAGGCATGATACAATCTCCTGTGAATCCGGTTAGGGCTGTTTTGACCGGTCTTAGTCTAGATCGATCAATCTTCATTCTGTCAAATGCCGAAGCGTATATTACGTCGACCGAACTCCCTGTATCCACCATCATTCTGTGGAGCTTCTTATTTGCGACTACCATCGATACTACCAGAGAGTCGTCGTGCGGGTGTATAATTCCTCTGGCGTCTTCCTCAGAGAAAGATATCATGCGTTGGGCGACCTTAGAAATTTTTATAGGTCTGCTGGTTAAATTCACCTGCCAAGCTGGCTCGGATGTCCGTGCCTGACGAGCATAGGATTTACGGGCGTTGCCAGAATCTCCAGTGGTAGGCCCTCCAAAGATCACATGGATCTCTTCCATAGGGTTATTGTCGACCGGCTCTCCTCTTTCTTCCCGACCTGAAGTTCTATCGTTATCGGGACGTTGGGCGATGTATTCTTTTAAGAATCCTTGCCGGATCAGCGTTTCTATTTGTCGCTTCAGGTCAAAACAATCCACAGTATTATGACCATGATCTTTATGGTATAGACAGTATTTGGATTTTGACCTTCTGTCGGGGTCGGTTTTTATCTTCGCTGGTCGTCCGAACGCCTGTTTGTTCTTCTCGGCTAAGAATATTTGCTCGATGGTTGTCTTGAGCGGAGTAAATTTCTCAAATTTTGGAACCGAAGTTTTGGCTCCGCGTGGATTAGCGTTTGAGTTCGGAGATCGGCGGTCTGGACGATGTCGTTTATTGCTACTTTCTTCCTTGCGTTCTTTCCTCTTATGAGATGACCCCTGAGCGTTCACCAGCTCTTCTGCGTTTATGTGTTTCGCAGCTCGGTCGAGGAATTCAGCAACTGATTGAGGGGGCTGTTCCCCTACTGACCAGAGGAACTTCTCATCCCGCAACCCTCCTATCATTGTGTGTAGCAGTACATCTTGGGATAGGTTCTCCACTTGAACCGCTTCAGCGTTGAATCGTGAGAGGTAATCTTTCAATGATTCGTTGTCTTTCTGTTTGACTGCAGCGAGGTGCGTCGAATGCTTCCTCGGGTCAGTGCTTCCGATGAACTGGGTTGCGAATGCTCTGCTCAGCTCGGTGAAAGAAGGGATGGACTTCGGTTTTAAATTGCGAAACCACGTCCAGGCCGAGCCAGTCAAAGACAACGGGAAAGCTTTACACATAATATGGCCGTTAACCCCATGGAGCTCCATTCGGACCTTGAAGTTTTCAAGGTGCTCAGCCGGGTCTCCTATCCCGGAATATTGCTTGAGCTGGGGTATTTTGAAGCTTTTCGGGAGAGGTTCGTTGCGGATCTCATCAGTGTACGGGGACTCAGATGAGTCTACCAGGACATCTGCTGCCGTCGGTACTCGGGCAAGTTGTGCCCGCTGGATATCACCGATCCTCTCCCGAAGCTCTTTTAGTTCGGCTTCGAGGGGAGTAATATTATCGTCCATTCGCCCTTGATCTTGACTAGCTCGGGCGGATCTTCTTTCTTCTATTCTGTGTCTTAGATCATTAGAAGGAAGTTCCGTGGCCGCTCGAACTCTCGAGGCGGAGGCTCGGCTCACGACTTCATTCTCGTCGTGTTGTGGACGGCTTGAGTGTGAGCGTGGTGGATGAGAACTTCGCTGAGGTTGTCCAGATTCGGGGTTGGTTTCGAGGTTAGGTGCGGGTCGGACTAGACTGTTCAGTAAGGCTGTAATTTCGTCTAATTTTCCGTCCACGCGCTCGAAGCGTCTATCTACCCCACCAAACTGCTCTGCAACGCCTCCCACCCGTTCTTCTAATGTGGACAGTCTGGTCCCACGGTTTCGGGACCTCTGCCGTCCACTCAGAAGATTGAGGCGGTGTGACGAGCTGCCGAGGTGGAGCATTGGAGTATTACGAACAGGTGCTTCACTTTCGGAATGATGCTCGTAGGAGAGCTCGTCGTTCACCGGGGCTTTCCCCTTCCTATTGCCTCTCCCACCAGCCATTGGTTGTTTAGAACGAAGGATTCTGTAAAGAAAAGGCTTTTGTCGAGATTCCCACAGACGGCGCCAATCTGTTGATACCGTTTTCTGGTCAGCAGACGAGGTGATGGAAGTTGTATATGTAGGAACAGATCGTCGGAAGAGATATCCTTCGGATGAATCGGCAGAGATGTTTGGATCGATGGCCTCCGTTAGGTTCTGCAAAGCACCACAGAAAATGGTAAAGGGGGGTGGCTGGGATCCAGCCGTGAGCCCTCCGATGCCTAAATCAGTAATCACCTTTGATAATTGTAAGATGACTCGTTCTCGAGATTAGAGCTTACCCCTCGTTTGGAGTTAGTCTGATTATTTATAGGCATTGATCATAGAGTTATTGAGCTGAGATCACGGCACATATCTTGCCTTTTCTCCGGAAATCTGGGCGAGAATCTCGGACCGTTCTGATCTTTCGGATGGTTCCGATCTTGAGGGGATGCGCTATCATCTATAGGCAGGAAGGAAGGGATGAGTTCGGCTCTCGTATGCTCGGTAGATTAGGTCTTCTCTGATCTGACCTCGAAAAGGGGGAAGTCATCGGTGCAGACCTTCGACTTACTGTAGGATTCCGAGGTCTTTTGTCCTCGGGTCAGTTATGAGAAATTACCCATAACAGGCCCCACAGAGTCTACACGCCACGGTAAACGGTGGTGAGCGCCTCACTGCACAGCCGGCGTCCGTAGAACGAATGTTCACGTGGACCAATACTTTCCTGATGCCAAAATAGACAAAGGACATATCTGTCATTTTCGATTATAAAAAAATCCCGCTCTTACTTCCCAAAGCACCTCAAAAAGCAAAAGAAACGCAAAAAGAAAATCAAAGTACGATCCGCAACCGTTGGACTTCACCCGCCTCATACGCCCAAACTGACCGCATTTGTATAAGATCGGACCAGATCATCAGACGATCTACATGGTGTAGATCCATTCCATACATATAAAATGAAATGAATACGACCATCACATTTCTACACGTGTGAAAATTTCGACCCATTGGTCAACCATGTTATCCTTCATTCATTCTGAATAGTTTTCCCCCATATGAGAATTATACAAGTACCTATTTTAATTTTTCATCTATATATCTTTTATATCCATACGAACGTATCCGATTATTTACAGATATCAGTTATATGCATATACGTCGTGAGGAACTTTCGATTCCCACGCTAGAGAGGAGAATCATAAAAAAAAAAAAAAAAAAAAAAATTCAATTTCCACACAGCACTCAGCCAAATGGGTCTTCAATCAAAACACCAAGACGGGGTTGCACGTACGACCTGACATTTTCATTCCGAGTTCGACACGTCTCCATCTTAAAGGACAAACGACTGAGATGCTGCTGCCTGGAAATGCGAGTACGAACTGCACCAGCGTACCGTCACGCTGTGATACTTCAAAGAACCGATCTCTACTCGGGTGTAACTTTCGTAAGATCCAACCCATCCATCAGGTACGCCATCTAATTTTCAACGTGGCTTCAAAAAGTCATACTGATACAACAATAAGGTGAGTCACACCATAGGATTTATCTGGGATTTGGCGCCTACCATTAATTTTTTGTATGGCCTACAGTGGTGTTTATATGCCATCCAAGCCATTCATCTTATGTCCCTCGTAAGAACGAAGGAATTACCCAAAGTCACAGTATTCGCAGATGT
Organism: Liriodendron chinense; assembly: GCA_003013855.2. Classification (NCBI taxonomy): domain Eukaryota; kingdom Viridiplantae; phylum Streptophyta; class Magnoliopsida; order Magnoliales; family Magnoliaceae; genus Liriodendron; species Liriodendron chinense. Next base: position 2,806,541 of record PVNU02000637.1, on the reverse strand, counting down.
GCCATGCCACGTGATTTTAGAAATAAAAAATAAAAAAATCTAGTTTTATAGGGTGGCCTAACTGATCGTTAAACTGAATTATCCTGATTTTTTCTGTCGACGAAGTACGCAAGCGTTTTCGGGTGGGCATCGGGAGTTGGGTCCAGCCCTTATTATGGGCGCTGCTGTACATGAGTAAGTCGAGTCGAGTATGGGCCTGTGGACCTGCTCGATCAGTAAACTAATTGGGTTCCAGTCAAGCTCGAGTTTAACCCAAGTTGGGTTTTTTGAGTTGAAAGAGAAGGGAATTATTAGCGTCAAGCGCATAGGCAAGTTGGGCAGCTCATGGGATGGTCAGCATTGAGCGGACAAGTAGGGGTGGCTAGCGTCAAGCAGACATAGCAGCTTAGGGAGCAGGCACATAGATAGAGAGAGAGAGAGAGAGAGAGAGAGAGTGTGTGTGTGTGTGTGTGAGTGAGTGAGAGGGTTAGGGTTAGGGGCCTAAGGTGCTCGAGCAGTTGGGACTCAAGCAGTAAATTTTTAAAATGAAATGGATTAGGATTTTTCTTATTAGGTAGGGGGTTATATACTGCGAGTCACGATCCGAGTTAAATCGAGCTGATCGAGTTTGAGTCATTATACGAGTTGAGTCAAGCATGGCCCTCCTCAATATGCTCAATTTGAACTCATTCGAGCACCACAAAATTGACTTGACTTGACTCAAAGTCCAATTCAAGCCAAGTCAAGGTTTTACTCGGCTCAAGTCAAGCGAGTTTTTCAAGGTTACTCGACTCGTGTACAACTCTAACTATATGACCTACCTGGATGCATACGGTGCAAAGAGCGGACTAGCTATTACTAGGGGAATAACTTAGTGGGTGTTACCCTATTTGTGTGGGGGCCATCTTGATGTATTATTTATATATCCACACAGTCGATCTATTTTCCCATCTCATTTTAGGATATGGTACCAAACCCTTAGAAGATCCAAATCTCAAGTGGACTATACTACTAGAAACAGTGATGAATGACAACTAAAAGCTTTTTGTGGGCCATAAAAGCTTTCAAACAATATGATATTTATCTTTTTTACTTCATTCAGATCTTATTGACATTACCAACAAGTTGGATTGCAAATAAACATTATTAAAACCTTACGATGGGTTCTTTGAGATTTTTAATGGTGGTGGGGCACTCAATCACCACTGTTTCCAATGGTATGGTTCTCCTAAGTTTTGGATCAGCATATTTTTTGAAACCCATCGTCAACTTGGCTAAAGAAACAAATAGACGACATGGATATACAAAATATCACTCATGTGAACCACATTGTAGAGGTAACACGTAATTTGATAGGAATTTTTCATGGGCCCACCTTAATGTATGCATTCTATGTCTATGTCATCTATCCATTTTTTCATATTTTTTAGGGCATTATCTAAAAAATAAAGTACATCGAATTATCAAGTGGACCATACCATAGGATATCGTGGTGATTGAACGCCCTTGAACTCCCTACTGCTAAAAACTTCTATGAGCGTACCTTAATGACAATGTAATGTTCATTTTCCATTCAATTTATTGATAAGATCACATAAATAAATATTAGCTTGATTCCAAACTTTTGTGAGTTGTTAATGGTCAATCATCACTATTTTCTATGATAAGGTCCACCTGATAATTGGATTTGCTTCATTTTTGTATAATGACCTAAAATGATGTGGAAAAATAGATGGTTAGCATCAATAGAGAATAATTACATCAAGGTGGGCCCAGGGTAAGGGCACCAGTGTCTTGGGTCTCCCATGTATTCTCTATATCCATGAGGGCCATCCGTTTTTCAATATCATTTAATGGCAAAAGCCCAAAAAATAAGCATATGCAAATCTCATTTTGAACATGACACTTGGATCGAAGGTGATTGACCATTAACAACAAGATGGAGATGGCCACAAAATTTTGGATCAACTTGATATCTGTTTTCTTTCCTTCATCTAGGTTTATGAGGCCTTATCAACAGGATTGATGGCAAATAAACATGACCGTAACATAATAGTGCGTGGTAGGAAGTTTTTAATTATGGTGGGACATTCGATCACCTCTTCCATATAGTATATATGATATACATGAGACTTGAATCTACTTCTTCTTTAGTCTCATGCAGTAAAATGATCCAACAAAATGGGTGTACAACGTAAAGTGTACATGAAATATATGCATCACGATGGTACCATTATAGGGCCACAACATCTTAAGGTAAGGCTGAAGCCACACCCAATGAGGTATTCATTAGCAGCCTTCCTTTGTGAAGCTCAACACTGAAAAAGCTTTGTGAGCCCTACCAAGATTTATATGTTTTACCCATGCAGTCAACTCATTTTTTTTTACTCATCTCTTTCTAAGTGGACCATGCCACACAAACAGTAACCATATTAATGCCCACTATCGAAACATTCTTAAGGCAATGTTTATTTGCCATCTAGCCTGCACTTTAAGTCACATAAACTTGTATAAAGGAAAATATGAAAAACAACTTGATCCAAGACTTCTGTTGCCCACAATATATAAGTTTTCAATTATGGGCGATCAATTTTCCACTGTTTCCTATAGTGTGGTCCATTTGAGCTTTCGATCTGCCTTTTATTATTATTATTGGTAATGCTCATAATAAGAAACAATGGATCGACAGTGCGAATAAAACATATACATTATGCGAGCCAGTAAATTTTGGGCGCGACTTGGGTGAGACCCCGGAACCAGCAATGTGGGTGGGATCCTGAACCTAGGGCCCACCTGGATGTGTTCTTTGTAAATCCATGCCATCCATCTGCTTCTTCATATTATTTTAGGATGCACCCGCAAAAATGAAGCCGATGAAAATTTTAGACGGACCACACCTCAAGAAACAGTTCTCATTCAACCATGACCATTAAAAACTTTCTGGAGTCCACCGTAATGTTTATTGACCATCTAATCTGTTGATAAGGTCACGTAGACAGGAATGAAAGGAAAAAACAAATATCAGGCTGATAGAAAACTTTTGTGGCTCACAAAAGGTTTTTAATGGTCACTAACCAGTGTTTCTTATGTTGCAGTCCACCCAAAATTTTTATCTTCTTTATTTTTGGTACCATAGTACAAAATAATATGGAAAAGTAGATTACCGGCATCGATTTACAAAGAACAAATCCAGGTGGGCCCTAGGTTCAGGATCCCACCCACATCGCTAGTTCCGGGGTCTCACCCAAGTCGCGCCCGTAAATTTTGACGTATAAACTCTGTGGAGCCCATTGTGATTGAAGTATTTTATCCACTCCATCCATCCATCTTAACATATAATTTTAGGGAATAATACCGAAAATGAAGCACAGATGGATCTCAAGTGGACCACACCATAGGAAAAGTGTGAACTGAATTTCTACCGTTGAAAAGTTCTTGGGGCCACAGAAATTTTAGATCAAGATGATGTTTGTGTTTTCGCTTCATCCATGCCTATGTCATCTTATGAACAGGTTGGTTGACAAATAAACATCATTGTGGGGCCTAAGAAGGTTTCAACGGTGAAAATCATTATTCCTACTGTTTCCCATGGCATGGTCCACTTGAGATTTGGATATGCTTAAATTTTAGGATCAACCCATAAAATGATATGAAAAAACGGATGGACGGCGTGGATAAAACACATAAATTCACGGTGGGGTCAACTGGGTTCACTCAGTAGATAAGAGCGTACTGAGCAATCCGATTTCGCCGCGCCGATTCCGTACAGGAGCTGCCTGTCTCGTCCGATATTGCCGTACGAATTTATTCTTCGTGATGCATAATTAGGGGCGCGGATTTCCTGCGAAAGCCTTGCGCAGAAAGTTCCTGCGCTGGCAACCAAGGTGGGGCCCACAGTGATGTTTTTTGATAAATCCACCCCGTCCATCCGTTTTGGGAGCTCATTTTAGGACGTAAGAACAAACATGAACTGGATCCAAGACTCAAGTGGGCCTCACTAAAGGAAAATGTGGGTAGGTAAATTACTACCGTTGAAACCTCCCTGTGGTCCACAATGATCTTTATATGACATCCATACCGTTAATAACGTCACTACTACTGGGATGAACTGGAAACACAAATATTATCCTGATTCGAAACTCATGTGGCTCCACAAATATTTCAACTGTGGACGTTCAATCCTCACGTTTTCTGCCCACTTGAGTCTTGGATCCGGTTCATTTTTGTTCTCATGTCCTACAATGAGCTCCCAAAACGGATGGATGGGGTGGATTCATAAAAAAAAAAATCATTTTAGGCCCCACCTTGGTTCTCAGTGCAGGAACTACCTGCGCAATGTTTTCGCAGGAAATCCGCGACCCCATAATTAGGAGAGGTTAGTACCTGATACTCTGGCCGGGTATGAGGCTTCATACTCAGTCATTCGGAAGTTGTACACGTGGCATGATTAACCTAACTTAAATTGTAGAACCCACCACCTTTAAATCATAATCCGAAATTCAGATTGGGTTCACAGCCCTAACATCTGATCCGTTGATAATTGGATCATTACAAATTTTCATTTATGACCGTCCGACAAGTGTCCACCTTCTGATATTCGTGGATTCTGGTTCAGAGCACGTCACACTCTGATAGAGTATCAAAGCTTTTTCTCAAAAGGTTGGACACAGACTCCCAAAAGAAAAATAACTTGAAAAGCGAGCTCCATAAAACTCGAGATGCGTGGGATCCACCGTTTTGTGTGTGTGCGCCATCCAGGCCGTCCATCATATGCGTCCCACTTGAGATTGGACAATAGCTTAAAGTTCCCCAAATAATAAATAAATAAAAAACCTAGTGAGGCAAATCACATGTGAAGGGCTATGTGTATCGGATCCAATCCATTAATCAGAAGGGAACAAGAAAGAGCGTACGGAAACTTCATCCGTCTGGACGTATGGATGATTCTCTATCGCGGGCTTAGTTCTGACTGTACAGCGACCGTCCACTGCAGAAGAGAATGACGTGTTGATTGACTGATCAGATCTACAGTGTAAATAATACTTAAATGGAAAAGCTTTGATACTCTGGCAGAGCGTGATGTATGATACTCAGGCACTTAAAATTGCATACTTTCATACAAAAATGGCAAAATAAACGTCCAAATTACGTCGCTCAGTTTAAATGTCCAATATGCGTAAAGAAAGAAAAAAAAATCACTTATAGATGATCATCTGACTATAGGATTTGCGCCGGACAGTTAAAAATGAAAAATATCCATATCGTCCTATTTCTGCGTGCCAGAGTATCAAGCTCCATGCGCTGCTGAGTATCAAAGAGATAGAAATAGAAAAGAAAGGAATTGAATTCGTAGCCGGGGCACCTTCACAATCACGGACCAAGCACAAGCGCCCCATATGTTATGAAGTTTCTGTCAAATCCAGCCGTCCATCTGATGGATGCCACGGCGATTGTTCCTAAATTCAGAATCTTTCTAGTCGATTCATACGGTGGGTACAGATGTATATAAATGTACGGCTGTTAAACTATGAAAGATATTCAACATTCAAAAATGAATTTTACGTTACATGATGAGTGGACCGGGATGATTGATAAACCCAAAGATGGACCCATCTGAGTGGTTGGGCACGAGTGCAATATTTCGGCATGCGTGAGATGTTTCTTCTCCCTGTGTATTCATGTGCCAATAGCATTGCGGGTGCGTTTAGGGCTGTCAACGGGTCGGATACGGGCCGGATCAGTGATGATCCGAATCCGACCCGATTAAGAATATATCCGACCCGAATCCGACCCGAATCCGATTCGGATCACAAGTATATGATCCGAACCCGACCCGATTAAAATTTTCAAAATCCGTTTCCGATCCGATTATGATCCGACCCGATATCCGACCGGATATCCGAGAGAGAGAGAGAGAGAGAGAGAGAGATTATCATATGTTTTTATTTTATTTTATTTTATTTTATTTTATTTATTTTTTTTATCGGGTCGGATCGTTAACGGGCCGGATCAAGGTTGATCCGAATCCGACCCGAATATTAAACGGATCATTGTTGGATATCCGTATCCGATCCGATTATCCGATTATTGATCCGAATCCGATTAAATCGGATCGGATACGGATCGGATACGGATCTTGATCCGTGCCATTGACAGCCCTAGGTGCGTTGCTTGACTAACGAATAAAAAAAAAAAAAACAAAGTGCGGCTACGGAATGACTCCTTAGAGAGAAAGGATGGCGTGAATGGGTACGGTCGCGGCTTTGTACACTCAAACGACGGGAGTAAGAATTTAATGCGACGACTGCGATATATGTGGCTTATCCATGCCATCCATCCACAGGTAATTTTAAGTAATGAATCCAAAATTGAGGCAAATCCAAAGCTCAGTTGGACCACGCGGGGTGAAACAACGGGTTGAACACCTACCATTAAAAATCTTATACAACCAAGATTTCCCCCAATGTGGGCCACTTAGCTTCAAATTTGCTTTCTTTTTAAGCTTGTGCCCTAAAATGTTCATATAAAATGGATGGGTGGTGTGAATATGTCACAAACATAACTGTGCAAAGTGTTTTCATAAGAGGAAATATAGGTTCATATCAAACATAAGTAAATAATAATAATTACCTACTTATAGTGACACGTAATTACTTTCATTTACGTCAAAACAAATAGGCCCAAAGTATGTTTCTTAAATCCACACCATCCCCATCATGAAACGATCACCTTAGGTTAGGTGCCAAAAATTAAGCAGATAAAATTCTTAGGCGGAACACAACATAGGAACCAGTGTTGGTTGAATACCCACCATTAAAAAATTCTTGGGAACTATTGGAATGTTTATTTTCCATTCACCTCGTTGATAAGGTCACAAAACCCTGGGTGAAGGGACCAAACAAATATAAGATTGATCCAAAACTTTTGTGGCCTACAAGAAGATTTTAATTGCCAATAACCACTGTTTGCCATGGTATGGTCCACCTGAGATGTGGATCTGCTTCAGTATTTTTGAAAGTAACATAAAAGGGACATTTCAAAACAGATGGACAGTGTGTGCGTAAGGCACATACATCAAGGTGGACCCCATAGTCAGGGATCCAGTGGGGGAGCCGATTAGGTGAGACCCTGGATCCACTGAGGTGGGTGGGACCCTGACTGTGGGGCATAGTGATTTATGTGACTACATCCTTGCTGACCATCCTAATTGAAAGCGTGGTTATTAGGGAATGATCCAAAAAAGAAGCAGATCCAAGCTTTGGATGGACCATAGTACGGGAAACAGTGCTAATTGACCATTAAAATCTTCTTGTGGGTCACGAAAGCTTTGGATCAAGATGATATTTTTGTGGTATCTTCTTCTATGTCTTTGTGAGCTTTTGGGTGAAAAATAAACGTTCTTCTGTGGTGAGGTTAACCTAAGACTTAGGTCAACTTCATTTTTAGCATCATCCTCTAAAATGATCCGTAAAAATGGTTGGACAGTGTAGATTTAAGGTACGTACATCATTGCGAGCCCCACAGTCAGGTTCCCACCCACCAGGATGGATCCCAGGTCTCACCTACTCCGCTGCCCCTCCAGGATCCACTGATGACGTGGCACATGGAATCAGAGAGCGGATTAGGTGAGACCCGGGCCTCACTTAAGAGGGTGCCGCCCTACCATGGGGGTAATTGTGGATACCATCTTGATGTATGTATTATTTATCTACACTGTCCATCCGTCTTTCTATATCATTTTAAGCTCTTATTCAAAAAATGAGGTAGATCTAATTATTAGGTGGGCCATACTATAACAAAAAGTGGTGATTGGCCATTAATGGGGCCACAAAAGTTTTGGATCAAGATGATATTTGTTTTTTCCCTTCATCAAGGCTTATGTGACCTTATCAACATATTGGATGGTAAATAAACACTACAAAAACATTAAGATGAGCTTTAAGAAGTTTTTAATGGTAGGATGATCAATCACCACTGTTATAGTATGGTTTGCTTGATAATTGTATTTGCCTCATTTTTTAGGTAATGACTGGAAATAATATGAAAAAACGGATGGACAGCATGGATACATAAAATATACGTCATGGTGGGCCCCACGTGAACTCCACGGTAGGGGCCGCACCGTTTTGGGTGAGATAGGGGTCTCACCTGTTCCGCTCTCATGGAATCAGATCCCTGGAAATTACGACTAAGGTCCCTGCTGCAAGGCAGGGAGCGGAGGTTGGAACCCTGCGACCCGACATTTTGAATGCCCCTACGACGAGATTGTCAAAAGACGGGTTTGCAGTGAGCAGATCCGGATCCACCGACGTGGGTGGAACCCTTAACTGTGGGGCTCCAGTGATGCATGTGCCTTAAATTCACACTATCCAACTATTTTGAAAGCTCATTTTAAGGCATAATCTAAAAAATGAAGCCGAATCAAATCTTAAGTGGGCAATACCACAGGAAACAGTCGTGATTGAAGAGACCACACAAATATCATCTTAATCCAAAGCTTTTGTTGCCTCAAAAAGCTTTTAATGGTCAATCACCACTGTTTCCTGTACCATAGTCAATCTGGCATTTGGAACTAATTTATTTTTCTGTATCATGCCCACAAATGAGCTTTAAATACAGATGGACGGTGAGGATGTAGTCAAATACATCACAGTGGACCCAACAGTCAGGGGTCTCATATGCCATTTCCACGAAAGGAGTCGCCATTCAAGAGGAACACGTGCCATATTCCCACTGCACATGTGTTATGAGGTCCTGGCCATCCATTATGTAGTGCGCATTGGTGGAGTTTTTTTAATGGCCCATTTTTCTCTCACGAGTTTGACCTGTCTCATCACGTGCGCATTAGTGGACTTTTATTAAGGCAACCACCCTTAAAAAAGTAATATTTTATAAAGTTTCATTTGGTTGCACCAAGTATTATGAAATATCATTGATTAATCACTTTAGATTAATGCAAATTTCATGATTTTTCATGAAATAATGTGCAACCAAACACACGCTAACCTAAAACTAAGTCATTGTTGATGTTACAACTCGATGTTTGTATGGTACAATGTTGGTAGATCTTCTGCACATGTTTGTAGAAAAAGCTTATTTTACAAATTTGCTTGTGGGACCTACCATGGTTTGTGAGAAAGTGTCCCATTAACAAAATGAGGCATTCCAAAACTGTGACCTATGCAACCATCAAGCCGCCGCTTGAATTTGGAAGTGGACGTCCATTGTTTTCCCTGGTATAGCCTACCTAATGCCTTTATAGTCATGACTTTTGGGCCAGCCCATCGTCATTGTGGGACTCACTTGACATAGATAGCATACACATGACATGGCGGACCCCACGTAGGTTGTTAAAGGATTTACGCAGGTGAATAAGTTTTCGACGTAGGTTGATAACCTTTACATGTGTGTTAGAACCTTCTATACTTAATATTTAATAATTAAAAAAAAAGACTTTATTGTTCCTCTTTTGAAATGTATGAATTTTTCCATTGAGCTCACCACTTCCATCTTTATTTTGGGCAAACCCGCATCTTGGCTAACCAAATAAGTTGGCTCATCCAAACCTCGGTGGCTCTGGTTCAATACCTATTAAGCCAAGCAGACCTAATCTAACCCAGGGTTAGATTTCTAAATGAGCCCATCTTGGACCAGCCTAAAATGGATGGACTCAACGAAAACCAACCCTTAAAATTCTAAGTATGCTTAGGCCTCCTTTGGTTGGCATTTCTAGAACTCTCATTCACATGAGTGCAAATGTTATTAAGATGTGTGTAAAGCTATTAACGTGCGTGTAATTTATTCATGTGTGTAAATGTCATTGGGCTGTCTAAAGGAGGTCTACTGTGTTGTATGTATGCCATCCAGCACACACATCAAGTAAGTCAAAATAGGTCTATATAGGTGGGCTAAATCGTTGAAATAATGGACATCCACTTAAAAACTTTCAAATGATGGCATGTGATGGTATGGTTGGGTTTACTTTTGGGGCATTTTAATTTCTTGGCGGAGCAACCCTTCCAAACGGGTTAGATATTGTAACATGGTGGAGAGCAGTTTATGTGCGGGCTACGGACCCACCTTGATGTATGTATTGTATATCCATGCCATCCATCTGTTTTGCAAGCTCATTTTAGGGCATGAGCAAAAAATGAAGCCGATCCAAATCTTAGGTGGATCACACCACTAGAAACAATGGTGATTGAATGCCCACCATTAAAAACTTCATAAGCCCACCGTAATGCCCACTATAATGTTTATTTGCCATCTAACCTGCCAATAAGGTAACACAAACTTGAATGAAGTGAAAAAGAAAAAGAAAAAAAGCCAACAAACATAGCTTGATCCAAAACTTTTGTGGGCCATAAGAAGATTTTAATTGTCAATCACCATCATACAATATGTACATCAAGGCAGCCCCACAGTCAGGGCTGTATTGGGTGAGGCCAGGGCTGCACCTTTTTTTTTTTTTTTTTTTTTTTTTTCCCGTCGTGCAACGCGCCCACCTTGTTAGTTGCACAACACACCCACAAAGCTCCCACCCTCTCATAAATTATTAGTTATTGATATTAGTTTTAATCCTATCTGAAATCTCTAATACATAATTATTGAAAATAAAATGAGATGAGCCATTTTTTAAGTGGCAACCAAAATGGGCTTTACACTCTAGAGTTCCACCACTGTATTTTGTTAATGGATGATTTTTAATATATCATATTGGTCTAAAAGCATATTTTATACTTGGATATTCTTAAAATCTTCTCAACTTTTATCTAAGATGGTATAAGCTCATCCCCTATTAACAATCATTTTATTCAATCTTAGACACAACCAACATATTTGGGCATTGATTTTATGTAAACCCTACTAGCATCATGCTCTCATATAGACTAGTATATCTACGGCAATCAAACTAGATTAACACTGCATTAGTGATTTGCACATGGATGGATAAAATATCTAGCATAAAAGATGAATGGTCCAATTTCTATGCAGAAAAAAATTACATCAATCATGTAATAGTCTTATCTGGTCACAACAATCACTGAATACAGGTCCCAATGATCCCAATCACCATGATCATCTGCCTTGTCTATTGCACTACTATTTGTTATGGGTAATGTTTCTTGAACATTGGTGGAAGGAAAATGAGTTTTTCAATGATTAAGCTCAAATATGCCACCATCCATCTTCAGTCACTTCACATGTGCCAATGTGCCAAATGAGCCATTGCTCGTCTTTCCTTATGCCCCACACATGCCAACATGCCACATGTGCTAATGTGTTACATTTGCCATCATGCATCTTCTCTTACACCCCGCATGTTCCACCATCCATCCCCTCTTAGCACACTACATGTGCTAATGTGCCAAGGCATCACTATTCATCTTCTCTAGTGCCACAAATGTGTAAAGCACCCCACATGCACCAATGTGATCACATTAGTGCCATCTTCCATCTTCAATCACTCTAAATATGACACGTATGCCGGTGGGCCATTTAACTTCAAATGCTCGCATGTGTGAAATGCCTAGATTTGTTATGTGCAGTGTTTGAAGTATCAATATCGTTACCAGTTTCATTGGTTGGGGATATGGAAACAATGTTAATATCATCGAACTGAAAATGCGAGGGGAACATTTGAGAACATGGGAAAAATAATGAATTTTTTTCGTGAAACTTCAGAAAATGCTAAAATACATATATTTACATATTTAGAAATAAAAAAATGTATATAAAAAAAAAACATACATAATAAGTTTTCATTTAATGGGGGCTTAAAAGCATGTGATGTCATAAAAAATCAATCTAACTGTCCCATCTTTCTTATCCATCCATCCAACCATTTATCGATGTTTTAGAATCAATAACATGATATTTTGTAGACAAATCGTTGACAACCGAAAAGGAAATGAAAAATTGTGGTCTCATCATCATCTATGTTGCGATAATAATAATATTGTGATATTATATCAATATTTTTGTCAATAAACTGAACACTGCATACAACTATGCACTCATAAAAAAGTTAAAATAATTTTTTTAGTAAAGTATATATATATATATATCGTTGACAATCGAAAAGGAAATGAAAAATTGTGGTCTCATCATCATCTATGTTGCGATAATAATAATATTGTGATATTATATCAATATTTTTGTCAATAAACTGAACACTGCATACAACTATGCACCCATAAAAAAATTAAAATAATTTAGTAAACTATATATATATATATATATATATATATATATATATATATATATATATATATATATATTTGCAATATCGATATATTGACAAATATTGCCGATACACTGGCAATACAAGCGACACTTGGAATTTACATGGTCGAAAGTATTGGTGATCTCAATATATTGGAAATACTTGGCGATAATTGTTGATAGCTACAATTTTTTATACTACCAATATCATAAGTATAGCTACAATTTTTTATACTACCAATATCATAAGTATTGCTGAGCCCAGATATGGATAATATCAAGGATACTTTGAACAATGGTAATGTGCCACATGAACCACTGTATGGTTTCAAGCATCTCATGTCTGCCATGGGTGCTATAATTCAACTTCAAACACCCACATATATTGCATATGCCATATGTTCACAGTCAACCTTCAAACATCCCACGTGTTATAAGTGTTAATTTGGCACATGCCAATTACTACCTAGAGAATTTTGCCAAGAAATTTTTTTATTTTGCTAAAGCAATAAATTTAAAAATGAATTTCACATTTTTTTTAAAATATTGTTGAAAAATAAACAAAAATATAATGTTTTCTTTTCAACAATTTCCTTAGAAATAAGTTTTTTATTTTTATTTTTTAGAAACAGTATTTCCTTTCCTACAATTTTAACGAATCCAAACAAACCCTTACAAAAATCTTCATTAGCTTGCTTCTAGTTGCCAACCTTTCCACCAGTCGGGGCTGCACTCTTCATATCTTTTGACATAAAATAGGTCATTTCACACCTAAGCTGGGCCATAACAAACAAGCAAATGAATGGCTAGAAAAAAAAAAAAAAAAAGGCAAACCTCACCTGCCTAAGTCAGATGTGGATAAAACACCTGCATTGATGTAGGGCCCACATGTGCAGTGAATTTCAAAATCCATTAGAAATCCTAGGCTGGTTGGAATGTTTGCAGAGTCTAATTCTGTTATTTAAACCATTCATAAGGTTCTTGCATGTTTCATGGGCTACCATGAAAACATTACACTAATTTAAAAAATATGGGCCATTTAATTAATATTTATTATCATAGACGGTCAAGATCATTAGCACAAAATAGGTCTACCTAAAAATTTTATCCATCCATTTGCTACGGATGACTTTATAAACCAAAACCATGTCAAAAGATGGATTGGGTCATCATATCAGTAGAATTTTTTTTTTTTTTTCAAGATATCAAATGAAATGTGTTCTCAATTTATTGGACAATTATACCTAGGCCATGTCAAAAAAAATGAATTGGGGGCACCAATCAATGGATGTGGATTTCCAGCAAGACCTAGGTGGGCACCATCATGATGTTTGTGAGAAATCCACCCTGTCCATCCGTTTTATGATATTATTCTAAGGCATGAGCCAAAAAAGAACCAGATCCAAGACTCAAGTGGGCTGAAAAAGGTGAGGATTGAACTTCGACAGTTGAAATATTTGTGGGGTCACAAAAGTTTTGAATCAGGCTAATATTTGGTTTTTCAGTTTATACTAGTAGGAATGATTTGTGAATGGTATGGATGACATGTAAACATCACTGAGGACATAGGGAGGTTTCAATGGTAGGAAATTTCCTACCCACATTTTCCTTTAGTGCGGCTCACTTGATTCTTGAATCCAACTTGATTTTGTTCTTATATCCTAAAATAAGCTCACAAAATGGATGGACAGAGTGGATTCTCACAAACATCATGGTGAGCCCCACCTAAGTTTCCAAGAACTTCACAGGAAAGGCTTTAGCAGAAATCCGCATTACCAATCAATAGAATTGTAAAGCATGGAATTTCTTTTATTTACTTAGCAATTAAGTTAAACAAATGAGCTATCCAAGCGAATCTAAACAAGTTATTGGTTGGACCATATGGTCCACCTAGTTGATAACTTCTAACCTATTAAGTAGGTGTGATATCCAACCCGTGCAATAGGTAAGTTACGCCGTTAGGATTATTTAATGTAAAAATCAGCCCGATTTAGTCATAGATGGCATAAAAAAATTTATAACCAAAATACAAGTATGGTCCACTTGATTAGTAGATATGGATGATGTTTATATATGACAGTTCTTCTAATATGGAAAACCTATTAGACGGGTTGGATGTTACGTAAAGTAAAAGATATTTCATGAAAGTTATTTTGTGGCGGGAATGGGGATTTTTTTCGTAGAAATTTCTTATGTCGGAAACCTAGGTAGGACTCACCATGGTATTTGTGAGAAATCCATCCTATCCATCCATATTTTGAACTTATTTTAGGACATGAGACAAAAAATGAGACGGATCCAAAACTCAAGTGGGCCGAAATCATAAGGATTGAATGTCCATAGTTGAAATATTTGTGGGGCCACATAAGTTTTAAATCAAGCTAACATTTGTGTTTTCCATTCATTGCAGTATGAATGACGTTATGAATAGTATGGATGACACATAAACATCACTATAGACTGAGAAAGGTTTCAACGGTAGGAATTTCCCTAACCACCTTTTCCTTTAGTGTGGCCCACTTGAGTCGTGAATCCGACCTTTTTTTGTTCACATGTTCTAAAATAATCCCACGAAGTGGATGGATGGGTGGATTTCTCACAAACATCACGTTGGGCCCACATACATTCCCATGGCGCAGGAACTTCCTCCGAAGGGCTTTCCCGAGCCCTAATTAGGCCTGCACACGGGTCGGGTTGGGCCCAATCCTAGACCGAACCTAAATATATTTTAAAGGTTTGAGTTTCGGTTCGGGTCATGACCCTACCCTACTTGCCAAAGGGTCAACCCTAACCCTACCCTACCCTACCCTACCCTACCCTATATGCTAAATCCAGTCGGATCGGGTAGTGTTAGGACTATGTTATACTTATTTACATTCTTTTTAACTTTGTATATTAAAAACAAAAGTATTTAACTCATTTCTAACAATATTAAATAGTATTATCTTTATACAAGATCACCAGGTTATGCTCCAAAGTTATTGGAGTCTCATCCAAGTTATGCTCCCACTGTGGTGTTTATGAGAAATCCACCACCTCCATTCGTTTCTTGAAAGTTACCATCCAAAGTTTCAATTTTTTGAGCAGTTCGGGTCGGGTGGAATGGGTTCGGTATACACGAGTTGGACGGATTTGACTTGTACCCTAAACCGTACCTAAATTAAAAACTTGAGAGCGGATTGCCTGTGACCCTAGGCACAAAGATGTCTGTGGCCGGGGCTGTGTGGGGTCCATATAAATGTCCGTGACAATTGCACTCCGTCCAAATGTTTTAAAAGACCACAATAAGACCGTATGCTAAAAATCAGGCATATCAAAAACTCACGTGAGCCACGCCAAAAACACAGTGGGAACAACAATGTCCACCATTGAAACGTTCCTAGAGCTGACCATGATATTTTTATTCCATCCAAATCATTCATATAATTATTACCACTGATATAAACTGTAGGAACAAATATCATCTTGATACAAAACTTATCTCATGGCGTTTAATCCCCACTGTTTCGTGTGGTATGGCCCACATGAGATTCGGATGTTCCTGAGTTTTATAATCCTTCTCTATTGTGGTCTTTATCTCTATGAGGCCCAGAGATATCTATGTGCCCGGGGCCACACAGCGGATCGCTTCCTGCCCGCGCAGTGCATCTGTGTAGTCCACTGTGATGTATGGGTTTAATCCACGCCATTTATCCATTTTTCCACCGTTGAAGTTTAGTAGGGATATTGTGATTTTTATTTGCCATTCTAACCCGTTCACAAGGTCACATGACCTGGTGAATGGAAAAAAATAAAATAAAAATCAGATTGATCCAAAACTCATGCTGCTAACGAGAAGTTTTTTAATGGTGGGAGTTCAAACTCACTTTGTAGTCCACTTGAGCCTTGAATCTGCCTCATTTTATAGTTCATCTACCAAAATGATCTTAAAAAATGGATGGACAGCGTAGATAAAACCCATACATCACGGTAGGCCCCACAGATCCCCGTCTACACGGATTATGGTGGATTATGGTGAAGGGCGCAGGACGCAATCCGATTACAACTTGTAGCAAGGTTTTGGATTTATATCTTATCTACTTATAATCCCGATGCAAATAAAAAATCTTTAAATATCTCGGGAAATTTCCGATGCGAGAAATTGCCGAGAACGAGATTTGTAAAAAGGGCAAAGGCCGAGTCTTGAGAAGCGACGGGATCTTTCCTCCTATAAAAGCCAGGTGATAGAGAAGGCATCAAACAAGAGAGAGAAGTGTTGCAGCAGAGACAGTGAAGAGGGAGTTGCAGAGAAGGAGAAAGCATCGAAACCCTAGAAATAGTCTTTCTCCTTCTATAAATAGCGAGTAAGGCTGTTTTTCCTCTTTTCAATACTCTTTCGGTTTTTTTCCCAACCTTTTTCGTTTTTTTACCGGAATCAGATCAGTTCCTGATCTAGAGTCCCTCGAAAAAACGCGCATTTATGCAATCTAGATCGGTTATCGATAGCTCGAACTAGAATTCCCTCTCTGTTTGAAGATTCCTCTCCAGATTTCTCACGTTTTCGCTCGAATCGCTGATAACTGGGGTTTTGCGGATTGGTGGAAGGGAGGAGGTTTTAGAGGGGTTTTGGGTCGTTTTACGTTGGATCTTGGTATTTTGTTGTGGGAATGGAGTGAAAAGGCGGTTTCTCTCCCCCCCCCCCCCCCCCCCCCCCCCCCCCCCCCCCTCTTTTCTGCAGGGCGAGTGATGGAACGAGGTGGTTTGTCCTTGTTTTGTCAGAAACTTAGGGTTTGATTTATCGGTGTAGATCTTTGATTTGGTGAGCTTAGAGACTGAATCCGGCCTCTGTGTGTGTGTGTCTATATATATATATATATATATATATATATATATATATATATATATATATATATAATCTTTTCTTTTCTTCTGACTGTTATTGAAAATTTTATTGCAAGAGGATTTTAGGTGAAGATGGAGATTTTTGGGCTGTTTTGAGGTGGTAAGAGCGGAGCCTTGAAGAAGAAGAGATATAAGGAGAAAAAGAACTGTTTTCTCCTTTGCCTGTTGCTTTATATTCAGATCTTTGCGCTGGAGCGGTTAGGGATACCGGGAACTATGTCTTCCTTGAGTAGGGAACTGGTTTTCCTGATTTTACAGTTCTTGGATGAGGAGAAGTTCAAGGAAACTGTCCATAAGTAAGCCCCTTTTCTTTCCCTTTTCTTTTCAGCTGTTTTATTATTGCTCTGTTTTCCTTATACAGTGGGTCTCTTGGAAATTTAGGTTGGAACAAGAATCAGGCTTTTTCTTCAACATGAAACATTTTGAGGATCAAGTTCAGGCAGGCGAATGGGATGAAGTGGAACGATATCTATGCGGGTTCACAAAGGTTGAAGACAACCGTTACTCGATGAAAATATTTTTTGAGATAAGGAAGCAGAAGTATCTGGAAGCCCTTGATAGGTGGGTTTTTGTTTTTACCATTTATAAAATGTTTCTTGTAACTTATGGGGTATTGATCTATGGTTTT
This sequence comes from Liriodendron chinense, assembly GCA_003013855.2. Classification (NCBI taxonomy): domain Eukaryota; kingdom Viridiplantae; phylum Streptophyta; class Magnoliopsida; order Magnoliales; family Magnoliaceae; genus Liriodendron; species Liriodendron chinense. Next base: position 2,788,828 of record PVNU02000637.1, on the reverse strand, counting down.
GATTTCTTTCAGGCATGACAGGGCCAAAGCTGTTGAAATTCTTGTGAAGGATCTTAAGGTGTTTGCATCATTCAACGAAGAACTCTTCAAGGAGATCACACAATTACTTACTCTAGAGAACTTCAGGTATTCATAATGTGGCCCTTTAGTGAAGGTTTTATGTTATTTGAGATTAATATGCTTTCTGCTTGTGCATGTAGGCAAAATGAGCAACTTTCCAAGTATGGAGACACGAAATCTGCTCGGAATATCATGCTTTTGGAACTTAAAAAGCTCATTGAAGCGAACCCATTATTCCGTGATAAGCTTACATTTCCGCCTTTCAAAACTTCACGGCTTCGGACTTTGATCAACCAGAGGTTATTTATTTTTACCTTAAGTGTCTCCTGTACTTTTTTCTTTCCCTTGTGAATTCAATAAGTAATATGATATTATGACTTAGAAAGAGAATGGAACCCATGGGGGTATTTATACTAAAGACAACCTGGAACACATGTACCCTACCCACATGCAGACTTGTGCGCGTACAAACTTGACCCACCCACCTGTATTCTACGAGTTATGGCTACAATAAATGCGTGGCCATATGTGCCTCGATCCCATGTTCTATTAGAGGCAGACAATATTGCTGGCAGTCTCACTAAATGATGACACATTTGCGTTGGCATAAAATTGCGTCGGAACAGTGAAAGGAATGTAATTTACTTTTTCTTAGTGTGTTGCTGGTTTCGCTAGCTCAGCGATCGGCTCCTCTGTTTCTTTTTTTATTCTAGTTTAATAAAATTCTGTTATCTTTCAAAAAAAAAAAAATGATGTCACGTTTGCATCTCTGCATATGAAGACTTGTGAGAGTGTACAAACCTCACCCACCTGTATTCTATAAGTTATGGCTATAATACACGCACGGCTTAATGTGCCTCAATACAATGTTCTAATAGAGGTGGAAAATTTCTGACAGTCTAACTAAATAATGTCACAATTGCATCCACTTTGCCTCTTCGTTTTTGCATTTTCCTTATCTTTTTTTTTTTTTTTTTTTTTGCTCTTAGTCAAGTTACCATATTTGTAGAAAGAAAAGAAACAAATCACGTGTGCACAGGCTATGTTACGAAACTTGCATTGCCACTGAGGATTTGAACTAATATCAGAATTATAAGTTCTCTGACTGCTTGATTATTTAGATTTTTTTTTTCTTCCTGAAATTTGATTATGTTACTCAGTTATTTCGGTTGGCATTTTCAGTCTCAATTGGCAGCATCAGCTATGCAAGAATCCTCGCCCCAACCCTGATATCAAAACACTTTTTACGGATCACACATGCAGCCCTACCAATGGAGCCCGAGCTCCACCTCCCACCAACAGCCCCCTTGTGGGAACCATTCCCAAAGCTGGGGCATTCCCTCCTGCCATTGGCGTTCATAGTGTAAGAGAATTGGATTCATGCATTAACATAGCTCTCACTTCCTTAGAACATTGATTTATATCAGTCTCTCTTACCATGCAGCCATTTCAACCAGTTGTTTCTCCATCTGCTAGTGCTATTGCGGGATGGATGTCTAGCCCCAACCCTCCTTTGCCCCATGCTGCTGTGGCAGCAGGACCCCCTGGTCTTGTGCAGCCTCCTAATGCAGGTGAGCCTCTTCTAAATAGTCTTATTGCAGATGTATTGGGAAGATTTTTATCTCCCGTGGCTTGAGAAACAGCTTTAGAAGCCTGTTTATGGCCCGTTTGGCACCCTGGATTCCAGGAGAAAGTGAGGGAAAGGAGGAGAAAGTGGTTGCTTTATTATGTTTGGCACCATGGATTTGAAGAGAAGTGGATTTGAGTGGAATCCAGGAGAACTCAAAAAGGCACTTTTAGCTCTTTTTCAAATCCTCAAAAAAAGGTGGGATTTGAGGAGAAATCCTTCCCAACGTGGGACCCACCATAATATGTCCCTAACTATGGGACCCAACATGATGTACATTTTCCATCCAACTTGTTGATAAGGTCACAAGGACCGGGATGAAGGGACCACACAAATTTCAATTTAATCGAAGACTTTTGTGCATCATAAAGGTCTCACTCTCCATTTTTTCTTGTTTTATGGTCCACTTTAGATGTGGATTTGCTTTATTTTTTGGATCTTGGCATAAAATGATATGTAAAAATGGATGAATGGCATGGATTTAAAAATCGAGGCTAATACGGTAGGCATACAGTGGGATTAAAATTTACACCGTCCATTCCTTCATGTTTGATTTCTCTCAAATCTTGGCTGCCAAACAAAAAATCTGGAATTGATAAGAAGTGGAATCGGTGAGAATTCATATCATGGAATCCACTTCTCCTCAAATCCATGGTGCCAAACCGGCCATTAGATTAAAACTGCTGTCTTTTCAATGCCTACAGCTGCATTTTTGAAACACCCGAGGACTCCTACAAGTGCCCCTGGGATGGATTATCAGTCAGCTGATTCTGAGCACTTGATGAGGAGGATGCGTACAGGACAATCTGATGAGGTATGAAAGAATTAAAAGCCTGTTTCAGAATTTAGAAATCAGTTTTCTTGTATTGTTGAATTTTTGTGGGTGTTAAATGTTTGTTTATGAATCTTCACATATTCAGCATGCTAAAACATGGCTTGTGTAGGTGTCGTTCTCTGGGGCAACACATCCCCCCAATATCTATTCACAAGATGATCTTCCCAAAACTGTTGTGCGGACTCTTATCCAGGGCTCAAATGTCATGAGCATGGACTTCCATCCACAGCAGCAGTCAATTCTTCTAGGGTGATTGCTTGCATGAATTCTTTAGTGATTATGTTCCAAATTATTAAGGATCATTTAATCACAACACGTTTTAAATTGCTGAACTTTATCTTCTCTGCAATATTATCTTGTAGTTGGAACAAATGTTGGTGACATTGGGATATGGGAAGTTGGTTCTCGAGAAAGGCTTTCACATAAAACATTTAAGGTTTGGGACATCTCAGCTTGTTCGATGCCGTTACAGGTATTGTTTCTTTAATTGCATGGCATAGCCCCTAGTGATTCAATAATCATGTCATAATGGTGGAATTAAGCCTTCTACACGACTGCCATGATATCCTCATTAATAGTGGTTGCTGATTAAATTTCCAGACAGCATTGATGAAAGATGTCACAATTTCCGTCAATCGATGTATATGGGGCCCAGATGGATCTGTACTTGGTATAGCTGAAATTTTGTCCACTTCTATTTGGGTTTTACATTTGTAGAGTCTGCCCCATCTGACTGTCAACCAGGTGCATGTTTCGCCTAGTGAGGTTTGCCTTTCTCATATTTACATTCTGCTAAATTGTTTCTTCCAGGTGTTGCATTTTCCAAGCATATTGTTCAGATATACACTTATGGTCCGACAGGCGAATTGAGACAACATTTGGAGGTAATTCCCAAATATGAATTTGTCGCCCTTCAAGTAGAAGAGTAAGATATGGTTTGCTGACTCATCAATATGGTGTTATAGATTGATGCTCATATTGGTGGAGTTAATGATATTGCTTTCTCTCATCCCAACAAGCAACTCTGCATAATCACATGCGGTGATGATAAGACAATTAAGGTGATGATCTTTTGAGGCCCAAAATTTGGTTCAGAAAAGATTTGAGCATTTGTTAACGTGGTTCACTATATAAACACCAGGTTTGGGATGCAGTAGCTGGACGCAGGCAGTATATATTTGAAGGTCACGAAGCACCTGTATATTCCATCTGTCCTCATCACAAAGAGGCTATTCAGGTACCTTACTTTTTAGATGTTGTATTCCATGCAGGGATGCTGTCCCTACTTAAAGATTCTATCTTAGTGCAACAAAACCAAAATACCCAATGGATGGATATTTAGTGGAAGATTGGACGGAGCTCATTTATTTATTATTGTGGAGTTTGTGGATTCATCTGACTTTAGCTTCATCTGCAGTTTATTTTCTCTACTGCTATTGATGGGAAAATTAAAGCATGGCTCTATGATTGCATGGGATCAAGAGTTGATTATGATGCTCCTGGACACTGGTGCACCACAATGGCATATAGTGCAGATGGAACTAGGTGAACCTTATGATACTTAAAATCCGCTTGTTAATATATGTCAAATAAGTGGATACTGCAACTTTGTTTTCATTATCCTTGACTGGTGCATCGATTATTGGAATGAGTCTTATGATATAGTACAAATTTATAGATGCCAAAAGTTTCCTTGAATTCATGAGGAAAATGGACCATACATTCTTTTTGTATTCTATCTTATTAATATTTTTCTCTCATATTTTGTAGGCTCTTCTCTTGTGGAACGAGTAAGGACGGGGACTCCCACTTAGTTGAGTGGAACGAGAGTGAAGGAGCTATCAAACGGACATATTCTGGTTTTAGGAAGCGCTCTTTAGGCGTCGTCCAGTTTGACACAACAAGGAACCGTTTCTTAGCTGCTGGTGATGAATTTCAAATTAAGTTTTGGGACATGGATAATATCAATATATTAATCACTACAGATGCGGATGGTGGATTGCCGGTTAGTATAAACCCCTCAAGTTGAATTCTTTGATGGATCAAAGGTTATTTATTTCTGCTATTGTTATTCTTTGCAGGCGAAGTCCTAGGCTGAGATTCAACAAAGAGGGCTCATTGCTAGCAGTAACAACAAGTGACAATGGAATCAAGATCTTGGCAAACACTGATGGACAACGCCTGATTAGGATACTGGAGAGCAGGACATTTGAGGGGTCTCGAGGCCCTTCTGAGCAAATCAACACAAAAGTTTGTTTTCTCCCTTCTCGTTGAACTTTTTTTCCTTCTTCATTTTATTTTGTTTTATATGATGATGGTAAAAAATGTTGACGATATTCTGGAAGACCCCAGAGCATTTAGGACTTTTCTATTTGAGCGTGGTGGGGTTTTTAAAAAGATATGCATAATGCTGATGTCAGCATGGCAACTGTTATCGGGGTTTATTGGAAGGAAATTCCCAGTTAGGATTCCTCCATTTGATTTTGGTTGGATTTTCTATACTGTTAAAGAGAAGTCGTTTAGGAATAGATATATTAAGTTGTTTGGGACCTCCCATTTTATCTTAAATAAGTTTTTTTAGGGGAGGAGGACTTGTGGACTCTTTTTTGTTTTTTGTTTTTTGTTTTGGCAGTGCCAAGTAGGATTTTCCAAAATATCAGTAGGAAAAGATCTTTTTAATGATTGCGCTCTTCCTATATTTCATTTTTGGGTACAGTTGTGTTTCTGTTTGCACAATGCACTTGCACCCTCTAATTTCAATGTCTATTTGCTACCTGGTTATGCAGCTTCCAATTGTTAATGCACTGGGTTCTGTGACCAATGTTTCTTCCCCACTTGTTGCCAACCTTGACCGAATCCCTCAACCGGTGTCTATGAGTAGCCTGGTAGGTGTTGTCATGCTTTTTGGCTTGCTAATACAAGCAAAATTTGTCTGCCTACCTTCTATATTCATGTCTACATGATATATAAATTAACTTTGCAAGTCTGAGATACAAGGTTGAATGAAATAGCAGGCTACCATGGATAGCAACCGGGCAGTGGATGTTAAACCTCGAATTGTGGATGATGTTGATAAGATTAAAAGCTGGAAACTGGCTGATATTGTTGACTCAGCTCAGCTCAAAGCTCTACGGTTGCCTGACCCCTTGACAACTGCAAAGGTATGTAATAGAATTGAACTTTTTCGTAGGAATAATGCTTTCAATTAAATAATGGCAAAAATAAAGATAAAGCAAATCAATGGAACGAGATTCCCATAGAAGCAGAGGGTGAAAAGCCTCCCTTTTGCTTAGCTATCAGCCACTGCATTATCCATGTTGCATTTTGCTTGGTCGGGAATGCAAGGGTTGCATGGATCGTCGTGCTTACTGTCGTTTTATGGGCAACTTCACTGGAACTCAACAAACAAGACTTCTAACGACAGAGGCCTGCATCCATACCAGGTCTTCCATATGGCTAGTTGGCTGGTAGTGGAATGGGCTGGAGCTACTAATGTATTTATGGGGACTCAAATGGAGATCTTTGAAGGTAGCTGGGGGAATCTTTCTTCATTGTATTAGCTGGATGATTCCTCATCATCCTTTTTGCATGTTTTTTTTTTCCCCACGTTTTGTATTTAGGCTAGTTTCCATGGTTTGTACTAACCTTTCCTGCACCAGCAAATAACTTTTGTGTAATACCTTTTTACCATAATTGGGTCTGAGAGCTTTGGAGCAAATAAGGCTACTCTGTGAGAGCTTTGGAGCAAATAACTGTAGCCTCTCTCTCAAGGCTCAAGGTCAATGCCTCAGCTATAGTTCCATCACCCATTCACCCACTGTTCCAGAGGACGAGAAAACAATTGAACCATTTTCATCTGTCCACTTCGTGAGTCGTGTTTGATCCCATGTTGCCAAGAGAAGATTAACCGAAGTTAACCTCTCACCACTCAAAAATGGGATGGAGACGTCTTTTAGTTTGGCAGGTTCACACTTGTCCACTAGGAATAAATTAGAGATAAGGTCCAAGGTAGTTAATCCTCAAAACTTGCGCGCATTTTCTAAGTTAATTTTGGTTTATTTCTGCTGCTTCAATTAAGCATTCTTATCATAAAAAATCTGACTATTTCTCACTCCCACACTTCTCAACATGAAGCCATCGGAAACATCTTCAATAGGATTCTACCCTGCTTCATTGAACCACTGCCCCAACTCATGATAGTCTCACCATGCTTGCAATGGAAAACCCAAGAGATGCGAAACAAACTCAAGAAATAGCCACAAAGCTTCTGATATGCTAATGAACGAACAAAGTGGTTCACCAGTTCCTCTCCCTTGCACCAGTCCATCTGCCACCCTCTCCAAAAGAAAGAGTCCAACTTGGAAGAAACTTTCAAGTAGCAATATGAGAATGAAATGTCCTCTTTGTCATCCTTAAGATTTCTGCTAAAAGTAATGTCACATATAATATCTTTTCAGTAATGACCATTCAAAGTCAACCCATCATAGAGCCTCAGGGTTCTGGAAAGCGGCGCTTGGAGTGGAACATTATTTGGGAGGGGGCCATCCTTTTAATCCAGGGAACGATTCTTGGAGGATTGGTGGTGCGGTGATATGCCCACCTCTAGTGTTTTACCCCCAACTGTATAGGGAGTCATGGAGAGAGAAGGGTTTCTCATTTTTTCTCCCAGCCCCAGGTGGCTAACCAAGTAGGTCTGTACTCTTTATTTTTGCAGAGTAATTTTTTGGTGAGTATTTTTTTGTCAATGAGATCAAGGGCGTGTTTGTTTAACTACGGTAGCAGGTAAATCCCTGGAAACCAGTGATAATTGCTTACAAGCGGAATTGCAAGTAAGCCGCACTTTTGACGTGACAGTTTTGCTAATGTCGAGGAACACAACATAAAATTTATAGGGCCCACAGTGATGTATGTGTCGCATCCACGCCGTTCATTTGTTTTATCCCCTAATTTTAGGTCAGAAGGCCAAGTACGAGATGGATTCAATACAGATGTGGACCACACGGAAGCTAAAATGGGAATTGAAAATCTACCGTTGAAAACTTTTCGTGGGCCATAAAAGTTTTGGATCAAGTAGATATTTAGTTTTTTTGCTTCGTTCATGTCATTTTGCCCTTTTGAACAGGTTCGATGATAGATACTCATCACTGTGGGCCCCACACAAAATTTCAATTTTAAGGGTGCACGGCAATATTCCCTTGTTTCCCATGGTGTGCTTCACCTGAGGTTACAATCTATGTCATTCTTCGGTTAGTTCCCTAAAGGGATCCGATAAAACAGATGGATGGCATGGATTGAATATATACATCATTGTGGTACCCACAGATTTTACGTCCCCAACTCGTCCGTTACCATCTCGCTTTTCCAGGCGTATTTATTGCGTTACTTACACCTATCTCCAAACGTATGGAAAAAGTAATCATAGCCTATTTACCAGTATTTACTTAGGTAAATGGATAAACAAACACGCCCCAAAGAGTTCTCAGTCTTCTGGCATTGATGGAGGCAAGGGCTATTGTTTGCAGAGAGGGACAGGTGGAGCTGAAAGTTGGAGAGATCACAGTGTTTTCCCCTCAAATCATTTTATTTTGCTGTCACTGCTAGCTCTAAACCTAGGTAGTCGGATCCGATCTGACACATTTGGAAGTATTTGGGCCAGTCTCGTGTTAGCAATTTTGAATGGCTTGTTAGGAAGAACAAGGCAATAATGATGGATTTGTAAAAGAGAAGGTGATGATGATAGACCACCACCGAAGGAGCTGACAGATAATTATTCCAAATGTGTACATTCTATGCCTGCGCGATATCGAATTGGAGGACCATTTATTCTTACAATGCAGTTCCCCATCATCCATTTGTTGGAAATTCCTCGGTCTCTTCAAAATCGTTTGGGTGATGCCTCGTTTGCTTGCTGACCTTTTCGAGCTATAGCATGGAAACTTTAGAGACCAAGAGAGTTCTGCAGACATCAGCTTTGCTTGATGGGCTTTTGATTTGGCTTGAATATAATTATAAGACTGACTCTTAACATGTCGAGGAGCTCAATTTTTTTTGAAGGCATGTTGAAAATGACCGAATGAGTCAGGATCTTTCAATGTTCTTGCAAGAGCTCTTTCACACCAAGAATCTTACTTGATCAGCTGTTTTCACTTTGAATCTCATTCCCCCCTCCTGAAGGGTCTTTTTCACCTTTTGCATCTTTCCTAACTTTTGAATGTTCTTCTGCGCTTCTCTCTCTTCCTTGAAGTTCCTTGTGTTCATAGGTCAGCCCCATATTCTCAAGCAACGACCTTCGAAAGGGTGTTTTGCTCTTCCCTGACTCTCCACCTCCATTAACCAAGGAGATTCCAATTCCTTTCCATAATTCCCCCTCCCCTCCCACATACACGCACAAGACCTCTCTCTCTCTCTCTCTCTCTCTCTCTCTCTCTCTCTCTCTCTCTCTCTCTCTCTATCTATAACAGTAAAGATGTATATTATATTAAGAACTAATAATACAGAAGCTTACAAAGATCCCTGGATCTGGTTAAAACTCTTATCCTATCAGGAAAAAAGCCTCTCTCTTCCCCTTTACTCTTTTGCATCTCACTCCACTTAATGAGATGATGTTTAAGCTAGTCTGTTCCCTCCCAAAGGGAGTCCCTCTGCCATGCCTTGTCTCTGTGCCATGCCCAACAGAATTCATAGTAGAATTGGACACTAGGATTCTGATTGAGCTATGAAATCAGTTAATTTAAAGACATTGAACTGTTTGGAGCAGAAAATTAGCTAGAGATCTTCTTGGTCTTTAAGGCTTGGTTTTTGCAAGGATTAAAATTGGCTTCCCCTGTATCACATCATCTGACCCTGCAAATACAGATTTTTTTTCTGATACGAGTTTGCATCAGATGATGATTACTTCTTTTTTTTGTTTTATCAAACATTTTATTGTACAGATATAAATTCAACATCTTATCTAGAATGTTAGTTCTGAAAAAGCCTGAATTCAATTTTGGAAATGAATTCCCTTTTCTGGAGATTTTGACAGGGATTTGTTGATTACTTAAGAGAATGTTTCTTCTGATAGCCAATGACTATCTTTTTTGTACTTTATATTTTTCGGCATTTTGATACCACGTAGCTCATGCTCAGCTGGTTCAGGCATAGAGATACTTATGTCACGAGCTGCAGGTTGTTCGACTGATATACACGAACTCTGGGCTAGCAGTTTTAGCGCTTGCTTCCAATGCTGTCCATAAGCTGTGGAAATGGCAGCGAACTGATAGGAATCCATCTGGGAAGGTTTGCTTTCATCATATCTACATTTCAAGAGTTTTTTTTTCTAGAATATGCGATTTATGATTGCTCTTTCCCCTGTTCTTTTCAGTCCACTGCATCTGTCATTCCTCAGTTGTGGCAACCTCCCAGTGGAACTCCTATGACTAATGACACAAGTGAAACCAACTCTGGCGAAGATTCAGCTGCATGTATTGCTTTATCCAAGAATGATTCGTATGTCATGTCTGCTTCTGGTGGAAAGGTTTCTTTGTTCAACATGATGACATTTAAGGTACATAATGGTTCCAACCCACTTCTTAGCAATGCGATTATTTTTAATTGAGATTTTGAAATTAATGGAATGAAACCTGTAACTTTCAGGTCATGACAACTTTCATGTCACCACCTCCTGCGGCAACCTTTCTAGCATTCCACCCACAAGATAATAATATCATTGCCATAGGGATGGAAGATTCTACTATTCAAATTTACAATGTCCGGATCGATGAGGTAACAACTTTGGTTTTCATATCTTAAATGCCATAATTTTACAAGGAACCCCTTCAGAAAGAAAAAAGTATAAAGCAAGGATATGGTACCTATACTTCCTGGTATTTGATGCATGTGCAGTTTTTTCAAGATCTCTTGTGCTTTCCCACATTGTTCGACCAACATTTAGCAAGAACATTTCTCACATTTACCAAATAGAAGCCACAAATCGTTTCCTTTTTATTAGGTTCTGGAATCTTTGATTTTCTATATTTGTATTTTCATCAGATCTAATAGTAATCACTTAAAGTCAATAAATCATGACCTGTGGAAGTGTAAGGGTGGGGGTCATGGATGGTTGGCCATGGAAAACCAATGGTAGAAGAGTTGGAACTTGGAACTATTCTTTATTTTTTCTACATGTGATGATTTCACATTTATGATTGCCTCTGGTTGTCTATTTGGATTGTCCGCCTTAATGTTCGACTTCTGGTAATTCCATGTCAAAAGGTTAAGATCAAGCTTAAGGGCCACCAGAAGAGAATCACAGGCCTTGCATTCTCCCAGTCTTTGAATGTGCTGGTTTCTTCAGGAGCTGATGCACATGTAAGTAAAATGCAATGAATATGTTTCCATTATTTTTACTTGAAGGGAGTCACTATTTTCTCCTACTCTTATCTAATAAATGCGCACATCCATCCTACTTTTTTTTAGTACACTCAATACTCTTGTTTCTGACTTGGACTAAATTTCAGCTATGCGTGTGGAGCATCGATGGCTGGGAGAAGAAGAAATCAAGGTTTATACAAGCACCGGCTGGTCGCTCCTCTCCTCTAGTTGGGGAAACGAAAGTTCAGTTCCATAATGATCAAGTGCACCTGTTAGTGGTCCATGAAAGCCAAATTGCTGTCTACGATAGCAAACTCGAGTGCTTGCGTTTGGTGGGTTCTAACCTCTACAATTTTGAATGAAGTAGCTATATTTCTTCCATATGGAATCAATTTACTTCTGAGGAAACGTTCTACCTTTCTTATGGATCTCTCTGTGTTATGCAGTGGTCTCCGAGAGACGCTCTCTCGGCACCCATCTCAAGTGCTATCTACTCATGTGATGGTCTGCTGGTATACACTGGGTTCTGTGATGGTGCTGTTGGAGTCTTTGATGCAGACAGCTTGAGGCTCCGATGTCGGATAGCACCCTCTGCTTATATCCCACCTTCTGTTGCTAGGTATGGTATGCAAACTGAAATGTTTTCCTCGTTTTATTAGGTATGCTATGCAAACTGAAATGTTTTCTTCGTTTTATCAGTTAGACAACTGAAATGATGGTTAATGCTCACTGTTCTTTTAGATTTGCCACAATGCAAAAAGTGCACTATTTACGGAAACTTCATTTACAAATACGGCCTGCATTTAATGCATCGTGCATTTAATCCGGATGTTAAAATAGAGGAAAAGATTCTCATGTTTTTCCTTTCTTAGTCACCCTATTTTTTTCTGCGCATACTTGTTTCTTCCTTCTCATGATAGAGAGTAGTCCAAGGGGTATAGAAGTAGAAATAAAGGGTGCGTATGCATTAGAAATGAGGGGTTTACTTGACCAAAATAAGGATGTCGAGTCTATAAGTCACTCAAGACTTTCTGTAGATAAATTCTGATAAGATTAAAGCTGAAACTGATCTCATTTGCAATTTCGAATGTTGGTGTGAAACATGGATGACCCCCCCCCCCCCCCCCATGCCAATTTATTTTTGCATTCTGCTAACTGGAGTCTATAAGTCACTCAAGACTTTCTGTAGATAAATTCTGACAAGATTAAAGCTGAAACTGATCTCATTTGCAATTTCGAATGTTGGTGTGAAACATGGATGAACCCCCCCCCCCCCCCCCCCCCCCCCCTACCATGCCAATTTATTTTTGCATTCTGCTAACTGGAGTCTTAATTCGTTTTATTCTTTTCTTTTCTATTCTTTTTCTTTTTAACAAGCATTTTCTTCTTCGGGCATTGTCCTTCTTAATATAACTTGAATGGTCAGGACAAGGCTGTGATGATGATGAAGCTGATAAAATCTTTTGGACTGTGTTGGATTTTGCAGCAACAGCAATGCCTACCCGTTGGTGATTGCAGCTCACCCATCGGAGCCCAACCAGATTGCCCTGGGCATGAGTGATGGTGCAGTACATGTCATCGAACCATCAGACACAGAGCTAAAGTGGGGGGGCCCTCCCCCTCAAGAGAATGGGACACTTCCTTCTGTATCTTCAAACCCCTCTTTGAGTAACCAAGCATCAGAACCTCCTCCTAGGTGATTGTGACAGGAACCATGACTCCAGAAAGAAGCCCAAGTGACCGGCCCTCTCAAGCCTTGCAGAGGCGGTTGCCTTTTTCATCTGACGCCATGCAGGGGAGGGCCATCATATATGATAACAATAATAATGACAATATATGATACATATTACCCGTTGTAAAGTCTTTCTTTTTCTTTCTCCTTTCAGGGCAGGCTGAGATGAAATTTTCTGTGTATGACATCGCCTTCTGATATATGAAATGTTTTGCCTAGAGGGGTAAGAGGTGGTCCTCCCATTCTCTTTTCCTTCTATGCCTTCCCTCGTAGGGGTAAGTGCTGCACACACTTTTTATCTGCCCAAACTCTAATTCGATGATCAGCAACCTTTCTTACGAATTATCAACGTAAGATGTTGAAAATGGTTGTCAGTCTTCAAGGAATGTTGTCCTGCGCATTGTAACCCTTTAATTAGTGTCCTTCCGGTACAAGGTTTTGCTTGGAGCTGTACATGAGTCAAGCTTACTCAAAATACTCAGTCGATTCGGATCGGAAGTGAGTTTGGGCCGACTCTATAATCCTTAGGATAGGACTAAGGAGAACACAAAGTCATCCATACAGGTGGACTCCACATGCTCCACACGTGTGATGAATGAGGGGAAGAGGTCTCTCTCTTTGCAGGTAAAATTTGAGGATGGGGATGTTTAAGGCTTATTAAGGAGTTAGGAAAATTCAATTATGATATTCCATACCATAAAATCTTTTATCATACCGTCTTACATTATAGTCAGAGATCCTGCATTAATTATGTTCTCCAAATTTGATCCAATTCCTCCATTGTCATGGCCATCTACCATTCATCGTGGAACCTAGATCTAAACCATCAAATTTTCATTAATTGTGATTAAAATCTTTTTAGTGGTTAATAAAAATGTGAAACCTTTTAAGTACTGGGTCTAGGTGAAAAAATCACTTGATGAATATCTAATTTTAAGATCCAAGCTACAAATTCCTAACTAGTGGATCCCTTGTTCGACATGACTTCAGACGTACCCAACCTATACCACTTTTTGTTAGCCACAAAAATATAATTAAGTGAGCAGAAGTCAATGTAATCAAGATCTTAAAATCACAAATGATGGGCTTTTTGGTCTATTGACTTGTAATCTAATCTAAGGATTAATTAGATTTGTACATTCTTAACTCAATCATAAATCAAGAATGATTGGCTTTTTGGTCTATTGACTTGAACTCAATTTATCAATACTATATAATATGTCCAAAACAAAGAACCTATTCCCATGGCTTTATGTGAGGTAGGGCAAAGACACCTTCCATTGTTGCCGAAAAGTGGTCAACATATGAGGTGGCGAAATCTCCACCTTAGATGGATGAATGCTACCGATCTCTGACGGATGTACGGACTCTATTGAGACTTGGAGCCTCACGGGTCTAGTAGAGCATTGAAACAACCAATAAGGGAGGCCGGGGTCCAGCTGTTAGCCCTTCGATGCTTAAGTCAGATGAGTTTAGGAAATCAGAAGCAAGTTGCTAGACTGTGTATTGCGTACCTTAGGCTATGGGTGCCTGTCTCTATTTATAAGACTTCCGAATTACTGCAGAAGGCCATAATTGTTGCTACATTCATGGGCGCCACACCCGTTGGGAATGATGCAATTATCGAAGGCAGTGGATCACGCCTATTCTGTTGAGAGACGTGTTCCGTCTTCTCCAAACCCATCACTGGACTTCTACTCCTCTTTAGGGTGATTGCAGCTTAGGTCGGCATTGTAGTAATATATGCCGAGGCCGAGCTCCCTACTTGTCGGCCGTGTCAATAGAACAATCTGATCTTGGTTGTTTTAACATATTCAAAATGACTTTTGTAAAAGCTAAAGAGTCGTCACGTTGGTTCTGGTCCTCGGCTCTCTTTCTGTCATGGTCGTATGTCATGTGGGGTGTCAGAGTGTGGGCTAGAGGGCCTATACCCGAGCCTGTGGGTCTTTCTCACCGAACAGGTCTAGCTCATATTTACCCCCAACACTTTCCTTAGTCAATGGCCAATGTGTTTACTAGGTGGTTGCTCAAGTAGCCCTTTCCACATTGTGCCAACTTTCACTCTCGTCCAAGTTTCAAAAGTTGTCCCTTTCGTGACTTGAACAAGACATGGTGTGGGCTCTTATGCTAATTGTTAAGAACCTTGCTAATACGTCAAAAGCCTTATGATTGATGGAACATGTAAGATTAGGCTATTAAACCATTGTGATCATAACAACAATGGTTTCCTTTCCTGACTCGACCTAACCCTACTTGTTTGGGTCAGAGTTGAGTCATCATTTGCTCAAGTGGGGATTGTCAAATCCAGGCTTGTTTATTTGTCAGTACGAGTCCAACATGTAGATGAAAATAGGGTTGCAACTCATGTGGGTCGAGTCACATTGGCTTTGGGTTATGTTGTTATGGATTTCTAAACAACAAATGAGGTGGACAAGAAGCCACCTAGATCTAATATGCTGAGATGATCCTTCGCTGATGATCCAATTAGATCTAGAAAGCTTGTTCTTGCACAGCATCGAGAGAGGCTAAGAGGGTGGTCGGGGACCGGCCGTTAGTTCTTTGATGCATAAGTCAGATGGGTATTAGTAAGGAATGCAAGATAGCTTTTTGACGGATTGTATTGCGTACTTCAAAGGGAGGTGGAGCCCTCATTTTATAGTAATTGGAGGAGTAATCGTGGGCCATTGGTGTGGCAATGATCGTGGTTGTAGTTGCGAGAGAGATTTCCATTGAGGGCCATGATTCCCGGGGGCGTGGTTTGCTCCCATAACAGCTAGTGACGTCCGTTCCTCTTAGTCACGTCCCTGGTCTTTCGCCTGTGGTTATCTTGGTGATGATTCAGGTCAATGGTCACTGGAGAGAGGGATTGAGGCTGACTTGATGATCAGGTCAATTGAGATGTTAAAAGAGCTAACCTGAGTTTGCTACCGCTGAGGCCAACCCTTCAGGTTGGCTCGACCAGAGGAGTCCTGTGACTATAAAAACTCCCCTCCTTAGTTATTTTTTGCATTTCTTGAAACCTCTTTTGTTCTCTGATTGCCTTTCCAGAGCCCTCTGTTCTAGCATATCTAATACGTTTCTTGTATCTGCTTCTTCATTTTTCTTCCCTTTCTGCTTTGCAAATGTTCGAGTCCTCAAATTCCGACGCAATTCCTAGGGTAGGATGTGATAACCAAAAGACTTTTGTTCCTTCCTTGGACTCGCGGTGGGCAGATCAACTCGCGAAGTCCAGTTCCCCGAACCCAATCTGTAGATCTAGGATTGACAATGGTGTCACTACCTTCGGAGTTAGCCCCTGAGAGAGGGGAGGGGATTTCTGGACAATAGATGAGGTGGACAAGAAGCCACCTAGATTTGATATGTCGAGATGATCCTTCGCTGATGATCCGATTAGATCTGGAAAGCTTGTTCCTGCACAACACCTAAAGAGGCTAGGAGGGTGGCCGGGGACCGGTCGTTAGTCCTTCGATGCCTAAGTCAGATGTGTATGAGTAAGGAATGCAAGATAGCTCTTCAGCGGATTGTATTACGTACCTTCAAATGGAGATGGAGCCCTCGTTTCATAGCAATCAGATAAGTAATCGTAGGCCACTAGCGTGGCCATAATCGTGGCTATAGTGGCGGGAGAGATTCCCATCGAGGGGCATGATTTTCGATGATGTAGATTGCGCCTATAATGGCTAGGGACGTCCGTTCCTCTTGGTCACATCCCTGGTCTTTCGCCCGCCGTTATCTCGGCGATGATTCAGGTCGGTGGTCGTTGGAGAGCGGGACCAAGGCTGACCTAATCAGGTCAACTGAGATGTCAAAAAAGTTGACCTAAGTCTGCTGCTGCTGAGGCCGATCATTCAGGTTGGCTCGGCTATGTACCTCATGTCTCTTCTTTATAGAGGGTGGTCAGCGCAAATAGCCGAGCTAATGAATGGACCTGGGCCCATGAGTTGCTCTCCTTATTAGCTCAACTCAAGTTATCCCCGTAGTAGGTTATGTTGAGGGTCAACCCAAGCCCAATCCAATCCCAAGCGGACTCAACTGGCAGCCTGGCAGACCTGAATTTCAACCGAGGCCCTCAACCTGAAAATAAATTATACTTCTGAAGTAAATAAATGCGGTTATTCCCAACCCAACCTAACCTGACTTGAGTTCAATCCGAGCCCAAATGAAATTCAAATGGCAATTTACCAATTTCCAACACAAGGCAACCCAACCCGAGGACATTGACAACCCAACCCAACTTGACCTGAACCCGGGTTGAGTCAATAGGGTTCCGGTCCACCCGAACTCCAAGTTGTAGCCCTAGGTGCAAAGGTTAAAACCCAAGCCCGGGTTTTTAGAGGAATGTGGCTCCTCAACAGTCTTGTGATCCTTTTCGCAAGGTCAGCAATAAGTGGCAGTCATTCATCCAGGCCGTTGATCTAGGAGGTCACCACGTGTAAGTGTTAGATTTGCGAACGAATGGTCCTGATCGGGGCAGTAGGGGCCAATGGAAGGGTCTAGTTCAATGATTTGGTGATCCACTTGTAAAATGAGGTGGACCGAATCACCACTTCACATCTCTATCGGAAAGCCTTGCCATCTAGCCATCATGCGGTGGATGTGTATGGGGTTATCCCTGTGGATGGCCCACCATGTCTACAAAATGGATCACTTTTCTATGTTAATCTTGTAGTTGGGATTAAATGATGTTTGCAAACAAGGCTAAGAAGACCATATGTGCCACTTGGAGGCGGATTGCCTTGAGACCAGACCTGACTCTATGGGGGCCATCATGATGTATTTGTTTTATCCATGCCTTCCATCCATTTTGCCAGCTCATTTAAGGGTATGACCCAACGATATGAGGGAGATCCAAAGCTCAAGATCATGCCACAGGAAATATAGAAATAGAGGGGTTGAACTTCTACCATTGAAAACTTCTTGGAGAGTACGAAAGTTTTGAATCAAGCTTAACCTAATGAATAGGTGGAATGGGATATAAACATGATGATTGCCCTTACGAAGATTTCAACGGTTGGCGTCATTATCCTCACTGTTCCTGTGGTGTGGTACATTTGAGCTCTGGATGAGCTTTCTATCCGCCTCATTTTTGGGCTCATGCTCTAAAATGGTGGATGGATAAAACACATACATCATGGTGGGCCCCACAGAATTGGGTCACCAAGTATGTCCTTAGTGATGATTTTTAGAATCGTTTCTTATCGTGGTCTTTCAAAGCAGATGGAGGGAGTGGATTTGTACATGGACATCATTATGGACCCCACACATCCTCAGGCACAGGGATATCTGTGTGCCCGGGGTAACAGGCAATCTGCTCCGGACGCGGATTTCCTGAGATAGCCTTTCCAGAAGGTTCCAGCGCTGGGAACCTAGGTGGGGTCCACCGTGATGTTTGTGAGAAATCCATCCCGTCCATCCGTTTTTTCAGCTCATTTTAGGACGTTAGAACAAAAATGAGCGAGATCCAAGAATCAAGTGGACCGCACTAAAGGAAAAGGTGGGCAGGAAAATTCCTACCGTTGAAACCTCCCTGGGTCTACAGTGATGTTTATACGCCATCGATACTGTTCATAACGTCATTCCTACATGGATGAACCGAAAACACAAATATTGGCCTCATTCAAATTTCTGTGGCCCCACTAATATTTCAACTGTGGACGTTTAATCTCACGTTTTCGGCCCACTTGAGTCTTGGATCCAGTTCGTTTTTTGGTTACAAGTACTAAAATGAGCTCAAAAAACGGATGGACTGTGTGGATGTAGTCACATACATCACAGTGGGCCCCACTGTCAAGGGGGTCCCACCCACCTGGGTGGATCCGGGGTCTCACCTAATCCGCTCCCCCCAAAAAGGTTATGTGGCAGTGGCCCACCAGTTAAAAACGTTTCGCTGGCGCGGATTAGGTGAGTTAGCAGCCCTGTGGGTCAGTCCCTAAACATAGTGCCACCTGTATGTATGTGCTGTATATATATATAATTTCTATGCAGTTTTAGTTTAAGCCTTTTGCCAGCTCATTTTTAAGGCATGGCAAAAAAGAAGCATATTCAAAGTTTTGGATCAAGATGATATTTGTTTTTTCCCTTCATTCTGTTTGTGTGACTTGTCAACAGGTTAAGATTACAAATGAACATTAACATGTGTGACCTTGTTAACAGGTTAAGATTACAAATGAGCATTACAGTCTACTCTGGAAACTTTAATAGTAAGCATTCAATGACCATTGTTTCCTATGGTGTGGTCCACCTGATATTTGTATCTGCTTCATCTCTGGGCCATTGCCCTAAAATGAGATGGTAAAACGAATGGATGGCGTGGATATACGACGCATACATCGACGTGTGCCTCACGGTCAGGTTCTCACCCGCTAAGCTGTTACGCCTGACTCGCCAAATCCGCGCCCGCGGCTGCGGGACCAATGAGAAAGTCGCTGTTTATGGGGAGCAGATTAGGTACGGCCCCGGCCTCACCCAAGACCGTGCTGCCCTTACCGTGGGGCCGACCTTGATGTATGTATTCTATATCCATGCCGTCCATCTGTTTCTAAAGATCATTTTAGGAACCAAACAAAAAATGAAATATATATAAATTTCTTAGAGACCTTAACATAGGAAAGAGTGGTAATTGACTATCAAATAATTCTTGTGGGCAACAAAAGTCTTTTTTCTCAAGCTGATATTTATTTTTTTCCATTAATCCATATTTCTTTTTTACTTTATCAACAGGTTTGATGGAAAATAAACATTAGGGAAACATTATGGTAGGCCTTGGGAAGCTTTTAATGGTGTTGCATCAATCACCACTGTTTTCTACACTATAGTCCAATGGAGAGTTGGATCTGTTTCATTTTTGGGACCTTACAATGAAATTATCTGAAAAAATGGATGGACGGAGTGGATATAGAATACATACATCAAGGTGGGCCCCACTGTAAGGGCCGCACCTATTCCGCTCCCTAAATATTCGGTCCTGGCATTTTGAAGTTAGCACCCGCAATCAAAATTCAAATTGCCAACGGTCATATTTTTCAAACTTATGGCAACGTCTCTTTTTTCTCTCTCTATATACGCGTGGGCATTGCCTCGTTATTCGCATCACCAAAATCTCGTCTCTCTCAATCAAATACGATTTTCTAACTGTCCGGCTCTCTCTCTCTCACACACAAAGAAACTACAATTTTCCAACTCTCCAGCACCAAAATCTCCATTCTTCCGGCATGGATTTCCAAAGCCTCCCAAGGAAAGATCTCCAGATCCTCTGCAAGAAGAACAACATCAGGGCAAACATGACCAATGCTGCCATGGCTGATGCGCTCCAAGCTCTCAACACCGTAAGCATTTTTTTGGTTTTATATCTTTTAATCCCATTTCCGTTGTTTTCGGTTTCTTCTTTGTGTTTCTTTAACCTCGTCTTCTTTATTTTAAATTTATCAGATCGAAGGAATTGAAGATATTCAACAACTGACCATGCCCAAAACTGCTCCTGTTCTTCCTGAATCGCCAAAGAGAACAGCTGTAAGATCGACGGATCTTCCGCGTACCTGCGGTAGAACATCAAATCGGAGAAAACCCATTAAAGATTTGGCCAATCCAATAGAAGATGGACCAAAATATCTGGTAGAGAGCCCGATTCGGTCTCCTCCACGGACTCGCCGTGGAACGGCTGCAAAGGCTTCGACAGCACGGAGAAGAACCGTCAAAGAAGAGGAGCATGTTGATTTGCCGGAGATACTGGCAGAAAATAACAGATCGGAAATGCCCAAAACACCGACGGCACGCAACGGCCGGAAGAGGGCAACGGCTGCCAGTTCAGTTCGGTGGGACAATGAAACCCACATCAGGGAAGAAAAGGAGAATGAAAATCGGAAAGCTGTTGGTTTAAGAACTTACAGCACGAGACGTTCTTCAAGGTTGTCTGAGAAGATAATGCAAGAAGAAGCCCCATCAACTCGGAAGAGCAGAGGGAGGAAAGCAGCCGTCAAGATCGCATCATTATCGGTAGAATCTGAAGATTCTGAGAAGGAATCGAAAGAGGGTTTTGAGAAATCTGATGTTCAAGAGGAAGAGCAAGGTATGTAATTCATTCATTTCTTGGAATTCCCCTTTACCTGACATATCAAACAATAATTTTCTATTGAAAACCTAGGTATGTGCCAGATCTGGACCATTCATCAGGTGGGCCATCGCAGTGCATTAGCAGTGGCCCAAAAACCAGGCCTCTCTGGTTATCTCGGTGGTGCCAGATCTGGACCATTCATGAGTTGGACCATCCCAGTATATTTGCAGTTGCAGCAGCCCAAAAATCAGGCCTCTGGTCATCTGGCTGCCAAATCTTGACCATTCATCAGGTGGGCCATCCAACTGTATTTGCAATAGCCTGAAAATCAGGCCTGTCTGGTCATCTGATGGAGCACACGTGCACATTGATTTGAACGCATGCACGCCACCTGATTTTGGCCATAAATGGTGAGGCCCGCCTGATGAACCATCCGCATCTCGCACACATTTGCCATGTTGGCTCAACAAAAACCTTGTCATCTCCCTTCTGATAATAATAATAATAATCATCGCGCAGAAGCATCATCTTGACCATTCATCAGTTGGGCCATCCCTCTGTATTTGCAGTAGCATGAAAATCAGGCCTGTCTGGTCACCTGGTGCGCACACGTGCACATGGATTTGAATGCGTATGTGCCACCTGATTTTGGCCGTTACTGTTGAGGCCCCGCCTGATGAACCATCCATATCTCGCACACATTTGCCATATTGGCTCTCAACAAAAACCTTTCCAAATCTCTTCTGATAATGAATCATTCACAGGAGCATTGATATCTTGACCATTCATCCATCAGGTTGGGCCATCCCACTGTTTGGCCATTAATGGTGAGGCCCCGCCTGATGAACCATCCGCATCTCGCACACATTTGCCACAATATTGGCTCAACAAAAACCTTTGCAGATCTCTTCTTATGATGATCATTCGCAGACCATTAATATTTTGGCCATTCATCAGGTGGGCCATCCCATCGTATTTGAATGGAAGCAGATTGATGGACCGGGCTGGCTCTACGGGCTTTCGGACCCGGCCCGCCTTGGGCCGGGTTTGGACTAGAGTATTAGGCCCGTCGGTCGGGTTCAGGCTTAAAGCATAAGCCCGTTTTTCAAACGGGCCAAACCTGGACTAGGTTGTTCAAAACCCGTCTGCCCGGCCCAACCCGAATATTTTCTTTTTAAATTAAAATATTTCCCCACCTTTCAAATTTTAGATTTTACACAATTTTTTTCCAAAAATTCACCTCTCTTAAAATTCCTTTTATTCTGTTGGTGAATTTTTTTTCACGTGTGGAAAAGAATGGGAGTAAAGGATAATTTCTCTTTCACAGATAGGGTCTGGTTCCGGCCGCACCTTGCATTTCTATCTCGTGCTAGGATTGGGCTAGACTATTGTAGCCCGGGCTTGGGTGGGTTTGAGAATAGGTTAAGAGAGGTGGGTTGGGCTTGGGCAGATCTTGGCCCGACCCTAACCCAGCCCATTGACACCCCCAACGCTGAGTAGACTCTGTAGGGTCCACTTTGATTTATGTACTTTTTCCACTCCATTCATCCATTTTACCAGGTAATTTTAGGACTTTGAGGTTAAAAAATGAAGTACATCCAAAGCTCAAGTGGACCACACCATGTGAAACGGTGTGAATTGAACATCTATGTTAAAAAATTACCGGGGCCATGGAAATTTTGGATCATGAAAGGTTTCAATGGTAGAAATCACTATTTCCACTTTTTCCTGTGGTGTGGTCCGCTTGAACTTTGGATGTCCTTCAATTTTGGGCTCAACCCTAAAACGAGCAAGAAAAACGGATAAATGACATACAATCACGGTGGCACAGCAGAGTTGACTCAGTACGATAAAAGCGTACACTGAGGTAACTCAGTGTAGGCAATCCGATTTCTATCTGCCGTAGCCTGAAAATCACCATTTATGCATATGCGCCACCTGATTTTGTCCATTAATGGTGACGCCACGCCTAATGTATTGGCTCATAACAAAAAAGCATTTGCAAATCTCTTCTAATAATGAGCGTTTCACAAGAGCATTGAGCATTGATATCTTGACCATTCATCAGGTGGGCCATCACACTGTTTTTTTTTTTTTTTTGTTTTTTGAACACGACCCGGCCCTTTGCAAATCTCTGATAATGATCATTGTGCAGGAGCATCAATCAAGCATGTCAGCGAGGTTCGTGATCAAGATCTGGCTTTGGAAGATGCGGCCATTGTTATTCCTGTGGAAGATGTTTCCGGTGGCAATCGAGCCACTGTTCTTGACTCTTCTCATCGGACGGAATCCTGTAATCTGGAAAGTGAAAAATACGTCGAAGAAGATTTACAACTGAGAGATGCAAGCACGCTTCTAAACCACGAAACAGAAATTGGAAGTGAAAAATCTGATGCACATCCGACTGAATCATTCGCTGCAGAGGATGATGCGGCCGCTGTTATTTCGGTGGTAGAGACTTCCGATGACAATCACGCAGCTGTTCTGGAATCCTCTCTTCCAACGGAATCCTGCAATCTGGAAAGTGAGACATTCAATGAAGAAGATTTAGAACCGAGAAAGACAGCAATTGAAAGTGAAGAGTCTGATGAAGATCCAACCGAATCATCCGTCACAGAGACAGCAATTGAAAGTGAGGAGTCTGATGAAGATCCAACCGAATCATCCGTCACAGAGACAGCAACTGAAAGTGAAGAGTCTGATGAAGATCCAACTGAATCATCCGTCACAGAGGATGATGCGGTCACCCCCGGTGGCAATCAAGCAGCTGCTCTGGAATCTTCTCCTCCAACGGAATCCTGCAATCTGGAAAGCGAAAAATGCGATCCAGATCCTCCAATGGATTCATCCGTTGTGGAGAATCAGACTCCGGAGTGCGAAGAAAGCGAGCAGGATTCAGATGCTGATCCAGGCGCGTATCTGGATCTTGCTCTGAATAATATTGCCGGTGCGCCTTCTGGCAAAGATCCGACTGAATCATCCGTTCTGGAGGATCAGACACCGGAGATTGAAGAAAGCGATACAGATACAGAAGCAGATGCAGTCGCAGATCTGGATCTTGATGTGAAAAATATCGCGAGTGGGTCGTTTGGCGAAGTTCCAGACGATATTGCGGTGGAAAGTACTGTTGAGAATCCAAAGCAGGAATGTGGAAAGTACGATCTGGACAGTGCAGATCGAGATTGGTGTCAGAAAGATGCGACCGATCAGGTCCCTGGAGATGGCGATGTGGAATCTTTGGTTTCACATCTCGTGGAGAATCAGGTCGTTCAGGTCCCTGGAGACGTCGATCTAGAATCTTTGGTTTCACTTCTCGTGGAGAATCTATCGCTGGAGTCTGGAAAATGCAATCCAGATTCAGATGCAGAACGTGAAAAATCCACTGGAAACATCACTGAAAATCAGATTTTAGAGTCTGAAATTTGTGATTCAGATGCAGATCAGGATATGGGTTTGAAAGCTTCTTCTGATACAGAGATTTCAGTGGAAGAATCTGGCAATGGTATGACAGATCCCTCATCGCCATCAGAAAATCTGAATCTGGAGTATGAGAATTGCGATCCGGATGCTGATGCAGCTTCTTCTGATACAGAGATTTCAGTGGAAGAATCTGGCAATGGTATGACAGATCGCTGGTCGCCATCAGAAAATCTGAATCTGGAGTATGAGAATTGCAATCCGGATGCTGATGCAGCTTCTTCTGATACAGAGATTTCGGTGGAAGAATCTGGCAGTGGTATGACAGATCGCTGGTTGCCATCAGAAAATCTGAATCTGGAGCATGAGAATTGCCGATCCGGATGCTGATGCAGGTCTTCATCTGGGTGTGGAAAATGCCACGTACTTATTTTCAGATGAAATTCCTCTCAAGAATCTGACCGAAGGCGTCATTTCCGGCACAGATACGATGGCTGCCGATCAGATTCCGAACTCTGAAAACTTCAATGCGGTTACCGATCGAGATACCAAACTAAAGAGCATTATCATATCCACCATAGAAAATCTAGTGGCGGAAGGCCCCTGCCACTGTTTCGGATCAAGATCCACACGAAATTCCCGACATTTCAACTACTGAAGAGTCAACTGATGGTCCAGATCACCCGTTTTCAGAAAATCCAAAACACAGCTCCAATGCCATACCAGATTCGCATGAGAATCCCAAGATTCCGGCTATTGAGATCGACAGACAGCTTCCGACCAGTTATCGTGGTGTGAGTCAGACTCCGATGAGTTTGAGGTCTAACAGAGCCGATGCATCAGATTCTGGAAAAATGTCGGGAAATAAGTCTCTGAGGCAGAGCCTGTCGAATAAGAAATGGACCCCGATCAAGAGCAAGATTTTGGAGAATGCTGACAAGGAGAATTCTGAAAAAATGTCGGGAAATAAGAGTAATCAGTCTCTGAGGCAGAGCCTCTCAAATAAGAAATGGACGCCAATCAAGAGCAAGATTCTGCAGGATGCTGACAAGGAGAATAACAATGCAGGCGCGGACAGCGGAAAAGGGAAGCTAAAGGAGTTCGGGAGCTTGAAGAAGGTGAAGGCTGTTGTGGTTGAAGACTCTAAGGGCGAGGACAGCAGACAGAAGTCATTAAAGAAGAAGAGCTTGAGGCGGCTGAAGTTTATGTATAAAGAAAAGATCAGTGGAAATGCCAACAATGAGGTATCGTTATTGTTCTGTTGTTTTAGTAGTTAAAGGTCGTAGAACATCCATAGCGAACATCTACTGTGGATTAATGTTATCAAACGATTGCGGGAAGTGCGGCCCCACTTTGATGCCACTAACCTCTCCTGGCAGAGAGGCTGGGGGATCCAGTTCCGGCAACTGTTTGATAAAGAGATCCACCACTACGGAGATGATCCTTTGATATTGTTCTGTTGATGGCAGTCAAGAATTTTAGTGTTCGTTAAAATCTGGGTCAGAGCAATGCTCCGGCCTGAGACGCCTGTAGCAGAAGTTTGCTGTGGGTGATTCTTATTAAGATGATGGTGATTCAGCGAATTTGATCCTGCCACCACAACACCCTGTTAAGGTGAAGGTGAAGGTGAAGGTGGAATCAAATGGGCCCCAATCAATAGGTTTCACACCATAGATGCAAGGATTACAGAGTATTTAATGTTTTTTTTTTTTTTTACTTGCAGTGTATGCAGTTGTTGGAGAAGAGATCTGCTCTACAGACGCTGAGTGAGAACCGTTTGTCGGGCAATGTAGACACTTGAACGGTGATGGTTTCTGATGCTGAGGATAATTTCGCAAGAGAGATGCTCTGTTTCTTTTCATCGAATTTTAGTACCCTATGCAGGGGTTGAAACCATGGTTTCACCCAAAGTTGTCTTTCTCTTGTGTGCTTACTGTTTAGAGGGCGTTTTCTCTATTTCTCTTAGAGAGTTGGTCTCTTTTGCTTAGCAAATTTTTGAAATATAAATGTGTTTGCATTGGGATTATAAAAGCAAGGCGAACTGTTCTGGTTTTTTTTATATCACATTTTGATAATCCAATAGCGAAGCTGCTTCTTAAACGTGGGATGATCATGTGGGTGGACTTCTTGTTCTTCTTAGAGTGGGTCATTCCTTGCTGATTTTCAAATTTTCCAGTGTGGTCCACAGACACAATGTTTCTAAAGACCCTGATTTTCTGCAATCGTTTGATGAGTAAGTGGTCCACGTTCAATCTATTTATATTTGCTTGGGATTCAAGACACACAGCCAACCTTCAGGTCACTAATTGGGCCCTGTTCTGACCGGACTGCCAACGCGGTTTTAAAATATTTGTACAAACAGGTTTTCAGTTCTGACAGTTGAGGGGGTCCATCATTGGTAATCCAGATTATTTCAACCTATGATCATCTGGCCTGATAGTTGTCCTTCTTAACCTGTCCATAGGGCAGTGCAAGCTGACTTTGGGTTCCTTAGGGAAAGCCCATTTTGGAGATGATACTGGGCTCATGGCAGTGCAAGCTGACTTTTGGGTTGCTTGGGGAAAGCCCATTTTGGAGATGGAACTGGGCTCATGGCAAAAAGAAGAGTTCTCTCTGGTGCCTTCATCCAATGGCTATGATGTGGTCCATTGAGAAAGGATGCAACAATAACAGGACATATTCAACAAAGAAATTTCATTAGATTTTCATCAGGGTGCGTTTGGTTGAACCAAATATCAACTCATTCCAATTTCGTGATATTTGGAGCAACCAAATGCAAGGGTGGATTCTGTGGCGACTGGATCCACTCTATCCAGCTGTCATGAGACCTCCCAAGGAAGATCCCAGAAATCATTCTGTTCCAATGCTACTGGGGAATTTAGGGGTTTCAGCCATGTTTTTTCAATTTTATTCCCGTGGTGCGGCCCACCTAGTGTTCAAGTGTCAATGAAAAAAGCTTGCATGACCACAAATAGCCTCCTCCTCGACCTTTTATGTCCGAAAGCTCTAATCTCGTCCAAACCAAGCCTAGCTACCCAATTGGTTAGACTCTTGATAATCAAGCCGAGCCAAACTCGAGCCCAGCCACTTTGCTCCTCGAGCCAAGCTGAGCTTGGCAAAGCTCTATTTGATTCAGCTCTGTGTACACCTTATAGTTTTAGCAATGTTTTTTCAACTTTACTCCCGCGGTGTGGGCCACCTAGAGTTCAAGTGTCAATGAAAAATGCTTGCATGACCACAAAGAACAACAGTCCAGTTCAAGTAAACAAGACCATTAGTCCCCGAGAGATTTTTTTTTTTTACGGGGCAGCAATCAACAAAATGGATTTGTACGGAAGACATAGCGGGCCACTTGTTATAATTGAAAGCAGTTGATGGGCCCACCTAATTTACTCACTGGTGGGCTGCCAAGTGGACGTAGGGTCTGTTTGGTTGCAGAATCAGATTCTAAAGAAAATCTAGATTCCATTGTTGGAATCCAAAATTGCAGAAACTAAAGTGGAAACCAGGTTTCATCCGGAATTTGCTGTTTGGTTGAAAATGGTGCAATTTCCAACCGTTGCTTGTGGCATGGCTCACTTGGGCTTCAGATCCACCTGAGAACTTTACCCTTGGCCTATTGTAGTTGTGCAAGACAGATGGCCAGGTTGGATGGCAAATAAACATTATAGTGGGCATAGGAAGTTTTGAAGTTTTTAATGGTGGACGTTCAATCAACAATGTTTTCCTGTGGTGTGGCCCACTTTTGATTTAGATCTGCCTCATTTTTTGTCCAATGCCCTTAATTGAGCTCTCAAAACTGATGGACCATGTGGATATAAAACACATACATTATAGATGTACAACGCATATATGGAGGTAGTGACGCTTACTTCCGCCTCTTTTTTTCCTTCCGTAGAAACGGTCGCCCACACTGTTTCCACTAATCCTGGTTCCAGTCCATCTAGGGAATCCTGTTTGACTGGAACTTACCACCAAACACACCAGTTAAAATAGGATTCTGCTGGAATCCAAATTTTAGGCTGGAAACGAATTTTCAGATGCCAACCAAACGGGCCCTTACATGACAGATGTAAGAAAATGGAATTTACACACGTCTTTTCAAGTAGGACCATTAGATATTTTCATTTTTAGCAATGAACCGTTGCGATGTACCTGCAAAATACCCCTCTACGGCTTGGATTTTAACAATGAACCGTTTCAAGAGCAGTTTTGTCATTTCGTACCGTCCGCACAGGCTCTCTTGAGTCTTGATCTCTCCATTCCTTGCGTCCTGTTACGCGCTAGTAAGACCATTTGATCCACTTGAAATAGATCTGCTTAGTGTTTGGTATTATGCCCACAAATGATTCGTTGAAGTGGATCAATGAAGTCGACATGATACACATCATTATCAGCATGAACTCCCATAGAGCCATAGGATTGGGGGAATATGGCAGAGCGGAGATGCACGCTATTTGCGTCTCAGTCTTTTACGGACGTGAATTCCTGACCCCATCAGCATGGTGTTCCTCTATACATTATAGGGGGCCCATTGTGTGATGTCCGCTAGAAATTCACATTGACATGCACCTTTCATTACATCTCTGAGAAAACCTTTGGTTAGAAAATAAAGCCAGAGTGGAGCATCATTTGCCGTGGCCTTGGATGTTCTTATGTACTTTGGTTCCTCATCTTAAGAGTGTCTTGAACTAAAAAGATTGTAATGACCTTGGTGTACATAAATGGTTGTCCCAATGATGTTGAGGGGATCACATCGAGGATAGATAGAAAATGACTATCTAACTCTTACCACGGGATGCTAAGATCCTTTGCACACTAGTACCAACATTAATGGAAAGGTGTGCGCGTGATTTGGGATATGATTATATGAAAAGCTAATCATGGGTTGTTTATGCTTGTAGCCTTGTGGGCTAAAAGAGAACTTTGCACCTATGCACAAATGTTGCTAATGGAAGTACATGTATAGGGCTTTTTTTTTAATGAAGGGGGTTGAAAGTTCAGGCATGTGAGAGTTAGCTTATGAGTGTTGGTGCATAAAGGTTACAAAGTATGGTTCCGACTAAGTCCTTATTTTGTATCTTCTCTCTTGTGCTTTCCGTCTCTTTTCTCCTAATGAATCGATGTGTCACTCTCTTTCTGAATGAGCATTTCTCTCTCTCTCTCTCTCTCTCTCTCTCTCTCTCTCTCTCTTTGAGAATTTCTGAACTCAGAAAATAAATTAATAGGAAAAATCGAAATATAGGACATGCTGAAGCACATGAAAACACGTTGTCCTTAAAGCGTAATTCGCCCCTACTCAAATTACTTTGAGTCTGCTGTTAGGTTGCAGGCGGATTGCTTCCAGGATTTGACGAGCCTTACGTAGTTTTGCGTTCAGCAAGAAAAGAAGAAACCACTATGGAACTTGGTGAATACAATCTGACAGAAATGAAAAAGAATGAGAGAAAAAGAGAGACGGTCTTCTTCTTGCAACGAGTAGACCACTTCTCTGGTCTTAGTGACTCGGTTTGTATGAACCAAACTATGAGGCTAATATCCTTAGAAGGTGCTGGTTCAGTCGAGATGGTTATGATTGTTGTTGTTGTAGTGAAATGAACCAGACTTGTCTAGTTTATATAGGCAAGGGTGGCTGACAGTTTTGGTCCAGAGTCATAATGGTACTAGCCGTTTTTTGGTTGTTGGGAGAAACTAGCCATTTCTGGCAGTTTATGATCGTTGTGCATGTGGGAGTTACACACCCGCATGTTGGCTGTTTAGACTCAGTGGCTAGCCATTTTTTGACTGTTGGGCTAGCCACATGCAGCTGTTACTGCTATGGTCTGGACTGTTACTGCATGAGCAGTTACACAAGTCCCTCTAAATAGCCCTGCAACTCTCTATAAAAAGTAAAGAGGTCTCTCTATTAGACCTCCTACCCACAACACCTCTTTTGTTCCGAATCCATCCATCTGACCTACTACCTAGTCTCTGTCGCACCAGTCTCGCTCGGATCAGCGAGGTCGCGACTAATCTGTGACACGATGTACACGTGCGAAGTGCCAAGTACGCTACTAGCGCCTCTACAGCCACACTGTCTCACACGCCCTACGCCCACACCCTCACACCGAGCACAAGACCGAGACCAAGACCGAAACCGAGCCCGTGCCCGTGAGCTTGGGCGATGTTTCAGTGCTTCGCACGAGAACACGCAAGCCACCATACTCCTCTCTCCCATCATAAATAAGTAAGGTGCACAACACCCTACTTATAAAGAAGCAAAATTGCCCTCTCCCATCAAATATGGGACAAAAACAAAAGAGGTTTTTTCTTATTTTCAGAAATAGTTTTTAACCAACATTATTTCAACAATCCCCCACTTGGTTGAAAAATAATTTTTCAAAAAAATGAAAAAACGGTATCTGTCAGAGTATAAACTGATCATAAACGTAAAGAAAAATATATTTCGATTTGAATCCTTCTTTACTGTAAGTATTTTAAAGACTTATCGAAAATTATTGGTAGCCGCACCTTTAAACCAGTTATTTTTTAATAACAGGACCGGAAGTACCACACACATACTTTCTTTGTATTGTTTGAGTTCCCACAATTCTTGCTCAGCACATTTAATGGCCTTGTGCTTATCCTGTTTCATGAACGATCCCGAGAAAAAACTCTTATTCTCATGAGAAGCGGCACCACCTCTACGTTCATATAGGTGAAGTTATTCCAGTGTTTCCGTTACTTTCAGACACTTGTCCTTAAGACTGGACTGCATTAAGAGTTTATAAGACTCAACCCTTTATCTGTAACAGCTAGCACTATAATCCTGAATTTAGTATTGAAACTTTTCATGTATCAATGACTTGTTTTTACCCATTGAACCCTTATATAGAGATTTTCTAACTTTAGGTTGGGTTTCCATCACTAGTGAAATCTTTTGAAAAGAGTTTCAACCTCATCCATTTGGATGTTGTCCTTACTACCTCTCTCGTTAGAGGTTTAGTAAAAAGATCAGCTAAGTTATTACCTGACTTTACGTAAGAAATTGCAATGATTTAATCTTGAATCAGTTGTCTTATATAGTCATGTCGCAGACTTATATGTCTGGATTTTCCATTACACGTGCCGCTGTAGGCTCTAGCTAATATAGCTTCATTATCGCAATGTAGTGAAACAGCCTGTATCGGCTTCTCATGGAAAGGAATTTCTAAAAGAAGATCTCGAAGTCACTCAGCCTCTTTACCTGTTGCAGTAAGGGTTATGAATTCGGACTCCATAGTTGAGTGAGTTATGCAAGTTTGTTTCTTAGATCCCCAAGATACAGCTGCACCTCCTAGGGTGAAAACTGGTTGTTATCCAACTATGTAGCTTAATGTTCTCTCAAGTGCAAGAGATCACAAGTAATAAACTCAATGAGTTCGAGGTCGAATCCACAATGAGTAAAAATATAAGTGTGCAAGAATCACTCTCAAATTAAAAAAAAAGAATAAAAAATCTAAAAGAAGTGATTAATCTAACTAATGATGAATTTGATTGGATCAATGTTTGAGTGGGTTTAATCAATAGAAATCAAAGCACCAAGGCATCAAAGGTCCACATGTGTTTCATACTTCATTAATGTGTACGATAAAGTATTACTCAAGTAGAATGGATCACTATGGTCCATCTAATAAGAAGATATTACAATTAGAACAAAAATTCACGTAAGAGATCAATGGATTAAAGATCTATCTCATCATGCATCATTAAGTTCATACTCTTAAGTGTTAGGGATTATAAGCATTAGAGATCCTTGAGATCGCTAATCAAATAAAGTGATATGTTAAAAATATCTCCAATCTAGGTTTTCATAAATCAAGTCTAGGATTAAACAATACTTATGCAAAGAGTTTACATGAGAATTAAAAACCCTATATTTGTTCCATGAAATTCATACAAAATGGATTTCTTTCATCATTCAGCACATAATCTATCACACACATCGACTCAACAATCCACACATGCTTTCCTTCTAGCCTTGGTTAAAAGGGTTTAGAACATAAACATAATTAAAGAGGAAAAACCAAAAGAAGAAGAAGAAGAAAACATAATTAAACTAAAAAAATCAATTTAAAACAAACCAACTTACGAGTTCTTAAATCGAATCCAAACAAACTTTAATATAAATTTGTAAATCTTCAATAAAAGAGAAAAAAATGTTCTATGAGAGAGAGGAGAGCTTGTTCTCTTCAAAATCGGATTGAAAAAGATGCCCTAAAACTCTTCACAATTATCTATTTATAGTTAAGTTCGGATTCAAGTAATAGTACTGATTTTGCTACACTTCGTGTGACTAAACTAGCGATCGGATTGCTCTTTGAAATTTTATATGGTGCTTCATCATCAAGTGAACCTCATAATAGATGAATTATATTGCCAATATCACATATAAAGTGGGCCCCACGATCAGATCAGCGGGCACCTCCCAGATTCACAATTTTAATACCTTCTGAACCAGCCATTCTTTTATCCTTCACTCCAATGTGTACAGAAATTGAAAGTGTCTCAAAATTAATACATTGGTAGAAATATATCTCCTCTACATGATAGAGGGTCTGGATTGACTTAAATCATTAAAAAAGTGTGGTGCACATACCTCGCAATTTGTACCGTTTTCTTATTCGCTTAGGCGAAATTTTTCAGAACACTTCGACTCGTTTTCGACGCTGCAATCAATCTACACATCCGATTGCCTGATTCTAGTTTAGTTTTGTAGAAAAATTGATTTTGTATCAGATGGATGGCTTGGATTCTTCATTTGAGTACTGATAGACCACGGGACTGAATTCCAAAGCTAAGTCATTGTTGAATGGACAATTTGTATTCATCGGGTCACTGTGATCAATCCAGAACTCTGATCGGCGTGAAACCAGTGTCATTTGTTAGATAATTTGACGATGTTCAAAGTATATAAAGAGTTTCTCAAATTGCATAAAAAAATGGTCCAAAAGTTAGACGCACAGTAGACAACGTGCGCTGCCGGTTTTGAATTAAAAGCCACATGTAATGCACATCACCTTCAATCCATCGATCCAAGCCGTCTAACCTCAATCCAATCTTATAGAAAGTGTCTTTAGCCCTTCTCTTATCATCCCAAACCTTCCTAGACATAAGTGGCCCGCTAATAACCTATAAAACATGAAAAATCACTATGTAAGCATAGTTTACAAGTTATAAAGCGATTCAATCATTAAATAAGTTTCGTATAATAAATCTAAGTATTTTGCTTGACTTCTAGCCTAGTAATGATCGGAATGGGGCCTAAATATGTAATATTTATGGTCACATCAAAAACTCATCCAGTAGTGGACTTGTTGTCCCCTACACTCGATATCCAACTTGCATCAGTATATCCTTTCAGTACAGCTGAAAATTCTGAGTAGAATAACCCTAAATTCTTAGTTACTTTTAAATAACCAAGTACTCTTCTTATTGCCTTCCAGTGTTCCACATTGAGATTACTAGTAAACCTACTTAGTTTACTCAC
This sequence comes from Liriodendron chinense, assembly GCA_003013855.2. Lineage (NCBI taxonomy): Eukaryota > Viridiplantae > Streptophyta > Magnoliopsida > Magnoliales > Magnoliaceae > Liriodendron > Liriodendron chinense. The sequence continues at coordinate 2,755,247 of PVNU02000637.1, read as the reverse complement.
ATCATATGCGATGTCTAGTCTAGTGCATTGCATTGCATATATTAGACTTCTAATAATACTAGCATACTCTAATTGTGCAACTGTTCTTCCGGTATTTTTATTTAACTTGATACTTGGATCGAATGGGGTTTTCGCTTCTTTAATATTCAAGTGTTTAAACTTGTTTATTATTTTTTCAATATAATGCAATTGACACAGAGTATAACCCCCACTATGAGTTTTTACTTTAATACCTAGAATAATATCAACTTGTCGAAGATCCTTTATTTTAAATACTGGAAGACATAAACTTCTTTGTTTCGGTTACTCATTCCATTTTATTATTTATTATTAACATGTCATCAACATATAAACAAATAACAATTATATAGTTACTACTTGTTTTAGAACATATGCATTTGTCTACTACATTATGCATGAAATTATGAGATAATATTTTAGAATCAAACTTCTCATGTCACTGTTTAGATGCTTGTTTTAGTCCATACAATGATTTAATTAGTTTATAGACTTTTTTCTCATTTCCTGGCAGAACGAACCATTCAGGTTGTTCCATGTATACATCCTCGTCGAGGTCTCCATTCAGGAAAGCAGTCTTCACATCCATCTAATGAATATATAGGTGATGTATGGATGTTAAAGCAAACATAATTCTAATAAATGTTATTCTCGCCATAGGTGAATATGTATCAAAATAATCTATTCATTCTTTTTGTCTGGATCCTTTAGCTAGTAGTCTAGCTTTAAAAGTTTGAATAGTTTTATCAGTGCGATATTTCTTTCTAAATACTCACTTACACCCTATGGGTTTAGAAGCTGGAGGTAGATCCACCAGTTCTCAGGTTTGGTTTGACAAGATTGAGTCCATCTCATCATTGATGACTTCTTTCCAAAAAACTGAATCTCTAGAAGTTACAGGTTCTCTATAGGTTATTGGATCATCTTCTATAGTCATAATTATATGCATCTTTTGAATGACATTCTCTCTATCTCCTTCAACGAGATGAAAAGAGATACGCTGAGAGTCTATCTGTTCAGAATCAAGATTCTTTTCTAATCTAACCCTTTGACTCCTACGTGGTTCGATTGGAGTTTCAACTTCTTGTTGAGCTCTACCATAAGTTTCTCCTTTGGAGTTTAGATTTCATTATCATTTGACTCTAAGGACAGTGAATTTTCAAAAAACTCAACATCTCTAGACTCTATGATGGTGTTAGACTCTGAGTCTAGGAGTCTATAGGCTTTGCTATTTTTTGCATGCCCTACAAAGGCGCACTTGATAACTCTGGATCCTAATTTAGTTCTTTTGGGATCAGGCTTTCTACAATATGCGAGACACCTCCACACTTTAAGATATCCTATATTAAGTTTTCTACATTTCCATACCTCATATGGTGAAGTGTTAAACTTTTTAAAAGGAACCCTATTTAGGATGTGGCACGTTGTTAGAAGTGCTTCGCCACAAAGTCCTAGTGGCAACTTTGCTTGTATTAGCATTGAGTTGACCATCTCTACTAAGGTTCTATTTTTCCGTTCAGATATACCATTCTGTTTGATGCGTACGGTGCAATGCATTGGTGTATTATCCCATATTCTTCACAGAAGTTTGAGAACTCTGTAGAAAAATACTCTCCTCCTTTGTCGCTACGAAGAACTTTTATCTTATTGTTTAGTTGATTTTCTACTTCTGTTTTATATAACTTGAACATGCCGAGTGCTTCATCTTTATTCTTTAGAAAGTATACATATACATATTTGGAGCAATCATCGATAAAGGTTATAAAATATATTTTTCTTCCATGTGTAAGAATGTCATTTAACTTACAGATATCAGTGTGTATTAGGTCCAATATTTGAGATGATCTCTCAATACTAGGAAAATATTTATTTATTAATTTGGACCTTGTGCACACTTCACAATTGTTATTTTGACTATCTGTGTATGAGATTAAGCCATTCTTAAACATGAATTTTAAGGTACTATAACCTATGTGTGCTAATCTACCATGCCACAATGCTGCAGATTCAATTATATACGCAGAAGAGCTACTTTCATTCAAGGAAAACTTAATCATTCTATTACAAGCATATCCCTTACTAACGAAGTTCCCGTTCTTCGACAGAATTAGTTTTCCTGACTCAAATATTACCCGTATTCCAAGTTTTCCCAAAAGATCCTCAAAAACTAAGTTTCGTCTCATGTTCGGGACACGCAGTACATTAGTTAAGACCACTTTCTTTCCAGAGGTAAAAACTAGTTCCACGGTTCCTTTGCATACGACATTCGATCGGACTTCATTACCCATTTGGACCTTTTGACCATTGGTCACGTCCTCATAAGTTTTAAAAGTTAATCTGTCATAGCTTACATGGACTGTGGTTGTATCATACCACCAACCGGATACTTTGTCTTAGATCATGTTTACCTTAGTGATCATGGTTACTGTGTCTTCTTTAACTGCACTTGCCTCATTCTTTGATTTTCGAAGTCGGCATACTCGAGCATAATGCCCGATTTTCCTACAAACATAGCAAGGGCCTTTGAACTTTTCGTTTTTCTTCTATGGTTTCTTGAATTTTTGTTTATTGGGTTTCAAGGAACCGTTTTTTTTTTGGAATTCTTGTTTTGGGTGCTTTCTACTGCTTGTACCTTGGACGAGGAATTCCTGTTTCTATTTTTCTTTTCAAGATTTCGAAATTCTTCCTCTATTCTGAGATATTTTCGGATTTGTTCCAGTGAATAATCATTGATTTTATGTCGCAGTTTCTTCTTGTATTCTGTCCAACTCGGGGGCAATTTTGCGATTATAGCCCCGACTTAAAAAGATTCGGGGATATCAATCTTTATGACATTGATTTTGCTAACAATTAGCTGTAGTTCTCTGATTTAGGCTAACAGCGATTTGTTATCTACCATGGTGTAGTCGAAATAGCTAGCTATGAGATATTTGTTCGTACCTTCTTATTCGGCCTTAAATTTGAACTCGAGAGCGGTCCAAATTTCATTGGTAGATTCAGTTTTAATGTATTGATCATACAAATGATCAGATAGCGTGTTCAGGATGTGTCCTCAACACAACATATTATTTTATTCTCTTTTGATGCGTGCATTGATCTGCTCAGTTGTGTCTTCATCGGTTGCTAGAGGAAGTGGCTTCAAGTTCGGGTCTAAAATATAAAATATCTTCAATGCCGTAAGTAGGAACTTTATCTTATCATGCCATCTGGTGAAATTGGTTCCATCGAACCGATCCAGACGAATCAGATCCTGGTTCATCAGTTTGATTGATGATACCCCTTCGATTTCTATATCAGAATTACGCTTTAAGATTGTTGAGAATTTCTAAACTCAGAAAATAAATTAATAGGAAAAACTGAAATATAGGACAGGCTGAAGCACGTGAAAACACGCTGTCCTTAAAGCGTAATTCGCCCATACTCAAATTACTTTGAGTCTACTGTTAGGTTGTAGGCGGATTGCTTTCAAGATACGACGAGCCTTATGTGGTTCTGCATTCAACAAGAAATGAAGAAACCACTATGGAACTCAGTGAACACAATCTGACAGAAATGAAAAAAATGAGAGAAAAAGAGATATGGTCTTCTTCTTGCAGCAAGTAGACCACTTCTCTTGTCTTAGTAGCTCGTTTTGTATGAACCAAACCGTGAGGCTAATATCCTTATAAGGTGCTAGTTCAGTTGAGATGGTTGTGATTGTTGTTGTTGTAGTGAAATGAACCAGACTTGTCCGGTTTATATAGGCAAGGGTGGTTGGCAGTTTTGATCCAGAGCTATAATGGTACTAGCTGTTTTTCGACCAATCTGCACACATGCGCAAAGTGCCAAGTGCCCCACTAGCGCTTCTACAACCACACCGCCTCACATGCCCACGCCCTCGCACCGAGCTCGAGCCCGAGCCCGAGCCCATGCCACCATACTCCTCTTTCCCACCATAAATAAATAAGGTGCATAACACCCTACTTATAAAGAAGCAAAATTCCCTTCTCCCATTCGATATGTGACAAAAACAAAAGAGGTTTTTTCTTATTTTCAAAAATAGTTTTTAACCAACATTATTTCAACATCACACACACACAATGAACATTGGGAGTCCTTTCCTGAATGAGCATTTGGAGAATTAACAGGCATGTGGGTCCAATATCCCCGGCTTGCTCTTTCCGCTTGTTTTGGCAGCTTAGCATGATAGTTTTTGAGCTAGGTGCATAGCATTTTTTTAATTTTCTACTCTCCCATTGCGACATGATAATATCATCCTTCAGTTAGATGTTGATAGTGTTGAGTTGGTGCAGCACAATGGTGTTATTAGATGTATGGGAGTTCATATTAATTAAGTATCAAAATTCATGTGTTTTTTTTTTTTTTTAAATTTTATTTTCTACTCCCCCATTGCGACATGATAATATCATTGTTCAGTGAGATGTTGATAGAGTTGAGTTGGTGCAGCACGATGGTGTTATTAGATGTGTGGGAGTTCATATTAATTAAGTATCAAAATTCATCTGTCAGCATTAATAAAAATATTATTTTTGTAAACAAGAGTAAAAAAGGGGCATATCCAAAACTCAAGTATGCAAGAGAAAACAATGAGAATCTAAGCGGTGAAACCTTTTCAGTGCCCATGAGCCCATCGAGATTTTTATATGTCATCCAAACGAACTGAAAACACAATTAGTAATATCATGCAGAGCTTTTGTCGCCCAAAAAACGTTTCAACAGTGGGTTTTTACATTCTGACTTTTTTCCTTCCTGTCAGGTTTGTGTGGCCCACTCAAGCTTTGGATCTACCTCATTTTTTGCATTTCCTATCCTATTAAGAGCTTACAGAACTCATGAACCGATTGGATTTCGCACAAACACCATGGTGAGGGCCTATATATGGGATGCGGATTGTGCAGTGCCTGCTTATCATGGTGTGAAGACTTTATGGGCCCATTGTGATGCATGTGTTTTATCCACACCGTACATCTGTTTTCCCCGCTCGTAGGAGGTCATCAGCCCAAAATTAAAGCATATTCAAAGCTCAATTATTTCCCACGATGTGGTCCGTTGTTTTCCATGGTGTGGTCCACTTGAGTTATCCACATTGTTTCCAAAGTTCAATTATCCGCACTGTTTCCCATGGTGTGGTCCACTGTACATCTGTTTTTCTGAGTTGGATTGTCTGCTCGGCTTGAACAGGATTTTCCTTTTTTTTGACCACTTGATTGATCTAGCTAAAGAGTACATATCCTCTGTTGGCTTCCAAGTAGGAAACCCCTGCTTGGAGCCTTTTCATTGGTCCACATCACACTACATGACATCATGTGACTAGGTTGCACTGAGGTGTAACCCGGTTGCATTGAGGATGTGACAAGGTTGCTGACCTATGTGATGATGTGGACCAATGAAAAGGCTCCAAACAGGGATTTCCTACTTAGAAGCCAACAGAGGATTCAAACTCCTAGTTAAAAGCATTAGGGCTGGAAATGGGTCAGGAACCCGATGGGCTATCCAGACCCAACCCATTTAGACTCAACTCAGACTCGACCCATTTGTTAAATAGTATGGGTTTAGGTCCAAGAGCAGATTCATTTGCTAAACAGGTCTGGGTCTGGTTTCCTTTATATTAGGCCCGACCCGACCTAACGCGAACCCATTTAGTAAGTGGACGAGTTTGGTCTATGTTTCAAGGAACCCATCCCACCTAGACCCGTCCAGACTCGATTTTAAGCGATGTAAAAATGCCTGCATACTAGATCCAAACCTAAACCCCATTAGACCTGACTCGTTTATAAATGGACTTGGGTGGATCTCCCCCTACCAGACCCAGACCTAGACCCATTTATAAATGAACTTGATGGGTTGACACGGACACAACCCAGACCTGCCCATTTAGTAAAAGGATGTGGGTGGACCCAGACACATTTAGTGGGCATGTCGAGTTGTGGCTAAACCTGCCGCGAACCCAACGATTTACGGCCCTAAAAACACTAACGTTGTCAGCTCTGCTGCATTTAATGCAGCAGACGATTCGGATTCCTGTTTTTCCCGCTCGTATGAGCTCAAAAAATGGATGGACGGGTTGGATTTCTCACAAACATCACGGTGGGCCCCACCTAGGTTCCCAGGCAGGAACTTCCTCAGAAAGGCTTGCGCAGCAAATCCGCGTCCCCTACAATAACCTCTTGTTGGCGGGGGCACAGGCAATTCGCGTGCGTTTTCAGTTTCCCTGCTTCTTCTCTCCCAAAAATCGAGCTGATCAGCTGAACTTATATTTTCTAGAAACCGATTTTTACAGAGGCCATGGGAGAAGAGAAACAGAGATCGATCCTCCTCGAATCCGCTTCTCGTTTCCCGCCCCCTCAAGGTCCGTACGATACAATCTCTTACGATCTTTTATAACGGAAGAAAAGTGGGGAAAATCATTCCCATTTTGTTTTCCAATTCACCTCATTACATACCTTTCTTCAATTTCTTCAGGGGTAAAGATGTCGTACGGAACCTCCGGGTTTAGGGCAGATGCTTCGATCTTAACGTCAACGGTTTTCCGTGTCGGGGTTCTCGCCGCGCTGCGATCGCTGAAGACCCGATCGGTCATCGGATTGATGATCACGGCCTCTCACAATAGGGTCTCCGATAACGGTGTCAAAATCGCTGACCCGCATGGCGGCATGATGACGCAGGAATGGGAGCCGTTTTCTGATGCGATCGCAAATGCCAGTGATGCCGAGGATCTGGTTCAGGTCTGTGTTTTTCCTTTCACTTCATGGATTTCGTGATTTTGAAAAATGCTTGGGCCTGTTTGGGTGCCACCTCATTGGGTGCCATTTTGATTTTCATTCAAATAGAGTTACTCTAGTGGATAGAAAAGAACTATTTCTTTCCTATACAACACAAACGAGCTCTAGTTTGCGGTTTTCAGAAATTCTACTGAGTAGAAATTCCAAAATAAAAAAAATGTTTTTCTCTACTCCTTAAATGGCCTTGGTCCAAACACTACCTTTGGTTGAGAAATTGAATATAATTTTCCAAATGTGTTGAAGAAAGGGGCTTGGAGACTTGATTTCTCATGTCCGAGAGATTGAGTTTTTAGCTGAATTTTTTGGAGCTCAGGTCTCCATCTTGCCAAGCAGGATTACGTTAGGATTCTTGCCTCTAGATTGAACATAGTCTATTACATAGGTAAATTAAATCTGGGTTGGGACTGGAAAGAAATTAGTACTCTTGCCTCTAAATTAAACATTTTGTGGTTTCGGTGTTCGCTCTCTCCTCACATGAGTAAACAGTCTTTAATTTAGAGACATTCTAATGAGTAAACAAAATGTTTAATTTAGAGGCAAGATTCCTAATTTCATTAAAGATGAAACTACAACCCCACTGGTGAGCCCCAATTTTGCCCCGTCAATGATGTTAGCAGCATGGCCTTCAATAATAATCTCCTTGAAGGTTACACTATCAATTTGCCTACTGACTCAAGGACCATATGACACCAACAGGTTCCATTCTTTGAAGATATAAAATGGCAACCGGCCCTTGAACTTGTTAGAATAAAGATCCCACTCTTAAGGAGCCTTTAATTTTATCATGAAGCAGTCAGAGAGTTACTGATCATTAACAAAAAAAAAAAAAAAATCCAATTGTTTCTCTTTCCAAACCTTGCCCTTTCTCCTGAATGGACTGCTTCCCTAGTGTCATAGGTAGCTTCCTGCATTTGCCCAAAGATGAGAAATTGAGCATTGAACTTTTGCATGTTTCGAGTTTTTTTGATCAGTGGTTATCAGCTTATTGCCACTCATATAAGTAAAGCCAGATGAATAAGCAATAAATTTTTTTTTTATTTGTCACAAATGGTTGGTCCTTTAACTGATTGTTTATGCCAAATTTCATGAAAAAAGGGAAGAATTTGAGACAGAGAAAGGATTAGGTGAGTTTTGCTGAGCCTAGGGTAATATTTGTGCAAATGTTGTAAGCTCTAACGGGACTTGGAAATTTTCAGCTGATACACATGCTCTTCTGAACAATATTTTACTGAATGACTTGTATGATACTGATACATCATACATGTATCCATATAAGGGAATGCTAATATTCCCACCTTTGCCATTTCTTCCCACTTTTACTGAATGTTTCAAATTTGTAATGAAAGGCGGGGATGTTAGCATCATCTAGAGTATTTAAATGACATTTTGGACTGCCCAATCATCTAGCTGGAATGTCTATTCTTTGACCACTGCTGGCTAGCCATGCCATAAAAATCATATAAATGGGATGATCCTAACCACCCAAGCAATAGCACAAACAATGGATGGTCAAGATTTATCAAATAAGAGTGTCATTTCAAGGCATCTATTCAACAGGCCTCACTCTGAATTTCTTATGATTCCAAGGAAGCACTTTAGTCAGATGATGCCTAACCGTTCAATCTATGGCTCAGAAATGGAAGGTTATGACAAAATGACCCACAATTGGGTCATGTCCTGCCATAAGTGTTATGAAACGAATGATCAGTTTGGATCAATGATTGGCTGTTCCATGTGTCATTTAAAGCTTTGGGGGCAGTGAGGCAAAATTAGAACTCAGGTGAGCCACACCAAACGAAACCATAGAAATGGAAACGCCTACCATTGAAACCTTGCAGCCCACCACAATCCTCATAAGCCTTCCAAGTTCCAACCAGTTCATAAAGTGATTCAGAAAACAGAAATATTATCATAATCCAAAATTGATAAGGGCCCAATGAGATTGATTTCAACAATAGGCGGTCAATCCCCCGTGTATCTTGTGGTATGGCCCACTTGAGTTTTGGATTTGCGGCGCACATAGAAACTGATCTATCAAAATTAATGATCAGAATGGATGTCATGCAGACATGCAGTGGCTCCACAGAGCTTTGGGTTATGGGGTTTCCATGTAACAGGGGTTGCATACATCAGGCATTCCACCTTAACACATCCAACTAATCGAGCCTATTATAAGACAGAAAGATGAAATATTATGGGTGACAAGATTCAACAAGCATCTCAAGATGTGAATTTTCAAATGCAATTTTGACATGGAAGTAAAAGACTTTCAACTCTGTATGTGCAGGCATCTATCGGTAAGTTCCAAGTGCTATTACCTTGGAGGTTCAGGGCACCATTGGGTTGACTATATCCCAAATCCAAAACCTCCAGCTAGCTCAAGTTCCCAAATTCTACCAAAATTTAGGAAAAACATAAAAGAATAAAAACATTAAAGTAGGAGTTTGGACATGTGCTTGAGGCATGACCATTCAATGAAGTTCAAAATATTGTCTAAGCTGATGTTAACAATCTTGGTTTAAATTGTTTAGAATTAATCAAATTACCTTTAGAGGAGAAGAATCCTTCCAAATTATTAAGGCTTAGATCAATAGTCTTGAGGGATGAGAGTGCACCCAAATACATAGAATGCTTCTATTGAATCCATTCAAACATAGGTCTAGATGCTCTAGGTTGCCCAATCTGGACAACATTTCAAAGCTCGCATATGAAACTCCAAAGAAATTGTTGCTTAGAGATAAAACTCTTGAGGGCTGAGAGTGCACACAAATATGGTAGGATGCTTTCATTGAAGGAGTTATAGCTCAGGTCTAGTTGCTTTTGCTTGTTCAATCTGGACCATTTTTTGAAGCCTGCACATGGGTGATGTCCTCTGTTTAGGGCCTGCTTAGAACAGGAGAAAAATCCCAGCAAATCTTAATCTTTCATCATCATCATCATCATCATCATCATCTATATATATATATATATATATATATATATATATATATATATATATATATATATATATATATATATCTGTGTGTGTGTGTGTGTGTGTGTGTGTGTGGGTGTGGGTGTGGGTGTGGGTGTGGGTGTGGGTGTGGTGTGTGTGTGTGTGTGTGTGTGAGTGATTTTTCTCCTGTTCTAAGTCACACACACACAACTTGCGAAGGTTGTCTATGGAAAAATAGTAGCTTTGTGAAGCAAAATATTAGCATTAATTGATACATGCATTGATGAAATTGTATGGGCCTTGCCAATAGCAGTTGATTTGGAGAAGTTCTATGAAAACTAAGAAAGACATTGTCCACGATGCCGAAAGGCTGGCATGCATAGTACATTATGCCAAAATCATCTTCCTCATCACCTGATGTTGTTGGCATGGAAGGTGGAAGCAAAGAAGTGGAGAGGCAACTCCTCAGAGGTGGTCCACATAGCAGGAGATTGCCTTCATAGCTGGTATCTTCAAAGGTGCCAAACTGCCCTTTCATCTTGGGTGTCCTACCAGATAAGCTATTGTGGGCCAAACTCGATTAGATGAGGAAGGAGAGGTGGTCCACAGATCTACACTGAAAGTTACCCTTGTATGTTTCGGACCTGCTCTTTGTTATAAAGTTCACCTCTTCTTCCTCATCTAATGTCCCATGGTGGACAGAATAAAACACATTCAGATCAATACGATTTTGAGGCATGTAGTTTCTTCTACCAAAACTATTCCTCAAATTCTGTGCATTAAAAATTGAAAATTCATTTAATTTACTGTAGTTTCCAAAAGTAATATTACCAAAGCACATTGATTGGACAGAGTATTTTTTGAATGATCTATCAAGGTGATGCTGTTTAGTCGACACAAGTGAATGGGAATGTGTGCTTGCAATTGATTTCCTTTTGAGGAGGACCCTCAAATTGGAAAGGCCACCAATCCAATCTGCAAGACTATCAGATATTTTGTTGTCCCTGGCCTCCAAGGTAACTAGTGAGGGGATTTTGGACAAAGTGTTTGGCATCAATCCTATAAACTCAAATCCTTGGAAATATATATACCTCAAAGAAGATATGTTGAAGCATGAAGGTATGGGCCCAAAAATACTATTGTGGGAAAGGTCCAAAACTTGAAGATTCTTGAGTTTGCAAATACTCCAATGAAACTTGTAAAACAAATCTTCATGTGGGCCAAAATAATTTTAGATCAAGCTCATATTTATTTATTTATTTCCCTTCATTCTGGTCATTGTGACCTTATCAAACAGGTTGGATGATAAATAAACATTACAGCTTGCATTTCTGTGGTAGGCGTTCATGTGGGGTATGCCTGAGATTTGGATCTACATCATTTTCTGCTCATGCACTAAAATGAACTGGAATAATGGATGAATGACGTGGATATACAAAATATACATTTGGGCCGCACCTCCGATGCCATAACAAGATTTGATGGAAAAACCCTAAGAGGAGAACAACTGATAAAAGGGTAAAGAAAGCAGGGAAATCAGAGCGCGTGTGATGTATTTATTTTATCCATGCCATCCATCCATTTTCAAGGGTCATTTTAGAATATGACCCCAAAAGGTAGGTGGATCAAAGTCTCAAGTGGACCACACCATAGGAAGCAGTGGTGAAAATGACCTCCACATTGAAACCCTTCCTACGGCCCACCGTGACGTTTAGTTGCCATCCAACCTGTTCATAGGGTCACATAGACCACCTGTATGAAGGAAAAGCATAAATATCAGCTTGATCTACAACTTCTGTGCCCCCCAAGAGATTTTCAGCTGTAGGAATTCAATCCACAATGTTTCCTGTGGTGTGGTCCACTAGAGCTACGATTTACTTCAAAATAGATGGACGGTTTGGATAAAGAAACTATATCACTTTGAGCCCCACAGAGCCCCTGACAGGACCGTCCGTCTCTAGATAGGTACTAGTGGGTGTAGTACCCAATTCGCGTCCGGAAATCAGACTTCCATGCCCTCAGATTGAGGAGAGCCAATTAGTTGTCACCCGGGGAACAACTTAGTGGGTGTTACCCTAACCGGGCGGGGCCATCTTGATGTATTTTTTATATATCCACACCGTCCATCTGTTTTTTCATATCATTTTAGGATGTTATTCCAAACCCTAAGAAGATCCAAATCTCAAGTGAACCATGCCACTAGAAATAGTGGCCAAAATCCCAATGCTACAATGCACACCTTCACTAGGATCTTGTGATTTCCCCAAATCTTTTAAATGACACATGTGACTGTGTGCGTGTTTCCATCATAGCTCTGTTTGTGTGTGTGCTCGCATTCCCCATTTTTGCATGTGTGTACATGCACGCGTGCATGTTCGTGTTACCACATTGAGAAATCATGCAAATTTTGTGAACTCTGTTTGTACCTAGGAAATATCGGTTGATAGTTATGCTTTTCAGATTATTACTTGAATGAATGGTGTGTATGATAAGACATATCAACTTTGAGAACAGTTGATAGCTCAGTTTGTGAAGAAGGAGAATATACCATTTGGAGGAGTCCAGTCTGCAGAAATTTTGTTGGGGAGAGACACAAGGCCTAGCGGAGAAGCTCTCCTTGAAGCTGCAAAACAGGTATGGATTATTCTAGATTTGCCAAGCAATTGCCATTTTTTGTTATTTATTTGATGTGCAATTACTTGACCTAACCTGTTGGATAAAAGGGAATCAGTGCTATAACTGGCGCGATTGCTGTTGACATGGGGATTTTAACAACCCCACAACTTCATTGGATGGTTCGTTGTAGAAATAAGGGCATGAAGGCATCCGAATGTGATTACTACACACAACTCACCAGCTCTTTCAGGTCAGTTTGTGAGAAACCTTGCTAGTTACATCATATTCATCAACAAGACATCATATGTTTATTGAATTACTCATTAATTGGTCAGCATTTCAATAATGGATGCAGGCGCCTAATGGATTTAGTCCCCACAGAAATAATGAGTGATGCTGTGGATGTAAAATTGATGGTAGATGGAGCAAATGGTGTCGGTGGAGAAAAGCTTGAAGAATTGAAGAAACTGTTGAAGGGTTTGGTAATTGAGGTCAAGAATTCAGGTAAAGAAGGAGAAGGAATTCTTAATGAAGGAGTTGGCGCTGATTTTGTGCAGAAGGAGAAGGTCGTTCCATGTGGGTTTGGCTCAAATGATGTCGGGATACGGTTAGTTGTCCGCTTCTTATCTTGCATTATCAGTGTTGTGTACATTTGATCTTGATTTAAATCCTAGCTAAATGCTTACTGTATAGGTGGTTTAGTGTTTCAGGTGTGCTAGTTTGGATGGAGATGCCGATAGACTCGTATATTTTCGGGTTTTATCCAGAAATAGCAGTAGCATTGATCTTGTTGATGGAGACAAGATATTATCTCTTTTTGCATTATTTATCAAGGAGCAGTTGTTTATTCTAAGCAAGGAGGAAAAAGAAGAGAATGCATATCCGGTAAAGCTCGGCGTTGTTCAGACTGCATATGCAAACGGAGCATCGACGGACTACCTCAAACAGCTGGGTCTAGAAGTCGTATTTACACCCACCGGAGTGAAATACTTGCATGAGAAAGCTGCTGAGTATGATGTTGGGATCTACTTTGAGGCAAATGGGCATGGAACTATTCTATTTTCGGAACACTTCTGCTGCTGGTTGGAGGGTAGAAATAATGAACTTGCTTCTACAGATGAAGGTTAGCGCATGGTCCTCGGATGTCACTGTTTTAGAAATTTAGAACCGCTTTACATTTAATATATTATTCATATATTAATATTAATTTACTGTTATAAAATTTCTTATTATTGTTTACCTTAGGTTCTGAGCGTCAAAAGGCTGCTTTGAGACTGTTGGCAGTCAGTAAGCTAATCAATCAGGCTGTGGGAGATGCTTTGAGCGGGCTGCTTTTGGTGGAAGCCATTTTGCAATATATGGGGTGGTCAATCAAAAGATGGAGTGAGCTCTATAAGGATCTGCCCAGCAGGCAGTTGAAGGTCAGTTATTTGATTGACCAAGCAAACTCTTGTACTTGTGCAATTGCATGATCTTGTAACCTTTGTGGTCAAACTGCTTTAGTTCTGCTAATCCTCAACAAAAAAAAAAAAAAAAAAAAATAGTAGTAATAAATAATAAATAAATAATCTTTCAATGCTGCTATCATGTTTTATTGGCCTTTGCATTTACTTGGTGTTCTTTGTACTTAAGCACATGATTTTTCATATTCCCGTAGGGGATTTGTTTTAGTTGGGTGATCTTGCAACTGTTTAAAATGTGGATATGGAAAACCCCCCCGAAAACTGACGTGGAAAATAGTGAAAAGGAAACTGGAGTCCACTCTTTGGAGTGCGAGGTTGTTTTCCATGAAAATGTTAAAAAGGTAGATAGTCAAACAGTGAGAGCTATCTCTCGTGGCCGTGGAAATCCCCTGGGGATTAGCTTTTTGGGGAGACATCAGGGGATTTCCTTGGAAAACTGTAATGATTACTTTTAGGGAATTTTACAAAAAAATACCTACTTACATAGAATTTACATTTTGGTTTCTTTTCCACAAAAAGTTTTCAATAAGCTACCCCATTAATTTAAGCAATTATTATTGGAATAGCTTCCATTACATTTCTAAACAGAAGTTGGAATCGACAGTGCTAGCAAAGGGGTTGGTGGCTTAGTTGGGCCCCACCGTGATGTTTATGTGAAATCCACCCCAACAACTAGGTGTGTCATCCCATGTTAGGCGTAATGCCCAAAACTCAACCCCATCTGTGATTCAGGTGGATTACATGATTGGAAATAGTATATAGGGCAACCCTCACCCTCCTAACTGTATCCCTTAGCGTAGCCCACCTGAAGCAAGTATGGGCCTGATATTTGGGCCCCAAGCCTAAATTTTGGTGTGATATTTAATGGTTGGAGTGGATTTCATATAATAATTTCTGTGGGCCTTGTAAAAATCAAGAGTGGACATCTCTCTTCTAACTGATTCATTTAGTGTGGCCCACCTGAATCATAAGTAAACCAATTTTTTTTCCCTGGGCCTATAGTGGGATTACACATCTAATGGTCAAAGTGGATCTCACATACACATCATGGTGGACCCGTCAAAAACCAAGGGTGGGGGTCTTGTAAAATTCCCTTTATATCTCTATTTTTTGGAATAGTTGTGAGGGGGACACCACCCTTGATTTTTTTTTTTTCACCATGATGTGTATGTGAAATCCACTCCAACCATTAGATGTGTCATCCCAAATTAAGCCTAGGGCCAAAAAATCAGGTCGATCTGTAATTCAGGTGGGCCACACGAAAGGAAACAATTGGGAGAGATGCGTCCACCCTTGATTTTTACAGTGCCCACTGTGATGATTATATGAAATCCACTCTAACGTCCACCCTTGATTTTTACAGTGCCCACTGTGATGATTATATGAAATCCACTCTAACCATTAAAAGCCACACCAAAATTTATGCTTGGGACCCAAAAATCAGGCCTATTCATGATTCAGGTGGACCACAACAAGGGAAACACTTTGGTTGGTGTGGGTGATTTTTGGGCCCTGGGCCTAACATGGAGTGAGGCACCTAGTGGTCGGGGTGGATTTCACATAAACATCACGGTGGGGCCCACTTGAGCCACCAATCCCTTTGCTCACTTGGTGGTTGGGGTGGATTTCAGAAGGTACTCTAGTGATAATTACTTAAATTAATAGGATAGCTTGTTGAAAACCTTTTTGAAAAAGGTGCAAGAATGTGAATTCTATATTAAGTTGGTAGTTTTTTTTTGTAAAATTCCCTTCTAATTTCCTCACCTCTTTTTAGCAATACGAACAGTGGAAAACAAGGAATTCATGGGATTTGATTTCATTTCCAGAGATTTCCTGCTTCCCAAACACGCCTGTCTCACTAAATTGCGACCATCTGCAGCAACTAGGGAATAAGATACAGGGACATGACCTTAGGCTTTTTATATTTAGGGTGTGTTGGGTTGCACCCAGTATCATGATATTTCACCAAATATCATGATATTTTCCCCCAAATTAGACTGATTAATCATGAAATCTCATGATATTGGGTGCAACCAAACATAGCCTTAATAAATTATCTGGTCACATAACTTTTTGTGTTAGGTTCTTGGACAACTTCACAATTTAAACTATATATTTAGCACAGAACTCAATTTTCTGAGTTAGGTCGGGATCCTTTTTGTTGCATGCCTGAAGTGGAAATTCATCACAACCGCTAGATTTCAGATCAAGTAAATGACTGATGATAGTTACCAAATAATTTCAGCAGTAAAGGTGCAAGCCAAAATTATTTCAAGAGATGATGACAGGACTTTCGTTGTAGCTTTGCATTATCCTCCAATATAAGGCCTGTGCATAAAGATTCTGGTCAACCATCTATGAAGATTTGAACAAAAGAATCAGGCCAGGCAAAGATAATAGTCTTGCCACTAAAACAATGACGCTCCTCACAAGTCATGTTGGCTTACTTTAGATTTTACATTTGGTCTGTTTGTCCCATTGCCAGTGCTTTGGGACTGCTGAGGGCTTGGAAGGCCTCAGGTGCTCTTTAAAGTTCAAATATTTTTAAAAACATTTTCCAAGGTGGGAATTGCAGCCTAGTTTGATGCCCATTTTTTTTATTTATTTAATCAGGAAAGAGTTAGAGTGACATCATTCTTACATAACTTTCAACTGTACATTCATGCGACATGTTGGTATTGCTTGTAAACTAGGGGTCTACTTGTGAACTTTTACTGATGAAAATAACATTTTTTTTTTGAATTATTATTTGAAGCATAATGTTCCCATTATTTTTACTCCCAGGTAAAAGTTGCAGACAGAACTGCTGTTATTACAGCAAATGCAGAAACAATGGTTGTAAAGCCATCAGGTCTTCAGGAGGCAATCAACACTGAAATAGGTGAGCACACATCTCATTCAAACAAATTGCAATGCCTTAGTATTGAATAGAGAAGAACTTATCATCCTTTGCCAATTTTGCTGATGTCTGTATGCACCCGTGTTCCAAATGGTACAGAGGAGACTGTGCCAATTGCCCCCATTTGGGTCCATTCAATGTGTGGGGAATCCCACTTCTAATCTACATTGAGATTCTCTCTGACCACGGGTAGAGTAGATAGATGAGTAGGGCCCATAGGGGTATAGAATCTCCTTCATAACAAGGTTCAAAATGGTGTTGTGAGTCATGACCCGTAACAGTCAACTGGTTTTTACTTATTGTTGTATAACACTAGGTCACTGTGAAACAGGAAAATGGAAAAGATGCAGCCTATAGGAAATCTTGGGCATTTTTTTATGTACTGAAAAGCAGTGTTATTATCCATAACATAATGCCGTTATTGTTAACAAAACATCTTTCTTGCATGATAGCTATAGTTCCATCCTGTAACAGCCATCATTTTCAAAATAATGGCCATTCTTTAACAGGCATTTACTACATAAAACCACTGGAGTTACCATTTTCTCTTATAACTACCATCTCAATGGGACGTTATGATGTTTTTCTAAACCTTGCTTCATTCCAACTGGAGCACACAATCGCTTCTCTTTCTTTCTTTCTTTCTTTTTCTTTTTTCCTTTTTCCTTTTTCTTTTTTCTTTTTCTTACTCGGCCATTTTTTCTATTTTGCCTTCACATCTTGAGAAGCTTATAATGCTTTGATTGGTTAATAATGATAGTTTCTACCTCATGTGTTTGGCTAATTCTAACATTATATATATCTAAATACGTGCAGCCAAGTACCCCCAAGCTCGTTCTTTCATACGGCCATCCGGCACAGAGGATGTCATACGTGTATATGCAGAGGCATCCACACAGGAAGCAGCTGACAGCCTGGCCCAATCTGTGGCAAGACATGTTGATCACTTTCTTGGGTTTGGCAGCTCCCACCAATAATCTTAGGAAAAATAGAAAAAGAAAAAAAAGAGATGAAGATGGGTATTTCCCCAGAAGAAGAGTTCCTGGTTAACTGATGTACTTAAATTATTTCTCTTTGCTCCTGTTTCAATAGTTAGTCCACATGTATCGTCCTTCGTTGAATTCAACCGTTTTGGCTAACCATATTATTTACGCCTCATTTTTGTCAATCTTGAGATTGCTGTCGGCATAAGGCTAGCTCGGAAAACAAAGGACAAAAAGAACACAACTCTAAACATGATAGGCAAGGGAAATGATATTTCCATTACTGAAAATGATGGTTCCACATCACGCTTGTAATTTGGTCACCACAACAGTTGTTGAAAGCACTGGCCGAAATAAAACATTTGTTAAAATCATTACTTCTTTAAGCTCAGAATTAATTATTTCGGGGCTTGCACAAGGGAAATGATAGTAGCATTCCTGAAAATGATAGTTCTGAGGAAGGCAGGCTTGAAGTCTAATATCTTGGTTCCTTTTGTCGGCCAAGCACAAGAGAATTATGATGACTATGACATGCAATGCCAGAAAGCTTCTGTAAATTTGTGTTGTTATTGTTCCAAAAAAATCAATTGTAGATATGCTTGCGAAGTCATTTCCACAGATCAAAAGTTTTGCAGAGTAGCTCATTCAAGATATCTGGGTCTTCCTGGTCCTGAAGGCACCAGTAGTTGCAGCCCCAAAACAACCTGCTGGGAATCTTTTTATTGCTGGGAAATGGATGTTAGCCGTCTTCATCATAGATTTTCATCCCTTTGTGATGTTGAGGTAGGAAATGGGCCACCTCATTTCTCCTATCATGGATTCAAGGATGCTTCATCCGAGGGTAAGGCGCAGTATAGGAAGAAAGAAAACAGCACAAAAGTTGAAACCCAGAGCTCTTTTCTTAGAATCATGCATCAAATCTGAAGTCAGAATGAATCAAAGAAGCATTTGAAAATTTCTTGGAAATTGGAGGAATTTTTTTTTTCAGACCATAGATTCTTTCACCTTTCCAGCTTCCATCGCAGTCTCTGGTAATTCAGATTGGTCCCATTTGCTGCAAACACCAGTGACATGCTGTTGATGAACGGACAAGACAGCCCAAATTATCAACAACCCAAATCCAGTCAAATACATTGGAAGAAATCAGATGTTTATATAAAGCATCTCTTCAACTTCTATTTGCTGTGATGACATTTTCCATAGAAAATGATGAAACTGGAGGAATGCATATTGAAGGAGGGAATGATTTTATGAGCTGAGAGAAGGATCCGTGATGGCATGAATTGAGAGGCCATGGTGCCATCTACCCAGGGTGTTGCTATTGCCGCAGACTGGTTATGGTGCCCCAGAATATGATTTTTGTGATAGATTTTTTTTGAGTTATCACTGGGCTTCAAGTTCCTCTCAACCTCTCCAAAATGTCTAGGAGTTCTCATGGTGTTGACTGCATTAGTAAATTTTCTTTGTAGTATAGTTTGGAAACTAAAAAACTTAAAAGACTGAATGGCCAGATGGGTCGGCTTGTATCGACTCCATAATAATTACAATCACGGTATTTGGCACAATAATAAGTATTTAAAATAGTGTAAACAAAATGTAGCTAAAACAGATGGATGCTCTTCGCTTTGATTTCCCAGCAGTGAATTCAAAACACCAGTGTACTCTTTTTAACTTGGGTCCAGTTGCCTCATTAAGTCGACCGAGTCTGATTTATATGGGGCCGAGTCACTTTCTTGAGTGGGTTTCCCAGCGACTCAAGTCGGCATTTTTTAGAACTATAAACTCAATAATTGTTGGAGGGGAGGATTTCAGTTTGACGCTCCTGTTGTTGCCTGTATGGATGATCAGTTTGAACTCTCCTAGCAGATCAATCTTCTTTTTCTTCTTCTTTTTCACTAGCAGATGAGTCTTGTGCTGGCCTATTGCACTATCAAATTTACGCTGTCATGGCCCACTCCCATCCAGTTATTCACGGTGGGGCTTTACATGAATAGGTGGTTGGGTGATCTAGATCATTCAACTAGTAGGCCTTACCATGGATGGTCCACATGTTAAAAAAAATAGTGCCTATATGATTAACCTGGCTGCTAATCAGTGGCCTTTAATGAGATGGTTAAAACAATTACAGTGAATTATGTAGGTAAAATCTAGATAAATGATGATTAAAATGAAAATAAAAATTGTAAAAATCTGACTGTTTTAAAAACAGATGATAGAGAAGGTTTTTGAAAGAAAGAAATTAAATTAACTTATCGTATAGTCGAGGCGTGATTATAAATCACTCGGCTTGAAGTTGTTACTGCCTTCCTTTAGATAATTTCCTTAGTGCAACAGGATCAATGGACAGCCAACCTCCAGGATACAACGACTGTTACCTGGTCACGAGGTTGCGCTCCGTACTCAGGCCCGAACCACCATTTGTAGGTTTAACCCGAAAAAGAAAACAATAATGCAGAGTCCAGAAAACCGAGAGAGTAAAAGATGAAATTCAAATTAATTAAAACGGAGATCATCAGAAGTCCTTTTATAGACTTCAAGAGATGTCTCGAGTGGGTGTTTAAGCACCCATTAAAAAAAAGATGCATTGCTTCCGTTTTCAAATAAAATAACCGTTAGGTTTCTCTGTAAAAGAATGCCGTTATTGGGCCTGATTCAAACTGCAGCCCAATGGTTGTGCCTTTTGGAAAAAAGAAAAAGTCCGTTGGACTTTCTGGCTAGGGTCGCACCCGCACCCCCACCCTTACATCACACATCACACGTCCACATCCACGGCCTGTCCTGTCCTGGCCGGCTGGCGAGCGCGCACGTGCGCGTGTGGTTTTAGGCATAGTGGGAGGATTTGGGCATAGCCCCCCCAAACAACCAAATTCACATGCCCCTTGAAGGGCTCATGCCCTTATGCCAAAAACCAATCTTAAAGGCCTAAAAATTTTCCCAACTCAAATCCGATGTGGGACTATCTTTTAGCACAAAAAGACAAAACCAAAAAGGCACTACAAAAAGATTTGGAGGGAAGTTTTGAAATATTTAAAACATTTCATTTTAAATTATTTTGAAGCAACAATATACAACAATTCCCCACATGATTCAAAATAATTTTTTTAGGTTAAACATGAATAGTTGTGCTTAATGTCGATGCCAATTTGACTTAAATCGATACTTAGAGTATGCAACATAGATCTACAGGAGTCGGGTGACATAGTCTTAAACAAGACTCCTTTGTGCGTAAATCATGTATACAAGCAACTCACACATTTCTTCTGCGATTTGATGTTTTTTGGCCATGCAATATTTTTTGGATTTCATGAGTGCTTTAGAGAATTCGCTCAAATTCTCATAGGAAGCGGCCCCTCATCCACACTCATATAGGTGAATTCCATCAAGTGTATGCAGCAACTGAATACACCACCAAAATTTTTGACATATGGATTCATTAAGAGTTTTCAAACTCAACCTTCTTCGTTGCTGCTTGCATTGCCTACACCATAGAACAAGACTTATTCAGGGCAATGCTTAAATGTCTCCTAGTGTCTTGTTGTGTACCCATTTGAAAACCTACCACATGGGATCTCCATTTGTATAGGTTGGGTTGCCAACACTGGTAACTCATAATATTAGGCTTAGTCCCATTCCCTTTGATGTTTCTAAGACTATCTTCTTAGATAGTCCTTTTGTCAAAGGATCTGCCAAATTCTTCTCTGATCTCACAAAATCAATGGCTATTACTCTGCCATTCAATAAGTGTCTCACTATGTTATGTTAGAGTTTAATATGTCTACTTTTGCCATTATATATTTTACTTTTAGCCTTAGCTATTACTGCTTGACAATTATAATGTAATGATATTGCTATTATAGGCTTAGACTACAAAGGAATGTCAACGAAAAGATTTCTTAGCCATTTGGCTTCTGTGCCTGTTTTCTCCAAGGCTACAAAATCGGATTTCATAGTAGATCGAGCTATACATATTTGTTTGGTGGATTTTCAAAAAAAAGCTCATCCACCCAAAGTAAAAAACATATCCACTTGTGGATTTAGTTTCATCTGAATCACTAATCTAGTTAGCATCGCTGTATCCCTCTAATACAGCGGGAAAACTATAGTAATGTATACCATATTCAATTATACCTTTTAGATACCTTAGTATTCTAGCGTACTATAAAAGAAAAAAGGGCAAATGCTACGGACTGTAGATATTTTTGGCTACGAATATAATTCGTAGCAAAATTGCTTCGGATATAACTCGTAGTGAAAAGCTATTACCCTACGTCAAGGTTTGATGGTCCCTTGAGGGACTCTATGGCGACCACCACAATGTGTTTGAATGATCTAAGCCATTCATCCATTTTGAAAAGCTATATTAGAATGTGATAAAAAAAGGAGGCACATCGAAGCCTCAAGTGTATTTTTCATTATCTTTTATGGGAAAACCCCCACCCGCGCCAGAAACACCCCGCCCGCGCCCTCACACATTTTGGGGAAAACCTACTCCCTCTCTCTCCCCCTCATCTCAATCTCGCTGCCCCATCACCGCGCCCCTCGCCCCTCGCCCCTCACCCTCTCCTTCTCCATCATCGCGCCCTGCGCCCCTCGCCCTAGCCCTCTCCCGTCCCTCTCGCCCTCAATCTCGCTGCCCCAACCACTGTTAGAAATCCGTCGCCGGATTTGGGTTTCTTCCCCAAATCTCTCGATCTCAATCTCAGGTCTCTCTCTCTCTCTCTCTCTCTCTCTCTCTCTCTCTCTTAATCGTGGTTTGCATCATTTTTTGGGTAAATTTTGTATTTCTTACAATTTTTTGGGGGTTTTTAAGGGATGTTCTTTCTAATTTTTTTTTCAGGGTTTATTTCTAATTTAGGGCAGATTGGTGTTTCTTCTGACTAGATCTTCTCCAACATATCTGAAAGATTCCTCCTCAGGTGAATTTTTCAGGGTTCTTTGTTGCTGAATTTTCTTCTCCAATATTTGTTGATTTTGTGTATTATAAGTTCATGCAAATGGTTTGGGATCTCATGCAACAATTTCAAATAAATAGATGTTGCAAAATGATGATGGCACCTATTTTGTTTCTCCAATTGATCTTGGCGTTCCATTATTCATTCTATTGATGAAATTGTCACTAGTTCTATTCTTAGAGGACATCCGGAAAGAGTCAGTCCCATCCCCTGTGCTTTCTTTCCCGCTGGCAAATTTCTCTGATTTACATAAATTACATTGTGGTTGTCTATGTGAGCTAAGGATTGGTAACCATTTGAGTGTTGCAGGCATGGATCCACGATTGCAGGCATGGATCCACGAGTGTACGACACCTGCCTGGTGTATCAGGTGGGGCCCACCTTGTAGATAGTTTAAACAAAAATGCAGGCTGCAGGTCTACCTTGGGGCAGGCAGCACGTATAAGTGTAAAAAATGACTGGCAGGATATGTAGCTTGTCCATTCTAGGCTCCCAAGATCTAC
This sequence comes from Liriodendron chinense, assembly GCA_003013855.2. Lineage (NCBI taxonomy): Eukaryota > Viridiplantae > Streptophyta > Magnoliopsida > Magnoliales > Magnoliaceae > Liriodendron > Liriodendron chinense. Next base: position 2,732,096 of record PVNU02000637.1, on the reverse strand, counting down.
ACTATGGGTCCGCCAGATACACAGCTGGGACGTCCCACGCACTAATAGGCACGTGTCTGCTTGTAGAGATGCATGTGGAGCTAGAAACCTTATACTTGTTTGATTCTTTACTTGGTTGTCTACAACATTCATGTTGTAATAGTCCCATGTAATGAAGTCATTGGTTGTGGTGTTGTGTAATATTCATTTTCTAATAAGCCCCCTGTAATAAAGTCATGACTCTTATCATGTGTATGCTTCATACATTTACATAAGAAAATGTTTCATAAATGTTCTTATTTATACATGTTTCTTGAATTGAATTTACGGTGTTGAAGTAAATTCATTGATGACACAACATGTTTACTTGACAGGGCTCACCTTGGGTGGGGAATGACGTCCAAAAAAAACTGTCAGATTGAATATTTCATCAATTTGGTTATACAAGGGTCAAGGATTCATGAAGAGTTTTTTTTTTTTTCTATATGAATTATTATCCAAGATGAGAAAAATATTTCTAACATGGTTCAAATTACAGTGTAGTGTATTTTGTGTATTATGTAAGAGGATGGCTGCTTTTAGAGATATTCTCCATCCACATTTAGTTTGGAAAGGTAACTCTTCTTCCTTTTCCTTTTTCTCATGTTACTATGAATGTATTGCAATCCTTACGTTTGTTTCACATTGGATTTGTTGCAGTCCTTATGTCTCAAGTATTGATGCTTAAGACATGGTGGACAGACAGAGTGACAGACAGGTTTTATTGCTTTTTCCCTGTTCATTTATTTCTCCATTTCATTTCTGCAGTAAAAGGTAGTTTTTCTTTCCCTTTTTTTCCCCTTCTTTCCACACTATTTTGCAAACATATGTTTCATGAATGTATTTTTGAATGTGAATGGAAACCAACCTGCTGAAACTGTTATGTACTGCATACTGAAACTGTGATGTACTTCTGAAACAAAACCTTACTGCTTTGATATGCATCAGTGGGATAGGTGTTCATTAAAAAATATGCTTGTTTCAGATTTGTTGCATGATCGTATCTCAGAGGTTGGTTAACTTCCACCTTGACATCATTTTTTTGTAGGTTGCTGCCTCTTTCTCGTGTCCCTCTAAACACATAACAAAAGATAATGGCTGAACAAAATGCTAGTTCCCAAATGCCAGCACTGAACTTCTTGTACAAGTTAGTGAGTACTAACTTTTTTATTTTTTTATTTTGTTTTGTTGGTTATAAGGAGAGATGAATTGAGGTAAATGGAATGATCTCTCTCTCTCTCTCTCTCTCTCTCTCTCTCTCTCTCAGGAGTATTTGATTGATTTTGCAATTCATTGAAGAAGAAAGAAGAATTTCGAGTTTTTCTTGTCTTATAGTGCTGTGGTTGTTGGAAAATAGAGGAGAAGTAATTGGAGATTCATGCACTATATGTTTCTTGATTTGGGTTCTCTCCAATTCCATTTTGAAATCTAGTTTTGGATTTATTTTGCATTTCATTAGAGAAAAAGTAAAAAAAAATTGAATGATTTTGCAATTCATTGATGAAAAAGAAGATTTTTTTTTTTTTTTTGTCTTTTTTCCACTGTGGTTGTTGGAAACTCAAGGAGAAGTGATTGGAGATTCATATATATTTTATGATTGGATTCATATATGTTTTGTTGGAAACTCAGGTCCAGCTGCACAGTCTGCAATCCAATGTAAGCTCTCGATTCTCTTCTGCTTCAAGTTAACCTTATCTCTTCTGCTTCAAGTCTTCAATCCATTTTCTTCAAGTCTTTTTCCATTTCAATATAAAGTAGAATTTTTCCACATGAATATCTTCTTGACTATAAATAAATTCGATCATGATAATCATGCCTTATACCACCGGAAGGCCACAATTGTAGAAGGCAATTGAACTGCCAGAGTTGAATGAATTACCATTTGGAGAACTGTAATTTGAGAATATTGAGTTCCTGGAACTGTGGTACATTTGGAGGTTGCCATTTCCGAAGATTAACACTATTCACTAGCAGCAAAATGATTTTGAGAGATGTTTGGGACATTCCAGTGCATATCTTGATTGTGCTCTTCAGCACCATATCTACATTAAATGTTTCTCATTGGTGTGCCATCTTTATATATATATATATATATATATATATATATATATATATATATATATATATATATATATATATATATATATATATATATATATATATATTTTTTTTTTTTTAAATATTATAGATTGATATTTTGGACTCGGTGAATCTAGGAAAACCAAGTTGACTGAGCCAAATTCCAGGTATAGCAGAAAGTTTTTGGACATTTTCTCTCTGATATGGGTGTCTAGGAAGAATCATTGAACTCCTCCCACCAACCCCTTTTGGTCCATTGCACTGGACACGAATTTCCTGCCATAGCCGCACAACAAAATTCTCTGCCAGCCATGTCGTGATATGTGTGAGAGAGAGAGAGAGAGAGAGAGAGAGAGAGAGAGAGAGAGATGTCATCCATCACTTGCAATTATGGGTAATAGAATCTACAGTGCCCTTTGTTGAATGTAGATCATTGTCGTAATTTTGTTCCTGTCTGTTAGAACACATACTGAATGGTTCTCCGAGATTTTTGGTGGGTGTGCCATCCAAAGTGGATTCAATCATATGAATGGTTTAGATAACTGAACCATGGGGTCCCACTTGTTCGAACTGAAGACGTGCATGCCATAGAAACTCTTGTCCTAGCCAGTGTTTAGTCTTGGTGCAGTCCCATTCCCCAAAGCCAATGTTCCTTTGCTAGCTTGTGCATTTGTAGCTTTCATCAGACTCATACATCTCACTTGTGTTGAGCTTCTGAAAGATTGACATATGAAATTAAGAGTCTTAAATATCACAAAGCTTATATCACATATCAATTCCATTGTGAAGATCAAATAAATGCCAGTGCTTGCTAATTGTAAATATCAGCAGATTAACAGAGTTTCTTTGGTGAACAAATCTTCTTATTCCGTTCTCAATTCTTCAATTACATTTAAACATTCATGTTCTGATTTTGGAAGTTGATTTGTTCGCTATTTTCTTTGGAAACTCAAACTGAACTTTGCCCCAACTTTTTACAAAATTACATGGACTACTGTGAACATGCTCATGTGATGTTTTTTTTTTAATGAAGCCCAACCTCCCTAGCTGCAAAGAGGTCTTGTATAATGCTTGGCCTTAATGCTTGGGTTTTTTGTTTGCGCTAGTGGGGCCATGGTTCAGTGATCCAAATTGTTTATATGATGGGGCTTAATGTGGATGGACCAATAGGTGTTCTTAGTATCAATATCGTGACATGTATTGCTGACCTGTGATACAGAACCATGTATCAATATTGCCGATATCAAGAAATGTATCGCTGAACATGGAGAAAAAGGCGGAATTTTTCAGTGAAACTTGAGGAGATGCTAAAAGACACAACATATTTAGGAATTAAAAAATTGCAATAATAATGATAATAATAATACTTGACAACAGATTATGGTAGAAAAGAATGCATCCGCAATACTTCAACAGATTATGGATTGGAGGACTCCCCATTGAGTAGAGGCAGAATCCAATCCGAAACAGTGTAAATCTTCTTTTGCCATGTGCGTTGTAGATGGATTACAGCAGCCATTTTTTCTTTTCCTCCATTTTATTTTTCATTTTTTTCTCTAGAAAAGATATGGCTTGTGTGGACATGGGAGCATCTGATGAAAACTGCCTTGAGTAGGTTGCATACAAGCAGTCCAGACCATTGATTTGACCGATGAGCCCCGACAACGGTACTAGTTGAGTACTAAATTTCCACTGACAACGGTACTAAATTTTATAAAATTTCTAGTTGAGTGTTTGTTTGCTTTTGGCCATTTGGCCATTCAAATAGAGTGACTTACACATGACCAAAATATTTTTGACCTCTTTTTCTGTAAACCTCAGATTGTTAATGGGACTGAAGTCAGATTGTTCAACTAATCTTTTTTATGCCAGGTCACTCTTCAGCTGCTCACTTCTAAAACAGGTTTCAGGTCTGCTTCATGTCACCTATGAGTTGGATGTCTTAATTATTCCAACAACTTTATCTTATGTTCCATTGAATCGTCACAGAGAATTTGAGCAACAAAGGGGGCTCAGGGAGGTTTTAGAAGATAAATGATCAGTGTTCATGAAGAACCTGCTGAGAAAGAATCTGCAGAGACAGCTAATGATCATATTGATAAGGTTTGGAAATGTCTTTGACTCTTTGCACCCAAATATTAAGTTTTTTAGATGAATAGTTTTATATGTTATAAAACTTCATGCATCAGCTCCATTTGATCATCTTCCATGGATATGAATAAGCTCCTTTTGTAATAAATGTGACTGGATGGATGACTTAAACATGAAATAGTTAATTAAAAATGTCCTCGACCAACATGTACTTTGCTTGTTGCTAACCCTTTGTTCAGGCAATAGCATGTATAGCCCATTTGAACACCCTGTTTGGGAATCTCATATAATGGAGCATCATAATTCTCATCTTCTCATTGTCTAAGCCTTAACTAATTGGGAATTGGCCATCATACTGTTCCTATCAATAATAGTCGGTGCACATTTTTGTTTTGGTTCGTGTCTTGGGCTGTAGGTTGTTTGTAAGGAAGCTACATAAATTGGAATGAGCCATCATCTTGTGTTACAATTGTATTTTGATGGCTGCTATGGCTTGTCTAGTTACAAAATTACAAGTTCCTTCTGTTACTTCCAGATCTTAGAGGCCTTGCTGCCCAAGGGTTTAATTGTTCCTACAGCTTTTGAAATAGTTGGCCATATTGCTGACTTGATCCAGAGTTAAGAAATTTGTGGAGTTGGTAGAAAGTGAAGAAATGAACTGTTCACATCTTCACAGAACGCAGATGATCATCTACAAAGAGAAAATAGACTTGAGTTTTAATTCAAGTCACCGACATTTAGAACTACGATTTCCTACACCATTCAAAAATATGCTTTATCTTTTACTCAAATGTCTTCTTATGTCCCTATTTTTCATATTTATTCGTATTATTCTCTAGATTGGCATTATGTGTTGCTAATGAATTCGAGTGCAAGGTGTTTGAAGGATTGCAGATATGTTTTTCATTCAATAGTTAATGTAGACCGTTGTGGAATTCATGAAAATGTAATTTCAAGTATTCTTTTTTTTTTTTTATGACAGGCGATTCAACGCTGATTTTTTGTACAGAGCTTGTAGCGGTGAATGAGAAAACATATGGTGGTGGGAAAGTATCAGAGAGTGAGTTACAGTTGGAGGAATATGTGGGTCCTCTTCGTTGTACTTAATTTTTCTAAGCTTTCTTATTGCTTGCTAAGGTTATTAGTCATGTTAAATTGGAAAATCTTGTTCAGTTTTGAGATTACACATGCAGCTCCATTCCTGTGGCCAATCTTTGGTCTTTTCTCAAGGAAGCCTGAAAGAGCAGAATGCCACCATGGACCACCTCATTTCTGCAAGATGTAACGGCGGCTGGTCGTCTTTGATGATGAGGTAGTATGACCAGCCGCTGTTACATCTTGCAGAAATGAGTTACCAGTCGCCGGTCATCTTTGAAGATGTACCAATGTTCTCTAAAGGTAGGTTCTTTAATGAACTCATTTGCATTGATGGGTCACTTTGGGTGGAGGATCCTTATTTTTGCTTAAGGTTGATGTTTCATTACAGCGAGATACACTGTTTGATCTTTTGGGATCAGGCGTAATGAATAGATTGCTTGCTATGTCACTGTTAGAGGGGACAAAGCTATGCAACTTTTGGAGAGCGGGTTGAAAGTGAAAGAATACTAGCTGTTGAGAAGGAACTTCAGTGATACTGGGTGCTTCGGCTTTGGTATTCATGAGCACATTGATCTTGGAATCAAGTTGGTTCTTCTGTCATATGCATGTTTTTTTTTTTATTATTCTTTGTCCATTTGCTTATCATGGTTGTAAATAGCGTATGGGTTAACATTGCACAAATTGATGAGTGTTTGCAAATGTAGATTCTGAATGGAGCTCTGCTAAGTCCACACACACGTGCAATAAAGCTCATGTTCACATCACACGTACCAGCATGGCATGAAAGGTCTGAGATCCAATCCATCCATCAGAATGACACCACTATATTGACATCCTAGCCCAAGAATAAGGTTGACCCACTCGTCAGTTGGGGCACATTTTGCAAAATAAATGGACAGCTTGGAAGGCTTCACTGAAGTTTTCAACCCATTCACCTGTCTTGCAATATTGGGGTCCACATGCTGATTGGACCAGATTTTATTTTTGGGAAAGCATGTGCAAGGTTGGGCCAACCTGATGGATGGATTAGATCTCGCACGTATGTGCAATGCTGGCACGTGTGGTGTGTACACAAGCTTTATTGCACACGTGTGCACTGAATGATTATTTTTAGTTTGTGGGGGGTAGTGGATTGCTTCCTCACTAGAGGATTTTGGTTCACAAGCTCTGTCCAAGCCTACCTCTCTAATCTGTAACTAATTGTTTTGCTAAGCCCGAACACTTCTCGTTCAATGTACTTGTGGTCCTGATTTGTGTACTGGGCTTTTTTTTCTTCTACGTCAAGGAATATGGAAAATTTTCTATTGTCCATCATGTTTCTAAAATTTTGAAAGATGATATGTTTAGTCTTTTTGAGTGGTATCCATTAAAAATAAAAACTTTTTGGGTGGTATTTTGATCTCTTGTGTTATATTTTAATACGGGATATTTGATCTGCAACTCAGCTCTAAGTCAAATTTCTCCTCTTTCATTTAATGAAAACATTGCAAAAGGTAACTGGGTGGTAAGTGAAAACTTAAAAAAAAAAAAAAAGAAGAATGGAAAATCCTAGTTAGTTTAGTTAGTGCTTTAGTGCTGTTAGTCATAGCATCATTATACTTAACGGGGCAATCTCTGCCCCTTGACTCTTGAGGTATTATTTACACCTTCTCTGGCATTTTTTTTCAAAAAACAAAAAAAGAACAAAAAAGAAAAAAAAGAACTGAAGATAGCAAATTACAACCCAAAAGAGAGCCACACTTCTATCAAACTTCCTAGCAATGTGATTGTAGATTCAGATTGTAACAATCACCTAAGATTCAAAACCATTTGTCTGTGTTATTTAACATTGTATGGCCTAAATGGCTTCTCTACAGTTTTTCAGTAGGTTTGGACATGTGAATGATCTCATAATTGTAGAAATGAACAGAACAAGAAAATCATAATTCATGTATGAAACCATGAGGTCTGCTAAGTCCACACACATGTGCAGCCCTGTCCATTCACACACTGCTACACATGCCCTTTTCTAGACTGCAGAATACTTGACTCCTCAGGTGGCCCACGGCATAAAGACCAAATTCTGGCTGAATTCCCACATTTTGAGGTTTGCCAAACCAAAATCCACCACCTTGGGATAAAATCTCTGGTTTGTTTCAAAACATATGAGAATCTAAAGAACCATTCGGCATGTAATCATAAACCAGCAGCCTTTTACTACCTTCCAAGCAAAAACCACGAAGGTGAATGAGATTGACGTGTTGAATTATCCCGATCATACTCACCTCTGTTTGGAATTGCTTCTCTCCTTGTCGAAGGTAGTATTTACAATGATCAACTATACAATGATCAACAATGCACGATCGTTTGGTCTAACCTTGTACAAGTTTTCCCAAAAATATATGTGGTCCACATAGCATGTAGGGCATGTAGGGCCCAATATTGGAAAGATAATGGTTTAGAAAGCTTCAACCAAGTTTTTCAGAGCCATACATTTATGTTGCTAACTGTTGCCCAGCTGAGCAGTGGATCAACCTGATTCTTGTCTTGGATCTTGGACCTATCGGGCCATGCTGGCACATGTTGTGTACATGAACCTTTTTGCAAATGTGTGTGCCTTTCCTATCTCTTTAACTTGTTTTATATTGAATTTGGCATCTTTTCAATGTGCATTATTGTTTTTAGATGTGTCGCATTGCAAGTCCAGCAGAAGCCAGACTTATCTCTAGCAAGCTCTCAAGAAATGACGTGCATCCTTCATCAGGTGGCACGATCCTGTACTCTTTTCACCTGAAAGGTGATTCATCAAACGGTTGATATGAATTTTAGCCATCCTGATTTTTTGTTTCCTTTCTATTTGCTACTTACGAAAGTATTCACAATCCAGTGACTCTCCATTCATTTGCACACAAATTTCATATAACAGTTATCAGCTTTCTATATTCATCAAACATTTATTTTACAACTCTCGTAGCTCAAGTTGAGAAGGACCTCAATGCAAATTTTTGTGGAGCTTTGCCATGGAAAGGGAGAAGATAGATGCAATTGAGAAATTGGCTGAAGAAGCAAGGGTGGAATTAGAATACATCTGTTTACCTATGTGATTGAGTGATTGTGATGTAGTTTTGGATTCAGATATTGCCTGGTTGATTCGACAAGCGTGTCTTAAAGGTATGCAATTTGAGTTCAGTTTTCCCCCTTCCTGGGATTGCTTGTAGTTTGAATTTGAATGCGGTTCAGGTTTTTAATGTTTTAAAGTGTATTGGGAAATTAGGACTCGAAATGGCTGTTGCAGATTAGTTTACTGTCTATATGGAGGTGGTTTTTTGAACTGTTTGATGCTTTTGAGTGGAGATTGCATGAATGGTATGGAATGAGATTATCTAATTTCAGTTTTGTGCTGTTTTTCTTTTTTGTTCATTGTGCTTGAGAAATTTTGATGTGCAGGCTTTATCGAATTGTTACCCAGAAATGTTCTTCATTGGATTGAAAGTTTAGGAGGAAATCAAAATCTCTCTCTTTGCCTGCTCTATAGCTTCTTGCTCACCAACTCAAAGATATAGGGTAAAGACATGATGGTGTCAAAGCCCTCAACATTTGGTCTCACTGCCCTTTACTTTTATTTAAAGTGCTTAATCCTGAGAACAACTGATGCTCAACTGCAGATTGTTAGGACTTGTTTGGGAACCCAGAGATTGGTTGTTGAGTTTGCTCATTCTTTCAACAGGCATAAAAATCTTTCTAATTTTTATGAGTTCTATAAAGGCTTGGAGCTTGCTAGGAACTTCCAATTTCCAACTTTAAGACAGGTTTTTTTTTCCCTTCCAATTTATTTGTTTAAATTTGGTAAAGTGGGTAAACTTTTTTATTTGATTACTTTGGTGGTTCATACTTTGTGACATCTTTTTATGGTTCTCTATGCATCTCATTTTTGACAGCCAGCTCCTTCATTTCTTGCAACAATGGAGGAATATGTAGGAGAGGCACCTTGTACGGGTTCTGTTTCAAATAAGAGACTGGTGAGTAAACATGAATTCATGATCCCTGGTACATGTCTACTAATTTATTGAACATGGGAGAGCCAGTATTTGCACCTAGATTGAGCCAGTACATGTCTACTATGAATGCTAGGAAATTTCACAAAAACCTCATATTTAGCCTGCTTACTAGCAATTCAACACAAATACCCAAAAAAATCATTGAGAAACTTATACAACTTACCTTGACATTTCTCATTGTTAGCTTGTCGAGGTTGCTGAAAGTATCATTACTATTAGTATCAATGTGCAATTTCACACCATCGCCCGTTCCAGCAACTGGAAGAAGAATCGACAGCAGCACAATCTTGGACAAAGTTAATATTCCTATTACTGAAACATTGAATAAGAAACATAATTCATAATTGTGTTTGTTATTCTCATAAGTGCAATTGTAATCCATTCTGATCAAATTCTTAAAAACTGATTTTTGTTTTATGTGCCACTGACATAACAGTTTTTCGCATTTGATTTTTTGAAACATCTGTGTTTGTGATACCGCAGTGGTGAATGCATCCCCGATCTTCTTTTGTTATTGGTGCAATGGACATAGAAAACCATGGAGCAAAAGCTTATGTTTATCAATGAAGTATAGGTGTGGTTTCTCTACGCTGAAAATATCTTCTGTTTCAACACTCGTTTACTATGCAGTTTAAAAATTGTACTTGTTAATCACTATTCTATTTTTCAATGAAGTACAAGTGTGATTTCCTTCTCTTTTTATTTATTTAATAAAGGAGAGTTGCATTGTTTGCGTTTTCAACGTTTTCTTTCATGCTATTCGGAGAATAAGATTTATGCATTTGGATTCAATAGGTGAGACTTGAACACATACTTGTGATGATAGCCTATTAGGGTATAAGCCATGAAGTCTATTGTTTTAGCTTGAGATGGGTTGAACTATTAAGGCATGTGCCAGAAACGGCTAGATATGCCGTTGTTATTAAAAAAAATTAAAGACACTAGGTTATATATCCGTAGCTATAGCTTAAAAGGCTATGGCTACAGCACCAATAGCTATGGACTAGATACGGGCCTGCTTCGAATTATATTTGTAGCCATAGATGTATAGCTACGGATATAATTCGTAGCCTTTGTCCCTTTTTTTTGCAATGTAGAAGTATTCCAATGTTTATGTCCAGAATTATATGTATATTTACTCATCCTATTTACTGCATAGGTTATATCAGGTCTAGGACAATTCATTAAGTACATGAGGCTTTCAATTATTTTAGAATATTATAATTGTGATACACTATCACCTGTATTCTTCTTTACATGTATAGTATAGTCATAAAGAGTACTAATAGGTATACTGTTAAAGTGATAAAACGTTTTTAACATTTTCTCAATGTAATGAGATTGTGAAATGATAAAACCTTTATCCTTTTTTATTACTTTTATGCCTAAAATTATATTAGCTTCACCTAAGTCTTTCATGTCAAACTTAAATGACAAGAACTTCTTGGTGGATTTAACTATCTTAAGATCAATTCCAAAGATGAGCATGTCATCTACATATAAACAAATTATTACTCATTCATTTTCTGTAAATTTACTACACATCTATCTACATCATTTATTTTAAATCCATCTGATTTTAAAACATTATCGAATTTCTCATGCCATTGCTTAGGAGCCTGCTTTAGACCATATAAAGATTTAATTATCTTACAAACTTTATTTTCTTTTTCTTTTATTATATAGTCATTAGGTTGATCCATGTATATTTCTTCTTCTAATTCTCCATTTAAGAAAACAGTTTTAACATCCATCTGATGTATTATTAACTTATATATAGAGGCAATAGTTATAAGGATTCTGATAGAAGGCATTCTAGCCACTGTGGAATAAATATTGAAATAATTAATTCTTTCTTTTTGTTTAAAACTTTTGGCTACTAGTCTTGTTTTGAATTTATCAATGGTTTCATCTTTTTTCTAAAAACACATCTACAACTTATTGGTTTATTATCAGGTGGTAAGTCTACTAATTCCTATGTATTATTTGACATGATAGACTTTAGTTCATCTTTAATAGCTTCTTTCCAAAATGAAGCATCTAGCGAACTAACAGCTTCTGAGTAAGTCTGAGGATCTTCTTTTAGTAAGTATACATACTTAAATATTTCATCTCCTAAGTTAGGTTCCTTTCTAACTCTGACACTTCTTCTAGGTTCTATTCTTCTTCATTTTCTTTTTCTATATTCCTACTAGTTGAGGCAACATTTGGATTAATAGTCTTTTTCATTTCTTTTGATATTACTTTCATAGGAAATTCATTTTCAAAGAATTCTGCATCCCTTGCCTCAATTATAGTAAAAGGATCTAGAATATTATCTTTAGATTTTAGAACCGAGAACCTATAAGCTACACTGTTGTTAGCGTATCCTATAAATACACAGTCTGTTGTTCTATGACCTAATTTCCTTTTCTTAAGTTCAGGTAGTCTTACTTTAGCAAGACACCTCCACACTTTAATGTATTTAAAACTAGGTGGATAACCTCTCCAAATTTCATAAGGTGTTTTTCCTGTTGATTTCATTGGTATTTTGTTTTGAATATAGCTAGCAAAGAGTATTGCTTCTCCCCACATATTGGATGCTAATCCTGAACTAATCAACATCGCATTTGTCATTTCTTTTAATGTCTTATTTTTTTCTTTCTGTTGTACCATTTTGTTCAGGGGTATAAGGTGCAGTGGTTTTATGAATAATACCATTCTTTTCACAAAATTCTTTAAACATTAATGATTCATATTCACCTCCCCTATCTGACCTTAAACGTTTAATTTTCTTATTAAGTTGATTTTCAACTTCTGTCTTATATGTAATAAAGGATTCTAGTGCTTCATCTTTATTTCTCAGTAAATATATTTTAGTGAATCTTGAGTGATCATCTACAAAGGTAATATAATACTTTTTTTCATTTCTGGACATGTGATTTTTAAAATCACCAAGATCACTGTGAATTAATTCAAGAGTTTCAGTGTGTCTAATTACATGTTTGAATGATTTTTTACGAAATTTAGATTCTACACAAGTCTCACATTTGTCTAATTCATTATTTGATAAGTTAGGTATTAAACCCAACATTTTCATTCTTTTTATGTAACCTGCATTTATATGTCATAGTCTTTTATACCATAAGTTAAGTAACTCAATAATATAAGCAAAACTAGAATTCTTATTATTAATATCATTAACTATTACATTCAGAATAAAAAGCTCATCATAACAATAACCATTTCCTAGAAATACTCCATTCTTGGTGAGTACAAGTTTATCTGAGTCGAACACCAACTTGACTCCAACTTTATTCAGGAGAGATCCAGAAACTAGATTCCTTAGAATCTCAGGTACATGCAGAACATCATTTAGAGCAAGAGTATTTCCTGATATGAGCTTCAACAACACTTTTCCTTTTCCAACAACTGAGGAAGTTCGAGCATTTCCCATGAACACCTGTTTTTCATCCCCTACTGCTTGATAGGAGGCAAACATGCTTCGATATTTGCATATGTGATGAGTAGCCCCAGTATCTAGTACCCAATGCATATTGTTTACTAGATTTACTTCTAATATAACGGCGGCTATCACATCTCCCACATCTTGTTCTACAAGATTAACTTGAGCCTTGGATTCTTTCTTTTTCAGTCTACATTTTTTAATATGATGCCCATGTTTGTTACAATGAAAACATTTGCCTTTTTGGATTTCTCATTAGCTTTGCAACTGTCTTATTTTTTAGCCTGCACTGATCTATATAGGGGCCTCATTTTCCATAATGGAAACATGAACACTTTTCCTTTTTGTTTTCTATATTTGGTTAAAAAAGATTGGCTTTCGAAACAAATTCATTTGCATTTTTCTTTTTCTCTCTTATTTGTTAACCTCTTCTATTCGAATATGAACTATGATGCTTTCCATAGTCATATTATTTTTTTTATGTTTCATTTTGGATTTATATTCTTTCTAGGAAGGTGGTAACTTTTCAATTTGTGCACCTGTAAGAAAGATTTTATCCATTTTGAGACCTTCTATTTGAAGTTCATAAATCAAATTTTGGTATTCCAAAATCTGATCAGAAACAGTCTTTTCATCTGTCATATTATAATGTAGGAAATTTGCAATTACTTGTTTCTTAGCCCTGGCCTCTTCCGACTTGTATTTCTTTTCAAGTGCATCCCATATTTCTTTTGCATTTGAATATGTTGTATATACATCATATAATTTATTGGAGAGAGTTTTCAAAATATAATTTTTACAATTGTGATCATCTCTTGTATGGGCTTCATCGTTGGCATCATACTTGAATGAATCAGATAGAACATATGACACCTTAAGTGTGTTTAATGCAAATTTCATTTTCTGTCTCCATCTTTTGAAATGTTGTTCAGCAAAGGGTTCGATTTTGGATAATTTTGCAGTCGGGTTAACTTTTATGGTAATCATTATCTAGATTTTACAAATAACAACTTCAAGATTGTAAGATTTGGATTGTAAAATCTAGATAAATGATGATTAAAATGAAAATAAAAATTGTAAAAATCTAACTATTTTAGAAACATATTATAGAGAAGGTTTTTGAAAGAAAGAAATTAAATCTACTTATCGTATAGTCGAGGCGTGATTATAAATCACTCAGCTTGTGCAACAGGATCAATAGACAGCCAACCTCCAGGATACAATGACTGTTGCCTGGTCACAGGGTTGCACTCCGTACTTAGGCCCGACCCACCCTTTGTAGGTTTAACTCGAAGAAAAAAACAATAATGCAGAGTCCAGAAAACCGAGAGAGTAAAAGATGAAATTCGAATTAATTAAAACGGAGATCATCATAAGTACTTTTATAAACTTCAAGAGATGTCTTGAGTGAGTGTTTAAGCACCCATTAAAACAGAGATGCATTGCTTCGGTTTTCAAATAAAATGACCGTAGGGTTTCTCTGTAGAAGAAAGCCGTTATTGGGCCTGATTCAAACCGCGGCCCAATGGTTGTACCTTTTGGAAAAAGAAAAATTCCGTTGGACTTTCTGGCTAGGGTCGCACCCGCAACCACACATCACACGTCCACGTCAACGTCCCGGCGGGAGGGCGGGCAGGCAAGCGCGCGCGCGTGTGGCTTTAAGCATAGTGGGAGGCTTTGGGCATAGCCATCCCAAACAACCAAACTCACATGCCCCTTGAAGGGCTCATGCCCTTATGCTAAAAGCCAATCTTATAGCCTAGAAAGTTGAAAACTCAAATCCGATGTGGGACTATCTTTTAGCCAAAAAAGACAACAAAAAAGACACTACAAAAAGATTTGGGGGAAGTTTTTAAATATTTAAAACATTTCATTTTAAATTATTTTGAAGCAACAATATACAACAAATTACCCACATCAAAAGTTGCAAGCTTGTTAGATTGGATGAATCAGTCATGGAGCCACCTGATGGAGCTCTTACATCGTCGGATTAAGTGGGTCATGCATGACCCACTATGAATACAGGTCTAATTAGTTTAGTGGAACCAATTTGGTTTTTCAAAATTTTATTCTACAGAGCTTTGCTAAGTCCACACGCGTGTACAAGGCAGCTCATGCATAGGCCACTGGCTATATGGTAGTGGGGAGTACAAGTGCAATATCCACACTGTCCATCAGGTGGGTTTGATCGAATAGATGTTCTTGCATGAAATAATTCTAGTCCATTAAGCAGGTGGGCCACAATTTTAGAAGTTGGATGATAAAGATGTATATTTGTTTCGGAAACTGTGGCCTGCCTGATGAACGAACAGACCTGATTCTTAGAAAAGAGTAGGGCTGTACACGAGTCGAGTAAGCTCGAAAAACTCGCTTGATTCGGCTTGAAAATGCTCGACTTAGCTTGGATCGGAAGTGAGTTTGAGCCGAGTCAAGCCAAATATTGGGTGCTCGAATGAATTCGAGTCGAGCACCGAGCAGGGCCATGCTCGACTCAGCTTGACTCGTGGAGTGGCTTGGAATCGGCTCAATTTGACTCGGCTCAACTCGAATCGTGACTCGGAGTATAAATACCCAAAAAAAAAAAAACCTTAATATTTTCATTTCAAAAAAATTTGTCCGACTACCCGAGCGCCCTAACCCTAACCCTAACCCTAACCCCCCCCCCCCCCCCCCCCCCCCGCGCTCTCTCTCTCTCTCTCTCTCTCTCTCTCTCTCTGTCTCTCTCTGTGCTCGCCCACCCTGGCCCCACCAGACCACCCACACGACCCACTCCGGTACTCCCTCCCTTCCTTTCTCTCAAGAGTCAAGTCCCAGATCGACACCAGCCACCCCTTGAGTTGCCCTACGGCCTGCTTGTCCATTGAGTTGCCTTGTTCGCTTGATGCCGGCCACCCCCTGAGCAGCCTAGCTTGCCTTTTCAGGCGAAAACTCAAAACTTGAACTCAGGTAGAAAGACTTGAACTCGGTTCGAATTCGATTTGTTGGTCGAGTAGGTTCACGCTCGACTTAGCCAAGTTGAGTCGGGTACCAAGTAGGGGTTGGGCGGTTCAAGCCGAGCAACGAACAGGGCAAAGCTTGACTCGACTCGACTCGTATACAGCTAACAAGAGCATCTACACAGTGGTAACTGTAATGAATGGATAGTATCTCATGCAAATATAAAGCCATTCACCACAACATATAGAGCAATGGACAGCCGCCACAAATTTTAAATTAGCTTTGAGCCCACCTGATTGTTCGATCCACCTCATTATTTGGAGGCATCCCATTTCATAGTTGGATAATCCTTTTGGACGGATTGGATTTCATACACAAACGAAAGTGGGCCCACTAGCAGAGTTGTAGAATATGTTTGCTGCGCAAACGTTGTAAAGGATCCAGCCTCCAATGTCCAACCCCAAACTCAATCAGAATTAGATAGCTGTTTAAAAAAAAAAAAAAAACCCAATGTAACCCAAACTGGGTTGAAAAACTGGTCGGGCCAGTCGGGTCCGGTTTGAACCTGACCTACATGCAGCCCTGCTCTAACAAAATCAAGGGCACTTTCATCCTATTTTAATCCCGACTGGTAGAGCTGTACACGAGTTGAGTAAGCTCAAAATACTAGCTTGACTAGGCTAAAAAATGCTCGACTCGGCTTGGATTGAAAGTGAGTTTGGGCCGAGTTGAGCCAAATTTTGGATACTCAATGAATTCGAGTTGAGCACCAAGCAGGGCCATGCTCGACTCAGCTTGACTCGTGAAATGACTCGAAATTGGCTCAATTTGACTCGGCTCGACTCGGATCGTGACTCGAAGTATTAATACCTCCCTACAAGAAAAATAAAAAATAAAAAAATAAAAAAAACTTTACTCTCTTCATTTGATATAAAAAAAAAAAACACTCTGACTAACCGGATGCCCTATCCCTAAACCCCTTAAAAAAAACCTAATCTCCCACCCGGCCCCACCGGACCAGACCCACGGCCCACTCTGGCACTCCCTCCCTCCCTCCCTCCCTCTCTCTCAAGAGTCAAGTTTTAGCTTGACGTTGGCCGCCCCTTGAGCTTTCCTCCAGCCTGCTTGTCCACTCAATGCCGGCCACCCTTGAGCTGCAAAAATCTGTCTGTCCACTAGACGCTAGTAATCCCCTTCCTCCCTCCATTTTTTTACATGGATTTTCAGGAGAAAACTTAAACTTGAAAGACTTGAACTCAGACTTGGCTCGAACTCGAACTCGAACTCGCTCGGTCTGCTGATCGAGCAGGTCCGCCCTCGACTTGGCCAAGTCGAGTTGGGTACCAAGCAAGGGCTGGATGGTTTGAGCCGAGCAACTAGCGACTCGTGTACAACCCTGAGTAGTAGCAGTAATCAAAGATTCCCAACAGAAACAATCTGCAATTAGCGTATTTACAATAATGCCCTCGTCACATTAATTGCGCTTCATTACTAGAAAGGTTAGTACCGGAAATAAGAAGGCTTCAACTAATACAATTTGTATAGTAATATTAACTATTCTGAATTAGAACTTTCAAAGATGCCCCTATTGCCAGCCATGAGACGGGCCCACCATCTCTACAGCAGTGATGCTGTATGGCACTCGTGTGGTGATCAGGGACCATTAATTTGGTGGGCTGCTACGTGGAAGGTCATAGCTCAAAAAAAAAAAGAAAAAAAGGGAGGGATCAAACAATCTTAACTGTCCAAGTAGTGGGCCTCAAAATAGACGGCTGGCAGAATAACAAAAGATGAATAACGGCCCACAATCAAAATGCGAATGTATCAAAACAACTGGGTAAGTAGGATACTTTGATCACCTAAATTTTGGTGCTGCCTCCAATCCTCAAGATGGCCCACTGAAACAGACGTCCAGATCACGACACGTGTGCCGCACATAGACATGTGTGTCACATATGTGCACAATTACTTGTGTACCCAAATGAGGTCGCATTTTCTTTGTAAGATATGATAAATAGCTTAACATCTCTTGTTAGGAAAATCTTCAAATTTCAACTTCCTAACAGCTTCATTTCATGATGCAGCCGATGTTCGTTGCGAGAACAAGCCGAACCTGGACTTGGGCCCACCGAAGTCGCCTGTCTTACTGCCGTTGTCCGTGTTCGGGGTGGTCACACGCTCGCACGACGGGCACATTGTAAGAGTCGTTGCAGGCACATGCAGCTGGAATGGGCTGTGGGAAGATTTCAATGCCTTGAGATCTTGGAGCTCTTTGTGGAGCCTTCGGTTCTCCTCCGTTAACGACTCGCAGCAACGTTTCAAGTACTCGCAGTCGACTTCAGTCTGCTTGAGCTTAGTCCTAAACAAAACCAGGAAATCTTCATTAACAAGTATGGAAAATCAAATAAATGCAGCATCTTCTAAGGATGGGCCATGCCCATGCTCGGCATGGTCTGGTCAATCAGGCCCAGCATATTTTATTTAATTCTTGGGCAGACCAGACGACTACTATAGACGTAAATGGGCCTGAATCAGGCCAGAAAACATGTAGAAACTTGGGACTGAATGAAGCGAGAATAATCCAGTCGTTGATAACATGGGTTTAAGATTGGGATGAGTCCCAGGCCTCTTGCCCAAGTCCACTCCAACTCAGTTGGACCTGATTCGGTTTGATACCCCGAGTCAGCTCTGACTCGGACAGGTCAGGCTGATTCACCCCAACTTGGGCGAGTGGCAAGTCAACTCGAGACTGAACGAGTCGATCCGATTCACCGAGTCATTTAACCATGTTTGATAGTTGATAGAAAACGGGCCTGGATATTTGGGCCAGGACCCAAAATAATTATCTTCCAGGCTTGTGGTATCAGTACCTTGCTCGCCGGTTTTGAAACCATACTTCTACTTGCCGTGGCCGGAGATTCAATTGCTTGGCAAGCGCCAACTTCTGTTTCTGCAGTCATCGAAACGGAAAGATCAGCAAAAGATGAATTCTTACTGCCCCATAAAAAAAATCACAAATGGACGGTCCTGATTGGTTCAATTTTTGGCCATGGCCCATTTTCCGTGGGCCCAATAGATGGAACTAATACACATTTCCTCCACACCATGTTGAATGGGGCCAATAGGACAGACTACTGTGTGACTTTTCTACACCATGGTACTTTAAAAATCTTGGGCCCTATGGTGGGTGGGGCCATTGGATTGAAGTACAGCTAATCCAATGTCTGTGTCCATTCATCTGTTGAGCCACATTGTGGATGGGCCATAGACGATAATCGGAACTGATAGGATGAGTGGACCACACAAGCCATCCTCACCGCTCACTTCTTTTTTTCCTCATTGAATAGATAAATGCTGCAAATTCAAGGTGGCCCAGTATTTCACGAACCGGATTGAGAGTAGGATGCTCTTTGAAGCTCTCCTCTAGATAACAAGATTGCTCTTTGGAGAGCCTTAGCTTCTTTCTAGTTGATCCACCTTCTTCTTCATCGCTGCATCTCGAAGAAGCTCTCTCCATCTCAGCCTCAAAATCACGTTTCCCACCCACGTTTGGCCGTGAATCAGAAGAGGATGGGCCCATCTCATTGTCGGGGTCATCACCGGTCGGTATTTGATTTACGTCGAAGTGTCCATGTGTTGGAGCTGTGTGATCAGACGATCTTCCAGCCTCGTAATTATTTCCTGTTTTAATGGCAAACATAATATAATTGGGATTGGATTACTACATGAAATATGGGATCATGTTTATGAGAAGGTATCCAATTCTAATAATCCAATCTCTCTACATATTGCATGCATCAGCAAGATCTGGACCGTTCTTTTTATCCATCCTACCATTGATAGGCAAAAAATAGGGTCAGATGATCCTAGCCATTGATTGGAGGTTTTTTTTTTCCCTTCTTTTCTCCATCGAGACAAGCTTTGGCTGGAATTTTCTACCTACCCATTGGTAATCTTGGACATGCTTTCAATCAATGGCAAGGATCACCCAATCCCCTTCTAGGGCCCACTAGATGAAAGATTCGGACCAACTACAAAAATCTACTACTTTGTCATCAAAGTTTAAAAAAGGGTGTATCTAAAAATGTGGGTGCAAATATCAATTTCCATGAAATTTGTGCTTGAAGTTCCAATGGGCCCAGAAAATGATAATGGTTTTAGGTAAAATCAGTTCATTAAAGGCACTAGAATCCAATGATGGTTAATGTGTGATCATGATCACAAGGGGGTGGACCCTTTTCTACCAAGCAATTAAAGCTGAAACCGTCCTTTTATGTTGGTTGGTGAGGTTGGATGGGACCCATGGCCTAAACATTGTAGCACTTGGCTCATAACCATCATTTCTAGAAGCCCTTCTCCTGACCTTACAGCTGCCCGACTGCCGTTACCGTTACATACCATAATCGTAACGGTAACGGCCGTTACCAGGTGATAAAAAAAAAAAAAAAAAAATTATGCCACACATGTGCCAGCATGGCAGGATATGTCCGATATCCAATCCATCCATCATAGTGGGCACCGCTATATTGATGCTCTAGCCCAAGAATCCGGTCGATCCACCGTTGATATGGCCCACAGTTAGCACAACAAATGTACGGCTCTTGGGAAATCATGCAGAATGTCTGACAAACGTGATGGATGGATTGGATCCAGCACCTATATGCCATGCTGGCGCATGTGTGGCATATACATGAGCTTTATTGCACACGTGTGTCCTCTTAGCAAAGCTCTAAAATATCAGTATCGGCTACTTGTAAAAAACGGGTACGTATCGGCTACCATATTCTTTTGTGACTTGTCGGTGGCATATCCAAAACAAAGCACACTAGAAATCCGTACACATGGATTTACAATCTATCTCAGCTGATTTACCAGAAAATGAAAATAAAAATCTTCAAGTCGTAAATCAGCAGTGCTACGATCAAACGGTCACAATTCGATTGTGTAAATGGGACTGATCAAAAACCTACCTGTATCGGTCGACCAAGAAAGCTTCAAATCAAGCTGAACCGGTGCGCAATTCCTCGGCCCACCTGTCTCTACACCATCAAAACTGTTAACGATGAACCCTTGCCGGACCCGATCGCCAGAATGGCCGCATGCCCTCCGTTTCCTGCTCGGCTCGCCGCCATCGCTGCTGCCACCGCCGACCGACAACGCAAGCTCCATGGGCCTAGAAACTCAAATTCTAGAGCACCCAAAAGAAAGAAAAAGGTGTAGAGAAGCTAAGGAAAGATAGATGGATTTATAGAAGGAAATGGAGGTTAGAAGAGGTAAGGATTTTGAATGAGAGGTTGGGTCTGAAATGGGAAATGCATGAATGCATGTGAAAGAAGGATGTGAGTAGGAAAGTGCTGAGAAAATCCCCACCCTTTGTTCTCATTATATAAGAGCCAATCTCAGGCATTGATTGTTTTTCAAGGTCTTCCCTAATTATTTGCCACGCCACCAACCTCTCCCCCTTTGTCTTTAATCCTCCTTTATAAAGAAAAAGGAAAAATTACCACCAACTAACGGCTACAAACCATGTCCACGTTCGTTTCAGGTGGGCCCCACCATATCTAGTGAGCCTTACACTCGACGTGGGCTTGTGCTATTGGTTCCGACTTGGGAGGCTCGCATTTTCAGGAAATCCGGATTAGAGAGATGAGGAGGGCCACTCGCGTGTGCGTGCAGTGTCTAGGTATATGGGTCGTTCATCAGGTGGGCCCACACGTTTATGGTCCATGTGTCAGAAATTAGGGTGGTCCGCACATGTGCAGAAAAATGGACAGCTGAAATGAACTGATCCATTATCCAATTCGACAGAGACGTGTGGTCCACCAGATGAACGGTTAGGAATTATTTCAGGATAAGTGGTGGGACCTACTTTGTCGAGTGGTTCAAGTAGCTAGGCTTGCAATGGCTTACAAACCATGCAATATTCACATCCAATCTACTTGGTCATGTGCCCTTGGCGTGGCGTGTTTTTCGTGGCATTTTGGTAATTTAGATCGACATCGACATAGATTGGATTACAGGAAATACGTCGAAGAACCGTAATATACGGTGGAGCAATCTCTCCAAATGACACGTGGCAGGTGACGTGTAAATTAGATATGCCCCTATGCATGAGTTATGTCCTTAATGTCGCAGAAATCACTCCATCCGATCTGTGGACATTAAAAAGTGACGGTGGAAAAGAAAAACTGTCAAACGGTCAAATATTCAATGGTGCAAAACTGTATAAAAAGCAATGGATAAGATCGTTTCGTGGGTTTTATTTTTATAAAAGTAAGACCATCCATCCTGGTGCCAGTACATGGGTGGACTTGATCAACATGAGACCGTGCCACGTGTCCTATGGAGAGATTGATGTACCATATCACGGTTCTTCCCTGACCTCCCGTATCATTTCTCAAATAGGAGATTACTTCATCCCAAATGAATATGATTTAAAGAATGACTGGTATCCTTGCACGTCATTATTTACAAATGCAGCATATTTCTCAATCATCTAGGCCGTTGATGTGATGTTCCACGGGTTTGATGGTCCATTTCTAAAATATATTGAGATCGAAGGATCGTAGCCATCAAATAATTAGCCTTTCCAGTTGATTGTGTACGGTCCAATAATAGCCATCTGCTCATTAAATGGTAGGAAATCTGGTATTTGTTGCTCAGAATTTTCGGTCATCACTCACGCAAGATGTATGTGGGCATGTTAGAACTGACCATGCGGCTTGATTTCCATTGAACAATTTTGACCCCAAGTATTAAGATAGGTAGATAATTCAAACTTGATTGAATATGACCATATGAAAAGATTGATTGTCTATTCAGCCATATGTTGCTAATAATGATCAAGTAATTATTGAAGGGTAGGGTCCGCCCTCCAAAGATTGTCTATACCTTTGTCTTCCATATGAAAGAACTTTTTAAATACGAAAAAAAAATAAAAAGAAATTATGATCGGCTATTAGGGAACAATTCTTATATAAATTAAAAACTTGCTTGTACTAGACTTAACACAATCCAACGTATGAACGTAGACTTGAATTACAGTTGAGGATTACAACTAATCCTAATTATAAGATTAAGTTATAGATTATACTAAGAAACACAAATATAAAGTACTAATTACATTAAAGGTTGTACTAAGGAATGTAAAGGTGCGATTATGCTAAGAAAAATAGAATAATTTTAAAGATAGATTTGATTTGTTTGGTTTGATTTGATTGGTATGAGATCATTTATTTTGTTGATTTTTTCTGTTATTTATAAGTTTCATTGGAGAGAAGAAATTATTTGGATGCTCCCCGCATTCAACAATTACAACAACTGCTTTAGGCATCACTCTTCTTGCCACTTGTATCACTCTCCTCACATTTGATAGTTACAACTATCATTTAGCACTACTGCCTTTCATATCTTTCTTCTCTCCTTGCCGCTTGTCGTGTAGCCACTTAGCTGCTACCCCTTATTGCACAACTTGCTCCAATGCAATGACACATGTCCTCCTCTGATTGATTCTTTGTATATATAAATAGGTCACAAATATGGTACAACAGTATTGATCGAAAAGGCTTTTGATTGGAATTTGGAATAATGCAGGACGCCAGGACCAGCATGATGTCTCCCATGCGATGCCTGGTTTCCAACGTCGGATTGCACATGTTCAGAGATCCGGCCCATTCATTAGGCAGGGTACACAACCGAATGAATGGCGAGATTTATGATACGCGTGCGTGTCATCCCGTGTCATCCGACAGTGGAAAGTAGAGGCCAGAAAAGAAGCTCGACAGCTGACCAAATACAACAGAAAAAAGAGGCCAAAAAAATAAAAATGAACGGCCTGGATCTTCCAATTTCAAGAGAATCTTTGGGCATAGGCAGTATAATCCATCCTCAGTGGATCCATCAGATCAACTGTCTTATATGACCAAAATGTGGGACCCACATATAAGAGGACCATATCACGGGCAAAATATGGTGATGAGCTGTCCACATGAAATAAGTGTACCTCAAAGAGAAAAACTTTGATACTCCGGCAGAGCATGTAAGTGGCAAAATATTAATTCAAATTGCGTTATCCAAATGATGGCTCCCACATTAGATGTACCATAAAATAAAAATTACTGTTTATTTGATTATTTACTGGATTGATGGACGTCTAGTGGACGGTTAAAAATGAAAAAATAAAATAAAATCAATGGGCGTATCTTAACGATCACATCCACAAATCAGAGGCAAAGATGGCTTAGCCAATCTGATCTTGGGAATGCTAAGAGACAGTTTACTTTGAGTTAACGTATGCCATCTGTTATGTTTCAGCGTGGCTGCGTATCAGGCGTCGTATGCTGCCAGAGTATCAAACTACTCCCGTACAGCCAAATGAAAAGATCCAGATTGCGGGACCCACTTCAGTTGGGCTCAACTGAATGATCTTAGTCTTCGAAAATGGACATCCTTTTGTTGAATTCTGGTTATAAACTACTTTTTATTTTGACCATCCACTAGATGCCACGAATCAAACACTAGGATCACCATCTCATGAGTGTAATTTCGTAACATCTCCCATCCATGAAAGGGCCCAGGATCCAAACGGCACGGATTGAGGTACACGTGTTCCACGTGCACAAACCGTGAGCACAAGCATACTGATAGTCATCCTCTGCCAGAGTAGCAAATAAGACCTGTGGACATGGAGGATCATCCGATTCTCCCGATGTTAGATGAGGGGTGGAAAGCTGGTCAAAGAGAGGTAGAGAGACATACGAGGACGAAAAGGACATGACCGCTGAAAACCTAACTTTTTTTCTCGAAATGTTCACATACAACATTGTACGTGAACTTTCACATACAACGCTTCTTTTCCAGAAAAAATCTCATCTTTACAGAGAATCCGAACCGTCTAAAAGGTGGTCCACACTGTATTAATCTCCAACGATGAAAATAAGATGGGCCCACTAATCATATAGGCTAATCCATTAAAATAAATCTACAGACGATGGTCTAGATGGATTTATGTACATACCCATCTAAGTTGTTGATTGGTTGTATTTTCACTCACAGATGACTGCTATGCCATGGCCACCCTTTCTAGGGCTCGGATGCTCTGCAAAACTGACACATTGCAAGGAAAGAAAGGGTTGTACATGAGATTGTATATGAACACATACCCTCCTGTGAGAGATGGGGTTCGAATCATGGCAATTATTGAAGTCATATGGTAGCTTTAATGATAAGGTTGCCCGTGGTCCTATCGTTCGATTGAATGTACACGGTCACATGCAGCCCTAACGTCTGGATAATCGACATCTTGCCATAAATGATAAATGAAGGGTCGTGATTCCATGATGGGTGCCTCTTGTGATTAACAGGACACGTGTCAGTATATGAGCGGTTTATCATTAAAAAAAAAAAAAAAAGGCCGGATAACCATCATCAAGTCAGCCACCTTTGTAGGCTGGACTGTTGAGTTTTTTTTCCTAGCTGGTTATATTTTTTTCTAGAATTTTCATGGTGTATCCCACCTGATGAACGGACTACGTACTTGACACATGTGATGTCCGCTCAAATCTTTGACACTTGTTCGGTCCCCTCACATGAAGGGCCCCTCGTTAAGCCTATCATAAATTTGCCACTATATACCAACGAATATATCTATTTTGGGTTGAAATTTTACAAACTTTTGTATGATTTAGACGTGAATTGACCACAATCAAATAAATCAAATCTTGGACCACGTTGTGATGGAGAATTGACAATGTCACAACAGTTGGATGGTTGGCCCACCAAACATTTAAGCATGTCTGGGTCGATCAGGATGTGCCCAATTTTATCGCCATTCATTTGCTGAACACTCATATGGTACAAAGTAACACTTTCAATTCCCAAAATGATAAACAAATGTATGCAAACCAACAAATGTGGGTGCAGATATCAACTCTCTCTCTCTCTCTCGCTGGAATTTTTATCTTATTTTGTGAGTTTCCGTAAGCATGGCGTGTGGTAGCGGAATAATTGTGTTGGTAATGGTATTGATAGATTCTGAAAGCCACTGGGCCCCACTAACGATATTTTTTCGTTGGTTTTATGAAATAAAGACACTCGAGTGCAGGAAGAACAGGAATATGGTCGACCAATCACTCTGCTGTATACGTGGCATTGTGATGTATCGATCACGCCGTCCATTTGAAGGCTAGATTATCCAATTGAAATGAATTTTAAGAGATTTTCCATCCACTGTGGGAGGCAATCAGATGGATGGTTCCAATTATAAGTTACCCTCCCAAGTGTACGGTGGAGAAATACCTCGCAATCAGATGGATGGTTCCAATTATAAGTTACCCTCCCACGTGTACGGTGGAGAAATACCTCTACCGTATTCGACTCCTAGGCTACTATTGCATATCATAAGTTCATAACATAATACGATATGAGAAATGATCACTTAAAGGAGCTGTATGTGGACTTTCACGTACATCCACTTCTTTCCTTCCAACGTGTCATATGTCTAGAATATTAGATCGGTTAAAAAGATGGGCAATGACATGATGATTTCCTAGTATAAAAATCAGGACGATCCACTCCACGAGTTGGACACAATGTCAAAATCAATGGACATCCGATGGTACAACTCAGTGTACTGGTGTGGCTCACCCAATGTGTGGATCTGCGTTATTTCCATAGTAGCTTCTCATCATGGTGTGATCCACCTTTTGCACGAATCCGATTTATTCTGCACGCTGACACGTTTAGGAAACGAAATGGCTGCATGTGGAAGTTCACCTACAGCCGGTGTATCCAATAATTTTTCATATCGCATTAGATTTAGTTGGTCATGCTGGCCAACGTGCCATAACTGCACGGAGTAAGTGAGATGATACGGTGGAGCGGGAAGAACTGGAATCTGGTGGAGCCATCCTGATAAAGTACAGTTGGCAGGGTAATGTGTCAATCAGAACCGTTCAAATAGTATCCCTCATTATGAACGGCATATTTTCAAAATCTCAAACTTAGGAGATGACTGTAACCTTCAGTTCTCTCAAACTTTTCTTTCTTACCGCAGCTTTGAAGGCCATGTTTCTGATGGCTAAGATTAACCGGGGTATGCTTATATTGAACTATTTTCCATCCATAGTAGGACCCACTAGATGGACGGTCTCGATTGACACATCACCCTGCCACGTATTCTGTAATGAGATGGCTCGGCTCTGCCACATCATCTACACGGATGATTCATATAAGCTCTGCACTCTTTCTCATCATCGAATGGGTAATTTGATGACCTGTTAGATTTCATGCATGTGAGGAGCATGGTTGAATGATCCAAACCATTTATACTTTGGGCCTCACTATCTACGAGATGCACAGGAGATATCATAAACTTGATGATCCTGACGTTTGAAATTGTGACCAACAAATACAATGCTAACAGAAAAGCAACGGTCTAGATTCAACGGAAAGAGAAAAACCCAAATATAACAGGACTGAAATGATGGCCCAGGTCATTCAACGGTTTGGATGATGTAACCATGGCCCACTATGCATGAAATCCAGCACCTCAGGGACTTCCCTCACCGATACGTAGTCGGTAGTCACGCGAACATGAAGCATGGCACTCCTAAAAACGCGAACCCCGTCGACCTCGGCGAGTTTCTCAACTGACTCGGCGAGTTTTGACAGCTGTCAAGGGCAAATGAGTAAATGCCAAGGGGAATAATAGTTCGAGCTATTCGATGAAGTTGTTCGCACGTACAAGCAAAATCTCTGTATTGCTCACCATGATGCGTGTAAGAAATCCACTCCGTCCATCAGTTACGCTAGCTCATTTTTAGTATCAAAATAAGATTCAGGTCGTTAAAACATACAAGTGGCCGACAACACAGGAAACAGTAGGAAAGAGGATGTCTGCCCTTGAAACCTTTCTGGGGCCCATCAAGATGTTTATATGTCATCTAAACCGTTTATAAAGTACAGCAAGGATTAAGGGAAGGTTTCAATGGTGTGGATCTCCATCTTTATTGTTCTCGTATCTCACTTGAGTTCCGGCTGGGCATCACCTTTGGGCTTAGGCCTTAGCATGATCGGTCAATGATGGAGCTTTTCAATGGTGTAGATGTGCATCAGCTGCCACCACGAAGAGCTTTTCAATGGTCCGTGAGCGAAAAGGACACGTGTCATAACCAAACGAGCGAATCGCCGTCGCATAAACACTGCGGACAAAATGGTAAATTTGAATAGCGACATCCCACTTGAAATGAGATCTCTTTCGCCAAAAAAAAAAATAATAATAAATAAATAAATAAAGAAAAAAAATCATGAGAGGAAAGAGACATGCATGATCTTGCGACATCATCCCTCCATCACGAAAAATCATATCAGCAGCTATATGATTAGATGGATAGGTGGGACCAACAGCCCATGTGAAGACCGCGTGGGGGGGTGCCGGACGCCCTCTTCATGACTTGGCGCTCTCGCAATCATGCTTACCGGCAACTTGTTCAAATGAAGGGAACAACACAACAAGCACAATCATTTGCCCCCTGTGGGGTCCACCCTCCGTCCAGCCTCGCCTAATTATGAGACATTGATTGGGTCCGTGGGCGTGGGGCCTACCCCTTTCAGTAGTCATGATTCCATCCGATATTTGAGGCGTCGCTTCTTTAATAGATTCTGTCTGACCAGTAAACGTGGCCCCCACCTGTCGTCTACCGTTTCCTCATCTCGCCGCTTGGCTCACGAGATTTTTCTTCCGGCTATTTATCGACTTTCATCTCCGAAAATATCCCGCCTCATGCGCGAGTACCTAATTCATGTGTGCAGCTCTTATAACACCCAATTGTCATCACTCGCTTAATCCAAAAATAGCTATGCATGGTATAGATAAGGGGTTTGAATTTAATTATTAAATTAACTTTAATATCCCTACTTAGTGTATGTATGTAATGTTTGACACAATGATTATAATAAGCCCGTTGAAATATATACTTTAGCCAAAAATGATGAAATTCCAGGTCTCAAATGAGCCACAAGCTTAGGATCACAACCAAGCGACTAACCAATGATTTTTAAGAGTTGATTTATATGGACAATGTTTGGACTACACAAATCATCCCCGTTGAAGTAATTTTAGTGATGCAGTTGATAATCTAATTGTTTTCGGATATCATAAGTGGGCCACATGCCCAATATATTAGTAGCCTAGAAACACACATGTTACACATGTGACTCATGGCAGGATTTTAAATGTAATCCTAGCTTTCACCTTGGATTTAAAACCCCCTATGGATTTAAAACCCTCAATTACCTTGTGGTGCCAAACAAACAAGAGATTTGAAATCCCCTTAAATCCCCCCAAATCCATGGTGCCAAACGACCATTAAATTCGAAATCATATTAAGGTATCATTTAATTAATAAAAAATAAGGTCTGAAAATTAATGTAAGTACTAAAAACTTAAAATGTTGAATTTTAGTGCTTAAAATCTATTTGATGATTTTTTTTGTAAAAAGTCCTATTATCTAAACTAAGCACTTTTTGCACAAAAAGTTTGGTAAAAAAAAAAATCATAAATGTCTGAAAATTGACAATTTGACATATTTGCCCATGGATGTAACATACGCATCATGGTGGGGCCCACAGTGGGGCCCCTTTGTAACGCGTAAGAGGGCTTATGCCTTTTCATAGATGTACGTAGGAGCAGGTGGTCAGAGGGGCATTTTCAATCAAAAGTTTTGCAATTTCTTATAAAATGACTAAAAAAGATGTGCCTCATGGGAAACTGGACCTTTTATAAAAATAGCCACACCTTGGGTCTATTGTGGTAAAAATCCCCCCATGTACATAACATTTTGATTGTTGGTTCGTTGCGACTAATCATTGAAAATGTGGTGGTGTTAGTTCGTTGCGGCTAACCATTGAAAATGTAGTGGTGTAAGTCATTGAATCTAGACCATCCATTTGGTTACATCCGACTCCTGGTCGAACCTTTAAGCGTCCGGCCAGATCTGTGTAGTGCCCCACCATGATGTACCTGTATATTCACGTCGTCCATCCCTTTGCTAAGAACATGTTATGGAATGGGCCAAAAAATACGACAGATCCAACTCTGTAGTAGACCACACCAAATAATAGGCTTAAGTTGCATTAAATGCAAGATTCATCTCTATGCGGTCCACTATAATCTTGGATCTACCTCAATTT
This sequence comes from Liriodendron chinense, assembly GCA_003013855.2. Taxonomy (NCBI): domain Eukaryota; kingdom Viridiplantae; phylum Streptophyta; class Magnoliopsida; order Magnoliales; family Magnoliaceae; genus Liriodendron; species Liriodendron chinense. The sequence continues at coordinate 2,702,201 of PVNU02000637.1, read as the reverse complement.
TGGGCCCATACCTTAAAATGATCTTAGAAAAGAGATAGATGGCGTGGATAAATAGATACATCATGGTGGGACCCCACACAAATCTGGTCGGATAAAGGTCTAACCAAGGGTCGGACGCAGGGTTTATGAATTTTTATTGCAATGGCCCTGAGGTGTGGCTATTTTTACTAAAAGTTCAATTTCTCATGAGGCTTATCTTTTTTAGCCTTTTCACAAGAACTTGCAAACCTTTGGGTCGAAAGTGCCCCTCTTACCACCTGCTCTTGCGTACATCCATGAAGAGGTGGAAGTCCTCTTGAGCGTGGACAGGTGGTCCACTCGTGGGAACCATCATGTTGTATATATTTCATCAATGTCGTCCATCATTTTTTTCCATATCATTTTAGGCTTCGGGTCCCATTTTGGGCCAAATCTAAATCTCAAGTGGGTCATACCACAACAAGCAGTTAGGACAGGGATGTCCACCGTTGAAACTCTTTCAGGCCCACCTTAATATTTATTTGTCATCAAATCCTGTTGATATGGTCACATAGACCTGTATAAAGGGACCACACAAATATCATTCTTGATTCACAAATATCATTCTTGATTCGAAGGCCCTGTGGGCCCCATTATAAAAAAAATTAGTGAGGGCAATGATGCCTACCGTTGAAGCTTTCCTTAGGCTCAGGGTAACCCATAGTGCTCAGGGGTAATCCACAATGCTCAGGGGAATCGACAGTGACAGGGGGAACCCACAGTGCTCAGGGGGAATCCACAGTGCCAGGGGGAACCCACAATGCTCTAGGAGAATCCATAGTGCTTAGAGGGAATCCACGGTGCCCAGGGAATCAATAGTGGACGTAATTATCCCAATTGTTCCATATGATGTGGCTCACCAGAGATTTGAATCTGTCTCAGAGTTCGACCCACGGACTAAAATGATCTAGCAAAATGGATAGACGTCGTGGATATAACATATGTATCATGGTGGAGCCCCTTTGTAACGCCCAAGAGGGCTTCCGCCTCTTCATAGACGTACGCAGGAGCAGGTGGTTAGAGGGGCATAATCGACCGAAGGTTTGCAATTTCTAGTGAAAAGGATAAAGAAGATGAGTCTCACGAGGAATTGGACTTTTAGTAAAAATAGCCTCTATAACCTTAATGCATAAGCCACATGTGTGCATGCATGCATTCCAGTGTGCTTTTTAACACAAAGTTTTAGAGAAAAAATAAAATTCAAACCACTTTTAAATAAAGGTAGAGAAAAAATTTCTATTATATTAGTTAACCAATATCAATTAAGATAAAATCTCAACATAAATATACTATGTATCCATGCTGTGCATAAAAAAAATTCAGCTAATTTTAGGGCATGGTCTAGAAAATGAAGCATATCCAAATCTCCAACGGAACAACACACCATAAGACATGATGGTGATTTGACCATTAAAAACTTCTTGTTGGCTACAAAATTTTAGATCAAGCTTATATTTGTGTTTTCCTTTCATCTAGATCTCTATGAGTACAATGTCAACAAGTTATATGGCACATAAACATTACAATGGGCCCTAGGAAATTTTAATGGTGGGTGTTCAACTATCATTGTTTCCTATGGTGTCGTTCACTTGACATTTAAATATGTTTCATCTTTTAGATCATGCCCAAAATTGAGCTAGAAAAGCTAATGGATGATGTGGATATATGATACATATATCAAGGTAGGCCCCACGATTAGGAAAACACCAACTATAGTGTTACTCAGGTAACACTTAATCTGCTTCCCCTATATCTTAACACTAATGATTCACATTGGTATTGTTCATGCTATACTGAGCTCAACATATGCACGACATGACAGGATTTGATTGGACAACAGGTGGTTGTCAGAGATGGGGCTCATGTAAAGAATGTTTGAAAATTGTTCAACCCCTCTAACAATAGGTTATCGTCCCATCAAACCCCGCCAGGTTGTGCTTATGCTGAGCTTGGTATGGGCTAAGGTAGTATCCACTTTGTGTCCTTAACTCTGACCTTTAAGAAAAAGTTTAGCCAATGGTCAACAGTGAAGGTGATGTGGCCCACTTGATAGCCAAGTTGACTTGAGAATGTTTGGATTTTCAATTGTTCAATTCAACACAAGCAATTAAAGAACCCTTTTATGTTCATATTTTGTTAGCCCCTTTAATAAAAACCAATGCAATGTTGGACAAATTGTCATGTGTATATATATATGGTCACGTGTGTGATCAAGGGCTTGTATTTAGATTTCGTGTGTGATTGTGATATGTACGAGCATGCTAGAGTTGTAGTCGACTTAATGTTTAATTGAACGTTAGTGCCCCTCGCGTTGATTCAGACTAATTGGAGACTGGACGTAGGATCCAACCATCCTCTCAACCATGTGATTCAACGACCGGGCTATTTGTGAAAGGATAGGGGTTAGTCCTTCCTGGTGGTTTCTTTTTGCCTTACAATTTTAAAACTTTTCTTTCAATATAATAGCTACCATAGTTCAACAGTAAAAATAAGGGAGAAAGAATATAAAAGTTGAAAGTATTTTTCTGTTAATATATAATTTTTACAATATTGGCATTCACAATTGGCTTGAGGGACGATGATCAGTTCATTACACAATCGTGAATAAAGTTTAGTAGCAGGAAGGTCATCATGATGTGCAGGATGGTGGTCTGCTCATTGCTCGATTGTAATTAAACCAGGCCTTGTGGTAAAGCGACCGGATGAGGGAGGATCTTCGACAATCTATTCGTTGTTGGGTCGGAACCGGACTTCGTAACGAGATGGCCGGTGCGTTGGTAGTCTATTCGTGGTCTCAATGGGAACCTAGCAAGTGGTGAGACGGTTGTGATTCGACTATTCATTTGTCATCTGGTGTGGATCAAATTTTATGACAAGGTGGCAGGTGGAATCACCTAGCACGTAGCAGGTAAGCCCCACAGCCTTCCGTTCGAAACTGACTGGTCTTTCTTGTGAACCAGCAGTATACCATAGATGAAGGGTTGAGAAATAAACTACTAATTTAAAACTAGGGCCCCATGTTATGAGCTGCGATGGGGGAATAAATTGAAACAAAATAAAAAGATAAATGTCAATGGTGGATGAATAAATAAAGTTGGGTTTGATTGTAGTGGCATGAGGCTTGTAACTCTTTCGTAGAGTGCTGCTTATATAGGCTTCTAAGAGGTGGCGGCCTTCCGTAGTCTTCAGCATCTCGAAGGATTTGGACAATCAGTTGTAGAAATCTCCTTAATTCTTTCACCTCGAAGTAACCTATTGTGTGTGACCACGTGCATTAGAGATATACCTCTCTTCTTCAGATCGTGCATCAGCTAAAGTCCTCACGTCTCTAGATTCCCACATTGAAAAGCTGTTGTGGTCCTTACTTCGCTTGGCTTTAACATCTGTAAAGAGTTGTTTTTAGCAATGCTCTAGTATTTAATGTTAGATAGAGATCTTCTTTAATAGGAATCTAACATTTAATGCGGAGAGAAGACTTATTTTAATGAGACTGTGAATAACGCCCACTGCGTAAGCGGTCGCCTTCACTTCTAACTTATCAATTGCGCAGATGGGGTATGGAATTGATTTAGATTTAGAAATGCATTCAATTTTTGTAGTCGCCACTAGCCAAGTAAAGCTTAGAATCTACAATCGACTAGAAATTGTAGAATTGCTTAGGAGTCGAGGAATCGTGAAATTTCTTTACTCAAGTGACTCCTGTGCTTGATCTGTGACTGTAAATTTTGAGTAAGTGTCTCGATGACAGAAGAGGAAGGGGTTAAGCACTCTCTTCTACCCATGCAACGCACAGTCTTTACTTTACGAAATTTTATGATTTTTAGGAGAATTTAATGAAATTTAGGCATTGTGGTGTTTAGCTATATTTCGTAAAGTTTAAGACTTCGAGCAATCAAAAAGAGAATATAAATGGCCAATGACCTAAAATGATATTGGAAAAAGGATGGACGGTGTGGATGTAAGATATGTATCATGGTGGGGCCCACAGTGGAGCCCCTTTATAACGCCGAAGAGGGCTTCCGCCTCTTCATGGATATACGTAGGAGTAGGTGGTTAGAGGGATGTGGATTTGCTACTGACAGGTTGAGTAGTTATCTCCCTACTAAAGTGGTGTCACCAACTTCTCTGGGCCCCATCGTGATGTATGTGTCGTATCCACATGGTCTATCCATTTGGAGAGATCATTTTAGGGCATGATCTAAAGAATGAGATAGATCCAATTCTCAAGTGGACCTCACCAAAGAAAATAGTGGGGACAAGTGACGTGACCGTTGAAACCTTCCAAGGGCCCACCATGATGTTTATTTGAGATCCAACCTGTTCATAAGTTCACACAGACTGTAACGCCCCAGATTTTTGAGATTTATTTGAAACTTTTTGAAAATTCATTTTTAATTTATTTTTTTATTAATTATCGTACATTTACCATTGATTTGCGAATAGCGGGACATCCGTAAGAGATCCGATAGGGGACCCTCTATAAAAGTAGCTTAGAATGATCCCATAAACATCGTAGAAAGATCAGATTTCAAAAATCACACATTTTTCAGATAATTACGAAAATGCCATTAGTTAAACTTAAGTTAAGATGCCATTTTTAAGTATTATAGTTTCTGACGATCACTTTCACGTAAAACCCTGGATTTAAGCTTTTGGGCATATACTAACCATACACGTCAAATTTCAGCCCTTAAATCATAGTAGAAGTGGTCCAATTGTCAAATCAGCCCCTTAACCCTTGATTTTCATGTCTATCGAGTGAGGAAAGTAGATGGTTAGTCGTAGTCGAATATTTCCTTCATATGAGTGACTTGGATCATCTTTATTATGGACCAATAGTGTGATTTGAGTGCCCCACCTTGATAAGCATCTTTCTTATGCGCGAAGTTATCCCGTTTTAGAAATTAACGAGTTACCAACTCTTTTTAAATCTGAACCTTTCAATTTACCCACTTCTCACCATCAATCGCTTCTCAAATTTGGACCACTTATTATACTCATATGACTACGAGTTTACACAAAATTTGGACCCCGCTCTATAATCCTACACCGTTGAACCACAAAGCCAGCACCTTCCTTTTCCGTTAAAAATTGAAATTTTAGGCATTTCTCACCATCAATCAACTACTAAATTTTGTACAATTGTTTGTCTATCATGACTACATATTTTTCCAAAATTTGGGCCCTGATCATCAAGCGTAGACCGTTAATTAAGATCTAGCCCATTTTAGCACCCGTTAGGCCATTTTCAAGGATCGGCCAATCTAGAATGTGGATCATCATGAAATTTACGTATTCTGACTCTACTCTTCAAGCTTAATAAGATGAATAGATTAGAATTGATCATAGATCATCCGAATATTAAGATTTGAGAAACCCACCTCAAGAAGTTATTACACAAGACCTCGCGTGCACATCCCTCTCCATATTTCTACTACGCACCTCCAAATCCTTCTCCTAACCCTAGCCTCCATGCCCTAGAGAGAGAGAGAGAGAGAGAGAAGAAGAAGAAGAAGAGAGTTCTTTATCATATTTTTCCAGCGGCTAGGATCTTCTACAACCCTCTTCTTCTAAGTCCATCCTAAGGTGAGGATTTTCCTTCAAACCTTTCATTAATAATATTACGATTATCATAAGTTTCTTTTGTGGCATATGAAGTTATTTCGTTTTGAATTGCTTATCCATATAACATGAAGTTTAATGTGGGATTTGTAATGAATATCATTATATGATGATGTGATTCCTTGTTTAGATTTTTTACTAAGAAGCATGTGTATTTGTGTTATCTATCTTTGTAAAATCTATGCCCTTATTTCCTTAATCTGTGTTTTACAAATAACATTGGTTTTCATATTGTGATATGAAATATGTGTATAAGATCATCATATGGACATCCCATTATTGTATACTCTTTGTCCCTAAGTTGGTAAAATTATTCGATGTAGAGAGATGGAACCCGTGAGAGGTGTCCATGATGGAAGAATATCTCTCGACTTAACTGAGAGAATAAAGTGATTGCTTGTTAATGGATCCTTACATGTACATGATGCTTGATTTGATCCATTTACAGTACATGGGTATTTTAATGAATTTGGTCATGATGTACAACATTGGCTTTTTGGGACATGATGAAATCATAAAACGGGACAATGAGTGGACACTAATGGTATACAAATTCTCATGAGCCGGGGTTGGTGCTATGGACACTAATCCCGTGCTGTCGGCCTATGCTGGGTTGCTTGCGACTCCCCATAGTGACCATTGAGTTTTATTTAAATCGGTTGTATGCGAAAACACTTAAATAAAGGAGAAACTAAAGTCATGCATTCACTTGGCTCCATGTGGGTGTACGGAATTGAGAATAGGCTAGAGCGTCCTACTTCTCCCGTACACTGTCACAGTGTAGATTTGGGCTATGAGCGTCCCATTTCTCATGTGGTCGGGCAAAACTATGGGCTTGTGCGTCTCAGGAACCTCTGGTGACTAGTGGCTAGCGTGAAGTCGTAACAGGGAGTCTCCCACTTCATGTATTGTAATTCTAGCCAGGGTGCCTTAGCCAGAGCATGCATTCCATGCATCGCATTAACAAAGATTTTTACTTGATTGTTTTGTTTGAATAAAGATATTCTTGTGTTGCGTTACTCTGAGTTTTATACATTGTTATTCTTGATAGTCTTGGAGGAAATATTCCCCACTATGATAGCGTTTAACGCTATCCCAAACACAATTTAGATGATGCAGGTGAAGATCCAGGTAATGAACCCGATTTTCAAGGAAAAGAGTTCGATGGTTCGTACAATCACATGGCGGATGACGATGTTAGAGAAATTTAGTTGATGTTTTCATTTATCAAATATTTCTTTGAGTAGTTGATACATTTATGGAATTGTAATAAGTCTTCAAGAGAAGACATGGTTTTGTATTTTAATTAATCAGTATAGATATTGGTTGGTTCATTTATTTAAACATTGATGATGACGTAGTAAGTTTGATAGAATAAGATGATAATTGTTTTCGCCATTGTACTTGAATGCTATATTTTATTATTTGACAAATTAGTTATTCCATAAATTACTTAGAAATTCGGCCGTCGTATTATACACGAGAGTCGAAAATCTCGGGTCGTTACACAGACATGGAAGAAGGGAAAACATAAATATCAGCTTGATCGAAAACTTCTATGACCCCAAGAATTTTTTAATGGTAGGACATCAATCCCCACTGTTTTCTTTGGTAAGGTCCACTTGAACTTTGGAATTGCTTCATTCTTTAGCTCATCCCCTAGAATGGTCTCTCTAAATGGATGGACAACATGGATGTAACATATGCACCATAGTGGGGCCACGGTAGGGCCCCTTTGTAACGTGTAAGAGAGCTTATGCCTCTTCATGGATCTACGCAGGAGCAGGTGGTCAATGGGGCATTTTCGATCAAAAGTTTTGCAATTTCTCATGAAATGGCTAAAAAAGATGAGCCTCATGGGAAATTGGACCTTTTGTAAAAATAACATTGAATCCCCCCATGTACATAACATTTTGATTGTTAGTTCGTTGCGACTAATCATTGAAAATGTGGTGGTGTTAGTCCGTTGCAACTAACCATTGAAAATGTAGTGGTGTAAGTCATTGAATCTAGACCATCCATTTGGTTACGTCCGACTCCTGGTCAGACCTTTATGCGTCCGACCAAATCTGTGTAGTGTCCCACCATGATGTACCAGTTTATCCACGTCGTCCATCCCTTTTCTAAGAACATGTTAAGGAATTGGCCAAAAAATATGACAGATCCAACTCTGTAGTAGACTACACTAAATAATGAGCTTGGGTTGCATTAAAAGCAAGATTTATCTCTGGTGTGGTCCACTACACCATTGGATCTGCCTCAATTTTGGGCCCATACCTTAAAATGATCTTAGAAAAGAGATGGATGGCGTGGATAAACATATACATCATGGTGAGACCCCACACAAATCTGGTTGAACGCTTAAAGGTCTGACCAAGGGTCGGACACGGGTCTATGGATTTTTACTGTAATGGCCTAGAAGTGTGGCCTATTTTTACTAAAAGTTCAATTTCTCATGAGGCTCATCTTTTTTAGCCTTTTCATGAGAAATTGCAAACCTTTGGGTTGAAAATGCCCCTCTGATCACCTGCTCCTGTGTACATCCATGAAGAGGTGGAAGTCGTCTTTGGCGTGGACAGGTAGTCTACTCGTGGGGAACCATCATGTTGTATATATTTCATCAATGCCATCCATCCTTTTTTTCCATATCATTTTAGGCTTTGGGTCCCATTTTGGGCCAAATCTAAATCTCAGGTGGGCCATACTACAACAAGCAGTTGGGACAGGGATGTCCACCGTTGAAACTTTTTCAGGCCCACCTTGATGTTTATTTGTCATCAAATCTTGTTGATATGGTCACATGGACCTGTATAAAGGGACCACACAAATATCATCTTGATTCAAAGGCCCTGTGGGCCCCATTATAAAAAAAAAAATTAGTGAGGGCAGTGATGCCTACCGTTGAAGCCTTGCTTAAGCTCAGGGTAACCCATAGTGCTCAGCGGTAATCCACAATGCTCAGGGGAATCTATAGTGTCATGGGGAACCCACAGTGCTCAAGGGGAATCCAAAGTGCCAGGGAGAACCCACAATGCTCTAGGGGAATCCACAAGTGCTCAGAGGGAATCCACAGTGCCCAGGTAATCAGGGAATCAACAGTGGACGTCATTATCCCACTTGTTCCCTATGATGTGGCCCACCAGTAATTTGAATCTGTCTAAGAGTTTGACCTACGGACTAAAATGATCTGGGAAAATGGATAGACGTTATGGATATAACATATGTATCATGGTGGAGCCTCTTTGTAACGCCCAAGAGGGCTTCCACCTCTTCATGGACGCACACAGGAGCAGGTAGCCATAGGGGCATTCATGGCCGAAGGTTTGCAATTTCTCGTGAAAAGGCTAAAAAAGATGAGGAATTGGACTTTTAGTAAAAATAGCCACACATAAGGACTCTTGCAGTAAAAATCCCGTCCGTCTAACCCTGCCATGGATTGCCACCAAAAATGATCTCAAACTGGGCCCCGTGCGAAGATATCTGTTTTTCACGGTTTTGGTAACAATTTGTACGATTGGAGTACAAAAGTGAAAGAAAAAAACAGTAAAAAAATCACTGACGCATGTTAATCCGGCAGTAGTAGAGAGTCGTGATTCACTAAGATCTAAAGGGTCATGCGCGTAAAGCACCCAAGATATTTGGTGTCAACATGACAAACCCATGGCTTTTCCTATCCTCATTGTTCCGTGTGGTGTGCTCCACATGACTTTTGGATCCTACTGATTTTTTTCTCCAGGGCCAATCATCTAGGGGCGCACCTGATTGACGGAGTGGATTTCATATATACAACATTATGGACCGCAAAGAGCTTGGGTGTTCAAAGCTCTGCGTAGAACCAGTTTTGCTTAGGATGCCGATCTTTCATATGCAAATGCAACCGGTTTTGCTTAGGATACCGGTCTTTCATGTGCGAGCGGTGTAAGAAGTGTAAGAGATTCAGGAGTACGGCACACGTGTCAGGAATCTGTGCCGTTCACCGGTAATTTACTCCGTCAGAATGGATGGACAAAAAATAAGTTTTATTCGGCTGATTAGGTGGGTCAAACTTGTACGTAAAAAACAACGGTCATAAAAAGACGTACGACGCGTACGTTCGTAGCTACCCCTATATTTTGGGGTGCGGATTACGTGAGCTGTGTGGGGCCCATATAGATGTCCGTGACAACAAATCCACTCCGTCCAATAGGACAGGATTCTAAACATGAAGCAGATCCAAAACTCACATGGCCAATATCACACGAAACAGTGGGGATTGAACGCTTGGCGGTGATAGAAGTTATGTATTAGAGTGATGCTTGTTCCTACAATTTATCTGAGTGGTAGTAATTCTATGAACGGTTTTGATGTCATGAAAACATCATGGTAAACTACAGGAATGTTTCAACGGTGGATGTTTCGTCTCCCACTGTTTTATTGATAAGGCCCACCTGAGTTTTGGATCTGCCTGATTTTTATAACCCTATCCTACTGTAGTCTTTTGAAACATATGGATGGTGTGGATTTGTCATGGACATCTATATGGACCCCACACAGCACCGGGCACAGAGATCCCGGGTGACAGGCAATCCGCTCTCTATATTTTGGTATCTAGAATGTGGGAGCGGATTAGGAATCCGCTGAGGCCCCGGCAACAGCTTGGTGGGTGAGGCCCTGAGGCCCCTGACCGGGTGACAGGCAATCCGCTCTTCATGCATGTGTTGTATATAATCCACGCCGTCCATTAGTTTCTCTAGCTCATTGTAAGGCATGGTCCAAAAAATGAAGCAGATCCAAATCCCAAAAATGTTCAAAGCTGGCACCGCCTGATGACCACGTGATGGGCCGTCGCTAAAGCCTCAGGTTTGCTCTACACGTAGCACACGTGTCAACTAAGAAAGTGAGCGAGAGATCTGAACTGTTGCATATGGTGGCCCCACCTCATGAATAAATCAGGCCAAGTGCACGGAAGCTTTGTCATGGACATGTTGCATTTTAGAGTACTCATCGGCATTCATATCACCTATCTTGACCGTCCATGAACGGAGTCCACCCTTCTTACACGCTGCCATGCTGAAATCACCGCAATCAGATGATCCAAAACATTTATGATTGAACCTATTTCATAGTTACGATCCTGTCCGTCCAGTCTTCAATGCCACTGACTGGACAGTTTTGAGTCGGCCGATTATTATGACTTTTTCAAGGCGATAGGTCATGTCAATGCCAAAAGTCCACGTGTGATAGTTTCCTTTGGAAGTGGACACCAGCTCACGTGGTCCGCGTTGAGAGGCCCACCATGATGTATGTGTTTTATGTACGTGTAGTTCATTCATTTTGCCATCTCATTTTAAGTTTTTGGGCATGGCCCAAAAAATGAAATAGATATAAAGCTCAAGCGGACCACAGCAGAGGAAACAATTAATGAGACAATAACACCTACCATTGAAATTTTTTAGGCCCACCATGATGTTTATTTACCATCCCACTTGTTCATAAGGTTACACTGAATTGTATGGATGAAGGGAAAGCATAGATATCAACTTAATCTAAAACTTTTGTGGCCCCAAAGAAGTTCTCGATGATGGGCATCCAAGCACCATCATTTCCTGTTGTGTGCATGGTTGTTAATGTTGCCCCATGCGTAAGCGATGGTTGCTTTTACTTCTGCTTGTCAATTGCACATATGGTATGTAAAATTAATTCAAATATAAAAATATGTTTAATTTTTTAAGTTACAACTAGCCAAATGAAATCTAAAATCTACGGTTGGCTAGAAATGCTATAATCATTTAGGGGTTAGAGAATCGTGAAATTTACCAACTCAAGTGACTCCTGCAGTTGGCATTTATGCACCATCATTTCCTGTTGTATGGTCCAATTGAGATCTATTTAGATGAAACACATACATCTCTTTGGGCCCCACGGCGCCTACCACCTAGGGATATCCCTTATGGTGTGGTCGGACTTAAATCTACTTCCATTTATGTTGCCCTTAATACGACATGGATTGCGTGGTGACCCTGCCGTTGGAGATATCCGTGGCGACACGACTTGGTGGATTTGATTGGGCCAAACTTTAGAGAGTTCGCATCATTCATTCTTATAGATCGTAGCCATCCATCATTTACGATGGTGGCCCACCTGATTATCACTCTGCAGTTTTACGAAAGGGGCCATATATAGATGTTTTTGCACCACATGCCACCGAATTACATGCTATAGATAATAAAAGGTGCCCCTCTAACTCTTTCCAATTAAATACATCGACAATTTTTATTTTAGGCTTATGGTAAGGCAAGATATGGTAAGGCCGCAATTTCCTAAGGAACCTATATTTTACCAAATAATACTTTAACAATTAGAAATCGCATGGGGCTAGCTTACTTTTTTTTAGAAATTATGAAGTTACAACAAATGCTCTTGTTTAGTTTTTTCTTATTTTTTTGAAAAGTACTCAAGAGTTGAGACTTTTGGAGCCCACATGGTCTTTTTATAGCATCTAATCCGTCCAACATAGGCACCCAACCATGGTGATTAAACTAACAAAAAATAAGGTTGATTAGATCATAGATGGGCTATGATGTTTTAAACGGTGTATATTATTTTTATGGATTTGCCCACCTTATGATTAGATCAGCCATGTGAGACATACCACATGGGCCCCATAATTCTTGGTCTTCTACTTTGTTGTCAAGAAAAGAAAAGAGGGTAATAATGTAATTTGTCCTGTAAAAAAAAATTGTGACACAAGGAACAACATGAAATAACAATGAAGAAGATCATCATCTTCCTCAAGTAGTATTAAAGGTCCTGAATACACAAGGTAGTTTTTTGAATCTACAAGCAAAAAGAGAGAAAACTTGAATATTTTTATTGAATAATGTGTAATGTGTATGATTCTCGATTACACTACTAATAAAGAAAAATAAAACTCTAATTCAAAATTATCCAAAATAGAAAAATTCTAACCCTAATAGAAATCGTAGTTAAACTAAAATAGAACTCACTTGAAATAGCAAGTTTTTTCAAAAATAGAAAATCCTAAATTAACTTTATTAGAGGATTCCTAACATGATTACAATCAATCTCTTATAAAAAGGAAATCTGAAACTTAAAAAATAAGCAAATACAAAAAAAATCGAAATTACTAAAAAATAACATTCTTTCCTTAAAAGTTTAATGGTGAACAAGAATCATGCATTTTCTCACAAAATAGACGGACGCGACCCACTTAGTGGGTCAGTTGACCCCGAATGACCCATTACGATAAAGATTGATATGTCGTGCTTCTTGTAACAATACCCAAATCAACTTTGTTCTCATGGGGGAGAAGATAATATTTTTACCACCTTTAACAAAAATAAAAATATTATCCCGACCTCTATACGTGGCATCAACATCGTGCAGCCATGGTCGACCAAGTAGCATGTAACAAAACTCCATATCAATCACATTACATATTACTTCGTCCTTATAATATTTACTAAAATATTATATGCGGTATTATTCAATTACCTTTGTTTCTCTAACTCCCTTAATCCATCCTATCGTGTATGGAGAGGGGTGTCTTCCTGTCTTCAGTTGCAACTTTTTCATGATAGGATGTTTTCACTGCTCCTACCATTAATGATCATATCATAGACTCTTTGATTCATAATGCGCCTTATTCTAAAGATGTTATGCCACTATAGATCTATTCCTCCTTTGGCATGTGCAACAACTTCCTTATGATCAAAATGGTAACTTGTCATTCACCATTATTGAGTGGTAGCTTGTGATTCATCACCAGTATCGCACCATGGACATGATGATCTTAAGTTCTATCGTCGATCTCATGTTGCTTATTATTATGAACATAGGTCAATCCTAAGGGTTTTGTCAAATGGTCGATCGTTGCCTATAGTCGCATTGGCTCGCAAATTTTTTCGTCGGAAAGCTTTAAACGCCGCCGCCTGCCATAGGATTATTCCTTTCCAGCATCGTCCATTGGATTGTTGCCCGAATAATTGTTAGATGTCATAGAATTCGAAAAAGTCTCACTTTAATACTAACTGATGCAGGGTGTGAGGAGGTAAGATCATCATCTTCCTTAAGTAGTAAAGGCCTTAGATTCACAAGGTAGTTTCTTGAATCCACAAGAAAAAGAGAGAAACTCAAATATTTTTATTGAATATAATGTGTAATGTGTATAATTCTTAATTACACTACCAATAAAGAAAAATAAAACCCTAATTCAAAATTACCTAAAATAGTAAAATTTCAACCCTAATAAAAGTCCTAATTAAACTAAAATAAAACTTATATGAAATAGTAAGTTTTTATTAAAAAATAGAAAGTTCTGAATTAACTTTAATAGAGGATTCCTGACATGATTACAATCAATCTCTAAAAAAAATGAAAATCTAAAACTTTAAAAATAAGGAAATACGACAAAAATCAGAATTACTAAAAAATAGTAAATTTTCCTTAAATTTTTTATTTTGAACAAGAACTATGTGTTTTCTTGCATAATGGACAGACATGGCCCCCTATGTGGGTTGGTTGACCTTGGATGGCCTGTTATGATAAAGATTAATAATTTGTGCGTCTCGTAACGATATCCGAATAAAAAGTTATGACCAATTTACGGTTCACATTTCAAACAACAATTTCTCTCTATTCGGAATGAATTTCTTCAAACTAGTCGCGCCTGTGGCCCAATTACATCATGCCCTACCTAGGCCTAGTCCCAAATTTGATGGACTACTTCCACTTCTATTTGGCCTTCTTTTAATCTAGCCATACTAGCAATGTATTTATGCCTTATCCTACATCACATTGCCTAAGAATATCAGGTCCTCAAGGCAATATTTGGTAAAATGTGTATAACTTTAAGGGACTTTACTATCAAATTCCTCTAAATTTGGATTTTACCTAATAGTGCCTAGGGAAAATGATATTTCCAAGTAATGTTTTCTTAAAGGAGAAATTACATTATTGCCTTTATTTTTTTCTTTACAAAGTGGAGAATAAAAAATTATGGGGCCAATGTGGCATGTATCTAATGTTCAATCTATTCAACCGATACACACCAACATGATTATTAGACGAACAAAAAATATGGTAGATCTAATCATAAGGTCCCCCAATCCATAAAAAAATAATATATGCTACTTGAAATGTCCAAATTTGAGTGTAGCCCATTTGATGATTTGATCAGCTTGATTACTTTCTATGTTCAAACCATGGTGAGAAGTACAATGGTGGATGGGTTTTCGGATCATCCTTGGGACAAGGAAGAGACCCAGTGATGTGGCCAAGTTTCCTCTTGCCACCAATAAAAATACGGACAGCCTGTTGCCATTGGAGAAAATTTGGCCCTGTCAGAGGAGAAGAAGTGATCCTCAACCCAGGGTTGTCTGAATGACGAAGTTCTATCTCAGAAGAGGCTGACGATTCAGTAGCCATATGACCAGAAAATAATAAAGAAAAGGTAGTGACAGGCCGCCTGTTGCTTCCCTCCTTTTTTTTTTTTTTTTTAAATCTTGCGTGCAGCAAGCGAGCTTAGGTCAGCACATGGAGAGGGCAGTGGCGAGCAGCGGGCGGCGATCGTGCAGAGGGCAGCGGCGAGCAGTGGCGGGAAGCGGCGATCGTGCAGAGGGCAGCGACGAGCAGAGGCGGCGGCGATCGTGCAGAGGGCAGCGGCGGGAAGCAGGGATCGTGCAGAGGGCAGCGGCGAGCAGCGGCGGGAAGCGGCGATCGTGCAAAGGGCAGCGGCGAGAAGGATTGTGCAGTGGCAAGATCAGCGGCGAGAAGGATCGTGCGGCGATCATGCGGCAGTCGTGCGGCAAGATCAGGACGGTAGGTGGTGCGGCAAGATCAGGACGGCGGTCGTGCGGCAAAATCAGGACGGCAAGATCAGCGGCGAGCAGAGCAGATGCACTGTACGGGCGAAGGTCTCTGCACAGTGGACAGAGATGGTGGTCGTGGACGGTGGGTTCAGCAGTGGACAGAGATGGTGGTCGTGGACGGTGGGTTCAGCAGCGGCAGCAGACGTCAGGCGTCTGGTGGTGGCGTGAGAGAGAGAGAAGGATTTGAGGGTTTGAGAGGCGGCAGCAGCAGCAAACGTCAGGCGTCTGGTGGTGGCTATGAGATAGAGTGATGGGGGCTAGGGTTTTGGAGTCTCTGATACCATGTTGAAAGAGAGTTGATTGAGAGTTAAGGAAACACCCAACCTCTCTGTTTATTTATATTAAAACTCAATGAAATACAGCCTTTGATTTTAAGGGCTACAATACACATGGAATCTGACTATAAAGAAATGATCAGGACGGTCCACTAAATCAGGGTGAATCATGTCTTCGACGGATGTGGACCGGATGTTTCTATTGCTCCTTTAATAGTTATATGCATACCACATGGGCCCCACAAGTCTCGACTTTCACTACTTTTTAAAGAAAAAATTAAATGAAGGCATTTTTGTAATTTTATCCCTTAAAAAGAACCTCTCCATGTAATTAAATTCCTAAATGTTGCAGAAAAATACCTACCACAATCAACACCGGCAAAGAAAATAACAAAAGAAAAAAAGACTAACTAAAACTTGAAAGGAAAAGGAGAAAATGAGTGACAAGTGACAGTGATTTGTATGGTTCGACAGTATGCATACGTCCACAAGACAACAACATGGAACTTTCTTCTTCACTAATACAAGGAGAAACAAAAATATAAGAGTTACCTATCTCATAATATTAAATACTTCTCTCTACATGTGCTATCCTAACATGGACTACACAAGAGAAAGCACATACCAAAATCCTAACTCAACTGGGCTTTACATCTGAGAAGTGAAAAGATACTAAGTTTTATTAAAAATTAAATCAAACCATTAATAGAAATGCCAAACAAAAAAGGAAAATGAAAAGTTTGAATTTAATACCATTTCAACTTTAAAAATGGAGTGAAAAAAAATGCTTTGTGTGTGTGTGTGTGTGTGTGTGTGTGTGTGTTTAATTTGGTTCTCAGGAAAAAAAATTGCATACCTTCAAAACATATAAGCCCACATGCAAGCACATGCATGTTAATGTCCCTTGATATACATTAATACACCGTCCTCTCTAACAGCTTGAGCTTCTAGATCAAGTGGTTGTTTCACAATGCACATGTATACAGTTGCTTTAGCCTTTCCATTTTAAAAATCTTGGTTGTGCAAGCTAACATATCGAAGCTAAGATAATCCATATAGGATTTAGTTCTTATGATTGGAAAGATGATCTAAGCCTATAAAAAATAGAGACACTCAACCCTCTTGTTGGTCTAGAATTCGGTCACGGGGTACACGTGTGAGATTTGTAGGCGTGTTAGAATCGATTGAGTCTAATTCAAATCAAAACACCGACCCTTGGCATCAAGATATATAGAGCAGTCGAATGGTCAAAATCACGACCAGTTGTCTACTGAAGCCAATTGTCGAGTGCACTATCAGGTGATTTATAGAGGTTGGGATACTCCTTCAATGAGTTCTTTTTGCAAAAACTAATGACTTTCGAAGGTGCAACAATTGTGGTTGAGTAGAAATATATAAGTCGGAAATAAATGTGAAAATGCACGACTTACCACTAAGGCAGGATGACCAGCCTTGCTAAGAGCAGCAGTGTGCTTCGTCGAGCAGCGTGGTCATGAGCGAGGACTGAGTAATAAAGCTGGACACAAATCGGGCCAGCTCAAAAATTCGGTCAGGCTCGACCCATATCGAAAAAGCTCGATTTGGCTTGATTCGAAGTGGAGTTTGAGCCAGCGACGAGCCACCCTAACACGGCGCATTTAATAAATGGGCCAAACCCAATCCCTTACAACGCCGGCCAAATTTGACCCGAACCTCAGCTCAGCATTGTTTAGATCGGCCTGGCTCGTAGGATGCTAGGTATTAAAAAATAAAAAATAAAACCCTAAGTTGCACTTAAAAAAAAAACTATTTTAAAGTTACACTCCTCCTTTAGAGGGTGTTAAACATCATGTAATAAGATACTTTTGTATTTTTTGTCTTATTTCTAACTTTTTCTTTTCTTTTCTATTTAAACAAAGATTAAAAAAAGAGCTGCCAACGGTTTAAACTCGGCTCGACCAAGTTTGAAATTTTTAACAAAATTGATCCTAGCCTAAACTAAATTTTTTTTGGAGCAAACCAAACTCGAGCTACATGGGTTGGCCCGAAACCCAAATAAGGCCAATCCACAAACTTGGGTGGTACAAAAATCAGCTAAACCCAAACTAGGGCTAACTCGGCCTAACTCGGATCGTTGCCCACCTCTACTGAGTAATGCTAAGATTATAAATTATTGTCGACCTAGTGTATGAGCGTAGGTGGATGATTCTTAAAGCTAAGGTCATCCTTCAGGTCCGGCATACAGGCATAAACAGAAGGGAATTACGGCTACTGCTAAGTCGGTCCGGTGTGATTGTAGGGACAGACTGAACTACTCGATCCTAGAGGTTAAGGATACAAGCGTCTCGGAGGGATGGATAAATAGTGTTACGCTAGAATAAATTGTAGTTTCTGGCTTGATTGATTGTGGGTTATGTCATTGTGCCTTCTTTTGCTATTTATAGTGTTCCTGATGCAGTTGTGAGAATAATCGTTGCCTACATAGCGATCTCTTATGATGGCAACGGTAAAGTAGTGATTACCTTCATTTAATCATGCTTACCCTTTATTGAATGTGTTCTCATCATTTCGATAGTCTTCCATACATTCTTCAGCCTTGATGTAACCCTAACAGTTATAAGCCCTTATCTTTGAATCACGTGCTTGGCATGCCTCTTCAAAGATTTTTTTAGTAATGAGTCATCCTCCATATATTTAGCCCGTCACATGAAAATATGATATATGCCACATAATCATATGTACACCGTTCACCTGGGACTACCAGATCTTGTCCAAACACTTGTGCATTAAAGGCCCGTTTGGCACCATGGATTTGAGGAGAAGTGAGGAGAAGTGGATTCCATGATATGAATTCTCATCAATTCCAGTTCTTACCAATTCCAGATTTTTTGTTTAGCAGTCAAGATTTGGAGAGAAATCAAACATGAAGGAATGGACGGTGTAAATTTTAATCCCACCGTATGCCCACTAGATTAGCCTCGATTTTTAAATCCATGCCATTCATCCATTTTTACGGATCATTTTATGCCAAGATCCAAAAAATAAAGCAAATCCACATCTAAAGTGGACCATAAAACAAGAAAAAATGGAGAGTGAAACCTTTATGATGCATAAAAGTTTTGGATTAAACTGAAATTTGTATGGTCCCTTCATCCAGGTCTTTGTGACCTTATCAACAAGTTGGATGGAAAATATACATCATGCTGGGCCCCATAGTTAGGGACACATTACGGTGGGTCCCACGTTGGGAAGGATTTCCCTTCAAATGTCACCTTTTTTTGGGGATTTGAAAAAGGGCTAAAAGCGTCTTTTTGTGTTCTCCTGGATTCCTCTCAAATCCACTTCTCCTCAAATCTATGGTGCCAAACAGAATAAAGCAACCAGTTTCTCCTCCTTTCTCCTCAAATCCATGGTGCCAAACGGGCCATAAAGCTCAAAATGCATGGGATTGACACACTTAAGGGAGAATGTGAGAGAAAGTAAGCTCAAGTATGCGACTAATACCTTTTCTAGTTGATGTTTTTTTCTAGTTGACATCATTACACGTATACATGTTTCACAATCTTAATCATGGAATTATGATTGTCAATTCGATTGTTGAAAAATTAGCATCATTTATTCATTATTTTTTTCAAAAACAAAGAGTATAAAATCGAATTTTGCCTAAGCTAAACTGTAATCCTGATATTCGCTAGTTCAACTCGAAACTTGACTCAGAGATACTTCGAGATGAACCTTTACAAAACTCGATACTGGTAATGGGCTGAATCGAATCGAGTCTTCAGCCCGACCTACATGAGTATAAAGTGGAATTCTGGTTTTTAAACTAAGGGCTATACCGTCCTGATAGCTTTTGGTGATTATTTGATCCATGATCCATCCAGAACGGGATTATTCACAGTTTGGACGGTTTGTGTTTACTTACACGCCAAGTGCACAATTTCTTAGAACCTGAATATCAACCACTATACTCCGTCAGAGTATTGAAGTTTTTATCTTCCCTGTGGTATTTTGGCGAGAAATCGCAAAGAAACGGATGGGACACAAGGATCCACCGCGTCGACTCCGATGGATGATGACAGAAGGAGAAAGAGAGATGATGATGATTTGACTGTAAACTCCTGAACCCGCTGTAAGACAAGATGGTGGGCCACGTAGTGTGAAGAGATGCCACGTGGCAATATGCTAGTGGACATGTTCAGGATTTGGAGTGGAGTAGAAACAGCCAAAAATGGCTGGCTGCACGTGTCAAGCTTGTGGGTGTAGCGTTTTGATTGGATGGTTTGGAGCTTAAAACGCCCCTCTGCACGTGAAGGGAAGCTGAAGGGCTCCTCTGCACGTGAAGTGAGGGTTGGATTTGATGGGTCGTCTTCTTTTCTTTTTCTTTTTTTCTTTCTTTTTTTGTTTTTTCCTTGGGAGGAATGGACAGACTGGAAACACTTGATAGTCGGGTGGCTGAGGTTTATTTGGACTCTTTTCTTGGATTACTGTAATCCAATCTGCATGGGGCCCACTGCAATGTCTTTTCTGAAATCAAATCCGTACAAATCTACCAGCTCATGTTAGAATGAGAGTGCAAAATGGGTTAGATTTAAGACTCAGGTGGGCAACGTTACAGGATAGAGTTGGGGTGGAAATGCTAACCATTGAGAGCTTCCTGACTCTCATCGTGATGTTGACAAGCTATCCAATCTGTTCATACAATCCGTTCATAAGGTGGTTCCACCCCTATGAATGAAAATACAAATATCAGCCTGACCCAACACTTCTGTTCCTTAATCAAGAAGGTTTTAGAGGTGCGTTTTGGATCTCTATGATTTCCTATGAGTGATATGGGTTCCAACCCATGGCTCAGGGCTGGATAGATTGTGTTCCAACACCATGATCATAGGTTTGAGTGCCCATGTGATGTGTATGTGTGCACCTGTGTGCATGTTAAAATAAAAAAAAAAATTAAAAAAAAGGCTTAGATATACCTTATTTGAGACTGGATCCTCTGTCGGCTACAAAACAAGAGATCCTTCTTTGCAGCCTCTTTATTGATCCACATCATGATGTCAATGTGATGAGGTTTCACTGAGGATGTGATGAGGTTGTACTAAACCTATGTGATGATGGGACCAATAAAAAGACTGCAAACAGAGATCTCCTATTTTGTAGCCAACGGAGGATCCGGACTCATAAAACATTCAGTAAAGTTAAATATATATAATGTCTCACCTGCTAGCTAAGCTGGAAGACTTGGGGAATACCTCAGGGCTACAAGAACCGGGGCGACCCTCAGTGAGACACGCCCCGACTCCAAGACTTAAGGGCTCGATACTCTCCATTTCGAGTCCCTTATCAGTTGCTTGAGCAGACCCCTCACAGCCTACAGGCGTTACCAGGGAAGATGCCCCCAGTTCGATACAGGGGGATAGAAGAAAGCCTTCCCTACACGAATACCACTCGTACAAATATCCCTCCTCCACTCGACTCGTAGGGACTACCTAAGTGCTAGCTACACGACTCAAGGACACGGGTGACAAGACTCGTATAGAGCTTATTGCACACCAGTGACGGAACGCAGCATTTCAACAACAAATCTCAGGTTCGAAATGCTAATGAGACACACTAACCCCACCAGTGGGTGGGTGCGTTGCATGACTAACGAAAAAAAAAAGTTGAATGTAGGCTACGAGTCAGCTTCTTATAACCATCCATGTCCTTTGTTCACATGGGCTGGCTGCCTCTCTAGCTTTTGACAAGAGCCACCCGATTTTGGGACATGGTATCTACACGGTGGGGCCGTCCTAAATAACAGTCTAGATCAATGGATTTTACAGTCCTAGTGCCCCAATGCAAATAACTAAAAAGTGTTGTGGTAGCACTGGACCACGTCTAGCTCATTATGAATTAGAGACATTCCACCTATGTATTAGAGCTCAAGATCTTTAACGCAAAATTATTATTAACTAAGATGAGATGAACTCTCATAATTTAAAATTATTATTAACTAAGATGAGATGAACTCATAAGTGTAAACCAACAGGGGCCGGAAAACATAAAGACCAAGGAATGAATTTCCCAACAACCAAACAAGCCCTTGATACCCAATTTGTACCCTACTAATCAGAGGGTCACCATCATCCGGATCATGACTACCCTACATACCTGATGAACTCGGTCCGGGGTACATACATGCAATGTGCTTCTTCTCCAGCCAAGAATGCTAGTGAGCTGTTGTAGATTGAATGTGTGTTGCATCTATATTAATTTTTTCTAATAATAATAATAATATCCCTGGTTGCATTGGAACACTTAGTCTAATCAATGGATCTGACCTGTTCATTAGGTTTAATGCACATTTTATGGTAGCCCATGAAAAAATCACTCCAATCGGACAAATATTAACCATTTGATCAATGGCCCTAAATATAGACGGTGCAAGATAATTTACACAAAAATAGGTCCAGGTAACAATGTGATCTGTCTATTTTGTTAGGAATCATTGAGGATTGCTTATTATTCCACAGAATCACTTTTGTTAGGCAATTGTAACCATCCTATCCATGGCTTGGAAAAAGGATGGCTATAGAAAATAAGAATAAATCAAGGATAGTTTGGATCATCCGATCGATGGAATTTTTTCTTGGTATCCAATGAAATGTAATCTGAACTTATTGAGCGGTTTAGATCGAAAGATTGAACCGTTCAAGAGAAATAGCGCAACTATGAGAACTATAACTTCCAGTGGTCTGACAGCTCCGAAGCATTTCTCATTGATTTATAGTACAGCTACTCTAACAATGAGCACATATAAGCACATAGAGTAGCGAATAAATCTGCCGCTATAACCAATAGCGATGGTGCAACAGCAAATAAGGTATCCGTGGTTGTTTCTGCCGTAAGTGTGTATATCTATAGCAGTGGATAAACAGTCCGCCGCAGTACCTAGTAGCGGATAAAACTTATCGTAGCGGAAAAATTTATAGCGGTGGATATGTAAAGTCGCCGCTATATTTCTATACAGCGAAGGATCTATCAGCTGCTGAATGATACTTTGGTAACGGATATATCCACCGCTGAATGGTACTTTAACAACGGATATATCCACCGCTAAAAGCCTGTATAGAGGCAGATTACATCCATCGTTAAAGATAATACATTGACAGATTTATCCGCCGTTGTATAATGTATATAATAGAGAGTACTCGTTATAAATTGATATTTATTGCGGCAGTAATATCCGCCGCTCTAAATTGCTTCCTTTTTATAGTGGCAGATATATCCGTCAGTATATGGTGTAATTTTTATTAAGAAAATTTTGCTTTTGGGCTTTTTGGAAATTTTATTTAGAAAACCTAATAATCGCAATTATAAAATATAAATTAAAAACAAATCTACAATCACATAAATAAATAAAAAAGACCCACAATCACACTTAATAAAAAGTTATACAACATAAAATAATAATAATAATAATAATAATACAACACCTAAAATGTACAATTAAATAAAATACAAACACACAAATTAATATAAATGGTTATAATATACAACATTCATAAAAAATAAAAAATAAAAAAGATGACGGCTCAAGGATCGGGCTAAGAAGCATCGAGCGGAGGAGCATCTGTACGACCATGTGTGTCACCAATCTACCACATTCAATCACCACTGTTTCATGTGGTGGGGTCCACCTGAGATTTGGATCTACCTCATTTTTGGGCTAATGCATTAAAACGAGCTGAAAAAATGGATGGAAGGCATGGATAAAACACATACATCATCATGATGGGGCCACAGAGCACTTCCTGCAGCACACTGTATCCACGTCGGTGCTCTGTGCGACACTGCGCAATCCGAGTCCCATTCACCAAGGAATGTACTGTACGACAGCACAGCGGCATTGGTCTTCATCCAAAGGAAAAGGAATCTCCAACCAGATGGACCCACCCGGTGAATAGTCCAGATCAAGGACAGGTGTGCCACAGGTACAAATTCCAACAACACATAGACAAAATAATAATAATAATAATAATAATAATAATGAAAGCACTCGGATACTGGTGGGCTTAGCTAATCTCACACGCATCTACAAGTCAGCTAATGCACAGGCCGCCACATATGCCAGCGTGTCACAAAGGTGCAGTATCTCAGCCATCCATCAGCAAGGCACTGCTATGCAGATTCACTGTCCAAAGAATCAGTTTGGTCCATAAGTCAGGTGGGCCACTATTCATTTAAAATGTGGCGGTTAGCTGACTTGTCAAATGTTCAATGGACCCAGGATCATGGGCCACCTCATGGATGATCGATGGCCGAAGGTCACCTGTCTTTGGACGGTGGAGATGGCATCGATTAGTGGTATGGAAAGGAAATCATTAGATAAGATGGTTAGAAACGAAAAGTTAGTGAGATATGCCATTGGTCCATCAACTGGTGGGTCCGGATCTACTGATGTGTGCAAATTCATGGACAATAACACGTGCTAAATCGTGCAAGTGCTATGGTCTACCTTCAGTATTCAGGGAACATGTTTCTCACGTGATACTTGATTGACTGTTCGGATCACAATTTTTTAGCATCTGCCCGTTTGGATGCCATATTTATTCTATAAAAAAATATCACTATCGACCATGTTTAGCATCTGCCCGTTTGCAAATGTGGAAAATGCGCCATGCGTTAATACCTCCGCCATTAGATGGTTATCCCTAGCCATCCAGTTAAAACGGACAATTGCAAGCAACGGTTCACATCTAACTGGGGCTAGATTGGACGATAGGGATCGTCTGATGGGGTTGATTTTATGTCTCCAATCCACAATGGCCACACGTTATCTTGGGGCTTGGCCAGGGTGGGTCCCATTCTGAGCCAAGTTATGACTCTTTTGAGTTTTAGACCCAATAACAAGTAGGTCGAGCACGACTTATTTGAGATTGGTGGGTGAGTCATGGTTAAAAGAATCAGTGACTCGGACCGACTCATCCAATCTCAAGTAGAGTCGTGACTCGCCCGAGTCGAAGGTGAATAGGCCCAAGTGATTTGTGGTATCAAACCAGATCAGATCGACCAAGTCCAGGTCGATTCGAACGAATCTAAGTCCGAGTCTTAAACCCATGGGACAGATGGTGGTGAGTGTGGGTCAGGCCTGGCACGGGACTGTTTCCCTAACACATAGGCAAAAGACTCAGGACCTCAGCTCATGGGCTGGATCTGACCCACCCAATTGAACCCCAGGCACATCTGAGACCACCCATTCTAGTGTTTCTGTAATAATTATATGATCTCCACCGCTGAAAATATTCACTTATCCTCGAGATTTGAGTAGGAACATGCTGGGTCTTACGACTCTCACCACTACTGTGCTACTCATCCAAGTCGACTTGGACTCGGTTAGACCCTATTGGGTTTGAAACCACTAGTCACCCAGTCGATTCACCCCCAGCTTGGGCAAGTCAAAGCCAATTCTCTCCGGCTCAGTCGATTCCTGAATCGACTCGAACCAACAGTTCGGTCCAAGACCCCTTTTCACTGTTATGGGTAGGTTTGGTCTGGGCTGGGACAGGGCCAAGGCCAACGCCCAAACCAGGCCTGAGCCTAACACATCAGACCCAAGCCCGAAAATGGTTGACGGCAGCATCTTCTCTCATGGTTGGGATCAATGTGGACGGCAGCTTCCTGACAAATCATAGGGTCCTTGTGTTTGAATCTTCTTGGCCTAAAAAGGAAGGAGAGACAAAGGGGAAGCGAAAGGCTACACGTAGAGGGAGAAAATGAGTGAAGTGGTTCCAACGATGGGTAGCCCATCCCAATCTTTTACAATGTTTTGCCTACTCTAGTTTTAGATCTGCATCATTTTCGTGTCTAAGATGAATCGACAGAGCTGAATGAATATTACAGAGTCATCATGATAAGTTTCACAGAGCTTTTGTTTGTTATACGCAAGCTATTGGCATGCATGGATTAAATTGACAAAAATGACCTCGGTTGAAGGGGGGCCAAAGGCCTCCCATTTTCCCTTTAAAATCCAAATGTTTAGGCACTTCCTTTTAAATAACTGCAGGGCTAAAATCGGATAAACGCCTAACTCACCCTAACCCTGGTAAAGATTAGAGAGAGAAAATTGCTCCAGTTCTCCTCTTAGAGAACTTATAGTTGTCGTACTTGCACATTTTCACTTGGATAGTTCAATCGCTTGCACTGAACTATTTAGTCAGAACACATTCCAAAAATCATATTATTGTGAAGATCTAATCTATGCTTGATTTGGCCTTATTTTCTATGGACATCCTTTTTCAATCCGTGGACAGGATGTCTATGATTGCCTAACCTAACAATTATTTGGAATCATAAGTTGGACCTATTTTTCTGTAAACAATATTGACTGTCAATATCAAAGGCCAATGATCAAATGGTTAACTATGATGTTTGCATGGTAGCCCATGAACTGTGGGGGTTATGGATCGACTAAGCATCCAATGCAAGTAGGAGCATTATCACTTTGATGTTTATGTAAAATCCACCTGGCCCATTTGATGTTTATGTAAAATCCACTCCGATCAGCTAGGTGTGGCACCCCATTTTAGGCACCCCATTTTAGTCGTAGAGCCCAAAAATTAGCCTCATCCATGATTCAGGTGGACCATAAGAAGGAAAACAATAACGCTAACCCTCCAAACTGTTTTCTTTTGTGTAGCCCACCTAAATCAAGGATGGGCCTGAATTTGTTTATCCCGAGGCCTACATTTTATCTTTGTATCTAATAGTTGGAGTTGATTTCATATAATCATCACAGTTGGCACTAAACAAATTAATTGTGGTGGTCCCTATCCATTTCCCTCATATGGCCCACCCAAATCACGGACCGAAGTGATTTATGGGCCCTCTAGTTAAAATAAGGTAACGCACCTAGTGATCGTAGTAGATTTCACTTAAACATCACAATTAGGGCCATCAATTCTTGAAGTCAAACCTACTAAGAATGTAATTTTCATGCTGACACAATCCATGGTAATCCATGATAATGGGACTTGCAATCATGCCTCTAGCCAGGAAATTCAAAACGTGTGAAGCAAGAAATCTACTTACCACTGTTGTGGACCATCTCAAACACCCTTGCTTTTTTGCTTTTATCATCGATTACCGCCATTTCCATGCTGCTGAATAGAGTTGTACATGAGTTGAGTTGAATCGAGCATCACCCTGCTTGGCGCTCGATTCGAACCCACCTACCCATGCTCGTTACTCGGCTCTACTCGGCCGAGTCGAGCAGGCCCCTGCTCGATCAGTAGACCAAGCGAGTTCGAGTTGATTTCGAGTTCGAGTTTTCGATCTGAGTCCGATTTCGATTCTTTCGAGCTAAGTTCGAGTTTGTATTTTCAAGCAAGGTTTGTTAAGCTGAGTTCAAAGTACTAACTTTCTACAAACACAATCACAGATTCACAATCACAATCATTCATTCAAATTACTAATTCATTCACAATCAGAATTATCTATTTTAAGTACTAATTCACTACAATCTCAAACAAAAGTTCACAATTACATAATTCATAAACACAACATCGACTTAATATCCTCCATAAGATAAATCACTACAATCGTCTAATCCATTGGAGGAACTAGTATCTATTTGTGCATATATATATTCATTCACTTCATCTGATTCAGAAGGTGAAGAAAGTTTTCCTTCGTACTCTTGTATGACTTGAACAAGATTTTTCAAACTTTCTTTATGAGATGACTTATATGTAGTACCCAATATCCTATAAAATTACCCAAACGAGCGAGAAATTTTAATTTGTTGCTATTCTTCTTTTTCTTGCTCGTGCTCGATCCTGCTTTATCATCATGTTGTCATAATATGTCTCTTTCATACTGCATTTCAAGGACCAACTGAATTTGTTCTTCTTCCAAAGCATCTATGTCGGCTTCATTAATTCTCCGTGTGCTGGAAGATTTAGATGGTATAGATATTTTCTTATTCGAAGCTTGAAGGGCCTAAAGAAAAGAAAAAAAACTTGAACTTCTTTTGGAGCTTTAGGGCACGATTTTGCATCACCACTCCAACATGCCAAGTGTAACCGAAGCTGATTAGTTTTATTAACAAATCTTACCCCACACAAACAACATACAATTTTTGTCCTTCCCGATATTGGGGATTCAACTCGCAAACCATAAGTCCCAAACATTAGGTCGATGGGTCGACTGACGATGACATATCTACATTCAATTTTTTTTAAGGGAATAAATGAGTACATTGGAATAAAAAGCAATATAATAACTTAACATCATAATTAAAAATTAAGCACGATAATAATTTAATATCAGAAATAAAGATAAGCAGGATAATAAACAGAAGTAGATAAGTTATAATGAAATATAAAAAGTATCCATCCACACATCTAGACTTGTAGTTTTGTTCAAATAAAGTCAGATAATAAAATTACATCACTTTCATACAAAGTCCAAACAAAAATAAATTAAAATTACCTTCATGTTGCAGGTACAGATGCAATTGTCGTCGTTGTTTCATCTTCAAACTCGTTATCTTTCTCTTCCACATCGTCTACATTACCATTACCTTTCCAGATCGGACGCAACCAGTTTTGTGTACAGATCAATGCTTCAATTGTGCTTGATGAAAGTGAGCTCTGATGCTTGCTGACAACCCTACTTCCCATGCTAAATGCAGATTCTGATGCCACAGTCGAAATCGGTATAGATAATATGTCCCTCGCCATCAGCGATAATGTAGGGTACTTTGATTTGCTCACTCTCGTCTTCCACCATTCCAATACATCAAAGTCCAAACGCATGATAATTAGTTCATTCAAATATATCTCCATCTCTGATAGTTTTGTCCAATGATCAACTGTCTTTTCTTTTTATAAGAAAGAAATGTAATCATTGAACACATCGTCATCGGTTATAAAAACATCTGCAGCACGAACTTCTGATGCACCTGATGTGGATGAAGTATTAGCATATATTTTGTATAAATCTTCAAATGCGGTACGACCTTTATCCATTTCCATCGTCGCCCTATCCGGAGAATAAATCTTCAAGAAGATAAACCTAACCATGCCCACATTATAACGAGGATCAAGAACCACTGTTAAGGCCATCAACAAATGACATTTGTCCCAATACTTATCAAAGTTCTTTTTCATTTTAGTTGTCATATCTTGTAAAAAAAAAATATGGCACCTCAAGTGCATTGTTTTGTAAGACAATCTTTATTTTCCAAAGAGATGAAAAAAAGATATTTGTAGTTGGATACTTGTTTCTCGAAAAAATCTTCGTGCACTCAAAGAAAACCTTGAGAAACTTGTGAACTTCTTTCGCTTTGACCCAATCATCTTCATTCGACAACCAAGTATACAATCTGTCACACACCACATACTCAGAAAATGCAACCTCAAATTCTATCGTCGCATCCAACATCTCATAGGTCGAGTTCCAATGAGTACATACATCTAACTTTAATGCTTTATGACATGAAAAATTCAGACGTTGAATGATGTCATTTCATATATACAATCACGAAGGCGACCCCCTGATATATTTCACACTCTCTTATATTTTCAAACGTATTTTCAATCATGTTCAGCTTCTTGTACAATTATGTTCAGAATGTGGGCACAACACCTGACTTAGAATATTTTCCATTGAAAAATAAATTTTTGATTGCCGAAAAATTGTTACAGAGACTTGTAATTACACTGTCATTTGTTGATGCGTTGTCTAATGTTATTACAGATATTTTTTCCTCAATGCCCCACTCTCATAGACATTTGTAAATGCAATCTGCAATAGATATACCATTGTGAGGAGGAGACAAGTGGCAGAAGTAGTACGTCTTCATGCACTCTCTCTTCACCAGCTTGCATAACTTCCAATCTCTTACATAACTTCCATTACATAACTTCCAATCTTCGTCGACGTAGTACATAGTTAATGACATGTATCCCTTTCTTTGATTGAACGCCGTTCACATATCAGAAGTCAAACTAATTTTGGACACCGATGTCAACGCTTTCTTGAGTTTCATCTTCTCAATAGAGTACATCTTCATGCACTCTCTCTTCACCATGACACGGGAAATCTTTTCGACTTTCGGATTAAGGTATTTACAAAAGGACAAGAATATTTTACTCTCCAGCATTCTAAAAGATTTTTCTACGACAATCACTAATCGAGCAAACCACTCTTTCTCAAACTTGTGCGGTGAAAGAACCCCCTAGGAGTCATCACCTTCAGACTTACTAAAAGACAATAGTTGTTGGCCTGCAGGTGATTTTCGGGGTCTTTTCGAACAAGTCTGCTTATGTCTGTTTAAACTTATTGTTGACCCACCCCCCCCCCCCCCCCCCCCCCCCCCCCCGAATTCTTGGTGTATAATGCCTTACAGTGGTTACATCTGACTTTCAACACACCGTTCACCGTAACTTCTTCAAAGTCATCCCAAACTAACGATCTTTTCTTTCTTTTGGCTGCCGTTGAGGTCGAGTCTCCTTCACAATAACAGGAGATGTGGCTGACGCACCGGCACATGGGGTAGTTAGGTCACTAGCCATCTATACCACAAAATGTTCTGACAAATTATGATCTTCAACATCTAAGGTTGTCAACTGTAATTCAATCCTAGACACCTATATTTACCTAACTGTCTAAATCAGTCACCCATCCAAGGTTGGATAGATTATAATGCCTTCATTTTCCAATCCAAGATTGGATAGATTGTAATGCCTTCATTTTCCAATATATATATATATATATATATATATATATATATATATATATATATATATATATATGGGTAACCGGCACTCTGACAATGCCCGGCCGGCCATTCGAATTTTCATGAAAAAATATTGGAGAGGGGTGGAAGGGGATTACCAGCGTCGACGAGCGGGCATGTTCTCAACCAGGGGTGGCCGGCGACAAGCGGGCAGGGTGATTGAGAACAGTGGGTGGACGACGTCATGCGGGCGTCGTGCGGGCAGAGCGAGGGTGGCCGACGACAAGCGGGCAGGGTGAGGGTGGCTGGCGGACGAGCAGGCAGAGTGACAGGGGCCGGCGTCGAGCAGGCAGAGTGAAGATTGCCGGCGTGGAGTGTACAGTCGAGCAGAGAGGAGGAGGGTAGGTTAGGGTTTGAAAAGGGGGGTGCTCGGGTGGGTAAAAGGTAAATGGATTATGGTAAAGAAAAATAACTTATATAGTATGGCTCCGAGCCGAGCCGAGTCGAGTCGAATCAAATCGAGCCGAGTTCGAGTCTATAAACGAGTTGAGCCGAATCGAGCAGGGCCATGCTCGAAGCTCGCTCGAACACATTCGAGCATCAGAAATTTGACTCGGCTCGGCTCAAACTCATTTTCCGATCTGAGCCGAGTCGAGCATTTTAAAAAATTTAGGTAACATTGATTCGAATTCCCCCTACCCACCAGCCTAGAGAAGGAGAGGACCATGGAGCCCATATCATTGATAATAATTCCTCCCATACATGATTCTCCCAAGTAGGCCCACACACACTTTCTAACAACCGCACTTGATTCTCAAATGTTTTCCATTTTCCTATCCACCATAGTAGAAGACCTTTTGAAATAATGAGTTGGTTGTTTCTAAGGGAGTTAGAATAATCTTTACTCCATCATTATAGTGCCATTTATATTTGGGAATTCTCTTTACTACATGCACAAAAGTTGGCTTAGGCAAACCTAGTGCATTTCACATGTAATACTCGGCCTAGCGAAGGGGGGTGTGCGTTACACCGCAAACTACACTTTCATATCCGATTTAAATACGTAATGAACACTTTGTTCAGAAAGAAACAGAAGCTACATAGAAGTGCCAATGACCACCAATTAAAAAAAAAAAAAAAAAAAAACCACCTCATGCCCAAACCGAAACAAGAACGCCCTAAAGTGACAGGGACCGCTACCAGGCTGCCGCTGAGATAGACTGCGATGATCTTCCAACAGAAAACTAACCCCCATAACGCACGATGTGGCCAGGAGATCAGCCTCTCTGTTTACTCCTCTGGGGACATGAAGGAAATCCAGTTTTTGGTTCTCAGGTCAGGAACCTCCTCCCCCCATGTCAGCTAACCTCCAAGGATAAGCGCCACCAGTAAAAACTAATTATTGGAGTCCCTTTCAATGGTTACAGGACTCAGCTTCAGCTCCACAGCCAGCATAACCAGCTTCAAAATAGCTGCAGCATCAGCGGATTTGGAGTCCTGAACATTGATCCGACTAGAAAACTTGAGCAGAATGTCACTGATGCTGTCTCAACATTGGCTTTAAATTCCTATTGAGTAGGCTCTTCCATCTCACACCCTTGGTTTCTGCTCACAATCTAGGACATCCCTCCAGTTACAGGTCTTAATCAGGTCCCCAACTTGGGCTACTTTCTCTTGAAGAAATCTTGTTGTTTCTTCCTACCCAGATGGACCAAAGGCAAGCTACAAGATACACGCAGTGGGACAACCAGCAAGCTACAAATCCTGGACCGACATGGGGAAACCCAAGAGATAGAACCTAGAGAAAATCTCATCACACACCATCACTGTAACAACAAGGGCTTCACGGTATTCTCACCTGTGCAGCAGAGGGTGCACGCACTCGGCACTGAGAATCTCCTGGACTAGAAATGATCCATTGTTAGAACTTTGTCCAGACATGCTCTGATTTTCAACAGATCGTTAGCTTCCCAGATCCTCTAGAAAGAAGAATCACAAGAAACAGCCCCTCTCGAGATCGACTCAGCAAGATATTTCACCGAGAAAACACCATCAGGTTGCAGCTTCCAGGCAACTTGGAGAATCTAGACAGGAATGTAGACAGAAGTGAGCACAAGCCAGTAAGTGCACCACATCCACATTCTCCCATCATTCAAAGCATTGTCTCATCTTCTGTCCACAACCAGATGCTCAATTTATTTATTTTTTTGGTTAGCAGGGCCTCCAGGCACCAGAATCTTCCCAGAATTGCACCACAAATCCCATCACCAGCACATAATCAGAACTGACCTGCATAGAAGGGTGAACCCAGGAAAACGCATGCCCAATGAATGACTCCCTGCTAGAGTAAGCAAGCTGGATGTCACATGCATCATTGCGACTGCCTATTTCACCAATAACATTGATTTCAGCAGGGGTTATTCTCCATTGCCTAACCTCCAGTGTCACCTCCGAAGCATTTCAACGTTGGCCATTCTGATGTCCACAAGACCAAGTGGAACTTCGGGCATCTTCCCAATTGTTCCAACAAAAAATAAGAGGCTTGAATAAGCTTTTAAGACACTTTGATCGGACATCTGAAGATAAAAATGAGAAAGACAAGGAGAGAGGATAACATAGACTAAAATAAGCATCATCCTCCCTCCAAGAGGGAATTTTAGACTAGTGTATTTGCCATCCTCCAGCATTTCACAATCACACCATCTTAAATCCCCGGCCACAAGCTTCCATGGCAACAGGAGTACCCAGATGGTAAGTAAATCCACAACCCCAAATGCGATTTCCAAGGAAATGGACCAGATGGCAGGAGTATCTGTGAAACTGCTAGCATCCCTCAGGAGATCCATCCCCATACCAGATATGGGTAACTTTGATGCTCGGGCTACCTAAATGCATACCCTCAAAAAGCTGAGCTTGGGAATCCATCTGAAGAGAACCAAAGAGGTTGAGCATTGCTGCCCAATATCCCTACCCTCACCAAAGAGAACCAAAAAATTGTGTTCCAGGCACCTACGCTTCAAGGCATGTAAAGATATTCAATGCTTTCCTCTATTTTTACCATCAAGAGCATCCTTATAGAGCCAAGTTATTCTCATCCTCTGCCTATCTCGCACACTAACTTAGTCAGAGACATCGAAGAGAGAGCTCACAGCTACTCTCGCCCATTTTTTTTAGTCTGGTTTGCTTTCGTAAGTGGATTAACTAAAGGAAGCTTCATAATCTGGCATTAGGACATCTTTTATTTTATTTCTTCTTTCCAAGGAAAATTTTTATTAAGAGAACAAGAAAATTACAAAATACAACATCTACAACATTACATCAAAGGGAGGAGGAAGATCCCACTGATAAGGATGATGCAGAGGGAGCAACCAGCAGACCCCGCCCCACAGTTGGATGATCAACATTATGGAAATCTAAAACCACCTCAAAATAACCTGCAGATCATCATGGTGTTTCATTTATCAAAAAATAAAATTAAAAATTATTCATGGGTTTTAAAAAAGTGAAGTCATCAATACCCCTTGACGGACAACCAGAGCATGCAGTATTTCGTACTAATCTTATACATATAACATATGTATGTGTGCATGCTGAAATAATAAATATTCATTTTTGTCATATATGCTGTATAGGATTATAATCAGCGAAGCATACCTGTTCCAAATTCCATCATAGAAGCACAAGGTCTAAGATGATTCTTTTTTTTAAATTGGTAGATTTTTTTATTTTTTATTTTTGGAAGAATAACAAGTAATTTTATTAAGGAAGCACGCAGATGGCGCAAAAATCACAACCTAAGGAAGAAGAAGAAGAAGAATTACAATCTTTCACAAGTTTGGTACAAGAATCCCACTCAAGCAGAAAAGATGGGCCTTCAAGAAAACATTCTCTGCCTAAAGGGATTCATTACAAAAGCATCTCCCATTTCTTTCCCTCCAAACAGCCCATAAGAAGGTTAAAAGAACCGGTCTTCACAAAACTGTAGTATTTCTTCCTAGCCCCATCCCATGTCAAATCAAGAATAAATCCCCTACTGACTCGGACATCACCCGAGACATGTCAAAGATTCTGAAAAAAACTACTCCACACTCGACTAGCAAATGGGCAATGAATGAAGAGATGATCTACCACCTCGGTGTCAACCATGCACATCACATATAGATTAGGCAACACCATTGACCATCTTTGGAGGTTGTCAATGGTGAGAACTCTTCCTCTCCCAGCTAGCTAACCATGCACACCACATATACATTAGGCAACACCATTGACCATCTTTGGAGGTTGTCAATGGTGAGAACTCTTCCTCTCCCGGCTAGCTATCCTTGGCTGTGACCACTCTAGAACTGCCCTCTTCCAAGTGCCGCAATAAGCCGTAGAAGAAGCGAACTGAAAAGCGACCAGATTTTTCTTTTAACCAAAGCATTTTGTCCCCCTCATCCCTCACCAGCTTGCAAAGGTGAAGACAATCAAGGAGCCTCATAAACTTCACCTCTTCATCCGTCATGTTCATATGGCATGGAAGAGAGCAAACTACAACATTGCCCAAGTAAGAATAGCAAATTAGCAACTAGATACCATAACGTTCCTCTCCAAGGACAGATGAGCTATTGTAGGGAACATTGAGCAGGGATTCTCCAATCCACGGGTCTTCCCAAAAGCAAATTCTGTCCCCACTCCTAATAGCAAAGCCAATCCCCGTAATAAACACATGCTTGATTCTAGATATCCACCCCCCCCCCCCCCCCCCCAAAGAAAATCTTCCCCAGTCCCACAACCATTTTCCCAAAAGAGCTAGGTTCATCTTTTACAAGTCCCTTATACCAGCCCTTCCCTCCTCAT
Organism: Liriodendron chinense; assembly: GCA_003013855.2. NCBI lineage: Eukaryota > Viridiplantae > Streptophyta > Magnoliopsida > Magnoliales > Magnoliaceae > Liriodendron > Liriodendron chinense. The sequence continues at coordinate 2,666,874 of PVNU02000637.1, read as the reverse complement.
ACAGGCTGCACACCTCTTTCCAACCCACAAGGTGGAACCTGTTTTTGTCATCCACTCCCTTCCATAAGATATTATGTCTCAGCTTTTCCAACCTCTCCAAGACCAATTTTGTGCACCTGAATAAGGACAAAAAATATAATAGGAGATTGATAGTATTGCTTTAATAAGGGTGATACGACTGCCCAACAAGAGATACCAAGATTTCCAATTAGAGAGCTTCCCTTCAAACCTCTCCACTACCACATCCCACAAGTGCTTTGACAGCTTCCCAATACAAAGGGAGAGCCCAAGTAGAGAGGAAAGCCCCTACCCTACATCCAGAGATCAACGCCATTCGCTCAACTTCCTCCTTGACCATATGCACCCCCAAAATTTCGCTTTTTGCAATATTTATCTTCAAACCCGAAACTACTTCAAAACAAAGAACGATCATTCTTAACTTGTCCTCCATAGATTCACTTGCTTCACAAAAAAAATGGTATCATCGACAAACTAGAGATGGGAGATAGGAGCACTTGCCTGCTCAACTTGAATCCGCAAACGATACCTACCTCTTGACTTTTAGGTAGCAACACATCTAGGGCCTCCGCCACCACAACAAATAGAAAGGGGGAAAGAGGATCTCCCCATCGAATACCCCTTGACGAGCTGAAGAAGCCTTTGGGGGGATCGTTAACCAAAATTGAAATTTTGGCCAACCAGGGACACACTTCCTCATCCAACCCCTCCAATTTAACCCACAACCCATTTGACCCATCAGGTGATCCAAGAATTTCCAATTGACATGATCGTACGCCTTCTCTATGTCCAGCTTGCACACTAACCCCTTTGCACCTTCTTGTAACAAGAGTTGACAAACTCATGAGTTGTCAACGTGCTATCCAAAAGTTGCCTGCTTGCGTTAAAGGCGACTTGGTTTTAGGATATAACTAAGTCTAAACTGCCCTAAACTTGAGCGCTAACGTTTTTGCAAGAATCATGCGAGGCCCCCCGACCAAGCTAATCGGTCTAAAGTTCTTCAAGCTATCCACCTCATAGACCTTTGGGATAATAGTGGTGAAGGAAGCTGCCAACTCCATCAATAGACGACACCTCTCATGAAATTCCACCATAAAGTCCACAACACTCTTCACCACCTCCTAAAAATCTTGGAAGACGCCATCAGGTAGTCGTCCGGGCCTGGTGCCTTATCCCTCCACATTGATTCCACTACCTTGATTTCATCCTCCGAAAATGGCTTCTCCAAAGAGGTTGCCTCAATACCGGAGAGGCCCTTAAAACTCTAAGTCGTCTAGAGTGGGACTCTCCCACCCACCATCAGAGGGGAGATTTGTAGCAGTTGACCACCTCGGAGCATACATGATCTTTCTCTTCAACTCTTCTACCCTCCACCACACCTCCAATCTTGCTATTTCTTGCCAGCGCATTAGCCCAAAAAACAAAATGCCTGGCATTAAGCCACATCGCCTTCAACCTTTATCTCCATTTAATCTCTTCCTCCTTTAGCCAGTTTGAATAGTCTTGCGCTAGCTTCAACCTAAGATTTTTTTTTTTTCGTCCACTGAAAGCTCCAGATCTTCCACCTTTAAATCGAGGGACTGAATCTTCAAAAGAATGCCCCTAACTCATCTTCCTAACTTCCCATCACTTCCCTTTTCCAAGCCAAGATCTTGCCCTTCAAAAGTTTAATTTATATTCAATCTAAAGCCAGCATAATCCTCCACCTCAAAGCACCTCCACCACTCCGAGATTTGATTCAAGAAACCCTCCACTTCCAACCACATGAGCTTGACCAAAAAGGTTTCAGGCCCCAGCTATCCACTACACCATCCAACATGATAAGGCAGTGGTTTAAGGTTGATCTTGAGAGCCCTCTCAAGGAAACCATCAGAAATTTTGCCTCCCGATCAGCCGATACCAAGAAACAATCTAACCTGGACAAGATTGGACAGTCTGACCATTCTTATATGTAAATTTTCCATCAATCATTGGTAGATCAATCATCTGTTGCAGGCAGACCCACGTGAACAAGTCCCGCATGCTTCGAGAAGTCTTGCCTTCATGCTACCGAGTTTGGACCCTAAATCGCCAAGAAGCACCAGGGAAACCTATCAACAACATCTCGAAAGACCACAGAGACTAAAAAAGACCCCAAGCCGAGCCCACCCAGTCTTGACAAGAGATCCCCCACAAGTATTCCATCAGCTTCCTATCAACAACCTGCAACTTTGTCTCCTAGAGCATCACTAACTGGACCTATCGACCACCAAAGATCCATTTTCAGACATCACCCAAAAAGTATCATAGCTTTTGAAGCCTATCGACCCAGTCTCACTATTTGTTTGGAGATCTAGAAAGAAAGGAACAACAGGATCTTTCAGGATGCCCAGATTTCTTTATAAGCTCTCAAAGAGAAAATTTGTGGATTGATTACTGAATGGGAAGCTCTGCATCCAAGTATAGGTGGTGATCTTTTTTCAAGGACAACGGAGTGTTATGTGATTTAGCGTGATTGTATCACTTTCCTGGTTAAACAACTCATTTAACTGGGTGTGCCAGTGGATTCTTGTCTATTGTCTGTCTTCTTTCGGCCTTTCGGATCTGTTTCCTTGATCTTCGGATCTTTTTTAATGAAATACTGTATCTGCTCAAAAATAATAATAATAATAATAATATCCATTCTCTCCTTCCATATAGCCGACGTAATTGCTAAGAAAAAAAATCCAAAGCACACTTTCATCCCAGGACCTGCGCTCCACTCCTCCAGTAGCATGGCCATTGCTCTAGGCATCATCCATGAGCGTCTAAACGAGCAGAATATTGGATCAAAATGGACACTGAAAAAAAAGTATGTCCCACTCCCACACTTTTTGCATTCCTCAAATAAATACACAGGCATTTAGAATAACTATTGTTAGCTAAGAAAGATGGGTAGATCATCAACAGGCTACCAGAAAAATTTTCCAGAGCTTTAACGCTTCCATATTTCGCCTTCTAGTTAAACAAGACACTCTCCAGCACCCATGTCTCCTACCACGCCGCCTTTGCATGGCTAGTAGGCAGAAACAGAGTTCTGCCAGTCAACAACTTACAGAAGAGGGGAATGTACCTACCAAACGCTTGCCTGCTATGTTTGAAGGAAGCAGAAATGGTGGACCAATTATTCACTTCATGTTCATTTGCTGGTGGAATCTGGGAAGGAGTTTTCAAGTTTTTTCAAATTTTCTGGGTCATGCCAAACTCAGTCCAGGTTCTATTTTCAGCTTGGCATGATGGAATGCCAATCAAATCAGGAATTATGAAATGGTGCTTGTCTTTGCTAGCAGTCTTATGGACTATCTGGGGGGTAAGGAATGACCGCTGCTTTAGGAATAGACGCAGCTCTATTCTGGTAGCGGTCTCTAGGGTATTCAGTCTCTTGAAAGATTGGGCCCCCACGTAGGGGTTGTTTTTTGGTCTGTCTCTTTTCTGTTGTATACTTTTGTTTTTGCTTTTTTTTTTTTTAATGAATTCTTTGCCTTTCAAAAGAAAAGACACTCTCCAGCAGTCCCAATCAACAAACCAGCTCCTTTTCCTCCCCAAGGTTCCTTCTAAATGTCAGGCCCATTCGATTTCCAATCCTCCCAAAATCAAACTACCATTTCATTTTCACTCTCAAAATTGCAATGCTTGCATAAATAGGATTTTTATACCTCCCAAGTCCCATATTTTGCTGATATCACCTCTTCCATAGTGTACCATGATCTTCTCCACAACCACTAACTCAAGAAAGCTTGACTCGTAATTTTCGACAACTTAATCCTACTCCAACGGAACTGCGGCTTGCATATCTCTTAACATTCCAAATCTATCATTTTCCTCCATCTAATTGTTCAAGCCAAGTCAATGCAAAACCTGATTGTGATGAGCGCCTCAACCTTGACTGGAAGTGACTCGCCAAGCCAACTCGACACGACTTGCAACGACTTGAATCGAGTCACTGGCTTGAACCTTCCTCTTTGTAAAAAGTAAGAGGAAGGTATTGAACCCTAGACCTCCAGAGGGACCAGTGCCTCTAACCATCATAGCAAGCACTGTATGTTTGCTTTTTCTTCCCTTATTGTTATAGTTTACCTGTGCACAACTATATAAAATATTTATAGATATTATTAACTTAATTATTAAATGTCCAGTCAAGTCTGGTAAATACTCGTCCAAGTCGTCAAGTCAACCCAATGAGGCTGGACATCCAATCGAGTCAGTTTTCAACTTTTTGAACTATGGTTAGAACTGGGGGGAAGGCCAAACAAAAGTGTAGCTCTTTCAACATAATTGGATGAGTAGATCTGACCAGTTTAAAACACAAGCAGCAAAGCAAACCAATAGATGCAATGAAGAAGAATGCTCCCGGTTTAGTACACCTTAACAAGCAGGGTAGCTGGTGCAATTAGCCAGATTCCAGAGAAAACCAAACCATCACACATCCATCCTCCAGTCAGAATGGACTGAAGCAACTATCTGGTATGCTCTCACAACACCCGCATCTAATTGAGTAATCAATTCCATTTTAGTAATTACTAATTACATTTGAGAAGACTATGAATAGCTTATATTGGGCTCGTATCAGATTCACTCAGCCAACAGCAACTATGAACAAAAGCAATAAGGCTCACTTAGGCACTGATATAGACTACAGAACCAGATGACCTCTTCTTCCTAGAATTTCGCCAAAGCATTTTAAAAAGCAAAAAAGGGGGCATGAACTGAGAAGGGTTTCTTGAAGAAGCACAACAATTTCAAGGCAAAAGTTTAATGTACTAAGGCCTTTCAAAAAAAAAAAAAAGTTTAATGTATAAGGCCAGAATCAATATTCCATACTCCATACCATAAATTCAGACACAGTTATCAGTATAGAAACTGTACACTCCAAGATAAGGAACGCATAGTTTGTCAAAACAACAGACTCCTCAAGCCTGCTATGAAGAACATAAAGAAGCACAAGACAGATAAAACTCAGGATGGGAACAATCCAGGTAGCACATCACTGAAACTACAACCAGCATACATGCTCTGAAAAAACTAAATATCCATATTACAAACAAAATAGTCAATGCGAAAATTCCTGTTACAGTATAAATTTTATGAACGAACCTAGTTCAGCCTCCTCCTCTTGCGTGCATGATGAGCTCCGCCATCTACATCTAAAGAACCAGAGGCAACATTCCTTCTTCTTCTTCTTAGGGAACGAGAAGATCCCGCGCCATTCAGTTCAGCAGAAGCATCGAGAGCTTCAACATCTCGTTGTATCACAGCCATCGTGCTTGACGCAGAAGCCTGATCTGCTGCAGAGGTCGCTCCTCGTGTACCTTGACCATGCAGAGGCTCAGGATTCTGAGGATTGGCTGATGCAGAAGCGCCGGAATGATTGACATGGTTGGCTGTCCTCTCAAGAAAACTAGAAACCCGGGCAGTTAAGGCAGCAAATCCATCGGTACTGGGGAGGCTATAAAGAGCAAATCGGTGCCAAAAATCAATTCTATCACGCAAAAGGGAGCTACTTCTGTGCCCTGCATGAGTCCCGTCGACGTGTGAATTACCATTCTGGGAGCTACCAGGATCAGTGGCGTTTCTAGATGACCCGCTAGCCCCCAAGTTCAACACATTTTCTGAACTCCCCTCCCTCTGGAACTGCTGAGCAGCCATCAGCCTAGTGAGCACCCTACGACTAGGACCATCGAATATTCCAGGCTGACTTGACTCTTGGCCGTCCACTCTATTTCCATTCCGTATCTCTTCATCTAAAATACGTCTCCATGAGCTGAATTGTTCCCCCAATCTTCTTGAAAGTGGCCTGGGATGCCGTTGCCTCAAACTCTCGATCCTGTGCCCATGGGGTCTTGGGGGCACCTTCAAACTCGAATCCCCATCTTCTCCGCCCTTCTTCTTGGCCCCGGTTTCAGTACTCCCCCGGCCATAAATAGGCGTGATATTCGAATCTGTTACCTCCCCTTTGCACACAGGGCATTCTTTATGATCACAGTGGACATGCAGCCACTGATACAAACACGGCCAACAAAATAGATGACCGCAAGAAGTGACAACTGGATCCCTAGCCATATCCAAACAAACATTGCACTCAAAGTTAGCCGCAGCGCTACTCTGCTCCTCCTTTTCCTCTTCTGAATCCTTAGCAACAAGACTCTCAACACTCACTTTATGCGTCGCAGAGGTTCCCACGGATCTGTCAGTGGTCATGATGTCTTGAAGGAGACGATCCTCCATTGTTAAGGAAGGTGTGCCAAAATCAGGTTCAGCCCTGTATGGAACCGTTGATCTGAACCTCCTAATTGGCCAACGACGACTAGACTCAATCAATCTCCGCAAACGGACCTCTGGGTATCGAAGGAGCTCCCGTTGCGAAGGACCATCCTGGGACAAACGTTCACTGGTTTGCATGGTTGCTTCATAGAGACTGACAGCAACAGGAGGCAGCGGGCTTCCACCATTGGAGCGGTCATCATGGACTTGTGGGGTTAGAGACACAGGAACATATGGTGGAGAGTATGGTACATGGGAATCACCATCCTCGAGGACCAAAGCATCAACAGCTTGCGAGGATGGCGGTGCACGCGGTGACATTGGAGCATATGGTGGCGAGTATGGCACATGCTCAACACGGTTGCTACCTCCCTCTACAACAGGCTCGATGATGTCTTCAGCACCTGGTGAGACAGGAGGATACGATGGAGAGTATGGGGCATGCCCAACTGGGTCACTAACATCCGGGTCCAGAGGCTCAACGCCAGTTCGATCTGTGGTTGGGGATACGGGAATGTAAGATGGCAAGTGCGGGCAGTACTCAAGACGGGAGCTACCGTTGGGTTCTGGACTGTTCTGCGCCAACAATGGTGGGACCAACCCATAGGACGGAAGGGATGGAGTGTATGGCACATGGTCAAAACGGGGAATTTGGGGTTCCTCAGTTGGATCCAAAGGTTCGATCGATGGCAAGTTGGGTGTGTACGAAGCATGGGTCGGCGAGTACGGAGCATGAGAATCCGACGCAGGCATAAAACCAGACATCTGGTTTGAACCGGTTTCTTCAGCTGGCAACGGTATCGAAGCTAGGGCGAGATCTGAGCCGAGATCTGAGCCGCGACGAATCGGCGATCGTGGCAGACCTAGGTATAGATTCAGATCCATTCTCTTCCTTCTTTTTTCATTCTAGAAAACCCTAATTCATCATGAAATCAAGACCCAAGTTAGGGTTTCAGCTCTTTTTTCTTTTTTCAGGATTGCTGGTTTTCACAAATCTAGCGATAGATTTAACGGTTATGATGCATCATAATCTGAAATCTAGGGTTTTGGGTTTTCTTGGGTAGGTGTAGGGAATGGGAAAAGGAAAAACCCTAGAAATTGAGATCGAGATTGAAATGGAAACTGCAACTGAAATCAAACCCAATTCAATTGAAGATCTGATGAAGAAAAGAAGATCTGTTTGAAGATTCAAATACCTGAGGAAAGATCATCGCGAGATGATTCTGTGTATTTTCAGAGGCCCTGATGCATCCTCCCTGTGGTTGGAGAGGAGAGAGATGAGATTAGATGCCCAAAACGAGGGATGGTCTGCATATAGAGGAATTATATGGTACGCGCCCCGCGACTTTGCAAGTATACACGCGTTTGCGTTCCTGACAAATGAGACCCACGTGAAAGAAATCCAGACCATTGATCTTCTGTGTACGCCGTGAAAAGAAAGGGAACTCCCCATATGTTTCTGTACGATCCAATTGAGGATCTCTCTTATTTCAATGTGAACAATCGCTGTATTCTTCTTCTTAACCGTCTATTAGTGGGCCATAAATCGAAATATTAAGTAGTCTTATAAGGAATATATATGACTGATGGTCCATCTGACATTGTATAAAATAATCCAATGGTCTGTAAATCGAACCATGGGCCCCAATTATCGAATCAGGTGGCGCGTGTGTACTTTGTAAAGATGCTGGCAACGTATTATACAATTACTCCGTATACATTTTAACTTTTGTCGGGACTGTCATTTACACCCCTATAGTTGTTAGCTACACCCCAATTCAATCCTCACCGACGAATAATATCTATCATTGTACTACAACTACAGGGGTGGGACTAACAGCTTCAGGGGTGGGAATTACATATTCGGGCTCCTCGGGAATCGAATGGTATGATACGCGAGCCACTCCGCTGCACCGTGTACGTGGGTTTTCAGTTACGGTAACTGAGCCCAGGATCCGGTAATCCAAATCATTGCTATGTTATGGTCCACCATGGATGGGCCTTGAGTCAAAAACCGACCTAATTGGACGATTCCATCTACCAATATATGATTTTATTTTCAGTTGAATTGGACTGTTGGTATATTTCTCTTTTTAATCGTCGAATCTATCGGACAAAAATCTAACGTTTAAGATTTTATTTTTATTTTAGTCCATCCATGGTGGAATGTATGGGAGGAAGGGTCTGGATTACCGAATCATGTGCCTGACATTTCAAAATTTGGAAACCCGCGTATACTGTTCAATACTCAGGTCGCGTATCGTACAGTTCTTTTCCTTCTTGAGTCTTGACTTCCATTTTGGCGGGTTTTGATTGGTGCAGTGCGAGCAGCGTGGTTACTTTTGGAACGCGTATCAGTTGGTGTTGCCCACACCCCACCACACAGGTCGTGCGGTGATTTGCTGGGCGTTGTGGGTCCCACCTTGATGTATGTGTTTTATATCGCAGTCCATCCGTTTTCAGTTCATTTTAGGGCATTAAATGAAAAAAAAATAAAGCAGATCCGAAATTCAAGTGGACCACATAAAAGTAAAAAGTAAACAGCCTTGATTGAACGTCCACCATTAAAAACTTCTAAGGGGACACAAAGGTTTTGGATCAAGATGATATTTGTGTTTTCTCTTCATCCAGATATGTGTGACCTTATCAACGGTTTGGATGTCAAATAAAATTTACGGTGGGCTCTACGAAGGTTTCAATGGTGAGTGTCATCATTGGATGTGCTTCAATTGTATGTCTTCATCCCCTAAAATGAGATGTAAAAACGGACGGACGGCGTATATATATATATATATATATATATATATATATATATATATATATATATTAATGTGGGCCCTAAAGCTCCCAACGCACCACCGCTGGGGACGCGGATTAGCTACTGACAGGTTGAGTAGCTATCCCGCTACTGAAGTGGCGTCACCAACTTCTGTGCGGCCCACCGTGATGTATGTGTTGTATCCACACCGTCCATACATTTTCAGAGATCCTTTTATGGCATGAGTCAGAGAATTAGGCAGATCTAAATCTCAAGTGGACCTCACCAAAGAAAACAACGGGGATTAATCTCCTACCATTAAAAAATTCTTGGGACCACAGAAGTTTTCAATCAAGCTGATATTTTTGTTTTCCCTTCTTCCATGTCTGTGTGAACTTATGAACAAGTTGGATCTTAAATAAACATCACGGTGAGCCCAAAGAAGGTTTCAACGGTCTCGTCACTGTCTCTACTCTTTTCTTTGGTGGGGTCCACTTGAGCTTTGGATCAGTCTCATTCTTTAGTTCATTCCCTAAAATGATCTCTCGAAATGGATGAACGGTGTGGATACAACGCATACATCACGGTGGGGCCTACAGAAGCTGGTGACGTCACTTCAGTAGCGTTATAGCTACTCAACCTGTCAGTAGCTAATCCGCGTCCCACCGCTGGGATGCTGTGGGCAACACCACCTGATCCGCGTCATTACCTCTGCAGGCGTAGACTCATATGTTGGTTTTGCTTCATTTTCTAAATGGTGGAGACTTTTCTCTCTCGCACATGGCGCTGATGTATAGCTATCCGAACCATCCAAATTGTTTTTCCTATTATGGATGGATCATATTTCTAAAATCATACTTATTAAAAGACCCTATCCATCGAAATTAATGCTCGGAGTTCGAAGTAAAAAATCAACCATTGTTATTATCCTCTCAGTGCAATTTTTCTGATATAGTCCATTGATAGTCGGTACGGATATTTGGATAGTCGTTCCAGATATTTGGACGGTCTTTATCCCGAGAAATTCTGCCATCTGTACGTTTGAAGAGTCACCACCATTTTTAATACTGCATGAAGAAAATATAAGTCAATTCGACTTTTGCGGTCGATAGGTGGTACTGATTCCTTCGAACGCACACCAGCGCACGTTAGATGAGAGGCGTTCGCGAGGAAACAGGGTAGTACTCCGGAATCCGGATAGGAAAGTCTCGTACAAAGAAGGACGCAGTTGCGTAGACGGAGTCGCTCCTTGGAGGATGCGACTTCCGTGGATCCCTGGCTGTGGGGCCCACCGTGATGTATTTACCTTACATCCAAGCCGTACCTCTTTTTGAAAATTCACTTTAGGGAATGATCCCAAAAGTGAAGCAGATCGAAATCTCAGGTGGACCACACCACAGGAAACAGTGGTGAGTAACCATTAAAATCTTCTTGTGGGACACACCACTGGGAACTGTGGTGATAATGACTTCCACCATTGAAGCCTTCTTAGAGTCCACCTTGATGTTATTTTCCCATCCTACCTGTTTATAATGTCAGGTGCGCTAAGGCAAAGGGACCAACAAATATTTGTTTCATCAAAACTCCTATAACCTTGGGGGAATCCATGCCATCCATCTATATATACCCTTTACACCCTTTAAATTATGGTTATATACATGTATAAGTGACTGAAGTTCATAATTTTACTTAATCCAATGTTTTTCCATGGCAAGAATTTGATCCCAAACATGGGATTGGACAGTGAAAATACCATGATATTATCATACATGTAATCATTGTACAATAAATGATGTTAACTCCACCTCCTACTATTCCATCCCTCCTAATACCATGCGCAGAACATCAAATATTAAAAAGTTTTTAATGATTGGGTTTAATCCCTAATGTGTGGTTAACTTGAGCATTGGATTTACCTTCTTTCTAGGCTCATGTCCTAAAATGATAGGTCAAACTGGACAGGACAATATGGATAAAACTCATCATGGTTAACCTTATGGAGCCCCTGCTAGGAACGAGTTCACCCTCACATGGCCAAAACGGAGTAGGCATTACCCTGACCTGGCAGCATATCATTGGCAAGCAAATGCTTGTTAAGATGGACCTTAGTGGGTGTTACCCCGATAGTGGGCCCACCACTGATTTGTTGTATATTCATGATGTCCATCTGTTTCTCTAGCCCATTTTAAGATAGGGTACCAAAACTTATACAGATTCCAAATCTAAGATGGACCATACCACAAGAAGTAGTAGTGATTAAGTAAGTCACCATTAAAATTTTCAAAGGGCCAATCGTAAGGTTTTCGTAATGTTATTTGCAAGAAGATCTAGACGAAGGGAAATTAGAAAGATCAGTTAAATCCAAAACTTTTGTTGCCCACAAAAAGATTTTAATAGCTATTTATCATTATATCTATTATTATGAACAACATGAGATTTGTATCTTCTTAGGATATGGGATTGAGTCTTAAATATGAGATGAAAAAACAAATGAGCAATGAGGATATACAAAAAACACATCAAGTTGGGCCCGATGGTTCCGAGTAACAGTTAATCTACTCACATGTCAAAGAAGGGGCCACTATGTAATAGACCTGTGAAACTTGATGGGAGCGGATTAGGTGTTACCCGATACCAGCTTGATGGGTGTTGCCCTTACTATCGGGCCCACCTTGATGATGTGTTGTGTATCCACACCTTCCATCCATTTCATCAACCTATTTTAGAACATTCTTCAAAAAATTAAGCAGATCTAAATTTCAAGTGGACCACACCATAGGAACAATGGCGTTTGAGTGCCTCGCCATTAAAAATTTTAAAAGGCTCATTGTAAAGTTTTCAGTAATGTTTATTTGCCATCCAACCTGTTGATAATGTCAAGAAAAATTGGATGAAAGTAAAATATAAGGATCAGCTTGATCCAAAATGTTTGTGGCCAACAAAAAACTTTTAATTGTCATTTGTCACTATTTGTAGTGGTATGGTCCGCTTGAGTTTTGGATCTTCTTAATTTTTTGGATCTTCTTAATTTTTTGGATCACATCCTAAAATAAGATTGAGATACAAATGGATAGCGTAGATACACAAAAAAAAAATACATCAAATTAGGCCCCACATGATTAGGGTAACACCCACTAAGTTGTTACTCTGGTAACCGCTAATCCGCTCCCAATCTCGATGGTCTTTCTCTAACAGTTTCTGCATGCCAATAAAATGATGTAACATCTTAAACAGTGTTACTTACAATCTCTACCTCGCAGAGTAGAGTGAGGATGCAATCAAAGAAAGCTGGTGAGATAGCTTGTGATTGGCCCCTTATGGCATATGTCAGAAAGACATCAACTCCAAAATAGAATCTCCACTCACAGGGCATTTAGGGTATTCATGGACCCCACAATAACAACACATTATGATTCGTCTACTTCAATGAGAGCCACTATGGCATCAAGATTGTTGACTTCGGATCCGGTGTAATAGGATGGCCAAGGGATCGGTTGATGCAAGCAAAGTTGTGTCCATTAGAAGTTAATCATGGACGCCTGGCGTTTCAACATGAGGTCTTAGGTTCGAAATGCTAAGGAGACACACTAACCCCACCAGTGGGTGGGTGCATCGTGTGACTAACCATGTGGGTGCGTTGCGCAGCTATCAGGGTGGGTGTGTTGCATGACTAACAAAAAAAATTATGGACTTAGATTATGGTCATTTTGTACATTGGAAGTTTTACAGATAGTAGGTGGTGATTTATACCATAGGTTAGAAATAAAGAGAGAATTGTAGAGAAATTTGAGGAAATATTGGAGTTATGTAAAGTAGTGTAGATCTCAGGCATCTTCCAAACTTCTCTAATGAGAGTCTTTGGGAGAGAAAGTCATGTAAATTATTATTGTAAAGTTCTAAAACAATATTGACTATTGGATGATCATAGTTTTTTTTTTTTTTTTTAACTCTCAACAAATAGTGGGATCGAAAAAAGGAGTAAATACTCTATATGGCCCCAATACCATAAAGGGAATGCAATATTTGAAGCCAATCGAATTGATGGATCTTAAGAATCGGTTTGTATTTATAGATTATAGATTACATTAAATTTTTGGATAAATTATAATTTGAATTCACTAAGATAACAATCCAAAGGTAGTTGCGGTTGGGATAAGATACTATTGTTAACAACATTATCCTAGCTATTGAAGTAGCGAGAATATTCTTGGCTCAATGCTCAATACAAGTTTCACATATGTAATCATCTATAAGAAGTTGCAATTTCTGAAGCTCTTGGATGATAGAAAGCACTCTCATCCTTTTATGTCTATATTGCATATAAGTTGGTTTGGCGCACAACATTTGGTATTTGTAATTAGGGCATATATGCTGACTCATTTATGATAAGATTATAAGTGTAATGTCACACACTATATACTTGGGGAAGCACTTAGGATGTAATAATAAGCGACCTAGGTTATGTAATTATAGAAAGGTTATTTAAGTCACATTTGTCTTAGATTAGTAGTCTTATCCTTGTTTGTTAAACAAGATAGAAGAAGAATAAAAATAGACACATGTGGCACATGTTAGGTGCTTTAAAATTGATGGTGTCACATGTACACATGTGGGGTGCTTGAGCTTGGATAGTCACATGCATGATCATTTGGCACATGTGATGCATGTGTATGGAACATTGTTTTCCTGTGTGCAATGAGCCTGGATAAGCTACCATTGCTTCTATTCCACTTTTTTCTTTTCCTGCTTCTTTTTTTTTTTAATATTGTCCTTTCTAATGGTCAAATTCAAGGAAAACATGATCTTTATTTGACCATTAGCAAGGACAATAGTTAACCATAAACAAATTATCTACCCCAATCAACTTGCATAAAGACAACTTTTATTAAATCCAATTGACTGCTAAGGAAATTTGGACTCCATTGGGAATATTTGAATATATGTATCATATATGAAACATAATAAGTATTCTGACGGGTATTATGAAGTTTAATTTCAAGAAAAAGTTATAACTAGAAAAAGGGTTAGGATTCTAAATCAAGTTTATGATCAAAGTTGGGGCTTAAGTTTGGCAATAGATTCAACCAATACCATAAATATTTTATTTCATATAATTTTTAAACAACAAATATAATAAGAAGATAAAACTAAAAGCAAAAAATTATATATTTATGAAACAACCACTTGCTCTAAAAGCCTAAGCTGTTAGAAGATGGTGTATCAATGTCAAGGGACTATAACACTCTAACAATCCCCTTGCACGTGCGGAGCGAACACCATAAACGATGGCCCCTATGGGAGAATATATAACGGAAGCATATTTGTTGCACTCGAGATTCAAACACAAGACCTTCCTCTTTGATACCATGTCAAATAACCACTTGCTCTAAAAGCTTGAGCCATTAGAAGATGGTGTATCAATGTATATCAAGGGACTTTAATACTCTAAAAATATTTAAGCACTAAATGTAATATGGAAAGATAATGTGACTCATGTGATGCATGTGCACATTAACATATTGAAACATGGGGTACATGGGAGTGGCTTGTAGATTAATGTGGTGGTACAGGAGGGGTAATAAAAGATTGATGTCGGCACATGCGGCACAATATGATGGGCAGTTGAAAAAGGGCAATTATGCATGTGGAGCACCGTCCATGAGCACATTGACAAATGTAGCTCATGTGTAGCACTTGAAGATTGAATGGGGCACATGAGGGATACTTCGAGGTTGAAAGCAACACATGTGATGTATTTGCTCAATGATAGCATGTACCTTAATGGAGCCGGCACACAATGCATGTTAACACGCTCTCTTTTAGGGCCCATTTGGATACCACCAAATAAGTTACAATTTCTACTTACATCAATAGATAAGTACCTTGTTTGAGATAAGTTTAGTTTAAGATCAATTATAAACAATTTTTTTTACTTGATGTTACCTAATCACTTCGGCTTAATAAGTAAAAACCAAGATAAGTTACTTGAGGCTTAAGTAGCCTAAGTAACTTAAGATCCAAATGCCCTCTTAAGGATAGTAAATTCTTACCTTTTTGGACAAACAACCGTTGCTAATCTTGCCAACAAATTAAGGATAGAACTAGCCCATATAGCTAGCTTATAACGTACATAACTTTTTCTACATCCAAACAAATTTTAAAGATAATTTCATTATAAAAGTGTAAAAATTAAAACAGCTAAAATTTCAAAAATCTCACAATATCAATAATATTGCTTGATAAAATTCCACAATGTTCAATGCAATCTACCCCACAATTTGGATGATCATGACCTCAAAAACGCACTTTGTGTTACCCAAGGCTTTACTAATTTCCATGAGTAGACAACTACTAATTAATAGACCCATTAACCAATCAAATTAGGAAAAAAAATTTATTTATGATCTGGTGCTTTGCTAAGCCTACACGTGTATACAAGTCAGTTACTGCACATGCAACCCTATTTGCTAACAGTGGTAAACAAGAGAAACATCTAGTCCGTCCATCAGTTGGATCTCATCGTGTAAAGGTTACCGCCCAAATATAAAGGTCGTACATTGGGTGGTTGGGCAACTTCGACTAATTTTTTTTTTCACAACCGTATATTTGTTCACAACATATGGACTGACCTAATTCTTAGTATAATGAATCTACATAGCAACGCACCCTTCTTATGGATGTTTTGGATATTGCACCTGTCCTCCATGCTAGCATATGGGATAGATTAAATGACTTGTACACACTTGCAAGCTTAGAAAATATGTTATGATCCATCTAAAGTGTGGCTCACTATTCATATAATTTAATTTAAAGGGGTTTATCCTATATACACTTAAGGTATCATGAAACCCTAAAAATACACATGCTTATTAAAAATTTACTTTTCTACACTTTCAGATGCAGGATTGAGAGGACTATATTTTTTGAAGCCCTTGTACTTTGTGAAGCCATTAAAAAGGATTTCAATATCATGCAATCCCACGGAAGTACTCATAACTGCGTTGTTACAGGTTAAATTGGGGAGATCTTACACTTATTGGAAAGATAATTTGATGAGCTTCCAGTTATGACTACAATCATCTCATTTGAAGATTGTCTAACCTTTCAAAGTGGGCCCAAAGTCCCTGATGAATGTAACTCACATTGCTTACATTGTTAGCACTGTGTGACTTGAGTAAAAGGATTGGATCTTCCTCATCCGCACCTCGAATCTTATGATCTTGAGCTTATTAGAAAGGTAATTCAATAAGTTTTTTAATAAATTATAAAATACCTCAATCAAGAACCATTTAGTCTCTAATCATCTTACTCGAAGTGTAATTTATATAGCATAAGTGACTTCACTTGTTTATAAATTTCGAGTCAGATGATGACAAACCAAGCAGTTCTTAATTGAGGAGTTTTATAGCTCATTGGAAAGCTAATCAAGTTATCTTTCTAACAAGCTTAAGACCACTCAAATTTAGGTATAATAAGGGAGATTCAATCCATTTGCCTAAGTTGTGCAATGGTAACCATGCAAGGCAATGTAAGTTATACCATGAGAGACTTTGGACGTACTTTTGAACAGTCAAACTATTTCCAAATGAGATGATTATAATCCTATTTGAAATGTCGTTAAATCATCTTTTCAAGAAGCCCAAGTGATCTGACTTGTAATAGGGGAGGTGTAAGCGTTTTTATTATTATTATTATTATTTTTATCAAGTGATATTAGAAAAATTCGTGATTACAAGCAGTATAAATTTGTGATCACGAGCAATATAACTTGGTGGTCATGAGCAATACAAATCTCAACCACTGAGTAATATAAATTCAAGATCATGATTAGTACAAATTCGTGATCATGAGCAATATAAATTCGTGATCACGAGCAATACAAATTTGTGAATTTTTTCAGCATCGTGCAATCCCACAAAGGCACTCTTAACTCCATTATTATAGGTCAAATCGGAGGATTTTGAGTTCATTAGAAAGAAATTTAACAATCTTTTAATTATGACTAGAATTATCTCATTTGGATATTATTTAACCTTTCAAAAATAAATTCAAAGTCTCTAATGATATAACTCATATTGCTTGCATGGTCAACATAACTTGAATTGGGAGAAAGAACCAAATCTCTTGATCTCTAACTTATTGGAAAGATAATATGATAAAATTTTCAACAATCTATAAAACTCTTCGATCGAGGACTCGAAAGTCACAGAGAAGTGAGTTACGTCATCAAAGACTGTAAGCCCACATTTAAAAGGTCAAAAGCTCTTCAAATTAGATGATACTAATCATAGTTACAAACTCATTGAATTATCTTTTCAACAAATTCAAAATCGCCCAAATCTGACATGTAACTAAGGAGTCATGGTAGACCAATGGGTTAGTACACACACCCTGATCCATAGCTTAAGTGATAAGACTAAGTGAGAATAACCTCATTTCAACATTGAGGTCTGTGTATCGACTCCCAAGTGGGGGTGGCAAACATTGTGGCCTGACTAACAGGGGGTGGGTGTACTAGCAGTGGAGTCTAGAACAATGCTGAAAGGAATTTTAAGAGCCTTATAGAATGAAGGGCAATTTTTGTCTACAACATATAGAAAAGAAAACCCAAAAAACGTGCAGGTGATGTATTGGGCGCATGAAGGAAAAACCCTAATTTAAATTACTCGTGCTGCACGTGGGGAAACTTTATATTGACTGCAGACTGCATATCAGGTACTTTGCAGAGTAAGATGATTCATGCATACGCACTTATATATGGTCCACGTGTAATGCACGTAAGTTAATTGGACCTTACAATCTTAGAACACAATTCTAGATGGGTTTTCAACCAAAATTTAAATTATCTCGACATCCTAACTGGCAGATTAATGTATAATCTTCGTCCATCATATTTCAACAAGCATGATTTTTGGTTTATGACCTATCTACAGTGGTCCCCACAATTTTGACCGTTTATATTGAGTGGACCACACCACAGGAAGCGGTGGGGATTGAATGCCTACCGTTGAAAACTTCTTAGGGGCCATGCCTTAAAAATGTTTCAACGGTGGATGTCATTATCCCCACTCTTTCCTATGGCATGGTCCACTTGAGTTTTGGATATACTTCAATTTTGGGCTCATGCCCTTAAAATGGATGGAAAAACGGATGGATGGTGTGGATAAGATACATAAATCACGGTAGGCCCCCACAGATTCCGGTCATCAGGGATATCGGTGGTGTTGGGTCACCATGCAATCCGCTTCCGAAGCGGTGCGTTCTCGCTTCTCAGGACCACCTTCATTCTCAAACCACAAAACGACGGGAAAGAGAAGTCTACGGACATAAAGATTGTGTGCGCCGGATGGGCGCGAATTAGGTGTTATCCCTGGGAACAACTTAGTGGGTGTTACCCTAACCGTGTGGGCCCTTCTTGATGTATTTTTTATATATAGGACGCTGTCTGTTTTTTCATATTATTTTAGGATGTGATCCAAAACCCTAAGATGATCCAAATCTCAGGTGGATCATACCACTAGAAACAGTGATGAATAATCATTAAAAACGTTTTGTGGGCCACAAAAATTTTGGATCAATCTGATATTTATATTTTCCCTTCATCAAGACCTTATTGACATTATCGAAAGCTTGGATTGAAAATAAACATTACCAAAACCTTACTATAGGCTCTTTGAAATTTTTAATGGTGGAGCACTCAATCACACTGTTTCTAGTGGTATGGTCCACTTGAGATTTAGATCTGCATAATTTTTGGAACCTCATTCTAAAATGGGGTGTAGAAAAGGATGGACGGCATGGATATACAAAATATCATCCATGTGGGCCATACGGTAAGGGTAACACCCACTAAGCTGTTCCCGCGTAACACCTAATTCTCGCCCGCGCCCGAGAGTTCACCGAGAGTCGGTGCGAATCTTACCATGCACTTCAAAACAGACTTTTGGAAGTTCCAACTTCGAAGTGCTTCTAGATTCCCGCCAACCATCTTCAAATGCCGGAGTTAATGGCCGCTTCCAGCTCTCGGTGATCATCGTACGCTCCAAAGACGTGCCCTGCATGGGCGTTCTCCTTCGAAGCGGTGGCCGGGCTCTCATTCTCGCGGCCTTCCATCGTTCTCATGTCCGCCGGCTGCTCCGCAAAAATCCTATTCGAGAACACCATCTCAGAGCTACATACATCCAAGATCACATACTACGCATGGCCCATCCAATTCACACCCACACAAATGCATCAACGGCGGTGATCGCGATCCGCGACAGGTTGAGAAGAGACGGCAATTGGAATAGTTTGAGCGCCAATCTAGATTCCGTCGAGTTAACCGATTCGCTCGTCGAAGAAGTACTGCTCGAATTAACGGACCCGATCGACGCGAAGCGGGCTCTGAGTTTCTTCCACTGGTCGGCCCACCAGAAGATTTCTGGACATGGAGTCCGATCTTACTGTATTATGGTTCAGATCCTCATTCGTGCCCGGCTGCTCGAACATGCCCAAGCATTGCTGGAATCAATTATCAGAAAGAATGCCGATGCCGGCTCTTCGGAATTCATGGTCGTAGATTCGCTTCTAAGCACGTATACAAGCACTCATTCAGGCCCTTTTCTGTTTGATTTCTTGATACAGTCGTATGCGAAATTGAGGATGTTCGAGATGGCGTTCGATGTTTGCCGGTACTTGGAAGAGCATGGATTCTCTTCTAGTCTTATCAGTTTCAATACTCTAATCCATGTGGTGCAAAAATCTGATAGGAATGCGTTTGTCTGGAAGATATATGAGTATATGATCGAAAGGAGAACGTACCCAAATGCGATTACGGTCCAAACCATGATAAGCTCGATGTGCAAGGAGGGGACATTGAAGAAATTCGTAGATGTTCTGGATAGAATTCACGGAAAGAGATGCGCTCCTGTAGTCATCGTTAATACATCGCTGGTTTATAGGATCTTCGAAGAGGAGAGAATCGAAGAAGGGATCATGCTGTTGAAGCGGATGTTGCAGAAGAACATGATTCTCGACGACATTGCTTATTCTTTGATTGTTCATGGTCACTGCAGGACGGGGAATTTGGAGTCCACCCATGAGTCGTATGATGATATGCTTAAGAGAGGGTACCGTTCGAATTCGTTTCTTTATACTTTGTTCATCGGTTTACACTGTAACGAGGGAAAGATCGAGGAAGCAAAGCAGTTGATGGAAGAAATGCTGCTTGAGGGCTTGAAGCCGTACGATGAGACGTATGATTTTCTGATAGTGGGGTGCTCTAAAACAGGGAGATTAGACGATGGCTTGATCTTTTTTGACAAAATGCTTGGGGGAGGATTTTTGCCTAGTTGCCTTGCTTGCAATGAGATGATGAGCAAGCTCTGTGAAGTGGGCCAGGTAGTGAAGGCGAATAGCATCTTGACCGTTCTTTTGGATAAAGGGTTCCTCCCCAATGAAGCAACATACTCTTATCTCATTGATGGATATGGGAGAGAAGGCAATGCTCAGGAAGTTCTGAAGTTGTATCATGAAATGGAATTCAAGGGACCCACTCCAGGAGTGATGGCTTATACATCGTTGATCGGAAGCCTGTGCCAGTGTGGGAAAGTGAAGGAAGCTGAGAAATGTTTAGCTGCTATGGAAGATCGATCATTGGCCCCGTCCACACACATTTACGATCGGTTGATTGCGGGCCATTGTGAAAATGGGAATGTGGGAAGAGCTGTTTACCTTTATAATGATATGATCAAGAGAAAATTGAAGCCTAGTGCTCGTACTATTGCAGTGTTGGCGGAGCGAATGAAAGATGCAGGGCGGTATTCAGTCCTGCAAAGCAGTTAGAATTAGATAGCTTAAAAAGCCGATGATCATGATTGTGTTAATTGAGTTTCTACTGAAAAGATAGAATTAGATAGCTTAAAGAGCCGATGACCTATACAAGAGGTGGCCATTCTAATGGACAGGCTCGGATGGATCTCAATGGGGACATTCATTGATTAGGGTCAGTGAAGGATAACACTCGTCGCCAATAGATAGTGAAATCCATGAGAGGCTATCTTCATTCTTCAGTCCTACATTAGAGGCTAACAGTCTGTGCACAAACCTGTAGGTGGAGTAAGGTGGGTACCTTGGAAGAGTGTTTAATTTGCATTTGCAATTTGTGAGTGATAAACGTTTTTCTTTTTTCTTGAGATGATTAGAAGACGGAGTTTGAATCTATGCAACATTACTCTTTGTTTTTTACTGGAATGATCAGCCCACCAAAATAGAATCTATGCAATGTTCTTCATTGTTTTGAATCTATGCAACATTCTTCATTGTTTTGAATAAAAAAATCTGCCCCGTTGAGTTTATGCCCGAGCGAATAACTTTCAAACATGCTTTGCATGGCCCCCATCTCTCACAGCGACACGTGGACAACCAAATCCCGCCAGTGTCGGGTCACCAGAGATATCCCGGGTGATTAGGTCACTAGGCGATCAACTTCCAATACCTATGTACTATTTAGTATTTTCTCAGCTATATCTTTGCATTGTGATTGTCAAGTTGCTATAGCAAAGGGCCAACAGTAAGATCTATAATGAAAAAAGTAGGCATATTCATCTCTAGCATAATATAGTAAGACATTTGCTATATGATGGAGTAATAGCCATTGATTTTATGAAATCAGAAAAGAACTTGACAAATTCTCTGACTAAAGGACTTCGTAAAAAACTAGTCTTAAATACATCGAAGAGAATGGGGTTGAGTCCAATACCATGAGCTATCAATGTTGACAACTCAACCTATACAAATGGAGATCCTATATAATATGTTTCAAATGGGTAAACAACACGACACTAGAAGACGTTTAAGCATTACAATAAGAAAGCCCATTCTATGGTGTAGACAGTGCAAGCAACAATTAGTAAGGTTGAGTCGTGAATTCTTAATGAATCCATATGCCATATATATGTTTGGTGGTATATTCAGTTGCTGTGTATACTTGATGGAATTCACATATTCGAGTTTGAAGGTGAGGCCAGCTTCCTATAAGAATTTGGATCTAATAAAATTCAGGCAAAAGTGCATGGCTAAAAAGCATCAAACCACAAAATCATCTGTATCGAAATAATTGTGTGAGTGGCATGTGTAACTATTTTATGTTAATAGGGGTCTAGTTCAAGATTAATTTGTCACTTGACTCTTGTGAATCTACCTTGTCTATTCTAAATATTGATTCAAGTCTATTAGACATCGATATAATGCACAATCATTCATGCTATACTTGCATGCACTGCACAAGTATACTTGCCTAAAGCCTAAACGATTTGTTGCTTTTTGTAATTTCAATTTTTGCAACTGTTGCCAGAACAGTTATTTGTTTTGGAATTTTCAAACCACCAGTCATCTTCTTTGAAAATCCCAACAGTAATGTCTATTGGCAGGGGTGCTTATGAATCTATTCGAGGCAAACATTAAAGTTTATAAAAGGACTTCTCTAGTTCATTCTTTAAATATGCATTCAATCTGAATTTCTGTAACTACAAAGTGTTTTCTCTCTGATTTGTTTTGTACTGTCTTCGAGTTAGACTAACAGTAACAGTTCAGGTCTTCATACATCAAGTGCGCCGGTGTGACAAGACAACATTCGAGAGTATCCTGGAGGTCGATTGTCCAGTATTCCTGTAGCATACACTACGGACACAATCCAAAGGATGACAAATCAACTTCAAACCGAGTGATTTTTATCACGCCTCGAATCCAATAAATTCTCTTAATTTCTCTTATTTAGATTTCTTTTCGGATTTAATTTTTTTAATTATTATAATTCTAAATTTCCATAACTACGGATTTACACATCCAAAATTTCCAACAAACTCATCTCTCTATCGCCCAGTTGATAAGATCACCGTATGGATTTAAACCATGAAGATAATAGGAACTACAATAGATAGATTGTCTCAAAGGGGGCATTTGGATTGTAAGCTACTTAAAATAAGCTACTTATGTCTTAAGTAGCTTTTTTGATTTCTACTTACTAAACTGAAGTGATTAGGTAGCTTTAAGGTGTTTTCTCTCTCGTTTGTTTTGTACTTATAATTGATCTTAAACAGGCCCTAAGTGATCTAATAATTTGAGATAAGTTTGGTTTAAGATCAATTAGAAAGTTAAGTCAATTCATGACGTTGGCATCTTTACTTTTTTACAGTTCTTGGCTAAACAATGAAGTAGGCCATGTGGGCCCCCATGCATTGTACCGTTCATTCATTTTTAAGGTTATTTTAAGGCCAAAGTAAAAAATTGGTGCAAATCCAAAGATCAAGCTGGACCACATCATAGGAAACAGTGGAAATAATGACGCCACCATTGAAACCACTGTTTTCTTTGGTGTGGTCCACTTGAACTTTGGTTTTGCCCCATTTTTAGACTCATGTGCTAAAATGATCTGAAAAAATAAATGGACGGAGTGGATACAACACATATAATTGGGATCGAATTCTATCGAATCGCAAATTATACCCTAAATAGTAAAAAAATAAAATAAAATTTATGATTTTTTTTTAATGAAAAATATAAATAAATCAGAAAAAAAAAAAGTAAAAACTTTTAATACTATCATGTTGTATTACTTAAAAATTAAATGATTCTTATCTTTCCTTCTTTTTTTCAAGAAATTTCCTTAAAAAGTATTAAAAAATCCGTTAATAATTTGTCTTCTTGTTACTTTTCTCGAGTATAAAATGGCATTGGAAAAGTGGCATTTTATTATGTAGAACGACAAAAAAAAAAAAAGATATTTCACTTTGTAACCATCATTCCACAATACATGTAAGTCAACATGATCATGATCATCCATAAAAACATTTCAAATAAGTTATACATTAATTTGGTGTTTCAACCCGTTAAGAAGTAAGAAATCATAAAATATTGGAGATATCCAAAACCATTTATCGAATAGAGCTCAGCCTATTTGATAAAATATTGGGGATAGCCAAAACCAGTTAAGAAGTAAGAAATCATAAAATATTGGGCATAGCCAAAACCATTTATCGAATAGGGCTCACCTTAGACCAGGGATGGCCAAATAACAAAAACTTTAAATTGGATACTTGCAAACCTTTGATTATATAGAGCTAATGGTGCCATCCACATTCAAAGCAAAAGAGGCAAACTATCAAAGGATTGAAATAATCCAATTAAGTACTTTGATTTGTTGCATATCAACCACACAGAGCAGCCTAATCACATAAACAATTTGGATATTTGGTTATTTGGATCTTTGGAAGTTGATCAAGATTTAAAGGCTAAAGTCCTGACATATCATATTGCAATATATGGGGATGTATCTGAGCAAACCTCTTCCATTAGTCATATTTGAAATTTGAAACTCCAAACATATTAAAAATGATGACATGATCCCGAAAAACTAATAATTCATGGCAGAAAACAACCCGATTTTTGGATCCAAAGCAAATGCAATTGGTCCGCCACATTGGCCCAGTACGTGGAACACCCTAACCGTTCAATGTGTAACACAATTGGACGGTTTTAATGAACATGACAAGGTCTGCACATTTGATTGGGTAAAGTGCTATGTTTAACATGGCCCATTCAAATATGGACCCACTGAAATTAAAGCCCCTCGATCACTGGTCTTGAATATGAATCATTACTAGACTTCTCCTTAACCAGCCAATTCCAGACCATCAATTGAA
This sequence comes from Liriodendron chinense, assembly GCA_003013855.2. Classification (NCBI taxonomy): domain Eukaryota; kingdom Viridiplantae; phylum Streptophyta; class Magnoliopsida; order Magnoliales; family Magnoliaceae; genus Liriodendron; species Liriodendron chinense. The sequence goes on along the minus strand of PVNU02000637.1, from coordinate 2,642,139 downwards.
GGTTGAGATCTTCCAATCTGTGGGCTTTTCAAGGCATGGCCCATCTAAGGTGGGCACCATCAAATCAACAGTTTGGATACACGTGGAGGCCTGCCAGTCAGCAAAACATATTTCCTTGCAACTCGCATGAACCACAAAACTAGAAGGTGCCCATGAAAAAAGAAACGAAAAACCAACAACATCAATCAAAACAGATTGCAGAATATGAAACTGCCCAACCAGACCAACAATGATATACTGCACTTCATAATCCAAGTCGATTTTGCAGAGCTTCAACAACGATGGGTGTGTTTGGATGCACTGTCAATTTAATTGCAATTGTTAGTCTCAGGAAATGAAAATATCCAAATCATGAATCGTGATTCACTTCACATTCATATGGATATCACTTGGGTTCCAAACTGCAATTGCATTGAGTTGAATTTGAAAGTAACTACAAAGTTGAGAGTTCTTCCTCGTTATGAAAACTGGGAGATGTGATTAATTTGTGCCATTTCCTCATTATTCAACTGGATGTTTGTAATTCGTCTGTAATTCATCTCACTTGAGCATCCAAACATAACCTAAAAGATGATTTAAGGAGAAAAAAAAAAAAAAAAAAATCTCTCCCCTACCAGGCCTCATAGCACTGCATCTTGCCACAGAAAAGGAAAAAGGTCTGACCTCCCACATATAAAGTCATAGTTTTCTATTTTAGTAGAGATAGTTTTCTCCTGCCTTTTTCATTGCTTGGTTTCAACAGTGATATCCTTGAGCTTCTCCTTCAATTCTCCAGACTGAATGGACAGAAGATAATTGTCATCATAATAGCCTTGCCCCAGCTATTTGGGGATAGCTTCAACAGGACACAAGATAAAACAAAGAAATGTTGAACAAAACCAAATTAATATATGGAGCTTTGTCAAGCCCCTTGTGCATCTACATGCTATCACAAGTGCCAAACTGGCGAGCATGTGGGATAACATCCAAGTGGTGTGCAGCAGGAGGGTCCCATTGTGTTCTAGGTGGCCTGCTACAAACTCAGGCAGCGCAGCTCATCATGTGGACCAAACGTGTATGAAAAGAAAGGCAGTTCTTAAACAATCACCATCAGTACACATTAAACATACACACATGGCCTACTGATGGTGTACGAACCCTGATTTTTTGGCCAGGTCATATCAACTGGGCACACCTGATGCCTGGCTCAGAAGTACCATATCAGTGTAAGGCGACGGCACATAGAGGTGAGTGTGGGCATATGAACTCTTAATATAATTTTACGAGAAATTACCTGGTGCATGTTGAGAATAATATCAGACCCTCCAATAAACTCTCCCTTTATGAATATTTGAGGAAATGTGGGCCAATTGCTGCACCAATAAACAATCAGGCTTCAGAATAAATATATTAAACTTGGCATGCAGTTTCTTTAAATGGATAACAGTAATTTTATCAAAGGGAGAAAACTGGAACAAGAACAAATACAAGGCAATGAGTCCCCCATGCATAAATCCAATTTAGAATACTTGTGGATTTGATCAAAGGATCCAAGCTATCAGTCAAGAAGAAGAAGAAGAAGAAGAAGAAGAAGAAGATAGAGTTTTACAGAGGAAGGGAAGGACTGGTTGAGTCTATGGCAACGATCAATTTGCACTGTAATTTTCTGTTCGTGAATGAATGAATGATATTTCCAGATCGGCTGCCACACTCCGCTGCTACCAACATGGCCCACACATGCGGCATGGACATTCATCAGGAAGTCCCCACAGTGCTTGTCCTATCCGCAAAATCAGGCTGGCCCACTCATCAGGTGAGTGACATGCGCACAGTGCATGTAGATTGTTGATTATAATTTTCTAACCTACATTTATTCAAGCATGTGTGACACACCTGATAAATAGTCACCAGATCTTTGAGCTAGTGAAAATTAACCATTCAGGAACTATAAATGGCATGGATCTTGCACAACCTGTTGCCATGTTGGCACAAGTGGGGATGCCTAGAAATAGCATTCCTCTTGTAAATGATATACCCCAGCCCCACGAGTTCACCATCCACTTTGAGAAATGATGGTTGAATTCTTCTTCCTTTTTCTTTTTTCTTTTTTCTTTTTTTGTGAGGCCCGATCCATTACAAACGTTTCTACATTAATTTTGGTGTACAAATCGATGTATGGGGCCCACCAGTGGGTATCCATTCATCATGTGTGCCCCCTCCTATTCTCCTTGGATCCCAAAACTTGGGTCGATCCAAAATCAGGTTGGCCATACCAGTCAAAATCATGCCTGAAACCTCTAAAATCACATGTTGTGGCCCACCCAACTTTTTGGAATGGCCTGATCAAGTATCCATTCACACTCGCCAGATGCATCTTCTGAATGGATTAGATGGAATATACAGAACACAGCAAGCCCCACATACAATCTTCAAGGTGTTTAATAGTGCGAGTCCCCATCCCAACTGTTCCTTGTGGTGTGGCCCACCTGAGTTTTGGATCAGCCAGATCATTCAATGATTAAGAGAAGAATAGGGGCGCAGATGATGGGCGAATTGGAGTCACTAAAACATCACATTGGGACCCACATGTCGATGTGTGCATTTAAGTTTAATGTAGAAACTTTTTATTGGAGCCAGCCTCTTTTCTTTCTTTTTCTTTTTTTCTTTAATGGCTACCTATAGTCTTGATTTTATTTTCTTCTATTTTTTGGGAAAGATAAATTCAATATCATAGCCACTAACACTTTCATGCATACTAATCATTTATGTCTATTTAGGTAGGGAGCTGATCTAGTGCCTTAGCAGGCACAGGAGTTACACTGCCTCCACACCATCTGCTGTACACGTGGCATACATGGATGAGATCTGGGCCATAAATACAATGGGTTCAATCATGAATGGGATAGACAAAAAATTGTTTAAAAGAAAACCCCAACCATTCAATCAGTGTATGTACATTGACACTAAAAGACATGGCTCACATTCAATGGGACGACTACTAATTGATTAGATAGTTATGATTGTACGTCCACATCGTCTGCTTACAAGTTGCACGGATGAGATCTGGACCATACATTCAATGGGTTCAAAGTGAATGGGCAAAAAATTCATTTTGATAAGAAAATCCTAATCAATACCAAAAAAGAAGGTTCACATTCAATTGAAAAAAGGTTCACAGGTTGGATGGCCGGCGTTGTCCTATAAATGCAATATTTTGGTTACTGGACAACCAATGATAACACCCAAGGAATGAGTTCTCTGGATCAAATCCATGTTTGCTACATATACAGAAACCAATGAGGTGGCACGGTCACTCTTGTATCTCTAGAAGCATTTGATCAGTTCTCATTAGCCTGTCCATGGTCTTTCTAATTCTTGTTCCAGTAAATACTTCATAAATATGTGTGGATTCTCAAAGTTGGGGTGCCTTTTGCTAATTAAAATCACTGCAGGAGGATTTAACCACACCAATTTAGCCACACATAGACACTAGAGGAATTGAAACATGGTATTGATCAAAGAAATTATATAGCAATGGCTTAAGTATTAATATACAAAAGAGAGTAGGTTCACCTGAATGATTTTACACCATTTTTCAGCTCGGGGTCTTCCAATATGTTTCTGGCACTGACAGGAACACCTGCATGCAACATACATTATCTAAGAGTACAATAGCCTTGGGTTCCCAGTTGTTTTTTGGAAAATAACAAATTAAGAATTGAGCGCAAGAAGATAACATGTAATACCAAGTTTACCAATTCAATTCCTAATCATGCTCTTAGTCCTGGGATGCTTGAGAAAAAACAGCTGGATAATAGGGATACACAAAAGGTTCTTTAAATAATTCAATGATTCAGCTTATGTTGGATAACCTCTACATGCATGATGCACCTGACCTCGAAAACAACAGCTTCTTTGCTAGGGAGTTTTTTTTTTTTTTTTGAAAGATAACGCAAAATTTATTAGAACAAAACAAAAGATACAAAACAAGCCGGATAGCCGAGATGGCGGACCAGCTAGGCAGCAAGAAAAAGGAGATTACAGCCCTTAAACAGATCGTCATTGGAAGCCCACTCCACTATTAAGCATCTTGCCCTTCGAGAAACAAACTCCGCCCGTTTGCTTTCCCCTCGGAAACATCTCCCATTCCTTTCTTCCCACACACCACCACTACTGTCAGAATCGCCATTCTCCGTAAAGTTGTCCTTTGCTTCCCCAGATTAACTACATGCCAGGCTTGTAACAGATCATCGACTGCTGTGGGTAAGGCCCACTCCGCTTAGAATCGAGAGAAGATGTTTGCCCAAAACTGATTAATGAAGGTACAATGAACGAAGAGATGATCCGATGCTTTCCTCATTCCTCATGAGCACAAGCATATATTCGGAATGCACATTCCCCTTTTCGCAAATTATCCACTGTAAGGATCTTCTTTTTACCCACCAGCCACCCAAAGGTTGCACCCTGGGGGGGGGGGGGGGGGGGGCTTTATACTTCCAAACTTCTTTCGTCTTTGTGATGAGGACATTAGGCCCTTCAAGGTATATCAACGAAGGAAGGCGCGCACCTTAAGCATCTTTCTCGTGGCTAGACGATCATTAAGGAGCATTGAAGACGCTACACATGTGATGTGGCACATAGAAGACCCCACAATGGGAAGACACATGTGTAGGATGAAGGAAGACCCGACTAGACATCGTCAGGCGCCCAACCGTTGGTCATCGAGCACCCGAAATTCGCCCGATCTAAAGCAGAATTCTCTGGATAGTTTTCACTGTCTTCAGGCGCCCGATCATTAGTCTTCGAGCGCCTGAAATTCATCAGTTTTAAGTTTTAGTCGCTGGACGATTTTGGCCCCCATTGGGCGCCCGACGACTATGTGAGTTTTTTTAGTTTTTTTTTTTTTGTTTACTTAAGTTTCAAGGGTATTTTGGACTTTTCTTCTTTGTTAGTGTTTATTTAAGGGAGTTAAGCCCTAATTACGAACTTAGTTGATTATTGAATGAAAAAAAAAAAAAAAAGCTTTTTGGTTGCCTCCTCTCTCTCTCTCTGTGGATCTTCCTCTTCTTCTCCAATCTTCTTCTTCTTCTTTCTTCTTCCTTTCCCCTCTAACATTCTTCTAAGGTAATCCTATTATTCCCGCTTTCTTTTAACCTACTTTTCTCCATTCTTTACAACCCTAAGATTTGAGGTTTGATCCCAAAACCCTAATCCTCAAGTTTTGATCCCCTAACCCGTGAAATCCTTTGATTCCCCGGGCTAGTGAATCTCATTGCACGTTTGGATCATAACCATACAAGATCGAGAGGTCCCATCCCTCGCCGAATCCATTCCACGCAACACTTGAACTTCATACTATGTGGTTGTGATGACGACCCACATTATTGCATGTTTCCTTTCAATTCTCTTGGATTATGATTGTGAATACTGAGATTTAATTATTATTGTTGTTTTATTCCGCTGAATCATACATGATCATATGCATGCATCATAATTACGGCATCCTGCATCACTTTGCCTCTTCTCTCACCAAAGAATCCTTGTTTAAGAAGTCATAAAAGGATTTAACTGAGAATCCACCTGACTTGTCGAATCTCCAACATAACCCATCCATAGATAGAGCATCCGGCCAACACAAGTGAATGCAGTTTAACAGGGCCGCAAACTCTTCAACCTCATCATCTCACAGAAATCTTCTACAGGGGGGTTCCCAAATCACCTCCCCTCCTTCCACAGAAAAGCAGTCTGCAATCAAGATGTGTGGGTTCAGGGCAAGCTGATAGATTCTATGAAAATCATCTTTCAAAGGCCTATCTCCTAACCATCTGTCTTCCCAAAATCTGATACGCTGGCCATTCCCCATAGAGTAAGCGACTCCTTCCATAGGTATCCAGTCTTTGTAGACATGATTCCTTTCCATATGGCAGATGCTTTATAGATGAATGAGTCTTTGGTCCACCAACCTCCCTCCGACCTTCCATATTTTGCTTTCACAATGTTGTTCCACAACATGCCATCCTCCGCTCCCAACCTCTAAATCCACTTGCCTAGCAACACCTGATTCATAACCTTTAGATCTTTAATACATGTCCCTCCTTCTTTGAAGTGCTTGCACACCTTCTTCCAATCCACCAGATGAAAATGATTCTTATCTTCAAAACTGTGCCATAGGAAGTCACGCCTTAACTTCTCCATTCTAGCCAGCGTCGAAGCCGAGCATTTGAATACAGACATGAAGTAGAGGGGAAGATTCAAGAGAAGAACTTTTATGAGAGTGATGCGCCCCCCCCCAGAGATAGATATCTACACTTCCATCTCGCTAGATACTTCTCAAACCTGTCAATCACCTTGTTCCACATTCCCCTCGGAGGCTTTCCGATGCAAAGAGGGAGGCCAACAAAGGAAGTCAGAAGAGAGCCCAAAGCACAACCAAACACTCCCGGGAATTCCCTCACCTCCTCCACCTCCATGTTCACCCCAATCATCTTAGTTTTTTAAAAATTAACCCTTAAGCCTAAGACAACTTCGAAGCATCGCACTATCGTTCTCAAATTCTCAACTTTTTCCAAGTCGGCTTCACAAAACATCAGCGTATCGTCCACAAATTGAACATGAGAAATCTGATTTTCCATCCCTTCCACTTTAAAACCAGCAATCAGACCTTCATCTTGCCCTTTATTTGCTAGAGAGTTGAAATAATAATAATGATAATTCCTTAACATTGTTTCTTTTTTTTATTCTTTTTTAGAAAATTCATGATGACTCAACATACTGCCAGCAATGCTAGAATTCAGGGCATCAAAACCCATAAGGAAGTGTATAAAATATAGTGTATATGCTTGTAAGTTTACAGCAAGCTATTAATGAGGACGCTCCACATTTTAATAAGTTTGCCATGGAAGACAGGTGATGGTGTTGGACACACAACGACACAGCGGTTGGTAAAAAGCAGCCAGACTGGATGGGACAGTTGGGCTGGAGCTGAGCAAAAAAGACGGCTGTGTGACTAAAAACTGGGGTCATGATGTTCTTTACAAAAAAAAAAAAAAAAGGATAAAATGCAAGATGTGGTTGTTAGAAGCCAAACCTACAAACCTTATGTAGAGGAAGCAGACATCCAATCCACTGCACTGCAGGTGCTTTGTTAATTGTTATTAGCCTATTACATGTTTGATTGGAGGGAAGTTTAAAGTTGTGTATTTGGAAGTATCAAAATTTAATAGTGAGCTACAACTCTCTAGACATTCATCCTCAAGCACCAAACACAAACGCACCCTTGGCCAACTCGGCACAAGTCTGCAGGATCCAAGGTTGACCATAAGACGGTTCCCATGGTGCAGGTCCTGTATACTGCAAATATGGGTGGCCCGTTTGCAAGGCATGCTATACATAGAAGGGGGGGGGGGGGGGGGGAGCTGGCTGGGGAGGGGGGAAATTATGAAATATAACAATCTACATTCAACATGCATGTGTTGCTTATTAAGGTCTCTGCTTCCTACCATTGCTTCCCTCTCTCTCTTGGTAACGTCAGACTCGAGTGATAGTTCGTCGCCATCTTTAAATGGTGATGACTCATCCAAGATACATGTGGCGTATGGCAATTCAGAGCATGCAAGTCATGGTTCTCATCGTGGATGGAGCGTAGCCCAAAAATTTACAGAACATGCAGTCTTAAACAACTGTATTCACCTACTGTATTTTGATCTCTGGCCACTTTATTCTTAACCACCCGTGTGATGGACGCCAAATCAAAGGTGAGGATTTTTCGATCAATATTTATTCTCCATCCACAGAGATCCCCATGACGTGAATGGTTCAGAGTGTGTTACATGTATGCCAGTGTGTACGATGGATGAGGCACTAGCATTTTGAAATGAGGCAAGCTAATTCCCAATACTCCATCTTCAAGTGACAAAAACAATGCATCACACATGCCAACTTGGAAAATATAAACAAAACTGTACAAAATGTGCCAATGTGTAAAATTTGTGCAGGAGCCCAGATGCATGCATGCCTGCTATTATACAGTATTGAAAGTCCTGCTGATTAGGTAAACAATGGATGCGAGTTGCACGTAGATCATTGGTTATCATCTTTCTAGATTGCTTTGTATATGTGTATCCACCTGACAAACAGACCACCCAGATTTATTGTCTACGGACATGCACCATTAGGAACCACCTTATGACTGCCTTGGATCTTGAACATGTGTGCCAAGTTGGCCTGTGTGGTGCATATGTTGGGGGTTGGTGGATATAGTAGCTGGATTTGGTGTTCCTCTTTTGAAATGCGATGAACTATCACAAGTGCCCTCCCTCCTCTCCTTCATGGTGAGAATTCCCTATCTACAAATCAAAACGCATCATACAGTGATATGTATGCTCTCTCCATTGGGCATGCGTCAAGGGGTGGCTCCAACAAGTGGATCCTACCATGAATCATTCCCCCAGGGACAGGTGATGGCTTTTCCACTCAGATAATTTCAGTTTTTCCTCAGTCTACCAGCACGTCTCATGGATGCTTGGCAATGGCAGGCTTCCTAATGTACAATGGAAGCGCACAACGGAAGCCCGGACATTTAGACAAAAATTTCACTTTTCAACCAAAAACCTCAGCGACGAATTATAACTCCTCATCTCTCAAGTGAATCCCCAGGATTTCACTTTTAAGGAGATTGATCTTTAATCCCAATACCACTTCAAAGCATCTCATAATCTTACGCAGGTTGTTGACTTGGTCTCTTTCTACTTCACAGAACAAGATTGATGGACAGTGCACTACAAAAAAAATTAGAAGGCAAGATTCTAGACATACTGGAAATAAGGACCATTTCAACAACGAAGATCTGTAATCTGTACCTTGCAATTCGAGAGATGGTCAACAAACCAAAATACATGGATCAAGTGGGAAAAGGACTGTTTATTAAGAAAGTGTAGAGGCATCAACCTGACAGAGTCAAGTTGTCTCCAACCTGGGAAAAGGCTGCAAAAGCCATGGGGATGCTATCACAACAGAAAAATTGGTTTAAGAGAAGCAAAAAATGGTTGAATAAATCCGAATATGGTATGCCGTATGCCATTCTAAAGTCCACATGTTGATGTTGGCTTTTGGGCCCCTTTTCTGGGGATTTAAGAAGGATCATTTTGGTTTATTTAGGACCATTTTGTGGAATATCACAAATGGTTTGTTAAAATCTAGAGAAATTAGAACCTGGCAATCCATGCAATTGAGGAAGAGATCAGTGCCTCTCTATTTGAATTCCTAAATCCTGGCCCAAAGAAGGTGAGCTAGCCCCAGTACTCATTTGTCAGAAGCCCACCTACACCGAAATTCTCAGTGTCCCTTACGTAACTCCTATCAACATCAATTTTCCAACAGCCCAGCAGAGGAGGCTTTGAAAGAGAAACCTCAGTGGAACGTTGCTGAAAGTCATATAAGACCAAGTTTCCACTCACAAAGAAGGTCCAAAATAGGGATCCACTTAAAAGGCTTCTGAACCATAATCACTTCTATTACCAATTTTGTGGCTTTTTTAAAAAAGGACTAGAGGAGAGTTTGTACTAGCATTGGAATGGTATGATAAAAGTTATGTAACCTCAGAGGTGGACATATATGTCCTTTTCAAACTCACACTGTCACACATGATGTATTAGACTCAATGACAGTGGGAAATATGATAAGCTAAGGTGCCTTTACAGTCGCATGATAATAGCAAAAGATGTGTGATTATGTAGTGTCAAGTTCATAAAGCATAGGATATGCTAGATAAAGTTTAAAAACTCGACTTGCCCAAGTCAACTCGATTCAATTAGATTTCATCCAGACTAGAATAAACTCGATTAGGTACAACTTGGTCAAGACAAAAAAAAAAACTGGACTCTGACTTGACAAAACTTGGAAGAAAAAGAAGCCGAAAAAACTCAATGAAAATCAACAATGTTCGAATCTCCAAGACTCTACAATATTTGTATATTATTATATTTCGAACATTTAACTCTTTACTGGGTCATGGTGTTGAAGACTCGAAAAAATCGACAAAGTTACTCATCCCAAACTGCCTTCACAGATCCTTGAGTTTCAAAATGTTAAACCATGAGATGAATAGATGTATATCTATAAACAATACCAAAATGCAAGAAAAGGATTCTACTTCTTTTTCTTTTTTTTTCTTTTTCTTTTTTCTTTTTTTTTCTTTTTTGTTTTGTTTTGGCTATGTTCATGTCAGAGTGCGTCTAACATGCTTGAACACAACTTTCATCTGTTAGTATACCTCAAGATATAGATAGAGAACATCGCTGCTTACCATATTCCTTTAGAACTCTCACTGCGAGTGCACTGAATCCACATTGAGGTGCATCAGGAACTCCCTTCATATAAATCATGATGGGGTTTTCCTTGACATCCTACACCATAACCTAACCACAATTATTAACTGAGGAACAACGAGAATGCGAGCATTTTCCTTGCTGCCAGCCAGACAAGGCAGAGCTCGAACATATACTAACTGAGACTATGGCACTGTACAACTATTTCCCACTAACAGATAACAATTAACAACCATAACCTGCTCAACGACATCATGTGTGGAAAGGCCGGAACTTGCAAGTTTGTTGGTGGGTTGAAAATCCTCATGAGTATCAGGATCACCAGTCGCCGTTGTTGAATGTCCCATGCCATGTTGGTAATATGGTCCTGATATTACCTATTTCAACAGTTTAGATCAGACCAAAAGAAAGATTATTTACATTGTTGAAAAGTTAAACATTACAGCACATTGACAAACTGTAGATACCAGAAAACATAGGAACCAGAATCCAATAAAAAAAAAAAAAAAGCAAAGGAATCATAATAAACAGATGACTTTGAAGGTGGCCACTGTCTTCTTATGTCCTTAGGAGGGCTATTTTGTTAGTTCAGGATCAGGGTCCTTGATTGTGGGGGTTCATTTTCTTTGTTCTTTTTTCTTTCTCTTTCTTTTCTTTGCTGTTTGTGTGTGCTGTTCTTTTTTCTCTGTGCCTTCTTAATAAAGTTATTTGCCTTTCAAAACAAATGAAGCCTATTGTTAGAAATCGATTAACTGTTAAATTCAAATCTGAGTGAACAAGAGTATCAGTGTTTTCATTTTATTTTTCTTTCCTGGGGGGATTTAGGCATTTAGCCTAACATGTGTTGAGAGAGGAGGAGTCAGTGGCCCATGTGCAGTGGCTTCCTCGATGTTTTTGGCACCACTTGGCCATTAAGGGAAAGCTAAGGGAGAAATTGATCAGTTGAGAAATGGCCTGTTCAAGGAAAGAGGAAAGGTCCTCTATTAATTACTCTCAACCGCGCTTTGTTGGGAGATTTGAAGGAAAGGAACAATCAAACCTTCAGGGATGAATTCACATCAACCACCAGGTTCTATGAAAAAAATCAAGGTAAGTATCATTATTTGTGTCCTCAGTTCCCTAATTTTCAGGGGCTTATTAACGCTTCCAACTGATGCAGAGAGCGATCAAATATTGCGATGAGTATGGAAATTCAATTTTGCTGGGAACTCAATGGGGAATCCCTGCCTGAAGTTGTTGATCATGTGGCAGAAGGCGAAGTTCTGTCGTTAAGGGAACCTTTTTTGTACCTTTGACAGAAAGTTCCAACAACAGTTTCTTGCGGAAGGAGAGACATCAGTGTCAAAAATCAGGCAAAAGAAGCAAGAATGGAATCTTGGGATTTTCTAATGAAATAAGATCTCTTGCCTCTAGGCGAAACATACCATTTAGTCATGTGGGGAGAGGCTAATTCTATTGCTGATGGGTTGGCTGAGGGGACCCATTTAGCTTTTTGTATTGGCAATTCCGTTTCCTTGGGCCTGTTTGAGAAGGTGGAAACTGTGAAAAAAGAATACTAATTCCCCTGATGTAATAGTTTCCTCAGTTTGAGAGACCAAAAAAGAGGTGGAAATCGATCTCCCTTTCGTAGCTTTTCCTCAAAAAAAGAGGAAAGCCATTTCCCAAAAGAAAAAACCTGTTAAAGGTAGATTTCCACAGTTACAAAAGACAGCTATCCCCGTTTGAACCTTGACCTTTTAACATTTCCCTAGAAAACAACACTCTAAACCAACCATTGGATTCTGCAGTTTTCCATTTCTTGAGGATTCCACAGGGGTTTTCCATGTCCACATTTTGGATTCTCCCTACATGCCCTAGTTTAATTATTGCTTGATAAAAAATAAAAATAAAAATTGTTATCTTCTCCAGAAAACATTGCCAGGATAAGGGGGAAATAGTTGTTTGGGTGAGCAATCACAAAAAGAGGATGAATCTCACACTCCGCTCCCCATTTTTGGACAGTCCTATCTCTATATTCTAAATCCAATTTTGATCAATCTCCTCGATCATCTCCTGCAGAATGGTGAGAAGATGCTGAGAAAGAAACAGTTGAATGTGCAGAGTAAGCAATCCCATTCAATTGTTTTTTGGATTGGACATTGATAGGTTCTTATACCACTACTACCGGCAAAAAGGAAGGCCGTCAAAGACATCTTCACATGACGCCGTGTTTTCACTCTTGTTCGAGCAGTAGTAGAAGGCTTCCTTCCACTGCCTTCCTTTCATTTGGTGAAGTATCAGACTAATTACACAAGTATGATAAAACCAGCTCAGAGGAAGGAAAAAAAAAAGAAGCTTGTAGTTCCACGAAGCGAGAACATATTCGGATGGTAGAGGAAGTGCACATCCAAAGTGTGATTCATTGCAGGATCGGGACCTAGTTAGAAGGATTGTGCAACTAAGAAAAAGCCATCCATAGACGATACGAATAGCTATCCCATAGGCCATAGCTACTGGATTAGTACTTTCTTCCCGTCTCAATCTCATCTCCTGACCCTTACTCAAGAATAGTTCTCCCTTGTGCAGCTTGAGTGCATCCAGAGTTCAAAAACCCAAAAACTCCACTCGACTCCATGTTCATCCAGGTCAGGTCAACTCAAAAAATCGACTCAAATCTACTTGATATTTAATTACAATAAATTAAAACTCATAGGTAGGACAATAAATATTTCAAACAGTTACATTTACAATAAGTAATAAAAGAAAGAAAGCTGAGAGCACCACAACGCTTGCCTTGCAAGAAATCTGGTGTTTGAATCTCACTAGACACTACCACCACCAATTTATATATTTTTCACACACACACACACACACGCACGCACGCACACACGCGCACACCCACACGCACGCACGCGCACACCCGCACGCACGCACGCGCGCGCACACACACACAGATGTCTGTGACATTGACCTCTCACCGGCGACTGTAAACATTCATTTCCCTCCATCGCTCTGTTGCTTCTTTGTTTCCTTTTCCTCTTTCTACAAAAAAGGCTGTGAATGGGCTAGGGTTTTCAATGGGCCAAGCATGGGTTCAGGCCTGGATTTTGAAGTGTTCAAACCAGGCCTACTGAAAATTTTGATTTTGCCTGACCTAAGCATGGCACATTAACAGCCCTAATGAGGACAGTATGGGCCATGTATTGGAATGGTAATGGGTGGGCCATGAGTGAATGAGCCTTTTCTAATGTTGGGGCCGAGCCTTCATGGCCCGGGCCTTCATTTGCAAGCCTAAATGCACAGTCATATTAAAACATGACCAATGGGCCTTTTCCGAGGTTGATTGTGGTGGTGGTGATATTTAATTTTTTCCATCTCTAAAATGGGATAGTTTTTTTTTTTTCCATTTTTTGTTGGTTTTTGTCTTCTTCTTTTTTCCTTTCTTTTTTCTTTTTTCTTCTCTTTTTTCCTTTCTTTTTTTATTTGCTTGATATTTAGATAGAGATGTTGTTCTAAGTAATCAAGCATCATTTTTGCTATTAGAGTTTATCTACAACACAACAACTCACCTATTTCTAGGGAATGTTCGTGGAAGGAATTGTTGTATTTCCAAAGGTGGATTCTAATGTGGTTTTGATTAACATTCAATTAAGCTGGATGTTAGTCAAGGGCATCCATTATCCAATGGTTTGAACTTTAAAGAAGTGTCAGGCTATAATGGAATGAACCCAGACCTTTAAGAATTTCCAACAGCATTAAACAGCCTTACTGAACGTACCTAGCATGCAGAGAATCCAAAGTTTAAGAGAAATATCAAGGAAATCTTTGACAAACAGGTTTTGCCAACATGTTTGGTTACTAGAGCAAAGTACTGCCTGCTAATCTTAATCTGTTGGAAGATACTACTATTGCAGAGACTATGATCCCTCGATTTGGCTTGTGATGCTTTGAGCTTGTGATCAGTTGTGATTATCATTTGAATGTTGAAGGTGTCTCCCTCAACGTCATTCAGTGGGCCAAGGGGATGAATATTCCTTGAGAGGACTGCTAAGGATATTGTTAAAACATTGCTACAAATTATCGGGTGATTCAGGATGATCAGACTGTTTATATCTCAAGATAAGCTTATTCTTCAAGCAATATTTTGGCTAATCCTGGGGTCAAGCATCCTCACTGGAAAAAATAAGGCATTATATTGGGACTTGGGACTAAATTCTTAGTTCAGTCAACAAGATTATAGCCATGTACAATTTTATGGACGTACTGACTAATCAGGAAATAAAAGGATGAAGATACAACCATTGAAGTCCTTGTTCTTACCGTTGTTCTCCAAGAACGAGTGGCTGGCAATCCTGCTATGCCCTTCAAGATTATATTGGATAATGACCTGGCCATGCTATTAGAGATAGCAAACCAACATGCTTTAGGGTCACAGTTATGAGAACATGAAAAATCTATCAAAGAAATTTCAGCAGCATAATGTAACCAATATAGTGTGGCTATGTGACTTTCCAAGAAAAGATATTACAGAAAAATGTTAGCAAGTCAGTGGCAGAAGAATATAGATGTGATTGGAATGGCTTTCCGGTCAAGTCTTTCTACTTGGTTCTCCAAAATGTGTCTGAGCCATAAGCCAAGGATCCTACTCGTCACATTTGGAAATATCTGGGACCTTTGTGGGTGGTAGCCTTCACTTGGTGGGTAACAACAAAATTCTTACTCTTGAGTCTTGACAACTTGAGGATGAAGCATATGATCCTTCTTAACAGATGTGCCTTTTTTTTTAACTTTCTTAACAGATTTGTCTTGTGCTTGCATGATGAGGAAACAATGAACCATCTTTTCATCCACTATGAGTTCGCCAGGGGATTTTGGAGAAATTCCTCACATCATTTGATACCTCAAGAAGTGGGGGGTCATTTAGCTATGGCTATGTGGCATTTGGCTTGGTCAGGAAGGAAGAAGAAGTAGATATGGCACCTCTCTCTAATTGCCATTCTATGGGCAACATGGCTAGAATGCAACAACAGGACTTTTTAAGGACAAGTCGTGTCTCCGGACCAGGTGTTCTGCATGGTTAGTTGGCTAGTTGTGGAATGGGCAAGAGCTACTAATGGATCTAACTGTAGCCCTGTGGAGTTATTTCAGGGTAGCTGGGGGATCTTTCTTCTTTGCATTAGCAGGATGTTTCCTCATCATCTTTTTTGCATCTTTGTTTAAAATTTTGAGTTACCCTTCAGAAAAAATACTAGAAATATAAAAAACACCAACTATCGAAGTAGCCATCCTTTTTAACCATATAAAAAACACCAACTATTGAAGTAGTCATGCTCATTAAAAGCAACCACTTACCACTGTGCATGATAAGGGTGACATTAAGCTAACATTTTGCAGTTTCTTGCAAATCATCTGAAACTATTATTGGAAAATAAGAAAAGGAAAACAAAAGGAAACCCACACCTCTAACTGTAAACATGTAATGATCCTTCTAACTTTGAGAGGAAAACAAAACAGCAGTTCAAATATAAGAATGATAATTCCTTACCTTCTAATCAATAAGTACAGTGGAATGAAAGCATCCTGGTCTTTATTTGGAGAAAAAAATTAAAATAAAAAAATAAAAACAAAACAAAAGATGCTTGCTTAAAGACTAAAGTACCCTCTCTACACAGTAAAGCAAAGGACTCAAACCTAACAGGCCACCCCACTAAGAGATGTAAATTAAAACTCATGCAGTCATCTCTTTCTGCAAATTACCAGGAGTCAATTTGGGTGCACCAACTAGTCACAAGTGATGCTTCCCAAGCATCCATAAAAATCTTGGTGTTTCGGCAGCATGGAAATGGAAGCTGCGTCCACTAAGCTTCTGTTTTCCAGCCTTTTCCACTTCAAATCATAAATGAGGTAGTAATGGGAAGGTCCGGTTCTTATCTCAACCATCATTTGGCAATAGCGCACTGAATCAGCCTTAGGAACCAGAAACGGCAGAGCATAGATAATACTATGAAAGTGTTTCAATTTCAAGGTTGACTAACTCAACAATAATAAAAATTTCACAAAATGAAGGTAGATTAAAATTAATTTTTTATAGCGTGGTCTTGTTCCCAACTTAAAAGAATTGAAAACATTTGTAAAACCTTTTAAAACATTTTGAGTGCTGGGTCCAGCTGAAAAACCACTTGATGAACATTTGGTTCCCAAAATCTAAGCCATGAGTTCCTAGGAAATCAGTGAATCCCTTGTTGGCCACATGATGACCTCGTAAAGCGAGCCAAAGAACATATAATCAAGATATAATCAAGACCTTGATTCCCAAGCATCTTTAGATCTAAGGATTAATCGAAGCTAGTACATCCAAGACGATCATTGTCTAGGCATGATACCTCTCCCAGTCTAGAGACTTGACCTCGATCCACCAATGCAAGTACCCAACAGGTCCAACTAGGAGCCTAAATTCATAGTGCACTCACACTCATATGTGGGGTAGGGAATGGCACACTGACTCGTCATCATGCCCGCATTCCATTTTGCCTCGTCATTGTCCCCTCACATAGGATGACCACTTATAACGTTATAACCACGGGTTTGTCCTACAACCTGCTAGGTGATCATGGTATGACAAGGTGCTAAGATCCATGACCCACAACTCTCCCTTGGTTAGTGACCGTTGTGTACACTTCAAGTGCACAAGGACAACCTAAGGGATCCCTCTCTTTTAACCCATATTTACATAAAAACTATGGCAAAAGCATATGCCCATCTATGACACACAGTCATCATGATCTAAAGTCAAGATCATCGGTATCATTGGATACCATCCATGCCATCAATGGATAAGATTCACATTGGTTTTCAAGGGCACAACTCTAATACGGGATGTATTCAAGCAAACCTCTTTCAAAAGTTTCTCTCTCCCTTTTCTCTCCCCTAATCTCTTAACTGCATTAAACATGCCATACCCCTAGTTTTAATCACAATTATGTATTCGAGATTAATTTTCTGGTAGGGATTAAAAATGTAACCAGCGACTTATAGAAACTATTGTCCTTAATATGTAATTGTTGTAAACACAAATGAGTTGAATCCATTTTCAAGTGGCAACCAAACATGCCCCAAGAGAATTGCCATCTGGCTTTTTCCACTTTATTAGGTTAATAATTACAATTCAATTGGTTAGTGAATCCACATGCATCTTGAGAGTATAGAAGCATGATGGCAGGCTCCAAGTCCAAACACATAATGAAGCAGACCAAAATCATTTGTAACACCTATTTTATGCAGAGTGTACACAATAAAGCTATGAGGGCCCATCAATTTGTCTGTGGGATGTCCAATCCATCCCTCAGGTATCCCCCTCAATGCCAGGCCCCGAGGACAAAAAACAGCAGGATTCACAGCACAGGTGGAACGCACCATAGGGAACAATGGGTATGGTATGCAGACTATAGGTTTGTGTGAAGGGCCACCATCGTCTTTACATTTCATCAAATCCGTTCATCAGGTGTTAAGAAAAGGGTTCTCATCTGATGAACAAGTTGGCGGTAACACATACAACATGATGGGCCCCACCGAGCTCGGGTGTTGTGTGATGCGTAAAACAGGTGTTGTAGACAATTCTAGTCCAAATATAGCATGGAGCCCATATGCTCGATGGTGCTAAGGGCTCATTTGGATGCATGTAAATTATGATTAGCAGGTAAATGATTTGCAGGTGTAAATCATTTACAGTTTGTCATGTTTGGCTTTAAGCTATAGTCTGTTTATAGGTAAATAGTGGTCTGTGTTTGGATAGCCTGCAAATTGTTTAGTGGGATTTCATTTGCAGCAAAAAGTTTGAAATTATAATTGTTAGGATGTAAATGATTTGCTGTAAATGAAATCACAGCTTTTGAGAGGGATTTCATTTGCAGCTAAAAGGTGCAAATGTTTTACAGCCTGTAAACAGCCATTTATCAGCATCCAAACACTGCCTGTAAACCATTTACAACTAGCCCAATTTGCAGGCATCCAAACGACCCCAAAGAAAATCGCAAATTGGGTTATTTCAACTTTATCGGGCTAGTAATTGCAATACAGTTCGATAGTGCATCGAAACGAGCCCTAAGATTAGACGCAAGATTACAGTCTCCAAACAGCGGACAGACACGAATAACGGGAAAACAACAGTAGGAAACGTAGAAACGGGTCCGGCCTGACTCCAATTTGAACCGAAAACGTAGAGCTGTGTTTCGAGCAGCGACTTACCTTGGATTTCGATATTAGCAGTGGAGTGAAGCAGACGATCTAACGGTGTATGGTGAGAGAGATTCGGGTGGCGTTTGGAGCTGCTGGTTTTTAGCGTTTGGAAATGGGGAAGAACAACTCTCGGAGCATTCCACTTTCATGTCTCTTTTATGTGGAATTATTTCATACTCTGTCAGACTATGACGCTTGATACGCATGCACTCGGAAATTGAGCACGTGGGACATATTAGCTCAAATCAAACCGGTTAAGTTATACAAGCCACTTCCTATAAGTTACAGGCCCAAAATCATATTGTTTGAGTGATCTAATTCCTGATTCGTGGACGCTTGTTTGTTAAAATAGGACATTTGGTATTTTTCATTTTTAAACTGTCCAATTGATTATCTGACTCTCGGATTGGTGGACATTTATTGGACAGTTTAAAAATGAAAATTTTCTAAAGTGCCTTCGTAGCATCTATGATACTTGAGAAGTTTTTCTCCGCTTTTGTGGAAGTGTATGGGGCCTGTTATGGGATAATTTCACATAACCTGACCCGGGCATATGAGACCTCGGAATAATAGAGCAAGTTGAAGCCTGAGCCAATGACTTCGCCGGCCTTGAGGATAGATCGGATCGGACCCGAGCTGACGGGTAAGCGGAAGCCGACCTCATCTCCATTGTGAGCGGCTTAAAACAAGGGCGCGTTCCCTTCAGGATCGGGACAGTCCGAAAGATCTGAACGGCCCAAGATTTTCGCCCGGATTCTCGGGCAAGATATCTGCCATGATCTCAGCCCATGAAATCTCTATCAAAGCCTATAAGTAAGAGACGATACATCAATTACAGGTACACAATAATCTCTACTCAAAGTAATCTTACGATTTTCAAAGGCCATTACTGATTTAGGCATCGGAGGGTTCACGGCTGATCCCAGCCACCCCCCCTTTACCATTTTCCGTGATCTTTTACAAAGGAAAAGATCAAGCCACTGATCCGAACACCTTCTCCGATTACACCGAAGGATATCTACAACGATGATCTGTTCCTACGTGTACAAATTCTATCACCTCGTCTGTTGACCAGAAATCGGCATCAACAGATTGGCGCCGTCTGTGGGAAAACGACAAAAGTCTTTTCTTTACAGAATCCTTCGTTCAAAACTAAGAGCCAATGGCCGGTGGGAGAGGCAATAGGAAAGGGAAAGCCCCTGTGAATGATGAGCTTTCCTACGAGCATCATTCTGAAGATGAAGCACCTGTTCGCAATACTCCAATACTTCAACTTGGCAGTTCGTCACGCCGCCTCAATCTTCTAAGTGGACGGCAGAGGTCCCGTAATCGCGGGACCAGACTGTCCACATTAGAAGAACAAGTGGGAGGCGTTGCAGAACAATTTGGTGGAGTAGATAGACGCTTCGAGCGCGTGGACGGGAAACTGGACGAAATTACAGCCTTGCTGAACAATCTAGTCCGACCCGCACCTATCCTTGAAACCAACCCCGAACCTCAGCCACCTCAACAAAGTTCTCATCCACCACGCTCACTCTCAAATCATCCACGACCCGACGAGGATGAAGTTGCAAGCCGAGCCTCAACCTCGAGAGTTCGAGCGGCCACGGAACTTCCTTCAAGTGACCTGAGGCATAGAATAGAAGAAAGACGATCCGCTAGAGCTAGTTAAGATCAAGGTCGGGTGGACGATAATATCACTCCCCTCGAAGCCGAGCTTAAAGAGCTTCGGGAGAGGATCGATGATATCCAGCGAGCGCAACTTGCCCGAGCACCGACAGCAGCAGATGTTCTGGTAGACTCATCTGAGTCTCCGTTCACCGACGAAATCCGCAGCGAGCCTCTCCCGAAAAGCTTTAAAATACCCCAGCTCAAGCAATATTCCGGGATAGGAGACCCGGCCGAGCACCTTGAGAACTTCAAGGTCCGAATGGAACTCCATGGGGTTAATGGCCACATTATGTGTAAAGCCTTCCTGTTGTCCTTGACTAGTTCGGCCTGGACGTGGTTCCGCAATTTAAAACCGAAGTCCATCTCCTCTTTCACCGAGCTGAGCAGGGCATTTGCAACTCAGTTCATCGGAAGCACTGACTCGAGGAAGCATTCGACACACCTCGCTGCGGTCAAACAGAAAGACAACGAATCATTGAAAGACTACCTCTCACGATTCAACGCTGAAGCGGTTCAGGTGGAGAACCTATCCCAAGACGTACTGCTACATACGATGATAGGAGGATTGCGTGATGAGAAGTTCCTCTGATCAGTAGGGGAACAGTCCCCTCAGTCGGTTGCTGAATTCCTCGACCGAGCTGCGAAACATATAAACGCAGAAGAGCTGGTAAACGCTCAGGGGTCGACTCATAAGAGGAAAGAACGCAAAGAGGAAAGCAGCGCTAAAAGGCATCGTCCAGATCGCCGATCGCCGAACTCAAACGCTAATCCACGCGGAGCCAAAACTTCGGCTCCAAAATTCGAGAAATATACTCCGCTCAAGATGACCATCGAGCAAATATTCCTAGCCGAGAAGAACAGACAGGCATTCGGACGACCAGCAAAGATAAAAACTGACCCCGACAGAAGGTCCAAATCCAAATACTGTTTATACCATAAAGATCATGGTCATAACACGGTGGATTGTTTCGACCTGAAGCGACAGATAGAAACACTCATCCGACAAGGATTCCTGAAAGAATATATCGCCCAACGTCCCGACGACGATAAAACTTTGGGTCGGGAAGAAAGAGGGGAGCCGGTCGACAACAATCCTATGGAAGAGATCCATGTGATCTTCGGCGGACCTACCACTGGAGATTCTGGCAACGCCCGCAAATCCTATGCTCGTCAAGCACGGACATCCGAGCCAGCTTTGCAGGTGAATCTAACCAGCAGACCCACAAAAATTCCAAAGGTCACCCATCGTATGATATCTTTCTCCGAAGAAGATGCTAGAGGAATAATACATCCGCACGACGACTCTCTGGTAGTATCAATGGTAGTCGCAAACAAAAAACTCCATAAGATGATGGTGGATACAGGGAGCTCGGTCGACATAATATACGCCTCGGCGTTTGACAGGATGAAGATTGATCGATCTAGATTAAGACCGGTCAAAACAGCCCTGACTGGGTTCACAGGAGATTGTATCATGCCTGAAGGGGAAATAACCCTACCGGTCACCGCAGGGGAGGAGCCGAACCAGAAAATGATCATGGTCGACTTTCTGGTCGTTAACACTCCATCGGCATACAACGCGATCATCGGCCGGCCCATCATACGAGCTCTAAAAGCTGGCATCTCCATCTATCATCTGGCTATGAAATTCGAAACCGAAGATGGTATCGGTGTGGTCCGAGGTGAGCAGCAAGAGGCTCGTCGATGTTATGAGCTGACCTTGCGCGGAAAAAGCAAAAACCTGATATCCGCCATCTCACATGCAGCACCCCTAGATCCCAGGGAAGAAACGAAAGAGCGCGGATCACCAACTGAAGAGTTAACAGAGGTCCCTTTATCAGAAGAGGACCCGAGCTTGGTCGTCAAAATCGGGTCTCAACTGAATGACGATATCCAGACGAAGATGATCGCCTTTCTAAAAAAGAACGCCGAAGCCTTCGCATGGTCCCATCGGGACATGCCCGAAATAAATCCCGAGGTAATGGTCCACCGACTCAACGTGGACCCGTCCTTCAAGTCGGTTCGTCAAAAAAGACGAGCCTTCAACACAGAAAGATATGCCGCAATTGAAGAAGCGGCAAAAAGTGACGACGAGGCGTCCCCACGCACGCCCTTCTACCCTCCCGGCGGATGATGCTCCTCCACTCACAGCTCCTGAATTGCCCGTAACTGAGGTCGGGCCGGCCGAACCCCCTGCGGTGTCTCAACCTCCTCCTACTCAAGTCATAGACTTGGTGGAGGGCACCGAGGTCGGCCCATCAGAGCCATCTGCCCCTGGCGACGAGGCGTCCCCGAGCACGCCCTTCTACCCTCCCGGCGGATGATGCTGCTCCACTCACAGCTCCTGAATTGCCCGTAACTGAGGTCGGGCCGGCCGAACCCCCTGCGGTGTCTCAACCTCCTCCTACTCAAGTCATAGACTTGGTAGAGGGCACCGAGGTCGGCCCATCAGAGCCATCTGCCCCAGCCACTTCGGCTCAAACTTCCGCTGCCATCCGCCGCGGGCCGGAAATGCCGCCACGTTTGTACAATTTGTGCAAATGGGCGTATAGAGCGGTCCCGGAGGCTAAAGTGGACACAATGGCAAAGTCTCAGGCTCTGTCTCTACTCAACACGATGGGGGTCTTCAGCACCAAGGTAAGGTTTAATACCATCATGCTATAAAAATAGCTAAGTTAAGTATTTCATACACTTACTCATTACTTGTTTGTGTAGGTGGCTTATGGTTGCCAGTTGCTGCGGGACGAGATCACCCGGGACAAGGGTACGATCTCTGGCCTCGAGGGAACCCTGACAGCCACTAAGCGTTCCTTGGACGAGGCCAAAAAGTTTGGAGAAGAGGCTGCAAAAGCCTTGGATGCTCGGGAAAGGGAGATCGCTGCTCTCCAGGCCGAGCTTTACAATAAAGAGAGAGCTGAAGCCGAGCTTATCATCCGGGTGGAGGAGCTGAAGGCTTCTGAGGGGTCTGCACGGTCGGAGCTGACGACGACCAAGGCGGAGTTGGAAGTTAAGATCGCCGAGGCCGACGAAGCGTTCGACTTCGGCTATGAGAAGTGTTGGATGACCGTTCAGGAGCATCATCCGGACTTGGACCTCTCATTTCTGGACTCCGAAGTGGAGGAAGAAGACCCCGCAGCCCCTGCTGAGCCGACAGTTGATCCCGCCACTTAGGATATCTTTGTGCTCTTCTCTCCTTTTTTTTGTAGCCCGATTCTAGGGCTTTTATGTAATCATTTTGTAATCCTGACCTTTTTATGGTCTTGGAAATGAATTACCTTTTTTTCTGATCTGTTGAGCACTTTGTCAGAATTTTTTTGTTTTGAGTTGTTTTTTGCTTTCGCTGAAGTTACCCATTCACTTCGTACCCGAGCAAGTGAAGTCGGAACTAAAGTACTTAGGTAATGCGAAAATGCTGGTCGGTCTCAGTTAAAACTGTGGGACCGTCCTTAATTTCGGGATATGCTTCAGGGTGGCGTCCACCGAACATGGATACGGCTATGGACGAAATTATCCTCCGCTCGTATCTCAAATTTCTTGACAGGAAGGTGAAGAACAAATACTTAGCTTTTATTGATAGTAGATTTTCAAATGTTCCGCATTCCACGGATGGGGCAGGGCACGACCTTGCATATCTTCGAGCCAATAAGTTCCGGTCCGAACTGTTTTAATAACTTTATAGGGTCCAATCCAGTTCGGATTGAATGTGCTCGCAATCTTATCCTTCTTCTCCCTTACGTTCCGTCGCAGGACGAGATCTCCCACTCTGAACCTTCTTTCCTTCACCCGGGAATTGTAGAATCTAGCAACGCGCTGTTGATAGGCCGCAACTCGGACTTGGGAAGCTTCACGGACCTCCTCGACCAGGTCAAGGTTCTTACGGAGCTTGTCTTGATTCTGATCGGGTCGGTAATTATTGGTGCGGTTACTCGGTAGCCCTATCTCGACCGGGACTACGACCTCCACTCCGAAGGCCAGGAAGAACGGGGATTCTCCTGTTGTTGACCGAGCTGTGGTCCGGTATGCCCACAATACCTCGGGAAGCTGTTCAGCCCAAGCTCCTTTGAATTCGCCGAGTTTAGTCTTCAGATGATTCTTGATAATCTTGTTGATAGCTTCGACTTGCCCGTTGGCTTGGGGATGATGAGGAGACGAATACACATTCTTTATACCCAAGTTCTGGCAAAATTCTCTGTATTTCGCATTATCGAACTGAGGCCCATTGTCGGTGATGATGGTGTTCGGGACACCGAACCGACATACGATCGACTTCCAGATGAAGTCTGTCATTTTCTTCTTGGTGATTTTCGCAAGTGGTTCCGCCTCGACCCATTTCGTAAAGTAATCGACGGCCACGATTGCATATTTGACCTGTCCCTTGCCCGTAGGGAGAGGGCCAATGATATCGACTCCCCATTGCGCAAAGGGCCACGGTCTGGACATAGGAGTGAGTTCTTCGGGAGGTGAATGAGGCACTGGTGCGAACTTTTGACATTTATCGCATCGTCTGACGATCTCACGAGCGTCCTTTTGGATCGTCGGCTAGTAATAACCTTGGCGAATTGCTTTCTGTGCTAATGCCCTACTCCCAGAGTAATTTCCACATATACTAGAATGGATTTCCTTCAAGATGTAATCGGCTTCATTTGGTCCGAGGCAACGGAGATATGGTAGCGAGAGACCCTTCTTGTATAATATATCGTCGATCAGCACGTACCGAGCTGACCTATATTGAATCCGTCTTGCTTCTGTTTTTTCTTCGGGCAGTAGTTTCTCCCGTAGGAAACGGACGATAGGGTCTCTCCAATCGGGCTCAGTTGAAACAGCGCATACCTCATTCTTAACGCCGTCCGCGATACTTCTTTGGGGGAGGAATTCAATGGGGACGATCCGTCCCAGCTCGTCGTCTCCTGCCGACGCTAGTTTAGCGAGGGAGTCCGCATGGGTGTTGCGATTCCTCGGTACTCGGACAACTTTGCAACGATCGAACTGAGCAGACAACTCATGATATTTTTGCAGGTACGCGGACATCTTTTTTCCCTTCGCCTGGTATTCCGATGTTGCTTGACCCACGACCAATTGCGAGTCGCTGTATGCCGTGATGCTTCGGATTCCGACTGCCGAGGCTAGCCGTAATCCGGCGAGAAGAGCTTCATATTCGGCTTCGTTGTTTGAAGTTTTGAAACCGAATCTTAGGGCATACTGGACTTTTATGCCATCACGGGAGGTTAAGATTATCCCCGCTCCGCATCCTTGCGAATTTGACGAACCGTCGACGTGCAGCGACCAGTCCGATTCTTCTGTTGGATTCGACTCTGCCATGTCTTCCGTGAAAGAAGCATCAGTTCCGGGATCGGAGTGGTCGGTAAGCTCGGCGATGAAATCGGCCACAGCCTGCCCCTTAATCGCCGTGCGGGGTCGGTATTGGATGTCAAATTCTCCGAGCTCGATGGCCCACCGTGCCAAGTGACCTGAAGCTTCCGGCTTCTGTAGTATTTGCCTCAGTGGCTGGTCCGTCAGTACCACTATCGGGTGTGCTTGGAAATAAGGGCGTAATTTCCTTGCCGTTGTAATCAAAGCCAGAGCCAGTTTTTCTAGGCTAGGATAACGGGTCTCTGCATCCAGAAGAGCTTTGCTGATGTAGTATATCGGTCTTTGTACACCTCGGTCATCGCGGATTAGAGCCGAACTTACTGCCGCCGAAGACACGGCCAGATACAGTAGTAGCTCTTCCCCTTGCTCGGGCTTGGACAGCAGCGGAGGTGAGCCGAGGTATGCCTTTAGATCCTGGAAGGCTTGTTCACACTCTGGCGTCTAGGTCATCTCGTTGAACTTGTGAAGTTGCTTGAAGAACGGGAGGCATCGGTCTGTAGCCCTGGAAACAAATCTGTTGAGTGCGGCGACCCGCCCCGTGAGGCTTTGTATTTCTTTCACGGTGGATGGCGAACTCATCTCAATTAATACACGGATCTTTTCGGGATTGGCTTCAATACCTCTCTGATTTACAATAAACCCGAGGAACTTTCCCGATCTTACTCCGAAGGCGCATTTGCCGGGATTGAGTTTCATCCCGTATTTTTTCAAAATTTCGAACATAACGCCGAGGTCGTTGACATGGTCCTCTGACTTCAGACTTTTTACGAGCATATCGTCCACGTAAACTTCCATGGTTTTGCCGATGTGCTCTGCAAACATTTTGTTAACCAAACGCTGGTATGTCGCTCCGACGTTCTTCAATCCGAAAGGCATCACCTTGTAACAATACAGCCCTCGGTCCGTGATGAATGCCGTTTTTTGCCTATCGGGAGCATGCATCTGGATTTGATTGTATCCGGAGTAAGCGTCCATGAAACTGAGAAGCTCGTGGCCCGAGGTCGCGTCTACGAGCTGATGTATTCTGGGTAACGGGAAGCTGTCCTTCGGGCAGGCTTTGTTGAGGTCGGTGTAGTCGATGCAAACCTTCCACTTCCCATTGGCTTTTTTGACGAGGACGACATTGGCGAGCCAGTCGGGATAGCGGACTTCCTGAATGAAACCTGCTTGGCGCAATTTCTTTACCTCTTCTTCAACACAGAAAGATATCCTAAGTGGCGGGATCAACTATCGGCTCAGCAGGGGCTGCGGGGTCTTCTTCCTCCACTTCGGAGTCCAGAAATGAGAGGTCCAAGTCCGGATGATGCTCCTGAACGGTCATCCGACACTTCTCATAGCCGAAGTCGAACGCTTCGTCGGCCTCGGCGATCTTAACTTCCAACTCTGCCTTGGTCGTCGTCAGCTCCGACCGTGCAGACCTCTCAGAAGCCTTCAGCTCCTCCACCCGGATGATAAGCTCGGCTTCAGCTCTCTCTTTATTGGAAAGCTCGGCCTGGAGAGCAGCGATCTCCCTTTCCCGAGCATCCAAGGCTTTTGCAGCCTCTTCTCCGAACTTTTTGGCCTCGTCCAAGGAACGCTTAGTGGCTGTCAGGGTTCCCTCGAGGCCAGAGATCGTACCCTTGTCCCGGGTGATCTCGTCCCGCAGCAACTGGCAACCATAAGCCACCTACACAAACAAGTAATGAGTAAGTTTATGAAATACTTAACTTAGCTATTTTTATAGCATGATGGTATTAAACCTTACCTTGGTGCTGAAGACCCCCATCGTGTTGAGTAGAGACAGAGCCGGGGACTTTGCCATTGTGTCCACTTCGGCCTCCGGGACCGCTTTATACGCCCATTTGCACAAATTGTACAAACGTGGCGGCATTTCCGGCCCGCGGCGGATGGCAGCGGAAGTTTGAGCCGAAGTGGCTGGGGCAGATGGCTCTGATGGGCCGACCTCGGTGCCCTCCACCAAGTCTATGACTTGAGTAGGAGGAGGTTGAGACACCGCAGGGGGTTCGGCCGGCCCGACCTCAGTTACGGGCAATTCAGGAGCTGTGAGTGGAGCAGCATCATCCGCCGGGAGGGTAGAAGGGCGTGCTCGGGGATGCCTCGTCGCCAGGGGCAGATGGCTCTGATGGGCCGACCTCGGTGCCCTCCACCAAGTCTATGACTTGAGTAGGAGGAGGTTGAGACACCGCAGGGGGTTCGGCCGGCCCAACCTCAGTTACGGGCAATTCAGGAGCTGTGAGTGGAGGAGCATCATCCGCCGGGAGGGTAGAAGGGCGTGCGTGGGGACGCCTCGTCGCCACTTTTTGCCGCTTCTTCAATTGCGGCATATCTTTCTGTGTAGAAGGGTGTGCTCGGGGACGCCTCGTCGCCACTTTTTGCCGCTTCTTCTCCCGAAATTGTTCTTTTTCCTCAGCCGTCATGGCTGACATCTTCCTTCGGGAAGTTGGAGCAGACATACCTAAGGAAGACAAAGCAACATGTTAAATTGTTAAATAAAGTACAAAGTACAAAGGTAAATCCGAACTGTTCAGTACTCATGCATGCCTACCTCGAGGGTTGATGCCCAAGTCGGATAATGTCTCAAAAGATAGAAGAAACTTTACGCTGCGGAAGCTTGGGTCCAGCTCCCACACTACAGCCAAGAGCTCTTCCTCCTCCGAGCTAAGGGTCGGAGGGTCACCACGAACTGACCAATAAAAAAAAAGAGGTCAAAAAAAAAAAAAGATAGAAGGGAGGCACCGAACCCGACCTGGAACTGAAAACCAGTTGTTAACTCTTCGGTCGGGGAAGTTGACTTCGGGTCGGGCCCCCTCCCAACCTTGAGAGACGAAGAACCACTCCTCTTTCCACCCGTGAATCGAGGAGGGTTGGTCTTCTATCAACCGATGTCCTTTCCTCCCTCGAGGTGACATATAGAACCACCCCCTTGAGTCAGGGTGGCTCTTCAGCTGGTAGAGATACATCAGTTCGGAGGCGGTCGGGTCCGACGCATGGACTTGGCGCCATAGAGCGACGCAACTAATCAAAGTCCTCCAAGAGTTCGGGGCTAACTGGCCCGGAGCTAGGTTGACTGCGGACAGATACTCCCTCACGGCAGGGAGGAGAGGGAGACGGAAACCGGCCTCAAAGAATTGGGCGTATACGGTGATCTGGTCTCCAGGTGGACGGGTCGGAAAATCATCAAGTCCAGGAAGCCTAAGATCTATGGCCCCAGGGATACAGTATTCCGACCTGATCCTAATCAGGTCGGATTGGGTAAGAGTGGTCCAGATCAGGTCGGCCGGGTAATCGGAAACCCGGTCAGCAACCCGACCTGAAGTCCCAGCTACTGGAACTTCATCCGAGGCAAAAGAAGAGGGAGTTTCTGCCAGCGGAGCTCCTCCCAAAGGTTCTACGGTGACAAGTTGGGTTTCCATCAGTCTGGATTCCCCAACAGGCAGAGAAGAGGATAGAGTCCGCGAAGAACTCTCTTCCGAACCAGCCATTAAAGAAGAAAACAAAGGGAGGAACTAAGAACTGGGCGGAAGCAAAAGAGAGATGAACGTACCGGATTATTTTTCGGAAAAGGAGTGGGCCAAAGAAAGAAGATAAGGACACCTTGATGAAATCACAGCGGTCCGAATAAGGTCACAGAGGATGGTCCAGAGGGAATCGCAGGAAGAATTATAGAGCGGGAGAAAGAGAATCGCAAACAGGGAAGAAGCAAGAAATCCTGGAAAAATCCTAAGTACAGTATTTATACTATAGCAGGAGACAGCACGCAGGACGTGCTGTGCCACGCGGCGGTCACCTATGGTCTCAAAGAACGAACCGACGCGACTATCGACGTGATTTGCCACATGTCAGCTCCCCATTGGACGACGATATTCGGCTCGTCCGTTCGAAGATACGAGGCCCCACGTGTCTTCACCCCGTTCGTCCGTCGAAATAAAAGGCTGTCGCGCCGTACGATCATCATTACGCCTTTTCGAAATTCGAAACAGCGCATTTAAAGCGCAGTTGCCGCAAAAAACGAGGTCAGATGCATTTACTCCCGAGATGGAAATATCCACCTCGGGAGTGGGGGGACAGCTGTTATGGGATAATTTCACATAACCCGACCCGGGCATATGAGACCTCGGAATAATAGAGCAAGTTGAAGCCTGAGCCAATGACTTCGCCGGCCCTGAGGATAGATCGGATCGGACCCGAGCTGACAGGTAAGAGGAAGCCGACCTCATCTCCATTGTGAGCGGCTTAAAACAAGGGCGCGTTCCCTTCAGGATCGGGACAGTCCGAAAGATCTGAACGGCCCAAGATTTTCGCCCGGATTCTCGGGCAAGATATCCGCCATGATCTCAGCCCATGAAATCTCTATCAAAGCCTATAAGTAAGAGACGATACATCAATTACAGGTACACAATAATCTCTACTCAAAGTAATCTTACGATTTTCAAAGGCCATTACTGATTTAGGCATCAGAGGGTTCACGGCTGATCCCAGCCACCCCCCTTTACCATTTTCCGTGATCTTTTACAGAGGAAAAGATCAAGCCACTGATCCGAACACCTTCTCCGATTACACCGAAGGATATCTACAGCGATGATCTGTTCCTACGTGTACAAATTCTATCACCTCGTCTGTTGACCAGAAATCGGCATCAACAGGGCCCACCTCTTTGCAGAATATGCAGCCTTCGATCTGCCAAGCGGGTCCGTAGATCCCTGATCTAAACCATTCAGCTCTTGTGTCCACCGTCAGCGGACTGTGACTCACCCCCGGCTGGCAATGCTCTTGAGATTGGTGGCTCCCTTTTTTGTCCGTACAAACAATGTTTTGAGGGAGTCATCCATCCACGGTGAGACTCAACTAACCATACAATTATAAATGCACGTAGATATTTGGAATGGCCATCATGATACGGTAGAGCCGAACACGAGCCGAGCTAGCTCGAAAAGCCCGCTCGGCTTGGCCCGTATAAGCTCAGCTCAGCTTGACTCGTCGGCCAATTCGACCAAGCTCAAGCTAAATTTTGGAAGCTTGTTTGAAAACGAGCCAAGCTCGAGTAAGAGAAAGCTTGGCTCGGCTTGGCTCGAAGCTTGTAGCTGGAGAAAAGCTCGCTCGGCTCGAGCTCGTTTAATATATATATATATATATATATATATATATATATATATATATATATATATATATATATATATATATATAATTATTTTAAAATTAAAAACCCTAAAGACCCAACCCGACCCCACTCCCTCTTTTCATTTCCCCCTCTCTCCAAAATACAAAACCCTCCCAGCCCGCCGCGCTCCCTCCTCCTTGCCCGATTTTTCAGTCGGAGTTCGACCGTCCGGCCGTCCTTCTCTCTCTCTCTCTCTCTCTCTCTCTCTCTCTCTCTCTCTCTCTCTCCGGATTCCTTCCTCCACCCTTCTCTGGCTTAAGCTTTCTTCCTCCACCCTCCACTCCAGCGGGCAGCTGAACGCCCGAGTCAGAAGACCGCACACGGCACGGCCGCACCTTACCCGAGCGACCAGGCATTTGCACGGCCGCACCACACTCCACCCGGCATTTGCCCCAGCGAGGCAGCAAGCTACCAGGTAGGGTTCGTTTCAATTTTTTTTCTTATTTAAGTTTTTTTTTTTTAAGTGGAGATTGGAGAATGATATTGGGGTTTTTTTGGGTAGGGTAGGTCGGTGGGTCGGGTAGGGTTGGGCTGAGTCAGTGGGTTGGGTCGGGTAGGGTTGGGTAGGGTTGGGCAGAGTCAGTGGATTGAGTGGGTCGGGTAGGGTTGGACTGAGTCAGTTGGTTGAGTCGAGTGGGTCGGGTAGGGTTGGGCTGAGTCGGTGGGTTGGGTCGAGTGGGTCGGGTAGGGTTGGGCTGAGTCAGTGGGTTGGGTCGAGTGGGTCGAGTAGGGTTGGGCTGAGTGAGTGGGTTGAGTCAATGGGTCGAGTAGGGTTGGGCTGTGTGAGTGGGTTGAGTCAGTGGGTCGGGTAGGGTTAGGCTGAGTGAGTGGGTTGAGTCGAGTGGGTTGGGTTGAGTAGGGTTGGGCTGAGTGAGTGGGTTGAGTCAGTGGGTCGGGTAGGGTTGGGCTGAGTCAGTGGGTTGAGTCGAGTGGGTCGGGTAGGGTTGGACTGAGTGAATGGGTTGAGTCAATGGGTCGAGTAGGGTTGGGCAGAGTGAGTGGGTTGAGTCAGTGGGTCGGGTAGGGTTGGGCTGAGTCAGTGGGTTGAGTCGAGTGGGTCGGGTAGGGTTGGGCTGAGTGAGTGGGTTGAGTGGGTAGGGTTGGGCTGAGTCAGTGGGTCAAGTGGGTTGGGTCGAGTGGGTAGTGTAGGGTTGAGTTAGTGGGTTGGGTTAGGTATTGATTTATGAATTGTTTATAATTGTTTAAATAGTTGTGATTTACTGATTTGTGAATTGTTCATAATTGTTTAAATTTGTCAACTGGTTATATTTGTTTAAATAGTTATGAATTGTTTCCTATTGTTTAAATGATTATGATTTGTTTGGAATTATTTATAATTATTTAAATAGTTATGAATTGTTACCTAATTAGTTACCTATTTAAACTTAGTTGCCTATTTAATTTATAAATTTATCCACCCGTTTAAGAGTGCATGTAGAACTACATTGTATTATCCCAGAACTATAACGCTCGTTATAGTTATTGGTTAATAATGTTTGTGCTATATGTATTCTTAAATTGTCCAAATCAATGGACAGTTCGGTAGTATATCATGTACTTAAGTTGCTTGCACGTTTTACATGTACTTGAAAATTCGATACGTCTCCTAATTTATTCTCCGAATATATGGTTCTATATTGATTGAATGTCTCGTCTACGAATAACAAATAATGTTGATGGCACCAAATCAATATAGAACTTTGCATATATTTGGAGAATCAGGGGAGATGCTGCCGAATTTTCGACTCACATGTAAGTCGTGTGAGTACAGTACATGATATATTACTGAATGGGATAAAAAGTGGAACTAAATTCATAGAGACCATGAGACATTAGAAATTTAGCCTTTAGGAAATGTCCACATACAAATTAGAATGACATTGTTTTCTATTTTTCTAATTATAGATGACTAGTGAGGAAGTACCAAGTACCGTTAGTGCGTCGGCCACGTCTCCTCTACATGTAGAGGGAGATGATGAAAATGCCGGGTCTGCTCCGACTGGATCAACGGTTAAAGTAAAGAAAAGATCAGCTATTTGGGATGATTTTGACGAAGAGACGAAAGGTGGTGAAACGAAAGTGATATGTAGGCATTGTAAGGCAGCGTTCAAAAAACATAAAGGCTCGGCAACAACACATTATGCTAGACATCTTTCACAGTGTCCCAAGCAACCAAGAACCGCGAAAGGAGGCAAGCAAATGTTCTTATTTTCTCCGCCCGTAGGTGATTCTCAAGCAAGTATTACGACGCATAAATTTGAGAAAGAGAAGGTTAAAGAGTTGATTGCTCGGTTAGTTATAATTGAAGAAAAACCCTTCAGATTCGTCGAGAGCAAGTCATTCCACGAATTATGCAGATACCTTAATCCTAAGGTTGAAAAGATGTCACGCATGACGGTGAGGAGAGAATGTATGAAGATGTATGAAGTTGAAAAAGCAAAGCTAAAAGAAGTGTTGAAATCGGTATCACGTATAAGTTTGACGTCAGATTTGTGGACGGCGTCGAATCAGAGGAAGGAGTACATGTCACTGACCGCTCATTATGTAGATGCAGAATGGAAGATGTGTAAGTCAATCATAAACTTCTGTCATCTTCCTCCCCTCATAATGGCTGGGCAATTTCAGACCGCATTTATAATTGCCTTTTGGAATCGGGCATTGATGATAAGATTTCTACCACAACATTAGACTGCATCCGCAAATGATAGTGCCATTTTTCACTTACGAAATCAATTCAAGATGATCGAGAAGTTATTCTTTGATGGAAGAATATTCCAGGTTCGATGCTGTGCACATATTCTAAATATAATTGTGCAAGAAGGGCTTAAATCAATTGACTCCACGATTGAGAATATAAGAGAGAGTATTAAATTTATAAGGGGGTTCGCCTTCTAGACTTTGTATCTGGAATGAGATACTACACCGTTTGAATGTTAAGTCGCAGAAATCATTGAAATTAGATGTATGCACGCGATGGAATTCTACATTTGAAATGTTGGATTCTGCTATGGAGTTGAAAATTGCTTTTCCCGAATATAAGGCGCGTGAAAAATCATACACCTGGTGCCCTACAGAAAATGATTGGATACGAGCAGGGCAAGTTTACAACTTTCTGAAGGTTTTTTATGAATCGACGAAGATTTTTTTTGGAAATAAATACCCTACAGCAAATCTATTTCTTCCATCATTTTGGAAGATTAAAGAAAGCCTAGATAGATTTGCCACCGCAGGTTCAGATTTTCTACAGGCGATGGCTGAAGGCATGAAAGAAAAGTTTGATAAGTACCGAATGTCATCTGTTAATGGTGATGGCCGCTGTTCTTGACCCTTGAGGTAAGATTGCGATGCTTAGTTTCATGTTCAAGAATATTTTTTTGGCTGAAAAAGCAGCAGTAGAAACCGCATGTGTTCGTGAAGCAGTCGTGGAATTGTGCAACATATATGTTACTAAAATGACAAAAGGACAAGATACAGATCAAGCTAAACAACCTCAAGCTGGTTGTAGCTTAAGTGCAGTTGGTTCTGATCCGTTCGATGAATTTTTATCGGTATGAGGCAGAAAAATTATCTGAGAATACCACCAACTCAGAAATAAATTCATACCTCAGTGAATCTATTGTGAAGGTTGGGACCCAAGATTTTGATGTATTAGATTGGTGGAAGGCAAGAAGTCTTGAAGGAAAATACCCTATCCTGTCGATGATGGTACGTGTATCTTATCTATTCCGATTACAACAGTGGCATCAAAATCAGCATTTAGCACGGGAAGTAGGGTTATTAGCAAACATCGAAGCTCTCTTACATAAAAAAACAATTGAAGCACTCATCTGTACACAAGATTGGTTGCGTCCGATTTGGGGCGGTAGCAGTTTTGACGTTGATGATGAATAGGAGGACGTCGTCGAGGGTCTAGGAGAGATTATTCCTCCATCTGTTTAAAGGAGTTCACTTTTCAAATTTCATATTATCTTTTAAAATGTTGAATAATTTTGTTTAAAGGTTGTGGATTGTGATTCATGGATGATATTATGGATTATATTATGACTTTTGAATTTACTGAATTACTTTTCTTCTAAATTCTAAACATATGTCATTCATATAATGTTTTCATCCATGTCATTAAATTTGTATAATTCTATTTTTAGATTTACTGTTTTTATTATTCAAAACATTTCTCTTACAACATTAAGGTGTGCAGCAATGTCTTCAGATGATCCATCCACCGACATTTGGGATTACGGTTTCCAAGTCCACTCCCCAGATTCTGGAAGAATGAAAATTCAATGCAATTTGTGTGAGGCCGAATTTGTAAACAAAACAAATCGGCTTAGACTACACTTATCATGTCGGGGGGGGGGGGGAGATGCAAAATTGTGTCCTAAAGCATCTCGGGAGGTGCAAGAATTATTTCAAGCTCTCATAGACTCCAATAGGAAATCTTCTACCGAATCTCCAAAACCGAATACAACTAGCCATAAGATACACCATAACAGGCTCGTTGTAATCGATGAAGAATCTGAAATAGAGAAAGTGAAGAAAATAAGTAGAGAAGAGGAAGAGGAAAGGGAAGCTAGAATGAGGGCTATGGAGGCAGAGCAAATAAAAATTGTCTTGAAGTTAAGTAAACAAGAGGCAAATGCGTCTAGATATCAACGATGTACTTCTTCTCGACAACATGACGCTGAAGCAGGGTCGAGCACAGGAAGCAAGAAGCCATCGAAGTTTGTATCCAGACTCGCCTCGTTCTATAAGATATTGGGTATTAAGTATAGATCAGCTCATAAAAAAAGTTTGAAAGAACTAGCTGAATCTATACAAGAACATGATGGAAAAGTCTCTCCACCTTCTGATTCAGGTGAGGTTAATGAGCAACTTGGATAAGATACCAACTAGGGCACGGATGGATCTAATGGAGGGGATGATTATTATGGACATAGGCATTCATCCTATGGAGTATTTTAAGATATTAAGGTTTGTACTTTGACTTTGTAGTCTACAAGTAGTTAAATACAATTAGTAGTCACTAACTTTTAGTATATTTGTAATTGTTTTAGTTTGTAGTTATACGCTCATATCAAACAAAAAAGAAAAAAAAAACACAAAGCTTGGCTTGGCTCGATGAGCTCGATCGGCTTGGCTCGAACAAAGTTCGATCGGCACGACCAGCAAGCCAAGCTCGAGAGGCTGTTTTGAGCTCGATGCTCAAGCCAAGCTCAAGCTCAGTGGGCCACTGATCAAGCCAAGCTCAAGCTTTGTAAAGCTCGGCTCGAGCTCGGCTCGTGTGCAGCTCTATGATATGGTGGCCATTTGCCGATTGAAAGCTTAGTCCACTTCTTGCATGGTATGCACAATCGACCAGGTGTGCATAATAAAAGCGATGCTTATTCAAATGCATATGCATGCATATATAACACCTTAATTTATGAGATGATCACGATGAGATTTCACACAAACTGATATCATCACCTCTTTACTTAGATGAATCTTGTATGATAATTGTGTAAATGATGAAACTTGATAATTCATAATATGTAAATTAAGCTATACATGTTGCGAGGCCAATTACCTACAAACAAAATATCAATTTTAATCTAGTCATTACATCAGTATGGTAATTTTTTAAGTGACTTTTGTATCTTTATTACTTTACAATGAATAAAGTTACGATGATGGGGTGATGTCACTTTGGTGTGTATTTTTAAAATTAGTTCATACATTTTTAGCTTGATTAGAAGTACATTAGGGACAGTGACTAGATGAAGACCAGATCATGAGAATATGTTAGAAGCAAATCATAAATGACTACACAATGATGCAATGCATATAAGACTTATCTAAAGGTGTCAGATCCGATGGATTACTGAGTTTTATTGTGATTTATTTTGAAAAATATTTATATGTTATCATATTAATATTTACAACATGCTTTGATTTATCTTGATCAAATTCACCTAGTCTCAATAATAAATAAGCATGCATCATAATAAGGGCATTAATTTTTTGTGCATATATATGTGAAATCAAGCATTACTTCATTGAGTGTGATGGGATCAACGATTTAGGATAAAGCAGTTGGAAATTAGGACAAAACAATTTTTTTTATTGACTTTTGGATTTGATGTGGCGTCATTCTCCCAACGAGGATATAGTCTCTAGGTAGATTTGTCTAATTAGAGAGTGCAAATTAAATTTTCTAATCAAGGAGTGTGATAATTTGACATATCATTTTATTACCACAATGCAAGAGTTAGCCTCTAGTTGAAATAAAGGTTTATAAATATATATGCAAGACTTTGGGTTAAAATGCGTCTCTTTTTCTTCATGGCCTTAATCCTAGGAAAAACCTTTCACCATATCATCCTCTTTTACTTGAGAATCAACATATTTGATGGGTCTTCATTTTGCCTCCATATTGGTTTTTCGTGTAGTGTAAAAAAGATATTGGTTAAATATTTAAGGTAATGATTTGACAGAGTTGTCCAACTATGACGGGGCTTACGGAGATGAATGGTGAGGAGCAGGTTTCTTATGCAACTACAGCACAAGGGTCGGCCCTACCCCTTAAAGAGGTCCATGGTTAGGTATTGGACTGATTTAAAACTTGATTAATAAACAGGCCATCCTGATCCTGGGCCTAAAAACAACCTTATTTCTAATGTTAGAAAATTTAGTTTTAGGCTAGAAAAATCAAAGGCACCATCACTAAGTGGATTAGGTTTAATCTGATTTTAAGCTCAGCTAATAGCCCGGTTAGACTTGGCCAGGGGTGCTACGGTACGGTGGCGGCTCAACTTGAACCTGATTGGGTCAACTAAATGTGCTGGTGTTGGGCTTGTTTTGAGCAATGGGCAACCAACCCAACTTGAACCAAGCCTCACACGCATGCAAAACACACACACACACACACATATTTATGCCATAGACTAGAGGGAGGGTTGATGATTCAAGCTGTCCATGCATAAAAATGAGGGCCATGATTGAAATAAGGTGTTACTTATTTTAATAATTAGATGTTTAATTTTTGTTGTATTATTTTATCAGTTGTAGGTTTTAACTTGATTCATACCGATGTAACTTGACCTACTTTCAGATCATATGGGGCTGATTACCCAACAACTCTGGTTAGGCTTGGAATGGTCCATCTGGAACATAAACCCAACTGCACTAGACCGGTCTTCGTCGGATGTTCCCATGCCTCTCTAGAGAGCCTCTGCAGAGCGGAAGGGGAGCAACTTCAGTGGATCCCTGACTATGGGGCCTGCCTCGACCTATATGAATTGAGTTCGGATACTTTGTTGGCTGCCAAACAGGAAAAACCTGTTTGGAGCCTTTTCATTGGTCCACATCACATGGTACAACGGACATCAGTGTGATCAGCTTGGGAGCAGATTAGGTACTTCCCCAGCCTGTCCTGAGCTCTGGAAAGGCTAGTACTTGGCTAATGGGCATTGGTGGAGAGGAGGCGTGACATGACTGTGTCAAGCTTTGCTGACATGGCAGGTCACCTCTGACAATGTGCCCTGCACCAATACAAATGTGACACATCGGTGCCACGTAGGGCCTGTCCTGAGCTCGGGACAGGCTCGGGTTGTACCTAATCCGCTCCAGATCAGGCTTGCACTGAGGACATGACATGGCTTGCAGACTATATGCTGAGGTGGATCCAATAAAAAGGCTCAAAACAGGGCTTTACTGTTTTGCAGGGTGCGGATTAGGTACTTCCCAGCGAGCTCGAGACAGGCTAGGATTCTGAGGGCCACCGTGATGTATGGATTTTATCCACACCGTCCATTCATTTTTCCATGTAATTTCTGGTCATGATCTAAAAAATGAGTTAGATCGAACCTCAATTGGACCATGAAATGGGGATTAAAGGCTGACCGTTGAAAAATACTTGGGGGGGTATAGGAAGTTTTGGATCAAGCTGATATTTGTGTTTTTCCTTCGTCCATGTCTGTATGATATTACGAACATATTGGATGGAAAATAAACATCACGGTGAGCCTTGGGAAGGTTCCTACTGTAAGAATCATTAGCACCACTGCTTCTTGTGATGTGGCCCGCTTAAACATTATATCTGCTTCATTTTTGGGACTATAATCTAAAATGACATGGAAAAATTCATGGACAGTGTGGATAAAATCCATACATCACGGTGGCCCTCAGAACCCTAACCTGTCTCGAGCTCCGGACAGGCGGGGGGAAGTTCCTAATCCCCGCCCGTTTTGCAGCCAACAAAAGATCCGGACTCATATGAATTAAATCCACTCCTTACATACATTTTTAAACCTCATTTTGGATGTTATTCAAAAAATGAAGTATGTCCAAATCATAGGTGGACCACACCACGGAAACAGTAGAGATACTCACCATTAAAGAATTTTTGTGGCGCACGGATATTTTCTTTTGATATCCAAGCTGTTGATAAAATCATAAACGTCTAGATGAAGGACCACAGCAATATCAGCTTGATCTAAATTTTTTGCCATCCATAGAAGGTTTTTAATGGTCAATAACCACAGTTTCCCTTCCCATAGCCTACCTGAGGTTTGGATCCGCTTCATTTTTTGGGATAACCGATATTAAATAATATGTCAAAACGGATGGACCGAATGGGTGGACCCCACAATTAGGGATCCACCGAACTCGCCCAAACGGGGGATCCACCGAAGTGGAAGCGCTGACGAGGGAACGAACAACTACTCGCGGTGGCATATGTGCTAACGTGGCATTCTTGCGAGAGATCCACGCCAGTTATCAGCTGTCGCCCACTTCGCAAATGCCACGACCCAAAATCAGCCGGTCCTTTCACCAGCTGGCATACGTGTAGGATCCAGACCACTCAATTACGCGAGTGGAAGGATGACCAAAATGAGAAACGTCCACTGACTATATTGCTCACCAGAAACGTTTTAGTACCAAGCCGTTGATCATTTCTTTTCCTGACAAGAGCTGATCCGAGGACTCACTTGATGGCCGATCTGGCACACGCCTAGCACGTGCGCACGCGTTCCGCAAGTGCCCTCACCAGTATCTCCTCGCGCGAATCGCTCTAATACTGGGGTTCTAGGAATCCTCGCTCCCGAGAGAAGCTAGAGTGAGAGAGGGAAGCAGCAGACCGGAAAACGAACGAGAAAAAAAGAAAATAGAAACCAAAACCCGAGAGAGGGAAGAAGAAGAAGAAGAAAGAAAAGACGGAATAAGAGCATCCCAGCCGTCGAAACAAGATGACTGAATTCATGGATCTCGAAACCCAAGACGGCGTACGGATGCCCTGGAACGTGATCCCAGGTTCGAAGCAAGAAGCCTCCAACTGCGTCGTCCCCGTCTCTGCCATCTACACCCCTCTCAAACCCATCAATTCCACACCTGTCCTCCCCTACGCCCCTCTCCGCTGCCGCACGTGTCGATCCGTCCTCAACCCTTTCTCCACCGTCGATTACCTGGCCAAGATCTGGATCTGCCCCTTCTGCTTCCAGCGCAATCACTTCCCCCCTCACTACTCCTCCATGACCGAGGACAATCTCCCGGCCGAGCTCTTCCCTCAGTACACCACCATCGAATACTGCTCTCCCGCAGAGGCACCAATTCCCACAGTCCCGCCCGTCTTCCTATTCGTCGTCGACACCTGCATCATCGAGGAGGAGCTGGCATTCCTGAAGTCCGCCCTCTCCCAGGCCATCGATCTCCTCCCCGACAACTCCCTCGTCGGCCTTGTCACCTTCGGGACCTTCGTCCAGGTCCACGAGCTTGGCTTCGGACAGATCCCCAAATCCTACGTCTTCAAGGGCTCCAAGGAGATGACCAAGGACCAGATCCTCGACCAGATGGGCTTCTTCTCAAAGAAGCCAAAGCCCGCCATCGGCATCGTCGCTGGCATGCGGGATGGGCTCTCGTGCGAGAGCATCTCCCGGTTCCTCCTTCCTGCTTCCGAGTGCGAATTCATCTTGAGTTCGGTAGTTTTCCTTTCTCCATCTTGAATTTCGAGATTCATTGCCTGTCTTTTTCGTGGGGAGCTGTGATAAAAAAAATTATGGTTTTTGCGGGCTGTGGTTTTAGGTATTGGAGGAGCTGCAGAAAGATCCATGGGCAGTCCCGACGGACCAGCGATCCACGAGGTGTACCAGCACAGCACTGAGTGTTGCGGCTAGTCTGTTGGGGGCTTGTGTACCGGGCTCTGGTGCAAGGATCATGGCCTTCATTGGTGGGCCGTCGACAGAAGGACCAGGCTCTGTAAGTTAGTCTTTCATTATTGTTCAGCATTTATTTTCCAGCATTTGACCATTTGATGTTCATAAAGTGCTCGTTTGGGTCTCCCAAATTCCAATTGAGTGGATCCAGAGATTTTTTCTTAAATTCTAATTTAAAGAAGAAAAATGACTGTTTCATTGGGGTGACACGCTTCTCTGAATTTGGGGAAAAAAAAGAAAAGACGACGGAAGAATGCATTTCCGAATTGAATCCATAGCTTCTGTTTTGGGTGGAAACATCTGCTCTACCTATTTCATGCCTGCTTACATGTTCTCTAATTGAATGAGTGGGAACTGTGTTTTGTACTTATTTTCCTAAATTCTTCTTAATATTGCCCATTGAATAGAGAGTATCAATGCAAGTCCTTCTGAGCTT
The DNA here is from genome assembly GCA_003013855.2 of Liriodendron chinense. Lineage (NCBI taxonomy): Eukaryota > Viridiplantae > Streptophyta > Magnoliopsida > Magnoliales > Magnoliaceae > Liriodendron > Liriodendron chinense. Next base: position 2,600,796 of record PVNU02000637.1, on the reverse strand, counting down.
GTTGCTATTCCAAACTGTTGTCTTGATTGAAGTGGCAAATGCACTAGGCTTTCACTCTTGGTCTTTACCTGACATGCACTTTATGTAATGAAATGCTTCCAGATCGTGTCAAAGAATTTATCTGAACCGATTCGTTCTCACAAGGACCTAGATAAAGATTCTGCTCCCCATTATCATAGAGCTGTTAAGTTCTATGAAGGACTTTCAAAGCAGCTAGTGAATCAAGGGCATGTGCTGGATTTGTTCGCCTGTTCTCTTGACCAGGTTTTTCTCTCCCTCTATGCTGATTTTTTTAACAGATGCACCTCTTAGCTGAATTTGTGCATCTATATCTGCACGTATATGATATGTTCCTTCTATTTAATGTTTTCTTTTGAAAGATTCCTTCTTTTTAATGTTTATTCATCCTTTCAAAGAACAAGAATTTTATTTAGCAGTTCTCAATGAATGTGGGTATTGGAACTTTCAGGTAGGTGTTGCAGAACTTAAAGTTGCAGTTGAAAGGAGTGGGGGGTTGGTTGTGCTGGCGGAAAGCTTTGGCCATTCTGTCTTTAAGGATTCTCTAAAACACATTTTTCAGTCCACTGACTATGACCTTGGTCTATCATTTAAGTAAGGCATTGTCTTGTTGTGAATTCATATTCCTGATTGTAACTTAGCATTGTTGTTTTCTAGTGTCTATACTAGTTTTATTTTTTCTGATTCTGTAGGGAATCACATCTTGCTATGTAATCTAGTTTCTCCAAATGCATTCTAACATAAGTCCGCCATTGCTAGTTTTGAGGAAAAACTCTATTATTTGTAGATTGTTTAAGATATCATTCGCATAAAACAATAGTCTTGATGCATGATTTTTTCCTTTTACTTCATTGGGCCTTTTCATCTCACTTCAGCTGTTAGTCACCTGTAGTGTGCAGTCAAATCTTTATTTGATGCTGCCCTTTCTTAATACAGAAATTATCAAATTCTTGTCTGCAGTATTTGAATTCAATTACAGTTGTCAGTCTAGAATTGATTTGTGAATTGCCTGTGAGAAACTCTCTGAGTATTGGCTGATAACCCCTACCTTATGTAAGAACTTTGAAGTTGTTAGCATTAATTTTTTCGTCATTTAAATTTAAAAGCCTTGATTGACTTGACTGATGGAGTTCGAAGATTTAAAAAAGAAAGTTAATATATGTTTGGAAGCACAATTGACTATGCCTTTTCTGTTATAATAGTTATTGATGTAATATTGGTCACTGTGGTACATTTTTGGATTACTTCAGTTTCACCTGTCACATAACATGTTCTACTTGGCAGTTCTCAAACTTGCATTGCATAGCCACTCCACTGAAATATCCTTTTTCATTTTTATTGTTTTAAAAATTTCTGCAAGGAGATAAAGTGGGTATTTGTGGATCTATAATGAAAGGGTGGACAATGAAGGGGTGGACAATGAAAGGGTAGAAGATAAAGAGGGCATTTGTGAATCTATAATTGGGTTCTATTATGATTTATGAGCTTTTATCGGCTGATGGGTGGAACAGGCCTAGTTTAGATAATCTCCCTTCTGATCAAATTGAAGCGTTGGAACTTTGAAGCTCCGCTTGGTAGGAGAGGACTTTGAAACAATTACTAGCCTTGGCCAAGATAGGGCCCCCAGTCTGGATGGTTTCCACATGGTGGTCTTTGTGACATTTTGGGAGGTGCTAAAGGTTGACATGATGGCGTATGTGGCGGAATTTCAGGAGTGCTGAAGATTATCCAAGTAGTTGGGAGACTTTCATTGTGGTAATCCCCAAAAAAGAAGGTATTGAAAGTCTAAAGAACTTCCGTCCTATATGTTTGATATGGGGTGGGGTCCCTAGAAAATCCTAGCTAAAGTTCTCTCTTCCAAGATTAACAAAGTTCTAAGCAACATCATTTGTGAACCTCAAAGAGCTTTTGTGTATGGGAGGCAAATTTTGGATGGAGCCTTGATTGATCATGAATGTATTGACTCACAATACAAAGGGAAGCCAAGTATCATTTGCAAATTGGACTTGGAGGAGCCTATGATCACGTGGATTGGATTTTTACTTTGTTGTTTGATGGGCCAAATGGGATTCGTACCGAGGTAGTGCAATGAATTTGAGAGTGCATTAGCACGACTTGCTTCTCGCTTTTGGTGAACGGTTCACCCAAAGGCTTATTCAGAAGTTCGAGAGGTTTGAGGCAAGGTGATTCCTTTTCCTTCCTATTTGTGATAGTGGCATAATCTTTAAACACAATGATCAAGGGGAGTAGCAATCATGGCTTGATTAATGGCTTCGAGGTTGGTAGAGAGGATATTTGCATCTCGCATATGCAGTTTGCTAATGATATAATTCTTTTCTGTGATGTAGATATGGGTCAAGTTGATAGTTTAATAAAAGTTCTTCGATGCTTTGAGTTGTCTGGGCTGAAAATTAACCTTTATAAAAGCGAGCTGCTCGGCATTGAAGAAATGAAGAAAAAGTGAAGTTTGCCTTGGATTCGGATGCAAATTGGGGAGTCTCCCTTCAACCTAGTTAGGCATCCCTCTCTGCATTGGCAAGGCAGCCAAGTGTTCATGGGATGCGGCAGTGAAAAGAATAGAGTGAAAATTGTCCAGGTGGAAAAGTAGGTATTTGTTTATGTTCATTAAAGCTGCTCTCACTAGCATGCCAATTTATTTTATGTCAATCTTTCAGTGCCTGATGAGTGTAATAGCTAAAATAGAAATTATCCAGAGTGTGGCAATCTCAGAATCCAAGAACAAGTTTCATCTAGTCAGCTGGTATCAAGAGTGCAAATCCCAAAGAGGATGGCAGGTTGGGTGTAAGAAATTTGAAGTCGCTGAATTCAGCTCTCTCATGCAATGGCTTGGTGGTTTGGGGAAGAGGAAGGGTGATTATGGAATACTGATGTTTGTAGAAAATATGGGGGCTTTATTGAGGGAACTCGAGTTTGGTTCTAGATTGACAGATAGTGTGGGGATGAACCTCTTCCATAATCTTTGCCGAGGCTTTTCATGGCTACTTCTGAGAGAGAGAGAGAGAGTCCAATATCTTGCTTCGTTTCTGGCTCTTATGGGGTCGTGGTGTGGGCTTTGACCTCCTGAAGGAATCTGACTGACGAAGAAATAGACGACTCCATCTAGCAGCTAAAGATTGTGCAGTCGGATCAGGATTTGTGGATGTGGAATGCAGACACGCACTTTGTTCCACTCGGCCCCAGTAGGATGGAGTCCTAACCTCCCCATAAACCTCATTTCCTGCATTTAGAAGTACAATTGCCCCCCTTGGGTCCTTGCATTCTCTCGTTTGGAGGGTAAAAGGAAGATTCTAACCATTGACAACCATAGGAAGGGAGGTGTGCGTGCTACAAATGGGTGCAACATGTGCTTGACGGGCGGCATCAGTGGGTCATCTGCTCTTTCACTGTTCCTTTGCATCTGACATATGTGAAAGTTTCTCTCTTTTTGGGATTTTGTTGACAATGCCGCAAACTGTGGGAGAGCTTATGGAAGCCCGGCATGGGGGCAGAAAGGGAAGCAAAAGAATAGTGGAAGTTTGGTATATGGCTTTGGTAGCTATCCTGTGGAGGTCTGGTTGGAGTGCAGTAATCGGGTTTTTGAAACAAGATGAGCTACCCTAATGCTGTTTTTCTTAGAGCCAAATGACTTGCAATAAATGGGCAAATGTTTTTAAGGTCGATGTATGTTTAAGGGGTGGTTGTAAGGGGCTCTTTGAGTGCTGTGTTTTTTCCTGTATGGGGATGGATGACACCTTGTTGTCCTCATGTTTTGTTTAATAAAATTCTGTTATTGGCTTTGGAACAAAAGCCATCATGGCCTCTCAATGTTAGTGTACCTACAAAAGCTTGTATTGGTTTTTTTAAGTGGACCCTGGACACCATTAATAGGGAGGCTTAGATTATTTAAATGGAGGAAACATCGCATGTGCTTATGTTTCATGCTGGGATGGCAAGTAAATTAAAACACTGGAAGCTTGATTCTAGGTCTAGGAGTGAGTGAATTGAATCATTTGTCCCTGTGAAAGTTTTTAGAGTCATTGGTGCGTGGTCTGTTGTTCTTTGTGTCACATGCCCAACTATGATGCCCAAATATATGCTTTCTGAAAACAAAGAACACTCGTTAGCTCTGTGTCTGATTAACTTTGTTTTGCAGTGGTATATTTGAGCTTAATTGCTCAAAGGATGTCAAAGTTCAGGGCGTCATTGGTCCTTGTGCATCTCTTGAGAAGGTATTCTGCATTGCACACCAGTCTTTTGAACTTTTCAAACCTCATTTCCCATATTCACTTATTGGTGATTTTGAATGCACAGAAAGGTCCTCTGTGCTCTGAAACAGTTGTTGGCCAGGGAAATACATGTGCCTGGAAGATGTGTGGTCTTGACAAAGCAACAACTTTGTGTTTGATATTTGATATTGTGAAAAAGGACAGCCCAGATGCCATCGGTCAGCCCACGAGCAATCAATATTATTTCCAGTTTTTAACTTAGTATGGACTCTTGGCCTGTATTATCTTGAATTCCTGCCATAAGTAATGTGAACTTTATTATCATGTGGTGTCTGCCACAAATGGAGCTTATCTTACAGGTTACAGATATTGTGCTGCAGTTATCAGCATAGTGATGGTCAAATGAGACTTCGTGCTACAACACTTTCCAGAAGATCTGTGGTTGGACCAGGATGCATACAGGCAAGCCTGTGCTGTCCAATTTTGTAGCATATGATACCACGCCATTTGGACACTGTTCATTAATGACATCCTTCTTGCCGCACTATTCCTTTTCATGGTTTGCTGTTCTTCAAAATCTATTTTGACTCGTATACCATAAATGGTTCTTTTAACTGTGTAGGATTTAGTAGCTGGATTTGATCAAGAAGCAGCTGCCGTAGTCATGGCACGATTAGTTTCTTTCAAAATGGAATCCGAGGTATAATTCCTTTGTTCTATATTGTTTCTTAGTCTAGTCATTTAAAATTATTGAGGGATTAATATTTGAGGCTGGGAAATATGGACAAGTGTATCCATATCTGAGTTATGTTACAAAATCAAAGCAAATGGTATTTGTATTGAGTTTTTGATCCCTACTGCAGTCATCCTTCATCACTTGAGAATGTGATGCTTGTTTGTGATAGAGTGATATGGCATATTTGCAGGCTGAATTCGACCCAATCAGATGGCTTGATAGGTCATTAATACGCTTATGTTCTCGGTTTGGAGATTACCAAAAAGATAGTCCTTCGTCTTTTGGCTTGTCTCCACGTTTCTCAATCTTTCCTCAATTTATGTTCCATTTGCGACGGTCTCAATTTGTCCAGGTATGCTGCTGTGAAGTTATTTTATAGGGGCTTCATAAGGCGAGATTCTTTGGAAGAATTAATTCACGATTTGGTGTATCATTTTTTTTTAATCTTTTCTGTTTGTAACTTTGCTGACAGGTTTTTAACAACAGTCCAGATGAAACTGCATACTACAGGATGATCCTGAATCGAGAGAACGTAAGCAATTCAGTTGTGATGATTCAGCCTTCATTGATATCTTACTCCTTCCATTCTGTCCCAGAACCTGTTCTACTAGATGTGGCGGCTATTGCTTCTGATAGGATCCTCCTTTTGGATTCCTATTTTACGGTTGTTGTATTTCATGGGGTTACTATTGCTCAGTGGCGAAATGCTGGGTACCAAAATCAAGCAGAGCATGAGGTAACTTTTGCATGCGTATGCAGCGTATTGAACATGAACTTTCACACTTTCTTGACATGAGCTGTGCTGTTCTTACAGTCATTTCTGTTCTGTCTTTTACTTAGAATTTTGAATCATTAGCCATGCTGCTTATTAAATAAAAATGTGAGCTTGAATTTAGGTTTCTATTATTGCATGTATTATTTTTTTTTATATTTCTGATCTAGTTTTTATTTTTAGCATTGACTCTACACCATTCTGTCCCAGCTGTTTGGGGTCAACTTCACAAATCCTGTTTTACCAATTGCAATATTTGAAATGTAAATTCTGATGATTGCTTGGCAGAAGTCCAACAACTGCCTGTAATGCACGTGAAGAGAGCGGAAGTAGTTTGCAAGACATGGATAGAGGGGAGGAGAAGCGGGATGTAAAAAAAAAGCCTCTTTGATTGAGATCTTCACTTAACTTATTGTTTCATCTCATAAATCATGCGAAGGCCCATTATTTTGGTTTAAAGCCCTGCCTTTTCATAATTGATTTTAAACCCTCATGCATGCTTTCTCCAAATCTAAAAGCCACGTCTAGATTCTTCATCTCATTAATTTGAAAAACTAATTGTGCAAAAACTTTTGGCCATGGCATGCTTTCTCCAAATCTAAAAGCCACGTCTAGATTCTTCATCTCATTAATTTGAAAAACTAATTGTGCAAAAACTTTTGGCCATGGCAAGTCTCATTATACATGATAGAGATCATCAGTGACTGAAGATTACAAATGAAAAGGCAAGGCACCAGTAACTGTGAGATCATCGTTGAATCCTATGATCGAGATTCAAACTAATGCATGAAGAAATTTGATCTTACACATATATTGGACCCACTTCTTGAATTCCTCTCTTTGAGATTTTTTTATTTTTATTTTTATAATTCTTTAGAGTTACCTCAGAACAATATGGCCTTTGGTAGGATTCTCTCTGCACGTAGTTGGAACATCGAATAATACACGCATGTGCAACAGTGGAAGTATGCACACATGTTAATTTTGAATCCAGCTAGGTGACTGTGATTGTAATTAGCCAGGATCTTCTCAACATTCAAAACTCAAGTTTAGTGCCTACTATCTTGTTGTGCTTCCTGCAGCTTGTAAAGCTTGCACAATCCTTTATGAAAGGACAAATGTCTTTCTTAGATATTTCTCAGCCACATGTCTCTGTTGGGTGATTCCTAAATGTGGGGGTTTGTGAGGGTTATATTTAGGGAAATCTCACGTATAATAGAATAATTAAGAGACAAAAATTTTAAAAATTAAAGGAACAAGTGGGAAAAAAATATAAGTAAATGAGGAAATAATGAATTCACTATCAGTTCAATAATATTGGGAAAATACCCATAGTTTGGAATATCGATATTGTATTGGCTGTATTGATCCGTATTGGCCTGAAATGGTATGTGATATATACCATAAAGGTCCAAATTTGGTGTGTGTTTAGCTAGGTTTTATGCCTATTCTTAAGATGCACACGATTGTTCAAGTTGCTCTTTTTGGTGACTGCTTTGACCATTTAACCACAATCAATTTCCTTGTCATGTCATCCAGTCTATGCATAACTGCCATATCACAGATAGTTGACATGCAGGCACACCATAGTCAATTCAGTCAACTGTCCACCAAGTCACCACATAATAAATTTGATCAACGTGGTAAAACCATTCTTGAACTAACCCATGCCGCGGGTTAGACCCATTGTTTGGAACATGGCTTGACTCGAGTTCAATGCCAACCTAGGAAAAGTTTAAGGCTCCTAAAGCTCCCCGCAGTGACGCATGTGTGTAAACTGCAAAGTGGACCAAAGGTGCCCAAAATTAATGATCGAAATCAAATGTAATATAAAATTGGTCCAATAATGGATTCTAGCCATCTATTATGAGTCTTACCTTTGATGGGATAACTTTTATCATCTAGTCAATAGTTAGAGAAAGAGATGGTCCATATTGATTAAATAGAGAAATGGTTTGTCATTGGTCTTGACCATCCATCACATCGGGGTCCAACTCTGATTGCTCCTTTTAAAACCACTCCAATATGATGATTGTACCCATCCAATCAAGTGGTTCAGAATTAGACAATCCATTTTTGTTAGACTAGAAGAGGTTTGATATGGACCGTCCATCAACTGGAGCCCACCTTTTGTTGTCAATCCCTCTTAATAGATCGCTTTGATCGGATGATTCAAACAATTTGATTACTAGCTAGGAATTGGATGATCCATATTTATTATACCATAGAAACCGTCATCCATCACATGGGACCACCTTTGAATCATCCATCCCTCTTGTACGTGATCTAGACTGTCCTTCATGTGGGACCCACCAATACCATTGATTGTTCATCCCTCTTAAAAAGTGACTTTGATCGGATGACTCCAACAATTCGATTGATGACTAGGGAAATGGATGATCCATATCGATTAGAATGGAGAAGTTTTGATTGTTGATCTAGAGTCTAGACTGTCCATCATGGTGGGCTTGTTAGTATGGTGTGTCTTGAAAACCCATTGGTGATTATTATGATCTTGTATGTTGATGACCACATGGGCATAGTTGTTCCTGTGAATGGCATAATTAAATGTGGGAAACCTCAACTATTTTTTATTTTATGGGTTAATGGAGTGTCTCCTCTAGTTGTCCTAGGGAAATGTGAGTTTGGACACAACAACACTTGGCTAAAGGAGGGTTGTATTTCATGGATCTCAGTACCCTTAATTCCACAACCATAGCAGTGGAACTGAGTAGTTTGTGAAAGGTAAGTTGGTCATCTTGTGTGAGGGAACCAATGACAAGTTGGGATGGAAGACCTCCATCGGGCTCAACAATGAGTTGGCACCTATGCCCCCATCCTACATAGGAGTGTGAGTGTTCACTGATGCGGGTTCTTGTGTCTTAGGCCTAGCTGAGCACTTGCATTGGAGGATCGCATTAAAACTCTGGTTTTGGAGGCCCATCATGCTTGGATTGGATCAACTTGATCATTCACTAGCTTTAACTAATCCTTAGACTTGAGGTTGTGTCAGGAGTTCATGGTCTTAGTGTTGTGTGCTTTGACTCACCTTGCAAGGTTACATTAATGACTAACAAACTGGTGTGGTTCGGTGTATGCATTAAGATTTGGTATAAGAAGTCATATGCCCCAACATGGGTCTACTTGTAACCTTGAGGAACTTATTTGTAGTTTAGATCTTAGTAATCAGACCATCCATAAAGTGGGTTTCTAGCTGGGTTTGACCTTATAAAGGTTTTTAATATTTAATCAAATGTTTTTGATCGTTGATATTTTATTTTAACCTGTTCGAAGTGTTTCATTGTGCTTAATGGGCATCCGATCGTTGAGATCTTTTGGTCCATCTCTTAGGCTGGCATGGGTTTTTGGTCAAGAGTGGATGACACTAGATAGCGGAGGGATTTTGTCAATTTGTGTGTATGGGTAAGTTAGTTATAAAGACTTTTGATGGTGTAGGGCATACCAAAGTCTTAAGGGTGTGAGAAGCACTATAATAGGCATTTTCTTCTTAAACCATGGTCCCTCCTTATAAGTAGATTCTCTCCCAGGGGGATGAGAGAGAGGTGGGTCATTTTTTTATTTTTCCGTAATGGCTGTTATGACTTATGACCCCGTTACGCACCACCATTACTGTTATGTAACCATTTTGGAATACCTTGATGGCTGGCTCTCAATTGTGCATGCCAGCCCTACCCTGGGCATGATGCGATTCTCTTCCTCACCTCTTTTCTGGGATAGATTGGGGAGAGGCTTCCTACTGTGGAAGAGTAGTGTCGGACGACTTTTGCATCGACAATCATACGGCATAAATTAGAGGTAAGCTTTTATTTATTGATTTATGTTTTTGGAACTTGATATTTTCTAAACAGAAATCCCAATTAGATTTATTAAAATTTGGATTTTTTTCTGAGTTTTACACTTCTGTTGTCTTTTAAAAATCACCTCTGTCAGGGCCCATCTTTGATCACTCATCCATCTTAAGAGCCACTTTGATCTGACGATCTTACTCTTAATTCTATCTTCCCACATATGCATCTCAACATCCTCATTTTTGCGGGACTCGAGTCTGCTCATGCTTTCTTCTAACCTCACTCCCTCTCTATTCTACTAATTTTCAATCTGCTTTCTCTAGAGCCTTGCACCAAACCTCCAATTTAGAATTTGCCACCATATCATCCACATAAAAGCACATACCAAGGGACCTCATCTTGGATACTTGCAGTTAATTCTTCCATCACAAGTGCAAAAAGGTAACAGCTGAATTCCAAGTCCAACTACAATGAAGACCCACTACTAATGGGAACTCGTTAGTTTGATCACAAGCATTCTCACTCTTGGTAAAATTTTTAAACGATGTCTATACCTCTTTCCTCACCCATCAAATAACCTCCCTATGTACTCTATTGTATGCTTTCTCCAAATCTAGAAAACCATGTATAAATTATTCCTCTTATTTCTAACTTTCCTATCTATCTTCTGGGTATCAAACAGTTTCAATTCATATATCCTTGTCCTTTTATGTTTAATTATATCTTTCATTTTTGGGGTACTTCATTACATATAGCCATATAGGTAATTGAGCTTTAGTTTATTAAGCTTATTTATCTTTGGGATTCTTTTACATGTAAATACTTACATTATACCGTCAAGATATAATCAAGTTATTCAATAACTGGTAATGGTGGCCATAACAATATGGTCTGTAATGGCTACTATGGCCCTGTAACGGTCTTTTTTTTTTTTTTTTTTCTCCTTTTTTTAAAGAAAGAGACTGTATCGGCCTGTTACAGTCCCTTATCGCGGAACAAGTCCCACTGTTTCCGTTACGCAACGGCCGTTGCATAACTGTTTTTTAATACCATGGATATAGTAGTTTATTGTTAAATAATTGAACATAAGTGTTGATGAGTTGGACACTTAAAAGCCATGTCTGATATCCCCTACTTGTGTCTGACACCAATAAATGTGTCAGTCTCCAATTACAAATTTTGGAATATGCGAACAGATGAAGAATTTCAGTGTCTTATGTATCCAGTTTGTATGCTCTGATGCGGACCTAGACCACACGCTACAGTCATTACCTGTGCAGTGTGATACCTGTTTGTGCAGTTGGCTGAAGGGAACGATCTTTGTGATCTAGTCTATGGCCATGCCCAATCTTCTCATTTCAATATGAAAAGGCTGCTCAGATTTTAATCTCATTACATTTTAAGTAACATGTGCATCACCAGTAGGGTTGAGTTACCAACACACGTGTAGTTTTTCAGGAAACTGCAAGAATCACTTGCTTTTGAAATTAAACAAAATAGATTTCTCTGGTTGGAGAAAATGAGTAACGGACCAGCCATTGACTTGAAACATCACAGTTATGCGCAGGTACAACTTTTTATTGAACTGTTCAAATCATATAGTTTGTTTTGTGATAGTTTGGTAGAGTTTCCACGTAAAGGATGGTTGGTGATGGTGGACTATCATCATCATCATCATCAAAGCCTTATCCCAATTAATTGGGGTCAGCTGCACAAATCCTGTTCTGCTGTGCCAGGATCCATCATAGAAGTGGCATAAGTTTCATGCTAACTGCCAACCTGAAGCAACCCCCCTCTGCTTGGGTGTCACTGGCAATGGGAGCACAAAAATCCCACAGGCTTTATTTGCATGGACTGGCAATGTAGGATGGATGAGAAAGAAAATAAGAAGAGGAGAATGACGGATTCTTGCACACACCACACAATCCAAATGGGTTGATTTTTTTATAGTGTTTCCTTTCTCAGCAAGAGAATGCTTTCTCCATAAATTCCCACTTTTTTTTTTTCTTTTTTTGTTCCAATCTTCATTCATCAACTCTATCCCATGCTCATGGCCTTAGAAGTCTTTATATATGCCCAAATACAAAAGATAAAGATGTAAATAGATCTTTCAAATCTAGACTTTACTAATTCTAGATGTAAACCATATCCCAAAGAATGACACCTAAATTAAAACCCAGAAAAAAAAGGGAAATAACAAAAGGAAAAAATACTCCAATGCTACCAGAGGACTATAAGACTATTAAGTTAGAGTGCTCATAGTTACTTATAGTTCACTTGGAGAGTCAAATGGATCAATCTAAACTGTCTATTAAAGTCTAGAACACATTTCCTGAACTTCTGTGCAAAAATTGAATTGATCGGCTGATCCAACTCATCCTTGATTTGGCCTATATTCAATTCCAACCCATAGATGGCATGGCTACAATTTCCTAACAAAGTGATTCTTTAGAATCATAAACAATCCATGATGGGCTCCAGTGAATAGATGGAACATAAAGTTGAATGGACCTATGTTCGTGTAAGCAATCATCATCATCAACACAATCACCATCTAAGCCTTATCCCAATTAATTGCGGTTGGCTACACAAATCCTATTCAGCCATTCGACTCTATCAAGGGCCAGACCTTCAGTTAGACCATAGGTCGTTAAGTCTTTTCTACTTCTTCCATCCTTGTCCTTTTGGCCTTCCCATTGCCCTTGTAGAGCCTTCAACTTGTACCAACTCACTCCCCACCGGCATGGTTCTTGGTCTCCATTGCACATGACCAAACCATCCAAGTCTAGTTTCTTATTACTGGTTGGTGCTGCTACTAAGTTCCCTCAAATGCATTCGTTTCTAGTTGTATCCTTCCTTGTCTTGCCACTCACCATCTCAACATCCTTATTTTAGCTACATTCGTCCTATGAACATGTTGTTCCTTAACTGCTCAACCTTCTGACAGTTGGTTTTAAGCTTATGTAAACAATCTTGGTTGATGATATTAAAGGCCACTGGTCAGATGGTTAATATTTGTCAGATTGGTTTGCTGTTTGCGTGGTAGCCCATGAAATGTGTGTTGGACCTAATCAACAGTCTGGATCAATGGATTCGACTATTTAAGGGCCTATTTGGATTGTAAGTTGCTTAAGATAAGTTACTTATGTAACAAGTAGCTTATCTTCGTTTCTACTTACTAAGAAAATAAGTATGTTTGGTAAATAACATACTTATTAGCTTTTCCTCTCTTTTATTTCTATGGAAAAGTTAAAAAGCTAAAAAAATTAGCTGAAGTGATTATGTACTTTTAAGTAAAAAAGCTACTTATTACTAATCATAAACCAAACTTACTTATTTCAGATAAGTAACTTATCTACTGCTGTAAGTAGAAAAAGTAACTTATTTGGTGGTATCCAAACAGGCCCTAAGCGTTCCAATGCAACTAGGAGCACTATAACTTTCAGTGCTCTGAGAGTACCGGAACAGTTCTCATAAAAAATATTCTTGTATCTTAAAACATCACTCCAAAATAGAAAACTAATAATGACTAAGTGGTACATAAGATACCTTTTAAAGATTCCCCAAGACATAAATCTAGCTGACAATAATATCCTGAGTATGGGCTGTTTTACGTGCAACCCCATGATAAAAGTCGGTCTATCTGATGGTGATGGATGGTCGGGATGTGTCAATTGGCCAACGTGGCTCTCTTTAGCCGAGAGCTATGTACTAATATCATGGATCAATGTATGTTTCTTTTCCTCTTTATTTATTTATTCTGAAATCAGGATTCCCGTATTTACGAGATTTTGGCTTTGGTAGTTGTTTTTGCTATTTCTGTATTGAGGTGCAAATTGTTCTGCGCCGGATTTCTTTATTTGCTCCAAACTAGAGAATGTGTTTCCAACTGAATCTTGATGCTGATGTGTGCTCTCTTGCCAGGCGTTTGCCCAGTTGCTGCATGCTCCTCGTGATGATGCAGATGCAATAATCAAGGAGCGTTTTCCTGTTCCTCGCCTAGTCATTTGCGATCAACATGGTTCACAGGTCATTCCCATTTCACTAGGGTTTATCTTGCATCATTCAAAATCGACATCTGGTTGAATTCTTGAATAAAGATATGTTGTTGTGTTTGCAAAATATTGCTGACAGTTCGATAAGTGGAAGTCCATGCTGTGCATACACCAATATGTATGCACTTGGAAGAAAGTAGTTTTTTCCTTGTGTTTAGATGACACTGCTGATTACCTGAGTCCGTGTTGTGATTGATGCAGGCCCGTTTCCTATTGGCAAAATTGAACCCATCATCCACCTATAACTCTGATGCTCCACCACCAGGAGGGGATATCATCTTCACCGACGACGTAAGTTTTCAGGTCTTCATGGATCATCTACAGAGGCTGGTGGTTCAGTAATTGGTACGACACCGACCCCAATTTTGTAAAATTTCATTCCTTTTTCTTGTACAATGAGGTGTACTTTTGTTCTTGCTTGCCATAATTGTCCTCCATTTTCGTTTTTTTCCCTTCCCTATTTAGGCTTCATCCATCTTTATCTTGTACAAAAAAAAAAAGGCTCTATTTACCAGAACTAGTGTGCTTATTTCTATAATAATTAGGTATTGTGCCACTATCAAAGGGTTGCTTTAAATTCTCCTTTTTACCCACAAAGTTCACCGGTGAACCCTCTTAAAAGCTAGAATCAATCTCACGAGATGCATATCTAGAAATCAGTAACCCATAAGCTCTTTTTGTTAGCCAGTATAATTCACCGTTTCTGGTAAAATCTCTACACAGATAGCAATAACATCAGAACAGTGAAAAGAAGAGGAAAAAGGTAATGAGAAGTGCTAGTAGGGGGTGGCAACAGGTTGGGTGGCTCGCTTGGCTGGGCTTTGGATTGACTTTGGACCTATTAGCCCAGCCTTAGGGCTTGGGTGTGGACTTCGGTCATGTTAGTCCATCTCAGCTTCATCTGTACATGTGTGGCCGGATTGGGAGGTTAGGATGCTGATCACATGGCTTTTTTGATTTGTATAGATCCATAGCCCAAAAGTCAAGGTGAGTCATCGTATCCAAGGGGAGCGGATTGCCCGTGATCTGTGCCCGGGGCTGTGGGGTCCACAGATGTTCATGATAAATCCACGGTGTCCATCTGTTTTTAGAGGCAACAATGGACAGGATTATAAGAATCAGGCAGATCCAAAACCCAGGTAGGCCACACCAACAAAACAGTGGGAACAGTGATGTCCATCGTTGAAACCTTCCTGGAACTAACCATGATTTTTATATGCCATCCTAACTGTTCATAGAATTATTACCACTCAGATAAACTGTAGGAACAAATATCATCCTGATACAAAACTTCTGTCACCACCAAGCGTTCCATCCCCACTGTTTCGTGTGGTATGGAGCACCTGAGTTTTGGATCTGCCTTATTTTTAGAATCCCGTCCTATTGTGGCCTTTCAAAACAGATGGAATGAGTGGATTTGTGACAGACATCTCTACGGGCCCCACATGCCCGGGGTCACGGGCAATCCACTCTCGTACCCAAGGTTCTAAATTTAGTCCAGTGCTGAGTCAGCTTGGGATTGACCCAGGAATGAAACGAGTCACTATGTAATCACACTGGAAACCAGATTTGAGTTGGCGTGGCTTTGGCAAAAAAGCCCGGAAGTTGGGGGAAAATGTCACTAGCCATAATGGTTTTGATCCCCTGTGATGAGCCATACTCTGAGCAATAGCGAATCGGTCCATTTGCCATCTATCTACAAACAGCGCCTATGGCCCAATTCGTACACGTATCACATCAGCTGTATTGGCCCTGTTACAGGGGCAATGAGAACCCCTTGTCCGGCAACAAGAAAAAAGAGCATCTACAGGTGTTTGAAGATAATCTGGGTCATGAAATTGGTGGTTTAATAGGAAAGCCAATAGCTTTTGAAATTCAAAGCTGCAAATGGTATAATGCACTCTGCCCACGATTGGGAGGCTCAAAGGCGGATGGAGCATCAAATCAGGAAGAGCACCATCCGCCTCCACACCACTATTCTCGCAGCACTCCCCCCTCTTTCAACCAGGCATTGTGATTTGGGAGGGGTTTTAGGGTGCATCAAGCTGTCACAGTGATGATGAAACTTGCATCTGATCCGCGCTGTCTATCAAGTTCGCCACCTTGTTTTAACCATAGACCCAAAATATCAAGAACATCTAAAACCCAAGCGGGTCACACCATGTAAAACAGTAGGCACTGGGCTGCCTACCGGTTCCTTTTTTTGGGGCCCACGGAAGTGTTTGTATGCCATCCTATCAGTTCAGCTAGGGGGTGTTTGTTTTTCCAATTAGATATGTAAATAGTGGTAAATAACCATTAATGACTTTTGAAGTGTATTTGTTTGAGAGGAAAATACACAAGTAATTAGGCATTAAGAGAGCCTTGATACCATGAATTGTCGGTCCCATAGTGATATGTGTTTGTGATCCATGCCGTCAATCTGTTTTACCATCTCATTATAAGGCATGAGCCCAAAAATGAGGCAGATTGGAAACTCAAGTGGACCACACCACAGGAAACATGGGGTAATGCTGTCCACCGTTAAAAATTGAAACGTTTGTAGGGCCCACAGGGATGTGCATCTATCATTCAACATGTTTACGAGATGATACTGGCATGTACCAAGGGTATATATAAATATTGGCTTGATCCAAAACTTCCGTGAGCCCCTAAAAGTTTTCAATCGTTGGGCGTTCAATTCCCTCCATTTCCTATGGTGTGGTCCACTTGAACTTTAGGGAATGTAGGAACTCGATTCTCTAGAATGGATGGACTGTGTAGATAAGATACAAACATTACAATGGGCCTCACAATTTTTATATATGGGAATGTAGGAACTCGATTCTCTAGAACGAAAAGCTTTTCTAACAAGGTCGCTGTAAACATCAACCTCCATACTGATGCGATAATTACCTTGGTAAATAATCATTATCTATTTAATGGAAATTACAGCTGTAGATGAAAGGTGGGTCCCAAAAAGCCGGACGATTCAAAAGTTTAACGTGGGTCCCACCACGTCCATTTAGACGTTTCATTACGGATCCTAAACTATTTCTGATATTAGGCAGATCATTCTAGTGTATGGCCTAAAATATGAGGCAGATCCAACGCTTCCGTGGACCACACTAGAGATGACTCTTGCATTTAACGCAACCAAGCTTACTATTCTGGTGTGGTCCACTGGAGGGTTGGATCTGACTCATTTTTGGGGTCATACCATATAAGTATCTGAGAAAAGGAATGGACGGCGTGGATGAACATATGCATCAAGGTGGGACCCCACGCAGATCTGGTCGGACGCAATTCGCGTCCAGCCTATACATCCCAGGCGGGCCCCAGCTAGTTTTGAGAAAAAAAGGGTAATGGGTTAAGATGGGATGTGGGATGGTTAGTAGGCATGCACTAAAAAAAAAAAACTTGTACGTCTACGGCGGTTCGAAGACAATCCAAACGCTTGATTACGTGACGAAGTATTCAGCATCAAGTGCTTCGCATTAACCTCACATGCTTAGTCATCTGGACCGCTCATTAGGCCCAGTCAACTCTTCGTGCACAAATCCCAGCAAATGGATCGTCCTAAACATCTGTGACTGGATCCATCTTCTCTGGATAATCTTCTCCATCTATTTTTCATGAAACTTGACTGGATGGTTAGGATCATCCAATTACCATCCGTTCTGATGCTGATAATAAGATGGGTTCGGCATTCGATCGTGGTGCCTATACGATAGGGGAGCGGATCGCCTTTGAACCCGGGGAGCTGTGGAGGGCCCATAGAGATGTCCGTGACAAATCCACTCAGTCCATCATGTTTTTGAAAGACCACGTTAGGACAGGATTCTATAATTCAGGTAGATCTAAAACTCATGTGGGCCATACCACACGAAACAGTGGGGATTGAATGCCGGCGGTGGCAGAAGTTTTGTATAGGATGATATTTGTTTCTACAGCTTATCCGAGTGGTAATAGTTCTATAAACGGTTTGGATGGCATATAAACATCATAGTCAGCTCCAAGTTGGTGTGTCCCACCTGAGTTTTGGATCTTTTTTATTTTAGAATCATTTCCTATTGTGGATCTTTTAAAACATACGGAGGGAGTGGTTTTTTCACGGACATCTCTATGGATCTCACACAGCCCTGGGCATAGAAATATCTTTGTACCCAGCGCTGTGTGGGGTCCACAGAGATGTCCGTGATGAATCCATTGCATCCATCTGTTTTGAAATTACCACAATAGGTAAGGATTCTAAAAATCATGCTGACCCAAAATTCAGGTGGGCCACAATAACAAAATAGTGGGAACAACAACACCCACAGTTGAAACCTTCTACGATCTGACCATGATGTTTATATGCCATCCTAACCGGTCATAGAATTAGTACCACTCAAATAAACTGTAGGAGCAAATATCATCCTGATACAAAACTTCTCTCACCGGATCACTGTTCATAAAATTATTACCACTCAGATAAACTGTAGAGACAAATATCATTGTTTCGTGTGGTATGGCCCACATGAGTTTTGGATCTACTTGATATTTAGAATCCTGTACTATTGTGGTCTTTCAAAACAGATGAATGGAGTGGATTTGTCACGGACATCTCTATGGACCCCACATAGCTCCGGTAACAGAGACATCTCTGTGCCCGGGTCACAGGCAATCTGCTCCCCCAATAGTTGCTAGTGTGTACTCTAAGGGGCACGAACCTTTCTTTGTTATGGTGCATATTCCTAATGTAAGGGTCAAGTGGGCCCACCAACGATAAACAAAGACCATTGGATGTGAGTAATACATTGTACGTTATACACTAGCCAAATATAATCATGATTGGATAATCACAGCCACAAGATTAAGGGCGTGCAAAATGGATGGTAGGAGTAAAGCTATCCTACCGTCCATTCTGCAGTTACTAATTTGAATAGATATGAGGCCACTTGCAATCCACGGTAATTCCCTCCTATCCAATGGTCTATAGTGATCATAGTTGGGTCCATTTGGGCTCCGCGTAGAAAATGGCACGTGACAGGTAGATTCTTTGATACTCTAGCGGAGTGTGATGGATGATACGCAGGCACTTTGAAATTGCGTCTACGTGGGATATAACTGTCCAAATCATGGTAACTAGTTTAGATGTATCGTGAACCGGAAATTACGCTTCGGGTTGGTGGAGAGTTCTTGGACGGTTACAGATGAATAAAAAATTCCAGTGATCCTATTTCAACGTAAGAGCGTCACCAAATAATATTGTTCAACCTAATCTTACTTTGGTACTGTGACTTAGCAACACTGAGTTCCAACAATTTAGTCGGCTTCAATTTGTCTTATTATGACACGTGTTCCATTTTTAGATGCTGCGTATCAAGCGTCATACACAGCCAGAGCATCCAATAACTCTGCATTTCATAATGTCAAGGTCAGTCGCTAGTACTTACATCATAGAAATCACGGGTGGGTGAAATTCATAGAGAAATGTTAGTAGAGGAGTTATATAATACTCTGGCTGCGGAGAAGAGTTATGTAATACTCTGGCTGCGTATGATCGCTTGATACACAGGCACTCAGAAATTGTACACATGGCATATATTAACCCAAGTAAAACTAAGTAGACTGTGCAGCCCACAGTCGACAAGTCACAATCCCAATGTCAGATTGGTTGAAGAATCGTAACCTGTGATTCGTGGACACTTGTTTGTGGAAATATGCCATCGGATATTTCTCATTTTTAACCGTCCAATAAATGTCCAGTAATTTGATGGTAAGATAATCAATTAAGCTTAATCGACACATTTACACCGGATGGCATAATTCGGAATGTCTAATTTAACTACTTTTATGCCACGTGTGCACTTCTTGAGTAATTTTTAAGTGCCTGAGTATCATCTATCACATTCTGCCGGAGTATCAAAGTTTTTCTCCTATTCGTATCGTATGAAAATTGAAAATCACGAATTTCAATCCAGTTGACTCAAATGAAATTTTAATATTAAGCTGAACATGACTTCAGCATCACCATATCCTAACGGTACGCGTGGCTGATGTGGACGAGATCTAGACCATTCATCACGTGGGACCAACAGTGGATGATCCATAGAACAAACTTCAAAGTCAAAACTGACCGGATGATCCAGAGAAATCTAACCCTCAGTGCATATGGCCGTTAAGAGCAGATTCTCGCAACGGTTGGTATTCAAGTTAATTGATGAGCGGGGCCCATTACATCCAATCAATGGTGGATCTGACGGAATGGCTGGTTAGGATCATCATACGCCTACCACGTGTATGGTCATCCCTGATGGGTGCATTGAGGTGCACGCTATTTGAAAGATGGTATTAGTAGTAGTTCTCAGTGCTTCACCGCCCCTTATTAGGTTGTGGCGTCTTATCTCCAAACAAATGGCATCCATTACCACAATCCAGACCATCCAAACCGTGGAATAGAGCGGAGCCCACAATTCCATTTGATTGACCGATCTTAACCATTTAATTTCTCTCGCAAATGAACATTTTATATCAACGGTCACATGTTTAAGATCATTCGGTCACTATGAATTTCGATCTTTGCTGGGTCTGAAATTTGGATGGTCTAGATTAAAGTTCATGTCTCCCATCCTTACAACAGATAGATAGCTCACCTTTTTTTCAAAGGGAGCTATATGATACTTGGGCATTCCATGTATACAGTTTCTCAACGCATTCATATCATACAAAACACTCCACCCGACTATAAAATGGCAGTTACCTACTACCTGGGACAAAAAGACAAACAAATTTTTATATGTTACTACCCCATTGAATCAGTATTTACAAAAAGGTACCTAATTAAATCAAAATTTAATTAAAATACCTCGTTAATTAAGCTTTTCTTCATCCAGATACCTTCCATTAATTTCTCCAATTTTCCACTGCGTTGAGAGGGCCTTTTCTCCACTATCTGGCTAAACAGATGAAAGATCTCAGTTTTTATTTTACATGTGTGGTCCATCAATGGGTAGACCTGATGTAGAGCAAGAATCCCCTGATGAAGGGTGGGGATTTGATACATTCCTATTGCATATGAACTGAAAAAAGATAAAGAAAAAGTGATAGAAATTTGACAATTTTCGGTGCCACTGAAATGTCTTTCAGTCCGACTGAATTATGAGCGACACATGTTGTAGAATTTTAGGTGTTTTCGGTGCCGCCGAAGTTAATTACCTTCGGTTGGTTTCAGTACGACCTAAGGTGACTTTCAGTCCCACCTAAGGTGCCACTGACAACTTTATGCAATTTGCGTGATTTTTGTTTTCATTTTTATTAGGGACTTCCCTATTATGTTCTTAGAATTTGTTTAGGTTATAAATAGTTGTTAAATTCATTTATGGAGACGATCTTTCATTATTTTACTAAAAGCTAAGCTTTGTCTTATCTTCTAGTGAATTCGAAAAAGGTCTCATGGATTAGAGATCTCCCCTTATGAAGTCGAAGAAGTCCGGATTGAGGATTTTTGAAAGCTCCATGAATTAGGAATAGTTATCTTATGAGGAAGACGATGATCGACTTAACCACGTCTATACTTACACCTAAAATCAACTTTAATATTGGTCAGGAAGCTAAACCAACCTGATTATTAGGCCAAGGATTCTAGATGTTCAGATAAGCTGATGGATAACTTAAATCTTGCTCATGTCAGCTGCATTATAATTCGTGAGAAGCCAGTGTTAGAAAAAGTGCAGGCCCACAAAGACATTTAATACCATGCCACTAATGTTTTTGAAAGATTGAATGGCTCTACATTTTCCATGCGTGGCCCACCTATGACTAAACTAGCATGATATTCACACTGTGAAATGTACATGATGGGGCCCACTAATGAACTATCTGGATCTTGCCCACAGGCGCAATGTTCCATTGGACTTGTGAGCAATTAAAGCAAGTCTCAAGAAAGATTGAGAATCCAATTCCCATCTTGGGTTTCCATGTGGGCCCACCATTCACTCCTCGGAAACACTTTGATCTAACCATAATGCTGGGAAATTATCCACAACATTGTTAAATAAGGTATAATACCACTGTTTCATGTGGGGCCCACCTAGTTATTGCGTTATTTTTGTGACATTCCACTTTCATGGTGGAGTGGCCCTGTTGGACAGGTCAGATGGCTTCCACTAACCATTTTATATGCTTTTGAGTATTTTTAATATTTTCCAAAAGTAAGTGTCTTCATATAAAAGGCATTTTACAATTTGATGGAAAAAGGGCCATATTTGTAATTTATGAAAAAGGCCATTTTACCTGACAAGAATATTATAAGCTTAAGCAAAGGCACAGATAAAAGGCATTAAAGGTAACGAGAGATCCTCCGTAGGGAAGCTTCCCATGAGGTCGAGCTTTATGGGCCCACCATAATCCATTTCAGACGTTCACTCCATCGATTAGATGCATCCTTATATGGTAGGCCATGGGCCTAAAAATAAGGCGAATTTATGACTTAGGTGGTCCACACCAAAGACAATATTTGAGACTGGCTACCCACCCAGACAAGGTTTGGCTGGTGACTTAATGCCAGCTAGCTAGTTTGTGTCAAAGATCTATGGCCTCCACCATGATGTATGTGTTTTATCCATGTCATCCATCCATGTTTCCAGCTCATTTTAAGGCATGAGGCAGCTCCAAAGCCCAAGCAGACCACACCATGAGAAATAAAGAGGAGCATGATTCCGCTTGAAGCCTTCCTAAGGTCCACAGTGATGTGTATTTGTCATCCAACCTGTTCACAGATCTAGACTGAAGAGAAAATACAAATATCATCTTGATCTAAAACTTTTGCAGCCTCCAAATTTTTTTTCAACCGCAAGCGTTTAAACCCATCGCTTCTTGTGATGTGGTCTAGTTCAGTTTTGGACTTTTTTTTTTTTTTTTTTAAATTTTGGGTACATGCCATAAAATGAGTTAACAAAATGAATGGACAGCTCAGATAAAACACATACGTCATGGTGGGCCCCATAAAGCTTTGACACCTGCTAGTTGATTGGTGTTTGGGTCACTAGCTAAACTGCATCCCCACCCACCCAATGAAACCTTCCTAACTTCTTTTTTTTTAATTTATTTTTTTCTCCCCCAGTCAGTCAAGCAACCCAACCACCCGATCAATTGCACAATACACCTACTCAATTAGTCATGCAACGCACTCATTGGTGCTGTCAGCAACGTGGATATTTCACCACCAATGGTTTTTGAAATCGAGACCCCTTGTCGCAACTCTGGAGAGTCTACCAACGAGGCAAGGCCCTGAACCAAACCTTCCTAACTGTTTATTGGACTTTGGTGTAGTTGAAATATTCAATCATATTTGTCACACTTGGATGAGAGTCGCATGAAATTTCAACTCTTATGAGCCCTAATAATTGCTTTTATATGTTCCATGCATTATTTCACCTCGTTTGAGATGATTAGATCCTCTAATGTCAAATAATATGATTGATTTTTTTCAGTGGGTTAGGTGAGACCCCTGATGCACCTAGGACAGTGCACCCTTATTGTGGGGGCCTACCTTGATGTATGTATTATGTATCCGCGCCATCCATCTGTTTTTCCATATCATTTTAGAGCATTATTCCAAAAAAGGAGATCCAACTATCAAGCGGACCATACCACAAGAAACAGTGGTAATTGAACGTCCTACCATTAAAAACTTCTTAGGGAGCACCTTAATGTTTTCCTATGGTATAGACTACCTGATAGTTGGATGTCCTTAATTTTTGGGATAATGCGCTAAAATGACATGAAAAAATGAATGGATGACATATATACAGAATACATAGATCAAGGCGGTCCCCACAGTAAAGGTCACACCCTCTTGATTGAGGCTGGGTCTCACCTAACCCGCTTCCAATTTTTGAGACACCATCACTAAAAGGAAAAGTAGAGCTGGACACAAGCTGAATAGAATTGAGCTTGGCATAGTTCAGTTGGGTTCGGCCAGCAGCTTACTTTTCTGGTTTTTTGATACACACAGTCACACCAAATGGAATTTCTCCGCAATGGGTACTGGAAACCTGGCCTCATGTTAAAACCTTTGTGAGTCTACAACTAATGAATGAGTAAGGTCTCAGTCAGTAGCTTACCTTGGCTTGAATTTAGCTTAGCCCAGTTCTTGAGTTGTATTGATTTGAGCCAAGCTCGAGCTCACTTTCAAGATAAGAAAACAGCTCAGCTTAGCCTGAACAAAGCTTCCAAGTTGAACCGAAAAAGTTCAGTCAAGCCAGTTAACCGAGTTAGCTCATTTCATGTCTAGCTCTACTTAATTAAAGGGAACCCACCAAGTGTAGGGTGTGGATATCCCATGCACACACATCCCCTGCGGGGCCAATAACTCCACCTCTGGTCAACTTCACTTTTACCTTTTCCATATGAAATAAATAAGATCAATTAATCATGATAATGCAAATGCCAGGAAAAGGACCGAAAGCATAAACCATCAAATTCGATTGTTGTTGAAAAAGAGTAATTATCGTCATGCTTGGCTAGACATGACACCAGCTCAGTGTAATATTGTCAGATATATTACCCATCAAACGTGGATCACACTATTTGTACAGTTCATACTCATCCATTCACATATTACAAATATGGACCACATGATATTCTAATCCAGCCGCCAGCACTTTGTGCGGTGTAATTAACTAACATTTATGACGAGAGATTGCATGCCACCATCTCGCGAGATATGTGATATTCTTTTGCCATACCTTTGCGATTCCACCACACGTTTGTTACACCAGATACCCACCAGCTACACGGTCACGAAAGACTTGTAGCCAACGGGACCAAAAGCATTACTAAATAATACTTTTATTGGTAAGTAACT
This sequence comes from Liriodendron chinense, assembly GCA_003013855.2. Classification (NCBI taxonomy): domain Eukaryota; kingdom Viridiplantae; phylum Streptophyta; class Magnoliopsida; order Magnoliales; family Magnoliaceae; genus Liriodendron; species Liriodendron chinense. The sequence continues at coordinate 2,576,349 of PVNU02000637.1, read as the reverse complement.
AATCTCAGCTAGGTTATCGTAATTACACGTCTGCCGGCTAGACTGATATCTGCATTTTGCCCCCTTCTTAAATGGTGGTGACTCTTCCACTGTACATTTGGATTGCATCTACGTCAATCTGGACCGTCCCAAATGTGTAACCCAATTAGAATAACCATGGCCAAAAAAAAAAAAAAAATGATCACTGATTTTTAACCATATGATGTTGGTATTGAATTTGGATGGTTAGATCGTCTGATGAGTTTGAATTTCCCCTTCATGATGGGAGCTGGAGGCAGGGACCAGATTTGGTCCTCCACGTGGTTTCTTCATACTTGACATATGTGAACGAAATCTAAACCGTTGATTTAGTTTTTCTCCCCAAAATGGTGGCCCTTAGTCTAAAAAATCACAATGTTTTGATGATCAGATGGTGAGAACCAATTGATGCGAGAAACCCACTTGTTAGATGGTTAAGATAGCCCGATCAGAGTATTTTTGGTCTTGGGGCAATCAACGACGGAGCCCATGGGAAGCCTTGTTCGGATCACCGTACACATGTGCCACGTGTATGGTACACAAACTGAAGGCACGAAAATGCGTCCCTTGAGAGGCAGGGATTCCGTTTCATCCATAATCCGGGCCATTCATATTGACGTACAAGTGTGCCACGTGTACGGTAGATGAGTCACCAGCGTCTAAAAATGTAGAAGCACACGTAGTAGCGTAGGAATCCCCTCTACCTGCACACGCTCGTACGAATGAGCTAATGCACACGCCCGCACATAACGCAGCGGGGGAGGACGCGGATTAGCTACTGAACTTGACAGTAGCCAGTCTCCCTACTGAAGTGACGTTACCACATTCTGTGGGCCCCACCATGATGTATGTATTGTATCCACACCGTCCATCCATTTGAAGAGATCATTTAGGGCATGAGCCAAAGAATGAGGCAGATCCAAAATTCAAGTGGATCCCACCACAGAAAAGTGGGGATTGAACGCCTACCATTAAAAAATTCTTTAGGCCACAGAAGTTTTCGACCAAGCTGATATTTGTGTTTTCTCTTATTCGATTGTCTGTGTTAACTTATAAACAGGTTGGATCTCAAATAAACATCATGTGGACCTTAGGAAGGTTTCAATGTTGGGTATCATTCACCCCACTGTTTTTGGTGGTGGGATCCACTTGAACTTTGGATCATACTATAAAATGTTCTCATCCAATTTATGGACGGTGTGGATACAACACATACATCATAGTGGGCCCACGGAACGTGGTGACGTCACTTCAGTAGCGAGACTGGCTACCGTCTGCGTCCGGTGAAATGGAGCGCGAGTTGGCTGCGACCCCGCAACCAGCGAGGTGGGTGAGACCCTGTAGAAGCCGACCTTGATGTATGAATTGTATATCCACGCTGTTGATCTATTTTTACATCTTATTTTTAGTCTATTGTCCCAAAAATGAAGGAGATAAAATTTCATGCGACCACATCACAGGAACTGTGGTTACTAATCATTAAAAACCTTTCATGGGCTACAAAAGTTTTGGATCAAGCTAATATTTGTTTTTTTCATTCATCCATGTTTTTTAACCTTATCAACAGGTCGGATGGTGAATAAAAATTAATGTGGACACTAGGAAGTTTTTAATGGTGGAAGATCAATGACCACCGTTGCTGGTCCACCTGAAATTAGTATCTGCGTCGTTTTTTTTTTTTTTTTTTTTTTTTATCATATCTTAAAATAAGTTGGAAAAATAGATGGACGGCGTGGATATACAATGAATACCTCGAGGTGGGCCCTACGGTCAGGTCTCACGCACCTAGTTTTCAACGGTAGACATTTCCATTCTCAACGGTTTCCGTCGTGTGCCTGCATCTGCTTGATCATTTGCGTCCAGGGGCCCACAGAGCTCTGAAACCATCCCTTATGCAGATCCGCGCTCTTTCTCACGGGCATCTGTGTGGGCCCCACAGCTTCCGGCCATGGTAACTTCCTGTGGCCGGAGCACGACTTGGCTGCGACCCGAAATCGGATTGCGTACTGAGTTGGTCAGTACGCTTTTATCATACTGAGTTAACTCTGTTGGGTTACCGTGAATTATGTGGTTTATCCACGCCGTCCATCCTTTTTTTCATCTTATTTTAGAGTCTTAGCTCAAAATTGAAGCACATCCAAAGCTCAAGTGGACCATACCATAAGAAACAGTGGGAATAATGATTCCCAGCGTTGAAACTTTCTAATGGCCTACAGTGATGTTTGTTTGCCATCCAACCTGTTCGTAATATCACACAGATAAAGACGAAGGGAAAACACAAATATAATCTTGATCCAAAGCACAACCTGTTCAATTCACACTGTTCCTGTGGTGTGGTCCACTTGATCTTTGTATATGTTTCAATTTTTGGCGAAATCCTTAAAATTATCTAGTAAAATGGATGGACGGAGTGGATAAAATATATAAATAATTTTGGGCCCCACTCAGTACGCAATCCGCTTCCCTTCGACCCGGGACCCGCCCATGTGGTTGAGACACTGACAGTAGGGGCCCACCTCGATGTGTGCATTGTATATCCACACGGTTCATCTGTTTTTACAGATTATTTCAGGCCATATTTCAAAAATAAAAGAAAATAAAATTTTCAGGTGGGCCACACTACAGGAATTAGTAGTTATTGACCATTACAATCTTTTGTGGGCCACAAAAGTTTTGGATCAAGCTGATGATTATTTTTTCCTTTCATCTAGGTCTTTGTGACCTTAGCAACAGATTGGATGGTCATTAAACATTACAGTAGACGCTAGGAAGTTTTTAATGGTGGGTTTTCAATGACCACTGTTTCCTGTGATAGGGTCCGCCTGAAATTTATATCTGCTTCGTTTTTGGTACAATAACCTAAAATTTTCCGGGAAAACAGATGGACGGCGTGGATATACAATGAATACATCGTGGTCCACATCGCTGGTTCCGGTAGGGCAGCAATCCGCATCCAGCGGTGGCGTGTGCATTAGCTGACTCGTACACCATTCCTACTCGGACAGCTGACTTGTACACCATTCCTACTCGGACGCTACTTCCCCGTTACGCCTGTGGGCCATAGTGATCTATACGTTATATCCAGCCCGTCCATCCTTCGTCCAAACGTGATCTAAAAAATCAGGCAGACCCAAAACTCAAGTGGGCCACACCGGAGATTGAACGTTCACCATTGAAACCATGTTGGGGTAACAGAAGCCACGTGGGAGTAAATTTCATAAGATCCACCCCTTCCATCAGTTACGCTGACTCATTTCAATGAGTCAATCACAAAATCATCATCATCAAAAACTCAAGTAGGCCACACCAAATAAAACAATTGAGATCGAATGCCCATCATTAGTTTCGTGTGTAGGTCGACCCAACGGTGTTTATATGCCATCCACTACATTCATATGATGTGGCTAGTCAGGATGAAAAAAATACCCAAAGATCACAAGTATTCTGAAACTCATGTGGGTCATACCATATGAATTTAGTTGTTCTAGGAATAAATCTTTTGAGGTGACCCACCTGAGTTTTTTACTATCCTGATTTGGATCAAGGCCCAACAAGAGGTGGGATGCAAGATGGACGGCGTGGATTTTATGCATGATAAGTCGTTTCTTCGACTTAAGAGAAAGTAACCCCGGTAGGTACCTAGCGTGAGGTACCCAAGCGTTTTCCGGCGGGAAGAGCCTTCTGAACCAACGAATTGGCCGGCGCGGTGGGGCGCGGATAAGGTACTTCCCCCGCCTGTCCCGAGCTCCAGACAGGCTAGTCCCTGGGGGCCACCGTGATGTATTGATTTTATCCACGCCGTCCATTCAGTTTTTCATATCATTTCAAAACATAGTACCAAAAAATGAGGCTGATCTAAGGTTTAAGTGGGCCACACCGTGGTAAGCAGCGGTGCTAATGATTGTTACCGTTGAAACCTTTATAGGCCCACCGTGATGTTTATTTGCCATCCAATCTGTTCATAAGATCATAAAAACCTGGATGAAGGTACAATGCAAATATCAGCTTGATCCAAAACTTCCTGTGTCACCTAAGAAGTTTTCAACGGTCAGAATTTAATCCCTATTTCATGGTCCAATTGAGCTTGTATCTGCCCCATTTCTGAGCTCATGACCTGAAATGACGTGGAAAACTGAATGGACGGTGCGGATAAAATCCATACATCACGGTGGCCCTCAGAGCCCTAGCCTGTCTCGAGCTCGGGACAGGCGGTGGAAGTACCTAATCCGCGCCCGGCGCGGTGGGCGTCTCCATCCCAACCGTTTCCTCTTTGTGTTCCCACTTGAGCTTTGAATCTACCTCATTTCTTGACTTAGGTCCTAAAATGATGTGTCAAAACGGATGCGCGGAGTGGATATTACATACACATCATGGTGGGTCCCACATGCAGAGGGAGTCGCATCCCGGTCCTCTATATATATATATGTGTGTGTGTGTGTGGAGAGAGAGAGAGAGAGAGAGAGAGAGAGAGAGAGAGAGAGGATGGTAAAGAAGAGCAAGGTTCTCGTAGTAGGGGGAACGGGGTACATTGGGAAAAGGATCGTTAAGGCAAGCTTAGCCCAAGGTCACGAGACATACGTCCTCTACCGGCCGGAGGTAGGCACGGACATTGAGAAGCTGCAGATGCTCCTCTCCTTCAAAGATCAAGGGGCCCACCTCATCCAAGGCTCATTCTCCGATCACCAAAGCCTCGTTGATGCCGTCAAACAAGTCGACGTGGTCATCTCTACCATCTCGGGTGTCCATCTCAGGAGCCACCAGATCCTCCTCCAGCTTAAGCTCGTAGACGCCATCAGAGAAGCTGGAAATGTCAAGGTACGCACTAACTTACGCACGTACGCACCTATCTCTAGATGCGTACGCTAACTCACGCTAATGTGCGTCATGAACGCATGCTTGGATTCTACCACCTACCTAAACAAACCTCGAATTTGCATGGGGAGTACTGTAAATGGTATTACTGTATGAGGCGGGTTCTTCATCAACTACTGTAGAATTAGCTTATTCTACGGGTACATGTGTGGGTCCCACCGTGATGGATGCCCCACATCCAATCAGCACATAAGGTGCGCCCCTTCAAGTTCACCCCATGTCCAAAAGATCAGACCGATCCAAAACACAGGTAGGTCACGCCACAGACCATTAAAATCTTCTAAACTAAGCGTGGGGCCCACCGTGTTTTTTAAATGCCATCCAAACCATTCATAATACGCCACACTAGGATTAATGGTCATCTAAAATATCAGGCCATTCCAAATCCCAGGAATGCATGACATCCACTCCTTCCATCATGTGGGACCGCTATTGTTCTTCTTTCATCATGTGCATGGATCCCCTCCTTCCATCTGATCTTATCATAAGATGCGCCCCACCAGGATGATTGTACACCTTAAAATCAATCCATTCCAAAACCCAGGTGAGCCATACTTACATGATTCTAGTGTGGTCCACCTGAATTTTGGATGGTCATTAGTTTTGGTATGCAAGGAGAACAGTAGGAGGAAGACATGATGGACGGCGTGGATTTCATGCACACATCAGGGTGGTCCCCTTTTTTCGTGGTAAACATAGGCCTGATGAGATCCTGACAATATATTTCCACGTATACGGTACAGTGTGCATTAGGTACAATTTACACTCACTAGGTGATGCCAAGTCATCCACCGTACAACTGGCATTCATGTATTCTATTAAAACCGTACAACTCCTGTGCCCTATTGTGTATGGATCATGGCCAAGAATCGTGCTGACTGGGAGATCTTAGCCATAGGCTGTCTTGATAACGACCATTTTCTTTCTGACCGTTCGTTTGACGACCACAAATCAGTTGGTTAGATCATCTAATTGGTTTAATACTCTGCATAAACGATCCTGACCGTTCATTTTTTTTGGTTATTATCGGATGTTCTGACTTTTGCAATGTAACTGTTGAAATGTAGCTGGTCTGGATTGGATAGTTTGAGAATGGAAACGCGCGACACGTTTCACGTGTAACGGCAGCACCACCTCTCCAAAATCCAATCCATTCATCCGTTGGGAATAATCAAGACAAAGGAACGAACCAAATCTCATGCTATTCAATACACAGGTGAAATTAAGAATTCGAAGGCATGATTTTACACCACTCCCAGTGGTGTGGCCCACCTGAGTTTTGGATCATACGAGATTTTTGAAATCAATGCCCAAAACAGAGTTGCAGCCTGATGGACGATATGGATTGCATTTACATAAAGGAATCCGGATCCTCTCCTCATACCGAGCAGAGAATCTCTGCTGCTGCCTCTCTATTGATCGGAGAGGTGGAAAGTAGAATTTCTCTTTTCAGTATTAGCAGAGGATCCGTACTCTACATAAAGTCACTCTCCTAAATTACGGTAGATACTGCTCCCTATGTACGGTACATGGGCCAGGTACGCTCGCTCGCGTTTCAAAAATAAAAGAAACATATGTACGCAGGAAGCAGCGGTGACAATGACATACACAGGAAGTTCCAACGAGGCAGTTCCAATGAAAATAATAAACATCACCGTATGGGGTGCAGTCGTTATCACATGGTCGTTAAGCTGATGTGGTCGTCGGAACTGCCTCTTGAAAATAAAAGAAACATGTATACGCTGGAAGGTCTGAAAAACAAAAGAGAAGTCGTCGCGTAAGGCGTTAGTCTTTGTCGTTTAATTTTAGAATATTAAAGAAATAATAAATAGCGGTGGAAAATAAAATATATAATATACTAAATGAATAAAATCATTAATCCAATCGTTTATTATTTATTATTATTATTTTTTAAAATTTTTGTAGCGGTTCTTGCCATCGGAATTCGGGACGGACCCGGCACAGATGGGAGATGCAATGGAACCTGGAAGAGTGACATTCGACGACAAGATGATAGTGAGAAAGGCCATAGAGGACGCCAACATTCCCTTCACTTACGTCTCTGCCAATTGCTTCGCTGGCTATTTCGTCGGCGGCTTATGCCAACCCGGCCATATCACTCCTTCAAGGGCTACCGTCCTGTTTGTTTGGTAACGGCAATGCCAAAGGTATAATAAACATGCTCTCTCTCTCTCTCTCTCTCTCTCTCTCTATCAATGGGCCAGGTCATCAATGAAATGGCAAGGCTCTGTGCAGCTAGACACTATAGGTTCGAGACCCAAACCAGCCGATCCCCAGATGGGCCTATCACACCAAGAACAAATCCCAGCCTGAAAATATTGGTTGGGTCCGGGCTGACCTCGCGCAACCCAAGAAATTGATAAATTTCTTTTTTTGAAGGCGGACGTTCCTAATCTATTCCTTACGTAGGTGGGCCACACATGAACAAATAAAAATACATTATTAAAAATGAAAACCAAGGTCTACATGAAAAATTCATGTGTTGAACAATTATCAACAAAACACGTGTACGTGTGAAACAGGGCGAGGTTCAGCTAAACCGGTATCGAACCCATGGCTCAATGGGAGACTGCGCATTTCAACAGTGAGGTCATGAGCTCGAGTGCCCATGGGGGTGTTGTGTGAAAAAAAGGTTGGTCTAAAACGTTCTAAGCTCAAGCTTAGCCCGAAAGCTCATCCAGCTATACATGAAAATCTGCTCCTATTGTCACCGGGCGGGCCGGTTGCCTGTGCTGTTGCCACCGCTAGATTAGGCACGTGGATGTGCTGGGTCCAGTGTCCTATCACCATCAATCAGATGGCACACGTTTCCTATCAGTACATGCTCACCAAACAACGGATGACTTCTCTTTTATGATTCTGGTTCTCAACGCTGATTACCGACCATGGACCGGAAATTTTCAGCCTGTCTCAAATGGGCCTTGCTTAAAAAAGACAACTAGGGCTATGGATGGTCGGGTTTAGAGCAGGTTTAGTCAAAACCAGACCTGCCCATTTACTAAATGGGTTTGGGTCAAAATTTTAGACCCATACCTTTTTACTAAATGGGCGGGTCTAAATCGAGTCTAAGTTAATCCCATTTGACTTTCTAGTAGAGGGAAATCCACCCAGACCTATTTATAAAAAAGGGCTAGGTCTCGAGACTCATTTATAAATGAGTTGAGTCTAACATGTTTGGTTAAGGGATATTAAGACCCTGAACCAGACCCACTTGTAAACGGGTCTAGTAGCTTTGATCGGTCTAACATGTTTGGGTCACCTTGATTTTATATCAAAATTAATCAATGTCACTTGAGTTTTTGATTCACTTCATTTTTGGTCTCATAGTCTAAATTGAGCTAGCAAAATAAATGGATGGGGCAAATTTCTCACAAACATAACAGTGGGCCTTGCTTAGCATCCTAATGTAAAAGCCTTTTGCAAAAGCCTTTCACATGCAATCCATGCCCTGTATTCTCAGCCGGACATGGGGTTGATTTCTCATTTTCCCATGTTACTTGTCAAGTATACAAGAATTTTTACCTAGTTTAAAACTGCGTCTAGACAGTCCCAGTCTGGATGGGTCCCTTGCAACATAGACCAGACCTGCCCATTTACTAAATCGGTTTGGGTCGGGTCGGGTCAGGCCTGGGTCAGGCCCAATGTAAGGGAAACCAGATGTAGACCCATTTAGCAACTGAGTCTGTTCTTGGACTCAGACCCTTACTATTTAACAAACGGTCGGATCTAAATGGGTCCGGTCTTGGTACCCCATCGGGTTCGCTGTCCCATTTACAGCCCTAAAGACAACCACATAAGCTGCGTCTGTCAACTGACCCAGGCCCAACTTAGAATGTTGCCTAAGCCCATTTGGCTTCCACAGCTCTACTTACAATCTTCTTCCATCTTCTATGGCAGCAATTTATGTGGATGAGGATGACATTGCCACGTACACCATCAAAACAATTGACGATCCATGTACGCTGAATAAAACGCTATACCTTCGGCCGCCAGAAAACATCCTGTCGCAGAGAGACATGGTCGGAATCTGGGAGAAACTCATCGGGAAAGAACTTGAAAAGTCTACAATCTCAGCCGAGGACTTTCTTGCAACCATGAAAGGTAATGCCAGATAGGGTGGTCAGTGGGCCTTTCCTGAGATTGCTTGACCTGGATTTTTAACTAATCGGGCTTGGGTTTGGCCCGAAATTATGATATTGGGGTTATGGGCCCCATCCGGTTTTATTTGCCTTCTGAATTTTTATTTCCACTTTGGCCCCCTGCATAATTTTAGGGGCAAAAGTTAATCTACAACCAGTAGGCGGTCATTTTCAGGTCCACGTATTGATCAGGACCGTTCATCTAATTTCCTACAGTGTGGATGGCTAATAGGTCAAGATTTAAATCCATCTGATGATCCTAGCATCTGGTCAAGCCTTACCATCATCCAACCATCTTTGAATGTGGGGCCCACGCAGCAATCAATGAGATACAAAAGGTCCTTGTTTCTCAACCGTTTTTTTTTTTTTTTTTTTGATAGGGATGGACTACGGGCAGCAGGTAGGGTTGACGCATTACTATCATATTTTCTACGAGGGCTGCCTTGCGAATTTCGAGATCGGAGAAAACGGAGAAGAGGCGTCGCAGCTGTATCCAGAGGTTAGGTATACTCGAGTGGCGGAATATCTCAGGCGCTACCTGTAGAAATATTACTAAGCTCCAGTTTGAGATTGGACGGTTTGGATCGTATGCATGTTGCTAAGGGTCCATTTAGCTTTGCTTAAATAAGTGATTTTACACAATTTTATTTTTCAAAAACAGTTACTTAGTTGTTCAATACGTTTGGTTGGGGCCCACAAAAGTATGTACATTTCTCAGTTTTCTTGTGAGGTCTTAAGCTTCATGTCCCAGTGGGGGTTTGATCACAGCGTCGATAGGGTTGTGTCAGCCCAAACAGAATGTGTTTAAGGAATCCACTCCGTCCATAACTTGCGGCCCTTCATGTTCATCCTACATCCAAAAAAATAAAAGAAAAAATCAGGCCAGTCCATAACTCAGGTGGGCCACGCCATAGTGAACAATGCAAAATCATGCATAAACCTCAAAATTCATATACTGTGGCCCACCTGAGCATTGGAATGACCTTATTTTTGGTGTACCACCTCAACCCTGTGTGACGCCTCTGATGAATGGTTGGATGGCATATAGCACCATAGTGAGCCCCAAACACTAGCTGGAAGGTTTCAATGGGTCCGCCTGCGTCCCCTCCCAGCTATTCCATGCATCATTGCTCACCTGAGCTTCCAATCGGCCTGATTTTTGGACTCACGGTGGGGCCCATTTGTCATATTAATATTATGTTAAAACAAATCTAAAGCTCTGGATTTGCAAACCATTGTGGGATTACCTGGGTGTCCACCATGAATGGTCAGGATCATGAGAGCATCATGGCCATTGATCCAACAGACGTAACCCAACTCAAATGCATGTGATCATTCACAACCCGACCGAACCTGACCTGAATTTACTCAATCCAAACCTGACCCAATTCCAATCAGGTTGACTTTTCCAACCATAACCCAAACTGAGGACCCTGATAACTCTATCCAAACTTAGGTTGGGTCAGTCCGTTTCAGATTGACCCAAACCCAAGTTGTAGCCCCCACGGGAACCTCGCCTAGATGTAAAAGAAACCATTTTCACTTTACAAAGCTTAGGTGTGGATGTTCAGCCAAAAAGCTAGCTCATGGTACTCATACAAGATAATTCATAATTGAAAGCCTTCATCTTCCAAAGGATTCACTCATTGTGATGGAGCCTAGTAATTCGGTCCCAGAAGAAGATATCCAGAAATGCCTCTTACGGGGTCGCACGAGCTTAAAAACCCCTCATCACTTTATGGTCAAAGAAATGGGAGAAGTTGCCGAAGAGGTGGCATCTTGCTTTATAGACCACTTATTCTCCTTGCGAGGTCTTTTGTAAGAGGTTAAGGCCGCCTTTATCACTTGGTGATGTTTCTTTTCTGGCGCCTGGCTTTTCTCCACCTCTCAGATATCACTGGCTTACACATAATGAGAAAATGCAAAACCTTCCCTAGCCAGGCTGGATTTAGTTATTCTAATAGCCCAATTATCATGTCTAAGCACAGGTTACCTCCAGATGGAGCTGGATGGCTGCACGATCTGCCAGCAAGGTCTTAGCTCCTACATGCTGGTGGGTCTTTTCCATGCTTATTATTGGATTATTGCATTGAAATCATTTACTGTTTCCTAATCTCCCAGGAATCCATTGTCAGGCATGCATTGACTTACACGAATGGGGAAAACATCAAGCGAGCACCACCATGATCTCAGTAAAAAACCTAAAATGAACAATCGAAAAAAAAAGTTACTATGGCAATTTATCAGCACCATGATGGCATAACAGTCTAATTCATAGGTCTGCACTCGGATTTATTAGCAGTTAAAACTATCTTAAACTTATAAATTAAAGGAAGTGAATGATAGATGCAGCTGCTTTTTTCTGTTTGGATTGGTGGAAATAAATAAATAAAATAATTAAAAAAAAGTAGCTTAGGAAAGAAAAATGTCCCTATCTGAGGAAAACCGTGAAAACAAAAAGGTTTCTTTTTCTCAACTCTAAGAGAGGAAAAGGGAAATGACTCTTTACTAAGGAAATCTGAGGAAAAGGAAATTGATTTCCTCAGTACTAGTCTTTTTCAACAAGTGAAACTGTCTCATCTGAAGAAATCAATTTCCTTACATCAGTTACTTTTTTAGTTCCATCAATCCAAACAGGCCCTATGTGAGAACTAGTATGAGAAATGATACAGAGGATCACCTTGATGTTCGATAGGGCCACAGACATACTTTAAGAAAAATAGAATATCACCCAACTCCCATACAGAACACAGCACATATTACGGCTGCTGCAGTCTGCAGATGAAATAACAATCTAAATCAAAGTTGTTTGGACAAAGAAAATTATACTTCTTCCAACACAAATTCACAAACATTGTGATTAAAGATTCCGAAAAATCCATAGGGGTCATTTGGCAGCTTGGATTTGGAATCCCTGAGATTTTCATATTCTGTCAGTTGTGTTTGGCAACCTAAATTTTTAATCTACGGAATTTAGAACTTGTGCTTTGCAACCTGGATTTGGAGGAGTGGAGAAGGCATGTGTTGTTCTCTTTAAATAGCCAATTTGAAAAATATGAATGTTAGAAAGGATTTCAAAATCCTCAGATTTTGCAAGCCAACTTTTAAATAGGAAATGAAAAGTGGACTTACTTGGGATTTAAACCCCCAAATTCCAGGGTGCCAAGCAAAATATTTTGGCCTGGATTTGAATTCCATTTCGAAATGCCCAAAATTCCAAGCTGCCAAACAGCCCCTACGAGTTCAAAGATAGGAATGCTTGTAGGATTTCTAGTTAAGAGTGTCACCTCAGGTCATCGATCAAATACTTCTGTCCTGTTTCCTTTGTTAAAGGACCTCCGTTCTTGAATGAAGCCCTGTAGAAAAAAACTACGTATGAACAAAGAGAAGTTGCATGCAATAAAACAGTGTAAATGGATAAAAGATGCCAGTAATGACTCAGTGAAGTGAAAAGGAACAGCACCGCATCATTCTGAATAGCGAACATGAGTTCATTTGAATGGAGCTGGAATCTGCAAGCGGATATCTTAGAATGAGAGGCAAGTAACTCCAGCTTCAGTCATGCCAGGAGTTGTTCAAAGCATATTTTTTGGGTGGGAATGTAACCAGCTTCTCTCATCTGCAAGCGCAGTTCTCCTAACATTCTATATATCTCATTTGTTTCTGGATGTGATTTATCTTCTACTAAAAACACATGGACCTTGTCCCTGATCTCAATCCAGCTCTGGCCAGGAAGCTTCCTCACACCCCTGCTTTTCATCAGTTTCCTCAGCCTTGCAGCATCATCCCAGTATCCTGTCAAAGCATAGATATTACAGAGCAAGACATGAGCTGCTGAATTGGAAGGGTCCAACTTCAAGATACTTTCCGCTGCTCGCTTTCCAAGCTCCACATCTCCATGTGTCCTACAAGCAGAAAGAAGAGTCTTCCACACTACAATATCAGGATCAAATGGCATTTGATTAATAAATCTTTCAGCTTCTCTTAAGCAACCAGCACGGGCAAGCAAATCAACCATGCACGAACAATGCTCCCTCGTTGGTATGATGCCATGTTCAGCCTCCATGGTTTTGTAGTAACGGAAGCCTTCGTCTACCATACCAACACGGCTACAAGCAGAAAGAACCCCAACAAAGGTCACGTGATTAGGCTTAACGCCTAAATGTCTCATATCACTAAAGAGCTCTAGAGCTTCATTCCCATACCCAAAATGAGCATACCCCACAATCAAACTGCTCCATGAGATGACATCTGGATTACTCATCAGTTTAAACAATTTCTGAGCATCCTCGAGGCTCCCGCATTTCGCATACATGTCAATCAAGCCATTCGTGACTGAAAGGTCACCCTCGGACCCCATTTTCACAGCACAGCCATGAACTTGATTCCCCATTTCTAGAGTAGCCAAGTGAGCACAAGCACCCAATGCATTACTTATGGTGATCTGATCGAGCTTGTTTTCAGAACAGTGCATCAATCTTATTAGTCGAAGAACATTGTCCATCTGATTGTGCTGCATACATGCAGTAAGAATTGCATTCCAGGAAACCGAGTCTCTGCCACTTTTTATCTCCTCAAAGACTTTGAATGCATCGGACAGATCAGAGCACTTTGCATACATGGTGAGGAGAGTGTTACAGACAGGAACATCCAAGTCCAAGCCCATTTTGACAATGTAGGAATGAATCTGTTGTCCTTGACTCCGAGCAGCATAACTTGTGCATGCGCAGAGCAAGCAGCGGACAGTGATCTGATCTGGTTTTAAGCCTGAATCCCTCATCTGTGAAAAGAGAAGCATGGCTTCATTGATGTCATCCTCATAAGAAAATCCGGCTATAATTGCATTCCATGAGACTAAATCAGGCATATGGACTTGACCAAAAGCCTTCCTTGCAGACTCTAAGCATCCACATTTCGCATACATGTCGCTGAGGGAACAGCCAGCGAAGCAATCTCTTCCTAACCCGAACTTTATGCTCAACCCATGCGTCTGTTTCCCATGCTCCAATTGTAAAAGCCCACTACATGCGCTAAAAACACTCCCAAATACAAACTCGTTAGGATAGTAGACACCCAACTCAAGCATTTCCTTGAAAAGGCCCAGCGCTTCTAATTCACAGCCCTGTTGAGCAAAGCCAGCAATCATTGAACCCCAGGAAATCAAATCCTTTGTTTCAATTCTCTCAAACACACCCAATGCATCGTCAATTCTATCAAATTTCGAGTACATCGCAACGAGAGCATTCTGAACGATCGAATCAGTCCCGAATTCGGATTTAACCACATGACCATGCAGCTGCCTCCCCAACTCGACATTGACCATACCCGAGCAAGCTCTAATCACGCTTCCGAAAGCAAACTGATCCGGCATGAGACCTGAATGCCGCATCCCAAAATAAAACCTAACTGCTTCCTCCTCCTGCTGATTCTGGGAATACCCAGCAATCATCGAAGTCCAAGAGACCACATTCCTCCCAGGCATTTCGTCGAACACCTTCCGTGCATCAGCCAACGACCCGCATTTCCCATACATATTGAGAATGTGGTTGTACAGGACGACATCGGGGCGAGAATTAGAGCCCAGCAAATGGTTGTGGACTCTCCGGCCATGCTCGAGGGACTTTAGAGAAGAAGAGGCGATGATCAGACGGGCATATGTGCTGAGACTTACACAGAAATGAGTATTGTTCCGGACGAAATCGAAAGCATGGAGAGCTTGTTTGAAGAGGTTTTGCTTGCACAAGGAGCTGATGTAGTCGTTGCTCGACTGTTGGGTTTTGAAGTGGGTGTGGCAGCTGCGAATAAATAGCAGTTGGTGTTTGAATTTTGAAAGCATTGAAGCTGCATCGAATTGGCCTACTGGTCAATTCATCTTAAGCGCTCATTTTCTGGCGCGAGGCTTCGGTGGATCTCCGTATCAACCCAGGTGGGAGAATCCCTGACTGTGGGTCCCACCTTGATGTATGTACCTTAAATCCACGCTGTCCGTCAGTTTTGAAAGCTAATTTTATGTCATGATCCTAAAAATGAAGCAGATCCAAATATCATGTAGACCACACCACATGAAACAGTGGTGAATGACCATTAAGAAAAAGGCCACAAAGGCTTCGGATCAAGCTGATATTTTTGCGGTCCTTCATCCAGGTTAATCCAGGTCTTTGTAACCTTATCAACAGGTTGGATGGCTAATAAATCTATTGATAAGGTCAAATAAACTTAGATGAAGGTAAAAAACAAATATCATCTTGATCCAAAACTATTGTGATCCATTAATGGTCAATCACCGTAGTTTCCTATGGTATGGTCCACCTGATAGTTGAATCTGCTTAATTTTTTTGGATAATGCCCTAAAATGATCCGAAAAAAAACGGATGGATGGCATGGATACTCATTCATACATCAAGGTGGGCCCCACAATAGGGGCCGCTCTACTCATACATACATCAAGGGGCCGCACAGTCTTGGGGGAGCCCGAGGTCTCACCTAATCTGGGAAACTAAACGATAAAAAATAATAATAATAAAATTAAAAATTAAAAAAAGTGTTTTTCGTCGCCTGAGAGATTCGAACTCTCGCGGGGAAACCCCATGTACTTAGCAGGCACACGCCTTAACCACTCGGCCAAAGCGACGGAGACATTTAGGCTTCTCCAAACTAAAATATATTCATTTTTAAAGGTTTTACCAAAGAGAACCTGATGCATGGTGACTTGTCGTCTAGCCCTGGCTTGTTACATGTGTAGGATATCTTAGCCATCAAAACGGGAGACTCCGACGGTGATCAACCCTTTATTTTCTATAGCTGTCGTAGGGAACCCATGCAAGAAAAGGCTCGGCCCACCGTGATGTCCACGTGGCATATCTTCCGTTGGTTATTCGTGCCAGATCATATCAGGGGCCAGGCCAAAAATCAGACTGAACCTGGAACTCTAGAGGGCTGCTGCCCGATGGAACGGTTCGGATGGGGAGGCCCACTACTGAAACCTTATTGGGCTTCCGGGTTTTGGATTAGGCCGATGTTTCGTGATGGTTCGTACCTTATGAACTAGTTCCACGGCATGTAAAAATCATGTTGGGCGTGAAGAATGTTTCAGTGGTGGTTGCATCCCCACCGTTTCCTGTGGTGTGGCTCACTTGAATTTTGGATGGACCTGAGTTTTGGGTTTGCATCTGAAATCGGCTGGTGCGAATGATGGACGGTGCAGATGTCGCACAAACATCTCACTAAGCACTGCATAGCTTTTTGTTGCATGGGCTTGTAGGAAATTTTCTTGCCATTGTGATGATCAGCTGTCTAGATAGTAAGTTTGATGCACTCGCAGGGCGGGCCACATCTGTACGTTGGGTCCTAAACTGTCTAGACAGTGAGGCTGATGTACTCGCTGGGTGGGCCACAACTCGCTGGGTTGAGCCCGCTTATGAATCTATGGGCCGACTTTCCAGTGGTTGACATCCAATAGATCACATGAGCACAACGCTGCCCTCGGGATTTTATTTCCAAGTTCATTTTGTCAGCATGCTGGGGCCCACATGCAACAGCGCCCCGTATCGTATGAAACCCCCAACATGGTGGCCCATGGTAGGAAAAAGCCCATCACATGGACAGCTACAGTCTCCCAACCATTCGTTATGTGGACCATGCATATGGAAAAACATACTTGATCTTTAGTCGCGACATAGGTAAAATGAACACTTCGTTTTATTCTTACCCATGTGGTTGCAAACATCAAAGATTAAAAACCGTGGGCCTACTTCTAGGGAATAGCATTACACATAGGGGCCATGGCCCCCCGTAGGCAAGAGGTATAATCAACGTGGAGCGTTCAACATGTTTTGTGAGGCTTACTGTCTGATGCCATCCTCAATTTTAGGTCATAGGATAAGTTATCATTAATGTAAATTGTCTTAACTAATAGAATCTCCAGTAACTCTGACGTGGCTGATTGAAAAGATGAAATGCGGGCATGGGACTCATAGTGAGAAGTATAACCCTATGTATGATGCATACATAATGCGTTTTCAATGGGGTGACATCTGAAATTATAGGCAATTTATATCCAACTATCAGCTAAATCCATGAAGGTGAATTGCTCTTAAATTTAATTGTAAATCCAAAAAGTGCCACATGCACCTTGTCATGGTGAAAAGGGGTGAAGATTGCATGGTGACTAGTCACTTGAGTTTATGGAGCCCAATGTGATGTATATGCTTTTTTCATGCGGTCGTCCATTTTGCCCTCTCATTTCAGGACAAGAGCAAAAATATGAGGCAAATCTAAACTCAAGTAGATCACACCACAAAAAATGGTGGGGATTGAGGAAGCAAATTGCATACTGAGTAACAGCTAAGGGTACTAAGTAAACTCTATGGGGCCCACTGTGATTTATGTATTTTATACACTTTGCCCATCCATTTTATCATATACTTCTAGGGCTTGAGCAAAAAAATAAGCAAGTCCAAAGCTCAAGTGGACCACTCCATAGGAAACAACGGGAATTACATGTCTACCGTTGAGAATTTCTTTGGGGCAGCAGAGGTTTCGGATCATGCTGATATGTGCGTTTTACCTTCATTCGTGTTTGTGTCATCTTATGAACAGTTTGGATGACAAATAAACATCATTGTGGCCCTAAGAAGGTTTCAATGGTGGAAATCATTATTCCCACTGATTCCTTCCGTTCAATAAGGTAATATAAGCACTATGGAGAGTTTTATAAAATAAAACAAATATGAATTTGACTCTTCCCAACTCAAGTCAAGCAAAGCATAACGAGGAAGGAAGGGAAGAAGCTACTTAGAGAAAAGCTAAGTGAAGTACTTCTCTGGACTTCCCTTTTCTTCTTTCAAATTCTTTTCTTCTCTTCTTACTTATCACCGACTTTCTTAGCATAGTCTATAGTAGGGAGGGCCATTCTCGCATGAAGTAGCATATTGATGTTGCCTGCTTTCTATGGTGTGGTGCACTTAGCTTTGGATATGCTTCAATTTTGGCCTCAACCCCTAAAATGAGCCGTAAGATCGGATAGACTGCGTGGATAAACCACGTTACTTCACGATGGGCCAACAGAGTTTACTCATTCCCATGAGTGCGGATTAGGTACCTAGGGCTTTGAGCTCCACTGTGATGTATGGATCTTATCCACACCATACATTCATTTTTCCATGTCATTTTAGGTTATGAGCCCAAAATCAGGGCAGATCCAAGCTCAAGTGGACCATGAAATGGGGAATAAACGCTGACTGTTGAAAACTTCTTGGGTGCCACAGGAAGTTTTGGATCAACCTGCTATTTGTGTTTTACCTTCATCTATGTCTTTATGATCTTATGAATAGGTTGGATGGAAAATAAACTTAAGGGTAGGCCTTGGGAATGTTTCAAAGGTAGGCATCATGAGCACCGCTGCTTCGTGTGGTGTAGCCCACCTGAACCTTTAATCTGCCCCATTTTTGGCTCATGACCTTAAATGACATGGAAAAATGAATGTACTGACTGAATAAGATCCATACATCAGGGTAGACCTCAGAGCCCTAGCCCGGGACAGGCCGGGGGGGGGGGGGGGGGGGGGGGAGTACCAAATCCACGCCCGTAAGATACGAGCGTAGTAACTCAGTAAGCAATCCGATTTGGACGCCGATTGCGTCCTACCCTGGCCCCGTCCAGCTGGGAACGGGCAGGAGCTTTGAGTGGCCACTGTGATGTATGGGTTTTATCCGCACTGTCCATCGATTTCTCCGTGCCATTTTATGGAACAGGAAAAAAATTTAGGGAAATATAAGAGTCAAGTGGACAACACCATACGAAGCAGTGGTGGTAATGATTCTCACGGTTGAAACTTTCCTAGGGCCCACCCTAATGTTTTTTTTTCCATCCAACCTATTCATAAAGTTAAGTAGAGCTGGATGAAGGGAAAACACAAATACCAACTCGATCCAAAACTTTTGTGGCCCTCAAGAAGTTTTCAACGGTGAGAATTCAATCCCCATTGTGTGGTCCACATGTGCCTTTTATCTGCCTCATTTTTGGTACTATGTCCTGAAATAATATGATGAAATGGATGGACAGTGTGGATGAAACCCATACATCACGGTGGCCACTCAAAGCTCCTGCCCATTCCCAGCTGGAGACGGGCGGGCGTAGGACGCAATCCGCGTCCATCCGATTTGCTTCTGTCGCCCGTACCTACAATAAACACAATGCGCAGCGGGTGCGGATTGCGTCCGACCACCTTTAAGCGTATAAACAACATGCGCAGCGTGCACCCATTCGGACGGGAGCGGATTGCCTGTGACCCCGGGCACAGAGATATCTCTGTGCCTAGAGCTGTGTGGGGCCCATAGATATGTCCATTACAAATCCACTCCGTTCATCTGTTTTGAAAGACCACAATATTACAGGATTATAACAGATCCAATACTCAGGTGGGCCATACCACACGAATGCGTGGGTATTAAATACTTAACAGTGACAAAAATTTTGCATCACTATGATATTTTTTTCTACAGTTTATCTGAGTGTTAATAATTCTTTGAACGGTTTGTATGGCATATAAATATCATGGTCAGTTCTAGAAAGGTTTTAATGGTGGACGTTGGTGTTCCCACTGTTTTGTTGGTGTGGCCCACCTGAGTTTTGGATCTGCGTATTTTTATAGTACCGTCCTATAGTGGTCTTTCAAAACAGATGGACGGAGTAGATTTGTAATGGACATCTCTATGGGCCCCACACAGCTCCGGGCACAGAGATATCTCTGTGCCCGGGGTCACAGGCAGTCCGCTCCCCATTCGGACCACGCATGGCGGGAAGCCGATAAAAAGTTTAAATCCCAGACCCCAACGGATAACTCGGATTTTTCGCTCGCTCTCTTACGCGCCTCCGCATCTTGAATACCCCAATCGAGCGAGCCATGGCGTTTTCTTCTACCGCGATTTCTCCAATCTCCACAGTAAATCCCCAACATCTGCCCTTCGTTCTCCGCAGGCTAGAATCCTGCAAATCCATGGAAGAGCTCAAGCAAATTCACGCCTCCGTCATCAAGACCAGACTCCTCCAAACCCAACTCGTCCTTAGCAAAATCCTCTCTTTCTGTGCTCTTTCCCCTTCTGGAAACCTCGACTATGCCCGCTCCGTCTTCTCTCGCATCGAAAACCGAAATCAGTACCTCTACAACGCGATCATCCGAGGCGTCTCGCATTGCAAGAGAAACCCGGAAGAGTCCATCTTTTTCTATCGAGAAATGCTTGAGAATGGGTTGTTTCCTGACAACTTCACCCTCCCTTTTCTTCTCAAGGCCTGCGCACAGTTTCAGGCGTTGAGAGAAGGGGAAGAGATCCATGTCCATGCGATTAAGGCTGGGCTTGAATCGGATGTGTATGTTAAGAATACTCTGATGAGGTTGTATGCTGTCTGTGGAGAAATCAGTGCTGCGCAGAAGCTGTTCGATAGGATTCCTGGGCGGGATTTGGTTTCTTGGACTACATTGATTTCAGGGTATGCCAAGTTGGGTTTTTCGGGGGAAGCAATCCGGGTATTTCTTGAGATGGTGGATGCGGATTTCAGAGCGGATGAAGTGACTATGGTGATAGTGCTTTCTGCCTGTGCTAAACTGGGAGATTTAGATTTGGGTAGGAGAATTCACAAGTATATTGATGATAATAACGTGAATTTGGATGTGTTTGTAGGGAATGCTCTGGTGGACATGTATCTGAAATGTGGGGATGTCGATTTTGCATATAAGGTGTTTGGAGATATGCCTGAAAGAAATGTCGTTTCTTGGAATTCTATGATCTTGGGACTAGTCCAGCAGGGAGAGTTCAAGGAGGCGTTGTCTGTATTCCGACAGATGCAAGAGAGAGGATTTAAACCAGATGATGTTACTTTAGTTGGTGTGCTCAACTCCTGTTCTAATATAGGTGCGCTCGAATTGGGTAAGTGGGTCCACATCTATATCAATAAGAATCACACCAGGGCAGATGGGTTCATAGGAAATGCATTGGTAGATATGTATGCAAAGTGTGGGAGCATTGATCAAGCCTCAGGAGTATTTAATGGCATGAGATGCAGAGATGTCTACTCGTACACGGCTATGATAGTGGGGTTCGCCATGCATGGGCAAGGAGAGAGGGCGTTGGATCACTTCTCTGAGATGTCTAGGGTTGGGATAAAACCGGACGAGGTGACATTCGTTGGTGTCCTGTCAGCGTGTAGCCATGTGGGGTTAGTGGATGAGGGTCGTCGGCATTTTGAGGACATGTCCAGATTGTACAATCTTAGGCCACGGATTGAGCACTACGGATGCATGGTTGATCTATTGGGTCGAGCAGGCCTCGTAGAGGAGGCATATGAATTTATTAGGACCATGCCGATTGAGCCGGATGCCTTTGTTTGGGGAGCTCTGTTAGGGGCTTGCAGGATCCATGGAAGAGTTCAGTTGGGTGAAAGCATTACGAAACGGCTCTTGGAATTAGAGCCAGAGCGTGATGGGGCATATGTGCTAATGTCAAACATATATGCATCCGCCAACCGTTGGCGGGACGCAGTAAATGTGAGGAAGGTGATGAAGATG
Source organism: Liriodendron chinense (assembly GCA_003013855.2). Classification (NCBI taxonomy): domain Eukaryota; kingdom Viridiplantae; phylum Streptophyta; class Magnoliopsida; order Magnoliales; family Magnoliaceae; genus Liriodendron; species Liriodendron chinense. The sequence goes on along the minus strand of PVNU02000637.1, from coordinate 2,554,737 downwards.
CAAAAGGTGAAGAAGACTCCTGGCTGCAGTATGATCGAACTGGACGGTGTGGTTCATGAATTCCGCATGGGGGACAAGTCACACCCTAGAACGAGAGAGATATACCTAATGCTGGATGAGATTGCTAGCCGTTTGAAAAACAAGGGTTATGTAGCTCATACGTTGGATGTATTGCAGGATGTGGCCGACGAGGAGAAGGAAATTGCATTGTGTCCGCACAGCGAGAGGTTGGCAATTGCCTTTGGATTAATCAGTACAAGCCCTGGGACACCATTGCGGATTGTGAAGAATCTTCGTGTGTGTAGTGATTGCCACTCTGTAACAAAGTTCATCTCGAAGGTCTTCGGCAGAGAAATAGTCGTGAGGGACCGAAGTCGCTTCCATCATTTTATAGGAGGATCATGTTCATGTGGAGATTTTTGGTGATAGTACAGGCTTCTCAGGAGCCCTGACTGGACATAGCATGGCAAATGGTTTCTGAAAGAGGGCTGCTGGTGCGATCCAAGCTAAGCACGCCACTTGCCATTGAACATGTAGCACTAATGTACTGCAGCCTGGACCATTGATTTGGTAGGCCACCACAGTGATAGATCTTACGCAAAAGGCGAGGGCATTGGACTATTCTAATAATCTGATCTATGGCCTTGAAAAGGAGTCTTAGCTCAAAACAGCACAACAGTCTACATTCAACCAGAAAAACTCACAACTAGATGGTCGGAGTTGTCCAATCACTTCAATTTTTCACCTATATCGCAAAAGGTGAGGGCAATGGAACTTGTTTCCCTGTATTAATGCGATGGTGATTTGCGGAAATTGCCTTAGGTAAATATTCAACATGATACATACTGCCCATTTTTGTGGGTAGTTTGGGTCCAACTGGTTTAACAGCCAGTCCAAACTGCACTCACTTGCAAGTAGATGCTATGTGGTGGTCCAACTAGCCCTTAGTTTTTGAAGTGTTATGTCTGTACGCCGTCCAAACCTATCCAACAAGTTGGCCCCACCGTGAAAATATACTGGAAAAATCGTGGCCGATCAACATCACATGGGCCAGGTTGGTCCAGGCCCCTCCCGGAAAGTAAAACCTAGGCCTGAGCCCAGCCTGTGATTATTATGCATGACCTGGGTCCTGGGCCTTCGTCTGCCTTGACCTTAACCCAGCCACCCTCTTTTGTGCAAGATCTGGGTTGTTCATTAGGTGCTCCAATCAGGCATGAGATTGATAAAACTGCCCTTGAAACCTCAACTGGGCTGAGCTGACAGGCTCTTATGTAAAGACCAAGCCTAGAACTATAAAATGGACTTAAGTTTTAAGCTCGCACCTGACACATGTGCCTACCAATCCGGCGTGCGGCCCTTACTGTGGGGCCCACCTTGATGCATGTATTCCATATCCACACCGTCCATTTGTTTTGCTAGATCATTCTAGGGCATGAGTCCAAAAATGAACCAGATCCAAATCTCAGGTGGACCTTAGCCAAGGAAACAGTGGTGACTGGTGAGTCAGCCACATCGTTGGCTGTTAATTGATTTTGATGGTATCCCACCTCGGTCAGCCTGATTTTTACATCAGATCGTTCTCATAATGGGTCCAACCTTTTGCACGGCTCGGATATTCTGCAAACGTGACTAATTGACTGTGGGGCCAACCTTGATGTATGTGCCTATATCCACACTGTCCATCCGTCTTTAAAGATCATTTTAGGGCATGATCCCAAAAATCAAGCATATCCGAATTCCAGGTGGACCACACCACAGGAAACAGTGGTGATTGACCATTAAAAACATTTTATTGTCCACAAAAGTTGTAGATCGAGTTGATATTTGTGTGGTCATTTCATCCGGGGCTTTGTGACCTTGTCAATAGGTTGGATGGCAAATAAACATTCCTGTAGCCCCCAAAAAGTGTTTAATAGTGGGTATTCAATGACCATTGTTTCCTCTGGTGTAGTCCGCATAAGATTTGGATCTGCTTCAATGTTGGGATTATGCCTTAAAATGACCTGTCAAAACGGATGGATGGCGTGGATGTAAGGCACATACGTCAGTGCGCCCCACGGTCAAGGGATCCACGTAGGCTTTCAATGAACGCTGCTTCCTATCCTGTTGTCCACCTAAGGTACGTATCTACTTCAATTTTCTGAGGCCATGTATTTGTTGGTGGAGCCTTCAATCTATTGTTGTTGAGGGGGTTGGGGTGATTGACCAAGGGGTCGGGTGCCCGACCCTTCTCGATAAAATTTTGGATTTTCTGCCCAAACTCTCTGGAGTTTTTTGGGGCATTTTCAGTGCGACCGACTATGTCAGCGGATTTGCGTAAATTGTTTCTATTTCCAGTTTTATCTTATATAAACGGCTGTAATTGGGTATTAGGGAATCTAATACATTATTCTACATAATTGAGGTGAGAGAGAGAGAGTTTTGGTGAGAGAGAACTGGGGTTTTCTCTTGGGTTTTGCTTTCTTGGTTGTTCATCTCATGTACTTTTAATATTCATATAGCTTTGTGCCGTGGTCTTTTTTACACAAGGGTTTTTTCACGTAAAATAGATTATGTTCTCTGTATGATTGTTTGGCTTGGCTTGGCTTGTTAATTGTGTGGTGATCATTTGATTTTCCTTTGTGCTTCCGCGAGGTTTCCCAACAAGTGGTATCAGAGTTATCGCTGGGTGGTTGCAAATTCGAATTCTGAGACAATCGCATGGCTTCAAGCATGAAGTTCCGAGTTCGACATTGAGAAGTTCTCTATCAAAAATAACTTTCGAGTTATGGAAGGTGAAGATGGAAGCCATCCTAATTCAACAAGGGGTCGATTATGCCATTGGGAAGCGACCAGAATCTATGAAAGAAGATGAGTGGACCCAAATGGACAAGAAAGCTAGAACCTCTATACGATTGTGCTTGATGAATGACGTCTAGAGCTGCACACGAGCCAAGCTATCTTGAAAAGCTCGCTCGGCTTGGCTCGTTTAAGCTCGGCTTAGCTTGGCTCGTAGGCTAGTTCGACCAAGCTCAAGCTCGATTTAGGAAGCTTGTTTGAAAACGAGCCAAGCTCGAGCACGAGTGAGCTTGGCTCGGCTTGGCTCGAAGCTTGAAGCTCGAAAAAAAGCTCAATCGGCTTGAACTCGGCTCGGCTTGAGCCCATATATTATATAATGTATAATACAAATAATATATATATATATATATATATATATATATATATATATATATATATATATATATATATAAAGTTATAAAATAAAATTAAAAAGTCAAAAGTCAAAACCCTACCCGATACCAGCCCGCCGCGCCCCCCTACCCGGCTAACCCCCCCCCCCTCTCTCTTCGGCTTTCTTCCTCCACGATCCAGCGGGCAGCGAAAGCCCGAGTCACGACTCTCACGGCCGCACCGCACCCAGCATTGCAACGAACACACAAGTCCCGACTCCCGACCCAGCAGCGAACGCGGATGGAACACCCCAGGCCCCCAGCGTTAACAAGGTAGACTTATTTTTAAATTTTTTATTTTTTTTATTTTTTTTAAGTAGAGAATGCCAATGCGGTTTTGTTGGGGGGGTTTTTTAGGTCGAATTGGGGAGGCCGTCGGGTTAGCGACTCAGCTGGTTGGGGAGGCCGTCAGGTTTTTATACACTCATATAAAAAAAAAAGGAGAAAAAAAAAAGAAGAAGACAAAGCTCAGCTTAGCTTGGTTTGGCTCGATGGGCTCGATGGGCTCGATGGGCTCGACCAGCAAGCCAAGCTCAACCAGCTGTTTTGAGCTCGATGCTCAAGCCAAGCTCAAGCTCAAGCTCAGTGGGCCACTGATTAAGCCAAGCTCAAGCTTTATAAAGCTCGGCTTGAGCTCGGCTCGTGTGCAGCTCTAATGACGTCCTCTATTATGTCATGAGGGAGAAGACCGCGGCGGATACATGGACCAAGCTAGAGAACGTGTTTACGAAGAATTCTCTAGAGAACTGGATGTATTTAATGATGCATCTTTTCACCTTGAAGATGGCGGAGGGGACTAATGTGGATGATCACATCAACACGTTCAACTAATTAATTTGTAAGTTCCTGGATATTGGCGAACAGATGAAGGACGAGTATCAAGCCTGTATCCTACTGAAATTGCTTCCTAGTTCATATGAGTCGCTCAGAGACTCGTTGTGCGCAGGCAAGGAAACAATAAACGCTGAGATCATCATCTCAGCCCTCCAGTCGAAGGCAATGAGACAGAAGAGCAGTGGTGTTAGGTCTTCCTTCGAGGCACTGATTATAAGATGAAGAAATCTGGAGCAGGGTGAAAGATTGTTGCGTTCTATATCCGAATTCAAGGGTAAGGGCAAAGCCAAATTGAAGTGCTAGGGTTGTGGGCAAGCAAAGTACATGAAAAAAATTGTAAGAATCCTAAAGAAAAGAAAGAGAAGACAGGAGAGTCTTCAAGGGAAGTTAATACCGTTGGATTTTTTGAAGGCGGTATTGATGTGTGTGAGGTCTTGACGATGTCAAGGACAGGGTCTCTCAGCAATGAGTGGTTATGGACTCTGAGACTTTGTATTACATGTGCTCGGATCAAAGCATTTTTATGTCCTATGGGGAGTATGAGGGTGGCTCAATATTTCTAAGTGAAGACTACTCCTGTAAGGTTGTAGGGATTGGAATTGTGCGCATTAAGATGTTCAACGGGATCAAACGGACCTTGACGGAAGTGAAGCACGTTCCCAGATTGAAGAAGAATCTGATTTCTCTTGGTGCACTTGAGGCGATGGGGTGCAAGTTCACCATTTTTGACCGATTATGCAAAGTTTCAAAGGGGGGCTTTGTTATTATGAAGGGACAAAGGCATGGTAATATTTACAGGCTGATTAAGAGTGTTACATTAAGTGGAGCTGTTGCGACTCTAGCGGATTCCACATTTGAACGTATGTGGCACGCCTATTTGGATCACATGAGCGAGCGGGGCATGATCGTCTTTAATGCCTGCTTTTAAATCTCCAGACCTTAGTATATGCAAGCATTGTATGTATGGTAAACAGTCTATATTATCATTTAAAGGAAGAAATATGTATGTAAAAGGGTGTTAAATACATCTATTCTGATGTATGGGGGTCGTTGCCTGTAGTTTCTGTTGGGGGGTCATTGTGGTCTTCACCACTTTCAGGTATTGGAAGGCTATGGTGGAGAATCAGTCAGGACAGAAATTGAAAGTATTCAGAATCGACAATGGTGGAGAATTTACTTTAAGGGAGTTTAATAAATATTGTAAGGAAGAATGGATCGTGAGGCACAACACAATGTGCCACACACCAGAGCAAAATGGTGTGGCAGAGCGGATGAATTGGACTCTCTCGGAAAGAGCCCGATCCATGTTGAGTAATGATGGGTTGAGAAAAGAGCTACGGATTAAGGTTGTTAACACAGCTTGTTACATGACAAATCGGTTTCCTTCTATTGTAATTGAATGTAAAATTTTAGAAAAAGTGTGGAGTGGTCATTCGATTGATTACTCGTGCCTGCGTGTGTTTGGTTGTGAGACTTACTCTCATGTACCGTCAGTTGAGAGAGATAAGCTTGACCAAATGACCAGAAAATGAATCTTTGTGGATATGGTGATGGTGTGAAGGGTTACCGCTTATATAACCCTATCACACGAAAAATCAACCTTAACTGTAATGTCAAATTTAATTAGGGTTCTTTATTTCGAAAGGATTAGCCAAAGGAACTAGAAAAATCAGAGATTGTTGACATCTAGATTGACAGAGATGAGACACGGACCAATACTAAGACACAGTCAGAGGTACAGGATCAGGTAGAGCAGACATCTGTGCGAAGAAACTCATTTAGAGATCACAGGTTACCGGCGAGGTATAAGGATGATTCAAATGTTCCATTCATACTTATTACGGATGATGATGATCCTTCTACTTTTCAAAAGGCACTTGAAGATGTTGATGTCGAAAAGTGGAAGACAACGATGCAAGACGATGTGGATTTTCTGTACAAGAATCAGACATGAGAGCTAGTGGAGCTTTTAGTGAGCCAAAAAGTGATCGGGTGCAAGTGAATTTTTTAAAAGAAACAAGATAAGTACAATGCTAAATTGGTGACGAAGGGGTATGCTCAGCGGGAAGGTGTAAATTTTAGTGAGATATTCGCGCCAGTTGTGAAGCAAGTATCTATCAGGTTCGTATTAGCTCTAGTTGCCCAATACGACCTCAAGCTAGAACAGATGGATGTAAAAACTGCTTTCCTGTATGGGGAATTGGATGAGTAGATTTACATGTCGCAGCCAGAAGGTTATATAGTACTGTTGGGGTCCCAAAAGTGAGGATCCCCGAAATGATGATTCCGAATGCCAAAACCATCACGCGGTCAGATTTAGGGCCAGTGCATCGAAAATTGCGGCACGAATCACGACACACGCATCAGATTTGCCTCAAGCGTGAAATTGGACCGGTAGTGGACCCCACCGGACACCGTGACCAAAACTGTCCAAAATTGGGAAGATACCTCAATTATGAAGAAATAGGAACAGTGCATCGGCATTCATCGCGAGACGGACCCCGCAAACCCCCCAATTTGCAAAACCCAAGTTTGTAGGACACGAATACGTCCAGCGCGTCCAAAAAATGAATTTAAGGGCGCACTGCGTCCAGCGCATCCAAAAATTCACCCAGCGCATCCAAAAAATCAGTTAATTTCAGGACGCACTGGCAGCTGGCGCGTCCTGCAAACCAACTTCTGGACTCCGATCATTTCGCGACGCGCCGAGCGCATTTAACGACGCGCCGACCCAATTTCTCGACGCGCTACACGTGTCGACCGCCAATTGGGCGACTTTACCTATAAATACCCCGCCCACCACCTCATTTGCATCATTCAGCAAGAGAGAGAGAGGACCTCGTCGCCGGAAAACCTTTGCCCATCGCCGGAATCCTTCTCCGACCGCCGGAACCCCTCGCCGGAAATCGCACCTCCGATCATACCAGGTCTGGAGGAATGACTAAGTCATCTTTTTTCGATGCGCCGGTCTCAGCGCATCATAAAAGTGACCCAGCGCATCAGGAAAATCCCCGGCGGATTACGCAAACCATCAATCGTGGCATTTTAAGGACGCACTGGCCCCAGCGCGTCGCAAAATAGCCCAGCGAATCAGAAAAATACAAGTTTTAAAGTCAAAGCTATTTTATGGACGCACTGGCCCCAGCGCGTCGCAAAATAGCCCAGCGCATCAGGAAATTACAATTTTAGGACGCACTATCCCCAGCGCGTCGCAAAATAGGCCAGCGGATCGAAAAATTAGATTTTAAGGACGCACTGGCTCCAGCGCGTCATAAAATTACCCAGCGCATCATGAAAATCATTTATGGACGCACTAGCCCCAGCGCGTCAATAAAATCAGGCCAGCGGATCGCAAAAATCAGCACTTTGCACATTCATTCCAGCACATTTAAATCCTCATTTTATAACATTTTTAAGCCCCGTTTGAGCCTATTTTGGGTATTTCGAGCGTTTCGGACGCAACGGAGCAGTCAAACGACCCATCCGGGCTACCCAATGAGCAGAACGCAAGCCTTCGGAGTCCAATCCGACCCAACGAGCTGAATGGAACAATTCTCCCGAAAAGAGGCCGCCGGCGCCCAGAATCATACTGATGCATCATCATTACGTGTACTATCATAATATGACCCGAATCCAGGTCTGGACTAAGCAAAGGGGACTATGGTTAACACGATAAACCACACCAGGAGAGTTCTGAACTATCACACACAATCTGTTAAAAACTGATATTCCAAGAACAGTCGATGCCCTACCCATCCAAACGGCATCCGCTGGTTGAGCTGCGCAGGTACACACAACTGTAGAATGGACTTTCCGAGGTCACCTGTCCCTACATTGACAGGCGCGGGCCCAGAGTCGTCCATCTCAGCCATAAACCCTGACAGTCTCAGCCCAGATCTCCGGTCAAAACATGGGACATAGACATCCGACTCGTACAAAGGTGGATCAGTCTATAACAAATACAGGTCTCCGCGACCATACAAATACAGGTCTCCGCGACCACACAAAAACACAGGTCTCCATGACCCTGAACTCTGAAACCATAGTCCCTGCTGACTAGTCTTTTACCTTTTAATCAAGGGTCATCGATCATTCGATGTAATTAAGGGCTCGTGCCAGATCACGGCCTGGAATGTACAAGATCTCAGAATCTCTGGAATAAAATTTGCCTTGCGATACCTCTTCTCTTGTGTATTTTGGTGAATACTTGTGATTGTCTACGAATGTTTCTATATTCAGAACCCCAGATCAGCAAAACACCACATTCCGGAGAACGCTCATTTCTCTAGTTCTAACAAACTGGCGACTCCGCTGGGGATCGAACCGTACCAGAATATCTGGTTATATCTGAATATATGGACACTCTAAGATCAATTGCTCGCAAGCACGAATATACACATAAGAAAGCTACCGCGAGGCGTAATATTTCGGCGCCCTTCGGGCGTCAAACTGGCGACTCTCAACAGGAACGTTCTTCCCTTCATCTTTAAGGTAATAGACATTTAAAGGTTTTCAAAACCCACTAATTCCACAACTACACGTATTTGTCTCCGTCTTGCTTATCTTTGTCGGTTTATGCACTGCGATCGATGGGCTCATACTCCCGACCGCACTTGTGAACTGTTCTAACGATTTTTATGACGCACCAGAACTAGCAAGATACTAGGACAGACAGAAGAAATGGCATGCTCAATGACCAGTTCGTGCACTTTCCTTACCACTGGAGGCTTCAACTTCCCTCGCTCCATCTCAACCATGACGACTGCTTCTAGCTCAGGATGGCAGTTGGTCGAAACGCGCCGACAGAAGAAAGAGCAGAAGAAAGCAGCCAGCTCAGCAGCATACAAGGAAGTGAATGTTGCAAGACCTCGCTCCGCAACCAAGAGACAATGGCAACCAAAACAAGGGCAGAAGATCTCCACCAACTGTCAGGCCGCATCAGACACGTCCTCGGTACTTGCAATGACGATGGAACAGTTTCCGCCATTGTCCAAGACCACCCCTGCCACACATAAATCCACCAAAACCGCGATTGCGAGGAGCTCCCAGCCCATGACAATTCCTGAGCCAAGACAGGGGCAGGTTCAGAAGGCCCGACCAGTGATGATCGCGATGGTTCAGGTAGCAGAGGCAGAAGAAGGATCATATGAAGCAGACGAACTGGCTACAGTCCAAGATCAGATCGACAGATTAGTTCAGGCTAATCGGGAAACGAATGAACGAATGAGAGAGATTCAGGAAGCCTTGACCACTTTAATAGCTCAGAATGCTACTCGAAGCCTAGTACCACCTACGCACCCATTAGTTGAAGAATCTCAAGGGGCAGCAGGAGAGCCAGCTAGTGCTGAGCCACTCACCCAGGCCAGGAGAGTTCCAGCGGAACGAATAATAGTTCCAACTACGCAAATGACGAGAGAGGAACTGTCGCAAACTATTGCGAGTCTCATGCGACAAGAGAAGGAGAAGGAAAGAGGAACCGGGTATAAATATCAGGTTCCATACCCTCTGGAAATAGAAGAAATACCATTTTCGGTCAACTTCAGATGTCCGGATTTCGAAAAGTTTGACGGAAGGGGGTCACCAGAAGAACATATCCCTCGCTTTCTCACAGCATTGGGAAATTGGTCGACCGTACCACAGTACTGTATGCGGTTATTCGGGTCAACGCTGACGGGGAAAGCTTTTCAGTGGTACATGTCACTACCAGCCGGATCAGTGAAGACGTGGGAGCAGATGCGAGATAGTTTTATCTCAAAATTCTTCTCCATAGAAAGAGAAACATCAGTAACAGATCTGGCCCTGATCAGGCAAAGGCAGGGCGAACCCGTGGAGAGATTTATGGACCGATGGGGAACAATAGCGGCTCAGTGTCAAGAGTTACCCAGCGAAAAAGAACAGATAAAAATGTGCATGCGAGCCCTGGACCCAATGATATCCTACGGGTTATCAGGGAACAGTTTTCACTCTTTTCGAGAATTAGCCACCAAAGCACACCTGGTAGAAGAAGCCGCAGCACGGGTAAACCTCAGACCCGAAAGGCAGAAAAGAGAAGGAGTGAGGATTGCCGAGACGCACAGCATAAACAAGGGAAAAAATACGATAGATCGGAAACGGCCCACCGCGGATTCAAAGACAGACACGAAACCAACACCTACCCAAGATAAAGGCAAGAGGCCCTACGCTTCTCAGAGAATAACAATAGCCGAGAGAGAAAGAGCCAACGGCCCGTACACCTTCGACATGGCCGACCTGATCCCCATCATGGAACAATTGGTAGAAGAAAAGGTAATTCGCCTGCCAGAACCGATTCGGCCCCACGAGGTTGGGAAGGTAGATGATCCCCGGTATTGTAAATACCATCGGTGCCTGAGCCACAAGACGGAAGACTGTTTTAGCCTGAAAGGAAGGATACAGGGGTTGATCAACCAAGGGGTAATCAGTATGAAGGCACCAGAAACAACAACGAAGGAAACAGCGGGGGTAGTTTCAGCCTTCCCCTCGGACAAGAGTACCCAATTATACATTCCGTTCCCCGAACCTGAAGAACCCTGGACTTTGGTTAGCAGCCAGAAAAGGCTCGGAAACCGAAGAAGACTCCTCGACCACAAGAAGAAAGGGACAAGAAAGAAGGATAGCCAAGGGAAGAGCCGACTTATAGAGACTCAGGTACATTGCGCGATGGTGTCATTTATAGAACAGCCATCAACAGAAGAGACATTGCAGGCAGATAAAGAAGAAGTCAATGCCGTCATCCTCCGATCCGGAAGACAAATGCCGGAGCGCATTCGGCCAGAACCAATCGATCCAACGCAAGAAGACGAAAGCCCGGATATACCCGTAACAAGGCCCCAGGGGCAGAAGTTGAAAGAGAAAGTTGTCGAAGCCACGACCGGTCGTCCGGAGCCAAGACAAGGGGCAGCGCCCGTAGTGTATGATGTCGTGTCGCACCTGCGAAAGGTCCCGGCCCGCCTGAGCATATACGACGCCTTGTGTCTCTCAAAGGCGTACAGAGAAATGTTGATCAACGCGCTGCTAGACAGCGAAGCCAGAGAAATAATGATGACAGAAATTGAAGCAGAAATGAGCAATCCAGACAAGTTTTGGGGAGGGAATGCGCCAATTCAGCAAGCAATACAGATAGATCATCCCTCTGTAATCACATTCTCTGAAGAAGATCGCACAATTGAAGCAACAGACCACAACCGACCGTTGATGGTCACAGGAACAATTAGAGACACGGAGATCAAGCGATGCATGCTTGACGATGGGTCCGCGGTGAATATTATGTCATTGAAGACACTCCAAAGGTTGGGTTACAGGCCATCAGTCCTGCGTCCCAGCACCATGGTCATTCAAGGGTTCAATCAAGACAGCCAGCGTACCTTAGGGTCGATCACTGTGATGCTAGAAATTGAAAGATTGAAGACGAAAGTAACATGCCAAGTAATCGACGCAGTAACAACGTATAATCTTCTGCTAGGGAGACCGTGCCTCCATCAGAATCGCGTCATCCCCTCAACCTATCATCAGTGCTTTAAATACAACAGAGAGGGAGTTCAGTACAGAGTGGCAGCAGACCCAAAGCTATATACGATCGCAGAATCATTCTTAGCCGATGCTCGGTATTATGACCTGGTCGACGAAGGGGGAGACATGAAGAAGCCCGACGCAATGCGGAAAGGGCAAGGGGCAAAACCGAAAGTCAGCAAGTTCGAACAGAGAAGCAAACCTCAATTCATTACTCAGAAAGAAGCAAGTCAGCCAGCTGAAGGACCTCAAAGGGCTCCCAAAAAATTCTACAGTCCCGAAACACTTGCGACAGCCCGGGCAGTCCGTCCTAGAAATGATCTCGAATCAGCACATGAGTGTGCTCAAATCTAGCTTCAATATGCCAGTGCCAAAAATAGGAAGAGTTAAGCCTTTTCCGAAGGCTCCAAACCAGTTTGTGGTACCGCCAAATGCCAATACAAAGAAAGAAATCAAATTTTATTCAGTGACAGATGAACCTGCACGGTCCAAGGACGAGGTTGAGAAACCACTTCGTTTACCTCAGCCCATAGAAGAAGAGAGATACAGTGAAGCCAGCCGTAACATCATGAAGAGTATGGGCTTCTGCTATTCAGAATCAGCCTCGAATGGTAGAATGTTAGCGCTGTTCGAAGAAAACAACAAAGTCCATCAAGGAAGAGAAGGGTTAGGGGCAAAGACGAAGATCAGACATGTTAATATGGTGACAATCAACACTACGGAAGAGGTACAGCCACAAGAGGTAGCCGACGTTATCCAACCCAGTGCCGCACCTGCACAGATAAAGGACGGGGGGACAGCCCACGATAGATGAGCTTGAAGAAATAAATCTGGGAACCCTAGAAGACCCTAGAAATACGTACCTGAGTAAAAATGTCCCAGAAGAGGAGAAAGAGAAATACATCCGACTGTTGAAAGAAAATAGGGACGTATTCGCTTGGACATACTCAGAAATGCCAGGGCTTAGTCCAACAATCGCGATGCACAAGTTGGGCATCTTGAAAGGGAAGAAAGCGGTCAAACAGCCTCAACGACGATTCCACCCAAACATAGTACCCAAAATCGAAGAAGAAGTCGAAAAGTTGATCCAGGCCGGGTTCATCCGAGAGGTTAAGTACCCACAATGGATCTCAAACATTGTGCCGGTCAAGAAAAAGAATGGTCAAATCCGAATCTGCGTAGACTTTCGGAACCTCAACGAAGCATGCCCTAAGGATGATTTCCCACTACCGATCCCAGAGCTACTGATCGACAGCACGACAGGATACGCAGTGATGTCCTTTATGGACGGTTACTCGGGGTATAATCAGATTCGTATGGCCCCGGAAGATGAGGAATCAACGGCATTCCGTACAACGTTGGGCATATACTGTTACCGCGTGATGCCGTTTGGGTTAAAAAACGCAGGGGCAACGTATCAACGTGCGATGCAAGTGATCTTCCAGGACATGATGCACAAACATGTCGAATGCTATGTAGACGATCTGGTAGTGAGATCAGCCGGGCATGAACAGCATAGGGAGCATCTACGGCAAGTATTCCAAAGACTGAGAAAGAAAAGCCTTCGCATGAACCCATTGAAGTACGCGTTCGGGGTTTCCTCTGGCAAGTTTTGGGGGTTTGTTATCAGACATCGATGAATAGAAATTGACCCAACAAAGATTAAGGCAATTAGGGAGATGCCGCCACCGAAGAATCTCAAAGAGCTGAAAAGTTTCCAAGGCCGAGTCGCGTATCTAAGGAGGTTCATCTCGAACTTGTCCGGTCGTTGTCAACCATTCTCGCGCCTCAACAAGAAGGGAGTACAGTTTAAGTGGGACGATGCTTGCCAGAAAGCGTTCGACTCTCTGAAAGACTTGCTCGACAAATCTCCAGTCCTCGCGGCACCGATTAAAGGGGAACCACTAATCCTCTACATTGCCGTCGGCGAAAATTCACTTGGAGCCCTCTTAGCCCAGAAGAACGAAGAAGGGAAGGAAAGCGCGCTCTACTACCTGAGCCGCACGCTGGTGGGAGCCGAATTTAACTACTCAGCGATCGAGAAGATCTGTTTGGCGCTGAGCTTTGCCGTTAAAAAGCTCAGGCATTACTGTCTCTCTCACCAGATAACATTAATATCCAAGGCGGATCCCCTCAAATTTCTCATGAACAGACCTATGTTGTCCGGACGACTGGCCAAGTGGGCCCTTCTCTTGTCAGAATTCGACTTGACATACATGCCGGCCCGAGCCGTCAAAGGGCAAGCTATCGCAGACTTCCTTGCCGCACATCCAGTACCAAGCGGTGAAGAAATAGAGTACGACCTCCCAGACGAGCAAGTCATGGCGATTAATGAAGCACGCCATTGGGAGATGTATTTCGACGGCGCGGCCAGAGCGGTAGGATCAGGGGCAGGAATTATATTCATCAGTCCGCAAGGGGACCTGCTACCCTATTTATTCACATTAGTCCCGGCATGCACCAACAACGAAGCTGAGTACCAGGCTCTTATTATTGGGTTACAGTTGGCCCTAGAAATGCAAGTCAAGGAAATACGTATCTACGGTGACTCTAGGCTTGTCATCGGACAATTGACGACAGAGTACGAAGTCCGTAAACCCGAATTATCACCCTATTGCCACCAAGCGCAGTCCCTGTTTGAGCAGTTTCGGAACAGCAGAATCTCACATATACCAAGGCAGGAGAATATACAAGCTGATGCACTCGCCAGTTTAGCCGCCGCTTTAGCTAACCTTGGGGGCAGCCCACTTCAGGTTACGATTGAAGAAAGAAGAATCCTGCCAACGACTGCGCTGCGCAACGGAGAATTGAGCACCAATCCCATTTGCTGCTTCGAAATCACAGAGGAAGATGATTGGAGAAAATCATTCATTGACTATCTGAAGTACGGATTTCTACCAGAAGAGCCCAAGATGCGCACACAAATCAGAAAGCGTGCCAGTTCATTCGTGCTCCAAAATGACGTACTTTACAAGCGATCCTACGAGGGGATATTGCTGCGGTGCCTAAACCAGGATGAAGCACGTAGCACATTGAGAGAAGCTCATGGAGGAGAATGCGGTGCTCACCAGGGAGGGAAAAATTTATACCACCGTGTACGACACATGGGTTACTACTGGCCGACAATGACGAAGGACGCGATAGAATACGTAAAGAAATGTCACCAGTGTCAGATCCATGCCGATATCATACATTCGCCACCGGAAGAGTTGCATCAGTCAGTGATGTCCTGGCCTTTTGCGGCCTGGGGCATGGACGTGATCGGACCGATCAGTCCGCCATCCTCCTAGGGACATCAGTACATCCTCGCAGCAACCGACTATTTTTCCAAATGGGCCGAAGCAGTTGCCCTGAGAAATGTGAAAGCCAAACATGTCGAAGGTTTCATCCGTCACGCCATATTATACCGACATGGTATCCCCGAGAGAATCACCACGGACAACGGGACACCCTTCAAGAATGCTGCCATCGATAAACTGTGCGCAAAATTCAAAATCAAGCATTGCCACTCATCACCCTATTATCCTCCTGCGAATGGACTAGCCGAAGCATTCAACAAAACTATTGTGAAAATCCTGAAAAAGACAGTGGCAGAAAATAAGAAGGACTGGGACAGACGGTTGCCCGAAGCACTGTGGGCTTATCGAACTACGCACCGCACGGCCACCCGGGCTACGCCCTACTCACTGGTATACGGTACAGAAGCTGTGGTCCCGATGGAAATACAAGTTGAGTCGCTACGGGTCGCTCTCCGACACTCCCTGACAACCGAGCATAATGTCAAGAGCCGGATGGTCGAACTTGATAATCTGGACGAAAAGAGGCTCGCTGCCCAGCAGAGGCTCGAGATATATCAAAAGCAAATTTCCGCCGCGTACGATAAGCGCGTCAGGGGCAGATCGTTCAAAAAGGGCGATCTTGTGTTAATGATGAAGCGTCTAGCACCGCTCCAAGGATCGAAGAGCAAGTTCGACCCAAAGTGGGATCCCGTCTGCATTATCGACGAAGTGTATTCCAACGGAGCCTATCGGGTAATAGATTGCAAAGGACAGGGTGTCAGTTCGCTGGTGAATGGCCGATTCCTGAAAAGATATTACACCTGACATAAACTTATCATTACAAAATTGTAAATGCCCCACTAGAGGGAGTGTAATAGAGTAGATGCCAAAAGAAAGGATACCATACAATGACTAGACCCAAAATACTAATCATCCGCTTTATGCTTGCACAGGTATTGGAAGGGTCACCAAGGCTCGAGGCACGTCAAGCAGGACACCACGCCTTTTCGAGATTATTAAAATCAAGATAAGCCCTAAGCCAAGGCTCGGCTACATCCTCGTACACATGCTTAGGTTTAAGTCCTGACAGGGGGACGTTCCTTTTTAAATAGCACAATCTATTTTGCATTCAAACTCAAGAGGAACGACAAGCAGGCTAAGAAGCACAATATGAACTCATCATCACAATAGCATACATAATGATACAACACTCATTACAACGTGTTTTAAAACTACAAAAGAATCATTATCATTACAGCCTAACCATCTAAAGTTCTCAAGCACTGCTCTAATAGGTTAACTGCGGACCCCGCGATTGCCTTCTGTCTTGCCTCAGCCTCGGCCAGGACTTGAACAGGGTCGGGAGTGTTTTGAAGAGACCGCTGCAGCTCTGTGATCCGTGCCCT
The DNA here is from genome assembly GCA_003013855.2 of Liriodendron chinense. Lineage (NCBI taxonomy): Eukaryota > Viridiplantae > Streptophyta > Magnoliopsida > Magnoliales > Magnoliaceae > Liriodendron > Liriodendron chinense. The sequence continues at coordinate 2,538,483 of PVNU02000637.1, read as the reverse complement.
CACAGCGTCACACTCCGTCTTGCGTTGGTCGATGGAAGACTGCAGGGTTGCTTTCTGACCACCAAGTTTCGAAAGTTTGAAATGGACGACAGAATGTTCGGCACGTAGTCGGGCCATCTCATCCTCAATCTCTGCGAGACGCCTGGTGACCTCTTGGTGCTCAGTATCTACAGCCTGCCAATCCCTCTGCACTGCGGCCACATCTGCCTCGTGCAACTCTAGTTCCGGAAGAAGGGACCGCAACTGACCGCGTTTTTCTTCAATAGAGGGGTCAGTCCTAAAGTGCCTTGCATCGTTCACTTGAGCCACACCGTCTTTGAATTGTGACACATGGCTGACTATCGAAGAGATGTCGACTCCAAGCCACGTAGCAGTGAGTTCCAGCGCCTGCAGCGCCTCATCCAAGATAGACCCTTCGTCTCCTTTCCTAAGCGAATCGACGATGTCGGACAGTAAACTCTTCAGAAGGTTCGCCTTGGTCCTTGATAAGCCTCGGAGAGACGAGAGGAATGCCTCGGGCAGGACTATAGGAGCCGGGACGCTGGCAGGGGTAGTGGCTGGTAAAAGAAACGGTAAACGTTAGAACACTGGAGAGAGAAGAGAAGCGAACAAACGATGAAGGAAAGTATTATACCAGTAGGGATTTCATCACCCGGTGCACTGGTTGAGGCAACAGGTCTCGACGAGCTGGGGGCATATCCAACTACGACTTCGGCTGCCGGCTCAGGCATTTCAGGGGAAGAAAAAACGATGACCTCAGAGGCAGAGATAGCCCAGGTTGGTTCAGCGGCCAGGGGCACTTCGGCGATAGGCTCTGGAACGCTAGTGACCTCTGCAAGCATGATTCCTCGGGGGGGGGGGGGGGGGGGGGGGCTCTTCTATTGAAACAACAGGTCTCGCCTCAGGAGCGGGACCAGGGTTCACTGCTGCTTCGATATTGACAGGAACGGTAAGGAAGGGGTCTTCAGCTCGCGGCTCACCATCGACGTCCATAGGGACGGGTTCTATGTCTACCTCAGGAACAGATCGCTCATACACTGGCTCGCTACCCTCACCTCCCTCCACATGATGATCTCTGTTGAGACCTGCCTGCGAACTCATCTCCCCTTCCTCCCTTGGACCGCTTGCATCATCGGTCGGGACGCTGCCGGCAGCCCCGGGGGGTTGGCTCCGCGCCTTCTCAGCTTTATACAACTTCAGCAGGTCCTTTATTTTCTTACCGCCGTCAGAAACAGAGACGCGATGAGCAGTCTTTATGCGGGGCCCAGAACGTTCGGGAGATAGTTCGAAATCACCATCCTCGGGCGCAGAACGTCTGGACAGGCTCGTCCGACTTGCCGGACTTTGGCCGCGACCTCCCTGACCCCCGGAGGGCGGGGTGCCTGCTGCCATAACACCTCCCTCGCCACCGCCTGCTCCATCATCACCACCATCATCCCCTTCGTCGCCATCACCCGCCTCTTCCTCATCACTGGCATTCCCCGCTGCAGCAGCTTCACCACCATCATCATCGCCAATGTCATAACGCCCCCTCTGCCCCTCTGCCATAGGACCGACAAGTGGGGAATCCGGGTTCCCTTGCAGCGTAACCCTCTGGCCATGAGCGACCCACCCCTCGAGTGTATGCTCGGGCTTCTCATGATCTATTATGACGTTCAATGAGGTCATGAACTTCTGCACGCCAGGGGTAGCCAGTTGGCGAAGCGGCTCTGCTACGTACCTTAAGCCGTCGGCAGGAGTGGGATTAACAATCGGAGGAGAGACGAAGACGGGATCTGTCACGTGTCGGTTATTGCGAACCAAGGAATATTGGTGGGCCCACCACCGCATCCATCCATACGTAGCGCCGGGGACATACTCCGTCCCGGGAACGATGAAAGAACAACCTGACCTGGTAAGCAGAAGCTGTCGCCATATCCACTTCCAATGGATCGGCCCTGTGCCGTATGCCCGCTGCTCCCTTGTCACCGGTTCGATCAATTCCGGTACCCCTTGATCATAACCGAACTGCCTGGCGAATCGGTTCGGGTAGTATGGTTCTCTCCAAAATTCAGCGCCCTCTCTTAAAGGCAACGAGCTCGGGCGAATGGACACCAAGAACGAGCGGTGATAAGAGCTGAGGCTCTCGTCGTCATCAAGCAGGTCTGGATCCTCGCTGTTAGTCCCCGAGAAGAGGAAGAAGTCGACGTCATCATGGCGAGCTATCTTCGTCTCGATAGTCGCCGGATTTCCGCTGATCATCTTCCGTTTCTGAAAAGTATGTAGCGGAACAGATCCCCTCTGGATGAAGTCCTTGAGCTCCATGCCATATACCCACGGGAAGTAGACCCCAAGCCATCCCGAGAAGAAATGCCACCCACAATAAGCAGAATTCAATCCGAAGGAGGCCGAACCTTTATTGCTAATGACACCGCCGAAAGCCCGATATATGGAACACAATACTACTGGGGCCAATGCGTAGCGATGGCCGTCGGCCAAACTCCCCGCCACGGCGAAACAGGAGACTCGCACACTGTCCGCCTGCTTAGAGCTCGGGAGGGCCACACAACACAGCCAATAGGCCAAGAACCCGGCAAGTTCGCAGGTAGGGGATAGCTTATTCGGCCGCGGAAATTTCTTCTTCATCTTGGCCTCCAAGACTAGTTTATCCTTGCGACCTTCATCGCACAATCCATAATCTAAGCTGAGACAGGAAGAAAACCATCAGCGGAAGAAAAAAAAAGAAGAATGAAACAGTACGCGAACAGTGCAAGACAAGAGAAGAAACTCACTTCAGGCCGTGGCTAAAGTACACTAGCCAGTCTTCGAAAGGCACTTTATCTCTGGAGGTTAGAAATTGCGGCAACTCCGCGAACAATTCGTAGCAGGCTGCAGAATAAAAGCCTTCATCAACACCCTTCTTCTTCTTGGACAGCTCCTCATCACTAGGAGTCCATTCATCATAGATTCTGCCGCGAATAGGGAGACCTGCTATCCGATACAGATCCCAGAGGGAGATGCTCATTTCTCCGCAAGGCAGATGAAATGAGTTGGTGACAGAACTCCAATGGTTCAGGAACCCCTTATAAATGCAAGGTTCTCGATGGAAGTAGCTCGATGTCGCTTGAATGGCCCGAAGGAGACCTACTTGCTTCAAGGTCTCTTCATGCCGCTCGACTATCCGATTGGCCCAAGCTTCATAACCGGGATGAGGGCTCAAATGTCCTCGGGTCCTGAAACCCCCGGTAGGCCAAATTTCTGCATCAGACAGAGGACGAAACCTTTGGCGCAGGGTCTCGTAATAATGAGTCGGAAAGGGCAGATGAGGGTCATGGTTCGGTTCCAGAAATATCATGTCCTTCTCCTCGAGGACAGACTGCTGCGTGCCGTTCTTGGATATGGCACAGTTGACGAACGTCTCTGGAATGGACGTCCAGGAGTCGACGCTATAGAAAGAATTTGCGCGACGTATATCGGAGGGCTTGATGCTTGGTAGAGAGCGATATCTCTGGAAGCTTTTAGGAAAACGGATGAACTGCTTCGTATAAGGGTTGCGGATTACGAGGGATATGATACTGGCAGCTTCACAGAAGACCAGACAACCCTCATTTTGTCAGACTTCGACTTAGTCTGGTTCTCTATGTAGATCTGCTTGGCGCTCTTCCCAGTCGTCTTTGGACGACCGCGCTTGGTAGACTGAGCAGGCTCGATTGGGCTCGCTTCGCCCTCTTCGGACCCGACAACCTCATCAGTCCGAAAACCTTGTAAGGGAGCGTACCACGCATCCCATTCCTCCTGGGTACCCTCATCAGGAGGGGGCGGTAAGACCTTGTCGCAAAGTATCTTTCGCTGGACATTCTTCGGAAGGGTCAGAATACGCTCGTAGAAATTGAATGTCTCAGGCGGGAGAAACCACTGTGGGTTCTCAGCGGACGGTCTGGAAGTCTGCTTGATGGCGGCCCGCTTGCGCTTGGATGGAGTTTGAGACGGACCCGAAGGACCGGCTTGCGAAGGGTCGCTGGCCATTATAATCTGCAATGGCGTAGAAAGGGGGCTTAAGTACAGAGCATGTGAAAATATCCTCATAAAGACAATTAAGCATTCACGAAATCCAAAAGCATAAAAAGCAACAAGTGAACGAAGAATATGCACCGATCCAGGCCAATGCGCAACATCACCAACCAATGAAAATGAAATGAAATGACAGCACCAACATCATCACAAACGCACAAGCTTTCAAAAGACAGAAATAAGGTGGAAAAGTATAATTAACATTCATTAAACCACGAGGGCCATGCCAAGGCCCAAACCATTCAAAGTCAATTGTTTTAAAAGATAAAAAGCTGACAGTCAATATCAAATGACCCAAAATTGTGGGGACCCCCTCCCCAAAGCCAGAAAACGAAGATTTCAGTCTTGCACCAGAGGAAGAACTCGAGCCCTCAGCTCATCGACCCTCGCTTGAATCTGGGCCTCCTTGTAGACCAAGTCCACCAAGATGGAGATGCATTGTTGCACAAGGTCGAAGTTCAAGTGCTCAGCATCGGCGTAGTTCCTTATCGCAGACAAGTCAATCGCCAAGTCATCGTGCTCCCGGAGAGCCGCCCTGACCATCCTCCAAATGCCGGCACGACGATCCGGGTATTCGGCCTCCGCCAAGGGAATAAGCCAAGCCAGGAACCTCCTACTCTCCCTCTTCTCGTCCTTTAGGAAGTGGAGACGTTTCGAGAGGGACAGAAAGGAAGCAGCCAGAGAAGGCTCCGCCGCCTCCAGAACCGCCAATTCCTCCAGGAGGGAAGAATCGCCCATGTAGCCAGATATAGCCTCCTTGCGCTCATCAGAGATGCCCGCCATCGCCGAGATATTCTGCATAGCCCGGAGGATCGGGCGGGATTCAGCGCCAAGGCGAGTGGAGGCTTCAGCCACCTCATCGCATTGATTAGCAAGAGATGACCAAGCCTCGGGTTGGTCTAGATCGTTTAAGAGCCGCCCCATGCAGTCACGAGCCGCGCGAAGGGAAGCACGGGTTATGACCATTGTCTGCTAAAGAACAAGACAGATGAACCCGTAAGGCAGTCCGACAGAAGAAAAATGCACCAAACCGCTCACGCAAAGCCAGAAAAGCCGAGAAACAACATGCAAAGGTATGCTCGAAACAACACTTTAAAATCATCATTAGAATTGTCCATTAAACTAAAGCAGCTAGGGAGTCTCCCAAGTGTGTGAGACCCTACGCCTCCATAAGACGACTGGCACGCATGCGCGAACACGAAACAGAGGCATGGGGGTTCACACCCTTTGGAGACACGACGGACCGCCGGTGCGAAACCCGCAGAAACCGCAGACTCCACCGAGGCCCACGGGTTAGGTGCGCGAGGTTTCACATACCCTGTTGATACTCAAAGCAGATCTGGTTTAATAAGAGGGTGCATGAGACCCCACGCACCCGGAACAAATCCCAAATATCGTGAGCAACGGTCAAATGAACCCGCAAGTGAGTCTGTTAAGCCACGATAAGCGCACCAAGATAGGACACCAGAATTGGACAACTTCTCCAACTCAGAGATCAGCGCCTATTGGCCTTAACACACCTTGCGATCGGGCCAATTGATCAAGTCCGAAAATGTGTGTGGGAGCCGGTTTACGTAACAGATTTAGTAAATTTCACTAAGTCCCAAAGTCGCACGCACAGAGCCCAGCGCGTCGAGAAAATCAGGCAAATTCACAAATTCGAAGGACATAACGCGCCGGGCCCAGCGCGTCCAAGAAATGGTAAATTCACCTTAGCGCGTCAATTAAAAAAAGCTTTCCCAGGCACGTGGGTACGCGCTGGGACCAGCGCATCGAATAATTCACAAGTACAACCGCGCTGAGCTCAGCGCGTCATGAATAGGGGTTTCTACAGGCACGAGAGGACGCGCTGACCCTAGCGCGTCGATTAAATAGATGATTTCAAGTAAAAACAAAGCGCGGGCTCCAGCACGTCCAGTTATTGTATGCGCTACCTATGGCGCGTTAAGAAAATCGTAAGAAAAACGAAGTCCAAAAATGTTGGCCGCGCTATGCGCAGCGCGTCGATAAAATACGGAAGTTCGAATAAATCGACGCGCTACCTAATATTTCGATGCGCCGGCGATAATAAATTGATGCGCTGGAGAAAAAATCGATGCGCTGGCCAAGAGCTCTGGTCGTCGGAAATGAACAGTGAAATGATGAAATGACCAGGGATCCCCTATTTATAGTGGGACCCGAAAAATCCGATGCGTCGCAATAGATCGTCGCTCGTCCATCCCAACGCATCGGAGGGGCATCTGTTGGGGTCCCAAAAGTGAGGATCCCCGAAATGATGATTCCGAATGCCAAAACCATCACGCGGTCAGATTTAGGGCCAGTGCATCGAAAATTGCGGCACGAATCACGACACACGCATCAGATTTGCCTCAAGCGTGAAATTGGACCGGTAGTGGACCCCACCGGACACCGTGACCAAAACTGTCCAAAATTGGGAAGATACCTCAATTATGAAGAAATAGGAACAGTGCATCGGCATTCATCGCGAGACGGACCCCGCAAACCCCCCAATTTGCAAAACCCAAGTTTGTAGGACACGAATACGTCCAGCGCGTCCAAAAATGAATTTAAGGGCGCACTGCGTCCAGCGTATCCAAAAAAATGAATTTAAGGGCGCACTGCGTCCAGCGTATCAAAAAAAATGAATTTAAGGGCGCACTGCGTCCAGCGCATCCAAAAAATAAATTTAAAAATAAATTTAAGGGCGCACTGCGTCCAGCGCATCCAAAAAATGAATTTAAGGGCGCACTGCGTCCAGCGCATCCAAAAATTCACCCAGCGTTTCCAAAAAATCAGTTAATTTCAGGACGCACTGGCAGCTGGCGCGTCCTGCAAACCAACTTCTGGACTCCGATCATTTCGCGACGCGCCGAGCGCATTTAACGACGCGCCGACCCAATTTCTCGACGCGCTACACGTGTCGACCGCCTATTGGGCGACTTTACCTATAAATACCCCGCCCACCACCTCATTTGCATCATTCAGCAAGAGAGAGAGAGGACCTCGTCACCGGAAAACCTTTGCCCATCGCCGGAATCCTTCTCCGACCGCCGGAACCCCTCGCCGGAAATTGCACCTCCGATCATACCAGGTCTGGAGGAATGACTAAGTCATCTTTTTTCGATGCGCCGGTCCCAGCGCATCATAAAAGTGACCCAGCGCATCAGGAAAATCCCCGGCGGATTACGCAAACCATCAATCGTGGCATTTTAAGGACGCACTGGCCCCAGCGCGTCGCAAAATAGCCCAGCGGATCAGAAAAATACAAGTTTTCGAGTCAAAGCTATTTTATGGACGCACTGGCCCCAGCGCGTCGCAAAATAGCCCAGCGCATCAGGAAATTACAATTTTAGGACGCACTATCCCCAGCGCGTCGCAAAATAGGCCAGCGGATCGAAAAATTAGATTTTAAGGACGCACTGGCTCCAGCGCGTCATAAAATTACCCAGCGCATCATGAAAATCATTTATGGACGCACTGGCCCCAGCGCATCAATAAAATCAGGCCAGCGGATCGCAAAAATCAGCACTTTGTACATTCATTCCAGCACCTTTAAATCCTCATTTTATAACATTTTTAAGCCCCGTTTGAGCCTATTTTGGGTATTTCGAGCGTTCCGGACGCAACGAAGCAGTCAAACGACCCATCCGGGCTACCCAATGAGCAGAACGCAAGCCTTCGAGTCCGATCCGACCCAACGAGCTGAATGGAACAATTCTCCCGAAAAGAGGCCGCCGGCGCCCAGAATCATACTGATGCATCATCATTACGTGTACTATCATAATATGACCCGAATCCAGGTCTGTACTAAGCAAAGGGGACTATGGTTAACACGATAAACCACACCAGGAGAGTTCTGAACTATCACACACAATCTGTTAAAAACTGATATTCCAAGAACAGTCGATGCCCTACCCATCCAAACGGCATCCACTGGTTGAGCTGCGCAGGTACACACAACTGTAGAATGGACTTCCCGAGGTCACCTGTCCCTACATTGACAGGCGCGGGCCCAGAGTCGTCCATCTCAGCCATAAACCCTGACAGTCTCAGCCCAGATCTCCGGTCAAAACATGGGACATAGACATCCGACTCGTACAAAGGTGGATCAGTCTATAACAAATACAGGTCTCCGCGACCATACAAATACAGGTCTCCGCGACCATACAAACACAGGTCTCCGCGACCATACAAATACAGGTCTCCGCGACCACACAAAAACACAGGTCTCCATGACCCTGAACTCTGAAACCATAGTCCCTGCTGACTAGTCTTTTGCCTTTTAATCAAGGGTCATCGATCATTCGATGTAATTAAGGGCTCGTGCCAGATCACGGCCTGGAATGTACAAGATCTCAGAATCTCTGGAATAAAATTCGCCTTGCGATACCTCTTCTCTTGTGTATTTTGGTGAATGCTTTTGATTGTCTACGAATGTTTCTATATTCAGAACCCCAGATCAGCAAAACACCACATTCCAGAGGATGTTCATTTCTCTAGTTCTAACAAGTACAAGGGGCAGAGAACAAAGTTTGCAAGTTGATGAGGTCATTATACGTCCTCAAACAATCACTTAGGCAGTGGTACAAGAAATTAGATTCCTTTATGATGAGTCAGAACTTTTCCAGGAGCAAGTATGATCACTGTGTCTCTTTCAAGACATTGAGTGATGGAAAGTTTCTCATTCTGGTGTTATACGTCGATAACATGCTATTGCCACATGTCTGACATCGATGTGTTGAAGACTCAGCTTTCAGTGTAACACCCCGTACTTTTCTGTACTCGGGTGTTACCGTGAGAATCCAAAGTATATGTGTATGTGTAATGCCCTTCCGTGACTCTTTCGTCAATGTGTGTGCGACTCCTGGTGTCCCGAACTGGCAGTACGTAGTTTGCACCCAAATGACCGAAGTCCTGAGATCCCGAAACCTCTGTCATATTGACCGCGCTGTCCTCGTGATTGCAACGGCGAAAACAGTGCGTCGATCTGATACCCGAGCGCAAAGATATGGACATTTAATCAAAACACCCAAAAAAATGTGGTTGTGCACACTCATGTGGGGCCACCCAATGTGGGGCCCACTACACGGTCTCCTAGGCAATCATCTCATTGTAATAATTACAAAAAAATAAATACATAAATAAAAAGTAATAATATATAATAATAATGAAAAGAAATAAATAAATAAAACAAATTAATAAAATAAATAATAATAATAAAAAAAGTGTAATGATGGAGTGTCATGATGACACCCCATTCCTCTCCCATGCCCCCCACGTCCTCTACCATCCCTTCACTTAAAATAATAATAATAATAATAATATATAAAAAAAAAAAAGAGATTATAAGAGAGATGGATGGAATGGGTGGAACGATCTCTCCCCCTTCATCCTTCATTTCTTCTTCATTTATGTGCCATCCATGCCCTTCCTAAGTGTGTGTGTATGAGAGAGAGAGAGGAGTGGGCCATCTTCATCAACCTCCCCTCCATCTCAACCATTCATTCACTTCAACCATCAATATCAACCATTGAGCGAGGAGATCGAAGTAGGTACACCCCTCCACCTTTCATTCCCTTTGATTTCTTCATTTTCCTTATTGGTGATGAATCAAGGTGAACCATAGATGTGGGCCCCGCTTTGAGGAAACGTAGGGCATCTAGAACTCCTTGTCATTTAATGGCATGGATGGAGAAAGAGAGAGAAAGAGAGAGAGAGAGAGAGAGAGAGAGAGACACGCTGGAAACCGCGTCCGTCCGGACGCTGTCCGTTTGGGGGCCCCACTTGTGAGCCCCACCTTGATGTATGTGACTAATCCATGCCATCCATCTGTTTTTCCAGGACATTTTAGGCCCTGGCCACAAAAATGATTAAGATCTAAATCTCAAGTGGGCCATACTAAAGAAAATAATGGAGACAGTTGAAACCTTCTGAGGCCACTGTGATGTGTGTATGCTATGAAACCTGTCCAAATTTGTACTCACTGGGCCCACTATAAGATGGCTAACCCGGTGGATGGTCTGGATTTATCGCATGGACCCCACTCCCCTGTTTATAAAAAAAAATATATATATATAAAAGAAAAAGAAGGAAAGAAAGGACGGGAAGTTTGCTTCCAGCGTGCGTTAAAGGCGGTTTTTGGGCTCGAAAATGGCCCCACGTGTGGGAACCACTATGTTATATCCACGCCGTCCATCTGTCTCTCCACATCATTTTAGGCAAAGGGCTGAAAAATGAAGAAGATCCAGATCTCTAGTGGGCCGTGCCGGAAGAAACAATACAGACCGTTGAAACCTTTCCAAGGCCCACTATCATGTTTCTGAATAACAAAACATACCCAAATCAGGGCTTGTTAGGCCCACATTAATCTGGACCATCAGATGGACGAATTGGATTTCCCATGTGGACACCACCGTGTAAGGGAAAACAAAAAAAGAAGAAAGAAAAGAAAAGAAAAGAAAAAAAAGGGTAACTGGACAGTCCCCAGCTACGTGTGGGCGGAAGCCCCTTTGAGCGGGCCCCACTCTGGGACCCCATCATGATCTATCGGTTTTATCCAAACCGTTCATCTGCTTTGCCAGATCATTTTAGGACATGGGCCCAAGTATGAGGCATATCCAAGTCTTAGGTGGGCCACACCACAGAAAACAGTGGGGATAGTGATGTCCACCATTGAAACATTCATAGGGCCCAGCTTATAGGGTCCACCTTGATGTATATAGTTTATCTACGTGGTTCACCTATTTTGGCACCTCATTGTAGGGCTAATAGTTCTTGATAATGTGGCCCAACTAGATGGGACCCACCTCTAATATATGTTTCATGCACATTCCCATTTTTATTTCAAAAATCTACGTTGGATTTTAGTATTTTAGGCCATGTTTGGCTGTCCGTGGTGGGCCCCACGTGGGAGCAATGTAGGAACCACCATTTGGACCTTGAATAATGTCTGTGTGACTACAACAATGACATTTTACCTGGGCCAAAGCGGACCCCACATGATCAGAAATTAAGTTTCAAAATCGGGTCGGGCAAAGTTGTGCAGGAATTTCTGTGCAGAAATTCCAAGTGCTCATGTTTGGCCCCGCACCAAAAAATATTTATACATATTCAGCAGGCCCTACCTTATGGGTTTTAGAGACCATGCATCGGTCTACCAGGGGGACTTGACAACACACCAAAAGGTGATCCCGTTTGATGGTGGGACTTGTCCAAAGTTGGGCCAAAATCATTTCTGCACTACCATTTCCGCACAACTCCAAGTACCCATGTTTGGGCCTTTGTTAAAAATTGCACACATGCAAACAAAGAGATCTGTTTTATGAGTTTTATAGACCATACATTGGTCTATGTAGTGGTCATTTTATTTCTCTAGAAGATGACCCCTTGTGATCACAAATTGGACCCAAACTTGGCCAAAAACCATTTATGCATGTAAAGTCGGTTTAATTAAAAATCTACGTGGAGTCATATCTATGGAATCCACCACCTTCCTAAAGTATTAAATAAGTCATTTAAACCCTAAAACTTGAATTTAGAGCCACCACCATCGGGTTGATCTTAACCGTATAAATTATGGATATGACAATCTAACCGCATAAATGGTCTAAAATATGGTAGGGTCGAATTCTAGCAAGCGTGTACATGTTTCAAGCAACTTTAGAAGACGCTTCGATTCTTAAGGTGATGATTCCTCCCCTTGAGCTTTCCACCTTCATGTTAATTAAGTAATAGATTTACTCATATATGACTGAAAATTTTACTGTCTCATTATTACCTCTGTTGTTTGATTTTGTCATAAATTATATGTTTAATCTTGTTATACATGAATTTCTTTATAACTGTGAATTATTTACGAATTTTGGAATTGTCATTTTCATTCCTCATGTTTGGAATATGAAAGTGGAATGTGAATTTGAATGGTTGCGATCACCTATATTTGATGGGACCTTAAACTGGTGGCCTTTGGAAGCGATTTATTGAAAAGATTCCTGATGGTGTCCTTAGATGGAATTGTTGGACTAAATGTTAATTGAGATGAGATCTTGATTATACCCCTAGATGGACCAGTATGGAAATATTTTTGATGATGTCTTTATATGGACTCGTTGGACTGAATGTCCTATTGAGATAAGTTGTTGGGATTCCCGATGGACTTGATGGACCAATGGTCCTATGAGATAAATTATTGATTATGTCCCTTGTTGGACTCGTGTGGAAATATTTTGGAGAATTATTGTGATGAAAGGCCACTAGTTGTAAGGGAATGTCATAATTGGTTTGGTTGTAAATTGGAATAATAATGGTTGGTTTAATCATGCATATCATGGCACAGACGGGACGTGTGGTGACGAGCCATATTACCGTCGGGTGGTCAGGTTGCTGAGAGCACGTACCCTCGAGGTATTTTCGCTGGCTCTAGACCACCATAGAGTGTGTCATTCACTGAGAGCACGTACCTTTGGTATTTTCGCTGGTGATGACCACTCGTGATATTGTGGGGCTGATGTGTGTCCTTAGTGACTTCCAGACCACTGGGTGAGGCCGATGTGTGTCCTTAGTGACTTCCGGATCACCAATTGGTGGATTTGCATTGTGGGGCTGATGTGTGTCCTTAGGGACTTCCAGACCACATTTTCCAGCTGGATGTGCATCCCCAGGCTGAGGGACATGTGCATGCATTCATGCATTTAAGAAAGATTGCATTATGGATGTTTTGTACATTTTTTTATTATTATTCTTGATTAATGTGTTAGTGTGTAATCTTGAGGGGACCTCACACTGAGCTGGCCACTCATGCTGTTATATTTCAACTGTATAGTTGGTGCAGGTAATTTGAATAATGTACAGGTTATACTGGAATGGAGCAGAATGCTCAGGTTATGCTGATGTCATGGATCGAAGATCCGTGTTTCATGGTTGCTGCTTTAAATTTTGTATATAATTGTAATTGTTTATTAGTGTATTCTGAATTAAATTTGAGATATTCGGTTTGTATAAGCCTTATGGGCAACACTCTGCGATATTTGTTGTATCTTTCCTATATGCATGGTTTGTTTTCTTCCGCGGTGAATACCCTTCTTGGAATGACAGTTGAAAATGGACTGAAATGTGGGTTTCTTCATAGGCTAACGCCCGGGTTTTTGATACACGAGTCTAGAACTCGGGTCGCGAAAATTCGGGGCGTTACATTCAGAAACATTTAAGATAAAAGATCTAGGGGCTGCAAAGAGGGTTCTCGGCATTGATATACATGGAGACAGGAAGAAGTGCAGGCTTGGACTATCTTAGGATGAATCCTTAGGGAAAGTATTGGTAAAGTTTGTGATGGATAAATTCAAATTGGTTAGCGTTCCCCACGTGGTTTACTTCAAGCTTTCTTCAAAGCAGTGTCCTAAGATAGATGAAGAAAAGGAGGTTATGTCTTGTATGCCTTATTCAAGTGCAATTAGTAACTTAATGTATGCTATGGTCTATATAAGATGAGATATTTCATAGCCTATGAGTGTTGTGAGCAGATTTATGGTAAACCCCGACGAACAACATTGGGAGGCAGTGAAATGACTACTTCGGTATATCCGTGGTACGCATGACTAAGTTTTAACATTTAAGAGGTTTAAGGATAAGTTGATTGGGTATATGGATTCAAATTATGTGGGCGGTGTGGATTGTAGGAGATCAACTTCAGGGTACTCGTTTGTACTTGTGAGTGAAGCAATTAGTGAGATGTCTAAGCTTTAGTCGGTGGTCGCTCTTTCTACTACTGAAACCGAGTATATGGCGGTGACAGAGGCATTCAAGGATGTTGTTTGGTTGAGGGGCATGATAAACCAGTTGGGGCTTCAACAGGAGGCTATGCCGGTTAATTGTGATAACTCTAGTGTTATAAATTTGTCTAATAATTCTATTTATCACTCTCGCACTAAACACATTGATGTGCATCATTATTTTATCCGACAGGTGCTTGAGGAAGGAGATGTGACTCTGGACAAGATTCACACCAGCGTGAATCCAACACACATGCTCACCAAGGTAATTCCTGTAGAGAGTTCAAGTTCTGCACAACTTCTCTAGAATTAGAAAAGACAGAATGAAGACACAGTGTGTATGAGAAGTGGTGGAGCTGTGATTGAAGATAAGATGATGATAGAAGCAATGATGAATATTGGATTGAAACCTCGGTGGAGATTGTTAGTGGATCCTTCAATTTATTGCTGTTGAGGGAGCTCGAGCGACTGGCTAATGGGTTGGGTGCCCAACCCTGCCCGATGAAATTCTAAATTTTCGATCCAAACTCTCTCGGCTGGGCGTTTTGGGGCACCTTTATGCATGTGTTGGCAGATTTGTACGGACTTGCACGTCATTAATGGTAGTCTTAGAGATGACCCGGTCTAGTGACTATGCAACACATACATAAAGGTGGGCCCATCAGGGCGGCGCACCTCATTACTGGTAGTCTTAGAGATGACCCGGTCTGGTACTCACTGGACCCAACAACTTTCAAACGAAGATGCTTTGTGTGGGGTTCATCCCAGACAGCAACAAGTAGCTCAGTCAAATCTCCTACCATCTCCAGGCAACAAGCTTTATTTCATTGAGCGAAGATTCCCCAGCGACTGTGATGGAAAGCTCGAATGGTGGGGAGGGAACGCAAACCGTTGAAACATTCATCGGTCCACAAAAGTTTTGGATCGGGCTAATATTTTTATATATTCAGTTTATCCCGTGGAAATGATCTTATGAACGGTTTGGTTGGTATATAAACATCACGTATAGGTTTCAACAGTAGTCATTTCACTCTTCCCTCTTTAACCTTTTTCCTGTCATGTGGCCAACTGGAGTTTTGGATATGCCTCCTCTGGGACTGGGCGGGGCTTCGGTGGATCCCCGGATCCACCGAGGTGGGTGGATCCCTCACGGAGCCATCCACTATGTGATGTGTGTGTATTATATCCATGCTGTCCATTTATTTTGAAAACTCATTTGAGAGCATGATACAAAAAATGTAGATCCAAATTTCAGGTGGACAATAACACAGTAAACAATGGTACTCAACCATTAAAAGCTTCTCATGGGTCACAAAAGTTTTGGGTCTGGCTGATATTTGTTTGGTATCTTCATCCAGATATTTGTGACTTTTTCAACAGATATGGAAAATAAACATTCCGGTGGCCCCCATGAAGTTTTAATGGTGTGGATTCAATCACTACTATTTCATGTGGTATGATCCACCTAAGATTTGGATCTGCTTCATTTTTGGCATAATAGCTTAAAATGAGCTTTCAAAATGCATGTACGGTGGTACATACATCACAGTGGCGCAACAATTGGGGATCCACCGACCCAAGTGGATCCAGGGATCCACCCAAACCGCGCCCGCCTCTAGTCCGAAGGGGATTTGTCACAAAAATCACGCTCTTCCCACCTTCAGCTGTGCTACACCGCGGGAAACATTTGAGATGGGAAGTCCCACCATTAAAATCGTAGAAATTGTTTGTGGGTCTCGTGTTTATATGCCATCAAATCCAATGATCTGGTACACAACACCAGGATGATTGGATTCCCATGAAATCATGACATTTCAAAACTCATGTGGGCCACACCACGTGCATTTTGGACTTCTAGGCATGATTTAAACTGTACTCTCTGGTGTAGACGACATAAGCGTTGGAATTGACTAAATCTTAGGATAGATAATGAAAATATGATGGCCCGCCTAATGGACGTACTAGATCTGATGGATGTTTGTCCCATATAGCAATTAGTTACCGGAAGTCAGCCTAAGCACTAAATGCAGGGGGAATTCGGATTGTGTACTTTGTAAAATCTGTGGGCCCACCATGGGTTATGTATCTTATCCACCTTGTCTGTCCACCTTTATCCAGGACGCTTAGCGTACGTAAACTCTATGGATCTACCATGATTTATGTATTTTATCCACTCCGTCCATCCATTTTAACACATAATTTAAATGCTTAAGACAAAAAAAATTAAGTATATCCAAAGGTTCAGTGGCCCACACCGAAGGAAACAGTGTGAATTGAACATGTACCATTGAAAATTTCTTGGAGGTCACAAAAGTTTTGGATCAAGCTGATATTTGTGTTTTCACTTCATCCGTATCTTTGTGATCTTATGAACAGGTTGGATGACACATAAACATCACTGTGGGCCCTATGAAGGTTTGGACGGTGGAAATCATTATTCCCACTGTTTTCTATGGTATGATCCACTTGAGATTTGGATATGCTTTAAGTTTGGGCTCAACCGCTAATATGATCTGGAAAAACGGATGGACGGTGTAGATAAGCCACATACATTCACAGTTGGCCCAACTTAGTTTACTCAGGACGATAAGAGCGTCCTGAGTAACTCCGTTCGCAATCCGGGCGCGGATTGTTTCGCAGGCATCTCCTGCGCAAGGAATCTGGTTGGGGCCCACCGTGAGGTTTGTGAGAAATCTACACCGTCCAACCGTTTTATGAGATCATTTTAGGCGTTGCGACAAAATTTGAACAGGATCCAAAACTCAAGTGGGCCGCACTAAAGCAAAAAGTGTGTAGGGAAACTCTTACTGTTGAAACATCTATGGGGTCCACAGTGATGTTTATATGCCATCCATACCGTTCATAATGTCATTCCTACTGAGATGAACTGAAAACACAAATATTATCTTGATTCGAAACTTCTGTGGCCCCACGAATATTTCAACTGTGTAAGCTCAATCGTCATGTTTTCGGCTCACTTAAGTTTTGGATCGTGCTAAAATTTGGTTGCAACGCCTAAAATGATCTCAAAAAACGGTTGGACGGCGTAGATTTCTTACAAACCTCACAGTGGGCCCCACCTAGATTCCTTGCGCAGGAGATGCCCACTTGAGTCTTGGATCCGGTTCATTTTTGTTTTCATGTCGTAAAATGAGCTCCCAAAACGGATGTACGGTGTGGATTTATCAAAAATCATTACTGTGGGCCGACCTTGGTTCCAAGCGCAGGAAATTCCTGCGCAAGGCTTTCGCAGGAAATCCGCGCCCGATTCCTTCATGCTGGGGTAAGGTCCATCTATGGTGCGTAGGTCTGTATCATTGAAGCTAGTGGGCCCCTGTGAAAAAACAAAAACCCGAGGATAGCTAACACATCCGAGAGCGGATGCATACTGATTGAAGTTTGTGGGGCCACCGTGATGTATGTGTATTATCCACGCCGCCCATCCATTTTTTTTCAGTTCATTTTCGGTCGTGAGACCAAAATTGAAGGATACAGAAAGCTCAAATGGATCACACCACATGGGACGATGATTTCCACCGTTGCGAAGTTCATGGGGCCCACAGAAGTTTTGGATCAAGCTGATATTTGTGATTTCCCTACAGGTTCCTGTGGTGTGGTCCACCTGAGCTTTGGATATGCTTAAATTTGGGGTTCATAGCCTAAACTGAGCTGGAAAAACGGATGGACGGTGTGGCTGAGACAAGTACATTACTCAACGCAATCCGTTCTACACATCCTCGGCCGTGGATCATATGAATTCGTCGGTGAAATCGGCCTAATCAAAACTGACATCCGTGGCGCGAAAAGAAGAGGATAAAGTAATGGATGACTAGACGAATCTCGGACGTCCTTATCCAGTAAGATTACGTTTGGGGATGTATTTTGAGCCAAACAGAAAATATCTGTTTATAGCTTTTTGTTGTCGGTGATTACTCGTAACAACCAAAATGGAGGTGTGGACAATTATTAGTTGATCGGAATTGGATTACGATCAAAATAGATAGTTTAGATTTTGGCAAAGGTCCTTATAAAATAGAATTGAAGGTTGAGAAGTGGCCATGTTTCGGCCATTAGTCCTTCCATGCCTAAGTTAGTCGATCGTCCAGAAGAGAAGTTGATTTGATAGTAAGGATTCATTCTACCGGTAATCGAGGTGTGCTTCATCACTTTATAGTAGTTGAATGAGATTTCCTAAGCTGGAACAGTGGTCGATATCGTGTCGGGTATCTAGGCGAATATCTCGGAATTGAGCGAATATCTCCGATCTTCAAGGACCGTGATCTCCGCTTTGCGCAACGGGAGAAGAGATAGGATCAGCCTTTATCGCTTCGTCCATCTTCCGAAATAATCAGTTCGCTTTTTTAGGCCGTAGAACGTTGATACGTGGCGGTTGCAGGGTTCGGGTGCTGTCAGTCGGGGGAGTATAAATGGAGGACTTAGAGGGATTTTTAGAGATTTCTTTCCTTCCTGCCTTGCGTTGCTCCCTGTTGCTGCGTAATTTTTTTCTTCCCTTCATCTTGCTGTTGCTCAGGCCAGTCAAATCCATCTTCGAAATCAGTGTTACGTCTCTGATCAACAATCGGTCGATCTTTATTTTGGAGCACAATCCGGTATGTTGATTCTTTGTCCACACCTTTCGTTTTGTTTCATTCTTCTTTTTGTTTTCGAATAGCAATGTTTGGTTCAGAGTAAAGTTCTTCTCAAACTGTATCTGTTTCTCAGTCGGCTGGAGAATCCCGATTGGGGGAAGTCCAATCAGTTCCTCCAGAATCCCCGGAGAGAACTCTGATTGCAGAGACTCCCTCTTCTTTTACTTCGGACGAATTCCCCGTCGTCGGCACATCGAGTCGGCAGACAATAGCGAAGAGATCTTCGAATTATCCTGCCGACCTAATCTGGACCAAACTCACCCGAGCTGATCTGAATAAACTTAGGTCGGAATATTGTATTCCGGGTTCCATCGATCTTCGTCTACCGGGCTTGGATGATTTTCCGACTCGTCCTCCCGGTGATCAAGTGACCGTCTACTCACAATTTTTCGAAGCTGGTTTCCGTCTTCCTCTGCTTCTTATAGTTAAGGAATATCTTTTTAGAGTAAGGGTGCGTTTGGTAAAACTTAATTCCACGACTTATCACTGAAAAATGATATTTTCAGTGATTTTAGTAATTCAGACCGTTTGGTAACCAAAAAAATTTTAAGTGCTTAATTGGAAAAATCACTTAAATTAAGTGGATTATTTTAAGTCATGCCAACTTGACTTAAAGCTTATAGCTGAATGCGGTAAGTGGTTTCTCTTTAAATTTTTAGATAAAAATGGACAAAAATATCCCTATTGACATTTAAAAATGGCAAGATTATCTTTCTTTGTTTACTTTCCCATCCATGAAACCATCCCACGCAAGTACTTGAAGTCACCAAATTCTATAAGCCCCAACATAATGTATGTATTATATCTACATAGTCTATCCATTTGAAGAGATGATTTTAAGGCATGAGCCTACAAATGAGACAGGTCCAAACCTCAGGTGGACCACACCACTGAAAGTAATGGGAACAATGATGTCCACCATTAAAACCTTACTAGGGCCCACCATGATGTTTATTTACCATCAACCCTATTCATAAGAACACAAAGACCTGAATTAAGGGAAAACACAAATATTAGCTTGATCCGAAACTTTTGTGGCCGTGATAAGTTTTCAATGGTAGTTTTCAAATAAATTACCAAACAGATTTTTCAGTTCTTATAAGTACTTAAATTCAGCACTTTAAGTTTTCAGTACTGAAATTAATTTTCAGGCTTAATTTTTCAGTTTATCAAATAGCACCTAAACCTAGCTCCGGGTCAACTACCTCCCAATTCATGGAGGACTTTGATCGGTTGCATTGTTTTATAGCATCAAGTCCATGGACTGGATCCAACTGTAGCCGAACTGATGCATCTGTATTAGCTGAACTGTCATCTTGATTCCAAGAGATGGTATTATATGTCACCTCAGGGTAGAAAAGGCTATCGCCTTATTGATGATCAGCCCTTCTCGATTCATGGCTGGAAGGAGTGGTTTTTCATCACAAAGGGTTGGGAAGGTTCCTAACCTGAAGCTGAATTTCCGCTTCATCTGGTGCACAATTGGTTCTCGATGCCAGGTTAGGTTATCTGCCACTATGCGTACTTTCACATTAGTTTTCTTGAAATAATCTTACCAGGCTTGTACTTGTTCTTTTCAGTTCATGGGAGCCCTCCCAGTCTGAGCTCGGAGGAAGAGAAGCGCATTGCGACCGTGTGGGAGCTAGATCCCACCTTCCGGAGTGTCAAGATCCTTCTCTCCTACGAAACCTTAACTGATGTGGGCATCAATCCCACAGGTAATTTTTTGTCAGGTCCGATGTGGCTTTTACCTTGACATCTGTAATGTAATGACAATATTATATACTTTGTTTCTCAAGTATGTCTGCTCCAGCTCCGAAAAGAAAGTTTGCCTCATTGTCTGCCGAGGAGAAGGAGCAGATCAGGGCAAAGAAAAGGCAGAAGGCGGTGGCGAAGCATCCATCAGATCGACCCCCTACAGCTCCGACGTCCGATACCCCCTTAAATCCTGCATCTGAGGCGAGACCGGAAGCTCCTTCGGCCGAGGCTACGGTTGCTGCTGCTGCTACCAGGCTTCAATCATCCCAAGTCATAGACTTGGTGGCTGTGTCTGAAGCCGGTCCGTCCGGAAGCCCATCACCTGCGGCGCTAACTCAATCTACCTCAAGCCTGCGCCGGAGTCCAGAAACGCCACCGCATTTGTACAATTTGTGTAAGTGGGTGTACAAGGCCGTTCCTAAAGCCGAGGTAGACGCGATGGTGAGGGTTATGGGGCTGACATTGCTCAATACACTGGGAGCCTTTGGAGCCAAGGTACGCCCATTATCGAGGCCTTACATGTGTTCTTATTCTTTATGTGTGCTGATTTCGTGTCCTTGGACATCTCGCAGATTGCCTTTGGATGCCAGGCTTTGCGCGAGGAGATGACCCGAGACAAGGGTATGATGTCCGGCTTTAAGGGGACCTTGGCCGTGACTAAGCGGACTCTGGATGAGGTGCTGAAGTCCGGAGATGAGGTAAAAAGGGCTCTAGAGGCTCAGGAACATGAGAATGCCTTGTTGCGAGCCGAGCTGGCGAACAAGGAGAAGGTGGAGTCCGAGCTCAATGCTCTATTCGAAAAGCATAAGGTCGTCGGAGAGGCTCTACAAGTGGAGCTGACAAAGGTCCGAGCTGACCTGGAAGTCAAGATGTCCAAAGCTGACAAGATGTTTGACTTCGGGTATGAGAAGTGTTGATGACAGTGCAAAGCCGTCATCCTGATCTGGACCTCTCATTCCTTGACTCCGAGGAAAAAGAGACCAACCCTTCGGCAGCAGTTGAGCCCGCAGCCTGCCCTTCCCTTTGAGAGCTTTGTCTCTTTTTTTTCTTTTTTTCTTTTTTGTTTGCCCATGTGTTGGGGCTTTGAACATTTTTTTGATACTACCGACCCTGTTGAGGTCATCTTGATACATCACTCTTAATAAATCATATTAGTCTATTTCATATTTGTCGAGTTTAGACTTGTGACTTATCTTATCTGTGATTTGCTTTGACTGTTCACCCGGTGTGCTGCCCCCCTTACTCCGTGGTCGAGTAAATTAGATCGTATCGGAGTAAGATAGTAAGGCGCGGACTGGTATGGGTGAAGGCAATTGCCAACTCGTGTGCTCTTATCGTCCCCGATCTTTAACATATACACGAAGCTTTACGTGGTGTTAGCCTCTACTTATGTGTCTTTACCCTCGATGGGGATATAACCTAAAGAGAGAGATCAGAAAGAATAAGCACTTAGCTCCTTTTTTGTTATTGATAATAGATCTTCAGATGCTCCACATTCCACGGATGGGGTAAGCCTCGGCCATGCATATCTTTGAGCCAGTACGTACTCAGCCAAACTGACTTTACAATTTTGTATAGACCGTCCCAGTTCGGATTAAACGCACCTACAATTTTGTCCTTTTTCTCTTTCGTGTTTCTTCGTAGAATGAGGTCACCTACTTTGAAACGTCTCTCCTTAACTCGTGAATTGTAGAATCTAGCGACGCACTGTTGGTAAGCTGCAATCCAGATTTGAGAAGCCTCTCGAACCTCTTCAACTAGGTCGAGATTCGTCCGAAGCTGAGCATCGTTCTGCTCGAATTGAAAACAGCCAGTTCGATTGGTCGGCAGTCCGATCTCAACTGGTACCACAGCCTAAGTTCCAAATGCTAAGGAAAATGGGGTTTCGCCTGTCGTTAACCGGGTTGTGGTTTGATAGGCCCATAATACCTCGGGGAGTTGCTTTGCCCAAGCTCCCTTACATTCACCGAGCTTGGTCTTCAGGAGACCCTTGATAATCTTGTTGATTGCTTCGACTTGTCCGTTGGCTTGAGAATGATGAGGGGACGAATACACGTTCTTTATGCCTAAGTTCAGCTGAACTCCCGAAACTTCGCATTGTAGAACTGAGGCCCATTGTCGGTGATGATCGTGTTCGGAATGCCGAACCGACATATAATCGACTTCCAGATGAAATCTGTTGTTTTCTCTTTCGTGATAGTGGCGAGTGGTTCTACTTCGGCCCACTTTGTAAAATAATCAACGGCGACAATCGCGTATTAAACTTACCCCTTACCAGTTGGGAGAGGACCGATGATGTCAATCCTCCATTATGCAAATGGCCATTGCCCGGACATAGGAGTGACTTCTTTGGGTGGCAGATGAGGGACTAGAGCAAACCGTTGGTATTTGTTGCACCTTTTTGACCATTTCTCAAGCGTCGTTCTGAATGGTTGGCCAATAATATCCCTGACATATCACTTTCTATGCCAGTGCCCGACTTGCGAAATAGTTTCTGCAAGTGCCGAAGTGAATTTCTTTCAAGACATAGTTGGCTTCGTTAGGTCCGACGCAACGGAGGCAAGGTAGAGAAAAACCCTTCTTATACAATATATCATCAATCAACGTATATCGAGCAGCTCTGTATTGTATTTTCCTTGCTTCTCTCTTTTCTTCGGGTAATTCGTCATTCCGCAAGAAACGGATAATGGGATCCATCCAGCTTAGCTCGGTCGAAATCGGACATATTTCTCTGGAGTCTTCGTGAGCTATACTTCGGCAGGGGAGAAATTCAATAAAACCATCCTTCCTAGCACATCGTTTGCTGCCGATGCTAGCTTGGCTAGTGAGTCTGCATTGGCATTCTCGGTCCTCGGGACTCGGACAACTTTGTAATAATCAAATCGTGCCGGTAACTCTTGAGATTTCAACAAGTATGCGGATATCTTCTTCCCTTTTGCTTGATATTCGGCGATCACCTGCCCAACCACCAATTGCGAATCACTGTGTACTTTGATCATTCGGACCCCAATCGCCGAGGCTAGACGTAACCCGGGCAGAAGGGCTTCATATTCTGCCTCGTTGTTAGAAACTTTGAAACCGAACCTCGGGCATATTGGACTTTTATCCCATCGGGAGAAGTCAAAATAAGACCAGCCCCACTTCCTTGGGAATTTAACAACCCGTTCACGTATAATAACCATGTAGGCACTGCTGAGTTATCTTTCGGTAGGGATTTTGCGCCTTTTTCTGTAGAAGATGTACTGGATTCATGATCGGGCAGGTTATTGGGAAGGTTGGTGAACTCGACGATGAAATCGGCCACTGCCTGACCTTTAATGGCAGTACGAGGTTGGTATTATATGTCAAACTCTCCGAGCTCGATTTCCCATCGAGCAAGGCGGCCCGAAGTTTCCGGCTTCTGTAATATTTGCCTCAACGACTGATCTGTCAGTATGGCTATTGGATGTGCTTGAAAGTAAGGTTGCAATTTTCTCGCTGTTGTTATTAACGCCAGAGCTAGCTTCTCTATACTTGGGTATCGAGTTTCTGCGTCGATGAGTGCTTTGCAAACGTAGTATACCGGCCTTTGCGTGCCTTGGTCATCGCGGACTAAGGCTGAGCTGATTGCTGCTGGGGAGACAGCCAAATATAGCAGTAGTTCTTCTCCTCGCATCGACTTGGACAATAATGGAGACGATCTGAGATATGCCTTAAGGTCTTGGAAGGCTTGCTCGCACTTCGATGTCCAGGTCATCTCGCTAAATTTGTGGAGTTGTTTGAAGAACGGAAGACACCGGTCTGTGGCTCTAGAGACGAACCGATTGAGTGCTGCGACTCGCCCAGTGAGGCGTTGAACTTCTTTCACCGTGGTGGGTAAGCTCATCTCGATTAGTGCATGAATCTTCTCTGGGTTGGCTTCAATTCCTCTTTGATTTACCATGAAGCCGAGGAACTTCCCCGAGCTTACTCCGAAAGCGCATTTGCTAGGGTTGAGTTTCATCCGATACTTCTTCAAGATACCGAACATAGTACGAAGGTCGTCGACGTGGTTTTTTGACTTTAGGCTTTTAACAAGCATGTCGTCTACGTAAACTTCCATGGTTTTATCGATCTGATTGGCAAACATTTTGTTGACCAGACACTGGTATGTCGCTCCGACATTCTTAAGCCCGAAAGGCATCACTTTATAGCAGTAAAGGCCTCGGTTTGTGACAAACGCTGTTTTTTGCCTGTCAAGAATGTACATCTAGATTTGATTATATCTAGAGTATACATCCATGAAACTGAGTAGCTCGTAACCTGACGTCGCATCTACGAGCTGATCTATCCTGTGCAGCGGGAAGCTGTCTTTAGGGCATGCTTTGTTCAGATCGGTGTAGTTAACACAGACTCTCCATTTTTCATTGGCCTTTTTCACTAAAATGACGTTAGTAAGCCAATCGGGATAATGGATTTCTTAGATAAATCCTGTCTGGCGTAATTTCTGGATTTCCTCTTCAATCGTAGCGTATCTCTTCGTGTTGAAGGGTCGTCATTTTTTACGGATCGATTTGAAGGTCGGATCAACATTGAGTCAATGGACCATTACTTCAGGACCGATCCCCAGCATATCTTTATGAGACCATGCGAATACATCTGCATTTTCTTTCAGAAAAATGATCAGTCCTTTCTGAATGTTACCCATTAGTTAGGATCCGATCTTGACGACCCGGGTTGGATCGTCATCTGATAGTGGGACCTCTATTAATTCTTCGGCGGGTGATCCGCGCTCCTTTGTTTCTTCTCTAAGGTCCAAGAGGGTCGTGTGGAAGACGGTCGAAACCACATTTTTATTTTTTCCCCGTAGGGTCAGCTCATAGCACTAGCGAGCTTCCTATTGATCCCCTCTGACTATACCGACTCCATCGTCGGTTTCGAACTTCATGGGTAGATGATAGATGGAAATGCCAGCTTTTAGAGCTCGAATGATGGGTCGCTGATAATTGCATTATATGCTGATGGAGTGTTGACGACGAGAAAATCGACTATGATCATCTTCTGGTTAGGCTCCTTGCCTGCCGTGACCGGGAGGATTATCTCCCCTTCCGGCATAATACAGTCCCCTGTAAATCCGTTCAAGGTAGTTTTAACCGGTCTTAATCTGGATCGGTCAATCTTCATTTTGTCGAATGTTGAGGCATATATGATATCCGTCGAGCTTCCTGTATCTACCATCATTCTGTGGAGCTTTTTGTTAGCGACCACCATAGATACTATAAGGGAATCGTCATGCGAGTGCAGTATACCTCAGGCATCTTCATCGGAGAAAGTTTTCCCATGATGGGCGACCTTTGCAATTTTTAAGGGTCTGCTCGTCATATTCATTTGCAGCCTCGACTCGGATGTTCTTCCCTGTCACACATAGGTTTTGCGTGCGTTACCAAAATCTCCAGTAGTCGGCCCACCGAAGATCATATGGATCTCTTCCACGGGATTATTATTGATCGGTTCTCCATCTTCACCTTCTCGATCTGTGGCCATCTAGTCTTCGTGACGCTGTGCAATATATTCATTTAAGAATCCCTGCTGGATGACGGTTTCTATTTGTCACTTTAAGTCAAAACAATCCGCCGTGTTATGTCCGTGGTTCTTGTGGTACAGGCAGTATTTGGATCTTGACCTCCTGTCGGGGTCGGTCTTTATTTTCGCAGGTCATCCAAACATCTGTTTGTTTTTCTCGGCTAAGAATACTTGTTCGATGGTTGTTTTGAGTAGAGTGTATTTTTCGAATCACGGGATCAAAGCTTTGGCTCCACGGGGCGCACTGCTCCTGTTTGGCAACCTCCGATCTGGCTTGTGCCTTTTAGAGCCACTTTCTTCTTTGCGATCTTTTCTCTTACATGACTACCCCTGAGTGTTCACTAACTCCTCTGCACTGATGTGTTTGGCGGCTCGATCAAGGAACTCGGCTACGGATTGAGGAGGCTCTTCCCTGACCGACCAAAGGAATTTTTCATCTCACAATCCACCGATCATTGTATGTAGCAACACATCTTGAGATAAGTTCTCTACCTAAACTGCCTTGGCGTTGAATCGTGAGAGGCAGTCTTTCAGTGACTCGTTATCTTTTTGCTTGACCGCAGCGAGGTGGGTAGAATGTTTCCTCTGATTGGTGCTCCCGAGGAATTGAGTTGTGAACGCTCTACTTAGCTCGGTGAACGAGGAGACGGATCTCCGTTTTAAATTACAGAACCACGTCCACGCCGAGCTGGTCAAGGACAAGGGGAAAAGCCTTACACATGATGTGTCCGTTGACTCCGTGGAGTTCCATCCGGACTTTAAAGTTCTCCAGGTGCTAGGCTGGATCCCCAACTCTGGAGTATTGTTTGAGTTGAGGGATCTTGAATCCCTTCGGAAGAGGTTTGTTACGAATTTCGTCGGTGAATGGAGATTCAGACGAATCTACAAGGATGTCGACTACCGTTGGTACTTGGGCATGTTGTGCTCTCTAGATATCGTCGATCCGCTCCCGAAGTTCTTTTAATTCAGCTTCTAGTGGGGTGATATTATCGTCCACCCTATCTTGACCTTGGCTTGCTCGAGCTGATCGTCTTTCTTCTATTCTATATAGTAGATCACTTACAAGAAGTTCCGCTATTGACTGAAGTCTTGAGCTTGTAGCGCGACTCGCGACTTCATCTTCTTCGGGTCGTTGACGATTTGGGTCGATTGTTGAGGTTGAAGGCTTCGCTGAGATAGCCGAGGCTCGTAGCTGCCTTCAAGATTGGGCGGAGGCCGAGCTAAATCGGTCAAGAGGGCTGTAATCGCATTTAGCTTTTCATCTACATGCTTGAATCGCCGATCTACCCCTCCTAAGCGTTCTGCGACGCCACCAACTTGTTCTTTCAGGGTGGACAATCTGGCCCCACGATTACGAGACCTCTGTTGTCCACTCAGAAGGTTGAAATGTCGGGATGAACTTCCGATGCGAATGGCAGGAGTCTCCGGGAGGGGTCCTTCATTTCCAGATTGTAGCCCATTGGATGGTTTGGCGTTAGCGGGAGCTTTCCCTTGCCTATTTTCTTTTCCACCAGCCATTGATTTCTTCTACTTGACAGAAGAGTTTTGTTCTATCGCTTCAAGTGAAAACAACTTTATTAGTCGTTTCCCATAGACCAAAAATCCCGGCCGGGTTTCGTACGGAGATTTCCAGAGCCCCGTCGGTTCTGCATCGTACCGTACTATGGGAGGGGTCCGTACCTCCTTTAGATAGATCCCCGTGCTCCTAATGTAGAGCTAGAACTACTGCTACCGTGGAATCCGCGATCACACATGAGTACCTCGCCTTCCAAAAAAAGCGGCTGCTAATTGGCACTAATGCTAATGGGGACCGTCGATCAAGAAGGATTTCGGAGACTTCAACGAGAGGGATTGCCCCGAAGCAATAGCAAGAGCTAACCTAAGTGCGCAAGCACACAGCTTAACAGAGCTAGGCGTACTTGCTCTTTTACTGGTCTCGGCTCTCACGGCTCTGGATACCACGCAGAATCCGAGGGAGATGCAATAGACATGTTGGCCACTTGATGAGTTAGTGCTTCATGTTGATAGGAGGGATGAAACCTGTGTTATCTAACCACTCTAATGCCTCCTCTTCAGAGCATTGAGGCTTCTTCTTCCCTTTTCCAGAGAAAAGAGCCTCCTCACTCTCCTTAATCGAGAGTCCAGCCATCTGCCTAGCCAGAGACTCTTGATTTATTAGGAGGTTCTCTAATTCTAGCAACGTGGGCTGTGTCGGCCACCCCTGATGGAGTGTCTATTTCACATGGCAACGTGACTTGTGAGTTCTATGTCGGTCGAGGCACCGTCGGTTGCTGCGCTCCCCGCGGGTAATATAAAGAGAGTGAAGAACGAATGATCCTCCAAACAAAAAAGTGATTGAGTCCGACTCAAGCGAGTGAGTGAAAGGCGTGGCAAGAGAGCGAGTTCGACTCGCGAACGATCGGCAAGTGAAGGACCGATCCTCATAAATACTTGCTGTTTTTTTTCTGTTCGTTCTTGGTAGTTCTAGTGTTTTGCTCCATTACATCTCATGGCAGCAGAGGGTACTTCACAAACATCATGTTTCACTCAAAATCCCTCTCTAATCACCGCAAATTCAGTGTTCGGTTTCTCGCCAAATGACAACCCAGGCCTGCAAATTGTTCCTCATCGCTTAAATGGAAACAATTTTCTGCACAGAATGCTATTGGATCAAATGACAAAGACATTGTTGTTTCCTGCCGGCTCGCGTTTCTTACCTAGTCTACTTAAAGAATCCGCAGGTTATCCTTCCTGCAGAATCTAGAAGTCAAACTAGACTAGGCGAGTTGGTAGAGGAAGCTTGCTCGGATGCGCGTTAGCGCAACGGCTTTCGCGCTAGCCGTTGCTTGTTGGATGCGCGCGCTAGCGCGCAACGGCTTTGCCCTTTTTTTTGGCCGAACGCTTGGGGAGGTCCGCTCTCGAGACGTGTCGGTGCTACACTCGAAGTCCTCCCCGAGGACGACTTCTTCGGGGAGACTACACGACTTCACTTAGAGGATAGAAGGAACTCTCGGGTCGAGCTATGAAGGGAGCTCTCCCCTCGACGGCGCCAACTGTTGTTGGTGATTTCTCGTAACAAACAAAATGGAGGTGTGGACAGCTACCAGTTGATCGAAATTGGATTACGATCAAAATAGATGGCTTGGATTTTGGTGACGATCCCTACAAAATAGAATTGAAGGCTGAGAGGTGGCCGTGTTCCGGCCGTTAGTCCTCTGATGCCTAAGTTAGTCGATCTTCTAGAAGAGAAGTTGATTTGATAGTAAGGATTCGTTCTACTTGTAACCGAGGTGTGCTTCATCACTTTATAGCAGTTGGAGGAGATTTCCTAGGCTGGATCGATGGCCGATATCATGTTGGGTATCTAGGCGGATATCGTGGAACTGAGCGAATATCTCCGATCTTCAAGGACCGTGATCTCCACTTTCCGTAACGGGAGAAGAGATAGGATCGACATTTATCGCTTCGTCCATCTTCCGAAATAACTCAATATATCTGAGCTGACGAAATATCCGAGCTCATCTCAGAGGGTAAGTTAGCCGGATCGGTTTACTTAGCTCGTCGTGACCTCGGCAAAAGTTTACTGAGGTCTTATGTCTTAGCTCGGTTTTACCAGATTTTTACTCACAACACTTTTTTTTATTAGTCCACATCATCACATCGGTTTACAACCACATCACACCCATGCCCCGGGCATGAATTTCTTGCGAAAGCCTAGAGCAAGAAGTTCCTGCACTGGGAACAAGGTGGGGCCTAAAGTGATGTTTTTTTGATAAATCCACCCCATCCATCCGTTTTGGGAGCTCATTTTAGGACAGGAAAACAAAAATAACCGGATCCGGAAGCAGATTGCCTACTGAGTAACCCACAGTGAT
Organism: Liriodendron chinense; assembly: GCA_003013855.2. Classification (NCBI taxonomy): domain Eukaryota; kingdom Viridiplantae; phylum Streptophyta; class Magnoliopsida; order Magnoliales; family Magnoliaceae; genus Liriodendron; species Liriodendron chinense. Next base: position 2,508,843 of record PVNU02000637.1, on the reverse strand, counting down.
TTATGTATTTTATCCACTCCGTCCATCCATCTTAACAGAAAATTTTAGGTACGGTGCCAAAAAAATAAAGCATATCAAAATCTAAAGTGGACCACACCACGAGAAAAGTGTGAACTGAATGTCCATCATTGAAAAATTCTCAGAAGACACGGAAGTTTTGGATCAAGCTGATATTTGTGTTTTCCCTTCATCCATGTCCATGTGATCTTATGAACAGGTTGGATGACAAATAAACATCACTGTAGGGCCTGGGAAGGTGTCAACGGTGGAAATCATTATTCCCGTGTTTCCCGTGGCATGGTCCACTTGAGATTTGGATATGCTTAAATTTTGGGCTCAACCACTAAAATGATCTGGAAAACCATATGGACGGATTCGATAAAGCACATACATTCTAGGTGGGCCCAACTGAGTTTACTCCGCATGATGGGTAGGTAAATTACTACCGTTGAAACATCCTACGGTCCACAGTGATGTTTATATGACATCCATACCGTTCATAATGTCACTACTACTGCGATGAACTGGAAACACAAATATTATCATGATTCGAAACTCCTTTGGCTCCACAAATATTTCAACCGTGGACGTTCAAGCCCACTTAGTCTTGGATCCGGTTATTTTTGTTTTTATGTCCTAAAATATCTCCCAAAACAGATGTACGGAGTGGATTTATCAAAAACAAATCATTGTAGGCCCTACCTTGGTTAGCAACGCAGGAACTTCCTGCGCAAGGCTTTCGCAGGAAATCCGCGGCCGCCTCAACCTTATCACAATGACGTCTCTGGTGATACTTCTTTATGGAAATCAGATCATGCTTTTCACTATTGACAGTCCAATAAATGACCTGCAATGTGATATATAGTCAGATGATTGAGTCAGATTTTTTTTTTTTTTTTGTCATGATATGTCTAGAAAATCTACGCATAATTTGAACGGTTTAAATTGAATTATTGTTTGAAAAAATACGATTTCAAGTAATTTTTAACCCATGGAAGATTTTTCTGGTCATTTACACGTGTTGGAGAAGATGTGGGCAGCAAGAACAACCATTTGGACCCAAAGTTACGGTCCACCGAGCAGATAACTTTCAGCCTGTTAAAGGTCAAGCGACATCTTACCCATCCAATAGCTTGCCCCACCATAAGGATCACCCACTGCAAAATTCATCGATAGAAAGTCATTGAGTTGGCTACGCTTGTATTTTTCTATTTATCAATGGCTATACATTGTTTTCCACCGTTTGGCCCACTTGATAAGTAGATAGAGCTGATTTTTGCACAAGATGATCCGTATGGTGGAGCTAACCTATTGGATGTGTTGGATTAGGCATGTACTCAATAGGATGGAAGTATTCAAGTGGGTGGACTATAACTTGTGGTCCAACCCCTTGAAAACCCAAATATCCAATGATCCTAATTCAACGAGAGTACAGGAATCAAAGGATAAGAATGCCCTAACAATCCGATAGCGATTCCATTCTAAAACATATGCAGTGGATTCCGTCCGTTTGGTTGCTAGATTATTATTATTATTATTATTATTATTTTGAAAGGTAGGCTGCTAGATTTTATATTTCTGGATTCCGAAAAAAGCTCAGTTCTCCATGAGTGGACTATAGAGTAGGTGCATCAAGGTGGGCCCCACGGTGAAGGCCGCCCCGTATTGAGTGAGGCCGTGGCCTCACCTAATCCGCTCCCGTTTTCGACAGCACATTTTTGCAGACAAATGCCCCGATGGTGGCTGTCCATCACGTGGGGCCTGTAATGGATCTCTCATGTTGTAAAAATCACAACAATCAGACAGCCCATTCCATCATTATCCATCTTCACTTACCCTCGCAGAATCTTTGACCTTTAAACCCTATCTATTTTCCACCGTTACTTTCGACGCCACTGATAAGGTGATTATAGTAACCGTCGCCTATTTGGAACTTTTTCCCGCCTACAGTAAGGTCAACAAGATGGACGGTACCAAATGATAGTGGTACCCTGCCACTGGTGCTCTACCGTATTCCAGTGTTGATAGTTGTACCAAATGATAGCGGTACCCTGCTGACCGGCCGGACGACGTGCGGGATAGATTTTTTCTTACGCGTTATAAGTTTTTAAATTGGGATGGAGTCCTATTTAAACACCTCCTAATCATGTCGGGAGGTATCCAAATCACGTCCAAGGAATCCAAACTCGGATTAAGGCTATAGGGAGTGATTTGTGAGGTTTTAAGAGCTTTTCTTCATCTTTGGGATCTACTCGGGTAGATTAGCTTTGTAATTATCTAAGATTCACAATGGAAGTGTCGCTTTGTGCCGTGGTTTTTTCCCGTAAGGGTTTTCCACGTAAAATTTGTTTGCTTTTGCATTGACTGCTTGTGTGGTAGTGTGGTGATTGTTTGATCTTCTTTGGTGCTTCCGCTAACCAGATTTCCAACAAGTGGTATCCGAGATATCGTTGGAAGGTTGAAGAAGGAGTTTTCCGAGACAATTTCATGGCTTTAAATACGAAGTTCGACGTTGACAAGTTTTCGGGTAAAAAACAACTTTGATTGTGGAAGGTGAAGATGAGAGTCGTCCTAACTTAGCAAGGGGTCGTGACGCCCTTGGAAAGCGACCTATCAACATGGAAGATGATGAGTGGACCAAGATGGATGAGTAGGCCATGGCCTCAATTTAATTGTGACTTGTTGATGACGTCCTTTATAACATCATAAAAGAGAAGACCGCTGTAGAGACATGGAACAAGCCAGAGAACATCTATGCGAAGAAGCCTTTAGAAAATCGCATGTGTCTAATGATGCAACTCTTCACTTTGAAGATTATGGAGGGGATAGATGGGGAGAACTACATTAGCACGTTCAACAAGTTGACTTGCAAGTTGCTTAATTTTGGTGAACAGATGAAGGACGAGTATCAAGCCTTGATCTTGCTGAACTCGCTTCCTAGTTCATATGAGTCTCTCAGGGAATTGTTGTGTGCGGGTAGAGACATTATTAGTGTTGAGACCGTTGTCTCAGCCCTTCAGTGGAAGGCAATGAGACACAAGAGTGATGATGTTAATTCTTCCTCCAATGCACTGATTATGAGAGGAAGAAATTCTGAGCGATGTGAAGGATCATCGCATTCTCAATCCAAGTTGAACGGTAAGGGCAAAGTGAAGTTAAAGTGTTGAGAATGTGGTCAAGTTAGGCACATGAAGAAAGAGTGCAGGAGTCCTAAGTATAAGAAGGAGAAGTCGGGAGACTCCTCTAGGGAAGCCAATCCCGTTGAAGCTGAATAAAGTGGTAATGATGTGTGCGAGATCTTGACGGTGTCAAATATTGGATCTCTCAGTAATGAGTGGATCATGGACTTCGAAGCTTCGTATCACATGTGCCCGGATATGAGCGTCTTTACTTCCTACAGGGAGTATGAGGAAGGCTCGATGTTTCTAGGAGATGACTACTCCTGCAAGGTTGTGGGAATTAGTACTGTGCGCATAAAAATGTTCGATGGGATCGAACGAACATTGACGGAAGTGAGGCATGTTCCTATATTTAGGAAGAATCTGATTTCCCTTGGTGCACTCGAGGCATTGGGGTGCAAGTTCACCAGTTTTGACCGGTTATGCAAAGTTTCAAACGGGACCCTTGTAATTATGAAGGGATAGAGGCATGAAAACATTTACAGGCTGATTGGGAACACTTCAGTAGGTGGAGCTGCAGCGATTGTAGCGGATTTCACGTATGTAGCATGCACGCTTAGGCCACATGAGCTAACGAGGCATGAAGGTACTCTTTTAACGATCTTTGATTCCTTCCTTTAAATCTGTAGACTTTAAGTATATGTGAACACTGCATGTATGAAAACCAGTCTAGATTGTCTTTTAAAGGGAGAAAACATGTATGTCCATTCCGATATATGGGGGTCGTCACCTGTTATTTCTATTAGGTGGTCATTGTGGTTCGTGTCATTTATCGATGATTATAGCAGGAAGGTTTATGTTTATTTTCTAAAAAATAAATTCGATGTCTTCATGACCTTCAAATATTGGAAGACGATGGTGGAGAATCAGTCAGGACAGAAGCTGAAAGTTTTGAGAACCGACAATGGAGGTGAGTACACTTCTAGGGATTTTAACACGTATTATAAAGAGGAGGGGATCGTGAGGCACAACACAGTGCGCCACAAACCAGAGCAGAATGGTGTGGCAGAGCAAATGAATCGAACTCTCTTGGAGAGAGCCCGATCCATGATTAGTAATGTTGGGTTGGGCAAAGCATTATGGACTGAGGCCATTAATACGGCTTCTTACTTGATAAATCGGTCACCCTCTATGGCAATTGAATCTAAAATACCTGAGGAAGTGTGAAGTGGTCGTACGCTAGACTACTCAAGTCTGTGGGTATTTGGTTGTGAGGCTTACTCTCATGTACCATCAGTTGAGAAAGATAAGCTATACCATAGGGCCAGAAAATGGATCTTTATGTGTTATGGTAATGGTGTGAAGGGTTATCGTATATATGATCCTGTAACACGGAAGATCACCATGAGCTGTGATGTCGAGTTTGATGAGGACTCTTTATTCTGTAAGGATGCTACAAAGGAACCAGAAAAATCAGAGATTGTTGACATATAGAATGACAGAGATGAAACACAGGCTGATACTGAGGCGCAGACAGAGGTACATAATCAGGTGGAGCAGCGACTTGTGCGAAGAAATCCACCTAGGGATCGCAAGTTACCAGCAAAGTATAAGGATGACTCGAACATTGCATTCGCTTTCATTACAGATGAGAGGGATCCGTCTAACCTTAAGGAGGCACTACAGGATGTAGATGCTGAAAAGTGAAAGATGACAATGCAAGACGAGATGAACTCCCTGTACAAGAATGAGACTTGGGAGCTTGTGGAGCTTCCAGTGGGCCGAGAAGCGATTGGGTGCAAGTGAATTTTTTGAAAGAAACATGATTGATACAAGGCAAGGTTGGTAGCGAAAGGGTATGCTCAGCGTGAAGGCTTGGACTTCAATGAAATTTTTACGTCGATTTTGAAGCAATTATCTATTAGGTTCGTGTTAGCGCTAGTAGCCCAATACAATCTCGAGCTGAAACAAATGGATATAAAGATTGTCTTCCTAGATGGGGAATTGGAAGAGCAGATTTACATGGTGTAACCAGAAGGTTATACTGTGCAAGGGGCCGAGAACAAAGTTTGCAGGTTAAGGAGATCGTTGTACAGTCTCAAACAGTCGCCTAAGCAGTGATACAAGAAATTTGATTCATTCATGATGAGTTAAGGCTTTCTTCAAGCTTTCTTCTAAACAATGTCCTAAGACACAAAGAAAAGCATGTTATGTCTCATGTGCCCTATTCAAGTACTGTGGACAGTTTAATGTATGTCATGGTTTGTACAAGACCGGATATTTTACTGGCTATAGGTGTTGTTGGCCGATTCATGTCTAACCCGGGCAAACAACATTGGGAAGCTGTGAAACAGCTACTTTGATACATTCGGGGTACGCAGGACTACGTCTTGACATTTGAAAAGCCCAATGACAAGTTGGTTGCTTACGTCGATTCTAATTAGGCAGGTAGTGTGGATAGTAGGAAATCGACTTCAGAGTACTCATTTGTGTTAGCGGGTGGAGCGATTAGTTGGATGTTTAAGCTTCAGTCTGTGGTGGCTCTTTCTACTATTAAAGCTGAGTATATAACAGTGACAGAAGCTTTCAAGAAAACTGTTTGGTTGAAAGGAATGATAAATTAGTTGGGGCTTTAGCAGGAAGCCGTACCGGTTAATTGTGACAGCTCTAGTGCTATCAATTTGGCTAAAAATTTTGTTTATTACTCTCGTACTAAACACATTGATGTGCATCACCATTTTATTCGATAAGTGCTAGAGGAAGGAGATGTGACCCTGGACAAGATTCACACTAGCGTGAATCTGGAGGATATACTGACTAAGGGTGCGTTTGGTAAAACTTAATTCCACGACTTATCACTGAAAAATGATATTTTCAGTGATTTTAGTAATTCAGACCGTTTGGTAACTAAAAAAATTTAAGTGCTTAATTGGAAAAATCACTTAAATTAAGTGGATTATTTTAAGTCATGTCAACTTGACTTAAAGCTTATAGCTGAAAGCAGTAAGTGGTTTCTCTTTAAATTTTTTGATAAAAATTGCCAAAAGTATTCCTATTAACATTTAAAAATGACAAAATTACCCTTCTTTGTTTACTTTCCCATCCATGAAATCATCCCACGCAAATACTTGATGTCACCAAATTCTATAAGCCCCAACATAATGTATGTATTATATATACATAGTTTATCCATTTGGACAGATGATTTTAAGGCATGAGCCCAAAAATGAGACAGGTCCAAACCTCAGGTGGACCACACCACTGAAAGCAATGGGGACAATGATGCCCACCATTGAAACCTTACTAGGGCCCACCATGATGTTTATTTACCATCAACCCTGTTCATCAGACCACAAAGACCTGGATTAAGGGAAAACACAAATATTAGCCTGATCCAAAACTTTTGTGGCCGTGATAAGTTTTCAATGGTAGGTTTTAGATAAATTACCAAACAGATTTTTCAGTTCTTATAAATTCAGCACTTTAAGTTTCCAGTACTTAAATTAATTTTCAGACTTAATTTTTCAGTTTACCAAACAGCACCTAAGGTGGTCCCAACAGAGAAGTTCAAGTTTTGCGTAACTTCTCTAGGATTGGCGAGGGCTTGACGAAGACGCAGTGATGTATGAGAAGGGATGACACTACGATTGATGAAGAGCCGGTTTGAAGTTTTGAAGCCTCAGTGGAGTTTGTTGATGAGTCTACAAAACTGTGCAAAAACAGTGTCCATCGACCGGTCGACCAGTAGACAAATTGTCACAACAAGGGATTGGATAGATTTCTGGGGGTCTCAGACCAGTTGGCTGACCGGTCTGCTGGAGGCTCCGATCGGTCGAATTATTGAGGCTGAAGAACATTTTAAGGCAAAACTCTCTGGACCGTTTTGGTCGGTCGGCTACCGGTTGGAAGATGAGCAGGATATATTTTTTCTTATGCGTTGTAAGTTTCCAAATCGGGATAGAGCCCTATTTAAACACCTCCTAATCGTGTTAGGAGGTATCCAAATCACATCTAAGAAGTTCAAACTCGGATTAGAGCTCTGGGAAGTGATTTGTGAAGTTTTGAGAGCTTTTGTTCATCTTTAGGATCTACTGGGGTAGATTAGCTTTGTAATAATATGAGATTCATAGTAGAGGTGTCGCTTTGTGATGTGGTTTTTTCCTGTAAGGGTTTTCCACGTAAAATTCTTTTGCTTTTGCATTGATTGCTTATGTGGTTGTGTGGTGATTGTTTGATCTTTTTTTTTTGTGATTCCTTAGACCGGATTTCCCAGCATCCAGTACATCCCCCACTACCCTATGTTACTCATCATCTCGCCTGTTATCACGCACAAAACACAAGGTCCATTGGGTAAGCCGCGAGGCCCAACTTCATATCACCATGTAACACCGCCAATCAGGAACACGTGAAAAGATTTTCCAAAAATCGCAGCGGTCCGTACTTCCTGTTTGCCACGCTAGGTTGGCCTAATTGATAAACTAATGTCGATGAGATAATCGCAATAAGCAATAGGCTTATCTCTACACCGACGGTTGAGAAGAAAACTTTTAATAACCAGAACACATCGCAGCAAATCAATGGTCATTGGTCATCCGTTCGGCATGAGGCTGACTACCGATTTAAAATAACATCCCTCGGGGGTCCAATTATCTGAACAACATGCTGGTAATCACGTGGTGTAACTTCGGAGGGTGGGGTCGAGCTCAAGAGGATCCAACCCACAACCCCAACCTGGAATCCAACCCAAGGTGCCTAACTTGAACCCAAAGTGGCTTAGCCTGACCAGACCAAACCTCGACTTGAGTCAAATACATGTTATTTTTACCAACCCGAGGAATTAGCGGAACCTGAACCCAACCCAAATTCAAATCACGTTGGGTTGTTTTCTAACCATAACCCAACCCGAAGACTTTGATAACCCCAACTCGGGTTGGGTTAATCGAGTTTGGGTGACCCGAACCCAAGTCCTAGTGGTAATCCTGAGTCACAAAGACACGCTCCCAGTTTACAACACTGCTCAAAAGTCGGTGTTTTTTAACTGTGCAGACAATACAATGTTCGTATTGTCCCCCTTAGCTACTTGCTCCTCTGGATGAGCAAATCTAGCCGCACGATAACATGCAGAAATGCTCGTATAATCTGAACCGTCCCTCTCCTCAGCGCTATTCTAAATTCCCCATGCAGAAGGTTCAAAATTGCACATATGCCAGATGATCCAAGCCATCCATTCGGTGACCCTAGACGCAACGGAAGGAAACAGAAATCATCAACGGCCCACATTCACCATTGGAGAGTAAAGAAGACTGACGGGGAGGTAGCTGATTAGGGAACCACCTACCACGTGCACGGTGGCAGATCCTCTACCGTATTCATGTGCACCCTGTTAGACATTGCAGCTACTGTACATGTAAACGGCAAAACAGCCCTATTTCTTGCACAAAACGAGGAAAATACGTGGTCGTCCAAAAGACAAACGGACCAAAACAAGATACGTACATATACGAGTATTTCTAACAAGATAAAGCTGCGCACATACCGCAGCGGAGGGAGAAATGTAGTCTTCTATCATCACATTGATTGTGGGCCCCACTTCCTCCACGGTGCTACCCAACACGGATTTCGACTTTTTCAAACGGGGTGGGGCTTGTCAACGTCCTCGAGCGGACGGAACCAGGCCTTCTCCTCCAGGACAGAACCAACCGCAGGCGGTGGGAGTTGGTCCCCGCCAGCATGTCCGTTTTGCTCGCTGGGCGCGAACACTCCAGTCTTGGGGTGCGGGGCCCAGTACTTGTCGGACTCGGGCTGTATCACATCATCCGGTACCACGGTCGGACGTACCTGTTCGTCCGGGTTCTTGTCGTAGGCTGAGAAGTGCGCGCCCCTCCTGTCAAGACAACAATAAAACGACGGACGTTAGCAAAAGTGGAAAATATCTTGGGGAAATTATGCTCCTAGTTGCATCAGTTTACTTAAATAGTTTAATCAATCAATCTTAACCGTCCAAATAAATTCAAAATTTCATGCCCCACCATACGAAAATTTCACCGATCATATCAACCAATCCGTCCTTGATTTGGCCTTATTTCAATGGCCATCATTTTTCCAAGTCGTAGATGGCATGGTTAGGATTGCATGAGAAAAATAATTCTTTACAATCATAAGCAATCCATGATCGGCCCAATCAATGGATAGATCAAGTTGTTGATTGAACCTATTTTTGGCTAAATGATCTTGATTATCTATATAAAAGGCAATTGCTCAAATAGTTATATTTGTCAACAGTGTGATGTTTGCACGGCAGCCTATGAAATGTGCGTTGGACCGAATCAATGGTCTAGATCAACGGATTGGACTGTCTTTGCGTCCCCGAGCACTGTAACCGAGAGTGATTGCATCCGGGAACTTGGAAAGTCCCAACAGTTAATCTGCACTGTCCTAACGTACAAACGTACTGTCCCATTAGGGAAAGGAAACATTTCATGTTCTAACGCGCAAGAGTCCTACTGACCAGATAATCCATTCCACTAATAAATTCCCCATCTTTTGACAGCCATCCATTACAAAGACATTGATGGTATGGCTAGGATTTCATGATTAAAACAATTAATTAATACCGTAAGCAGATGGCTCAAAAATCATTGCACAAAAGTCATTAGGAGGGGCACCATCAACATCTCCTTCTACAAAAGTCCTGTACCATGGGTGCTGATTCGAACCAGGAAACTCAGGACTCGCCATCAATTGGTCCCCACTGAAATTGGACTACTCTTAACCGTCCAATAAATTGACCTTTCCTCATTGAATTGGAGCCGTCCCTGATTTCTCTCTTCTCGCATTCATTCGCATGCAACGAGTTATGGGGAGCGAATTACGTGTTACCCGGGACAACTTAGCGGTGCTACCCCTTCCGTGTGGCCCACATGGGTGATATTTTGTATATCCACACCGTCCATACGTTTCTACAGCCCATTTGAGGATTTGGTTCCAAAAATTATGCAGATCCAAATCTCAGGTTGACCATAACACTGGAAAAAGCAGTGATTGAGTGCCCCACACCATTAAAAATTCCCAAGAGCTCATCGTTGGGTTTTATTGATGTTTATTTTCAATCCAACCTGTTGGTAATATCAATAAGACCTGGATGAAAGGAAAATATAAAGATCAGCTTGATCAAAAACTTTTGTGGCCCACAAAAAGCTTTTAATGGTCATTCATCACTGTTTCTAGTAGCATAGTCCACCTTAGATTTGAATCTTCTTTGGGTTTGATATCACTTCCTACAATGACATGTAACAACAGATGTACGGCGTGGATATGTAAAAGTGCATCAAGATGGGCCTCACACGGTTAGGGTAACACCCACTAAGCTGTTCCCAGGTAACAGCAAATCCGCTCTCCGAGATAAGGGGCTAAGAGGGGCCGATATAAGTAATAGATGGGGAAGATCTTTGGTACAAGGGCCTAATGTTGAGAATTGAACATCATGGACGGAATGGATAACACATGCTAAACGGAGTGGGGAGCTCGGGTGTTGCACGCAGTGCGTGCAACATGTGTTGTAGAGGAATCCGGTTACCGGTATCCGCTCCCACCTACACTTGAGTATAAAACCATCAAAAGTAGGGGTGGCGACCGAAAGAAAATGACTGAAACTTCACTAGAGATTGGGAGAATCTCCGTAAACGTCGTGAAAATGACAAAAGAAATGCGTCCACATAACGGGTGGGTTGAGATGGAGCAATCAGCCTGTGGGGATGTCAAATCATGATTAGTAGGCTCGCGGTATGTCGAAAAAGAAAAGGGGCAGAATGGGAAATCCATTCACAATCACTCACCCGGCCATCTGATACACTGGATATGGTTAACAGGGAACCTATAGGATCATATCATCAACGTCATTCACACCTGCTCGTAATTAATTGTTGTGGATGGGGTGGTTTCAAAACAAAACAAGTAGCTTTTTCGCTTTGTTAGAGAATTTCAACAGTTACTTTGTTTTGTAACTAATTTAATTGATGAAATAAAGTCTCTTTTAAGTTGGGACCATTACACCCACAAAATGAAATCTCTTTATGTGGGGACCATCACACCCCCACAAAAAGAAAAGAAAAAAGTGGTGGTTATATAAACCTTCTAAGCCTCTAAAAAATAGAAGGACAAAAAAAAATCCTTAATCAGCAGCTCCCATCCAGTGTCTTTGGATTTATCTTGTGGGACAACCCAAGTTCATTTACCATAAGAGATGGGTTGTTTATTCCCAAGGGCTACTCTCCTCTATTGATCTAATCAATATGGGGGCAAAACTAATCCTAAGGACAACAACAGTTGAAGTTTTGTTTTAACCATTAAAACCGCTTTAATGGCACTTGATAATATCTTGATGGTCTACTTTTGATTGCAATGAGATATAATCATTAGTGGATGGCAATGCAATGGAGGTATTAGATCATTAGGTTACAAAGTTGTGTATAGTGTAGTAGAGTATCATACTAGTATTCTCTTGAAACCCTAATCTCCTCTTTATATATTTGATCATATTCCAGAAAAGAAAATACAAGAAGCCCTAAACACCTTTTTAACTTTGGGTGTGTGAATTAGAGAAAAGAGAGAAAAAAAGGGGAAGGAGATTTTTATCTTCCTCCACATTTTCTCCATCTCTGTGGATGGTTGTGGAATTCTTTGGCATTTATCAGAGAAAATTCTTTAAACTATTTAAATCTCTCTAGTACTAGGATAGATAGGGAGAGACCTCCTATGTTGGAAATCATCATCAATATTGAATTAACATACACCGTTGGATTTCGGGTATGATCTACTATTCTCAAGTTAATTCTTTGATTCTAGAAATTATATATGATCGTGCTAAAAAGTTCTTGGGATTTGAATTTTATTTTTGAATTCTGAGAAAAATATACTTCGCTATGCAATCAAGGTTTGAAATACAATGTGTTAGAAAATATATCGTTCACCACTAAAACTCCTACAATGACCTCATACTAGCCCATATCAAGTTGTCTCAGACCAATATAGGTGTGGGATAAATCAACCAGTATCATTCATTGGGATACTAGGTGATACACACCAACCATATCGTTCATGGCGATACTGGTTCTAATTGGGCATAACATGCATTTTTCAAGCGATGCTTCAAAGCTTGGGTGGTATATGTCATGTATTCATGCTTAATGCATACATGTCAAAATTAGGTTCATTCATCGGTTAGGGTGCACAGTGAACATGCCATATAACAAAACTTTCAAATTAGTATGCTTATCAAGCTAATTGCCAATTTTTATTGGTGTAGTGTTTGTGAGGATCTCGGGAGATCAATCCCTTGTAATGTTACCTTTCAAAAGACCAACATTTGTTTTTCTTTTTTTAATCCTAATAATCTACAACACCTATTTTAGGCATTGTGTATAACACCCATGATTTATGGGTCCACCTTGTCGCATATGTAAAATTTACTATGCCCATCAAGTAACAACCACCATTTAGACCATATGGATAAAAGAGAAGCTTGTTTACAAAGTCATATACGTCCACACCAAACAATGTAAAATTGCTCCTAAACCACAAAGTTAACATGGTGTTTCCCGCATGAGTTTTGCATCAGGCTTATTCTTTTGTGGTCTCTTAGGCTTGTTCGGATACCACCAAATAACTTTCTTTTTTCTACTTACAACATAAGATAAGTAACTTATTTGAGATAAGTAAGTTTGGTCTAAGATCCATAATAAGTAACTTTTTTACTTAATCACTTCAACTTAATAAGTAGAAACCAAGATAAGCTGCTTAAGGCATAAGTGGCTTATCTTAAGTAACCTAAGATCCAAACGCCCCCTTAAGGCCATTTATATAAATCACTAAATAAGTTTCTTTTTCTACTCATAGCAATAAGTAGCTTAATTGAGATAAGTTTGGTTTATGATCACTTATAAGTAACTTTTTTATTTAAAGGTACTTAATCACTTCAGTTTAATAAATAGAACTTAAGATAAGCTCCTTGAGGCATAAGTACCTTATCTTAAGTACGCAATCCGATTCGTCTTGGACACTTGGGTGGGCGTGAATATGCAAAAGGGTGGTTTCAAAGCTCTGTGGACCCCACCATGGTGTATGCGTTTTATCTAGGCCATCCACACATTTTCCATCTGATTCTAAGACATTATCCCAAAAATGAGACATCCAAATCTCAAGTGGACCACACCACAAGAAAGTAGTGGAGGATTGATACTTATTGTTGAAAACTTTTTGGGGCCTCAGAAGTTTGGTATCAAGCTAATATTTGTTTTTTCCCTTCCTCAAGGTCTATGTGACCTTATCAACAGGTTGGATGGCAAATAAACATTACAATGGGCCTTGGGAAGAACTTAATGGTGGATGTTCAATCCCCATTATTTTGCTGTGGTGTGGTAATCTGAGATGTATATCTTTCTAATTTTTGGAATTTTTCCTTAAATTCAGATGTAAAAATGGATGGACGGCATAGATAAAACACACTATGATGTATCTATTTCATCCATGTATATATATATATAAAATTCAATTTGATCAATCGATTCAATTCGATAAAGATCAATTCGATTTTCAATTCGATTTGATCGATTGGAACCGAAAATTGAAATTGAATTAAAATTGAATTTTTTTTTTTTAAATTGAATTGAATTGATCTTGAAGAACGATTCGATTCGATTCAATCGATAAATTGATCATAAATTGAATTGTGTGCGGCCCTACAAAGAATCACTACAGTAGTTAAAAAGTTGACTGAGGAATTGTTATAGAGATTATTGAAGAACCTTTACAGAGCTAATTGAGGGACCGTAACAAGTTTTGGGTGAAGTGGTTTCTATACGCTCCCTCAAGCTAAGTTGTCCATCTGTGACGGTTAACTTGCCTAGAAGATTACAGAATGCGGACCACTGAGTCCTTTAGTAAAAATATCAACAATTTGATCCTTGGAAGTGATAAAACGAACACTCAAATGACGGCGAGCCACTTTTTCACAGACAGAATGATAATTTATCTCGATGTGTTTGGTACGAGAGTGAAACACGGGATTAGCAATGAGATAGATTGCCCCTAGATTACCACACCATAATATTGGAGGAGATGGATGCTGCAATCCGAGTTCATGAAGAAGTGATTGAATCCATGTGATTTCAGTAGTGGTAATTGCCAATCCATGGTATTCAGATTCTGTGCTAGATCGAGAGATGATATTTTATTTTCGAGCACTCCATGAGATTAAGTTGGGACCAAGATATACACAATAGCAACTTGCAGAGCGATGATCATTAGGAAAAACGACCTAGTCTACATCAGAAAATGCACCGAATACAAAGGAGACGAAGCTCAAAGGTGAAGCCTATAAGACATTATATTTTTAAGATACTGTAGGATCCTTTTGACAGCAGCCTAGTGTTCATTAGATAGATTCTGCATAAATTGGCATACTTTGTTGACACAAAATGCAATGTCTAGTCGTGTTAACGTGAGGTATTGCAAGGCTCCAACAACACTTCGATTAAGTGTAGGATCACTAAATCCAGACCCACCATAACGTGAGAGTTTAGAAGTGCTATAGATGAGAGTGGTACGAGGCTTGGCACCTTCCATCTTGGTCTTGTGTAGCAAATCAAGAATATATTTTCTTTAGGAGAAAAAGACCCTGGACATCTTGTGTAGCTTCAATATGAGAAAATAATTCAATGATCCAAGATCTTTGATTGCAAATTGCGACCTAAGGTGAGTGATTATCTCCTGGAAGGAATGCCCATGAGACCCCCGTGATGAGTATATCATCAATATAAATAAGCATGTAAATAACAAAATGTTGGGTGCGTTTAATGAACAAAGATGTATCAGCTTTGGATCCAGCGAAGCCAGTTTGTTGAAGGAAAGTACACAAGCGATGATACCATGCCTGAGCTGCTTGCTTAAGCCCATAAAGTGACTTGTGTAAGCGGCACACATGATTAGGTAAGCGAGAGTCAAGGAAACCTGAGGTTTGTTTCATGTAACACCCAGGTCCATAGCTCAAGTGGCAGACTGAGTGAAGACAGCCTCGTTTCAACACTGAGGTCATAGTATCGATTCCCATAGTGAGGGTGGCTAACATTGTTATGTGACGAACAGGGGTGGGTGGGTGTACTAACAATGGGGTGTGTGAACTAACCCAAAAAAAAAGAAAGAAAAAAGCTCTTTCATGTAAACTTCTTTCTTCTAGGTGAACATGTAGAAATGCATTCTGAACATCTAACTGGTGAAGTGGCCATCATTTGAATATGGCAATTGCAATAACAGTACGAATGGTGCAGGGCTTGACTACGGGGCTGCATGTTTCACCATAATCAATACCTTCTTATTGGTGGAACCCTTTTGCGACAAGTCAGGCCTTATACCGCTTGATGGACCCATCGGCTTTCCTTTTAATTCTGAAAATCCATTTGTTGCAAGCCACATTCATGCGCAAGTTGCATGGGACAAGGGTCCAGGTACCATTTTGTAAGAGCATTAATCTTGGCACACATAGCAGTACGCCATAGAGGATCTTTGCTTGCTTGAGAGAAGCACTCTGGTTCTCTGTCAATATTTTCAAGAGAGAGTAGGTGTTTGCTAGCTATCAAGGCTTTAGGTTTGAAGATTCCATCTTTAGCCCTTGTGACCATATGATGAGATGGTGCAATATTGGTTGGTCAGATGGCACGATGAGGTAAAGCACTTGAATTGGTAATTGATTGTTGATCTTCCTCCAACAGGTTGATGAGTTGGGTAGGAGTGGACGGTTCTTAGGTAGGTGAGGGGGTTGCATTTTGAGGGGTAAAGTTAGGGGTGAATGATCTGTTGGGGTCAACAATGGTAATGGGAAGGGGTAATGATAAAGCCATTTCTGATGGTGTGGTTTGGGTAGGATGTCGGTTGGTGGGTAGTATGATAGATGGTGAGAGTGTAGGGGTCTGCAAGGTTGTCGCCACTAGGGGAGAGTGTTGTTGATCCATAGCAAAGGGGAATGATTCTTCGTTGAATACAACATGACGTGAGATAGATTCAATTGGTGAGGAACGAGCAGGAGCTCCGAGTGACCACCGTGAGTTACAGGTTCCTAGCAAAGGGGAATGATTCGGTCTCCAACTAGGAATGGGCAGGAGCTCCAAGTGGCCACCGTTATGTATTGGTTTTATCCACACCACCCATCCATTTCACCGTATCATTTTAGGGCATAGTAAAAAAAATGAGGCAAATCCAAGTCATAGGTGGACCACACAATGGGGATTAAATTCTCACCATTGAAAACTTCTTGGGAGCTAACATTTGTGTTTTACCTTATCTTGGTCTATGTAACTTTATGAATAGGTTTGATAGCAAATAAACATCACGGTGGGCCCTAGGAAAGTTTCAACGGTGAGAATCATTACCACCACTTCTTCTTGTGGTGTGGTCCACTTGAGCCTTGGATTTACCTAAATTTTGGTCCTATTCCATCAAATGGCATGGCGAAATGGATGGATGGTGTGGATAAAACCCATACATCGCGGTGGCCACTCAAAGCTCTTGCTCGCAAGGTAGGCCAAAACGGTTACGTATCGGCCGTATCGGCCGATATGTAACGGAAACGGCCGAAGCCGTTACGCAATACAGGGTCCAAAACGGGGACCCCCAAATTTTTTGCCCGTAACGGCCGTTACGCCCCAAAACGGCCGTTACGCCCCCCGTAATGGTCGGAAAACGGATTTTTTTTTATTATATAAATCTGATGTTTTTTTATTTTTTCACACTTTTTTTCTCCCATTTCTTTTCTAATCTATTCTTTTGCTAAAAACCAGTGTTTGCAGATCGGCCTATTTTACTATATTGGTTAAACATACAAGAGTCCCCATTTTGTAGAAAAAAATGACTTTTTTTTTTCGATTTTTTTCTAGTTTCTCCTCCCTAAAAAAAAAAAAAAAAACGTTGAGTCCAGCTCGACCCGCGTTCCAACTCTGCGTAGGGGTCATAGTTTGTTGGGTCCAGTTAGTTATTTTCTAGATTTTATTAAATTCTCATATAGATCTAGGTCATATATGATAGCTTGCATTGCGTTGAAGTTCAATAGTCAAAACTGCATTGGAGGATACTCATTCAGTCAAAACTAGAATATTTCTCAACTCTCTTGCTTGTTTTACTTTGTCAATGCATTGGTTGTGTTTACATTAATGTCTTGTTACATTTGTATATATTATGGAATCAATTTAAACAATAGTTGCATCAATTTCATATTAATTTTCGAATAATTTTAAAAATTAGGGAAATTCATTTTTTTCAAAAAAAAATTCTGGTTTAAAGGTTGGATAATATGTGTTACTTATAATAGACAGTTAGAAATTTGAATTTATAAGTTTTGCAGTTAATTCCAGGTTATCAGCTTCATAAATTCATCAGACAGCCCGATACAGCTTTCTCACCAAAGAGTAGACCGCTTCACCACCATAAACATGTTCAAAATTATAAATGAATGCATATTTGGGATGTTTGGAATTTTCTGGATTTAATCCATATTTTTTTAGAATTTTTTGGCAAAAAAAAATTTTAGACCGTTACGGGGCCGTATCGGCCGATACGGCCCATATCCGTATCGGAAACGGTGGGCACTGTTACACCCACCAATACCGCTACGGGACACCATGCTTGCTCGTTCCCAACTGGGGATGGGCGGGGGTAGGACACAATCTACGTCTGCTTGCAATCCGGTTAATCCATCAATCATGGGGTTAACGATTAAAGTGACCCTTTTTGTTGATCGGGTTAACAAAAGCGCTCTACTGTAGAAGGAAGATATTTGTTTGGCCTTGGAGCATTGTTCTCCAAATTCTTCTGACAATTTTGCTCTTCTATCCATTTTTCAGCCCCTCTATCCTTTTTTCATATGGTATGACGGTCGAGTGGCCGGCAAGCTAAAGCCGGTTTCAACCAAATCAAGGGAGTGGGTCAACAAAGAGTAAAAGAAGTCTCCCATGTAAGAACAAAGACCTTCATTTGAACCGGCCACCCTTGGAATCCTAAGTGGGACCTTATCAGATTATCACGAAGCCCTACGATGGCCCACAAAACTATCAACAGTCTACATTTATTTCGATGACGTTTCCTTCACTGTGCTCTAATTGTGTTAAATTTCGCCCTTAGTTTTTTTCCCATACCATTAAATTAAAACCCCTATCATCTAAATGTGGTGGATCCTCCAAATTAGCAAGTGGGCCACACAAAAGCCAACCAATGCACTTACAGGATGTGGGGCATGTCGCATAAGCAATTCACTTCACACATCTGTGATCTACTTCACACATCTGTGATACACAGTACACATCTGCGATCCACTTCACACATTTGTGATCCACTTCACACATCTGCAATCCAGTGTACACATATGCGACCAACTCCACATATCTTCGAGCTATGGCTCCCAACTGCGATCCACAATACCCTAATGTGATCCACATCACGCTGGTGCGATCCGATTCACTCATCTGCAATCCACAATACAAATCTGCTATCCAACTTTCCCATCTACTATCCACAATACCCTGCTGAGATCCAACTCTCCCACCTGCAATCCACTATGAATTGGACCCACTTTTGAGCTATCAAATGGTGTCCAAGTGAGTTGATTCCAAAGCCATTTGGAAGCTCATTCAATTATTTTTCCAACAAATACTTGATCACCCAAATCGGACATGTAACGAGGGAGTTATAACCGTTTTTGTGGGACATAGTGATCATCGATGATCCACAATGCCGATTTGCGATCCATAGTGACTTGGACCCACTTTTGAGCTATCAAATGGTGTCTAAATGAATTAATTCCAAAGTCATTTGAAAGCTCATTCAATTATCTTTCCTTCAATTAATTTTCCAACAAGTACTTGATCACCCAAATCGGACATGTAACGAGAGAGTTATGACCGTTTTTGTAAGAAACAGTGATGATCGGCGATCCACAATGTTGGTTTGCAATCCACAGTGACTTGGACCAACTTTTAAGCTATCAAATGGTGTCCAAATGAGTTGATTCCAAAGCCATTTGGAAGCTCGTTCAATTATCTTTCCAACTAGTACTTGATCACCCAAATCGGACATGTAACGAGTGATTTATGACCATTTTCATGAGACATAGTGATTATCGGCGATCCACAGTAACTTGGACCCACTTTTGAGCTATCAAATGGTGTCCGAATGAGATGTTTCGAAAGCCATCCATGATCCACAGTGGCCGAAGCATGGTGGCTCCGTAGAACTAACTCCAACCGTCTTTAGCCTTTCTTAGGGGGTCTATTCTGTGAAAGAAAACAAAACAAAACCAAAGGATTCCCGCCAATGGCCCCATCCATGGCTATGTGCAAATTTGTATGTATTTAGGAAAAAGACAATTACGTAAGAAAAAAAGAATTTTAAGAAAAAAGGGAAACAAAAAATCCTTTTTAGATTGATGCGACAGGCCCCACATCTTGTACCTGCCTTGATTAGCTTTTTTGTGGCCAACTTGCTAATATGGAGAAAGATCCACCACATTTAGATAATACGGGTTTTAATTTTGTAAGTCATTGAGGAGCTGTTGTAATCTGATAAAGTCTCACCTAGAATTGTAAGGGTGTTCAGTTCAAATAAATGAATTTTATTTTGCATGAGAACCCCTTTAACTCTTCATTGAGGTTCAATTGGGACAAATGCTTAGCGGCCAAACTGATATCTTTGAGCTGTGTACACACATAAACTGATAAAGGGCCATCTTAGTCAGATTAGTAGTTAACCCCCAATCGTGGTGTAACCAAAAGTTAGGGTGCCAGCGATGAAAACGATGGGCAGGTCTGACCGTCAGATCCTACGGCTCAGATTGTCAGCCTCCTGACACACGCTGGACGGATGGAGTGCTCCCGTCAAAGAGGGAGACGTGCTAAAAAAAAAAAAAAAGATGCTGAAAGTTCACCCGCCTTAAACGCGGAAACGAGAAACACGTGTGATGATCACAACCGCTCATCAGGCTATCCCTCCGAGTATATTACGAATCTTAAAAAACAGGCCGTTAGATCCTCCAGTAGGCCCCATGTGCACGAGAAAACGAGCGCTTAAGATGCACTGACGAGTAGTCAAAATTCGCACACGTAACTGATCATCTTCTCCGTTATGAATACGTGGCATTTTACGAATTTTCCCAATATCGGTTTTGGCATCGGACGGCGTTTCTTGCCTCCACGTGTCAGGGGTGCATTTCGGACGAGGATTGCGTCCCGGACGGTAATCCGTACGGGCAGACCTGTGGAGGAACCCACCTTGATGTATCCGTTTATCCACTCCGTCCATCCATTTTATAATATCATTTTATGGCATGGCTTTAAAAAGGAGGCATGGCTTTAAAAAGGAGGCAGATCCAACGCTCAAGTGGGCCACACCAAATAGTGATCCGATCACTATTTGATGTGGCCCACTTGAGCGTTGGATCTGCCTCGTTTTTGGGCCCACATCGTAGAATGATCTTATAAAATGGATGGACGGAGTTGATAAACGGATACATGAGGGTGGGCCCCTTCACAGGTATTACCGTCCGGGCGGGGGCAGGACGCGGCGCAATCCGCGTCCGGGCATTTCTCCACTGATGAAACGGAGTGCCAAATTAGACAACACTGTGGAGACTTGACCTGGCACCGGTGAAGACGCCGTCGCTTTGAGGCATTTCTCGCGATTCTCGCTCGATAAATTCAGACACGCTTTTTGAAATGGAAAAGGAAAAAAACAATTTCTCGCGTAATATCGGACGTTAACCGTGATACTTCTTATTATATCGCGAGAACTTAGCTCCCACTGACGAGCCATCAGTAACAAAAATGGTAGAAAATGATGGAAGGTGAAAAGGGAAAAGAAGAAGAAGAAGAAGAAAAGGATTGACTAGCTTGCATTGTTTATTGGAGATCGCCTAAAAAAGTTCCGGAAATTAGGCAGGGAATACCAGAAATGGAACGTAAATACACAGAATCGGGAGGACGAGCTATGAAAAATCGTGCGACATTAGCTACTTTTCAAAGCAGAGATCGACTTCGAAAGTCAAGAAAACATCTCGTTTCAGAACTTGGGATACGAGGCAGGAAAATACACAAATCGGAATTATCCAGGCACCCAAACGATCCCTCAAGCTCAAAAAAAGAAAAAAGAAAAAATCAATCGGAAAAGTGAAGTGAAAAATAAATATATGATTTCAGATACTTCTTCAGCAGCAGACGCTTTGAATAGTCAAGATATCATCACGATTCACATCGACAGAAAGAAAATCTGGGATGCTCGATTAAGAACATAAAAGAAGGAACGATCCGCTCGAGAAAGAAATTTCTCTTCAAGATCTGAAAGAACAAAAGCCAGGAAAACGAAAACAGAAACAGAAATCAAAATTGATGCGAATAACAGAAAACTCAAGATCCAGAGCAAGATAAACTCGCTAGAATCGAGTATTTTAGAGATTTCATCAAAATCCCCCAAAAAAGGCACAATCAAACGATATCATCAACTGAAAAGAGATCCAACAAGGAGTATCCGCATACAGAGAGAGGAATCCTTCAACGAAAAAAGAGTTTTAGAGCTTTGGAATTACCTGAAAGCAGAAATCTGAGCTGGAGCTGGAGCTGGAGCTGGATCTCGGAAGCTACCGACCCAGTTTCGTTCGACGAATCGCTTCCCAAAGCTCGCGATTCCTCGCCTCTGCAAATTGGCTGCCATGCAATAGGAGTAATCACGGTTCGGAAGCTTCTCGATCGGAGTTTTAGAAGAGGAGTGGCAAAAGGAAGAGATCTCTGAAAGACGGAAGAGGCTGCTTTTTCTTCCCTGATGGCCAGCAGAACTCATTTTATACTGAGTATCAGAGTATGCCATCCTCGTCCCAAGGATATCAACAGCAAACTCGGCTTTCATTTCGGATAAGTCGGGCCCACATTCTACCGATGGACCACGGCCGGCCATCTCCCAGATTGTAAGATCCTAGCCACCAATCTTTTCCTTATCTTCAATTGGATGCCAGCTGTCCACTCTATCATAACCATTTATTTGTAGGCACAAGATTGGAATGTTAGGATTGATCCAAAACTTATGCGTCCCAAAATAAAAAACTTTTAATGGTAAATCACCATTTTTCCTACAGTATGGTCCACCTAGATTTGGATTTTCTGCATTTTTGGGCTCATGTTCTAAACGGATCGGTAAAATGGGATGGACGGTGTGGATGTACAATACATACATCAAGGTGGGCCTCATGGTCACAGCCGCACCCCTTGAGTCCTTCACATGTGCAGTTCGACTCCATCTGTCAGGCAACCTCCTCACCTACCCCATTCCAGCGGGGCGCGAATTAGGTGTTCCCCGGGAACAACTTGGTGGGTGTTACCCCTACCGTATGGCCCACGTGGATGATTTTTTTATATCCACTCGGTCCATCTGTTTCTACAGCTCATTTTAGTATGAGGTTACAAAAATTACACAGATCCAAATCTCAAGTGGAATATACCACTAGAAACAGTGTGATTTAGTGCACCACCATTACAAATTCCAAAGAGCCCATCGTAAGGTTTTAATAATTTTTATTTTCAATCCAAGCTCTTGATAATGTCACTAAAGTCTTGATGAAGGGAAAATAAAAATATTAGATTGATCTAAAACTTTTGTGGCCCACAAAATGTTTTTAATGATTATTCATCACTGTTTCTAGTTGTATGGTTCACCTGAGATTTGGATCTTCTTAGGGTCTTGGATCACATCCTAAAATAATATGAAAAAATAGATAGAGGGCATAGATATATAAAACATACATCAAAATGGGGCCCACACGGTTAGGGTAACACCCACTAAATTGTTCCTTGGGTAACACCTAATTCGCGCCCATTCCAGCGGAATCGTCAACAATACTGGTTTTAGGGAGGGCTTAAAACACCCAGGTCCTGTAGGCCCATCGATGGGTTATGTAAAATCTACCCCGTCCATCAGTTGATGATCCTTATTCTAACCGTGCATGAAAAAGATCATCCCGGAAAAAATAAGATGGGCCCAAGAAAATAGTAACAATGTAAAATTGTGCTATAGGTCTAAAGTTAACATGGTGTGAGTCTGACAAGGGTTTTGGATCAGGCTTACTTCTGTATCTTTCGGTTTTGATGATTGATACAGACCGCCCATATGGTTGGCGTCCATCTCCATGGTTCCTTGTGGTGTGGCCGACCTGAGTTTGTGGACGTCTTTTTCTTTTCTGAAGCGGATTAGCTGGTGCAACGCACACCAGCGAGCTCGCTGGTGTATTGACGTAACCAATTCTGTGGGCCCCACTATGAGGTTCGTGGTATATCTAAACCGTACTTTCATTTGGCGACATCGTTATAAGGGTTTAACCCAAAAATAGGACAGATCCAATGATCAAGTGGACCACACTGCAGAATGCAGTGGGAGATTGAACGTCTACCATTGAAACCTTCTTGGCAGTCACAGAAGTTTTGGATCAATCTGATATTTGTTTTTACCCTTCATCCAGGTCCGTGTGACCTTATAAACAGTTTTGATGGAAAATAAACATCATGATGGGCCCTAGGAATTTTTTAACGGTGAAAATCATTGTCCCCACTGCCTTTTGTGGTGTGGTCCACTTGAGAGTTTGGATATATCTCATTTTTATGGTTATTTCCCAAAATGATTTTGTAAACTGGATGGACGGTGTAGATATGTTAAATACATCATAGTGGGGGCCATATAATCTTGATTTTCTTAGAACCGTTGGTACTAACATGGAGCTTAGAGGACTGACGTTGTTGTACGCAGGCGACACGCACTCACACTAGCAAATTAGCTGGTTTAGGTACGCCAGGCACTCCGCTTCCTCTTTTTCTTTTTTTCTTTTTTTTTTTTTTTCTTTTTTTCAACCAGTGAGTCCGTACCTGATGGACGGAGTGGAACTTTATTATTGTACGTATTACGGGAAAACGGGAGTCCGAATCCACTACAGCACCTGCTTTACGAAGCGCCTGACACACCATGTTGCGTATGTGAAATCTACTCCGTCCATCAGGTGCACTTCTAGATGATAGTTCATGGAGCATGAACTCATCCAGGTTCACGACTCAAGTGAGCCACACACCACAGGGAACAAAAGGGATGAGATGCTAATTATAGGCTTTTGTGCAGGCCCACTATGGTAGGAATCTTTCATCAGGAACGGTCATCATGTGTGAATCAGCAGGATGAAGGGAAGATACAATAGATAAGCCTGATCCAAAACTCATGCGGGCCGCAACGCATAGAATTATAGCTTTTAGAAGTTTATGCATTGCTCTTATTTCTGTGGCCATCTTAGATCTTGATCGGCCTTTTCTTTTGTATGCTTGGTGAATATAAGGGTATCACCTGATGGATGGACTGGATTTCACATATACAATATGTGTACCCTAAAGAAGTTGGGTGCTTTACGCGCTGCGTAGAACAAGGGCTGTAGCCGATTCCGCTCCCTGGCTTTTAGCCTTTTACTATCCGGACCCGAACGGTACTAACATCATTTTCCCGTCTATCTAACGGCGTCTGTCTCCCGTTTCCACGCCACGTTGACAAAAATCGTTCTCGTAAATTCTCGGCCTGGAAATTTCTCGGGACTTTTTACTCTTTGAATTTTTTCTCTTGAGATGAATTAAATATTAAATATGTATTTAGATACAAATTCAATTAGAGTCCGGATCTCGGCTTCAACAGACGATCCGGATTCATTCAATTAATGTTTTTACTATTTTTCAAGCTAATTTCGCAATCAGACGCTAAACTTTAAAGAGAATGTCTCAAGTCCAACCGGTTGAACCATAAGTTACAGTCCACCGGGCTGATAATTTCACACCTGTTAAGTGCATTAAAAATCCAACCGATTCAATTGCTTGAACAAATCAAAAAGATCACCTAATGCAAAAATCATTCATATCCATTAATTGAGCAAGCCACAATTGTATTTTTCTATATATCAATGGGTAAAGATTGTTTGCTATAATTTATTTCACTTGATGGGTGGATGGGGATGATTTTATAAAAAATAAAAAAATAAAAAAAATGATCTTGATGGTGGGACCAAGCTATTGAATAGGTTGGATATCATATGAACTTAATAGGTGGGAAGTTATAAGCATGGTGGACCGTAGCCTGTGGTCTAACCTGTTGTATTTGATACCTGCTCATTTTTTTAATCTCGAGATATTTGGGACGCTGTACCGTTCGTAAGCAGTTAACAGCGTCGCAGTCCACCATGCGAATCTGTCGAGGAATATTCGAGTCAGTGTAGAAGTTACTTGACGACGTTAGGTGGCCGTTTCACGTTCCTAACTACTCGCGCTTGAGTAACTCGGGGTAGGTACCTACCGGTTACTTTCGCGGTTCGACAGCATGGGTGGAACTTTCATAAGATCCACCCCGTCCATCAGGTACTCTGCCTCATTTTAACCATTGAATTCAAAAACCATCATCATCCAAAATTAAGTGGGCCATATCGCACGAGACGTTTGGGATGGAACGCACGCCCACCATTAGTTTGTGTAGGACCCGCTGTGGTGTTTACGTGCCGCCCAATCCATTCATGTAATGTGCCTCATCAGGACGAAAGAATTGCACAAAAATTATGGTATTCTAAAACTCAGGTCGCCCCCAAATTTAGAGGTTTTTGGTGAAAAGCTTTTGGGGTGGCCCAGCTGAGCATTGAATCATCCTGAGTTTTTGGATCTAAGTCCCACAAAGGGTGGTGTATGTGATGGATGGCGTGGATTTTATATACGGTAACTAGTTTCTCTCAACGGCAGTGAAACTAAACAGTGGTAAGTGTCTATCCCAAGTCTTTTTCCTAAAAAACCATGATTAAGCGCACTGAATTCGTTTTGCCTACGTGGCTGCGCGGGGGCCCATTAGCTCAGATAGTTATCCGAACCGTCCATGTTATGGATAGTATTCTACACACGCACTGTGCTGGTCAATGGAGATCATGGAAGAGAGATTATTGAATGGCTTCCAAAAATATCAACGGTCAGTAATCAGGATCACTATTTAAGCGTTGAATTGCAGATAGTTCATTAATGGGAGTACCGTTAATATCATAATGCGCCATCCCTGCACTACCTTGCTCGTGGCACGTCTGTC
The DNA here is from genome assembly GCA_003013855.2 of Liriodendron chinense. Taxonomy (NCBI): domain Eukaryota; kingdom Viridiplantae; phylum Streptophyta; class Magnoliopsida; order Magnoliales; family Magnoliaceae; genus Liriodendron; species Liriodendron chinense. The sequence continues at coordinate 2,482,564 of PVNU02000637.1, read as the reverse complement.
TGAAGAACCAAACCATCCGTTTTCTGGGCCCCACCCTTCTCGATAAATGATCTGGAAATCCATCACCGTACACGTGTGAGGTAGAGTTGGTGGGACGGTCTCACCAATTGACATGCTCCGGGATACACCCTTTTTTTACGGCGATTCTAAAATGACCAGATTACCCTTGACGCAAGATTTTTATTCCATTCTCCTTCACCGCATCCACATGTGCAACTCTTCTGGACTGTTCAGCACACGTTCATCCTCTTGTAAACTCTTTATTAAAAGAATACTAGAAACAGAAAAAGCTCCACATGTGGGACCCAGGCAATTAACCAATAGCCTTCAACGTGTCCAACTCTCAGTTATCCTTTGAATAAGATTATCATATTGATAGCCACTAAAAAATAGAGCTGAGAGGATAGGAGGTTCGGATCATAGATAGGGGTGCCCACGAGTTGGGTTGACATGGGGTCAGGTCATCAAAGAGAGGCCTACGGGCCTGATTTGTAATCCAGTTTTGTAAACAGTTTCGATCGGAGTCTAATTTCCGCAGATGATCTCTTGTTAAGGCCCAATCCAAGACTGAGATAGGCTCATCTTTAATTTTAACCGCGGTGCATGGGCTTGAAATTGATGACCCAGATGCCTAATGGGTGAGCCCCAGTTCTAGTTCTAGGGTCCTATTCAGTTGGGTCAGGCTCAAGCCAAGACTCGGTTCGTTGTGACCTCTAAAGATAGCATCATATCTGCACGTGGGCCCACGACGGTGAGACAGTTTCCAAAGTGGACAAAACAAAAATATAAGACTATCAAAGTCCCCTCAATCTTCCTCCAAAGTCACATCGACTGAAAGTGCTACCAGCGGTAACTATCAAATAGCTCAAATTAACATATAGCTCAGTAAAATTGGTATGCAAATGGGACTCCCAACTCCTTTAGTTTCCAGGTTGGGTCTGGATTAGTTCTTATCCTAGACAAGATGGATCAGCTTCAGTTTATTATTCCAGTCAGATCAATGGATCATCTATTGACGTCATGGATTCGCTCTACAGGCATAGACACGCAGAGGGCTTGACTTTTTGAGTTGTTTTTAATCTTCACATTGAGGGGGTTTTGGCTGCCGTAAGCGCACGAAACCATCGGGATGTGGCTTTTGAAATCTTGCTGGGCACTGTTGCATCTATGTTTTGGGATTGTCAATCACCTGATAGGGTCTAGTTGGGCACCTGAAATTTCTCGGACAAGAATTGTGTACTCTTGTGGCCATTGTCAGTCACTTGATAGGATCGGGTCGGGCACCTGACAGCCGATGAATTGTATAGATTGGTTTGTGCAAATTTGTTTATAATTCTGATTTTATACTATTTAAAGAGGTGTAATGCATGATTGAGATAACACGAGGAGTCCTAAATGTGTTCAAGGGACTGAAAGAGTTCTAGGGTGAGAGAAAAAACTAGGGTTAGCTTGAATTTCTCTTGTGGGGCTTGGATCCAGGTAAGTGTTTTTCATTCTCTTATGACTTTTGATTTCATAGTGATCGCTTTGTGCCCTAATTTTTTTTCCGCAAGGGTTTTTCCACATAAAATTTAGATTGCCTTCTTGTGTGCGTTAATTTGCTTGATTGTTGCCATTGTGTGATTGCCTTCATTTGATTCTCGCTTCCGCGGGATTACTGTGAATCCTAAAATTCAAACAAATCCAAGACTTAAATGGCACCACAGAAATAGTGTAAAAGCATATTGGCCTGTTTGAAATAGTAATTGTAGTTTATTTTACCTTTTTTGCATTTATTATTTACCAAAGGTACTTGGAGGCTGTAAACTGTGACAACAACAAATCTTTAATACGAAAAATGAAATGGAACTCTGTTGGTCCCACCATGATGTATATGTTTTATCCATGCCGTCCATTCATTTGGCCATATCATTCTAGGTTATACCTCCAAAAATGACACGGATCCAAATATCAAGTGGACCACATCACAGGAAGAGCAATTAATTAGTCAATTTCCACTTTTTTCTATAGTGTGGTCCACTTGAGCTTTGAATTTGCCTCATTTTTAGGCCCACACCCTAAAATGATATCTACTCATGAATGGATGGTATGGATACAATACATATTTCATGGTGGATCCCACAAAGTTTTGGCTTTGAATATTACCACAAAATTTATAACCAGTTGAGATGTTTGTTGCCGAGTTATTTGTCGGCCACGCGTGTGATGCGTGTACGGGCGTACCAGAATCGATTTTCACGGCTCGATTCCAACCAAACAATAATGACCCCGAGTGTCAGGGAAGGCAAATACGTCGTGATCGACCGTATATGATCGAGATTTGTAGAGATTAGTTGCCCAACTAGCCACTCGCTCAATTGTTTTATAAAAATGATCAAGCGATATTTGGAGGATGGGGTTCATCCTCCAGAAAGTGGGTTGCGACTTTATCCTCCGAGCGAAAGGATTTCTCTCAAAGCAACTTTAAAGGATGTAAAGAAAAGAATTTATAATCGACCGTGTGGGTGATCTTTATTGATTGTGAAACTTACCACTATGAAAGTAATTTCAGAGATTATGCTATCGAAATTGAACGGTGCGATTAATGCTAAAGAAAGTGAAGGGAACTGAATACACTAGGAAACGTAAATGACAATAGATGAAGAGCCTAAATAAGCTTGAAAATGGTAATGTAATCTTGACTTGATAGATGCCAGAGCACTTACCCTAAGAAATATGAAATACTTGAAATGTAAACATGGATCGATTACATTATGAAATATAAAGGATTTGGTAATTTGAAAAGATAGATTGGTTTGGTTGGTGCTGGACTCCTTTCACTACTGAGATCCTCCTTCTTTTATAGCTTTCTCCTAAAAATGGAACTATCTGGATGCTCTACTTCCTGACTATTACAATAACCATCTCCCACATTGCTTTCCAGAGGCTTCTCTTTACCCACTACTTGCCTTGTAACTGCTTGCAGACTCGACCATTACCCCAAATATGTGGGAGCCACCTTGATGTATTTGTTTTGTATCCATGTCGTCCACCTATTTTTCCATCTCATTCTAGGATGAGATCACAAACCTTAATAAGATCCAATTCTCAGATGGACCATACAACTAGAAACAGTGATGAATAACCATTAAAAACTTGGGCCAACAAAAGTTTTGGATCTACTAGACCGCTGTTCAGATTGTCGAACGGCAATCAGTCGCTAACCGTTGAAATCAGTCACTGGCCGCTGCAATCGGCCACTTTTTTCAGACACAAGATACAATCGGCCATCATCTTGCTTCTTAGATGGCATTGACCAACGAAATCGACCAGCGTCATAGTTGCATATGGCATCGGCCGACGAAATCGGCCGTCTACCGATTTTCTAGAATGCATACGGCATCGACTGACGATCAGTCAGTGACCGATTTTTTCGAAATGCATATGGCATTCAGCAACCGATTTTTCCAAAATGCAAATGGCATCGGCCGCTACTCTTAATCGTTTCTGACATTGTCAGAAACAGGGTACAACAATGTCAATTCTCAATTCTCTGCCTACATATTGAGTAAGAACATAATATACACTAAGATCTTGACCACAATTTGCTGATGATTTCTAGAAGAGAGGCAAAATGTCACGCCCCAAAATCTGCACACAGAGTGTGCACCCTCAGGCCCAGTTTATGGGGTATGACTTGTGCACAAAAGCACTTAATTCAAAAATCAAACTATTATAGAGGCATGGGATCATATGTATACTAAGTTCAAATTATCATTTGATAAAAATTAAATAAAAATACAATCCATACACAATGGTCCACCCATTTGGGACTTACTAATAATGTCATCAAACGAAAATAAAACAGAAAAATGATAGAAATAATATAAATGTCTTAATTCATAGCAGCAACTTCTTCCTTCATTAAGATACTTGGTGGTTCCTCCACTTGTTCAGGTTCCTGCTCATGTACATCATATGTACCATCTGTATATTTACTTTCGTCAGCGGAGAAGTCTAGTGAGTAAATCCATCATGGTTCACACCCGTCCAAATAAGTAGTACATCCAAATACAGCCTTACAATTAAATTTACACTATGGATGCAATAATGTTATGCAAGATGATATGATGCATCAAGTGGGCATTACTGTCTTCCACTTGCTTCGATTGGATCCCATCAATCGGCTCCCCCTTCCTTGTAGGGCGGACTTCCACATATTAGTGGGCTTCCAGGATGGTCCCTGGGTAACCGGGTACTTAAGTACCTATCGGTCTTCCAGAGCGATACTCCAGGATAACAATGTATGAATGTATGAAGCGTATGGCATGTCGTATTCAATAATCATCTCCCTGATTGAGAGGCAACAGATAATTCATTCATCTCTCCTTTTGAGAGGCATATATATATTAGTCAATCATCTCTCCTTCTGAGAGGCACATATCATTCGTGTCATCTCTCATATTGAAAGGCACATACATATTATTTGTCATTCTTTTCATTCAACATGTATAAGTAATAAAATGCATTGGCATATATGCATAACATCATCATAATCAACACAAGTCACCCCAAACATAGCATTACAAAATAACAACCTACTTTATTCAAATGAATAGGAAACATGTTGAGATTTACTCACCTGTTGATAGTGGCCGTTACTTTGTTAATTCTATCACGTCCTGAGTAGAATCGGTCCTGAATCTACAATAAATGTAATTTATATTTATAAATCACCAATTTAGCCTTAATATACTTATTTTCAATTTGGATTATACTTTATTGAGTTTTGGTTCCTTAATGGACGGTCCAGATTCGATTATTGTGACCCATGTTTCCAAAAGGAATGGCCATTTTTCTATTTTCTGATGGTACGGCCCACTTGACTGGTGGGTCATCCTATACTTGGTCACAAGTTCCCCAATGGTACACTACCAAATATGATTAATTATATTTTGCAAGGATTTTGTCGTAAGATATCCTAAAATGATCCATTTATGAGAATCCATACTGTACCTCCCCACTATTTTACTTGGCATGGCCCACCTGAAAATCTGATTGGGCTGGTTTTTTGTCACAAAACTAACAATTCATTACTCCAGAGATTGGGTGGATCGGATTTTCCAAAGACTACACAGTGGGGCCCACAAGCTCCCAACCAGTGGACAGGTGTTGTCCTCACTGTTTGTCTTGGTATGGGCCACTGGAATATCCTATATGGGTCATTTTTTGTCCTTAGCCAGAAAACTTATTTATTAAGATATTGAATGGATTAGATTTCTCAAAATGTCATCAAATGGGTCCTAAAAGTGGATAGCAATCCAAAATCGGACTGCCTCAACCATGTGTGTTGTTATCATTACTATTTTAAGTGGTGTGGGCCACCTGAGATTCGGATTTATTTGATTTTGGACCCAGGCTGTAAAACATTATAATACAACATATGGTCGGCTTAGATCCACTGATTTCATCACACTGGGGTCCATGAGTGGACCGCTATCCAAGCCCAGAATTTTTATCTTTTTAATTTCATTTTTAATTTTTCACCATTAATTTGTTTCAAGTCGTGTGGCCCACTCAGACCTCAGTTTAGTTCCAAATTCGGACACTAGTCCTAAAATGAGATGTAGAAATACATGGACGGAGTGGATGCACAAAATACATCAAGGTGGGTCCCATGAGTGGGGCCCCCACTTCACTTTTTAAAATGTCCAACGCAGAGACGCTGGAACGTCCAGCCACTTTTTATCTTTTTCTTTTTTTTTCTCTTTTATTGTTATTATTATTATTATTATTTATTGAGGCTATATATGGTGTTTTACAAGAGATCTGGTCCGACCATTGGGTCGGCCACCTCATTGTGGGCCCAATAATGTTTTGGAATAAAATAATTTATCATAATTAATTTAATAATAAAATAAAACAATAATAAACGAATTTTAAAGGCTATCATTCATTCAATCGATGTAGCCCATCTGAAGGTCCATTCTATCTGAATTTTGTAGCCCATGTATATTTCGGCCTTATGGTCATTATGACCCGTCCAGATCGATTCCTGGCCCACCCAAATGGTCCTCACCAATCACGATCACATATTTAAGGGTTAAGATAAACATAAGGTCCCTAAATCCGTACCCGTTCATTGGTTGGATCTGGCCTAAAAAGAACACCTACTTGATTTAGCCCAAAAATTTGTTGGAATTTGTTGCGGATAAGATGGGTTGGTTGAGATAAGATAAGAAAATTTTGAATTTCAAAATCCGTATTTAGAGTAAAAAGAAAATTAAATTCTTGTTAGTGATAGGACTCAATCCCTAGTCTTTCCTCTTGCTTAGGAGGGCTTTAACCAACTAGTCTATCTTTTCTTTTTGTTCATTAATGAAAAATTAATTCATTTAGCTCTATTTTCTATCATTACAAAAATTTTAAACGACAAGAATTTCTCGAGTCGTTACACAAAATCTCTATAGATTCAAGAAATGACGCTAAGGCTTAGTCCATTTAAAACTTGGGCAAAAAACCAACCCAAACATGGGTATTGACATCCCTATGCAGAGGCCACTCTAAGTGGGACCCAACTCCTACCCTGTACACTCAGGTAGTACAATAATTAAAAAGAATTTTGTACCATCAGCTTTCATCTTGTCCTTGTACTAAAAAGACAAGGCGATTCACACTTCTTATGATAATATGCATGTGAGAAAGTGTGAAGTACACATAATAAAGCAACAAAAATACCTACATAGTCTAATAAGGCAAGAATAAAATTTCCTTTTCTTTTTATCAATCCATATGAGTGTTTCTTAAAAAGTTTCCATATATGATATAGTACTTGTTTCTAAGAAATAAAGTGATTTTACCATGGATCTTAAATTTCAATCAAATCCAAGACTAAAATGGGCTACACCATAGAAAAGGGTATAAAAGCATTCCTAATACCTTTAAATTTACATGGTTTGACCCTATCAGTGTCTAGAATGTCATGAATTTCATCATATACACTCATCCTAGTGCGGAACATTAGATTAGTGGATTGGATAGCATTCACACACCACGAAGACCATTTTATGGTGTGACATCTCATCTCAATTGTTTCCTATAGTGTAGCTCATTTGAATGTCGAATCAATCTAAGTTTTGATTCATGCTAGCACACATAATGAGCAAGTTAGAAATCATCCACATTGAAGGAAAATCAATAGAGAGAGAGAGGGGGTCAATGTAACGCCCTCAAAATTCGACACTCGAGTATATAAACTCAAATCCCGAAATCAAGGGTGTTATGTAAATAATAAATGAATCCTTCACAATCACAACTGATATTTTTCTTTTTCATTCACATGGTACCAAATATATAGAATCAAAATAAACCAAACTTTGAAAATTAAACCATAAATCAATGAGTTCACTAAATTGTTCCAAACTGTCTAAGCTAATGGCCATCTAATGGGCCTTATTACATCAAGCTTTCAATATAAAATAATGAAACATAAAAGATCCTCTAAAGTCCTTCTTTATCTGGAATCGCCTCTTTGTAATCTTCTAAATAATCACATGTCACTACGATTAATCGCATAAAACTGCGTCAGTTATAAAAGCCAGTGAGTAATCTCGTACAGTTTAGCACATGTAATTCAATATAGAAAATCACATTACCATTAAAATACAAACTATTACAAATCCAATGATAATTTTTCCAACAAAAATCTTTTAAACATGCGCGTCATGCATGATATGCAAGTATATCTCAACGATCTTAGTATAGTTATCAGTCGAATGTCTAGTTGGTCAACACTATCATCTTGGAACATCGGTCCCTAGCGGCATAGCCAATTCGGATCACGAACTGTCCCACACCTCCGCCTAGCCTGCGTAGCTGGTCTGTTACACACACTTGGGTGCTCACCCAACCGGCCTCGATCAACGGAGCCTCCACCTGGCCTGCGTAGCTGATCTGTTGCACACACTTGGGTGCTCACCCAACCGGCCTCGATCAATGGAGCAACGGTCTATTGCAACACTTATGTGTGCTCAACTCAAATCAACTCAAGTAATCAACCACATACTGGAGTCCTCAATCTCATGGAATGCATGGTTCATGTCGCTCCCTTTTTAAAATAATTCAAATAATTCATACATCCTTCTACTCCTTTCCAAGAAGATTTAAAATCAACTAACACGTACACAACCTTATTTAAATATCAAATTCACATGGAATCTCATCAACATAATCTAAAATAAAACAAAACCCAAAATACTCATGATGTAAACTCATGAATCGCATCAATACCAAACTTAAGCCAACCAAACCTTCTTGTAAGATAGAAAATTAAGTTAAAATAAAATTTATTTGAAACACGTGATATAAACGATATGAGATAAAACTCACCTATTCCTTTTCTTCATTCTTTCTTTCTTTCTTTCTTTTCTTCTTTCTTTCTTTTTCTTCTTCTTTCTTTCTTTCCTTCTTCTTTTTCTTTCATTTCCTTGTCTTTCTCTTTCTTCTTCTTCTTCTCCTTACTCTTCTAGAATGTTGCTCCAGCAACAGGAGTAGCAGCAACAACGGCTCTCCCCCCTACGTTAACTATCTCTCTTCTCTCTCTTTCTCTTTCTCTCTAACGTCTCTCTCTCTCTCTCTACGTTTTTCTGGGGAGGAAAGAGACGTCCAGGGAAGTTTATATAACACCCTAGATAGGATTGGACGGCCCTAGATAGGCTTGGACGGTAGGCGTTCGCAATATGTCTTACGGACGCAATTTGTGTTGGAGAAGGAAGTATCTTCTTTCCTCCGGAGTTTCTTGGCATACAAGGTCCGTTGGAAACCTAGGTGGGATCCCCACGACTCTAATGGAACCAATCCCAACCTTCCATGCAAAGTAGCAGCTCGGATCTTGGTCTCTTTGTTTTTGGACGGCGATCTGAGGTAGACTCGTTGCTCGGTTGACAGGAGAGAAACTTAAAGGGATTGTGGGCATCGGGGAGATAAATCGGATGAACGGTTTGAATATGCCAAATGGGGCCCACTGACGGACTGCGTGGATGGCACAGATGGACAGCGCTGCTCGCTGTTGCTGCGGACGAGGAAGAAGATGATCCGTCTTCATAAAAACGCGGTCAACGCACGTTTGACCGGGCGCGTTTTGCGCACATAGTGCACATGGGTCCCACTGTGATGTATGTAAGAAATCTACTCCAACCACTAGGTAGGCCACGGAGTTTTAGGGCATGACACCAAAAATGAGGCAGATCCGAGGTTAAATGGCCCACTTATGGCCCGATTTCTGATTAGGGTACTTATAGGATGATCAAATGGCTGAAATTTGACGTGTACAGTTAAAATGTTCTCTTAAACTAATATATGAAGTTTTGGATGAAACTGATCGTCAGAAACTGACACACTTAAAATCGTTAGTTTAACTTAAGTTAACTAATGGCATTTTCGTAATTATTATAAATTTGTGAGTTTTGTGAAATCTGACACTTCTACGCTGTTCTAGGGTTTTTTTGAGCAACTTTAATAAATGGATCCTACATGAATTCCTTACAGTTGATTTATTATTAATTTATCAATATAATAATTAACGTAATTTACTAAATAATTAATTAAATTGTTATTTTAATTATTTCGAAAACCTGAGTCATTACAGTCAATGCTGCATAGAGGTTTTTGCAAGTAAATTGTAAGCTATTAGATGGCTTTTAAGATAAATGTAAGCCTTCCATAAGACACCAACCACATTATAAAGTTTCTAAAATACTTTAGCATTACTCAAAGCATTCTACCACATTCTTAAAATATTTGAACTTTTCCGTTCTGAAAAACCAATTACAGGGGCAAACATATTAAAGACTCATGTGTGGTCAACACATTGTGGAAGCGAACAGCTAAAAGCAAAATATCAAAAGAAGTCATTCTCTAGAAACAATGTTACCACAAATTTATAAACAATTGAGATGCCAATTCTCAATTCTTAACCATGTATGAGTAAGAATACAATACACATGGTGAGATATTGACCACAATATGATGATTATTTCTAGAGGAGAGGTAAATCTCTTTAGATTCAAGAGACGATGCCAGGGGGTGTTAGGATTTTAAGTTAAGATAAGGTATTCATCCCTTATGTAACTTATCTTGATTTCTACTTATTAAGCAGATAAGTATGCTTTATAAACAATATACCTATTAGCTTCTCCTCTTTGGTCTTTTCAAATGCTTCTCTTCAAAAACTTATGAAAAGTAGAAAATCTATAATAAAAAAATAACTGAAATGATTAAGTAATTTTAAGTAAAAAAGTTACTTATAACTAGTAATAAACCAAACTTAGTTATTTAAAATAAGTTACTTATCTACTACTGAAAGTAGAAAAAATAACTTATTTGGTGGTATCCAAACGGGCCCTAAGGCTTAGCCCGTTCAAAACTTGGGCCGAAAACCAGCCCAAACATGAGTATTGACATCCTTCTGCAGAGGCCACTCTAAGTGGGACCCAACTCCAACCCTATGCACTAGTTATTGGTGGCAATAGTTCCAGTTATTGTTTACTTAATGGACCTTAGATAGCATGTGCACAAGTAATAAATTAGCCTCGGTTAGTTTATTAATTAAAAAGAATTTTGTACCATAGCTTTTCATCTTATCATTGTACCAAAAAGACAAGGCTATGACAGTATGCATGTGAGAAAGTGTGAACTACTAAAACAATACCCTTCTAGCCCTACGAGCCAAGAATAAAAATTCTTTTCTTACTATTAAGATATTTTTAAGAAAGTTTACATATATAATTTATAATGGTACTTATTTCTAAAAAATAAAATATCTATTTCTATAAAGATAGAAATATAATACTTACCATCATGGCTGATGCAAATGCCTGCATATGTCATCTCATTTAGGCTTAGCTGTAGGGATAGTTTGATGATCAAAACGGCCCATGTTCTAGTTTGCTTCACTACATGGGAATAGAAAGAAGCCTCTGCGCTAACGGATGATTCTGACCGACCGTATGCATAGCCAACTGCGGACCGTTGAAATTTTTTACTTTTAATCGCTAAAATCCAGTTCCATAAATGAATGATCGGGACCATCCTTTCAGCATGAGCATCTTTTCACAGTACATCGTGATAACGGCGAGAGAATGGATCTTTCCAATCATCAGTAAACAGCAATTGTCAATCCACTGTGCAGTGGACCAAATCAGATAGTTTGGGTCATCGAACCATGGCTACACTTGTAAAACTGAAAACCCAAGTATACGGTTCATCTGAATTTACATCAAATCAACGATCTAGATCACTGAACCATGGGTCCAATTGTACAAGCTTAGAGTATATTGGGATACATAATCAGGTAAATGTTCATAGTACGACAACACACGTGACATGAGTACATGACCACGTGGGAGATGTGAACTTCCTTAGCCGCTATCGAGCGAGCCAGAAAGCATTTATCTATCATGGTCGTTTTGGGCGACTTATGATCATGGAATCAAATGCATATAATATATTGAGATTTAAACCGTCCATCCTCTGTGTGCAACTTGAAATATACTGTGACCCAACAATCAATCTGAAAGGATGAAATTGGCCATTGATTTGCAGGGTTGAATGCTAGCGCTTGAAAAACTTCCTTTCAGATGTCAACATTCAAAAAATAAAATAAAAATAAATGGTGGTCGACTAGGAATCTTAGATGCAAGTTTTCTCTGTGGCCCATGTAGGGTAGTGTCCAGAATATTGACGGTTCCGATCATCAGACCATATTTTCATGTGGGGCCCATGGGGAGACATACGATGATGATCCTGCTTCAAGGCAGATGAACTTTTAGTGTTGTGGAGTTTGTGTTATTTTATTAGAAAGCTCGTTTGAGTTGCCATAGTTTAGAACCTCGGCAATCGCACATTGGAAGCTGGCCCATGGTTTCAACGTCTGGTTTTCCTGTGGTCTTGTTAGTATGGTGAGGTCGTTGTGTCGAGGCAGTTACTTGATACTCTGGCAAAGCGGGATGGTTGATATGCAGCCACTCAAAACTTGTACACGTGGCGTAATTAACCCAGACTATACAGTCTAAGTTGTGGGAACTATTGTAGGTTGGGCATCAACCCAAAATAAGATTGATTGAACAATTCTAACCGCTGATGAGGTTCCTTGGCTACTTTTCATTTCGGCCGTCCACTAAATGTCCACCAATCAGATAGTTAGATCACCATCACATCCCACCAGAGTAATGTTTCTCTTGGTCTCCCTCACATCCACCATCTATCATGTGAGGCAAACCATTGTTGTTGGTTGTCCATCATGCAGGGCCCACCTTAGATGTGGGACATTCATCATTAGGGGTCATTCTTTAATGTGCACCATTTATTATGCATGTAGGCCCCAACTTTGATGTTGGTCATTCATCAAGTGGGGCTACCATCAATGTTATTGTCCATCATGTGGGGCCCACCTTCAATACCCACCATCCATCATGTAGAGCCCACCTTTGATGTGAACCGTACATCATGTAGGACCCACCTTGATGTGGATCATTAATCATGTAGGACCCACCATTATTAATTGCGCACCATGTGGAACTCACCTTTGATGTGGATTGTCCATCATGTGGGCCCCACCTTTAATGTGGGTTGCCCATCATGCAGGGCTCACCTTCGATGTGGGTCATTCATCATTAAGGGCCGACCTTTGATGTGAATCGTCCATCATGTGAGGCCACCTCAATATGGGTTATCCATCATGTGTGACCCAACTTCAATGTCCACTACCCATCTTGTGGAGCCCACCTTTGATGTGGACCATCCATCGTGTAGGCCTCACCTTTGATGTGGGTCGTCCTATTGGGGGTCCCTCCTCATGTGGAGGTTGGACCCACATGTGTGGGCATAAGGGCATAAGTATGTTTTCACCATGTGTGACAGTATTTGATCTTTAGTAAGAGAAAAGAGTGTTTTTTCTTGCTGGAGAGACTTGTAGCAAACATTAGGGGGTTTTATTTTTTGGAAAAAAAAAAAAAAAAAAAAGGAGAGAAGAAAAATGGAGTTTTGAAAGAGAAGAAGAACAATAGCCTTCTACTACTGAAATCTCAATATCCGAATTCGTGAGGAATCATCCACAGCATCGATTTCTTCGTAGTCTTCTTCAAGAGTTGTGTTAGGGGTTTTATATAATCCTCGGTGAAAATTCATTTCATTCAAGTTGTTTGTAATATACTTTTGAGTGATTAGTTTATATATCCAAGACAAGTCTCTCGATGATCGTACTTCCATTATTTTTATTATGGTGAATTTTTGTTGGATTAGGTTCTGTGGTTTTTTTTCTTCACATCAAAAATCTTAGTCTCTTGTATTTTACATGTTTGATGATTTGCTTGTTTGTGTTAGAAGTGATTTTCTTCCCCTGAATATTTTATATTTTTTATGATTTCCTAACACCTCTATTAAACTAGCCTACTTTGGATGTGGGCTATTTATCATTATGGGTCGGCCTTTGATATAGATCATCCATTATGTAAGCCCACATTAATATAAAGCCATCCGTCATGTGGGGCCTACTTTTGATGTGGACCGTCCATCATGTGAGACTCACCTTTAATGCGGAGAGTCTAATAGGTAAGTCTCCTTTGATGTGGACAATTGGAGAGCCTACTTTAATATGGATCATGAGATTAAGAGAAGTAATAAATTAAAAAAAAATTAAAATAACTTGTTGGGATAAGTAACTTTTAGTACAAGTCACTTATCCAATGATACTTACCAAACTAAGTTAAGTAAAAAAAGCAACCTAATAGTTTAATAAACATAGTTAAAAAGTAACTTATTTGGTAATATCCAAACAAGCCTTTAATATATTTTATGAGAACTGCTTAATTTAAAAGTAATTCTAAATAAATGTGTAACTTTTTAGGCCCTTAATCAAGAAAGTCAATGGTGTTAAAAAAATGAAATTGTCAATGACAAAAAATCTATAGTTCATAAAGTCATCGTTCTTAACTACCTAATTCATTTACTATCCTATCCAACCATTTTCATTTGCTTATTCACACTAGGATGAAGGGAGGACACAAAGATATCCTAATCCAAAACTTTTTTCTTTGGTCCAATAATATTTCAATAGTGAGTGTCCAATGTTGGGAATAACGACGCCGGCAGCAAAAGCGAAAGCCAAACAACACCACAGTAAAATATACGATCAAACGAGAAACACAATGCAATCAAAACACAAGCATTCAACCACAAGAGATAATCCGATTTTACATGGAAAAACCCCTCAATGGGTAAAAAACCACGGTACAAAGCGATTCACTATGATTCTAGAAGATTACAAAGATTGACAGCCCACAAGCAAGGAAAAACAAAGAAAACTCAAGCTCTCTTCCTCTCAAAACATTCTCCCCTCTTCCTAACTCACTCAGGAAACCTTAGACACCTTAGGATATCATCTAAATTCGGATACATGTCATATATATAGCAAACAATCCCAATTTAGAAACATCTCATGCACAACCGCATAACAGCAAGAAAACGCGTGCGCAACCGACCGGTCGGAGCTAACACAAAAACTATCCAAAGAAAAATCACAAAACTCGTCGCGTCCAGCCTCACCATTGACCGGTCGCCCGACCGATCTGGGATGACAGAAAACTATCCAACACCTTGTTGTGTTCCCTGGGCCAAAGTCAGACCAATCATTTGACCAATCTGAACACCCAAATCTTGCACACTTTGAAGGCTCTCCAACAATAATTCTTACCAAATCTTTTTGTATGGCCCATTTGAGTCTTGAATTTCCTCAAAAGTTATTATCTCGTCCTCAAATGTGAGGCCGAAACTGAATGCCATGAAAACATCATGGTGGGCCTAGCCACAAAATAATGTGCAAGGTGAAAATAATATGTCATGCTAAAATCAGAGGTGAAGTTATTTTGTCAACCACTAATGTCCCTTTTGATTAATTCTTTGTTTGTTTTAAAAAAAAAAAAAAAAGGCTTTGTCAGTCAAATTAAAATTGTTGGTTTCTCGACCATATGCTTAAAAGCAAAGCCTTTATTTTGAATAACATCTAAAGCATACGGTTTTTTAATAAATCAACTGGAAAACAGGTGTTTATATATTAAAAAAATGTCCAATTGTTTATCATGTGAAACAATGAAAAGATAACTCTTAATAACTGTCGTGTAAACTACCAAACAATAGACCACCGTTAGGTTAGCGCATGCGCTGATGAGATGTTTTCTAGCGATTCTATTTGCAGACCTTTCTCTCCAGTCAAATAAACCTCAGTGGATGGTAGAGTTACCATCCACTTTCCATATACGGCCAATGTGTTTGGCTATATATGACACTCTGGACATTAAAAAAAAAAAAAAAAGTTGGCTCCAAATTAAAGATCATTTAGCCAAAAAGTCAGACTGATCCACTCGTCGAGTGGGCCACAACTTTATGCTGATTCAATCCATTGCCCACCCTTTATTTTACGTGGTGTGGCCCACCTCACCCCCCATAAGTCCCCTTTTATTTCTTTTATATATACTTAGTTAATGGAGCACGTGTAGCTGTTTTAAAATTTAGTTACAAAAATAACTGTATGGTGTTATTATGGAGAAATGTTCACTTCAAACCTGTTGGGTGATGAGTTGCCATCTAACCAGCAGATTAAGCTACCATAAAGAGATCACACTAGTGCCAAGATCAACCTGATTAGTTCATTAGCTGGGCCACAACATAGAAAACAATGGATAGGTATTAATACGATTCTAAATGCAGATGTGGCCCATTTGATGAGTGGGTCAAATTAACTAATTTTTGTGGGAAGTGATTCTCCTGGTGGGGCCAACCTTTGGGATAGGTGGGATATTGTAAAAATATGGAGAATGGAAATTATCGGCTGGTTGGAACAGTGGATTAATATAACATATCATATTAGTTAGGGAGCGTTTGGATCATAAGTTACTTAATGATAAGTTATTTATGCCTTATGTAGCTTATCATGATTTCTACTTATTAAACTGAAGTGATTAAGGGTCTGTTTGGATTCCACCAACTAAGTTACTTTTTCTACAGCAACTTTTTTCAAATAAGTTTGGTTTATGATCAATTATAAGTAACATTTTTAATTAAAGTTACTTTATCACTTCAGTTTAATAAGTAGAAGTGCAAAATAAGCTAATTTTGACATAAGTAGCTTATCTTAAGTAACTTGAGATCCAAACAAAAAGGTTATTTATAATTGTTCATAAACCAAACTTATCTCAAATAAGTTACTTGTCTACTGTTGTTATGGCCCGTTTGGCACCATGGATTTGAGGAGAGAAATTGGTTGCTTTATTCTGTTTGGCACCATGGATTTGATGAGAAGTGGATTTGAGAGGAATCCAGGAGAACTCAAAAAGGCACTTTTAGCTTTTTTTCAAATCCTCAAAAAAAAGCTGGGATTTGAAGAGAAATCCTTCCCAACGTGGTACCCATCGTAATGTGTCCCTAACTATGGGACCCAACATGATGTATGTTTTCCATCCAACTTGTTGATAAGGTCACAAAGACCTGGATGAAGGGACCACACAAATTTCATTTTAATCCAAAACTTTTGTGCATCATAAAGGTCTCACTCTCCATTTTTTCTTGTTTTATGGTCCACTTTAGATGTGGATTTGCTTTATTTTTTAGATCTTTCCATAAAATGATCCGTAAAAATGGATGAATGGCATGGATTTAAAAATCGAGGCTAATACAGTGGGCACACATGGGATTAAAATTTACAATCTCCATTCCTTCATGTTTGATTTCTCTCCAAATCTTAGCTGCCAAACAAAAAATCTGAAACTGATAAGATTTCGAATTGATGAGAATTCGTACCATGGAATCCACTTCTCCTCACTTTGCCTCAAATCCATGGTGCCAAACGGGCCATTAGTAGAAAAAGTAAATTATTTGGTGGTATCCAAATAGGGCCTTAGGATTTTTATTTTCTTCGTACAAACGCTGATTCTTTATTATATTTCTTTAAATCATCTATTATGAAAGCTTTTGTTTTTTTTTAAATAAATGCCCAACTTTCAGGCTATTAGTCAAGAGAGCCTACAACCTAAAAAATCCATGTGTATTCCATACTGTATTTTGTAAATGACTGAAAAATTATAGTTAATAAATTACCTAGCCCATTTACTATGCAATCCAACTCATTCATTTGCTTATTCACGTTAAGATGAAGGGAGGACATAAAGATAATCTTAATCCTAAACTTCTCTGGCCTATGGATGTTTCAACGGTCAGACTCCAATTCCCACTAAATCTTCTTTCACGGCTCACTTGAATTTAATTTGACTTTGCCTCGTTTATGGTCTCCTACCTTAAAAATGCGTGGCTGAAATAAATGGATGCTGTGGATGTCACGGAAACATCTTGGTGGGCCATGCCATCAACCACAAAATGAGACGTATTGCCTACAAAAGTTTTTGCATGTACTTCTACCTATGGGAAGCAAGGTGGGGCCTACCGTGATGTTTGTGAGA
This sequence comes from Liriodendron chinense, assembly GCA_003013855.2. Taxonomy (NCBI): domain Eukaryota; kingdom Viridiplantae; phylum Streptophyta; class Magnoliopsida; order Magnoliales; family Magnoliaceae; genus Liriodendron; species Liriodendron chinense. Next base: position 2,465,078 of record PVNU02000637.1, on the reverse strand, counting down.
AGTCCACTCCATCCATCAATTTTTCTGCATCAACATGGACCCAAAATTATTGCAAATCCAAAACTCAACTGTGCTACGTACGCAACCAGAAACGATGAGGATTGAACATCCATCGTTGGATCATTCATGAAGCCATATAAGTTTTGGATCAAGTGTCTCTCTCTCTCTCTCTCTCTCTCTCTCTCTCTATATATATATATATATATAGAGAGAGAGAGAGAGAGAGAGAGAGAGAGAGAAATGCTCAGCTATGAACCAGTTCTCACGAGAACTCATCTCACCTACTATGAGCCCAAAATCTGAATCATCCATTCGATGCAGCAACCCAACCACTGGGGTCTAACTTTTACCATAATCCAGAATTTTGGTGGGCCATCTCCGCAAAAAGAGAGGCAAATCAAGGGAAGAAACTATTTCCTTTTCGACATGGCCTACCAAAGTTCTAGATAAAGGTAAAAGTAGTTCTGGATCAGGGTAAAAATTAGGCGAATTTCTTACGAGTGCTACATCATATAAATAGTACAGATTTTGGGCTCATATCATGTGAGAGAGTTATCAAAAAGTGCTTTTAAGAGCATTGGTGAGACGCACACACCGGTATAAATAACCTTATGAACTTTACACCGGTGGGAATAACCTTGGCATATAAACATCATGGTGGACCCAGGACCATTGCAACTATATGCATTTCATTTTTAGGCCCATGTCCTAAAATGATTTGGCAAAATGGATGGATAGGGGTGGAAGCGGATTAGGTACCGAGTCAGCCCAACACATTTTATTCAGTACGATAATAGTCCGGTTTCAGACAGTGGTTTCCTAACAAACATCATGGTGGCCCCACCTAGCATCCCATTGCAAGAAAGTGGATTGCCCGTGCCCCTGTTGTGTTGCCGGAAGTTGTGTAGGGCCCATGGAAAATTCCATGACAAATCCACTCTATCCATCAATTCTTCAAGATCACATCAAGATGGGATTCTAAAAATTCAGGAGATCCAAATCTCGTGTGGGCCATACCATACAAAACTGTAGGGATTGAACGCCCACCTTTGAAAACTTTGTGGGGGGCCACAAAAGTTTCGTATCAAGATTATGTGTACCTACAATTTATCTTGAGTAGTAATAACCCTCTAAACAGTTTGGATGACATATAAATATTATGGTCAACTCTGGGAACATTTCTACGGTAGACGTTTCTGTTCCTTCTATCTCATTTGGTGTGGCCCACTTGAGTTTTGGATCTAACTAATTAGAGTTGTACACTAATTAGAGCTGGGCCCATCTTGACTTGGTTTGATCCTCGAGCCATGCTGGCCTACTCAGCGTGGTTTGGTCGAGCTTTCGAGCCGAGTTCGAGCCAGTGACAAAGTGGGTTGTTAGCCATTTGGGAGAGCAACAAGGGTTGAGCGAGTTGAGCACTGGCTGCTGAGGGGAGTTGAAGATGTGGGGGGGGGGGGGAGATCCGGTGAGGGTTTGCTGGAGGTCGATGGTCGGGCAACTGCCAATTGGGTGCTGGCAGTGGGTGGGCTACAGGCAAAACTCAAAAGGGAGGAGGGCGCTCAAATGAAATTAGGGTTGGGTGGGCTACAGGCAAAACTCGAAATATATATATATATATATATATATATATATATATATATATATATATATATATATATATATATATATATATATATATATATATATATAAAATCAAACCGAGCCAATTCGATCCGGGTTTCAAACCGAGCTTATTCAAGCTCAGGTCAGCACGAGCTCGACTTGAATTTTCAATGATCTAAAAAATTAAGCTTGGTTTAGTTTGATCCACATTTCGAATCGAGCCAATCGAACTTTTTCGCTGCCGAGTCAAGCGAACTTTTCGAGTCAGCTTGGTTCATGTACAATTCTATGCTTGATTTTTATAATCTTGTCTTAATGTGGTCTTGTAAAACTAATGAATGGAGTGGATTTTTCATAGGCATCTTTGTGGGCCCCATGTAGCTTCCGACAACAAGGGCACACAGGAATATCTTGTGCTCAAGGCACAGGCAATCCGTGTCCCCATACCTGCTAAAAAGCTTTCATAGGTGGTCCACGTTCCAAAAATGGTGTATAAGGTGAAAATGATTTGTCACGTCAAAATTAGAGTGAAATCGTCTTTTTGGCTACTAACCTCATTTTTATTAACTTCAAAATTAGGGTAAAACCATCTTTTCAGTTACTAACCTCATTTTCATTAACTTCTGTCGGTCAAAGTTATAGTGGGTGATTTTTAGATCATATACTTTAAAGTAAAGCATCTACTTTTTTTAATTATGGAGTAATTAAATCATCATTATTTACACCTGTAATTACAACCTAAACTTTAAAACTAAATGAATAACTATTGTGTTTGGGCGCAAAACAAAGACAAGAATACATTATGGGCACAAAAATTGTAAGGCCCGTGAAAGAATAGAAGTGGAAAGAACTCTAGCACTTAAAGATATGCTTAAGGCACGTTACAATGTCACTATCTTTAAGGCAATATTTGCACTCTATTGGTAGTTAAATTAACCAGTTTGCAAGAGGGCAAAAAATCACACTCGAACAAGCATCTTCTCCTAAACTAGAGAAATGTGTGCTTCAACCTGCAAAATTCAAAAACCGCATCTCGAACACACTTTTGCATTGCATACCCTTGACTTTTTTGTTGTTACAGTTTAATGCTAGCTTTTTAACTGTTTGTAATTTACCCTTGAAAAATCTATAATTTTTACAAATTTTATAAAATTGACCGAAAATGGAAAATGAAGGAGGAAATGAGATTGCCGAAGTTGTTGTAATTTAAATTAACTCAAAAATGAATTTTTATAGAGTCGCAAGGATCACTTTGAGAAGAGCAGATTAAGTGAGACCCCTGACTCACCCAAGACGGTGTGACCCTTACAATGGGGCACACTTTGATGTATGCATTCTGTATTAACACCATCCATCATTTTTCAGATAATTTTAGGGCATTATACAAAAAAAAAAAAAAATTAAGCAAATCTAATTATCAAGTGGACCATACCATTGGAATTTATAGTGACTTAATTCTCTGCCATTAAAAACTTATTATGGAGCACCTTAATGTTTACTTAGTGTTTATTCGCCATCCAATCTGTTGATAAGGTCACATAATCTTGGACGAAAGGAAATAACAAATATCAACTTGATCCAAAACTTTTGTAGCCTATTAATGGTCAATCACCAATGTTTCTTATGGTATGGCCTACGTGATAATTAGATTTGCATCATTTTTTAATAATGCCCTAAAATGATCTTGAAAAAAATACGAACAGCATGGACACAAAATACATACGTCGAAGTAGGTCCCATTGTAAGGGCCGCACCGTCTTGGGTGAGTCCGAGGTCTCACCTAATCTGCTCCCCACTTTGAGTGCCTTTTCATGAAAATATATCTTCTTCAATTATATCTTTTTATTAATATTATCTCTCCACTATCACTAATGGCATCATTTCACCTATATTTGGAAGTCAAAGGATGCTTCATTCATCAAGAGAAATCACCATTCACAATTAGATAGTTAATAAATACCAAAAGCCACAACCTCTTCTCTCTTTTTCCTTATATATTTGAAAAATCTCTATTCTTTTTATCTTTATTTTGGTAAAAAAAAAAAAACCAACACTCAATATAGCATATATGTCATATCCATGACATCTCCACCATATAATTTTAGGACGCGAATTGGCTAGTGACCCCAACACCAAACTTGAGGCTGGTGTTAAAGCTGTGTGGGCCCCACCATGATGTATGTGTTTTATCCATGCTGTCCATCCATTTTTTCACCTCATTTTAGTGCATGGCCCCAAAAATGAGGCATATCCAAATCTCAGGTAGACCACACCACAGGAAACGGTGGGAATTGAATTCTCACCATTGAAAACTTCTTAGAGGCCATAAAAGTTTTGGATCAAGCTGATATTTGTGTTTTCACTTCGTCCAAGTCTGTGTGACCTTATCAACAATTTGGATGGCAAATAAACATCACGGTGGGCCCTGGGAAGTTTTTAAGGGTGGACGTTCAATCAACACTGTTTTCCTTTGGTGTGGTCCACCTAAGATTTGGATCTGCCTAATTATTGGGTCCATGCCCTAAAATGAGGTGGGAAAATGGATGGACAGCGTGGATTAAACACATACATCATGGTGGGGCCCACATAGATTTGACACCAACCCGGGCTGGTGTTGGGGTCACTGGCCAATCTTGGCTTATCCTTTTAGGGGATGAGCCAAAAAATGAGGTTGATCCAAAGCTCCAGTGAACCACACCACAATTAACGGTGGGAAGTGAGCTCATAGATAATTTCTTAGTGCTGCAAAAGTTTTGAATCAAGCTAGAATTTGAGGTTTACCCTTATCCATGTTTATGTGGCCTTATAAACAGGTTGGATGATAAATAGACATTATTGTGGGTCCTGAAAATGTTTCATCTTTCAACGGTCGAGGTCCATTTAGACCATTGTTTCCTATGGTATGGTCCACTTGAGCTTTGTATCTGTTTATTTTTTGTGTCATGCCATAAAATAAGATATACATGACGGTTGGCCCCACATTTTTTAATAGTACTCAAATACGTGGAATTCAAAGAGCAACCACACAGTTTTGGAGAATTACGTTTACCGTCGAGAGCGAACGACTGATAAACCCATTTACCGTACTTAGTAATGCAAATGGGAAAAACAAACACGCCCAAATTAACTAAGGATGGATGTTTTTATATGAAAAAAAAAATCCCACTATTTATCATATTAGAAGGCAACCCTTACCACCAAGTAGGCTACCTGCCTGGTTTTTTGGCCATTTTCTTATGATAGATGGCAGGGATTTCGCATGGCCTGGATTTCTCATGAGATCTCCAAACATTCAAATGGGCAAGCAAGGTCCCCTAGAGCGGATCCACCTCATAAACAGATGGCTGGGATTTCACATTCGAATCTAGCTGGCACCGGGATTAGCATGTACAAATATTGTACGAACGTGCGGACACAGTGAACCACCGTCTGAGGTCCCATCCATTCAAACATGAGATCGTGGCCGACCAAACAATAGACCATCCCTCCTTTAGCAAAAGCTCTGATGGGATGTTTTCCAGCGTTTCCATTTGTAGCTCTCTCTCTCTCTCTCACCCTCTGGTGGTCAATCAACTTTGCACGTACGGCCAATGTGCAACTAGGTGTTACCCCGGGTAACAGCTTAGTGGGTGTTACACCTACTGTGGGGCCTACCTTAATGATTTTATATATATCTACGCCGTCCATCCGTTTCTACGTAACATTTTAGGGTGGATTACTAAAACTTATGCAGATCCAAATCTCAAGGGAACCACACCACAGGAAACATCCGTTATTGAGTGCCTCACCATTAAAAATTCCAAAGGGCTCATATTAACGTTTTATTAATGTTTATTTGAAATCTAACCTGTTAATAATGTCAAGAAGATCTGGACGAAGGTAAAATACAAAGATAAGATTGATCCAAAACTTCGTGGCCCACAAAAAGTTATTAATAATTATTCATTAATTTTTCTAGTGGTATGGTCCATGTGAGATTTGGATATTCTTAACGTTTGGGATCCCGTCCTAAAATTAAATGGGAAAATAGATGGACGGCGTGGATTTACAACAAATTCATCGAGGTGAGCCCCACATGGTTAGGGTAATACCGACTAAGCTGTAACAGGTAAAAGGTTGGCTCCAAGTCAAAGATCATTTGGCGAAACAATCATACGGATCCTATGCTGATTGTGGAGCAATATGTTGGACATGGAGGTGTATTGATAAGTGCTCATTTTTTGCCATTTTTAGAGTCTTCAAACGTTGGGATTTTGGTCCGTATCTCATTCAGAGGTGGGCCACTGATTGGCTGGTCCAGATTGGCGGAAAAAGATAACCCGTTTAACATGCTTTCTGAAATGAGGTGTTTTGACAAGTCCTTTTTTGCATTTTTAGAGTCTTCAATCTTTAGTCCTTTTTGGTCCATATCTCATTCAGAGGTGGACCATTGATTGGCTGGTCCAGATGGACGGAAAAAGATGTACCCGTTTAACATGCTTTCTGAATTGAGTCATTATCACATTGATAGTGGCTAATGGAGTATCTCACCGTCCGGCTGATATGCAGCCACGTTGCGGGATGATGAGAGCTTCGCATCTTGGTGGATTCATGTCGGCCTATCACTGCATTGATTATCAGGTCAGGCCAACCGGTTTTCATTTGATGGGCTCATGGCCCACCACCACGGCACAATTGATTGGATTGGAGGGATTCGGTACAGCTTCATGCGCTGTGGCGTACACGCCAGCATTGCACTCCACACATGAGAGAGATAGAGGCCATTTGTCATCATGCAGGGGCCACCGTGATCATGCCCTAGGCTGGACGCGGATTGCGTCCGACCCAGGTTGGACCTTTAAGAATCTGTGTGGTGTCCCACTGTAATGTATCTGTTTATCCAAGCCGTCCATCATTATTGCAAGAGTAATCTCTGGTGTGGTCCACTGCAGCATTGGATCTGCCTCGGTTTTGGGCCATGCCATAAGATAATCTTAGAAAATGGATGGACATCTTGGATAAACAGTTACATTAAGGTGGGACCCACAGAGATCTGGTCGGACGTTTAAAGGTCCGACCAGAGTCGGACGCAATCCATGTCTGCCCTAGGCTAGTTCACTAGGTAGGTGGATCACGCAGATTGCATGGGTCCCAACCGCACCACAATGACATTGGAATTAAAACCAACGTACTTTTTTACTTTTTGGTTGATAATTATGTTATTTGCCAAACATGCTTACCCATTGAATGGGTGAAAACCAAGATAAGCCACTTGAGGTATAAGTAGCTTATCTAAAGTCGCTTAGAAGACGATTGAAACTTCTATAAAGTCAGTGGACGCCGATGCTTTTATATAGGCATCGACCGTCAAATCATTATCATTGCGGGCCATCCGTACGGGTGCAAATGGGATGGGTTGACATTATAGGTCATTGGACCACTAGAAATTAAACAGGGATTTGGTCAAAATTTTAGACCCATGGCCATCAGTGGATCGGGGTCCAAAAGTTCAACCCAATTGTCTAATGGGCTGCATGTGGGACCTTAAAAAAATCAGCCCAACCACAGGCAGGAAAGTAGATAAGTAATATAATTCTATCGAAAAGTAGTAATTAGGTAGTATCTATTGAGAAATATGCTCATTGCACACACCTAGTTATACATTTAACAGTTCCTCCCTGGTGGTCAGACTGTGAGGTCCACAATGTACATGTTTTATCTGGTTGTCAGACTGAGGTCCACTAATGTTTTATCTATGCCGTCCATATGTTTTTCCCAGCTATTTTATGGCATGAGACTAAAAATGAAGCATATCCAAAGCTCAAGTAGGCCACACCATAGGAAACAGTGGGGATTGAACACTTGCTATCCAAAATTTCTAAGGGGTGACAAAAGTTTTGAATCAAGTTACTATTTGTGTTTTCTCTTCATCCAGGTCCACGTGACCTTATGAACAGGTTTGATGGCAAATAAACATCACTGCAGGCTTTATGAAGGTTTCAACGGTGGACATCTATACGTGTGTGTAGGGAAAAGGTACTATGCGGTCCACCTCATGGGAAGTTCCCATGAGATCGAGTTGTGTGGGCTCCACTATAATGTGTGATGGGCATCCACACCATCAATAGATGCATCATTCCGTGGTGGGCCATGGGCTTAAAACGCAGGACAATCCATGACTTGGGTGGGCCACACCATAGACAACAGTTAAGAGTAGATATCCACCCATTCAAACCTTTATGATTGTTTATAGGACCAACTGAGATGTGATTGAGAGATCCAGCCCATCCATTGTTCCTGTCCCACTCAAATAAGTGGTCACACCAAGTTTCAACCGTATCCAAAACTCAGGTGGGCCCCAACAAGTGATTTTAGATGTTGTAAGCATGATTTTACAATCTTTCAGTTGGTATGGCCCACGTGAGTTTTGGATACAAATGATTTTTGGGATATCCCATAATCAATAGGGGACCCACAAAATGCATGGTGTGGATGACCGTCACACATCACAGTGGGGCCCACACAGCTGGACCTTATGGGAACTTCCCATGAGGTTGACCGCATTATATGGGAAGTTCCCATGAGGTTGAGCTGTGTGGGTCCCACTGTAATGTGTGATGGGCATCCACACCATGTATTTTGTGGGTCCCCTGTTAGTTATGGGATATCCCAAAAATCAGTTGTATCCGAAACTCTACTGGGCCACCCAACTTAAGGAGTGTAAAATCATACCTACAACATCTAAAGGCACTTGTTGGGGCCCACCTAAGTTTTGGATGCAGTTGAAACTTGGTGTGACATCTTTTTCAAGTGGACCACGGACAATGGATGGGCTGGATTTCTCAACCACGTCTTAGTCTATCCTATAAATGATCATAAAGGTTTCAATGAGTGGATATCCACTCTTTACTGTTGTCTATGGTGTGGGACACCTAAGTCATGGATTTGCCTGATTTTTTGGCCAGTGGCCCAACATAGAATGTTGCATCTGACTGATGGTGTGGATGCCCATCACAGATCATGGTGGAGCCCACACAACTCGATCTCATGGAACTTCCGATGAGGTTGACGCACAGTACCTTTTCCATATATATATATATATATATATATATATATATATATATGGGAAATGGTACTATGAGGTCGACCTCATGGGAAGTTACCATGAGGTCGAGTTGTGTGAGCCCCACCGTGATTTTGATCGGACATCAACACCGTGCACTTGATGGGTACCCTTTAGTTCATGGGATATACCAAAAATCATCCGTACATGGAACTCAGGTGGGCCATAACATCTAAAACCATGTACAGACATGCCTAAAACATCTAAAAGTGCCTGGTGGGGCCCACCTGAGTTTTGGATGCAGCTGAAAGTTTGTATGACCCCTCGTCTAAGTAGAGCACACACAATGGATGGTCTGGATTTGTGAACAACATGTTGGTGGGCCCAATAAACGATCATGAAGGTTTTAATGGCGGATCACCTCTGTCAACTGTTATATGTGGTGTGGCCTACCTAAGTCATGGATTGACCTGATTTTTAAGACCCTCGCCCATCACATAATGGTGCATCTGACCGATGGAGTAGATGTCCGATCAAAATCACGGTGGGGCCCACACAGCTCGACCTCATGATAACTTCCCATGAGGTCGACCTCATAGTACCATTTCATATATATATATATGGGCCCCACCGTGATGTTGATCGGACATCAACACCGTGCACTTGATGGGTACCCTTTCGTTCATGGGATATCCCAAAAATCAGCCGTACATGGAACTCAGGTGGGCCATAACATCTAAAACCATGTAAAGACATGTCTAAAACATCTAAAAGCGCCTGGTGGGGTCCACCTGAGTCTTGGATCCAACTGAAAGTTGGTATGACCCCTCGTCTAAGTGGAGCACACATAATGGATGGTCTGGATTTGTGGAACAATATGTTGGTGGGCCCAATAAATGATCATGAAGGTTTTAATGGGCGGATCACCTCTGTCAACTGTTATATGTGGTGTGGCCCACCTAAGTCATGGATTGACCTGATTTTTAATACCTTCGCCCATCACGTAATGGTGCATTTGACTGATGGAGTAGATGTCCGATCAACATCACAGTGGGGCCCACACAGCTCGACCTCATGGTAACTTCCCATGAGGTCGACCTCATAGTACCATTTCCCATATATATATATATATATATAGAGTAATATGATGTCGAGCTGTATGGGCCCCATCGTGATGTGTGTCAGAAATCAACACCGTGCATTTGATGGGTCCCCTTTAGGTTATGGGATACCCCAAAAATCAGCCATATAGGGAACTCAGGTGGACTATACCATCTAAAACCATGTGAAGACATGCCTAAAATATCTAAAATCAATTGGTGAGGCCAACGTGAATTTTGGATGTGCTTGAAACCTGGTCTGACTCCTCGTACAAGTGGAACACACGTAATGGATGGGCTGGATTCGTAAATCACATCTAAGTGGGCCCAATCAATGATCATAAATGTTTTAATGGGTGGATAACCGCTCTTAACTATTGTCTGTGGTATGTCCCACCTAAGTCATGGATTGACCTGATTTTTTACCCCATGGCCCATCATTGAATGATTCATCTAACTGATGGAGTAGATGTTCGAAACACATCACAGTAGGGCCTACACAGCTCTACCTAGACCTCATAGAGTCATCGACGGTAAGAGCAATGATTGTCGAGACTCATCTTCGACGAACAGATGCGCCCGACATGAATAGCTGGCCTCCTTTATCTATGGGCCACGTCATAATAATAGTGGACCCCACCCGATTAATTGACTGGACCTGCACACATGGCGCCATGGCCGGTCGATCTCCATGGGTCCCTGCAGGTCCACAGATCCACCATCTCGGGTCCGCAGAGGCAACCGCGTCACTCTCCAACGAGAACTCAGATGGCAGAGCATGTGGGGCTGACCAACATGTCTCATAATTTTTTCGAAACAGCCATTCTGAGGCCTAAATCCACCACCGGCCATGGCAAAATTATCTTCCCATGAACGTGGATTGCCAACTCATCTGAGTCGACTAGGACTCGTTTGAGGCCAACCCCGTCCAGCACTGTGACCCACTTGACTCGGGAGTAGGTACTAGTCGCCGATGAAACTAGGTGAATCGTAACAGGAAAATGGCTGTTGTTTGTTTTGGGTGGGCCTAGAGAAGCCCAGTTATGGCCCTTTCAACTTGATGCAGCCTCGATACTCCTGATTGTGGCCAATCTAATTTGACTCATGAAATATGGCATTATTGAGAGCCCAGTCCAGCTGAACCCTGCCGGGGATGCATGGGCTGGGTCAGGTTCAGCTCGAGCCTGACAAGAGTTTAATTGGGCGGTCCATTTGGAAGCGGATTAACTACTGACTAATCAACTTACATCACCAAGTCCTGTCGGGCCCACCAAGATGTGTGTGTTGTTTCCACACCGTCCATCCATTTGGAGTGATCGTTTTAGGGCATGAGCCAAAGATGAGGCAAATCCAAAGCTCAAGTGGACCCACCACAGAAAACAGTGGGGATTGAACGCCTACCATTAAAAACTTCCTAGGGCCATAGAAGTTTTCGATCAAGCTGATATTTCTGTTTTGTCCTTTGTCCATATCTGTGTTAACTTATGAACAAGTTGGCTAGACCCACTCAGGCTTAAGCCATGCACAATCATCATAGACTCATAGGTCAAGCTCGGCAGCTAAATGGTCATACTCTAGCAGTGTGATGGATGGGCACTTAGAAATTAATTAGAAATAAACAAGTGACATTTAATTGAGTAAAATTAAACTGCCCAAATTATGGATTCCAGTTTAGACGTATTAAAAAAAAAAAAAAAAAACCTTATATATCATTATCTAACTCTACGATTAATGGACGGATATTATTTGACAATTAAAAGTGGGAAAAATTAAATCCAACAGCCCCATGTCAACCAACAAGTGCCCACAAATTAGGGCTGAAAGTTGGGCGGGTTTAACCAAACAGACCCATGACCGACCTGACATTCCGGCTTGGGCAGGAAATATTGAACCCAATCTCGAGCTTAGGCTATGCAAACACCAACCCGATAACACTTGGGTTGGGCTTGGGTTGAGGTCTCAGGTTGCCCAACCCAACTCGAACCCAATCTATATACAAGTTATTTATAATTTTATTATACCGAAGTAAACTTATTAGTTTATATTATTTTAGTAAATAAACTTATAACGTTTGAAATTTGATATGCCTTGAGTATTAAAGGATTAATTATCCTGTATTTTAGCTAATTAGTTTAGAAAAAAGTGAAGTTCTTTATAACAAATAACCACACATAATCAACGAAAAATAAGACATGTATTGAAACATAATAAGCTAATATAATAACAAAGATATTAATATTGATCAACCCAATCAATTCGATCGAGCCTGCTTGGGTTGGACTTGGGTTGAGAATTTCCAACCCGAGGTTAGGTTGGTTGGGTTAGGGTTGAGCACCGACCCAACCCAACCAGCCCCAACCCGCTCGACTTTTAGCCCTACCATAAATCAGGGGTTAAGCAACTAATCTGAATTTGGAACTATAAACGAGTGACAGTGGATTCCACATTTAGGGTGCGTTTGGTTGGCATCTGAAAACTCATTTCCAGCCTAGAATCCAGATTCTAGCATAATCCTATTATTTTAACTGGTGTGTTTGGTGGCAAGTTTCAGTCAAACGGAATTCCATCTAGAAGCCTAAATGGACTGGAACCAGGATTAGTGGAATAGGTGTGGGCGACCATCTCTACCGAGGGGAAAAAGAGACAGAAGTGAGCCTAACCACCTCCATATATGCGTTGTACATCTATAATGTATGTGTTTTGTATCCACACAATCCATCATTTTTTAGAGCTCAATTAAGGGCATTGGACAAAACATGAGGCAGATCTAAATCACAATTGGGCCACACCACACGAAAACAGTGTTGATTGAACGTCCACCTTAAAAACTTCCTAGGGCTCACTATAATGTTTATTTGCCATCCAACCTAGCCATCTGTCTTGCAGGACTACAACAGGCCAAGGGTAAGGTTCTCAGGCAGATCTAAAGCCCAAGTGGGCCATGCCATAAGCAACGGTTGGAAATTGCACCGTTTTCAACCAAACATCAAGTTCCAGATGAAACTTGGGTTCCACTATGCAATTTTGGATTCCAACAGTGGAATCTATATTTTCTCTAGAACCTGGATTCTACAACCAGACAAGGCCCTTGGAATCCAAAATTGTAGAAACTAGAGTGGAACTAAGGTTTCATCCGTAACTTGGTGTTTGGTTGAAAACGTTGCAATTCAGATTGTGTTCCAACCGTTGCTTGTGGCATGGCCCACTTGGGCTTCAGATCCACCTGAGAACCTTACCCCTGGCCTATTATAGTCCTGCAAGATAGATGGCCAGGTTGGATGGCGAATAAATATTATAGTGGGCCCTAGGAAGTTTTTAACAGTGGACATTCAATCAACGCTGTTTTCCTGTGGTGTGGCCCATTTGAGATTTAGATCTGCCTCATTTTTTGTCCAATGCCCTTAATTGAGATTTCAAAACTAATGGACCGTGGAGATATAAAACAATACAACATAGATGTACAATGCATACATGGAGGTGGTGATGCTCACTTCCGCCTCTTTTCCCTTCCGTAGAATCGGTTCGCCCACACCGTTTCCACTAATCCCGGTTCCACTTAATTTAGGTTTCCAGATAGAATCCTCTTTAGCTGGAACTTGCCACCAAACACCCCAGTTAAAATCGGATTCCACCGAAATCAATATTTTAAGCTGGAAACAGGTTTCCAGATGCCAACCAAACGGGCCCTTAGTCCGTTTAAGTTTAAGTTGAGAAATGTCTGCCACGCGTAGAATTTTTAAGCGCCTGCATATCAAGCATCCTAAACTGCCGGAGTATCGAATTACTTCCCCGTGCCAAAAACCCTACCATTTTTTAACAAAACAACCCCTCACTCGTGAGTAAAGAGACGAAGCAGCTCTAATCGTTTGAAAGGACTGTTCCATTTCCCATTCAAGGAGTTGAAATCCCAGGTAGGATCTCCTCCTCCTCCTCAAATTAGGGTTTTTAGGGTTTGATGATTTTCCTTATTTTTTCTGATCTTCTGCTCTTTCTCTTTTTTTTTTCCGGGAAATCATGCTGTGGTTGGATCTTTTTATCTGATCTTTTAGAAGAGGAGGGAAAATGCCGTTGGGATTGCTACTAGGGTTAGGAAGGACAATGAGAAGGAAGAGGACTTCGTCGCTGCTAATCCTCTCTTCGAAAAGAGGCCCTCGAGATTACTACAAGGGCAAGAATTGCAAGCCCACCGGTTTCCATACCCGCAAAGGTCCGAGCTATTTTTCGTCATCCCTAATGCTATTTGCCTCTCAATAGAGAATTGCTAAGGCCATTCGAGGCATACGTGCTGAGGTGGCATACACGTGTGATGACCTGACCGTTCATCAGATTGGGCTACCCATAGAACATTCCCTGGTGCAAAAATCAGAACTGTCTGCTCATCGGTGGTTTGGTTGGTTATTTGTAACTGTTGATTGTTGTTATTTGCTACAATGCATGGGATAGTGGGCCTTGTCTGATGAATGATCAGGATCTTGAACATGTTTGCTGCACTGGAATGTGTGATGTGAATCACCTATGCGACTGTGCATAATCACCTCAGCATTTCCATGTTTTGATTGTACCTTATTGAATTGATTGTTTGAGTATTTGAAAGCACCAAGGTAATTGTCTAATATTCTGTGCTGGATGAAAAATCTGTTTATTTTATGGTCATCGACTTTTAACGGTTTTCTCTGATGGTCCACTGATGAAAATGCATTGTGCTGTTATTATCCTTTTTTACAATTCTCACAGATTTTTTATTTTTATTTTTCATCATAAAAATCTAAGGGAGAGCTTATATGTTCTAAGTTCCAAGAACTCCATTTTAGTGCATGAGGTCCACATGTACAAGATGAACTGTTCATATACTGGGCTGTTCCCTATGGGGCCGTTTGGATGCCTGTAACTTCTCTAAAATGGAACAAAGTTACATGTGACAAACTTGCAGTTGGTGTTTTGGGGAGAAAAGTCACAGGTAACATTCTTTCAACCTGTAACTTTCTTACAGGAAAAGGAACCGAAAATCTCACAGGGAGAGGAGTCGTTTTTCAAGTTACCCGTATCTTTGATACAGGTAACGGTCTGAATTTTCGAAATCAAAATGTCTTGGGAGAGGCGCAGTTGCATTGAAGGAAGCCTACCTGCAATCAAACGCAATGAAGGCAAACGCGGCTATTGAAGGCTGAGGCTGCTATTGAAGCTCCAGAGAAGCCTTCCAGCGTCTCCATCTCCTTCTCTCAGCAGTCTCTCTCTCTCTCTCTCTCTCTCTCTCTCTCTCTCTCTCTCTCTCTCTCTCATCCAGCTCCAACGAGTTTGTGCCCTAAAAAAACCTTCTCTTTTTTTATGTTTTTTTTTTTGCTCTGCTGCGTCTTTTGGGTTTGACGGACACGGTTTTGGTAGTGATGCGGATGGTTGGTGCTTTGTGGGGCCCAGCATCTTGTACGTGTTTCATCCATGCCGTCCATCCATTTCTTCATATCATTTTAGGGCTTGATCCCAAAAATTAGGCAGATCTAAATCTCAGGTGGACCACGCCACAAGAAAACTATAGTGATTGGAAGTCCACCATTAAAAACCTCCAAGGGCCCACCATAATGTTTGTTTGACATTCAATATGTTGATTAGGTCATAAAGACATGGATGAAGGGAAAAAACAAATACTAGTTTGATCCAAAACTTTGGTGGCCCATAAAAACTTATTAATGATGGCTGTTCAATCAAAACTGTTTCCAGTGATGTAGTCCACTTGAGGTTTGGATTTAGACCATTTTTTTTGGTCTCATGCCTTGAAATGATCTGGATTTATTTTTTTTTGGGTATGCTTGCTTAAGTTTTTTCTACATTACAAGCATTTCGAAAATGTGGGTCCACTTTTATGGCCCACTTGTTGATTACTTTAGCCTAAGAATCGACCCAACTATTCATTTACATGGGTTCAACAAATTGGAATACTTTTATCTAAATTTTCTTATGTGTTAATGTGATTTTGAAATGACTTTCCACTCCAAGGTCTAGTTGGTGTGAATATACAGCTTATTATGTGTAAGGTTGTAACTAACTTACAAGTTACCCAAACACAGAAACTAAGTTACTTGTGAGTAAGTTACAACTTACACCCGAAACAGGATTATACGAAACTTCCTTTCACCTGTAAGAACTTACTTACAACTTAAAAATCTTACAGGCATCCAAACAAGGCCTATAAGTCATATTGTTGGGTAATCCTAGCCGTTGGTTGGGGAACTTTTGAGGATCACAAATGGATTGTTTTAGAAAAAGTCTGATCAATATTCCACATCAGCCTCCTCGATTGGTGGCATGGATCATCCAACAATTGTATTTTTTGGGGCTACACATCTATGGTTCGGACCATCAGATGAACACTCCAAATTTCACGTGTTCCTGACGCAGGGGAGAGTGTGAAAAAGGGAAGAGGAGGATTTTGAAATTTTATTAATCAATAATGCTGAGATTTCCCTATTACATCACTTTTTAAAATTAAAAAAAAAAAACCCTAATTAGGAGTCCTAATTCGACTAAACTGGAACTTACCCAAAATAGTAAATTTTACTAAAAGTATAAAGTCCTAATCTAATCATGCTGGATGATTCTTGGCATGATTAGAAGCAACTCTTAAGAAGACTGCATATGCTAAAACTCTAAAACGAAGGAGATGTGTCCAAGTTAAAGCTTATAAAAAATAGTAAGTTTTTCCTAAAACTGCGATTTTGAATGGGAAGGAAGCGTTTTCTCGCGAAACAGACCGACGCAACACACTTACGTGGGTTGGTTGACCCCAGATGGCCTGTTACAGTAAAAATTCGTAGGTCGTGTATCCCGTAATGATACCCAGATCAAAGTTATGGTTGCTTTATGATTCAAACTTCGAACGACAATTTCTCCCTATTCGGAATGGATTTCTTTGATCCAGACGCACCTGGGACCTAGTTACGTCATGCGCTACGTAGGACTGGATCTGACGGATTACTTCCGCTTCTATTTGGCCTTCTTTTGGTCCAGCCATGCTAGGAATGTATCTGTGCCACGTCCTACATCAATTTCACATGTACCGAAACATCGTTTAATGGATTACATAAAAGAGTTAAACACTGGACAATTTCTCTTGAAAGAAAAGGATTTTAAAGATGATTTATGCAACTTATAACATTTTGGAAATGCATACACTGTAGACAAAAACCTAAACATAGTATAGACCTGTCAATCATTGATCGTTTTTACATGAAACTTGTGATATAAAACCAGGGAGTTTTGAGGAATCCTGTTTGATGATGTATTGTATTGGTGGCTACTTTTAATAATGGAAAAGAGATTGGAGCTCGTACATCCCTCACTTCCTTTAGAAAGTGGAGACATTGGTAAAACCCCAACGCACCAGCATCTCGTCGGTTATGGTTGTGTGGCAAGAGGTAGATACCAACTTTGTGTCAAGCATAACAACCAGTAGAAAATTATAGAGTGACATCCTTGGGACCTTGGCACATTGTACGCAGATCAGTGTAATATTGATGCTAATGTGAATGCTAGGATTGCATAATGCCTGCATGTGAGTTAGTGACCCACCAACCTAACACACGTGGTTCATGACTTGGAGAAAAAGAGAGATGTATTGCGAGATCATTATTCACTCTCTCGAAACCTGCTAGAGTACTCAGGTAATCATCTAACAACGTGTGCATATTAAAAAAAAGGAAAATCAATGCCATATACCATGTAATATTGGTGAGAGACTTAAATGCAGATTATGTTCCATTGTTTGTCACCTTCTTGATAACCTCATAACTCAATCTATTAGATAGGATGGGCCTAATTGGGGATGGCATCCTCAATGTAGCATCAAACATCGCCTGATAGATGAGGTCTGCTTGCATGTGAGAATTGATAGAAAATAGGTTGTGTTTTAGTTGCCAATGAGCTCTTATGGCAAATACCCACGATTCCATGTGTCATTTGTGAAAAGGAGTCGCCATTCAATGGGTTTCAATTCAGCATGGAGTTGAAAGGAAGAAGATTGCAACAACAGTACTTGTTTCCACAAAGCGACAAGAGAGTGTAGATAAGGTGGCAGTTGTGCTGGGAACCTCTCCTCATGCACTTGTTAGCAATGAAAGGTGATAGCTGTGTCTTTAGATTTTCTAATGCAACATTCCTTAAATGTGGAAAGACAAGATAAGACCATCTGTCGACTTTTTGAGAGCTTTATAAAGGTTCTAAGACATATGATTTGATAAGGCGAGACCATTGGGAATGACTACTTAAAGAGGATTGCTAGTTCTCCACACCTTGTGTGGAAAAAAGTTGTGATACCTTAACTCTAAACATAGAAGCGGTACAAAAGGGGTTATATGCAAGCTGGATATTGAGAAAGCATATGACCACGTCGACTAGTCATTCCTTGATTATATGATGCTGAGGTTGGGATGCGGAATGAGATGGAGGAAATGGATCCAGGAGTGTTAGATCTACTCAGTTCTCGGTTCTTCTTAATGGGTTCTCAAAAGGCTTTTTTTAGAGCTCTAGGGGCCTTCATCAAGGAGACCCCTTATCTCTATTTCTTTTCCTCATGGTGGTTGAGACCTTGGGGAGAATGATTGCTAAGGGTCAAGAGGTGTCATCTCAGGCTTCAAGGTGGTGGAGGGAATGTCTCAGCCCATATCGCACTTACAATTTGCAAGCGATACCCTTCTATTTTGCAAGGTGAATTCTGATATGGTGGATAGGCTGAGTACTGTCATTAAATGCTTTTGAGGTGGTTTAGGCTTAAGAGTTAATATGGCTAAGAGCAAGATGTTTGGGGTGGGGTTTAGATGAGGTGGAAGGTCTAGCTGAGGTTTTTGGGTGTGCGGTCGGGAACCTGCCGACAACTTTCGTAGGGCTCCCTTTGTGTTGGAAAATCGACTAAGCATCTTTGGGACAGAGTGGTGGAAAGATTCAAAAGATCTCTTGCAAGTTGGAGAAGTTGATCTCTCTTGGCGGCCGTATCACACTCATTAAAGTAGTTTTATCGAACCTCCCTCTTTACTTCATATCGCTTTTCAAGTGCCCTGGGTCAGTGCTTTCTAGACTAGAAAGGTTAAGAAGGAATTTCTTGTGGCAGGGAGCGGAGGAGAAAAGGAAGTTACATCTAGTGAGTTGGGAGGAGGTTTGCAATTCTTATGAGGAGGGAGAAGTTGGCATTAAGGATCCCAAGTCCATGAATACTATGTTGCTCGGGAAGTGGCATTGGCGGTGGTGCTTCATTGTAAGTACGGATCCTCAATTGGAGGATGGTGGACTAGGGAATCCTTGCTCTATAGAGCGTCGACCCTGTGGAAAGGGGTCTCTTCTATGAAGACAACTTTTAAGGAAGGTGTAGGATTCTCGTTGGGCAGCGGTGAAAATATCAAATTCTGGGAAGATGCGTGGATGGGATCCTCCCAGTCAAAGTGTTTGATCAAGGAATTCAAAATCAATTCTCCCTTGTTCTCTACCTGTACGAAGAGAAAAACGAGGGAACTTGTTTTGTCAGTATGATGGGATTGCTCACTAGATGGATGGGATAGGAGTCCTCTACCATACGTGTAGGAAGCATGTGAAAAACTTGACATTGTGGGACCACTATGGGTGTGTGCGTGCGTGCACGCGTGCATGTAAAATCACGCCAAAAACCCATAGATTCACTTGGTGACTAGTGTGGCCAACCTAAGTTTCCAAGGGGGTTGATTTCTGGGATGTCTTATCTTAGTGGCCCTAAGAATGTTTCTATCATGAGTCCCCGTCTGCATTGTTCCCTGTGGTGTGGCCCACCTGAGCTTTGTAGTGGTCTAATTTTTTGGGTTTTGGTTGTAACATGAGTTTAGCAAATGATGGACGTAGTGGGTATCGCATGAATCAATGTGGAACCAGAAATCCAGGGTGTTGTATGCTGTTCCTATAACATTGGTTGTAGGGAGAGGAGAGAGGAAGATAATAGAAAGTAGTAGTGGAAAGGCGAACAGAGAGGATCCATGTATAGCTAGGAAGGGATCCATAATCGTGAAATTTATAGGACTTTTGAACTGTGCAAAGGATGGGCAATACCACGAGGTCGATCCACTCATTAGATGGGCAAGATTGTGTGTTAAGCTGTGGATCGGTTGTCAATTGATTTTGATGGTGGGGCCCACTTAATGAGCAAACTGGCCAG
The DNA here is from genome assembly GCA_003013855.2 of Liriodendron chinense. NCBI lineage: Eukaryota > Viridiplantae > Streptophyta > Magnoliopsida > Magnoliales > Magnoliaceae > Liriodendron > Liriodendron chinense. The sequence continues at coordinate 2,445,169 of PVNU02000637.1, read as the reverse complement.
ATATTTTACAAGATAATCTTCATGTTGGGCCTATTCTCTGATGGGATCTTCATGATGGGGCCCACCAGTCATATCAAGTGAGAGAAGGGTGCTTGGTCAAACCTTTTGACTTGGGTTCCATTTGTCATGTCGTTCACTGAGAGGTGTATGGCAAATTTTATTTTTGAGAAGCAATGCAATTTTATTAAGAAAAGAGCCAAAAGCAAAAATAATACAAGTGGCAAAGCAAAACACCCCAAAAAATAAAAATAAAATGAAATGAAATGAAAGAAAATCCCAAGAATCATGGAGTCCATTCCTTGAGATGCATTAAAGCCCTACCACTAACAGTCGAGAAAGGCCTCCTACAATTCTTTAAACAATGATTGTTTCTCTCTACCCAAATAGATCGCCTTCGTGCCCAGCGAGGAACAACCCTTCCACAGACCCTGACATCACCCACGGAGTTTTGAAGACCTCCAGAATGCCGATTCAAACACCCCAAGAAAGGAGTAGTAGATGAAGATATAATCCATCAACTCAGTGCCATTCATGCACAGAGGACAGACATTAAGGGGCACCATACCCCTCTTACACACGTTGTATCAATTTTTTTCTACATGAAGTGGAGAATTAACAATCCCCTCTTACCTCAATTTCTTGTGTATGGAAAATTGGAAATGGTGGTAGTAGATAGACTTAAGATATTATGTGCGGTTGTTGATTTTCAAAGCCTTTAGAGAACACTATGACAATATAGATGACAAGGAGAACCTAATTGAGGATAATAATTATAACATCATGTAGAAAATGAAATTTCCAATGGGCAAACATATGGGCATGATGTATTACTAACTATTTTGCCTAAAAAATATCAGCGAATTGCTAAGGGCTTGCTTGGTTGACACTCGGATATCATAAGTTCACATGTCTATACAAGTCCATTCTTACTACTTGGCATACAATTACATCTCGAGATCACATGCTTCGAAAGTCATCATATCTAAGCTACATATTCTAACATATTGATCCATGGTGAATCATCTAATATGACATATCATTACAGAGCATCAAGTCACATATTTAAGAGGCCATATTTTAGCACATTAGTTTACGGTTAAGTGGGCACAATTTATTATATTTTCACATAAGTAGGTGGCCATATTTCATCACATTCGTAGGTAGCCATATTTCTACACATAATATAACACATAAGATAAGGTCTAGTAGCCACATTTCAATACATCCATGTCATGGTTATATGATCACATTCCCACACATAGTACGAGGGCTACAACACATTACGCTAAGTCCACAACTAGCATATTCAGGTGGTCGTCATTCACCCAAAATCAGAAGGGTTAAGTGGACCACATATCGGCTACTTCTCATACAGTTGAATGGCCACAAACGTATCCCATCATTACATTGTTCAAGGGCGCGCACAAATCGCGATGTGGCTCGATTGATGGTCCGATTATACCCTTGACTCACACAAACCATAGGCCACACACACACACAAGGTCTAGGCCACATTCATCTCACATGTTCACACTTGAAAACAAGTCGGAAGAATGAATGGGCAGCGCCGCAGCGTGTGCAGGGTGCGGCCTGCTCGGGAATAAGTCGGCCACACCATCGGGCCTTGATGGAAAGAAAGATGAGGTGAGAGGGGTGAAATAGACTCACTGAATTAGGTTCTAGTTCGATTCGGGGTGCACGGGGTTCGTGCGGGGTATGCAGCGATGGGTTGTGGGTCCTTCTCTTCTTCCTTCTTCCCCTCCTTTCTTTCCCCTCTTCCTTCCCTCTCTTTTCTGATGCAGGATGCCCTAATTATGATGCATGCTCATGAACACATATAATCCAGCAGAAATAAACAGCAATAATAATCTAGAATTCAGCATCTAGCATCATAAATTAAGAAAATCATAAAAGAGACGTGCAATAATGCGGGCCATCATCACAACCACGAAGTATAACGTTCAAGTAATGCATAGGTTGGATCCGGCGAGGGATGAAACCTCTCGATCTTGCATGGTTATAACCCAATCGTACAATGAGATCCACTGGTCCGGGAGATTAAAGGATTTCTTGGATTAGGGAATCGAAAATCTAAGAAATTAGGGTTTTGGATCAATTCTCAGATTTACGGTTTGAAGATTGTTAGATAATGGAAGTAGAGAAAGAAGGAAGAATAAGCTTATCGTAGAAAAATGTTGGAAGGGCAAAGGAGGAGGAAGAAGATTGGGAAAGAGAAGATGAAGTTTCACAGAGAGAGAGAGGAGAGGAGGCAACCAAAATGCTCTTCATTCATTAATCAAAAGTTAAAATTCATAATTAGGACTAAACCCCCTTAAATAAGCACTAAGAAAGTAAAATAAAAAAAAAGACTAAAATACCCCTAGACTTAAGTAAAAACGAAACTTAAAAAAAAATAGTTCGCGCGGTGGTCAGGTGCGACTTCAGGCTCCCGATCAGTCGCCCAAAGACGTCTAAAAACGTTCAGCAATTAAAACACATAAGCGGCTGAATGACTGAGCGCCCGATGAATAGTGGTCGGGCGCCCGAAGACAGTGAAAACTGTTCAACAAGCCATTTCAGTTTTCTAGTCGGGTCTTTTTCATCCTACACACGTGTCTTCCCAATGTGGGGTCTTTTATGTACCAAACCACATATGTAGGGTCTTCAATGCTCCTCAATGATCACCTAGCCATAAGGAAGATGCTTGTGGTGTGCGCTTTCTTTGCTAATAGACTTTGAAGGGCTAAATGTCCGCAGTCATTTTCTCTCTTTCTTTCTTTCTTTCTTTTCTCTTCTCTTTCCTTGTTGAAATCTTCATCAACTAACTAGGGTCAGGACCATTTTTTTGTTAGGGAAATAACCATGGGTTAGGGGAAAAGGGTAGCTAACCTAACTTGGTCTATGGGAGAGATGAGTAGGGGTGTATTGTAACACATGCATTGGTTAAGGGAGATGTGAGAAGTAAGGTGTCATAAAGAGAGGGTGCATGACATGCATACGAGGGTGGGGTGGCATGGAAAGAGAATGAGTGGAGGTGTTAGTGGGGAGTGATTTAAAGGGGAGGTAAGAGAGAATAAGTGGAGTGTATAGATCGGGCTCATGGGTCAGGCCTTGGGCTTTGGCTAGGCTCCAAGCCTACCTAAAGGAGGTGAGAAGAGATCCGCTTCCTCTGTCTTCGGAGTGCTTCTCGCACTTGGGTGTATCAGATTTTTCGCGTGATACCATGCGTATTCGAGGGTGTTAGGGTGCGAGGTTCGGTCCACACAATCGGAGGGTTGCGCTCGAGCCTACGAAGTATATCGCACACTCGTGCGGGATTGAGAAACGCATGCGTAAGAGCACGAACACACACATGTACATTTGGAGTTTTCGGGAGTGACAGAGCACGCACTTGCGTACGGGAAGAGATGCAAAAGGGACTGGGGGTACGCACAGGGAGCCAAAGCGCTCGCACGAGGCATGCGATCGCATGCATGAGGAGTGCAGTTGCATAGGCATGTGAGGTCGGGGCAGGCTCGGGAATGTTCCAGGAAAGACCGGGGTATTACAACCGTCATTCTTGGAAACCCTGAGTGTATGTGCACGTGCGTCCATGCCCTTGCTGACGTGTTTTTTGGCCCCGTGTGAGTGTGCGACATACCCCGTAGGATCGAGCACAACCCCCCGATTGTTTGGACTGAACTTTGCACCCAAACACCCCTAAATATGTGCAGTATTGCACAAAGAACCTAAAACACCCAAGTACGAGAAGAACCGTAAAGAAGGAGACGAGGTGGGTCTCTTCTCACCTCTTTTAGGCGAGCTTGAAGCCCAAGGCCCAACCATGAGCCCACTCTACACACTTCGCTTTTTCTCTCTCTTACCTCTCCCGTACATCACTCCCCACTAACACCTCCACTCATTCTTTCTCCATGCCACCTCATCCCCATGCATGCTACCTCTCCCTACATGCATGCCATCTAACCTTCATATGCATGCTTTGCACTCTCTCCTCATGACACCTCACCTCTTATCTCTCCTTTAACTAATGCATGAGTTACAACACATCCCTCTTACCTCTCAAGCTCAAGTTAGGCTAGCTACCCCTTTCCCCTAACTCATGGTTATTTCCCTATCCCCAAAAAAGGGTCCTAACTCTAGTTAGTTATTGAAACGTTCAGCAAGGAAAAAGAGGAGAGAAGAAAGAAAGAAAAGAGAAGGAAAAAAGAAAGAAAGAAAGAAAAGAGAGAAAAAATAAAGAAAGGAGAAGAGTAGAAAGGAGAGAATTGAGAGGAAAGAAGGAGACTTGCACCCTGTCGCAAAATACCCTGCACAAACCCCGCGCACGGGAAGGGATACAGAAGGAGCTGGGGGTATGCACGGGGAGCTGAAGCGCTTGCACGAGGGGGTGAGATCGCACGAAAAGTTGGATTGTACGCACGAGGAGTGCGGTTGCACACACACAAAGGTCGGGTTAGGGAAAGATTGGCGTATTACATTTTGTCAATTTTGAGATTCGTGAGATGCAAATAAACATTCGTTGCATTTGCTTCTTGTGCCAATTTGTCATCTGTGTACGCATTACATTGCAAAGAAATCATCATATGAAGTTATCGGATGGTGCATGATTGCAGTGTAACTGTCTCCTGTACCTCGAGGAACGTGCATATTATTGGAATTCTTATGTTGAGGGTCAGAGGGATTCTTAGGGATGAGCATGGTGCTATTATTAAGTTCATTTTTCTGGCCCTAGCGGTTAGTGGCTCAAGTAGGGCGGAGTTATATTAGGATTCAGACAAAAAAGAGGGGCAGAGTTATCTTAGGGCACATAATCTTTGTTACTTGGGTTGGTGGATTATTCATGGTTGAGTGATGCTATAGCTTTATCCTTCGGGGATCCTAACTCTGTGGCCAATTGTCTCTTGAAGGAAGGAGATTAGAGACTCTCTGTATTTGGGATTCTTACTTAACCATTGCCTTAATGCATCATTGTTTTAGCTCACTCTTTGGGCCTTTTTAATAAAATCTTTGTGGTCAATAAAAAGAATGATCTCCATCTACCCTTGCGTCTTGGATTGTTTAGATTTGTGCTTTAAGATTATGAAGAAGTGGAAACAAATACATATCATATCATATTCCTTTAGGTTCTTCCATTAACATCATATGAAAAATGCATTCTTAAAAAAAAGAAAAAGATAAAGATAAAAGAAATGATGAGAAAGAAACATGAGATTGTGATTGTCATCTTCAAATAGGCTATCCTGCTGACTAGCTATAACACTTTTTTGTTGTTGTTGTTGAGAAGTGGATGGATAAGCATGCATCTTGTTCTTCCAATATCATCTGTAGTTAATGTCAGAATTATGAAAATGAGATGATTATCATCCTTAACAAGGCTTACCTTGTTGATTCGCTTCATTTCACCTTTTGAGTTTCTGATGGGTGTAAAAGATAGATAGGAGTCTGATCCCTTTTTCAGTGTTTCACTTATAATTTTCTAATCAATATAAGGGTGTGTTGTAATCCCACTTCAAAATGTCATTGATTGTGTCTTGTGTGTCAAACATACCTCTTAGTTACTGCTATATCTTTTGTAAAGGGCAAATATTATTTTCTATTATTCTGGTCCAGCTGGAATGGGTGATACCTCTAAGGTTGAGGCCATGGCCTTTTCTTGAGGTCTTAAGACTTCTTGCAAAGGAACATGGGGGCGGGCTCAGTAATTGTTGAAGGAGATCTTTGAAATGTAATTAGAAGGGGTTAAAATGTTTCTTTGGAGTCATGGAAGAAATTTATGTTCGATGAAATTCAGTTCCTTGCTTTGAGGATAAACATTTCTTTTGTACATGTTTAGTAGAGAGGCAAAATTCGCTAACAAATAATTTAGCTAGAGGGTCCTTTCTCTGCTGCCCTTGTTACTGGGAATTTGTTTCCTTTCTTGATTTACTGCTTTTCTTGAATAAATTTGCAATTATCTTTCAAGAAGAAGGGTTTGTCATATTTTTGATATTAGATGTCATGGAACTTCCAACTGTTCAGATGCCAGTGCAATGTCTTGTTGTTAATGAGGTTGAGGGGCATAAGAGTCTCAGGATCTTTAAATCAGCTAATTTTTGTGCATAGCTTGAAACTTCATGCCATCCTTTTAACCAGTTTTTCCTCTTTTTATAAATACATCCAACCTTTTTTTCTTACTCATTATTACATTTTTGCATTCAGCTAGAAAGAATAAACATCATTCCAGTTGTTTGTGATGCAATATAGCATTTTGATGTAGGTGGGTACGTCTTGGTGAATGAAAAATTGCCGAACTACGTTGTACCTGATTTGACTGACTTCAAGGTACTTTCCATATGAATCATAGCTTTGTCATCGTTTATTTTGGAGGACTGATAGCTTCATTTTTCAGCTGAAGTTCTTGGCATCTGCTTTTACTAACTAATTGGGAATCTGTTCCCGCAGTTTCTTGAGGAAGAAAATGAATACATGAGTTAATGAAAATTTAAGAAATCATGGAAGAAGAGGTTTCCCTACCTTTAATCTAAAATTAAGGGGAAAAAGTGTTCCAGGGGTTTATATGATCCCCCTAAGTGTTTCCAGTTTCCACCTGTAATGGCGGTTAAATGTCCAAATACCCCTTGGGATGCTCGCAAGGGTATGCTTTTGAAATTTGTGCCTAGGTGCTTGGTGCCTGGCTAGGGTTGTCGTTTCGCTTAGGATGCAGGCAAGGCATTTATGGCATAAACACTGAGGTGTGCACCTAGTTTGCCTCTAACTGTACTGGTTACTGAGTCTTGTTTTGCATTTTCATCCTTTTTGAGATGGGAGTAAGCACTATGTTTTTTATGCATAGTTGCATTGACCCATCTTCTAATTTTTTGGCATTTGAGTAGTATCAAGAAGTACTATTCTGCGGCCAAGATAAGAAAACAGTGTTTATGCAGCAAAAGGTGGGGGTGTAAGTAGCTGATCCCTTTAGTTCATGCCCTGATTAGTAATGTACAAATAATTGCATAGAGGAACTGTATGTGAACTTTCATGCACACTCATACCTTTCCTGACAATTTGCCATGTGTGTTGGACATATGAGCCGTGCAAAAGATGGGTCACACCATGAGATTACTTGCGCACAAGTTCAGTGGGCCACACCTGTATGTTGAGTCTGACCAGCTGCAGTGGATGTCCTCCCATTTCAACATTGGGTCCTGTCCTGTGAGTGGACCGGACTTTATTTTTGCCCCACATGATCTTCATGGTGTGGCCCATCTTTGTACAGATTAGATGTTCTATGTAAGTGATTCATTGACGGGAAATATGGGCTGATGTGAAAGTTCACTTATGGAGCTTGTATGTGATCATTTCTCCTGACGTGTTATTCATGCCCATGCAAGGGCAAATGTGCAAATTGGCGTGTATGTATTAATGTGTATGTGTCTCACTGATCCGCACTCTCTTCTCATGTGCACAGCTGAAGCCATATGTATCACAATGCGCCAGAGAAGCAACCACGACTGAGGCAGCCGATCCTGCCAAATAGGTTGCTGAATCGAATGGGTTTTGGTTGTACCCCATGCCCTTTTGGGGACGGGTAACAAAATATTCATTGCAAGGGAAATGAAGGTAGGAAGGGTATGGATTCCCATTCCCCCTTTCTGCCATCTTTTTTGGTCGTTTCTTCAAGTACAACATTTGATAGGAAAACAAAAAACAGCATTAGCTTTTAATTACTTGATGAAGAGGATGAGAGGATGGGATTCCATGATTGTTTTTTTTTTTCTCTCTCTCTCTCTCTTTGATAAGTCTGGAAAGCACTATCATTTTCATTTTTCTGTCAGTAGATTAGATTGAGTGGGACAATTGCTAACACCCTGTTATGAAGAGACCTAGAAATGAGTTCATCTCATTTTAGTTAACGGTAAGTATGCATACGAGATATTGATCTTTAGTACATAATGACCGTTAATATATGATCTCATTGTTTATTAGAGAGATTGACCTCTGATGCATAATTCTGTTAACTGACATGAGATGGTTGCATATTTAGGAGTCTACCAAACTGGGCCCGACTACCGAGGGTTCTTCCAATGTCCCCTATGTATGCAAACTATGTAAAAGTTCAATTGACACAAATTGGTGAGGATCCTTGCCCATCTAGACCGTTCAGTGTACTGGACACCGTTTGGATTCTCTATGGACTAAAAAGAAAATAAGAAAAAAAAAAGGAGAGAGAGAGAGAAGAAAACCCTCATTGAATGGACGATCCTGATCACCGAATCTGTTGCCTTTTTTTTTTTCTCTCTCATTATATTCAGCTCATAAAACTTTTCCATAATTTGGCAATTACGGTCATCGCGGTTTATTTTTGGAAGGTGGAACATCCCAGCAGCAGATCTGTTGAGCGGTCCGGATTGGTGAGGATATGGGTTACATCATGTACATTGCTGGTCCGGACAGGTTTGGCTTGATTTGGGCCCAAATGAACCCCTGGCCAGCCTGATGACAGCCCTACTTATTCCTCATAGGGTTGATTGAATATCAAATCCGGACTGTCTAATTGTGAGGATCGTTCTATCAGTGGGTTTTTGCACCATCAATGGGCTCCTATCAACAGTCTAGATCAATGCCCTAGCAAGCGAGCTGTACTGGATCATTATTCATTCCACTGACTGATGTGAGATTCAGATTGGTGGTTTGGCGTCACCCAAATATCATACAGGTTTCAGGATTCTATCAACCTCAACTGGTGGGCCATCGATCCGATGGCTGATAGTAAATTGTTCAAGAATTCTAGCGGCCTTGATGGCCTGGGGTCATGCTAACATGGGATTAATTTGGCCCACATAGCTGGATTTGTATGTGCTACTCGCGGGTACTTTATTCCACTAAATCAGAACTTTCAATCTTAAGAGCAGGCGTGCGTTAATCATCTAATGGAAATGTTATCTAGGAATCATAAGCAATACAAAGTGGGATTGGATCTGCTGAATAGATGTTTCGAGATTATTATTAGACCTATTTTGTTTCTCCACTTGATCTTGACCATCCATTTTTTGAATGAATGGACAGTTCAAAACGCATTTAACATTCTCACTGCTAATTTAGAAGCATTCGTATGTTATTTGGTGACCGTCCATTGTTATCGTGAGATGGTGGTCCAATTGATGAGTGGACTAGTCATGTCTCTGTGACAGTACCATGACAGCTATAGGAGCAAAGCAGCACAGAATCAGCCGCTACATCCGCCCCGGCCTAGCTTTTGTATCTCTGCAGAATTCTTATAGTCCACTTATTAATTACACTATCTTACCTTTAGGTAGATCCAGACTGTTGATCAATTAGGCCTACTTATAGAATTCTTACAGTCCACTGATCAGGTCAGCCAATTATCTACGTTGAATGTGAATGCCTGGTGAATTTTTTAACTGTCCATTGTCACCGTGAGATGGTGGTCCAATTGACAAGTGGACTAGTCATTTTCTGTGACAAGAACATGCACCTTATGATCTGCCGCAAGCGGGATCTTTACTTTAATGGCCTTGACGTGTGGCTATTTTTAATAAAAGTTCAATTTCTCGTTTGGTTCATAATTTTTGACCTTTTGATGAGAAATTGAAAATTTATGGTAAACAATAAACACTATGGATTCCTCCTGGGGCACGGTGAATTCCCCTTGAGCACATGGTGGTCAAAACAGCATTCTCGACTATAAAATTTCAAATTTCTTGTCAGAAGGTCAAAAGAGATGAACCAGGTGGAGAAATTAGACTTTTAGTAAAAATAGCCACAATTTAAGGCTATTGCAGTAAAACTCCCGCCACAAGCTACATGAGAGTGGAATAGGTGAGACCCTGGCCTCACCCAAGACGGTGCGGCCCTTACTGTGGGTTACCGAGGAGCCCACCCTGATGTATGTATTATGTATCCATGCCGTCCTATCCATTTTTCCATATCGTTTTGGGATTACATCAGAAAGGAAAAAAATCCAATCATTAGGTAGACCATAAAATAGGAAACAATGGTTATTGATCATGAATGGGCCACAAAAGTTTTGGATGAAGCTGATATTTGATTTTTCCCTTCATTCAGGATCATGTGATCTTATCTGTGTCCTAAGAAGTTTTTAATGGTAGGATGGTCAATCACCACTGTTTCTTATGGTATGGTCCACCTGATAATTGTCTCTTCTTCATTTTTTTGTATAATAACCTAAGATGATCTGGAAAAGCACATAGACGGAGTGGATACATAATATATACATCAAGGTGGGCCCCTAAGGGCCGCACCGTCTTAGGTGAGCCCGGGGTCTCCCCTAATCCGCTCTCAAGCTACTTGGTATTTGTGCCTACTTTCCTCTCTTTTTGACAGCCATGTGAGCATTGACATCTCTCGGGTGACAACTTGCCGCTGCCCCAGCTGTCAACTGTCTCAACTGAAGAGAGATTAGATTACGAAGAAGAGTCCGTCTTACCGGAATATGGTAGAGCCATCTGTCCACAATGATTCCCTGATCATTCCGAACCGTCCATCTACTCTCCCCATAGCATAGATGGCAATGTTTGCAACACAACTACTTCGGAGGATCCTAGCCAACTAACTAGACCACTACAAAATCAACGGTAGAAATGAGAAATTATTAACGATCGAGATTCACTGAAAGATTTGAAGAAAGATAAATGGCACCGGATTGCCTTGTAGGTGGGAGTTTTGAAGTAGTTCCATTTGATGATATCCAACTAGGTGGAGGGTCCCGATTGATACATCACCCTACCACGTGTACTGTGTAGAGGATAAGGGCAACGTTGAAAATTTTTACCTAATGGGGAATCTAAAATTACTCCGCGTATAATGTTGTTTGTTAACATCGAATGTAGAAAGCGCTCGTGATTTTTTGCCTAATTTTTTTAACAACGGAGGTCTACCTTAATGGTAAATCCAAAGCTCCGTAACTCTTTTAAAAAATCCAAAATTGCCCACCGCCCGAGGGAGATTTTCTCCTTTTGTGTAATAGATAACCCAATTTTAACGTGAGGCACTTCTTTTGAGCCCACCATGATTTATGTGTTAGATTCACATCGTCCATCAGCTTTTCTATTAAGTTTTAGAGCATGATCCCAAAAATGAGCCACACTGAATGTTATAGGATAAAGTTGGTCGTCGAAGAGGTTTAAGACCCAAGACCCGTGAGTGCCTTTTGACTCCATAAAAGCACGACCCAATTATTCGACCAAAGAGCCCTTATGGTCGCAGCTCGCATGTCGTGTAGACACGTCCTTACACACTCTCGAATATGCGAACAGGACTGGTCGCTGGTCGCCGGGTGGGGATACCTCTGTTACCCGAGCAGCTCTGTTCCCTGGTCGTCGAACGAGGATATTCTCAAATCCGAGCAGCCCTGGACTCTGGTCATTCGCTGGGGATGTCCCTTGTCTTATAGTACTAGCAGCCCGTATAGGCCGGCTTTGGCTTGTTTCTATTCATAGTTCCGGACCTCAGGGGGCCTTCATCAAGGAACGTAATCAGCTAAACGTCTAGATTGGTTATACCATCTTCTTAGCTGAGGATTAACGGGATAAGCTCATTATCCCCCCAAATCAGTAGTGATCTTAATAGCTTGAGTAACAAACTGGACCATCCGGACTTGTATAAATAGATGATCCATTGATGATAAAGGTATGCAATCTAAAAACCCACGTCTCACACTTCATCTTACTATCGAGTCTCATCTGACTTAAACTTCGGAGGGCTAATGGCCTAGCGCCGGCCACCCTTAGCTTTCTTCTTTGGCTTTCAGGTCTAAAGGGGAGCTCACCTGAAGGTGAACGTTTGGAGGAGCCTGTTACCAAAATCAGACGTTAACAAATTGGCACCGTCTGTGAGAACTTTCCGGAATTCAATCCGCTCTCATCACCGATTGTCACCTCCCACTATACCTCCTAAGAAGACAGCTCATCCTTCTACTTCAAGGCAAATGTTATATCCACCTGACATCCCTGAACCAACGCCCAATTTCTCTCAGACCGCTTCGACGGGAATTCCCCCGGAAGAGCCCAACCTACTGTCACAAAATCCATTTTAAGATATATCTGGTGGCTACGATGGTGTAATGCGTTTCGTCGGAGATACACTCCTTACCCTCAAAGCTGGGCTTCAAACCTTATCTAATCGGTTCGATTAGCATTTTTTCGAATCGCAGCAACCTCCAGAAGGACCGCCACTACGATCGGCACTAGTAGCTTCCAGACATTTCGCAGATGAACTACGAGCTCAGCTGAAATCATCCTTCGAATTGTATGCCACTTGGCAATCAAAGTCCAGCCCTTCCTCCACAATCTATCAATTCCAGTACCTCTCGGCAACAACGATCTCAGAGATCTGGTGTCGAAACTTCGAGTTATACTTTACCTTGGGAAGAAGATATCAGGAAAATAGTTTCGCCGATATGGAACAACGATATCGATCCAACCTCCCACTTGCTGCTTTTGCATCAATCCATTGAGCTAAACCCCCCATTCACCCGCGAGATAATGGAAGCCCTTTTGCCTAGAAAATATCAGACGCCCACCATCGTCCTATATACTGGTATTGGCGATCCTCTCGAACATTTGGAGATGTATAGGTCTCTCATGGAGTTAGAGGGATATAGTTCAGAAATTATGTGCAAGGCTTTTTCTTTAACTCTAAAGGATGCAGCGCGTATATGGTTTCGAGGCCTCAAACCTCGGTCTATAGGGTATTTCTCCTAATTATCGGATCTTTTCCTCTCTCAGTTCATGGGAAGTGTCCGTACCAAAAAGCATGCATCTTATCTATCACATCTAAAGCAGCAATATAGAGAAACAATTAAGGAGTTCACAGTTCGCTTTACAGTAGAAGCCGTCCAAACTGAAAGTTATACTGAAGACAAAGGCCTCACTGCCCTTATAGCAGGAATCACAAGCAAGAAATTCCGATTCACCCTATATAAAAACCCTCCTAAAACCATGACTGAATTCCAAGCCAAGGCTAAAAAATATATTAATGAAGAAAAGTTGCTTTGGCTCGTCACCGTATATAAGGGAAGAAACGTAAGTCTGAGGAGATCTCTTCCTCCGAGAGGAAATATCGACGCGATCGGCGGGATTGTTGCCCAAAGAAGCCTTACCCCGGTAAATATCGCAACTACATGCCTCTCAATCAATCTCCTAAGAAAGTATTAATGGAAATAAAAGCATAAATCTTATGTAAAATGGCCTCCAAGGATTAAATCAGATCCTGAAAAAAGAGACAAGAGAAAGTTCTGCTATTTTCCCAAATTTCATTGGCATAATACCGAAGATTGTATATCTCTGAAAGATCAAATTAAAGCTCTCATTCGAAATGGACATCTCCGGAATTACGTTGCGCGACAGGATCGGTTGCCTAAAAGAACCGATACCTCATCACGAAGAAAAAGGTCGCCTCAACATCACCCTCCACAGGAAGATGCAGAACCCACTGGTGAAATTCGGACTAATGCTGGAGGTCCAGCTTGTGGGGGAGATTCTCAAGCTTCAAGGAAAGCATATGCTCGGAAAGCGTCTCAGAAGCCCCAACATATTTATTGGCTGGAAAAATCGTCCGGTAAGCCAAATCCCAGCCATCATCCAATCTCCTTTTCTCTTGAAGATGCTGAAGGAATTCATTTCCCTCACGACGACTCTATCGTGGTCGCATTAAAGGTATCAAACTATTTAACTCATCGTATTATGTTGGATACAGGTAGCTCTGCCGACGTCCTTTATCTATAAGCCTTCAATAAAATTACACTTGCCAGAAATTTACTTAAACCTATCTCCACCCCCCTCGTCGGCTTCGAGGGCGAAGTTGTAACACTAAAAGGGAGCATCGACCTTCCTGTTACCTTCGAAGAAAGTCCAGCAAAAACTACTGTGTTTGTCAGCTTCCTGGTGGTGGATCGAAAATCAGCATACAATGTTATTTTGGGTCGACCCTCGCTCACCAAAATAGGAGCATCTCTACACCCCCTATATATATGCATTAAATTCCCACTCCAAGCGGAGTCGGGGTAGTACGAGGGAACCAAAAGGAAGCTCGAGCATGCTATGAAATCGCGGTACAAGATCGAAAAAATGTCCAAGCAGCTCCTATTATGGCGATCACAGGAGACCAAGCGAATCCCCTGATAGTAACAGTGTTAGACCCAAGGGAGGATGCTCATCAATCAGGGACCCCAGGAGAGGAGACAGTAAAAATCCACTTATCTAAAGATAATTTCTTCAAGAAGGTTTACATCGAATCCTCTCTGAACTGTGTCTTTTCGAGCAAACTTGACCAATTTCATAATCGAATATCAAGATGTATTCGCTTGGTCTCATGAAGACATGCCAGGTATTGACCCCAACATTGCGGTCCATCGTCTAAATATTGATCCGAAGCATAAACCCATTCATCAGCGTCGACGAGCATTCACGACTGAAAGGCAAATGGTGATTAAAGCTGAGGTCGAAAAATTATTGGCCGTCAATTTTCATCGAAGAGGTTGACTACTCAGAATGGGTCGCGAAGGTGGTTCTTGTCCGCAAAGCCAATGGTAAATGGAGGATGTGTGTAGATTACTCCGATTTGAACAAAGCATGCCCAAATGACAGTTTTCCGACTCCCTACATCGACTAATTGATCGATTCAACAGCAGGGCATGCCCTGCTCAGCTTTATGGACGCCTATTCTGGTTACAACCAGATCATGATGCATCCACCTGATCATCAAAATACTACATTTATCAATGATCAAGGCTTATATTGCTATAAAGTAATGCCTTTTGGTCTCAAGAATGCAGGGGCCACCTATCAGCGTTTGGTCAAAAAAATGTTCGCTACACAAATTCGCAAGAATATGGAGGTTTACGTCGACGACATGCTCGTGAAAAGCATCATGGCCAATGATCATCTCGCAGATCTTCGAGAAACCTTCGATCTGATGAGGAAGTACCAGATGAAGTTAAATCCAGAAAAATGTGCCTTCAGGGTCTTTGTCGAAAAATTTCTTGGATTCATGGTTGGTCAACGGGGGATGGAAGCAAATCTCGAAAAGATAAAAGCCTTGATTGAAATGAAGTCTCCATCCACTCTCAAAGATGTCCAACGACTGGCTTGTCGCATTGCATCGTTTAATAGGTTTATTTCGCCTGCCTCTTATAAGTGCCTTCCCTTTTTTAAGCTTCTCCGCACTACCGCAAAAACCAACTGGGTATGGACCCAACAGTGTGAGGAGGCATTTCAGCGACTGAAGCAATATATGAGCGCGCCCCCTTATCTTATCCAAACCTGTTCCACACAAGCAGCTCTTTCTTATTTATCTGTATCCTCCACGGTCGTTAGTGCTGCCTTAATAAGAAAAGATTCTAAGGTCCAGAGGCTCGTTTATTATATTGGTCGAGCAATGGTGGATGCCGAAACTTGATACTCCGATATGAAAAAAATTAGCTCTCGCCTTAGTGACTGCAGCCCGAAAACTACGACCTTATTTCCAAACCCACTCTATATTGGTACCTACGAATCATCCATTGAGACAAGTCCTTCAAAAGCCTGAGGTATCAGGGAGATTGACTAGATGGGCACTTGAGCTCGGTGAACATGACGTTACATTCTGCTCAAGAACAGCCACTAAGGCCCAAGCCGTAGCCGATTTTATCGCTGAATTTACGTATTCGACTCTCACTGACTCCACCTCCAACAATGACCCTTGCGACCAAGGAGCAGGCACCTTAGTCGCTTTTTGTAGATGGGTCTTTATACGCCACCGACAGCGGAGCTGGCTTGATCCTAATCGCTCCTGACGGATCACAATTCCAATATGCTTTACGCTTCGAGACTCATGTCTCTAACAACGAAACAGAATATGAGGCTTTGATCGTCGGCCTCGAACTAGCAAATATGCTCGCAATACAGAATTTATTTATTCACAGTGACTCTCAATTCATAATCAATCAAGTGTTGGGCGAATTCGAAGTGAAAGAAGAGCGAATGTCTTTGTACAAATCTCGAGTACTTATCCTGCTCGCAAAGCTAAGCAAATATGAAATAATTCACATTCCTCGCGAGAAAAATAAGCTCGCAGATTCTCTAACAAAGTTAGCTTCCACACCAGAGTCTGATTTAACACGATCTATTTCTGTCGAGCATCTCCATTTTTCAAGTATTAATCAAGTCACTCCAGAGCAAGTAATCACATTGCATTTATCTCCGTGCTGGATGGATCCCGTCGTCCTTTACCTCAAAAGTGGACAACTCCCAGACGATAGAAAATCCACGCGACAAATTCGTTACTGTGCTGCCAGGTACACCTTACAAAACGAAATTTTATTATGTAAAAGTTTTACTTTACCATATTTAATGTATCTCCATCCAGAAGAGGCACATCATGTTCTTGATGAAAATACACCAGGGGGCATATGGTAACCATCCCAGGGGACGATCTTTAGCATATAAAGCAATGAGGTAAAGGTACTACTGGCCCACCATGAAGGCGGACGCAATCGAATTTTTCAAGAAATGCCACAAATGCCAGCGATATTCTCCAATCCCTCGCGTGCCATCTGAGCAAATGACATCGATTGATGGCCCTTGGCCCTTCGCCCAATGGGTAGTCGATATAATCGGACCATTACCCACCGGGAAAGGCCAGAACAAGTTCGCAATTGTAACAGTCGATTACTTCACCAAATGGGTTGAGACAGAACTTTTAACCACAATCACTGAAAATCAGACTATTAAATTTATATGGAGAAACATCATATGCCGTTATGGGCTCCCCCATACTATAATCACCGACAATGGAAAACAATTCGACAACGCTGCGTCCTCGGAGTTTTGCGAAAAATGAAAAATACGAAGTATTCGAACATCCCCATATCATCCTCAAACTAATGGACAAGTTGAAGCAGTTAATAAGATCATTAAACATCATCTGAAAACTAAACTTGATGAACGTAAATGTATGTGGCCGGAGCTTTTACTTGAAATCTTATGGGCCTACAGAACGACAACTCGCACGTCAACTGGAGAAACCCCTTTTTCTTTGGCATTCGGTACTGAAGCAGTTGTTCCAGTTGAAGTTGAAGTACCCTCGTATTGAATTGAGCAATACGACCTAGCGAGCAACCAAGAGGGTTTGAGGCTTCATCTCGACCTTTTGGAAAAAAGAAGGGATGTATCCCAACTTCGAGCAGCAGCCTACCAACAACGTATAGCTCGTTACCGTAACGCAAAGGTCAAACTTATAGCTTTTCAGCTCGGCGATTTGGTGCTTAGACAAAATCTTGGAACACATGCTCGTTCGTTGGATCCAAATTGGGAAGGCCCCTATCGGGTTATCAAAATTGTACGACCAGGTACATATTATCTAGAAGACATGCGAGGAAGACCACTACGTCGCCCTTGGCATGTGAAGCATCCACTCCAATATTATCCATAAAACGTTCATGTATTAAATACGTGGGTCATGTTTGAATAAAGATCATGTCTTTCATTACGGCTAACCAGCTATAAGTTTCATAATTTGGTCGCTGCTCCGCTTTGGACCAGAACAACCCTGAAGAGAAGATAAACGTTCTCTTGACCAAATCTTCTGCTTACAGCAGAGCTAAAGCCTCAATCGATAGATCAATCTATCTCTGCGTGGACGTGGTCACCAAGACCCCCAGATTGAGCCTAACTCATTTTTCATGAGTTAAGCATTTGTGCATTCAACATACAAACGATCAATCACTAAAAGAAGCCAAAATATCAAATATGATTCATTCTATTAAGGAAGGTATCAAGATTGTTTTTATAATAAGGGAGTAACCGAAATCAACATAAGAAGGAAAAAGAAAAGAGAGGAGGCGATCATTCCCGCACGTCGCTTGGAGGAGGAGCGCTACTCTCGACCTCAGGGCCCGCCTCCGGAACTCCTGCAGTTTGGGTAGCTTCCGTAGCTTCATTCTCAGCGACTGCTCTCTCTTCAGCGGCGATGATGGTCACGACCCTCTCGAATTCCTCCATATTGGAAGATGGAGATATCTGCTGCACTACTCTCAATGCAAAGTCGCGACCAGCATCGTATGACTCATACCGCTCGTCGTCATACAACTGTGGAGTACGGAACTCCATGACAGCTCGAGGTCCCTCTTCAGATAGCATTTTGACTTAGGCCACTCTCTCCTCCTCCCAATGGATGGAATCATCTTTGAGCTGCGCGAGAATGGACTGTTCTTTCTCCAAGCTGTCACTGACTTTTTTTAGTCGCAACCTGCTCTCAGCGAGCTGCTTCTCCAGAGAGATTTTATCTTGGCGGAAAATCTCTCTCTCTCTTTCTCGATCTTCTCCTTCATCTCCATAAGCCTCGTGAAGTTCGTATCCAAGGTCCGATACATGTCGGTCAAGACCTGGATCTTTTCAATGAGGATTTTTTTATCCTCATTCATCTTCGCGATCAGAGTCTCACAGATTTGATGACTTGGTCTCTCTCTTGGACCGCCTTCTCCAGAGCGAGCCTCTTCTCCTCAGCTTCATCAATGATACGGGGAGCAGCGATGATGTCACGTCTCGTCCGTATAATGAGGTTCAGTCCATGTTCGAGGAGTAAAAGAGTTATCAGATGATCACAAAAAAACAAAGGGAGGAAGCATGAAACAAGTCGAATTCAAAGTACTTTTACCTCGATCATCCTCACACCCGCATCCAGGGAAAGATCCTCGGGACTAGGCTCAGGAAGAGTACCGAAAGTCTGTGGGGGTGATGTTGTAGAATATAAACTTGCAAATCGGATGCAAGTGACTCGGGACATTGAATATCCCAACTCCAGATGGCTGAGCCACGACCAGCCCAGCAGTGCTCGCATCTTGAGCAACAGATGGCTCATGAGCAGGGATCAACCCGGGAGCAACTTCAAGCTCGCGATGCTCTTCACTCGAGGGGCGACTTGCCCCCCCCCCCCCCCATCGCTTATAAGGAAGTTATCAACGATATCAATAACCGACGGCTCTGGAGGAACCACCGGAACATCCGTTGTAGACTCAAGAAGGGGGTCGCATGGTTGCGAGCCTCGAGCAGGCTCACCCGACCGACCAGATGGGTGAGATGGACCGGCCGTAGTCTTCTTCTGTCTCTTCGAGCCGCTACCCCTCAGGCGGGGCAACAATCCTCTCTTCTCTCCAACGTTTGCCATGGTAACTTCCTCCTGAGATATCAGTCCGGAAGCAGCAAGTCGTGGGAGTGAGAGGGCGGACTCGATATTCCTGTCATTAACTAACAGCTTGTAGATTTTAACAATCTTCTCGTCGATCCCCCCTTTCAAACTCGGCTTTCCTCCAGTCGAAATACCTGCGAACACGAGTAGAGCCGGGTGAATAGAAGATTAAGACTACTACGAAAATTGTGGCGAAATTAAGATCTACCCACCTTCACCGAAGAAGCGACTCATGTTATGGCCCCTAAGGTTAGACCCTACGTCGGATTCACAATTTCCGGAGGCATAAAACCATCGTTTCCTCCACCCAAGTTAATTCGAAGTGGGTTTTACTAAAACATAATTATCTCGGTGCCAGTAGCATAGATAATACCAACCCTCACTGGAAGGAGCCTTCTTGAGCTGGAACATTTGAAGGAACTATTCAGCTGTTAAATCTTCATTCCCAGCTTGTTTCTATAGGACAAAAGCACTCAGAACAACTCTCCAGCCGTTTACAATGAGTTGTGTAGGGGCAATTTTGTAGATACAAAGTACATTCTGGATAAAGGGGTGGAGGGGAAGATGCACCTAAGAATAAAAAAATATTCGTACAGGGCCACACAGCCCGGAGGTGGGGAATCCGGAGGCTCTCCCTCTCTGGGTAATCGGAGAATGACGGAGTCGGGGATCTAGTATCTTTCCCGTAATTCAGTTAATCGTTCCTCCGTCATTACCGAAGGATACCCGGACGCAGAGTATCTCCCCGCAGGGACTCTTGCGTTGTTGAAGAAGAAGAATCCCGAGTTGCGTCCCCCAAAGGGACAACCTCATCATCGAAATCTCTCACCACTGTAGTTCAATGAAGAGAACAAGGAAAAAGAGAACACCTTAAAAGGAAAAAGAAATATGAAAGTCACGCCAGAGAGAGGCAGGGACACCAGAGGAGGGCAGGAACAAGGAGAGAAGAAGAACTTTTTTAAATCCTTCGATGAAACTTCGAAATGAAGAAATCTCCGCATGCTTCGTATATTTATAAGCAATCATTCCTTCAAGATTTGGGCAACACGCGGCTACCATTCGTTTGGCACGACAGTCGAACGGGCACGATCATTAACTCCGGAGACACATGGCGGACACTGCTTCATTTCCTCCCAGCTGAAAAGCTGCGAAAAGTTGGCGCTCATAAATGAGGGCTCAATCATGTATGACCTCTCATCCAAAAAATGAACCAGGCGGTTACATGTGCAGACAGGCAAGTCCTTCGCTTAGCCTCCTCAAAGCCAAGGACTTGGGGGGCATCTGTTATAGGATAAAGTTGGTCGTCGAAGAGATTTAAGACCCGTAAAAGCACGACCCAATCATTCGACCAAAGAGCCCTTATGGTCGCAGCTTGCATGTCGTGTAGACACGTCCTTACACATTCCCGAATATGCGAGTAGGATTGGTCGCTGGTCGCCGGTCGCCGGGTAGGGATACCTCCGTTACCCGAGCAGTTCTGTTCCCTGGTCGTCGAACGAGGATATTTCAAATCCGAGCAGCCTTGGACTTTGGTCGTTCGTTGGGGACGTCCCTCGTCTCATAGTACCAGCAGCCGGTATAGGCCGGCTTTGGCTTGTTTCTATTCATAATTCTGGACCTCAGGGGGCCTTCATCAAGGAACGTAATCAGCTAGGCGTCTATATTGGTTATACTATCTTCTTAGCTGAGGATTAACGGGATAAGCTCCTTATCCCCCTAAATTAGCAGTGGTCTTAATAGCTTGCGTAACAAACTGGACCATCCGGACTTATATAAATAGATGATCCATTGATGATAAAGGTATGCAATCTAAAAACCCCACATCTCACACTTCATCTTACTATCGAGTCCCATCTGACTTAAACTTCGGAGGGCTAACGACCGAGCACCGGCCACCCTTAGCTTTCTTCTTTGGCTTTCAAGTCTAAATGGGAGCTTACCTGAAGGAAGGTGAACGTTTGGAGGAGCCTGTTACCAAAATCAGACGTTAACACTGAAAGCTCAGGTTAACCCCACCACAAGAAGTAGTGGGAATAGAACGACCACCATTAAAACCTTTTTAGGGTCCACTGTGAAGTTCATTTGCCATCTAACCTATTCATAAGGTCACACAAACCTGGATGAAGGGAAAACAGAAAAATCAGCTTGATCAGAGCCTTTTGTGGCCCTAAGAAGTTTTCAATGGCAGGCACCTGATTCCCACCATTTCTTGTAATGTGGTCCACCTGAGCCTTATATATGCCTTATTTTTTTGTTTTGTTCCCTAAAATGATATGGAAAATTTGATGGATGGTATGGATAAAACATATACATCACGGTAGGCCCCAGGGAGTCCTTTGACACTACTGTCCGTCTATAACTAGATCCGGGGTAGTGCGCAATCCGAGCCAGATTTGGGACAGGAATAGCTAATACAGTCAGCAGCGAGATTACTACTGACCTCATCAATTTTTGTGGGCCCCACCGTGATACATGTGTTGTATCCACACCTTTCATCTATTTGGAGAGATCATTTTAGGGCACGAGAGAAAGAATGAGGCAGATTTAAAGCTCAAGTGGACCCCACCACAAAAAACAGTGGGGACAGTGACGCCCACCATTAAAACCTTCCTAGGTCCAACTATGATGTTTTTTTGAGATCCAACCTGTTCATAAGTTAACGCAGACATTGAAGAAGAGAAAACACAAATATCAGGTTGATCATTGATAAAAATCTTATGTGGCTCTTAAGAAGTTTTCAATGGTAGGGTTCAATCCCCACTATTTTCTGTGGTGGGGTCCACTTGAGCTTTGGATCTCACTCATTCTTTGGCTCATGCCCTAAAATGATCTCTATGAATGGATGAACGATGTGGATGCAACACATAAATCATGATGGGCCCACTTAACTGGTGACGTCACTTAAGTAGCAAATCTCGCTACTCACTCCGTCTCTGGCGACTGGCGGGAGCGGATTAGGTGAGACCCGAACACGGATTAGCTACTGACAGGTTGAGTAGCTATCTCCCTAGTGAAGTGGCGTCACCAACTTTTATGGGCCCACCATGATGTATGTGTTGTATCCACACCGTCTATCCACTTGGAGAGACAATTTTAGAGGATGAGCCAAAGAATGTGGCAGATCCAAAGCTCAAGTGGATCTCACAAAAAAAAAAAAAAAAAAAACAGTGGGGATTGATCTCCTACCATTAAAAACTTCTTGGGGTCACAGAAGTTTTCGATCAAGCTAAGATTTGTGTTATCCTTTCTTCCATGTCTGTGTGAACTTATGAGAAGGTTGGATCTCAAATAAACATCATGGTGGGCCCTCGAAAGGTTTTAACAGTGGCGTCATTGTCCACACTATTTTCTTTGGCGGGGTCCACTTGTGCTTTGGATCTATCTTATTCTTTAGATCATGCTATAAAAGGATCTCTACAAATGGATGGACGGTGTGGATACAACAAATACATCACGGTAGGGTAGGGTTCATAGAAGTTGGTGATGTCCCTTCAGATAGCTACACAACCTGTCAGTGGCTAATTCGCGTCCAGTGAGACTCCGGATCCACCAGGTGGGTGGGACCGCTGACCATTAGGGCTGTAAATGGGTCAGCTGACCCGACCCATTTAGACCCGACCCATTTGTTAAATGGTACGGGTATGGGTCCAAGAATAGACCCAGTTGCTAAACAAGTCTGGGTCTGGTTTCCTTTATATTAGGTCCGACCCAACCCGAACCCATTTAGTAAGTGGGCGGGCTTGATCTAAACCCGGACCCATTAGACCCGACCCATTTATAAATGGATATGGGTGGATCTCCCTCTACCAGACCCGGACCAATTTATAAATGGGTCTGATGGGTTGACTCGTACCCGACCCGGACCCGCCCATTTAGTAAAAGGGTCTGGGTCAAAAATTTGGACCCAGACGGGTTTAGTAAATGGGCGGGTCTGGTTTTGGCTAAACCCGCCCCGTACCCGACCATTTACAGCCCTATTGACCATGGGCTTATAGTGATGTATGTGCCTTAAATCCACACCGTCCAACCATTTTGAAAGCTCATTTTAGGGCATGATGCCATAAATGAAGCTCGCTTAAATCTTAGGTGGAACACACCACAGGAAACAATTGTGATTGAATTCTCACAATTAAAAACTTCATGGACTCCACCGGAATGTTTATTTTCCATCCAACCTGTTGATAAGGTCATGAACACCTAGATGAAGAGACCACACAAATATCATCTTGATCCAAAGCTTTTGCGGCCCACAAGAAGTTTTTAATGGTCAATCACCACTGTTTCTTGTACTATGGTCCACTTAGAATTTGGATCTGCTTCATTTTCTGGATCATGCCCTAAATTGAGATTTCAATACAGGTGGATGGTGTGGATGTAGTCACATATGGCCCCATAGTTAGGGGTCCCACCCACCTCAGTGGATCCAGGGTCTCACCTAATCCACTCCCGTCACTAGCGAATCCACATCCATGGATTTTGGGGAAGCAAATTAGGTGTTGTCTGGGGTAACAACTTAGTGGGTCTCATCACTATTTTTATTTGTATTGTCTACCTGATATTCAGATCTTCTTATGATTTGGGATCACACACTAAAATGAGATGGAAAAGCAGTTGAACAGCCTCAATATACAACAAATACATCAAGATTGGCACTACACGGCAAGGGTAACATCCTCCAAGTTGTGACTAGGTAGCAACTAATTCGCTCCCGAATTTGAGAAGTGGATTAGGTGACACCCCGAATCAACCGAGGTGGGTGGGACCCTGACTGTGAGGCCACTGTGATGCATGTGACTACATGCACACTGTCTATCCTTATTGAAAACTCATTTTAGAGTAAGATCTAAAAAATGAAGTAGGTCCAAATCCTAGACGAACCATAGTACAGGTGATTGACCATTAATGCTCCATGAAAGTTGTGGGCCAAATGAGATTTGAATCATCTTCATTTTTTGGGTCATTCCCTAAAATGGTTTGGAAAAAATAAATATAGAGCGTGGATAAAACACATACATTATGGTGGGCCACACAACACTGTCCAATAGCTGAGGCTTATACACAATTCGAATGGGGCAAATGTGTCCCGTTAACATATTTTAAACATTCAAGACATTAGTTAACAAACATGTTACTTTAGATTCAATGCTTAGTCTTCATCTCCAGATTTAGACTTAGATTCAGATTTTGGTTCAGACTTCGGACTTCGGGTTTAACAAACAGGCCCTAAGTCTACCGCACTCTCAGCTTACACTGTATCTACCGGATGATCCTACCGGCTCTACAGGCCACTCTATAAATTCTGTTTCCCGCGTTCAAAACCCTGACGCGAACGCTTCTCTCTCTCTCTCTCATGTACGGTCCTCAACATCCCTTCCGCCCCAGGGCCGGCCAAAATCCTAATACTCCTTACCTCCAAAACCCTAACAGTCCCTTCCTCCAAAACCCAAACAGGCCCTTCTTCCAAAACCCTAATTTCTCATCTCCTACCTCCTCCCACACTCCCTTCGTCCGAAACCCTAACACTCCCTTCGTCCAAAACCCTCCCTTCGTCCAAAACCCTAACCCTCCCTCCGTCCAAAACCCTCCCTTCGTCCAAAACCCTAACACTCCCTCCGTCCAAAACCCTCCCTTCGTCCAAAACCCCAACACTCCCTTCGTCCAAAACACTAACACTCCCTCCGTCCAAAACCCTCCCTTGGTCCAAAACCCTAACACTCCCTTCGTCCAAAACCCTAATTTCTTGTCCCCTTCCTCCTCCTCATCCTACAATCCCTACCTCCAAAACCCTAATTCCGCCTCTCCCCAACTACCCTTCTCCCGCCACCCCACATTCCAACCCCACCACCCCTCCCCGCCTCAGAAACCCAATGAGATCCTTGAAAAGATTGAGCGGGCTGTTGGCAAGGCCCACCGCGATCTTCTTGCAGCCGGAGATTGTGTATCTGCATGGAAGATCTCTCAGTCCGCTCTGCTGGCGCTCCAAGCGGACTCTTGGGGCTCTCTAGGGTTTCAGTTCCAAGATATCCCCTCTCTCCACTGTCTCATTGTCACTGAGGGCAAGGTAGATTTCCAGTTTCACGTTTCATCATTTTTCTGTTTTTTAACTCTTGGGTGCTGCCACTAAGTAGACAATCATGGATCGCTTGGATGCTTGGAAAGTTTTTTAGTTGTTTTTTTTTTGAAAGGTAACTGAAATTTATTAAGCAGAAAAAACAATAGAAAACAGAAAAGCCGATCGCTGAGCTAGCGAAAACAGCTAAACACCAAGAAAAAGCAAATTACATCTCTTTAACTGATCCATATTGGAGGCTCACTCAATAATTAGAAACCTCACCCTTTGCGATATCACCTCGGCCGTCTTGCTTTCGCCACGAAAACATCTCCCGTTCCTTTCTTCCCACACCGACCACCAAACAGCAAGAATAGAAATTCTTCATAAAACAGTCTTTTGTTTGCCCAGCTTGACACCATGCCAGGCCTTTAAAAGATCACCTGTTGACCCGTGGAAAGGACCACGCTATCTCGAACCGAGATAAAATCTGAGACCAAATCAGATTCATAAAATTACAATGGATGAAAAGATGGTTCACCGATTCCTCATTACTCATACAACAAAGACATATTTGGGATATATTCCCCCTTTTCGTAAATTATCCACTGTCAGGACCTTCTTCTTTCCTACCAACCAACCAAAAGCTGCGATCTTCGGAGGAACTTTGTACTTCCAAACATATTCTGTGGCTGCTTCACCTCTTGAAGCGGGATCCTTGCTAAGGAAATCATAGAAGGACTTTACCGAGAAGGCACTAGATTTGTCGACTCTCCATAAAATCCTGTCCAGTGATGATGGGTCTAGCCTACATTGGTTAATGCTGTTAAGAAGATCCGCGAATTCTTCAATCTCCTTATCCCTAAGGAATCTTCTACAAGGAGGTTCCCACACAACCTCTCCCCCAAGCGAAGTGAAATAATCAGCTACCACAATAGAAGGATTTGGAGCAATATAGTAAATTCGCGGCAACTCCTCTTTCAACGGAGTGTACCCCACCCAAATGTCTTCCCAAAACTGGGTATTCTCACCGTTCCCAATTGAAAAGCCCACTCCTTTCAGAACTTCAGACTTTATCGACAACACTCCTCTCCACATGGCTGAGGATCTGTAAGTGGAGGAATCTGTCCACCAACCTCCCTCTGAACAACCATATTTGCTTTCGGTAACCTTGTTCCAAAGAGCCCCATTTTCATTTCCAAGTCTCCAAATCTTGCCTAACAAAGCGCGATTCATAGTTTTCAGGTCTCTAATTCCTGCTCGTCCTTCGTGAAAGTGCTTGCACACCTCCTTCCAATCCACCAAGTGAAATTTCTTCTTATCTTCTATATCGTGCCAAAGAAAGTTGCGCCAGTCCCTCTAGCTTTGTCAAAACCGAAGCTGGACATTTGAGCACCGACATGAAATATAAAGGGAGACTCAAAAGAGTAGCCTTTATGAGAGTAATATGATCACCAAACGATAAATATCTACACTTCCATTTAGCTAGATACATCTGGAACTTGTCTATCACCTTGTCCCAAAGTTGCTTTGCAGGCTTTCCTATACAAAGGGGTGACCCATGAAGAAAGGCTGGAGCATCCCAACCGCACACCCGAAAAGTTTTTCAAACTCCTAGACCTCGTCGACATTCATATTCACGCCAAACATTTTACTCTTTGCTAGATTCACCCTAAGGCCCGAGACTGCCTCAAAACATCGAACAATAGTTCTCAAATTGCTAGCTTTATCTTGATCGGCGTCACAAGAAAGTAGTGTGTCATCAGCAAACTGAATATGGGATATCGGATTTTGCATACCCTCCACTTGGAAACTATTGAAAAGACCTTCCTCCCGCCCTTTGGATACCATTCTTGACAAGTCTTCTCCGACTATAATGAAGAGAAACGGGGACAATGGGTCACCCTGGTGAAGCCCCCTGGAGCTACTGAAAAAATCTTTCGGGGATCTATTGAGGAGAATCGAGAATTGTGCCGATCCCATACATTCCGCCATCCACCTTCTCCATTTACCTCCAAACCTAAGCCTTTGCATCATATACTGTAAGAACCCCCAATCAACGTGATCATAGGCCTTTTCTCCATCGAGCTTGCAAACGATCCCTTTCAATCTAGATCTATTCCTAGAATCCAGACATTCATGAGCAATGAGGGCGCTATCGATAATCAGCCTTCTCGGAATGAACGCGCTTTGATTATGAGAGATGATATTTCCTAGGACCCCTTTCAATTGAGTCGCCAAGACTTTCGCCAAAATTTTGTACGGGCCACCAATCAATTGATCGGCCTATAATCTTTCAAAGATTTTGCTCCTGAAAATTTTGGAATGAGCGCCACGAAAGAAGCCCCAAGGTCCCTAGATAGCCTCCCTCTTTCATAGAATTACTGCATGAACTCCATAATATCCCCTTTTATAGTTTCCTAGAAAGTTTGAAAAAAAAAAACAGCTGGGTACCTGTCAGGCCCTGGGGCCTTCTCTCCTCCCAAGGCGTCAACAACAGCGTTAACTTCTTCTAAATTGAACGGGGCCTCCAGATTATCAGATTCCTCCAAGGATAGAGTCTCAAAATGCAGATGATCCAACTTGGGTCTGTTCCAACCTTCTCCCTGAAGCAACCGACTGTAGAAACGAGTATCCTCCTCCAATATGCTTTGTTCATCTTCAATACAAATTCCCTCTACTAAGATGCTAGAAATTTTATTAATCCTAGTCCTCGCACTAGCCACACTTGAAAAAATTTGGTGTTTCTATCTCCTTCTTTGATCCACCTACTCTGTGATCTTTGTCTCCATTTAATTTCGTCTTCAAGAACTCTAGCTGAATAATTTTTGAGCAACTGAACTCTTATGGCCAAATCTTCTGAGGATAGAGGGCCTTCCTCCCCTTTCGCATCTATCAATTGCAGGTCAGTGAGGATGGAATTTGTCTCCAATTCCCTTCTGGATAGCTCCATCCCCTTCCAAGATTTTAATTTATGTTTAAGGAGTCTCAATTTGCAGCACAACTTAAAACCCACGAATCCTTCAACCTGGAATCGCTCCCACCAATCCTTGATCATCCGTAGAAAGCCGTCTATCTTTAGCCATGAAATTTCAAATCTGAACAGTTTCGGACCCCAATTCTCTTCATCGTTCACAAGTAGTGCCGAACTATGATATGAAGTTGGCTTTGGAAGAATACTTTGCGTGACCAAAGGAAACCTTTCAGCCCACTCTGATGAGATCAGTTGTAAACACTTCACACCCGAAAAGAGTTTTGGGTGTAAACTGTCTACATGCTATTCTGTTTTGCTTTTAAGTGGTAATCTGTTTACAGGTGAACAGTGCATTTGGTTAACCTGTAAAGTGTTAACAATGTATAAAGTAGTTATACCCATCTCATAGAGCTTGGGGTGGTAAATCCCACCAAAATCTGCAAATCACACAAGGACTTTTTTTTTTTTTTTTTGGGGGGGGGTGGGGGTGCTTAGGGCTTAGGAGAGCATCAAAGTGTGTGCATGCTGGACAAATTGGATTTCCCATCACAGTGGGCCCAAAAGCAATCTGGAAGGTTTTTACCGGTGGACATTCCATTCCAAATGTTCCCTCTTGTGTGGTCCATCTGACGATCAATAGGGCTGTTTTTTTTTGGGGGGGGCCATAGGAGAGCATCAAGGGATGCACATGATGGACAAATTGGATGTATTGCACACATCTCGGTGGCCAAACATCATGAGTGCGTATCAACCATTGTGTCCTACTATGTATAATGTCTTCGCAGCTGTAAAGGTTTTACCTGTAATTTGAAACATGGCCTTTTGCCTTGATAGGGTGAGTTTACTTGTAAAGTGTTTACAAGTTGTAAACACTATAGGCAAATTTTGCTATCCAATCATGCAATTCCTTTACAACTACTAAGGATTTTATAGGCATCCAAATGACCCATGACTCCTCAATCAATATGTTTTATAAATTGAGTATAGTCCACAGTGGGCCCCACCTTCTGAACGGTTCAGGTTTCTGAACCTTGCAGCCATTTGTATGGTGGTGAGTGCCATGGTTCAGAGACAACAACCATTGGACTGTCCTTACAGTCGAATCCGTGGGCTTCCATATGGACCATGAACCTTTTTTCCCCCCCTTTTGAAACTATCCATGGGAAGGTTGATTGGTTGATGTGTATCATCCAATCATTTGATTTTTGAACTGCTGCTCGCACAGGTGGGGCCCACGCCGCCCTCCAGATTTGAATAAATGCTGCAGAGGTGATGGGGGCTTGGGCCACTTGGCCCATCTCAGCCATGCAATTTTTTTCATTGCTTTTCTTTTGCTCCTATTAATCTTTATTTCTTTCAGGTGAATGCATTTATACATTGCTTTGTTGGCGTACGAAGAATTACGTCGTTGTATGATCTAGAAGTTGCGATATGCAAGAACGAGGGCATTGATCGGTTTGAAGAACTCAGGATGGGGCCTTTGTTGCGGCATCCGCTTGTCGAGCACTATTTCTTGGTTCCTTCAGATGCCACAGAAATATTCAAGATAACAAGTGAGGAGATAATCTCTTGCCTTGCTGATTTCATGGATACTTGCGGGGATAAGGAGATTCGGGCAGAGGGATTCTTGGATTTCTTAGCGAAGAAACGTTCGGTTGTTGTTAGGGAAAGGCTTGGAGTGCGAATTCAGAGCTTAGGGTGCGTAATTGTCCTTTCACGTGATTGGAACATGGTAGAATCCATCATGAAATGAGATTCTGGGGCATGAATTCTTTGATTAGTAGATGATTCCTGTGTTTTCACATGATAGAAGACCTATCGCCGGCTATTTTACCTTGGTTGGTGGTACTTTAGTGTATGAAAAAGTAAGAAGCAACTGGTTGTTGCCCATCTTAGTCCTAAGTTGAGTATTTTGCCTTGGCTCATGGGGTTTGTGTGCCTTGGTTAATTTTTTTAATAGGGTTGGATATTTTTCTTAACCTTGAAGCTACATTGTGATAACTAGGCTTCAATTTATATTTTTGCAATCTGTGTATCATGAATATACAAATCATGCTGAAGTTGATTGCCATTTAATTCACGAGAGGATGGTCTCAATGGAGATCCACATGTTGTATTAAAAGTCTAAATTCTAGTTTGCTGATTTTTTAACCAAGGGAATTGGTCGTCATCATCTTAATTGGACATGTCCAAGCATGCTCGTGCTCCAGCTTGAGGGAACGTGTAGAGAGACATGTAGTCATGTGTTGTCATACGGAGTACCATTCCAGTATCCAGAACATGTTAGTTGTGTTGATTAACAAGAGATTGAGCCCTAAATCCTTATCTTTCTTCTCTCTTTTTCTCTCTCTCCTCTCTTTCTTCTCCTTCTTTCTCCTTCATTCAAACACTAAATTCCCATCCATAAATCATATTCAACTCTGTTACTCCTATCGATAATCGTTTATTGGTGTTGGGTTGGAGCTTGGGAAGGCTCGGAGGATTTTCATAACCCCCATAGAGTTGAATTCCTTCCACTCCTTTTATCATAAAAAAATTGGTTCCAAATCTGATATTTTGTTCAATTTTTTGCCAGCCAAAAGCTAAACATTTTGTAATTCGGCATTCTTTTGAAATTTACGTAAACTGTTTTATGGTGCAATTCACCTGCAATTTACTTAACAACCTGAGGTTATGTAATTTGTTGAATTTGTGCAGACTGCGTAAAATGAATGGGATGTGGTTTTCCTTTCTAATCTTCCCTACTAATAAATCATTGGTCATAGGTTGCATATCACTTGTATTCGGGAAGCACAGAAATCAGAAAATGCCACACTTCAGAAGTATGTTCAGGCATCAAAGAAGACTGCTGACAAACAAACCAAGAAAACTGAACAGGAATTGTTGCCGCGCCGTGTTATCCTGTCACAGAAACATGTGCTGGACAGACGTTTCAGTTCTATATCTGCACGTGTCAAATCGTTCTCTTCTGGGTGTGAGAATTTAAGTGGTAAGCATATTAGATTTATTTCATCGAGTTCAGAAGATGAAAGTGATGATGATGTAGATAGTGAGGATGGGAACACCAATGTCAATAATTCGAATGGGGCCAATGGGCAGCACTGGAATTCATCTCAAAATAGAAAGTGCAGTGGTCAACGTATGAATAGCTGCCCTTACCCGTCAGCAAGTGAAGAGATGGTACGGCTTGGACTGACGGCTGAAATGGACGACTATGCATCCCCTGCTAGAGGCGACTTAAAATGCAATGAGAGTAAAAAGTCATCTGGTAAGAAAAGGAAATATGAAAAGCAAAGTGGCAAACTCAGTTACTTACATAAATATCAAAAGACGGACATGGTTGAGGCGGATCATCTTCGTAGCAAAGATGAGTTTCTTCCCGGCAGCTGCAAAATTAAGAAAAAACATGAAGACTCTAAAGAAAAGGAGCATGGTCTACAATCTCTCCCTCTTTTGGCAAGAGAGCATGCGGTCCATGGGAAACCAGGAAAGAAATTACATGGGCCTAACACTGGCGCATCAATAGAAGATGCTAGTCAGTCACGAGGTGCCGGACATGATGATCAAGAAAAGTTAGGTGACCTAATACTAACAAGTGATACAATGGAGAAGTTCATCACAACCTGGAAGGAGACTTGTCGAGAATACCCTGTTGTTGAGGTATATTGGAATTTCTTTAGATATTTGTGTTTTCCAGGTGTCATTCTGTGTTATACACGTATTTGATCTTGAGCATTGTGACTTCACATGCCTTTATTGATCGATAGTGAATGTGATTACTGCACCATCTTTGGCCTTTGTTTGCGATATACTTTACAGGTTTTCTGTCGGATGGTGAACCTTTACCAGGCAACGACTCGACAAAGAAAGAAAATGAAAGAGATCTTTTCGTCATATCCTGGTATTGGATTACTAAATGTCGCTGTAAGTTGAAGCTGATTTAGTTCCTTTATAATCCTAATGAAATTTATTAAATGGAGTGGGACTAGCATGTCTGCTATAGAACATACAGGGCACTACCAAAATTATAGCAAGAAGGATCTGAAATTACAAACATGAGGTGAAATGCCAAGTGTTTATGAGAGCATGGTTAGCACTAAGAGATATTATCTGCCTATGCACTGCCTTCTCAATGTGCATGAGAATTGTATATAAAAGTTACAACTTAAGAGTGATCATGCATTCAGTAAGTGTTTATTTTATTGCAGGTGGCTTCTATGAAACATGGGATGTGGGACAGCCTATACGATACCTTCCAAGCCATTGGTGAACATGGATTTGTTAGTCCAGGATCTACTCAGTCTACTGAAATGATAGATATTGGGCCTTCAAGTAAAAGAGACACAGAGCCCAAAAACAAGGAGAACATTACTAAACCCGGATACAGTGAGTTGTGTTTTCTATATGGATCAGGTCTTTGCTACATTATCATTCTCTGCGGAGTCACTATTTGAAAAGAAATACATTGTTCATAGTCTAAATGATCAGTCTAGACGTTAATTGTGACAAAATCTCCCTTTAGATGATCAATCTATATATATCCTTCATAAAGAGTCATGCCTGTGATGTTTTTTAATTAGATCCTGTCTCACATGTCTTTCATGCAAGATGTGCATATTTGATTTTTAATTTGTTGATCTGCATCTCATTTTAATTTGTTACTTTCCTATATGCAATCTGCAGGTGTCACTGTTGATGATATTATGGAGAAAATTGCTGCATATTTTGAGCTTGACTATGTCATGCCTAGATCTGGAAAACTTCCTCTGGAGAAGCAATTTGCATCTTTCAGAAAGTTCCATGATTGTGAGATGTCATTGATGAAGCAATTTTCTGTTAAGAAATTTGGTGACTTAGGTCATGGGGATTTTCTTGAGTTCATGGACAAACATGTCTGTTTGTTCCCATATGAACTGCGTAATGGTTTGACTGGAGTCCTAGAGGTTTCTATGCTTGAGCACCAGCTGTTGCTGCTATTGTCTCAAGCTGCAGGTGACTTGCGGGACAATGTTGTTGTAACCAAGCAACATATATCAGCTCTTCTCAAGAAACAATTCCCTCTAATCAGCTTTCAAATAATGGGAAATGAGCGTGAAGATTATTCATATCTTATCAAGAATCAGAAAAGCAGTGACACTTCGAGTTGTGTTTTGTATTCTATTACATTGATGGGGACACGCTCTGTAGGAGACTCTTTGGTGCACAAGGAGAAACATTCATTGGAAATTGCTGGTTTGATGACCGCTTGTTCTGGTTCCCTTGGAGTCGTTTCTGGAAAAGACGCACTCGAATGCTTACTTAAAGCGCCAATGTTGTCAGATCTACATTCGTGGTCGCATTGGGATCTTATATTTGCTCCCTCTCTTGGTCCACTCTTGGAATGGCTATTGAATGAAGTCCATACCAAAGAGTTGTCATGTGTAGTGACAAGAGATGGGAAATTAATCCGAATCGATCACTCGGCAACTGTAGATGAGTTCTTGGAAGCTTCACTTCAAGGATCTGCCTTTCAAACAGCAGTGAAATTGTTATCTTTGTTGTCTCTATATGGAGGGACACACCATATTCCACTATCTCTACTAAAATGCTATGCTCACCGAGCAATTGAGGTCATCATAAAAAATTCTTTGAGTTGCATTGAAGTAAAAAGTAATGGGGAATCTTTTATGCATGGAGGGCAGATAATTCTGTATATGGATTCCAACAGCAACCCTCTTCCAGTTAATCCTCTGGGTGCTGTTGCAGATGTTACAGAAAACAATGATCTAATTGAAAATCTATGTCAAATGAATAAAGCTATTGCTGTGGCATCAAAGTTTATCCTTGATTGTCTTGCTTATCTACCTTCAGAATTCCGCAGTTTTGCTGCAGATGTATTGCTTGCAGGATTGCGGGACTTCACCAAAGATGCTCCTGCAGTCGTTTTACGTGAGTGCAACCAAACTGATCAGCGAATCATGCTTCATGACATTGGGTTCTCCCTTGGTATATTGGAATGGATTGAAGATTACCGTTCATTTAGTTCTGCTACTGATACCAAATTCTTTGCATCTTCTGAGGCCCTGTGCAAGACCTCTGGAACTGTGAGTCCAGCATTAAGCATTGATTTGGAGCATGCACAAGCCACATCTGAGAATTTATTAGCTAGAGATGTTAGAAAGGTCACTGTTGAAGAAGAAGCCAATCTGTTAGATGGACATCATGAAACCTTTACTGAAATCCATGAAAGCAAGACCCCTAATCAAGTGTTAACTGAGAAGTCTTGTTCTGGTGATGGTTATAGTCTACTTCTGTCCAAAGATGACCAAGAGAAGAATGCTGCCCTTATTGTTGAATCTATTAGACGTGAGGAATTCGGTCTGGATCCTAATCTGAAATTTGCTGAGAATAACTTGTTAAGAAAGCAACATGCTCGCCTTGGGAGAGCACTTCATTGTCTTTCACAGGAGTTGTACTCCCAGGATTCACATTTTCTTCTTGAGCTGGTAAGTGGCTATAACATGTTTTTTCTTTTCTAGAGTTCACGCTAGTGTTACATTCTTAAAGGTATGACAAGCAAACATATCAGCATATATATATATTTTTTCTGCACGAAATATTTCACATGTACTGAACCTTTAGTAGATAAACAACCCTTGCATTCCAAAGAAAGGTTGCTGCGATTTAAAGTTAATGTCCACAAAGTCGTGGGCTTTGATCTCTCCTTGCCTTAACCGTACATTTTTTTTTTTTTGGGGGTGAATGGTAACAAAAGTACATTATAAACAAGCGCCAGGAGGTAAAAAATTTACAGAGAGAGGGCAAGAACCTCCCACACTATTTACATGAAAAAGAATAATCTATACGCCCCTCCCTCCCCCAAAACCCAAAGCCCATTCAATATCTAGGCTTACAACTTTCAACGCAACCCATCCTAAAGAGTGGCTCGAATTCCTAAAAC
This sequence comes from Liriodendron chinense, assembly GCA_003013855.2. Taxonomy (NCBI): domain Eukaryota; kingdom Viridiplantae; phylum Streptophyta; class Magnoliopsida; order Magnoliales; family Magnoliaceae; genus Liriodendron; species Liriodendron chinense. Next base: position 2,410,021 of record PVNU02000637.1, on the reverse strand, counting down.
ACTTCCTGTTTCCTTCTTCCCAAATAGCCCAAAGCCCTGCCAACAAACCTAGATGCCATGGGACTCGCAACTCCTTTTTGAGATTCACCCCATGCCAAGATAAAAAGAATAGATCAATTGAAGCTGAACAAGCCCAAACCTAGAACAAGGATAGGATGCTATTCCAAAAAAAGGATGCTGTCGGGCTGTGCAGAAAGAGGTGATCAATTGATTTCGCATTCACCATGCACAGCAAACAAACATTTGGTATAGCCATTCCCTGCTTTTGGAGGTTATCAACTATCAAAACTTTACCCCGACCAACCAACCAACCACACTAACTGCTGCTACTCTCAGAGGACCTCCATAGCTCCAAATAAACTTGGTAGCAGCCACTCCACTAGAGGTCTCTTTGAGGCCGCGATCTAGAAGCATGCTATAGAAGGATCAGACCGAGAAGCGTCCGGACTTACCCAGCTGCCAGCACATCTCATCCTTTTTACTAAAGGATGGATGGAAAATTTGATATGATCCAATATGGATGTCAATTCCCGCATCTCTTCCTCGGACAAGAAAAGCTTGCAAGGAGTCCACGTTATTTAATCCCCGAATTGAGAGAGGCAACAACTCACCAACACTTCCTGGTCCGTAGATAAGCTTGCAAGCTGTGGGAATCGCGACTCCAACATTTCCTCTCCAATCTAAACATCTTTCCAGAAGCGAATATTCTTTGCGTTCCCAAGCACAAAGTGCACTCCATTACCAAAGTTCGCTTTTACCGAAGCCACACATTTCCACAAGTGCAATGCCCCATATGAGGAATAATCTTTTGTAAACCACCCTCCATCACCCGACCCATTACTAACACTTATATCCTTCCAAAATACCTCTTCTTCCATAGCAAACCTCCATAGCCACTTTCCCAAAAGAGCCTGATTCATTATGCCCAAATTTTTAATGCCCACCCCACCGTCTCTATTGGGCTTACAAACTTCGTCCCACCAAAATTTTAATTCCTAAAACACTTCCTGTTTCCTTCTTCCCAAATACCCCACCGTCTCTATTGGGCTTACAAACTTCCTTCCAAAATTCTCCTTGCCACAAAAGACCTCTCCTTAATCTATCAATGACTGATTGCGGGCATCTGTATAACGTCATAAAGTATGCTGGGAGGTTAGAGAACGCTGCTTTATTCATTGTTAATTTATATGACCCCCCAAAGATAGGTATTTACCTCTCCACTTGGTGAGCATTCTTTCCACCCTTTCTATAACCATGTCTCATAAATGTTTAGTCGATTTTCCCACACAAAGAGGCAGACCAAGATATGTAGCTGGGAATTCACCCACTGTGCAACGAAACACCTCCGCTAGAGACACAAGCTCCTCCATAGCCACACGGACCCCCAAGCATAACACTCTTGGAGACATTCACCTTTAGCCCAGAGACCACTTCAAAGCACATAATGATCATTCTCAAGTTCTCCACCATTCCGGCATTAGCGTCACAAGAATAGTAGTGTGTCATCCGCAAATTGAAGATGTGACATCGGGGGGACTTTATTTACTAACAGAAAAGCCTCTAGAAAGGCCAATTTGTTGTCCACGATCCAACATTTTGCTCAAAAGCCTCGGCCACCACCACAAAAGGGAGAGGGCAGAGTTGATCACTTTGTCTCAAGCCACGTGAACTAGGGAAAAAACCTTTGGGTGAGCCATTAACTAGGACCAAGAACTTGGATGACCACGTGCATTCCTTGATTCATGCCCTCCATTTCATCCTGCAGCCAATTCACTCCAATGAGTAGTTCAAAAAGTCCCACTGAACGTGATCATATGCCTTATCTATGTCCAGTTTGCATACCACTCCTCCCACTTGCTGCTTGAATTTGGCGTCTATACACTCATGGGCAATGAGCGCACTGTCAATGATCTGTCTTCCTTCAATAAATGCTCCTTGGTTCTTAGATATGATCCCTCGAGGCGCTCCTATAAATCGCAACTGATCTAGCTATCAAAGAAAAGACTCCCAACTGTGGCATTCCATGCAATTCTCCGATGTCTTTGAAACCTGATACAGAGCACCTTTTGTTGATTAACTTGATGAATCTAAGTTGAATTTAGTTGGACTTATTGGACTCTATGTTGAATATTATTTAGCAAGCTCCATTGCTGCAATTTCTGATGGTCTGAAACTAAAGTTATCTGCAAATTCATTCACATTGAACATTAGCACTTATATGTCAATGTTGATTTTTAATTAGGGTTGTTTGCTGAGAAGTACAGGAATTCATTCCATTGATGATTTCCCCACAGGGTGAATCACTTTTTCTAAAGATGATTACTCCATGGAAATTTGGAGGCTGTCTGCTTAGCCGGGTTTTGGTCCATTTGGGGAGAGAGGAATAACCGTTGTTTTAGGAACAAGAGTGCTCCTTTTTATGTTGTTATAGGTTGGGCTAATAGCTAAGTATTAGATTGGATTTTTGCTCTTGATATCCCTGTTGATCACTTTTCTTAGGCCTCCAGGGCCTTGTTTTATTTTTGTTTCTTTTATGCCTTTGGCGCTTTAATAAAAGCTTCATTGCATTATAAAAAAAGATTACGAAAATTGTGAAACCTCTCTTTGGAAATTAACAACAACTTCATTAAGAAATGCATAAAGCCATTATGAAAGGGCAGAGAGTTCACAGTACAAAGATATTATTCATAAAAGAAGATCCTAGTAGAAAGATTGCTTGACAGTTCCTTCCCTAACTAGGCTATGCAACAAGGTGTACTGGAAACTCCAGTTCAAGGAATCCACTGCATCATCTGTATGTTTTGTCTATCCAATGCAACTAGTTGCATTGCATGGTATGTCGTGATGCCAGTAGTTGCACAGTATGTGATGATGCTAGTAGTTGTGTTTAGAGACGTGGATAGTCCAAGCATGGATTTGGACTGTCTGCTCAGTCTAAGCCCACCCTTTGTAGGTCATCGTGCAAAATCACACTGATGGAATCGTAACCATCAGTATGGCTTTATTTTTGTTATAATAACCATACTGGATGATTAATGTTATTTGATCAAAATGATTCATGTCAATCATAAAACAAATTGGAGGGGCCCACCATATGGCTGTTTGAAATTGATGAGTGACCTATTTTTTAATGTGTTGTTAAAATCCTATGATTTAGGATTCGAGCCGAATCTTAAACAAAATGATTCGAATCTCACCTTTGAATCCCTTTTTGTATGAATCTTACGATTTTATGATTTGGATCCCACGATTTCCAATTCAAATCCTGATTTACGATTCAAATTATGCCTTGTTTTCTCCTATTTTAAGCTTCACTTGGCTTTCATTTTATGCTTTTAAATTGGAGGTTTAAGAATCATTTAGGGCTTGTTTGGTTTTTCAAATTCCTATGAAATGCAAAGCAAATGAGCCATCATTATTATTTTTAGGTGATTGCTTAAACAAGAATTTTTGCTTGTAAATTGATAGTCAAATAAAATTGTAAAGGAAGCAAGTAACTTGTAATCATTACATTTTCACACTATAAAATAGTCATTTTTACGGTGATTTAAATCAAAGAATGTAACAAAATCGTCATTGCAGTTAAATGTAAGTGATATCACCACACAATTGCAAGAGTAAATAATCATTACCCATTTACAACCATTTACTGTTGTAATTGAAAAACCAAACAAGCCATTAGAAAAACCTTTAAAAAAAGAATTGTTTATAAATGGTAAATTATTTTATTTTGTTCTTTATAAGAGATTAATTGATATGTATTTCCTTCAACATTAAATCTTAGAGGCTTTTTTTTTTTTTTTTTTTTTTTTTTAAAGTGATTTCTTATTTCTTAACTAGTCGAAATACCAAATTGATGTATGAGCTATATGGAATGTCTTTATGGATGGCTACGATCATGTTGACATATATGAATTGTGGAATAATGGTTAGAAATCAAAATATCTTTTTTTCGTACATATATAAATTCAAATGCTGCTTTTCCAAAGTGATTCTGCATTCAAGAAAGGAAACAAGAACATAAATTATTAAAGGATCCTTGTATGTTTTCTAAGAAAAATTTCTTGAAAGATAAAAACACAAAGGAAATATAAGAATCCTTTAACACTATTATGACATGGTATTACTTGGTGCATATTGATGGCAAAAGGATAATTGCTAAGTTTTAATTTTTTCTTATTTATTTATATTTTTCATATTTTTAAGAAAGTCATAAAAAATCATAGGATTTCCGATATGATTTGCGATTCTATTTGATTCAACCCCTGTTACGATTTGCGATATGATAACGATTCTTGACAGCATCGTTATTAATGAATGATCTGGTTCTTCCATATTAAGGTATTATCAGATGGTTAGGAATTATGATCTTGTCTGATTGGCATTGTTATGGTGTGGTAGCCAATGATGACTAGATGAGACAGTAGTCACAGTACAGATGGTCCAGATAAGATGACTGGATGGTCCATTTGTCTAAATGCCACTAGTTGCATCAAAGCCCTGAACGCAACATGCTAATTTCCACTTCATATACATGTACATACATGTATTAGCGTTTTTCTTCCTGGATAAAAGAATGTGTCTAGTCAAACATTAGAATGTGCTGCTAATCATTAAAGTTGCTGCTAATTGGAGGGTGTTCTTAACATGATTAAGATCAGTAGTTAAAAGAACAACTTTTGCTTTATCCGCTTGAAAGGAGCCACCATCACTAGACTGCTTGATCCAGTTCAAAGCTTGCTATAGTCTATGATGCATGAAGCCTTGACCTGTACATATATTGTCTGTGCTTCATTTTGACTGCACCCTGGTACTGAATTCCATTCCTGGAGTTAATCATCTCTTGCCTCGAGAACTGTCAGCTATGCACCTTTTCTTTTCTGGCCTGAACTTGGGTGTTTGGCTTTTATCTCTCATATTTGATTAATTAAGTTCATCATGCCTTCTTGAAAAATAGTGCTTCTACCTTTGAAGTTATGGACTTAGCCTCATTGTTTATGTTATAAGTTGGGTATAATTTATAATGATCACCAACTTGATGGTCTAGAGTTCTGATGCACACTACTTATTGCTATATTGCTTCAGGTTCAGAATGCAGATGATAACGTCTACCCAGAAAATGTGGAGCCCACCCTGGTTTTCATTCTTCAAGCTACGGGCATTATTGTTTTAAATAATGAGAAAGGATTTTCTGCTCAAAATATTCAAGCACTTTGCGATGTTGGAAATTCAACGAAGAAGGGATCAGGTGCTGGGTATATAGGGCAGAAAGGCATTGGCTTTAAATCAGTATTTCGGGTAAGGCTTCAAGGAAATTTTAGTAGAAATATTACTTCTCTTTACTAAGACTACAAATTTGTTAGGGTCCTTCAATTGGTCATTAGTTTGCTTGTTTCGCATTTATCACTTGTAATGGCTACATGACCTAAGATCCCATGCATGATATTTCTCTTTTGCAGCAACTTAAAAAGTTGATAAGAATTATGACAAAATCGATGTGCTGTCCCATGGAGTTTTCAGTAATGCCTATGATTTCTTGCACTAATGTGTACTGTGGAAATGAATACCCCGCTTTGGCACGATATATTGATCTGTAATTTGGTTCCTTTTTCTATCACAACATTTTCTTTCTACTTAATAGAAAGAATTGCAGCTAGTTTTTGCTATGACATCTTTTTAGTGCAACTTGTCTATATTGTTTTAACATATACTCTTTCACCCATCAACTCCTAGACATTAATTTATTTGAGACCCTTCTTTCATGCTTTAAATGTAGGAGATTGCTTGAGTGTTGGGGAAATTTTCAGTGATAGATTTGTAAAATTAAATTAGATTGCTGAACCATTGTGCAAAACTTGCATTGATCAGTGCATCTGCTTTAGGTTGTGAAGTTTTCACTTGTTGCTTTGAGGGCTTGAAAGTCCATGTCTTTCTTTATTGTAGAAACTACTTGTGAAGTCATGATCATTTTTATATCTTTTGAAAAGTAAGGCCAAGAGCTTTTCCTGTCCTTGTCTAATGTTGATAAATTTCATGGTTAATATATTCTAATGACAATGATGTTCAACTTTCATGAAATTGAATTATTTTTTCTCCAGGTAACGGATGCTCCAGAGATTCATTCCAATGGGTTTCATGTGAAGTTTGATGCAAGTGAGGGTCAGATTGGTTTTGTTTTGCCAACTGTGGTCTCTCCATGTGATATTAACTTGTTTACAAGGCAGATATCTAGTGAAGCAGATCAAACTGATACTACCAGTTGGAACACTTGCATTGTTCTTCCCTTCAGGTCAAAGCTTAAAGAAGGGACTGGTATGAGCTCAATCATGTCAATGTTTTCAGATCTTCATCCATCCTTGTTACTATTTCTTCATCGTCTTCAGTGTATAAAGTTCCGGAATATTTTCAATAATTCATTGATTGTCATGAGAAGAGAGACCGTGGGAGATGACATTGTCAAGGTTTCTTTTGGCAAAGAAAAAATGAGTTGGTTGGTAGCTAGTCAAAGGTTGCAAGCTATTACCATTCGTCCCGATGTACAAACTACAGAGATTGCCATAGCCTTCACATTACAAGAGTCTAACAATGGAGAGTACAGGCCTCATCTAGAACAGCAGCCTGTTTTTGCTTTTCTTCCTTTGAGAACGTATGGTTTGAAGTTTATTCTTCAGGGTGATTTTGTTCTTCCTTCCTCTAGAGAAGAAGTTGATGGAGATAGCGCCTGGAACCAGTGGTTGTTGTCAGAGTTCCCAGCTTTATTCATTAGTGCAGAAAAATCCTTCTGTGCTCTTTCCTGCTTCCAGGAGAGTCCAGGAAAAGCTGTGACAGCCTACATGAGTTTTGTTCCACTGGTGGGGGAGGTTCATGGATTTTTTTCTCATCTTCCCCACACGATTATTTCTAAATTACGCATGTCGAATTGTTTGCTTCTGGAGGGACAGAATAAGGATTGGGTTCCTCCATGCAGGGTTCTGAGAGGTTGGGATGAGCAGGCTCGTGTTCTTTTACCAGAAAGTTTACTTCATCAGCATCTAGGGCTTGGTTACTTGAATAAGGATATTGTCTTGTCTGATCCATTAGCCAAGGCTTTGGGCGTTCAAGACTACGGACCGAAAATCTTAACTGACATTATGTCATCCATATGTCGTATCAATGACGGCATTGAGAAATTGGGCTTGGATTGGTTATCCTCCTGGCTCAGTGCACTTTATGCTACCTTGTCAGTCCATTCTTCAGGGCATCATACTCTAAATCCTGGGATAGAACGTGATCTCATCAATTGTCTTAGAAAGATTCCCTTTATTCCACTTTCTGATGGTTCATATGGTTCGCTGGCTGAAGGTCCAATTTGGTTACCCTGTGATGCTGTCAGTGTTGGGTCTGAAGGTGAACACAGTCCTAAAGACTATCCAAATCTCTATGCCAAACTTCGGACTGTAAATCCTGTTCTTCTCTCTGTCAATAATGCAAATACCTACAGCATGGAAGACACAAGAGTGGACGCCCTTATACGGATGCTTCATAGAATCGGTGTCCAACGGTTATCTGCACACGAAGTTATAAAAAATCACATTTTGCCAGCCATGTCTGATGATACACTTACAGATAATGACAGGCACTTGATGGCTGAATACCTATCCTTTGTAATGCTGCACCTTCAGTCTACATGCCCAAGTTGTCACATTGAAAGGGCGGAAATAGTCTTAGAAATACAAAGGAAAGCTGTCGTTTTGACCAACAATGGTTATAAATGCCCCTTTAAGGACTCAATACACTTCAGCAAGGAGTTTGGGAATCCCATTGATGTGAGTAGGTTAATTTGCAACAAGTTTGATGAATGGCATGAGATTGATTCCATCTATTTGAAGCATCCAAGTGTTCAATCATTATCATTTGGACTGATGAACTGGAGGGAGTTTTTCCAGGATTTAGGTGTTACAGATTTTGTGCAAATAATTCATGTTGAGAAGAAAGGAACAGATGTTTCCCATGCTATTTTTCGTAATATGATGTGGGATGGGGATCTTAATGCAGGACGTCTAACTATAGAAGATTGGGAATCTCCTGAGTTGGTCCGGTTAATGTCTACTTTGTCTACAAAAGAATACCGGGAAAATTGTAAATATCTTTTAGAAGTCCTTGATAAAATGTGGGATGACCATTTTAGCAAAAAAGTGACAAGTCATTGTTCTTTTATATCCACTGAGGGTAGGAAAACCTTTGAATCTTCATTCATGAATAGCATTCGTAACCTCAGGTGGATAGCATCAAGTATGGATGAGGAGCTTCACCATCCTAAAGATCTGTTTTATGATTGTGAGGCGGTGCGGTCTATCCTAGGTGCTTTTGCTCCATATGCTGTTCCACAGGTTCGTCTTCCCCTTAGATTTGCCTCTTATGAAACTTGGTCTGTATTTCGAGCTGTGTTTACTTCCTATTGAAGCTAATGGTCAACCTTGAGGAATGTTTAACACCAGGGTTTCCTTTGCTGGTGATTGATCTTTTATTATTCTTTTTACTTTATTTCTTTCTTACTCAAACATGAAGTATTTAACTGTGGATCTGCTACCAGTGAGACAGCCTTTTTCTCTTCCCACCAGCATTACTGACTGTTAACAGCTGAAAATTTTCTTATTTTTGCAGTTGAGGAGCAAATGTTTTTTGAAAGACATTGGATTGAAGACGCAAGTCACAATTGATGATGCATTTGCGATTCTTCAGTACTGGAAAACATGTACCTCTCCCGTCAGGGCCAGGTGTGATTTTTTACTTTATTTGTACATATAGACTTTTCTTTATAGGTAAGTTGGGCTCGAACCTGAGACCTCAATGTTAAAACGCAAGCTGTCTCCATTGAGCTATGGGCTTGAACCCAATATACGTTATGTTGAATCAGAAATGTAGTGAAGAAATGCCATCAATGATCTTACTGTTTATTAACAAATGGTTTTTCAATTCACTACTATATTAATTTAACATTTCTTACTTCGCAAATGGTGCATACGATAACCAGTGTAGAAGATTTGTGGGAATTTAAGATTGATTTCCATATAAATTTAGAGTAACTTGCCAAATTTTATTGCATCACACAGATGCATAAAAAAAAACCAGAGAATGCTCTTCATGTTCTTTGCTTATTTATTTCTATTCATGCTAGCATTTCTTATATTATATGTTATATTTCGTTGTTTGGTTTTGGATGTTTCCCGTTCTTTTGGGTTTGTTACACTCAGCAACCTCCTTGGCTATTAGTGTAGAGAATGTGTCTGCGCACTTGCATCTGTGCGTGCATGAAGTTGGAGACAGCGTGATGTTGGATTTGGCGTAATGTGGAGGCATGATGATGATGATGAACATGTGATGAGATCTCCCGCAATCCCACTAATACCATGCTAAACTCCGTGGTGGAGATGAAAGAAGAAACGAGATGGAGAAGAAAAGAGTTGTGAGAGTTCTATCATGCCACTCTAATTTTAACCCTAAGCAAATTTATGGTGTCCTGAGGGAGTATGATAATATGATGCACATGCGCACATATTCTCTGCACCTACAACTTATGTTCACTGCATCTCATGGGGTTTGTTCCTGATACCCTTCCGTTGAGAGACATATGTTCATAAAATTTGAGGCGGTTCCTGTGGTTATTTTCTTTTTTCCTTTTTTTTTTTTTTGGTTTTTGTTTTTGGATCTACCCTACTTCTATTCCATTTGCCTACAAATAGTTTTGTTGGAAAGCTCTTACCTGTCGTTAATCATTGTCAGTATATTATAGAAGCTTTCCCTGAACAAGCAAAACCCTGGAGTTAAAAAAGTCTCTCTTTACTCATTATATGCTCTAATAATCACGTACCCTGTATGCATTGTCGTTGGGACATTGTGATTATCAAGTCCTGCAGTGATTACATGTGCAGGAGGCAAGAAGTATTTACTATGCACCATAGTTTATGATTTAGTTATTATAGTTCTTCCACTTAAAGGAACTTCTTCTTTTAATTCTGCCATTTAAAGGAACTTCTTCTTCTTCTTCTTTTCCTGTGTTCCAGTATTGCACAGATGTCCAAATTTTACACCTTCATTTGGGATGGAATGGCTACTTCAAAAGGGAAAGTTGCAGATGAGTTTAGATCAGGGCCTTCTATTTTTGTGCCATTTATCAATAGGTCAAGGCATGATGATGTTGTATCTGGTATATTTCTGTCTCCTGATGAAGTGTATTGGCACGATCCGACTGGTTGTGTGGACCGAACAAAGGAGCTGGTCAGACAATGTTCCTCAACAAATGAGAGCTGTCATCCCTCAAGCAAGACTCTAGCTGATGTTTATCCAAACCTCTATGATTTTTTTGTTAATGAATGTGGCATACGTAAGATCCCTCCTTTGGACAGCTATCTTCAGATCCTGCTGCAGCTATCAAGTATTGCGTTGCCTTCACAGGCAGCTAATGCTGTAAGTATTCATACACCATATAAGAAGGCAATTCAAGTTGTATGGTTCTAGTGGCCGTAGCACCTTTACGTATTTCTTTACATGCTAGAATATAATCAGACATTGGTTTCCTACTTTTCTCAACATCTTTTCAGGTTTTTCGGGTTCTTCTTAAGTGGGCCGATGATTTGAAATCTGGTTTCGTGGATTCTCATGAAATTGCTTCTTTGAAAGAGAGTCTTGTTAAATTGGAAAGTACAGTGCTTCCAACCGAGCAGGATAGATGGGTTTCCCTCCATCCTAGCTTTGGCCTTGTGTGTTGGTGCGACGACGAGGAATTAAAGCAGCAATTTAAGCATTCTAATACTATCGACTTTTTATGCTTTGGTGAACTTATAAGTGAGGAAAACAAAATGCTTTCAGGAAAACTTGCTGTTCTGATGCAAGCTCTTGGTGTTCCTGCACTTTCAGAGGTATATTTTGGAAACGGCCACTTTGGGTCATACCTGGAAATGTTAGCAAAGGTACTATGTTGCTTTCTTGAGGTTCCATTTTCACTTGTGTCTTTGCTTGCCTTCAGGTTGTGTCTTGTGAAGCAATATTTTATGGAACGGGAGATTGCAGAGTGAAAGCTTCATTGGTGGATTGGGTTCTTCCTTATGCACAGCGCTATCTCTATAAATTGCATCCTGATATATATTTACATCTAAAGCAGCTTGGATTTGAAAACCTCAGTCAGCTACAAGTTGTAGTAGTTGAAAAATTATTTTACAAGCATGCTATAAAAGGCTGTGATACTGCCTCCAGAAAACGTTTTGAGTGCAGCTGTCTTCTGCAGGTATGCATTCACTCTCTCTGTTTCGACGGTATTATTGTATTGAACCGACCAGCAATTGGGTAAAGTAGTTGGTGGGTTCTCATAACTTTTCGATCATTAATAATTTTATTGCAAGTCTACTTACTGATCTATGGGTTTGTGATCTATCATTAGATAGTTCTGGTCTATATCCTATGTTTTTAGTTTGATATAGATATTTATCATCCCAAGGTCAGTAGGCAACCAGGTGGTATGGCTGAATCTCCACGTCTTTCTGGTTTCACTAGTTCAAGCCTGTAATGGACTCTGGTATCTGAATCCCCACCCCAATATTGCCTATTTTAAAACATCAACAATAGATATTAATCAAACTGACTTTTCTGTGGTTGTTGGTGATGGCTTTTTGGGTAAGAAATCTGATCTTTTTGCATTGTAATAACTGGAAGGATCAATAGATCTCCTGCTTTTCAAGAACATTAAAGATAAATAAAATACAAGTGATCACACCAAACCTTACATATGCTTGATGTTTCCACACAACCTTCTCAACTTGATCCCACAGTTCTTTTTTCACTACTTATTTAAAAGCCATTTCACAATCATGGCAAGTGAGATGCAGTCTCCATCAGCGAATGATAATGCAAATTGGCTCCTTTTTCACCCATTTAACTTGGCATTCCATTATATATTAAAACCAAAGTTGTAGATGTCATGTTAGATGACAGGAATCTTGGTTGCCCCTTTTGGAAAGGGGGGAAAAAAAGCAATCGACTTATGCATGAGGCATTTTTCATATGCTTACAGCAATTTCTACAATTAAACATTTCCGTTATAGATTTGGCTTTAGAATTGCATTCTGTGTCATTTTTAATTGGATGTGTTGCAGGGAAACACCTTATACCTGACTCGAGCAGCAGATTCTCACTCAATATTCCTGGAGCTTTCTCGCCTTTTCTTTAAGGGATCTCCTGAGCTACACCTTGCAAATTTCCTGCACATGATCACAACCATGGCAGAATCTGGCTCCACCGAGGAGCAGACAGAAAACTTCATTGCCACTAATCAGAAGGTCCCTAAGCTTCCCATCGAAGAACCCCTATGGTCACTTTCATGTCTCCCACCTCCACATGAAAATGAGACTTCCCACCCAATCTGTGCTTCGCCATTGACCGAGGAGCCGAACCCTTCAAAAATTAAACGGAAGGTGGGCATCAATTCTAACTGGCCGCCTACAGATTGGAAGACAGCGCCTGATTTTCGTTTCGCTCGAGCAAATCATTTTAGAACAAAACCAGGGACCGCATCAAGTGACAGTCCGCACATAGGGTCATGTGAGCCCAAAGGTATCACCCGCTTGGAAGATTGGCCAGTTCCTGTCGAGATCAATGGTGATTGGATCGTACCAGATGAGTTGGCAACCACAATGGCATTGGTTTTGCAAGACCCAAGAAGCACGGAAAATGAACCTTTATTAGCAGGGCATTTGGGTTCTTCTGAAAAACAGATTACTTCTACTTTGGAACAGTCGAGTGGGCCACCTGATTCAGGTACTCTCCCTGATAGAGACATGTGTTCATCAACCTTCACTGCAAGAGACCAGCTTTGTTGGAGCAAGCCAAATGAGAACCAGGCGATTATGACTGGCAGACTAGGAGAGCTAGTCGCTTACAAGTACTTCGTTGAGAAGCTCGGCCGGACATCGGTGAGGTGGGTCAATGAAGAAACAGAAACGGGTTTACCCTACGACATGGTTATTGGGGAGGAAGAAGAGAGCAAGGAGTACATTGAAGTCAAGGCCACCAGATCATTGAACAAAGACTGGTTCAAGATATCAACCAGGGAGTGGCAAATGGCATCCGAGAGAGGTGACTCATTCAGTATTGCCCATGTCGTTTTGGCAGACCCGAAGAATGCGAAGGTCACCGTCTTCAAGAACCCGTTAAGACTTTGCCAGCAAGCTGTGTTGCATCTGGTCGTCTTGATGCCAAGGCAACAGTAAGAGTTGCCTGTCATTACTTAGCTGGCCCACAGGCAATACATATGGGGATTGATATCCTAGTCCATCCTGAACTTGTGGCCATTTTTTCTGGGCACATGCTATATTCATGGATCGTATTGCTCTTCTGGGCGATGATGGATTTTTTCAGATAATTTGAGGCTTCTGGTATGATAAAATGCCAATGAAAAGTAATGTGCCATAGTCGTCAGTATTCATTTTAACTTGGGAAAATAATGGTATATGATTCTTTTCATTTTGGAGAGATGACTGGTCCTCATCTGTGCATTTCAGTGCATTTGACTGTAATTTTTAACCATTCATCTGGTGGGTTCACCATGGATTAGCCACCAGCGAGCTCCAGAGGAGCCCGTGAAAGAATTGCCTTCCTTTCTCAACATCCCTTTCCCATCACATGGTCGTAAATTTTCTTTTGAGAGGTACTGTTCTTTTGTAAAATATAACAAATGTAAAATCATAAGAAAATTATAAAATCAGATCATTTTATTGTATTTGGACGAGTGTTCCACTTGAATTGCATTTGTTTAGGCCTCGTTTGGATGCCACCAAATAAGTTACTTTTTTAACTTGTATTAAGTAATTTTCCTTGTTCAATTGTTAAAGTAACTTATGTGCCAAAAGCTACTTATCTCAAATGACATTTTTTTTTTTTAGCTTTTTAACTTGTGACTTCTCTACTTCTCTTTCACATTCCATGTCAAAGGAGGCTCTGTCACGCTCCATATCAAAGGAGCCCACACGTGGTGGGCTTTTTAGCTTTTTAACTTGTGACTTCTCTACTTCTCTTTCACATTCCATGTCAAAGGAGGCTCTCTCACGCACCATATCAAAGGAGCCCACACGTGGTTAGTAACTTCTCTACTTCTCTTTCACATTCCATGTCAAAGGAGGCTCTCTCACGCTCCATATCAAGGGAGCCCACACGTGGTGGGCTGTACACATTGAAGTTGGGGCTCATACGGTGGACGGTCCACCTAAAAGGTGGGCCCCACATAGGGCTGTAAATGGTCGGGTTCGGGGCGGGTTTAGCCAAAACCAGACCCGTCCATTTACTAAATGGGTCTGGGTCCAAATTTTAGACCCAGACCCTTTTACTAAATGGGCGGGTCCGGGTCGGGTCCGAGTCAGCCCATCAGACCCATTTATAAATGGGTTCGGGTCTGGTAGAGGGAGATCCACCCAGACCCATTTATAAATGGGCCGGGTCTAATGGGTCCGGGTCTGAATCAAGTATGCAAGCATTTTACAAGGCTTAAAACCGGGTCTGGACGGGTCTGGGCTGGACGGGTCCCTTGTAACATAGACCAAACCCGCCCACTTACTAAATGGGTTTGGGTCGGGTCGGGTTGGGCCTAATATAAAGGAAACCAGACCCAAACCCGTTTAACAAATGGGTCTATTCTTGGACCCAGACCCGTACCATTTAACAAATGGGTTGGGTCTAAATGGGTTGGGTCTGGGTACCCCATCGGGTCCACTGACCCATTTACAGCCCTAGCCCCACATGATAGATGACCCCATTGTAATGTGGGCCCATATGGATGATCCACACAAAGGTCATCCCATAGTGATAAAAAGTCGACATCGAAAGTGGGCTTGTATGATGGATGACCCACTTCAAATGTGAGGCCTACATGATGGACAGTCTACATCAAAGGTGTGGGTAGTGGACAGTGAAGCTGGCTCCCACATGATAGATGGCCCACATTGATGTGGCCCCACATGATGGATGATCCACATCAAAGGTCGGCCCCTAATGATGAACGACCCACATTCAAGGCAAGCCCTCTATGATGGGCAACCCACATTGAAAGTGGGGTCCACATGATGTATAGTCCACATCAAAGGTGGGCTCTACATGAGCAATTAATAATGGTGGGCCAAACATGATGGTTGATTCACATCAAGGTGGCCCCATATAATGGACAGTTCACATCCAGGTAGGCCCCACATGATGGACAGTCCACATCAAAGATTGGCCCTAATTATGAGTGACCCATATCCAAGGCGGGCCCTGCATGATGGACTGCTCACGTATATGATGGAGGTTAACATCAAAGGTGGGCTCCACATGATGGGCGATGGCTATTGAATGTGGGCCCCACAAGATGAATGATAATATTGATGGTTGGCCCCACTTGATGGATGACCGTCATTAAAGGTGGGCCTTACATAATGAATGATGCACATTAAAGGTCGAGCCAAAGTGATGAATGGATAGGGTTGTAAAGGGGTTAGTGGACCCGATGGGGTATCCGGACCCAACCCATTTAGACCTGACCCAAACCCGCCCCATTTGTTAAATGGTACGGGTCTGGCCCGACCCGACTTGACTCGAACCCATTTAGTAAGTGGGCAGGTTTGGTCTATGTTTCAAGGGATCCGTCCAGACCTGGTTTTAAGGCTTGTAAAAAATGCTTGCATACTTGATTCAGACCCGGACCCATTTATAAATGGGCCTGGGTGGATCTCCCTCTACCAGACCCGAACCCATTTATAAATGGGTTTGATGGGTTGACTTGGACCCAACTCGGACCCGGGGCGGGTCTGGTTTTGGCTAAACCCGCCCCGAACCCGACCATTTACAGCCCTATGAATGGCTCACATCCAAGGTGGGCCCTGTCTGCTGGAAGGCCCACATTAAAGGTGGGGCCCACATGATAAATGGTCCACAACAAAGGTTGGCCCCACATGATGAATGATGGATGTGAGGGGGACAAACGGACTCGAGGTGTATTGGATTATTATGTTGGAAACCAAACATGCTTTTCAACATTTTTATTTTTACTTTTTTTTATAAGTATGTTTAGCTGAATAAGTAGAACCAATATGGCATAAATAGCTTATCCAAAGTAACTTATGATCCAAACGTCCCCTTAATCTTAGGAAACAACCCATTTGAAATTTCTTTCCCTAGTACTCATACCGAGCACGTCCGAAACCGGTTTCCCCTCGTATCTACCAGCATTATATGCATGTATCGGCCCCAAACCAGTATGTATCCCCAAGTACCGACTTGGGCTGACTCGTTTGGTATACAGTCGAGTGGTGACTTGTTTGAGCATCGGCGGAGTCAGAGGTGGCTCGTCCAGGCGACTCATGGTGTCAAACTGGATCAGGTCCCACCAGTTCGGGTAGGCTTTTAAAACCATTTACTGTTTGAGGACCTTACAAAAAACAGTTTTGGTGTGGATGCAAGTCGAACTGGAATATGTTCGAGTCTAGTTCATGTTAGATGTTGAACCTGACCGGAGCCGGTTAGATCGAATCTCATTCCCTCACTCGTGTAACACTCTGGGGTGCCATTATGTTGCAAACAAACGGACAGCTAAAACAAGCTGTCTGCTTTTTTTATTTTTATTTATGGTGTGTCCCATCTAAATAGTGACGCAGAAATTCCTTAGTTTCCTTTTATTTTTACTTTCTATCCATCTCTTGCAGGAAGGTGCATGATCCACGCCCTCGATCATAAGGTTCTTCCCCTGCATCAAATAGTGAATTGGCCTGATCTTATGATCAAAAGTATGAGTAGCTCCGCTCATTAATTGGACCACCCTCTCACGAAAACAATGGGCAGAAGATTCACTAGGCATTCACATTCAACGTAGATAGTTGGCCGACCTGATCAGTGGACTGGCCTGATCTGTGCTCACATCCTCCCCTCTACGTGATGAAACGCCTCACGCACACGTGCTATATTGTCACATGCTACAATTGCCAAGCCCTATATTCATCTAACGCTAGTGGACTTCCAACTAGAGATGCCAGGCACACGTGTGAGAGATTGGGCCCCTTAATCATGCAAATGAATCCATTATAAGCATCTTAGTTAGGGAGCGACGGTTGGTCTTTCCCCTCAAGCCGCCTACTTTCCGCACCTGTACATCAACAGTTTTGGACTAGACATTTTCAGTGGGCTTCGCAATAAGATCTCTCACACATGCGACACGTGGTAACTTATGGAAAGAATGATTCGGGTGAGCACTGAAGTCTGAAGATAACACATGGGAAGTAGGCCTGGAAATCGGTCAGGGCCTGGTTTTGAACTGGTCAGGCAGGGTCTTCGAACTGGGCTTTCATGTCTAACCCACTTTGGCTTGAACTTGGATTAGAATATTCGACCTGGGGCTGCGACAAGGCCTACTTTCGTATGGAGCGAAGCACTGACGGATGGGGGCGTGGTTGCAACGTGGAATTGAGAGGGATTCTCCCAATCCGACTTCCATTCTCAACGTCTACTTTCGTATGGAGCACTGACGGGTATGAGAGAAAGAGAACTGATAGCAAATTGCCATTAACCTGTGCCCCGGGTTGTGTGGAGCCCACAGCAATGTTCGCGAGAAATACACTTCGTCCATCTATTTTAAAAGACCATAATAGGGCAGGAGCCTATAAATCAGGCAGATCCAAAATCCAGTGGACCGTACAACATGATAAAATGGGAATGGAAGCTTCCACGGTTGAGACCTTCTTGGAGCTAACCATGATGTTTATATGCTTATTACCACTCAGATAAACTATAGGCACAAGTATCGCCTGATACATAACTCCGGTCACCTCCAGCCGTTCAATCTCCATCATCGCCATGCTTTTTGCAAATCCAGTAAATGGGTATCTTGACATCGGCTAGTTCTTTGGTCCCACTATAATGTATGGGCTATATCCACACCATCCATCCATTTTTCGAGATCAGTTATGGTGTGGGCCAAACAATCAGGCCAATCCAATGCTCAAGTGGACCACACCACGAAAAGCACTGGGGATGGAGAGCCTACCATTTAAAACTTCTTGAGGGCACAGAAGTTTTGGATCAAGTTGATATTTGTGTTTTCCCTTCATTGATCTGTGTGACCTTATGAATAGGTTGGAATTGGATGACATGCCGCTGATTGTGCCTTCCCGATAAAAAGGAAGTTGCTTTGACGGGGAGTAGACTACACCGTGCAAAATGCAAGGCATGCGGTCCCATGTAATCAATGGGCGGTCACAAATAACATATAAATCCTTCTGAATCAACAGTTAGAATATTAAATGGATTTTGAACTGTCCATTCATTAAAAAAAATGAATGGTCAAGATCAAGCGGAAAACAAAATAGGTCTAATTATCATCTTGAAACATCTATTCAACGGAACCTACTTTGCATTGCTTATGATTCCAAAGTTGCACTTTCGTTTGTATGATTCTAATCAGATAGTTCATGGCGTATACTACTGATGATGGAAAAAACTAGCCTCATTCGAAGTGTTAGGATCGTCCAATTAGCATGATTTCTTGTACCATGGCTTGCTCTTAATTGTTCCATTGAAGTCTCAATTAATGATTGAGAGTCTCATGCGCCATTCAAAAGGTTTGGAAATGTTGCTAATGTTAGGGTTAGGAGCCCCGCATCGGAAGCAATCAAAGCAGTAAGGAACATAGCACAATGGCAATCAACCAAGCAAATCGACATACACAAGAGGCAATTCAAATTTTACGTGAAAAAAATCCCTCAAGAGTAAAAAAACTACGGCACAAAGCGGCACCAATCCATTATGATCTCAAAAGTTATAAGTGATAGAAGAAACGAAACCCGAATTACTACCCACAAGAGAAGTCACAAACTAACAAAGCTAATTCTCACATGAGAAGGACAAACATAGCCCATTTCCCTCAACCCATAGAAGTCCAAGTTTCCTCCTAACTCTTTCTCTTGCCTTAGAACTCTCTCAATTCCTCTAGGAAACCTTGACCCATAGAAAATCGAGATTAGAAACTCCTTGCGCAACAAACTGCACAAGAATCCAACTTGTACAAGGAAATTGTCGGCCGGCCGGATGGCCCAAAAGGCTCCAGTGAACTTCCTGTGTAATCTCCACTGTGACCGGCCGGCCAATGGCCTATGTGCTTGAAGATTGAGGCGTCCAATCCCAACAAACTCAACCACGATTCAAATCTTCATGCAACACTTTGCCATGCACCATCTTCATCTCTACTCTATCATCATCATAGTTCCACTGCTTCTCATGCCTCATCGATTCCATCCTTGCACCTTCACCACCCGCTCCCTCATGTGGCCTTTGCGCATGCCACACATGAGCAACCGTGGATCCCGCTGCTCCACCATGAATAGTGCTCCCGATCAAACCCGATCGCAGTTGATAAACATGATTGAGATATTGGTATACCGATTCACTTTCTTCAATTCTACTTTTTTCATAGATACCGATCGCTTTCTATGTTTTTCTTTCACGGAATTCTTCTCCACATCGAATCTCATGCTAGAAGACGCCATTGATGCCTCACCTCAAATTCTCTCTACCTCCTTCCCAACTTTTAGCTCTGATACCACTTGTTGGGGTTAGGAGCTTCGCAGCGGAAGCAATCAAAGCAGCGATGAACATACCACAATGACAATCAACCAAGCAAATCGACACACACAAGAGGCAATTCAAGCTAACAAAGCTAATTCTCACATGAGAAGGATAAACATCAGCCCTTTCCCTCAACCCATAGAACTTCAAGTTTCCTTTTAGCTCTTTCTCTTGCCCTAGAACTCTATCAATCCCTCTAGGAAACTTTGGCCCATTGGCGGCAACCCTAATCCCGGATTATATTACATTTCATAGGAAAAATCGAGATTAGAAACTCCTTGCGTAACAAAGTACGCAAAAATCCAACTTGTACAAGGACCGGATGGCCCAAAAAGGCTCCAGCGAACTTCCTGTGTAATCTCCTACTGTGGCCGGCCAACCATGCTTGAAGATTAAGGCGTCCATTCCCAACTGCTAATGTTCTGTAAGAAAAGTAAGAAGTGGGGACATTAGCAAAACTCATATTAA
Source organism: Liriodendron chinense (assembly GCA_003013855.2). Taxonomy (NCBI): domain Eukaryota; kingdom Viridiplantae; phylum Streptophyta; class Magnoliopsida; order Magnoliales; family Magnoliaceae; genus Liriodendron; species Liriodendron chinense. The sequence goes on along the minus strand of PVNU02000637.1, from coordinate 2,389,942 downwards.
ACAAAAGTTGGAAAAAAGCACCCAACTAGGACAGTTCGATTGAGTTAGCGCATGACAGCTCCTAATATAAAAAATTCTGTTTGAAGGATTGCTTTCTACCACTGTGATTGAGTTAGCGCATGACAGCTCCTAGTATCAAAAATTCTGTTTGAAGGATTGCTTTCTACTACTGTGATAAATAACTTTTGAGTGTTTGTTCATGGTTTAGTGCTAGTAAACTCACATAAGTCTCAACAACAAGACCAGAGATCAAGTGTCCATGTGGTGTGAGTGTTAAAAAAAAATAAATCAAAAGTTGTGATTTAGTGAGAAAAAGCACCAACAAGCAGCACATACAAATCCAGCCATGTGGGCCAAATTAATCCCATGTTAGCAGGACCCCAAGCCAGCAAGGGGCCCTTAGAATTCTTGAACACTTTACTATTGGCCATCAGACCTATGGCCCACCAATCGAGGTTGATGGAGTCCTGCAACCTATGTGATATTTGGGTGACACTAAACCACCAATTTTGATCTCACATCAGTCAGTGAAATGAATAATGATTCTAGAAATAAGATTTTTTGAGAAATACAATTTCCTTTCCCACCCATTTTGCAAATCAAAGCATCCCTTAAACGTATAATTACCATTAATTATATTATGTTTAACAGGATCTTACTGTTTGACGACCTTACCAAAAGCAGTTTTGGCGTGGATGCAAGTCCGACAGAGATATGTACAAGTCTTTCGTGTGGATGGGTAATGCTTGTGGATTTACTGCTCTTTTACCTCCTATGGCGTGAGAATCAGGCAGCTTCAATATTATGGGGTGCAATTATGTTGCAAACAAATGGACGGCTAAAACAACTGGCTGCTTGTTTTTTATGGTGTGGTCCATCTAAGTAGTGAATTGGCCTGATCTTCTGGTCAGAAGATCTAAATAGCGTGGCCCATATGATGGAGAGCTCAGATCTCAGACAAGTGCAATATTGGCATGCGTGGTTGTGTGGATGGCACGGCTGGCACACTCGGCCTTGTCCGGATCAAGTATGGGTTCCTGATGGAAAGCCTTGCACATGTGTGCCATGGTCGCACGTGTGGCTGTATGGCGCAGGATCAAAGACGAGTGTGCGATTAGATCCCTCGTGCCTGTGTCGGGCGAGTAGGTAGTACTGGAACCGGATGGAAGCACGGTCAACATTTCAAAGGAATGTTTGACTTATGTGGACCTACAAGTCACGTGTCTTCCACACGTACGCTTCGTGTGGCTACTGTAACTCACACGCGGGCGCGGCTGAGTGGATCCCCGGATCCACCGGGGTGGGTGGGATCCCTGACCGTGGGGACCACCTTGTTGTATATGTTTTATATCCACGCCGTCCATCCATTTTGAAAAATCATTTTAAGGCATGATAAAAAAAATGAAGCAGATCCAAACCTCAGGTTGACCATAATATAGGAAGGAGTGGTAGTTGACCATTAAATTTTTTTCGTGGGCCACAAAAGTTTTGGATCAAGATGATATTTGTGTAGTCTATGCATCCAGGTCTTTGTGACCTTATCAACAGGTTGGATGACAAATAAACATTCCGGTAGCCCCAATAAAGTTTTTAGTGGTGAAGATTCAACACCGATTGTTTCCTGTGGTATGGTCCACCTAAGATTTGGATCTTATTCATTTTTTAGATAATACAATAAATGATATTTCAAAATGGATGGACGGTATGGATGTAAGGAACATACATCAAAGTGGGCCCAACAGTTAGGGATCCACCGACCTTGATGAATCCGGGGATCCACCCAAACGGCGCCCCTCACACGCGCATGATATAAGCTCCAGGACTGACCCCTATCTAGTCTAGAAGAAGAGCTGAACGCAGGAAAGAAGGTCATGGGGGCTCTTCGCCTCCCTTCTCTCACCACCCTCTTCATCTCTTCCTCCTCCTCCACACTCATTCGTGCGGCTTCCATCCCTTCACGTTCGCCATTCCTCCTCCGCCTGCATCAGCATCCCAATCTCCACCTCCACCTCTCTCGCAAGGCCTTAGCAGCTTCCGTCGCGAGCGACTTCTCTACAGAAAGCCTCGCGAAGAAAGAATCTCGAGAAAGCAACAGCAATGATGAGAAGCGCTTCATCACCCCTCGCTCTCAGGATTTCAATGCTTGGTATCTCGACGTAATCGCCAGCGCTGAGCTCGCTGATTACGGCCCCGTCCGTGGGACCATGGTTATTCGCCCCTATGGCTACGCCATGTGGGAATCTATCCAGGTACATACATACATGCATACAGACATCGGGCGGACTCCAGTGATACTGAGCAGATGTGGGGCCCAGTGATGTTTTCAAGGGTCGGGCCAAAATTCAGGCTGTTTTGTAACTCAGGTGGGCCGTTTTGAAATTGAAGGGTGAGCTTTCCCTACCAACTCGTTCCCTTTTCGGTGGCCCACCTTAATTTTTGATCGAGCTGAGTTTTGGGTGCTATTGGTTTTCTGAGTTGACACATCTGATAGATGGGTTGGATGGTGTGAATACATCACGTGGGCCCTGCATCGCCCTGGTAGCATGGTTAGCTTATAGTGGTACCGTACCACTGGAGCACACCCCTACATACTGTTGCTCGCTATTCTTTGGCCACGCGTGTGATGTGCAGGCGTGCCAGAACCGAATTTTGTGGCTCGATTCCAACTGAACAACGATGACCCCGAGCGCCAAGAAAGGCAGATACTTCGTGATCGACTGTATATGACCAAGATCTGTAAAGATCGGTCGCCTAATTAGCCACTTGGTCAGTTGTTTGACGATAATGATCAGGCGATGTTTGAACAAAAATGAATTGCACCTTTGTCTTTCGAGCGAAAGGACTTCTTGCAATATAAAAATTAAGGAAATGAAAAAAAGAACTTACCGTCAGCCGCGTGGACAATCCTCACTTCTTCTTTACCAATGAGAAATGTGATCATGGAAAAGGAAATTTTATTGATTATAAGACTAGCTACAGATTTACTGCTATGGAATGTAATCTCAAGGGTTATACTACGGAACATAAACAGTGCGATTATGTTAAGAAAAGTAAAGAAAACTGATTACGCTAAGAAATGTAAATAGTAAGATGAAGAACAAATTGAAATGTAGATTTGGTTTGGTTGGTGCTGGACCTGTTACACTAAGAAACATAAAGTACTTGGAATGTAAAAAGGGAATGATTACGCTATGAAATGTAATGGACTTGGTAAATTGGAAAGATAGATTGATTTTGTTTGTTGTTGTTTGGTGCTGGGACCTTTACTCCGTGGAGATCCTTTTGCTTTTATAACTTTCTCCTATAAGGGTGGAACTATCTGGATGCTCTACTTCCTGACGGTTACGGTAACCGTCTCCCACATTGCCTTCTGGAGAGGTCCTTCATTTATCCTCCTTACATGTGTTGGCAACTGCCTATTCTCTAGAGACTTCTTTCCAATCTGGACATGTGTCCTGCTGAATCACTCGGTCATATTCCGTGTCTTGCAAATATCAATCGGCTGATTATTGTGTCAGATGCAAATACACTCGGCAGCTGTGCACACCTCAATCGACCGATGTTCCCTGAATGAATACCTCACTCAGCTGCTCATTTGTGCTGAAAACTGCAATCGGTCATCGTCCTGTTTGCAAAACGGTAAATCGGCCGCTGAAATCGGCCACCGTGCTGAGTGTAAATGGCAATCGGCTGTTCAAATCGCCCATTGCCCCGAGCGCAAACGACAACTGGCTGCTGTCCTGATTGCAAAATGGCAATCGATCGCTGACCTGATTGCAAAATAGCAATCGGTCACTGACCGTTGAAATCGGCCGCTGGCCTGCCTTCTAAAAATGGCAGTCGGTCGTTGAAATCGGCCGCTGGCCTGCCTTCTAAAAATGGCAGTCGGTCGTTGAAATCGGCCTCTGGCCGCTGAAATCGGATCATCTCCTGGTTCAGAAACAACAATCGGCCACTCTCCTGCTTCTGACCGACTCCTCCAAGGTCGGTCAGAAACATGGTACAACACATACATATACATGCATGATTTCATTTCCAGCATGTGTTCTGCTCTTCTTATAGCGTTTTTGTTTTTATTTTTATATTTTTAATTTTAATTTTTCTCTTTTCTCTTTGTTTCTTAGGAGTATTTGAATGTTAAATTCAAGGAAACTGGCCATAGCAACATGTATTTCCCTCAGGTCTCTCTCTCTCTCTCTCTCTCTCTCTCTCTCTCTCTCTCTCTCTCTCTCTTGTGTGGTTTGGATTTTAGGGTGCTTTTGGATGCACAATTGGATTGAATTGAGATAATTTGTTCAATGAATTAGCAATGAACAGTTGCTTCTCTGACAATTCAAGTTGGAATTGAAAGGAATGTAACTGATTCTGAAGACTACTTCCTTGTTTGTGAGTAGTGGGGAAGGAAATTGTGATTTGGTAGTTTGTAGACTAATTATTGTAATTTGGTTCAGTGTTAGATCCAAATGTGAAATGAATTTCGATTGTTGAATGATGCTGATATACATAGTAAGGATGTGTTCGGATGCTCAATTGAAATAAATTGTAGTAACTCAAGTCAATAAAGAGGGAATGGCCAATTTGGGGCTAGCCCTCCAAATCACCATTATGATCGTTTCAAGTTATGGATTAGGTTGCAGTTGGGGTTTGGTTGTCATTATATAAGTTCAATGATCCATACCCACTTTAGTCATTTCCTCTTTATTAGATTAATTTATTGCAATTATATCCAATTGAACATCCAAAGGCATCCTTAGCTGCATTTTAATAGTAGTCTGATATCCACATTCTAATCATCTGCAGTTTATACCGTACTCCTTTATAGAGAAAGAAGCTAGCCATGTTGAAGGTTTCAGTCCAGAACTAGCTCTTGTGACTATTGGAGGTGGGAAGGAACTCGAAGAAAAACTCGTGGTACCTGTTTTTCTTTCCTTCTGGTCATTGATTGGCCGTACAAAAAGACAAAAGAAAAAAAAAACTTATTTTATTTTTATTTGAGATTATTACTTTGTATAATGTTATAAGGTCATGAAGAAATTCACTAGTGCTTTTGAGGGTCTGGCAGGTGCGACCGACTAGTGAAACTATTGTGAACCATATGTTTACCCAATGGATTCATAGTTACCGTGATCTTCCTCTCATGGTTAATCAGGTAAGATTCTATTGTTGCATTTCTTGCTTTTTAAATGGGAAGTAAGTGGAAAAGGTTTTATCCATTAGGTGATCCTCACCATGCAATTAGGACCTCATTGACTTGGGACAATTGGCTGTAACTGTCCATAGGCAAGCTGCCAATTAGATGTCCAGGATCATCTGATAGCAAGATATTGTGTCATGGCTCCCTTCCCATGATGGGGACCACCACAAAAACACCTTAGGTTGCTGAAAGGTGGGACCACCTGTTGCATTCTTGGGTCAAGCAAAAAAAAAGAAGGCCATTTCTTTTTATTGCAACTGTCATATAATACCTTAGGTAATAATTTCTGATGTTTCCATTGTTTCGATTAATTTATTTTAGTGGGCAAATGTTACAAGATGGGAAATGCGTACGAAACCATTTGTGAGGACTCTTGAATTTCTATGGCAAGAAGGTCATACGGCTCATGCAACACCTGAAGAGGCAGAAAAAGAGGTCTGTAAATGTGCCTAAGGGTTTCAAAAGTTAGTGTTGATACTGTCTGTATTTTGCTGTTTGACTTCTTAATGTTGCTGTACCGCAGGCATTACAGATGATTGATGTCTATAAGAAATTTGCTTATGAGCAAGCTGCAATACCTGTTATTGCAGGTCGAAAGTCAAGGGCTGAGACATTTGCTGGTGCTTCTAGAACCTATACAATTGAAGCTATGATGGGTGATCGAAAGGCTTTGCAGGCTGGAACTAGCCACAACCTTGGTCAGAATTTCTCCCGTGCCTTTGGAACTCAGGTCCTAATTTTTTTTTTCAACTTCCATAATGAATGTGTTAAAGGTGGTATTTTGAAGCTTCTTGCTCGTGCTGTAGTTTGAAGATTTATTCTAACAGTTTATTCCTTTTTCTTGAAATGTTTAAATAAGGGTTTTGCTAACACCCTACCTTTGTGGGGACATTAGCAAGATCCCCAAACCTCACACAGTTAGAATCATCAAATCAAAGTGTTACTTTAGAATCTTAAGAAATACAAAGTGGGATCTATCTGCTAAATGTTTCAAGATGGTGATTGGACCTATTTTGTTTCTCCGGTTAATCTTGACCACCCATTTTTCGTGCCATTGATCGGAAGCTTAGGATCACCATATTGGCATGATTTTTGTACTAGTGGCTTGCTCCTAGTTGTATGATTGAATGAACGGTTCAGATTGACAATAGGTTTTGAAAGGTTCGAGGGCATTGCTAACGTCCCTATGAAGGTGGGGATGTTAGCAAAAAACTTAAAAGTAAAAACTGTACTGAAATTAGGGTGTTTTCACAGTAATGCAGCTGTGGTTATCGAAGTTTACACATTTTTGTTGGTTCTCTTTCCTTCATTTAACTGAAGTTTACCGCCAGTAACTCTTTAAGTTTTGAAAAAAGAAAAAAGAAAAAGAAGAAGAAGAAAAGTGGTATCCTAATATTTTGGTTTCAACAAGGGTGATGGCGAGGTTTACCTCTCAAAAAGAAAAGGAAAAAGAAAAAAATGAGAGGGTGAATTTACTTTTAAGATAAACAATCAACGCCTTATGCTTTGCTCTTTGGTGGGAACTTGTGCTGCTGGAATTTTCAAGTACTTCTCTTGATTCGCTGTGGATGGAGTGGGATTCAACAGTTTTTTGGGGCGACATTTCTATTGGTTCTTGGCCTGGAATCTCTTGACTGTATTTCCTTGCTATCATTGATCTTTGCTGCTGTTTTGATTGGACTGAAGTGAAGATTGGGTCACCTTTGGCTTTTGATTTCACATTTGTATTTAATTCTTTTGTTTTTTAACGAATTGGTCTTCTAAAAAAAAGCTTCGCTCTTAGTTGTAGAGGAAGTTTCATGTGTGAGACAATTGATGATTTGATCTCATGGCCCTACTATGGGTCAAGCATCCAGAAAAAATCTCCACAATTGAAACATCATAACCTCATGTGAATAGGCTGCAAAGTGCAAATACAATTGGTTAAGAAGAGAATATGGCAACCCAAATTCAAAGTGAAATAGTCCAACAAAGACGGTTAGAATTTTACAATCATCCTCATTAATGGCGGGTCTCATCAAGTCAACGGTTCAAATCGCCGAGCTATGCCGGACCACACAATTGAGAATGAAGTAGATTTGTCATGTGTCTGCATATGTGCATCTGTGTTACAAAATGCCCATGAAATCCCTAAACGGGCTGGCCTGGGCGGGCTCACTCCATGTCAAAGAGCTTATAAACACTGTTCAGGCCCAGCCGATTAATAAATGGGCTTGGAGTTTAGGCCTCAGTCTGGACGTCAGGTTTGATACACCAACCCAAGCACGGGCAGGAGTGAGTCAGGCTTGAGAGTGTGACAGGCCATTCCGCCTATTTACAGTCACAGGGAATTTGCTTGTCTTCAAGTGTCATGTAGCTGTTTATAAATGCTCCCATGGTGATTTCGTATGACTTTTCTTAGTAAATAATCAATAACTACAAAATAAGTTGATCATTAAATTACCTTGGTTGACAGTATCTCATCCTATATATGTGCAACTGGAACAGTTCACTGATGAAAATGGACAAAGGCAGCATGTATGGCAGACATCATGGGCTGTAAGCACCCGTTTTATTGGTGGTATCATCATGACTCATGGAGATGATACTGGTTTGATGCTTCCCCCCAAAATGGCTCCAATTCAGGTAAGTGTTCAACTATCTCCAATTTTACTTCTTTTCTAGGTTTTCCATTTACCTTTTACTAGAGCTGCTGCTAACTAGCCATGGGAATAAATGGTTGGTTAATGTCCCAAAATCTTGTGGGTGTTAATTTAATTGGAGGACCATCCCTTTTTTCAAATGACTCTTGGATTATAAAGTGATGAACACATCAGTCTTCATGTTTCTCTCATTCATCAAATCAGAGAATATTCAAATGTATTCAATAACTGTACATTAACAACACCTCCTTTTGCTCTTTGAGTTCCTAGTTTCAGTTTGGTTTTGGGAGTTGGGTGGTTATTGACATGAACTTATGTACAAACATGCAGGAATATATTTATGCACTTTGTAAAATACACTAGCATGTGAATGGCTGTTTTCGGAAGCCAGGACACCATGACTGTTAATTTATGGTTAAGGGCCAAGGTGTACATTGTCAGGTTAATTGTATCTGCTGATTTTGACAAACTTGACCCTATGAGGTTTTTGAAAGTGTTTTCATATCAGATTCCGCACTGTTAGGAAGTTCTATGAAGCCATTTATTCTTTGTCTGTTAGGGCCATCTCCATGTGCAATGGATCCAGGCCTCTCAATAGTTTTCCCTCTCAAGTGAGAAAATTTACTCTGTTAGGGTCATTCCATATGCAATGGATACAAGCCTAGCTTCCTTCTCAATTGCAGAAAATGACCATTCGCGCTGGAATCCCAGTTCTCACAGAAACTTGGAACTAATGGCTTATCACAAGGTCCATGAACCCCAAAATAAGGAGCACTTAATTACCAGACCAAATTATCCAAATCATCCGTGAACTAGTTATTTATTATTATTATTATTATTTTCTTTCTCCATATTCATTGCTATTGCAGAAAAATGGCAAGTCCTTTACTTTTCTTTGGACCTGTCTGATTTTAACTGTATAGAAGCAAGCGTGTATATTTCACTGATATGATTGAGGCAATCTCACCATAGATTTTTAGCAAATAACCGGTTTGAGTTATGATCAATGAATTTTTCTTGATCTTGAGAATAAATATTTCGTGCACTCACACACTGTAAGAAAGTCTTTAAGTTATTGCATGTCATCTTTATAGTTTGGCTGAACTAGGCATAGAGGATGTATTGCTTCCTGTGCTTTATTCATAAAAAAATGGACAGAAAAATGCTTCTCATTCTAGTTTCAGTTGATACATGCTTTGCCCTTTTTTTTTCCGCCTTAATTTTGTTCATTAGCTTGCAATAAGGTGACCATGGTTTTATATAGGCTTGTCCATTACAAATTGCAGGTGGTAATAGTACCAATTTGGAAGAAAGCTGAAGAAAAAGCAGGAGTTCTGGATGCCGTATCATCTGTTGCGAAAATATTGAAAACAGCAGGACTCAAAGTTAAAGTGGATGACTCAGAACAGAGGACTCCTGGGTGGAAATTCAATTTCTGGGAAATGAAAGTATGTAGCTGCTACTCTAGTTTATTGAAATGGATCTTGCCATTTGTTTTACTAATTAATATTTCAATTTTCAACATAGACTCACATTATTGTCCAACCTTTTCTAATGAGGCGTCACCTGACCTGGGTCCATGTCGTTTATGGGCCCGGCGGGAGCATGGATTTGAGGCCAAGAACCAGGCTTGAGCCTAGTCCAATTAAATGGGTCAGACTTACCCCAACTTAGCCCATTGACAGCCCTATCTGCAATCCTAGTCACTAGGAGCTGGTTGCTTGTGCATGTACCAGCTTTCCCACCATGGTTATCGGTTTTTAATGGGGTTGAACAGAGCTAATACAGACCTCCTCTATTAGAAATTTGATGTTGCTAGAACTCCATTCACTGCTATCATCATCAGAAGGTTCATGTTGCTAGAGCTCCCATCACCACCATCAACATCAGTATCAGAAAGTTGATGTTGCTAAGATTCCCATTGTTGCTGCTGCCGTCATCACCACATCATCTTGGCATCTAGCCATGGCAGAGGCCCACATTGACAGCACTAACATGTCAACAAAATCCCACCCAGTATTTTGCCCTGGCCCAAGTATCCCAAAAAATGGGTCATGGAGGGGGCTGTTGTGAGGCATTACCACTGAACAGTGAACACACAAGTCACACACACACACAGTGTGTCATGCTTGAATGCATGCTTGAGTGGTTGTCTGCACGTAATTGCAAGGAGCCTATCCATCCACTTTTTGCCAAAAACGCCACTTGACATGCCAACAAAGTCATGTGCAGGTTTCATGTTATCAAATTATTATGTGCTATACCTTCAAGGAATCTGTGAACAGCTAAGGTTTAGAGCACTCAATGTTAAAACTACTTGCTTTTTAACTGCAAGTCTGCAACAACTGAAATATATGAGCTTTGCTAGACTGGCATTAATAGGAATTATCTGATTGCTGGACTCTTATGTCTATCATTCTTCAGGGTGTTCTCCTAAGGGGGCTGTTGTGAGGCATTAACACTGAACAGTGAACACAAGTCACACACACACAGTGGGTCATGCTTAAATGCATGCTTGAGTGGTTGTCTGCACGTAATTGCGAGGAGCCTATCCATTCTTTTTTTGCCAAAAACACCACTTGACATGCCAACTAAGTCATATGCAGGTTTCATGTTATCAAATTATTATGTGCTATACCTTCAAGGAATCTGTGAACAGCTAAGGTTTAGAGCATTCAATGTCAAAACTACTTGCTTTTTAACTGCAACAACTGAAATATACGAGCTTTGCTAGACTGGCATTTATAGGAATTATCTGATTGCTGGACTCTTATGTCTATCATTCTTCAGGGTGTTCCCCTAAGGATTGAAATTGGACCTCGTGATGTATCAAATGGGACCGTTGTCATATCTAGGAGAGATGTTCCTGGAAAGCAAGGAAAGGTTTTTGGGGTGTCCATGGAACCTTCAATTTTGCAGACTCAAGTGAAGGAAAAGTTGGAAGATATCCAGTCAGCTCTTTTGGAACAGGCTACGTCATTCCGTGATAGGTATGATCGCCCATCTTTGAAGTTCTATGCATCCACTGTTCTGCATTGCTTGCTCTTGCTCGTGCATGGATGGACACTGAACTGCTCCTTTCTCACCTCTCCGATCATTCTCTTAAACATCCACATTTTCTTATGTTCTATTTAAATACAAAAGAAAAAGAATTTGAGCTTCTCTTTTAGAATTTTAAATGATAAAAACAACCAAAAAAGTATATTCATGTTCAATTATGGATGATACAATCACTTTGACAGAAGATTCCATGGAGATGGTTTTGGATAAATAAGATTCATGGTATATTTCCTAACGATTACCGAGAATTTGAACATAGAATGGATTCATTTAATGGAGAATCATTATTGACAGACATTGGTCATTCCTTGACCTCAATTGGTTAATTAGCTAGGGAATCAGCACCAAGTTGAATTTGAGAGGACTTGCTTTATCGGCCGAACAAAGAAGACTTGATTAACAAGAAAACTCCTCCTGATGTTCAACCCTCACATTTTCGCAACAGTCTGGACTTCTGCCGCACTTCCCTAATTTCTCTGTGACTGATGTGAAATTCTGCTCTTTTATTGAGATGGAACCGTTGATGATTGCAATACTACCATCTCTGAAATAGTGATGGAATTGATCTCAGCTTGCTTTACCATATTTTGTCAGTATTGAAGACAACAGTTGATTACAGTTTTATTAAATGGGGCATGGTATTCATCCTTCAAAAATAAAAATAAAAATAAAAATGGGGCATGGTATTTAATGGGAGGGAAAAAAGAATGAACTGTTTGCCTATTCTTTTCTGCTCTAATTGTGCATTTGGATGCTCAAAAGAACTGAATTGCAATCCATACAATTCATTAGTGAGGAAATGACCAAAGTGGTGGACTTGTTGGTACCCTTTCAAATAACAATCACAACCAAATGCCTAGTCGCAATTATATGAACTTCAAGTTGGACTTCTAAATTCTAATGATAGCAATTGCAAGTTGGAGGCTTATTCTCATTCTGAATTAGTGGGTCCAACTCCAGTTTGGTCATATTGAATAATTGAATTGAATTACTACTATGTTTAATTGAACATCCAAGTGCAATCTGAAAGTGCATATGGTGTGGGGATATTCGGCTGGTTGGGACATCAACAATGGCACTATGGCGCACCCTCTAAGGTCGGAGCTTTCGGTTGGTTAGTGGGAATAAACAGTGTGTTGACGATAGATAACCTTCAAAAGCGGTCTATGGTCATCCCAAATATGTCTCCTTTGCATGTTGGATGCCGAGTCTGCCAACCACCTTTTTATTCATTGCTCTTTTTCTAGAGGTATTTGGGAGTCCCTTCTTGACAGATTCAATGTTGCCGGGGGACATTGGAGACTTCCTTGTCAAGTGTCACGGGATTAACATTTGCAAAAGGTGTCGAATGTGTGAAGGGCTTGTCTCTTTGCTGGTCTTTGGGGGATTTGTGGTGAGAGGAATGGTCGGTGTTTCCAAAATGTGTGTCGTAATGTTAGGGGAGTTGCCTCCCATGTTTGGGAATTTGTTGTTGAGTGGGCTGGGGGAAGGGGTGGCTGTGTTAGCCTCCTCTGTTTCTCTGTTTTTGTTTTCTTTATTTGCTTGTTATGTTTCTAGCACTATCTCAGTGCTGTTTTCAATGAAAGTTTCTGTTGCCTTTCAAAAAACAACAAAACTAGATCACCAATTACAAGGCAGACAATGTGATATAAAAGAAAATGATAGAGAGATAATATCAGAGATTAAACTGTTAATGTAGCTTCAAGTTCAATTTAGTTTTCTGGATTGTGCCCTTCCACGCACTATAGATTTTTCTTCAATTTGTAAATTCTGAATACAAACTAAATTAAAGATCTCTCTTCAGCTATTGCATTCCTACTTATGAAGTCTCAAGCTTTGAACTGTTTCCATAAAACCCAATGCATGCTTCTTTCCATTACCCGAAATGGGTACATGCTTCATTGCTGACATTGAGCTCTTGCAGCAACATTGTAGATGTAAGCTCATATGATGAGCTCAAGGAGGTGATCTCTCAAGGCAAATGGGCAAGAGGTCCATGGTCGGCGAGGTATTTGATCTACATATTCTAATATGTATTTTACATTATATCTTGATTTTTGTTATTTTTCATGCATGTGTACCATCTTTCTAAATACAGTGAAGCTGAGGAGTTGAAGGTGAAGGAAGAGACTGGTGCAACCATTAGATGCTTCCCTTTTGAACAGCCACCTGGGCTAAAAACGTGCCTAATGACAGGCAGCTCAGCCGATGAAGTTGCAATATTTGCGAAATCTTACTAACTTAGAAGACGGGCACACCATTCACACATTTCCATTCAAGGTCACAGATCTGTTGGACCGCCTTAGTAGCAGCTCCATAAATCAATCCATAAAGGTTTCTTGCCGGAAGGTACCAACCACTGTTTAGATCCCTTGATGCTTTGGCATGTACTGTATATTTACTTGTGACCCCTGAGGAATTTTACGAAAGTAACCAATGGAAGTTTATTCTGTAACGAGAAGTAATATATATGTTCTCTTGCCATTGCTAAAGTGAGTGTATGATTATTTTTCTCCTTGTGTGGCTTGAGCTCTCAATTAGGTGGGCCGCACTTCTAGATCTTCTGGCATAAATCTGTCTCAGTTCTCAAGTAGGCTACAGTGCACACAAACAAATGGATGGCTAGGAAATTTTTTTTTGTTTTATCCATCTATTTCTTTTATAAATAGTCGCCCAACTGAGGAGTGAAACGGTCTGCTTCTTTAGTATCTAATTAGTGCAGCCCACCTGATGGAAAGCTTGGATCTTGCCCAAGTTGCTGTATTGGCACACATGCGTGTACTTAGATGCGCACAGATCTTACAGGCATATGGACGAAACAAATCTTGATAAAGAATAATGTTTCTTTATTTTTTTTTTATTTTTTCACATAGGATTTATGTGGTACACGAATAAATAAGGAAAAAATTTATGTATGATTCCAAATGAAATGAGTGATGACTACAAATTGTGGTCCGCACAAATATATAGGGAATAATATGCATATGAAGTGCTTTTTCGAAGCGCTCTCAGCCTAAATTCTGTTAACTCTATAATGAGCATTTCAATTCAAACACGCTAACAACCCTTGTAGCTTGCATTTAGATTCTGAATATGACTAGCTGTGGATCAATATATTCGGGACAGGGTCGCTCTTCTGGATGGTCTGATAGAGCCTCGGCAATGTGTTTGGCTGCTTCCATATATTCCTTGTATTTTACGCTGATTTCCTTACATGTCAGGTCATTTTCTTGGCTGCTTGTGTGTGTTTTTGCCGCACTGGTACTGTTTGAAAAGCTCCAACCTCCGGTTTTCCAATCAAAGTGGTAGAGAGGGAGGAATCGATGGCCATAGGTTGCGATGAACTCGATCGCATCAACCACAAGTTCCAGCTCTTCCACTGCTGTATAATAGCTGAAGCTCACCCTTGTCCAACCTGGCTTCATTCCCTCGTACCCCTGCGTATGGCATATCGATTTTCGTAAGTGTGAGAATATAGAGCTGGAAGAATGCTCATACCAGAACCTGCCTGGTTTTTGCACCTTATTTGAATCCAATGCACGTGCCAACTTGACACGTGTGCATGATCAGGAGTGTTTATCAGCGGGTCCTCCCAGCGATCTATTGGCTAGGGCAATTAGTCAGGCACGTTCAATATTGGCCGTAGGTAATAATTTTCCTAACCATCCATCTTTCTTACTGTGGCCCACCAGACCTGTTCTGGCGGGCCACACTGATCCAAAGCCGGCCCAGTTATCGTTAGGCCCATTTCAGCCTAAGGGCGGGCCTGGGCCTGGACAGGCTTAATGGTCCATGGAGGGTATTTCCGGTATTTTAACCTTTGATGTCAAATTCGTAATATAAACGCAAACAAGGGGCAAAAGCGTGCTACCTTTTGGATGGATGATCGAATTGCGTGGGCGCGAGCTCTATCGATGCCGAGTAGCACGTGACCGTAGGGCCCGCGCACGCGCATCCCCCACGTGCCTGGATCCCGAACAAGTCGTTGAGGAGTTTGGTGACGAACCGGCCATGCAAGTGCTTCCCACGTGCGGGCTCGGGATAGACGAGGAAGGAGACGATGGGCTGGCGGTCGGCGCACGTGTTTCCGAGCACGTGGACGTTGGGGTTCTTCAGTAGCCCCTCAGACGCTCGGCTCATAAGCAAGCCCTCTTGAGCACGTATGAGATCGTGACCATGTGGTGCTTCACACGGAACGCGATCGCCGCACGTATCTTCTGCACGATTCCGGGAGTGCCCGCATCCTCCCGCTCCTCCAGGTCCTCGCAATAGAGAGTATCCTTCACATCAACGACACGTGTCAGCAGCGTGAACTTTAGATATATTTCTTCATTGTTTCCCTAGGAGTCCGGATCCTCTGTTCATACCGAGCAGAGGTTCCGGATTCTTTCCCTAGCTAGTACAATGCACATGAAGATACATTCTTCCGATTTTATGAGATCCACGCCGTTAATGCAATGGGCCCAACTACCGATGGGCCATTTGCATGTGTAGATATCCAGGCTGTTCACGCGTGGATCCAACCACGTAGGAGGATGAACTGTCTTTGCATGGTATTTCAATTCTGCAAGTCGGCCTACCATTGAGCAATCCAGGCCCTTGGCATGTTCCATCCCACCGTAGATGTAATGTAACTAAAAAATATCCAATCTTTGAAGATACCAGCGACCAATCTTGAAAATTTTCCCTATTAAATGTTGACCATTGATCTTTCCATAGGCCACAATCTAAAGGTTAAGATTGTCCCATAAGGAGGTTTTTAGGGCATAGTGCATCCACAGGAGGGCTACAAAATACCAATGGTCTGGATTACCAAATGAAGGGTCCCACTTGTCAGAACCGAAAAAACGTGTATACGCTTTAAAGAAGCAGGGCCGTGTATCATATGATTAATTTGAGATGAGATACCTGATCGCTGTATCCGTTGACGTAGCGAACCGTCCCACCGCCACTGGTAGAAGGAGGCGCGTCCTTTAGGCGATATAGAGCATCGCTCATGACCAGAATCCCAGGGCTTCCGGGCCCACCAATGAATTTATGGGGGCTTAAAAATACCGCATCATATCCGTCCAATTCCCCCGATTTCATTTCAATATTTGTGTATGGCCCACTGCAACCACGATTGAGAACGATCATGATAAGATCAGGAGAGCCCACTAGCGTGGACACTTGATCAAGCACTTTATACTGTACAATTTGCACACATTCACGATCTGGACCGTTCATATGCTGGCCCCATCATAAATATAGTGTAGCCGTAAAATCATTGGAAGTGGGTAGGAGAAATTTTGACCGACTCTTGAATTCATAAGAGAGAGCCCTCCAATCGGCAGCTACAATCATCCAACATCTGTTGATTTTGGGTTATGGCCCATCCATGGCACGGACAAACAGATAGACGGTCCATATGTGTGCCAAGTATGCAGAGGTGGCCTCGATGAACATCACTAATATCACTGTATAAAAGGAGGCATACCTGCAAGCAAAGTCGAAGCATGCAAATGAACCATGCTCGTGCAATACACGTGCGATGGCCCGTGTGTCCGTGTAAATCCCAGTAACGTTGCTACAACCAGAGAAAGACCCCAGCTTCGGCCTACCGGAATATTCGGGCGATTCGAGTGCCACTGCTAATGAGTCGACGTCGATGAGTCCTGACTCACTCAGTCGGATCTCAACCCCTTGGGCTAAGCTGTCTCGCCAAGATAGCAGGTTCGAGTGGTGCTCGTAGGGTCCGGTGAACACAACCCACCGCTCGGACGGTGTCAAGCAATCCATGACTCTGGACCGCATGATCGATGGGACTGCAACTCCCATCACCTCCTGTAAACGTTTGACGGCTGCCGTGGCACCGGTCCCGCAAAAGAGCAGCACGTCGTGGGGTCCAGCGCCCATGCTACGTTTGATTTATTGACAGGATTCGTGCACCAGCTTACTCGTGTGGAGTCCCACGTAACTGTCCACAGTATGAGTGCTGCCTGCATAGACAAAGATAAAATATAAAGCATGCTTAAGGAGAAAAACTTTGATACTCTTGGCAGGGTGATGGATGATACGCAGGCAGTTAAAAATTACTCAGAAATTGTTTACGTGGCATATAAATAATTCAAAATCTGAGAAAATTATCATGAACAAGTAACTATTCTTATTTGGTTATCAAAATATTATACTGTTGGGCACTTATTGGACAGTGAGAAATGAAAAATATTCAATATTGGTCTTACTTCAAAAAGCAAGCGTCCACGAATCAGAGGTTAGGATTATTTAACAAACCTGATTTTTGTATTGCAACTTAAAAACAGTTGTTTATATGCCACATGTACCATTTGTATGTGCTGCGTATCAAGCAGCCGGAGTATCAAATAACTACCCCATACTTGAGATGTATAGCCCTTTTCGAGAAAAATTTTGCTACACCCGCGGGTTAGCTACGCTAGCTACACCGAGTGTAAAAATGACCGCAGCATGATGTATTGGTTATATCCACACCGTCCATACATTTGACGAGATTATTTTATCGCATGATACCAAAAATGAGGCAGATCCGAAGCTCAAGTAGACCCCAAGAATTTTTTAATGGTGAGCGTTCAATTCCTACTATTTTCTGTTCTGGGTCCAATTAAGCCATGGATCTGCTTATTTTTGTTGTCAGGCCATAAAATGATCTTTCTAAATGGATGGACGGAGTGGATATAACCAATACATCATGGTGGGTCATTACTACACCCGATGTAGCTAGCGTAGCTAACCCGTGGGTGTAGCAAAATTTTTCTCGCCCTTTTCCTACCATTTCATATGAAAAATTCTGTTGACTCTTCATCCGAACACATGGCATAGTTGTACGGCAATCCCACCATACAAATAGCTGACCCAACTGTGGGTGAAGTATAACTGAAAATTTAATTTACACTGCGAAGGTAATATTAAACATTGTGACCGCCCACGTTTTTAGTTTTAACCATCCATTTAATATCCACTAAATGGATTGTTAGGATTGCTTTATCAATATGATTTTAGAGATGTGCACCATCATTATACTGGGACCCACAATTTTGATGGTTTCGATAGTTGTACATCAGTGCCACGTGTGAAGAGGACGAGCCACGGCCACCACCCTTTTAAATATGGTGCTAAACTGACATAAGAGTCACAGCCCAAAGATAACAGCCGACTTCTTGCTTGGCCGAGCTACAAAGAGTTCTCACGGTAGCATCCTCTCCACTTACGGTACCCATATTGGCGTAGTTTAGTTCAGTCCCTCCAGGGCGCATTTTAGCCTAACTTCCAACTGAAAGCAATAAATCTACAGCTGTGAACCGTGGATTGAAGACTCAGCGACTTCGACAGACTAGTTCAGTGCTGAGTCGAGTTGCAACTCGCCCGGGTCAGAGTTGACTCATCTCAGTCGGGCCGAGTCGGGCATATTTTCAATGCTGGCTCGTGGTGGTAAACCCGACCCGACTCAAACCAAGCTAGCCCGAACCAGATAGAGTTGTTTAGGTTCCCCAAGCCCCGCCCATCGACAGCACTAAACAATTCTGAGCAATTTAGCCAAGAAATCCAAATCCCAAGTGGCTGAGAGACTCACCGTAGAATGGAAGCACATCCCTCTCCATACACTCCTCGACAAATCGCAAGAACCTCCCCGAAGCCGTATGATCCGAATACGTGATGCAGCGACGTCCAAACGGTGAATCAAACTCAGCATTGGCCCCTATAATTTGGGACCGTAACCACTTTAACTTAGCAGTGTCATCATCGCCGTCCAATCTGATACCGAATCCTGTGGACCCAAATAGATCAAATGCATCGATACCAATGGCTTCTTTTTCTTCTGGTCCAGGCGCATCGATCCTTTTGCTGGGTCCCAGACGTCGGCCCACCGCTTGTGGCATGGATTATGGTGCATGAATGGTTGGGAGAGATGGAGAAGGCATGATGAAGGGGGAGAAGAGAGGGGAGATTTTTAATGGAAACATAAGGAAACATGGGGTTGATATATAACCATGTAACGTGATATGAGCAAAAGGTGGGATGAACTAATACATGGGCCAGCGTACCTAGGAAATGTTGTTTTCTTTTGTGGCCTTTGTTTTATTTAAATCGGTGCGACTTGAATCCGGCATGCTGGATCAGGGAATTGCGTTCATGGCCCAGTACTTGACACGTGGCTGGTGGACTGATGAATCCAGACCGTACATCTAGTGGGATCCACCTGTAGGCTGCTCACAGTGGAAAAACCGCAGTGGGGATGGTCGTAGATAGGACTGTCAAATGGAGGGCCTGATCAGTCGACGGCCCTAATTGTAGCCTTGTTGAAAGTTGATCTTTGAACCTTTTCATTTTTAGCGTCCATTTCAATTCAAGGTCAGTGTTGGTAAAGGTAGGATGGTCTGATCCTTGTATTTTTATTAAACTGAGGATCATCATTGATATATGAGCCACTAGATGGGCGGTTTGGTTTCACCTCAAGACCTGCCACGTTTCATGTATTTGGGAATGAATGGTTTTCCTTTCATCTGCAGGAAAGGAGAGAATTATAGAATATGCTTGGTTTTGACTACGTTGAATTTGAGTTAGAGGAATCCAACGGTGTGAAACGCGTAAAATAAATTACCGTCATTTAAGATTGTATGGTGATGATAGTGAAGCATGTCGACCATCTGGCCGATCGAGATAGATTTGATGATGACGAGATGTAGGGCACACCGACGGTCCACATCATCCAGTCCATCCAGTGGGCCAATGAGAAAATGATCCTAGAGATCCAATCAATAGCCTACCAATGTCTGGCTAAGTCAAAAGAGCGATGGACCAATCCAAGTCAATTCATCACGTGGTGCAACTTGAAGCGCCCATCCACAGTGTAGGATGGTGGGTGAATGATCCAGATCTTGTCAGTACAATTTACGGTGGAGATTAGGCGATGCACCGTGCGGTAGTGACCCACAGAAAGAAAGTAAACGCCATTGACGGAGATGAGATTTATGAATCAGACAGCGTTTTGGTCAGTTGGAAGTTTTTGGGAGCCTATTGGCCTGCTGTTGTTTCTCTTTAAACGGAGTTATGTGGTACTCAGGTAGCGTATGGCACTTGATACGCAGGCAGTCACAAATTGTACACGTGGCACATATTGACTCAACTTAAACCGGCTAAATTGTAGGGCCCACTGTCGCTAAGTCAGTACCAACATCAAATTCTGATACTTGTGCACTTGTCTGTTGAAATAAGCGTAATTACTGATGTTCTCATTGTTAACCGTCCAATAAATGTCCACCGTCTGATAGTGGGATAAATCAAATAAGCCTAATTATTAGGCGATGATAATTTAAATTGGGATGAAATTAGCTGTATTCAAAATTTGCAATTCTTAAGTGCCTGCGTATCATTCAACCATTCTGCTAGTGTATTAAAGTTTTTTCTCCTCTACAAAGCTTATTTCCGCGTCCCAAATCCTGGTATCAAGGCTTGCTTAACCCAGCTCGCTGTCCGACTTGGTAGTGTACTAACGACTTTTTGACTCGGCGACTCGCCCCAACTCAGTTGAGTCGCAGGTAAATCAGACCGCCCGAATCCAGAGTGAATCAGGGGGTGACTCGTGGTACGGACCTACACCGGTCCTGACCAAGCCCGACCTAGACTCAAAACGAGTCAGCAATCCATGAGCGTACTACCATCTTGACACCGGGATCTAGTTTGTTACTAGGGGCGTTCGGTGAGAGAGACGCTTATGCTTCATCAGGAAAAACGCTCTCTGTTAAGAAATGCAAAAAAGGCTATTCAAAGGGTCGGATTTTAAATCGCCAGGGCTATCCATCAGATCTGACCAGTAGCTGGGGGCACTCACCTGGCCCACCTGATGACTACACTTGCTTGATTTTCCGGCTACACTTGAAAATGCAATGCTGAGTATCGTGCATTTGCCGTAAATGCTGTTTGCTCGCTGTAAAAAAAGAAAAAAAGAAAAAAAAAACTATGGAGAAGTGATGACTGACCACCTCTTACCAGGGGTGGCAATGGGTCAGGTCGACCCACGGGTCAATTGGGCGAAGTCCTTGGTTACGGACCAAGGCTTAGGCTGAAAAAAAGCAGCTCGTATAGATTAATGGGTCATGCTCAGTTTTAGGCCAACCCAACCTGACCATGCGTATATTGAATCAATGGGCTAGGCCGCATGACCCGACACACAGCCCATAAAGAAAAACAAAAGCATCCTAATATACATGTGGGATTGCTCTTCCTCCTCAGGTGTAGATGAAATGCATGCGTGTCATTAAGGGCCCGTTTGGATACCACCAAATAAGTTACTTCATCACTTCAGTTTAATAAGTAGAAATCAGGATAAGCTACTTAAGGCATAAATAGCTTAACCTTAAATAACTTACCATTCAACCACCCCCTAAGGGTCTATTTGGATATCACCAAATAAGTTACTTTTTCTACTTCCAGCAGTAGATAGTTTGGTTTATAAACAATTATAACTTTTTTACTTAAAGTTAATTAATCACTTCAGCTTAATAAGTAAAAGCTAAGATAAGTTAGTTGAGGCATAAGTAGCTTAAGTAACTTACGATCCAAATGCCCTCTAAAAAACCTAATCTCATAAGCATGTAATAGTGAGCTCCATGAGCATGAAAACTCCACAAACGGCAAAGAAGCCTAATGTCATCATCATCATCATCTAAGCCTTGTCCTAACTAATTGGGATTTGGCTACAACAATCATTTTCCACCATTCCCCTCTATCAAGGGCTAGAACTTTGGTTAGATCCTAGGTCATCAAGTCTTTGCTTACAACCTCTGCAAATGTCCTTTTGGGCCATCCCCTGGCCCTTTTAGAGCCAACTCATTCCTAACCAGTGCTGAAGAAGCCTAACATAAAATATTAAAGTTAGCATTGGGTCGAGTTGGGTAGGGCGATTGAGGCCAAACCTACTGCAATTAAATAGGTTAAGTCAGGTCAGGTTTGGGCTCTAGAAGTTAATACGCAGATTGGATTGTAATGCAGGGGCATTTTCACATTGGGCTCGAGTAGGACGGCCTGTGAACTCAGAAGTACACTCGGGGTGGGGTCAACCGTGGACTCAGGGGGACTGTGGATTCGGGGCCCTGAGGTGAACCCGTGGATTCAAGGCCCTTTCGACCTGGGCTATGAGATAAAGGGATTGATTCACCACACTCTAACAATTTGAGCTTTTAGAACAAATTGTTAATTATCCTGCATCAGATTGGGGCTAGATATCTTGACCCATTTATTAAACAGGTTGGGCTTAGGCTGACCCCGTCCCACACTGGTCTTCACCCATTGCCAGGTGTACCTCTTACATGCGAATGTGTGCCGTGTGTGTGAGATATGAACCATTCTGCAGAGCCGCCGTTATAGAAAAGAGCCTCTAAAATTTTAGGCTATTGGATTATAAGACGGACGACAATCTTGCTTTCAATCCTAATTTCTAAGTACAATTCCCACAGGTGCTAACACCAACCTGCTGGCGTCAATAGGAGAAAAATGTGTTAAAACCCAAACATGCCCTCACCTTTATTGCCAAGAATTTCAACATTAACTTTTCAGGCCAGACACGAACGGCTCCTTTTCCAGCAACACATGCCCCATCTACCATTGAACTACAGGCCTGAACAGTTGCTTTTATTTCCGAGAGAGTGATACAAAACATGTCCTTTTGTAGTGCTCATACTTCCGAATAGAGCAATCAAAACCTCTTTGAACATCACCAAAAACATGACTCTATGAGATTGGTATCACCTCATAGCCATGAGAGATGGTCAGGGGAGTGTCTTTCCAAACGGGCCGCTCTTTTGAAAACAGCTCCATGTTAACTGTTCCTGTCCCCCAGTGGATCAAGCACTTCTCAACCTCATTGGTGTTGAAGCGATTAACCAAACTCAAGCCCGCACACTTGTCAACCAGCATCCATTCCCCTGCAGAGAGAGAGAGAGAGAGAGAGAGAGAGAGAGAGTCCAATTGAAACCAGATTTACAGAATTTACAATAGTAAAACCATTTTCAATACATTAAATAGACACTGTATCAATATTTATCAAGGTTGAGAATCATTTTTTCAGGTATCGAATCATTCACCATCAGTGTGGTGCTGTATTGCCCCATTACACCCCAGATCACCCTGTATCAAGCTGTTTCAGGCCAATACAGCTGTAGTGTTCATGGACGACAGTGGTATGTATAGGGCAATACACACCGGTTTCAGACAGTACTTTAAACCTTGATATTTCAGCACCACATTACTCCATTAAGAGGAATTATATGATAGTTGATCCTGGGATATGCACAATCAGGAGGTTTCTCCAGTTTGTACAAGTGTGCACTCAGTGTTCAGTGATCCAGACCATTGGTCTGTTTTCTCCTGCTATGGATGGTGTCTCATTGATAGGGCAACCCTAACATTTTTATTTTCGACCTGCTAATACACTGTGAAGGACACAGAAATCCAGCAACAATCCATATTCAACTGGAAAAAGGCCTCATGACTAGATCTTCCAAGCTGGGAACTTTTCAGGGAAAGGACCATCAATCGTGGGGCCAACAGACCGCTGGTCTGGATCACTGATCCATGGGCACTTGTTTGTACCCTAGAGGGAATGGGAACATATGTAATTGTGTGCATGTATGGGCATGGTCCTTGGTACTCCTGCAGAGTATTTTTATGTTTTTTTTTTGCAAATCCTTGGGTCAGGGTCATAATTCCTCTCCTGAAGCAATGTTAAAATTTCAAGTACTGAGTTCTGGCTGAAAATTGATTAAAACATGGCAGAGCAAGATCATTGACATTTGAGTCTCCCAAATTTTCTATAAAATCAGAGTTAGGTTTTCACAAACTTGCATGGATTGAAGACCTGGCGATTCAGACAGACTCTTCCAGTCCTGAGTCAAGTGGGGACTCGGAGAGCCCGTCATATTTAGGGGGGTAACTTCTGGTATCGAACAGAATACTCTTGACCAAGTCCGAGTCAACTCGGATAAGTTAGCAACCCATGCTCACTCAAACAAGCCAAACTGAGAAAAAAAAAGGAACGATTTCCACGTAGAGATGGTATTGCTGACAAGCTGAAAGAAATTACCATTAGGTCGGAGATCCTCCTCAAAAAATAGCTCGCTTGACTCAGGCCAAATCTCATGCTTAGTCCCATTGATTGAAACAAATGCAATGGAAACTTCCGTCGGGTGCAAGAGATCGAACGTTGGGTGCACCCGCAAACAAACCAACCTTCAGCATAAAAGATCAGTAATAAGCAGCCATTGTAAGAAGGAAAAAAAAACAAGAATGCCTCTCTGTCAAAAATAACGATTGAAGATTGTTTCCCCACACATTCATAAGAGTTCAACATGTCCGAAAACTAATCAAGTGAAACTGTCCAACATTGTTTTATCACCAAACAACAACCAGAAGTAATATCTTGCAGAGAACGAATGCAATTTGGTCTCAAATAAATGACCAAAATAATGTGTGCGCGTGTGTGTGAGTGCGAGTGTGCATGTGCGCACGCGCACGTGTGTGATTAGATCACCATTTTTTATGTTCCGCAATTTTGATTTCACCAAGATATGTAACATTTTTCCTAACAATGGCCCATGAATCACATGGCTCATATTCCCTGGCTTCATTTGGGCACAAAAATCCACAACATGTGAGTGAAAATCCTGCAAGAAAATGATAAAAATGCCCTTCTACAAATTGTGACATACCTAATGAGAAAATTTTGATTCCCCCAACAATGGACTCAGCAAAAATGTCCATGTTATATAGTTTGCAGTCTACTTTTTGTTGTTGATACATTACCACTTTATGCTAATGATTGATCAGGCTATTTCTTACGAACCTTGAAAATCCACCTGAACCAGCACCAACACTGCGAGCGATAATACCAGAATCAATCTGAAGAACCTTGGTATTCTCTCTTGGAATAGATATGTGGCGTTGAAATACTAATCCGCCGCCAATATCTCCTTCTAAGGTAAGAGACTCCTCCTCTCCTAATTGCTCAAGATTTCGCCTGTAGATTCAGGAAATTTTACAGCATTACAAAAAATCAGAACTAGGAGTAGTACCAGTGAATAAAACCATGGCAATGTTTTAACATTTCTCAAATAACAGGCAAAAAAAAATGAAAGCATATTCATTCATAAACAACAACCTATATTGAAGAATAAACATGCCATAAGAGAAAAAAAAATCATATTATATTGGAGTTCATAACTGCAAAAAAGCTGAATTTCCAGTGAAATGACCAAGCAGAAGCTTGGATGTTTTCCTACACACATCACTTGCATATGGCCAGCCCAAGCAATTTTAATCTAACAGTGATTAAGAGAGTGTTCAGTAACTCACCCGATCACTGTATACTCCTCGGTGCATCCAGCGGATCGGTATTCAACTCCACTGTATTCTTCATAACCATTAATTTCAACCCTGGAGTGAAGCCATTGAGTCTCTGAAACAAGTGCAAAAGATCAACTCTAAAGAATATCATGTGTATTCTCAAGACAGCAGATGCTAGTACACACACAAATAGCATATCCGAAATCTCTTGTTAACAAGGGAAACTATAATTTTGTCTTTCCCTTTACTTTATAGGCATAGCTGTCTAGCTAATTTCAACAGTTGGCCACTTTAAATGCATGCACAGACGCACATACACATGTATGCATATGGTAAGCTGGGCTTGAAGCCAAGACCTCAATGTTGAAACATGCCTTCTCTACCATCAAAGTAAGTTTAACTTATACAGTACCGAACCCTAACTAAAAACTAGGTAAGTTTGATTTGTCCAAAGGGGTAATTCATCATCTGTGACTACAACTATGATAACAAATGGTGTGGCATTATTCCTTCGCCATCATTACTGGAATCTCTTATTCTTCTTTTCAGTTATTTTACAAAACTTCTGTTTTGATGTTGGACAGCACAACTCAAGGAGTCAAGAGCCTTGATGTGTCAAAGCATGAATGTTTCGCAATTACACAGCACAAGAAGAAAGCCTTGACACAGCATGTCATTTCTTGCCCTCAGTCTCATATATGCTTGCTGGATGTGTTTTAATCCTTTTGGATAATTTAATCATTCTATCAATGCAATGTAGCATCAAGTGGCACGCCATGTGAGACTTGTGGCCTGCTAACAGCCGTACAAGTTTACTAATACTGAAGCATTCATGCAGATGTCATATGCCACCTCCCAGGTGGCACCATATGACTTGAATAAGGTAACATGCATTTGAAAGCATGAGCCATGGAGCAATGGCAATGCCATGCTGTACAGTATAGATAACCTTCCATGGCTTGCCTGGCTCAGGTGTGCCATGGCATAACATCTAAAACATAGACACAACCCATGCACTGGGAAGGCTGGATATGTCATGGTGTGGCTTTTATACTTAAATTGAATTGTCCAACTTAATTAAACCTATGGTGGTTAAAAATTTAAGGACCAAAGACTTTGCTTAAGTTCTGTATGGAAAATGTACATTACCAGAAGGGAGATGCATCATGGAGATCATTCGACCCCCAATCCAAGGCACCACTTTAAGAAACCAATCGCCATTCTTCAGTTCCACGGGAGTCTTTGAGAGTTCTAGTCCCTTTTGTCCTGGAAGCTCTTCTGTGTCTAGGATACCCTTCGTGGTTTCTGCACATAACAGATTTATATGAGCATCATGATTCATGACAGAATTAACATGCACCATACATGAAAATTCAATTTTTTCCATTACATAATGCATTCCAAGTTTCTGAAAAGGACTCTCTGAAAAGGACTCATAAGCCTGAAAAATGAGTAGAGAGGAGTTTCGTGTGTTTGTGTGTGTGTGTGCGTGCGCGCGTGTCATGATTCATGACAGAAATTAACAAGAGCCATACATGAAAATTCAATTTTTCCATGACATAATGCATTCCAGTGTCTGAAAAGGACTCATAGGCCTGAAAAATGAGTAGAGGAGAGTTTCGTGCGTGTGGATAGATAGATAGATGGGGTTTTGCTAATGTCCCATGGTGCAAATATCACGCCGATTGGATGATCCTAAACTTTCAAATGGGGCCAATTTAATACAACCTTCCATTGTTTACAAGCATAGATCACCTCGTTAGAATCATCAAACCAAAGTGCTACTTTGGAATCATGAGCACTACAAAGTAGGATCTATCTAATAGATGTTTCAAGATGATGACAGGAGCTATTTTATTTATTCACTCAATCTTGACAGTTCATTTTCCATGCTATTGATTGGATGCATAGGATAATCTGATTGGAATGATTTTTACACTATGGCTTGCTCCTGATTGTATGAATGAATGAATGGTTCGGATTGATGATAGGTCACCCCCATGCCATTGAAAAGGATGGGGAATGTTGCTAACGTCCCATGAAGGTGGGGACGTTAGCAAAACCCATACAGTGTGTGCGTGTCTGTGGGCGTGAGATTTCCAGCTAAAAGAAGATGCCATGGAGAAATGAATGGCACTACTTACTGACGCAGGACAACCCTAATTATGATGGATGCTCATGAACATAATTAAACAGCAGAAAATAAAAGAAATAAATAATCTAAAATTCTAGCAGTAGTCATCATAAACTAAGAAAATCCACAAGGAGCTTGCAATGGATTGGGCCAATCGTCACAACCACGAAGTTTGAGTTTCAAGTATAACTATGGTTGGATCCGGCGAGGGATAGAACCTCCCGACCTTGCATGGTTATAACCCAATCAATCAAGAGGAATCTCTAATCCAGAAAATCAAGGGATTTCGGATTAGGGATTTGAAATTTGAAAACTTTGGGGTTTATGCTCAAAATCAGATTTTGGAGATTGTGGGTAATGAAGCAAATAGGTTAGAGAAGATAAAATTATCTGAAAGAAGGATTAGAGGGGCATAAGAAGCAAGTAGAAGAAAGAGGGATCAAAGAAGAAGAAACATCACCATGAGATAGAGAGAAAAAGAGAGAAGTTGCAAGAGGCTTTTCATTAATAAAAAATCAAAGTTTTTTTTTTTCTTTTTTTTTTTGAGTTTAGGGCTTTAGCCCTTTTAAATAAGCAAATAAAGACATAAAAATACTAAAATACCCCTAAAACTAAGCAAAAACGCGCAATTAATAAAAGTGCGGGAAAGTTCAGGCGCTTGGTTGGGCGCCTGAGATGTCGCCCGAAGTCGTCCAAAAACCTCCAGAGAGGTTCGGGCGTTCGGCAGGCCAAGTTCGGGTGCCCGAAGGCAGTGGTCGGGCCCCCGAATTCTTCAGTTCGGCCTTCTTTCTCCTTTCTTCCTTCACACGTGTCTTCCCTGAATGGGGTCTTCTATGTGTTCAATCACATGTGAAGGGTCTTCAGTTCTTCAATAATCGCCTATCCACAAGGATGGCACTTGTGGTTGGCATTTCCTTCGTTGGTATACCTTGAATGCTTTTGTGTCCGCATCAATTTCCCCCGGGTGAGAAAAACTCGACTCCGACGAGTCGAAACTTTTGTAGCACTTTAGTAGATCTGGATCAATACTCTACAACGCTTCGTCCGGCAGCCACATAAATTCAGACGATGGTTTGTTTTTTCCATTTGACAAGATACCTCTGGAAACCTCCATCTCTCATAGATACTATCTCGTCATCCAAGATCTCCTCAATTTCTTCTTTATGGGTAATGGGTGGAGGAAGGGTGGAAAGGGTTACGTAGCGAAATCAGAAAAAGGTCATGAAAGGGACGATGGATCGATAATGGGAGTATGGGAATGGACTAGATCTTCCACATTAAAAGTTGGATTAATGCTCATTTCAGGTGGAAGGTCAATCCGACACGCGTTGGACCCAACCTTTTGTAATATCTTGAATGGTTCAGCACTACGCGCTTGTAACTTTTTAGCGGATCCTTGAGAGAATTGCTCCGGCCTTATTCGCACCATTACATAATCTCCTTCCTGAAATTCTTGCGCTCTACGATGAGAATCAAATGAAATTTTATAATCATCATTGCTCTTATTTAACCGCTGTCTAATATGTGTATGCAAATCATGAATATGGCGTGCAAATGCATCGGCTGATTCAGAAGACCTTTGGGTGACAGACATAGGTAAGAGATCTATGGGCATTCTAGGTTTATAACCACTTACAATTTCAAAAGGACTCAACCCTGTAGATCTATTAACTGACCCATTATAAGTAAGTTCAGCAATTGGTAAAATTAGGTCCCAAGTCTTAACATGTTCACCCACTAGACAACGTAGAAGATTTCTAAGACTACGGTTTACCACTTCAGTCTGACCATCTGTTTGTGGGTGGTAAGCAGTAGAGAATTGCAAACGAGTTCCCATAATGTGCCATAGTGTCTTCCAAAAATAACTAGTAAATCTGACTTCACGGTCAGACACTATGGTTTTAGGTAACCCATGGAGACGCACCACACCATTAAAAAGATACAAGCAACATAGGACGCATTCGACGTTTTCGAACATGGGAGGAAATGCGTCATTTTAGA
Source organism: Liriodendron chinense (assembly GCA_003013855.2). Lineage (NCBI taxonomy): Eukaryota > Viridiplantae > Streptophyta > Magnoliopsida > Magnoliales > Magnoliaceae > Liriodendron > Liriodendron chinense. The sequence continues at coordinate 2,360,556 of PVNU02000637.1, read as the reverse complement.
AAAACAGTCCACAACGACAAAGATGGAATCGTGCTTCTTGATTGTCTTGGGAAACCCAAGCACGAAGTCCATACTAATGTCCTGCCACGGGGCATGTGGCACTGGCAATGGCGTATACAGCCCAGTATTTTGCTTTCTCTGCTTTGCCAGCTGACATGTACGACACTGCCCTAAAACTTTGGCTACGTCTCGCTTGAGACTTGGCCAATAAAAACGATCTTCCACAAGGGCAATGGTCTTCTCATGACCAAAATGGCCAACTATCCCTCCTGAATGAAGCTCCCAGATGAGGAATTCACGAAGGGACATACGGGGAATACAAAGTCTGTTTCCTTTGAAAAGAAAGCCATGTTTAAGGACATATTCACCCATAATACGTTGGTCACTAGAGAGCGACGCATAAGTACCCCTAAAGTCAGGACATGTGGGGTATTCATCTTTCAGTTGCTCAAATCCGACTACCTCTACATTCAAGGAGTTGAGCAACGCCACTCTTCTACTAAGGGCATCCGCTGGTTTGTTTTCAACCCCGGCCTTGTGTTTTAGAACAAATGAATATTCCTGAAGAAACGCTACCCACTTGGCATGCCTTGGGTTGAGTTTCTTCTGAGAATGCAAATATCTCAAAGCCTCATGGTCAGAAAACAAAACGAATTCTTGCGATAGGAGATAGTGTCGCCAATGTCTCAGGGATTGCACTACCGCATAAAATTCTTTGTCGTAAGTGGAGTACTTTTGTTTTGCCTCATTCAGTTTCTTACTGAAATAGGCCACTGGGTGTCCTTCTTGACTCAACACTCCACCTATATTGACACCAGACGCATCACACACTACTTCAAAGACTTTAGAAAAGTCAGGTAGACGCATGACAAGAGCATCTACCATCTTGCCCTTAATTTCCTTGAAAGCCTTGACTGCGGCTTTAGACCACACGAACTCTCCCTTTTTCATGCACTCGGTAATGGGAGCCATGATCATGCTAAAACCCCTAATGAACCGACGATAAAAAGTTGCTAAGCCGTGAAAGCTTCGCACCTCATGAATGTTCCTCGATTCAGGCCACTCAACTATGGCCCTGACCTTTTCAGGGTCTGCGCGCATCCCTTCAGATGACACTATAAATCCTAAGAACACAACTTGGCTAGACATGAATGTACATTTCTTAAGATTAGCATACAACTTTTCCTTCTTAAGGACGCTGCAGACCTGCTTCAAATGTCCAAGGTGTGATTCCTTAGTGGTACTATAAATAAGAATGTCGTCAAAGTACACCACTAGGAATTTTCCTATGAACGGTCTCAAAACTTGTGTCATCACCCGCATGAAAGTACTGAGTGCGTTAGTCAAGCCGAAGGGCATGACCAACCACTCATACAGCCCATCTTTTGTTTTAAACGCAGTTTTCCACTCATCTCCTGGGCGTATACGGATCTGGTGATATCCACTCTTGAGATCTATCTTAGAGAATATAGTGGACCTGGCCATCATGTCAAGCATATCATCAAGTCTAGATATAGGGAATCGATACTTGACAGTAATTTTGTTTATGGCACGGCTGTCCACACACATGCGCCACGTGCCATCTTTCTTTAGCGTCAACAGTGCAGGCACGGCACACGGGCTCATACTCTCTTGGATGAAACCCTTTTGCAGAAGTTCATCAACTTGTTTCTTCAATTCCGCATGTTCTGCAGGGTTCATTCTGTAGTGATGAAGGTTCGGTAGAGTAGACCCTGGGACAAGATCAATGGCATGCTGTATGTCTCTCATAGGTGGCAACTCATTCGGTAAGTCTTCAGGAAATACATCATTGTATTCTTTCAGGACCGGGGTCACCTCATGGGGAAACTCTGATGGAACCTCAGGTGTAGTCTCTCTAGCCATAGGGGCATACACCATAGAATCCTCCTTAGCTTCTTTTTCAAACTCTCTTGCGTTGATTATATGTAGAGACTTAGGTTTGGATTTTCCCACTCCTCTAGGCTCACTTGCCTTCTCATCCTTCTTCTTCCATAGTGTGTTCTCAGGTGGCATGGGGTTAAGTTTGATCTTTTTACCGTTATACATGAAGGTACACGCATTCGAACGGCCAAAGATCATGACATCATTATCGAATAGCCACGGTCTACCTAGGATAACATGTCCCACATCCATAGGTAAAACATCACACCACAGGGACTCTTTGTATGACCCAAATTCGATGGGGACTAGACATTGATGGGTGACAGATAGGGATGTCTTGTCAACCCAAGAAACTTTATATGGGTCTGGATGAGGTGTGAGTTTCAGTTTCAAGCGATCTAAGGTGCTAGTGGAAATCACATTCTGACAGCTTCCACTGTCTACTATCACCTTACAATTTTTTTCACCAGACTTGGCAATAGTGTAGAAGATAGTGCTTCGGCGCCTGTCAACACTACTTCTAGACTGAGCTAGCACACGCCTGACTACTGCAAGCGTTGCTTCTCCATCTAATTCTTCCTCATCAGTAAGTCCTCCTTCAGGGTGATATTCTTCAACCTCATAATCACCCTGGTTATCTCCACCCTCGTGGGACTCGCCTATAACTAAGGCTTTTCCACGGCTCTTCGTAGGACATTGATTAGACATGTGACCAAGGTTGCTACACTCATAGCACCTCACTTGGCTCATGTTACTTGGACCGGCACCAAGAACCCCCTTGCCCTTGTCCTCCCTAGGCCTAGGCGGAATAGTCGCCTGTGCTCTAGGTTGACTACCAACATTAGGTCTAGTCCCCTGAGAACTAGATCTAGCACTGGAGTCTTGGGACTCAAAACGACGAATGACAGGAGCCTTCAGATATTGCTCTAACTCCTGCACGACTTGATATGCTTCATCCAAGTCCGTTAAGGGCCGAGTCATAAGCTCGCGTTGAAGATCCGCATGAAGGCCTGTCTTGAAACGCGAGAGCGTTACTAGAGGGTCTTCTTGGATATTACATCGCATCATATATTCTTCAAATTTAGCGATGTAGTTAGCGGCAGACATTGACCTTTGGCATAAGGATTGCCATTGGTCAAGGAGTTTCTGATGGTATGAGAGAGGAAGCTACTTCTCCTTCAACTTCTCTTTCATCTAATACCAATGTGTGATAGGGGCTCTACCAACTCTTTCTATCTTACGCTCGGTGTTGGTCCAAAAGAGTTAGGCCTGGCCCACAAGCTTCATCTTAGCAAACCGCATTTGACGATTTTCTGACAAGCCATACCACTCAAAGTAGTGGTCCATGTCAGCAACCCAGTCAAGGAATGCCTTGGGATCCAGACGCCCATCAAAACTCGGGGCCTCAACTCTCACACTTTTCATCGCACGCTCATTTGGATCATAGCGGTCTTGATGATCACATGTGGCTCGTGCCTCACGCACAATACCACGACCATTACCATGATCTCTATCATCAATACCTCCACGTGCAGCAGCGCGTTCTTCAAAGATTCCTCCCACTTGGGAGTGCACATCATCCCCTACAGCGGGGTTTTCCCTTTGGGACACCTCTAATTGTTCGACCTTAGTCATGGTAGTGGTGATTTGGTTCTCAAGGTGGGCAAACTCACGCTTTTGACCTGCTTCTAGAGAAGTTATCTTTTGTATCAATTGAGCAAGTTGCTCAGATAACTGCTCGTTATTCATGGTAGGCTGAAGTCCGAAACCTCTACCTCTCCTCGTGGGCATACAAGTAAGACTTGAACCAAAACTCTACCCAACTAGACTACTAGGTGTTATGACTCACAAGACGGATGCGATGAATGCAAAACTAATATGAACTGACACAATTATATTAAAACATGAAATAACTCAAATCTAAAAATTTTCCAAATTAGAAAACTTTTTAAAATTGAAAACTTTCTAAATCCGGAACTTTCCTAAAATTAAACCTAAAAATCAAAACCTTGATTTGATAACTCGATCTAGACAAAACCATGCAACCTATGCTTTGATACCAAATTTGACGCAGGACAGCCCTAATTATGATGGATGTTCATGAACATAATTAAATAGCGGAAAATAAAAGAAATAAATAATCTAAAATTCTAGCAGTACTCATCATAAACTAAGAAAATCCACAAGGAGCTTGCAATGGATCGGGCCAATCGTCACAACCACGAAGTTTGAGTTTCAAGTATAACTATGGTTGGATCCGGCGAGGGATAGAACCTCCTGACCTTGCATGACTATAACTCAATCAATCAAGAGGAATCTCTAATCCAAAAAATCAAGGGATTTCGGATTAGAGATTTGAAATCTGAAAACTTTAGGGTTTATGCTCAAAATCAGATTTTGGGGATTGTGGGTAATGAAGCAAATAGGTTAGAGAAGTTAAAATTATCTGGAAGAAGGATTAGAGGGGCATAAGAAGCAAGTAGAAGAAAGAGGGATTAAGGAAGAAGAAATATCACCATGAGCGAGAGAAAAAGAGAGAAGCTCCAAGAGGCTTTTCATTAATCAATAATCAAAGTTTTTTTTTTTTCGAGTTTAGGGCTTTAGCCCTCTTAAATAAGCAAATAAAGACAAAAAATACTAAAATACCCCTAAAACTAAGCAAAAACGCATAATTAACAAAAGTGCGGAAAAGTTCGGGCGCTTAGTCGGGCGCCTGAGATGTCGCCCGAAGTCGTCCGAAAACCTCCAGAGAGGTTCGGGCGCTCGGCAGGCCAGGCTATGGTCAGGCGCCTGAAGGGAATTCTTTAGTTCGGCCTTCTTTCTCCTTTCTTCCTTCACACGTGTCTTCCCTGAGTGGGGTCTTCTATGTGTTCAATCACATGTGAAGGGTCTTCAGTTCTTCAATAATCGCCTATCAGCAAGGACGGCACTTGTGGTTGGCGTTTCCTTCGTTGGTACACCTTGAATGCTTTTGTGTCCGCATCACTTACACAATGACATTAATGTCGGTAAAGTGACAGGTTACAAAAATAAATGAATAGATTAAAAAACACTTCGCAGATTTTAAAGAATTCATGAAAACTATATGTGCTAATGAGCTGATAAAACATTTCCTCCAAAATCAATTTGGATAGGCAAAATGGTCTGAAGCTTTACTAAACACATGGCAGAAATAATTGGCATGTGCATATAATCTCCTCCTGGTGTGTTAGAGACGAATAAAAATACCTAAAATTGTTCTGTACTGATTCTCATTTGTGGTTACTAAGTTAGACACCTCAGCTTCAGAAGGCATTTTAATCTTCAGCGCCTCTCCATCAATGCCCGAGGCAACAAGCTTCAAGGAAAACAATTAATAAGACAAAACAACATAAAGGGTTACTTCCCATTGGAAGGAGTTTATTAGCTCATAGCTATGTTCCCCATTCATTGCACTTTTCAACAAATATATACCTTGGCACCTCCTCCAAGCAATAAATGAACATGTAGACCACGTGTCGGCCTCTTCCATGATCCTTCAGTTTTGGAAACCTTTACGGTAACAACTGAAGATTGAACTTCAGCTACATAATAGGTCAAGAGGTATCCCCCTTGATTAAATTCATATCCATCACCCTCATCCTCGAATAGAACACCTTCTGCTTTACCTGTACAAGGAAAAAAGTTAATACTGATAAATAAAGGAAGATATATGCAGCATTAGATTGTCAATAGTCAAACCTTCTTTGTCAGATAAGTTTGTCAATGCAGAAATCTGGTATTTGTGAGGCAGCTAAACTAAATGAACATAAAAGAAGAGAATGAACTGAAACTTTACACGTCCTTGGTCTGCTTTCAGCAGTCAGCATGAAAAAACAGCATATCAAACAAGCCATTTCTTGAAATCAACATAATTATACTTCTGAAAAGAAACCATCCTATATGCTCTGTGAAGATGATTAGGGCAGTAATAGAAACTTCCCATAGAGGAACATGTGTTAGTAGATTATTGTTCCCATTAAAAAAGGGGAAAAATATCACGGTATTCCATAACAATAATGGTGAATGTAACGGCCACCACCATTAACTTTACAAAATGGGCCGTAATGACTGTTACAGCCCCCGTAATAGCCGTTATGGTTTCTTTTCATTCTTATTGAGAAAACCCGAAAAACCTGTATCAGCCCTGTCATAGACTATAACGAGCCCGTTACAATCTTTACGTAACAGGATGTTACAGGGGCTGTAAGTCTGTAACAGCCTTTTATGGGTCATTTTTTTCCATGACGGCCATTACAGCCTTTAGGACCCCATAACATGTAACAGTTGCCTCTGCTACCTTACGTAACAGCCTTTACGGCCCTGTAACAGCCGTTACGGCACACCATGAAAAATATTATAGTCTTGCTCATTATCCACTAAATTCACCTTCTCAACAACTCTAAACATAAAATGGTCTAAGGCAATCGTTTACTCAACTTCAGAATGCTAGAATACAGGATAAGTTATGATAAAATTAGAAGTTCTTTAGCAGCAAGTGTATCTGAACATTAAGTGCATGGAGTGAAAAGATTCACGTCCAAACCACATCCTTACACGAGGAACAAAAAGTATAAATTAGATGGATTCAGGTAAGAATCTGTGAGATAAGAGAAATTGAGAATAAAAGTGCCCCTCCATGATCATGATTGTCACAGAGAACAGGGTGGAAAATGTACTGGTAGCTTCACCGTTAAAGAGGGAAAAAATTAAGTAATATGGAGGACAAGTCGTCAGTTGTGATGATAATTCCTACATAAGCAAAATAACCCACAAATTACCATATTTGTCTAACGCAACAAAGAGCAACAAGTCATCAGTTACATTTGCCCCACCGACATGCTGAATAGGAGGACCCACAGGAATTATCGATCCACCTTGCAAATATAGTGTTGGTAAATCCTGAGAAACACAGAAAAGGGAAAATAAACATTATTAACTGTCATGATTTGCAGCTTCATGATCAGTTCTACAGGTGAACCAAATCTATTTGATTAAAAATATTTACAGGATGCGTGTCGCCGAAATCAAAACGCAACCAGATGCCGCCAGGCAACTTATGCTGCAATTGATATGAACCTTTATCACGCACAGTGCTGATGACAATACCAACAAGGTTATTAGCATAAATGTATAAATTCGACCTTATTTTCTTAGGCTAAGAAATTAAACAACATACATATGCAAAGCGTAATTAGTGCCCAGGATATTTTATTACTTCAAACTGCTCACAAAAGCCAGAAATTTAACTCACATGTTAGACCACAAAATTATATATTGTGTTTTCCATGTAGGTCTTGCTCTGCAATCTTACAAGACAGAAGGCAGAAGACTAGACTTTTAACTCTCTAAAGTAACTGGTACAGTAACTTTGAGGTACCTTGCACATACTAGGAGTGGCCCCAAAAGGAAGGAATTTTCAACTCTCCTCAAACTTAGATCTTTTGGATCTGCATGAGATATCAAAGAACAAATACTCCGAGAATATGCAAATCCGCAATCCAAAATCAATAGAGGTGCTATCCTGTAAAAACATATTCTTAGAAGTTAAAAAAAGCATACCAGCAAAAAAAGTAGGAGCTGCAACAGGTGTACCCTTGGTGTGAGCCATATAGAAAAGAGTATATATGTGTGGTATAAGCCGGTAGCGTCGCAACAATGCCAGACGGCATACTTCTTCGCACTAAAAGGTCAGCATTGATAAGAAAGTTTAGCATGCATTTGAGCTAAACTTCAAAGAACTTAAAACAGCAGAATTGAAGATACCTACAAATTAAGAGCTTCGCAAAATGCATCTATACCCCAGTATGTAAAAGAAGTTTAGAAAAATCGAAATAAACATCCTGAAAATATATCTGCACATACGTACACATGCCATTCATTTAAGCCCTACTTAAAAGGACACCTCGAACATATAAATAAAAAATGTCATGTAAGACACCTGTATTGGAAACAGTTATTGGACGCATGTAAATATTTTTACAGAGAAAAACCTTAATTTATATTTTCTTGTATTTTTGCAGTGTTTACTATTTACATACTGTGCACAGTTCACCTTTCAAAAAAAAAAAAAAAAAAAACACACCATACAATGCCCACAGTTCTTAGCATATTTTTAGTTACATGGATGTAATTTTCTATATCATATGCAAATATTTTATATCTTTTACAAATATGAAGTAAATTTTATATAATAATTCTTTTTCCAATATCATTATATATTTGTACGGTAATGGCAGGTTTCTCAGGGGTCCCTGTATCTAACACCTTTGTCAGAATCCAAGTTAGATACATAGCCCAAGGCTCTAAGCTGCATATCGAGAAAAACTTAGCGACACTCAAAAGACACAGTCCCAACTTCTAACAAAGTAAAGAACCATGAGATAATGCAGAGCTCCAAATTCTTGTTACCCAACAAATGCAAACATTTCTAGAAAGCAAACTTCTCAAGATTCTTTGTTGCTCTAGTCAAATTCAGAACACAGAAACCATGGAATAAAAGAGAAACCAATATAAGCTGGTAAGCTTTAAAAGAAAAAGAAGATTCATGAACAACATTTTCTCACACACAATTCAAAGTGTCAGTAACTTGTGAATCTGTAACACCAGATCCACAGGCTATATGGCCTTCATATTCAAGATTTCAGCCATGCCTTTGTTCTAGGTCCAACATTTATTATAGAGTGTCAATTACTCTGCAGGACATTAATGCCAATAAATATGGCGTTTCATCCACATATAATACAAACGGTCAAAAGAGAAAGACAAAGACGAGAATCATTTCATTTAGATTGGAAGTTTGAATTGCTTACTAAAAAAATGAAAAAAAAAAAAAAAAGACGAGGAAAAAACAGAGATTTGAGTTTGAAACCAGTAAAACAATTAGTATATGGTATTTAATACAGATGAGTACAAACCTCTTTGCCAAAAGACCATGGCTCATGGTCAATGGTACCAATTTCAGAATGCCCACGGCAAAAAGGAAACATAGCACCAACCGCCATCCATCTTCCAAAAAGCTTAGGTGATGCATTTCCAGCAAACCCACCAATGTCCGGTCCAGATAATGGCTGACCACTGAGCCCCTGAACAGAAAAAGACATTGCTACTTAGAAATGGGAATCACGGTGAATATGAAATGCTCTTGACACCAAATGGGAATCACGGTGAATATGAAATGCTCTTGACACCATTATCGTGACTGAATATTACAACAAGCAGTACTGACAAAAAGAATGCATTAAACGGAAGCTGAAGAACAACTAAGTTTGATTTGATCAGAAGCAGGAAAACAATGAAAATACCATTAAATTATATAAAAGCATATTTTAAAAATACATTGCTAGAAAGCCCAAAACCAAGCCAAGACACGAGAGAACAAGAGACTGAGTGGATGGCAGGTAGCTCCATGTTTCCAAAACCAACTGAATACGTCCACTATTTTTTAGTTAATAAAAAGTATCATTATATTGCTCCATATTCTTTTCTACTTTTGGTTGCATGCTATTTTCACTCCTTCCAAAGATAACAGGTCGCATTTATCCTTCTACTTGCACGTTGTTGGGCAGCCTTCAAACTTGTTCACGTGTTGGGTGCTCAGACCGGTCAGGCAACCGGTCTGGCTGTATAAGCCAGATGCACGGAAGGCTGGACATGGTCTCTGTGTGGCCCTAGACCGGTCAAATAACAGGTCTGGAGAGGGCTCCGACCGGTCGGCAGTAAGGCAGCGATGGCGTGTTCTCCTTTGGACTGTTTTGTGCGCTGGCTGACAGGTCGGCCGACCGGTCGGCTGAGCGCGCAGCTTTCTTGGCAGCACGCAGTAGTGCATAAGATGTTTCTATTTCGGGTGTTTTGCCTATTTAAAGGGTGGTAATCCGGATTTAGATGTAATCTTAAGGTGTCCAAGGTTTCCTAATTGCGTAGGAAGAGGGGAGAGGTGTTTGTGAGAGAGAGAATTTGGATTTTCCCTGTTTTTCCTTGCTTGTGGGCTGTCATCTACGTAATCTTTTGTTTAATTCATAGTAGTGAGCTTTGTGTCGTGGTTTTTTACCCGTTGAGGGGTTTTTCCACGTAAATTCGGATTCTCTTGTGGTGAATGCTTGTGTGTGGCTTGATTTCATATTGTTTCTCGTTTGATCTGGCATTGCTCCGCGTGTTTCGGCTTCCACTTTCGGTGCCGGTTTTCCCAACAAGTGGTATCAGAGCTATCATTAGGGTGGAGTAGAATTCGGATCTGAGACGAGAAGAAGAGAACAAGTACAAGGTTCGAGGTAAAGAAGTTCTTTGGGAAAAATAACTTTAAGCTATGGAAGGTGAATGTTTAATCCTTCCTAGTTCAGCAAGGGCTTGATGAAGCTCTTGGAAAGCGACCCGAGGCTATGAAAGATGATGAGTGGACGAGGCTCGACAAGAAGGCTAGAACCTTAATCCTGTTAAACCTTACGGATGATGTTCTCTATCATGTTATGAAGGAGAAGACTGTGGCTGAAACGATGGCAAAGCTAGAGAAGGTTTATGCCAAGCAATCTCTAGAGAATCGCATGTACGTGTTGATGCGGTGTTCATCTTAAGGATGGCTAAGGGAACGAAAGTGGAGGACTACTTGAGCATGTTCAATAGGCTGGTTTACAAGTTGGTGAAGATCGATGAACCGATGAAAAATGAATATCAAGCATGCATCTTATTGAATTCTCTTCCAGATTCATATGAGTCGTTCAGGGATTGTATGCGCAGGGATGGAAACCATTAACGTTGAGACCGTTATCTTAGTCCTCCAGTCGAAGGCGATGAGAAAGAAAAGCGGTGATGTGGCTTTCCGTTATTCCTCAGAGGCATTGGTTATGAGGGAAAGAAATTCTGAGTATGGAGGATATTCGAAATCGGGATTTAAGGCCAAGGGCAAAGGAAAGGCTAAGGTGAAGTGCTGGAATTGTGGTCAAGAGGGCCACAAGAGAGGGGATTGTCAGAATCTTAGGTTGAAAAAAGAGAGGTATGGAAATTCTTTTGGAGAGGGAGCCAATACCGTAGAGGACGGTGGCGATCTGTGTGAAGTCCTGACTGTATCTGGCAAGGGATCTCATGGTAGTGAGTGGATCCTAGATTCAGGGGTTTCATGTCATATGTCCTGACTGGAGTTTATTCACGACATACAAGGAGTATGGTGGAGAATCGGTGTTTGTGGCTGATGGCTACGCTCATAAGGTTGTGGGTATTGGTATGGTGCGCATCATGATGTTCAATGGGATCGAACGAGTCCTAGAAGATATGAAGCACGTTCCCAAGATGAAGATGAATTTGATTTCTCTTGGTGCACTCGAGGCGAAAGGGTGCGTATTTATCGGCCGCGATCGTTGTTGTGAAGTGATGAAGGGGGCAATCGTGTCTATGAAGGCACGGAAGTGTGGCCATCTTTACATGTTGATCGAGAGCACAATTTACGGTGGAGCTGCGGGAAAGGCAGCGAGATCCACGGTTGCTCGTATGTGGCAAGTGCCCAAGAGCCACATGAGAAGAGCGATAAAGGGCGCGAATTTGCAAGGTTAGAGTCGATAGTGGCATGAGAAGCGGTGGAGCTATGATTGAAGATGAGATGATGTTGCAAAGATGTGTTGATTCGTTGTTTGAAGCCTTGGTGGAGATTGTTGGGGAGCCTTCAAACTTGTGCACGTGTTGGGTGCTTAGACTGGTTAGGTGACTGGTCTGGCTGTGTAACCCAGATGCACGGAAGGCTGGACATGGTCTTTGTGTGGCCCTAGACCGGTAGGACGACCGGTCTGGAGAGGGCTCCAACCGGTCGGCAGTGAGGCAGCGATGGCATGTTCTCCTCTGGACTGTTTTGTACGCTGGCCGACCGGTCGGTTGTGCGCACGGCTTTCTTGCGCAGCACGCAGTAGTGCGTAAGATGTTTCTATTTCGGGTGTTTTGCCTATTTAAAGGGTGGTAATCCGGATTTAGATATAATCCTAAGGTGTCTAAGGTTTCCTAATTGCATTAGGAAGAGGGGAGAGGTGTTTGTGAGAGAGAGAGAGAACTTAGGTTTTCTCTGTTTTTCCTTGCTTGTGGGCTGTCATCTCTGTAATCTTCTGTTTAATTCATAGTGGTGAGCTTTGTGCCGTGGTTTTTTACCCGTTGAGGGGTTTTTCCACGTAAATTCGGATTCTCTTTTGGCGAATGCTTGCGTATGGCTTGATTTCATATTGTTTCTCGTTTGATCTCGCATTGCTCCGCGCGTTTCGGCTTCCGCTTGCGCTTGCGCTTCCGCTGCCGGTTTTCCCAACACATGTTGCTTTCCTAGCAAAATGGCATTTTATCTAGGTCAAGGACAAGGTTATTCACCAGCAACCAAGAACTTTCCAGATTGCAGCAAAATAAAGAATATTATCAACAAACTTCTAAATGAATGAAAAACAACCCAGCACCTGCTCGACAGAGGGCAAGAGTAAAAAACAGCTATGAAGAGCACCGGAATATCTTTCAAGAAAAATCCACTACTCAAATCTGAACCTGTTCCTTGAGTGAGATTGAGAAAGAGAGAACATGAGAAGTAAGAAAAAGAGAGAAGGCTCAAAGGTTGTGACGCCCCTAGTCTCTCCCATTAGGGCTTTTATAATATATGCGAAAGGACAAAAATACCCCCCATGCTTAAGTTATTAATAAATCAAAGTCCATTAACTTAAACTCTATTCTAACTCATCACCTTTAAGGACTAAAGAGTAAAATACAATAAAACAACAGAAACCATAATCTCCATGTGAAGTAGGCCACACATGAGATCATCATCGTCCATCATGGTCCGTAAACAGAACCAATTATACACCATAATTCTAAATAAGATGAAGTACCATCGTTCATTAAAACCTGTAGCCCTATACTGAGATGTAGGGTGCATTTTCAATCTTAGAAAAAGGAGAATCCTCTTACCAATTGAAGCACCATGGATATACTCATGTGTAGATGCTCCCAATTTGATTGGTTATCTCCAGTCCATGTTGCAGCATACTTTTGGCTGCCTATAAACCCAGCTCTGCTGAGAACAAAGGGGCGTTTCTTACCAGTAGCCATTTTCATTCCTTCAAATGTAGACCTTGCCATAAGCATGCCATAGACCTAAAATAAAAGTGAAACTAAGACAGGTTCATCAAATAAACAACAATGGCTACCATCTAGGAGTGTATTTTTCATCAGTGCTTTCAGATTTTTCAACTCCTGGTTGGTAAGTGAATAATGAAATGAATATCTACAACTGACATCAAATAGAGGATGGCATTTTCTCCTCTAGAAGAAAGTGGAGGCAGAAAATGCATCACTGAAGTTGAAGAATATTACATTATGATAATAAGCGTGATTCTGACAGCCACCAAGTTCAGTATCTCCATTGTGGATATTGCTGTCTGGCATTGTATTTGTTGTAGTCTGAGAAAAAAAGATTTAAGGTAGAATTCAAACTGTGAACACCAAAACCAAAATGCAAGTTACCATGGAAGAGTTATGAGCCTTACCTTGAAAACAGCAGGTTCGTTCATATCATTCCATATGCCATCAACACCATTAGAAACGAAGTCCTTGACTAACTTAGCCCACCACAAACGGGTTTTCTCTTGTGTAAAATCAGGAAAAACACAAGGTCCAGGCCATACGTCCCCTAAGGATGGAGCAAGAAAAGATGTAAGGACAAAATGGAAATTAGAAGTCACCAATAAGTGTTTTAAAAATAAATGCATTGAGAAACTTTACCAACGAAAGGTTTTCCATCTGATGTTTTAATCCAGACATCACTTTCAGAACCACTATCATAAACAAAGTAACCATCTTCACGTTTGATCCCAGGATCGAGCATCCAGATTGCTTTGAAACCATTACTACGAAGCTCGTTTGCCAAATATTTTGGATCAGAGAAACGCTCCTAAAAAGAATTAATCTAAGTTAAAGCAACAGTGCATATAGAAAATTCTCTTCAGACACCAATATCGTTGAAGAGGTAAGCTGTATGCAAAGTATCCATTCGAGTTAAAGGGAACTATGGATGAGATGCTATACGGTGGTTATAGTTGTACATTTGACCTATCAATGGGACCAAACCACATCATCAAACAGGCAGAAATTAGTATGATCATTTGACAATTAATCTATGTAAAGATAGCCCTATACAGTTCACTATCAATCATGCTTGGGTGTGCATAAAAGATCTATGACCTCATCAACAACAACTGATAGTAAAGTAACCATAAGAGTAACTGATTATATTGGTGTAGTATGATAAACAGTACTTTCATGAGGTAAACCACGAATTTGTTCGTATTTCTCATCATAGATCATCATCATCCAAGCCTTATCCCAATTAATTGGGGTCAGCTATCTCATCATAGATATTAAAAAGAAATTAAAATCACTCCTTATCATTGTTTTAAAGACCTGACCAAAGGCTGACATGAGAGCTCCAGTCCAAACCGGTCCTACTGGGTCAGCCCAGGTCAACAAGTGCCATGAAGGTGATGATAGAGGGAAAGCGAACTCTTCGCCAGTATTTTTTACTGTGTAAATTCCAGGCGTTGCTTGTATCGCCAATGTATCAGCGATATTTTGATAATATCACCACTGTACCGATATTGCCAAAAAATTGTTTATTAAAAAAATTTCCATTTCAATTTTTTTAATAGGCGCATTGTTGTATGTAGTGATCAAATTGTCAATGACAATATCGCGATATTATCATTATCGCAACATAGGAGATATTAAGACCACAGTCTTTCATTCCCTTTCCAGTTGTTGATGATTTCTCGGTGAAATATCGTGTATCATCAATATTCTGAAATATCGATGGATGTTTAGATGGAAGGTCAGATTGTCGGATGGATAGATGGGATGGATGGGATGGTTAGACTAGTTTCTTATAATAGAACATGCTTTTAAGCCTCCGTTAAATGGAAACTTTTTATGCCTGCATTCTTTTTGCAATTTTTTTATTCCTAAATATGCAAATATGTATATTTTAGTATCTTCTAAAGTTTCACTGAAAAATTCCACCAATTTCCCCATGTTTCCCAGCATTTCTGGTTATCGCTGAGATTATTGGCAAGATATCACTATTTTTTCCATATCTCCGGCCAGCGAAACTTGTAGCAAAATCGATACTTCGAACACTGGAGGTAATTCAATATCGATGGGAGTCATTTGATACTCTGTATGGTACTTAACACACTTGCACTCATAAATTGTGCACATATCATACATTAACTCAAATTAGCCAACTAAACTGTGGATGATAGAACACATGGTCACCGAATCATAGTCCGAAATTTGATCATATGATGCATTTCATTTTCCACCTTCCAATAAATGTCCACCAGTCTAATAGTCAAATTACAATATACATCTAAATGGGTGACTGCAATTTGCATGGTTTAGTTTGAATTACCCGTATCCTACGTGTGCAATTTCTAAGTAATTCCTATGTGATTGACTGCTTGTGCATCATCCACCACAAAATTCCAAATTACCAAACCCTAAACAATTGACTAGTAGTTATGGAGGTTTCCTAAATCCAAACACATGTGGGAATTTTACACATCCACACACAAGCGTGTGTCCTAATCTGACGGGTGTGAATTCTGAGCTTCTCATCAGCATCTGGTTATCTATACCATTTAGGTCTTCTTTGAGAAAAATCAGGCAATTTTACAGCTCAGGCAGGTCATAACTAGTGTTTTAAAAGCTTATGCTAGGTAATGTAGCTTCGCCTTAATGCTATATAGCTCATCAAAATATCTTAAGTCACATGTAGCCTCCGCTATACTCTATATAGTTTATATTATAAGTAATTTTCACTAAAACATTAAAATTAATTAATGTTTTCAATGATTTGTTATATTTCTCTACTTCCAATAAAAAATGGTTAATCTTTTTACAATGATTTTAGCAAAATAATATAAGTAACAGTATGAAATCAGTTCCCTTGTTCTTTCTTTATCTTCGTGCTTAATCGTTGCTCTATTTTTCCTATTATTTTATGTTGTGTTCGGTTCTACCAAATATCATGAAATTTCATGATATTTTGCAACAAATTAGACCGATTAATCATGAAAAAATTTCATGATATTTGGTGCAACCAAGCACAACCTTAATTAAAAATCTAGAAGTAATATGTAGCTTAAGCTACACGCTATGTAGCTTATGTGTCACGCTTTAGAGGGATGAACTCTACATTATACGCTATTCACTATTTAAAACACTAGTCACATCACATCGAAATAAATGAATAAATGGCTAGAAAAAAAAATTTAACCATCAATTTACACTATACATTGCAGCCTACCTGAAGAGTGAAATTGGATGATTTTTTAGGCACAAGATTGAAGCATTATTTCAAACCCAAAAGGCCAAATCTCAATATCTAATACACATGTTTCATATTTCCATGTGTTTCAATGTGTGGATGTGTATGGATGTACACGTGTGGAGTTAGCAACCCTCTCAATAAAAGTTATGAGAAAGAGGAGTGATGACATGCTATGAATGCATGGTAACTACCATACATTTGAGTTGCGGCCCACTCATGATGTTTGTCTAGAATCCAAATTTGTTCAACCAATGTGCTACCTCATTGTCACCGGACATCTGAAGAATCTCTATCAAAAACTTAAGAGGGAGTGACACACCATAGGGAGAATTGTACAATCACGCCTAAAACCTGTATATTCACTTTTGTGGCCCACCTAAAATTTTGAATGGCTTTATTTTGGTTTTCTTCATCCTTGTGGGTCACACGTGATGCTTGGTTTGGATGACATATAGACAACAAGGTAGATACCACATTCCATCTAGAAGTTTTTGCCATGAGCATTTCCCTCCCCAATGTCCTCCATTGCTCCCTTTGATGAGGCCCACCTGAGTTATAGATCAAACCAGATTTTGGGTTACAGGCCTAACATCGGGGGATGCGTCTAATGGCTAGTTTCAATGGTACTCACATATCTTGGTGGGCCCCACACAACCCAAATGTAATTCTAACCCATCTGAATCTACAAAAAATGTCCAAGTTGGACAGTTTGACATTAGGACCAGAAAAGCCCATCTAATCTGAGCAAGTTGATGTAAACAATGGGGATACAAAAGGACCGACCTGGGTTTGCCCAATAAAACAGGTCTAAGGTCCTTTCTATCCAAGGTCTGTTCTCTCTTGAGGTGTTCGAGTCTCGAGATCTGTTCTAGATAGTTTGGAGAGAATGTGACGTGACTTCTTGCAGCAGGGTGCAAAGGTAAAGGAAAAATTTTCATTTACTAATATGGGAAGAGATTTGTGATGCGGACATCAGTGGTGCACCCTTTAGAGTGTACCAGAGGAGGCGACGTCGCAGATCGAGTGTTGGAGCAGACGAGTTGATGTGGATGGACGCCGGGCCCATTGGACCCATTTTCTGACGAGTTACGAGTACGCGAGATGCAGGATCGCGCAGGAGCATCATGACCGCTGGACCATGGAGCGGATTTACATTTAGGCGCTTTTCTATTTATTTCCTTGTTTCTAGGCGCTTTAGTGTCGTTATTTACTTTAGGCGTTTTTATGTTATTTCCTTGGTTTTCAGGCACTTTATTGCACTTTTTTTATTTTCGTAGCTTATATATACTGTGAGAACCCTATTTCGAAATTTTTGAATGAATAGAAAATTCGTGAGTTTCTTCCTCTTTGTTGAGAGATTAGGGTTTCAGGATTGGCTCTCGGGTGTTGAGGATTCCACCCCGGAGTTTCCATTTTCTCTTCTCGCTTTCTTCAAGGTGCGAGGAAAGGTAAGCTTCTTTTGATTCCTAATTCGTACTTCATGATAACCCATTGTTTTTCGGCATCCCTCGTCCTTTTCTGAAACCCCCCCCCCCCCCCTTTTGGTACGATCGAAAAGAGGGATGCCTAGCCACGATAACCGGATCCAAACTTGACTGTGGACTGGTCTATGCTAGATCTGGGATATCCTCATATCCCTAGATCCTCCCTATTTTACGATTTTACATGGTTTTATACAAAGGGGCATGATCCGGACGGACGGATTTCATCTTCGTGTTGAGATTTGTTAGTTTCCTCTGATTGAAAGTAGTTAGTTTCGTAATTTTATTATTTGAATATCTTCCAACTTGATATACATGCATCAAGGGTTAGATCATCGCATGCCCCTGCATCAATTTTGGTATCAGAGAAAAGGTTCCTAGCGCAGGTCAGTTTACCCAAAATTTCCTTTTTCGGTGATTTTTTTTCAAAGGAACCGGATATCCCAAATCGAAAAAATCGTAGGCCTTTTTTCTGCGTCCAACTCTGCGTAGGGGTCATAGTTCATTGAGTTTAGTTAGCCTTTTTTTTTTTTTTTTTTCTAGATTTTGTTGAGTCCTTATATAGATCTAGGCCACATAGGATAGCTTGCATTGCACTGAACTAGGGTAATCAAGACTGCATTTAGATTTTACCCTTTTTACACCTTTACGCACCTAGATCTAGGGCCTTTCACATATCACTCCTGGTGTATGCCTACGCGCACTGGTCGTAGGTTTGGTCTTCATAATACTATGGAATCTAATCAAATTACCAAAGCTCTGGAGGGTCTAATTAAGAGAATGGATCAACAATTTCAGACCTTGAGAGGTGAGATCGCGCAGCAGTTTGCGCATCAGGATGATAGGTTCACACGTTTAGAGGAGAGGGTCACGCGCTTAGAGGATGGCATCCAGACCACCACTTTAAATGGTCCCCAAGCAACCCCCGACACTGGGGCAGTCGATCAGTCCCAAGTTATGGGCCCTGATCCGCCTAGGGATGATTTGGGCGCAGGTCAGGTCCGTGGGCCTGGCAATGGACACGATGGGGCTCATCATCAGCCACCCCCACAGATTCGTGATCCTGTTTTCCCCGCCCAGCGGGAGGGCCATGGTGGGGTGCGATATCCGCAACCTCAGAGATACCATGAGCAGGACCCTATTATTAGGGTCATGAAGGGCATCAAGGTTGACGCTCCTAGTTTTGATGGGAGACTGGACCCCAAAGTTTTTTCTGATTGGCTAGCAAACATGGATCACTTCTTTCAGTGGCACGGTCTGCCAGACCCACAGCGGGTTGGATTTGCCAAGATGAAGTTGGTGGGCCAGGTAAAACTACATTGGGGAAATGTGGAGCGTCGCCGTGAGCGATCTAGAGAGGGGCCAGTTCTCTTTTGGATTGAAATGAAAGAACTGTTGCGAGAGAAGTATGTTCCCCTTTCTTATAAGCAGAGGCTGTTGGATCAATGGCACACTTTGCGCCAAGGATCCATGACGGTAACGGAATACATTGCCAAGTTCGATGAATACATGATGAGGTGCGATGTAGATGAGGACCCTGCTGTGGTTCTCTCCCGTTTTCGTATGGGCCTCAAGTTTGACCTCCAGCGTGAGCTCATGCCTCATATGGTCACCAGCTTAGAGCACGCTTACCAGATGGTGCAGGAACTGGAGCACTATGTGCGCCAATCTCCTGCTAGAGGGTTTGAGATTCGACCTACTGTGCCTAGAGTAGCTCCGCAGGAAGCGAGACCTCAAGTCGAAAATCAACCCAGAGCTCAACCTGGTACCCAACCAGTCAATAGAAATCGAGGTAACAATGTGGCTGGACCAAGTACTAGGACTGCGATGCCAGGGCAGTGCTACCGCTGTGGTGGCATGGGTCACATTGCCGCAGAGTGTTCAAATAGGGGTGGGCGTATTGCCTTTGTTTCTGAACACTCTACAGAAGAAGAAGTGGCATATGAAGTTGAAGGTGACCAGAATGATGAGGAAATCATCGTCCAATCCCTTGAGCCGGCCAGTGATGCCGAGGATGATACTGTGGAGACTACCCCACTTGCTGTGGTGAGATGCGCTTTGGCCCAGGTGAAGCAAAGTGAGGATTGGCGCAGAACCACTATCTTCCACACTTACGCCAAGTGTGGAGATAAGAGTTGTAAAGTGATCATCGACAGCGGGAGCTGTGAGAATGTAGTTTCTCCAAGTACTTTGAGTCGCTTGGGGTTGAAGCCAGTCCCTCACCCCAACCCATACCGAGTTTCTTGGGTTGATGCGACATCCCTTCCTGTGACTCAGCGATGCCTTGTTCCAATTGAATTCGGACCATACAAGGACAAGTTGTGGTGTGATGTGGTCACGATGGGCGTTGGCCATATCATCTTGGGAAGGCCATGACTCTTTGACAACGATGTCATAATATTCGGGCGTACGAATAATTGTGTTTAAACACGAAGGAAAGAAGCTTGTCTTGAGCCCGCTCCCTCCCAAATCGTCCACAGGAGAGAAAGATGTTGCGTCTCCAGGCAGTTCTAAGAGTCAAAGGGCACCTCAGTCGAAGTCTCTCCACATTATAGATGCTAAGGAGTTTGAGAGAGAGGCCAAAGCTGGGACTATGGTGTACGTTTTACTGGCTAGAGAGAGTACATCCGAGGTTGCTATAGGGTTACCCCAGGAGGTTCGTTCAGTCCTAGAGGAGTTTCGGGATGTCTTCCCTGAGGACCTTCCCGACGAGCTCCCACCGATGCGGGACATTCAGCATGCGATAGATCTTGTCCCAGGGGCAACCCTACCAAACCTCCCTCACTACAGAATGAATCCCACCGAATATGCCGAGTTGAAGAGGCAAGTGGATGAATTGCTTAAAAAGGGATTTATTCGTGAGAGTATGAGCCCGTGCGCCGTGCCTGCGCTTCTTACACCAAAGAAAGATGGCACGTGGCGCATGTGTGTCGATAGTAGAGCCATAAACAAGATTACTGTCAAGTATTGGTTTCCCATCCCGAGGCTTGATGACATGCTTGACATGATGGCCACCTCTACTATCTTTTCGAAAATTGACCTCAAGAGTGGTTATCACCAAATTCGTGTTCGCCCAGGAGATGAGTGGAAGACTGCCTTCAAAACGAAGGACAGGCTGTATGAGTGGTTGGTTATGCCCTTCGGGTTAACCAATGGTCCAAGTACATTTATGAGGGTGATGACCCAGGTGCTGCGACCCTTTATGGGTAAGTTCTTAGTTGTGTACTTCGATGATATCCTCATCTATAGTACGTCTCCTACCCAGCACCTTGAACACTTGAGGCAGGTCTGCAACGCCCTGCGAGCAGAAAAGCTTTATGCGAACCTCAAGAAGTGTTCCTTCTTGACTTCCAGAGTTATCTTCCTGGGGTTCGTTGTGTCGTCAGAGGGTATGTCTGCAGACCCTGAGAAAGTTAAGGCCATTGTCAATTGGCCTGAGCCGCGCAATATACACGTCGTGCGAAGCTTTCATGGCCTAGCTACATTCTATCGGCGGTTCATCCGTGGATTTAGCTCTATTATGGCTCCCATCACAGATTGCATAAGAAAAGGGGAGTTCCAATGGACTAAAGCCGCGACACGGGCTTTCTCTGAAATTAAGAAGAAGATGACGGAAGCGCCCGTCATGCGTCTACCTGACTTCTCTAAAGTCTTTGAGGTGGCGTGTGACGCGTCAGGACTTGCCATAGGGGGAGTGTTAAGCCAAGAGGGACATCCTGTGGCCTTTTTCAGTGAGAAACTAAATGAGGCTAAACAACGCTACTCCACCTATCACAAAGAGTTCTATGCGGTTGTGCAATCATTGCGCCATTGGCGGCATTATTTATTACCGCAAGAATTTGTCCTGTTCTCTGATCATGAGGCCTTGAAATATTTGAGCTCTCAAAAGAAGTTGAGCCCTAGGCATGCCAAGTGGGCTCAATTTCTTCAAGAGTATACGTTTCTACTTAAGCACAAGGCCGGTAAAGAGAATAAGGTTGCTGACGCGCTTAGCCGTCGTGTCATGACGCTGCGGTCCATGAGCATTGAAGTTACAGGCTTTGAGTAACTCAAGGGTGAGTACTCAACTTGTCCTGACTTTGGGACCATCTATGCGTCGTTGTCTAGTGACCCACCCTCGAGGAGTGCTGAGTTTGTCCTTACAGACGGATACCTTTTTAGAGGGGACAAGCTCTGCATCCCACGCACATCCCTTCGTGATTTTCTAGTATGGGAGCTTCATGCTGGAGAGATGGCAGGTCACTTTGGTAGAGATAAAACGGTTGCCCTGGTTTCTGATCGTTTCCATTGGCTTAATCTCCAGCGAGATGTGGCCAAGATTGTAGGTCAGTGTCGGACATGTCAACTGACAAAGCAGAGGAAACAAAATACAGGCTTATATACTCCTTTGCCAGTTCCACATGCCCCGTGGCAAGATGTCAGTATGGATTTCGTGCTTGGGCTTCCCAAGACTATTCGTAAGCACGATTCCATACTCATGATCGTTGATCGGTTTTCTAAGATGGCCCATTTCCTACCCTGTTATAAGATCTCAGATGCCTCCCACATTGCTAAGATATTCTTTCAGGAGGTTGTGCGACTTCATGGGGTACCTAGATCCATCGTGTCTGACAGAGATACTAGGCTCACTAGTTATTTTTGGAAGACTCTCTGGCATCTTTTGGGTACGAGGCTTCAATTTTCTTCAGCATATCACCCTCAGTCGGATGGTCAAACAGAGGTAGTGAACCGTAGCCTAGGGAATTTGTTGAGATGTCTAGTTGGAGACCATTACAGGACCTGGGACACTGTTATTCCCACAGCAGAGTTCGCTTATAACTCTTCAGTGAACAGGTCCACAGGAATGAGCCCATTTGAAATTGTTTCAGGTCTTAGACCCCGAGCCCCCATAGATTTGATCCCCATGGCTACCCCACAGCATCCTTCAGAGTTAGGAGAGTCATTTGCCCATCATATACATGCATTGCATAGTGAGACCAGAAGGAAGATTAATTCAAGTAATGAACATAGCATAGGCCCACATAAAATTGTTAAAAGGTTGGGGTCTAACGCTTATGTTGTCGATATCTCTCCTACCATGGGCATCAGTTCCACATTTAATGTGGAAGATCTAGTTCCCTATCACGAGCCATTACCTCTATCCAGTGATTCCCCTGTTTCTTCCCAGACCTCCCCTATATATGGACCTTGGCCACAGCCTGACCTCCCTATACCCATCTTACCTTCTCTTTCTTCTGCACTGAGAAGAGACGAGATAGAGGGAATTTTGGACTCCGAGTTGGTTTCTACTCGCTCAGGGGGTTACCAGAAATTCCTAGTCAAGTGGAGGAACAGGCCTATTGCAGATAACTCCTGGATTACCGAGACAGAGCTACAGCGTATCGATCCAGACATGCTTAAGCAGTACAGGAGTTCACTTTCGCCAGTGGCGAATTCTTCCCACCCGGGGAGAATTGATGCGGACATCAGTGGTGCACCCTTTAGAGTGTACCAGAGGAGGCGACGTCGCAGATCGAGTATTGGAGCAGACGAGTTGATGTGGATGGACGCCGGGCCCATTGGGCCCATTTTCTGACGCGTTACGAGTACGCGAGATGCAGGATCGCGCAGGAGCATCATGACCGCTGGACCATGGAGCGGATTTACATTTAGGCGCTTTTCTATTTATTTCCTTGTTTCTAGGCGCTTTAGTGTCGTTATTTACTTTAGGCGTTTTTATGTTATTTCCTTGGTTTTCAGGCACTTTAGTGCACTTTTTTTTTTATTTTCGTAGCTTATATATACTGTGAGAACCCTATTTCGAAATTTTTGAATGAATAGAAAATTCGTGAGTTTCTTCCTCTTTGTTGAGAGATTAGGGTTTCAGGATTGGCCCTCGGGTGTTGAGGATTCCACCCCGGAGTTTCCATTTTCTCTTCTCGCTTTCTTCAAGGTGCGAGGAAAGATAAGCTTCTTTTGATTCCTAATTGGTACTTCATGATAACCCATTGTTTTTCGGCATCCCTCGTCCTTTTCTGAAACCCCCCCCCCCCCCCCCCCCCCCTTTTTTGGTACGATCGAAAAGAGGGATGCCTAGCCACGATAACCGGATCCAAACTTGACTGTGGACTGGTCTATGCTAGATCTGGGATATCCTCATATCCCTAGATCCTCCCTATTTTACGATTTTACATGGTTTTATACAAAGGGGCATGATCCGGACGGACGGATTTCATCTTCGTGTTGAGATTTGTTAGTTTCCTCTGATTGAAAGTAGTTAGTTTCGTAATTTTATTATTTGAATATCTTCCAACTTGATATACATGCATCAAGGGTTAGATCATCGCATGCCCCTGCATCAATTTGCAAGCCTTAAAGTGAGAGGGGGTGTATCTAGAAGGAATGAACTTAGAGCTATTAGGCAAATGGCTATGATGGTTCAGCTCGGAAGAGGACCATTTATGGAGAGAGGGTACTTAGGAAATATGGCATTCAAGAAAGGGGATCGATGGTAGACGAGAAACTCATTGCTTTCTAGGGCCTCGACTTTGTGGAAAGTAATTGTCTGATTGGGGATCAAATTTGAGGAGGGCTTTCTTTAGAAGATGGGAAAAAGATCTACTTTTGAAAAGATACTTGGTTAGGTGAAAGGGTGCTTCATTACAAGTTTCCAAGGTTGGCGAGGCTAGATGATGTAGGGCATAACACAGATGCATTCTTAGCATGGCTGGACCAAAAGAAGGCCAAACGGAAGCTGAAGTAGTCTGTCATATCCGGGTTCATTCTTACATAGGGCATGACATAATTAGGCCCCAGGCGCATCCGGTTCGAAGAAATTCATTCCGAATAGGGAGAAATTGCCATTTGAAGTGTGAACCATAAATCGACCATAACTTGTGATCTGAGTATCGTTACGGGACGCACAACCTATCAATCTTTATCGTAATGGACCGTCCGGGATCAATTGAACCACATTGTGGGCCGTGTCAGTCCGTTTCATGAGAAAACGCTTCCTTCTAGTTCGAAATTGAAATTTTAGTGAAAAATATGCTATTTTTTAGTAATTTCGATTTTTGTTGTATTTATTTTTAGAAATTTATTTATTTAGAAGTTCCTACTTTTGATTAATAACGAGTTTTAGAAAGACTCTACTTTGTAATAGTCTTTAATTAGGAGTTTGCTATTTTAATAACTTTCTATTTTTCGCAAACTAGGCTTTAGAAGAGTTTTACTATTTTTGGTAACTTCTATTAGGGTTAGAATTTTGCTATTTTGGTAATTACGAATTAGGGTTTCATTTTTTTCTTTATTAGTGGTGTAATTGAGAAATCATACACATTACATCTATTGAATAATAAAAATTTGAATTTCCTTTTTGTTTTTTAATTCTTGCAAATTCAAGAATAATCTTGTGGATTCAAGGTTTTGCATACTTGAGGTAGACGATGATCTTCATCTTCATACCCTTCCTTGCGTCAGTTGGTATCAGAGTGAGGCTTTTCCTCGACTCAATGGCATCTAACCAAGGATCGGGCAACAATCCCATGGATGGTGCTCCAGGGGTTTATCCTTTGACAGCGGTGGCGTTTGAGGCGGCGTAGCAGGAGAATCTGTGAGTCATGCAAAGACTGCAGGCAACGATCGACCACATGACGAAAGCCATAGGCAGCGAGTTATCATGTTCGTGATGCGACACTGGTGATGAATCGCAGGCCACCACCCGATAATGGTGAATTGCAAGCCACCACTCTTATTGTGAGGAAGTTATTTTACATGCCAAAGGAGGAGATAGATCTACAATGGCACAACATCTTTCAAACGAGGAGCATCGTGAACCAAAGGATTTGTGATCTAATCATAAATGGCAGGAGCAACAAGAATCTCATGTCAAAGAATATGGTAGAAAAGCTGTAACTGAAGAGAGAAAAGTACCCCTCCCATACACGATTGGATGGATTTAAGGAGTCAACGAAATAAAGGTAACTGAACGATGTCGTATACCCTTTTTCATTAGTAAATATTATAAGGACAAAGTAATGTGTGGCGTGGTTGATATGGAGGTTTGTCATATGCTACTTGGTCGACCATGATAGCACGATGTTGATGCCACGCATAGAGGCCAAAATAATACTTTTATTTTTGTTAAAGATGATAGAAAGATTATCCTCACCCTTATAAGAATGGAGAATCAACCCAAGACTTCTAAAGTGGATGAACGTTCTCTCATAACCGTACCAGATACCTTAAAAAAATATAAGGAGATGAGAGAGATCAATGCATTAGTTAAAAGGGGAAAAGAAGTAGAACTAATGAACATCCTAGAAAAGTTGAAACTAGTAAGGCAGGATCCAAGGAGATTATGCCCGCTGAACTCCCGACGAGTTGTCTCTTATGCAAGATATTACTCTTGCTCAGGCAGAGTTCTCCGTCAACAACATGCATAATCGATCCACCGACACGTATCCATTCGAGGTTGTGTATGGTCGTGTTCCCTAGCATACACTCAACTTGGTCTCGTTTCCTGAGTTACTAGTTACGAGTGTTGCTATGGAAAACATGGTGGACCGCATCATGACAGTGCATGCCGATGTTTAGAAAAAATCACGGGACTTTAAGGCTAAGAACAAGGAAGAGGCTGATAAACATCGGCTACTACAAGTATTTAAAGTGGGTGATTACGTGCTACTTCACCTGCGCAGGAGAGATTCTTGACCAAGATGTATAACAAGTTAAGGAATAAGAAGCTAGGTCTTGTCCTGATCTTCGGAAAAATCAATGATAACTCTTATGTTGTTGATCTTTCCAAGGGCGTGAACATCTCACAGACTTTCAATATAGCAGACCTTTATGAGCATCATGAGCCAAGTCTGTTGGATAACTCGAGGATGAGTACTTTCCAAGTGGAGGGGATTGATTTAGGACATGGCACAGATGCATTCTTAGCATGGCTGGACCAAAAGAAGGCCAAACGAAAGCGGAAGTAGTCCATCATATCCGGGCCCATTCTTACATAGGGCATGACGTAATTAGGTCCCAGGCGCATCCGGTTCGAAGAAATTCATTCTAGATAGGGAGAAATTTTCGTTTGAAGCGTGAACCGTAAATTGGCCATAACTTTTAATCCGGGTATCATTATAGGACGCACAACCTATCAATCTTTACTTTAACAGGCCATCCGGGGTTAATCCACCTACGCAATGGGCCATGTCAGTCTATTTCGCGAGAAAATGCTTGCTTCCAATTCAAAATCGAAATTTTAGTGAAAAATATTGTTTTTAGTAATTATGATTTTTATCGTATTTTCTTATTTTTAGAGTTTTATTTATTTAGAAGTTCCTGCTTTTGCTTCATAACAATTTTTAGTAAGACTACTTTATAATAGTCTTTAATTAGGAGTTTGTTGCTTTAATAACTTTTTATTTTTGGCAAACTTAGCTTTACAAGAGTTTTACCATTTTGGGTAATTTCCATTGGGGTTAGAATTTTGCTATTTTTTGTAATTATGAATTATGTTTTTTTTTTCTTTACTAGTGGTGAAATTGAGAAATCATACACATTGTAATCATTGAATAATAAAATTTCGAATTTCCTTTTTTTATTCTTGTGGATTTAAGAATAACCTTGTGGATTCAAGGTTTTGCATACTTAAGGTAGACGATGATCTTCCTCTTCACACACTTCCCTGCGTCACTAGCTGTGGATGTGGAAATGACTATAGATCAATGATACTTATCCTTAGGTGGTGAGGCGGTACCCTACTAAAGATACTTGTTGAACAAGAAACTTGATGAGCTCATGTGGCTTCTTGATAGGCTTCAAAATGTTCAAAAATGTCCTCCTTGGCATGGCTAGTAAAGATACGATGGTTTGGGCGCAAGAGAAGTGGAGCCTATTCTCAATTCGGTCTTTCTATAACTTCCTTCGTGGTTATTCTCCCGTCGCTCTTCCTTTCGATTTCCTTTGTGTGGCACTATGGAACCTCCCCTAAGGCTGTAACTTTCCCATGATTAGTAGAGATGATCAAAGTATTCATGCTTGATAACTTTCTAAACAGGAAGATGGTGATCCTTATCATCTACATGATGTTTATGAAAAAAGTGGAGTTAGTTAATCATCTTTTTGTTCATTGTGCCTTCATGAGTAAATTGTGGGAAAAGTTCTTGGCTATGTTTAATGTGTACGTGGGTAGTGCTGGAGTTAATAGAGGTTTTTTTTTTATATTTTTATATATATTTTTTTATTTTTATGTCCTAGCACGGTGGTGTAGTTGGAAAAGTAGGTAAGATTTTATGGAGGATGGTCATGGTGGCGGGATTTTGGATCCTTCAAAAGGAGATGAATAATAGATGCTTCTGAAATCAGAATGGGCAGGTTGTTGAGGTCATTAGAAGGGCAAGTCGGATGTAATCAAATGGGCCTCTAATATAAAGACCCTTACAGAGTGTTATCTTCTGTTTGACTCTTGGTCTGGATTGTAATTGCATTACTTCGCTTTTTTGGTTCTTATTAATAAAATTGTCGCCTTTAAAAAAAATCATTAATATTTATTTTTAGGTTTATTATTTATTATTTTGGGTTTTTTTGCAAATAAATAATTACATACTATTAAAACAAGATATTTGATTAGTAACATAAGGACTTTTCATGAAGCTAACTTCCAATTTCCAAAAGCCTTTGTATTCTGCATTTGACATCTCTTTGTTGTCTTCAACATCAAATCATTGGCCAGGTTACATGGGCCATCAAACGTAACAAAGTGGCACCAGATTTGAGATCCAAGTCTGTAACACCCCGTACTTTTAAGTACTCGGGTGTTACCATGAATACCGTACTTGTTGAGTCATTCACCTATACTCTAACAGTTGTAAGTAATTTCTATTCATAAATCAAGTCAATTTGAAATTAGATATATATTTATGCACATGGAAAACTAAGGATTAAAGATTCATTTAATAAGTAAATAGATGGCTTATCTAGTTGGACTATTCTACTAAATAGTGTTTATTGAAAATGGATTTTTCCATGTTTACAAAAATAATAATAGTCATAATAATGATATTAAAAATAATATTAATGTTTATGGTGTTAGGTAATGGGATACCAATGGTAATAGTCAGGAGTACATAGCATGGTATGGACCATATTTGTTCCTAAGAGTTTTCAGCTGTCCAAAATCAGTTTGGAGTCAAATAAATCATCGAAATGTATAAAATACTACCGTTATTAGTTTAATCAATATGAATGGTCCACCTGATTGGTGAATTTGTCTCATCTTTGATCAGATGACTCCTGTGGACCTTTTTACATTGATTGGATGGAGTAGATTTCACACCACATCATTGTGGACCCCACACCTATGTTGTGCATGTGCACAATACACATGCACCCACTGTGCGCCGGACCTGCCAGACCGGTCAGCCGATTTGCCAAAGAGGAAACTTCCTCTTCTTCTTTTGGATTTCACGCCCATTGGAACGGACGGACACTGTCCGTGTTTGGGCCCTGTGCGGCTCACTTTCGGTCAATGGTGCGGGTGATCTGAACCATTCATCTGGTTCACAGTGGAGGCATGACCAAAACCTTGTTAGTATCCCACGCTGATGTTCACTGTCCTGTGCGCAATGCGGCGTCAAAGTCAGACTGTCCAAATGCAGATTGTGTTTCCAACAACACAGTAAGCGCCTTGTTGTGACCGAGCTGGTCCACCTAAAGACGATCGGATCCGTCCATATTGTTGAGGACAATGTGGTCCACTTAGCCATGGGAATTTCTTTGTGTAGGGGCCATCAGATGCATATTGACATTGAGCCAAAGTCAAGTTACTTATCTCATTTTCCAAATCCAGAAACCATTTTGCATTGCCAAGCTGGCAATCAGCGTGATAGCCTAATCTACAATCCCAACCATCCTTAGCAACTGTAGAAGCCCTCCTTTAGAAAAATCTCAGCCCTCCATTGTGCTTCACACGGATCGGCTATTCCATATTTAAATGGAAATACTTTTCTTTTCTTTCTCTTTTTCGTTTCTAAAAACAGAAACCCTAGATCTGAGAGATCCAAACCCTTCATTCCACCTCCCCTTACATCTCAGCAGGCCAAAGAATCAATCCTGACCGTCCAGATTCGATCTAGACTTGAGATCAGCACCCGAATTCATCTCTCTCCATTTTCTCTTTGCTTCCCTTCTCCTCTCAAATCTCTTCTAAGATCAGATCTGCATCATCGTCAGCTCAGTGGACCACACTCCAGTAACTATATAAAATCAGATCAACACCATGTGTTTGATCCAGATCTCGTCTACATCATTCAGCGATTGCCCAAGGAAATCGATTAGTTTCTCTCCAACCTTCGAATCACCTGCAGGTTGGTGTGGTGGTTCCAATCTCTCGTTTCTCTAAGCTCATTAGCAACAATATGAGTTGTGCAGAAGCCTCAGCTTGAAGAAAATCTCAGCGAGAAAGAGCTCACCGTCTGCTGGCTATGAATCTGCCATTATAACTGGTGGAGTTTTCCGGCAAGTTGCGGTGGCGGCTGATTGTTTTCCGGTGGCCCTTTTCAGCTTGAAGTGGTTGATCTTAGAAACTGAATATTGGCAGCATGGATTGGAGATGAGAATTCATCTCATCCGTAATTCATTAAAGGAAGAATCGGAGGTGAAATCAATCAAGTTGCAGTCGAGTCGGTGGGCGAGTCAACTTGGCAAGTTTCTGTTGAGTCGGATCCAGATTGGCCGAGTTCGAGTGGCTTTAGGCAAAAGCCAGGCCTTGACTAATTGTATTGATTAGGTGGGTAAGTAATCTTCAACCTAGTTTTGTTCTAGTTCATAAGCCCATTAGAAGTTTTGTGGTGGATCTAAATCAGCAACTGCATTATTTTCCTTTTTCTCTACGAGTCACTGAGTTGTCGACTCAGTAGATCTTTTCCAATTCAAAGTCAGATCTAACTCGGTGTGACTTTGCTTCACCTCAGTTGCTCAACTTGGGTTGAATGATTCACCCAGTTTCACAATCAAGTTCTAAACCGAGTGGATTCAAGTTGTACTCATGTGGCTTCAATCAACTCAGGGTGTTGCTGAGTTCAAATATTGTTGTAATTTAATTGGTAATTATTTTTGTATTACAGCTATATCCGGTCTAGAAGGGTTGAATATTGCTGGAGAGTGTTAATCAGGTTCGGTTTGGGGCCGAGTTGAGATCCAATTATCAATTACTTAAGTTAAGCTAGACACTTAATGTGAGGTTCTTCCCTTTCAAGCTTCTCATTTATATAATTGGATTGTGTAGTTTTTGCTTAAATACATCTTGCTAGTTGAATTATTTTGTTTATATGTTTCTTACTTCCATTCTTGCTTACGATAATTGTTTTGTTCATAGAATTGTTTATTTCCAAATAAATGTCTCATGATCATTGTTTTACGATAATTGTTTCATTATAATAATTGTTTATAGAGTTGTTACATTTCAATTGACCATTGATGATGCAACTTAGAGAATATAATTGCTTCTATATAAATTGGATGGCATTCGAAAGTTTGGTTGTAAAATAATATTTCATATATTTTAGATGTTTGTTGTTTTTCCATTTAGAGTAATAGAGTGAAATTTACCTTGTGGTGTCCTTGATTGGACTTGATGGCCATGTTGCTTTTGTTTGGGAAAATCCTTCCTTGTTGGTGTCCATCAATGAACTTGTTTTTCAGGTGGCTTGGACGAAGAAGAGTATCCTTTTGTTGGAAACTTTGGAACACACACAAGATAGTAACATTAATTGTTTAATTGTAGAGAATCATAAAAACATAATTGGTTGTTTTGTACTATAGTATATTCTGTTGAACGTCTCATGAGCCGGGGATGGTGTTATGGGATGCTATGCCCGAGCCGTCGGCCTATGCTGGGTTGCGCACCCCCCCATAGCGACCGTGAGCTTTTAATTGCTTGTTTTATAAATTGGACTAATAAAAGCTGGTTAATCATATATACATGGCATTTGCGGGTAATGTTGGTGACGAGCCATATTACTGTCGGTTTGATATGCATTGCATTGCAGGTAACATTGGTGACGAGCTATGTTACTGTCAGTTTGAAATTCGCCAGCTGGATGTACATCTCCAGGGTGAAGAACATGTGCATGCACACATTCATGTAAACGAAATTAAAGTTGGAATGTATGGATTGAATATTATAATTTGTTGGTATTTATAATAGGAGTGAATTGTTACATTTGATTGCTTTAAATGTCATTTCTTTTGGAATTGTATAAATTGCTTATTGTACAATATATTATCTTTAGTTGGTCTTTACTTAACTGCTATCACGCTTGATAATTTTGGAGGGTTTTTACCTCACTATGATAGCGTTTTAACGCTATCGAACCATAACAGTTGATGCAGGTATCTTTGGATGAGAAGTTGAAAGGTGGTGCAACTCAATCCTACTTGCAGTGTTTCTTTCTTTTGGTTTCCTTTTTAATTAATGTAATATTGAGACAATTGATTTGTATAAGGCCAATGGGCGCCACTTATACAGTTTGATTTATATTGGACATTTCATGTCTTGATTTGCTCCCATTGCATTTTAAATTTAAAAGAAAAATTATACTGTAAAGTGGATCTTTGAATTTTTACACTCGGGTTTTCAGAACTCGGGCTCAACACCCGAGTAATGAAAACCGGAGCGTTACAAAGTCATCCATCAGTTGGTCCCACCACGCAGATGCCCCCGCCAAAAATCAAACCAGTTGACTCATCAGGTGAGATACAATGTTAAAATAAATGGGCAATAAATGGGCAGCATAGAAGAACTTGGCAAATTTTTTTCAACGATCCATTTGCTTCATAACTAGTGGATCACCTAATGTGGACCAGACATCTTTGGGCCAGGGCATCTAGATGGCGGGACATCATTGGCACATGTAGTGGTGTAGATGGGCTGCCTTTGGCAAACAAATAATAATAATAATAATTAAAAAAACAGAATACTTCAAGAAAAATAATAATTTATAATTCAAGGAAGCCAACTGAAGGGGACATTGAAATTCATAATATCACCAAATTGTATTTAAAAATAAAAATCATTTTGAATTGAGAAGAACATACTTTGTCAAAAGTAAAACAACGAAAACCATCCATGTAGTCAATGTCCATCCATATGACATCACAAGGTATACCCTTCTCTCGAAATGTTCTGGCAACCTGCAAATGGATATGTTAGAGAGAGAGAGAGAGAGAGAGAGAGAGTCTTAGCGAATCTTAGAACAGAGTTAGAGCAAATTTCAATGTCACAACAAAATTAACAGTAACAAATTTTACCTGCATCAGCATTGCAAACCGAAGAATCAACTCAATGTATCTCCCGACAACTAATGAAATCTTGAATATAACAGGTTGATTACCTTAAGAACTCTTGCATCTGAATCATAGCTCCAACGACATTGTTGATAGCCTAGAGACCATTTTGGAGGCATAAATACAGACCCTAACACAGACAGAAGATGAGAATAGATCAGTTGTAGGATAACTACTGAAGAAGACAATGTAGAAGTTTATCATTCTAACCTGCCTCAACGTAGAATATAAATACAACTTATTAAAACAAATTGATAGCAGCACAGTAATAAAGTAACCAGTGTTTCTTCTTCTTTTTTTCTGCAGCAAAATTTAAATCCCATCATGCAGAAATATCGTGCAATGTGAGTGGTTAAAAATATGGCTGGAAGAAGGATAAAAAAGAAATCACCAATTGCATGAGACAGGGATATCAGGACTGCTGTCGGTGAGGCAAAAGGACCAAAAGTAATGACTGGATATGCAGCTGGAGAAGTAAACTTTATTGTTGATTCCTTCCGCAGGTCAATCTAAGTGTTTGACCACCAAATTCAGTAATCTCAGTATAAAACTTCAGGCAGAGCAGATTGTATGAAAGATCAAGGAATAATCCAAAAAATAAAGAAGAAAATCAAATAGACCTCGCAACGTCGAGTTGTGTCAACAAGAACCCCATAGGCTTCTCCATTTGGAAGAACAGCTAGGACCCAAGGATGTGACTGGTACAAGGATGTAGTATCTGGACCATAACTACAGGCGCCTGTGTTCCATGTAAATATCTGCGATGAAAAAGAGCTGGTTAATTCCTCAAACAATATCAAGGGTTCCCCTGGCTGTTAAGACGTAACATGACTTACTCTCTTTCCAGTTCGCTCAAGCTGTCCGCTGACTTCACCTGTTCCGTACAAAGAAGTACCGGTAGGAAGCTAAATCAAGAGGGGGGGAAAACATTGTCAATCTATTAAGGAAACCCAAGATCGTGTATTCAAGATATATGAAACAAAATGAGGATCCGTGGCAGATGCAACATAGTTTGAGGCTACTCTTACAAGTGGAGGCAGTGGAACAAACCTCAATGCAAACAATTTGTTGCCCAAGCAGGCATTCAAAAGTTGGAATATACTCAGGAACCTTGTGAATAGCAATTGCCGTGTCCCTCACTTTATGATCTACAAAACAAAGACTCGGATATGCTGCATCCCTATCATTTCCAGAACAATCAAACCGGAAAACCCCCTCCTCAAGGATAGGTTCGAAAACCATATTTCCAGCAGTGGCCTCTGCAGTTACCTCGCCTCCATATTCAGCCATTTTAGCTCCTAACCTTTCAACGTTCAAAAATTTTCTATGCCTCTCCCTTCTGCATGCCAAAATTTGTATTAGGAACTTTCTCTTCTGTCAATTTCCCATTATTGAAATTTCCAAACATCAGAAACAGAAATTTGATCCCTTCTTTACGGAAAGAAACTCAAGAAAATTATAGGCATCCCCAAGTACAACCACTCAACAATCAATAGTTTTTGTACCAAGCGACAGTTTGATGAATTTTATGGGGTTCAATCCCTTAGATGCGATTTTTTCACTACCACCAATCATGCGGTGTCAATTTCAATGGAATATAACCCTTGAGAATTATGAATAAAAGACCATCATTAATTATTTTTCCAGCTTGATAGGCCCCATTAAACAAGAGGAAGGTTTCAGTAAGCTTGATCCAAAACTGAATACATGGCACCTTTGACAAGATGGTCCTACTATGAAGGGTCCATAGCTTAAACATTGTACCAACAAATAATCCTAACCATCCAATGGGTTGCTCACAAATGGGAACCAAGGTGTTCATCGGATCAGATGACTAGGATCATCCATTTAGTGCAAACTTTTGACATTGGGTTGTTCAAAGTATGACCATGGTTCAGATGTCATCAAAATGTACCATATGTGACCAAGTTTATAGAGCCGGCCCATTAAACAGTAATGAGATGGGAAAAGTCTTAGTTTTAATGCTATCATCCAATTTCACTCCACAGTCCACACTCTATAGAGGGCGCTTGCCAGTGCTAAATAAAGAAGAATGTACAAGTGGGGCCCACCATTCATAATCCACACTGTTGATCTTATGGGCACCTCAATCAATGGGCCGTGCTCCCAAACCCTCAAGATTGGAAGATCCTAACTGCCCAATCTTTAGCCTTCACTCAATTCCTCTATTCTTCAATTCACCATCTATTCACAGAGCACTGTTCAAAGATTCAGAGTCACCCCATTGATGAGATTTTCATGAACTGTCACCAATGCGAAGGCCCATTAAGTCAGCAGTCT
This sequence comes from Liriodendron chinense, assembly GCA_003013855.2. Lineage (NCBI taxonomy): Eukaryota > Viridiplantae > Streptophyta > Magnoliopsida > Magnoliales > Magnoliaceae > Liriodendron > Liriodendron chinense. The sequence goes on along the minus strand of PVNU02000637.1, from coordinate 2,325,198 downwards.
AGATCACCAAATTGATGGGCCGCACCTGTACAAACTCCAGGGCGAGGATCATATAATTCTTCCAAAACAAATTCTCGATATGAAAACAAATTACATGGAAATAAAATCAATCAGATCGCTGTAAAAACTCAGAAATTTGAAAATTAAGATGATCTGAGGCAACAACTATCAAACAATTCTTACCATGAAAACAACAAAAGCATAAGAAGATCACACGTCAATTTTTTCATATCAGCAACGGAGATAGTCAGCAAAAAACCACAACGAATGATGTGTTTGTGTGTGTAAGTTCGGGTGGGCCCCACCGTGATATGTATGTGAAATCCACTCCGATGTGGAAATCAAATACACAAGTGGAAACAATGTGCAGGGGTACACGCAACATCCAAACAGTTTTACTTGGTGTAGCCCACATAAATCATGGATAGGCCTAATTTTGGGGCCCCAAGCATAACTTTTCACGAGGCAGGTTATGGCTGAAGTGGATTTCATATACTCATCACGGTAGGCCCTGTAAAAATCAACAGTGGACATCCCTCTTCCAATCATTTCCTTTCGTGTCACCCATCTGAATCACGGGTCAGCCTGATTTTTGGGCCCTGGACATAACGATGGATGATGCCACTGATGGTCGAAGTGGATTGTGCATAAACACCACGGAGGGCATCGTAAAAAATCAAGGGCAGCATCCCCTCCCAACTGTTTCTCTTGGTGTGGCCCACCTGAATCACGGATCTGCCTGGTTTTTTTTTATCTCTATAACTAAATGTCCGACACACAGCTGAAGGTCGGAGTGGATTCTGGAAACACATCACGGTGTGGCCCACTCAAGCCGCTTCCTTGTTCGCTCACACGGAAGAGCTCCGGTGGTCAGTAAGCCTTTTCTTCCTACTTTTGGTACTGCAGAGGTACGACTTTACAATACAGCCAAAAGCACAAAATCAGGGGGGAAAAAATGGAATCAGATTGCGTGCGGAGTAAACTCTGTGGGGCCGACCATGATTTACGTATTTTATCCACTCCGTACATCCATCTTAACAGAAAATTTTAGGTATGGTGCCAAAAAATGAGGCATATCAAAATCTAAAGTGGACCACCACACCACAGGAAAAGTGTGAACTGAATGTCTACCATTGAAAAATTCTCGGAGGACACAGAAGTTTTGGGTCAAGCTGATATTTGTGTTTTCCCTTCATCCATATCCATGTGATCTTATGAACAGGTTGGATGACAAATAAACATCACTGTGGGGCCTGGGAAGGTTTCAACGGTGGAAATCATTATTCCCACTGTTTCCCGTGGCATGGTCCACTTGAGATTTGGATATGCTTAAATTTTGGGCTCAACCCCTAAAATGAGCTGGAAAAACATATGGACGGAATAGATAAAGCAAATACATTCTAGGTGGGCCCAACAGAGTTTACTCCGCACGATAAGAGCGTGCGGAGCCGATTCCGAAAAAAATGGTGTTTTTATAAAAAAAAGAATGGGTGTCAACAGTAGATCACAAAATTACCAAAAAATCTTAAACATGATGGAAAAAGAAGAAGAAGAAGTAGAAGATTCAAGAGAAGAACCTGAAGAATCGAAGCTGATAAGATGGGAAGAGTATGGAATGCTTGAAGGAGCTGAGCTTCTTCTGCAGATTCAATGGCGATCTCAAAACCCTAGAAATAAGAGGAGATCTGTGGAGGTGAGCAACAGCACTGGTAGCTGATTCCATTGAAATGATTCTCCTCTAAAATTGTCTGCCATCATTGTCCCTTTTCGGACATGATATGTCGCACGGGTAGAACACAAATATGGTAGTGTCATTCTCCACAACAGGCGTAGCAATCAAGACCGTTCAACTAGTTTCTTGTGCTTTGGATAAAAAATGGTTAAAAATAAACATCCATCGGACTATCCTAGCCCTCTGATAAGAGCTTTTAAGGAGGTGGACGACTCTTGCTCAACCCTTTCCACCTTTTAGAACAAGAAATCATGCCCACAGGTGACCTTTCTAATGGGCGCGAATTAGGTGTTATCCGAGGAACAGCTTAGTGGGTGTTACCCCTAGCGTCTGGCCCGATGATATTTTCTATATCCACTCCGTCCATCCTCTTCACCAGCGCATTTGAGGATGGGGTTACAAAAATTAATCAGATCAAAATCTCAGGTGGACCATAACACAGTAAACAGTGTTGATTAAGTGTCTCATCGTTAAAAATTCCAAATGGCCCTTAGTAAAGTTTTCGTAATGTTTATTTTACATCCAACCCATTTATAATGTCAGAAAGTCATGGATGAAGGTAAAATAATAATATAAGCTTGATCCAAAGCTTTTGTGGCCCATAAATGTTTTTAATGATCATTCATCACTTTTTTCAGTGGTACGGTTTACCTGAAATTTGGATCTTATTGATGTTTGGAATAATCTCCTAAAATGATAGAGGAAAATAGATGGACGTTGTGGATGTACAAACAATATAGCAATGTAGGCCCCACACGGGTAGGGTAACATCCACTAAGCTCTTACCCGGGTAACAGCTAATTCGCTTCCCTTTCCAATGTGATATTCTTGGTCTAATATGGGCGGCATGATATTAGAAACGGAATGGACAGAATGGATAACCAGATACATCACGGTGGGCCCCTGCACAGGTATGGACGCAAACTGAGGAAGGACGCAATCCAACTCCCTTTTAGATATACATAATGTCGCGCGGGTAGAACACAATTATGGTAGTGTCATTCTCCATAACAGGCGTAGCACGGTGAAGTAGCAATCAAGACCGTTCAACTAGTTTCTTGTGCTTTGGATAAAAAATGGTTCAAAATAAACATCCATCGGACTATCCTAGCCCCCTGATAAAAGCCTTTAAGGAGATGGACGACTCTTGCTCAACCCTTTTCACCTTTAGAACAGGAAACCATGCCCATGTGACCTTTCTGATGGGCGCGAATTAGGTGTTAGCCGGGAACAGCTTAGTGGGTGTTACTCCTACTGTGTGGCCCACATGTATTACTTTTTATATATCCACTCCGTTCATCCTCTTCACCAGCCCATTTTAGGACGGTGTTACAAAAATTAATCAGATCAAAATCTCAGGTGGACCATAACATAGTAAACAGCGTTGATTGAGTGCCTCACCATTAAAAATTTCAAAGGGCCCATAGTAAGGTTTTCGTAATGTTTATTTTCCATCCAACTCATTCATAATATCAAAAAGATATGGATGAAGTTAACATAATAATATAATCTTGATCCATAACTTTTGTGGCCCATAAAATATTTTTAATGGTTACTTATCACTTTTTTCAGTGGTATGATTTTCCTGAGATTTAGATCTTATTGATATTTGGAATAATCTCCTAAAATGATAGGGTAAAACAGATGGACAGTGTGGATGTACAAACAATACATCACTGTAGGCTCCACACGGTTAGGGTAACACCCACTAAGCTGTTACCCGGGTAACAGCTCATTCGCTCCCCTTTCTAATATGATCGTTTCGCAGTAGGGGTGTCAATGGGCCGGGCTCGGGCCTAAAATTCAGAATTTTGAAGAGGCCCTGAACAGAGGCCCGGCCCGAAAGAGTTCAAAATCCTGGCCGAGAACTAGGCCCGGCCCATTGACAGACTTTTGCATGTGTTGCTACTCGGGATCACCATGGTCTGCCATCCCATGGGCCATGCAAAGATAATTGGATAACCTGTACTTGTAGCGTCCATCCCGGGTGCTATCATGAATGGCGATCCAAACACTTACGAATGATCCTGACCATCGCCTTTTTGAGTTGAATGTAAGCCATAAAAAATTTCCTTTCAGCGCTCCACATTTCTCTAGAAACAGCAGTGGTAAAATTCGTCCATTCAGTATAAATTTCTTACCGTGTTCATCATGGATAGCACCAAAGAAATAGACGGTTCTGATCATCCAAGCAAGGCCAGGCCCACTTATGTAAACATATTTCTACCCTACAGATATCAGTTCCAATCACTAATTAGGCTACACATGAATCATGTATGTAAAAAGTCAGTTTTCATGTTTATTTCTTTATGCATCTGTGGCCCACCTGATCAAGGATGAGTTAGGCACATTCACTTCAAAAATGGTGATTTTGTCAATTTCTTGGCGGGTGGGCTGCGCCAGGATGACACTGAATTGAATTGCACATTGGAACTGAATTGCATTGCTGGTCTAATGAAGTGTATAATGACCCAATTCAAATCTCCCCAGCAATTACATTCATCGAGAGTATGGACATGGCATTACAATTGCTTTCAGGTTGGACTTGAGAGGCATAATGGTAATTTAATTGTTACTTCCATGGTTTTAAGACTTGGTCGAGTCAGATTTGACTTAGATGAGTCGACTCAAATTCGGTGGGACCAGATCCAGTTTTTAACGCTCCTGATAACCCTAGAGTCGGGAATGAAGGGCCAATTCAGCCTCCCACTCTGGGGAGATGCAGCTCAACTGAGGGACGAGCAAGTTGATCCGAGCTGCCAAGCCTTTCATCCATGGCTACTTTGTCACTTCCTTTCTTGATTAACCCGAACTATCGCTATTCACTTGATCAGTACGTGTGCATACAAACATAGCCTTTGGTAAGGTTTGCACGGTAAGTTACCAGTAAAATGGATGGGCGTCACAAACAAGGCAAACGAGAGAAAGGATCAGCACTGTAGATACATGCACATGCACATGCGCTAATCAATTCACATGCACCAATGCTAAATCCATGTAACTTACTGTCCTAGTCTGTTCTTTCAGTCAGCTCATTCACAGTTAATGTGGGAAGGCTAAAGTCACTGGATGTGTGAGAACTATTACACAACCAACGATTGACAACACCCTATTGCTAGCTCTTTCCATATGTGTTCCATCACTAGAAGCTTCAGCTCCTGCTCGTTGCCACTGGAGAAGAAGAGCGCCATGTCATATAAATGGGAACCATCTCCAATAGGAAGGCCTCTGCAGCTTCACCTGCATGATCACGAAGACCAATCAATAGAGCTGGGATTATAGTTGTAGTAGTTAAGCAAAATTACTACTAATAGTAAGCATGAAGGGAATTAAATGAGCTTTGTTCTTTTTTAAATAGATATAATAGGCATTAAGGAACTAAATGAGATATGTCGAGCTCTATAAGCCCTAGAGTGAGGTTTGTTGGATATCCACACTATATATTTGGTGAGGCCCCTCTAGGTTTATGAGATAGTCTCAAAGATCAGCCATATCCGAAACTCAAGTACACCGCGTAATTTGAAACCATGTTAAATCATGCCTAAACATCTAAAAGCTCCTAGTAATGCCAAATTGAGTTTTGGAATAGCCTAAAATTTGTTGGAACCCCCTCATCCAAGTGGGATGCACACAATGGATAGGTTGGATGCCTGAACCACATCTCGGTGGGTCCTATAAACAATTGAGAAGGTTCCAATGGGCGGGCATCCACTCTCAACTGTTGTCTATGTTGTGGCCCAGCCAATTCATGGATTGGCTGATGTTGTGGATGTCCAACACACATTGTAATGGGGACAATAGAGCTCGATTTCATGGGAAGCTCCCAGTTAATTATACCTAAGGATGCTCCATATGCTCACCTTCCTGTTGCATGTCCTCCTTCTGCAACTCTGCCTACACCAAGAAAACCAATTAGTTAGGGTTATAGTTAAGCCAAATGGTAGAAAACAAAAATAACTAATTATGTTAGACACACACTCACACTCAAAAGCTCAATTAATGCTATTGAGGTGTGGAGCCAATCACGCCAGTTTGCCAGGAAGTAGTTGGGCGCCCGATGGTCAGGACGCCCGAAATTCGGGCAGTTTTCCCCCGATCTCGCTGGACTATTTCTACATTGGGCGGGCGCCTGACCGGCCGCGACCTTTTGTGCGGGGTTTCCTATTTTGAGTCTAATTTTCGGGTTTTACTATATAAAGGGGTGTAATTCGGGATTAGGGTTTCTATACGTCTAAGGTGAGAAAGAGAGAAGATGTTAGCAAAAAGGGCCATCTCTATGCATGGGAGCATCGAGGAGGTGAGTATATTGCTTGTAACTTTATCTTCTTCATAGTGAAAGTTTGAACCCGTGGTTTTTTATCCTTGTTGGGGTTTTTTCACGTAAATTATGTCTTATGGATTGTTGGTTTGTTTCAATATCACTTCTAGTTATTATTTCTTCTTGTTTATCATTTGTGGGTGAGACCGGAGATTAGATCTCGGTTTATCGGCTTTGTTGGCGTGCTACGCAACAACTGGTATCAGAGCTATTGGTTTAGTTCAAGTGGGAGCGATGACGGAAGAAGGGAAGACTAGAATTGAGAATTTTATGGTTCAAACTTTGCTTTCTGGAAGATGCAGATGGATGATTATCTGTATCAGAAGGACTTCTATGTTCCTCTAGAAGTAAAAGAAAAGAAACCAGAGAAGATGACAGATGATGAATGGGCTTTAGTGAATCGGAAGGCTCTAGGAACGATCTAACTCTCTTTGTTTAAGAGCGTCGCCTTCAAAATATCCAAAGTAAAAACCACAAAAGAATTAATGCAAGCTTTGGCTACGATGTATAAGAAACCCTCGGTGTCCAACAAGGTTCATCTCATGAAACAGCTATTCAACATGAAGATGTCAAATGGTGGGAGCATGATTGAACATCTAAACAAGTTCAATACAGTCACGAGCCAATTGGAATCCGTTGACATCACTTTTGATGATGAGGTCAGGGCACTATTGATCTTGTCCAGTTTGCCAAACAGTTGGGATGGTTTGGTGATTGCCATGAGCAATTCCTCAGGATCTACAAAGCTGAAATTCGATGATGTGGTCGGTCTAATTCTCAGCAAAGAATCTAGAAGGAAGCCATCGGAAGCTTCAGGGGATTCAGGGAATGTTCTAAACGTTGAAGGAAGAGGAAGATCTTCGAACAAAGGTGACAATAAATACGAGCGTTCTAAGTCGAGGAATAAGTCTAAGGGATCGAAAGACAAGGATGAGTGTTGACATTGCGGGAAGAAGGGGCACATGAAGCTTGATTGCAGGGCGTTTAAGTAACAAGAAGGAAGCTCTCAAGGTGGGAAAGATTCAGTGAATCTATCTGAAGAGAGTGACACAGAGGCGTTGATCTCGTCACTTGATGCGCAAAATGAGTCTTGGGTTGAAGACTCGGGTGCTTCGTTTCATGCTACTTCGTCTAAGGAAGTTCTTCGTGACTATGTGTTAGGTGACTTCGGGAGAGTCTACCTGGGTGATGACGAGCCATGCGGTATTGTTGTCAAGGGAGATGTTCACTTAAGTCAGAAAGACGAAACGGTCTTGAAATTGAAGGATGTTAGACATGTACCGAGTTGAAGACAAAACTTAATCTCAATGGGGCAGTTGGCCGATACCGAATATATGATGACATTCACTAGTGATTCCTAGAAGTTCACAAAAGGTGCCTTGGTGATATCTCGAGGCAAGAAGGAAGGTACTTTGTACGTGACTTCTGGATTATACAGTTCACTCGCAGTCACATCAACTGGAGTGAATGGGAAGTTATGGTATCAGAGGTTGGGACATATAAGTGAGAAGGGGATGAAAGTGCTATTGTCAAAGGGGAAGCCACCAGAGTTGAAGTCTATCGATCTGGAATTCTGCGAGGACTGCATGTATGACAAGCAGAAAAGATTAAGCTTCAAGAAGACAGGATGCGCTCCAAAGACGCATCTATTGGAGCTTGTACATACTGATGTGTGGGGACCGGCACAGGTATCATCTCTTGGTGGATCACGTTATTTTGTCTCTTTCATTGATGATGCTAGTAGAAAACTGTGGGTCTATTTCTTAAAACATAAATCTGAGGTATTCGATGTATTTAAGAAGTGGAAGTGTATGGTAGAAAATGAGACAAGAAAAACAATAAAATGTCTCAGATCGGATAATGGGGGAGAGTACTGTGATAAGAGGTTTGAGGAGTATTGTGCAGCAAATGGGATAAAAAATCAGAAAACGATTCCAGGGACACCGCAACAAAACAGTGTGGCTAAGCGCATTAACAGGACCATTCTTGAGTGCGCTAGGAGCATGAGGCTACATGCAGGGTTGCCCAAGACCTTTTGCAAGGCATTACCACTGAACAGTGAACACAAGTTACACACACAGTATGTCATGCTTGAATGCATGCTTGAGTGGTTGTCTACACGTGATTGCAAGGAGCCTATCCATCCATTTTTTGCCAAAAACACCACTTGACATGCCAAAAAGTCATGTGCAGGTTTCATGTTATCAAAATATTATGGGCTATACCTGTAAGGAATAAGGTTTAGAGCATTCAATGTCAAAACTACTTGTTTTTAACTGCAAGTATGCAACAACTGAAATATACGAGCTTTGCTAGACTGGTATTGATAGGAATTATCTGATTGCTGGACTCTTATGTCTATCATTCTTCAGGGTGTACCCCTAAGGGGGCTGTTGTGAGGCATTACCACTGAACAGTGAACACAAGTCGCACACACACAGTGGGTCATGCTTGAATGCATGCTTGAGTGGTTGTCTGCACGTAATTGCAAGGAGCCTATCCATCCATTTTTTGCCAAAAACACCACTTGACATGCCAACAAAGTCATATGCAGGTTTCATGTTATCAAATTATTATGTGCTATACCTGCAAGGAATCTGTGAACAGCTAAGGTTTAGAGCATTCAATGTCAAAACTACTTGCTTTTTAACTGCAAAAACTGAAATATACGAGCTTTGCTAGACTGGCATTAATAGGAATTATCTGATTGCTGGACTCTTATGTCTATCATTCTTCAGGGTGTTCCCCTAAGGATTGAAATTGGACCTCGTGATGTATCAAATGGGACCGTTGTCATATCTAGGAGAGATGTTCCTGGAAAGCAAGGAAAGGTTTTTGGGGTGTCCATGGAACCTTCAATTTTGCAGACTCAAGTGAAGGAGAAGTTGGAAGATATCCAGTCAGCTCTTTTGGAACAGGCTACGTCATTCCGAGATAGGTATGATTGCCCATCTTTGAAGTTCTATGCATCCACTATTCTGCATTGCTTGCTCTTGCTCCTACATGGATGGACACCGAATTGCTCCTCTCTCACCTCTCCGCTCATTCTCTTAAACATCCACATTTTCTTCTGTTCTATTTAAATACAAAAGAAAAAGAATTTGAGCTTCTCTTTTAGAATTTTAAATGATAAAAACAACCAAAAAAGTATATTCATGTTCAAGTATGGATGATTCAATCACTTTGACAGAAGATTCCGTGGAGATGGTTTTGGATAAATAAGATTCATGGTATATTTCCTAACGATTACCGATAATTTGAACACAGAATGAGTTCATTTAATGGAGAATCATTATTGACAGACACTGGTCATTCTTTGACCTCAATCAGTTAATTAGCTAGGGAATTAGCACCTAGTTGAATTTGAGAGGACTTGCTTTATCAGCCGAACAAAGAAGACTTGATTAAAAAAAAACTCCACCTGATGTTCAACCCTCACATTTTCGCAACAGTCTGGACTTCTGCCGCACTTCCCCAATGTCTCTGTAACTGATGTGAAATTTTGCTCTTTTATTGAGATGGAACCATTGATGATTGCAATACTACTATATCTGAAATAGCTAGTGATGGAATTGATCTCAGCTTGCTTTGCCATATTTTGTCAGTATTGAAGACAACAGTTGATTACAGTTTTATTAAATGGGGCATGGTATTCATCCTTCAAAAATAAAAATAAAAATGGGGCATGGTATTTAATGAGAGGGAAAAAGAATGAACTGTTTGGCTATTCTTTTCTGTTCTAATTGAGCATTTGGATTCTCAAAAGAACTGAATTGCAATCCATTCAATTCATTAATGAGGAAATGACCAAAGTGGTGGACTTGTTGGTACCCTTTCAAATAACAATGACAACCAAATGCCTAGTCGCAATTATATGAACTTCAAGTTGGACTTCTAAATTCTAATGATAGAAATTGCAAGTTGGAGGCTTATTCTCATTCTGAATTAGTGAGTCCAACTCCAGTTTGGTCATATTGAATAATTGAATTGAATTACTACTATGTTTAATTGAACATCCAAGTGCAATCTGAAAGTGCATATGCTGTGGGGATATTCGGCTGGTTGGGACATCAACAATGGCACTATGGCGCACCCTCTAAGGTTGGAGCTTTCGGTTGGTTAGTGGGAAGAAAAAGTGTGTTGACGTTAGAAAACCTTCAAAAGCGGTCTATGGTCATCCCAAATATTTGTCTCCTTTGCATGTTGGATGCCGAGTCTGCCAACCACCTTTTTAGTCATTGCTCTTTTTCTAGAGGTATTTGGGAGTCCCTTCTCGACAGATTCAATGTTGCCGGGGGACATTGGAGACTTCCTTGTCAAGTGTCACGGGATTAACATTTGCAAAAAGTGTCGAATGTGTGAAGGCTTGTCTCTTTGCTGGTCTTTGGGGGATTTGTGGTGAGAGGAATGGTCGGTGTTTCCAAAATGTGTGTTGTAATGTTAGGGGAGTTGCCTCCCATGTTTGGGAATTTGTTGTTGAGTGGGCTGGGGGAAGGGGTGGCTGTGTTAGCCTCCTCTGTTTCTCTGTTTTTGTTTTCTTTTGTTTGCTTGTTATGCTTCTAGCACTATCTCAGCGCTGTTTGCAATGAAAGTTTCTTTTACCTATCAAAAAACAACAAAACTAGATCACCAATTACAAGGCAGACAATGTGATATAAAAGAAAAAGGATAGAGAGATAATATCAGAGATTAAACTGCTAATGTAGCTTCAAGTTCAATTTAGTTTTCTGGATTGTGCCCTTTCATGCACTATAGATTTTTCTTCAATTTGTAAATTCTAAATACAAACTAAATTAAAGATTTCTCTTCAGCTATTGCATTCCTACTTGTGAAGTCTCAAGCTTTGAACTGTTTCCATAAAATCCAATGCATGCTTCTTTCCATTACCCGAAATGGGTACATGCTTCATTGCTGACATTGAGCTCCTACGGCAACATTGTAGATGTAAGCTCATATGATGAGCTCAAGGAGGCGATCTCTCAAGGAAAATGGGCAAGAGGTCCATGGTCGGCGAGGTATTTGATCTACATATTCTAATATGTATTTTACATTATATCTTGATTTTTGTTATTTTTCATGTATGTGTACCATGAAGGTGAAGGAAGAGACTGGTGCAACCATTAGATGCTTCCCTTTTGAACAGCCACCTGGGCTAAAAACATGCCTAATGACAGGCAATTCATCCGATGAAGTTGCAATATTTGCGAAATCTTACTAACTCAGAAGATGGGCACACCATTCACACATTTCGATTCGAGGTCACAGATCTGTTGGACCGCCTTAGTAGCAGCTCCATAAATCAATCCATAAAGGTTTCTCGCCGGAAGTTACCAACCGCTGTTTAGATCCCTTGATGCTTTGGTGCATGTACTGTATATTTACTTGTGGCCCCCGAGAAATTTTACTAAAGTAACCAATGGAAGTTTATTCTGTAATGAGAAGTAATATATATGTTCTCTTGCCATTGCTAAAGTGACTGCATGAAATTTTCTCTCCTTGTGTGGCTTGAGCTCTCAATTAGGTGCGCTGCACTTCTAGATCTTCTGGCATAAATCTGTCTCACTTCTCAGGTAGGCCACAGTGCACACAAACAAAGGATGGCTAGAAAAAAAAAATTGTTTTAGCCATCCATTTCTTTTATAAATAGTGGCCCAACTGAGGAGTGAAACGGTCCGCTTCTTTAGTATCTAATCAGTGCAGCCCAGCTGATGGAAAGCTTGGATCTTGCCCAAGTTGCTGTATTGGCACACACGCATGTACTTGGATGCGCACAGATCTTACATGCATATGGACAAAACAAATCTTGATAAAGAATAATGGTTTTTTTTCTTCTTTTTCACATAGGATTTATGCGGTACACGAATAAATAAGGAAAAAATTTGTGTGATTCCAAATGAAATGCGTGGTGATATATAAGGAATAATATGCGTACGAAGTGCTTTTTCGAAGCGCTCTCAACCTAAATTCTGTTAACTCTATAATGAGCATTTCAATTCAAACACGCTAACAACCCTTGTAGCTTGCATTTAGATTCTGAATATGACTAGCTGTGGATCAATATATTCGGGACAGGGTCGCTCTTCTGGATGGTCTGATAGAGCCTCGGCAATGTGTTTGGCTGCTTCCATATATTCCTTGTATTTTACCCTGATGTCCTTACATGTCAGGTCATTTTCTTGGCTGCTTGTGTGTGTTTTTGCCGCACTGGTACTGTTTAAAAAGCTCCAATCTCCGGTTTTCCAATCAAAGTGGTAGAGAGGGAGGAATCGATGGCCATAGGTTGCGATGAACTCGATCGCATCTACCACAAGTTCCATCTCTTCCACTGCTGTATAATAGCTGAAGCTCACCCTCGTCCAACCTGGCTTCATTCCCTCGTACCCCTGCATTTGGCGTATCGATTTTTGTGAGTGTGAGATATGGAAGTGGAAGAATGCTAATACCATAAGCTGCCTGGTTTTTGCACCAGATTTGAATGCACTGCACGTGCCAACTTGACACGTGTGCATGATCTGGAGTGTTTATCAGGTGGCCCACCAGAACTGGGCACCAGTCCGTTTTCCGCTATAAGGGTCTGGTGGGCCAAACGCAGTGCCACACTGATCCAAAGTCGGCCCAGTTATACGTAGGCCCATTTCAGCCGAAGGGTCGGGCTGGGCCTGGACACACTTAATGATCCATGGAGGGTATTTCCGGTATTTTAACCTTTGATGTCAAATTCGTAATATAAACGCAAACAAGGGGCAAGAGCGTGCTACCTTTTGGATGGCTGATCGAACTGCGTGGGCGCGAGCTCTATCGATGCCGAGTAGCACGTGACCGTAGGGGCCCGCGCACGCGCATCCCCCACGTGCCTGGATCCCGAACAAGTCGTTGAGGAGCTTGGTGACGAACCGGCAATGCAAGTGCTTCCCACGTGCGGGCTCGGGATAGACGAGGAAGGAGACGATGGGCTGGCGGTCGGCGCACGTGTTTCCGAGCACGTGGACGTTGGGGTTCTTCAGTAGCGTCTCAGACGCTCGGCTCATAAGCAAGCTCTCTTGAGCACGTATGAGATCGTGACCCATGTGGTGCCTTCACACGGAAGGCGATCGCCGCACGTATCTTCTGCACGATTCCGGGCGTGCCCGCATCCTCCCGCTCCTCCAGGTCATCGCAATAGAGGGTATCCTTCGCATCATCGACACGTGTCAGCAGCGTGAACGTTAGATATGTTTCTTCATTTTTTTTCCCTAGCTAATGCCATGCGCATGAAGTTACAGTCTTCACTATTTTATGAGATCCAGGCCGTTCATGCAATGGGCCCAACTGCTGATGGGCCATTGGCATGTGTAGATATCCAGGCTGTTCACGCGTGGATCCAACCACGTAGGAGGATATGAATGGTCTTTTTATGGTATTTCAATTCTGCAAGTCGGCCTACCATTGAGCAATCCATGCCCCTGGCATGTTCCATCCCACCGTTAGATGGAATATAACTCAAAAATATCCTAGATTTGAAGATCCCAGCAACCAATCTTGAAAATTTTCCCTATTAAATGTTGACCATTGATCTTTCCATAGGCCACAATCTAAAGATTAAGATTGTCCCATGAAGAAGATTTTTAGGACATAATGCATCCACGGGGGGCTGCAAAAGACCAATGGTCTAGATTACCAAATGAAGGGACCCACTTGTCAGAACCGAAAAAACGTGTATACGCTTTAAAGAAGCAGGGTCGTGTATCATATGATTAATTTGAGATGAGATACCTGATCGCTGTATCCGTTGACGTAGCGAACTGTCCCACCGCCACTGGTAGAAGGAGGCGCGTCTTTTAGGCGATATAGAGCATCGCTCATGACCAGAATCCCAGGGCTTCCGGGCCCACCTATGAATTTATGGGGGCTTAAAAATACCGCATCATATCCGTCCAATTCCCCTGATTTCATTTCAATATTTGTGTATGGCCCACTGCAACCACGATTGAGAACGATCATGAATTCATACTGTACTCTTTGCACACATTTCACGATCTGGACCGTTCATATGCTGGCCTCATCATAAATATAGCTGTAGCCGTAAAATCATTGGAAGTGGGTAGGAGAAATTTTGACCGACTCTTGAATTCATAAGAGAGAGCCCTCCAATCGGCAGCTACAATCATCCAACATCTGTTGATTTTGGGTTATGGCCCATCCATGGCATGGACAAACAGATAAACGGTCCATATGTGTGCCAAGTATGCAGAGGTGGCCTTGATGAACATCACTAATATCACTGTATAAAAGGAGGCATACCTGCAAGCAAAGTCGAAGCATGCAAATGCACCATGCTCGTGCAATACACGTGCGATGGCCCGTGTGTCCGTGTAAATCCCAGTAACGTTGCTACACGCAGAGAAAGACCCCAGCTTCGGCCTACCAGAATATTCCGGCGATCCGAGTGCCACTGCTAATGAGTCGACGTCGATGAGTCCTGACTCACTGAGTCGGATCTCGACCACTTGGGCTAAGCTGTCTCGCCAAGATAGCAGGTTCGAGTGGTGCTCGTAGGGTCCGGTGAACACAACCCACCGCTCGGATGGTGTCAAGCAATCCATGACTCTGGACCGCATGATCGATGGGACTGCAACTCCCATCACCTCCTGTAAACGTTTGACGGCTGCCGTGGAACCGGTCCCACAAAAGAGCAGCACGTCGTGGGGTCCAGCGCCCATGCAACGTTTGATGTATTGACAGGATTCGTGCACCAGCTTACTCGTGTGGAAGTCCCACGTAACTGTCCACAGTATGAGTGTTGCCTGCATAGACAAAGATAAAATATAAAGCATGCTTAAGGAGAAAAACTTTGATACTCTGGCAGGGTGATGGATGATACATAGGCAGTTAAAAATTACTCAGAAATTGTTTACGTGGCATATAAATAATTCAAAATATGAGAAATTTATCATGGATGATACGCCCGGGCCAGGGTTGACTCATCTCTGTCGGGCCAAGTCGGGCATATTTTCAATGATGACTCCTGGTAGTAAACTGTAAACCCGACCGGACTCAAACCAAACTAGCCCGAACCACATAGAGTTGTTTAGGTCCCCAAGCCCCGCCCATTGACAGCACTAAACAACTCTGGGCAATTTAGCCTAGAAATCCAAATCCCAAGTGGCTGAGAGACTCACCGTAGAATGGAAGCACATCCCTCTCCATACACTCCTCGACAAATCGCAAGAACCTCCCCGAAGCCGTATGATCTGAATACGTGATGCAGCGACGTCCAAACGGTGAATCAAACTCAGCATTGGCCCCTATAATTTGGGACCGTAACCACTTTAACTTAGCAGTGTCATCATCGCCGTCCATTCTGATACCGAATCCTGTGGACCCAAATAGATCAAACGCATCGATACCGGCGGCTTCTTTTTCCTCTGGTCGAGGCGCATCGATCCTTTTGCTGGGTCCCAGACGTCGGCCCACCGCTTGTGGCATGGATTGTGGTGCATGAATGGTTGGGAGAGATGGAGAAGGCATGATGAAGGGGGAGAAGAGAGGGGAGATTTTCAATGGAAACATAAGGAAACGTGGGGTTGATATATAACCATGTAACGTGATATGAGCAAAGGTTGGGGATGAACTAATACATGGACTAGCGTACCTAGGAAATGTTGTTTTCTTTTGTGGCCTTTGTTTTATTTAAATCGGTGTGACTTGAATCCGGCATGCTGGATCAGGGAATTGTGTTCATGGCCCAGTACTTGACACGTGGCAGGTGGACTGATGAATCCAGACCGTACATCTAGTGGGGTCCACCTGTCGGCTGCTCACAGTAGAAAAACCACAGCGGGGATGGTCGTAGATAGGACTGTCAAGTGGAGGGCCTGATCAGTCGACGGCCCTAATTGTAGCCTTGTTGAAAGTTGATCTTTAAACCTTTTCATTTTTACCATCCATTTCAAGGTCAGTGTTGGTAAGGCTAGGATGGTCTGTTCCTTGTATTTTTATTAAACTGAAGATCATCATTGATATATGAGCCACTAGATGGACGGTTTGGTTTCACCTCAAGACCTGCCACGTTTCATGTATTTGGGAATGAATGATTTTTCCTTTCAACTGCAGGAAACGAGAGAATTATAGAATATGCTTGGTTTTGACTAAGTTGAATTCGAGTTATAGGAATCCAACGGTGTGAAACGCGTAAAATAATTTACATGATGATGATAGTGAAGCATGTCGACCATCTGGCCGATCGAGATGAATTTGATGATGACGATATGTAGGGCACACCGACGGTCCACATCATCCAGTCCATCGAGTGGGCCAATGAGAAAATGATCCTAGAGATCCAATCAATAGCCTACGAATGTATGGCTAAGTCAAAAGAGCGATGGACCAATGCAAGTCTATTCATCACGAGTTGCAACTTGAAGCAGTCATCCACAGTGTAGGGTGGTGGATGAATGATCCAGATCTCGCCACTTGTACACTATACGGTGAGGATTAGGCGATGCACGGTGCGGTATTGACCCACAGAAATAAAGTAACCGCCATTGACAGAGATGAGACTCATGAATCAGGGAGCGTTCTGGTCAGCTGGAAGATTTTTTGGGAGCCTATTGGCCTGCTGCTGTTTCTCTTTAATGGTGTTATGTGGTACTCGGGCAGCGTTTGGAGCTTGATACGCAGGCACTCAGAAATTGTACGCGTGGCACATATTGACTCAAGTTAAGCCGGGCGCGACTTGCGTGAGACCCCGGAACCAGCGATGTGGGTGGGACCCTGAACCTAGGGCCCACCTGGATGTATTCTTTGTAGATCCATGCCGTCCATTTTTTTCTTCATACTATTTTAGGATGCAGTGACAAAAATGAAATAGATGCAAATTTTAAGTGGACCACACCCCAAGAAACAGTTCTCATTCAACTGTGACCATTAAAAACTTCCTGGAGTCCACCGTGATGTTTGTTGAACATCCAATCTATTGATAAGGTCACGTAGACGGCGATGAAAGGGAAAAACAAATATCAGGTTGATAGAAAACTTTAGTGGCTCATAAAAAGTTTTTAATGGTCATTAACCAGTGTTTCTTATGTTGTAGTCCACCAAAAATTTTAATCTTCTTCATTTTTGGTACCATAGTACAAAATAATCTGGAAAAGCAGATTAACGGCATGGATCTACAAGGAATACATCCAGGTGGGCCCTAGGTTCAAGGTCCCACCCACATCGCTGGGTCCGGGGTCTCACCCAAGTCGCGCCCAGTTAAGCTGGCTAAATTGTAGGGGCCCACTGTCGCTCAGTCAGTACCAACATTAAATTCTGATACATGTGCACTTGTCTGTTGAAATAAGCGTAATTACTGATGTTCTCATTGTTAACCGTCCAATAAATGTCCACCGTCTGATAGTGGGATAAATCAAATAAGCCTAATTATTAGGCGATGATACGTCTAAAGTGGAAACCATTGTTCTGACAATTCAATGGAATTAGCTGTATTCAAAATATGCAATTTCTAAGTGCCTGCGTATCATTCCACCATTCTGCCAGTGTATTAAAGTTTTTTCTCCTTTTACAACAAACTTCTTTCCGTCTTTCACTCATTCGTATTTCCGCGTACCAAATCCGGGGATCAAGGCTGGCGCTGTCTTTAACCAAGCTCGCCCGCCCGAATCCAGAGTGAATCAGGGGGTGGCTCGTGGTACGGACCCACACCGGTCCTGACCAAGCCCGACCTAGACTCAAAACGAGTCAGCAATCCATGAGCGTACTATGACACCGGGATCTAGTTTTTTACTAGGGGCGTTCGGTAAGAGCGGCGCTTACGCTCCATCAGGAAAAAGCTCTGTTAAGAGATGCAAAAAGGCTATTCAAAGGGCCGGATTTTCGATCCTCCTGGGCTATCCATCAGATATGGCCAGTAGCCGGGGGCACTCACCTGGCCCACTTGATGACTACACTAGCTTGATTTTACGGCTACACTTGAACATGCAATGCTGAGTAAGGTGCATTTGCTGTAAAAACTGCTTGCTCGCTGTAGGATTATTTTTTTTATTATTTTTTTTAAAATTTTTTCCTCTCTAAGTAATGATTGACCACCCCTCACTAGGGGTGCAATGGGTCAGGTCGACCCACAGGTCAATTGGGCGAAGTCCATGGTTGCAGGTCAAGGCTCATGTCGCAAAAAGCAGCTCCTATGGATTAATAAGTCATGCTCAATTTTAAGTAGAGGTGGGCAACAATCCGATCTGAGTTGAACATGGATCAGATCGGATTGTTCAGCTGCTTGAGTGGGTGTGTTCAAACAATGTTCAAACAAACATTCGAACGGGGTGGCTCTGTTCAAACTTGGTTTGGTTTGATCCAACCATATTCTAACATATGACTTTCAGACAATTTTTATGAGTTCAAACAATTTCATTTTTTTTCACTTGAAAATATTTTTTCTATTATTAAATAGTGAATATCAATTTGTTCATAAATTACATATCACAAATGACAAATCGCAAGGTTTAAAGTTTTTAACTAACTAAATAAAAAATCAAAACATAGATAGCTAACATCCCCATTGTTTCCTGTGGTGTGGTCCACACAAGCCTTCGATCCACTTCATTTTTTAAATAATGCCATAAATGATCTTTAAAAAATAGATGGACAGCTTGGATAAGCAAATATATCATTATGGGCCCCACAAAGCACTGACAGGATCGTCAGTCTCTAGATAGGTCTTGGTGGGGGCAGATTGATAGTACCCAATCCGCGGACTTATATTAGCTGGTAACGCAAACACCAGCTAGCAAGCTGGTGTCAAACTCTGTGGGTCCCATCATGATGTATTTGTTTTATCCACTCTATCCATCTATTTGTACAACTCATTTTGAGGCATTAAACAAAAAATGAGGCAGATACAAAGCTCAAGTGGACCACACCACAAGAAACAGTGAGGAGAATAATGTTAACCATTGAAACCTTCCTAAGGCCCAGAGTCAGTCTCTCTCTCTCTCTCTCTCTCTCTCTCTCTCATATATATATATATATATATATATATATATATATATATATATATATATATATATATATATAATTGAGTCCAACGAACGAGTCAAGTTGAGTCGGTCAATATTCGAGTCGAGTCGAACAGGGCTGTCATTGAAATCAACTCAAGTTTTTTTTTTTTTTTAACAAACCTTATATGTTCAAACAAAGTTCGATCACGAAGACTTTCTATTTGAACAAAGTTTTACAGAGTCAATTCGAGTCAATCCGAACGATCAAACTCAGTTCGTGTCCAACTCTAGTTTTAAGCCAACCCAACCTAACCACCCATATATTGAATCAATGGGTTGGGCCACGTGACCCGACACGGTCCATAAAGAGAAACAAAAGCATCTAATATACACGTGGGATTGCTCTTCCTTGGGTGTGTAGATGAAATATATACCTATAGGGCCCCTTTGGATAGCACCATAATTTACTTTTTCTACTTACAACAGTAGTAAGTAACTTATTTGAGATAAGTAAGTTTGGTTTATGATAAATTATATATAACTTTTTTACTTCAAGTTATTTAATCACTTCGGCTTAATGAGTAGAAACCAAGATAAGCTATTTAAGCCATAAGTAGCTTCTCTTAAGTAACTTAAAAAAGGTCATTTGGATACCACCAAATAAGTTACTTTTTTACTTATGTTAAATAATTAAGTTATTTTTTTGCTTAAGTTAATTTGGTAAGTATGATTGTAAAAGTAGCTTATGTTCCAAAAGCTACTTATCTTAATAAGCATTTTTTTTTTTTAGCTTTTTAACTTAATGACTTTTGTACTTCTCTCTTAGGGTGCATGTCAAAGGAGGCTCTCTCTCACGGTTCATATCAAAGGAGGCCCCACGTGGTGCACTGTCCGCATTGAAGTTGGGGCTCACACAGTGGATGGTCCACATAAAAGGTGGGCCCCATATGATAGCTGACCCCATATTAATGTGGGCCCACATATAGATGGTCCACATCAAAGGTTGGCCCCATAATGATAAAAAGTCTACATCTAAAGTGGGCTGGTACGATGGACAACCCACTTCAAAGGTGGGGCCAACATGATGGACAGTCCACATCAAAGGTGGGCTCCACATGATGAGTAGCGGGCATTGAAACTAGGTCCCCACATGATGATGGCCCATATTGAGGTGGCCCACATGATGGACAATCCACATCAAAGGTCAACCCCTATTGATGAATGACCCACATCCAAGGCGTGCCCTGCACGATGGGCAACCAACATTGAAGGTGGGGCCCACATGATGGATAGTCCACATCAAAGGTGGGCTCCACATGGTTGGCAGTGGATATTGAAGGTGGGCCCCCACATGATGGACAATAGCATTGATGGTGGGCCCCACTTGATGGATGACCAACATCAGAAGTGAGCTCTACATAATGAATGGTGCTTGTTAAAGGTTGGGCCATAATGATGAATGGCCCACATCCAAAGTGGACCCTGTATGATGGACGACCCAGATCAAAGGCAGCGCCCATACAATGAATGGTCTACATCAAAGGTTGGCCTCATATAATGGATGGTGTATGTGAGGGGGACCAAATAGAATTGAGGAATAATTGTTTATGATGTGTGAAACCAAACATACTTTTCTACTTCTTGTTTGATAACCATGTTGGTTGCCAAACATATTTCTAGGCTGAATAAGTAGAAACTAAGATAAGCTGCTTATGGCATAAGTAGCTTATCCAAAGTAACTTACAATCTCACCAAATAAGTTACTTATGTAAGAAAAGTTTGGTTTATTAACAATTAAAGTTACTTTTTTCACTTAAAGTTAATCACTTCGGCTTAATAAGTAAAAATCAAGATAAGTTGCTTGAGGCATAAGTAGCTTACGTAACTTATGATCCAATCGCCCCCTAAAAAGCCCAATCTCATAAGCATGTAATAGTGAGCTCTATAAGCATGAAAGCTCCACAGCAAAGAAGCCTAATGTCGTCGTCATCGTCATCATCTAAGCCTTGTCCTAACTAATTGGGATTTAGCTACAAGAATCCTTTTCCACCATTCCCTTCTATAAGGGCCAGAACTTTGGTTAGATCCTAGGTCATCAAGTCTTTGCTTACAACCTCTACAAATGCCCTTCTGGGCCTTCCCCTTGCCCTTTTAGAGCCAACTCATTCCTAACCAACGAAGAAGCCTAATATAAAATATTGAAGTTAGCATATGGGTCGAGTTGGGAGGATTGATTGACCCCAAACCTACTGCAATTAAATGGGTTAAGTCAGGTCAGGTTCGGGCTCTAGAAGTTATTAAGCAGATCGGGTTGGGGCTAGATATCTTGACCAGTTTATTAAACAGGTCAGGCTTAGGCTGACCCCAACCCATTGCCAGGCTTACCTCTCACAGGTGAATCTGTGCCATGTGTGTGAAATATGAACCATTCTGTGGAGCCACCGTTGTAAGAAAGTGCCTCTAAAATTTTAGGCTATTGGATGGACGGCAATCTTTCTTTCAATCCTAATTTGTAAGTACAATTCCCACAGGTGCTAACACCAACCTGTTGGCCTCAATAGGAGAAAAATGTGTTAAAACCTTTATTGCCAAGAATTTCAACATTAACTTTTCAGGACAGACATGAACAGTTACTTTTCCAGCTACAGGCCTGAGCAGTTGCTTTTATTTCCGACAGAGTGATACAAAACATGTCCTTTTGTAACGCTCATACCTCCAAATAGAGCAATCAAAACCTCGTGTACATCTCCAAACCATGACTCTATGAGATTGGCCTCACCTCGTATAGATGAGAGATGGTCAGGGGAGTGTCTTTCGAAACGGGCCACTCTTTGGAAAACAGCTCCATGTTAACTGTTCCTGTCCCCCAGTGGATCAAGCACTTCTCAACCTCATTGATGTTGAAGCGATTAACCAAACTCAAGCCCGCACACTTGTCAACCAGCATCCATTCCCCTGCAGTGAAAAAAACAAAAAATCCAATTGAAACCAGATTTACAGAATTTACAATAGTGAAACCATTTTCAATACATTAAATAGACACTCTATCAATATTTATCAAGTTTAAAACCATAATGCCCCAGATCGCCCTGTATCGAGCTGTTCTGTTTGCCCTGCTATGGATGGTGTCTCATTGATAGGGCAACCCTAACATTTTTATTTTTGACCTGCTAATACACTGTGAAGCACACAGAAATCCAACAACAGTCCACATTCAACTGGAAGAAGGCCAAGTGGCTAGATCTTCCAATCTGGGAACTTTCCAGGGAAAGGACCATCAATAGTGGGGCCAACGGACCACTGGTCTAGATCACTGAACCATGGGCACTTTTACAAAATCAGTACCCTATAGGGGATGGGAATATATGTATTTGTGTGCGTGTGTGTGAATGGTCCTTGGTACTCCTGCAGAGAATTTTTTGATGTGTTTTTTTTTTTTTTGTGCCAATCCTTGGGTCAGGGTCATAATTCCTCTCCTGAAGCAATGTTAATATTTCAAGTGCTGAGTTTTGGCAGAAAATTGATTAAAACATGGCAGAGCAAGATCATTGACATTTGACTCTCCCAAATTTTCTATAAAATCAGAGTTAGGTTTTCACAAACTTGCATGGATTGAAGACCTGGTGATTCAGACAGAAATATCCAGTCCTGAGTCAGGTGGGGACTCCGGCAGCCCGGCATATTTAGGGTGTAACTTTTGGTATTGAACAGATTGCTCTTGAGCAAGTCCGAGTCAACTCGGATGAGTCAGCAACCAATGCTAACTGAAACAAGCCAAACTGAGAACAAAAAAGAACGATTTCCACGTAGAGATGGTATTGCTGACAAGCTGAAAGAAATTACCATTAGGCCGGAGATCCTCCTCAAAAAATAGCTCGTCTGATTCAGGCCAAATCTCATGCTTAGTCCCATTGATTGAAACGAATGCAATGAAAACTTCCGTTGGGTGCACGAGATCGAATGTTGGGTGCACCCGCAAACAAACCAACCTTCAGCATAAAAGATCAGTAATAAGCAGCCATTGTAAGAAGGAAAAAACCTCTTGGTCAAAAATGACAATTGAAGATTCTCCCCACACATTCATAAGAGTTCAACACATCTGAAAACTAATCAAGTCAAACTGTCCCACATTGTTTATCACCAAACAACAACCAGAAGTAATATCTTGCAGAGAACGAATGCAATTTGGTCTCAAATATATGACCAAAATAGTGTGGGTGTGCATGTGTGTGCGTGTGTGTGTGTGTCTGTGCACGTGTGATTAGATAACCATTTTTTTATGTTCCATAATTTTGGTCGCACCAAGATATGTAACAGTTTTCCCAACAATGCCCCATGAATCATATGGCTCAGATTCCCTGGCTTCGGTTGAGCACAAAAATCCACAACACGTGAGTGAAAATCCCACAAGAAAATGATAAAAATGCCCTTCTACAAATTGTGACTTACCTAATGAGAAAATTTTGATTCCCCCAACAATGGATTCAGCAAAAAATGTCCATGTTATGTAGTTTGCAGTCTACTTTTTGTTGTTGATACATTACCACTTTATGCTAATGATTGATCAGGCTATTTCTTACGAACCTTGAAAATCCACCTGAACCAGCACCAACACTGCGAGCGATAATGCCGGAATCGATCCGAAGAACCTTGGGATTATCTCTTGGAATAGATATCTGGCGTTGAAATACTAATCCGCCGCCAATATCTCCTTCTAAGGTAAGAGACTCCTCTCCTGATTGCTCAAGATTTCGACTGTAGATTCAGGAAATTTTACAGCATTACAAAAAATCAGAACTTGGAATAGTACCAGTGAATAAAACCATGGACATATTTTAACATTTCTCAAATAACATGCAAAAAAATGAAAGCATATTCATTCATAAACAACAACATATATTGAAGAATAAACATGCAAGAAACAAACAAAAAAAAATCATATTATATTGGAGTTCATAGCTGCAAAAAAGCTGAATTTCCAGTGAAATGACCAAGGCAGAATCTTGGATATTTTCCTATGCACATATCACTTGCATATGGCCAGACCAAGCAATTTTAATCTAACAGTGATTCAGAGAGTGTTCAGTAACTCACCCAATCACTGTATACTCCTCTGTGCATCCAGCGGATCGGTATTCAACTCCACTGTATTCTTCATAACCATTAATTTCGACCCTGGAGTGAAGCCATTGAGTCCCTGAAACAAGTGCAAAAGATCAACTCTAAAGAATATCATGCATATTCTCAAGACAGCAGATGCTAGTACATACATGAATAGCATATCTGAAATCTCTTGTTAACAAGGGAAACTATAATTTTGTCTTTCCCTTTACTGTATAGGCATAGCTCTCTAGCTAATTTCAACAGTTGGCCACTTTACATGCATGCACAGACGCACATACACATGTATGTATATGGTAAGCTGGGCTTGAAGCCAAGACCTCAATGTTGAAACACACTCTCTACCATTGAACTAAGTTTAATTTATACAGTACCAAACCCTAACTAAAAACTAGGTAAGTTTGATTTGTCCAAAGGTGTAATTCATCATCTGTGACGCTACAGCTACGATAACAAATGGTGTAGTATTATTCCTTCACCATCATTACTGGAGTCTCTTATTCTTCTTTTCAGTTATTTTCCAAAACTTCTGTTTTGATGTTTTGCTGTTGGACAGCACAACTCAAAGGATTCAAGAGACTTGATGTGTCAAAGCACAAATGTTTCACAATTACACAGCACAAGCAGAATGCCTTGACACAGCATGTCATTTCTTGCCCTAAGTCTCATATGCTTGTTGGATGTGTTTTAATCCTTTTGGATAATTTAATCATTCTATCAATGGAATGTAGCATCAAGTGACACGCCATGTGAGACTTGTTGCCTGCTAACAGCTGTGAAAGTTTACTAATACTGAAGCATTCATGCAGGTGTCATATGCCAGCTCCCAGGTGGCACCATATGACTTGAATAAGGTAACATGCATTTGACGGCATGAGCCATGGAGCAATGGCAATGCCATGCTGTACAGTATAGAGAACCTTCCATGGCTTAACTGGCTCAGGTGTGCCATGGCATAACATCTAAAACATACACACGACCCATGTACAAAACTGGGATGGTTGGATATGTCATGGTGTGGCTTTTCCACTTAAATTGAATTGTCCAACTCAGTTAAACCTATGGTGGTTAAAAAATTTAAGAAACAAATGATTTAAGGACCAAAGACTACTCAAATTGTGTCTGGAAAGTGTACATTACCAGAAGGGAGATGCATCATGGAGATCATTCGACCCCCAATCCAAGGCACCACTTTAAGAAACCAATCACCATTCTTCAGTTCCACTGGGAGTCTTTGAGAGTTCTAGTCCCTTTTGTCCTCGAAGCTCTTCTGTGTCTGGTATACCCTTTGTGGTTTCTGCACTTAACAGCTTTATATGAGCATCATGATTCATGACAGAAATTAACATGCACCATACATGAAAATTCAATTTTTCCATTACATAATGCATTCCAAGTTTATGAAAAGGACTCATAAGCCTGAAAAATGAGTAGAGGGGAGTTTTGTGTGTGTGTGTGTGTGTGTGTGTGTGTGTGTGTGTGTGTGAGCGTCATGATTCATGACAGAAATTAACATGAACCATACATGAAAATTCAATTTTTCCATGACATAATGCATTCCGAGTTTCTGAAAAGGACTCATAGGCCTGAAAAATGAGTAGAGGAGAGTTTCGTGCGTGCATGCGTGTGGCCGTGTGTGGATAGATAGATAGATAGGGTTTTGCTAATGTCCCATGGTGCAAATATCATGCAGATTTGATGATCCTAAACTTTCGAATGGGACCAATTTAATACAACCTTCCGTTGTTTACAAGCATAGATCACCTGGTTAGAATCATCAAACCAAAGTGCAGATTTGGAATCATGAGCACTACAAAGTGGGATCTATCTAATAGATGTTTCAAGATGATGACGGGAGCTATTTTGTTTATTCACTCAATCTTGACAGTTCATTTTCCATGCTATTGATTGGATGCATATGATAATCTGATTGGCATGATTTTTACACTATGGCTTGCTCCTGATAGTATGAATGAATGAATGGTTCAGATTGATGATAGGTCACCCATGTGCCATTGAAAAGGATGGGGAACGTTGCTAACGTCCCATGAAAGTGGGGACGTTAACAAAACCCATACAGTGTGTGTGTGTCTGTGGGTGTGAAATTTCCAGCTAATAGAAGATGCCATGGAGAAATGAATGGCACTACTTACACAGTGACATTAATGTTGGTAAAGTGACAGGTTACAAAAAATAAATGAATAGATAAAAAAGCACTTCATAGATTTTAAAGAATTCATGAAAACTATATATGCTAATGAGCTGCTAAAACATTTCCTCCAAAATCAATTTGGATAGGCAAAATGGTCTGAAGCTTTACTAAACACATGGCAGAAATAACTGGCATGTGCATATAATCTCCAGGTGTGTTGGAGACGAATAAAAATACCTAAAATTGTTCTGTACTGATTCTCATTTGTGGTTACTAAGTTAGACACCTCAGCTTCAGAAGGCATTTTAATCTTCAGCTCCTCTCCATCAGTGCCCGAGGCAACAAGCTTCAAGGAAAACAATTAATAAGACAAAACATAAAGGGTTACTTCCAATTGGAAGGAGTTTATTAGCTCATAGCCTATGTTCCCCATTCATTGCACTTTTCAACAAATATATACCTTGGCACCTCCTCCAAGCAATAAATGAACATGTAGACCACGTGTCGGCCTCTTCCATGATCCTTCAGTTTTGGAAACCTTTACCGTAACAACTGAAGATTGAACTTCAGCTACATAATAGGTCAAGAGGTACCCCCCTTGATTAAATTCATATCCATCACCCTCATCCTCGAATAGGACACCTTCTGCTTTACCTGTACAAGGAAACTAAGTCAATACTGATAAATAAATGAAGATGTATGCAGCATTAGATTGTCAATAGTCAAACCTTCTTTGTCAGATAAGTTCGTCAATGCAGAAATCTGGTATTTGTGAGGCAACAAAACTAAATGAACATAAAAGAAGAGAATGAACTGAAACTTTACACGTCCTTGCTCTGCTTTCAGCAGTCAGCATGAAAAAACAGCATATCAAACATCCCATTTCTTGGAATCAACATAATTATACTTCTGAAAAGAAACAGTTCTATATGCTAACTGTGAAGATGATTGGGGCAGTAATCAAACAGGAAACTTTTAATAAAAACTTCCCATAATGTGTTAGTAGATTATTGTTCCCATTAAAAAGGGGAAAAATATCACAGTATTCCGTAACGATAATGGTGAACATAATGGCCACCACCGTTAACTTTACAATACGGACTGTAATGACCGTTACGGCCCCCGTAATAGCCGTTATGGTCTCTTTTAATTTTTATTGAAAAAACCTGAAAAACCTGTATCGGCCTCATCATAGACCGTAACGAGGCCGTTACAACCTTTACGTAACAGGCTGTTACAGAGGCTGTAACGGCCTTTATGAGTCATTTTTTAAGTGAAGGCCATTACTGCCTTTAGGACCCCGTAACATGTAACAGTTGCCACCGTTACCTTTACGTAACAGCCTTTACGGCCCCATAACAGCCGTCACGGCACTCCATGAAAAATATTTTAGTCTCGCTCATTATCCACTAAAATTCACCTTCTCAACAACTCTAAACATAAAATGGTCTAAGGCAATCATTTACTCAACTTCAGAATGCTAGAATACAGGATAAGTTATGATAAAATGAAAAGTTCTTTAGCAACAAGTGTATCTGAACATTAAGTGCATGGAGTGAAAATATTCACGTCCAAACCACATCCATACACAAGGACCAAAAAGTATCAATTAGATGGATTCAGGTAAGAATTTGTGAGATGACAGAAATCCATGATCTTGATCATCACAGAGAACAGTATGGAAAATGTACTGGTAGCTTCACCGTTAAAGAGGGAAAAAATTAAGTAATATGGAGGACAAGTCGTCAGTTGTGATGATAATTCCTACATAAGCAAAATAACCCACAAATTACCATATTTGTCTAACGCAACAAAGAGCGACAAGTCATCAGTTACATTTGCCCCACCGACATGCTGAATAGGAGGACCCACAGGAATTATCGATCCACCTCGCAAATATAGTGTTGGTAAATCCTGAGAAACACAGAAAAGGGAAAATAAACATTATTAACTGTCATGATTTGCAGCTTCATGATCAGTTCTACAGGTGAACCAAATCTATTTGATTAAAAATATTTACAGGATGCGTGTCGCCGAAATCAAAACGCAACCAGATGCCGCCAGGCAACTTATGCTGCAATTGATATGAACCTTTGTCACGCACAGTGCTGATGACAATACCAACAAGGTTATTAGCATAAATGTATAAATTCGACCTTATGTTCTTAGGCTAAGAAATTAAACAACATACATATGCAAAGCATAATTAGTGCCCAGGATATTTTATTACTTCAAACTGCTCACAAAAGCCAGAAATTTAACTGATGTTAGACCACAAAATTATATTCTGTGTTTTCCATGTAGGTCTAGCTCTGCAATATTACAAGACAGAAGGCAGAAGACTGGACTTTTAACTCTCTAAAGTAACTGGTACAGTAACTTTGAGGTACCTTGCACATACTAGGAGTTGCCCCAAAAGGAAGGAATTTTCAACTCTCCTCAAACTTGGATCTTTTGGATCTGCATGAGATATTAAAGAACAAATACTCCGATAATATGCAAATCCGCAATCCAAACTCAATAGAAGTGCTATCCTGTAAAAACATATTCTTAGAAGTAAAAAAAGCATACCAGCAAAAAAAGTAGGAGCTGCAACAAGTGTACCCTTGGTGTGAGCCATATAGAAAAGAGTATATATGTGTGGTATAAGCCGGTAGCGTCGCAACAATGCCAGACGGCATACTTCTTCGCACTAAAAGGTCAGCGTTGATAAGAAAGTTAAGCATGTGTTGAGCTAAACTTGACAGAACTTAGACCAGCAGAACTGAAGATACCTACAAACTAAGAGCTTTGCAAAATGCATCTATACCCCGGTACATAAAAGAAGTTTAGAAAAAAAGAAACAAACATCCTTAAAATATATCTGCACATATGTACATGTGCCATTCATTTAAGCCTTACTTAAAAGGACACCTCTAACATATAAATAAAAAAATGTCATGTAAGACAGCTGTATTGGAAACAGTTATTGGACGCATGTCAATACTTCTACTGAGAAAAACTTTAATTTATATTTTCTTGTATTTTTGCAGTGTTTACTATTTACATACTATGTGCACAGTTCACCTTTCAAAACAAAAACAAAAAAAAAAAAACAACATACTATGTGCACAGTTCTCAGCATATTTTTAGTTACATGGATGTAATTTTCTATATCATATGCAAATTTTTATATCTTGTACAAATATGAAGTAATTTTTATATAATAATTCTTTTTCCAATATCATTATATATTTGTATGGTAATGGCAGGTTTCTCAGGGGTCCCTGTGTCTAACACCTTTGTCAGAATCCAAGTTAGATACATAGCCTAAGGCTCTAAGCTGCATATCGAGAAAAACTTACCGACACTCAAAAGGCACAGTCCCAACTTCTAACAAAGTAAAGAACCATGAGATAATGCAGAACTCCAAATTCTTGTTACCCAACAAATGCAAACATTTCTAGAAAGCAAACTTCTCATGATTTTTAGTTGCTCTAGTCAAATTCAGAACACAGAAACTATGGAATAAAAGAGAAACCAATATAAGCTGGTAAGCTTTAAAAGAAAAAGAAGATTCATGAACAACATTTTCTCACACACAATTCAAAGTGTCAGTAACTTGTGAATCTGTAGCACCAGATCCACAGGCTATATGGCCTTCATATTCAAGATTTCAGCGATGCCCTTGTTCTAGGTCCAACCTTTATTATAGAGTGTCAATTACTCTGCAGGACATTAATGCCAATAAATATAGTGTTTCGTCCACATATAATACAAACAGTCAAAAGACAAAGACAAAGACCGGAACCATTTCATCTAGATTGGAAGTTTGAATTGCTTACTAAAAACTGAAAAAAAAAAAAAAAAAAAAAAAAGATAAGGAAAAAACAGAAATTTGAGTTTGAGACCAGTAAAACAATTAGTACATGGTATTTAATACAGATGAGTACAAACCTCTTTGCCAAAAGACCATGGCTCATGGTCAATGGTACCAGCTTCAGAATGCCCACGGCAAAAAGGAAACATAGCACCCACCGCCATCCATCTTCCAAAAAGCTTAGGTGATGCATTTCCAGCAAACCCACCAATGTCCGGTCCAGATAATGGCTGACCACTGAGCCCCTGAACAGAAAAAGACATTGCTACTTAGAAATGGGAATCACGGTGAATATGAAATGCCTCTTGACACCATTATCGTGACTGAATATTACAACAAGCAGTAACTGACAAAAGAATGCATTAAACGGAAGCTGAAGAACAACTAAGTTTGATTTGATCAGCAGCAGGAAAATGATGAAAACACCATTAAATTATATAAAAGCATATTTTAAAAATACATTGCTAGAAAGTCCAAAACCAAGCCAAGACACAAGAGAACAAGAGACTGAGTGGATGGCAGGTAGCTCCATGTTTCCAAAACCAACTGAATAGGTCCACTCTTTTTTAGTTAATAAGAAGTATCATTATATTGCTCCATATTCTTTTCTACTTTCGGTTGCATGCTATTCTCACTGCTTCCAAAGATAACAGGTCGCATTTATCCTTCTACTTGCATGTTGCTTTCCTAGCAAAATGACATTTTATTCGGGTCAAGGACTTGGTTATTCACCAGCAACCAAGAACTTTCCAGATTGCAGCAAAATAAAGAATATTATCAACAAACTTCCAAATGAATGAAAAACAACCTAGCACCTGCTCAGCAGAGAGCAAGAGTAAAAAACAGCTATGAAGAGCACCAGAATATCTTTCAGAAAAATCCTCTACTCAGATCTGAACCTGTTCCTTGAGTGAGATTGAGAAAGAGAGAACATGAGAAGCAAGGAAAAGAGAGAAGGCTCAAAGGTGGTGATGCCCCTAGCCTCTCCCATTAGGGCTTTCATAATATATGCGAAACTATAAAAATACCCCCCATGCTTAAGTCATTAATAAATCAAAGTCCATTAACTTAAACTCTATTGTAACTCATCACCTTTAAGGACTAAGGAGGAAAATACAATAAAACAACAGAAACCATAATCTCCATGTAAAGTAGGCCACACATGAGATCATCACCGTCCATCATGGTCCATAAACAGAACCAATTATACATCATAATTCTAAATAAGATGAAGTACCATCATTCATTAAAACCTGTAGCCCTATACTGAGATGTAGGGTGCATTTTCACTTAGAAAAAGGAGAATCCTCTTACCAATTGAAGCACCATGGATATACTCATGTGTAGATGCTCCCAATTTGATAGGTTATCTCCAGTCCATGTTGCAGCATACCTTTGGCTGCCTATAAACCCAGCTCTGGTGAGAACAAAGGGGCGTTTCTTACCAGTAGCCATTTTCATTCCTTCAAATGTAGACCTTGCCATAAGCATGCCATAGACCTAAAATAAAAGTGAAACTACGACAGAAGTTCATCATATAATCAACAATAGTTACCACCTAGGAGTGTATTTTTCATCAGTGCTTTCATATTTTTCAATTCCTGGTTGGTAAGTGAATAATGAAATGAATATCTACAACTGACATCAAACATAGGATGGCATTTGCTCTAGAAGAAAGTGGAGGCAGAAAATGCATCACTGAAGTTGAAGAATATTACATTGTGATAATAAGCGTGATTCTGACAGCCACCAAGTTCAGTATCTCCATTGTGGATATTGCTGTTTGGCATTGTTTTTGTTGTAGTCTGAGAAAAAAAAAGATTTAAGGTAGAATTCAAACCAACACCAAAACCAAAATGCAAGTTACCGTGGAAGAGTTATGAGCCTTACCTTGAAAACAGCAGGTTCATTCATATCATTCCATATGCCATCAACACCATTAGAAACGAAGTCCTTGACTAACTCAGCCCACCACAAACGGGTTTTCTCTTGTGTAAAATCAGGAAAAACACAAGGTCCAGGCCATACATTCCCTAAGGATGGAGCAAGAAAAGATGTAAGGACAAAATGGCAATTAGATAAATGTTTTAAAAATAAATGCATTGAGAAACTTTACCAACGAAAGGTTTTCCATCTGATGTTTTTATCCAGACATCACTTTCAGAACCACTATCATAAACAAAGTAACCATCTTCACGTTTGATCCCAGGATCGAGCATCCAGATTGCTTTGAAACCATTACTACGAAGCTCTTTTGCCAAAGATTTTGGATCAGAGAAACGCTCCTAAAAAGAATTAATTGAAGTTAAAGCAACAGTGCATATAGAAAATGCTCTTCAGACACCAACATCGTTGAAAAGGTAAGCTTTATGCAAAGTATCCATTCGATTTAAAGGGAACTATGGATGAGATACTATATGGTGGTTATAGTTGTACATTTGACCTATCAATGGGACCAAACCAAACAGTCAAACAGGCAGAAGTTAGTATGATCATTTGACAATTAATCTATCTAAAGACAGCCCTATACAGTTCACTATCAATCATGCTTGGGTGTGCATAAAAGATCTATAACCTCATCAACAACAACTGATAGTAAAGTAACCATAAGAGTAACAGATTATATTGGTGTAGTACGATAAACAGTACTTTCATGAGGTAAACCAGGAATTTGTTCATATTTCTTATCATAGATCATCATCATCTAAGCCTTATCCCAATTAATTGGGGTCAGCTATCTCATCATAGATATTAAAAAGAAATTAAAATCACTCCTTATCATTGTTTTAAAGACCTGACCAAAGGCCAACTATGATAGCTCTAGTCCAAATCAGTCCAACTGGGTCAGCCCAGGTCAACAAGTGCCATGAAGTTGATGATAGAGGGAAAGTGAACTCTTCGCCAATATTTTTACTTTGTAAATTCTAGGTGTCGCTTGTATTGCCAGTGTATCAGCAATATTTCAATAATATCGCCACTGTATCGATATCGCCAACAAATTGTTTATTAAAAAAATTTCCATTTCAAATTTTTTTATAGGCGCATTGTTGTATGTAGTGTTCAAATTGTCAATGACAATATCGCGATATTATCATTATCGCAACATAGGGGATATCAAGACCATAGTCTTTCATTCCCTTTCTAGTTGTTGATGATTTCTCAGTGAAATATCGTGTATTGTCAATATTCTGAAATATCGATCGATGTTTGGATGGAAGGTCAGATGGTCGGATGGATAGATGGGATGGTTGGGATGGTTAGACTGGTTTCTTATGATAGCACATGCTTTTAAGCCTCCATTAAATGGAAACTTTTAATATATGCATTCTTTTTGCAATTTTTTTATTCCTAAATATGCAAATATGAATCTTTTAGTATCTTCTAAAGTTTCACTGAAAAATTCCACCAAGTTCTGCATGTTTCCCAACATTTTTGGTTATCGGTGAGATTATCAACAATATATCGCTATTTTTTCCATATCTCCAGCCAGCAAAACTTGTAGCAATATCAATACTTCGAACACTGGAGGTAATTCAATATCGATGGGAGTCATTTGATACTCTGGTAGTGTATGGTACTTAATACACATGCACTCATAAATTGTGCACATAGCATATATTAACTCAAATTAGCCAACTAAACTGTGGATGATAGAACACATGGTCACCAAATCATAGTCCCAAATTTGACCATATGATGCATTTCATTTTCCACCATCCAATAAATGTCCACCAATCTAATAGTCAAATTACAATATACATCTAAATGGGTGACTGCAATTTGGATGGTTTAGTTTGAATTACCCGTATCCTATGTGTGCAATTTCTAAGTAATTCCTATGTGCTTGACTGCTTGTACATCATCCACCACACAATTCCAAAATACCAAACCCTAAACAATTGACTAGTAGTTATGGAGGTTTCCTAAATCCAAACACATGTCAGATTTGTACACATCCACACACGAGTGTGTGTTCGAATCTGACGGGTGTGAGTTCTAAGCTTCTCATATGTAGCTTAGCCTTAATGTTATATAGCTCGTCAAAATATCTTAAGTCACATGTAGCCTCCGCTATACTCTACATAGTTTATATTATAAGTTATTTTCACTAAAACATTAAAATTAATTCATGTTTTCAATGATTTGTTATATTTCTCTACTTTGAATAAAAATTGATTAATCTTTTTTCAATGATTTTAGCAAAATAATATAAGTAACAGTATGAAATCAGTTCCCTAGCTCTTTCTTTATCTTTGTGCTTAATTGTTGCCCTATTTTTCCTATTATTTTATGTTGTGTTTGGTTTTACCAAATATCATGAAATTTCATGATATTTTGCAACAAATTAGACTGATTAATCATGAAATTTCATGATATTTGGTGCAACCAAGCACAACCTTAATTAAAAATCTAGAAGTAATGTGTAGCTTACACTACACGCTATGTAGCTCATGTGTCACTGCTTTAAAGGGATGAACTCTACATTATACATTATTCGCTATTTAAAACACTGGTCACAACACATCAAAATAAATGAATAAATGGCTAGAAAAAAAAATTAACCATCAATTTACTCTATACATTGCAGCCTACCTGAAGAGTGAAATTGGATGATTTTTTAGGCACAAGATTGAAGCATTATTTCAAACCCAAAAGCCCAAATCTCAATATCTCATACACATGTTTCATATTATGTGTTTCAATGTGTGGATGTGTATGGATGTACACGTGTGGAGTTAGCAACCCTCTCAATAAAAGTTATGAGAAAGAGGAGTGATGACATGCTTTGAACGCGTGGTAACTACCATACATTTGAGCTGGGGGGCCCACTCATGATGTCTGTCTAGAATCCAAATTTGTTCAACCAGTGTCCTACCTCATTGTCACAAGGACATCCGAAGAATCTCTATCAAAAACTTAGGAGGGACACATCATAGGGAGAACTGTACAATCACGCCTAAAACATGTATATTCACTTTTGTGGCCCACCTAAATTTTTGAATGGCTTTATTCTGGTTCTCTTCATCCTTGTGGGTCACACATGATACTTGGTTTGGATGACATATAGACAACAAGGTAGATACCACATTCCATCTAGAAGTTTTTGCCATGGGCATTCCCCTCCCCAATGTCCTCCATGCTCCCTTTGATGAGGCCCACCTAAGTTATAGATCAAACCAGATTTTGGGTTACAGGCCTAACACTAGGGGATGCATCTAATGGCCAATTTCAATGGTACTCACATATCTTGGTGGGTCCCACACAACCCAAATGTAATTCTAACCCATTTGAATCTACCAAAAATGTCCTAGTTGGATGGTTTAACATTAGGACCAGAGGAGTCCATCTAATCCGAATAAGTTGATGTAAAAATGGGTATACAAAAGGACTGACTTGGGTTTGCCCAGTAAAACAGGTCTAAGTCTGTTCTCTCTTGAGGTGTTCAAGATATGTTCTAGATAGTTTGGAGAGAATGAGACGTGACTTCTTGCAGCAGGGTGCAAAGGCAAAGGAAAATTTTTCATTTACTGATATGGGAAGAGATTTGCAAGCCTTAAAGTGAGAGGGGGTGTATCTAGAAGGAATGAACTTAGAGCTATTACGCAAATGGCTATGACGGTTCAGCTTGGAAGAGAACCATTTATGGAGAGAAGGTACCTAGGAAATATGGCATTAGGAAAGGGGATGATAGACAAGAAACTCATTGCTTTCTAGGGCCTCGGCTTTGTGGAAAGCAATTATCTGATTGGGGATCAAGTTTGAGGAGGGTATCTGGCTTTCTTTAGAAGATGGGAAAAAGATCTACTTTTGAAAAGATACTTGGTTAGGTGAAAGGGTGCTTCATTATAAGTTTCCAAGGTTGGCGAGGCTAGATGATGTAGCACATAACACAAATGCATTCTTAGCATGGCTGGACCAAAAGAAGGCCAAACAGAAGTTGAAGCAGTCCGTCATATCTGGGCTCATTTCCACGTAGGGCATAACATAATTAGGCCCCAAGTACATCCGGTTCAAAGAAATTCATTTCGGATAAGGAGAAATTGCCATTTGAAGCGTAAACCGTAAATCGGCCATAACTTTTTATTCGAGTATTGTTACGGAACGCACAACTTATCAATCTTTACCGTAACGGACCGTCCGGGGTCAATCGACCCACATAGTGGGTCGTGTCGGTCCGTTCATGAGAAAACGCTTCCTTTTAGTTTGAAATCAAAATTTTAGTGAAAAAAATACTATTTTTTGTAATTTCGATTTTTGTTGTATTTATTTTTAGAGTTTTATTTATTTAGAAGTACCTACTTTTGCTTAATAATAAGTTTTAGAAATACTCTACATTGTAATAGTCTTTAATTAGGAGTTTTCTATTTTTAATAACTTTCTATTTTTCGCAAACTAGGCATTAGAAGTGTTTTACTATTTTGGTAGCTTCTATTAAAGTTAGAATTTTGCTATTTTTTGTAATTATGAATTAGGGTTTTATTGTTTTCTTTATTAGTGGTGTAATTAAGAAATCTTACACATTACATTTATTGAATAATAAAATTCCGAATTTCCTTTTTTTTATTCTTGTAGATTCAAGAATAATCTTGCGGATTCAAGGTTTTGCATACTTAAGGTAGACGATGATCTTTATCTTCACACCTTTTCTTATATCAGTTGATATCAGAGCAAGGCTTTTCCTTCGGCTCAGTGGCATCTAACCAAGGATCGGGCAACAATCTCATGGATGGTGCTCCAAGGGTTTATCCTTTGACAACGGTGGCATTTGAGGCAGCACAACGGGAGAATTTGCGAGCCATGAAAGGACTATAAGCAACAATCAACCACATGACGAAAGTCATAGGCAGTGAATCATCATGTTAGTGATGTGACACTAGCGATGAATCATAGGCCACCACCCGATAATAGTGAATTGCAAGCCACCACTCTGATCGTGAGGAAGCTATTGTACATGCTAAATGAGGAGATAGATCTACAATGGCACAACATCTTTCAAACGAGGTGCATCACGAACCAAAGGGTCTGTGATCTAATCATAAATGGCAGGAGCGGCAAGAATCTCGTGCCAAAGACTATGGTGGAAAAGCTGCAACTGAAGAGAGAAAAGTACCCCTCCATACACAATTGGATGGATTAAGGGAGTCAGCAAAACAAAGGTAATTGAAAGATGTTGTATACCATTTTCCATTGGTAAATATTATAAGAACAAAAGTAATGTGTGACGTGGTTGATATGGAGGTTTGTCACATGCTACTTGGTTGCGTGGTTGATATGGAGGTTTGTCACATGCTACTTGATATGGAGGTTTGTCAGAAAAGTAATGTGTGACGTGGTTGATGCCACGTATAAAGGCCAGAATAATACTTTTATTTTTGTTAAAAATGGTAGAAAGATTATCCTCGCCCCTATAAGAATGGAGAACCAACCCAAGACTTCTAAAGTGGATGAGCGATCTCTCGTAACTGTACCAGATATCGTAAAAAAAAAATATGAGGAGATGAGGGAGATCAATGCATTAGTTAAAAAGGGAAAAGAAGTAGAACCCATGAAAATCCCAGAGAAGTTGAAACTAGTATTGCAGGATCCAAGGAGATTATGCCCGTTAAACTCCCAACGAGTTGTCCCCTATGCAAGATATTACTCTTGCTCAGGCAGAGTTCCCCGTCAACAACATGCATAATCGATCCACCGACACGTACCCATTCGAGGTTGTATATGGTTGTGTTCCCGAGCATACACTCGAGTGTTGCTGCAGAAAACATGGTGGACTGCATTGTGACAGTGTACGCCGATGTCTAGTAAAAGTCATAGGACTCTAAGGCCAAGTACAAAGAAGAGGCTGATAAAAATCGGCAGCGGAAGGTGTTTAAAGTGGGTGATCACGTGCTACTTCACTTAAGAAGTTAGGTCTTGTCCTGATCTTCAGGAAAAACAATGATAAAGCTTATGTTGTTAATCTTTTCGAGGGCGTGAAGATCTCACGGACTTTCAATGTAGCAGACCTTTATGAGTATCATGAGCCGAGTCTATTGGATAACTCGAGAACGAGGTCTTTCCAAGTGGAGGGGACTGATTTGGGACATAGCACAGATGCATTCTTAGCATGGCTAGACCAAAAGAAGGCCAAAAGGAAGCGGAAGTAGTCCGTCAGATCCGGGTCCATTCCTACATAGGGCATGACATAATTTGGCCCCAGACGCATCTAGTTCGAATAAATTCATTCCAAATAGGGAGAAATTGTCGTTTGAAGCGTGAACAGTAAATCAACCATAACTTTTTTATCCGGGCATCATTATAAGGCGCGCAACCTATCAATCTTTACTTTAACAGGCCATCCGGGGTCAATTGACCCTCAAAGTGGGTCATGTCAATCTATTTCACAAGAAAATGCTTCCTTCCAATTCAAAATCGAAATTTTAGTGAAAATTACTATTTTTAGTAATTTTGATTTTTGTCGTATTTTCTTATTTTTAGAATTTTATTTATTTAGAAGTTCCTACTTTTGCTTAATAACGAGTTTTAGTAAGACTACTTTGTAATAGTCTTTAATTAGGAGTTTGTTGTTTTAATAACTTTTTATTTTTTGCAAACTTGGCTTTATAAGTGTTTTACTATTTTGGGTAACTTCTATTAGGGTTAGAATTTTGCTATTTTTGGTAATTATGAACTACTTTTTATATTTTTTTTCTTTGTTAGTGGTGAAATTGAGAAATTATACACATTACACTCATTGAATAATAAAATTCCGAATTTCCTTTTTTTATTCTTGCAGATTTAAGAATAACCTTGTGGATTCAAGGTTTTGCATACTTAAGGTAGACGGTGGTCTTCCTCTTCACACCCTTCCCTACGTCACTAGCTGTGGATGTGGAAATGACTATAGATCAATGATACTTATACTTAGGTGGTGAGGTGGTACCCTACTGAAGATACTTGTTGAACGAGAAACTTGATGAGCTCATGCAGCTTCTTGATAGGCTTCAAAATGTCCTCCCTAACATGGCTTGTAAAGATATGATGGTTTGGGTGCAAGAGAAGTCAGGCCTATTCTCAATTCGATCTTTCTATAATTTCCTTCATGGCTATTCTCCCGTCGTTCTTCCTTCTAATAACTCCTTTGAGTGACACTACGGAGCCTCCCCTAAGGTTGCAACTTTTCCATGGTTAGTAGATATGATCAAAGTGGTCATGCTTAATAACTTTCTAAACAGGAAGATGGTGATCCTTATCATCTACATGATGTTTATGAAAAAAGCAGATTTAGTTAATCATCTTTTTGTTCATTGTGCCTTCATGAGTAAATTGTGGGAAAAGTTCTTGGCTATGTTTAATGTGCTCGTGGGTTGTGCTGGAGTCAATGGAGGGTTTTTTTTATGTCCTAGCACGGTGGTGGAGTTGGAAAAGTAGGAAGATTTTATGGAGGATGGTCATGGTGGCGGGATTTTGGGTCCTTTGGAAGGAGATGAATAATAGATGCATCTGAGATTAGAATGGGCAGGTTGTTGAGGTCTTTAGAAGGGCAAGTCGGATGTAATCAAATGGGCCTCCAATATAAAGACCCTTGCAGAGTGTTATCTTCTATTGGACTCTTAGTCTAGATTGTAATTGCATTACTTTGCTTTTTTGGTTCTTATTAATAAAATCGTCACCTTTCAAAAAAAAATCATTAATATTTATTATTTTGGGTTTTTTTGCAAATAAATAATTACATACTATTAAAGCAAAATATTGGATTAGTTATATAAGGACTTTTCATGAATCAAACTTCCAATTCCAAAAGCATTTGTAAGTCTGCACTTGACATCTCATTGTTGTCTCCAACATCAAATCATTGGCCAGGTTACGTGGGTCATCAAATGTAACAAAGTGGTACCAGATCTGAGATCCAAGTCATCCATCAGTTGGTCCCGCCACGCAGATGCCCCCACCAAAACTCAAACCAGTTGACTCATCAGGTGAGATACAATGTTAAAATAAATGGGCAGCATAGAAGAACTTGGCAAATTTTTTTTAGCGATCCATTTGCTTCATAACTAGTGGATCACCTAATGTGGACCAGACATCTTTGGGCCAGGGCATCTAGATGGCGGGACATCTTTGGCACATGTAGTGGTGTAGATGGGCTGCCTTTGGCAAACAAATAATAATAATAATTATTAAATAAAAAAACAGAATAGTTCTAGAAAAATAATAATTTATAATTGAAGGAAGCCAACTGAAGTGGACATTGAAATTCATAATATCACCAAATTGTATTTCAAAATAAAAATCATTTTGAATTGAGAAGAACATACTTTGTCAAAAGTAAAACAACGAAAACCATCCATGTAGTCAATGTCCATCCATATGACATCACAAGGTATACCCTTCTCTCGAAATGTTCTGGCAACCTGCAAATGGATATGTTAGAGAGAGAGAGAGAGAGAGAGAGAGAGAGAGAGAGAGAGAGAGAGAGAGTCTTAGCGAATCTTGGAACAGAGTTAAAGCAAATTTCAATGTCACAACAAAATTAACAGTAACAAATTTTACCTGCATCAGCATTGCAAACAGAAGAACCAACTCAATGCATCTCCCAACAACTAATGAAATCTTGAATATAACAGGTTGATTACCTTAAGAACTCTTGCATCTGAATCATAGCTCCAACGACATTGTTGATAGCCTAGAGACCATTTTGGAGGCATAAATACAGATCCTAACACAGACAGAAGATGAGAATAGATCAGTCGTAGGAGAACTACTGAAGAAGACAATGTAGAAGCTTATCATTCTAACCTGCCTCAAGCTAGAATATAAATACAACTTATTAAAACAAATTGATAGCAGCACAGTAATAAAGTAACCAGTGTTTCTTTTTTTCTCTGCAGCAAAATTTAAATCCCATCATGCAGAAATATTGTGCAATGTGAGTGGTTAAAAATATGGCTGGAAGAAGGATAAAAAAGAAATCACCAATTGCATGAGACAGGGATATCAGGACTGCTGTCGGCGAAGCAAAAGGACCAAAAGTAATGACTGGATACACAGCTGGAGATGTAAACTTTATTGTTGATTCCTTCCGCAGGTCAATCTAAGTGTTTGACCACCAAATTCAGTAATCTCAGTATAAAACTTCAGGCAGAGCAGATTGTATGAAAGATTAAGGAATGATCCAAAAAATAAAGAAGAAAATCAAATAGACCTCGCAACGTCGAGTTGTGTCAACAAGAACCCCATAGGCCTCTCCATTTGGAAGAACAGCTAGGACCCAAGGATGTGACTGGTACAAGGATGTAGTACCTGGACCATAACCCCAGGCGTCTGTGTTCCATGTAAATATCTGTGATGAAAAAGAGCTGGTTAATTCCTCAAACAATATCAAGGGTTCCCTTGGCTGATAAGACATAACAAGACTTACTCTCTTTCCAGTTCGCTCAAGCTGTCCGCTGACTTCACCTGTTCCGTACAAAGAAGTACCGGAAGGAAGCTAAATCAAGAGGGGAGGGGGGGAAACATCGTCATTCTATTAAGGAAACTCAAGATCGTGTATGCAAGATATGTGAAACAAAAAGAGGATCCATGGCAGATGCAACATAGTTTGAGGCTACTCTTACAAGTGGAGGCAGTGGAACAAACCTCAATGCAAACAATTTGTTGCCCATGCAGGCGTTCAAAAGTTGGAATATACTCAGGAACCTTGTGAATAGCAATTGCCGTGTCCCTCACTTTATGATCTACAAAAGAAAGACTCGGATATGCTGCATCCCTATCATTTCCAGAACAATCAAACCGGAAAACCCCCTCCTCAAGGATAGGTTCGAAAACCATATTTCCAGAAGTGGCCTCTGCAGTTACCTCCCCTCCATATTCAGCCATTTTAGCTCCAAACCTTTCAACGTTCAAAATTTTCTATACCTCTCCCTTCTGCATGCGAAAATTTGTATTAGGAACTTTCTCTTGTGTCAATTTCCTGTTATTGAAATTTCCAAACATCAGAAACTTAAATTTGATCCCATTTTTACGGAAAGAAACTCATGAAAATTATAAGCATCTCCAAGTACAACCACTCAGCAATCAATAGCTTTTGTACCAAGCGACAGTTTGATGTATTTTATGGGGCTCAAACCATTAGATGTGATTTTTGCACTACCACCAATCATGCGGTGTCAATTTCAATGGAATATAACCCTTGAGATTTATGAATAAAAGACCATCATTAATTATTTTTCCAGCTTGATAGGCCCCATTAAACAAGAGGAAGGTTTCAGTAAGCTTGATCCAAAACTGAATACATGACACCTTTGACAAGATGGTCCTACTATGAAGGGTCCATAGCTTAAACATTGTACCAATCAAATAATCCTAATCATTCAATGGGTTGCTCACAAATGGGAACCAAGGTGTTCATCGGATCAGATGACTAGGATCGTCCATTTGGTGCAAACTTTTGACTTTGGGTTGTCCAAGTATGACCATGGTTCAGATGTCATCAAAATGTGCCATCTGTGACCAAGTTTATAAAGCCGGACCATTAAACAGTAATGAGATGGGGAAAGTCTTAGTCTTAATGCTATCATCCAATTTCACTCCACAGTCCACACTCTATAGAGACGCTTGCCAGTGCTAAATAAACAAGAATGTACAAGTGGGGCCCACCATTCATAATCCACACTGTTGATCTCATGGACCCCTCGATCAATGGGCCGTGCCCCCCCCCAAAACTTCAAGATTGGAAGATCCTAACTACCCAATCTTTAGCCTTCACTCAATTGTTCTATTCTTTAATTCACCATTTATTCACAGAACACTGTTCAAAGATTCAGTGTCACCCCATTGATGAGATTTTCGTGAACTGTCACCAATGAGAAGGCCCATTAATCATACAATTCTTCCAAAACAAATTCTCGATATGAAAACAAAATACATGGAATTAAACCAATCGGATCGCTGTGAAAACTAAGAAAATTGAAAATTAAGATGATCAGAGGACAACAACTATCAAACAATTCTTACCATGAGAACAACAAAAGTATACGAAGATCACACATCAATTTTTTCATATTGGCAATGGAGATAGTCAGCAAAAAACCACAACGAATGATATATAAGAGAGGCACGGGTGGGCTCCACCGTGATGTCTATGTGAAATCCACTCTGACCATCAGATGCGTCAGAAACATTCATGATTCAGGTGGGCCACACAAGTGGAAACAGTGTGCAGGGGGACGCCCCAACATCCAAATTGTTTTACTTGGTGTAGCCCACATAGATCATAGATGGGCCTAATTTTGGGGCCCCAGGCATAACTTTTCATGAGGCAGGTTATGGCTGGAATGGATTTCATATATTCATCATGGTGGGCCCTGTAAAAATCAACAGTGGACATCCCTCTCCCAATCGTTTCCTTTTGTGTCACCCACCTGAATCATGGGTCAGCCTGATTTTTGGGCCCTGGACATAACGATGGATGACGCCACTGATGGTCGACGTGGATTGTACATAAACGCAACGGAGGACATCGTAAAAGATCAAGGGTAAGCATCCCCTCCCAACTGTTTCTCTTGGTGTGGCCCACCTGAATCACGAATCTGCCTGGTTCTAGATCCCTTTGGCTAAATGTCCGACACACACCTGATGGTCGGAGTGGATTCTGGAAACACATCACGGTGGGGCCCATCCGAGCCGCTCCATTGTTCGCTCACACGGAAGAGCTCCGGTGGTCAGTAAGCCCTTTTCTTTCTACTTTTTGTACTGCAGAAGTACGACTTTACAATACATCATTGCCAAAAGCACAAAATCAGGGCGAAAAATGGTATTTCTATAAAAAAGGATGGGTGTCAATAGCAGATCACAAAATTACCAAAAAAATCTTAAACATGATGGAAAAAGAAGAAGAAGAAGAAGATTAAAGAGAAGAACCTGAAGAATCGAAGCTGATAAGATGGGAAGAGGATGGAATGCTTGAAGGAGCTGAGCTTCTTCTGCAGATTCAATGGCGATCTCGAAACCCTATAAATAAGAGGAGGAGATCTGTGGAGGAGACCGAGAGCACTGGTTGTTGATTCCATTGAAATTCTCTGTCCTTTTTATAAGCGCCAAAGCACAACAGAATTTTCAAATGTATTTATGACTTCTCACGTTTCTGCTGTGTAAGTGATGGCAGGAGACCTGTTGCATGCTTTCTCGATCTACTCACTGTGATTTTTGGGTTATTCATTCATCTCCAGTCGGTCAGCTATTTGGATGGTCTGGATTGCTACACGACTATTTGAGATGTAAATATGGGTTG
This sequence comes from Liriodendron chinense, assembly GCA_003013855.2. Classification (NCBI taxonomy): domain Eukaryota; kingdom Viridiplantae; phylum Streptophyta; class Magnoliopsida; order Magnoliales; family Magnoliaceae; genus Liriodendron; species Liriodendron chinense. The sequence goes on along the minus strand of PVNU02000637.1, from coordinate 2,280,770 downwards.
CACTGCCGCCTCAGTTCCAATCCACATCACATGATTTAGCGCAGACAGTTGTACATTAAGGGGGCGTTTTATTGGCTTATTTTTAAAATATAAGGTGGCATTTGAAATCTCAACAAATCAGGGTTTATTGGCTTATTTTTAAAAGAATAAGCTTCTAGACCTTTTGGTAAAAGTTGAATGAAGTGCTTTTTGTTTTAGAAAGTAACAAATAAGCTCTAATTTAATAAGGTAGGAAAAGATTACTTTTTAAGATGGAGAGATTTTAAACTAATTTTTGAACAAAGTTTACCTTAAACTTTTTCAAGTAATTCATATCTTACCTTTTTCTCTTCTCTTTACAATTTCTTCAAGCCCACGTGATGAACGACCCATAATGAAGGTGGGCCCCACATAATGAATGACCCATATCAAAGGTGGGCCTACATAATACACAGTCACATCAAAGGTGAGCCCAACATGATGGATAGCTTGCTTCAAAGTGTGGCCCTACATGATGAACGATCCACATCAAGCAAGCCCTACCTGATGATGGTTCACACCAAAGGTGGGACCCACATGATAGATGGTGGACATTGAATGTGGGACCACATGATGGAAGATTGACATTAAAGGTGGGCCCACATGATGAATGACCCATATTGAAGGTTGAGCCCCACATGATGGGCGATCCATAGCCAAGGTGGGACCTACATGATAGATGGTGGACATCAAATGTGGGTCCCACATGATGAACTATTCACATCAAGTGGGCCCCACATGATAGATGGTCCACAACAAATATGAGACCCACGTGATGAATGTTCCACATCAAAGGTAAGACCCACGTGATGGATGGTGGACATTGAATGTGAGACCACATAATGGAAGGCTGACATTAAAGGCGGGCCTACATGATGAATGACCCATATTAAAGGTTGGGCCCCACATGATGGACAGTCCACAACCAAGGTGGGACCTACATGATGGATGGTGGACATCAAGGTAGGTCCCACATGATGGACTATCCACATCAAGTGGGCCCACATGATAGTGGTCCACAACAAAGGTGGGACCCACATGATGGATAGTGGACATAAAAGATGGGCCCCTCATGATGAATGACTCATATTAAAGTGGGGCCCCCACATTTAGGTGAGCCCACATAATGAAAGGTTCACATCAAAGGTGGGCCCCACATGATAGATGACCCGTATCAAAGTGTGGCCCAACATGACGGAATATGCACATCAAGTGAGTCCCATTTGATGGACAGTCCACGTCAAAGGTAGGACCCATGTGATGGATGATAGTCATTGAAGGCGGGCCCACATGATGAACGGCACATAATGAAGGTGGGGCCCCACACAATGAATGGTCCACATCAAGGTGGGCCCACATAATGGACAAAGTAGGCTTCATATGATGGATGGCCCACATAAAAGTATGGCCCCTCATAATGGACAATTCACATCAAGTTGGCCCCACCTAATGGATGGTCCACATCCAAGGTCTCTCACGATGGATGACCCATATCCAAAGTGGGCCATATGATGGATGATCCATGTAGAAGGTGCACCCCACGTGATGAACAGTGGAAATCAAAAGTGGGCCCCACATGATAGACAATCCACTTCAAAGGTATGGCTCACATTATGGACACATCAAATGTGGAGTCCACATGATGGGTGATGGATAGTGGACATTGAGAGGCCCACATAAAGAACAATTAGGAATGGTGTCGGGGCCCACATGGTGGACTGTCCACCAAAACAACCATTTGGAATGGTCTTATATTAAAGTTGTTGTAATCTTTAAACATGACGTTAACTACCGTTGAAAAAAAAGCTTTTATTTGAAAGTTTTACCAAACATGCTTATTTTAAATAAGAGGTTTTTGTTTTTGTTTTTGTTTTTTTTTTTTTTTAGATTTTACCAAACAAGCTTATTTAAAAGAGTTAGAGCAAAAATGACTCATTGAATTAGCTTTTATTCAAAAAGCTCTTATTAAATTAGAGTAGAGATGCCAAACGAGCCCTAGCTTCTATGCTGTTTGGTAAAAGTCTAATTAAGTGCTTATTTGTTTAGGAAGTAGAAATAAGCTCCGAAAAGCTTCAAGAAATAAGTTGGGGAGGGTTTACTTCTTGAAATGGAGCTTAATTGGCTTAAGCTGTAAACATTTTGGACAAATTTGTACTTTCCAAGTAATTCCCATCTTACCTTCTTCTCTTCTCTTTACAATTTCTTCAAGAAAGGCCCACATGATGAACGACCATAGTGAAGGTGGGCCCCACATGATGAATGACCCTATATCAAAGGTGACACTACATAATGCACGGTCACATCAAAGGCGAGCCCCACATGATAGATGACCTGCTTCAAAGTGTGGCCCCGCATGATGAACGATCCACATCAAGCAAGGCCCTTCCTAATGATGGTCCACATCAAAGGTGGGACCCACACGGTGAATGGTGGACATTGAATGTGGGATCACATGATGGAAGATTGACATTAAAGGTAGGCACACATGATGAATGACCTATATTGAAGGTTGGGCCCCACATGAAGGGCGGTCCATAGCAAACTGTAGGACCTACATGATGGATAATGGACATCAAAGGTGGGACCCACATGATGGACTATCCACATCAAGTGGGCCTCACATGATAGATGGTCCATAACAAAGGTGAGACCCAGATGATCGATGTTCAACATTAAAGGTAGGACCCACGTGATGGATGGTGGATATTGAATGTGAGACCACATGATGGAAGGTTGACATTAAAGGTGGGCCTACATGATGAGTGACCCATATTAAAGGTTAGGGCCCACATGATGGACATGATGGACGGTCCATAGCCAAGGTGGGACCTACATGATGGATGGTGGACATCAAGGTGGGTCCAATTTGGACCTTTTTTTTTTTTTTTTTTGAAGAAAATGGTTGTGGAAGAGGCTTCCCGGCACGACTTGAGCCCAATCACTGTGCGGCCCACAGGGATGTTTTTGTTATATCCACTCCGTTCGTCCGTTTCTCCACTTCATTTAAGTATATGAGCCCAAACAAGAGGGAGATCCACAGCTCAAGTGGGGCACACCACAATAAACGGTGGGGATGAAAACGCCCACTGTGGAGCTGTTTTGGGGGCCAGGGGAAGTTTTGGATCAGCTGATGATTGTGTTTATTATTCATCCTTTTGAGAACACCTTCTGATACAGTTGGACGGCAGATAAACATAACGGTGACGCACGAAAGGTTCTAACCGCAAACATTTTTATTCCATTTTTTGGTATGTTGTGGCCTACTTGAGTTTTGAACCTTTCGTGCAGTCGCGGTTATGTTTATATAACTTTCACTAATGGCCTGTTTGATTTTGGGAGGCAAATTTGTAATGATAATTTCCCCAAATTTACTGCATCATTTCTAAACTATGATTTGGCCGCCCATTTAAAACTGAGGAGACGGAACAGTGTGCAAGTTACCTCATCATTGGCTAAGAATAGTGGGCTGCACTGATATGACATGCTGTTACATCGGTACAGGCCCACCTGCTCTCCACCAATGAGGTGACACGTAAAGGTCAGTCTCCTCAGTCTAGGGTTAGTGCACTCAAGCCGAAAAAAGGTCCACCACCAGGGACATGATTGATTTGGTGTTATTTGCGTCGGAAGTGATCTGTCGTTATTCATGCCCCAGATTTTTTTAGTAGGTGAAATCAGAACCGTTGATCAAGAAATGGAGGGTGATGGCATGGACTGCAATTTTAGTGATAGGTTGAGCCGTACACGTTTATTATAATTGGTGGGTTGAATCGTACACGTGAATAAAGCTCCTTTTATATTCATATATAGCAATGATTCTCCTCTGGAAGAAGAAAATCGCCTGCCATCATTGTCTCTCTTCGGACATGATATGTCGCGCGGGTAGAACACCAATATGGTAGTGTCATTCTCTACAACAGGCGTAGCACGGTGAAGAAGCAATCAAGACCGTTCAACTAGTTTTCTTGTGCTTTGGATAAAAAAAATAGTTCAAAATAAACATACATCGGACTATCCTAGCCCTCTGATAAGAGCTTTTAAGGAGGTGGACGACTCTTGCTCAACCCTTTTCACCTTTAGAATAAGAAATCATGCCCACATGTGACCTTCCTAATGGGCGCGAATTAGGTGTTATCCGGGGAACAGCTTAGTGGGTGTTACTCCTACCGTGTGGCCCACATGCATGATATTTTCTATATCCACTCCGTCCATCCTCTTCACCAGCGCATTTTAGGATGGCGTTTAAAAAATTAATTAGATCAAAATCTCAGGTCGACCATAACACAGTAAATAGTGTTGATTGAGTGCATCACCATTAAAAATTCCAAAGGGCCCATAGTAAGGTTTTCGTAATGCTTATTTTACATTCAACCCATTTATAATGTCAAAAAGATATGGATGAAGGTAAAATAATAATATAAGCTTGATCCAAAACTTTTGTGGTCCATAAATGTTTTTAATGGTTATTCATCACTTTTTCCAGTGGTATGGTTTACCTGACATTTGGATCTTATTGATATTTGGAATAATCCCCTAAAATGATAGGGGAAAACAGATGGACGGTGTGGATGTACAAACAATACATCACTGTAGGCTCCACACGGTTAGAGTAACACCCACTAAGCTGTTACCCCGGGTAACAGCTAATTCGCTCCCCTTTCTAATGTGATCGTTTCGCAGCAGGGGTGTCAATGGGCCGGGCTCGGCCTAAAGTTCAGAACTTTGAAAAGGCCCAGAACTGTTGCCCGGCTTGAAAGAATTCCAAATCCGGGCCGAGAATTAGTCCTGGCCCGGCCCATTGACAGATTTTTGCATGCGTTGCTACTCGGGATCACCATGGTCTGCCATCGCATGGGCCATGCAAAGATAGTAGGATAACCTGTACTTGTAGCGTCCATCCCAAGGGTGCTATCGTGAATGGCGATCCAAACACTTACGAATGATCTTTACCATTGCCTTTTTGAGTTGAATGTAAGCCATCAAAAATTTCCTTTCAGCGCTCTACATTTCTCTAGAAATGTTGGGTTTACGAGCCTCACAACAAAAGCAATCAAAGCAGGTTAGGAACACACCTCAATGACAATCATACAAGCAAATCAACACACATAAAAAGGAAATCCGATTTTACATGGAAAAACTCCTCATGGGTAAAAAATCACGGCACAAAGCGATACAAATCCATTATGATATCAGAAGTTACAAGAGATAGAAGAAACATAACCCGAATCACAGTCACAAGAGAAATCCTAAGCTAAACTGAGGAGGACAAACTCATCCCTTTCCTCATCCCATTCTTTTCTTTCAATCTTAGAACCTCTCAATCCCTTGGCTTATGGGTGGCAATCCTAATTCTGGATTACATCCCCTTAACCTTTAATAGGGAAAAATTGAAATTAGAAACCTCCTTGTATAAAACCGCACAAAAACCCAGTCCAAAAAGGAAACTGCCGGCCGAGGCCGGCCCAAAAGGTTCCAGCAAACCTGCTGTCTTGATCCAACATGACCGACCGGTTGGTGGTCTTCGTACTTTGAGATTTGAGGCGTCCTATCCCAACAAAAAACAGCAATGGTAAAATTCGTCCATTCAGTATAAATTTCTTACCGTATTCCATCATGGATAACACCAAAGAAATAGACGGTTCTGATCGTCCAATAAGCCTTTAGAGGATGTAAACGATAATCATATTACTGGCGGAGTATGCATGACATATACACGTGCACATAGCAATGTATCTGGATCCAAGACGTCCAAATCACGGGGAAGGATCAGATCATGGGCTCCATTTGAGCGGGTGATAGCCTAAAAATCCCACTGATCGAATGATCCTAATTCCCCATTCGCGACCATCAAATGGATGGTTAAAATCAATTAGGGGTAAGGATCATCTAATCGGTCTGATTTCAGGGTTTTGCCCCATAAGAGTGAGGCCCACATTTGAGTGTTAGGGAGAGCTATGATCATTAGCCAGAAGACATGCAATATCCTTGGGTCCTGAGTATGAACAAGAGGTCATGGTGCTTCTATCCAGATAGTTAAAGTGAGGGGCACAACGATCATCCATGCTACAAATATTCAAAGAGGGAACAATCCCAACTCATCCATGCCAAAGATTGAACGGCTAGATTCTCCGATGTGAGGTATTTTAGGAACATCGGTTATGAATGGTGGGACCACCATGAAACAAAAATAAGGATCATCAAGTCATGTATTTCCAACTCCAATTAATATAGTCGAGCCTATGGAAAAAGCGCATGTTTGGACCCAGGATCCAAGGGTAGCAACTGGCAGGTTGGCCTACCTGGCCTGGCTTTGGAATGGGCTTGGACCTATTAGCTTGGGATGTTGGATGGGACGCATGGCCCAGTAAATTTTCAGAACAGAAATGGTCACTCGTCGTTTTAGCCAGGCAAGGCCGGGCCCACTTATGTAAACATATTTCTACCCTACAGATATCATTTCAAATCATTAGTTAGGCTACACATGAATCTTGCATGTAAAAAGTCAGCTTTCATTTTTATTTAAATGTTTATTTCTTTATGCATGTGCGGCCCACCTGATCAACGATGAGTTAGGCACACTCACTTCAAAAATGGCGACTTGTCAATTTATGGGCCGGTGACCCGAAGATCAGGCCTGGGCCTAAGGTATCATCGGGTAACGTCACCAAGTTCTGCGAGCCTCACCATGATGTATGTATTGTATCCACACCGTCCATCCATTTGGAGAGATTTCGCATATATCATGGTGGGTTCCCACAGAACTCGGTGAGGTCACTTCAGTAGCCAGATAGCTACTGAAGCCTTCAGTAGCTAATCCGCGTCCATCTAACGTCTTGCTTTAATCTTCTACGTACGCCACCTGTGAAAGGCCAGTTCTAAAAAGGTAGTCAGTCTCTAAGCCCAGGTTCTGCAGGCTTTATGGGATCGTGGTATGGTGGAGTTGTAGAGGTATTTGCTGATCCAGAACACTGATCTTGTGGACCTCACTGTCCATGGTTTTAAGACTTGGTCGAGTCAGATTTGACTTAGATGAGTCGACTCAAATTCGGTGGGACCAGATCTAGTTTTTAACGCTCCGGTTCACCCCCTGTGGATATGCAACTCAACTGAGGGACGAGCAAGTCGATCCAAGCAGCCAACCCTTTCAACCATGGCTACTTTGTCACTTCCTTTCTTGATTAACCCGAACTATCGCTATTCACTTCACTTGTGCATCCAAACATAGCCTTAGGTAAGGTTTGCACAACTTTGGAGCTACAAATACCACAAGTTACCAGTAAAATGGATGGGCGTCACAAACACGGGAAACGAGAGAAAGAAGCACCGTAGATACATGCACATGCACCCAATGCAAAATCCATGAAAGTTACTAGTCCTAGGTGGGCATCATCGGATGCGCCCACATCCTGTTCTTTCAGTCAGCTCATTCACAGTTAATGTGGGGAAGGCTCAGGTCACTGGATGTGTGAGAACTATTACACAACCAACGGTTGATAACGCCCTATTATTGCTAGCTCTTTCCATATGTGGCCCATCACTAGAAGCTTCAGCTCCTGCTTGTTGCTGCCGGAGAAGAGGAGCATCATGTCATATAAATGGGAACCATCTCAGTTTCACCTGCATCACGAAGACCAATCATTAATAGAGCTGGGAGCCTGGGATTATAATTGTAGTAGTCAGCAAATAACCAAAATTACTAGTAATATATAGTAATTTGAAACCATGTTAAATCATGCCTAAACATCTAAAAGTTCCTACTAATTGTCAAATTGAGTTTTGGGATAGCCTAAAATTTGTTGGAACCCTCATCCAAGTGGGATTCACACGATGGATAGGTTGGATGCCTGAATCACATCTCGATGGGTCCTATAAACAATAGAGAAGGTTCCAATGGGTGGGCATCCACTCTCAACTGTTGTCTATGTTGTGGCCCACCCAATTCATGGATTGGCTGATGTTGTGGATGTCCAACACACATTGTAATGGGGACAATAGAGCTCGATTTCATGAGAAGCTCCCAGTTGATAGCTGAGGATGCTCCATATGCTCACCTTCCTGTTGCATGTCCTCCTTCTGCAAGAGTTGCCTACATCAAGAAAACCAATCAGTTAGGGTTATCGTTAAGCCAGATGGTAGAAAACAAAAAATAACTACTTATGTTAGACACACACTCACCCTCATAAGCTCAGTTAATACCTGAGGATGCTCTCCATCTTTACTTAATTGTTTGTCCTACCTCTGTTGCTCTGTCTGCTCCACATAGACTAATTAATAGAACTCAGATTAATGGTAGGCGTCCGATCATCCTTGTTTCTTGTAGTGTGGTGTACCTAAGATTTGAATCTGCTTTATTTTTGAGCTAATATCATAAAATGAAATAGATGGATAAAATGAAATAGATGGACAGCACGGATATAAAACATATATATATCACAGCCGCCACAGAACCGCATCCATCTGTACCAAGAAGGGACGTGGATTGTCATCTGACGCTGCCAGTAGTGAGGTGGTTAATGGACGGTTCCCCATAGGCCTCACCAGTCACCAAGATGTATGTGTTTTATCCACGCCGCCCATCTATTTTTAGATTATTTTAACCCATGATCCTTAAAATGAGTCGAATCGAGATCTCAAATGGACCGTACCACTGGAAAACAACAGCAAATGAACGGCCGACTGTAATGTTTATTTTTCATCCAACCTGTTGATCCGGTCATGCAGTTCTGGATGAATGGAAAACACAAATATCAGCTTCATCCAAAACTTTCGTGGCCACCAGAAGTTTTTAATGGTGAGCGTTCATTCACCACTGTTTCCTGTGCTGTGGTCCACATAAGATATGGATCTGCCTTTTTTTTTCTCATACACTGAAATGATCTGAAAAATAGATGGACAGTGTGAATAAAACACATACATCATGGTGGGGCCCACAGCATTGTATAGTAGCTACTCGCCGCTGGCAGCCTAGTATGCAAGCGGCTTCCTGCCCTCAGAAGCTAGGTGGGGCCTATGTTAAGTTTATGAGAAATCCGCCCTGTCCATAGGTTTTTCCAGATCATGTTAGGACAGTGGGCCATTCCACAGGAAAACGTGAGGATTGTACGTTCACCGTTAAAACATTTGTGGGGCCAGGAGTTTTGGATCAGGCTAATATTTTTGTGTTTCAGTTCATCCCAGTAGGAGTGACCTTATGAACGGTTTGGATGGCTATAAACATCATGGTGGACCCCAGGGAGGTTTCAATGGTAGGCATTCCCCTACCCACTTTTTCCCAGCATGCAGCCCACCTGAGTTTGGATCTTCCATTTTTTTTGGGTTCATGAACTAACATGATCTGGAAAAACGGATGGACGGGTTGGATTTCTCACAAACATAATGGTGGGCCCACCTAGCTTCTAAGCGTAGGCCATGGGCATTCCCAAACATCACATGTTCACAGGGAGAGACTGAAATCTCTGGAATACGAACGAATCTCCACCACCCAACCTCTGTGGGCCACCAAAATGTTTGTGATGTTTGAGTGACATACAATCCGTGGATCAGCTGTGGCATCTCATGTTAGGACCTGGCTTCAATATTTTCAGCTAGAGCTGTACATCTAAGCTTTGCCCTGTTCAAGCTAGGCTCGACCAATGACCACCCTAGCTCCTGTTAGGCTCGGTTCAGCCTTTGCGTTGGACTGACATGATCGAGCTGGCTCAACCAAGCTTTCAGGCCAAACTTGAGCTCAACATTTTAAGCGAAGGGTTGAACTTGAAAATATGCATATAGAAGTTTCGTGTACTGAAAGACATAGCTATGAAAGATGTACCATTTACACAAAGTTACATGTATAGGTTGCCACACACACAGGGCGTGTTTGGCACAAGGGATGAAATGATATTACGTGGGATTAACATCATTTATTGCACAATGATTACATGTATGTTAATTCCATGGTATTTTCATATCCAATCCCATGTTTGGGATCATATACTTACCCTGGGAAAACCATTGGATTAAGCAAAATCCGTTTGGTGGACTATATAATTGCTATCAATGGACCAAATTCACAACAGATGTCCGTCACTTGAACATGCATATAACCATAGTGTCATGTATAAAGGACTTAGCTGGATGGACGGCATGGATAAAACACATGCATCAATGTAGGGCCCACGTGTGTGTGTGGGGGGGGGATTTTGAAATCCCACATGGGATCAAGTGCAATTCCATCCCACCCAATCCCAAGCCTCCCATCCTCCCCAAACATCATATGGAATTTGCATGGAACCAAATGCAATTACATTCCACCTAATCCCATCTAATACTATGCCCCAAACACCCCCATAGAGAGAGAGAGGCATTCACCATACTAAGTTGAGCTGCGAACAAGTTCAAGCTTCAAGCCAAACTGAATTGAGCTTGGGTCAGCTCATGTGCTACTCAGAATTCCGAACGAGCTAGGAAACTGCTCGACTTGGTTTGAACCTAGCCTTCGAATTGAGCTGGTTCCAGCCGAGCCGAGCTAGCTAACCAAGCCAGCTAGACTAGCGTTCAGTTCTATGCTCAAAGCCATCGGCCCACCGGTCATGAGTCATCCGGAGATAAAAAGTAAGCAGGCTCCTTCATAGGGCCTACCGCGTAGGTTATATCCCATCCAAGCCGGTCATTAGGTGACCTTGAACATCACGAGTCATCTGAAACTCAACTTGTATCAAAACTCAGGTGGCCACACTAAATTTAGAGGCTTCTTAGTTGTGATTTACATTATTTCAATGGTGTGGCCCACATGAGTCTTGGACCGAGCTTGTTTTTTCTTAAATACTTGAGAAAACAGGTAGTTCAACTGATGGACGGAGTGGATTATCAGGTGGAAAACAGTTAGCTCAACCGATGGGTGGAGTGGATGTCAGACGAAAAATGCAGCAGGTCACACAGCTTAGTTGTCGCACATTTTCCGTGTGATAGCTATGATGGAGGATACCGGTTATTGGAACACTATTTAGCTAGCCTGACTCCAGTGTTAGTTTTTAACCATTTAAAAAATGGTGGTCACTCTTCAGGCATGCACATGCCACACAAGCACAGAATCTTAACCGTCTAAATTTGTGAGCCAACTGCAGATTGGGCAATAAATGTAAAACTCTTCGCTGCCAAAGATTGCATGGCCAGGATCCCTCCAATAATGGAGATTTTTGTAACATCGCTTATGAATGGTAGGGCCACCATAGACAAAAAAAAATCAAGATCACCATGTCATATATTTCAAACTCCAACCATGGTTAACGTGCATGTTTCGACCCAGGATCCAAGGGTGGCATCTGCCGTGATGGTCCAACCGGCCTGGCTTTGGACCGGGCTTGACCTATTAGCTTGGTATATAGGATGGGGTTGGGGCTGGGGCGTATGGCCCAGTCAATTTTAAGGCTGGACATGGGCTCTAGTCATTTAGTACGGCTAGGCTGGCCCCACTTAAATGTAAATATATTCCTATCCTACAAATATCCGTTCCCATCATTGGCAAGGCAACACATGAATCTTGCACGTAAACCATCAGTTTTCATTTTTATTTTTTAAATGTTTATTTATTTATGCATGTGCCAAGGTGGCACACGTATCCGAGACCTCTAATGGCTATCTAATGAGCAGTGAGAGGGCAGTTGCTAAAATGATGGTTTCTAAACACGCAGGCTCTTTGGAACCGTGGAGTCGTAGAGGTGTTTGGTGATCCAGAGCACTGATCTTGTGGGCCTCACTGTCCATGGAAATTCCCAAAACGTTCCAGACTGGAAGATCCAGCTAAGAGATCCTCCCTTTTATTTTCATCGAATGCGGACCAAGTGCAAGATCGTCAATAGGGCCGCAAACTGGGCCCAAGCATCCCTGGTCTAGATCATGATTTAAAGACCTCGTCCCAGATCTAGTGATTCTAGTCCATGAGAAACGAAGCTAGTGCCCCGTGCATGACAGTGAATTTTAACTGATGAAAACTGGGCCACGGTTGCTCTGACTTGCACAAGGCGATTGTCTAAATAAGGGTGTGTTTGGATGCACTATGGAACTGAATTGCATAGCCAATGCAAGTGCAAATGACCCAGTTCTTATCTCCTCAGCATTTACATGCATCGAGACTATGGGCTCCAAATTGCAATTGCTTACAAGTTAGGGTTGGGAGGCATGACCGTAATTTGTTGGCTACTGCCATGGTTTTAAGACTTGGCTGAATCAGGTTCAACTTGGAATGAGTGGACTCGGACTCCGTGGGACCTGATCTGGTTTTTGACACTCCCAGTCGCTCTAGCCACGGGCAAGTCGGGCCAATTCAGCCCCGATTATGGCGAGTTGCAACTCAACTCGGGGCTGAACGAGTTGATCTGAGTCGTCGAGTCCTTCAACCATGGCTACTTCTCGCTGCAAATATGCAAGGTAACATCATTACTTTAGTCATTTCTCTCACGATTAATCTGAACTTTCGCAATTCAGTTGTGCATCCAAACACAGCCTTAGGTAAGGTTTGCACAGTTTTGGAGCTACGAGTACCACAAGATACCAGTAAAATGGATGGTCCACTCCCTTGCAAGATCCAACACCAACAAGAGAACGGAGCATCCCTCCATAGATCACATGCACCCATCTATTCACATGCACCTAATGCAAAATACAGAACTCAACAGTCCTAGGCGAGCATGGATGGATACCCACATCCTGTTCTTGCAGTCAGCTCATTCACAGTTAACATGGGAAGGCTGGAGGTCAGTGGATCCGAAGGAACACATACATCCAATGGTTCCTATCGCCCTATTACTGCTCTTTCCATATGCGGCCCGTCACTCGAAGCTTCAGCTCCTGCCTGTTGCTGCCAGAGAAGAAGAGCGCCATATTGCGGTGAATGACCAATCCATCGTGGCTATCTCGGACCTTCTTGTGACTGTCCCGGATGCTCCTTGGCACCCCCTGCCATGTTAGTTTTCGGCCGTTGCCCCCCACTTCAAGACTGTAACTGAAGTTCTTTGCTTCACTGTCGTCTCCCATGAATCTCAAGAATGCCATATAAACTGGAGCCATCCCCAATAGGAAGGCCTCGAAATGAAGGCAGAAGTGCTGCCCATAACAACTGAAAACCTGCACCGAAGTCATAAAGAAGAAAATCAACAAGGAATTACTACAGGAAATAGCAACAATCCCTAATTTCCTAGAGATGATGCATGAGTAGGGATGTCAGCCGGTTGGGGCTGGGCAGAGCAAAATCAAATTTTTTGAATGGGCCCAGTCCTACCAGTCCAAAATCTGAGCCCAAAACAACCTGGGTGCAGGCCTAAACAAGAGAATAGGGTAACTAAAACACATGCCAAATCAGGTTCGCTGGAAAAGTATGACAATAGTGGCTCCCACAAAATACCATGATCTTCATAAAGAAAACTAGGGGCCTGTTTGGATGCACCTTCAAAAGGAGGTTTTGATGCCGAACTCCATTTCGATGCACCTTCACAGCACTCCTTTGATCCCCCAATTGGTGAAAAAGACGCTAAAATACCCACTCACCAGAAAACAATCAGATTGATTTTCAACGACATTGCAGTCGTGCTTTTGTGGAAACTTCTTTTTTTGTGTGGAAGTTGCATGCAAATGGGACCTTTGTAATTGAACAGACTTGTCTCTGTTGACTTAAGGGGCCTACTTGTCCTAAAGGGGTCACATAGGCAGTAAACCCCAACAGAAAAATGGAGCAATAGTCAGACGGGTTTTATCCCAATTCCCAACACCCAAGTGAGCTGACAACAGGGTGGGTTGGCCCCTTTCTTACTGATGCATATAGCTTAGTAGGGTCGAAGACTACGAATTTCAAGCTTAAATACCTATGCTATATGGCCAACAAAGACTGCATCCTGAGAAACATGGTTTTGCAATAGCTTCATAAAAATGAATAACAAAAATCAATGGGGGGTTATTAACTTACGGTGAGCATCCATGTTGCATTTTCAACCTCCTGCGGGTTGGATTTGACGTAACGATGATTGAATGTGCACCCATCATGCATGTCCACCTTATGGTCATTTTTTAAGTGACCCACTAGTGTTGGAATATCGCCAGTGACCAGGCATTCGGAACCTGCATAAGGACAATTATAGGGCCTGAACTTGCACTGCTGCTCATGTTTCAATTTGCTGTAGTATGGAAATATGTCTGGGCATCCAAGGTTCTGATGTCTGCAGGGAAGTTCGAGGGATTCAGCCACTTTCTCAAGAGCCAAACATCTTATGTTACCCAGTTCATATCGACAAGTAGGGCAGTGATTATGTACTCTGAGTTTGCAATTAGAGCAGAGAGTGTGACCATTAGGACACTGCAAAAGGCAATGGTGAAGACAATTTTAATTTGCTAGCAAGAGAAACATTAATATTATTTTTAATGGAATGACATGAGCTTGTCATAAGAAAATATAATTCACTTTCCAGAGGGGTTTTTTTTTATTTTATTTTATTTTTATAAACCCCCCCACCCCCACACCACATGGGCACTCGATCCCTGGTCTCGATGTTGAAACAGAGACTGTCTACCACTGAGCCATGGAACCAGACCCTATACAAAGAGGTTAGGTAACAAGGTTTCTAGTGCATGGTTATCCCAATCCAAGAAGCCAAGCACAGATTTATACAGAAAAGCAATTTAGTAAAGAAAACATAATGATGGTCCATGCGACATAGAGATTAAGAACTGTGAATGAAGTTAGAAGGAGCGGAGTTCAACCTGGTGTATGGGAGGGTACATTGAGTTTGTACAGACAGGGCACTTAAGAAGCTCATGCACACCATTAATGGAAGATATGCCTCCTTTAATGCTAGGTGCAATAGCAGGCTTAGTTAGCTGGAAATTTTCCAATTCATCACTTGCAATGGATAACTCATAATCTGCAGCCTGAGAGTCAAGGACTTCCTTGCAAATGCTACTCCCTGGAGCCATGCTGACTTATTCACAAATCTCAGTTTCACACAGCCCAGACAAACAATGACCAATGCTATGTTATAACATTCCAACTCCTTCCTGCAGCTGCACCTATCTGATACATGCACCTCAGAAAGCTCTTACATGAAATAAAATACTTGATTAATGCCAATCCATTCATTGCTGTAGTGGTAAGAACATTGCAGCTGCTAAGCCTTGTGCCAATTCGCTAGGAGATGCACAGTTTCAGGATCCTGTTTGTCAAGCGCCTAAGAAAAAATAAATAAATAAGCAGATTTGAGTCCTCTATAATGAGCTAATTATAATTATTGGACTATAATTTTCTTACCAACCAAATTATGTAGTTGCATCAAAATCAAGAGCAAGCCTATTCAACTAAAACCATAACATTATTTGTACCGAAGCATTCATACTACAGAAAATTGTATAGTGAGAGACAAATTCATTCTCGTAGAATCCACATTGCTGGCAAAATAAATGTCATATGTGTATGAGCCAACAGATCAAGGTGTTCCATAACGGTAACGGTGGCCGTAACGGCTACCACCGTTACCATTACGATACGGGCCGTAACGGCCGTTATGGACCCCGTATCGGCCGATACGGCCCCTTTTTATTTTCTGAAGAAAACAGTTACATGACCGTTACGGGACCGTTACATGACTGTTACGGGACCGTTACGGGGCTGTAACGGTCCGTTACAGGGTTGTAACGGTCCTGTAACGGCCGTTACGGGGCCGTTACGGCCTATTTTTTCTGTAACGGCCGTTACGGCCGTTACGACCCCGTAACGCGTAACGGCCACCACCGTTTCCTTTACGTATCGGCCGATACGGCCGTATCGTAACCGTTTTGGGATACCTTGCAACAGATGGACTTCGAAAGGAAACTCATGAATGAAAACCAATATGTAGAACCACAAGGAACCAGAAATAAATGGTGCCTTGCATTTATAGGAAGGTAAACAAAGCATTATCACGGCTCCAGATGCTGGAAATTGACATCCTGAGATTATTGGCTGTAAAGGAGTGATAAGTCGTAAAAAGAATAGAGATTATAGCTTGTATGTGTGTTTGCATACAGGAAGAGGAAGCGAAGGTAAAATACATGAAAATTACTCTTGAATCAGATCAATAGTGATAAAGCTTGTGCAGATGAATGGCAAAAACACCAAGTTCTTTGACCCATTTTAGAAATATATAAATCATTCCACGAAACAAGCAATCATGTCATAAGCAGAAACACAACAGGAACTAAATGCAAACATATTATATTTATTTGTTGATAGATAGTCTTTAGAAAATCACATCCATATAAGATACTCTGCTTTTGATATCGCTGTTGTCTTGCATAAACTTGTATAAATTTAGCTCAGGCACTCTTCTCACGCCAAAATGGAAATTAATAATCACCATTTCCGAAACTTAAATAAAAAAAGACGAGACATGCATCACTGCCATACAATTCCAATCCCAGTTCATGAATTAAAGGAAACTATTCAAATTTCACACTTACATTAGGAATAACTCACAAAAATTCAACTGATTAGAGGCTTTTTAGAAACCATATATGTATTAAACCTATCCAGACTTCAATGAAGACTGTTATAATGACTGTAAAGTTTGAATGCAGACA
The DNA here is from genome assembly GCA_003013855.2 of Liriodendron chinense. Lineage (NCBI taxonomy): Eukaryota > Viridiplantae > Streptophyta > Magnoliopsida > Magnoliales > Magnoliaceae > Liriodendron > Liriodendron chinense. The sequence goes on along the minus strand of PVNU02000637.1, from coordinate 2,264,171 downwards.
CCAATAGGCAGATCCTCAAAATTTTCATCTATGAAAAAGAAGAAGAGATTCAAGTAACTAAAAGCTAAGCATACTGCCAATTTTCCATCTGCAAAAATCCAATAAAACAAAGCCTCAACAGCCAGAGACTGTGAATTCGTTCACTCAAGACTCGAAATCTAGTTCATGACTTCACTCCATGAAACCTAGCCCTCCATATTTCAGTTTGGAGAAAGGAAAAAACTACAAGGACTAAAATGAAACATATCCAACAAAAATCAAAAGATGTTATCGATCATGTGCACCATGTACAGCACACCTTACCATGTGCATTCCACAAGAACAATAGGTGGGCACACGGTAACACAGGCTGTTGTTATGGTGGGCCTTGGTATTGGTTAGGCATGACCCAAAAATCATACAAATTATTCAATCCTAATCATCCAATTGGACTTTCTGCCATCGACATTGGACAATTGAACATGATCTCTTTATTAAAATCAGATGGTTAAAGATCACCACGCCAGAAATATTTTTTTGGTATGGACCATCAATGGTGTATGCCTTCAAATTGAAGGCCGGATCACCGTTCCAATGATGTCAAGCCCACTGATTTTGCTGGATAAGCAGTCCATACGACGTGCGCTCAGCTTAGATTTCTCGGATTCAAAAATGCAAATTCAAAAAAAAAAAAAAAAAAAGCCAGAAAAAAGATTACTTATAGAAAAGCTGATTCACTGAAAATTTTCAGACGCGCATTTCATCTTATAATTCATTCTCTAAACCGTAGTTTCTTCAAAACAAGACACAAAACCAAGCAAAGAAAAACCCAAAAATCCTTACATTCTATAAATTGGACATGAGATTTCATTGTCTGGGCTTCGAAAACCAGGTCCAAGCACCTTCAAATGGGAAGAGGTATGAGGAAAACGAGGGCCTAGAAATCAAACCCTAGGCAGAACTGGAATCTGCGTCTGCCAGCAGCTTCCAAACGCTCGACAAAAGAAAGCGACAGAAGAATCAAAGTTAGAGAAGAAATGATAAGAAGATGCATCACCTCGGAAAAAGGCCGGTAAGATAATCCAAAAACCCTACTTTTCCTTCGACCATGATCGCGCATCTGAAGCTTACTCGCTTTTTCAAGGGTTTATAGAAAAAGCGCCCTCTCACTTTCTCTCGCTCTGCCAGAAGGGAGAAAATTATAAAATTTAAAATAAAAGAATTAATAACAATTTTAATGAGAAAAACTTTAATACTCTGGAGGAGTGTGGTGGACGATACGCAGTCACTTAGAAATTGTATAGGCTGAATACAATTAAGCTAATCAAACTGTTCAAATTATAGTACTAATTAGATGTATCATATCCCAAAATAGGCTATTTTCAATTGGGATTGGTGGATATTTTTGGACGGATAAAAATGAAAAAGATCGGACGGTCCTATTTACACAAACAAGTGTCCATGAATCAAGGTGTAGGACTATTCAAACCATCTAATTCTAAATCTTGACTTAGAAACCATGGTTTCTACAGTTTAGTCGGTTTAAATTAAGTTAATATATGCCACGTGTACTATTATGAGGGCCGTGAATCAAGGGTCATGGCCTGAGGGGCGCGGATTTCCTGCGCAAGGCTTTTGCAGGAAGTTCCTGCGCTGGGAACCAAGGTAGGGCCCACAGTGATGTTTTTTATAAATCCACCCCGTCCATCCGTTTTGGGAGCTCATTTTAGAACATGAAAACAAAAATGAACCGGATCGACTCAAGTGGGCCTCACACATACCCAGCTAACATGTTTATCCGGCCCGAAAAAGTGTTGCACGTGTCCAATACATGGCCCTCGAATTTCAGCCCAAACATACTCGAAATCAGATTGCGTAATGGGTTACTCAGTACGCTCTTATCGTACTAAGTAAACTCTGTCCGGCCCACCGTGGATGTATATGGTTTATCCACGCCGTCCATCCATTTTTCCAGAGCATTTTAGCCGTTGATCCAAAAATTGAAGCATATCCAAATCTCGAATGGACCATACCACAGCAAACAGTGGGAATGATGATTTCAACCGTTGAAACATTCCTAGGGCCCACAGTGATGTTTATTTATCATCCAACCTGTCGGAAGCGTTGCGTACTGAGTAACTCCGCACGCTAGCGTGCGGAGTAAACTCTGTAGGGCCCACAGTGATTTATGTATTTTATCCACTCCGTCCATCTATCTTAACAGAAAAGTTTAGGGATGGTGCTAAAAAAATGAAGCATATCAATATCTAAAGTAGACCACACACCAAGAAAAGTGTGAACTGAATGTGTACCATTGAAAAATTCTTAGAAGACACGAGTTTTGGATCAAGCTGATATTTGTGTTTTCCCTTCATCCATGTCCATGTGATCTTATGAACAGGTTGGATGATAAATAAACATCACTGTAGGGCCTGGGAAGGTTTCAACGGTGGAAATCATTATTCCCACTGTTTCCTGTGGCATGGTCCACTTGAGATTTGGATATACTTAAATTTTGGGGTCAACTACTAAAATGAGCTGGAAAAACATATGGACGGAATAGATAAAGCACATACATTCTAGGTGGGCCCAACTGAGTTTACTCCGCGCGATATAAGATAGATACAAAACTTCTATGGCTCCGAAGATGTTTTCAATGGTATACATTCAATTCCACGGTATGGTCCACTTGAGCTTTGTATATGCTTCATTTTTCGGCTTAAGCCCTAAAATTATCTGGTAAATTGTACGGACGGAGTGGATAAAATACATAAATCACAGTGGACCCCACAGCGTTTAAGCGTACGCAATCCGCTTCCAACATACTCAGGCTGGGTGGGCCCGAAGGATACAAATGTATTTACGCAGGGATACATAAATCACAGTGGACCCCACAGAGTTTAAGCGTACTCAGTACGCAATCCGCTTCCAAATTAGCATGCTTTGTATTTACGCAGCTGCCCACCAAGTAATTTGGTGGTCCTTTGGACTACCCAAGCAGATCCTATGATACTCAGGCCACGGCTCAGTTTCAGTATGGCGTATGGTGTATGGGCCCACACCTTTTTAAGTTTGATACGGACGCGGATTAGCTACTGACATGTTGAGTAGCTATCCGGCTACTGAAGTGACGTCACCAACTTCTGTGGGGCCCACCATGATGTACGTGTTATATCCACACCGTCCATTCATTTGGAGAGATAATTTTAGGGCATGAACTAAAGAATGAGACAGATCCAAAGCTCAAGTGGACCCCACCAAAGAAAACAGTGGGGACAGTGACACAACCGTTGAAACCTTCCTAGGGCCCACCATGATGTTCATTTGAGATCCAACCTGTTCAAAAGTTCACACAGACATTGAGGAAGGGAAAACACAAATATCAGCTTGATCGAAAACTTTTGTGTCCCCAAGGAGACTTTAATGGTAGGAGATCAAGCCCCACTGTTTTCTTTGGTGGGGTCCACTTGAGCTTTGGATCTGACTAATTCTTTATCTCATGTCCTAAAATAAACTCTCCAAATGGATGGACGGTGTGAATACAACACATACATCATGGTGGGCCCACAGAAGTTGGTGACGTCACTTCAGTAGCTAGATCGCTACTCAACCTGTCAGTAGCTAATCCGTGTCCGTTTGATACCGGATGCGACTTGCATGTAACGGGGGTTACATGAATCACCGTGACCCCAATATTTGTAGGGCCCGCTATGAAGTTATGTGTGAAATCCACTCCATCCATCCATTTCATCAGCTCGTTTTTAGAATGAACGACCAAACATGAGTGAGATGTAAAACTCAGGTGGGCCATACGATAGGAGTAGGATTGAAACGCTGACGCTTGCTAAGACCACCGTGGTATTCATAGACCCATGCAACAAGGTTATGCCCAGGTTTCAATGGTGCCCGCTCGATCTCTACTGCTTTTGTGATGCGGCCCACTTCAATGGTGCCCAGGATTCCAGTAGCCTCGTCATTTGGTCCACAGGGTGCCAGATGATCAAATAAACACAGCCTTCTGGAGTGTGGCTCGGAATGGAAGTTAAATAACAATTGATTGACGGTCGACAACACAGCACGGAAAATTGATGGTCAGGATTGACTTATTGTAACTATGCACCATCCCACATTGCCCATCGGATGAACGGTCCCAGTCCATCTCCCCCTGTACCGTGAATGTCGTGACTGTTGTGTTGCGTTTAGTTCCCCAAAGTAGGCCCCTTTGGTTTATGTGATTCGGGCCCAACAGCTGTCCATTGAATGGTTATGGACCGCATTTCAGTAATCTAAACCGTTCACTTGGTGCTGTCCATTGTTTTTTTGGGCCATGCTCTAGAATCTTTCCACCAGATAGGTGTGCAATCATCGTCTCAATAAAGAAGATCGGCCAAAAAATCTCCAACAGATGGTTCAATAACTGGAAAATCAAGAAGGTACTGGGGAAGAACGTGGGCCCAAATGTACAGTTCTGATTTGTGCGAAAAATGCTATCGAGCTCGGCTGAGGTTTTGGGTACCTACCGATTCAGATGTCTCGCAGACTAGATTTTTCTATTTTACCTCCCATGTTTTTTAAGTTTTGACTACGACAATCAGCGTCTACTCCGGACAGAATTATTGGAGTCCTCCATCGTACGCACTCCGCGTGATACGCGTGCCTTGTTTTTTGTGCTATCTTTTTGCACTGCGATTTTAGTGCTCATCTCGAATTGCAGCGAAGAGTCTGCACACCGCGCATGGGGCGTATCATAGCATGGAGCGTGACTTTCTACATTGGGAAATAAAGAGGAGGTTTTGTCTTCGGCGCGCTGGACCAGGAAATGGGGTGACTCGCCACATGCCTAATCTGTCGAATAGTGGGCCTATATGAGGATGTGTTATATTTAAAAGTACACCATCCTGTGCCATAAAAAATGAGGGAGCGGATTGCGTCTGACCCCGGGGACCGCACAAGATGTCCGTGACAAATCCACTCCATCCATCTGTTTTGAAAGACTATAGTAGGATAGGATTCTAGATATCAGACAGATCCAAAACTCAGATGGGCCACACCAACAAAACAGTGGGAACAACAATGTCCACCTTTGAAAACTTAGTGGAGCTGAACATAATATTTATATTTCATCAACTATTCATACAGCTCAGATAAACTGTGAGAACAAATATCACCCTTTCACAAAACTCTTGTCACCTACTAGCGTTTAATCCCGACTGTTTCATTTGGTATTTGGCCGGGCCACATGAGTTTTGAATCCACCTGATTTGTAGGATCCTATAATATTGTGGTCTTTAAAAACAGATGGACAAAGTGGATTTGTCATAAGCATCTCTATAGGCTCTGCTCAAATTAGATATATCTTTCTCAGGTCACAAGCAATCCTTCCCCAAGCGGCTTCGATACTACCCACTTCCGAGCTTTCTTTCTTTTTCTTTTTTTTTCTTATTTTAATATTTCTTTTTGAGTTAGTCATGCACAACGCACCCACCCTGTTAGATGCAACGCACCCACCCAGTCATTCACACGATGACCCCATCCGCTGGTGCGGTTAGCGGGTTTTGAACCCAAGACTAGCGGTTGAAACGCCTAAGTGTCTACCAGCTGAGCTAGCGGGCTATCCCTCCTTCCGACCTCAGGACAGGCTGGGACTCTGATGTAGGACGGGTCGCTGACTATTTCATGGGCCAGATGGACCAAAAGAAGATCGGACGGGGCCGAAAGTGATCCGGACCGTCAGGACCGTGAATCGGTCGTATCTCACAATCCGGAATGAGTTACGGGACGTATAATATATCAATTTGGGGTAGCTCGAGCTACTTTAGCCAACCAACCCAGCTACGCCGGGTTGCCCAATCCGGAATCGCGAGAATCGACCGTATCGACGGTCATTAGGCTAGTTTATTTTCGTTTTTACTATTTATAGTAAGTTTTAATTCGATCATAACTTTGCATCCGTATGGTTTTAGAGTTAGTGCCCAACATGAAAAGGGCTTAGAATATTTCGTAGAACAGCGTGGTTGAGGCCGTTTGAAAACTTTCTATTTTTGGCCGAAAACCAAGAGTTCTAGTAGGATTGAACGACTTCTATAAATAGTAAGTTTACTATTTATAGTAAGTTGCGTTTTCTAGGAGTTTTAGTTAGAGTTGGATTTTGATACTTTACCTAGGGTTTAGTTTCCTATTTATATGCATTGTAATTCCGTTATTATTCATTCAATTATCAATAAATCAATTATTCGGAATTTATTTCTTCTTTTTTCTTTTATTTCTTCTCGTGGTTTCGAGAAACTATCGGTTAGGGAAACGGTGATCGACCTACCACGTCCTCCCTGCGTCATTGGTATCAGAGAGAGGTTTCTTCCTCAGGACGATGGCCTCTAATGAAGGGTTGGATTCTCATCCTAAGGACGGTGCTCCAAGGGACTATCTAACGGCGACAGCCTTCGAGGCAGCATTCGAAGCAGCACGACGGGAGAACCGGTTGATCCTGCAAGGTATACAGGCGACCCTCGACCAGATTGCAGCATCGCTAGCTCCTCTTCGAGCCCAAGGCGACCAACAACCACCAACAGTTGTTATACGGGACAATCCTGTTGTCCGTAGAACACCCCAGGTGGATAACCGTAGGGTTACGCCAGACGATTCAGAACCAAGCGATGACGAGGTCGAAGACATGTTCGTACGACGACCGGCGCTAGGGAATGAGCGTGTGGAACGAGCAGAACGAGATTATCGGGGCAAAGCTGATCTTCCCAGCTTTAATGGCCTACTTCGAATAGAGGAGTTCCTCGACTGGCTGGCAGAGGTCGAGCGATACTTCGACTATATGGACGTACCGGACGACAAGAAGGTAAAACTAGTTGCATATAAGTTTAAATCCGGTGCTTCAGCATGGTGGGAAAACCTACAGGTTTCCCGCACCCGTCAGAATAAGACACCCATCCGAACATGGCCTCGGATGAGACAGCTTCTTAGAGCTCGATTCCTCCCTAACGACTATGAACAAATTTTGTTCCAACAATACCAAAATTGTCGTCAGGGAAATAGAACCGTAGCCGAATATCTTGAAGAATTCCAACGATTGGCTACACGGAATAATTTATCGGAATCAGAGGCACAACAAGTATCACGATTCATTGGTGGGTTGCGATTTGCAATCCAGGATCGAGTCCAGATGCATCCCGTTTGGACGTTGAGTGAGGCGAACCAATTGGCCACTCGAGCAGAAACACAGTTGTCACGGCCCCCTGCTCGACCCTATCCAGCAACACGAAATCCCAACACCGGACCCACTCAAGATACAACGTTGGCCAAAGGCAAGGAACCTATAGGAGGGCGTCCTCAACCTCCTACGGTCACGAACCGGGACTGGGGAAGCGGTTCCTCAAGACCTCAACGTACAGCTCCCACTACAGCGGGTTCCAGCAGGATCCCCAATCCATATGGTCGGCCAAGACCAGACCATTGTCTCCGTTGTGGCCAACCAGGTCACTGGTCGAACGCTTGCCCTCAACGCCCTGCAGCACACTTAACTACGAATGAAGGCGGCGTGGAAGGTGAGCCAACAGAAGATAATCCTGAATTGGAACAGGCCGAAGAGGGGGACACAGAAGATGTCGATTGGCTGACTGAAGATCATGGGGAATCGCTAGTAGTAAGACGACTACTTTACGCCCCCAGGAAGGAAGTGCACCCACAACGACATAATATTTTTCGCACAAAGTGCACCGTGCAGGGCAAAGTCTGTGACGTGATCATAGACAGTGGGAGTAGCGAAAATATTGTCTCGAGAATTATGGTGGATAAGTTACATCTGCCTATGACGAAGCACCCTACCCCTTACTCTATTGGCTGGATCAAGAAGGTGAACGAAACCAAGGTAACTCATCAATGCATTATTTCGTTTTCCATTGGTAAAAGCTATAAGGACGAGGTCCTCTGTGATGTGGTTGACATGGAAGCCTGCCACATGTTACTTGGGCGGCCATGGCAATCGGATCGAGATGTGACCCACAGTGGACGGGAAAACATATACATGTTCACCAAGGATGGTCGAAAAATTGTTTTGGCCCCTATGACACCAGACAAACACCCTGAAGCTTCTAAAGTGGAGGGGAACTCTCTCCTTACCATTCGCGAGTTTGTTAAGGAATCAAAGGAAACGGGCGAGATTTATGCGGTTATGGTAAAAGGCGAGGAGCCAGGATCCTCTAATATTCCTCAACGCCTTAAACCGCTGCTAGAAGAATTTCGAAGTACTTGGCCTGCAGAGTTACCAGATGAGTTGCCTCCCATGCGAGACATACAACATCACATCGACCTTATCCCAGGGTCCAGTCTACCCAACCGACCGCACTATCGGATGAGTCCAAAAGAGTGTGAAATTCTACAGGGACAGGTGGAGGAACTGATCCTTAAGGGTCTTATTAAAGAGAGCATGAGCCCGTGTGCCGTTCCGGCACTCCTTACCCCAAAGAAGGACGGAACATGGCGTATGTGCATCGATAGCCGCGCGATCAATAAAATAACAGTTAAATATCGATTTCCAATACCGCGGTTGGATGACATGCTGGACATGCTCGAGGGCTCCAAGGTGTTCTCGAAACTGGACTTACGGAGTGGATACCATCAAATCCGTATTAGGCCAGGTGACGAGTGGAAAACGGCCTTCAAGACCAAGGAAGGGCTATATGAGTGGCTGGTTATGCCCTTCGGTTTGACCAACGCACCAAGCACCTTCATGCGTTTAATGAACCAAGTGTTGAAGCCGTTCATTGGCCGTTTCGTTGTCGTTTACTTTGACGACATTCTAATATACAGTCAGGATGAAACGGAGCACATGACCCACATCAGAAAAGTGCTACAAGTGTTGGCCGACAACAAGCTATACTTAAATCTGAAAAAGTGTAGCTTCTTAACTGATCAATTATTGTTTCTGGGGTTCATCGTGTCGTCCACGGGTATCCGAGTGGACGAAGAAAAGGTACGAGCTATTCGGGATTGGCCGACTCCGACAAACATTCATGAGGTACGAAGTTTTCATGGGTTGGCGACCTTCTATCGTCGATTTGTGCGGAACTTCAGCAGTATCGTCGCGCCGATTACCGACTGTATGAAGAAGGGTCCGTTTCAATGGACCGAAGGGGCTGAGAAGAGCTTTGCAGAAATTAAACATCGGTTGTCCACTACCCCGGTTCTGGTACTCCCTAATTTCGACAAGCTATTTGAGGTAGAATGCGACGCATCTATTGTCGGCATTGGGGGAGTCCTTTCTCAGGAGGGCAGGCCGGTTGCCTTTTACAGTGAGAAACTCAGCGACGCACGACAGAAGTGGTCGACTTATGAACTTGAATTATATGCGGTGGTTCAAGCACTGCGCCATTGGCGCCATTATCTTATTCAAAGGGAATTTATACTGTACACTGATCATCAGGCCTTAAAATTTATCAATACTCAGACTAACGTGAATCGTATGCATGCTAGATGGATTTCATTTTTACAGGAATTCACGTTCGTTCTGAAACACAAATCAGGGCAGCAGAACAAGGTGGCGGATGCACTAAGCCGACGTGCATCCCTTCTTATTACAGTGAGCAGTGAGGTGATCGGGTTCGACTGCCTCAAGGAACTTTATGCCGACGACGAGGATTTTGCAGATGCATGGAAAAAGTGCCAAGAGGGTCACCCGAGTGATCTCCTAATTCAAGATGGTTTCCTCTTCAAAGGAAATCGACTTTGCATTCCGCAGAGTTCGTTACGGGACAAGATTATTATCGAGCTGCATGGCGGTGGCCTCGGCGGTCATCTAGGACGAGATAAGACTCGAGCGATGGTGGAAGAGCGGTATTACTGGCCGCAACTTGCTCGTGATGTTGGCAGGGCGGTACAACGATGTCATATTTGTCAAACCGCTAAGGGACAATCTCAAAATACAGGTCTTTACACGCCATTACCCGTGCCAGATGCCCCTTGGGAGGATTTATCTATGGATTTTATATTAGGGCTCCCACGAACACAACGCGGCATGGACTCAGTGTTCGTGGTGGTAGACCGATTCTCCAAGATGGCACACTTCATTCCGTGCAAGAAGACCTTTGATGCGATACATGTTGCGAACCTTTTCTTCAGAGAGGTTGTGCGACTACATGGTATTCCTAAGACGATCACTTCAGACCGGGACACAAAGTTCGTTAGCCACTTTTGGCGAGCCTTGTGGAATCGGTTCGGTACACGACTTCACTTCAGCAGTGCTTATCATCCACAAACAGATGGACAGACTGAGGTCGTCAACCGCACATTGGGAAATCTCATCCGTTGCCTTTCAGGTGACAAACCGAAGCAGTGGGACATGGCCCTGGCTCAAGCAGAGTTTGCATTCAACAACATGGTAAACCGATCGACAGGCAAGTCTCCATTCCAGATTGTTTATGGGTGCGTGCCTCGTCACACACTCGATTTAGTTCCCCTGCCCAAGCTTCCGGGCATGAGCGTTACAGCTGAACATATGGCAGACCGAATCATGGACATACATGCAGACGTGCGCAACAAATTACAGGCTTCGAACGAGAAGTACAAAGAAGCGGCCGACAAGCATCGGCGCGCCAAAGTGTTCGAAATAGGTGATCAGGTGATGGTCCACCTACGTAAAGAGCGATTTCCTACCGGGACCTACAACAAGTTGAAACACAAGAAGATTGGACCGGTACCGATCATTCGCAAGATCAATGACAATGCCTACGTTGTTGATCTTCCAGATGACATGGAGATTTCAAGGACTTTCAACGTGGCAGATCTGTACGAATATCATGAACCAAAGCTGGACGAGAACTCGGGGTCGAGTTCTTTCGAAGTGGAGGAGACTGATGTAGGACGGGTCGCTGACTATTTCATGGGCCAGATGGACCAAAAGAAGATCGGACGGGGCCGAAAGTGATCCGGACCGTCAGGACCGTGAATCGAGTTCTGCGGAATGCAAAGTCGATTTCCTTTGAAGAGGAAACCATCTTGAATTAGGAGATCACTCGGGTGACCCTCTTGGCACTTTTTCCATGCATCTGCAAAATCCTCGTCGTCGGCATAAAGTTCCTTGAGGCAGTCGAACCCGATCACCTCACTGCTCACTGTAATAAGAAGGGATGCACGTCGGCTTAGTGCATCCGCCACCTTGTTCTGCTGCCCTGATTTGTGTTTCAGAACGAACGTGAATTCCTGTAAAAATGAAATCCATCTAGCATGCATACGATTCACGTTAGTCTGAGTATTGATAAATTTTAAGGCCTGATGATCAGTGTACAGTATAAATTCCCTTTGAATAAGATAATGGCGCCAATGGCGCAGTGCTTGAACCACCGCATATAATTCAAGTTCATAAGTCGACCACTTCTGTCGTGCGTCGCTGAGTTTCTCACTGTAAAAGGCAACCGGCCTGCCCTCCTGAGAAAGGACTCCCCCAATGCCGACAATAGATGCGTCGCATTCTACCTCAAATAGCTTGTCGAAATTAGGGAGTACCAGAACCGGGGTAGTGGACAACCGATGTTTAATTTCTGCAAAGCTCTTCTCAGCCCCTTCGGTCCATTGAAACGGACCCTTCTTCATACAGTCGGTAATCGGCGCGACGATACTGCTGAAGTTCCGCACAAATCGACGATAGAAGGTCGCCAACCCATGAAAACTTCGTACCTCATGAATGTTTGTCGGAGTCGGCCAATCCCGAATAGCTCGTACCTTTTCTTCGTCCACTCGGATACCCGTGGACGACACGATGAACCCCAGAAACAATAATTGATCAGTTAAGAAGCTACACTTTTTCAGATTTAAGTATAGCTTGTTGTCGGCCAACACTTGTAGCACTTTTCTGATGTGGGTCATGTGCTCCGTTTCATCCTGACTGTATATTAGAATGTCGTCAAAGTAAACGACAACGAAACGGCCAATGAACGGCTTCAACACTTGGTTCATTAAACGCATGAAGGTGCTTGGTGCGTTGGTCAAACCGAAGGGCATAACCAGCCACTCATATAGCCCTTCCTTGGTCTTGAAGGCCGTTTTCCACTCGTCACCTGGCCTAATACGGATTTGATGGTATCCACTCCGTAAGTCCAGTTTCGAGAACACCTTGGAGCCCTCGAGCATGTCCAGCATGTCATCCAACCGCGGTATTGGAAATCGATATTTAACTGTTATTTTATTGATCGCGCGGCTATCGATGCACATACGCCATGTTCCGTCCTTCTTTGGGGTAAGGAGTGCCGGAACGGCACACGGGCTCATGCTCTCTTTAATAAGACCCTTAAGGATCAGTTCCTCCACCTGTCCCTGTAGAATTTCACACTCTTTTGGACTCATCCGATAGTGCGGTCGGTTGGGTAGACTGGACCCTGGGATAAGGTCGATGTGATGTTGTATGTCTCGCATGGGAGGCAACTCATCTGGTAACTCTGCAGGCCAAGTACTTCGAAATTCTTCTAGCAGCGGTTTAAGGCGTTGAGGAATATTAGAGGATCCTGGCTCCTCGCCTTTTACCATAACCGCATAAATCTCGCCCGTTTCCTTTGATTCCTTAACAAACTCGCGAATGGTAAGGAGAGAGTTCCCCTCCACTTTAGAAGCTTCAGGGTGTTTGTCTGGTGTCATAGGGGCCAAAACAATTTTTCGACCATCCTTGGTGAACATGTATATGTTTTCCCGTCCACTGTGGGTCACATCTCGATCCGATTGCCATGGCCGCCCAAGTAACATGTGGCAGGCTTCCATGTCAACCACATCACAGAGGACCTCGTCCTTATAGCTTTTACCAATGGAAAACGAAATAATGCATTGATGAGTTACCTTGGTTTCGTTCACCTTCTTGATCCAGCCAATAGAGTAAGGGGTAGGGTGCTTCGTCATAGGCAGATGTAACTTATCCACCATAATTCTCGAGACAATATTTTCGCTACTCCCACTGTCTATGATCACGTCACAGACTTTGCCCTGCACGGTGCACTTTGTGCGAAAAATATTATGTCGTTGTGGGTGCACTTCCTTCCTGGGGGCGTAAAGTAGTCGTCTTACTACTAGCGATTCCCCATGATCTTCAGTCAGCCAATCGACATCTTCTGTGTCCCCCTCTTCGGCCTGTTCCAATTCAGGATTATCTTCTGTTGGCTCACCTTCCACGCCGCCTTCATTCGTAGTTAAGTGTGCTGCAGGGCGTTGAGGGCAAGCGTTCGACCAGTGACCTGGTTGGCCACAACGGAGACAATGGTCTGGTCTTGGCCGACCATATGGATTGGGGATCCTGCTGGAACCCGCTGTAGTGGGAGCTGTACGTTGAGGTCTTGAGGAACCGCTTCCCCAGTCCCGGTTCGTGACCGTAGGAGGTTGAGGACGCCCTCCTATAGGTTCCTTGCCTTTGGCCAACGTTGTATCTTGAGTGGGTCCGGTGTTGGGATTTCGTGTTGCTGGATAGGGTCGAGCAGGGGGCCGTGACAACTGTGTTTCTGCTCGAGTGGCCAATTGGTTCGCCTCACTCAACGTCCAAACGGGATGCATCTGGACTCGATCCTGGATTGCAAATCGCAACCCACCAATGAATCGTGATACTTGTTGTGCCTCTGATTCCGATAAATTATTCCGTGTAGCCAATCGTTGGAATTCTTCAAGATATTCGGCTACGGTTCTATTTCCCTGACGACAATTTTGGTATTGTTGGAACAAAATTTGTTCATAGTCGTTAGGGAGGAATCGAGCTCTAAGAAGCTGTCTCATCCGAGGCCATGTTCGGATGGGTGTCTTATTCTGACGGGTGCGGGAAACCTGTAGGTTTTCCCACCATGCTGAAGCACCGGATTTAAACTTATATGCAACTAGTTTTACCTTCTTGTCGTCCGGTACGTCCATATAGTCGAAGTATCGCTCGACCTCTGCCAGCCAGTCGAGGAACTCCTCTATTCGAAGTAGGCCATTAAAGCTGGGAAGATCAGCTTTGCCCCGATAATCTCGTTCTGCTCGTTCCACACGCTCATTCCCTAGCGCCGGTCGTCGTACGAACATGTCTTCGACCTCGTCATCGCTTGGTTCTGAATCGTCTGGCGTAACCCTACGGTTATCCACCTGGGGTGTTCTACGGACAACAGGATTGTCCCGTATAACAACTGTTGGTGGTTGTTGGTCGCCTTGGGCTCGAAGAGGAGCTAGCGATGCTGCAATCTGGTCGAGGGTCGCCTGTATACCTTGCAGGATCAACCGGTTCTCCCGTCGTGCTGCTTCGAATGCTGCCTCGAAGGCTGTCGCCGTTAGATAGTCCCTTGGAGCACCGTCCTTAGGATGAGAATCCAACCCTTCATTAGAGGCCATCGTCCTGAGGAAGAAACCTCTCTCTGATACCAATGACGCAGGGAGGACGTGGTAGGTCGATCACCGTTTCCCTAACCGATAGTTTCTCGAAACCACGAGAAGAAATAAAAGAAAAAAGAAGAAATAAATTCCGAATAATTGATTTATTGATAATTGAATGAATAATAACGGAATTACAATGCATATAAATAGGAAACTAAACCCTAGGTAAAGTATCAAAATCCAACTCTAACTAAAACTCCTAGAAAACGCAACTTACTATAAATAGTAAACTTACTATTTATAGAAGTCGTTCAATCCTACTAGAACTCTTGGTTTTCGGCCAAAAATAGAAAGTTTTCAAACGGCCTCAACCACGCTGTTCTACGAAATATTCTAAGCCCTTTTCATGTTGGGCACTAACTCTAAAACCATACGGATGCAAAGTTATGATCGAATTAAAACTTACTATAAATAGTAAAAACGAAAATAAACTAGCCTAATGACCGTCGATACGGTCGATTCTCGCGATTCCGGATTGGGCAACCCGGCGTAGCTGGGTTGGTTGGCTAAAGTAGCTCGAGCTACCCCAAATTGATATATTATACGTCCCGTAACTCATTCCGGATTGTGAGATACGACCGTATCGACGGTCATTAGGCTAGTTTATTTTCGTTTTTACTATTTATAGTAAGTTTTAATTCGATCATAACTTTGCATCCGTATGGTTTTAGAGTTAGTGCCCAACATGAAAAGGGCTTAGAATATTTCGTAGAACAGCGTGGTTGAGGCCGTTTGAAAACTTTCTATTTTTGGCCGAAAACCAAGAGTTCTAGTAGGATTGAACGACTTCTATAAATAGTAAGTTTACTATTTATAGTAAGTTGCGTTTTCTAGGAGTTTTAGTTAGAGTTGGATTTTGATACTTTACCTAGGGTTTAGTTTCCTATTTATATGCATTGTAATTCCGTTATTATTCATTCAATTATCAATAAATCAATTATTCGGAATTTATTTCTTCTTTTTTCTTTTATTTCTTCTCGTGGTTTCGAGAAACTATCGGTTAGGGAAACGGTGATCGACCTACCACGTCCTCCCTGCGTCAGACTCTGAGGGGCCACCGTGACGTATGGCATTTATCTACACCGTCCATCCATTTTGGAATATCTCCAGCTGCGTAGGACGCTTGATACACATCACTTCAAAATGGTACACATGGCATGCGTTAACTCATGTCAAACCGGATATCTCAGTAGTTTAAAACTCAGAAGTTTGGTTTTAAAATACCAACTTCTGATTAGTGGACACTTGTCTGTTGAAATTAAACCATTGGATATTTATCATTTTTAACCGTCCAAGAAATGTCCAAACTGATAGTAAGATAACCAAATAGACATAAGTTATGATACGTACGTCATAACTTGTATACATGAATTGGACAGTGTAACATGAATTAAGCTGTATTCCACTTAAACAATTCCTAAGTAATTTTTAAGTGCCTGTGCATCATCCATCACCCTGCCAGAGTATCAAAGTTTTGTACTGCATAAAACGGTCTCCGTCATACATATGGGGTGTTATGATGATTGGAACTGATCGAGATTGGCGTGATTGGATCATTTGTTTGATCGAATGGTTAGAATCCTTACTTCGGGCTTACGCATGGTGGGGCCCACCCACTGACTGGTTTTCAAGACCTACAGAGTTTGGGCAACCCGTGAATGCGTCCTTACTTAAAGATGAGGGCCCACCATGAGTACACCCGGTCCCAAAGTCGAGGCGACCACTCCTCAACTCTTCTAACCATCCACCTTTTAGTACACGTGTGGCTGACCTGATGCGTAACTCGCCTGGGTCATGCCAGTTCACATGTCTAGTAAGCGGATTGGCTGGTGTCTCCTACACTAGGGACGTTGCTGGTGCGGGTACATGTCGTGTGCGGACTAGCATCTTAGTCCTTGAGCACCGTGACTATTAGAACTATCTAAAGAGGATTAAGGTTCTGTGGACCCCACAATGATGTATTTAGTATATCCACACTGTCCATCCATTTGGTCAGATCATTTTAGGATGTGATACCCAAAATGAGTCATATCCAAACCTCAAGTGGACCACACCACAAAAGGCAATGGGGACAATGATTCTCATCGTTAAAACATCCCTAGGGTCCACCATAATATTTATTTGCCATCCAAATTGTTCATAAAGTCAGGCGGACCTAGATGAAGGGTAAAAATAAATATCTATTGATACAGAACTTCTATGACCCCTAAAAAGTTTTCAATGGTAGAAGTTCACTCTCCACTGATTTCTGCAATGTGGTCCACTTGAACTTTGGAACCACCGCATTTTTGGTATAAAGCCTTAAACGATCTCGGAAAATGAACATACGGTTGTATGTATATAATATATACATCTTTGTGGGGCCCACAGAACTTGCTGAGGTCAATACACCAGCCAAGATAGTGTTGTGTTACTGTGTAGTACACCACGCAATCCGCTTCCAGCTGAAAATGACCCTATCTTGCACACGTGTGCCGTCAGCCTAAAAAAATGTACGTTGAAACCGGATCCGTGATCATTTTTCCTAACCGTCCATCATTCTCTTTGTGGGGAGCGGATTAGCTGTTACCCGGGTAACGCCTTAGTGGGTATTACCCCTACCGCGTGGGGCCCGCCTTCATGTATTTTTTGCATATCTATACTATCCATCTGTTTTTCCATCTCATTTTAGTATGAGATCCCAAATCCTAAGAAAATATATATCTCAAATGGATCATACAAATAGAAGCAGTGATAAATAATCATTAAAAACTTTTTGTGGGCCATAAAGGTTTGGGATCAATCTGATCTTTCTATTTCTCTTCATCCAGGTCGTCTTGACATTATCGACAGGTTGGATTGCAAATAAACTTTACAAAAACCTTACTACTGGCCCTTTGGAATTTTTAATGGCGAGGCACTCAATAACCACTGTTTCCTGTGGTATGGTCCACCTGAGATTTGGATCTGCATAATATTTGGAACCCCATCCTCAAATGGTCTGGAGAAACGGATGAACGGCGTGGATATACAAAATATCATCCATGTGGGCCACACGGTAGGGGTAACACCCACTAATTCGCTCCCCTCTGTGTGTGGTCCACCTCATAGAGTGAAGTAGCCTGATTTGTGGGCCATTACAAGTTGTTCCAAAAGAATGTGGTCCACACGGATGCTTTTATTCTACACCCAATGAGTATGGTCCCCGCGTGAGCACGTGATGCTGTTTGTCTGATCTTTCAATTAAAGGTAGCTTTCATCATGGCTGAAAAATGTTACTGCAGGGTCAATTTTACCGTACTCTGTGGGCCCCACCGTAATGTGTATATGGCATCTGATGGACCGGGTGGATGATGTCTGACACACATCATGGTGTGGGGCCCACAGAGCTCGTTGACCTTACACGGAGCATGTATCTATAAGCAATTTAAAAGAGGACGGGCGAGCTGGACCCGGCGGGCCGCTCAGAAGCTTGGTGGGGCCCACCTTGAAGTTTACGAGAAATTCACCTGTCCGTCCGTTTTGCCATTCTAGTTTAGGGCATAAGACAAAAATGAGGCTGATCCAAAACTAAAGAAGCGGCATGACGAGGAAAAAGTAAGAAGTAAAATGCTTACCGTTTGAAACCTCACAGGTCCACAGTGATGTTTATATACTATTCAAATAGGTCAGAGGAATGAACTGAAAACACAAAAATGTTAGTTGATCCCAGACTTTTGTGATACTATGTGTATAGGTAAATCCCCCAAGGCCATTGATCATAGCAAGGAAGATGCAAAACCATTAACATTTGGCCCATTAAGGCTAGATCACCACACGTGTCACAAAAGATCCAAGTTTTTCAAGGTGAATGAGTCCTCGACTTTAGTATGAAGCCACTGATATAATTTTGAAGCCTTATGTTCAGCCTTAGATAGCAGATGTAGCCATAAGGCCTCGGGATTAGCCTCAGGTAGTAAACAGAGTTATGAGGATTTGGCTTCAGTTTCAGATGGTGGAATTAGACCTAGCGTCTTAGATTCAGCCTCAGGTGACAGACATGTAGCTAATAACTCAACCGAGGATGTTAGACGACATTGGATCGGAACATGTTAAGCACCGTGGTATGAAGATAGTAACTATAATTGGAATATGCAAGATCCGAACACGATGAGAATAATCTCACCTAATCCGAAGACATATCTTAGATGAGATCTAATACAGAAACATATCTTACAGTGGATCTACGGATCCACTGCCATCGGATATAGATCATCATCTATAAAAGGACATCTTTGCATGATCTCCAAGTACACACTACGGATTTATATACAACAAACCCTAAAGCTCTTACGCCTGATTATCTCCGCTACTAACTTAAGTATCAAAGAGTCCTCCGCCGGCACGACCAACACCCCCTCACAATCATTTATTTGTGATCTTAAGTCCCACAATCTACACCATTCATTTGTGTCCACACCAAGTGACGAAGATCTACCGTTGAACCCCGATCAACTTCCATTAGCCCAATTTTGGACGTTAACACTGTGAATGTTTTAATGGTGGACGTTCAATCTTCACTGGTTCCAGTTGTGTGGCCCACTTGAGTTTTGGATTCACCCCCTTTTTTTTTTTTTTTTTTGGCTCATATCTTAACATAATCTAGAAAAATGGAAAAATGGATGAATGGAGTTGGTTTCACACAAAGATGACGGTGGGCTCCAGCTTGATTTTGGCGTGAGGGGCTTGGAGGCTCGTCTATCACTGTTCGTCCGAGCTTGGGTCTTCCACGCAAGCGTGCAAAAAAAGACGAAGAGCCTAGGGCTCTCAATGGGTTGGATCTGGATCGGATCTAGTTGGATCCGGCTCCAAGTCCGTATATCTGTAGACGGATTCAGATTAGATTCGGATCTAACTCGGATCCAAAATGTGATATCCATATCCGATCCATTTATAAATTCTTAGATCCATTTCCGATCCAAAATCCATATAAATATATAATATACTACATTTAATTTAGTAGAAAAATGATGCAAATCCCACTATTTACTATCGTATGGTTGACATGGCCTAAAATAATTTGTAAAATGGATGGTTAGCATGAATATAACATATACAGTGAGGTGACAATGAGTTGGATCTTAATCGGATTCGGATCGAACTCGGATATGTTCCTGTGAATCCATATCCAGTCCATTTAAGTAATCGGACCTATTTTAAGATCCAAATCCGGTCCATTTAACTAATCGGACCTATTTTAAGATCCAAATCCGCATTAAACGGATTTGGAGTGAATCGGATCTCGGATTTGACCCGCTCCATTGAGAGCCCTAGATGAGCCTTACATAAGGCCGATCCAAAGGAAACTCCGGTGGAGATGATGACACCAACCGTTGAAACCTTCTTAAGGTCCATCGTGATGTTTATATGCCATCCAACCTATTCATATGATGACTCCCACCTGGATGAAGGAAGAAAAACACAAATATCAGCTTGATCCAAAACGTCTATGTGCCACAGTAAGCTTTTAAATAGTGGGCGTTCAATCCCTACTACTCCTGCGGTGTGGTCCACCTGAGCTTTGGATCTGCCACATGTCCTAAAATTACCCAAGGAAACGGATGAACGGAGTGG
This sequence comes from Liriodendron chinense, assembly GCA_003013855.2. Taxonomy (NCBI): domain Eukaryota; kingdom Viridiplantae; phylum Streptophyta; class Magnoliopsida; order Magnoliales; family Magnoliaceae; genus Liriodendron; species Liriodendron chinense. Next base: position 2,244,221 of record PVNU02000637.1, on the reverse strand, counting down.
ATATGATACAGGCATCAGGGTAGACCCCATTGAGCATAGAGTTGCTTCCTGCAACCTTATGGGGAAATCAATGTGTTAGATTCACCGGACCGGAATCCTTTACAGCATTTGTTGTATATGCAAATCCACTCGGTCTGTCAGGTTGTATCCGTGATGTTAGGTCCTAAGCCTAAAATTCAGCTAGATCCACATCTCTTATGGGCCATGCCAAATGGAACAATGGGAACCCACCATGGGGGTTGTATTTTTCATAATAGCCTATTGAAAAAATGCCATGGCTCAGCGGTAGATGGACCCTGTTTCAACACTGAGACTGCTCATGTGGTGTGGGTCGGTGGGTGTGTATATGGGGTGTGGATGTATGTTAAAGGAAAAAAAAAAAAGTGTAACTCACCACCATGAAGATAAGATGAACTTTAGCAGTTCATGGTTGGCAATGTTACATTGTTCAGCTACTTGGGGTAGCTATCTTGCTAATGAAGTGATATCACCGAGTTCCATGGGCCCCTCCATGATGTATGTTTTATATCCACACCACATTGGGGGAGATCATTTTAGCGCATGAGCCAAAAAATGAGGAAGATCTAAAGATCAAGTGGACCCCACCATAGAAAACAGTGGGCCTAGGGCCCACCAAGATGTTTATTTGAAATCCAACCTGTTTATAAGTTCACACGGACATGGATGAAGGGAAAACACTAATATCATCTTGATCTAAAACTTCTTTAACCCCCAAGAAGTTTTTAATAGTAGGTGTTCAATACCCACTTTATGTGGTGAGGTTCACTTGAGCTTTGGAGCTGCCTCATTCTTTGGCTCATGCCCAAAAATGATCTCTCCAAATAGATGGACGGTGTGGATACAACAGAAACATCATGATGGGCCTACAAAACTTGGTGATGTCACTTTAGAATGAGATAGCTACTAAAGCCGTTAAAGCCAATCCGTGTCCCCATTGACCTAACCCATATGAGTTTGCAATTTGTATCAAAGTCACAATAATGGTTCTCACCGAATGTATGGAGTGAGCTTTATATGAATCCCAATCCTCTACTTGGATATGACAGGATTTTCCTATTTAGTGAGACCTGATTGATCCAGCTTAGCACTGACATTGTGCTGAGCTGGACCATTCAGGTTGGCGGAAAGCAGAAAAATCCTATTAAAGCCAGACGATCCAGATTCGTTTTATATACACAAAATAGGAGACCCATCGAGCATTTAGTAACTGCATTTTCATTATCTTCTAATAATGTGAGCATTTATGTCATATTTTAACTATTGTCAATAGAAGTTTTAAAAAAGTAACAACTGCATTTTCATTATCTTCTAATAATGTGAGCATTTATGTCATATTTTAACTATTGTCAATAGAAGTTTTAAAAAAGTAACAGTAAATGAGCATTTGCAGTAAGGTTCTTATCCTTGCCTGGGTGGTAGACTCCCATGAGTTTCAACACAAGATATGGAGTTCTAGTACTCATGGTGAAATTCCACTATTTGCAAGTAAGCTCTTAGGGCACTGTAAATTATAATGTTGCTAGTTCCATCTGTCACTTGGACAATCCAATTGATCAATCTGAATTGTTTATTAAGTCCACAACACATTTTACGTGCTCCTTATTTCTCTAGCCGTTCTTGTTTCAAGCAATGGGTAGATGGTTAGGATATCCTGAAAAAAGTAGTTCTTTAGAATCATAAACAATATATGATGAGATTCAACAAATAAATTGGTCAAATTTTTGGTTGGATGTATTTTTGTACAAATGATCTGGACCATCCAAATTAAAGGGTAATGATTAGATAGTTACAGAATATTTGATAGCCCATGAAATCTACATTGGACCTGATGCACAGTCTAGATCAAGTGATTGGATTGTCTGTCCCAATCCAACTAGGAGCACCGTAATTCATAGTGCCCAGAGAGCACTAGAGCATTTTTCTATATGTATTATTTCGGTCGATTTGTCCAGAAATGGCTTTGCTAGCCCTTGGTTGCAGTCAGATTTGTGGCGAATCAAAGCCCTTTGTTAAAAAAACATAAGCATTAAAATCCAGAGTTCCAATCATTCTCCATTACATTCAATAAGATCTTGCTGCCTTTTTCACATTGGTATTTTCATTCTCATTTCAAATTGGCATTATAGTATCATTTGGGCATCTTTCTTCTTGTATTACTTGCATTTTCATACTTGATTGCAAAAAGTAATTTTGGAACCTAGCGTCCGCTTGTCACTGAGGAATGTGCTCTCTTTCTCTCTCTCTCTCTCTCTCTCACACGCGCGTGAGAATAACCTCATTTCAACAATAAGGTCCTGGTATCGACTCCCAAGTGGGGGGCCCTAAGTAGGGGTGGCTAACATTGTGGTGTAACTAACAGGGGAGGTGTACTAATAGTGGGGTGTGCGTACTAACTCAAAAAATGCAAAAAGGTTTTCTCTCAGATCTTTGATTTTGAAACCTTTTTGTGGTCATTTTCTCAAATTCCATGTGGATTTTGAGCCAGTGGTGACTCTAATCTTCAACCCATTCAGCAATTTTTATGTTTGATTTAAACGCCCATAAAGAGAAGAATCTTACACCCACATTGAGTGTTGACAAGTGCACATTTGTAATATTTCCAAAAAAAAAAGCAAGTATAAATCAATATTGTGATAAAATGTGTGTATGAGAGTAAATACAAGACATGTATGTCCATGGCTTCCAAAAGGAGTTATATGATACTCGGGCAGCAGGCTGTGAAGATTGATATGTGGACACTTGAAACTTGTATGGGTGGCATTCATCAACTCAAACTAAACCAACTATGGAAACCATTGCAGCTATGGCAGTCCTAAAATCGGATTGGGTGAACAATCCTAATCTTTGTTCCTTGGACAATTGTTTGTTGTAATAGGACCACTTGATTTTTTAATTTTATTTATTTTATTTTAACAAATCTCATTGTCAAATAAGTAAATAAAAGTATAGGGTGTGATTGGTTTTCCAATTACAATGGTAAATGAGGGTAGAAGGGTAATGATTATTTACCGTGTCTAGTTTGACTACAAGATGAGTTTATTACTATTATTTGTTTTACCTAAACATTAAATATAATGATTACTATTTACTTCTTATTTTAGGGGGTGTATTTGTCTCTCAATTTATAAGCCTTCCTTATTATTTAAACAAATACTTTGAAATAATAATAATAACTCACTTACTTTGCATTACATGAGAAATTGAAAAACCAAACACGCCTTAAGTTTCTATTTGGTGATATATCTAAACTTACCATAATTTGGATAGCTTAATGTGGATTACTTGCATGCCAAGTTAGGCAATTTAAAGTACTCTGTAAGCCCCCGTGATTCATCCACTAGCTAGAGTATCAAAGCTTCTCACTTTCCCAAAGAAGAACTAAGCGTAGGGCTGTAAATGGTCGGGTTCGGGGCGGGTTTAGCCAAAACTAGACCCGCCCATTTACTAAACGGGTCTGGGTCCAAATTTTAGACCCAGACCCTTTTACTAAATGGGCGGGTCCGGGTCGGGTCCGAGTCAGCCCATCAGACCCATTTATAAATGGATCCGGGTCTGGTAGAGGGAGATCCACCCAGACCCATTTATAAATGGGCTGGGTCTAATGGGTCCAGGTTTGGATCAAGTATGCAAGCATTTTACAAGGCTTAAAACCGGGTTTGGACGGGTCTGGGCTGGACGGGTCCCTTGTAACATAGACCAAACCCGCCCACTTACTAAATGGGTTTGGGTCGGGTCGGGTCGGGTCGGGCCTAATATAAAGGAAACCAGACCCAAACCCGTTTAACAAATGGGTCTATTCTTGGAACCAGACCCGTACCATTTAACAAATGGGTCGGGTCTAAATGGGTTGGGTCCGGGTACCCCATCGGGTCCAGTGACCCATTTACAGCCCTAACTAAGCGGCAGGGTCAGCTTAACCGATAAGAAGTTTCGGATTGCTGGACGGGTCCGAGTTTTGAACCAAGGGTCACTCAAGGCACGAATACTTTGCAACACCAACAATGGAGCACTGGAGGGCCACCGCTTTGTGTGTGACATCCACTTCGAACATCAGGTGGGCCCCTCTATTGTAGGCCCCACAACTGAGGACCGCAACACGGAGCAACGGAAAGGTCAAGCCAACCATACAGGGAGAACCATGGCCTTTACAATTCCATCCAAACCGTTCATCAGGTGCACCTAAGGTGAATAGACACTCCAAATTAGTCCACCCAGTGTTCCATAAGCGGCTCAGATCGTTTCACACGCGAGGGTTGCTATCATCGATCAGCATATAGGGAATTTTACAAAAAAAATTACCAAATTAATATGAACTTACATTATTTTTTTTTTAAACGTAAGCTTATATTATAAGAAAGAAGAAAAAAGAAAAAAGAAAAAAAAAAAACCAACAAAATTACAGGGCCCAGTCCCTAAAGAAAACCATAACCCTCCGAAAAAAAAAACCCACAGGACCCTCAAAATGGAGACACTTCTGAAACAACTGTTGTTTCTTTCCATCCAAATACCCCACAGGACAGCTAGGAAAATCATCCTCCATTGTAATGTTATAGTACCTTTTTCAAAAAGGCCTGCGAGTAAATGTGTCAACTGCTTAGGTGGGCCCCACTGTAATGTTTACGTAAAATCCAGCTTGACCACCAGGTGTATCACCTCATGTTAGGCCAAGGGTCCAAAACTCACACACATCCATGATTCAGGTGGATCACATGATTGGAGACAATGTACAGATCCTTGATCTCCCTCCAAAATTTTCCCCTTGGTATGGCCCACCTGAATCAAGGATGAACCTTATTTTTAGGCCCCAGGCTTAAATTTTGGTGTAGGGTCTAATGCTTAGAGTGGATTTCATGTAATCATCATGGTAGACCCCGTAAAAATCAAGAGTAGACGACTCATTTCTTTGGTGTGGCCAACCTGGCTCACAAATCAGCCTTATTTTTTGGCTCTAAGGCGGCAAAACTGGGATTACACATATAATGGTCAGGAGAGGAATTCACATTCAGATCATGGTGGGCCCCATTAAAAAATCGTCCCAGCCTCGATCTCCAGCTTTACAAAGATTATTTAGAAAATAATAAGTAGAATATTATACTACAGATTATTTAGAATTTTTTTTAAAAGGAATTGTAGGTGACATTCTTGATTTGGACAGGTCCACCTTGACATTTATGTAAGATCAACTCCAACCATTAGATATTTGGTCCAATATTAGGCCCAATGCAAACATAAGGCTGACCTGTGATTCTGGTAGGCCACTCCAAAGGAAACGGTGAGAGAGAAATGTCCACCCTTTCTTTTACAAGGTCTATCATGATAATTATATGAAATCCACTCCAAACATTAAATTCCAGACAAATTTAGGCATGTGGCACAAAAATCATATCCATCCCTTCATTTGGGCCACGCTGATGGAAACAGTTTGGGGGGTAAGTGATGCCTTGTACATCGTTTCCAATTGTGGTCCACATGAATCACAAACAGAGATCTTGAGCCCTTGGCTTAACATGGGGTGACGCACTTGGTGGTCAAGGTAGATTTGGTGGGGTCCACCCAGCCAAAGACCCATTTGCTCGCACATTGCTCGCACAACAGCTGGGATGGAGGTAGTGGAAGGATAATTATATCAATTAATGTGGATGCTTTTTTAAAAAAAGTACCGGAATAAAAATTCCATATTAATTTGCAAGGATAACATTCTCGAGATTTGCTAGAATACATCCTGGAGCATTAGCAAACCTCAATATTTCTCCTCCCATTCCATTACAGCTTGGAAGTGAATTCTAACTTGGGAATCTGCAATACTTCAAACCATATTAGATTGGAAACAAGAAATAACACCTGGCAATTAGAAACAAGAAACAGCAAGCGCCCAAGCATACAAGTTAAGAGATTTACAAAGGACGGCCAGAAATTCTGCACCAAAATTGAGGACCAGGAGCATCTGCAACCACATTTTCCTCCCAATCTAATGCAGCAGAATGAAAAAGATGATCGCACCTTTAAAATTTTCCTCCTGGTAAAGGGCCCATGGATCAACAGCCACACCACAAACTACAAGGAGGCTTCTCACTAGCTGTAATCCAATCATCAGAGAGAGGCAGAAGGGCATCGCCTTCCACTTCAATCTTTGCTGAGCAGGAGGCTTCTTGTAAGCTGCAATCCAGTCATTAGAGAAAGAGAAGGGGAAAAAAGCCCAGCTTCACACGACTGTTAGCACAATCACAGGAGAGACTACATCCAGCCTTGAAAAAAAAAAAGAATAGAAAAGAAAGAAAAAAGCAGCTTCTACCATCCGATCTGAGGACATTTTGCCCGCCTCAGTTCCTGGTCTTCAATAAATGGGTCCATTCAGTACCTTTTTTATGATTATTTTTTATTAAATAATTAATGTGAGATGATAAACAAACATGTTCTTTGCTTATTAAGTGATTTTGGTTCTGATAAGGCTTAGTTAGGCAACCCCAAATAGGCCCTCATTGACTTCAGATGAAAAGTTGCTTGGAACTTTCCATACAGAAACATGGTTGTATGCACCCACCCACCCCCTTCTACTGTTCAATTTGGCAGATACCTCGCCTTTGTTACCCCCAGTTAGGAGACATAAGAGGAATCTGCACCATATGACCAAAATAGCCCCTTTACAGTTGAGCTCTGTACCATATACGGTAGCACCACATGATTTGAATGGGCCGCATTGAGGTAGGTAAAGGCCATGCGTTATGAGGGTAGATTTGTCCTAACATTGTTTTGAAAGTAAGTATTAAGGGTAAATTGATCACTTGCTCAAGGATAACAGTGCTAACAAATGGTGCCTTCTTGTTTGCACAAATCTACAATGAATCTCTGACAGAGAGCGAAAGAACCATCAAAAAATGAAAAACAGAGGAAGGTATATCAAATTATCATTGTGCCAGAGGGGAGATGGAATATTTAAAAAAGAAAGATAAAAAAGGAGTGCCTATGAACATGGTTTTAAGACTTGTTTGGGTGCAAGTGCGACTAGGACGAGGTAAGCCGGATTCAGCACTACCTGAACTGGTTTGATATCATCAGTAGCCTCCCCAATCACTCCCGAATTGGGCGAATCAGGCTGATACAGCCCCCCACTCAGGCGAGTTGTGACTACGAACTGAATGAGTTGACTTGAGTTTCGAGTCCATAAACCATGCCAGTGAGACACCAATAGTTCATACCCTCAACTAACACAATTGAGAAAAAAGAAAATAAGAAAACTAACATTTAATGTTCAATGCAAAAAAAAAAGTGTTCCTGAATATATATATATATATATATATATATATATATATATATATATATATATATATATATATATATATAGGGAAAAGGTACTATGCACTTGACCTCATGGGAACTTCCCATGAGGTCGAGCTATGTGGGCCCCACTATGATGTGCAGCAGACATCCACACCATGCATGTGGTGGGTCCCCTATTGGTTATGGAATATCCCAAAAATCAGCTGTATTCAGAACTCAAGTGGGCCATACCAACTGAAATAGTGTAAAATCATGCCTACAACATTTACAAGCACTTTTTGGGGCCCACCTGAGTTTTGGATACAGTTGAAACCTGGTGTCACCTATTGTTTAAGTGGTACACGCACAATGGATGAGCTGGATTTATCAACAACATCTCAATCGACCCTATAAATGATCATAAAGGTTTCAATGGGTGGATATCCACTGTTAACTGTTGTCTATGGTGTGGCCCACCCAAGTCATGGATTGTCCTGAGTTTTAGGCCCTGGGCCCACCACAGAATGGTGCACCTAACTGATCGTGTGGATGTCTGCTGCACATCATACAGCATAGTGGGGCCCACACAGCTCGACCTCATGGGAAGTTCCCATGAGGTCGAGCGCATAGTACCTTTTCCCATATATATATATATGGCATTCGCACCTGCAATTCTCCATCACATCAGTACTATGGAATTGAAAGAAGAAGAATGATATGAAGTCCCATTCCTGGGTTTTTTACCATGTTCGGGAAGTCATTGTTAGCATTGATGGTCCCTTTCATGGGTGTTTTACCATCTTCAGGAAGTTGTCGCTAGTATTGATGGGATCACCTGATCCAAACCAACAGATTTAAAACTGGAGAGGAAGTACTTTACAAGATGTAGCCGACTGATCGGTCCCAATGAAACTCGATCTTCGGACCATGCCAATGTTCCTGAACTCCACTGCAAGAGGAAATGTGAACAAAGGAACATCTGCAGTCTGCACAAAAACCCAACTATCCTGATTTCTCATTCTCCATGAACTGGAATGGACTACATAGTATTTATGCCACAATAAAATTTACATTAGTTGATCGGAGGATCTAGAGCACAAACAACAGGCTCAATGCGCCACCAGGCTACTTATTTCCCCTGAGAGTTTCGGTGTAACAAAATCACCCAGCAGAGAAAGGAAGCCTCACCTTCGCCAACCCAAAAATGGGGAATGGTTCCGCCGGACTTCGGAATCCAGCACTGAGATGTTGCTTTTTTACAATGGACATGCGACGCAGAGCCACGAGACGGAAGAGGATAATTGATTCAAAGAGTCATGTTCTGTAACATCTATGACAGTTTCCTTTCTGCAGGACCAGCTGCCAAGATCCTGCAAGTCGCTGACTTCGATGGTGGCCTGCCGACTGCCTCCAGGATCCTACTGAGTACCAACTTCACAGGGATGCATGTTACTGGGGGTGCTCCCATCTCAGATTTGATTGACCCGCCTAAGTCACCATTGTTACCAGCTCTTTTGTGGTTGCCATTCTTGCCACTGAGTTTCTGTTCTGTAGCAATCGAAGACAGTGTTCTTGTTTTCTGGCTGGACAAACTTATTTTCTTCATTATCTTCTTAGAAGACTTCTTTTCTGCTGAAGGCCGACGAACATGGGAGTTCTTAACCAGCCTCTCTTTATGATATACGTGACTAGGAAGTGGTTTCTTCAGTGGAGGTTTGCTATCGATATCCAAATACTGGGGAGGGTCAACCTCCTCTCCCTCCAATGCTGATGATGGATGGGGACGTGGGATCCGATGCATGGTCGTCCTTCTGGCAGTCCGCCAAACTGGGGGGAGTGCTTTATTTCCATCACTATCGAGGGATTCCTCACAGACTGCATCTGTAGAGAGAATAAGATCAGAGGAGCCATCTTCCAATATTTCTATTTGGATTGGGTGCCCTACAATAGCTTCCCCGTTCAATCTGCTCATCAGAGAAACCAAAGGGACACGCTCTCCCTGATAGCTTGCTTGGACCTTCAAATCAACATCTATCAACATGGGTCCCATCCTGTCACCCAGATGACCAGCATATATTGGATCAAAGCAGTTGTCTGGCTCTTTCCGATAGCCCCTTAGTGCTCCTTGAGATATCCGATCAGCCTCCCAGACAGATGGAGCCATCTCATGGGAGTTCTGGTCCAAAGCAGAGATCTTACTCCCTGCTTTTAACATTGACGGGAATCTTCTCTTTCCAAATCCCAACATTTGGGTTTGCCCTGAATCATTCTCAATCAGATAACCCTCATCATAAGCATAGTTTAACTCCTCATGCCTGCAGTAGATGCCTTGCCTCAAGGTCATTTGGCTATCCATTTTAGCCGTCCTTATGATGTCTCCCCTGCCATCATAAGATGATCCTTGCATGGATCCATTGCACTTATCAGCTCTGTTGAGGGAATCTCTGCCATCAATTACCTCCATGGGCCTCTTGATTAAATTGCGAATATTGCGTTTCCCTTTCAATTGCCAATTGGACCCTCCTATATCAGCCGAAGCAGTGGCAGCCTGCTCATGAGAATGAAGCTGGGAGACATAACTAGAAAGTTCAGACTCATCCAGCTCCTCATTATCCAAATTTCCTGGTTGCTCTGGAACTTGAAATGCAGAGCCACCCTGACTAACATATCTTCCCAGGATTCTAGGTTCTGGAACCAGCCAAAGAAACATACTGGTCAGATAAGAAATGAAAATTGCAATAATACAGGAAGAAAAAAACAAATAAACGGAGAATTTACAAAGGACATAAAGCAAAACCACTCATTTAGCCAAAAGAGGTAGCACAGTAACTGAAACCGTTCCAAAGGTAAAATGATGAAGCATACATGAGAATAAGCTAACACTGACCTGCCAGAATGAGAAGCATAATGGAGAAAAAATTAATGGTAATCATGAAGAAAAAAAACATTAGTACCTGCTAAAATAGTAGATTCTTAGGCTAAGGAGCCACAACTACCACAATGAATGTATATATTAACTCCTTTATAACAACTGTGTCTCGCCTGCTAGCCCAGCTGGAAGACGCCTAGGCGTTTCAACCGCAGGTCTCAGGTTCAAGTGCTAAGGAGACACTAACCCCACCGGCGGGTGGGTGCATCGTGTGACTAATCGTGTGGGTGCGTTGCATGACTAAAAAAAAAAAAAAAACTCCTTTATAACGACTGATAAATCATTACTAGCTAAAACAACAAGGTACAATCTCATGGCTAAATTGACATTGCCATTGGCCCATTGTGTATGCTGCCTTAAAAGCTTACGTTTAGATAAGAGACGGAAAACAACCCATCAACCCCTAAATTTATCAGCCAAGAAGGCATGTCACATTTTTTTTTTTTTTTATAATTAACAATAACTAGAAATTCCATAGAGCAAAATAGAGCAGGAACCTCAATCCAGTAGGGGCCTGTCTGATCTCTTCGAAATGAAGGTAAAAGAAAGGAAAATGGGATGAAGTCATGTGGGTCCATGTTTGATAAGGAAGAAAATGGAGAGAATTGAATTTGAAATTTTCCATCGAGAAATGTAATTCACCATGTGAGACATCTTGATTGACAGGGAATTTTTACGAGAATCCATTGGGATATGAAAAGGAAAACCGGATTTGAAAATTGAATACAGTGGAATGAATACCATCCCATTCAGGTATACTCCAACATGCTCCACTACTCTCCATATCAGCATTTTACACAGCAGCGGTGTGTTGTGTAGCATTCAACCCTTTGTAGCATGTAGCACAAATAGCATAGCGGGTAGCGTAAGCTACACAATACCTCTATTTTTTTAATTTAAAAATTAAAAAAAAATGATGAATAGTAAGGATATATATATATATATATATATATAAGATGATTCATTTTTTCAAGTAAAAGCATGTTCAAACAAGTTATTAATTATTATTAATCAAAAGCCAATCCACATATAAAGTCATAAACCAAATCAAATAATTATCACAGCTACAACTTTCTAAGCAACTTTCTAAGCAAACCACTTTAATTAACACACACACACACACCCACACACCCACACACCCACACACACAAACTACTTAGCATACGCTATGAGCGCTATTTGAAACACTGACATTACAAGGAGCGCCATATCGCCACACATACCTCAGTCAACTTTTGCTCTCTCAACCATACATCTGCCCAAAACCTAATCTCCTTTCCGTTTCCCAACAAAAAATCCCCCTTTCCAAACCTTATTTTTCAAGGAAGCCACCCGTCTCAAAGAAACGATGTCCTATACAATGATGAAGGATCCCACATTTATTTCCACACCAATGTTTTATTCCTGCACCCATGCAAGACTCCTTGATTTGAATTCAAATTCTCACCTTGTTTTATTTTCGCACCAATGCAAGACTCCTGATCCTGAATTGGATCCCATATTTCTCTTGTACTAGCATACTTTCTGAAGGACTACACTAGCAACCTCTTCACCAGTTTCTAAAATTGCTCAAAGGCTTGACTTCTCAACTGAGATTTTTTTTTTTTTGGAAAGGTAATTCTCAACTGAGATAGAAGATTAGATTCAGTAACCAGTACCCAATCCTGATAGTAGAAGTCGTAATATATACTCTTTGCCCCCAATTTCTTCTTCCCTTAACTACTTCCTAAACTGCATGCAATAATGAAAATACTTCCAAAACTTTGCTTGTCCATTCAAGGTGTTCCGTATCCATTACGATATGTCCGTAAAGACCGGTATGTATAGGTAATGTCTGTAACCGTTGCGCTATAGCCTATAGGCAGCACAATGACCCTTACCCCCATAATGGTCGAAAAATAGACACTGTTTTTCTATTTAAATCCATTTTCTCCTCATTTTTTCACTTTCCTCATTCCAAAAACTCTCGGGGAACATTCTACAGCAGATTTCGACCACTCCTACTATAGTTTTATGACTAAAACTGTAGATTGAAGCAATTTGAGCAAATAGAAGCTCCGAAGGCCACTTTTTCAAAAATCTGACAAAAGCGGTATTTATGCCCTTTTTTCGATTTCTAGTTCTAATACTTGATGGTGGTGTGTAAACATTAGAGACATAACCATATTCATAAATTCACTAGACAACCTGATACAACACTCTCACCAAAGAATGGGGCTGGGACTGAGAGTGGGTTGCTAGTTGTTACGCTACCACAAACATGCTAAAAAATGAATACATATTTGAAATATTTACATTATTCTGGATTTTCTAGATATTTTTCCAGAATTTTTTGCGTAAAAATGTTTTTTCAACTGTTATGGGTGTCGTAACAGTCATATTGGCCATTACAGCCGATATTTGTATCAGTAATGGTGGCGATCATTATGGCCACTGTTACCGATATGGAATACCTTGAGTCCACTGCATGCATCGGGTTGGATCTCAAATACCGCATTGCACGAAGGAAAACATCTTCTAATGTATCTGATTTTAAAAAACTTCACACAAAGTAGATCATAATTGCTATTCCTTGCCCACAATTTCTTCTTATCTAATTAAATAATAGTTGCTGACAATCTATTCGAGTAAGATGCATACACTCAAAATAGTTCCCATCTGCTCTACATTTTATAAGTCATGTCAGTACTCATTGTTCTAATAATCTCTCTTCTTTCTCTCAATACGACATTATATGGTGGTGGTTGTAAAGAACAATTACACCAAAGAAGTAAAGAATCAATCTAGAAATAGAATGACCGAAGTGCCAACTTAAGTAATGCAGTCTCCTAAGAAGAATGTAAAAGTCTAAGCAATATGAAAACATCCTAAGGAGCATTAATTTTTCACCTGAAAGTAGAACTGCCTCTTCATCCATGTCAGGATCTGAATAATCTGTCTCAGAATCAGATTCCTGCGCCTCAATCAATCCAGAGCTTGTATTTTCTTCTGTCAAAGAAACAGGGTGAGGAAGATGAGTATCCATTCCAAATTGGGAAGGAGACATCTTCATCTCATCTGAAGGAACTCTGGTGTGATCCAAACAATCATTGGACTCAACTGGCAGATAGACGCATCTGCTCCTTTTTGACTGGTATATTGCATCCACCTGCTCCTTTTGTCCTTGCACAGCGATAGACACGGTATCACCATCAGATTGTATGGTCCGGAAGTCTGGTAATTTTGCACTACTCTGCAATACTTGAACAAGAGGTCGGCGTCTATCACGCTTCTTAGCAAGGGGTTCCTCAATCAAACCACCCTGTGACCTTTTCATTTTGACAGCAGAAGAAGTCTTACCGATACTGGCATGTTTTGCAGTTCCAATGTTGTGCCCGCCACTAGGAAGAGCATAGGCACGATCATCAGCTGAAACAGGTCCCTGGGAACTCCCATAAGCGGTAGATGTAGAAAGCTTTCTCTTTGATGGAGCAATTCTAAGCCCAAAGTCCTGCAAACCTCTCATTCGAGGTATGGCTTCAGACTTATCATCCTCCCAGCTTTTTTGTTTTGCATGCCTAACTTTTTGAGCAAATTGAGGATTGCTCATGCTCTGTCCCTCGCAAGATGAATCTAGTCTCTTCGAAAGTGGTTGTGTTTTGAGATTGATATATTTGCAATGATCCCTCGTCTTATCATTTGCAAAGTAATTTTCTGAAGGAGATCCGCTGCTCAACTCTTTTCTCAAAGAAGCAGGCACTTTATAGCTCATATAGTTAGAAGCAATGCCTAATTTCTGCTGTTTCTTTTCAAAATGCTGCCTCTCAAGCTCAAGAGCATGAAGAATGGCATCTTCCCTACGTGCATATTTCTCTCTTTTCTTGATCGGAATGCCCTGGGAGGACTCAGCCCTTTCAATACAATCATCAAACTCCCCACATCGAAATGCTTTCACACGCTTTGATTTCTCTAAATTGTACCAATCCCTGGACAGATAAACCCAAGGCACAAGGCAATCCATAAAAATAAGTGAAGGAAAACATAGTAACACCGAATGCCTTTCTCATAACAAAAATTACTAACAGACAAGCTAAGTTTCCAGAAAGATAAGAAAACATAAGCACGGCAACAGGCGGGCCTGGGTTAGTTCAGGACTGGATTTTGGACAGCTTGGGAGTACAGGCCTAAGGGCTGCGCCTATGCAAAATATTACTGATTTTGCCAGGCCCAGGTCTGCCCCATTGCTGGAACTATCAAAACGTAGTGTTCCAATCAAACTTTTGATGTTTGATCATGCACAAGTTCTGGAACATAATCAATCAAGAAAAAGATACCCAAGGCAACAAGTACATGGTCAATGTGCAGAACATGTTTCAAATGCCAATGTAAACTAGAATATGTAGATATAGAACAAGAAATATAAGAGGTGTACCACTTCCATTTTAGACTGCATGAAAGTCTTAGAAGGAATGTAAACCCATCATGTATGAGCTCCCAACATTGTCATTTCTTTTCTTCTTCTTTTATATTCCCCCCAAAAAAATCTCATTTTTTTTATAGGGTCCTAGGATAATTCATTAAAAAGGGGTCCTATAGACATCCCATTTTGGTGTCCTACTGACAATAAAACAAATGTGCAATTTTTGCATATGCATCACTCCTTTTTTTTTTTTCTTTTTTTTCTTTTTTTTCTTTTTTTTTTTTTTTGTAACATTTAAACATATGTTAGACAAAAAAATTCGATGTCTTTCACCACTTCATTGCTTCCATACCCTTTGCAAGCGTAACCTCACAAGTCACAATAACCACGTATCATTTAGGCCTCAGATTGCATCGAGGAAAGTCTCCTTCAAAAGATGATAATTGAGCATGATAAAAAGGTGGATCACATCTCAAGCCTACAAGTGGGCATTGAACGGAACAGGACCCTACATGCCAACCCCAGCCACGGGAAGCAGAATTAAAAAAAGAAGGGAAGGACTTCAAAAAGAAAAAGAAGAATAAGAAGAAGAAGAAAGGACAGCTACCACACTCGTAACACAGTTATTGCCATGTGGATAGGTTTCAAGGGGGTAGCAAGGCGGTAAGGGTGGCAATGGGCCAGGTAGCCCACCCACCCAGCTTTGACCAGGGCTTGGACCTACTAACTTCATCCATGGGCTAGGGCTTGGCCCTAGCATGCATGGCCTGATCAATTTTTGGACCGGACTTGGGCCCCAGTCATTTTAGCTTGATCCAGCCTAGTAAGGGCTGGCAGTGGGCCAGGCTGAGGTTGTCCCTGCCACCTAAGTTGATTCCATTCCTCAAAAATTGATTAACAGAAGATTAGGAGTATTCAATTGGGAAATAGGGATTCAATTTTCAGGTTGGGCTGGGGTGGGATCAGGTATGCCACAGGCCTAACCATTCTTTTTTTTTTTTTTTGGGGGGGGGGGGGGGGCTCAGGCCTTGGATCAGCCCACTGCCACCACTATAAGGTAGTGACAAAGCTGTTAATGCCACTCTGGCCTGTTGCTGCCTGGGATGATCAAGGCGGTGGTGATAAGGTTATTGTGACCCAGGCTATAATAAGGCTTTCAGGTGGAGCCCACTATGTTCCGGTTCAGCAAGTTTTGAAGTGATGTACCACTGCAATAGAAAAATGCTTTCGCACCACCTAGGTCATTTTTTTTAGTGGATGTATGTGGATTTCTCTAGAATCTTCCCCGCATGGTCTATGCACAATTTGCACCAACTTTAGACTTGCCCCCAATCGAAAAGAATTCTGAAAACACCGCAAGAGATTAGTACAGATAACCAGCACTGCTTCCCTTTCCAGTACATCTCATCTCCTCTCATAGGGTTGATAAAAGCTTAAAAGGAGAAGTGCCGTGGCTGGAAAAGCTTTGGGTGAATTATAAACCTTGGTTGTGGAATCCTAGGGCCCAAAAATCTTAGATATAAACTTTCAACAAAAAAAAAAAAAAAGACTCTTAGATGTAAGGGAGCATGGAGGGCCAAACTTCAAAGGCTTGGTGAGGACGGGCCCTAAGGTGAGATTTACTTCCCTTCGGTTGTTAATCATAGTTTTTTTTTTTTTTTTTTTCAATATCCATGCATTGTTAGCGTAGTTAATCTCGTATTGTATACTCATGCATACGCCTTTTCCCTCCGCAAATTGCACGCTACTGACGTTGGGGCCAAGTGAATCATCAAGGTGACCCTGTTAGTAATAAACTTCAACATCATTTATTTCTTCAAGTTAGTTGATTATACCCACTTTAGGTCTATTTTTGAATTCTACTTGCTGAATCAAGCTGCTGTGTAGCTGGCTATATCGTAGTAATGAAAATCCCAAGCAATCCACATATGAGGGGCAATCAAATTAAACATATCAGGCTTGTTCACCGAGGTATAAAGCAATGGAAATCTCATAAAACTAAGAATAATACTTTTTGTTTTTAGTGTGTTTTTGGACTAGCCCAAAGGTCCATGTCTCATAGGTCCTAGTATAAATATCATCATCATCATCATCTTCTTAGCCTTCTCCCAGCAATTTGGGACTGCGTTCCAAGAATGCACTAGTAAGTAAAGCAATTCATCACACATGGGTTTTCAAGGCTAGCGTTTGTTTTTGTTTGGATGGGTGGTGGTTGTTTTTGTTTTTGTTTCTCTCTATGTAATCCTTTGTGTTTCCTTTGTTGCTGTCTCTTAGGCTAGTTTTTAGTTTTCTTTTTCCTATTGTTTTATCTCTCTGTTGCTCTTGTTCTGTTTTTACTGCCTTGTGGCTCTCAATAAAATCATTACCTTTCAAAAAAAACAAAAGGCTAGCGTTTTGTAAGTTCTTGTGGGTAAAGTGATCAAAGTAGGAGCGATCCGATGTAGAGAGTGGAGTGAAAGCATATACCTGATGCAGTGGCACTTCATCACAGGGAGGCGATAACCCAGCAAACTATCTTTCAGCATTATAAAAGTCAACGGGTTCATCTTTCTCTTAACAAAAACGATTCCATTGTGTGGGAAGCTTGATTGATTTCTTCTTGGATGTGTTGTTTTTAAATTCCATGTGTCAGTATTTGTCTTGATAAGCACAAGTATGTATTCAATCTCTACCATTTAAGATTCTGAGGCTTTGGTGAGTTCAAGGTCTCTTATGTGGAGTTATGTTGGTGATGAAGGATTTATCAGTTTCTCAATAAAGGGAAGCCTTCAAATGGGTTGGAAATTTTCACTGACAATCCACGAACAGCAAAGTCATGTGGAAAGTCTGGTGAGGTCTCATGATGTGAGATGGTGAGGTTACCCACAGGCATGGCAGTTCCGAATTCCAAAGAACTCAATGGATAAATCATGAAGGCGAGCTTTGTTGCCGACTGGGTGCAGAGGAGATGTGTGATGAAGCAAATATTGCCAAAGTGTTGGGAATTCTCACTTTAAGGGAAGCTATTGGAAATTGCAATCAGAACTCAATTTTCGACCAAAGCACGTCAGGTTACTTTTCTCTCCTTGATTCCCAGCTGGTTCTCGATCATTAGCATTCACCCGTCTAATCATGTTATGAAACCCTGTTCAATATGATGAATAAAAAGAATCAATAGTTTGGACAAAAAAATGGCCATGCAGACAAGTTTCTGTTTCTACAAAGGCTGCATCTTTGATCCCTTGAGGGGAAGTTCAATACTTCAATTCCACATAAATGCACCATTGCCATCTCTTATGAGACTTAACTTTATTCATCCCAAAGAAAAAAGCGCTTTTAGATTTTTAAATTTTAGAAAATTACACTTGTAGCAAGTACTTGGTGTGAGAGTTTTATCCTAATTGGGTAATTTATCTTGGTTTCTAGGGAAGGCAAAAGAAAACCTCTATTTGTAGAGTTTGCCAGAATAGAAACTCTACGTCGCTTTTCACTGGATGAAAGTAGTTTCTTGTAGTTAGTGGAAACTTCTCTTCTACAATAAGAGGTGTGTTAAGTCAGTAAGAAAGCATTTTGTGATGTTTTCATGATTCTAATAAAACTGAGGTTCAACCGTTCATAGAAAATAGTTTTCCCTTGGGAGTGAACTTGTTATTTTGGTGCTCTCTTGTAGCTCTGCTTTGGTGGATCGTGCTGTGGCATCTTCATGTGTTTGGGGGTGTGCATGTGGGTGGGTGTATGGCATTCAGTGATCTACCACATTGCATCATGGAAATTGGCGTGAAGCAGCATGGAAGATTTTTCTTCTCAGCATGCAGAACATTTTCCAACAAAAATATACAGAAAATGGCTTGAAATTTCTTTTTAAAAACAGTTAAAAATCTTACACGCTTGCATCTTCCCTTCCGAGGAGCTTGACCGGTGTTCCGGATCTCGGCGACATGACATGGGAAGCCGAAAGCTCGTCGGGTCCGAGGATCCGACCGGGCCACCACGACCCATTCCTCCGCCGCACCCAGACGATCGCCCCTACACTGCAATCGATCCCAAGCCCACCTTCCAGACCTTCCGAAATCCCCATCTCTCTCTCTCTCTCTCTTTCTACCTCCCACTACAGCCAAACTCTATGAAATAAAAACAACAGAGCCAAACCCTAGAATCCGAGCACAGGACAGATGCTCGTCCTCCGGCAGAGGAGTGGGCGAACAAGTGATGGCGCCAAAGGATCAGGAAACTTCCGTCTGTGATGGATCCGTTGGATTTGGGGTTTCCTTCGCTGGATTTCGGGGTTTCCATTCAAAAAAGAGGGGATTCCATTTCTAGGGTTTTGGAAGAGCTGCTTCATCTTCGATTCTTCGAAGGACGAGGTTTTCGCTTTTGGGATTTGCAGACATTTCTCACTCTCCCTCCCTCCTCGGGTTGTGGTAACCTCGGGTTCGAACCACCGGTTAGGTTTAAAAGAGGAACTGTGGTCCTCTGTGCCTAGTATCCTGGGGTTTTTCTTCTTCTTTTTTATTCAGTTCGTACAAGGAGAGTTATTTGATACTCCGGCAGCGTATGTTGCCTGATACGCAGTCACTCCGAAATTGTGAACATGGAATACAACAAATCAAACTACTAAAAACCGGAGAAATTTTGGTGCCGTCTCTGAGTCAGTCCCAGAATCAGATTGGTTGAATAATCCTAACCATTCATGAAAACTTCATTGAAAGAGGACCACTGCATTTATTTTATTTTACACCATCCAATAAATGTCCCGCCTATCTAGTAGTCAGATCATCAAATAAGCATAGCTTTTTGTTCCTTGTACACAGAAAATGGGGCCATAATGTGAACGGTTTAATTGGATTTACATGGAATACGTGTGCAATTTCAAAGGTATCTTTAAGTACTTCGGTATCATCGATTGCACTGTATTTGAGTGTCAAAGTTTCTCTCGTACAGATAGCCCATGTTTCAGTGGGACTATGGGAGTGATTTAGGCGTTACCCGGGTAACAGCTTAGTGGGTGTTACCCCTACCGTGGGGCACATCTTGATGATTTTCTGTATATCCATGCCGTCCATCCGTTTTCCCAGGCCATTTCAGGATGGGGGTACCAAAAGTTATTCAGATCCAAATCTTGGGTGGACTACAACACAGGAAACAGTTGTGATTGAGTGCCTCACCATTAAAAATCTAAAGGGACCATCGTAACATTTTCTCAATGTTTATTTTCAATCCAACCTGTTGATAATGTCAATAAGATCTGTTTGAAGGGAAATTAGTAATATCAGATTGATCCAAAACTTTCGTGTCGGTGTTTATACAAAATTACCAATAAATAGTGACAAAGATAACCTTACCAGGTGAAATCTAAATCGATGAAGAATATTTAACCATATCTCAGGATTTGACTCTACCGTTTTGTCTATCTGCCGCACCTATATTTTGTTATGTAGTTCATCCGGGGTGCGACAATCCCATTGTGGGTGAATAAGTGAGGGACAAAGTCGCTAGGGTAACCATATACCTGTGACATTACATACCTGGTACAGGGTCTTATAAGGCCTAACTTCCTTGGATACTTGACTCCAACCGCCCCAAACTAGGTCCGGTTCGATCCCAGCATGCCACCTGCTCGATGGCCGTGTAACAGTTGGAACGATAATCGGTTAGAAAGGAAAGTAGGTCAACTTAGAACTGGCAACGGATGTAAGAAGCACATCTCCTCAATAAATCTCGCACCAGGTAGTTGCAACTTTGTTTATTTTGTCCCAGACGTAATGACTTGGTACCCGGGGAGTGCAGGCCTGGATTTAACACCCACCTAATTCCACTCCTGTTCGTGATTCCCATTGGGATATGGACACTGTAATGTATGGACCTGTTTCAGTGAACCCAATTAGACGGTTGAGAAAAATTGTAGCTAGGATGCATGAACCTGGGCATCTCCATCCACGGTGGGTATCATTATTCAATTTTCCGAAATCAACCGGTAGGTGTAGGCCCCACTTGTAGGAGCATAGTGCCGAGGATAATACGTCAGGGTCGAGTTGCGAGGTGTCGTTGAAGTAGACTGCGAAGAGAAATGATACGGTAGAGCCAGAGGTACCGAAATATGGTATAACCATCTTTCCACAATACACTTGGCAGGAAGATGAATCGATCCGGGACGTTCATATAGTGGGTTCTATCATGATTAATTTACGTTTCAAAACTCATTCCAATTAGAAGATCTTGTCCATCACATTTCTCTAATGGATAGTAAAATCATCACGTACCGTTGCTTTGAAGCTCACTTCTTAAATAGAAAGGATAATCAGATGCGTGTTTGTACGGAAATATAATCCAAAGTAGGGAAAAGTAGATGGACGGTCCCGATTGATTTATCACCTTACTACTTGTTCTCAGGGTCGGCTCTGCCACATTCCATGATTTATCACCCCCAACAGCAGCTAGCTAGTTGCTGTCAAAGTTCTGTGAGCCCCACCATGATGTATGTGTTTTATCCAAGCTGTACATTCATTTTTTCCAGCCCATTTTAGGGCCTGAGCCCAAAAACGAGGCAGATACAAATCTGAGGTGGACCACACCGCAGGAAAAAGCAAGGATTGAACGGTTACGGCTGAAATTTTTTGGGGACACAGAAGTTTTGAATCAAGCTGATATTTGTTTTCTCCCTTCATCCAGGTCCGTGTGACCTTATCAACGGGTTGGATGCCAAATAAACATTCCAATGGGCCCTAGGAGTTTTTAATGGTGGACGTTCAGTCAATGGTTGTGGTCCACCTGAGATTTGGATATGGATCTGCTTCATTTTTGGGCTTACGCCCTAAAGTGAGCTAGAAAAATAAATGGATTGGGTGGGTAAAACACATAAATCATTAATGGGCCACTGCGCTTTGACACCAGCCAGCTGGCTGGTGCTGGGTCACAAGCCAAACCGCGCCCGTGCCAACATGTCTTACGTGTAAGAGTCTACCGTAGCCTCACGTTTATCTGTTAGGTAGAACTGTGAGTTCTTTGAACGAAACCTAGTCTGGTCCATTCATCAAGTGGGCCATGCAGCTCGTGTGGGAAAACTTAAATCTAGAAAACAAAAAAGAAAAAGAAAATGAGCAATTCGATGTACACGTCTCGACTGCCTAATGATGAACGGCCTGTTGTTTGTCAAGCGAACGGTGTCCGTACTTGATGAACGGCCTGGATCTTTCGTAACTGAGCTCTATGAGTATGGACAAGTTGTATCGACACCGTCCATTGGGAGACTTAATTTTAAGGCATGTGATAAAGATCGAAAGCTCAAGTAGACCCACCAAAGAAAACAGTGGGGCTTGATCTCCTACCATTAAAATCTTATTGGGAACACATAAGTTTTCGATCAAGCGCTTTCCCTTCTTACAGGTGCGTGTGAACAGGTTGGATCTAAAATAAACATTATGGTGGGCCCTAGAAAGGTTTCAACGGTCCTGTCACTGTCCCCACTGTTTTCTTTGGTGGGGTCCACTTGAGCTTTGGATCCGTCTCATTCTTTAGCTCATGTCCTAAAATGATCTCTCCAAATGAATGGACGGTGTAGATATAACAAATACATCATAGTGGGCCCTACAGAAGTTGGTGACGTCACTTCAGTAGCGAGCTACTCAACATGTAAGTAGCTAATCCGCGTCCTGTTTTCCATGGAAGGAAATAATTTCTTAATATGATCCTACCGTACACGTGTTAGAGTGGCGGTGGATTATGAGCATTACACTGTCAGCTTTTTTCCGGGTCGGAGGGCTGTGGTTTTGAAAACTATGTATTACAAGGACGGGAATCCTCTCCTGCGCCTGTTTTAAACAGAGAGTAAAACAACAAGCACTTTGGGGCCCACAGTATTGTATATGTGAAATCCACTCCGTCCATCAGGTGAGCTCCACGATTCTAGGTCGTCTAGCTTCTGAAAATCAGCCCGATCTAAAACTCATGAGGCCCACACCATAGGTTTGTTTGTGGGGAAACTGTGTTTTATATCTTTCATCAAATCCGTTCATTCAGCTTTGAATCACCTGGATGAAGGGATGATACAAAGATCAGTCTGATGAAAACCGTTGGTATGGCCCATCTGAGTCTTTTCTCAGGCTGATCTTTTTTTATATAGGGGTAACATAACGCTTATCACCTCATGTACGGGTAGATTCCACATATACTTACTTACATGGTGGGCCCAAGATCTAGGTGTTTTACGGGCTGCGTATTTTAAACGATTTCAGTCTTGTTACCACCGAGAAAAATCACAAGTACCAAGATTCAAGAGTCAAAGACTCCACACTGTGGGGGATTAAAGTGTATGCAAACCTTCAAATACACCTCGTTGCATTTGGACTAGTTGGGATCCATATCACCTATCTGAACCGTCCATCAAGTCATGCCCACTCGTCATAGGCTGCCTTTAAAAATTTATGCTGACATAACGGTCGTGATTGTTAGTGGAAAACACATATCCAGTCACGGTCCTAATGGTCCGTCAAGACAGGGTATGTGGATGCCCAGACGTCCTAAACGCAACTACGTACATGCACTATAATGTTTTTATACACTCAGCGTACAGTATCATTTCTCTATAGATGGTGGCCCACACACCAAATCTTTTCTAGTGATCTGGGACACCAACGGATCACACATATCCAACTTATTCATGGGTTCACACATACGTAGGTAAATGGGAAACAAAAAACTTTTGTTACCGTCGAGAAGTTTTTAATGATAGGCGTTCAATCCCCACTATTATTTATGTGGTCGGTCTTGAATCTACCTTATTCTTTGGCTAATGCTCTAAAATGATCTCACCAAATAAACGAATATTGTGGATACAACACATATATCATGGTGGGCCCACATAACTTTGTGAAGTCACTTCATCAGTAGCTAATCCGCACCTGATTAGAGCACTTGGAACGCCCCGATCATCACCTATCAAGTATACTACCAAAGATGAAGCTCTGGACCAAAGGGAAATGGTTCTATGAGTTTGACCTTTGTGGGCCCCACCGTAATGTGTCAAACATCCACACCATGCATTAGATGCACCCTTCCATAGTGGGCCATAGGCCTAAAAATCAGGCCAATTCATGGCTTAGGTGTGCCACACCATAGACAATATATGCTACTCGAGAGTGGATTCCTGCCTATTGAAAACTTCCTGATTATTTATCTGGTCTACTGAGATCGTGATTTAGACATCCAACCCATCAATTATGTGTATCCCGCTTAGATGAGCGTTAGCACCAAATTTTAGGCCATTCCAAAACCTCACCTAGTACTTTTAGATGTTTTACTTATGGTTTCAGATCATAAGGCCCACCTAAGTTTTAGATATGGTTGAGTTTTGGAACGTACATCCCATAAACAAGATAGAACCACCAAATGCATGCATGGTGTGGGTGTCCAACACACATTAAGATTGCACTTATGAAGCTCAACCCCATGGAATGTTGTCATGATTTCAACCTTGTAAAACCTTCTCCCGAGACAAAATTAGCATGTTAGCCACCCTTCATTGTTTGGAGGACTAATTCGACAGTTCAGAAGTATGCTAAAGGCATCCTTATAATAGGCGCACAAGTGGAAGAAGCAAGATGAAATTAAAACTAAGCTTTATAACCTACGTTGTGGGAAATTAGGCTCCATATATGACATGTTGCAGGTGATAATAGTTTCATTGTAATGGCTATGCAATGCTTGTGGACGGTTCAAAATCCGAGCCTGGGGCACACTCACACTACAATGAATAATTGAACACATGACCTAGTGTTGAAACTCTTGTAAGTACCATAACTTGCCTAATATGTGTTATATACAATGTCAATTCATTTTGTAATATCATTATAGGGTATGTCCTGAAATATTAGCTTCATCTAACGCTTTTGTGGGTTGTATGAAATTTTTAATAGCAGACATTTAATCCCAACTACCTCTAGAGTGTGGTCAATTTTCATTTTGGATGTGGCTCATTTTTGCATCTTTTCATAAAATGATCTTGGAAGATGAATGGGTAGTGTGGATATAACATGTACATCATGGTGGGGCCCACGAAACTACGCTATGTCAACGCACCTCTGCCCATCCAAGCCAATAAGCATTCCGATGGATTCCTACAATATGACAGCTTAGTTTATCAAATCAGCTGCAAAGAGTAATAATGTGAGTTTTACAATGCATTACCGTGGAACTTGATCATCCAAATAATCGAGCAAACTAATTAACAGCTCCTACCTTAGATTCTCCTAACATGTTGGCTGCAAAGAAGGAAATGAAAAAAGAAAAAAAAAAAAGAAGTTCCAACTGTTGTTGTAAAAAAACCTCCTATAGAGATCTTTTCAGTAAACTTTTGATTTTGGATTTTTTATATGAATTTATGTGCTATATAGTGATTGGAGATACCCCTATTGTCCTATATCCACATGTATCCAATCACATAAATACATTATATAAATATAAAAAAAAAATTTAAGCTACCAAAGTGGCATTGGTATTGCATACGGCTTTATTTTGAATTACTGTGATAGTAGTAATCATTACCCATTTACAATGGACCACACCACATTACCGATTGAGGATTCCTTCCATCCAAACAAGACCTTATATTCTAGTGGTAAAGAACACACACACACACACACACAAAAGGATTGCATCTTTACTCAAAATTAGATCTGCTTGGAATAGAATAAAATTCAAAGTTTTGAGGATTCCAGCCTGAGAAATTGCTCATACACATCACTATAAAAATATTAGCTACACCTTCTCCTATTATTATTGATAGTAACAGTTGATGAACTTAATTTCAATTTTCATAATGAGGAATAGTATAGATGGAGCATATTTCAAAAGTCACATCAGTCTACCAATCATAACCATTCAATTAAGGGGTTGTTTGTTATTTCATTTTCACTATAAATACCCGATAAACAACTTACCATTATTCTTTACTCATCTTTGAAAGCTTGTATGTATTTCCACCTCCAAAAATAGTATAGAAAAGGTTGACTTAAATTTGTGGGCCCCAACTTGATACATGTGATATATCCACTCCATCCATTCATTTTATTGGAACATTTTAAGGCATGAGCCAAAAAATGAGACAAATCCAATGATCAAGTGGCCCATATAAAAAAGAACAGTGGTCATAAAACTCCCACCATTGGAGGTTTTTTTCTTCCTAAGTCCCATAAGATTGTTAACTGTCATCTAACCTATTTATAAGGTTATAAATACATGAATACGGTGAAAACAAATATCAGCTTGATCCAAAACTTCTAAGCCCCAATAAATTTTTAATGAAGGACCCTTAATTCCCACTGTTTCCTATGATGGGATCCACTTAAGCTTTTGAACTGCCTCATTTTTGGGTTCATATCCTACATTCAGTTGCCAAAATGGATAGACAGCATGGATAAGCCATGTACATCACAATGGGCTTCACATGAAATTTACACCCCTAGCTCTTTGATTTTAGTGTTAAAAAAGTTGGCTGTCAACATCTACATTTAAAATAGTGTTGAAATTACATTGGTAACTAATTATTACTTATTTACAACGGTGAATTAAAAAACAAACAGCCTCTAATAATTTATATATATATATGGATGTTTAAAAATAAAATAATTAACCGGTTCAAATTTCAAGGGCAAAATCAGATGTTTACAAAGTCCTGCCATGCTCCATACACAATTGGGCCAGTAATGTGGACAATGTGGATGATCATCCAACTATGCCCACCTATAGAAAATTTTCAAAATGCTGATAAACGAGCCCAAACCCAAATATAGGTGGAGCTTTTTGCTAGCTGGACATGCACCCTCTCTCCATGTAATTTTCTGGCACCATAGACACAAATGTCGCATAATGTGTAGGATATCTAATACATATATAAGGTGGGCCTCACCATAAAGGTGACTCAACAATCAGCACAGTCCACTAATTACGTAGGACATTTGCAGGTGCATAAGGTAGACTCGTTGTTATAATCTAATTTAGAATCTGTAGTTGCCATTTTAAACATCTAACATTCTCCTTACCTTCTACCTCGAGAGTGCCACTTTGAATCGCAGACACACAATCGTCAAAAACCCAGATTCCCACGTTTGTGAGATCTTGGGCATTGAGAAGACAGACCCCAATCTTAATATGCCTTGGCAATAAAGTCAGGCTGGTCCACTGATCATCAGGTCAGGTGGTTCTCCATTTAGCAGTGGTCCATTTTTCATACGTTTGATTTTTTCGGTAGTAATGGAAAATTTCAAAATAAAAACAACTCCAATCACTATAAAAGAGACAGCCATGGTAGCATCCAACACACTTTTTCTTTTTTTCTTTTTTTCTTTTTTTCTATTTCACATGCACTTACACACCCTACACATGCCCGCAAACTCACACCACAATAAATGGGTGCTGGAAACCATGACCTTATGTTATGAATGTTGGGAAAGCCGGCAGCGGAAGTGGAACGCTGAACACGTGAAGCAATACAATATCAAACAAGTAAACAAGATGTAATCAATCACACACAAGCACTAATCACAAGAGACTCCGAATTTTACGTGGAAAAACCCCTCAACGGTTAAAAAACCACGGCACAAAGCGATCCACCATGAATATCAGAAGATTACAGAGATTGACAGCCCACAAGCAAGGAAAACAGAGAAAACCCAAGTTCTCTCTCACAACTCTATCCTCTCTTCCTAGTACGAATAGGAAACCTTGGACACCTTAGGATATACATTTAGGTCGGATTACAACTCCTTAAATAAACAGAAAACTGAAATTAGAAACACCTTGCGCAGTACTGCGGACTACGCAAGAAATCTGCGCGCACAGCTGACCGGTCGGCCAATGCACAAACAGTCCAGGGAGATGTAACACTGTCTCTGTCTCACAGCCGACCGATCGCCCGACCGGTAGCAGCCCACTGACGACCGGTCGATCGACCACTCTGGGTAAAGGAAACCGTACATGGGGGGGCTCTTCACATGCATCTAGGTCACACCATCCAGCTGGTCGGCCGACTGGACGGACCACCCAATTCGTGCACAATTTGAAGACTTATCCCAACAATGAGAGAGAGAGAGAGTCATTTTCAACCGTTACGAGAGAAAGAGAGGAACCGCTACACACTAAGGGAGAAGGCCATGAAGTCCCAACATTTTTATTTTTATTTTTTATATCTTACACAAGCACCCCCAAACAAACGCACACCCACCCACGCAAACCCCACATTCACTCTCTAGCTGGGTTTTCCCGGCCTATGGGTTTCAAACACAAGGCCTCTTATTGAAACTCCAAAAAGTATACCGACGAGGGGAGGACTCGAACCCATTAAGTCCCAAATGATTAGCCTACTTTCGGTGAAAACCAGCATGAATTTTTTTTTCTTTTTTTTGGGGACACACAATAACAACTTTGCAAGGCTGGGTCGCCCAGACGGATGGCACAAGACACGTGTGGAACATCGGATGCAGGCGATTTCAGATGCACAGCCGCAAGTGGCTAAATACCCATTTAAAGTCAAATAATTAACAGCTAACATTCAGTGTAGAGAAAAGTTTATCTATTGGATGGTTGGGATAGGCTAATTAAGGTCACTTTTGCTAGTGTTGAATCAATGATGGCCTCACATGATGCATGGTTCACATAATTGTACATCGTTCAAACCAATACCTTAATAATACTAATAATCAATTCCACTAGAAATTGAAGTAACATAAAAGTTTTTTAAAAAAAATCTTCAATTTAAGTGGACAATGCTACGATGGTACTAGTTCTCAAACCCTTAAGATTGAAACTTAAAGAAAAGAGGGGGGAGAGGAAAAATTCATGCATTTCCAAATCATACCTGCCACACCACCATTCAAGTGAGAAGGACATACACCCAATTTCAGTATCACATCTCAAACCCTAAAAGCTAGCTGGTAATGTTGGATATTGCCTGTCAAGAACTTCAATCAGCTTCTTGGCTATTGCACTTGCATACACCGATGAGCCTTCACTTATCTGTAGAAACACCACCACACATTAACAAAGGGACTGGCTATTTATCCACTCTCTTCGAGTCTTTCTTTCCACTATACAATGGTACAATTGCCTGAACTGCTTACTCCCATGAGTAAACCATGTGTAGAGTCCACCATAATGTATGTGTAAAATCCACTCCGTCCATCAGCTCGGGAAGCTTTATATTCACAGTACCTGACAAAAATCATCTCCGAACAAGACTTGGGTGGGTCACACCACGGGAACAATATAAAATCAAGCCTACAACTCTAAATAAATTCACTCCTGTGTGTCCCACCTGAGTTTTTTTTCTCTCTGTTTTCGAATGTCTCTTCATCTTAGTGGGACTCACCTGATGGATAGATTGGGTGGCATATAAACAATACAGTGGACCCAGGAAGGTTTCCATATGGTGGACTTCCCCGTCCCCATTCCAAACTTCTCCCTGTGTTGTGGCCCAATCGAGTTTTCGATCAGCCTGATTTTTGGGTTCAGATCGTATAATGAGATGAATCAAATGATGGAAGGAGTAGATGCCACACATACATCACGGTGGGCCCACAGAGCTCAGATATTGCTCGCTCTTCTGAAGAGGGGCCAAAATACAGTGATTGTACGCCACCATTTTTATAAAATTGGTGTGCATCATCCACCATGTATGTGGCATTCATGCATATCAATCCGGATACCTGAAATCGTTGGTGGGTCCATCGTGGATGGAACCTAGAACGAAAACCCACACTGATTGAATGATCTTAACCATCCGATCTAGTTCAATCAACATGGGTCATCGGCAGTTTCATTTTCAACCATTTATTTGGTAGAATACATGGTTGGGATTATTTGATCAATGGCCCAACAATTTGGACAACCTGGATTGAAATAATCAAAGAATCCAAAAGGGCACAGTAATGACCTTTGTGTTGAACATGAAGATGTAATAATCGCCGATGTTGCCGCCAGCAACCTGGAGCAGATCCATCTGGAGCTCGTCGATGATTTTCCCCACAAGGAGCAAGCAGTTCATCTTCTTCCGCTGCGTGAGCTTGATGTTCACCTCATCGTCAATGATGCGGACATCGACAACAGTGTCCTTGGACTTCCTCAGCAGCCAAGAGCTCCTCAGCGATCCATTGAATGACTGCTCACGGTCAGTCAGAGGCTTCATCGACGAGCTCTCCATGTCTGCGGGAGCTGCTTCATCATCCCTCTTGCACTTCTTTCTCCTATCCCTCCCACATCTCTTCTTATCCACCAGTATTTTAAGCTCATCGACGGTTCGTAGAAGTTCTTTGATGTAGTCAATGGCATCGCCGACTACTGAGGCTCTATCAGTCTTTTAATTCAGATGAAGAAAGGGGAATAAAATGCAAAATAGATAGAATTAATTTATCAATGGATGGTAATAGAGAAAGGAAGATCAAACGTAGAAATAATCCAAGTAGAAGGAGATTTGAAAAAGAACAAGAAAACTCCCAAGACTGGAAGATCTGTACTAGTGGGGTCCATTGTTCAGTTATCCAAACCATCGATACTATGGGGACCACCTTAGATGGTCCTAGCACCATAGAATATTTGGCCTTTACTTAATTGGACCATGAATGTACTTTCCTTTTTAACTATCTGCAGGCCATCAGTTTAAGGATTAGGTTCTTTCTCATCTGGGAGATTTTTGGTTCATGGATATATATCGACAGTGGGCCCCAAAATATCAATAGCTTGGATCAGTGGACCATGTTCTCCAGTTGTACGAAATGAAAACCCTAGTGTATTGTATATAAATTACAAACTCTCAGTGTAGAATGAGGTTGCACATTGCCATGTTTAGGCCTAGAGATTGTACACTAAGCATCTTAGGGTTTTCAATCTGTACAAGTGGGGCCCATGCTTTGGTGATCCAAACCGTTGATGTGGTGGGAATCACCATGGATGGATGGCCAGTCAAAAGTCTCCTATATTGGAAGATATTGGCCATAGAGGAATGGGAGCCGTTGATGTATTTCCATTCAAGTACTTTTTTTGTTAGGCGCCTCTTCAGACGTTTTGGTACTTTTCTGATCTGGGTGTGGCCCATAATACCAACTGTTAAGATCACAGAAGGATGGGGCCGATCTGTTGTAGTGTTTGTATAAGATAGTTCATAAGCTATGCATCGCAGTTCGGTTTATACCCGATCATGCTCCATGCCCTACTGGATATCAAAAGAATGGACGGTGGATGATCGACTATACACCGAACAACGGAATATATACCATTCCAAAAATAATTCCTCAATGAGAAATGAAAAAGATAAAAAGATAATGGAAAGAGTAGAGTTGAAAGAGAAGAGTTTTTCAGGAGATGTGATTTGAATTTGAATAGAATACCTTCGTTGGATTTGGAACAAGAGATCTCAATGCCTTGTATTTCTCATTCAACTGCTCTCTCCTTTGTCTTTCGGTAGCAAAATGGTTGGTTCCTCTCACCTCTCCTTTACACAAACCAGGAATCTCCCTCCTAAAATCAAGCACTGAAGTTTCAAACTGCCTTCCATCTCCCTCCTGAAAAACACCACCATTCCCCTCCCTGTCGTCCACCCCACCGAAGTATGATCCACCCATCGAGCCCGGCAATTCATAGCTATGCGGCAATGTATGGAACAGGTCCCGGAACATGGGCGGTTGCGGTGGGAAATTCAGTTGGAGCGGCTGGTCGTACAGTACAGTCGACGCCGATGTGCTGTCGGCTGTTGGGAGCTCACCAAGGAAGCCCAATGTATCATGGAAGTTACTGGCGGTTCTTCTGGCAGGGACCCCGTCGAAAGAGATTGAGGATGTTGGAAGCACTGGTGGGACTGAGCACCGCGGTAAGTGTAGGAGGTTGAGGAGGTCAGGCGGGCCGTAGGGAGGGTTTGTGAATGGGGCTGAAGTGATGTGCTGGAGATTTTTTTGCTCTTGTTGTTGGAGCTGAAATTGCTGGTGCTGTTGGTGATGGATGCTGGTATCTTGCATTTCGTGTATGTGGCCCGCCTCCCAACTGGGGTGATCGAGCGGCGGGTGGGACTCTTCGAGCATGTCTTGCATCAGATGGCTGTTGTATTCCTGTTCGAGGTCGAAGCCCAGCTGCTGTTGGAGGTCGATTCCGATAGTACCGGCTTCCTCGGATGGGTTGTTTCTAGAGATGTCTTCAAGGGAGAAGCTGGACAGCCTGAGGTTGTCTTCCAAGCTGTTGTTGTGGTTGTTGTTGCTGCTGTTATTGTTGTTGTCGTTGTTGCTGTTGCTACTGCCCATAGCTGCTAGGCCTGGGAAGTTTGTAGCAGTTTGAGGTGGGCCATCAACTACTGGTCCTTGGAGTAGGTGATGATCATGAGAATCAATGTAGTCACACTCACCATACATCTTCTATTTTTGTTATTTTATTCTATTTTAGATGGTGATGTTTGGCTCCTTGATTTGTGGGCTTTGTCTGCATCAAATAACATAAAAGGGTCGGGATCAATCATTCAAAACAAGGTACAAGACACATGAGAAAAATAAATATGGAGTGCCCAAAAGGTCAAAATCATGTGTTCGTAAGCTCTACAGACCTGTGGAGAAATACCAGGGCTTTTTCTCAGGCCAGCAGATGTTGATGAAGAGATCTAAATCTTAGAGAAAATCATGCAATTTGAATGGTTTTGGCTAAAGACTAAGAAAACCCAAAAAAGAGTAGGTGTTGGAGCTGGGGAAGGTTGAGAGGGGGTACTAAAAAGCTAATGGGATCATGAGAAGCATAGGAAGAAAGCAAAAATCAAGAAGAACCCAGATGGCAAAGGCAATTTTTAAGAACCCCAGAAGCCAAAATAGAAAGCTAATGGGAGAGAGAGAGAGAGAGAGAGAGAGAGAGAGAGAGAGAAGAACTAGAAAGCTAATGGGATCATGAGAAGCATAGGAAGAAAGCAAAATAAGAAGAAGCCAGATGAGAATGGCAAATTTTGAGAACCTAAGAGACAAAATAGAAAAGCAGAGAGAGAGAGAGAGAGAGAGAGGAACTCAGATGAGAAACAGCAGATTTAAACACCACAAGAGCCAAAAAGAATAAAAAGGAAAGAAGTGAGAGAGAGATACAGAGACAGAGAGCTCTGAGAAGAGGATTTGCTTTTTTGCTGATAGAGAAAGAGGGAAGGAAAGCTCAGATATCCGAATTCCCCAAATCCGCCTTTCCAAGTAGAGAGAGGTAGTTACTGAGATTCCATCCTCCTTTTGGGCCCCACTCTTCATATCTCCTCCCCCTCCATTCCAATATTGCGCGAGCGGATTAGGTGTTACCCGGGAAACACCTTACTGGGTGTTACCCTTATCCTGGGGCCCACCTTGATGATTTTTTTTCATATCCACGCCGTCCATACGTTTTTCCAGAACACTTTACGAGGTTTTAATGAAATTAGTTATGTAAAAAATCTCAGGTGGATCACACCACAGGAAGGAGTGTTTATTGAACTTCCACCATTAAAAAATTTCCAGAGCCTACCTTAAGAAGATCTGTAATGTTTATTTGTCATCCAACCCGTTGATAATGTTAATAAGACCTGGATTAAGGGAAAATATAAAGATCAGATTGATCCAAAACTTTCGTTGCCTACATGAAGTTTTTAATGGTCATTCACCACCTTTTCCAGTGGTGTGGTCTACCAGTGATTTGGATCCAGTTAAATGTTTCTAATACATCTTTAAATAATCTGAAAAAATTTATGGACGTCGTGGATATACAATAAATTCATCATGGTAGGCCCCACACGGTAAGAGTAACACCTCACGAAGGTGTTACACGGGTAACAGCTGATCCGCTCCCTGCGCGTGATGTTGGTCTACGTACGTCCCTTTGATCATTTCCCCATCTCCTCTCTCCATTTCCCATCATTATAATCTCCATCATTCTAACTGCCCATCCTTTTTCACACATTTACCTAAATGCCCTGTTACTCAACTCACCCACCCCTACCCTAGCTTTGTACTCTTGAGCGGTTGCAATTGCACTGGAATACTCTACAACACCCGATCTATGTGGGCTCCACACTGTTTCCTATGTAACATACACTCAGTCCATCTGATTCTTTCCTCCATTATATGCCGTGAGGAAAAAAAGTTTCACAACTCAGGTGGGCCACACCACAGGAAGCGATGGGGATGGGATGCCAACCCATAAGACACGTACATCATGTTGGCACCACAGTTTACTCAGTACTCTGCCCCACAATGCATTCAGTTTTACACAATATGCAATATGTGTTCAGTTCCATCAGGTCATTACCGTGCACTTGCCACAATGTATGTGTTATATATCAACAAGTCAGTTTTGCCAGCTAATTTTAAGGTATGAGAGCAAAAATGAAAAAAAATCTACTCTTTCATTAGCCACACCCAAGTAAACAATATTTTTCCTTCGTCTAAAACTGTGTCACCTCATCAACAAGTTGCATGGTAAATGAACATTACCGTGAACCTTAGTAAGTTTTTAGTAGTAGGCATTTAGATCATAAGTTATTTAAGCTACTTATTTGGGGGGGGGGGGGGGGGGGGGGGGTGTAGTTATGCAACACACACTCTAACAAGTAACTTAAAATAAAAAAAAGCTACTTATAATCTATCATAAACCAAATTTATCTCAAATAAGTTACTTATGGTAGGAGAAAGAGTAATTTATTTGGTGGTATACAAACATGCCCTTAATGATCAATGTTTCCTGTGGTGAGGTCTACATGAGATTTGGATCTGTTTCATTTTTTGGATAGTGCCCTAAAATAAAGCAGGTAAAACAAATAGACAATGTTGATATACAACACGTAAATTGAAGTAATCCCCACAATCATGAACTGACGGAACTTGGTCAGGACGATGAGCTTGACTGAATCCGTCCAAACCCAATCGACAAATATAGGTTGGAAGTCCTCTTGACCAAATGCAACTGGACCTACTTATCGCCACTAGTTGCAACAGTTGGGCCTAAGCCTAGAAGTGTCCATTCGATCCATTCATCCATACCATCCATATAATTGAATGGCTCAGGCACGAATGTCAATTTTGGGCCATCATTCGATGGGTCAGGCTCATGATCGTGAAGGTCGACCCCAATCTTATTATTTTCCAAAATGACCAAAATAACTCCATTGAAATTGGGGTAACATTGGCCAATCAAATGTTGTAACAGCATTGAGGGATGGATGCACAGGCACTTGGAACTAACCTAGAAATTGGAATGTGGCGTATAAGACAGTTAAATTAAACTGTCCAAATCATAGTTCCCAGTTTAAACGCATCATGAACTAAAGGTTACGCTTACTTGGTTGTCTGACTATCCAATTAGTGAACATTTATTGGATGATTAGAAATGAAATTTTTTAATAGGTCATTTCAACAAGCATCTACAAATCATAGGTTAGGATTGCTCAACCAATTTAGATTCTTAATCTATGACTTAGCCAGAGCGGGTTCTGCACTCTAGTTGGTTTAACTTGAGTTAGTAGGTGTTGAGAGCGGAAGCACCCTTAGATCGAATCAAACAAGTAATAAAGAACGAAAAATTTAAGTAAACATAGAGAACACACAAGATTTTACATTGAAAAACCCTCGTGAGAAAAAATTAGACACAAAGTAACCGTCAATCCACTATACTTCGAAGTAGATTACAAGAGATGGAACAACTTATAGTAAAAACTCTAGTTCTTGCTTCAAGACCTTAAAATATTCATGTAAGGCTTTTTGCACAGTTACCCTAATTGTAATTAGGAGAATACTTATATATACTCACGTATAAGATTAGAAAACAAAACATATACTTATTAAAATTTATGTATTTTCGTTGGTCGAATTGATTGGACCTTCAATTAGATGGACCAGAACTAACATTTACCAATCGAACCAAAAAGTGTAGAACATCACAACGTGCCATAGGGTCTAATTTTGAGGATACACCCATTTTTCAATTGAACCAATAGAGGCACAAGTCGAACTGAAAAGGGCCTTCTTAGCTCTATAATTAAAGGCACTTGATCAACAGTGGGTGCCCCATGCATGATTTCTGAGTGCCGGAGTAGTAAGTCAAACTACTGCTTTCCCCACTCATGGGTGAACGGTAGACTCACAAGAGTTTTAACACTAAGGTAACGGGTTCAAGTACCCATTGTGGTGTGGGGGGGTGTGGGGGTGTGTGTGAAAAATAAAAAGTATCATGTGGACTCCCACATGATGCCGAATCCATTAAAAGAAGGAACTTTTGGCATCCAATCATATTTTCCGCTAACATGCCAATTATAAAGAAAATCGGTACCATTCAAGCAGTGTGTCGTAATATGAATATCGCCCATCACAAAAATCAGGCAAATCGGATCATCAGGTGAGCCGCATCATCAAAATCAAAAGATAGCGGATGGCATGACTCAACATTCAGTCTTGGCCCACCTAGTGAACAGACCAGTCTGATTTTCTAGAACGGTGATCTTCAGGGCAGGGACCATCGGTCTCGCGGTACTGATTCCCAAATGGATGGCATGTTGGCGTGGAAAGATGACAAGGTACCATAAGCTA
Organism: Liriodendron chinense; assembly: GCA_003013855.2. NCBI lineage: Eukaryota > Viridiplantae > Streptophyta > Magnoliopsida > Magnoliales > Magnoliaceae > Liriodendron > Liriodendron chinense. The sequence goes on along the minus strand of PVNU02000637.1, from coordinate 2,208,088 downwards.
TGGTACAGTTGCCTGTACGTGTGATATGGAATGACCACTCGGACGAGTCGTACCCTGTCCCAATGGATACCACCAGTCACCCCCGACTCTGTCCGGTCCAATGGCAAAATTGTTATTTTACCTATACCAGCGAGTCATATGATTGTTTACACCTTTGAGAAAGAGAAGGAGAATAGGAAGGGTTGATTTTCATTTGGAATGTCAAACTCAGCATGCCTAAAAATGTTACAGGGTCCTGTTTAGCACTTGATCAAGACGAGTGGGGCCCACCCTAATCTTCTGTTTTCTTCTTTTCTGAAAATGATAAGATTCACTGGCCATTGGACATCATTGTTTTATTATGGCCAACAGAAGCTTAACGAACAAGAATCAAACACCAACAACAAGCTGCCCTTATAGTCAATCTAATAATCACACCCTCCAATTGAGATCGGGTCGATTAAGAGAACTGGGCCCCACTCGTGGGACCTGATAACCGTCAATTACAGAACCAAGTACAAACTGGTACAACTCTGCAACCCTAATGGCAATTTCCAGGCGTTATCAGGGGCATTCCTGTCAGCTACTTCCCAGCTGAAATGATCATTGTGGGTCCGGGGTTTATATTCCGGGCACGCAAAACGGCATCCCAAACTAACCTAATCAAGCGGTTTTTTTTTTTCCTGCGAAAAATCTGATACTCCGGCGGAGTGTGATGGTTCATACTCGTGCACTTAGAAATTGCACATGTTGCTCACTGCTATCTTAATCAAATTGACCAGATGACGTGCCCAGTACAGATGGCTGGCGAAGCCCCACAATTTAATTGTCTAAACAGCTGATTGGTGAACATATAGTGGACTGTCTAAATATAAAAACTTCTAGACAGTCCAAATTCAATAAAAAAAAATGCCAACTAATGAAGGGTTAGGATCATTTGATCAATGTGACTTTCAGATATTAATTTATGTATTCCGGGTCCCACAAATTGGGGTTACTTTGACTTAATAATGCCACGTGTAACATTCATGAGTGCCAGTGCATCGATTATCACACTGGGCCAGAGTATCAAATCACTGCCCTTTTAACCCAGCGAGGGGTAGGAAAGAGAATAACAAAAAACACAAGTTAGTTTGTTTTGATAGAGGGAGTTCATGTAAAGCGTATGGAAAGGAAGGTATTATTTTTTAATATTTGTTTAATATCGGCTTTGACTGAAAGTAGGGTTTTGTAACTTTATTTTTTTTTATTTTGTGGACGTTTAAACCCAGTCAAACCAGAGTGAAAACTTGTTACTGTGGCAGACTCTGTTGGATGATATACACACGTGTAATTCAAACTAAACCGTCCAAATAGTGGGACCCACTTTAGATGGTCCATAACACAATAAACATGCTAAATGATGCCTTAACAGGTGAATTAGCTCCAATGGACGGCCAACATGAAAAATAATCAAACGGTTTACATCCAAGGAATAAAGATTAATAAGCCTGAGCTTAAAATTATTAAATTAGAATCTGTTAGGTTTGCAATCTATCTACAGAGGGTTCTATAATTTGGACGGTTTGATTTGAGTTGTGTATGAGCCATATGTACAAATGCAAGTGCCTACGTATCATGCATCATAATCTGCCAGAGCATCAAACAACTCCTATCACATGGCTTTCACCAACTTCACCCACGCTCTTTTTTGCTCTTACCTTCATTGCTGTTATTCGTTGGGAAACGCGGGCCATGCCTCTCACCACCCCCTATTATTCTATCCAATAGGTTAAAGAGATGGAAGAATTACTTGATACTTATCATGGAGTACGTTCATCCATGCCCATGCAGTTAAGGTACTGGATTTTTAGCAGGGGTTTGCCGCAATCTCGACCGTTGAAGATTATGGTAACTTCTCTAGATAGGTCATAGATGATAAAAAAAATGAACAATGCTGGATTAGTGAACTTTAACGGTTTGATCTTCACCTAAGAGAAGTCTTTGATCAGATTTTAGGATCGTTCAATTGATCTGATTTCAGATCTATGATTCATCTACAGTGGGGTCCACGATTTGGACGGCTGTAATTAAAGTGCGTGTATGCTACATGTACAGTGGAAGTTGCATACAGATGGATTTCCAAACTAGGTCTATGTATCAAATAACTCCTTGAAAAGATATTCATGTAGATACGAGGAATACTACGGTGATCCGTGCAGCAGAGATCGCAGAGGTGAGTCATTGCACACGTGCCAATGTCGACACATGTGGGTGGGGACGAATGTGCACACGCGCTGGCCAATAAGTCAGGCCGATCAGTAGGTACACTCGTATGAGAACAATGGACAGTGTAGAATCATCCATGCCCATACGTGTAGAAAATCAACACATGCCATACGTGTCCCTCGAACTAACCATTCAGATCATGGGCAACAGTGTAGATTGATGATCCGTAGCCATTCATGCAGAAAACTTACACATGCCATACGTGTCCCTCGAATTAACCATCCAGATCGTAGGGTACGGTGAAGATGGATCAGAAAACATGGCATACGTACAGTACCTCAAAAGGTACACGTGGCATACGGTAACTCAAATTAGACCATCCACATCGTGGGCCACAGTGTATATAGAATGGTCCAAATAATCAAGATCACATTCGATGTATTGCCCTAATTCGCAGATTTGTGGACATCTAATGGACCGATAAAACCAACATTAGTTATAGTTAACGGGTCAAAAATAAACTAAAATATCTAATCAATCTCGAGAAATACATTGATACTCGATTAGTGTGTGATGCATGATACACAGGCATTTAGAAATTACTTTAAAATTGTATACATTCCCTATAAATAATTCAAATTGGTAAGTTTAATTTGAATTAACGTATGCCAAGTGTACATTTTCCAGATGTCTGCATATCAAGCGTCATACGCTGGCAGAGTGTCAAATAAGTGTCCATCAAACTGATGTCTGGTTGCGCCCCCATCAGCAGACAGTGCCGCTGTTTGAACGGTTTGGATTTAGTTAAATGTGGACAGCGTGAACGGTGGTTGAGTGCACGCTTATGGTTCTCATGGTCAGCCAGCGTATCAAACAACTCTTCTTAAAGGGTCATTCAATTATTTTCATCCTAATCGTCCAATAAAGGGCCATATTGTGAATGGGCCACAATCCCAAAGTTAACACCAAATAAATGATCCTAATTGTGTAATTGGTAGCTGCCAAGTGACCATTTAAAATAAAAAGTGGCCAACGATCCAGATTTAACCAAAATACATTAATAATTAGATGTTAAGATCGTCCAACAAGTTTGAACGGTTTGGATTAAGGTACATATATGCCACATTTATGATGCAGTGTGCATGAACAAGGATCATCACAGTTGTGGGGCTCACCTGATATGTGTATAACATTCAACCGTCCAGCATATTCACCTCACGTTAATTATCCAGCAAAGCAAAAATCCGGCGAATCCAATCAGAAGATATATATGTAGCCCATTAAAGCAAATACACAACACACAGAAACATCTATATGTAGCCCATTAATTAGATGATTTGATCGGCTAGATTTTTATTCGCATGATCAACATAGTTCGCTTAATATGAGGCCCACCTTGATGTCGGTGGATCCCTGACTATGGAACCCACAGTGATGTGTTTGTCTTATATCCATGCCGTTCATCCGTTTCACCGGCTCATTTTAGGGCACCAACCCAAAATTGCAACATATCTAAATCCAAAGTGGACCATTCCTATGGTGTGGTTCACCTGAGATTTGGATCTATTGCATTATTGCAACATATCTAAATCCAAAGTGGACCATTCCTATAGTGTGGTTCACCTGAGATTTGGATCTATTGCATTATTGGGCTCATGCCCTAAAATAAGCGGAAGGAATGGATGAACGATGTGGATTTTGTTGGGAAAAAAAATCGGTAGCGGAAGCAAGCCGAACATCACAACAGAATATGAAATTAAACGAGCAACACAATGCAATCATACCCACACACAATCAATCACATAGAGACAATCTGATTTTACGTGGAAAAATCCCTTAACAGGTAAAAAACCACGGCACAAAGCGATCCAGATTAACAAAAGATTACAAAGATGAACAGCCCACAAGCAAGAAAACCTAAGCTTTCTCTCTCACAAAACACTCCCCCTCACTCTAATACAATTAGGAAACCTTAAACACCTTAAGATACCATCTAAGTCTGAATTCATGCCATATATATAACAAACAACCCAAAAATAAAAACAACTTACGCAGAACCGCATAACTGTGTAAAACACCGCTTATATAGTCGACCTGTTAAACCCTATTGGACGACCCATCGGGTATAGCAAAAGCAGTCCAGAAAGGAAACTTCCAAATTCGACCTATCCGCCTCCACAGCTGACTGGTTAGCAGACCGATTGGAGCACACCTTAGACCGGTCGGCCGACCGATCTGAAACACTCAAAATTGTCCAGAGACCTTGTTGTGCTTTTTGGTCGAAATTAGACCGATCGCCCGACCGGTCTAAGCACCCAATTCCTGCACAGTTTGAAGACTCTTCTAACAATCTCCACTGAGGCTTCAAACGTCGCATCCAACCTTCATTGTTTTCTTCATCATCTCATCTTCAACATAGATCTACCGCTTCTCATACCTCCATCAACCATATCCTTGCACTTTCACGCCCCTTGTCGCTCTTCTCATGTGGCTCTTGGGCACTTCTCACATACGAGCAACCGTAAATTTCGTTGCTGATCCCGCAGCTCTATCGTGAAACATGCTCCCGATCAACTCATAAGTTGGTCACACCTCTGTGCTTTTATCCACATGAATGCCCCTTTTATCACTTTACAATAATGATCGCAGCCGAAGTACATGCACTATTTTGCCTCGAGTACACCAACAGAGATCACATTATTCTTCATCTTAGGGACATGCTTCACATCTTCCAGGACTCATTCGATCCCATTGAACATCCTGATGCGCACTGTACCAATACCCACCACCTTACGAGCGTATTTATCGCCCACAAATATCAATCCACCATCATACTTCCTGTATGTCATGAATAAACTTCGGTCAAGATAAACGTAATATGAAGCAATTGAATCCAGGATCCACTCTCCACTAAGAGACCCCTTTTCGGATACAGTTAATATTTCATAAAGATCACCATCATCCTCTACGGTATTAGCTCCATCTTCAGAAGAATTTTCAGACTTCTCTTAGTTTAACTTCGGATTCTGACAATTCCCCTTTATGTGGCCTTCCTCATCACAATTCCAGCACTGTACCTTAGCCTTCCATTTGCCTTTAGCTTTAAACCTCGATTTAGAATATTCCCATCATGCTAAGAATTTATTTCCCTCATAATCAGTGCCTCTGAGGAAGAATAAGAACTCACGTCACCTCTTTTCTTTTTCATCTCCTTCGACTAGAGGGATGGGATAATTGTTTTAACGTTAATGGTCTCCCTCCTTACACACAAAGAGTCTCTGAATGACTCGTATCATTCTGGAAGAGAATTCAGCAGGATACATGCTTGATATTCATTCTTTATCGGTTCATCTATCTCCACTAACTTGCAAACCAACTTATTAAACGTGTTAATGTGGCCCTCCACATCCGTCCCCTCCGCCATCCTCAAAGTGAATAACTGCATCAACAGATACATTTGGTTCTCTAGAGGTTTCTTAGCGTACACTTTCTCTAACTTAGTCATTGTATCACCCGCTGTCTTCTCCTTCATAACGTAATAGAGGACATCATCCGTTAGGCACAACATGATCGAGGTTCTGGCCTTCTTGTCAAGCTTTTTCCACTTATCCTCTTTCATAACCTTAGGTCACTTTCTAAGAGCTTCTTCAAGCGCTTGCTGAACTAGGAGGGATTCGATTTTCACCTTCCATAGTTCATAGTTGTTTTTGCCGGAGAACTTCTCTACATTGAATCTCGTGCTCAATGACATGCTCTCGTCTCGGATCCGAATTTTACTTCACTCCAACGATAGCTCTGATACCACTTGTTAGGTAAAAAAAACCGATAGCGGAAGCAAGCCGAACACTACAGCAAAATGTGAAATCAAACGAGTAACACAATGCAATCACACCCACACGCAATCAACCACATAGAGACAATTCGATTTTACGTGGAAAAATCCCTCAACAGATAAAAAACCATGGCACAAAGTAATCCACTATGATTAACAGAAGATTATAAAGATAAATAACCCATGAGTCAGAAAAGCTAAGCTTTCTCTCTCGCAAAACACTCTACCCTCACCCTAATATAATTAAAAAATCTTGGACACACATTATGATACCATCTAAGTCCAGATTCATGCCACATATATATAACAAACAACTCAAAAATAGAAACAACTTATGAAGAACCACGTAACTGCATAAAACACCGCTTATACAGTCGACTTTTCGAACCCGATTGGCCGATTGGTTAAATATAGCAAAAATAGTCCAAAGAGAAAACTTCTAAATTCAACATGTCTACCTCCACAACTGACCAATCGGTAGACCGGCCAGAGCACACCTCAAACCAACGTGGATATAAGACATACATTAAGGTGGGCCCCATGGTCAAAGATCCCGAAAGGGTCCAAAACTGATTAACAGAGTGGATGTCACACTGTCATCTCAGTGTGCCCTGCATAGCTTTGAGTTACAAGAACTCCCTTAGGTGTGGGTTAATTTTGAAAGATGTTAGGGACAAAATTGTAATTTAGATAAGAGACAGGTCATCGAAGAGAATTTTCTCTTTCCAACGACGTACGTGTTTGGCTACTTATGGCAATGCAAGAATATTTTGTACATTTTACAGAGGAAAGACGAACTTTGCTTTCGGCCGGGATTAGAGAGAGATCAGATCTGACCAGATATCTGACGGTGAGATCTTCATGTAGGACCGGAATAGTCTACAACACCGCAGCTGCGTAAAAACTGACAACCAATATTAGTCCCACCATGCTGTATGTGTAAATCCACTCCGTCCATCCAGTAAGAAACATTATTTTAACAGTACATACAAAAGATTTTGGATCAGGATGAATTTTGTATCCTTACTGATCATTGTAAAATACAATTAATTAAGGGTTTGACAAAAGATATACACCAGGGTGACCTCACACATAAACCTATGGTTAGCATTTCATCCCCATTTTCTCCACAGATCCTAGAATCGAGTATATAACCTGATGGACGGAACGGATCTTTTACATATACAACTGGTGGGGCCATAGAACTTGGGTGTTTCATGGGCTGTGTAAAATAAGGGACGGTTCCTGTCCGATCTTCATGTACCCATGACCCCTTTAAAAGGGAATTATACGGTTGTTTGAACAGTTTGGATTACGTATGAGTTGCATACGGTTTCTTTGAGCCTGCATATGGAGGATCCTACTCAACCAGAGGATCAAAATGCTTTCCTCATAAGCATGTCATTGTCTAACCTGCGTCTAATGTTGGTCCCCGCTGCTTTTATCTGGTTTTCTTTATCCCTTAGACCGGGAAAAAGCCCTCGACCTTTTCCTCTTGAAAGAGTCTCAAGATATTTCAAATGACAAAAGCTTTTGTACTCTGGCAGAGTTTGATGGACGATACGCACATCAGAAATTGCACACGTGGCATGTAATTAATCAAATTCTACCGCCCAAATTATGGTATATGTATCATGAAAATTAAGTTTATTTGATAATCTAACTATGAGGTTGATGGACATTTATTAGACGGTTAACAATGACCGATATCCACAAACAAGCGTCCACGAATCAGAAGTTATGATTGTTCAACCAATCTTACATGTGAAATTTCTTTTTGCTTACGTATCGAGCGCCATACGCCAACCTGAGCATCATAGAATCCAGATAACGAATGTGAATGCAAGAAAAATTGTCAAGCTGAGGTCTATGGGTAGGTGGATTAAGATGAAAATATTGCTATGATCCAAACAGAAAGGTAGAAGATTGGATGGCTGTGGTAAGATGAGCTTGGGTCATCTTGCATGCATGGTTTGGTCTACATATATCAACGTTTAGATAGAGAAACATGGGCTCGCTTGTGCTGGATGGATGCATCGGGATATTGTTCGCGATCCCGGAACCAGTGAGACACTCACCGCAGGGGCCCACCACAATGTATGCATTTTATATTGATGCCAGTCATTGTTTTTTTCCAGCTTCTTTTAAGCCATAGCCACAAACTGAAGTAGATACACATTTAAGGTGGATCACACTAGCTATAGGAAACAGTGGTTATCGACCATTAAAAACCTTTTGTGGGCTACAAAAATTTTGGATCAAGCCGATATTTTCCCCCCTACCATTAAGGTCGTTCTGTGTGACCTTATCCACAGGTTGGGATGGTCAAAAACATTATGGTGGTGTAGGAAAGTTTAAGGTGGGCACTCGTTGTGCTTTCACCTGAAATTTTTATCTGCTTCATTTTTGGTAATATATCTTACCATAAATATCAAAACAGATGGACGGCATGGATACACAATGAATACCTCGAGGTGGGCCCTGGGTCTCACCCACATCCGCTCACTCTGGGCCGCAGCCAAGTCTCGCACTGTTCCCACGCGTCTTATGATAGATCACACACTATAATTCCTCAATTCCTCTTTTTATGGACAGTTCCGCTACACTTGTTTAGATGCTAGTTTCATACGCATCCTATGAAGTGGACCGCAATGAACAGTGCTCGCGTACGTCACGGGTCCCTCTAATAACCTGAGAGCCACGTGCGTTGATCTTCAATAAGATCTAAACTGTCCATCAGGTGCGGTGCCTCATGCTAGCCATTGAACCCAAAATTATGATAATCCGAACCTCAGGAAGTACAACATGGGAAACAGTTGAGATGGAAAGCCCACCGTTAGTTTTGTGCATGGCCCACATAAAGTTTTTAATTGTGGGCACTCAAGGGCAGATAAGTCCCTCAATAACCTTGCAATGTGGCTATTTTTACTAAAAGTCTAATTTCTTATATGCTTCATTTTTTTTTTGCCTTTTGATGAGAAATTGAAAATTTACCATCGCCAGTACCCATCTGACCACCCTGTGCTTGGGAGAATCCACGTGCCTGGAGGAATCCATAGTGCTCAATAGGAATAGTCAAAGGGGCATTTTTGGCCATAAATTTTCATTTTTTCGTCAAAAGGACAAAAAAGATGAACAAGTTCAGTAAAATTAGTCACGATGCAGGGCTATTGAAGTAAAAATCCGGGAGCGGATTACGTGAGAGCCCGGATCCACTGAGGTGGGTGGGACCCGACTGTGGGGCCACTGTGATGTATGTGATTACATCCACACGGTCCATCCGTATTGAAAGTTCATTTTACGGTATGATCCAAAAACCGAAGCAGTTCCAAATCCCAGATGGGCCATAGTACAGGAAACAATGGTGATTGACCATTAAAAGCTTGTTGTGGGCCACAAAATATTTAGATCAAGACGATATTTATGGGATCTCTTCATCTAGGTGTTTGTGACCTTATCAACAGGTTGGATGAAAAATAAACATTCTGTTGGAGTCCATAAAGTTTCAAATGGTAGAGATTCAATCACGACTTTTTCTGTGGTGTGTTCCACCTAAGATTTGAGTCAGCTTCATTTTTGGCACGATAACTAAAATGAGCTTTCAAAATGATTGGACGGTGTGGATTTAAGACACATACATCACTGTGAGCCCCACAGTCAGGGGTCCCACCCACCTTGGTGGATCCGGGGTCTCACCTAATCCGGCCATGTCACATATCCACCGTACAGTGGTAGCTTAAGTATTAATAAAGACCGCGCATCTTGGTGCCCTTGACGTAGACAGTTAAAGTAAAACCCTGATCGGATGATTTATACTTCTGATTCTGTCCTTCAAATTGAAAAAAAAGGAGAATAAAGTTTATAGGTAGCAAATTCAGTGCAAGGTATTGAAGAAATTGTGTGGTTAAGATTGTCTAATAGATGTAACTTTTGTGTATTAGGTTGCCCATGATCCTGCCACGTATCCGTTTCTTGCAGCTCTACCGTACACGCGTGTGACATATCACACCTGTGGAAAGTCTGAGCCGTCTATTAGGCAGGCCCGCCACGATAATGCCCCCGCCCGAAATTTAGGACCCTCGCTCAGCTCATCAAGCCGGTCATATTATTAGGCGAAAGGAATGGACGGCTCTGAGTCTGACCGTATCACGGATATGGACGGCTCCACTTTGTTCCGTACAGTGTAGCCCACCTGATGAGTTACCACTTCGGGCTAGGGAATTCACACGTGGGACCAGCCTAATGGACGGCTCTGACCACACGTGTAATAGGATCGCACATGTGGAAATCAGGGTCAGCTTTTATTTATGTGTTTGTTACATTTTTTAAGTTGAAGATGTTTCATTTAGTTGAAGTCTAATGATTTCATTAGCAATAATGAATTGTCGAATCCAGGTTTAGACGGATATGTATCTAAGCTGTTCGTTACGTTGAAATCATTCCTTAGGTCGTTTGCTAAGCCCACACGCATGTGCAGGGGATACCATACACACGCTGTTGTATATGCATCAGTACAGTAGGCAGGTGCAATATCCAAGCCGTCCACCAGGTGGGCTAACCTTAATATATCCTGATCCAAACATTAGGTTGCTTTACTCATTGTGCGGATCACGATATTGCTAGAAACAAGTGAACGGTGGTCCGGCCCTTAATTAGCCCGCCTCCCAAAACTTAATAATATTGCTATTTCCCTCGTGAATATTCTTAATCTATTTATGGATCAAGTAAGCACATACGTAGGATGATATAGATTTCGAGAGGATCAAAATCAACCGTCCACATTCAAGATGAAAGGTTGCCTAGAATGACATGTTTTCAGGATATAACGCATATAATTATCTAACTGAAGGGAAGGCCCCTTTGTGGATGACTGAACATGATTCATGGAACAACTCCAATTAATTGAGATAAGGTTTACAAAAATGATTATGATATATATCATTGGGCAAAGATTGAGCAAGAAATTGATTAGGTGATACACGCCAATTCCAAGCCTAGCCCATGGGCCAAGCTGATAGGCAGGCTGTATTGTAAGAGAAATCCTTCCTCTATCACACACAAAAATATCAAAATTAAAAGAAATTAGGAGGGATCTAAGTAGTTTTATTTCAACATGGCCATAAATTCTTACTAACTCATTATACTCAAAGGCAAAAAATAAGAGAAGTAGCTCTCAATATAATGAGAACTCTATTTCTCTCACACAGAATAGATAATATTATGCTAAATGAATTCAAGTTTACATAAAGCTCTTTGTGATTATGAAATTGTCATACTGCATACCCCCTTGCAACCCCAGCAAACTTAGCATGGAGCTCAACTTGTGGAAGTGCGGGCCAAATAAATAGTACATCTTTGATGCCACCCATACCTTAAGGACAATGGTAGACTAAGTGAAGATAACTTTGTTTGAACATTGAGGTCCGGTGCGGATTCCCAACGTGGGGGGGTGGCCTAACATTGAAGTGTGGTTAACCTGTGTGGGTGTGTATGCTAATAGTGGGATGTGTATACTAACCTAGAAGTATAAAATAAAAAAATAAAAAAATAGTACACCTTTGATGATCAAGCTCCACAAATCCTTACCAGTAGGGCTAGTTTCCCCAGCCGGTCACCTCGTGGATAGCTACCCATAGACAACAAGCTTTTCACACCATATGCATATTTTCAACTCTAGCCAAGCGAGGCCATCCGAGTAATCTAAGCCATTGGTCTGTTGTGTCCCACTGTGGATGGACACAACAATCTTTGGAGTTATTTAGCTGAACGTAGACAATTGCTGTATTTCTCTTCTTAACCGTCTATTTTTAGGCCACAACTCTGAACGATCACGATTGTCCCATCAAGTGCGGAAAACAACAGTCCACTGCTCTGGATTACAGAAGCATGGATCCCACTCGACATCCATTAATGGCCCTACTAATAAGCACATCCAGTCTTATGTCGGCTGAGCCGGCCATCAGAGTTTTCGATCCACTGATGTCAGATACATTGGGCTGGGCGGGCCTATATGGGCTTACTCAACTTAGTTTGCAAGATGCTAGCCAGGCTCAGACCAATTAGGTAACAGGCGCAAGCCGGGCCAAAGTAGGCTGGGCCTGGCCAGCTAAGTCAGCACAGCTCATTTGCCTCATTAGATGCATAACGGGGAGTCAAACCTGATCAATGACTCACACGTGCGATGTTGTGCTGGGTGTCCAATCACCACTGTTTCCTGTGGTGTGGTCCACCTGAGATTTCGATCTACTGAATTTACAGGTTTATAACGTAAAATGATCCGGCGAAACGAATGGACAGTGTGGATATAAGACATAATCACGGTAGGCCCCACAGTCAGGGATCCACCGAAAGCCGCATACCACCCCCTGAACTGATTCGCTTGATTTTAGGCCAAGGGCATAAACAAAGGCCTGAGCGCCTTATGAGAGCCTTGGATACTGCACACGTGTGGCCTGGACACTGTCGTTAGTCAATCCATGTATCTAAGGAACCTGTGTGACTTGTGCGAGGATAGATTGAAGAGGCTCCGCCCATCCACCGAAGGTGGGCCTCACATGAGCTCGAGAAACAGTAGGAGCTCTGACTGTGGGGCCCACTGTGATTTATGTGTCTACATCCACGCCGTCCATCCACATTGAAATCTCATTTTAGGGAATGAACCATAAAATGAAGCAGTTCCAAATCCCAGATGGACCATAGTACAGGAAACAGTGGTGATTGACCAATAAAAACTTCTTGTGGGCCGCAAAAGCTTTGGATCAAGTTGATATTTTGTATGGTCTCTTCATCTAGGTGTCTGTGACCTTAACAACAGGTTGGATTGAAAATAAACATTCTGGTAGAAGGAATCCATGAAGTTTTTAATTGTGGGGATTCAATCATGACTGTTTCCTGTGATGTGGTCCACCTAAGATCTAAATCAGCTTCATTTTTTGGGATCATGCCCTAAAATGATCTTTCAAAATGGTTGGACGGTGTGGTTTTAAGGCACATATATCGCTATGAGCCCTACAGTCAGGGGTCCCACTCACCTCAGTGATCCAAGGTCTCACCTAATCCGCTCCCTCAAGAGTCAAAATGTATACATAACATATAATAACCACAATTAGGCTGACTATATTGTGCATCCCACTGTCACCAAATCCATAACCCCAAAGATCAGCTCGGTGGAGCAATCCTAACCTCTTGATTCGTGGACACTTGTTTGTAGAAATAGGAATGATGGATATTTTTTCATTTGTACCGTCCAATAAATGTTTACTAATGCAATAATTAGATAATAAAATAATCTTGAATTTTGGTCATGATAATTCTACAATGTTACCATAATTTGTACGGTGTATTGTAACTAGCATTCTATATTCTGTAATTTATTAGTAATTTTTAAGTACATGCGCATCGTCCATTACACTCTGCCAGAGTATCGAATTTTTTCTGACCGCTACAATGGGCCGGGCTCGGGCACAAAAAAATAGAATTTTACATAGGGCCTGCCCGAAGGACTGGCCCGAAACAGTGCAAAATCCGGGCCGAGACCTACCTCAGGCCCGGCCCATTGACAGCCCTACTCCTTACTTGCCGTCGGCCGACATTTTCTGTCTGGATTTTGAAAACTCAAATCCCTCCGAAGAGTCTCTCTTTGTAAAAGACTCTCAGAAGCTCCATTGCATTCACAGATCTTTCCTTCTCCAGAAAATTCTGCATTGGTAAGTACGCTCGCTATCCTCTCTTTTATGCGATTCTTCATCATTATCTTTAATCCGATCATGGCTGGTTTTGTTGCTGAATTCATGAGGTTTCTAGGGTTCTTTAATGTTACGATTCCTGATCCTGCAAGAATGTAAATCTTTGAGGCAAAAACTTCTCAGAGTTCTGCCAATCTACTGTTCCGCAATTTTCATCATTTTCCGATTTCTTTTAGGGAATTGATATCTCCACCCGCCCTAATAGATTTCCATGCATATTCATCTTCCATATTGGGAATTGGAGTAGTACAGAAGGGTTTGTCCATCTTTTCGTATCTTGATTACGTAGCATACATTGGAACATTTCTGTACTGGTTTTGATATTTGAGGGGGAAAAGAGGACACTTTTTATTGCGAGTAAAAAGGGTTCTACAGCGTAGTCTGGGTTTTCAGTTTGTGCAAGTGAGGGCAAGCGATGCCCATAATTCATTAATCCAATCAGTGGATATCATGGGACCCTCTTTGGATGGCTTATGCACCAAAATTCCCCCCAGATTGCAACAATCATAACCCTGCAATAGGTGGTAAAAAAATAGATGATTAGGAGAGAAATACCACGATGGTTCACAACAAAGAAAAGGATAAATATTATACAGCTAGGAACTACCAATCTTAAAGGCTGTTCATAGTCAGGCCCATCGTATGACTGGATTGGATCATGGAACCGTGGGCCCCATCTGCATGAACCCAAAATTCAATAGGCACTTCACAACCTTTTCAGCTGAGCACTTCAATTGCGGGCTTTTTGCCACCTTTTTTTTTTCAGGTTGAAATGTTGCCTTCCCTGCTGCCATTCAAAAGAAAGAAGAAGAAAAAGAAAAGAAGATATAAAAAAGATGTGTTTCTTGCTCTTCAGGGTTTTAGATTTTATGTTGGAGTTAGTGGAGCTTTTCAGATCTCTAATCTCTCTGCATATGTCAGCGATGTTTCAGAATAGCTCAGGATTCTTTAAATTTCGTGATTAGTTGATTGGGTATACTGTTGGGTTTTATTCAGATGGGAATTACATGACATGTTTCCTTGGGCACTAAGTCCTCACCTAATGTGGCCCTGGTTTTCATGTTTTAGACTGTTGATCTGATGGACCTGTTTCGTTAGGTGATGTCTCAAAAATTTCCTTGGTGGGGCAATCCTGTCCCTTCTATCAGTGTTCTCCAATTCTATGGGAAAATGAACAATAGCAATCCACCTTCAGCAGAATGTGGGTGGTTGTGATCTTCCAATCATCATCATCAAGGCCTTGTCCCAACTAATTGGTGTCAGCTACATGAATCCTGTCATGCCATTCTACTCCATCATGGACCATATCCTCGGTTAAATCATACATCCTAAGTCTTTTCTTACTACCTCCATCCATGTCCCTTTGGGCCTTCCCCTTGGCCTTTTAAAGCCTTCAATTGCAACTGACGCACTTTTAATTTGTGCAGTTCTTGGTCTCCGCTGCACATGGCCAAACCGTCTAAGTCTACTTTCCCTCATCTTATCACCACCTACTGGCGCTACTCCTAAGTTTCCTCGACTAATTTCTCTCCTAATTCTATCGTCGTCTTACCACTCATCCATCTCAACATCCTCATTTCTGCTACGGTTAATCATAGGAACATGTTGTTCCTTGACTGCCCAACATTCTGTTCCATAAAGCATGCATAGTCTTATAGCTATCCTATAAAATTCACCTTCAGTTTCATTGATCTGGTTATGATCTTCCAATCTGGGAGGATTTTTGGGCCCATCCATAGTGGCACCCACCATATTAACTCTCTAGTTCACTGAAGCATGGGTCCCACTTGGAGTAACTTGGCTCCAAGGACAAATGCATTGCATTGGAGGATTATATAATTCTTCTTCATAGCTTTGTGAATTAGAGCTCAATTTCTGATAATCGATCTTTCAAGAATGCATTGTTTTTTCAAGTGGAATGTTGAAATTAGGGCAGCGATAATTAATGTTTGAATTTGAGAGTTAACATTTACAGAACTTAATATTCAAATGTCCAAATCAGTTTCAAATTGTTAAGTTTATTCTGTTGTATCAGCTATCATTCTCCATTCTTGTTATTTCTTATGGGGTTTGTTCTGTTTGAAACCTGTAAGTAGATGGCATGTATCTGTTTTTCCTTTTGGACCTATGCCTAGTCATTATTAACTCTATGGTTGGCAATTGACAGGCGTTTTCATGCTGGAGCTCATTAATTAGATGAGGTGGTTAAAAGAGTTGTATCACTTCCCGAAGCATATTAAATGCACAAATGAGATTGCTAAGTTGGGTTCACCATGGTATCACATCGTTGACAACTACCATAATGGTACCCATAATGCTGAAAAGATTATGAACCATGTATGTCCTCAAAGACATCCTCAAACAGGCTGTACTTCTCAGTCCCTGTTTCAGCATTCTGGCTTTCAGAGAGGGATTACGGGAATTTGGGAGAGGCCAATCACAGCCAATAATGCCTTGCAGGGGTTTGAACTGCATTCTGATAAAGGAAGTCCTTTGCCTATGTTCCGTCAGTTTCGGAAAATTGTTCAGCAAGAACCCTGCTTAAGTAGAGATTGGCTCGTGCAGCTTTGGATTGCAGAAAGGAGATCAAGAACTTCTAGATTCAAGAAAAAACAAAGAGTTGTGAGAAGTGTCCAAAGAAGGGAGACTGCTTTTGAAAATCAGCCTCTTTTCCAGTCGCCATTCAGGAGATGGTTTGCGAGCCCGACGGTGGCAGAAGAAAGATTTAATGATTCAGAGAAACCACTCATCAAGCAACCACCCCTTAGCCAATCATCCACAGATTTTTTGCAGCCAACATCTCCGGAAGAGGTGAGTAAATTAGCATCATTATCTGTTATCAACAACCTGTCTGTCAATAAGTACCTGATCACTGGAAGGTTTAGTCACAAGAGAGGAATTTCGCAGAACACTTTGTAAGTTTGCGGAACTTGGTTCTCAGTTATGAGTTCGTATGAACTGTGCGGCTTTCTTTCTTTTTCTTTTCTTTTCTTTCTTTCTTTCTTTTTCTTTCTTTTATAAAGAACTGGGAAGGATAACACCATCAATTCTACACAAACTGTGTTCCCCCACCCCTTGTTTGTGTCTTTCTGTTTTGGTTTATCTTCCGTAAAAGTCTATTCCAGAATCGCATAGCTGAGTGTTACATTGCTGCCAGATGTGCTGTTAAGTGACACATGTTTTCTTTTCTTGTGTTCTCAGCTCAAGGTAGAACCTCTTCTTGCTAGGGCCAATTTGCTCATAACTAGAGATATAGAGTGGGCAAATCTTATGCTGGGTTTTGAGCAGGTGCTTTCACTGTAACTTTTCATTTGTATGTGCTTATGAATATGAAAGCTACATAATATTGTGGTTAAAATCCTAACTTTCTATGATGTATGCTTGTTAAGATGTTAACCAGTAAAAAATCATAGGCTAATCAAAACAAGAAGGAAAGTAGAATGCACCAACAGCAGGTCTCAGGTTCGAAATGCCAAGGAGACACACTAACCCCACCAGTCGGTGGGTGCATCGTGTGACTAACCGTGTGGGTGCGTTGTGCAGCTAACAGGGTGGGTGCGTTGCATGACTAACAAAAAAAAAAAAAAAAAAAGGAGAATGCACCAACAAAATATGGCTTGGAATTCCTCCAAGAACCTAGAGCTAATACAAAGATCTGTATGTTAGGTTGAATGTACAATTTTCGTTTATGTGTGTCTACATGCAGTCTGAGTGCGGTTAAATGCATCTAAGTACATTGCAATTATGAACTTTTAAAACACGTACAAACGGTACTTAAACGCACTTAGACGAACTTAGATGAATTTTGTTCTTTAATCTTAACATACAAAGCTTTGTATTGGATCCGGATTCTTCCTCCAAAGTCCAGAATTGCCTAGAAGCAATATAAATTCAATTTTCAAAAGCTATGCAATTGGATGACTTTTAAAAACACTTACAAAATGTACTTAAATGCACCAAGATGAATTTTCTTCATTAAGCTTTACATATAAAGCTTTGTACTGGATTTGGATTCTCCCTCTAAAGCCCAAAATTGCATAGAAGCAATATAATTCAATTTTCAAAACCTATGTATTTTCTTCTCCATACATCTTATAACCAAGATTAAAAGAAACCATAATATATCTTTTAATTTCAACCATTGATCCTATTAAACTATTACCTTTAATCCCAACCAATGTTGTCAAATCGTGAATCGTATCGTGAATCGTAATCGGGTCTAAATCGTATCGTATCGTAAATCGTAAGATTTTTTCAGATTTTCATAAACATATCATAACAAAATACAAAAAAATTGTAAATAAATCAGAAAAATTAAAAAACATATTACTCATCCATTTTCTCATGAATATGCTAAAAAAAACAATTTAACCATAACATGATTCTTGTCATTAATTGTATGTCTGTATCCTTGTATAAATGTATCATTGTGTTGTATCATGTCATAATTAAGTTAAAAGGAAAAAACCCTTTTCATATATTCCATCCCATGTACATGTAAGTTTTCTATATGATTTAAAAAATTAACCTTTTCCATCTCCATTTACATGTATAATTATATATTCACTTCATCACTTATTTGTATTAAGAAAACAAAAAGTCTAAACAAATCTAGTCTTCGTCGACCGTGGCGCCATCATCATCATCATCCTCATCATCAATGGCATCAACATCAGCAACATTATCTTCATCCTCAGAATTTGACGTTGAAATAAACTCTGCTTCCTCCTCTTCTACCACTTTCGCTTTCCCCTTCTTTACTTCTTATTGCAAGTTTTCTAGAACCTACAAAACAGTTCATGAATAGTGCATTATACTCATTGCTTATTAGTTTAGCAATTAGCAATTTAGCATAACTAAATGAAAGTAAACTATTAGTTTAGCAATTTAATCACGTTGCTTATCCGGTCGTGAGGTAGACCCGCCTACACCTGGCACATCCTCCAATCCCTCAACAAAGCATTCACCTATGTCCATCCAAGTGTTATCTGTAAGAAGAGTAGGATCCTCCTTCTCAGTGATCCACTCATCATCGGATTCCATATCCGATAAGCAGATAGGATCAAGCCCTTGGTCTTTCTCTCTCTTTGCATGTCGGACTTTAAGCTGGAGATTGTACTTCACAAAAACCAAAGCGTTCAATCTCTGCTGCTTGAGTCTATTTCTTTTTTTCGAATGTATCTGTAATGAACGTGGAATTTCATAAGAACCAAATGTACTACATGTGAATTCATAAGATAAGTAATGAATTCAATAATTTCTCACCTGCTCAAAAGTGCTCCAGTTTCGCTCACAACCAGTAGCACTACATGCCAAACTCAAAATACGGATCGCAAACTTTTGCAATTCAAGACACTCATCTCCGTAAGTCTCCCACTACAAACCTATGAATCAATCATATATAAATATATAAATAAACTAAATAATCTAAATAACTACTTAGTTACTTTTGTAACTTTACTTAAAGACAAGCAAAAGAATTGAAAAATTACCTGGTTGTTTCATCGTTCTTATTAATTTTGCAGTCTCTCGTCCAAACAATCCATAGGCCTTTTTGAACTTGTCCATTTGTTCATCAATGATCATCCGTTGCCTTGAATCTGAGATCATTCTTTCAATACAATCATATAGTCCTGTTTTGATTTCTAAATCCGGATGGAAACTATCATCATATTGAAATTTAGGATTTAGAAAGTAAGCCGCTGCATGTAAGGGCCTATGTAGCTAAAGATTCTACCGTTGGTCTATAATGTCCCGTATAGCCGAATACCTCTTTTTCACCTCTCCCAAGTTCTTTGCTATCGATTCTTTTGCCCGATCCATTACTTCATAAATATACCTCATGGCTGGCCTCTCATCTGAATCAACTAGTTGTAAAACTTTAACCAATGGGAGAGTGGTTTTCAAGCAAAACTTGATAGATGGCCAAAAGTCAACATCGGCCAATACAATGTCTTGAACATGCTTCCCTTTTGCAGTCTTCGAGAAGCTGCTACCTTCCCAATCTTTTGAGGTAAACATCGACCTCAAGCCAATCCTATTTTCATGGATGCTTTTTAAAGTTAAGTAACACGTTGCAAATCGTGTTATCGCCGGTCTTGTCAACTCTCCATTTGTATGCTTCCTCATTAGGCTCAAGACTCAACAATGCTTGTAGATGTAGACCGTTATAGCCCTTGCCTTTGCTATGGTTTCAGAATGAACTTGTAGTTTTCCAATGTCTGCAATCATAAGATCTATGCAGTGGGCCGCACATGGAGACCAAAACAATGTCCTTCTCTTTTCCATCAATATTTGACCCGCTTTGACATAAGCGGATGCACTATCTGTAACAACTTGAACCACATTTTCTTCACCTACCTTATCTATAATAGATTCAAGTAAATGTAACAAATTGTTTGCATTTTTTGAAATATCGGATGTATCTATTGATCTTAAAAAAACTGTATCACTTGGACTACTTACCAAAAAATTGGTAATAGACCGATTCACGCCATCGGTCCACCCATTTGACATCACGGTGCATCCGGCCTTTGCCCATTCCTTCCTATAAACCTCGATTGATTTTTCTATAGAGTCAATTTTCATTTTCAAAAATTTATTCCTCACTTCATAATATGACGATAGCTTGAACTTCGGCCTAAATGAAGCAACAGCTTCCATCATAGGTGCAAAAAATGGACTCTTTACAAGATTAAATGGTAAAGCATTTGCATATAAAAATCTAGAAATTGAAAGACATACATTATCTCGGTCTCCCTTCTTCCAAATTTTGTTAAGAGTGGCCTGTTGCTTTTCTTTCGGCTCACCCTTTCTTCTTATAAAATCATCCATAGTTCTTTTTCGTTTTCCTCCAATTTCTTCCACGTCTTCAATAATGGGAACTCTTTCAACATCGTATGCCTGCTCTTCTTGTTGCTTCTTCTCATTGATATTACCCTCTAATAACTTCTTGAATTTTTCGGCGACGTCATCACCCACTTGACTATACAAAGCAACATTCTCCTTGGTTCGGGCAAGGTGATGTTTCATTCGAAACATACCTCCCCAATAACTTTTTATACAAAAATTACATTTAAGATGGAGATTATTGTTTTCATCCACCTTCGAACAATACTCCCATGTAGGGTTATTATCCAGCAACTTCGACTTCTTTCCCATCTCCAACACTCCAAGTTGAATCAACACCCAAACCTACCTATAACTATAAGAAACAAGTCAAACATGAAAATGTTAAGAATCATTAAGAGTCCTTAGAAGACATGAACCAAATGATGTTTTATTTAAAAAATTAAAGAAAGGAAAAAGAAAAGATTAAACAAGGAAAATATGCGATATTTTAATGTAGGTGGTGTGTGATTGTGTCTTGTATTATGTTTCCTTAGACCTTTAAGTGCAATCCCTACAAAAGGGGAGGGGGGTGTGGGGGGTCTCCCCCCACTATTCGGAGCCGGGGGGGGGTTTAATCGAGCAAAATCACAATTATAAAATCGCACAGTTTGAAGAAAATAAAATGAAAGATTAAAGAAGTAATTTATATGTTTTCATACCTATTTTAATGTAGAAAACCAACGAAACAAGCGGTATTTAATTCCGTTGAACGATGAAAAAGATATGAGAGCTTCTTTCTCTAAGATTTCTTGGCCCCACAATCTCCGTATCTCTCCAATCTCTCTCAAAAGATGTAAAAGAATGTATATTCTAATGAATGTGAACCCTAAATAGCTTTTAGTAAGTAACGCCCTAAAAAAATTGGGAAAAAAAAATGAAAAAAGACAAAAAAATCGATTTTGTTTCGATTTTTAACATCGGTTGTCAAATCGTACGATTCAGTAGAATCGTATGATTCACGATTTCAATCGTACGATTCAGTCCGAAATCGTACGATTTACTTAAAATTGCGATTTGGCCATGCGATTTGAATCGTATGGCCCTGCGATACGATTTGAATCGTACGATTCAAATTGTGAATCGTACGATTTTAACAACATTGATCCCAACCAATGTTGTTAAAATCGTACGATTCACGATTTGAATCGTACGATCGTATGGCGAAATCGCAATTTTAAGTAAATCGTACGATTCGACAACGATGTTAAAAATTGGAAAAGAAATCGATTTTTTTTTTTTTGTTTTTTTTCATTTTTTTCTCAATTTTTTTTAGGGCTTTACTTACGAAAAGCTATTTAGGGTCTACCTTCATTAGAATATACATTCTTTTACATCTTTTGAAAGAGATTGGAGTGATTCGGAGATTGTGGGGCCAAGAAATCTTGGAGAAAGAAGCTCTCATATCTTTTTCATCGTTCAACGGAATCAAACACCGCTTGTTTCGTTGGTCTTCTACAATAAAATAGGTACGAAAATATATAAATTATTTCTTTAATCTTTCATTTTTATTTTCTTCAAACTGTGCGATTTTACAATTGCGATTTTGTAAAATAGCTCACTTGGTTCGACGCCGCCCCCCCTGGACCCCCCCGGCTCCGAATAGTGGGGGGAGACTCCCCACACCCCCCTCCCCTTTTATAGGGGTTGCACTTAGAGGTCTAAGGAAACATGATACAAGACACAATCACACACCACCTACATTAGAATATCTCATCTTTTCCTCGTTTAATCTTTTCTTTTTCCTTTCTTTAATTTTTTAAATAAAACATTATTTGGTTCATGTCTTCTAAGGACTCTTAATGATTTTTACCATTTTCATGTTTGACTTGTTTCTTATAGTTATAGGTAGGTTTGGGTGTTGATTCAACTTGGAGTGTTGAAGGTGGGAAAGAAGTCGAAGTTGAAGGATAATGACCCTACATGGGAGTATTGTTAGAAGGTGGATGAGAATAATAATCTCCATCTTAAATGTAATTTTTGTGGGAAGAGTTATTGGGGAGGTGTGTTTCGAATGAAACATCACCTTGCTCGAACCAAGAAAAATGTTGCCTTGTGTAGTCAAGTGGGTGATGACGTCGCCGAAAAATTCAAGAGGTTGTTGGAGGGTAATATCAATGAGAAGAAGCAACAAGAATAGCAAACATACGATGTTGAGAGAGTTCCCATTATTGAAGATATGAAAGAAATTGGAAGAAAATGAAAAAGGACTATGGATGATTTTGTAGGAAGAAAGGGTGGGTCGAAAGAAAAGCAACAGGCCACTCTTAACAAAATTTGGAAGAAGGGAGATCGAGATAATGTATGTCTTTCGATTTCTAGATTCTTATATGCAAATGCTTTACCATTTAATCTTGCTGTTGCTTCATTTGGGCCGGGGTTGAAGCTACCGTCATATTATGAAGTGAGGAATAAATTTTTGAAAATGGAAGTTAACTCTATAGAAAAATCAATTGAGGTTTATAAGAAGGAATGAGCAAAGACCGGATGCACTGTGATGTCAGATGGGTGGACCGATGGCATGAATCGGTCTATTACTAATTTTTTGGTAAATAGTCCAAGTGGTACAGTTTTTTTAACATCAATAGATACATCCGATATTTTAAAAAATGCAGACAATTTGTTACATTTACTTGAATCTATCATAGATGAGGTAGGTGAAGAGAACGTGGTTCAAGTTGTTACAGATAGTGCATCCGCTTATGTCAAAGCAGGTCTAAATGTTGATGGAAAAGAGAAAGACATTGTTTTGGTCTCCATGTGCGGCCCACTGCATAGATCTTATGCTTGCAGACATTGGAAAACTACAAGTTCGTTCTGAAACCGTGGCAAAGGCAAGGGCTATAACGGTCTACATCTATAAGCATTGTTGGGTCTTGAGCCTAATGAGGAAGCATACAAATGGAGAGTTGACAAGACCGGCGGTAACACGATTTGCGACGTGTTACTTAACTTTAAAAAGCATTCATGAAAATTGGATTGACTTGATGTCAATGTTTACCTCAAAAGATTGGGAAGGTAGTAGCTTTTCGAAGACCGCAAAAGGGAAGCATGTTCAAGACATTGTATTAGCCGATGTTGACTTTTGGCCATCTATCAAGTTTTGCTTGAAAATCACTCTCCCATTGGTTAAAGTTTTACGGTTAGTTGATTCAGATGAGAGGCCAGCTATGGGGTATATTTATGAAGCAATGGATCGGGCAAAAGAATCGATAGCAAAGAACTTGGGAGAGGTGAAAAAGAGGTATTCGGTTATATGGGACATTATAGATCAACGGTGGAATCTTTAGCTACATAGGCCCTTACATGCGGCAGCTTACTTTCTAAATCCTAGATTTCAATATGATGATAGTTTCCATCCGGATTTAGAAATCAAAACAGGACTATATGATTGTATTGAAAGAATGATCCTGGATTCAAGGCAACGTGTGATCATTGATGAACAAATGGACAAGTTCAAAAAGGCCTATGGATTTTTTGGACGAGAGACTGCAAAATTAACAAGAACTGACGAAACAACCAGGTAGTTTTTCAATTCTTTTGCTTGTCTTTAAGTAAAGTTACTAAAGTAACTAAGTAGTTATTTAGATTATTTAGTTTATGTATATATTTATCTATGATTGATTTGTAGGTTTGTGGTGGGAGACTTACTGGAGATGAGTGTCTTGAATTTCAAAAGTTTGCGATTCGTATTTTGAGTTTGACATGTAGTGCTACTGGTTGTGAGCGCAACTGGAGCACTTTTGAGCAGGTGAGAAATTATTGAATTCATTACTTATGAATTCACATGTAGTACCTTTGGTTCTTATGAAATTCCACGTTCATTACAGATGCATTCAAAAAAAAGAAATAGACTCGAGCAGCAGAGATTGAACGCTCTAGGTTTTTGTGAAGTACAATCTCCAGCTTGAAGTCCGACATGCAAAGAGAGAGAAAGACCAAGGGCTTGATCCTATCTGCTTATCGGATATGGAATCCGATGATGAGTGGATCACTGAGAAGGAGGATCCTACCTTTCCTACAGATAACACCTGGATGGACATGAGCGAATGCTTTGTTGAGGGATTGGAAGATGTGCCAGGTGTAGGCGGGTCTACCTCACGACCGGATAAGCGACGTGGTTAGATTGTTAAACTAATAGTTTACTTTCATTTAGTTATACTAAATTGTTAATTGCTAAACTAATAAGCAATGAGCATAATGCACTATTTATAAACTGTTTTGTAGGTCCTAGAAAACTTGAATAAGAAGTAAAGCGAAGGGGAAAGCGAAAGTGGTAGAAGAGGAGGAACCAGAGTTTATTTCAACGTCAAATTCTGAGGATGAAGATAATATTGCTGATGTTGATGCCATTGATGATGAAGATGATGATGATGATGATTGCGCCGCGGTCGACAAAGACTAGATTTGTTTAGACTTTTTGTTTTCTTAATACAAACAACAAGTGATAAAGTGAATATATAATTATACATGTAAATGGAGATGGGAAAATGTTATTTTTTGAAATCATACAGAAAGCTTACATGTACATGGGATGGGATATATGAAAAGGGTTTTTTTCTTTTAACTTAATTATGACATGATACAACACAATGATACATTTATACAAGGATACAGACATACAATTAATGACGAGAATCACGTTATGGTTAAATTGTTTTTTTTTTTTTTAGCATATTCATGAGAAAATGGATGAGTAATATGTTTTTTTAATTTTTCTGATTTATTTACAATTTTTTTTGTATTTTGTTATGATATGTTTACAAAAAGTCTGAAAAAATCTTACGATTTACGATACGATATGATTTAGACCCGATTACGATTCACAATACGATTCACGATTTGACAACATTGATCCCAACCACCAATTAAATGGAAGAACCAAAAATATCCCTGAAACCCAAAACTTTATAACTGTTTTTAAGTGAAGCTCAAATCCTAGATGATATTTTCTGCAAAAGTTAAAGATCAGCTGCCAGCATCTAATTTGTTGTTAAATGCTTATCTTGTTTGTAGCTAGTAGCATTAAATGTTGTCACTCGTTGGTATGGTCATGAGAACCTATTCACTGCTACCTCATGCTTGCATCAATTAGCTCACACGATTGATTTCTTGCTACTTTTATGTGACCGGAAAGTAGTGGTCCCCCCCCCGGATGCTTATGTTGTACTAAAACGACTGGCAGAACACTGAGAACTAACAAAAAATCAAAGTTCCCCATTTGTTCCAGATTTTGTTTCAGTCTATTCTAGATCCTGTTTCAATCACACTTTTTTTTTTTTTTTTTTTTTTAATTTTTAATTTTTTTATTATGTTTCTTCTAGATGCTGTCTCCGCTATGTTGTAATTCGAAACTGAGTTAACTGGATTTATTAAAATGGCAGGAGAACCGATATGCCATCGTAGATGCTTGCTACCCTCAGTCAGTATGTTACGATTCCACTCCCTTCGAATGTTTCAAAGTTTTGCTGTTTTCATAATTAAAGATAACTGTGAAGCATCCACTTTTTTCTTTTTAAAGATTGGAAAGCTTCTGTCATTGACATCTGGTTTTTCTTTTCAGCCTGTGGGTTTTATCCGTGAGCAAAGTAACTTAATCTTTAGACAGGTACTATTTTGAATTTAATGGTTGGACTAGGAAATTCTCTTTCCATCATTTGGATGTTTATAACTTTAATATAGACTTTTTTATTTTTTTTATTTATATATATTGATTATGATTTTTTAATAGCTGATAATGCATGAGCACAAGTTATGGTGGACATGTCACAACATGTGTGTTTGGATTCTTATCTCTAACTTGCTGATATGAGAATTGAGATCAGTTGGCTTATTCTATGCCATTCGAGTTTGCCTCTGCGAATCTCTATAGAGCAATGTTTCCTGGCTGTGAAAAGTACTCTCGACATGCGTTATAATTAATTTGTGGAACCATTGCTCAGTTTGAAAAATGCTTATGCTCTGTGAATAGGGTTGTCAATGGCACGGATCTCGATCCGTATCCGATCCGTATCCGATCCGATTTAATCGGATTCGGATCAATAATCGGATAATCGGGTCGGATACGGATATCCAAAGATGATCCGTTTAATATTCGGGTCGGATTCGGATCAACCTTGATCCGGCCCGTTAACGATCCGACCCGATAAAAAAAATAAAATAAAATAAAATAAAATAAAAACATATTAGAATCTCTCTCTCTCTCTCTCTCTCTCTCTCTCTCTCTCTCTCTCTCTCTCTCTCTCTCTCGGATATCCGGTCGGATATCGGGTCGGATCATAATCGGATCGGAAATGGATTTCGAAAAATTTAATCGGGTCGGGTTCGGATCATATACTTGTGATCCGAATCGGATTCGGGTCGGATTCGGGTCGGATATATTCTTAATCGGGTCGGATTCGGATCATCATTGATCCGGCCCGTATCCGACCCGTTGACAGCCCTATCTGTGAATGTATGCATGAAAGTAATTGAAATTTGATTATTTATGTTTGCATTGTATCCTTGAACCTTAAAAATGATTTGACCTGCTATGACTAGAAACCAAAATCCAGCTTGCTGTTATGATACTTCCCAAGTGCCCATACTTTTTGCCCTTCCAATTTTCTCCTTGTATCTGAAGCATGGAGTCTTTGTGAGAAAATCTTGCAGCTACTTCGTACAAGGCGCCCTTTTGTTGCATACATAACTGATGCCATGGGTAATGAGCTATTTAGGGTGAGTATTGCAAAAATGTAGTCTTTGAAGGTTTCTCATGAATTGTTTCTCTTTTGCTTTTGCTTTTGATGTTATTGTTTTGTAGCTTAATGCCTCATTTGTGAAAACTGTAGGTTCGCAGGCCAATTTGGTTTATAAACAGCACAATTTATGCAGAGATTGATGGTAAGGTATGTAATTTAATATATTGTAAGGGTGTCACTTCATGGTTTGTCAAGAGTTGTTACAGTTGCACGGCATGCAGGAAAAGATGTTTTCTTTACAGTAATGTCATATTCATCTGCTGTTTCCAGGAAATTGGCGTGGTTCATAGACGATGGCATCTTTGGCGGAGAGTGTACGATTTATATTTGGGGTAATACATCTTTCTTGGATTACTATTCATATTTTGGTGATAGAACTTCTCTGTCCCTACAAGCCAAGAGAGACTCAGTGGCGTATTTTGGGAGGTTTAGGAATAAGCAGGTGACATATTTGGGGTAATACATCTTTGGCGGGGAGTGTACGATTTATATTTGGGGTAATACATCTTTCTTGGATTACTATTCATATTTTGGTGATAGAACTTCTGTCCCTACAAGCCAAGAGAGACTCAGTGGTGTATTTTGGGAGGTTAAGGAATAAGCAGGTGACATATTTGGATCACAAAAACAATCATGAACTCATTCTCCTGTTGCTCCTTGCTTTTTGGATAGTCAACAATGTCAATGAGGGGCCCTTATGGGCTGATGACCCTTGGCATGTTCTTTTGCTCTCCTGGGTTTAGGGGTTTTGTATTCCCATTTTGGTATTAGCTTTCAATAAAATTTCATTATTCCCATTCAAGATGCTTCCTTGGTGCATTCATTCTGACTCATCGATATTTTTGAGCTCTACCATTGGGAGCTAATGCAACCTCAAATATGGTTCCTTGTATTTCTCATCAATCAAATCAAAGATTTCCTCATCTACCATTCTTTCAAGCGGTTTGTCATTGTTATCAAAGATCTTCAACTCAGAAAAGTTTTTGGCAATTGTAAAATCTTTATCCTCTGATATTAGTTACACATTGGTGGTAGCTCCAATTAAAGATTTGTTGCTCTCAAGGAAAATACAAGGATTTCCAATCTAGAAGTTCCCCCAATCACAGTATTCCATAGTTCTTTGAAGTCTTGCAGATATTCTGTCGGCATTGTTAATTCACTCAATTTTCTCCGAATAACTGACTCTCCAACTGAAGAAAAACTTGTGCTGATACCACTTGACGCAGGAAAAGAGAAGTCCTGAGAACATAGTGAAATTATTGTTGGTGAAGCGAGTGATGGAAACATTGATCACCATTGGTGCCTGGGTTTCTTAGAGGGAAACCCAGGTAAAGCAACCTGGAAGGGCAATGGGCAACCACATAATAAATCCCATGAACACACACCAGCTTACTTTCACAGGAAGAATGGTTTTTATTCATAGAATTATGAATCTTACCTTGCTTCTCTGTACATCTTTTTATAATCAAGCCAATGTAACCCTATATTCTTATTGCAAGTAGGTTCAGAAGGCATAACATCTGTGGATATTGGTGTGGTTGTATGGTTTATCTGCGTTCTCATCAATATTTCTTATGTGAACTCTTTTTCATTTAAGCCTTGTTACAATTATTTACAGGAAGAGGCAGTTTGCAGTGGTTGAAAATCCTGGTTTTTGGAACTGGACATTTACTTTAAAGGATAGTGATGGGAATGCGCTTGCTGAGATTGATCGTGACTGGAGAGGCATCGGCTTTGAGGTTGTCTCTTTTCCTTTAGTGAATAGTGTTTAGCATGTGAGCTAATTTTTATTAGCTGTGAAATACGTGTGATGTCAATGCTACCTGTTGCACATCTACATTCCTAGTTATTGTGCTTTCTGGTTGGAATCTTAGAGGTCTTCTAGGGTTGGTTGAATGGGGTTGCTCTGATCCAATCCGACAGGATGGGCACTGAACATTTTGTTTTTATAGGGAGATGTAAAGAAAGAGATTGGAAAATGGCATCCTTTTAATGAGATTCCATCCTCAACTGTTTGGAGCCAAAGAATGGTTTGAAATTTGAATTATCGTCATCATAGCTTTGTCCCAGCTATTTGGGCTCAGCTTGACAATATTGTCTCGCCAGAAATTCCCCAGGTTCTAACTCTGGGAAGTAAAAAATGCCTTCCTATTCCATCACACAACCTCTATTGGAAATCCTTTTGTGTCTTCCTCTCATCCTCCTTTCAGATGCTGCAACCTTTATCATAGTTCCTTAGAGACCTGGATATCTTTGAATAGAAATGCCAAGACACAATGGAATTTTACCCTTTGCACAAACAGGCGCTTACTACATAAGCTTAAGGATTCAAACATGTAACTTTCAAAATTGTGTTGTTTCTAAAAAAAAATTGATACTTATTTTGTGCAATTGTCCTGAATTTCCTTGGAAATAAAGTATGCGTGTGCTCATTTGGCAACAAAAGCTGAATGATCTAAGATAAAAGTAGCATGACAATGGAGGTAGCAAGAAGATTAGCAGCCGTCTGCTAGGAATGATCTAAGATATGCATGAGAGAGATAGAGAGCATAGCATAGCATAGCAGTTTTCATGAGGGAGGGAGGGCATAGCATATCGATTTTCATTATGCGCATTGGCTTCTGGACTGGACATTATGTGCACTGGCTTCCATGTCGGTTCTGATATTAGCTTTCCTCCCAGCTAGCAGTGTTACCTGGACACATGGCATGGGTGCTAAGTTCAAACTTTCCCTAAGTGTTCTTGTTGAAAACTCCAAAAATCTAGGCAAAAGAGATTTCTGTACACGACTAAATAAATTTTTAATGGAAATAATAATTTCATAAATAAAAAAAAGAAGATAAAAAATCCTTTTTTTTATTTTTTACATAAACTCAAAGAAACATTAAAAATAACATTCACATAACTTTAATCAAAACTGATTAAAAGGAGTCTAAACTAAAAAATAGTCAATTAACAAACATTGGAAATCATGCAATAATCATCTCAAGAAATAGTAGGTATTGATGATGATGAATAGTACAATGAACATCACTTATTCTCTTCAAAAACTCAGAGAGCCCCTGGAAAAAGAAATTAAAGAGCAAAAAAGAACAAGATGTGATTTTTTTATGTGAGTTGGGCACCCAATAGGAGAAGAAATCTTTGGCTTGACAAAGAAGTCTGCATAGAAAAACATGCAAGAAAACTTCACAGAAAATATGCTTGGACACCTCAGTTAAAGTATCTAACATGTGAAATTTTTGATGACATCACCTGGACACTTTGTCACTACAGATTTTGAAGCTTTGTGTCGAGGAGTGTTCAAGTGTTTGGCATCACAAAAAGCAAAGAATAGGAAGTGTTTGGTACGAAAAATGCATATATGATGACATTTGAACTCACTGAAATTTTATGTTGATCACAAGGTTAGAACACTTCAGAAACATTTTTGTAAGGAAGATTATTAGACTGCTAAATGCTTGGTGAAACAAATTTCTGCAGTTAGTGACATACCCATCCTTTTTGGAGCCAGACTTCAAAGTCCATAGTCTATACGTTGCATTGATTTCTCAGGATAATACCCACACGCCAAATTTCTGATTTCTATGATATTGCACCTTGCAGCTCTTCACCGATGCAGGTCAGTACGTTATCCGTTTTGGGCATGCGGATCCAATGTCTAAGACTGGGCCAGCTCATGCAGTAAGTATCAATATTAATTATGCGAATGTTGCATGCGTGTTAACATAAGTCAATGTTTCATCAACCTTCTTGGTCTATGTGCTTCAGATTCAAGAATTAGAAATTAGCCGCCCATTGACTCTATCAGAAAGGGCTGTGGCTGTTGCTCTTGCTGTGTCATTGGACAACGACTATTTCTCTAGGCATGGGGGCTGGTAAGATGTGTACAAAGTCATTATAGTTTATATACAAGTGCATCTTTCGTAAATTTTGTATAATCTACTGTTCAGTTAGTAGTACCATTTGCACTTTTGTCGCTGTATATTTTTTGTTCCAGTTTCTGATGATTTGATTCTTAGAAGAAACCGGGATGGTTATTGCATATTCATGTATTGGCAACTCGCTGCATCTCTTCTATTGACTTCGATAAATGAGCCCTCGATATGGAATTTCTGTTAGACTTTTCCTCATGGCATTTTATATGTGTGCCTAGTTTGATGTAAAATGTATCAGATCTTTAATGGGGGAAAAAACCCACATGCATGTTCTTCATGGTTATATTATTAATTTCAGATGCCAGAGATTTTCTGTCACAAAATTTCTGTCAAAACTTAGTTCTTGAAATCTGATTAGTGAAAAGACAGGAGCAAACATTGTTAAGAGGACCAGGGCTACTATTTGTCCCTTTTTCCTATTTTATGTTCATGCATCTGTAGTTGTCATCCTTAAAGTGGCATTTCTGTTATTTGTATGCAAGCACAACTGATAGTTTTCTTCTTGTTTCATGATCATACTTAAAAGTGGTCTTGGGTACCCTAGTGTAGGGGTGTCTATTATTCATATTTAGAGTTTCACTGTGCCCATACATGAGATTCCACATGTCACACCTCCACACGTGATCACATTTTCCAGCCTTGTCACATGTTTGGGTGATATTAGCCATGCATTGGGCAGGCCCCACCATTCAGCCCATACATGAGATTCCACACCTCACACCTCCACAGTTGATCACATTCATTGTCGCATGTTTGGGATGTGAGCCGTGCATTGGGTGGGCCCCACCATTCAGGTCAGGTGACCTGCCTCCCGCTTTAACTCATCAGGTTGGCCAAATGTGCATGTTGAATGCGGACTGTTGGTGTTTTTTTTTTTTTTTTTTTTTTAAATTTTTAACTGCCAATTTTATTGCACACATGTTATCCACTTATGAGCTGACTGCCCTGCATTTGGACAAAGGTCGTCTACATGGCAGGGTCCATGTGGTGCATTGTTCAGATAGTCCACGTGCTGCAGAAGCACGTGGAAAGTTCAATGTGGGCTTTGTCAAATCTGTTTTACTCCAATCTTAGGTTAAGCGGCTGATGTTAGGCTAGCAAACTGTATTTACAGTAATCCATAACATGTGTAGTAATCTGTGGTTTTTCTTCTGCTCGCTTGATTTTATTCTTATTCAGATATTACCGCTAATCATCATTCATTTAGTTGGTTTTGGGAAAACTTATCATTTGACACTTTTTTTGTGGGTATTATCTATCTGATCAGTTCGCCTATCTCATGTAGCACACTAGAATCTGATATCTCTACCAAGATGTGAAAATTACTGTGTTCCTCACATTTTTGTGGGGTTCATGAGAGTTTTATCTTACAGGTCCCCACAAAACTTGGGGCAAGACTTTGTGGTAGTTCACCACCATTTTGAAAGTGGTGGTGACTCATCCTCCACAAGTATGGCACACATGTACAGCTATCCAAATGCATGTTGTGGATAAAACATAGGTAGAAAAGCAAACTGATTAAGCAACCCTAGCCAACCAATTGTTAGCTATCACATGAATGATTTAAAGTAACATAGTGTGTCCAAATTTAGCTTGCAAATAAGATGGCTATGATCATCTGCTCAATGTGAGTTTTAGGTTATGCACCACTCACAACAGGGTCAGCATTTTGAATTTTGGATTGCCATACAATATCCATGTATACAGTGGATGAATCACCACCATTTTTGCTCCAAAACTGGGAATAAAGAATCTCCCGCAGTGGAAGCCTCACCCATGTTTACTGTGGATAAAATCTTCCCCTTTCTTTTAACTTGGATTCTGATTACTTTAGCTAGAAGAAAATATTAACTTCCTGTCCTTCATTTTCTCAGGGGAGTCCCTTTCATTGCAGTTGGCGAATAGACAGGTGCGTGGCACACTGCTTCTGTAGTTATTCCTTTGTGCTGTTGTCTGCTTGTGTTTTTCCCGAGGATCTCCTCCAACTTTGTCCATGCAAGTTCTGTGAGAGAGTATAGGGGCTGGTTTAACTGTTGCAGTAACAAATGCTGTAAACGAACTTGCAAGAAAAAATGACCAAAATAGTGTATAGCTCATCAGCCTGTGCTGATTGAAGCCCGTTTGTACCATCTTGGCAAAGAAACAATGTTATTGCTGAAAACGAGATTCACTTGAAGCGATTTTTTATTTTTTATTTTATTTTATTTTTTAATACAAATGAGTGGAAAACGTTTTTAGCATTAAAAATGAGTGGTTTGTAAAAGGTCTGACCAAAGCAGGTAGAAGCATCCCAACTGTGTGATCTCAGGGAATGGTTCATTCTTTATAGCGTCCAAACATATCAGCATTTTACATTTGTGCCATGTGTACAGTGATTACTAACGGAAATGTATGTGCTTCTTCTGTAGCACATTGTTGCAAGCTCTGGAATCTTCTGTTGCATGCTTATACTTGTTGCGATGGGCCATAGATGGATGGTTAAAAATGGGGTCCACAGTCTTCATTCAATGTATAAAATTTGTGGGCCAGAATAATTCTATAATGGGCATCTGTTTGGTAGCCATGGCACCAAATGGGTGGCCTAGATCACCTGAATCATGCAGCAGCATTATCCTCATCGGACGAATGCAGGGGATGAGGCTATCAGTGGCCTGGTCTGGTGGAGGAAAGTAGTGTATTTGTTCCAACTCTGGCACAAACCAACCCGGTCCTGGCCCACCGGGCCTTCTCTCATCAGGGCTCTTTGACTTATTGAGATGGAAGGCAGGCTTCTGTCAAAGTGGAGAACACGTTGGGAATCAAGGCCAAGCATTAGGCTCGTCCCCCATGGACATGACAAGTTCCAAGCATAAGGGACGATCATTAGGTGGGCCATGCATGTATGTTGAATGCAGATCGCTGGTCATTATTTTTCCAAAACAAGTGTTGCGTTGCCTGCATCATGGCTGAAACGGCTGAATATTGGCCCAAGGCATGTTAACTGAGGGACCTACTTGAGGAGTGGATTCAATCTCTCACACACGTTGCACGTATGCCCGGAAGCTTCCAGTCATTTGCCATATTCAGGCCCCTTCATTCCTCGGGTGGGCCAAGGTGTACACTGGTCATTGGTTGTGTACATTATGACCAATCTGAGGGGGTTCGAGTCCTTGCCTCGGTGGGTGGTAGACTTTTAGGAGTTTCGACACCAGGTCTGGGGTGTGTGTGTTAAAAACAAAGAAAAAGAAAAAGATAAAAGAAAAGAAAAAGGCCAATCTGAAAATTGAAACTGCTGGATTTTTGAGCCAGGGTTTTTAATCTAAATCAGTGTGGTGAAACTGATGGAAAGCTCAGATCTTACACACGTGTTCTGTGTCAGCCCGCGTGGTTGGTTTCGGTGTAGCAGGCTTCTACACTCGTGTGGACCAACATTTCAGGTTATTTCCCCCCTGTATATTGGGCCAAACACCCATCAATGAGATGAGACCGTGCAACAAAAAGCTCTGTGGGGCCTACGGTCACGTGTGTGTGATATCCACTCCGTCCATCATTTGCAAGCTAACGTGATCCTAAAATAAGGCCGATTCAAAAGTCAAGTGGTCCACACAAAAAGTAAATATTGGAGAACCGCTTATAGGGTGTTCCACACAAGTATGAAGGTAAAATTCAAATATAAGCATGATCCAAAACTTCGGTGGGCCCAGAGAAGGTTTTAAGGCGTTCCTATCTCCACCTTTTGCCTATTGTTCGGTCCACTCGCGTTTTAGCTTGACCTGGTTTTTGGGCTCATGTCCTAAGATGATCTGATGCAAATTATGGACGGACTGGATGTCACCCACAGAGCTTTTAGCTGCACGTGCTCCTCTCAGTTGGAAATTTCCGTACCGTGGAGCTGGCTGACCTCGTCTATATAAACCCCGCCGTTCAAATCCCACTAGGGTTTAAGCTCCCATCTCTGTCGTAAGAGCGATGGCTGTCGGATTGTTGATTTCAAGAACAGCATCTAAAACCCTAACTCGACTCCTCCCATCTCCTCCTCCAACAACCGATTTTCTCTCGGACTTCTCCTATCGCAATCTCTCGATGCCTCCGAAGCCTCCACTCGTTCGTTGCCAATCGTTTCAATTTCCACAATCATGGAAGAATCCTTCCCTCCAATTCCAGGGCCATTGCCACACGCTCGTTCCTGATGCAAGATGCTGCCACAGAGGCCATCTCAGCCGCACTAGCCGTCGATAATCGTGTCCCTGTGACTG
This sequence comes from Liriodendron chinense, assembly GCA_003013855.2. Lineage (NCBI taxonomy): Eukaryota > Viridiplantae > Streptophyta > Magnoliopsida > Magnoliales > Magnoliaceae > Liriodendron > Liriodendron chinense. The sequence continues at coordinate 2,172,523 of PVNU02000637.1, read as the reverse complement.
TAATCACTGGATTCCTGGGATCTGGAAAGGTTAGGGTTTTATTCTTCACCATTTATTTCTAGAAAATTTGAATTCATACTCTAAATTCTGGAACTACAACGGTTAGGTTTTCCGGAATCTTTTTTTTTTTGAGAAATTCTTCAATGCTCAGGCTAAATATTGGTACTGTTAAGTTTTGGGCTTTCAGCTTTTGCAAGTGGGGCCAATGGTTCCGTGATACTGAACCGTTGATCTGACGGAACCAACTGTGAATGCCCCATGCATGGAAACTCTTCGAGATGGAGAAATCCTAACCATGCAAATGAAAATGCTTCAATGGTTCACATTCAACTAAAGAAGGCTAAATATTCTATAGCTAGGATCTCTAGTCTGGGAGATTTCTGGTGCACGGGCCATTGAGGATAAAACCCATCATATCAATGGTTTGGATAACTGAACCATGGCCCTGATTTTACACAGGGAAATCCGAATATACTGTACAAACTATTGGCCTGAGCATTGTAATATACTTCTTTTCATTTATCATATTGGAATTTAAATGTACGCTGTTGCCCACTTGACAGTTTGTGATTTTGAGCAAAGTTCAAAAAATCATTTAAAAGCATATCATTGCTGGATGAATTTATTGAAATACATTTCTAGGGTAATCAAAATTTCGAATAGGGCCAGCCCGACGGGCCTTGCTGAAACAGTTCAAAATCCAGGCCTTGGCCAACCCAGGCCCTGCTAACTGACAACCCTATATACATTTCCAATACATTATGATACATTCTGATATTGTTGACCTTGACATGATATTGAATTGATTGGAATTTTTCTGGGGAGGAACATATTGACTATACTACAGTGCTATTGTGTGTATCAGGATGTATCCATGGTACAAACTGATTCTAGCAATAAATTTTAATACATATTCATCTTGTGAGATGAACATTTGTATTGTATCGCTGGATGAATTTATCACAATCAAAGTTTTTAGCTTGATTGCGTTTTGAGTCAAGTTGTTGAGAAACTCATTATTATTATTATTATTATTGAATTATTTCTATTTTTTTATCAATTTTTTTTTTTTTTTTTGACTAAGTTGAGTTGAATTTTTCTAGGGTTTCCAGATTTTTGACAAACCTTTCATGTTTTTATTAATTTATACATTATAAATACTTTTATATTTAAAAGTAATAACAAATTACTGAGTTTTGACTTTCGAGCTTTGTCTGGGTCTTCAGTCAACTTGATCCAATGCACTTTTGTGCCAATTCAAGCTTTTGTGGTTCTAAACTATGATCATGATAGATTCCTGATATGATATGATGCATTCTGATGTTTTCACCCTGATTTTGAGAAAGTAGTGGACATGTAATGGCGAGTCAGCAAGATACAGCAGGAAACGATTACCACGGGAAATTTGATGAAACAATTATCCACGGGAACTTTGATGTTTCATCTTATTTTCTTCACTAATCTTTCATGGATTATCGTAGCTGATGCGGGGAGCTATGATATGTCTGCGTTTTGGAGCACTGCAAAGGAAATGTTTTCTGTCGGAATTATGGGATTTCTAACCTGACAATATGCATGGTCTGTTCGGGTTTTCAGTTTCGTACAGGTGGGTCATTTTCAGTTTTGCACAGGTGGGTCTTATGGTGATCTAGACCCCTGGTCTAGTTGAACCCACCATGAATGGTCCGTCCTTATATATCATCTTGATAGGAAAACCAAACATTTCAGTTTGTGGCTTGTAAGCACTATCGACATTCAACTGAAATATGTACCACGATTGGAGACTAAGATTTTCCAATGTGGGATTCTTACGGAGCCTGGTCCATCCATAACGGGCCCCATCTGACTGATGGTCTGGATCATTGAACCATGGTCTGCCTTTGAACAAACTGAAATCTGATTGGCTTGGCTCTTATAATATAAATTCTGCTATTTTCTTGTTTATGCTTGTTTCTTGTTTTGATGAACCCATGAAGCTAAAGATTTTCATCATCTGTTGTTTCTCTAAAAAGTAGTTTCCATGCAATGTAGTTATTTGACTATTAGGTGTCTATGACAGACCACTCTCCTGAACCACATTTTAACTGCTCAGCACGGAAAAAGGATTGCTGTCATAGAGAATGAGGTACGCATGTTTCCTGTCTTCATTTCTAGAATAGCTTTCAACTATTACAATTTTTATTTTATTTTTTATTTTTTAATTCACCACCTTTATTCTAGTTTTACTTTGTTGGCATAGGCTCTGTTTCGACAGATACATATGTTGACACTTATTTTCTTTGTATTGCAGTTTGGGGAGGTGGACATAGACAGTTCGTTGGTCGCGAATCATTCATCTGTGGCTGAGGATATTGTCATGGTTAACAATGGTTGCCTATGTTGTACTGTGAGAGGGGATCTAGTTAAAATGCTTTTGGAGTTGGTCAAGAAAAAGCGGGACAAGTTTGACCATATTGTTATAGAAACAACAGGTATTTAGCTTTTTATGCGCTGGTGGGAATAAACTTTGGGAAGTATGATATGGAAACTGTTTCTTGACAGGGAAACATGGGTTCAGTTTAGGCTAGCATCTGGTCCTGTTCTCACCTCCAAATTTATAAACTGATCAATGATTGTATTCTTTAAACTTCACCTAGATTCTCCACTATATTCATTAGCAAATACTTAATTATAAAATCATTTCATACATGTTAGGTCAGCATGATAGAAGCTTGGAGTTTCATTTTCCCTCCCTGGGTCTTATTGCCATTGGAGATTTTATGTGATATTACATTCTTCCATTCTTTAAATGGAGTTCTAATTTCCAGTAAAAAGTAGTGGATTGCAATAGGTGCTGCTTTTTGAGACCTTGATGGATTCATATGATTCTGTGATATCCTCTTTGCAGGCCTTGCAAAACCAGCCCCTGTAATTGAGACATTCTGTACAGATGAGCTGGTTGCACGGTACGTGAAACTTGATGGTGTTGTTACTTTGGTTGACTGCAAGCATGCTATGCCGCATTTGAATGAAGTGAAACCGAGATGGGTGGTGAATGAGGCAGTAGAACAAGTTGCATATGCAGACCGGATCATATTGAACAAGGTGAGCATATATGCTCTAGAAAGTACCATATCTTCTTTTTGTCTGATTCCTCTGGAATCATCCCTATACATGGAGCTTATGTGCCCCAATTTCAATCCACCTTTTAAAATTTTTTGGCAGATAGATCTGGTGAGTGAGGCTGACTTGGAGGCACTGACTCACAAAATTAAGGTTGGTATATTTTCTCGTAGATGGACATCTGCACCATCTTTTGCTGAATCTACTGTGCTTTCTCCTATCTTTGATCTCCTAATACATGTTTGTCGTTGCAGCATATCAATGCGATGGCACAAATTAAACAAGCTAAATTTGGTGTTGTTGATATGGATTTCGTTTTAGGAATTGGTGGATACGATCTTGATAGGTCCGTGACATATTTCTGTTGTGGTTGGACCTCTTGCTTTATCAAGTGACTTCAATCTGTTATTCATCAAAGATCATCTTCTTATGATGTTTATTACAGTGAGTATAACTACGTGAGCTCCAATTTCTAAAGCAGCTTGACGTTTGTGGTTTTGCAGAATTGAGACCGAAGTTCACGCAGATGGATCCCATGAAACAACTCATCATAAAGATGATGGTCATGGTAATTCTTCATATCTCATGTAATTTTGTTTCATTTTTTTAAATTCATGATTCCTAGTACTAGTTATGTTTACCCAAGGTTTAAGTAATGGTGTTATGGCCTCATAACAGCTGTCTGTGTTATCGTGATATAATGGTAATGGCCATTATCAAACAGCAAAAATGGAAAATGGAAAACTTCAAGCAGAATGGGAAAATAATGCCTTTCTTTTAGCATAAAGCAGTGTTATAATCCATAGAAGTAATGGCATTATATTGATTAAAAAAAGAAACCGTGGGTGTTTTTTTTTTTTTTTTTAACAATAAACTGTACGTGATTCTGAATTTTTCTTACACCAGAACACCACGGAGGACACCATCATCATGACCATGTACATGATTCTGCTGTCTCCAGTGTCAGCATAGTTTCTGAGGGTATTCTGGATCTGGACGAGGTAATCTTCTATTTCGTTTTTTTAGAATTTCTACCCTGTTTTTTCATCAGAAGTATTTCTTTTCTTCTATTTTATCTATGCCAATGAGTCACTTTGATCTTCTGCTTGCATTTGTTGCTGTTGGGTTCTTAGCCACTCCACACTTTTGTTCTTCTTTTGTACAGTTTTCTCTGCCTCACAAATGGCACTGTTATTTAAGAAAAGAAAGAAATTTCAATGTAAAGAAGGGGAGGAGATTTCCCAGTACAAAGAGAAGGATGGGTGTGTAGCCTACATTACTTTTTTGTGATATTTTGTACCCCTCCAAACCAAACTATGATCATTTCAGGTCCAACTTCAAATGTGCGGGATTGCAATTAGGGCTTTGGTTGTAATTACTAAAAACATGTGACCTTCACTTTGTTCAATTCTATCCATATTGGATTGTATTTTGGCAATATAGTTCCACTGCGCATCCGTACGCGCCATAATCTTTTACTAAGTGCAGCTGCACCTCGCTGTGTTGGAAGACCTAGGAGGAGACAGAAGAACTCCTTTGCCTGCTCCTGGTCTAAAGATGCCAGAATTTGGTAAGGCATTTGAAGTCAAATGGTTTGCGTCTGGCATGGCAATTGCAGTGTTGAGTGAGGGAGGCAGGCCTGTGGTGTTCTTCAGCGAAAAGCTGAATGAGGCCAAGAATAAGTACTCAACATCTTCTTTCTGTTTCACACTAAAGGGTTCTATTAAAAAATGAAAGTCAGAGGAGGTTGCGGAAGTGCGATGTTCCTGGAGAAGTCTATCTTGTGTTATTGGAGGGTGGGAATTGATCCGAAGTTCCTCCCTTCTTGTTCCGTATTAGAATCCACTGATGAATAATTCTCGGAGATTCAACTGAAGCAGTTGTTCCTGCCTCTTCAGTAATTGTTCATTGTTTGACAAGAGTCCATAAAGGAAGAATGGTAGCGGTGCCCTGCCTATCCCATCTCAAAACTTCCCAGCCCATATGTTTAAAATGCTTGTAAAATAGAAAGAAATAGGCAATATTACAAACGTGAGTGTCACGAATCGTTTTGCAACTTCTTGAGTGGTATTGGGGGTTCCTTAACTGCTTCCGGATATTGATAGACCCGTCTTTTCTCCCTTATCGCACTCCAATGCCACTAACAATGAAAATACTTATCTTGGCAATAACTTCAATTGGGTATAGAATCTCTCTGCATCATTAAATCAAATCACTCGTCTCCAGGTGAGCCGCTACACGTCCTTGTCATATCCCATCCATCCATCAGATAAGTTGCCTTGCATCATACCATGGGCTAAAAAATAAGCCCAAAAGGAAACTCAGGTGAGCCAGGGAACATGGGACAAGTTGAAAGGGAATGCCCATCCTTGATTTGCATGGGGGGGCCCACAATGTTGTGTATACACAGAATCCAGACTGTCCAGACCCTTAATTTGCCATGGATAAAGGGTTGGGATAAAAATCGGGCTGTTATGGGGGACCCTTGATTTGTGTGGGGGCCCCAAAATGCTGTGTATATGGAATCAAGGCTGTCCAGACCCTTAATCTGCCATGGATACAAAGGTATAGGGAAAACATAGGCTGTTCTGCAACTCAGGTGGGCCCCAGTGCGAGTCATGGGTTGGCGTCCCCTTCTACCTTGTTCCCTGGGCTGTGGCCCACCATAGTTTTGGATCGTACTGATTTTCGGGCCCTGGGTGCAACCTGAAGCGAGGCATCACATGGATGGGTTGGATAGGATACATACACCATGTGGGCCCCAGATCTTCCTGCTACGTATTTGGTTTTGTCATGGAGTATTATTGAACTCAACACCACATTATTTCGACTAATTTTGTATTTATTGCTTGCTAACCAGGTTAATGATTGGCTAGAGAGGCTGGTCGATGAGAAAGGGGATGATTTGTACAGGATGAAGGGTGTTTTGTCTGTAGAAGGTTTCAACGAACGTTATGTCTTTCAGGTCCTCTATGCTACCTCCCTCATACTCTTTCATATGTATATATTCTTGTGATGAAAGTTAAATAGAATCAGATGCACAGCTGTTTTCAATCTCATAATGTTTTCGTTGGTCCTTCAGGGCGTGCATTCCACCCTCGATGGCTGCCCGGCCAAACCATGGGGGCCTGATGAGAAAAGGATGAACAAGCTTGTATTCATAGGGAGGAATTTGGATGAAGCTGTGTTGAGAAAAGGCTTCAAGGGTTGTTTGGTATAGAAGTTTGTTTCGACAGCTTGTCAATGACAGACTATGTGGCATTGATCTCATACTCAAATCACAACTTCCATGATTGACTATGGATGCTCAACTGCACTTCCTCGAGAACCATCCCGAGTGTAGCTTCGAAGACTGTAAGCATTCAGATCTTGGAACTTGAATGGAATCATGGGCCTTTGGTATCATCCTTGTGTGGAGAATTTTCAGAATGGCCCACATGCTGATGAAACATGACAACCTGAATGGTGATGATGATGGTATGAAGGTTTCGGAGGTAGTGTTTGTAACTTCTGTGGGTAACCTTGGTGCAACACATTCAGAACTGAACATCTTATATAACAAATCTGTTACTGGATATGTGCCACCTGTCTCTTAATCTGGTAAACACCTTCATGTGAGAAGCCATCCCCAATATTTCCCTAACAGTTGAAGCCTAATAAAAGGTTGGCCTGAACCAGCATGCCCCTTAAACACAATGAGAAAAATCGATTAAAATAAATATCATTTTATTGAATTGAATCCAATAAACAAAACTAATCGATTAAAATAAATATCATTTTATTGAATTGAATCCAATAAACAAAACTAAGGGTCCATTTGGCATTCAAATTTTTTATAAATTTGATTTTATTTATTTGAAATATAACATATTCTTGATTTAACAAATATTTGTCCATTTTTTGTTTTTTTTAATGTTTCATCGACTGTATTATGGCCAACCTATCTTAAATCATATTATTATTATTATTAACCTTTTAACAAAGTGAATGTTTGAGATGCCTGGCAAAAAATTACAATTTGGCAATTTAGAGGAAAAGGTGGGCTATTGTGATGGACAATTCAAATTAATGATTTGCCTAATTCTAGTGATTTGGAATGGCCCTTTTTGAAGTCATTGATTGTCGAGAATGATGGGCAACGAATGATTAAGGACACAGTCAACTAGTTATCTGATGATGGGATGGACCATCCTATTGTTGGACAGGACTCGTATGGTACATAATTATGATAGCTAGCAAAAGCTTGATTATTGATTTGATCTATCTATCACGTAAGGATCACCTTTGATTACACATCCCTCTTAAGTTACTTTTTTATTGGATGAACTTGAGCAAAAATGAGATGAATCATGGGTATGAAAATGGGCCGTCCATATTGATTTTGTAGAGGAGCTTGTCTTTGATCTGGGCCGTCGGCTGTGTGGTGCCCACCTTTTATTTTCTACCCCCGAAAAATTACTCTAATTCGATGATTCTAACCATTTTGCCATGGATGGGTAGTGCATGACCAATATTTATTTTGCCATAAAAGTTCTTATCATGAATCTATATTGTTCTGTCTACCTTTTATTGCTGATCACTCTTAAGATTACTTCAATTAGATATCCTAATGATTTGATCAATGGATAAGAAATGGATGTTGCATATTTATTTGATTAGAAAAGGTCTAATTAGTGATGTTGTAGATCGTATGAGGCCTATCTTTGATGGCACTCCATTCAAAAAATTACTTTAATGGGATGGTCCAACTATCTGATCAATTGCTCGGAAAATGGATGGTCTATATTGATTACGGTAGAAAAGTCTAATCACTGACCTGGATTGTCCATCACGTGGGTGGCTTATAGATGTCATATTTGATCCAGTGGTCCTATCCATCTGTCAATAACTAAGAAAATGGATGGCTCACTTCTATTATAATAAAGGTTTGATCATTAATTTGGATGGTTGATCTCCACTGTCTTTCATTGGATAGGTGGCTAGGAAAATGAATGGTACACATTGATTGCAATAAAGAAGGCTTATTCATTGATTTGGATTGTGGGGCCCACCCGTAGTTGCTCGTTCCACATAAAAGTCACTTTGTTTGGATGATCCTAGCCATCGATTAATAGCTAGGACAAAGGATGGTCCATATTGGTTTTAATAGAGGAGGTCCGATCATTGATTTGGACCATACACTGTGTGGGGCCTTCCTAATTTGAATGACCTTACCTCCCAAAAGTTTGATTTGATTGAATGATCCTAACCATCCATTAATGACTATTGAAATGGCTAGTTCATTTTTTTTTTCTTTTCTTTTTAATAATAGAGAAGGTAATCATTGATGTACACCGTCTATCATGTGGGGCCCACTTTTAATTGTCCGTTCCTCTTAAAAGTCATTTTGATTGCATGACCCTAGCCATTTGATCCATGATAAAGAAAATAGATGGCCCATGTTGATTATAGTATAGAAGGTTCATTCATTGGATTGTCCATGTGGACCCACCTATGATCACCCGTTCCTCTCAGAAGTCACTTTGATCGGATGATCCTAGCGATCTGATCGATGGGTAGGATCGAGGACTGTCCATATTGTTGTAATAGAAGGTGAGATCATGAATTTGGACAATCTAACATAAGGGGCCCACCTTAGACTGCGCATCCCTCCGAAGACAACACTTTGATGAAAGGAGGGAGGGGCTCAATCCCATCTTTCACTACTAGCATAATCCACTTGGATTTAGGGGGATGATGGATCTGTATCGTCCACCATGTGGACCCTACCATCAATGTCTCTACCATATCACAACCCAGAAGAAGTGTAGTAAGAAATCATATTACAAGCAACTATGTATTCATGTTTATTTAATTAAAGGGAACAACTACTGTATAGAGTCACGTATGAGTTCCGAAATCTATTCACAGCATGATACAATGTAGCGACTGATGGTCCTGAAAAATGCATGCCTCCAAGACTCATTCAAGAGAAGAAAGGCGATAAATCCCCAAAATCCAATTGCATATGAGCAAGCCACGAACAAATAGAAAAAGAAAAGACTATCGACAAATCTAGATTCTTCTTCTTCTTCTTCTTCTTCCTCTGTTGGAATGTTCGATGAGCAATTTCTTTCTAGTGGTTTCCCGCATAGACCTGGATTGCCCACATAGCTACTTTCATCAAATGTATGAAATTGAAAGTCGGACGGGATTTTTCCTGATAGATTATTGAATGCGACACTGAAAGTAGAAAGGTAGTTCAGTCGAACGATATCAGGAGGAATTTCCCCATTCAGCTTGTTATGTGAAAGATCTAAGCTCTCCAAGTTGTCCAAGTTTCGAAACGTTATTGGAAGTGGGCCAGTTAGAAGGTTGTTGGACAAGTTCAGTGACCGTATTACTATCAGCTCTCCTATTTCTGGTGGAATGCTACCCATTAATTGATTTGATGACAAGTCGATTCCGATCATCAATGAGCGGGGTACACCTTCGTAAGTGTACAATCTACCTTTGGTGGTGAAATCGACTGTAAGCCCATCAGTTTGTTGAAAACTGGAACGGTTACCCCTGTTTGAAGTAGTTTCTGATTCTTTCGTCCAAAATGTGATGTTCTTGAAGCAAGTGGGAATGTCGCCTGATAGTCTGTTATCCGAGAGATCTAAGAACTGGAGTTTTTGCATTTGACACAATTTCCTCGGGACCTGGCCTTCAAAATGATTTTCGCTTAAGAGGAGCGCGCCCAAGCTAGGAAGAATAGGCAACCAGCTTGAAATATCGCCCGACAATTGGTTATTTCTAATGTCCAATAGTAGTAATTTGGGACTGTTGGATAGGCTTGGCGGGACTGTTCCCATGAAGTTGTTACTATGAAGCCGCAAGAATCTCAAATTCATCATATTGGAATCTCTTCGGAGCAAATCTCCTTTTAAGGTGTTGTTTGAAAGATTCAAGTAGATCAATGAAGTGCCATTTATGGTCAGGCCATGCGGTATTTCTCCTGATAACTTGTTGTGGGACATGTCTAGTGTTTCCAAATCAGACCTGTCTCCAAAGGACGAGGGGACACTGCCATGCAAAGCATTGGTAGAGACATTGAAACGGCGTACTCTAGGAAGAAGGGTGCCAATGTTATTAGGAAGCGGCCCATAGATATGATTGACTGACATATCAAGTTCGATGAGGTTCGAGGTTGTGTTGTGGTTTGGCCATGGAAATGGACCACCTAACATGTTAGTCCCTTAGACGAAGGTATGAAGTAGCGTTGTACAATAGCCAGGATGGAAGTGTCCCAACAAGTGAGTTGTGAGACAAATCCAAGGTTACTAAGGAGTTTTGGGTGGAGAGAAAGGTTGGGATGCTGCCGCCACTACCTTTGTTGAGATTGCAATTTGATAAGTACAGGCTATGGAGTTGGAAAGATGGTGCCCATGTTGGGGACTCGGTCTCAACCGTTAATTGTTTATTGTTTGAAATGCTGAGGAAGCCGAGCTTGGAGAGGTTGGCAAACAAGGAAAATGGGAGCACCCCATCAAACTCATTTTCCGAGATATTGATCTCCTCGATTGCAGTCAGGTTCCTGAAAATGGAAGGAATTCTCCCTCGGAATTGGTTTTGAGACAGAAGGAGACTTCTTAGGGAATTCATGTTACCCAAGCAGGGAGGAATACTGCCTTCGATGGAGTTGGAGGAGAGATCCAAATGCTCCAAGTGCTTCAATTCACAGAATGCTGCAAAAGAGTGAAGAAAAAAGTTAGTTTTTTGTTTGGGGTTGTTAATGGGCTGAGCTTGAGCTAGAATGAGATCAGTCCATACAAGCTCACCTTATTATTATACCAGCCCAAGGCCATCAAAGCCCATGATGGTCTTTAATTTGAAGACTGATCCATGAAGATTAAAGCTAGGGCCGCAACTTGGGTTTGGATCAACCTGAACCCGATTGATCCAACCTGAGTTTGGGTTGGGTTGGGTCAGGTTGCCAAGGGCCTTGGATTGGGTTCAGGTTAGCAATGCCAACCTGATTGGAATTTGGGTCGAGTTAGGTCAGGTTGGAAATAATTACATTTATTTGGATTAGGTTAAGTATGGAGGACTTTGGTTTGCATTTGGGCTGGGAACCTTGGGTTGGAATTTGGTCCAAGTTGGATTGCAAGTTAGGGCTGAAAGTTGGGCGGGTTCAACCCGACCGACCCGTGACCGACCCGACATTGGGTTGGGCTTGGGCAAGAAGTATCGAACCCGATCTCGAGCTTGGGCTATGAAAACATCAACCCGATGAAGTTTGGGTCGGGCTTGGGTTGAGGTCTCGGGTTGCCCGACCCAACCCGAACCCGATCTATGTACAAGTTACTTATACTTTTATTATACTTTAGTGAAGTAAACTTATAATGTTTACTTGTATTTTAACTTATTTGTTTAGGAAAAGTGAAGTTCTTTACATAAATAAGTACATATATAATTAATAAAGCCATAGGTACCAAAAATAAGGCATGTATTGAAACATAATAGACTAATGTAATAATGAAAATATTAGCATGTATCAACCCGACCGAGCCCGCTTGGGTTAGGCTTGGGTTGAGAATTCCCAACCCAAGGTTGGGTTGGGTTGGGTTAGGGTTGAGGTATAGGAACCTTGGGTTGGGTTAGGGTTCAGCACCAACCCGACCCAACCCGCCCGACTTTCAGCCCTATTGCAAGTTGGATCCTCTTTTGAGGTAGGGTTGGGCTTGGGCCGACAGTCAACCAAACCCAACCAGTCCAAGTTGCACCCCCAATTAAAGCTAGACCAAGCCCAATTGCAAAATCGAAAAGCAAGGCACCACTCACATTACTCCCTCCGATGATTTACTGCGTCTGTCGTTCATCTAGTAAGAAAAAAAATGTTGATATCACGTTGGTGGACCCTTTGTACCATCATCAACATGTGACACCCTATAAGGGGGCGTTTGGGTCCTAAGTTACTTAGGATGAACTATTTATGCCTTAAGTAGCTTATCTTGGTTTCTACTTATTAAGTGATTAACTTTAGTTAAAAAGTTACTTATAATTGATCACAAACCAAACTAATTTATCTCAAATAAGTTACTTATCTACTGCTGCAAGTAGAAAAAGTAACTTATTTGGTGGTATCCAAACAGGCCCTAAAAGTCATCCCAATCCGACGATCAATGGCCCCCACATGTAATTTGAGAACATTAGCCAGTTTGTCTGTTGTTGTCCACTTGTTTTCGACAGTGTACCCACGTGATGGTTGGATTGACCTGATTTTTGGAGCGTGGCAGCATCATGGTGGGGCACACCTGACTAGATTTTTGGAGCGCAAGAACGTCACGGTGGGCCTCACCCATTGAACAGATTGGAAGGCATACACACGACACATGAGACCCACAATAAGCTGGGTTTCATGGTAATTATCATCGTTGTGATTATTCCTATTTAGTTTGTAAGCTAAAAATAGTGATTTATCTATAATATTTACGTTTTTTTAGTTAGTACAAGTGGGGTCATGTTTAAGTGATCTAAAACTTTATTACAATAATGCCAGACTCACTAAAATTCACCCATTTCTGACGTTCATATCCATAAAATTTTTGACTCCGCATCAATTGTGGATTGTTTATATATTACCTCTTTAAACCATTTTATTAGCTTCCCTCCAGTTGAAGCATCAGGATTTTCACATACCGTGTTTTTTTTTGCAGATGGGTGCCACTCACGCCTCAACAGTTTGGATCACTAAGCTGTCAGCCGATAGTAAAGCCCAATCAACGAAAACTCACAGGATCTAATGGATCTAAACTAAGTTGGTGGAATGGTGGATCCACCTTCCTGATTGACATTTAGGGCATATTTGGTTTTCCAAATTACTGTGTAATGCAAAGTAAATGAGCACTCATTGTCATTTTGCTGTTTGTTTAAACAAGAATTATGACTTGTAAATCGAGAGTTAAATATATTAATAAAAAATTAAGTGAAATAAATTATAATAATTACATTTTTTTTTTACAATATGAAACTGCTAGGATTTGTGGAGCCCGTTCATTAGAGGTGTATTGCTCATCTAGCCATCACTTTTGGAGGGCAATTCCGTAATTTCACATGAAATTTTTATGTAAACCCTATTCTGTGGAGAGAGAGAGAGAGAGAGAGAGAGAGAGTTCTTTTTTTCTTTTGAGCATAGTGGATTGGTGTGTATCCGTGGATATACCAAAATGAAACCATGTGAATCTCTATGTTGTGGTTTGCCGTTTTCTATTCTCTTTTGATTTTGATATTACTGTGTGTGTGGTTGAAAAAATGGATCTTTCTCCTAATAGGAACTATAGTTTTACTGTAATGTTTGGGTAAAACAAATGAAGGTAATAGTTTCATCATTGTAGTTAAATGTATGTGATGTCATCATATAATTACAGGAGTAAGTAATCATTACCTATTTCTAGGCTTTTTTTGTTGTGATTAGAAAACCAAATAGGCCCTTAAGATGACCCATTGGATATGATCAACGGCTTGGATTATCAAATCTAAGCCAAATGGTAAAATATATGGGCCATATGGCACTCTCTCCTCTCCTCTTTTCTCAGGGTAAGTGTTATTATAGAGGAATTCGCAAAGGAAAGACCCTTCTGGGCAGGAAAGATGAAGCGTAACATAGACTCCCTCTCCTTTGAGTTTAAATTTCAAGAGGACACTACAGGAGGGGGAAAACATGAGGGAGAGAGGGAGGTTCTTATCCATTGATGACATGGATGGTAACTATCTTATCCATTGATGACATGGATGGTAACTATTGACATGGGTAATTTTGTTTATAAATCATAATCACCGGGGGATTCTAGATGAGCATATTGCAATGCTATAGTTAATCTGTGGGGTACCTTAAATATATATATATAAATATAGATTAAAGCAGTATTTGGTTAGCTATAAATGCATGTAAACGGTGGTAAATAAGTTATCATGGCAAATGCTTAGTGCTTGGTTTAAAGTTGGAATTTCACCTCCAAAATTGGGCAAAACTCAACCTTGTAATAGGTGGGCCCCACAATGATGTATGTGCTATATCCATGTAATCCATTCATTTTTTTTAAGATCATTTTAAGGCATGAGCCGAAAGATGAGGCAAATCCAAAGCCCAAGTGGACCACACCACACCACACCACAGAAAATAATGGGGATTGAATGTCTGCCCTTGAAGTTTTTTTAGGCGCTCCAGAAGTTTTGGATTTGCCTCATTTTTGAGTTTATGCCTTAAAATGATATGCCAAAATGAATGGACAACATGGATAAAATACATACATCATAGCGGGGCCCACAAAGTTTATTCGAGTCCCTTTTTAATATTTGTGCTATTCAACATCTTTATTACCATAAATACTAACAGAGAGTTATAGGTCATGGATCTTAGTATTTTGTTATTCCATTGTTACTTAACAAGTTGAAGGTAGGTTTGTTGTTACTATTATTATTCTGTATTCTTATGTGATAAGTTATAGTGTACTTCTAGCAATAGATGCATGGCTAAGGAAGGATTAGAGACTTATAGTATAGTAGGACATATGAAAGATTATAAGGTGGCAAATTATAATACTAGTGTCCCTCCCTTCAACCCAAACTCCTTATAAACGGATTTTATCCTATGTGAAGAAGGTAAAAGAAAGCCTTGGGGTCTTTGCCTGTGGCTTGTAAAGGGAGACATAAGTGTGTGTGTATGTACAAGAATGCTCACCTGTGCACAATTCCCACGAGAACTTGTGAGCACTTTTCGTGAACTAATCACACATGATGTGAGCCCAAAATCTGAACTGTCCACGTGATGCAACACCCTAAAAAACCCTTAGGCCCAACTTTTACCCTGATCCAGAACTTTGGTGGGCCATGGCAAAAGGAAATAGTTTCCTCTCTAGATTTGCCTCTCTCTCTCTCTCTCTCTCTCTCTCTCTCTCTCTCTACTACGGCCCACCAGTGTTTTGGATCAGGTTGAAAGTTGGGCCTTGGGGGTCTTTAGGGGTGCTGCATCACATGGACAGTTTAAATTTTGGGCTCACATCATGTGTGATGAGTTCTCAAAAAGTGCTATATATATATATATAATATATAATATTAAATATAGATATATATATATATATATATATATATATATATATATATATATATAAGTTTTTTTTTTTTTTTGTGTTCTCACGAGAGAACTCGTAAGTACTTTTTGAGAACTCATCACACGTGATATGAGTCCAAAATTTGAGCTATCTATATGATGCAGCACTAAAAAAAATCCCAGGCCCAACTTTTACCCTGATCTAGAATTTTGGTGGGCCATGATAAAGTAAATGTTTTCTCCTTATTTTGCCTCTCTATGCTACGCGTGTGTGTCGATATATATTATTATATATAATATATAGATATATTATATATATTATATATATATAATAGTTTGGACAGCTACTGCATCTTTCTTAACTAATGCATTTGGGATAAATGAGGGAGAGACCTTTTAATAAATGATTGACAGGGATAAATTAATAATTTCTTTAAAACTTGATCGAGGTAATCCTAATAATAGGATATTCTTTTTCTTTTATGGAAACTTAATAACATCCGAGCAGGAACTCCACGGGTGCTCTACAATCTCGAGTCACGTGTTGGAACCCCATCCGGGTCCTTGCAGTGCCATGGATGCAGGATGATTGTCACCATTGTGAGCCATGCTGTGCCTGCATCCAATGATTTACACCGGTGCTTGCTATCTACACCATTCGCACAATGAGACCTATTAAATGGATGGACGAGTGATAGTGCCTAAATCTTCTCCGCCAACTATCCTAAAGATCTTGCAAATGGCCAACAGCCATAGATGATGCATTCCAATGCAAATGGTGCAAATGGCCAGCACATAGACCATAGATGATGATGCACGTTAGAGTATATATACACATGTACAAGAGGCATGCATTTATGGTTGTTTCTCTGCCAATCCATAGCAAGTGGGATGTGGCTTGGTGGATCCGCGGTGGTGCTCAGTGGTTCCGGGACTGGGGCCATCATGATGTAGATCCAAATCTCAGGTGGACCATATCGCAGGAAAAAGTGGCGATTGAACGCCCACCATTAAAAACTCCATAGGGCTCACTTTAATGTTTATTTGCCATCCTAACCTATTATCAATAAGGTCACACAAAACTTGGATGAAGGGAAAACAAAAATACGAGCTTGATCCAAAACTTTTGTGTTCCCAAAAAGTCTTTAATGGTGGGCATTCAATCACCACTGTTTCCTATCGTGTGGTCCAACTGTGATTTGGATCTATTTCATTTTCTTCTTCATGCCCTAAAATGAGCCCTCAAAATAGAGGGCCGGCATAGATATAAAATAAATACATCACGGTGGGCTCCACAGTCTTAGAACCACCGATCTTGGTGGTTCCCCAAATCCACTGAATCAGCGTCCAGCAGGTGTGTTCCCACTCTTCCCAAAATAATTAAAAAAGAAAAAAGAAAGACAAAAAAAAGAAAAGAGACAGAGAGTGGGTATACGTATGAAGAGGGTGTTGGCACATGTGTGCACAGTGTAGCCAATATCACCAATTTTCTCGTTTAATCACCCCTACTTGGCAGTGAATAAACATGAGAAACGGGTCATGCGGATGTACGGATTAAATGCCTGAATAGTGGGTGGTTTCTCTCCGTTTGTAATGGAAAGATCCGAACGGCTAAACTAGCAGGCATGGTATAAATTGAGGCTATTACAAGCCCAACAACACAAGAAAAAAGAAAAATACCCGGTACGTTATTTAAAAATGCGACATGACCAGGCGATCCACAGCGTACGGTGATTTCTCCTATTGGGTTGGCATTTCGTCGAGCAGTACACTGCGGATAACGCGGAAGGGCAGAGGAGCCGCCCGACTACTGGTTGCCTATGTCCAACATGAACCATGGATCCAACACACTGGAAATATAATAATAACTTGATAAAGAGGATTTAAGCTAAAAAGAAGAAGCATTTACCTTCGAGTAAATTCCTTCCGCCGATCTGGTTCCCACCCAAACGAACTTCTTTCAACTCCTCGAATTGCATGAACAACGTAACGTTGGGATACCAAGTACCCAATCCATCGTCCCTTGTATCGAAAATATTGATTTGGACAACACGAGATGTCGATGCATTGCATTCAATCGATTCCCATCCGCAACAATCGTCTCCGGCCCAACCCAAAAGAGCAGAGCCGTTTGGATGGTTTATAGAATCTTTGATTTGAAGGAGAGCTAGTCTTTCTTTCTCTAAACATGCTTCACATCCAAAAAACCACCTGCTAAGTAACACAAACAACACTAGAAAACGACTCATGTTAAGTACAGCCATGCAAGAGACCTTTTGTATGTGATTAAGCGCACTAAGCTTGCTTAACAAGGGAGATCAGTATGTGATCAAGCAGAATAAGCTAAGGGAGGGAGGTTGTGTATGATGATGTTGTGGCAATGATGCCTCTTTATACTCCTTTTTTATAGCCATGAACGGCCACAGCAATAGCATCCACCTGAATCAACACGGCACGCTCTTTTCTCCGCTGGGAAATGTTTCTCGTCTTGCGTCATGCCCCTGCTTGGACGCTGTTTGGCTGGTGACCCAGCACCAGCCAGCTAGCTGAAGTCAAACCTCTGCTGGCCCCATCATGATGTATGTGTTTTATCCACGCTGTACATCCATTTTGCAACCTATTTTAACGCATGACCCAACGACAGATCCAAAGCTCAAGTGGACCACACCACAGAAAACAGTGGGAATAATAACTTCTACCATGAAACCTTCCTAGGGCCACACCCATATTTATCTGTCATCCAAGCTGTTCACAGTGTTAGGATCTGCTCGGCTTAAACAAGATTTTCCCCTGTTTACTGACCCCTGATTGGTCCAGCTCAACACATGTCAGCATTGAATACGTTGAATGCAGCAATGCTGACAATGTTAGTGCTGAGTTGAACCAATCAGCAAACAGAAAAATCCTATTGACGATGTGCAGACTATCCGGATTCCTGTTCATAAAGTCATGGACACCTTCAGGAAGAGAAAACACAAATATCAACTTGATCAAAAACTTGTGCGGCCCTCAATAAGTTTTCAACGGTAAACGTCTAATTTCTGACTTTTCCTATAGCGTGGTCCACTTGAGCATGGGATCTGCCTCGTTTTTTGGAGTCATGCCTTGAAAGAATGGAGAAATTAGATGGACGGCATGGATAAAACACATACATTATGATGGGGCCAACAGAACTTTGACACCGGCTACCGATGGGTTTATAAGCCAAACTCCATTAGAATGGACTCGGTCCCCGCATGGCTATGTGGGGCTCCTATGATGCATGGGTTTATCAACGTCATCCGTCCATCTTGCTTAGATCATTTCAGGGCATGAGCCAAAAAATGAGGTAGGTCCAACATTCAAGTAGACCACAGTGTGGTCCATTTGGCTGCGAGTTTTTAATCTTAATTGTGTGGTCTGCTTGACCCTTGGATCTGCATCATTTTTGGGACATGCCCTAAATCGTTTGTCAAAATCGATGAACGGTGTGGATAAAACGCATACATCACGGTGAGACCCACAGAGACCTTGCGTGGACCGAGTCCGTCCAAGCAGTGGTAGGACACAATCCACGTGTGCTGATGTGTTGGATGAGCTGTCCGACAAATGGGCCTCACCGTGTAGATGCCCTGAGCAGAAGCTCGGGTCGATTTGCTCATCAGGTGCTCCGTGATGTGTTAAAGGGAGCAAAGGCAATCGGATTTTTTCCAGCCGTTCATTTCATTCTGTACGTCTTGCCTTCCTAACAGCGGACTGGATTGGTTTTTTTTTGGAGCTTAATTAAAATAGCTCTCAGTAATGACGTAGTTAAGGCGTGACACCAAAGGTTAAAATGATAGCGTTTTTAACCTCCTAGGTACTTTTTTTGACTTTTTTCAACTGACAATACCCCTTTACCGGCAGTCCCCATAGCATTAGCTTTTCATAGCAGTGGAGAGAGCCTTTTGAAAATGCGGTGTATGAGCTCCACTAAATTAATGATTGGGGCCACTCCTCAGCCGATCTGATCCGTTCACTTTATTCAGATAGCCATAAACTCACAATAAGGTCATTTAAAAAAAAAATTTAGATCTGTCTATAGCCCACAACTGCATAAGTGATGTGCATTAATTCTAGAGCATTTCTTCCGATGTGGTCCATTCGTGATATTTTTTCCCTCAAACTTGAGCAGAGTGACATGAAATTAAAACCTTTATCATTTAGACTGACTCGGATCTACTATAAGACTATCAAGTGGGCCCTACATAAGTTGTGAGATGGGTTCAAAAGGGCGCCCTTGATGTAGGAAGGCTATTTGGCATTTTGTTTATTTTCTTCGTCGTTGTTTTTTCATAGGAGAGAATCAAACGAAGAGCTGAAGCCTTTTCAACAGTTGGTAGTTGTACGAACGGATATTACACTCTCTGGTGAGGATGAAAGATTTCGGCCAACCTTGCTTCGGGTGTGAAAGAGGTTTTTTTTTTTTTTTTTTTTTTTTTTAAGTTCTCCGGCTACAATTTCTAACATAGAAACTATGACAGCCAAAGGTGGGTTCTTTTGGGTCTTGTGTTTGTTTTTGTTGGTGGGTATCAATGGTAGGAGTTTGTGAAAGGGAGGAGGGTGTGGTAGTTCTCTTTATAGTTTTTTTTTAATTTTTTTTTTTTTTTGGTAGGGTATGAATGGTGAGAGTTTGTGAAAGGCAAGGAGATGTGGAAGAATGTTGTAATGGATGACTTTTTATAATGAAAGAATTTTGTAATGATTAAATTTTATAATGGAAGAATGTTGGAATGGATGATTGCTGTAATGGATAGCTGTTGTTGTGAATGAATGTCGTAATGGATGAATTTTTATAATGGAAGAATTTTGAGGTAAAAGAATATTGTATTGTAGATCATCGAAACTTGGGCTCGCTTTTAGGCAATTAAATGATGTCTAGACAAGATGTTTCCAAAGTTATTTAAAATTTCGTCAAATTATCTTTTCAATGAGTACAAGATTATCCAAATCGAACATGTAATGAGGGAGTTATGACTGTTTTCGTTAGATCAGTGATCTACAATCCTTGATGAACTTTGGACCCACTTTTGGATAATCAAATGGTGTCTAAATAAAATGATTCGAAAGCCATTTGAAAGTTCATCAAATTATTTCTCTAATAAGTACAAGATCACCAAAATTGGACATACAAGGAGGAAGTTATGACCATTTTCGTATGATTCACTAGATACGTACCGCGGATCGCCGATACGCTTGGTATTGACGAACCACAGTGGGTATTGACGAACCTCATGAAATGGTTATAACTCCCTCGTTATATGTCCAATTTAGATGATTTTGTACTAGTTGGAAAGATAATTCAATGAGCTTTTAAATGACTTTGGAAACATCTCATTTAGACACCATTTGATAGCCCAAAAGTAAGCCCAAATTTATATGATTCACAGTACAACATTTATCGATCAATTATAACATTCTTCCATTATAAAAATTCACCCATTACAACATTCATTCATAACAATAGTCATCCATTCCAACATTCTTCACATTCATCCATTACAACATTCATTACATTCATCTATTGCAACATTGTTCTATTGCAAAATTTAACCATTACAATATTCTTCTATTACAAAAATTCATCAATTACAATATTCTTCTACACCCTCCTCTCTTTCACGAACTCTCATCATTCATACCAAACAAATAAAAAAAACAATTACAAAGGGAACCACTATACCCTCCTCACTTTTACAAAGTCTCACCATTGATAACAACTAACAAAAATAAACATAACACACAAAATAACCTACCTTTCGCTGTCATAGCTTCTATGTCGGAGATTGTGGCTGGAGAATTAAAAAAAAAAAAAAACTCACTTTTCACACCCAGAATAAGGTTGGCCAAAGTTTTTCGTCGTCACCAGAGAGTGCAGTATCCATCCATACAACTATCAACCGTCGAAGATGCATCAACGTTTCGTTTGATGCCCTCCTGTGAAAAAAATGAAGAAGAAAAGGAGGAAAAGGCCTAATGACCTTCCTACATGAAGGGCCCCATTTTGAACCCATCCCACAACTTATGTGGGGCCCACTGCATAATCTTATATAAGATCCAAGCTTTCCAAATGAAAAATGTTTTAATTTCATGCCATCTGCTCAAGCTTAAGGGCAAAACGCATCAGAGATGGACCGCACCGGAGGAAAAACTCCTAAGTTAACGCCCATCACTTATGAAGTTGTGGGTCAGAGACGACTCCAATTTTTTTTTTTTTTTTTGGAAATGACCCCATCGTGAGTTCGTGGTTGTCTGAATAAAGTGAATGGGTTAGATAAGCCGAGGGGTGGCTAATTAATCATTGATTTAGTGGGGCCTACACCCCATTCTCAAAAGGCCCTCTTGACATCTCCAACAAGCTAACGTCGTAAGAGGGGACGGGTGATAGAAGGGGCATTTTCATCCTTCGAAAAACCAAATAATACCCATAAGGCTAAAATTAAAATACCTCCAAGAAGTGATGTCAACACCTTAATTACATCATAATTAAGGCTATTTTAACTAATCACCTTTTTTTTTATTTTTTATTTTTTATTTTTTTTTTCAGGGATTCATTGGGCCCACTGCGATGTATATGTTTTATCTATTCTGTCCATTCATTTTCACATATAATTTTAGAGCATGATCTAAAAAAAGAGGCGGGTTGAAGTCTCAAGTGGTCTAGGCCATAGGAAGCAGTGGGGATTGAATTCCTACTGTTGAAAGCTTCTTAGGGGCCATCTTGATGTTTATTTACCATCCATTCTGTTCATAAGGTCACCTGTACCTACATGAATATCATCTTGATCCATAACTGTCTGTGCCCCGGCGGCAAGAAGTATACATTGGTAGGAATTCAATCCCCATTGCTTCCTGAGGTGTGGTCCACTTAAACCTTCAATCCGCTCCCTTTTTGGGGCTAATGCCCTAAAATGATCTATCAACAATGGATGACCAGCGTGGACAAGACATATACATCACGGTGGGCCCCACATCCCCTGACAGGACAGACCGTCTGTCGCTAGGTCCCAGTGGGGTAGTATCCAATCCGCGGCCGGTTTTTCTTTTAGCTTAGTTACGTTCAGGACGGCCCCCACCAGAAGGACTGCTTGGATGATTGGGACACGTGACTATGTAGAGTCGTGTGAAAAGGCTAGGCAACACTGCATAGAGTTTCTTTATTGATTTTGGATTTTTCCCTTTTAGTTTCTTGGTCACCACCAACCCATCGAACCTTAGACCACGCCGTTGTCTTGCAGTCTTCTCAAACGTGTCAAAGTTCTTCTAAAAAAATTATATTCACGTGGTTTGAATGTAACTGCGGGCCCGTTTATAGGCTGGGGCTATATGCAAAAATAGTACTATGTCGAGCATATGCAACCCTAACATAAGGTCGAGTCATGTCTCGTGTGTGTGGAAAGGTCAAGCATATACAACCCTAACATAAAGTCTGAGTCATGTCTCATCTTCAGCATTACACAATTAATATATAGGAGAAATACCTGGCACCTCACTACAACTTAGATGCGGATTTCCTGCTAAAGACTAGTTCATACACTAGTAAATGAGATGGGGCCCATCGTGATGTGTTTGTGAGAAATCCACCCGGCCTATCCATTTTGCCATCTCATTTTGGGACATGCAACAAAAAAAGGCAGATCCAAAACTCAAATGGGCTCAGACATAGAGTACCATTTCCCATATAACCTCAGCATTGTAAAATAAGATTAAATACTTATTAGCTTCATCCAAAGTAGCAATTCTCTTTAAAAAAAAATACTAAATAACTATCATTGAAAGAATTTAAGATTTTCACTTGTAAAATAAGTAGAGCATAATAGATTCCATTTTTCAACAATGCTCATAAAACAATTATTAAGGAATCGTTCCTTCTTTTTTTTTTTTAATCTTTATACCTGGGATACTGTCAACCAATGGTTAACACTCTCGACACTTAATGGCTGATCAGGATGTACCAATTAAGCCTATACATACAAGCAACAAGAATGAAGACTGAAAGTTGGTCTCGAGGCAAAGCCCGAAAGTCCTCGTGAAGGTTCTGGTGGTGTACTTTCAAGCTTCGCTTCTGCAGACTTTCGGGTTTGCTTTACGATAGACTTTCAGGGTTCACTTCGAGAACCTGTTGATAAACTTCTGGGCTTCACCTCAAGAACCGGATGACAAGCTTTCAAGCTTTGCTTCGGAACCTCAAGATGAACTTTCAGGCTTCGCTTCGGGCCAACTTTTGGTCTTTGGTCATGACGCTTGCATTTTTAGACTTAGCTTGTAATCCTAATTAGTCATTACCTAAACATGCAAGTGGAAATAAAATTAAACAACCATTGTGGAAAAGTCTGAGTGTAATATCTTAGGAGATCTAGATGCCCATGTCCAACTAGCTGGGCCACTAAGGGCCTGTTTGGAATGATGTACTTTATGGTATTTGCAGTATATTTCACCTTTTTCTGCATTTATTATTTACCAAAAGAACGTGGAGGCAGCACAGCAACAACTTTTTGATACACAAAACGAGATGGGACTCTGCGAGTCCCACCATGATGTACATGTTTTATTCATGCTGTCCATTCATTTGGCCCTATCAGTATGCCTCCAAAATTAACATCGATCCAAAACTCAAGTGGACCACATCATAGGAAGAAAATTTAAATGGTTAGCATTCAATTGTTACTGTTTTCTAGTGTGGTCTAGTTGAGCTTTAAATCTGCCTCATTTTTGCGCCCGCACCCTAAAATATCTCTACTAATGAATGATGGCATGGATAAAACTCATATTTCATGGTGGGCCCACAGAGTTTTGGCCTCAAATTCAGTGTTATGTAATCAGAGTAAGTCCTTCTCACTTTCAAACAGAGTGGTGTATGCATTTATTAATGATGTGAGAGAAAATACAAGTAATTACATCATTTCAAACAGGCCCTCAGTTATTTCCAACCAATTGATACTTTCCATCATGTCATGATTTTTTTCACCAGGGTGATCTATAGCAGGACCAAGCTATTTTAGAGCTTCAATTTCCCACACAAGTGACATGTTAGAAAACTTTTTTTTTTAGGTTAGTTCACACACCCCATTGTTAGTACACCTACCCACCCCGATTAGTTACATCACCATGTTAGCCACCCCCACTATGGAATCGATACCACGACCTCGGTGTTGAAACAAATGCTATCTTCACGAAGTCTGCCACTTGAGCTATGGACTTGAGTGTAGTGACATGTTAGAACTTGTCCACTGTGGGACAATAGCTCATTGTCCAACCTTGTTGGACATGAATATTTTATTTTACTTAATTTTTATTATTATTATTATTTTTACGCACCCACTGGTGCAGTCAGTAGCGTGGATATTTCACCACTGATGGGTTTCGAAACTAAGACCCCTTGTTGAAACTCCGCAGAGTCTACCAACGAGGCAAGGCCCTGAACCCAGACATGAATTTCTTGTCTGGAGACAAACAGTTGATGACAAAAGGAGATTTGCTAGAATACATCTCCATGTATTGTTGAATTAATGAAATACAAGGAATGAAGGTGGCTACCTCAAAGATGTTTAGAAAATCTTGGACGTTGAAATCGATGGCACACAGAGCAACAATCAAGAAAACAATCCACATTCAATGAAAAAAAATGTTAAATTATCAAATTGCTATCCGAAAGTTTCATTGTTAGGTATCCTTAGGATGCTGATGCAATAGCCTATCTTGTAAACGGTTTGGATAACCGAACATTACACAGATTCAACAACTATTACAGTCGACGAATGAATCCTAGAAAACGGCTAACGAAACCAAATGAAAATTAAGACAAGAAAAAGAAAGAATCCCAACCGAGCATAGACTTCTTGCCCATGATGCTGCTATGTCTCCACCGGTCGGCAAGGTGGTACAAGATCCCTATAGCAGAAAGTTCATGA
This sequence comes from Liriodendron chinense, assembly GCA_003013855.2. NCBI lineage: Eukaryota > Viridiplantae > Streptophyta > Magnoliopsida > Magnoliales > Magnoliaceae > Liriodendron > Liriodendron chinense. Next base: position 2,147,419 of record PVNU02000637.1, on the reverse strand, counting down.
GCTAGGTGGGGCCTACCGTGATGTTGGTGAGAAATCCACTCCGTCAATACATTTTGTCAGCCCATGTTCAGACATGAGCCCAAAAAATAGGCAGATCCAAAGCTAAAGTGTGCTGCACAACAGGTTATAGAAGCTTTTGTGTCCTCACTCAGTGGCTTAGTGGTATAGACTCATAAGAGTTTCAACATTAAGGTAATGGATTCGAGTACCCATCGTGGTGTGTGGGTGTGTGCATAAAAAGAAGAATAAGAAGTTATAGAAGTTTTCGATCAGGCTAATATTTGTGTTTTAGTTCATCTAGAACAAGAAGTTATAGAAGTTTCATCTACGAATATTTTGAATGGCATATAAACATCACAGTGGAACTAGAGAGGTTTCAAGTGGTAGGCATTTATTTCCCTATCCACTTTTACCTATGGTGCGGCCCACCTTAAATTTCAGATCTGCCTTATTTTGGGTGCATGTCCTAATATGAGCTGGAAAAATGGAATGACAGGGTAGATTTCTCACAAATATCATGGTGGCCCCACCTAGCTTCTTAACGGAGCAACTTCCTGATGGTGTCGTAGGTAATCGTGTCTACATGGCTATTGAGGACGCGGTTAGGTGGTCACACCACTGGCGGAAGCGGATTGCGCACTGAGTAACTCCTGCACGGAGTAAACTCTGTGCGGCCCATAGTGATTTATGTGTTTTATCCACTCCGTCCATCCATCTTAGCAGAAAATTTTAGGTATGGTGCCAAAAAATGAAGCATATCAAAATCTAAAGTGGACCACACCACAAGAAATGTGTGAACTGAATGTCTACCATTGAAAAATTCTCAGAGGACACAGAAGTTTTGGATCAAGCTGATATTTGTGTTTTACCTTCATCCATATCCATGTGCTCTTATGAACAGGTTGGATGACAAATAAACATCACTGTAGGGCTTGGGAAGGTTTCAACGGATGGAAATCATTATTTCCACTGTTTCCTGTGGCATGTTTCACTTGAGATTTGGATATGCTTAAACTTTTGGGCTCAACCACTAAAATGAGCTGGAAAAACATAAGTACGGAATCGATAAAGCACATACATTCTAGGTGGGCCCAAGCATAGTTTACTCCGCACGATAAGAGCATGTGGTTTACTCCGCACGCAATCCGATTCCACCACTGACTTGGTGGTGTTGACGTGGCAAATATATATATATATATATATATATAATATATATATATATATATATATATATATATATATAGGGAAATGGTACTATGAGGTCGACCTCATGGGAACTTCCCATGAGGTCGAGCTGTGTGGGCCCCACTGTGATGTGTTTTAAACATCTACTCCATTAGTTAGATGCACCATTCAATGGTGGGCCACAGGCTAAAAAATCAGGTCAATCCATGATTTAGGTGGGACACACCACAGAAAACAGTTGGGAGGGGTTATCCACCCATTAAAATATTCACGATCGTTGATTGGGCCCACTGAGATGTGGTTCACAAATCCAGCCCATCCATTATGTGTGTTCCACTTGTAAGAGGGGTCAGACCATGTTTCAGGCACATCCAAAATCCAGGTGGGCCCCACCAAGTGATTTTAGATATTGTAGGCATGTCTTCACATAGTTTTAGATGGTATGGCCTACCTGAGTTCCCTATACAGCTGGATTTTTTGGGTATCCCATAAACTAAAGAGGACCAATCAAATGCACGGTGTTGATGTGCGACACACATCATGGTGGTGGTCCCACATAGCTTCGACATCATGGGAAGTTCCCATGATGGTCGGCCTCATAGTACAATTTCCGCATATATAATATTATATATATAATATATATTATATATATATATATATATATATATCATCCATTTATTTTGAGAGATCATCTTATTGCATGAACTAAAAAATGAGCTAGATCCAGAGCTTACCACAAAAAGCAGTGGGACAATGATGCCCAACCGTTGAAACCTTCCTAGGGGCCATCGTCATGTTTATTTTACCTCCAACTTATTTACAATGTCACACAAACCTGTATGAAGTGAAAACACAAATATCAGCTTGATCCAAAACTTCAGTGGACCCTAAGAATTTTTCAAATGGTAGGTGCTGATCAATCTCCACTTCTTTATGTGGTGTGGTCCACTTGAGCTTTGAGTCTGCCTCTTTTTTGAGTTCCTGCCCTAAAATTATCTGAAAAAATGGATGGACGATATAGATATAACACATACATCATGGCGAGGCCCATATAACTTTGCCACGTCAACATCAAGGAAGGCAATCCACGATCGCCGTATAAGTCAACACGATTGGATAGTTTTAACCGCTCATTATTAAATTCGAAAGCTTTGCTAGGATGGGATTAGATTTGATTCTTGAAATTTTTATTTCTTAGTTTTGAATTATGTACACATCCATCCTGATTTTACAATAAATTCTAGAATCATCTGTCTATGCATACTAACAACAGAGTTCGGCAGGAGGGAGAATCTCTCTCTAATTCACTTCCGCGAACGCGAGTGGGAGAGAATTTCCTTCTTTAGCGGCAAGTCTCTCCTTTTTGTTGTTTGACGTGGAGACTGGAGAGACTTTACTTTTTGCGTAGAGAGAAGAGAATGTATCCTCCCTCGCGGACGCCACTTAGCTGTGACGAGGGTGGGACCCTGACCGAGGGCCACCTTAATGGATGCTTGAGCATGGCTAAAAAATGAAGCAGATCCAAATCTCAGAGGGGCCATACCACACGAAACCCTAGTCATTGATTAGTAAAAAAACTTTTTGTGGGCTTATCTCATCCAGTGTGACCTTATCAACAGATTGAATGGCAAATAAACATTATGGTAGAACTTACGAAGTTTTTAATGGTGGGTGTTTGAATGAACACTATTTACTTTGGTGTGGTCCACCTGAGATTTGTACCTACTTCATTTTTTTGGAACCACGTTCTAAAATAAGAGGGTAGAATGGATGGACAACATGGACATACAACGCATACATTGAGGTGGGCCCCACGGTCAGGGTCCCACCCACATCGCTGGTTCCGGGTCGCAGCTAAGTCGCATCTGTGTCTGCACCGTTGGGCTACCTTCGTAGCACGCAGATAGCCTGCTGATGCTGGGAGGTGCTCTGTGGGCCCCACCATGATGTATGTGTCCAGGTCATCTATCCATTTTTTCAAGAGATCAAATTCTCAGGTGGACCACACTATAGAAAAAAGTGGTGATTGAATGCTCACCATAAAAAACTTCGCGAGGCCACAAAAGTTTTGGATCAACTGATAATTGTGTTTTCGCTTTGTCCAAGTCTCTATTAACCTAACAACAGGTTTGATGGGCCTAGGATATTTTTAACGGTGAGTGCTCAATCACCACTGTTTTCCTGTAGACCACCTGGGATTTGGATGTGCCTTATTTTTGTGCTCATACCCTAAAATGATATGAAAAGATGGATAAATGGCGTGGATAAATCACATACATCATGGTGGGGCCGACTGAGCACCGACCAGTAGTCACCTCGAGGCTGGCGGTGTCAGTAGGCAATCCGGCCTCACCCAAGACAGTGCGGATCTTACCAAGGGGTTACCGTGGGCCCACCTCCATATATTTATTATGTATCCATGCCATCCATCCGTCTTTCCATATCATTTTAGGTCATTATCACAAAAATGAAGCAGATCCAATTATCAGGTGGACCATACCATAAGAAATAGTGGTGATTGACTATTAATGGGCCACAAAAGTTTTGGATCCAGCTGATATTTGTTTTTTTTTTTTTTTTTTTTTTGCCTTAAACCAGTCTTATTTGACCTTATCAACAGATGGGATGGTAAACAAACACTACAGAAATATTAAAGTACACCCTAAGAAGTTTTTAATGGTAGGATGGTCAATCACCACTGTTTTTTATGGTATGGTCCACCTGATAATTGGATCTGCTTCATTGTTTGCATAATGCCCTAAAATGATATGGAAAAAACGAATGGACGTAGTGGATACATAAAAAAAAAAAAAAATTAAGGTGGGCATCATCGTAAACCCACTTGTTAAGGGCCACACCCTCTTGGGCAAGCATGTAAAAAAAATTAAAACCTTAGAATGGTATGTTGTGTCACACCCAAAAGGCCAACCTCAGGATATATGAGGACAAATTTTGCCCCCCTCCCAACCGATGTGGGGCAAACCAACAATCCCCCTCCCCGTAGTGGAAACTTGGGGCGTGCAACACGCATGCACGGGGCCTCCTCCCACTCACATGGGCCTTGGGGCATGGATCGGGTGGATGATCTGAGGCTTTGATACACTGTTGTGTCACATCCAAAAGGCTAACCTTAAGATATATGAAGACAAACTCCGCCCCCTCCCATCTGATGTAGGACAAACCAACATGCATAGTATTGGTATCACACCTGACTTTACTTTAAACTAATGTGGTAGTCATAATCATTACTTGTTTACAGTGAACCACACCGTGTTATGGCGGATTATGTGAATCCAAACCCAATACAGAATAAGAAACAGCAACATACAAATGCTGTTTTCACCGTCCATATACCAAGTTGGGCTTATTCACTTCTATGCACTATCCTGAGAGAGTGTGTTAAGATATTGCTTGTGTTATACCCACATGTAATCATCCACCGGGCCTCACCCGTTATGAGCCTTTGTCAGCAAAGTCTTGCTGCAATAGAGTAAAATGATGAATTGAAAGGATTCAGAATAAATCTCAACTCCATGACTTATCATGAAAAATCCTATTTTAAGTGATTTTAATAATTAAGACGGTTTGGTAACTAAAATAGATTAAGTGCTTAATTGAAAAAATTACTTAAATTTGGTGGATTATTTTCAGCCACGCCAACTTGACTTAAGTGGTCGCTCCTTAAATTTTTATATAAAGATAGACAAAAATATCTCTATTAAAATTTAAAAATGATAAAATTACCCTTCTTTGTTTCCTTTTTCCATCCGTGACATCTTCTACGACCAGAACTATGAAGTCACCAAATTCTATAGGCCCAACGTGATATATGTATTGTATCCACGTAGCCTATCCATTTATAGAGATCATTTCAAGGCATGAGCTCAAAAATGAGGCAGATCCAAACCTCAGGTGGACCACACCACTAAAAGCAGTGGAGACAATGACGCTTACCATTGAAAGCTTCTTAAGGCCCACCATGATGTTTATTTTCCATCCAACCTGTTCATAAGGACTCAAAGACATGGATTAAGGGAAAACACAAATATTAGCGTGATCTAAGACTTTAGTGGCCGCAATAAGTTTTCAATGGTAGACGTTTTATCCCCACTGCTTTCTGTGGTGTGGTCCACTTGAGCTTTTGATCTACCACATTTTTAGGCTCATGATTGATATGTCCAAATGGATGGACAGTTAGGATATAGCATATTGGACATGGTAGGGCCCACAAAACTTGGCGATGCCAACACATAAAGACGTTGGTGGTGCATCGCACACATGCTCGAACGGGGATTGTTTGCTAAAACCAGAAGCAGATTAGGTGAGACCCTGCACTCACCTAAGACGGTGCAGCCTTCATGGTGGGGCCCACCTTGATGTATATATCATGTATCCATGCCATCCATCTGTTTTTCCATATCATTTTAGGGCATTATCCAAAAAAAAAAAAAATTGATGCATATCTAATTATCAGGTAGACCATACCTAATTATCAGGTAGACCATACCTTAAGAAACCGTGGTGATTGAATGCCCTACCATGAGAACTTCTTAGGGGCATTCATCATAGTGAGGCCCATAGAATTTTGGATCTGCCTCATTTTCGAGTCCATTCCCTAAAATAATCTTGCAAAATGGATAGACCGTGTGGATATAATACATTCATCATGGTGGGGCCATAGAACTTGGTGACATCGTTGGTGTGTGACACACCACCAAGGTCGGTGGTGTGTGACACACCCTGCAATCTGCTTCCATTTGTTGCTACCCCCACAAGGAGCGAGACTTGGCCACGACCCTAGAGCCATGGATGTAGGTGCGACCCTGACAGTAGGGCCCACCTCGGTGTATGCATTGTATATTCGCACTATCCATCTATTTTTCATATTATTTTAAGGCATGGTCCAAAAAATGAAGCATGTGCAAATTTCAGGTGGACCACACCAGATCACAAAAGTTTTGAATCAATATGATATTTGTTTTCTTCCCTTCATCCATGTCTTTGAGACCTTGTCAACAAGTTGGATGGTCAACAAACATTACAACGGACCTTAGGAAGTTTTTAATGGTAGGTGTTTAATGACCACTGTTTCATGTGATGTGGTCCATCCACCTGAAATTTGCATCCGCTTCATTTTTGGGTCTTCGATCTAAAATAGGATGGCAAAATAGATGAACTGTGTAGACATACAATTTAATCTTTATTTTTAGTTTGATTTTATGTATAAATATACAATTGGAACTATTTTATTTTTTTGAATGACGCATGCTAAATGTTTGGTGGTGTGCTCACTTATAAGATTAAAAAAAGTGTACATGTGTGGCCCACTTATTGATGGGACATGAATATTTTTTTCAAGTCAAAATATTTTTTTATTCAAGGTCATGAGCTCAAAAGCATGCGGTGGGTGGGACCCTATAGATGAATGGCTAAATATCGTTCTAGTGTAACACATCATAGTCCACCAACCACAATGTTACGTTTATTCTATCAAGAAAAGTATTGCACATGGCCCACCAATTGAAGGATTATGCTTGAGAGATATATTTGAATGGGACATAGGTGTTTGCAAAAATTAAAAATTGAGACAGTAGGGGTAAATATGATAAAATTTTAATTTTCAGACATTTGTGATTTATTTTTACCATACACACTTTTGTGAAAAAAGTGCTTATTTTCAGATTTTGAAACTTTTTCCAGACAAATTACGAAACAGATTTTTTAATACTTATAAATACTTAAATTCCCCACTTTAAGTTCCCAGGATTTAACATTAATTTTCAAGCTTAATTTTTAAGTTTACCAAATAACATGTAATTCTATTATTTTCATTTTTAACCACCATCTTAGATGGGGACTATGTTAGTGTTAAGATTTTAAATATTAATGTGTAAGAGAGTTAGATATACATTGAGAGTAGTGGGAAAGCTAACATTAGATTTTGAATGGAAAAAAAAGGTCTAGAATAAACTTGGATGAGGATGGACTTTATAGAGTTTTGGTCGTTCAAGTAACTGGAGAGAACGTCCAAGACGTGCATCACATTGACTGGGGCCAACCTGTTGAGTTGTCTGGTGGTAGGTACCATTCATGTTATCAACTCTATGCTACACGGTCCACCATAAAAACTTCCTCTGAACATATGCTGTGACCATCAACATCTGTAGATGAATTCAAAATAGAGAAAAGAAAATTTTCATTGACTCAAATTGGACTGTAAAATTGGAAGGTTATAGTACACATCATTGGTGAGGAATGGAATGCTTTATGATCCGTTTCGATTCGATATACAGATCCAAACATAGCTTTCAAACCTTGAGAGAAATATTTTTTTTAAGGGGGGTAGAACATTATGAATCCAGTCTGGTTAGGTTCATGTCCACTTGATTAGAGTGGCATAACAGGAGCGCAGTGATTCCATAGCTTATAAGCCTAGCTTTAAAACGTAGGGATTAGATAACTAAACTAGGCCTAATGACGTGGCACAAGTCAATTTTACGAGTTGAGTCGTTGAATATGAACCTATTAAAAGCCTTAGACAATTTCTGGGGCGAAATTGTTTTTAAGGGGGGTAGATTGTAATGCCCCGAATTTTCTCTAACTTGGAAATTGGAAGCCCTTGGGCGTTACCTTCTATTTGTCGGTTACAGGGTGCACCTGCACGTATGTTCATATGTATTGGGGACTAAAGTGAATGTTTTTACTAAAGAAATGATGGAATTAGTTTAGGAGTTGGAAGATCATATGGTTCGGAATAGTTTTCCGACGATTGGGTTGACTCGGGTATGTCGCTGTCTGTAGAGACTAAGTAAAGAACCCTGAATTATCAATCCACTCGTAGATCGACAAGACTATCATGAATATTTTACCGGACCTTGATGTTTTAGCCTATTTTTGGTATTTTTGATTTTTTTTGAACGGTTTAGATTTGGCAAAAACCATCTCTTTCAAAAGGCGCTACTTTTTGGAAATGCCAAAAAGTTATGATTTGTACTTGGAGTGAAAAATCAAAATATTTATTATTGGGAATTTGATTTTTCAATATTTTTTATTGAATCCAAATGGGGGGTACTTCCTTATTTACATAAAATAACTTAAAGTAAATGGACATTTACTTAAATGTTATTATATGTAAATAAGCAGACACTGTCCAGAAAGTCAGTGGAACTGTGAGCTTGCAGAAAACTGGGCAAGTAGAAGAATTTCTGAACAGCGGGCTTCGGTGCACCGAAGAAGCCTTCGGCGCACCGAGGGAGGCCTTCGGTTTGAGCCGACCAAGCGAGATCGTACCGAAGCAGGGGTTTGAAACAGTGGCTTCGGACGCACCGAGGAAGACGTTCGGCGCACCGAAGGTTTGTCCAGCGAGCTTTGGCCCGAGCCGAAGTACTCTGTCCAATACGTATTTTTTTGAAGTTTTGGGACTTCGGCGCACCGAAGGGGACCTTCAGCGCATCGAACCCGTCGGGTATTGTTTTTAAAAACGGGGTTATAAACCCCATTCTCTCTCTCTCTTTCTCATTTCTTTCATTTCTGTCCTTCATCTTCTTCTCCCCCAAGCTCCTAAGCTCCCCTAGCTTCCCTCTTCTCTTCTCAAACCCCATTCCTTCCTCAAATCCTCTACCATACTCATGGGAATCTTGAATTTTCAAGCTCTCTCCGGCCTCCGCCTCCGTTCCCGCTTCTCCCGGCCAAGATCCAATGAGCTAGGGTCGGAATTCTCCTCCTCATGCTAGGTAAGGTGTTCATCTACCTCTTCTTTTCATATTCCTTTCATTTTCTTCATTTTTGGACCATTAGGGTTAGAAACCCCTATTTGTTTCCGACGAAACCCTAACCCTAGGGTTCCTCTTGCTAGGGTTTGTGATCCCTGACCATCGATTGGGTGTGGCCCACGCTTTGTAGAAGCCTTATCTGAGCTTGACTCCGTTGGGATTCCGATGGTTTGCCGAATTTAGGCTCCAATTTGTTGAATCAATTTGGGGTTTTCCCAAATCCGAGATACCAAAACCCTAAACCCTAATTAAATATTTAATTAGATTAAACCCTAATTGATTAACACTAGATTTGCGATTCATTGTAGGTAATTGAGGTATTTTCCCAATTTTCGGCGGTCGCGCCGCATCCGAATCGTCGAATTTCAACCCTAAAGTGAAGATCTACCCTAAAGTGAAGATCTACCCTCAAGCTTACTCTCAAAAAAATCCTAATTAATGATTGCTTGATTTTATATGTTAATTATTGATGTGTGTATAACATGTTCGATGAAATGCCTCTATGGTTGTTTGATTGATAACATGCTCGATGAAATGACTAAATAATATAAATTTACAATATTGTAATATATCTATGCTTGTGCATGTTTGTGGCGTCCTGTGTCATTCGGGCTATGTCATCCGGGTCCTTTGGATCGGTCGGGCTAGTCGATCGGGCCAGGTGCTTGGATATGTTTATGATTAGGTATTTAATAACCTAAATTCTTATTATAATACGTTATGTGTTACTTTGGATTAAGCATTGAAAACCGTTGATGTAGTATACTGCCTGCCACTAGGTTGGCAGTCGCGGACTTATTCGATCGACTAGGCGGGATATGGTCAATCGACAATAGCCATTGTTGGGTTGTCGTCATCCACTTGGGTCCATTGAATAAGCCCAATTCAGAGTTAATCATTCTTGTATTTCATTCTTGAATCACACTATATGGAATTTAGAAACCATCGTTCCCACTGTGAATAATCCACTTAAAACCATATTGCGACTCGATCCACCAAGTCTCATGAGCTAAGTATGGTGGTATGGGACACCTGTGTCTGAGTTGTCGGCCTACGCTGGGGTGGTGCCTCCCCGTAGTGACTAGTGAGCATTGATAGGGGTGATCGATTGTTGTTCGAATGACCCTTGTGACAAATGTGACCCTGGCCGATGTTTACGTGCCTGTGCACCGTTTGAACGACCCTGGGCGAGCATTGGGATAATTTCGAGTGAAACGTCTGTACCTTTGAATAAATTAATCAGTATTTGATATTTGGGATATGAGACCTTCTACTTTGATTTGGGCGTGGCTGACGAGTCACGGTCGAACCAAGCTTTCATGGTAGGATAACTCAACCTTGGATCGAGGGGTTACTGGCTGATGATTGGCGATGCATCGTAGGGAGCCAGATAATCCCGGTTAGACTTTACGACACGATGTGGTATTCTGGCTTCACCAATTTACTGAATGAATTGGACTAATAAATACTTTAATTAATCATGCATACATGACATTGCATTTGAGGGGGACTCGTGTAGCCTGGTTGCTTGATGTGGCGCCAGTGCTACCTTGAGCACCTCATGTCATTTCTTTGTGTCATCCGGGCTGCGTACTCAGTCACGACTTACGACCTGTTAGACAGGTGGACTGTGGATTCTGATACCAGTTGGTCGGGCTAGGGCTTGCCCGGGACATGCATTGTGTGTGGAATCATGACATTCATGCATTAAATCAACTAGCTTAAGATGATGTATGATTATTGTCGGTCATTGCCTAAACTTGATTGACTTGATAACATGCTTAAGATTAATGCACTTATATGAACATGTTTATAATTTAAATATCCCGAGTCTAACCTTGGGGTTATTTTTTCACTATGTTGACGTTTTGACGCCTTTTATTTGACATATGCAGATGTCTCAATAATAGGACCAGATGTGGTGCGCACGGGCGCCTTGTAGTCTTTTAGCTTTGTCCCTCTTGGTAGTTGTATTTTCCCTTCCTTTTACTTTTATTGCGATTCGTATAATTCTCATATGGGCTTGCACTACGATTGAATTGTACATCTAGGGTGTTAGCCCCATATTTTTGAATTTAGTTACCTCCGCTTTGCTTATGATCCGCTAATTGAAATGCGTTACTCTGATTATTTGTGAATGGAAGGAATGTAAATCTGATTGAGGACACACGTGGGTGCATTTTCCACGTGTGGCATTCCTAAAATGGCATTTTATTAAGTTAACACTTGGGAACTCGGAATCAGAGTCTCTGTACTCGGGTGTCGAAATTTCGAGGGTGTTACAGTGAAAAATTAATTTTTTTAATGGTTCACATGCAACTTGGCTGGTTCATAGTCAGGATCATCTTTCAACTTGATCATTGGGTACTGGCCCATCTATAGTGGCCTCCATAAGATGCAAGTTTCTGATCATTTGACTATTTCATTGCGCGAGTGAATTTGGGTGATGTAGAAATGATTGCCAAAGAGTATATGGTGCGGATCAATAAGAGCAAAAGGAGGAAAGAAATCTCGAAAATTGACTAATCGAAAGGCTCAAGCGATCGATCGCAAAGGCCAAGCGACCGGTCACAAATCACCTAGCAACCGGCTGAATTTTGTCAAGAAACTCACTTTGCTTGTTGGATAGTTCAAGGCCATGCGATCAACGACCGATCGCAAATCCATTACAACCGATTGCCCAGCTTCGGCGACCGATTGCACATGCATTACAACCGATCGCCCAGCTTCGGCGATCGATCGCAAATCCATTGCGACCGATCGTAAATCCATTGCGACCGATCGCATATCGCCGGTTACCAATCACAATTCTGCTCAGAAAGATCATTACTCTCTGGACTGTTGCAGACTCCAGGCGACCCATCGCTAACCCTTGCGACCGGTCTCCAGGTTGCGCGGATTGGCGTGAAAGTTGCTATTTTTGAATTTCTAGTTTCCATTTTTATTTAGGAATCTTAATTTACACAAGTTAGGGTTTCTTTGAGATGTTTAGACTATTTAAACTCCTTTTAATTCATGATTAATTACTATTATTCCCCTTTTATCAATAAAATTATGGTTTTCTTCTTATTGTGGACTTGATACTCTTTTTTCTTATGGATTCAAGGAAGTTCTGGTTGAGGATTTTCAAAAAGCTCCGTGGATTCGGAGTAGTTATCCCCGTGAGAGAGACGGAGATCAATCTCACTTCGTCTACGCTATGCCATTCGGATGATGCATGCTGATATATATGACCTCATGAGGAAAAAAAAAGAGAGGAAAAAAAAAAGGCTATCCAATAGGTTTTTATTTTCATTATTTTCGAATAGAGAAACCATAACAAACCAAATTCTCGGTAGCAAACCCATTAAAAAAATAGTCAATCCAATCATCTCTCTACAAACTAATCTAGGAGATCTAAAAAACAAGATGCGAAGGGTCGCACCGTTTTGGGTGAGGATCCGCTCCCCGTCAAACAGGCTTAAAAAGGTAATCCAGTACGAGGCTTTGCACGAGACTCAGACTTGCTAGCTAGCCTGGCCCATGAGCTGCCAGAAGTTCACCATCAAAATCTAGTTAATTCTATTATTTTCATTTTTAACCACCAGCTTAGACGGGGACTATGTTAGTGTTAAGATTTTAAATATTAATGTGAAAGGGAGTTAGATATATATTGAGAGTGGTGGGAAAGCTTCCATAAGATTGAGAAAAAGAAGAAGAAGTCTAGAATAGACTAGATGAGGATGAACTTTATGGAGTTTTGGTGGTTCAGGTAAAGGTAACGGGAGAGAACGTCCAAGACGTACTTGACATTGACTGGTGGTAGGTAACATTCTTGTTATCATCTCTATGCTGCATGGTCCACCGTAAGAAACTTCCTCTAACCTATGATGTGACCATCAACATCTGTAGATGAATTTAAAATAGTGATAAGAAAATTTTCATTGACTCAAATTCGATTGTAAAAATGGAAGGTTATAATAATCGTTACTAAAGTGCAATTACAGGACAATGCTTATCTATGGTCGGGGGGGGGGGGGGGGGGGGTGGGGGGGGGTTTACAATGCAGTAGGGGTGGGTGTACTAATAGTGGCACTTTGGATTTGGTGGTAAATGAGTGTATTTCAAATCCAAATAGCTACTTTTTGCATTGGGCAGCCTTGGATTTGGAGGTAATTGAAAGGGGAGGTATTTCAAATCTACCTCTTTTGTGTGTTTTGAAATGTCGGCAAAATGCTAAGATTCCCATGTAATCCAAAGGAAATGCCACTTTTGCCATCTTTTTAAGGGCAGGAGGGTTGCAGGTGTAGCGAAAGTGTCTCTGGGCTACTAATCTATTAGACACGTGGCATGCCGATGATACCTGTTTTGTTAGAGTAATAACTGACGTTGCGATTTTAGTGTAGTTATCTTACTATATTTATTTAGTAGGTTTGCAACCTGTAGATTTACTTACCAATTTTTGCAGCTACTCAGTGGACAAATACTAGGAATGTAAACTCCGGGTGGGTTCCGAGTATTAAAGAAGAAAATACCGGTTTCATATATATAAAATTCCCCGAATAATGTTAGTATACTATATATATATATAATAATATATCTGTGTGTGTGTGACTAAACCCTATATTTTAGATCAAATCAATTAGTTTAGATTCAGGATACTATTATGACTCTTAAGGTTATGGGAGATTTATACTCGAGGATTTGTTTTCTAAACCTAAGGTTACGTAAATACTACATCTCCTCCTTGGCCAATTACTTCCCGCACCTATTCATATAAGGATAATGTTTACCTAGTCTTTTTCTAATTCCTTTTCAACGTTTTTAAGTCATTGAAATCCAATGGGCTGTCTAGACCAGGTAGCTGTTAGAGTTTTTTTAGATTGCAAGGCTGAACTCTCTGGACAGTCGGGTCGACAGGTCGACTGGTTCCGCGATTCTGATCGATTTTTCATATTTCTTTCCTGTTTTTATTAGAACTCTTTCTATTTGCGTAATTAAGGTTTGCTTTGCGTAATTAAGGTTTGTTTAGGTTATTTAAACTCATTTAAGCTCGTTGTTATTGATCTCGCTTTCATTATTAATCAAAACTTTAATTCATTTCGATTTTCTTCTTGTAGATTCAAAGTTTGTCCTCGTGGATTCGAGGAAGCCTTGTTGAGGAGTCTAGAGAGCTTCGTGGATTCAGAATAGTTATCCTATGAGGAAGACGGTGATCGACCTTGTTGGAGATGTCTTCAATCTTTGACACCGAGGGGGTTTCGGTCACTCGACGGGAGATGGTCGGTCGTCCGAAATTGCCTCAGAAGAGGCGTTTTATCTCTGGACATTGCTGGATCTGATGATTCAGGGTCATCGGTCGCCCAACGGGGTTAGGTCGGGCGCCCGACGATGCGCACTCTATTAGGTCAGTTGTGAAAGGTTTTTGCGCGGATTTATTTTTAATCTCGATTTTATGCTATTTAAAGGGGTGTAATGCGAAATTAGGGTAATTTTCAAAGTGGTCAGGTATCCTAGAGGGGTTGATAAAGTTCTAAGGTGAGAGAGAGAGCTTGTGTTGTGTTTTCTTGTGCAGCTTAGATCCAGGTAAGTTTTCTTCATCTCTTGTAACTTCCGAATCATAGTGGATTTGTCGCTTTGTGCCGTGGTTTTTTCCCGTGAGGATTTTTTCATATAAAATTTGAATTGTCTTTATGTGTTGATTTGCCTTGATTGTCATTGTAATTGCCTCATGTGATTCTTGCTTCTGCGGGTTTCCAACCAACCTCACCACATCTCCTACATCAATTTCAACCAAACACAGATGAGAATTGGGAACCACCTTGATTCCAACATAATTGTGATTTGGATTCAAATGCATTCTAAATCTAAGCTCCTCAACGGTGACATTTCCACCCACTTTATTGGGTGATGAGAGAGGTGCGCTTTTCTGCAGAAACCTTTCCACGTTCTGGTGCCCTGGTTCTGATCCAAATCGTCCATTTTCCAGGTTGTGATTTGGGTGGCCATAAACCCCAACCATGCTGAATAAGAAGTTGATCTGGACATTAATGGTTACAAGCCAATTTGGGTGGTCAAAAATTAATTTTTTAATGATTCATATGCAACTTGGCGGGTTCATGGTCAGAATCATCTTTCAAATTGATCACTGGGTACTGGACCATCTATAGAATGACCATCTCATCGGATGCCAATTTGGATGATGCATGCTGGTATATGACCTCAGGAGGAGAGAAAAAAAAAAAAACAAAAAAAAAGGAGAGGTTTTTATTTTCATTATTTTCTAGTAGAGAAACCACTACAAACCCAATTCCCAATAGCAAACCTATTAATAAAATAGTCAATTAACCATCTCTCCATATACTCATCGAAGAGATCTCAAAAACAAGAACATGCAGCAATTGCTACACTAACAAGAACAAGCATATATGAAATTTTTAGTGCGGGAGCATCAGAAAATGGTGGCGATCCAATCGGGTCCCTTGTGCCACTGTCTCCACTAGTAGAAATCGGAGGTGTAACCGAAGCCGAAGGTGAGTGCGACGGTGGTGCCACAACCAACGGTGGTGATACTGGAGCCGGTGAAGGAAATACTGGCACAGGCGAATTCGACTGTCGGAGATGATGGTAACAGAGATGGAGTCGGCGACGGGGATGGCCCACCAATTATACAATTACTAAATGAAGGAGTAGAAATTCCACATGCAGATGGAAGGGTGAGAGCCTTAGTGAGATTCAATGCAATGCCGAAATCACTACTGCCCACCTTAAGGGCTTCACATAGGCATGTAGGGCTGTCCTTCACCACGCTCTTAAGCCCAGCACAACACGAGCCTTCAGGCTTAGAAACCATGCTCCCGTTCTCGACGAACGTTATGCAATCACCCAGGCGGCCAAGTGGGCCATTGGCACAAGTGATGGACGGAGATGGTGCTTGGGGTTCACCATTCACCATGACCCATGTTGCTAAAACAAAAAATAACCATGTAAGCTTCCCCATGGTTTTAAGAAGAAGATGAAATACACACAAAGAACGACAAGTGCAATAGGGGTGCTACAAAATTTCAGGAGGTATGTTGTAGTCTGTCAGAAGGTTTCTGGGATCTTCGTATTGCTTTTAGCATTCCTATTTTATATGCATCCACATAGCAGTTTTGGTTTTTGAGTCAACAAGCACCTCTTTCTTCGACTATTCGTCTTGTGGAAATTCTCTAATAAAGCAAAACATAGTATGGACTTCTGTTCGGCCTCAATGTTTGAAAAACCTGACGGGTCCACCACTTCTGTGGTTATTTGGTCCAAAACATGAATGACCTTAAGGGCTTCACATAGGAACGGAAGGATCTAGAAGGGAAAGGATACTTCGCGTGGTTGGCCTGTCGAGCTATTGGGCCGGGCCCTCTTTGGGTGGGGTTCGGCTGGGCTTAAACTTTAACCATTTCTACTTAATAAGTCACGTCTGGAGCTACGTCTAGTAGCCGGACAGGCAGGCCAGGGAACCCGGCTTATCCTGGGATTTCTAGGGTGTTTTTTTCATATATCATGCATGATGGGGGCACGCCTATCGAATTGCTCAGATGTTGCCTAAGAAAGGGTGTCCGGGCTTGGGTTCAGGCTTGACTTGGGCTCAGACCATATAATCCTCATTAGCTGGACCCTAGAATGATTGTTTTGGCTCATTACGCTCCTGGGCCAGGCTCGGGCCTGAGATTTACTAGAGGCTCGAGAAATCTGAACCATAGCTGGAGTTACCTGTCAGGCACGGACAGCTTGAGAAATCTATCAGGAAAGAAATGAGAATTTTTTATTTTATTTTTCCCCATTTATATCAACCCTATTTAAGCTAAGTGTTGGTGTTGTTTTCGGCCACACAGTGCATGTGCGTGTATTCTCTATTCTGCGCTGGCGTGCCAGAGGATGTGGGTCCAATTCAAACCATAGTCATCGATGACCCCTGGTGTTGAGATAGAGCGGTTCTGAGTCGATTGACCACTGTCTATTCGGCCAACAATTCTATGCTGTTGTTAAACCAGATGACTTGTGAAGGCTTGGGCTCTCCCTCTAATGAACTCCTTTTGCATTGTCAATTAAAGACTTTCGAAGGTGCAACGGTTGTATGACTAAATGGGCAGATACGAGATGGAATGCGGATGAAAGAGAAGATGACATTAGAATTGCCAACCCAAGTTGAGAGCAGCAGGGTGCTTTCGGAGCATTGTGCTGGATTAGCGAGGTATTGACAAATTTCAATAGTTGTAAATTAATAAAGGCAAGAAAGCTAACCCATTGTATGAGCATAGGTTAACTGATCCTAAGGATAACAATCTTCTTCTAGATTTGGCTCTTAGCATTGATGAGAAAGAATTATCACTACTTGATCGTGAACAACGGGCTAGTCCGACATATGTGTGGGACGAAGTTATGCTACTTCTATACTAATGATCAGTGGCTAAAGGGTGGTGGATGAGGACTAAAACCTAAGCTAAAGTATTATGCTAAGATAATTCAGTAGCATTGCGCTAGAGACAGATTGATTTAATTTTTTAGATGTTGGATTGTTCTTTTCTCTTTGATTTCCTTTTGCTATTTATAGCTTTCTCCCGTTGATGGTGGGAAACAACCGTTGTCACCCATGGCATCTCTGGATACGTCCATTAAAAGAAAACAGTTACAGGATCGTGGCAACCTTTTGTCGATCATGTCGTAGTGCCGAAAAACCTAACGACCACTCGTCCTTATCCAATGCTAACATGGTGCTTCGCAGTGCCCACCTCTTTGTCTGGCATACTAAACAACCTACGCATGCCACATGGATTAATCCTTGTTGTTAATCTGATCCGCAATATTTTGGTGTTAACACTAAGCAAGTACAGAAGTTAAAGATTGTAAATTCCTAATAAGAATAAACCTTTCTCCTCCCCATTGCAGGTAGGGGTGGCAATGGGTTGGGTTTGGACTGTTTTGGGGTCAGCCCAAGCTCGACCCATTTACTAAACAGGCAAAGATTTCTCACCCAAACCCAATCCACAACCCATCACCCTCCGACCCGACCTGACCTACTTAAAAATTCATCCAGCCCAACTTGATTTTAATTGTGAATGGGTTGGGCTTGACTGAAACACGCCATGACCCAATTAAGGTTTAAGAATAGAATACGACACTAATGCAAGCACAACTTGGCGCAAACATTGGATATGTACGTGCATTAAAAAAAGGAAATTTTCCCTGTGGTGTGGTCGACCTGAGATTTCGATCTGCTGCACTTTTGGGCTCATGCCCTACAATGATCTGGCAAAACAGATGGCGTGGATATAAGACACATACATCATGGTGGACCCCAAAGTCAGGGATCCACCCAAGCCACCTCCAGCATTGTGGGGCCAATGTGGTCTGTGTATTACATCCAACCCATCCAAAGGTGCAATCAGCCGTGATGATCAAATGCCCCAAAAATTAGGCTCCAAGTATCAGGTGGGCCACACCTGGAATTGGAGATTTTTGGGAGGTGCATGTTTTCTATGATAGTGTCTCACTTGATGATTGGATCCACAGGATGTTTTAGTCGTATGATAATCATGGTGGGGTCCACCTGTTTAATGGGCTGGATTTCATAAACACAAACATGGACCCCGAAATCTCTAGCACAATGAGGGGCCCCTGAGTCAGTTTGTACAAGTGGGGCCCCTGGTTAAGCAATTCAGTTGATGAACCTGGCCCATGAAACCTGCTTGAATGATACCAACTCTTCAACTTATAAACAGTCACATTCAACTAAATGAAGTACAAACATTGGATGGCTAGGAGCTTCTTATCAGGGAGATTTCTGGGGTATGGTCCATCCAAGTTCTAAGTCCCATCATATGCATGGCACAGATCACAGCTTACTTTCAAAACTGAAAATCGGCATCCGATGTTTATCGGCAGTTCATCGGAGCTTTATCACCAATACGCAATTTACAAAGAGTGCATCACAACATAATAACTCTTTACCCTCCAACATTTCCTTACAATTGAAAGATCATCTGATCCTCTTCCCTTGATAAGAGAGATGATACACCAGTGCCTCTTTTTGTGTTAAAATCATGGCGAACCGAGGTATATATATCTTGCATCTTTAATCCACCACGATCATAGGATTCAAAAGAAAATCTGCAGAGAAGAAAGCCCAAGTGATCTCACAAGACTGAACGACATTCGCATATTTCCCCAGGAGGCAGCAAAATTCAAGTGAACTGCCGCCTGTTGTAAGTGTCCTCAGGCACAAAGACTGTTTCAAGGTTCTGAGGCGGGATATGAGGGGTCCCCATTGCGATGCCTTGATTGTTGTGTGGGCCCCAAGGCTCAATGCTCTTAGCCGATGATAGAGTGATGTAATAGATGATTCCAAGAGAAATGCTTGCGAGGGACTAAAACTGCCCCTCCAGCAAAAACCCCAGCCTTGACGACAAAGCAGTAGTTGCCAAAGTACATCTTCTCTTCGCCGTGTTGGTCATTCAGTGCAGCGCCCGTTAGCAACAGGAGAAATGCTATTATGAAAGTAACCCTGTATGAAAAGAAAACCTGTTTTCAGAAATAAGCTGCTGTGAGGAATGCTCTATTTTATAACTACAGTGTATGGATTGGGAGGTTGGGGGGGGGGGGGGGGGGGGGGTTGACTCTATTCAAACCCACATGAATTCAGAGCATGGTAGTAAAATTTGGTATCTTGGCTCAAAACTTGACCAAGTCAACTCGACTTGGAAAGATTTCTGCCGAAATACAATGAAACACAATTATGACTGTAGTTCGGTCTCAACTTGGCATGGGTTGCCGAGTAGACTCAATGACTCAGTCAACTCAACGTGACTCACCATGATTCAAACTGAGTAACTCGCTTGAAAAGATTTTTTTTTTTTTTTTTTTTGAAATAAAAAGTAGGAAAGAGGGGTTCGAACTGGAAACCTCTCTCAGCGGTGACAATGCCCCTAACCAGCACACCAAGGGTTGCTGTGAGTGTTGTCCACTATCTCTTTATATATATATATATATATATATATATATATATATATATATATATATATACAACCACGTAAAATAAGTATAAAAAATTATTAAGTTCATTAGTATATATCAAATCGAGTCAAGACTCATCCAAGTCTGCAAGTCAACCCAACTCAGCTGAATATCAAGTCAAGTTCTTGAGTTTTTTGAAGTATGGTTCAGAGTGGAGCCCAAAGGCAATCATGCAATTTGTATTCATACAGTTGGAGAACGTATTCATCGTTGTCATGATCATCATCATCTAAGCCTTATCGCAACTAATGGGGCTCGCTAGTTCAAGAACATAATGTAAATTAAAAATGCAAATGTCATTTTGATTTTAGAAAGAGGGAACTAATCTAAAGCCCCGCCCTGATTGATTTGCTTCCCCCCATTTTCCCTTTTGGGAAACTGAAATTGTAGACTTCATTTTGAATCATTGAAAGTCTGAACCAATTTTCTCCAAAGGCAATTGTTTATGAGAGAGAGAGAGAAGAACAAGTGCAACGATGCCAATAAACAAGAAACGGGGGGGGGGGGGGGGGGGGGGGTTGAACAAAGAAAGTAGCATATGCATATTTCAGAAAAGGTGAAAGCGTCAACAGAACAAATACTTGCATCAAAATAAGCAGCAAATCCTACAAAGCATTACATACATGGAACACAAGTAGGAAAAGATATAGGGGATGACCATGGTATGCATGGAGCACCTTACATAATAGCAGTAACCCACATACTGTATACACGGTGGAAACCTATGCATTGCTTCCACAGTACACCAATCCGGGCCACTCAAATCATGGCCCGTTGTAGATGGTGCATGGCCCAATGTAGGGCGGGTAGAGGACAAGTGATATGCCAGTGGAGAGCTAGGATTGCACAACTTCAGGTTGAAGGGGCCCCGACTGGGCAAAAAGGGCCTAAACGCATGCTATATCTTCCGACAGCCATAATTTTGCAACCAGTTATCTGTTTCTTGCGTACAATATATTGCTGGAAAGCTACTGATCGAGTTTATGCCCTGGCCAACAACCCACGGTTCACTTGCCCCAAAACGGCTTCACAAAATTCAATTGTTTTAGAGTCAAATTAGGGTTTTAAGTTAAAACTTACAATTTTAGTATGTTCTTTTTTTCTTTTTCTTTTTTCTATTTTCAGGGTTTCAAGAGTCTGATTGTGGTCAAGGTCTCCTTTTTTAATTGAAAAAAAAAAAAAAAAACTCAAAAAACCTATATCGGCCCGATAATGGACCATTACAGGGCTGTTACGGCCTTTACAGGGGGCGTAACGGGCCATTAAGGGGGCTACAACGGCTTTTATGGGTCATTTTTTTCTGTTATGGCCGTTACGACCCCATAACGTGTAATGATTTCCACGTTACCTTTACATAACGGCCTCTACTGGCACACCATGATTGTGGTAGTCATCTAAGGGCTGTTTACGACTTTTGGTAGGAATGAGATGTATTTTTATTATTTTTAATAATTTTTACTATTTCGGAAAAGTGTCTTATTTCAAGTGAAATTAGGAATCTAGGGCTTCTTTTGCTTATATAAGCAGATCAAACTACATTGTAACTTGTAATCAACACGTCCATCCATAATATCAATTTTGTTCTCATTTTTATTGATGTCTCTCCTCTTGTGGATTCAAGGGCTACTTTTGAGAAGAGACGGTGATCTCTTTTCTTCTATCCACTCACCTGCCGCATTACCCGAAAATTGCATTTGATCGGATGACCCTAACCATCAGACCCACTGAATTCAATCTCCCAACCATGCATTTATGGTCCACACTAGGCCCATGATTTGAGAGGTTTGGATGTACACATAACAGGTGGTTGAGACCCCACACCATAGCCAGCCCCAAAGAAATATATCCATAATTTGACCAGTCTAATTGATAACAATAAATGCAAGCAACTCTCATCTGTAAACCATGCGTCAGTAACAAAATTATTATCCAACCACATTATCAACTTCTAATCTAGGAAGTGAATTACCAAGAAACAACAAAGCAGATCAGTGCTATTGACCAGTTGGCCGTCGAAGGATGTGGGTTTCTCTTGCAACAAACGCACCCAGCTGCGGTGTTAATAATCACTTGTGCTAACATAAGAGCCACTCCTGCAGTTAATCCAAGGGGTAGAGCTGGGCTCCTTGGATATGTGCATGTGCCAAGTGGAGAGAGTTTAACATCAGAAACCTGCATGATCAAGAAGCAACAACAACTCAAACGAGATCACAAATACCATCTAAGACATAGATGACAAAGCTAGAAAGTAAGGAGGTGTTTCTTCTCCACCAATGCATCAGAGGTCCAGATGGTTTAAGCAAGAAAGTTGACGGAAATCCAAACCACGGTCTAAGTCATAACAGTCTTGTATATCAATTTATTGGATTCAAACAAATTCAACTGGGCAAGGACAACCAAAGGTGCATGCAAAGACACTATAATTCTAGCATACATGTGAATATGTAACACAGTCAGCAAATTAGGATTTAGTACTAGACTTTTGTGGTATGTGCATGAGTGCATCATATTGTTATATTTACATTCGAAAATTGTATGCAATAGTTATGATTGGAGAACAATAACAAAAAGAAACAACCAAAAGACATGATCTTACAAAGTGGACCCCACAAGCATAGGACAGTCAAACCCAGCTTACAAAGGCTGTACGCTAGATGTACAGAACTACAATAGTAACACATCATAAATACCCTACCATTACAGCCTATATTTGCGAAATTGCCATAAGTATCTTTATCATAAAGCACCATATATTCTCTAAAACACATCAGGCTCAGCATACAAGTATCATCATTTACATCATGGCAGATGCAGGTAAATCTTTATTTCAGATGGTTATCTATAAGTAAAATAAAATAAAATAAAACCGCTGTTTCACCACTCTTACGTCTGTTGGCAACAGCTACTTGATCATGGGCCTTGCTTGTGGGTGTGTTTTGATGTAGTATCAAATCGACATGCAATAGTCAATGTAACAAAATGGAAATAACCAAAACTGTAACTAACCCCGTAAAAGTATTTAGGGACTGAGTTCCAAACTTTATTAATTAATTAATTTATTTGAAAGATGGACTGAGTTCCAAATTTCAAGCTGCAGTTGAAAGGAACACAAGTGCGATTTAAGCAACTTCCTCGCTATGAGTAGGAAGCATCATTATTTTTGCCACCGCTCATGACTAAACCGAATGTCAGTGATTTAATCCACTTGTGCATCCAAACACAACCTAATAATTCCCTATTGGGACAGAATCATATAGGAACTTAATATGAGCAGATTCATTAGATTCAATTCAATTTGCTCGTCAATAGTGTTTCCTTTCTCTACTTTGCAATATTTAATTCTGTTTTAGTAGAAATTAATGATGAAATGGTTCCTTCATTAACTCTAGTAGACTGTAGACGGACTGCCTATTTCCCAAGTGAAATTGTTGGAATGCAAGTCATCAACATCACCAACATAGCTATTTGGAGTCAGCCTTACTAATCCTGTTTCACCAATCAGTTTGAAACAGGAATTCTTGTGATTGCTTGGCAAAAGTTCAAGGTAGGTCCACCTACATAATATCAATCCTCCTTTACCGGGGGATTCAGGGACAAGCTAGCACATCACTTCTAAGAAAATTCCAACAAGTTAATGGGGCACAAATGAAAAGGGAAAAGAAACACTAAGCCATCTTGCGAGTGAGATGGAAGAGAACTCCACAAAAGTATATTCTAACTCAATGCAACTCTCGACAAACGTTCGTTCCAGTCCAGTTACTGTCACCAAATATCCTTCAATTCAAACAGGTGAAGGCCTTGCATAGCTTAAGACCCTATGGGGGACACTACTGCTATTGTAGCTCTAACTCAAATTTCTCCAATTACTCATGTGACAGGAGTTTTGAGTTGCAGATATTTCCTGAATATGAATTTAAGATAGTGAAGACAGCTTCTAAGTAAATTCCAACAAGTTAATGGGACACAAATGAAAAGGGAAAAGAAACACTAAGCAACATTGAGGAGTGAGATGGAAAAGAACACAACAGTATGTGCTAACTCGATACAACTCCAATAACTGTTTGTTCCAGTCCAGTTACTGTCACTGAATCTCCTTCAATTCAAACAGGAGAAGGCCTTGCATAGCTTAAGACCCTATGGGAGCACTACTGCTATAGTAGCTCTAACTCAGATTTTTCCAATTACTCATCTAAGAGGAGTTTTGAGTTGCAGATATTTCCTGATTATAACTTTAAGATAGTGCGGACAGCTATCCTCCACATGGCTATTGTATAATACCCTGGGAATATCAACACATGAATGACCTTTTCTAAGGTTCGGTGCCAGAGCCAAGAAATAGTTAATTTTCAAAAACTGGAAGCAAGAGTTTGATGACCAACTCAAAGACTACTTTGATCTTAGAGATACTGATAAGTGAAACGATATTAGTGTTCATGCAAGACATTAATATTCCATCAATTTCATCTCCATGTTTTGAGGAATGATGATTGATGTTTTTCTTCTCTTTTGGGTGTTGTTGGATACATGCAAACCAGATCTTTTAAGCTGACCGTGATACCTTCCCTAAAGAAGACATGGATCAAGCTGAAACTTTTGCAGTTTGGTTGAACTAGTTTAAAGCCAGATCTAGTTTTTCTTTTCCATTGAAACATGGATAACATATGTTCCCAGCAGGAAGAGTTATTCGCAATGTGAAGTACTGGAATTTTCTTAAATCTTCAGCTTAGTTGCTCCTACAATTCAGGAAGACTGAAATGCACATACCATCTTTGTAACCTTCTTTGACAATTTGACAAAATCATATATCTTGATTTTCATTGGTTTCTGCTTTTGAGATCCAATCAGATTTAGAGGTATGCCTAGCATGTAAAATTTTAAGATAAACGAATCTGCAGAATCTAGTTGTCGGGAGAAAACCTGCATTCTACACATTTTGATTCATCATCATAATCATCATCTAAGCCTTACCCCAACTAATTGGGGTTCGCAACATGAATCCTTTTCCTGCCATTACACTCTAATTCTACAAATTTTTATTATCAACTGTAATGCATTTAACAAAGAAGAACGCATGCAGGTTCAGTATCCAATGTTACAAATAAGGTCTAAAACATGTAATAAGACCATGCGAAAAGAAGACAAGTATAAAATGCACTACCTCTAATGAAACCAAATTTAAAAAAAAAAATGATATAAAACAACCCTACACCCAATAAAATGACTGGAACGTCTCCTATGAGAAGAATTTACTATCCAATTCTAGTGGAAAATAGGCAGCAATCATGTGCTTCTTCTTCCTCCTTTTCTTTTCCCCTTTTTTTGCTTTTACAGATGCATTGCGATAAAACTTGCAACCTTGTGATTACAGTAAGTGCTGTCCAACTTAACTACAGGCTTGACCCCACAACTTGTTAATTTACCCTGTATATATGTGTTGTGATTTTACTTATCGTCGGAAAAAAACTGAACAAGATCAATACCACATTAGCAATTCCACTAGTACCTCTGCTGGAAACCATTTGTGAAATTGAAGAGATTGTTTCCTTCTATACTTGTTGGAAAGGATGGTTTAAAAATCAACATGGAAATTATAGAAGGTTTCATGTTTAAAATTGACATGGAAAAAACATATGACAGTGTTAACTGGAAATTCCTTCCATAACTTGTTGGAAAGGATGAGATTCGGGGGAAGACGGACGAAATGGATCCAGGCATGACTTTCACCTCATGGTACTCAATTCTGTTGAATCGATCCCCTTCCAGTTTCTTCATAGGCAGCCGAGGAATCTGACAAGGAGACCTGACATCATCTCTGCTCTACACAGTAGTCAGAGAAGGTCTTCACAAGATACTAGATTGTGCCACTGTAATCAAGCTTTTTCAAGGTATGTCTATAAGAAATTCAGGATTCTGATGCTCCCATCTCCAATATGCTTATGATACCATTTTATTCATGGGGCAGACAAGAGGCAATAGGATTCAAATTGTGCTTCAATGCTTTGAAACTGTGTCAAGTCTCAAGATCAATAGGGGGAAAGTTCCTAGTCAGGTATTAACTTGAACGCAGAAGAGATGCAGTTGGTGGTGGAAGTTCTAGGGTGCAAATGGTTGAGCTCCTTATTGGCCTCTTAGGCGTGCCAATGGGTGCAGGAACTCTGCTACTGGATGCCTGGGATGCTGTTATCTAACAAGAAGTTGGAGGCAAATTATTGTCCCTCGTGACAGGATTACACTTGGAAACAAGGTATTTAAAAACGGTTACATGACGGCCATAACATAATTGTCACAGTGGTAACTGTTATGCATTTCGGGGGGGGGCAAAAAAAAAAAGGCCAATACGGCTGTTACGGCCTGTATCGTAATAGTAATGGCAGTGGCCATTATTGCCACCGTTACCATTATGGAATACCTTGCAGAGGAAAGCTGTGCTGGCTCATACCCTGAGATACATGTTGTCTCTATAAGAATGTCCTTCTAAGGTGATCAGGCAATCAGATTCAATTCAGAAGCGATTCTTGTGGAATGACTGGGAGGACAATCGAAAATACCACTTAGTTACCTGGTCGGAGGCATGCAAATCAGACAGGCAGGGGGGTCTTGGCATTATAGTGACCCAGGAAATGCATGAGGCTCTCCTCGCAAAGTGGTGGCCACGGTTGGGTATTGGTCACTCTCCTCTTCCAAAAAAGATATTGCTTAGCAAATATGACCTGGGAGAGTAGCTGGGAGAGAATGGCTGGGATGCGAAACCAATCTCCAGAGGTAGGGAATCCATCATTTGGAAGGCCATATCCTTGACCAAGGTCTCTTTAAGGCATGTAGTCAGGACGGATTCGCAAACCATATTCTGTAAAGACTGCTAGTGTTCGGACCTTGCTCTGCAATAAGAGTTACCTCATTTGTTCCGGATCACATCAAACCAAGATGGCACTGTTGACAATTTCTTCTAGTGTTCCAACCAAAGGTTAGCATAGACTCCGATCTTCAGGCGCCAACTCAAAGATGACATGAAAATCAGCTTTTCTGACGCTGAAGTGCCTCGAATGAAAGTAATTTGCGGAAGTGTGGGCCTCCAGGATCCGACAGTCTACACGGTGAGAACTTTCGCAGAGCCGAGGATGTACGGTACAATCCAGCCGTCCGCCTATTTGCTACAGGAACAAATGGGTTTGATCACCCCCCTGATCCTACGGTGAAGATGGTCCCCGGATCAGATCTATGGCTCAGATCTGATGGATGGACCAGATGAACTCTCGAAGCCTATTCCTCTCTTTTCTCTCCGTATATCACTTATCGTTTTCCTTTTTCGTATTTTATATCGGAAGAGAACTCTCCCTTTTATAACACTCATACGAGGGATAAAAAGGATAGGATGGTCTCATCTCACCTCCTCCGGAATTTGATTTTCAAATTCCCGGAAGGAAAAGGATGCGGTGCGGTAACTTCCTATGGTTCCCAATCCACTTCCTATGGGTCCCAATCCACAAGTGGGCCCCCAAAGGTCTACAACCAACATCTCTCACTCAATCACATTGTGGGGTAGGCACATCATGAGAGTTCATCTAGCTCATCACATAATAATCAAAACCAAAGAATCACGATCAAAAGAATCAGAAGCATGGGACCAACTGGAACACCGTTATCTTCTCACAGGTGTTTGAGTACTAAGAGACCACCTATCTAACACTCAATAACCCAAGCTTTACATTGCCTGTCCTAGTCCGCATGACCACACCGGATAGAGTTAACTCCCAATCTAGAGTACTCGGCCAACATACGCACTTATCCAACTTATCGAATTTATTCTGAAAAACTTGGTTTTCTACAAACATCAATTTGAATTCTTTTTAAAGTAACATATATATATATATATATATATATATATATATATATATATATATATATATATATATATATATATATTGAAAGAGAATATCGTTTGTAAAAGTCTAAGAAAACTCGATACTGCCGGCGGATAAGTCTTCAAGTGCGT
Source organism: Liriodendron chinense (assembly GCA_003013855.2). Taxonomy (NCBI): domain Eukaryota; kingdom Viridiplantae; phylum Streptophyta; class Magnoliopsida; order Magnoliales; family Magnoliaceae; genus Liriodendron; species Liriodendron chinense. Next base: position 2,119,438 of record PVNU02000637.1, on the reverse strand, counting down.
ATTCATAGTTCTAGAAACTTGGTGTAGCTGTCACGGGATCTTCCCCACGCAGATGTGTAATTTGGAATCGATCAAGCCGCTTTCCTAACATAATCGAGTCTGACCAATCAAGGGCCTTTCGTCATCGTATACTAAAGTAGCGACACTCAATCTCATCCTCCTGTACACAAGAGGAGGGTAGCTAAGGACACAAGGAGTCACCTACGGGACTGACTACTCGCACGTTGCAATGATTAGATTGACTCAAAGCAATCTGTAGGTAATAGGTCCAAGCACGTGGCTACAATCCACGCTGTAAAGTAGACAATACTAGGTATCTGTCGGGTCTACAATACGCAAGTCATCTCACATGAGGTATGACTCATCTCATAACCTCATGACTTGGCTGTGATTCAGGCCATAACATTATTCGCATTATGAGTAATGGTGCGACTATGTTATTCGACTTTGTCAGTCTCATCTTCAATCTTATAGGACTGAAGGCGGATACAACTCATTCGTATCCTCATCCTTTATTATTTTCAATAAAGGGTGGTTCATACCTCAGTGTATGAACTTTACCCCAAGTGTACCTTTCTTGTACATTTAGGGTTGGTCATCCCGTGCGAGTGCGTGACCGGCCTGCCGATAATAGTTGAAATCCTACTTGATCTCAAAGAAAATGCTGATGATCTTCATACCTAGTCTAACAAGTGCTCAATACTGAATAAAAGGGAATTTATTATTCATGAAAGATCAAAGATACATGATACAAGCATATCAATCAAGCTTTCCTCAATCCCATCTGCCTGACGTGAACCTGAAATAGATCTCTAGCTATAGGTTTCGTCATAGGATTAACCATCATCTCCTTGATAGGAATGTAGCTGAGGATAACCTTCTTTTCTTTCACTTGATCACGAACGTAATGATACTTTATCTCAATGTGCTTCGATTTCTGGTGGTGTTTGGGATCCTTTGCCAAGTCAATGGCCGAGGTGTTGTCTATCCTCAACGATATAGGCTCATGTATGCCTGGAACAACACCCAATCCTTGTAGGAATCTGCGAACCCATCCACACTCTTGAACTACAGCACAACATACAATGTATTCGGCCTCCATAGATGAAAGTGCCGTGGATGTCTGTTTCTTGCTCGACCAAGAGATAGCTCCTCCTCCGAGCAAGAAGACATATCCTGAAGTAGACTTTCCCTCGTCAGCGTTATTACCCCAAGCGGCATCTGAATATCCTTTGAGCTTGAGACTCGCGCCTTCATAACACAGTATCAAGTCCTTAGTTCCTCTGAGATAGCGAAATATACGTTTCACGGCTTGCCAATGAGACTGTCTCGGGTTACTCTGGTAACGGTTGACTATGCCAACTGCATAGCTAATATCCGGTCTGGTGCAAAGCATAGTATACATTAAGCTGCCTACTGCGCTCGCATAAGGTACTGAGGACATTGCCGATTTCTCAGCTTCTGTCTGGGAACACGATTTCCTGTCTAATTTGGTAGCTTTATCCATAGGGGTTTCAACAGCTTTTGAATTTTTCATCCTAAACCGCTCTAAGATCTTCTGTATGTATGTGGCTTATGACAAGCCTAAGAATTCCTTAGAACGGTTCCTGATGATTTTAACCCCTAGAATAAAGTTAGCTTCACCAAGATCTTTCATCTCAAAGTTCGAGAAAAGCCAATCTTTAGACATCATCAACAGTTGCATGTCATTACCAACTAATAGGATATCGTCTACGTATAGAGATAGTATCAGAAAGGATCTTCCAGACCGTTTCACATATACACAAAGATCTTCTTCACTCATCATGAATCCGAAAGTGGTGATGGCTAAGTGGAATCTCATGTACCACTGCCTTGAAGATTGCTTCAACCCATAAATGGATCGTAATAATTTGCAGACCTTTTTTTGGATACTTTTTGTCCACATAACCTATGGGTTGTTGTATGTATATATCTTCATCCAAATCACCATTTAAGAAAGCGATCTTTACATCCATCTGATATAACTCTAAGTCTAAACTTGTGACAATGGACAAGATCATGCGGATTGAGGAGAATTTTACAACAGGTGAAAAAGTTTCCTCATAATCAACACCTTTTTTTTGTGTAAAACCTTTTGCAACTAGTCTTACTTTGTACTTGTCCACTATACCATCTGCCTTTCTTTTGATCTTAAATACCCACTTGTTACCAATTGCTTTGCGATTAGAAGGCAGATCTACAAGTTCCCAAACTTTGTTCTTCTCCATGGAAGCAATCTCCTCATCCATGGCAGTTACCCAATCAACCGAATCCGGAGATAACAATGCATCCTGATAAGAATCAGGTTCATCATCGTCAACCGCAACACAAGAGAAAGATTGACCATCGATATCGAAATATCTTATGGGAATCAAACCTCTTTCACTTCGACGTAACTCAGGAGCCTGCTGAGATATACTCCCACTGTCCTGATGAACTATAGGAGTATCTCCATTTTCAGAAGCAGAACTCCTACTCTCCTGAGATACATCGGGAATTTCAAAAAGTTCTGTGGAACCCTTTTGTTTCTTTCGGCTGGAGTATCTGTCTTCGACGAAGGTGACGTCCCGAGATTCAATCTCAGTCCATCCTCCACGATCCTCATAAACTAGAACGTATCCCTTTGAGTGCATTGGATACCTGATAAATACGCACTCAATAGTTTTACTATGAAGTTTACTTCTATGCTGAGCAGGCAATAAAACATAAGCTAAAGATCCCCAAGGACGTAGGTCAGCTAGAAAAGGAATCCTCCCAGTGCACATCTCATATGGGGTCTTAAGAACAGATTTAGTTGGGACTCTATTTAAGACGTAGACGGCTGTAAGAAGCGCGTCTCCCCAGAATGTGGTAGAGAGATTGGCATGTGCCATCATCGACCTGACCATGTCCAATAGTGTCCTGTTCCTTCTCTCTGCAACTCCATTTTGCTGTGGAGTATATGCCATAGTGTACTGCTTGATGATGCCAACGTTTGCACAGTATGATTTAAACGTTTCAGATGTATACTCGCCACCTCTATCAAATCTAAGAATTTTAATCTTTTTCTCAAGCTGGTTTTCTACTTCAATTTTGAATTTGAGAAAACAATCAAAAGCCTCAGATTTATGTGAGATGAGATACACATATCCATAGCGCGAGTAATCGTCAATAAATGTGACGAAGTATTGGCATCTATTTCTAACACGTACATTTAAGGGTCCACAGATATCCGTATGGATTATCTCTAGCAAACCCTTTGACCTAGTCGCTTTAAGAAATGGTTTCTTAGAAGTCTTCCCGGACACACAATGTTCACAAAATGGCAAATCAACTTTGGATAATGAACCTAACAGACCAGATCTAGCTAGTCTTGTCATACGGTCCTTTCCAATGTGACCTAACCTCGCGTGCCATTTTAAAGATTCAGATACTACATGTTCATTCGACGTAGCAGACAAAGCAAGAGGCTGCATTATCATTTTCTACATCTAGAATAAATAAATCTGAAATCAAGTTTTCCCATGCAAAGATGAGGTTATTGAGTCTTAAAGAAACTCTTGTCCCGGAAAAACGAATGTCAAAACCATTAACTAACAACCTAGAAATAGAAATTAAATTTCGGCACATGCCTGGTGCATAAAGAGTATCATGGAGGGTTATTGTGTGCCCTACGCGCGTACGGAGATGATAAACACCAATTCCTAGTACGTCTTCAGCAGCGTTATTCCCCATGTACACCCTGTAGCTCCCTATGGCTACAGGCCGAAATTCGTCGAGTCCTCGACGATCTCTTGTCACGTGCTTTGTTGCGCCTGAATCCAAAATCCACTCGTTAGATAGAATATCAACGGAAAGGATCTCAGAACAAACGCCTACAAACAAAGTGTCTTGTGACAGAGGAATTACCGTCTTTTTATGGGCGCACTGACGAGCATAATGGCCGGGATTTCCGCAGACGAAACAGGTTATGTTTGTCTTTTTAGGTTTCCTCTTTCCCCTTCTTAAGATTTGGAAGAGGCTTTGCGGTCTTCTGTTCCTGATTGTTCTTCTTCGCCTTCTTGCGAGCTTTGAACTTTTTCTTGTTAGCTTTCCGCTTGTGGGTTTTTGCTGCAAAGGCCTTGGCCGAACCTGGCTGAATTGCATTCATTTCAACCTCTCGTACCAGATGGCTACAAAAGTCTCTGAACGTTGTGATTGAATCAGTATGGTTCAGAATCGTTTTGATTTGGCCCAAGATTCGGGTAAGGAACGGTGCATTGCTATAATCTTTTGATTTTCAGTTAGTTTACACCCTGCATTCCTTAGAGCGCCTATCATCTGCTCCATCTTACGGATATGATCCTTGATGGGGCAACCTACTGGCATCCTGTATTCTTGGAACTCTAATTCCATAGCCCGAACCTTTGCATCTGACTTCTGCTTATAGGCATTAGCCAGTGCATCCCAGATCCCCTTAGTGGTTTCATGCACTTCATATGTGGGTATGAGTTCTTTGTGCATTGTGCTAATCAAAACATTACGGGCGGAGTGATTTTGTTTACACCACTTATTGTAGCGATTCATCGCGGCCCTATGTTCACCTAGATTTCCATTTTCAGCCAACATGGGTTCCTCTTGAACCCCATCCAGAGTGTGCGAAATGTCATCCTCATCCAGAAGGCTTCGCACTGCGCGAGACCAATCTTCGTAGTTGTTGCCGTCGAATTGTTGTCCTTTGAGTTGATCGGCGATCAATGCTTTAGAGGCCATCTCTACATCGTATCATGTATCACTGCTTAGCTATGATCTAAAGTATTGGCATTTATCACCAGCATTTCTACTGTTTAAACAAACTTTCAAGTATATAAAAGTATCCAATCCATCTTATAAGAGATCTGAAAGCCTACATACCAGTATGGGTAGTGCAGATCAATCAAGTTCTCTAAATGAGATGAAATTGATGCTTTTACGACTATGTATTTGTTTAACCTACAACCCACCATTATGGGTTTATGCATGATTTAGGGAAGGAATTAAACTCCCACTTAGGTTATGCACAACCTTGGGATAAGAGTTCTATATTCTAATGAAAGTAGGGCTTAATTTTAATCATATGAAGATTAAAGCCAAAATGAATAAATCATTAGATTAAAGAAAACTATCATGACCATTGAACATTTATAAGAAGTTCTATGATTAAAAGAAAATTCAATCACCACATTGATCGTGTCCATTCATGATGGATCCGATCATTACCATTAATGTTCACCATTGATGATGGATCCTCTCATCAACGTTGATCATCATGGTTAATGATGGTTCCGTTCACTTGTGGACTTGTGATCAATAGTGATCATATGGATATAAAGAAAATTCATCATTCATTTGCACATATATTTGTATTAATGCACGTTATTTGTATTAATGCACGCACAAGCACATTAAATAAATCATGAGATATGTGGAGACAGATTAATAAAATCCATAATTTCTTTTATATGCTTTTATTTTAATGCATACATCGATCATCATGGCAATTTGAGATCTGGATCGTTAATCACAAAAACGGACCACACCATTGGTTAGATCTTGCCGAAAAACCTCAAGTCACTTCCCATTACTTGGTCTAAATCAGTCCAAAAATGGCCGATTAAAGGCCCTTTTACAAGATACTCTTAATCTTGAAAGGAAGTGAATTGGGCTTCTAATTTGGCCCACTAAAATTTTGTTCATAATTGTGGGATCCATATGGGTGGTTCAATCACATGTGGATAGCTCATAATGGTCCCTTAATTTTGTCCCAAATAATGGATACAGGTGGAGTTAATAAAACCATAAAAAAAAATATGGTTACAGTAAAGAGTCATCTTCTCAAATTTTGGGCCATTTTTAGACTATCCATCTACATAAGGATGTCCAGTGATGGTCCTAATCCTTTTAATTAGGAACAGCCCAAGTTTCATAAAGGAATAGCCTATAATTACTTTAATAAGGCCTAACTCAATTCCTTTCCCTTTCATAAAAGGCCCATTGTATAAACCTGTTTGGGCTTTATGATGGCTAATCCTTAAAAGAATTTGGACTAGTCCCATACGACAATAAATAACAAACCAATTTAGGCACATTTCCAAACCATTTCCTAAAAATAGGCCCAAAAGGACTAATTCCAAAAGGCTCAATTCCAAAATTGGCCCATTTGTGATTAGTGGCTTGAGTTTGCACTATTTAATTATTAAAACTTGATTATGGGCTAAACAATTGGTCCATACCAAAGGTCCAATATTCTCAAGCCATGGCCCAATAAGGAAAAAGGCCCATATCCATATCTCTAGCCTAGGCCCAAAAGGCCCATTTCTAAGCTCCAACCCTAGCCCATAAAGGCCCATCTCCCCTTTCTTCTTCTTCAGCATTAGGGTTTTCAAGAAACCTTTCAATAGCTGCCATTTGGAGAGAGATATGGCTATGGCTGCCGCAGCTGTTTCCACCGTGGGCGGTTTCAATCAACCGCGGAGGTAGATGGCCAGCGATGCTGCGGCGGCTCGCGTTGCTGCTGCTGCTGTTGCGGCGACGACGGCGGCGACGTTGTTGCTGCTGCTGCGGCAGCAGCAGTGGTGCTCGATAATAGGAGAGAGAGAGAGAGAGAGAGAGAGAGAGAGAGATATTTAAAAGGGGGTTTTTATGGGGCTTCCGCTGCCGTGGTTGCAGCTGGCGGTGGTAGCCATGGTTTCCAGCGGTTGCTGCTGGAGGCCATGGCTTCCGCTGCCACTGCAGAGAGTGAGAGAGATGATGGTTTCCTAGATGATGGTTTCCGCTGCCATGGCCTTCGCTGTCGTCGGCCATGGTTATAGAGAGTGAGAGAGAGACACGAGAGATGGGCGGCTGCAACTGCTAGTGGTGGTGCCAGCCATGGCTGCCAGTGGCTGGCACCACTACTGGTGGTGGTGTCGGCCATGGCTGCCGCTTGCTTTTGGTGGGTGATGGACGGCTGACTTTGTGAAGTCGGGCCTATGTGAATATGATTGTTAGCCCGTCCATTGCAAGTTGGGCTCGCTCTTATCAGTGAAAAGAAAAACCGGCCGGAGCATCCTAAGACCCAACATGCTATCTAGGCTTTAGCCCAGCTAGACCACCAATGTTTATTATCTGGGTCACATGTATTGGCACTTATTTTTACAGGCTCTATCAGAATTAAATTTAGTCACCTTTCATTACAAAAAAAATCTCTATTCATTTATTTTAATTATTATTCTTATTCTAAAATTTTTAATCTCCATACCTCAGAGAAAAAAAAATTAGAATAAATGCAATAAATAAAAGGAACATTAATGGTAAAGATAATTTGTACCCATTTGATGATCGAATGTATTTATTAAAATAAATTAAAATTTTAATTTATAATCCTCAGATTAAGGCCACTTACCTCAATTGCGATTTATTTCTCTTTAAATCGGAGATCGTCGTGCAACGCTCTGATACCAATGAAAGTAATTTGTGGAAGTGTGGGCCTCCAGGATCCGACGGTCTACACGGTGAGAACTTTTGCAAAGCCGAGGATGTACGGTACGATCCAGTCGTCTGCCTATTTGCTACAGGAACAAATGGGTCTGATCATCCCTCTGATCCTACGGTGAAGATGGTCCCCGGATCAAATCTATGGCTCAGATCTGATGGATGGTCCAGATGAACTCTCAAAGCCTATTCCTCTCTTTTCTCTCCTCATATCACTTATCGTTTTCCTTTTTCGTGTTTTGTATCGGAAGAAAACTCTCCCTTTTATAACACTCATACGAGGGATAAAAGGGATAGGATGGTGAGATGAGATAAGGTTTATCCTTATCTCATCTAACCACCTCCGGAATTTGATTTTCAAATTACCGGAAGGAAAAGGATGCGGTGCGGTAACTTCCTATGGTTCCCAATCCACTTCCTATGGGTCCCAATCCACAAGTGGGCCCCCATAGGTCCACAACCAACATCGAAAGCATGTACATGCCACAATCAAGCGCTGACTACAGAGTTTGGACTCCCAAGCAGGATGGTCAATTTTCAGTTAGTCCATACATGAAAGTGATGAGTAATCAAGGGGCTAGTGATGAGCAATGGGTCAGGTTAGTCTAGGACAGTTCTGCTCCAATGAAAGTAAAGCTTTTCTGCTGGTTAGTCTGTTGTAATAAGGTGCTCACAGTAGATCACCTGCAACACAGGGATCGGTATATAACTAATCACTGCATCATGTGTAAAGCTGACTCGGAAAATGTTGATCTTTTTTTTCTTTTCTTTTTTCATTGCCAATTCACGCATATGCTGTGGTTTATGATTTGTATAAAATTTGGTATTCAGTGGGAACTTCTGTTGTCGGCTAAAGAGCTGTGCATCAGCTGGACAGTTAAGAGCCTGGTCAAGGTTGGTAGAACCTTATGGACTTTAGCCTTGAAAGCCACAATGTGGTGTGTCCGGTTAGAAAGAAAGGGCAGAATATTCCGTGGTGTGGAGAAATTAGAAACCTCGGTGTTTAACCAGATCATGAAACTTGTATTTAGCTGGGGAAAGCAAACAATGGCTCTAATGGACATTCAATATGTGTTGCTCTCATCAAATTCGGAGGAATGCCTCTAATGTGATGTGCCTGCTCATAAATTTCTATGCAGGTGGAACTTGCCATTGCCAAACCGGTTTAAATAAAACTTTGATGATTGCTCGCTGAGCAATCTGGGCCCAACTGGCATGGGAAGTCTAATATCTGACAGCTCCAGGAATATTCTAGTTCAATTCTCGGGGCCCATGGGATTCGGAGAGTCCACCCTCGCCGAAGCCTTGGCATTTCTAAGATGGGTCAAACTGGTAGTGGCCTGCAATCCAAGTCAATAACCATTGAAGGAGACTCAATGGATGTCATTAATTGGATCAGCTTCGGTAGCTTCATCTGGAAGCTTATGAACATCCACAAAGAAGAAAAGGACCACTATGACAAGTTCGAGGTGTTCTCCCATGTCAAGAGATCTGAAAATGATTGGACTGACTTGAAGGTGTCTTAAAGGATATCTTTTGGATATTGGAAAAGAGCTAGTTATCCTTCTTTGGCTCAGAGTTCTAGTCATGCCTGTCCTTACTCCTTAAGGGAGGGGGGGCACTGAATCTTTGACCCTGGGCTTGTCTATTTGTATTCGTCCCTGTTTTAGTTCTTTTGTTGTCATTGGATGAATAAACCTACATTATTCATAAAACTTGAAGAGATTGTTTAATTGCTAAAATATAGTTTAGTGGAGTATCAGCAAGAAGACAAAATATGTGTCTGCGTGAAAATAAGCCAACAACTAATCACCCTGTTGTGAATGGAATCGAGTCCAATCCTGGCTGGTACCACGGGCTGGATTCACTTGTTGTGGAATAAAAGGGAAAACGCAAACACCATGCACACTACACTAATTACTGTGACAAGAATACCCTAAAAGCTCAAAGCAAGGAAGCCCAAGAAACTCTAACCTTGTCTTCAAGCCTACACCTCCAACTTGACTTAGATGGAACATATGCCCCATTTTCACACTGGTATTGATGAGATCTCATTACTCACCATTGATATGTCATATGTTTACTACTGCACCGTATTACTGACGTGTGACTGAGGGAAAGGCATGGACAGTAGGCTGTTTGGGCACCTCTTTATGACATGTGATGGCACTATGTCCAGGTGCACTCAGCATATGTTAGCACAGACGATGCTTTGTGCTATTGTGCATGTTAGCATTCTTTGCCAAATGGTCATATGATGAAAGGTTCTGGATGTGCAAGCACCATGTCTAGGTCTTCCTTCAAGGCAAACCTGGTGATGAAGAAACCCCTGCCACACATCTCGACTGATAAATTGTCTTTAACAAGTGTGTGGAAGGGAGCTTCTTGGAATCATTGGATAATAACAATGGCACTAAGTGCGTGCACACTTGAGATAGGTTCAAAGGGCATCATTGTCACCTACAAAGTGCCAAAGGAGGCCACTCTAAACATGTCTTTTCACAAACAAACATGTAAACTCTATATAGTGGAAATCAAGGATAAAAAACTATATGAGTTTAGGTTGGTTCAATCCTCGAGGTAGTTCGTCAAGGCTTCCTAGCACAAATGGGAGATGCCAACTATCTTCAAGAAGTGGCATTGCAACACAACTTCGAAACTGGTTCTACTATCAATGCGGTCATATTGCACACATAAAGCAACAACTTGAACCATGGCCTTCCCTTGAACACAAAACATCCCATCCTCCATGTGAGAGGCTTTTTTATTCCTTCTATTTTGTCATTTTTATCATAACACTTCCACTGGATGTCCTGGGCCAAAACCAGTGAACCAGTGAAACTGGTTGGACTGAACCGCTCGCGAGAACAAGTCGTAAGTTTTAAGACATTGATAGAGACACATGAATAAAAAAACTGTGACTGAATAGGTAAAAGAATAGATGGAAAGCCTTTCTCTAGCCATGGTGAATATGATAAATTCCAGTCCCTATTGTTTTGGTCAGTTTGGCATTGGTGGATCCAACTTCCGGGCTTGCTTTCGGATGTCTCTGTGGCCTTGGTTCACACGTATGATGAGAGTAATAAGGTGGTGGACAACCTAGTCATTGGCACTTTATCTTTTGTCCCAAGCCAAGGCCACTCTTCCCCCTCCGTCCGATCATCATCTTTGTTTTGGGATTTGTTAGGTATTTTTTATATTAGATGCTGATTATTTCGATTGTTTTGGTTGATCTTGAAAGTCTGGGATTTGTCTGTCCCCCTATGATGTAATTCATTTCACATATCTAATAAAATCATGTTGGTACTGCCACCTTCCCCCTGGAAAGCCTTCCATACATTGGCATAAGAGAATTGTCCCAGCTATTTTGGGTCGGCTCCGAACCCTGTGTTGCCAACCAATCCTATTTAAGGCCCTATCCACGGTAACTAAGCAAGCCTTCATATCCCTTCTCGCCACCTCAATCCAAGTGCTCTTACGTATTCCTCTCATTGTCTTTTCAGGCACTTCAACTCTAACCAATATCCCCCTCCTTACCAGAGCCCTTCTCGTCTTCGTGGCACATGACGATAAAAGCCTTCTCACATATCTTGTGAATAAGAAAGACACCAATAGTCCAATTAAAGGAATAATGTCCCTATGAAAATTCCACAATTTTTTCTTCAACAAAAGAAAAGGAGCCACTACTTACACCCACTCCTTTTGATTGCCCCCACACCCATTTGTACTATTTAATATCCCAAGATGAAAAATGGGTGTATGCAAATCAATCAGGGTTAGGTGTGGAAAACAAAATCCAAAAGCATTACTAAATACTAACCTCTCAATGAAAATCATGTCCAAATAACTAAGACCGAAATCCAAAATAAAATAAAAGATGAATGATGGAAAGGCAACCCTAGTTCAAGAAAAGAAATATTTCTATTGAAGAAATCCATAACAAGAAAAATCCAGAAACAGGACTACTGAAACAGAACAATGAGAAGAAAAAACAAAAAAAAAAAAAACGAGCTGAGATGGATAAAAGCCTAAAACCCATATTAAAAAAATAAGAAAAAAAATAGAAAATCCAAAAAAGACCCATTTCAATAAACTCCAGGAAATGGAAGAAAGGGGGCTTCTTTTCTGATTTACCTTAACTCTCTTAGCCTCTGCAGCAAAACCCAAAGCTGCAGTCAATACCCCAAGAAATCCCACTGAAACGCAGACTAGAAGAACCTTCTTCTCCATCCTCTCTCTCTCTCTCTCTCTCTCTCTCTCTGAAGATTTCCAATGGAATTTTTATTTGCTTGAAGTGGGATTATGGTAGGGGCAAAAAAGGAATTTTAAAGCTTGAAAAGTAAGATGTCTTGAGAGTGAGAGAGAGAGAAAGAGGTGCTGCTGCTGCCTGAGTAGATTCTTTCGGCCACGACCTTTCAGCAGCTTATTATAAAGCTAATTCACAAATGCCCCAGCTTTTTCGTGGAATTACCATATAGGCCGTCGTTGTGATAAAATAATAGTAGGAAGCATGCTTGCCGCAGAGAAAAGAAGACGTCATTTTCCAACTGACAAAAGCGTTTCTATACAGTATCTACGGGGAACGGAGGTGAGGCCCGGGAAACACCGGGCCCACCTTATATATATGTATTGTATATCCACGCCGTCCATCCGTTTTGCTAGCTCATTTTTGTGCATGAGCAATGCCTCTAAATTGAAGCTGGTCCACGTCTAAAGTGGACCACACCACAGAAAACATAAGTGATTGAATACCCATCATTAAAAGCTTATCGTGGGCAAAATTAACTTGGATGAATCTAGATTTTTGTTTTCCTTCATCCGCATCTAGAGTTCTACACGAGTTGAATCGAGCATCACCCTGCTTGGTGCTCAATTCAAACCCACAACCCCTGCTCATTACTCGGCTCTACTCGACCTAGTCGAGCATGCCCCTGAGTTTCAGTCGAGTTTGAGTTCGAGTTCGAGTCGATTTCGAGTTTCTGAGCCGAGCCCGAGTTCGATTCTTTCAAGCTAAGTTTGAATTTGTGTTTTCAAGCAAGGTTTATTGAGCTTACCAGTGTCGATAAGCAGGCAGGCTGCGATCAAGGGGTGACCGGCATCGAGCGGACATGGTGAGATCGAGGGTGGCCGGCATCGAGCAGGCAGGGTGAGATCAGGGGTGGCCAGCGTCGAGCGGGTAGAGTGAGATCAGGGGGTGGCCGACGTCGAGCGGAGTAGAGTGAGAACAGGGGGTGGCCGACGTCAAGTGACGGGCAAGGCAGGCTGAGATCGAGGGTGACAGGTTGACATCGAGCAAGGTAGGGCAGCTTAGTGAGTGGGCGGTGTAGAGTGGATAGGGCAACAGGGTGTGGCCGGGTGGCCATCGAGCTTAGAGAGAGACAGAGAGGGGGGGGGGTTAGGGTTTGAAAAGAAGGGGGGTGCTCGGTCGATAAAATACATAAGGGTAAAAAAAATTTACATTTTAACTATACTATATATCATATGGCTCCGACCCAAGTATGAGTCACTAAATGAATCGAGCATGGCCCTGCTTGAAGCTCGCTCGAACACATTCGAATGCCAGAAAATTAACTCGACTCAACTCAAACATACTTCCGATCTGAGCCAAGTCGAGCCTATTTCGAGCTTACTCGAATCGTGTACAGCTCCATCCATGTCTATGTCTATGTGACTTTCAACATGTGGATGGTAAATAAGCATTGTGTAGGTCCTAAAATGTTTTTAATTGTGGGCTTTCAATCACCGTTGTTTCCTGTAATGTGGTTCACCTGAGATTTGAATCTGTTTGGTTTTGGGGCTCATACCCTGAAATGAACTGCCAAAATGGAAGAATGGCTTTGATATACAGCACATACGTCTAGTTGGCCCCCCCGGTGACTCTTCAACGAAGTCGGTTTTTCCCAGCCTCACTGAAACCACGGCCGCATGTCATCTTCTCGAGCGCAAATTCAGCCAGGACTTTTTTTTTTTCTTGGTGGGGTAACACACTCACTCGGTTAGTCACACAATGCACACATCCACTCCATTCAGCCAGGACCTTAACAGAAGGTGGTAAACGTGGTCCACCTTGATGTTTGTGTTGTCTATCCATGCCGTCCATCATTCTTCCAGTTCATTTTTAGGGTGTGGGCTCAAAACTAAAGGAGATTTAAATCTCATGTGGACCACACCATGGGAAATAGTGGTGATTGATCATTAAAACTTCTTGTAGGCCACAAAAGTTTTGGATCAAACTGATATTTATATTTTCCCTTCATTCAGGTCTGTTTGACTTTATCAACAGGTTAGATGGCAAACAAACATTACAGTGGGCCTCAAGAAGGTTTCAAAGGTGGACATCATTATCTTCACTATTTCCTTGCGGTGTGGTCCACCTGAGATTTGCATCTGCTATAGTTTTGAGCCCACTTCCTAAACTGAGCTGGAAAAATGAATGGACGGCATTAATAAACACATGCATCCAGGTGGGCTCACAGTCACAACCTGAATGAATCCATGGCCTACCTTTACAACTAGGAACTTATTAGTTGCAGATTATGGTGTGCCATACATTTTGCCATATCATTTTGGATTAATCCTAAAAATGAGGCAAATACAAACCTCAAGTGGACTACATCACATAAAGTAGGGACAATAGGGACCACTTTTAAAACCTTCCTAGCCCCCATTATATTTATTTGTCATTGTTCATAAGGCTACACAGACCTGAATGAAAGGAAAACAAAAATATCAGCTTGATCCAAAACTCCCATGGCTCACAAGAAGTTTTCAATTGTAGGTGTTTAATTCCAACTACTTTTGTGGTGTGATCCACTAGAGGTTTGAATTGGCCTCACTTTTTAGCTCATGCTCTAAAATGATCTCACAAAATGTATGAAAGGCATGGTGGGACCAACGAACTTTGTCATGTCAACACACCATGGCATAATCCACTTCGAATTTATTCACTTATTTAAAAAAAAAAAAAAAAAAGGAAGCCTTTTTTTTTCTTTTTTTCTTTTTTTTTTTTATAGAAATTAGATCAGATGGTAATGAAGTAGTTTACAATCTATTTTAAAGACAGAGTTTTACCTCTTAGTCCTTTTGTGATGGAAAGTTTACTTCATTATCTAGTTAACAGGTGAAAGTGGATTGCCTATGAAACCCTTTCACCGAGACTTCTTGGGATGAAATGTTAGGTGGGGTCCACAATGATGCTTGTGGAAAATCCACCCAGTCCATCTGTTTTCTCATATCATATTAGGATATGGGCACAAAAATGATGTAAATCCAAAACTCAAGTGGGCCACAAGACAAGAAAACGCACGGGTAGGTAAATGCCCAGCATTAGAACCTCCTTGGGGTTCACCATGATGTTTATGTACCATTCATAAGGTCATTCCAGTGAAAACACAAAAATTAGCCATATCCAAAAATTGTATGGCCCCATGAAAGTTTCAATTGTGGACATTTAATCCTTTGGTGCAGCTCAATTGAGTTTTGGACTTGTGTCATTTTTGGGTCCATATCCTAACATGATCTGGAAAGAAAAAAAAAAAAAAAAAAGGATGGACCGGGTGGATTTCCCACAAACATCATGGTGGGTCCCACCTAACTTCTTGTCACCAAAAGTACTTCTTCCTAAAGGCTTTCTTATGCAATCCTTAAGAGCTTATTTAAAGGCATCTTTTCCCCCCCTTCCCCCTTCTCTCTCTCTTTTTCTCATCTCCGCATGTGATGGACAAATCATATCAAATATAGCCATGTATATATGATACACAACTCACATCAAAGGTGGGCTCCACGTGATGGGTAGTGGACATTGAAGGTAGGCCCACATGATGGACAATTAACATTAGAGGTGGGCCCTACATGATGGATGAACCACATCAAGGTGGGCCACACATAATGGATGGTCTATATTAAAGGTTGGTAGAGCTGAACACTAGTCGAGCTAGGCCAAGCTCAGCTCAACTTGACCCCACCATGACCTAAGCTCGAGCTCAGCTCTACTCAATCTTCGAGCTTACCTCTTTAGCTCGCTGATTCGAGCCGAGTCGAGCTGGAATTGTGTCCGGTCAAGCAAGTTGTTCAAGTCGAGTTGAGTTACATGATTTTTTTTAATATTATTTTAAAAATCATAATAAAAATCAAGGCACGTAACAATAAATACATTTGTTTCACTTGATGTGTTGGAACCGAGGTAAGATAAAAGAAAGGGAGGTCAGGTAGGGTTAAATAAAATGAGGGTTGGGTAGGATTTAACTTTTAACTTTTTAAAGTTTTACTTTTTATATAACTTTTAACTTTTTAAAGTTTTACTTTTTATATAACTTATATATAATATATAAAATTCGAGCAAGTCGGGTTCTAGCTTAGTTTCGAGTCAAGTTGATTCGAGCTTGACCCAGCTCAAACTCTACTCGATTTTTTTCGAGCTACGGGTTTAGCTGCTTGGATTAACTCGAACCAATCTGCAAGTTGAGTAGAATTGAGCTCAATCAAGTTGGTTCGAGCAAGTTTTTCGAGCTAGTTCAACTTGTGTTTAGCTCTAAAAGTTAGCTCTTGATAATGAATGACCCACGTCTAAGGCAGGGACTGCATGGTGGAGGTCTGCATTAAAGGTGTGCCCAACATGATGGATGATCCACATCCAATGTTAGACATGATGGACGACCCACATCCAAGGTGGGACCTACATGATGGATGACCCACACTAAGATGGGCCCCACATAATTAACAGTTCACATTAAAGGTCGACTCATACAATGAATGGCCCACATCCAAGGCAAGCCCCTATGATGGATGACCCACTTTGAAGTTGGGCATCGGATGATGGCCATGTTAGGCTTTAATTTGAACACACGGCAACATGTGTAGTGGTTTGCTGGGATTTAATTGCACATGTGCTCATATATATGCGTCAAGCATGCCAAAGTCATTAACTTGAATTGAATCGAACACCTTGTAACCTCAAGTGTAAAAATAAATAGATTAAAACTAGATCTAAGGAGATTAGTCATCTACTTAGCCACCAATTAATAAGGAATCATGCAATTTTCAAAGAGGAGGGTTAAACCTTTGGATGAAGGAGATTAGTTATCTACTTAGCCACCAATTAATAAGGAATCATGCAATTTTCAAAGAGGAGGGTTAGACCTTCGGATGAGTTCTTTTTACCTTAGAAGCAAGGACTTTTATTACCATGGTGCGTTCCATACCTATTTCCGTATTTGTTTGTATATGTCTTTGGGTGCTATAAGACCTCTAGCGTGACACATCTCTAGTGGATGTGTCCTTCGAATTCTTTTAGTCTCTTCCTACGCTTTATTAGTAACTATTCTTAGTTTTTCATACGAACATGTTGACGCATTGCAGCATCGTGTATTGTTGGATCTAATTAAATGTGTGCTATATGATGGGCTACCCCTTAAAACAAGCACTTATTGGTATGTTTGGCCAAACTTATTTCAAATAACAACCCTTTTCGGTTATAAAAAAGTGATTTTATGATTATCAAGAGTTTATTGTAAAACAAGATCTAGAGCAAAAGTTATAACTCTCTTAGTCTTACTGGATTAAATAAGGGACTATTTTTTTTTAATTCACCTTTTAAATACTTGTAAATATGTAATTCTTACACTATTTTTAATGCTGAGGTTTACCGCTTGCTTTTTGATTGCTAAAATGATGAGGGTATGAAAAGATGTGAGGCTCACTTAACGTATATGTCTTATCCACACTATCCACCTGTTATGTCAATTCATTTTAGGGCATGAGCCCAAAAATGAGGCAGATCCAAAGCTCAAGTGGACCACACCATAGGAAATGGTGGGAATTGAATACTTACTGTTCAAAACTTCTCACAATTGCAGAAATTTTGGATTAAACCAATATTTATGATTTCCCCCTCATCTATGTTCATGTGACCTTATAAGGTTAGATGACAAATAACCAGTGGCATTTTAAGACCACTGTGTCATGGTGTGGGCTGCCTAGCTTTGGAGCTACCTCATTTTTTGGCTCATGCCCTAAAATGTTCCACTAAATTGGATGGACAGCATTGATATGTCACACAAATGATGGGGCCCACGAGTTTAAGTCAACGACCGAGATACACCCTTACTCTTGAAAAGAGTAAGAAGAAATAATGAGCTATTTATAAATATTTACAGATGGGGAAATGATAAATCAAACAGCCATTGAGAGTTATCAAACAGGATCGCATGTTTGCCACATGTACCAAGAGAGGGGATATAGAAGCTCCATGCAGCGCAGCATTCCTCTTATATGATACGTTGGCCTGCATCCCATGGTTCGATAATCTTGACCGTCCAGCTGTTGGTCCCACAATGGATGTAAGGTGCCTCAAGAGTATCGTTGCAGGGCCTTCCTATTCGTTCCCTAAAGATGGACGGTTAATAAGAGACGTAGATGGTCCACATTACGCACTTCGTTGGTCCTGGAAAAAGAAAAAAGAAAAAGGAAAAAGATAAAAAGTAGCAGTCCCATGATTGTAAACAATCCGCGGAGTCATTTACAAAAGAAAACAGTCAGCTGGTCCCACCACCACGTAATGTACAATTACTAAGAAGTCCTGATCGGTACTTTTTTTTACTCTTTTTCAGGAAGGTCAGGTCCTATCGAAGGGCGCGGATTTCCTGCGAAAGCCTTGCGCAGGATGTTCCTGCGCTGGGAACCAAGGTGGGGCCCACAGTGATATTTTTTTGATAAATCCACCTCTTCCATCCGTTTGGAAGCTCATTTTAGGATATGAGAACAAAAATGAGCCGGATCCAAGACTCAATTAGGACGAAAACGTGAGGATAGAACGTCCACAGTTGAAATATTTGTGGAGCCACAGGAGTTTCGAATTAGGATAATATTTGTGTTTCCAGTTCATCCCAGTAGTAGTGACGTTATGAACGGTATGGATGTCATATAAATATCACTGTGGACCCCAGGGAGGTTTCAACGGTAGAAATTTACCTACCCACCTTTTTCTTTAGTGAGGCCCACTTGAGTCTTGGATCCTGTTCATGTTTGTTCTCATGTCCTAAAATGAGCTCCCAAAACGGATGGACAGGGTGGATTTATCAAAAAATATCACTGTGAGCCCCACCTTGGTTCCCAGCGCAGGAACTTCATGCGCACAGGGCTTTCGCAGGAAATCCGCGCCCTGAATAAACTGTGTTGGGCCCATCGTTGATGTATTTGGTTTATCTACGCCATCCATCCGATTTTACATATCATTTTAGGGGTTAATCTAAAAAACAAAGCATATCCAAAGTTCAAATGGACATACCCTAGGAAACAATAAGAATAATGATTTCCACTGTTGAAACCTTCTTAGGGCTACAGTGATATTTATTTGTCATCCAACTTGTTCATAGATTATAAAACATGGATGTAAGAAAAACACAAATAATGTGAGCCCACATAGTTTACTCATTGCCATTGATTGTTTGTATGCATTGCGAAAGGAGCTTGTGGAGCCCACCATATGGATGTACGTGTCTTACACACGCTATGCTTCCGTTTTTACATATTGTTTTACCGCAATGTCCATATCCAAAGCTTAAGTAGGCCATACCTGTCGCACAAAACAGTAGGAATAATAATTTCTTCCGTGGAAACCTTCTCAAGGCTCACAGTCATGTTCATTTTTCATCCAACTTATTCGTAAGATCGCACAGAAATGGATGAAAAATGCAAATATCTGTCTAATTTGAAACTTCAGGAAGTTTTCAACAGTGGGCATTTAATTCACATTGTATACTTGTGCTTTCTGTATACCTCAATAGGCTCATGCCCTAAAATAATATGTTAAAAGGGATGAATGGCATTGATGGTAGACAAATACCATGGTGGCCCCGACATAGTTAACTCATTACGTAATCCGCTTCCTTGTCGAATAAGCCTATGCTATAAAGTTGCCGAGGGGCCGTGATGTACGCATGGAATCTAATCATCCAGAACTCCATGATGAAGGTTGAAGTAGGAATATGACAGGGCAAGCGAATATATTTTTATGTATTTTCTCGAGAAATTTTTTGTTACGCCCACGCTAGCTACACTAGGTGTAGCAATGACCCTACCATGATGCATGCGTTGCATCCATGATGTTCATCCATTTGGATCAAGCTGATATTTATGTTTTCCCTTCACCCATGTCTATGTGATGAATAGGTTTGATGACAAATAAACATCGCTGTGGGCTGTAGGAAGGTTTCAACGGTGAAAATCATTATTCCCACTGTTTCTTATCGTGTGATCCACTTGAGCTTTAGATATGCTTCAAGTTTGGGCTCAGCCCCTAAAAATCATCTGGAAAATGGATGGACGGCGTGGATAAACCACATACATGCATGGTGCGCCAACAGAGTTTTCTCTGTGATAAAAATGTACTGAGTTACTTGGTACGCAGGTGAATAACTTTTTCAACCCAGGTGAGTAGGTGGACAGTAGGGTAATTTTTGTGTAACTTTTGCCTTTACACCTTTGACTTTAAGTAAAAGGTTGTTGGGGCTTCCGCAGGACGTTATCTTAATTTAGACGCTACAATGCAGCGCAGTTTTCTATAATGCCCGGATTGCGCACTGAGTAAACTCTGTAGGGCAACCATGGATGTATGTATCTTATCCACGCCGTCCATCCGTTTTTTGTGGATTATTTTCGGGTATGATTAAAAAAGCAAAGCATATACAAAGCTCAAGTGGACCCACCATAAGAAAAAGTGAGGATAAGGACATCCACCATTGAAACCTTCCTAGGACCCATAGTGATGTTTACTCGTCATCCAAACCTTTCCATGAGGTCACAAAGGCATGGATGAAGAGAAAATACAACATCAGCTTGATTCAAAATTTCTGTGGCCCCCAAGAAGTTTCAATGGTAAGTGTTCAATTCAGGCCGTTTCATGTGGTGTGGTCCACTTGATTTTTGGATATGCTCCAATTTTTGGCTGAGCATGCCGGTCCGCCTTCCTAACTCTTACCTTTTTCCGCCAGCGTGTTAAACAGACCTAGATTGTACTACCCCCATCTGTCCCGAGATCGGCACAAGCTGACTTTGAGGGGCCACCGCGATGTATGGGTTTATCCACGCCTTCCATTCATTTTTTCATGTTATTTTAGGGGCACAGCCCCCAAAAAATACATAAGCATATTCAAAGCTCAAGTGGACCATACCATATATATTAACGCCCACCATTGAAAACTTCTTAAGAGCCATATAAGTTTTAAATCAAGTTGATATTTTTGTTTTCCGTACACTAAGGTCTATGCTACCTTATAAACAGGTTCCACGGCCAATAAACATGATTGTGGACCCTAAAAAGGTTTCAACAGTATGAAACTTTATCACCACTGCTTCCTGTGGTGTGGTCCACTTGAGGTTTGGGTCTCCCTCATTTTTCGATTGTAATTGAGAGTGAAAAAGTGTAAATGAGTGATAATTACTTACAAATGTAAATACCGTTGCTTTCCTAGGTGAATTGAAAGTTACTTTTTCAAAATTTTATCAGGAGAAAAGTTATAAAATTGGCGGGCCACTATGATGTTTATATCTCATCTATTCCGTCCATCCCTTCCACCAAATGTAAATTGGGCATATACCGAAAAAATTAGGAAGATGCAAAGCTCAAGCGGCTCACACCACAGGAAACAATGAGAAGTAAACCCTTACCATTAAAAACTTATAGGGGGGTTAGAACTTTTGGATGAAGCTGGTATGTTTTTGTGGCCTTTTATCCATCACTGTGTGACCGTTTGAACAGGTTGGATGACAAACAGACATCACCGTGGCCCTCAGATGAAAATAACTTTCAATAATGGAAGGCTCTACGACCATTGTTTCCTAAAATGTGGTCCACTTGAGCTTTCGATTTGCTTCATTTTGGGGCTCATTACCTAAAATGTACTTGTAAAATAAATGGACGGCGTAGATAAGTCACATACTTGATGGTGGGCCCATAGATATAAATCAATATCAAAAAGTACTTTTGGATTCAATTTTTGAAGCAAAATACTTTTCAATTTCCATCTCCGACAAACATGCATGAAAATTAATTATTAGTTATTTACGTAAATTAATTATTAGTTATTTACGTGTATTTTCCATGTAAATAAAAAATCAAACATCCCCCTAAAATGATGCCGCAAAATGGATTTACGGTGTGAATAAACCCATACAGCACGGTGAGCCCCTCAAAGCCAAGCTCAGGATAGGCAGGGCTAGCACCCAATCCTCAACCGCGTAAAACACTCAGAGATCTGTGCAGCTCACCAGTTGGACATGTAAAATACTCTCCCTCCATCATGAGCAACTTTTACATGGTTACCATATGGTGTTGCCCATTTGTGTTTTTTTACCCTCATAGCTTTTGTACATAGGATCAAATAAGGGTTATCATCGGATAGATGGAGTGGATTTAAATTTGGAATATGGTTAGCTCCACATTACTTATTTTATGCACCTCAGTCCCATGGAATGCCGGGGGAATTCTGCAGCTCGGGCATTCTGCCTTTGCCAACAGTTCATTGATCTAGAGGTCAGGAGTTTATTGGGCTCTTTCCCTTCTACTATGTTTCGGAATGAAATGCTTTTTTATTTGCTCCACATGTAACAACTGTGTTGCTAGTCTATTATTCTATTGCATAAGTGGTTCACTCGAAACAATTAAATTATTAGCCATACCACTAAAATTATATTAATAGAATACTTTGCACAGTCAAAACATTGGCCATGTAAATTGACATTAAAAAACATTAGTGAATTACATGTTTGTAATCCTATGCTTGTGGCCCACCCAAGGCTTGAAATTTGATTATTTTTGTCTAAAGTATATATATTTCAACGGGCTTATTACAATTATTTTATCAAATAACACTAGTGATAGTTTTTGCCATTTATAAGATATTTTAGAATTTGGAGAGTTTTGAAATAGCTTAGAGTCTTTCTTTGTTTAATTTGAGTTTGAGTAAATTTAAAAGTCATTTTCAACTTTTAATAAATTTAATATTTTGAAAAAGTTTACAATTTTGTAAAATTAAAGATTTAAAATTTAAGACTTGCATTAGCCGGAGGTTTTGAAACAAACATTTCATCAATAAAATCAATGTTATTTATCTATTTTAAAGATTTTCTTCTTATAAATTCAATGGCTATTTTATAGAAGGTGATAACATCATCTTTTACCTATGCACCTACTTTATGTAAGCATTCCACAAGTGCCTACAATAGCCTATATGTTAGAATTCCTTCATCAAGAATACATCGTAACCAACTATTCATGCATATGCAACTTGTGCATTGTGACTAAGGCTGTAAATGGGTCAGCAGACCCGATGGGGTACCCGGACCCAACCCATTTAGACCCGACCCATTTGTTAAAGGGTACTGGTCTGGGTCCAAGAATAGACCTAGTTGTTAAACGGGTCTGGGTCTAGTTTCCTTTATATTAGACCCGATCTGACCCGAACCCATTTAGTAAGTGGGTGGGTTTGGTCTATGTTTCAAGGGACCCGTCCAGCCCAAACTCATCCAGACTCGGTTTTAAGCCTTGTAAAATGCTTGCATACTTGATCCAGACCTGGACCCATTACACCAGACCCATTTATAAATGGGTCTGGGTGGATCTCCCTCTACCAAACTTGGACCAATTTGTAAATGGGTCTGATGGGTTCACTCGAACCCGACCCGGACCCTTCCATTTAGTAAAAGGGTTTGGGTCTAAAATTTGGACCCAGACCCGTTTAGTAAATGGGCGGGTTTGGTTTTGGTTAAACCCGCCCCGAACTCGGCCATTTACAACCCTAATTGTGACATAGAACGTGAGAAAGACTTCCCCTGGTTGGAAGTGGATTGCGTATTCAGTACGCTTGAGTAAACCCTATGGGGCTCACTATGATTTATGTACTTTATCCACTCCATCCATCTATTTTACCAAATAATTTTATGTGTTGACCCAAAAACAAAGCATATCCAAAACTCAAGTGGACCACGCCACAAGCAATAGCATGAATTGAAAGTCAACTATTGAAAATTCTTGGGGGCATAGAAGTTTTGGATCAAGCCAATATTTGTGTTTTCCCTTTGCCCATGCATGTCTATGTGATGAATAGGTTCGATGACAAATAAACATTACTGGGCCCTAGGAAGGTTTCAATGGTGGAAATCATTATTCCCACTGTTTTCTATCATGTGGTCCACTTGAGCTTTAGATACGCTTCAATTTTGGCCTTAACTCCTAAAAATCAGTGGAAAAACGGATGGACGGCGTGGATAAATCATATACATGCATGGTGGGCTCAACAGAATTTACTCTGTGATAAAAACTCACATGCTGAGTTACTTAGTACGCAATTCAATTTGACCCTAGGGTCAAAACTAGTAGTAATGGTGGGCCTTTTATCGCTAACTCAATCCACAACGAAGTTCTAGCTCAGGTCACATTTATCACAAGTGAATGGGAGTTATGGGGACCATACTTTAAAAACTCAAAAAGATTGGGCTTGAATCCCTCAAGGCAACTCAACCAAATCGCACCTTTGGAACAGTGGTAGACTGAGTGAAGATAACCTCGTTTCAACACTGAGGTCGCAGTATCAATTCCCAATGTGACTAAGGGTGCGTTTGGTAAAACTTAATTCCACGACTTATCACTAAAAAATGATATTTTCAGTGATTTTAGTAATTCAGACCGTTTGGTAACTAAAAAAATTTAAGTGCTTAATTGGAAAAATCACTTAAATTAAGTGGATTATTTTAAGTGATGCCAACTTGACTTAAAGCTTATAGCTGAATGCGGTACGTGGTTTCTCTTTAAATTTTTAGATAAAAATTGACAAAAGTATCCCTATTAACATTTAAAAATGGCAAGATTACCCATCTTTCCTTACTTTCCCATCCATGAAACCACCCCACGCAAATACTTGAAGTCACCAAATTCTATAAGCCCCAACATAATGATGTATTATATCTACATAGTTTATCCATTTGGAGAGATGATTTTAAGGCATGAGCCCAAAAATGAGACAGGTCCAAACCTCAGGTGGACCACACCACTAAAAGCAATTGGGACAATGATGCCCACCATTGAAACCTTACTAGGGCCCACCATGATGTTTATTTACCATCAACCCTATTCATCATAACACAAAGACTTCGATTAAGGGAAAACACAAATATTAGCTTGATCTGAAACTTATGTGGCCATGATAAGTTTTCAATGGTAGTTTTCAGATAAATTACCAAACAGATTTTTCAGTTCTTATAAGTACTTAAATTCAGCACTTTAAGTTTTCAGTACTTAAATTAATTTTCAGACATAATTTTTCAGTTTACCAAACAGCACCTAACAGTGTGGGTGTGTGTACTACCTCCTCCAAAAAAAAAAAAAAAAACCTCAACCAAATTGCACTAAGACAATAGAAAACTTAGATCCAGTCATAACTCAGTTAAAACTCGACGCAGAAGAATTTTGACAAGTTTTGACTCAGCTATCCACAACTCAACATTGTTTATATATTTTTTTTTAAATATTATATAATATTAAAGAACTCAAGTAAACTGGTACTGGTCGAGAGTTGACTTGACTAGGTTTCTAGTGTAGCCAAGTTTTGTTTTTAACTTATGATTGTGACATCGTGGTTTGCTTCATGGAACATTAGGTGGAATCTTATCTACTACTTAGCTGACCTTTCCTTTTTTTGCCATAGATTTGGATATAGCCCCCCAGACGGGTTGTGAATCTTGTGATCAATGATTCATTGCATGTGTCAGGTCCTTATGCTTCAATGGTAGACTCATAACAGTTTCAACACGAAGTCATGGGTTCAAGTACCCTCTTTGGTGTAGGTGCGGTGTGACGTGTGTAAAAAAAAAAAGTCATGAATATTGAGAGCAATATAGTAGCACACCCAGGTCCATATCTCAAGTGACTCACTGAGTGAATATAGCCTTGTTTCAACACTGAGGTCATGGTATTGATTCCCATAGTGGGGGTGACAAACATTGTGATGTGACTAATAGGGGTGGCTGGGTGTACTAACAATGGAGTGTGTGAACTAACCCATTAAAAAAAAAAAAGAGCAGCATAGTAGCATTCCATCCCTTTTATCCCGCCTACATGTGATCACATGTACAGGATATTGAGACCAAATCATGCCAACCACTGTCCATTGATTTTGACATTGTCCACCCTATACATAAGGTTTCAAAACTCAGGAGGCTCACAACATGGGAAAGAGTGAAATGAAAACAGCCACCATTATTTATATGGCATCCTAAGCCTCCCTAATGTGACTCTTATTGGATGAAGGGAAAATACACATGTCAGCCTGATGCAAAACTTCTTTAGCCCTCTGATGGATTGATAGAGTGAATATAACACATACATCATAATGGCCCCACAGAAGTTGTGGTTACTATTCCTGTTACCACGGCTTACAAGGCAAGATGGCTCAAGGTGAATCGACCATTAGCATTAAGAAAGACTCATTAATGGTTCATATTCAATGCTGGAAGTGGGGCCTACCTGATAAATGGGCCTCAACTCTCACTAGTGTTGGGTCTGCCACGTGTAGCTAGCCTCTTCAATCTACCTTTGCAACATGCCTCTCCTCCTTTACATGATAATACCGTCGTGAAAGGAGTTGGAAACTTTCGGCAGAGTTAGAAGGAATACTTGAGAGCCTTTGATGAAATTTCCACGCTTCATAATTTTACTGCCTTTTGTAGCTTTTAAGTGCCCGTCCTATTGCTCATGGGTAATAAAAAGAGTGCTAGTCCTTAGACTACTGAAATGAAATCATCAGTGGTGGCCAATTCCCACCGTGGAGAGGCTATAGCCAGTCTTCTTCTTCTTCTTTTCTATATATGGAAATGATCCTAGCCATTCAAAAAGTGGACTTGAGTGGTCATTTGGGAGCATGTATTTGATACGTATTAGTAATTACCATGAAATTCATGTGAATTGAAATCAAGAGCTCTATTTAAAAGTAATTAAAATCCATTAAAATCTAAGTAAATGGCATTTGAAATGAATTGGTGCAGAGAGAATGAGAGAGAATAGTGTAACCTGATGATAATCAGAATCCACATTAAATGAATCACAAAATCGTACTGTGTTTTTAAGAAAAAAAGTTTTTTATGTATTCGATGTACACTCCCCCAAAAGCACCAATTACCACATATTACCTACTCCTAATCAACCCATTACCCACTCCTAAACAACCCATTAATATAAACAATTGGCATTTTGTGGTTTAATGTCTTGGATTTCTTGGATTGTTTGTGACAGCTCATATTTTGCTCATTACCTAGTTGTGGTGGGGCATACCCCTTGAATGGTTCTGATCATACATATGCACGGTCCGACCACCTGAATAGAAATTCATTTAGTAGTCCGTAGACTACGCTACTAGATATGGGAAGTAAACAAGTCAGGCTGCAGCTGACAAAGCAAATATTTTTTAACAAACCCAGCCCAAGCAGTTTAAAACTGAGGCACAGACCAGCACCAATAAGGGGCCGTTTAGATACCTGTAAAGTCGTGTAAAGTTGTAAAGGGTTACCTGATTACTGGGGCTAGTTATTTGGATGCATGCATTTGCCTATAAAGGTTTTACAGGTAGTAAACTAATATAAAATCTGACAAGAAGTCATATTTCATATTTCAGGTAAAATCCTTACAGCTAAAGAGAGATTATATATACATAGTAGAATATAATGGTTGATATAAACTCATGATATGTGAAGCCTACCCTAATGTATTTGGTATATCCAATCTATCCATCATTTGCTTCCCTTGATGCTCTCCTACAGTCCTAAAAAAAAAAAAAAATCATTGATTATCAAATGGACCACATGATGGAAGGATGGTACGTCCACCATAAAAAAATTTCAGATTGCATTTGATGCCCACTGTGATGAATGGAGGACATTCAATACGGCTAGTGTGTGCAGGCTTTAATGCTCTCCTGGGGCTCTTAAAACAATCAAGCTCTCATATGATTTGCAAATTTTGTAAAATTTATTGGCCAAGCTCTATCATATGAATTATATACTTTATCCATTATAAATACTAATTGAGCTGGTCAAATATAAAATCATTTTACAACTCAAAAACCAAACGAAATTATACGTGAATTGTTTATACTGGAACTCTTTTGAAATATAAACTTGTTTACAACTTAAAATTTTGTAGGCATTGAAATGGCTTAAGATGAGGCACGTTGTTATGAAGTGCGGCTCACAAAAGTTATATGTTCCCACCAAAAATGTTGCAGATGTCATCGATCTTCAATCTACTGGGTTACCGTGTGGATGGGCCATGGCCCTGAAATTTCACTTCTTGGCATCATGGACGTCTTATAATTGCAAGTTAATGTTCAATTTCCTGCTAACCGTCCATTTTCGAACTGGGACATAGTAGCTACCACATTTCAATTGCCTTTCATTTTTTAATGCAGCCATACGGCATGATCGTCCAGCGAATCCACTGTCCTGATTATTGTGCACAAGTGGCACGTGGATGTTTTTGGTGCCAGCTGCATAGAACTCTAGGAAGCGCTGATCATGCGACCGTTTCCTGGAAAATTTTTAAGTGGACGACTCTCATGTCATTATGATTTGCCCTCTTTTTCCGCCAAGCATGTGTGGCCCACCATCATTGCGTGATGAGGTATGGATGCATTGCTAGTCATCATGAGTAATGGCTTGTTAATCTTTTGTAAGATTATGGGGATGGACTCACACGAAGAGTAATTATAGTTTTTTTTCTTAATGATCACAAACAACTTCATACTTATGGTGATTATCATACGTTGGAGCTGCTTGGGGCCCACCTTGACTTGTGTGTAATCTAAGGGTGCGGTTTGGATGGATCTCTAGATCCACTGAGGTTGGTGGATCCCCAACTAGTGGGGCCACTGTGATGTATGTACGTAGCTTACATCTACACCGTCCATGCATTTTGAAAGCTCATTTTAGGGCATTATCACAAAAATGACACAGAGCCAAATCTTAGGTGGACCATATCACATGAAATAGTGGTGATTGAATCCCCACCATTAAAAACTTCATGGGGCCAACTAAAATGTTTATTTTTCATCTAATCGGTTGAAAAAGTAACAAAGACATGGATGAAGATACCAAACAAATACCAGCTTGACCCAAAACTTTTGTGTCCCACAGGAAGCTTTTAATGATTGAGTAGCATTGTTTACTTGTTTATTGTATTATGGTCCACATAAGATTTGGATCTGATTCAATTTTGAATCATGCTCTAAAATGAGTTTTCAAAATGAATGGACTGTGTGTATGTAATACACAAACATCACACGCTGGACAGCACGATAAGGGATCCACCCACCTCGTGGATCCAGGGATCCAGAGAAGCCGCGCCCAACATCCTAAGAGGTATCTTGGTCCAAGACAAAGAGAGACACGTCACATGGACCAATATTGTACAATGACGCCTAAAAGCTATACATTCACATGTTGTGGCTCACTCATGCTTTGGAATGGTGAAGAGTTCAGGTGCGTAGCACCTGATGATGACTTGGTTGGATAACATATAAATAACAGGGCGGGCCCCACATTTTATCTCGAAGTTTCTATGGTGGGCGTCTCCTTTCCAATGTAGCTCATTGTTGGCTTTGGTGTGGTCCATCGAGTTACGAATCAGTCTGGATTTTTTCATATAAGCGTAAAAAGGGATATGCATCTAATGGACGGTTTGGATGGTATTTACACATCAAATTACCATACGGCTCTAGCGCATGTGATCATTCCACTGCTTTTTCTTTTCTTTTTTCCTTTTTTTCCGGACGCGAATTGCTGGTGCCCTGCGCCTGTAGAAAGTTTCTGTAGTGTGGAAGCTTTTTGGCCGCCCACCGTGATGTTCGTGTAAAATCCACTCCGTCCATCAATTTCTGGGGATAAAGTTTTGAAATACAAGCTAAAAAAAAAAAGAAGCAGATACAAAACTCGAGTGGACCAAACAGGAAACAGTCGGGATGGAAAAACTCACCGTTGAAACCCCTCCAAAGCTGACTGTGATGCTTATAAGTCATCTAAACCGTTCATAAGGTTATCCTCACTGTGATGAAATGAATTTACAAATACTAGCATGATTCAAAACTTACTCAACACCTTAGTGTAGGCCACACCACAAGAAAGGTTGGTGATTGAGTGCCTCACCATTAAAATTCCAAAGCACCCATAGCAAGATTTTAGTAATTTTTATTTCTCATCCAATCAGTTGTTAATATCAAGAAAACCTGAATGAAGGGAAAATATAAAGATAAGATTAATCCAAAACTTTTATCGCCCACAAAAAGTTTGTAATTGTCATTCGTCACTGTTTCTACTGGTATAGTCCACCTGAGATTTGGATCTTCTTGAGTTTTGGGATTTCATCCTAAAATGAGATGAAAAGACAAATGGACGGCGTGGATATATAAAAAAATACATCAAGATGAGCCCAAACGGTTGTAGTAATACCCAATAACATCTAATCCGCTCGGTTTTCAATCCCTATTGTTTCTTGCGTCATGCGACTTGCATTTTAGCTTCAGGCCGTAACATGAGCCGACAAGAATGGCAACGCCGTTTGGCTTGCGAGGCAGCCCGTAGGCCGTAGCAGCTATTGGTGCTCTGTGGGCCCCACAAAGATGCATGTTTTTTTTTTAATCCACGCCGTTCATCCATTTTTTCAGGTCATTTTATGGCTTGATCCAAAAACGAGGCAGATATAAATTTCAGATGGACCACGCCGCAGGAAAACAATAGTGATTGAATGTCCACAATTAAAAATCCCCCAGGGTCCTCTGTATTATTTATTTTTATGCAACCTGTTTATTAGGTAATAAAGACCTGGATGAGGGGATAAAATATACAATTATCAGCTTATCAAAAACTTTTGTGACCCCAAAAAGTTATTAATGGTGGGCGTTCAATTAACACTGTTTCTTATGATGTGGTCCGCTTGCAATTTTGATACACCTGATTTTTCTTCTAATGTCATAAATTAATCTGAAAAGATGAACGAACGGTGTGGATGAAACATATACATCGTGGTGAAGCCCACAGATCACGTATCAGTAACCATTTGCTAGTGGTAGCTGTCGGTAGCCAAACCGCGTCCGAAGGATGGAGTAGATATCTGTCACATGGAGACAGCAGGTGAGCCCACATGGTCCGCCTGCAAGAACCCCTTAGGGAGCGGATTAGGTAAGACCCCGGATCCACCCATGTGGGTGGGACTCTGACTGTGGGTCTCACAGTGATTTATGTCCAAAAAAAAGCTCATTTTAACTTATGATCCAAAAAATGAATCTAAGTCAAATTAGGTATACCATACCATAGGAAAGAGTCATGATTCAATTCTCATCATTACAAACTTCATGCATTTCCCCGAAATTTTAATTTGCCCTCCAACCTGTGGATAAGGTCACAAACACCTAGATGAAGAGACCACATAAATATCATCTTGATTCAAGGCTTTTGTGGCCTACGATAAGTTTTTAATGGTCAATCACCACTGTTTCCTATACTATGGTCCATCAGAGATGTGGAACTACTACATTTTTCTGATCATGCCCTAAAACGAGGTTTCAATACAGATGTACGGCACGAATGTAGTCACATACATCACAGTGGTCCCCACAGTCAGGGTCCCACCCACGTCGGTGGATCCGGGTCTCTCCAACTCCTCTCCCAACATAATATGGGATTCTTACTGCAATAGCCCTGAGGTGTGGCTATTATTACTAAAAGTCCAATTTCTCATCTTTTTTGGCCTTCTAACGAGAAATTGAAAATTTATGGTCAAAAATGCCCCTCCGACAGATTGCCCCACAGTGGATTTCCCTTGAGCACGTAGTGGTGTGAGGGGCATTCTTGACTGTAAAATTTTCAATTTCTCATCAAAAGGCCAAAAAAGATATTCAGAATGAGAAAGTGGACTTTTAGTTAAAAGAGCTAAATATCCCACACTCAACCTGCCTTGTGTCTGGCAGAGGCACAAGCTTGCAGGCCCTGCCTAACTCAAGATGGTGCAGCCCTTACCTTAGGCTCACCTTGATATCTGTATTCCATATCCCACCGTCCATCTGTTTTTCTAGATCATTTTAGGACATGGGAAAAAAAATGAAGCAAATCCAATTCTCAAGTGGACTACACCATAGGAAACAGTGGCGATTGGCCATTAATAAGCTACATAAGTGTCAAATCAAGTTGATATATTTTTTTTGTTTGCTTCATCATGTTTATTTGACCTTATTAACAAGTTGGATGGCATATAAACATTCGGTGGGCCCTAGGAAGTTTTTAATGATAATGCATTCCATCGCCACTTTTTCCTAGAGTATGGTCCACCTGAGATTTGGATCTTCATTTTTGGGCTCATCAAGGTGGGCCCCACGGTAAGGGCCGCACCTAATCCACTCAATGTGCGCGTCCATGGCATCTTAGGTGGATGACTTCAAGTTTGGCGCTTACGCTAGAAGAGCTTTGCTGGGCCCATTGCAACTATGCATATCTGAACCGTGCATTCGGTGGACCAAACTGTAGCCGTTCTTCTTGTTAGGCAAGAGATACACGGCGCGGTTTGCCTGCGAAAGCCTTCCGCAGGCATCTCCTGCGCAAGGAATCTGGGTGGGGCCCACTGTGAGGTTTGTGAGAAATCTATGCTGTCCAACGGTTTTGTGAGATCATTTTAGGCGTTGCGACCAAAATCGAACGGGATCCAAGATTTAAGTGGTTTTTTGAATTTGCATCATTGGTTAGGATCTTTCTGACCGTCGACTTCCATTTACGTGTGTGGTCCACCTCGTATTGGAATGACGGAATCTTTGGGAAATGGAACACTCCACCTCGTGGACCACCTTATAAGTGGTCTTGATCTTGCACAGATATACCAGCGTAGACCGGATCCACTTCAAACTTTCTTAGATCAAGCTTAACCTACAAGGCCATGTGTGGGGCCCAGGGTGACGTTTTGATGACATCCAATCCGTCCATCACATGCGTCCCCTCGTGTTAACATTGTGTGCCAAAGTGTAACCCAATAAAAAACTCTCAAGTGGCCCACACCCCATAAAATCATTCGTAAAAAACCACCATTCATCTCAGTGAGGATCATCTTTTGAATGGATTGGATCGTATATACAACATACGGTCTCCCCCACGCACAATCTGGAAGGTTTTTAATGGCTTGCATCCCATCTCAACGGTTCCTTGTGATTTTTTTATTTTTTATTTTTATTTTATTTTTTATCGAGGACAAACTGAGGGGACGCACATGATGGGCAGATGGAAGTCATGCCCACGTCACATGGGCCCCACACGTGTCATTGCAGTGTGTTTATGTTTTTAGTTTGAAGACATGGAGGGATATTCAAGCCGCTTATCAGGTCGGTATCCGTGTATAAATTCACCGACTCACAACCGGTAGCCAGGCAGAGTATGTGTGTGTCCAATATATAAATCATTGTTGAATTTATTTCAACGGTCTATTTCAATTATATACTTGTGGCCCACCTGATAAATGGACCTTCATTTCATGTCGACTCCAATCTTCGAATCTGGAAGATTTTCTTGAATTCGGATCATTGATTGTTTTTCATTTCGGCCGCTCATTGTATGTCCACTAATCGGGCATTATCTCAGTGTATTTTCTGCTAACGACCCATCTCTGTGCATGCCATATCGAGGGCAGTTTTGTCATTTCAATGAAAACCTAGAAATATTTCAGCTTTGCCAAACAGGTACTGTTGACGTTTTTGATGTGGATGAAATCGCTCGAGCAAGGGCTTAGATTCCACGCACAGTTCATAAAAAACGCCCTTCTCCCAACCATTTTTATTTCCAACCAGCTCATCGATTTCTACTCTAAAAATGGCCTTCTGCAAGAAGCTCGCAACCTGTTCAATGAAATGCCTCAAAGAAACGTCTTTACCTGGAACGCCATCATCCACGGTTATATTAAGAACAATGACATGACCAAAGCCCGTCTTCTCTTTGATTCAGCTCTCGACAAGGACTCGGTCACTTACAATTCAATGATTTCTGGGTATGTGAGGACCGGGCATGAATGTGAAGCTCTCGAACTTTTTGCTGAAATGCAAGAAAATGCAATTCCTATTGATGAATTCACCCTCACCACAATGCTGAATTTAACAGCCCAGCTGACAGTTCTACCATACGGAAAACAACTACATACATATATGGTGAAAACCGCGAATGATTGTCATTGTTTTGGTGTGAGTTCTTTGATTGATATGTACTCAAAATGCAGATGCTTCGCAGATGCACATCAATCATTTAAGGGAGCTGGTGAAAAAGATTCAGTTTCTAAGAATGCAATGGTCGCTGCTTGTTGCAGGGAAGGAGAATTGGATATGGCTTTCAATCTTTTCTGGGGAG
Organism: Liriodendron chinense; assembly: GCA_003013855.2. Classification (NCBI taxonomy): domain Eukaryota; kingdom Viridiplantae; phylum Streptophyta; class Magnoliopsida; order Magnoliales; family Magnoliaceae; genus Liriodendron; species Liriodendron chinense. Next base: position 2,085,535 of record PVNU02000637.1, on the reverse strand, counting down.
ATCCTGCTGTAAATGATACAGTTTCTTGGAACACGCTGATTTCAGGTTGTGCTCAGAATAGTTACGGAGAGGCAGCACTAGAATTGTTTGTTCAAATGAGCAAGAACAGAATCAGACCAAATGAGCACACGTTTGCTAGCGTTTTGAGCGCTTGCTCGAGTTTGAAGAGCCTAAAGCATGGGAAGGAAGTTCATGCTTGTGTTTTGAAGAACGGGTTGAGCTCAAATCAGTTCATAAGCAGCGGCATTGTTGATGTCTACTGTAAATGTGATTATTTACGGTATGCGGTGTCTGTTCATGATGTAGCCCCAATGGAAAATGCCTTCTCGACTGCTTCGATGATTGTGGCACATTCCTCTCGAGGGGAAATGGTGGAAGCGCGGAGGCTTTTTGATTCATTGGGTGAAAAGAATTTCGTTGTATGGACGGCTTTGTTTTCTGGGTATGTCAGACATGGACAGTGTGATGCTGTTTATGATCTTCTCAGAGAGTTTGGAAGGACAGAAACAGGGGCGCCAGACCCGCTGATCCTTGTCCATGCACTTGGGGCTTGTTCAAAACAAGCTGCACTGAATCATGGGAAGGAAATCCATGCTTATGTGGTGAGGACGGGGATGGAGACGGAAGAGAAATTGGTTAGTGCTATGGTCGACATGTATGCGAAATGCGGCGAGATCAAGTATTCAGAAGAGATTTTCCAATGCACAAGTGGAAGAGATCGGGTCCTCTACAATGCGATGATGGCCGGGTTCGCACACCACGGACGTGAGAAGGAAGCGATCCGGCTATACAAGGACATGGTAGAGAGGGATATCAGGCCTGATGCAGTAACCTTCATTGCCCTTCTATCTGCTTGCCGACACGCTGGATTAGTGAAAGCAGGGGAGATATACTTCGATTCTATGACCAAAGATCATGGAATCACTCCAGAAATAGATCATTACTCCTGCATGGTTGATCTTTTAGGACGGGCAGGCCACTTGGACAAGGCACTGTCACTGATCAGGAGGATGGCAGTTGAACCGGATGCTATAATCTGGGGTACTTTTCTAAATGCTTGTAGAATGAACGGGAATGTAGATTTGGCAAGAGAAGCAGAGGAGAGACTGTTGAGGATAGAAGCAGGTAATGGGGCCCGCTATGTGCAGTTGGCGAACCTTTATGCTGCACAGGGGGAGTGGAGTGAGATGGGGCGAATAAGGAGGAAAATGAGAGAGGGAGAAGTGAAAAAGATTGCTGGTTGTAGTTGGATTTGTGTGGAAAATGAAGTGAATACATTCACTTCTAGCGATAGATCTCATTCAGAAGCTGAGGTTATTTATGCAATATTAGCAAGTTTGAGTGCAGAAATGAGGGAGGGAGACATGACTCCAAGATAGGAAGCTCTTTTATTTTATATAAAGAACAGAAATACACCAACTGATCTCAATATCTATCGAGCACTGTGCATGCGACAATGGGGACCAACTATCATGATCTCCCACCGGCCATTGTCACGTGCACATACACGTTCAAAAATAAGATTCCAGACAATATCTCAGAAGTGGGTCGGAAACGGAATCTCATCTTGAATGTGCATTGGGATTCACTCTCGCCATCAATGGATGTTCAGATATTTTTGCATAAGAGAACCCTTTTGAGGAAATTTTCTGTAACCCCTGTTCAAATGCAGACGTGAAGAAACAATCTGATCTAGTTTTCTTTACTTGTTTTCTCTGCTTTGCTTCCAGCCCAGAGACCAGACCAGTCATGACCTATGCAACTATGCTTGTGAATTCTATTTCTGTCAGTCAACCTCCAACACTACCTTGAAGCAGTTTCCGTATGGTTTTATACATGAAGAAAAAAGCTCTGACCTTCTGTCTCCTAAGGTTATTCTCAACTCCCACCACAAGAAGCTGCAAAAAAATTAAGGTTACCCTTATGACAGAAGCTAGGTTTGCCGTATCTACCAGGCAATGGCTTCTATTGCTTTGGAGCTAGCTTGATCAGAATAAAGGTTTCATCTAAAGGTTGATCTCTGCCCTTCATTTACTGTCTGTGATGATACAAATGTCACACAAGTATATGAGAAGGTAGATTGAGGAAGATCAGATTGCAGACGCATCAGCAAAGTGCGAATGAAAAGATAGGTTTCCAACCAATCACTACAAACCAGGCCTGATTATTGTTAATGAACGGTTTGTTGAAGTCACTTGATATACATTGATACGCCATCCTCTAATAGTTCGAGCTTTTAGAGAAAGTGGTGATTTGACATGGTATTGGGCAAGGGTGGAGGGAACCCAGGTGGAGGGATAATCACAACTCATACCATAAACAGCCCCCCATGGGAGAATATATTACCGGTGGCATATTTGCTACTTCCGGGATTTGAACACATGACCTTTCGCTTTGATACCATTGTCAAACAACCACTTGCTCTAAAAGCTCAAACTGTTAGAGGATGGCGTATCAATGTATATCAAGGGACTTCAACACGGTTTGGGGAACAAGTAGTTTTTGTGGATCTGCAATGCAGTTCTTTTGTCATCTATGTTCTCTATCCTCCATCTTGTTTGTAATTGTATCTGTGCCTTCCGTATAATTCCAGTTTAGAATGAAGTTTATTTGTTTCTATAAGATAAAATCAGAAAGCTTATTCTTCGTGTATATGTACAAGCCAGTAGCTAACCTATATTTATTTGAACTGAGACTGCTACAACTTTACCACTCTGAGATAACCCATAAAAGCAAAGAATACATCCTAGGGCACCATTGAAGGAACCACCAAATCCCATCGGGTCCCAGCTCACTATGATTACTCTAGCAGTCCATCCAGTCCTAGCATTGTTTAAGAAGTTGCCGAACCCCATCTTGGTCCAAGCTTAACTGTGATTAGGGTCCGTTTGGTTGGCATCTGGAAACCTGTTTCCAGCTTAAAATCTGGATTCCAGCGGAATCCAATTTTAACTGGTGTGTTTGGCGGCAAATTCCAGCCAAACAGGATTCCACTTGGAAACCTAAATCGGCTGAAATCGGGATTAGTAGAAACAGTGTAGGGGGCCGTTTCTACGGAAGGGAAAAGAGGCAGAAGTGAGCGTCATTAGGGTGGTGCCCACCTCGTTGTATGCATTGTACATCTATGATATATGTGTTTTATATCCATGCGGTCCAACTGTTTTGAGAGCCCAATTAAGGGCATTAGACCAAAAATGAGGCAGATCTAAATCTCAAGTGGATCACACCAACGGAAAACAGTGTTGATTGAATGTCCACCATTAAAAACTTTCTAGGGCCCACTATAATGTTTATTTGTCATCCAACCCGGTCATCTGTCTTGCGGGACTACAATAGGCCATGGGTCAAGTTCTCAGCTGGATCTGGAGCCCAAGTGGGCCATGCTGCAAGCGCTGGTTGGATTACACAGTTTTCAACCAAACAGCAAGTTCCAGATGGAATCTAGTTTCCAATCCAGTTTCTGCAATTTTAGATTCCAACACTGGAATCTGGGTTTTCTCTAAAATCTGGATTCTGCAACCAAACAGGCCCTTACTCTCATGGCACATCATGCTGGAGGAGGAGATGCCAAGGGGTTGTTTGGGTGCATGCAAAATTGTGTCCAACAAAGGCTGTCTAGGCTGTGCAGTCTTGAATAAGCTAAGTCATGCTATATTGAATAAATCATTTAGGTTATATCGTCTTGGAATAGCTGCTCTATTTTACATTTGTCAAACACGGCAGTAAAGATGGAATGTAACACATATGAGGAGCTTAAAATGATTGATGGCACATGTAACATTTATGATGCATATGCACATTGACACATGTGACACGTGAAGTACTTGAATATGGATGCTCGCACATAAAGCACGTATGATGAAACATTGTGTTCTTACATACACCAAACTAGAGATAAGATTTCCTCACATATTTATCCCACCCTTTTTGCAAACGCATACAACCTTTGCTAACGGTAAAATTTTGGGTACAATTGTCTTTATTTTCCTCTATTTTTGTGCATAGATAGGTTTGACAGACCATATAGATGTTGCTACCCTCACAGCTTGTGTAGAACACAACCGTACTTGCAGAACACCACTGTGGGTCAGACATCCCTTTTTAAGGGGTGAAAAATTGACCCAGATTACCAGGTTTAACCACCCTGAGATCACAAGGAATCTTCTGTTTCAAAATGTTAGCAAGTAAAAACATCAAGGGAAACAGGAGCAGAAGCATGAGTCTTAAGTGTAATTTAAAATGGGCGATGGATCTTGTTAGAAGGTTCTTCCAATCTGGTCTGTCACCCCCAAAAAATGCTGGAACTGAGATCCTGCCCTGGCTCCTACCATGAAGTGAAGAAAGCTGACAGACTCAACAGCCACCAAGACTCCTAGCATGAAGTGAAGAAAGCCCACAGCCAGCAAGACTGACTATAGTCACCAAAGATCATATCTCAATCATAAACAAAGGCAAAACTACCTAGCGAATACTGCAGGGAGAAAAAAGAAAGAAAGGAAATTTACCACCTGCTACGAGGAGGAAGAACTACAAGAGGAACAACATGATCCTCAACTTACACAAAGATTGAACTGAAGGACTGTTAGTGTCTCTCTTTTGGCTGAAAAACACAGAATTTCAATACAGAGGAGAAATTTCACAGAAGGGAAGAAAATCCCATTACAAGCACTAAGCAATGGGCTCCTTCCTTGGCAAGGGTGTGCTATTCCGAATCCTAGTGATAAAGGAAAACAAGGCATTTAATCTCAATGAGACATCCCTAATCAAATTGAAGACAGCCAAGAATCAGGGACTCCTCCTCAGACATGGCCAAAAGGAGGACATTGTTAGAGCATCTCTCGATAGTAACAGGGCCAGAAAGGTGATACAGAAGCACTTCGGGATGAATTTGAGTAGACTTATCACCATCATCATCACCGTAGCCTTGTCCCAGCTATTTAGGCTTGAGGAACGGAACTCCAATGAGATGACAAAAAACACCAATAGCTCAGTGAAACCTATCAAGCAAAACCCAGCAACTCGAGATAAATACAGCTAAAAAAACTAGCCCTATGATTTACCGGCATATGTTACATATATCAAACAAGTGTCAAATAACCACTTTCTCTAAAAGCTCGAGCTGTCAAAGGGATGGCGTATCAATGTATATCAAGGACTCTAACACTCACCCGCACGTGCAAGGTAGAACTCCGCACGGGAACATACTAGGCAAGGGGGGAGGGACACAACTCACACCCAGGTGGAGGAACACTCACAACTCACACCATAAACGCCCCCCGTGGGAGAATATATTCCGGTGGCATATTTGCTAATTCTGGGATTTGAACACTTAACCTTCCGCCTTGATACCATGCCAAATCACCACTTTCTCTAAAAGCTTGAGCTGTTATAGGGACGGCTTATCAATGTATATCAAGGGACTCTAACAAAAAGTTTATACTTGGAGCAATATTCACCCATTTGAAATTAGCATTCTTTTTTTTATTGGCACTGATGAATTCATTAAAGGAAGATAAGATGGTTTTCAACAACGAAAGTTTCAAGCATTGTGAATGAAATAGAGGTCGAAAACAGTCAAGGTTTGTCTTAAAACTGATACGTTAATGGACCACACCGTGGATTAGTCTGCTTTGCTGAATACAATTGTCTACAAGTTTGATTATGTTAAGGGGTTCGGATGCAAAGGAGCATGATCAAACAACCTGCAAAGGTACGTGCTGGCCACCCAACTCCCCTAGCCATCAAATAAGAAAAAAGATCAGAATGAAAAAGATGCAGTGGTTGATCAAAGAGTGACTACTAAGGAAAGATACCCAAAACTAACTGATATGCAAGGCAGTGGAAGTCTTGTTCAAAACCAGATTTCTTCAAATTTTGCTATAATCGTATATTCTAACATAACTCAAGTTACAGATACGGCGAGATCATCAGATCCAACATGCACTGAACAAATCGCCCAAGGATCAAAATTTGAAAAATCTAGTTCTTATATAAAAAGCACATACAATTTGTGACCGATTAGCAGGTCAATTGATGGTATCCTCTACGCCCTTACCATTCGGATATAAAGGATCTCTTCTTTTGCCAAAACCGGTCATATCTAGATTCTGCCCTCTATATGTCAATTCCGTCGCTGCTCTGTAAGTGGGATCGGCAGAAGTTGGCCTAAATGAAGTGGCTGCTCCACCAGGATAGCGAGAGGGGGAGACGTACCTTCTAGACGGACCTCTAAGGGCAGCACCTCTCAAATCCATAAGATCAGCAGCTGCAGCCCTCGAAGGATCCGTAAAATTTCTGTCACCCGAGCCAGATCCTAATGACACCCCTGTTGTCATTGAAGTGGCGCTAAAAGGATCATCTGGACCCCATGGTGTAAGCGGTTCTCTTTTCTTGCCCAAGAACTGCCACGCTCCAATCAGAATCACAATGGAAAGCACGACAGGACTGCTCCATAGCACAGTGTTGAACTCTGCTTTGAAGACTGGAAGATTCGAACGGTAGATTCCTACATACCCACTTCCTAGGCCAAGAACAATGAGCTTCTCGCGGTCACTGGAGACTAAAGGTTTTCTACTAGCAGGGCTTTCAAGCATCCCAAGTGAATTCAGGAACGACGATTTGATTTCATCAAGAGTCGCAAAGAAAAGAGGCCGTGGCCCACCGACCCTAATGTAGTTCGGAGAAGAAACATTGAATACGAAGACCTTCTCCCGGCTGACAACAAGCAAATAGCTTTTAATTGCCTGAACTGCAAGGGGCCCATCCATGTCGGTTTTTCTCTTAGCTCGAACCATGCATTTGAAATTCACTATATCACCTAGAAGCACCACATGAATCAGATCACCCTTGGATGTAATCCCGTAAGCCTTTGACCTCTCTGATGCATCGAATACGTAATTTGTCACAACAGACCCATTCAACCCTTCACATTCAACTTCCCTAATCTTCATGGTCCGCAAATCCAACGACCCTGCACCTTTCTCTGTCAAGAACAAAAGCCTCTGCTTCAAGAACACAAGTGGCCGGCTTGGTGACACAGCTGTGCCATAATGTGTGCCATTCTCAAGAAAAATTTTAATCTTCCCATCAACATCAGAACATGTAATGTACCTCATCCGTCCCACTAAATGTGTTTCCAGAATCAGCACGGACAAATTCTCTCCCCCTTTCTCTGGCAAAATGAGAGCGCGGTAATTCCCCATTGAAAGTGAATGCCAATCCTCGCTGTTCGCCGCCTCCCAAACCCGATGAACCAAGACTGCCCCGTCCCGATGTCCAGTCACCAGAAAACTCTCATTCTTCCAAAGGGACATATAAGAGAGCATGGACGTGACAGGTGAATCCGAGAGCGTGTTGAACTCAACCAAGACGTCCCCATTCGACAGGAAGATATAGACCCGCCCGCGCTCGTCACCGACCGCCACGTACTTGCTGAAACCTTCATAGTCCTCGTACGGCAACACAGTTGAGCATGTGGCCTCGAATTCGAGCTTCACCGCAGATAAAAACTGGAATCTTTCCGACCACGAGGGCTTGTATTTCGTGACTGTAATCCCCCGCTTCCGCTTCTCTCCTTCCGGAGACCTCACTTCAAAACCCCTATCGCCACCATCGCGGACCGTATCAGAAAATCTTCGGCTGTAATCACTCCCACCAACGGCATCCGGCACGGAGCTCTCATGCTCCTTTCTGGAAGACCCGAGGTCGCGGAAACCGGAGACGGACGATTCGAGTCTGGAAACCGCTTCGGTGAGGTTTTTCACAAGATCTTCAAGCTTTTGCAGCTGAACTTCTTGGCGATCGGCGATATTCAAAGGACCGTTGTCGTTCTCGTTTTCGAGCACGATTTTGTCATCAGATGGAGTTGAAGGATCGCAATCGTTTTCGATTGCGTTCTCGAGGACGTGTTTGGATGCAGCAGAAAAGGCAATCGAGAAGCTGAAACGAGATGAGATGAAGAGAAATAGAAAGAGAGAGATCTTGCCTTTTTGTAAGAGAGCCATTTGAAGGAGAGAGAGAGAGAGGGGGGGGGGGGGGGGGGGGGGGGAGAGGAAGATCCGAAGCTCTTCTCAGATTCCTTCCATGGCCGCCTCTCGATCGATCTGGATTCCGAAATAGGGTATTTTTGGTATTTGGGAGGAGATTTTGGGGACTGAAATGAAGAAAAAGCGCTGGGAAATTTTAGATTTTTTCTTTAGACCGGAAAAGAGAAGAGTAGGGAAAAGAGCGGTCTAAGACAACGTTTTTGAGGAGATTTTATTATAAGGTGGGTTAGCTGTCTGAACAATGGCATTTTCGTTGTTTTGAGAAAGGATAAGGGTGTTTTCCCTAAAAGTCAAGACTGCGTACTCTGGGTGAGTACGGTGAATGCCTCATCTCTGAAGAGGACGCGGCGGTGAGGTTTTTCTCATACGGAAGCCACTTCGCTGATGTATGGGTTTTATCCCCTCCGTCCAAACAGGAGATATGTGGGGTCCACATGGGTTTTATCCACACCGTCCATCCATTTTTTCATGTCATGTTAGAGTATTAACACAAAAATGATGCATATTTAAGGCTCAAGTAGACTACACCTCAGGAAGCAGCAGTTATAATAACACTCACAGTTAAAACCTTCCTAGGAGCTAGCATGATGTTTATTTGCCATCCAACCTATTGATAATGCCATATAGACCTGGATGAAGTGAAAACACAAATATCAGCTTGATCCTAAACTTATTCGTCTCCCAAGAATTTATTTTTAATGGTTAGCGTACAATCCCTACTGTGTGGTCCACTTGAGCCTTGGATCTGCCTCCTTTTTCTGTTATTACCTAAAACTAATCTGGAAAAATCGATGGACGGAGTGGATAAAACTCAAACATCAAGGTGGACTCCACATAGCCCTACCTGGACGGATTATTATCCAGGTGGGGGCAGGACGCAATCCGCTTCCGTTTTCCGGACCGGAAAAGTTTTTAACGGTCCATCGCCACTATTACCTGCGGTGCTGTACACCTGAAATTTGGATTTGCTGCCATTTTAGGATATTTTTAGGCTAATATCCTTAAAATGATCTAACCAAACAGATGTACAGCGTGGATATAAGACACATACATCCTAGTGGGCCCCACAATGGGTGGATCTCTGATTGTGGGGCCCACCTTTATGCATGTGTCTTATAGCCATGTCATCCATCCGATTTGTGGATCATTTTCAGGTACGTACCCAGAAAATGCAGCATATCCAAATCCGAAGTAGCCAAGACAACAGGAAAAGGATGTTAAAAACTTCTTTGCGGCCACTGGAATGTTTTTGTAGCCATCGACATGTTGATAAGGTCACCAAGGCCTGAATGAAAGGACCACACGAAATATAAGCTTGGTCCAAAACTTTTATGGCCCTGAGAAGTTTTTCATGACCAAATCACCACTATTTCTGTAGTGTGGTCTACCTGAGACTTGATCCGTTGTACTTTTGAGCTTTTATGCTGAAATAATGGGGCGAAATGGATAGATGGGACACATACAACGCATGGATATAAGGCATACATCAATGTGAGGGATCTACCGAAGTTGTGTCCCTCGTGACAGCTGGGGAGGTGCTTTTTGAGTGACACAGGACTGGAGAAGCCTCCACGTGGCACCATTTTATTAGCCTGCATATACCTGTTAGAGAAAGCTTGCCAACTTTCTAAAGTTTATGAGGTTGAGTGCAAATTTGATCTCTCGACAAGCATCTGCAGGCCAATAACATAGTGCCACGTCAGACCTTACTGAGTTTAATATTACTCCAGAAACAATTAATCTGTACCTAGAGTTAGGTGTTACCTGAGAAAGACTTCATCCATTCCCAAATACACCACATGGTTTGGGGTCCACCATCTTCTATATCTAAAATCTACTCCATACTTGAAATGAGAGGTTTTTTGGATTATAAATACAGAAGATAATTTTCATTAAAAACTTCGCATGTAGGTATAGAGCATAAGTTCAATTAAAAACTCACATGGGAGAGAATAATGGGGAAAACATAAAACTTTTATGCTCCCAGAATGGCTATGTCCACACACCGCCTCGATCTATGGCTCAACTCCTAGACTAAGTGAAGATAGCCTAGTTTCAAACACTGAGGTCTTGGTATGGATTCCCAAAGTGAGGGTGGCTAACATCGTAGCGTGACTAGCAGGGTAGGTGGGTGTACTAACAGTGGGGTGTGTGTACTAAACCATGAAAAAAACGGCTATGTTACACATGATGTGGCCAACTTGAGTTTTGTATCCAGTGGGCAAATCCAACGAACACAATATAAAATCTCTTAAAACCTCTGAGTTCACATGGTGTCGTCTGCCTAGCTTATAGCCTATTTGATTTCCACATTACAACAGTAAAAACTTCGTAAGATATCCATCATTACTTGCACCTATATTATAGCTCTCGGCTGCAGGTTTGGTATTGACAACTTGAAGAAGATATTTGGGTTAGAAAAACTTTGGGGTTCACCATCGTGTATAGGTCATATGCATGCCATTTATTTGCTCTACCAGTTCACTTTAGAGCATGAGCCCATAAATAAGGCAGATCTAAAGCTCAAGTGAACCACACCATATAAAACCGTGGGAATTGAATGCCCAGCGTTGATAACTGCTCCGAGGCCATAGAAATTTTAAGATCAAGCTGATTTTAATGTTTTTCTTTTATCCATATTTGTATGATATTATGAATAGGTTGGATGACAAACAAGCATCAGTGTGGGTCCTAGTAAGGTATTAACTTTCAATGGTTGAGGTCTGTTACGGCCATTTCATGTAGTGAGGTCCATTTGAGAAGTGGATTTGTCTCATTTTTGGATGCATGCCCTAAAACGAGCTTGTGGAGTGAATGAATGGTATGGATATAACATATTCATCATGGTGGACCCCACAAATTCTGTGCACATGGAAACACATGCAATTCAATTAAAATTTATACTATTTTGCATGTAGTAATTTCTCCAGAACCCAAACGACTGTAAACTATGATAATGACTCATTCATGAGCATCTACAAGTAAATATGAAAACCAAGCAGGCCCTTAGTAAGTCACACGTGATTAATGGGATTGGTGAAAAATACACAACGGATTGTGTGGTGAGGAGCTCATGATGCTCCCTGAGACCACCGTGATGTATGTGTTTTATCCACACTGTCCATATTCTAGGGCATGAGTCCAAAATTGAAGGATATCCAAATTCAAGGGGACCACTACCACAGAAAATAGTGGGAATTGAATGCTTACAATTGAAAACTTATCAGGGCCATGGAAGTTAGCTGATATTTGAGTTTTCTTTTCATCCAGGCCCTGTGTGACTTTCTGAATAGTTTGGATGACAAATAAACATCATTGCGGGCCCTAAGAAGGTTTCAAATAATGCCATTGTTATCCCCACTACTTTCTATGGTGTAGCCTACTTGTGCTTTGGATATGGTTAAATTTAGGGCTCATGCCCTAAAATGAGGTGGAAAAATAGAAGGACAACGTGGATAAAACATATGCATCTCAGTGGCTCCCAATAGTATCCACACCAAGCTACCATGCTCCTCATACATAGTCAACACCTGAAAGATGCATACTAGGGTGGCCTCACAAATAAACATATGGTTGGCATGTCATCCCCATTGTCTCATGTGTTATGGCCCATTTGAGTTTGTATTATTATTATTATTATTATTTTTGTCCTTATTTTTAAATCTTAGGGCCTATAACATCGAAGATAGAACCTAAGAGGGAGAGTAGATTTTACACACACAAAATGGTAGCCCCACATTCTGGATTTTTATGCGATAGGTGATGCAGAGGATACAATTTTGAGTAGGGTGGAGCATACACATGCCTGCGCGTATCTATCATCTAGGACTATAACCAGTTTTAGGTATCACAATAAACACAAACCATGTTGGAAATATAAAATCCACTCTGTCCATTAGGTCAGAAATCTTATTTTCATTGATGAAAGCTCCTATTGGCCAAACAAATGGCAACCACGTAAAATTTCTCCTGGGACATCTAAGGTCATGTGGTGTGGCTAGCCGAAATTTTAGATCAAGCTTATTTTTTAATATGATTGTTCGCTATTCAATCAAATATGAGGCCGCATGTGTTAATGAAGGCATGTATTCAATCAAACGTGTGCGATTAGGATAGTGTAGGTGTGCCAGATTTGTACTTGATTTGAGTTGACTGAATGCTTTTTGACACTAGTCGCCGAGTTAGATTGACTAAGACCACATCTATGATGAGTGATTGGCTACTTAGCTATCAATTATTGTAACGATCAAGCGATTTAGAAGGGAATGGTTAGTCCTTTTGAATGAAAACTTTTCGCTTTGTGCTAAGGATTCTTTCAGCGTGATTACCACCATAGTTCAACAATATAAAAAGAAGATAAAAGCCAAAACTATTTTACTAATAAATTTTTTTTACAATATTGACACTTCCGATCAACTTAAGGGATGACAATCCGTTAGTTGCCCAATCACGGACTAAGATTCATAGTAGGGCAGTCGTAGTATGTGGGATGGTCATGTGTTTGTTGTTTGATCGGAAACTAGGCTTCGTGGCGATACAACTGATGAATGGTAGATCTTTGATAATATGTTCATCGTTTGATCAAAATTGGACTTCGTGGTGAGATGGTCGGTGAGGTGATAGACTGTTCATGGTCTTGGAAGGAACCAAACACATGGCGAGACGGTCAGTGATTTGACTACCTGCTCGTCGTCTAGTGTGGATCAAACTTCGTAGCGAGATGGCTAACGGAATTACTTAGCACGGAGCAAGAAAGCCCCACAACATTCCATTTGAAATTGAGCAATCTTCATTATGATCTAGTGGGATGTCGTGGATAAATGGTGGAGAGATAGACTAAGGCTAAAAACTAAGGCCCATGTTATGAGTAGCGATGAGAGGCTAAAACTAAAATAAACAAAAAGATAAGTGTCCATGGTGGACGAATAGATAAAGCAGTATAGAATTGAGTTTGGTGATGTTGGTATTTGTTAATTTGTCACTTAAGCTCTTTGTGAAGTGTTGTTTATATAAGCTTTGGATGATTATTGTATAAATCTCATTGATTAATCTCGACTTGAACGTAGTTTATTGTGTATGACTGCATGTACAAGAGAAAGACTCTTGCTTATTCAAATTGTATGTAGGTTGGAGTCCTCACGCACTTGACTCACACATAAGAAAGTTGGTAGAGTCCTCACATTACGTGACTTTGGCATATAAGAGGATTGCTTTTGGTAGGGGAAGCAGATTGCGTCCTACCTTTACCCATCTCTTCCCAAGAATGGGCAGATCTATGTTGCGGCCCACCATGATGTATTTGTTTATTCATGTCGTCCATCCCTTTTCTCAAATCATTTTAAGGGTATGAGCTAAAAAAATGAGGTAATGTAACGTTCAAGTGGACCACACCACATATGACTCTTGCATTTTAATGCTTTGTGCAACCTGAGCTTACTATTTGGTGTGGTCCACTTAAGCATTGGATCTGCCTCACTTTTGGGTTCATACCTTAAAATGATACGAGAAAAGGGATGGATGACGTGGATAAATCGATACATTATGGTGGGCCTCGACACTAGAGATGGATGGAGGTAGGACGCAATCCACTTTAGTAGGATTAATATTTAATTTTGATAGATATTTGCTTTTATGAGATCTCGGCATTTAATGTTTACAAAGAAACATATTTTAATGAGACTTTTGCTTTGCTAAGAATTTCTTTCGACATAACTATAGTATTTAATGTTCTTGTTTATGTGCATATCTAACTCTTTTTTAAGTTTATTTAGACCACTTATGACATGTCTCCCACAATATAGCTGTTTTTTTTTTTTTTTTGTTAGCACACACCAAATTGTTAGTACACTCACCCCTTATTAGTCACATCACAATGGTAGCCACCCCCACTATGAGAATCGATGCCAAGACCATAATGCCGAGACCAGGCTATCCTCACTCAATCTAGCTACCACATGAGCTATAAATCAGAGTGTTACCACATGGAGGCTCATGAACTGTTTGATCTGGTTGTAATCTGCCGGTTGTAAATACTTGATTGATGAGTTTAATGAGAGATACACACAATGGTGCCCCCACACACACAAACCTATTGTTGCTGTGGTGTGGCCCGCCTAACCTGTGGATCTTGATTATTTTTTGTCTCAGGGTGTAGAATCAAGGATAGATGATGAATGGAGTGGATTTTACATATATAACGCGGTGGGCCCACATATATGCGGGTATATACGCATCAATCTGGTCCCTTGTGGATGCGGCGTGTACAGAGATTGATGATCGGATGATCCTAATCGTTAACTTGGTTGATTGGTTTTTGGTTGTTGTTTTTCTTTATATATATATATATATATATATATATATATATATATATATATATATATATATATATATATATAGTATTGTTTTTTTGTTCAAACTATCCATTCGACAGCCGCCCAGCAGGAAGTAGGGTCTTCTGGTAGGTTCATGCCCCATTGGCAGTGGACCCTGCGATTTGCACAATTGTATTGACGGTCATAATCTGTGAATGTGCATATATGGCTATGATCCTCCTATTCCTATTTTACAGAGAGAGGCTTTGATTCTCTGACAGAGTAGGATTGTTGATACACATGCATTTAGAGATTATATGGGCAGAATATAATTAAATCCAATTAAACGGTTCAAGCCATTAGCTCTTGTTTTTCATGGACGCTAAATGAAAAGTATATATATTTTTTTTTTCTACAGATAGGTAATTAGTGGTCATCCAATGGAGGGACAAAATGAGAAATAGTCGATGGTCTGAATTCAATAAACAAATTTAATTAGCAGAGCTTAAAATCGCTACATTTATCTAATTTTTAGCTATCCGTGATATGTCCTGTAATCTGGACCATTTATCTTGAGTTTGTGTAAGCCAATTATAAAATTTTTAAGTGCCTGCGTATCAACCATCATACTTCTCCAGAGTATCAAATACTCGGCCTTTTCATAATGTCCGGATTTGTAAAGGAGTTTTAGGAGTTTAATAAAGACAACTTTTTTACGAGAATGGGCTGACCGCAGGCCCCGATTCCGTGCAGGTATTTCCGTAATTTCTAGTAAATGTCAGGGGTTTTTGAGATTTCGATAATGGATCGTGTAGACTGGGGTTTGCTACTTTTGAGTCCCTGGTGGGTTGATTCTGACGGAAACTTCAAGGTATGGTCGTGTCCTGCGTGACTACACTGACTCATGTGGGGGCGTGATTATTAGCTGACGTGGATGGATGATTTCGAATTGATTAGATCCAGACCGTCGATCAGGTGTGTCAGTCTGTGTTAGTGTTGAATCCCGAAAATCAGACTTATTCAACACTCATGTGTGCTGCACCACGGGAAACTACTGAAACGGTAAGTCCACCATTAAAATCGTCCAAATCGTGTGTACGTCCTACCTTTGTGTTTATAAGCCATCCAGTCCACTCATATGATGCATCAGATGAGGATGAACTAATCAATCGAAAATCAGGATATTTCAGAACTGTTGTGGACCACACCACGTTAATTCATTTCTAGGCATGATTTTTACTGTTCCCCCATCTTTTGGGTCCTAATAACTTTTGTACTGCACTGTTTTTAGAACCGTTGAACCAATGGACAGAGTGGATCTGATGTACAATCTCCCCACGCGGTGCTCGGTTGGTCATAGGCACGCCCCTCCGCATGACTACCCGAAGTCAAGCTAGTGCGGTCGTTTTACAAAGTCCACCCCCTCCGCAGCTCCTTACGTACTAGGGCTGAAAGTTGGGCGGGTTCAACCCGATCCGACCCGTGACCGACCCGACATTGGGTTGGGCTTGGGCAAGAAATGTCGAACCCGATCTCGAGCTTGGGCTATGCAACCACCAACCCGATAAAGCTTGGGTCGGGCTTGGGTTGAGGTCTTGGGTCACCCTGACCCAACCCGAACCTGATCCATATACAAGTTACTTATAATTTTATTATACTTAAGTAAACTTATTGGTTTATATTACTTTAGTAAGTAAACTTATAACGTTTGAAATTTGATATACTTTTAGTATTAAGGGAGTAATTATCCTAGCTAATTTGTTTGGAAAAAAGTGAAGTTCTTCATAATAAATAATTACATACATAAAGTCACGAAAAATAAGACGTGTATTGAAATATAATAGGCTAATGTAATAACGAAGATGTTAGCATTCATCAACCCGACCAACCCGATCAACCCGACTGAGCCCGCTTGGGTTGGGCTTGGGTTGAGAATTCCCAACCCGAGATTGGGTTGGGTTGGGTTGGGTTAGGGTTGAGGTATAGGAACCTTGGGTTAGGTTAGGGTTGAGCACCAACCCGACCCAACCCGCCCGACTTTCAGCCCTATTACGTACGGGGTTGTTGACGGGTATCCAGACCTGCTGACACCCGAGTGCAGTAATCGGGTTTTATTATTGATTTCGTCGGATATGAACGAAACAATTCCGATTCAATTACAAATTGGGTCAAATTGCGCGTTGAACGTACGTGTCCTTGGAATACTCAGATGTAGACCAGCAACTACTGTACTCAGCCAGCAAAACACCCAGGCTCTGTGCGACCTTCCATATTATTAGTGTGAAATCGAATCCTTCCATCAGGTTTGCCGTTTCATTTTCACCATGCAGACCAAAAATCAGCCTGATTTACGACTCATGTGGGCCACCCCATCAGGAACAATGTAAAATAACGTCTAAAACCACTTAGTTCAGGCTCTGTGGCCCTTCTGAGTTATTTATTTTTATCTCTCTGTTCATCCTCGTGTGGCGCACCTGATTGCATGGAATGTGCAACGTGGCAGGCTCCACAAACAAACCTATGGTTGGCGGCCCCTCTCCTTGGGGTGTTGCCGTCCTCAGTTGCAGATATGAGGGCGTGAGATCGAGGCGTACACGGCACATCTTATACAGGGAGGGGATGGCACACTGACAACATGGTGGACCCAGGGAAATTAGATGTTTTGCTGCTGAAACAAGTGCCACGAAGGATTCTGGTACCTTGGAAAGTTTTCCTTATGAGCCCCTTCTACATGAGAACAGAAATGAACCAATCCAAGGCTCAAGTGGGCAAAAAACGTGAGGATTGAACGTCCACAGTTTAAATGTTTGTGGAGCCACATGAGTTTCGAATCAGGATAATATTTGTGTTTACAGTTCATCCCAGTAGTAGTGATGTTATGAACGGTATGGATGTCATATAAACATCACTGTGGACACCATGGAGCTTTCAACGGTAGTAATTTAGCTACCCACCTTTTCCTTTAGTGAGGCCCACTTAAGTCTTGGAACCGGTTCATTTTTGTTCTCATGTTCTAAAATGAGCTCCCAAAACGGATGAACGTGGTGGATTTAGCAAAAGGCATTACTGTAGGCCCCTCCTTGGTTCTTCCTGCGCAAGGCTTTGGCAGGAAATCCACGCCCTCCTTTTCCTCTCTCACTCCATTTCTTGTCATTCGGACGGCATGTTGGACACATGGATTTGATCGGAAAGCTATTGCATGCTTCCAAAAGTGACTGAGTCATTGTCCAAAAATCACAATGTTTAAAGGATGCTACTAGTTTATTTAGCATGTGAAATGAACTAATTTTCTGTTTTTATCGTTGTCGAGGGTTACACTGACTTCTTTTGGTGTAAATAAAATATATATATATATATATATATTATATATATATATATATATATATATATATATATACTCAGTGAGAGTTCAGGTTGGCCAACCTGGTGTTAAACGTCAGGTGGGTAATCTAACGAAGGTTGGCCACTTCACGAACACTTTAGGTTAGGAGGATAATTCAACCGGGGTGGTGTTCCTAGGAGATCACATTTTTAGTCGGGATAGGTTAGTAATTCACTCGATGATATATCTTTTGTCACATGTAGGGAACTAATTATCGTTTTATGTTCACACCATGTGACCCAATCACCTACGTCGACTAAAAACATACTTAACAAGGAACACCACCCCGGTTGAATAATCCTCCTAACCTAAAGTGTTCGTGGATTGTCCAACCTTCGTTAGGTGACCCACCTGACGTTTAACACCAGGTTGGCCAACCTGAACTCTCACGGAGATATATATAATATATATATATATATATATATATATATATATATAATTGTTAGTTATGCAACATGCTCATCCAATTAGTTGGGCAACACACCCACATGGTTAGTCACACGATGCACCCACCCACCATGGGGTTATTGTGTCTCCTTAGCACTGGAACTTGAGACCAGCTGTTGAAATGCTTAGGAGTCTTACAGCTGGGCTAGCAGGCAAGACACCCATTTATTAAGGATTATATAGTCGAGCCCATGGGATATATGGTTTGGATCATCATGCAGACGCGCCATGCATGAGCTATACCTCCGTATGTAGTTTATCTGCTCTCTTCTATTCTTTATATTTAGCTCTGCGTACTGTAGATGATTAAGTGGCCTGAGGGGAAGCGGATTGCATGGTGACTCCAACATGGATGCAAATTAGGCAGTTAAGCCCACACCAGCTTCAGCTATGGTATGGTGATATGGTGAGATGTGATTGGTGGCGCTTCATCTAAGATGGACAAGGTCTTTTAAGGTTTTAAGCCGAGTACTTTGATAGCACGGGCCTTTTTTAAGGTTTTGGCCAAGTACGGCTTCACCAACCACATTTGGCCAAGTTACCACACCACTGTGAGGGTAGTGTGGTCCTGACTGCCTGGTCTGAGATTCTGAGTCCCCAGCACCCTTTATCCCATACGCGGATTAGCCACTAACAGGTTGAGTAGCAAATCTTGCTAATGAAGTGACATCACCATGTTCTGTGGGCCTTTGTTGTATCCACACCATCCATCCATTTGAAGAGATCATTTTATGGTATGACTCAAAGAATGAGGCAGATCCAAATCTCAAGTGGACCCCACCATAGAAAATAGTGGGGACAATAACATCCACCGTTGAAAACTTTCTAGGCCCACCAATCACGTTTATTTGAGATCCAACCTATTTATATGTTCACACAGACATGGAGGAAGGGAAAACACAAATATCAGCTTGATCGAAAAATTCTATGGCCCCTAAGAAGTTTTCAACAGTGGATGTCACTTCCCCATTGCTTTCTGTGGTGGGGCCCACTTGAGGTTTGGATCTGCCTCATTCTTTGTTTCATGCCTTAAAATGATCTCTCCCAATGAATGGACAGTTTGGATATAACACATACATCATGCTGAGGCCCACAAAACATGGTGACGTCACTTCAGTAGCTAAATACGCTGCTCAACCTGCCAGTAGCTAATCCGCATCCCTTTGTCCTTAGTGACCTGCGGGGCCCACAGTGATATATGTGTTTTATCCTTGTTGTCTATCGGTACTGCTACTTCATTTTAAAGCATCAGCTCAAAATTGCAGCATACACAAAGCTCAAGCATAAGAAACCGTGGGAGTTGAACGCGCCTACTGTTAAAAATTGTTTTTATGGCCACATAAATTTTGGATCAAGGGGATATTTGTGTTTTCCTTTTATCCAAGTCCATTGGACCTTATTAATAGATTGGATGGCAAATAAACATTATGGTGGGTCCTAAGCAGGTTTCAAGTTTCAAGAAGTCATTATTCCCGTGGTGTGAACTTAAACTTTGAATATGCTTCAATTTTGGAGCTATGCCCTACCATGAATTAGCAAAATAGATAGACAGCATGGATAAAAACACATACATCACAGTGGGTCTCACAGAGTTTGATTACCATGAATATCAGTGGTGTTGGGGTCACCACGCAATCCGCTTCTGGTCTAGATTTTGCATGACAGTAGAAAGTAGAGAAAACCATATTATGAAAAATGTAGGCCACTCTTAGAATGGTTCAGCATTATCTGCACCATTTTGAAAATGCTATTAACTTAATCTCCTCACATGTAGCATTCATGTATATCTATCCAGCCAAATTATGAGAAGATATCATGGATGGATCTCTTCAAAATCACACTGATCGCAAAATCTTAACCATCTAATTGACGGCTGCCAAAAGGACGGTCAAAAGTAAAACAGTATATGGTCTGAATTCCGAGAACCAAACATATGGTTATCATGTCTGCAGTCGAGAATTGATTTTTTTTTTTTTTTTTAAATGATGGATCATAGTTTTTGCAATTAAAAGAAGCTGACTTGGGGTAGATTTTTGCCGCCAAGAGAGACTTACTAACTAATAGAGATTATTTACCAAGGGAGTGGATTACCTACCTCTGGAGGCATGAGATTTTCATGCTTCCAATTTGTGTACCGTGCACGTCTCACGCGTATGATGATTTTTTTTTATTTTATATAATTTATTTTATCAGACCATTTTAACGATCTAATAAAGGGATGTTTCCTTGTTTAGTGGGGATCTTTCCTGATTTAACGGGAGTCGTTGCTGGTGGGTTGCAAATGAGCTTATATAGTTGTATCCAAACCTAAGAGCAGAACATAACATTCCCTTACTTTAGGGCTGTCAATGGGTCAGGTCCTACAGTATCTAAACCCGGGCTTTGAATCTAAGTTTTGAGCTGAGCTTAAGACAACTAACAACACTTACATGGTTGGGCCCACCTGATGATTGATTGGATTGCACACACACGTCTCCCTTCAACACATAAATGGTGTTATATGAGTTCCCTTGCATGCATGTGGCTTGGAAAGCCTCATTTCCTTTACTAGAATAGTCAATATATATATCAAACACATAAATGGGTCAAGTCCTATAGTTTCTATAATCTACATTTTGAGTTGGGCTTAAGACAAATAACAACACTTACATGATTTGGCCTACCTGATGATTGATTGGATTGCACACACGTGTCCCTTCAACACATAAATGGTGTTTGTATGGGCTCCCTTGCATGTGTGTGGCTTGGAAAGCCTCATTTCTTTTACTAGAATAGTCAATATATATATATATATATATATATATATATATATATATATATATATAGATATGATTTATATATATAAAAGCTAACTGGACCTGACCTGACCGTACTTTAACTGGTCCAGGTCCATCACATTGGACCCGACCTAGATCTGGCTAGACCTGACTTCTAAGTGGGTCCTTAAAGCTGAGACCCAAACAAGACCCAATTTTTTTACGGATGAAAAATATGGGACTAGACCCAATAAAACTGGGTCGGGTCCTAAGGTAGCACACTGGTCCAGGTACCCATTGACACCCCTACCTTGGTAGGTTTGGATACATGTGTGGTAATAACTGACCCCAACTCAAATGTGTATGGGTGATGAAGCCACCAATCAAGTGGGGCCTACAATGTGAATGACATGGCCCAAAATTTAGGTTGGTCCACTCATCAGGCAGGCCACACAAATACATTGAATGTGGTTCCATCGGCAATTTTAGAATCATTCATTGGGTTCATGCATGTACGGGTCTGCAGTGAGTTGACCAGCCTAATTTTTTTACCGGACAATCCACGGATTCGAGTCCACCTGATGCACGTTAGGCATCCCACTTCCCATGTGGATGGTTGCGTGTGGAGGTGCAGGTGGGCTCAGCTTAGCTCGTTTGCTCGCATGAGGGCCTCTAAGAACCGTTCTTCTTTCAGCCCCAACGTGGAAGAAGAACGGTTCAAAATTCCAGCCATCAGATCCGGTGGGCCCAACAAAGTCCAACAAATTCGTTTCCTTGTATGTTTTGGACATACCATGGGCCACAAGATGAACGCTCTAGATTTAATCATGGCTCAGCTTAGGTTGGTCACACAATTACAAAATAGACTCTTAAGGAGAAATTGACCAATGGTTCAAATTCTATGTGTATGCGTGGCCCACCTAATGATCGTACTTTCCTGATTTTAGATTCATGAAATCTATACAGTGAAGATTGCGTGAAGAGATGGTCCAATCTTACAAACGTGTGTGATTTCACGCGGAGGAGTTCACTTTCAAAGTCCACTCGACCGTTCTCATCCAGCTAAAAGTACAACAATTGCTTTTCCAATCCCATACGCTGACGGACGCGATTGCCTGAAGACCCATGTCACCAGGGATATCCCTGATGACCCGAGTCTGTGGGGTCCACTGTGATGTATGCGTTCTATCCCTACTGTCCATCCATTTTCCAGTTCATTTCTGAGCATGAGGCCAAAATGAGGCAGACCCAAATCTCAAGTGGACCACACCACAGATAACAGAGGGGATTAAATGCTTCCCGTTGAAAATTTCTTAGGGGTCAAAGAAGTTTTGCAGCAAGCTGATATTTGTGTTTTCCCTTCATCCAGGTCTATGTCATCTTATGAACAGCTTCGAAGGCAAAAAAAAACATGATGGTAGGCCTGGAAAGGTTTCAACCGTGCATGTCATTATCTCCACTGTTTCCAGTGGTGTTGTCCACCTGAGCTTTGGATCCGCCTCATTTTTGGGTGCATCCCTTAAAATGAACTGGAAAAACGGATGGACGGCATGGATAAAACACATACATAAAGGTGGTACCACGGAGTCGGGTCACGAGGTATATCCCTAGTGACCCGTCTCTAGGTAATCCGCGTCTTACACCGACACGGCACGTCTTTGAGTTGAGCAGACGTGCCTAACTCGGATATCAAGGGGTGGACACAAGTGCGACCGTTAGTTGGACCAAAAGGCGGTTCAACTCATCTGGTGGACCTCACGTGTACATTGAATGTGCATCGTTTCATTTTTTTTCTGAACAACTGATATCATCACATTCTCCTACCCTTTTCAACCTTTTTGTAGTCTTTAATGTTTATTTCCAATCGGGCCAATTAACAACCCTGTCTATAATCCAATAATCCACTGTAACCCCAAGAATCAATGGTAATTGGATGCCCCACGGAAAGCTTCTTAGAGCCTACAAAGGTTTTCATACAGGTTTATATGTTTATCTTTGAACATAGTGGGAATCATTTCATGACATTTTGGATGGCATATAAACATCACACTGGTCCCTTGAAAGGTCTCAGTGATAGCGATGGACGTTACAAATTTAGGGCTGTCAACGGCATGGATCTTGATCCGTATCCGATCCGATTTAATCGGATTCGGATCAATAATAGGGTAATCAGGTCGGATACGGATACCTAAAGATGATCCATTTAATATTCGGGTCGGATTCGGATCGACCGTGATCCGGCTCGTTAAGGACCCGATCCGATTAAAGATAGTATATAAAATAATAAAAGTAGGTTTCAATGGGCTTGAAAATCAGATTTTATATAAGGTTTCAATGGGCCGGGCGAGCCTGAAAATCATAATATTCAGATATCGGATCATATTTGGATATCGGATCATATTCGGATCGGATACGGATTTCGAAAATATCTAAACGGGTCGGGTTCGAATCATACACTTGTGATCCGAATCGAATTCGGGTCGGATATATCCTTAATCGGAACGGATACGGATCATCACTGATCCGGCCCGTATCCGACCCGTTGACAGCCGGAGTTACAATCCGCACTGAAATTTTAGACCTACCTCATTTTTAGGCTCATGTACTAGGAATAAACTGGCTAAATTGATGCACAGAGTAGATGGAACACAAACATCACGGTGGGCCTTGTAGAGCGTCAAGTCAAGGGGAATTCATGGTACCCCAGTTAGCCCTTCCTTTATTCTTGTCTTTGTCATTTCTCATCGCACATGACAAATACGTATGAGATAGACACTTCATTTGGTATTTCCAGCTAGTGGACTCTGGTGGAATAGTTCACGTATGGATGATCCTGGCGTGGTTCGGATCGTCATGCACATGTGCCACGTGTATGCACACCATCTGGAGGCAGAGGCAGTGGATCCATCTATAAATGGTCCACACTCAAGTAGTATAACAACGACAGAGGTCCGATTCACAGGCTCTTCCAATCTAGGATTTTTGGTGCATTGAACATCCACTGTGGGATCCACCGCATCAGCCGCTTGTACCACTGAACAATGGGGCCGACTTGTACAAACAAAATAAAAAATAAAAAAATCGAGAGCACTGTACAGATTCTCACGTGAGTTTTTAGAATATTTCAGTCGTCCATTTTCGTGTATTTTGGAACCTTACACGTTCAGCGTAAACACGTGACTCACCTAGTGGTTTGACCGTCCTGATTTCTGGTCGGAACAATCTCTGCAGTGGATCCCACCTGATGCATTGCATGTAGAGGTGACTGCCGGGTAGAAATGCTAAGTCCTCACTCGAGTGCACTCCTTTTGGCACTCTTCTGTCAAGGCCACATGACACGTGTCAGAGATCCAAGCTGCTCATCAGACAGACCTCACCGCACAGATGCCGTGCACTAAAAGTTATCCGGTTTATATCAAATGGTGGGCCACACATGAATAATTAATGTGGTCCATCAGTAAATTCCTCTTCATCGTCCATTTCTTTTGTACACGTATGGTGACTTGATTATCAGATCTAATATTGATCAGATCAACTCGTCTTCAGGACAAGGCTCTACACTGTGGGGCCCACCTCATGAGCCACTTTCATCGGGGACCCTTCTGCCAAGTCACCACCTCCAACGAGTGTGATGGATTTCCCCAATATGGGACATACAGCACAGACATCGGTTTCCAAATCCAACAAATGGGAGCCTGGGCAACGTATTTAAGAAGGCAATTTAATTTTATATGAAAAAGCTCTTGCCAAGAAAATTACAGTACAAAGCGAATAATCTATTATAAAATAAGTTGCAAGAGATGAAGGAAAAGAACCCAGACCTAAGCCGTTAAGAGAAATCCCAAACTCTTTCTCTCACCTTAGAAGTCTCTCAATCCACCATTATACGATACTCTAATTCCCATATACACTCGCTTATATAGGGGTAAAACTTAAATTAGAAATACCATGTGCTAAATCGTACAAGATCGCGCAAACTATATAATAGCGATCGCTACAATCGGATGCCCGTCAGGCACCGGATGCCCTAGGCACCATTTGCCCAAACCCCCTCAAAATGGTTGAGAGAGCTCACTTTGTTAAATCTTCCATAGTCGGTCGACCCACAATCCTATCCAAGATAAATTTGAGTCACCTGATTCCATCAGAGCTATGATTTGGTAATCCGAACCATTTATGGTTTGCATCCAACGTGAATGAATGATCCCAAAAATATCCTCAGACAATCTGAACCTTTCATTTTATAGACTGTAAATGCATAGTTAAAAGAGAACGACAATGGTAGATTGATCACTGGGTTCTTCAATCATGTAAGATTATTTTAGGGTTATTATACATCCATGCCAGGATGCAAGAACGGTCTGGATTACGATCCATGGGCCTCACTTGTTAGAATTGGAAAGAGACTTATACGATGAAATATTATTAATTCCAATCTTTACTCCGACAGTTTCTGCACATAAGGGGTGTCAATGGCCCAGGTCGGGCCTAAAAATCAGAATTTAAAATAGGGCCGGCCCAGCCCGAAACAGTTCAAAATTCAGGCCAAGACTTACCTCAGGTCCGGCGCGTTGACAGCCCCACATACATATAGCTCACATGATGAGTCATCTTTTAGCGCATGGCATGTGGACAACACCACTGGAAAGGGCATGTGTAGGGCGAGGATGGCATGTGGCATGATGAGTTGCTCTTGTGAATGTTGGAATTGTTCCCTTGAAAATCAATACGAACCTTTGTGAAAATTGCACTTTAAATTAGTGCTCGAAATGAAAATTGGATCGACTTGGGTCATCACTAGCTCAAATTTGTACAGTCATGCACAATGGGCTAGAAATTGCGATGCTTTCAAAAGAGGCCGGATCTAATACAACGCTTTGTAAGATATCTTTGTCCTACAAAGAAGGTAAAATTATTTTTTCACACAAAAATAGACCCAAGATGGCCCTACACATTGCATTGTAGGATAGTCATGTCCTACAAGGCATTGTAGTAGGTCCAGCCTCCAAAGAATGACTCCGAAATAAGTTTCATAGATCCAAGTAAGGAATCTCGGTTACGAGGAAGGAATGTGTCAAACACCTCTCATTGCCTACTAATTTGCAATCTTTACTAAATTGATTAGAAGAAATTAATTCTTAATGACCAGTCCGTGCATTCATCATGGAAATTCGATACAGTTCAATAAATAAAACAAATATAAAAACTAACGAAAGATGAAAAGAGAGGAAATGCTCATAAAAACTAATAGCTGCGAATAAGGATGGCCTTGATTTGCTTCTCCTCCTTTGAATGCTTTAGAAGAGTTCTGCAGTTAATTCTCAAAACTTTTGGGCCAAGCTGTACTTTTTAGTTACTTCCAAGTAAGGAGCTCCTTCAATAAATTGGCTTTTCTTCTACACTTTCATCTTTGGAAGTTGTTGATCTTCTCTGACTTCTTTTAGTGGGGTGAAAAAAGAGATGAAAATCCAAATACTAATGAAAATTGTAGAGATGAAAAAGCCCATTCGCAATCTATCCAAGGGGTATTTATAGATGTAATAAATAGTGTACATGTAATTGAAGAGAACCTCATGGAATTTAAAGAGGGCACATGGTAAAATACCTGACCTAATCAAGATCATCAAAATAAAGGACAAGATGGAAATTTAATATAAAAAAAAAAGAGGAAAATCTGTTATGAAAATATTTCCATCCGAAATTCAAATTCTAGATGTTAAAATGATAATTTTACACTCTAAATCAATTACAATGCCATGGGATGCAATTAAAATTAAAACAGGATTTGAGTCTAATTAGAACATCTCATCTTTTAAATTAAAGGAAATGATTCAAATACCTAACTAGCAATCAAAGGAGCATTTTGGAAATTTCCTGCAAAATTGTTTCAGAAAAACAGAATCCAACAAGTTACCTTACGGACCTCACGACAAATTGCACACTCATCGGATCTAAACCAACTTAGTATTGTTGGAACGTCCATTCAAAACGCTACACGATTCATCTAATGATTGAACAAACAATCGTAAAAAAGAGAGCAAAAATCAAGTTGAAGATCAACATTCATTACAAACTACTATCATTCCAAATTATCTATGAGACTCACATTTTAAAAGACAACCAACAAATTGGGTTGATTTCACTCTCATACCAAAGTCCCCTCAAAATATAACTCTTCCAATGGAGAAATTATTAAGATTAAACCTCACATGAACTTTAACCACCTTTCACAAAAGATGGTTAAACACTGTCCTATCTGGAGTGATAAAAAATTCAATACTGAGTGGTTAAAGTTTAAACACATAGACTTGATTTATTTAAAAAATGAGTGGCCACACAAATTCATGTAGGGCCCACCTCAAAATCATCTTTTAACAATCCAACCAAACCCAATCATGGCCAACATCATGAAATCATCTCCTTAGACCATTAGGTATTGTCTCAAAGTCACTCGAGAACTATCAAATCTTTGATCAAATCTAAGCAATTGATCATGGTCATAGTACCCAATTTGGGGCTCACTTAGTAGTAGGGTGTCTATAGTTGCCCCTCTTTTATAGAGGATGCTTGCAACCAGACGTCAAAGCTAAGGACACCCTAAGTAATAAGGTTCCTAAAATTGATTCAACTCATTCAAATAAGATTCATATCAAACATTAAAACAAAAAAAAAAATCATATCAAACATACCAACTGCAAATAGATCATGATAAAGGGGGTGAATGAAAAAATGGAGTAGATATCTGATATAGAGCGGGCCACGGACCTATATCTTGGCACAAATGGACCGAAAGAAGCCCGAACGGAAGATGATGTGGTCCGTTAGATCCGAGTCCAGTCCTATGTAGGGCATGATGTAATTGGGCCCCAGGTGCATTCGATCGAAGAAATTCATTCCGGAGAGGAAAAAATTGCCTTTTGAAATGAGAACTGTAAATCGGCTATAACTTTTGATCCGAGTATTGTAACGGGATACACGACTTATGAATTTTGATCGGAACAAGTCATTCGGGGCCCTATATGTGGGTCCTGTCAGTCCATTTCATGAAAAAACAACTCCTAATAAAAAAATATAGTTTTATGAAAAACTTATTATTTTAAGTAAGTTTTAAGTTAGATGCATCTCTTTTGTTTTCGAGTTTTAGTACATGATGTTTTTTTAGGATTTGTTTCTTATCGTGCTAGGAATCATCCAACAAAATTAAATTAGTACTATCTATTTTTAATAAATTTTACTATTTTTGGTGAGTTTCAGTTTAGTTACATTAAGACTCCTAATTGGGACTCTTTACTATTTTGAGGATATTATTGATTAATAAAATTTTTGAATTTCCTTTTTTTCTTGTGGATTCAAAGTTTTGTACACCTAAGGTAGATGTTAATCTTCCTCATCATACCCTTCCTTGTGTTAATATCCAATGCCTTATAAAATTACAGGGATCCATCTGCAAAAATGAAAGAACCTATAGCTGTAAAGGAGAATGACAAACTCTGGAGAAATGTCACAATCACAAGATATCAAGTCTCAATTGCAATCAAGACTTTTGATGTGAACCGCATCTGAAGGATTCCAACACTGAAGAAAATGCATCATTGGACTTAAATTAATCACCAAGTACATTTCAACTAATCTAGATTCATATCTGAAAACCATTATTTAGCTCAATCAATTGTCAGCCTGAACGAATTACTCCACATGAAAATTCAAAATGTAAGAGTTGAAATTTATCTTTTGATGTTGCATTTTGGAAGAAAACTTGTTTCTCTGGAAATACAAGTGCATATGAAAACCATCAAAAGTAAAAAAAGAAACATCCAACCCATCACAACAACCTCTGTAACTAAAGTAGCATATTCAGAATCCATCTCAAAATAATTCATATTCATCATTCCTCTGCATACGACAAATTCACACCAATTTCTACTCACAAGAAAGGTCACATGCATCACACACATGCACCATAGATACTACTGCAATAGATACGCACAAGCATTACATAAACTAACTTCAAATGCACGTATGAAGTAATGAAATGCACATGAACATGATGCATGACAACACATTGAACATAAGACTTTGAGTTAAAGTCCCTTAATATACATTGCTACACCATCCTCTAAAGGCTCGAGCTTTTAGAGCAAGCGGTTGTTTGACATGATATCAAGGCAGAAGGTTAAGCTTTCAAATCCTGGGACTAGCAAATATGCCTTTATTAATATATTCTCCCACGGGGGCCAGGAAAATCAAGTAATCAAGCCTGGTATGTTTATGATGTGAGTGTTCCTCCACCCTTGCCTAATATGTTCCCTTGTGGAGTTCCACCCCGCACGTGCAGGAGCAATATAATGGGGACATCATACACCACAAATTTCATTTTTCTTTTTCTTTTTTCTTTACGAAATAAAAAGCAATTCATGAAAGAAAATGATTGAAAACAAATCCTTTATTTTTAAGCAATTAAGTTAATTGAATTGTCTAGATTTCATGTTTTTGAATGATTAGCATCATGATTTGTCCAATTCTTTTTAAAATGGTCGGATGAACATAATATACCTGTCAAAATCTCAATCCCCACTGAATATTGTCAAGAATCACAAGAAAGTCAAATATGTAGCTATATATGCCCTTAGGAAAACAATATTTGTGAAAATCCACCAATCTAAACCATCAAGGATGCTATCCACTAAGGTCACCAAGTTGACATCACTATGTTTAAATCATTAAAAAGATAGTCTTTGCATTTTTTTTTCCCCATTTCTTCACCTTTTTACTTACAATACCCTTGCAGGTTTTCATTGTGCCTACCCATCACTCTTATTTTTTCTTGTAGCGTCCTTCATTTTTTTTTTTTTTTTTTTTTTTGGGTTTTTACCACGTTTTAGGGTATTTTATTTTGCTTGTCCCCTGATAACTTTGGCTATTTTTATCCTTTATGCCCTTTCAGGTTTTCACCAGGTCTATCATACATCCATTATTTTTATTGAGGGGACTTCTTTTTTTTTCTTTCTAATTTTCACCTTGCCCATTCTACATAGATGCAGTCTTTTTTTTATTATTTATTATTATTCTTTTATATCTTTTGAATTCTCTAGATTGCATCACCAAACACAAAATTGGCAGCCTTCATCACCCTAGCCCTAATTCTTTGGTCAGAGCTCTCGACCATAATTGAACATCTAGGAGGACCATCTTTTAAGAAAAAATGGGGCTGTGGGACACTAGTTTATCAAAGAAAGGTAATAAGGCTTAAAGCAAATTTTACTTTTTAGACTATCTTGAGGCAAAATTTATTATTTTTTCTTCTTTTGTTTTTTTCAAAATCACATTACTTTTTCCACATTTCTCATTTTTATTCTTTTCCATCATTCTTTCCTATCACTTTTCTTTTCTTTCACATACTCAGCGTTTGTACGCTTCAGAAAATCTGACATGTCCATCTTGACTAGATGGAGAACATCGCCGACGTGAATAACATGCATACCATCTCATTCAGATTTATATATGCCTTTTGATGAAAATTCAAAACATGTTTCACGTACTGACCATCTTCCTTAAAAACTTAAAAAGTCTGGTCTTTATAACCTTGAGCAATTCGTTTTGAGCGTCACTGAACACATTTATAGCCTTCTCTTATCAATCAAAGTTAGCTGTCCATAACACTTTCCGCCATTCATTCTCTACAACATGAATGAAAATCGATCTGATGATCTCTTAAATTTTGAGCTTCTTAATGGTGTGATGATCAAAGAGCGTCGCAGTCTTCAGGCATTCAATCTGAATACAAAGGCAAGCAAGCTCTTCTTTCAACTCAATAAGCCCGGCCTACAAAGCAGAGCATACGCTCAAGCCTGTGACGGGCCAAAACAAATAGGCCCAAGCATGTCCCTTCCACGCTCAAGTCTTGAGTTTGTGTAAGCCAATTATAAAATTTTAAGTGCCTGCGTATCAACCATCATACTTCTCCAGAGTATCAAATACTCGGCCTTTTCATAATGTCCGGATTTGTAAAGGAGTTTTAGGAGTTCAATGAAGACAACTTTTTTACGAGAATGGGCTGACCGCAGACCCCGATCCCGTGTAGGTATTTCCGTAATTTCTACTAAATGTCAGGGGTTTTTGAGATCTTGATGATGGATCGTGCAGACTGGGGGTTTGCTACTTTTTGAGTCCCTGGTGGGTTGATTCTGACGGAAACTTCAAGGCATGGTCGTGTCCTGCGTGACTACACTGACTCATGTGGGGGGCGTGATTATTAGCTGACGTGGACGGATGATTTCGAATTGATTAGATCCAGACCGTCCATCAGGTGTGTCATTCTGTGATAGTGTTGAATCCAGAAAATCAGACTTATTCAACACTCATGTGTGCTGCACCACGGGAAACTACTGAAATGGTAAGTCCACCATTAAAATCGTCCAAATCGTGTGTACGTTCTACCTTTGTGTTTATAAGCCATCCAGTCCACTCATATGATGCATCAGATGAGGATGAACTAATTAATCAAAAATCAGGATATTTCAGAACTGTTGTGGACCACACCACGTTAATTCATTTCTAGGCATGATTTTTATACTGTTCCCCATCTTTGGGGTCCTAATAACTTTTGTACTGCACTGTTTTTAGAACCGTTGAACCAATGGACGGAGTGGATCTGATGTACAATCTCCCCACGCGGTGCTCGGTTGGTCGTAGGCACGCCCTCCGCATGACTACCCGAAGTCAAGCTAGCGCGGTCGTTTTACAAAGTCCACCCCCTCTACAGCTCCTTACGTACGGGGTTGTTGACGGGTATCCAGACCCGCTGATACCCGAGTGTAGTAATCGGGTTTTATTATTGATTTCGTCGGATATGAGCCAAACAATTCCGATTCAATTACAAATTGGGTCAAATTGGGCGTTGAACGTACGTGTCCTTGGAATACTCAGATGTAGACCAGCAACTACTGTACTCAGCCAGCAAAGCACCCAGGCTCTGTGCGACCTTCCATATTATTAGTGTGAAATCGAATCCTTCCATCAGGTTTGCCGTTTCATTTTCACCATGCAGACCAAAAATCAGCCTGATTTACGACTCATGTGGGCCACCCCATCAGGAACAATGTAAAATAACCTCTAAAACCACTTAGTTCAGGCTCTGTGGCCCTTCTGAGTTATTTATTTATTTTTATCTCTCTGTTCATCCTCGTGTGGCGCACCTGATTGCATGGAATGTGCAACGTGGCAGGCTCCACAAACAAACCTATGGTTGGCGGCCCCTCTCCTTGGGGTGTTGCCGTCCTCAGTTGCAGATATGAGGGCCTGAGATCGAGGCGTACACGGCACATCTTATAGAGGGAGGGGATGGCACACTGACAACATGGTGGACCCAGGGAAATTAGATGTTTTGCTGCTGAAACAAGTGCCACGAAGGATTCTGGTACCTTGGAAAGTTTTCCTTCGGAGGCCCTTCCACATGAGAACAAAAATGAACCAATCCAAGCTCAAGTGGGCAAAAAACGTGAGGATTGAACGTCCACAGTTTAAATGTTTGTGGAGCCACATGAGTTTCGAATCAGGATAATATTTGTGTTTACAGTTCATCCCAGTAGTAGTGATGTTATGAACAGTATGGATGTCATATAAACATCACTGTGGACACCATGGAGCTTTCAACGGTAGTAATTTAGCTACCCACCTTTTCCTTTAGTGAGGCCCACTTAAGTCTTGGAACCGGTTCATTTTTGTTCTCATGTTCTAAAATGAGCTCCCAAAACGGATGAACGTGGTGGATTTAGCAAAAGACATTACTGTAGGCCCCTCCTTGGTTCTTCCTGCGCAGGGCTTTGGCAGGAAATCCTTGCCCTCCTTTTCCTCTCTCACTCCATTTCTTGTCATTCGGACGGCATGTTGGACACATGGATTTGATCGGAAAGCTACTGCATGCTTCCAAAAGTGACTGAGTCATTGTCCAAAAATCACAATGTTTAAAGGATGCTACTAGTTTATTTGGCATGTGAAATGAACTTTAAAAGACAAAAAATAGCAACAGCTCCCAATGTGACTGAAGAAAACCACATTATATATATATATATATATATATATATATATATATATATATATATATATATATATATATATATATATATATATATATATATATATATATATAAATATTTGTTAGTTATGCAACATGCTCATCCAATTAGTTGGGCAACACACCCACATGGTTAGTCACACGATGCACCCACCCACCATGGCGTTATTGTGTCTCCTTAGCATTGGAACTTGAGACCAGCTGTGGAAATGCCTAAGAGTCTTACAGCTGGGCTAGCAGGCAAGACACCCATTTATTAAGGATTATATAGTCGAGCCCATGGAATATATGGTTTGGATCATCATGCAGACGCGCCATGCATGAGCTATGCCTCCGTATGTAGTTTATCTGCTCTCTTCTATTCTTTATATTTAGCTCTGCGTACTGTAGATGATTAAGTGGCCTGAGGGGAAGCGGATTGCATGGTGACTCCAACATGGATGCAAATTAGGCAGTTAAGCCCACACCACCTTCAGCTATGGTATGGTGATATGGTGAGATGTGATTGGTGGCGCTTCATCTAAGATGGACAAGGTCTTTTAAGGTTTTAAGCCGAGTACTTTGATAGCACGGGCCTTTTTTAAGGTTTTGGGCCAAGTACGGCTTCACCAACCACATTTGGCCAAGTTACCACACCACTGTGAGGGTAGTGTGGTCCTGACTGGTCTGAGATTCTGAGTCCCCAGCACCCTTTATCCCATACGCGGATTAGCCACTAACAGGTTGAGTAGCAAATCTTGCTAATGAAGTGACATCACCATGTTCTGTGGGCCTTAGTTGTATCCACACCATCCATCCATTTGAAGAGATCATTTTATGGTATGACTCAAAGAATGAGGCAGATCCAAATCTCAAGTGGACCCCACCATAGAAAATAGTGGGGACAATAACATTCACCGTTGAAAACTTTCTAGGCCCACCATGACGTTTATTTGAGATCCAACCTATTTATATGTTCACACAGACATGGAGGAAGGGAAAACACAAATATCAGCTTGATCGAAAAATTCTATGGCCCCTAAGAAGTTTTCAACAGTGGATGTCACTTCCCCATTGCTTTCTGTGGTGGGGCCCACTTGAGGTTTGGATCTGCCTCATTCTTTGCTTCATGCCTTAAAATGATCTCTCCCAATGAATGGACAGTTTGGATATAACACATACATCATGCTGAGGCCCACAAAACATGGTGACGTCACTTCAGTAGCTAAATACGCTGCTCAACCTGCCAGTAGCTAATCCGCATCCCTTTGTCCTTAGTGACCTGCGGGGCCCACAGTGATATATGTGTTTTATCCTTGTTGTCTATCGGTACTGCTACTTCATTTTAAAGCATCAGCTCAAAATTGCAGCATACACAAAGCTCAAGCATAAGAATACCGTGGGAGTTGAACGCGCCTACTGTTAAAAACTGTTTTTATGGCCACATAAATTTTGGATCAAGGGGATATTTGTGTTTTCCTTTTATCCAAGTCCATTGGACCTTATTAACAGATTGGATGGCAAATAAACATTATGGTGGGTCCTAAGCAGGTTTCAAGTTTCAAGAAGTCATTATTCCCGTGGTGTGAACTTAAACTTTGAATATGCTTCAATTTTGGAGCTATGCCCTACCATGAATTAGCAAAATAGATAGACAGCATGGATAAAAACACATACATCACAGTGGGTCTCACAGAGTTTGATTACCATGAATATCAGTGGTGTTGGGGTCACCACGCAATCCGCTTCTGGTCTAGATTTTGCATGACAGTAGAAAGTAGAGAAAACCATATTATGAAAAATGTTGGCCACTCTTATGATGGTTCAGCATTATCTGCACCATTTTGAATATGCTATTAACTTAAATCTCCTCACATGTAGCATTCATGTATATCTATCCAGCCAAATTATGAGAAGATATCATGGATGGATCTCTTCAAAATCACACTGATCGCAAAATCTTAACCATCTAATTGAGGCTGCCAAAAGGACGGTCAAAAGTAAAACAGTATATGGTCTGAATTCCGAGAACCAAACATATGGTTATCATGTCTGCAGTCGAGAATTGATTTTTTTTTTTTTAAATGATGGATCATAGTTTTTGCAATTAAAAGAAGCTGACTTGGGTAGATTTTTGCCGCCAAGAGAGACTTACTAACTAATAGAGATTATTTACCAAGGGAGTGGATTACCTACCTCTGGAGGCATGAGATTTTCATGCTTCCAATTTGTGTACCGTGCACGTCTCATGCGTATGATGATTTTTTTTTATTTTATATAATTTATTTTATCAGACCATTGTAACGATCTAATAAAGGGATGTTTCCTTGTTTAGTGGGGATCTTTCCTGATTTAGCGGGAGTCATTGCTGGTGGGTTGCAAATGAGCTTATATAGTTGTATCCAAACCTAAGAGCAGAACATAACATTCCCTTACTTACGGCAGACATAATCTAGGGCTGTCAATGGGTCAGGTCCTACAGTATCTAAACCCGGGCTTTGAATCTAAGTTTTGAGCTGGGCTTAAGACAAATAACAACACTTACATGGTTGGGCCCACCTGATGATTGATTGGATTGCACACACACGTCTCCCTTCAACACATAAATGGTGTTATATGAGTTCCCTTGCATGCATGTGGCTTGGAAAGCCTCATTTCTTTTACTAGAATAGTCAATATATATATCAAACACATAAATGGGTCAAGTCCTATAGTTTCTATAATCTACATTTTGAGTTGGGCTTAAGACAAATAACAACACTTACATGATTTGGCCTACCTGATGATTGATTGGATTGCACACACGTGTCCCTTCAACACATAAATGGTGTTTGTATGGGCTCCCTTGCATGTGTGTGGCTTGGAAAGCCTCATTTCTTTTACTAGAATAGTCAATATATATATATATATATATATATATATATATATATATATATATATATATATATATATGATTTTATTATTAAAAGCTAACTGGACCTGACCTGACCCTACTTTAACTGGTCCAGGTCCATCACATTGGACCCGACCTAGATCTGGCTAGACCTGACTTCTAAGTGGGTCCTTAAAGCTGAGACCCAAACAAGACCCAATTTTTTTACGGATGAAAAATATGGGACTAGACCCAATAAAACTGGGTCGGGTCCTAAGGTAACACACTGGTCCAGGTACCCATTGACAACCCTACCTTGGTAGGTTTGGATACATGTGTGGTAATAACTGACCCCAACTCAAATGTGTATGGGTGATGAAGCCACCAATCAAGTGGGGCCTACAATGTGAATGACATGGCCCAAAATTTAGGTTGGTCCACTCATCAGGCAGGCCACACAAATACATTGAATGTGGTTCCATCGGCAATTTTAGAATCATTCATTGGGTTCATGCATGTACGGGTCTGCAGTGAGTTGACCAGCCTAATTTTTTACCGGACAATCCACGGATTCGAGTCCACCTGATGCACGTTAGGCATCCCACTTCCCATGTGGATGGTTGCGTGTGGAGGTGCAGGTGGGCTCAGCTTAGCTCGTTTGCTCGCATGAGGGCCTCTAAGAACCGTTCTTCTTTCGGCCCCAACGTGGAAGAAGAACGGTTCAAAATTCCAGCCATCAGATCCGGTAGGCCCAACAAAGTCCAACAAATTCGTTTCCTTGTATGTTTTGGACATACCATGGGCCACAAGATGAACGCTCTAGATTTAATCATGGCTCAGCTTAGGTTGGTCACACAATTACAAAATAGACTCTTAAGGAGAAATTGACCAATGGTTCAAATTCCATGTGTATGCATGGCCCACCTAATGATCGTACTTTCCTGATTTTAGATTCATGAAATCTATACAGTGAAGATTGCGTGAAGAGATGGTCCAATCTTACAAACGTGTGTGATTTCACGCGGAGGAGTTCACTTTCAAAGTCCACTCGACCGTTCTCACCCAGCTAAAAGTACAACAATTGCTTTTCCAATCCCATACGCTGACGGACGCGATTGCCTGAAGACCCATGTCACCAGGGATATCCCTGATGACCCGAGTCTGTGGGGTCCACTGTGATGTATGCGTTCTATCCCTACTGTCCATCCATTTTCCAGTTCATTTCTGAGCATGAGGCCAAAATGAGGCAGACCCAAATCTCAAGTGGACCACACCACAGGTAACAGAGGGGATTAAATGCTTCCCGTTGAAAATTTCTTAGGGGTCAAAGAAGTTTTGCAGCAAGCTGATATTTGTGTTTTCCCTTCATCCAGGTCTATGTCATCTTATGAACAGCTTCGAAGGCAAAAAAAAACATGATGGTAGGCCTGGAAAGGTTTCAACCGTGCATGTCATTATCTCCACTGTTTCCAGTGGTGTTGTCCACCTGAGCTTTGGATCCGCCTCATTTTTGGGTGCATCCCTTAAAATGAACTGGAAAAACGGATGGACGGCATGGATAAAACACATACATAAAGGTGGTACCACGGAGTCGGGTCACGAGGTATATCCCTAGTGACCCGTCTCTAGGTAATCCGCGTCTTACACCGACACGGCACGTCTTTGAGTTGAGCAGACGTGCCTAACTCGGATATCAAGGGGTGGACACAAGTGCGACCGTTAGTTGGACCAAAAGGCGGTTCAACTCATCTGGTGGACCTCACGTGTACATTGAATGTGCATCGTTTCATTTTTTTTTCTGAACAACTGATATCATCACATTCTCCTACCCTTTTCAACCTTTTTGTAGTCTTTAATGTTTATTTCCAATCGGGCCAATTAACAACCCTGTCTATAATCCAATAATCCACTGTAACCCCAAGAATCAATGGTAATTGGATGCCCCACGGAAAGCTTCTTAGAGCCTACAAAGGTTTTCATACAGGTTTATATGTTTATCTTTGAACATAGTGGGAATCATTTCATGACATTTTGGATGGCATATAAACATCACACTGGTCCCTTGAAAGGTCTCAGTGATAGCGATGGACGTTACAAATTTAGGGCTGTCAACGGCATGGATCTTGATCCGTATCCGATCTGATTTAATCGGATTCGGATCAATAATCGGGTAATCAGGTCGGATACGGATACCTAAAGATGATCCATTTAATATTCGGGTCAGATTCGGATCGACCGTGATCCGGCTCGTTAAGGACCCGATCCGATTAAAGATAGTATATAAAATAATAAAAGTAGGTTTCAATGGGCTTGAAAATCAGATTTTACATAAGGTTTCGATGGGCCGGGCGAGCCTGAAAATCATAATATTCAGATATCGGATCATATTTGGATATCGGATCATATTCGGATCGGATACGGATTTCGAAAATATCTAAACGGGTCGGGTTCGAATCATACACTTGTGATCCGAATCGAATTCGGGTCGGATATATCCTTAATCGGAACGGATACGGATCATCACTGATCCGGCCCGTATCCGACCCGTTGACAGCCGGAGTTACAATCCGCACTGAAATTTTACACCTACCTCATTTTTAGGCTCATGTACTAAGAATAAACTAGCTAAATTGATGCACAGAGTAGATGGAACACAAACATCACGGTGGGCCTTGTAGAGCGTCAGGTCAAGGGGAATTCATGGTACCCCAGTTTGCCCTTCCTTTATTCTTGTCTTTGTCATTTCTCATCGCACATGACAAATACGTATGAGATAGACACTTCATTTGGTATTTCCAGCTAGTGGACTCTGGTGGAATAGTTCACGTATGGATGATCCTGGCGTGGTTCGGATCGTCATGCACATGTGCCACGTGTATGCACACCATCTGGAGGCAGAGGCAGAGGCAGAGGCAGTGGATCCATCTATAAATGGTCCACACTCAAGTAGTATAACAACGACAGAGGTCCGATTCACAGGCTCTTCCAATCTAGGATTTTTGGTGCATTGAACATCCACTGTGGGACCCACCGCATCAGCCGCTTGTACCACTGAACAATGGGGCCGACTTGTACAAACAAAATAAAAAATAAAAAAATCGAGAG
Organism: Liriodendron chinense; assembly: GCA_003013855.2. Taxonomy (NCBI): domain Eukaryota; kingdom Viridiplantae; phylum Streptophyta; class Magnoliopsida; order Magnoliales; family Magnoliaceae; genus Liriodendron; species Liriodendron chinense. The sequence continues at coordinate 2,046,565 of PVNU02000637.1, read as the reverse complement.
CACTGTACAGATTCTCACGTGAGTTTTTAGAATATTTCACAGTCGTCCATTTTCGTGTATTTTGGAACCTTACACGTTCAGCGTAAACACGTGACTCACCTAGCTAGTGGTTTGACCGTCCTGAGTTTTGGTCGGAACAATCTCTGCAGTGGATCCCACCTGATGCATTGCATGTAGAGGTGACTGCGGGGTAGAAATGCTAAGTCCATTCACTCGAGTGCACTTCTTTTGGCACTCTTCTGTCAAGGCCATATGACACGTGTCAGAGATCTAAGCTGCTCATCAGACAGAGCTCACCGCACAGATGCCGTGCACTAAAAGTTATCCGGTTTATGTCAAATGGTGGGCCACACATGAACAATTAATGTGGTCCATCAGTAAATTCCTCTTCATCGTCCATTTCTTTTGTACACGTATGGTGACTTGATTATCAGATCTAATATTGATCAGATCAACTCGTCTTCAGGACAAGGCTCTACACTGTGGGCCCACCTCATGAGCCACTTTCATCGGGGACCCTTCTGCCAAGTCACCACCTCCAACGAGTGTGATGGATTTCCCCAATATGGGACATACAGCACAGACATCGGTTTCCAAATCCAACAAATGGGAGCCTGGGCAACGTATTTAAGAAGGCAATTTAATTTTATATGAAAAAACTCTTGCCAAGAAAATTACAGTACAAAGCGAATAATCTATTATAAAATAAGTTGCAAGGGATGAAGGAAAAGAACCCAGACCTAAGCCGTTAAGAGAAATCCCAAACTCTTTCTCTCACCTTAGAAGTCTCTCAATCCACCATTATACGATACTCTAATTCCCATATACACTCGCTTATATAGGGGTAAAACTTAAATTAGAAATACCATGTGCTAAATCGTACAAGATCGCGCAAACTATATAATAGCGATCGCTACAATCGAATGCCCGTCAGGCACCGGATGCCCTAGGCACCATTTGCCCAAACCCCCTCAAAATAGTTGAGAGAGCTCACTTTGTTATATCTTCCATAGTCAGTCGACCCACAATCCTATCCAAGATAAATTTGAGTCACCTAATTCCATCAGAGCTATGATTTGGTAATCCAAACCATTTATGGTTTGCATCCAGCGTGAATGAATGATCCCAAAAATATCCTCAGACAATCTGAACCTTTCATTTTATAGACTGTAAATGCACAGTTAAAAGAGAACAGCAATGGTAGATTGATCACTGGGTTCTTCAATCATGTAAGATTATTTTAGGGTAATTATACATCCATGCCAGGATGCAAGAACGGTCTGGATTACGAAACCATGGGCCTCACTTGTTAGAATTGGAAAGAGACTTATACGATGAAATATTATTAATTCCAATCTTTACTCCGACAGTTTCTGCACATAAGGGGTGTCAATGGCCCAGGTCGGGCCTAAAAATCAGAATTTAAAATAGGGCCGGCCCAGCCCGAAACAATTCAAAATTCAGGCCAAGACTTACCTCAGGTCCGGCGCGTTGACAGCCCCACATACATATAGCTCACATGATGAGCCATCTTTTAGCGCATGGCATGTGGACAACACCACTAGCTGGAAACCGAGGCATGTGTAGGGCGAGGATGGCATGTGGCATGATGAGTTGCTCTTGTGAATGTTGGAATTGTTCCCTTGAAAATCAATACGAACCTTTGTGAAAATTGCACTTTAAATTAGTGCTCGAAATGAAAATTGGATCGACTTGGGTCATCACTAGCTCAAATTTGTACAGTCATGCACAATGGGCTAGAAATTGCGATGCTTTCAAAAGAGGCCGGATCTAATACAACGCTTTGTAAGATATCTTTGTCCTACAAAGAAGGTAAAATTGTTTTTTCACACAAAAATAGACCCAAGATGGCCCTACACATTGCATTGTAGGATAGTCATGTCCTACAAGGCATTGTAGTAGGTCCAGCCTCCAAAGAATGACTCCGAAATAAGTTTCATAGATCTAAGTAAGGAATCTCGGTTACGAGGAAGGAATGTGTCAAACACCTCTCATTGCCTACTAATTTGCAATCTTTACTAAATTGATTAGAAGAAATTAATTCTTAATGACCAGTCCGTGCATTCATCATGGAAATTCGATACAGTTCAATAAATAAAACAAATATAAAAACTAACGAAAGATGAAAAGAGAGGAAATGCTCATAAAAACTAATAGCTGCGAATAAGGATGGCCTTGATTTGCTTCTCCTCCTTTGAATGCTTTAGAAGAGTTCTGCAGTTAATTCTCAAAACTTTTGGGCCAAGCTGTACTTTTTAGTTACTTCCAAGTAAGGAGCTCCTTCAATAAATTGGCTTTTCTTCTACATTTTCATCTGTGGAAGTTGTTGATCTTCTCTGACTTCTTTTAGTGGGGTGAAAAAAGAGATGAAAATCCAAATACTAATGAAAATTGTAGAGATGAAAAAGCCCATTCGCAATCTATCCAAGGGGTATTTGTAGATGTAATAAATAGTGTACATGTAATTGAAGAGAACCTCATGGAATTTAAAGAGGGCCCATGGTAAAATACCTGACCTAATCAAGATCATCAAAATAAAGGACAAGATGGAAATTTAATATAAAAAAAAAGAGGAAAATCTGTTATGAAAATATTTCCATCCGAAATTCAAATTCTAGATGTTAAAATGATAATTTTACACTCTAAATCAATTACAATGCCATGGGATGCAATTAAAATTAAAACAGGATTTGAGTCCAATTAGAACATCTCATCTTTTAAATTAAAGGAAATGATTCAAATACCTAACTAGCAATCAAAGGAGCATTTTGGAAATTTCCTGCAAAATTGTTTCAGAAAAACAGAATCCAACAAGTTACCTTACGGACCTCACGACAAATTGCACACTCATCGGATCTAAACCAACTTAGTATTGTTGGAACGTCCACTCAAAACGCTACACGATTCATCTAATGATTGAACAAACAATCGTAAAAAAGAGAGCAAAAATCAAGTTGAAGATCAACATTCATTACAAACTACTATCATTCCAAATTATCTATGAGACTCACATTTTAAAAGACAACCAACAAATTGGGTTGATTTCACTCTCATACCAAAGTCCCCTCAAAATATAACTCTTCCAATGGAGAAATTATTAAGATTAAACCTCACATGAACTTTAACCACCTTTCACAAAAGATGGTTAAACACTGTCCTATCTGGAGTGATAAAAAATTCAATACTGAGTGGTTAAAGTTTAAACACATAGACTTGATTTATTTAAAAAATGAGTGGCCACACAAATTCATGTAGGGCCCACCTCAAAATCATCTTTTAACAATCCAACCAAACCCAATCATGGCCAACATCATGAAATCATCTCCTTAGACCATTAGGTATTGTCTCAAAGTCACTCGAGAACTATCAAATCTTTGATCAAATCTAAGCAATTGATCATGGTCATAGTACCCAATTTGGGGCTCACTTAGTAGTAGGGTGTCTATAGTTGCCCCTCTTTTATAGAGGATGCTTGCAACCAGACGTCAAAGCTAAGGACACCCTAAGTAATAAGGTTCCTAAAATTGATTCAACTCATTCAAATAAGATTCATATCAAACATTAAAACAAAAAAAAAAAAATCATATCAAACATACCAACTGCAAATAGATCATGATAAAGGGGGTGAATGAAAAAATGGAGTAGATATCTGATATAGAGCGGGCCACGGACCTATATCTTGGCACAAATGGACCGAAAGAAGCCCGAACGGAAGATGATGTGGTCCGTTAGATCCGAGTCCAGTCCTATGTAGGGCATGATGTAATTGGGCCCCAGGTGCATTCGATCGAAGAAATTCATTCTGGAGGGGAAAAAATTGCCTTTTGAAATGAGAACTGTAAATCGGCTATAACTTTTGATCCGAGTATTGTAACGGGATATACGACTTATGAATTTTGATCGGAACAAGTCATTCGGGGCCCTATATGTGGGTCCTGTCAGTCCATTTCATGAAAAAACAACTCCTAATAAAAAAAATATAGTTTTATGAAAAACTTATTATTTTAAAGTTTTAAGTTAGATGCATCTCTTTTGTTTTCGAGTTTTAGTACATGATGTTTTTTTAGGATTTGTTTCTTATCGTGCTAGGAATCATCCAACAAAATTAAATTAGTACTATCTATTTTTAATAAATTTTACTATTTTTGGTGAGTTTCAGTTTAGTTACATTAAGACTCCTAATTGGGACTCTTTACTATTTTGAGGATATTATTGATTAATAAAATTTTTGAATTTCCTTTTTTTCTTGTGGATTCAAAGTTTTGTACACCTAAGGTAGATGTTAATCTTCCTCATCATACCCTTCCTTGTGTTAATATCCAATGCCTTATAAAATTACAGGGATCCATCTGCAAAAATGAAAGAACCTATAGCTGTAAAGGAGAATGACAAACTCTGGAGAAATGTCACAATCACAAGATATCAAGTCTCAATTGCAATCAAGACTTTTGATGTGAACCGCATCTGAAGGATTCCAACACTGAAGAAAATGCATCATTGGACTTAAATTAATCACCAAGTACATTTCAACTAATCTAGATTCATATCTGAAAACCATTATTTAGCTCAATCAATTGTCAGCCTGAACGAATTACTCCACATGAAAATTCAAAATGTAAGAGTTGAAATTTATCTTTTGATGTTGCATTTTGGAAGAAAACTTGTTTCTCTGGAAATACAAGTGCATATGAAAACCATCAAAAGTAAAAAAAAGAAACATCCAACCCATCACAACAACCTCTGTAACTAAAGTAGCATATTCAGAATCCATCTCAAAATAATTCATATTCATCATTCCTCTGCATACGACAAATTCACACCAATTTCTACTCACAAGAAAGGTCACATGCATCACACACATGCACCATAGATACTACTGCAATGGATACGCACAAGCATTACATAAACTAACTTCAAATGCACGTATGAAGTAATGAAATGCACATGAACATGATGCATGACAACACATTGAACATAAGACTTTGAGTTAAAGTCCCTTAATATACATTGCTACACCATCCTCTAAAGGCTCGAGCTTTTAGAGCAAGCGGTTGTTTGACATGATATCAAGGCAGAAGGTTAAGCTTTCAAATCCTGGGACTAGCAAATATGCCTTTATTAATATATTCTCCCACGGGGGCCAGGAAAATCAAGTAATCAAGCCTGGTATGTTTATGATGTGAGTGTTCCTCCACCCTTGCCTAATATGTTCCCTTGTGGAGTTCCACCCCGCACGTGCAGGAGCAATATAATGGGGACATCATACACCACAAATTTCATTTTTCTTTTTCTTTTTTCTTTACGAAATAAAAAGCAATTCATGAAAGAAAATGATTGAAAACAAATCCTTTGTTTTTAAGCAATTAAGTTAATTGAATTGTCTAGATTTCATGTTTTTGAATGATTAGCATCATGAATTGTCCAATTCTTTTTAAAATGTTCAGATGAACATAATATACCTGTCAAAATCTCAATCCCTACTGAGTATTGTCAAGAATCACAAGAAAGTCAAATATGTAGCTATGCCCTTAGGAAAACAATATTTGTGAAAATCCACCAATCCAAACCATCAAGGATGCTATCCACTAAGGTCACCAAGTTGACATCACTATGTTTAAATCATTAAAAAGATAGTCTTTGCATTTTTTTTTTCCCATTTCTTCACCTTTTTACTTACAATACCCTTGCAGGTTTTCATTGTGCCTAGCCATCACTCTTATTTTTTCTTGGTTTTTTTTTTTTGGGGGGGGGGGGGGGGTGGGTTTACCACGTTTTAGGGTATTTTATTTGCTTGTCCCCTGATAACTTTGGCTATTTTTATTCTTTATGCCCTTTTAGGTTTTCACCAGGTCTATCATACATCCATTATTTTTATTGAGGGGACTTGTTTTTTTTTTTTTTTGTTCTAATTTTCACCTTGCCCATTCTACATAGATGCAGTCTTTTTTTATTATTTATTATTGTTCTTTTATATCTTTTGAATTCTCTAGATTGCATCACCAAACACAAAATTGGCAGCCTTCATCACCCTAGCCCTAATTCTTTGGTCAGAGCTCTCGACCATAATTGAACATCCAGGAGGACCATCTTTTAAGAAAAAATGGGGCTGTGGGACACTAGTTTATCAAAGAAAGGTAATAAGGCTTAAAGCAAATTTTACTTTTTAGACTATCTTGAGGCAAAATTTATTGTTTTTTCTTCTTTTGTTTTTTTCAAAATCACATTACTTTTTCCACATTTCTCATTTTTATTCTTTTCCATCATTCTTTCCTATCACTTTTCTTTTCTTTCACATACTCAGCGTTTGTACGCTTCAGAAAATCTGACATGTCCATCTTGACTAGATGGAGAACATCGCCAACGTGAATAACATGCACACCATCTCATTCAGATTTATATATGCCTTTTGATGAAAATTCAAAACATGTTTCACGTACTGACCATCTTCCTTAAAAACTTTAAAAGTCTGGTCTTTATAAACTCGAGCAATTCGTTTTTGAACACATTTATAGCCTTCTCTTATCAATCAAAGTTAGCTGTCCATAACACTTTCCGCCATTCATTCTCTACAACATGAATGAAAATCGATCTGATGATCTTTTAAATTTTGAGCTTCTTAATGGTGTGATGATCAAAGAGCGTCGTGGTCTTCAGGCATTCAATCTGAATACAAAGGCAAGCAAGCTCTTCTTTCAACTCAATAAGCCCGGCCTACAAAGCAGAACATACGCTCAAGCCAGTGACGGGCCAAAACAAATAGGCCCAAGCATGTCCCTTACACGCTCAAGTCTTGAGTTTGTGTAAGCCAATTATAAAATTTTTAAGTGCCTGCGTATCAACCATCATACTTCTCCAGAGTATCAAATACTCGGCCTTTTCATAATGTCCGGATTTGTAAAGGAGTTTAATGAAGACAACTTTTTTACGACAATGGGCTGACCGCAGACCCCGATCCCGTGCAGGTATTTCCGTAATTTCTACTAAATGTCAGGGGTTTTTGAGATCTTGATGATGGATCGAGCAGATTGGGGGTTTGCTACTTTTTGAGTCCCTGGTGGGTTGATTCTGACGGAAACTTCAAGGCATGGTCGTGTCCTGCGTGACTACACTGACTCATGTGGGGGCGTGATTATTAGCTGATGTGGATGGATGATTTTCAATTGATTAGATCCAGACCGTCCATCAGGTGTGTCATTCTGTGTTAGTGTTGAATCCAGAAAATCAGACTTATTCAACACTCATGTGTGCTGCACCACGGGAAACTACTGAAACGGTAAGTCCACCATTAAAATCGTCCAAATCCTGTGCACGTTCTACCTTTGTGTTTATAAGCCATCCAGTCCACTCATATGATGCATCAGATGACGATGAACTAATTAATCGAAAATCAGGATATTTAGAACTGTTGTGGACCACACCACGTTAATTCATTTCTAGGCATGATTTTTACTGTTCCCCCATCTTTTGGGTCCTAATAACTTTTGTACTGCACTGTTTTTAGAACCGTTGAACCAATGGACGGAGTGGATCTGATGTACAATCTCGCCGCGCGGTGCTCGGTTGGTCGTAGGCACGCCCTCCGCATGACTACCCGAAGTCAAGCTAGCGCGGTCGTTTTACAAAGTCCACCCCCTCTACAGCTCCTTACGTACGGGGTGGTTGACGGGTATCCAGACCCGCTGATACCCGAGTGTAGTAATCGGGTTTTATTATTGATTTCGTCGGATATGAACCAAACAATTCCGATTCAATTACAAATTGGGTCAAATTGGGCGTTGAACGTACGTGTCATTGGAATACTCAGATGTAGACCAGCAACTAGTGTACTCAGCCAGCAAAACACCCAGGCTCTGTGCGACCTTCCATATTATTAGTGTGAAATCGAATCCTTCCATCAGGTTTGCCGTTTCATTTTCACCATGCAGACCAAAAATCAGCCCGATTTACGACTCATGTGGGCCACCCCATCAGGAACAATGTAAAATATCCTCTAAAACCACTTAGTTCAGGCTCTGTGGCCCTTCTGAGTTATTTATTTATTTTTATCTCTCTGTTCATCCTCGTGTGGCGCACCTGATTGCATGGAATGTGCAACGTGGCAGGCTCCACCAACAAACCTATGGTTGGCGGCCCCTCTCCTTGGGGTGTTGCCGTCCTCAGTTGCAGATATGAGGGCCTGAGATCGAGGCGTACATGGCACATCTTATATAGGGAGGGGATGGCACACTGACAACATAGTGGACCCAGGGAAATTAGATGTTTTGCTGCTGAAACAAGTGCCACGAAGGATTCTGGTACCTTGGAAAGTTTTCCTTAGGAGCCCCTTCCACATGAGAACAAAAATGAACCAATCCAAGGCTCAAGTGGGCAAAAAACGTGAGGATTGAACGTCCATAGTTTAAATGTTTGTGGAGCAACATGAGTTTCGAATCAGGATAATATTTGTGTTTACAGTTCATCCCAGTAGTAGTGATGTTATGAACGGTATGGATGTCATATAAACATCACTGTGGACACCATGGAGCTTTCAACGGTAGTAATTTAGCTACCCACCTTTTCCTTTAGTGAGGCCCACTTAAGTCTTGGAACCGGTTCATTTTTGTTCTCATGTTCTAAAATGAGCTCCCAAAACGGATGAACGTGGTGGATTTAGCAAAAGACATTACTGTAGGCCCCTCCTTGGTTCTTCCTGCGCAGGGCTTTGGCAGGAAATCCGCGCCCTCCTTTTCCTCTCTCACTCCATTTCTTGTCATTCGGACGGCATGTTGGACACATGGATTTGATCGGAAAGCTACTGCATGCTTCCAAAAGTGACTGAGTCATTGTCCAAAAATCACAATGTTTAAAGGATGCTACTAGTTTATTTGGCATGTGAAATGAACTTTAAAAGACAAAAAATAGCAACAGCTCCCAATGTGACTGAAGAAAACCACATTTATTTTATATATATATATATATATATATATATATATATATATATATATATATATATATATATATATTTGTTAGTTATGCAACATGCTCATCCAATTAGTTGGGCAACACACCCACATGGTTAGTCACACGATGCACCCACCCACCATGGCGTTATTGTGTCTCCTTAGCATTGGAACTTGAGACCAGCTGTTGAAATGCTTAGGAGTCTTACAGCTGGGCTAGCAGGCAAGACACCCATTTATTAAGGATTATATAGTCGAGCCCATGGGATATATGGTTTGGATCATCATGCAGACGCGCCATGCATGAGCTATGCCTCCGTATGTAGTTTATCTGCTCTCTTCTATTCTTTATATTTAGCTCTGCGTACTGTAGATGATTAAGTGGCCTGAGGGGAAGCGGATTGCATGGTGACTCCAACATGGATGCAAATTAGGCAGTTAAGCCCACACCACCTTCGGCTATGGTATGGTGATATGGTGAGATGTGATTGGTGGCGCTTCATCTAAGATGGACAAGGTCTTTTAAGGTTTTAAGCCAAGTACTTTGATAGCACGGGCCTTTTTTAAGGTTTTGGGCCAAGTACGGCTTCACCAACCACATTTGGCCAAGTTACCACACCACTGTGAGGGTAGTGTGGTCCTGACTTCTGAGTCCCCAGCACCCTTTATCCCATACGCGGATTAGCCACTAACAGGTTGAGTAGCAAATCTTGCTAATGAAGTGACATCACCATGTTCTGTGGGCCTTAGTTGTATCCACACCATCCATCCATTTGAAGAGATCATTTTATGGTATGACTCAAAGAATGAGGCAGATCCAAATCTCAAGTGGACCCCACCATAGAAAATAGTGGGGACAATAACATCCACCGTTGAAAACTTTCTAGGCCCACCATCACGTTTATTTGAGATCCAACCTATTTATATGTTCACACAGACATGGAGGAAGGGAAAACACAAATATCAGCTTGATCGAAAAATTCTATGGCCCCTAAGAAGTTTTCAACAGTGGATGTCACTTCCCCATTGCTTTCTGTGGTGGGGCCCACTTGAGGTTTGGATCTGCCTCATTCTTTGCTTCATGCCTTAAAATGATCTCTCCCAATGAATGGACAGTTTGGATATAACACATACATCATGCTGAGGCCCACAAAACATGGTGACGTCACTTCAGTAGCTAAATACGCTGCTCAACCTGCCAGTAGCTAATCCGCATCCCTTTGTCCTTAGTGACCTGCGGGGCCCACAGTGATATATGTGTTTTATCCTTGTTGTCTATCGGTACTGCTACTTCATTTTAAAGCATCAGCTCAAAATTGCAGCATACACAAAGCTCAAGCATAAGAAACCGTGGGAGTTGAACGTGCCTACTGTTAAAAACTGTTTTTATGGCCACATAAATTTTGGATCAAGGAGATATTTGTGTTTTCCTTTTATCCAAGTCCATTGGACCTTATTAATAGATTGGATGGCAAATAAACATTATGGTGGGTCCTAAGCAGGTTTCAAGTTTCAAGAAGTCATTATTCCCGTGGTGTGAACTTAAACTTTGAATATGCTTCAATTTTGGAGCTATGCCCTACCATGAATTAGCAAAATAGATAGACAGCATGGATAAAAACACATACATCACAGTGGGTCTCACAGAGTTTGATTACCATGAATATCAGTGGTGTTGGGGTCACCACGCAATCCGCTTCTGGTCTAGATTTTGCATGACAGTAGAAAGTAGAGAAAACCATATTATGAAAAATGTAGGCCACTCTTATGATGGTTCAGCATTATCTGAACCATTTTGAAAATGCTATTAACTTAATTCTCCTCACATGTAGCATTCATGTATATCTATCCAGCCAAATTATGAGAGGATATCATGGATGGATCTCTTCAAAATCACACTGATCGCAAAATCTTAACCATCTGATTGACGGCTGCCAAAAGTACGGTCAAAAGTAAAACAGTATATGGTCTGAATTCCGAGAACCAAACATATGGTTATCATGTCTGCAGTCGAGAATTGATTTTTTTTTTTTTTTAAATGATGGATCATAGTTTTTGCAATTAAAAGAAGCTGACTTAGGGTAGATTTTTGCCGCCAAGAGAGACTTACTAACTAATAGAGATTATTTACTAAGGGAGTGGATTACCTACCTCTGGAGGCATGAGATTTTCATGCTTCCAATTTGTGTACCGTGCACGTCTCACGCGTATGATGATTTTTTTTTTATTTTATATAATTTATTTTATCAGACCATTTTAACGATCTAATAAAGGGATGTTTCCTTGTTTAGTGGGGATCTTTCCTGATTTAACGGGAGTAGTTGCTGGTGGGTTGCAAATGAGCTTATATAGTTGTATCCAAACCTAAGAGCAGAACATAACATTCCCTTACTTAAGAGCAGAACATAACATTCCTAGGGCTGTCAATGGGTCAGGTCCTACAGTATCTAAACCCGGGCTTTGAATCTAAGTTTTGAGCTGGGCTTAAGACAAATAACAACACTTACATGGTTGGGCCCACCTGATGATTGATTGGATTGCACACACACGTCTCCCTTCAACACATAAATGGTGTTATATGAGTTCCCTTGCATGCATGTGTCTTGGAAAGCCTCATTTCTTTTACTAGAATAGTCAATATATATATATCAAACACATAAATGGGTCAAGTCCTATAGTTTCTATAATCTACATTTTGAGTTGGGCTTAAGACAAATAACAACACTTACATGATTTGGCCTACCTGATGATTGATTGGATTGCACACATGTGTCCCTTCAACACATAAATGGTGTTTATATGGGCTCCCTTGCATGTGTGTGGCTTGGAAAGCCTCATTTCTTTTACTAGAATAGTCAATATATATATATATATATATATATATATATATATATATATATATATATATATATATATATATATATATATGATTTTATTATTAAAAGCTAACTGGACCTGACCTGACCCTACTTTAACTGGTCCAGGTCCATCACATTGGACCCGACCTAGATCTGGCTAGACCTGACTTCTAACTGGGTCCTTAAAGCTGAGACCCAAGCAAGACCCAATTTTTTTACGGATGAAAAATATGGGACTAGACCCAATAAAACTGGGTCGGGTCCTAAGGTAACACACTGGTCCAGGTACCCATTGACAGCCCTACCTTGGTAGGTTTGGATACATGTGTGCTAATAACTGACCCCAACTCAAATGTGTATGGGTGATGAAGCCACCAATCAAGTGGGGCCTACAATGTGAATGACATGGCCCAAAATTTAGGTTGGTCCACTCATCAGGCAGGCCACACAAATACATTGAATGTGGTTCCATCGGCAATTTTAGAATCATTCATTGGGTTCATGCATGTACAGGTCTGCAGTGAGTTGACCAGCCTAATTTTTTTACCGGTCAATCCACGGATTCGAGTCCACTTGATGCACGTTGGGCATCCCACTTCCCATGTGGATGGTTGCGTGTGGAGGTGCAGGTGGGCTCAGCTTAGCTCGTTTGCTCGCATGAGGGCCTCTAAGAACCGTTCTTCTTTCAGCCCCAACGTGGAAGAAGAACGGTTCAAAATTCCAGCCATCAGATCCGGTGGGCCTAACAAAGTCCAACAAATTCGTTTCCTTGTATGTTTTGGACATACCATGGGCCACAAGATGAACGCTCTAGATTTAATCATGGCTCAGCTTAGGTTGGTCACACAATTGCAAAATAGACTCCAAGGAGAAATTGACCAATGGTTCAAATTCCATGTGTATGCGTGGCCCACCTAATGATCGTACTTTCCTGATTTTAGATGCATGAAATCTATACAGTGAAGATTGCGTGAAGAGATGGTCCAATCTTACAGACGTGTGTGATTTCACGCGGAGGAGTTCACTTTCAAAGTCCACTCGACCGTTCTCATCCGGCTAAAAGTACAACAATTGCTTTTCCAATCCCATACGCTGACGGACGCGATTGCCTGAAGACCCATGTCACCAGGGATATCCCTGATGACCCGAGTCTGTGGGGTCCACCGTGATGTATGCGTTCTATCCCTACTGTCCATCCATTTTCCAGTTCATTTCTGGGCATGAGGCCAAAATGAGGCAGACCCAAATCTCAAGTGGACCATACCACAGGTAACAGAGGGGATTAAATGCTTACCGTTGAAAATTTCTTAGGGGTCAAAGAAGTTTTGCCGCAAGCTGATATTTGTGTTTTCCCTTCATCCAGGTCTATGTCATCTTATGAACAGCTTCGAAGGCAAAAAAAACATGATGGTAGGCCTGGAAAGGTTTCAACCGTGCATGTCATTATCTCCACTGTTTCCAGTGGTGTTGTCCACTTGAGCTTTGGATCCGCCTCATTTTTGGGTGCATCCCTTAAAATGAACTGGAAAAACGGATGGACGGCATGGATAAAACACATACATAAAGGTGGTACTACGGAGTCGGGTCACGAGCTATATCCCTAGTCTAGGTAATCCGCGTCTTACGCTGACACGGCACGTCTTTGAGTTGAGCAGACGTGCCTAACTCGGATATCAAGGGGTGGACACAAGTGCGACCGTTAGTTGGACCAAAAGGCGGTTCAACTCATCTGGTGGACCTCACGTGTACATTGAATGTGCATCGTTTCATTTTTTTTTCTGAACAACTGATATCATCACATTCTCCTACCCTTTTCAACCTTTTTGTAGTCTTTAATGTTTATTTCCAATCGGGCCAATTAACAACCCTGTCTATAATCCAATAATCCACTGTAACCCCAAGAATCAATGGTAATTGGATGCCCCACGGAAAGCTTCTTAGAGCCTACAAAGGTTTTCATACAGGTTTATATGTTTATCTTTGAACATAGTGGGAATCATTTCATGACATTTTGGATGGCATATAAACATCACACTGGACCCTTGAAAGGTCTCAGTGATAGCGATGGACGTTACAAATTTAGGGCTGTCAACGGCATGGATCTTGATCCGTATCCGATCCGATTTAATCGGATTCGGATCAATAATCGGGTAATCGGGTCGGATACGGATACCTAAAGATGATCCATTTAATATTCGGGTCGGATTCGGATCGACCGTGATCCGGCTCGTTAAGGACCCGATCCGATTAAAGATAGTATATAAAATAATAAAAGTAGGTTTCAATGGGCTTGAAAATCAGATTTTACATAAGGTTTCAATGGGCCGGGCGGGCCTGAAAATCATAATATTCAGATATCGGATCATATTTGGATATCGGATCATATTCGGATCGGATACGGATTTCGAAAATATCTAAACGGGTCGGGTTCGAATCATACACTTGTGATCCGAATCGAATTCGGGTCGGATATATCCTTAATCGGAACGGATACGGATCATCACTGATCCGGCCCGTATCCGACCCGTTGACAGCCGGAGTTACAATCCGCACTGAAATTTTAAACCTACCTCATTTTTAGGCTCATGTACTAAGAATAAACTAGCTAAATTGATGCACAGAGTAGATGGAACACAAACATCACGGTGGGCCTTGTAGAGCGTCAGGTCAAGGGGAATTCATGGTACCCCAGTTAGCCCTTCCTTTATTCTTGTCTTTGTCATTTCTCATCGCACATGACAAATACGTATGAGATAGACACTTCATTTGGTATTTCCAGCTAGTGGACTCTGGTGGAATAGTTCACGTATGGATGATCCTGGCGTGGTTCGGATCGTCATGCACATGTGCCACGTGTATGCACATCATCTGGAGGCAGAGGCAGAGGCAGAGGCAGTGGATCCATCTATAAATGGTCCACACTCAAGTAGTATAACAACGACAGAGGTCCGATTCACAGGCTCTTCCAATCTAGGATTTTTGGTGCATTGAACATCCACTGTGGGACCCACCGCATCAGCCGCTTGTACCACTGAACAATGGGGCCGACTTGTACAAACAAAATAAAAAATAAAAAAATCGAGAGCACTGTACAGATTCTCACGTGAGTTTTTAGAATATTTCACAGTCGTCCATTTTCGTGTATTTTGGAACCTTACACGTTCAGCGTAAACACGTGACTCACCTAGCTAGCGGTTTGACCGTCCTGATTTTTGGTCGGAACAATCTCTGCAGTGGATCCCACCTGATGCATTGCATGTAGAGGTGACTGCGGGGTAGAAATGCTAAGTCCATTCACTCGAGTGCACTTCTTTTGGCACTCTTCTGTCAAGGCCACATGACACGTGTCAGAGATCTAAGCTGCTCATCAGACAGAGCTCACCGCACAGATGCCGTGCACTAAAAGTTATCCGGTTTATGTCAAATGGTGGGCCACACATGAACAATTAATGTGGTCCATCAGTAAATTCCTCTTCATCGTCCATTTCTTTTGTACACGTATGGTGACTTGATTATCAGATCTAATATTGATCAGATCAACTCGTCTTCAGGACAAGGCTCTACACTGTGGGGCCCACCTCATGAGCCACTTTCATCGGGGACCCTTCTGCCAAGTCACCACCTCCAACGAGTGTGATGGATTTCCCCAATATGGGACATACAGCACAGACATCGGTTTCCAAATCCAACAAATGGGAGCCTGGGCAACGTATTTAAGAAGGCAATTTAATTTTATATGAAAAAACTCTTGCCAAGAAAATTACGGTACAAAGCGAATAATCTATTATAAAATAAGTGGCAAGAAATGAAGGAAAAGAACCCAGACCTAAGCCGTTAAGAGAAATCCCAAACTCTTTCTCTCACCTAAGAAGTCTCTCAATCCACCATTATACGGTACTCTAATTCCCATATACACTCGCTTATATAGGGGTAAAACTTAAATTAGAAATACCATGTGCTAAATCGTACAAGATCGCGCAAACTATATAATAGCGATCACTACAATCGGATGCCCGTCAGGCACCGGATGCCCTAGGCACCATTTGCCCAAACCCCCTCAAAATAGTTAAGAGAGCTCACGTTGTTAAATCTTCCATTAGTCAGTCGACCCACAATCCTATCCAAGATAAATTTGAGTCACCTGATTCCATCAGAGCTATGATTTGGTAATTCCAACCATTTATGGTTTGCATCCAACGTGAATGAATGATCCCAAAAATATCATCAGACAATCTGAACCTTTCATTTTATAGACTGTAAATGCACAGTTAAAAGAGAACGACAATGGTAGATTGATCACTGGGTTCTTCAATCATGTAAGATTATTTTAGGGTTATTATACATCCATGCCAGGATGCAAGAAAGAGACTTATACGATGAAATATTATTAATTCCAATCTTTACTCCGACAGTTTCTGCACATAAGGGGTGTCAATGGCCCAGGTCGGGCCTAAAAATCAGAATTTAAAATAGGGCCGGCCTAGCCCGAAACAATTCAAAATTCAGGCCAAGACTTACCTCAGGTCCGGCGCGTTGACAGCCCCACATACATATAGCTCACATGATGAGCCATCTTTTAGCGCATGGCATGTGGACAACACCACTGGAAAGGGCATGTGTAGGGCGAGGATGGCATGTGGCATGATGAGTTGCTCTTGTGAATGTTGGAATTGTTCCCTTGAAAATCAATACGAGCCTTTGTGAAAATTGCACTTTAAATTAGTGCTCGAAATGAAAATTGGATCGACTTGGGTCATCACTAGCTCAAATTTGTACAGTTATGCACAATGGGCTAGAAACTGCGATGCTTTCAAAAGAGGCCGGATCTAATACAACGCTTTGTAAGATATCTTTGTCCTACGAAGAAGGTAAAATTGTTTTTTCACACAAAAATAGACCCAAGATGGCCCTACACATTGCATTGTAGGATAGTCATGTCCTACAAGGCATTGTAGTAGGTACTCCAGCCTCCAAAGAATGACTCTGAAATAAGTTTCATAGATCTAAGTAAGGAATCTCGGTTACAAGGAAGGAATGTGTCAAACACCTCTCATTGCCTACTAATTTGCAATCTTTACTAAATTGATTAGAAGAAATTAATTCTTACTGACCAGTCCGTGCGTTCATCATGGAAATTAAATACAGTTCAATAAATAAAACAAATATAAAAACTAACGAAAGATGAAAAGAGAGGAAATGCTCATAAAAACTAATAGCTGCGAATAAGGATGGCCTTGATTTGCTTCTCCTCCTTTGATTGCTTTGGAAGAGTTCTGCAGTTAATTCTCAAAACTTTGGGGCCAAGCTGTACTTTTTAGTTACTTCCAAGTAAGGAGCTCCTTCAATAAATTGGCTTTTCTTCTACATTTTCATCTGTGGAAGTTGTTGATCTTCTCTGACTTCTTTTAGTGGGGTGAAAAAAGAGATGAAAATCCAAATACTAATGAAAATTGTAGAGATGAAAAAGCCCATTCGCAATCTATCCAAGGGGTATTTATAGATGTAATAAATAGTGTACATGTAATTGAAGAGAACCTCATGGAATTTAAAGAGGGCACATGGTAAAATACCTGACCTAATCAAGATCATCAAAATAAAGGACAAGATGGAAATTTAATATAAAAAAAAGAGGAAAATCTGTTATGAAAATATTTCCATCCGAAATTCAAATTCTAGATGTTAAAATGATAATTTTACACTCTAAATCAATTACAATGCCATGGGATGCAATTAAAATTAAAACAGGATTTGAGTCCAATTAGAACATCTCATCTTTTAAATTAAAGGAAATGATTCAAATACCTAACTAGCAATCAAAGGAGCATTTTGGAAATTCCCTGCAAAATTGTTTCAGAAAAACAGAATCCAACAAGTTACCTTACGGACCTCACGACAAATTGCACACTCATCGGATCTAAACCAACTTAGTATTGTTGGAACGTCCATTCAAAATGCTACACGATTCATCTAATGATTGAACAAACAATCGTAAAAAAGAGAGCAAAAATCAAGTTGAAGATCAACATTCATTACAAACTACTATCATTCCAAATTATCTATGAGACTCACATTTTAAAAGACAACCAACAAATTGGGTTGATTTCACTCTCATACCAAAGTCCCCTCAAAATATAACTCTTCCAATGGAGAAATTATTAAGATTAAACCTCACATGAACTTTAACCACCTTTCACAAAAGATGGTTAAACACTGTCCTAGCTGGAGTGATAAAAAATTCAATACTGAGTGGTTAAAGTTTAAACACATAGACTTGATTTATTTAAAAAATGAGTGGCCACACAAATTCATGTAGGGCCCACCTCAAAATCATCTTTTAACAATCCAACCAAACCCAATCATGGCCAACATCATGAAATCATCTCCTTAGACCATTAGGTATTTTCTCAAAGTCACTCGAGAACTATCAAATCTTTGATCAAATCTAAGCAATTGATCATGGTCATAGTACCCAATTTGGGGCTCACTTAGTAGTAGGGTGTCTATAGTTGCCCCTCTTTTATAGAGGATGCTTGCACCCAGACGTCAAAGCTAAGGACACCCTAAGTAATAAGGTTCCTAAAATTGATTCAACTCATTCAAATAAGATTCATATCAAACATTAAAATAAAAAAAATCATATCAAACATACCAACTGCAAATAGATCATGATAAAGGGGGTGAATGAAAAAATGGAGTAGATATCTGATATAGAGCGGGCCACAGACCTATATCTTGGCACAAATGGACCGAAAGAAGCCCGAACGGAAGATGATGTGGTCCGTTAGATCCGAGTCCAGTTCTATGTAGGGCATGATGTAATTGGGCCCCAGGTGCATTCGATCGAAGAAATTCATTCCGGAGAGGAAAAAAATTGCCTTTTAAAATGAGAACTGTAAATCGGCTATAACTTTTGATCCGAGTATTGTAACGGGATACACGACTTATGAATTTTGATCGGAACAAGTCATTCGGGGCCCTATATGTGGGTCCTGTCAGTCCATTTCATGAAAAAACAACTCCTAATAAAAAAAATATAGTTTTATGAAAAACTTATTATTTTAAGTAAGTTTTAAGTTAGATGCATCTCTTTTGTTTTCGAGTTTTAGTACATGATGTTTTTTTAGGATTTGTTTCTTATCGTGCTAGGAATCATCCAACAAAATTAAATTAGTACTATCTATTTTTAATAAATTTACTATTTTTGGTGAGTTTCAGTTTAGTTACATTAAGACTCCTAATTGGGACTCTTTACTATTTTGAGGATATTATTGATTAATAAAATTTTTGAATTTCCTTTTTTTCTTGTGGATTCAAAGTTTTGTACACCTAAGGTAGATGTTAATCTTCCTCATCATACCCTTCCTTGTGTTAATATCCAATGCCTTATAAAAAGGGATCCATCTGCAAAAATGAAAGAACCTATAGCTGTAAAGGAGAATGACAGACTCTAGAGAAATGTCACAATCACAAGATATCAAGTCTCAGTTGCAATCAAGACTTTTGATGTGAACAGCATCTGAAGGATTCCAACACTGAAGAAAATGCATCATTGGACTTAAATTAATCACCAAGTACATTTCAACTAATCTAGATTCATATCTGAAAACCATTATTTAGCTCAATCAATTGTCAGCCTGAACGAATTACTCCACATGAAAATTCAAAATGTAAGAGTTGAAATTTATCTTTTGATGTTGCATTTTGGAAGAAAACTTGTTTCTCTGGAAATACAAGTGCATATGAAAACCATCAAAAGTAAAAAAAGAAACATCCAACCCATCACAACAACCTCTGTAACTAAAGTAGCATATTCAGAATCCATCTCAAAATAATTCATATTCATCATTCCTCTGCATACGACAAATTCACACCAATTTCTACTCACAAGAAAGGTCACATGCATCACACACATGCACCATAGATACTACTGCAATAGATACGCACAAGCATTACATAAACTAACTTCAACTGCACGTATGAAGTAATGAAATGCACATGAACATGATGCATGACAACACATTGAACATAAGACTTTGAGTTAAAGTCCCTTAATATACATTGCTACACCATCCTCTAAAGGCTCGAGCTTTTAGAGCAAGCGGTTGTTTGACATGATATCAAGGCAGAAGGTTAAGCTTTCAAATCCTGGGACTAGCAAATATGCCTTTATTAATATATTCTCCCACGGGGGCCAGGAAAATCAAGTAATTAAGCCTGGTATGTTTATGATGTGAGTGTTCCTCCACCCTTGCCTAATATGTTCCCTTGTGGAGTTCCACCCCGCACGTGCAGGAGCAATATAATGGGGACATCATACACCACAAATTTCATTTTTCTTTTTCTTTTTTCTTTACGAAATAAAAAGCAATTCATGAAAGAAAATGATTGAAAACAAATCCTTTATTTTTAAGCAATTAAGTTAATTGAATTGTTAGCATCATGAATTGTCCAATTCTTTTTAAAATGTTCCGATGAACATAATATACCTGTCAAAATCTCAATCCCTACTGAATATTGTCAAGAATCACAAGAAAGTCAAATATGTAGCTATGCCCTTAGGAAAACAATATTTGTGAAAATCCACCAATCTAAACCATCAAGGATGCTATACACTAAGGTCACCAAGTTGACATCACTATGTTTAAATCACTAAAAAGATAGTCTTTGCATTTTTTTTTTTTCCCATTTCTTCACCTTTTTACTTACAATACCCTTGCAGGTTTTCATTATGCCTAACCATCACTCTTATTTTTTCTTGTAGCGTCCTTCATTTTTTTTTTTTTTTTTTTTTGGGAGGGTTTTTACCACGTTTTAGGGTATTTTATTTTGCTTGTCCCCTGATAACTTTGGCTATTTTTATCCTTTATGCCCTTTCAGGTTTTCACCAGGTCTATCATACATCCATTATTTTTATTGAGAGGACTTTTTTTTTTTTTTTTTTGTTCTAATTTTCACCTTGCCCATTCTACATAGATGCCATCTTTTTTAATTATTTATTATTATTCTTTTATATCTTTTGAATTCTCTAGATTGCATCACCAAACACAAAATTGGCAGCCTTCATCACCCTAGCCCTAATTCTTTGGTCAGAGCTCTCGACCATAATTGAACATCCAGGAGGACCATCTTTTAAGAAAAAATGGGGCTGTGGGACACTAGTTTATCAAAGAAAGGTAATAAGGCTTAAAGCAAATTTTACTTTTTAGACTATCTTGAGGCAAAATTTATTATTTTTTCTTCTTTTGGTTTTTTCAAAATCACATTACTTTTTCCACATTTCTCATTTTTATTCTTTTCCATCATTCTTTCCTATCACTTTTCTTTTCTTTCACATACTCAGCGTTTGTACGCTTCAGAAAATCTGACATGTCCATCTTGACTAGATGGAGAACATCGCCAACGTGAATAACATGCATACCATCTCATTCAGATTTATCTATGCCTTTTGATGAAAATTCAAAACATGTTTCACGTACTGACCATCTTCCTTAAAAACTTAAAAAGTCTGGTCTTTATAAACTTGAGCAATTCGTTTTTGAGCGTCACTGAACACATTTATAGCCTTCTCTTATCAATCAAAGTTAGCTGTCCACAACACTTTCCGCCATTCATTCTCTACAACATGAATGAAAATCGATCTGATGATCTCTTAAATTTTGAGCTTCTTAATGGTGGATGATCAAAGAGCGTCGCAGTCTTCAGGCATTCAATCTGAATACAAAGGCAAGCAAGCTCTTCTTTCAACTCAACAAGCCCGGCCTACAAAGCAGAACATACGCTCAAGCCTGTGACGGGCCAAAACAAATAGGCCCAAGCATGTCCCCAATCCAGACTGAGCCCGCCTACCAATTTTTTGGTAGGATTTGGGCTGTTCATTAAGTGTGCCCCATCATGCAAGACACATGACAAAGATGACATTGAAATCCTGTATGGACTGAACCAGGTTGACGGGCTCGTCAAACGAAGCTCGAGCCAGGCTCGAGTATTAAAGGCCGGCCTGAAGCAGGCCAGACCCAAAATCCAGACGGCCCAGCCCGGCTCCATATCTCTTGTTTGTTTTTTTGCTTGTGCCATGGACGCAATCTCGAAAACCCACATCCAATTTTCATCCATTTGATGAACTGCAGATCTTGCAATGGTTGTATCTGTAATACCATCCTATCTGCGCTGAGGGTAGTTTATGTTTTCCTCTTTTGGTAGATCTCAGTTATTGTCTTTCCTGTTTTTTCTCTTTTGTTCAGTTTTGGATTTTTCTTTTTGGATGTTGTACTGCTTGCTATTAGAATTCCTACCTACTGGCCTTCTCCATGATCATTCTTTTTTGTTTCTTTTGGATACCAAGATTCCATGCCAAACCATGGAAATTGAAAAAGGTTTACCCTTGATGTGACCCTTGATGTGACCATTTCTTTTGTTTGAGTAGCAATAGTAGTAATTATAATAACAAGTTGTGAGAAGAATATGATATTTCTACTGGCTATCCAAACAAAAACACTGGGCTTGATTTCTCGGTCCCTGTGCCAGACTTGATTTTCCTAGCACCCATGGGATAATATATTATCAAGGCATATTTGCTACTACCGAGATTCAAACACAAGTCCTTCTTTGACACCATGTCAAACAACCACTTTGATCTAAAAGCTTCAGCTGTGAGGGGATGGTGTATCGATGTATATCAAGGGACTTCAACATTTGAACTCATTTCTCCAAGATGCAACTATAAGTGTGGAAAACCCACTGCGACAATATTAACATATGTAGTGAATTCGAGCATGAAAATCGCCACAATTTTCAAGTAAACCACATGCAGGATAGCGAATGGCAGTAGAAAAGCTGAATGTTGATTGGTAGTGAACAAAATAAAATCTCCACCCTTGATTTCAAAAGTGGCTACTAAATCAAGGTTTTAAATCAGTGTGTCAGATATCATACGGTTAACCACAGGTGTGGCACGGTCCCATCCATGTTTCGGGCTGTTTTTAGACACATATAGGCTGATACTGCCTCATCGTTCATGGCAACACTAGTAAATCTCAGGTGTTACATTTCCAATGTCAGAGGAAACAGTGCAAATCCTGTTGGCTTTTTAAAAATGGCCGGTTCCCATACATTTGTTGTAGATGAGAATTTTGTGCACTGTGGGGCCCACATGGTGTATATGCCATTCAACCCATCCAGCAGAATCACCATGTCATGAAGATGGGTCACCTCCAAAATCAGGCCAATCAAACCATCAGGTGGCCCATTTGCATAGAAAAACAATGGGCAACCACATCCAAATTCGTGTGATGGGCCACCTGACGACTGGAGATGGCCAGATACCATCCACACAACCCCCACAAGCAGCTAGTTGTATTCACAAAGGTTTATATACACTTGAGACAGTACAATAGGACCAAAAATCCATTTCTCCATACTTTTTTATAAAAGGAACCCATGTAGAGTCCGAAGGGGACCACACGTCTGAAATGTGTGATCAGGAGAAGCCCACTATGGCTGGAAGGATTTCGTTGCCACTCTTAGTGAGACTTTTTTGGGGCATGATGTGTACGGCAGAACCCTGTTTTCTTTATCTAGATTGCTGCACTCAAACGGGACATGTCATGTTGGTCGATGGACTGGACTGGTTGTCTGGTGGTCCTCATCATGAATTGGCCACTGTGAAAGAATCCAAGTACTGCAATTTGAAGGGATTGAGATTCGTAGTGATCCCCTCCAGTACGGACGTACGTGGGTGCTGGAAAAGCTCTGTGGACCCCGCCATGATGTGTATGTTTTATCCATGCCATCCATCCATTTTGCCCCAAATCTCATGTGGACCACACCACAAGTGCTAAGTAGTGATCAGACACCCACCATTAAAAGCTTCCTAGGGCCCACTGTAAGGTTTATTTGCCATCCAACCTGTTGATCAGGTCACACAGGCATAGAATAAGGAAAAACACAAATATCAGCTTGATACAAGACTTTGGTAGCTCCCAAGAAGTTTTTAATGGTGGGCATTCAATCACCTCTTTTTCCTGTGGTGTGGTCCACCTAAGAATTGGATCTGCACATTTTTGGGCTCATGCCCTAAAATGAGCTGGCCAAATGGATGGACAGTGTGGATAAAACACACATCAGGTGGGGCCCACAGAGCTTTTCCAGCACCCACCTCCATACTGGAAGGGTCAATGCCGAATCTGAAATCAATTTGAGGGAAGTGGTCCATCCATCATGTCCAATAACCACTTGACCTAAAAGCCCTAGCATTAGAAGATGGCATATCAATGTATATCAAGGGACTTTAACACTCCAACACATTGATTGTGAACCATCACGCTCCTCTCCCGTTAGTGTCTATTTGTTCACACCAATAAAGTGAAAGGACCATCCAATCTGGGTGATATCTTAGAAATTACAAGGCATGGTTTTTCCAATCAATGGGTTTTGATAAGTAGTCCCAAAGACATGAGCTAACTGTATGTTTGTTTGTTGATGAGGACTCTTTTTCCATTTTCAAACTGTGAATTCCTCTCATTGGATCATTACTAAATCTTAGCATACCAGCCGCATAGAATTGCTTGGCACCATACTAGTAGTGGAAAACCCCAACGGGATATTCAGAAATGGAAACCACAATGAAATCCTCAGGTATTGGAAAGGCGTGGATTGCCTGACTCCTGCAGTCAGAAACTAGGTGGAGCCCACTATTTTATCTGTGAAAAATCACCCCGTCCATGCATTTTGTCTGCTCATGTTAGGACATAAGTCAAGAAATGAGGCAGATCCAAAACTCAAGTAGGCCACACGACAAAAAATAGTCAGGATTGAACACCCACATTTGAAACATTCATGGGGCCACGGAAGTTTAGGATGAAGAAAATATTTTTGAGTTTTCAGTTCATCCTTATGGAAACCTTATGAATAGCTTGGACGGCGCCATATAAACATCACGGTGGACCCGGGAAGGTTCCAATGGTAGGCATTTCCCTCCCCACTTTTCCTAACTATGGCCACCTGAATTTGGATCTACCTCATTTTTGCTCATTCCCTGTCATGAACTGGAAGAATGGATGGACGGAATGGATTTACTCACAAATATCATAATTAGGGCTGTAAATGGGTCAGCGGACCCGATGGGGTACCCAGACCCAACCCATTTAAACCCGACCCATTTGTTAAATGGTACGGGTCTGGGTCCAAGAACAGACCCAATTACTAAACAGGTTTGGGTCTGGTTTCCTTTATATTAGGCCCGACCCGACCCGAACCCATTTAGTAAGTGGGCAGGTTTGGTTTATGTTTCAAGGGACCCGTCCAGACCTGGTTTTAAGCCTTGTAAAATGCTTGCACACTCGATTTAGACCCAACCCATTTATAAATGGGTCTGGGTGGATCTCCTTCTGCCAGACCCGGACCCATTTATAAATGGGTCTGATGGGTTGACTCGGACCCAACCATTTAGTAGAAGGGTCTGGGTCTAAAATTTAGACCCAGACCCGTTTAGTAAATGGGGCGGTCTGGTTTTGGCTAAACCCGCCCTGAACCGGACCATTTACAACCCTAATCATAATGAGCCTACCTAATTTTCGACCACAGGACTTCCTGCATTAGGAGAGTGGATTAGTTGTTACCAACAACTTAGTGGGTATTACCCTAACCATGTGTGGCCCATCTTGATGTAATTTTTTATATATCCACGTCGTCCATCTGTTTTTCCATCTCATTTTAGAATTGATCCCAAACCTTAAAATGATCCATATCTCAGGTGAACCATACCACTAGAAATAGTGATGACTGACCATTAAAAACATTTTGTGGGCCACAAAAGTTGTGGATCAAGCTGATCTTTATATTTTTCCCTTCATTTATCTTCTCTAAATTATCAATAGGTTGGATTGCAAATAAACATTACTAAAACCTTACTATGGGCTCATTGGAGTTTTTAATGGTGGGGCACTAAATCACCACTATTTCCAATGGTATGGTCCACTTGAGATTTGGATGTGCATAATTTTTGGAACCCCATCCTAAAATGGGCTGGAGAATCGGATGGATAGCATGGACATACAAAATAACATCCATGTGGGCGACATGGCAGGAGTAACAACCACTAAGCTGTTCCCTGGGTAGGACCTAATTAGCTCCCCCTGTATTAGGGGTTTGCATGGTTTGCGGAAGGGTGAGAGCTCTCTGATGACTGCAAAAATCAATATTTAATTAAAAACAATTATTGGAGAAAGAAATAGTTTTACTAGCTTTTAAGGAAAAAAAAAAAAACAATCATTGCTCCCTCTTTTTTTTGGTTTCTCAAGCAGAGGAAACTACTGCATGGGAAATTCGTATTCTTTTCATGGTTTTTATCTCCAAGGGCCAGTTTGGATTGTAGTAATGATGTTTGATAGAAATCAATTTTGCAATCATTTCAATTTATAGTTTTGCAATAATTTCAATTTTCTTCTCCATGGTTTTGGAAATGTTTTGGAAAAGGATCCTCTTATTTTTGTGCAATCCAAATTGTGGAAACCTCAAATGATTATGAGAGTTTTTTTTTTTCCCCTACTTTTCAAGGGTTATTTGTATTTTAAAAGAGCCATTTCAATCTGATTTAGGGGGCGTTTGGATATTAAGTTTCTTAAGATTAGCTACTTATGGCTCAAGTAACTTATCATGGTTTCTACTTATTAAGTTAAAGTGATTAAGAAAAGTAAAAAAAATTACTTGCAATTGATCATAAACCAAACTTACTAATCTAAAATAAGTTACTTTTCTACTGCTGTAAGTAGAAAAAGTAACTAATTTGGTGGTATCTAAACGGGCCATTATTGAGGTCTTGAAAATTTTGTGGAAAAGAATCCCATCATTTTTATGCATTTCAAAGGGTAAACATCTGAGATGATTGGGAATCTTTTTCTTTTACCCAGTGTTATTTGGATAGGAGGAATACCAAGTAAAAGAGTAGAATTTCGCAATCGAGATGATTGGGAATCTTTTTCTTTTACCCAGTATTATTTGGATAGGAGGAATACCAAGTGAAAGAGTAGAATTTCGCAATCATTTCTAGAAAGGCTTGAAAAACAATAGAAAAGGAATTTCTCTATTTTTTGCAATCCAAACACTACACGTCTGAAATGATTGTGAAATTCTTTTCATTTACCTTGGCCTCCTCCACCCTAGATTAGCCCCAAACAAACAGGCTGTACACATTTAAATGTGGTGGTCGAAAAAAAGTTGACATGTTCTTGTCCATTCGATGAAATTGGATGGCTAAGGCTTCCCGTTTTATTTTAGGGTATGGTCCAAGCACAAGGAGGGGCATGATTCTGATGATCTAAATCAATCAGACATTCTTATTGTGGTTAAAGGTGGATTTGATAGCATCTTGTAATAAAGGGTGTCAAACCACCTTAAACTAGCTTAAAGGATATGCATAGAGAGAGGAATGCTCACCTGCCCACCAGTTCTCATGAGAACTCGTGAGTACTTTTTGAGGACTCAGAACTCGTGAGTACTTTTTGAGGACTCATCACACATGATGTGAGTCCAAAATCTAAGCTGTCTACATGATACAGCACCCCAAAAAACCCTTAGGCCTAACTTTCAACTTTATCCAAAACTCTAGGAGGCCGTAACAAAGAGAGAGAGAGAGAGAGAGAGAGAGAGAGAGAGAGGCAAATCAAGGGAGGAAACTGTTTCCTTTTGCCATGGCCCACCAAAGTTCTGGACCAGGTTGGAAGTTGAGCCCTGAAGTTTTTTGGAGTGCTGCATCACATGGACGGCTCAAATTTTGAACTCACATCCCGTGTGACACGAGTCCTCAAAAAGTCCTCACGAGTTCTTATGATAACTTGTGCGCAGGTGAGCATTCTTCTCTTTCTTTACCACAAAATGCCTGAGGAATCTATATTTTACTAAATAATGCCCAAATGATTCGAAATTACATGTAAGTGCTTTTTGAGGAATAAAATTACAAAACTACCCTTATTTAACCTTTTCTTTAAAAGTTAGTGAAAGTCAAAAGTTGTAGGATGCATGTGGTTTGTGTATGACATCCAACCTGTTCAATGTATGCACTCCACCATGGTGATAACAAGAACAAAACAATATCAAGCTAATTAGATCATTAAATGGGCTACACTTGAGTTGAGATATTTTGAATGGTGTATATTATTTTTTCTGAGGTGATTGAATCTGCCTATATTTTTTGTTCATGTGGTGATAATGTGGGTATGCATCTATTGGATATGGGATGGATGGGAGATAAATACAATGTGGGCTCCACAATTTCAATTCTCTACTTTGTTGTAAAGAAAGATAAAGGAGGGTGGTGAAAAGCACCGCCAAGGAATATCGATTCCTTGGGGCGTTATTTGATAAAATCAAAATCCTAGAGGAATTTTGCTGTAAAAAAAATAAAGCTTTGATATTTGACAAATAAATTTTAGATGAAACAGCAATGGTAGCTTATTATACATTTTGGATCTTTAGCTCAACTTCAATAGGACACTTGGGTAATTGTGGGGTCAAGTTGCATTGATTCTTGAGTTGATGGTGGTTCAAATCCACTGAGACCCTTCTTTTTAATAAGGTTTGGTTTTGTTATAAATCAACTAAGTTGGGAATCTCAGCCAATCATCAGGAGTAGACCACATGTGTGGTAGTGGTGTCTACCTATATTTTATGCTTTGTAATGGCAGTCGTTGTGTCTATTTCATTCTTTTCCCACGAACCCACAAGAGATATTCCATCAGCATACCTCATGTAAATCACTAGACATTTAACGCATTAGTCCATGGCCTTTTGATAATGGAAAACTAAACATATATATTCTTGTTCTTCTTAAATGGTTGTAAAGTGTGGTGCATAAGACTTAGTCCATGCGACAAACATGTGGTGATTGGAGCTATTGTTACAGTGGGCATCACACACAAATCCCTAAAAGCAAGGCCAATGACCTTCCACAGCCATAGTTGCCTTAATCATATTTTGTGTAATTGGCATTTGAATTGCTAGTTCAGGGCCATATTTGAAGTCATACTAAGTTAGACCATCCACCATCCTTTGAATCTACAAATATTGTGTGTGCATTAAGTGCATGTGCTGCTGCTACTACCATGTACAAATTTTACTGCATGTGTACTGCGAGGTGATGAAATACATACTCAAGTGCCTATTCCTCGAGTCCAATTCCAGCAAAACAGTTGCTAAGCCTGTTGATTAGTCACACCTGGATCCATAGCTCAAGTGGTAGACTGAGTGAAGATAGCCTCGTTTCAACAATAAGGTCATGGTATCAATTGCCAAAGTGGGGTGGCTAACATTGCAGTGTAACTAACAAGGGTTGGTGGGTGTACTAACAATGGCGTGTATAGTAACCTGAAAAATAAAATAAAATAAAATAAAATAAAAAACCCTGGTGATCAGTGGGTCAGGTCGGATTACATGTTGAGTCCTCCATTTGAGAGATTCGTTGCAATTTAAAGGAAACAGAGTCTATTCAAACTCTTATCTTTGCGCAATTGACTATTCTTTCGGATCTCATCTCAGGCGCTAGATGTAGATGTGTCGGCCCACCATAGTGCATGTATGTCATCTATCCCATTTAGCATAGTCACTCCATCATAAAAACGAGACACCCAAAAATCAAGTTGATCCAACCATCAAGTGACCCACCACGTGAATTTGAAGGTTTTTGTACGGTTATCTATTGTTTTGTCTGATGTGGCTCACCTCACCATTGGATTGGCCTGATTTTGTGGGCAGGTAAATTTTATAGTGGACCAATCCTGGTGGACGGTTGAATGACCAATCCTGGTGTACCATATTCATTATATAACAGAGGAGAGGTAACTGCAGTTACCCCTATTATATTTTCCTTTGAGGTTCTGTGTACCGTTAATACGTGTATGACATATTCCAGAATGAACTTAGATTCAGTAAGTCAGGAGAAACACCTAGTTCAGTAAGGCACTGACATGGTGAGATTTGATTGGTTCACGTACCACTTAGCAGACATAGGCAAAGGAGGCATGTTCCAAAGGAATGTGGATTGGTCCACTGTGATTTATTTATTTTATCTACTCAGTTCATCCATTTTTTTCCAGATAATTTTAGAGCTTGAGCCCAAAAATGAAGCATATCCAAATTTCAGGTGGACCACAGGATAGGAATTAGTGAAAATGCCATTGAAACCTTCCCAGGGCCCACAGTGATGCTTATTGGTCATCCAGCCTGTTTATAAGATCACACAGACATAATGAACAGAAAATACAAATATCAGCTTGATCCAAAACTTCTGTGGCCCCCAAGAATTTTTCAACGGTAGACGTTCAATTCACACTGTTTCCTGTGGTGTGGTCCATTTGAGCTTTGGATACACTTCAGTTTTGGGTTCAATCCTTAAAATGATCTGAAAAAACGGTAAGGACGGAGTGGATAAACCACATACATTGAAGGTGGGCCCAACAGAGTTTAGTAGTACAATAAAGCGCATGTACCCAATCCGATTCCCGTTCGAAAGTGGTTTGGTGGAGTTTAAAGGGGCTGCACCAATCAAATCTCATCACGTCAGCTTCACTGAATCTGGTTCCTATTCCAGCACCTGGTTTCGTATTCATCAACCTTTTCTTTTCCCTTTTTTAGTAATTTATTGTTCGGGTGTGGGAGATCGAGGAGATTGGACGGCTGGTCTTACCTGACCAAACACAAAAATGGACTGTTATGATTTGTCCTCTGCAATAGGAGCATGATGGTCGGCCATGCTGATAAGTGATGCCCACTTCATCCATATCTGCCATGTCTAGCGTGTTTGAAGGCATGCAAACGTGTGGTGCCTACGTTTTGTTTTGCATTGTAAGATGATGGGGTTCTTCTGGTAGTTCACCAAACTAGCTCACTTTCAGGTGGTGCAGC
The DNA here is from genome assembly GCA_003013855.2 of Liriodendron chinense. NCBI lineage: Eukaryota > Viridiplantae > Streptophyta > Magnoliopsida > Magnoliales > Magnoliaceae > Liriodendron > Liriodendron chinense. The sequence goes on along the minus strand of PVNU02000637.1, from coordinate 2,015,853 downwards.
TCCCATTTACAGAAACGGTTGGACCCAACTATTTAGTTGGGACCCGGGACCCATGCAATTCTACAAGTGGTGTCACGTTAATTCCGTGGTCTTCCATATTTTCCGAAAGGGGAGTTCACTGATACTCAGGCTCTATTCATTGCTCTAGAAGAAGTATTTAGTCGTCTTCAATTTCCACATGGTTGACCTTTTAACTTGGTGGTTGGTTAGTCTGTAAAAATCTGATTGGTTGGACGCTCCAAACCTCTGCAATCGTTTACACTTGGTTTTTGAAATAAGACCATCGGATACTTTATCATTTTTAACTGGATAACAAATGTCCTGCAATTTAATAATCAGATTATCAGATAAAAGTAATACTTTATTCATGGTGCATCTAATCTGGTACCATTTTGCAGGGTTTATTTTAAGTTACTTGTACGCGAAGTATGTAATTAAAGTATTTTTCATTCTCAAAGTGGAAAAAAAAAAAAGTCATGAAAGGGCTTTCACAACGTGTAGTAAAATATCGTTGAAGTCTATGTTGTTAAAAGCAGGCGAACATTTTACGACATTCAAAGAACGCTGTCGAAACAAGTCTTTCACAATATGCAACATATGCTGTTAAAACATTTTCAACGGGATGCATTGTGAAAACATCTTTCATGGTGTGCACCATATGTTATAAAAAAGTGGTTCAATTACAATTTTCAAATGATGACATTTTTATAGCGAACGCGGTAAATTATACTTTTAACAACGTGTATTAAACAAACATAGTTAAAATGATGTTATAGAAACTAATATTTATTGCAGTGTGGGAGTAATGGGAGCTGAGTGAAGTCTTCCACCTCATTGGGTGCTTTGGTGGGCCATTGCCACTTGGGCTTAGTATGCAACCCAAAATGAGCTTGGGGACGGTTGAACTGAAGATGGGCCATTTCGTATCGTAATGTCGTGTCCTCTTCATGAAAGAGCCAATGGAAAGGGTTTTGTTAGGATATGGTGCCCACCGTACCAACATTACAAAATGGGGCAGATTCTCAGCCCAGTTACATCTTACACAATAATCTGAACCATTCGATCTAGATTATATGGTATGTTATAGGGACGTGGATTGCCTACTGACTCTGCAATAGTGAGGTGGCTATTGGACGGTGAACTGAAAGCCCCACCATTATATATGTGTTTTATCCATACTACCCATTTATTTTTTCATACCATTGTAGGGCATGAGCCCAAAAATGAGACATATCTAAATCTCAAGTAGACCACACCACAAGAAAATAATGGTAATTGAATGCCAACCATTAAAAAATTCCTAAGGCCCACTGTAATATTTATCTGTCATCCAACCTATTGATAGGTAACACTGACATGGATGAAGGGAAAACTTAAATATCAGCTTCATCCATAACTTTTGTGGCTGGCAAGGAGTTTTTAATGGCAGGCGTTCAATCACCACTGTTTCTGTGGTGTGGTTTACATGAGATTTGGATTTGCCTCAATTTTTGGATCATGCCCTTAAAATGATATGAAAAAAATGAATGGTCAGTGTGAATAAAACAAATACATCATTGTGGGGCTCATAGATAGGCAATCCTGTTAAAGGGGCTATCTAAAGTACAAATGTTGAATGGATTATTAAATATGAAGATGAATTTAGAACATAGCATGCATCAAATGTTAGAATCATTAATGAAGTATGATTATTAGGTTGTAGTTCTCCTAAAGAGGTAATGAGAACATGAGTGGTTAATTATGATCATCACTTAAAAATGCCATATTAGAGAAAATTCGAATTTCAGTAGGGTAACCATATCCTATCAAAACCCAAACTAGTGAAGTGATTTCAAGAAGAGGCATTTAAAAGGTGAGTCGGAACAAGTGCCATTACAGCATAAATTTAAGTGGGTCTATGAGTATATGTTGAATATAGATAGCTGCTTATTGTCTTGATAATTGTTAACTGTTTTTTTTTTTTTTTTCCAAGTCATGCGATGAATCCACCCTCTTAGCTGCCCAGCGCACCCACGCGTTTAGTCACATGATGCACCCACCCACGTGTGGGGTTAGTGTGACCTGAGATAGTCCAAGGTATGCTTATGGGGCCTGATTTGCCTAAACATGGTGGTCCGCATGAGCCATGTGGAGACGTGTCAGGAGAGCCCCTGGACCACTGAAAAAGGTAAGCACCGTACCACTTGGATGCGAAAGTGCAGCCGGCCTTATCAACTAAACGGACGCGGCTTTAGTGAATCCAGGGGAACTAACGAGCTCGGTGGTTCCGGGCTGTGGGGCCCACCTTGATCTATGTGTTTTATATCTGCATGGTCCATCAGGTTTTCCGTATTATTTCAGGGAGTGGACCAAAAAATGAAACTGATCCAATTCTTAGGGGTGATTGAACTCCCACCATTTAAAACTTCTTGGGGCCACAAAAGTTTTAGATCAAGCTGATTTTTTAGTTTTTCCTTCATTTAGGTCTGTGTGAGCTTATCAATAGGTTGGATAACAAACAAACATCATGGTGGGCCCTGGGGAGTTTTTAATAGTGGGCATTCAATCACCACTGTTTCCTATAGTGTGGTCCACCTGAGATTTGGATCCGCTTTATTTTTTTGGATCATGTGTTAAAAAGATCTAGTAAAATGGATATAAAACACATACATCACAATAGACCCCATAGTCCCCGGACCACTAAGCCTAGTGGTTCACCGAATTGACCTGAAGCAACGTCCCAACTGAATGGACTGAAGACGCCCATGATTGGAACCTTTTTAGGCCCACCATGATGTTTATATGCCATCCAACCACTCAGGTGAATTCCACGGGAACATAGGGAAAAGCCAAATGTTATCCTAATCTGAAACTTTGGCCAGCCTCAGGTTTTTCAATGGTGGGTGTCCTCATCTTCACTGTTGCATATGGTGTGGCCCACCTGATTTTGGGCACACGTCTTAGAATAAGATAGCAAATGTGATGGCCGATTTGATGCCACACACACAACAAGTGTGCTGGAGAATTTTGTTGCACTAGGCACCCGCTTGCTGTAAGAAATGCTCCTTGGCCTGATACATGGAAGCGGATTAGGTGGTGAACGGACTGTGGACCCCTATCATAATTTATGTGTTTTATATACATGTTGTCCATGCATTTTGGGCATGAGCCAAAAAATGAAGTAAAACTGAACCTAAAGTGAACCACACCACAGGAAATAGTAGGGACGATGACACATGCTATTAGACCATCTTAAGGCCCCACCCTAAAGCTTATTTGCCATCTGACCTATTTGATAAGGTGAAGACCTAGATGAAAGGGAATCACCAATATCAGCTTCATCCGAAATGTTGTAGCCTCCAAGAATTTTTAAAGGTGGGAGATCATCACCATTGTTACCATTGTTTCCTGTGGTGGGTCCACTTGAGCTTTTGGTCTACTTCATTCTGGGCTCATGCAAAGCTGGCAATACTAATGAAGAGTACAAATAAAACACATAAACTGCATGTGGTCCCACAGTGCCTAACACCAACCAGTTGGGAGGTGTTGGTTCATAGGGCTCACCTTGAGGGATGTGTTATGTGTCCATGTCGTCCATCTATTTTTTTCATATTATTTTAGAATGTGGTCTCAAAAATTAAGTAGATCCAAATCTCAAGCAAACCATACCATTGGAAACGGTGGTGATTGAATGCCCCATCATTAAAAACTATATAGTCCCACTGTATTGTTTATAGCCATTCAACGTATTGATAATGTCTAACAGGCTTGTATGAAGAGAAATTGCAAAGAGCGGCTTGGTCCAAAACTTTTTTGGCTTATAATAAGTTATTTTTATTTTATGGCCATTCACCATAGTTTCCAATGATATGTTCCATTTGAGATTTAGATCTACTTTTTGAGACCATATTTTAAAATAATTTATAAAAATAAGTGGACCGCGTAGACATATAACACATTCATCTGCTCCTTGTATAGGTTGTTTGACCTTAGCTTACCAACAGGTTGGATGGCAGATAAATACTATGGTGGGTTCAGGTAGTTTTTAATAATCGCCATTCAATCACCACAGTTTCCAATGGTGTGGAACCCCAAAGACATTTTCATCAAGGTGGGCCATACTGTCAAGGTAACAGCCAGTAATGTTTTACCCGGGTAACACCTAATCCGCTCCCCGCTGGGTCAGATTCACGAGCGGTCCCACATAGATAATGGTGGGGATATCAGACACGTGCCCGAGCCTACACGCGTACGGCGCTTTCCCATTGAGGGCGAATTAGGTGTTACCCTGGGAATCGCTTAGTGGGTGTTACACCTACCGTGTGGGGCCCATAATGATATCTTTTTTATATATCTACGCCGTCTATCTGTTTTTTCATATCATTTTAGGCTGTGATCCAAAAAATTAAGAAGATCCAAATCTCAGGTGGATCATAACACTAGAAACAGTGATGAGTAACCATTAAAAACGTTTTCTAGGCCACACAAGTTTGGATCAATCTGATATTTATATTTTCCCTTCATCCAGACCTTATTGACATTATCAAGAGATTGGATTGAAAATAAACTTTACCGAAATCTTAATATGCTATCTTGAGAATTTTCAATGGTGGAGCACTCAATCACACGGTTTATAGTGGTATGGTCCACGAGAGAATTATATATGCATAATTTTTGGAACCTCATTCTAAAATTGACTGTAGAGAAGGATGGACGGCGTGGATATACAAAATATCATCCATGTGGGCCATACGGCAGGGGGTAACACCCACTAAGCTGTTCCCGGGGTAACACCTAATTCGCGCCCTTCCGAATTGGGCGACTGCGAGTAGGATTCCCCAGAGAGGATAAGTCCGCAGAAGGAGACAGACCCTCACGGATCATCACGCCTTCCGTCCCGGCGAATATTCTCGCGTCACACCGCAACCCCCTCCTATTGCGGACCGATCGAAACGTGTCGCAAGTGGGGCCCACCCCCGGAGGGCGCGCCGGGCACTATGCGGACGTGGCACATGGGGAGGAATATTCCACGGCCGAATTGCCGGCGAATATTCCACGCTGGCACCTACGTGGCAATCCCCTTCTCACCACAAAAACACGTGGAGCCTCGCCATTGATCGTCGCTTCTTTTCCTCCCTTGTTTCCGAAATCTCCAAACAAAACACTCTCATCAGCTCTTGAAAAAAAAATCATCTCTGTTGATTGAATTCCGTCTTCTTGATTTCTTGAAGCTCGATTCTTAAAATCATCCGTTCTTGTTTCGGCCTTCCGATAATCCCTTCGGCTTCTGCCGATCTGAAAATTCAATCTCTTGGAGGAGAACCGGAACTCATCTGCTGCTGTGGTGACTGTAATTTTCTTAAACTTCGATTTCAGATCTTTATTATGTTTTTTTTTTTTTTCATTTTCTTAAGTATAATTCAGGTCGCTGGTGCTCGAATTTTGGTTCGATCCTACAAAAATCCAATTGGATGCTATAAGAAGCATTTCTAGAAGGATCGGTTTCGGGTACGAGTATTAAGGAAGATCGCATCTGCTTTCTTCGCTTTTGTATAGAGATCAGGAGCTTCTTCTATACAAAAATATCTTTCTTTAAAACAAAATTCTCTCCGTTCCGATTTACAGCTACAACTCGTAGCCTTCTTTTGAAGAAATATTTTGTTTTTCCCTCTTTTATCCATCCATGAGAATCCGAATTTCTATGCTTTTCTTTTGCAGTCTGAGGAAGAGATCAGACGCGCTCTACTTTTGCTTTTCGACATTCTCGAACGAATTTCTGATATAAAGATAAATCAGAGAATCTCAGTTGAAGGGAAAGGAAAAGGAGAAAAAAGGCGAAAGGGAGGAGAATAGGAATATGCTTGGGAGAGAGATGGAAAGTTGTGAAATCTAGCGGTTTCTCTTCTTCTTCTTCTAAGGGGAGGAATTGGGGTTTGATAGAGAGATGTTTGGGCAGATGGAAAGGACGTGCGGGAGCAGCTACTCGTGCGATGCGGGAGTGGTATCTCTCTCCAGAGATCCCAAGCCACGGCTGAGATGGACGCCGGACCTGCACGACCGGTTCGTCGACGCCGTCACCAAGCTAGGTGGACCCGACAGTAAGTAGCCGGCTTACTTCTCGCATTTCCCCTCTGGGCTTTGCTAACATGTGCATGCTGGGAAGCCGGGTCACCGGGAGAGGGGAGTTATTTGATACTCTCCCAGAATATGACACTTGATACGCAGGCACTCTGATATTATACACGTGGCAGGCACTAACTCAAAATTAAACCGACTTAATAGTCGAGTCGAACCCACTTTCGCCGCGTCATAATAACAAAATCAGATTTGGTCGAGTAATCCTAGCCTAAGATTCGTACACGCTTGCTTGTTGACATATAACCGTTGGATATTTTGATTTCCGTACGTCCAAGAATGTCCACCGTCCGTTGATCAGGTATTCAAATGAGCCTAATTCTTAGTTCGTTAAAAATCTAAACTGAGGTTCATGACTTGGACAGTCTAATTTGTATTACTCGAATGCCATGCATGTGTATCATTTATCATACGCTATCAGAGTATCAAAGTTTTTCTCCCGAGGCAAACAGCTAAGGCCGGATCCTACTATCCACGCATACAGTGAGATTCGAGTGAGCTGGGCCACACACGTGTGCAATTGGTGTGGACCTTAAAGCTCCCATTTGTACATGTGCGGCCAATGAATGACCCGACTAGCCCAATTTTGGGCAGATGCTCGTAGAAAACAGCTGGACCACATGGATGACAAGGTTCACGCGGCCATATTCGCACGCCGCGAGTCGGCATCAGATTCCCTCGAAAAATACTATTTTTGCGGGGAGTGGAACGGACGCCGATTGGACAGTGAAGGCCCTCACTAGCAGATTGGCAGGGCCGTCTGCTGTCAGGGATAGGCCGTGTACATACTCGGCTTAAAAATATTTTAAAAGGTTAATTCAGTTATAATACAGGTTAGACCAATCTAATCTGGCCACGTCAGGGCCTTAATATGATCAATGAGATCCCATTTCGCTCCCATTTTTGCAATCTCCACTGCCTGAGTGCTCCTTGCAGGTAGAAACGAGTCACACTAGTGTAGACCTCCATGCCGGACTGGAATTTCAGGCGATCTACCTGCGTAGACTCTAGGCATTTAAAATTAGTAAAATATAATCATTAGGTGGGCCGCATGCACAAGAATTTGAATAATTGGTCAATTTCTCTTAAAAGTTCATTTATTTGCTTGCGTTGGTACCCATGCAGAGACCATATAACGTAGTTTCTAAATATATTATTCGAACTGGGTCCATACTCATGGCTGGGTGGTAAACCTGCATGATTCTCAAAATAGAGGTCATGGGTTCAGGGGCCCATTGTGAGTATGTAAAAAAAAAATCAAAATCAAAATAATAATAAAAAAAAGATCAATATGGCGCACATTCTTTTTTGCTTCCACAAGAGAAAAGAGAGCTAGATGAGAGCAATTTATTCATTTTAAGGCTTATATGAAGAACTTTGATGAGGTTTGCGTGAATTGGTTTTTTCAGAAGCCACGCCCAAGTCAGTATTAAGAGTGATGGGTCTGAAGGGCTTGACTTTGTACCATTTGAAGAGCCATTTGCAGGTTTTCTTCTCTCCTTTCTCTTCTATTTTCTCACGTTCTTGACTTGTATGGTGCGAATTTACACACACGTGGGACTGAAGTGGGTCCGCCAGCTGAGATAACACAACGACCGTTGGATCCAAGAGTATCCATAACATGACATTATTGGATCATCCCAACCACGTAATTAAGCGATGCAAATTGGACGGAAAGAATAAATTTTGTTTTCTAATGTCAATTTGATTAGCTCCGACCGTCCAAACAGGGTAATATTGTAGACGGCCGCATTCAACGGTGGAACCACTTGGGCCCCATGTATTAATTCGCACGTATCGTCAGAGCATTTTATTGGGATGACAGGCTTATTCCGTCTCTTGTTATTGCGTAGAAGTATAGACTGGGAAAGCTAGCTAAGAAAGAAACCAGCCAAGAAGACATTAAAGAAGGTGAGATGGATGCTAGTTTTGTAGATGTTTTAGAAGTTTTGATTAGCCACCGGCCCTGGCCTTATATGGTCAATCATCAGGCAGACTAGATCATATACGCTATTTCTCATTTACTCAATCTTTTCTTTGAAGTAGGTTGTTTAAAAAATCAACCAAACCAATAAAATTGATCGAACCGGTTGGTTTTGGTTGGTTTTTCATTCTATTTCGAATTGGTTCGATTTTTTATATTTAAAAATTAAAAATGTTAATTTGTGAAAATTATAAACCGTTTTCAACCGAACTGAACTTCTATATATGCGTGTTTGTGTGTTACCCCTATTATATGGCCCACCTTGATAATATCTTATATATCTACATTGTTCATTCAGTTTTCTCAACTCATTTTAGGATATGTTTCCAAAAATTAATCAAATCCAAATCTCAGGTGGACCACACCATAGGAAACAATGTTAGTTGAGTGCTCACCATTAAAAATATCCTAGGGCCATTTAAACAAGATATGCAATGTGTATTTGCCATCCAATCCCGTTAATAAGATCAAACTAACTTGAATGAAGATAAAAGTCGAATTTCACTTTGAGCTTGATCCAAAAATTTTATAGTATACAATTATCAAAGTTGTAATGGTCATTCATCAGTTTTTACGTTGGTGTGGTCCATTAGAAATTTGAATTTTTTTAATTTTTTGAACGTTGTCATGAAATCAATAAAACCGACAAAATCGAACCGACCAAAATTTATCCGGTTCGGTTTGGCTCGATTAGTAAGGCTTCATCGATTTGGTTGGATTGTTAAAAATTCAAAACTAACTAAGTCGGTTCAGTTGGGTATCACCTGTCAAAATTGAACGGCACGACCGTGTGGACAACACTACTTTTAATTAACTACTAAAATACCCAAGAAAATGATTTGGGCAATGATGGTGGTATTTCAAATGCATTGTTATGTTACTTGTACCATAGTACTTGTGGTGGGACCCACCTCAACTGTGCATCCGCTCTTCTGCTCCATCCATCGTGTTCTCATCCTCATGCAACACTGTAGAAACCAAAAATTATGCTGATCAAAATCTTAGGCGGGGCACAACTCGGGGAGCAATGTGAAATCATGCCTAAAACCTCTAAACTCATGTGGTGGCTCACATGGGTTTTCAAATGGCTTGATTTTTGGTATGTCCCCCTATGTTAGTGGGACGCATATGGTGAATGGATTAGATGGCATATATACAACATGGTGGGTCTGACAAACAGTGGGGATGGTTTTTATTAGTTGGGCATCCCCTCCCACCTGTTCCTTGTGGTGTAGCCCACCTGAGTTTACTTCCTGGCTGGTCTATGGACTCATGGCTTAGATGCATCTAATGGACAGGGTGGATCAGATGCATGCATAGTTGACATGGCCCCCCAGAAGCCCGGTACCACCATACACAGTGTGGTGGCACTGCAACCATAGGAGCGCACCTCTTGAAAATTTTAAAATTAGTTCAAGTAACCAATCCCATTTAACCGTTAGCCAAAGAGAAGAAAAGAAAAATACAAAAAAACAAAAAACAAAAATCATATTTTACTTCTACTTTAATAACTCTTTTACTGAAATATTTCGTTGTTACAGGAAATTCAGAGGAATACAGCCAGAGCCATTCATCAGTAACCAGCTACCATGTCCCCACGGCTAACAGTGAAGGGTACCCATCTCACTAATTTGTCTTGTGCGGGTTTGTGTGTTTGTGAGCGTCATATGGAGTGGAAATAGCCAAAGTTGTACTTGGCATTCATATTGACTGTTTGGAATCCAAATTGCAATACAGTCACTTTCTTTCACCCACAAAAAAAATAAAAAACCCTCACACAACCGCGATTTGGGCTACTAAACCATTAATGCAATGTCATGTCATTAGTTCTTGTCATTTCCTCTTGATTAAAGCTGAATGTTTGTGATTCAATTCACTTGGGCATCCATATGCAGCCTTAGAGCTTCAAATTTCATGTTTTAATCTCTCAGTTACTCTGATCTGTTTTTGCATTACTAATTTCAGCTATTGTGATCTGCTTTAGTTCTAAATCAACACCAGTTTATTGAGATTTGATTTCTTCCGATGGTTTTTGCAAACAGAGAAATCCCAGTTGCAGATGCACTGAGGTATCAGATTGAAGTGCAGAGAAGACTGCATGAGCAATTAGAGGTATACTCGATAAACAAAATCTTAACCTAGCCTTCCTTAGTTTCTCAAACTACTGTTATGCTAATTATCTACTCCTCTGTCTTCCATGTGTTGTTGGAATGTGCTAGGCTGGCTCACCAGTTTCTGGTCTCCACTCGCCAAGGGCAAGACCATGGTCCTGAATTCAGGCCCAACTAATAACTGACTGGTCTGGAAACTTTTCCACTGAGACAAGGCCCAAGTTAAGCCTGGGTGCAGGACTGTTTATGACTGTTACAGGTTAAACCCCACAGGAGTTTAGTGCCTAATTGATGAATGAGCCTGCTCCTGGTCCTCCATGTAGAATGGAGATGAGCCCCAACTAAGCCCTATCTTTTGAGATCCCTTTTATGGCATTTCTAGATTTGTGATATATTTTCGTTACGATTACAAGGATACCCAACAATAATTTCCATGGTCACCCTAGAAAGTAGGATTTCAAAAATGTGATGCATTGTTTGGTAGCAAGTCAAATCTCAAATTCATTAAACATGACCCACCTTATTTTTTGTGCAAGAGATTTCTGACCATGGATAAGAGTAATAATTACGATGTGGAATCCACCTATTCAAACAGCCTAATTTTCTTGTCAGCGGAGTTTCCATATCTGCATGGATTCTGTGTACCCAAACACTGAGTTTCAATATGAGTTTGACTTACTGCACTTCTCATGAGTAGGATGCCCAAATGGTGCCTTAGTTAAGGTTTTGTTTGTGCAGGTGCAAAAGAAACTACAGATGAGAATCGAAGCACAAGGGAAGTATCTGCAGGCGATATTAGAAAAAGCCCAGAAGAGTCTCTCTTCGGACATTAACGGGTCTGGAGGTCTTGAAGCCACCAGAGCCCAGCTCACTGACTTCAACCTGGCCCTCTCTGGCCTCATGGGAAATATGTCCCAAGTGCAGGAAGAGAGGAAAGGAAATGTTGGGAACAATGTATTGCCTGATGGCTCTAGGAAGTCTGACAATTCTATTCTCCAGCTCTACCATGGGGAAGAAGAGCAAGCAAAGACAGCGGTGAAGCATGAGGCTGGAGGGGGATCGACCCTTTTCGATCTGAATGTGAACGGAGGCTATGAATTCCTTGGGATAAAGGGATGCGAGTTAGACCTGAAGATGCATGGGCAGAGACGATAGGATGCGGAAGAAAAAAAAAAGGATTAAGATGGAAAGTGTAGAAAGTTTTGGTTTGAGGCCTTTTGGGCTTTATCTCAAGAGTTAATAGTTGTAGATGTATATAGTATATACGCTATATACTTGTGTTTGGTTATCACATTTGCATATTTATTGGAAATTGGCTATTTACATTGTGGTGTGACTTCTGAGATTCTGAATCAAATTCTGTTCATGTTTTCGTGTGCTAGAGAGATTGATCTTTATCATATCCTGGGGCTGAAAGTTGGGCAGGTTCAACCCGACTGACCCGTGACCAAGCCAATATTGGGTTGGGCTTGGGCAGGAAATATCAAGTCCGATCTTGGGTTTGGGCTATGCAAACACCAACCTGATATAGCTTGGGTCGAGGTCTCAGGGTGCCAGACCCAACCCGACCCAAACCCTAACCCGATTGCTCGACCTAATCCCGAACCTGATCTATATATAAGTTATTTATAATTTTATTATACTTTAATTAAGTAAACCTATTAGTTTATATTACTTTAGTAAGTAAACTTATAATGCTTGAATTTGACATACTTGAGTGTTAAAGGAGTAGTTGTCTTATATTTTAACTTGTTTGTTAAAAAAAAGTAAAGCTCTTTACAATAAATAAATATATACATAATTAATAAAGCCATGGATACAAAAAATAAGTCTTGTATCCAAAATATATTATACTCATGTAATAATGAAAATATTAGCATGTATCAACCCGACCAAACCAACCAAGCCTCCTTGGTCTGGCCTTGGGTTGAGAATTCCCAACTTGAGGTTGGGTTAGGTTGGGTTGGGTCGGGTTAAGGTTGAAGTATAGGAACTTTGAGTTGGGTTAGGGTTGAGCACTAACCTGACCCAACCCACCCAACTTTCAGCCCTAGATGAGCTCCAAATTTGATGGCTAGGATTTCGATCACTATCAATTTACAACTATCCTTCCTGTGCGTCATCATTAGCTGGGCACACAATTTGGACAGTCCGGGTTGAGCACATGTATGCTATGTGTATGATGGGCAGAGTTTTGGGCACACAATTTGGACAGTCCGGGTTGAGCACATGTATGCTATGTGTATGATGGACAAGTTAACTCTGCTTAATAAACGGTGGCATATAACAATATTGCAAGCTTAACATACATAAAAATTCAGGCCATTCATCAGGTGTGACAGCCATGAATAAACCCTGGCCCATAATCAGACTGTCCAGGATATGCATAGTACATTCATCTGTATATTTTTACAAGTAGAACCCATGTTCTGGTGATCTAGACCATTGATATGATAAATCTAACCTGGGATCGATCATGCTCCAAAATTCACAATTTGGAAGATCTTCGCCGTCCAACCTTTTAGAGTTCCGTCCCTTGAATTTGGAGCTATTTTGTATCTTTTATTAACCCTTATTTTGGGGTCACCCACCGAAGGGTTAGGAACTTGGGATTTTGTCTAATCAGGGAGGTCCTGAACATTGGATCTGTCCCTTTCTCATCCGTTGAATGTCAACCGTTCACATGACTTCTGTCGAACTGTAATTCTATGGGCCATCAATCAAAGGGCTGGATCTTCTAATTCCAATTTTGGGGATTTCAGGGCATGTACCATCCATAGCAGGAACCATCAGATAAACGGTCAAATTAAAAACCATGGTCCCCAACATGTACGGAACTTGGGAGCAAAGAGTGCTGTAATTCCTCCAATGGCCAAAGTGGACTGCCCACGGGAGAAAAATCTTTGTTGGTTTCATGCACTTAGAAATCGTCCATCTGGCATATAGAAACCGTCCAAATATTGGACCCGTTTCCAAATGGATGATTAATGCACATCTAATGCAGGATTAGGAACATTCGACGGTCCAAATCTAACAAAAAAAAGAAAAGAAAAAAAAAGGTTGGCTAGAACCATTGAATCAACTTTATTTCCTTTTAGAGTAGTAGCATCTTCTTCCCGTTAGATTGTTCATGTGGCACTGGTGTACGATGATCTAAACCTCTTCTTATAATCCAATTCACCTCTTATACATTTTATGTGACATGTGATTTGAATTCACATGGATTCCATGTAAATTGGCAATGCATGTCAATGCAAGTTAATGAAAGTCAGTTTGGAATGGTGAGTCTGCAGGTTTTGATGGCCTACTTAATTTAGAACCTTTGCAAGAGTGAAAGAAGAATGGCATACGTTCAATGGTCTAACTAATGTGAAAGTAGATAAGTTTGATCACCCTTTAATTCTATAATTAAAATAGCATTAGATTATGATTTATAGCTTGGATATTATAAAGATGGACTAGATGAACAAAATCTATTAAGTATTATCTCCCTCTCTCTCTCTCTCTCTCTCTCTCTCGAGATTTTGTAACTATTAGAGTAAATTTAAACGAGAGAATCCTTCATCATTTCATAGAAAATGATTGGGAAGTTTTGTATTTGAATTTTAAATTCAAATTTTTTTCATTTTTCTTTTTTCTTTTGTTGTTTTTAAACAAGCACTCACACCAACACACACCATGCACACACACCAAACTGGAATTTCACCACAATGGGTATTCGAACCCATAACCTGATGTTGAAACTCTTGTGAGTCTACCACCCGGGCATGGGTAAAGACCCAATTCAACTTTATATCAACGGGAAAAAATGAAAAAAAAAACTCTCAATAACGAGAATAAATAGGAGAAAGTAAAAAAGAAAAACCCTAAAACCCACCATAGCTTAGTGGTACATTCACACTAGTTTCAACACTAAGGTCATGGGTTCAGTGCCCAAAGTGGTGTGTGGGTGAGTGTGCAAGGGGGAAAAAAATGCCACGGGCCATGTCCAACAGTTACTAAACGACCCTCATGAACTCAGGTCATTTCCCGGGGAGGGCACATGTTAGGGTATAGGTCTCTTCCAGCTTGACTAACCAGCCGGAGACATGGTGAAACGCCACCAAGTTAACGGCTAGAAATACTTAAAAACTGAATCTTTTGAAACATGACCATTCACTATTAGAAGCATCAAAATGGACGGCTTCCATCTGATACATGTGTGTGCCACGTATTCACAATGACACAAGAGGCACGGATCTGCTCTCTTAGTTGACATACCAACCTACATCGTGCCTTATAATTGAACAGTTCAAAATTGAGGTACATGCATGCCACGTGTACAATCTGTGGGTGCATGTGTATGAACGATCATCAAACTCGCCAGAGCATCAAATAACACGTCATGGCAGGCGTGTGGCATCCTCAACCATCTTCGCGTTTTTAGTGGTCTATGCTTCCTCTCATCACAATGTTATCCATGGACACTCTTTCATGTCCACATGATCTTCCAACGCCATCCTCTTTTCATCCCCTCCCCACTCCTCTCCTGCGAATACAGTCCCACCAAACATGTCTTCTTCAGCTGTTGTTGCAGCAGCTTCCTATGCAGCCTCTTCTTCTTGCTCCATCTCACCAACTCACTCTTCCAAAACCACTACAAAACCACTCATCCCAACCCAAAACCAGGTATGTTCTGACAAACCCTCCCAAATCAGCTTCTGTTCAGAATAATTTCAAAAACCAAAAAAACAAAAAAACCAAAAAAAAGGGAGAAAACCCACAAAGGAAAACCACTGATTTTCCATTCTTCTGTGTAGAAAACCACATTCCTGGGCCTGTCACTCTCAGATGCAAAAGGGGTCTTTTCAATTGCTGAAATAAAGAGGGGTGGAGAGATTAGTAGCCTTAGAAGGAGAGGTCTTGAGGTTAGTGCAAAGACTGCAGGGGCATCAAAGAGCATTGAGGCTGAAGTTGATAAGCCATTGGGTCTTACCTTAGGCCAGAAACCTGGTGGTGGAGTCGTCATTACAGTTAAGTTCTGTTTTTCTTCTCGTTTTCTTGCAATAATCTGTGCTTAATTTTCTAAAATTCTCCTCAATTATTTTATTTTTTGAACTAGAATTTAAATCTTTATTTCTTTGAATTATCTCAAATACTCATGTTGCAGATGTTCTGAACCAAGGTTCAAAATGTCGGAATGTATTGTATCGTGCTGGGAATGTATCATGATGAATTCATTGGGAGATATGATAAAAACAATAGTATCACGATATAACAATGTACCCAATTGTATCTTTTGCATTGTTGTCACTTTCCGCCCAAATGATTTTTATTTTTTTTTTTTTTTTGTGCGTGTGAAATTCAATATTATATCAAGGATCAATAATGTTGGGATGGATTGTACGGTGTGGATGTATTGAGATAAATTTATTTAATGGTTCAATAACTTCCAATGATATTTTGAACCTTGCGATAAGAATTAGAGGAGTTATTTGACACTCTCGTTGCATATGATGCTTGATACAGACACACTCAGATAATTATATATGTGGCATGCATTAACTCAAATTAAACCTCCTAAAGTGTGGAACCCACTTTAACTCGGTTAAAATCCAAAGATCAGATTGGTTGATTAATCCCAACCTCTGATTCGTGTACGTTTGTTTGTCAAAATAGGACCATTGGTTATTTTTCATTTAACCGTCCAATAATGTCCGCCAATTCCACAGTTATATAATCAAATGAGTGTTATTTTTAGCTTATTCTACGTTGAATTTGGGACCCATAACTTGGCCAGTTCAATTCGAATTATGTCTGTGCCATATGTACAATTTTTCAGTGTCTACGTATCATCCATCACTCTGCCAGAGTGTCAAGGTCTTCCTCTAAGAATTATTACATTTAGTTATGCAACATCATCGCCGTCATCATAGTGTTCTCCCAGCTATTTTTGGGCCAGTTTTGCAGATCCTATTTCACCAATCATATTTGAAACAAGAATTTTCATGATTGCTTGGCAAAAGTTGTACAACCAGCTGCCTGTTTGACATCTACCCTTTTTCTTTCTGTGTCATTTAGTTATGCATCTGCTTGTGAAATTTCAGGACCCTTTTTTTCTAAGAAAAGGGGAGTGTGTTTAGGGAATTCTGTTTTGCCAAGGAAGGGATAGAAACTGTTTGTCTTTGCTGCAAAGAAAGCAAGACCAACACATCCACATCACCTGTTCCATACATTCACATCAATCCAAACCGACATCCAAAATTATGCTTCATTATGGAGTGGCTCATGTACCAAATCACATTGATCAAACAATCTTCCCAATCTAGTGGGTGGCAATTGAATGGAGCATACAATTTGGATGGTCAACAGTACAAAACCCAACAAGAAGTGACGGTGGATGATTATGTTTGGTGTTGCTTTTGTGGGCTATGTTCCATCCACAATGTAGCCAGCGATTCAGAGGTCTAGATTGAATGCAACAATAACTCCACATGTTTCTAACATCTTGCCTTATATAGGATTGTATGTAGGGGTCACGATAGGCTGGGTAAGGATGGGTTCATACTGAACTCTGAATGGTCCATTTTTAATTGGGTAAAGGCAAGGCCTGGAGTTACCCATTTGTTAATAAGCCTTCAATTTCATGCCCAAGCCTTCCTACACATTAAAGTCATAAACCGGCTTGTTTTCAAGCTTGGGCAAGGTCATAATAGAAAATTTTACAAAACCTCGGCCACAATGCCCAAACCCAGTTATCTGCCAACCTCAAAATGAGGCCCGAGCTGGGGCCTGTAACCCAATGGGCTGACCCAGCCTATTTCCAGCTTTAGCTGTATTGTGTATTTAGAGAGAAGGCGCCTTTCACTAATTTTCATTAGAAAGTGGGCTAATGTTTGTCATGGGTGGTTTTATTAGGCTGTTGAAAGTGGTGGGAATGCGGCAAAGGCTGGGCTGAAAGCAGGGGATCAGGTGCTGTACACAAGCAGCTTCTTTGGGGATGAACTATGGCCAGCAGATAAGCTGGGATTTACAAAGACTGCCATCCAGGCAAAACCAGACTCAGTGTACTTCGTAGTAAGCAGGTCAGCAATTTCTAATCACAAGTTACAAAAATATACAACTGTCCGAAGAAGGTTATTATAGTCTTCTTTTTTTCTAGGAGTGTGCAGATTCTTGAGGAGGTCGTGATGGGAAGTGACCACATTTCTGGAAACTTATAGTGATGATCTTGATAAATTGCACCATATAGACCCATGATCCAGTATGAATTCTCAATTCCTATGTGGGGCTCAAGTGGCCCCAGCCCACATATGAACAACAAAGACCACTGGACAGTAGGAATCTGCCATAGATTCCACATGATCCAAAACCATGATTGGACAAACATAAATTAAGGACAGGGCTGAACAGGACCTTGTGATAAAATGGTCTTATCATCCATTTTGCAGCCCCTATTTGAAAGACTGCAGTCATCCAATTGGAGGAATGTTGAGGCCATTTACAATCCACTTTCAACCCTTACTATCCAATGGTCCACTGTGATTGTAGGTGGCTCCACTTGGACCCACATAAATTCACATTGTAATAAGGTACAGAGAATTGCTACCGGATAATAGCTTGCAGCTATGTTGAATATGAGCTCCATATATGTTCATCAGATTTTGAACTTGGAAAAGATGGTTTTATTGCCACAGACCACACAGGAGTGCAAGATGGTCAGGTTGAGAAGGGGCTATGCTGGACCGATCTATGCTCTTGCCTGGAAGGAGTGGGGTATAAGCCAGCAGTCTGGATCAGGCCAGGTAGGTAATTGGGCAAGGCCAGGACCTCTGCCTAATGACCTAATTGGAAAGCCCTGAACCACCCAACTTGTGTGGCACTACCAGAGTGGTTACTTGGCTGCGACGAGGGCAGTGTTGGGCCTGATTTCAAGTTGCCCGCCCGGCCTGGATCCTTTGCTCATCAGCTGGGCATGGACATGCCTCGGACTCTCTCAGCCCCGCTCAGCTCATTTTCACCCCTAGATGCTGGGGAGTTCACTTTGCTATGTGGCAACTCAGGCTCATCCAGCATGCATTGCCCCATGGGGCCCACATGCAAAGATGGACGGATTATCAGAACTATCCTTCTAGGCATTACTGCAGATGGGCCATTGTCCACGACTCATGCTAACTAGATAATTCTGACCATTGATATTAACTAATGAATTTGTAGTCTGGACAACTGAAAAGTAAATTTGTAATGGTTCATACTCAACCTCATAATTGAACGGTCTGATTTATTATCATAGCAGGATGATATGGTCCTTTCTCAGTAATGCTCAAAATATGGTCAGTTCCAATCATCTGATGATCTCTTGGGCCCTATGGAGCATGATGAATGCTAGTGAGCTTTCATTGTGGTTTAGGAAAACCAAGTGCAAACTCTTTCCAATGCCTGGCTGCTGCTGCTAATTACGGACACGAATTACCTATAAACCCCCTGACATGGTCCAATGAAAAATCACTGCGTATGCTTGTCAGATGCAGGGCTCACAATGAAAAAGACAGAATCGCCATTTCACACAAGAGAGTCCTAGCTTTTCACGACATGCCCCACATCTGACTAGTGCACGTGGTGCTTTTTCATTAGGCCATATCAAGGATTGTAGGTAGGGGATCCCCGTAACCCCAGTCACAAGCAATTCATGTCCGCTAATTACTTCATCTGACTGATACAATGAGTCTTCAATCTAGTGACATCGAAGTCTGAGGAGAGCACAACAGATTGCATAGAACTATGTTGCACAGACTCATCTCGAAAGCCATAAATTTCAAGACTCATGAAATCATTTAGCCGTAAAAATCACTATTGTGAAATTCAAGAAAACATCTTGTAACATTTCTTGACCTGCAACGTTTCAAAATATATATTAGCGTTAATCTGCACATCTGCACTCAACTCCCTACTTTATGGTGCAGAGGTGCGGAGGTAGATGTAAAGCGATTGCCAAAGAGGCCGGCCCCGCCTCGCTTTGGGCGGAAATTAACGGAGACACAGAAGGTGAGGATCGTTTCCTACTGACAGGCTTGATTTATCTCCCTATCTTTATCAATCAGCTACGGCAATGATTTGATCACCTTGCAGGCCAGAGCAACTCACATATGCATCGACTGTGGATTTATTTACACTCTCCAGAAACCTTTCGATGATCAGGCAAGCCTAACTAGTTCACCGTCTCTGTTGAAACCCATTATTTATAACCTTGCAAATGACGAAAATGGAGTAAACCGATCATTGTTTCCATCATCAGTTTTCCTTTTCTTTTCACCCGTCATTTTTATTTTCTTTATTTTGAAATTTATTGAGCTCGTCAACTTGTTAGATGAAAATCAATAGAGTTCAATATGGGTGCAACTTGGGCGTTGGGTGGCCCAACCAAAATCCTCTATACTCAACCTGAACTGACCCGAATTTGCTCAACCTGAATCTGTCCCAATTTTCAAATCGGTTGGCCTTTTCCCACTTGAACCCAACCCAAGGACCTTAACAACCTGACCCGAACTCAGGCTGGGTTAATTGCATTTATGTTGACCGAAACCCAAGTTGCAGCCTTATTTCACTGTTGTCAAATACATCCCTTTATCTGCATCATTGACAAAAACTTGGTACGGATATATGGGTTTTTCTTTTTCTTTCTTTTTTTTCCTTTTTCAAAGAACTTTATCATATGAAGTATAATAGGTGTAGGTGAAAAGGCATGAATTGCTTATTTATATGTGCATGCACTTCCAGGTCATGGGAAATCCTACAGGTCTGTTTGGTAGAAACCTAAAAATGATCTCCATAGAAACCTAAGGTCATGCTAAATGCAGTTTCTAAAGTTTAAAAAGTCTTAAATTCAATTGACACAAAAGCATAGAAAGTGGGCCCCACTTTTGGTTGCTTGTCCCTCTTGATTGGATGATTTTAGCCATCCAATCAATAGTTAGAAAAAATGAACAGTATACATTGATTATAAAAGAGAGTTATAAATTTGGATTTTCCATTACATGGAGTCTACCTTTATTTGTCATTTTTTAGATAAAGGGTCAAGAGAAAACAAAAGGAAATGTGATGTTCCAAAAATAATTTCTGTTACTAATATATTATGTTACATGATTTTGTAGAATCATTTTTTTTCTCAACGACGACATCCAAACAGACTTTCAAGAAACATAGACAAAATAGACAGCATCATCCTAACAGCGTTTGCGTATAAAATTAGATTTCTGGAACCAACTTTCCAAAATCTGCTTTCCATGGAACTTTGCTTCAAAAATTCTCTTTACAAGAGTGGCTCCCAAACAGGTAACACATTAGCAGCAACAGATTAAAGGTTCATGTATAAGTATTAAAACCCATGTGTTACATGATTGAGTTTCTCCAACACATGGTTATGCATTTATCATTTTACCATTGAGATTGGAACTGTCCATTTGAGATGCTCTTTAACAGATTGCCACATTTTGCAGCCAGGACACATATGTTTGTCCTCAATGTTCAGCACCGAAGAAGAGGTTTGCACGGTACGATGTGAACAGTGGAAAGGCCATTGGAGGAGGGTTGCCCCCGATTGGAGTGATAGTGGGTCTGGTGATAGGAATTGCCGGTGTAGGAGCTTTGCTTGTGTATGGCCTTCAATGATTGGTTCCTTTACTCGAAATCAAGTCAATGCCGAAACACGTAAGTTCCTTTACACATTCAATTCCACATCATGGGAGGACCGCAGCAATTTTCATTTGAACTTGAAATCTAATGTCTATATCGCTACCATACAGCTCTCTATCCAACAGTTTCCTTGAAATTTATGTGCAGTGAATTCATATGCGAGGAAAGATCATGGACGCCCATGAGTTAGAATTCTCTCTTTCTTTTTGTTGCAACCATCGCTCAAAAACTCAAAACTCAATATCTAATTGGGTTAGGTTGAAAACTTGAGCAAGTCTTTACTTGACTCGATAATTAAATTGTCAAGGAAGCTGGTGAGGAAATTTTAATATATCTGAAAATAGCTGTAGTATATAAAATACTCATGGTTAAACACAAATGTGCCTCATAGCTGGCTGGTATTGTGTCTATGCTCCCCAAGAAGAGGTCGCTAATGTACTCTCGCAGACTTGCTCCCTCCCTTATTATTTTTGGAAAAGAAAGAAAAGAAAGAAATTAACTGGGCGAGTGACTCGCGTGGATCACACTGAGTTGAGTTGACTCAGCCAAGTTTCAAGCCAAGTCACTGAGATTTAGAATTATGGTTGCAACTGTATCAGGATTTTAATAATAAAAGAAAGGTTATTGTCAAAAACCTATGTGGTGGCGCCCACGTACAGGATTCTTGGTTTGTGACCACTGAGTGGAGATCGAGGCAGACACAACTTGTGGTGTTCTGCCTTCCTCCAGAGTATGTGTAAAATAGGTCAAGGCATTGAGTTCGTCATTGCAGAAGTCGCTAATCTGCACCATCAGCCTGCTTTGCCTGTTGGGGCCCACATGCAAACATGGCTCTGGATGACTAGCACTGCTTGTACCATGGGCTCCGCCAATCGACATTGGCAGTTGACCACTGAAAAAAGAAGTTTTGAATGGTCCTCATCAGCTTCATGAATCATTGGCCTTTATTATCCTTTCAGCATGATTATTGACTGTCGTCCATTAGTGGAAGCCTATATGTACGGTTCTGATCACCAGAGCATCTCTGCATGTGGGCCCAATTGAATGACATATGCTGGGGGTCCTGAACCCCTGCTGCTGCAAAAATCACACCGATCGAATGATCTAATCTTCGACATTTAACTTGGCCTTCTGTTTTTATAGCCATCCATCATTCAAGTCATGGATGAGATAGAATTTCCAGGTAAAGGTGAATAAGAAATCCATGATGGGAATAACAAATACATGGGTAAAATTAGTCTTTGTATAAACAATCTGATAATCACAGATCCGATCAATACTAACCCTCAATCAGTGAGGGTGGAGTGCAGTTAGACCGGCGATCAACGGTGAGATGTAAGGATTTATAAGAGAGTCAGGTGGAGTGCTGTTCAGCTGGTGATCAATGGTGAGATGTAAGGATTTATAAGAGGGTCTATGGTTAATCTTGAATGTGTTCATTTAACACCTTTCTTATGTATTTTTTAATTTCTGCTACTCTTGATTTGCCCTTTGCATCCATGGTTGAAACGGCCCTCATTAGCTGTCAATTGCTTTTGATTTTGAATGGATCGGGGTTTCAACCAACAAGGCCATGGACGCACCTGATCCAACACTTGTGAAAAAGCGCTAAATTGGCATGTATTGGCATGGCCCAAAGTAAAAATGGCATAATCATTATTTCATGCAGGAAATTTTTACTTTTCAATGTGGGTCCAGTGCCTATACATGTACACATGGCACTTTTTCATTGGGCTTTCACTGAGTGCATCCATCAGGGATAGAATCCCTAGTCAATAGGATTATGCATAGTGTTTGGCCCAATTGCCAAACATGCCAACACAATCTTGACTGTCCATACTAGAAACTATTGATAAGATAGTTAAGATTACCAGATTGGTGTAATTTTTGCATGGGTAGGCCATGAAATGTGTGTTGGACCCAAGGGATAGTCCAGATCAATCAATTGAACTGGCTAGAAGTCACAATGCCAGTAGGGGCACTGTCACTTATAGTTTTCTTAGAACAAATGGACTATTTCTCGAACATCTATGCTTATATATGTTTATTAACAAAATAGTTAATATGCTTTAAAAAATAGGAAATTACCCAAAAAGAAGAAGATAATACAGTAGTCTTTTCCTGTTAACCCATTGAAACTCAGAGGTATCCAAGCGGAGCTGGAGCTTCTTTCAGTTCGCATCATTGATAATGGATATCCTGCAATGTTATATAGACATGTATCAAAATAAGTATCATATTTCAAAATCACATTTTAATGACAACTAAAAAAAATGCTGCCCCTAGAGCTAAAATGTCAATGTCATACAGATATTGCTTAGACATCCTTGATGGGCCACACCATGAGATCATCTGTGGGCTCTTCTAGCCTTCTACTTGTACATTCAAAAAAGAAAAAAGGAAAAAATTATAGAAGAGAGAAGAAGATAATGTTGTCTTAAGTTGAATTCCTTCTTCATACTTACAAAATAAACCTCTCCAATTCATTTATAGATTTTCAAGTACATTCTTCTCTAACACTCATGCATGTATTTTTTTTTTTTTTTTTTTAGACAACATTTAACATCTATTAATTTCTAAGCAATTTTAAAAAAAAAAAAAAAAAAAATCCTATGCGTTATTTTTCAAAACACTTCTTAACGTATGTATCAAAACTTAAGACACTCATGCATTATTTTCAACACTATCAGCAAAATTCTAATCATGAATACATGCATGCTCAGGACCCCAAGTGTCCTACACAGGCAACAAATTATGCAGGTAAAGTGCATTAATTCAACATCACCTAGAATGAAAGTAAGGCCTATCCAATCATCGTGCGGGACAACACAATATCTAGATCATCAGCTGTCCACCCAATGAGTGAAACAACCCAATTCTCATGCTAAGTGATCTTCATGGTGGTCCCCACCTTCCCGCACAATATATATCTAGATGTTGCCTGGAGGGGCATTTTCGTCGTTGCAGATAAGTTAGGGTTGTCCCGGAGATTTCGCTGTCAGTAGTCGGGAAAGAAGTTTCTTCGTTTTGAACGCAGAGACGTGTAAAAGAAGGGATGAGAAAAGTCCCTCAACAGTCCAGACTGTGAGTATGCTACAACTTATAAATAAAATGCGATGGGAAAAGGAGAACTCGAAGGTACAATCAAATAAGAGCTTGAGATAATGTGAGATAAGTTTCATTATCAAAACGAAGAGAGCCAAGATCGCCAGCTAAGGCGATAAAGGAGGTATGGGTGAGAGATAGCCAGAAGGTTTGCCTAGAAACAACTACACAGCCCATCCACTGATCAGGTGGGCCATTCCATAGAAAATCATGTATAGCTATTGACTGACAAATTACAAATTACATGTGTAGTTCCCTGGATGAGTGACGTGGCTGTTTTTTGCATAATTTTATCTTACATGCTGAAGACAAGCTATTGGATGGGTTGGACGTGGTACAAACATGAAAGGCAGTTATTTGGTGGGTGGACGGTTAGCTTATGCTAGCTAGCTCCAACTGTTTAACCTGAGACCACTTTAAAATTAACACATTTTACGATGATCCTTGCCATTTTATTTTAAACCATTCACTTAATAACCACTGATCAAATGGTTAATTAAGAACTCAGGATCATTCAGATGTTAGGAACTTAGGATCCTTCTATGGATTAATGTGAATGGTCTGTGCCACACAGTGGGGGCCAGGGCGGGCTACACAGACAGAATGATGCAGCTTAAAGATCTACAGGCTACACATGAGACAGTGAAAGTGTCAGCGGGTAAAATCTAAGCCCTTGAAGAGCGTTTTGTTGGTAAAATCTGAATAGTCAATCACCACAACAACCCACTTTCAAATTTTCAAAATTTTCTTTCCATTATATATATTACAGATGGTCCATCTACACCCACACCTTTGGAACAGTGGTAGACTGAGTGAAGATAACGTCGTTTCAAGTCTAGGTATGGCTTCCAAACATGGGGGTGGCTAACATTGCTGGGTGACTAACAATGTGGGTGTGTATACTAAAAGTGGGATGTGTGTACTAAACCAATATATATATATATATAGATGGTCCATCCAAAAGGTCCTCAAATTTTGGATGGCCGGGACAGAATGACTCCTACAGATTATCCATCAACTATAGTGTTCTTGAAGTGACTGACAAAATGCATGGCAGTAAACAACACTAATGGATAGAAATTCATAACCATTTGGTCATTAGGGTCATATGATTTAGGGCACGTGGTTATCCACTGGATGATTTTCTCTATCAAGCGATGCTGCTGTTTACAATTGTTACATTGTTATTATTAGTTTGAATTAGGGCTAGCAGGCCCCCTCCCTGTTTATTAACATTTAAATATCATGGTAATCCAAGAGACTCCCTACATCAGCTTGGACGCAATTTAGAAAGACAAAAATCAGAAACAACTCTGGTAAACACTTCAGCGACAGCCACTTGGTCCTCAGATGACAGATGAGGCATGCAGATTATCCCAACAACCAACTTCTCTTAAACAAAGTGACAATTCGCTTCAATATATTTAGTGCATTCATGGAACACAAGACTAGCAGTGGTGTGGTTTGCGACCTAGTTATCACAATATAGTAGAATTGGAGATAAAATGAAGATGCCAAGATCAGAGAGAAGCGAGTGAAGTCAGAGAACCTCATTAGTATCATGGTCCATACAGCGATATTCAGTTTCGGCAAAGAAACGAGTAGTAATTAATTATTTCTTGGGTCCTTACTCATGCCTCGATGGTAGACTCACAAGAGTCACAACACGAGGTCATGCCCATTGGGTGGGCCGGTGGGGAATGATGATCATCCAACGAGCTAAAGGATATCGCAATAGGCTCAGACGTCAAAATGATCATAAGGAGAATAAAGGATATCGCAACCCCAAGCAGACTTTATTCTACCATAGTACGAGGAAACATAGGTATCAAGATAATGGGAACACAGCCCTCAAAAAATGTTGGCTTAGCATAACACACAATACTAACAATATAAGCTCAGATCGTGGATAGCTACTAATGATCCATAGCTCGAAGTCATACTAATTGGATGATCCTAACCTTTGGAGAGCAGTTATTCTGACATCTTTTTTAGCTGCAGATCAGATGGGTGGGACCAGCCCGAGTAGTTAAGGATAGTCTGTCTCTCTTTTCATGGCTCAATGGTAGACACAAGAGTTTCAACGCACAGGTCATGAGTTTGAGTACCCATTGTGGTGTGTATGGGAGTGTGGGTGATTGTGTTGTTGTCACCAGGATTTGGTCCATAGACAAGGTCAGTCGAGGCCGGCCTTGTTGTCTTTTCCACCCTCAGTCTTTTCAAGACAAAGTAAGCTTGTGATACTTTAGGGTTGTTGATCCTGCAAGAGAGGAAAGAAGTGGGCGGTGGAGAAGTGTCAGTGGCCGGCTGTAAACTCTTCGATGCTTGTTGAACTTAATCGTAGGGGTTGTGTAGGCTAGGAATTGCCTACCTTTGTTCGGAGATGGGAGCCCTATTTATAGGATATGGATGAGGTTTGAGTGTTAGAGTCTTTTGAAGAGATGTTAGGAGAGTTATAAATAGGCGATAGGCTTGTCTGTAACATAGGAGAGATCTACGGCTATCATGAAGTTGAATCGTTCTCTGGTTCGTATTTAGCAGAACCGCCCTGGACTTGTCACACTGCCTCTCTGGAGGTGGTCATCCAGATCTGCTCGAGATGTGGAGATCTAGGGCTCTTCGATCCGTCTGCTCGGCCCCTTAACTACCTCAGCTCGAAAGCTGGGCCTATAACTCACAGTTGGGCCTCTGGGCCTCTGGGCTCTCTACTCTATGTGTGGGACCCATTCGAAATCCCCCACAACATGTGTAAAAACAAAAGGTTAGGAATAGTCTCTTCAGTATATACACACTATGATATGTTTTTGTCATTAATATTTGTTACTGGGACACACAAAAAATGCATTTGTGCTTTCAACCTTTTTATAAAAAAAAAAGTGCACTGGCCCAACCATACTAGGGTTTACGGGGGGTGATCAGTTCCAACCAGCAACAACTTACACCATGGGGTATTTTGCTAGTCCCAGTTTTTTACAGTGCAAAATTAGCAAACAAAACTAGAGTTTGGAAAGTGAATCAAATCTAGAAGTCTCTCAACCTTACTAGAACTCATAGTTTTCGGCCAAAAATAGAAAAGTTTTCAAATGAGCTCAACCATATCATTCTACTAATTATTCTAAGCCCTTTTCATGTTGGGCATAACCTCTAAAACCCTATGGATCAAAAGTTATGATTGAAACAAAACTTACTATAAATAGTAAAATTAAAATAAAACTAAGCTAATGACCGTCGATCTGGTCGAATCTCGAAATTCTGGCATAGGAAGCCCGGCATAGCAAGGTTGGTTGGCTAAAGTAGCTTGAGCTACCCCAAAATCATATATTATATGCCCCATAACTCATCTGGGATCATGAGATACGATTGTTCTACACTCCTGATGGCCCGAATCGCTTCCGGCCCCGACCGATCTTCTTTTGGTCCATTTGGGACATGAAATAGTCAGGTGACCCGCTCTACATCAAATGGTCCAGTCCAATCATCAGGTGGGTCACCCTTATAGAAAAGGAATGGCTGATCTAAAGACATTTGTCAGCGGTTCCCATTCAAAGCAGTATAAAGCACTTTTGGAATGTTTGCATGACCAAAACCATTTATGTAATGACAAATGTCATAAGCTAGCGGGTGCCTCAAAATTTTCTTAAATTTGGACTTATTTTAAACCTTTGATCATTCACTCTGTTCCTACCAGGGCCACAGCTTAGGGTGCTAGGGTCAACCCAGGCATGGCCCTAGCCTGGCCCATTGCCACCCCTAGACACAATCCTCGAAATACAACCAACAGGTTGTCTCAACATTAGTTTGAACCGCGGAAAGCATGGTTGGAGACATGGTTAATTCTAAACTGTGAAAGTATTCATCTAAAACCGATACGAATATGTACCAATTGATATGCATATGTATCAGTTTCGGTGCCCAACAATACATGTCAGCCGCATTAAGATATGAATTCTGAGTTGCTCGCATTAACCACCTCTTGATTCACCAATTAGAAAGCCGACCTTTGAGGGAGATATTTTAAAATGTTTATTAACATGTTTCTGGTTTCGGTCATGAACGATACAATAACATGGACACATCCATTTTTATCCTTGCTCAGAGCAAGCCTCGTTTCTGAATTATAGTATACTTAGGCAGTACACAATTGATTGTTAGCATGCACTTATCCACAGTTTCAGTGGCATAAATGTACCCTAATTCCAGCCTTCCAAATTGTGGGCCCCACCATGAATCCATTTTAACCCAAAAGCACATACCATAGTAAACTAACCACTTGTTTGGTAAATTTGAACAATTGAATGTTCCATAGATAAAACGGATGGAGCAGATAGGATTGCTCCAATCAGTATATAAAATGTGGGGCCAACTTTGCACTGATTGGGTTTATATGCACGTGAGCAGGTGGTTGTAAGTAACGGGAGCAAGGCACAATGCTGCAGGGGCGGAGAAAACTCATCCACTCGTTTTCAAACTCCTTGAGACTTCACAAAATAGAACCTCAAGCATGCCCTGTGTTCCATACGGTATCGCAGGCAGTGATACCGTCCCATCTTGATCAGATGAAGACAGTTCTACTACCAGTGTCGAACCCATGACGAATCCACATGCAATATCTGGCCATTTTAGTTGTCCAATACTACACACATGAGCTGCAGTTGTTGGAGCTATGCTACCGTCACTTGCAAGTGTAGCAATGTTATCCAACTCTCCTCCACATGCCACGTTTTTTAGATCCAGGACACTCATCAGATGTGGCACACTGAACAACCTGGCCCAAAAATAGTCCTGACGAACTACTCATCAGGTGGACCACTCATGCATCAGAAAAATGGATAGAAGAAATGACCGTTCAAATTTGCGTACATGTGTGGTCCAAATGACAAGTGTACCAACCCAATTTCAAGCCAGGTAAAGTTGGTGATGCGGCCACCTGATGAAGGTTCTGACTCAGCTCAAGCACTTCAGTGACCAACCCATTGAAGAACTTGGTAGATATCACTAGAACAGAAATCCAAGCGAAGTTCGAAGTACCAGTAGTAGGTACTACTGTGTCTGGTCCAATTACATAAAAGAAAAATGAGGAAACAACCATTTTCTAACTCTAAACGAAAAATAAATCAAGCGCTGGCAGCTTCCTCCTGCAGCTGTTTTACTTTGGTAATGTAGTCACCCATCGCTTCCTCCTTCGATTTTCCTGTAAATGGTGGCAGATTTTAACAATAGATTATGAATCAATCCAAAGGCGAAATGAACAGAAGTCCATAGGCAATAAAAGCTTCGGGTGATTAGGCATTATTTCATACCCTCAACGGCCTTCCATGCAGTCCCACTTGGCTCTATCCGTTGGACTGAGAATGCCTGGTCGGCCTGCAAAGATGTGCAAGGAAGTCATGTAATGGAAGGAATAACTGCAGTATAGGTGTACGTAGCACAACTAGGCCCAAGCCCGAGCCTGAAATTATTGATTAGGGCCGAGGCCCATCCAACCTAGAAATTGATAAAATCCTTATTTCCTGCTTAAATCTTCTTAACCTATCCATTGATCAACTGGGCCATCTATGCGCAGAGAAATAGACACCAGTGGTCTACGTTCAAGATGGATGAATTGCCTAACCTGGGATAGGAATGACATATTTCTGAAATATGACACATGAAAAGTGGGATCAGGCTCGGATGAGCCAGTTCAGGCTACAATCACTTGATCCTGAGCCTGAGCCAAAAATTGATCGGGCCATGCATGCGAGGACCAAGTCCATTCCACTTGCCAAGCTAGCAGGTCCAAGCCCGACCCAAAGCTGGGTCAGGCACGCTACCTTGCCCGTTACCACTCTTTACTTTTAGGCCCATTTGGATGCACCCTCAAAACCATGGTTTGGAGCAGGCTCCCTTTCAAAAATCCCCTACGAAATAGGAGCCAAAAATCCCACTTGGTGAAAACCAATCAGACTGGTTTTCGAAGAAGTCAACCAAAACTGTCAATTTTGTGGAAGAAGCCCCTTTTAAGGTGTGTCCAAAGGGGTCATTAGGCCATATATGAGTACGACTAATCAGGTTGAGGCAGAGCTTGCCTAAATGACCAGCAGATCACCTGGATGGGTTGAATATTTGGCTAGTGGGCCCAGCGAGCACCCAATTCCTTGCTCATGGCCTGAGCTGGATTTTGGGTCCGTTGCTGATTGGTTTGGAATGGACACACTTCAGTACAAGCCCAGTTGTAACTAGGGGTGGTTAACTGAACCAAACTATTCGTGAACGGTTCGAGTTCGGCTCGATTAAAGCTTATTTGAGTTCGTTTGATTAGTAAACAAACCATACTCAATCCCTATTTTTGGATTCGAGTAGTAATCAAACCGAACTCAAACAGGCATGAGTTCGGTTCGGTCAGGGCTCAATAGGGTTCGTTTATAGTTAAAAACCACTGTTTCCTATGATATGGTCCCCCTGAGATTTGGATCTACTTCATTTTTTAGCTCCAGTCATGAAATGATTTGGTGAAATGTACGAATGGAGTGGATAAGGAATACATGCATCAAGGTAGATATGGAATACATAATCAAACTCATAACCAAACCCAAACTTGAGCTTGAACTCGGTTTGTCAAACTAATCAAACCTAAATGAACCAAACTCAAACTCACCAAACTTAAAACAACAAATCAAACTCAAACTCAAACTCAAACTTGAGTTTTGGTTATTCGGCTCAGTTCGGTTCATTTACACGCCTAGTTGTAACCCTATCTAGCCCTTGCTAAGATGGGTACTGGGTAACAGCACGTGATGGTGGAATGGGGCAGTGGCAAGTCAATGAGAATGAAGGTTAATGGTTAATGGTTTCGTCAACTTGCAGGCTTGAACATTCCATATAAACTTGGTAGTGGTAAATGTCAAATGCATATAAACCACGAAGAACAAACAGATCTGCAAGTAATTAGTGAATTCTAAATTACTGAATCATGGAATGAAGTGCGTACTGGTGTTCACTGGTCCAATAGTTGCTTGCTTGTAAAGCCCATAGAGAATGAGTTTATTTTCATTCGTAGTTGTTTCCGGGAGAGTCTTAGCTTTCTCGGCGTACTCTTCAAACTCTTCCTGTGAAAAGGCCCCAATCATGTCAGCGACAATGCATGGGTCACTTGATTATCTGGAAGCAGTATGAGAAGCAGAATACAACAATGGAAATCTGATGCTCAATGAATGTCAGCAAGTTAATTTGTTCGTGGAAGTGGCCTCATGGGAGTAGCAATCTGAACAAAACTGGGGACCGGAACTGCAAATGCACAGGCAAAAAACACAAATGCACCCTCGAATTACCTTAGCTGAGATGCTGAATCTGGTTCATTCAATGTGATTGTATAAATGGAGAATTCAGATTGCCCATTTGATCGTACATACCTTGATGGCCCACAGTTGAAAAACCATGCTTTATCTCTGCCCTTTGAATGGACAAGTGAAGTTTAAAAAAGTGTGAATGGTTGAGGGAAACAACAGACCAGAGTGTTCTGGAAAACTTCCTATAATTGCAATTCATGGTTGAGGAATTATAATATCCACAACATGAGGATATGAACGGTATCTCAGGTTCTAATGGACAATTCCAAAAATATCCTCTATTGGAAAATCCTGATCTTTCGCTCTATAGTCTACAAATAGATGGTTGAGAGGAGGAATGCAACAACAGCCCACATTCAAATGAAAAATAAAGCATAAGATTGGTGGCTAGGATCTTCCTATCTGGAATATTTTCAGTGCATGTTCCATTCTGGGTAGGCCCCGATGTACCTGTGGTCTAGATCACTAAACCATAATCTCACTTCATCCAACTGCAAACCCAAGAGTAATGTGTGTAGGCGACTCATGCAAGAATAGATCAGATAGTCTATTCATGGCACATACCAATCTGAGACATGCACTAGATCCAGACTATTCATCAGGTGGGAGCAGCATCAACATGCCCTGGACCAAAATTCAGGCTGGCAACTCATCATGAGAACGGCATATTTAATTGAATATAAACCTTCGGTCAAACTTCTCTAATCTTCCATTCTTCTCAGACACATATGGCTACCCAACAAGCAGAACAACATGATTTTTTGGCTAAGACATGTTCACAGTAGGACCCAACTGATGAACGGCTGGGATCTAGAACACACAGTCAGCATGCATGCTGTGATTAACTAATCGTCATGTGAATTGCCTTAGCAGATACACATATCTATATGAAATCAATTAAGCACATTATCTGAATGCTTTTTCCCAACAATTTCCGTCTGAACTAAAGCAAACTTCATAGACAGAATATACAATGAGGATAAAACCCGATTTATCAACCATAACAGAAGATCTGAGCATCAAAACAAATAATCCATACCGACGAAAGCTAAAAACGTCAATATCTTAACAGAATCTCAACAGTCTCATATCAGATCAAGATGAATCGTTCTCAAAGGAAAACAGAGAAACCAAAACCATGAATCAAGAATCAAAATTGCACTTTCTACTCTCTGCATGTTGAACACTACTTCAGATATGAAGAAAAAAAAAAAATGCGATCTGAAAAGATAGGGATCTGATTTCTTTGAGATCAAGAAACGAACTGATCGAGATTCCATCAGAACTAAGAAATGAACAATTAGAGATGAGAAATGCAAGGAGATTTTTGCAGGATGAAATGAAATTCATAGATAAAAATGAGAATGAGAGAGGAAATTGAAGAGATTCGAAGGAGAAAATCCAAATACCTTCAATCCCATTTCTCTCGCCTGTCCTTCTCTTCTGTTAGCGAGATTGAAACTACACGAGCTGCGACTATGTTAAGCGGTTATAAATAGGAAGTGTGGTTCGAAAATGCCCTTAGCTTTCTCCTAAATAACCAAATGGCACTTTGTCAGTCTCCCACCACTACCAGCACCTGAGGTCTGGGACCGGAACCCTTTGCAATTCCACAACAACTGTTACCCAAGCTCTTTGGGACCCACCATGTTGTATATGTAAAATCAACTCCGTCCATCAGGTGAGTTCTTCAATTCTGTACCATGATATCAGAACATCATCAAGATCCATGTCCCAGGTGGGCCGCACCAAAGGGAACAATGGAGATGGGACTCAACCGTAGGTTTGAGTGTGTGGTCATCATGCATATATATTTCATCAAATCTGTTCATCGGATGTGATTCACCAGGACGAAGAAAATATAAAAATAAAAAAAATAAAAAAAATCAGTCTGATCCAAAACTCACGTGGGCCACAACGCTTTAAGATAGAGGTTTTATTCAAAATTTTACATTGTTCCCGTTGATGTGACCCATATTAGTTTTTCTAACGGTAAGATCTTTTGTGTGTACGGTGAACATAAGGGCTTTCACCTGATGGATGGACTGGATTTCGCTTACACAACATGGTCGCCCCCGAAGAGCTTGGCTGTTTTAAGCGCTGCATAAAACTGGTGTTGTCCACGATTCCGGCACCTATCTCTCCTGCCAGCCTGGCATGTTATAGTACGTCCGAGTCTTGGATCAGGTGGTGGGGCCGATTGTGTTGCTGATGGTAATAAAAAAAAATAAAAAAATAAAAAAACAGTCTAGTAGGCCACGCATGGACGAAAATAATGGACAGATAAAAAAACAAAACTTGCATGAGCTCTATCTCCATCGTCACGTGGCCACATTGGAGAACATGTGCACCGTCCATCGGATCCCCCTTTTATAGATTATCCACGGGACGACGCCTACAGTGATCTGACAATCCGAGTGTCCCTATTTATAGGCAAAAGTGTATGGTAACGATTGCCTGATCAATGCGGTTTTTCTATCCATACATTTGGAGCATACAAGATGAACGATTGTGATTACATTAAACGTGGGCACATGTATGGCTAGAAATGCTTCAATAGGTGGAAAAGTCTTGATGCTGCTAAAATGACCAAAATACCCTCTTAGAAAACTCATATCTAAGTAGATCAGGGATGTCACTGAGGTGGGCCAGGTCAGGGTACACGTGCAAGATGCACCCATAGAGCATGGATGCATGTGTCTATATTTAAGGCTGTAAACCAGTTGAGTTTAAGTCAGGTCTTAGAGTATCTTTTCCAGGGAATCCGTGAAATTGCGTTGGGTAGCCTAACACGACACCCTACGCATACGCGTGCGGAAGCTTGAGGGGCAACTAGAATTATGGCTAAACCTATAGGAGGGGGTGATTAGGACCTTTTCAAAAATCTTTTTGCGTACTTAACAAATTTAACAAATTGAACTACGTAAGCAATTAACACTTCGGCTTCCAAGCCTAAGTGGGTCTAATTAATAGACTAGCAAAAGATAAAGCAATTAACAACCTAGTCTAATCAACTCATGTGGACTAGAGAGGATGGATCAAGAAATGCTCAAGTCAACATGAGGTAGTGAAAGTACATCTTGTGAGTGTGGATGTGTCTATCAAGTGCCTAGCATACATTCCTAACTAAGCATTCATAATTAATCAATTAAACATAATGCATAAAGAGAAATGTGCTCAAGAATCAATCACAAACACAACGATGTATAGTGGTTCGACTACTTGTCTACTCCACTCCCGGTTCAAGTACTCAACCCCTTTGAGCACACCGGCATTCACTGGGGAGTTTAAATCTGGTTCCTCCCAACCAAGGTGTTTTAACTCGGATCCACCCAACCGGGGAGTTTACAGGTTCCTCCCAACCTACACGTTTGCACCCGTGTTGGTGGCTCCCCCTTGGAGACTTTGTTTTAGGCCCGACTAACGTGCCAAGGAACGGCTGACGTCCCTAGATTTTAGGCCCAACTAATAGGCCAAGGATCGGCTAACGACCCCGGGGCGAGTTTGTCAAACAAACTCTACACTCAACTCCCACAGAGAATTGAGTGGATGGACTCTTAACAAGACAACCTTACTTGTCGGATTGAGCCCCTTGTTGCGCCGTCTTGGGTTGCTTCTTCTCGCTCTCCCGTGCTTGAATCAGCTCCCCTTGTGCTCCCCCGATCTTTGACGCCGTTGCTTTGCCAAGGCTTCAGCTCCAAGATCAGCTACCTTGCATGAGATGCTCCATTGGAGATGCCCAAGGTGCTAGGGAATGGTGAAACCTCTACAAATGGTAGGAAATGGGTTTCCTAGAGGAATGCACCTAAATGGACTCCTAGGTAGTGTTTAGACAAAGGATTTAACTATCATCAAGGTGTCTAAACCCTAGGAATCAAGAGGGAACAAGTCCATTCTCAAGATGCCATTGAATGGCCCAAGCTTGTGATGAAAACACAAGGAGAATGACTTGCTTTAGGTTTGGGATAGAGCCTCTAATGATCTTTAGCAATGGTGGCTTCTATCTCCTCAAAATTCCCTCTCTTTTCTCAAAAAATGAATCCCCCTTTTAAATAGATTTTCTTCCAACGGTTAAAAAACAGGCAGATTCGTATATCTCCGATTGATCGGAAAAAGTGTCCGATTGATCGGAGCCCAGTCCGATTGATCGGAGACAAGTCCGATTGATCGAAAATCTATCCAGAGAAGTTTCTGGAAGAAATTCCGATTGATCGGAACACTGTCTGATTGATCGGACGGCCCCTTCCGATGGATCGGAAGACTGTCCGATTGATCGGAAATATGTCCAGTGAGTTTCAATTTTTCCTGGGACAATTTCCGATTGATCGGAATTTCTGTCCGATTGATCGGAGTCCTATCGGAGCACCTATCCGATTGATCGGAGTCCTATCGGAAACTGCTGTTTGAGCCTTTTTTATTGCAGCAGCTTCTACCTCTTTAATTAGTCTAATTTATCATGTTTTTCATGGAGTTCTAAGACTAATGATGATGACTAAAGGTATACCTAGGTGGTGCAAGTCATCTAAGAGGTTATGGGTTAGGTTTTGGTCAAGGTTAAGGCACACCAAGGCATCACTTTTACCTGTTTCTTCTTCCTTGTGCAGCGGGTCCGTCTTGAGTCTTCGTTCTTCGTCTTCATTAAGCTCAACCGACACTAGACCCACTGACCTAAGTAATTGACAAACAAGGTGCACTAGTATGCCACAGAAAAGTGCACTAACAATCCGGATCCTCTGCTTTATCCTAGTAGAAAAATCTTGCTTTGGCCACGTCAGCTTGACAGTATCAGGGCGCAATCAAGCTGATGTGGATCAATCAAGTCAGAGCAGCAGAGGTTTTCTATTCAGCTCGAGCAGAGGATGCAGACTCATTGTTCGAGTGACCGTGTTGAAGACCCCAATTGGACCAGGCTCACATTACCCATCGTCTCTTTTGACGACCTTTTCAAGTCAGGCTTGAGTTGGGTCTGGATTAAGTATCGGAATTTACATGGTCTGGCCCACCCAAGGGATGGATTAGATTGCACATGTATGTGCATTATGTGTAAATGGTCTCTCACTTGCACATTGCTTAGCTGACCTGACCATGAAGTTGGACCCCGGACCAGACCCGATTTCTCAACGGGTCCGGAAATTTGGATGGCTCAAACATTTCCCAGTGATAGTATCTAGAAGGTACACAAGTGTGTAGGTGATAGTAGTTTAACCTCAAGATTGACCATGCCCCAAAAGTCTTTTGCATTGGAAGATCCAAGCCGCTGGCGTATTACCTCCCACCTTGGATAGACCGTGTCCTAAAAGTCTCTTGTATTGGACAATCCGAGCCATAAATCTTATGAATTTTTAAATTCAGTGTTGACCGTCGTTATATTTTCTCAACCATCTGTTAGGTGATCCCATTCCTACACTATGACCGAGTTTTCTCAGAATTGTTGAAAGCAATTTTTTTAGGTAAGTTGTTTGATATATACTCTGGCTAACCGTGACACTTGATAGGCACAAACTCTGACCTGATGCAGTGGCATACATCAACTTAAGTTAGACACACTAAAACCGACCGTCACCAAGTTACAGTCCAAAAATCGGAGTGTTGCGCAAGCCTGATCTCTGACTGTTGGAACGTAGACCATGTTTGTTGAAATAAGACCATTGGATATTTTATTTTGAATTACTTATCTAACACGTAAGTAATTTTTGAAGTAGTTTATAATAACCTGTATATCATCCATCACACTCTAATAGAGTATTAAAGTTTTTCTTCCTTTTTTGGTAAGCTAAGAGTCAATCCCGGGCCTACCACCCCCACGTCAGGAGATGAATATGCATTACCAGCGCATTTTCTGTATATATACACACGCCAAAGATAATTAGACCTGGTCGCCAGAGAGGGTGACTCATTGGGTTGACTCATTGATCAACCTAGCTGACTGAGAATTCCTTGGTTTCAAAGAATGATTAGTAAAGTTAAATTGAAATTTATACATTGGATTGTTCAAGAGTTCCATTGCAAATGAGAGTACTGTAGCTTATGGTGATTCTAGAGAATACGACTTCCAGTCACTTCTCTTGAAAAGTGGTACCCCGACTCACATTAGACAAGCGCATAAAAGAAATTGTATTTAGTAGAAATGAAGGAACTTAATGAACAGTGCAGATAGACGTGGTTGATACCAACCGAGTACAAATAAAAGTAGGTGCATGGGAAGGTTTCCATACAGTGTGTGGATACGATGAGATGGAAGATTTCCCATTTATGTAGCTACGAAACAAAAAGGAAATGACTTGGAAGAATAGATATCCAACGTTAAATATTGATAGTGGCCCACCTCGTTTCTTTTGATGTAAACCTTGTAAAGTTCAAAAAGGATGACGAAAGGGGAAGGAGAGAGAAAATGTAACTTTCTTTGTTATTAATGCAGTTGGCTGCACCTAACTCCAGCTAATTTTATTTAAAAATAATTTTAAAATAGAGAGAGATGCCACATGGCGTTTGTCGTCTCTCAATAGTCGATACAAGTGAAAGGGAGAAGAAAAGACTCTGAGAAATGATGAGGTGCAGCCCCATTACGGTCACTTATGAATCATCTCGAAAAAGAATCAGGTGGGTCCACTTATTAGGTGGGCCACACCCTTCGAATCAGTGAAAACGGAAGAACAAGTCGGCCACACATGCACATGTAACTCAATTTGAGTTATTTTGGCCTTTTCTATTTACCCTTTTTTTTCTCATGAAAGTTCGACTTACCTGATAATTAGTGGACTAACATTTTTTTTTTTCCGATGCGGTGTTTACAATGTACCCTACCTAATTAATGGCATTGATCTCTTTGCAGCTTTTTTCTAACAGCCTATTTTTTTCGTAGAAGTTTCACCTGCCTAACGAGGGAGCCAACATTCTTCTGGGTCGATAGCATGTTTACAATGTATCTTAACTGATAAATGGCATGGATCCTTTACATGTGTGCAATCCACCCTGATCTCTGACATGCTTTCCTCCCCCTCACTTGAAGAACCCCATCGAATCACGATCCGTACGATCATTCCACCAATGTAGATTGCATGATGGCCACAATAAACGGAAACAGGGATTGTGTGAGAAAGAATAAGAAGAATGGTACCAACTTTAATTTTGAATTCCACTTTTGCACAACAAAAATATATATTTTCAAGGAAAAATGCTTTTTTTAAAAAAAATATATCCATGCTGGGGCCCCACTGGATGAACGTCTCCAAACCAGATAAAAGCTATGCGTCCAGAGTGGAACCACTGGATGAACGGTTCCAACCACCATTGCGCAGGAGATTAGAAGGGCCTATCTACCGATTGAATTCCCACTGAATCTTTGGGCCCACCAAATGAAGTGTTCAGGTTTGGAGTTGGGAGTTTCAGTCTAATCAATAAATGGATTAGACAAGCCAAAGTAGCTCGTCTACCTCAACCGTTTTTGCAACTACCAAAATAAATGAAAGATAACTGCCACTGATAAGTGATCATTGAGCCAAGCATCTTCACAGTTACTCGGGCTTTCTACTTGCTTGCACGTGGGCCCATGGTTCACTAATTCAGACTATTGGTTTTTTGGCCCGGGCGTGGATGGACCGTTCCCAAGAGCCATCCAGACTGGATTGATAGTAGCGACCTTTTACTGGGCCTTGTTTCAGTTGAATATGGACCCTTGTAGTCTTTACCTTCATAAAATCTCAAATGTTGGAGCTGTGCTAATTTTAAGGCATGATTCATCCACGGTAGAGCGCAACTGATCAACGGTTTGGATTGCTGAACTATGAACCCGTGCTAACCGAAAACACCCAAGTGAGCCCGATCACAATTTCTTTTAAATGGGCGAAAAGAAAAGGGTATTTACAATTTCTATAATGCCAGGAATATAGGAATAGGGCCCGCCGCATGCAAACAGACCGCTGACATCCTTTCAGTGGACCCTGTTGTAAGATGCACGTGATATGACAGTTGCCCACCAGACCAGCCAGGTGTTACCATGTGGTTGTGCCATTAATAGTGGACGTGGATTGGGTACTACCCCCGCCTGCCCCGAGCTCAGAGCAGGCCGTGGCTCTAGGGGGCTCACCGTGATATATGGGTTTATCCACACCGCTCATCCATTTTACCATATCATTATGCCCAGAAATGAGGCAGATCCAAGGTTCAAGTGGAGCACACCATGGGAAGCACCGGTGATAATGATGTCCACCATTGAAATCTTTCTAGGGCCCACCATGATGTTTACTTGCCATCTAACCCGTTCATAAGGTCACATAAACCCGGACAAAGGCAAAACACAAGTATCAACTCCCAAGAAGTTTTTAATGGTGGGCATTTAATCCCTAATGTGTGGTCCACATAAGCCTTGGATATGCCTCATTTTTTGGCTTCAATATTAAAAAGATATAGAAAAAATGGATGGACGGTGTGGATAAACCCATACATCCCCTTAAAGCCCAGCTCGGGACTAGTGGGGTTAGTACCCGATCCGCATCGATTAATAGTAGGGTATTATAGCATGTGCAAAAGGAGGAGAGAAATAAAATAAAAGAATACCTAGGAGAGGAGAAATGATCTCATGGGCTAAGTTTTATGTATGGAAACTCCCCATGCACCTAGCTGCATGTTGACCCGTTGTCATCCGCATTGCCTGTATTGACTATCTATTGAGCCTGTTCGCTCTTCTTGTAAGGTGAAAAAATCAAAGTAATCCACGCCGATTTAAGCTTTAGCCGCTGGACCTATCTTCCACAAGCAATCTTGTCCATCCATTTTTGCATGCCACAGACTGGATATTTGTGTGATCCTATCAGTATGAAGAGTGGACAAGAGCTAATGGACGAACCAGATAGTTTCCGGATGCCCACAAGTCTATTTAATTGGTTCATGGGAAGGTTTTCAATCACTCAGACACCCAAACCATTATCATTGTTTAGGAAGAGAGATTATTTATACACTGGAATATGATCATCGCATGCACCAGAAATTATACACGTGTCATACATCAACACAATCTAAAGCATCCAGAATATAGAGGCCAAGTTAAGTCAACACTCCCAAAATCAGATTGGTTTAGAATTCCTTACCTCTGATCTGTGGACGCTTATTTGCTGATACAGACCGATGGCTAAGTTGCTTTTCATACTTCCAATACCCATATTTAGATACTGAGGCATTTTTTTTTTTCTTTTTTTTAATGATACATTTAACTGGTACTAGAAATTTGGGTGAGTTGAATTCCACTACTTACATGATATTTGCACAATTTCTCAGTGATGTGTAATTGTGTACCGTCATCTATCACACTCCACCCGAGTACTGGTAGAAGATACTGTACGGAAAAGAACCATGGGCGTCCAAGCTGGGTCCAGGATGGTTCATGGTGAGCCCGAGCCTGATCCATTTACTAAATGGCCAAGATTTCTTGCCCAAACCCGACTCATAACACTCTTGACACAACCCGAATTGAGACACATCCAACCCAAATAAGGCTAATCATAAAGAGAAACCCACTAGAATTGGATGAGCCCACAAGGTTGTAAGTTCACTGAGGAAGACAACAGGTGTTGGATCAGAAACCTGTGATTTCACAGCCAGTCTGCTTATCCGACCACTGAAAAGGTAGGCATTGCAGAAAGAATACCAGGATCCTAGCCATGTGGAGTTAGGATGTCATACACCCTAACAACCGTACCTTCTCTACAGGATATCATATCCAGCTGGGGCAGCATTCAAAGAGTTTTCCTATTATACATCCTGATGTATTGCAATAGGATACATTAGGACTATAGCCATGGATCTAGGGTCATACTCACTGATCTAAACCATTTACAAGATGAGCCACACTGTTGGCGGAGGATACCTGATGATGAAACTATGTACTTCAATTTAAAAGAACTTTTGATTATTCATTCCCTTTCCATTGAATAGGGACCATCTCCTTGACAGCTACTGCATGGCCCATCGATTTGGAAGTCTACGATTTTCCATCTTGAAGAGCATTCGGAAGTCTTTAAGATATTCCATCTTGAAGATTTTTGAATAGCCACATTCCACATTGTTTCATCAGAACAAACACTGAATAAAACCCCAGATCCATAGGCTATAGACCCAACATATCCTACAGCAATAGGTGTCGATGCGTTCTAATAGGTGCTGATGTGTTCTAACAAACCTCCTGTAAAAGTGGTACCTACAGAACAAATGCTGTGTAACACTGCCCACTAATCCAATCCAACTTTCTCCCATGCAACCAGCAGCTTGAAACACAACAACAAGAGTCCATGAAAAGATGGCGGGGTTT
This sequence comes from Liriodendron chinense, assembly GCA_003013855.2. Classification (NCBI taxonomy): domain Eukaryota; kingdom Viridiplantae; phylum Streptophyta; class Magnoliopsida; order Magnoliales; family Magnoliaceae; genus Liriodendron; species Liriodendron chinense. The sequence continues at coordinate 1,974,240 of PVNU02000637.1, read as the reverse complement.
GTTCAATGGAGATTTCGCGTCAGTTGTCCAATGCAGCCTGCACAGGACAACTGTGTGAGCTAATAAATCCATACAAGAGCCACAACTTGCACGGAAGCCCAGAGCTTGCCTGTCCTAAAAGGTGAGGACAGCATGTACTGTATGCCAATGTGCCACATTCAACATTGCCAACACTCATGATTCCCTATTCCCACTCCAGAGGGTTTGTCAAACAACATGCAGGCCTGTGCAGAGAGGACAGACTATCCTGCATATGCTATCCAGGACACAGTTTTTGCTGCATCCAAACAGGCCCTTAAGACCACATCGAGTCCCAGCGGATGAAATATCTCAATAACTGGAAGGTGGGCCACCTGCATGCCATGACTCAATGAGCAAGAGAGATGTCAGCCCAAAATGGAGAACTTGGATGCACCTTGACACGTGGGGCAAGAGACAACTCAGGAACTCATTAAAATATAAAAGCATGCACTAAAATATGTGAACAATCAAACAAACTGCAAATGCAAATAAGCCTTAGGGTGATTTCAAAATCCTATTCTTTCTTCGTCCACCTTTCCATCTGCAACAGAGCACTTCATGCAATCTGAAGCAACGAAGTTGTGTTTAATAAATGAAAAAAAGATGATATCACAACTGCTATGTTGTGCATGGACCCTTATTTTGAGTGGGCCATAGCCCATGGGATATAAATGTAGTGTTTAATAAGCCAAACAAAACTAGAAGTATAAATCAGTCGCATGCACCTGCATTGATAAGGACACAAATTTCTGCCTCTATAAATACTCAAAACAGCAAATCAGCCCATGAATGAAAGAAATGCAAAAACACAATTTGAATTATCCGAATTTAGGAGTACCATATTGGGAAAAAATAATCTCTGGCAATCAGAATCAGCCTCAAAATTTGTACTGCAGAAAGTCTCTAGACAACTACCTGCTTCTAGTATTGGAAAGCTATAACGTTGTTTGATTTACCTCACTTTTTCTCTTCCTTCTCTGCCTCGGCAGCCTTCTTCATCCTAGCACCAACATGCCGCTGATTCGTTTGCTCGACACGGAGCTTGGCATATGCATTAAATGACTTCATCTCATCTGTAACCTTCACAAACTCAATAGATGGCTTCTCACATATGATCGGCATGAGAGGACCTCGGACTTGTGTAGCAGTTGCCAGCTCCTCGGGAGTAGAATCACCAGCCTGCAGCAAGAAAAGAGGTCAAGAAGTGAACAACCTGATTATTGGATATATGTGTGATTTTTGAGGCATCCATTATTTTCATGCCAGGGTGACCCTGCTGGACAGGTTGGATGCCATACCAGCCCCACAGTGCTAGTTGCATGAACTTTTTTCATCGGCAAGACAGCAACAGCTGTAGAGGAACCAGCCCCACATACCAATTTTCCACAGGCAACAGTGGGTTCATGCAAGAGAAGAGAAGGGTTCATGCAAGAGAAAAGAGAAGGGTTCATGCAAGAGCCTGGATAACAAAAAACAGGAGATTGAAATTTAGAAAATAGGAAAGGGCCCTCTGTGACATCTACTTCTTGAATTCTTCCTTCATGAGTCCATCTGCTTCATGGTTCATGGGCTTCAATTCAAAGGTTTGATAAGCTTTCATTGATCATAGACTACATACACATGTTCTGTATGTTGGCCATTATACCAAAACCACAGCGGTGGATCCTTTCCTACATGCACCTCAAACGCCAACCACCCAAATTGTGGGATCCACGTTGGATTGCTCATACCCAAAATCACATTCATGAGATGTGACTACATCCATGCACTAAGTCGTGTCTTCTTCTTTTTTCCTTCTTATTTTGATGGGCATGCTACCAAGTCGCTTCACATTGACACATATGGACCAAGTCATGCTACACATGGAATACACTTTTAACCTTTTAACTATCAAAACAATGATGGTGCAGCAACTTATCCAAGGAATGTCATGCCAATTTTGGACCATCTAAAGCATGGACCCCATTGTGGATGGAGCATGGACCAAAATTGCACTGATATGATGATCATAACACACGATCAAGGACTCTCTGCAAGTTAATTTAATGAAATGGACCATCTAAAGCGTGGGGCCCACCTCAGATGGAGCATGGGCCAAAAATGGACTTTTTCACTATTTCCTATATTAACTGTCCACTAAATGTCATGCAGAAGACGGTGGGCTGTTGGTAAAGAAGAAATGGCGTTGCTTATTGCTAGCTGTGTTGTGGGCGACTTGGGTGAAGAGAAATAATAGAGTTTTCAAAAATCTTAACAGCTCCTCTGCTGCTGTTTTTTCTAAGGTTTTAGGTGCTTTTTAGGGATTGGGCACCTCAATGTTTCTTTCTCATGGGTCTAAGGCATGGGGTGTTAGCCTCTACTTGTTTCTTCTTTTCATTTTGTTTTCTTGCTTTAGTTTTAGCTGGTAGTTCTTGGGTGGTCCTGGGCCTCCTGGCCAGCCCTTCTAATAAAATTTCTTTCAAAACAAAAACTGTCCACTAAATGTCCATCAATTAAACAGTTCAGGAAATTAAATCTGTGTAGCTTAGAAGCCATCTAAATCGGGGCCCACAGGTTGAATGCTTTGTTTTAGGTTGACGTACTAGATACTTGCGACTGTGTGCCAGACATCGCTAGTTATTCAAAAAATACTAGGGAAGAAATGCTATGATTTAAACTACTATCTTCCATACCACCAATGCACTAGGCATGCAAGATCCAGGTCACTCATGATTAATCAGGTGGGACCATTGTGTGCATGTGCCATGCGTTGGTCTCAAAGCTCATAACACCAGGCCGTAAAAATCAGGCCCATCAGGTCAACAAGGAAAGGACCACATGTGAATCACAAATATTTTTCAGTCACCAAGAACCACATTTTTCATTGGTTTGAGACCCAACCAATGACATGACTGGCCTGATTTTCAGGGCACACCAGATAAACAGGGCAGCCTAGCTGATGAACAGAGCCCCAATCCCACAAACATGCGTCACATTAGCAAGTGCAGAGAGTAGGATTCAAAATACTGCACTAACACTACCTGTAGCAGGGCCTTAACGTTAGGGATGTATGCTAAACAAACAAGGGAATGATCATTGTGAATAGATAAGATAATTCCTTCTGTAAAGAGAATAAATTGGGTTACCTTGAATTTGCCCACGCATCTTGGGAAGACAACTAAATTAGCCTTGTAAGTTTTCAGCCTTTGAACATTAGCTTGAAGACCCTCCAGAGAACGGTTCTTGCGACGATGGTCAACTGCAATTCCAATGGTTGGGGCAAGTTTCTTTGGAATGCCAGCTGCCTGAAAAATACAGTTCAGAATTACAAGATCCACAATACACAAATTCATGACGATAAGAGAAGATCATACCAAGAAAGGAAATGGATGCATCACGGAAATAACAATAACAATCCATGAAATTTCAACCCAAGTTTCAAAGACTCCATTGAAAACTAATAGAAGCGGTGGTCCCTGCTTTTCAAAAACGAATGAAAAGAAAAATCCCCTCAAACCAACAAAACAATAAAAATAAAAATAAAAAATGAAGCTATAACAACTACATACCAGTGAGAATGAGCAGTAAAGGCTTTTAAGTTGGTGAAAACGTAAAAGATATTTTCAATCTCACTAACAAGGTAACTGTTTCCTTAGCCTCTTCCATCAGGATGCAAGGTAAGCTCTCTCCCCACCCTTTATCTTGGATTACCTTTATGTATCGGGAAATCCCTGCTTTCTTTATGAGATAAACTGTTAGAAAGAATGGAGAGTAAACTGTCGACCTGGAAGCAGAATCTCCTATCCTTGGGGGGTAGGTTAAACCTCATTAAGGCTTCCCTTTTCAATTTGCCTACTTACTTCCTATCCCTGTTCCATTGCCCAAAATCGGTCATTAGAAAAATCGACAAAATTCGAAGACAGTTTTTGTGGCAATCTGGTGATATGGGTGGTAAGTTTCCCTTGCTTACATGGCGTGAAGTTTGGAAGCTGAATCTCCTATCCTTGGGGGGTAGGTTAAACCTGATTAAGGCTTCCCTTTCCAATTTGCCTACTTCCTAGCCCTGTTCCATTGCCCAAAATCGGTCATTAGAAAAATTGACAAAATTCGAAGACAGTTTTTGTGGCAATCTGGTGATATGGGTGGTAAGTTTCCCTAGCTTACATGGAGTGAAGTCTGTAACCTGTGCTCTCAAGGGGGGCTAACATTAGGAACCTGGAAAGCATGAATATTGCTCTCCTTGGCAAATGGGTTTGGAGATTTTCCAATGAAAAAGAGTCTTTGGAGGCAGATTATTGCTGCCAAATACAGTCCGTCTCCTCAGGGGTGGTGGACTAAGCAATCCTCCTTGTACCATGCATCTTTCCTTTGGAAAGGAATTGCTAGAATCGCCTCGTTAGTCTTTCAAAGGTGCAATTTTTCTATGGGCAATGGGGAGTATCAGATTCTGGTTGGATTGTTGGGTTGGCAACTCTACGTTAGCTGATGCTTTCCCTGGCCTGTTCACAGCTTCCACTAACCCAAATGCTTTGGTTAGAGAATGTTACCAGATTATTGATGGAATCGGGACGTGGATCCCCCCAACCAGATGTAGATTGTTGGACTCTCAAATCCAAGAATTGACCCAACTTATTTCTCAATTGCAATTACTAACCCCGACTCCAGAAGCAGAGGATGGTATCAGGTCGACTCTTGCGGATTCAAGGCTCTTCTCAGTCAAATCTTTCTACAAGTCCATCTCAACACAGGATTTCTCTTCCCCCTCGTCTCATACAGCCCCGTCGTGGTCCTATGGTGTCCCTCCTAAAGTGGAGGCTTTCGATTGGCTGGCTGAAAGGACTAGCCTCCTTACGATTGATAATCTCAGGAGAAGAGGGTTCATTGTTCCGAACATGTGCCTCCTTTGTATGAATGTGGAGGAATCGGTTAACGACCACTTCATCCACTGCCCTTTCTCATGCGACATCTGGTGGAGTGTTCTCCGTCTAGCTAGTGTTTCCTGGTCTATGCCATCATCCTCGGAAGCGTTATTCTTCAATTGGCACAGAGAACCTGGTGGAGGTCTTGGAAAAAAGAAGTGGAGAATCATCCCTCTGGCTGTGATTTGAGCGAGATCTGGGTGAAAAGAAACAACCATTGTTTTCATAATAGTAGAGTTTTGGGGACCGGGGTATTCTCTAGGGTCTTATGCCTGTTTAGGGACTGGGTACCGTAAAGGTTTGGGTTAGGTTAGACTGGGGTGCAGTCATGGGGCTGCTGAGTTTGTGGCTTTCTTGGTGGTTGTGCTTTTGTTTTTTCTGTTCTCTTTATTTGGTTGTGTTCCTTTTCTTTCCTTTGTATTTTTCCTTTCCTGCTAATGAAATCTCATCTTTCAAAAAAGAATGAGCAGCACAAAAAAAAAAGGTCCTCCAATATAAATTTGCAACACAAAATGCCTCTGTTGTAACCAACACAATATGTACAAGGCCCTCCTCTGGAATTCAGATAATAAACTTGCTTATTGTTATTTCAAGAAAATCAACATCAATTCCATGGGAAGCAACAGCACCCTGGTCATTCCTTGAAGCTACAAGAGAATTGATAATAAAATATTGCCTCACCTTGAGCTCCTCAAGAGAAAATCCCCTGCCTTTCCTAGTTTTCATGTTATACTTCAAAGTCTGACAATGAACAATGGGCCGAAGGGGTCCATCAACAGGCTGGGGAAATTTCTTCACAGCTTTCTTTTGCCTAGCTGCCAATTTCATGATGAAACAACCATGTAAATGATCAACAAAAAAATGAATTGGCAAGCATGTACAGCAAACAAGAGCTGCCAAAAGCAACATTTCAAAAGCAAAAGCTCTGTTACTGATGAAAGACCATCACAAAATACAGAAGTTTTGAGGGGGACTAAAAACCTTACCAATGCGTCTTCTGGTTTTGCGAGCCGGTTGATTAAACCAAGTCCTGACATAATTCTGCCAGTGCTTCTTGAAGTGCCCATTGGGCACAACATTGTTGTGCTTCACCATGGATTACCTGAACAATAATGACAGAAGAGAGAAACAAACAACAGTAAGAAGAGCTTGATCATATTTGGAGCCACTTGTTAGACACGAACCCAAAAAATGAAAAAAATGAAGGGAAAAAAAAACTATAATCTAATGTACGAACCTTCAAAAAATGTATTCTAATGAAAACCCTGACCCAAAATCATGTGTTATATCAGAAAAAATGCTTATGCTCATCTATTTTATCTCAATCTGCCATGCTTTTGCAAACTTGTAACCTTGAAAGGATTGTCTAATCCACCTTGTGAAATAATATAAACATGGGTGACTCAGCGAGTCAACTTTAGTAGTTAAAAGAAAATTATGCCATGATTATGAATGTCTTGCCGCGTTTGGATACTCACAATTCATGCCAAAATGGAAATTGTTTCCACTAAAAAGACACTTGGGTTGTTTGGGTACTTGGATTCTACACAGTAATCATTACTCTTATCAATGGCCAGAATTTTTTGGCAGAAGAAACAAGGTGACTATTGTCTTATGCGCTTGAGGATTCCACCTGCTATCCAAAAAGGCACCCCTTTTTTGGAACCCTATTTTCTAAGTGACCATGGAAATTATCATTGGGTAGTCACAACATCATCCACACAATTCGAAAGCAATCCACATATCTAAACATGCCCTAAAATAGAATGATATGCACTATAATTTGAACATAGCATTAGCTCTACATAATATCATATAAAGCATTTATACTAACTTAAGAGGGTGTTTGGAGTTTAAATCAATTAAAAATAAAGATAAAAAAACTAAAACCTGGATACGAAAAAAAAATAAAATTCCATGGATACCTCTGGGAATTGAAAACCCTGGAAACAAAAAGGAACAGCGCCATTTGGTTTGGCATGCAGTTCTCCTTGTAAGGCGCAATTCCCACAGGTACAGTTTGGAATTTTTTTTCATTTTTTTCTAATGGCAACTGTTTGGATTTTTTTTTATTTAATTTTTTTCATCAGTGTGGCATTTCCACAAAATAAAAACCAGTACTCTGCAGGAGCATACATAAAGTGCTACAGGCGGTGACAGAGAACCAATTGGTGCTGCTTCTCAAATGGTACTACATAAGGCAATAGGAAAAAAAAAAAAAAAAACTCTAATATAATTTTCCTTTGTAAATGTACGGCTGTCATTTTTTCAGGGAGTTGTATGATACTCAGGCAAGGTATGACACTTGATTTACAGGCACTCAGAAATTGTACACAGGAATACACTAACTCCAATAATACGGACTAAATAGTGGAATCCACTGTCGAATAGGTCACAGTCTAAAAATCAGATTGTTTGAACATCCTCACGTCTGATTGGTGGAAGCTTGTTTGTTGAAGTAGGATCATTGAATTATTTTTCATTTTCAACCATCCAGTAAATGTCTACCAATCCGATAGTCAAATAATCAAATGTTTGCGATTTTTTGGAATCATGATTTGGACAGTTTCATTGAATTCCTTTACGCCAGGTATGCAATTCCTGAGAAATTTGTAAGTGCCTGCGTATCATCCATCACACACTGGCAGAGTATCAAAGTTCTTCTCCATTGTTTCAGTGAAATCCGATCATTTTCTTTATAAAAAAAAAAAAAAGTTCCTGTGTAATAAATCGACACAGATCAAAGAAAAAGAAGAAGGAGATTCACGAACAAGGGAATGAAAATCGAAATCCTAGAAATTACAACAGTGGCAGCCTTTTTCTAGGGTTTTGCTTTCTGAAGCCATAGATGAGGAGACTCAGAGAAAAAGATATATTTAATGAAATGAGAGAATGGCCGCAGTGGAAATCTTACCGGAAAATGACGGAATGGCTACCGGGAAACCGGGAAATCGAGAAATCGCCGGACTGCTACTAGCTTCTCTCGCTCTCGTTAAACCCTTCCTGTTCAAGGGTTTTAAAGAAGAATAGACTATCCATGTAAAAAGCCCTAGATTTTTAACGGCTGCGATTACTCGAGGGGAGAGATGAAACATAATCAACAAGTGGCTCGGCTTTTCTTGTGGCCGGTTCGTATTGAGCTTAGTTACCAGGGGACCTAATTAATAGTCAGGCTGCCTGTGAGGCTTGATACGCATGCGCTTATAAAATCTACAAAAATGTTTTGTAAACTAGGCCCCAATGAACAGTCAAAAATAAGATTGGTAGAAAAAATCCTAATCTTTGATTACACTTGTCTTTTAAAATAAGAGCACTGAATTTTATTTTTTTAACTGTCCAACAATCGATGTACAGCAATCAAATGGTCGGATACGCAAATAAGAGAAATTTTTGGTACGTGAATTATCATCCACCGCACTACGAGTGTCAAAAGTATTTCTCATTCTAAGAACATTGGCATGGGCCCACCATATTGGTGTGTTTATTGAATGCCCACCATATTGGTGGCTTCACTACGAGAGTTGGACGCTCAAATATCAGACCCCTCATCCATCATGTGGGCTGCCACATGAATTTAGAAGTTTTTAGGTGGTTGTCAGTTGTGGTTCACATGATGATGTAATAGGCCTGATTTTTCTTTTAGCATTTCATTGTCACTATGGGGCCGACTTAATGTAAGGTTGGATGGCATGCGCAAGACAATTTGAGCACCACAATGTATAAGCAAGTGGAGTCTTTTTACAAGCGGCTGAGTCACATGGAGGATAAGCACAATGGTCCTTTGAATGGGAGTAGATGGGAGAAAGTGAGAGTAGATGGGGGTGAAATGTCTCTCTGAGCTCTTTTGGATAGTTGCAAGAGTAAACAAAGGTGTTATTGTGCATGTGGCACACTAATGATACTATGAAACAATTCATGTATTGGCTACATCACTAAAATCACAGTAATATAATGATCCAAACAATCCAAATGCTAGCTATCTAGATGGACAGATAAAAAATGTTATTAAGTTGCTCATGTCGTGATCTTTGTATTTATGGCCTGATAAGGTTTAGAATTTTTCTCATTTTTTTACTAAAGTATATATTTCAATAGGCTTCTATTACAATTATTTTACTAATTCAGTATATTAAAATTAATTTGGTATATCACACATGCACTTATGAATATATTAAAAAAATTCAAATGCATTTTTATTCCTCCCATTTACTCCCATCCACACAATATTTGAATTTCAGTGCATTTCATTTTCTTAGATCTAAACAAAACTAAGCAAATCACTTACACTCGATATAGGAGTAAATGTGAAATAGATTCCAATTACCTCCATCTACAAGCTCCCAAATGACCTCTTATTGACTTTTAGGGCCTGTTTTGATACTACCAAATAAGTTACCTTTTCTACTTACCGTAGTGGATAAGTAACTTATTTCATATAAGTTTGGTTTATGATTAGTGATAAGTAACTTTTTTACTTGTACATAATCACTTCAAAAAAAATTTAGCTTTTTAACTTTTTAGGAGAGATGAAAGAGAGAAAAAGCTAATAAGTATGTTGTTTACGAAACGTACTTATTTTCTTAATAAATAGAAACTAAGATAAGCTACTTGTGACATAAGTAACTTATCTCAAGCAATTTACGATCCAAACGGGCCTTTAGAGAAATCATTTCACCATGATGTATGTGTTATCTCATCCATCATCCGTGTGGAATATTTAAGCCTGGTTCAGCATTGGAAGCATTCCTAAAGGAACATGTTGAATATATATATTAACTAAACTATTCTCTCCATCCATTTGGTAGATGCAAAATGGACAGTGGAGAGCAATATGGTCAATAATCATATTTTAGAGAGATAAATCAAATGGTAGAGGTTTTCAATTAGTTGGATAGTTAGGATCAACTGCACTACATGCTTTTATCTATGGTGTAAGCTAGAGTAAATTACATGAAACTATATCTAGGGCCAACCCTAGATGCATAGACATGTTTGGGTTATAATAAGGTTGTGTCGTGACTAGCAATTCATAGCATCCTATCAGAATTAGCTAGTCATGGATGTGTTGTTGTTAACTAGCTAATGTTTTAGCAAATGAACTGATCAAATATTTGTTGACAACACATTTACACGTGCAAATGTACATATGACGTATGCAAATTGACACGTGCCAATCATTTTACTATTTTAAAATTGATCATAGCATTTATGAACATCATGAGATGCTTGAACTTGAATGCTTGTACATGTAACACATTGGAGTATGTCATACATGTGCGGGATAAGTTTCATCCCTATCTATTATGACATGGTAAAGGTATCATTGATAAATACTTTCACCTTTCCACCACATGCACCTAACTCATGGTCAAGCAATCACATATCCATTATTAATCCAAAAGTGCATTGGTTCATGTGTGTGAGGGAATTCACAAATCATAGCCATGTACAATTGTCCATAACTACTAGTTGGGACCCTTTCCCGGGCCTAAACAGCCCCTATAGAACCGCCAATGACTTATATTCGTGATCAAGTAGTCCTAGAATACGTATACCCAGCTTGATCGGTTTGAGTCTTACCCTTTAGGACCAATACTCGGATTGATGAGTGTAAATGCCCAATATTGGCTTCAAGTTGGGTCCGAACCAAACAAAGGCATTTACATGGCTGGGACCATCCATTGGATGGATTAGATTGCATGGCGTCTGAACTGGCTCTCTTGGATTTAGCTGGCTTACCTCATTCAAATGTCAGATTGCTTAAAATATTTAATGTGTAATGTAGTAATAAATTGAACGGACTTGGCCCCCACCGGAATCAATTCACCGGATCGATTGAAATTGGTTCTGCTGAGGCTTGAAATAGGGGATATTTTCCATTTTTAAGGTAGGGTCCACGGTCTGTAAGAGGAACGGTTTGGACAGTACAGCCATTCATGATGGCAAACAGCCAACAGGCTTCCAAAGACGGAGAAAATAAAAGAAAAGAAAAAAAACGAAAAAAATAGAGTTGCACCAGCCGGGAATCGAACCCGGGTCTGTACCGTGGCAGGGTACTATTCTACCACTAGACCACTGGTGCTTTGATGTTTAATTTTTTGTATAATTTTTAATACATAAACTGAGTAGCTGCAAGTACGGCCAAAGATACAGTCATCCGCATTCAATAGGCAATGGGCAGAGGTCATCTCACCGGATGTTTTAGGACCATTCAAACATGACCCATGAACGTTGGGTCTAGAAGCACTCTTCCACGTTAGCTGCAGGGCAAGTTAGTCTAAAGCTAATCAGCTTGGGGCTCTTTTTTAAAAAAAAAATGAATCATCTTAATGAGCTGCATTGCAGTCTGGGCTATATATGTTAAAACCTTGGCCCCATCAAACTACTTCATTGGATTTTGACAAGATCCACCTTTTCTTGTTCTGTTGCACGTAATCTAAACCATCCATAATGGAGAATTGATTAAATGGAGAAATATCAGGTTATGGGTCTGAAATCTCTGAGGTGACTCATGAAGAGGGGGTGAACCTTGATGGACCATATGTTTGAGACCAGCCGTACCATGGGACACCTTACGCACAACTGGAATGGTGGATTCTCAATTCCGAAGAACAATGCCGTCCGAGCAACAAATTCGAAGTTGCCTGTTGGAAAGCCATCTTGAGAAATTGAATATGGACTTGGATTGTAGATGCACGGATTAAACTCGTCATTCGACGCTGCTGTGTAATTTTGGAACTCCGAACACAAGAAATGATATGGTTGTTGTTTAATGAATTTAGCTACATATTTCTTTTGCCTGTTTGTGTGAACTTCCCACCAAGCGTAGCATTTAGGGTTTAAAAAATGGGTCTAGGAGGGCTCACCCATATGGGCTATATAGGTCAGTACAAGCAATTACACCTATTTTTTATTCTATCCTATCAAAGTCAAGTGTTTGATGAATCACTATAGTCTTTGAGTGATGCATCATCCATCACGTACATTTCAAATGGCTCTCTATTAGTGCCAAATATGATAATGAATAAGTTGCAGTCATTCTATAATTCAATTTCAACAAACTAAGTGTTGAGGAATAGGAGGCTATGTTTTATTAACCAATTTGATTTTAACATTGTGATTATTCCGAAACACTGGGCTCCGCAATTTAGTCAATTAATTGAGTTAACGTATGCGACGTGTACACTTACTAAGTATTGAACAATCTCCTTTAAGGTCAAGTGGATCCCATATAGTATTGAGCAAACGCGATGAATTTAATGAAGACACCAAATATCATTGGGAGAGCCTTCGAACTATGTTGAAGCAGGGTCTCACAAGCGGTTGGCTAGACTAATCAACCGATCTAATAAGAGGACTAGGAAGCAATGAAGACTCTAGATAGTTTTCATGTCTCCAGGGCCGGTTGACAAGCGGTTCAGAATCGGTCCACATGTGTGTTGCGACCGAACCAAGATTGGCAGTCAATTGAGGCTGGACATATCAAATTTTGGCTCGAGCTCGCTATACTATTTCTCTCATTTTGTGACCGGTCGGCGGTCGGTCACGATCGGTCGACTATTGTAGCGGTGTTCTGCATGTTCTACCGTAGCAGTGTTCTACCGGTCGGCTATCGTAGCAGTTATCCAGTTTTGCGTAAATTGTTTTTATTTTCAAATCTTTTGTTATAAAAATGATGTTAATCTAGATTTAGAAGTATTCCAAGGTATCCTAATTGATATTATGATTTTAGGAAGGGAGGGAGAGAGCATTGATCTTCTCTTGGGGCCCTATTGTAGGTAAATGATCTTTGTAATTTTCTGATTCATACAATTGTTGTCACTTTGTGTCATGTTTTTTTCCCACAAGGGTTTTCTATGTAAAAATTAGATTGCTTTTTGTGTGTTAATTGTGTACGTGCATATGAAATTCATTTGATTTATACTCTGTGCTTCCGTGAGGTTTTCTAACAAATATCACTTAATCTTTTTTACTTTATTGTAACTTTTTTACAGTGGGCTAAAGGGCCAACAACTAATTTATCTCCCCTCACATATCCTCATGTCTTAGGACATGACATAACTAGGACAAACCGTTAAGTACTATTCTAACATAGATATGATGAGCTTTCCGGACTATGACCTTCCGAGCAATCTTACTTATGCGAAGGGATCAAAATTCCAATAAAGAAAAACAACCATCACACGCAAATACACTTTTATGGCATTGGGTGGTAGACTTGCATACAGGACACCGGGTCAAGCTATTAGGGTCCTTCCTCGTGGCTTAGTGGTAGACTAGTAAGAGATTCAACACTAAGGTCATGGGTTCAAACACCCATCTTGCCATCTTGGTGTGTAGGTGTGAGGCTGTGAAAAAAAAAAAACGTGGAGCTATCAATGGATGCCGTCCATCTCAATACCAAGCAAATCTCTACTCACAAAATGACTATTTAACATCAAGCCCTGTTACATTCATGGTCATGGCCAATCTCTTCACAGGAGAATCAACGCATGATTATGTCCAAGAATAATAATCTATGGAGCAAACCTGGACATTGGTTTTTTAGGATATAACCCCCACAATATAAACATCATCGTGGCCCAAGAAGCTTTCAATGGTCGGCATTTTCATCTCAAAGTTCTCTAACGCGTGGCCTACCCAAGTTACGTATCTAGCACATTTTAGGATTGTGTCCTATAATGAACGGGCAAAATTGATGGACGGTGTAGATGCCACATGGGCATCGAAGTAGGGCCCATGTAAGTAACTTGTCTACACGAACGTCCTGTTGTCCGCGCATGCAATTTGCAGCCAGTGGGATATTCAAGTCTTGACATTTTCGGCCCATGGTCCATCCGAAGAAAGATGCAACTGACCGATGGTTGGGATCATAGAAATTTTGGACCACTCTGTACTCTTCCAAGCATTAGGACAACTCCCATGCAGCAAATTGCAAAGATCGGTTCTTTAAAAAATGAGAACGCTGTCTACGCTAAGACCGCACATCTGCATACACCAAATATAAAAATCACTTCAGAGGGGACGCAGATATAGGGTGAGATCGTGAATCCCCATCTGGTGGGCCCATCATAGAGGGTGAGATCTTAGATGCTCGTTTTGTTGGAATCGGGTGCCTCAAATCCATGGTGAACAGTGCCGTTGGATGATTGAGTCGACTGGTCGGGTGACTGACCTCAATGGATTTTTGCATAGTGAATTCTTTTGACGTTTTTTTTGGTGTTTTAGGTGACTAAAGTGTGGTTGTTAGGCGACCGAATGTGGTTTGGGCGTTCTCGATTAACCGACCGATCATATATTTGTTTGCGTAATCTTGTACGATTTTACGTAAGATGTTTCTAATTTCGATTCTATTGCTATATAAGAAGGGTGTAAGCAGGATTATGGTATTTAGATGCATGGAAATGGTTGAGAGAGTTCTCAGGTGAGAGAAAGAGCTTGTTTTAGCTTGAGTTTCTCTTGTTGGGCTTGGATCCGAGTAAGTTTCATTCATCTCTTGTAACTTCTGATTTATAGTCTTTCATTTATCTTTGGTAACTTTTGATTCATAGTCATTACTTTGTGCTGTGATTTTTTCTTGTAAAACGCTTTCTCGTGAATGTTGAGTTTGCTTGGTAGTTGCGTTATGGTTTGCCCTCGCTTCTGTGGGTTTCCCAACAGGTCCATCACTCATTTTATCTGAGCCACAACAATCAAATTGCTCCCTGTTAAGTTGAACAAAAAAGAAGTGGTGGGGGTATGGTGGGAATTGGTTGGTTCATGTGTCATTGTTAGAGATGGGGCCACAATTAACTTCATTTGAAGTTGCTAGGTCAAGTGCCTAGTCTACTGCTACCAACTTGATGACGGCTGGTTAGGTGCACCCCAGCCTCACCCAAGATGGACCCATGTATGCATTCTACATGTATCCCATCCATCTATTTTTTCCAATCATTTTAAGACATGAGCAAAAAAAAAAAATAAAGTAGATCCAAATCGGCTCTTACATTTAATGCAACTTGCCTTCATTCTTTGAGCATTTAATGCAACCAAGCTTACCGTTTGGTGTGGTCCACTACAGTTTTGGATTTGCCTCAATTTTGAGCTATGTCTTATATGATCTTGGAAAAGGGATGGATAACTTGGATAAATAGATACATCACCGTGGGTCGACCCACACATAGTTCTGGTCAGAGCAATCCGCGTTAAACCTGTCCATAGAGTCACACAATATGAGATGAAAGGAAAAAAAAAATAGAAACCCACACAAACCGAAAAAAGGGGAAAATACAAATATTAGTATTTATGTCTGGCATAAAGTTATTAATGATCATCACCACTGTATCGTTAGCATACTTCATAGGACATTTCAATCTACTTTATTTTGGGGCGCATGTCCTAAAATGACTGGATGAACTGCATACATACGTCAAGATAGCCCCGCAGTAAGGTATGCACCGTCTCGTGCGAGTCCCGGCCGCACCTATTATTTACACTCCACCTACAAGCAGCCTGGTTGCCCAATTAAATCCTGGTGCCAACACCACCAAGCTACAGGCTATTATTGCGCAAACCGAGCCTGTCAAACGTACATTCATCGACCATTGGCTATTGCTTACAAACCGTTCATGGCGTGGCCCACCGGCTATATTTTGGCTCAATGGATAGGCCAGAAGCGCTCCCCGTGAACACCCGTGTGACTCACACGCGTGCAACGTCGGCACGTATGCGTGACTCAACTATCGCGAGTGCAAACGCGCAGCTACATAGCCAGTA
The DNA here is from genome assembly GCA_003013855.2 of Liriodendron chinense. Taxonomy (NCBI): domain Eukaryota; kingdom Viridiplantae; phylum Streptophyta; class Magnoliopsida; order Magnoliales; family Magnoliaceae; genus Liriodendron; species Liriodendron chinense. The sequence goes on along the minus strand of PVNU02000637.1, from coordinate 1,958,566 downwards.
GTCGTCCAGCTAAAATATCTTCTCATTTATTTTCGCTGGCAAGAAGGCAATGATATGATAAATTCGTGTCTGTTGTAATATCATATTCATCTATTTTTTTTTTTAATCTACGTGGAATGATAAGAAATAAATAACGACTGTAAGATCAGCGGAAAATACCATGGATAAATATTTAGTAAAAAATATAGTTTTTTGAAGCAGATATGTGGACTTTAAATGGGCAGTAGAAAGCAATAAAAGTAAAACTCATCAATTCAGTGAAGAAATTCAAGAAAACGGGATAAATATTGCTGTATTTATCGTTTAAATTTTAAAAACTATACATCTTAGGCATGTCCCACTATATGGACGGTGATGATAAAAATAATAATCTTACACGTGGACGGAACGAGGTGGCTCTACCATCTTACCATACAAACGGCTACATGTACCATTTCTTCGCTACCGTCCCTGACTACCTTGTCTTCATCCAGACAAAGCCAATCAACATTTGAATGCTATAAATGCCGGAAGCGGATTGCTGTGAACGGTGAACCCGGGTACAAAGATTTAGCTGTGCCAGGGCTGTGTGGGGCCTAAAGAGATCTTCATTACAAATCCACTCCGTCCATCTGTTTTTAAAATATCAAAATAGGTCAAGATTCGAAAACTCAGGAAGATCCAAAACTCAGGTGGGCCATAGAAACGAAAAAGCGGTAAGAGAAACGTCCACCGTTGAAACCTTCCTCGAAATGACAATGGTGTTTGTATGTCATCCAAACCGTTCATAGTGTTATTTACACTCAGATAGAGTGCAGACACAAATATTGTCTCGATACAAAACTTCTGTCACTTAGAGAAGTTCAATACCCACGGTTTCATGTGGTATAGCGCACATGAGTTTTGGATCTGCCTGATTTTTAGGCTACTGTCGTATTGTGGTCTTTCAAAATGCATGGACGGATGAGTTTTGGATCTGCCTGATTTTCATGCTATTGTCGTATTGTGGTCTTTCAAAATGAATGGACGGAGTGGATTTGTCACATACATCTCTGTGAGCCCCACACAGCTCCGGGCACAGGAGTATCTCTCTGCCCAGGTTCGGAGGCAATCCGCTTCGATAAATGCCCGAAATTGACGCCACCCGCCCATGTTTGCTATCCCAAGAGAGCATCCCATTTTCCACAATTTTCCTGAAAACCCCAAATCTCCTATTCCTTTCCCTCCAAAACCCTCCGATTTTCCGAACACCAGAAAAATGCTTCTGGTGATCGGAAATATCAGAGGAAAATCGCTTCTCCCGTGAACATGGATTCTCCGAATCCCCCAATCAGCGGCAAGAAAGGCCTGCACTACTATTTAATCCGCTGCAGCTTCACCATCATTTTCTCTCTGATCGTCTCCTCCGCCTTCTCTTTTCTCTGCGGGATTTTAGCGCTACCGATCGGGAATTCTTCTGTCCCTGGCCCTGCTTCCGTCCCCACGCAGTGCAAGATCGTCTCCAGCAGTGAGCTCTCTCCCTCTCCTCACTTTCGTTCTGTTATAGTTCTCGACATTCGGTTCTGCTGTTAGATTAGCGTTTGGCTTGCTGTTTCTGCAATGGAATTAGGGTTTCGAGGTCTCTTTCCCTGGGGTAGAATCGTCCAAGGGAATTACTTGAATTTGAGGAATTTCTATTCTTGTTGGAAAAATCGTGAGGGTTTCTGAATTTTCGTTTTGGAATTGGGAATCTTAGGGTAATGAATAGCTGGTTGGATTGAAGGTTTGTAGGGTAGGGCATGTTTAGTGGAGAAATGCTATTAGGCTTTCGCAACACTGTAGCATCTATGTTCTCTTTGTTGCTTTTGGACGTGCCGAGAGCCCCATCAATCAGTCTGGACCGTCTATTTTGTTCAATACACTATATGTTGGCTACCACCGAGCAAAAGTTACATGAATTGATGGTTCATTCAGTAGCATGGTCAAGATTGCTTGAATAGAAGGGAAGGTCACTGGCATGACTAATTGTAGATGAAAAAAATGTGAAACTAGCTGCTTGTGGGGCCACCTTGATGCATGCCAACCAATCCTCTAGAAGGGATATGGCCCAAATCATGCTTATCCAAAGATCAGGTGGGCTACACAATAGAAAACAATAGACAACCACCCTAAAACCTCCGAATTTGCATGTTGGCCCACTTGATGGTTGGATCGGGGGGATCCTACTTCTATTATGGGGCAATCCTGTTAGACTGATTGGATGCCATACATGCATCCCGGTGGGCCCCACACCGCCACTAGTTGCATTTACAGCTAGTTGTAGGTGAGACTATTCATGTATAAAATAAGTCCTATCATCAATTTGAACCTTCCATTCGATATGCCCCAGCTTGGCAGTTAACTTGGGCTGATGTTAGATTTCTTGCAGGTGTGGATCTTAGGTCGTCCGAGGTCTGTGAACTTGGGCTGTTAAATTACAATGCCAAGCATGTATTTTACCCTTTAGAAATAAAAAGATTTCGATGCCGCCATGATTACTATTGGGCTTCGGTTTTCAAGGTGATATTTTTTTCTTTATCATTTTTGCTCCTCTTGCTTCTCTGATTTACATAAATTCCTTGTATTTAGTTGATTCACAGCGGAACATGAACTAAAGTTGAGCATTATCAAATCTAAGACAATGCAATCCCAATGACCTCGTACCATTTAATGACAACGATTAAACAAAAGAACATGAAAGAAAACAAAAAGACCAAAAGAGTAATTGTTCAATCAGCAGTTCACCATCATCATAGTAGTTGCCCCCATACTGTATAGTTTCTAGTCTTTTGTTGTTGAAGAGGAATTGTGCCAATTTGATGTGCATGTGCAAGATCTCTTACATTTAGGTCTCATCTTGAAAATGAGTGGCCCAAAAACCAGGAAGGTCCACTATTAGGTGGGCAATATGTGGATGAGATACAATGAATAGTTTGAAAAAATGACACATGGTCTGTAGGAAATGTTCTAAATGCAGCAGGATTTAAAGTTTTTCAAAATTTTCAGATTTTATTTTAGCCCTAAGGATTTCCATATTTGATAATCTCAGATTCCTAAAAATCTAAAACCCTAGATGAATGGTTAAGATCTTACTTGAACGGAACATGCATGATGTTGAACTGGAATTTTGCTGATGCCGATCTTCCAATGTAGAAGGTCTCTCCCGATCTATCCCAGATGAAGGAGAGCAGGAGCTTACCATGTCAGCACATGTGGGGTTGTGGTGATGCACGTTCACACGCACACATGTGATGGTGGAGATGGAGAGTGCAATGAAGATCTCTCTCTCTCTCTCTCTCTCTCTCTCTCTCTCTCACACACACACACACACACACACACACACACACACAATTCCTCTTTCTTTTTTCTCATTAGGTCACTCTCTCAATTTTTAACACACTCCTCTTTGGGATAAAATCTATATAATAGAAGGGATTATGGTTACAAGGGCGTACCCAGTGTTCGAAATATCGGTATCGTGCAATGTATCGCACCCTTGGGATACAGATACGTATCGGTTATCGCACGGGATATATCGTTTGTATCGCGTAATTTATCGCACTTTTTGGGAAACATGGGGAAACATTGGGGAAATGGTTGAATTTTTCAATGAAACTTCAGGTATTGTTAAAAAAGACCTTAATACACACTTTTAAATCATAACATCTAAAAAAAAAGTGCATAAAATAAGTTTCTTTTGTATAAGGTCCTAAGCTATGCGCTATCTGATTAAACTTAGGCAACTATATTCAAATATGATGTATAACATTTATAAATGTATCAAGACATTAATGAAAACACTACCAATGCATTAGGTGTTAGCCTGGGAACCACTTAGTGAGTGTTACCCCTACCGTGTGGCTCACATGGATATTATTTTGTATATCCACGCCGTACATCCGTTTCTCCATCCCATTTTAGGATGGTCTTCCAAAAATTATGCAAATCCAAATCTCAAGTGGACCACACCACTAGAAACAGTGCTGATTGAGTGCCCACCTTTAAAAATTCCAAAGAGCCCATCGTAAGGTTTTGGTAATGCTTATTTGCAATCCAAGCTCTTCATAATGTCAAGAAGGTTTGGGTGAAGGGAAAATTTAAATATCAGCTTGATCTAAAACTTTTGTGGCTCGCAAAATGCTTTTAATGATTATTCATCACTCTTTCTATTGGTATGGTCCACCTGAGATTTGGATCTTCTTATAATTTCAAATCATGTCCTAAAATTGGGTGTAACAACAGATGGACGGCATGGATATACAAAAAATACATGAAGGTAGGCCCCACACGGTAGAGGTAACACCCACTAAGGTGTCACCAGGCTAATTTGCTCCCCTCTGGAAGCGGAAAGACGCGGATTGCCTGCGGAAGCCTTGCGCAGGAAGTTCCTCCGCTGTGAACCTAGGCGGGGCCCACAGAGATGTTTTTGATAAATCCACCCCGTCCATTCGTTTTGGGAGCTCAGTTTAGGACATGAGACAAAAAATGAACTGGGTCCAAGACTCAAGTGGGCCGAAAATGTGAGGATTGAACGTCCACAGTTGAAATATTTGTGGGGCCATAGAGTTTCGAATCAAGCTAACATTTGTGTTTTTAGTTAATCCAAGTATTAATGACGTTATGAACGGTATGGATTTCATATAAACATCACTATGGACCCTAGGGAGGTTTCAACAGTGGTAATTTCCCTACCTACCTTTTCCTCTAGTGAGGCCCACTTGAGTCTTGGATCAGGCTCATTTTTGGTATCATTTCCTAAAATGATCTTACAAAACGGATGAACGGGGTGGATTTATGAAAAACATCTCTGTAGGCCCCACCTATGTTCCCAGTGCAGGAACTTCCCTGCGCAAGGCCTTCGCAGGGAATCACGTCCGAAGCGGACTGCGTAATGAATAACTCAATACGCTAAGCGTACTGAGTAAACTTTGTGGGGCCCACTGTGGTTAAAATATTTTATCCACTCCGTCCATACATCTTAAAAGATAATTTTATGCCTGGAGGCCAAAAATTAATCATATCAAAAGTCCAAGTGGGCCACACCACAGGAAAAGTGTGAACTGAACATCTACCGTTGAAAAGTTCTTAGGGGCCACAGAAGTTTTAGATCAAGCTTATATTTGTGTTTTCCATTCATCCATGTCTGTGTGATCTTATGAACAGGTTGGATGACAAATAAACATCACTTTGGACCTTAGAAAGGGTTCAATGGTGGAAATCATTATTCCCACTGGTTCCTGTGTCATGGTCCACTTGAGCTTTAGATATGCTTAAATTTTAGGATCAACCCCTAAAATGTGTTGGAAAAATGGATGGACGGCGTGGATAAACCACATACATTCACAGTGGGCCCAACAGCATTTACTCGGTACGATAAGAGCGTACTGCGCAATGCAGTACGCAACCGATTTGGGGATAAACCCCTGAATCTGCTGGAAATCGGGATTTTGAAAGAGAAGAGGGTTCTGGAAAGCCGGAACCCTAAAATTTCTCATCTCGCTCACCAAATCTCCGTGGTTTGTGGAGATTTGTCATCGAAATCTCCTTCCATCACGCCCACCAAAAGGAAAATCGAAGATTTATCGCACTTATGGAGTACCGTAGCCGTCGATCGAGTAAGCCCACCGAATTCTTCTTCCGATCACGAGAATCAGGTACCGAAAACCCCTCTCAGAAGATTTTTCCTCTTTTTTCTTTTGATCATGATAAAATCCGCAAAAAAAAATCGATGATTTCGCCTAAAATCTTGTTGTATCACGCAATATATCGGTGATTTCGCAAAAAATTCTGCGATATCGCGTGAAATATTGCACGATACAAAGAATATTGTTTTTTGTTTTTTAATTTCTGTGGGTTTCTGATCGGTTTCATATCGCTGTCCAGCGATAACGATAATATCGGCCGAGATATCGGCCAATAGTATCGATATTGCGAACACTGGGCGTACCACTTATGGTACTCCACCACCCTACAATTTTCCATATGCCCCTTGTTGTTGGAATCTTTTAGTCCTGCCTTATTCATACATGTATATATGATCCAATCCTTTCATTGCCACAACCATTCACCGAAGACTCTTATGCTCATGCCGGTTAAGTGGTGGACCATCAAATTATCATCAAGTATGATCGGAACACTTTTAATAGTGAAAATGAAATTTCAATGGTTAAAAACCTTTGTAAAAGCCTTTTAAAACATTTTAAGAGTCGGGCCTTGCAAAAAAACCACTTGATGAACCTTTGATCTTGTAGATCTCCACCATTAATAAGTCCTTAGGAAACCAATGGACCATTGTTGGACCATGCAAGGATTGACAGACCTCGATAGATGCACCCAACAACACTTACTTTTATTGGCCACATGTTAGCCTTGTAAAGTGAGCTAAAGTACAATATAATCAAGACCTTGACCTTCACACATCCTTAGGTCTAAGTGTTAATAAGATTCCAATGCAACCTCGAGTCGATCATAGTCTAGGCAAATGGGACCCTAAACTAGTGATTTGAACTCAATCCACCAATGCAAGTGCCCAATAGGGCCAAGTTGGGATTTTATATCCATGACAGTGTTTTAGATAGCGAATAGCGTGTAGCGTAGCACTCACCCTCCGAAGCGTGAGGCGTAAGCTACATAACATGTAGCTTACTAGATTTTTATTCAACGTTGCACTTGGTTACACCAATTTCATGATATTCTGCACCAAATTATAATAACGAAGTTTAATAATGCAACCTAAAGTAATAAGAAAGGACGATGATCAAGTATAAAGGTAAAGAAGAGTAACAAAACTAATTTAATTTGTTACTTGTATTATTTTACTAAAAGCATTGAAAAGATTGTCTAATTTTTATTGAAAATAGAAAAATATAACAAATCATTGAAAATATAATTGATTTTATTATGGTGAAAAATAACTTGTAATGTAAGCTACATAGTGTGTAGCGTATAGTCTGTAGCATGTAGCGTATGCAAATTATCATGTAGTGTAGGCTACACACAACTTAAGCTATTTTCATGAGCTACGTAGCGTTAAGGCTAAGCTATGCTACGTAGCGTAAGCTACATGCTACATAGAGTAGTTATTTAAAACATTGATCCATGGCACACCCACACATGTGGGTTAGGGTGAAGGCTCACCAACTCAAAGTCGTGCTTGTGGAGACTCTCCATCTTGACCCAAGTTAATCTCCTTATACAGGATGGGAATTTCTATCATTATGCGATGACAATAAGTGAAAGGTCTATCCTAAAACTTGTGATGATCATGGTATAATAGGGTACTGAGATCCATGGATCACAACTGTTCCTTGAGAAGTGACATTTGTGTCCCAATCTTGAGTTCCAAGGAGAACTAGAGGAATTGCTCCTCTGCTTAACCTATGTTCATGTATGTTTTAGGGACCTTTACATATTAACTAAGGCATAACAATTTGTCCATCTAGGACCCTTGGCCATCATGATCTACGGTTGAGATCATCACTATCACAACCACATTGCCCGTGGATTGGGTTCACATTAGTTTTTCAGGACACAACTTCAACGATCTCTTACTTGCCCTTAAAACCAATCCGTGCTCAAACCCCTCAAGCACATAAGTTGAACTTGACTTCTTAGTCAAAAGGATTGTAGTCCCACAGTTGTCACATTATAGCATGCAATTAACTTATGATCATGACCCGATCATCTGATAACTCTAGTTCACTCATGAACTCTGTGCTCCTCCTTAGAGAGTGTTGGGAACCAATCACGTCACATCCCAACACGAATCACATATATCTTAAGGCTTTAATAAAGCACAGAGTAGAATGAATAAGGAGGAATCTCAACCATTCATCATACATAATTAAACCACCATTTCTCAAACAAATGGTAATAAACTATAGTTTTAATTTTTAAACCAAACTATTTTACGTAAATTGAGTCAAGGACCCTCAACAAAAAACCTCCATGCATTCTACTCTATGTCGATACTCCTAGCTTTATAATGCTTCTATGCTCGCCTATCTTTGTTCACTTTTCATAACGTACCTTTTAACTCTCTGCATTTACATAATCACAGTTTAACAATTTGTCAAAATCCTTGGGATCTTAGCACAATAAGAGGAGAGAGGCGTTCTTGCATTTGCTTCTCGAGTAGCTTCTTCTGTGCCGTGTACTCATTCTTGAAGTGACCCGACTTTCTAGAGTGCCGACAACCTTTCTTGTTTTGCATGCCCTTCCCCTTCCCCTTTCCATTCCCCTATTTACTAGCAAGATCACCTGCTCCCTTAGGATTGTTACCCTGATTCCCTTGTTCGTCACCCCTTTTGCGCTTCATGGGATTTGGCCTGTTGCTAGAGGGACCCTCGGCGAGGAGAAATTATAATCAGGGACCGACAAATTGAAAAACAAATATTGCTACCGATACCTTATTGAACCAAAAGCAAATGAATTGGCTTGGCTACCTCATATGAACAGAAGTAGTGGACCAATCCTATCACCACAAAGGTGCGTCTGGGTGTTAAAGTGACTATGTATGAAGCTCACTCTTCGAGTACTTCAATTTGTTCATGTTTTTGTTGTTTATGAAACCATCATGCATAGGCATTAGAGATACGTGAAATTGCATTCATGATTTCAACTTCTTCTTTGGTAGCCTCAATCATTTTGAGCTCATTAGCTCTCTCGAACATTTTCAACACATGCTCGCTAAAAGCACCTTTCTCGAGTTTTATGTTGTACAATTTCCTCTCGAGGGCTTGTACTTGAACTACAATTTGGGAATCAAACATTCCCTTAAGACAAAGGTAGATGCCAGTCACATACATTATGTTTTGTAGCTGATTGTGGAGCACATCGGAGATCGAGGCTTGGATGTATACTTTGGCCACCTCGTTGTCTCTTTTCAACTCAAGTGTAGTTGGTAGAGACTCCTTATTGTTATCAGGGTTAGCCGGTTAGGGTAAGGAGGGGAAAGCTCATGAATGATGTGTGGTACTTGCTCCAAGGTGAGCGCTAGTTAGAGCTTTTGAGATCAGTTTATGAAGTTTTTGCCTACGAGCTTCTTTGAGGTGATGATCTCATATATGACATTTCGCTTTGACTTCTTTTATTGCAGGACCAAAATAATGCCTTAAGTTAATTTATGTGAGTGTTCCTTTTGTCTCGTGCAAATGCGTTCATTTTAGGCACACATACACCTAGCTTGTCAAGTTGTGCCCCCAACACAACTTAATAACACCTTCTAAACGCGCAGTTCAGGTAACCGAATTAATCCATGGGGGAGGATCGAACTGTAGTGTTAATACTCCCACACAATTCATCTTATCATAGCCACATGTCTCGTTTTTTGTATTAATCCATCTATGGTCTCAGAGCACTAAACCATAATCAAATGCATGTCGAAAGACATTCAAAGAACTATCTTGTCCCCTCTCTTGTATTAGGGCACACATCCACGTGTATGACTAGTGTAACCTTCAGATTTGTAAGCCTTCAAGTGCAATTCACGCCATGCATATTAGATTATTTATGCTCTCCATTCCTCAATCACGGTGTTCACCAGGAAGTGCCATGTATAAGTTATACCCATGATGTGTGCTGCATTAGGTAATGCGGAACCTGATCCTCCTGCACCCATCTCAAAGAACATGTGCTGAGTCTGTTTCCCTACACACACCCATAGGGATAATCCCTATCTTAGTCTTAGATCTCATACTTTGACGTGGTCAAGCTTGTAACCCCACAACCAAGGAAAGATCAATTCCACCATTGAGTACATTTTTGCAACACCCCCAATGGAGTATCTTATGAGCAACGCCATGCTTAGTACACATGCCTCATGATGACATCACATCTCATTCACTGTGGCCCTCTATTAAGTACATTTGCCCTATGTCATGAGGAACTGTCTTGTCCCTTCTCCTGATTGGTTTGCATGATCTATCATCCAACAAATAAGGGGAATTGTGGTGTCCCTCGTGATCATGGTGTGCCATTAAGGCTATTACGTAAAGGCAACGGTGGTAGCCGTTACACTTTACGAGGTTGTAAAGGCTGTAACAAGCGTTATGGAAAAAAGACATGTAAAGCCTGTTATAGCCCTGGTAACAACCTGTTACGCCCCCCCGTAAAGGCTATAACGGCCTCGTAATGGTCCATTACAGGGCCAATACAGGTTTTTCTCACTAAAAAAAAGTGACCATAACGGCCGTTACAGTCCCTGTAACAGTCGTTACACCCCGTATCGTAAAGGTAACAGTGATAGTTGTTACGGTCTCCATTGCCGTTACGGAATACCTTACTCGTGGTGCACTAGACCATGATTTCAAAAATCATCATAGCAATTCAAGGGAGTTAGGCTCACGATACTTGAAATGACCATATAATGCACACTATGGCAATAATTATCACCTATATAAAGTGACCACCATACACATCCATACCATAGGATAAACATGCCACACACGTCAAGTAAGCCTAGGGCATGTATATCATGTCCAAAAGATACTTAGAAAGCTTGTGCGGCTTGGATCTCACCGTGCGACAACCTAGGACTGCTTTGATCAGATCTCTTAGATTGGGTCCTTGATATCCGATCCGAGCTGTTAGATGTCTTTGGCACATTCAACTGGGCTATGATTTAGGTTTCAACCCAATCTGATCTTAAATGAAAGAGATCCATTGAAAACAAGATCAACATTTTGGGTTGCCTCCGATCCAGATCTGGACATTCATTGTTGATCCAAGCGGACCTTCTTGTAGAGCACGTTGAGATGTCCTTACTGACCAATTTCGAGGTTAAACCGAGCCATGATTTATGAGATACAGCCTGATCATTGTACGGTCAATCATAACCGCCCATTTTGATAGCAATCCCTGCGCTTTCTAGCAAGGATGTCCACATCAAAATGTAGTCTAGCAGTTGGATCATCCTCCCACTGATCCATGTAGGTGACCAAACCACATGATCAAGGGAATCTGACTTCAATTGGGTAGATCATGTGGGAAAGCACATGTAGTTGTGGGCCCCACATGCGCTACCAAGAGGGCTGGACATGCGATGCCCACCACCCACAGTGGCCTGTGGGTGGGCCCCACACCTCCCATATGTGTGAATGCACAATGCTAAGCACAATTCCAAATATGGACATTAACAATCATGATTGACTTGTGGCGAATGCACCAAACATTTCATTGTACAACAAGCAGAATGGCATTAGTTTTAACCAGGGAAATATATATATATATATATATATATATATATATATATATATATATATATATATATATATATAGGGATACCTTGTGATATGCCCATGGTTATGATACTATGTGAAGACATTTAGTGAGCAAAAACCACAAGAGATTGATGTTAACACCTGCGCTGATTAATATACTTGTCCATTTCAGAAATTGGAATAATACAAGTGTACTATCTTCAATTCCTTTTTAAATGAAAAAAGGGAATTGAAATAGCACACTTTTCAATTCCCAAAATGGAAAATGAGTGTAGGCAAAATCAATCAGTGCGTGTGTAAGTAGTGGCCCTCAAACCTTAAAACCTTATTTTATAGATAATAAAAGATGGATGCTACTGGTTAATGATTTCGATTTATTTACAACATTTCATGCTATCGTAAGGATCATCATCATCGTCATCATCGTCATCATCATCATGTCTTATCCCAACTAATTAGGGTCAACTTTGCAAATTCTATTACTCCATTCCACTCCATCAAGGACCATATACTCAGTTAAACCATGGGTCGCCAAATCTTTTGTTACTAACTCCACCCACACCCTTTTGGTACTCCCCCTTGCCATTTTAAAGCCTTCAATTTGAACCAACTCACTCCTAACCAGTGTAGTTATTGGTCTCCGTTGCACATAGCCAAACCATCTAAATCTACTTTCCCTCATCTTATTACCTATTGGTGCTATTCCGAATTCCCTCGACACATCCATTTCTTATTCCATTCTTCCTCGTGTTGCCACTCGTCCATCTCAACATATCCTCATTTAAGCTACAATCATCGTATGAACATGCCGTTCATTGACTGCCCATCTTTCTGTACATAAAGTATGGCTGATCTTATAGTTTTTCTAGAAAATCTCCCCTTTATTTTAATTGGTACATGACAATCACATAAACTTCCGCACTCCAGAGGCATGTCTCCTACTTCATCCACACAGCTCTAATTCTATGAGTAACATTCTTCCCAATCTTCCCAGTCTAATGAACTGTCAACCCAAGATATCGAAAATGGTGATTTGGGGACACTCCTTGGCCATCGATCTTAACTATTCCTTGTTTCCACTCCTATTGTTTCTAAAATTGCATTCCATATACTCTGTTTTAGTCTGATTGATGTTAAGACCTTTATATTCTGAAGCATCTCTCTATGGTTCACAAGAAACCAAGATGTAGTAAAACGAAAAAAAAGAAGGGAAAAAAGATATATTATTGCAGTAGAAATTGTTTGTTGGCTCTGTACTTTCTTGGAGCTCACCCCACACTTCACCAATTACAAATGCAAGCACTGCAAACACAGTATTGATCCTACTAATAATGTTGCATTCTTTGAATAATAATTATTCCTTGTACCTCTGTCCTCTTTCACTTTTTTTTTCCAGTTCCGTAGTGTTCCTCTATTAGCTGTCATCTGCTGCCCCATTGTTTTACTTATTATTGCAGTTGACCTGTGACCTATGGTCTAACTGAAGTTATGGCCCTTGATAGCATGGAATGGTGGAAAAGGATTCATGTTACCGACCCCAGTTTGTTGGAGTAAGGCTTAGATGGTGATGAGGATTATTATTGCAGTTGGCCTAAGATTTATTATTCACAATCTTGTTGCTTGTGAACTTCACTGAAGTTAACGGAGCTCCATTCCTCCCCCCCTATTCATGATTCCTTTTCTTACTTGTGAAATGCATTTAAGCATGAGATTGCTTGGAGTCCCTTAATAAAATGGTCAGTCTGTGGTTTCAAATGCATCATAGTCATAGGAACATGATATTGTAAGGCATCTTTCTAAAAATCCAACTTGAAATTGTGTTGCAGGTAGAATACAAAGAAGATTATTCGGGCCAAACACTTCATGCGATGGCAGAGGCTCCAAAGGAGGCCCTTCCTCTTGATTGTAGACCAAGTTTTGGCACCGCGTGGTCGACAAAACATAAGTTCAAGGTATGTGATGCGTACTTGTAGTTTTCTACATGATGTTTAGATCATGTTTCTTGGTTAATTGGGACTCTTCAGATGCACAGTTTGGATTTTCTAGGTTCTTGTAATATTTGCAGGTAAATGCGACTATGCTTATTATAATTCAATCAAACTCTCGTCACTTGTTTAGCACTGGAATCAAAATGGCTGTTCTATCCTCTTGTAATGGTGATATTTTCACGTAGTTTGCACCTATCTTGGGGGGTATGGTTAAGAATCTGGAGATACTACTCGAATCAGAGCAAACTTCAAGTTAGGATGCATGTTCTTTAGGTTCACAACCTTCATGTCCATGGAGTTTCTCAAGAACATTTAGAATTGATAATTTCTTGCTTACAGATTCAAAAGCTAAAATCATTAGGAACATCGTGATTTGATGTTGTTTTTCCAAGTATGACATTTGCGAGACATGGTGTTGGTCAAGTCCTTGAGGTAGAATCCTGTTGCTGCCTTGCTGGCTAGCTGGGGCCATCACTTGAATAGAAAGTTTAAATAAATTGAGATGAACTCTTCATTCTCTTAAAAATTGGACCGCGTAGGCTGCCAAGTACCCGTAGCAACATATTTGATGCTTTGGCTCATCGGCCATCATGGTGTCCAAAAATTGTCAACCCCCCTGCATTTTCCATTCCAAATACTGGATCCGGATTATGGCTACTTGCGATCCAGATCACTGTTTTTACCAATCTGAAATTATGGTCTATACTCCTGTAGATTAGCTTGTGATGTTGATCAATATTCGTAACTTGACTTATACTTTGACTGATGCAATAGCGCACACGCGCGCGTGCACACACACACAATATTTTGCATGGGGGACCTAAATTAATAATATTCACCATTTCATTTATAAATTACAGTATCAACTCATTCATAAAAATTTAATCTATGTACCTAGTGTGTATACTGGAGTGACCCACACGATTCTACACCTAGGATACCACACATTGGAGGAAGTAGCATGTGATGTACTGGTTCTTGTCCCATGTATCTGGCGACCCACGGTACCTTGGTTGGGATACTTACTCGTGAGACAAGGGGTGATTCCTATGGCATTATTCAAGTTGGGGCCGTTGATTTGGCCATGGAGGGTACTGTTGTCTATTTTCTATCGTTATCTGTGTTGTTTTTGTATCTGTTCAACACAAATGCATAAAGATTGATAGGAATTGATATGTTTGATTGTTAACTCCATTCCAAAGATATGCACCTAAACATGCCCTGTCGCAAAACTTTTATTGATATGAGAAACAAGGATACATTCTAGGCTGTGGTTTAGCATAAGCATTTAGTTACATTCCCTGGGGAAAAAACCTAACCAGAGAAAACTAATTTGTTACACAGTACAGAATAGAGAGATGCTAATAATGCTTTAAAGTCCTAATCTATGGTCCTTCATTTTCAGAATGCCCAGATCATTGATCAGGTTGAGGAAATCAATGATATCGTTTGGCGTTTCGGCATCTTGCATAGCCAGCTGGGTGTCGGGATACTAGCAAGCTATGCGTATCATGTTTCTGAGAGGCATTAGCTTCAGATAGCCATGTTGCCTTATGATGTACACAAGCATGATCATTTCAGCATTGCTAGGGGTCTCATATAGCATAGATGATGAAGATAATGCATCATACTGCATATTAAACTTGCCATCTGGTGAAAAGGTTGTTAGCGCCTAGTTTAAGTGTCTGTGCCTGGCGCAGGGAGGGCTGAGAGAGAGACTGGTCTCATATCATAGCACCAACTGTCCTTGAACAATGGTTGGGGGAGTGGGACTCTACGTCTGACTCAGATGCTGTAATAGGTCTGCACTTGGGCGCAGTGCCTTGTCCTTTGGGAGCCTCTAGCGCCTGGTGTGAAGGCATTCCCTTGGGAGGTCTAATGGTTGGCATAGAGCCTTCCTAGTGGGAGTGGGAGTTGGAGTTGTTGAGGCTCAGGTAAAGGAGCTTTGGTGCCTGAAGTCCTGAAGAATTAAATAAGCCCAGTTAATGATCCGCCAGGAGGCATTTAACTATTTATAGTCGCGTCAGCATCTCATTGGATGAGAGGAAGTGCATTTCGTTCAACTTGGTAACTAGGCAGACTGGTCCCTGTGGCAGGAGAGGCAAAGCGCCTAGCACTTAGGCATCAGCACTTGTTCCTTGGCAGATTGGTGCTAGGTGCAAATGCTTTTCTGACAGAATCTTCCCATAAGGTAGGTGCAGAGGGGGGAGATTTTTAGGCACTGAGCATTTGCAGCTGAACTAGACAGGCGCTCAGGCTCCATTTGATGCGTTTGTTCTTCTTTTGGGGAGTGATAAATTCCATGTCAACAAATCATTAAAAAGAAGTGTTGTTTTCCTTTTCATAATGGTCAATAAATAATGTTGTTAAGCTGGATTTCATATTTGAACTGCATGCAGGAATCACAGATCCATTTGGACTAGTACCTCTTTGGAAATTATGGTACCATGTATCTGAGTAGTAAACATGTTACGTGCTTGGATACTGCAGTTGGTCTCATTCATTGAAACATTTGCTGAGTCTGCTGAAGGGAGAATACTTGCTAGATCTGATTTTTCAATCATGGTTTTAGCTATGCATTCTTTTAGTTTTCGGTTCCCTGATTTGTTTATTTGCCCGTTTGTAGCTCTACGACGTTCTCATGTTTTGCCCCCTTTTGCTTTCCTCAGGTAAATGAAACTTATAACTGCAGGTATACACCTGGCATTTCTGAAGTGGAAATCTATTCCGATAGTCTCTTCAATTGCAAAGCAAAAGATCCGTCAATGCTTGAGATGATGAGAAGATTTTTTGTCCTGTGAGTATCTCTTGCATGGTGACAATAAGCTATTTCATTCATCTTCTTAAGTCATTTTTTTTACATTGATATGTTTGTGTACATTAGTGCATCAATTTAATGTTATTGTCGGTTCTTTCATCAAGGCTCGCTTTCCTAGGGAAGAAATGAGCTTTGTTTTTTTTTTTTTTTTCACATGCACTCACACCACTGTGGGTTTTCACCACAATGGGTACTCAAATCCATGACCTTGTGTTGAAACTCTTGTGAGTCTACCACTAAGGCATGAACACAGGAAAGTATTGCATGGTTGATTGCAGTCGTTGTTCCTCTTGTTTCACAATCACCATTCCTCTTCTTTCATTGACTGACTTACCCACATCTCTGCATCAACAGCTTCTTGAAGTCCAAGAATTACTTGTTCTTCAACACCTCAAACGCATTAAGAGCCAAAAGCATGTTACAAGGTGCGGTAACTGGCGTTGTTAGTGGTGTAGTGGTTGCCACAGTCTTCGTTATCTTAATGAAACTCCTTGTGGATTTAAAGCTCAGGCTGGTGCACAAATGGGGTGCCAGAAACCTCCACATTAGAGTCTATGCAGCACGTTTCAGGCGAGCCTGCATCATTGTCGCGTACTTCTCTGCCATGGGCTGGTTAGCAGTCCAGTATGGCAAGATGGTTGGCCTCTCGGACTTTTTCATCAACCCCCATCTTGAGAAGAAGTCTGCAAAGAGGTGATGCCGCATATTGATGCAAGGGCCCTTGTATTTTAAGAAGATTCGCTTGTAATGCTAATCACTGTATATCTACTCGATAGGTTGTTCAGGCACCTCTCTGCACTGCTGGATTTTTTTCTCACTTTCCAGCCCATTGTGGGACACCAGTTTATGCTGTGATTGCAGCAGAGAGTGTAATGCAAGTTGCACGAGGAAAGACAGGTTAGGTGGTGTTGTTTGGCCTTGTATTTGCTCTCATTATTAAAGGAAATATAACAGGATTTTCGGTAAGAAAGACTTTTGATGTGTGCCTTTTTTATTTTCTTTTTCCTCCACCGTTTTGTGGATGGGTGGAATCTTATTTTCTAGTTGAGGAATTGAAATCGGTTTCCTCGGATGTGACATTTAGCCCGTTTGTGAAAACCCAGTTTGTTGAAGTTGTTTATTTCTTTAATATTACAAAATAGTACCTCATTAATATGGTGTTTACATGCTGATACCTTTTTAAATTAAGTTTTCATTAAGCTCCCTCATTAATCAAGTTATTTTCAAAAGTTTACTCTCCGTTAGTTTTCTCAAACTTCCGTCAGTTTTGAAGTATATATTTTTTTTTAAAAATGATAAAAATGCCCCACCAAAAACCTCTAGATGCCAATTGCTACTAGTAGGGACATTGCTATTTGTGGGTGCTCCATGGGACCCACCATGATGTGTTTTATCCATGCCATGATGTGTTTTATCCATGCCGTCCATTCATTTTTCCAGATCATTTTAGGGCATGCGTAAAAAAAATGAGGCAGATCCAAGTCTGAGGTGGACCACACTGCAGGAAGCAATGCTAATGAATGCCAACCATTAAAAAGTTCCTGTGGGCTACAAAAGTTTTTGATCAAAGCATTAAGGTGGGCCCTAGGAATTTTTTAAGGGTGGGGGTTCAATCAACATGGTTTCCTATGGCCTGGTCCACCTTAGATTTGTATTTGCCTCATTTTTGTATTTATTTATTTTATAATAACACCTCATTAATAAAATTCACATCTAATTATCTATTTAATTCTTTTTAAGCAAGATTACATGGGCACCCAAACTCATGATCTTAGATATTAGAGTTGAAACACACGCTGTCTACTAGTAAGCTAGGGGTTGAAATCCTCTTGAAATTGATTTCCATTTTCATGATTTTCCTTGAAACGGGTGATTTCCACTCCCTTACTCTTTCAAGGATTTTGAATTTTTTTTTTTGGAAAACAACTCTCACTTTTGGAGCATGGACTTTTCGAGATTATCATGGATGAGTGTGTGCTAAAACAAAGGTGCACTAAAACAAAAAATGTAGTCCGGAATCTTTTCCACACATTTCTATTTCCATGGATTCTAAGAATCCAAACAGGCCCATAAATGAGAATGTAGTGAACCTAGAAGGCCATCCACTTTATTCCGTGGGACATAACTATTACTTGGCATAATGTCACGGCTTTTCTGCCAACTTGTACCCCCTCGATTTATAGCTAGGGTTGTCTTTCAGTGAGGGCCGATCACATGATCTGTTGAATGGCCTGGATCTTCAACATGTGCTCCATACGCCAGGATCTCTGACACATTTGGGCCTGCTCACCTGAGTCACTGAATCACAACTCTCCAAATCAAACCCAACATGGCACCTTGACCGATCAAAGTCAGGCTGGTACCTCAGGTACTTGCCAACATGGGTGCCTGTAAACATGGATGACACCGGCAAGAGAAATACATGTGCATGGGTAAGCACTCCACCTGCAGCATCTCTATCCAGGAGAATCGCTGGGTTGATTCCCCAGGCGAGACTTCATAGAGGCAATTTGCTATACTTTTACTGAATAAACCTTTCTCATCCTAACAGCCCCTGCCGTCTGAGCAGATTGGATCATCCAGCCACATTGATTATCCGCTGCAGTGAAAGGAAGGGTCTTCAGGTGCCATCGTGTTGCATTTGTGCTGTGGATTCAAAACTGTCCACCGATCATACACGATCATACACGCTCGCAAAACTAGGCCCGTGAGGCCCATCCTTTCTCTAGGCAGTCCATGATGATGGTATGAGAAATACTTATTTGAGCCATACCTAGAGCTGAACACGAGTCAAGTTTGAGTCGCGCTAGGCCAAGCTCAACTAAGCTTGACCCCGCCATGACCCAAGTTCAAGTTCAGCTCGACTTGGTCTTCGAGCTCACCCATTAAGCTCGCCTCGGCTCAATGGTTCAAGTTAGTCAAGCTGGGATTGAGTTGAGTCAGGTCAAGCGAGTTGAGTCGAATTTGAGTTACATGAACTTTTTTTAAAAATGATTTAAAAATTATAATAAAATTATTAAAATGATAAAATTAAGATTGTTCATTGTTGGATAAATGAAGGTAAAATCAAAATATTATATGCTGGCTGCCGCTCAAATAAGGTAAAATGTAAGAAAGAAAGGGAGGCCGGGTTGGGTAAAAGAAAAAGGTGGTTGGGGGCTTGATAGGGTAAGAGGAAAGGAGAGTCCGATAGAGTTTTAACTTTTTATTTTATATATATAGGGGGAATGCTCACCTACGGCACTTCTCTCACGAGAACTCGTGAGTACTTTTTCATGGCTCATCGCACATGACGTGAGCCCAAAATCTGAGCCGTCCATGTGATGCAGCACTCCAAAAAACTCCTAAGGCCCATCTTTCAACTTGTTCCAGAACTTTGGTGGGTCATGAAAGAAGGAAACATTTTCCTCTCTTGATTTGCCTCTTGCTTTCTGCTGTGGCCCGCCAGAGTTCTGGATCAAGTTGAAAGATGGGCCTTAGTGGTTTTTTGAGGTGCTGCATTACATGAACAGCTCAAATTTTAAGCTCACATCATGTGAAATGAGCCATGTAAAAGTGCTCATGAGTTTCCCGTGAGAGAAGTACCCAGGTGAGCATTCCTCTCTCTCTCTCTCTCTCTCTCTCTCTATATATATATATATATATATATATATATATTCAAGTGAGTCGAATTTAAGCTTGGAATCGAGTTGAGTCAATTCAAGCCTGACCCAACTCCAACTCAGACTTATGTTTTTTCGAGCTACCAGTTTAATAGCTTGGATTGACCCAATCCAGTCAGCCCTGATGGCCAGGGTTTGGTTAATTTCCATTTTCGGTGCATTGAGTTTTCAAGGTCAGGCATTTCTTGGATAGTAACCATATATTAATTACAAAAATGGAAGCATCACAGCACCAGTGGTCTAGTGGTAGAATAGTACCCTGCCACGGTACAGACCCGGGTTCGATTCCCGGCTGGTGCAATCCTTTAATTTTTTTTTTTTTTTTTTTTTTTTTTCCGGTTTTAAGTGGCATCCAAACAGACCAACTTTATAAAAGCGACGAATTCTTGAATAATACCATAGGCGAGACTACATGGACGGCTCCGATCAATGGGAAACTGGCATGTGGGCCCCAGTAGACGGCGACAGACGCTAGTTTCTGATTCGCGACGGAGGCAAAACGAAGACATTCCCCTCCTCTTGCAATCTCAGCGGTCCAGTAGGCACGATGGGTTTATAGAGAGTAGATAAAAGGCTGGAAGAAGACTCTCCATCTCTGCGATTTGCAGAGACCCAACACCATGTACTCGCTCTCCATTTCAATTCCTTTCACCCCCCGCTCTATGCCATCGTCAACAGCTCCCACGCCCCTTAAATTGCGAACCTCTCTCTATAAATCCCCTCGTCGCCCAATCCAATCCTACATCTCGTCGTCCTCCACCACGAGGCCACTCGACTCCCTTCAAAATCCCTGACCGATGCGGGGAATCTAGGGTTAGGGTTTGAGTTCGATCCCTACCCTTCATTGTACTCGCCTTCGTACTCCGCTCCTCAGGCGCCGCCGACTGCCGCGAGAGGCGCGGAATCCGATGTCATGGGGCTGCTGCTGAGGGAGCGGATCGTGTTCTTGGGCAGCATCATTGACGATTTCGTTGCGGACGCGATTATGAGCCAGCTGCTGCTTTTGGATGCTCAGGACCCCACCAAGGACATCAGGCTCTTCATCAATTCGCCTGGCGGGTCACTGAGGTGAGATTTCCTTCCCCCCCTTTTTTATTTGGATTTCGATCGTCACAGGAATTTTTATTTTATTTTTTAATTTTTTCATTTGCAGTTTCAACTATAGTGTGTGTTGTTTCTCTTTCCCTTTTCAATTTGGGTTCTTGCTTCGTTGTTGCAATTTTGAAGTTTATATGAGTAGAAATTGGTTTAATATGTAACAGTAAGCGGTGCGTGGACTCCTATGATGGTTCGGTACCACTTTGAAAATGATGCTGACTCTTCCACCAGTCACATGGCAGAGTTGTAAGAAAATCTGGGCAGTCTTAATGGCTGAGCATTACCCAGAATCCAAACTGAGCAGATGATAGTAACCATCTGGTTTTGCTTGTGGATTTTAGACTACTTGCTATTTTACGGTTAACATTCATTTGAATTGTTTCATCTGTGTGATTTTGAGCTATGCACTCCATACTCAATGTGCCCCCCAATTTGGATGTCCGGAGAGCTGTATATGTGTGCCATAAATAAGGAGGATAACTCACTGTTGTTTTGAGAATGGTGATGAACTACCACTTCAGTCCTGTCCCAATATGAGGTAATGGCATGTGAAAATCTTTATATAGGTTATGTTAGATAGGGGGCAACAGCATGCATGTTTAAGTTAAATTGTGAGCTATCCCTTCCATGAAGGGAGGGGACCTTGCAATGGTACCATTTAATGTGGAGATAATGGAGAAGGCAAAGGAGCTGGGACTGGCTTCAGCTGATCCAGGACACAACCTTTCAAAGGTGTTCAAGGTTCCAAGCAATAGAGAAGATGGAGTGAAACATAAAAAATCAAAGGCAAAAGAGGGGTTGAGAAATCAAACAGGGAAGCCCAAAGACTGGTCTTGATGGTGACTTATGATGACAAAGCTTTGCTAAGGATAAAGAATTGCAAGATAGTAGCTTAGAAAGGGGATTTTTCTAAAATGGGTGCCTAGTAAAGATTCTCTTATGGAACATCAGAGGTCTGGGTTACGCAGACAAAAGCATAGTTGTGTGCAGTCTACTTAAGAGAAGGAAAGTTGATGTTTTGCCTATTCAACAGTTGAAGCATCAGGTGTTTGATATTGACGAGATAATGGGGTGATAATAGGTGGTGGATGGCTAAAGTGGCACCGGGCTCTACGGGGGGGATAATCTGTATGTGGGATAATGACCCATTCCAGATAATCGATCATTTGAGTGGAAATTTTTCTTTGTTGGTCCATCCCATGCATCGATCGAGCGGGTGCGGAGTTTGCGATATCAAGCATCTACAGCCCTCAAGCCTACAAAGATCTCTTGCGGCAGGGAATTGGAAGTGATCAGAAGATGCTGGACAAGGCCTTGGTGCATGGGAGGATATATCGATATCATTCAAATTTGTTTACAAGAAAATAATTGTTAGTCTTCAAAAGGTATGAAAGATTTTGGGGATTTTGTTTCAAATCACGAATTATTAGATCTTTCTTCATTGGGGCCCTTTCGCTTGGTCTAACCACTAGGACAATCCAGTGATGTGTCGTCTGGACCGTTTTCTGTTGGTAGAGAGTGGGAAAGGCTCTTCCTCATTGCTTTAAAAATCATCATTACCACCAACCTTAGATCACAATCCAATGATGTTAGATACCAGCGACATCTACTGGGGGCCTCAACCACCGGATCTGAGAATTAATGGCTCTAGGTCCCACGTTTTAACTAGATGGTGAAGGAATGATGGTTAAGTATCAAAGCAATGGGCTGGGCTCGTTAAATTTTGCAAGAAGCTGGAGGCTAGCAAAGCCACAGAGGTGACTGAATCAGATTTTATCTTCATCGCATTGAGGAATTGGATATTAAAGAAGCTCAAGGAGGTATCAAGGATCACTAGAGAGCAGAAAGGTTGGAACTTAGAAGAGATTGGAAGTTCCTTACTTGCATGGAGGCAATTGTCTAGAGCTCTATGGCTAAAAGAGGGGGATTGGAATACATCATTTTTCCACAACACAACTAATGATGGAAGAAGAAAGAATGCAATTTAAGGGCCTTCAAATCAACGATAGAAGAGAGGAGATTCAGGAGGCGGTTGCGGGGTTCTGTGGGAACCTGTGTCCAAAGAGAATCTTTGCGGACCTATTCTGTAAGGTTCCCTTTCAAATCCTTGCCCAGAGAAGTGGCTTTCGACTCAGAGAGCCCTTTTGAGGAAAATGAGATCAAAGGGGTATCATGGGTATGGAAAGTCATAAGGCTCCAGGGGAAGATGGTTTGATGGTGGGATTTTCTAAATGTTGTTGGGAGATTCTCCTGCTTGTTAGATGAGCTGGTGGAGACAATGTAGTGTGGGTGAGTGATCCAACGTTCAATCCCTGGTAATGTTACCTTTCAAAAAAAAAAAAAAAAATGTTGTTTTGGAATTGTTAAGCGAGATTTGATGGATATGTTCAAGGAGTTCTTTGAAAGAGAATGCTACTTTAATTAGTCTCATCCCGAAGATAGGAGAGCAAGAACTCAAGGATTTTAGACCCATCAACCTAGTCAGCCATGTGTACAAAATATTAGTCCTGGCTAATAGGGTGAAAGGGGTGATGCACTATGTCATTTCTTCTTCACAAGGAGCCTTCATAGAACATAAACAGATTTTAGACGGTATCCTCATTGCTAATGAATGCATCCCACTCTAGGAGGATTGCTAAATCCCCCCCCTGGAATTGTATGCAAAATCAACATGGAGAAGGCATACAATAGAGTGGATTGGTTTATATATATCTGTGCGCGAGCGTGTGTTCATGCATGAATGTGCGCGTCCGCTCCAGGATGATTACTAAATCCCTTGGAATTGTATGGAAAATAAACATGGAGAAGGCATGCAATAGAGTGGATTGGTTTATATGTATGTGCATGTCGACAAATGGATTAGGTAGATGATGGAGTGTTTCTCATCAGCCCACTTTTCCATTCTGATTAATGTCTCTCCCTGCAGTTTCTTTAAGAGCAAGAGGCATTCTGTAGGGTGGTCTCCTAACCCCATTTTTATTTCCGAGTTGCATGTTCAAGAAGGGAGAGAGTTTGGGTATGATAGAAGGCTTCTATGTTGGAAGTATAGTGATTTTGCACTTATAATTCATATATGATACATGGTCTTCTAGGTCATCTTAAGGTTCTTTGAAGTGGTTTTGGCCTTAAAATCAATATGCCCAAGAGCTTGCTATCTGGGATCGAGATGGATGATCAATGCCTCAATCATTTTGCCAATGCAATTGGTTGCAGGAATCTCGAATTCCCGATCACATACCTTGGCTTGTTGTTAGGGGCTATTGGTGTGTCGGTTAACATATGGAATCCGGGCATCAAAAGAATAGAGAAGAGATTGACGACATGGAAGTGAGTCTACCTATTGTTGGGAGGTAGAATTATGTTACATCAACGTTGGCCAATCTCCCTGTATATTTCTTATCACTATTAAGATTCCAGGATCTGGTGGCGAAAATCGAAAAGATTAAGAGGCAATTCTGATGGGGATCTTCAATGAATAAGAATTTCATCCGGTTAAATGGAAGGATGTTTGCAAAGTAAAGGCAACTGGCAGCTTGGGCATTGCCAAGGTTAGGGAGAACAATAGGAGCTTTCTCACCAAATGGCGGTGGCGATTTGTGTTTGTGTGTTGGCATCAGAGTAATCGTAGAAAAGTGTGGGGTGGTTGAACAGGGGTTACGATCCAAGCATTCAGTAGAGAAATTCAACCTCTAGAATGTTGATATTGTAGAATCGGGGGAGCGATAGAAGCCATGGGGTAGAACTTTGAGGGATGGGTTCAGATTCATGGAGGGACTGCCCTATTTTGGGAAGATGTCTGGGTGGGAATCTGCCCTCTCACGTTCCGATTCCCATGGCTTTATAGATTGGTTTGGGAAAGAAATCTGTCAGTTAAAGACAATGCGGAAGTTAGTGGCGATATCATTGCATGGAACATTGTCTAGCTAGACCTAGCTTGCAGTTTGTGGTGGGTGGATTTGGGGTTTTTGAAATGTGTCAATATGGGTGATGTAGGTAGTGCTAGACCTAGCTTGTAGTTTGCGGATGACACTTTGATGTTCTGCAATGACAATCACCCTTGAGTTAAGATTATAAAATGTAACATTTAATGCTTGAGGTGGTTTTATAGCCAAGGATGAATCCATAAGTTGTATTGTGTGGGGTTGCAATGGATCCAAGAGTGAGGTGGTTTTATAGCCAACGATGAATCCATCAGTTTTATTGTGTGGGGTTGCAATGGATCCAAGAGTCATGAAGGAATGCTATCGCTTGCTAATATGATGAGAAGAAAAGTGGTTGGATCATCAGTGGCGTGAGGAGAGGGAGGGAGGATACATGTGATAAAATCTTTTTGGAAGGCATATGGGTTAGGTTCCCTAGGTCGTACACTCTTTCGGCTAGAAATGTCCTCGCCAAGGAATGCTTCGAAGTCATGGGACCAAAGTGGTGTAGAGATTGAAGTTTAGGAGGAGCCTTGAAATAATGATGTGTTGGCAATTCTTCTTTCAGTGCTCAAAGGGGTCTTTCTCCTCTGTAGTGAAGTTGACGAATGGATTTGGTCTCCCACTTCTGTTAGTACTTTTCGGCTAAGGCATTCTTCAAGGTGCTTTGTATGGCATCTCTTTCCAAGCCAGCTTGTGCTCTAGTGTGGGCAACCTTGGCTCCTCCTCATGTTTAAACTTTTTGTTGGACAGCCTTTGCTATATGATCTTGATGCTTGATAGCCTTAAAAAAGGTACATAACTGTTCCTAGTTTTTTCTTTCTTTGTTGGAAAGAGGAGGAAATGGTTAACCACCCTTTCCTCCACTGCAAGTTTGCTTGGGAATTGGGTCTTTCTTCTTCTGATCATTTGAGATTTCCCTAGTGCTCCCAAGAGTCATAGAAGATTTAGTGGTGGTTTGGTCTCCTAAGTTCTAGGTAGTCTAGAGGAAAACTTTGGTGGGAAACGCTTCCTCATGGGCATTGCTATGTGCGGATTTGGAAAGAGTGAATGGGCATGTGATGGGGACATCACATCAAGCGCACGTATCAGAGGAGGAGGCGGGCCCTAGTATCTCTGTGGCGTGGTGAGTACCCGTTTTGAAGACCCTACATAGCATGTATGCGCATCTAGAAGACCCTACACTGGGAAGATGCATGTGGGTTGCTAGAGGACATCTGGACCAGAGGATTTGATGGACTCAATGATCAGACCGTCGGATCGTATGGAGGACTTGATCGAACCTGTTGATCGTGAGACATCGTCATCATTGGCCATCATAGATTTTAGAATTTTTCATCGCTTTATTATTTTAGTGGTTTGGATTACATATACTATGATTAATTGCTTTCATTTTAGGTTTTATTGCATTATGTGTGAGATGTGACTTAGTTAGAAATATAAAAAACAGAGAGATTATTTTGGTCTTTATAGCCTAAAAATGCTATAAAGCCTCACACACCCCCTACCCTTTATTATTATTTTTTTATGAAACATTGAATAAAAATACAAGTTTTCTCTCTCTTTGAATTCTCTTTGAGATTGCATAGGTGTGAAGCCTTCCTTGGTGAATCCAAGGCTACTACGTGGTGTGAAGCACAAACTTCTCTCTCTCTTCTTATCCCCTACAAGATCTTTTGATTTTCTTGAATCCGAGCCCACAACCTTCAATCTTTGAAATGTTTTTCATTCGGCATAGAGCCATGAGACCTTTTTTTTTTAAGGGCTATGAATAAAATTTTAATAGAAAAAAAAACAAGCAACTAACTAGCCACAGGAAATAAACAACAACTAGGGTCACGAGACCTTAAAATTCTTTTTTTTCCAAAACCCTCAACTTTCCCCCACCCGAATCATTCAAAGCTAGCCTAATCCCACACCACTTTCCAATTCAGACATCCCCTTTAATCCAAATCTGAATTTCAATCTTTCCATAGCCCTAAATCCCTAATTTCCAAATTATCCAAACCCTAACCCTAACCTAATTCCCCTTAATCTCTAATTTCAACTGTACCCTAGGAACCCTAGAGCCCCATCCTTGGATTTTAGAATAAACCTTATGCTTGGACATGGAAGTTCTACCTTCTATGGGTCCCGGTCTTAGAGACTTTATAGTTCCTTTACCATTTGCTTGTACTTTATGGTCATGGTGCATGGTTTATTGCTTATTTGGAATTTCGCACATGTGATTTGAGTAGATTTAATTTAATTATTCATTGTTATACATTTCTACTTTAGTTTCATTCCGCATGATATTGATAGGGCCTTTGTCCTGCGTCAGGCATATGTCTTTGATGGCAGCTTGCTTTTCGTGGCCCAGATAAAATACAACATTAAGCCTCTTCTTATGAGCTTGGCTCTAATAGATAAAAAATCCAATTTACATTTCGAGAAGCTGTTGATGCTATTTGGGATAATTGCAAGGCACCAAACTGCTAAGAACATAGATTAAATAGTGATAGAAATCGGCCCAATTCAGAGGATGGACATGCTTCCTTGTGCAAACGCTAAGAATGTTGGTAAATTTTTCCTTACCTTACTTTTCATAAAAAAACAGAAGATTATATATAGCTGTGGCATTCCACAAAAATAGCAATTCAACAATAACTACTACCTAAGAATAGCAACTGCCTAATCACTCTTCCTCCATCAAGGTAACTAAATCGCTTGATTAATGAACTTCTTATTCAATCTTCCTCTATCAAGGTAACTAAATCCCTTGATTGATGGACTTCTTATTCAATTAAAATAGCTGCTAAACAAAGTAACTGCTAAACCACCTAATCCACGTCACGCATGTCATCCCTATCTACTAGACTACCACGTCAGCCACCCTTGCCATGTCATCACATGAGTGTATGACAAACAAGCTTGATGATTGGGTAGATGCTCGTTGGGTAATCCCGCTCCCTCTAGCACTGGAGGCACAATGCATGGTGACGGTGGAAGAATTAAATGTATGTTTTCCAGCCCACTTGGTAGTGGCGACTCAAATTGAGCTGAACTGTAGGCAATAAAAACAGTTCTTAAGCTGATCCAAAGTCTTTTGGTGGTTCCTTAATCATGGAAAGTGAATTGAAGTGCCAATCTCTCTGGCTTCTGATTCCATAGTGACACGGCTTGCTGGCATTGCTCTATCTGGTATAGTGAATTCGTTAGCGGATGGGCCTGCCAAGGGTGGAGTGTCTAGGCAAAAGGCCATACGTGGAAATGCTTTTCCATTATCTTAATTGTTGTGTGTGTTATTTCCTTTCTTTTGGAATAAAATTTTGTTGACAATAAAACAAAGGTTATACAATGAAAACATTATTTGAGGTCATAATAATAATAAAATAATAATCATCATCATCATCATCATCATTATAATAACAACAACAATAACGTTAATTAAAAATGACATTGACAATAACAATAACAATAACAAAACTTGTGCTCGGACATGTATTAACCATGTGCAATGGCAATTTACCATTTGGGCTATTGGAAACTCCTTTCCTACAAATGCCTATAGGAGTCTCTCTCTCTCTCTCTCTCTCTCTCTCTCTCTCTCTCTCTCTCCATTTACACATGTTTAGACATTGTCTATTTATTTATTTTCCTCATGCCATGATTCTCTGTGTGTGCGTGCGCGCTAAATGTCACCACCTTTCATATGGCTATTTTTTCAGTGCCACTATGGCTATTTATGATGTGGTTCAGCTTCTGAGGACGGATGTTTCCACCATTGCTCTTGGGATTGCAGCATCTACATCTTCTATCATCCTCAGTAGCGGCACCAAAGGCAAACGGCTTGCAATGCCCAACACAAGGATAATGATTCATCAACCTCTTGGAGGCGCCAGTGGGCAAGCAATAGACGTGGAAATTCAGGCCAGAGAGATCATGCACAACAAGAATAACGTCACTAGAATCATCTCTGGCTTCACTGGCCGAGCATTTGA
The DNA here is from genome assembly GCA_003013855.2 of Liriodendron chinense. Taxonomy (NCBI): domain Eukaryota; kingdom Viridiplantae; phylum Streptophyta; class Magnoliopsida; order Magnoliales; family Magnoliaceae; genus Liriodendron; species Liriodendron chinense. Next base: position 1,929,884 of record PVNU02000637.1, on the reverse strand, counting down.
ACAAGTCCAGAAGGACATTGACAGAGACCGTTACATGTCTCCAATTGAAGCTGTTGAGTACGGCATCATTGATGGAGTTATCGATCAAGATTCCATCATCCCTCTCATGCCCGTGCCAGAGAAAGTAAAACCCAAACTGAATTACGAGGAGATAAGTAAAGATCCGAGGAAATTCTTGACGCCAGAAATTACTGATGATGAGATATATTAGCTGGCAGGAATTAGGAAGCTGAGTAAGGTTCTTTCCAAAGTCTTTCTTTTACATTTTCATTGCCGAAATAGCTGGAAATGGTATTTTGTGATTTGATTGCCTTGTATAATGGCACCTTTTTAGTGATTAAACACTCTCCACATCAAATTCAAACTGTTAGTTATGGACTGTTTGTTCGACCCTTATTAGTGGAACCGCATTTAGGCAGTGTTACAGAACATGGACCGGACATCGACCCCTTGTGGGTGGTTCTGTCCAAATGTCATTCCAATGGGCCAGACTCATTTTGATCAGTTATCGCTTGGGAATTTAGTTACTGGATTAATTGAAATAAAATGATTTAAAAGAACAACATGGGGTGCTTTTCAAACAGGTCGTGACTGCCATCTGGTCCAGGTTTTAAAGCACTGCATTTAGATGTTTCAATGCCCTCTTAATGAGCTAATGCACCAATTTCAATGCCCTCTTTATGAGCTAATGCACCAAAGAGCACAGAGGCAGGATGATCTTACTTTTGGAGGACAATTAACCTTCCGAATCAGAGACAAGAATTTATCCACCAAGGTTTGCTTGAATGCATCCCAACGCATTGCAATATGATACATCGGACTTCGGCCTTTGTGTATGGGTAATCGTCCATGTGATACCAGTGATTACCTTTTTAAGTGTCCTTGCCTGGTTTGGGCTAGCACATGATGTCAAGAGCGGATTTCACTCATGAATGGCTCGAGATCTTGCTCCCTTCTTCTAACATGAAAAACGCAGCCTCAGATCATCACAGAGCTCATGTATGGCATCAAACCTGTTCATGTGACATTCTCCATCAGTGAAATTCTGATGCCCCAAAAATCAGTTTGATCCAACCATCATATAGGCTACAACGTGAATTTGGAAGTTTTTAGATGATCGACCATTGTTTTCTATAGCAGAGCCCACCGCATTGTCTTTATACCATCTAACTTGTGCATTACTTGATCCCCTATATGTCTCAAAATTAGGGCTATAAAATCATTAAGTGGGCCACACCTCATAAAACAATGAACAACCCTCCAAAAACCTTCCTAACTTGTGTGGAAGCCCACATGATGGTTTGATTGGTCTACTTTTTGGGTGTCAACACTACAAGAAAGGGGAACATGGTCGGCACTTAGCTGATCATTTTCCCCAGCGCTAAGATAAACAGAGCGTTGCCAAAATGATCCGTATAAATGGAAAAACAAAACTCTATCCCGCATTTTGAGCTTCCTGCCCCAAACAGAGAGACTCTTGCCGCCCCGACTCTCTCTCTCTCTCTCTCTCTCTCTCTCTCTCTCTCTCTCTCTCTCTCTGCCCCTGATCTCATCATCAACGATGACAGTGACACGACCTTGCTGATCCATGAGGGGTTGAAGGCCGAGGAGGAGTTTGAGAAGTCGAGTAAGGTGCCGGATCCAGCATCCACCAACAATGCTGAGTTCCAGAACGTACTGACGATTATAAAGGAAGGTTTGAAGATTGATCCCAAGTGATTCCACAAGATGAAGGAGAGATTGGTCGGGGTTTCAGAGGAGACAACGACCGGCATTAAGAGACTGTATCAGATGTAGATGAATGAGACACTGCTCTCTCCGGCAATCAATTTCAACGACTCCGTCACCAAGAGCAAGGTATACCCTCTAATCTAGGTTTAAACGGTTCTTCTTTCGTTAGAATTTTCATAGATCTAGAGATTTCTTGTGTTTTGATTCAGATCTAGGTATTTTATTCTCTTTCTTTTCTAATTTAAAAGCATTTTCTTTGCTTTTAGAGAAACTGCCAGCTTTCTTAGGTATTTTGCTTCAGATCTAATGTTTTTCCATCTGAGATCGCGTAGATCAATTGCGGTCTCAATGATCTGTGGTTTTTTTTTGTAAGATTCGATTTCTATCTGGGGTTTTCAGGGCTCTATTTCCATTCATGAGCCTCTTTTTTGTCGGTTTTAGACAATTGCAGAGCAATGCTCGTGGCTGATCAGGATGACGACATTGGATTTGATCTAGGGTTTTTTAAGAGTTTTAATGCTTAGATGTGTATTTTCAAGTCTCTCTTTTCATTATGAAGTCCTCATTAGTTTTAAGATCATTGCCTTTTTCTCATTTTAGAGTTGCTTAGTCAAGCAATGCTGTTGTTTGATTCAGATGTCTATGTTGTATTTTGCCTGTTGCTGCCAAATCAGTGGATTTAGCTTAACTTCGGATTCGATGAGCAGGTTAGATTTTCTTCAGGTTGTACAGTTCTGACATCACAATGCGTGATTTTAGATCAGTTCTTTTGATCTGACTTGGGGTAGAGCAACTGCATATCTATTGATTTTGTTGTGGCAAGTGAATTCCATAACATGTAGTTCTGTTTTCATTGTAAAAACCTCATTTTTCTTGCGATTATTGCCTTTCTTATTTTTAGAGCTGGTTAAGCGAGCAATGATGTTGTCTGATTCAGATATCTGTGTCGAATTTTAACCGATGATACTGAATTACTGATTTTAGCTTAATTACTGATGGAATGAGCAGGTTAGATTTTCAGATTGAGGAAATCTTACACTACAACGATGAGATTTTAGGACGGGTATGTTGATCTGATTTGGAGAAGGGCAACTGCATTTTTCATGATTTGGATCTAAAGCTACTGCTATTGAATTCCCAATATCTAGCATCATGTTTACCAATTTCTTGGACCGTGTTTAGAATCCACTTGTACTGATTTACAATGGATTAATTCAAAGGAGTGCAATGGCCAAAGCACAGGCAGCCCACTCTGTAAATGATGATAGATTAGCCCTCTTATTGAGCTTATGATCGCTTCAGATCCAATTTGAAACACATGGAATTGCAATGAAGAATTTGGACATCTTTTTTTTTTTTTTTGAATTAAAATGTTGCTGATCATTTCTTCCATATTCAGTTGGATTATTGCAATTCAGTTCAATTGAGAGTCCGAATGCACCATACAAAAGGAAAAAAAAGTTTTTGAGTGTGAATGTGCAAACCATTTAATTAAAATTTTTTTTTTTTAAATTTTATTTTAAATTTTTGATGTTTTGTGCTGCAGTTTGATAACCTGTATGGATGCCGCCACTCTCCTCCTGATGGACTGATGAGGAAGGTAACTAACAATACTGTATGGGCTTTTTTTTCTCATACTGCTGTCAAGGAAAATTAATGATTATCACTCCTTTGCAGGCCAGCAAAAAGGTAACTAACAATACCATATGGGCTTTTTTTTCTCATACTGCTATCAAAATGGAAAACTAAATGCCGATTTTTCTGAAATCCATTATCCCTAGTTGGGTTGTCTTGCTAATGTTTATTCTCTTTAGTAAAAGAAGCTCATGCACAATCTCCGCCAATAGCAAGTACCGTTGCAAAGGTACATGCGATGATGGATCTTCAGGTATTGTGTTTGACAATTGTTATTGTTTGTTGTGTTGTGTTGTGTTATGGAGATAAGGACTCGTACAACTGTTGGTTATCTTGTTTCTATTTACAGGAAAGGAATGAAAGGCTATTCTACAATCTTCTCATTGATAATGTTGAGTAATTGCTTCCAGTCGTATACACGCCCACTGTTATGGCTTCTGCTGTTCTTCCTCTTGCAGCAAAACACCATGCAAAGGGTGGGGCCCACTATCCTTTTTCTTTATTCTAATATGTATATTTAATATCTGTTCTTTATATTCTTTTTGGAGCTGGCCCCATGTAGCTGGGACAAAGTCTATGATGATGATAATGATTTATTTTTCGACAATGCTGACAGGAGTAATTAATTAAGTTGATCAAATGCATTGAGCAAACATCTGGTATTGTCTGTCGTAACCCCTTTTTTGTCTTTCCATGTTGTAAAGCTTTTCCATCCGGTATTTGGTACTTAGTTTGGATTTCAATTGTTTTGCTTGATACAGTCCCTCACACAGGGCTTGCTGATGCAGGCACCAGTGACCTTCTGCAGGTAATGAGGTGAAATTGTTAGGTGTAATAAGTCAGATTCAGTTTGCACGCAAAATGGGGCATAGTTTAAAATCTTTCTTCGAGTCAACTCGAATTTCAAAAGGAAGACAAACTTACCAAATTATATAAAGTTGGTTTTTCTTTAGGTAAGGGGGAAGTCCTGTGAGTGGGGTCCACTCAGATGGATTCAGAGGAACATCCTCCAGACCGGACTTGCCTTTTCCATTTGGAAGTAGTATGAAGCAATTGGTTTTTGCATTGACAGGTTATGAGTTGCATGTTTTCTACATGGAAGTCCTTCATAGTTCACACTGTTATCTTACATTTATCTTGTTGCAAATAACAGTTCCGGCAGGTGATTGATGGGACGTGGCCGCTGCCCCACCTATTGCTGCGGCAAGGATCGACGTTATTCCTCCACCTGCTCCTACTGGAGGGGATTGACCTATTGTGTGAACCATTTTTTTAATTTTTTTTGTAATTCAGACCATTGTAACTTGTTATAAATATTATATATTTTTTATTGTAATTAATTAATTTTTTTTTTAATGTAATTCGGACCATTGTCAACTTGTTGTAAATATTATTTTTTATTGTAAAGTAATTTAATTTTTGTTTACAACATTCTTTAGGTATCAAATAGTTTAAAAAAGGAAAAAAAAAAAAAACAGGTTGGAGCTTTCACAGCCTTTTCCGGAGGTAGATTTTTACCGGCGCTTAGAAAGAAAATTTCCAGCGCTTTGATGGACTAGTACCGATTCTCGGACTTTTGCCAGAGCTTTTGAGCGCCGGTAAATATCATTTTTTTTTTGTAACTTTTTATGGTCGGATGACCCTGCTACTTTTTGGGGTGTCAAACTTTATTGGTGGAATGACTCTGCTGCATGGTTCGAATACATAAGCATACCGGGGTGGCCCCACCATGCAGATCATGTAGAATAAGCTTATTCTGCAGGTACTTGGAACTGACTGCAATAAATATATACTTGTGTTTCTTTTTTTTCTTTTTTTTTTCCTTAGTGTTTTTCTGGTTGACATTTTAGGATGGTCCAAGTAGGGCCCATTAGAAACAATCAGATAGTTCTAAAAACACAGCAATTGGATGGTTGTAAACATCCATGTCTGGGCCATTCTTATGCTAACAATCTTCTACATCCATTTTGATGCGGGCAACTAAATGGTTTATAAATTAATTTGATGTTGATGTCTTTTCCAAGGAGGCCTATGGAAAGTGCACTGGATCCAATGATCGGTCAAGATAATTAATGTGGACACGACCAATGGCAAATGAAACTTTGTTCCATGCACTTAGTAGACTGGATTGTTGGAAATAACCCTTGTATATGGTCATGTTTGGGAATTCATACAATTGAATCCCCAAACATGACCATAGCAACATTATAACAGCTTTATACCTTGTAACAGTTGTTACAGCTCGATAAATTTTTATTTTTTCAGAGTGATCAGCAAATTAGGGCCTTGTATTGGCTTGCAACCACCGTTAGGGCTGGTAATGACTATTAGGGGTATGTTATTTTTATTTTTAGTTTCATTATTTTTTTATGTGTGTTATATATATTGTTTAACATTTACCATTGTTACTATTATATAACAACCATTATCGTTATGGCCATAACATAACTATTTTTTTTTTTCCCTCGTACTATAAGACCATTATTGAATTTGCAGACACTTAAAGAGCTATCATATTCAAATGAAAGGAGTAACCCATGATATGATTAAAAATTTCAAACATGATGCTGCTCCACAAATTTTCGACTGCTTGTGTGAGGCGTGTGGACATGCCATAATTGACTATGTGGCTCGATTCCAACCGAACAACTTTTCGACCCCAAGTGCCAAAATAGGCAGATACGTCAAACTCGACCGTATATGACCGAGATCTGGGAAGATTAGCTGCCTATTTATCCACTCACAATATGCTTTCTTTTATGAGAATCAAGCGATTATCCACTCGCAATATGTTGTTTATAAGAATCGGGTGATTATTAGAGGGTAGGGTTCATCCTCCGAAGATGGGTTGCACCATTACCTTTCGTATGGAAGGACTTTCAAAGACATAGATACACAAAAAGGAAATACTTATCGTCAATCCGCATAGAGCAACTACATTTTTGGATGAAGAACTTGATTTGCACTGAAATAGAACTAGTTCAACATATGATCATAGGCTACAATTACAGCTAAGGATAACAACTACTGAAATATTACTGCTACTCCTAGTGTTAAGATTAAGCTACTGATTACGCGAAGAAACGTTAAGTATTGATTATGCTAAGAAATATAAAGGATAGTTGATAGATTTGATTGATTTGATTTATTTGGGTTAGTATGAGACACTTTGCTTCGTTGAAGTCCTTCGCTACTTATAGGCTTCATTTCTCCTCACATCTTGACGGTTACAACAACCGTTTAGGCATGATCTGGCCTTTCAGATCCTTCCTTCTCTATTTGTCACTTGAGCCTTCTTCTTATTTGACCACGTTCCGCTCGGTCATGCTTAATCTTTAGTTGATGTGGCTTGCATGATTAACTCCAGTTGTGCTTCCGCAAAATCCGCTTCAAATATCTTCACAGATTTTATGCATGCTGTATACTTCTTGTGCAACAACATGTGTCCTCTTCTAATTAGTTCTCCTAAGAACGATAAAAAATAGGGTAAAACATTGCCCCCATGTTGCTTCGCCTTTGGAAAAAGGTGATGGTGATGGTTGACGGGTCATTAATGCGGCCATCTTTTCGTCAAATATTATATCAGCATTAGAGCAACATTATACCTTGTAATGGTTGTCACAGTTCTATGATTTTTGTTTTTTTCATAGTAATCAGCCACTTAGGGCCTTGTATTGGCTTGTAATGGCTGTTAGGGCTGGTAATAACCATTAGGGGTATGCTAGTTTATTTTTATTTTTATTTTTTGTTGGGGTGTTACAACCTATATTGTATAACATTCACCATTGTTACCATTATATAATAACAGTTATCGTTATGGCCATAACATAACTGCTTTTTTGTACTATGAGTACTATTGAATCTACAGACAATTAAAGAGCTATCACATTCAAACAAAATGAGTATACAATGAAAGGATTAAAAAATTCAAACCAAAGACTTATGCTTACCTCTTATATAAGATGTAGATCATGAAAAGATGACTCTATGTCCATATTTTTTGTGCAATTCAATCAAACACAAGGCCATATGTGTGTTTGAGGGCCTGTATTTGGTTTACGTGTGCTATTAGGAAGTGCAGGCGTACTAGAGTCGTACCCATCTCAATGTTTGATTGAACGCTAGTGACCCGCATGCTGAAATGGATGTGTAGGATCAGATTCAAAAATTCATCTACCGAGTAAGCCACTGGTTGTGATCAACGATCAGGCGATTTACAAAATGGTAGGGGTGAGTCATTCTTGATGGATTCTTTTTGGCTTACGACTTCAGAACTTTTCTTTCACTAATAACTGCAGCCAATATACTTTTCAAAGGAATAAAGATGAGTAAATAAATACAAAGAAGGCTAAAAATAATGTCAATTTTATTAATATGGGATGAGGCTTATTACAACCGATGGAGTATTAAATAAACTAGAGAAATAAACTAAGTGAGAGATAAATATTTGATTCGTTTGTATAAACAGATGATTGAGACGGATGACTAATAGGATGTGATTAGAAAGATGATCGTTTAAGTAAGAACTCAGTTGATCGGGATCTAAAAACTTTGGGCGTAGATGTTTAATCTAACCCTACGGTACTGTAGTGATGACGTTGGATAGATCTATACTAAGACTAGACTATGTTATGTTAGGATAACGTAAAGATAAATGTAAAAGAAAATAGATTGTATTTGGCCTGGGCCTCAAGCTCTTTGTCACAGGCTATTTATATAGGTTGTAGAGGCGGTAAAACCCTCGCTAAGTTTCCTTGCCAATCTAGGATCCTTCACCTTTATGGCATGCATTCCAAATAGGGAGATCTATGTATATATGAAATTGTTGGTTTTCAAATCTCCTTTTACGTAAATGCTCCCCTATTGGAGACCTTCAGGGCCTATTGCATCTAGATTTGGGATTAATCAGGGGAACCTTTACTATCCATCCCAAACCTTAAATCGATCATAGTCATGCATCTAAATAAGCTAATCAGAGCCATCTTTGCCCTTCCACGATCTCTCTCCCTTCTAATTGTGGTACTTGTGGGACCGGATCCACCATGTTGAACTCTCCCATTCTTTAATTCTGATTGATATGTGGACAGAGACCCGCTCTACTTAGTGTCCACCCTCTCTTGATTTAGGTCTGTGTTGCAACCAATTTGTTCGGATATCGATCCGATTTTTCGGAATCTCTGTGTTATTATGAAACCTCCGAACATTTATGGGAAGATCTTCTATTTTAAAAGGATTGTAAGAGACAACCTTACTGAATGTATCATAATTAGATTTGTGATAGAATTCTTTCCCTTGATGGGTCTTTTATATTCATGCTGAGTATGTTGCCTCATTATAATGGCACGCTAATTATAGCCATGTGAAATTCATCAATTTCCTAAAGGCATGCGTACAATACTGTATATCACTGAAGGAAGATAACAAATGATATCTTTGGGTGTAAGTATGATTGTGTCAGCATTAAATCCATAGTACATGGTAGCTTCTTATTGGTCCACATCAACGAAAATGGGTGGAAACACATGCCGCACATTAATGCCCCCTTGGGAACCACAGGACATGGGAATTATGTAAGCAAAGTGATGTAGAACAAAAATCCCTTGATGAAGAGCGTAGATCAGGCATCTTTCTATTGCACATGAATTGCAAAAGATCAAGGAAAGTTTGACAAAAATTCTCAATTTTCGCATGGATGGACTAAAAGAAGACGGACTGTAAATTAGCCATAACTTTTGATTTGGGAAGAAATACGGGACACACAACATTTGGATTTCGACTGAAATTTTGTTTTGGGGTGAACCGACCCACTATAGTGGGCCGCGTCAGTCTATTTTCTAGAAAATGCACGGTTACAATAGAAAAATGAGATTTTTGAAAAAATTACTATTTTTAGTAATTTTGATTTTAGTGTATTTCCATCTTTTTCTAGCGTTTTTGTTTATCTAGGAGTTTCTATTTTTGTTGAGCAATAATTTTTAGAAAAAGTCTACTTAGTAGTAGTGTTTAATTAGAATTTTACTATTTTTAGTAACTTTTTATTTCGAAAAACTTACTATTTTTAGTGAGTACGAATTAGGATTTGTTTAGGGTTATATAAGGTTGTTAAATTGATTTTTAATGTAATATCTCATTATTATTCAATCAATTATTTTATAATTTCTTTGGAATTAATTTTTCCTTTATCTTATTTTATTCTTCTCATGGATTTGAGAACTACTCAGTGAGGAAGATAGTGATCGACCGCCCACGTCCTCCCTGTGTCAGTGGTATCAGAGCGAGACCTTTTTTTACCTCGGGACGATGACGTCTAAAGAAGGGTCGGATCTTTATCCTAATGATGGTGCTCCAAGGGATTATATCACAGCGACAACTTTCGATGAAGCACTGGCGGGAAAATCAGTTGATCCTGCAAGGTATACAGAAAACCCTCGACCACATCGCAAGCGGCATTAAATTTGCCCTAAGCCCAAGGCAATGTTCAACAACCACCTGTGCTCGCTGTACAGAACAACCCCATATTCCGTAGAGTACCCCAGGTGGCAAATCGCAGGGCTACCCTAGACAATTCAGAACCCAACGATGAAAGAGGTCGAAAAAATTATCGTACGACGGCCTGTGCATGAGAACGATCATGGGGATTATGTTGAAAGAGATTGTCGAGGTAATGCAACTTCGGATGAGATCTCTGAAGTACAACCCACCATCATCTCAAAGGATGTTCAGAATTCTGAGGAGGTAGAAGAAATCAATACCTCAGTCTTAAAGGATAGGGAAGGAAAGTCTGAAATTATTCTAGACGTTATGGAGTCAGTTTTGATGAAATCCATGAGCATCCCAAAAAATGCCACATGCTAGTTAATGTAGGAAATCGAGGCGATAGTAGTCACCAAACTTTTTGATGAATTATTCATTACACGAAAAATTGTCATTTTTCAGATAGAACCAACCTTCGATGTACCAGAGCAGGTTGTGATTATTCATGTTGGTGTGAAGAAGTCAGAGAAATTTGTTGCGGCGTTCCAGGATAAGGCTAGCAAACATGGAATTCCGAAGTTGAAAGCAATCGTGGCCCTAACCTAAAGTGAAACTCGAGGACGAGTTTTTTTCAAGTGGGGAGAGTCTGATGTAGAACAAAAACCCTCTGATGAAGGGTGTGGATCAATCATCTTTCTATTGCACATGGACCACAAAAGATTAAGGAAAGTTCGACGAAAATCGTCAATTTTCGCATGGATGAACCAAAAGAAGGGGGACTATATGTCAGCCATAACTTTTGATCCGGGAGGAGTTACGTGACATACATTATATGGATTCCAATTGAAATTTTGTTTTGGGGTGAACCGATCCACAAAAGTGGGTCGCGTCTGGCCGTTTCTCCAGAAAACGCACGGTTATAGCAAAAAAATAGGATTTTACAAAAAAATTACTATTTTTAGTAATTCCAATTTTATTGTGTTTCCTTTTATTTATTTATAGAGTTTTAATTTATTTAGGAGTTTCTATTTTGTTGAGCAATGAGTTCTAGGGCCATTTGGATGGAAACAAATGTGGTAAATGGAGGAAATTGAGACTAAATGAGATTTGAGGTGTGTTTCGATGAAAGTAAATGCATGTAAATGAAATAAAATGGAAGTAAATAAGCTTGTAAATAAATTCTATTTTTAAGAGAGGATTTGGAGGTATATGGAGTGAAATGCCTTTTTAGGTTTCCTTGGAGAGTCGCATGACTAAGCAAAGATGCCACTAATCACTTATCCACCCAGTACACGTGGCATACTAATGATACTCCAAAACAATTCAATTATTGGCTACAGTCACTAAAATCACACTAATAGAATTATCCAAACGGTTCAAAGGCTGGCCATCTAAATGGATGATTAAAAAACATTGACAAGTTACTTATTTGTGATCCTTGTGTTTGTGGCCGACTCGACGCTCAAATTCCTTCATTTTTAGATAAATGGCTTGTTTGGTAAAACTTAATTCCAGTGCTTATCACTGAAAGGAGTTATTTTAAGTGATTTTTCCTAACTCAGCTCGTTTGGTAAATTCAGAATTTTAAGGTAACTGATTTTGAATTAAAACTTTTTTTAAATGACAAATTTACCCTCATCAAAATTACTTCCTATCCAAGCTTTCGAATCGCCTACTTTGGTAGATGTCTTGACGTGGCAAAGTTCTTTGGATCTCATTATAACGTATGTGTTCTATCCACACCGTCCATCCATTTTTCCAGCCCATTTTAAAGCATGAGTCAAAAAACGAGGCAGCCTAGAGTTCAAGTGGACCACACCACAGAAAGCTGTGGAGGCAGTGACACCCAGCGTTAAAACCTTCCTAGGGCCCACCATGATGTTTATTTGCCATCAAATCTGTTCATAAGGACACACAGACATGGATGAAGGGAAAAAACAAATATCAGCTTGATCCAAAACTTCTGGGCCCCAAAAGTTTTCAATTGTAAGCATTCAATGCTCATTGTATTAGGTAGTGTGGCCCATTTGAGCTTTGATCTGCCTTACTTTCTGGATCATGACTTTTAATCCGAAAAAATGGATGAACGGTGTGGATCTAACACATACATCATGGCGGGCCTACAAAACTTTAGCACGTCAACAGGTTACCCTTCTCTGGTGTCGTAATCTATGCTGGGAAATCCATTATCGGGTTACATGCCGGTGGGTGCTCTCCTAACCGTAGGGTCCACATTGATTTATATCTTGTATATCCAAACCGTCCATCAGTTTCTCCGGATCATTCTATGGATATAGTGTAAAAAATGAATTAAATCCAAATCTCAGGTGGACCACACCACAGGAAAACAATGGTGATTGAACGTGCGCCTGCCATTAAAAACTTCATACAACCCACTGTAATGTTTATTTTCCAACCTGTTGATTGGTTGGATCACATAGACAAATATCATCTTGATCCAAAACTTTTGCAGCCCTAGGAAGTTTTTCATGATGGGCATTCAATTATCATATTTTCTTATAGTGTGGTCGCCTGAGTTTTGGATCAGCCTCATTTTTGGGATCATGCCCTAAAATAATATGGCATGATAGTGGGAACGCTTGAATTTCACACATACCAAGTTGGCCACGTCAAATTTTATTTTTATTTATTTTTGGATAGCCTAATTGTGCAAATGCTGGCGGGATTATTGCATCAAGAGGTGGATTGCATACACACGGACTATGGGCCCATCATGATGTATGTGTTTTATCCACACCGTCCATTCATATTTTTCATATTATTTAGGGCATGAACCTAAAAAGAGGCCGATCCAAATCTCAGGTGGACCACAATATTGGAAAAGTGGTTATTGAACACTCACCATTAAAAACTTCATAGGGCCCACTGTAATGTTTATTTACCATCCAACCTGTTGAGTAGGTCACACAGAAATAGATGGATGGAAAACACACATATCAGCTTGATCCAAAACTTTCATGACCTCCAATAAAATTTTAAATTCAATTACAACTGTTTCATGAGGTGTGGCTCACATGAGACTTGGGTCTGCCTCAGTTTTGGGCTCATACCCTAAAATGAGCTGGCAAAATGGTGTGATGTGTGGATTTCACACATACATCAAGGTGGGCCAGTTCGTTTTTAGATAAATTATCTTATATGTATCAGCTTGGGCCCATTTGGTGGATATTTGGGATGGGATTGACATGCCTTTTAGGCCCATGTGATGAGCTTTGGTGAAAATGTAAAAGCCCAAATAATTCTGAGCGGAGCTCGGGCTATCCTTGTCTCAAGCTAAACACACACATAGAGAGAGAGAGAGAGAGAGAGAGAGGTACTCTAGGGCTCCAACTATAGTGCACATTGTATAGGCGGGCTTATTGGTACTGTCAGCATGGGCTACACCATGGATGGACCATGCAAGGGAAAAAATAAAAAAGAGAGATGAGCCTATCCTGCCTTCATACGTGAGATGTTGTATTTCTCCTATTAGCTATCCAATCTATGAAAACCGTTCAAAGGTTTATGATTATTCTAAAGAAAAGAATATAGTCCATGGTCCATCAATCATAAGAATATGTTTGAGAGATGTATGTGGACTGGCATTTGTGTGCTAAATGTTATAGTATGATGATAACATGTTTTGTCCCATACTCTACAAAAGGTAAGAGCTGAGAGAATAGAGGCAAATATGATAAATTATCAATTTTCAGATGTTTGTACATAGTTTGTATTTACCAAGCAAGATCCTATGAAAAAAATGTTTATTTTTGGACATCAAAACTTTTTGAAACAAATTACCAAATAGATATTTCATTGCTCATAAATACTAAAATTCAACACTTTTAAGTTTCTAGTACTTACATTAATTTTCAGACCTCATTTTTCAATTTACCAACTGGTACCAAAGTGTATATTTTAATGGACCTATTACAATCATTCTGTTAAATATGACATATGTGCACTAATTTTGGTATTAAAGCTGATTTGGGATATTACATATGTTCCTGTGAATATATTGAAAAATTCTAATGCATTCAAATTCCCCCTTTTTACTTACATCCATTATTTCTTTTCTTTTTTTTTTTTTTTTTTTTAAATTTCAAATGCAATTCAATTACTCCCATGCCTCCCACGTCCTCTCAGCATCACGAAGTCTGGTGGACCACATTCACTCTCATGTGATACCTCATTTTAGGCCTAAAGGTAAAAAAAATGCTAATCAGTGATTAAGGTGGCCCGCACCAAGAGAAACAGTTGCTAGGGGAATGCCTATCCTTGATTTGCAAGGGCCCTACTGCACCGTGTATGTGGATTTCGAACTATTCAGTTTTTTTTTCATCTGCCCACTTTGCATAGTGTGTAGGAGGCCCCTACAAAATCAAGGGTAAGCGTTCCTTGGTTCGGTGTCCCATCATCCATGTCATGTGTATAAATAAGTACTGGATCATATTAATCTATTCGGTGCCTAACATGAAGTGACCTATCTAATGGTAGGAGTGATTGTCATCAACACATCAATGTGGGGGCCACCCGGATGAACGTGGATTACCCGAGACCTTGGAAGTTATTACAGATGGAAGCTAGGTGGGGACAACCTTATGTAATAACACCCACACCTTTGGGACAGTGGTAGACTGAGTGAAGATAACCTCATCTCAACATTGAGGTCAAGGTATCGAATCCCAACGTGGGGTCGATATTATTGGAAGGTAGGCGTATGAACTAACCCAATTAAAAAAAAAACCTAAAAATGTTTGTGAGAAATCCACCCCTCCCTCCGTTTAACCGGTTCATGTTAGGACATGAGCCCAAGGAGGCAAATCCAAAACTCTAGTGGGCCATAAGACATGAAACTGTAGGGGATTGAACGCCCACCAATGAAAAATTGGTGGGGCCATAGAAGTTTTGGATCAGGCTAATACTTTTGCGATTTCAGTTCATCCTAGTAGGAATGACCTTATGAACAGTTTGGACGGAGTGTAAACATCATGGTGGACCTAGGACGGTTTAAGCAGTAGGCATTCCCTTCTCTACTTTTTTCTTGTCACGTGGCCCACTTAACTAAACATCATGGTGGACCTAGGGAGGTTTAACTAACTTGCCTACCCACTTATTCATACAATGGGACCCAATTGAGTTTTGGATGATCTAAAGATGAAAGGGTATAAAACACATACATCATGACGTGGCTAACGGAAGTATCCATTCTCCGTAGGACGCGGATATTGCCTCGCAAAGCCTTTCGGGAATTTTCTTGGACGGAAAGCTAGTCTTTCGAAGGAACTTACTAAGCTAGGTGGAGCTTGCTGTGATGTTTGTGAGAAATACAACCTATGCATCCGTTTTTTCAGATCATGTTGGGAAATGGACCCAAAATTAAGGTAGAATCAAATCACCAGTGGACTACACCATGGGAAAACAGTGGTGATTGACCGCCCACCATTAGGCCCACTTATTTTCCATCCAACCTGTTGATTAGGTCACACGAAGGGAAAACCAAACATCAGCTTATCCAAAGTTATTATTATAGTCCCAAAGAAGATTTTAATGGTGGGCGTTCAATCATTATTGTTTCCTGTGGTGTGGTCCACTTGAGATATGGACCTACCTCAGTTTTAGAGCTGAAAAAATGGGTGGATGGCTTGGATAAAAACCATACATAATAGTGGGGCTCACAGATGACCGTAAGTATGCAATCCACATTTCAGCGTTTTGCTCGCGAGACGGTTTAAGCGGAGTATTTGTCGATCGCTGATTGCGTACTAACTCAGTACGCTGTAGCGTAAGGCGTTATGACTGACTCAGTACGCTACAGCGTATGTAGTAAACCAATGGGGTCAACAGTTTTCTATGTGTATTATCCACGCCGTCCATCCATTTTATCAGCTTATTTTAGTTCATGAGCTCAAACTTGAAACATGTTCAAATTTAAAGTGGACCACACCACAGGAAACACAATGGTAATGACATACACCGTTGAAATCTTCCTAGGCCCAACAGTGATAATTGTCATCAAACCTGTACACAAGGTTACACAATCATCATGGATGAAAGTTAAAAACAAACATCAGCTTGTATGTGTCCCCCAGGCAGTTTTTCCGTTGGATGATCCTGAATTTCAGATCAGACGATCATCATAGTGTGGCAGATCTTTTAAACGACACGTTAGCAGGGAAGAATGGTTGTATCGTAACTTATCATACAGTATTCCTCAAACGCCAAAGCTCAAATCCCACAAACGACTGGAGTTGAACCGGAATCGTGTGCAACATCGACGTTCTGTCGGGCCCATCATATTGTATTTGTAAATCCACTCCGTTCATTAGATGATAAAATTTATTTAAACTGTATATAAAAAATATCAGCCAGATAGAAGACTCTGATGAGCCACACTTATGAGAAAGATCTAATGTAATGTGGTGTGGTCCACCTGAGTTTTATAACAGGCTTATTTTTTCTATATTCACTTCATATTGGTGAGTTATACCTGATTGACGGGTTTGATGAAAGACAAACACCATGATGGCCGGAGACACAAACCTATGGTTAGAATCCCATCCCCATCGTTCCCTGTTGTGTGGCCGTTGTGAATGTTGAATCTGGCTGATATTTCTCCCCGCGAGACAGACTCTAGAATCCAACCGGATGGACGGAGTGGATTTAACATATACAGCATGGTGGGCCGCACAGAGATTGCGTATTTTACGCGCGGAGTAAAACAGGAGTTGTAGCGGATAAGCGTTTCTCCTAATTTATCGAGATTTGCATCAATCCCGCTTCCTCTCCTTTCTTTTATATATATATATATATCTCGCTCTCCTTTCTGTTATATCTCTGCCCTATTTTTGATTTCCCTGTGGTAAACATCTTAGGAGGTAAAATGATGGTGTATCTAACAAGAGGCGCAGTGGCTATGATAATGGAGGGAGAGCGTAAGGAAAAAGAAGATATAAAGCCCGTTCTTCAGGTGTTTTCCGTGATAACTACAAACTACGTTCGTTCCAACACCGTACGATATCGGTTGACTCTCTCGGACGGATCGCAGCTGCAGGATGCGACGATTCCGACTCATATGTATGGAATCGTTGAATCGGGTCGACTCAGCAGGGGCTCCATCATTCGATTGACCGAGTTCGCCTTCACTATCATTCAGAAATGCAAGTCAGTTCTCCAACCTTTTTTTTCAAGCTTCGATTGTTTTTGCTGAGATGTTATACACGTATGATTCTTGATACGCAGCTACGTAGAAATTGTACCCACGTTGTAACATATTAACTTATCTAAACCCATTGAGTGGATTGGATGCGTGGTGTGGGCCCACCATCATGTATGCCTTTTATATCGCTGCCGTCCATCTGTTTTTCTGGTAAAAAAAAAAAAAGCAGATCCATTGATCAAGTAAACCACACCAAAGGAAACGGAGGGTATAGCGACACCCAACTCTGAAACAGTCCCAGGGCCCACCTTAATGTTTATTAGCAGAATCCAGATCCTCTGCTCGGTTTTAAAATAGAAATCTTGCTTGGGTTAACCTCACTAGTCCATGTCACTACTGCTGCTGCTGTTCGACCAATGAGGTCAGTGCCAAATACGTTCCTGTTAAAAAGGAGCAGATCCTCTGGGGCGCGGATTTCCTGCGAAAGCCTTGCGCAAGAAGTTCCTGCGCTGAGAACCAAGGTGGGGCTCACAGTGATGTTTTTGATGAATCCACCCCGTCCATCTATTTTGGGAGAACATTTTAGGACATGAGAACAAAAATGAACCGGATCCAAGACTCAAGTGGGCCTCACTAAAGGAAAAGGTGGGTAGGTAAATTACTACCGTTGAAACCTCCCTGGGGTCTACAGTGATGTTTATATGACATCCATACCGTTCATAACGTTACTACTGCTGGGATGAACTGGAAACAGAAATATTATCTGATTTGAAACTCGTGTGGCTCCACAAATATTTCAACTGTGGACGTTTAATTCTCACGTTTTAGGCCCACTTAAGTCTTGGATCCGGTTTATTTTTGTTTTCATGTCCTAAAATAAGCTCCCAAAACGGATGGACGGGGTGGATTCATCAAAAACATCACTGTGGGCCCCACCTTGGTTCCCAGTGCAGGAACTTCCTGCGCAAGGCTTTCGCAGGAAATCCGCGCCCGAGGATCTGGTTCCCATCCAATCCATCCTTTTAGATGAAAGGAAAAACACTAGTATCAGCTTGATCAGAAAATATATATCACTCTATTTTAATTATCCAATTGATGGCTACAAAATATAAGATTAACCATAAAACAGTGAGCGGTCCGAATTCAATGGAAAGATAGATAGTTAATGGTTAATATAATTTTTTAAGAAATTTGGACTGTTTTCATTGTCACAGCTATGCCATCTGTACGGGTTGAAGAGTCACCACCAATTTTCTACAGTACAAAACTAACACAGTAACCTAGCCCATGTATTACTAGGTCTGTCAATGGCCGGCTGCTTTTGGGCTCATGGGTTTGGACATGCCTTTTAGGCCCACATAGGATAGATATGGGCCCAGCTCGTTGAAAACCCTTGATTTGTGGTGTGGAATGTGGACTATTTGAGACTCCTCTTTTCAATAGTCTATATTGGGATATTTATACCGATGATCAGAATCATCTTATAATTGTAAGCTTTTTTTTACAGTGGCCTGTTTATGATAGGAGGTTTTTTTTTTTTTTTTTTTTTTTTTTACAGATATGGGCCATCTGGACACACCATGTTGATGCTGGTTATCCCCAGTCTGCCTGTTTCCCTTGGTGTGGCCTACCTGAATGATGGATCAGGCTATTTGTGTCTTGCCCTAAAATTGGGGGCCCACAAAAGGATGGGTTGGATTTCCTGCACACATCACTGTGGTGCCCACTAAGGCGCAAGATGTCTCTTGTTCATAGGGCGCCGGCGTGTCCCACTGTGATGTACGTGCTTTACATCCACTCCGTTCATCCTTTTTGACAGCTCGTTTTAGGAAATGGCCCCAAAAATGAATCAGACCAAAATTTCAAGTGGACCATACCACAACAAACAGTTGTGATTGACCATTAAAAGCTACTTGTGGGCTACAAAAGTTTTGGATCAAGCTGATACTTGTGTGGTCCTTTCATCCAGGTCTTTGTTACCTTATCAACAGGTTGGATGGCAAATAAACATTCTATTGCCCCCAATAAGTTATTAATGGTGGGTATTCAATCACCATTGCTTCCTACGGTGTGGTCCATCTGAGATTTGGATTGCTCATTTTTGGGATCATTCCCTAAAATGAGTAGCCTATGTAGCTGTACGATGGGCCCGTTTTCTGTAGTATAGGTGTGCCAAGAAAAAGCAAGATCTTTCTTTCAGTTGAGCATATCATATATGAAATGCCTATTTTTTTTTCTTTGGTTTGCAACCTTCTCATCTCATTCACTGCAATCAGGCTCATTGCTGTGATCAACCTGGAAATAATCGCGGAGAAGTATGATATTATTCCTACGCCAGGGAATTCTCCATTTTTCAGCTATTCGCATGCCGACAGCCCGTTTCTACCACGACAGATTGTAAATCACAGATATTATCCTCAGTCACATGATCGTTCACAGGTTATGATCGATGCAGATGCAGCCAATGTTGCCACTGGGCCGAAGACTCATGTTGATAATGCCCCAAATGAGCCCATTGATTTGAATGGAAGTGGGAGTGCTCCTGTGGGCCCATCCCATTCTGATCAACCAGGGAAGGCTGGTGGGCCGTCAGCCAGCGATCTGACTGCGGGACTCATTCGTCTGAGTAGTGGAGTTGTGCCTTTGGTTACGAATGGAAGCAGGCCCGAAATGCCTATTCTTCAGATCATAGACCTGTTCGACTCGCTTTACAAGAACAAACGACTGTTCATTTCGGATGGATCTCATATGCAGATTGCATTAGTCGATCCACATGCGCGAGTTTTCATGAAGTCTCCAGGGAAGTTGCAGAATGGAACGATCATTCGTTTGCTCAGTTACGACTTCACTACAATGGCCAAACAGAGGTAAGTTTAGGAGATTCTGTACATCTTTCGAATATGAGGATGTCCAAGCATTGAATCAATGGCCCCAGTCCAATAGAAGCTCTGGTTCAAGAATCAGGTCCCTCAACTCACTACACTCAGATTTGGTTCGTTGGTGTTTCAGGGGACCGATTCTTGGATGAGGCCATCTAACACAATGGGTGGGGCCACCTGATGATCAGCTTGGATACCTGCGCCATGTGTGGCCATATTTTGACGTTGCGATTGATAATTGCGATCGCTCCTATCACATTTAGGAATATAACTATGAACTTTTCGCCCTTGATTTTTAAACTAGATTTGGTTCTTTATCCGAATGCAATATGACGATCGCACTGAAAGTTGATATGCTGAATAATAGATACTGGCCCATTTAACTGAGTTCATGATCCTGATTTTCATATAAAGATGTGTTCATCTAGATGATGATTGTCTTGGTGGGCCATACAAAATCTCCAGATTCCTGCCTCATGATTATCAATTTCCACTCCTTTTCATTTTCTCTCATCAGGACGATCCTCTTGAGCAAGTTTGAGGTGTTGGCCTACAATTACGACATCATTGGAGAACCTAAGCTGTATTCTGAAGCAGCCGACGATGGTTATACTACCGCATATGGAAGTGGTTCGTTAGGCCCACGCCCATCTTCACTAACAGCAAATGCTCCATTCCAACTACACGGAATTCCAACGACAGAAAATCTTCCAAGCCGCTCTGCTGAATGCAAGTTTTCAAAACCTGACCTACCACAGCAGAATCAGAGCTGCAAGGAGTCTTTCACAGAAGTGTTTATGAACCCAGATCTCCCAGCCTGGTTTCCGCCTCCACCTCCACAGCATGATAGCAGGTGGAGGGTAGTTGAAGCTAATGTCTTGAAAGATCGGCTATTTCACCTTGATTTAGAAATGAAACGTGAGATGGACAACCATCAAGCTGAGGTGGCCCGTCTTAAGGCCAACATGCATTGGCAACATGAGGATTACCAGAACCAGGTATTCGTCTATTTCTATTCTTATATCTGGTGATTTTCTAATGTCATTTTTACAGAAGAGGCCTGATGTGATAGATCCAGTTTAGATCCATTTCTTGACCAATCCATATGATGGGGCCCACGCTACTGGGCCAACAAATTACCTGAACCGTGCATAGAGCATTCCCTCTAATGAGTTACTGAATTTGCATAGTCACGTCTAACTGTAGGGCCCAGCAAGTAGACAGTTCAGATCCTTTCTATTTCATTCCTCAAAATTTTCTCATTCCAATGTTCTACTGTATTGATCACCACATATCCTTTTCTGCATTTGGAAGTAGGTTTCTTAAGCTTAACCTACAATCGTGTGTGGGGCCCACTGGCGACATGTGCTTATACTATCCATCCATCCATCATATGCACACAGATCTCCAAGTTATATCTAGCTAGCGCATGTGAGGGACAGATGTGATGGCATGCACACATCATGGCGGTGGGCCCCACACATGTCATTGTAGATTAAGTTTGACCTGCAAAGCTTTGTAGTGGATCCATACTACGACGTGTTTGGATGCACCATGTAATTGAATTGCGACTCTTACTTTATAAATGATTATAACATGGGTGTTCTTCACTTGTTATGATACTGATATCTACTTTTGGCTTGCAGATTAATACGTTGGGGAAGGAACTCGAGGCGGCGAAGAAGAAGGCTGATGCAGTCCCCAAAGCCAGAGTAGCGGCAGTACCTTACAGTTGTTATAACCTTTTTTGAATTAGAAGTCTTTTAATTTGAGTTTGGAGTTTGAACAGGAAGAAGGTCCCAATCTTGAAACCTCACATTTCGTATAGCTATTATTTGAATTAGAAAAGTATTTTAATTTGAGTTTGAGCGTAAATAAGCTTCTCTTGGAGAAAGTATAGGAGTATGTTTATGAAATTGGAGACTATAAGAATTCAAGTAGAGATTTTTTTTATTCTGTGCAGGAACAATGATCTCGGTGTTTGGCTTGTTGATTCAAAATGCTCATAACATTTCCCACCCTCACCTTCTCCCTAGGGCGGCAATGGGCCTTGCTGGGCCCACTAAACTTTGCCCGAAGGCAGGTCCCAAGATTGAAATTTAGGCCTGGTGTCCAGTCACCAGCTGGCCTTCATTGTATGGCAAGAGTGAACAGTAAGGACACTCTCTGCGCTCCTAGGGTAGTATAGTGGAAGCCGCTAGACAGTAGCGATGCAACTTTTAACTAGGCTAGTATGTTAAGATCGGATAAATTAAAAAGATAAATTTAAAAACAAATTGATGAGTTTCTCATATAGAAAAATTTAGACCCCAAACTGTTGGCTTCTTGATCTTTTTCTCACAGTTGATTCTGCTATCTTGTAGTTATGAAAATCTTCATAGACCATTAATTGGATTTGAGATTAAGCTGAGGAACATCAGAATTTCTTTATTGAAGACAACCAGGCCATGATTCGGAATCCCGTCAAACCAATCATAGGTACTCAACATCCTGGCCCAAGCCATGATTCGGGATCTAGATGTCAAATCAATCATGGCTACTCAATATCTCCCCAAGGTGCTAGATGGTCCAGATAATAGCACCTCGTAAATTTTGCCGAAGGGCAGGGCCCAAGATTGAAATTTAGGCCAGGTGTCCATTCATCAGGTGGGCCTCCATTGTATGACAAGAGTGAACCAATTAAGGACACTTCATGTGGTCCTAAGATAAGTAGCGGAAGCTACTATGGGTAGTAGCAATGTAATCTAGAACTAGGCTAAGTTATGCTAAGGGCCTGTTTGGTTGTAGAATCTTGGTTCTATAGAAAATTCAAATTCCAATGTTGGAATCCAAAATTGTATAAACTGAATTGAAAATCCAAATTCCATTTGGAATTTGCTGTTTGGTTGAAAACTGTGTAATCCAACTGTTGCTTGTGGCATAGCCCACTTCGGCTCTAGATCAGTTTTAGTAGTCCCATAAGACAGATGGCTGGTTGGATGGCAAATAAACATTATAGTGTGCCCTAGGAAGCTTTTAATGGTGGACGTTCAATTAACAATGTTTATCTGCCTCATTTTTTGTCTAATGCCCTTTAATTAGAGGTGAGCACTAGCTGAGCTGAGTCGAGCTGAGCCTTGTTCGAGCTAGGCTTGCTCA
This sequence comes from Liriodendron chinense, assembly GCA_003013855.2. Classification (NCBI taxonomy): domain Eukaryota; kingdom Viridiplantae; phylum Streptophyta; class Magnoliopsida; order Magnoliales; family Magnoliaceae; genus Liriodendron; species Liriodendron chinense. The sequence continues at coordinate 1,906,868 of PVNU02000637.1, read as the reverse complement.
ATAACCACCCTAGCTCGTGTTCGGCTCAGCTTGGCCTTCAAGCTGGATTGAAATGTTCGAGCTAGCTCGATTGAGCTTTCAAGCGAGTTCGAGCCCAGTTCGAGCCTATTAGGCCCAGCCCAAAAGTCGGGAAGCCCATTAACACCCCCACTTACTTTTATAGCTAGAGAGTTTCATCTCTCATTCCTCTTTTCACTTTCAATGTCGGACTAAAGTTTTTTTTATTTTTTTATTATTATTTTTTTATTATAGTTTTTTACAAGTGAGTCAGCCGAGCCGAACTAAATCGAGCTTCAATCGAGTTGAACTTCGAGCTGGGCCGAATTGAGCTTGGGTTAGCTCGAGCTCGGCTTGAAAATCATTTCGAGCTTAGAAAAATGGCTTGGCTTGGTTCAAATCTAGCCTTCGAATCAAGCCGAATTGAGCTGGTTTGAGCCGAGTCGAGTGAGTTAACTGAGCTAGCTTGGCTCATGCTCAGCTTTACCCTTAATTAAGCTCTCAAAATGGATGGACTGCGTGGATATAAAACCCATACATCATAGATGGGCACCACTCTAGGGGTTACTATCGTCAATATTGAATGATGCTCACTTCCGCCTCTTTTTCCTTCTGTAGAAATGGTCCCCCACATTGTTTTTTAGCTGAAATTTGTTGCCAAACACATCAGTTAAAATTAGATTTCCTTGGAATCCAAATTTTAAGCTGAAAACATGTTTTCAGATGACAACCAAATCGGCCTTAAGAAAGATAAATTGGAAATTAGATTGATGTGCTTGGCTTAGGGCCTGAGCTCTTCTTTGTTCGCTCATTTTATAGCTTGTTGAGGCGGCAAAATCCTCTTTGAATTTCTTTGTTGATTTTAGATCCTCCGCGTCTTTGGGTTGCATTGGAAATGGAGGACTTCAATTAGATCTAGAGATCTTTGTGGCCCACCAATCAAATTTGAGATTAGGTCTGGGAATGTCAAAATTCCTCTATTGAAGACAACCAAGCCATGATCTAGGAACCTCAAAGGCTGATATATATGGACATCAAATTGATTATGGCTATTCAACATGTCTTTGAGCTATTGGATGATTTAGATCAAACCACTTCCTGCATTTAGCCATTCACCATGTGATGGTCTAGAATGCTTAGAGGAATTTGACCTTGTTACTTATTTGTTATGGGAGGCGGTCCTAATTGGATCTAGTTCTCCCATTCTCTTGATATCAATCGAAACCAACCACAATTAGGATCATTAGGTGGGAGACTTGGGTCATTTCTCTGCTTCTTTCTATCTCGATGGTGTTGGATGGACCGAATCGTTCAAATACTGCTATGTTATCAGTGTTGGATGTACCAGATCTTTTTTATACTGATATGTTGATATGTTAGTGGATAGATCATATATTTTTTGAGTCCCTTTTCAAGATTGAACATGGTACATCACCAAGTTTTGTGGGCCCCACTGTGATGTATATGCTGTATCTGAGCCATCCATCAATTTGGCGAGATTAATTTAGGGCACGAGAGAAAAAACCACACAGAACCAAAGCTCAAGTAAACCACACCATAGAAAGCAAAATAAAGCAGTTGAAACCTTATGAACAGGTTGGATGGCAAATAAACATTGGGCACTCTTGTCCCTACTTTTTGTGGTGTGGTCCACTTGAGCTTTAGATCTGCCCTTTTTTGGGCACATGCTGTAAAATGTTCTCGCCAAATGAATGGACCGTTCAAATATAAGAGCACCATCGATCACGCAATCTGCATCCTTTTCAGAGCAGGACGCGGATGGGAGCGGATTGCCTACTACCCGAGCAAAGAGATATCTTTTTTCCTGGTATCTGTGTGATCCATCTGTTTTAAAAGACCAAAATAAAACATGATTTTAAAAATCAAGAACATCCAAAACTCATGTGTCTAAAATCAAGCATACCTGAGTGGTAATAATTCTATTAGCAGTTTGGGTGGCCTACCTGAGTTTTGTATCTACCTGTTAGAATCACGGACCCGGGCTCAGCCCGGAACTCACCCCTGATGGTGTGGCCCTATCTACGCCATCTATCCGTTTTTCAAGACCATTTTAGGGCATTATCCAAAAAAGGAAGTAGATCCGATTACCAGGAGGACCTTACGGTAGGAAACGGTAGTGATTGACCATTAATCAATAGATTAGATTGCAAATAAACACTACATAAACATTAAGGTGTGCCCTAAGAAGTTTCTAACAATAGTGCTCAATCACTACTGTTTGCTATGGTATGGTCTACCTGATAATTGGATCTACTTCATTTTTGGGATAATACCCTAAATTGATCCGGAAAAACGGATGGATGGCATCAAGGTGGGCTAGCTCCACGGTAACGGCCGCACCGTCTTGTGTGAGCCTCGCAGACGTGAATTCTAGGGCTCTAATTCCATATAACCATCGGATTCCGGTCAGATCTAGGTCTGAATCCACCCCATTACAAATCCAAAAAAATATATGATATAAAATATATAATATAATATATTTAATTTAGTAGAAAAATGATGCAAATCCCACTATTTACTATGGTATGGTGGACATGGCCTACAATGGCTAGTGGTCGGTGCTCTATAGGCCCCACCATGATGTATGTGTTTCATCCGTGTTGTCCACTCGTTTTTCTATATTATTTTATTATATGAGCCCAAAAATAAGTTTTATCCAAATCTCAAGTGGACCACATTATGGGAAACATCGTTGATTGACCACTCACCATTAAAAACTTCTTGGAGGCCACAGAAGTTTTGGATCAAGCTGATATTTGTTTTGTCCCTTCATCCAGATCTTTATGACCTAATCAATAGTTTAGATGTCAAATAAAAATGATAGTGGGCCTAGGAGGATTTTAACAGTGTACATTCAATCACTACTGTTTTACTCATGGTGCCGTCCAACTTGGATTTAGGTCTACCTCAGTTTTTTGAGAAAGCACTCGAATGATTTGGAATAATGGACGGACCGAGTGGATAAAACACATACTTTTCAAAGGAACTTTTTGCAATGAAAGCTAGGTGTAGCCCACCCTGATGTTGCAAGAAATCCAAAACTATTGTGATCTCCTATAAGTTTTTAATAGTGGATGTCCAGTCACCACTGTTTCCTGTGATGTGGTCCACCTGATATATGTATGTACCTCAGTTTTTTCGCATGCTGCGAACTAACTCAGAATGCTTCTCAGTAAAACGTCCACACTATTGTATGTGTCTTATCCACTGCCGTCCAGCTATTTTACGAGTTTATTTTAGGGCATGAGCCCAAAATTGAAACATATCCAAAGCTCAAGCAGACCACACCACAGAAAACAATGAGATAATGACAAATACAGTTGAAACCTTCCCAAGGCCCACAGTGATATTATTTGTCATCCAACCTGTTTACATCAGCTTGACCCAAAACTTCTGTGAATTTTCAAAACTTTTCCTTTATTGTGGTCCACTTAAGCTTTGGATATGCGTTTAATGCTTCGATTGTGCCCTAAAACGAGTGATAAAACAGATGGACGGCGTAGATAAAACGCATACATCACGGTGGGCGTCACAGTGTATACTTACAACTGAGTTATTGATCAGTACGCAATCCGCGTCGAAAATATAAGATAAAGTTCAGTTTTCTTTTCTGCCATTTTCTTGTATTTATAGAAATCCATAAAATGTTTTTCCTCACTATCTTGATATCCTGGTATGAAAATCAGGCTGATCCCTTCATTAGGTGGGCCAGACCAATAGACTAAGTCGGAGTTGTTGTGTCTGGCTATATAAGTGGACGATCCTGAATTTCACACCTTTTATACGGAGAGGATATTCTACATATCTGACAGGTTGGCAGAGAATAAGGGATGTATCGTAACTTATCATACAACCGCAGCACCTGAAATTTCTCTGCAGGAATCCTCAAAACGCCAATGTAAAATTTCTCCTACAAACTTTAATTTCATACGGTGTGGCCCACTTTAGTTTTATACAAGGCTGATTTTTGTATATTCACTTAATCCTGGTGATTTATACCTGATTGACGGGTTTGATGAAAGCTAAACAGCATGATAGCCCGAGACACAAACCTATGGTTGGCATTCCATCCCCATCGTTCCCTGTGGGGTGGTCCATGTGAGGTATTGGCTCTGGGCGAGATTTCTCCACACGACACAGACCCGAGGATCGAATCGGATGTACGGAGAAGATTTCACATGTACAGCATGGTGGGCCCCACAGAGCTTGCGTATTTTACGCGCTGAGTAAAATAGGGGTTGCAGAGGATAATCGGTTCTCCTAATTTATCGAGATTTGCATCAATCCCCGCAAACTCCCATCTCTCTCTCTCTCTCTCATATACATATCTGCCCTTTTTTTTTTTAATTATTTTTTTCTTTTAACTGTGGTAAGCTAGTCTTTTGTAGAAGAAGAGGAGCTAAAATGATGGCGAATCTAACAAGAGGCGCTGTGGCTATGATAATGGACGGAGCGCGTAAGGAAGACGACGATATAAAGCCTATTCTTCAGGTGTTTCGTCCCGTGATGCGTACATTCTACCATCGGTCCAACACCGCACGATATCGGTTGACGCTCTCGGACGGATCGCAGCTGCAGGAGGCAACGATTCCGACTCGGTTGAATGGAATGGTTGACTCAGGTCGACTCCGTAAGGGCTCCATCGTTCAATTGACCGAGTTCGCCTCCACTATCATTCAGAATCTCAAGTCAGTTCTCCAAACCTTTATCTTGCTTCTCTCGTTTTTGTTATTTGAGATATTGATGCTTGATACGCAGCCACGTAGTAATTATACACGCGGCACCATATTAACTCATTGAGCGGATTGGGTGGTGACGCCAACACCACCCGATGCTGGCCCACCATCATATATGTGTTTTATATCGCTGCCGTCCATCCGTTTTGTTGGCTCATTTTAGTGTGTGAGTAAAAAGAAAAGAAAAAAAAAAGAATTAGATCGGTAGATCAAGTGAACCACACCACAGGATAATGACATCCACGGCTGAAATGCTTATGGTCCACCCTTTTCCTTCCACACATAAAGCAAGATATTTCTTTCTGTGGATCATCTATTTTTTCTTTGGTTTGCAATTTTCTCATCTCATTCACTCGAATCAGGCTCATTGCTGTGATCGACCTTGAAATAATATTGGAGAAGTGTGATATTATTCCTGTCGTGCCTCGAGACAATAATGCCAATTTCACTACCGTCATCGCCACAGAATATGAAAGAGTTCCTGCACAATCACCTCCTGCTAATTCGCAAGCAATGGCGTCAAGGAATCTGCAATCTTTCAGCTGTTCGCTCTCCGACGACGGTCTGTTTCCACGACAGAGTGTAATTCGCAGATATGCAGCCGATGTTGCTACTGGGCCGAAGCCGAAGCCTCGTGCTGATAATATTGCGAATGAGTCCATTGATCTGAATGGAAGTGGGAGTGCTCCTGTGGGCCCGTCCCGCTCTGATCAACCAGGGAAGGTTGGTGGGCGATCAGCCAACAATATGATCTCGAGACTACTTCGCCTGAGTCATGGAGTTGTGCCTTTGCTTACGAAAATGAGGCCCGAATCGGTTATTCTTCAGCTCATAGGCCCGTTTGACTGGGTTTACAAGAACAATCTTCAGGTCAGTGACCCGTTTGACTGGGTTCGCAACAACCGACTGTTCATTTCGGATGGATCTTATATGCGGCTTGCGGTAATCTCTCCAAATTCAAATCATTTCGATAAGTTTGAGCCATTGCAGAACGGAACGATCATTCGTTTGCCCGGTTATGACTTCACTATAATTGCCAATCAGTGGTAAGTTCAGGAGATTCTGTACATTCTTTTTTCGAATATGGGGATGCCCAAACAGTTCAAAACCAGTTTTAGGAAAATCAAGATTGAATTGAAGATTGTTAGGAATCTCCTTCCGTGTTAAACATTCAAATTTTGAAAAAAAAAAAAAAAAATTAGCAACCCAATTACAGGCTGGGCGCATACCCAAGCCATGCATCAGATGGGCCCCAGTCCATAGATGATCTGGTTCAAGAATCAGGTCCCTCAACTCAATACAATGAGATTGGACTGTTGGCGTTTCATGGGACTGATTCTTGGATGAGGCCATCTAACACAATGGGTCCACCTGATGGTCAGCTGGGATGCCTGCCATGTGTGACCACATTTTGACGTGCAATCGATGACTGTGATCGCTCCTATCACATTTACGAATATAACTATGAACTGTTCACCCTTGATTTTTAAACTAGATTCGATTCTTCATCCGAATGCAATATGATGATCGCACTGAAAGTTGATCTTCTAAATAAGAGATACTGCGCGTAGGCCCATTTAACTGAGTTTGTGATCCTGATCTTCATATAAAGATTTCCATCCAGATGATGATTGTCTGGGTGGGCCAAACAAAATCTCCAGATTCCTTCCTCATGCTTATCAATTTCCACTCCTTTCATTTGCTCTGATCAGGTTGATTCTCTTGAACAACTTCGAGATCGTGGACAACGATTGCGACATCATTGGAGAACCTAAGCTGTTTTCAGGAGGAGCTGACGGTGGTTCAACTACCGCAAATGGAAGTAGTCCGTTAGGCCCACTCCCATCTTCACTAACAGCAAATGTTCAGGAATATATTGATGCTATTTCCGGGAATGATCATTACCAACTGCAAGATCAGGACCCTCCTCCGTTCCGACTACACCGAATTCCAACAACAGAAAATCTTCCGAGCCACTCTTCTGAATGCAAGTGTTCAAAACATTTCCGACATTAAGCCGAAGTGGCTCATCTTAAGGCCGACATTGAGGATTACCAGAACCGGGTATTCGTCTGTTTCTACTGTTGTGTTTGGTGATTTTCTAATGGCATTTTACAGTAGAGGCCTTGTCTGATGATCCAGTTGAGGTCCATTTCTTGACCAATCCATGATGGGGCCCACGCAACTGGGCTGACTGATTACCTAAACGGTGCATAGAGTAATTCCACTAATGAGTTCCTGAATTTGTGTAGTCACCTTTATCTATAAGGCCCAGTAGACAGACAGTTCAGATCATCTTTATTTCATTCCACAAAATTTCCTCATTCCATTAATGTTCTATTGTATTGATCACCACAACCTTTTCTTTGATCTTAGGTTAAGCTTAACCTACAATCCTGATGTGTGGGGCTGACTGGTGACGTGTGTTTGATCCTATCCATCCATCATGCGCACACTCTCAAGTTATCTCTAGCCCCTAAAAATCAGGGGGTATGGCCCAACTGAGTTTTTGAATGGCCAGAACTTTTGGGTTGTCCATTCATCACGGCAGTGTTCCCCACACATGGAATTGTAGATTAAGTTTCAACCTATAAAGTCTTGTAGTGGATCCAGCATACAGCCTGTTTGGATGCACCATGTAACTTACAGTACTTGTTCTGATACTGATCTCTACCTTTGGCTTATAGATTAATACCTTGGGGAAGGAACTCGAGGCGGTCAGAATCGGGAAACCTAACATGGTTTATAGCGGTTATATTATTTGAATTTGAGTTTGAGTTTGAATTTGAACCATCTGAGTTTAAATAAGCTTCTGTTGGAGACAGTATAGTAGTTTGTTTATGAAATTAGAGACTCTAGAAGAATTCAAGTAGAGATGATTATATTATTCTGTGCAGAAACAATGATTTTGGTGTTTGGCTTGTTGATTGAAATCCTCATAACATTTCCCACACTCAAGTTGTTTCTAGGGCGGCAATGGGCCCTAAACTTGGCCCGAGGGCAGGGCGCAAGATTGAAATTTAGGTCTGTTACTGTCAAGGCTAAGCCAGCCCGTTTGCTCGGTCCAATTATCAGGTGGGCCTCCATTGTATAGAAAGAGTGAAAGCATATCCAAAACTCAAGTGGACCACACTACAGGACATAGTGGGGAGAATGATGTCCACCGTTGTAGCGTTCCTAGGTCCCACAGTGATGTTCATTTGTCATCCAACCCCCGGCCCAAGGCGGTAAGCATTCAATCCCCACTTGTGGTGTGGTCCACTTGAGCTTTGGATCTACCTCACAGCGTGAATAAAACACTCACATCATGGTGGGGCCCACAGAGCTTTGACACCAGCTAGCTGGCTGGTGTTGGGGATGTTAAAGAAACTCAATTAGATCTGTCATGTTTCAATTATCTGAACCTTTTATATGATAGAATTTGTTGTGGATGTTGGATGCCTAAGAAAATTCTTAGATGGAATCATTGGACACACTGCTGGCATAGTCCGATCATCAAGTGGGCCCCTATCATATGTCATGTTGTGATTATTCGAACCCTTGATATGATGGGACTCATTGTGGATGGAGGAGAAGCCTTGGAAAATTCTTAGATTGGACTGTTTTAAGGGAAATGATACAATAGACTATGAACTTTATATTTATTTATTTGGTTAGTAAACACACTCCACTGTTAGCAACACTGCAATGTTACGACACCCACTTGGGAATCGATACCAAGACCATGTTCTACTCTAATGGGTAATAGACCATTCAATTGTTTTGAAGGCCTCATTACTGTGCAATTATAGAGTCGCCTGACCAGTCGGTTAGTGGACAGCATGGTACAGTTTAAAGCCCAAACTCTCTGGACGTTTTTTGCTGTTTCGCTGGAGGCTTAGACCGATCGCTAGATAGGTCTGAGTTGAGGCAGTAAGGTTAGAGTTTTTTTTGGTGAAAACTCATAGTTCACGACCGGTCGTCCGACCAGTCTGCGGTCCGCGAGATTTGATTGTGTACTTGCGCGGTTTCACACTACAAGTTTCTAATTCCGGCTTTCCTCTTATATATATGTTTCCTAATCGTGTTAGACAACAGGCTAAGCAATACTTACGTGATCTAAACGAGATTAAGGTGATTGGGAGAGATGATTGAGAGTTTTGTATGCTTTGTTCATCTTTGAGATCTACTCGGATAGTTCTAGCTCTGTAATCATCTGAATTCATAGTGGAAGGTGTCGCTTTAGTGCCGTGGTTTTTTTTTCCGCAAGGGTTTTCCACATAAAATTTGTATGCTTTTGCATTGTGTCCTTGTGTGGCTGCATTGTGTACTTGTGTGACCGTTTGTGATTGTTTGATCTTCTTTGTTGCTTCCGCTGATCAGATTTTCAACAAGTGGTATCAAAGCTATCGTTGGAAGGTTGAAGAATAAGTTTTCTAAAACGATCTCATGGCTTCAAGTACGAAGTTCGACGTTGAGAAGTTCTCGGGCAAAAATAATTTTGAATTGTGGAAGGTGAAGATGCGTGCCGTCCTAACTCAACAAGGGGTTGTGAACGCCCTTGGAAAGCGACCTACCGAGATGAAAGATGATGAGTGGACGAAGATGGATGAGAAGGCAATGGCCTCGATCTAATTATGCCTTGTTGATGATGTCCTCTATAACGTCATGAAGGAGAAGACCGCTGTAGAGCCATAGACCAGGCTAGAGAACATCTATGCGAAGTCTTTAAAAAATTGCATGTATTTAATGATGCAACTCTTTACTTTGAAGATGGCGGAGGGGATAGATGTGGAGAACCACATTAGCACGTTCAACAAGCTGATTTGCAAGTTACTTGATTTTGGTGAGCAGATAAAGGACGAGTATTAAGCCTTGATCTTGTTGAACTCACTTTCTAGTTTATATGAGTCACTCAGGGACTCGTTGTGTGCGGGTAGGGACACTATTAGTGTTGAGACCGTTGTCTCAGCCTTTCAATCAAAGGCCATGAGACAAAAGCGGTGATACTAATTCCTCCTCCGAAGCACCCTTCATGAGAGGAAGGAATTTTGAGCAAGGTGAAGGATCGTCATATTCTCGATCCAAATCGAAGGGCAAGGGAAAATGCAAGTTGAAGTGTTGGGGATGTGGCCAAGTTGGGCACATGAAGAAGGACTGCAAGAGTCCTAAATATAAGGAGAAGTCAGGTGATTCTTCTAGAGAAGCTAATACCGCTGAAACTGAGGAAGGTGGTAGTGATGTGTGCAAGGTCTTGACGGTGTCAAAGGCTGGATCTCTTTGCGATGAGTGGATCATGGACTCCGGGGCTTCGTATCACATGTGCCCAGATAGGAGCGTCTTTACTTCTTACAGGGAGTATGAGGGAGCTGGCTCGGTATTTTTAGGCGATGACTACGCCTGCAAGGTTGTGGGGATTGGTAGTGTGCGCATCAAGATGTTTGATAGGATCGAATGGACCTTGACAGAAGTGAGGCACGTTCCTAGGTTGAGAAAGAATCTGATCTCCCTTGTGCACTCGAAGCATTGGGGTGCAAGTTCACCGGTTTTGATCAGTTCTGCAAAGTTTCAAAGGAGGCTCTTGTAATTATGAAGGGACAGAGGCATGGTAACATTTACAGGATGATTAGGAGCACTTCAGTAGGTGGAGCTGCAGCGATTGTAGCGGATTCCACCTCTGCACGTATGTTGCATGCACGCTTAGGCCACATGAGCGAGCGGGGTATGAATGTACTCTTTGAATGATATTTAATTCCTTCCTTTAAATCTGTAGACTTTAGTATATGTGAACATTGTATGTATGAGAAACAGTCTAGATTGTCATTTAAAGGGGGGAAACATGTATGGAAAAAGGTGCTTGATTATGTCCATTTCGATGTATGGGGGCCATCGCCCGTTATTTCTATTGGGGAGTCATCATGGTTCGTGTCTTTTATCGATGACTATAGCAAAAAGGCTTGGGTTTATTTTCTGAAAAATTAATTTGATGTCTTCATCACCTTCAAGTATTGGAAGGTGATGTTGGAGAATCAGTCAGGGCAGGAATTGAAAATTTTAAGAACAGATAATAGAGGTGAGTTCACTTTCAGGGAATTTAACACGTATTGTAAAGAGGAGGGAATCGTGAAGCACAACAAAGTACGCCACACGCCAGAGCAGAATGGTGTGGCAGAGCGGATGAATCGGACTCTCATTGAGAGAGCTCGATCCATAATTAGCAATACTGGGTTGGGCAAAGAGCTATGGCCTGAGGCCGTTAACACAGCTCATTACTTGATAAATTGGTCACCCTCTATGGCAATTGAATGTAAAATCCTTGAAGAAGTGTGGAGTTATCGTACACTAGACTACTCAAGTCTGCGGGTCTTTGGTTGTGAGGCTTACTCTCATGTACCATCAGTTGAGAGAGATAAGCTAGATCATAGGGTCAGAAAATGGATCTTTGTGGGCTATGGTGATGGCGTGAAGGGATATCGAATATATGACCTTGTCACACGAAAGATTACCTTGAGCCGTGATGTCAAGTTTGATGAGGGTTCTTTATTCCGTAAAGATTCTACAAAGGAACCAGAAACATCAGAACATGTTGATACTCATGAGAACAGAGATGAGACATGGGCCGATACTAAGGCGCAGACAGAGGTACAAGATCAGGTGGAGCAGCCACCTGTGCAAATAAATCTACCCAGGGATCGTAGGTTGCCGGCAAGGTACAGGGATGACTCGAACGTTGCATTCGCTCTCATTCTAGATGAGGAGGATCCGTCTAACTTTGAGGAAGCACTACAAGATGTAGATGCTAAGAAGTGGAAGACGACAATGCAAGATGAGATGGACTCCTTGTACAAGAATGAGACTTGTGAGCTTATGGAGCTTCCAGTGGGCCGAAAAGCGATAAGCCGTAAGTGAATTTTTCGGAAGAAACAAGATAGACAAGGCAAGGTTGGTAGCAAAAGGGTATGCTCAGCGTGAAGGCATAGACTTCAGTGAGATTTTTGCGCCAGTTGTGAAGCAAGTATCTATGAGGTTCGTGTTGGCGCTGGTTACCCAATACGACTTCGAGCTAGAATAGATGGATGTGAAGACTGCTTTCCTGCATGAGGAATTGGAAGAGCAAATATACATGGTGCAACCAGAAGTTATACAGTGCAAGGGGCCGAGAACAAGGTTTGCAGGTTGAGGAGATCGTTGTACGGTCTCGAACAGTCGCTTAGGCAGTGGTGCAAGAAATTTGATTCTTTCATGATGAGTCAGGGCTCTACTAGGAGCGAGTACGATCATTGTGTCTATTTCAAGACACTGAATGATAAGAAGTTTCTCATAGTGGTGTTGTACGTCGATGACATGTTTATTGCCTGTTATAGCATGTCTGCCATCGACGTGTTGAAGACTCAGCTTTCAAGGATATTTGAGATGAAGGATCTGAGGGCTGCAAAGAGGGTTCTTGGCATAGATATTCATAGAGACAGGAAGATGAGCAGGTTGTGGTTATCCTATGAAGAATACCTTAAGACGGTATCGAAAAGTACGAGATGGACAAGTCCAAACCGGTTAGCGTTCCCCACGCGGCTCATTTCAAGGTTTTTTTTTTAACATTGTCCCAAAACGGATAAAGAAAAGTATGTTATGTCTCATGTGCCCTATTCAAGTGTTGTGGGCAATTTAATGTATGACATGGTCTGTACAAGACTAGATATTTCACAGGCTATGAGTGTTGTTAGTCGATTCATGTCTAACCCGGGTAAACAATATTGGGAAGCTATGAAATAGCTACTTCGATAGATTTAGGGTATGCAAGACTGCGTCTTGACGTTTGAAAAGTCCAAGGACAAGTTGGTTGGTTATATCAATTCTGACTACACAGGTAATGTGGACAGTAAGAGATCGACTTCAGGGTACTCGTTTGTATTAGCGGGTGGAGCGATTAGTTGGATGTCTAAGCTTCAGTCTGTGGTGACTCTTTCCACTACTGAAGCTGAGTATATGGCAGTGACAGAAGCTTTCAAGGAAGCTATTTGGTTGAAAGGAATGATAAATCAGTTGGGGCTTCAGTAGGAAGCTGTGCCGGTTAATTGTGATAGCTCAAGTGCTATAAATTTGGCTAAAAACTCTGTTTATTACTCACGTACTAAGCATATTAATATGCATCACCATTTTATTCAACAGGTGCTTGAGGAAGGAGATGTGACTCTGAACAAGATTCATAGTAGCGTGCATCCGGTCGATATGTTGACCAAGGTGGTCCCTACAGAGAAGTTCAAGTTCTACGTAACTTCTCCGGGATTGGCGAAGGCTTAACAAAGACGCAGTGATGCATGAGAAGCGATGACTATGATTGATGAGGAGTTGGCTCTATGAAGAAAAGAGAAGATGGTTCGATGTTTTATGATGCCTTGATAGAGTTTGTTGTGAATGCCTCATTACTGTGCAATTATAGAGTCCACCGACCGCTCGCCCAACCGGTCGGTCAGTGGACAACGTGGTACAGTTTGAAGCCCAAACTCTCTGGATGTTTTTTGTTGTTTTAAGACCAGTCGTCAAACCGGTTGGTGGAAGCTCAGACCAGTTGCTAGATAGGTCTGAGTTGAGGCAGCAAGGTTGGAGTTTTTTGGTGAAAACTCTCTGGACAGTTCTCGACCAGTCGTCCGACCGATAAACGATATGCGGGATTTGATTGTGTTGCGCGGTTTCAAGCTACAAGTTTCTAATTCCGGCTTTCCTCTTATATATATGTTTTCTAATCGTGTTAGACAACAGGCTAAGCAATACACGAGATTAGGGTTATTGGGAGAGAAGATTGGGAGTTTTATGTGCTTTGTTCATCTTTGGGATCTACTCGGGTAGTTCTAGCTCTGTAATCATATGAATTCATAGTGGAAGGTGTCGCTTTGTGCCATGATTTTTTCCCGCAAGGGTTTTCCACGTAAAATTCATGTGCTTTTGGGTTGTATGCTTGTGTGGCTGTTTGTGATGGTTTAATCTTCTTCGTTACTTCCGCTGACCGGATTTCCAACACCAATATCAACCAGTGGTGGATGATTGATGCTTGATGATTGGTTATCCCGTCCGTACTGGCGAATCCCTGTTTGATTAATCCACACTGTCCATTGGTGGGGTCTAACCCGGTTGGGGATGCCTAAAGATCTCTCCGTCATGGGAATTCCCTAATTCTTCCACCTATGATGCCCCTATTCAGTTATCTACTTGACGAATTCGTCCTTTCAAGCAAAGCTGCCCTAATAGCCCACAACTATGGATATAAGTGTGCTGGGTCAGGTTTCAGTCTCACTTTTTTCTGACCCGTTTAAAAAATGGCTCTAATCGGGTCCATCAACTTATACTGGTTGAAGTCAGTTCGGGCCCAGGGCAGCTCCGGTGAGTTTTGATAGTGCTCTAGGTCTTAGGATACGATTTGTTGTTGGGATCGATCCGTGTCAGCTCTCTTTCACCCGGATATGACTCTAGTCACACCTCTCGTCCATCAACAAGCTGGACCGGCCTTAAAACAGTTGACCTAGTCAAATTTGGATACGGGTCCGGACCCGACGGGTGGCATCTGGATCAAGAATATTCGAGTAACCAACGTAACAAGTGCGACTCTTTTCCACGTGTGAGTCGAGTTCACATTTATAGTGGAACGTACACCCAATAAGTGTTCCCACCCAACGACTCCACACATGGCTTTTATGTCACTCTTACTCCCAACAACCCCAATATTCCTAACTTCTCCACAGCCTCTGTACTAAAAGCTACTTCCAACCGGCTAGATGGGTCACTTCATCCTAGATGTCTACCAATTGGCTAGACGGTTCACTAGGTCAGCCTAAATTTTGGTCCATCACGGATCCCAATCGGACAGAGAAGCCAGGAAGCGTGGAAATAAGTGGAATGGGTCCACTTACACTTACTATTTTGGCCATCAAAAGCCATGCCATTCAGTTATATGATTTGGGTGGTGGGCCATTCATGCAATTAGTTGATAGATGGACGTCGCTTCCATGCTTGTTCACAAATGGCCCACCAAATTGAAGTTACTAAGTCGATTTCAGCCATCAAGATTACTCATCTTCCAAGAGTCTCCACACTATAAGAATTCATGTCTTTTTGGAATATTGCGCATATGTAATACTATCCAAGCAAGCACATCGACCTTACGTTTTTTAGCTGGACCCACTGGTATGCTCAATCTAAATAATTCAACAATTATTTTAAACCAATCGATTGTCCGAGCCCGCCTATAGAAGCTTTATTGTCCATACTCGTATTGTCATCATGGAGGACGTTGAGGAGGGTGACGCCCACCGCAAACACTTTCAGATGGAATATGGGGTCCACTATGTTGGTCTGCATGAGGTAGATCCAAAGCTCAAGCAGACCACCCCACAGGAAAAAGTAGTAGGTAAAACCTGAGTTTCAACTGACCAGCTAAAATAGACCTCCAAAACTTTATTTTTCATTTCTAAATATATGGGCTTTTTTAAGATGAAAATGCCCTCCAAAAACCCATTTGTAGTTCAAGGATGACAAGACATTTTGAGACTCCAAAAGATTTTAACCGTAGCCATACAGTCGTCGTTGAAATCTGAGCAAGTGCCTGTTGAATACTCTACGGCTGCGGTTAAAAACCGTAGCTTTTGAGTCGAATTACGATGGACTTTGGGAGGGCATTTTCGTCTGAAAAAAGGCCAAAGGTTTAGAAATGGAAAGTAAAGTTTTGGAGATCTATTTTAGCCGGTCGGTCAAAATTTAGGTTTACAAACGAAAATCTCTTGTTAAAAACTTCTTGTATGTCACTGAAGTTTTGCTCATATTTCACGAAAGTTTCAACCAAGGGCCTCTTAAACTTTGGATGTATCTCATGTTCGGCTCATGTCCTAAAATTAGCCGGTGAAACAAATGTACGGAGTCGATGTTGAAAAAAGTTGTTTTAAAAACAATTTTAAAAGAAAAAAATAGGTGTTTGGTTTTTGTCCCATATCGGATGGGAGAAAGAATTTTTACCTCTTTATAAGTAGGGTGTTGTGCACCTTACTTATTTATGGTGGAAGAGAGGGAGAATGGACACCGCGCACGGGCACGCGCATGCTCATGGGCACGGGCTCGGTCTCGGTCTCGGACTCAGTCTCGGACTAGGTGCGAGGGCATGGGCACGTGAGGTAGTGTGGCTGTAGAGGCGCTAGTGGCCCACTTGGCACTTCGCACGTGCACATCGTGTCGCAGATGGGTCGCGACCTTGCGAACCGGAGCGAGACTGGTACGAGTCGCGGTGCGACAGAGGCTAGGTAGTAAGTCAGGTGGCTGGGTTCGGAACAGAGGAGGTGCTGTGGGTGGCAGGTCTGACAGAGAGACCTCTCTGCTTTTTATAGAGAGCTGCAGGGCTAATTAGAGAGACCTGTGTAACTGCTCATGCAGTAACGGTCCATACCATGCAGTAACAGCTGCATGTGGCTAGCCCAACAGTCAGAAACGGCTAACCATTGAGTCTAAACAGCAAGCATGCAGGTGCATAACTCCCACATGCACAATAGTCAGAAACTGCCATAAACGGCTAGTTTCTTACAACAGTCAGAAAACGGCTAGTGCCATTATGACTCTGGACCAAAACTGTCAACCACCCTTGCCTATATAAACCGGACAGGTCTGGTTCATTCCAACACAACAACAGCAATCACAAACTCAAAAATTGAACCAGCACCCATCTTAGTCTCTTAGCCTCTCGGTTTGGTTGAAATAAACCAAGCCACTTAGACCAGTGTAGTGGTCTGCTGCTGCAGAAGAAGAAGACTATCATTCTTTTCTCTTTCTCTTTTTTTTTTATCTGCCAGAGTGTGTTACTAAGTTCCATAGTGGTTCTTTCATTTTTTGCTGAACGCAGAACCACATAAGGCTCGTCGTGTCCTGGAAGCAATCTGCCTGCAACCTATCAGCAGACTCAAAATAATTTGAGTAGGGGCGAATTACGCTTTAAGGACAACGTGTTTTTTCACGTGCTTCAGCCTATCCTTATTTCTCGATTTTTTCAATTAATTTAATTTTTAATATCAGAAATTTTATCAACACTCTTAAAGCGTAATTTTTTCTGATATGGAAACCGAAGGGGTATCATCAATCAAACTGATGAACCATGATCTGATTCGTCTGGACCGGTTCGATGGAACCAATTTCACCAGATGGCAGGCTAAGATAAAGTTTCTGCTTACGGCGTTGAAGATATTCTATATCTTAAACCCGAACTTGAAGCCGCTTCCTCCAGCTGCTGATACAGACACGACTGAGCAGATCAACGCACGCATCAAGAGATAAGAAGATAATCTGCTGTGTCGAGGACACATTTTGAACACACTATTTGATCGTCTGTATGATCAATACACAAGAACTGAATCTGCCAAAGAAATTTGGACTGCTCTCGAGTTCAAATTCAAGACCGAAGAAGAAGGTATGAACAAATATCTAATAGCTAGCTATTTCGACTACACCATGGTAGATAACAAATTGCTGTTAGCCCAAATCGAAGAACTACAGCTAATTGTTGGCAAAATTAGTGCCCTAAAAATTGATATCCCTGAAGCTTTCCAAGTCGGGGCTATTATCGCAAAATTGCCCCCGAGTTGGACAGAATATAGAAAGAAACTGCTACATAAAAACGATAATTATTCACTGGAACAAATCCAGAAACATATCCGAATAGAGGAAGAATCCCGAAACCGTGAAAAGAAAAATGAAAATGGGAATTCCTCATCCAAGGTACAAGTAGTAGAAAGTACTCAAAACAAGAATCCCGAGAAGAATGGTTCCCTGAAACCCAATAAAGGAAAATTCAAGAAATCACAGAAGAAGAACGAAAAGTTCAAAGGCCCTTGCCATGTTTGTGGAAAAACCGGGCATTACACCTGAGTATGCCGTCTTCGAAAGTCGAAGAATGAAGTAAGTGCAGTTGAAGAAGACATATTTGCCATGATCACTGAGGTAAACATGATCCAAGGCAAAGTACCCGGTTTGTGGTATGATACAGCTGCCACAGTCCATGTAAGCCTTCAAGACTTATGAGGACGTGACCGATGGTCAAGAGGTCCAAATGGGTAATAAAGTCCGATCGAAGGTCGTAGGCAAAGGAACCGTGGAACTAGTCTTTACCTCTGGAAAGAAAGTGATCCTAACTAATGTACTGCATGTCCCTAACATAAGACGAAACTTAGTTTCTGGGGATCTTCTGGGAAACCTGGAATACGGGTAATGTTTGAGTCAGGAAAACTGATTCTATCCAAGAATGGGAATTTCGTTGGTAAGGGATATGTTTGTAATGGGATGATAAAATTTTCCTTGAATGAAAGTAGCCCTTCTGCGTATATGATTGAATCTATAGCATTGTGGCTTGGTAGATTAGCACACATAGGTTATAGTACCCTAAAATTCATGTATAAGAATGGCTTAATCTCATACACAGATAGTCAAAATGACAAATGTGAAGTGTGCATAAGGTCCAAATTTACAAAAAAACATTTTCCTAGTATTGAGAGATCATCTTAAATATTGGACCTAATACACACTGATATCTGTGAGTTAAATGGCATTCTTACACGTGGAGGAAGAAGATACTTTATAACCTTCATCGATGATTGCTCCAGATATGTAAATGTATATCTTCTAAAGAACAAACACTACAAAAAAAAGGGGGCAAATGATACGAATTGTATTCGTAGCTATACATCTATAGCTATGTATATAATCCATAGCAGGCCCGTATCCGGTCCGTAGCGCTTGGTGCTGTAGCCATAGCCTCTTAAGCTATAGTTACGAATATAGTCCGTAGCTATATTTGTTCGGCTACAAACAATAGCCGTAGCTATAGAAATCCAATTCGTAGCATTTTCTCTACTCAACGTTACGGACTAGTTTTGAGGGCTGCGGACTATATTTGTAGCTAGTGTCTTTAATTTTTTTTTTTTTTTTTTAGAAACGGCATATCTAGCCATTTCTAATACATGCCCTATAGTTCAACCCATCTCAAGCTAAAACAAATAAAGACTTCATGGCTTGTACCCTAATAGGCTATCCTCACAAATATGTGTTCAAGTCTCACCTAGGTTAGGCCATTAGATCGAAAATCTAGCTCACCTAACCATTGCCCCACTTGAAAAATCTTGGATTTGGTTGATACTGGTTGATACAAGTCGTTGGTATTAGACATGTGGCGTAAATAAATTTCTAGCTATTTGGGAAAAGTGAAGCTATTATGTGAACTTGCATTCAACAAGAACATGTCCACCTGAATTTTTGTGAATACCAATCCACCATATGCATAGTTAAAATGTCCAGAGGCATGACTAGTGGTCATCTGAGGGGATGTGTGTGCTGGCTCTAATACACAATTGAATATCTACATTTACATGAAAGTGCCAAATCTCTTTGTAATCTCAACAGTTAAAGAGGAATTAACTGAGAATTCTATTCCATATGAAGTTTTTAATGCAAAATCACCTTGGATTTCTTATAGAGGGCATCATAGAATTTTTCTTCAACTTTAGATTATACACACTCCACGAGTTGGATGTAAACAGAAGGGAGAACAGGTATAGGCCTAAATTTCATACATTCAAAACATCAAAACAGAAAACAGAGGAAAAAGGGCATTTATTTTTTTTGAAGAAGAAGAGCTAAAGAACTAAAAAGGCCTACCTTCTTTATCTATAGATTCCTTTGTTCTCCTTAGCATCAATGGCCTTAGATGGCCTTAACCAATCTCAATCCTCTCTCATCGCAGCTCTTGTAAGGCTTTTGAATCAACCTTTGCCACCTCGAAGGAAAGAAAATTGAATGTACATAAATCTATCCATTGAAAGAAAGAAAGAAAATTGAATATACATAAAATTTTGAAAGAATGGATGGTTGGAGTTACATGTGCGACCCCAGCCCGTGAACTATCATAAGGCTAGTATCTACTGCTTTAGTGACAATAATATGTCCAAACTTGGAAATGGAAGCCCAACTTTCAACACAATGCACTAATGTGAAATATGACAGATGACAGCAGCACTAAAGGAAATGATGATCCAAATATTCCTATTGAGCAGCTTTTTTTTTTTTTTTCCTTTAATGTTAAGCAATTTAATTACAAACACCAAGCATTTTAATTACCTTTGGAAAACAGATAAGATCGAGGACCATTGTTGATGCCCATGCCACATTTAGATGTTGGCCAAAGTCAAAGACAATCATCAGCAGTTACGGAGCCACCTAGCAAATTTATAAACAATTTGATCTCCTTCTTCTGATCTTCAGCATCCTGAATTAAGAACTAGCTGATAATCAGATCCACAGTCATGGTATCCACCCACTCATCAATAAAAAAAACCAACAAGTCAATTGACAACCTTGAATGCTCAATATTTGAATTCTTATGAAGGAAAAAGGAAAAAAGCAAAGCACAACAAAAACTGCATTTGGCACATGTTTGTTAAAGTAAGATGCAAAATCAGAATTGCCAATGCGCGGCTGTCCAAAAGTCATAAGTTGAACATCTTGTGCTCCATGGTTACATGGAAAATGAAAAACAATAAGCGTGTCACTAAAACAGGCGGTGACTGGGGTTAAAACAGAGGATGTATGAAATAAAACAAACATTTTGGATGTACATGTAGAAGGGGATGGGAAACTATTAGCTAACATTGTGGAATTCAAGCATTTAGAAAATAACTTACAATCTACCTAGAGCATAAATGCAAACGTGTCAAGTGTGTACAGCATCCCACTCATCCAAAAGGTTTGGCCCCCACCATGAAGAATGCTCAATACAAAAATCAGGCTCATCCACTCATCATGTGGTCTACACCAAAGAAAACAATTAACAACTGCCAATCTGATAATCCTAACAAGATTCCTGTGTTGAAGTTTTGCAATCAACAAAACCACGTTTTTTAATCCTTCATTCCCTTGCCCAGAATTCTTGCAGAGCATTTTCATCGCTATTCCTGACCATTCACCAGCTTACCCTGAAAGTAACCATCCAGAAAATTTGGGTTTTGATTACAATCAAGAAGCACATAAATCCACCCATTCTTAAAATGATCATATAATAGCATTATATACAAACTTGCACATATAGCTCCATCTTTCCCATTTATGTGTTACTTGTGTGGTGTTGCAGAAAATCAAGCCATTTTTCAATTCAGGTGGGTCTGGTGAAATCAAAAGTGTGCATTGGCTGCCAACTCTATCCCTTGGTGTGGCCCTCCTAATTTTTTGGACCTGGACCTAACATGATGCAGCCCTTCCGTTGGTGTGGCCCTCATATTGTGTGATTCACAATGTTGAAACCTCATGTCATGCAAGTATTTGCTAGTGTAGCTTCAACTTCTTCAGGCTTGTTAAAGAAGCATAGAACCAAATCATTCCTTATCTACGGAAAAAAATCATCATGAGTATTACAAATTCTAATAAAAGAAAACACAAAGGTGAAACCGAGGGATTTCAGAAACCAAGCGTCTGAAGAGTAAATTAGCCCCAACCCATTTCCAAAATGTCATGTTTTCTCTAATTTTCGTCCACAACTGCAATTTCTTCATATTTTGTACTAAAATAAGTTGCAATTTTCTTTTTTATTCTTTTATGAAAACCCATCTTAGAGTAACAAGAATTTCAGAAACTATCTGAGAAGTAAACAAAATAAAAATAAAATTATAACCCATTTCCAAAACCACCATGCATGTTTCCTCTGATTTTAGTCATTTGGATTCTACTCAGCTGCAATTCTATGGTTACATGGATCCTGACAATGAACAATCAAAGAAAATCAACAAACGGTTACATGGAATCTTGACGATGAACAATCAAATAGCTCCATTCTGCCACAAATTCATTCCACTGACAACAGAGGGATGACCAAACCCACCTAAACCGATGACATGCAAATCGTTGTTTTTCATGAGCCTTGCTTCAAGCCAGAGAATTCCAGTAAGACAGCAACCTCACACTTTAAGACGTGCAGCAGACACATGGCTCCATCACTTATTTTATAATACACAAGCATAATAATGTTTATGAATTCCCAAAACAACATTTCACCCTATTTGAAGAAATTTGAAGAACTCAAATCCCATTCACAAATGGAGAGCTGCTTCGTACCATTTCAAATTTGGAGCAGGCATTAAAATGGGGCTAACAATGGCATATGCATTGTTTAGGTTTCGCCAGCAAACTCGCGCACTCACCACTACAAAGTGCTAACTCAAAATGGTCATGGAATCAATTGACAAGCATGCTAGATTATAAAATCATGACATAACCCACATATGATAATTCTCATTCAGCAATATATATTTAAGGCCACTGAAAGTATCCACTCCCTAATGCATTGCCTAGAATCAAATTCAAATGGAATTATCGATACAACCGAATAATGTGAAAAATTGCACTCTACAAGCATCACATGAAAAATCACAAATCACTAAGAAAAATTACATAAGCAACCATTTCTGACAAGAAAAGAATTAAAAAAGGAAAAGAAAAAAAAAAAACTGTGTCACAATAGAACATTGTGAAAACAATGAAACGACATGGTCAGTGATATATTACAATAGCGTACCCGTTTTTGCATCCGATGCACATTCCTCTAATATGAATACTAATGAAGGAAATCACAATTTGGTTACTTCTACTTCATTAGAGTAATAGTTGCATCTCCATTGATAGCGCATCCAAACGCACCCGAAATAGATTAAACAAAAACAAGACAAAGGAGAAAACAATGAAGTTCTACTAGGAGTAATCATATACCAAATGTGTCACTCTTTAGGTAACTGTAGGCCCCGCCTACAACAGGTATCTCGACGGAGAATTCTGTGTAACACAGAAGAGAGGAGAATGGATACGCCAGCGATGATGAATGAAATAAAGACAGCGAGGCTGGAGAAGCTTACATGCGATGGCGCTCATCATGATGAAGACTCCAACACCAAGCATGCCACCTACACCAAGTGCAACAAATCTGAATGAATGATCTCATGTTCCTTGATCAACCCATTTTTCAGTTCTGCATTTCATCTCTTTTTTTTCTTTTCTTTTTACTCCTTTCCATAACAAGCACGTGCATAATTCTCCCAAGAGCATATGCATTTGCTAACAAACTGATAGGATTGAATTGTAAAGAACTTTTTTTTATTAGATTGAAAATCTAACACTTGTGGATGTACCGTTGAATTGAATTGCAATATCTAGTTAAACAGAGTGGAAATAAATCAATAACCAATTCACAGTTTCCTTCCCAAGCATACATAATGAGGATAGACCTCAAATTGCAGTTAACTTCTCCATGTCCAACTTGAAAGTACTATAACTGCATTTTGGGGTATAGCCATGGTTTTTAGTTTCATTTTCCTACCCATTAATAATCAGGGATAAAGACAAAACAGTTTCTGAAAAAAAAAATACAAATCCCTGATCCAAGGCACAATACTAATTAATTAACAACAAGAAAGATAAATGAAGTCAAGGAATGACCATAAGTGACCTGTTTTTAACATATACCTAATCAACATTACAGCAATCCAAACTACCCCCTCCTCTGGCAAACATCTGGCTAATTTACCAATTCAAGTTCTGGAAATCCTGGATAAAGTACGCTTTAGATTTCATATCTTGGCTCTACAAGGATAAAATCAAAGTCCATGTAATGGAGTGATTCAGTAAGTGGCAATCTAGACGAGGAAATATCCATTTCCACTTTCC
This sequence comes from Liriodendron chinense, assembly GCA_003013855.2. Lineage (NCBI taxonomy): Eukaryota > Viridiplantae > Streptophyta > Magnoliopsida > Magnoliales > Magnoliaceae > Liriodendron > Liriodendron chinense. Next base: position 1,883,412 of record PVNU02000637.1, on the reverse strand, counting down.
CATATCCTAAGAGTGAGCACAAACAATATGAGTATTGAAACAAACCATTATAAATAATCATAGTTAATAGTGATGCCGTAGCCATTGTCTTTCCTTAGAAATCACAAGGTTGAGGCCATACTAACCATAGTTAACAACACCTCTATTTTAAACTTGGTATTTGAAGGATGCCAATTGCTTGTGCTCCCACTCAACAAGAAGTTCTAGGTGGGGCCCACCGAGATATCCATGAGAAGTCCACTCAATCCATCAGTTAGCAAGCTCACAATTTTTTTCCTTTTTATGTTCAAACAGTCATTAACCATGGCGATGAGTTTCAATAAATTGGGTGCATCTGAATTTCGTAGAAGCTTTAACTTTCAAGCCTAATCCATTGATTGTTTAATTTACACATGGAGAAATGAAAATTAGATGCCTAGGAACTTCCACTCACCGTATGAACTCTGGGTCTGAGGATTTTGTGCATATCCTCAGGCCAAGGATCATATAGTAGCCCCTCTCAATATTTTTCTTGAAACAGTGATTTATTCTCATGTGGATGCAGTGCATTTTCTGTCCACGTGCAAGGTGGCAAACCTAACTATGAACGCAGAGCTAGGTTGCTGCTTGTTTCACAGAAGTGAAAGACTGACCATTGAAGGTGCTGTCATGGCATATATCGCAAAAATAAATTCTCAATCAAGATCAAAGAATATGAGTAGGCAAATGCAATATCTCCAAGTGCGCAGAATGTTGTCAAGACTTCATCGGCTTCGACAAATCAACCCCAACATCCACTCCTGTAAGAGAAGTCTTTCCAGTGTTTCTTGCTCAAATAAATGTAATTCAGTTCAGTTTCTTCTTGTAAGGAATGAACCTATCTAACAAACAGTCGCATATAAGCCTAACAAAGACAGCTGAAAACACCCTAATTGACATCCAACCCATCCAACAGTGGACCCCAATGAATTCATGGCATGCCCTAATTCATGGCATGCCAAAATGCAGAATGAGGTGTGTTTGGATGTACCCCAAATCGGCATCCCCTAATGGTACAAAAACAAAAACCAACACAACCAGTTTGCAGGTACAACAAATAAGTAGAACTGATAAATAATAGCTAAGTTCTTCAGAGATGTAGTGAATATTCTTACCTGCTCCCAAGGCATTGGCATGTTCTCAAGAAGCTTGTAAACTGCATGTGGAATGAATTTGAGGGCTCCAAGATACACACACTTGTCATGTCGGCATTTCTTTGATGACATCTACCCAAGAAGCAACCAGTGACATTCACCAGTTTTGGATAAGTGGGGCCAGTGGTTTGGGGATGGAGATTATTCCAGACCATTAATATAATATAGGCCCTGCAATTGATGGTGGACGACAATAAATATTTGGGAGTGGAAGTTCCTAGACGTCCAGCCCCAGGCTGTATTCTTGTAGCCATCTATTTGTATGCCTCTTTTTTAAGGGTCACAATCTTTCAATCTGGAAATTTTGGGGGCATTTCCAATACATGGTGCGGCCATGTTCAGTGAACAATGGAACCCACTCGTATGTGTACACCACAGATCCTTCAATCTGGAAGATTTGTGGGTCTCATTACATCAATGGTCTGGATAAACTGAACCATAGACACCACCCGTAGCTGGATTTCTTGCTGTTATTGGAGCACTACTAGTTTGCTTCTAGGAACCTTTCAAGCATCTCCATTCTTCTGCTTAAAAGCCAGTTTGGATAAGTTCTATGGCCAAAGAAATCAATTTTTCAATACTTACATTTCCTTTTTCCACCACATACATAATGTCCTGAATTCTGTTATCCCAGAATCCAGCATATCTATTGCAATCCAAACGGAGGAGAATTGTAATTATATCACTTGTGATTTGATTTACCACATAAATCTTATGGAAGTTAGATTTATCATCAGACTCACAGTTTTGTCGGGATTGTAGGATGCATGGGCAGCAACAACCATGTCGTCAAACTCTTCCGAAGGTTAATGGCTAACTAGCATGACTTGTTTCCTAGAAGGGACAGATAGCATGTCTGCTGCACAGCACATCAGCGGCACGGCCACAGCCCAATCTTTCAACCTCGATGCAAAAACTGACTGAAAAAACATATCAAAGACGATGTAAGATTTTTATTTTTATTTTTTTGAAACGAAATAAATAAAGTAAACCAGTCCAACTGTAATTGGTGGGGTATGCATGCTTCTTGGGTGAACTGATTGAGGGAACTAAGAAGTGAACTTATACTTTTTTTCTCAGTGTGTGAGAGTTGGAAATTTTCATGATATTTGGTGCAACGAAACACACCCTAAGCAAATAGAATATCACCTTGCTTATTAGGTATGCGACAGGGTAACAAATCCAAACGAGTACACGAACAATCGGAGCCACTGCTGCCCCAATCGCTAAACCATGCCGTGAGCAGACAGACTGCGGTATAATCTGTTTTCTTAAGAACAAAAGAACCAATTAAATAATATAAAAGCAGGTTGGAGTGATTCATCAACATCCAAAACTCTGTTGCCATAAGTTCAACATTCAGATGTTATAATACACACATACATGGAAATGAGATAACTCACCTCCCCAAATAGAAGTGCCAATGTCACTGAAATCAACATAGCACCCCAAGCAGTCCAAATCATGTCAAAAGATAAAGATTAGATTGAAAAAAGGGTACTTTAGTCAATATGCAGTTCATGGAAGATTGCATCTTTCATAAATTGGATGATTAAATTATATTATGAATATTGGTATATCTGGCTAAAACAAATCAATCTAAGAGAACCCAGATTAAAAATAAATAAATTAAAAAGAGAAGTAAGCATAGTTTCCATAATGCTTGCAAGAGTATTGGGTTTTTGTTAGTAATTTGCGGAAGTGTGGGCCTCCAGGATCCGACGGTCTACTCGATGAGAACCTTCGCAAAGCCGAGGATGTACGGTGAGATCCAGCCGTTCGCCTATCTGCTACGGGAACAAATAGGTCTGTTCACCCCTCTGATCCTATGGTGAAGATGGTCACCGGATCAGATCTATGGCTCAGATCTGATATATGGACCAGATGAACTCTCAAAGGCTATTCCTCTCTTTTCTCTCCGTATATCACTTATCCTTTTTCTTTTACTTGTGTGTATATCGGAAGAGAACTATCCCTTTTATAATACTCATACGAGAGATAAAAGGGATAAGATGGTGAGATGAGATAAGGATAACCTTATCTAATCTAACCACCTCCGGAATTTGAAAATCAAATTCCCGGAAGGAAAAGGGATGCGGTAGGGATGCGGTAACTTACTATGGTTCCCGATCCACTCCCTATGGGTCCCAATCCACAAGTGGTTGCCCACAAGTGGGCCCCCAAAGGTCCACAACCAACAGTTTTTTGCTTGGTGGAAAAAAAAAAAAAAAAAGAATATTTCAAAGAAAATGCAAATAAGAAGAGAACATTTCTGGGTTCTCTTTCCATTCAAGATAAGAAGAATTGCACATTTCTGCGCACAAATAAGATTTCATTCCAAACTACCAAAAAAACTCATTCAAGCACTGAACATTTGCAGTCATATGAATCTCTTAAACAAAGTCCTGCATTCAGTTTTTTTTAAATGCATTGCAGGCCATATTTTTATCTAAAGCATTGTGTTTCAAGCACATTACTCACAGTCATTCAACTGAGTCTAAATAATTTCCCCAATGCCTGTAATAGAAATTTGGGGATTTTGATTTTGAGTATCTCTGGCTGCATTCAACTTCAGGTTCTTTTTTTTCACACCAAAAGGCTTGTGTTTTCTCGCGAAACGGACATCTTCAGTAAGGATAATTGGTCAGTTTTTTTTTTTTTTTTTTTTTTTTTTTTTTTTTTTTTTTTTTTTTTTTTTTTTTTAAACTATTAACGCCTTTAAACATATTTTACAAGCCCAAAACCCCCATACAACATTTCCAAGACTTCACAGCCAGGCCGCCAATGACCTCCAATAAAAAACTAACACCTCCATTTCCAAACAACAAACGTAAGGCTAAATAAATAGCCAGGCCATCAAGATTCTACAAAGCAGAGAACATAGCATACCTGGAGGGCTCATTGCTAGGATGAATTAGGGGCAGAGATAAAGCTTCTCAGCAGCAAGCTTAATGCTGCTACTCCTGCCAAAACTGTTGCTGAATGGCTTGGAGAAGAAAACCCTGATGAGCCAACTTCAGCCTGCATTCAACTTTCGGTATCTGATTCTAAGCATACCTGGATGGGTTCTACTTCCCCTACACACATTGAACTGTGAACCAAGTAAATCCAGGAATATGCACATTATATTAGTTTCCAGTTTGTATTATTCACATACAAATAAGCCATATCAGTCTGAGATGAGAAGTTTTAATCAATTTTCAGAATTTGAAGCAATTTATTAGCATATAGAGGAAATTAAGACCCTAATCCCCAACAATCTCCAAAAAAAAGAAAAAAAAACGTAATTTCTTAGCATATAGAGGAAATTCAAACCCTAATCCCCAATCTGAGAGTGTTCAATAAGATTATAGAAGAAAAATTACTTTCCAGCTTGAAGAAAAGACAAACCTAAATTTTTAGCATATGAAGGCAAATAGATTACCTTATGGAATTAAAAAAAAAATGCTATGTCGTAATGGGCTGTTGCGTTGTCTGGTTCGATGACACGATTGGTACCCCTAGTCCGTCTGTTGTAATGGGATGCCGAGATTTGACGGATGCCGAGATTTGACAGATGCCGAGATTTGAGAGAGAGAGAGAGAGAGAGAGAGAGAGAGAGAGAGGATGCTGGGCTGTTGGAGGAAAAGGGAGAGAGGATGTGTGGGCTGTTGGAGGGGAGAGAGAGAGAGAGAGAGAGAGAGAGAGAGAGAGAGAGGATGCTGGGCTGTTGGAGGAAAAGGTAGAGAGAGGATGCGTGGGCTGTTGGAGGAGAGAGAGAGGGGATGCGTGGGATGTTGGAGAGAGAGAGAGAGAGAGAGAGCAGAACAGGGAGAGCAAGGAACAGGTCAAGAGAAGGAATAGGGCGAACGAGAGCCTGCGAGAACAAAAAATATTTGCGGGTTGGTTGTTTTTTGGGCGGGATTGGGTACTCCTCACACGCTTGAGACGGACTGTTCTCTCAAGGGCTCTGTGGGGCCCACCATGATGTATGTGGTTTATCCCCTCCGTCCATTCATTTTTACAATTAATTTTAGGTCATGATCACAAAAAAAAGGGACAGAGGGAAGGCTCAAGTTGACCACACTACAAATCAATGGTGGGCACTTGATCTTCATTAGTTCCCTAGTGTGGTCCACTTGAGTCTTCAATCTGCCTCATTTTCTAGATCATGCCCTAAAATGGGCTTTTAAAAAGGATGGACGGATTAGATAAAATACACACATAGCAGTGGGCCCCATAGAGCCCATTATGAGACCGTTGACTCGAGCTTTGCTGTGGCAGGCTACTAGCTTTTAGCTACGAATTAAATTCGTAGTAATATAGCTACGGCTTATATTCGTAGCCAAAAATCCATAGTCCGTAGCCTTTACTCATTTTTTTGGTAGTGAAAGATGAAGCACTCAGCATATTCAAGATATATAAAGCAGAAGTGGAAAATCAACTAAACAAGAAAATTAAAGTTCTTCGTAGCGACAGAGGAGGATAGTATTTTTCAAATGAATTCTCTAACTTCTGTGAAGAACATGACATAATACACCAATGCACTGCGCCGTACACACCGCAACAGAACGGTATAACTGAACGGAAGAATTGAACTTTAGTAGAAATGGTCAACTCAATGCTAATACAAGCAAAGTTGCCACTAGGACTTTGGGGAGAAGCACTTCTCGCAGCGTGCCACATCCTAAATAGGATTCCTTCTAAGAAGTTTAACACTTCACCATATGAGGTATGGAAAGGTAGAAAACCTAATCTAAGATATCTTAAAGTGTGGGGGTGCCTCGCATATTGTAGAATGCCTGATCCCAAAAGAACTAAATTAGGATCCAGAGCTATTAAGTGCGCCTTTGTAGGGTATGCACAAAATAGCAAAGCATATAAACTCCTAGACTTAGAGTCTAATACAATCATAGAGTCTAGAGACGTTGAGTTCTTTGAAAACTCACTATCCTTAAAGTCAAAGGATAATGAAATCCAAACTCCAACAGAGAAACCTATGGTAAAAGCTCAACATGAAGTTGAAGCTCCAATAGAACCACGTAAGAGTCAAAGGGTAAGAGTAGAAAAGAGTGTTGATCCTGAACAGATAGACTATCAACGTATCTCTTTTCATCTCGTAGAAGGAGATAGAGAGAATGTCATTAGAAAGATACCTATAGTTATGACTATAGAAGATGATCCAACAACCTATAGAGAAGCTGTAACTTCTAGAGATTCATCTTTTTGGAAAGAAGTTATCAATGATGAGATGGACTCGATTATGTCAAACCAAACCTGGGAACTGGTGGATCTACCTCCAGCTTCTAAACCCGTAGGGTGTAAGTGGGTATTTAGAAAGAAATATCACACTGATGGAACTATTCAAACCTTTAAAGCTAGACTAGTAGCTAAAGGGTTTGTAGCAAAATTAGGCTAGCCCCGTCATCAAGTTGACAAGGAAAATGAGTAGTGGAGTTTGTATTGAAAGTCGTCTTCCACACCGCATGTTTGGTGGGGGATTTGAAAAGCAAGGAATGAACACAGATTTTAAGAAGTTTGAAATCAACTAAAAGGTTCTTGCTTACATGTCTCGGTGGGCTCTTCAGGAACATCGTAATCAATGTTGCCAAAAAAAATTGAAGTAAGACCCACCACAACCAAATTTTATAGTAAGACCCACCACAACCAAATTTTATTATCTTTGGAATTAACGTGAAAACTTCTATAAGGAGATCTTCTAGTACTTAGTGAAATAGTCCCTTACCAGGCGTAGATGGGTTAAGTTGAATTTTGATAGCTCCTCTGTTGGAAATTTCCCCACAGGTGGATCATTCGTCATACTTTTAAGGCAGAAAATGGTGGATTCTTGGTAGCATCGTGTGATTTGCACATATGGTTCTCTAGTTGCATGGCTGAATTTTTATGAATTTTTTTCGAGGTTTATAGTTAGACGAATATTCAGATGAGATAAGTAGATATTATAGGTGATTCCCTCACATGCTTGTAGATTGTCTACCTCATATACGTTGCAAAGACAGTCTCACTAGTTTTGAGAGCCGGAAAATATACAAGTTGCAGAGACATCCTCAAAGGTTTTGAGGGCCCAAAGATTGTCCACTCCATTCATGATGGTAATGCTGCAACTGATTCTGTATATGATTTGTGCTCACTCCTAGCAATCATGGTTTGGCTCTCCTTATTTCCTTTTGAACTTACTATATAATAATGGTATGGAAAAAAAATGAATGGTTCAAAATATTTCCGATGGACCACTTCCGTGATTCAACATGCAAATGTGTGGCCTTCCTGGCCCGATTTCTGTTTATGATCATCTTTGTGGCAATAGCCACCCTAACCACCTGTTTGATGTTTGATATGCTAAGTTGCCACACATACCGGCAAGGATTGAAAGAGTCAGTTTGGCTATCCATTGTTACATACCAGTTTCTGATGATACTATAAAACCTTGCATAAGGTGCATGTAGGCATCAGGCGGGCAAAATTGTGGAGTGCAGACCACCAGTTTTGAATGCCAAGTGCTCTGAATGTGCCAAAGAAAGTACCTAAGAACAATGGCCATTCCACTGGTTGCAAATTCATTGGCCCAAATTCAGATAGAATCAGCAGCGGGAGAAATCAAATAAATAACCAATCTATCGCCAGTCCGGCCACCATCATGCATAGGAGAATATACATAAAGTGAAGCCGGAAGGACCTTAGTATGGTAGAGACATCTCTGTACATGGCCGGATGATCTGCAAATCTACCGGTATGCAGTGCTGTGGTATTGTTGGTTCATGTCTCAAAAATCACACCCATCAGACATCCCTATCCATCTGATATGTGGCCATAAAAGTAACAGTGAAGAACAACAGCGGTTAATGGTCAAACTGTAGAAAAAAGTGATGGGTAGGATTATCTCATGGGCTTTATTTTTAAAACATATGCCATCTATCTTAGTGGTGCCAGTACAATGGGTATACAGGGCAGGCCGATGGATCAATCACCGTGCCATGTATGCATCCTGTGGAGAGACTGGCTTTACCATATCCCAGTTCTTTCCAGTATCATCTCCCACAATATGCAGATGTAGCAGCAGCTGGGAGGTGAGATTTGACCAAATCCAGTTGGGATCAGAAACAGCAGGAAAACAGAATCTCACCCAAAGCTGTTTCCATTTTCCTAGATGGCCCAAAACAGAAAGCGAGAGGTTTCAAAAATCCAATCTGAATGGCCCATAAGAAGCACAAAGTAAATTAGGATCATATCAGATGAAAACACTTATTTTTCTTATTCTCACTCCCTATAGTACCTGCCTCTAAATCTCGCCCAACAGAGGCATTGGAGTTTGATCAGTCTTTCAAAAACAAACACTTGAATAATAATTGCATGCTCTCAGGCACCAAGCATCAGAAACACACATCTGGAGATGAAGACGACCCGGTCGCCTTGAGCGGAAGGGGCTCCCAAATGGTCACCTCGCCACAATGTCCACTTTTAAGACCAACAGCAGCCTGACCAGGAATAGGATCGCCAGCTGCTATAGTCTCTGCTTGAGCTGCTGCTGCAGCTACTGCTTTTAAACGAAGCCGCTCCGCTCTAGAGCCAATGACCTGGCCCAGGACTGAGGCAGCAATCGTGAATGCCATTGCTGTCTTGGGCATCAAGACAGATTTCCTAAGCATCGCGATGAAGGGGACAGCCGCATGCACGGCAGCAAACCAGGAGGGCGAGAACTTCTTGGTGTGCTCCCTCCATATCCCCAAAGGAACATTGGCTGCCATCCCCAGAACACCAATCACCAACATCTTTGATGACAGGGGCTGTGGGCGGAGAGTCTTGACAAGAGCAGTCCGTGCTAGGGCTGCTCTTGCAGCGACCACAGCTGGTGGGCACTTGAACTTCATTCCTGGCGGGGGCTGCAAAGCCTTTGCAACCAGGGGCAGGACCTGGCTCACCGCCCGGTAGGATTTGGCGATGGGGCAGTTCCCAGTTTCAAGCCACTCATTACTCATAGCCTCATGCGAGGAATCCCCTCCCTGAAAGAGAACAAATCAACGTGAGGGAAACGAGTAGAATAGTTCAATCTCTTTGCAAATTCAACAATGTTTCTAAAATTTCCAGAAACCGAAGGTGAAAACATAGGAAGATTGACCTCCAAGGGAGACTTAACAACATAACCCCAGCAAGAAATCTGGGTTTTACCAGGCCAAAATCCAAGCTGTTTAAGATAAAGGGGCCAAAGACATGCATGCTACACTTTCAAATATAGCTGATATGCATAAATCACGATGGACATCGTTTTACTATGAATAAAAAGCAAGAAGACTTGAGGAAGGGGATAATCAAAGAGTTTTCTTAGGACAAACCCTATAAAGCGGATCAGAAAGGGCGAAAAAAAAACAAAGGAAATCAGAAGAACATGAAAGCATGATATAACACAGCAAAGGGACAAAATAAACCATCCAGAAAACTTAACCATCCTGAAACAAATAAGAATATTTGAAGAAGAATAAAATACGTAATAGTGCATTTGGTTGCACTAAATATCATGAAATTTCATGATTAATCAGTCTAATTTGGTGCAAATTTTCATGATATTTCATGAAATTTGATGCAACAAAACACACCCCATGGGACAAGTGCGTCCGACCTCAGCCGTTGTATCCTGAGTTAATAAATGTCTTGTTTGCTCTTGGTTGGAGGCCTCAGGATTTTCTCTTCTTTCCTCTCCTGGGGGTGTCTCTCCTTTGGTTGGAGCTTTTGTTGTAATTTTTTTGTAGTACTTTGGTCTTCTGGCCCTTTATCCAATAAAATCTTCTATTGCCGATCAAAAAAACAAAACACACTCTAAGAGAAAGTTTATGTGAAAACATCATTGGGTTGCAAGCATTTGGGCAGTTAATAAATGTTTAAATTACACATTAGAAAAGGTTCAAAATTCAAGTTGATGTATTAGAATAAGAATTTAAGAACAATGTCAGGGTATTTATAATTGTATCATAGAGGCATTACCTTCGAAGAAGAATCTTTCTTAGAGGACTTCTTTTTCTGTTTCTTCCACTTCTCAGAGAAAGCATCAAAACTAAATGGTCCTCCTGGTCCGAAGGCTGAGAGACTTATAGTGGCTGCCTTTGCTGCTAAGGGATTAAACTGAGGTGCAGGCTCCGGCTGCAAACTCTCAAGAGGTGAAAACGATCTTCCTGAGAGTGGAACCACTCCATCCCGTCCATGGAAAAGCCTGAATGCCATGTCAAAATTAGGCCCATCCTCGAAAATTGGACCCTTGGATCCCCGCACCTGGGTAAAAGAAAGGGGATTTCAGCAATGCAGCGGTAATGATAAGGGTTTATTCGGGTTATCCTGTTTCTGACACTGAAAGGATACACAACTGACAAATCATGGTTGAGTTGAAATAGCAATACGGAACTTCCTATTCTGAATCCACATGCGATTAAAGGCAGAATAAGTGGGAAGATGGCATTCAGCTTAGTGCTGGTCCTATTTTCTGTACACCATCTTAGACACCAAGGGTATTAAGTTCATGTGGAAGACTCCACCAACCATGATTTGGAGATGCACCTAAGCACTACCTCCATTTCTAAGATGGCAATGAGAGAATTGTCAAGATCAACAACAAAAAAGAAAAGAAAAAACAATCCCCACAGCACAAGCATGCATAAGAAACTAAAAATATAAGTAAAGCACCAAAAAAAAAAAAAAAAAATGCTCTTTCCAAAAAGACAGGCATGGACTGGGGATAACTCACTGGCATGGGAAAATTCATGGGTGAGGAGAAGGAAAAGCTCGTGGGCTCATTGATGTTCCTCAAGAAAGGGCATCTTTGGATGTCTTGATGAGCAAAGGACCGATCAAATGCCGATGGATCCTCATTGAGACCTCTGAAGAAAAGCTCCATTGGTTGCTGAGCAGCTTTGTCTGCACAGAGATGGAAGGGGTAAGATACAAACATCTTTCCGATGGTAAGAGAAAATAAGTTATGCGAGGGATTTGGCCATTAAAGATTATCATATTGAAACGCAATTACATTACAGGGCAAAAGAGAGAGTGAACATTGTAATACCAGCGTGACAACAAGACGGAGTTGAAATAATGGTTCAAATAATGGTGAACCATTATTAAAATTCAATGATCTATATTGGGATTTGGGGGGATAATCCCTCGTACTGAACAGAGTCGAGCTCCCCAAATCTGCTCATTTCCACCTTGTCAAATTGAGTAATTGGAATTCATTCAGCCAACCATCCAAATTCAGCCACAAGCTTTATAGTGAAAACGCCCCCCCCCACCCCCCCCACCAAAAAAAAAAAAAAACCCCCAAAAATCATTAACAAGAATATGTGAAATCAGGTCTTGATCAACCCAAACAGTTCAGAACGAACAAAATTGAACAAAGAAACTCAAACAAGTTCTCAAATTTCAGACATCTGATCCAAAACAATCCTCATGATTAAATACACCAAAAAAGGGGGGGAGAGAGAGTTCTGGCAAATCTAGATTGAAATTAACTGTGAAATCCCCAGCTAAAGATTAAAATCAGCAATTTCACGGATTTCTAGAATTCAACATTTCTGGAACTAAAACAGACCCAAAATCTTTAGACACTAGAATTCACATCAAAAGCAAACCCTAGAAATCAAACATCATCATCAAATGCTCGAGCAAATCTTTCACTGGAATCTCAGTTAAATCCTAAAACCGAAGCCGAATCCGCAAATAAGCAAACAAATTCACGAATTTCAATGTCAGATTTCAAACGCAAGAAAACTCCACAGAAACCCTAAAAATTCAATTCCCTGTAAAATCTACAACGAAATCGAGTGCTTATTCCTCAATCAGCATCTCTAAACGGAGCTAAATCCTCCAACAACCGAATTTCCGTGAACGAATTTCAGATGATTGTGAGGCATTTCAGCTGAAAATCGAAGAAAACGAGAGAAAAATCCCCGATTTCGAGATAAAATGAAAACGAATCAAAGCTTCTGTGAAGAAAATACCTGATAAAGAAGCTTCTGGAAGAGATCCTCTGCAAAACGCCTCTATTCACCGGAAATCCCAACCTCGAAGACGTGTGGAGAACACGAGAACTCCGCCCGCTTCGATCCTTTTCTACTTCCCGGCAACGGCTTACGGCTTACGGCTTACGGCTCACAGGAGCGAATTAGGAGTTTACCGGGTGACAGCTTAGTGGGTGTTACCCTCACCGTTGGGCCCATCTTGATTATTTATTGTATATCCACCCCGTCCATCCTTTTATACAGGGGAGCGAATTAGATGTTACCCTGGTAACACCTTAGTGGGTGTTACCCCTACAGTGTGGGGCCCATTGTGATGTATTTTTTATATATCTATTCCGTTTATTTGTTTTCTCATATCATTTTAGGATATGATCTAAAACCTTAAGAAGATCCAAATCTCAGGTGGACCATATCACTAGAAACAGTGATTAATAACCATTAAAAACGTTTTGTGGGCCACAAAAGTTTTGGATCAATCTGATATTTATATTTTCCCTTCATCAAGACCTTATTGACATTATCAAGAGCTTGGATTGCAAATAAACATTACCAAAACCTTACCATGGGCTCTTTGGAATTTTTAATGGTGGGGCACTCAATTACACTGTTTCCAGTGGTATGGCCCACTTGAGACTTGGATCTGTATAATATTTGGAACCTTGCACTAAAATTATCTATATAAACGGATGGACGGAGTGGATATACAAAATATCATCCATGTGGGCCATACGGTAGGGGTAACACCCACTAAGCTGTTCCCGGCGTAACACCTAATTCGCGCCCTTCATACAGACCATTTTAGTACGTGCTACCAAAAATTGAGAAGATCCATATTTCATGTGGACCACACCACAGGAAAGGTTGGTGTTTGAGTGACTCACCATTAAAATTCCAAAGGGCTTGTGGTAAGGTTTTTGTAATGTTTATTTGTCATCAAACCTGTTGATAATGTCAATAAGACATGGATAAATGGAAAATATAAATATCCGCTTGATATAAAACTTTTGTGGCCCATTAAAAGTTTTTAATGGTCAGTTATCACTGTTTCTAGTGGTGTGTTTCACCTGAGCTTTGGATCTTCTTAATGTTTAAAATGAAAATTTAAATTGATATGGAAAAACAGATGGACAGCATGGATATTGAAAGAATGCATTAATGTGAGCCCCACATGGTTAGGGTAACACCTACTAAGGTGTTACCCGAGTAACAGCTAATCCACTCCCACGGGTTACACCGGTCACAACCCGAAAGTTGACCTATAATCCCAGGTCAAAGACGAATGAAGACAGAACCATGGATCGCTTGTCTGAAGTGAGCTTAGCCGTAGATCTAAATCGCGTGCCTGCGAAGTCGGACTTGTTCTCTTGTAGCGGCTTTGTTAGGAAAATGCTTGCCTTCCCACCTACCGGGCTTACTTTCCCCCACGTTTGGGAAGCGTGAATTTACGTGCATGAAATCCACCGTCCATCGGCTATTTAGCCTTCGATTCCAGAAATCAGGAAGATTCGATACAAAGGGGGGCCATCTTTAAAATTACAAACAAATACCTCCAAATTCACGTTGCATGCTCCATGGTTATTTTTAAGTAATTATTTCTTCCAGGGTAACAGTAAGTTCCTTCACTCCACATGTGACACAATTTCATTAGCCCATTGAATGCACTGGAGGCCGATTGTGTCCCGCCAGGTGGACGGATTAGTGTCCGGAAGATCTATGAAAGGCCCCACCATGATGTATCTGTTTATTATACACCTTCCATCCATTACTTTTATAAGATCATCTTAAGGTATGATATCAAGAATGAGGCAGAGCCAATGCTGAAGTGGACCACACTAAATAATAAGCTTGAATTGCGTTAAATGCTCACATAACTAAAAACAAGTAGCATTAAATGCATGAGCTAGAGCCAGCTATGTGGGTGAGACCCCAAACCTAAGGCCCACCTAGATGTATTCTTTATATATCCATGCTGTCCATCTGTTTCTTGGTATTATTGTAGGATGCATTAAAAAAAATGAAGAGAAAAAAATTTTAAGCGGACCGTACCACACGAAATAGTTCTCATTGAATGCCTACCATTAAAACTTTCTGGAATCCACCGCAATGTTTATTGACCATCCAATCTGTTGATAAGTTCACGTAGAGAGGGATTAAAGGAAAAAAGCAAATATTAGATTGATAGAAAACTTTTGTGGCCCCACAAAAGGTTTTTAGTGGTCATTAACCTGTGTTTCTTATGGTGTGGTCCACCAGAAATTTGCATCTGCTTCATTTTTGGTTCCATGACATAAGATAAGGTGGAAAAGCAGATAAACGGCATTGATACATAATTCATACATTGAGTTGGGCTCCTACAGCCAGGGTCCCACCCACATCGCTGGTTCCGGATCTCACCCAAGTCTCGCCTCATTTGTGGTGTGATTCACTTGAGCACAGGCTGTGCTTTATTTTTGGGCTCGTGCCTTAAAATGACCTTAGAAAAGATGGACGGAGTGGATAAACAGATACATCACGATGGGCCCCTCCACATATATGCCCGGATGGCAACGACGGGGCAGGACGTGGAATGCACACTCCAGGCTACCAGCTTTCAGCTTTTGAAAATTAGCCCTCTCTCACAAATGTCCGGCTGACCTATGAAACGAGTCCACATCACAATTTGACGGTTACCCTTGCCCTTGCCTGACCTAATCTTCTCCCGTGACATTGGATTCTAATTAAGACCTGAAGGTCAAGCGCTTAATAAACGGCTGGATCTCTTGTAAGTTTGACCCACGGAGCTCACCTTAGTCCATGTGCTGTATATCTATATTGTTCATTTGTTTTTGCAACTCAGTTTTTGATGTGGCCCAAAAATAAGGTAGATATGAAACTCGTTGGTGGATCACATCATAGGAAGCACGGGTGACTGACTGCTAAAATGTTCTCTTAAGCCAAATCAAGCTGGTATTTATTCTTTTACCTTGTGACATTTGGATGGAAAATAAATATTACAATGGGCCTAAGAAGATTTCAATACTGGGGTTTAATCACCACTGCTTTCTGTACTATGGTCCACCAGAAACTTAAGATCTGCTTTATTTTTGGGTTCATGTCATAAACTGTTGTGGAAAAATGGATGGATGGCCGGGTTAAACAGCATATACATCAAGGTGGCCCACATGGTCGTGGCCTGACGGAATCCGCTTCCTCACCCAAGCGGCTGTCAGTGGGAGAAGTACGCTAGCGCGGCTATTTTTGAATTATTCCCAGCCGTCGGATTATAAAGTGGAGAAGGTATGGGTTGGTGGACGATTATTGACTTTTACACTGGCTCCTAGTTGCCGTAGAGGAACGTGGCTGTCGTAAGGACTTCGGAAAGAAGATCCTGACCGTTGAAGCAGAGAAAGATGCGAGGTATTTAAGCATGGGTTTGACATTGGAAATGCGTGATTGGTTACTGCCAAGGAAGGCATGATCCACGTGGCGGAGCCAAGGTGCTCGTTTTGCCTCCGTCGCGACTCAGTAGCCATCGTGTGTCACCACCCACCGGAGCCCACATTCTGAGATGACTCAATTATTTGAACCGTTCATGTTTTGTTTAACACCCTAAATAAGCTACTTTCAATGATCACCCTTTCTGATGATCTTAACCTTTGATTTTTGGAGTTGAATGCAAGCCATTGAAAATTTTATAGTCATTGTTCCAAATTTATCTGGTAATAGTGATGCTCAAAGTCTATGGATTCGGTATTTTTTAGCTGTTATATCACAGATTCCATTGCGTGGACGGTTCTGATCGTCTGATCACTCAGAAAGTATGCCCCAAAGGGCGGCGACACACGCTGTAATCTCAGTCGCGACAGAGGCTAAAACGAACCTAGTGGCGTGCGTGAGTTGCGTGGGCTGTGCCGGCCGAAGTTCTCGAGGATATTTAATGGGAGAGCAGTTGAACCAGAGTATGGTAGCGCCATCTCCCCGTAGCATACAAGACAGAATGATATGTGAATCTGTACCGTCCATATAATGGGTCCCATTATTAAAGGTTATAAGATTGAAAATCATACCTATTGAAAGTTTTATAACTATTACTTCTTCAATTTTCTTTTCCTACTGTTGATTTGAATAGCACCGATTTGATCACTATATTAATTCTATAAATGTGCGTTTCTCAACCATTTACCATCGATGTAAAGGAGAATTGGATTGATGGTGAGGAATGCTATGTGATAATGCTACTTATGACCTTCTGATAATGAGATGGCTCTACCATTTTTCAGTTCATACCGCTGTACCGTAGAGCCATGTACAAGAGTTTCTCACCATTTTTTAAATGGAAACTCTCAGGTGCCTCGCGTAGGCACCAAAAGGGGTAACTTTTTCTAATGTAGGAGAAGAGGATTTAAAATCCACTCCGTCCATCAGGTACATCACCTCTTTTTTATCCTTGATGCCAAAAATCTGGATGATTCAGAACTCAAGTGGACCACCTCATTAAATTATGCCTAAAAATAGCTAAATTCTAGGTAAATTTTTCATTCCAATGAGGCACGTCAAATGGATGAATTGGATGACATATAAACACCTTGATGGGCCCACAAAATACTAAATATGGGCGTCACATCCCAACTTTTTCCTAAGGTGTGGCCCAACTTAGTTCTGGGTGATTGTTGCTTCTCAGCTCAAAGGGGATCTCATGTAAATTCCAGCGGCGTGGTTGTTAGGCTAGTGTAAATCTTCCAAAATGGTGGCGATTCATTTCGTAAGCATTGCTCTCATGTACCAATAGGGATCATCCAAATTATGGGGCACATTGTGCATGGAGAAAATCTAAGTTTCGTATTAGGTCCTAGATTTATCCTTAGGTATAGTAGAGGAAAGCCCACACATTAACTTTTGGAGCAGGATCAAGGTAGACGCAGCCCACAAGCTAGGTAGATCCTACATGTGTTGTAAGTTGGACAAAATAAGGGAGAGAGGACAATCTCTCTACTCTCTCTCTCTCTCTCTCTCTCTCTCGAAAAGGTGACGCTTGGAGGGGAAGGCTTACAAAAGGCTCTCTCTAGACTTTATGCCGAGCATCTCTATTTGGTTTCAGACGCACTAGTTTTGGTACTCCACTATCTTACGGTCTTTCATATGTCTCGTTGTATTGGGAAGCTCCTTATAGAGATGACCATACACAAAGTAACACTCATAGGTTCATTTTAAAAATTGCTTAGTGGTTATGATACAATAAGGTATTGAGAATAATGAATTGCAACTTTTCTTTGATTAGTGACCATTTGTCCAATCTTAAGTTCCTAAAGAATCTCTCTCCTTCAAAATATATATATATAAGACTATCAATATCACATTTACTGATTTACATCACCAATGTATAAAGTTTACATTAGTCTTCCATCACATAACTCTAACACGTTACACATCTTTCTTAAACTATTTTTCCTTAAACTCCGCAACAATATAAAAAAAAAAAAAAAAAAAAAACCAGTTATCCATCGTGGTTGTACTTGCAAAAACCGCTGACATGGGACTTTAGTACAACTCTTACTAAAGTATGATTTTGGAGGAATATGGCGGGATATTGGTGCATCACCACCTCTAGATCAAGATCAGTCGGTGGTTAGGTGACTTCCACTCATGCTACGGGGAAAAACATCTTCCATTAGCAGCTCATATGGTTAAAATTATTCTCAAAATGCTGCCTATTAGCTTATAGTGTTGGCCTAGCAAGTTCTGACTGTTCCCCCAAGCCCACTTGGGGGTGACTTAAGACAACTTAACAAGTCAGATGAGACTTGGCCAAGTTGACTGGTCAAATGATTTTTGAACATTAGATTAATTTTCAATGGGCTAATATGCTAACCTGGAACTATGAGACATGTGGCCCTTGTGAAATATTTGCTACTCCCGGATTCAAACGCAAGGCCTTTTGTTTGATACCATGTCAATAACCACTTGCTCTAAAAGCTCAAGCCATTAGAGGATGGCACATCAATGTATATCAAGGGATTTTAACAGCCTTCATCTTTGCACATTGTACACTAGTTTTCCATTCCAACAGTGAGTATTGCAAAATCCACATACAAGCACACCTGCAGATATGAAAAGCAGGTAAGATCTAAGCTTTCGATGCAGCTGGAATAATACATGAGGCCATGTTTATATACCATGGATTCCATACCAAATGATAGAAAAAGAAAAATGTTTTCCTTTGACGATCGTTTCGATATCCAAGAAGAAAAGAACCTATACAAAGCAATCATTATAAATTTTTATAATTTGGAGTCTTGGCATAGGAAATTAGGTGACAGTTGTGAAGACTATATGAGATTTTCACTTGTTATTCAAACAAAAACTCTAAAGTAGGAATCCATATTTTAATGGTGCTGGTTGAAATCATTGTTAGATGGTCATTGCCTTTTTCCATTCTTTTCCCTTACATTTTATGTATCCAAACATGCCTTGAATTGGGTCTTACACATGCCTAGGTCGTAGACTCACAAAAATTTCAACACAATCGAGGTCATGAGTTTGAGTAACCATTATGATGAAATCCCACTGTAGTGTGAGTGCGTGCATGCGGGTTGTGTGTGCATTGTAAAAGAGGGGAAAAAGACATGCCCTAAATTTTTGCCTAAAAAATCAGATAATTCTACTCTTCGGGTGTGCCACGATTAGAGCTAGACACCACTTGAATTGACTCGTTCGGATTGACTCGGATCAACTTGATAAAACTCTGTTCGAACAGAAAGTCTTCGTGTTCAAACTTTGCTCGATTGCACGGGGTTTGTTTGAACAAAAATTCGAGTCGATTTCAACCACAGCCCTGTTCGACTCGACTTGAACTCAAAATTGGCTTGAATATTTACCGACTCAACTCAACTCGTTCGTTCGACTCGATTATATATATATATATATATATAGTTGGATTACAAATAAACATGTGGGCCCTATGAAGTTTTCAATGGTGGACATCATTCTCTTTATTGTTTCTTTTGGTGTGGTTTACTTGAGCTTTGTATTTGCCTTATCTTTTTGTTTAGTGCCTCAAAATGAGTTATACGATTACATGGACGGAGTAGATAAAACAAATACATCATGATGAGACCCCCACAGAGCTTTGAATAAACAAGGGTTTGCTTCAGTCTTTACTCTTCCCTCTCCAAATGAGAAAAAGTATGAACAATAATATTTATGTTATGGTTTTTTATTTAGTTAGTTAAAAACTTTAAACCTTGTGATATGTAATTTATGAACAAATTGGTATTCACTGTTCAATAGTAGAAAAAATATATCAAGAAAAAAAAGCTAAATTGTTCGAACTTATTTGAACTCGTAAAAATTGTCGTAAATTCATATGTTCAAACATATTTGAACATGGCTGACCAGACCAAACCGATTTTGAACAAAGCCATCTTGTTCAAACACACCAACTCAAGTGGCCGGACGATCTAATCTCATCCATGTTCGACTCGGATCGGATCGTTGCCCACCTCCAGCCACCATATATAAATTAAATTGGTGGTTAAGTTTTTCTAATGCATTTGTTTTGATACATTGTCGCCCACTCTGTGTGAAATAGGCTGATCTTTATGCTAGAAGATATAATTAAAGAGTATAGCTCACCTGGTGAAAAGCTCGTAACTTTCACGCATGTCACATTCTCGTACCTTGACCTGTGTGTGGGGAACCAACAAATTTCAGAGGTATCATGGTTAAGACTGTCCTGTAAAAGGAGATTTTGGGCAGCGCTGTCAATGGGCTGGGTTGGTGCAATGGACTAATGTCACACCAGGCTTGAGCTGGACTACTAGGCCTGAGAGCTGGGCCCTAGCCTACAATTGGTTTAGGAGCCCTTTCAGCACCCTCATAGGACTTCAAGGGCATATGTTTTACTTTGTGCCACAGGCTTGAATAGACCTTAGCTTCAGCTCATTGACAGCCCTAATTCTGAGATGGCACAACAGACCCACGATTTAAATTACGAAACCATTGCCCAATTAGCCAAAGGTAAAAACCCAATACAGCTTCGCAGAGGTGTGAGCCATGCATCATATAATGCCTTCATTTATAACAATTATTTGTTTATAAGCCTTTGATCGCTTGGCCACAGACGTGACTTTGTAATGTTGTTAAGCACCACAAACGGACATGGGTTAAAAATCAATCCAAGATGCATTTATTGTCTAACCAACGATAGAATGGCATATCGATCCATGAAGAACAGACCATGTATACAATCCAAGGCAGATGAGTCAGGCTAAAATAACTTGACCCAAGCCCAGCCTGAAAATCAATTGTAGCCAAACATGCCAGCCCCAAGCTTGGCCCACAAGCCACGCTAGCTAATATGTCCGGTTCTGGTCTGAATCCAGGTCAACTGGACCATCAGCCCTTTCCTTAGCCTGTTTGGTACGTGGGCTTAGGTGTAATGGAATTGCATTTGGTGCCATGCAAATTCCAACTTGTGTTTGGAGACGAGAAAACGGTTGGAATTAGGTAGGATAGAATCGCATTTGGTTCCATATCGGATTTTTTTGTAGATTTTGAAATCCATTACATCTATGGGCCCCACATTGATGCATGTGGTTCATCCACACCATCCTTCTATATGCATCCTTTATGCGTGATATTCGTGTCATATACATGTATAAGTGACCAACTGCAATTATGAATGTGGTCTATTAATTGCAATTACATGGTTCACCAAACATGGGTTTTGGTTTTGCAATTATAATAGTTTTTTTCTAGAGGAAGAATTTAATTCCAAACATGGGGATGTTTAAAATGCCATGGTATTTTCAGACATATAATTACCATGTAATAATGGTGTTAATTCCATCTAATGCAATTCCATATCATTTGGATGGAGAATTCCACTGCAATCCCATGAAAAATAAAACATGGATGACAAATGATTATTTACTTAGTTATTGTAAAAATGAAAAATAAAACATCGATGATGAATTCTTATTTATGTAGTTACGGTAAAAACAAGGATTTCTTTATTTGTGTCTCACCTGATAGCCCGCTGGAAGATGCCTAGGCGTTTCAAGGTTCCAGTGCTAAGGAGCCGCACTAACCCCACTGGAAGATGCCTAGGGGTTTCAAGGTTCCAGTGCTAAGGGGACGCACTAACCCCACTGGTGGGTGAGTGCATCGTCTGACTATCCACGGGTGTGTTGCACAATCAACAGAGTGGATGCGTTGCATGACTAATAACAATAATAATAAAAAAAAAAGATTCCTTTATTCTTTATTTTGATTTCCTGCTTGAACGAGGAAACCACTCCAGCAGGGCTACATTCCATCACTTTATAATACTGTATACAATAATTGAGTGGATTCTTATGACATTATATAATCCAATCATATCCTGCTGTCAAATTCATCTGGAATCCTCTAGGAGCGGATTAGGTGCAGCCCGGTCTCACCTAACACAGTGTGCGGGCTTGACTATTGAGCCCACTTAGATGTATTTATTGTACATCGCACCATCCATCCATTTTTTCAGATAATTTTAGGGCATGAATGCAAAAAATGAAGCAAATCCAGATCTCAAGTGAACCATACCATAAGAAAAAGTGATGATTGACCATTTAAAACTATTTTTGGGCCACAAAAGTTTTGGATCAAGATGATTTTCCCCCTTCATCCAGGCCTGTGCGACCTTATTAACAGGTTGGATGGCAAATAAACATTACCATGAGCGCTAGGAAGTTTTTAATGGTGGGTGTTTAGTCACCATTGTTTCCTAAGGTATGGTCCATGAGGTTTGGATCTGCTTTATTTTTTTGTCTCATGCCTTATAATGAGCTGGAAAAACAGATGTACTGGGTGGATATACAATATATACATCAAGGTGGGCCCCACGGTCAGGAAGCACCGTATTGGGTGAGGCAGGGCCGCACCTAATCAGCTCCCGATTCCTCCAATCCAAACTAACACTGGACCTAGCTAAAGAAGATATTTTGAGAATTGTGATGGGACATGTGGCCCAGCGTTACAGATAATGTGGAGAATTTCTGAAATTATCACGGTAATATCATGATAAAATACACTACATGGTATTATTGCGATTTCTTCGTGATATTTTTCCGATATTACCGAGGTATTAATTCAAAATCTAAGTACAAAACTTAAAATTTTGTTATATAAATACTTGTTTATGTTTAAAATTTATTTATTAATTTAGAACAAATATTTTTTAAGCATTTTTATTTTCAGCAAGATTTTACTAATTATATCAGAGAAAATCCTCAAAATTGTAAAAAATTCTCTGTAATTTTTGGGCCGAGAAATTGCCAAGATGGAGATTTGTGACTATGTATGTGTCGGCTTGCTCACTGTTTCTCTTCTTTGCACGATGCACCCTTATTGCACGGAAGAGAAAGCTTAATCTGATGTTCGTGTGAACACGTGCATTCAATTAGGAACACTGACACCATTTTTTATTAGTCCACTTGGATCTAAGGAATGTTTAACTTACGGCCCCGTAATGGACGGCCATGATATACATCTTCCTCTTCCTCGCGTGTGAGGCATCTGTGATTGGCATACGGCCATGATATACCTCTTCCTCTTTCTCATATTTGAGGCGTCTGTGTCTTGCTTGTGTAAATGTGCGGCTGCGAATATCATGGAAGTGTTTAGCTCGAAATTCAGACATGCTTATGTGTGGATAATGCCTGTCGTGCCGGAGCCTTATACAACTCAATTCAATCTGAACGCCTTGGCCCAAAGTGTCAAAATACACAAAGAAATTAAGTAGTCCCCTATGACTAAGAATTATTGAAGCAATTTGATTGTCCATTCAGTCACTCATATGTGCAGTCATGTGATTTGGGAAGCTCTATCTTTCTAATGCGTTCATTTTGCTTTTTGGATGATAGGATCACCATAATAATAAAATAATATAATAAGTATTACACGAGAGTAAAAGGAACTCAATAGTTTTAAATAATGGCAAACTTACAAAAGATATTTCCTCAGTGATCCAGCGTTTGCAACATACGAGACTCTAGAACTGAGTCTTCCTTGGTCTTGCTGAGAGACTGTAGATGAAGAGAATTACACTTGTCATGTCTCAAATTCGGTTCCCTACGCGTACGTGCCACGTAGAGCTATACACGAGTCAAGCTGGCTCGATTAGCTTGCTCGACTCTCAGCTCGATTCGAGTGCTGACTTTGAACCAAGCCGAGTCTTTTTTCCATGCTTGAAATGAAATTTAAGCCTAGTTCGATTTGGTACTTCGACTCCAAACTCGGCTCGATCACAGCTCGGCTCAGTTGACTTGATTGGAACTTGACTCAAACTAGCTGGAAATGTATGTTGTTTCGTCCCACATCAGAAGAGAACGAAGAAATTAGCGGTGAAACTCTCTATAAAGAAAGTGGGGGTGCCAATGGGCTTTGGGCTACCTTTAGGCCTGGATTTTAAATAGTTTTAGGCTGGGCTCTTGGACTGGGCTTATTTAAATTTTTATTTTTCCAAGCTCAAACTTGGCTCGAAAGCTCGGTTGAGTTAGCTTGATCATATCAGTCCATCTCAAAGGCTGAGCCAAACCGAACACGAGCTAGGGTGGTCATTGAATGAGCCTAGCTCGAATAGGGCAAACTTAGGCTCAACTCGGCTCATGTACAGCTCTAACACCGCATCCTAAATCCGGTACCACCAACCTCCATAGAACCCCAATTTCGGCACTCGGCACCTATACACCAAGTCCCGAAGGTGACGTTTCCACAAGGAGGATTTAGGAAAAACTGTTTCTCTTTCGTAAATGAGCATATCAATAAAAACTCAACAAGCAACATACATCTCTACTAAACAACGGTTTAAGGTACAATGTTGATAAAAGGAAATACATATGATAGCAAAGACAAAAGCAAATGAGCGTGCTCCAGCATCCCCAACTGCTATACTCTAGCATAACTTGAAAAAAAATGAGCAAATACTCATAAGCTTCCATATGAAGCCCAATAGAGTGCATGTGTGCATGCGCAATGCCAATATGCATATGACAAATATATATCTCAATCATCAATATCAAATTAAGCAACAAAGATGGGGGGCTAATCATGCCAATATCCATGCATGCAACCAACCATACCAAGGCTATGCATATATCCTATGCAAAGGCCAATTGGGCCGGATGTCATATGCAAACATACGATGCAAAAATGTTAATCTTGATTTCTAATCCAAATCTCAGTACGATTCTCATGTGGAATCATCAGAATTTAGTGTGCGTGCAGAATGCTCATACTCTAAGGCATTGGGAGGGAAAAGACCCCACTACCTGCTATGGAAGTGGAAAGGCCCATAGCCATGCCAAATCCCACTCGGCATGCCAATAGTGGACCTACTTCCAAGCTAGTTAGACTTAGTTTAATTTGTCCCCTACTCTTCAAGCAGGTGAGGTTCCAACTGACCCCGACATAGTGGGAGACATGGCCTACTGGGGTGTAGCATTTAGCGCTCATACTATCCACTTGGTCCAAACATTGGTGTATCCTGCGGCCCATGGGGTTTAGGGACTTTCACCCACAGACGCCCTACACGCCCTATAACCACAACCAATTTTTGGAGTCCACAATCGCATTCTCCAACCACAATGAATCTGTGGTAGCCACAACCTTGATGTCACTAGGGTGTCCTTGCAAATGCGGGAATGCATGTCACATCATCTGAGTCATGCAATCATGCCATATAAATCATGCATGTATGCAAGGCGGCACCATCTCATATGGGTCCCCTGAAGTACCTTAAAGCCTTAAGGTCTTCATTGCAAGTCTATCATACATTAGGCAACCAATACCATATCATATGTATCAATCGAGTTCATCACCTAGTGTACTCTACCATGATCAAACTATCATTGATCCATATCTTAAGCACTCATGATGCATATGAGTTATGAATGATACATAACATACAATCAACTATGTATGTGGTGTGAATGTAGTGCTACATTCAGCATAAGAGTAATGTTATATTAAACGTAAGAGTAATGACATATCAAGCATAAAGGAACTGTCATAGCAACATAAGTGTAACACCACATTGACATAAGGGTAGTGCCACATCAAGCATAAGAGTAATATCTCATTGCTTTCTTTTCTTCTCTTTTCTTTATCTTTTCTTTTCTTTTTTTCTTTCTTTCTCTCCTGTGGAGAGCTCATACGTATGGGGTTTCTTTGTTGCAATGGGGGGGGGGGGGGGGGGGGGGGGGGGGTGGGAGGGATGTAAAGAAATGGGGGCCATAGGGGTAATTGCACATTTGTATTGGGTGTTGGGTACATAAAAAGGAGTGAAATGGGGTATTTTAGGGAGAAAATATGCATATGGAGAGGGAGCTTGACTTTTAGGGTAGTACTTGCATGGGAAATGGGAAAACACAGGGGTGTTTTAAGTATTGTAGGTGTACTTTAGCAATTAGGATGGGGGCTTAGTCTTTTGGCAAAGATAAGTAATGATAGTATATGAGGGAAAAGGCTGTAGGGGCATGGGGTGTAATTTTCCAAATGTAGGAGTAAGGTGATAGTCTTTGCACATGGGGTAGGATTCTTTCGTAAAAAAAAGGTGAATCTCTCAGGATACACGTGGCTTGGGAAACGCGCTTGGACATTAGGATACATATCTTGTCTCAATTTATGCTCGGTTTATATCTCCCAATCTAAGCGTCGCAAAGGGACGTGTTGGGCGGTTGCTACAGTAAAGGTCTCGGGTCAAACGAACACAAATTCTTGAAATGCAATCGGTGATTGACTGATTGGGTCCATCTTGGGTATGTCAACATTGAAAACAAGCATACAACTAGGTTTCAGGAGAACACAAGTCTCACAACACTACTCCTAGTCTAAGTCAGTCTAGCGTCGTAGCGCAGAAGAATAAGATTACACTGTTCCTAGTATAATTAAAACCAATCCAGCGTAGTAGCGTAGACGGATTATGCTAAGCTAAGCTATGATAAAAGATAAAATTGATAAGTAGTGTTACGTTGTGGATTTGATCTGTGTTGGATTGGAGAGGGTTTAAAACTCTTCAATCTTCCTTCTATTTATAGATTCCTTAAGTCATATTTACAATGAGAGATCTTTGTAGCCATTACTCTAATATGTTGATGTGGAGATAATTGTCTAGACCCAAAAACAGTCATGGCCTATTAAATGATGACACACAAGTTAGTCATTTATATATCTGTAGACACCCCACCTAAGCTAGTAACTTGATAAGGTATAGATGACCTGTAAGCACTCATCCTTAAATCCAAATCACTACCCAAGCCATTAGCCAAGCCTACCCATTCCCTAAGCCATAAACTAAGCCTACCCATTCCTTAAGCCATTAGACAAGCCCTAACCTTACCCAAGCCATAACCACTTTTCAAGCCAAACTAAGCCATACCTAAAAGCTTCAAATTTGGCTAAATTCAAGATAAATTCAAATCAAAGACAAGCCAAAATACACAAAAACAACTCCAAAAATAAGAAATAAAATCTCAGCACTCCTCATAGACCACTTCGAACCTGAATCATAGTCCTTTTGGAGATTACAAAGCCAAAAGAGCAAGCTGGCCAAATTTCAAAGCAAACCAAAGTGGTTGTGACACTTTGAGTGCCACCGGTGGAACTCAAAGTACCACCAGTAAGACTCGAAGTGCCACTCCAGGCTATAATCAGCTCACCCCAACCAGTTATTACTCCTCTGGATGAGAAAGATGCATTAGAATCATCCATACCCCCAAACTTCTCATTATTTACCATTTTACCACCCCTTCTAACTAATGAGAGAGTGTCACGAGACACCTCCCTTCCACTCCACCAATCACCACCTTCCACATCACCATTTACCTCTCAAATGTCTTACAATTACTAGAATGTCATCCAAGGGGCTATAAATACCCCCCTCCTCTCCTCATTTCAAGAAACCAAGAAAACTAAGAGGGAGAGTGAGATAGAGAAAGAGAGAAATTGAGAAAGTGAGTGAGAGTAAGAGGGTGAGCTTGAGCTTTTCAAGCCCTCATCTATTCTAGCCCTCTCCTAACCTCCTCCAACCTTCTCTTAACCACCTAACCCACTTGGGTTAACCCTTTCAAGTCATAGTGCTCATACAACCTCCAAGTTATTTCAAGTGCAAGCTAAAGATAATGTTATCATCACTGGCATCTATACTTTGTCAATCACATTATCACTTCCCTTCTCAACCCTCCTACTCCTCTAGGTTGTCATTGAATATATGCTCTGTGACTTGTCGGAACTCTGAATCCTGTCACATCAAAAACTCATGGTAGCCTAGTCCTCTTACCTATCATTTTAGCATAATCACATCTTCTCTTAACCCCCCCCCCCCCCCCCCCCCCCCCCCCCCCCCTAGACATTCTCTAGACGTTGCTCTGTGGCTTCCTGGAATTTCGGACCCTGTCACATTAAAAATCTGAGTATGTCTAGTCTTATTTTCATATTTTCATATTATCATTTATCCCTTAAAATCAGTTTACCACGAAAAGTAAAGATCATACACTCATACAGGCAAGAGGGTGCCTAACACCTTCCCTCTCTATAACTGAGGTCCCTTACTCGGAATCACAAGTCGCAAATCAGAAGTCAATTAAAAGAAAGAGATTCTTTGAATTCTCTGGCTTACAAATTCTGCAAGTTCTAATCAACTGCGGGATTTTGAGGTAAGTGGCCAGTGACAACTCCAAGTCTACTACAACAATCCAAATCTACCTATAAACCTTCCAAAAACATAACGCAAAAGCGTGGGCGTCAATTTCCAGCGCTCACGATATCATAGGTTGTTTGTTGGTTGTGCACACGTTACACTCTCGTTACATGGATGTGAGTTTCCCTTGAGTCATCATGTGTGGTGATAAGCATTTATTTTTTTGCACAATCATGAATAATGTACTGTAATATTAGGCTATGTTAACGTAATCATTATTCTGTACCTTAGATGTCTTCGGCCGTAAGAACCACATAACCCACCATAGTGAATCTACCAAACATGTCGTTAGTGATAATCGTGTTTTAGTATAATCACATCCTTGGTCATGAGGCATTTATGGTGGATAGTTGGCTCTTCCACGCATACTAGATATGCAACATGTGTATCCCCATTGTAGCCAACTAGGTTTACCTTTTACGGGTTACTCATGTTTTTTTCAAATTCTAATTTTCCTTGGCCATCAAAACAGTTGAAGATATTTGATTTCTCTCATGGAGAATTTGTTGTCATGTGGCATTATCTAAATCATTGGATCTAGCGCCACCATATCTAGTGTAAACATGTAGGTAGCTGATTCGGTAGCCATGTGATGGAGACACTTAATGCCTAGTGACTGAATCACCAGGGATATCCCGATGACCTAATATAGTGATATTTGATTTTGCCATGTGCTATTGTCGGAGATGATTTAGGTGATTCATGTTTGAAAGTTGTAGAAGTGGATTACTAAGTGAGTTGGTCACTTGTGATATCTCTGTTGACCCAATGAGGCATAATTTGATTAGGCCAGATGCTACATTAAAAAATGTACCCAACACAAAGCATGTTTGAAAGCTTGACTAGCTCCATCTTTAATAACAACAAGTGGCTCAATCAAATCCCACTTTGCTATGTAACCTAAGCTGCATGCGAAAGTAATTTAGTAGAGTACATACTCAACCAACCCCATCGGCATGTGGCCAATCAAATCCTACCACACACACCAAAGATATCCCTAGATGTGCTAAAGTGGATTGCTTGATAACCCAACCTTAGTGACTCATTTGTAAACACCCACCCAGGGCTAATAGGCTGATAAGAGCATTATAAAAACCCCATAAAACCCCCAAACCCAGCCAAAACCCAAGCCCAGTCCAAGCCCCAATTAATTTACACCTAAGCTCATTAACCTTTAGGACCACGATAAAGCAAAAGTGAGGAGACCAGAGGAGAAATACCAACCTATTTGGGGGTTAGGGTGCAAAAAAATGGGGTCCATCTTCATTACAGGTGGCATGATGCGTCGTCCTTCCCGTGGATTCCTACAATCTTTTATTGCAGGTTAGGTGGAGGTGACAGAGCCAAACTCGCCTTGGACAACCTGCTTGAGGTGAAATGACCCCTCTGCCCCACTTTTGCCCAAAATTATGCCTCTTGCTACTCGATCCAACCATCTGCATTGTGCCATGTGGCACCCACATTCCAGCAGCCAATCTCAACCCTTAGAGCTCTTTTTTAACCTATAGACTTTTCAAAAATCTCTAAAATGCCACTCCAAAATCCTATAAATACCCAATTTCACTTCATTTCCAAATCATCTTATGTACACCAATCCATCTCTTCCCTTCCGTCATTCTTCACTTAAGTCCATTCATCCACTAAAGAGAGAGAGGAAGAGTGCAAGAAAGGAAGCACTTCTAGCCTTAGGTCAGTCAAGCCAAGTCATAATCATAGCTACTTAAGTCGTCCAAAGGCCAATCTGGTCCACTCAAGTCAATCCTTGCAACAAACCTGGTCACCCATTCATCCAACTCATTATGCATCATTATCTCCACTTCCAACCAACCCACTTGTTTAATTGGTTTGAGTATATGCTTTACAGCTCGCCAGTATACCGAATCTTGCCCATCAAAAACTCAGATCGACTAAGCTTTTGACCGCTTCTCTAAGTGGGTGAGTCTGGGTAGAGACGTTTGACTCGATTCATCGCTTGAAGAAGGCATTGCATCGACACATTACATTTCACACACATTTCCATCATATGTGCACGAGAACTAATTCAATCTCAAGTATTTCGTCTCATCTTATGAAGTAGAGACTGTACGCTTATATGGGTAGAGAGGGTGCCTAACATCTTCCATTTTTATCATCGTGGTCTCTTACCTAGAATTTTAGATCGCAGATCAAAAGACAAGGAATCTAATTCCCTCTCTTAAGGTTTCTATAGGGTCTCGCTTATCATGGAAATCTAAGTAATTTGCTAGTAGTGACTCCAAATAAAATATACAGTATCTTAAGCCACAAAGATACAAAAAAAAGCCTAAAAAGGCACTCGTGAATACGATTTGCCCATGATCCAATATCCATACCATCCTAGTAGGATTTGATTGGGCCATATGCTACTTAAAAAATTGGCCCACTTGAGTTTTGGATCTGCCTCATTTTTGGGCAATGTCCAAACATGATTTGAAAAAAAGGATGGACAGTGGATTTCTCACAAACATCACAATGGCCCTAATTAGTTTACTCACAATGAAACGTGGTTCAATCAAATCCCACCACATGGGGCCACCAACAACAACAGTAGTGGCAACAAGAGCGAATTAGGTGTTATCTAGGGAATAGCTTAGTGGGTGTTACCCCTACCATGTGGCCCACATGGATGATATTTTGTATATCCATGCCGTCCATCCATTTCTCCAGCCCATTTGAGGATAGTGTTCCAAAAATTATGCAGATCCATGTCTCAAGTGGACCATACCACTGGAAACAGTTGTGATTAAGTGCCCCTCCATTAAAAATTCCAAAGAGCCTATTTTAATGTTTTGGTAATGTTTATTTGCAATCCAAGATGTTAATAATGTCAAGAAAATCTAGATGAAGTTAAAATGTAAATATCAACTTGATCCAAAGCTCTTATGGTCCACACATTTTTTTTTTAATGATTATTCATCACAGTTTCCAATGGTATAGTCCACCTGAGATTTGAATCTTCCTAGAGTTTGGGATCACCTCCTAAAATAAGAGGGGAAAAATAGATGGACAGAGTAGATATATAAAAAATACATCAAGATGGCCTCACACAGTAGGGCTCTCAATGGGTCGGATCTGGATCGGATCCAGTTGGATCTGGCTCCAAGTTTGAATATCTGTAGACGGATTCGGACCCAACTCGAATCCAAAAAGTGATATCCATATTCGATCAATTTCCGATCCAAAATCCATATAACCATCGAATTCGGGTCGGATCTAGGTCCGCATCCACCCCATTACAAATCTAAAAAAATATATAAAATATAATATATTTAATTTAATAGCAAAATGATGCAAATCTCACTATTTACTATGATATGGTCGACCTGAGAGTGGCATGTCTCAATTTTGAGACATGGCCTAAAATAATATGCAAAACAGATGGATAGCATGAATATAACATATAGAGTAAGGTGACAATGAGTCGGTTCTAGATCGAATTCGGATTGAACTCGGATATGTTTCTGTGAATCCAAATACAGTCTATTTAAGTAATTGAACCTATTTTAAGATCCAAATCCGGTCCATTTAAATAATCGAACCCATTTTAAGATCCAAATCCGCATTACACAGATTCGCTCCATCTCGAATCTGACTCGCTCCATTGAGAGCCCTATCACGCAGTTACGGTAACACCCACTAAGTCGTTCCCCCGGTAACAGCTAATCCGCTCTAAGTGGCGACGTCACCACGTCGGATCACATACATTACGAGCCTTATCACACAGTTACAAGCTGTTTGGCAGCCAGTAGTTGAGTGGATTTGAGAGTGTTTGAAATCCAACATGCACATTTTCATGTTTGGCAGTGAAACTGGAGAGGAGGATTTGGAATCCAATGCATTCCAAATCTCCCCAAATCCATGATTTGAAATCCTAGCAAATTACTGAGATTTGAGGCTAACCGTATCCAATGAGCATCTTTCCCACAGGTGGGAGAATCGCACGACAGGGCCTCTCTACCCATCATGCCGCTTGGTATGATGGTAACTAAGAGAGGGAGTAGGGTTAGTAGGTGGGCCCACCATGATGTTTATGTGCAATCCACTACGGCTACCAGGTGCTTCACCCCATGTTAGTCTTGGCGACAAAAAAATCAACCCCATTCTTGATTTAGGTGGACAACGATTGGAATCAACGTACAGTAAAACAGGGACCTTCCAAACTGTTTTCCTTGGTATGGCCCACCTCAATCACAAACAAGCTTGATTTTTTGCACCCAGGCTTAAAATTTTACATAGCATCTAATGATTGGAGTAGATTTCACATAATCATCACTGTAGGCCTTATAATCATCACAGTGGGTACCAAGAAGTTTTTAACAATGGCTATTCAATCACTAATATTTCCAGATATGTGGTCCACTTGAGATTTGAAATCTGCTTAATTTTTGTACCATGACCTAAAACAAGCTTGAAAAATTGATGGATGGCATGGGTATACAGCACATACATTAAGGTGGGCATTGTAAAAATCAAGAGTGAACATTTCTCTCCCAACTGCTTTCTTTAGTGGGGTCCACCTGAATTTTTTACTCTAGGTGTAACATTAGATGTCCCATTTAATGGTGGAAGTCGATAGATTTCAGGTACACATCATTGGGGCCCCTACATGATTGTCTTTTGACCTAAAACTTATCAAACCTATTGAAAAGTAAACTCTTGTATGTTTGTGGCCCACGCAAGGCTTAAAATTACCTCAAGTTTTTCCTAAAATGTATGTCTTAATGGACTTATTCCAATAGCTATCTACAATGTTATACATGTTCACCATTTGTAAATTATTTAGTTAATCAAATTCAACTTCTGTGAATATAATATAAGATTTCAATCATTTCAAAATATATGGTGCCAGACAAAAACTTTAGATTTCAGTGCATTTCAATTATAGAATGTCAAACATAATTACACCCTGTTTGGCACCTTGGATGTGGTGGTAAATGGGAGTATTTCGAATCAATATAGCTGCTTTTTACGTTTGGCAATGTTGGATTTGGGGCAGTTGGAATCGGAGTTATTTCAGATCTCCCTTTTTGGTGTGTTTTGAAATCCCAACAATATGCTGCTGGAATCGAGAGGAAATGCCTTTTTTGCTTCCCTTTTAAGGAGAGGAGAGTCACATATGTAACAAAGATGTCTCTAAACTACTAATCCATGGGACACATGACACGTTTATGATACCCCAAAATAATTCAATTATCGACTACGATACTAAAATCATATCAATAGAATGATCTGAACCATCTAAATGTTGGACATTTAAATGGACGATTAAAAAAGTCGATGAGTCACCTATTTGTGATCCTTGCATTTGTGGCCCACCCAAGGCTCAGAATTTCCTCTTTTTTTGGCCAAAGTATATATTTTAATGGGCTTATTACGGCCATTCTATCACACACACACACACACACACACACACACACACATATATATACTAATTTAAAGTATGAAAGTTAATTTAGTTAACCAAATCTAAGTCGTGTGAATATACCTAAAAACTCCAATGCCCTTCAAATACAAGCTCCCAAATAGGAGATTTGGATTCTGTGCATTTCAGCCAAACATAAATGAAAATTTGGAATCACCTTGATTCCAATGTAACTGTGATTAAGATTCCAATGCATTCCAAATCCAAGCTCCCAAAAATGAAGGATTTCAAATTTATTAGATTCCAATATATTTAGGATTTGAAATTCAAATACAAGCAACCGAACGAGCCCTTGGGGTAACACCCACTAAGCTATTCCCCGGGTAACAGCTAATCCGCTCTAAGTGGCGAAGTCACCACGTCGGATCACATACGTTACGAGGAAGCAGATTCCCCGGTGAACCTGCCTACCAAGATATCCCTGGTGGCAGGTGCTATTGGGCCACCGTGATGTATGTGTTTTATCCACGCCGTTCATCCGTTTTGTCAGCTCAGTTTGGGACAGATCCCAAGAGTGAAGTAGATCCAAAGTTCAAGTGGACCACACCACACCAAACAGTGGTGATTGAATGCTCACTATTAAAAACCTCTTGGGGCCATAAGTGGATCGTGGTGATATTTATGTTTTCCCTTCATCCAGGTCTGTCTGACCTTAACAACAGGTTGGATGGAAAATAAACATCAGGTGGGCCCTAAGTAGGTTTCAACGGTGGATGTCATTATCCCCACTGTTTACTATAGTGTGGTACACTTAAGAATTGGATCTGCTTCATTTTTAGGCCATGCCCTAAAATGAGCTGCAAAACGGATGAAGGGCGTGCATAATACATATACATCACAGTGGGCACAACAGTGCCTGCCACCAGGGAATCCGCTTCCGGATAACGAAGCTAAGAAGCACCAATGGCAAAACTACAAGTGCAAGTGACGTTGACAGTGTCAGTCACGATCGCCTCTCCCCTCTATCCTTAATGAATAAATGACCTTCTTGTCTCTTGCCCGTTGCCCGAATCTCAGCGTCTCACCAACCCGTTGCTCTTCTCCTCCTCTCTGCCCGAAAGACATGGCCTCCACCACCGTTCTGCCCGTGGTGCTGCCCGTCACGGCCTCTCACAGGCATTCCCACACCAAGAGCCCCTCCTTCAGGCCACTGCCCGCCAGATCTGGTCTCCCCGCGCTGCCCAAGCTCGCCTCTCCGCCCTCCCCAGGCAAGCCCCTCGGGCAAGAGCTGTCAGTGTCGGGCCTAACGGCGTTAGCTTTAACGGCGGCAATGGTCGTGCCGGACATCGCAGAGGCTGCCCAGCCAGGTATCTCGCCGTCGCTGAAGAATTTCCTGCTGAGTATTGTCGCTGGCGGGGTCGTTCTCGGGGCCCTCGTCGGAGCCGTTATAGCTGTTGCTAACTTCGATCCAGTCAAACGGACTTAGCCAACGGCGACCGTTTTAACGGAGATGGTCCTTGCATTTCCGATTCATATTGCAGTATCATGTAATATATATATTATGTATATTTTTTAAATTCTCTGGAATGGAATTTCTCGTGTTTTCTTGGAATGAAAACAAGGAGAAATGGTGATAGATGCATGAGATCAGGTCCATTCATCAGGTGGGGCACACATCTACATAACGTGGTCTAAGGAATCAGGGGTCCATATTCAATATACTTGCGTGGCCTGCCTGATAGTGGCACTGGCCTGATTCTTGGAGCAGTGCGTGATCTGATGAATGGCCTGGATCTCTCACACGTGTGCCCCCCGTGTTTGCATGTGTACCGTAAAACCACTTCTTTCACCTTATGATGGGAGCCAGGTGCGATTAGCGTTCCTTGATCTCAGTTTGGATCGTGATTCGTGAACATAAGTGGGCCCCACGTGATGTTTGGGCTTTATTCTCATCACCATTATGAGACATTGATTGACGGGCCAGGGTAGGTTGGCAATAAGGCCCGACCGGAAGGCTATAAGGACCCAATATAGATAGACTAAAACGGCACCGGTCCATCCATAGGCCTTAAAATCCTAAGGGCCCGTTTGGTTGCAGAGTCTAGATTATAGAGAAAATTCAAATTCCGGTTGGAATCCAAAGTTGATTAAACGGAATTGGATACCTAGATTCCATATGGAACTTGTTGTTTTGTTGAAAACGGTGTAATTCAGATTTTGTTTGGTTGAAAACTGTGTAATCTAACCGTTGCTTGTGGCATGGCCCACTTGGGCTTCAGATCTGACTGAGAACTTGACCCCTGGCCTATAGTGGCCCCGTAAGACATATAACCGGTTGGATGGCAAATAAACATTATAGTGGGCGCTAGGAAGCTTTTAATGTTGCACACTCAATCAACACTGTTTTCGTGTGGTGTGGTCCATTTGAGATTTAGATCTACCTCATTTTTTTGCCTAATGCCCTTAATTGAGCTCTCAAAATGGATGAGCTGCATGAATATAAAACGCATATATCATAGATGGACAACACATACAACAAGGTGGGCACCACAATTTTGAATGACGCTCGAATCAGATTTTAAGCTGGAAATAGGTTTTCTAGATGCCAACCAAACAGGCCCTACCCACTTTTTCAAGCAATTTCGATTGTTTAGTTAGTACCATCATCAGTGCCCGTGGATCATCCATGGTGGGCCCAGCGGATGAACGTTTTGGATCATTGAACATGGCCATACATGAACCAGTCCACATGCTCTTGTATTACATCTGAGCCGATGGTAGGATTAGGTCTTCAATAATTGATGATGTAATCAAGGCTTAGTCCTGTGTTATGAGTCGTTGAATTGTTGATATGTTGATCCAACGGTTGACATTATCATGCCCTGCAGCTCAACCCAAATAAATCAAAATATGCACCATCAATCGAATGTTTCTTGAGGCCCAGGACCTTAACATGTTAGGCCCAGCATAATGGCCGTCCATAAGATTTTGGATAAGATATATATATATATATATATATATATATATATATATATATATATATATATATAGACACACACACACCCATTAATCGGGTTTATGCAGTCTGGGCCAGGCCCCTCACTAAATAGTGGCCCAAAATGTAATGGGCTCCAACCTCATCTTAGGCTGCTCTTTTATTGAGATCCCGCCCAAGCTGATTTGAGGCTGTGCTGGGCAGATTTTTGGCCTGAATGTTTGGATCAGGGGTTCAACACGACTCAGTCTATCCTTGAAGGTCCAATTACCATCGTTTAAGATTTGGATGGGATTAACCGTGCCAATTTAAGTAATTGGCTTGAGTGCAGTCCAGCCCAGCCTATTGCCACCACTATTCTCGACTGCTATTTCAGGTATCTCTATGGGACATTTTTCCAATGCAATTCATTTTAGGAGAGGTGTGATCTTTGAGATTCCATGGGACATTATATGAGATTTTATATTTAGATCAGTAGCATTTTGAAAATTTGAAGGTTGGTGTGCTTATAAACGGACGTTTTGAATTTTAGATGTTTTAACTGCAGCCTGAATTTTTTCTGCTCTTCACCGATTTTACTCTTTTTTTTTTCTTCTTCTTTTTTTTTTTAACACACACCCCTAACACCCACACACACCACATGAACATAGGTACTCAAACTCATGATCTCAATGTTGAAACCCACAAGATCTGCCACCGCTCTTACATGGGTAGCCCACTCTCACCTTTCTTTGTGTTTGCATGTAGCCCGTACATGAACGAATCCAGCAAGCGACTATGCAGAGCTCATCAGGATGACCCTAAAACTTCCATTGTGCATTTTTTTCACCATCTCATTTTTTAATGTCAGCCCAACTCTAATGGGCCCAAAACTAGATAAAGTGAAGATGAATCGCCACGGTTCATTACTTTTTCTGTGTAGCTGCATTCATTGCAATTTTCTTTTTCTTCTTTTTCATTTATTTTATGTGAGCGTGAGCCCCACCCTAATGTATGTGTTGTATCCATACTGTCCATTCATTTGAAAAGATTATTTCAGAACATGAGCTGAAACAGTCGGGATTGAACTCCTACCATAAAATGATCTCACCAAATGGATGGACAGTATGGATACAACACACACATCATGATGGGCCCATAGAACTGGGTGACGTCGCACAGACTACAATGTTAGAGCGTGGCTAGCAGTAGAATGTGTACTAAAGTGTTTTTTTTTTTTTTTTAGTTCTTTTTTTCTTTATATTCTGAACTCTCTACGTATTTCTAACATGGCTCACCTACTGAATGGACCACCTTTTTCTTGGGCCATGGTAAGGTCCAACAGATGGATGGCTTGGATATTTGTCCTTTCTGCGATGTTGGCACATGTCTAGCGGGTGTATTAGCTGTCTTGTCCACGCCTGTAGGCTTAGCAAAGCTGTGTGTATACAATATGACTATTCGAACCAGGCTTCGTGCAGGCTCTTTCAATGATAGTTCACAATCCCAAACATCTAATGAATGGACACTCTCTCACTAAATCTGAGCCGTTGCTGACTTTTGTACTGCAGTGTCCATTGTATGCGACCCGATTACTCATACAATGTGGATTTTTGGACAGTGGTCTAGGTCTATTCATTATTTGACTTATCAAATGAGTGGTTATGAACTAGTCCACGGGTGCCACGTGGAAGCCATTGCATGGATGGCACTCGATGAGCGGTCATCGTAGATACTAGATACGTCCATCTCGGGTATGGAATTTAACCCAACAATCCTAGCCGTTCCCTTCATGGCTACAAGTCACAGGTTCACATTGAGTGAGAAAAGGTATTCATCTTGACGGGTCAACATATCTGATTGGTGTGAATAACTTGCATTGAACCATCCACTGTAAGGACCACCTGATGATGAACGGTTTGGATCCTCTGCTCTTTTGCCTCATGCATTGCTTTTAGATTTGTCGGTGAGAGGAACAATTTCCTTTTTAGATATGCAATGGATTAAGATCGCATGATCCTCTTTTTATATTTCTTATCATCATCATAGAGAAGGGTGGGTGAGGTGGTTTCCTCTACAACGTCTGTGGAATAAGCTCAGACGTTGTAAGTGGGGCCCACTTTTATTCAGGGACAATATCTACCCTGCCCATCTGGTATGTCCCTTCAAGTTCACCATGTATGCTTAAAATCATACTGATCTGGGACATAGGTGGGTCACACCACAGAGACAAGCTGAGATGCGATGCCTACCATTAAAACCTTTCAGATTGTGTGCGTGGCCATCGTGTTTTGTATATCTCATCTTATCCGTTCATCAGATGCGCCCCACCAGGATGATCGGATACGCCAAAATGAGGACATTCCAGAAGCCATAATATTATCCAAGACGTATGAATTTTTTTTTAATGTTTTAGGAATTAATTTCCATGGAAGACCCAATTGAATTTAGCTAACTTTGTGATACGTGGTGCAAACTGAAGAGGTGCATCTGATGGGCGGAGTAGATGTCATATACATGATACGGTGGGCCCCACACACATCGTTGTAGAATAAACTCATTCTACAAACGTTGTAGAGGAACCGGCCTAATCTACAATTCCAAGAAATAACAACGAAGTGGATCCCACCACCCACCTAACATTCCAAAAAAGCAAATCTGCCGGTCCCATCATCATCGGAGTGCGTCGCGGCGTACCTTAATTCACATGCATGTGCCAACAACAAGAACACGCGCAATCCCTTGTTTTAATATTTGATAATGAGGTAACATCGAGTGTCGGGCCGACTGTTTGCACGTGACCACTCGAGGTTTAGGTCTGTACAAGTGAGGGCCACTGTTCAGTAATCCAGGCCGTTTATCTTGCGGGCTCGACCACTGCAGCCGGCCCATGTAGCAAAAAAATCTCCAAACAGCAGCGGTCCACGTCCAACAAAGAAAAAGCGGGCGCGGCTTCGCTGGATCCCCGGATCCACCGAGGTGGGTGGATCCCTTACCGTGCCATCCACTGTGTGGTGTGTATTACATCTTGGGTGCGTCGGCAAACAAGAGCGCACTGTACGAACTCTCGACCCGGACGGTCGGTGCTATGTGGGACCCAACATGATGTATGTGTTTCATCCATGCCGTTCATCCATATTTTCAGATTATTCTTTATCATGAGCCCAAAAATGAAGTAGATCCAAATCCCAAGTGAAACACATCAGAGGAAACAGTGTTGGTTGAACGCCCACCATTAAATTTTTTTGGGAGCCACAAAAGTTTTTGGTCAAGCCGATTTTTGTTTTTTATCATTCATCCAAGTCGGTATGACCAATCAACAGGTTAAACGTCAAATAAACACTTATTGGTAGCACAAAAGTTTTGTATCAAGCTGATATTTGTTTTTTTTTATTCATCTAAGTCGGTATGGCCTAATCAACATGTTAAATGTCAAATAAACATTATAGTGTGCACTAAGAGATTTTTAACATTGGATATTCAATTACTACTGTTTTCCTGTGGTATGGTTCACCTGAGATTTAGATAAGCCTTTTTTTTGGATCAAGTGCTAAAATAATATGGAAAAATGGATGGACGGAATGGATAAAACGCATACATCGTGATGGTCCACAGAGAACCGACCACTAGCTGCCTAACTTCGGGCAGAGTCGCTAGCCAAACCGCGTGCCGAGACGGAGGATAAGTGCAAGACGCATAGCCTATATGCGAGTTCACCACCATTTTGAAATTGGTGTTGCTCATCCTCTATTCTGTGTCCAGTGTACAGCCATCCATACCATTCAAATTACGGGGCACATTGCGGACGATGGAGCATATCTCTAAAATCAGGCCAAAAAAAATCGTAAACATCTTCATTTGTCCATCAACCAAATCATAAACATTTAGAGGGCGTTATTTAAGCTATTTATGCCTTAAGTAGCTTATCTTCGTTACTACTACTTTTTTTTTTTTTTTTTTTTCGGTCAGTCATGCAAAGCACCCACCCAGTCAATCGCACAACACACCTACCCCAGTTGAAACTCCGCAGAGTCTACCATCGAGGCAAGGCTCCGAACCCATCTTAATTTCTACTTATTAAACTAAAGTGATTAATTAACTTTAAATAAACAAGCTACTTATAATTGCCCATAAACCAAACTTATTTATCTCAAATGAGTTACTTATTTAACTTATTTGGTGGTGGGCCCTTAACATGGGCTCAAGAAACTTATTCATTTGTACGAGTTAGTGGTTATAAGAGATTCCTGTAATACTTGCTTATGAGCAGTTTGGACCCATGGTTGTATCCGTCTTAGTGCAATTTTTGTGTTATACTAAGGGGCCGTTTGGATGCCTGTAACTTCTGTAAAATGTGACAAAGTTACAGGTAACTTTCTTACATGTGGTGTTAGGGGGAGAAATCTTACAGGTGACAAAGTTACAACTTGTAACTTTATATCAA
This sequence comes from Liriodendron chinense, assembly GCA_003013855.2. NCBI lineage: Eukaryota > Viridiplantae > Streptophyta > Magnoliopsida > Magnoliales > Magnoliaceae > Liriodendron > Liriodendron chinense. The sequence continues at coordinate 1,842,730 of PVNU02000637.1, read as the reverse complement.
GTAAAGAAGCAAGAAAAGTAACAGGGGAAATAGGTGTTTTTCAAGTCACAGGTGACTTTCTTACAGCCAACGGCTAGCTTTTTTGAATTCAAAATGTCTGGAGAGATTCGCAGTTGTAGACGATTTGAAGGATGAGCGGCCACTGAAGGCTGCCATTGAAGCTCCCAAGCAGCGTGTAGGTGACTTCTTTACCTCTATAAAACAGCTTCTCCCTCTTTTTCTCACTCTCCATATCCCTCTCTCAACAATCTCTCTCTCCCTCTCTCTGCCTCTCCATCTCCTTGTCTCTACGTCTCCATCTCCCTCTCCAGGCGAGTTCGTGCCCTAAAAACCTTATCTTTTTCTTCTTCTTCTTCTTTTTAATGTTTTTTTCCTCTTTCTGGTATTTGTGCGACACGAACGCAGTTTGGCTAGTGACACATTGGGCCATGTGTTGGTGCTTTATAGGGCCCACCATCCTGTATATGTTTTATCCACGCCATCCATCTATTGTTTCAGATCATTTTAGGGCTTAATGCCAAAGATGAGGTAGATATAAATCTCAGGTGGACCACACCACAGGAAAACAATATCGATTGTAAGTCCACCATTAATAACTTCCCACGGCCCACTATAATGTTTGTTTCACATCCAACCTGTTGATTAGGTCATAAAGACTTGGATGAAGGGAAAAAAAACAAATATCAGTTTGATCCGAAACCTTGGAGGCCCATGAGAACTTTTTAATGGTGAGTGTTCAATAACATGATTTATAGTGATGTGGTCCACTTGAGATTTGGATCTACCTCATTTTTGGGCTCATGCTTTAACATGATATGGAATAATGGATGGATGGCGTAGATGAAACACATACATCATAGTGGGGCACACAACACATGCCAACAGCTAAACCATAAAATAACCTAAAAATGACTTGCTTGTGTGTGCCCCACCATGATTTATATGTTCTATCCATGCCCTCCATCTATATCAGATTGTTATTTTAGGACATCGCCCCAAAAAATGAAGAACATCCAACTCTATATTCAGGTGTGCACATATAATGTGTAGTTTTTTTTTCACATTACAAGCATTTTGGAAACGTGCACCTACTTTTATAGCCCACTTATTGATTAATTTAGCCTAAGAATTGACTCAACTATTCATCTAAATGAACTCAATAAAATGGCATACTTTTATTTAAGCTCCTTTGTGTGTCAATTTGATTTTTAAATAATTCTCTACTCCAAGCTCTAGTTGGTGTGAATATACGACTTATTATTTGCAACTAACTTATAAGCTATCCAAACACAGAAACTAGGTGACATGTAAGTAAGTTATAGGTTACATCCAAACAAGATTACTTACAACTTAAAAAACTTATAGGCATCCAAACGGCCCTTATGTGTGTTGTTGGTTGAGAGATTCACTCGGTCTATATAACCTTACAACTATTTAATGTAGATAGTTGTAGAGTAACCCAACTTTTCAAATGATGTTAAACCATCAAGTCTCATTGGACTGTCTTCCAATTAGTATACACAAAGAGTTAATACATTTTTGCCCATGCAGTAAATAAGTAATAGGTGATTATTTATTAACCAAACTTAATTATCATAGATGAATAACTTAACTGCTGCCATCATTAGAAAAAAATTACTTATTTAGCTATGTCCAAACCAGCCTTAAATGAGATTATATCTTCATTTTTTTCTAATTTATAGACATATAAGTTTGTTTGCATTGAGGATTATCACAAGAATATTATGAAAAAGTGTAATAATTACAAATTACTTCCAGGGCATTTGACATCCCTACAAATAAGAGTTTATAGGCTTATTTATAAAAAAAAAAAAAAGCTTTTAGACCGTTTGGTAAAAGTCTAATGAAGTGTTTATTTTTTTTTAGAAAGTAGCAAATAAGCTTCGATTTAATAAGTAGGAGAGGGGTTACTTTTTGAAATGGAGCTTACTTGGCTTAAGCGGGTAAACATTTTGGACTAATATTTGGATAAGTTTACCCTTAAACTTTTCAAGTGTGGCCCCTAATAATGGATAATTCACATCAAGTGGGCTCCACCTAATGGACGGTCCACATCCAAGGTCTCTCATACTGGATGACTCATATAGAAGGTGCACCCCACATGATGAATGGTAGATATCAAAAGCGGGCCCCACATGATGGACAATCCACTTCAAAGGTAGGGCCCATAGTATGGACACAATAAATGTGGAGTCTACGTGATAGGTGATGGGTAGTGGACATTGAGGGGCCCCACATAAAGAACAATTATTAATGATGTTGGGCCCCATATGATGTGACAGTCCACCCAAACAACCATTTGGATTGCTCTTATGTTAAAGTTGTAATCTTTAAAAATGACGTTAACTATCCTCATAAAAAAGAAGTTCTTATTTGAAAGTTTTACCAAACATACTTATTTTAAATAAGAGCTTTTTTTTAAAGATTTTACCAAACGAGCTTATTTAAAACAAAACTAGAACAAAAAGTACTTATTGAAGTAGCTCTTATTCAAAAAGCTCTTATTTAATTAGAGTAGAGATGCCAAACGAGCCCTTCAACCTATCTTTAAAAAACATTTGCATTTGACTAAAAGCCACAATGTTTGGTTTATTTATTGTAAAATCATAAACAATGCCACTTTTCCACAACTTTAATGTTAAATCATTAATCCCATATTGGATTCAAAATTTTTAGAGTAATACAATTAAAGGACAATAATTACAAATTTCTTTACGTGTCTCTTGAAAATACTTGCATTTGACCCATAATTGCAATGTTGTGTTTCATGAAAGTGAAATCATAATGATGGGAATTTTTCATTACATTATCATGGTAATTTTAATTTCCAATCAAAAGAAGCCCTTAGTTTATATTAATGACATTTTTAAAATTTTGAAATTCTGAAATTCTATGCCTACAAATTGCTAGCTTTGATTTTACTCTCCCCTCTTGCACTATTAGTGTTATCATATAGCTTGTACATAAGCCCATTCAACAAAGCTATGTGGGCCCACCATGATGAGCATGTAGCAGCTATGTATACGTTTGTTGTATTGTTTTATGTAACTCAAATGGGTCGTAAAACAAGCAGAAAGTGTCTTCTTTTTCTTCGTGCATATGGTTGCATCTTCTCTCTACATCTGTCCATGTAGCCGCAATATTCTTGCTTTTTTTTCTTTTTTTCTTTTTTCCCCTGTTTTTTAACATCCCCTCGGAATCTCTCACTCATTTCTCCATCTACCTTCCTCTCTCCATGAGCTTCCTATCTATTGTATTGTAATTGATTGCCCACATAACCCATGTTAGTATAACTAATTGAGGCCGGTTCCTCTAAGATTGCTTGAAGGATAGACTATTACATACAAGCCTTGTGCATTGGGCCCACTGGGATGCGTGTATGACATCGGGCCTGTCCATCAGCTCTCCCCTTTCAAGTTGGAACCCCCAAAAATAGGTCAATCCATCTATCATGTCATCCAACCGTCTAAGTAGGCCACAAGTGCATTTCGAGGTTCTTGGTTGGTTCTCCGATAGATCCAGCAGTTTCTACTAGAACATCATCAGTTTTAATTGTTCAAATGTTCAAAATATACGATTAAAAATATTACTATGCTATTTAGTTTAAATTCTAAGGCCATTCTTACAAAAGTCCACTAGATCTACGGTCTGGATTGAGTGATAACCAATCTACATGTCAGTTCTTGGACGACGAACTCTCCTTCGCGATACAGCAAGTCGAACGTTAAACCTGCTCAAAAGTCAAAAAGTCCAGAATCAGCCAACTGTACTGTACGTCATCACTTTGTACGGACACGAAAAAGTCACATGGAAGAAAACGGTCTTAGGGGTCCACCACCGCTGCCGGATAGAAAAAGACCGACGCGGATTACGTCCAAACTCAGTATGGACCTCAAAGCGTCCAAACCGAGCTGTGGAGGGCCCCCGTTATGTATCTATTTATCTACTCTGTTCATTCCTTTTCTAAGATCATTTTAAGTCATTTAATGCTTGGCTCATTAAATGCAGCCGAGCTCAGTAATTTGGTGTGGCCCACCTCAGCGTTGGATCTGCCTTATTATTGGTCTCATGTGGTCAGATCTTAGACGGGGAATGGACGGAGTGGATAAAAGATACATCACGGTGGGGCCCTCCACAGCTCGGTTTAGACTCTTTGCGTCCAAAGACGCAATCCAATTGATAGTTTGGCCATCCATTTGGTAGGAGCAGTCCTGGATTGCTTATGATTACAAAGAACCATTTTTGTTAGGCTCCATAGATTGGAAAAGGGATGGCTATAGAAAATAAGGTCAAATCAACCATGGATGAGATAGTTTGGCCAGTGAAATTTGCATAATAGTATATGAAAATGTATTCTGAACACAATAGACGATTCTGATTTGATGACTTAAACTGTCCAAATGGACCGATCCCACTAAGAGCAGTATATATTACAGTGCTCAGCACCGGATTTTGCACTATATCCGGCCGGGCCATATGTCCGGGCCTGTGTAAAATTCTTAATTTTCAGGCCCGAGCCCGGCTCATTGACACCCCCTAAGTTTATATGCATCATGAATAAAAAACTATGTTTATTTCATTATTTGATAACCAGATTCGCATATTATTATTTTGTACAGTTGAAAGCAAAAAATATCCAATGACATTATTTCAACAAACACGAGTCCACGAATTCTCTAACTGTAACTTGGATAAGTGCATGCGATCTTTGATTTAGATGGTTAAACGAGCTCATGTGCTCTATGTGTACTATTTTGAAGTCCCGGCATATCAAGCATCACATTCAGCCAGAGTATCAAATAACTCCCAAGCAATAATGCAATTAGGAGTCGCTGGTTCTGCTGAGCCAAACATATGTAATCCGCACGAATTCCATAAGAATGTGTGAGATCTATGTGAGCCAGATATACAGCTATCTATAGTATTTAAAAAGGTGGGTCCCATTGTGGATGGAGCAATCCTGATTATCCAATTAATGGATATTAAAAAGATAATTAGAAGCAAAAGAGCGAGTCATTCAAATTCAAAGTGAAAATCAGATAGTTAATATTCTGCTCCATCTTCGGTTGGATCAGCGATCTGGAAGTCTTGATTAGTGTAGTCATAGCGTCTCCACCATGTTTTAAGAAGAGGTACGCGTGGTGGTACCAGGCTGCAATGGGTCCATTCTGTTCTCTCACTCGTGCTCACCGTGCAAATAAAAAATCAGGCAGCTACGGCATTTGGAAAAATGTAAAATCATGCTTAATACATCTACATTCACATGGTGAGGCTCACTTGGGTTCTGGAATCATCTGAAGTTTGATGTGTCCCATCGTCCTAGTGGGGCGCACCTGATGAATGGATTTGATGGGATGTGATCCATCCAGTGGGCCCTGCAAAAATGGGGAAGATTTTAGGTTGAGAGACTCCTCCCAACTGTACCTTACGTTGTGCCCCCACCAAGTTTTTGAGACCATGGTCTAACGTTGTAGGGTGCGTATAATGGATCGGATGTACAGTTGAAGCTGTCCCACTGACAGTTATGCTGCCGGTCACCAGCTGGGAAACGGGCAGGAGCTTTGATTGGCCACCGTGATGTATGAGTTTTATCCACTGTCCATCCACTTCACCATATTATTTCAGGACATGGTCCCATAAATGAGGCAGATCCAAGGAACATGTGGACCACACAATAGGAATTAAATTCTCACCGTTGAAAGCTTCTTGAGGACCATAGAAGTTTTGGATGGAGCTGATATTTGTGGTTTCCCTTCATCCAGCTCTATGTAACTTTAGGAATAGGTTGGATGGAAAATAAACATTATGGTGGGCCTTAGGAAAGTTTCAATGGTGGGAATCCCTACCATCACTGCTTCCTGTGGTGTGGTCCACTTGACCCTTGGATTTACCTTAGATTTTGGTCCTATTCCATAAAATTACACTGAGAAATGGATGGATGGATGGTGTGGATAAAACCCTTACATCACCGTGGCCACTCAAAGCTCCTGCCCGTTTCCAGCTGGAGATGGGCGGGGTAGGACGCAATCGGGCGTCCCTTGGAAGCTACGTGCTCTGAAGCTACCTGAGTAATCCACTCCATCCATCGGCATTTTATTCCAGCTGGTAATAACCTTAAAAGCAGTGTCGATGGCATATAAAAATCACGGCCGGCTTAAGGATATAAAAATCACGGCCGGCTTAAGGAACGTTTCAACAGTGGACATTACCAATTTCTAGAGTTGTACGCGAGTCCGAGTAAGCTCAAAAAACTTGCTCAAGTCAACTCAAAAAAGCTCAACTCAACTCAGTTCAAAAGTGGGTTTGATCCGAGCCGAGTAAGATTTTTGGTGCTTGAATGAATTGAGTCGAGCAAAGCCTCACTCGACTCGGCTCGAACTTAACTCGGAGTATAAATACTAAAAAAGAAAATCCTAATTTTTAATCACATTCTCGCCGGAGCGCCCCCTCTCTCCCTAACCCTCCCTTCCTCTCTCTTTAAACTCAACGGTCGGCCACCCCCGAGCTGCTGCAATGTCGCCTGTCCACTCGTCCACCTGTCATTGTGACTTGACCCTCTGCCTATCCACTCGCCCACCAAACACCTCCGAGCCGCTACGGCGCTGCCTATCCGCTCGCCTACCGACAATTGTGACCTAACCCGCTGTCCGCTGCCTGTTCACTCTCCCACCGGCCACCGCCGAGCTTCTCTGCAGCCTGACCTACCCCTCTCTACCCGCTGCCGGCCTGCATTGCCATTTTACTTATTCGATAAGCTCTATCTAGCTATTCCCTTTCAGCTATCGATCGACCTTACATGATTTATCACTGGCCATTAACTTTTTTAGGGGTGACTAGTCCGGCAGTTTAGGGTCCTAAAGTCAAACTCAAATTCCACTTAAAAGAATAGAACTTATACTAAGATTGAAAACTCGAATACACTTGGTCTACCGATCGAGCATGTCCAAGCAATGCTTGACTTGGCTGAGTCGAGTCAAGCAGCAAGGTCCGGGTGGTTTGAGCCGAGCAATGAGCAGGGTAATCCAACTCGGCTCGTGTACAGCTCTACCAATTTCAGTGTTTCCTGTCGTGCGGTCCACCTGTGTTTTGGGTATGCCTATTTCTGGAATTCGAGAAACTGATGGACGTAGTTGATTTACCACGGGAATCACTGTGGGCCCCACATAGATTCAGATCACAGCAACTTTATGTGGGCGGGGTCACAGGCACGTCGCGTCCGTCGCCATATAAGCGCATACATCGTGAAATAATTCAATGCCCTTTTCCTTATCCATTGGACGGAGAAACCCCATCTACCGATTGCCCGACAGTTTCTTCTCGAAGTCGTAATTCAATGTTCCCCACACGTAAGCGTCCGGAACACGCAACTATATACTGTTACATATGGCAAACGTGTCATAGATCCGAACCACTCATCAGTTAAAATGCACTGTGGATATGGCATAAGCCCAAAATAATGTTGATCGACTGCTCAGAAAAGTCGAACTTACATATGAGAGACGTCGGCGGTTAGGAAAAATATCTATATTCAACGCGCATATGCAGCTCACTCTATGAATGCACTGCCCTGATTTTTCCTATTTGGTATGTCAGATGAATGTCACTGATCTCTTACACGTGTTTCGCCCTCTCACTAAGGGCCCTCGTTTTATCGGAAGGGAATTGCGTACTGAGTAACTCGGTAGCCTATAGCGTAATGACTAATGAGTAAAATATGTGGGACCCACCATGAGATATGTGTCGTATCCACCCCAATCTATCCGTTTTACCAGATTATTTCATGGTTTTGAGCCCAAAATCTAAGAATATCCAAAGTTATCTTGCAATCCGCTTCCCGTTTAATCAATAGCCACATGTTATCTTGCAATAAATCAGAATTGGATAAAGCAATTCTGAAATCCCCTTGAAACCGAAAAGACACAAGAATCTTTTATTTTCACGGGAGAAATGATAAAGGTACAACGGCATGTATCACAAATTACACAAGTGTAAAATAAATGCACTTCAGGAAATTTAATAGTAAAACAGGAAGGAAGTAAACAGATATGGCTTAGTCATATGCAATGGAGATGGATCAGATTTTCCTGTGACTCCATCTGTGAAAAATCCACTTCAATCATCAGTTTCACAAGCTCATTTTAGGACATGAGTCCAAACATGCATCAGATCCAAAACTCAAATGGGAAACAATGATGATTGAACTCTTACCTTTGAAACTTTCATGGGGCCACAAAAGTTTTTCAATTGTAGGTAAATATTTATATTTTCAGTTATCACTGTTCAAATAACATTACTAACAATTTGGATGGCATATAATCATCATGGTAGGCTCAAAATGATCTCAACAATAGGCATTTCTAGTCTCACTATTTCCCACCATCTGACCCACTTAAGTTTTGGATCCATCTCAATTTTGGGTTTACGCTCTCAAGCAAGTTGGTGAAACTGAGGGGCAGTATGAATTTTCACCTACATAAACAGCGCCAAATACTATGCCAGTAAGGACTTTTTGTTGCCCTTGGTATAGGAAATTAGCATATGACAGAGGCTAAAGACTATTAGAATTAGGAATTTAGGAGTGAGTTTGTTGAAGTCCCTTGGTATATATTCTCCCACCAGAGGCTGCTATGGTGTGAGTTGTGATTGTCTGTCCACTTGAGTGTGAGTTATGAGTGTCCCTCTACCCTTGCCCAATATATTTTCATGTGAATCCTGACCCATGTGGGGGAGTGTTGTAAGAAAAAATTTGATGACCTATTGTCTGATCAAAGCTCTTGCCTTTACAAGTGACATGGAAAAGTATTCACACACATGGTGCTAATAGTTAAGATCGGGCTTACATGATGATGATGATGTCTTATCTGTAGAAAATCCGATAATGGTGGGCCAAAGAATAAGTCACTTGGTATGAAAATCAGGCTCGCCCACTTTTTTGGTGGCCAAAACCAGTACAATAATTTATGCCATTTGATGTTTCATTGATTTTGATGCTGTCTTTTTGTTGATAGTGGGATTGGACTCATTTTTATCAGTGATAATTAGATTAAGGCCCACCTTTTTTCACAGCTGTATATATGATTTCTACCCTGGTGATCATCAGTGATCATCGCAGATTGTACATTTCTGATGCAGCCTATGTAAATGCTCATTTCCCGTTTGACGCAGCTGAAAGTGGAGTGGATTAGTTGTTACCTGGGTACCTAACCGTGCGAGGCCCACCTTGTTCTATTTGTTGTATATCCACGCCGTTCATCTATTTTTCCATCTCATTTCATTTTAGGACGTGATCCCAAACCTTAAGAAGATCCAAATCTCAGGTGGACCATACCATTAGAAACAGTAATGAATGACGATTAAAAAAGTTTCGTGGGCCACAAAAGTTTTGGATCAAGCTGATCTTTGCATTTTCCCTTCATCTAGATATTCTTGACACTCAATCACCACGGTTTCCTGTGGTCTGGTCCACCTGAGTTTTGGATCGGCATAAATTTTGGGATCCCATCCTAAAATGGGTTCGAGAAACGGATGGACTGCGTGGATATACAACAAATCATCAAGGTGGGCCCCAAGGTAAGGCTAACACCTAATCTGCTCCCAGCTGAAACAGAGAGGTCAGTCATCAATCTCACATCTGTAGTCTTCAGCCGTTGAAGGTCAGATGTAAACTCTGTGGGGCCCACTGAGATGTATGCATCTTACGCACAACGACGGTATGTATTTTCAGCTCATTTTAGGGCATGAGCCTAAAATATGGAAGCATATCCAAAGCTAAGTAGACCACACAACAGGAAATTGTGGGAATAATGACCAATGCCCACCATTGAAATCTTCCTAAAGCATACTGTGATGTTTATTTATCACAGTGTCTATTTATAAGGTCACACTGACATGGATAAAGAGAACACACAAACATCAGCTTGATCACACCCAGGTGCATAGCGTAAGTGGCAGACTGAGTGAAGGTAACCTGGTTTCAATATCGAGGTCATGGTACTGATTCCCCATCACAGGGGTGGCTAACATTGTGATGTGACTAAAAAGGGTAGGAGGGTGTACTAACAATTAGGTGTGTGTGTGTGTGTGTCTATATATATCAGCTTGATCAAAAAGTTTTGGTGCTCTCTAGAAGTTTTCGAGCTTTGGATATGCTTCAACTTTGGACTAGTGCCTTAAAATGAAATGGAAAAATGGATGGATGGTGTGGATAAGACACATACACCAAGGTAGGCCCTATGGAGTTCACTCACGGAAATGAGTTCTTTAACGCTGGTTTGAAAGGATGTAATTCATGAAAATTATTATGTATTTATTCATTTTTAGCATTAATTACTTACCATACACCTTTAGGTTGAATGGGAGGCAGTATGTTGTCCAGAACAACACCTTTTATGTATAAAAGTTGAGATAGACTCCAAGTCTCACCATGATGTATGTGTTTTATCAATGTTATCCTTCATTTTTTTCAAATCATTTTAGTGCATGATGCAAAAAATCACATCATAAGAAGAACATTTAAATAGTTATTGTTCAATCCCCATTTGGTCCACTTGAGCTTTGAATCTACCTTATTTTTTAGCCTAGATCTAAACTATTACATAGACGGTGTGAATATAGCACATGTATATCATGGTGGGGCTAATGTAGTTTTGGCTTGAAATTAAACTTAATCTCTTATGAAAATTGGTGAAATTTTTAGATAAACAACTTTTCAACAGGTGTGCCTCGCCCGCTAGCCCAGCAAATCTTAGGTTATAGTGCTAATGAGACACACTAACCCCATTGGTGGGTTGGTGTATTGTGTGACAAACCGTATGGGTGTGTTGTGCAGCTAACATGGTGTATACGCTACGGTGACTAACTAAAAAAACTCTTCAAACAGCTGTACTGCTCCTAGTGCGAAGTCCGCATCCGGAAAAGATAACAGCAGTGGAATCTCCGACCGTAGTATCTTATCTGGAATTTATCCAACTGTCTTTTTTTCTCAAAAGAAAACACGTCGAATTTATTCCATACTCCAGCACTGTATGATGCTTGATATGCATGCGCTCAGATATTATACACAAGGCATAGATTAGCACATATCACCGACTAAACTGAGGGACATACTTACGATGAGTAACAATCTCAAAATCAGAATGGTCGAACACTCTCAACCTCTTTGCGTTGGATGCTTGTTTTTTGAAAGTGGACGGTTAGATATTAGATTGTTAACGTTGACCCACCAGAAAGTGGACGGTTGACGAATCATCTCAACTGGGACCAGCAATTTTGGACAGTTTAATTTGAATTTCTTTTATTCCATTCTATGTGAATTATGAGTGCTTGTGTATCATTCATCACACTCTGTCAGAGTACCAAATTTTTTTCTTGTCTTTCTCAATTCGTCTGATAAGCTTGCACTCTGATACCCACACGTCTGTACACTAGCCCACGCGTGCCAACTTGCGACATGCATGAGGCATCTGATCCGCGCACAAGGTAGGACCCAGCATGTAGTATAATATCAGTTCACTATAAGTACTCGTTGAATGTGGATCCATCGATCCATTGATTTCCTTTTTAGACCTCCCTTTCTTTTCGGTGCATCTGTGGCCTAGCTGATGAGTGGACCATATACTATGTAACGCCGGGCCGTACAAGACATGTGGGTGCGTCAGAAAATGAGGGTTGACTGTTTTGTCGTCATCTCTTTTTAGAAAGTGGGAGCAAATTAGATGTTACCCTGGTAACACCTTAGTGGGTGTTACCTCTACCGTGTGGGGCCCATCGTGATGTATTTTTTATATATCTATGCCGTCAATATGTTTTCTCATATCATTTTAGGATATGATCCAAAACCTTAAGAAGATCCAAGTCTCAGGTGGACCATACCACTAGAAACAGTGATTAATAACCATTAAAAATGTTGTGTGGGCCACAAAAGTTTTGGATCAATCTGATATTTATATTTTACCTTCATCAAGACTTTATTGACATTATCAAAATCTTAGATTGCAAATAAACATTACCAAATCCTTACCATGGGCTCTTTGGAATTTTTAATGGTGGGGCACTCAATCACACTGTTTCCAGTGGTATGGTCCACTTGGGATTTAGATCCGCATAATTTTTGGAACCTTATCATAAAATGGGCTGTATAAACGGATGAACGGAGTGGATATACAAAATATCATTCATGTGGGCCATCCGTTAGGGGTAACACTCACTAAGCTGTTCCCGGGGTAACACCTAATTCGCGCCCAAAGAAAGTAGATGGATGGTAGAGATGATAGCTGAAGGAAAGAATCAATGAGTCCATACTTTTTTGGGTTTTCGGTTAAAATTGCACTAACTTGTTGCGGATTGGAAGAAAATAGCTATGCCCTCAATCTTAATAATTGCAGCGCCGATGACTTTTTAGATTTTCTTTATAACATTTTCCCTTTGACTATGTACGCTAATGAGTTTCTTGAAATTTAAAGGGCCTTCTCTCGATGTAATAGGCAGCAGGTCACCTCGATATGAAAATGACATGCTCATTCAATGGTCAGAATAGTTCATTGTAATCAGACAACCATAAAACCTTACGAGTGAGTTTTCTTCGTAGCCTCTCAAACTCTCTGTGGCCCATAAGACCATAAGTAAATTCATCCATTCAAAGTTTGTTTCCTCTGATGTGGTTCGCCTATCATGTATTTTTCTCTAAAACTTGGTTAAGCCTCACTAAATTCAAAACTCTTCTATACGAATGGAATGGATCCTCATCATGACAATAAAGTGGGGCTCAAACGCCAAACTTCAAATTCCAATGGAACACATGGCTTGTCGATGAGACACAAATTCCTCCAGGAACAATGGCTCGCCAATGAGAAACATGGCTCTCCGATGGCCTCTGTGGCTCGCCGATGAGACATATTGTTCTAACTCACAAGGTTCCCACCTGAAAGTCATGACTCACCAAAGAGACACATGGCTCGCCAATGAGACACATTGTTCCAACTCACAAGGTTCCCACCTGAAAGTCATGACTCACCGAAAAGACACATGGCTCGTCAATGGCCTCTGTCACTCACCGATGAGACACATAAATTCCAATGGAACATATGACTTGCCAAAGAAACACGTGGCTCGCCAATGCCCTTTGTGGCTGGCCGATGAGACACAAATTCCACCAGGAACACATGGCTCGCTGATGGGACAAATGGCTCGCTGATGGCCTCTATGGCTTGCCGATGAGACACATTATTCCCACCCGGAATACATGACTCTCCGATGAGACACATGGCTCGCTGATGGCCTCTAGGGATTTAAGGTTCAGTGTTAAGGGCCCACCTTATTGTCATGATGGAGATTCATACCATTCTTATATAAGTGTTTTTAATTTAGTGGGTCTTGACCAAGTTTGGGAGAAAAATGCATGACAAGTGGACTACGTCAGAGGAAACAGTCTATGAATGAATGGATCTGCTCATGGTGTTATGGCCCACAGAGAGTTTAAGAGGTTATGAAGAGGCCCCACTCATGGGATTTATCGGCTATCCGATTACAATGGAGATCATTCATGGAGAGGGTCATTTTCATTTTCAGGGGGGTCACTGCCCTTACGCAGAAAGAAGGCCCTTTATTTTTAAGAAACTCGTTGGTCGTACATGGCAAGGGGCAAAATGGTTCGAAGAAATCTAAAAAGGTATCAAAGGGCAACAATTACTAAGATTAAGGGTAGGGGCTTATTTTGTCATTTCATAAATTTCAGTGCTATTTTAACCGAAAACCAACTTTTTATGGGATAATAGTTGAAAAAGCCCCGAAGTATGACCTCATTTTTTATTAGCCCATCCATATAGAACCTATTATTTATGTAGCCCACTGGGAACTATTTGGATTTTTGCTGGACTAAAATGCCCATCTGTCATACCTTGCCATACCTCCTCTCGTACGGCAACAGTTTTTTGCAGAAATTAAAAAGTCCTTTTGAGGATTGAGTATGGGCCTCACAAAATCGACTGTTGGGCCATCCCTTGGCCGATCTAATCCGTTCACTTTAATTGGACATCTGTGAACCCATAAGAAGGTCATTTAAAAAAAAATTAGAGCTTTTTGTGGCCCACACCTACATTAATGTCATGAGTTAATTCTGAACTATTTCCTTCAATGTGGTTCATTCGTAATGAGTTTTGCCCTCAAACTTGGACATATGACATGAAATTAAAACCCATTTCATGTGGACGGCTTGGATCTGCTCCAAGACTATTCAGTGGACCCCAAATAATAATGTGGGAGGGTTAAATAAATGGGTCTCTTGCGCGGGAAAGGCCATTTGACATTTTCATTCTTTTCTTCTTTTTTCCCGGGAGGGAAGCATTGGCTGTTAGGATCGTTGTCACCTCTGTGGGATCCACTTCGACGAGCTTCCAACTTGCATTTGGTGTCATTCCATCCATTCCAGCGAGCTTCTAAATGTTTTTTTTGGAGTTAAGTGTCATAACCCCATGCAGATTGCAAATCCCATGAAAATGAGGCCGACTTTTAGGCAATCAAATGGTGTTCAAATGAGATAACTCCAAAGCCATCTGAAAGTTTATTAAATTATCTTTCTAATAAGTATAAGATCACCTAAAATCGGACATGTAACGAGAGAGTTATTACCGTTTTCGTCGGATATGCAAACGATGTAGCATCGACAAATGACAATAACTTTACCCCCACTTTAGGGAAATCAAGTGGGGTCTGAATGAGGTTGTTACAAGTCATATGAAATTTCTTCAAATTACCTTTCCAACAAGTACAAGATCATTCAAATCGGACATGTAACGAGGGAGTTATGACTGTTTTCGTCGAATTTGCGAAGTACGTAGTATCGACGAACGACAGTGAGTTTGGGCTTACTTTTGGACAATCAAGTGGTGTCCAAATGAGGTGATTCAAAATTAATTTGAAATTTTATCAAATTAGCTTTCCAATAAGTATAAGATCACCAAATCGAACATATAACGAGGGAGTTATGACCATTTTCACCGACAGACATTGACCATCGTCAATACTCACTGTCCATCACCGATACTATCGGCGATTGACAATGCAGGTATCGACGATTGACAGTGAGTATCGATGATTGACAGTGCAAGTATCGGCGATTGATAGTATAATATCAGTGATTGACAATGAGTATCAGCAATTGACAATGAGTATCGGCGATGGACAGTGTAGTATTGGCGATTGACAATAAGTATAGACGATTGACAGTGTAGTATCGGCGATTCACAATATAATATCGGTGATTGACAATGATTATCGGCGATTAGCAGTGCAATATCAACGATGGGCAGTGCAGTATCAGCAATTGACAGTTGAGTATTGGCAATGGACAGTGCATATCAGCGATGGTCAATGTTTGTCGGTGAAAACGGTCATAACTCCCTCGTTACATGTCCGATTTAGATGATCGTGTACTTGTTGGAAAGCTAATTTGATGACTTTTAGATGAATTTTGAATCACCTCATTTGGAAAACCACTTGATTACCCAAAAGTGGGCCTAAATTCACCGTCATTCGTTTATACTCCGTCCTTCGCAGATCCAACGAAAACGTTCATAACTCTCTCTTTATATGTCCGATTTAGATAATCTTATACTTGTTGGAAAGGTAAGATGATGAACTTTCAGATGGATTTAGAATCACCTCATTCGGACCCCACTTGATTTCCCGAAAGTGGGCCCAAAGTCACTACCGTTCGTCGATACTCCGTCGTTCACAAATTTGACAAAAACGATCATAACTCCCTTGTTGCATATCTGATTTGGGTGATCTTGCACTTGTTGGAAAAAGTAATTTGATGAACTTTCAAATGGCTTTGGAATCACCTCATTTGGACGCCACTTGAATGCCTAAAAGCGGACTCCATTTACATGGAATCTGCAACCTGCATGGAGTTATGACAATTTAACTAAAAAAAAAAAAACACTCAAAAGCTTGCTAAAATGGAGGGAATAGCATTTGATACACATTGGAAGCTCGTCAGAGTGGGTCCCATAGAGGTGGCAAGGGTCTTAATGGCCAAATGGTCCCTCTCCCAAAAAAAAAAAAAAGAAAAGAAGAAAATTTTTCCGCACAAGAAATCCATCTATTGAACCCATCTCACATCTTATGTGTAGTGTACTGAATAATCTTGGAGCAGATCTTAACCGTCCACATGAAAGGGCTTTTAATTTTATGCCATATGTTTAAAGTTGATGACAATATTCATCACAGATGAACCATATCGGAGGAAACAATTCAAAATTAACTCATAACATTAATGTAAGTGTGGGCCACAGAAAGCTCTAATTTTGTTTTTGAAATGACCTTTATGTGAGTTCACGAATGTCCTGATTAAAGTGAATGGATCAGATCGGCCGAGGAGTGGCCCCAACAATCAATTTTATGGGGCTCACACTCAATTCTCAAAAGGCTCTCACGACTTCCACAAAATGTTACTACTGCCACTACACGAGGAGGTATGGCATAGTGTGGCGGAGGGGCATTTTGATCCCGCGAAAATTGCTACAATGACTAGTGTGCTACATAAATAATAGGTTACGACAGGCCAATAACAAAGATGATGTCATAATTCAGGGCCTTTTCAACTATTATCCCACCTTTTGCCTACGCTGGTCCGTGAGGTCCATAGCTTCCATGGACGAACGATCTGGATCATCCATCTGGTGGGTGGTGGGTTCGATGGTGTGGAGGGGCTTTCAGTTTGCACAAGTGGACCCCATGGCTTGGTAATCCAGGTCATTGATCTGCTGAGTCCATCTAGATTAGAAGATCACAACGACTAATATTACGGTCCTTTCATTCGAACGACGATCACTATTGTATTCCACCTGTGAAAATGGACATTAATTGGACGGTACGAAATAAAAAGAATTGTGAACCACAAAATAAAAAGAGAAAAAACTTTGATGCTCTGGCGGTAACAATAAATGATACGCAGGGAATTAGAAATTGCATACGTGAAAGCATCCAATGGTCCCCGCTCGGACGTATCATAAAATATAAAACACGCCTATCTTATTACCGGCTGTCGGGTCGGTGGACCATTAATTTGACTGTACAGAATAAAAAGTATCCAATGGTCCTAGTCAACAAACAAAGAACGCGGATTGCCTGGGACACCTGGAATCTAGTTGGGATCCTCTATGATATTTGTGAGAAATCCATCCCGTCCATCCGGTTTTCCAGCTCATTTTATGGAATCGTAACAAAAATGGGACAAATTCAAAAGTCAAGTGGGCCACATAACAAGGAAAAAAGTGAGGAGGGAAATGCCTTCTGTTGAAACCTTTCTAGAATCCACCGTGATATTTATATGCCATCCAAACCGTTCACAAGGTCATTCCCACTGGGATGAGCTGAAAAAGCAACAAAAAAAAAAGAAAAAAGAAAAAAAAAAGAGCCTGATCTAAAACTTGTGGCATCCGGATGTTTCAACGGTGGACATTTAGCCTCTACTGTTTCATGTCGTGTGGTCCACTTGAGTTTTGTGGGCCATTTGTGGGCTCAAGCCGGCAAAACACCTAGCTTCTCACCTCTGGAAATCCACAAACAAGTGTCCATGAATCTCTTTTCAGGACCGCTTCACAGGTCTGATTTTGGGATTGTGACTTGGCAACAGTGGCACACATGATTTAGTCCGTTTAGTTTACGCGTGATACGTGTACAAAGTTTGAGTAACTACGTATGGAGCATCGTAGTCTGCCAGAGTATAAAGTCCCATCAATAAACAGGGAAGGCGACCATGTGGTTTGATATGTCGGGAACGTGACTTGTCTGGACGAGCCAAATGGCAGTCGCTTTACAGAAACGACGTAGGAAAATGGGGAGGCGAATCCATATGGTACGCTTATGTGCGTCGCGAACCCAGATATTACATACTCGGTGCACGAGAACTTAATCAGGAGATCCAAGCCGTCCATCAGGTGCCTCCCAACAGCTTAGATTTCCCTGTTCAAAAGATCAGGCTAGTCATTGACGAGGTGGGCCACACTTTATGAAACTAATGGATGGATTTGATACCCTTTAGAATCCGATGTTCATACGCATGCATTAAGAAAAAGTAGATGTCCGCAATGCGACTGAAATTAAGCACATAGATTGTGGGACCCACTCTAAACAGCTGATCACCCTTAATTCAGATTGAACGTGGACGGTTGCCAATTTTCAACCGTTCCTTACGTACGAACCGCTCGAATGTTCTACACAGAGGCCTGGTTTGCCCTTATACTGAGGTGCGGAAGTGAACGCGGACTGCGTACTGAGTAACTTCGTAAGCGATGTTGTGTTGAGTTGACTCCGTGAGGCTCACACGTAGTGTATCTTTCTTATCCATGCCGACGTCCATCCGTTTTTCCTGCTCATCTTAGTGCATAGGCACAAATTGCTACATATCCAAATCTCAAGTGTACCATACAACAAGAAGTAGTGGGGATAATAACATCCATCATTTAAACCTTCTCAGTGTCCACTGTGATGTTTATTTGTCATCTAACTTGTTCATAAAGTCGTGTAGACATGTCCATAAAGCCATATAAACATGAATGAAAGAAAAACACAAATATCAGCTTGATCCAAAAATTCTGCCCCTCAAGAAGTTTTCAATGGTAGAACGGATAAAAGATAACGACAAATAATCCTAATCCGACAGCATACCATACTTGATGCACAGGTATTCATAAACTGCATACGTTAGTCCTAAGATTAGATTGTTTGAACAAGTGTAACCTCAGATGTGCCGACGCTGGGTGTTTGATTTTTCAATTCCTAAGTATCCTGCATATGGATATTTATTACTTTTGACCCGTTGGAAAATTTAGAAGAATTTTTACTGTGAAAACTGATGTATATGATATATCTTTACTGTCCATCCATTTTGTAGGAGCATTTTAAGGTATGATCCAAAAAATGATGCAGATACAATATTCAGGTGGTCCACATAAGAGGAAACGGTAGCTCCAAGAAGTTTTTAATAGTAAATGTTTGAGTCCCATTTTCCTGTGGTGTGGTCCACTTAAGCTTCAGATCTGCTTCATTCTTTGTGCCATGACATAAAGTTATCTGACGTAATGGATGGAAGGTGTTGATAAGCAACATACATCACGGTGGGCCCTACAAAATTTTTGTAAAGTTTCTGATTTTTGCATCTAAAAAATACGCCGTCAAAACAAGAATTTAGAAAAAATGTCATAAATACTTAGGTAAATAATTATTACCTATTTACCAGATAATTAGAAAATCAACCACAGGAGTTTTTTAATTTTTACCATTCAATAAATGTCCACCGTCAAAGTCAGATTATCCCATAAATGTAGCGACGGTCTACGATGCATCAGTAGTAAAACCCAAACTTTGGACCGCTTAGTTGGAAATATCTCGCAAATGGCAATTTCATGTGCCTGCGAATCATCTATCAAAATCAGATAGATGAGTGCATCAAAGCTTTTGTCAAAAGGTGAGGCTTAAACGGACGCCGTTTGGCTAGTAACCCCGACACTAGCCTGCGAACTGGTGTCAGAGCTCTGTGGGCCCCACCATGATGTATATGTTTTATCCACGCCAGCCCATTCATTTTTTCAGATCATTTTAGGGCACGGAATTTAAAATGAGGCAGAGCCAAATATCAGGTGGACCACACCACAGGAAATAAGGGAGGATTGAATGCTTACTGTTGAAAGCCTTTTTGCTGTCCATATAAGCTTTGGATCAAGCTGATATATGGGTTTTCCCTTCATCCAGGTCTCTGTGGGCAAATAAACATTACAGTCGGCCCCTAGGAACTTTTTAATGGTGGACTTTCAATCAATACTATTTTCCTGTGGTGTGGTCCACCAATGATTTGGATCTACTTCATTTTAGGGCTTATAGACTAAGATAAGATGGAAAAAGATGGACGGCGTGGATAAAATACATACATCATGGTGGGCCCACAGAACTTTGACACCGACTAGCCAGCTGGTGTTGCGGTAACTGGCCAAACCGCGTCTGGCTGAAACGCGGAACAGCGGTGCATTGAATCACAACGATTTCTCATCTAAAATTTCCACACGTGTGCTGATGCGTGATGGCTCCGAACGCGGGCCTGAACATAGCATTCCCATTGGAAAGCGGAGACCGGATTTTCTAAAAAGAAGTTTGCTGCGATATATCTACGTATACTTGTAGGATACATCTGACTGTCGTTGCTAGCTCGAGCCATGTTTCAATAATCCAGACCGTTTAAATGATGGGTCTCAACGCATGTGGTAGGTACTTCGAAATTCATCACGATTAAAAGGTATTAAACATGCGATCAATGGCCACAAAACTACAACGGTCAATGAGGCCAGGGTTTAAATATTGAGCCTAAGATCTTTTTTTTTTTTCCTGGCATGTCCCATCAGCGGTGGAGTCACTCGTATAAACGGTTTGGATAATTGGAACAAAACACCCGATCCAACGGCCATAGTCCCTACTCATCCCACAACAATCAGTCGGGACGTATTCTAGCCGGACCTCTCCGTGGAATCCTTTTGCCTGTGTCGTTACTTAACATCCACCGTTTGTTGCTACCCACTGGGGCCACGTGGAGAGTATGAGCAAGCTACCACCTCACAATCACACTTTAATATTTTTCTAACCTTTGATTTTGTTAAACAATGCCATCCATTGAAACATTTTTTCAATGTCCTGCATTTATATATGTTATAGGTTTTCTTAATGTGGCCTCTATGTTACAGGTTCCAAAAATTGGACGGTTTCGATCATCGGAAAAACTCATCATGTGGACCCTAGTGGGTAGGGACATACGCTTCTTTGTGAGTCGCGACTGAGGCAAAACGAACTCTTCCCAAAAGAATCACCGACAGGATTGTTCCGTCTTCAGCAATGGCCAAAAACGACAATACATTTTGTTTTTCCACCGTTTGAGAAAAGAATAGTGGTGTCTCATTCTACTCAAATATGTAACTACGTACAGTCTTGATTTCCGCGAAGGATGCCACGTGTACGGTTTTGAAGGGTCACCACCATTTTAAAAAGTGCGGAACTCAGATAAGGACTCCTGTTATGAGACGATACGAATCTACGATACCCATGACATCAGGTTGTTTTCGTTGATAATCAGAAAGTCAAGGAAGTAAAAAAAAAAAAAAACGAGAGAGAATGAGGTTTGCTACCATACATCTCGACGTACTGCAATAGTAAACGAGCGGGACCTTAGCATATGGATCGTGGTTCCTTTTGAAATGACACAAACCGTTTATATGATTGGCCACACCCCAGAAAAAATGGGGAAAAAACCTCAAACTTGAAACCATCTGATTATTCAAAGGAGATATAGACCGTTCATATTCAAATGAAAATTTCCTTTGATAAATTAGTCGAAATTAGCTTTTGTTTGTTCTATACTCCATCCAATGTCAGGCCCATCATATAAACGGTTTAGATCATCAAAAAATGATATCAGATTTAAAGTCTAGTGGCCAGATGTATCCTACAGCGATGAATACGGAATGTATTATGCAAACCTCCAAGAACCTCCCCATATTTTCAGCGCGCTGATTTCACTGAGCTCCTAATAGCCTCTGCACCTCAAATTCGAGTGGTAAAAACCAGAGAGAGAGAGAGATGGTGGGTTAGAAATCTGCGTTATTTAAAGGGGCTTTTTTGAGATCTCTTTTCCAGACGAAATCGGTGTTTCCGAGACCTAGAAATCCCAACCTTAAGGGAAGGTTAGATCTCTTTCTCATTTGGAAGAAACCCCAGTCCAGAGGAGGTACGGAATCTTGCATTTTTCTTTTCTTTCAGTGGATTGCGCTTTCCTTTCTCTTTCGGAACTGCTTCCGATCTTTGCCTGCTTCGTAGCATCGTTTCCCCAATTTGTCTTGTTTTATTTTGTTCTCTCAAGTGTGTTTTGGAGCATTAGCATTTCCTTTTGTTATTTTGTAATTTTTTTTAAAGATTTTTTTTTTTCTTTTTCTGTTTGCAGAGAATGTAGAGATGAGCAATTTAATGTTGGAATTTTAATATCTGGATTGCATATGTTCGATTATTGGTTGTGCATTTTCATTTTCTTGATTTCTTTTGATTTTTTTTTTTCTTCACTTGTTGGTATTTTCTTTCTTTTTATTATTATTTTGGATATCCGCTTCATTCCCCAAAATAATTCAAATGCGCCTTTTTCTCTCTCTCATTTTTTTTTAATCTTTTGTGTGGCGGTTTCTTGATTAGGTTTTGTGGAGGTGGAAATCGTAGGTTTGCATAAAATCTGTTTTTTCACCACTGGGGTTGGCTTTCCATGTAGGTGAGTCCACATTCCTGTGATCCCCACCATTCAATTGGTGAGTCCCATCATGCATCGATGCTGTTGTGTGAAACTTCTCCATCAGGCAATCCTAGCTGTTCGAAAATCCAGCCTCAAATGGACGGTTCGAAATAAAATTCGGCATGGCAGCATGGATGCAAACGGTACAATGTCCATTAATCAGATGCCGGGATTGTTCTGTGGAGGAGATTTTTTTAGTCCATTGCCCATCAACAGATCAGCTAGCCAGATGAATGGTCTGGATCGGTGGAGGGCGTATCCCATGAGTATGGAATGCTTGGCCCAGGTGAAAATAAGAGGAGAGCTGTGGTTGCGAAGGCACCTCAAGGTCGGGCTGCTGAATCACGCGTCTTGTTTATTGTGCTGATGTTTTGCTATTTGAGAAGGGAAAGATAGTAAAGGAAATAGATCTGGGGTCATTGTTATGGAATGTATTGAAATTAGATGAAGTCATTTTCTCCTTTCATTATCGGTTTTGATGATTAGATCTGGGTTGATAACTGTTGTTTCCATTTACTCAGGAATGCAAATTGAAGTGGGAGCATGGCAAATCTATGTCCTCATTTTTTTAAAATTAATTTCTTATATGGTAATTGGTATTTTGTGTTAATCCATGAGTATTAACTGATTCTTCCTTAGAATCTTCAACACGCAGGCATAGATCTGGTCTCTTTAATGGCTGAAAAACGGAATTCTATTTAGTAATGAAATATTTACGAGGCCCGAAAGAGGTTCACGAAAAAATTACTAATCAGCCATATAATGCCATGAGTTTTATCAGGGGCGCTCTTGTTTTCCATTTCCTAAAATGGGAAATGTCTCTTTTGACCATAATTGTAGATTTTAGGAGAAAAATAAGATTGGCATGGCGTAGAACCATGCGGTTTGTATTCATGGAAGTTTAGGTCGGGAAAAATGCATTTTGTTAATTAGGCTAGTTTTATAAAATTCAGTTAGATGCATCTAGATGTATAGCATCAAGTCTCTTTAAACCTTTACGGGTGCGAAGAAATTCTCCGGAAGTTATCTTGTGCTTGATTTGGTTCATGAATCTTCCGAAATTTTGATAGGATGAGTCTCTGTTAACTTGTTTGGTGTTCTAATACTTCAGTATATTGCTCTTGGGAAACACCTTTTGCTTTGTAAGCTATACATCTAACTTGGTTATGCTTTGATTAATTACGTTTCCTACCATGCAAGTGATTTTTCAATATCTTTCATATGCTGTGATTGGAAATACTCTGATGCAGAGTCCACTCATTTTGACTGAATACTTGCTTATTACTTCCACACATGCATATAACAATTTTTATTACTTCCCCAGCAGGTATTTAAATATTAGAAAAAGATGAAGAGTAAAGATCACAGGCCAGCTAATCCTGATAAAAGTTCAAGGCTCATCCCAATGAGTATACTGTTTATAGTATTATGTGGATTTTCATTCTATCTTGGTGGCATTTTCTGCAATGAGAGGAACATAGTCCGCATGAATGATGTTAGGCGGCCAGTCCAAACTCCAAAGGAGGTCACAGCTGTTTCACTTCAAGTTCAACCCGTTGCTTTTCCCGAGTGTGGCAGTGACTATCAAGACTACACACCATGCACGGACCCACAGGTATGAGATTGTGCAAGATTGCTGGTTCCGCTTTCAGATGACATTTGAAGCTTTTATCAGCTTGCCTAGATCATTCAACCATAATGGTGGAAGAAGTTTAATATATGTTTAGGAGCTTTGCTAAGTGCACATGTGTGTGCAATAAAGCTCGTGTACATGGCACACATGTGCCAGCATGGCACATAGGTGCGAGATCCAATCCATCCATCAGGTTGGTCCAACTTTCTATACGTTTTCCCAAAAATAAATCTGGTCCAATCAACATGTGGGCCCCAATATTGGAAACAGGGGGATGAGTTAGAAAACTTCAGCCAAGTTTTTCAAAGTTATCCATTTGTTTTGCGAACTGTGGCCCACTTCACCAGTGGATCAACCTGATTCTTGGGCTAAGGCATCCGTATAGTGGTTACTTTCTGATGGCTGGATTAGATCTCAAACTTATCGTGCCATGCTTGCACGTGTTGCTTGTACATGAGCTTTATTGCACCTGAGTATGTTTATATTTAGATACTTACCATGTATAATTGGTATTCACTTTTTATTATGCTTCTATGCTTAGCTGGGCCAACTACACGCATTGTGTAATTGATGTCATAACCCTTATATTTGATTGCAGAGATGGAAGAAGTATCAGCGCCACAGACTTAGTTTTTTGGAACGCCACTGCCCTCCAATCTTTGAAAGGAAAGAATGCTTAGTGCCTCCGCCTGATGGGTACAAGTCACCAATCAGATGGCCAACTAGCAAAAACGAATGTTGGTATAGGTAATCTAGTCTATACTTGATCTTCATTTACTTGTGGCTTCTATGGAAGAAGTTGCAATTCCTTGGACAGTTTTCACCTTTTATACTCCTGATTAGTCAGTCTTGATATTCCTCAATTTGTTGGTGTCACGATTAATGGATTTTTTTTTCTCATTATGTTTGTATTTGATTTCAGAAATGTTCCCTATGATTGGATTAACAGTCAGAAATCCAACCAAAACTGGCTGCGGAAATCAGGGGAGAAGTTCCTCTTTCCTGGTGGAGGTACCATGTTTCCTAAAGGAGTCAGTGCGTATGTTGATTTAATGCAAGATTTGATTCCTGGCATGAAAGACGGGTCCATCCGAACTGCTATCGACACAGGATGTGGGGTGAGTGCCTTGTTATCTTGTGTTTATGTAGTAATTGAGTTATACTTGCATGCATGTGTCAGTTGAGTCATACCTGTGTGCATGCGTCAGCGTGCACGTGATATGCATGCCCGAATGTGTGGGTTTGTTTGTGTCGTGTGACAATTGGCATGTTCAAGATTTTGTGTTTGGCATATATATCAGATGGTTGTGGAGGTCACATTCCTAGAAAACCATACTTTGTGTTCTCCTTTTTCTTTGTTGGC
The DNA here is from genome assembly GCA_003013855.2 of Liriodendron chinense. Taxonomy (NCBI): domain Eukaryota; kingdom Viridiplantae; phylum Streptophyta; class Magnoliopsida; order Magnoliales; family Magnoliaceae; genus Liriodendron; species Liriodendron chinense. Next base: position 1,817,395 of record PVNU02000637.1, on the reverse strand, counting down.
TTTCCTTATTCTTCACCTTAATATGGAAGAGTATCATGTTATTACCGCTGTGTCATTAATGAATCTCCTTGTCCATGTACATCATGCCATGCATGTGGGAGCATGTTTAGGGAAGATTAGACAAAACTATATTTTGATGAATTTGGCTTGCTATGACCATCATATGGGATGATCTAAATATGTCTCTAGTAATGGATTGTTTACCTTGTTCCTAGGTCATTAATTGGATCAAGCACGGGTATCTGTTGGCAGATGTTTGTATTTCAGTGAAGTTTCTTGTATCCAGGCTGATGCCTTATGTTGAGCTGTTGGTGTCAGTGTGGAGGGCGAGGTTACTCTTGTTGGAGACTCTGTTTTCTTTGGTATTTTGTAACTTGATGGAACAAATGTACCTAAGTCTCTGTTTCGATAGTGTTAAAAGAAAGGGAAAAAAAGAGATAATGACTTTTTTTCCATGGACGTTTCACTATGTTTGGATAGGCAAAGGAAATAGTAGATTAGACATGGCAATCATTACCCTCCATAGTTAAATACTAACGCACAAGGTGACTTTGTCTCACAAATATGGGATTTCCACTTGCTATCCAAACAAGACTCCATGGAATCAGTGGAATCCATTTTCCAATAGTGCTGATGGAAATCTTGGGAAATCATCATTGAATAATCATTACAATTTTTTTGTTCTTTTCTCTTCTTCTCTCTTTTAACACTATCCAAACAGGCTCTGAGATTCTAAAGAAGGGGTTAATCAGTCACTTCCGTTGATATCAGGGAGGCTCCTTCAAACACATCAATGCTTCTTCTTCACTGCATATCTAGCATATCTATTTTTCTCCACTGTAGGGAAAATGATAACAAACATCTTCCTTGAGGATGCATTTGGTTGCACCAAGTAATCATGAAATTCATGGGTGCCTTGATGCTGTTAGGGATTCCTCCCAGCCGTGGGGCTGGTGTGTTGTATTTTTAGTTAGTTTTTCTTCACCCTTTCTTTTGCTATGTTTTTGTTTTTTCTTTTTTTCTTTTCTTTTTTCTTTCTTCTGCTTTGTTTCTGTTTCTCTTGGCTTTGCTGATTAAAATTCTTCATCTTTCGAAGAAAAAAATAAAATAGATTCATGATATTTTGCACCAAATTAGACTGATTAACAATGAAATATCATTAAAAATTTTACAACATTCAGTGCAGCCAAACGCAGAGTGAATAAGGGGTAAATATTGCAAAAATATCATCTTGATAAAAATAAACTCTCTTTTCTATGAGTAATTCTCACACGCAACTAGTTGGAGTGTGGGCCCCACCATGGAGTTTGTATGACATCTTGCCCATTTAGCATCGTTGTCCCGCCATGAAATGGGATGCTCCAAAAACCAGGTCAATCCAACTATTAGGTGGGGCACATTATAGAAAACTATGAACAACCACTCAAAAAATTCTATATTCATGTGGGATGCATCTGATGGTTGGATCGACCTGATCTTTAGGGCATCATGTTTTCATGGTAGGACAACAATGCTAGACCAGTAAGATGTCATACAAACACCATGGTGGGCTCCACACGGCAACTAGTTGGAAATCCAACTAGTTGCATGTGAGCATTTCTCTTTTTCTATTGTCTGAGCTTTTTGAGTTTATCTATTTTTTTTCATTTCATATTCACATCATTTCATTTACATGCGTATGTATCTACCATGTAGGTTGCAAGTTGGGGAGGAGATTTATTAGACCGTGGAATTTTAACGGTTTCTCTTGCGCCGAGAGACAATCATGAGGCTCAAGTTCAATTTGCGCTTGAACGTGGAATTCCAGCAATCTTGGGAATCATTTCTACACAGCGCCTTCCTTTCTCCTCCAATTCGTTTGATATGGCCCACTGCTCTAGATGCCTTATACCATGGACAGAATTTGGTAATTCACTTCCCTCTTGACATGTTTAATGATCTGGAAACTCTACCTATTTTGATTCTTCGATGAGGTCTAGGACACATGCATTGCAGAACGTAAATGGAAAGATTCTCAAATGCATTTGAAAGGATGAGGCCTGTTCGGGTGTACCACAGAATGCGAATGGAACTATCTGGGTGTTGGCTTATGCATTGCGCAGAACTGGAGAGATTTGATGCATCAGCAAAATGCAAATGGCTGATGTGCTAAATGCTCCCTCAGTTCAATCATATCATGCACAGATAAGAGAGATGTCTGACCTTGTAGTCTCTTAGTTCCATATTGCATGCACGTTCAGCACTCATGGGTGGAAGCATCTTGTTTCAGGTGGAATTTATCTCATGGAGATACACCGCATACTTCGGCCAGGAGGCTTTTGGGTCCTCTCCGGTCCGCCAGTGAACTACGAGCGTCGCTGGAAAGGATGGGACACGACTATTGAAGCGCAGAAGTCAGATTACGACAACTTACAGACGCTGCTGACAAGCATGTGCTTCAAATTATACGATCAAAAGGATGACATAGCTGTGTGGCAAAAATCTTCAGACAGCAGCTGTTATGATCAGCGTGGCCCACCTGATGTCTACCCACCAAAGTGTGACTGACAGCACAGAACCTGATGCAGCATGGTACACACCACTCCGCTCTTGCCTTGTTGTTCCAAGCCCGAATCTCCAAAAATTGGGAGTGGGTTCTATTCCAAATTGGCCTGAGCGGTTACATGTCACTCCTGAGCGCATTTCGATGGTTACTGGTGGGAACCCCAACGCATTCAAGCATGATAACAGTAAATGGAAGGCGAGGGTGAAGCATTACAAGACCTTGTTGCCTGCACTTGGAACTGATGAGATAAGAAACGTCATGGACATGAATACAGGCTTATGGAGGTTTAGCTGCTGCGCTTATTGATGATCCTCTGTGGGTCATGAATGTGGTCTCTTCCTATGGTGCGAATTCGTTGGCTGTGGTCTATGACCGGGGATTGATCGGAACTTACCATGATTGGTATGTGAATGCATTGGCAAAATTGATGTACTGTGCATGCATTCCATGGTTATAAAAATGGGTTCAGAGTGGGACTTGCCTGGAGACTGAAACCAGTACCACTCATTCCGGCTCAGTCAGAGTCATTGCGACTTGATTAGCCATGCATCTTTCAGTGGGCCCTACATGGTTCTTGTCTCCATTGATGCTGAATCAACTTGGCTGATTCGACTTGGTCTAGCCAATGTTAAAACCATGGTGCATGCTTCTTTTTAGGCTACTTATAGCTCAGTGCGCATCCAAGCATGGATGAGTTTATGCATGATCACAATCTTTTTTGTATGGGTTGTAAATACAATCTATACAGTTTTTTACTTGCACAAAATACATAATGTATGGCTGCCGTGATCTTTTAATCTGATGGTTGGTGGCCCTTTATACATTGCAATTCTGCAGGTGTGAGGCATTCTCGACGTATCCGAGGACGTATGATCTTTTGCATCTTGATGGCCTCTTTACTGCCGAAAGTCAAAGGTAAAGCTCTTCAAATCTTTTTTTTTTTTTTTCTGTTATGTTTATTTATTTCTTTTGGCAGAACACTGCAGGTTGACCATGTTTTAAGGACTCACCCTGCTATCCTATAGACTCAGCATGAATCCACTATGTAGTGGCTTATCAATGTGTACATTAGGCAGGTCGTAATGGGCCAATGTTTCGGGCCTTATTTGGACAACATTGGCCAGGGTCAGCCTGGAAAATTTTCGGAGCTGAGTTTTGAGGCCTGGACCCAGCCGCAGCCCAATAAACCGAGCCTAATTCCCACACAAATCAGCCCATGCCAGCCCATTGTGACACCTAGTATCTATGCCTGAGCACTTGTGGGATCCTTCAGCAGAGCTTTTTCATTATCTAGTTATCTGGGATGAGGTTGGGCCATTGATTTGGTAATGCAGGTTGTTGAGTCCTGCTGTGGATGGGACCACACCCCAAAAGTATCCCAGATTGGAAATCCTAATTGGTTGGCGGTCTTTGGGACTCCTTTCAGTTGAATGTGGACTGATTACTGTATTTCTCTTCCTGTCTGCTTGTGGCTAAAAATCGAATGGCTATGATTGTCCTATTGCAGAAATCTTTTGGGGCATGATCCATCCATGGCATGTGTAACATGGCCATGGTCTGGATTTCCTAACCATGGAGCCCCCTTGTTAGAACTGGAATCCTGAGTATATACTCTTGCAAAGCTTCCTATAATTCCTCTTTATTCCTAGTTCAAATGTGAGGAGGGTGGCTGGATTTGCAAGAAATAAAAATATCCATGTATCCTCCCTTGTATTGTACTCTCAAGGGGCACATGCAGAGTTGCTGATATGCTTTATATAAATGACCTATCCTGCAGGTGTGACATGAAATACGTGCTCCTTGAGATGGATCGGATCCTACGTCCCAATGGGTATGCTATTATCCGTGAGTCCAGCTATTTCACGAATGCGATATCAACCATTGCCAAAGGGATGAGGTGGAACTGCCAGAAACAAAACACTGAATATGAGACGCAGAAGGAGAAGATTTTGATCTGCCAGAAGAAGCTTTGGTACTCTAAGAAGCAGAGCCTATGATGAAAAGCTGAAGAAAATGGAACGTCTAAAGAGTATCTTAGAGAAAACTGGCATGGTGGAACATCTTCAGAACTTCAAGAAGAGAAGATGGGAAGCCCTCTTTGTAGGATGGGTCAGGCCACAGCTGCCCCGCCATGAAAATCTGTGAGTTTTTAGGAACCTCTTAATTCAATGTCGCAATAGGTTCTTGATTCATTGAATTTTCTTGTTCTTATATATTCTTTATATGACGCCATCCGATGGCTGGGATGTTGGCATCGGTTTGATGGTCTTCTTCATAGCTTGATTTTCTTACTTCTCTCTCTTTCTATTCATAGACGTTTTGGTGTTATATGAAATTTGTAATGAGTTATAAGAGCCAAGCCTTGAAAGGTTTGTAATTTATGTGTCAAATGAAGGTTTTGGAAGTGGAGTTGCAACTTACACAAAGGAAATGTGAAACAATGAAATTGCTCTCTCCAAGGTATTTGTTATTGGGGGAATGACAAGCCATGATCCAGCTGGAACAGGTGGGCCCTCCTGTGATCATGAAAGACTGCTGGGTCTGAGGGGTTTGCTGTAGATTGCACTTGGTCACAAAATCACTGCGATTGGTCGCAAGAAAAACAGGATCATCATATGTTCTACGATCTCTCAGTTGGATGGCTTTAATCATCCGACCAAGGTGATTTTAGGTTCAGATGCAACGCACGACTGAGCCACACCATGGCGGTGGGTGGAACCCACCTGGGCCTCTCAAAAGCTTTGCTCTGTAGAAAGGCTATTGTTTTTTTTTTTTTTTTGTATGCATACTCCCTTTTGTGACAGATTTCCATGCACTGGGCCCAATTATTTGTGATAGAGACCGTTCATCTGATGAGCCTCCTAATAATAGGGAATCCCTCGAAAGTCTTTTGGAGAAGTGAACCAGGAAATGAGTACAATGACAATCCCCACCCTACCGATGACAAGGACCCTGCTTTTGATGGCTCTGATTTATCTATCGTATTGAGCTTGAGATTGATTCCTCCCATGGCTAATTTGTGAGGAAACTGGGTTCTCATAGCGTGATCAAGGAACTTGAAAATGGACGGTTGGGCCTGCTAATTGCATTGTCTTGATTGATGATGTGGTTCTCCATGTATGACAATCTATCCGGTTTGCTACGTTCGTGGATGGCCATCATACAGAAATACAGCAACTGGGTAAATCTTGACTGTGTCTAATAATAGAGAAACTAAATGTCATCAAATGTCGATTGTTCTGTTATTACTTTCCACCAATATTTTGAAGGCTCGGGATCAAACGTTCAGCGTTGATCCATTGGTGTGATCTCGGGACGGTGCAATTGCAATGAAGAGCACTGGATGGACATCCGGAACATCGCAATGGGGATCAGTGCCAAACTCACATCAGGAATGAGCTCTTTTAGTTGGGAGTTGGACCGGAATAGTTACCTGTGTGACTCACCATGTATGTGAAATACAATCCCTCCATCAGGTGAGAACCCTTATATTCTCCATATGTACAAAGGATCAGCCCAATTTCAAAAAAAGAAAAAAAGAAAAAAGAAAAAAAAGGAAAACTCGCCGTACAGCTAAATATTCCCTTTATCTGGATGGTCACACCTGATGAACGGATTTGATGAAAGACACGCTATGGTGGCCCCCACACATTGGCCTCCCATTATCATGGTTGCTAACTTCTGACGCCGACTATGGTTCCTAACTTATGATTCGTGTACACTTCTGTCTGTGAAGAAGGATCTTTGGATATTTTCATTTTGCCCAATAAATGTAGGCCAAACTGATGGTTGCATAATCGAGGGCCCGTTTGAATGCAACTATTGCAAAAAGGAGGTTTCAACAAAAGGAAGCCTGTTGCTCGCCTCGTCCGTCCACTCGCTGAAAACCAATCTGATTGGCTTTATTTATTTATTTATTTTTGGTGGAGATTACGCCCTTTGCTATGGGTAAAATATGAGCTGGGCCCTCGAGCACCTAAGTCCGTAGGCCTGTAATCTTGCAAGCCCATAGGACTAAGGCCCACAAGGCAGGTCATCTGACCTCCCAGCCGCGTACGTCCTCGACTGCAGCAGTTTAGGGCCACCACAACCGGAGGAAATAGGGCATGATTCTAGCTGTTACCGGCATGATTCCTGTCTCTTGAGGATGCGCTGCCCAACGGGTATCACTTCCACAATCATGGCCATGATGATGGCCCACGATCATTCTCTAATGGCTATAACTTAAGGCACTCATTCCAAAGTATACAAAGATATCTACCCAAAAGCTTTCACATATCTCCTGCTATTAGACTCGTCTGACTTAGGCATTGGATGACTAACGGCTGAACTCCGGCTACTCTATTATTCTTCCTTGTGTTGTGCAGGATCTATCTTTTGGATCCAACCGGTTCATCAGCAAAAGATCAATGACACGCACCTAGGCCCTTCCGTTCACCTCGTCTGTTATTCAAGAATCTACAATAATACCCTTTCTAGCCTCTATTTCTCTCAAGTGAGAGATCTGTTTATTTCATTGAAATAACATGAATATATAAAACTTGGGAATTTTGGAGAGATCTGTAAGATCTATAAGAGATCCTAATACATACACATCTCAACCTCCTCTAGATAAATATGTTAATCTACTTTGATTACCCAACTCTACCCTATCAAGCATGACGAGAACTGCTGTTGGGCCTCAAAAGCTCCTTTCGAGGGTGAGGCCCAACAGCCCCAAATAAGTGTAATCCTTGGTTGATGATGCATCTAAACTGGGACCAATAATTTTCAGAGTTTAATCTAAATTACTTAAATGCCACGTATGAAATTGATGAGTTTAACTTCTAAGAGCCTGCGCATCATCCATCATGCACTTCCAGAGCATGAAAGTTTTTCCTCCTCTCTAGACTCTAGCCGTGTCGGGTTGACTCGGAGATTTGACGAAGTCATTTGACTTGACCCAATTTCTAATAATTAAACAAACAAGTGGTCTCCTGATTCTGTTGTGGTCAAATCACTAACATGTCCTGTCCATAATGCTCCACTTTCACTTTATAGGCACCCACCATGTATAAGTTCACAACCATAGGAGGTTTTCCAACCGAACATCCATCTTAAATGCATTATCTTTTAATGGTGGCACAAAAATCACGAGTCTGACCCAATGTTAGATACATGATTAAATTCCACATGGCGTAATTTGAGGCATGTGAGTAGTGGTACAGAAGACAGCGTGAATAATGTGTGCATGATATCTGGACATTCATATGGATGGGCCCACAATGAACTTGTCCTGGCCCACTTAGCATACACATGATGTCCACCTTAGTCCTTAGGACTAGCCCGTCGGGCCTAAATTTAACTCTGTTTAATAACCAGGCCAGGTTTGAGCCTTGTTTAAGAGCCTGTCAGCTCAGTCTGAGACCATCCAGTATAGGATTTCTTGGGCATTTCTGTCATATATCATGGACGATGAGGCACACTTGATGAACGGCCCAGATCTTGCACAAAAGTGGGTGGCTGCGCCTTGTTCCATTCTTCAAATAATTTACACACACGGACACATTATATGTAATAATATTATTAAAAATAATTGGAAATGGCTCGGCCTCACCTGTTTAGACCCCAATGTCTAATCAGGTCCAAAAAGTGAGCCCCAATCCCGACCTGAAGGTTTAAATGGTCCAAAAAAGACTCGGACCGGTTAAAGCTGAGCAGACCCACTGGCTCCCCGTTGACAGCTTTATGTTATGCTGCTTATGCATCAATATACAACCAAGATGCGTTATTGTTGTCATGGTTCCTCTCATCTCAAGGTCGAACCAAGTGAACGTGGCATGCAATGGTCTTAATCGGGCTTGATTACTACTCGGGTTTGTACTTTTAGACCCAGCCAACCTGGCAGGCCTAGGTGTTGAGGCCCAGCCCCAGCCAGTGACAGGTCTGACCCGAAGGCACATCCCGCCGGACTGACCCGTTGACAGTTAAAAAGACTCGGAGACTCTCATCCAGTGTTGAGTCAAGTCGCATCTCAGCCAAGTCAGTGGTCAATAGGCCCCACTTGCCCAAGTTGGGGTTGAGTCCATCAGGTGACTCTCGTAGTCGCGAACCCGATCGGTTCCAACCGAGTCCAAGACAGACCCCCTTAGATGGGACGTGTGCTGACTCACCTTAGCATTTCTCAACGGGGTTGTTATTTGTTACTCCAAATGCTTGTGACGTTTGATACACAGGCACTTAGAAATTTTACACTAGGCATATATTAACTCACATTAAAATGATTAAATTGTAGAAGTTGCTGTTGCAAAGTGACATTCCTAAAATCAGATTAGTCGAACAATCCTAACTTCTGATTAATGGTCACTTTTTTGTTGTAATAAGACCATTGGATATTTTTTTATTTTCAACCGTCCAATAAATGTCCACCCAATCGAAACATCTAAACTGGGTCGTGATACATCCAAAACTGGACCCACAATTCTGACACTTGAATTTGAATTATTTGTATTCAAAGGATGCAATTTCTAATTTTTTTTTTTTTATATGACTACCTGTCGTCCATCACGCTTGGCCGGAGTATGACCTTTTCTTTTCTCAATCTCAGTGGAGAGAGAGAGAGAGAGAGAGAGAGAGAGTTGCAAAATACACATGATGCTTAGAGGATGAGTGGACTTTTGGGCCAGGGATGTCCAGTGGGCCCCACCTGACGAATTGCCCAGAGCACTTGCATAATAGTTGACACGTGTGCTGTCAATCTCCACTCCAATCAATTCCCGCGTGAATCACCTTAGCCGTTGCTCTAGAGGCTAGTGGGTCGTTCTGTCGAGTCAACCGATTCACACGGTTGAAAGTCTACCACGTGAAGATCAAGGCCATTCATCTAGAAGGTCCCACGAAGATGGGCCACGTGGAACAAATTCCACTGATCAGCAGCCTTCATCGTTCGAACACGTGTTTAAATCTGGATTCTTGTTTTCCTTTTGCATGGGCAGAGATAGGAGAGAAATATCTAGTGGCCCAACTACTGAGGGACCTTCTAAATGAACAGCCTAGATCTTTAAAAAGCTGTGGAACCCACGTGACATCCACTCCATCCATCAGCTGCGAGATTTCATGATGGACGTAAACCCAAAAAATAAGGCAGATCCAGTAATCAAGTGGGCCACACTGAAGTAAACAACGGTGATGAGAGCGCCCAACCGACATGATATGACGCAACCAATGTACGGAGAGGATGTCACATAGGCATCACGTTGGGCCCCAAACAGCATTTTGTTGCACGGCATCCCGCAACAAGTGTTGTACGAAATTACCGTCCATCACGTGGTGAGGCAGAAGAGACGAACCAGCTCAGCATTTCGAACGTGGAATTATTGAACCAGAATCTTCTGTGGCCCCAGACTAGTGATCATGAATGAACGTTCTTGAATGGGAGAAAAAGCATCTCATCCGTTGAGAGGCGACTCCAAAGGCAAAGTGCTCTTTGTTTTTTTGACTTTTTAATCGTGCGTCCGATGACAACCTTAGTGGCTGTTGTATTCACCTACAACTCGCGCTACAGAACCTTTTGTCATCACAGAGATCATTCCACATTCCTTTTGTGGACCCCACTCGTAGAATTTCTTTCCATTTAAAATAGAAAATGTTCGCATTACAACACGTACAGCGCTTTCTATCCGTCAATTTGTGTAGAATATCAAATCCGTTCAAATGGGGCTGATCCACTCATTAAGTGGGGTGCACATGTACAATGAGTCAAACCATCGGTTGTCTGTTGATTTTGACAATGTAGTCCATCTAATGACTGGACCATCCTAGTTTTCCGTCTAGCTGATCTTCATGGTGTGACCCACCTTTTGCATGGCCCGGATTTTCTACACAAGTGACGCTTTGGCCTTCAGAAAGCGTTGCACCTAGTTGTATGTGAACCTTTGTCATATGACAAAATGAATATTACATCAAAACCAATATTTTAATACCGTCCATCTCAAAGATGGATTAGGGTTTGGAAACCCATCTTTTACCCTTGAATGATACAAGCTTTAAGCTTTTTTTTTTTTTTTTTTAAATTAATAATATGGGTATTCTTTAATCTGAAAAATGATCATGTGCAGTTACTGTATGGGAGCTTTTACATACGTCCACATCCATTTCTGGTCAATGTGTCATTTATTTAGAAAATCGGATCCGTACAAAAGATGGGTCACGCCATGAAGGTCAGCTGGGATGAAAATCAGGCTTGTCCACTAATTGAGCCGAACACACCGTTGGGACCAACGGACAGCTGATGGACTTTTTTTTTTGACACAACCACATAACCACCCACCACATGGCACTCAATACCATTAACTCGGTGTTGAACAGAGTCTTGTCTACCACTGAGCCATGGAACCGGACCCAGCTGATGGACTTACTTGAGGAACAGGTGTGATCCATCTAATAAGTGGACGGGCATGAAACGGTGTATGTGAAACTGACATTGATGAGGTTTAGTAGCTTTTTTATTTTTTAATTAAGAATAAGTATTCTTTAATCTAAAAGAATGATCTCGTGCAGTAACTGTGCACGAACTTTTGCACGGCCACATTTTTTTTTTTCACACCAAGCATCGCTTGTACACGTGACTCGATTCGGTAGTGACCCCTCAATTACCGACCTGTGGGTCCCACAATGCTGTATGTGTTTTATCCATGCCCTCCATCCATTTTGCTAGCTCATTTTAGGGCATGAATCCAAAAATGAGGCAGATGTAAATATCAGGTGGACCACACCTAGGGAAAAAGTGGTGATTGAACGCCCACCATTAAAAACTTCTTGGAGGCCACGAAATGTTTTGGATTAAGCTGATATTTGTGTTTTCCCTTTCCAGGTCTTTGTGACATAATCAACAGGTTAGATGGCAAATAAAAATTACAGTGGGCCCTTGGAAGTTTTTAATGGTAGGTGTTCAATCACCACTGTGCAGCCCACCCGAGATTTGGATTTTTGGGCTCATGCCCTAAAATGAGCTGGAAAAATGGATGGACGGCATGGATAAAACACATACATCATGATTGGGACCACGGCATCGACTGGAGGGGTCACTATCGAATGCGAGGTCCTTGTATGGAACAGCGGATCTGGGCAAAAGACGGGCTACACCATGAAGATAAAGTGAGGTGAAAATCAGAACCGTCCATTCATCGAGCGGGATACGCTGTGGAGATCAATGGACAGCTCATTGTCTTAATTGACGAACATGTGTGGCCCACCTAATAAGTGGACGCGCCTTAATCGGTAAATGTGAAAGCTTACATTGACTGATCATTTCTCCTTTAATCTTATCTGGCCTTTTTTTTCTTCTTCTTCTTTTTTTATGTAACTAATGGCTGAAGGTAGAGAATAAGACAAGGTTTACTCCATCAAGGTTCAGCGAGTTATCAGACGCACGTGGCTCACATTCAATGTAATCTGGACCGTTAAAATCGTGGGCCCATCTTACGAGTGACCTGATGTGATCATTTCTCCTTTAATCTGGCCTTTTCTTCTTCTTTTTTTTTTTTTTTTCTCCCAATGGGTAAAGGTAGAGAATGAGACAAGGTTTACCCCTTCAAGGTCCAGCGAGTTATCAGATGCACCTGGATCACATTCAATGTAATCCGGGCCGTTAAAATCGCGTTCCCCACTATAAATGCAACAGAGCCTGAAATTGGACTTGCTGCAATGATCCTAACCATCCAATTGGTGATCACCAAATGGACTGTTCAAAGGAAATCTTATCATCCTAATTAACATGCAAAATCAGATGGTTAAGATCGTCTTAGTTTTATTTCCTTTAATCAAAGGTCCAAATTAAGCACGCGCTAATGTGGTTATTTATAGGTGGTTGAGTCATTACACATGAGTGCGGTGCAGCCCGCCTTACAAGGAAAATGATGCGTACGCGAAGTGCGCACCGACTCGAATCAGCACGTGTTTCTCACTCGCTACCAGTACATAAGACGCATTCCAAAGTGGGCCATTGATAAAAGCCTATTTTGAAATGCTTGGGAGATTGATGGCCATTGTTTGCAGTGGGGGGCACACCAGTTGGGCACTGGTTTCTTATCCAACTCGAGCTTTCGTTTTCACGTGGTTTGTTGTCGTAACCAACAGCTCCGCGTATATTTTGGAGTACTCATTTCTTATACGATTTTTCTAAAAAAAAGTAGTGGCAGTATTTTTGCCATGACACTTTTAACCTTACAAGCCAAAGCGTACAAATAGATGGTTGAAAAGAGGGAAGTGGATTGCTACATGCCCCAGCCTGGTAGGGATCCGTGGGGCCCACCGTGATGTATGGATTTTATCCACACCGTTCATCCATTTTTTTTCAGATCATTTTAGGGTAATACCAATGCTGAAGTAGACCACAACACAGGAAATAGTGGTGATAATAAAACTCACCGTTGAATAGGGCTGTCAATAGGCTGGGCATGGGCAGGTCTCGGCTTGGATTTTGAACTGTTTTGGGCGGGCTATTCAAAATTATAATTTTCAAGCCCGAGCCTGCCAATTGACACCCCTACCGTTGAAACCTTCCAATGGGCTATCGTGGCATTTTTTAGCCATCCAACCTGTTAATAAGGTCATATAGACTTGGATGAAGTGAAAACACAAATATCTTCTTGATCCAAAATTTCCGCCACTCACAAGAAGATTTTAATGGTGGGTGGATTATCGTCCAGGGAGGAGGAGGCAATGCACTTCGTTCAAAGAGAGGGAGCAGATTCAGCGCGGCCCAGGCCGAACCCAACACTTGCAGGCCTTGCAGCCTGACCCACCTTTTTTTAACACACGAAACTCACACACATGCCCCACACCCGCCCAGGCACACTGTAGTGGGATTTCAACATATACTGGCACTCCAACCCTAAACCTCCTATTAAAACTCCAAGAGTCTACCACCTATTTAGCCCACCTTAATGTATGCATTGTATATCCATATTGTCCATGTGTTTTACCAGCTCATTTTAGTTTATCAGCCCAAAAATGAAGCGAATCCAAATCTTAAGCGGATCATATTATAAGAGACATAGGTAGTTGAAAGCCTACCATTCAAAACATTCTAAGGCCCCCTGTAACATTAGTTTGCCATCCTACCAATACATAAGGTCACATGAATATGGATGAAGAGAAAAAAAAAAAAAAAACAAATATAAGCTTAATACAAAACTTTTATAGCTTTCCATTAATTTTTAATTGTCAATCGGCACTGTTTCTTGTGGTATAGTCTACCTAAGATTTGAATCTCCTTCATTTGGGGCTCTTGTTCTGATTTTAGCTAGGAAAACTGATGAACAACATAGATATACCATACATCCATCAAGATGGCGCCATGATCAGCTTCCCATAGTGTGTTGGGTGAAGTCGGGGCTGTACCTAATCCTCTACGGCATAGAGAAATGCATCAACATTCAACTACAGGAAAAAGGCACTATAATAACAGCTGGGAACTTCCAGTGTTTTTGATACCGTTTATCCATGGTAATGACAAAGAGACCAACCGTCTGGATCATAGAACCATGGAACTGAGAACCCTAGTGGAATGTGCATATACTGCGGTCCAAGAGTGGCCCAATCACTTACTTCTCAGCATTTATTTTGCGGTAGGCCGGAGACATGAAGGGCTACCTAGTCTGGCACCTGAGGTTTCCTTGGGCTGGCTCTGATGTTGTTGCATCGTGACTTGCAGATATGCCCCCAAACACAAATGCCCTTGATTAGATTGACGGCTCGGGCATGTGTGTAGTGTGCTCGAGCATGCCTAAATGGACTTTGCAGCTCGATTCCAACTAGTTCAACTTTGACCTTAAGCGTCAAAATAAACAGACGCATTGTGCTATATGACCAAAACTCGAAGAGGTTGGTCGCCTATTCAATCACTCCTCGACAAGTTTTAAAGGGATCAAGCGTGTTTGACGGACAGTAGAGTTCGCCTTTTAAAAGTGGGTAGCACCTTCCATTTTACCAGAAATGACTTTATTTAGATATAAAACTAATAATAACGATAGACAGTTGGATAGCTTGATTGCCTAACAAATAATTCCACATAAAGAGAACCAATTGTATTAGAAGAGATTGTCGGTGAGCATAGACTAGTAATTACAACTAAGTTTGTCTAGCGAACATGGACGAGTGATTATAGCTACTTCAAGACTATAAATCACGCTAAGGATAAGCTAATAAAAGATAAAGTAGAGTTTTGGCTGGGACACGAAGACAGTGGGTTCAAAAGTTCAGTTGGTTTAGTTTGAATTAAGGGGTGACTTGTTTATAACTACCCAAGTGCCTGCGTCATACTCCACCCGAGTACCAGGTATCTTCCCTACACGCAAAGCGCCAGGCCCAGGAATCACCCACCTCACGAGTGCCATACACCTGCTTCACTCCAAACTGTCATATTTGTGGGTCAACATGAATTGAGGGCAGCCTGTAAATGACATCGATCGGGAATTTGGATTCCTGTAAATGATAATGTCGGTGCAAGCAGACAATCCGGACTCTTCATAAAATAGGGGTTCTAATGACATGGCATGCATAGTTAATAGCCTCGTTCTCTTATCTGAAGATAGCGTTGGTATGCGTCGTACGATTTACCTTTTCAGTATGTCTTCGCAACTCGCAAGAATCTCTCAGTAGCTTGCTTGGCATGTGTCCTAGGATTTACCTTTCTAATATCTCTTCGTGCAACGCGCAAGAATCTCTCCGTAGCTTGGTATATTGTGTCCTGCAATTTACCTTTCAGCATCTCTACTCGAGAATCCCAGTAGCTTTCCTGGGTGGAAGCGGAGTGTGTCCTGCCCCACATCATTGATAATCCATCCAGGCAGGGGCTCCATGGGACCTACTATGTTGTACGGATTTCATCCCACCGTCCATCCATTCTTCCCTATCACTTTAGGGTATGAGCTAAAAGAACGAGGAGATCCAAATATCAAGTGCACCACACACAGGGAACAGTGGTAATGATGACACTCACAATTGAAACCTTTCTAGGATCACCATGATGTTTAGTTGCCATCTAACGTGTTAATAATTTCACATGGAATAGCTACTTCATAGTTAAAGTAGGTTTTGAAGACTCCGAGAGTTCTTCAAAAAATACCTCCCGTAAGTTAGGAGTCGCATACTAGGTGAACGTGGAACCTAGACGGAATAAAAATCGAACCATAGATTTTACTAGTCTTTTTTTACTTACCCGCCCAACCTATTCTAGATATGTAGTACCACCGGGGGGTATATCGTGACGGATGTGCCTAATAACAGGTCGCCCCATCCTGCGTCAGGCGATGGGAAAATAACTGGCAACATTCGTTATGAGTGCGTCAGGGAGAATCCCGACAGTTACCGTGCCTAGTTCTAGGCATAGGCTAGGCATAGGCTAGGCTAAATTAGCCTAAGCCTAGTTATTAGCCTATTAGCCCAGCCTATACCTATAGGTTTATACTAGACAAAGTATAAGCCCAGCCTAAGCCTAGTTGGAACTAGGCCGGGCAATTGCTAGGCTGGGCTTTTTTTTTTAATTTTTTATTTTTTAATTTTTATTTTTGTATGCTCTTAGAGAGAAAGAGAGAGAGAGAGAAAGAGAGAGAGGAGAGAGCCTATAGGCCAGCCTATAGCCCAGCCTAGTATTAGCCTAGCCTTTGCCTAAAGCTTTTTAAATTAGCTTAGCCCAAGCCTAGTATATGAACACTAGGCTTAGCCTAAGTCCAGCCTAAGCCCAGCCTATATAAGAATTAGCCCAGCCTAAACCTAGTAGTGACTAGGCCAGGCATAGGCTGGGCAACTGTCGGGATCAGGGTGATGGCTGCGGCGATAGTATGTCTCAATAATCCATGAGATCGACGCATACTCTGAACCATGCGTCCGTCAATCTTAACCATGTACGCCGAATACAATTAGGTTTAATTTGTCAGATTTGACTGCTTGGGTGATATAAATTCAAGTAATAGTTTAAGTCAAAATAACTTGTTAGGATAGGTGGCTAAGAACCTGTCAACCTAGAAAAAGTAAAAATTGGCGATTTACTTACAGGTTTTTAAATTATAAAATATTTTATTTAGATTACATTTGTTCTTCATGATAGATCTAAAAATATTCTATAATTTGGATTTTTTATTTTAAAATTATTTATATTCCACGTAAGTAATTCTTCAGGAAATGCGTATTATCCTTCAAACTCTGCAAGAGTATAAAATTATTTCCCCGCTTTTATAAGCGGCTTCGCTTCGCAACTGTCCTCTCACGTTACTCATTCATTCCCCTCGCTCTCTCCCACTCTCGTCGAAATGCAAAACGCAGAGAAAGAAAAACCCCTTCCAGACCAGGTCATTCTCGTCATGGACCAGACAAACCCCAAACCCAAACAATCTCCCGAAAATACCCTCGACCCCATCGATCCAAGCACCACAACAACAACAACCACAACGATCCGCTCCCTCCGACGCCTCAACTTCTCCAAGCCCAAAGCCCGCTTCGTGGAGCTAAACTACCCGAACCCCTTGAAATCCACCATATCCGTATCCGAAGAACTCGAGCCCAACAAGCCCTTCAATTCCTCCGACTCCGATTCGGAAGGAGAAGACGATATCTCGAAAGAAGACTACGAGAAGCTCAACGACAGGTACGACAAGAAGAAGCGTAAGATCGAACGGCGAGCCATCTTCGAGTTCGTGGCCCTGGTCCTGATCATGGTCTGCCTTATCTGCAGCTTCACGGTGGGCCCGATCAAGGACGAGACCCTCTGGGATATCAAGATCTGGAAATGGTGCCTGATCATCCTCGTCACCTTCTCGGGTCGCCTCGTGTCTGGATGGCTAGTGGGCCTCATTGTCTTCGTCATCGAGAGGAATTTCATGCTGCGGGAGAAGGTCCTCTACTTCGTGTATGGGCTCCGGAAAAGCGTGCAGAACTGCGTCTGGCTCGGCCTCGTGCAACTGTCCTGGTTCCTCATGTTCAACCACGAGATTAAAGCCGTGAAGAGCCCCGAGCACCACCAGCTGCACGATAAGGTGTGGCGAGCTCTCATAGCCATCATGATCGGGGCCATCATCTGGCTCATTAAGATCCTGCTTGTCAAAGTGCTGGCCTCGTCCTTCCACGTGGCCACCTTCTTCGATCGGATGAAGGAGAGCGTCTTCCACCACTACATTCTCGAGACCCTCTCCGGGCCCCCGCTCGATGACGTGGAGCGCATGCGGGACTGGGGGACGAGGATGACGCGGTCGAAGACGCTCCCTGCTCGGCTGTCCAGGAGGAGGGACGGTGGGCTGGGTGCGTCGCGGCGGATCGACATGGAACGGTTGAAGAGGCTGAGCCGGGACAACGCGTCAGGGTGGAGCCTGAGGAGGCTCGTCAGCCACGTGATGTCGTCGGGGCTGTCCACTATCTCGAGGACCGTTGATCGGACGATGGAGGAGTTTCGCGAGACGGAAGGGGAGATCACGAGCGAGTGGGAGGCGCGGATCTGCGCGCAGAGGATCTTCAAGAACGTGGCCGGGGACGGCGAGAAGTAAGTGTAGGCCTAGCTTATTCGTTGCACTCTCTCGTCGCACGTGCCCATCTTAAATTGCCGCACGTGCGAGATGGATCTGGTTCGTTCATCCTGCGGGCGCTAACGTGCTGGGAAAAGATCGTGCCAGTCTGATCAGAAGGCGGGCTACATTTCATATGAAAAAAGGGACGGCAATGGAAATTAACGACCGGTCACCGTTTCACGTGAACGTCTTAGCCTTCTGATGCCGGACCAGGCTGAATTTGGGGATAATGCATAACGAGAACTATCTGATCAGCGTTCCCCATTTTCTCACATTTTTGCCATATTGGCAAGAGTGGGAGAGCAGGATTCCATTCGTTGGATTGCCGGACTACCGAATTACCTGATCATTTTCTTTGGTTGAGACGGCGATCCACCGTACGCAGATCCCATATCTGCAGGAAACTAGGAATCGGTTGACACGATCTTCAGGTGGGCCACAGGTTTAAAACAGTGCTTTAGAAATTGACCAGTGGTCCAAACTCAATAAGCACGTGAGGCCGACCTGATGGGACGCTTATTGCCTGCGTAAGGCTTTCCCAGTGAAATCGGATTGACGTCCTGAGTTACTCAGTATGCTCTTATCTTACTGAGTAAACTCAGCTGGGTCCACTGTAAATGTACGTAGTTTATCTGCACAGTCCATCCGCTTTTCAAGATCATTTAACGGGTTGCAACCAAAATTTAAGCATATCCAAAACTCAGGTGGACGATACCATGAGAAACAGGGTATAATGATATCCACCATTGAAACATTTCTACGGCCAGCAGTGATGTTTATTTGTCATCCAACCTGTTCGCAAGATCACAAAGACATCGATGAAGGTAAAAACCAAATATCAGCTTCATCCAAAACTTCCCAGGCCCCCAAGAATTTTTCAACGGTACAGGTTCAATTCACATTGTTTCCCGCAGTGTGGTACAATTAAGATTTTTTTATGCTTCATCTCCCGTCTCACTGTTATACAACGCTTAATCCGCGTCCGGAGATTTCATGCAGACGGATGCGGATTTCCTGCCAAGGCAGGAAGTTCTTGCTTAAGTGGAGCCCACCGTGATGTTTTTTTTATCAATCTACACCGTTCATCCGTTTTTACTGCTTATTTCAGGACAGTAAACCAAAAATTTGGCAGATCCAAAACTCACATTAATGGAAAAGTGGGAAAAGAAATCCCACCGTTGAAACCTTCCTAGGTCTTGTCAGGGGATATGTGGGGCCCACCGTAATTTATATGTTTTATCCACGCCGTCTATTTATTTTGAAAGATTATTTTAGGGCTTGAGAAAAAAAAAAGGAGGCAGATCGAAGGCTCAACTGGACCACAGCCGGGATCGAACTCTTACTTTTGTAAAACTCAGCCCTCGCCCAGAAGTGAAAGGATGGGCGGTATTTGATTACTAATGCTCAAGGTTGTCAAATATAGCGGTTAGCTTTCTCAGCAGCAGCATCTCTGTTTGCATATAATCAAATCCCACCCCATCGTTTTACCATTGAGCCGGGCAGTGGGCTACTCACCGCCAAATCCGCATCCTGAATCAAGGTAAATTTCTTCAAAGTGTCGAAATTAATTGACGTGCGTGAAATCCACTCCGTCCTTCAGGTGGACCACCTACCATTTGTTCTTGATCCCAAAGTCTAGCTGATTCACACTCACACAGTTTAAAATCATACAAAGATATTTAAATTCTTTTCGTGTGGTCCACCTGAGTTTTCAAACAGTAGGAGTTTCTTACAATAATTTTTCCCTGTTTAGGCACATCAGATGAATGGATTGGATGGGACATAAATACCTTGGTGATCTATGGAAAAAGACTGATGGTAGACGTTCATAACATCTATTTCCTATGGTGTGTCCCAGTTGAGTTTTGGATCATCATTATTTTAGTTTTCAACGGTTGAAATGATGTAGCGTACATGATGGACGGTCTTGATCTCACAAAATAGCTACTCACTTAGAGATCGGTTAGCTGTAGGTACCTGAGCTAGTTAACTACGCGAGGTACGATAGCCCAGTTCGGTTTCTTTTTTTTTCGTGGCGTGAAATACAAGGCTACAAATAAAAATGTAGAAGGACCATTCCATCGGTGGGCCCTACTTATTTGGTGGGCCACTCCATCGCTCGTGACTACTTATTTGGTGGGCCCTCTCATGGGTGGCCCATGTTATGGTGCTGAGATCCCATCAGATAGACCGTCCGTTGGCCCTGAGTGGTTAGGATTGTCCCATACATAAGTTTCTAACGATGTGGGCCACCACCATAGGGCGGACAAGATGTACGGTTAGGAGCAATAATATTGGGTCCATGTACAACAAAGAACATCTGGATCCTTGAATGTTGGGCCCCACCTTTACACACGCAAAACGTACGTTTGGATAAGGTGGGTCACAATGGATACGATGGTCCCCCTCTGGACATACCAGCAAGAACCTGAACATTTTCATCCGCTGGTTCTTTTTACAAACTCTTCAACGGACGGTCAGAATCATCTAACCGTGACTCTCATGGCCTCATTTTGCTCTTAATTTGGTCACTTTCAGCCTGCCTGAGCTCATGTCTAATCATTTTCTGTACACATGGTACAGTTATAAGGCTATGCAAACCGTCCAAATCGCTTCCCAAACTATCTTATATTCCCCTTAGAATTTGGACCATTCTTTTACTTCTAACGGTTCATTTTATAGCCATCGATTGGATGGTTAGGATTGCTCGGTTGCTGCAATTTTAGACAAATGCCCCATCCATGATGTGCCTCACAACTTGGATGGTCTGGATACCACATGCAAAGAGACGAGTCAAACCAGTCATCACTGGACCGGAATGGACCTGGCAAGCCACTGGACCTGACCGACTTTGGACCAGGCATGTACATATGAGCGAGGCCCGTGGACCGGAATTGGGCCTGAATGCAAGTCCCGTTTACTTTTTGGGCCGGTCTTGGGCTTGAATCATTTAGCCCAGATCCGCCCAGACTGACCCAACTTTGTGCGTACGTCTTATATGTGGGCATGGGCCCACTTGATCCAAGGATAGAATAGGAACATTCAAGTGGGAATGGGAATATATCAACTTTTGGGTCGCGTATGTGCCCACCCTTTTTTTTTTTTTTTTTTTTCAAACTCGCGATCGGGCCTGCTATTTTAGGGCCACACCTACTTATGCATACCCTCTATCTAATTTTCATCATGTATGTTAAATGCAGGTACATAGAAGAGGATGATCTTCTGAGGTTCTTAAAAAAGGATGAGGTTCACACCATATTCCCTCTCTTTGAGGGGGCCATGGAGACCGGCAAGATAAAAAAGTCAGCTTTCCGGAATTGGGTGGTACGTTTCATGCTTTTTAATTCCCACGATGATCTGCTTCCACTGATGTTGTGGAAACCCTCATTGAATCATAGCCGTCAAATCTTGGTTGGGCCGTTAAGAGGTTTCATTAGCAAGCATTATATATATATATATATATATATATATATATATATATATATATATATATATATATATATATATATATATATATAGGTCCGTGGGTGGGGCCCAGGCGTAGACTTTAGCCAGTTTATTTCAGGCTGGGATTGGGTTGTCTCTTATAGCCCATCTGCCCAGATTAGCATGGCTCGTCAACGGTTTCAAGGGCATTTTGATCATATACCGTGCGGGCATGAACAGCCAGGATCCTTCACAAAAGTTGACGGTGGGACTTGGGTTAGGGCCTGTTTGCCTTGGGCCATCGTGGCTCCGCTAGCTTGGGCATAGGGTTTACTTTGTGGGCTGGGATTGGACTGGCCTGTTGACTTGTTGGGTTGGCTCCAACTACTCAGTCGACTCGACATGACTCGGGATGACTCGAACCTTATCCATGCGAAAAATTTCAAAGAAAAAAAAAATGTATGTAGCCATACTAATAGCCTAAACTGTATTTTATTTGATTTTTCAACAATGATGGGAGTATGTTCATTGATAACTTATTTGAGCAGGTTAGAGCTTATGTTGAGCGAAAAGCTCTTGCACACTCCTTGAACGACACAAAGACAGCGGTGCAGCAGCTTCATAAGCTAGCGAGCGCAGTTGTGAGTGTGATTATAATCATAGTGTCGCTGCTGGTCATGGGACTCGCCACAACCAAGGTCATACTCGTCGTCACGTCCCAATTGCTGCTCGTCGGATTCATGTTTGGCAACACCTGCAAGACCATCTTCGAATCTATCATCTTCGTCTTCGCCATGCACCCTTTCGATGTTGGGGACCGCTGCGTCATCGATGGTGTCCAGGTGAACTCCACAGAAACCACGAAATGGCTCTGAGTCTGATATCTATTGGCTTTGTCCCACATCGGCTAGAGGTGGGAGAGATTGTTGGGCTATATATTAGGAAGAGGCCCCTTAATGATGATTAGCCATTTTGAGGTGGAATCGGCCTAACAAGTGGTATTAGAGTTGGCCTGGCCAAGCTAGTATATGGTGGCGCCAACACTCAACCCCATGAGCGAGGGGGGCAGTGCCCGAGAGCCAGGGAGAGCAATGCTCGGGAGCCTCTATCCGCCCACACCCAAAGCCCACGAGCGAGGGGGGCAGTGCCCGACAGTCCCAGGAGGGCAGTGCTTGAGAGCCCATATCTGCTGTGAGGGGGGGATTGTTGGGTTTGTCCCACATCGGCTAGAGGCTGGGAAGATTGCTGGGCTATATATTGGGAAGAGGCCCTTTAATAATGACTAGCCGTTTTGAAGTGGAACCAGCATAACAATAACCATTAAGAGGATGCTGACTGGTGGACTTCTTTTATACCCATTTGATTGTGGACATAATTGGTTTTTCCACTACTAGTCCATAAGGCCGTGTTTGGACACACGAGTTAATTGAATTGCGAAAATTTGGAGATTGACAAAGAACAGTGATGCTTCCTGGCATCAATGCTGAGAAAAGGAAACATTAAATTGCAGCTACGTTCCTTTCAACTCCAACTTGAAGGTAACATAATTGCAATTTGGAGGCCATACCCTCAGTATGAATGCTAAGGGAACTACAATTGTGTTATGTCACTTGATTAGAGCAATTATTGCGATTCAGTTTTATAGTGCATCCAAACGCGTCCTAAGATTCTAGGTAAAACTAAGAAAATCCTGAGTAAACTCGAATCGTACCATGGTTTTTGGACGGTCGTAGCAGCGGTAAAAAGTAGGCCGATCGCGACCGAATTGAGGCCTGACGAATGGATGGCTGTGCCTAGGGTTAGATTTAACTGTATTTTATGTTAAGACCCAGCATGAGCCCCATCCACGCCCACTTCTTAAAGACCATGTTGGCTGTCATGGCCCGTTATGGATGCTCAGTGGCTGATCTGATCTTTCTTAAGGGCATTTACATGCTTGGTCCCACCCATGAATGACTTGGATCTTACACTCATGGCCACATTGGCACTTGTAGTGGAGTGTAGATGTACAGCCTTGCGGAATGGGTTATCAACCTCTATTTACTTCTACATAAATTACCTTTTGAACTGATAGTTAAGGGTGCGCTTGGTTGCACCAAATATCATGATATTTGGTGTATGATATTTGGTGCAACCAAACGCAACCGAAATAATAAGCATCTTCCATATTGTTATATTATTGTAGAGGTGTAATCAATCAGATCATGCCAAACACCATAGGGAATTTATTGGGTTCGTTCACAGAGCTCTCACCATACAACAACAGCAGATGTGAATCTTAACATGCCATTTCGAAATAGAATTTCAAAATCTGAAATGCCCATAGATTTTCTGCCGCTTATCTTTAAATGGTGGGTGCACCAACTCTTCGTTCCCTGTGGGTGAATGTAAGTCATGCTCTATGCTTGTATAGAACAAAGATTTCTTCTTTCTATCCTTCTCTTTTTTCTCAATTTCTTTCTCTGAATGAAAGCTGCATTTGTCTCGCGTAGATGGTGGTGGAAGAAATGAATATCTTGACGACGGTATTTCTTCGATTTGATAATGAGAAGATTTACTACCCCAACGCAGTTTTGTTGTTGAAGCCCATCAGCAATTTCTACAGGAGTCCTGAAATGGGCGACAGCATTGAATTCGCCATTGATGTTTCAACTTCAGTCGAGACATTCACTGCCATGAAGAAAGCCATTCAGGCGTAAGCAAACTTGTCTTTTTAAGAATTTTCTTTCTCCTTTTTTTTTTTTTTTCATAGTAGAATTTAATTTTTAGTTAGGGGGATTGTGTGCGCCATGGGTTCACCAAGAGTCGACAAGCGCATATATTGAGGCCACTCAACCTCAATCCATTACATGTACACATGTTGAGTGGCTTTGAATTTTGCTAAGAATTATCGTTATGTGTACAGATATATAGAGAGCAAGCCCAAGCACTGGCAATCGAAGCACTCGGTGGTGGTGAAAGAGATCCAAGATGTGAACAAGATGAAGATCGCCCTATACATCCTTCACACCATGAATCATCAGAACTATGGAGAGAAGAACAACAGAAGGTCGGAGTTTGTTTTTGAGCTGAAGAAGATCTTCGAGAACCTCAATATAAAGTACCATCTACTCCCACAAGAGATCCATCTCACCCAAGTAAGCATGGCCAGCGGGAGGGTGCCCATGTCATGATCATGTGAAAACCTAGATGGGCCTTGATGGTAGTTTTCACGGTAATGAAAGTAAAATAATTTTAGTATACTAACCCAAAAGAAGATAGAAAAAACCGGTTTGGTATGGCTCTGATGTCTAGTTATTGGCACGTAAAAAGTGCATGTATGCCTTTCAATGAAAGATGCATGTCGTTACTCCTAATGATACTTTCCGAGCCTTGAACAAGGTAAATCCGTCTGTTTACGAAATATCTTTGATATCACAACCCTCTACATGGCATGGTTAAAAGCTCAATGACTCGGCCGATTGACTCCGATTCGGGACTTGGCCGAGTTGGGGGTGAATCGTGTAGGTGACTTGTGGTGTCGGACCAGATCAGGTCCAATCAAGTCTGGTCAACTCAGGTGAATCGCATGGGACTCGTCAGATGTCTTAAAACCATGATACGTAGCCAAGATAAATGGACAATTCTGGGATGATATACCATTTGATCGTGACAAGAATGGGAAGATGCCTCTTGATGTGGCCACAATAGCAATGGTTGTCTCAAGAACAATGGGCCCAGTCATTTGGAGGGCCCAGATTGTTGTCCATGTATGGGTGAAAGGGCCAGCCAAGACATAGCCTCCTTTGGGCCGAGGATGAAAGCCCACCGGCTTGGCCTGGGCATGAATTTTGAGGACTGATAACTAGTTGGGCTGAGCATATGAAATAGGGTATGCATAAAGCACCAGCAGCAAACACGGTTTGTTGGGCTGGATACTTTACTACTAGTTGGTGGGGCCTTGGCCTTTCTTTTAAGCCAACAGCCCGCTGGACCCGAGCCTGGATATTTATCTTCTGACCTGACTTAAGAAAGCCTTGGCCCAGCCCATTTACATCCACTAGACAATTCACAAGTGAAAATGAGAACTGATCACTAACAGTGCCTCTTCCACTATTTGTGCTCCAGGGCTTCTTTAGCCACAAGTTGCATTAAGGTGAGGACTGATGTTGAGCTGTCATCCTTCTACAGTGCCCCTGTAAGTGATCAGTTCTCTTTGAGAACTGATGTTGAGCTGTCTCCCTTCTGCAGAGACTGTCAACTGGTGGGCCGGGACCTGTCCAACTCTAGCCAGAAAAGTGAACCTAGGCACGACCCTGGTCCGGGCCCGTAGATGAGCCAAGATAAACAGGCCTGAGCCCACCTGTCATGACCACGCATGCCTGGCCACCACCCGCAACGAGGTTGTTCATAAAGTGTGCTCCATCATGCACTATCCATGACAAAAATGCCCTTGAAATCCGAGTCCGCCATAGTTTTTAAACGGGCCTAAATGTTGTTTCTGGGCCCAGCCCTCGGGTATGGTAAACAATGCCAAACCCAGCAAAAAGTGGGCCAACCAGTTCATGGAAAGACCTACCATAGTGCATCCATTTATTTTGTCAATCAATTTGAGAGTCCTAACCTCTTGAGAACGAACGGTATTGCTTTATTAGGAGTTCTTGCATGATCACTGTAGTAGCATAGAGAAAATGCCTATGAAATAATGTATGTCACCCAAATTCACATGTGGCCTATCTGATGGTTTGGATCACCCTGATTTTGGGTTGTCTCATCATCAAGGGTGGCGTCCTGCTATTGAATGGGTTGGATGTCTTATAGAAATTACATGGCCCCCACAATCAAGCCCGCTTCGGGGAAAATTAAATCGGAATTCTCCTATGATTTTTGTAGTAAAAAGCCCTTCTCCTTTCCACTTTTCTCTTCACAATAACCATGCATATATAAGGAAGAAATGCCCATAAATCTACGGCCGCAAGGCCCACGGCCCATCGGTCTGATCCAACCCTAGGTTAATCTCACACACGCCTCGATTGTATGCCATAGACATGTGCTGCATTGGCACCTGTGCTTGCCCGCAGATATCAGCAGTTTTTTTTTAGAAGGAATACCTCCAAATGAGGGAGGCAGATAGTTGGAAATCCGGTCAGCGGAAGCACCGAAGAAGATCAAACAATCACCACACAACCACACAAGCAATCAACGCAAAAGCAAACGAATTTTACATGGAAAACTCTTGCGGAAAAAAAAACCACGGCACAAAGCGACACCTTCTACTATGAATTCAAATGATTACAGAGCTAGAACTACCCGAGTAGATCCCAAAGATAAACAAGGCACACAACTCTCTCAATCCTCTCTCCCAATAACCCTAATCTCGTTTAGATCACCTAGGTATTGCTTAGAATAAGGTCTAGTATGATTAGGAAATATATTTATAAGAGGAAAGCCGAAATTAGAAACAAGTAATGCGAAAACCGCGCAACACTACAAATTCTGCAAACCGCAGACTGGTCGGGCGACTAGTCGCACATAGTCCAGAGAGGTCTCATGCCCACTGCCTCAACTCAAATCTGTCCCCAGACCGGTCTGAGCTACTAACGACCAGTTTGGTGACCGGTCTCAAAAGTCCAAAAAACGTCCAGAGAATTTGAACTCAAAATTGCATACAATCTATCCATTGGCTGACCAGTTGAGCGACCGGTCGGTGGACTCTGTATATGCACAATAATAAGGTCTTCACAACACAGATTAGCTACTGGCAAGTTTAAAAGCCATCTCACTACTGAAGTTACGTCACAAACTTATGTGGGCCCCACCATGATGTATGGGTTGTATCCACATCGTCCATTCATTTGGAGAGATCATTTAGGGCATCATACGAAGAATGAGGCAGATCCAAAGCTCAAGTGAACCTCACCAGAGAAAACAGTAGGGATTGATCTCCTACCATTAACAATTTCTTGGGTCTACATAAGTTTTCAATCAAGCTGATATTTATGTTTTCCCTTATTCCATGTCTGTGTGAACTTATGAGTAGGTTGGATATCAAATAAATATCATGGAAAGCCCTAGTAAGGTTTCAACTATCAGCGTCACTGTACCACTGTTTTCTTTGCTGGGGTTGACTTGAGCTTTGGATCTGTCTCATTCTTTAACTCATCCCTAAAATGATCTCTCCAAATGGATGGACAGTATGAATACAACACATATATCATGGTGGAGCCCACAAAAGTTGGTGACAAATCCGTGTCCCCAAATGAGAGTAATTTGAAATTATTATTATTATTATTATTTAAAGGTGGTACTTTTATTGCAAGAAAGCACAAAATAAAATTAAAAAAAAAAACCATGCATGTGTCCATATTATTAAGCCCTTTATTTCTTTATTAATTTCTCTATGTTTTTTTGTAATCTAGGCCGCCCATCTAATGAAACCTGTTGTGAATGGGTCATAAACCAAAAACTGTGTTTGGATGCCAATATCATCTAAAATTTTTGAACAGCTGGTCCATGGTAGTGCTCTGCAGATTGACAGGTTGGATGTTATGCATACGGAGAAATCAAGCTGATATTTGTGATTTCCTTTCATCCCGATCTTCATGTGGGCCACTGTACGATTTAAGTCATGAAGATCAGGATAAAAGGAAAACACAAATATCAGCTTGATCCAAAACTTTTGTGGCACCCAAGAAGTTTTTAATGGTGGGGATTCAATCACCTCTATTTTTCTGTGGTGTGCTCCACTTGAGATTTTGATCTGTCTCTGTTGATGATCATGCCCTAAAATGAGTTGGAAAAATGAACTGATGGCGTGGATAAAGCACATACATCATGGTGGGGCCCACATAACACTATCTAGTAGCATAGTGAATTGTTACCGGCAGCGTGAATAGGTAATCTGCGTCCAAGTTTCATGGATAAAAATCACAATGGTTACATAATCCTAGTCATCAGACTAAAGATAAGGCGCTTATGATGCCTAATCAAGATCAATGATAAGGTCATTTTTAGTATAAAAATATGAATCATACATTTCCTTAGCCACTAAATGGAGGTTAGGATCATTTGGTTGCCATCATGATCCTTTGATAAGAATGTTCATGAAAGGTGATCCATGTGATGGGTTAGACAATTTGTAATAAAATTAATATGAATCATCCATTATCGTAAATCCTTTATTTATAAGAAGCTTCTTATAAGAGGCATAGAAAGAGAATGTGTTTGGAATCCCTCCCCATGTTGAGCTGAGACCCACATGTAGGCCAAAAGAGTGCGGATCGTCTGCTCTTTATTTAATGCAGTCAGTGCTAATGTATGCTAAGCTGGACCAATCAAGAGTCGTCAAATAGGAAAATCCTGTTGAATATGAGCAGACGATCTGGATTCAAGCCAAAAAATGCTTTGCACATGTGAAGCTTAAGTGAGAGCATTTTGGTCATTTGCCTCGGAGAAAAGATGGTTTTTAGGAGGAAGAGTAAGGCCCTCTCTACAAGTCCCTAATTCAAGTTTTTTATTGATTTGTTTGTTCATCTACGAGATTGTGAGGTTTCCATCCAAAAACTTTAGTTTCATCGGTCATATTCTCCAAGAGTTGGTTGGTGGTTTCTTCTCTACAATACATTGTTAGTGGTTTCTTCTCTACAATCCTTCTTAATAAGAAACCCCATTTCTTCTTTGATGCGTTCAATCCACCTATTGGGTGTTGTATTTTAGTTATTTAAAAGATGATGTTTTTTTTAATTTTAAGGTCACACATAGGTGGATTGCACGCAATTAATGATTGTATTTCCATTATCTTTGTAGTGAATTTATTGCTGGATTAGGTTTTATGGTTTTTTCCTTCAATTGAAAGGTTTTCCATGTTAAAAATCTTGATGTCTTTTTTGCTTTCTATATATTTGAAATGCTTACCTAGGTTGAAATTGCATCATTCATTAAAACTCTCCATATTATTAATTTCATAGATTTACACATAGTTGGGAAAAGTGTTATTTTTCTCACAAAACGAGAGGGAGAAAAAATGGGAGAAGAAGTATAGTTGCATATGATTCTCCATTACAAGAGATATATAAGGAGAAAGGGAGGGAGAATGGATAGGAGAAGAAGAAATAGAGTTGGAGTAGGTTTCACCATAAAAAGTGTTGTTGGAATAGGATTCTTCATTAAAGGTAGGAGGACTAGAAGTCCTCTATTATCACTCTCCCTCAAGTTGGAGGGTGGTAGTAGTTACGACACACCTAACTTGGTGCACAATCTCTAAAAAGTAGCCTTTAGTATCCACACACGTTTAGATCTTGTGTTTCATTAATTATCATAATAACAAGAGTTTGTGGTAGAAATTCGTCAGCTTGATATGAGAAATTCCACATGTATCAACATCTTAAGGTTGTATGATCTCTTTGGCCATAAATGTAGCAATAGTTGTGATTAGACGTCATTGTAGAAAGAGGATTTTTTTTTTTAGACATCTATTCATGACTTTCGCCATTACGTCTGGGCGAATGCCATGTTATGGTTTGCTAAGCGTGGGCCATGTTTCATGTTTTGTAGCCATGGATCATAACTTTGTTTTATAGTATCTAATTAAGAGTAAGAGAGAAATTGAGGCTTTGTCAGCACATATATAGGTTATCAGAAGATAGCCTTATTTTAACACTGAGGTCATGGTATTGAATCCCATAATGTGGGTGGCTAACATTGTGGTGTGACTAACAGGGGTGTGTGGGTCCTCCCCCCCCCCCCCCCCCCCCCCCCCCAAAAAAAAAAGCTTATCCAAATATTATAGTTTTTGCCTAATCTATGATAGATAAATTTATCATCATTTGTTATGGGCTTCTATATAGCTACGAGCTTATAAATTGTTTTTTTTTAAAGCCTTGATATAATTAGAGAATGATTACATACCCAATATTCATATCTTATAATTGTTTTAGTTGGACTTCATAGTCTTTTATATCTTGTAAAAAAGTTTTTTTTTTTTTTTTTTTTTCTAACACCTTCCAAACCTCATTGGAACTAATATATCAGACCATGAGATAAAGGGCTTCTTTGGACAACATCCTTATAATCCAACTAAGAACATCACCATGATGCGAACAATGAATTTGACACCGTCTCACCTTTATCATTTTGTACAAATTTGACCAATAAATTTTCTACAAGGAATTTCTAACTTTAAAACTTTGAATCAATGAAAGAATATGTATTCTTCATATAGGATAGTTTGAGGCATTCAATTTAATTGATAAATGTTTATTAAGATGAAGGAAATGTGCAGATAATGAAAAGAAAAAACAATAACCATGATAATGGTGAAGCTGCCTTTATATAATAAAAGAGATTTAAAAAAAAAAGGTACAGATCTTACTTAAGAATCAATAGGATCTTACTTATTCCCACAAACCATGAGAAAACAATGTGAGGAATTAATGGTGATCACCGGATCTTAGTTTTGATGCCCATGAAAAATCTTAGAAAACCTAAGTAAATACTTTATTTGTAAAGCTTTGAAGGAGAGGGAAAAGGAATATGAGAATAGGTAGAGTTGGAATAATTAAGATTACTTATTATGAAAGGTATAAAATGAAAAGGAAAATAAAAAAGAGTAGAAAAAGTAGAGTTAGCGAAGATTTCTATGTTAAAAATAAAGTGGGAATAGGATTCTTCAATATTAGAAGTAGCAAATGTATGTGTGGGACTTGAAGTCCTCCATTACCAAGGTAATGTTTTAAAAGGGATAGTAGTGAAAGGTGGTACCAACATGGTCAATGGTTTAAAACAATGATAAAACCTTCTTAGTATAAAATACATATTCTTCATTTCACTAGCCATTGATTGGACAAATCCAATCATCTAAAACTAGTGATTTTTATAGGAATCGAAAATTAATTTTGAGAATTGAGTGGTCTAGATAAGAGATCCAACCATTATTCCCCAGACCTTTTGACTGGATGGTTAAATCTTCTCATCAAAAAGATTTTTGAGAAGAATAGGTAATCAAAGGCGAACCTCACAAATGGTTCAACAATCGCACCTACTCTAGTAGGTAGATTGTAGATAATCCAATATTTTAAGCTATTGAATGAATGGTAGGATCATCCGATCAAAGTGGTTATTGAGAGAGAGGGGCAATCAAAGACGGGTCCCATATGAGGAACTGTCCAATTTTTTAGCCACTTAGGAACCCAGCAAGGTTGAGGCAGAAGGTCACCGATAAAACGAAGTTCTCGATTCTGGAAACTCTTTCATTTGTCAACTGCATAAGAAAACTATAATTCTTAAATCTAGAACTTCTCATGGGTGGAGGTAGATTCAAGTTTCCAATAATTTCCAGGATGTTTATATTCCACATCTACCAGTCTTTGAAGACTTGGTTGCATCGTTCCACCCACGGAAAACCATGTCCAAGTTGAAATGGTCCAAACGCAATCAGCCAAACAGCTATATTCAAAGGAGGAGAGGCATTTTCCAATCGTTCTCACTTCCCACGAGCTGGATTTTTGTCCACGAAATGTATCTAGAATCCAAAGAAACTTCGGTTTCCATGTTTGGACGGAGTCTCACCGAACAGATCACCGCTAGGGCCCACATGCTGAGTTGGTTGGGTAATGAACCGTCCATATTATGCATCATGCTACAGATGGGCGACTAGCCAACAGTCTCGCTAAGCAGATGACCCTGACCACTGATTTGTGAAGTTAAATGTCAACCGTTGATCATTTTTAAAGTGGTTCTCTTTCATCCGTAACGATGAATTGCTATAAACACATACAAAATGCGTTATTATTTCGGAGTCTGTAATTTGGACGGTTCCGATCATCTGATCATCTTTGCATCCTAGCCTTACACGTTGGATGAACTTGAGTCCCGACGTAGGCAAAACCAACTCGAAAAGCCGGAAAGCCGCCCAGAGGGTACGCGGATTAGCTACTGAACCTGGCAGTAGCGAGTCTTGCTACTGAAATGATGTCACCACGTTATGTGGAGCCTCACCATGATATATGTGTTGTATCCATACCGTCCATTCATTTGTATATATCATTTTAGGCCATGAGACAAAGAATTTAGGCAAACCCAAAGCTCAAGCGGATCCCACGATAGAAAACAGTGGGGATTGAAAGCCTACCATTAAAAACTTCTTTGGCCCGCAGAAGTTTTCGATCAAGCCGGTATTCGTGTTTCTCCTCATTCCCGTTTTAACTTATAAATAGGTTAGATCTCAAATAAACATCACAAGGAGAACACAGGAATATCAGCTTGATGGTGTGGGGACGTCACTTATACTCGCTACTGTCAGGTTCGGTAGCTAATCCGCGTCCGACGAGAGGCACGTGGGCGCGTGAGTACCTATATTGTGCTCAGGCGATTTGCGCGAGGAGGCAAAGTGTGGATGTTCGACTCGTGTGAGAAATCAGGTCCATTCATCATGACGACTGGAAACGTACCCTATAACAGATCGATCTATTCCATCACGCCATCAGTAGTTCATCAACCAGCTAATTCCAACATGCAGTGTGACCCGATATCGATTATCCGAATTAGTGTACTGTACGAATGGCTCTTATCTCTCACACGTGTGCCGCGATTCCCTCTTCTATCTTGACCTACCAACCGACTTTGGGTTGGGATGCGTGGCGCCACCGTGACAGCATCATTCCCAGAGCCGTCCACCACTGCTCTCCTTCGTTCCCATCGGAAACATCTAACATATTCGATCGCGTGAGATAAACAAAGAAATCTTCGCGGAAGACATGAATATCGGGACCGTTAATAAGATGTGAAATCATGCTAAAATTTTATTTGGATAGAAATATATTCGTTTATATTGATATGAAAAATACATGGTTGGTCACTTCTTTATGAGGTTCCATTTTCATCATATAAAATAGGCACTTTTAATGATATTTTGTTTTATTAATTTCAGTCATTGGGATTATGTATGTGTTTTATATATTTTTAATGGATATGATTTCTTATACATGTGGTATTTTGGTCCGTATACCGCAATGCCTCTTGTTCATCTCATGCGAGCTATTACTCTTAGAATTCGGACGTTATCCATTTGGTGCGACGTGCACCTGCGCACAATTTACCCTGGTCCCGTCAGAAATAAACATGCTGAACAGATAATGTGATCTGGACCATTCAGAATGTGGGACCCACCATAGATAAGCAAAGAATGAAATATTTGACATTAATAAAATCTTAACCATTCAATCAGAGGCATACGATTTCTTTGATAGTTGAAAGTAAAAGTTCCATTATTCAAACGAACTGTATCGCATGGTCTCTCCAAACTGGAGAGACATAGCATATTTAAGGCAGAATACGCCGTTTTAACGGCACGGATTGTCTATTCGTTATGCCACGTGTCGAGACGTGGATCTCTGCGGTTTGATTAGATGGCCGAGGACTATAGTTCTTGCGGACTACCAGATCTCTCCTGCTCTATAAATATCCCGGATTCGATGAATGAACGCTCCCTTTAATTCTTTCTTTTCTCATTCTAGCGTTTTTCGGGGGAGTTAGCTTCTGGAGGAGGAGAAGAGAGCTCGCTCGAGGCGAGAGTGGTTATGCCGAAAGGCGTAGAGGTGATTTTCTTCGATTTCTGTTTCGATCTTCTCCCTTCAGATCGGGTTTCTCCTTTCCTACATGAAAACCCTAGAATTCGTGTTTTTTTTTTTGTTTCTAGGGTTTTGAATGCGTTGATTTCATGATTTATTTTATTTTATTTTTGTGATCGTGACGTTCTAGGGTTTTGTTGTTTGAAGGATTTGCGTCGTTGCAGATTTTCGTGGTCAGAATTGAGATTCTAGGGTTTTGTTATTTTAGGGTTTTGTTTTATTTATCCTTTGGCTTGATTTGATGGACGATTTCTCTGTGGTGCCTGATTTCTCTTACTGGAGGGATCTGATGAACGTAGGTTTGGTTTATGTGGCTTCTATGAATGGAATTCGTGGTTGATCGATTTGGGGCCTGTGTTATCATGTTAGGGATTTGTGATATCATGATTCATATAAGCTCTAGGGTTTGGTTTGGTTACAAGGCTTTGTAAATATAAGGTTTGTATTCTGGAGATTTGATTTAGCTTTTGATGTTTGCAGTCTTGTGTTTTGTAGTCTCGTGTCTGCATTTTTAGGGTTTTGATTGTAAGGATTCGTGCTCCCATTCACAGAAGGTTCTTCGTTGTTGCTAAGTTGTTGAGGGTTAGGGTTGGGTTCCTTCAATGTATTCATGGTCTTGATGGATGATTCCTCAATGATACTGACATTGAGAACTGGTTCCGTGCCTCCACATCCAGCACTGTTGTGTGAATTTGTGGGTGGAAAGAGGAGCATCAGATGGATCCGTTTAAGCCATTTATTGGCCAAACTAAGCTCACATCCAACGGCTGATCACCCAGGGAAGTGAATTGATGTCTGCAGATTTGGAGGCACGGAAAATTCATGCTCCTATAGGCGCTGAATCACTTCTCACTGAAATTAGGACGTACTAGCAATTAGGACGTACTGGCGTCTTTTTGCCTATGAGACCTATCTCAGGCGACTGATGTGAGGTATTCATGCCTTTACCGATAAGCCTTATGTGTATGGCAAATACTAAGGGTTCTATTGTCATTTCCTAATTCTAGGGTTTTGGTTTGAGGGCTTTAGAAGAGTTCTTTGGTCTTCTTGTTGACAACACTATTTGTCTTTGGATGCTAAGCTTTGGTGCTGTAGGGTACTCTGACCTTAGGATTTGGGTCCTTGGGTTTTTATCCAATTCATATTCTTTTTTATGGATGAGTCCTCCATATGTTTTGCGAGGCTTTTGAAATTCTTTTTCTTTTTGGTTTTGCATTTTTGGCATTTAGCTCCTGTAATTTTTACTAAATCTCCTATATGCATCATGCATACACTTGGATTTTGAGAGATGCGACCTATAGTTGCAACAAGGCAGAATTTAAATGAGCAGTGTAATGCATTCATTGGTTCTGTGTCATCTGGTATACTTTTTTAGGTCTTGCTTATTTAATAAATTCTAGTCTTAATATTATGTATAATTTATTGTTTTTTGGAAATTGGATCAGTTTAGATTACACACACACACCAGGTGTGTGTGGAGGAATGCTCACCTGCGCACCAGTTCTCATGAGAACTTGTGAGCACTTTTTGAGGACTCATCACTTGTGATGTGAGCCCAAAATCTGAGCCGTCCATGTGATGCAGCACCACAAAAAACCCCAGGGCCCAACTTTCAACCTGGTCCAAAACTTTGGTGGGCCATGGCGAAAGGAAACAGTTTCCTCCCTTGATTTTCCTCTCTCTCTCTCTCTCTCTCTCTCTCTCTCTCTCTGCTACTGCCTACCAGAGTTTTGGATCAGGTAGAAATTGGGCCCTGGGGTTTTTTTGTGGTATTGCATCATGTGGATGGCTCAGATTGTGGGCTCACATCACGTGTGATGAGTCCTCAAAAAGTGCTCACGAGTTCTCGTGAGAGCTGGTGAGCGCGCGCGCGCATGTGTGTGTGTGTGTGTCTATATATATATATATATATATATATATATAGAGAGAGAGAGAGAGAGAGAGAGAGAGAGAGAGAGAGAGATGCGCATCTGTGTGCACCTTTGCACACGTGTCATGGGCACAAAATCTGAACGGTCCATGTGATGTGGCACCCCTTGAAACCACACGGGACCAACTTTCAGCCCGATCCAAAACTCTGGTGGGCGATGGCAAAAGGAAACAGTTTCCTTCGTTGCTTTGCATCTCTCTTTTCTATGCCCACCAGAGTTTTGGATCGGGCTGAAAGTTGGTCCCGTGTGGTTTCAAGGGGTGCCACACCATGCGGACTGTTCAGATTTTGTGCCCATGACATGTCTGCACAGGTGCTCACCCAAAAAGGTGCACAGGAGAGCAGGCCTCTGTGTGTGTGTGTGTGTGTGTGTGTGTGTGTGTGTGTGTGTTTGCGCTTCAGTTGTTGTTTAATTTTTTTCCTTCTATCTAAAGGTCTCCTTCTGCCAATTTTATCAAATGTACTTGGGTTTATTTGGAGCATAGTTGGGGATAGGAGGTGCAGTATAAGAAATACTATATTTGATCTCAATTTAAACTGTTGTACATGCATGCACATGTGTTATATGATCTAAAATTTTATTGTCTATGTTTCTAACTCGATGATCTGGGGCCTTATTTTTTTTAAACGTGGTTTTATCTTGAATCATCCACGTGACAGCATCTTCTGTTATTTTTGGCAGATTGTGCCCTGTTGTGTTCCCGAGGGCTTAAAAAGGTTAGTCAAGACATGGAGCAAGTGCACCTTTGGTCAAATTGCTACCAGTACCGGGTCTTGTCATTCCAGGAGGCTCTTGACTGGCGGTTCCTTATTCTCGGAGCATTCCTTCTCATTTCCTTTGTCAACTGCACTTAGTGGCCAATTGCTCTTACATGATCATCACCACGCAAGACCTAATGCAACTTTATTCTGAAACTGGTGTTGGATCTCTACAGCACTTCAAGTAGGCTCTTTATCCAATTTTTTTCAGCAGGAATTTGTTGTTGTTAATCTGCTCTGACACTTTATCCTTCCAGTGCGTTACCAACACAACTTTCACATGGAATCAGTGTGAGGTCAAGAGTGCTTGACACCGTGGAAACATTAGGGTAACGTTCTACATCATGGACTTCATGAATTTCTATGTTCTTCTCCAAGCATGAGATTTGTTATTGACTTCTTGTGTAATACCAACTTTGTTTTGCTCTCTAAAAATTTTCAGGGTTGAAGTGTGCAAGTTGACAGGGTCCTTTTTCATTTAGTAGTAGATGTACCCCTTGCATTTCTGCCATGCAGACTTAGCAGCAGTTGTCTGATTACATTCTTTGTTCCTGACGATACGAGGCTAGCATGATGAATTGTCAGAGAGCCTAAACTCCAAAGATCTTCTATGTAAGATCCATGAAGAGCTTGTGTGACAAGACCTTGATCACTTGGTTTGTTTGACTAGTGAGCGAAGGCATCTTTCCAGGCTGGGAATACTTTCTGTTTTGGCGGTTCCAGGATTGGAGGGAAGATGCATTGCATTCTGATAGCGCTGATATCATTTAAATCAGATCACAGCCTTGGAGATATGATTCAAGAGTTATTAGTAAATAAGGCTTCAAAGCCCATCCATCAGCAGGATAGGAAATTTGTGTCAATGCAAATCATGAGTCAAAATTAATGGTGGATTTGGCTGGAAAGCTCATCTATATTCTCTAGCATATTGAAAAAGTTTGTCTTTTGAAGCATACATCTTAGGCGAGATCAGATACGTGATCCTTACATTGTGCATTTTTTCTTGAATAAGAAAGAGCCACAAGCTTTAAGAGGCACACTGATATTTCTCAAGCAAAATGGACCGGTGAGTTGGTTTTGTATGGGCACACTTGATAAGCTATCAGATTGCCACTTTTGTATAGTCTAAGAGAATTGTTTGTACATTACAGGTACAAGGTAATTAAGGAAGTTGGTGATGGGACCTTTGGGAGCGTCTGGCGAGCAATTAATAAGCAGACTGGTGAAGTCGTAAGTTTCTTTCTGACTGAGCTCAAAATGCACGTTAAGCGTCTGTCTTGAGTTAGAATAAATGTACATCTATTTTGTGTAATTTTGGTTTTGTTGAGCAGGTTGCTATTAAACGAATGAAGAGAAAGTACTATTCTTGGGAGGAGTGCATGAATCTTAGAGAAGTAAAGGTAAATATTGATGGTCCTTTCTGCCCCAGTTATTGAGATATTCCTTCATGTTTGTCAGGTGATGACCTTCACTGTTTTGGCAGTCCTTACGGAAGATGAACCATCCCAACATTGTGAAGCTAAAGGAGGTTATCAGAGAAAATGATGTCTTGTACTTCGTTTTTGAGTATATGGTGTGTTTTTCTGAAGTGATACCACTATATGGTTATCCTTAATTCATTATGTGAACATCTAGCGATGTTTAATTTTGAGCCTTTTCTTTGTATTTGTTTCAGGAGTGCAACCTTTACCAGCTCATGAAAGATAGGGGAAAACTTTTTTCAGAGATTGAAGTCCGGAATTGGTGCTTCCAAGTATTTCAAGCTCTTGCTTACATGCACCAGCGTGGATATTTCCATCGTGATCTTAAGCCAGGTTACAAACTTGCATTTCCTTTTGGTATTTCCCTTCTGGTTGCTATGAGTCTGAGATTTGCTGGTAATTCTGTTTAATCACATTGAAATCAATAAATAACACTAAGTTAAATGAAAAGTGTAAGGGTCAGATTGAATGTCAAGCAAAAAATGACCCAACTCATTTTCTGCATTTCCGTGCATGGGAAAATACTTTTCATAAGCTAGAAATATGGCAGGACCCGAGTTTGTTGCTTGGAAATGTGGGATTTCTCCTGTTGTTTCAGGCACTATTTCTTGGTTCTGACAGCGTGCTGGGGTGATGCACATGTGCTGATTATCGAAGTTT
The DNA here is from genome assembly GCA_003013855.2 of Liriodendron chinense. Taxonomy (NCBI): domain Eukaryota; kingdom Viridiplantae; phylum Streptophyta; class Magnoliopsida; order Magnoliales; family Magnoliaceae; genus Liriodendron; species Liriodendron chinense. The sequence goes on along the minus strand of PVNU02000637.1, from coordinate 1,778,450 downwards.
TTATTAGGCAGACTGTACTGTCCCAAGTCCTTTGCCCAAAAAATCTGGCTCAGATGATCTTCAGGTGGCCAAAACAGTGTGTCAAATATGGGTTGGTTGTGCTTTTTTCCGCGTGACAGCACCAAGATGACTTAGGACACCTGCCTTATCATGTGCTTTCTTCCATTTGGGAGGAAATGATTTCCAACTGGCATCTGAGACCTAGCTTTATGGATGCTGATGTTATAAAAAGCCTGTTGGTTGCAGTTTGGCATAGATACGGGCATAGTCCTGATTTACTCCATGACGTATGTCATATTTAGAATCACGAATGACTGGAGACATGATGGGTTGGATGCCTCACTGTAATCGGATTACCTAAAATTTACTTTAATTTGAATTTAGTACTGGCATGGAGTCACTTGTGGCTAACTCTTCAGTTTTTAGAGTCATACATGTGCAACGTAGCTAAGTATGTGGCTGATTGTTTTTATGCCCTCTTATTAGAGGAAGAGTTTCTTGTAACTGGGATATATGCCTGCATGCCAAAATCAGTTCTTGGGCAGAACCCTTGAAATATTGATACTGAACATTTCGGTGGTCATTAGCCACCTCTTATATAGTTTGATTCTCATGGTCAGCTGTCGCTTATTACTCCAGTTGCCCTGACATACATATCCTCTCTATTTGCAAGTCAGTGTTATGGTTGCTAACTTGTTTAAGCTGTTCTTTCAGAGTCTGGTGTTGTTATATTTGAGGAACCTTTGTCACATCTAAATTCTAATGCGCATATTGTTTCCAAATGTGGAGCAAGAACATAAGACCATTAATTGGCCATCTCCGTTAAGTCAATGATTAGTTGCGTGATCCTTTTAACTAGGTGCATGCGCTCCCGCTTCTGTTTCCTACCAGTTTATACTTCACATTTTGAAACAGACGCTTCCCTGCTTTCTCACCCGATTATGTTGCAATGTCAATGTAGATAATTCATCATGGAATCTTGTGTTATTATTTCTTTTTATTATGAACTTCAGCAGTGTGCATATGCTTTTGTCTCCATACAGAGAATCTTTTGGTTTCAAAAGACATCATCAAAATTGCCGATTTTGGTCTTGCTCGTGAAGTCTGCTCTCAGCCTCCATATACTGAATATGTTTCAACACGCTGGTGAGTGCAGGTTTCTTTTTGTTCTGCTTCTCATCTCTTTTATCCTTCATGAGCATCATATTGCCATATATATATGTGTGTGTAGGTACCGAGCACCTGAGGTTTTGCTCCAGTCACCCATATATGATTCTGCTGTTGGTGAGTAAACTATTGTATGGAATTTGGAAGTACAGCTCATAAAATTACTTCATCTGTCTATTGATAACTTCTATTATTTCTATTTTACCACCAGATATGTGGGCAATGGGTGCAATCATGGCTGAGTTGTTTACTCTCCGTCCTCTCTTTCCTGGTTCAAGGTATGTATTTTGTGGGATTTTTTTATTTTTATTTTCTGGTGATAGCACCATTAATTTCTTACATTTTGGTAGATATCGATGGTTAATAATAGAGGTTTGGCTATCTTGCAATTGATCTGGTGAGATCCTTATGGTGATCATGAGATCCTCAGTGAGGTGAACTGGTGAAATAGTAAGCAGATGTTGAATTTCACAGGGAACTTGAAATAACTGTTCTTTCAGTTGAACAACCAGGCAATAGGTTCAATATGAGTTCTTTGTGCTTTATTCTGGTGCAAATTCATTTATGGGGGTGAGTTGCGGTCACTAACAGCGGTTGGACAGGGTTCATTCTACCATGTGTTGCTGATGGCCCCAAAATCACTATGATCTAATAAGCAAAGATCCAATTAAGGGCATGAAAAATGGACTGAAAGAGTAAAAGTGGTCATGTTGTTCTTTTTTCATGCCTTCAACAAAACAATCATGGTGATTTGGGGCCATGGGCAATCCAGTGTACCCACATAATCCTATCCAACAGTCCACCTGGTCCTGCATCAGAATTTGCACCGGAATTGTGAAAGAAGAATTTATGCTTTGGATCAATTGCTTTCTTTTGGTTAATCGCATATGCCATCGCATGCTATTTCTTCTTTTTTTTCGATTTTTTTTTCAAAAAAAAAAAAGAGAGAGTTGTGCGATTGCATAAGCAATCAGGCATAAGTGATTGCACAGGATCACTTATGCCATTTGACAACATTGTCTGCCATTCTCTCTTTTTATTTATTTTCATATTTTCCTTGTTGTTATAATAATTACTTCAGCAATTTAAGTTACTCCTTGTTTTGGGGCCTTGGTAGTAACTTATGTGGTTGATATTGCCCTTATGGGATGCAGCGAAGCAGATGAAATATACAAGATATGTGGTGTGCTTGGTAGTCCAAATCAGAATACTTGGGCTGAAGGGCTGCAACTTGCAAACGCAATCAAATACCAATTCCCCCAGGTCAGCCTCAGTTTCTTACTTTCGCTTTTGTACTACTACTTCATGACAGCGAGCTTGATCGAATACATCTTACCAAATGTTTGAAGCTGATATGCTAACTTGATATTGCAGTTTGCGAGTGTCCATCCTCTCTCACTGCTGATACCATCGGCCAGTGTGGATGCTATCAACCTTATCTCGGTATGTACAATTTGGCGATCTTTGCCATCCCTGCAGTTTCCATTTCAGTTTCTTGCAACAAAAAAACTTCCCTATAACCAATCTCCTTATCCTGGTTTTGACGTAAATTGGAATTTTGGCTGGATTATAATTAACTAGTTGATTGTGATAAACCTATGTGATAGACTATTAGATAGCACGCTTGATTGTATTCAACCTATGTGATAGTCTTTTACATTGCGCCAGTGGAAGTTCTGTGCTCTCATTGCCATTCCTGAGCCTGGATAAGGGAGGGCTGTATCAGGTTGGCTGCTCATGTTGAACTAGCACCCCAACTTTCAACATGAATCCTTGCCGACCCTAATTAGTTGGGATAAGGCTTAGGTGATGATGATACTAATACGAGTACTTACTGTTTGCTTATTGTTCATTTTAATTGGTTGAAGTTTTACATAAATGATGCTTATTCCTGCATATGATCTGTGGAATATTTGCAGGCACTTTGTTCATGGGATCCCAGCAAGAGGCCAACTGCAGCAGAGGCCCTTCAGCATCCTTTTTTCCAGGTGCATTGTTTTTTCTTTGTTGTTATCATCAACGTGAGAATTCATTTTGCTGTGAATCACACGAGTACAATCATGCTTCCTAGTTGTTTGATTGCACATTTATATAAACTCTGTTTGATATGGCAGCCCTGCTTTTACATTCCACCATCACTTCGAATGAGAGCAGCAGCCCCTAGAACTCCTCCGTCTGGTTTGTTTGAATATTTTCATTTATCTTTCATGGAGTACCAAAAACTGTCTTCTCTTCCTTTTGGTTTTTTTGCCACAGGCTTTTGCGGACGCCTGATGTTATTTTGTTTAATTCTCAGCTGGAATGACGGGGGCTTTGGAGCAGAAGACTGCTAGAAGATATCCCTCTACTTTATCTAATGCAAAACCTGCAAGCAACTTTTCTTCTGCAAAGATTCATGCTTCTTTAAGTGCAGGTTATTTCACACAGACAATGGTCTTTTAATTTGTTTATTAAATATAAAAAAACGCCCTTGATTTTACATGTCTATAGATGTTTTCATATGTTTGATCATTTCAGAGATCATTAATGAAGAGCTTATGCTCTCAGTTTGTATATAGGGGGATCCCCCCCCCCCCCCCCCCCCCCTAATTTCCAAGTGTCTTTTAGATAAAATGAATTATGTTTTCGAAATTCTGAGATAGTGTTACAATTCTGTTACAGGGGTGCAAAGAAAGCTGGAAATGGATAACCAGGTAGATGGTGGAGATGGTTTCTGTTTCAGCCAGAATTTTACATCTTTGGCACCAAAAGTTAGATTCAGTTTGTCTTTTAACACTAATATTTATTTTTTGTTTCAAATACAGGAGGAAACTAAACATCAGAAATCGGCACAGAGCGGCACCACCCAACAACCAAGATATCGACCACCTGCAAGAAACCACCCAGGTGAGAACAGAATCATCTGACAGGGATCATCTCTTTTATCATATGGTTATCTATATAATTACACAGCTTGGGCTTTGACAAGTGGCTGTTTTATGCACTTGTTCGAATATTAAGTCGCTCTCTAGTTATTGCTCGCGTTGGCGCTCATACGTTTTTCAGCATGCTTCAAAGTGCTTATGACTGTCAAAGGCCCCCCAGGCCCTTTATTTTTAGGAAAGTACCCCTATGCAGATTCCCCCGGCAGAGAGGTTACCTCAGTTGTCTGAGAGCAGCCCACATATACTGGAAACCTATTTATTTTGGTTTTGGATCTGTAGCTTATGACCCTCATGGGGTTAAAAGCAATCGAGTGATTTGTAGTGTCTCAATACGAGTGAGTCACTTGATAGTTGGGCTTTTGCATTATTTTTCTGTGCTTATGCATGCAAATGTTAACAATGGTCTAACAATGTTGTTACATATTGGACGGGCAGGCTCTGTTTATTCAAGCAGTAGTACATATGGAGTTGCCGACGCAGCTGAGAAGCTGGCACAGATGACAGTTAGCTCTGGAAGACAGCCGGTGAGGCCACCACCACCGACTCGAATGAAAGCTGGGGGGTGGCATGGTCACTCTGATTTCCTTGTTCGGTCTGCTAGTCATGAGATACCGGCGGCAGCGCGGAGTTATTCCAGGAGGGTTGTGGGCTGAATAAAAGCCTCCTCTGGGAGATGGGGAGCCTCTTCATCATGGAGAAAGAGAAGCATTTATATCTATATATAAGCTTTGTGTGCATCCATGGACTTAGTTTTCTCTTCTGTAGCTAAAGAAGTTGATGTCTGCTACATTTTTATATTATGGAGGTGGCTTTGAATTCTTGTTTTTAACTTTTAGTGTGTGAACTTAATTATCCAATGAGAAGTCTGTTTCCACATGCTGCCTCTTCTGTGTTGCTGCATCCCTATGGTGGTAGTTGCAACTATTCTTTCCTCCCGAGATCGCTCTCATGCATGATATGCCTATCAATACCCTTGTTTAAAATGAAATATAAAATCGATTAACCCTTGTATTGGAGAAGGGTGTTGATGTTCTCTCTCGTGTAAATTTTTAAATAACCATGACCATGGCGTAATTTTGTATTGAAAGAGCAGTGTGGATCAATTGATGAGTTGCGGCTTGGATTTCATATTGTGGTGCAAGTTGTTGGTTCTACGTCCCCAAAGTTAAAATATAAGCTTGATCGGCATTGTGACCTCCCTATTTATATGGTTGGGCCTGTGCTGGTAACCATGTGGGTCTAATTTCACATTTCTGTTTGATGTACTTTTTGTTAAGCAGAAGCCTTTTCCCCCCTTCTTATTCTATATCAACTTCCACAAAATTTTAAGCGTCGGCTCTGGATGTATTAGGCTTGGGTCTTGTTTGTGTTTATTTTTTTTTCTTGCCCGTCAGTAGAGCTGGGCATGAGTCGAATCAAGTATTACCTTGCTCCGTGCTCTACTTGTACACCCCAACCCCTGCCCATCAGTAGAGCTGGGCATGAGTTGAATCGAGTATTACCCTTGCTCAGTGCTCCACTTGTACACCTCAACCCCTGCTCGTTACTCGACTTGGCCAAGTCGAGCGAGTTCAAGTTCTGATGTAGGAGAAGAACCCCATGATCGAGGGCGTGGATCAAGCACATTCCTGCGGGAGATAGACAGGAAGAAAAACAAGAGAAAACTAAGGAATTTCATATTTTAGAGTTTCAACCCAAACAGGAAATTGTTATTCCCGTTTTTAGATTTCAGCCCAACTCGTGGGGCCCATCTTGATCATTTATGATGATCCGTTCCGTCCATTTTGTAGAGCTGCTCGTCGCCGAGAAAACGCAACAAGTTTCACGTCAATCCGAGTTACGGATTGATCGTGGGGTCCAAAATGGTACGAACTGTCCAAAAAGTTCCGAATTCCGCCCACTGAAACTGGAGATGGTCCAGGTGGCCCACTACTACTGATATGGAGAATCTAAGCTGACCATCTTGAAGAGTACGTCGATATCAGTACAACTCTAAAGTTTCGTGGCAATCAGATATGTGGATTGCTCGTATCAGCAGAAGGAAGACGGTCTGGCGTTATACAATTGCGCAGATTTTTCTATTTCTTTTCTAATTGTATTAGGATTCTTTTTCTTCCTTTGCAAGTTAGTATTAAGTACGAATTTAGGATTTAGTTTATTATTTAAAGCAAGTTAATTATGTTTATTTTATTATTCATTCAATTATCAATAAATCAATTATTTGGAATTTAAAAAAAAAAAAAAAAAAAATTTCGAACTTCTTCTCCACGCCAACATGAATAATTGCAATATTCTCTGATACATCAAAAGTTGGCTTCTTCTGAGAAAGGACAATTTCCTTCACAATGAACAATTCATCAGGAAGTTCGGCAACTACGATCACCTCGATTTCCTGCATTGCTGGCGTGACACTTTCTGGGATACTGATGGATTCTGTCAAAACTGACTCCATAATGTCTGGAATAATTTTAGACTCTCCTTCCCTATCCTTTAAGATTGGGGTATTGATTTCCTCCACCTCCTCAGAATTTTGAATATCCTCTGATATGGTGGTGGGTTGTAATTCAATGACCTGATCCGAAGTTGCATTACTTCGAAAATCTCTTTCAATATACTCCCCACGATCATTCCCACACGTAGGCCGTCGTACGATGATGTCTTCGATCTTTTTATCGCTAGGTTTTGAATCGTCTGGGGTTGCCTTGTGATAGGCCACCTGGGGTGCTCTACGGAACATGGGGTTATTCCGTACAGCGAGCACAGGTGGTTGTTGACTGTTGCCTTGGGCTTGGGGCAGATTTAATGTCGCTACAATACGGTTGAGGGTTGCCTATATACCTTGCAGGATCAACCGGTTCTCCCGTTGTGCTGCTTCAAATGCTGCCTCGAAAGCTGTCGCTGTTAGATAGTCCCTTGGAGCACCGTCCTTAGGATGAGGATCCAACCCTTCATTAGAGGTCATCGTCCTGAGGAAGAAACCTTGCTTTGATACCAATAACGTAGGGGGATACGTGGTAGGTCGATCACCGTCTCCCTAACCAAGTGTTCCTCGAATCCACGAGAAGAAATAAAAGATAAAAAGAAGAAATAAATTCCAAATAATTGATTTATTGATAATTGAATGAATAATAAAATAAACATAATTAACTTGCTTTAAATAATAAACTAAATCCTAAATTCGTACTTAATACTAACTTGCAAAGGAAGAAAAAGAATCCTAATACAATTAGAAAAGAAATAGAAAAATCTGCGCAATTGTATAACGCCAGACCGTCTTCCTTCTGCTGATACGAGCAATCCACATATCTGATTGCCACGAAACTTTAGAGTTGTACTGATATCGACGTACTCTTCAAGATGGTCGGCTTAGATTCTCCATATCAGTAGTAGTGGGCCACCTGGACCATCTCCAGTTTCAGTGGGCGGAATTCGGAACTTTTTGGACAGTTCGTACCATTTTGGACCCCACGATCAATCCATAACTCGGATTGACGTGAAACTTGTTGCGTTTTCTCGGCGATGAGCAGCTCTACAAAATGGACGGAACGGATCATCATAAATGATCAAGATGGGCCCCACGAGTTGGGCTGAAATCTAAAAACGGGAATAACAATTTCCTGTTTGGGTTGAAACTCTAAAATATGAAATTCCTTAGTTTTCTTTTGTTTTTCTTCCTGTCTATCTCCCGCCGAAGTTCGAGTTGAGTCTTGAGTTTTCCATGAAAAAAATGGAGGGGGAAGGGATTATCAGCGTTGTCGAGCAGATAGGGCAGCTCGTTGGAGTCGAGCGGTTTGGTTGAGATCAGGGGTGGCCGGCGTCGAGCAGACAGAGTAGGCAGCTCAGTGGGTGGTCGTTGTAAAGCGAGCATGTTGAGATCAGGGGTGGCCGGCGTCTAGCAGACAGGGCAGGTAGCTCAGTGGGTAGCCGATGTGGAGTGGACAGGGCAGTAGGGTGGTCGGCCATCGAGCTTAGAGAGAGAGAGAGAGAGAGAGAGAGGGTGGCTGGGTGGGTTTGGGTTCGGGTTAGAGAGGGGGGCGCTCAGGCAGGTTAAAAACGAAAGGGGGGTAAAAAAATTTTACTTCAATATTTATTCCTTGTAGACAAGTCGAATCAAGCCGAGTTCGAGTCAAGGAACGAGTCGAGTCGAATCAAGCATGGGCCTGCTTGGTGCTCGACTCGAAATCTTTCGAGCACCCAAAATATCACTCGACTCGGGTCAAACTCACTTCCGATCTGAGCCGAGTCAAGTGAGTTTCAAGCATATACTCAACTCGTGCCCAGCTCTACCCATTAGACAATAGGGTCTGATAGGGAAGGTTTGAGACCAGGACCTGTTTACTGGGTTGGAGTTCACTGCCTATTTGCACAAGTTACCATAAAATGGATTTGACTGAAGAAGAGAACCCATTTGCACAAGTTAATTTCAACCCACAAAATGGATTTGACTGAAGAATATGAGGGGAAATTCAGGTAATGAGGCATGCCATATTTTCCCCGAGGCCGTGTTTGTTTTTGTTTCACCATTTAATGCGTTTGGGTTGGCAGCGAAATTCCAGCCTTTTCACTCTCCATTCCTGTAATGCTAAAAGCGCCACAATTGTAGCTTCCTATCGAAATCACAAGCAATCTTCTCGTATGTGGAAAGATGACGGATGTTGTGTTTGGTACTCTGGTTTGACCTTCCCTCTGTTGTTCGTGGGTCGACCGTCTACACGGTCATGAGAAGCTCCGTGTGATCTGCTATTGTCATTTTTTTCTTTTCACCGAAATCATTTCCGTTTCTTGCTATTATCTTCAGGTTTGATGATGAGCTGAACAGGAGCTACTGGGATTCTCACCCACCACTCCCTTATTCTCCTTATCCACCTGTCGCTGCCCTCTTTCTTCAAAGGCATCTTCTGCGTAAAAGACTCGAGGAATGCTAACATGACCAGACACTTCAATAGCACAAATGCAAAAACAGAAACCATGAGAGAGCCACTTTGTCTGTAGCCTGTGGAAGTGCTGCAAACGAAAGAGCTCTTTGCTTGATGAGAACAATATTTTCATCTTGAACAAGCGATTCAAACTGACAAATGGCTTCCTCCAATGTTACAAACTACTCCACGGGATTTGGACTTGGGGGAGGATTGACTTTGAAGTCCTCCAATGGCTTCCCTTTGTGGTGTTTTTTATAATAAAAAAAATTAATTTAAAAAATAAAAGTTTATTTTTAATAAGTAGATAAATATACTTATTATTAAAACTTTTCATTAAAGTTTATATAGTCAATTGGTAAGAAGAGGGGGTTTTACAACTGCAAACCAAGGTTCGAATCTCCAAAAGGACAATGCCAAGCACCATCTGTAGGGCTGCTTGAGCGCTTTTTAACGCTTTATTAGGCGTACTTTGCATTTCTCACATACGCATCGTCCTAACGAGCTTAACTTTTTTGGCACTAGGTGCAATAAGGAGTGAACCTGGGTTAGGTCAGAGGTCTCATCCACTAACGCTTAATATTTAACCAGAATGCTGATTAAGAGAGTGACTAGGACATTTTGTACATGTGGGATTTGTGTCATGTGTCATACATGTGGCGACAGTTATGCTGACTAGGGTCTGGATCCCACATGACAACAGTTTTGGGCTGTTGCATAATCGTTTTTGTCTGAAAGGAGACAAATAATTGCCACAAACCTTGAACCTGATAGATCTAACTTTCTCATTCTCTATTCTTTTATCTTTCGCTGTGTACCAAATTTACAGAAGACATTTTCAACATTCAAGACAAATTTACTTCTTTTATTTAGTCACAATGGAGGCAATTCATTTCATTCAAGTTATGAACCAAGACTTTGTTCAACTGAATCGTTTCGACAGTCAATTCTGCTTCAGATGGCAGCAGAAGATGCTTTTCTTTCTGACAACTCTTAAGTTGTCCTACATCTTAGACAATGATCTACATTTTCTGCTCGAGCCAAAAGTCAACGACTCAGAACAAGTAAAGGCGGAGTAGAAGAAAATGAAGGAGGATGATTTTCTGTGCAAAGGTCATATCCTAAACGTTTTTTTTAATTTCATCTATAACTCGTACCGTAAAATATCTTCTATCAAAAAACTGTGAACAAAGCTAGATAAAAAATATAAAACTGAAGAAGTCAATACATAAAAATTTCTGATCGATAACTATGTCCATTTAAAATTTAAAAATGATCAGCCAATTCTCTCCCAAATAATTGAACTACAAAACTTAGTTGATGAATTGAATATTGGTGGTATAGATCTTCCTGAATAATTCCTGATCGATATATTAATTGTAAAATTATCTTCATTATGGTTTGATTATAAAAAGAAACTGAAACATGATGAGAAAAAGTACACTCTTGAAGGGCTTCAACGACATCTTCGTATATAAGAAGAGTCCAGAAACCGAGACAAGAAAGAATATACTTCAGAAAATCATTCCAAAGCAAATATAGTACAAGAGGACAAGCCAAAATTTCATAACTCTAAATCTATTCCTCCAAGGAAAGATACAAATTTTAAGAAAAGGGAAAAGAAGAATGGCAAGTCTCACTTTTGCAACAAGTCAGTACACTACATAAAGGAATGTCGCTACAGAAAGAAACAGTTGAAAGCTCAGGCTAACATGGCAGAAGAACAACTTGTAGCAATGGTTAATGAAGCCAACACAGTAATATCCGATGGTGGATGGATACTAACTCAACCATTTACACATCGAAGGACCGAAACATCTTTAATACCTACGAAGGCACATCCAATGGGCAAGAGGTGAAGATAGATAACAATATTTAAGCGAATGATGTTGAAAAATGACTTGTGGAGCTTCAGTTTACATCAGGCAAAAGATTGATGCTAACAAATGTATTACATGTACCTGATATGTCCAAAAATCTAGTATCAGGGGATCTTCTCAATAAGAGAGGATTCAAGATAGCACATGAGTCTGATAAGTTGGTTATCACCAAGAACGATATGATTGTAGGCAAAGGATACTCATGTAATGGTATGATTAAATTGAATATTAATAATAATAATGATGTTTCTATTTATATAGTAGATTTAGTATCTTTATGGCATGCTAAGTTATGCCATGTTAATTATCATTCAATAAAAAGAATGATGATTTTAGGACTTATACCAAAGCATGAAATAGAACTAGAAGGAAAATGTGATGTATGTTCCCATTTTAAAATAACTAGAAAACCATTTGTAAGTGGCATTAGAAAATCACAAACCTTAAAGTTAATGCATTCTAATATTTGTGATTTGAATAATACATTAACTCGTGTGGAAAAATATATTTTATCACATTTATCGATAATTTCATTAGATTTTTCTACATGTACTTGATAAAATCTAAAGATCAAGCCTTTGAAATGTCTATACAAGGCCGAAGTGGAAAATCAGTTAAATCTTAAGATTAAAGCCCTTAGAAGCCATAGAGGAGGTGAGTACACCTCTTATGAATTCAATGACTTTTGTGAATCAAATGATATAATCCATAAATTTACGACTCCTTACACACCTCAACAGAATGGCCTAGCATAACACAAAAATCGGACATTAGTTGAAATGATCAACTGTATGATATCAAATTCTGAATTACCATTGAATTTGTGGGGGAAAGTGTTGTTAACAGCAAACCGTATCCTAAATGCTATCCTACAAAAAAAAATTGAATCTCTCCCCATATGAATTGTGGAAAAAGAAAAAACCAAGTCTTCATTACTTTAAAGTATGGAAAAGTGTAGCAGAAGTCAGAATAATTGATTCTAAAAGACCCAAGTTAGGTCCTAAAGGAATCAAGTGTACTTTTACGAGTCCCAAATATAGATTTCTGATTTTAGAACAATCCAATTTTACTGACAAAAATATGATTATAGAATATAGAGATGTTATATTTTTTGAAAATATAGTATATAAAGACTATATGAATGATCATACGAAAAGTCGAGTGAATGAAAATGAAGTAGAACCAATAATTGAAAAACCTAATAGCATTATTGATAAATCTAAAGTTCATCCAGAAGGAGATGAACCAAGAAGATCAAAAAGGGAAAGAAAAGAAACATCTTTTGACCTAGATTTCTATCTGTTTCTTGTAAAAGGGAATAGAAATGAAATTAAAAAGAAAATCACTGTATCATTAAATATTGAAAGTGATCATTTAACACTTAGTGAAGCTCTCTCATCTCCTGATACACAATTTTGGAGGGAAGCCATTGACGATGAAATGGATTCCATAGTCTTAAATAACACTTGGTGTTTGGTCGATCTTCCAACTGGTTCAAAGCTTATCAGATGTAAGTGGATTTTCAAGAGAAAGTTAAATCCTGGAACCATAAATAAGTTTAAAGCTCAATTAGTGGCCAAAAGCTTTAGACAAAAAAAAAAAGGTATCGATTTCTTCGATACATATGCTCATGTTGCTCGTATATCTACAATTAGGACTTTAATTGCTCTTGCGGCAATTCCCCGCTTAGTAATCCATCAAATGGATGTTAAAACGGCATTCTTAAACGGTGATTTAGATGAGGAAGTCTATATGAAACAACCTAAGGGATTTGTTCAACTTGGGCAAAAGAAGAAAGTGTAAACTGGTCAAATCTCTCTATGGGCTCAAGCAATCTCCTAAGCAATGGCATGAGAAGTTTGACCAAGTAGTGCAATCTAATAGTTTTAGAGTAAACCAAGCAGATAACTGCATATATATCAAAGGCCAAATCATTATCTGCTTATATGTACATGATATGCTGATATTTGGACTAAATATGGATTATGTTAAAGAAATTAAAAAGTTTTTAAGTACCGGCTTCGACATGAAGAATATGGGTAAAACCGACGTAATACTAAGTATTAAGATGGAATAGCCTCGATACAATCTCATTACCTAAAGAAAGTGTTAAAGAAGTTTAATTACTATGATAATAAATCGGTTTCAAACTCATTTGATTCAAGTATTAAATTGGTTAAAAATACTGGTAAATGTAAAGCACAACAAGAATATGCTAGTACTATTGGGAGCTTAATGTATACAATGTATTGTACTAGACCCGATATCGCATTCACAGTAATAATGCTACGCAGGTATACTAGTAATTCAGGACAAGAACACTAGAATGCGATTTTCAGGGTTATGAGGTATCTAAAAGGAACTATAGATTATGGATTGTATTATAAGTCATATCCTGCTGTACTTGAAGGGTAGAGTGATGCAAGCTGGAATGCAGATAGTATAGAATCAAAATCTGTAAGTGACTGGATATTTACTCTTGGAGGAGAAGCAATATCATGGGCATCTAAGAAACAAACGTGCATATCTCACTCTACTATAGGAAGTGAATTTATAGCACTTGGAGCTGCTTATAAAGAAGAAGAATTGCTAAGGTACCTACTGATGGAACCCCCATATTGGCCAAGACCTACTCTTGCCATATCTATCTTTTGTGATAGTTAGGCTACTCTTTGTCGTGCTATGAGTAAGACTTATAATGGTAAGTCTAGAAATATAGGTTTAAGGTATAACTTTGTTAAAAGATTACTCAAAGATAGAGTAATCACGGTGGAATATGTTAAATCCATCCTGAACTTAGCAGATCCATTAACAAAAAGTTTATCTAAAGATCAAATAAGAAGAACCACTGAAGGAACGTAACTAAGATCCATAAAGATATAACTTTCACCCTTGATAGTAACCCGACCTAAATTTTGAAATACAAGCTATGTTCAAAGGAACAAACAAGTCAAGTAAGTGACTGAAACATAACACTAGAAAAATTTGAGTCTGATTCTTAAAAGTTTAGTGTTAGATTTCTTCATTTTATAAGAGGTTGGGTAGTAACTCTTAATAAGTCTATAAGCAGACTTTGCTGAGATGAAGCAAAATCATCTTTGATAGATCTACCTATATGAGTAAAGAAGTAAGGGCGCTTTTGGAAAGATTGATATCGTCTCTAGAATACTCATGAAATAGAATATGCACAAGACTAGAAATGTGCGAACTTTTAGATCTTCAGTTACATATAAATAAATTTGTATTATGTGTCCAGTGAGTTATATAAGGTCTTCAATTCAAGACTAATGGGTCACTAAGTATTGATAAAAGTTTAATACATATACACTAAAGTAATGGTTCAAATCCACAAGATACCATTACTTATGCTTCTGTTTATACTGATATGCCATACGTCCTAGCATTTAATTTATTTTTAAAATTGTGGGGGATTGTTGTATTTTTTATAATAAAAAAATTAATTTAAAAAATAAAAGTTTATTTTTAATAAGTAAATAGATATACTTATTATTAAAACTTTCCATAAAAGTTTATATAGCCAGTTGGTAAGAGGAGGGGGTTTTGCTATTGAGCGCTTTTTGGCGCTTTATTATGTGCACTTTGCATGTACGCATCGTCGCAAGGAGCATAATGAGCCTAACATTTTTGGCACTAAGTGCAATAAGGAGTAAACCTGGGTTAGGTCAAAGGTCTCATCCACTGACACTTAATATTTAACCAGAATGCTGATTAAGAGGATGACTAAGACATTTTGTACATATGGCATTTGTGCCATGTGTCATACATATGACGGCAGTTATGCTGACTAGGATCTGGATCCCACATGATAACAGTTTTGGGCTGTTGCATAATCATTTTTATCTGAAAGGAAACAAAAATAACTGCCACAAGAGAAATTGTCATGTTTTTTCATGACAGAATGTCTCTGGCACATGAAAGGGTGTGAATGTCTTGAAGAGGCACATGAGTGTCTCTCCAGGAAAGACACCATTAACCTTCAATTGCTATATATCCTGGATATCATAATCCAAAAGGATCTATAATTTTATCAATTTCCCTGATCAAGCCATCCATTATTCAATACTCTCATATCTGACCTCTTGCTGTGTTTTTATTCTGGACGTTTTGAAGGCATGTTGGTGTTATAGCTAAAAATCTGTTTAACACTTAAATGTGTAAATTTTTATATTAAAAATCGGATTGAGAGTTCATTGTATCCTGAAGACAATTTGCGAATTTCCTTCGTTTGCACTTGCTGGAATTACCAGAAAAATGACAGCAAATCTGTCTTGAAAAATTGACTATTTAAGTCAAGCCTTCGACCCGATAGATTTGACTTTCTCATTCCTTATTCTTCTATCCTTTGCCATGTACTAAATTTACAAAAGAAATTTTCAACTTCTTCTATCCTTCGCTGTGTACTAAATTTATAGAAGAAATCTTCAACACCTTTACTGCGATGTTTGCGCCGGAGCAAGAGAGTCATAAGGAGTATAAGAACACAGTGCAATATATGCTTAATCCAACCCCTATAAATTGCCAGGCAGACGAACACCAAAAATATTGTTGATTTCAAAGGGTCTTCCCATGAAGCCAAAAATCTGAAGCCTTTTGACTGATGAATTGAGTTCGATTGAAGGTGTGACCAGTGCATACATTATGGTGGGGTTGCATATCTCGATCAACTCAGATTTGCCAAACGGTCATTCAGCTGAAGAAATTAGTGTTGGAAGCAACCCTGTGAATTTAGTACTGACTGCAGGTATCCAAACACGGGAAAAATCACATCAATATTACTTCCTGGAAAATTCTGTAGTAGCCAAACACCCCGTCATTGTGGTCAACCCAACCCCAACGCACCCATAACTTTGTATTACAAGTAATCATTACAATAATGCGTGCAGTGATGTGTAAAACAAACACGGCCTGAGGGATTGTGGTCGGCCACACATTGGGATGATGGTGGGCCTGGATTGTTGAGAGTGGATTCATTCCGAATGCCATATGAAATTCAGAGAAAAATAACGGTGCCATATTTGCTGGATACAGATTGTGAACTTCTCTGCTAGTGTTATATTACTAGATAGATGTTGGTAGCTTGCGCTCTCTTCGAGTCTAGGATTTGTAGAAGCATGAGTTGTGTCAACAACTTTGAACATGATGAGAGTTATCACTTATCAACAGTGATACAGGAGAGAGAGAGAGAGAGAGAGAGAGAGAGAGAGGATAATAAGACTCTTTTCTGAGGATGTACTGTTAACAGTGATGACACTCTCATCATCTAACGAATGCACTTCCTAACTCATAAACCAGCTTCCAGTTTTAGGATAAACCGCCAGCTATAGGTATTGTGCTTGTATTCTTTCCCTGTTCTGTTCCCACCACAGTTTAGCATGCACCTCTCCAAACCTTTCACGGCTGCAATTTTAAACACACAAGACAAGTAGTCCAAATCGATCATCCAAAGATGACAAGGGTTATAAACAATACAAAATAAAAGGGCACCCCTCTCTGTCATATGCCATGTTTTGGGACCACCGGTTCAAGATTTGGGCTTGAAATCTATTTCTAATTAGTTAAAATGGATAAAAGCATGAAACTAGATGGGCTCACCTATGTGATAGTTAGGTGTTTGAGATTCCATGTTCATCATAAAAACAGAAAATAAACCACATTGTAAACATATTCACTAACTTTTGAAGAATAACAAGGGGTCCACATGCAAGCACACATTCCAATACAGCACAAGCATGCAGAGTCTGAGCTTTCTACAAGGTAGGGTCATGCTAACTAGCTTGAAAAATTAGGCGGTCCAGAGTATACAAACATATGTTTGAAAGAACTATGCATCCATTTGTTTTTGTACACTGCCCCCTGGAACAACAGAGTCTGAATTTCAGGCTGGGAGATCGAAACAGTGTGGCCCAACCAATCGAAAGCTCAGATCTCAGGCACATACACTTGGATGGGCAGCTATAATCCTGCGCACTTTGCAAGCCTATTGAAAATGCAGCAGCGATTTCATGTGCACATGGTACATGTAATCACAGCTGAGAACAACGTGTCCCATGGTCCCCTCCCCTCAATCATTTTTAATACAGAAGTTGACATAATAGAGAAAGGCGTGAATACTCGTCTTTACCTTTGTGTGGTCTCAACACTATCTTTTCCTTTTATTCTTTTTCCTTATTTCTTTTTGCTAAAGAAAAAAAAAAAAACGTCATTGCTGCAAGTTGCAAAAGCAACAGGCCTACAATGCTTGAAAACTACAAACGCGGTTTGCCAGCGACCCCCAACCGCCAGGAAGTTCATGTGGTCCGGAACCTAGGTGTGAGGCCCACTGTGCAGTTTGTGTGAAACCCACCTGTCCATACGTTTTCCAGTTCATTTGAGGACATGAGCCCAAAAAATGAGGTGGATCCAAAACTCAAGTGGGCCATATGATAAGGAAAAGTGGGGAGGTAAATGCCTACCGTTGCCCGGGGTCCACCTTGATGTTTATATGCCATCCAGACCCTTCATAAGGTCATTCCCACTGAGATGAGCTGAAAACAAAAATATTAGACTGATACAAACTTCTGTGGCCCCACAAATATTTCAACAGCAGGCATTCAATCCCCATTGTTTCCTGTCATGTGGCCCACTTGAGTTTTGGATCAGCCTTATTTTCAGTCTCATGTCCTAACAGGAGCTGACAAAACGGATGGACGGGCTGGATTTCTCACAAAAATCAGTGGGCCCCACCTAGCTTCCTGACCTCGGGGTCACAGGCAATCTGCATTTGGAAACTACGAATCAATAACAAGAAGAAAAGGGAATGTTACCAGCATCAATTGAGGCATTATTTTCCTTAAAATATTGGCCCCGGTCCCTCTTTTGATATCTAAATGCAAAAGCATTTGAAGATAGTTTGCAGAAGTGATTCACTTCATACGTGCCAAACTAGCACATGTGCAACGACCGGCTCATTTATCAGGTGTGAGTTCTACTGCGCATGCTGTGGTCCAAGACGAGGTTGGCCGCACATGAATGTTGATTGCAGGCATTGGGCTAACCTCACTGTTTTTCTTATGATCACACTTCACGAGTGGACTGGCTGGGTTTTGGGCCAGCACATGTTCAAGGAAAGCCCTATCTGATGAATGGCTGGGATCATGCCACACATCACCTACCCAAGAGCAATTTGACACAGCTGTCCTATGAACTATCATCAAAACTCTCTATCGTATAATTGGTGCAAATGGCTCGATGGACCACCATTGGATGAGCCATAGGCTACATGTAACATCAACTGGTGTTAATAACTGTCCGAGAAATAGTCTGCTTTTGGAGGACCACAGAAAGTATAGGATGTGTGTGTGCGCACGCGCGCGTGTGTGTAAACAAAAAAAAACCACCAATACATTGGTTACTATGAAATTTGAAGTCTGGCCCATCCAAATGTTGTAACCCAAATACTAGATGGTCCACTGGCATGTGCAACAGTTGTACAGTGGGAGGTGATTTATACATGAGAATCTTGGTGTGCATTTGTGCATGTGGTCAGGCCCTCTAATGCTATGAAGATGTCCAGTATTAGTCAAATGATTCTATTTTGGTCACAGCATGGTTAAAAGACTTGCAACTCTGACAGACTCGTTGAGTCTAGAATCAAATCGGTATGCAAGTAAATGAGTCAAATTGGAACAAGGGACCATTTGGATGCAAGCAAAGTTGTATTCCGCACTGTCAGAGGTAGATAATTTGTACATAGTTTATTGCATAGAACCGAGGAAAAAATGACAACATTTCCTCCTAAGGATGTTAGGCCTTTGCCGAGTATGAAGACAATGCTCCTTGCACATGTATCGCATGCATCAAATGTGCAACTGTCCAATGTTCAAACGCCCCCATGAGCCACATGCGGCACCATCAATCTTCGGATGCCTTGCATGGGCCTCATGTGTCAATGTGCACAAGTATTATAAATGCCACGCGTCCCACCAATTATCTTAAGCACCTCATGTGCTACATTCCATCTTTACCATTTTAAGTGTTTGAGAAATAGAAAGCAGAACAACTAATCCAAGATAGCATGATCTAGATGGTCTATTCAAGATAGCATGACGAGACCCAGTAGGGAAGACAACTTTGCTTGCATCCAAACAGCTCCTGATATAGTCAGTTGGTCATAGTTTCTTACCTGAATCTAACACGCCGGAGCTCCCTGTTTCCGTCTGGCAAAGCTCTGATGGTGATGTAAACCCCAGGCTCATCTTGTTCAACCCACTCTGTCTCCAAATCACTGGCATTGCTGATGGAGATCGAGGCCTCATCTCTTGAAGAAGTCGTGGTCCTTGACGCATCGATGGATGACGTCTCTCCTTTGCTGCCCGGGCCATAAATACTCGGAGCAGTACCATGGTGTTGGCTGTATTCGGAAGAGTCAGATGGGAAATACCCCTTTGCAGTGACCGGTCTGTAACAAGTTCGTAGCAACCGTTCTTTGCTCAATGGTGGAGTTACAGGGCTTTCCCTTGAAGAACCAATCCGCGAGTAAGAATCCCTCTGTAATGCATTTTAAGAACTTGCTAATCAACCATTCTGTAGAACCTCTAATCGATGAGCAAATCACAAGAAATTGAAGACAAGCATAGCAAAATGACTTAGCAGAATGTTCGTGCAGATTTTTTACACAACTTGGTCTAACTACACATCCAATGTGAAATTAAGAGAAAATATCGATAATAAATAAAGGATTAAGACTGTAAATCAAAGCAATCATGAAGATTCATGTTTAAAAGCATGGATTCTGTCTTTCAGTGATCTATGTGGAACAAGAAAACTCATGTGGGAATCGCCAATTACTGAGATCTACCAATGTTCATGGACTCAAGCTCCACACTGGAATGGATTCTTTGGAGTTTCACATTTGACTTGGCTCGATCGATGAAGAATTCACCTATTTTTATAAAAATTGTTGTTGGTAGTGATTATCTGGTCCTATTGTTACAAAGTTAAGAGTTCAGAATGGGTGCTCGTCTCAATATTCAATCAGGACCTGGTTTGATGAGTCAACTCAGTCAATTTCCAATTTAACAGACACGTTGCCCATGCAAATTCAGCCATGTGTATTAGTGGCTTAAAATTAGAGGCCAGGTCTGCCACAACTTGATGCAGGACAGGTAAAGACAACTCAATGGAGGGCTACAAGCAAATTTGGGCTTGAGGGGCTTCATTGAGCAAAAACAACCTAAAAATGAACTATAGCTTTCGACGGCTATAACTTTGCGACCAGTTATCCGTTTTGTGTGTGCACTATGTTGTTGGAAAGCTACCAGTGAGCTCTATACCTAGGCCAATTAGTGGAAGGCTCATTGACCCTTATTCAGCTTCCCAAAATTCAATGAGTTTAGGTGTAAAATTAAGATTTTAAGTTGAAACTTAATATTTTTAAAAGAAAATTTGTTTTCTCTAATTTTTAAGGCCTTAAAGAGTCCGGTTGTGGTCCAGAGTCCTTGTTTTGCTTATAAGTTTGAATAGGTTTAGGTATTTTTTTATACTATTTTTAGTAATTTTTAATATTTTAGAAAAGTTTCCTACTTCGAGTCAACTTAGGAATTCGTGGCATCTTTTGCTTATATAAGTCTATCATGAATTTTGTGCACAACACTTTTCATCAATAATATCAATTTTATTTATCGTTTTAGAGATTTATCTCTCCCCATGGTTTCAAGGGTCATTCTTGAGAGTAAGATGCTGCCCTCCTCTTTATTCCACCCACCCTCTACATTACAAGTGTTGTAGATTAAGCTTAACCTACAAATTTATTCATATGCACGTAAAACCTAGTCCTATTGCAATGGGGTCCACCTCATGATTGAATCAGCTTGATTTGTGGGGCGACCTTGCTGGGTGTGTTGGATGCCACACACACAGCATGGTGTGTCCCACAAACAGTTAGATGCACGAAATTCTTCAGAAGAAGAGTTGTATTAAAGATGGGAAGGGAAATAATACCTCGTCTTCGGAGCGAGGAGGAGTTGGGAGAGCTTGTCTGTTGAACCTCTGCACATTGTACAACTCCATTATCCTGTCATAGTTCTCTCCCCACCATCTCTGCGCTTCCCACTTGTTGAACATCTCCCGGCTGCCATCATCTCCCATTTCATCAATCCAGGCCGTCCACCAGGTGGGCTACACACCCACCTTGAATGTGGACCGTAGACCACACCCCGAGCCCAAACAGGTCTTTCGTGAATGAGGTTTTCTAACTCCACATGCGGGTGCATGTGTTACAGTGTGACACGTGTACGAGATCTGAATGTTGCATCAGGTGTGCTACGTTTTTATAGATCTTCTGGCATGAAACCAGGTTCATTTCACATCTCAGGTGGGCCACAACATATCAAAAGAAAATGCAGAGATAGGAAACGACATCTTAACCGTCAATTTACTTAATACGTCGTGGCCCACATGAAGCGTAAAATTGTCTGATTTTTTGGGCAGAAGATCTAAGCATTATGTCCAACCTTTTGGAAAGCTCAGATATCACACACGTGCTTCATAATTGTACGTATTCCATTGGGTGGAGTTAGCAAACCGAGAGAGAGAGAGAGAGAGAGAGAGAGAGAGAGAATACCAGAAGCGGATTCGCTTGAGGTCGTTCCCACCCTGCGGGAGAGACACGAAAGTGATGTGGACCCCAGGCTCAACCTGGGCCATCCATTCCTTGGGCTCATCATGATCCACCAGTACCACGTCGCAGCTGGACTCAAGCCCTCTTCCTGGAATCGGATCACCACCGCCGTCCGATTGAGTCACCGGAGCAGCGTGGTCACGATTGATGCGAGTCAAATCCCAAGCGGGTGCGGAGCTTCCTCCTCGCACGTACGTGTAACGGAGTCCTTGAGAGACCGTGTCAAAATCAGGGCAACCTGGCTGGCCTTTGCTGCTGCTTGAACCTACGGACGGCTTGCATTGCTTGTACGCGCCCGAGAACTTCAGCGCCATGTCCTTGATCTGCATTTTCATTCCTTTTGTCAGTACATCAGTCCCAATGAATGCTTACACGTGTCACGCTTGCGCGAGATCTTGGTCATTCATCAAGCGGGTCCCACGATGGATGTTCCTTGGACCAAACAATAAGGTCCGTCGACTCATGAACTGGAACATAGGCACATAAGAAAATGGATAGCTAGAGAGAGGATGATCAACGGTCCGACTTCAATGTGTATGTGTGGCCCACCTGACCACATCAGAACATGGGGCACTCGTTTTTTACCGGATCTGTATGGCCAGAACAAATAGCTTCACTTTTAATCATAGCTAGCTACTCAGTAGGCCCACCGGCCTAAATGGGCTGGGTATTTGGAGAGTGGGTCCACTGGCATGAGCCCAGTTTCTTTTAGCTCACAGTCTGGGTTGGACCTGAAATCAGGGCCTACTGTACTACGATGCACACGCTTCAAGTGAATTGCGTACTGATCCACTGATTTGGTTGGCCACGGTGGATGGGCCATAGCAAAAATGGGAGGTGACCAACGTTCATTGCCTGTCCAATCACTGGCCTACAAAGCATCATGTTACCTCAAAAAATAAGCAATGGATCACATTGCACGAGCACAACCTCAACAAGGAGATGGCCCATCCAAGACAAAGGTGGATTGTTCTAGTCATAGAGCGGCCCATCAATCGCAGCCATCAAATTTATCGCCAAAATTTATCCTATTACAATTTATCTCTTAGTTTTCAGGTTGCTTCTATCTCTTTTTTACTGGTACATACGGTTAGAAAGTGTTTTGATGAGTAGGCCTTATCTCCAAGAAAAGTTATCAAGGTAAAGGGCCTAATTATTTGTTAATAAGTTAATAAAAAGGCTCCCATTAAAGAAGGCATTTTGAATAAAAATTTCTAATGTTCTTCTTCTTGTTTTTTAATTGTTGCGCGAGCATAAGAGAAGATTGAAGCCCTTTGTTTTTCCTGTGTTAAAGTCCCTTGATATACATTAATACACAATCCTTTAGTGGCTCAAGCTTTTAAAGCAAGTGGTGCACTTGCCTTATCCTTGCCTCGGTGGTAGAGTCCAAAGGCATCGACAAGTTAATGGTGTTTGGCACATGTGTATGTCCCACCATATCAGCTGTCCTGATCACCATCCGCTTCTTCCCATTTTTATGTTAGGGATAGGGACAGCACATTATAGAGATTCTACAAAGTGCAAAACCTACCAGCATTTCACTCAATAAGGACAGGAATTATTTAGTACTTTAGCACAATATGACACCTGAAACGAATACTCAAAAATTATACACATGGCATGCATTAACTCAAATAAAATAAAATAAAAACTAAATCATAATTGTCACTATCTTAAGTCACAGTCCCAAAATCAGATTGGTCCAAGCATCTTAGCCTCTGATTCGGAAACAGATGTTTGCTGAAATTAGACCAAATAGTTCCAACTCTCCGTTAGAGACACTCAACCCCAAATCTTATGATCATGTGCTTGTCTAAATGTGCATGTGCTGTTGTGTACAAATCATTGACATGTGCAATTGTCTATGATTACCAGTGGCGAAAACTCTGTCCAAATTCAAACAGTGCGATGCCAAACTGCTCGAACATCCTAACCATCCAATTAACAGGGTCTCATGATGAATATGGACGGTCCACTTTATTTATCGTACGGTCACCCAAAGGACCCACTTGTCTGACACTAGAGATTTGCTAGATTTTGAGAGTGTCATCTACGTATGCTTGACTGGATGGAACCATAACGATGTTGGTTAGCTTATGGACGTCTTGAGCAAGTTTCCTCTCAGCCTTATATTCGCGGTTTACACATCAGTTGGCAAGGACAAAATACCACTGATTTGTGGGCCATCTGGCGAGTGGCGCACATTGTAAGTTGTCGTTGGAAAACGTAGAGAAGCAACAAAGACCAACTTGTCAGAGCAATGTCGCTGAAGAACAATGACAGATGGTACTAGCACTAGGCAAAGCGTGGGGTTGATGACGCATTTCAGTTGGATTGTTACCATCTCTGCGGCCAGGGCGATGTTTACTTTCCTGAACACACCCTTGAATGACAGCTCACCAGGTTTGCACATGTGTCCTTCACTGTCACCGAGGTTCGCAAGTGCATGTTTCCATTCAATCTTTCCCTCCATAACCCACCTTGGTGCTGAAAAAGCTGTGGCCCATCGTGATGTATGTGTTTTACCCATTCCGTCCATCCATTTTGCCAGCTCATTCGTATGCACTGGCTCAAAAATGAGGTAGATCCAAATCTTAGGTGGACCACATCGTAGAAAACTGTGGTTATTGAATGTGGGACCAAGCTGATACTTGGGGCCTACAAAAGTTTTGCATCGAGCTGATATTTGTGTTTTCCCCTTCATCCAAGTCTCTACTGACCTAATCAACAAGTTGGATGTCAAAATAAACATTATAGTGGGCCTTGGGAAGTTTTTAATGGTGGTCCTTTAAGCACCCTTATCTCCTATGGTGTGGTCCTCATGAGATTTGGTTCTGCCTCGTTGTTGGCGTCATGCCCTAAAATGAGCTGGCAAAATGGATGGATAGTGTAGATCAAACACATACATCATGGTGAGGCCTACAGAGCTTTTCCAATACTGACCAGCACTAAGGGGGTAGTGGAGAGAAGTCAGCAGACCCTCACACGAACAGCTGTGCCCTCGGTCACAGGGGGCATGTAACGAGATTTGGTCCAATAAAGAGCGTGATGTGAACTCGGTGGATCTGTGACTATGGGACCCACTACGATGTATGTGTTGATATCCACAGTAGGCCCCAATGGACGACATGGATCCACCATGGTCGGTTGTTCCCCAGATCCACTGCACCGCATTCACCCTGCATCATCATTTTACAATGGGGAATCTTTTCTTTTCACCGGCGGTCCCACATTGACGCAATGCGTGCGCTGTGCCTTTTTACTAAGCCACATCATGGGGTAACAGGTGGTGGCTGCGTTCGCGAGAGATGCTGATGGGCTCACTAATCAGCATCAGGCTCCAAAATCCAATTGTTCAGGAAATCCTGACTTTCTGATTAATGGAATTCACCATTGAATCTGGAAATTGAATATCTTTCAATTTCCACAGCTCAGCAATACCGAGCAAGTCAGCTTGATTTTAGGTATTGGGGATAAGACTGTATTTAAGTTACGCATCACGTGAGCCATCCTCTTCACATGTGCGATTGATGTACAACTATTCAGGCAATCTAAACTGTGGGTCCACTATGGATGGGTTATGCATCTAAACCGACTCTCATCAAGCAATACCAACCATCTAGTTAATGGCCATCACGTGGATGGTTAAGCTAGAACTCTGATCATAGCCTTGTGCCGTAGAAATTGACAGTTTTGGCGCATGTCCAACGGAGCGGACGCGGTTTGGCTGGTGACCCCAACTTCAGCAGCTAGCTGTTGTCAAAGCTGTGTGGCCCCACCATGATGTATGTGTTTTATCCATGCCGTCCATCCATTTTGCCAGCTCATTTTAGGGCTGTGCGCCAAAAAATGTAGCAGATCTTAACCTCCGGTGGACCACACCACAAGAAACAGTAGGAATTGAATGCTTACCGTTGAAAACTTCAGGTTGATATTTTTGTTTTGCCTTCATCCAGTTCATCCATGTCTGTTTATCAACAGGTTGGATGGAAAATAAATATTATGGTAGACCCTAGGAAGCTTTTAATGGTGTGTTCGATCACCACTGTTTCCTGTGGTGTGGTCCACTTGGGATTTGGATCTGCCTCATTTTTTTGGTATCACGCCCTACAATGAGCTGGCAAAATAGATGAATGGCATGGATAAAATACGTACATCATGGTGAGGCCAGCGGGTGTTCGGGCCACCAGCCAAACCGCGAGTTTGATTGAATGACAGCTCATATGCCGTGCCTGGCCTTAGGTGTGGGATGGCACACGTGTCAGAGATCAGGACCATTCATCAGGTCAAGTGTTTTACACTGCGGACATGGCCCTTGAAAAAAAAATGAAGTTGGCCAGCTAATCAGGCAGCGATGGAGAAGAGGTCCAGCAGTCCAAATTCAACTTGCATGTACCGACCCAATCATCTGCAACACTCGGCTAAAACAACCGTGAGCCCACCAAAAATCCAAAAGGTGAATTTACAGGTTCTATGGCATTATAGCATATCGCCCATGGTGTGGCCCACCAGAGTTTCGAACTGGGTTGGCGGGTACCATGTGAGTGGAATCAGATTGGGTGGTGTTGGTTGCTATGGGCCCACTCGTAATGTATGTGTTTTATCTATACACTGCTCATTCATTTTGCTAGCTCATCGTAAGGCATGAGCCTAAAAATGAAACAGATCAATACCGCAAGTGGAACACAGCACAAGAAACAGGGGTAATTTAACGCCTGCCACCAAAAACTTCTTGGGGCCACAAAACTTTTGGATCGAGCTGATATTTGTGTTTTGCCGGTTGGATGACAAATAAACATTGCTGTGGGCCACAAAAAATTTCAATGGTGGTTTCATTATTCCATTGTTTCCTTTCGTACTGTGGTGCATTTGAGAGCTTCAAATCTGTTTCATTTTTGGGCTCTTGCCCTAAAAATGATCTGGCTAAACGGATGAACGGCCTGGATATAAAACACACATCACGGTAAGCCCCACAACGCACGACGCCATCTAGCTGGGTGGTGTGGGCTTGCAACTCAATCCGCTTCCATGTGAGTAAAGCTGAGCGTATCCGCTGGGGGTGATTACACGTCGCGTGTCCTCCCTCTGCTTAAAACGGGTACCATGTAAATGCGTATGTGGCCATCATGATGTTTGCGTGATATTCCTTCATTCATCATTTGAAACAGACCATTGTAAGACGTGACCCCATAAATCAGGCCTTTCTCAAAACTTCAGTGGGTACACCACACGGAACAGGGTATAGGGCACATCATTGAAATCTTTGTGGGACCCACAGAAATCTTGATGAAACAGATACTTTTGAAAGGATGAACGGACTCATGCAAACATCACACAGCTGGCCCCCTACAAAATCTCAACGGTGATGGACGTCTCTACTAACATATTTCCCTATGGTGTGGCCCACTTGAGTTTTGGACCTGCATACTTTTTGGGCTCACCTCTGAAAACAGGC
This sequence comes from Liriodendron chinense, assembly GCA_003013855.2. Taxonomy (NCBI): domain Eukaryota; kingdom Viridiplantae; phylum Streptophyta; class Magnoliopsida; order Magnoliales; family Magnoliaceae; genus Liriodendron; species Liriodendron chinense. The sequence continues at coordinate 1,751,430 of PVNU02000637.1, read as the reverse complement.
TGGTTCAAGTGAGGATCGGATTGAACATCACATATACATAACGGTGGCCCCCACATATATTTATGTTGGCCGTGCACACGTGTCCATGGAGCATGGCCAAATGTCGCAGCATTACTCAATAGTGTTCAAATGGGAGCACTAGCTCGGATTTCTGATACGCGTGCCATCGACGCTTTGGAGCTGTCATGCAGCGGCCGGTGTTAAATCACACCCGTCAATTCAAGGGGTACTTCGCCAACTTAAAAAAGAGGAAGAGTTTTGACGGGACAGCAGTACGTCAGAAGGCTGTAAAAATACTTATAATGAGGGATTTTTTATATAATATAATTTAAAATTCCTATGGTCCCTTGGTAGTAATAGACTAGTAGTCTTTTGAGGAGGAGACTGAAAAAGCAAAGATAGCAGGCAGATGAGAGAGAGACAGAGAGAGAGAGAGGGGAACCTGCGACGTCAGACTTTTGACGGCGTCTTTCGTACTTGGATTACCACGCGCACCATCTTCACCACCTGATTCCTCCACCTGCTTCGAGCATGCAATGCAGGTTAACATCCTCCCCGTCTCCTGCATACAAAATAAAGAGAGAAACATTACACTACTAACACAGTTTCTGTAAACATTACACTTGTAATTACTGATGAATTTAGTAGGATTTGATACTCTGGCAAAGCATGTCGCCTCATACGCCGGCTCTCATAAATTGTACACTTGGCATATATTAGCTCAAACTAAACTGATTAAATCCTGGAACCACTCAAGTCCCAGTAACTAGATCAGATGGGTTGAGCAATCTATTCACGGACATTTATTATTTGTTGAAATAGGACCGTTGTTGGATATTTTTTTTATTTTTAACCGTCCAAAGTCCAATAGTCAAATGAACCCTTATTTTTTATTCACGATACATCTAAAACCTAGCGTACCACGGATCACACACTGCCAGAGTATTAGAGTTTTTCCCGGTAAAATGAAAGAAACGAAGTCGCTTTTTGGAAAACACCCTAGAAAATCTCAAGAATCCTCCGCTATATGCTTGAGGCCGAGAGGCTCGAGGAATTTTCGGCCCAATCAAGTCCGTTTTGGCTATGCCGCGAGTTAGGATCGCGATCACGTGTCACAACCTATTGGCCCACATACAGATATTGGATATGGACCTTGGATCATTTTAACCTGTCCATTCTTCTCCAAACACGTAGTGCACAGATGGGGCCCACTTGATGAACAACCTCAGGCACGTGTGACAGGTTGTGCGACTCAGGTAGGAAATTCGAAGTTTGGAATACTCTGCCTTTTGGCTTTATTACGAAATAAGATTTTTTTAAAAGAAAAAGTAGTTCTTTAAATCAGAAGTTTCTGTCTTTCGGAATATAATAATCATTTTTTTAGTCGCAATCGCCGAGGAACGCATTAGAATCTCTGATAGATGTAATAGAACGATCTTCCAATCACTGGAAATCTCGGTTGTCGAGATGAAAAGCGTTTTGATGAAATGACAGAAGCAAAAAGAGCTCAAAGCGTTTGATGAAATGACAGAATCAAAGCAGCAACAGCATTTCTTCCTCACAACAATCTATGAAAATCTCTCTTCCAAAAAATAAAAATAAAAAACAAAGAAAGAAAAAGAAAAACGCACACACATACACAGATAAAAAACCTTACCCGATCGAAAATCAAAGTAGATGAAGCAAAATTCACCCTTCCTTTCTTACAGGGAGTTTTCTTAAGGACGGGGATCTGCATCAAATGGCATTGATTTAGTAGTATTTCATATAAAACGACGGAAAACGGAAAGAAGAAGAAAAAAAAAAACGTATACCTTATCTATCTTGCAGCATTTTTCTTACCTTCGGTAATGGAAGATCTTAGGTAATGGAAGATCTTAAGAACAACCTGAAAAGCATCAAAGAACAGAAAATCCTGTCATTTCAACAATGAAAATAGCAACATTTTCTACATCAGATTTCAAAGCAGAGACATGAAATGTTGAAGATATTCACATCTGTCAAAGCTCAAACCTCTCAAAGGTACGAAAGAGAAACTGCTTAAAATCGCTTCGGAGAGGCTTCTGAATGGTATGAGCTTGTTTGTTGCTCTTTTACAGCTCGAAATCCAGCTTGCTTCTTTTGCTATAATGGAGAACTTGAAGAATAGAAAGTGAAGGAGAAAGGAAGCAGTTTTCGTTGTCGCAGAGAAGATTCAATGGATTTTCTTTCTCATGCATTTGAGACGAAGAGAAAAAGAAAAGAACCGAGGAGATCTGAGGAAAATCTGTTTCCGTTTGTACAAAAGGGGGAGAGCTTATTTCCACGCCTTCTATTTATAGAAAGGAAGCGCCTCAGATTTGCCGTTTGATAACGGAACGGATGTCCTCGAGTCATAACTGTGAATTCGCTTTGCTCTGTCGCGACTGAAAATCAAACGTGTGTCCGCTCCCAACTGGAGCCCACATGGTGAGATGATCCGCTGATTTGAGCCGTCAATTTTCTAGTTCCTAAAATAAATAAACTATTTCCGATAATCGTCCTTTCGTGATGAACCGATCTTTTATTTTTAGATTTAAATGTGATCCATTGTTCCATGTTTTTTTTTTTTTAAATTCATCTAGTACACTGATTCTTTCAATGTAATATTTTATGGAAGCCCTTAATGACGTATTTTACACAACCTGGACGGTTCTGATCATCTGAAACATCGGCATGTGGGCCACAGTGGGCCGAGATAAATGAGGGAACTTGAGTGGAGGCGAAACGAATTCAATTGTCGCACTCGCAGCATGCGACCGAGGGGGAATATAACAAGACACGTGGCACACGCGTGAGGCAGGGCCTCGTACTAGGTGGGGCCTTACATAAAGGGTCCCCCCAGCAAACGAAATCGGATTGCGTGCGGAGTCGTGCGCAGTAAACTCCGTTAGGCCCACCTAGAATGTATGTGCTGTACTTATTCTGTCCATATCCTTTTCCAGCTCATTTCAGGGGTTCAGTCAAAAATTTAAAGCATATCCAAATCTAAAGTGGACCATGCCGCATGAAACAGTGGAAATAATGATTTCCACCGTTGTGACCTTCCTAGTGCCTTTATTTGTCATCCAACCTGTTCACAATATTACATGGACATGGATGAAGGGAAAACACAAATATCAGCTTGATCCAAAACTTCTTTGTCCTCCGAGAATTTTTCAATGGTAAACATTCAATTTACACTTTTCCTGTGATGTAGTCTACTTTTGATTTTTATATGCTCCGTTTTTATGGCACCATACTTGAAATTATCTGTTACGATGGATGGATAAAGTGAATAAAATACATAAATCACGGTGCGCCCAACGGACGGAGTGGATAAAATACATAGATCACTATGCAATCCGCTTCCCTTGCAAACGACCGGCTACTCTGCGCATTAGATGCACCGGAAACGGATTGCGTGTGACCCCCGGCACAGACATATCTTTGTACCTGGGCTGAGTGGGTCTCGAGGTCCGTGACAAATCCACTCCTTCCATATTTTTTTTAAAGACCACATTAAGACAGAATTATAAATGTCAGGTATATGCAAAACTCAAGTGTACCAGACCACTTGGAACAGTAGGATTGGACGCATGATGGTGACAGAAGCATTGTATCAGGATGATATTTGTTCCTACAGTTTATCAGAGTGTTAATAACTCTATGAACGGTTTGGATGGCATATAATATTATGATCATATTTCCACTGTTTTGTTGGTATGGGCAATTCTAGTTTTGAATCTGCCTGATCTTTATAAATCCTGTAATATGGTGGTCTGTAAAACAGATGGACGGAATCGATTTGCCAGGGACATCTCTATGAGCCTCATTACGTCCTGGGAATGGAGATATCTATGCACCGGGTCACAGGCAATCCGCTCCCAGATGCACAGCACATGAACTTTTTTTTTTTTTTTTTTTTTTTTAATAATCACGACCCTTAGATTAAGCACACATGTACGTCCCATACTGGGAACCGGTGATTTTCCTATCTATTTTCCTCGTACAAGTGAGGTCCACCTAATGAGTGGTTTGGTAGGGATTTGGAAACGGATTGCGTGGCCTTCGTGGTGTTGACGTCACCAAAATCTGTGGGCCCATTATGATGTAAGTGTTATATCTACGGTCTATCCATTTTAGAGAGATGTTAGTGCATGGGCCAAAAAATGAGATAGATATAAAACTCAAGTGGACTACACCACATGCACATTTTAAGCACGCGGCTAAAAATTGAAATTGAAATAATTTAAGTACATTTTTTATTTTTAAAAGAAAAAATTGAAATTGAAATAATTTAAGCCGCATTTTTTATTTTTAAAAGAAAAAAGAAAAAATTGAAGTAGAAATAATTTAAACACATTTTTATTTTTAAAAAAATAAATTAATAATACAATTAATAAAATACATAGTTCCAATGCATTGGCTACTAGATGCTTCTAGGTCTTGGGTTATGATGGAGGCCTAATAGAGTGTCACTAACAAGACAAGCATGCACTAAGTGTGGCGCTAAAGCGTGACAATGCGCCTAAGCAATCCTAAAGTTTACCTAAGCGCTTGAGTGTTAACAATGTAGGGAGAGGACCCCTGATGAAGGGCGAGGATCGACCACATTCTTATTACACATGGATTGAAAAAAGATCAAGATAAAGTGAGGAAAAGTGGAAAAAATTCGACAATTTTAGATCCCACCAAACTAGCCTTCAGTTCGATAGAATCAGGAGCTACACACGTGAAATTTTAGCCTGTTTCGGTGCCACCGAAATTACATTCGGTTGGTTTCGATACGACCTAAGGTGCCATCGACAGCATTATGCAAATTGCGAGATTTTGCGATTTTTGTTTTCATTTTCGATCAGGACTTTTCTATTATGTTTTTAGGATTTGTTTAAGTTATAAATAATTATTCAACTCGTTTATGATTATTATCTTTTGATTATTCTTAATAAAAATTTAGTTTTTACCACTTTTCCTCTCGTGGATTCGAGATTTTTATTCATGGATTCAATGGAAGTCCGGTTGAGGATTTCCAGCAGAAGCCTTGTGAATTTCAAGTAGTTATATATTCCATGAGGAAGACAATGATCGACCTCATCACGTCTATGCCTGCGCCAAGTTGGTATCAGAGGGAGATAAAACCCTTGGGACAATGTCTTTTTACAAAGTTACGGACAATAATCCCATTGACGGTGATCAAGGGATCATATATCTTACGGCGGTGACTTCCAGGATGACGCTGGAGACTTACCAACGAGAGAATCAACAAGCCATGCAAGAGCTGCCAGCTGGATTCGATTGTATAAATAAAACATTAGATTGATTCCCTATTCGTAGTGGAATCCCACTTTCGAGATCCGCTAGATTCTTTGATTGGCTGAATTGGTGAGATCGGTCCTACAGGAACACGATAGATCTTCCTATTCAACGATTAGGATCACATCGACAAATGACTTTTTGAAGTAGAGTACCTCTTCAACTACATGCGGGTTCCAGAAGAGATGAGGTTCCAATCATGGTCTACCATCTGAAAGGCAGCACAATGGCTTGGTGGGAACACGTTTAACACTATCAGTAGTAAGAGATGAAAGCATCGATACGTTCATGGTCGTGAATGAAACGACGGATGTTGACACGATTTCAATTCCTACATGGCGATCTGGTTAAGACGGAGTCGCAACAACCCTCAGCCCCATCAATAGCCCATATGTCATTCCTACATAAATGGAAAGCCCTCCTGAAGGTTTTAAAGTAGTGGGGCACTCTTTTATGCCTATTCAAGATCATGTCGAAGAATCCGCTGGGTCGAAAGAGATCGAAGACATAAAAGAGGAAAATGACTTACAACCCTTCAACATCTCAACGATTATTGATAGGCATGAGGAGGTGGAGAGACCTACAACCCTCCAACATCTCAACGATTTTTAATAGGCATGAGGAGGTGAAGGAGAGACCTACAACCTTCCAACATCTCAACAATTATTGGTAGGCATGAGGAGATGGAGGAGAGACCTACAACCCTCCAACATCTCCACGATTATTGATAGGCATGAGGTGGAGGAGAGACCTATAGAGGTTGTGCAAGACACGTTGTGAGGTTTTGGCATGTTTCGATGCTACCAAAGTTACATTCAGTTGGTTTTAGTGCGACCTAAAGTAACCATCGGTCTCACCTAAGGTGCCACCTATGCAAATTGCGTGATTTTACAATTTTTGTTTCCGTTTTTTATTAGGACTTTTCTATTATATTTTTATGGTTTGTTTATGTTATAAATAGTTGTAAAACTCATTTATGATTATTATCGGTTGATTATTCTCAATAAAAGTTTGGTTTTTACCAATTTTCTTCTCGTTGATTTCTGAAAGGTTTCATGAATTCGAGATTTTTCCATCGTGGATTCGATGAAGTCAGTTAAGTATTCTCGGAAGCCTTGTGGATTCAAGGTAGTTATTCCATGAGGAAAACAATGATCGACCTCACCACGTCTACGCCTGCGCCAGCTAAGCCACCATTTATTTGGTGAAACATTAAATAATAACTATATAGGAATAATTCTATATGAAACAAATACAGTTTGGCTAATGACCTAAACACCAACTTGCTAGTTCGTGTCAAGCTCTATGGGCCCAACCATGATGTATGTGTTATATCCATTTTATTAGCTCGTTTTAGGGCTTGAGCCCAAAAATGAAGTAGATACAAATCTTAGGTGGACCATGCCACAAAGAAAAGTGGGGATTGAATTAATGCTTACGTTTAAAAGCTCTTCGAGGCAACAAAAGTTTTTGATCAAGATGATTTTTGTGCGTTCTCTTCATCCTAGTCTATATAACCTTCTTAACAGGTTGGATGATAAATAAACATTACAGTCCACCTAGGATGTTTTTACCTCATGGTCTAAAATAAGAATAATTAATTCTACCATTGAAAATGCACGTTGTCCCAAAAAGTGTTACATTGGATGTTGTGCTAACCAAAATCATGGGGCCCCTACCATGATATATGGGTTATATTGACGTCGTCCATTCATTTTTCCAAATCATTTTAGTGCATAATTTAAAAAATGAGGCAGATCCAAAGCTCAAGTGGCCCTTAATGAGAATAATTACATCTACCATTGAACCTATTGTTATCTATAGTGTGGTCCACTTAATCTTAAGATTTGTCTCATTTTTTGATTCATGTCCTAAAATGATTTGAAAGGATGAAAGAGCAGTGTGGATATAACAAATACACCATGGTAGGGCCCACGTAGAGTTTTGCTTTGAAAAGAGGTTGAAATTTGCATCCTTTTTAAGGTGGAATTCCATCTCTCTGTCAAACAGATGTAAAAATTATGATTATGCAGTTTACTTTCATTTACCTCCAGTCAAGGAGCTAGTGGTTACGCCTCTTCCTATGTATGTGTTTTGTTTATGTTATCCCAAAAATGAGGGGATCCAAAAAAAAAAACAGAGAGGCTTAGTACTCTACCATCTTAGGGCTTTATCCAAAAAATGAGGGGATCTAAATCTCAGTGGACCACGCTACAGGAAAACGGTAGTGATTGATTTTCCACCATTGAAAGCTTTCTGGGTTCACCTGTAATGTTTATTTGACATCCAACTTGAGCTTTAGAAAAGCAAGTTTTTCAATGCAAAAGTTAAATACAAAATTTTTAAAAACTGAGTAAACACTTCATATGCCATTTTTTAAGGTGATTCCCACGTGAAGTAGAGAAAACGCAAATACCTTCCTCTTCTAAAACTCCAGTGGCTCCAATAACTTGTGTCCCAGAAAGGTTTCATTAATGGTGGGCGTTTAATCCCCACGATTTCCTACAGCGTGGACCACTTGAGTTTTGGATCTGCTTCATTTTTTGTCTCAAGTCACAGTATTAGTCAGGGAAACTGATGGACGGAGTGGATGTCAGCAGACATCACGGTGGGCCCCCCGGAGCTTCACCCTACAGGAAGCGCATTGGCGTCCCAATAATCCCCTCGCTCAGGAAATTTCCGCAGGCCATATTCCTGTACGGATGTTTTACATGTCGGACGTGTTACAGGCCGCACCCGGCGACCGACACGCGTATGTTCCTGTACGGGTAACGATGAGGGAGATAGGTGACCGGCTTTGTGCCGGTGTGTGAAAAGGGTTATGAGAGAGGGAGAGAGGCTACTTCTTTAACTCAGATGCTGTTTCCTTGGCTTTATTCCTGGCCTCCTAAAGCAAGCTTGGAATGGCGGGACAAATTCCGCTGTTTTAAAAGCGGAAGAAGTATAGCTTCTCGAGTGGGCCCTGCCACGTGGACGAATCCTGCTGCCCATTCTTTTTAAAAGAGGTTTTCCGGGGTTCTTCCTGCTCAAGAAAAGGATTGTTCAAAAAAAAGAAAGAAAAAGGAAGAAAAAAAAAAAAAGAACACCTTGGACGATCTGAATCACTCATCTAGCGACCTGATTCGTGGATGGCTAAGTCCATTATTGATTGGACGCACATGCACATCCGGTATAAAAAAAAAAAAAACGAACTTTTTGGACCTTTTAGTTTCGACCATTCATTTGCAGGGCGGAACCAGTGCATCATCTAATGACTTTGATTTTTGCGCCGCTTGGCTAGCGCTGAGGGATCTACAAGATGGACGGTTCTGATCATGGATAATGGCCCCTCTGTGAAGTAATTAATGGACCTTCTTCGTTTGCATGCCTACACTTTGCTGACGCGTGGCTCCTTACATGTGTGGTTAATGGCTATGAGATGCAAAATAGATCTGATGACTGTTAGGCCATTGACCAGAAATTAGACCGGTCACAGTTCAAGTAGGCCACACCACAGCCACAGGGGGCATTGGGGACGAAACACCACACCGTAGGTTTCTGTGCGGGACCACCGTAACTTTATATAGAGATGATTTTGACGACGGACGTACGGTGATAATGAGACGGAAAACCGGATGGTCACGTAGATGACACTGTTAGGTCCCTATCGGGATGTGAATTGGGTACTACACAGGCAGCGGCTCTGAGAGCCACCATGATGTATGGGTTTTATCCACACCGTCCGTCCATTTTTCCATAGTGTTTTAGTTAATAGGCCCAAAAATGAGACAGATGAGAGCCTCAAGTAGACCACACAATGGGGATTAAATCCTTACGGTTGAAAACTTCTTGCGGGCTACAGAAGTTTTGGATCAAGCTGATATTTGTGTTTTACTTCCATCCAGATCTATGTGACCTTATGAACAGGTTGGATGACAAATGAACTTCACGGTGGGCACTAGGAAGGTTTCAAGGCTGGGCACCATTATCACTACTACTTCCAGTGGTCGTGATTCTCATGTTTATATTTACATAGTAAAATGATATGGCTAAACGGATGGACGGTGTGGATAAAATCAATTAATCACGGTGGCCCCTCAGAAACCCTGCCTGTGCCAAGCTCACGACAGGCCGCGTCCCGTCAATATAGCATGGGTGGGTAGTTGTTACCGCTTGGCTACCTATCAGAGGAATCCAGTACCCTTCACGACGTCTCAAGATAAGCCAAAGCCTTTTGGGCTTCGAATCCTTTCCATGAAAAATCCAAAAATGTATTCCCACATTCCAAACGGGTTCAAATTGCATTTTTAGAGCTTTGTAAAGTACACGTGCTCCTCTCTCCACATGTGTAGTAGTACAATCATGGCCCACTTTATAGAGCGCTAGGATCAAAAGAAATCAGGTCAGGCCACCAACCGAAGCTCTCTATGGCATGCCTCTGCTATGTTAATCTGGGCCATCAGATTCCTCTGGGCATTTGTAGATAGGCGATCTCGTCAAAATCAGATATATTTGAAAATGCTGTAGATTTGAACTATGCTTTACTGTCCTATCAATGGACAGCAATAGGACCGTTGGATTACATGTTCAGTGCCAGTTTCTCTTGTGATTCACCGTCGGCCCACGTTCTGGGGGTATGGAGTGAGGAATATGAACCACAAGTACGGTTGCCAGGTGCATGCTTATCATCGTACGCTTCCAGGTCATCTAGCAATTCCTTTTGTTTACCTATCGGAGGTGCTTTTTGCAACTCGGTGACTCGGACCAACTTGATCAATCCTGAGTCGAGTTGAGACTCGGACATGTTTGGTAGTGAGTGGGTGACTCAAATGAGTCAGGTCGACTCATCCTCTATCACCAATCTTGATTGGAGGTGTCGAACTGGATTGGACTTGACCGAGTCCGAGTCGACTAAGACTAGTTTGCATCTGACTCGGTTAAGTCGCCGGCAGTCCGTGGCAGCGGAATCAAGAGAGTATATAATGCTCGGCCAGAGAGATCACATGGCTCCGGATTTCAGTTTTCGCGCCTGTTTGTTTTCATTTCGCTTAGGTAAATACAGTGTTAATGAGTAATGATTATCTACAAAGTAATCACCTAATGTTTTCCAAGAAGGACAACTGAGTTTGCTTTTTGTGCGAGGAGAACAAGAAAAGTGTGATTTTTTTGTGGGCCCACTATAATACAAATGGCTTATCCACTCCGGTCCATCCATTTTGTGAGTTAACTTTAGGGCATGCATCCAAAATTGAAGCAAATCCAAAGCTCAAGTGGACCATGCCACACAGAATAGTGAATTGAACTCCTACCATTAAAAGCCTTTTATGACCACGATTTTATGTGGTGTGGGCCACTTGAATTTAGGATCTGCCTCACTTTTGGGCTTGTGCCCTAAAATGTTATGATAAAATGGATGGACAGGCATGGATATCTTACTGACATCACAATGGGGCCCACAAATGTATGTGGGTCCTTTTCATATCCTTTTTACGAGGAATTACCGATTTTTATCAAACACAGTAAACAGTAATAATTACCTACCTGCGTGCATTTACAGCCGAGGGAATGAAAACAAACAAGCCATCTTTGAAATGATGTATTTCATGTACATTTGTGGGATATTTACTTACTTTTTCTTCTTTTTCTTTTGCATTAATTACTAAAGCAGGGAGGAATGTGATGAGGTCAACCGCTATCTTCCTTAAAGGTTAACTACTCCGAACCGATGAAGATCTCTGGAATCTAAGACGAATAAGGGTGTCAACAAGTTGGGTTAGGGCCAAGCCAAGCTCTCTCCAAACCTAGCCCGCCTCCCTCAACACATGCCCAAACCCGGCCCTGGCCCGTGACAGGCCACATTAGTGTAGTCCAAGCCCAACCCAAGATGCAAATGCAGGGTTCGGCCCGAACGCGACCTAGTTCGAGCCCAACAGCCTTTCACATAGAGTAAGAAACTGTCCTTTAATCCTATACTTTTCCATATATGAAAAAAAAAATCATTAACACTACAGAGAATAAAAGGGGCTTTGGGAGGGAGATGAATTTTTGAAGAAAATTTGTGTAAAATTTAAATTTTGAAAGGGGTGAAAATATTTTAATTTAAATTTTAAATTTAAAAAAATATATTCGGGTCAGGTCGGGACGAGCGGGGCTGACAAGTTTTTAACAGCCCAATCCAAGTCCAACCCGTTTGAAAAACATGCTTATAGTTTAGGCTCGAATCCGACCCGTAGGGCTGATACTCTAGTCCAAGCCCGGCCCAAGACGGGTCAGGACTGAAAGCTCGTCGGGCCAACCCGGTCCATTAATGGCCCTATCAACAGAGCTTCCTTAAATCCACGAGGGAAGGATCTCAAATCCATGAAATGAAGAACGACAAAAGTCAAAATTTGATTAATAATAACATCAAAGATGATTAACAACGAATCTAAAACAAGTATATATAACTTAAACAAACTCGAGATACACACTAAAAACTCCTAATCAAATAAGGAAACCAAATTAGAAAAATCGTGCAAATCTGCTAGAACCTATTGACCTATCTACTCAATCTGTCTACTAGTTGAAGTTGAGTGTCGACCGGTCGACATGATCGGTCAATCAGTCAAAACAATAAAAAATCGTCTAAAGGGTTGAGCCTTGTGATTTGGATAAATCTTCGGGGGACAGACCAGTTTCATCAGGTAATCCGTCAAGCACATGAAATCTGTTGAATTTCTGTCACTTTCGTTAAATCGTTTCCAGTCCATGTGGGATAGGAATGTACTCAATCTCGTCCTTCATTAGGGGGGGTTTTTACTCTACATCAGACCCCTCCACTTGAAAAAAAAAAAAAAAAACTCGTCCTCAAGTTTCTCTTCGAGCTAGGGACACGAACCACGTTCGACGTCAGCATCTGATATGTAGCAGCAAAAATCTTTGGTGAGGCATGGAGATCACACACTCCTTCTGCCTTCTTAGGTTCCTCTCCAACATCACGGATAGTAAGGAGTGACCGCCCCTCCGCTTTAGAAGTTTTGGGGTATTTTGTTGTGATCATAGGAGCGAGTATAATATTATTCTCGTCCTTAACAAAAGTAATGACATCATCCCGACCCTTATGTATAGCATCTAAATCAAACTACCATGAATGACTGAGTATTATGTGACAAGCGTCCATGTCGACGACATCACATATACTTAATTCTTATAGAATTTGCCCATCAAAAAGGAAATGAGGTACCAGTCAATTACCATTATCACATTGTCCTTCTAGATCCAACCAATCATATAGGGAGAATAGTGTGGTTTGGTCTCTAGTTTAAACTTCTCCATCATAGTCTATGACACTATATTTTAACAACTTCCACTGTCGATGATCACATCGTAGACTTTGTCGTTCACCGTGCATCGTGTGCGAAAGAGGTTGCGACATTGGGAATTGATGTCCATCTCTAGCATATACGTCTACTTCTGTACGACTAGGGACACATCCTAAACTTCAGGAGTCCCTTTAGCTCCTTCCTCTTCGTACTCGGCATCCTCAACGTCATTGTCCTCTGGATTATCATGTGCTTTTCCTATGTCCCTGTGGTTAATGGCTAGATTAGCCACTTGTCGTTGATGATATGTATTTGATAGGTGGCCCGTCTGCCCACATCAGAAATAATGATTAGCCCTAGGACAACCGTAAGGGTTTGGAATTTCACTTTGGCCAGGTACCGTTGTTATTGAACGTTGGAGCCTCGCAGGACCATTCCTCATTGCACAAGTTGCGACCGCAGAGGGTTGAGGATGCTCATCAATGGGTTCTTTTCCTTTGGGTTGGGGTCGTCCTGCGGAAAAACTGTCATGTTCACTCTGGTCGTAGGATAAGCCCTTGTGCTTAAATGTTAAAGTTGTGTTTCTACCCTAATAGCCAATTGGACCGCTTCATCCATAGTCTAGACCATATGCATTTGAACCCGATTTTGAATTGGTAGCCATAAGTCGCCAATGAATCGCACCACTTTTTGTGATTCAGTCTCCGTCAAGTCATTATGTGATGAAAAGCATTGGAACTCTATTTATTGTTCTACGGGATGATTTCCATGTCGACGATTTTGGTATTGCTAGAACAATACCTGTTCATAATCGCTTGGGAGGAATCGTGCTCGAAGGAGATGTCTCATTCGCAACCATGATCGGATGAGCGCCTTATTCTGTCAGGCTCGCGAAAGTTGTAATTGTTTCCACCATACAGAAGCACCGACCTTAAACTTGTAGGCGACTAACTTTACTTTTTTTTCTTCCGGCACGTCCATATAATCGAAGTAACGCTCAACTTCCTCCAACCATTCAGGAAACTCTTCTATACATAACTGGCCGTTAAAGTCTAGAAGATCGGCCTTACCATTATAATCTTGTTCTGCACGGTCTATCCGATCGTCTCCATGGACAGGCTATCGGGCAATAACATCACTGACTTCCCCGTCGCTGGAGCTAGATTCATCTGGGGTAGCCCTATGATTCACCGCCGAAAACGCTCTACAAACAACTTGAATTGTGTTGTATAAAGATCATAGGAGGCTGAGCATTGCCTTGAGCCTGGAGCGGAATTAGAGTATCCGCAAGACAGTCAAGGGTTGCTTACAGCCCTTCCATGGTTAACCGACTCTCCCGGTGGAGAGCTTCCATTATCTTCGCAAGATAAATGATACTTGGATCACCGTTCACGGGATTGTTGTCCATACCTTTGTTAGCTGTCATCAATCTGAGGGAGTCCTCGCTCTATACCACTTGACGCGGGAAGGGACGTGATGAAGTCAATTACCATCTTCTTCAAGGAATGACTACTCCAAACCCACGAAGCTCTCTGGAATCCTTGACGGAGCTTCCTCGAATCCATAAGGGAAAGATCTCGAATCCACGAGATGAAGAACGACAAAAGTCAAATTTTAATTAATGATAATATGAAAAATGATTAACAATGAGATTAAAATGAGTATATATAACTTAAACAAACTATATATACGTACTAAAGAAGTCCTAATCAAATAAGAAAATCAAATCAAAAAAGTCGCATAAGTTTGCTCCAATTTGCTAGAACCCATTGAGCTGTTGACCTGATCCATCAACCAATCAAAGTTGAGTGTCAACCGGTCGAAACAGACAAAAACTGTCCAAAGAGTTTAGCCTTGTGATATGGATAAATTTTTGGGTGATGGACCAAATCCATCAGGTATCTCAAAGCTAAATTTCTGCCACTTTCCTTAAATATTTAGAATTTTAGAAATGTACTCAAACCATGTCCTTAATAAGGAGGCTCTTGCTTTACATCAATTATTTACCAAAGTATTTGAAAGGGAAGAGAGGCTATATGTCCAAATAGCACCAACTTTTGGATACGGAAAACACTTTGTGGGTGCCACCGTAATGTATATGTTTTGTCCACGCATATCACTCCAGGGCATGCCTAAAAAATGAGGTAAATCCAAAACTCCAGCGGACCACATCAATAGAAGAACATTTACATTTAATGGTTGGCATTCAATCTCCACTGTTTTCTGTAGTGTGGTCCACTTGAGCGTTGAATCTGAATGATTTTTACTAATGAATCGATGGCTCGGATATAACATATATATCATGGTGGAGCCACCAAGTTTTGGCTTCGAACTAGGTATTTTATGATCCGGCAACTCCTCGCTTCCAAACACCTGTGCTTGGATATAACACATATTTTCAGCTGTGTAGATTCGATGGGAGCTGAGGAATAGACGGCTGAGAAAGAAAATACTGCGACGGTCACACCAACAAAAGGGCCATTTAGTGCACAGCTAGGATCTTTCAATCCTGGGACTTTCAGCGCATAGACCATCCAAGTGAGACCTGTCATGTCAATGGCTTGGATCATGGAACCATAGCCCCACTTGTATGGTTTACAGTTTAAACCAATTGAAGGATTCTGATTTTCCACTCTGGCAGATTTTTGTCCATGTGCCATCCACGGAGGGTCCCATCGTATCAACGGTTTGGATAACTAAACCATGAGTCCTACGTGTACAAATTGAAACCCAGAGTATACCATACGAAGTGATTTCGTGCAGTTCGTTAGTTGGGCCGTGTGGATGATCGAGGCCGCTCAAGAGGTAGGTCTCACAAAAAATTGCCTACGTGGAATTTATGAGTTTGCACAAACGATCCTAGCCATTTGATATCTGGACGGTTTAGTTTATAAAATGGTCAACAAATTACACGTCCGGTCTTAGCTGGTTGAAAAGGAAATGGTCATCGATTCTCTATTCATCTTAACCGTCTATCATTGGCCATTGAATCTAGATAGCTGAATGGTTGGAGAGGAAATCGCCAGCAGCCAGATTCAATGACCAATACTAGACGGTCAGGATGAAAAGATGATTGCTGGCCGTCAAATGGATGGTTGGAAAGGAAATGGCCAGCGTTCCAGATTCAAAGGCCAGTAGTAGACGGTTAAGATTGTGTGATCAGTGTGATTTTTGGGCCACGCACCTCAATCAACAGTAGTCGCAGGACATCTACAAAATTTCAGCCTAGCCCAAATTGCTTTGGACCAGATCTGGGCTGAGGAAAGAAGCCCGTGGAATGGGTCAGGTCCTGATTTTTAGGCTCGAGTTAATCCAGCCTAGTCTGGACTTTTTCCTTCCTGCCATGGTTCCAGTGTTAAGAGAGGATGTCCAAAAGTCTGAGTCGACTCGGATTTGGTCGTACCCGACCCAGTTCAATACCACTAGTCTCCCCCAAACCACACGACTCGGACGGATTGAGCCCTGAGTTGGGTGAGTCCTGACTCGACTAAGGGCTATCAATCTGAGTCTCCAAGTCTTTTAACGACCCAGACTAGGCAAGTTAGGCCAATTCACCTTTGATCTTGCTAGAGGCCATAGTTATCCTCACCAGAGTCCCAACCCACTCAAAACTGATGGTCTAAGTATTTGATTTGTGAGCTCGAGCCGGCCTAATTTCTTAGCTTGCAGGATCGGTAGGTCTTGGGCTCAGGTATTCTCTAATGGCCTTGCCCGCAGGCCTTTAGCCTCAATCCAAATCTAGCCCAAAGTAGGATGGATCCATGATGGCCCGACCGGATCCCCACTTGAATTAGTTTGATGAAGCGAGGTTAGGGCTGTGTGCTTTCCATCGGATTAATGTAGTGCATCCAAACCCAACTGAGGGAATTTCTTCGGATCTCATCGGTCTCATATTGTACTGGAGCCAAAACTAATTCAACTCTTCCGTTGGTGTCATCTGCATGCCGGTAAAATCCTTCAGTTATATAGGAATTACTGGAGCTGTCTGGATGCCAACATTTTCCTATAAAAAACTTTACATTTTGTAAACACATTACAGCTTTCTGAAATTGGGCCAGAAGCCACTAAAGCGCATGTAGGGACCCCTTTGAAAAACAACTTGATTGATCATCATATGGACCACTTGGGAAAAAAGGATGGGACGTCTGCCATTAAATACTTCCATGATGGGTGGAGGACTTTTGATGTCCAATATATGCATGCTTTGATACTCTCTTAATTAGACTCGAAAAATAAAAATCAATTACTTTTTATGTGATTTGCATATTTTAGTGGATGTACCATCTCAAGCTCTATTTGGTGTGAACACCAACTTGTACATCCATGGGCAGTCGCCAAACATATAGTATATTTACACTTAAAAAGCCTAATAAAACAGTAGGTAAATAGTTTAGACCTAAAGCTATTTCCAAGTATCAAGTGTTTACAACTTAATAATACTTTTCAAGGGAAGGGATTGCCTACTAACTCAGTAAGCTCTGTAGGGTCCACTGTGATTTATGTATTTCAAGCACTCCGTTCATCCATTTTAACATATAATTTATGGCTTGAGACAAAAAATGAAGCATATAAAAATCTTAAATGGACCACACTACAGGAAACAATGTGAATTGAACCTGTACCGTTGAAAATTTTTCGAGAGGACGCAAAAGTTTTGCATCAAGCTGATATTTGTTTTTTGCCTTCATCAATGTTTGTGTGATCTTGTGAACAGGTTGGATGACAAATAAACATCACTGCAGGCCCTAGAAAGGTTTCAACGGTGCAAAATCATTATACCCACTGTTTCTTGTGGTTTGGTCGACCTGAGTTTTGGATATGCTTCAACTTTGGTTTCAACCCCTCATCGAGGGTGTAGATTAACTACGTACATTTACAGTAGGCCCAACTGAGTTTACTCAATAAGATAAGAGCGTAGCGTACTGAGTAACGCAGGAGGCAATCCGATTTCCTTTACAAGCATCCAAACAACCCCTTAGCTTTGCATTTGAGCTAGAGATCATCTCCACTATGTTCGACAATTACTATTGGTCACATGCATGTACAGATGCACGGTAGCAATGTACACGTGGCACACATTATGGCAATCCAAACTGTCCATATTAAGGATCAACTGTATATTTCAAGAGAGTTTCAAGTCCAACCGGTTTTACCATAAGTTACAGCCCACCCAGCTGATAACTTCCAATGTATCAAGTGTACAGGATATCCAGACCTCCAAATACATTGGCCCTGTAATGAGGATCAACTTGTACAAAAATCAGCCCATCTACTCATCAGGTTGGTCAGAGCAAAGAAAATAATGCCTGGCCATTGATAAATAGCAAAATACGTGGTCCACTCGATGAACAGCATAGCTGAGTTTTGCACATATGTGATTCTCACGTTGGCCCAACGTATTAGATGAATTCCATGTGGCACGCTCATGAAAGGTTTGAACTTATTGGCTTAGTGGATCATAACTTACGGTCCAGCTAGTTGGACTTAAGAACTTATCCCAAAGGAATAATAATTGGTGGTGGCTGTCCAATGTCCAACGGTGGCCATAAAAAAGAACGGTTGGAAAGAAAAAGTAGTCAGGTCCATATTCAACAATTAAACTATATGTTGATTGGAGTTTTAACGTATCTTGATAAATCCAGTACTGGGAATATGCCCATTTACTGGGGTCTACTATTGAGATATCTTGTGTTACTTCCTGAATACTCATCCAAACAGCGTAAAGCAGCGATCCTAGGTGGTGGAACCTTTGTGTTCTTCTCCTTTTCAGAGGATCCAGGCCATTCATCTGGTGGGGCCCATCACTAAGCTGAGGTGGGTAAGCCCCATTGGATCCGGTTGTCTGGGTCCAATAAGTAATGTGGTCAGAGTCAGGTAGGCTTATCGGTCCTGCATGGGGCTACAAATGGGCCTGGACAATGGCAGTCATAGGCCTAGATTCCGAACACTTAGGTCTGGCCCACAAGCCTTGTTAAAAAAATTGAGTTTGCCAGGCCCAAGCCCTGCTTCAGTTACGGACCCGGCCTAATTTTTGGGCTCCTACCAAAAAAAAGAGGTGAGCTCCGGTGGTACTCATACTTCTAGCTGGCTAGGTAGAAGGGGCCCACGTAATGTATTCACGACATTGATAGGTACATCACTTGTGTCGTCTTACCTTCCCCTTACGGGCCCAAATATGAGCCCAAACTGAAACTTAGATGGGCCACAGAACAAGGGTCCAGTTGAGAGCCCGCCCTTATTTGCATGGGGGGCCACCCTGCTGGGTATACAGAATCAAGACCGTCCGGACCCTTCATCTTCAATCTGCCCTGGATGAAGGGTCACGACAAAAATCAAGTTGTTCGAAAACTCAGGTAGGCCCAGTGAAAATCGAGGTGTTTCCAGTGACGAGGTCCACCTGAGTTTTGGATTGAGCTGATTTTTAGACATCTGGACTATTCAACGGGTGGCCTCTGCCATGAAGATGACCTGACCGAAGCACGAGGCAGGTCCTTGTATCAAGGGTGCAACATATGTTTGTAGAACTTGGACGGTTGGCAATTTCTTATAAACATGAGTAATATTTTCTTTTTTACATATAGACCATCTACCGTGGAAATTTCTAGATGAACGTTCTGGATTATCTTGTGTAGTGGCAGAAGGGGGCAACCTAACACGTGGCGCAAATGGGCATACCTGATTTTCGGTGGGCAACAAACCGGTGGTCTGGAGTTGCCTGAATCTCAGGATCCTCTCTCAACCATCAGGAATTATTGGGTACGTGACCAGATGCTACCCACACCATGCAATCCAGAGTCCCAGGCCAACGAAGATTGACGATTGCCTGAGTCCCACAGTCTAAATGGCCTAAAATAAATAGGTAAGAAAAGAAATACATCAACGGTCCACGTTCAACTGAAAAATGTGGTGGTTATAATCTCCCGATCTGAGATTTTTTTTTTTTTTTTTTTTTTTTTTAACGGCCCATCAGCATGTGGAATCAACATATCGGTGAACTGGATTAAAGAATCAGGGGCCCACTTATCAGAACTGAAAACCCACGTATGCTTTGATGACGTATCTTTATAATTTCTGCTCAATCAGAGCCGTCGCCAGTGAGACCACCTTCATTGACCAGTCAACGATCTCTGAACCATGAGAATCCGGCTCGAGTAATAATATCCCGATTTCCCAAACGGAATTTTAAATTCAGTGGAGCAATCATAACAAACGCAATGATAGAGGTTGAATCATCCTCTCATTTTGGGGAGCTGATTAGGTGCGGGGCGCGACTTGGGTGAGACCCCGGAACCAGCGATGTGGGTGGGACCCTGAACCTAGGGCCCACCTGGATGTATTCTTTAAAGATCCATGCCGTCCATCTGTTTCTTCGTATTATTTTAGGATTCAGTCCCAAAAATGACACATATGTCAATTTTAGGTGGACCACACCCCAAGAAACAATTATCATTCAACCATGACCATTAAAAACTTCCTGGAGTCCACTGTAATGTTTATTGACCATCCAATCTGTTGATAAGGTCACGTAGACAGGGATGAAAGGAAAAAACAAATATCAGGTTGATAGAAAATTTTTGTGGCTCACAAAAGGTCTTTAATGGTCATTAACCAATATTTCTTATGTTGTAGTCCATCCAAAATTTTAATCTTCTTCATTTTTGGTATCATATTACAAAATAATCTGAAAAATCAGATTAAAGGCATGGATCTACAAAGAATACATCCAGGTGGGCCCTAGATTCAGGGTCCCACCCACATAGCTGGTTCCGGTTTCTCACCCTTTTCGCGCCCTTAGGTGCGGCCCTGGTCCCATCATCCAAGACAGTGTGGCCCTTACCTTGATGTATGTATTCGATATCCACACTGTCCATCCATTTTGACAGATCATTTTACAGTATGAGCCCACAAAACAAACAGACTCAAATCTGACGTGGTCCATTCCATTGGAAACAGTGATGATTGACCATTAAAAACTTCTTGCAGGCCCAAAAAGTTATAGATCAAGCTGATATTTGTTTCTCACCGTCATCCAAGTTTCTATGAACTTATCCACAAGTTGGATGGAAAATAAACATTACAGTGATCCCTAGGAATTTTGTTATGGTAGTAGGGCTGAAAGTCGGGCGGGTTGGGTCGGGTTGGTGCTGAACCCTAACCCAACCCAAGGTTCCTATACCTCAACCCTAACCCAATCCAACCCAACCTCGGGTTGGGAATTCTCAACCCAACCCCAACCCAAGCGGGCTCGGTCGGGTTGATCGGGTTGATACATGCTAATATTTTCGTTATTACATTAGTCTATAATGTTTCAATACATGCCTTATTTTTCGTACCTATGGCTTTATTAATTATATATGTACTTATTTATGTAAAGAACTTCACTTTTCCTAAACAAATAAGTTAAAATACAAGTAAACATTACAAGTTTACTGCACTGAAGTATGATAAAAGTATAAGTAACTTGTATATAAATCGGGTTCGGGTTGGGTCGGGCAACCCGAGACCTCAACCCAAGCCCGACCCAAACTTCATCGGGTTGATGTTTTCATAGCCCAAGCTCGAGATCGGGTTCGATACTTCTTGCCCAAGCCCAACCCAATGTCGGGTCGGTCACGGGTCGGTCGGGTTGAACCCGCCAAACTTTCAACCCTAAATGGTAGGCCGTTTACTCACCACTGTTTCCCCTGTGATTTTTTACAACATTTTTGGGCTCATGCTCTTAAATGATCTTTCAAAACAGATGAATGGAGTGGACATGGAATACATACATCAAGGGCCACACCATCTTGGGCGATGCCGGAGCCGCACCTAATCCGCTCCCCTCACTTTGAGATAGGGGTGTCAATGGGCCAGGAACGGGTCTGACAAATTAGAATTTTGAATAAGCCAGCCTGATGGCTCAGACTGTAATAGTTCAAAATTCGGGCTGAGACCTACCTCAGGCTCAGCCCGTTGGCAGCCTTACTTTGAGATGTACAAGTGATTCGATGCCTCTTTTTGAGCTTCCACATCTTCTACTGTCCATTTTATTTTGTAGGTGAAGGTATGATTGTCGAATGGAGCCTGCTAAGCTCGTTGGGAATCCTGGCAGCGGAAGCATTGCGTTAATCAAACGGATGACAATCACACAATGGCAACAATCAAATAGATCAATATGCAAAAGACAATCCGATTTTTACGTGGAAAAGCCCAACATAGTTAAAAAGTACGGCGCAAAGCGAATCCTGAATCAAAAGTTAGAATAGATTACAGAAGAATTACTTACTCTGAATCAAAAGCCCCATAGAGAAATTCAAGCTAACAGAAAACGGACCAATGTAGTCATTTTTTCAAGCTAATTCTCTCACCCTAAAACTCTCTCAATCCCTCTCCGCTCTAGGATACCTAGCCCCATTCACGAAGAGACAATCCTAATCTTGCATTACACCCCTTTAAATAGAAAATAACTAAGATTAGAAATGAATCCGCACAAAACCTTGTGCAACCAACCTAAGAGCATGCGTTGTCGGGTGACCAAACCTGGCTAAGATTGTCTAGAGAGTTCACAGTTACATATGTGGAGTTTCGGGTGCCCGACCTGGCCATGTCGGGTGATCGACACTAATCGCTAGATCTAACAGTTTTCATATTCCAAAAGCTGCATCTTGGACAATTTCAGGGAATCCAATCTGATCCCATCGATCGCCCGAAGCCCCCAGATGTCAAGATTGAAGACATTTCTACTAAAGCCGTCTCTTAAATCAAAACCACAAGAAAATTCAAGTCTCTTCTCGTTACGAAGAAAGCTTCATTTACACCTATACAAAGTTCCAACATGTGTGCCAGATCATTGGGTGGGCCGCATTAATTTGTGAAAATGAAAGGTTAATACTTGGCCAATGGCCCGCATTTGATATGCAGGAGGGGTGCGCCTCTTGACCGGAAGGGCTTGATTTCTTTTCAGCGGCACATAAGCAATGGGACGCATCTTACTGAACATTGGTGACATGTCATCCAGTAGACCAAGTATGAAAAATGGACGGGTTAAAAATTACTAAAATGGTTGGGAATGTCTGTTGTTGCTATATTTTTCTTAGTACTACCAGTCTACCACCTTTGAATGTCTACTAGACCCATTTTAGCTATCCAGATTGTCGATTGGTCGGCCCCACATCAAGGCAAAAGGGCAAATG
Organism: Liriodendron chinense; assembly: GCA_003013855.2. Classification (NCBI taxonomy): domain Eukaryota; kingdom Viridiplantae; phylum Streptophyta; class Magnoliopsida; order Magnoliales; family Magnoliaceae; genus Liriodendron; species Liriodendron chinense. The sequence continues at coordinate 1,728,665 of PVNU02000637.1, read as the reverse complement.
TTTAATGGATAGGGTTGGCCATCAGGCAATCATTGTGGGACCCATCCTATAAATGGTTCATATCACTAACCATGGCTTCATTTAATCAAAATTGAAATAGATAATTGGATAATATGATTTTTTTTTATTTGGTAGCTGTGTTCCATCCAAAACATGCCCCACAATCTGGCTGGACTGAAATGAGCGCCAAGAAACAGAGAAAAGGCCCAAAATGAAAATGCATCATAACTTGAGCATGGTATCCATAAATCTTAATACACCTTATTGTTAGTCATAACACAATGTTAACTACCCCCAACTTAGGAATCGATGCCAAGACCCAAGTGTTGAAACTGAGGTTATCTTCACTCAGTCTACCACTTGAGCTATGGATCGGAGTATTTGTTTCTTATATTTGTTATATTACATTCACATCTCCCATGCAAGTGTGGAGTTCCATTAATTCCATTATTTTTTGCTTGTATTTTGCTGTTTCCACTACTCAGTTTAACATACAATGTCTCATGCCCAACTTGCCAGGGTGTTGTTGAAGGGGGTCTCTGTTTTACATGGGATCTGGTTCTTTTTCCTATGCTGCATTTGAAAATCCGTATCTTGGGCATTCAATGAACCCAATTGATTCACCATCTGCATAAAGCAGGTGCATTCTTTAGACGGCTAGTACTTCAATGTTTTGGGGGTCCTAGGAGCTGAGTATACATGAGCGCATGTATACCATAAAAGTTATTGAAATTAGGATTGTAAGAGTATTTGGTTTGAAGTAAAGTTGAAAAATATCAAATTTCCATGCAATTTATATTATTGATTGAATTTGAAAGTGTGACTTGATGATCATTATTAGCGAAAGACATAAATAAAGTAAACCATATTAAATAGAATTCCACACCTAATTGAAAGATCTGGAAAGGTCATAACACCTCCTATGATTATTCAAATTCCTTACTAAGACGAGGCATGCATCATATTGCTTTCTTTGAAATAGTTTGCACCGTCATCGGTAAAATTGATCGGTGCAGTAGGCTTCAATCATATTATCTAAAAAATACAATGGCTCAATTGATGGAATTCCATACGTGCAGAGGCTACAACACTAAAACTACTGAAAAAGAAGAATTTGATGAAGCAAGAAAGATAAATCTCAAAAGGAGGAGATTTGCTTGAAAGAGGATGTATGCACCTCATGCCCAGTTAATCACTTTTCTATCTTCAGTTTTCCACACAGTCCACCTTGTCCGCGTACAAACTAAAATATAATCAAAGCATTTATTAAAAAAAGCTATAGAGAGATGCTTTATAAGCACTCCATGTTTCTTCTCATGTTGGACGAACATGTACATGACTTGGAAATGAGAGCCACTACAAAAACTTTTTTACTATGTTTATTTTTTAAAATGCTCCTACAAGACATTGAAGCTTACTACATAAAGATGCATCCACGGGTCTTTTATTCTTCTTAGTCACCTTTGTAATGATGGATCCAATTCCATCAATTGAGTCAGTCTAGCCTATTTGCAATGAGTAAGCATATGGTGGTGGGAAAGGGATACATTGTTTGTTGGGTGTGTATCACTTGCTGAATGTGGTTGATAGATTGGAAACATTTTCTAAGAGCTTTATTATTATTTTTTTTAACAATATTTCTTGTTTGGAGGAAAAGTACATCTCCCAGCTTAAGTAGGCCATGGCCTTTTGTGCATACAACTGGCTTCCAGGCCTGTGGACCTGTTATTATTTTTCATTTTGTGTTTTTTACTTTCCTAGGATTGCTTTCTCTTTGGATTGAGTTGTTCTTGGGAGTTGCTCAATGACCCCTTTTGCTTTCTCTATTGTTTGATTTTTAATTAATAAATATAGGTGGTGAGTTCCCACCTTTCAGAGAAGAAGAAAGAAAGAAAAGGAGGAAAGAAAGAAAAGAAGAAAAGAAGCATTTGTGTTATTGACGGTCTTGATTAGAATCATAGCACGTTTATGAGCACATGCATGCGCAGGAAGATCAGACCATGCTAGAGCATCACATAACACCCCTTCCACTTCCATGTATTACAGTTTTAGTAGGCCGATGAATGCTCACTGCAGTCAATGCGTGAGATGCACTTTGGGGCTTCGGGACACACGTGCCAACTTGACATGCCACCATATCTAGTCCATTCATCACGAAGAGGTGGCACTGTTATCATGCCATGGTGTAAAAATGAGCTACTAAATTCGTATGGTAGGTTACAATTGTGCACTAAATGTGGACCATTTGCTTTTTTGGGACCACACTTTTCTGGTAAAAGCATGCAGTGGAAGCCATGTTAGGATGCGTCAAAATCAAATAAAAAGAAAGGAAACGGTAATGATTACCTTGGATGCAGATTTTGTGGTTACCCTGCCACCACAGACATGAGATAGACCTGGCAGGATTTGATTGGGCCATGTTCAAAGATGGAACTGGTAGACGACATGCTCGACTTAACAACTTTCAAACATGCTTTGCATGGCAACATCTTTGTTAAAATCACCAATCAAATCACACCAAGTCTAGACACTGTGAACACCTATGCTAGAGGGTCACCACACAATCCACTTTGAATTATCTCTATGACTTTTAACATCAATTCCTACCTTTGGATTGTGGTACAGCGACATAGGGAAGAGTGTGAAACAATAAGAGCAAGATCACCGTCTTCTTCAAGTGAATCCATAAGGAGAGTTCTTGAATCCACCAAGAATAGGAGAGAAAATTCAAAATTTTTATTGAAGAATGTGTTATGATTTCTTAATTACATCATTCATAAGGAAACTAAAACCCCAATTAGGAATTATCTAAAATAGCAAAACTCTTAATTACTTTAAATAGCAAAGCTCTTCTAACACCTGATTTGTCAAAAATAGCAAGTCAAGATAAATATTATTAGAAGATTCTTAGTATGATTACAAGCAATTTTTAAAAAGACGAAAATCCTAAAACTCTACAAATAAATAAATATGACAGAAATAATAATTTTTCCTAAAATTTTGATTTTGACCCTTAAGACGAGAGTTTCTTATGAAACAAATGTCTACTACCCACTATACATGCCAATTGATTTTAAAACCATTTTTACATAAAGATTAATAGGTCGTGTATTTCACAATAATGCCCAAATCAAAAGTTATGGCTATTTTATGGTCAATACTTCAAACAACAATGACAATTTCTTCGTATCCAAAATAAACTCTTCAAACCAGACATGCGTGGGATCCAATTACATCATGCCCACATAGGAGCTCAATTCTAATGGACTACTACTTTCATTTGGGCTTATGTCTTTTGCTCCTGTCATGCTAAGACTGCATCTGTAGCATGTCCTACATCAGATGATAAGTATGTCAAGATTCACCTATTTTCTTCTACCTATTATGGAAAAGTCTGGATCATTGTGGGTGTAATTTAGCCATTTTTAGACTATTCAAACTGACACGAATTTCCTATACTAAAAAGCTACATGGGGCCATCATGATATTGGTGAGAAATCCATCATGTCCATTTGTTTTGCCAACTCATTTTAAGATAGGGAACAAAAAATTAGGCAAATCCAAAACTCAAGTGGACTAGACAAGAGGAAAATGTAGAGAAAAAAATGCCTACCATTGAAATCTACTGATGCATCAACATTGCAAAACATCAAGGGGGACCCAGGAAGATTTCAATGGTAGGCATTTGTTTCCCCACCTTTTCTTCTCATGTGGCCCACTTGAGTTTTCGATCCGCCTCAGTTGTCCCGTGGCCTAAAAATGAGCTGCCAAAACAAATTGACAAGGTAAATTTCTTGCGAACATCATGTTAGGTCTCACGAGGCTTGTCTTAGAAAATCCACGTCCTATTGATCAGACATCCCAAACCTGTTCAATAACTGGTGAAGGGAGAAAAAGCACATTTTCTTTGAGAATTTTTCCACCATTTGATATGTAAAGAAAAGTATGGATTTCATAATACAGTCATTGTAGTTCCACTTTTATAATTTTCAAGCACAAGATTTAAACATACCCTGTAAGATGAGTTAAAATTTTCTAATTGCAGATCACATATTTTATTTAAAATGTAGTCTTTTGGAATTCATTTCTCAAATATAACTTGAGAAAGTATTATTAAATAAGGATTATGAATTCCTTTTTCATGGTTTCCTGCTTACCAAACAGGCTCTAAATCCCTCTTCTTTTCCATCAATTTTCTTGGAGTTCTTGGTATATGTTTTTGTGAGCACCAACTAAAATCACACTTATACGGCTTTGCCCACCATCTGATTAACTGCTTGTCAAATCAAGTAGTCCAAATAATTTCAGGAGACCGATTTATTGCATCCTCCTAATTCATTTTTTTTAGGTGTTGTAAGAGAAAGACGTTCATGGAAAAATAAAAATAAATAAATAAACAAATACAAAAACTAAAATCTTTAAATATTATTAAATGTCCAAGAGAATTATTTGTTGTGGCCGATGTTTCTAAGATAATATATTTTCCATGAATCAGATATGCCATGTTCAATCTTTTATATTATACTTACACTGAAAGACCAAAAAAGTAAAAATAAAATAAAACCTTGTTTCTATCAAATATCCCCTTTCATAGTATATTTTTACATTATCCCCTTTCATAAGTATATTTTTACATTATATTAGCCACTGCTGCAAATAGCGCTACTACGTAGCATGGCTAAATAGCATAAATCCATTAAAGTAATGTATGTTAGAAGGATCATAGCATATGCTACAGCTACGTAGCGTGTAGCATTTATAGTGTACACTACAATGTATTTTTCTTTAAGTTTTATATTTTAAAAATTGTACTGTAAAACTCATTTCATTTAAAAAAAAAAACCTTAAAATACAAAGTTAAAACCAAACATTTTTATGTTAACTTTCACTTAGTAGTAATGATCCTTCGTTAAAGTTGGTTTGAAACTCACGCTAAAAAACCTTTAGAACTAAAACTAAAAAAAAAGGGAGGGGGGGGGAGGGTTTTTTAAATTAGGTTTTTGAAAACTCCTTTTCTTATAGATGACATTTATATTCTACGTAATACTTTTAATTTGTGGGATTTTTATTTCTTTTTATACATATAAGTTGTGATTTGTGATTTCAATTAGATATTATTAATTAAAGTAGTTTACTTAAAAAGTTGTTAATGCGATAATTATTTAATTTCTTTTATAACTTTATATATGTAGATTAGCTTTTGATAAATAATAATTAATAACTCATTTGAACATACTTATACTTAAAAAAATGAAAAAAATAAAGTTTTTACACATTTTTATATTTTTTACAATTTTTTTAATTTTTAATATTTTTAAATTAAAAAATAAAAACATCACATAGTTTAATCTACAAGCTACCAAGAGTTGAACACTAAGCAATACTTAAATTTTGGGGCCAACATGTTTTATATGTAAAATCTACTCCGTACATCCCGATCCTCAATGCTAGGCCATAGGGAAGAACATTGATCAGTTCCAAAATTTAAGTGGGTCACACCAAAGGGAAAGATAAGATTGGGATACCAACTATGGCATTGTGAGTGGGTCCACTATTGTGTGTATCTTTCGCCAAACCCATTAATTAGGTGTAAATCACCTAGAAGAAGTAAAGATACAAAACTCAGCCTGTAAAACTGAGGCAGGCCACAATGCGTGAACTTAAAAATCTTAGTTATATTGTTCCATTCTTGTGGCCCATTGTAGATTTTATTGGACTGATTGTTCGTTTACATGGTTATAAATAAGGATTCTCACCTTATGGACGGAGTGGATTCACAGATACAACATGGTGGGTCCAACAGAGATGGGGCGCTTACACAAGTGTTGTAGAGGATTCCAGCCAAGGGAATTGATAGTTTGATACCATAAGGGCCGGTCTGCTCTAATACATTCCGATGTATTCTAATATGACACCTAGGGGATTTATACTTTGAATAGCGGTCTTCTTCCAATAATCCAGACCGTTTGTACCATTATTCGCATCTTGTACGATGGATGGACACAAATTAAAGTCTTCGGATTGTATTATTTTGACCATTTGATCATACAAAGGTTATGATAATCGTCCATTGTCCTTCTTGAGAAATAAAAAAACACATTTAAAAGGGTTAAAACATTCAATCCGAGAGATATTTTCGGGCATCTCCCATCCAAGAGAATGACAATCACATAAATGCATGGTTTGGATAATTTAAAAGAACCATATTCCAATGCGTAGAGATCCGAATATTGGCTATGTATTTGAGAAAACTTCTGTGCCATTAATATATTAGTAGTGGTTCTTCCTCAAGACTATTGTAAACGATGCATGTATCACCTCCAGGCTCCAACCGATCAACTGGCAAATGCAGGTGACTCCATCACGGATTTCACATGGAGATAACCCTTCCGGGTTGCATGGTGACGGTGGGGCCCACCTTGATGCATGTGTTGTATATTCATATCGGCACTGTCCATCTGCTTTGCCAGCTCATTTTATTTTTGGGCATGGGTCCAAAAATGAAGCCAATCCAAATCTCAGGTAGACCACACCACAAGAAATAGTGGTGAGTGAATGCCCACCATTAAGATCTTCTTGTAGGCCACAAAAGTTTTGGATCAAGCTCTTATAGTGTAATTTCCATTCAGCTAGGGCAGGTCTTTTTGACCTCATCAACAGGTTGGACGGCAAATAAACATTTCGGTGGGCTTTAGGAAGTTTTTAATGGTGGGCATTCAACCACCACCATTTCCTGCGGTGTGGTCGACCTAAGATTTGGGTTTGTTTCATTTTTGGGATCATATCCTAAAATAAGCTGGCAAAATGGATGGATGGCACGGATATACAACAGATACATAAAATTGCCCACGTTAACAGCCTCACCCAAGTAGTTGTTTCCCGCCATCATCGAATGGACCCTGTTTGAAAGTTGTTTGGTAAGTACATGCCGTCTTAACGCACCCTTGGAATTTTTAACGGGCGAGGCACTCAATCACCACTGTTTTCTGTGGTGGGGTCCACCTTAGACTTGGATCTCCTTAATATTTTGTACCACTTCCTAAAATGGTATGGAGAAACGGATGGACGGAGTGGATATACAACACATTAACAAGGCGGCCCCACAGTAAGAGTAACACCCACTAAGGTGTTACCCGGGTAACACCTAATCCGCTCCCTTGACAGGAGCAACCCGTGCATAATGCCCAATCAAATCCTGCCACGTAAGAATACAGCCAGTTGTGGTGGGGTCACCATGCATTAATCAGTGTCCAAAACTGCTATACGGACCCATCATAATATATGTTTGGGTAGCCCTCCATTACCTACGTTTTGCCATAAAAGCTATACGGACCCATTGTAATATATGTTTTATCCATGCCTTCAATCCATTTTGCCGGTTCATATTAGATATGAGCCCAAAAATGAAGTAGGTCCAAATCTTAAGTGGACCATACCGCAGGAAACAACAGTAATTAAACACCCATAATTAAAAACTTCTCAGGGCACCTGTAATGTTTTTTTGCCATCCAACCTATGGATTAGGTCACATAGACTACCTCCAGGAAGGGAAAATACAAATATCAGCTTAATCCAAAACTTTTGTGGTTGTGGCCCTTGAAAAGTTTTTAATAGTGAGCATTTAATTTCCTATGGTGTGGTCCACAGGAGATTTGGATCTGCTTCATTTCAGGCTCATGCCCTAAAATGAGCTCGCAAAATGGACAAATCATCATGTAGCATATATGTTTGGTAATTCAGGTTGTCCACATCGTGGGCTCATCCTTATGGATTATAGCATGCAAAAAACATAGATTGGAACATCTTAACTAAGGCTTTTCCACTGATTGAATTTTGATGACCCGTACTTCAAATTTCAATGGCCCATTTGATAGCCTTAAAATGGACGGTTTGGATCGACTGGTTTTAGTTTCAGGGTCATGATCCATTTGAGCAGTAAGCACTGACTTTTTGGATGGTCCAGATTGACATGAATGCGTGCCACGTGAACGGTGGACGAGTCACCACCATTTTAAGGGTGGTGGTGTATTTTCACGGAAGTCACGAGCCCCTAATCAGATTCCGTACAGATGATTAAACAAGCCGCACGTCTTCTTTGTCCTGAATATCACCAGAAAGGTTTAAAAACTTACCTCGATGTTCTATAAAATTAATAGAATATACCTCATTTGTCCTTTTCTCCTTTCATTGTAATCCTTGGCAGATTCGTCACCCAAAAATGTTCGGTGGGGACACTGACGCCATAGCTAAAAGAGTTGGAGGTTTTCCCTTTGTCCTGTTTGAGGTCCATAGCCAGACCCATGTGGGTTAGTGATCAGAAGACCAACTATCTATCTGGTGGGCCCATAGTCGATGGATGAGCAAACAGTAATTAATCGATTGGAGGATCCAGGTAGCCAGATCTTCACCATTGAATGTGGACCACAGACCATTCACCCTTTTCGATTGATATGATTGTCAACAGATTGTGATATTTGTACGGTTGTTTATGGCCACCAACCGAACCCATCAGATAGACGGGTTGGATTATCTGTCGATGTGTCCAAGCGGATCCAATGAAGAACTGAAAAGGCACCGTCGCAAGGACTGTGAGGTTGAAAACTACACACCTTGGGGAAAGCACAAAGGGCTTGTTTGGTTGCTGGGGTATTATTTTTGGGTTTTTATGGCTTTTCAGAATGTAAGTACTGTTCGAGCTCGTGTGGTGTTTCGTGGGGGCGGGGTTATTATATTTTGTTTGGCTCATGTACCAATGTCCACAGCAAGTCTAAATTCTATTTTAATTCTTCAGTTTCTCCTTCCCTACTTACCAAAGTTTATCCTTCCCTAAAATTTCTTAAGACCTATTGAAAATTCATTTTTTGGTTTTCTATTTTGCAGGTGTTAAAATCAGACTAGTGTTTCTTAGGAAGTGATTAAATTTTGTTTGGTTGATACACCAAATTTTCCACGGGGCCATTTTGATGGGAGTAAATGATGGTAAAAGGTATTTGAGGGATACGGATTTCCTGCAAAAGCCTTGCACAGGAAGTTCCTACACTAGGAACCAAGGTAGGGCCCATAGTGATGGTTTTTGATAAATCCACCCCGTCCATCCGTTTTGGGAGCTCATTTTAGGACATGCGAACAAAACTGAACCGGATCCAAGACTCAAGTGGGCCGAAAATGTGAAGATTGAACGATCACAATTGAAATATTTGTGGGGCCACAAGAGTTTCGAATCAGGATAATATTTGTGTTTTCTGTTCATCGTAGTAGTAGTGACGTTATGAACGGTATGGCTGTCATATAAACATCACTGTGGATCCCAGGGAGGTGTCCACGATAGTAATTTCCCTACCAACCTTTTCCTTTAGTGAGGCCCACTTGAGTCTTGGATCCGGTTCAGTTTTGTTCTCATGTCCCAAAATGAGCTCCCAAAACGGATGGACGGGGTGGATTTATCAAAAAACATTATTGTGGGCCCCACCTAAGTACCTAGCACAAGATCTTCTTGCGCAAGAACCAAAAGTCTCTTAGGAAAGTATGAAGAATGAAATTTCTGAGTACCAAAAAAACCAATGTTATCTCAAAAACTACATTTTCGAAAATTTTGCCATCCATATTCCACTCATAATGAAAAGAATATAGAGAAGAGGTAGGATGTATGTAAAGAACTATGGGAGATCTTAAAGGGTATACATGTATCCATCTAAATAGCTAATTATAGCATGTATGCACATGCATATCGTACACTCTAACATATTGGAATTGGAGAAGAACAGCAAGATGGGTTTCGGTTATAGTGATAATAGGGAGAAATGTCAGATCTGAGGTGGGCCGAAGTTGATGGCAGGTGAAAGACATGATGGATACATGAGCAATGATAGGTTCAAAATCAGGCAAAGATGTAATTGCATGTGGGCTTTGGTTCTCAAAGAAACAGGGAATGCAGCAACAATCTGATCAAAGACCAGCAACGGAAGCGATGGTTAGAAAGCTGACAGCGAGGGCAAGGATGGATGGTGGTGGCAATGATGATGGACGGCTAGGATGAAAACAGGAATTGATAAAGGAGATCATGGACACCGGTGCAGGAGAATATCTTAGGTACATTTAATTTTTTACACTACATTTTGAAGAAATTTCTTGGTTATAATCCAATGACAATAAAAAGAATAAACAAAGGATATTGCAGGAGATGGACATGCATGGGTGGGTTGGCCGGACACTCTCGTTCCAGCACCACATGCACCTGTACAAGCATGGGACCCACAATGTAAAAGGGCAAAAGAGTAATTTTACATAAAAAAGAAATTCTTATTTTTTTTACTGTGGGTCCCACTGATTGTAGATAGAACAACACTCTGATGGTTGCAATTTACACTCTAACAACCAAAAATGTATTATTAAACAAGCATGTTATTAAAAAAAAAAGAGAGCATCCAAATTCCCCCAGAGAAGTTATACAAACGAGGGATATAAGTAGAAGAGTAGGTCGTTTGGTAAAACTACCACTGAGATAAACAGCCAAATACATCATCTCCATGCTCCAGTAACCTCGTCAACGTGTCAAAATCTAGCTGGTTGTCCGTGATCTGTTGATCGAAACATTGGCCGTTGGATCCTTGCAGTCCGGTACTCAACAGCTCTTGATACATACCCAAACCTCCAACTTGTGGATCAGATTCCGGCAAGTCAGACAGCACTGACGACAAGTCAAAGAGCCCGTCAACGTCCAAGAAATCCTTATCGTGCCGTTCATTCCACGGCCTTCTGGCGAACTGGGCGTCATCTGAGCCCTTGGGTTCATCCCTGGGGTGCAAAATCTCTACCCATTTTACGGCGGTCACCACCGCCAAATCCGAGCCATCCATTGAAGGCAATGTCGGCGGACCATCAACGTTAATCTTGTGTTTTTGGTTTAACTTCCGGTTAAGTTCGTTGATGGTTAGCGATTTTTTGCTCAAATGAGAATTCCAATGGTTCTTGATCTCATTATCGGTCCGGCCGGGTAGCCTCCCGGCGATCAGGGACCACCTGTAGCACAAAGATGGAGCCTTCAGCAAAGTATAAAATGGCTATGGCCCACCTGTGATGAGAATTTGGAGATCACACATATATGCAACATGGACCATAAGATGAGATAGCGTTCAAATACATGTTGGGTCCATCACAGAGGGATCCAGACTGTTCATCTAATGGTTCCCGTTGAGAATGATGGATTCGCAAAAAAATGTACGCACATGATCAACAAAAAATTGTCCACTGAGAAAAGAATACGGACGGTCCACGGTCCTCATATAACGTAGGAAAACCAAAGATTGGTTGGAAGCCCATCAGATGAACGGTCTGGATAACAAAGTAGAGGGGTCCAGATACCTATTTCCAATCAAGTTGTGGAGTCGGATAATTAGATCCTCTTCTTCTTCTGAAAAATTGCCTCTTTTAATTCCGGGTCGAAGATAATTCAGCCATCTCAACCTGCAGCTCTTGCCACACCTGTTCAAACCTGTCCAAAGAATGTATTCATTAAAAAAAAAAAAAATGACTTCTTTTTTATTTTATTCATTGAAGAAAAGCATTTGCATTGGATTATTTATTGTTATTATACTTTTGTTTGATGATTGTGCACATCATTTACATTAGATTATTTATTGCTATTATTCTTCTGTTTGGTGATTGTGGTTGTCCATTTCATATTCCTGACTACATTGGGATTCAATAAAATAACCAAAATGCTCGTGATCCGGTCTCTTTGACAAGATGTTTGGTAGACTGGAAAGAATATAAATAAATAAATAAATGCCAAAGGCACCAACTCTACACGCAGACATGTGTTCGGGCATTCGGTCAATGGGCAGCGGATTAGGTGTTACCTGGATAACACCTTAGTGGATGTTACCCTAACTGTAGGGCCCACCTTGATGATGTGTTGTATATCCACACGGTCCATCTATTTTTCCATCCCATTTTAGGACGTGGCCCCAAAAATTAATTGAGAAGATCTAAATCTCAGGTGAACCACACCACAAGAAACGGTGGTGATTGAGAGCCCACCATTAAAAACTTCCTAGGGCCCATTGTAACAAATCCATAATGTTTTTTCGCCATCCAACCCATTGATAAGGTCAACCAAACCTGGATGAAGGTAAAATACAAAGATGAGTTTGATTCAAAACTTTTGTGGCCTACAAAATTTTTTTAATTTCATTGACCACTTTTTTCAACGGTGTAGTCCACCAGAGATTTTGATCTGCTTTAGTTTTGGGACCACGTCCTAATATGAGCTGAAAAATCGGATGGCCGACGCTGGATATACAGCACATTCATCAAGGTGGGCCCCACACGATAAGGATAACATCCAATAAGGTGTTACCCGGGTAACACTTACCAAAACCACTCCCCAGTATTACTATTACATGTATCGTACGGGACCCACCATGTGAATCTCATAGATGTTTAACTATCAAGTAAGCTACACTTGTAAGAAATATTGCAAGGATTTTTTGCACCGTTTAATGGTAGGCCAGCTGGCTATTCCCTCACATCTTACACTTACTAGCGAGCCACACGTGGAAAGGGGAAGGGAGAGAGATAATGGAGACTTGGAGGAACGAGTGCATCTAGCCTGAGAAATTGAGAGCCAATGGAGTACTGTCTTCAAAGGCGATCATCCCTATCTCACTGTTTACTTCAGTTTGATTTTATATTATTTCAAAAATATGTTATGTATAATCTCTTTTCTATCAATATAGATAGATCTCGGATTCACAATTCTATTAGCAAAACCATACTTAAACATCCCTTTTGTTTTAAAATCTCTCAACCACTGATTGCAGTGTGAAAATGTCCATCGTGTGGTTCACCTGAACCACACGTTTTGAAAGTTAAATTACTTTATCTTGCAATTAGTGCAAATTCTTAAGCATAATGACGTGTGACTAAAATATTACAATATTGGCACTAATAAGATGTGTACGAGCCAAGTTGGTGGGCCCTGCTGAATTGATTTGCTAGAGAATTTGGACTGCCCAATTGCAATCTGTGGCGTGTTTGGACTTTGGATGCGCAATGTAATGATCCGTACATAGAGTTAAAGCAACCAAGTTGACATTTCCTAAGCATCCACGTTGAGGGTCTCGTCTCCAAAGTTGAAAATCTGAATACAACCGAACATCATTAGCTTTATCATTCCCTCTTGATTAAACTGAATGTTTGCAATGAATTAAGAGGGAGAAGGAGAAGGAGAAGAGAAAAGATAAAGGATAAAGGGAATGTAGCCTAAAGATAAAGGGATTGCTCAGCTATGAGTCATCAAATAAAAAGGTTCGATATTGCAAATCAAAAAAAGAAAGAAAGAAATTAGAAACAGTGTACTCATGCCATTATATGTGTACGTGTTTGGGTGTTTTGGATTCTAATCATATAAACTGAAACTTGGGTGCATTGCCGTTGCTGTATTTTTAGTGTTTTTTCGCATACGGATGAGAGAAATGAAACGGAAGTAAAAAGAAATGAATGTGATAGAGATAGGATTTGGACAAGGAACCTGCTTTAGCTGGGAGATATCTCCATTTCTTATCTCCATGAGTTTTCACGTAAAGAGTGAGTTTTTGGTCTTCTTCAGCTTTCCAAGCTCCCTTGTTCATCTTCTTCTTTGAAGAGCTGCTTTCCGTCTTCTGCGTCATCTTCTCTATTACTTCAAAGAAGGAGAGAGTGAGGATGAATGAAGAAATCCACGCAGACCATCCAACGAAAGAAAGCTACAGCTTCTCCTGCACCTAGTCTCCTCTATTTATAGACAAAGCGTCGCGTGCTTCTGAATTCCTTTCGTTCAGAAAAGGATAGCTATTTGTACTCGGGCTCCGTACGACGTTTGATACGACGGCACCCGAATATGTGTGGCAGATATTAACTCAAAATAAGTTGTGGAAATAGCCTTTCCTAAGTCACAACATCAAAATCAGATTAGCTGAATAATCATAACCTCTGATTCCGGTACACTTATTTGTTATTAAAGAGAAATTTGCCACTGTAAACTCTCCTTTTCACCCACCAGCAAAAATAAACGCTTCAAAACCATTCTTTCCCACTCTAAACTTAAGCTGTACGGACGTAACTTTTTCTGACCGAAATACCCTTTGTTTATGAATTTCATTCCTTTTTATAATATCCTATTTCTCTTCCTCGTTTTTCTCTCTTCAAATATAGAAAAGAACCCGTGTTGTCTTCGTATTCTCTCCGGTTATAACTCACAACCCATCTTCTCTTCTTTTTGAAATCGTGTTTCAACTCATTGGATTCTTCTTCTACTCCTTGAACTCGTGTCTCACCGAAACGGCCGCTGTAGGTAAGTAAGATTGAAGAATGAATGTGTTTTTTCGCAGTAATGAAGTTAGATCTTTATTTGTTTCGCAATGAATGTCTTATTTCGAAGGGTGCTAGCCATGAATGTCGTTTTTTTGCGGGCATGTATGTGAAGTCGATCAATTTCATTGATTACAGTGAACATTAAAGATCACTCGGTCATTATCACTGAAGACGGTCAAATTGACCGAGCAGTAAGGCAAATGTGAAACATCACCGATTGCAGTAAAGTTGGAAAAGCAATGTCAATTTGACCGAGCACTCAGTCAATTTGGAAGAGCACTCAGTGAAATTGACCGAACACTCAGTCAATTTGGAAGAGCACTCAGTGAAATTGACCGAACACTCAGTCAATTTGGAAGAGCACTCAGTGAAATTGACCGAGCACGCAGTCAATTTGGAAGAGCACCTAGTGAAATTGACCGAGCACGGTCAATCAGTCAATTTGGAAGAGCACTCAATGAAATTGACCGAGCACTCAGTCAATTTGGAAGAGCACTCAGTGAAATTGACCGAGCACTCAGTCAATTTGGAAGAGCACCGAGTGAAATTGACCGAGCACGGTCAATCAGTCAATTTGGAAGAGCACTCAATGAAATTGACCGAGCACTCAGTCAATTTGGAAGAGCACTCAGTGAAATTGACCGAGCACTCAGTCAATTTGGAAGAGCACCGAGTGAAATTGACCGAGCACGGTCAATCAGTCAATTTGGAAGAGCACTCAGTGAAATTGACCGAGCAATCAGTCAATTTGGAAGAGCAGTGCTACAAATTGACCGAGCACTCAGTCAATTTGGAAGAGCACTCAGTCAAATTAACCGAGCACGGTCAATCAGTCAAATTGGAAGAGTAGTCAGTCAAATTGGAAGAGCAGTCAGTCAATTTGGAAGAGCAGTGCTACAAATTGACCGAGCACTCAGTCAATTTGGAAGAGTACTCAGTGAAATTGACCGAGCACGGTCAATCAGTCAAATTGGAAGAGCAGTCAGTCAATTTGGAAGAGCAGTGCTACAAATTGACCGAGCACTCAGTCAATTTGGAAGAGCACTCAGTGAAATTGACTGAGCACGGTCAATCAGTCAAATTGGAAGAGCAGTCAGTCAATTTGGAAGAGCAGTGCTACAAATTGACCGAGCACTCAGTCAATTTGGAAGAGCACTCAGTGAAATTGACCGAGCACGGTCAATCAGTCAATTTGGAAGAGCAGTCAGTGAAATTGGAAGAGCAGTGCTACAAATTGACCGAGCACTCAGTCAATTTGGAAGAGCACTCAGTGAAATTGACCGAGCACGGTCAATCAGTCAAATTGGAAGAGCAGTCAGTGAAATTGGAAGAGCAGTGCTACAAATTGACCGAGCACTCAGTCAATTTGGAAGAGCACTCAGTGAAATTGACCGAGCACGGTCAATCAGTCAAATTGGAAGAGCAGTCAGTCAATTTGGAAGAGCACTCCATCAGTTTGTAAGAGCACTCAGTGAAATTGACCGAGCAATCAGTCAATTTAGCCGAATGTACTAAATTTCCACCGCTCACAGTGAATTTGCATTGAGTACAGTCAAAATCTACCTAATACACCTGGATACAATGAAATTTCAGCGAATACAGTGTAATTCAATGAGAGAACCTTGAATTTGCGTTAAGATTTGATTAGAATAATCTGTATGTTTTCATATTCATTATAGTTGGTGAAAATGACCGGCTTCATTGATTGTTTAACGGTTCGCTAAGAAGATTTTTTCGAATTTGTTTGCAGTTAATGGCTTCTAGAATCATCGTATGCGCTTATGATGGAGAGTTAATATGTGAAAACAATGCATACACGTATAAGGGTGGAAAGTCAAAAAGCGTTGTGTTGAATGTCGGGACTACATATGAGGAACTCCTCTCTAAAATGTACAGGATGTTGAAAACTACACAGAGGGATTGTGATATTAGGATGAAAGTCATGTACCCATGCTCAAACCAATCAATCCCACCATCTGAAATCGAAGATGATAAAGACATGCGAGTGTTCTTGGCAGCACAGTCGGAGCATCCGAATACATACGTGCCGTTAATCATAGAGACAATGGATCGCATTAATGAGACATTACACGAAGACCCCATTGGTTGGAATGGTGTTGAATATGATGCCGTCGTTGAACATGATACCCCCGCAGTGGGAAATCCGTGTGAGGAACATGGAGTTCGCTGGGCAGCTGACCTTAGCCTGAAATGTGAATATACGACGTCACCTGTACTTACAAAAGTAGGTGTTCCTTTATCCTCACCTTTACCTATAAGAGTAGATGTGCCTTCGTCCTCACATGTTCCTTCACCATCACCTTTACGTACAAGAGATCATGTAACTTCATCCTCCACCACTGGTGATGACTGTATACGTCTAAGTGAGAATGCATTGTTTGAGCCGCCTCAAACATCAAACTTCATGACCGGTCTAGTTAATGTGCCATTTGGTGATGATGTATTGATCAATGCTGATTTGTCGAAATATTCAGATTCATTTGATGACACAATTGAGATAGCAGTTGGACAAACGTTTAAGGACAAGGCACGCTACCAGTATGTTTTGAGCCAATTCGCAATTCGCCAAAACTTTCAATATAGAGTCTTGTATTCATCGTCCAAGAGATTTACCGTGGTATGTTTCGAAGATAATTGTCAATGGAGGGTTCATGCATCTAGGGTGAATGATGCGGGGATATTCAAGATAAAGAATTACACGTCAAAACACACATGTGGCATGTCCTGGATGAAGAGCGATCACCGGCAAGCAAGTAGTAAGTTAGCCAGCGAGTTGGTTGTTAGTCGTATTGAGCAGCGCATGGGATTAAGGCCGTGTGACATAATATTAGCTATGCACGAGAAATATAATATTCTTATCAGCTACAAGAAGGCATGGCTGGCTAAGGAGATCGCAATCAAGCGTGTAATGGGATCTTACGAAGATTCCTACAATCAACTCCCAGCCTATTTACACGAGCTAAGGAGGGCTAACCCAGGAACGGTGACGGCTGTGCTTGTTAACCCAAAGACAAGCAGGTTCGAAAGATGTTTCGTTGCACTTGGACAGTGTGTCAGAAGTTTTCAAACTACTTTGCGAAGGGTGTTGGCCATCGATGGGACGCACCTAAAAGGTAAATATAAAGGTGTTCTATTCGTGGCAACAGCCTTAGATGGAGACAATCATATCGTACCGGTAGCATTTGGTATCGGGGAATCAGAGAACAGCAGCAGTTGGAATTGGTTCCTTTCCCACCTGAATAATACGTTAGGGTATCTTCCGGGTCTTGTCATTATATCTGACCGACATAAAGGTTTAATGAAAGAAGTCCCCGAAGTCTTTCGATACGCGATCCATGGCTACTGCGCCTACCATATCTACAGAAACTTGGTTGACACATTTAAAGATAAGTCGTTGGAACAATATTATTGGCAGGCTGTAAAGACGTGTAGGAAGGCTGAGTTTGAAAAACTAATGCGCAATATAGAAATGGCTAACCCACCAGTACATGCATGGTTGACAGAAATAGGATATGAAAGATGGGCATCTTCGCATTTTCCAGGAAAAAGATTCAACTTGGTTACTACTAATATATCGGAGTGCGTTAATGCTCTATTCAAAGAAGCAAGAGAGTATCCTGTGACCATATTGATAGAGACGGTCAGATTGAAGATTCAAGAAATGTTCTACAAGAGAAGTGAATCTATCTCATCATTTACTGGACCTTTGACAAATTGGGCGGAGAAACAACTAACGGATTTTGTAGAGAAGGCGCGCAATTCCCGTTGTCATGCGATTTCTCGAGATGAGTATTATATTGAGGATGAATATAATGACAAAGTTAATCTCAACGAGCTTTCGTGTACATGTCGTGAGTTTGACGTAAAAGGGTTGCCGTGTTTGCATGTTCTTTCAGCATGTATAAGTTATAATCTTCCTCATTACAAGTACTGCTCCCCATTTTATACGGTCGAAAATTATCGGATCAGCTTTAATGAACCGGTGTACCCAGTACGTGACAAGAGTGAATGGGAAATATCAGATGAATTCTGGAAGTATTGTGCTACAATTAAACCCCCACAACAACAAAGGTCAGCCGGAAGACCAAAGAAGATGCGAATTCCGTCACGTGGAGAAGAACGGAAAACAGTAAAGTGCGGAAGGTGTAAACGAACAGGCCATAATCGACGAAAGTGCAAGTTTCCACTAGCAGATGCATGACGTTTGGCCCCTTTCCAGTTCAGCTTCAGTTGTTAATTTATTTTCTTTCTTAATCATCTATTTGTTGGGAAATCAATAGAAAGGGTCATGAGTTTTCCATTATGGGATTTTTGCTGCATGGGCTATCAGCAGTGGTGACCATCATGTTGATGATCTGGATCAGCAAGCCTGATGTAGAAATACTGGATGCCGGAGTTGTACTGTATAGAATTAGATAAGTAATTATTGTTGTCTAATGATTTTGATTGATTACATGTATGGTACATATGCATGGCATGTGTATCTCAATTTAGGCATACAAATTCTGGTCAAATTGACCGATTACAGTGACAAATGGCCGAATTGTGAGTCCGAATTAGACTGTGATCGGTCAAAATGACCGATCACAGAGGCAATTTCTCGCTGTGATCGGTCAAATTGACCGATCACAGTGACCAATGACCGAATTCTGTTTCCGAATAAGGCTGTGATCGGTCAAAATGACCGATCACAGAGGCAATTTCTCGCTGTGATCGGTCAAATTGACCGATCACAGAGACCAATGATCGAATTCTGTTTCCGAATAAGGCTGTGATCGGTCAAAATGACCGATCACAGAAGCAATTTCTCGCTGTGATCGGTCAAATTGACCGATCACAGAGACCAATGACCGAATTCTGTTTCCGAATAAGGCTGTGATCGATAAAAAATGACCGATCACAGTGACAAATGGCCGAATTCTGACTCTCAATTAGACTGTGATCGGTCATTTAAAATGACCGATCACAGAGGTAACTTCTCGCTGTACTCGATCAAAATGGCCGATCACAGAAACAATTTGGCCGATCACAGAAACAATTTCTCGCTGTGATCGGTCAAAATGACCGATCACAGAGGCAACTTCTCGCTGTGATCGGTTAAATAGACCGATCACAGTGACATTTGCCGAATTCTGAGTACGAATGACACTGTCATCGGTCAAAATTCTGAGTACCATTCACATGTAAACCAATCACTGTTCACACAAAATTCAACAAACCATTCCACAAACCATTCACCTGTAAATCATTTCATAACTCATTCACATTTTCCCCACCTATATGTTACACTGGTATAAAATACAGTTATACAAAATTTCCGCTCCCTCCCATGCCTAATCATGAATACTCAAACAGTCAAACGCCAATGAATCCCTGAATAGTTGAGTGTTGTCGAACTGTTTATTTGACAAAATGTCACCGCCGCATAGTATATCAATATATTTCATGACATATATACCGCAATCACTCCCATTTCTCTGCTTTGGAAGATAAACCTCTTCACGGACGCTCCACTCCCGGTCAAACGCGGAGGTGTCTCCGGTGAAATGAAAGAGAATAGGGAGTCCTTCAATCATGACCCGGATCTCTTTCTTGTATTGGAGAAGCGGGTTGCTATCGAGACTATCGCAAATTACAATCTCTCTTTCTTTGGGGTGGATGATCATTACAATCCAATGTTTGTTGTCGTGATTTACAGGTACATATACCTGTACATGTAAAATAAAAGAAATTATCAATTATGTCACATAGTTTAAAAATAAATAAGAAATACCTAGTGCCAATCACGAAAACATTACTCTTTCATATTTCCACATAGCCTTCGTCTCATTGCGCTCTTTTGCAATGCTAAAGCTACAGTCTTTCTCTAGAATTTTTACCATACGCTCTGGGTCGTTCTGATATTTCTTTAATTTAGGCAAAAGATTTTTGAGACATGTCTGTCAAAAACAATATTACAAATGTCAAAAAAATTGAAAGTAGAAATACAATTTTACTAGGACATGTTTGTCGCACAATTACCGAAAAAAAGGTGGGGCAGAATTTGCAATCCTGAGGATATGCTGTCGGACACTCATCCTTCCTTCTCTCCAAAAATTCAATATATTTGTCCATCGCCTAACAAACGAAGCTGATTTAGCTCTACGAGGTAAATAAATGTACATGTAAATCAAGTCATGAAGATTGAGAATACTTACAACACTATCAACCCATTCATCCTTCTCCCATATTGATTTAAACCATATTCCCGCTGCCTCATTTTTATTTGTATCATACCAATTACGCAATTCCATAATTTCCTCCTCCGATAGCTTCCTAAATGGATCCATCTGTAAATGTACTGGTATCGGAGAAGTAATGAGGTCTCTAGCTTCTTTGGCCTCTGTAAATACGCTGGGAGTTATTTCAATAGCAGACATAGGTACAAAAGGAGATCTCTTGCACCAAGAAGGCTTCAAGTGCCTTTTAGGTCTCCCTTGAATTGTAGGAGTGGCAGCTTCCTTCTCGACCTCTGTTTGAGTAGACAGACTAGCGGCTCTCTACTCAAGTACACAGAACCAATCACAATAAATTAATATATCAAAACATAGC
This sequence comes from Liriodendron chinense, assembly GCA_003013855.2. Taxonomy (NCBI): domain Eukaryota; kingdom Viridiplantae; phylum Streptophyta; class Magnoliopsida; order Magnoliales; family Magnoliaceae; genus Liriodendron; species Liriodendron chinense. The sequence goes on along the minus strand of PVNU02000637.1, from coordinate 1,707,701 downwards.
ATACTTCAATAAACAATACATTACTACAAAACATATTTTAAAAAAAATAATACATTCACACCTTCTTCGATTTCAATTCTTCCCTCTCCTTCTTCCACTCCTCTTTCTCTCTCCTTATATCTTCTCTCTCCCTCTTCAAATCTTCTCTCTCCATCCTTAAAATTTCTAGGTCTTTTGTCAAATCTTCCCTCGCTTTGTTGAACTCTTTTGTTTGCTGCTTTAATTCTTCTACTACTCGGTGGAACTCTTTCCTTTCTTTCTGTAATTCTTTTATCTCTTTCTTCAATTCATTTATTTCTTTCTTCAACTCTTCTCTCTCCTTCTTCCTTTTCTTCCTCTCTTTGTTACATTTTTCTATAATTTCTAACTCCTCGTTTCCTTCTCCCTCTTCTTCTCCCTCTTCCTCTCCCTCATTCTCATTTGTCCCAGCTTCTCCTTCCTTCCCATCTTCTCTATCATCATCTTCTTCATTTTCATCATCCTCATCTTCTCCGTCACCATCTTCTCCCTTTCCGTCATCATCATCGTCATCCTCATCCTCATCCTCATCCTCTTCTATATCTCTTGACTTTTTCCTCCGAATTTCTGTACTCCTTATAACAAAACCATCCTCGATTCCCTGAAAATAATACAAAATGATGCCCACTTGTCATGGAATTGAGACATGTCATCACTTCCTCTCAAATCAACAATGCCCAATGTTAAACTTTTTACCTTTACTCTTTCATAAACCAGACGAACAGCCTCCAACTTCAGCTCTTCGCTGGTGGGTTCCAACGTCCCAATTATTTCTGTCTGAAAAAAATAAATTGCTTCAATCTCAATATATCAAAACATACATGATATGTTAAACGATAAAATAGATAGAGTAATGCACTTACTTCTTCATTCTCAATGATGTCGTATATTACGTTGTGCCTCCATCCATACCAGTCTTCATATCGATTGAAGCGTGGAATTCTGGAAGGAACATATAACTTCACACTCCTTCTTAGAGCCACGATTTTTTCGACGGCCCATATCTGTTAGAATAACATGAAATTGAAGAAGATTAAAAGACTATATAGTGGACTAAATAAATGCATTAGTTAAAAGAGTAGATATAACAACCCTTACCTGTAGAGGAAATATGCATCCATATACATTGTAAGTTGGCCCGCATTCACGCGCTGTCTGCGCCGCGGCTAGTACCCCTTCGGTCATTGTCTCGAATGCGAGACTACCCCAGGGATACTTGTTGAACTCATCCAAATTGTCAACCAACTGGATAAATTCATGCTTACAATAATATTTGCTGCCAGTCCCTCTAACGAACCATTCTACACACATTAACAATGCAACTTTAACAACATCCTCGTACTTTTTATTCTTGACAATCTTGTTGAACACCTCTCCTAGATGTTGTTTCAATATCGGATACTGCTTCGCCAAATATTTTTCTTTAATTGAATTTTTTGTAGCAGCACCTAATTCCGGAATTGTTAGGTCTCCGGACTTCAGCCCTGTTATAATGGCGAAGTCCATCTCAGTCATCCTTAATAAGTTTCCCCGAATTTCGAAGACGAGGTCACCAATTTCCCCTCTATGTCTCAGAAAGAGGATATGTCCGAGAGCTCCTAGATATCTGAAGGATTTCAGGTCCAACAGAAATCCAAATGGGGACTGCCTAAACAGCCTTATCCTGCGTTCATTACTCAGTATTCCATCCTTAACACCACCCTTAAACCACCACGTCAGACTGCATTTTGCTGAGATGTTAGGGATTTCTTCGGTTCCTGCACACAAAAAATAGCACACATGTTATACATTACAAATACAAAAACAAAAACAATTATAAATTTTCAACACCAAATATACTCACTGTGATCGGTCAATTTGCAGTTACGGCGAGAATTTCCCACTTTGACCGATCACAGTGTAAATCGTACGCAGAATTCGGTTAATTGCCACTGTGATCGGTCAAATTGGCCGAGTACAGCGAGAAATTGCCTCTGTGATCGGCCATTTTGACCGATCACAGTGTAAATCGTACGCAGAACTCGGTCAATTTGGCCGAGTACAGCGAGAAATTGTTTCTGTGATCGTCCAAATTGTTTCTGTGATCGGCCATTTTGACCGATCACAGTGTAAATCGTACACAGAACTCGGTCAATTGTCACTGTGATCGGTCAATTTGACCGAGTACTACGACAAATTGTTTCTGTGATCGGCCATTTTGACCGATCACAGTGTAAATCGTACACAGAACTCGGTCAATTGTCACTGTGATCGGTCAATTTGACCGAGTACTGCGACAAATTGTTTCTGTGATCGGCCATTTTGACCGATCACAGTGTAAATCGTACGCAGAACTCGGTCAATTGTCACTGTGATCGGTCAATTTGGCCGAGTACAGCGAGATTGCCTGTGATCGGGCATTTTTACCGAGTTCAGTGTAAATCATAAGCAGAATTCGGTCAATTTGGCCGAGTACAGCGAGAAAGTGCCTCTGTGATCGGTCATTTTGACCGATCACAGTTTATATGTACAAATGATACGGACAATTGTCACTGTGATCGGTCAATTTGACCGATCACAGAGTCATACTAAAATCACAGGCCACCGATTTACACTGTGATCGGTCATTTTGACCGATCACAGAGGAAAATTCTGGCCGTACTCGGTCAAATTGGCCGATCACAGTGGGCTTGACCGATCACAGCGGCAGTGATCGGTCAAATTTGGGATTTTAGCGATCACAGTGGCCAATTTTACTTTCATCGGTCAATTGTGACCGATCACAGAGGCCTTTGTTCGATGATCACAGGGACAGACTGACCGATCACAGTACCAGATTGACCGATCACAGAGGCATATTGACCGATCACAGAGGCAGAGTTGACTGTGATCGGTCATTTTGACCGATCACAGTTGGATTTGGCCGATCATCAAAATGGCAGATATCAAAATCCATCGAAAATAAAACAAAATAATCATAAAAGCTAAGCAAAATGCACTGTTGTGCTATCTCTTCCAAATATTGCATGGGTTTTCTTTCCTTTCCCTTTAATTGCAAGAAAATGAAATCAAACACGAGGAATGTAAATGAAAATAACAATGAAAATCAACTTGGGGTTCTAGACAAGTGCTATAACAATGAAAATAAATAATCAGGGGCATATCAGCTACAAAATAATATAAGATAGATAGGCTTGTAAATGAAATTTATGATCGCCATGCACCATTGAGCAATAATGAATGGTTCAGCATCCTTCACATTTCATTCTTTGATGTGGAAAGACTACTTTATTTGCAGAAGTACTTCCATGTTTCACACGTACAACACACATCAATAAGAACCACTCTTAATATCATATCAAAGAAATCATGGAGAATGGTGTTGATTGTTGAATAAGGATCCTTATTTTTCAAGGTTACGTAAACCCTGGTTCACCCACCAAAGCAATATGAGGAACAGTCATGGAAACATACATTTGACCGATCACAGGGGCAGATTTCACTGTGATCGGTCATTTTGACCGATGACAGAGAATTTGGCCGATCACAGGGGCGAAAATGGCCGATCACAAGGGCAGAATAGACTGTGGGCTTTGACCGATCACAATGATTTTTAGGCCGATCACAGAGGGTTTTAACCTCCATTTTCACATCTTCACAATCATTTCACATTCACCACCATTCCCATATCCATTAGCATTTCCACCTTCATTTTCAAATTTTCACAAACACTTCACATTCCATTCCATTTTCACCTCCATTGTCACATTTTCACAAACACTTCACATTCACACTCCATTCCATTTTCACCTCCATTGTCACATTTTCACAAACACTTCACATTCACTTTCCATTTCATTTTCACCTCCATTGTCACATTTTCACAAACACTTTCACCTCCATTGTCACATTTTCACAAACACTTCACATTCACTACCATTCCCACCTCCATTAGTATTTCCACTTTCATTTTCACAAAAACTTCACAATCCATTTCACATTTTTACTTATATTAGCATACCTTTTCGACGCTTGGATGTGTGAGCCATTTTCAGCCGCTTGAACGATGAAGACGACCGCTCCAACGAGGAAGACGATGGCTAAGGAAGATGACGGAGGAGGTAGGTGACGACGGACGCCGGTGGAGGAAGACGGAGGAGGTAGGTGACGATGGACGCCGGTGGAGGAAGACGGACGAGGAATACGACTGTGGAGGAGGATGAAAGGGTATTTTCGTCCGACAATTTTCCAAAAGTTTAGAGTGGGAAAGAAAACTTTTGAGGATTTACTTTTGCTGGTGGGTGAAAAGGAGAGTTTACAGTGGGAAATATCTCTTTGTTAAAATAAGACCATTGAATTTTTTCATTATTAACCGTCCAATAGATGTCCACCGATCTGGTAGTCAGATAATTAAATAATTTTAATTTTTGGATTATTATGCATCTAAATTGTTTCGTAGAATTTGGACAGTTAATTCGAATTAGAGTTATGAAAAATGCACAATTTTAAGTTATTTCTAAGTGCCTGCATATTGTCCATCATACTCTGCACCAGAGACACATAGTTTGGATGTTATTTGATACTCCGGCGGACTATAACACTTGATACGCAGGTGATCAGAAATGGTATATATACCATAAGTAAACTCAATCTAAACCGAGTAAATTGTGGAAATCACATTCTTAGAGCAATCTTAACCTCTGATTCTTGGACACTTGATTGTTGGAATAGAACCATTGGATATTCTCCTTTTTAACCGTCCAATAATTGTCCATTTCTCTGATAGTCAGACGATCAAATAAGCGTAATCTTTTGCTCATGGTTCTTCTAATTAGCTGAGTTTGTAAGCCAAGTATGCAATATCCAGCTGTCCGGTGTATATCATCCTTCACACTCTGCCAGAGTATCAAAGTCTTTTCTCTTAGAAAAATCTAATAAAGCCAGTGAAGGCCCATACTCCTCCCCACCTAAAAGCGAAGGCATGGAATTCTTCTGACCACTTGGCTCGGCGTAAGCTAGCCGGCTACTCATTTGTTTTCACGTGAAGCTTGCAGATGGAGCTTTTGTTCGGACTGGAGGGGATGCTAGATCCAGACATATTCAAGCGCCACATACAGACGCACTACACGTGCCGACATCTCTCATGATCGAGGGATCCGGGACGTTCATCAAACTGCACGCTCTAGAAATGCACATTGACTGATGTCCTTTTTTTCCCTACGCATGGGGCCCACTAGATGATTCTTGGGCTAAGGAACATTCGTCATCGGGTCCGCCATATCTGAGCGTCATGGTGACACGTTAGCAAGCGTGGAGAGTTTGTGTGGGAGCGGATTCGGTCAGGCGGGGGTAACACCGAGTTCAATCAGGCTGCGTACATGGGCCCACATTGATGTATGGGTCGTGTATCCACTCCGTCCATCCGTTTTTCCAGATCATTTTATGACAGGAACCCAACAAAAAAAAAAAAAAAGCAATAAATATCTCGGGTGGACCAGATTACAGGAAACAGTGGTGATTGAACGCCCACCATAAAAAAAAACTTTCAAAGGCCTCCGTAATGTTTATTTGCCATTCAATCTGTTGATAAGATCACACATACCTAGATGAAAAGAAAACACAAATATCAGCGTGTGATCCAAAACTTTCGTGGCCCAAGAAGTTGCTAATGGTGGGCGTTCAATCACCATTGTCTCCTGTAGTGTGGTCCACCTGAGATTTGAATATTACTTCCTTATGACACCGACGCCCTAAAATGAGCTGGTAAAGCGGCTGAACAGTATGGATATACAACACATACATCAAGGTGGGCCCCAAGTCCACGGCCTGGCCGAAATCCACGTTACCCCGGCCTGAACGAACCGCTCCACCAGTTTGTGTTTGGCTCTTGCTAATGGCCCACCATCCATGGCCATTCACGCAAAGCGTCCATGCTGATCTGTGAAGGGGCCCACCGTAGTGTATCGGTTTATCCACTCCGTCCATCCCTTTCCTAAGATCATTTTAAGGCACAAGTCCAAAAATGAGGAAGATCCAACGCTCAGGTGGACCACACCAAATAGTGAGCTTGCTTGCATTAAATGCACAAAAGCATAATGCAAGTTGCATTAAATGCAATTAGTCATCTCTGGTGTGGCCTACCTGAGCGTTGGATCTTACTCATTCTTGGTCTCATGCCTTAAAATGATCTTAGGAAAGGGATGGACGGAGTGGATAAACCGATACATCACGGTGGGCCCACAGATCAGCATGGACGCTTTGCGTACATACTGAGGAAGGACGCAAGCCGCGTCCACCATTCATGGCATAGCATTCAGTGCGAACCGTCCAAAAAGCTCATCTGAAATTGTCGCACTGTAAGCCCCACATCAGGAGATGAACAGACAGAAGGAGCTGTCCATTTTCTGTGATACCATCGGTTGCACTGAATGGATGATTATGACCGCTGATAATTGGAGATGAATCTGGACCATTGTACAGAATCTTCAACTGTTCACATTCAACATCCCGGATCAATGGTTACGATCATCCTTTTAGCATGATTAATATAGTCATGGCCCATCTACAATGGCCCCAAACAGTTGGACGTTTCCTATCAGCCCTCCTTCTCATCATGTGGGCCTGATGGGGCGACGCGCGAGTTGGTTATGGCGCAGCCTCTCCTGAGGCTGTGAGGCATGGCCACGCTCCTACACACGCGGCGACACGTACCATCATGGCGCACGTGTATGAGATCCGATCCATGCATAACGTTGGATCAGCCTCGTAGGTGACTTGGTGACTAGTCACTGGCCAGCTAGATTTTTTTCCTTGTCATGCGAACATGGAGGGAAACATTTTCACGGCTCAGATGCCTCACAAAATTGTCAGTTGACACGTGTTACACGTGCAGTGGTACGTGTGGGGCTAGTAAAGCATGTACTATCGAAAGGCTATTCTACACCTTTGCTATTTTCAGAGGCCCATGCCTTTCTCGCTGAGTACAGGACTGGCGCCCAACCTCCTTTCTATCCGCACGTTCATGATCAACTGATGTTCTCGAGATGGATTTTTGACCGTCCAAATCCAAGACGCGATCATCGACGCGGCAATATGTTGCATGTTGTATTCTCCCCACACGAGGCAACGTGGCGAAGTCCAGCTTTTCATCTGGTGGGCCCCCCACAGTGGAGCACTGATGGACACGTCACATACCAACAGCCCAAATCCAGCGTTACGCAAGTGGCCCACCTGATGTCTGGACATTCCGATTTCAAAGACACGTCACGTACCAACTGAGGCCAACAAGATGAACGGCCCAGATCTTAATGCATGCAACATCCGCACGTGTTCGGGAAAGTCCTCATCCAAAAGGACTACTTGCGAGGTAGCCAGAGCACTGTCCTAGAATTGCAGTGGGTCTGCTGCAAGTTGATCTGAAGAGAAACACAAGTGAAGCTGGAAACATCAAAATTCGTTAACATGGAGGATCCTGAACATTCGATGGTGACCCACAAAACAATGGTTAAAGAGTTTTATGTTCGTAAATACCCATCCAATGTGAGGCCGATCATAAAGACGGTTTGGATCAAACATGACCAATATCCAACGGCTAGAGTCTGACAACATATCTTCTCACAGTCGGGACTTATATTGTAGCAAAGCTTTGAAAGAAAAGAATACATCATCAACGAAAGCGATCGCACCATTTCCAGGAAAGAACCATAAAGAAGAAAAAAGGAGAGAGAGAAAAAAGCCTCCCAACTAGGCAAAGTTTAAAAAACGGAGAAAAACTAGTGTTTTCTATTGTCATAAATGGTGATGGGGCAATTGAGAGAGATTGATATCTTACCAAAGAATAGAGCGATCTCGTTGTTCAGGTAAAGCTATTTGAGTGGGTGTCATTTGAAGAAAGCACAGCCGTTAATTCAAGAGATTGATTTGAAACTGTAAAAATGATTTCAACTTTTAGCCTTTTATGGTAAAAAGCAAAGCACAGCACTGAACCCAGAAGATGGGATGGGGTCGAATGAGAATCTGTGAGAGAATGAGAAAGGACGACAAGGGTGAAACTTCACCACAATTTTAGAAATGGCGGTTCGCTCATCCACCGAACACATGCTATACATGTAAATAAATCAAGACCGTCCAAATCTCGGATACTATTCTGAGAGTTTTTAAAATAAGATCTTAACCATTCAATCAGTGACCATCAAATGAATGGTTAACCATATATATCAACAGTATAAATTCAGGAAACATGGGGATAAATCAATGGTTAGGTTGCCTAATCAACCAGATTTTTTAATGCACCATGTCTAGCTACTATGTGGAGGCGGATTGCGTCCTACCCCCTCCCGACTCTAGCCAGGAGTGGGCAGATCCCTCTGAGGGCTCACTTTGATGTATATGTTATTTTTGGGCAGATCCAACTCTCGACCGGACCGCACCAAATGGTAAGCTTGGATTGCATTAAATGCAAGAGTAATCTGTGGTGTGATCCACTTGAGCGTTGGATCTTCCTCTCTTTTGAGCTCATTTCTTAAAATGACATGAGAAAATGGATAGATGGCACAGATAAACAGATACATCCCCCCCCCCCCTCCCCCCAAACAACAGTACTAGAGAAGTTATGTATAAAACTCCAACGGAGTGCAGCAGGCTGAACCACCTCTCCCCCCGCCCCCGCCCCCGCCCCCGCCCCCGCCCCAAAACGGATCTTAATGTTCCTGGCTAGAGACGGGTGGGAGTAGGACGCACCCCTGCCGTGCGGCCCAATTTTAACAATTTGAGTCGTAATAAATGCAAATGTCATCATAAATATCTTGTTTTAAAATTGGAGTTGTAATAAATGCAAATGTCATCATAAATATCTTGTACTCTCCAAAACAGTAAAAGAGAAGTTATGTATAAAACTCTAACGGAGTGCAGCAGGCTGACCCCACTACATAGGTATTAGGTGTAGAGACCTAACCGACTGAGGAAAACATTTTGGTTATTCCTTTACATGATATATATATATATATATATGTAAGAGTCTAATTAGAGTAACGTAAGAGAAGCTTTTTTCTTTTAAATTTGAGGGCTTATTAACACTTTTTTGGAAACATAGTGATTTGGATTTATAGGAATTTATTTGTGGAGTAGGCACCACAAAAATCTGTGATGATTTTCTTTTTTGCATAGATTTATTTTTTGTTTTTTGTTTTTTATTTTTGAGTCAGTACACACATCCCACTGCATAGATTTATTTCTTACAGCACATTACTGTGGTCTCATGCATGAGTGTAGACGGTCAAGCTCTACCGGTGCCAAGATATTTTGTAGTAATCATGGTCGTAAAAAGGGTTGCCTTCCCCATGCAAATGCATCACACGTTTGGGCAGATAATTCATGATCACTGCTTTATGGGTGGGCCATAACGCAGTCGAGCTCACGTACGACCTTCTAATTTACACACGAACGAAATCCTCATTCATGGATTTACAGCTAATCCTGTCTGCTTTGCTGTCTTCCAGAAAAATGTGCGCCAAGTACAAAGTAGGATGGGACGTTCTTTATCAAGCATTTGAATAGTGATGGCCCCATCCGATTGCCTTTCTACAGTGGGAGTTATTGGATAGTCTGGCTGAGTACCACCGTCCATGCTCAGGCACTTGATATTGGTACACGTAGCATATATTAGCTCGAATCAAACAGGCTAAATGAGTAACCCACTCCCAAAAATCAGATTGGTTGAGCAATCCTAAGCACTTGCTTGTAGAAGTAAGACCATAGATTAGTTTTTCATTTTTAACCGTCCAATAAATGGTCACTGATCATATGATAGTCCCACAGTCGAATAAGCTTAATTTTTAGTTCACGGTACATCTAAACTAGTTCCCAAAATTTGGACGGTTTTAATTGAACTACTAGTACGACATAGTATGCAAAATAGAAAATTTAAGTGCCTGCGTATCATCTGTCTCACTTAGCCAGAGTATCAAAGTTATCTCTTTCTACTCTGCGGCAGAAAAGCACGTGCATGGGTTTGTAATTTCCATCTACGTCGGAACTGCAAGAAATATCGCTGTGATCTTGGAAATTTCCTAATTTTTTCACAGACGATTCATTAAAGTTGATATTATTTATTAATTTATAAAAAATATCTTTAAAATTATTTATTAATTTATAATAGATATATTTAATATTTTATTGCCATCAATATTTTCCTAATAATATTGTTGTATTTTAAAAGAGTTTTTGAAACTTTTATTTCAATTTTTTTTTTCAAAGAAGTTTTCCTTCACACGTTTGATTTTTTTAAGTTTTGTGCATTTCTTTGTCTTACATTGGAAAGAAATAAGGAAAAAGTCAAGCATATAAATAAAGGTTTTGCACATGAGTTAGGCCTTCAAAGGGTAAGTGAATTTTGTGGTTTATGGAGGTTATACACATTGACCCACACTATATAAAAAATCACACCAACTCAAGTGGTCGTATCAATTGGGTTTAACTCTAATTCGTCACGCCTCGACTCAATTCTTCAAGAACACTTAAGTTCTTTATTTTTTATTTTAATTTTTATTTTATTTTAATATCTGTCAATTATTTTCAACACACATGTCCAACAAATATAAACAGAAAAAATGTACAATATGAAAAATATCTTGACCTGTCAATTATTTTCAATACTCACATCCAACAAATGTAAACAAAAAAAAAAAAAAAAGATTGAATATGAAAAATATCCTAATTTGCCAATTATTTTCAACACCCGCATCCAACAAATAAAACAAATGAAACGTAGAATATGAAAAATATCCGGAGAAATTACGATGCCGTAAAATTGCGACTGCGATACGGACGTTCGGACTTGGGACTCGGGACTGTCACTACGTACGTTGGGACTTGGGACTGGGATACCGATCATTCTAGATTAAAAGGCTGAAATTGAGCGCCTCTTCCCATTCTTCAGTCTTTCTGTCATTTAAACACCAGCAGTTATCCGATTATGTTCACGTGCACGTGTAGACTGGGCCATGAATTGGCAAATGTGCATGTCAATTCAGACCGACCAATTGATAGTCCAATCCATAGATGGAAAAGACTACCAAATTGCAGCAGTTGATTGTTTTCCAGCCACCCCGAAACTAATGATGGATCAGATGCTTTAGATCAACTGCCAGTGGATGAGATTTTTAGGCTATGTCTCATCCAATAGATGGTCCACTAATCAGACCATCTCTAGAGTATGCACCATTTACCAAACTCTCAAAATGTATAGGACTGGAGATCTTCTTTTTTTATTTTTCCCGTGCCGTTACCAGGGGCCCACTTTGACCACCTTCACAGCAATGTACCAATCATGGTTCGTTGCTACCCCAACAATCACGTAGTTGTAGGGTTGGTTTTTATGGACGATCCATTTGAAGGGCACTCCTGGTAATGATCTACGGTGGAAATCGGAGGTGATATTCTTCGATTTGTGGGCTTCAAACGGACAGTGAAAATCAAAATGAGTCAGTGTTTCAGATTCAAAAGCAACAAGTTTATAACGCATATCATTATCATATTTGAGTAGGATTCTGACTCTGTCAAGATCTTTACTCCTATACAGGATGGGTCATGTATCATGGCTAGATACGTGATTGCCTTAGAGACATTAGCGAGATTATCCGCGTAAGGCTGATATCTCTCTTATTTAGCGAAGAGGTGAATCCCGTGACTGGTAGAACACGTGATAGAGTCCTGATTGCTCGAGGAGTAACGCTCGGTCGGTATAGTCGACTAGTAAGTTCGCTCGTCAGAAGCTGGTCGCAGATAGTAGAAATAGACGACTACTCAAATGCGATCGGGAAACTTAAGAGATGCCAACCATTCAAGTCTACAGAAGTCGGTTCGGATACTGAGGAATGCCGACCGCTTATGCTTAATAAATAACCGAGCATAGCAGAATACGGGCGCAATCAATTCGAACGTTTGAGTGCTCGAGCACAGAGATAAAGAATGCTAGTCTACACTCGTACATAGCTTTAACCACGCAATCGCGGGGTATCCCAAATTAACCCATAACAGTATATGTACATTTATAGTTGTACATGCGTGACACATACTCTAGCTAACATTTCTCAATCATACGCAGCTTGGAACATAAATGAAGAAGACTATGATCGGTATATGCCACCACTTTCCCTCATACACAACATATTTAGATACAAGATTATCTTTAAGTGTTGTATGTAGTGATCAATTAATTGTCGATAATATTATCAATAACACAACATGGGCAATATTGAGACCACATTCTCTCATCTCCTTTTCAGTTGTTAATGATTTCTCGGTGAAATATTGTTCATTGTCGATATTTTGAAATACTGATAGATGTTTGGATGGAAGGTGGGATGGTTGGATGGATAGATGGAATTGATGGGATGGTTGGACCGATTTTTTACAACAACACATGTAGCCCCTCATTAAATGGGAACTTATTATATATGCATTTTTTTTTTTGTAATTTTTTATTTCTAAATATGTAAATATATGTATGTTAACATCTCTTGAAGTTTCACTAAAAAATTTCACCGTTGTCCCACATTTCTCCAATATTTTCCTGTATTTTCGATTATTGGCAACATCAATATTGTTTCCGTATCCTCAACTAATGAAACTTTAAGTGATCCTAATACTTCAAACATTGTTTCTAGTGGCATCGATCGTGTGTATGCTTGATCCTAGTCATCCATCATCAAAGAGAGTTGTTGTATCCTAGGAACACAGAGATGTTGAGATCCAATGCATCAAGGATCTAATACTTGTATAGTAAAATTTATCTTTAAAACAATGACATTAACGTGACTCTCCCCATTTCGTTTCTATTTTAAACTATCAACAAAACTTTATTTTCTAATTATATTTATATTAATTCAACTAACAATTGAAATGGGTTCGAAGGCAAGACCGTAGGTGAGCAAAGGGGGAAAAGGAACAAAAGTCTAAATTAGAGTCCGATACCATGTTACTCCACCGGAGACTTTGATTGTGAAGACTAAAGACTAATCTATTTACGTTATTGAGGTACATGAATCGTGCACGTGGCCATCAAAAGCATGTACGGGCCGCGTCGGGCAAACCTGGAGACATATATTACGTGAGGTTTCCCTGTGTATTTTGAGCTGCTGCATTGGTGTGGGAGCGAGTCGTCCTTTAAAGCCGCCCGTGTGAGCCGATCGGATGATGTCGCCAACTCGAAGGAAAAAAAAAAAAAAATCAGACTTTCGTACATATATGTTGTGCCTGTTGTATTTTAAATGAATTTTAAAATAAAAAATGTGTTTCAAATTTGGATTTCCCTCCATGTTTCTATTTTTGAAAAAGTTTTGTCTTTTAGTGCTACTCTTTAGTCCCACATCGGAAATGAACAAAAGGAATATTAAAATTATAAGATGGAGTTTTGGCATTGGGCTTGAGCCCCTTGAGACCCTTCTCAGGGGGCATGTGAATTTGGTCCGATGGGGGGGCTATGCCATTAGCTCAAATCTATGCCATTGACCACACGCGCGCGCGCGCGCGCCCGCCCGCCCGCCGGCCCGCCGGCCGAGCCGAGCCGAGCCGGAGCCGTAGCCGGTGCCGGGCCGGGCTCGGGTCCGGGTCCGGGTCTGGGTCTGGGTCTATGTGGGATTGAGAGTACACTCGCGCTAAACGGTTTTCCTTGAGTATACTCGCACCTGTCTTTTTGCGCGAATTTTCAAACCAGAGAGATGCATCTGTTCGGGTGGTCACTCCTGTTGGGTTTAAACCCAACGGACCTAACCCATTTGAAGCAGTGCTTAGGCACCTTATCTCGGTCTATATATAGACCTGTCATCTCATCCATTTTTACTCTCTGAAAAAATCCATTTTCCTTCTGGTTCTTCAAAGTACTCTCTGGTTCATTACTGTTTGTCAACCGAGTTTGCAAGTGAGTCAATCACTTCGGGTTTAAGTTCTGCACGCTGGTTCGAGCCTGTGTACAGCGAGTGCACCGTTGGGACCGGGCAATAGTCGTTGTATCCTGGAGGCCAACTGTCCAAGAAATCCTGTTGCATTTGGGACGCGGCCCAAGGAGGGCAGATTTGGTTTCAAGCCGAGTGACTCAGTCACGCCTCGACTCAAACACATAAGTTCTATTTTCTTTAATTTATTATTTAAATTCTGTTCTCGATTTTAATCTACTGTTTTCAGCAATTAATTCCAACAGTGCCTGCAACAGCCATGGATTCAAGTTCCCCCTTTCTACTACCCAGTTTGGTTGGAATGGAGACGTGGCTAAAAGGACGTCGAACATGTGCGCAGACCTTGTGCGGTTTCTAACTCCTGTGAAAAATGTCGTTGTGGATGCCTAAGATCCACGAAAATGCCGGACCAGAATCTCTATGACAGCTGTTCTGACCAGCTTCAACAAGCAGGACAAGCCATGTGGATCCCACCTTGTTGTATATGTGAATACCCGTTGATCACATCAGGTGAGGATTCTTATCTGATCCGTGGTGTGACCCGGCCGCTTGAGTTGTGAACCCGACTGGGACATATTAATCCGAACAATGCATGTAAAATGCAAAATAGCTCCCAAAAACTCTCAAGTCGACGTGTTGTGGCACGTCGAGTTGTGAACCTGGAACGTGATTCATGATTAAAAAGTCGGATGATTGGTTTTTTTTTTTTTTTTTTTTCCGTTAGTCATGCTACGCACCCAGCCCATTGGCTGGGTAATACATCTATATTGTTAGTCACATGGTGCACCCACCGGTGTAATTAATATCTACTTAACATTCGAACATGAGACCTACTATTGAAACGCCAAGGGAAATCAAATTGCATATCGAGTTACTCTGTACTCTTTTACCATACTAAGTACTCTGTTGGGCCCACCATAAATGTGGGTGGCTTATCCACACCGTCCATCATTTTTCCAGCTCATTTTAGGAGTTGATCTGATTTATCCACACCATCCATCATTTTTCCAGCTTATTTTAGGAGTTGATCTGATTTATCCACACCGTCCATCATTTTTCCAGCTCATTTTAGGAGTTGATCTGATGCATATCCAAAACTCAAGTGGACCACACCACATGAAGCATTGGGAATAATGATTTCCACCGTTGAAACTTTTTAGCTTATGCACTAAAATGATCCGTCAAAATGGATGGGTGGCATGGATGAAACATATGCATCTCAGTGGGCCACATAGATTGCCTGACAGGACTGTCCATCTCTAGCTAGGTACTGGTGGGGGAGTATCCAATCCACCCGTTGATAAGGTCACAAAGACAACAGAGGATCCGGATTCACCGGAGAAATATAGCTTTGATCCAAAACTAGTGGCCCCTGAGAAATTTTTAATGGTCAACCACCACTTTTTCTCATGGTGTGGTCCACCTGAGAATAGGATCGATCTGATGCATTTTTGGGATCATACATGATCTGGCAAAAAGGACAGACAGAGTGGATTTAACATACATACATCAGGGTGGGCCCCACAGTGAGGGATCGACCGAGGCCGCGTCCCCGTTAACCGGTCCAGTTTACTACACGTGGGGTACATGCACGTCAAATCCTGACAGTCCAAGTCACGGGTCCCCAACGGGTGATCGATCACAGCCGAATATTCATATCAAATATCAATCAGACCATGCTAGCCACGTATGATTAGATTCCATCAAACAGACGGTAAAAAGAAAGTTCTCCCTGGTGCAAATTCAACGGGTGAAATCAGATCGGTTAAAGATCATCTGTTTGAGGATGTGGACCGTCCTAAATGCCGTTGTCTGTACACGTTCCAATTTTGGAATAGATGACTTGTTGGACGGCGGATCCTCTTCAGCTTTTTCAGACAAAAAAACAACAGTAAAAAATCTTCTACGACTCTACGTCTGGGGGGGCCACTGTGGTTTGCGTACAGAACCGAACCCGTCCAAAAACGTCCTCACTGCGAAAGGAAAGCTTGACCACCAGGTAGGCTACACGTGAATTTGGAAGTTTTGGACCTAACTGCAGGGACCACTGTGATGTATATTACTTACGTCCACAACGTCCATCCATTTTGACAGTTTATTTTAAGAAATTATCCTTAAAATGAAGTAAATCCAACTCTCAGGTGCACCTACCACAAGAAACAATTTTTGATTGAATTCCCACAATTAAAAACTTCATATGGACCATCAGAATGTTTATTTTCCATCTAACCTGTTGATAGTCACAAAGACCTGGATGAAGAGACCACCAAAATATCAGCTTGATCCTAGAACATTTGCAGCCCACGAGAAGTTTTTAATGGTTGATTACCACTGTTTAATTTCTTGTGCAATGCTCCACCTAAGATTTGGATCTGTTTCAATTTTGAAATAGTGCCCTAAAATGAGTTTTCAAAACGGATGGACGGCGTAGATATAAATCACAGACACCAAGGTGGGTCCCATGTAGAGGTGGGCAACAATCCGATCCAAGTCGAACATGGACAAGATCGGATCGTTTGGCTGCTTGAGTGGGTGTGTTTGAACAATGTTCGAACAAACATTTGAACAGGTGGCTTTGTTCGAACTTGATTTGGTCTGGCCCAATCATGTTCGAACATATGAATTTCAAAAAAATTTACGAGTTCGAACAAGTTTAAACAATTTCGCTTTTTTTCGTTTGAAGATATTTTTTCTACTGCTGAATGGTAAATACCGATTGTTCACAAATTACATATCACAAATGACAAATCACAAGGTTTAGCCACAACTAAATCTCCAGTGAACCACACCACAAGAATGACATTATGATGGCATTAAACATCACTGTGGACTCCAGGGAGACTTCAATGATAGGAATTTTCCTACCATGCACCTTTTCCTTTAGTGCGGCCTACTTGAGTTTTGGATCCAGATCATTTTTTATCTTACATCCTAAAATGATCTCACAAAATGGATGGATGGCGTGGATTCCTCACAAACATCACGGTGGGCCCCACCTAAATTTCCAGCGCAATTCTTGCGCATGGCTTGTGACGCTAACGTGGGTTGGCTCATTGCTGGTACACAAACACCCACCAACAAACTGGTGTCAAAGCTCTGTGGGCCCCACAATGATGTATTTGTTTTATCCACTTTGTCCATCCATTTGTACAGTTCATTTTTAAATCATTAAACAAAAAAGAGGCAGATACAAAACTTAAGTGGACAACACCACAGGAAGGAAACAGGTGAGGAGAATGATGTCCACCATTGAAACCTTCCTAGGGCCCACAGTCATGTTTATTTGTCATCCAACCCTTTCTCTCTCTCTCTACACACACATACACACCGAGTCGAACGAACGAGTCGAGATGAGTCGGTCAATATTCGAGTCGAGTTCGAGTTCGAATCAAGTCGAACAGGACTGTGATTGAAATCGACTCGAATTTTTTTTTTCGAACACACCTTGAAGACTTTATGTTCAAACAAAGTTTTACCAAGCCGATCCGAGTCGATCTGAACGGTTAAACTTGGTTTGTGTCTAGCTCTAGTCCCATGGTCACGGATCCCACCCACAGCCGCTGAAGTTTTGTGTGCATGTCCATTGTCTATAGTCCAGTCCACTTAATGATTGTGCTATTAGCTTTAGACATCCAATCATCGTGATGAGATTCATTGAATGCGTGGGTTAAATGCAAGATATTTTGAAGTATACACGAATGGTAAGGAAATGGACTGCGTGGTGTAACATACACCATCGACTGTTAAGGTACCAATGATGTAAAGAAGATCAAAATTCTGTAGTATTTTCATATGTAGTTATTATATCCACACCATCCATCCAATTGGCGATATCATTTTAGTGAATGACTAAAAAAATGGGTCATATCCAAAGTTCAAGTGGACCACACCACAAAAAATAGTAGGGACAATAATTCCATTGGTTAAAACATTTCTAGGGCCCACCATGATGTTTATTTGCCAAATTTTGTATGCATGTCCACTGTCCACAGTCCACTCCACTTAATGATTCGGCTATTAGTTTTGGACATCCAGTCATCGTGACGAGATTCATAGAATGCGTTGATTAAATGCAAGATATTTTGAAATATCCACGAAATGGTAACTGGTAAGGAAGTGGATTGCATGGTAGGCCATTATCATGTCTAGATAAATTTGGAACATGAACAAAAATATTTATGAGAAAAGGAATAAACGGCATGAATAAACAAATAAATCTGGGTGGCACCCACATAGATCTGCCTCTTCGGGGCTAGAGACGGGTGGGGTGGGACGCAATCCACTTGAATTTAATGCATTGTACAATTAATGATCATGAAACCCAAGCTACTACTGGGTGTGGTCTACTTGAGTCGGCAGAAAAGGCCACTTGCAGTGAAAACAAACAACATCACGGTTGAAAATAAGAGAGTCAGGCAGAAAAGGCCCAAAATAACCCGACTGAAGGAAGGAAATGAAGATTTACTGTAAGGCTTAATTGAAAATCTTGACCCTTAATGAAGTGGAATAAATCAATAGGATCCATGTACCCAACCTCAATTAATTGGAATATGGCTAAGATAATGACTACGGTAAACTTAGAAGAATATGGACGGTTCAATTTACTGGACCATCACAACATGTGGCCCAAAATGTGGGTGATGATGTGGCAAGGAGATGAGGAGCCTGCCATGGTCATTTTGTGCAGAGGGCAGTTTTCGCCATAGATATTTTCACGCGCCCATGGGACCATTCCATACCAAATGATTATATATAGTTGTCTGTGGTAATGCGACAAAGATACTGTGCCTTCGGTTCGGATGGAGGCAAGCAGCTTCAAAATGTCCAGTACTGTCTGGTGCGGGTCCTGTGCCATTTAACACGGATGGTTTTGTACAACGCTGCTCTGAGTATTTCTCTTTCCAACGAAGAAGGGAAAACAAAAATATTAACTTGATCCAAAACTTATGTGTCCCCCAAGAGTTTTTGGATGGTTGGCATTCAATCCCCACTGTTCCTATGGTGTGGTCTGCTTGAGCAATCAACTTGGCTCATTTTTTGGATTCATCATCTAAAATGATTTTTCAAAATGGCTGGATTGTGTGAATAAAACACATACGTCATGGTGGCCCCACAGAGCCCATAACAAGATGAGTCTGGATCGTCTGCTCGTCCTTAATAGGATTTCCCTATTTGCATGACCACCTGATTGGTCCAGCTAAGCACTGACATTGTTAGCCCTGCTGTAATTAATGCAGTCAGTGCTAACGTATACTGAGTTGGACCAATCAAGCAGTAGGCAAACAGAAAAATTCTATTGAATCCAAGCAGACAATCTGGATTCTAACAAGATCGTCAATCTCAAGCTAGGTTTGGTGAGGGTAGTACCCAATTCGTGTAGCTAACGTCTACTTTCAATTTGGATAGTGAGGCTAGGTGGGATTCTTACGACAATGGCCCTTTACTATGATGAAATTAAGGTTTTGTCCTCCCCTCTCTAAACCTTGTTTATTTTGCCTAGGGGGGCACTTTTTAAATTTTTTGAGGCTAAAAATGTCCTTCTGCCGACTGCACCCTCATACGGTGATAGCTTGTTTTGGAAGATTAAAAGCCTTTTGCAAAGGAGGGATTGTGGGTCCCAATAAACCATGATTGGGCCCACTCCTTGGGAGATCTAATCCATTCATTTTATTTAGGGCTTTCTAGGACATTGGAGGGTGTTATTTTCATCTTCATTTGAGACCTCTGTGGCCCCCAAATAGAGATGATGATTAGCCTTTCTTTTTTAGCTTTTTTCTCTAGTATGATCCACTCCTGATATTGTTGGGGTAGCCTTCAAACTGTGCACGAGTTGGGTGCTCAGACTGGTCAAGTGACCGGTCTAGCCGTGTAACCCAAATGCACATGGAGGCCCCCTAGTCAGATTCTGTGTTGCCCCAGATCGGTCGGCAGTGAGGCAGAGGCGGGCGTGTTTTCCTCTGGACTGTTTGTACGCTGGCCGACCGGTCGGCTGTGCGCACGGCTTTCTTACGCAGCTCACAGTACTGCGTAAGATGTTTCTAATTTCAGTGTTTTGCTTATTTAAGGAGTTGTAATCCGGACTTAGAAGGAAACTTAAGGTGTCCAAGGTTTCCTAATTGTGTTAGGAAGAGGGGAGAGTGTTTGTGAGAGAGAGAACTTGGGTTTTCTCTATTTTCCTTACTTGTGGGCTATCAATCTCTATAATCTTCTATTTATTCATAGTGGATCGCTTTGTGCCATAGTTTTTTACCCGTTGAGGGGCTTTTTCCATGTAAATTTGGATTCTCTTATGGTGAATGCTTTGTGTGGTTTGATTTCATATTGTTTCTCATTTGATCTCGCATTACTCTACGCGTTCGGCTTCCGCTTCCGCTACTGGTTTTCCCAACAGATATCTTCCCTTAGTCTTGGGGTCATGCCCTGAAATTATTTTCCTGAGCTAATGGTCAGAGTGAATTTCAACAAGAAGTCACGGTGGGGCCCATAATATCATTTTAAAAATGTATGTGAGGCCAGACTAAATCTTCTAAGGCATTTGAGTTTTTTCAAAAGTTTTTTTTTTTTTTTTAAAGAGAGGGGAGCATCACCGCAAAAGGCCATTAGGACCATTGTTGTCACCTCCATGGGACCCACTCCGGTGAGCTTCTGACATGTATCTGGCATCATTCCCTCCATTTCGACTAATTTTTTATGAGTTTTTCTTCTAAAGAGTGGGACCTCAACCATTCTGAAAGTTCCAACTGGTTGAAAGGTAGATGTGTGAGACCCACTACACTCTTCGGCGAATCTTCTACGAATTATTCACTTCGTATGGAACCCACATCAAGTTTGAGGATGGAAAACCACTTGTTATGCCACTTTCTAGATTGTAAATCATCATTCTTTAACAGTGATCCTTTAACTAAGCTCATCAGTGATCCTGTCAAAAATGCACAATGGAGATCCTTGGACTAATTAAGCTCAATAGGTGATCCTATAAAAATGTACAATAAAGATCCTTGGACTAAGCTCAACGACGATCCTATCGAAATAAAAAAAAAATAGAGATCATTGAACTAAGCTTAATAATGATCCCGTTGAAAATGTATAATAAAGATCCTTAAACTAAGCTCAACGATGATCCTATCGAAAATGTACAACGGAGATCTTTGGATGTTGGGCCTACGTTTGGGCTATAAAATGATTTTCAAATGAGATGATTCTAAAGTCGTTTGAAAGTTCATCAAATAATCTTTCCAACGAGCATAAGATCACTCTAATCAGACCTATAACAAGGGAGTTATGACTATTTTCAGTGAATCACTCTCGCTCTTATTTTCATGTGCGATCCATGCCGTAATGAACTTTGAACCCACTTTTAAGCTGACAAATGATGTATAAATGAGATGATTCCAAAGACATTTGAAATTTCATCAAATTATCTTTCCAACAAGCATAAGATCACCCCAATCAGACCTGTGGATCACCAATACTAGGCTATGGATCGTCAATATTGTTTGTGGATCACCAATATTGGTTGTGGATCTCTGATGTTGTCTATAAATCGCCGATACTATCTGTGGATCATTGATATTAGCTATGGATCGCCGATATGTCTATGGATCACTAATACTAGTTGTGAATCGTCGACTAGTGGCTATAGATTGCTGATACTATTTGTAGATTGTAGATATTGTTTGTGGATCGCCGATACAGTCTATGGATCGTCGATCTCATGCAAACAGTCATAACTCCCTCGTTAAATGTCCGATTAGGGTGATCTTGTGCTCTTTGGAAAGATAATTTGATATGAAATTGTAATAATCTCCTTTGGACACTTTTGATAGCCTAAAAGTGGGCCCAAAGTTTATCATGTCGTGGATTAAACCTGAAAATGAGAGCAAGAGCTATCCCACAAAAACAGTTATAACTCCCTTATTACAAGTCCAATTTTGGTGATCTTATACTCGTTAGAAAGATAATTTAATAACTTTAAAATCATCTCATTTGGACACCGTTTGATAGCCCAAAAGTAGGCCCAAAGTTCATCATGGCATGGGATGGCGCCTGAAAATGAGAGTGAGAGTGATCCGACAAAAATGATCATAACTCCCTCATTATAAGTTCGATTGAGGTGATCTTATACTCGTTGGAAAAATAATTTGATAAACTTTTAAATGAATTTAGAATCATGTCACTTAGAGCACTAAGATCACATTTGGTATATTGAGATCGTAGGTGTAAATCCATAGTCCCCAACTGCACTCCTAATGTAGGATTTTAATTCAAATTCATTCGACACTCATCAAAATATAATTGATGAATGTTGTAATTGATGAATGATGCGATGGATGAAGTTAGATTTGGATTTGAAGAAGTAGATGAATGTTGTAATGAATGGATGTTTTAATTGATGAATAATTAATGGATGAAGTTGGAATGGATTTTGGATTTGAAGAAGTGGATGAATGTTATAATTGATGAATGTTGTAATTGATGAATGATGTAATGGATGAAGTTGGATTTGAAGAAATGGAATGTTATAATTGATGAATGTTGTAATGGAAGAAAAAATAAAAGAAATCTTCATTAAAAAAAAAATCCACTGTAGATTGCCGATAAGACCTGTATCAACAATCCACAGCCTCATATCGGTGATCTCAATCCAATGAAAATTATGGATTGCCAATACTACACTGTGGATCACCTATAAAGGTCCTATCGACGATCCACAGTGGAATTTTTTTCTTTTATGAATTTTTTTCATTTCTTTTATCGACGATCCACTAGGAAGTTGAATTGATTTTCATCATAATGGTCATTCAAAGGTCACTATTTACTTCATCAAAATGCCAACAGTTTGGGATTAAAAACTCATTACAGTAAATATATGTTTTTTTTCATCGAATTTGCTACGAGAGTAATACATTACAAAATTTATCTACATGTACATAATTTTATTTTATTTTTGCATTGAATTTAATAAAAAATATCAATTTTCGCTGATGATAGGAAAGAAGGTGCACGTTGTCCGATTGTGGTCTTCATAATCTTGTGCATTTTAGATACGAGTATCTAATTCCGTTGCTCACAATGACAAACTTAGATCCACCACCCTTGTATGACCATCTCTTATTCATATACTAGCTCCCCATCATAATAATAGCATATAGGTCAAAGATCTATGATGTTCAAATATTATTGAAGCTGAAAGGAAAAAGGTATGGTCCACTTTTTTTTCTTAGTCATGCAGGCACCCACCCGTTAGTCACATGATGCACCCACCCACCGATGGGGTTAGTGTGTCTCCTTAGCACTCAAACTTGAGACCTGCTGTTAAAACACCTAGGCATCTTCCTATTGGACTGGCAAGCGAGACATGTGTGGTCCACTTGAGTTTAGGTTTTGCTTTATTTTTAGGTTAACGCCATAAAATGAGATGCCAAAATGGATAAAGGCATGGATATACATCACGGTGAGCTCCACAATGCCCAACTCATCACCACACCATCATTGGTGGTGATGTGGCCAGCACCACGTAATGTGTGTCCCTTTCTAATACTCGTTTGTTTCATATTAATTTTCATAGTATTGTAATTGTAATATAAGCCGTCATTATCACTTCAGAGTGCTTATTTAAACAAGCATTTAGGTTACTTAATTCGAGGGTCAAATATATTACTGAATAAAATATATAATGTAAGCAATGTCATCGTTGCAGTTACATTTAACTATTATAATCAAATAAGTAAAGTAATTTTTTTCCAATGTAATTGGTAAATTTTAAAAAAAAAAATTCAACTAGAGGGTGGGTTCTATTTACCATCCATTCCGCCCAGTGGAGAAAATTTTTGCTACCCCCATGCGTTAGCTACACCGGGTGTAGCAATGACCCCGCCATGATGTATCTGTTGTATCCACACTGTTCATCCATTTGGCTAGATCATTTTAGGGCATGACACCAAAAATGAGACAATCCAAAGCCCAAGTGGACCCAACACAGAAAATAGTGAACGCCAAACATTAAAAGCTTCTTGGGAGCCAATTGAGCTCCGGATGTGCCTCTTTTTTTGTATCATGCCCTAAAATGTTCTCGCCAAATGGATGATCGGCATGGATACAACACATACATCATGGTGGGGTCATTGCTACATTCGGCTTAGAAAGCGTAGCTTAAGCGAGTGAAGATAGCCTCATTTCAACACTTAGGCCATGGCATCGATTCCCCATTGTGGGGGTGGCTAACATTGTGATGTGACTAACAGGGTGACACATCAGGACTTTGGCGCAAGGGCTATCAGCAGTGAGGCACATATGGTCAAGAGGCCACTGCGTGCGTGTTTGATAGTGAGGCCCATCAGTTCGCCATTGGACTTTCTACCTCTCTATTTATACGCACGTGACATGGATACTCTTTCCTTGTCAAGGAAAAGAAACGCACTTTGGACGTATGCAATAATTCAAGATCATTAAAGCGGTGGGCCACAACGTGATTGGCCATGGACTCGGATTGCGTCCTAACTCCTACCCCTTGCCAGTCTCCAGCTGGGAACGGACAGGAGCTCCGAGTGGCCACCGTGGTGTATGGGTTTTATCCACACCGTCCATCCATTTCGTTGTGCAAAATGGAATAGGACCAACATTTAGGCAAATCCAAGGCTAAAGTGGACCACACCAAAGCAGTGGTGGTAACGATTCTGACTGTTGAAACTTTCCTAGGGCCCACTGTAATGTTTATTTGCCATCCAACTTATTCATAAAGTAACATAAACCTGGATGAAGGGAAAACACAAATATCAGCTCCATCCAAAACTTCTATGCCCCCAATAAGTTTTCAATGGTCATAATTTAATCCCGACTGTGTGGTCCACCTGTGTCTTGGATTTGCCTCATTTTTAGGTCTCTATCCTGAAATGATACGGAGAGAAATGGATGGACGGTGTGGATAAAACCCGTACATCACGGTGGCCACTCAAAGCTCCTGCCCGTTCTCAACTGGAGACCGAGAGGGGAAGGGGTAGGACGCAATCTGCGTCCATTGGCCAGATGCCACGGGCAATAGGACAACTCCAACTTTTCCACTTCCGTTTTAAACCGTCCATTTTATTACCATCCATTTGGTAGGTAGGAGCAACCGATGGCAACGTTCTTTAGTTGATGATGGTACATGCACATGGCGAGGGCTCTGCCCACGTCTCACGGATGCATTGCTTAACATGACTAGGCCGGATCCTCTGCAATTATTCTACAAAATGCTACCGGTGGAGCCCATCCACAGTGTTGGAGAGTCTTCGAACGTGTGCACGATGTGGGTGCTCAGACCGGTCGGGCGACCGGTCTGGCAGCATAACCCAAATGCACAGTGAAGATTTGGACAGATTTGTGTGGACCTAGACCGGTCGGCTGACCGATCTGAGGAGGGCTCCGACCGGTCGGCTATGAGGCAGGGACGGCGTGATTTCCCTGGACTGTTTCTGTACAAAGTGCGACCGCTCGGCTGTGTGCGCGGATTCCTTGCGCAGTCCATAGTACTGCGCCAGGTGTTTCTATTTTCGAATTTCTTCCTATTTAAGGTGTTGTAATCCGACTTCGAGAATAATCCTAAGGTGTCCAAGGTTTCCTATTCGTACTAGGAAGAGGGGAGAGGTGTGTGTGAGAGAAAACTTGGAGTTTTTCTGTTTATTCCTTGCTTGTGGGCTGTCAATCTCTGTAATCTTCTGATATTCATAGTGGATCGTTTTGTGCCATGATTTTTTACCCGTTTTGGGATTTTTCCACGTAAAATTCGGAGTCTCTTGTGGTGAGTGCTTGTGTGTGATTGATTGCATCTTGTTACTTGTTTGATTTTACATTGCTTCACGTGTTCGGCGTTCCGCTTCCGCTGCCGACTTTTCCCAACAAGTGGTATCAGAGATAAAGTTGGGGTGGAGTAAATTCGAATCTGAGATGAGAAGATGGGATTTGGCGCAAGGTTCGAGGTAGAGAAGTTCTCCGGCAAAATAACTTTGAGCTATGGAAGGTGAAGGTTAAATCCTTCCTGGTTCAGCAAGGGCTTGATGAAGCTCTTGGAAAGCGACCCGAAGCTATGAAGGACGATGAGTGGACGAAGCTCGACAAGAAGGTTAGAACATCAATCCTGTTAAACCTTACAGATGATGTTCTCTATCATGTCATTAAGGAGAAGACTGCAGCTGAAACAATAACGAAGCTAGAGAAGGTTTATGCCAAAAAGTCTCTAGAGAACGCATGTACGTGTTGATGCAGTTATTCACCTTGAGGATGGCTGAGGGAACGGAGGTGGAGGATCATCTAAGCACGTTCAATAGGCTAGTTTGCAAGTTGGTGGAGATCGATGAACCGATAAAGGATGAGTATCAAGCATGCATCCTGTTGAATTCTCTTCCAAATTCATATGAGTCGTTCAGGAACTCTGTGTGCGCAGGGAGGGAAACTATAAGCATTGAGACCGTTATCTCAGCCCTCCAGTCGAAGGTGATGAGAAAGAAAAGCGGTGACGTGGCTTCCCGTTATTCCTCAGAGGCACTGGTTATGAGGGGAAGAAGTTCTGAGCATGGAGGATATTCAAAATCGGGATCCAGGGTCAAGGGCAAAGGTAAGGCTAAGGTGAGGTGCTGGAATTGTGGCCAGGAGGGCCACATGAGAGGGGATTGTCAAAATCTCAGGTTGAGGCAAGAGAAGTATGAAAATTCTTCTGGAGAGGGAGCTAATACCGTAGAGGACGATAGCGATCTGTGTGAAGTTTTGAATGTATCTGGCAAGGGATCTCACGGTAGTGAGTGGATCCTTGATTCAGGGGCTTCATGTCACGTTTGTCCTGACTGGAGTTCATTCACTGACATACAGGGAGTATGGTGGAGAATCGGTGTTTGTGGACGATGGAGTTGCTCATAAGGTTGTGGGTATTGGTACTGTGCGCATCAGGATGTTTGATGGGGTCGAACGAGTCCTGGAAGATGTGAAGCACGTTCCCAGGATAAAGATGAATGTGATTTCTCTTAGTGCACTCGAGGCGAAAGGGTACGTGTTTATCGACCGCGATCGTTGTTGTGAAGTGATGAAGGGGGCACTCGTATGTATGAAGGCACGGAGGTGTGGCCATCTTTACATGTTGATCGGGAGCACAATTCACGGTGGAGCTGCAGGAGAGACAACGAGATCCACGATTGCCCGTATGTGACAAGTACCCAAGGGCCACATGAGAAGAGCGGTAAAGGGCGTGGATTTGCAAGGATAGGGTTGATTGTGGTACGAAGAGCGGTGGAGCTATGATTGAAGATGAGATGACGTTGCGAGGATGTGTTGTTTCGTCAGTTCGAAGCCTCGGTGGAGATTGTTGGAGAGTCTTTGAACGTGTGCACGATGTGGGTGCTTAGACCGGTCGGACCGCATAACCCAGATGCACAGTGAAGCTTTGGACGGATTTGTGTGGACCTAGACCGGTCGGCTGTGAGGCAGGGACGGCGTGATTTCCCTGGACTGTTTCTGTACATAGTGCGACCGAGCGGCTGTGTGCGCGGATTCCTTGCGCAGTCCACAGTACTGCGCAAGGTGTTTCTATTTTTGGATTTCTTCTATTTAAGGTGTTATAATCAGACTTAGAGAATAATCCTAAGGTGTCCAAGGTTTCCTATTCATACTAGGAAGAGGGGAGAGGTATGTGTAAGAGAAAACTTGAAGTTTTTCTGTTTATTCCTTGCTTGTGGGCTGTCAATCTCTATAATCTTCTGATATTCATAGTGGATAGTTTTGTGCCATGGTTTTTTACCCGTTTTGGGGTTTTTCCACGTAAGATTCGAAGTCTCTTGTGGTGAGTGCTTGTGTGTGATTGATTGCATCTTGTTACTTGTTTGATTTTGCATTGCTTCACGTGTTTGGCGTTCCACTTCCACTGTTGGCTTTTCCCAACACACAGTGTATATATGGCATCATTCATGAGTCAGCCCAACAATGAAAGTGAGTTGCCCAAAATGTCATAAAAATCCCATCATTAAGTGGACCACCAGGTGAATCTGCAAGTTCTGAAGTAGTTTTAACTGGTTTCTTTTAGTTTGGACCATCTTATGATTGTATGGTCCTGATTTTTTGGAAAATCCAATCATCATGGTGGGGTTCACTTGATAAGCAAGTTGTGCACACAAAAAGCCAGGCCATTAAAAAAAAATACAATCACCCACCCATGAACCTCCAATTTGAGTAGTGGCTCACGAAGTAGCTGGGGCTGCCTAATTATGAGACGTGCTAATTTCAAGACTGGATGGCCCTTCTGGACGGACGGATTGGATTCCATGAAAACATGAAGATGGGGCAATGTGCAATCGTTGTAAAATAAGCTTCTCCTACCAACGTTGTGGAGGATTCCGAGTCATTTGGGCACTTAGAAATGGTACACTTGGCATATATTAACTCAGATTAAACGTGGTATTGGCCAGGTAGTTAGGGTCAGCCCAAGACCAGCACATTTACCAAACAAGCCCACAGCCAATGCATTTGAACTTCATCCAGCCTAATAAACCTGCCTGGCTCACCTGACCCATTTAATTGTTATTGAGTTGGGCTTGAATGACCCCGCCAGTATGACCCTGGTTTGAAGACTCAAACGAGTCTGATGTAGTTGGATCTGATCCAGCCGATTCAACTCAGGACTAGACGAGTCAGCCTGAGTCACTGAGTCATTCAAACATGACCCAACTTATGTGGCAAAAGGTACACCCAGACCGGCCCAACTAGTAGATACATACATTGCATAAACACATCATAGCTATATGCCTATGCTTATCTTCTATTGATTTGTTTCAAGGTGGGGTTTGGATCAGAGGCTGGTCAGAAGATCATCCTGTTGCTGCAAGGGCTGGTTGGGTTTAACTAAACCCAATCCATTTACTTAAATCGGCCACATTTTGTGGACTGAAGTTGACTGTTTCCATTTAGCTTGGTCCAAACCTGCCCAAGAAGGCCGGTTGACTCACAGCCAACCCGAAATCAACATAGCAACAAATCTCGTTCTCAGCACCCAATTTTTTCAGAAGATTTTACTCAGGATATTATCAGGAAAATTCTTGCCAAAAATAAAAATGCTTAAAAACATTTGTTGTAAATTAATAAATAATTTTTAATGGTAAATTACCATTGTTTCTTGTGGTGTGGTTCACTTAAGATTTGGATTTAGTTCAATTTTGGGCTCAAGTCCTAAAATGAGCTGGAAAAACAGATGGACAGCATGGATATTGTACAACACATACATCAAGGTGGGCCCACAGTGTCAAGTTCTTACGGGAAGCGATTGCGTACTGAGTTCCCTAAAAAGCTTCAACTGTGGAAATCATTATATACTTTTTCTTGTGGTACTGTGCACCTGAGTTTTGGATATGCTTCAATCTTGGTTTCAACCCCCTAAATGATCTCGAAAAGTCGATGGACGGTGTAGATCGGATTGCATCCTAAGTTACTTGGTACGCTATTACTGCTCTTATAGTACTGAGTAAACTTAGTTGGGCCCACCGTAAATGTGTGTAGTTTATCTATACTGTCCATCGGCTTTTATAGCTCATTTAAGGGGTTGAAACCAAAATTGAAGCATATCCAAGACTCGGGTGGACCATACCACAATAAACAGTGGGTGTAATGTTTTCCACCGTTGAAACCTTTCTAGGGCCCTGCAGTGATGTTTATTTGTCATCCAACATGTTCAAAAGATCAAAAAGACATTGATGAAGGAAAAAAAATATATAAACTTGATCCATAACTTACACAGGCCCCCAAGAATTTTTCAATGGTACAGGTTCAATTCACATTGGTTACTATGGTGTGGTCCACTTAAGCTCTTTATATGCTTCATTTTTTCTCTCAAACTATAAAATTATCTTTTGAAATGGATGAACCGAGTAGATGAAATACATAAATCACGGTGGCAGAGTTTATTTAGTATGCTCTTATAGCATCGAGTAAACTAAGTTGGGCCCACTGTAAATGTATGTAGTTTATCTACACCGTCCATCCGCTTTTCCATCTCATTTAAGGGGTTGAAACCAAAATTGAGCATATCCAAAACTCCGGTGGACCATACCACAGGAAACAGTGAGTATAATGATTTCTACCATTGAAAAAATTCTAGGGCTCAAAGTGATGTTTATTTGTCATCCAACCTGTACACAAGATTACTCAGACATTGATGAAGGGAAAAAACAAATATCAGCTTGATCCAAAACTTCTGTGCCTCCCAAGAATTTTTCAACATCACACATTCAATTCACATTGTTTCCTCTGTGTGGTCCACTTAATATTTTTATATGCTTCATTTTTTGTCTCAAGCTATAAAATTATCTGTTAAAATGGATTAATGGAGTGGATAAAATACATAAATCATGGTGGAGCCCGTAGAGTTTACTGAGTACGCTTGGCATACAGAGTTAGTACGCAATCCGCTTAGAGTTCTCACATGTTGTTATATGCCACCCAAACCATTCATAGGGTTATTATACTCAGATAATCTGTAGGTACAAATATGATACTGATACAAAACTTCCGTGGGCTCCACAAAGTTTCCAATGGTAGGTATTCAACACAGCCAATATCCTGTGGTGTGTAGGGCTCTCAATGGGTCAGATCTAGATCGGATCCGGCTCCACGTCTATATATCTGTAGACAAATTCGAATCTGATTTATAAATTGTTAGATCCATTTTCAATCCAAAATCCATATAACCATCGCATTCAGGTCAGATCTAGGTCCGAATCCACCCCTATTACAAATCTAAAAATATATAATATAGAATATATAATACAGTATGTTTAATTTAGTAGCAAAATTATGCAAATCCCACTATTTACTATGGTATGGTCGACTTAAGAGTGGCATGTCTCAATTTTGAGACATGGCCTAAAATAATTTGTAAAACAGATGGCCAGCATGAATATAACACATACAATAAAGAGACAATGTGTCGGATCTTAATCGGATTTGGATCGAATTCGGATATGTTCCTGTGAATCCATATCCGGTCCATTGAAGTAATCGGACCTATTTTAATATCCAAATCCGGTCCATTTAACTAATAGGACCTATATTAAGATCCAAAT
Source organism: Liriodendron chinense (assembly GCA_003013855.2). Lineage (NCBI taxonomy): Eukaryota > Viridiplantae > Streptophyta > Magnoliopsida > Magnoliales > Magnoliaceae > Liriodendron > Liriodendron chinense. The sequence goes on along the minus strand of PVNU02000637.1, from coordinate 1,676,677 downwards.
CCGCATTATACGGATTTGGAGCGAATCGGATCTCGGATTTGACCCGCGCCATTGAGAGCCCTAGTGGTGTGTAGCCCACCTAAGTTTTTGATCTGCTTATTTTTAGACTTTGTACTATTGTGTTCCTGTGAAACTAATGGATGGAATGGATTTTTCACGCCATCTCTGTGTGACCTAGATGACTTCCGACCACAAGAGCTTCATGTGGCACAGGGAAGTTGCGTCCATTGGTCAAGATGGTTGGATAGCTTAAGCCATTTTTCACTGGGAGGAGATGCGGATTGGGTGCTACCGAGCTCGGCATGGGAAGGGGTACTGAGTGGCCACAGTGATGTATGGGTTTTATCCACACCTTTCATCCATTTTTCACATATCCTTTTAAAATATAAGTCAAAAAATGAGGCAGATCTAAGGCACAAGTGGACCCCACCACAGGTAGCAATGATAATAGTGAAGACCATCATTGAGACATTCCTAGGGCCAACCACCATGTTTATTTGCCATCCAACCATGGATCACATAAACCTGGACAAAGGAAAAGCACAAATATCAGCTTGATCCAAAACTTCTGTGAAAGAAGTTTTCAATGATAGGCTTCTAATTTCAACTGTATTGTAGTACACTTGAACCTTGGATTTGCCTCATTTTTTACTAATATCTTAAAATGATATGGCAAAATAGATGGACAGTGTCGATAAAACTCATACATCACAGTGGCCACTTAGAGCCCCTGCCCATGCCAAGATCTGGATGGGTGGGGTTGTAACAATCTTGTCCATGTCAGAGCGCCTGGGATGTCTGGTTCAGGGGTGGATTGGGTGCGGCCCTCACCATGGGGCCACTTTTATATATGTATTTTGTATCCATGCCTTCCATTTGTTTTGTCAAATGATTTTAAATATGATCCGAAAATGAAGAAGATCCAACTGTAAGGTGGACCATACTATAGGCAATTGTGGTGATTTATCATTAATGAGCCACAAAAGTTTATATTCCTTTCATCCACCTTTATCAACAGGTTTTTAAAGGTAGAGCCTTCAATCACCACTGTTTCTTATAATATGGTTCACCTGAGATTTAGATCTTCTCCATTTTTGGGCTCATGCCTAAAATGATCTTCTTCACCTATTTTTCCATGTTGTTTTACAGTAGGAGACAAAAAATGAGATAGATCCAAATTTCATATGAACCACGCCACAAGAAAACAATGGTAATTGAATGCCCACCATCCAAAACTTTTTGGAGGCCACTGTAATATTCATTTGACATCCAACTTGTTGATTAGGTTGCAAAGACCATGATGCAAGTAAACCACAAATATCAGCTTCATGCGAAAGTGATAATGCACCTTGATATTATTGATGATTCTTTGATTCAAAGGACCATACCATCTCAACTGTAAAGCCCACTGTAATGTTCATTTGCCATCTAACATGTCGATTAGGTTACAAAGACGGGATGAAAGGAGAGCACAAATATTAGCTTCATCCAAAACTTTTATGGTCACCAAAGATGTTTTTAATAGTGAGTGTCCAATGGCCACTATTTTCAGTGGTGTTGTCCACATAAGATTTAGATCTGCCTCATTTTTAGGCTTATGACCTAAAATGATATGGAAAAAATAGATGGACGGCGTGGATAAAACACATACATCATGGTGGGCCCACAAAGCACAATCCCGTAGCTTGGAGTGGATTGCTTGTGACCAGGGCTGTGTGGGGCCATAGAAGATATTTGTGACCAATCCACTCCGTCCATCTGTTTTAAAAGACCACAATAGGAGAGGAGCATAAAATCAGGTGGGCCATTACTCACGAAACAGTGGGAACGAAGATGTCCACCGTTGAAACCTTCCTAAAGCTGATCATGATGTTTATATGCCATCCAAACCGTTCATGGGGTTATTACTACTCAGATAAACTGTAGGCACAAATATCATCCTAATAAAAAACTTAAGTCACTCCCAGACGTTCAATCGCCACGGTTTCGTGTGGTAATGGCCCACCTAAGTTTTGGATCTGTCTGATCTTTTGACTTCAGTCCTATTGTGGTGTTTTTAAACAGATGGACAGAGTGGATTTGTGTCACGAACATATCTGTGGGCCCCGCGCAGCCCCAGGCACAGAGGTACCTCTATGCCCGGGGTCACACCAAATCCGCTCCCCCGGTAGGTACTGGCTACTGGCACCGCCAGTAGGCCAATTGTGGTTATAGTGCATACAAATTAGGGAGAAATAGGGTCGGACTTGATTGTTGGGCTAGGCTTGGGCTTAGGCCTGTGACTTCAAATTGGTTTATTAATTGGGCCGAAGCCTACTGACTAGGGTCCATTGGACCAATATAGGAGAATCTGGATCGTCTGAGCTGGACTAATCAATGCTCGGCAAACAGGATTTTCTTATTAAAGACAAGCAAACCATCCGGATTCATGGATTAATTGGGGAGTCTTGATCGTCTACTCAACTCGAACAAAAACTTTTTGTTTGCCAACCACCTGATTGGTCCAGTTCAACACTGACTGCATTAAACATGTTCTGAGCTAGACCAAGCGTCAGAAAAATCATGCTGAAGCTGAGCAGACGATCCGGATTCTTAATTGGGCTAACCATGGGCCCACCATTGCCAAACTACATCTAGAAAGGAAGAAAGCAAAAAAGAATCTGCACGAAACTAGCATAGCAATTAGCAGGGTCGACAGCCACACGTGCCAACGTGTGTAATCCAGGTTGTGTTGGAGTTGTGGAATCGATACCTCTTCCTTGCCGGGTAGAGAGAGAGAGAGAGAGAGAGAGAGAGAGGGAAGGAGAGAGATGGCTTCTTCAACCTCGTCCTCAGTCGCCTCAGCTGAAGAACCCAAATATAATCTCCTCAAAAAGGTCTCTACTTTACCCTTTTTTTTTCCTTTTCATTTCTCTTCTAAATTCTTATGATATCGAGGGTGTGAAAAAAAAGAAAGAAAACCTGCGTTTTGGTGTTTCAGATAAGAAGTCACGAGGTTGCAATTGGAGAATTGAATACTCTCTCTTCCTCGCGCGTATGTTCCCTTCTTTTACCCCTTCCCCCCTCTCTCGTTCGTTTTTATTTTGCCTCCGTCGCGACTCAGGATCGAGCATGTGTCGCCAGAGAAAAACGAACTCCTCTCTTTTTTCTTTCTCATTTTTTCATCAAACTATTAAAATCATGTACCTTCTGAATTTATCACAATTCATTCCCAACACGATACATACATACATACATACATACATATATATATATCTGTGTGTGCGTGTGCGTGTGCGTGTGCGTGTGCGTGTGCGTGTGTGTGTGTGTGTGTGTGTGATATTGAATCTCATTAAAATTATTCGGGGATGTATGAATCGACAGTAAATTCCCATATATCGGAATGGAGATGAATCTCATTAAAATTATTCGGGGATGTATGAATCGACAGTAAATTCCCATATATCGGAATGGAGATGATTGAAAACACGTTGAAAGGGATACTTCCTAATATTTCAGCATATTTTGATACATGTTTCATACCGAATCACCCAAGTAATATATGGTGATACATATTGAACTTTGCAACTTCAATTCCAAAAAATGGAAAATGGGTGTGTGGAAATCAACCAGGAGGATGTAGATGTGCTATTAATAATTTGATAATTTGGAACATTTTATTTGATGTGAATCACAACAAATGGTCTCCTTGATTTGGAAGGTGCAGTGGATTCTAACTACCCATTCCTATCCATTGGTAGAAATTTGCTATTCCCATTTTTAATTTTTGATTCTAACTACCCATTCCTATCCATTGGTAGAAATTTGCTATTCCCATTTGTAATTTTGAAGGACTGCGTTTGGATGCACTCTTGAATTGAATTGCAATGTTTAGCTTAAGAAATTGGAAATTTCAGTGAGTTGTGACTACCTTCTTTACTATTCACGTTTAAGGGCTAGGCCAGGTTCCAAATTCAATTGCGTTAGTTTCAAGGGGACTTGAAGGGACACATGACTGCATGTTGAGGGCTTTTCCTCATTATGGACTTATTCATTTGCTCTTGATTGAAATGGGGGCTTATGCAATCCATTCAATCATGCATCTAAATGCAACCTTCCTTAGGAGATTGTTGTTTTTGGGTTTTGTCACAATGTGGGCGCCCTAACAAAAATGCCTCTGTCAGAATCTTAGTTGCGCAAACCTTGTATCAAGATGCCACTCCAGCTTTGAATTGCATTCCTAACTCCTGCCTCCTAGCTTGTTATACTTCCAAGCATTTTGAACAAATGCTTCATTGCTCCCACAACTGAATTTGGTGTTGCTTCTTTCACTCTTTGTGCAAGTATAGTGAAGATGGCAGTTATTGTTTTTGGCCCAGTATCCATTTTTCCAGGTCGTTGGGTCTGGTAGTAAATTTCTCAAGCAGCTGTTGTGAATCGATGTGGTTGATGTCAGGTAGATGATAGTTAGACAAGGCTATGATGACAACGACAACAATAACGAGAACAGTGATCAATGATGACAAGCTGGTGATGAGTAAAATACTTTTCTAATCCAATAGAAAATCGTAATTGAGTAGGGAGACTTGTACTCATTCACATGTCGCTTAATCCTATCTACAATTCTTTGATGTCGTCATAGACTAAGGAGGTTGGTGAGGTGAACTCGACATTAAAAGGGGTCCCATTGACATGAGAATGCAATCTTTTCCATTAGCTGGAGAAGAGATTGGATCATAGTGCAAAACTGCAGTCAGGTAAGTAAGTGGTAGAGAACCACATTCTGTGTTTGTGGCTGAGTTTTGATTTGTGGTGGAAAGCTGAAGGTGTTGCATCTTTGTTTGAGATATATGGAAAATTTACAGAACTGCCATCCCTAGAAACAGGGAAACTAGCAAGCCCCAATGGTATGTGTTTGTCAGATCCTTATACATGGACAATGTGTTAAAGGCCATTGGCATGTTGTGAGGGAGGAAGGTTTAAGGTTGAGTATTAACAGTAAACATGGCAAAACATTGAAAGAATGAAGGTGTTGGTGCAAGGAACCAGGCAATCGAAGCTGAAAATGACAGAAGAGCTGTCTGGAAGATCTAGGAAGTTGGAGAAGGAAGTCAGTGATGCCTGTAGAGGGAGGGGGCCTTTAGCTGCTCAAGGGGCATGGAAAGAAATTTCTTAGATTTCTTATGACATGTTGAGGGGGAATGCAACTTGGAACATTAAATTGCGAAGAGATTTCTTAGATGATGGATTGACTCTTTTTGCAAACTTGCTTAGCTGATCGAGTTCGGTGCATATTGATAGTTCATCTGCTTACAGGAAAATTTGGAAATGAATGTTGATGGCTCTTTCTCGGCTCTTTCTCGGCTAGATCGTTCTTCTCAAAGCTGACAGCTATGGAGGAAGTTTCTCCTCATGCCTCCATTTGGAAGGCCCCTATGAAGAAAATACTGATGGTGGATAACCTTGAGAAAAGGAACTTGGCCCTCAAAGCTTACAGCAAGGGACGAAGCTTCTCCTCCTTGTGCCTCCTTTTCGAAGGCCCTTATTCCCCCAAGAGTGAAGGGCAACATCGGCAGATGCTGTGGGCCTTATTGCAAGCAGCCAAACAGACAGTGGAGCTCAACTCCTTTTTGGCAGTGGTTGAGGTCGACTACCGAAATGCAGTAGCCTGGGTAGTGTCCGAGAAGTGTCTGTGGAGAGTGTCATACTTGATAGAGGACATGTCATATGTGTAAAGGAAAACAGATTTCCTTTGCCCAGGTGAGCAGAGGCACGAATGATGTACCAGATCATCAGGCTAAAGCAAGAGCGTCAAGGATTTCCCTTAGGAGTATGGGATACAGATTTTGCAAAAAAGGAAGAGAGAGAGAGAGAGAGAGAGAGAGAGAGAGAGAGAGAGAGAGAGAGGGTGGGTGGGAGGGTCCTTTGTAGGAATGAGGAAGAATTCAAGGTGTTCCATAACGGTAACGGTGGCCGTAACGGCCACCACCATTACCATTACGATATGGGCCGTAACGGCCATTACGGACCCCGTATCGGCCGATACGGCCCTTTTTTATTTTCTGAAAAAAACAGTTACATGACCGTTACAGGACCGTTACAGCCTGTTTTGTCTGTAACGGCCGTTACGGCCGTTATGACCCCGTAACGCGTAACGGCCACCACCGTTTCCTTTACGTATCGGCCAATACGCCGATACGTAACCGTTTTGGGATACCTTGCATACATCTCTTCTTTCGTTCTATGGTGGCTAAGGATGTGGAGAGAGAGAGAGAGAGAGAGAGAGAGAGAGAGAGGGTCCTTTGTAGGAATGAGGAAGAATCCAGCATACACCTCTTCTTTCATTCTATGGTGGCTAAATATGTGTCGAATACTTTGTTGAAAGAAGACATTATGGAAGATGGCTCCATTTGGGGTCATGTGGGGACTGAGTTATTACAGATATGATCACAAGTTGGGCCTTGCCAAGGCATGAATTCCAAGGGTGCTCAATGTCTGAGATTTTTTGGAGATTGGAGTGGGCTATAGTTTTAGTCAGATCCCTGTTTTGGGATGCAGTTTTTCCCTTTGTTGTATATTTGTCTTGTGGCATCGATCTTGTTGATTGATGAGAGCACAACTCGCTGACAGTCACCTTCTTTTTCCAATTATGTCTTATAATTAATCATCATGAATTGATTTGAAAAAGAAAAAAAAAAAAATCAATGAGCAGAGATTGCATCACCATCGAAGCAGAGAAAGATATGCTAAAAAAGAATATCTTGAGGTTTTTTATTTTTTGACTTCTTGTAATTCCTCAACTTGCATTAAGATTTATCTGGAATCTAAGAAAACAACTACCCAATTAATAGAAAGGTGTGTTGGAATACAAGTTAAGTGCAGCTAAAGATGAGATAATCACTTATGGACCTTAAGAAGGCGGTAGCAAGTAAAAGGATATTGTATTTTCAACAGTATCCAGTGTCATCCCAATATACTAGCATATAGCATATAACTTCATGCAATATAGAACTACGGAACTAAAATGAGTGGCACATGTTCTAGATGAGAATAATAATTAAAAAAAAAAGAGGAGCTTTGCTAAGCCCACATGCATGGATAAGTCAGCTAATGCACACACGACCACATATGCTAGCATGGCAGATGGGTGAAATATCCAAGCCATCCATCAGGTGGACCTTACCATGTAGATGTTACTGCCCAAAGATAAAGGTGGTCCATTTGATAGGTGAGCCATGATATTAAAATAAGTTGATAGGTTAGAAAACTTCATCTGATTTTTTCACATCCATAGATTGGTTCGGTTAACCGTGGCCCACCTGACTAGTGGACTGACATGATTCTTGGGATAGGAATCTGCATGGCAGTACCCTTCTGATGAATGGCTTGGATAGTGCATCCGTCTGCCATGCTGGCACATGTGGTGGCGTGTGCATTAGCTGACTAGTACAGCATGTCAGCTTAGCAAAGCTAACATAAAAATCCCCATTTGCTTGCAAAAATAAAAGGTGGGAGTTCTTGAGATGAATTTTGACATGGTAAATGATCAAATGGAATATTGAATGGGCCTTTGGCAATACTAATTGAAGACTGCCTTGAAATTCACATCAACATTCTTTGCATGTGAGGAAAATGATGCTGGCCCAAAATGTATCTCCAGCCCAGATTAGTGCATGATCACTTACCCTAGATACATAAACTAGGACAGTTCATCTTTGGAAACTTTCTATGCATTCAGACATTTGAGTGGCACTCACAGCCCTTTGTGCTTACATGCCATTGTTGTTTTGTGCAGCTTCTTAGTCATATTGGGCACTTGGGACTGTTGATCTGGTGTGCACCACATGGAACGGGCTGTAAGCTAAAAATTCTAGTGAATGGACAGTCAGACCATCCAGATGTTGTGAGTTTTGCTGGTTCAATGCAGATCATTCCTCTGTTTTGGATTAGCTGTTCCTTAAGTAGGCCATAATCAGATTGTTGCAACGGTCCAACCCGCGTGCTTTTGGAATATGGCCTATTCATGTGGTGACCCACAAAATCAACACTCTTGATCAACACACAAGTTTCCCATAACCATGAGTCCCATGAGGAAGAAGCTCAATGCAACTTACATTGCGAGCTGAATCGTGGCTTTTCTCTTCCTTTATATTCCTAAATATCTATCTAGTTGTGTACTATCTATCCAATGTTTTATCATTTGGTTAATTCTGATTCTTTTACCCGATGTTGTTTGAGGTGGAACACTTGGTATTTGATTATTATATAGTGGGCTTTGTTTTGATGACTGCAGGTTGTCTATCAAAAAAATGCTAATATCTTCTTCCGGACAAGTATCAAATCGGCAATTGCATCTGAACAGAGTAAGCATTCCTTGAATTCCTATATCAGCCTTTCACATCATCATCTAAGCCTTATCCCAATTACTTAGGGTTGGCTACATGAATTTTTTTTCTGCCATTCCACTCTGTTAAGGGCCATACTTCAGTTAGGCCATGGGTTATCAAGTCTTTTCTTATTACTTCCATCCACATCCTTTCGAGCCTTCCCCTTGCCCTTTTAGAGCCTTCAACTTGTACCAACTCACTCCTAATTGGCATGGTTCTTGGTCTTTGTTGCACATGATCAAACCATCTATGTCTACTTTCCCTCATCTCATTAGCTACCGGTGCTAAATGTAAGTTCTCTTGAATTCATTCATTTCTAATTCTATCCTTGTCTTGTCACTCATTCATCTCAACACTTTCATTTCAATTACACTAATCCTATGAACATGTTGTTCCTTAATTGCCTAACATTTTGTCCCATAAAGCATGGCTGGTCTTACAGCTATCTTATAAAATTTCCCTTTCAGTTTGAATGATCCACGACGATCACATAAAACTCCAGAGAAACATCTCAATTTCTTCAATCCAACTTGAATTCTACGGGCAACACCCTTTTCAATCTCTCCATTCTCATGAATTTTTACCGAAGGTATCGAAAGTGGTCATTTTTGGAAACTTCTTGGTTAGTAATCTTGACTAATTCCCCGTTTTCACTCCCATTTTTACTAAATTTGTACTCCTTATACTTTATTTTATCCTAGCTACTTTAAATCCTTTTATATTCTTGAACTCCCCGCCTAGCTTTGTGTTTACGCTCTCCTCGTCTTGTGAATCAAAACTACGTTATGTGCAAACAACATACACCGTAGGATCTCTTCCTGCAAATGCCTCATTAACTCGTTCATAACCAATGTGAAAAGGACAAACTCAATGTTGACCCCTAGTGCTAGCCTACAGTAATTGGAATTCACTAGTTTCTCCACTAGTGGTCCTCACACTTGTTACCACTCCCTCATATCTCCTTAATCATGTCAATATATCATCTTGAAACTCCTTGGTTTCCCAACACCCACCAAATTAACTCTCTAGGGACCCTATCATATTCTTTCTTTTAGTCAATAAAGACTAGGTAGATATCCTTCCTCCTTCCCTATATTTCTCCACCAATTGTCTAAGAAGGAAAATAACTTCGGTAGTAGACCTCCCAAGCATGAACCAAACTGGTTTCTAAGATATCCATTCTCATGCCTTTGTCTTTGCTCAATCACTCTCCCAAAGTTTCATAGTATGACTTGTAAGATTGATCTCACAATAATTAGTGCAACCCTGTGTGTATCCTTTATTGTTACAAATAGGTACCACGGTACTTTTTCTTCATTTTATTTGGCTGGCATTTTCTTCAATCTTAGAACAACTTTGTCAACCAAAGTAACTCAATATCTCTCATACACTTCCAGACCTCTATTCGTATACCATCTGGTTCAGGGCCTTTACTATTTTCATTTTTTCTCAAAGCTTCTTTCACTTTAAACATCCTAATCATACGAAAGTATCTGTGGTCTCTAACGTCATTTAAGTTTACGGGTCCTTTTATCCATCTACTCTCAAAGTAGTTGTCAGTTAACAAGTTTTGAAAATAGCTTCTCCACCTTTCTTGGATCTCATTATCCTTTGCTAGTAACCTCTAGTTATTGCTCTTAATGCATCTAAAAGTCCCTACCCTCGGGCTCTCTCATTTTTGCAAGTTCGAATACATCTTTCTCACATTCTTTTGTCCCCAATGTATTGTAAAGATCCTCAAAAGCCTTATGTTTAACCTCACTACTTTCTTAGCAATATTTTTTACATTTGTATATTATTAAAGAAATTTATTGCTCCCTGTCCTTGCCAATCTTTCAAACATGAATGTTTTTTATGCATAGTTTTTTGAACACATCATTCCACCACCAACTTTTCTTAGATGATTGGCCTTTTCTTCCAAGTATTCCTATAACATCTTTTGCTACTTTCCTAATACACTCAACCATCTCATTCCACATAACATTTATTTCTTCCTTGACATTTCACTTTCCTTCTTCAATCAATTTATTTCTGAATGGCATTGTTTTCTCTCCTTTTGAATCCAACCACCTAGTTTTTGGACTCCTATTAATTTCACTCTATTTCTTCTATTTCTTAATGTAAACATCCATAACCATTAGCCTATATTGCCCTATCAAACTCTGTATAACATTGCAATTCTTGCATGTTGATCGTTGCAATTCTTGCATGTTGATCGTTCCGAGAGAGAGCTATCAAACTCTGTACTAGTATAACATTGCAATTCTTGCATATTGATCGTTCCGAGAGAGAGAGAGAGAGAGAGAGAGAGAGAGAGAGAGAGAGAGAGAGATTTGTACGCTATCGTATCCTCTGCTTTTTTTCCTACATGACCATAAGTCACTTCCTAAAGTATCTTCTCTGTGTTTGGAATTTCTTACATCAGTTCATCCATCTCCTCCCAAAATCTCTTCATTCTATCCTCTAGCTCTATTTGCAGCACCAAAAACATTTATTATCTCCTCTCCTAGCACTTGTTTTAGTAATAAAATCCTATCACCTACTCCTCTACCATCTACAACTTTATCCTTTAAATCTTTATCTGCCACTATCCCTACCCTATTTCTATTATTTGCCTTTCCCATATACCACAATCTATATTCATCAATTTCTCTAGTGTTGGCCCTTTTTTCCACTTTGTCTCCTGAATGCACACTATGTTAATTCTCCTTCGTTTCATTGTATCTACTTACTCCACACTCTTACCTGTCAATGTTCCTATATTCCACATGACAAGACAAATCCTACTCTCGTTGCTTATTGCTTCTTCACCCATGTGTGTCCAAAATGGCGTGGGAACCCATACCTAGTTCTTATAGTAACCAGGCATTATTGCAGCGCGGCGCTTTCAAGGGCTGTCATAGGCAAACCCTCGCTCATTTCTCACTACACTCGGGTTCTAATACAGTGGGTAGTTTACAAGGGAAGCCCTAGCATGAATTTGGAATGTCATATAGTTCAGATTCATAATGAAAGATATGGCATAAGTTCGATGCTGGCCACCAACCTGACACATCCTTCCTTTATCCAGGCTGGGGAGTGGGGACTGGCCGCCAACCTTTTCACGTAATAATCATTTTCCTTTTTTGTATTTTTCTGTTTCCTCATTTTATTGGTCGTGGTGATTAGAACAAGCTGATTTGGCGAAAGCTCACCTTCAAAAGCTGAATTCTGCTTGACACCTCAGCAGTTCTGCCAGCGCCGCCCTTTCACGGCGATTCCTGTCCGGAGCAAAAGGCACACAATGTACGAACCCCAGGTACTATGAATTTTGACACTGGGATGGTTCTATATTATCTATTGGTGAGTTTCTATTCTTAAAACCTTGGCCAAGCTAAGTGGAAAGGAGTGAGTTGAAGATCTTTTGAGCGAGTTTAAATCTTTAGTTTTGCTACTGTGTAGATTATGAGGCTGCGTTTGGATTGCAATTTTTAGTCTAACGAAGTGGAAACTAGCCTAATTCCCTCGGCATTCATGTGGAGTATGGATGGGATACAACTATGTTAATTTCAAGTTGGAGTTGGGAGGGTAACATAACTGAAAATTTTCAGCGTCTTTGTCTTCTTGGTTTACTTACAAACATTAGTTTTTGACTTGTCAATGCCTTTCAATTATGCGATTTTTTGTTCACAAGCCATTGATAACTTGCAACTAGGCCTGGCAACGGGTGGGCCGGTAGTTGGTTCAGGCCTGGATTTTGAACTGATCAGGCCTGGCCTACCAGACCAACTAGCCTATTCGAAATTCTGATGTTTCCTTGCCTAGGACTGGTCCATTGCCAGCCCTACTTGCGACTTCAGATTTACTAATCATCATTGCACTCAATGCCATCTTAGTTTGCATCTGAGATTTGCTCAAGAATTATTTTTATTCGTTGTTGTTGGCAGGAATTACATATGATGTTTGAAACATATCCCCAGCTAAGGTTGATAATGGGCCAGATGGCCCACCTGGCCTGCCAATACAGACCCAGCTTTGGGCTAGCGTTGGACCTCACATGCATGGTCCGATCAATTTCCAGGTCAGGCTTGGGTTCAAATCGTTTTTGCCCACCCCAAACTTTAAACATACTTATCAATACCCTACAAATATGCCATCTCAATTCTAGGTTCGGCAACACATTCATCTTGAATTTGAACCATTGGTTTCATTCCTCTCACATGTCTATTTCTTTGGGCAAGTGTGGCCCACTTGATCAATGGATGGATTAGGAACATACAAGCCGGGCAATGAGGATTTATCAATTTTCTGGCCGTGCATTACCAATTTTTGGGATCAGGCTGGGCTTGGGCCTGGTGCTAGGCCCATCTGGGTTCAGGCCTTTGGTGTAAGCGAAGAGCTGAGGCTGGCGTAGCCTTGCCCAGCCCATTTCCACCCCTATCCGCAACATTCTTAGGTTCATATTTTTTTATTTTTTTTACAGGTGGGCCAATTGTCTGGTGATCCAGACCGTCAGTAGGTTGAGCGATCATTATCACCAAAAGTTCCACATTGAAATCCAAAATCCGGCCACCTTTTCAGTTGAATGTGGTCCAATGCTGTATTCTCTTCTTTGCCTTATATTTGTAGGCCACAAATTGACACGTAAGATTATAGTATCATAATCAAGAAGATTGTTGGTGCACCATGGCAGTCTGGATCACTGAACCATGGGCCCTAGAGGTATACAAACTGAGAGCCAGTGTATAATCATCTACAGCCAGGCCCCGCTGGGTTTGTAAGCACTTATTGCTGAGATTTCCTGCCATTTACAAATCTATAGGTTTCCTGAGATGAGGATACGGTGCTCCAGGCAAAGAGTTTTTCAGTATGTTCTGATGTCCAGTGTGTGCATTTGAAATCATGGTTCAGTGGTCCAAGCCACTTATATCATAGCCCCCACTCAAGCTGGCCCATACACCAAAAAGGGAAACGCTTGCATACCTTGGCCTATGTACTCACCAGGGATACTTTCTCTAACTTGGGGGAAATGATTTAAACATGCTCGCAATCCACCATCCATCAGGTACCCTACTGTCTAGGCTTAGATCCCAAAAATCAGACTAATTCAACACTCAGGTGGGCCACCCATAAACATTGTATGGCCCACAAGTTTAGCTATACCATGACTTTTGGGTAATTCTTACATCCTGACAAGGCACACCCGATTGGGTAATTCTTACATCCTGACAAGGCACATCCGATGAATAGATTAGATGGCATATGAATACCACGATGGGCCTCACACAACAAATGGCAGACGGTCCATCCCAACAGTTTCCCATGGCATAGCCTACCTGAGCTTTGGAATTTTTTATTATTATTATTTATTTATTTGGCAATAAACTGTTTAAAATTGGGCATTGTTCAGCATCTAAACCAGACAAATTGACTAGGTGGTGAAGGTGGTAATGGGCTGGGTGAGGCACCCAGGCCGGCTTTGGACCATTCTTGGGACTTTCAGGACCATGAGCTGAGCTTGGGTCTGGCAGGCAAGGCCTGACCCAGATGCAAGCTGGGCAGTCCTCGGCTTAGATTATTTTAGCTAACTTGATCTCCACAGCTAGTGGGGGCAATTTTTTCCACAAATCAAAAGACAAGCAAAGGATTTAAAATAAAGGACATTTAGGTAATTTTACGGCAGCCCCAGAGGAACTATGTCAATTTAAATTTTTGAGGTGAGCAGGCCGCACTATGCGTGTGGGCCATCTGGCGGGCATACAACACCAGAGTTCTCTGACGACCATGTTGTTTACGTGACACGGTACATCATGTGAGGTCCTAACCATGCGTGTATCAATCAAGAATTCAGGTGGGCTACACCTCAGGGAGGATGTAAAATCACGTTTGAAGCTCAGGTTAGCGTGCCGGGTCTATCCTAGGCCCAACTGTAAATTTTCAGGCTTGAGCTTGGGCCTGAAGTCAATAGAAATTGGGGCCGATTTTATAAGTCAAGAGATGATATGGTAATGGAAGAGCCATCCCTCCACAATACAAATGGTGGGGTTGTGTATCAATCAAGGCAACCTTATCATGAATGGCTTGCATATCAAATACCATACCTACCTATTAGAGAACCCTACCTATCATTTTTTGGGTGGGTTTCTTAATTGCAGAAGGGTAAGAAAGAAGAGAGAATGCCATTAGGAGCAAATGGAGAGGAAACTACAAGTCTACGTTACTTCTTCTTCTTCTTTTTTTCTTTTTTTTAAAGAATGTTACAATAACAAAATCAATCAATGGGGTGCTTATCAATTTGGCGAGATGTGTAATGTGCAGAGAGCAAGAGCAGTGAGAGGAAAGCACTCGCCACAAATATCGCATCAAACCAGCGATGGTAGAAATCAAACTGAATGTCTCCACCTAAAACGTCTGTGATTATTATCCTGCCATGAGAATTAAAAAATAAAAAAGGATCAAAAAGATATACTACAACATAACTTTTCAACAGGCCAAACCCTGTGCTCTAGCAGTTGTAAATTGATGTGGAGGTAAAGGCTAGAATCATCTGTTTCATGAGCTTCATCCCAGCTAACCCACAAAAAGACATCAAACAATAAAATAAATACATTGGTTTGCAGATAATTGAAACAGGACAAACTGAGAAGGTTGTTCGTGCATGCATGAGTGCATGCAAGCGTGTGTGTGTGTGTGTTATGTGGAAATTTCATTTAACCCAAGAAAAACGAATATAGAAAGGGGCTGATACAAAATCCCCAGTGAATCCAAAATATACAAAACTAGCAGACAAACAAGAGCCCAACAACTGCGAAGTGCCAACCTGCAAAGCAATTGCCCATAGACATTGACTTGCAATTGTTCAGAGTTCCATTCATGATGACTATTTTAGGGGGCACATCATGTAAAAAAAACTTACAACTGGCTGAGCCCTTTTATCACCCAAGGAAATATGCTTGAGGATCCTGTGCATAGCATCCCCACAATTTTTTTGTTAATTTTATTCATATTCTTTCTTCTTTTGCTACAAAATTGTGTCCGATCATGTTTGTGTTTATGGGTATTATGGAATTTTTTTTCACCCAAAAGCAGCACCAAAGCAAATTTCTGATGTTTTGAGAACACAAATTTTTCCAGTAAGGCAATATTTAGATACATGGAACCCAAGGGAAAATAAAGGAAATGGAGAAGGTTTTCCATTGATGTTACGGTTTGAGATGTTTAGATAAAAGGGAGGATTCCACACAGCAATCAGTATGCTTTTCCATAGTAGCAAAAGAAACTATGTAGCCGTTGTCTCGCAAGCATCCAAACAAGACATCCAATATTGGAATCCAAGCATGCCCCTTCCATTTCCATTTCCCTCTATCCAAACATGCCCTAGGTGATATCAAGGCACAAAAGGTTTCCACCTATGATAACGAGTAACGTAAGGAATTGGCAAACAACGATTTTGGACGATCATAAACAAACTTAATCTGCTAGCAAATTTATGTTCTCAGAACATGAAAAATAAACAAGTGATATCAAGGCATGATAATACACACAAGAATTTGGTAAAAATGATTTTGCACAACCATGAACAAACTTCATCTGCTAGCAATAATGGGCAGACAGAATACCTGTACTCGGTTGCTAAACTCTTCCTTATCAATAGGATTGACGATACAAAATACATGCCCATGATCTCAGACAGGAAAAGAACAACATTAGTTGTTGATCCACTCCCAACTCTTGAAACTGCAAAGAAAAACTGCACAGAGGCAACAATTGTGAGCTAAGACATTGAAATCAAATTCCATTTCAATAAAAACCACTCTTTCAATTCTCTGTGCTATACCTTGTAATGTCATGTTGTCCCTGGAAATATTATTAAATTCTCTACAGTCTATTACTAATAAAAAAAAAAAAAAGTTGGGTAATCTTGTGTTCTCCCAGTTGTGAATATTTTTCAGTTTCTCCAAGCGTTGTTGAAAAGATGCCGTGCCCTCTGAAAATTGAATGAAGCGTTCAAAACCTGGACTGGACCAAATGATCGGGGACAATACCTGTAATTGGCCACCAAAATGGCTGGATCACTGTAAAGACAGGTCCATTTAGTGGTGAACTATTTTCTTAAAAAAGGCAAATAAACTTGTCAAAGCTCAAAACGATGACCTATATTCGAAACCCCAATGCCCTAACCACTATGCTTGCAGTGGATTAACTGTTAGTTCCTTCTTGTACAGACTTTCAATGAAGCTAATAGGACAGTAGTCCTTCAGGCTCTCTCTGCTCCTTCAACTTTAGGGATAATAGCAGTGAAAGACGCACAATAGGCTAGATGAAAGTGACCTTTTTTGAAGAAGTCTTTTATGAAACTTAACACATTGCTTTTAATGATGTTCCAAAAACTTGGAAGAAGGCCATGGGAAAGCCATCCGGACCCGGGGCTTTGTCTTTACCCAAATTGCCCACTGCCCCTTGACTTCTAATTCCGAAACTTGCCCTTCAAGAGACTAAGCTTTTTCCGCTAGCAAGCTATCAAACTGAAGGTAATCAAGCCAAGGTCAAACCCAAGGGTCCTTCGAGAGGAGCTCATAAAACCCAAGTACAGCCCCATAAATCTGTCATTTCTCCTCGAAACTTTTTCCATCCACCGAAATCAAAGAAATTTTGTTGTTCCTTGCTCTTGCAGAGGCTATACTATGGAAGAAACATGTGCTTTTATCTCCTTCCTTCAACCATAAGGCCCTGAATCGTTGACGCCATTTAATTTCGTCCTCCTTTGGATACTTGGAATGTTCCGCCGATAATTGGTTGCATCTTGATATATCTTATTTAAATGGACCAGGCCCTTCTTCCTTAACATCAATGGAATGAAACTCGTCCAAGATGCCTGAGATTTCTCCTCCCTTTGTAAACCTCCTTGCGCCAAACATTCAGCTTACCTTTAAGAAGTTTCAGCTAGTGATGCAGTCTAGAGCCAGCATCATTCTGCTACTTGAAAAGATTTCCACCATTCCACTACAAGCACACAAAACCCGCCCATCTCGAGCCATGATAACTCAAACCTAAATGGTTTGGGACCCCAACTGTATGTTACGACTTCAAGAACAATAGGTCTATGATCCGATATAGTTCTGGGGAGACCTTTAAGCTTAATCAGAGGATAATTGCCCAGTCACTCCTGAGAAACCAGAAGCCTATCGATGTGAGACATGATCGGGTTGCTCTGCCCATTAGACCAAGCCTCTTTAGCCCCCAACATTGGAATGTCGATCAAATCACACCTTTGAGTCCAATCAGTGAATGCCTTCATACTCCTAGTAATACGAGAAATAGAAGATTTCTCATACATGAAACAAATAACATTGTAATCTCCTCCTATACACCACGGCAGAGACCACTTGGAATGAATTGCGTGCAGTTCATCCCAGAATCTAGACCTGATAGAAGCTTTGCGCGGCTCATAGACTGCAGAGAAGAGCCAATGAAACCTAGAAGAGACCTCAGACAACACCACAGAAACTGAGAATTCACCACACTGTCTTCTTTTCTCCAAAAGCTGGTGTTTCAGGCGGCCAGAATACATCTTGCTCTGCGTCCAGAGAAATGTAGTCCTTAGTATTAGAGCTCCATACCTCGTCGATAATGTCATTGTTGATAGAAGAGAGTTTGATTTCCTGAAGTGTATTTCCTACATATCTCCTTGACTTGAAACTGCTTCTCTTTATTCCCTAGACCCCAAACGTTCCAACTTAAGATACTCATCGTGAAACTGATCTTGCCTACTGCCTCTCACAGGACCTCCCTGTTTGTTCCCGTTCAAGAAATTGACAAAAGTTTCTAATCGCAACATCTCTCTTTGGACTTTAAGTGTTCGTCGATGAGGTCTCCTCGTGACACCGTTGCACCATTGTTCAATGAATCGGACTAAGGCCATTGCATCCTCATCCCGAGCCTGGAAAGACATGATAAGATTCCGTCCCACTCTATCAGTCACATCTTTAGTCCAGTCGAGCTCATCTTCTGAGAAAGCCTCAAAGATTCTAGTTGAAGTGTCTGCTCTTTCCATCTCCAGGAGTCGGGCCCCTTCTATGACTTGGATATTAGGTCTAACATTCGTTACCCGGAGAGGAGTGACATTGAGGGTCTCCTAGAAAACATCTCCCATCTCTTTTGGCCTCCCTTCATATTGGACTTCAACTTCAACTAGGGTTGCTTCATCTATTCTGGCCTCGAGAGTTTCTAGCATTGGAGATGGTTCCTTCTCACTTACCTGCCCTATGGATGAACTCATACTTCTTCCAGAGGGGAGGGATGCAGGGAGAAAAGGCTACCTTGGGCCCTATGGTCCTCTACTCTGCCATCTTGATGAGGTAACTTGGAATGGAGGGGAAGCATAGAATCTCTAAGAAGGATCGCTCTTAGCCCACCTCTGCAATAAGGAACAATAACTCTCGAGGTAGGGGAATAAAAGGGGTCCACCTCACATGACAAAGAATGCACAGGCGAACCATCCTTCACACGTGGCTGAAGAGACGCAAGTGATCGAGGAAGATCGTCTACTGCTTCGGAGGGATGATCTGCATATATGTTCGCTCCAAAATCATCACTGGTGCTAGCACTCGTATGTGCGGCCTCAAGGTGTCTTCGTGATGACGAAACAACCCGTTGGGGCATGGCTTGGGTCGAAACCTCAAGGGGAACCACAACCGAACCCTCCACGTGTGCAGAAAACCTAGCTTTGTCTCCTCTCGAACCTACCATCTACATCCAAACTGGAGGAAGAGCCTGAGTAGACTGATGAACCTCACACCGAACCTTGCTAGGTGTCTCCCTAAGAGGCAACACCCCAACACGAGGGACAGAGAATCCCGCATGCAACTCATCTCCTTCTGCCACGACATTAGTTAGAGAAGGGCATCAAACCAACAGAACTCCCGTAGAGCATTGAAACTCGCAAGCCCTTTCTACGAGTGTCATCTAGCCACTTACCCCCTGCGACCCACTTGCTGTCGCACACCGCGACTGGAAAACTTCATGTGCTCCATTAGATGACAAGATATGTGCACCATCTTCCTGACTCCCTCCTCTGGTGTGAGGGAGCTAGACAGGAGCTTCTCTTCGCTTCCACTCTTCACAGTGACAAGAAACACCCCATGAGCTTTCGTTCTCAACTTTAAGCTGGAGGGAAACCATGTCGATGTGAACTAAGATCTTCTCAAGCACCAGAAGGGCGTTTTTCGTCCTGATACAAACCCTCATTATGCTGACATCCTCACCTACCTCTGAGCTTTCATCAATAGCTAGAACGATCCTGAGGAAACTCCCAATAGCCGAGATAACTTCCTTATTCCATAGTTCCAAGGGAATACCTCAAATTAAGAACCATCCATCCTTCGATCCAAAAAGGAAGTATTTTCCCATCTTCTAACAAAGGTGATTGGACCGTTGTTGAAGAGAGACACTACCATGATAAGCTCATCCACCTCCAAAGTTGTCCTCGTAGAAATTCATCTCTTTCGAATTAGGAGCCCTAATCCTGTAGTCTCATTCCTCCAACTTGCAACATATCCTCAACCATGAGTAGACATGAAAAAGGTGAGCTCCATTCTTTGCCACCACCAAATCCCGCAGACATGGCCATGCAAGGTCCACCACTGACGGTCGACATGAACTACCAAACCCGACGACTTCGCAATGGGCATGTTCTCCGTTGGCTCTTCTGGCTCTTTTCGGGGGGCCCTTGCTTTGATGCTTCAGTGTTAAGACTTTCCATCCCTAGCTACGACTTCATTAAAAGAGTAAGCCTGAGTTCCCAGAGTTCCTACACCACCAGCACTGCCCATTGGTTGAAAGTCCCTTTCAAAGAGACCTAAACCTAGTTGAGCCCCTCTTCGAGTCTCCTTTCACTCCGGCTCTATTTTCTTTGCTTTTCGAAAGCCCCTCTTTGTTGACAATACCTAACCCGTTCAGCAAGTTGACAGCTCTCTCCAGTGCGTCTTTCGTTTCCATGCAAACAAAGGCAAAACCTCGAGAGAACCCTGTCCCTCGGTGGTGAGAAATACCAACGTCCATTACCCCGCCCGCGCGGCCAAAGACTCTTGAGAAGTTGATAGGTAACCAACCCTCCGGAAAACCTTCAACATACAGAGTTGGGTATTCTACTAAGAAACCCTCGGCCACCTTTTCTTTTCTAGCTCCTGAACCTTTCTTGCTCTGAATCCTTACCCACTCTCACTCTTCCCCTTCTTCTCCTTCTACCCCTTCCCTTTTTCTATTCCCTAGGAAGAGCATGATGAAGTTCCTTCGCCAACAAGTTCCCTACTCTCCCTCCCATCAGGAAGATGAGAG
Source organism: Liriodendron chinense (assembly GCA_003013855.2). Classification (NCBI taxonomy): domain Eukaryota; kingdom Viridiplantae; phylum Streptophyta; class Magnoliopsida; order Magnoliales; family Magnoliaceae; genus Liriodendron; species Liriodendron chinense. The sequence continues at coordinate 1,655,996 of PVNU02000637.1, read as the reverse complement.
CTCTCATCCGACCAAGCTTGGTACCATAGGCTCGCACCGCCATTCTCAGTTCTCCTACAATGGCATTGTTCCTAGCTCCTCTTGCAATGGAGTCGTCCATACCGTCATGTAAATCCTAACACTTCATGTAGTCCAGGGGCTAAACTGATGGGTACTTTTTCTTTCCTCCATCTCTTATTGTGGATAAGAATCAGATCAAACATCAATATGTTCGTCTGTGTAAATTCCAGGGTGTTGCTTGTATTGCCAATGTATCGATATTGCCAACATTTTCGACTGTGTAAATTCTAGGTGTCGCTTGTATCACTAGTGCATCGGCAATATTTTGATAATGTAGCCAATGTATCAATATCGCCAAAAATCTGTTTGCTAAAAAGATTTCCATTTCAATTTGTTTAAAGGGCACATGGTTGTATGTAGTATTCAATTTGTATATCAATAATATCACGATGTTGTTGTTCTCACAACATAGGCAATATCGAGACCACAATCTTTTGTTTCCTTTCTAGTTATCGACGATTTATCGGCGAAATATCATGTGTTGTTGATATTCTGAAATATCAAATGGATGTTTGGATGGGAGGTTGGATGGATAGATGGGATGGTTGGACTGATTTCTTACAATGACACATACTTTTAAGCCCCCATTAAATGGAAACTACTTGTGTATGCATTCTTTTTGCAATTTTTTTATTCCTAAATATGCAAATGTGCATTTTAGCTTCTCCTAAAGTTTCATTGAAAAATTCCACCGTTTTCCCTGTGTTTCCCAATGTTTTCCCACGTTTCCAGTTATCGGAGATATAGATATTGTTTCTAGCATCTCCTAAAGTTTCATTGAAAAATTCCACCGTTTTCCCCATGTTTCCCAATGTTTTTCCACATTTCCAGTTATCAGAGATATAGATATTGTTTCTGTATCCCCAACCAGCAAAACTTGTAGCAATACCACTACTTCAAACAGTGGTTGAACCAGAGGTTGGAGTAAGCTACACACAAAAATGGTTGGGAATCCAATCCGGGTTTAGATAACATACAAGAGCAAATTGGATGATGTACCAATACTAATAGCGATGCTCTAAGTTAAATAAGGACAAAAAACTAAATAAATAAATACATAGAAAAGAGCGGAGGACAAAAAAAACTTACCTTCATAAGATTTGTTAGGAAACCACGGATAGAAATCACAACCAGCATTCCAATGAATAACAAAGAGATATACTGCATGTAAGGAAGAAATGGAAGAACAAAAGCAAAGTCAACCAGCCATCTTTGATGATGCAAGAAGAAACTACATTGAAAGAACAACCATGCAAAGAATGATAAAGCAGCAGCTATCAGTTTGTTTCCTTCACCCAAACCAACTGCTACCCTGCTATACATCTATAACAGTCATGATGATTTTTTTATATTTGTAGACCGCAACATAATTCCCAATCTTGTAATTGAAAGCCTTAAATTGTATAATTTATTGCTAGTTTTCTAAGAATATGCAAATTAAGAATTTCAGATGGAATCCCAATCAACAAATACCCAGCACATAATCTGGTGAGGCCAAGTTCAAAATTAAAATTGATAGTGCATACTTAAAAGGCCAAATGGACAGAACATCCATTGTAATTGAAAGCTGTAAAGCATAGAATTTATTGCTAGTTTCTGAGAATATGCAAATGTGAATCTTCCAGCAGGTGCCATTCGCTAGATAAGCCTTTATTGGGGTACCATCAGTAGATGTAAACCAAGTTATAGTGAGATGAGAGGACCTTCTGTTGTAAATGTGTTGGATGGGGAAAAAAAAAAGGCATCAAACCTGTGATAACAGTTGAGCGTTTATGCCTATATCAAAATACTGCAAGAAAATGCTGATTGTCATTGTCACCGGATCAACTGAACCAGCCTGTAAAACAAAGAAAAACAAGGACAACTGCATCATTTCCTGATTACTTGAACCAATACAAATAACAAAATTACAACATGCAAAAAACATGAAATGCGCATGCGACCTAACTGGAATGTAAGACTGATATCTTGTAATAGATTTACAGGAGAATAGTTGAACAATTTCGATTTAAGAGGGATCCACGAGGACTTTACAAAAACATACCTCCTTGAAAACCACACTCTGCAAAGACTGCAAAAATCAACGATAACAGTCACATACCTCGCTCAATAGGAAGTAATTGTGTAAAACCAGGTAAAGAAAGAACAGATGGTAAAAGGACACTAGCATAATTTGGTCGGAGAAAGGATTGGAAAGCCAATAAAGAAAAGATGCCAAAGGTTTTATATGGATACCTTAATCATTTTATACACACAGTACACGGAGCAGGCATAGCCCAGCAAATTCTGCAAGTGCCCCCGCCAGGTTCGAGAATATGCTGCAGCTTCCTGAAAATACACACTAAGTTAATATCACAATCTGCAAAAGCATAGGAAAGCACCAGACTCATAACAACATCAGCTAGATTGACTGCAATGGCCAAAGATGGTATCATCATCATATCCTTGTCCCAGGGTCAGCTTTATGAATCATGTTTCACCAATGACCCGGCTGCCTACCAGATATGAGCTCCCAGTAAATGGGCTGCTGACCAGCTGGTGCATCGCACCAGCCAGAGATCTGTACAATTTTGTAGTGGATACTATGAAAATCAGGGAAATGATCGAATGAAGGGGTTAAAATTATAAATTAAAGTATGATTGTGATGGGTAATCTGTTTTTTTTTCTTTTCTTTTCTTTTCTTTTCTTTTCCTTTTTATTTGAAAGGTAAGGATTTTATTGATAAGGGGCCGAACCGGCTAAAGAATTACAAAGCAACCCAAGAATCACTAGGGAGAGAACGATCCCCTCCAACACAAAAATTCAAAACCTAATCCATTATATACACCTTTGCCCACCTAAATACCTCCCCCCACTACCCTACTAAAATTACGAAAACAGTAGTAATTCTATTCCCCACAAAAGGCCCAAAATCGACTAATAAAACCACTCTCCTCCCAACCCTAACCCGCCCCCCCCTGCCAATTAAGGAAAAAACCCTCGATTGATTCCGGCATCACCCAAGACACTACAAAGAGCTCTGAAACCTCGCCCAAAGCTCTCTAAAGAAGGGATAATGAATGAAAAGGTGCTTGACAAACTCCTCGCTCCGTAAGCATAGAAGACAAAATACCAATGGCTATCAGCTTCCTCCTGCAAAGGTTATCAACCGTGTGCACTTTCTTCCTTCCAACCCACCAAGCCAGCACAACAACCCTTAGGTAGGGCCTGTTTGACTTTCCGTGATACATGTGAATCCCTGGTAAATGAGTAATTATTACTTTTTCACCTGGTTTGAAAATGGGTGAGTTAATTCCACCTTGAAAATTGGTCCAAAAGTGTTGACTTAAATCTATGGGCCCCATCGTAATGTATATGATGATATATATGTGCCGTCCATCTATTTTATCAGAACATTTTGGGGCATGAGCCAAAAAATGAGGCAGATCCAACGCTCAAATGGCCCACACGAAAGAAAACAGTGGCCTCAATTCATTCACAGTTGAAAATTGTTTCCTTCACTAGGCCCACGTTGAGGTTTATTCATCATCTAACCGGTTCATAGGGTCACACGGACATGGATAAGTGGAAAACACAAATATTAGCTTGATCCAAAACTTCTAGGAGCCCCAAGAAGTTTTTAACGGTAGGCGTTCGATTCCCACTGTTTCCTGTGGTGTGGTCCACTTGAGCTTTGGATCTGCCTCATTTTTGGGCTCGTGCCCTAAATTCAGCTGGCATAACGAATGGGCGGTGTGGATAAGCCACATAGATCACGGTGGGCCCCACATTTATTTCGCAAATTTCTCGATTTTAGTGTTAAAAAAGTAAGCCGTCACTGTCTGCATTGAAAAAGATGGAGTCATTACCTGGGTAAATAATAATTACCCATTTACAAGGTAATTACAGTTGAGCCAAAAAAATCAAACCGACCCTTGGTGATGGACAATCAAAATGAAAATCAAGACAATGATAAATTTAGAAGCTTATTCATGTTTCATGCTTCTTTTCACATTTTATTATCTTTAAATTTGTGGAAAGGAGGCTTATCCATCACTGCCACAAGAAGCATGTCTAAATGCCTTAAGGATGTGTTTTACTTTTAAAACATGATGTGCAATATAGCAGTGGCATGACAAAGAATGAGACTAAACAGCTTTCACTGAACAAAAACACACCCAAGCAAGAAAAATAGCTTGATGATGCATTTAAACGACCGAATATTTCTAAAAGACATTGAAGAACTACTTTGATAGCATGTCTATGTTGGCATGTAAGTGGTTTTTACTAGCATGCAAGTGGCGTTCAGTAAACATAAATTATTAGGCTCCTTCCTATCCTGTGAGCCCAACCACTTAAGCTACTCAAGCATGACCTACCATGCTTGAATATGAGTTGTACTAGAAAGGTATTTCCTGGCAACTACCCATCCATGACCCTACTTTGCTTGCTATTTGGGATGTGCATCAAAATAGTTGAGCAGGGGGTTAGCACTCAATGAGATGGTATGGGCATGCGAGTGTTATCAATGGGCAGCTGATCATAAAACTTTTGCCAATATACCTTTCAAAAGTTAATCTGAAATTGCTGGGAGAAGGCTTAGATGATGACAACAATTGAAGAACCACTTTATCTCACTAGAAAATATAAATATAAGAATCCTGAACTTGATCAACTATGCGCAGATAAGGCAAATACAATCAAACCAAAGAAGCATAATGAAAACCCAAAAAAAAGATGAATAGATGGTATGCTGACTAGCTCCAATAGTGGGGGAAAGTGACAAGCATTCTTCCGCAGAAAATCCAGAAAAACAGACCTTCGCTTGGCGAAGCTCATAAATCTCCAGGAATAGCTGCTTCGAGAGCTCTTCTAATGTTTGTACTTCAGTTTCCATGGTTTTAATATCTATCGAATATCATGGAAAGCAAGAATCAGAGAAGGAAATAACTCATGATCAGAAAATAGTGAAAAGCTTCCAGCTGCAAATAGCAAACAACTGCATATACTTGCAAATTGCACAAAAGAAGTTAAACATCTTTGATCTTTTATAATGAATTAGCTACCATAAATCAGAGCATACATGCACACTCAGACATGAGTTCAGACACCACCAAGGAACAAAAGAATACATGGACGTGGTCATCCCCACAATCACCAAAATTTACCAGCTTAGGAAAAGTCATGAAAGTAAATTTCGATAAAAAGGTCACTAAGTCCTGAAAACCCGCCCCATCAACTTAACAATGTATCCTTGATTTGGGGCATGAATTATATAAAAAGAGGAGAAAACAAAAGAATGAGGTTTACAAAAGAAAGAGGTTTACTTTGTTTCTTTCTCATTTAGAAGCTTGCGGCTCAGCCTGATAATGACCTAGAGGCAAAGTGTAAACCTCATATGAACCCATGATACCCAAGTCCTTCAAATCCTTCCAATACCTACCCTTGTTGGACATGACACGACATGGGTATGGGGATCCATCTCCTACATAGCTCAGCAATACTTTCAAAATATATGTATGCTGAGACACTAAGAAATATTTTATATTAAAATGATTGAATTTCATAAAACATCTAAAATTAACTAAATTTTAAGTGTTTTTGTAATAAACTTACTAGCATATTAAGTAAACAGCCAGGTCCCCTTACCCTGAGATTTGGGGGTTGAGTGGGTCCAAAGACATGGAACTGTACCGCCATCCATGGACCCAGGTAACATGGTAAACACCATGGTGGCACCTCAGGTCCTCAACAAACTAGGCCAAGTTGAAGTGCCAGGCTTCAATCTCCTAATGAGGCAAGCCTTGTACAGAAACTCCAAACACTTGTCCTGTAATGTGGAGGCATAGTGATCAAAATGGAATCGCTGCAACCATTAAATTTAGACTCATTCACGTCTTCTATGTGGATGTAGAAAACAGTAGGACCTGGAAAACTCAAGCCTACATTTATACTAGTGATGCTAGAATAATTGTAATGGAAATGTAAAATCACACCTCTGGAGCCAATATTATCTCCCGGTCATTAAGATGATAATTCAAAACAAATACACGTCACTTTGCCCAGAGTCTAGGTCCATAGGTCAGGTATCATGTGGAGGATGGGACTACAACATCAGTTTCCTAGGACTCATTCATGGCATGCAATGTGCTCAGGACCATAAAGAGCAACAACGCTCTGGCTTACCTAACAGATGGTAGCAATTGATATTGTTTGAAAGCAAACCCAGATAAATATCCCAAAAACATATTCATCTCTGCACATCAGATGCGCAACCATACCATGCGTCTTTTTGTATTCACGGTATCGCTTAACAAATGAACGTTCCAATGTGAGTTGTACAGTCAACACAAGTATAACGTGCCAGTGACGAAAATAAGAAAGACTATTATTTAAGGCCAAAAGATAAAAAAACTTGTGAAAGTTAGTTGAGGTTCTTTAAGATAAGCAAAATAGGTATCATTTATAACTAGCATTAAAAACAAAAACAAAAACAAAAACAAAAACTTACCCTGCTCCTTTTGATCATCCTGCACAGAACGTACCACTGTTCCAACTATACGCTTGAAGAAGGATCTACCCTTCAGCTTCTGCAACAAGAAATTCTAATAAGCTAAAGGGAAGCATGGCAGAAGCAAGTGTCTCAGAACTTAACGTTGATCATTTCTAATTTCACAGTGATTAGTCGAGAGTTTTCATTTTCAGGCCCCTAAAATAATTGATACAGAGATTTCTTTTTTTTTTTTTAACGATAATTGACACAAAGATATATAATATATTTTAAGAGGATGTACCATCAAGAACTACGAGCGTTCTCCAGAAGATTATTGGATTAATATCAGTCATGCAGGCATTACTTACAAACTCTACTGGATGAATCATCCAAGAGAAAGAAAAAAAACTATAAGGAATATATTTTATGCTTTTGACAAACTATTAAGTGGGAATATCAAGAATCAAATGCATTCATGTTGCCCTTTTTTTTTCTTTTCTTCTTCTTCTTCTTCTTCTTTTTTTTTTTTTTTTTTTTTTGAAGAAAGGCAGCCTCAGTCAAGGAATTCTACAGAGATAAATGGCCAAGGGAACACGCAACGCATGGCTCCAAAACTTGAAGGTTTAACCAAATATAAAGCAGATGGATTAGGGGTTTTTTAACTCTTATAAAGTATTTGTATCATTTTAAAGCATTGGTTTTTTAAATAGACTCTACAGAGATCAAATCCCCCCAAAATATATTACTCAGACCAAATTCCCCATCATCTTAATTTTCATTCCAGAAAACCCATACCTGTTGCAAAACCATCAAGAAGCAAACCCCTACTGTAAACTGATGCAAAATTTAGATATAATTCTCCAAATTTGTGCTTCTCAAAGATTAAGAGGGAAACCAAACAAGCTTTCTGATATATTCATCTCATGCCTTAGTCTTTGCTTAATCGCTCTCTCCCAAAGTCTCATAGTATGGCTCATCAGTTTACTCCCACAATAGTTAGGGCAGCTATGTATGTCTCTTTTATTCTTCCAAGTTGATACCACAGTACATTTCCTTCATTCGTCTAGCATTTTATACAATCTTACAATCGTGTTGAGCAACTTTGTCAACAAAAATAACACAGTATCTCCCATACGCTTCTAAACCTTTATTGCATACCATCCGGTCCAAGGGCCTTCCCTTTTCACCTTTGTCAAAGCTTCTTTCACTTCGGATATCCCAGTCCTACGAAAGTATGTATGGTCTCTGAAGTCATTTGAGTTTATGGTTTCTTCTATTCCTATGCTCTCAGAGTGTTTGTCATTTAATAAGTTCTGAAAATACCTTCTCTACCTTTCATTGCTCTCATTGTCCCTTGCTAGTACCCTGGTTATTGCTCTTAATGTCCCTACACTTCCTCTCTCTCATTTTCCAAGTTTGAAAACAGCTTTTCACCTTGTCTGTCCCAATCTATTGTAAAGGTCACATTATTTAGTCCCTTGCTAGGCTTTGAAGCATGAACATTTCTCGTGAATAGCTTTTTGTACATCATCATTCCACCACCAAGTTTCCTGATATGATTTGACTTTTGCCTCCAAATATTCATAAAACATCCCTTGCCACTTTCCTAATGCACTCACCATCTCCATCCATAAAACATTTATGCTTTCCTCAATATTCCACTTTCCTTCATTTGTAAATAACATTGTTTTTCTCACCTTTAAAATTCCACAACTTAGTTTTTGGACACCTATTAAGTTCACTCTTTTTCTTGTATCTCTTAATATATAAACATCCAAAACCATTAACCTATGTTGCACCATCAAACTCTCTCCTAGTATGACCTTCCAATCCTTACAAATTGATCGTTTTGTTTTCCTAAATAGAAAGAAATCGATTGGCTTGTATTATTGTATTTCTCTTCTTAACCATATATTTTGTAAGACAAATCGAAAGGTTAGGGTTGTCCTATCGCAGAAATTTTTTGTAATGGTCCATCCAGGGTGAAACTCAAGAGACCAATGGTGTGGAATACAGAAGCCAAGAAGCATGGACCCCAGTTCTAGACTGAAAACTAAGCACATAATGCAAAGCCTCAGGTTGAGTACAATTCCTCTTCCTCTGGACTCCCATCAAGATAATTGTGAAGTACATTCGAGAGAGGTGCACTTTTTTGGCACTTGGCAGTGAGCACCCACATGTACCAACATGGCACACGTGAAAGAAAGAATCTGCTCATCAGATGGACACCACAATATAGATGGTTTATATCAAAAATTAGGTTAACTGGTATTATGGGACATGTTGAATGAGATTGTTGGTTTGTTTCTTCTAATCGTCCAATTCTTTTATACCCATGTGGCCCACCTAACGATCAAACTGGCCCGATTTTTCGGTAAGGCATCTAAAAAGTTGAGCACACCTGATGAAAAGCTTGGATTTTGCATATGTGCCAACTGCCATATGGTACATGTGAGTGGCAAGCGCCAGAAAAGTGTGCACGTTGTACTTTGCAATGGGATGGAGAGAGGTCTTTGCAGTAGATAGCTGAACATGTCACCAGTGTGCTATATATGGCCATTCATCAGTTTTGGCCCATCGTGAAAATGCTGACACAAAAATCAGACAATTCCACTCATCAAGTAAGCTACACATGTATGTTGAATGATTGTTGGTCATTTTCTTTTCTATCCACCCATCTCTTTTGTGCATGTGTCGCCCAGCTTACGAGTGTACCATCCCGGATTTTGGGCCAGGTGAACTTCAAAGGTGTCACCACCAAATGAGTGGCAATGATCTTACACAATGGATGGTGCAAATTGCCATTTCAATCTCGAACGCGTGTTAGGCTGAACAGCAAGAGCTGAGGTTTCTTTTCCTTTTATTTAAAACTGTAGGAAATGGTAATTTTGGAAATGATAATTGAAATCTAAGGGGACTGCATTAAGGTGTTCATTTTGACAAATTATCAAAAGCAGGGGGTTTTGCAGTATGAAAACATAATGAGGGTGTATTTGGTTCCTATGTTCTATTTGTTGTGGGGGGGTAATGGTCCCCTGTAGATATTTGCATCATTTTCAACTTTATATGGACATTTGTATCATTTTAATGCAGGAAGCAATTAGATGTGTTAGTACCTCCTCTGAACCTTGAATGCGCTCTATCTCCATCTGCGAAAGTATGATTTTCTTTTTCTTTGTGATACAAGTCTCTATCGATTGCATCAATTGTCTTTCCAAGGCTTTGATGTCTGTTTCCTCAATCTCCCTACCACATTCAAAGAGATATGCTTCAAATTGGTACATCAAGAAAATAAAACAATTAGCAAATCTACTCCATCAATATGTTATCCATATTAATTAAGAAGATCAGTTTGCAATTCCAATTATTCATCGTGTGCTTACTTATAAGTATCACAATGATACTAGTAGACAAACTTCTGTAATCACAAAAATTAATCAAGATAATTCCCTGGAAGCAATTAATGAGAAGTTTAACCACCCTGACCCCAGCCACCATGTTAGTGGAATATAAGGTTGTCCTTGTGACTTTGGGATTCACGTAGCCAACCCCAACTAGTTGGGATGAGGCTACGAATAATGATCATTGTGACTTCAGGAAATCTCATGTGCGAAGATATAAGAATGAGATTCATTTAAACCATAAAAGGCATTCTCCCCTATCACAGCCACAATTTTTGTAATTGGTGATTTTACTAATACCAGATAAACATAACAAGAAGAGCAAAGCCCAATGCAAGTGACCCTCTCATCACTTATAAAATCAGGCTAGCCATAACCAAACAGGAAATAGGGAAAAAAAGAAGAAGAAGAAGAAAGAAAGAAAGTGCCCAGGATCACATAATTATCACAACCATCTACAAACACTCCCAATTTCCCCAAAGATTTTCCTTGGAGCACCCTCGGAAGTGCCCAATTGATATTCCTATGGAAGATCCTTCTTTTGTTGCTTCAACCAACTATATGCTATTATAAAAAATTCTGGCATTTCTCTCCTTCCACAACTGCAATAAAATCCCATCGAAGCACATCTCCCATAGTGATTCTTTACAGCCATTGACAGGACAAGCTAACTATTCCACCACCATATTTACAATTAAGTGGTCAACCGATTCCTTATCATTCTTACACTGATACACATGTTAGGGAAGGCCATCTTTCACTTGTTTCACTTATCTAGCATAAGGATCTTGTCAGCCGTAGCAACCCAAGTGAACCTTCCTGTGTTGTCAACATCAAGAAGAAAGATTTAACCAAAAATTTGCCATTGTATGACATTCTCCAAACTTTCCCTTCTTCCGAAATGTCAACATGTGCCTCATTCAGTTTGCTAAGGAGGTTGGCAAAAAGCCTCAATTCCAGATCAGATAAATTTCTCATCGTCTTTATGTTCCAAACGGACCAAACCACAAATCCCCCCACCAACTCATAATGATCCTTAATCCTCCTTGTCTATGGCTACGTTGAATAGAGCCCAATAAGAGAACTCTAGAGATACATCATATAACCAGACATCCCTCCAGAAATTAATTCTGCTGCCTTTCCCAACCAACAATCAAATGCCCTTCCCAAATTCCTTCCCAACAATATTCAACATGACCATCTTATTGTTTGCCCACCTTGCTGATTTCCTTCCACACAAAGGAGCCCATTGCACTATTGCCAGTGTTTGGAGTCCATCCCCCTTCCAGCGTGCCATGTTTTGCGAATAATGCAGTCCTACATAACACCTCCGACCCTTCCCCAAACATCCACCACTTGTTCAGTAGCAGTGAAGTGCCCAATTTATTTCCCTCATATTGCCAATGACCCTCCTCCCTCACAAACTTCTGAACCTCGTTTCAATTAACAGCATGAAACTTATTTCCTTCACACACAAATTTTCTTTGAATCCTAACAATTTCCTTCCACAGCAAAAAGCCCCTTGTACTAGAAAACCACCCCCCTTGGGCATGCCATATTTTTCAAATAATTCGTTGCCCCATAATGCCTCTAGCTCTTCCCCAAACATCGACCACTATTTGCTCAGTAGTGCCTCAATTTCTTTCCCTCACATTGCCAATCCCAAGACCATCCTCCCTTGCAGACTTTCCTTCCCACAGAAAATTTCTTCAAATCCTCACGATTTTGAGAGTCAATGATGCAGGACAAATGGTCTAACTAGAATGATGCGTTGAAATTGAATTGCAAATAAAGAGAACAATTCTAAATATAAAATAGAGCAATTCCAACCGATGATGTTAAAATCGTACAATTCAAATCGTATCACAGGGCCATACGATTCAAATCGTAGGGCAAAATCGCAATTTTAAGTAAATCATACGATTCCAGTCTGAATCGTACGATTGAAATCATGAATCGTACGATTCGACAACCGATGTTAAAAATGGGGGAAAAAATTGATTTTTTTTGTTTTTTTCATTTTTTTCCCAATTTTTTTTAGGGCTTTACTTACGAAAAGCTATTTAGGGTCCACTTTCATTAGAATATACATTCTTTTACATCTTTTGAAAGAGATTGGAGAGATTCGGAGATTGTGGGGCCAAGAAATCTTGGAGAAAGAAGCTCTCATATCTTTTTGATCGTCCAACGGAATCAAACACCGCTTGTTTCGTTGGTCTTCTACATTAAAATAGGTATGAAATCATATAAATTACTTCTTTAATCTTTCGTTTTTATTTTCTTCAAACTGTGCAATTTTACAATTGTGATTTTGCTCGGTTTTACGCTTGCGCTCACTTGGTTCGACGTCACCCCCCCTTGGACCCCCCCGGCTCCGAATAGTGGGGGGAGACCCCCCACACCCCCCGCCCCTTTTGTAGGGGTTGCACTTAGAGGTCTAAGGAAATATGATACAAGACACAATCACACACCACCCACATTAGAATATCTCATATTTTCCTTGTTTAATCTTTTCTTTTTCCTTTCTTTAATTTTTTAAATAAAACATCATTTGGTTCATGTCTTCTAAGGACTCTTAATGATTTTTACCATTTTCATGTTTGACTTGTTTCTTATAGTTATAGGTAGGTTTGGGTGTTGAGTGTTGGAGATGGGAAAGAAGTCGAAGTTGAAGGATAATCACCCTACATGGGAGTATTGTTCGAAGGTGGATGAGAACAATAATCTCCATCTTAAATATAATTTTTGTGGGAAGAGTTATTGGGGAGGTGTGTTTCGAATGAAACATCACTTTGCTCGAACCAAGAAGAATGTTGCCTTGAGTAGTCAAGTGGGTGATGAGGTCGCCTGAAAAATTCAAAAGGTTGTTGGAGGGTAATATCAATGAGAAGAAGCAACAAGAAGAGCAGGCATACGATGTTGAGAGAGTTCCCATTATTGAAGATATGGAAGAAATTGGAGGAAAACGAAAAAGGACAATGGATGATTTTGTAGGAAGAAAGGGTGGGCCGAAAGAAAAGCAACAGGCTACTCTTAACAAAATTTGGAAGAAGGGAGATCGAGATAATGTATGTCTTTCGATTTCTAGATTCTTATATGCAAATGCTTTACCATTTAATCTTGTAAAGAGTCCATTTTTTGCACCTATGATGGAAGTTGTTGCTTCATTTGGGTTGGGGTTGAAGCTACCATCATATTATGAAGTGAGGAATAAATTTTTGAAAATGGAAGTTGACTCTATAGAAAAATCAATCGGGGTTTATAAGAAGGAATAAGCAAAGACCGGATGCACCGTGATATCAGATGGGTGGACCAATGGCGTGAATCGGTCTATTACCAATTTTTTGGTAAATAGTCCAAGTGGTATAGTTTTTTAAAGATCAATAGATACATCCGATATTTCAAAAAATGCAGACAATTTGTTACATTTACTTGAATCTATTATAGATGAGGTAGGAGAAGAGAACGTGGTTCAAGTTGTTACAGATAGTGCATCCGCTTATGTCAAAGCGGGTCAAATGTTGATGGAAAAGAGAAGGACATTGTTTTGGTCTCCATGTGCGGCCCACTGCATAGATCTTATGCTTGCAGACATTGGAAAACTACAAGTTCATTCTGAAACCGTGGCAAAGGCAAGGGCTATAACGGTCTACATCTATAAGCATTGTTGGGTCTTGAGCCTAATGAGGAAGCACACAAATGGAGAGTTGACAAGACCGGCGGTAACACGATTTGCGACGTGTTACTTAACTTTAAAAGGCATCGATGAAAATAGAATTGGCTTGAGGTCGATGTTTACCTCAAAAGATTGGGAAGGTAGTAGCTTCTCGAAGACCACAAAAGGGAAGCATGTTCAAGACATTGTATTGGCCGATGTTGACTTTTGGCCATCTATCAAGTTTTGCTTGAAAACTACTCTCCCATTGGTTAAAGTTTTACAGCTAGTTGATTCAGATGAGAGGCCAGCTATGGGGTATATTTATGAAGCAATGGATCGGGCAAAAGAATCGATAGCAAAGAACTTGGGAGAGGTGAAAAAGAGGTATTCAACTATATGAGACATTATAGACCAACGGTGGAATCTTCAGCTACATAGGCCCTTACATACGGCGGCTTACTTTCTAAATCCTAGATTTCAATATGATGATAGTTTCCATCCGGATTTAGAAATCAAAACAGGACTATATGATTGTATTGAAACAATGATCCCGGATTCAAGGCAACGTGTGATCATTGATGAACAAATGGACAAGTTCAAAAAGGCCTGTGGTTGTTTGGACGAGAGACTGCAAAATTAACAAGAAAGACGAAACAACCAGGTAATTTTTCAATTGTTTTGCTTGTCTTTAAGTAAAGTTACTAAAGTAACTTAGTAGTTATTTAGATTATTTAGTTTATTTATATATTTATCTATGATTGATTCGTAGGTTTGTGGTGGGAGACTTACGGAGATGAGTGTCCTGAATTGCAAAAGTTTGCGATTCGTATTTTGAGTTTGACATGTAGTGCTACTGGTTGTGAGCGCAACTGGAGCACTTTTGAGCAGGTGAGAAATTATTGAATTCATTACTTATCTTATGAATTCACATGTAGTACCTTTGGTTCTTATGAAATTCCACGTTTTACAGATACATTCGAAAAAAAGAAATAGACTCGAGCAGCAGAGATTGAACGCTCTGGTTTTTTGTGAAGTACAATCTCCAGCTTGAAGTCCGACATGCAACGAGAGAGAAAGACCAAGGGCTTGATCCTATCTGCTTATCGGATATGGAATCCGATGATGAGTGGATCACTGAGAAGGAGGATCCTGCCCTTCCTATCGATAACACATGGATGGACATGGGTGAATGCTTTGTTGAGGGATTGGAGGATGTGCCAGGTGTAGGCGGGTCTACCTCACGACCGGATAAGCTGACTTGGTTATATTGCTAATCTAATAGTTTATTTTCATTGCTAAATTGCTAATTGCTAAACTAATAAGCAATGAGCATAATGCACTATTCGTAAACTATTTTGTAGGTTCTAGAAAACTTGCAATAAGAAGTAAAGCGAAGGGGAAAGCGAAAGTGGTAGAAGAGGAGGAAGCAGAGTTTATTTCAACGTCAAATTCTGAAGATGAAGATAATGTTACTGATGTTGATGCCATTGATGATGAGGATGATGATGATGGTGGTGCCGCGGTCGACGAAGATTAGATTTGTTTAGACTTTTTGTTTTCTTAATACAAACAAGTGATGAAGTGAATATATAATTATACATGTATATGGAGAAAGGGAAAGGTTATTTTTTTAAATCATAACAAAAAAACTTACATGTACATGGGATGGGATATATGAAAAGGGTTTTTTTCTTTTAACTTAATTATGACATGATACAACATAATAATACATTTATACAAGGATACAGACATACAATTAATGACAAGAATCATGTTGTGGTTAAATTGTTTTTTTTTTAGCATATTCATGAGAAAATGGATCAGTAATATGTTTTTTTTTTATTTTTTTGATTTATTTACAATTTTTTTGTATTTTGTTATGATATGTTTATGAAAATTTGAAAAAATCTTACTATTTACGATACAATACGATTTAGACCCGATTACGATTCACGATACGATTCACGATTTGACAACATTGATTCCAACACAAACCAAAGAACCAAAGTAATTAATTATGCTCTAATTCAGTGTACCACACTACAATCCCGCAATTAAAATCTCAAGAATATCAATCAAAATGGCCCAAAGGAAGGTAGAACTTCCCTCTAGTATAGGTTTGATCTCAATTCAAGTGATTTTACTTGCACAATTTTAGGGTTCCAACAATATTAGGATTAGGGTTGGGCTTGGGGAAATTGGGGATTTTAAGGTTTTGGGATTTAGGGGGGAAAGGGGAAGAAACAAAAAAAAAGAAAAAAGAGAAAATCCAAAGGGATTATTGTTCACAGGCACAGCACTATTCATGGCACTGTTCACAGTGTTGGGTTGGGTTTGGCTTGATGATGGTGGTGAGGTCCTAGGGTTTTGATGGTTTGAGAAATTGGAAAACAAAAGAAAAGAAATGGAAAAAAAAAAAGATGTGGAGATAAGAGAGATATTTATCTGGAATCACACCAAAAGATTGTGGCTTCACACCACTTGGACTCACACCAAAGTTCTCCAATCACAAGACAAGGATTGCTCAAAAGAAGAAAAGAAGATTTTTATTCCACATGTCATTCTCCCCTAAGAGCCACACGTCCACCCTTATATAGGGAATTATTGGACTTTTTACCAAAACAACCTTGCTACTGTAAAATAAGTCTAAAATAACCCTAATGCTAGATAATGTTTGAAATAACCCTAAAGCTAAATAAAACACAAAACAATGAAATAACTATAAAAGTAACATGAAAAAAAAAAATCCAAGTTGTCCATATTATCTCTAGTGTCCATGATGTCTCTAATGTCCTCAATCCAACGATCCTCGAACAAGATCCAACGATCCGATGGGTGTATCAATGAGAGCCAACGGTCTAAATGCGCCCATAAGCTCCTCGAATGCAGCCCACATGCATCTTCCCAATGTAGGGTCTTCCTAGATGCATGGTATGCATTTAGGTCTTCTATGCGGCTACAGATTTGAATCGGGCCCCATGTAAGTGTCGTCCAGCCATAGTGATGGGGCTAACAGGGTCATGGCTCTCCTCTTGTACACTCGATATGGTGCCCGGATGTCCTCATCAACTCTCCCCGAGTGAGAAGAATTCGTCTCTGGCGAAATAAAGCTACGATATCTCTCAAGGAGATCCGAGTCTATCCTTTGAAGCTCTGTCTCAGTGATCCACGTGATATCTGACTCAGGCATGTTCTTCCACTTGACAAGATATTTCTAAAAACCTCCCTGCCTGGTTGAAACCACCTCTGAATCTAGAATATCCTCTATCTCTTTCCTCTGAGTAGGTATAACTGGTATGGGACGGTAAGGCTCAAAAGATGGGTCTGGCAATGGTCGCGGGTCATGGGATGGATCGGGTGCACCAAAATCATGATCAATGTGAGGGTCGGAAGACGGGTCATCAAATGAAATTGTTGGACCTTTGAAAGCGTAAAAATTTTCTATATTGAACATTGAATTAATTCTCATAGTAGCTAGAAGATCTACAACATACACATTTGATCCAATTCGCCTCAATATTCTGTAAGGCCCAGCATTGCGTGCTTGTAGTTTTCTAATGGCTCCATATGGTGGAAACCGCATCTGATCCGAACCATCACAGTCTCCTACTTCAAACTCTTTCAACCTGTGGTGAGAATCAAGAAGTATCTTATATTTTTCATTGTTCACATTAATCCACTTTCTAATTTCAACATGCAAATCATAGATAAGTCGTGCAAGTAACTCTGCTGACTCTGAAGGTCCATTGGAGACTGACACATGAATGAAATTATAGGACGCTCTGGTGAAGCAATGAACTCAAAATAAACAACTCTATTAGCTAGAACTTGAGAGATTATAACGAAAGAACACTTCTTGCGGGTGACACATAATTTCTCATTCTTTAGTATCCCACAGACCTGCTCTAATTGATAGAGGTATTGCTCATTGTAAGTATTATAAACAAGGATAATGTTCAAGTATCCCAATACTTGAGAACACTCACTTTTGATGTCAAGTCTCAAGAAGATTTTGGCATTGGCCATTATATTCAACATGTCATCAAGATGCGGGATATGGGCTCTGACCATCACATCCACCATGATGTGAATATGCCACAAAGTGAACCGACACTTGACTGAGACTTTGTGGACAGCCAAAATGTGCCCACACGTGCGCCACGCACCATCGTTCTTGGAAGTGAAAAGGGCGTGCACGACACACGGAATAAAACTCAAACTCAAACTCTCCTGAGTGAACTCTTCCCCAAGAAGCTTATCAAATTGCCTCTGCATTTCCACATGCTCCGCGGGGTTCACTCAATAAAGGGGAAAGCTCGACCCAGGAACAAGATCGATTGCATGTTGAATGTCCCGCTTGGGTGGATGTTCATCCGGTAAGTCATTTGGTAAGATATCATAAGTCCTTCCAAGTCCACAATCACTTTGGACAACAACTCTACAATAGCCTCAAGAATAACATCACTAGTCATGTGGGTGTCCACCATTGAATCCACACTAGTCTCTTTTTTAAACTCGTTCATGTTTATTATGGTAAGAGACTTAGATTGGGACTCCACATCATTCAGGTCAACACATGACAATTGGAAGTGGTGCGGCCTCAATTTCTTCGACCTCTTCATCACTAGCACCCATTCCTTCATACCCAACAATTGTTAGTGATGCCACAATTTCTTCTTCGCCATCACTATCAATTTCGGGCACACTCCCCTTCCAACTTGCCATTCACCAAGACATTGTCTCGCTCCTAGAGAAATATAATTGGAGTTAAATACCCTTCAAGTTGCTCAGAAGCCTAGATTCCCTTAGTGATTGATTAGACCACTTTACAAGAAGGTGGCCATATGAGTTCTCTTTTTGGACAGGAAGGCGGGACCAACTCTTTCCTAAGCAAAGCGCCTCTTACGGTAAGAGACAGGAAGATACTTTTCTTTCAAACGCTCTTTCACCTCGTCCCACTGTGAGATTAGAGCTCCACCTCTATGCTCAATTCTTCACTCCAAATCTATCCAAAATGACATGGCTTGGCCCACCAACTTCAACTTGGCGAACCACACTCAACGACTGTCCGGCATATCATACTAGTCAATAAATATTCCAAGTCTTCAAGCCAATCAAGAAATGTCTGTGGGTCCATGTGACTACTAAAATATGCCAAATCATCGGAGCCCTACTTTCTGTTGGGTTTCGAGGGCCACAAGACAACACCTAACGGCCCTAAGTATCTTGAGCGCCTATACTCGATTCATTATGGGGAGACTCAACAACTAAACTCTAGGTGCAATGATAATGAAAATAGAGATACGGCTAACCTAGACGTAACAATATAAATTCTAGACTCTATATGCAATAGATGTGCTAACCCTAGACACAACAAGATGAAAAACCTAAACTCTACATGCAAGATGAAAATCCTAGACTCTAAATTTACTATGTTATGACACTGTCTACCCTAGACACCGCAATGCAAGATGATGAATGAGACCACCTAGGATCTGAATATGCAAATCTAAACCTATATGCAAAACCTAAATGCAAATTCAGCTAGATGCACCAAAACCCATAATATGTTTGATGAAATCTCAAAGCCACTTGCACCAAACTTGTTTTCAGGTTGCAGAAAAATCTTTCATATTGCAGAAAATCTGCTCCAGAAAATCTGACTGCAGATATTTCTGAGCACTTAAAAAACTGCCGCAGAAAATCTGATTGCTGAAAATCAGATTGTGTAAACAAGTATGCGCAATAGAGAATCAAGTTGTGCAGAGATTTCAACATAAATGAGATTTCGTAACATAAGAATTTCATCGAACATATAGTATGCATGAACTAGACTTTATGCAAATCCTATAATAAACCGTGCTTTGATACCAAAATCGATGTAGGACAAATGGTCTAACAAGAATGATGCATTGAAATTAAATTGCGGATAAAGAGAACAATTCTAAATATAAAATAAAGCAATTCCAACACAAACCAAAGAACCAAGGTAATCAATTATGCTCTAATTCAGTAGACCACACTACAATCCCGCAATTAGAATCTCAAGAATATCAATCGGAATGGCCCAAAGGAAGGTAGAACTTCCCTCTTGTATAGGTTAGACCTCAATTCAAGTGATTTTACTTGCGCAATTTTAGGGTTCCAACAATAGGGTTAGGGTTAGGGTTAGGTTTGGGGAAATTGGGGATTTTAAGGGTTTTGGGATTTAGGGTTTTGAGGGGGGAAAAGGGGAAGAAACAAAAAGAAGAAAAGAGAGAATCCAAAGGGATTACTGTTCACAGTGCTGGGTTGGGGGTTTTGGGTTGATGGTGGTGGTGAGGTGCTAGGGTTTTGAAGGGGATTGGGGGTTTTGATGGTTTGAGAAATTGGAAAAGAAAAGAAGAAGAGAGATATTTTATTTCGAATCAAACTAGAAGATTGTGGCTTCACACCACTTGGATTCACACCAAAGTTCTCCAATCACAAGACAAGGGTTGCTCAAAAGAAGCAAAGAAGATTTTTATTCCACATGTCATTCTCCCCTAAGAGTCACACGCCCACCCTTATATAGGGAATTATTGGACTTTTTACCAAAACAGCCCTGCTGCTGTAAAATATGTCTAAAATAATGTCCGAAATAACCCTAAAGCTAAATAAAACACAAAACAATGAAATAACTATAGAAGTAATATGAAAAAAAATCCAAGTTGTCCATAATATCTCTAGTGTCCATGATGTCTCTAATGTCCTTGATCCAACGATCCATGATGATCCAACGGTCCTCGGACAAGATCCAACGGTCCGACGGGTGTATCCATGAGAGCCAACAGTCTAGATGTGCCCATAAGCTCCTCGTATGAAGCCCACATGCATCTTCCCAATGTGGGGTCACAATGCATCTAGGGTCTTCTACGCGGCTACGCATTTGAACTGGGCCCCATGTAAGTGTCGTCTAGCCATAGTGATGGGGCTGACAAGGCCGTGGCTCTCCTCCTCGTGTACACTCGATATGGTGCTTGGATGTTCTCATCAGTCACAACAGCAAGTAGGGGTGTAGATGGTCGAAAAAGGGTCGGATAAAGGTACAGATTCAGATATTACCCAAAGAAGTCGGATACAGATATTATCCAAAAAGTCACATAAGTTAGACAACAGGGTGATCAGATATCCAACTATTTTTTTTTTAAGGTTATCAGATATCCAGCTAATATTTAATTAAAACTAAAAAATAAGTTAAATGGCTAATAAAATTAAGAAAAATACCTAAAAATAGAATAAACAATTTTCACGATAGATAAATACCAACTTGTAAAAAATAGCAATTTCCATAACATAATTAGCTAATATCAAGTTACAAATCCTAAACATTTAAGCAAAAGATTACCAATTTTGACAAAAGATAAAGTGAATTAACATTCAAAATCGTACGATTTACGATATGGATCATACGATTCATATCGTAGCATATGGGTGTACAATTTGAATCGTACACCCAAATTTTAAATCTTAAATAATCATACGAATCGTACAAATCGTAAGAAAATCGTAGACTGTGTAAATGGGCCCAAAAAACTTTAAAAATCAAAATTTTATTATTTTTTATTCAATTTTTTATCTTTTTCTTTGTACCCTTTTGCTCATAAAATATGAAAAAGGCTCTCCCCTATTAAAAATATCCTCATTTTTTTCTTTTGAGAGAGAGAGAGGAGATTTGGGGATTTTGATATTCAAAAATCCAAAACAAAAAAATCAGTTATCTTTTTATTCACAATGGAATCGAATGCCATTTTTTCTAATTACACAAGAAAGGTACATAAGAACAAAATTTTTAATAACTTTTATATGTCTTTTTAAGGTAAATTTTTCGAAAAGCAACAAAAGAAAAGAAAGGAAAAAAGACAAGAATCCTTTACTATCATGACATGTATGCCAATTGCCATATACACTTTCTCAATTGATAACATCATGATATGTATTACTTTTTTTGGTACATGATGGTAATTGGACGATTGATGAGTTTTTAATCTTTTCTTATTTAGTTATATCTTTTCATACATCAACATTATAATTTATACATACAGTTGATCACTAGATTAATGTCATGGTTAAATTCTGTTTTTAGCATATTCATGAGAAAATGGATAATTGATATGTTTTTCAATTTTTCTTATCAATGTATAATTGTTTTGTATTTTTTAATGATATTTTTATGAAAATCTGAAAAAATCTTACGATTTACGATTTGATAACATTGTGCATTAACAATAACGGTCCATATTAACCTCATCACCTATGTCAATGTTAGTCAGCGCCGTAGAATTTAATATATCATATATTAGTATTTAATATTTTAGTTAAAATAGTATTGGTTGGGTACATTATGAAAATGCCCTCGGGTAATCAGGTAAGTAGATACAGGTACAGTAATATCTGTATCCGACCCGCTTAGAAGTTGAGTAATCTGATAATCGGGTAACTGGGTAAAAAAAAATTAATAGGGTAACCATATCCTTATCTGATTTCTATTGTCATATATATATCAAGTAATAGGGTAAACGAATATTTATTGCCAGCCCTAGCGGCAAACATTTTGAAAAGAGAAAGGAAAACCAGGAGATTTGAAAGGCGGCTTTTTATGAGTAATTCTTCCCCCAAAGGAAAGATACAACCCTTTCCATTTATCAATTCTTTCAACAATGGGATTCCCAAAAGAAGCAGTATTCTGCTTACCTCCAAGTAGGAGCCCCAAGTATGTGCACGGATGATCCACATTTACATTATTATCTCCTCACAAAAATTTGGAACCACATCTTCATCTACAGCCACGGGCCACCCTGGCCATGGCACTTTTTTATATCTTAACCCAAAGACCCAGAACTGCTTCAAACACCTATGGATGCTTTGCAGTTTGCTGACTTGTTCCTCCAATGCCTCGCACAGCATAGGAGTGTCATCAGAGAATTGAAGATGAGAAATCTCCATCTCCAGATTTCTGACTGAGTCCCTTAACCAATAACCATCTTGATGCCTAAGGCCCTCGACATCAGCAAGCTCAAACCTTCTGTCACCACTGAAAATAGTAAGGGCCTGTTTGGCTCGCGGGATTAAATGGTATGGAATTGCATTAGATGGGATTAACACCATTATTGCACAATGATTGCATGTCTGGAAATACCATGGTATTTTTACCATCCAATCCCCATGTTTGGGATCAGGTTCTTCCTCGAGCAAAAACACCGTATTAAGCAAAACCATGTTTGGTGGACGATGGATTTGTGATCAACAGACCAGATTTATAACTGATGTGGATCACTTGCAGACGTATACAACTCAAATGTCAGGTGTAAAGGATGCATATGGATGGACTGCGTGGATAAAACACATGCATCAATATGTAGTGGATTTCAAAATCCACCAAAAATCCCACATGGGACCAAATGCAATCCCATTCCTTGCAGTGTCTCCAATCGTCCCTTGGAATTTACACGGAACCAAATGCAATTCCATTCCACTTAATCCCTCCTAAGCCCATGCACCAAACAGGCCCTGAATATCGATGATATCGGCCGATATATCCCACGATATATCTTGTATCCCACTTGTGCGATGTGAAATACACATGTAGTGCCGATATATCCCACATGTTCGTTCCGGTGAGCATTTTCAATTTCCAATCCCCTTTTTTTGTTAAAATTATGTTAAATCAGTGTCAAATAGTTACAAATTCATTGGTTCTTCATGTTTTGCATGAAAAATCAAAGAGTTGGAGCTTTGATTTCGATATCCATTGGTTCTTCATATTCTCCATTTTTTTTCGAAATTTTCCTTCAACTAATTGTCAATTAGACTAATTTCGAAGTATTTAGGAGTATTTGATGAAATGATCATCACATACACTCTAATTTCGAAATTTGAGTGTAGGCGGTCCGATTTGGGGAAAATTGGGGGAAATTTCATTTCTCCTAAATTGCTTGCAATGTTGCACTCCAAACATGAAATCAAGCATGTATGAGGACTGATCTACTGATTTGTTAAGTCCTTGTCAATTTTCGGAAAATAAAATCATTTTTAATTAAAAGTTATTTAAATATTATTTTTTTTCAAAATTTCCCTTCAACCAGCTATCAATTGAGACTAATTTTGAAGTAGTTAGGAGTGTTTGATGAAATGATCGTCGCATACACTCCAAATCTTATGCATTCAATTTGAATATAGTTGCATTAGTTCAGTCAGATAGTGGCTTAGGACCCTATAGTATACAAAGAAAACCTATTATGTGTGCTTCTTTCTTGAGGTGTTATTATGATTTAAAAGTGTGTATTAAGGTCTTTTTTAACAATCCCTTAAGTTTCATTGAAAAGTTCAACCATTTTCCCAATGCTTTCCCATGTTTCCCAAAAAGTGCGATAAATTACCTGATACAAATGATATATCCCATTCGATAACCGATACATATTTGTATCCCAAGGTTGCAATATGTAACGCGATACCGATATTTCGAACACTGGTGACAACACCCTGATGAAGGCCTCTAAAGCTAAAAAAGGAACCCACTAGTGATCCGTTCACCAAAATCAAGAATGAGGCCATGGAGGTGCATGCTAACATCCACCCGATCCACTTCTCCCCAAACTTAACCAAGATTGAAGGCTAGAAATCCCAGCCAACATGATCATATGCCTTTTCCATGTTGACCTTGCACATAACTCCAACCTTGACACTTTTGGCCCTCAGATCAAGGAGCTCATTAGTAACCAAGATGCC
This sequence comes from Liriodendron chinense, assembly GCA_003013855.2. NCBI lineage: Eukaryota > Viridiplantae > Streptophyta > Magnoliopsida > Magnoliales > Magnoliaceae > Liriodendron > Liriodendron chinense. The sequence continues at coordinate 1,631,658 of PVNU02000637.1, read as the reverse complement.
ACCCAAATTCTGTCTATCTTTTATAATTTAAAAAAAAATAAAAAATAAAAAATAATAATAAAAACCTTTGAACAGAAATATTACAGAAACCATGGCTTCACAAAGTCTGACGGAGAAGAAAACTTTGCATAGGAACCATGTGAAGAAGGGTTTACACTTTACACATACCAAGCCAACACCAATTTAGCATTCAATCATAAAAACACAAGTAATATCAGATCAGCAGCATACAAAATTACAAAATCGAAGTACATTATTTAGTCATTTAGAAAAGAAAAAAAATTATTCTGGAATGAGAAAACATTGCAGTCTTTACATCTGATGAATCACAGGAATGTCATGAAAGCTTTTAACTATTCTTTTCCTTATAGTGTGTCATTTAGCACCTAGGAGTCTTATACAGCTGACCCTTTAAAGCATGGAACATATTACTATCTTCTTGCAGCAGGTAAATTTCTACAGGAAAGGAGCAAGCTACAATCACATATGGATTATTTTAGAGTGAACTTTCAGGAAAAGGAAAGTTGTATTAACACGATATTAAGATGTTGGATGAAACATATGGCTAACTAGAGGATGCATGCCCAGCTAAGCAATTCATCAATCAGGACGTTTCGTTAAATGATATAGTGGATAGTAAGTAGTATCCAACCTGATGAACAGTGATAAATAACTGTATGGTAGATTGACAGCTCCAAAACCAGAGAGTACAGCCATGACAGTCACCCCTATGACTCCAATTCTGCTAACCAACTGAGGCGTCGTAAAAAACCCTGAAGACAGAAGTTGTCAGCATTGACCCACTAGGCAAAAGGATCTTGTATAAAACAAAGCTGGAATGTGGAATTCCTTTTTTATGAGGCACCATAAACACAAAATGGTAAAAGAATTTGAAGTAACCCGCTGTGAAATTAGGTTATAGTACTAAGGAAGAAACATGCATTGAAATTAAACAATGATGAATTATAGGGTCATGCTGATCAGCAAATGTAGAGTTTGCTGGCGCTTGCGGATGAACGTGATTATTTCAATGTGGAGCTCATTCTGGTTACCCATCTAATTGGTCTCATTTTTTATAGGGATATGCAGTAAATCTCCCAGATTAGAAGACTCTAACCCTTCAATATTTGACCTTTTTTTCGTTGAATGTGAACCATTGCAATATTTTTCCATAGCCATCCATTCACAGACCACCATATCAAAGGATTCACATCTTCCATTGCAGGCATTAAACATCCACAGTAGGTGCATCAGATCTACAGTTTGGATCATTGACATTTGGTCCCACGTATACTGAATATGGTGTATCAGCAAACTATACCATTGTTGATGAGCAGGACAATATCAAAATGAAAGTGGATTTCTTTTTATCAGAAAAGGTGGCAACAAATACATGTTGCAAACATTGATATTGCCATCAGTAAAATGGACAAGAGGGATAATGCAGTCCGATGCTGAACGATGAGAGAAAGGCTTCTAACGAAATCAAGTGCATGATCCCGTGTTAGCATGTCATGTGACATGTGATGTATGTGTCGCATGATGTGTGCACAAGGGGGATGAAGGATGGAATTGAATCAAATATCCTCAGCACACCTTTTTCTTAGGGATAAATAATTGTAAACTATGGTTGCACAAACTATGAAGTGAAGCAGCAATATATTCAAGTGCAGGAGCAAGGAAGCTTCTATTTATTTTTATTTTATTTTATTTTTTTGAGAGATAACAAAATTTATTGAAAAACCCACAAAGTGGGAAAAGAATACAAAACCCGAGACAGCCTCTCAAGAAACAAAAGAAAGGGGCAAGCGAGGACTCCTACACCGACCCCGCCCAATCTTTACCTAAGGAAGAAATCCTAGCAATCAACACGGGAACCCCCTCCTCTACATTTCGGAAACATCGACCATTCCTCGAACCCCAAATTGCTCATTAAATGGCCATAAGAAGTAATCGCCAATAAGATTTAGAAGCCTTCCTGCCTCCTCCTCCTCCGTGCCATGCCCATAACAAATCATGAACTTTGGCATCACCCAATCCACGTGGAAACCCAATAGAAAATAATCACATATCCTCTTGGCGAAGGGACAACGAATAAAGAGATAATCAATCGACTCTTCGTCCCCCATGCAAATGAGACAGATGTTTGGGAGGAGCATCGCTCTCCTTTGGAGATTATCGACAGTAAGAACACGCTTCCTACCCACTAGCCACACGTATGCCGCTACCCAGGGAGGAGCCCTGTAAAACCAATGGTTAAACGGATGCAAAGGAACTGAAGAAGAAGGCCCTGAGAATACGAGAGAATAAAGCGATTTGACCGAGAACCTTTCTTTATTATCCAAACACCAAATAACCATGTCCTCCTTCGGGCTTTCCAATTGGAAGTTCTGGAGAAAAGTCCGCAAAGCAACATACTCCTCGAGCTCGATCTCCATCAAATTCCTGCGGCAAGGAATATTCCAAACTCCCATCTCTCCGATAATAGAATAGCATTGAGAAACTGTAACAAATCTGTCCAAGGCTAGAGCCGCTATCGCAGGGAACAATGTTTGGAGCATTTGAGGCCCACACCAATTGTCTATCCAGAATCTTATGCGAGTACCGGTGCCTAGGCCAAAGGATATTCCCATTTTGACCCAATGATGAGTTGCCATGACTGCTTTCCAAACTACCGAAGTTATATAGAGCAAGGAAGCTTTAACAAACCATCCTCCATGTTGAACCCCATACTTGGCCGCAATTAATTTCCTCCAAAGACTATTATCTTCTTCACGAAATCTCCAATACCATTTCCCCAAGAGCATCAGTATTCATTGCCCCTAAAGATTTTATACCTACTCCCCCTTAAGGAAGCTTCTATTTTAAAATGTGAACGAGCATACATAGGTAGGAAGCGGGAGTGGGAGCTGAAGCGAGAATAAAAGGTGCGATTCAAAGAGGTGCGACACCTCTCCCCTGTTTTGAATTATTGTGAGTACTTCCCCTCTGATAGAGACATGAGAGGTATCTACCAAATGACAACAATACCCTTATCTTGAGGAGTTCACTTTGCCTTCTTGTGGGCCCACTGTTGTGTGTAAATGGTATCCGACCTGTCCAGCAGGGTCACTGCATAAATACTGGAGACCCAAAAAGTCAGGCCGATCCAATCATCATGTGGACCACACCATAGAAACCCATGGACAACCAACCAAAAACATCAAAATTCACATGTTGGTCAGCTGATGGTTAGATAAACGTGACCTTTGGGGTGTCCAATTTTGCATAGTGGAGTGACTAGACTGAACAGGTTGGATGACGTGTATGCAGTTTGGTGGGCCCATAGGTCTACAACTAGTTGCCCGTTAAAGAAGGGGTAAAATGGTCAGTTGCTCAAAGAATAATGGTGCTAATAGATGGTGCTGGGGAATCTACAATATGTAGAACTAAGGGGAGGTATCGATACAAAGTAAAAACAGAGAGGAGATGACAAGTATCCCTTAAAACATAACTAAAATTTACATTGCAATGTTGTGCATGAGTGGGACAAGTGCGAGCGCGCGAACATGCACACGCTTGTGCTCACACACAACAGGGGAGCGGATTAGGTGCTGCCCCGGCCTCGCCCAACACGGTGCAGCCCTGATCTATGTGTAGTATATCCACACTGTCCATCCGTTGAATGCCCACCATTAAAAACTTCCTAGGGTCCACCGTAATGTTTATTTGCCATCCAACTTGCTGATAAGGTCACATAGGCCTGGATGAAGGGAAAAAACAAATATCAGCTTGATCCAAAACTTTGTGGCCCACGAGAAGTTTTTAATGGTCGGTCACTACTGTTTCCTGTGGTGTTGTCCATCTGAGATTTCGATTGCTTCATTTTTTGTATCATGTCCTAAATTGATCTGGAAAACGGATGGACGGTGTGGGTAGTGTGCCCCATGGTCAGGGCCGCACTCTGTTGGGTGAGGCCGGGACCGCACCTGATCCACTCCCCACACACACGGGGGGAGGGGGGAGGGGGGGTAGCCACACATGCTATATTAAAAACCAGCTGAAATGTAAATCGACACCTTTATCTGGTGAAGGCATAGGAAAGTGAATGCCCATGCGCCAAAAAGCATAGAGAAATGCCAACAGGAATAAAATAGCTCCAAGTGCAGCACGTTCTTTCCTCACTCCTGAGACAAACAATTGATGCTTATTAAATTACAAACATAAAAACAAGAGCAATCTTCAAAGAAGAAATAACCATAAAAGAACAAAAAATAGAAAGGCATTGCTAAGAGTCATCTAATTTTCAGTAGCAGCCTGTAATCCCAGTATTTCAGTGGTATGCAGGAACATTAATACCAAGACAAGAAAGAGCTTCTTTTAAAGCATGCCGTATTTGAACGCCTCTACTTTTCTGCTAGGCATGCAAGAAAAAATGGGAAAAGCATATTTAATTAAATTTCTATAATTATCAAATCACGAATAGACAAACCTTAGAACTCCAAAATAACTCATAATTAATTTAATCAGGGATCATTTTCACATAATAGGCTGTTTGGATTCACGGAAAGGGGAGGAAAGGAAACATTGTTTCCCATGAAACTCACTTTCCCTTGTTTGGCAAGCCTTTATTTGTGGGAATTTGTGGGAAACACCATTTTCCACTTTCTACCTTTGTTAACAAATTTATTTTCCCACCTCCACTCCTAAGAAACGCATTTTCCCACAGTGGAAGGAAATGAGTTTGTCAAGGGTTAAGCCAAAATGTGCCAAATGGGGGCACATGTGCCACCATGCATCTTCTCTTGCGCCCCCACATATAAAGTGCCCCACGTGTGCTAATGTGGCACATGTGTCACCATCCATCTTCTCTCGCGCCCCACATGCTATTGTGCCACACGTACCACCATTCATCTTATTTTGTTCCCCACATGTGCAAATCACTCCACATGAGCCGACATGCAACATGTGCTACAAGTGCCATCGTCCATCTTCAATCGCGAATATGCCACATGCGCTAATGGTGCCAATGTGCACAAATGTTGTCATTGGCCATCTAGCTTCAAGTGACCACTTATCAAATGTGTGAACGTGCCACATGTGCCACCGTACAAACTTCACCTCACATGCACCACGTGTGCCACAGTTCGGCTTCAAGTGCCCACCTATGCCATGAATGCAACATGCACCACTGTTCATCCTTAAGCATTCCAGTTGTGCCACATGCTCATATGGCACCTACTAATGACTACCAAAAAATTCCAAGAAAATTGTTTTGCCAAACAAAAAAATTGAAAATAGATTCTAAATTTCTAGAAAAATCTAGTTAAGAAAAACAACGAAAACAATGTTTCCTTTCCCACAGTTTCCTAAAAATAAGGTCTCCCAAGAAATATTATTTCCTTTGTTGTGCTTTCCATGAATCCAAACAAGTGCCCTGAAAGTAAATCAAAAGCTTACTATGTGACTTAGAAACTATCCATTGAATACATTGCCACAAGTATTTGACAAAGGCCAGCACTTCAAAAAATCCAAGCTCCTTGCTGTAATGATGTTTTGCCCTTACAAAGAGGCAGATATTGCCACTGCCACAAGTATTTGACAAAGACCAAAATTCCAAAATATCTGAGCTTCCTACTGTAATGATGTTGTGACTTACACAGAGGAAGATATTGTTCATGCAAGCTTAAGATATCAATGGCTAAGAACATACAACCTTCTTTTTTTCTTTTTCTTTTTTCCCGGTTAGATCAATGAATAAATGATTTATTCATTTCAAACTTACTATTCAAAGCAGGGTAGGCACTCAAGCCCTTTTTCCAATCATTTCACCTATCTGTAGCATTGTCTATGTGTAGTGAATCGTGATTGATGAGGTATCCTCATCCCACTGAGGCCCTCTTGGAACCCTGGGGTGAATGGTCTTTTCATATTGTCATATACACATTTTGTGTTATGAAATTTGATGACAGATTAATTGCCAGAAAGCAAGCTGTCTAATGCCTAATTATGGATATAGAAATCAAGATTTGCCCATAAATTGTTTAGCTCAAAGTAAATTGAAAATGCAAAACAGACAATTGGCAATTCCAACTTTAGCAAAACACCAAGATGCATTCAAGAAAATATCTAGTTAAAAGGCTGATGTAAGCAAAGAGAACAGCACCGTACTAATATTAAAAATAAAAAAAAATAAAAAAAAGCACCATACCATTGTTACAAAGCATCAGATAGCAATGATAATATGGCAACACAAAGACCAGCAACATTATCAAACAAGACAGATCTACTTTCCAATTTATCCATCTCGCCCTGCAACCAGAAAGTAATCAACCATCTTTAGATCAATTGCACAAAGCCTCAAATAACTACAAATTAATAGGCCACTAGCAACTAATTGAAATTTTGAGCCTTTAAATTAAGAGGTGTTAAATAATGCCCAGGCCAAAAGATTGTACAGTAACATCCGTGCTTTTAGTTTGTGCAAGTGGGGCCCATCATTCAGTTATCTAAGCAGTTGACATTACAGGCCCCTCTTGCATGGTCCCAAATCCCCCAGACAGAAAAATCCTAAACCTTTCAATGTGAGGGCCAACAGAAAAACGGTTAAGAAAGAAAATGCAGCAACAGCTTCCATTCAACCATGAAAGGTCAAATATTCAATAGCCATGATCTTCAAATGAGGTGGTTTTTTGGTCCACCACAGTATGTTCCTAGTGTCCTTTGGCACCCTAATTCACTCCCATTGTCTGTGATCCGGACCATTGATCAGATGAGCCCCAACTTGGATTGGATGCACCATTCCCTAAAATCTCCCAGTGCACACGGACGGTTAATAAAAATACTGAAATACAGAGACCATCAGAGATTGGCTTGCAACGCTCATCGATCTGGGAGATTTTTGGCAAATGCTGCATTTATGGCGGGCCCCATAAGCAGCTCCAGGTCACCAAACCGTGCACCGCACGTGTACGTGTCGTCGAACCATACGACACTATACGTGCCTTGCAGTGCATAATCAGATCTAATTCCAGATCGAGATAACCCAAAACCCTGAATTCAAGAAAGGAAAACCCTATAAAAATCTCCCTAATCAAAATTCTTCGATCTCACGATATCCAAACCCTAGAAAAAATACAAAAGCAGTGAGTTGCTGAATGACAGAAATGAAAGACAGAAAGATACTCTTTGGAGAGGACGGGTAAGATCTCGAAGAGGACGAGCTGGAAGAGGTTGCACGAGAAAGCGAATACGACGCTGAAGAGGATCTGAACCAGAGCCATCTTCTCCTCGTATTCCTTATATAGTCTTCGGTTCAGGAACCAAAGTCCGGCCCAACCCAGAAGCCCCAGAGATCCAATCACCACCGTCCCTTCGTATATCGCCCATCCCCACCCCATTCTCTCTCTATCTCTCTCTCTCTACCGTTTTTTTCATTTCTCAGTCTCGGCTTGAGTTTGGCGGCAGGGAATGAGAAATGAGAAATGAGAAATGAGAAATGCTAGCGCGCCTGCGCGCGTGGGAATTTCCTTCCCATGCACGCAGTGACTGTCCAAGTCCCCATTCAGAGGCAATTTTAGGATTACGGGAATGTCTAAGGGCAAAAGGGAGACATGGAACCTTGTATTTTCTCTGACTTTGTGAAACTTGCTTGGATCGGTGGAAATTCAGTCTCTCGGTCGTTACCGGGTCGTAGTTGAGCAAGGGACTCTGTGAGTCAAAAATTAAAAAATGATTGTCAAAATAAATATATATATCATAAAATATGTTGTAAATAACATTATTAAGTGAATGTTCATGTAAGAGAGTTTTACTTTCTATTTAATATCTAATCTCATATCGAAAAAGAAATTTAGTATGGAGGTTAAGCTTAACCTATAAATAAGCATGCTTCTTCCTTATTGGTGAGATACAATCAATGAAAAGTATTTTCCTCTCATCTTTCTCTTTTACTTTATAACTGATAATCATGCAGGTCTCTTTTATTTTATTCTTCTCGTACAAGTCAGATAATCATGGCCCTCATCAAGGATAGCCAATGCCCTAGAATATTAAGATTGGAAAAGGCTCATCTTGAACTATATTTTTCATTTATATTATTTTATATTATTTTTGTTACTTAATTATTAATGTTAAATAGGACATGAAGTTTCCTAATTATTATTTAAATTTGGAACCTAAAGTTTTCAAAATTATTTAAAGATTGGACCTAAAGTTCCAATGAAAATATATATATATATACACACACACACACACATAATCAAAATCCAAAGTTTTGATTATTTAATAAAGACTCGAAGTCCTATGAATGCTGAAATAATACTGAACCAGAAGTAAAATAATACTGAATTAGAAGTTCAACGATTTTATATGTAGAACCAGAAATTTTCACGAATTAATCAATAGAACCTGAAGTTATAAGTATTAAGTTAATTTATAATTAAAGGAATTTGAAGTTATAATTTAATAGATTGAGAACTTGATAGCTTCAATAATTTATGATTGAATTATTAATCATGATTTTTTTTTTTTTACCCACAATATATTCTTAATTTTACCTTTATTTATTGAACAGTTCCCAAAAGGATGACGAATATTGTAATACTTTAATTCAAAGCTCTCGAACTATTTGGGGAGAATTATCTTTCCTGGATTCTAAATGCCGAAATCAATCTCCAATCTCAAAATCTTAGTGATTCCATAAAAGCAGGCAACACTATGTCCTAACAGAGCAAGGTTAAAGCCCTGATATTCTTTAGGCATTATATACATGATGATTTAAAAATGTAAGTACTTGACTGAAAATGATCCAATGAAACTATGAAACTCCCTGAATGAGCGTTATGACTACCAAAATTTGGTCACACTATCAAATGCGCGTCATGAGTGGCTGAACCTAATATTTCAAGATTTTAAATCAGTAACTGCTTACAACTCTGCTATATTCAAAATTACCTCAAAGTTGAAGCTATGTGGAGAAAGGATAGAGGATGAAGATATGCTAGAAAAAACATTCACCACCTTCCATGCCTCGAACTTACTTCTATAGCAGCAATATCGAGAGCGTCGGTTTAAGAAATATCCTGATCTCATCTCTTGTCTTCTAGTCGCCGAGCAAAACAATGATTTCCTGATGAAGGAATCATACTTTCAGACCCACTGGATCTGTAGCACTTCCATAAGTAAATGTTAACTCTGCTTAGGGTCGTGGATGACGTCGTGGCAACATACGTAGAGGCCGAGACAAACCAGTAAGAGGTGGCAAGAATTTTTACCATAAAATGCTTCGGTGGTTTAGGTTTTACCAAATAATACCTCCAAGAGTCCATATTTGATATTACCACAGTGCGTTTTTTCAAAGGTAAAATTGCATTACTACACTTATATTTTTCCCTACAGAGGAGAATCGGGAGTTATTCGGCCTGCGTGGTGTGTGTTTGGCGCCCAGCCTGTTCGGCAAGTGCACACCAACATAATAGCAGGGGGAAAGTGTTTGTTTTTTGCTACAATTCGAAGATTGCACACCCAAGTGCAGGTGGTGAAGTAGTAAAATACTCGGTGAGACCGAGGTCGAACCACAGAGATTGAGGTTAAGAACACTTAGAGGAATTAATTTAGGTAGGAAAGATAAAATCTAAATTATCCACGAGAGTTGAGCAAGTTGTATGTGGTGAAAGACAAAAATAGAAAATGGGCTAAGGCATCAGGGATCTACCTTTGATTTATCCACAATATTTGATTGATCCAACTATAACTCAACTGAAATCGAATAAAGATTCATTCCAATCGGAAAGATGAAACGGTTAAACTACTTGTATATTTCATAAAAGATGGTGATCTGAATTTATTGATTTGACTATGAAGCACTTGTTAGTTGATCATGGGGAATTCCAAGCATTCACTGTACCCGGAGTCAACAATGGATCAAAGAATTGTACAAATCAATAACTTTGCCAATAAGTCAACCGATAAGATCATAATTCATACGATCAAATGCATACTTACAAGATATGAGGCTTTGATTGACCGATCCAACCGTTAAAATCTTGTCTATCGATCGCAAGGAATCCAAAGCATCCAATGTGCCCGGAGTCTACAATGGATCAAGGGATTTTACAGATCGATGACTTTACCTGCACTAGCTCGATGACCGTAGGAAATCCAAAGCATCCATCGTGCCCGGAGTCGACGATGGATCAAGGGACTTTATCGATCATGAACTAGCTAATTGGTGTGCAAAGGATCCCAAGCATCTAACGTGCCTGGAGTCGACGATGGATCAAGGGGCTGTGGATAACCGAACTAATCAACCAAAGAGAACTTCAACATTCACACACCATTGTTGAACCAAAAGAACCAAAGCTTGCAAATTTCTTCAAAGGCTTCACCCCTAGTCTTAGCTAGAGGTTTAACCAACCATGCTACAATGGAAGATTAAATTCTCTACAAAGGAAAAAACTACTCCACACTACAAAACTAAGAAAGAAAGAAAGAAAAAAAACTAAAGAAGAGAGGAGTTGTGGGATGGGGATTTGGATTTTGAGGGATGATGGAAATGAGAAGGGGAGGAGCTTATTTTATAACTTTTTGGGAGGCTCCAAGCCTACGTGGCACTCCAAGCAAAAATCTTTAAGTTTGGGTTTGGAGTTAAGCTTTGATGATGAGGTGGCACTTCCAAGCCAATAGATTTGCTTTTTTAGGTTTGGGTTAGGGAGTTAGGCTTGAAATGCCCAAAGTAAACTTTTCTTTTTGGTTTGGAGCTCATGGATAGAAGAGGATGGAGAGAGCATTTGCTTGGCCCAAGGATGGAAGGTAACTAGATGAGTTAACTGGGTCCACATGAGTTGGAGTTGACTGAGTCCACATGCTAGACATGGAGAATCTGGACCGTCCATTGTTGTTGTACGTTGAAGGCACATGCGAAGAAGAGAGAGCTCTTCATTTGTTGGATGAGATGGGGTCCACTGGCTGATCCAAGATAAATGGTAGGTGGTTGATCTTGTTTGACCGTGCAATCTGATGTTGGTGATCTGTTGGCCTCATGGATGTCTTGCTGATCTGGGTTGTTGGACCTACGGTTGATGGAAGAGGAGCTCCTCTTCTTGCTTGCAATTGAAATGGATGGACAGCTGATGTTGGATGACTGGTGTCCAGCAGTTCTGCATGTGTGGAGCTAGGGATGGCTAAGATGATTAGCAGCTTGGATGGTGGTGTTTGGATCTAGATGCTGCTGCTGCTGGAGATGTGGGTCCACTGGATGAAGGACAGTGGAGACGGTCCAGTTGCTGGACGGTTGAGTTGATGCAGATCTGGTGGACGTCCCTGGATGATGGGCTGCGCGTGTGAAGTATTTGGACGGTGTTGATGATGATCATCTAGCTACTGGATGGCCGTTGGGGATGGCCTGGACGACTGAGATGGTCAGCTCTTTGTGAAACTGAATGGATTGGTGGACGGCTGATTTGTATGATGTGGTGAGGAAGGATGGACGCTGGTTGATGAATGGACGGTTGCAATTGTAGATGCCCCACCTACTAAAGGATGAACGGCCGAGGTGGAGGATGATCCTGATGGTGGGGTTCACTGCAGCTTGATGGAGTGGATGGATGGTGTGGTCCACCTGATCACGCTGGACGTGGATGAACGACTGAATCTTGTAGTGATGTAGAGCACTTGTGATGCATGTGGATAGCTGAGAACTCGATCTTGCACATGTGGTACTTGGCTTGAAGATGGCCGGTGGATTGGAGTTCCTTCACGAGTTGTTGTGCTAATCGTTGATGAAGGATCTGATCTTCATCGCAGGTGTTGGATGAGATGGCCACCCATTACTGTTGTTTTCTCAATGGACGGCTAAGATTACAGTGGGTCCACTATAGCTGGTTTGAAACTGTGGAAAGCGTGGCCCACCTTGCTAGACGTGTGAAGAAGGTTGAAGCCTTCTCCATGCTGGTACATGTGAGGGCTGAGACCTGGTCACTTTACGTGTGATGGTGGAAATGTTTCCACTTGCTTGATACACATACGGTTGGCCCTACATGTGAACATCCAATCTTGATCGTCCAAACCGTAGAACACGATGGTCATTCGATCTTTACGATTCGACTTCCTTCAGGATCGCCACATACTTTATCTTGATCACTTTAAAGCCTTTAACCGTCCTGATTAGCTCGGATCTTGTCCAACCTCTCCTGATCACCCGAAGACAGAAAATCCACCTAATGAGGGACAATTAACCGGAAAAATAATGATAATGCCCTTAACAACCAGGGTTAATTATACAATATTAGGTACTTATCATTTTTCAAATCCCTAAAAATGCTTATAAATTGGTAATGATTAATTACCAATGTAATTTCTGCATTCTTTTCTATGCTGATAGTGATAAGTTGATTGGAATATGTGAATTTCACATGGAGCCCACTTTGATATATGTGGCTTATCCACACTATCTATCCATTTTACAAGCTGATTTTAGGGTATGATCCCAAGATTAAGACAAACTCAGAGCTCAAGTGGACCACACCACGTGAAGGAGTGGGTTGAATGCCTCTCATTAAAAACCTTTTGTGACAACGATTTCCTATGGTGTGGGCCACTCAAGCCTCAGATCTACCTCATTTTTGGGCTCATGCCCTAAAATGTTCCGTTAGAATTGATGGACGACATGGAGATGTCACAAACATCATAATGGGGCCCACGAATTTATGTCGATCCATTTCAAACTTACTTTTACAATGAGGCAATTACCACCGCGCCAGACATAGGTAAATGGAAATTATTACCCACTTAATTGCATCTTCATTTACATCGAAACAAACCCAAATAAATAAGGTAAATGAGGAGAGTTGCAAGTAAACTAAGATAAATGGCATTTTCGGTATGCATGTGTGAGAGTAAAGGCCTGTTTGATTTTCATATTTACACACCTGTTCATGAGATCATATAGATATGGACAAACGAAAATCATTAAAATCAGCTTAATCCAAAATTTATGTGGCCCCCAAGTAATTATGTGTCCCCCAAGTAATTATTGACGATAAGCGTTCAATTCTCATTGTTTAACACTATATGATTCACTTGAGCATTAGATTTGCTTCATGTTTTTGGCTCATGCCCTGGAATGAGCTAGTGAAATGGATGGACTGGCATGGATATGACCTAAACATTACTGTGGGCTCGTCGGCCTCTTATTTGCGCAAAAAAAAATTCCTGTCAATGTTAACTTCGATGCAGGAGATGGAAACACAAGGAGAAATGATGATAACTTATTTACGATGCATTTACGCAATGATTTCAAAATCTAATAGGCCCTAAATGGATGAAAATGAAATGAAATGGGAGTAAATGGGACAGTAAATGCTACGAGAGGATTTAGCAGTAAATAGGTTGAAGTGCATTTTTTTTGCTCCCTTTGAGAGTTGCACAAGTTAATAAATATGTCTTTACACATATGTATACATATGTATGTCATACATGTGGCTTGTCGATGATGCTCCAAAACAATTCAATTACCAACCATGTAACTAAAAACACATTAATAGGATGATCCAAATCTTCCGAAGGTTGCCCATCTAAATTAATAGTTAAAAAATGTTGGCAAATTACGTGTCTGTTATCCTTATGTTTGTGGCCCACTTAAGACCTAAAATTTCCTCATTTTTCACTAAAGTATATATTTCAATGGGCTTATTATAATCATTTGTTAAATATTACATATTTACACTAATTTGATATATTAAAGCTGGTTTAAGACACCACATATGTTCCTATAAATATATTGAAAAACTCCATTGCATTCCAATTCCTTCCATTTACTCCATTCAAGTACAATGTTTGGATTTCCATTACATCTCATTTACTCCCATGTACACGTAACTGATCTAGCCATTTACTCTCAATTCATTTACCTCCATTTACAAGCTTCCAAGTGAACCTAGGTGAATAAAAAACTATTGAGAACCAAATGACAAGCTAGGCCAATCCATAAAAAGTAATATACACCACTCAAATTCAACTGTGGCCCATTAAATGGTTAGATTGGCCTAACTTTTGATTCATGTGATCATCATAATTAGTGCATGCGTTGGATGGCTTGAATGTTATGCACATATTATGTAAGCCCCACAAGGTATGCACTTTCGTTGATTTTTAAAGAAAAAATTAGATGAGGCTATTTTGTATTTCCCTCCTCTAAAGTGGAGGTATTTTTGGTAAAATATTATTCCTATGAAACTTTGCCCTAAAAGTTATTAAAAATTTGAGAAAATTACATAAAAGGAAAAATAAAAAGATGAAAGAGAAAACCTACCTTGCTTTCATTCTTCATCTTCTTTTCCTCATTTTTCTCATTAATTTTCTGAAAAGAAAAAGCAATGAAAATTAAAAAATTAAAATTAAAAATCATAAAATAATTGGAAGAATGAAACTCTTGCTCTTCCTCCTCCTCATCCTTTTCATTGGGGAAAAAAATAGAAACAAATTATGAAAATAAGGGCCTATTTGGATCCATGAAAAGGAGAGGAAATATAACACACTTCGATGAAACTCACTATCTACTGTTAAGCTTTTTTTATCGGAGATTTGTAGAAAACACCATTTTCACTTTCTTTATTATAAAATAAATAAATTTATTTTTTCACCGTCCACCCTCGAGAAAAACATTTCATTAAGATGAAAGGAAAATGGGTTTCTTAGTGGCTAAGCCTAAACATATTACCATCCATCATATGTGTCACGTGACAATGTGCTAAATGAGTCACTGTCTATCTTTTTTCAGGATCAAAGTGATTATTTGGAATGGATGAGCAGTGTAAAGTGAGGCCATACGATGGATTTGTCTAAATCAATTATTGAGTGACTTCTAAGAGAGACAGACAATCAAAGGTGGGCCTTTCACGATGTCTACCCGTGTTAATGGTGAATCTCTATTATAATCAATATGTACCATACATTTTATTAGCCAGTTATTGTATTATTAAGATCATCTGATCAAAGTGACTGTTTGGGAGGGATGACCATTTAAAGGTGGGGCTTTTTTATGGATGGTAAAAATCAATGTTGAAACTTCCTTTGTCCTAATTAGTAATTGGAAGATTGGGATCATCCAATTAGCGTGACTTCTAGGAGGAACAAGCAATCAAAGGTGGCCACATGTAATGAATAATATGGGTTAATAAATGGACATTCTCTTACAATCAACATGGACCATCCATTTTTTTAATCATTGGTCAGGGTTAATTTTAAGTATGATAAGTAAGCAAAGGTGGGCCCCACGTGGTGGATGGTTTTATATCAAGGATTGAACATTCTATATTTAAATCAATAAACACGTCTATTTTAATAGCCATTAATTGTGTAATTATGATTGTCTAATTAAAATAGAGGGACGATCGACAAATCAATGTGCACCATCTTTTTGGTGTGGAAATTGATCAATGGTTTGTTTGAAAAATCGACAGCGGAAGCAGAAGCCGAAACGCGTGGAGTTACGCGAGATCAAACGATAAACACGATAAAGTCAATTACACACAAGCATTCACCACAAGAGACTCCAAATTTACAGTGGAAAAACCCCTTAACGGGTAAAAAACTACGGCACAAAGCGATCCACTATGAATAAACAGAAGATTATAGAGATTGACAGCCCACGAGCAAGGAAACCAGAGAAAACCCAAGTTCTCTCTCTCACAAACACCTCTCCCCTCTTCCTAACGCAATTAGGAAACCTTGGACACCTAATTATTACTATCTAAGTCGGATTACAAGTCCTTAAATAAGCAAAACTCCGAAAATAGAAACATCTTACGCAGTACTGCGAGCTGTGCAAGAAACCTGTGTGCACCATCGACCGGTCGACCAGCACACAAAACAGTCCAGGGAGTTTCAAGCCCGCCTCTGCCTCACAGTCGACCGGTCAGAGCCCCCTGCAGACCGGTCGACTGACCGGTTTAGGGCAACATAAAGACCTGTCCAGGGGGCCTCCTCATGCACCTGGGTTACACAGTCAGACCGGTCGCCCTACCGGTCTGAGCACCCAATCAGTGCATAGTTTAAAGGCTACCCCAACAATCTCCACCGAGGCTTCAAATGACGAATCAACACATCCTTACAACGTCATCTCATCCTCAATCATTGTTCGACCACTTCTCGTGCCACCATCGATCCCATCCTTGCAAATTTACGCCATTTATCGCTCTTCTCGTGTGCCCCTTGGGCACTTGCCACATACGAGCAACCATGGATCTGCTGCCCTTCCCGCAGCTCCACCGTGAATTATGCTTTAGATCAACATGTAAAGATGGCCACACCTTCGTGCCTTCATACACTCGAGTGTCTCCTTCATCACTTCACAACAACAATCGCGGCCAATAAACACGCACCCTTTCGCCTCGAGTGCACCAAGAGAAATCGCATTCATCTTCATCTTGGGGACGTGCTTCACATCTTCCAGTACTCGTTCGATTCCATCGTAACATCCTGATGTGCACCGTTCCACACAACCTTATGAGCGAATCCATCGCCCACAAACACCAATTTTCCACTATACTCCCTGTATGTCGTGAATGAACTCCGGTCAGGACATATGTGACATGAAGCCCCTGAATTTAGGATCCACTCACCACTGTGAGATCACTTGCCAGATACAGTCAGAACTTCACATAGATCGTCACCTTCCTCTATGGTACTCCCTCTTCAGAAGAATTTCCATACCTCTCTTGCTTCATTCTGGGATTTTGACAATCCCCTCTCATGTGGCCCTCCTTACCACAATTCAGACACTTTACCTTAGCATCCCCTTTGCCATTGGCCCTAGATCCTGATTTCGAATATCCTCCATGCTCAGAACTTCTTCCCCTCATAACCAGTGTCTCTGAGGAATAAGGTGAAGTCATGTCATCTCTTTTCTTTCTCATCGCCTTTGACTGGAGGACTGAGATAACGGTCTCAACGTTGATGGTTTCCCTCTCTGCGTATACAGAGTCCCTGAACAACTCATATGAATCTGGAAGAGAATTCAACAGGATGCATGCTTGATATTTATCCTTCATTGGTTATCGATCTCCACCAACTTGCAAACCAGCCTATTGAATATGCTCAGGTGGTCCTCCACCTCCGTTCCCTTAGTCATCCTCAAGGTGAACAACTGCATCAATATGTGCATGCGATTCTCTAGAAATTTTTTGGCATAAACCTTCTCTAGCTTCGCCGTCATTTCAGCCGCAGTCTTCTCCTTCATGACATGATAGAGAACATCATCCGTAAGGTTTAACAGGATTGAGGTTCTAGCCTTCTTGTCGAGCCTCGTCCACTCATCATCTTTCATAGCTTCAGGTCGCTTTCCAAGAGCTTCATCAAGCCCTTGCTGAACTAGGAATGATTCAACATTCACCTTCCATAGCGCAAAGTTATTTTTTCCAGAGAACTTCTCTAACTCGAACCTTGCGCCCGATCTCATCTTCTCGTCTCAGATTTGAATTTCACTCCACCCCAACTTTATCTCTGATACCACTTGTTGGGAAAATCGACAGCAGAAGCAGAAGCCAAAACGTGCGGAGTTATGCGAGATCAAACGGGAAACACGATGAAATCAATCACACACAAGCATTCACCACAAGATACTCCGAATTTACATGGAAAAATCCCTCAACGGGTAAAAAACCACAGCACAAAGCGATCCATTATGAATAAACAAAACATCACAGAGATTGACAGCCCACAAGCAAGGAAATCAGAGAAAACCCAAGTTCTCTCTCTCACAAACACACATCTCCCCTCTTCCTAACGCAATTAGGAAACCTTAGACACTTTAGGATTACCATCTAAGTCGGATTACAAGTCCTTAAATAAGCAAAACTCTAAAAATAGAAACATCTTGCCCGGTATTGCGAGCTGCGTAAGAAACCCGCGCACACCACCGACCGGTTAGCTAGTACACAAAACAATCCAGGGAGTTTCAAGCCCGCCTCTGCCTCACAGCTGACCAGTCGGAGCCCCCTGTAGACCGGTTGGCCAACCAGTCTGGGGCAACATAGAGACCTATCCAGGGGGCCTCATGCACCTGGGTTACACGGTCAGACCGGTCGCCCGACCGGTCTGAGCACCCAATCCGTGCATAGTTTGAGGGCTACCCCAACACGGTTAGATCATGTAAAGAGTTTTTTGGGATAAACATGCGATCAAAGTTAGGCCTGCTTAGTGAATAGTCCAAAGTAATTAATGAACCTTTTATAACAATTCTATTATTGTCGGTACTCGAAAATGACTATTGTAGATAAAATCAAAGATTGAAATCTCATTAGAGGGAGAATTTAAACCTTTTGCTCTTGTTAGAGTCTTAGAGATAGAACAACATTTTGTAGAAACTTTAAAATTTCATCTATAAACATGAATGTGCTTGCATGATATATTTATCTCCATGGGGCTTCTATGACATAACAATCCATAACAACCCATAATAACTTAAAATTTTCCTAAAATCTTAAGCATCCTTCGGTAACCACCCAGATATTACCCTATTTAAAAAACTCAGATCAAATTCAAAAGAAAACCAGCTCTTCGAATTTAAAAGAAGACTAATTATTCAAATTCAAGGGAAAACTAATTATTTTTATCCACATGTGGGATTGTAACACCATCTCTATTGTAATTAATATGCAGCGATCATCTTCCTAGCCAATGACCGGATAATTGGAATTATTGGACCAAGGTGATTTAGGATAGACATGCCTACATGGTAGGTGGCCAAGGTCAGTGATGGGACCATCTCATTGTATAGAATGTGAATCGTAAATTTTTAAGGACCATTGATCGTATAGTTAGGATGATCCAGTTAATGTGATTTAGTGAGTTGAAGATGGTGAAATGTGGGCGCGGCCTGACAGAATATCTAAATCGATGATTGAAGCTTTTCTATTACAATCAGCATGAACCGTCCATTTTCCCAGCCATTGACAGACACATAGGACCATCTTATCAAAATGACGTTTGCAAGGGACAACCAATGAGAAGTGGGCCCCACTTAATAGAGAATAATGGTTGGGCCTTCTTTGTTATACTTAATACACGCTATCCATTTTATAGCCCTTGATTGGTAGTTGCACCATCCAATTAGAATGATTTTTGGGATGGACGTGCAATCTCAGGCCTAATGCAACAGAAGTTCCAAGTTACAAGAGTTGGTAGCTGAGTTAAAATTTATGTCACAATAGGTTTACATTAGACTGTCTTTGCTTCTAAAGAATGACTAAAGTGTAATTATTTATTAAGCATTACGAACATTCACAATGTTAAAAATTCAATGAATTTGTGATTTAAAGTGGATCAACCAAACAATTAACATAAAGAAATTTGGACAAAATCTTGTTAAATTGAGAAATTGTAAATTTCCAACTGTATAAAACTGTAAGTAATGACAAGTGGACCCCTAAAGATTGGTGTCTAAGTACTTTCACCTATAATTATGATTTTAAAAAAGTAAGGTGAAATTAATTTATAATGACATTTAGGTGCATTTTCATGTAATTTTAATACCATGCTAAAGGATAAGCATTTAGGTCCAATTAATTAAAAGTTCATTTTTCACAATACAGGAAAATACCTCTAGGATAAGCACTTAGGTGTACTTTTCTTGAAGTCTTAATTTTAAAGTAAGGTAAAATGCCATTGAGATAGAATTTTGGTGTGTTTTTCCTAAAGCTTCGAAACTAAAAGGGGTGAATGCATCAATAATGACCATTTGCGTGTCATTATCTAATATGTTAACGTGAAAAGAGAGACTAATGTCTAATTGATCAGCATTTAGAACATTTGTCTATAATTTCAATTACAAAATAAGGTTTAAGTACCTTTTGCAACAAAGATTCTCGACTCTCCAGCCTTTTCTCATAGTTTCACATTAAAATAAAGGCATCATTTGTTCTTTTTTCTAAAGGCTACATTCAATTCTTTAATAAAATCACCAATGTAGATCATAATGATCATGCATCAATTAGTAACACAGTTTTCCACATAGTGATACATTAGGAACTCTACTCAAATTCACTCCAATACTTAAGGGACCTGCATTAACACAATGTGTTATCCTCTAAAGGATTTTATTTATTTTTTTATTATTAAAATTCTAGCCATGTATCAGTGAGTTATCAAATGGTGAGGTGATGACTACAATCATCAAATCTATGTGCATTCTTGACATATTGGTGGTGTTGGACCACGTCACAAGTATTGTATAGATATTATGGTTGTTAATGGATTGGATCGCAGTCCGAATTTGATATGATTTAATCGGATTCAAATCATTAATCGGATCCATGGATCATATTCGAATTAAAATGTTTATTCTGTTTAAGAATCGGATCGGATTCGAATCAACCCCGATCCGATCCAATAACAATCTGATTATAGGGAGTAAAAAAAGGGAGAAGAAAAAAAACCCTAGGTTGCACTAGTTTTCGATTGGATTTACATAAAAGAGTATTGATTTTTATCGTATTTACATAAAAGAGTACTAGTTTTGATCGGATCGGATTTGGATTTTGAAAAATTTAAATGGATTGAATTCAGATCAGACACTTATAATCTGGATCGGATTCGAATCATGTAAATCCTTAATTGGAGCAGATTCGAATCAACATCGATCCAGTCCGAATCTGATCCATTGACAACCCTAATAGATATGGGTGCTTGGGTACTTGGATGCATCATGAAGTAAATTAACTTTGAATGAATATTAAAGGTTCGTTTGGATGGTAGGAAAAGAAAACCAAATACTTTTTTTACAATGAAAATCTCACTTTAGATGAACAACAAAGAAAATATGGTACTAAGGGCTTGTTCAGATGGTGGGAAAAGAAAATGAATTACTTTTCCAGCAATGAGACTTTCACTTTGCATGCATTGTTGAGAAACTTGCTGCAAGAGCAATCATTATTCAAAAAGTAAGTCAATTTCCCATACATAAAATTTGACATTTCAATATAAACATTGTGAGAACTTTAAAGGATCTCCTCTTTCCATCTAAACAAGACTTGTTTGGATAAATATTAAGAGCTTGTTTGGATGGTGGGAAAAGAAAGTACAAAAAAAAAAAAAAGAATTAATTTTCCTAGAATGAGACTTTCACTTTGCATGCATAGAGAGAAAATATGGCAATGATGGCTTATTTGGATGGTGGGAAAAGAAGATAAAAGAAAATGAATTATTTATCTATAATGAGACTTTCAATTTGCATGCATCACAAAGAAAACTATGAAGCTAAAAGAGTAATCATTACTAAAAATTATAAGTCAAATTCTCAAACGCAAGATTTGGTATTTGGATTTGAACATTGTGAAAACTTCAAGAGGGCATTTGGATCAAAATTCACAGGTTACTTATGCCTCAAGTAGCTTATCTTGATTTCTACCCATTAAACTAAGGGATTAACTTCAAACCAAACTTACCATCTCAAATAAGTTGCCTATCTACTACTGTGAGTAGAAAAAGTAGCTTATTTGGTGGTGTCCAAACAGGCCTTTAGATCATCCCGAGAAACTCGTGAGCATTTTTTCATGGCTCATCGCACATGATGTGAGCCCAAAATCTGAGCCGTCCATGTGATACAGCACCTCAAAAAACTCTTAAGACCAATCTTTTAACTTGATTTAGAACTCTGGTGGGCCATAACAGAAAGTAAGAGGCAAATCAAGGGAGGAAATTGTTTCCTTCTTTCATGGTCCACCAAAATTCTGGAACAACTTGAAAGATGGGCCGTGGGGGTGCTCCATAACATGAATGGCTTAAATTTTGGGCTCATGTCGTGTGCGATGAGCCATGAAAAAGTGCTCACGAATTTACGTGGGAGAAGTGAGCAGGTGAACAATCCTCTCTCTCTAAATATTTTTTTAATTTCGACAGTGTTCATTGGAAATATTGGAAAATCCTACGTTCTCTGGCAATCCAAGCAGGTCCAAGTTCCACCTTGTTGGCTAAAGTATGCATGGCACGTACTTATAACCTAAAAAAAGATGGGATCACAGATGATGGGCACGGTGAAAGAGTACTGTGGTTCTCACTACTTGGGTGGTTTAGATGGAAGTACGTAAAATCTATGTGTTCAAAGATTTCCACTCATCCATTAAGGATCAAGCCGTGGCTGTAAACAGAATACGGTGCTTTTCACTAGCTGGATGGTTCAGATAGAAGTACACAAGGTCCATATGTTCACTGGAGATGCGCGTGTGCATGGATGGTCATACATGTATCAAAGAAAGCTTGTAATAAGGGAGAAATGGGGAATTCACCGTTTCTTACTAAGCCTAACCCAACCGTTTCAAATCCAAACATCTTTCGCCAAACCCTGCCTCTTTCAGCAAAGATCTCTTTTCTCGCCCTCGAAAATCCGAAAATTCCACCCCTACCCTCTAGCTCTTCTCTCTCTGAAACCCTAGAAATCCTCAGAAAATTCAAGAAGTCTCTGCATTCTTCGCTTTCAACCCTAATTACTTCCTCAAATCTAAATCCCTGGTTGTTTCCCCCAAATCCAGAGAGGGAGAGAAGAGTCACTGAGGGACTTGCCAGGGGCTTCTATTATTATTATTTTTTCACGGCGGATTCTTTGGAGAGAAGGTGTGATTTTCATTTAGCTTAATTTTTACGAATTTGATTCATATATGCTCTTTTATGTATATTTTAGCAAAAGAAGAAGAAGAAGAAGAAGAAGAAGAAGAGAGATTGATTGATTTCAGTCGTTTGATTGCAACGGAATTGCATTTTTGGTAGAAATTTTTTGATTTTCTGGGATTTATTGCTGTCTTTTGCGAATTATAGTTTCATGCAACTTTTCTTTTGAAGGGGTAACTGATTTCAATCGTTTGATTGCATTTTTTTTTTTTTTCCATTTGGAAGTTTGTGGTTTCTGGGATTTATAATAGTTTTTTTTTTTTTTTAATTACAAATTCTATTGTCCGCGATAGTTATAGTTCTCACCTTGTATGTGGGGTCCATGCTACACTCCTATCACTTTTTTCTGGCGGGTTCCGCTCTGTCCATCAATTGCCAAGCAAGGACTATAGCTATTGGGAACTACTAAATTCATGTTTTTTCCCCTTCACTTACTGATTAAATTCTATTTAGTGTTTCCTGCTACATTGTTTTTAGTCATTAAAACATCGTGTATTTACCTACAACATTTTCTTTCCTGCCAATGTTTCAATTTTCCAGAACATGTGGGGCATGCTAAAGGTGGGCCACACTATGGAGATCAGCTGGGGCAAAAACCAGGATGGTCCCACTCATCAGGCAGGCTACATTGTCACATTCAGTGGACAGATGATGATCTTAGCCAATGCATGGGCATGGCCACCTAATTAGTCGATTGGCCTGATCATTCATTGCCCAGGGTGATCTTTATAGAACGGCTCGGGTTTTCTACAGAAGTGACACGGAGGAAAGCATTATGTGAAAATTCTTATGTTGTGGTTTATGTGAACAATTCCTCCCTCAGTTAAGGAATTGCACTGTTTCAGTTATTTGATTTTTGGGGATTGATGCAGTGTGAAGCCCCCATAGCAGAGGTTCGCTGTTGGTGAATCTGGACTTGCCGTGGATTCCATGGCCATGTCAACAGTAGTTCATTTACTAACTCTTACCAAGGCACAACCTGTTGGGTATATATAGTTCCACTTGTTCGGGTAATTTTCTGTAAGGTTTATTCAATTCCTTCCTTTTATGATTCTTATTTATTCTTTCCTGTGGTATGAATTGAGCATGAGGCATGATGAGAATCGAGAAAAGGCATATGTCACTTAGCTCAAGAATTTTGGAATTTCTACTTAAGAGTAGAAGCTCCAACGTTCTCAAATTGGAACAATAAAGAATAAATTCTGAAACTCTCTCTTTAGCACCAATAATGCACCATTTGCTATTTCAATACAAAAGAAAGCTTTACCCACAGGCACATTCTTTTAGGGCCTGTATGGGCGCCACTTAAAAACGACTTCATCTCGTTTTATTTAATTGTAATTATTAGAGATCAATTGTTTGGTAGGGATAAAAAACATAACAAACAATTTATATAGATAGTATCTCTAATATGTAATTGATTTTAACTAAAATGATTTGAACTCATTTTTATTTGGCAACCAAACACACCCTTGGGATTGTCGGGAAAAAATTGTATTTAAATATTTCGTGCTTGATATCTGTCTAGAATGTATCTCTTGTTTTTCCATTATTTATATGAATTCTTTTCAGGGCCTGTTTTGAAATATCTTTTAACTCACAACATTATTTTGCTTGGGGTATATATTACTGGACTGCTCTTTCAGCAGCATCGTATTTGCACCTCTGCTCAATCCCATAGTTGCTTTATCATTTATGAGAAACTTTCAGTACAAGAGCAGCATACTACAGTGCATGTAGCTTCAAGGGCTGTTTCCTATGCTGTGGCGCACTTGAGTTTATATCTGCCTTGTTTCTGGGCTGAGGTCCTAACATGAGCCAGCACGATTGATGGACAGAGTGGATGTCAACACATACATCATGGAGGGTTGCACCGACTTTTTGTTTCACGGGCTTAGAAGAATCCAACCGTGAGTGGGTGTGTGCGTGCCACTTGCATCCAGAATCTAAATGACAGGATTTCCCTGGGTTGAAGATGTGGAGACATCAAAGTGCCTTTTTAAAATCCAAAGTGTTTTTCTTCTTCTTTTCTAATGACTAATTGTGTAGGTAAAATTTGTCCATAGTAAAGTCATACTACACTAATTGTGTAGTATGATTTTTTTTTTTAAGGTGAAATATATGTTTACTTGCAGCATATGTTGCCCGGGGTGTATGTTAATTACTGTAGTGCTCTTTTTGCAGCTTCATATTGCATTCTGCTCAGTTCCCTTGGTTCCTGTATCATGCATGAATCTTTCAGTACAAGAAATGCATACTACTGTGTGCTTCAAAGGTCTAGTTGGTTACAGAGTTTTTGTTCCTTAGTTCACATCCACTCTTCTTGAATCCCTAGTTCGCTTTCTCTCCATGTCTCCTTTATCCTTTGGTTATTTGTTGTTGAATCAGAAAAAAACCAGAAAAAAGAATATCAAACTTAGCTGAGAAATTAGCACAAGATTTTTTTTTACTTTTTTTTGAAGAGTAGCACAAGATGATAATTAAGGACTTAGGACTTAAAAACTTTGTGTGTTTTTTTTTTTTTGAAGGATGAAGCAATATTATTAGGGCCAAATAGCAAAAAAGAAATTGAACAAAGAAAACAAAAGCAAAAACGAAAGACAAAAAAGAAAGTGAAAAAACAAAGAAAGCCCCCCATGAAAAAAGGGACTTGGCCTGCCCACTCCGATATATAGAAAGGAGCCTGATTAAGTACCCTGCCCAAAGGACACCTTTGGTTACGGAAGCAACAATTGTTTCTTTCCAACAAATAGGTGATAGCAAAGTGAGCAGAGTCGGCCTCCATTTGCTACGGCCAAGTGATTCTCACCCTCCCTCATGCCAAGTTCAAAAAAGACAATCAATAGAACTGGGCATCACCCAACAAATTCCTGCCGATCGAAGAATACCCGACCAAACCACTTTATAGAAAGAGTAGTGGATAAATAGATGATTGACAAATTCCTCAACACTCAAACACAATAAACATGCATTTGTGAGGATCATCGAACGCTTCCGAAGGTTATTTGTAGTGAGAAGTCTGTTTCTCCCTACTAGCTAGGCAAATGCTAAAACTTCTGGAGGAGCCCCATATGACCAAACTTACAAGTGCAATGCCAATCATCCTTTTCGGGAGATAGAAGTTGATGTAGGGACCGAACAGAGAATCTCACAAAGCTTTCAGCGCGCTAAATAAGCGAGTCTTCAACACCCGGAGACATCGATATCCCTTGCAAGCGAGAAAAGAAGACAACAAATCCTCAAATTCATTATCATAGAGATCCCTCCTACAAGGGGGGACCCAAACACCTCTCGATTCATCCCAAAAAAAAACAACTATCAATCGAAATGTCTACCACAGATCATAGACCAGCCAAAACAGGGAATGAAGATCTGAATGTCGACTCCCCGCATCAGATATCATCCCAAAACCTCACCCTAGACCCCTCCCCAACAACAAAGCTAAAACTAAAAAGACTTTTGGGGCAGTCTGAGCAATTGCCTTCCACAAATAGTGGCCTGTAGAGGGAAGAGTCTATGGTCCACCAATCATAGGGGTTGGTGCCATATTTTGTTGGGACTCCACCCCGAACTACCAATCCCCATTTACCCAGAAGAGCCACATCAACAAAATCCAAGCACTTTGATCCTAGGCCCCCCCCCCCCCCCCCGCGCGCGCGCGCGCGCGCGGTACGCGTGGAAAGGCCAGCACACTTCTTTCCAACTCAGAAGATAGAATTTACCTTTGGAACCCCGCTTTACTACAAAAAATCCCTTCTTAGCTCATTGATATGATCAATAACTGATTTCAGGTACCTTTGGAAACCCCTTTTTCCCAGAAATATGCTTAATATAAAATTATAAAAGTGGAAAGAAGGACAAGCAATCTGCTCTTGACCTAGCGGTCAAAGTGTTTGCTTTTCAAGTAGAAGTCATGTGTTTGAGCTTTGACTGGTGTATTGGCCTCTTCTTCTTCTTCTTCTTCTTCTTTGTTGCAAAACAGCCATTACCCCTAACTGACCCGACTGTCTCATCCGGTCTGGGCATTGAATACTTGTTTTAAGAAACAATCTATTGCAAATGCATAATTGAACAATACGGTCCAAAAGGAGAGCTACGGATGCACTTAGATGTCTTAGGTACTTGACCTTTTTACTTTAGAGATGTGAATCCCCCTAATCAATGCATATTTGAGAAACATAATTTCCATCAAACGGACAACTTGATTTGCCTTTTGATGCATTTTTACTTCAAAGTTCAAAGTCTCTGATATTGCAATTTATATCCATTTTCATGTTGTGTTCAATTCATGATATTTCTGCATTTGCTTATCAGTTTTGTATAAATATTCTTTGTATAAATCCTATAATCAAATTGTTATTTTTTCCTCAATCTTTTGCATTTCTCTGGCACTTATCATGCTCTAATTATGGTTATGTTTCAGTGTGCTGTAACATGTTATAGGAATTTCAGGAGTGTCAGAATCTGCATTCGCAACCTCTTATACAAGCTGTTCTCCATCTTGTAGGTTCATGATGCTTTGGTTTTCATCCTTTTCGGTTTGCTCTTTGGATGATGATTCTTATTTCATTACCGGATCACTAGTATTTAGTTACAACTTGGCTTGGCAGCGATGTGCCAATCAGTCTGAATCCAGTAAATTAGGGTTGATGTCATGTGCGCAGCCACTCACAGAACTTTGCCCATCAATCATGAAAACGCCTGTTTCAAATCCTGCAATAGGGTCTTGTAAAGCCGAACCCAAATAGCTAGGGCAATGCTATGATGATGATCAAAGCACTAGTATTTACTGTCCCTCTGTATCTCTTTCTTTGGGATGCTTAAAATGGAACTCTTTTCTTTAACAGATGCCATCATGGAAAACACCAGAAACCAAGATAACACATTTGTGGAATTTCATATGCATCCTCAAGATGATACAACAGATTGTCGCGTGGCTCCGGACATGGAACCTTTCGTTGGTGACGACAGCGTAATGATGGAAAGTTTTGAGGGAGATGCAGATATTGAACCATATGAGGGTATGGTGTTTGAATCCGAGGATGCTGCTAGGATATTCTACAATGCATATGCAAGGCGTGTTGGTTTCGGTAGCCGTATTAGTAGGAATCGCCGTTCAAGGAAAGATGGAAAGACCATTGCTCGGAGATTTGTTTGTTGCAAGGAAGGCTTTCGTGCAAAGAAACATCAAAACAAAGAAAACAGAGTTAAGCGGCCTCGAGCGATCACTAGGGAAGGCTGCCAAGCGATGATGATGGTAAAGAAGACGGAGCTCGGGAAGTGGGTCGTTTCAAAGTTTACCAAGGACCATAATCACACACTGCTAAGTCCAAATGAAGTTATTTTCCTTCGATCGCATAGAAGTGCATCCAATCCCCCAAATAGTCGTATAAGAATTTTTGATGGAGCAAGAATGGGTATGAGTAATACCATGACAGTATTCAATCCCGATTCCAGTGGAGTTTGCAATATCGGATTCGCTGGGCAAGATTGTGGAAACCATAATCAGACTGGTCTGAAAAGGAGGCAGAACCTTGGAAGAGACACCGAGAATGTCCTAGACTATTTCAAACGTAAGAAATCTGAGAATGTTGCTTTCTTTTACGCAATAGAAGTTTACGAGGGTCGGTCATTGTGCAGTATGTTTTGGGCTGATGCAAGGGCGAGGATGGCTTGCCATTACTTTGGTGATGTGGTTTACATTGATGTGACATACAAGTTGAATAGATATGGAATGCCATTCGTCGTATTCACCGGAGTAAACAATCACCAACAGTGTACGTCATTTGGCTGTGCACTACTTCTAGATGACACCGAATCGTCATTTGTTTGGCTATTTCGGACATGGCTTGGAGCAATGTCCGGACGTTTCCCAGACACAATTGTTACCGATCAGGACCCAACTATTGGTGAGGCAATCGCTCTGGTATTCCCGAACACCCGTCATGTCTTTTGCAAGTGGCACATCTTAAATAAAGCCCCAAAACAGTTGTCTCATGTATACTACGCACATCCTGCCTTTCAAGCAGAACTCGAGAAATGCTTTAACCTGACCAAGACAATTGAGGAGTTTGAAACTTGTTGGGGTTCACTTATTACTAGATATGAACTGAGGGAAAATGAATGGATCCAATCGTTATATCTCACTCGCCAAAGATGGGCCCCAGTGTATTTGCGGGAAACATTCTTCGCACCAGTATCTGCATCCCAGCGAAATGAATGTATAAACTTGTCTTTTGACGGCTACATGAATGAAAGCACTGCCTTGCAGGAGTTTGTTATGCTCTATGAGAGGACCTTGGATGGTTGGTATGAAAAGGAACTCGAAGAGGATGTTCTGACAGAACACGCCAAACCGGATTTGAAAACAAGACTGCCCATTGAAGAACATGCGGCAGACATATATACAAGGACAGTTTTCCTAAAATTCCAAGAGGAAGTATCTGAAAGCCTTGGTTATGTTTCTGATAAAGTCAAGGAGGACACAGCGATGAGGACATACAGGGTGGCGAAATACGAGGAACATCGGAAGGCACATACTGTTATGTTTGATGTGTCCGAAAAGAGAGCAAGTTGTAGCTGCCAGATGTTTGAGTTTTCGGGTATTCTTTGTAGACATGCGTTGAAGGTTCTCGAGATATCGAATGTCACAGAGCTCCCTTCTCATTACATCTTGGAGCGCTGGACGAGAAATGCCAAGAGTGTGGTTGTGTTGGATGAAAGAGGCATCGAAATGCAAGCAAATTGCCAAGAGTCTGAGAACTTGCGGTACGATAAGTTATGTAGGGAAGCCATTAGATGTGTGGAGGAAGGGGCAACCTCTGGAGAGAGTTATGATGTGGCGCTCTATGCTCTAAGAGCGGCTTGGGAAAAAATCGTTTCCTCGAAGGAGAGGTTAGCGAGAACTGCTCATATTGGCACTACCGTTGCACCGGTAGTCAATGGTGGCAGTCATGCTCCCATGATGAATAGTGGTACTCACACTCTAGCAGTCCAGAGTAGTAGTCAGGGGGATATTATAAGCGGACAATGTGAAGTAGATGATACGACGAACCATTTAACATTATGTGACCCTCACCAATGGCACTCCTGGCAACCCTAGTTCCAATTCTAATGGTTTTGGTCATGTCACTCCCCCGACAACATGCTATGGATTGCTGGTCACGTCACAACTTTGCTTGAATCCAAACAGGCCTTCAAAGGTTTTGGTCCATTTCATCTTTGGAATGTTTCATGGTTATTTTCTCCATTGTCTTTTTGGTTATGGTGGTTCCTTGTCATAATGTTAAGCTTACATTTTCTGACCCAGATAATTTCTTTCACAAATTCAAGCCTTCTCGACTTGAATGTGGTATGCACTAATGATCTTTTTTTCAATAATCAGCATGGTTGGGAGTTTTAATCCCTGACCGTGATCTTGTGTATTTTAACTTTGGCTGGTTTTGCTCGAATCATTTTGTAGAGCCCTTGGTGCCTGGGAGCGGCTGTCATCTGGACCTTGAGATCCTCTTACAAGTTTGCCCATGAATGTTTTTATGTTTCCCCCAAGATTCTTCTTTTCTTTTCTTTCTTGTTTTCTGAAGTTTTCTGTTCTCGTGTCAGTGTCACTGTAGCCATGTATATCGATGTGCATTTCTGTATCAGTTGACTGCTGCAAAAATTGGAATCGGTCATCCACATGGCTTATTTAGGGATTTCCATCTCCATTTTCTATTGAAATGCGCAAAAGCTGTGGGCAGACCATGCGAATTGGTGGTGCATGAAGTACTAACCAGACCTTGACACTCAAAAGCTCGACCTGTGAACCATGCATGCGGCCAGGGGAACATTGAATTGGGGCAGTGGTAGACTGAGTGAAGCTAACCTAGTTTCAACACTGAGGTCTTGGCATAGATACCCAACGTGGGGGGTGGCTAACATTGAAGTGTGACTAACAGTGGTGTGGGTTTGTGTACTAACAGTGGGATGTGTGTACTAACCCAAAAAAAAAGAAGAAGACACGAGTGGACCTTAACATGGATGGAGTATCAAAGCCCTTTTGACTGTTGGCCTCCCACAAGGGTGGTGTCCTGCAAATAGGTGAAGGAAAGAATTAGCAGAAGCGCACTCCCAACTCAAAAAATGGGCCAAAATATTGATGGCTAGGATCTTCTAATATAACATGATCCATCTATTGTGAGTAC
Organism: Liriodendron chinense; assembly: GCA_003013855.2. Taxonomy (NCBI): domain Eukaryota; kingdom Viridiplantae; phylum Streptophyta; class Magnoliopsida; order Magnoliales; family Magnoliaceae; genus Liriodendron; species Liriodendron chinense. The sequence goes on along the minus strand of PVNU02000637.1, from coordinate 1,600,834 downwards.
CATGACATCAACATTCCTGGATCGTAGAACCATGGGCCTGACTTGTACAAAATGAAAAACTCAGGCCTCTATTTGAAAATCCTCGGGTTAATGATAATATAATGCTTCTATTTGAAAATTTGAAAAACTCAGGTCCGATTGCAAATCATCTGGGTGATGATCATATAATGCCTCTATTTGAAATTTCGAAAACTATACCATCCCTGCGCCGAGATAAAAAAAAAATGCATCCTTGGGCCCTCGGTACAAGCGGGCCATCACTCTACAATCTAGACCATTAATCTGCTGGACTACATTGTGGATAACCCCCAAACCTCCCATATTTGAAGGCTCTGCCTCTACCGTAGCCATTTAACCTTTTATCTTTTCTTAGTTTGGACCATTTCCCTCACTGATTGGATGGTTAGGATTGTACTTCTCGATCTTCAATGCTAACGCCACATATAACTAAAACATTGAAAAATTGCTTGCCTATATTTTGAGTATAAGGTCTTGATTTTATACATGAGTGACCTGGATATAGAATAATGCAAAAAAAAAAAGAAGAAGAAGAAGAAGAAGTAAAATCTAATCTAATTGAAGTAAATACAGAGAAATAAAAGTTTTTTCTTAGTATGCAAATCCTTCCTGATATAAAGAAAAACTTTGATACTGTGAGAGAGTGTAATGGATGATATCCAGGAACTTACAAAATTACTTAGAAATTGCGTATAAATATTCTAACCATACTGACCAAAGTAGGAGTGCCAATGTAGATTTCAAACTAAATACTATACTTATTTAGTCATTTGGCTATCAGATGGGTGGATATTAATTGGACAGTTAAAAGGAAAAAATACCCGATGGGCTTACTTCAATAAACAAGTGTACGCCTGTTGGAGGTGAGAAGTGATTCAATCTGTTTTATTTTTTTGGGGGCAGTTTGGGTGGACGGGATCCACCGAGGTCGGTGGGTACCTAACTGTGGGGCCATTGTGATGAATGTTCCTTAATCCACACCGTCCATCCATTTTGAAAGCTCATTTTAGGGCATGATTCCAAAAATGAAGCAGATTCAAATCTTAGGTGGACCTAACACAGGAAACAGTGGTGATTGAATCCCCACCATTAAAAATTTCATGGGAGCCACCGGAGTGTTTATTTGCCATCCAACCCGTTGACAAGGTCACAAAGACCTGAATGAAGAGACCACAAAAATATCAGCTTGATCCAAAACTTATGTATCCCACGAGAAGTTTCTAACGGTCGATTACCACTGTTTCCTGTATTATGGTCCACCTGGGATTTGGATCTACTTCATTTTCAGGATCGTTTTCTGAAATGAGTTTTCAAAACCTATGGACGGCGTGGATATAAGACACATTCATCACAGTGGGCCTACGCTCAGGGATCCCACCCACCTCAGTGAATCCGGGGATCCACCGAAGTGGCGCTCGTGTTGGAATGTGACTGAGCGACAGTGAGTTCCAAACAGCAGTTGGTTAATTTCATTGTAACAGATGACAAGTTTACCATTTACAAGTGCCTGATTATCAAGCGTGATAGGCAGCCAGAGTAACAAATAACTCCCCTGCGCTCGTGCGAGCCGTCATGAGATATTGGACCATCTCCCAATACAGGTTGGACCCTGGGTAGTAGAGCAACGTATTAGATCACCGGACCATGGCGCTCAATTCCTCCTATCAAACAAGAGGATCTTTGGTGAAAAGATAGGTACCCAGTGGAGTACGACAGTCCATACCCATGCATAGCCTCTTTTATTCTTCTATGCATGTTGTGCTATCCAATCCCTCCAAATTGTGGGCCCACTTAGGAGGGGCTCAGCACTAGATTGATTATGCTATTCTCCCCTCCAATGGATGGACATTTGATTATTGAATTTGGGTCTCCCAAAAGTTCATTCAACTTATCATCATTTACTACCAACTATGAAGCGATTTGGTCCATAATCGTTTCATAATGGTTTTTTCACCCATTCCACGGTTTGGATCTAATTTTATATGTCCAAGTGCGCATTCCCCATGTGTATGTGCATGAACTTCCAAACTCTGACGGTGTATCGGCCATCTCCTTTATAAATGACTTCAGTTCCGTACAAAGTGCCATAAAGAGGAGTGCGTACTGGCCCCCTGCGCGTACTCCAGAGGGTCTCCCTCTCCGCCTCTCTCTCTCTCTCTCTCTCTCTCTCTCAGCAAACCCAAGCTTCCAAATAAACCGTCCCGTTGCGAAAACCCTAACACCCTTCTCCATTTCAGTACACCAGAATACCCCTTTTTCTCCTTCACAAATCCCCAAATCCCAAACCTATCCCTTACATCCTCTCCTCACGACCCTCTCTTTCTGCAGCAGCAGCAGCAGAGAAGACGGCTCCATCTCTTTATCTCTCAAACCCTAGAAATCCTTGGAGCCTCAGATCAGGAAGCTTTGGCAAGAACAAATTTCTGAGCTTCCACCTCTCTATAACCCTAACCCCTCGAACGCCGATCCGCTGGTGTTTTTCTTTGATTCGGTGGGATAGAATCTCGGATTTTGCGATTCTAGTGTTTCTCTCATCGTGATCGGTTGTTTCTAGGCGGAGAAAGGTGTGATACTATAACTCCTCATATGTAATTTCATTTCGTCTGGAAAATACGCTTTTTCTCGTTCTTGTTTTACATACCTGCAGAAATCAAACGATCATCCTATGCTCTGATTTTGTTTCGTGTTTGGTTTTTTCGTTATGAAATAGGAATCTAAGTGGCCATCAGATTCCAGCATTCTCTCCCTGATTTTAGCACAGTACACTAAGTTAGTTTTCATTTCTCTCACTGTGCACGCGCATTTGCGTGTTCGTGTTGTATGCATATTTTTTGGTTTTCCCACTATATTCATCTTTTTTTTTTTCTCCATTTTAAATCATTAATATATGTTCTTTTCTATCTTGTTTTTTGGATGCCCGAAAATAGATTTCTATTTCAATTATCAGACATCATCATGGAAAACGCTGTGAATCATGACAATGCGTTGATAGAATTTCTCATGCGCTCCCAAGATGACACCACAGAATGCCGTATTGCACCAGTTCCTGAACGCCGTCGGGCTGAGGATCGTATGATAATTGGAGGTTTTGAAGGAGCTGAATACATCGAACCATATGAGGGCATGGAATTTGATTCCGAGGAGGCTGCGAGGGTGTTCTACAATGCGTATGCGCGGCGTGCTGGTTTTGGCATCCGCCTCAGCAACAACCTCCGCTCGAAGAAAGATAGGAGAACAATTGCTCGGAAATTCGTGTGTTTCAAAGAGGGCTTTCGTGCAAAGAAGCATCTGTATAATGCAAACAGAATTAAGAAGCCGCGGGCAATCACTAGAGAAGGCTGTGGGGCGATGTTGATGGTCAAGAAAACAGAGCTCGGTAAGTGGGTTGTTACAAAATTCGTGAAGGAGCATAATCATCCATTTCTTAGTCCAAATGAAGTTATGCTACTTCGGTCCCACAGGAATGCATCTGATACTCCAAAAGGTCGGATGAAACATTCTGATGGGGAAGCAAGTAAAACGGTGTCCATTTTTGGTATTGAAGGCAGTGGAATTAACAATGCTGGATACGGTGAGCAAGATGTTGGAAACCATAGCCAAACTGGCCCAAAAAGAAAGAAGAACCTTGGAAGAGATATTGAGAATGTCCTGGACTATTTCAAGCGCATGCAGTCTGAGAATCCTGCCTTCTATTATGCAATACAGGTCGATGAGGCTCGGTCTTCGTGCAGTATGTTCTGGTCTGATGCGAGGTCAAGGATGGCTTGCAACTACTTTGGTGATGTGGTTTATTTTGACATGATATATGAGATGAATCGATACGAAATGTCAGTTGCTCTATTCACTGGAGTGAACCATCACCAACGGTCAGTGTTGTTTGGCTGTGCGCTGCTTATCGATGAATCTGAAGCATCATTTGTTTGGCTATTTAAGGCGTGGCTTGAAGCGATGTGTGGGCACCATCCTATCTCCATCATCACTGACCAAGATGCGACTATTGGAGCAGCAATTGCAGAGGTTTTCCCAGAAACCCATCATTGTTTTAACAAGTGGCACATCTTAAATAATGCCCCAAAGCAGTTGTCTCATGTATATCTCACATACCCTACCTTCCAAAGGGAATTCGAGAAGTGCATCAACCTAACTGAGACAATCGATGAGTTTGAATCATGTTGGGAGTTGCTTGTTGATAGATATGAGCTTAGGGGGAATGAATGGCTTCAGTTATTATACAGTGCTCGTAAAAAATGGGTCCCAGTGTACTTACGGGGCACCTTCTTTGGACAAATGCCTACAAGTCCACGGAGTGAAATTATAAATTCATTCTTGGATGGTTACATGAATGCAAACACCAATTTGCAAGAGTTCGTTTCACAGATGGAAAGACGCTTAGAAACTTGGTATGAGAAGGAACTCGAAGAGGACGTTCAGACAATGCATGCCAAACCGGATTTGAAGACGAAATTGCTGATTGAAAAACAAGTGGCAACCATTTATACGACACGAATGTTTCAGAAAATTCAAGAGGAAATATTTGAAAGTGTGGCCTATGCTGCAAACAAAATAGCAGAAGATGGGGAAGTTAGCACATTTAGGGTGGCAAAATATGAGGATAATCAAAGGAGGGCACATACTGTTACATTACACGTGGCTGAAAGAAGAGCAGGTTGTAGCTGCCAGATGTTTGAGTTTTTAGGCATTCTTTGTCGGCACACATTAAAAGTTTTCATCATATCAAATATCACAGTGCTTCCTCCTCACTACATCTTAGAGCGCTGGACAAGAAACGCCAAGGGTCGTGATGTTTTTGATGATCGAGGTGTTGCAATGCGAGCTAATACTCGAGAGTCAGTGACCTTGCGGTACAATAATCTATGTAAGCAAGCCATTAGATGTGTGGAGGAAGGGGCGACTGCTGGGGAGAGTTACGATGTGGCAGTTCATGCTCTACGAGCAGCTTGGGAAAGAATTGTTGCCTCCAAAGAAAGGTTAGCTAGAGGTGCACAGCTTGGCACTCCTGTTGGTGGTAGTACTCGGGCAGACATTCTCCCTGTGCAGAGTGAAGCAGATGATACAACAAACCATATAACTTTGAGTGACCCTCGACAGTTGTACCCTTGGCATCTGTAGTTCCAGACCTAACAGTTACCATTAACGTGAAGTTACATTTTCTGATCTAGATAACTTCTCTTGCAAATTCAAGGCTTGGGAACACAAATGTATGTATTAGTGATCTTTCACTATCTATCATCTTTGTGAATTTTTATCTCTTGACTGTTGTCGCGGCTTCTAAATTTTGATGTTTTTTGCTTGAATATTTGTAGGAATCCTTCGTGTCTGGGAGCAGCTTCATGTGGACCTTGGATGCTTTTTAGGTTTTTTTTTTTTTTTTTTTTTTTTTCCCTTTTTTGTTTTTATCTGATGTTTTGCTAGTTCTTATATAGCTTACTTGTGAGAATTTCTCCTCTTCTAGATATGTAAGAACCAAAACAAAAACATTGAATGGGATTAGCTTTTTCAGATATCTTATTTTTGTGGATTTTGATGGCAGTTTTAAGCTAAATAGCGTGTGTTAGTATGTCTACTTTCAGTAATGATGGTGATTAATTTGGTTTTTCATTTTTCTTTTGGTTTAAGATGAGGATTCAAATGCAATAAAGCAGTTGTTTTTTACATTCTGTATCTTGGTTTATGTCTCTTGTATCTCGGAAATTTGGCTCTGATATAAGAGAAGTGAGAAACTAGACGCCAGGGTTATCTGGGAATCAACCACCCAGAAGTGGTATCTGAGTCACTTTTTAACAGGTGAACATGTTGAATTCAACTTATCCTTTGGTTTTGAAAGGGAGTTCTTACAATATATGCCAGTAAACCGTATACCATTGTCATGCTGCAGTTCTTCCTGTGGTGCACTTTTCAGTACACATGCATAGATATTTGCCATATTTGAATTCCTGCATCACTACCATACTGCCTCTGCACATTGGCACATGTGGATTGTGCATGGGGGCTGGCTATACATGTGTGTGTGTGTTTTTCTTCTGTGTCTGCATTAGTGTGTCTTCATCTAGCCATGGCCCAGCTCTTTGGGGTCTGCTTTATGAATATTTAGCATGGTGTGCCGTAAAGGCTGTTACGTAAAGGTAACAGTGGCAACCGTTACACGTTAGGGGGTTGTAAAGGCCATAACGCTGTTACGGAAAAAAATGATCCGTAAAGGCCGTTACAGCCCCCGTAACGGTGCCACCGGTAAAGACCGTTACGCCTTTACAGGTTTTTCGGATTTTTTTCAATAAAAAAAGAGAGTCTGTAACGGCCGTCATGTTGGACACCAGAGCCGTGCAGAAGGTTGGCTATACATAACGAGGATCGTCACGCATGGAAATCAGGCCAATCCACTCATTAGGTAGGCACATCTATACATTGAGTCAAATCATTGGCTACCCATTGATTTTGGTGGTGTGGCCCAAGTATCAAGTGAAACATCCTGATTTTTACCAGCTTTGATTTCTTTCTCAAATTGTTCCTTTGGAGGTATGCTAATATGGGTTTTTCTTTCTTTCTATTTTCTTTTTTTTCTTTTTTTCCTTTCTAAAATGGTAGAACTTGAGCATACTCGGGGTATTGAAGCTGTACATTTAGATAACATTTTTCAAGCTCCTCTCTGTCCATTCATGTGTATCATTGTGTATATCATTTTGTCTAATGTCCGTCCCAGTCTTGTCTACACGCCCCACTTGTTATGCATGTCTAATATGCACAGGTGTTTTATTCTTCTGCAAGTGGAGGAGGGGAGTGAGAGAAGAATGATTCAAATTAGTTACTGTTCTTAAAGAAAATAACCCTTTTGGTGATCTTCTACAGTGAAGCATGGGGAAAAAATGAAAGAGCTCTTCCACACCCGCAAGAGTATCATTTTGTTTTTTTTTTTTTTTTTTGGAATTCTATAGGAATGGGAGTCTCAAAGATTGCAAAATTGTTTTTCCTTGCAGTCTAAGCTGAATGCAGCATTAGTCTTGATTTCAAGAGGGAAATGGGCATGGAAGCTTCTCTTATAACAGCCAGCTAAAATGCTGTAGGCATTTCCTTCATTCCTTGCATGTTCCTTATCACGGATGGTATCTAGAGATGGCAGATCACTTTTCTATTAGTGGCCATTTGGGTAATCTGATGTGGTTGACACCGTCACTATCATCATCGGCTTATGCATTAGTTGAGAACCACATGAATTCTCTCCCAATGGAATGCAGGGTTTGCAAAATGATAGTAACTGCTGACATGGTAAATTCTCGCAACTTCTTTCCTTATAGATTGATGGATTTGTTATTTCCTTTTTTTTTTTTTTTTTTTTTTTAATAATTTTGTTACTTGGCCAAATCTCTTGCTAGTTCTTCTTTTTTGTTCCCTAAAATTAGCTTTTTATTTTTTGTTCGAAAGTGTGCAGGATTGCAAGTTTGTCCACTTGGGGAGGATCAAAATATCATGGAGTCATCTCTCCACAGTATCTGGTAGGTTGAATTATCATTTGGGAATAGTTGTCCTACTGTGGATGGATTGGATGATCCTAGGCATTTGATGGCCTTCAAAGTGACAGTATAAAACAAGGTAGTTTACAGTCGAAAAGTGATGGATAGCATGGTCTAATAGGGTGATCTGTGATAGGGTGCCCACTAGCTGGATACATCATCCTGCCACGTGTAATGCGGACAGGTAGCTCTACCAATTTTCCAGTGCTTCCTGTTCTGTTGTATCATTGGTCCTTCCTCAGCCATACCGACTGTGGAGGGGCCCACCGTAATGTATCTGTTTATCCACGCTGTCCATTCCGTTTGTAAGATCATGCCGACCATATGAGACAAAAAATGAGGCAGGTCCAATGGTCAGATCGACCACACCAAATACTGAGCTCGGGTTGCATTAATGCACCAAGCATTGGATGCAAGAGGCATTTCTGGTGTGGTCGATCTGACCATTGGACCTGCCTCATTCTTGGTCTCATATGGTCAGCATGATCTTAGAAATGGAATGGAAAGAGTGGATAAACAGATTCATCATGGTGGCCCCCTCCACAGCTTGATATGGATGCTTTGGAAGGACGCAATTAGTTGTGTGTAGTTAGCAGTATGTACGTTGGTGTGGGTTCTCATTCATTACGAAGCTAACAACAAGGTGTTGGCCCAAACAAGCACAATAAGGTCATGGGTTCAGGTCTGATGCAATGCACTGGGTGGACCAGGCCCCCCAAGAATCTCGTTGATCATAAGATCCTAGCCACAATGTTGTGCCTTTGTTTAGTTGAATATGGACCGTTTCCTATATCTGTTCTTAACCTTCAATTTGCAGGTGACATTCCATGGTTAAGATTCTTTAATCAAGGAGGTTCTTGGACCATGGTCCATCCGAGGCGAGACCCAACTAACTGATGATCTGGATCGTTGAATCATGGCCCCATTTTATCAAACTGAGGTGTACTGTGCATACTCTCTGGAGGATGATATAATTCCTCTCAGTTATAGCTGGACAAGCCTTCCTACTTAATAGAGTGACTTGTTTGCTGCTTTTTGTAGAGTTTTTATACTACACTGGTAACAACTTAATGAGATTCACCTACAGTCATATGCCCCGTCCATTTCTATCACTACCTATCGGTATGATTTTTTGATGAATGTGATTGGCCAATCATGGAACTCAAGACCAGTTTTTGAAACTGTCTGATGATTGAATTTAGCCAATTGGATGTAGAGGTGTTACGTACTCGGGTGTTTGAGGTCGCATATATACTCAAATTAATCTATGGTTGGGATTGTCGATCAATGACAGGGTTTATATATACTCAAATTAATCTATGGTTGGGATTGTCGATCAATGACAGGGTTTTATCCACGTCTGCGGGATTCATCACAGTCCTATCGAGCAGGCTTAGTTCTTTACATTTCTCAAGACCTACCCATTTCATCATCTCGGTGTTTTTCAAAGAGACTTTTTTGTGAGTAAATGACAGTGTTTGCTAATCTAGACCATTGAATCATGCAGGGGTGAATGGCAATACCCACAGGTTGGCATATTTTTTGGGCGATATAGACCATTGAAAGGAGATCCATAATAGTGGAGCATGGCCCTAAAATCGTGGTGGATTCTACTATGCTAAGAATCCCTTCGTGACTATCAAATTGCTGTGAAAACTAAAATGGTCGGTTGACCAGCTTCAACGGTCTATGGTCCACCTTAATAGGGGGCCACCATTTTGGTCATCCAGATATAAGATTGCTGATAAAGTATGCGTCGGGGCATGATAACTGGTAATCTCCTTTCCCTCTCATTAGTGAACTTTCAGTAACAGTTAAAGAGAGAACTGATGATATCCATCCCCTTTCCAACGTAGCCAAAAAATCATCCGATGTCTTGTCGTTCACCACTGATATGGGTTCCTATCTCCTTGTGTTGGTTGTTTTGGTCTAATAAAGCCTTATCACTCATGGACCATATGGTACATATCGTTTTATATTTTAAACCTTGAACTGATCAGGCCAACCCCCAAAAGTATAGGTTATCAATGGGTCTGCCAGGTGATCTGATCAAAACCCTGAAATAAAATAAAGAGGAAGACCATAGATGATCGTTGCTATGTGTCTCTCTGCTGACTGACTGAGTTATGCATGGCCTTAGCCTTACATTCGATTCTTAAACCTGAGTGAATCACAGGGGGTTGGATCTGGTTAGTCGAACTAAATGGGTTGGGTCGGGTGGGACGGGGCTTGATGAATTTTAAGTGGGTCAGGTTGGTTATGGGTCGTGGATTGGGTTTGGGCTAGAATTCTTGGTCCATTTAGTAAACTGGCTGGGATTGGGCTATGACTCATTCCTAGGCGTAAGTGTACCATAACCATGAAAGTCGAAGCCCACTGACCAAATGGGCTTTAGGCCTCACAATGATAACTGATCAACGGCTATCAATTTGGTCTTTCCCATCAATGCATCACTTGCTTAGGAAATCCCCCACCATGATTATCCTTTGGCATAGAAATCCCCGCTCGTTAGGTGGGCCCCCAGCGGGGAGTTGATGGACGGCCTGCAGGTGTGACCCACCTAATGAACAGATCTCCCTGATTTTATGGACAGGTGATATTCGGTATGGACCCACTTCTTGTGCGAGCCATGTCTTTAATTTAAGTATGTGATTCGTTGGCGGGAACCCTATAAACTGCTGGAAACACCTGTAGATAGATCATTACCTAAAGAGCAGGTTAAAGAATCATAATAGACGGTTGATTAGTCATTGTAAAATGTACGGCGACAAATTAGTGATGATCTTGATGATATAAGTTTAACGAACACATGTCAACCAGTAACAGTCTAAGATCATCCAATCAATATGATTTTATGAATTCACAACCGTCTAGTATGGGTCCGACGATTTGGATGGTTTGGATTATTGTATTTATATTCTACGTGTGCAGTACACTTGTGGATGAGTAAAATTAGTTTATACGCTGCCAGACTATCAAATACTCATCTCGAAGGAATCTCTCTCATCGGGCGCGGATTGCCTGCGAAAGCCTTTCGCAGGCATCTCCTGCGCGAGGAATCTGGGTGGGGTCCACCGTGAGGTTTGTGAGAAATCTACGCCGTCCAACCGTTTCTTGAGATCATTTTAGGCGTTTCGACCAAAATTAAACAGGATCCAAGACTTGAGTGGGCCAAAAACATGACGATTGAACTTCCACAGTTGAAATATTCGTGGGGCCACAGAAGTTTCGAATCAGGATACTATTTGTTTTTTCAGTTCATCTCAGTAGGAATGACATTATGAACGGTATGGATGGCATATAAACATCACTGTGGACCCCATAGAGGTTTCAACGGTCAGAACTTCACTACCCACCTTTTGCTTTAGTGCAGCCCACTTGAGTTTTGGATCCCGTTCGTTTTTGGTCGCAACGCCTTAAATGATCTCACAAAACGGTTGGACGGCGTAGATTTCTCACAAACCTCACGGTGGGCCCCACCCAGATTCCTTGCGCAGGAGATGCCTCCAAAAGGCTTTGGCAGGCAATCCGTGCCCATCGCAAACACACACTAAGCCTGCTAATTCTAACGAGGGTTAAGACTCCAGTGTGCGTTTTGCACCACCAAAGCCAAAACCCTATAGCTATCCTTGCTTCTCCATCTTCCGACAGCTAAGATATTTCCCTTTTCTCCCTCTCTAATCCCTAAATCCCATTCATGTCACTTCTCACTTCATCTTTGTTGGAACTAGAAAATGAACCGCGGGGAACATCTTCCGAGATGTTGTGTTTTGTTGCTCTGGGGTTCTGAATAATAGAAACATTCATAGACAATCACAAGCATTCAGAAAAGTACACAAGAGAAGAGATATCGCAAGGCGAATTTTATTCCAGAGATTCTGAGATCTTGTTCATTCCAGGCCGTGATCTGGCACGAACCCTTAATTACATCGAATGATCGATGACCCTTGATTAAAAGGCAAAAGGCTAGTCAGCGGGGACTACGGTCTCAGAGTTCATGGTCGTGGAGACCTGCGTTTGTATGGTCGTAGAGACCTGTATTCGTATGGTTGCGGAGACCTGTGTTTGTATGGTCGCGGAGACCTGTATTTGTATGGTCACGGAGACCTGTATTTGTATGGTCATGGAGACCTGTATTTGTATGGTTTTGTTATGGACTGATCCATCTTTGTACAAGTCGAATGTCTATGTCCCATGTTTTGACCGGATATCCGAGCTGAGACTGTCAGGGTTTATGGCTGAGATGGAAGACTCTGGGCCCGCGCCTGTCAATGTATGGACAGGTGACCTCGGGACGTCCATTCCATAGTCGTGTGTACCTGCATAGCTCAACCAGTGGATGCCGTTTGGATGGGTAGGGCATCGACTGTTCTTGAAGTGTCAGTCCTTAACGAATCGTGTGTGATAGTTTAGAACTCTCCTGACCTGGTTTATCATGTTAACCATAGTCCCCTTTGCTTAGTCCGGGCCTGAATCCGGGTCATATTGTGATAGTACATGTAATGATGATGCATCAATATGGTCCTGGGCGCTGACGGACTCTTTTTGGGAGGGTCGCTCCGTTCAACTCGTTGGGTTGGATTGGGCTCCGAAGGCTTGTATTCTGCTCACTGGGTGGCCCGGATGGGTCGTTTGACTGCTCCATTGCGTCCGGAACGCTCGAAATACCCAAAATAGGCCCAAACGGGGCTCAAAAACGTCATAAAATGAGGATTTAAAGGTGCTGAAACGAACGTTCGGGGTGCTGATTTTTACGATCCGCTGGCCTGATTTTACTGATGCGCTGGGGCCAGCGCGTCCAAAAAATGGTTGTTAAAAATTATCTATTTTCATGATGCGCTAGGTTATTTTTCTGACGCGCTGGGGCTAGTGCGTCCGAAAATAACTTCGTTTAGGAATGTGTATTTTTTTGATCCGCTGGCCTTTTTTGCGATGCGCTATGGCCAGTGCGTCCAAAAATAACTTTGTTTAAGAATGTTCATTTTTCTGATCCGCTGGCCTATTTTGCGATGCGCTAGGGCCAGTGCGTCAAAAAAAGATGACTTTTCAAGTTGATGATTTGTTTGATCCGCGGAGGGTTTTTCTGATGCGCTAAATCATTTTTGTGATGCGCTACTATACTTATATAATTTTGATTTTCCACCAGACCTGCTGTGGTCGGAAGTGCGATTTCCGGCGGTCGGCGAAAGGTTTTCGGCAGTCAGAAAAGGGATTTCGGCGAGGGATTCCGGCGACCAAAAACTCTCTCCTTCTTTCGATTCGTCCAAATGAGGTGGTGGGAGGGGGTATTTATAGCCTAAGTCAGCCAATAGAAAGCCGACACGTGTAGCGCGTCGAGAAAATGGGTCGGCGCGTCGATAAAGTCGCCCGGCGCGTCTCAAAATGGCTGAGTTCGGAAGCTGATTTTCAGGACGCGCTAGCTGTCAGTGCGTCTCGAAAATTCTTGAATTTTTGGACGCGCTGGATGAATTTTTGGATGCGCTGCGGGCAGTGCGTCCTGAAATTCAAAATGATTGAATTACATGATGCGCCGGTTGATTTTGTGGACGCGCTGGAGGCAGTGCATCCTGAAATTCAAGATGATTGAATTACATGATGCGCCGGACGAATTTCTGGACGCGCTGGAGGCAGTGCGTCCTGAAATTTATTTTGTACAAATGGTTGAATTTCACGATGCGCCGGCCAGGGATTTCCTTGATGCGCTGGACGTATTCGTGCTTCACATAATTGGGTTTTGCGAAACGGAAGGCTTGTGGGGCCCGCTTTGCGATGAATGTCGATGCACTGCTCCTATTTCTCCATAATTGAGGTATCCCTCCCAAATTCGGGGGGTTCTGATCATGATGACCGGTGGGGTCCACCACTGGCTCAATTTCCCGTTCTTGGTCAAGTCTGATGCGTGTTGCGATCTTTGGTACGATCCCCGATGCACTGGTCCTAAATCCAATCAAGTAATGATTTGGATGCTCGGAATCATTGTTTCGAGGATCCTCACTTTCGGGACCCCAACAGATGCCCCTCCGATGCGTTGGGATGGACGCGCGGCGGTCCATGGCGACGCGTCGGATTTTCAGGGTCCCACTATAAATAGGGAAGCCCAGGTCATTTTGTCATTTCGCTTTTATTTTTGATGATCAGAGCTCTCGGCCAGCGCATCGGATAAATCTCCAGCTCATCGAATAATAGTCGCCGGCGCGTTAAACAATTAGGTAGCGCGTCAAGAAAGTCGGACTCTGGCATTTTGTCGATGCGCTACCCATAGCGCGGCTATTAATTGGACTTGATATTTTCAGAATTTCTGAACACGCCATAACGCAGCGCGTACATTAAGTGGTCGCGCTAACCCCAGTGCGTTGGCTAACTTAAAACCCTACCTTTTATCGACGCGCTAGGGTCAGCGCGTCCTCCCGTGCTTTTTTAAAACCCATTTCATGATGCACTGAGTCAAGCGCGTTGCACTTGGCATTTTTTCGATGCGCCAGCCCCAGCGCGTACTCGCGTGCCTGAACGCGCTAAGGTGTGGCGCTTATGAAAATTCGGACTTGGTGAAATTGCCATTTTCTGGACGCGCTGAGGCCGACGCGTCATGTTTTTTGGACTTACGGGTTTGCGCGATTTTCGCGACGCGCTGGGCTCTGTGCACACGATTTTTTGGGACTTAGTGAAATTCATCGGACTTGTTACACATACCGCTTGCTGAGCGTGTTAAGCCCATCGGGTACTGCTTTCTGAGTTTGAGAAGTTGCCCGATTTTAGTGTCTTAATCGCATACGCTTATCATGGCTTGACGCGCTCGCATTCGAGTTCATTTGATCATTGCTCGCGATACTTGGGGCTGTCGTTTCGGGTGCGTGGGGCTTCGCACACTCTCATATTCAACCTGATCGCCTCTGAGCATCATTAGGGCATATGAAGCCTCGCGCACCCAGCCTATAAGACTTGGTGGAATATGGGGTTTCTGTGAATTTCGCACCGGCGGTCTGCCATGTCTCTAAAGGGTGTGAGCCCCTATACCTCTGCTTCGTATTTGCGGAGGCGTGTCCGTTGTCCTAGGGAGGCGTAGGGTCTCACGCACTTAGGAGATTGCCAGATCGCATCAGTTCAATAGGCAATTCTAATGGTTATTTTAAGTGATGTTTCGAGCATACATTTGCATGTCTTTTCTCGACTTTTCTGACTTTACGCGAGTGGCTTCATGTGCTTTTCTTTTGTCGGACTGCCTCATTGGTTCATCCGTCTTATTTTTAGTAGACAATGGCCATAACCCGCGTTTCTCTTCACTTGGCCCGGGACTGTATGAGGCGGCTTCTAAATGCTCTAGACCACCCTAAGGCTTGGTCATCTCTCGCCGATCAATGCGACGAGGTGGCCGAAGCCCTGACCCATCTCGACACAGACTCCCGCCTCATTCTTCGAGCTATCCAGAATGTTTCGGTGATGGCCTCCATCTCCGACGAGCGTAAGGAGGCCATCTCTGGCTTCATCGGCGATTCTTCCCTCCTGGAAGAATTGGCGGTCCTGGAGGCGGCGGAGCCTTCTCTGGCTGCTTCTTTCCTATCCCTGTCGAAGCGTCTCAGCTTCCTAAAGGAGGAGAAGAGGGAGAGCAGGCGATTTCTGGCTTGGCTTGTCCTTTTGGCGGAGGCCGAGTATCCGGATCGCCGTGCCGGCATTTGGAGGATGGTCAGAGAGGCTATTCGGGAGCATGACGACCTGACGATCGACGTCTCCATTATAAGGAACTACGCCAATGCAGAGCACCTGAACTTTGATCTCGTGCAACAATGCATTTCCATCCTGGTGGACTTGGTCTTCAAGGAGGTCCAGATTCAAGCGAAGGTCGATGAGTTGAGGGCTCGGGTTCTCCCGCTGATGCAGGACTGAGATCCTCGCTTTCTGGCTTTGGGGAAGGGTCCCCACAATTTTGAGTCGTCTTACATTGACCGTTGATTTTTGATCATTTTAAACAATTGACATTTATCGATTTGGGCTTTGGAATAGCCCTCGTGGTTTGATGAATGCTAATTATACTTTTCCGCTTTACTTCTGTCTTTCCTCGCTTGTGTGTTTGTGACGATGTTGTTGCGGATGTTGTCGTTTCATTTCTTTTTCTTTGGTTTCGAATGTGTTCTGCTGGGGCCTGGATCGGCGCTTGTACTTTGTTTACTTGCTGCTTCGTATATCTTTGGATTTTGTAAATGTTTGATCGGTTTCATGAGGATATTTCCCTTTGCTCTGTACTTAAGCCCTTTCCATGCCGTTGCAGATTATAATGGCCAGCAATCCTTCTCAAGCCGGTCCCTCGGGTCCGCCTCAAACTCCATCAAAGCGTAAGCGTGCTGCCGCCAAGCAGGTTTCCAGGCCGTCAGCTGAGAATCCGCAGTGGTTCCTCCCGCCGGAGACATTCAACTTTTATGAACGCATTTTGACTCTTCCGAAGAATGTTCAGTGGAAGATACTCTGCGACAAGGCCCTACCGACCCCTCCTGACGAGGGTACTCAAGAAGAATGGGATGCGTGGTACGCTCCTTTGCAAGGTTTCCGGACCGACGAGGTTTTTGGGTCTGAGGAGGGTGAAGCGAGCCCAGTTGTGCCTACTCAGTCTGCTAAGCGAGGTCGCCCAAAGACGACAGGGAAAAGTGCTAAGCAGGCCTATATGGAGAACCAAGTCAAGTCGAAGTCTGATAGAATGAGGGTTGTCTGGTCCTCCGCGAAGCTGGCGGTGTCATCTCTTGTGATCCACAACCCCTACACAAAGCAATTCATCCGATTTCCCAAGAGCTTCCAGAGATATCGTTCTCTACCGAGTATCGAACCATCTGACATGTGTCGCGCAAATTCATTTTACAACGTCGATTCTTGGACGTCTGTTCCAGAGACATTCGTCAACTGTGCTGTATCCAAGAACGGTACACTGTAGTCTGTCCTTGGGGAGAAGGACATGATATTCTTGGAGCCCAACCACGATCCTCACCTGCCGTTTCCAACACATTACTACGAGACTTTACGCCAAAGGTTTCGCCCTCTGTCCGACGCAGAAATTTGGCCGACCGGGGGCTTCAGGACCCGAGGACACCTCAGCCCTCACCCTGGCTATGAAGCTTGGGCCAGCCGAATAGTTGAGCAACATGAAGAGACTTTGAAGCAAGTGGGCCTCCTACGGGCTATTCAGGCAACGTCGAGCTACTTTCATCGAGAACCATGCGTCTATAAAGGGTTCCTGAATCACTGGAGCTCTATTACAAACTCCTTCCACCTGCCGTACGGGGAAATGAGCATATCGCTCTGGGACCTGTACCGGATAGCCGGACTTCCCATTCGCGGCAGAATTTATGATGAATGGACGCCCAGTGACGAGGAGCTATCCAAGAAGAAAAAGGGCGTTGATGAAGGTTTCTATTCTGAAGCCTGCTACGAATTGTTTGCGAAGCTGCCGCAATTCCTAGGTTCCAGAGACAAAGTGCCTTTTGAGGATTGGCTGATTTACTTCAGTCACGGTCTGAAGTGAGTTTTCTTCACTTGACTTGCACTCTTCGTGTCCTGTTCCATTCTTTTCTTCTACTGATGGTTTTCTTCCTGTCTCAGCTTAAATTATGGATCGTATGATGAAGGCCGCAGGGACAAGTTGATTCTGGAGGCTAAGATGAAGAAGTTCCCGCAGCCGAACAAGCTATCTCCCACCTGCGAACTCGCTGGGTTTTTAGCCTACTGGCTGTGCTGTGTGGCCCTCCAGAGCTCTAAGCAGGCAGATAATGTGAGGGTCTCTTGCTTCGCCGTAGCAGGGAGTCTGGCTAACGGCCATCGTTATGCATTGGCCCCGGTGGTATTGTGCTCCATATATCGGGCCTTTGGCGGTGTCATCAGCAATAAGGGCTCGGCTTCCTTTGGACTAAATTCTTCTTATTGTGGGTGGCATTTCTTCTAGGGATGGCTCGGAGTTTACTTCCCATGGGTCTATGGCATAGAACTCAAAGACTTCATCCGGAGGGGGTCGGTTCCGTTGCATGCCTTTCAGAAACGGAAGATGATCAGCGGAAACCTGGCGACTATCGAGGCAAAGATAGCTCATCACAATGATGTTGACTTCTTCCTCTTCTCCGGGACCAATAGCGAAGATCCTGAATTACTCGATGATGATGAGAGCCTTGGCTCCTATGGGTAGGGCTGCACATCGATTCGATCAATTCAATTTTGGATGAAATTGAAATTGAATTGATCTTAAATTTTCGAAATTAAAATTGAAATTGAAATTGAAATTGATCTTAATTTTAAAATTTTGAATTGAAATTGAATTGACCCAGTTTTTTTGGAATTGAATTGAGATTGAATTGATGAATTTTTCGATTAAATTCAATTCAATTTTTCACACATTGCAAATTGAAAACTTATAGGTTTTGTAAGTTTGGATTTTATAGTACCTCAAATAGTAATATTAGTAGAAATACTTTTGAAAACATATGCATAATAACTAGTCCATACATGAAAATTAGAAAGATTGTATTGATCCAAAGCTTTTGAGGCCCGAAAAATATTTTTAATGGTTATTCATCACTCTTTCTCTTGGTATGGTCCACTTGAGATTTGATCTTCTTATAATTTTGGATCATGTCCCTAAATGAGATGTAAAATTAGATGGACGTAATGGATATACAAAAAATACATCAAGGTAGGCCCCACACGGTAGGGGTAACACCCACTAAGTTGTTACCAACGTAACACTTAATTCACTCTTGGGCGAACTTTAGAGATTGCGTACTAAGTACGCTTTTGTTATACTGATTAAACTTAATTGGGCCTACTTTGAATGCATTTGGTTTACCGCATCGTTCATTCGTTTTGCCTGCTCATTTTAGCCGTTGAGCCCAAAATTAAAGCATATCCGAAACTTGGGTGGACCATGCCACATGAAACAGTGAGAATAATAATTTCTACCATTGAAACCTTCCTAGGGCCCACATAAAGGTTTATTTGTCATCCAACCTATTCGTAAGATCAGGTAGACATGTATGAATGAAAAACACAAATATTATCTTGATTCAAAACTTCTGTGGCCTACAATAATTTTTTAATGGTAGAGGTTCAATTCACATTGTTTCCTGTTGTGTGCCACTTGAGCTTTGTATACGCTTGAATTTTGGGCTCAAGCCATAAAATTTTCTTTTAAAGTGGATGAACGGAGTAGATAAAACAAATAAATCATCATGGGCCCCACAGAGTTTACTTAGTACGCCAAGCACATTGAGTTACTAAGTACGTAATTTGATTCGTTTTGGACTCTTGGGTGGGCACGGATATGCAGAAGGGTGGTTTCAAAGCTCTGTGGGCCCCACCATGGTGTATGTGCTTTATCTAGGCCCTCCATCCATTTTTTTCCATCTGATTCTAAGACATTATCCAAAAAATGAGACGTATTCACAAGAAGATAGTAAGGGATTGACGCTTATTGTTGAAAACTTTTTAGGGGCTTAGAAGTTTGGTAACAAGCTAATATTTGTTTTTTTTTCCCTTCCTCTAGGTCTATGTGACCTTATCAACAGGTTGGATGGCAAATAAACATTACAATGGGACCTAAGAAGAATTTAATGGTAGACGTTCGATCCCCCATTGTTGTGTTGTGGTGTGGTAATTTGAGATATATATCTTTCTAATTTTTGAAATTTTTTCTTAAATTCATATGTAAAAATGTATGGACGGCATAGATAAAACACACTATGATGTATCTATTTCATCCATACCATCCATATATATATATATATATATATATATATATATATATATATATATATATATCAATTCAATTTGATCAATCGATTCAATTCAATATAGATCAATTCGATTTTCAATTCGATTCAATCAATCAGAATTGAAATTGAATTTTTTTAATAAAAAAATTGAATTGAATTGATCTTGAAAAACAATTCGATTCGATTCGATTTATTCGATTTGATTCAATCGATAAATTGATCATAAATTGAATTGTGTGCAGCCCTACCTATGGGCGTTGCTTTCTGATATCTATCCGTCCGGGCTCACTGCCTTTAAGAGAGGGTGCTGAGTTTTGGAGAGAGCCATACTACCCGAACCGATTTGCCAGGCTATTTGGTTATGACCAAGGGGTACCAGAGACGCTCGAACCGGTGACGAGAGAGTAGCGGGCATACGGCACAGGACCGATCCATTGGAAATGGATATGGCAACAACTATTGCTCACCAGATCGGGTTGTTCTTTCATTGTCCCGGGCACAGAGTATATCCCTGGCGCCACATATGGATGGATGCGGTGGTGGGCTCACCAATATTCCTTGATCCGAAACAATCGACACGTAATCGATCCTATCTTTGTCTCTCCTCCGATTGTCAATCCTACTCCCGCCAACGGCTTGGGTTATGTGGCAAAGCCGCTCCGTCACCTGGCTACTCTGGGCGTGCAGAAGTTCATGACCTCTCTGAATGTTATAATAGATCATGAGAAACCCGAGCACACGCTTGAAGGGTGGGTCGCCTACGGGCAGAGGGTCACACTACAAGGGAATCCGGATTCCCGCTCGTTGGTCCCATGGCAGAGGGACAGAGGGAGCGTCATGATGTCGGCGATGATAATGATGACGAGGCCGACGTGGTGGGTGATGCCGGTGGAGAGGAGGATGCTGGTGATGACGACGAAGGGGACGATAATGATGATGACGCTAGTGATGGCAATGATGGAGGAGGTGATGTTGGTGAGGAGGTCATCAGAGAGGGTGTGGAGGGAGATGTCGCGGCAGCAGGTACCCCGCCGCCCGGTGGTCAGGGAGGTCGCGGTTAGAGTCCAGCGAGTCGGATGAGCCTGTCCAGACGTTCTGTTCCCGGGGATAGTGATTCTGAACTGTCTCCTGAACGTTCTGGTCCTCGAGTGAAGACCGCTCATCGCATCCCCGTCACTGACGGAGGAAAGATGATAAAGGACCTGTTGAAGCTGTACAGGGCTGAGAAGGCACGGAGCCGACTCCCCCAGGCTGCCGGCAGTGTCCCGACTGATGATGCGAGCAGACCAAGATGAGCTCGCAGGCGGGCCTCAGCAGAGATCGTCCTACGGAAGAATGTGAAGGTAACGAGCCAATATACGAGAAATCTGTTCCCGAAGCATACACAGGACCCCTCCCTATGGACATCGACGGTGAGCCTCAAGCTGAAGATCCCCCTCTTGCCGACCCTGTCAGTGCTGTAGCTGTAGTAAACTTTAGCCCTACTCCTGAGGCGAGACCTGTTGTTGCTACGAAAGAGGCATCACTCCCTTCCCGAGGAACCATGCCTGCAGATGCCGCTAGCGCACCAGAGCCTCTGGCCGAAGTACCCCTGACCACTGAACCAGTTCAAGCTATCTCTGCCCCTCCGATCGTTGTTCTTCCTTCCCCTGAATCGCCTGAGCCGGCAGCGAAAGTTGCAGCTGGATGTGCCCCTAGCTCGTCAATACCTGTTGCCTCCACTAGTGCACCGGGTGATGAAATCCCTGCTGGTATACTACTTTCCTTTATTGCTTTGCTTGCTTCTTTTCTTTCTCCAGTGTGCTAATGTTTACCGTTTCTTTTGCCAGCCACTGCCCCTGCCAGCGTCTCGGTTCCTGTAGTCTTGCCTGAGGCATTCCTTTCATCTATCCGAGGCCTGTCAAGGACTAAAGCGAATCTTTTCAGGAGCTTACTGTCTGATATCATTGATTCGTTGAAGAATGGAGATGAATGGTCTATCTTGGATGAGGCACTGCAGGCGTTGGAGCTTAACGCCACGTGGCTCGGGATTGACATTTCTTCGATAGTCAGCCACGTATCCCAATTCAAAGATGGAATGGCTCAAGTGAACGAGGCGAAACACCTCAAGGTTGATCCTTCTGTCGAAGAAAAACGTGGTCACTTGCGGTCCCTCCTTCCGGAACTTGAGTTACAAGAGGCGGATGTGGCCGCGGTACGAAGGGATTGGCAGGCTGTAGACGCTGAATACCAAGAGGCTGCCGGACGTCTCGCGGAGATTGAAAATGAGATGGCCCGATTACGAGCTGAACATTCTGTCGTCCATCTCAAACTTTCGAAGTTCAACGGTCAGAAGGCACGCCTGCAGTCTTCTATCGACCAGCGCGAGGCGAAGTGTGATGCCGTGAGGGCACAAGTTACGGAGCTGAAGCGGTCTCTCCAAGACACTCCTGACCCCGCCCAAGTCTTAGCCGCGGTTGAGGCGAGACAGAAGGCGATCGCAGAATCTGCGGTCAACTTGTTAGAACAATGCTTAAAGACTCTAGATAGTTGAACTGTAATAATCTTCACTTGTAATTTGAAACACGTCGGAATATGTTGTAGCGAATGTTGTAACGATATGTATGCTATTGCAGTCTTGCATTTATATTGTGCCTTTAGCCTGCTTGTTGTTTCATTTGAATTTGAATGCAACTAGATTGGGCCTTTCAGAAAGGAACGTCCCCCTGTTAGGACTTAATTCCATGCTTATGGGAACAAAGACTTAACCAAGGTCTTGGTTCAAGGCTTATCCCGATTTGGGTGTCCTTGGAAAGAATAGGGTGCCATGCTCGACGTGTGTCCGGAGTCTTATTGGCTTCTCTGATACCCGTGTAAGCACAAAATAGACGATTAACGTTTTAGTTTAGTGATTGCGTGGTATCCTTTCTTTCGGTATCTACTTTATTACACTTTTCCCTCTATCGGGGTGTTTACAACTTGCGACGACAAGCCTTTGTTAAGTGTAATATCTTTTTAGGAACTGACCATTCACCAGCGAACTGATGCCCTGCCCTTTGCAATCTATCACTCGATAGGCTCCGTTGGAATATACTTCATCGATAATCCAGACGGGATCCCATTTTGGGTCGAATTTACTTTTCAGCCCTTGGGTCGGTGCCGGACGCTTCATCATTAGCACAAGATCGCCCTTCTTGAATGATCTGCCCCTGACACGCTTATCGTATGCGGCAAAAATTTGCTTTTGATATATTTCGAGCCTTTGTTGGGCAGCGAGCCTCTTTTTATCTAAATCATCGAGTTCGATCATCCGGCTCTTGGCGTTATGCTCGGTTGTCAAGGAGTGTCGGAGAGCGACCCGTAGCGACTCAACTTGTATTTCCATAGGGATCACAACTTCCGTACCGTACACCGGTGAGTAGGGTGTAGCCCGGGTGGCCGTGCGGTGTGTAGTTCGATATGCCCATAATGCCTCGGGTAATCGTCTGTCCCAATCCTTCTTATTGTCTGCCACTGTCTTTTTCAAAATCTTCACAATAGTCTTATTGAATGCTTCGGCCAGTCCATTCGCAGGAGGATAATAGGGCGACGAATAGCAATGCTTGATTTGAATTTTGCGCACAGCTTATCAATAATAGCATTCTTGAAGGGTGTCCCGTTGTCCCTGATGATCCTCTCAGGGATACCATGTCGGTATAATATGGTGTGACGGATGAAACCTTCAACATGTCTGGCTTTCACGTTTCTCAGGGCGACTGCCTCAGCCCATTTGGAGAAATAGTCGGTCGCTGCAAGGATGTACTGATGCCCCTAGGAGGATGGTGGACTAATTGGCCCGATCACGTCCATGCCCCAGGCTGCAAAAGGCTAGGACATTACCGATTGATGCAATTCTTCCAATGGTGAATGTATGATGTCGGCATGAACTTGACACTGGTGACACTTCTTTACGTATTCTATCGCGTCTTTTGCCATAACAGGCCAGTAGTAACCCATGTGTCGCACGCGATGATGTAAATTCTTTCCTCCCTGGTGAGCACCGCACTCTCCTCCGTGAGCTTCCTTCAATATATCACGTGCTTCATCTTGGCTTAGGCACCGCAGTAGTACTCCCTCGTAGGACCGTTTGTAAAGTACGTCATTCTAGAATACGAATGAGTTGGCACGCCTTCTGATTTGTGTGCGCATTTTGGGATCTTCCGGCAGGAATCAGTACTTCAGATAATCAATGAATGATTTTCTCCAATCATCTTCCTTTGTGATCTCGAAGCAGCAAATGGGATTGGCACTCAATTATCCACTGCGCAACGCAGTTGTCGGCAGGATTCTTCTTTCTTCAATTGTTAATTGAAGTGGGCTGCCTCCAGGGTTAGCCAAAGCAGCGGCTAAACTGGTGAGTGCATCTGCTTGTACATTCTCCTGCCTCGGTATATGCGAGATACTACTGTTCCGAAACCGATCGAACATGGACTGCGCATGGTGGCAATAGGGCGACAACTCGGGTTTGCGGACTTCGTACTCTATCGTTAGTTGACCGATGACAAGCCTAGAGTCACCGTAGATACGTATTTCCTTGATCTGCATTTCTAAGGCCAACTGTAACCCGATGATAAGAGCCTGGTACTCTGCTTCGTTGTTGGTGCATGCCGGGACTAACGTGAACGAATAAGGTAACAAGTCTCCTTGTGGACTGATGAACATAACTCCTGCCCCTGACCCTACTGCTCTGGCTGCGCCGTCGAAATACATCTCCTAATGGCGTGCTTCATTAATCGTCATAACCTGATCGTCTGGGAGGTCATATTCTATTTCTTCACCGCTCGGCACTGGATGCGCGGCAAGGAAGTCTGCAATTGCTTGCCCTTTGACGGCCCAAGCCGACATGTATGTCAAGTCGAATTCCGACAAGAGCAGGGCCCACTTGGCCAGCCGCCCAGACAACATGGGTCTGTTCATGAGAAACTTGAGGGGATCCACTTTGGATATCAACGTTATCTGGTGAGAAAGGCAGTAATGTCTAAGCTTTTTGACAACAAAGATCAGTGCCAGACAGATTTTCTCGATCGCTGAGTAATTAAACTCGGCTCCCACTAACGTGCGGCTCAGGTAATAGAGTGCGCTTTCCTTTCCTTCTTCGTTCTTCTGGGCTAAGAGGGCTCCAAGTGAATTTTCGCCGACGGCAATGTAGAGGATTAGTGGCTCCCCTTTGATAGGTGCTGCAAGGACTGGAGATTTTTCGAGTAAGTCCTTCAGAGAGTCGAACGCTTTCTGGCAAGCGTCGTCCCACTCAAGCTGTACCCCTTTCTTGTTGAGGCGTGAGAATGGTTGACAACGACCGGATAAATTCGAGATGAACCTTCTTAGGTACGCGACCCGGCCTTGGAAGCTTTTCAACTCTTTGAGACTCTTCGGAGGTGGCATTTCCCTGATCGCCTTAATCTTCGTTGGGTCGATTTCTATGCCTCGGTGTCTGATAATAAATCCTAAAAACTTGCCAGAGGAAACCCCGAATGCGCACTTCAATGGATTCATACGGAGGCTTTTCTTTCTCAGTCTTTGGAACACTTGCCGTAGATGCTCTCTATACTGTTCATGCCCGGCTGACCTCACTACCAGATCGTCTACATAGCATTCGACATGCTTATGCATCATGTCTTGGAAGATCACTTGCATCGCACGCTGATATGTTGCCCCTGCATTTTTCAACCCAAACGGCATCACGCGGTAACAGTATATGCCCAACGTTGTACGGAATGCTGTTGATTCCTCATCCTCTGGGGCCATACGAATCTGATTATACCCCGAGTAACCGTCCATAAAGGACATCACTGCGTACCCTGTCGTGCTGTCGATCAGTAGTTCTGGGATAGGCAGTGGGAAATCATCCTTAGGGCATGCTTCATTGAGGTTCCGAAAGTCTACGCAGATTCGGATTTGACCGCTCTTTTTCTTGACCGGCACAATATTTGAGATCCATTGTGGGTATTTGACCTCTCGGATGAACCCGGCTTGGATTAACTTTTCGACCTCCTCTTCGATTTTGGGCACTATGTCTGGGTGGAATCGTCGTTGAGGCTGTTTGACCACTTTCTTCCCTTTCAAGATGCACAACTTGTGCATCGCAATTGTTGGACTGAGCCCTGACATTTCTGAGTATGTCCAAGCGAACACGTCCCTGTTCTCTTTCAACAGTCGGATGTATTTCTCTTTCTCCTCTTCTGGGACATTTTTACTCAGGTATGTATTTCTAGGGTCCTCTGGGGTTCCCAGATTTATTTCTTCAAGCTCGTCTATCGTGGGCTGTCCCCCGTCTTTTATCTGTGCAGGTGCGGCACTCGGTTGAATGACGTCGACTACCTCTTGTGGCTGTACCTCTTCTGTGGGACTGATTGTTACCATGTTGACATGTCTAATCTTCATCTTTGCCCCTAACCCTTCTCTGCCTTGGTAAGCTTCGGTGTTTTCTTCAAACGGTGCTAACATTCTACCATTCGAGGCTGATTCCGAGTAACAAAAACCCATATTCTTCATGATGTTACGGCTAACCTCACTGTACCTTTCCTCTTCTATCGGTTGAGGTAAACGGAGTGATTTTTCGGCCTCGTCCTTGGACTGTGCGGGTTCACTTGACACCGAATAGAATTTGATTTCTTTCTTCGTACTGGCACTTGGCGGTACCACAAACTGGCTAGGAGCCCTCGGGAAAGGCTTAACTCTTCCTATTTTCGGCACCGGCATATTGAAGCTAGATTTGAGCACACTCATGTGCTGATTCGATATCATCTCTAGGACGGACTGCCCGGGCTGTCGCAAGTGTTTCGGGATTATGTAAAATTTCTTGGTAGTCCTTTGAGGTTCTTCAGCTGACTGACCTGCGGTTTCTTTCTGAGTAATGAACTGAGGTTTGCCTTTCTGTTCGAACTTGCTGACTTTAGGTTTTGCCCCTTGCCCTTTCTGCGTTACGTCGGGCTTCTTTGTGACCTCTCTTTCGTTGACCAGGTCATAGTACCGGGCATCATCCAAGAATGATTCTGCAATTGTATACGGCTTTGGGTCTGCTGCCACTCTGTACTGAACTCCCTCTCTGTTGTATTTGAAGCACTGATGATAGGTTGAGGGAACGACGCGATTCTGATGGAGCCACGGCCTCCCTAGTAGAAGATTATACGTTGTTACTGCGTCGATTACTTGACATGTTACTTTCGTCTTCAGCTTTTCAATTTCTAGCATCACGGTGATTGACCCTAGAGGGCGCTGGCTGTCTTGGTTGAACCCTTGAATAACCATGGTGCTGGGTCGCAGGGTTGATGGTCTATAACCCAACCTCTGTAGTGTCTTCAACGACATGATGTTTACTGCGGATCCATCGTCAAGCATGCATCGCTTAATTTCCGTATCTCTAATCGTTCCTGTGACCATCAACGGACGGTTGTGGTCTTTGGTTTCAATCGTGCGGTCTTCTTCGGAGAATGTGATTACAGAGGTGTGATCTATCTGCATTGCTTGCTGAATTGGTGCGTTTCCTTCCCAAAACTTGTCCGGATCGCTCATTTCTGCTTCGATTTCTGTCATCATCACTTCTCTAGCTTCACTGTCTAGCAGCGCGTTGATCAACATTTCCCTGTATGCCTTTGAGAGACACAAGGCGTCATATATGCTTAGGCGAGCCGGGACCCTTCGTAGGTGTGACACGACATCATACACTACTGGTGCTGCCCCCTGCCTTGGCTCCGGTCGACTGGACGTGGCCTCAACAACCTTCTCTTTCAACTTCTGCCCCTGGGGCCTTGTTGAGGGTATATCCGAGTTTCCATCTTCTTGCATCGGGTCGATTGGTTCTGGCCGAATGCGTTCCGGCATTTGCCTTCCGGATCGGAGGATGACGGCATTGACTTCTTCTTTACTTGCCCGCAACGTCTCTTCCGTTGATGGTTGTTCCGTAAATGACACCATCGCGCAATGTACCCGAGCCTCTACAAGTTGGCTCTTCTCCTGGCTATCCTTCTTTCTCGTCCCTTTCTTCTTGCAGTCGAGGAGTCTTCTTCGATTCTCGAGCCTTTTCTGGCTGCTAACCAAACTCCAGGGTTCTTCAGGCTCGAGGAACGGGATGCGCAATTGGGTGCTTTCGTTGAGGGGAAGGCTGAAACTACCCCCGCTGTTTCCTTCGTTGTCGTTTCCGGTGCCTTCATATTGATCACCCCTTGGTTGATCAACCCTTGTATTCTTCCCTTTAGACTAAAATAGTCTTCTGTCTTGTAGCTCAGACACCGATGGTATTTGCAATATCGGGGATCATCTACCTTCCCAACCTCGTGGGGCCGAATTGGTTCTGGCAAGCGGATTACCTTTTCTTCCACTAATTGTTCCATGATGGGGATCAGATCGGCCATGTCGAAGGTGTACGGGCCGTTGGCTCTTTCTCTCTCGGCTAGTGTTATTCTTTGAGAAACGTAAGGCCTCTTGCCTCTGTCTTGGGTAGGCGTTGCCTTCGTGTCTGTCTTGGGATCCACAGCGGGCCGCTTCCGATCTATCATACTTTTACCTTTGTTTATATTGTGCGTTTCGGCAATCCTTACTCCTTCCCTTTTCTGCCTTTCGGGCCTGAGGTTCACTCGTGCTGCGGCTTCTTCTACCAGGTGTGCTTTGGTGGCCAGTTCTCGGAAAGAGTGAAAACTATTCCCTAATAACCCGTACGATATCATTGGGTCCAAGGCTCGCATACACATCTTTATCTGTTCTTTCTCACTGGGCAACTCTTGGCATTGAGCGGCTATTGTCCCCCATCGGTCCATGAACCTTTCCACGGGTTCGCCCTGTCTTTGTCTGATCAAGGCCAGATCTGTTACTGATGTTTCTCTTTCTATAGAGAAGAATTTTGAGATAAAACTGTCTCGCATCTGCTCCCACGACTTCACTGATCCGGCTGGTAGCGACATGTACCATTGAAAAGCTTTCCCTGTCAGCGTTGACCCGAATAACCGCATACAATATTGTGGGATGGTCGACCAATTTCCCAATGCTGTGAGGAAGCGAGTGATATGTTCCTCTGGCGACCCCCTACAGTCAAATTTTTCGAAATCCGGGCATCTGAAGTTGACTGGAAATGGTATTTCTTCTATCTCCAGTGGGTATGGGACCTTATATTTGTACCCAGTTCCTCTTTCCATCTCC
This sequence comes from Liriodendron chinense, assembly GCA_003013855.2. Classification (NCBI taxonomy): domain Eukaryota; kingdom Viridiplantae; phylum Streptophyta; class Magnoliopsida; order Magnoliales; family Magnoliaceae; genus Liriodendron; species Liriodendron chinense. Next base: position 1,572,399 of record PVNU02000637.1, on the reverse strand, counting down.
CTTTCTTGTCGCATGAGACTCGTAATTGTTTGCGACAATTCCTCTCTCGTCATTTGCGCAGTCGGGACTGCTTTCGTTCCACTGGAACTCTCCTGGCCTGGGTAAGTGGCTCGGCACTAGCTGGCCTCTTCTGCTGCCTCTTGAGATTCTTCGGCTAATGGGCGCGTAGGTGGTACAAGGCTTCGAGTAGCATTCTGAGCTATTAAAGTGGTCAATGCTTCCTGAATTACCCTCATTCGTTCATTCGTTCCCAATTAGCCTGAACTAATCCGTCGATCTGATCTTGGACTGTAGGCAATTCGTCTGCTTCATACGATCCTTCTTCTGTCTCTGCTACTTGGACCATTGCGATCAGCACCGGTCGGGCCTTCTGAACCTGCCCCTGTCCTGGCTTGAGAACTGTCATGGGCTTGGTGCTCCTCACAAGTGCGGTTTCGGTCGATTTACGCGTAACACGGGCGGTCTTGGACAATGGCAGGAAACTGTTCGATCGTCGTCGCAAGCACCGAAGACTTGATTGATGCGACCTGACTGCTGATGGAAATCTTCTGCCTTTGTTTTGGTTGCCATTGTCTCTTGGTCGCAGGGCGAGGTTTTGCAACATTCACCTTTTTATTACGCGGCTAAGCTAGGCTGCTTTCTTCTACTCTTTCTTTTCTTGGCGCGTTTTGACCAACTGCCATCCTGAGCTAGAAGCAGTTGTCGCGGTTGGGATGAAGCGAGGGAAGCTGAAGCCTCCGGTGGCAAGGAAGGTGCACGAGCTGTTCATTAAGCACGCCATTTCTTCTGTCTGTCCTAGTATCTTGCTAATTCTGCTGCGTCATAAAATCGTTAGAACAGTTGACAAGTGCGGTCGGGAGTATGAGCCCATCGATCGCAGTGCATAAGCCGACAAAGATAAGCAAGACGGAGACAAATACGTATAGTTGTGAAAATTTATGGGTTCGAAAGCCTTTTAAATGTCTATTGCCTTAAAGATGAAGGGAAGAACTTCACTACACACCTTTTGCTTTAGTGCAGCCCACTTGAGTTTTGGATCCCGTTCGTTTTTGGTCGCAACGCCTTAAATGATCTCACAAAATGGTTGGACGGCGTAGATTTCTCACAAACCTCACGATGGGCCCCACCCAGATTCCTTGCGCAGGAGATGCCTCCAAAAGGCTTTGGCAGGCAATCCGTGCCCATCGCAAACACACACTAAGCCTGCTAATTCTAACGAGGGTTAAGACTCCAGTGTGCGTTTTGCACCACCAAAGCCAAAACCCTATAGCTATCCTTGCTTCTCCATCTTCCGACAGCTAAGATCTCTCCCTTTTCTCCCTCTCTAATCCCTAAATCCCATTTATGTCACTTCTCACTTCATCTCCATAACCTTCTGCTACTGCAGCAGAAGAAGACGAATCCCTCTATCTGAACCCTAGAAATCCTCAGAAGGTTCTGAAAGAAGGGATTCCTCAGCATCGTTCTATTTTAAACCCTAATCCCTTCTTCAAATGCCATTTCGAGCTTGATTCCGGCGTTCTAGGGTTTTCCTCTTCTAGAAAGGCCGCTGCTTTGGCGTGAAAGAGGAGGTCGAAGGAATTGCGCGGGGTTTTCTTTTTCACAGAAGAGGCTGGTAATAGAAGGTGAGATTTTGAGTTTTTGAGGAGTGATTCGATGGAATTGGTGCTACGGTACGCCCCTTAAGGGAGGGAGAGCAGGCTCGGATCTTGAGAAGATCCGACGGCCCACCATTTGGGTGATGTACCGTGAGCTAGTCCCTACTGAATTATTTGGGTTTTGATTTTCTGTTGAATCGGTGACAAAGTGATCTACTTTTGCCAACTGATTACAGAGTGAGTTTCGCTCGTTTCGTGCTGTACGGTCATCAAACTTTAATAGCTAGACAGAGCTCACATGCAGGCCTACTTGGCTGATTGGAACCGTGCATCAGCTGGACTCTATAGTGGATGGGCCTATGGTCTAAAATCATGCAGAATGGATGGTCCTGACCATTGGTCAGCGCCATTCAAAATGGATGATTGAAAACAAATATGGTTAAATGGTGCACATTCATGGTCTATTATTTGGTCACCTTAAATTATAAGCATGTGCAACATGTACGGTAAGAGCTTCAGCCGTCTTAACTACACAATATACCACTCTGCTGTATTAGGACTCCTGATAAGAAATGATACGATAGAATTAGAAGAGCCATAATATGGTGAATCTATCATACCGCAAGACATGTGGTAAGAGATCCACTGATATACTGGCACTAAGATAGATTGTTGATGCTTTTAAAAATAAAGCAATGAGACAACCATAATCACTTTTTTTTATTATTCATCCCACTGTATATTTGATTGTTAACAATTTTCATTTCCTATCGTTATTTTAACAACCATAAATAAGATGGATATTATTGTCTAATAAGAGTGACATTTGAAAATTAAACCATCCATGGTAGGGATTTGAAATGGATCGATTTGATTTACACATCACATCGACACATTATCATCTCCTCATATGGTCCAATCATGTTGTAATATACTAGCACATATGCATGGGATTAGAAAAATTGAGATAGATTTGTATGAGAGTTTATCATCATTTTTTAAAATGGTGGCGACTACTCAATCGTACATAAGAAATAATTTTATATAAATCTCACCTGTTTGGGTTGTAGGACCAACCGTGGATAGAGTATAAAAAAAAGTTTATGCCAGGAATTCAATATAAACCATCTGATTTTCTATTGGAATTGAAAACATTACATGTCTTGCGGTATGATAGATTCACCATATTATGGCTCTTCTAATTCTATCGTATCATTTCTTATCAGGAGTCCTAATACAGCAGAGTAGTATATTGTGTAGTTAAGACGGCTGAAGCTCTTACCGTACATGTTGCACATGCTTATAATTTAAGCTGACCAAATAATAGACCCTCTGTAGATGGGTTTTAGTTTAAAAAATATATATAAATTGGAAGATGATTGTGACTGGTTCATTGGTGGACATTTGTAGGGCCACACTTTGATGTGGCCCATACATCATGGAAGGCCCACCTTTAATGTGACCATGCATTATGCAAGCTCACCTTGATGTGGACTATTCATGGTGCGAGGCCCCATCTTTAATACGAATCGTTCATCATGTGGACCTATCTTATATAGATATTAAAGAGGAGAGGAAGACAATATGTGAATTGAATTATCCATAAGGTTTTCTCCATCATTAAATTTGAAAGCCCTATAACTCAGTCGATTCAACCGTCATGTTGGCTACCATGTGAATTTAAAAGTTTTTGTGTGGTTGTCTATTGTTTTCTTTGGTGTACCCCATATTGTGATTTAATTGGCTTGATTTTTTAAGAATCTCGTCATATTGATGGGTCTAACTTAATGTACGAAGTTGATGGCATATATACAGCACGTTTAACCTTACATAGGCAAACAGGTGGGTAAGTAGGTGAACAATGGATGAATAAGCTAGTGAATACATTTTACATTTAGATTAATTACTTTTTGGACGTGGTAAATGACTTGGAAAATAAGATTATTGTACAAGGACATAAGAGGGAACTGATGATTATTATTGTTTATGGGACATAGGATTTTTTTTATTCTATATAGAATTGCGTGATAGCTCGTTACCATTTTGAAAATGATGGTGACTCATCTTCTTTACATGTAGAGCTCTTTTAAACTATCTAAGTCCTAAAATTATGGGACACATCATGGATAGACTATATTTATAAACTTAGACCAATAAATAACCAATGATCATCAACATGATGCATTTAGTAGATGGTGACTAGCAAAATAATGTTTCCAAATTTTAATAAAAAAATCAGATGGTTTCTATCATATTCCCGGTGTACACTTTTTTTGTACTCCATCCACGATTGGTTCTATAACTTAGACGGGTGAGATTTACGTAAAACTATACCATGTGTACAGTTGAGCAGTCGTCACCGTTTTAAAAAAGTGATGATAAACTCTTACACGAGTCTATTTTAACTTTTTTAACCCTGTGTGCATGTGCTAGTATGTTATAGCATGATTTGACCATACGGGGAGATATATTAGAGCCAAAAGAATTATAATATGGTAGAGTCATCTCTTTACAAGACATGTCAATGTGATGTATAAATCAGGTCAATCCATTTCAAATCCCTACCATGGATGTTTAATTTTCAAATGTCACTATTATTGGACAATCCTATCCATTTTATTTATAGCTATTAAAATGGAGATGAAAAATGAAAATAGTTAACGACCAAATATATATATAGGAGGATAAATAGTAAAAAAAAGTGATATGATTATTTCATGGCTTTATTTTTAAAACATCAATAATTCATATTGGTGCCAATATATCGGTGGATCCAGTCGATGAATCCCTTGCCACATATCATGTGATATAATAGCTTCACCGTATTATGGCTCTTCTAACTTTACAGTATCATTTCCTATTAGGGGTTTTGATACAGCAAAGTGGTATGTTGTGTAGTTATGACATGGGTGAGATTCTCACCTTACATGTTGCATGTGCTTACAATCTAAGCCGATTAAATAGTGGACCATCTATGGATGGGTTTTAGTTAAAAAAATTATGTTAGAAGAATTATTGTAATCGATTTATCGGTGGACATTTAATTGACTATAAAAATATAAGCATTAAACTATCTAAATCAGAGAAAAAATACCTTTTTAACCCGATGATAGGACTACTCAATAAATTTGGTGCTATGTCACCATTTGGGCAGTTTAAATTTTGATTTACATGTCATGGGTACATTAGGGATCTTCACCCATGTCGTAATTGTAGCAGATGATTCGTTGAATTGATGCCTTAAATGAAAATTTAAATCGAGGCATCCCGACCATCCAATTTTTGCCTTTTTAAAAAAAAAAATTAACGTGAGGAATAGTCATCGTTTATTTACAGACTGGTATTAATGATTAAAATTATTCCGTGGGGAATACTGTTTACGGCAGCCCACTCATCAGGTGAAAATAAATGCATTATGAATACAAATTGTTGGGTGTCATTTTTTCGTTATTTGTTTCTCTGCACAAATGTAGCTCGCCCGATTAATGAAAATTGTTGGATTTTTAATTAAGGAACATTCACAATGAAGACCAGCATATGAACATCTTTGGTCCATTACACATGTGTTCTCCTATCACATTTTGTATTTTACATTTGATGCTTGAATGTCTGACACCTAGAATCAACTTCCATCATCAATCCCAAATTTACATGAATGGGAAAAACTTTGACACTTTAGCATTATGTGAATTCATATTATGAAGTTTTACATTTACGATCCAGTTTACTTGAATTTAATCGTCTAAATGATAAACTGAATGTTGCACTGGTCAGAAGTAAAAAATTACCTGGAACTGAACTCCCAGCTGTCCTCTTGATGGACATTAAATGGGTAGTTAAAATGAAAATTTGTTAGTGGTCAACAAACAAGTGTCAATTAGCAGAAATCTTTAATTTATTTAAGGGTATTGCATGGTTCAAAATATCATGGAGTCATCTCTCCACAGTATCTGGTAGGTTGAATTATCATTTGGGAATAGTTGTCCTACTGTGGATGGATTGGATGATCCTAGGCATTTGATGGCCTTCAAAGTGACAGTATAAAACAAGGTAGTTTACAGTCGAAAAGTGATGGATAGCATGGCCTAATAGGGTGATCTGTGATAGGGTGCCCACTAGCTGGATACATCATCCTGCCACGTGTAATGCGGACAGGTGGCTCTACCAATTTTCCAGTGCTTCCTGTTCTGTTGTATCATTGGTCCTTCCTCAACCATACCGACTGTGGAGGGGGCCACCGTAATGTATCTATTTATCCACGCTGTCCATTCCGTTTGTAAGATCATGCCGACCATATGAGACAAAAAATGAGGCAGGTCCAATGGTCAGATCGACCACACCAAATACTGAGCTCGGGTTGCATTAATGAACCAAGCATTGGATGCAAGAGGCCTTTCTGGTGTGGTCGATCTGACCATTGGACCTGCCTCATTCTTGGTCTCATATGGTCGGCATGATCTTAGAAATGGAATGGACAGAGTGGATAAACAGATACATCACGGTGGCCCCCTCCACAGCTTGGTATGGACGCTTTGGAAGGACGCAATTAGTTGTGTGTAGTTAGCAGTATGTACGTTGGTGTGGGTTCTCATTCATTACGAAGCTAACAACAAGGTGTTGGCCCAAACAAGCACAATAAGGTCATGGGTTCAGGTCTGATGCAATGCACTGGGTGGACCAGGCCCCCCAAGAATCTCGTTGATCATAAGATCCTAGCCACAATGTTGTGCCTTTGTTTAGTTGAATATGGACCGTTTCCTATATCTGTTCTTAACCTTCAATTTGCAGGTGACATTCCATGGTTAAGATTCTTTAATCAAGGAGGTTCTTGGACCATGGTCCATCCGAGGCGAGACCCAACTAGCTAATGATCTGGATCGTTGAATCATGGCCCCACTTTTTCAAACTGAGGTGTACTGTGCATACTCTCTGGAGGATGATATAATTCCTCTCAGCCATAGCTGGACAAGCCTTCCTACTTAATAGAGTGACTTGTTTGCTGCTTTTTGTAGAGCTTTTATACTACACTGGTAACAACTTAATGAGATTCACCTACAGTCATATGCCCCGTCCATTTCTATCACTACCTATCGGTATGATTGTTTGACGAATGTGATTAGCCAATCATGGAACTCAAGACCAGTTTTTGAAACTGTCTGATGATTGAATTTAGCCAATTGGATGTAGAGGTGTTACTTACTCGGGTGTTTTAGGTCGCATATATACTCAAATTAATCTATGGTTGGGATTGTCGATCAATGACAGGGTTTTATCCACGTCTGCGGGATTCATCACAGTCCTATCGAGCAGGCTTAGTTCTTTACATTTCTCAAGACCTACCCATTTCATCATCTCGGTGTTTTTCAAAGAGACTTTTTTGTGAGTAAATGACAGTGTTTGCTGATCTAGACCATTGAATCACGCAGGGGTGACTGGCAATACCCACAGGTTGGCATATTTTTTGGGCGATATAGACCATTGAAAGGAGATCCATAATAGTGGAGCATGGCCCTAAAATCGTGGTGGATTCTACTATGCTAAGAATCCCTTCGTGACTATCAAATTGCTGTGAAAACTAAAATGGTCGGTTGACCAGCTTCAACGGTCTATGGTCCACCTTAATAGGGGCCCACCATTTTGGTCATCCAGGTATAAGATTGCTGATAAAGTATGCGTCGGGGCATGATAACTGGTAATCTCCTTTCCCTCTCATTAGTGAACTTTCAGTAACAGTTAAAGAGAGAACTGATGATATCCATCCCCTTTCCAACGTAGCCAAAAAAATCATCCGATGTCCTGTCATTCACCACTGATATGGGTTCCTATCTCCTTATGTTGGTTGTTTTGGGCTAATAAAGCCTTATCACTCATGGACCATATGGTACATATCGTTTTATATTTTAAACCTTGAACTGATCAGGCCAACCCCCAAAAGTATAGGTTATCAATAGGTCTGCCAGGTGATCTGATCAAAACCCTGAAATAAAATAAAGAGGAAGACCATAGATGATCGTTGCTATGTGTCTCTCTGCTGACTGACTGAGTTATGCATGGCCTTAGCCTTATATTCGATTCTTAAACCTGAGTGAATCACAGGGGGTTGGATCTGGTTAGTTGAACTAAATGGGTGGGGTCGAGTGGGACGGGGCTTGATGAATTTTAAGTGGGTCAGGTTGGTTATGGGTCATGGATTGGGTTTGGGCTAGAATTCTTGGTCCGTTTAGTAAACTGGCTGGGATTGGGCTATGACTCATTCCTAGGCCTAAGTGTACCATAACCATGAAAGTCGAAGCCCACTGACCAAATGGGCTTTAGGCCTCACAATGATAACTGATCAACGGCTATCAATTTGGTCTTTCCCATCAATGCATCACTTGCTTAGGAAATCCCCCATCATGATTATCCTCTGGCATAAAAATCCCCACTCGTTAGGTGGGCCCCCAGCGGGGAGTTGATGGACGGCCTGCAGGTGTGACCCACCTAATGAACAGATCTCCCTGATTTTATGGACAGGTGATATTCGGTATGGACCCACTTCTTGTGCGAGCCATGTCTTTAATTTAAGCATGTGATTCGTTGGCGGGAACCTATAAACTGCTGGAAACACCTGTAGATAGATCATTACCTAAAGAGCAGGTTAAAGAATCATAATAGACGGTTGATTAGTCACTGTAAAATGTACGGCGACAAATTAGTGATGATCTTGATGATCTAAGTTTAACGAACACATGTCAACCAGTAACAGTCTAAGATCATCCAATCAATATGATTTTATGAACTCACAACCGTCTAGTATGGGTCCGACGATTTGGATGGTTTGGATTATTGTATTTATATTCTACGTGTGCAGTACACTTGTGGATGAGTAAAATTAGTTTATACGCTGCCATACTATCAAATACTCATCTCGAGGGAATCTCTCTCATCGGGCGCGGATTGCCTGCGAAAGCCTTTCGCAGGCATCTCCTGCGCGAGGAATCTGGGTGGGGTCCACCGTGAGGTTTGTGAGAAATCTACGCCGTCCAACCGTTTCTTGAGATCATTTTAGGCGTTTCGACCAAAATTGAACAGGATCCAAGACTTGAGTGGGCCAAAAACATGACGATTGAACTTCCACAGTTGAAATATTCGTGGGGCCACAGAAGTTTCGAATTAGGATACTATTTGTTTTTTCAGTTCATCTCAGTAGGAATGACATTATGAACGGTATGGATGGCATATAAACATCACTGTGGACCCCATAGAGGTTTCAACGGTCAGAACTTCACTACACACCTTTTGCTTTAGTGCAGCCCACTTGAGTTTTGGATCCCGTTCGTTTTTGGTCGCAACACCTTAAATGATCTCACAAAACGGTTGGACGGCGTAGATTTCTCACAAACCTCACGGTGGGCCCCACCCAGATTCCTTGCGCAGGAGATGCCTCCAAAAGGCTTTGGCAGGCAATCCGTGCCCATCGCAAACACACACACTCCGTCTCTCAGCAAGACCAAGCCTGCTAATTCTAACGAGGGTTAAGACTAAAGCGTTTTGCACCACCAAAACCAAAACCCTATAGCTATCCTTGCTTCTCCATCTTCCGACAGCTAAGATCTCTCCCTTTTCTCCCTCTCTAATCCCTAAATCCCATTCATGTTTCTTCTCACTTCATCTCCATAATCTTCTGCTACTGCAGCAGAAGAAGACGAATCCCTCTCTCTGAACCCTAGAAATCCTCAGAAGGTTCTGACAGAAGGGATTCCTCAGCATCGTTCTATTTTAAACCCTAATCCCTTCTTCAAATGCCATTTCGAGCTTGATTCCGGCGTTCTAGGGTTTTCCTCTTCTGGAAAGGCCGCTGCTTTGGCGTGAAAGAGGAGGTCGAAGGAATCGCGCGGGGTTTTCTTTTTCACAGAAGAGGCTGGTAATAGAAGGTGAGATTTTGAGTTTTTGAGGAGTGATTCGATGGAATTGGTGCTACGGTACGCCCCTTAAGGGAGGGAGAGCAGGCTCGGATCTTGAGAAGATCCGACGGCCCACCATTTGGGTGATGTACCGTGAGCTAGTCCCTACTGAATTATTTGGGTTTTGATTTTCTGTTGAATCGGTGACAAAGTGATCTACTTTTGCCAACTGATTACAGAGTGAGTTTTGCTCATTTCGTGCTGCACGGTCATCAAACTTTAATAGCTAGACAGAGCTCACATGCAGGCCTACTTGGCTGATTGGAACCGTGCATCAGCTGGACTCTATAGTGGATGGGCCTATGGTCTAAAATCATGCAGACTGGATGGTCCTGACCATTGGTCAGCGCCATTCAAAATGGATGATTGAAAACAAATATGGTTAAATGGTGCACATTCAATATGAAATAATCCACCAGTTGGTAATCAGGATCATCGTGATTGCTGGCATGTGGACTATCCATCGTATGCCCTGCTGATACAAGATTCCGATCATCCAACCATGGCTGCATGTGGTTCCCATCCAATGATTATTGCTGGAGGGCACTTTATCACGTCGCACACTCTTGATTCTTTGTAACATTCAGCGTTGTTTTAGTCAAACTGATGTAGATCACTAGAACTTCTCATGCTTGTTGATTGCAATCAACCTATATAATAGACTATTAGATAGCGCTTGATTGTAATCAACCTATTTAATATTTTATTACATTGTGCCTATGGGAGTTTTGTGCTCTCATTGCTGGTCCCCTGCCTGGATAAAGGAGGGTTGCATCAGGTTGGTGGCCTGTATCAAACTTATGCCATAACTTTCATAGGATGTGTAAGACGAGGAAGTGTAACTGAAATGAGAATGTTGGGATGGATGAGTGGCAAGACGAGGACAGATAGAATTAGAAATGGATGCGTTTAAGGGAACCTAGGAGCAGCACCAATAGGTAATAAGATGAAGGAAAGTAGACTTAGATGGTTTGATCATGTGCAACAACGGAGACCAAGAGCCATGCCGGTTAAAAGGATTGAGTTGGTAAAAGTTAAAAGGGTTTAAATGGGAAAGAGGAAGGCCCGAAAGGATGTGGTTGGAGGTAGTAAGAAGATACTTGATGACCTATGGTCTAACTGAAGGTATGGCCCTTGATAGAGTGTAATGGCCGTACTGGATTCATGTAGCCGACCCCAATTAATTGGGAGAATGCTTCGATGATGATGATGATTTTTTATTATTGAATCTAAGCATTATCAGTTTCCAGCATTAACACGACCTTTGCCTTTGTCAGTGATCTGGTATCAAACGGTTATGGATGCATTAGTTTTAGCCCTTTAATTTTGGTCTTGCCGCAACCTTTAGTTATTTATTTTTAAATAATTAATATTAGAAATTGTCTGTGCATTTCTCTCCATTTCAATGACTTACCAGAGACCATCATGCAAAGCGCTACAAATCAAGACAATGCATTGCTAGACTTTCACATGACGCCAGGTGCTGAAACTCGTGGGGGTGAGGATCGTGCAATGATAGAAAGCTTTGAAGGAGCTGAAAACATTGAACCATATGAAGGCTTGGAGTTTGATTCCGAGGATGCTGCGAGGGTATTCTACAATGCATACGCAAGGCGTGTTGGGTTTGGAAGTCGTATTGGGAAGAATCTCCGTTCGAGGAAAGATGGAAGAACTATTGCGCGGAAATTTGTATGCTCCAAAGAAGGCTTCCGTGCAAAGAAACATCAAAACAATGCGAACAGAGTTAAGCGGCCGAGAGCAGTCACGAGAGAAGGCTGTGAGGCAATGATGATGGTAAAGAAAACAGAGGTTGGAAGATGGGTCGTTACAAAGTTTACAAAGGAGCATAATCACGCTCTCCTCAGTCCAAGTGAAGTGATTCTCCTGCGATCCCATAGGAATGCATCTGATATTCCAAAAGGGCGGATTAAAGTTTCTGATGGAGGGAGAATGGACGTAAGTAAAACAATGTCTATTTTTGGTGCCGAAGGTAGTGGAATTAGCACTATTGAATTCACGGAGCAGGACTATGGCAACCATAATCAAACTGGTCCAAAAAGAAAGAGGAACCTTGGAAGAGACATTGAGAATGTCCTAGACCATTTCAAGCGAATGCAATCTGAGAATCCTGCATTCTTTTACGCAATAAAAGTTGATGAGGGCCGGTCTTTGTGCAGTATGTTTTGGGCTGATGCGAAGTCAAGGATGGCTTGCAATTACTTTGGCGATGTAGTTTATTTTGACACGATTTATAAGATGAATCAATATGAAATGCTGTTTGCTATATTCACGGGAGTGAACCATCACCAACAGTCGACAGTTTTTGGTTGTGCACTACTTCTTGATGAAACAGAATCGTCATTCACTTGGCTATTTAATACATGGCTTGAAGCAATGTCTGGACACCATCCTGTCTCAATCATTACCGACCCAGATGCGGCTATTGGAGCAGCAATTGCGCAGGTATTCCCAAAAACCCACCACATATTTAACAAGTGGCACATCTTAAATAATGCCCCGAAACAGTTGTCTCATGTCTATGTGTCATTTCCTACTTTCCAAGGGGAGCTTGAGAAATGTATTAACCTAACAGAGACAATCGATGAGTTTGAGTCATGTTGGGAGTCGCTTGTTTATAGATATGAACTTAGGGAGAATGAATGGCTTCAGTTACTATACAACGCTCGCCAAAAATGGGTTCCAGTATACTTGCAGGGCACATTCTTTGCACAAATGCCTTCAACCGTGCGGAGTGAAGTTGTAAACTCGTTTTTTGATTGGTACGTGAATGCAAGCACTACATTGCAGGAGTTCATTATACAATATGAAAGAGCCTTAGATACTTGGTATGAAAAGGAACTTGAAGAGGATGTACAAACGATGCACTCCAAACCAGAATTGAAAACAAGGTTGCCGACTGAAAAACAAGTGGCAGGCATTTATACGAGGAAAATGTTTCTGAAGTTTCAAGAGGAAATATTTGAAAGCCTTGGTTATGCTGCAAATAAAGTCAAGGAGGAAGGGGTAATTGCCATGTACCGAGTGGGAAAATATGAAGATCAGAAAAGAGCACATACGGTTACTTTTGACGGGTCTGAAAGCAGAGCCAGTTGTAGCTGCCACATGTTTGAGTTTTCAGGCATTCTTTGTAGACACGTGTTAAAAGTTTTCACAATATCAAATGTCTCAACACTCCCATCTCCTTACATTTTAGAGCGCTGGACGAGAAACGCCAAGAGTCGGGATGTGTTGGATGAACGGGGGGTTGCAATTCAAGCTAATTCTCGAGAATCTGTGAACTTCCGATACAATAATTTGTGTAAGCAAGCCATTAGATGTGTGGAAGAAGGGGCAGCTTGTGGAGAGAGTTATGATGTGGCACTCCATGCTCTACGAGCAGCTTGGGAAAAAATCGTTTCTTCGAAAGAAAGGTTAGAAAGAATTGCACAGCTTGGTGCTCCAGTTATTAGTGGTAGTAATCAGGGAGACATTATTGCCACACAGTGTGAAGCAGATGATACAACAAATCCTTTAAGTTTGTATGACCCTCGACAATTACAATCATGGCGTCTCTAGGCTTGGGCCTAACACTTTTTATCAGGTCTGGCATTAACCTAGTCCATTTTTGTTCCCCATACTTTTCATACAGTGGTGTCTTATTATAACTTGGACATGTTTTTTCTGATCTAGATAACTTCTCTTGCAAGTTGGGGGCTTCTCAATTGAAATGGGTACGTATTAATGATCATTTTCAGAAATCAGAACTCCTTATCATCATTGAGGATTTCTACGACTTATCATGCTCTTGTTGCTTCTAAAATTTGATGTGTTTTTCTTGAATAGTTTTGTAGGAATCCTCGGTGACTGGGGAGCAGCCTCATCTGACCCTAAACTATTTAGACGTGTCTTATTGATAGTCTTCATCTGATTTACTTGTTCCTGTGTAGCCTCCTTGTGATTTTTTTTAATGGATATGTAATGACTAAAAGTGAAGACTTTGAACTAGATTAGACTTTTTTAATCTTATATATAAATTTAGATATATGGAAGTGTATTTACGTGATTACTCTTCATAAAGCTCTGGCCTGGTAGCCAAAGATGACAAAATTGGTTTCTTCTATTTGTTTGTGTTACGAGATGAGTGAATCAGATATGGTGAAAGGGTTCTTTTTTATTCCTTTTCATTGTTCATACTTCTCTTGTATTTTGAATGTTTGGCCTGCAAGAAAAGAAAATTGAAGCCGGGAACCCATTGCTCAGAATTGGCATCTTTGTCAACTTTTAAACAGGTATGGGAATCTCTCTATTTGCCAATACAGATGTCTTTCTTTTGTTGATGAGTTGATTGCCATCATAGATGTAAGATGCTGAATCGAGCTTCTTAAATTCTTTCGGTTTTCAAGTGATGCACGCTTCTCTCACTTATTTAGACATAAAATGATACTCTGCTGCTGTCTTGATAGTCTTAGCAGTTCTATACTTCGATATTCCTCTGCTATACTATGCTTTCACTCTGTTCTTTTATAGATGTGCTAACCAAATTTTATTTTTTTTACCGTGGAAATGATTTATCAAGTGCCAGATAAAAGAAGTATCTTGTTTAATGGGACGGATAAAAAAAAGAAATAACTTAACGTAGAAAAGAAAAATCAACTGATTGAGCCAAAATATGCATGTTACTGTGAAAGAATACTACCATTTGCTTTGTCAGAAATTGATTGATGCTGTCATTCAGGTAAACAAGATGCATCTGGTATGGTTGGGCAAGTCTGATTTGATCGCAACCAACCTCCCCCCCCCCCCCACAAACACACAAAAAAGCACATTTTTCAGCTTATTTAGGCACCATTACCTGCAGATTGTTTGTAGTGGAAAGTAATTCAAAAGCCCCACTTAAAGGTTTAATGATTAAGTAGATACTAATAGGTCTAATGATCTTCAAATGGAAATTGTGTCTTGGTTCTGGAATGGGCATTGGTATTGCTGGAGCTCACTGGTTTATAATAAGCAGGGCTGAGTAGAGGTTGGGAATCAGTTATTTGGTGATGATTCCTTTCTTAGGCTTGGCCTATAGAGCCATGTGTGTGTGTGTGTGTGTGTGTTTTTTTTTAATTTCTTTTTAAGCTGTTTTGTTGTTGGGTAAGCTGTCTTTTGATCTTGGCAGGTGACGAGAGGGTCACCCATCGCTGTTGATCTTTTTGCCCCCACCCCCACCCCCACCCCCACCCCCTCGGTTTAATGATATTGTCAATTTTCAAGAAAAAAAGAAAGAAAAATGATATCTAAATCTTATGATGTGTAGCCATTTTCCCAACGCCTATGACTACATGATTTCTTATTTTGTGTGGTTGTTTTTAATTTGTTACTAGATGCATGTTTAAATTTCTCGTGAAGAAAGTTCTTCTGTAGGATTTAGAAGGTGTATATGATGCTGTAAAAGCCGAAATATATTGGTAGCTAGTTTGGTCTGTAGATTGTTTGTAGTAGAACAAATAATTCAAAAGCCGAAATATATCTAAATCTTATGATGTGTAAATTTTTTTAATGCCTACAAGTAAAGCCTTTTATTTTTTTTTATTTGGTTGCAGGAGCATTATTGTTTCGTTTGTCACTGGGTGCCTTATTTTATTACTATTACTATTATTGTAATTGTTTTGTTATTAAATTATTTTATTGTTGTTGTTGTTGCCGCTAGGTGTTGGCCCCTTTACTGGATATGTGGTATGGGAACGAGTAAACAGTATACTATTATGCTACGGTTGATCATGTAGGTTGCTCTACGGGGGCGTTTGGCAAATCTATTAATAAGAGCTTATTTGCTTATTCTAAAAAAAATAAGCTCTTATTATGAAAATAGACTGTTTGGTAAAGCTTTCATTTTAGAGCTTAATTTTTTAGAAACTTGCAAAAAAGCTCTTAAATAATAAGTGATAGGGAGGTCACTTTTTCTTTAAGAGCTTATTTAACTTAAGCGGGTAGACATTTTTAATTAATTTTTGGATAAGTTTGTCCTTAACTTTTTAAGTAATTCCCATCTTGCCCTCTTCTCTTCTTTAGAATATCTCTAAGGTGGGCCCACATGATGAAGAACCCATATTGAAGGTGGGTTTCCACATCAAGGTGGGCTCACATAATGCATGGTCACATCAAAGGTGGGCCCCACATGATGAACGGCCACATCAAAGGTGGGACCTACATGATGGATGGGGGACATTGAAAGTGGGATCACATGATGAAAGGTTGAGGTCAAAGGTAGGCCCACATGGTGAACAACCCATATTGAAGGTTGGGCCTCACATAATTGACGGTGAACACCAAAGGTGGGTCCCACGTGATGGATGACCCACATTAAAATGTGGCCCCGCATGATGGATGGACTATCCACATCGAGTGGGCCCCATATGATGGATGGTTCATAGCAAAGGTGGGACCCACATGATGAATGGTGGACATTGAATGTGGGACCACATGATGGAAGATTGACATTAAATGTGGGATCACATGATGAATGACCCATATTGAAGGTTGGGCCCCACACGATGGATGGTCCATAGCAAAGGTGGGACCTACATGATGGATGTTGGACATCAAAGGTAGGTCCCACATGATGGACTATCCACATCAAGTGGGCCCCACATGATAAATGGTCCACAACAAAGGTGGGACCCACATGATGGATGGTCCACATCAAAGGTAGGATCCAAGTGATGGATGGTGGATATTGAATGTGGGACCACATGATGGAAGGTTGACGTTAAAGGTGGGCCTACATGATGAACGACCTATATTGAAGGTTGGACCCCACATGATGGACAATTCACAGCCAAGGTGGGGCCTACATGATGGATGGTAGACATCAAATGGGTCCCACATGATAGTGGTCCACAACAAAGGTAGGACCCACATGATAGATGGTGGACATCAAAGATGGGCCCCTCATAATGAATGACTCATATTGAAGTGGGGCCCCACATCAAGGTGGGCCCACGTAATGAAAGGTTCACATCGAAGGTAGGCCCCACATGATAAATGGCCCACACCAAAGTGTGGCCCAACATGACGGAACATGCACATCAAGTAGGTCCCATTTAAATGGCAGTCCACAGTCAAAGGTGGGATCCACATGATGGATGATGGTCATTGAAGGTGGGCCCACATGATGGTCAATTGATATCAAAGATGGGTTCACATGATGAACAACCCATAATGAAGGTGGGGCCCCACACAAAGAATGGTCCACATCAAGGTGGGCCTACATAATGGACAGTTGACATCAAGTGGGCCCCACCTAATGGACGGTCCACATCTAAGGTCTCTCATGGTGGATGACCCATATCCAAATTGGGTCGTATGATGGATGATCCACATTGAAGGTGCACCCCACACGATGAATGGTGGATGTCAAAAGTGGGCCCCACGTGATGGACAATCCACTTCAAAGGTAGGGTCCACACTATGGACACATCAAATGTGGAGTCCACGTGATGGTGATGGGTAGTGGTCATTGAGGGGCCCCACATAAAGGACAATTACCATTGATGTTGGGCCCCACATGATGGACGGTCCACCCAAATAACCATTTGGATTGCTCTTATATTTAAGTTGTTGTAATCTTTAAAAATGACATCAACTACCCTTAAAAAAGCTCCTATTTGAAAGTTTTACCAAACGTGCTTATTTTAAATAAGAGCTTTTTTTTTTGGAGATTTTACCAAATGGGCTTATTTAAAATAAGAGTGAGAACAAAAAGAGCTTATTAAAGTAGCTCTTATTCAAAAAACTCTTATTGAATTAGAGTAGAGATGCCAAACGCCCCCTGCAAGTATACATAGTCCAATTATATACCCAAAAATCGCTGTAATTAATATAATGTGAATTTTATTATTGTCAATCATGCACTTGCAGTCTGTGTGTGTGTGTGTCGGTTCAGCAAGGATGTCTCTTTCTAGGTGGATCAATGTGTGTATGTGACGGTTCAGCAAGATCGCCTCCAAGCCACCCAAAAGCTGCTACCTTGGGCAGGGCACCATAAGACCAAATTGGGCCCGTAACAGCACAACTCACAATCGTAGGCGATCTACAAATCAAAGCGAAGAAGAATTTCACCGGAAAATTCCAGATTTATCATGCCTCCCCCTGTTAATACACACTCACACTGTTAGTCACACTTCAATGTCAGCACCCCCCGCGTTGGGAATCGATACCAGGACCTCAGTGTTGAAACGAGGTTATCTTCACTCATTCTACCACTGTTCCAAATGTGTGGGTTAGTATATGTTGTATTTGCTTGATATTACATAAATTAAAGTATAAATATCTACAACCTAAATACAAGTGGTCAAAATTAAGAATATAAACTGAAATTTCGGGTCTGTAAAATTAGCAATCTGGATCGTGACCCATAATCCGGTTCGCATGATTTGGATGGAAAATGTGAAGGGGTTGGTGATCTAGGTGACGTCCATGTTGGGCATTTTATTCATTCCATTTTTGCACGTTATCATGGCTGCTCTGTCTTGCGTACCATTCATAAGAATATGATTGTTCTATAGCTTGAGAGTAAGTCATCATATATTTCCTCTTTCTGCTGTAGAAGCCTTGTTGTTAATGGGATAGTTTGTTGAGTCATCAGGAAATGGACATGTTATAAGAATGAGGAATGGTTGGCACATCATCTGTCCTACATAAGAAGATGTGATCACATGTGCTCTTTTTGTGTGAATATGTGCACTGTGCTTAATGAATTTAAGATTTCAAAGACCCTTTAATTGAGCTACAAAAGCCAAACTATGGTTGCATCAATAGAGGTTGGCTGTAAAGAAGTTTAATTATGGAAAGAACCGCATCAAAAGCAGATTGTAGCAATCGGCCTTGATGTTCATTGTGACATTGGTCAGTTGACATGGTTTACTGTTTTACCCGTGGTGAGTTACATAGATTGATGAGATTGTAGTTGTTTCTAAAACTTGTTTCGGTGATTGAAGATAATGGGAGTGTTATGTTTAACAAACAAAAAAAGAGGGTGATCCATGTTGAGTCCTGTTTACAGATTTGAGACTAATCATGTATGTATTTGCCAGGATTGAATTTACCATGAGATTGATAGTTGCATTACTTATAGATTGGATTAGGAATTGCCTTTCATTCCAAGACATGACTTGTATCCATGTGTTTCATTGTAGCCCAGAGTTCACTCCTAGCAATATTGCCATCCTTAACACGTCACGTCAATCTCAGGAGCCTCTTATCCGAGCTTCTTTTCGGGTTGCAGGAGCCTCTTATCCGAGCTTCTTTTTGGGTTGCAGGAGCCTCAAATCATTTTCATCCTACCATAGCAGGGGAGCAAGTCAAAATAGAAAAACTCACTTTGGGTTTAGGGATAAGCAGGCCTGAACTGATTAAACTGATTACTTACACAGTACACCTCAAGGTGACATTCTACTGTGGATTTGTATCCCTTAACACCTCAAGGTGACATTCTACTGTGGATTTGTATCCCACCCCCCCCCTGGAGAAGCAGAACTAATGGACTGCAAGACATTTGTTTTGACTCATTGATGTAAATTGCCAAGTTTTTCCTTAATAAACTCACGAATATCCGTTCATTCTCGCTGTGGAGAAATTCTAAGGTGATTCACAGTGACAATGCCAACATGGCATCTGTGTGCAAGGTCCAGACCACATGTACGCCAGGAAGGCTATTTAATGGGGCAGGCAAGGGAGCCACATATACACATTGAATATAGACTTTTGGTATTGTTTCCAACCATAGGTTATTCTCATGCTGCCCGGGTACATGTTTTATGCGTACGGAGTATGGCAGTGATTTTTTCCAACTCATCATCAAGTAGAATATCCAATTATCAGAAACGAAATATATCCGAGGATGGTCGTGTATATGAAAATCAAGTCTAGAAACTTTGGGAAAAGCGCATCATGGCTGTGAAAGCATCTATTTTCGAGTAATTCCTGATACTTGAGACTGTATCCCTGAGACTGTACACAGTTGCATGAATGACTACAAAAGAATGTTAATTACAATTGAGTGAGAGCATCACCCGCTGAATACTTGTATACATTTTCCTCTCATCTTCTTCGGCCAATAACATGAAAAGCAATGGATGCAAAGATGATGGGGTGGGTCAAGAGCCGATGCCACGGATTGCCATTGAATCCAATCATGGGGTAAACATGATGAATCTGAACTTACTAGTTGACGGGAAAGTGTCCAACCCCCGCCCCGCCCGGATAATAATCTGTCCATACAGGGGCTCGTATAGGGGCCCACCGTGATGTATCTGTTTATACACACCGTCCATCCATTTTCTCAGATCAGTTTTGAGTTATAAGCCCATATTATCCTGTCCATATAGGGGCTCGTGTGGGGCCCACCATGATGTATCTGTTTATACACACCGTCTATCCATTTTCTCAGATCATTGTGGACCACAGCAAATAATGAGATTGGGTTGCATTAAATGCACAAAGCATTTAAGTGCAAGTTGCATTAAATGCAAGAGTCATCCCTGGTGTGGTCCACTTGAATGTTGGATCTGCCTCATTTTTGGGCTGATCCCTTAAAATGATCTGAGAAAATGGATGGACAGTGTGGATAAACAGATACATCAAAGTGGGCTCCACAGGAGCCCCTATATGGACAGATTATTGTCGGGGCGGGTTCGAACGCAATCCGCTTCCAGTTGACGGGTACTCGAAATCTTGGACAAGAACAAACCCAATGGTGTATGCAGAGATCAAAACTGGAGTAGGGATCTTCTCCACAACATTTTGGATCTTGGGCACTGATCGAGCTGCACTTCTAGTTATTTCTGCCATTGCGGGGGCCGCAAGGAGACCCACCAATATCTTGTTTATAACAACCATCCGCATATATTTTGATGACCATCCCAGAATTAACTGATAGAACTGTTCGCGGTCTATCCCTTCTACCTTTTCCTCACGCAACAGCTGCATTTGTCGTGTAGACAGAACATAAGTTCTCCATACAAATCTCAAAGCATCAAAAGGAGAAAAAGATGGTGAAACAAAACAACAACAAAAGGATATGCTGCATTTGGATGTGCAAACAAATTGAATTGCCAATTCTGTTCAATCAAAAGGAAAATTACAGCCTGTTTGGGAGCTTGTAAGTATTTGGGTGGAAATTACTATGCAAGAAATTGACAATTTTCCCAGTTGAAAACATCTTTCATGAATGTGTTTTCATAGGGATTAAGTACTAAAAATAATAAATTCTCAGGTCTCCCTTGTTTTTTAATTGTTTCAGATCCATCTAGCATTACTTACTCATCCAAGAAGGCCAAATATCATGAGTTTGTGAATAATTTCCATCACGGATTGAAGCCTAGCGATGTGGACCGCCCCATTGGGTTCTGAGTCACGTTGGGGCTCGCCTAAGTCAGGTTGAGTAAGGGCATATTTTCAGTGCTGACTCGTGGTGCTGAACTAATGGGACTCACACGAGTTCAAGTCAACTTGGATGAGTCGCATCCGACTTGGAAGAGTCATCAATCCATGATTTCCATATAACACACCGGCTCCCGAATGCAGATTCATACTATGAATCACAGCCCTTGGATGCGCTATCATCATCGATGTAAGTACACAGATTTATGTGCACAATTACAACATAGATAGGGTTAGATGAAACACAGTAAGTTGGGTAATATATTCAAAATTTTAATGGAAGGTGTACAATGCATACCTTTACTTTGGTTGCAACTACTTCAGCAGAGGGTGGTTCCTTATGGGGCCCAGGGAAATGCTTATTAATCACACTGCAATGAAATAAGCCAGATTTGGTAGAGATCATAAAAATAGGAACAGAAAAGAAGAGAAGTACGATGATCTCGACAACTCGTCTTAGTCGACTCATATTCTTTCAAGTCTGACCAAGAGTCAGCATTTGAAAAAAAAAAAAATTGGGGGACTCCTCTGACTCACTCCTCAACTTGGACGAGTCAGACTTAAACCCAGGACTGAGTGGGTCGGTCTGAGTTGCCGTCTCAAAAACCTAAAACAAAAGCTCGAAATATAGTGGTCTTTCATACTTGTATGCCAACAAAACAGCAAGGTGAAGATCGCTCAGTGCCAAAGCGTGCCTGGCATTTCCCGCCACACACTCGTCGAATATCTTGTCACATATCTTCCGCAGGTGTGGCTTGCCTGAGAAGAAAATTCATTTCAAAGTGAAATGAAATGGATCATCACATGACAGAGGATTTATTGAAATGATGCATCAGAAAATGTGAAGACTATCTCGTTGCACATAGTTTGTACAAGTTGGCCCCATTGTTTGTTCATCCAGACCGTTGATTCTACCGGCCCCAGCGTTGCTAGGGATGGCCCAATAGTCTTCCAGACTTAAAATCGATATCTATCCATTCTTTGGGCTTTTATTCTTGACATTTGTTCTCTCTGTATCGATAAGCCACTGATCAAAGGGTTGGAAAACTCCAATCCAGAACCTCAACGGTCAAGATCAACAAACCAAGGGCCCTATTAGTATATACTGCTGCAACAGAGAAGTGTTCATGTTCGGTCAGCATTAGCAATTCAAAATCTATAATTTCCTCACTATAACCTATAAAGTAATATAAAATGTTAATTAAATAAGAGAACAGGATTACTAGTCTGTGGGCCCCACAACTGTACATAGGCCTCATCCACTACAATCAGAACCGTTCATCTGGTTGTACCAGTCGTGGATGGTCAATGTTCAGAAATCATCCACACATCCCCACCAGAATAATTGGCAAACAGAATCTCAATTCTTTTAAAACAGATATATTGTTTTGTAATTGCAACCTAATACGATAGTGCATCCAAACGCAACTGAAAAAAAGAAGGAATGAAAAACTGACCTTGAACTCTCCCCCAGAGTCCTACGAGCTTTTGGCCCATGGTTGGATTTTGCTGAAATGCACGGATCTCTGGATGGAGAGAGTCATCAGACGGAGGAAACCGAAATGGCAGGAATCATAAAAGCAATTGCCATTACTAGACTTTGATTCCAAGGGAGGAATTTGAGAATACAAGTGCCTTGCGTTGGGGGAGGAGGGCATTTTCGTCCAACCAAAAACTAGCAGAAGAATGACGAAAAAAACAAAAAAGAAGAAGAAGAAAAAAGAGAAAAACATGTCTGAGCCCGGGTTCGAACCGGGGACCTCTAGTGTGTGAGACTAGCGTGATAACCAACTACACCACCCAGACCTTGTTGATGATGCTGTCAAAATTAATTTTCAAATATATTGTATAGAGCATAAGTTCCTATAGCTATGTGGGGTCCACTGCGATGTCCATTAGACATCCATTCCCTCCATCAGTTTCGCAGGCTCACGATAGGGGCCCGTTTGGATACCAATAAGTTACTTTTTCTACTGACTAGCAACAGATAAGTAACTTATTTGAGATAAGTAAATTTGGTTTAAGATTAATTATAAGTAACTTTTTTACTTAAAATTACTTAATCATTTCAGATTAATAAGTAAAATCCAAGATAAGCTACTTGAGGAATAAGTAGCTTATCTTAAGTAACTTAAGATCCAAATGCCCTCTAGGGGACTCGATTCAACCGCTATTGCCCACGTTGGTAATGGTCAGTGCTGGAAAAGGTTGGTGGGCTCCATGTTGATGTATGTATTTTATCTATGCTGTTCATCCATTTTGCAAGCTCATTTTAGGGCATGAGCCCAAAAATGAGGTAGATCCAAATCTCTGTACCACACCATAGGAAAGAGTGGCCATTGAACCTCCTATTAAAAACTTCTCAGGCCCACAAAAGCTTTTGATCGAGTTGATATTTGTGTTTTCCCTTCACCCAAGTCGAAGCTGATTGCATGAGAAAGCCTTCCGCAAGAACTTCCTATGACGGGAAGCTAGATGGTGCCCACGGTGATGTTTGTTGGAAATCCATCCCGTCAATCTGCTGATCATGTTAGGATCTGGGCCAAAAAATGACTCTGAAGTCCAAAACTCAAATGAACCACATGACAAAGGATTGAACATCCACTGTTGAAACATTCATAGGGCCATAAAAGTTTTGGATCAGGCTAATTTTTGTGTTTTCAATTCATCCCAGTTGGAATGACCTTGTCAACGGTATAAATGGTATATAAACATCACGGTTGAACCCAATGAGGTTTCAATGGTACACATTTACCTACACACGTTTTTGTTTCATGAGACCAATCAGAGTTTTGGATTTGCATCATTTTTGGACCCATGTCCTAACATGAACCGGTAAAAGAGATGGACATGATTGATTTCCCACAAACATCACAGCAGGCCCCACCTAGCTTCCTGCAGGAAGTTCATATGAAAGGCTTGTGACCTAATCAACAGGCACTTCACCCAGGTCTGTGTGACCTAATCAATAGGTTGGAAGGCAAATAAGCCCCAGGAAGTTTTTAATGGTGGGAGTTCAATTACCACGGTTTCCTTTG
This sequence comes from Liriodendron chinense, assembly GCA_003013855.2. NCBI lineage: Eukaryota > Viridiplantae > Streptophyta > Magnoliopsida > Magnoliales > Magnoliaceae > Liriodendron > Liriodendron chinense. Next base: position 1,548,393 of record PVNU02000637.1, on the reverse strand, counting down.
GTGTGGTACCCTTGAGATTTGGATCTACCTCATTTTTGGGCTCATGCCCTACAATGAGCTCACAAAATGGATATATAATGTGGAAAAAATAGACAGCCTACAGAGCTTTTCTTGCATTGACCACTTCCAAAGGGCAGTGGCGGTATCACCAACGAATCCGAGAGCTAAAAAAAAAAAGGAAGATCCAAAATTCAGGTGGGCCCTATGGCAGGAAACAGTGAGAATGGAAACGTCGGACGTTGAAACCTTCGTGGGCCACAAGAGTTTTGGATTGTACAAGAGAGGTTTTGATCCGTTGCACCATGGGCGGCTACCTGCAAAGAGACCTGATCACCTATAGGCAACCGTACCATCTTTCTCCACGGAGGAGCCACTCGCTTAGAAAATCAGTACAGTTAAAGAACAGGCTAATCCTCTCACTAGGTGGGCCACTCTTAGACAAGACTGTCTGTTGTCCATTGATTTCAACGGTGGGACCTGCCTGAATTGTGTGCAAGGTGATCTTGACAGTAGGGCCTACGTCCTACACAAGCGACATGCAGACAGTAAAGACTGTCCAAAATCCAAAATTGTGGTTCCTTGGCTTTAGGTGATCATTTCTCATCTGCAGAATCTCCCGTACACTGGAAGATCCTGATCCTCAATCTTTTGGCTTTTTCGAACCGAATCTGGACCGCTTCTATGTTTGAAGGCCACGAACCGGACGGTTGCGATTGTCGTGTAGGATAGATGTTTTGGTCACTAGTACTTGCACGATAGGATTCCCGAACAGAAAAAAAAACATGGTTCTGACAAGCTAGCATGCCCATTGTACCACAACTTAGTATACAGGGTTTTGAACCCCAACTACCATGTAAGGATGATGATATGAAACTGTTCATATTCTGAATTTTACAATTGGGGATATCTTAATAAACATTTGTTGATAGATGAATGTTTTTTAAAATAAATATGAAACATGGCAATTTATTTTTTTTTTTCTTTTATCTGAATAACTCATATTCAAATTCAAGAGTGAATAGTTAGGATCATTAATGAAGCATGATTATAAGGTCATAGCTTTTGTAAGGTCGTAATGGGAAAGTCAACAGTAAATACTATGGGCATGTTTGGATTGAGAATTATCATTTTATATGATAAAAGAATGTTACTAATATTATCTTACTGTTGTGAAACTAAATGCACAATCGTTGGTCAAACTTAAAATTTTCAAGAGACAAGTAAAGAAATTTTTAATCATCACTTTTCAGTTATATTACTATAAAATCTTGAATCCAAACAGGTACATTAATATATGGATCTGATAACTTAACACTGAAGTAATCAAAAGGTGGCATCATCACGATTTTATAACCAAAAAATCCAACACAACAATTTTCAATCAAATGCTGATGTTTTTAAAGGAATTTGTTATCATTACAACTTTTCATTACATTAATATAGTAATTCTTAATCTAAACAAGCCCTGATACCTTGACAGTGGCATTGTATCCAATCAAACCCAAGTTTTGATAAAAGTTTTAATGAGACATGGTCATGTTGGCAAGGGGATTGGCAATGGATCGGGCTTGAGTGATCCCCCACTCATTTATAATACAAGCAAGGGCCATTTTGGCTTAATCTCATTGTGCTCATTTTTTTAGCCCATTAGGAGTTGGAGGAGGTTTTAAGAAGCCATGACCACATTGGTAGGAGTGCTAATGATTTGTTTAGTTCTGGTCAACTCAACCCATTTAATTAACTTGCCAAAACTTTTAGCCTGAAGTGACTAATGATCTCATTGCCTGCGTCCCAGCTGGGCCCACTTAAAATTCACTACTGTTTATTTAGAGCTAATGGTACAACATGGCTTGATTAATTGCCACATGCATGTATCATATGCATGTATCCATGTTTGTCTTCTAGTGTCTCGTTTGGTGTTTTTATTCAGGCTATTGATTACTAGTTAGAGTATATTAGGTAGGTTAAAATACTCTCTCTTTTGTTAAAAGCATCTATTAGGATTTCGATGAATCTTCATCTCCTCTGTATATATTTAGTTGATATGAGACGAAGAAATAAGTTATAGTTTTCAACGATGTCGTCTTTCTAGTTTAACATGGTATTAGAGCTCCCGATTTAGGGCCTTTGATTCCCTCACACCCCCCGCACCACCATCATCCTCAGCTGCTGTAGCAGCTGCCCTGCTCTCTACCATAGCCACCCGAACCTCCATCACTAGCAAGGGAACCAATCTGTCATTGTCTTCTTCACCACCTGCCATGATCAAGGTCCCTGCTCCCTTCATCACCTGTATTTAACAAGTAATGTATTTCTTTATCCCAAAGTGAACTGATCACCTGTCTGCGCCATCAGATAGAAAACAGGCACTCACACTACAGTGGGATTTCACCACAATTGATATTTTAACCCATGACCTCGTGTTGAAACTCTTGTGAGTCTGCCACCTAGGCATGAGTAAGGACCCAGTTGCAGTGCAGTTCACCTACTGCACCTATCGTTGTTCAGTTCTCATTTAAATTACTTAAATGGGTCACATTTCTACGTTCTACCACGAATGGGTTATCTAAACCACTGATCCCTTCTGTCTCGCGTCGATAGACTCAATAGGCAGCCCAGATGTTGCTAGCAAAGAATAAAATATTCACAGCTTTCGTAAACCTTCATTTGGGATAAGTGGGCCCGCGAGTAGATAATCTACACCACTAATCCAATCAATCCCAGTGGATAGACGACTATAAGCAAGCATTCCATATTGGAGGTTCGTATCCGTATGTGGATAGGCCATTGTATCTTCTTAACTGTCTATCAGCAGACCACCGATATGTTAGGATTTTCATCCACCCACGGCAAGTCCCAACGGTATGGATCATCAATCCATGGGCCCCACACGTCCAAATTTCGTCCGGCTGAGCACCGTATCACTTCCTCCGCATGAGAGACCACAATTGTATGGTGCAGATTGTAGTTGGGACAACCTTTCACGGAACAACGAACCAAAATTATTTAAAAAAAAAAAAAAAAAATCACTTATGGGACAAGTCATATGATGGGGAGTCTTGAGAGCCATTTGACCCACCTAACCAGATATCTCCCAAAGAAAAGGAAAAAAAGCAAACCTTCTGATACAGAAGTCATATGAATGGGAGTCTTGAGGGGCGTTTGAATTTTGACCCCACCTAATCACAAGTAAAAGGACCCGGCTTCGGTGATTACGGGACTGTGGGGCCCACAATGATGTATATGTTTTATATCCGTGCCATCCATCCCTTTTCCCAGCTCATTTTATAGTATGATCCCAAAAATTAAGCAGATCCCAATCTCAGGTGGACCACACCACATGAAACAGCGGTGATTGAATGCCCACCATTAAAAACTCTCTTGAGCCCACCGCAATGCTTATTTACTATCCAACCTGTTGATAAGGTCACGCAGAGATCGGGATGCAGGGAAAACATGACTAACAGTTTGATCGAAAACTTTCGTAACCTACGAAGTTCTTTTTTTATGGTGGGTTTTTCTTTTTTTTTGGGCCCCACGCAGTGCACGTGAGATTTGGATCTGCTTCCTGTTTTGGCGCATGAGCCGGGAAAATGGATGGACCATATGGGTAAAAAATACATACATCCAGTTAGCCCTATAGTTGTGACCTTATGAACAAGTTGGAAGGCAAATTAACATCACGGTGGGCCATAAGAATGTTTCAACAGTGGGCGTCATTATTTCCGCTACTTCCCATGATGTGGTCCACTTAAGCCTTGGATCGACTTCATTTTTGGGCCCACTCCCTAAAATGATATGTAAAAATGTATGCGCGGCGTGTCCCCATAGATCCTTTGTGTGGATCATGAGGATGCAACCCTTCCTCTTTTTCTACCCGTGCATGCGGCATGCGTCCCTAACCTTAAAGGCGATTGCCACCTTAGAGGTGTATTTGAGGGGATTTGGGAGGTGTATTTGAGGGGAATTGGGTGTAAAAAAATTAGGTACTTTATGTGTTGAGGTAAATAGAATTGGAGGCATTTGAAGTACACATATTTGGTATTTTTTTTTTTTTTAATGGGTTAGTTCACACACCCCATTGTTAGTAGACCCACCCACCCCTGTTAGTCAGGTCACAATGTTAACCACCCCCACTATGGAAATTGATGCCATGATCTCAGTGTTGAAACGTGGCTATCTTCACTCAGTTTGCCACTTGAGATATGGACCTGGGTGTCACATATTTGGTATCTTAGGCGAAGGTAAATAGGATCGCTTTTAGCATGTTCTGCAATCCTATGTTTTTGCTGACATTTATTTTTGACCTATTTTTAAAAACAATAGAGTCGGGCTTCTTTTTAAAAACAATACAATAAAGGTATCATTACTGATTTCCTATACACATGGCACTCCAAAATAATCCAATTATGGGCTGCAACACTAAAATCACATCAATAAAATGAACTTGATTATCCAAATGTCAGTTAGTCATTTATGATCCTTCCATGGCATACCCAAGGTCTATAATTTTGTAAAATTCTCATGTTTTGCCTAAAGTATATATTTTAATGAGCTTATTATAATCGTTCCATTTGTTACTTTCAATTCAATTAAATTAGACTGCTTGTGTGAGTGATGATTTAAATTAGATATTCATATGAGTATGATGTGCATGCATGCTGGAGCCTACCTGGCTTAAGGGTTGATTGAGTTGTTGGTGTCCCCTACATCGAGACGAATAGATTTGAAACTGGACATAGGATCCAGAGTCCTCTCGACTACTTGTATTGTGCTATGCTCAAGTGATTTGTGAAAGAATAGGAAGTTAACCATTTCAGATGAGTTCTTTTTAAGTTGTGAAAATAGACAAGAGCCTATAACTTAAAGGATTTTTTCTCTCACCAGCTTTCAATTCAATATTTCTCATAAGAACAAGCATACACAAATAGATAAAGAAAGGCAAGATGCTGTGATTTCATTAATGTATAAAAATGATGATCATCACAATCAACAAGTCTTAAGACACCCAAATAATAATAACGAGAAAATGAAAAATGAGAGATAAATACCTAATGCATCTATCAGAACAGACGATTGAAGTGGATACGATCAACTAAATCGGAACTTAGGTGACCATGATCTACAACTTAAGGTTGCAGAGAACTAGATATACTCTGAAAGTGCTGTAGTGGGAGCCGTTAAGCAGTAGTTATGTAAAAACTAAGCTATGTTAGGAAAGTAAAAGATGAATTAAATGTAAAAGATAGATTGTTGTGTTTGGCGTGGGGTATCGAGCTCTTCTTCAATTGCTGCTTCTATAGATTTTTTAGGTGGTGAAAGCCTCACTAGGGTTTCCTTGTTACTCTCAGATCATTTTCTCTCACGTCGCGGTCCTGGATATGGGAATCTCTTCGATTGCTTTGGGACTATCGGCTGGCATTGGAAAGAAATGAGTCCAGCTAAATCTAGACTCGCTAGCTTCCGGATCTTCTTCTTGTGGTTGATCCTTCGCGGAGACGTTCGTGGCCCATTATACAGATTAGACCTAAGGACCACCAAAGTTTTAGTGGATCCAGGAACCTCAAGAACTGATCCAGAGGAACCCTTCCAAGAAATTGAGGTTGCTCATCCACAGGTTTCTACCATCTTAATGGAGTGCCGGAAGGATTAGATAGATAGGATCCATCACATCAAGATCTCTCAAACCCTTGGTATGGATTGGTCAAACTAGATTTTAGATCTAGTTCTCCCATCTCTCTGGATTCTAGTTATGGTATGGGAAGAAATGCCCGATTAGACCAACACATCCATTTCTACTTATTGGGTTCGATCATGGCTAGGTTCGCTTGGACCAATCCGATCCTTGGATCTTTGGAAAAAATCTCGAACGCTACAGCTTCTCCAAATATCTTTGGGGAGATTTTTCATTTTGGAAGGACTGTGAGAGATGCCCTTCCTGAAAAGATGAGGATTCGTGATAAGATTTGCTCTCTTGGCGGGTCTCTTACAAACGTGGTAGGCACGCTGCCTCTTTAATGGGCACAATAATCATGACCATGTGGCGAACAGTGATTACTTCTCCAAATGGCAGGGATGAGGGTTTGTATTTTCGCATTTAATAACCAAATGCGTATCACCGAAGGAATGTCACGATGATACTATTAAGTAGAAGTAAATTTCACACCAACTATGGTCAACACGTGGCAGTTCGGAAGTAAAAAATGGGTGTAAACACCATCAAACATAACATATAATAAAGTCGAATTAGTAAATCAAATTCAGGACCGTGCGTATGCTAAAGAAGCCCTATTCCAAATAAAAGCTCTTAAAGGAGCCCCTATTGAACAGTAGTAATCAATCCACCATACTCATGGCATTATTGTATGGTAAGTCCTAACATCCAAATCGTAGGCTGATTATAGATGGTGAATAGCCAAAAAGACAGTGAGCCATTGATCCTAACCATCTAATCATTGGCCAGTTATTGAGTGTTACAAGTGTTGGGCCGGTTCCACCTCAAAATAACTAGTCATTCTTGAGAGACCTCTTCCTAATATACAGCCCAGCAAGCTCTCCCGCCTCTAGCCAATGTGGGACAAACTCAACAAAAAGAAGAAGATGGTCAGCGATACAAAATCAATAGCGGAAATCAAAAGGTGAAGATGGTTCTGAGTGATTTTATCACATGGGTCCTAGAATTTGAAGGGTCCGGACTGAACGGGTATCTCGGACCACGTCAACGTGTCAACTACCCTAGACGGCTGCCGCAATTCATTCCGTGGACGAATGCAGCAATTCATACTTTGGGTGGTTTCATACATGCCAGGCAGAGAAATATAGGGCTGTCAACGGGCCAGTCCGCTCCGGGCTAGGTTTCGGCCCGGATTTGGAACTGTTTCGGTCCGCACCGTCGAGCCAGCCCTATTTAAAATTCTAAATATTCAGGGCCGAGGCGGCCGATTGACACCCCTACAGGCCCACATATCGTTCAAAACTAGGTGGCTGGTTGCTCTTGTAGGACAACCTTATTATGTTAAGGGTTGCGCATGGGCCCACCCTGGTGTGCATATGGATCTAACCTATCCTGAAAGATTAGCCTTAAATATCAGACCGATCCAACTATTATGTCAGCTACCACGTGAACTTGGAAGATTTCTGGGTGGCCGTCGATTGTCCTCTATAGTATGGCCCACCCAAGATTTGATATGTTTGATTTTGGGGAATCCCAAATCATGGTGCCCTTAATGCACGGCTTGGATGTCATACACACAACATGAGGGTATATTTATATGACCAGTCCGCTCTTCAGCTAAGCCGCACATCTATGTTGAATATGGACCTTCAGATATTTTTCTTACCATCTATTTTCTAATACAAATGTGGACCTTGCCTTAGATATTTGAGCCAGGGCATGCTTCCATTGAGATCACCGTGATGAACTGCCCATCTTGACCACATGCGGGAAATCTCGTCCACGTGTGTCATCCTCAGCATTGCTCTAACGTGCGGGGTAACATTTCTCACGTGCGTAAAATCCGGGCCACTCATAATGCCTGATGAGAAAATACGGATGATCCAATCACCAGGTAGTCGTCACATGTATTTTAATGAAGACCGTTGGTCTATTTGTTTAAACCATCCATTTCTTTTCCGTATGTGTGGCCTAAATGATGATCAGAGCGGCCTGATTTTTCAGCCAAGGCATCTGCAAGGTGATAAGCGCATGATCCACGGCTTGGATCTCTCACAAGTTTCGAAGTTTCCACGTGTGAAAGGCGAGTACCAAAAATCGAACGTCTGATTGCATCAGCGTTCCCCAAGGGATACGCGCTACAGAAGTATAACGGAAAAGTGTCACGCATTTCAATGTCTGAGTGAAGTGGTCCAAAAACAAACGGCTCTCACCCCACTGATAATATAATACCGAGAATAATCAAGTTCAAACTCATTTCCCTCTAGGAAATGAGAAAAACATTGATACGCAGGCAGAGCGTGATGCTTGATACACAGGCACTAAAAATTTTACCCGTGTCGAGCAGGTGACTCAATTGAACCGTCCGAATTGTGGTCTTGAATTTAGATGAACTATAAACCAAAAACCATGCTGATTTGACTACCAAACTAGCCGATTGGTGGATATCCGATGGATGGCCGCAATAGAAAATAAATGATGGTCTATATTTAGGCTATTGTGTGCGGCAATTAATGGATTTTTGAATCATGAGGCAAACATGCCACCATTCCCATTCCCCAAAATATATATAAGGAGAGGTTGAATCTTTTAGATATTCCCATCTTTGGGATTTTCAATGCATGGCCCACTCAAAATTAGAATTTGATCATGATCTACAAACTCTTGACCCATCAATGTACATCCTCCAATAAGGGGCATTAGGCATATGTACAAATAAGAGCTTATTAATTTATTTCTAAAAAGATAAGGGTTTAGTAAAAGTTTAATTAGAATGCTTGTTTGTTTATAAAGTAGTAAATAGGCTCTGATTTTATAAGTTAGTGACAGGGTTATTTTTTGAAATGGAGCTTATTAGGTATAAGTGGTAGACACTTTTCGACTAATTTTTTTACAAGTTTATCCTCAAGGTTTGTTTGGATTTGCAAATAGGATGGGAAAAGAAATTATATTTTTCGAGAAATCTTATTTTCCAAGAAAGTGTGGTAAAGGTAATATAATTTCTCATGTTTGTTTATTAATAATATTTTCTCAAGAAAATTAAAGTCTTTTTCAAATCATATATTTAGCAAAATAAATTCTTTTGAGAAATTCTTCTGAATATAACTATAACACGGATGTAAATTATATACATTAAGGTGGGACTTATGAACCCTATTTCAATAGGATACCGCAGTTACCCTTCCGCTCCATGCCCTATTAGTTGGTGCTAGAAAAGATCCATAGGCCCATCATGATGTTTATTTTATCCACTTTGTTCATGCATTTTTTCAGCTCATTTTATGGCATGATTATAAAAATGAAGCATATCCGAATCTACGGTGGACCATGTTATGGGAAACAATGTTGGTTGAACACCCATCATTTAAAACTTTATAGGGGCCACCAAATTATTTAGTTGACATCCAACTTGGTTGATTAGCTCAAACAGGCGTATACAAAACACAAATATTAGCTTGATTCAAAACTTTGGCGGCCCTAAAGAAATTTTTAGTGGGGGCATTCAATCACCATTGTTTCCTATAGTGTGGTCCACCTGAGATTTGAATCTACTTTATTTTTGGGCTCATGCCCTAAAATGAGCTGAAAAAATTAGATGAATGGCATGGATAAAACATATATTTGTGCTTTTGTTTCGTCCATGTTTGTCTTAACTTATGAACAGGTTGGATCTCAAAAAATAATTATGGTGGGTCCCTAGGAATGTTTCAACAGTGGAGGTCACTGTCCCCACTGTTTTTTGTGGTGGGGTCCACTTGAGCTTTGGATTTGCCTAATTCTTTGGTTCATGCCCTAAAATGATCTCTCTAAATGGATGGACATAATGGATACAATACATACATTATGGTGGAGCCCACAGAACTAGCATTCTCGCTGACAGTAGCTAATCTGCGTCCCACAGTCCTAAGACATAGCTAGAGACATACAGTTCTGTCAGGGGTTTTTGGGCCACCGAGATGTTATTTTTTATCCTCACCGTCCATCTATTTTGATAGATTATTTTAGGGCGTGAATCCAAAAAGAAGGGAGATTTAAGACTCATGTGGACCACACTACAGGAAGCAATGGGAATTGAACTACTACTTATAGGAAGTTTTTAACGGCGGGCATTCAATCATTACTATTTTTATAGTATTGTCGACCTGAGACTTGGATCTACTTCATTTTTTGGTTCCTGCTATTAAAATGATCCAAAGAAATGGACGGATGGCATGGATATAGGCTCATGAGAAGGCAAGCCCTCGAATGCCAGAAAACATGAGAAAGTAAACCTTATTTCTCATGGTTCTTCAAGAAAAATTTTTTGAAAAATTGGAGAAATTTTCTCCCACCGTTGCAAAGTTGATTTCCCACCATTTCTAACCTAATTTACTTCCCAAATTTCTTTCCTTTCCTTCCCTTGTATCGAAACATGGTCTTAAGCTTTTCAAGTAATTTCCATCTTATCCATTTCTTTCTCTTTATAGTCTTTTCGAGGTAAGCCCACGTGATGAACAACTCATATTGAAGGTGGGCCCCGCATGATGAATGACCCTCATCAAAGGTGAGCCCACATAAGGCATGGTCTCATCATAGGTAAGCCCCACATGATGGATGGCTTGCATCAAAGTGTGACCCCACATGATGGATGATTCACATCAAACAAGCCTTACTTGATAGATGGTCCACATCAAAGGTGGGACCCACATGATGGATGGTGGATATTGAATGTGGGACCACATGATGGAAGGTTGACATTAAAGGTGGGCCCTCATGATGAATGACCCATATTAAAGGTTGGGCCCCACATGATGAGCAACCCACAACAAATGTGGGACCTACATGATGGATGGTGGACATCAAAGGTGAGTTCCACATGATGAATGGTCCACATCTAAGACGGGCCTTGCATGATAGACGGCTCACACGATGCACGGTCCATATCAATATGATAAATGATCTACATCAAATGTACGACATGAGGGATGGCCCAAATGTATTAAAATATGAAGATTATAATTATCCATTCTTTTATCATTTGGGGCATGATTTATTTATAGCAAAATTCACCAAAACAACCACTTGGATTGCTCTTGTAACAGAGTTGTTGTAATATTTAAATATGTCACCATCCATCCTTAAAAATAGCTTTTATTTTGAAGGTTACCAAATATGTTTATATTAAATAAAAGTTTTTTTATTTGAAATTGAAAAAGTAATTTTTACCAAATGAGCTTATTTAACACAAGAGCTAAAGTAAAAAGAGTTTATTGAAAATAACTTCTTATCGAATTAGAGTTAAGATGCCAAACGTGCCTTCAAGTCTTAGATGAGATTTTCATTTTTCATAGTTAAAACGATCTTCCAGTTGCATCAAGACATTTGCAGCGGTGGATGTCATGGGTCCGAGAGTTGCTACTCCGAACCAAAATAATAAAAAAATTGTGCGGACGCTCATGCATTCCGGATACCGGTGACGTGCACGTGGGATGACTACGTAGCCTGTCCTGCGGCACGAAATGACCATATAGCTTGAAGATGTTGACCGGTTGGCACATGTGGTTCCCACGAAAAAAAATGAAATGGCGTGTTATCCGGTCATTTCACCGTGAGTAGAGCTTCTGGTCCAATGATTTTACTTTCTCGCCGCTTAGAGCTTCTGGTCAATGGGCCCACCTGCTGCGCAATCGCTTGTCAAGAACTATATACGACCGCCTTGTGCGGGACGCGGATTGGCTAGTGACCCCAACACCAGCCTAGGGCTGGTGTCAAAGCTGTGTGGGCCCCACCATGATGTAGGTGTTTTATCCACGCTGTCCACCCATTTTTCCACCATATTTTGGGCATGGGCCCAAAAATAGGCCGATCCAAATCTCAGGTGAACTACTCCATAGGAAAACAATGTTGATTGAACGTTCACCCTTAAAATCTTCCCAGGACCCACTATGATGTTTATTTTCCATCCAACCTATTGATAAGATCACACAGACTTGGATGAAGTCGAAAACACAAATATCAGCTTGATCCAAAACTTTTATGGCCTCCAAGAAGTTTTCAACTGTGAGAATTCAATTCCCACTGTTTCCTGTGGTGTAGTCCACCTGAGATTTGGATCTGCCTCATTTTGAGCCCGTGCCCTAAAATGAGGTGGAAAAATAGATGTAGAGCGTGGATAAAACACATACATCATGGTGGGGCTCACACAGCTTTGACACCAGCCCTGGGGCTCGTCTTGGGGTCACTAGCCAGTCCGCGTCCCCTTGTGCGATACACGTGTGGGCCCAGCAAATTATCCAATAACACATTACACCGGTTCCATCAGCATCAGCTGCTCTCATGAATGTGCAGGTGTACTCTTCTAAAAAATGCAGCTGATTTGCTCACCTGATGGACCCACCTGTATGGTTGAGTAAGACCATCGGTTGTCCATTCAATTCAATAGCGTGGGCCAATGAGAGTAGTGACGTGACTTCGTGTTAAGTCGGCTCATTTGCACTGAAGGGGACGCTTACTTCGTGTAAAGCTATGTTATGTTAGCGCCCAAACGTGACATCCACTCCATCCCATCAGTTTCACCATGATGGATATTTGTGATTTCCCTTCTTCTCGGTGGGAATCACCACATGAATGGGTTGGATGGCATATAAACATGATCATAATGGGCCCAAGGAACGTTTCAATAGTGACCATAGCCATGGCCCACTTGAGTTTTGGATCTCCATTGTTTCTTGTGCCATGGCTCACTTGAGTTATCGATCTTCCTCATTTTAAGCTCATGTCTTAAAATTGACCCAGATGAACGGATAGACGGGTTGCATATCATACAGAAATTATGGTGGGCCATCTAAACTCACATCGCACTAAACTTGCACTCACTTTTCCATTGCCATTTAGGAGGACGGTCCTGATTGCCCAGCATGTATGCAAGCGTATACCATATTTATAATTGTCAGAATTTAAGATATTTGGCAAAAGAGACTTGACATCCCACCCACCGAGCGTCACCTCTAGAGTGAGAGTCTATTTCCTCCACCACAAAACATGTTCCAGGCAGTGGAGTTTACTGGCTAGTCGGCCCTAGCGTATTCACCTTGAAGTTGAAGAAATGGCATTGATAAATTGATTGTGTTAGTATAGAATTCAATCACATGGTACACTGTGAGATTTGCAAGCATATTAGAATCAATTTGCAGTTCAATTTAAACTAAATGCCACTTACCCCTGGCGTCAAGATGAAATGGTGCTTGGTTGAATGGTCGGAAGACCAACCATTTATTCTACTAATTGTCAAGTGCACTAATCGGATTCATGATTTTTTTTTTCTTGGAATCAATGACTTTCATAGGTGCAAAAATTATATGGTCAAATAAAAATTGAAAATGATGGCAGGAAAGCGAAAGCTTACTACTAACATGGGATCACCAACCTAACTAAGAGTAGTAGGGTACTTAACTGAGCAGTGCACTAATGAGCAAGAAATGGGCAATGCTAAGGCTACAACTTATTGTTGACCCAACATATGAGCATAGGTGGATGAATCCTAAGACTACGTGGGCATGTAGGTACAGATAGATGGGAATTACAGCTGGTTATAACTAAGTCGGTTCGACGTAAAAGAATGGATGGACTGAGCTACTTCTAGAACCTAAGGGTTTCATGCTGATGAGCGGTGGAAATGATAAGTGTCCCAGAGGATTGGATCAGCAGCATTGCGCCAAACTGAATTGCTTTGGTTTGTAGTTAGGTTTTTGGATTGATGTGGGATCTCTTACTTGAACTCTCATTTGTTATTTATAGACTCTTGAGCGATGTCAGGAGAATAACTGCTGCCCTACAGTGACGACGTCACTCATTGCCGGCTGTAAAGTGACGGTTGTCTTTACCCAATTGTGTTTTGCTTTTATCGAATGCATCTTTATCATAATAATAAGTTATCGAACATACATCGATACTAACATAGCCTTAACGATCACTCGTTCTAGTCCAGAAATTACCCGAGCACTACGACTCTTTAAGGGTCCGCTCATTAATGAACTATCATTTGTATATTTGGTACATGTCATGAAGATATCGCGTTTACCACATAGTTGCTTCTATACACTAATATGATGCATGTTAGATCTAGTCTAAATAAATAATTCATCAACATGCACTAATTTGATGATAAATCTTAGTTGTAGGGTTTAGTGATTTTTTTTAAACTTAAGAATAACATAGGGTTATAGAATTAAAATATTGATTTTTAAAACCTTTATTTTTTATTGCATTTTGAAAACTCCAATACTTGCAAATACTTCATATGGCATATTTTTACTCACATTAAATGAAATAAACTATGAAAACCAACATCGTCAAGTTATAGTCTGAAACTTTTATTGGATGAAGAATTCTAGCCTCTAATTCCTAGACACTTGTTTATTAAAAGAAGACTTTTTGATATTTTCTTTTTCTTTTTCTTTATTTTTGTTAGGCATGCAACACATGCACGCGCCCTGTTAGGGGCACAACACACCCACTCGACTAGTCACATGATGCAGCCACCCACCATGTCTCCTTAGTATTTCAAACCTGAGACATGCATAATTTTCAAATGATTAAATAAGAATATATATATTTTTTTTAATTATGATACATTTAAATTGGTACACATAATATGTTTGAATTATACTGATGACATGTATGCAATTGATAATGCCTGTATATCAGCATCACTTTGCTGTAAATATCAAAGCTTTTGTTTATTGTTTATAGAACCGCGGACCCATCATTGTACAAGTTGACCGGAAAAGGCCATCTATAAATATTCGGCCTGAACATTGTACAATGAGGAGCTATTTGATACTCTTGCTGATCTGGACGCTTCATGCACATGCGCTCCAAAATATTACACATGAGGTACATAAGTTAAACTGGCAAAATTGTTGAACCCATTGTTGCCAGGTTACAGTAGGAAAATCAGATCGGTTGGACAATCCTGGCCTCTCGTTCGCGAACAGTACTTGTTTGTAGAAATAAGCTCATTGGATATTCTTCATTTTTAATGGTCCAATAAATGCCCATTGATTAGATGGTTGAATAAGGTTCATGAATCATGATACATTTAAATTGAGATACTTAATTTGGAAGTTTGATGTGAATTATTTGCATACTACGTGAGTTCTAAACAATTTATATGTGCCCTTGTATCGCTTATCACACTCAGCCACAGTATCAAATGTCCCACTTTTTGGTGATAATGAATTGGCTTGGGTGCCAGATTGACTAATGAGGCTGGCACGGTCCGAAGTGGTGGGTGGGGACCGAGCTAGAAATTAAAATTAGCCATTTAAATAAATGAGCCAAGCTCCAGTTGAACCTGTCCAATCCAACCCACCCATGCAGGTTATCAATGAGTAGGGCTAAATGACCCAGCCATGTTTAAAACTGCAAAAAAACAATAGGAGAATATTCAGTGATTGGGCCGAGTTGGGCATACCTTCTCATATTCAATTTAGGTCGAATTATGTTAGGTCATTAGGTCAAGTCAGCCAAAGCCCAACGAACCAGGTTATAAATGGTTAGGGCTCGAGCAGTCCCTAATCAGACCTAAACCCAACCTATTTCACCTGTAGCAGAAAGGTTTTAAATGTACTGTCTAGCTTCTAAATTTTAAAGCAAATGAATGGCCAGAACGAACGTTTGTAACTGTCAAGTTACTTTGGCAATTATGGACCGTCTAATTAAATATTATCAGAATTATCAGAATTTTAAGCACAAGCTTCTCGCGCAAACGTGTTTGATGTTTGCATGTGCGGACATTTATAGAGATGTATGGCTCTCGAGGGATGTTTCATTAGCAGACCTTTCATTGGATTGAAAGGTCTTATCCGTACAATATTTGACCAGTTTTTTGGATTGCGTTGAACCAATGCTCTATTTTTGTCTAACCGTCTATTGATTGCCAATTGAAAATCCCCATAGTGGGGACTTTGGGGGACGTGCCGTCATCAGTGGGGCCCACTAGGACGACTATACTGTGGGCAACTCCTGCCTGCATTCCTGCGGACTTTTCGGCCCAAGCATTGTATATTACCTGGCCATTTACGTGGCTTACAGATTAAATCAATTCAGACCGTCCAAATCATAGCCATGTCATGGATGGGCACCCCTTTGATGGATCCCTAACTGTGGGGCCATCGTGATGTATGTTCTTTACATCCATCTGTTTTGACAGCTCATTTTAAATTATGATCCCAGTAGATCCAAGTCTCGGGTGGACCATTCCACAAAGAAACAGTGGTGATTGACAATTAAAAACTTCTTGGGCAAAGCTGATATTTGTGCTGTCCCTTTATCTAGGTCTTTGTGACCTTATCAACAGGTTGGATGGCAAATAAACACTCCAGTAGCCACCAAGAAGTTTTTAATGGTGGTATTCAGTCACCACTTCCTATGGTAGGGTCCAGCTGAGTTTTTTATCTGCTTCATTTTTTTCGGATCATGCTCTAAAATGAGCTATCAGATGGATGGACGGCATAGATGTAAGTCACATGCATCACGGTGGGCCCCATAATCAGAGATCTACAAACCTCGGTGGATCCCCGCGTCCATCACTGGAGGAGGCATGGTCCACAGGTCACCTTGATCGTGCCAGTCATGCATTAGCTGGACCGGTTCAAAAGAGTCGCCCTTAGCTGGCGCCGCTGCTTTGAGGAACGTGCGAAAGCAGAAGATTTTCTATTCAATTTTGTTGACCTTTTCTTTTGACTTGCCGCCTTTTTTTCTTTTTTCTTTTTCTTTTTTTTTTCAATTTTGTAACATTGAATTCAAGTACTCCGCAGGAGTAGCAAATCAGTTACTCCACAGGCCTATGGGATATGGCGACGATGAATGAAGTGGGTCACTGATAATTAACCGCAAGTGGGCCCCACCACCTATTTCTAGGAGAGTAAACTTTGAGAATATGATGTGTCAGAACTTTAGTGTTTGGCTCTTTTCAATGGACGTGATGGATTCGATGAATGCTCATATAATTTATTGTACCAACAATCTTTGATTTTATCATTTTCTAAATAAAAGAGTTAAATTTAAAATGGTTGAAACAATAAACTTATGTAGCATACACATAACTTGGATTATTAAAAAAACGAACCAAATCCAAAGGCTAAAGTCACTAATAAGAAAATGCATTTATATTATATAATTAATTTAATTTTTATAATTCATTTATTTCTTTTATGAATTATTTAGTTATTAAAAGAAACCCAAAGGCTAAAATTGTCAACGAATGTCTTGTGGTGCCTGAGCATCAAGGATCATACACAGGCTGAGTATGAAATAACTCTCCTTTCTCCAAAAGCTAATTGCTGGCTAAAAAAGTAATTAAATCTCATCTTGTAAAAGTCAGATTGATTAAATGGTCTTAACTTTTAATTAAAGGGCATGTACGTGTGGAATTAGGACCGTTGACTGCTTTTCAAGTTAAAAGTTCAGCAATTAGGGAATCAAATCAGTGTAACTTCTCGTATAAGAGACATCTAAGCTGGAATCCATTATTTGACAGTTTATTTGAATTATTTTTGCGCCACTAATGTGATTTTTTACGCTGCTTATCAACCATTTGACATTGCCACAGTATTTAAGTTTTTTACTCTTGAAACTACCTGCTGTTTGGGAAGCCAGGGGAACCCATTGCGGAGTAGGTGTACCATGGCTTCTTCGACTTTTTGATGTACAATCGATATTTGCTCTTTATGCCGCATCGCATTATCAAGACACCCGGGCATTCCTCATGGGCCCGGCTCCGATCCTTGGATTACGGAATTGCTAGGTTTCGGAGCTTTGCGCGTCCGTATTCAAGCACATATCTCAGTGTGGCATACGTGTGAAAGATCCAATCTGTTCATCAGGTGGGGCACACTGTTTGCATCTTGACTAGACTAAAAAATCAGGATATTTCATCTGCTAGGTGGCACATAGTCTACAAAACAAGTGGATGGCTAGAAAAGAGTTATCATAGCCATCCTTTTTAAGAGAATTACGCGGTCTATCTGATTAGTGAAGCTGGCTGATTTTTTATCCAGATTACCTAAACAGTTTGTGGATACGACGGAAAGTAGAATCTTGCAAACGTGTGCCATAAGGGAGATGTGCGTAAGCAATGCTCCACACGCGTGTGGGATTAGCAAACTTCTTGTGTGCGCAACGATCATTGGTTGATGACAAATCAAGAGGCTAACAGCTCATTAAGTACCTGGGGGCTGTTTGGTAAAATTTATTTGCTGCACTTATTATTGAAATAGGTGTTTTTCAGTGGTTTTTCCCTTTCAAACTGTTTGATAAATTCTTAAAATTAAGCACTTAATGCATATTTTCACCGAAAATTTTGAGGTTTTTTTTTAAGTGTCTTCCCTCTCTTAGGGACACCTTGAGAGATTGAAGTAACGTCACTAACTTCTTTGGGCCCCACTGTGATGTACGTGTTGTATCCACACTGTCTATCCATTTGGAGAGATTATTTTCGGGCCTGAGATAAAAATAAGACCTATCAAAAGCTCAAGTGGACCCACCAAAGAAAATAGTGGAAACAATGATGCAACAGTTGAAACCTTTCTAGGGCCCACCATGAAGCTTCTTTGAGATCCAACATGTTCATAAGTTCACACAAACATGGAAGAAGTGAAAACACAAATATCAGCTTGATTGAAAACTTTTGTGGCCTTAAGAAGTTTTTGATGTTAGGAGATCAATCCCAATTGTTTTCTTTGGTGAGGTGCACTTGAGATTTAGATCCGCCTCATTCATGCCCTAAAATAATCTCCCCAAATGGATGGACGATGTGGATACAGCACATACATCACAGTGGGGCCCATAGAAATTGGTGACGTAGCTTCAGTAGCGAGATAACTACACCACCTGTCAGAGCTAATTCGCGTAACGCTTAACCCTGAAAGTGGTAAGCGTTTTTAAATTTGAACTTTTTTTCAATGGCAAGTACCCCCTTCTTTTAATAACTTCCGATGCAAGCTTCGGTGAGAATTAATTGCACAGCCTGGCGAAGTTATTTTCCCTATTACAATGTATGTATTATATCCACACCGTCCATCCATTGTGTCCATCTATTTTTCCATATCATTTTATAGCATTATCTAAGAAATAAGGCATATCTAAATCTCAAGTGAACCACATCACAGAAAGCTATAGAGATAATGGTACCCGCCGTTGAAACCTTCCTAGGCTTACTAGGATGTTTATTTTCCATCTAATTTATTCATAAAGTCACAAATACTTGGATGGAGGGAAAACGAAAATCTCAACTTGCTCAAAACTTCTGTGGCCCTAGGAATTTTTCAATGGTATATTCAATCCCCACTATTTTTTGTGGTTTTGTTCACTTTAGTTTTGTGTCCTGTCTTATTTTTAGGTTCATAATCTAAAATGCACGAAAAATGAACCGTGTGGATCTAGCACATATATCATGATGTGGCGTATAGAACTTTGCCACAACAGCGTGGTCGTGAGGTATTGTGAGCGGACAGAGATTTCTTGCTACTGCCCGTCGCTGCAAGTTCCTGTGCTCGGAAGTTAAGTGGGGCCCACCGTGATGTTTGTATAAAATCCACTCGTTCATCCATTTTTGGAGATCATTTTGGAATAGAATGCCAAAAATTATGAGTATCCGTATCTCAAGTGGGCCACACAGTAGGAAAAAATAGGGAAAGAAATTATTATTGTTGAAATCTTCATGGAGCCCACCATCATATTTATATGCCATCCAAACCATTCATAAGATCATTCCCAATAAGATGAACTGAAAAAACAAAAAATAGCTTGATACGAAGCTCCTGTGGCCCTACAAATGTCTCAGTGGTGGTCGTCCAATCCCCACTGTTTCCTCTCATGTGGCCCACTTGAGTTCTGGATCCCCTTATTTTTGGTATTATATCCTATAATAAAACAGATGGACTGGGTGTATTTATCATAGTGGGCCCCACCTAGTTTCCCAATGCAGGAAATTAATGTGACACGCTGTTGCAGGAAATCCGCCGGACGCAGATTGAGGACGCGGGAGCGGATTAGGTGCTACCTAGATAACACCAAGTAGGCATTACCTTATCGTGTGGGGCCCACCTTGATGAATTTGTGGTACATTCACACCGCCCATCCTTTTTCATCTTATTTTTGTGCGTTATCCCAAAACTTAAGCAGATTCAGATCTTGTGGACCACACCATTGTAAGAAGCGGTGAATGACCATTAAAAGCTTTTTGTAAGCTGGAAAAGTTTTTGATCAAGATGATCTTTGTATTTTTTGTTCATCCATGTCTAGTTGTCTGTATCAACAATTGGATGGAAAATAAACACATCGGGTATGCTTATGGTAGGCCTTAGAAATTTTTTAATGGTAGGTGTTTACTCATAACTATTTCTAATGGTATGATTCACTTGAGATTTGGATCTACTTAATGTTTGGGACCACATACTAAAATGGACTAGAAAAATGGATGGAAGGCATGGATATACAACACATCATCAACTTTGGTGAGAAATTTTTAATGGTGGGTGCTCAATGTGGTCCACTTGAGATTTGAACCTGTCTCATTTTCAAACTTATGCGCGGTACTTTGTGGACCTGTCATTGGACGATACTTAGTGAATCCATCATCGTGTATGTACTGTACCCATCCTGCCCATAAATTTTGGATGAGTGTTTTTAGTAAGATAAATAAATGAGTCTTAGCTGGACCACACAATAGGAAAATAGTGGTGATTCACACAATATTTCATATATTTATTTAATTAAAGAAGACTATAGCACATGATCCATTAATTGAGGGGTCATGCTTGAAAGATGCATGTGGATGAAGCATAGGTGTGCTAAATTTTTTGCAAGGCTTCATCCAAGTCACTGTGACCTTATGAAGAGGTTAGATGGCCAAAAAAACCTCACAAAGGACCATAGGAAGGTTTCAACAACAGTCGTTCAATTCCCGTTGCTTTGTGTTGTGTGGTCCACTTGAGCTTTGGATGTGCCTCATTTTTTGGGTTCATCTCTAGAATGATCTAGAAAAGTTAATGGACAATGTGGATCTAACACATAAATTATGGTGGGGCCTAAAGTTGTTCAACGCATTAAAAGTTGGGTTTTGAATTGCACAATCTATGCAAGAGAGAAAAACTCCCTGCTATGGACAACTTTGGAAGCAAAAGTTTTTCTTTTAAGAAAATTCACATAGCACATTCCGTATTTATCATTAAGCTAGACCTCTATCGTAAAAAAAAATCAAGAAAAATTACGAAGCACTTCCAAATCTGTTAACAAACAACACTTAAGATGGAGTGCTTTCTTGATTCCGCATTCAATGATTTATTTTTTTTTTCCAGTGTTAACAAATAGGCCTTAAGTTTCAACATTGAAATCGTATTGTTCGCATTATTCCACACAAGCGCTTGGAACTGAGATGACTAGGTCATTTTTTTAAAATAAGAGTACACATGGCTGAGTTGATATGATGAATCCAGGATCTTCACACATATATGCAACAATAGAAAGTGTGCTACATATAGAATTCTATTTGCCTGATTAGCCCAACAAAGCCCTTTTTAAATAGTAGCATAAAGTGGATTTCCTGCAACACCTACCAACAACTACATGGCATGACTCTATGGAGCCCACCATGATAAATGTGTTTTATCCATGTCGTCCATCATTTTTATATCGTATCATTGTTAGAAGTATCCCCGATATTACATAAATATCATTGATATTATTTGTATCTTTAAAATTGTGACTGCTAAATTATTTTAATTGATAGGTTAGTTAAATATTCTTGGTCAGGTAAGGATCACTTCTATTGATCAAGTGGATCTCACGTGAGATGGTGAGGATAATAAACTCTATATCAAGGATTGGATCTGAGGAAATTGTTGGAACATAAAAATCCCTAAGTACCATTATGTGCTGACGCGCTAGTACTGATGCGCCAAGTTACAAGTGGGCCCGCCAGTGAAGAATCGAAGAATCCAGAGTTAGTTAAGGGTTTTATTGACACGCCAGACGTGCAAGTATAAAAAGTAACGCGCCCACGAGCAGGGTTCCCACCTCTAACGCTCTAGCCAGCTAATTGACACCCCAATTGGTTTTGGGCATGTTTCATCACTTTTCGATACATACAGAACAATGCAACGCAATGCATTGTCTTAGTTTTTCGTCTCTTATGAAGTTTCACTAAAAAAGATCCTTCGTTTTCCGATCTTTCTCAAATGTTTTCTCACATTTCAAATATAAGGAAATCGATATTGTTTGTATATTTCCAACCAACAAAACTTATAGCAATACTTCAAACATGAATTGTAGTGCATGATCTTAAAAATGAGGCAAATCCAAATCTAAAGTGAACCACATCACAAGAAATGGTAGAGATTGAACATCCACCATTGAAAACTTCTTCATCTAGGTCTATGTCCTTAGGAACAAGCTGGATGGCAAGAAGGTTTTAACTGTGGGCGTCATTATACTTACTATTTCCTGTTGTGGGTCACTTGAGCTTTGGTTCTACCTCATTTTTTAGCTCATGCCTTACAATAAGTCGGTAAACAATGATGGATGGAGTGGATAAAACACATGGTAGGTGTCATTCCACTATTTCCTATGGTGGGTCACTTAGAGCTATGGGTCTACCTCATTTCTTGGCCCTTGTCCTAAAATGAGGGGGCAAAACTGATTGAGAGAGTGGATAAAACTCACACATCACAAGCCCCATAAAGGGGCTCGGATTAGGTACTACCTATGTGGCGCATTGTCATTGGTCGATGCAGTGGGTCCTACATAGACCCGTCACATCCCACTAATATTAAGGTGTGGAGCTCACTATGCCACCCAATGACAATGCACCACGTAGGTGTCCGTCTCCTTGTGCATCCTGGTGGGGTTAGTACCGAGCCCCCCATAGAGTACCTAACGGCTACTGGAAATCCGCTTGATAGTGCAGGATTGCATATTGAGCCTATAACAGTAGGAATTGGTGGCTGTGGTCGTGCTTTGTGGGCCCCACTATGATGAATGCTTTATCCACATTGTACATCCATTTTGTCATTTCATTTTACGGTATCATGAAAAAAAATTGGCAAATTCAAACCTCCGGTGGACCACACCACAGGAAACCACAAAAATTGAAAGCTCACCACTAAAGAATTTCTTGGGGGATATCTGTCCCTAAGATGTTTTTTAAATGGTGCGTGTTCAATCACCACTGTTTCCACCAAACATTTGGATCTTCTTCATGTTTAAGATCATGCCCTAAAATGACCTGGAAAATGGATGGACGGCGTGGATAAAACACGTACACCATGGTGGGCCAACCGTCCATTTAGTCAGTATACGATCCGTGTCCAATTAGACAAGACCACCCCTCCGTATCATAGTTGGAAGCGCAGCTAACAAAGGTCTTAAATGGAAGACATGCCGATCCCGTACGAATACGATCGGTTGCAGGTTAACTTCACCTACAAGGCTACAACCAAACTGACACGTACGATCGGCTGGGGAGCGAATTAGGTGTTACCCGGGGACAGCTCAGTGGGTGTTACCCCTACAGTGTGGCCCACATGGGTGATATTTTGTATCCACACCGTCCATCTGTTTCTTCAGCCCATTTGAGGATGGCGTTCCAAAAAATTATGCAGATCCAAAATCTCAGGTGAACCATTCCACTGGAAACAGTGGCGATTAATGCTTCACCATTAAAAATTCCAAAGAGCCCATCGTAACGTTTTATTCATGTTTATCTGCAACACAACCTGTTGATAATGCCAAGAAGATCTGAATGGATGAAGGGAAAATATAAAGATCAGCTTTATCCAAAACTATTGTAGCCCACAAAAAACTTTTAATGGTCATTAATCACTGTTTTTAGTGGTATGGTCCACCTGAGATTTGGATCTTCTTAATTTTTGGTATCACATACTAAAATGAGATGGAAAAACAGATGGATGGTGTGGATTTGTAAAACATATATCAAGATAGCCGGCGCAGAGTTAGGGTAACACCCACACTAAGCTGCTCCTGGGGTAACAGCTAATCCGCTCACGATCGGCTGTGAAAATAGGCAAAACTCCAAAAGCAAAAATACGAGGCGGCGCGGCCGAGGTGTCCCTGACTGTGGGGGCCACCTTGATTATGTTCCTTACATCTACGCCGTCCAACCGTTTCGACAGCTTAATTTTAGGAAAATAGTCCAAAAAATGAAGCAGATCCAAATCTCAGTTGAACCATACCACAGGAAATAGTAGTGAATGATCATTAAAAACGTACGGTCTTTGTGACCTTATCAAAAGATTGAATTGCAAATAAGCATTTCTACTACTCCACGGAGTTTTTAATGGTGGAATTCAATCACCAATCTTTCGTATAGTATGGTCCAACTTAGATTTCGACCTGCTTCATTGGTAATATTTCACCAAAACGAGCTGTCAAAACGGTTAGACGGTGTGGATGTAAGGAACATACATCAAGGGGGCCCACAGTTAGAGATCCCATCGACCTCGGTGGATCCAGGTATGCACTGAAGCCGCGCCCAAAGTACGAGGAGCAAGAGGGAAAAGACTGCATACGTGTCAAATCCAGTCCGTTCAAAAGACAAGGCAGGCGGACGAGGATTGCCTGCAAACTTTCCAGGAAGCTCCTGCCTAGAAACCTAGGTGGGCCCACCGTGATGTTTTTGAGAAATCCACACCGTCCATACATTTTTTGAGATTAGTTTGGGACATGGGGCCAAAAATGAGCCGGATATACGACTCAACTGGGCTGAAAATATGAGGATTTAACGTCCACAGTTGAAATATTCATTGGGCCACAGAAGTTTTGAATGAGGCTAATATTTGTGTTTTCAGTTTATCCCGTTAGGAATGACGTTATGAACGGTATGGATGAAATATAAACATCACTGTGGACCCAGGGAGGTTTGAACGGTAGGAATTTCCCTACGAGCCTTTTCCTTTATTGCGGCCCGCTTGAGTCTTGGATCCCGTTCGTTTTCGACCGCATGTCCTATATTGATATCAAAAAACGTATGGACAGGGTGGATTTCTTAAAAACATCATGGTGGGCGCCACCTAGGTTTCAAGCACAGTAACTTCTGGGAAAAGCTTTAGCAGGAAATCGGCGTCCAAGGCGGGGGCATGATGATATTCTTGTATGAAAATCAGGCCAACCCCTCGCAGGAAGGACGTGAAACAATGTCAAAATCAACGGCAGCCAATGGTCCCACTCAGTGTGCTGTTGTGGCCCATGCGATGAGTGGATCGACCTGATATTTATTGCGGATGGTCATGGTCTTATTCTTGGTCTGACCGTTGGACCTGCCTCATTCTTGGTCTCATGTGGTCGGCCTCATCATAAAAACAGAATGAGCAGAGTCGATAAACAGATACATCACGGTAGGCTCCTCCACAGCTCGGTATGGAAGCTTTGCGTCTATACTGAGGAAGGACGCAATCCGACTCCATGGTTTGGATATTCCATGCAGGCGACACTTTTGGGCGGAGAGAAATGGCTCTATACGTGTCATCTGCCGTAAAAATGGGATGTCGAGTAAAACGTGAAGCGAGTTAGGTGTTACTCAAGTAACACAATAGGTGTTACAATGACCGTGGGGCCCACATTGATGTATGTTGTATATCCATTGTTGTCTGTCCATCATTTTCCCAGCTCATTTTAGTGCAGGGTCTAAGAAATAACGGTTCACAGAACCAGTAAAACTGGTAAATCGGATCGGAACCGGTTAGTTAGGTTCAGTTTTAGTCAGGTTCGGACGTGCATTGGTTCAAGTTCCGAAAAATAAAAAAAAAACTACTCAGCTCCATTTGATTCTCAATTTAAGATTCCGTATAATTGAACTGGAATGTGAACCAGACCATAGAACCGAACTGTGGAACTGAACCACATAACCGAACCTTGGGCATTCAACCCTCAGTGTGGAACTGAACTGTGCCGGTGGCTAACATTGAAGTATGACTAATAGTGTGGGCGTGGCTACTAACCTGAACAAAAAAAGCCCTTCACTATTTCATGTTGAATAGTCCACTTAAAATTTGAATCTATCTGTTTTTTAATGTGACCCACATAAATATTGCCTGACAATGAGGATGGACAGTGTAGATTTAACAAACACATCAAGGTATGCCCATGAGGTATGAATGGGTTGGAATATTAAAAAAACTATGCAATTGGGCCGGATTATAAAAACAAATCATGCAATTGGACTAAATTATAAAGAAACTAAGAACCATAGAATCTAACTGGTTCGATTCTAAGTTGCATAGGGTCTGGTTCTAGTTTTCTTGGAACCATTGGAACTGTTCGGTTCCAATTTCACGCCAGAACCAGACCAAACCAAACTGTGTGCACCCCTGCCAAGAAATGAAGCAGATCCAAGTCTTAAGTGAACCACACCAAAAAATAATAATAATAATAAGTGGTCATTAAATGCCCATCGTTAAAAACTATTGGGGTTGTCTTTAATCTTAGACACCAAGGGGTGTTGGGCGCCCAAAATTGACCCAGAGCAGGCTTCTGGAATCTAGACTACTGGATCTATTTTTAGAGTTGTAGGGGGCCCGATGACTGTTGCAGGGGGCTCGAAGACCTGGCGCCCGACAGTTTTGTAGGAGGCCCGATATTCTCTTGAATTATTATTGAAACTCTCCACATAGATTTTGGATTTGTCGGGCACCCAACAAGGTCTGATAGGGCGCCCGACAATGCACAGACTGTTAAGTCAGTGGTGCAGTTTTATGCAAAAAAAAATGTTTATAAATTCGGTTTTCTCCTATTTAAAGGGGTGTAATGCAGGATTAGGATTACTACCAAATGGGCCAAGGTATCCTAGTGGATTGAGAGAGTTCTAGCGTAAGAGAAAAAAGCTAGGGGAAAACTTAGATTTCTCGGGGATGAGGGAAATGACTAGGTTTGTCCTTCTCATATGAGAAATAACTTTGTTGGCTTGGGATTTCTCTTTGTGGGTTGTGATCTGGGTAAGGATTCTTCTGTAATCTCTTGTAACTTCTTATTCACAGTGGATTGTTCATTTTATGCCGTGATTTTTTGCCCATGAGGGGTTTTTCCACGTAAACTTCGGATTGCTGCTTGTGTGTCATTATGATTTGCCATTGTTTGATTGTTGTCATTGTGATTTGTCATTGTTTGATTGTTTCCTCTTGTTTCCGCTGCGGGGCTGATCGTTGTTTTCCTAATAAAGTGGTTGTAACGCCCCAAATCTCAAGACCTAATTATGACGTCAGGCCTTGGTATCTCGGGTATTACGGTTGTCATGCGGAAGCGTGCTGTTCATATAACATTCTTGGCGACAGTATGCTAATGTAGAATCAACCATAGGCAATGCATAATAACAAGTAGATGTTAATAGGATACTACTTCAACTACATATCATCATTGTACAAAATATGAGGCACCCACATCTCGGGTGACCTCGCCTAACTCAAAAGGAAAAGTATATCGTATCGCAATATCCCGTACAATCCGGAGCCACTGCTCCCCAAAATGAGGCCGGCTAGGCCAAACTCCCCACCTAGATCTGATCATCAGCTAGCTGAAAGTAGGAGGACTCGACAAAATCCTCGAATTCGTCCTGCAGCGTCTCCTCCTCCACTAGACCTGCATCTATGATAAGTTCATCTGGGGGCGTGTCATAACACCACCCCAGGTGCGGGTGTGAGTGATCAATTCAGTGAGGACTATAGTTCTAAGTTTAACATGTTATCAAACAAAGCAGAGTAGGCATTGATCGCAAGCAAAACAAGGAACTCCTAGTCTAGTGAGTTAGTGCATGAATGACATGAGTTCACATATGATGAATGTTCCGGATGACAACGAGGAACACGAGATAGCCTGGCGCCACATCAAGCAACCGGGCACCCCAGAACCTCTAATGTGGGAATGAGAGTGAATCATCCTCAGGTATCCTGGCCATTAACAGTAGGACAGTTACCTGGGTGATTAGTGACATGCATGCATGATTTTAAGCTGGTATTATAATTTAGTCCTCTTTTCAAACAGCCAATTGGTGAATTCAAGGTACCGGGTGCAATCACTTGTCCAATCACTGAGCCACCCGGCTCCGACGGTGCGTCGTCAATCATCGTCGGTGGCCCACGTATCCCCTTTTCTTCAACACACAATGTATGGTTCCCTTCTTACTGATTAGCACGGAGTCCTCCCATTGTCTCGATCATACCGAGGCAGTGGGCATTCTCCGATTTGCTCCAAGGACACTATGGGAAGGTGAACCACCCCAGCATAGGCCGACGACTCGGCCACAGTGTCCCATACCGCCATGACCGGCCCAAGAGACTTGTCGGGATATCATTGCACATCCAACTCTCAATGGACCCAACACATCTTAGGACCCTAGGTACCCTGGATTCGTAGGACTCTGTTGCACAAACATCAGTCATCCACGTTGCCGGTTTGAGGCATAACCGATTGACACACGGGTCTCCGTTTGGTCTGACGTGGGCATCCGAAACCCGTGTAGCGAACTACCGCCAACCATCCATATTCCCTGTGAAATCGGGTACGCCTCGGGCGACCCACCACTTGGGTTACCCGTCTCAGAGGATTTGGCCAAGGAATTCATATCATAACTCAACCTACACTTGATGGAAAAATCTACACAGTGACATAATAATACTTGAATGTGTGTGCTTACTTAATATACAACACATGTGAGCATGTTCCACGATAGGAGGTCACAACAAGGCAGTTATACATTCAGTGAATTCATTCAAGCATTTTATCAAACATATGGACTGCACAAATTTATAATCAGTATATTCTTGCAATAAACCTAACCCAAGTGGTTCAGCTACAAATCGACCAAACTCTAGCATTCACATCAATCCTAAACTGACAGCATTTGATAAATGCAAACCTAGAAACATAATCCCGCACCTTAGGGTTTCGGGTTTTCGTATGATCTCACAACACTAGGTTAGGGTCGGCATATCCCGCAGCTGTGAGCATGAATACGTCGAGGTTAGGGTCGACCACCACCATTTACTCTTATCAGGACCTGAGAGACGAAGATTTATACTTACCGACACTCGACCGGTGGTTGCAGCAATCGTTGGCGGCTCAACGCAATAGCGCCGATGAGTAGCAGGTTGGATCTTGAGTCTCAAAACCCTAGCTCAACCCCACCACTTCGAATCTCACTTCTCCTATGTGACCTAGCTCCCAAGACCTTTCTCCAAGCACAAGGGTGAGTGAATGTTGAAGGGAAATGCCTCAACATTCCTACATATAAGTCCAGCAAGAATTGGATGGCCCCATGACTTGTAATATTTGGAGTTCGGTCCCTTGGAGGGCTGTTATGCTAAGTAGGTCCCACTGGGTTCCACACAATCCAAGCCCAACCGGTCATAAGATCGGTTAGTTGGAGATCTACCCTGGGCCGACCTATCTCTTGGACCAAACATGGCGATCGACCGCCCCAGTGCGATACGTGATTTAACGGTAGTCGGGCCACAATCGGATGAGCGGTCCTAGGTAATGGCTTATGGATTTATTGGTGGTAGGGGGCCTAAATCTCACAGCGTTTCAACGGTTCTAAATCCCTTCTGTGGACCATGACTCAAATAGCATACACAGAACCCCTAGATTTAGACATTTGCACAACACATGTGCACCACACATAGAAACACAAATCAAGGGATTTAGCCCCTCGATTTGGTTTATCGTCCGCATGGGTTGGCAAGCCCACTAAGGCTAAGGTCCACCTCCAGTTTTATGTCAATCCGCGATTCGTCAAGGCTTCTACGGACGATTGGCATGCTCAGGGCCCCACCATGGGATCGTAGAGTCAGATAACAGATGGGTACGAGGCTAAGCACAACTATACGTACAGTCCTTATGACGTCACCCCCTGTAGATGAATTTGTAGGACGTTACAGTGGTATTAGAGTGAACGTTGAGAGATGGATTGGAATCTAAGAGGAGGTTTCAATAGCATAAAGCATGAGATTCAATATAGAGAAGGATTCCGTGAAAGAAAAAAACATATCTATTAAAGAAGTAGAGTTGAAGAAAGTGGATCAGAAAACCAATATCTCAACCAAGGTAAGAGAAGTTTGGAGTTTCTTTTAAGGAATGGGCTAATACCGTGGAAGCCACAGAAGACGGTTGTGATGATAACGATGTGATGACTATATCCTGTAAGGGATCTCTCAATGGAGAGTGACTCTTAGATTTAGGTGCATCGTATCATATGTGTTATGACCGAAGTTCATTCATGACATACGGTAGAGTATGATGGTAAATCGGTGTTCTTGGGCGATGGTATTACCTGTAAGGTTGTCGGTATTGGCACAATGCGCATTAGGATGTTTGATGGGCAAACGAGTCCTAACGAATGTGAGGCATATCCCTAGGTTGAGGAAGAATTTGATCTCTCTTCGTACACTCGATGTTATAGGGTGCAGGTTCATCAACTGCGATCGGGTTTGTAAATGGACAATGGGAGCACTCATAATGAAGAAGGCATGAAGGTGCGGTTATCTTTACAATGTGATCATGAGCACTTCTCACGGTGGAGCTACGATGATTGTAGTGGAATCCATGGTTGCTCATATATGACAAGTCCGCAAGGGCCACATGAGAAGAGCAAGAGATGTGAAAGTGCGAAGATAGAGTCGGTGGGGAACGAGAAACGGTTGAGCTATGAAGAAGACAAAGTGGAGATGAAGAATGAAGCTTTGAAGCAGTTGAAGATTGAAGCCATGGTGGAGATTGTTGGGATTGTCTTCAATCTTGGACACTAGGGGGTGTGGAGAGCCCGAAATTGACCCAGAACGGGCTTCTGGAATATGGACTGCTGGATTTGTTTTTGGGGTTGTAGGGGGCTCAATGACTGTTGTAGGGGGCTCGATGACTGTTGTAGGGCCCTCGACAGTTTTATAGGGGGCTCGATATTCCCTCGAATTATTGTTGGAACTCTCTGGACATATTTTGGATCTGTCAGACGCCCGACGGGGTCTGATAAGGTACCTAATGGTGCGCAGACAGTTAAGTCGATGACAAGGTTTTATGCGAAAATTATTTTTAAATCCAATTTTCTCCTATTTAAAAGGGTGTAATGTGGGATTAGGGTTGCCACCAAAGGGGCCAAGGCATCCTAGTGGATTGAGAGAGTTTTAAGGCAAGAGAAAAAAACTAGGGGAAAGCTTAGAGTTCTCGGGGATGAGGTAAATGAGTGGGTTTGTCTTTCTCATGTGAGAAATAACTTTGTTAACTTATGATTTCTCTTGTGGGTTGTGATTCAGGTAAGGATTTTTTTGTAATATCTTGTAACTTCTGATTTATAATGGATTGTTCGCTTTGTGTCGTGGTTTTTTACCTGTAAGGAGTTTTTCCACGTCAAATTCAGATTGACTCATGTGTGTTGATTTATTTGCTTGATTGTTGTCATTGTGGTTTATCATCGTTTGATTGTTTTCTCTCACTTGTGTGGGGGGGTTGATTGTTGTTTTCCCAACAAAAGCTTCTTAAGGCCCACCGTAATTTTTATTTGCCATCCAACTTGTTCATTAAGGGAAAACTCACAGCTTGATCTGAAAGTATTGTGGCCCTCAATAAATTTTCGGGAATTCAATCCTACTATATGTCCATTTTAGAATTGGATCAACTTCATTTTTGGATCCATGCCCTAAAATGAGCAGGAAAAACTGATGGACGGCGTGGATATACAACACTTTCATCAATGTGGGCTCAACTGTCAGGGTTACACCCATTAACGTGTTACCCGGGTAACACCTAATTCATTCCCAGTGAAGCGGGTGGTTGTAGGTGACAGTCCTCAAAATTAGAATGATTCCGTCCATTTTGAACAAGAAAACAAGATGTTCTAGATCCTGTTTTGAGTGAAGTTTCCCGGAAATCCAACATGCATAGTGGGGCCACTATTGGACGGTTAGGATTGACAGCATACCACACGTGGGTGCATGGATTACCGTACAGTGTGCTTACGACTGAAATCAAGCGGACTGAGTTAAAGTCGACACGAACGACCCCTTCCAAGCAGCACCGCGTTGAAAGTCGAGACGCTCGTGCTTCCCGCCTATCCAGTCAGCACACTCCCTAGTCCCCACCGGTATATGTTGCCGCCGGAAACTTACCCATCGGCGCCCTTCAAAAACAGAGATCAGGAGGCGATTCGCTCGACAAGGAACGGCCAATGGCAGTACACGTCTCCACCCATCAGTTGGCCACGATTGCGACAGTCATCTTTCATCAAGCTCTTCGTCGATCCCATTTGGGTGTGGCCCACCTGAAGAGTAGAGTAGTCCACGGGCACTGTTCACCGCAACGGCCCGGCATTGCACACGTGTCCGCGAATCACCGGTCGATCCCTCACGCGGAACAGGAAAAAGGAAGAAAGAAAAACAAAAAGAAAATGAGAAATGATCGGATACAGCGGCTGTTGCATAAGCTATTGTACAGCCATTGTTTTTCCGCCAACATGTCGTATATTAGAGTATCCAATCCGTCAAAAGTGTGGAAAACACCTTGATGAATACTAAAAATGAAAATCAGACCGATCGATTCTCAGATCATGACAAACATTAGCAAAATCAATGGACAGCTAATGGAATAATTCAGTTTACTTGTGTGGCCCTATTCAGTTTACTTTCATAATAGCCGTTAATTATAGAGAGGCCCATTTGTTCCCAGATTTGATATCTAACACATGCGAAATATTAGCGGGAAAAATGGATGTATCAGAACTCACAATACAGCGCGGTATCTGATCCTTTTCTCGAAGAAAATCACACCGTTTTCTCCCGGTCTTACCCCTCATATTTAAAACGCGATCCCTCTTTTTTAACACTCCTTTTCTTTTCTCTTTGCCTCTCTCTCTCTCTCTCTCTCTCTCTCTCTACACGTTGTTTTCTCCGATACGTTTCTGGACGGGATTCTGCCAGAAGCGATCGCAAGGTTGCCGGATTTCTGACGTGTTTGGATCGGAGGATAGAAGCGTCGCCGGATTCCACAGAATTTCCGGTTTTTGTCTGTTTTCCTAATTTGAAATTTGAAACGAAGGCCCTTCCTGATTTTCCGAATTGAAGGATTTTGAGAAGAAAAAGGCACCAGAAACCATCTAATCGACTCCAGGAACACTCGGATTTCGTTGGATTCACTCCAAAAGACGGTCGGATTCTGTCAATTCAGCGATTTTTTGGGGTTGAGGTGCTGGATCTTGTATATTGGTTGATATTGTGGAAATTAGCGGCCGGCGTTGGCCGCTTAGATCGGATTGATTCGTAGGGAGTTAGGATTAGGTTCATCGATTTACTGAAATTCTGCGTCCTTGACTATTATGAGCGTGGGGATCTTCAGAGGATCGTGAAGGCCGGCCGATAGTGATGACGAAGGTCGTCTACGAAGGATGGATGGTCCGGTATGGACGGCGGAAGATTGGACGTTCGTTCATACATATGCGGTATTTCGTTCTTGAATCTCGACTTCTCGCTTATTACAAGAAGAAGCCCCAGGATAATGTGGTAAGCTTCGCCCCAATTCATTTGGAAAAAAAAAGAAAGAAGAGAAAAGTGAATATAGTCATTTAGGGTTACGGGCTTCATTTTTTCTCTTTTTACTTCGTTTTAGTTTAGAGGAGTTGAATTTGCTGATATGAAATGATAATTTTCATGGGAATTCTGTACTAAGAAATGTGGAATGCATTTGAATCCTTGTGCGTGTGTGCGTTTTTTTTTTGGGGGGATGTATTTAGGTTCCTATCAAGACCCTCGTTATCGATGGAAATTGTAGGGTGGAGGATCGAGGCTTGAAGACACACCATGGACATGTTAGTTTCCTTCTTCTTTTAATTTAGGGCTCCTAATTTTTGTTACTGTGTTATTCTGCATGTTGTAACTGATGTAGTCATATGCTTTTTAGATTCATCAATTTCATTTCGATGCTTTGAATTCTTGGTGTTTGTCGGCTGTTTCATGAGATTGGCTTTGGTTCGTTTATGCTGCCTGCTTTTCTTGTACACGCAGAAAGGGGATAAGTAGCAACAGCAAGGTTACTAATAGGATTTAAGTTTGAGAAAAATTTGCATTGTTTTGGTTGAGTCAGCTTATATTTTTTATTTTTACTATTTTTGGCTGAAGTGGATCAGCATTGGTATTTGGCAATTTGGTATGGAGATACTGAATAAATTTATTTCTCCACCCCATACATTTGCCAGCTCTGAAAAGGTTGATTTAAATTAGTTGGAAGATGTTTAATCGTGTCACTTGGAACTGGTCTTGTGTAAGATCTTTCCTGTTGCGAATGATCTGTTTCCTTGAAATGTGATTATGCAAAAAATTTGTTTGTGATTCAGGTTTTTGTGTGATTTTATAGAACTTGACTGCTGGTATTGGTAGCGTCTTTAATTTCTAAGGGGTTACGGACCTCATGGAACTATCGTTTGCAGTGCTAAGAGCAAATTTTGCCTTCTTTCCTGACAAAACCTTTTTGTTGCTATTGTTGTTGTTACTGCTGCTGCTGCTGCTGCTACTACTACTATTATTATTATCTTTTTCCTCCTGTATTCTTTCCATAATTCTAAGAAATCTCTTGCAACATCTGACTCGTTCTCTGTTTTGAACAGATGGTCTATGTTTTATCGGTTTACAACAAGAAAGAGAAGTATCATCGAATTACGGTGTGTAGTCCTTGCTTTCCCTTCGCTTAATTAGTAAGAAAGCTTCTATCAACTTTTCCCTGTTATGTGCAGTCGGTGAATCGATTATGTAAAGGAATGGGCTCATTTGCATGACATGATTTTTCTTTTTGTTGTTGTGGCCAACACAATGGTTAAACCTTCATAATCATCATCTTACCCTTTCTTCCAACAAGTTATGGTCAACACTAGTGTTAAATCAATGTTAAAAAACAATTAGTGATGCGGAAATCAACCCAATTGACTGAGTCAATGAATTGTGGTTAGAAAATTGACGAGACGTCAAAATGGTGGTATGATAGAAAATGAAGGGACCTTTATATGGGACAAAATGATGGTAAAAGAATAGATTTGAAAAAAAAGAGATTTGAAAGTCTGGCTACAGTTAGGAACAGAATGGTGCCAGAATGTTATAAAGACTCCAGAGAATCTATCTAGGAGAGCTGGTAGAAGAGATTAAGCAGTCACTAGGAGAAGACAGATTTAGAGGGTTAGGTAGAAGAGAAGAGGAGAATAAGAGTGGTGGATAAAGAAGATACGCATATGGTTCAGAGTAAATGGGATTTTATCACGGGGAGAGGGATTCCCTAGAGCTAATAAACCCCTTCTCCCAACCATAATAAACTAAAAGAGTGCAATATTTGAAACTTCCTTTTATGTTTCCTAGAGTCATAAACTGTGTGAAAACATCAGCCAATCACCAACCAAGAATTGGCTTAGATTAAAGTGATCAACCCAACCATTCTCTGAATCATTTTAATTGTTATCAAGACACCAAATTTTTGCAATTTGCTAACTGGACCTTGGTGACAATGAATAACTTGGTCAAGTTCCATGATCAAGAAGTGAATCTTTTATTATCTCTGTTGATCTACTTAGTTATATTTTGATGTCAGTGCTAGGATTCTGGCATGTATATGTTTTTGTGGACTGTTTTCTTATACATTCTATTTTGGTGGCATTTATTAGTTCAGACTTTGTTTTAGTTAATCTGTTTTGAATAGAGATCCAATTAGTTCCTGACAAACAAACTGTTGGAATTTATCCAAGTGAACAGTATGATGCACTTTAATGATTTTTTCAAGGGAGAATGTGTAAAATCAGTTCTAGGATGTTGCTGGATTACTGAAGATGCATGATCATCGATCCCCCCAATGACTAGGAGTAAAGATGAAAGTTGAAATAATCTTTGACATGCTATCAAGTTGAAACCCCAAAACCAGTCCATGGTATGACACATGAGAATACCTGGAATCAGTACCTACAAAGTCGCTGAAGAAATTGTGCTCAAAACCTTAAACGGGTTTTGTGAAATTGAAATATTCAATTTAGGGGTTATTATGTTGGACCTGCACCATAGTTCAACAAGGTTGGAAAGTGTCCTGCAAGTTCTTTTGTGTTCCATAATACAATTTTACTCTTTTGTCGATACCTTGTCTAAAAGAGAGTGGGATCGAGTTGTAAGAGAAAAAACATGAAATCATATTGTTTAGAACATTAGCCATGAGTAACCTGATGAATTATGAATTTTATGGGGAATCCAGGGAACCATTCCCGTCTTGTGAGAATTTCATAATTCAAACTGAAAACAGAAAAGTCTTGGTCAACTTATATTTGGACCACCCTGTGCAGTTCCCATATCTTACAAAATACTAGTGGTCTAATATGGAAGATTCATGAACGTCTTAAATTACTTTAAGTATCCAGGTTCAACTGTAGATATCCTCTGTTCAAACAATTGGCAAATTACCCAAATGTCCATCCTGATAGTAGAAAGCAAAATCAACACCTGGCCTGGGTGATGCTACGTATGCTACACACAAGAAACAAAATGTGCAAGCTTGAAGGAAATCATATAACCATACTTAGGAATAGGATACTAGAATCCTGTGAGAAAGGAAGCCTATGACCTCTGTACCTTCACTCTTTAGTCTATACTACCTTGTTTTTTGTAGCACTGATCTGATGCCAGAAACAAAGGAGATGAACTCACTCTTGCATCAGGTTTACAGTGTTAGGAAAAAAAGATGCTGATGGAATCAAGTGTTGGCTTTTCTGTTGTTTAACTGTTTAAATATATGCCCTGAAAAAACTTTCTTTGGATTAGGATGATGGATTTGTCTCTTGGATAGGTTTTTTCCTTCTATTCTTCTGGTAATTCTTTTGGTCCCATGACTTGTTGGAGTGGTTGCTTTACTCCATCAAACCTGCCGCTGGCTTGTTATCCGGCAGTTTCTGTGGCTGGAAGTTATGCGATTCCTTTTGTATATTAAGTATCAGTCTCACCCATATTTGCTTTGTTCTTGAACCAGATGGCAGCATTTAACATCCAGGAGGCTCTAGTCTGGAAGGAAAAGATTGAGTTCGTCATTGATCTGGTGCAATACTCGATGCAATATATTACTTCTTTTCAGGCTAAAAAAAAGACAACAATGATAACACACACACACACACACAGACAGATATATACATACACACATACATGCCTGTGCGTGTGCGTGTGTGAGAGAGATGAAGTGATTCTTCTATACATACTGTTTCTCTCAAATGATCTGGATTCTTTCCATGTGTTATTTTATATTTCTAAACAAGCAACTTTTTGATAAAGTTTAAAATATCTAGTGCTTCTTTTAAGTAAGCTGTGTCTTTTTAGCCAAATTATTGATGTTGTTATGGTGGAAGTTTTTTGTTATTTCTCAAGAAAAAAGAAGTTTTCATGTCAGCCCAAAGTTTTCAACTCTCTCCATTATTCTAGTGCTCATCATATGGTTCTTTATTGGCCTGATATTTTACTTTTTGAAGTAAAAACATGCTCTTCCTTCAAATAAAATATCAAATGGGAGAGCTGATCATGTGTTTGCTGATTGCAGCATCAGGGGTCACAGGCTTCTAATGGTAACAAAGCTTATACGTCATTTGAATACAAGTCTGCCATCAATAATGGAAGAACTGCTTCCTCATCAGATCGTGACAGTCAGTAAGTAACTAATATATGTATTTTTTTCCTGCACTTTTGGTTATAATGAGATTGAAATTATTTGCTAATTCTCTGCCTCCTCCATGTTATAGTGAGATACATTAAGTGTTTGAAATGTCAAAAGCTAGGGCAAGCTTTTTTAGGCCATCCAGATAATGCCTCTGGCTAGCTGACAGCAAGAATAGGCAGAAGGAATCAATATCTGATCATTGCTTTTAAGACTAAATTATGCGTGCGCACGTTATGTATGTACGTACACGCGTATGTACAGGTTATGTTATGTTATGTATGTATGTACGTACATACGTATGTGCATATAAGATGAAAATTTTGAGAAATTTTAGTTATCTTTAATTTCGCCTACTATTTCCTATTAGTCTGCTAACAATTAAAAGGCGCGGTATGTTTACTGAAATTCTTATGGAGAGGTCTATTGATTACATAGAGAAACGGTCTCTCCATTAGACATGTGGGACCCTACAATTAGATGTTATTTGCAGAGTGGCTAACACATTTTCTGGAAATTGTCTATTTGTAGTTATACTGTCTCCCAACCAGAAACTCTACAAATTAAACATATTAGACCTGTTGTGGCGAATCCCTCTTTTGAGTATGCAGCTCTTCTTGGCGTCAAAGACTTGTTTCTTTCAGCCAAGGTATTCCGTTATGGTAACGGTGGCCATAATGGCCACCTCCGTATCGTAAACACCATTACCTTTACGATACGGTGGTATTAGACTTGTTTCTTTCAGTGAAGGTATTCCGTTATGGTAACAGTGGCCATAACGGCCACCACCGTTTACGATACGGGTCGTAACGGCTGTTACAGGTCTCTTTCTTCATTGAAAGAAAAACCCCAAAAAACCTATATCTGCCCCATAACATTGAAAAAAAAAACCGAAAAACCTGTATTTGTGCCATTACAGACCATTACGAGGTTCTTACAGCCTTTACAGGGGGTGCAACAGGCCTGTTAACAACGGTTACAAGTCATTTTTTCCATAATGGTTGTTATGACTGTTACGACCCCGTAATGTGTAACGATTGCCACTCTTACCTTTATGGAATGACTTTTACGGCCCCGTAGCGGCCTTTCCAACACACCAAGCTTTCAACTCTCACAGTTTGCCAGCCTGCAAATGCTATTGAAAAGGAATTTGTTAGAAAGGCTCATTGCCTCCTCAGAGATCTCATCTCCAGCATCTCCATCTATTGTTCCTAACACAACTAGGGCAATGGGAGCTGCTGACTAATTTGACATCCCACCATATTAACAGGTCATAGTTAGAAAGAGCAGCGATCAGAGAATCTTACCCATATAAATATATGTATATATTCCTCAAATCATTCTTATCTTTGCATTTTAATGCAGCTAATGATGGCTGGGATAGTCCTGTCACTCTGATTTTGGAGCTATAGCGCCTTCACATGGTTGTCCACCAGCTTAACAATTCCTATTACCTAACAATAAAATACTGTTGTCTCTTCATTTCCGTCACAATTTGTTGGATTTTAAAATCACCATGATGGTGAGCTTTTGGATCTTTTTAATGGAATAATACTTTTCCCTTTGAAGATGACAAGCGTTTTTGAGGAGTTACGCCTAGCTATATCTCCCAAGCCTCCGTGGGCTAAAGTGTGGAGTAGTGTTTTCAGTATCTTGTGATACCACTGATATATCCCACAATATATTTGTTATCCCAGCTAGGCAATACAAAACCCAACTTTAATATCCAGTTTTTATGGTATCATGTAATATATCGCATCATGTTTTGATATGTGGTGGATATCACGATATTGTGTGATATATGCACTCCCCCTGATGTAGAGCTGGCCGCTGACCTATTCTTGGCACAACTGGACTGAAATAAGCCTGAACGGCAGTGGAAGTATCCTATAAATTGGTCTTATTGCAGTAACTATTAGTGCACCTCTTCTTCAGTGAGAAGAGCCTACCATCTGATTTACCCAAGTTTTAGATGCCCTAGTTTTGGATGGATTTTGACAGTATTGGATTGATGGCCAACACTTCCATGAGTTGTGGATTCATCAATTTTCGTCAATGCTGCATGTTTGCAATGTTTTCCTTCATTTTTCCAGTGCAAAGATGCTTTACTTGCCTTTTTCTACCCTTTCTGTGGAATACAATATGCACTTACTGGAGAATTCTAGTAGTGATAAGGATATCTATTATTTTTCTCCTTATGGATTTTAGTACCATATGTCAGATCTGCCATGACCAGTTCCAAGAGGAAGGCTGATGTCCAGTGGAGAGTTGATTGTAGAAATTTTTGTCAACCTACCATTTAAAAGCTGACCCCAAATGGTTGGGAGAGAGGCTGATATGACTGAGGACAATGATTTAATTATACTTAGTGTTTGAAGTATCGGTATCAACAAGTTTCACTGGTTGGCGATAAGGAAACAATATCAATATTGCCAATAACCGAAAATGCAAGGAAACATTGGGGAAACAGTGAATTTTTTTGGTGAAACTTTAGAAGTTGTTAAAATACATATATTTGCATATTTAGGAATAAAAAAATTTGCAAAAAGAATGTATACATAATAAGTTTCCATTTAATGGGGGCCTAAAAGAATGTGCTTCATAAGAAATCAATCCAACCATCCCATCTATCCATCCAACTATCCAATCTTCCATTCAAACATCCATTGATATTTCAGAATATTGACAACACATGATATTTTGCAGAGAAATTGTTGACAACAGGAAAGGAAATGAAAGACTGTGGTCTCAATATTGCCTATGTTGCGA
Organism: Liriodendron chinense; assembly: GCA_003013855.2. Lineage (NCBI taxonomy): Eukaryota > Viridiplantae > Streptophyta > Magnoliopsida > Magnoliales > Magnoliaceae > Liriodendron > Liriodendron chinense. The sequence goes on along the minus strand of PVNU02000637.1, from coordinate 1,508,261 downwards.
TATTATCAATTTATCATCGACAATTTGAACACTTAATGCAACCAAGGGACCATAAAAAAATTGAAAGGGAGTTTTTTCAATAAGCAATTTTTTGGCTATATTGATATGTTGGTGATATTATTGAAATATTGCTGACACATTGGCGATACAAGTGACACTTATAATTTGCACAGTAAAAAATATTGGCGATATAAACAACACTTGGAATTTGCATAGTAAAAAATATTGGCAATACATTATTGGCGATATCAATACATTGATGATACTTGGTGACACATTGGCGATACCTGGAATTTCTGATACTGCCAGTGTTATCGTTATTGCCACCAGTGTTATCGGTATCGTCGAGCTGGAGATATGGATAATATTGGTGATACTCCAAACAATGATTATGCTACATGTTTATAAATGATTGTATCATGGAAATCAAATTTATTTGTAACTTTGAGGGCTTTCCAGCACAACCGCTTTATGCGAAACTCTCTCTCTCTCTCTCTCTCTCTCTCTCTCTCTCATCGTTTTGTTCTCAATATTTGTTTCCACAGCATGACATTTTGTTTTATTGGGTTCCTTTTCACTCATACCATACTTAGAACCCGTAAGATATAATTTAAATTATGAAAATTTTCTTGTAGGTGCAGTGCACAGGAGGATGAAGAACCAAACCATCGAACATTACTACGGAGAACGACAATAGGAAATGGTCCTTCAAATTTGCATATTTTAGAATTTTTAGGCCATGTATGATGTTCTTAGTGGAATATATTCCTGAATATGATTCTTTTCCCTATGGGCAGGTCCTCCTGAGTCCGTTCTTGATTGGACCCGTGAAATTGATTCAGGTTTATCAAATCAGAATAACAGTGATCAAGTTTTCTCTAGAAAGCATTGGCGTTTGGTCCGATGTCAGAATGGCAAGTTTCATCCCGTTGCATTCTTTTTGTCTGTTATAATAAGATGTGACAGATTCAGATAGGAAAAAGTTGAATTAAGTCTCAGCAAACTTCATTATTCTCCCAAGGGACATATTATGGATTTTTAGGTCTGTAAATTTGCAGGACTTCGAATTTTTGAAGAGCTTCTTGAAGTTGATTACCTCGTACGTTGTGGTTGCTTGTTTTCCTTTACATGTATTTGGCAATGGTGGAAATTTTATCTTGTATTGATATTTCGTAAGTCACGTTCATAATCATGAGTGTTATTTGCAGCCGAGGAGCTGCAGTAGAGCAATGAAGGCTGTAGGTGTGGTGGAGGCATCCTGTGAAGCAATATTTGAGCTTGTAATGGGCATGGATGGCACACGGTTTGAGTGAGTTTCTTCTTCGGTCAACTGTACTTAGATTGATTCATCTGAATTCCTGAACAGGTCAATTAAAGATTATGGTTGGATTTGATAAATACTTCTAGTGTTGCGTGCTTCACATTATCTCGTTATACATGTGTATGGTAGTAAGATATATGTTTATGGTTTTCTGTTTTTCACTAGCAAACTGCAAAGCACTAAAGCTCTCACTTGATTGTATTACTATAGTTGTAGTTTGTACTGATATAGCCATCCATGAATGACACCAGTTTTATAACATTGACACCATTTTTCTCCTGTTTGTAGGTGGGATTGCAGTTTTCAATATGGCAGCTTAGTTGAGGAGGTTGATGGACATACAGCAATACTTTATCATAGATTGCAGCTGGACTGGTTCCCAATGTAACACACCTTCCAAGTAACATAATTGTTTTGCTAATAAATCGAAATAGTTTGTGACTTTTTTTTTTTTCATTTTTATTGCTAGAAACATTCAGTGACTAAGTATCGGCAGATAGGATTTATAAACACTTCATGTGCAGTCTGAAAATAGAAGCAACTTCTTGATTGTCCATGCGTCAAATTCCATGCTCTTACCCATTTGCCTTCCGATTGAGTGGCAGTGAGGTGCTTCATCCCTTTAGTGGTTAAAGGTTCAAAGACTAGTAGAGATAGGATACAATCATACGGAACTTCCACGCTCTTCATCCCAAGGTTGTGAATAAATGAGTCAAAAGTAGTTAAGAGGTCAGTAGTAACCCTTTTTTCTTTTTTCTTTTTTAATCTTGACAGATTTGCCTTTCATAAAAAAGAAGAAGAAAAGATTGAAGGTTATAACTAATTTCTGTCACTCATGATTGAAAAAAATCCTATTTGTGTGACCATACATATGCTTTTACCTGGATAAGTTTATTAATATTTATCATATTTGTCTGGATATTAAAGGACCTCATTTTTAGGAGGCCAAGTTTATTTTGACGTCGGTTAAAGCGCGATTATCTTTGTAGGCATCTTTTGTTCTGTCTCCAAATCTTTATATATTTATTTTGTTTTCTTATAATATTTGGTTTTACTACATATCCACATTTTTCATCAACAAATACTAAACAGTATTTTTTTAAGGTGTCTGATTTATGAGGTTGTGTATGTATGTGAATATTTGAGGTTATGATACATAAGCTAAATGATGTCAAATCTCATCTAGATATCTCTGTAGTGATGAAAATCCTGGATGACTAGCATGGGGGAATAACTAAATATTCCCCCAAACAATGCAAGGATAAAATTTTGAAATTGAGCAGGGGCCAGTTTTTTTGAAGAGACAACAGAGATGTCAAAATAGGACTTTGTGATGATGAATGATGGTCTAAGCCCCTCTCGGACGTCAATGCAAGACTGTGTTATGTGATGCAAGTCAGACAAGCCTCTGCTTCTGCTAATTCCAATTAGAAACAGAAGCTTCAAGAGCTGGCACACATCATGAGAGAAATTTACTAGAGAACTCCTTTTTCTTTGAAGCAAAGAGTGCCATGCCTTCTGTTGTCTGCTATGTTATTTGGTATGCACGTGTAACTTGTTTAGTAATCACTTGCTCTTGTTTTGGCCAGTATAGGCATCTGAAATGCCATTTTTCATGTGATATCAATGCCTCTTGATGTGTATGTTGCTATGATGTCTCGTGATGTAATACTGATACCGGTCCCAGATACTCTATGATGCTTGTGGGAAATGTTTTTCTTGTGATCTCAATGCCTCTTGATGTGCATAATGCTATGATGTATTGTGTCGGACATGATACTGATACTGGTCCCAGATACCCTATGATACTTGTGGGAAATGTTTCAAATGAACACTATTGGATTAGATTTTTATATTCCTGAAATTCTTAAAATACCTACGAATGTTAAAATATAATCATTAACAATTTAAATAAGATTAGTATGTAGGAAGATTAAGCCTCATATTAATTAAGCTAAAATTAATATAATAGCTCAGATCTTTCTAAAATTAATATGATGGATCAGATTCTAAAAACAATGGGTCAGATATTTCATCGTGAAACTAAGTATGAGTATCATGTTACAAATGGGATACTCATATCCACCATCTGTATCCTTGACTTGTTGTTAAATTGAGAGTCGATTCCTATTCCTGTATCGGTGTCCGTTTCAGTTTTAGTTTCAGTATCTGGGTATCTTATCTACATGTCCCTTTATGTTTATCTTGTCGGCAAACTTATATTTTTGTTCAAGTCATGATGGCACTAAACACTTATGAAACCAGTACCTGCTGATTTGTTAGATCCTCATAACGGCCAATAAATTTCCAGATACCTAAGTGCCATGAATTAAGAACCAGCTGTATAAATCTTTTTTTAAAGATATTTATGCTATTGAGTTTGTTTCTTTTCAAAAAATTTAACATATATTACTTGATGGGGCAGAAGTGTTCGCCGTGTGTGTGTTAAGTAACAATAAGATATTAATGTTGCCCTAATACTTGTTATTGCAGATTCGTGTGGCCCCGTGACCTTTGCTATGTGCGTTATTGGCGTCGCAATGATGATGGAAGTTATGGTGAGTTTTGCACTTGGTCACTTTTAGTCCTTGCCATCTCCCTGTCGCTGTAACCGTTTTAAAATTACTCATTGATGCATGCTTGTCATTATGCAGTTGTGTTATTTCGTTCCAGGGAGCATGCAAATTGTGGTCCACAGCCAGGATTTGTGAGAGCTCACATAGAGAGTATATTTCATCATTTATCTCTTGAATTATGCTGATCATTGTTGTGATTGATAAATTTGTAGAGCTCTTAATATTCAAATTTATGACGCTTCATTTCCATCTGTCTGATCGGCCTTATGCCATCCTAATGTTTGCAGGTGGAGGGTTCAACATTTCTCCCCTAAAACCTCGAAATGGTAGAGCTCGATCACAAGTACAGCATCTAATGCAAATTGACCTCAAGGGCTGGGGTGCAGGTTATTTTTCATCATTTCAGCAACATTGTCTACTCCATATGTTGAATAGTGTAGCTGGTAAGTTGTTCTTACATCTTATCTCAGCTTTTCGTGGTTTGGAGTGTCATTGCACATTGGGCTACAATGCGATATATCTTTTACTGGAACCTCTCTCCTCCACTCATTTGATGGTGTGCCTTCTTAAAGTTTTCTGGTTCATTTGGATCTATGGCATCATCTGACATATGTTCCAATAGAAATACAAAACACATCTCCACTTTGTATTTATGCATGCCAGCAGTGCTACACCTTTGATCAGTGAAATATCAACTGCTTGTCGAACCTTGTGAATCATGTGAAAGTAGAATAAAACACTCTTGGTGGAAAAAAAATGTGAGTGAAAGATCCCACTAAATCGAATTTGGTCCATGAATCTAAGAAATAGTGAGACACCAAAGAAATGAAAGGCTTGGTTATGATGTATTTTATTAGTACCAGTGTCGGCAAGGGCTGGGGGGACTTTCCTATTCTTAAGCTTAAAATTTAGTCTCACAATTTTTTATTTTTTATTTAATTTACAAATACATAATGGAGAACAATTACTCCTAAAGTTAGGTTTGAAACTGTAGCTCAGTTGTTAGTGCTTGCACTTCGACACTGATGTTGCATGTGTGATCCTGCTTACCAGTGCGAAAAAGTCAAAAAACGAAAAATAAGAAGTAAGAAGATGAAAGATAATGGTGCAAGCAAAGATTTAACTCGAACTTTGTTAACAGATAAATCCTTTGCATGCCATGAATGGTTCCTATTAACACCTTAGATATTGATACTTCTTTGCGGATGAGGTGATATTACGGAAAGATTGGAGAAGAAATTTGGGGGGGGGGGGGGGGGGGGGGGGGGTCGACAGAAGCAACATTAACTAGAATGAGCTCCATGAAGAGAACCCCACTCACATTGGCACCTTTGCCACTTGATCCCAAATGTTTCCGAAGCAGTCTAACTATGGTCACTGCAAAATGAAGAGAATACTTCAAGAGGAAATGACTTCGCTATTGACCAACTTTGATTATGTTGACAACATTCTCCCTATGAGATTTTTTTTTTTTTTTTTTTTTTTTTTTTTCTTCTTTTCTAAGGGTAAAAAATGTAAACTGCTAAACAAGAAAGCTTGTTATGAGTATGGCAGCATGTGAAGATAATTTACACTTTGCAAGCAAAGTTATGAATAAGCATAGCCTCCAAAAGAGATTCTTTGCCATGGCCTTACTGCATTGATTTTTTCATATACAGTATCTATTACAAAGATCTTGGTAGGTTTAGAGTGGTTGCTTCTTAGAACCTTTATTGGGTTTCTTTGTAATTTTGCTCCGGTCCTCTGATCGTGCCTGTTTCTTTTCTTCTATGATAGGGCTGCGTGAATGGTTTTCTCAAACAGATGATAGCCATGTTGCTCCCCGGATCCCAGTGATGGCAAATATGACCTCAGGTCCAGTTTCCTCCAAGAAGTATCAGAAATCACAGGAGCCTTCTATCCAGCCTAGCCCATCACTTGACCAAATAAATGCTGCTAGTAGAAACTCTGTATTGATGGATGAATACTCTGATGAGGAGGATGAATATCAAATTCCGGAGACTGAACAAGAGGTTGTATTCTGCTTCTGATTCTCATGTTTCTCAAACATGTCTCTGAATATGGATTTCTACAATTTGCAGGCATACACAGATAGGCTTGAAAATGAAACAAAGCAAACGGGTTGGTTATAATTATTCTAGATTCCTATATGTTCATTTTGACATCTGGCCCTTTTGTGAAATGAAGGGAGCTTCTAATCATTACTCTTCATGAATGTAGTTTTGGACGAGGAACCAATGGATCAAATTGATTTGTCTTGTTTTTCTGGCAATCTACGACGGGATGACCGTGATAATAGTCGTGACTGTTGGAGAATATCCGATGGGAACAACTTCAGAGTCCGTAGCAAAACTTTTTCATTTGACAAATCCAAGGTTGTTAGATGGTTTCTTTGATTGTTGTGTATTTATGCTTCCAGCTTCTAACATGGAATAATTATGAGAATTTTAGGCTGGCAGCGCTTAGCTAATTGGAACCTTACATTTTGCAGATTCCTGCAGGAAAGCATTTGATGGAGCTTGTTGCAGTCGATTGGTTCAAGGATGTGAAACGAATGGACCATGTTGCAAGGCGCCAAGGCTGTGCAGTGCAAGTAATTTTTATGAGTGAAACCTTTTTCTTTATCTTATGCTTTCCTTTCTTATTTTCTTTTGTTTTGTTTTGTTTTTTCTTTTCTTTTTTTTTCTTTTTTGTATTTTGTGTGTGTGTGTGTGTGTTTTGGGCTCCACCATATGCTCTGCTAAGTTGAGATGAAATCAAACCTATTAATAGATTTTGTTCTAACTGATATAGGTTGCCTCAGAGAAGGGGCTATTCTCATTAGCCATAAATCTGCAAGTAAGTTTCTTCCTTATAATGCAGTAGTCAGCATTTGTTCATCTAGGGTTTTGAATTGCCTTTCCACACATGCCACATTACGTGCTGATCCACATGGTTTCTTGGTTGGGTGAAGCCTTGAAGTATACAACACTGGAAGAAATCATGGTGTTTGTATATGGCCTTATGGAGAGCTGGTAAGAATGTAGGAAGCACTCCAATACATGCATCTGGAAAGATGCAACTACAATGGCCTGAAGACCATTAAGAACCAGAGTTTTCAATCTCTTTTTAAGGCTATAACCAAAGAGGATGCTTCCTGATTCTTCCAGTTAGTGAATTCATACTTATAAATGATGGCAAAATGGGTAGTTGTGAATAACTGGCTATGATCAGTGGGTAACTAAAAGCAATCAGCTTGAGCTCCAAATGTCTTGCAAATATCGAGTGTAATGCAGATACATCTATTTGGTCAGTTTATAACGGCTTCTGATGCCATATGAATCCCGGGAAAAACGATAATATTCTACTCTTACAGGTACCAGGATCAACACATTACAGTATGGTCTTCTATTTTGTAATGAAACAACTAGTACCTGGATCACTCTTGCAACGCTTTGTTGATGGTGATGATGAGTTCCGGAATAGTAGGCTGAAACTGATACCGTCCGTTCCTAAGGTATTTTTCTCTTCCATAATGCCTCTAATACCGTTGCTCTTCTTTGTCCATTTAGTTCTCTCACATTTGCTCCTGGATTCTACCTAAATCATACAGGGGTCTTGGATTGTGCGTCAGAGCGTTGGAAGCACGCCTTGTTTACTGGGCAAAGCAGTTGATTGTACCTATATCCGAGGAGCGAAGTACTTGGAAGTAAGTATTTTTAGTGCAAAATAGCAAGAGGGATCTTTGCTTGAAGAACATAGTGACTGCTAAAGTCTGATTGATATTTATCTTTCTGCAGATAGACGTTGATATTGGTTCTTCTACCGTTGCCAACGGGGTTCTAGGACTTGTCTGCGGTGTAATTACAACATTGGTTGTTGACATGGCTTTTCTTGTACAGGTGGGAATTTATTTATTCTTTAACAATTTTAGTTCCATGCGTCTTTACCTAGTTGATTCTTTTCTGTTTGGATGGGAGGAATATGAGGTGAGGACATCAAGAAATGTAATAATGATTTCCACACCACAAAAAATGCATAGGAAATGGTATTGAGGTTTCTCACTGTTTACTGGCAAACAATGATTTGGTAGAAAAAGATGATCATGATTTCTCTTCCAACAGAAATCCTAAATAAATGCTAGAGAGGATTCCTCACCGTTTTCTGCAATCCAAACAATGGAAAATAGTGATTTTGTGGAAAGGTAATAATGATTTCCAAACCACAATAAATGCAATGGAAATGGATTCCCAACTGTTTTTCTGCAATCAAAACAATGGAAAGCAGTGATGTTTTGCAAATTGAATTCTTTTCCCACAGATTCCTCCTATCCAAACAGGTAGAGAAAATTCCAGTCTAAAAGTTTGGGTCCATGTTTGTCAATTTAAGTCTAAACCCTAAAACGAAATTCTAACACATGGGAATAATCATAGGATACATGACTTGAGGCTGTTTGGAGTATATGCAGTTTTTCATTTCTGATGAGGGGGGCTGATGGTTCAGTAATCTGCCGTTGGTCTGTTGCTCCCGACGGTGGATGTACCATGCCCCAAAATCTCCCAGATTGGAAGGTCCTAGCCACAGATCTTTGAACATTTCTCAGTTGAATAATCATAGGATATGCGGACATAGGCTGTTTGCAGTATATGCAGTTTTTCATTTCTGATGAGGGGGCTGATGGTTTAGTAATCCGCTGTTGGTCTGTTGCTCCCGGCTGTGGATGGACCATGCCCCCAAAATCTCCCAGATTGGAAGATCGTAGCCACCAATCTTTGAACATTTCTCAGTTGAATGTGAACCTTCACTGTATTTTTCTTCTCAACTATCTATTTTTAGGCCTTGGTGGGATGCAACAAGGCAGTGGTCTAGATTACTGAACCGTGGGCCCACTTGTCAGAGCTGAAAACCCACGTATACTGTGGAGTGGAAAGCTTTGGGTAGTGTATCCTATGATTCCTCAATGTATACAGTGCAACAACACCTGTGTGGTTGGCAAAAGAAGCTACCGGAGCAGCAGTACCATGGTCATGGACTCACTTAAAGAGGAAGTTATGAATTTCCAAACATTATAAGAAACTTCAAAAACAGGCAAAAACTCTTGCTCTCCTGGAAATTCAGCAGCTTTAGTAGCTGATGGTGTGTCAGTTTCAGCCAAAAGCTTTAGTAAGACTCTCCATGGCTAGCCCCTGCATGTTGCTTGCTCAGTCTTTCTCTGGGTTGCTCGGAGTCAATGAACAACTACTGCGACAAACCCAATCACGATAGGTTCGATGGAAGTATAAAGCAGTGGCAGCTGTGTCCATATTGGACTTTTGGGAGAGTTTCCTGACATTGAGACCCATGAATATTCACATAATAGATACAACGTTTTTTCAGCCAATGCTAAAAAAGATCAGTATCAGTACACTTGGAAAACTTTAGTGCAGAATATTGCAACAGTTAACGTAGTGTTTCTGCACGATCTTCTGCCATTTAATCCTAATGAGAGGTTTCCATTTGCTGTTGCCAGGCAAACACCTATGATGAGCTGCCTGAGCGGCTCATCGGTGCTGTTCGGGTCTCACATGTTGAGTTGTCGTCTGCAATAGTTCCAAAGCTGGATGCCAGTCCAACGGAACTGAAAATTGATGGTGCTACATAATCATATCCAAAATTCTTTTGCTTCTGCATGGCGTTATTCTCTACAATTCTATAGTATATATTCAATGATTTGTTCAGATACACAATGGTTACAGGCCAATTGAAATTCTTGTTCATTTCTCTTGTACTTTGAATGAAGAATCTACTGAGATTTTGAAAAAGAAAAAAGGAAAAAGAAAAAGAGAGATTTATGTTCCTATGTGCTTTTAAAATGTTCAATCACTCTATTTTGAGATTATGAAAGAGAATCGCTAACATACCATACGTAGCAGCCTAACTTAACCGATGACACAATTTTTACAATCATCTCATCTTTGAAAACATCCAGCATATTTTAGGGCAAAATTGGAAATAAAATAAAGCATAAAATCAGGTTGCACCATAGGTGATCAGTTCCTGTTCTAACAATACTTGCTTGTTCACTGCAAGGCGCGCCATAACTTTGAAATGATTGGACTGTAAAAACAAGAGCTTACTGCCTGCACCAATGTTTCAAAACTCAGACAAGACGTTGTTTGTATGAAAGCAAAAAGACCATGCCTGGAGGGGAAGCGGATTGCTTACTGAGTAAACCCTGAGGTGTCCACCGTGATTTATGTATTTCATCCACTCTGTTGATCCATTTTTTACAGATAATTTTATGGCTCGAGACAAAAAATGAAGCATATAAAAAGCTTAAGTGGACCACACCACAGGAAACAATATGAATTGATCCTGTACCGTTGAAAAATTCTAGGGGGCCTGCGGAAGTTTTGGATCAAGCTGATATTTGTATTTTTCCCTTCATCCATATCTGTGTGATCTTGTGAACAGGTTAGATGACAAATAAACATCACTGCAGGCCCTAGAAAGGTTTCAAATGTGGATATCATTATACCCTCTGTTTCTTGTGGTATGGTCCACCTGAGTTTTGGATATGCTTTGCTCTTGGTTTCAACCCCTTAAATGATCTGAAAAATTGGACGGACGGTGTAGATAAACTACAGACATTTACAGTGGGCCCAACTGAGTTTACTCAGTACGATAAGAGCATCCTGCAGTCCGATTTCGCCTGGAGGGGCCACAGGGTGGGGCTTCATATAATAGATGGGCTGTAGGCAAAAAAATCGTGCCAATTGATCCCTTACCAAATGGAGGATATTTTCACAACCGCTGCACCACAACCGCTGCATGCATCCCAAGTGCACGGGCAAGCCAACACAACACTTAACGGACATCAGTGATGCTTCTATGTAGAATGGCAGTATCTTTACATTTTTAACGCCCTTTTGCCTGGAAAGCATCACTCCCATGTTGCAAATGATCAGAAGGGAGAAAGTCCAACCAAATCTAAATGGTAAACACGTCTTAATTAGAGCATCTGACATGACTCGTCATGACTCGTCAACTCTACTGATACCCCGAGTCAAGCTGATTTCGAACCGTTGCATGTCGGTAACAAAAACCAATGCCTTATCACTTCGCTATACTCCATATGGTCGGTACCTGGGGAGAGGGGGAAGGGAGAAGCAGGGCTTGAAGAAGAACGAGCCATGCAAGGACAGGACAAGGAGATATATAGCAAGCAACAGCGGTTCTTCCTTTAGGACCGACTACAACAAGCTCGCGACTCTAATAATAGAAACAACAACAGTAAGCTCTCTGCTCTATTTGCTTGCTATGCTATGCCTATCAAAGTAGGCAAACACTTCTGCAATGGCTAATGGTGAGTCACAACGTGACTAACGACCAAACATGTTGCTCCAAGTCGTGGAATCTTTTAACCACGGTGAAGTGGTAAGCTGCTCAATGAGCATTGGTGCGTAGCTGTTGGGATACTGCTCGGTGTAAATATAAAACCGAATTTCATTTTTGGCTTAACCTTTAGTGGGTCTGCTAGTGTTGGAGGAAAGGCAGTGCCGATACTTCAAAATTGCACCGTTTCAACAACAACTTAATATTTTTTTGGACAACACATGGTTCAAAAATCTAACCAAATTAGATAAATATGAGTCTCATCAGATGCCTTCAACCAACCATAACGAGCTAAATATGTTAACAGTGGATCTTTTGCAGGAATAAAAAAATTTGCTGAAAGCTGATTGCTAGGATAGGCAAATGGGTGTGGTTTTCGTAACCATTCCCAACAATAGGGCCCCTGCTAGATGGATGGTCTCACTCCATCGGGCCTGCGGACCACTCTTACTCCATTTAAGTAGAGCATACATGAACTTATCAAATGGCATCCACAGGGCCAAAACCATGAGAAACATGTCCCCCCATGTCCAGCAGAATTATTCAGAATTCATGGCCAGAGAACACCGGCACTTGCAAAATCTGGGTGAAAATAAAGAACATGAAACAGAAAAAGCATATGAAATTTGGTCACAAAATAAGCAGGGTCTTGCACTTAGAAGATATATGAAATCCAAAACCCAGCTACCTTCTGAAGAGAGTGCAATTATCACCCAATCATTAGCTTGTTCTCATCCAAGAAGCTGTAAGTGGGGACCTCTAGATTGTATGGGGCAGGTCCCTTGCGTATCCTGCCTGAAACATCGTAGTGAGATCCGTGGCATGGACAAAACCAACCCCCATAGTCTCCTGCATTGGGTAAAGGAATGCAGCCCAGATGGGTACAGACCCCAACAACAATTAGCCACTCCGGGTTCTTGACCCTCACGGAGTCCTCCTGTGGGTCACGCAGGGACGCCACATCCACACTGTTCGCCAACTTGATATCGTTGTCGGTGCGGCGCCTTATGAAAACAGGCTTCCCACGCCACTTGACAGTCACCGTGCTTCCAGGCTCAATGCTGGAGAGGTCAACCTCAAGGGAGGCCATAGCAAGGACATCCTTGCTAGCAGACATGCTCAACACGAACTTGAGAACCAGCAGGCGGATCAAAGAGGCATACACGAACCTCCCACCGGTCAAGACAAAGTATGCGAAAGCTCGCTTGCTGGGGTCACCAGGAGGGAACCGCTCATGATTATACTCATCATAAACAATTTTGTTGCTTGGGTTCTTCACAGCTACCACTGTTGCGGGAATGTCAGAGATCCACATGTCATGTTTTGGAACAAGTGTTTGAGAAGCAAACCCTGCATGTGAAACCATTATATAGAGACCCATAATTTATACAGTACATCATCTAAATAACCAGGCAGAAACATACAAGATATCAAACTCTACAATATGCTTGTGGATTGAAATCCACAATTGCATATACGAGGCATCAAAGGTTTCACTAGTAAAATAGATTGATGAAAAGCATCAACTGTCCTGTCACAAAGCTCCATACTTATCTTACACCATGCTTCCAGAGTATTAGGTAAAAGAGTTTCACAACAGATAAAAGGGCCTGATGAAAAGCATCGACTGTCAATTTTCCTCAAGAAGGCTAAATGCTTATCTAATATGAAAGCTCTTTGTTAGTGACACTGCAAACTAACTAGTATGGCATACAACTGAAAATGATGACCTCATTAGAATAAGTCTGAATCATTCCTCAGCTACAGTTCTAAGAAGCCTTTCCTTAATCTATCGTCAATCCTAGGAAGATCAATTCTTTTACCTAGGATACACTTGCACTGACAATTTGTTTTTAATCAATAGAAAAGCTTTACCAATAGAAGAGGCAAAAAGTAAAACTCTCCATTAAAAAAATTGATAATGGGACTCAAGAGAGCAGATTGCATCCCTCTCCTGGAAGGAAATCTACTATACAAATCAATTACCTCAAAACACAATTGAACTCCATGCCATGGTATCCACAAACGGTTATGAAACGGTAATGGTGGGTACCGTTACGCATTATGGGGCTGTAACATTAAATAAATAAATAAAACATAAAAGCCATTACAACCCATATCGTAACGGTAATGACTGTTACCATTATTGAATACCTTGCTCCATGTTCAAATAATCCTAATCATTAATGATTCTACTGACAATGAGGGGCCCCTCATGTGAGGGGTTGGAACACATTCACAAATCTGGGTGGATGGCATAGTCTCAGAGACTACGCCAACGTGGGACAGTGGTAGACCGAGTGAAGATAACCTCATTTCAACATTGAGGTCTCGGGATCGATTCCCAATGTGGGGGTGGCTAACATTGCAGCGTGACTAACAGTGTGGGTGTGTGTACTAACCAAAAAAGAAAAAAGAAAAAAAAAGTCTCAGAGACCCTGGCTATTCATCAGGTAGTGTGCACTGTAAACACGTGATATATATACCAAAAATCAGGGTAGTACACTCATTGAGCCACACATGTATGTTAAATTTGGACTGTTAAGCTTACCCCCCCCCCCCCCCCTAGAACCACTCATTTTTCTCATACAAGATTTTTTTTTTTTTTTGAGCGAGAGAGAGAGAGAGTACAAATAACTTTCGCCCTCTTAGACACCATCTCCACCACTTTGCTCTCATTTCTATAGCACCTCCCGTTCAAATTGCCCACAGAATTGCCAGCAAACACAGCCTCCAAACCATTCACACTAGCTTACTCAGACCCACTCCATGCCAGGCCATTAGGAGACCTCCAATTGATTCCGATGAAGCCCACGACACATTTAACTTCCTCAATAATATTATCACACATCAGCTAAGCAAAAAGAAGCAATGCGTGAACAGATGGTCAACAATCTCAGCATTCTTCATGCACATGAGAAAAACATTAGGAATGATCATTGACTGCTTCTGAAGGTTATCAACCGTCAAGACTTTCTTCCAGCCTATTAACCACCCAAAGACCGCGACCTTCAAGGGGGCTCCATAATGACACACATGCCTAGTCTGACCCTCTCCATCATCCCTTCTTGAGACACTAACCAGATGGTAACCCATCAAACCATTCTATCCAGGTCCCCCTCATCGGATGGCACAACTGAAGCTGATCCAGCAGAGATACAAACTCGTCCACCTCATCATCAAGCAAGTGCCCTTATACATGGGGGTGACCAAACAACTACTTCACCACTAAGAGAGAAGCATCCAGCTATCAGAATTTTGCAGTCCGGGGATAGACGGCTGATTCTTGGGAATGCGACCTCCAAAGGGGATTCTCTGACCCACACATCCTCTCAAAAGTGGATCTTCTCCTCATTGCAACGAAAACCCAACGCCCACCATAAATCTTGACTTCCAAGCAATAACCCCTTTCCAAATTGCAGAAGCTTCCCTAGTCCACCAACCCATGTTGGCACCCATACTTGTTAGCTATGGCTTCTTTCCACAATGCCCCCTCCACCGATTCCAATCTCAAGAACCACTTCCCTAATCAGAGCAACAATATTTTGGTCCATAGCATGTTCACCGTGTAACCTACTTGGAGAATGGCCTGGCTCTTTGATGTGTGATCCTCCCTCTCACATGATGGGCATCATTGAATCACAACACTTAAAAATAGAAGTGTTCTTCCATGGAGGGAAGACCTTCTTAGGAATCCTGGCCAATGCATTTGTAGAGTTGTCCTCATTGATAAGGAGACACAAGAAACGGCTTTAAAGAGGGCCACCACTACTTTAATATCCTTAAGCTCTGAAAAGCTAGCATGATCAACTTTGCCCGGATCTGACAAAGCCATCTTAAACTCACCAAGATGATCTCTAAGAACATCACTTAAGCCATCTTAAACTCACCAAGATGCTCTCCAAGAACCCCACCTATTCCAATCAAAACCAAAATTCCCTAGAACTTTGGCTTTTTTGTTTTTTGAACATTTCCCTAGAACTCTGGTTGACATTCAATTTCCACCAACTGGCAAGGGAGACCATGCAGGAGACTGACAAAGGCTTTGGCAACTCGCTCTATTTTACCACTTGCCATTACCTTAAGGGCCCGCTTGTTTCTCATTTCCCACATGTAAATAGGTAATGATTAATTACAATGTAATTCCATACACTTTTTCTTATGCTGACAATGACTGCTTGCTTTTTGTACACAAAAACCAATGAAGGTGCGAAATTTCATGTGGGGCCCACTATGATACATGTGGCTTATCCATGCCATGCCATCCATTTTGCGGGGTGATTATAGGGCAAGAGCCCAAAATTGAGGCAAATCCAAAGCTTAAGTGGACCATGTCACAGGAAACAGTGGGTTGAGCGCCTATCATTGAAAACCTTTTACGACCACGATTTCCTATGGTGTGGGCCACTTGAGCTTCGAATTTGCCTCCTTTTTTGGGCTCATGCCCTAAAATGTTCAGCTAAAACGGATGGATGGCGTGGATATGTCACATACATCACGGTGGACCCCACATTTAAATTAACCTTTTTTGCCCGACTTTTAAGGTAGAATTACCTCCAGCTTTCAAATGGACGGAAATAACAATAATGAGTTATTTACAACTACTTACTAGTACTTACCTCCATTTACAGCAAAACAAACACGCTCTAAGGGAGTGTTTGTTTTTCATTTTCCCCCAAATAAATGCATATAAATAGATGTAAGTAGGTAATTATTACCATTTACCTTTGTTTGACAGGAACGAGTATTTCCTTCTTGTAAAAAACATTTGAAAAGGATTGATGTACATTCGTGGATCCCGCTGTGATGTCTGTGACATATCCACGATGTCCATCCATTTTACCAGAACATTTTAGGGCATGAGCCCAAAAAATGAGGGAGATCCAAAGCTGAAGTGGCCCACACCATGGGAAATCATGGTCGTAAAAGGTTTTTAACGGTAGGCGTTCAACCCACTGTTTCGTGTGGCGTGGTCCACTTGAGCTTTGGATTTGCCTCAATTTTGGATTCATGCCCTAAAATCACTTCGCAAAATCGATGGATGACGTGGATATACCACATGTATCATAGTGGACCCTGCATGAAATTGGCACCCTCGGTTTTAGTGTACAAAAAGCAAACTGTCATTGTTGGCCTTGAAAAAAGTGTAGGAAATTACATTATAATTAATCATTACCCATTTACATGTATTTTAGCTGGGGAAAATGAAAAACAAACACCCCCTAAAGGTTGGTGATTCTCACACAATTGAAATCTTTGGTCACACTAGACCAATTCACAAGTGTAATGTACTTCACCACCAAAGGGATAGGATTCGCATGAGCATCAACGATTCTTCCATTTTTTTTAACACGAAATGGACATGATAGAACTAGGGAGCAATATTGTCATATGTGATCACATAATCGCTTATGCAATCGCATATGCTATTTTGGGAGCATAGATTGCATATGCCATAGTGGCATATGCGGATTTATGACCATTAGGCATTATGCCATGGCATATGTGATGGTTTGTGAGATTATGAGATCACTTATGCGATTGAAAATGCAATTATGCCATCACTTATGCGATGAAAAAAAAACACAAATTTTTTGGAGGGTTGTGCTATGGCATATGCGATCGCATATACGCATAGGCCCCCCGGGTTGCATACAGTGTTTTTAATAGCGTGTAGCATATCGCGTAGCGTTCAACCCCCTATAGCGTGTAGCATAAGCTACACGCTACTTCTATTTTTTTAATGAAAAAGTATAAAATATATGATAAATGGTAATAATAAATATGCAAAAATGCAAAAAAAAAAAAAAATGAAAATGAAAATGCCTACAAATGCTTCATTTTTCAAATAAGAGCAATCCAATCCACATATTTAAACTACATCAAAAAAAATACTACATCAATAACTTTCTAAGTAAACTACTTTAATTAATGATGTCTAATTAAAAAGTTTAAAACCACAAGTCACAACTCACAAGCAAGCATAAACTATTACAAAATCCCACATGTTTAGAAGTTTAAGTACAAAACAAAATTTATATTCCTTGAACTCTTAATTCTCAAATTTAGCACTAAATCTACTAGGCACTAGACTATAGACTCTAGATGTCTTCATCATCATCTAATAGATCATCATCCTCATCCTCATCCATGTCATCACCAGGTCTAGGCCTTTCATCATAAGCATCCACATCTCCATCATTCACTTCATTAACATTCTTATCCACATTTTCTTCCTCTGCTATAGGACTAAGAAATCGTCCCATGGGACCACCTAAACATTAAAGTAAGAAATTCGTTGATTTTTTGTAAAAATGTTAATGAAAAACTTGAGCTTAGAACTTGGAAGTTGAAAGTTATAACTAGAAGCACTTAGCTTGCTAGCCTTTCTTTTATAAGTTTTACTAATGGAACGAGGAGGATTTGGGGGACAAGGAGCTGAACTTAAACCACTAGATGCCAGTGGTGGTGGTGGTGGATTGTTGCTAGCTAGATCATCTGAATCCGAAATAGTTGCAATAGCAATAATATCAAATGCCATGTTTTGATCCTCGAGCCATGATGCATCAGTTGGGAGAAGAGAGTCTTCTTTTTCAGCAATCCACTCATCATCTGAGGCAATATGATCAACCAAATCCACTCATCATCTGAGGCAATATGATCAACCAAATCCACTCATCATCTGAGGCAATATGATCAACCAATATAGGGTCCATTGCCGTCGCCCTCTTCATACTCCTTTCCCTTAATTTCATATTATACATCACATATACTAGAGAATTTGTCTTCTGTTGCTCTAATTGATTTCTCCTCTTCGTGTGAATCTGCCAATTCCATATGATGATTAATGTCAATTATAAAAAAACTTGCTAATTACAAAATTTAAAACATTGAAGAGTAGAAGAGCCACTTGCTCATAAGTACTCCAATTTCTCTCACAACCAGAAGCACTGCATGTAAGGCTTAAAACTTGGATTGCAAACTTCTTAAGCTGTGGTGTTTTATCTCTAAAGCGTGTCTACCAATCAACTACGCAAATTAATTAGAAATTAATGAAATGCTTTCACCAATTATAAAAATATAATATCCATAAAATGAAAATATAAATCACCTGGTGAACGCTTCATCATAGTTGTAATTGCTAGCCGAGAGCCAAAATCTCCTCTTCGAAAGTCATATTCATCCAACTGAATATCGGCATCTGACCGATCATTTATATTGGGGATCATCCTATCCATGCACTCCATCAACCCATTTTTTATCTAAGGGTGTGTAGAGAACTTATCTGAGTACCGTATCTGAGGATTCAAATAGTACCCAGCGGCATGTAGAGGACGGTAAAGCTGAGGAGTCCATCTCTCATCTATCTTCTTCCAAATTGGAACATCTCTTTTTTACATTATTGCGATTCAATGCAATCTTCTCCTTTGCTGAGCCCATCAATTCATAAATGAAGCTCAAAGCCGGCCTCTCCTCTAAATCCACTTCTCTTAAGACACTTACCAAAGGCATTGTGCTCTTAACACATAACGCAACATGCGGCCAAAACTTAGGATCAAACATTATGATGGCCTGCACCCTTATTCCTTCTGGTTTTTTAGCCCAAGAACATAAAGACCATTGCTCTAATGCAAACATGGATGTAAGACCCTTCTTTTGCTTGTAAATACTTCGAAGGGTGAGGTACGCTGTTGCAAAGCGAGTTACCGCCGATCGTAGAAGCTCGTGATTATTTGTGAAGCTTCTCATCATGCTGAGGACAATTCCATGCCCATAAATAAACTTGGTCATTGTTCTTGCCTTTTCAATTCTTTCAGAATACATTTTCATTTTTCCAATATCCTCCAACATTAGATCTATACAGTGTGCAGCACATGGAGTCCAATAGAACTTTCTTTTCTTATCCATCAGTTTCTTACCGGCACTCACATAGCTCGAATGGTTATCTGTGATAACCTGAACCACATTTTCTTCTCCAATCTCTTCCACAACATCATCAAGATATTTCAACAACAAATTTCCATCTTTTATTGAATCTGAAGCATCAATAGATTTATAAAACATCGTTCCGGCCGGACTATTTATCAAGAAGTTGATGATGCTTCTATTCTTTCCATCTGTCCAACCATCGGACATAATCGAGCACCCGTAAATTTTCCACGAATCCTTATATGCTTTCATCAAAGTTTCAATGTTACCAACCTCTTCCTTTAGTATCCATGTTCTCATCTCATGCATGGATGGTGGCTTCAATCCCGGCCCAAACTTTCCAATCGCTTCACACATAGCTGGAAAGTATGGGCTATTACAAAGGTTGAATGACAAAGCGTTTCCAAAAAAAAAATCTCTCGATCGCCCTACACACTTTTTTTCTCTTCCTTCTTCCACTTTGAATTCAAAGTGGCATGTCGTGCTTCACTGCTAACAAATTGGTCTATGAGACCTCTTGCTCTCACTGCAGGTTGGCAACTAGTCCCAGAAGACCCACTGTCAATCACAAATGCATCATTACCCACGCTAACACTACCAGAACCAGAACAATATGTTGATCCCGCCCTTCCTATATCACGAAACACCTCATTTTTTTATCCTTTTCATTATGATACGTTGTTAGAGCCTTTTGGCACTCCTCTTTTGCTTCTGCTGTCACTTTTGGGCACGGCTTTATCCCATTGTGAGTTCTAGCCAAGTGATTCTTTAGGCGAGTCACGCCCCCCGTACATCTTTGACCGCAAAATTTACAAAACACATAATTTCTACGAACATGTCCTTGTGGATCCTCTTTAACATATTTCCATGCAAAATCTCTCTCTCTTTCCCCTCAAACATCTCCCTCTTTTCAGTTTACTGAGAAACAAAAAAAATGCACAATGCACAGTCATTTTACTATACTGGACCATAGCATAGAACACCACAATGGACCCCACGCATGTGGGCATGGCATAGAACACCACAGTGGACCCCAGCTGGTGCGTTGCAAAAATAACAGGGTGGGTGCGTTGCATGATCATCTTAAAAAAGGGGGGGGGGGGGGGGGGGAGAAAAAAAGGGGGGAGGAGGGGTGGGGGAGAAGAGAAGGTACCTGGGTTGCAGGGCTGCTGAGGTGCGGCGTCTTGGCGCTCCGGCTGTGGTGCGGGGCTGCGGCGGCGGCGATACAGCGCCGCTTCTTCTTCCCTTCTTCTTCTACTTCTTCCTTGTGGTGCGGCCCCCCTATCTCTGGTTTTCCCTCTCTCTCTCTCTCTCTCTCTCTCTCTCTCTTTTTCCCTCTCATTCTCCCCCTTGAAAACGAATTAGAACTTGGGTTTTTTTTTATTTAAATACTCTGCGGCTTACGCAGATTAGTGCACACGCACGTGCACTGTTTCAGTGCATGGGGCCCACCTTGATTTACGTGTTGTATGTTGTATATCCATGCCGTCCATCAATTTTCTCAGTTCATTTTAGGCCATGGTCCCTAATGAAGGGATCCAAATTCCTAGGGCCCATTGTAATGTTTATGTGCCATCTTCCTATGGCCCACTTAATGACTTAAGTGTTTCTTTGCCATCGAACCTGTTGATGTGGTCCACCTTGATTTATGTGTTGTATATCCATGGGTGTTCAATCAATACTATTCCTGTGATGTGGTCCACTTGAGACTTGGATCTACCTCATTTTTGGCTCATGCCATAAAATGATTTTGGAAAAATGGATGGATGGTGTGGATGAAACACATACATCATGGGCTCAATATGATGGGCGGGGTGTTTCATCAAGACCATCCCATGTCAAGTGGACCACACAAGGACCACACAAATGGACGGTGTGGATAAAACACATAGATCCGCACGTCAAGTGGACCACACAAAAGAAAACAGTGGTGATTAAATGTCTACCATTAAAAACCTCCTAAGGCCATTAAAAACTTCCTACTGCCTGTTGTAATGTTTTATTTCCACACGTTTTTCCATGTCATTTTAAGGCCTAAGACAAAAAACAAAGCATATACAGATCTAAGGTGGACCACATCCCACTAAACAGTGGTCATCAAATGGACCACACCACAGAAAGCAGTGGAGACAGTGATTCCCACTATTGGAAACCTTCATAGGGCCCATGTGATGCCATCCAACCTGTTAAATTAAATTGTACATGTGAGCAACCCTTTCTAGCGAAGCCATAATCCCAGGGACAGATTGATCATTTAATTGCATGGGCCCAAAAATTAAGTATAACCAAATACAAGGTGGACCGCACCACTAAAAACAATGTTTATTGAACATCCACCACTAGAACTTCTTATGGTCCACCTTGATGTTTATTTGTCATCCAATCTATTAATAAGGTCACATGGACTTAGATGAAGGGAAAACACACATCCTCCTAATAGTATCCAATGACAGTATTCATGTGGCCCACAGTTTTAATGGTCATTCACCACTGTTTCCTGTAGTGTGCTCCAAAAAAGATTTCGATTTGCCTCATTTTTTGGATCGCGTCTCAGGTGGACCCCACCATATGAAAAAGTAGTAGTTGAACACCCACCATTAAAACTTCCTAGCGTCCAACTAAATGTTTATTTGCCATCCAACATGTTGATAAGGTCTAATGGACTTGGATGAAGGGAGCAGATTAGGTGAGATCCCTGACTGTGGGGTCACTAGGGGTGCACATGGTTCGGTTCGGTCCTGTTCTGGGGTGAAACTGAAAACAAACCATTTTCAACAGTTCCAAGAAATTTGGAACTGGACCGTTACACCTTAGAACCGAACCAGGACCGTAAAAATCGGTTCGGTTCCGGTTCAGTTCCACGGTTCTGGGCTTTTTATAATCCAGTCCAATTGCATTGGCTTCCTTGATGTAATGCAATGTGTTTGTTAGATCTACGTATCCATCCTCATTGTTAGACAATGTTTAGGTGGGCCACCTTAAAAAAAAATCAGATAGATCCAAATTTTAAGTGGATTATTCGAAATGGAATAGTGAGGGTTAAACACCCGAGATTCGGTTCCAAGTTCGGTTTTAGGATTCGGTTCATGGTCCGGTTCAGTTCTACAAAACCCCAAACCGAAATAACCGGTTCTTTGATTTTCATAATCGGAACCGGTGCACTTCATAACTGAACCGAATCGAACTAACCAGTTCAGGTCCAGTTTATCGGTTCCACCGGTTCCATGTGCACCCCTAGGGTTCACAGTGATGTATGTGCCTTAAATCCACACCGTCCAACCATTTTGAAAGCTCATTTAAGGGCTCACATGGTTCATTTAAGAAGTTTTGAATGTTCAATCACCTAGGGCTCTCTAATAAATTTTTAACTGATGGCATTTCAATCACCATTGTTTCATGTGGTGTGGTCCACCAGAGATTTCAATTTGCCTCATTTTTTGGATCATGACAAAAAACAATATGGCAAAATGGATGGACGACGTAGATAAAATGCATAAATCATAATGGCCCCACATAGCACCATCTTTTTTTTTAAAGGTTAGTACACACATCCCACTGTGAGTATTATCATGTGGAGTGGGCCCACCTGGAATGTATGTGCTTTATCTATTCCGTCCGTATGTTTTTCCAGCTCATTTTAGGGGTTGAGCCCAAAATTTAAGCATATCCAAATCTCAAGTGGACCATGCCACAGGAAACAGTGGGAATAATGATTTCCACCGTTGAAACCTTCCCAGGCCCCACGGTGATGTTTATTTTTCATCCAACCTGTTCATAAGATCACATGGACATGGATGAAGGGAAAACACAAATATCAGCTTGATCCAAAACTTCTGTCCCTCAGAATTTTTCAATGGTAGACATTCAGTTCACACTTTTCCTGTGGTGTGGTCCACTTTGGATTTTGATATGCTTCATTTTTTTTGCATCATACCTGAAATTATCTGTTAAGATGGATGGACGGAGTGGATAAAATGCGTAGATCACGGTGGGCCCCACAGAGTTTACTTTGCACGTTAAGCACGCTTAGTGTGCGAAGTTACTCACTACTTAATCCGCTTCCTGTGAGTACACCCACCTATCCTGTTAGTCACACTTCAATGTTAGCCACCCGTGGGCGAGGCCGTGAGAATAGGGCTCATTTCAATGTATGTGGTGCATATCCATACCTTACATCTGTTTTGCCATTTCATTTTATGGCACAGTCCCAAAAATGAAGTGGATGCACATCTCAGGTGGACCGCACCATATCAAAAGGTGGTCAGTTAAACACCCACCATTAAAACTTTCCAGGGTCCAATGGAATGTTTAATTGCCATCCAACATGTTGATAAGGTCCAATGGACCTGGATGAAAGGGAAAGCACAAATAGCAGCTCGATGCGAAATTGATGGAAGGCATGAATATACAACAAATACATCAAGGTGGGTCCCACAGAACAGTGCATGCACTTATAATTAAATACTCCACCGGAGTATTAAATTTTTTAACTTGCCTGTGAAACAACCACGTAGCTCCTCTGAGTAGGTGTTACCCGAGTAACAACTTAGTGGGTGTTACCCCTACCGTGGGGCCCACCTTGATGATTTTATGTGTATCCACGCCGTCCATCCGTTTCTCCAGACCATGTTAGGGTGAAGAGCCAAAACTATGCAGATCCAATCTCAAGTGGACCACACCACAAGAAACAGTGGCAATTGAGTGCCTCACCATTAAAAATTCCAAATAGCCCATCGTCACCTTTTTTTAATGTTTATTTGCAATCCAACCTATTGATAATGTCAAGAAGATTTGGTTGAAGGGAAATTAGAAAGATGGACGATGTGGATGCACAAAAAATGCATAAAGGTGGGCCCCATACGGTAAGGGTAATAAGTAGTAACAGCTAATTCGCTCCCGCTCCTCCGTTTTGACTCGAATTTAATTCGTGCAAAAGCCCTTAGAGGCAGATCCTGCGTTGTGAACCTAGGTGGGGCCCACCGTGATGTTTATGAGAAATTTGTCCCGTCCATCCGTTTTCTGACATGATTTTAGGACATGAGACAAAAAATGAGCCGGTTCAAAGACTCAAGTGGTCCGAAAAAGTAAGGATTGAACGTGTACACAGTTGAAATATTCGTGGGGGCACAAAAGTTTTGAATCAGGATAATAATGCGTTTTTAGTTCATCCCAGTAGGAATGACTTTATGAATGGTATGGATGGCACGTAAACATCACCGTGGACCCAGGGAGGTTTCAATGGTATGAATTTCCCTACACACCTTTTCCTTTATTGTGGACCATTGGAGCCTTAGATACAGCTCATTTTTGTTCTCATGTCCTAAAATGAACTCAGAAAACGGATGAACGAGGTGGATTTCTCACAAACATCACGGTGGGCCCCAACTTGGTTCCCAGCGCAGGAACTTCTTGCATATGGCTTTCGCAGTAAATCCGCGTCATGGTTTGAAGACGAGAAAGAGAGGGAAAAACGAAAAAAGGGCGGAAAAGAGGGAGAGAGAAAGAGGGAGAGAGAGAGAGAGAGGCGGCATCGCAGAACGCAGACCGTCAATGGAAGTAGAAGAAGAAGAAAAAGAAGAAGAAACGGATGAGTATCCTCAACCGCAGTCGTAGCAGCATCATGCACAGCCCAGCCGCATTTGGCACACCTTGTTTCCTACATATTGAAGACCGGCAATGACCGTGGATCGATCCACGTTTGGCCCACCAGATCCCGGTTCCGATCAACAAATCCTCCCTTGCAAGTACCGATTTTTTCAAATTTTTACGTATTCACATCGATATTGAGTACACGCTACATGCTACATGTGCGTTGCATACGCTACAACACCTGTTGCGTACGCTACAGGGGAAACACGCTATTTTCATGTGCTACGTAGCGTTTTCGATACGCTACGCTACGTAGCGTATGCTATGACGCTATTTAAAACACTGGTCGCATATACTCGCTTACGCTATTTGACAACAATGCTAGGGAGGGCCCTCCATAATACTTCTCCTCCGTGCTTAAAAATTAGTAATAATACTAATAAAAACACTAGACCACCCACTAAAGTCTCTGCCACAAAGGTGGAAGAACCTTCCTAGCCGCTTTGAAATGAAGGAAGATGAGGCCACCCAATTCCCTGTCTTGGTAACACAATGCCCATATTGGGAAGTATGAAACCCTCTTTTGCAGGCCACGCTTCAACACAAGGACCCATGGATTCAAATAGCAATTTTGGAGAGCGACTTGCCGGGGGACTAAAACTGGTATGATTCACCTCGTATCGGTTTGTTCCAACTGGTTTTGGTCCCATTGGTCCCATTTCAATCTGGTGACCCATTTCATGTTGAACCAAGACCAATACAACTAGGAGAATGCCAAGTCGTATTGGACAAATTTTTAAACAAATGGAGGAGAATACGATCTCCAAACCTTAGCCACGAAAGGGATAGGATTCACACAAGCATCAACGATTCTTCCGTTTCTTTCATGCAAAATACCCCCATGATAGCAGTAGGAAGGACCCGCTATAACGCTTTCCCTCCATGCTTAAAAATAATAATAATAATAATTAAACCAACCATTGAAGATCACTGCCATAGAAGGTGAAAGAACCTTCCTAGCCACTTTGTAATGAAGGAAGATGCAGCCAACCAATTCCCATCTTGGCAACACAACGCACATATTGAGAAGGAAGAAACCACTCTTTTGTAGGCCACAATCCAGAAGTATTGAAACTGGTATGACTTGCCTCATATTGGTCTGTTTCAGTGAGTTTTGGTCCCATTTCAATCTGTTGACTCATTTCATGTTGGACCAAAACCAATACAGTTGGCATAGGATGATGCCAAGTCGTATCTGAAGATTTTTTAAACCATTGGAGGAGAATATGATCTCCAAACCTTGGCGGATGAAGGTGAAGAAGAATGTGCATGCACATCACTTCATCGAATGCTCGATGCAACTACTCGCCACGAGGTTCTGGAACCCATAAAATCTTCCGTTTCTTGGTAAGATGAATATCTTCAGAAAAACTCTCAGGAGATTTTCAAGGTCCTCCATCTCGAAGTCCCATAGATCTCTCCTTAGAGCCACAGCCATATCAAAACACACCCCCAAAACCTTAACAATCTATGACAAGGGCATTTCTCATTGAGGTTGAGTAAAGATGGGGAAAACACTCCACAGGAATGCCATAACTCACCCAGACTTCCGCCCAAGATCTGATTCTATCTCCAAATCCAACCCCAGTTCTAACCCTTTAGCAAAAACCTCATCTACTCTATACTCACCCCTAAATTTAGAATATTGCACTGATGACTAAATGTATTGTTTGGAAAAAGTCACATTATAAACCTTTAGGTTAGCAATAAATGGTTGTTTAAAACATTTTTTTTTTGAGTCACATACCAACAGAGGCAATAACAGTGCGATTTACCAAACTCACGAGTCCTTTCCAACTTGAAAGATTCATGTGTAAGGTTGGGTGGGGAATTATGATTCACAGTTGATAAGAACAGCACCTCTGTGTATAGGCTGATTAAGGTCATAGAACAAACTTGCTATGGTCCCATTGACTTAGTTTGTTGCTACTATTACCTTTATGATATTGAGTGAGTCATTACAGTAGCCATGGTATTGTCTCTACAGTCTCTGGCACAACAGCAGGGGACGGTGGAGGCAACCCAGGCTTGGATAAGGATAACAGAGGTAAAAGAAAGGCATAAAAAAACCATTTGGAGAAGCCTGATGTAGTTATGGATCAAAATGCCCACTTTTGGAGGTAACACCCTCATGGCGAAATTATCTTCAGGAGAAGCATGGCAAAAAGAAAGAAAGAAAGAAAGAAGAAGAAGAAGGAAAAAAAAAACACAAACTAAGAGCAACAATTCTTACGTGATGATGGAAGGCTATTGAGGATTGAATCAGAATTGGATAACCTAAAGACAATTGATCAGGAAATCAAAGGAGTAAATAACCTTGAATTGCTAAAAAAAAGTTTGTGAGCAAAAGCAGCTCTCACTTGATCACTTAACAAGTATGGTACATGATCACCATGAGAAAGCAGTATTATTTGAATCATGCAATTCACGATACGAATTGCACGATTCAGATTGTATCACAGTGGTGTACGATCCAAATCATAGGTGCAACTGAATTGTAAGATTTTACACCCAAATCGCAGGTACAACTGCATTGTATGGTACATATCTGAATTGTACAATCCAAATCATGAATTGAATGATCCAGTTGAGTCATACAATTCACTAGGGTGTGTAATTCACCAAAAAAGGGTCAAATTCTCATTTTTCATTTTTTGCACTTTTACCCTTTGTTTTTAAAAGACTTGTAAGGCCCAACCGTATTTAAAAAAAAAGAAGAAGAAGAAGAAAAGAGAGACCAATTTTGTTTCTTTTAAGAGAGAGATTGTAGCTTTTAAGCTTAGAGAAAGAATTCAACATATCTTTTTCGTTGGTCTACATAATCAAATATCGTTTTTTCCATTAAGATTCTACGGGCTCGTTTGGGAGCTTGTAAATAGAGGTAAATGGGAAATGGAATTGGAGGTAAATGAATTGGGAGTAAATGGCTTACTCAGAAATGTTTGGATGGGAGTAAATGAAATGCATTTGAAATCTAAATATTATGTTTGGATGGGAGTAAATGGAATGCATTTGAAATCTAAATGTTATGTTTGGATGGGAGTAAATGGGAGGAATTGGAATGCATTGGTATTTTTCAGTATATTCATTGGAACATATGTGATATCCCAAATCAGCTTTAATATCTCAAATTAGCATACATATATGATATTTAATAGAATGATTGTAATAAGCCCATTAAAATATATATCTATGTGTGTGTGCGCGCGCGCCAAAATATGAGGACATTTTAAGCCTCGGGTGGTCCACAAACTGTAAGGATCACAAACAAGCAACTTGCCAACACTTTTTAATCATCCATTTACATGGCCAACCTTTGGACGGTTTGGATCATTCTATTGGTGTGATTTTAGTGATGTAGTTGGTAATTGAAATGAAACATCACCTTGCTCAAACAAAGAAGGACACATCGGCATGTTCACAAGTAGGTAGGTTATGATGTAATGGAGAAATTCTAAGAAATTGTTGGACACGAATTCTAGTCACAAGAAACAACAAGAAGAAGCCATGAATGAGGTTGCAAGAGTTCCAATCATACATTACGTGGAAGATTTGAGTGATTGAGGACAAACGAAGAGGATTATGGATTGTTCGAAGAGGGAGTGGGAGAAGAGGAAAACCATGAGTGACTCTAAATAGAATTTGGAAAAAAAGAAGAGATAAAGATATGTTTGTCTTTCTATTGCTTGCTTACTCTAAGTGAATGCTCTACCATTCAATCTTATGAAGAGCACTTTCTTTGCACCAATGATGTAAGTTGTTGCTGCATTCGGATTCCCACCTATCATGAAGTGAGAAAAAAGTTTTTGATTTTTATTTTTTTTAATGATGACAAGGCATCCCTGCCCCTTTAAGGTGAGACTATTCCCTGCGGATGCACGCAATCAGTGGGAGAAGGCGATGCGGGAGGAGAGTGAGGGACGTTCTAGTTCTATAAGAAATCGCTGATTAATCATAAGATAAGTTAATGACTTTGGGAACTCCATAAATTGATTGAATCGGTTACTAGTGAACTCCGGGCTAATATGAAGTGCATGGATACAAGTTATGCCTTGGAATGAAAGAAAATTCTGAATCCGCTTTGTAGAAAGACATGTTATTTGGATATTTCCCTTCAAATAACTCCGAAGTCTTGTATTCTTTCAAAGTCCAAATAAGAAGAATGGGGTTTTCATGTGTATTTTTCGTTGGGGATTTCCTAGAATAAATTGTCGCATCTTCCTTCGATTCCTTATGAGAGATATCCAATCGATCAGAATAGAAGCTAAAGAGGGTCTTTATCCTCGTCGTGTCCTTCATATGGAAATCGAAGGCCAGGGAGCCCAGAAATTCAATGCATAATCTCGGCATTCCTTATGAGAGATATCCAATCGATCAGAATGGAAGTTAAATAGGGTCTTTATCCTCGTCGTGTCCTTTATATGGAAATCGAAGGCCAGGGAGCCCAGAAATTCAATGCATATTCTCAGCAGTCAATGTGTATTCTTGATTTTTTATGAAGAGAATGATTTTTTTTTATCAAACCCGCCAACCACGTGCATTGGGTAAAATCCACGAGGGGAATCTAACTCGTGTCTGTGGGGAGCAAACCCATGAACGAAGCCGTTCACGCAAACCGTGACAATTGAGATGTATGAAGGATGTACAACCATGTCGAAAGGGTGGATGAATTGAGTGAATCAGTCTATTACTAACTTTTTTTTTAATAGTCCAAATGGTACTTTTTTTTAATTTGTTGATGCATCCAACAATTTCAAGAATGCCGACAATTTATAAGAAAGAATGTGCAAAAAAAGGATGTACCATCATGTCAGATGAGTGGATGGATTGAGTGAATTGGTCTATTACCAGCTTTTTTGTTAATAGTCCAAGTGGTACCTTTTTTTTGTTGTTGATACATCCGACATTTTCAAGAATGTGGACAATTTATTAGTATTACTTGAGATCGTCATTAATAACGTCGTGAGGAGAATGGGGACAATTTATTAGTATTGTTACAAATAGTGCATTCATGTATGTTAAAAAGGTCAAATGTCGATAGAAAAGATAAATTACTCTGGTTATCATACGAAGCCCATTGCATAGATCATATGTTTGCAGACACCGATAAAATGCAAGTTCATGTGGAGACTGTGGTGAAGGCAAGAGCTACAACCGTCAACATTTACAAGCATCATTGGATTTTGAATTTGATGCAAAAAAAATATAAAAGGCGAGTAGACTAGACCAGCCGTGACACAATTTACTACATGTTATTTGACACTTAAGAGCATACATGAGCATAGGATTAGTTTGAGGTCAATGTTTACCTCAAAGGAATAGGAAGAGAGCCATTTTTCCAAGCCCCGAAGGAAAAGCACATGTAAAGTAAAATATACTTCGCCAACGTAGACTTCTGGCAATCCATGAGCATTAAGGGCTTAATCCAATCTGCTAATCGGATATGGAATCCGATGATGAATGGATCACCGACAAAAAGAATACCACCTTTCTATAGATAACGACTAGATGGATATGGGTGAATGTTTTGTTGAGGCGTTAGAGGGTGATGAAGGTGTAGGTTAACTCACAACGAGATGGGCACGTAGTAAGCATACACCATTTTGTAAGTCCAATCTTGTACTCTTGTAGACTTACATTTAATTGTGCCATTTAGTTATGCTAAACTGATAAGCATAAATTGTTTTGTAGATCCCAAAAATCTTTTAGTTAGAAGTAAAGCAAAGGGAAGAGAACAGGTAGGAGGAGAATGATGAATTTGTTTCAACATCAAATTCTAAAGAATAAAATGATGTTAACATTGATATTAATTTTAGTGATGATGAAGATGATGGCGCCAACATAGATGGCCAAAGCGAGGGCCAAGAATAGATGATGAAGCTGGGCCGGAGATTTTTTGGACATTTTGTTTTCCTTTTGAATTATAGCAATGAATACATGTAAATGGGCAAAAGGTTTTTATTTTGGAATTCTACAAATGAATACATGTACATGGACAAAGGGTGATGTTTTGAACTTGATTATGACACATTTATACACTTACAGTACACCATATAGAGTTCATCAAATGATAATATCATGATTAGTATTGTATCTTGCTGTATATTCATGAGAAAATGAATGATTGGTGTGTTTTTTTTTTTTTTTTTGCTAATCTATTTACAATTGTTTTAAAAAGTTATGATATTTTTAAGAAAATTCGAAGAAAAAAAAACTTGCGATTTAAGATACAATTCATGATACGATAACAATTATGATTACATTGTGAGAAAGCAATAAAGTACATGATATGAAAACATACACCTTCACAAAAACTAGCTATATAATAGGAAGAGATGCACTCATAATATAATAGTTAATAAAATGGAGGGGTGCACTTTAGAGGATCTTAAAATTATGTAAAGGTCATTTAGACTCCAGTAGTTGAAAGATCAAATGACCCCCATCATCTTTGCCACATCTTTGTACCAGCCCTTTTTTAACATGAACAGAATTACTTCACTAATAAGAAGACGAAATACAATGGGTGATATGGGAGGGCTCACTAATAAGAAGACGAAATACAATCCATCAAGGAAATGGCTACACATCACCTAAATGGCTATGAGCCTTCTTTTGAAACAATACATTCAATGAGGCTCACTAGAAACCATCCTACCTGCCAAGCTTCGCAAGGGTCATCCAAAAGTTAATGTGCCCTAAATTTCAAAACCATACTGTTATACTCAACATAATTTTATTATTAAAAAACTCTGTAGAATGCTCTTGAAAATCTATAGAATTCAATATAAAAACTTTTGTAACTACAGAATTATATGTATCATTGGCCAACATGATATTCCAAAAGACCTAGAAGGCACAACAACAAAATATTATAAACATCAGCAGAGAATCAATTCGAAGAACATATACGGAAAAAGAAACAGACAACATTGGATGGAATAAAATCCAAATGAAACCAATAGGTTAGATATATTGGATAAACTCAACCAATAATCAACAATCGCATTGAAATTTCCTTCAAACCAAACCAATAAATTGTTAAAAAATGTTCTAGACGAGGTTAATGGTTTATTTTCCCAAAACTTCAAAGCTTGTTGTGCTTTAAAAAAGCATGTCGTTGGTAAGAAAACGTCATCTCCAGTGGTGTCCATCAACTGAACATACTAATGAGGTTGTCTAAGCCACAAACACCTCCACATGTGAACCCACGTGCCAACCCTTGCATGTATAGGACATCTGAGCCGCATACCAGGCAGGCCTTCTGTGTAAATGTCTATCTTGAAAATAAGGACAATCTGCCCACCGATTGGAGCACACGTGTTTGTAGAATGCTGACCATCAGCAATTATTTTAAACCACCCATCATGTTGAAACAGGTACTGTCCACCTGATGAGTTGAATACCTGGTTCATGGGCCAGCTAATCTAAGTGGTGGGACCCACATGATGCACAGCTCCAATGTCCCCATATAGAGGTGTGCGTGGGCTTACCACATCATCATACACCAGCCTCGAATCGTCAATCTAAAATTCAGATCAAAAGCACTAGTTTTTTACAGGTAAAAGAAAAAAGAAAAAAAAAGACCACACTCGATCTTCATACAAATCCAATCCTCATCCAAAGCTATTACAATCATCTCCAACCGATTCCTTCTCCCATTCAAATGAATAAAAAAAAAAAAAACCCTAATTCCATAAACGATCAAAGAAAGGGGGAAAAAAAGGAGAGAATTTATCATTTGATCTAGGAATACACAAAAATATATACTGAAAGAAAATGGAATAAATGAAGAAACCCTAAAAATGGACGGAAGAGAAAACCCTAACCTCTGATCGGTACGCGAATCGGCGATTGGGAGGAGAACCCAAAAGTGGAGGAGGTGGACCTGGAATCAACAGTAGCAGATTCTCCGTTCACGGGATTCCGAGAGAGGAGGAAGGTGGTGGAGGCGGATGGATTCGGCCTCCATGAGAGAGACAAGAGTCTCCTTCCTGCAACTCTCAGCATCATCTTCTGCTTCTTCTTCTTCTTCTTCTTCTTCTTCTTCTCCTGCTTCTTCTGTCCTTGGATGCCTGCAAGTTGGGTAAAATGTAAGTGACTTCGTTTTGAGGGAGGAAATTCACCTGTAAGTCACTTACAGACAAATCTTCCAGGTAACTGCAGGGGTGGGGTGAGAAGCCACTTCCCTACTTACAGGCTAACGTTCCGAATTTTCAAGAAAAAAAAGAGAAACAAGGGAAACGCACCTCTGTCTTCCTTCCTTGCCTCCGCCGACCAGAAAAACCTTCACGCACCACCGGCCACCGCAAAAGACCGCAGGTCTTAGGGGTTTTTTTTTTCAGAGCTATGAGCGGTTCACCACCCTTTTCCTATTGGAAGAGAAGAAGAAGGAAAGGTAAAATACCTCTGCAGGGGTAAAAAATGGTGCACACGCAGAGTTTGCGGGGCCCACAGTGATTTGTGTAGACCATCCAGTCCATCTATATTTGAGTCCCTGATTTTTTATCCTTGGTTGCCAATTTCAAGCCAATATCAAAATCTAGGGGCCACACCTACAGTCTATTTAATGATGGTTGTATCCTTCACAATTGCTCCCTGCGGTGTTGCCTTACTGAGTATTGCAATGGCTGATTTTTTTGTATGCCAATCATCTTGATCACTTGAATTATCTTACTTACAAATTACACAAACACAAAGACTAACTTACCCGTGAGTGACTTACCACTTACAGCCAAACAAAATTACTAATGAGTGACTTTCACCTATCCACTTACAACTTAGAAAACTTACAAGCATCCAAAGAAACCCGTAGTGTGGTCCACTTGAGCTTTGGGTATTCTTCATTTTTGTCTTAAGAAATAAAATTATATGGTAAAATGGATTGACGGAGTGGATAAAATACATAAATCATAATGGGCCCCATATAGCTAATGCAATCCACTTCCAAAATTTTGAGTAAACATATTTTTGTTGAACAATCTTAGAACTATTGTATTAAAAACCACTAATCAAAGGGTTAATATTTGTCAAATTGATATGATCTTTGCCTGGTGGCCTTAGTCTAGATTGATGGACTGGATTGTCCAAGCACGTTGCAATAGTGATTCGTGAATATTGGAGTATTTCACATCTAAATAGATATTTAAGTCTTAAATTTGTTTAAGAATTGAAATAAATTGTTGTCGCCTATAACTAGTCATTAGATAAGGTTGGTTATTGTCACCTGGATTTGGCCAACATATAAGGTCAATCGAGGCTGGCCTTGTGATCTTTTTCACCCTCATCTTTTAAAGATGAAGCAAGCGTTGTAACACTCTGGGGTGGTCGATCCTGCAGGAGGGGAAATAAGTAGGTAATGAGAAGGTGCTGATAGCCGGTTGTAGATTCTCCAATGCCTAAGTCAGGCAGGTTGAACTCAAACGTAAGGGTTGTGTAGGGTTATGAATTGTATACCTTGTTCGATATATTAGAGCCCTATTTATAAGACATAGAGAAGGTTCTAGGCGTTAGAGTCCTTTGCGGATATGTTAGGAGAGTCATAAATGAGTGAGAGTCTCGTTCCGTAATTGTAGGTTAGATCTACCATTGAGTTAGAGCCGAATCACACATCGTCTGTGTTTGGTGGATCTGCCTTGGACTTGTCGTGCCGCCTCTTTGATGGCGGTTGTCTTGATCTGCTTGGGATGCGGAGTTTGGCGCCCAAGCTTTCTGCCTTTGAGTTTCTCTCTCGGACTGTAAATCTTCCTCGAAAGATAAATTAAAGCTCTGCCTCTGTTAGTTCGGCTCAATAGCTCATCCTCAAGGCCACGTAATAGCTCACTCAGACGGTCTCCATACTCGGGGCCATTAATCACTGCTCCTTAGCCTGGAAGGCAGAGCATTTGTAGATAACTACTCGATTCTTCTGCTTGATAGAGAATCGATGGCATTGACTTTGCTCTATCTTTGACTTTTGCAGATATTAATAAGACTATAGTATGAAGCTTAACAGTTGAAGCCCCTCAGCTCAGAGTGCTTATTGACTTGTCTCCTCAGCTCCGTGGCTTTTCAACTTGGAGGAAGGGCCAAGGACTCATAATTAAGCCTATGAACCGTGGGGCCTTTTCCCTATGCATAGGATTAATTTAGAATTCCTTACAACATAAATATTTTTCTTTACTTTACTTTCTACGAGATTTTATCGATTTTATTTCAACAAAACCTCAAAATTTTAAAGTCTTGGGAGAAGCTTTCGAATCGAGAAATTTTCGAGAATTGGATTTGTCCCTGTAGATGAATGGAAGGCAATTCCAGACTTCGTTGTTGCTTTTTCCCTATGCGTGAGAATACAGAACATGTGTGGGATTAGAGCTTTTCAAATTTGGAATGTTAGATCTTTGCCTTAAAAATCAGGCAGCTTCACCCATCGGGTGGGCCATAGACAGTGACAAGGGTTTTATCTATGGTGCGAAATCGCCTATTTTTTGGGTGCAAAGAAGATCAAGGAGCATATCCATCTTGCACATGTGGCCATCTCACAAGTGTTCTATATGAGCACAAGTTTATGCACGATGGGCAAGTTCCCACGCGTGTGGAGTTGCAACCCCATCAAATGCCAACACACATGCCCCGCACGTGTGAGTGTGCATGTCGCATGGGAGACGCTCATCAGACGGTTTCCTTCTTAATGTTTGTTTTCCATACTTAAAAGCAGCTACCCAACGCGGGATTGATTATCATTGTTCTACCCGTCTGATTAGTCTCTCATACATGGGCCACCTGATAAATGGATGGATGGGTTTGCGGGGACCACTCTCATGGTGGAGGAAAGTGGCAAGTCTTTTTAGTCGATACATCCAGGGTTGAAAGTGGGCCAGCTAGATTAAGCTCGAGCCCAAAACTCGCCTGACCCAGGCATTGCCCACGATGATGGCCCATTTGGCACCATGGATTTGAGGAGAAAGGAGGAGAAACTGGTTGCTTTATTTTATTTGGCACCATGGATTTGATGAGAAGTGGATTTGAGAGGAATTCAGGAGAACTCAAAAAGGCACTTTTAGCCCTTTTTTAAATCCTAAAAAAAAGGTGGGATTTGAGGAGATATCCTTCCCAACGTGGGACCCACTGTAATGTGCCCCTAACTATGGGACCCAATATGACGTATGTTTTCCATCCAACTTGTTGATAAGGTCACAAAGACCTGGATGAAGGGATCACACAAATTTCAATTTAATCCAAAACTTTTGTGCATCATAAAGGTCCCACTCTCCATTTTTTCAAGTTTTATAGTCCACTTTAGATGTGGATTTGTTTTATTTTTTGGATCTTGGCATAAAATGATATGTAAAAATGGATGAATGGTATGGATTTAAAAATCAAGGCTAATACAATGGGATTAAAATTTACAACGTCCATCCTTTCACGTTTGATTTCTCTCCAAATCTTTGGCTGCCCAACAGAAAATCTGGAATTGATAAGAATTGGAATTGATGAGAATTCAAATCATGGAATCCACTTCTCCTCACTTATCCTCAAATCTATGGTGCCAAATGGGCCATGAATGGTGCACGGCAAGCCTATGTCTAGCCTGAGCTCAGACTCCAGTCATCCACTTTTGTGCTTCTGTGTCCTTCATTAAGTGTGCCCCAAAAAAAATCTTTGAGATCCTCCATGGCCTGGTCCGGTCAGGCTGGCCTCTTAAATGAAGCCCGAGCCTAGCCCAGTTATTGATGAGATTAAATTAGGCCAGGCCGATTCTGGGCCTAGTGTTAAAGCTAGAGCCTGACATGAGCCAACCTGGCCCATTGATAGCCCTAACCTATAACCATCCATCTAGATGGTAGCTATATATGGACAATAAAAATGACAGTAATCAGTGAGTTGTGAAGAAGTTCCAATAAGTGTGAAAGGGCTATGCTCATCGATGCGCATGCATTCTACAGTGATTTGCTCAATACTTGTATCTAACTATCTATCCTGGATCCTAGGCTCATAGACCAACCATAGGAGGTCCCCCCAAATGCACATGCTCCGAAATTCGCCCCATTGTGCTCCTCTTAGTTCGCCTTGCCTATGTCGCAACTCAACATCCAAGCCTTGGTGTCCGTGCACTGGGGCCCACATGCTGAATGTTCCAATGATCGCAACTGTCCATGATGTGGACACTATGCTATACGTTCTAGCGTAAGAAAATCACCTTGACCGGATGATTGGAATAACCACTTCCTATATGAATTTAATACTTTGAAAGAATCAATGGATCACATTCAACTGAAAATATCCATGGTAGAGATCACCACTGAAGGTGGTTAAGGGATAATAGCTTTATTAAGGAATTAAAAAATGGACGGCTCAAATCATCAGACCATCTCACTATTTGGTTTTCACTTTTCAGTGGGTGGAGACGGACGCTGGACCTGCATCGCGAGAGGCAAAACGAACTTCTCTCTCAGTGAAGCGTCGGAGAATTCATTGAAGAACTTTGATACTCCGGCTGAGAGCAAGGGATGATACGTAGGCACTTAGAATTTGCATACTTGGCATACGAATAAATCAAAATAAAACGTTCTAAATCATCTGACACAGTATAGACAACAATGAAACAAAATATTACGCTAATTCTGTTATCTCACTATAAGATTGTGGGACATTTATTGGACGGTTAAAAATAAAACATTCTAATGATCCTTACTTCAACAAACAAGTGTCCACAAATCATAGGTTAGGATCATTCAACCAATATGATTTTAGGATGGTCACTCAGAGATAGTGGGTTCCACAATCTAATCAGTTTAATTTGAGTTAATGTATGCCACGTGTACAATTTCGAAGTGCCTGAGTATCAAGCGACATAGGCAGCCTGAGTATCAAATAAATCCCCTTCAAACCTACGACGTTCCAAAAACAGAAGACTCTATAACCGCTTCCCGTTATCCGAGAGCTCTCTCTCTTCTCTCTCTCTCTCTGGTACGTTCCTACACGCGCCTGCTACCATTCATCTTCTTCTCTGTTTTGCCGACTCCATAGCCTTTTTGTTAACGTGGGTGTTGTTTGTTTAAGGTCCAAAATTCTCTGCACGTGAAAGTAAGAAGAATCCGAACCCTTAATCAACGGCTCCAAGTTATTCATCCACTACGTAAGCCTCCTCTCATTGAATCGCCGGTGCGTTTGGATGCACAAGCGTATTCAATTCCAAAGTTCAATAAAGAGAAAATGACTTAGATTACTTAATGCTTTTTGTAGGACCGTAGAAAATCTTCCTTTGGACTGTCTAACGTAATAGTTTACTGGAATGCATGATTTTGTACATCTGGGACCATGAATAGGAGATCTGATAGGCCCCAAATCGGATGCAGAATTTTCAGAAACTCTAGCAGATACGAAAGTCCCAATCCCATATATTTACAACCGCATGTGGCTTTTTTCTGTACTTTGAACCGTCTATTTGTAGATTAATGATAAAGCTGTTGGAATTTTCACTCCAGAAAATTCCCAAGGCATCCCTTATCTGTCGTGGGCTATATCAGATCAACGGTTTGGATCACCTAATCATGGCCCAATCGCACACGTGTGCTGGACACTTGTGCTTGGCATTTGGAGAATGCTGATGACTGTATGCGAGTAGCAATCACTCCTCAATCCTCAATGTTCCTGGAAGCAACCGATTTTTTTTTTTTCCATGCAAATGACAGAAATACCCCGATTATATGTTTTCCTTTCCTTCTCTCTCTCTCTTTTTTGTTTAAAAATATAAAATAAAATAAAATTCTAATAACTCAATGCAGGTGGTACAACGGAGGAGATGGAACTCGACGATGTACGGTCAGATATGCACGCTTTAAAAAAGTTATATAGCATCCTCCATACAAAAGGAAATACTCTACGAGGATCTATCAATGAATATGTATGTTTTTTGGACGAATGGAATGGCTAATTACTTTGTAATTTTATGTAGTTTCAGGGATTTTTTTTTTATTTTTAAAATATTTTATGCTTATTTCTATGAGCAGTTAGATGAGGAATCAAGACTCCTATTGAAGAAGCTGCTAGATGGAGCTACCGAACAGGCTTTCCAGTGTCAAGCAAAGGTAGATTTCGTCATTTCTAAGTGTGAGAAATATAGCTATGTAAATAACTTCCATGAGAGTTCATCCCACGTGATGCGTACATGACATCCAACCCGTCCATTAAGATGTGTCATCACATGAAATCCCAAGGCCCAGAAATCAGCAGTATCCAAAACTTAGGTGGGCCACAGTAAAGGGAGTAGAGTGAGAGGGGATCATTTTTCTCTTAGGGCCTGTTTGATTGGAGGTAAATGAAAGTAAATGAAACATGGCATGCATGCGTGAATTTAAAGTAGATGGTCTAAATCGCAGGGGCCCACTGTAGATGGGTCAACCCAAAAACACATCAACCATACCAGTTAATGGGTCAGGATCATCCTATCACTGTGATTTTAAAAAAGAACTGTCCATCTCTGTTCTATTATCACGATGGTTATTCGTAAGAGTAGAATTGCCTGTCTTCCACATGCATGCCTGGTGGCATCATGTGTGCAAGATGTGGGCTATCCTTGTGTCTTTTCTGCAAACATGTTGCCCATCTGATTATCGGACCATGCCTAACTTTTGGCCCAGAGTACTTGCACAGTGGGGCCCACCTGATGAGCGACCTGGATCTCATGAAAATCGGGTTTTAATTCTCTAACTTAGCTTTTGATGTGTCGCCACTACAGATTTTAGCAGAGCAGTCAGCTTCCTCCCTTCAACCCGAAAAAGCTGAAGGAGAATCAAAATTACACTCTCCACATTCGACGAAAATACAGATTCCTTCTCAGAGTGAGATTCCGGTGGGAATCCAAAACTCTGGAGAAAGCCCTAGCTGTTGTCCGATCGTATTGGTAGAGAAAGATGAGTCTGAAAGTCAGCAAAGAACAGTTGCTGGCCCACCGAAGAAACTCAAAATGGCCCACACACTGTCAAGAAAAGAGGGAAAATGGTGTCCCATGTGTGACACGAGTGATCTGGATCGTCGAAATTCAGTGAAGCATCATCACCATCACCGTCGTCGTCATGAGCGTCATCAAGCATGTTCATCGAAGAAACGGTTTGACAAGGAATTAGAATCGAAGAAGGCTGAATGTCCGCTTCCCGAAATTCCCCAGAATCCAAGCTTCAACAGACTGCAGCAGGAAGCGACAGGTTCTCCTAGGTTGTGTGTTAGATCGGAAAATCCCTCCTTGGAGTGTTGTCAGAAATGGGTAGACGGGGAAGAGATGAAACTCGACATCTCTAAAGAGGCAGCGGCCGCAATCCGGCGTATCGATTACCATATTCCGGCACATGGGGTGCCGAGTCAGACGGCAGCAAAAGCCCTGGAAAATCTGAAATTGACAGGTCAGATGCTGACTCAGCAGCTCTTCCCAGAGGCGAAATTGAAAGGTCGGATCCCAAGTAACAAAACTGAATTCAACGGTCAGGCACGTCAGATGACGAGTCACAAGAGTGGACCCACTGAGTCAGGACAGATGATGATGAGTCAAAAGCGTAGCCTGGGCTGAGAAGATGGATCTTCCAGATCGGATGCTGAGTCAGATTCCTAAGGCGCGGGGAGAGCTGGAGAGAATGACTTGGACGGTCGCACTGGAATCACCTCAGCTGGCTGGGAACGCTGGCCCCATACAAGATGCGTTGGGCTACTATCATGCATCGAGTGAGATGGCGAGTGGTGATCAGGTCAAACATCATGTGGGCCCACAGATGAAGATAGAACGGGCTTTTCAAAAGAGTGGGCCCCACGAGCAAGATCAGATGCTAAGCCAGACTATCAAGCCTCCGACGAGTCAAAAGAGTGGCATGACTGGGAAGGCCATCTTGACCGATCAAATGCTGAGCCGGACATGCAGCAAAAAGGGTAGAGCAGATCGTAGCATCGGGACCGCAGGTGGTAACTCATAAGGCAGGATCCGGATTAGAGAAGGATCTGGCCCATCAAACTGGGGACAAGATGGCAGAGACCCACCACCCCAAGATTCCAGCGGGCTCACTCCAGGCAACTGGGACCGGACCCAATGGTCCAGATCAAAAGCGGACCAATGACCATAGGAGAAATCTAGCCACCTGAAGTTCAAAACAAGGTGGAGCGGAGCATGGGAAATCTGCAAAAACCAGTGGTTAATGGGACAGTGGGGCCCACCATTGAGAATGATCGCGCCAACCAGACCAGGGACAAGGTAAGGACGGGTACAAAAAATCTAGTGGGCCCACTCCAGGTCAACGGACCCAACGTTCCATACCAAAAGCTGGGTAGCCGTCAACTAAATCGAATGATTGAGAATGAAAAGCAAGGCGGACGGAAAGGTCGGTTAGTTTGAAAAACCCAGTTCTGACTGGGACGGTGGGGCCCACCAATAAGAACCTTTCCAATGATCATAAACCGCACAAGGTGAAAGAGGTCTCCCCCAAGAAAGATGAAGTGGCCCCACATCCAAGTAAGCACAGGGTGTGTCAAACCAATAAGTGTGGGCCCAACCATCCAGATCGAATGCTGAGCTGGTCAGATGATACCGTCTCAGAGGACAGTGATTTACCACGTCAGATGATGAGTAAGATGACTTTGCTACATCAGAAGCCCAGTCAGAGAATTAAAAGGAAGCAGGAATCGAAGAATTCAGTCAAACAGGGGAGGGATGTGGGCCCCATCTCAGAAAACCGACGGTCATCTCATCGTGGGAGGAGCGAGATGACGACAGAAGAGTGGGACCCGCGCCACAAGAATCTCTTACAACGTCACACAATGGCCAAAGGAGTTCTGAGTCGGACGAACAGCGAGCTAACTCGAGGGACGAGTACGAGTTATACGAATGACACTGAGGCGAACGGAACGAGCCCGTCATCTTCAACACCGAGTCAGTGGACGAGCAGCAGCGGAAGTGAGGACGACTATCCGCGGGATCGGATGCTGAGTCATCGTGACGTGGAGTCTAAGGCGCTCACTAAGAAGAAGAGCTTGCCTCGTCCCATGCTGACTCATCATGTACGGCCAGCATCTCCGTCGTCATTTGAGAAGGGCCTCCTCAGGCGGACGACGCACGTGCGGAATTTCGAGGACAAGCTTCTCTCTCCGCGTCAGATGCTGAGTCACCATGCAGCATCGGGGCCACCTCGTAGGGTGGGCCCCACAAGAGCGGACCCGAAGAAGCCGGAGAAGAAAGGAAGGCTGAGGAGATTCAAGGACAAGCTTGCCATCATCTTCCACCACCACCACCACCACCACCACCATCATCATCACAGCAATGGAGACAGCGACGATGAATCAACACTGTCGGATGATCACCACCGTCCATCCATCTGGAAATCCCTAGGGAGCATCCTCCACCAAAATAGAAAAGATGGCGATAGAGAGCTCGTGGCGAAGGTCTACGGAGAGCGAGTGGCAGAGGCTTCCACAAGTCGTGCGGTTAGGAAGGCGCCACGTCACCACGATCACCAGCACGGGCATCTCCACGCGCTGCTAGAACGGCTGCTGAGGCATGTAGGGCATTCTTCGACGAAACAAGAGAAGGCTGGCGCTGACCGAAGACTGTCAAGGAAGAACCGTAGCCCCGTCAGAGTGGCATATAAGAGTAATAAGAAGCTTAGCTGGTGGCAAAAGTCGAACTGGCATGGGGGAGTAAAGCTGGCCAATCGTAAGAAGCCACGTGTCACGCTGAGAAATTTGAAGAGCTCAAAATAACAAGAGATATATGGTACAACCGCTCGTACCATACAGCTTTGCATGTGATCTTTCCTTGGCATTTGTACTGCATTAGACCTAAGTTGTGGCTCTTTTTACTGAAAGTCCAATTTCTCTTCTAGTTCATCTTTTTTGGACTTTTAACGAGAAATTGAAAATTTATGATCGAAAATGCCCCTCCGACCGATTCCCCCTGGGCACTATGGATTCCTCATGGGGCACGGTGGATTCCCCCTAGCACATAGTGGTCAAAGGGGCATTTTCGACTGTAAAATTTTCAATTTCTCATCAAAAGGCCAAAAGAGATGAGTTGGACGAGAAAATGAAATTTTAGTAAAAATAGCCACACTTAGGGCTATTGCAGTAAAATTTATATTTTGTTGGGACGCAGATTCAGACCTTTAAGCGTCCGATCAGATCCATGTGAGGCCCCACCTTGATGTATCTATTCAACCACGCCGTCCAACCATTTTCTGAGATCATGTTAAGAGATGGGCCCAAAATTGAGGAAGATCCAACGGTGTTAAGGACCACACAAGAGTTGACTCTTGCATTAATGTGCATTTAGTGCATCGAAGCTTACTATTTGGTGTAGTTGACTACAGACTTGAATCTAACTTATTGTTGGGCTCGTACGTTAATATAAGAGGCATGGACGGCTTGGATGCATCGATACATCACAGTGAGTCTTCACAAAGATCTGTTTGGACGCTTAAATTTCCGACTAAGGTCGGGCACAATCCGCATGCATTTTGACGAGGCTGGGATTTTTACTGCAATAGCCTTGAGGTGTGGCTATTTTTACTAAAAGTTCAATTTCTCATCTGGTTCATCTTTTTCGATCTTTTGACGAGAAATTAAAAATTTATGGTCCAAAATGCCCCTCCGACCAATTCCCCCTGGGCACTATGGATTCCCCTTGGGGCACCTTGGATTCTCCTTGAGCACATGATGGTCAGAGGGGCATTTTTTACTACAAAATTTTCAATTTCTTATAAAAGGCCAAAAAAGATTAGCCGGACAAGAAATTGAACTTTTAGTAAAAATAGCCACAACCCAGGGCTATTGTTGGCACGCATTTTGACAAGGTTAGTGGATGCGGATTGGTCCTGCTCCTGCCGGATGCATTACCGTCTGAGCATATCTATAGAGGGGCACACCATGATGTATCCATTTGTCCACTCCGTT
Organism: Liriodendron chinense; assembly: GCA_003013855.2. Lineage (NCBI taxonomy): Eukaryota > Viridiplantae > Streptophyta > Magnoliopsida > Magnoliales > Magnoliaceae > Liriodendron > Liriodendron chinense. The sequence continues at coordinate 1,464,527 of PVNU02000637.1, read as the reverse complement.
CATCCATTTTATAAGATCATTTTAAGCTATGTCTCTAAAAAGTAGGCAAATCCAACGCTCAAGAGTGGCCCACTTGATCATTGGATCTGTCGCGTTATTGTAGTGATAATGTCACCAAGGTTCATCACTATTTGGTGTGTCCCACTTGATCGTTGGATCTACCTTATTTTTGGGACCATATCCTAGCATGATTATAAAAAAATGGATGGCCGGAGTGGATAAACGGATACATCACGGTGGGGTAGGGCTCTCAATGGGTCGGATCTTTGGATCCGGCTCTAAGTCCGTCATATACCTGTAGATGGATTCGGATCCAACTCGGATCCAAAATGTGATATCCATATTTGATCCATTTATAAATTGTTAGATTCATTTTCGATCCAAAAATCCATATAACCATTGGATTCGAGTTGGATTTAGGTCCAAATCCACCCTCATTACAAATCTAAAAAAGTATATAATATAGTATATTTAATTTAGTAGAAAAATGATGCAAAACCCACTATGGTATGGACAACCTAAGAGTGACATGTCTCAATTTTGAGACATGGCCTAAAATAAAATAATTTGAAAAACTGATGGCCAATGTGAATATAACATGTACACTAAGGTGACAATGAGTGGGATCATAGTTGGATTTGGATTGAACTTAGATATGTTCCTGTGAATCAAAGCCCAGTTCACTTAACTAATCGGACCTATTTTAATAGCCAAATCCAGTCCATTTAAATAATCGAACCTATTTTAATAGCCAAATCCCATCATATGGGAGGCCCTCCACAGGTCTGCCCGGACGGTAATGAGTCCGGGCGGGGGCAGGACGCAATCCCCGTCCGACGTTAGCTGGCCCGCACGTGCCCATCTCTAAATGTACCTTTTCTCGCTGCTCGCGTAGGAACTAAGCAATTGTGTGGGGCATCTGCCAAAGTGCATTCGGTCGTGATCGTTTGGAATTTCATTATGAACCAGTCGATTCCTCTGGTCTAGCGATGGCCCATCTGATGAGTGGACCCGTCTGGATTTCGATAGAAGCGAGCATCTCATGCACCACTCACTTCTCTTACTTACGTGTCAGTCGGCTGCATGCCGATAGGACGCTGTGCACACCATATCAAAGGGAAGCGGATTGGCTGGTGCACCCTACACCAGCGAGGTTGCTGGTGTAGTGACGTCATCAAGTTCTGTGGGTCCCACCATGAGGTAATTGTTATATCCAAACCGCCTGTCCATCTTTTAGGATCATCCTAAGTCTTGAATAAAAAAATAAGATAGATCCAAGGATTCAGAGGACCACACTGCAGAAAGCAGTGGGAGATTGAACGTATACCATTGAAACCTTTTTGGAGGTCGTAGAAGTTTTGGATCAGTCTGATATTTATTTTTACCCTTCATCCAGGTCCGTGTGACCTTATGAACAGTTTGGATGACAAATAAACATCATGGTGGACCCTGGGTATGTTTTAACGGTGAGAATAATTGTCCCCACTGTCTTTATTAGTGTGGTCCACTTGAGTTTTGAATATGATTAATTTTAGGTATCATTCACTAAAAGGATCTCGCCAAATGGATGGACGGTTTAGATGTACTAAATACATCATTGTGGGGTCCACAAAGCCTTAATCTTTTTTGAACTGTTCGTACAAACACGGTGCTCGACGACTGAGCACTCGCTCTGCGTCCGCCACGTCCCTACACCAGCAACGTAGCTGGTGTAGGGTGCATCAGCCAATCCGTTTCCATATCGAAGCTACCGTACAGTGGTGGTTCTTCATCTCGATGGCAACTTAGATGATGATCTGAACCGTTCGCCGTATCAGAGCTACCGTACGGTGGTAGCTTTTCACTCTGATTGCAACTTAGATGATAATCTGAACCGTCCATATTCTAGATTCTACGCTACAGGGGCCATCCTTGAATGGATAACTGAGAGTCAAAGGTCAGGATCATGTACGTCTTACATGGGATGGTAAGAGACGGACCTGTGCCCCCGCCAGCGGAAGCTGTGTGGAGTCGACTGCATTGTCAATGGGAAATCTACTCGATCGGTCGGTAAGTACATAATAGGACAGGAATCCAAAATTTGAGGCAGATCCAAGACTCAGCCGGGCCTCACCACACGAGACAGTGTGTGGTTTGGCCCGATTATGAGAAAGGGCATCCATATCTTACACGTGTCAGCCAAGGATTACTTGATGAACTGCTCTGATTGCACATGTTTGCCTTATCTACACGTGTCACCAACTGCATTTAGCATTCCTCACAAAGAGAAAGTTTTGATGCTCTCGCAGAGTTGATGGATGATACACAGGCACTTAGAAATTACGTAAAATAATTCAAAATAAAGCGTCCAAATTAAGCGCACCAGTTTAGATGCATCCTGACCCAAATTTATGCTCATTTAATTATCAGACTCAGATTGGTGGATATTTATTAGGTGGGTCTTATTTCAACAAAAAAGTGTAAGCAACTGTGTATCAAGTCTTGTATGCAGCCAGAGTATCAAATGACTCCCCTTCATAAATGTGTTACAGGCAATATACTATTCACCACACTGTGGATGTAGTGCGGACTAGAATTGGAACGAGGTGACAACATAACCATCTCATCCCTGGCCTGTTCAATTTGATCTATTAACCATTAACTTTTCTCCGGTCATTGGACGGTCACCAACCAATGGATTTAGATCGTCCCATCAGTACTCTTTCGGACCACGCTCCAATCTACAATGGGCATTTGATCGGCCGTTTGAGTGCATTTATGCAATGTGTGCAGTAGATCATTTGGAACATCGTTGTGAGTTCCCCTGGCATGTGATTGTCGGTCTGGATTTAAGTGGGTCTAGTTTGGGCTGGGCCTGGATCCGGCCCGCAGTTAAAGGCCTAGCAAGCCCGGCATAGGCCTTTAATAACAGGCCAAAGCCCAAGCCCATATGGGCCACACATGCACAACAAAATAGGCATTTAGAGGCACGAAACCAACGGTCTACATTCAAGATGCATGAATTGGACTAATCAAGTTTGCAATTGCCTAATTTTAGGATTTAAAATATGTACATATGAAGCCAGGTTAGGCTAACTTGACTTGGGCCCAAGCGTAGAACACAGATCTAAAGCTCAAGTGGACCACATCACAAAAGGGAGTGGGGACAATGACGTCCACCGTTGAAACCTTCCTAAGGCCCACCATGGTATTTATTTGCCATCCAATTTATTCATAATTCATTGTCCACTGTTTCCTCTGGTGTGGTCCACTTGAGTTTTGGATCTGCCAGCTCGTGCCTCCAAAATAATCTGGCAAAATATACGGACGGTGTGTGTATAGTTCAAAGCAATGGCTAGTTGGGCTAGGTGGGCCCCTTGCCAATTGCCATCCTTAGCTACCCATTTACGAAAGATGGGAAGAATTCGTGATGAAGACGTGCAAGTGGTCCTTGCTTTGCCAATGATAACTGATCAGGTGCAGCTGGAAGTACGCCACTTAGTCGTGCAACTGGGCCTTTGCCACCAACATGCCCCATATGTAGGGTACATCCATTTCATGCAAACGGTAAACCCTACTGCGAAAGATCCCCTGGCACGTGAATCAGGCTGGCCCACTCATCAGTTAAAAGGCACCGTTTGGATTCAATTCAGAAACCGACAGTCTAACTCAACTTATACAGGCGTGGCCCACCTCATGAGCATACCTGCCTAATTTTTGTGCCTGGTGATCTCTATGATTAGGCCTGCAGTTTTCGTAGAACGGATGTTCTATGAAGGTGTTATTTTGGTCAGAAAGACGGAAGCAGATTGACAGTGTTTCCATTGGCGTGGTTCATATTAGTTTTCCTGGCTTGGGCTGAAAAATCAGAATATGAATAGGGCCCGAAACAGTTGAAAATATGGGCTGAGACCTACCCAGGCCCGACCCATTGACAGCCCTGACGGTCCTGTCAGGGGCGCTGTGGGGCCCAATGTGGTATGTGTTTTATCCAAGCCGTCCATCCATTTTGAAAGATGATTTTAGGGCATCATCCTGAAAAATGATGCAGTTTGAAGGCTCGAGTGGACCTCACGGTCCACACCTCATGAAGTAGTGGTGACAATTACCTCCACCGTTGAAACCTTTCATTGGCCTACCGTGATGTTTATTTGCCATCCAACCTGTTCATAAGGTCACATAAACCTGGATGAATGAAAACATAAATATTATCTTGATTCAAAACTTTTATGGCCCCAAGAGATTTTCAGCTGTAGGCATTCAATCCTAACCTTTTCTTGTTGTGTGGTCCACTTGAGCATTCGATCTACCTCATTTTTAGGTTCATCAACTAAAATTATTTACCAAAATGGATGGACGGGGAGGATAAAATACACACATCATGGTGGGCCTCACAGAGCCCCTGAGAGGGCTGTCCGTCTCTAGCTAGGTCCTGGTTGGTGGTATTACATTATCCCCGCCATCTTTTTTAGATGATATTTCGCATGGATGGACGTGAGACCTGATGGACGCAGTGGATTTTACACACATATAATGGTGGGCGTTTGGAAGGATCCTGATTAGATCCTCCAGGAGTTATGTGGGGCCCACCATTGCATGTGTTTTATCCTTGTAAGTTCATTTATTTTGCTAAATCATTTTAGGGTATGGGCCCGCAAATGAGGCTGCATGATCCAAGGCTCAAGTAGACCAGACCACAACAGTAAGCAGTAGTGATAATGATGCCCACCATTGTAACCTTTTTAAGGCTCTTTTGGTGCTTCGTTGCCATCCAACCTGTACATAATGTCTATGCGATCTGGAAGAAGGAAAAACACCAACGTCACCTTAATAAAAATTTCTGAGGCTCCCAAAAGGTTGTTAATGGTGGGCGTTCAATCCTCTACCATGTGGTCTACTTGAGCCTTCGATCTACTTCATTTTTGGACTCATATCATAAAATTATCTATCAAAATAGGTTGACAGTGTGGATAAAACACATATATTATGGTGGGCTGGGGCCGTTGGGCTGCTCTGATCCTAATTCCTATGACATGGTCCAACTAAGATTTCGATCTGTTTCATTTTTGAGCTCATGTGCTGAAAATGATCTTCAAAACAGATGAACGGGTGGATATAGAATACATATATCAAAAGGCCCCGTGGTAAGGGCCGCAACGTCTTGTGAAACTTAATACTGAATGCGGAATAATCGGATCGTCTACGTATCAACAATAGAGATTCCTCTTTGTTATCTTAAAGCCATACCTGATTGGGAAGACATTCCCGATGCCGTCGTGTTGTCGAGAAGAACGCTCGGTCTTCCGCACCTAACACCTTTAGAAGAACCTCTCAATGGGGACTAGGGTTTTCTCTTGTGTGTTGGTGAGGGGACCAAGACATATATTTATAGGAAAGAGGCCAGAGAAGCTTACCCATCACACTTCTCTCCTCTAAGGTCTCCACACCGTAGGTTTCCATATCTGGCTTAATAACCGCGCATAGGGGCCACGGTTCAAGCGTCCCGCCCCAAACCTATTTGCAATGATCACATCTGTAGTGGGGCCCACTGAATCGCTCAATCTGAATAATCCAACGGTCATGATCTAAACAGATGATCATGTGTGGCCCACCCAATGGAGTCTTACACGTCTTGGATGAGGCCAGGCAGCATCTAATCCTCTCCTCTTCCTTTCGGGCGCAGCTTTGGTGGATCTTAGGTGGGTGGTTCCCTAACTGTGGGACCCACCTTTTTATGCATGCCTTACATTCATGCTGTTCATCCGTTTTGACGGATCATTATAGTGCATGATGGAAAAAATGTAGCAGATCCAACTCTTAGATGGGCCAAACCATACGAAACTGTGGTGATTGACCATTAAAACTTCTTGTGGGCCACAAAATTTTTGGATCAATTTGAAGTTTGTGTGATCATTTCATCCAGGTATTTTTTTGATGTTATCAACAGGTTGGATGGCAAATAAACATTCCGGTAGCCTCTAAGAAGTTTTTAATGTTGGATATTCAATCACCATTTTTTTTTTTTTGTTGGTTTGGTACACTTGAGACTTGGATCTGCCTTTTTTTTTTTAATTGCCCCCTTAAAATGATATGTTAAAACAGATGATCAGCAAATGTAATGCACATACATTAAGGTGAGCCCCACAGTTAGGGGGTGTTTGTTTTGCTTGCGAGTATTAGCCGTTTGAAGGAGGTTGTAAATACGTTCTACTTTCCTCCTTGCAAAAGCGTTTGAAAATAATTAACGTCCATTTGTGGCCCACTATAATGTCTATGACATATCCATGCCCTCAATCTATTTTACCGGAACATTTTAGGGCATGAGCCAAAACAATGAGGCAATTCAAAGTTCAAGTGGCCTACACCATAGGAAATCATGGTCGTAAAAGGTTTCTAACGGTCGGCATTCAATGTAGCATGGTCCACTTGAGCTTTGGACCTGTCTTAATTTTGGGCTCATGCCATAAAATCAGTCCGAAAAATGGATGAACAGAGTGGATAAGCCACATACATCATAGTGGACCCCAAACAAAATTCATACCTTTCTTGATTTTAGTATTCAAAAAGTCACGGCGCCATGGAAAACAAACAGGCCAAAAGATCTATGCCGCTGCCTTTGGGTCACAACTAGGTGGGGACACCATGATGTTTGTAAGAAATTTACTTTATTCATCCATTTTGCATGTTCATTTTAAGACATGCCAAAAGAATGAGCTTGATCCATGACCCAAGTGGCCATAAAAGATAACTGGAAAAAAATGCCAGCCATTGTGTGGACCCTCGCCGTTCCGTGCTCCCGAATGTTCTCTCTTTCCTTTTGGAAAAAGAAGAGGGGGTGCGTGCGCGGGAATCGCCGTTTGTGCCACTGGCTTGCCTCGTTCTCGAGGGCTTTGTTTAGTTGTCGTGTTAAGCTGGATGTGTTTAGATGAGTTTGTATAATACCAGAGTCGCCAGTAGCCAGTTACTTCGAATCTACAGTCGGCTAGACCCCGTAAAAACGTTAGAGAAGGGGATCCGAAGATTCTTTCCTTTAAAATGACTTCTTTTGATCTACGTCCAGAGATTCGAGGTAAGGGATCACGGTTACAGGGGGGAAGAGGTTAAGCACCCCACGCACTACCCGTACCGAAGTACGGTCTGTATTTCACATAATCGAACTAATACTTGAAAGTCTGTTTTAATCCTCAAACATTCTCATGGATGACATGATGCATGAATGCAGGTCTGAACATTAAGAGTTTCTGATGGGCAGGTTTCCATTAACAGGCAAGCCCAGAGCATACGCTTGAACTGACAGGTGCTTTATGTGAGATGCATGCTGTGTGTTTGAATAATCAAAGTGCTCGTAGTGACTAATGCATGAATGCAGGTTTGAATAGTAAGAGTTTCTGATGGGCAGGTTTCCATTAACAGGCAAGCCCAGAGCATACGCTCGAACTGACAGGTGCTTTATGCAGTATGCATGTTGTGTGTTTGAATACTCAAAGTGCTGGTAGTGAAGCAGGGGGGTTGGAAGAAAAGTAAATGTTGCACTTATGCTAGATGCGAATGAGATGATGTTAGTAAAAAAGTAGCTGGATGGACGGAGGTGTCGCAAGGATTGACTTCGAGTGGCTGGATCAAGACTTGGATGGCTTGGGAGACTTGGACCAGTGGTCAGGCTAGGCTGGATCAGGGCTAGGCTATCCTCACTCGGGCTCTCCTTGGTGGAGGAATGGGCTAAAGGGATGGATAGAAGCTCGGAACGAATGGGATCTCACTGGGCTTGAAGGCTTGTTCGGCTGAGAAGGGGAGGGGGGTATTTATAGCAGCGGGGAGTAGCAGAACCCGTAATTATTTTTGGGCGGCACCCAGGGGGCCGCCCATACGGTCAATTTACAGTCAATTTGCTTCGGGTTCGAAGTATACAACCTCCGAACCTAAAGCAAAATTTTCTTAGCTTTGGGGTTCAAGCTTGCTCCGAGGCTGCGGTCTGGAACTCGGTGAGTTGACCGGGTTTAAGAGATGGGTTGACACAGTGAGTTGACTCAGCGGGTTGCCGAGTTTGACTTTTTGGAATTTTTTGACTGATTTTTCTTATGGGGGATTTTTCAGGCTGATGTTTAGGGGTGAGTTGACTGGGTTCAGGCTTGAGTTGGGCTATGGATTGGGGCTTACAAGGGTGAGTTTGGCTGAGTTTGGACATGGGATTTGGGGGTACGGTCCTCCATTCACTCAGCTATCTCTACTAATATTGTAGCTGAAGGTGGGGTGTCTACACATTGAAACCTTTTTAGGTGATGTTTATATGCCATTTAGGGCATGTTCGGATATACAGAATCCCCGTAATGTGGTCCACTATAAATAGGTAATAATTACGACTACATAGTAGTTTAAAGTAAATCTAGATGTAATACTAATGCCACTCACTGGCTTTAATTTTTTGATGTATTTGTAATGTACTTCTATGAGTAGACACATGTGAATATAACTTGCCTAATATGTATTATATCTACACTGTTTGTCTACTTTGCAATATCATTTTAGGGCATAACCCTAAATATTAACTTCATCATCCAATACTTTGGTGGTGGTAACAAATTTTTAATGGTAGGTGTTTAATCCCAGCTACTTTTGTGGTGTGGTCAATTTTCTTTTTCGATGTGGCTTAAATTATTTTTTAATCTATTTTTATAAAATGCTCTCGTAAAATAAATAGACAGAATAAATATAACAGATATATCATGATGGGACCATGAAGCTATGCCATGCCAAGACACCTTTGCCACTGCATTCAAATGGATTCTTATAATTTGACAGCTTGGCGAATATGATGAATCATTTGTCACGAGTGAATCCTTTGACGCAAGACTTGAGAGCCGATTGGGCGTTTTTCCATGCATCCACACGTGTTGCTATTTCATTACGCGCAGACTATAGAAAGCAGCTGTCAGAGAAGAGGAGCCACCAGCGTTTAGGGGGCGGATCGAGACCCTGGCCTAACCCAAGCGGTCCTTACAATATGGCCCATCTTGATGTGTCTATTCTATATCCACGTCATCCATGAAATTTTTTTTTAGATTATTTCAGGGCATAATTCTAAAAATGAAGAAAATCCAAATCTCTAGCCAACCATACTCTAAGAAACAGTGGTGGTTGAATGCTCTATCATTAAAAACTTCTTAGGGCGCATTAAAAACTTCTTAGGCCGCAATTAAATATTTTTGTAGTATTTATTTTCCATCTAATCCGTTGATAAAGTTACGTTAGCATGGATGAAGGAAATAAAAGAAATATTAGCTTTATCCAAAACTTTTGTGGCCATTAATGGTCAATCACCACTATTTTCAATTTTATGGCCCACCTAATAATTGGATCTACTTTGTTTTTGAAATCATGCATTAAAGTGATATGAAAAAAAGATGGACAGCGTGGATAAAGAATAGGTACATCAAGGTGAGCTCCAAGGGGGCGCGGATTGCCTGCGAAAGCCTTCCGCAGGCATCTCCTGCGCAAGGAATATGGGTGGGGCCTACCGTGAGGTTTGTGAGAAATCCACGCCGTCCAACTGTTTTGTGAGGTCATTTTAGGCGCTGAGACAAAAAATTAACGGATCGAAAACTCAAGTGGGCTGCACTAAAGAAAAAGGTGTGTAGGGAAATTCTTACCGTTGAAACCTCTATGGGGTCCACAGTGATGTTTATATGTCATCCATACCGTTCATAATGTCATTCCTACTGAGATGAACTTAAAAAACAAATATTATCCTGATTCGAAACTTCTGTGACCCCACGAATATTTCAACTGTAGAAGTTTGATCGTCATGTTTTTTGCCCACTTAAGTCTTGGATCCCGATTAATTTTGGTCGTAACGTCTAAAATGATCTCACAAAACGGTTGGACGGCGTAGATTTCTCACAAACCTCGCGGTGGGTCCCACCCAGATTCCTTGCGCAGGAGATGCTCGCCCGCTCCAAGGTAAGGGCCGCACTTCCGTGGGTGAGACCCGGCCTCACCTAATCTGCTCTCCAACTTTTGAAAGGTTCTCATTAAATGGTGCAAGTAGTACGCTCCCAGAGGGCGCAGATTAGGTACTACCCCCTTCTGTTCTGAGCTTAGGACATGCGGAGGCTCTAAGGTGCCACCACGATGATGTATGTATTTTATCTACATCATTCATTCATCCCATTTTTTTCATATCATTTTAGATTATTATACTAAAAATAAGGCAGATCCAAGGCTCAAGTGGACCACATCATAGGAAGTGATGTAGAACGGGTCGCTGATTATTTTATGGCCCAGACGGAGCAAAAGAAGACCGGTCGGGGTCGAAAGTGATCCGGACTGTCAGGACCGTAATCGGTCGTATCTCACAATTCGGAATGAGTTACGGGACATATAATATATCAATTTGGGGTAGCTAAAGCTACTTTAGCCAACCAACCCCGCTACGCCGGGTTGCCCAGGCCGGAATCGCGAGATTCGACCGTATCGACGGTCATTAAGCTAGTTTATTTTTAGTTTTACTATTTATAGTAAGTTTTAATTCGATCATAACTTTGCATCTGTAGAGCTTTAGAGTTAGTGCCCAACATGAAAAGGGCTTAGAATATCTAGTAGAACAACGTGGTTGAGGCCGTTTGATAATTTTCTATTTTTGGCCGAAAACCAAGAGTTCTAGTAGGATTGAATGACTTCTATAAATAGTAAGTTTACTATTTATAATAAGTTGCGTTTTCTAGGAGTTTAAGTTGGAGTTGGATTCTGATACTTTACCTAGGGTTAGTTTCCTATTTATATGCATTGTAATTCCGTTTTTATTCATTCAATTATCATTAAATCAATTATTTGGAATTAAATTTCTTTTTTTTATCTTTTATTTCTTCTCGTGGATTCGAGAAACTATTTGTTAGGGAGACGGTGATCGACCTACCACGTCCTCTCTGCGTCAGGAAGCAGCGGTGCTGAGGATGCCCATCATTGAAACCTTCTTAGGGCCCACCATGTTGTTTATTTGCCATCCAACTTGTTGATATGGTCATATACACATGGATGAAGTGCAAAAACAAATATCACATTGATCCAAAACTTTTGTGATCCCCAAGAAATTTTCAATAGTAAGTGTAAGACCCGTACCTTTATTCGCCCTCCGTACGCTTAATTTTCGGTGCCGGTACGTCCCGGACGGACCAGATTAATGAGCCTTGATCGCGACCAGAGGTGCCGCTGGACAGACAGCGTCCAGAGGGCGCTGCTGCCCAGCAGCATGTGGGCTAAAAGCCCTTTGGGCGTTGGGCAGGGTCCCCACATGTGGGACCCACCTTGATGTATGCATCTAATCCACGCCGTCCAGCTGTTTCTCCATCCCATTTTATGGCTGGACGCCAAAAATGAAGAAGATCCAGATCTCAGGTGGACCACACCATTGAAAACAGTGGGGCTGATGAAGCCTACTGTCGGAACTTCTTGAGCCCACCGTGATGTTTGTGGATCACATCACCTGCCTAATATTGGGCTTGTTAGAACCCCAATGGGCTGGGGAACATGATGAAGGGGGTGGATTGTCCCTAAGTGGGCCCCACTTGAAATGACCACAAAAATAAAAAAAAGAAAGAAACAAAAAAAAATAATAATAAAAGGGCACTGGACGTCCAGCGTCTGGACGTTCTGACGCTGGAACGTCCAGCGTCACCTTGGACGCTGTAAGGGGTCCCCACTCGTGGGACCCACCTTGATGTTTGTGTTCCATCCACGCTGTTCATCGTTTTTCCCAGATCATTTTATGGGCAGGGCCAAAATTTGAAAACGATCCAAATTTTAAGCGGACCGCACCGCACAAAACAGTGGAAACAATGATTTCTACTGTCAGAAATCATTTGGCCTACCTTTATGTTTCTAGACCAATTTGTATACCCAATATTGGGCTCATTGAGCCACAATGAGATGGCCCAGCTGATAGACGGAGTGGATCACTCTTATGTGGGCCCCACTCGATGAAAACTACGTATAAACAAAAAAAAAGAGAGAGAAAGAGAAGAAGAAGCAGGTCGCTGACGCTGGTAGTACCAGCGTCCTTGCACGCTAGCTCGGCCAGTTGGTGGCCCACTCGTGGGTCCCACCATGATGCATGTGCTGTATCCATACCGTCCATTCTTTTGGGGAGATCATTTTAGGGCATGACCCCAAGATTGAGTCAGATCCAAGTCTCAAGGGGGCCCCACCACAGAAAATAGTAGGGACAGTGGCCTTACCGTTGAAACATTCTTATGGCCCACCATGATGTTTATTTGAGATCCAACCTGTTCATAAATTCACACAGACATGGAAGAAGGAAAAACAAAAATATTGGCTTGATCGGAAACTCCTGTGGGCCCCACTTGTTAAGAGTAAAAATAAAAAAATATATAAAAAAAAAATGCTGCTGCTGGACAGACAGCGTCCAGGGGACGCTACTGCCCAACAGCGTAGTCTACATGGGCATGGTCAATGGGCCCCACTGGGCCCACCTAGAATGTATGTGCCTTGTCCACTACGTCCATATGTTTTTCCAGCTCATTTTAGTGGGCCATGCCACGGGTCAACAATGGGAATAATGATCTCTACTGTTGAAACCTTCCCAGCCCTACAGTGATGTTTAATTGTCATCTAACCTGTTTCGTAAGTGGCCGAGCCAAAATTTAAGCATATCCTAATGTCAAGTGGGCTATGCCACTAAGACTTTTACATTTCCAATGGGACCCACAGTCCGGGTCCCACTCTCTATGTATATATTGGGCCTTTTAAGGCCAGGGTTACATGATATGTTGGTAACATGCTAGTATGATTAGCTTGATATGTCACACTGATAACATGCTTAGTATAATGAATACCATGCTCATTCATATCCCATACGCATCATTTGTATGCCTGTTATGGATCATGATTAACCATAGCATATGCTAGTTGGCTTGTTATACTTAGAGGACCAGTGTGAGACAGGGTCGCCCCACAGGATTGCGCAGTATGCGTAAGTTTGGTGCATGATTTGGATTGTATGACTCATGCATTTCGCATTATGTATGTCACGATCGCTTCCACACCCTAGCAGCATCGGGGTGGTGGCCACCATAGTCACATCATGGTTGGCAGTATTGGACACCGGAAACTTGTTCTAGTACGTGAGCGCTATGGATGTCCTTGGGTGAAAGTCCCTAAACCCTGTGGTACCAGTAGGATGCTCCAGCGTCGAGACCGAGTGGATAACATGAGCGCCTGTGTGCCAAATACCAGTAGGCCGCGTCTCCCACTGTGTCGAGGTCGGTTGGAAAGGGGTGTGACCTTATCCGCCCGGGTGAAGTGGGTTGTAAGCTAGGTCGAGTCTGATCAGCTCATGGAATGGGTCCGCTATCGGCGAGCCGGGTGGGGTATGCGTAAGTTTGGTGCATGATTTGGATTGTATGACTCATGCATTTCGCATTATGTATGTCACGATCGCTTCCACACCCTAGCAGCATCGGGGTGGTGGCCACCATAGTCACATCATGGTTGGTAGTATTGGACACCGGAAACTTGTTCTAGTACGTGAGCGCTATGGATGTCCTTGGGTGAAAGTCCCTAAACCCTGTGGTACCAGTAGGATGCTCCAGCGTCGAGACCGAGTGGATAACATGAGCGCCTGTGTGCCAAATACCAGTAGGCCGCGTCTCCCACTGTGTCGAGGTCGGTTGGAAAGGGATGTGACCTTATCCGCCCGGGTGAAGTGGGTTGTAAGCTAGGTCGAGTCTGACCAGCTCATGGAATGGGTCCGCTATCGGCGAGCCGGGTGGGCATTGGCATACCACTGACGAGGCCGATAGTGAGGTCTTTTCTACTCGCTTGGTTATGCGCGCGATGTGCGGCGGCCAATATTAGAGTATACTAGACCCCGGTGATGTCCCAGATGAGAACTATTTTGATATGTGGATTAGTTGAGGATTGACGTGTTTGCATTGCATCTCTAGCATGTAACACTCGGCTATGTAGGCCCTTGCATTGCATAGCCTTGGGATGGCTGATAGCATTCATGAGCTTAGTAACTTAGCCCTCTACTACTTTCGCTTACTCTGATATCTGTATACTTGCCATATGCATCACACGCGCACACACGCACTCTACTGGGCTTCGTAGGAAGTTCATGCGCGTTTGTTTACACTGCAGGTACTAGAGCATATCAGCAGCGTTGAGCGCGGTTTATGTACCTGATATTTTGGACTTCTGCTTTATGTTGCATTTCCCTTTTCAGCACTGTACTCAACAAACTTATTAATGGATATTTGATGATGTGTTATGGTTTTGATTATGCTCCTGTACAAAAAAAAAAAAATTACCCTGCAAATCCTCCTGGTAGGATCTCAGGATCGGAACCTGGCACATGAGAGCTAGAAGCCGAGAATGGGGTACTACGGAGGCTGTTGGCACCAAGGTCGGCGATCGGGAATTTAGTGAGCCCGGTCCCCGGGTTTGGGGCGTGACAGTAAGAATTTAATCCCCACTATGTGGTCCACTTGAGGGGTAGATCACGACATGTAGAAATGAATGATCCAAGGTGCCAAGTGGATTGAGCCAAACCACACACGCGTGTGCCGAGCTATGGACACAGTGCAGTGTGGTGTGGTTGTTGTTTTTTTGCAATTCAGTTTTACAACAGCTCATTTGAATTTCGAACTAACAATCATCACCTTTAGAAAACCTAATAGTCATGTTTGTTGGTAGGGGTGCTTCTTTACCCATTCGAGGCAACCATTGAAGTTTATAAAATGACTTCTCTGGTTCACTTTTTCATATACACTTAATTCGAATTTCTGCAACTACAAAATATTTTCTCTCTAATTCGTTTTGTACTGTCTTTGGGTTAGACAGAAAGTGATGTTTCAATCATTGTATATCGAGTGTGTCGGTGTGACAAGATAACATTTGAAGGTATTCTAGAGGTTGATTGTCCAGTATTCATGTTGCACTACAGACAACGTCCAAAGGAAGGCAAATCAACTTCATGACCAGTGATTTTTATCATGGCTCGAATCATATAAATCCTTCTACTCTCTTTCATTCAAAATTTAGTTTCCTATTTTGTTATTAAATTATTTCAAAATTTCATAAATACTATATACCACACAATCCGCTTCCGATGAAGGGTCTCTAATGGTATGATTACAATGGATCACCCTGATTTTCATATAAGGTGATGCATAATGAGGAAAAAAAAACGTTGATAATGATGGATGATATGTGGCCAATTATTGGGAATTGCACGATTGGCATTGAATAAAGTCAATTGACCTGAATTATGATTCTTAGTTTAGATTTATCATGACTCATAAATTGCGCTGATTTCATTATCTAACTATTGGATTGGTGGATATAGGGTGCACACGGAATCAGTTAGTTCGATTCAGTTTGGTCAATTTATGAAGCGCACCAATTCTAGTTCCGATTAAGAAAATCAAAGAACCAGTTAGTTCAATTCGGTTCTCAGTTTGGAATTCTATAAAATTGAACTGAACCTTAAATCAAGCCGTAGAATTGAATTGTCGAACTAAACCACATAACCGAACCCTGAAACCGAACCTTGGATGTTCAATCCTCATTGTTTCATATAGAGTAGCCTACTTAGAATTTCGATTTTATTTGATTTTTTAATGTGGCCCCCCTAAACATTACTTGACAATAATGATGGACGGTGTAGATCTAACAAACACATCAAGGTATGTTCATGGTGGGACCTGAGGTATAGATGGGCTGGATTATAAAAAACAACCATGCAATTGGTATGGATTATAAAAACAAACCATGTAATTGGACTGGATTATAAAAAGTCCACAATCATTTGACCAAATTGAACTGAAGCGGTTTTTTACGGTCCGGGTCAATTCTGTTCTACGGTGTAGATTGCCCGATTCCAGTTCCAATTCTGGTTTTTGGGAATGGTTCAGTTGATTTCACCCTAGAATCAAATTGAACTGAACCGTGTGCACTCCTTGGTGGATATTTATTGACAGTTGAAAATGAAAAGAAAAATTTACTGTTCTGATTTAAACAAACATGTGTTGGGCACTAATGAGCTCGTTTAAACAATCTGATTTTGGGAGGGTGACATCACGGCTGTGAGTTTCACGGTTTAGTTTATACCTGAGTGCTATGTATTAGTGTTGTGCCTGCTACAGTGCTAGCCCATCTGGAAGATGCCTAGGTATTTCAACAGCAGATCTCATGTTCGAGAGGAACACACTAACCCCATTGGTGGGTGGAGTGCATTGTGTGACTAATTGTGTGGGTGCGTTGCATGACTAACTTAAAAAAATAAATAAAAGAGTGCTGTGTATTAAGCGTCATGCACAACCGGAGTATCGTATAACTCGTTTCTATTTTATAATGACTTTTTATGAAGGTTTACACGTGGGACACGTTAGAAAAGAAGGCTGTATTGTTGTAATAAGAGGTTGAAAACAACTGACAGATATTAAAAAATAAAATTAAAAGGAATGTAAAGAACTTATTGATTTGAAGAACACTGAGTCGAGGCGTGACGAGTCACTGGGCTTGAAACCAAATCTGCCCTCCTTGGACCGCTTTCCAAATGCAACAGGAGTCACGGACAGTTGGCCTCCAGGATACAACGACTATCACCCTAGTCCCGGCTGTGCACTCGCCGTACAGGGCTCGAACCAGCAAGTATACCGCAAACTCGAGATGCAGTGACTCAGTGAGTCAGAAAGAACAGAAAATCAAACCAGAGTCCAGAGCTTTAGTAAAGTTGAGAGAGAAGATGATTTTCGAATCTTTTTAAAACGGATTAATCAGATCTATATATAGACTTGATTAGGTGCTTAATGCACCGTTTTGAATTGGGTTAGGTCCGTTGGGTTTAAACCCAACTGATGCGACCATCCGAACAGACGCTTCTCTGGACGTTTAAAACAAAAGACCGTTGGTGCAAGTACACTTTCAGTGTCCGTTGGAGCAAAAGGAAGGTGCGCAAGTATACTCACAGTAGACCCAGACCCAGACCCAGACCCAGACCCAGACCCAGACCCAGACCCGGACCCGGTCCCGATCCCGGCCCGGCACCGACGACGGCGACGGCGACGGCTCGGCTCGGCCTGCCGGCCGGCGGGCGGGCGGGCGCGCGCGCGCGCGTGTGTGGTTTTTGGCATAGTATGGTTCAATGTGCATAGCCCCCCACAAACCACAAAATTCACCTGCCCCCTAAGGGCCTAGCCCATGTGCAAAACCTCTACTTTTATACTTGCTTTTTTCCTTGGTTATTTCCGATGTGGGACAAAGAAAATGCACAAACTCCAAAAACAAACTTGTGGAGGGAAACCATTTTCAAAGGAAAATTTGAAATAAATATTTTAAAATTCCTTTTTTAAAATACAACAATCCCCCACATGTTTCAAATTTCAAAACATTTCGAGTTTAGAGTAGAACAGTTGTGTAATAGTGTTGATGTCTATCGGACTTTAATCAACATTTAGAGTAAGCAAGACAGGTTTACAGGAATTAGGTGACTATCGGTCTTTAACCTAACCCTTTAACGTAAACGGCCATACATGCCACTCACACAACTATTCCGATACTGCTGGTTCTGCGGTTTGGTGCGTTTCGGCCATGCACCTTTACCTGGATTTTCATGAGCGCTCTAGAGAATAGCCTAATATCTCATAGGAAGCGTGTAACGCCCCGGTTTTCATGATTCGGGTGTTGAGCCCGAGTTCTGAAAACCCAAGTGTAAACATTCAAAAATCCACTTTACAGTATAATTTTTTTTTCTTTTAAACTTAAAACACGTACAATGGAAGCAAATCAAGACATGTGATGTTCAATATAAATCAAACTGTACAAGTGGCGCCCATAGGGCTTATGCAAATCAATTGTCTCCATATTACATTAATTAAAAAAAAAACTAAAGGAAAGAAACACTGCAACAGACTTGAGTTGCACCACCTTCCAACTTCTCATCCAAAGACACCTGCATCAACTGTTATGGTTCGATAGCGTTAAAACGCTATCATAGTGAGGTAAAAACCCTCCAAAATTACCAGGCATGATAGCAGTTAAGTAAAGACCAACTAAAGATAATATATTACACAATAAGCAATTTATACAATTCCAAAAGAAATGACATTTAAAACAATCAAATGTAACACTTTACTCATAATATAAATACCAACAAATTATAACATTCAATCCATATATTCCAACTTATATCTTGTTTACATGAATGTATGCGTGCACATGTTCTTCAGCCTGGGGATGTACATCCAGCTGGTGAAGTTCAAACCGACAGTAACATGGCTCGTCACCAATGTTACCCGCAATGCAATGCATATCAAACCGACGGTAATGTGGCTCGTCACCAACATTACCCGCAAATGCCATGTATGTATGTTTAACCAGTTTTTATTAGTCCAATTTACAAAACAAGCAATTAAAAGCTCACGGTCACTATGGGGGGCGCACAACCCAGCATAGGCCGACGGCTCGGGCATAGCATCCCATAACACCATCCCCGGCCCATGAGACGTCCGACAAAATATACTATAGTACAAATTTTATGATTTTCTACAATTAGACAATTAACGTTATCTTTCATGTGTTCCAAAGTTTCTAACAAAAGGATACTCTTCTTTGTCCAAGCCACCTGAAAAACAAGTCCATTGATGGACACCAACAAGGAGATCTTTCCAACAAAAGCCACATGGCATCAAGTCCATTTAAGGACACCAACAATATAAATTTCACTAAATGGCAACAAGCCATTCTCTCAAAACAGAGCATATAACATTTCACAACCAATTCTCCTAATGAAAACCTCAATTCATGTACAACCCATCCACTGAAATCATTGAAACTAACCAACAAGTAAAAGTTGTAATCCATTGGAATCTAAGTATGAAACAATTAATAAAAGATTTTCATCACAATTTATCCAAAGCACTTATTTCAATACATATAGGAATTCAATTGACAACATGTATTTAAACAAACAATACTATAGAAGAAATCCTCAATTCAATTAATGGAAAACTTAAAGGGTGAGAACCTCACCTTGAAGTCCCAATGAAAGGATTCAAGTCGATTCTAATACGAAAAGGAATCCGAAAGTTGGGGAAAAAGAGCTCCTACAATCAAATTAATTCCAAACTGAAGTTTATAGCCAACTTTACATCCCAATCTAACAAGGACATTATGAAATTGAAATCCAACCCACCTAGATTGAGTGACATAGCTCTCAGGTGGTGATGTTCGGAAATCTAATTCCCGACAATTCAAATAGGGAATTCTCACAATTAATTTAAATAAACCTCATTTGATTTAGGAATTTAAACTCTAAGCAATTCAACACACCTTGTTCAACTGGTTCAATGGGACTTCGACTTGGTCCAACTTGGACTCATTTTAATCGAGAGGTTCGAACCAGCCCAAACCAGTGGCTAGATTGCTTGAACAACTGACCACAATAATAAAGGCAATCATATTCTAACCAAAAGAACTCTATAACTCACTGAGTTATATAGATTTTACCTTGACTCAGCAATTAACACAACTTAACTCATACTTAAACAGATGGCACTAAACCACATTTCTAGAACTCGCTACTGTGGCAACAGCTGATGGACCACAATCGATAAAAATCTTACCTGATTGGATCTGAATTTTACTATAAACTTCCCAGATCGAGTTTGCAATGGCAATGATTGAGTCAACTCGACTGAAAACTCGGCGGACCACCAACTACTCCTCTTCTTCCTTCCTTCCTTTCTTTCGCTTTATTCTTATTCTCTGATGCTGTCTGAAGAGATTTCACAGTGGCTGTTTCAAACCAAATTTGGGAGTTTAGTTGAAGAAGTCAAGGACCAACAGTCGTGGGTACCACGATCAGCAGTTTCCAATGGTTTCCAGAGTTGAGACGCTGATTCACAGCATTCCACATGGACCGCGAATCCTAGATCGATCATTGGCGATTTAACATTGCTAGAATGTCCCCTCCTGATGAACGCATCAGATCTGAAAGGGATGCCCAAATGGAGATTCTCCATTGCTGCAGCTTGATAAGGACGACGATGAAGCATCCTCCAATGGCCGACTTCAAACAAGAACTTCTTTCGATTTCTTCATTCTGGATAGATCAGATCGGAGTCCAGGAGTTTGTGAATCATGAAAATCGAAGCTCCATGAAGGTTTTCTCAATGGCTGCGCTAGGTTTTCAAAAACGGAAAGAGAGAGAGAGAGAGAGAGAGAGAGAGAGAGAGAGAGAGAGAATTGAAAATCTCTTATATGACCACCACAATCCATGTGAAACAAAATGGACGGCTGTGATTCTCCTAAAAAAAGGCTTCTACAGTTGCTATGAATGGTTGAGATAAAAGAAAGCAAGGGCACGAGGATTGCCAGCTTGGCAGCTTCCGCTTTTGGAAACACAAGGCAAATAACTGGACTTTGGGTGAAGATTTATTTGCAATCGATGGCCCTCATCAAAGAAGACTAACATGCTTTTATAGAGACCCTAGCCCTCTACAAAGTAGACGGTTTGGATTGTCCAAAGGTGGGCCATATAAATCACAAATTTGAGAATATCATGTTGCTGGAAACACATTTTCCATTTCAACAGTCGAAGTTTGGCTCCAAACTGCACACATTACGGAGCATGGAAGTGGAATCTAAGACCTAGTATTTTGATTCCACACACGTCCGAACACAATGGACGGTCCGGATCATCCAATCTGGCTCAACAGGTGGGGCACATGGTAGCCCAAAAATGGACAGCGGTCCACTCACCCGCTGTGGGCGGGAACTTGAAAAGAGGAAGAGGAATACTCCTCTTTTGATTTTGCTTTCGGTCAGCAAGTGTTGACCAACTTGCTTTGAACCAGTGCACGTCATGTGCACTCCTACTATCTACACATGCAATGTGTGTGGGGCCCACAATGATGTTTTCATAAAATCCATTCCAACTATCTGATTCAACTCATGATGTGAGGCCATACTTCAAGAGAGAGACATATCCAAAGCTTAGGTGGGCCGCACCACATGATTTTATGCATTAAATCGACATTTCCAACAATTCAACGGTGGGATTGCTTCCAAACTTGATTTCCAATGGTTAAAATAGCCTACAGATTAGTATGACTTACGCTATTTATGGTATAATAACCATTAATACCAATTTCCATTGAATAAGCTACTAATAAAGTTAATAACATTACTAATATTATTATAATTATGATTATGATATTATTATTATTATTATTTTGATTAAAATTTATAATGGCAAAAATGTGTGCACACACCTACACATATGTGATCAAATTACAATTTTCACGGCAACACCCGCGTACCAAAAGTACGGGGTGTTACAAAGCGGCCTCAACTTCCACACTCATATAGGTGAATTCCATCAAGTGTACACAGCAAAAGGATACACCACCAATCTTGGTTATGGATTCATTAAGAGTTCAGACTCATCCTCCCAAACATTGCTGTTTACACTGCGTACATCTCAGGAAGGGGTAAATCACTGCAGTGCTTCCCAGTCTCCTAGTGTCTTGTTGTTTACCCATTGAACCTATCGCATGGGATCTCCACTTGTATAGGTTGGGTTGCTGACACTGGTAGCTCATAATGTTAGGCTCAACTCCATTCCCTTCGATGTTTCTATGACTAACCCTTTGGATAGTCCTTTGGTCAGAGGATCTGCCAGATTCTTTTCCGATCGTACGAAATTAATAGTAATAACACCATCAGTCAGCAGGTGTCTAACAATATTATGTCGAAGTCTGATATGTCTACTTTTACCATTGTAGATCTTACTATTAGCCCTGGCTATAGCTGCCTGGCAATCACAATGAATAGATACAGTCGATACAGGCTTTGGCCAAATAGGTATATCTGCCAAGAGATTTCTTAGCCACTCAGCTTCTGAACCTGCTTTTTCTAATGCAATGAATTTCGACTCCATTGTCGATCTAGCAATGCACGTTTGTTTTGTAGATTTCCAAGATACTGCTCCTCCACCAATTGTGAATACATATCCACTTGTGGATTTAGTTTCATCAGAGTCAGTTATCCAATTGGCATCAGTATATCCTTCTAATACTGGTGGATAACCTGTATAACATATACTATATGTAGCAGTACCTTTTAAATATCTTAATATTCTATTTAAAGCATTCCAGTGATCATAACTAGGGTTATGTGTATATCTACTCAGTCTATTTACAGCAAAAGCAATATCTGGTCTTGTACAGTTCATCAGATACATTAAACTACCAATTACTTGAGAATAAGCATGTTGAGATATACTACTTCCTGTATTCTTCTTGAGTTGCACAGAATGATCATATGGTGTACTGGCAGGTAAGCAATCGAAGTGTTCAAACTTCTTTAATATCTTTTCAACATAATGTGACTGAGATAATGTAATATTATCATCTTTCCTGATTACCTGAATACCTAGGATCATACTTACTTCTCCTAAATCTTTCATATCAAAATTAGAAGACAGGAGTTGTTTAGTATTATTCACAAGTTTGACGTTAGTTCCAAAGATTAGCATATCATCTACATATAGACATATAATGACACCTTCATTATCAGAAAATTTACTGTAAACACATCTATCTACATCATTTACAATATAACCATTTGATTTTAAGACATTATCAAACTTTTCATTCCACTGTTTAGGGGCTTGTTTTAAACCATACAAGGACTTAACAAGTTTACATACTTTGTTTTCTTGTCCTATGATTTTATATCCCTCAGGTTGTTCCATATAGATTTCTTCTTCTAACTCACCGTTTAGAAATGCTGTCTTAACATCCATTTGGTGAACCACTAACTTATAAATAGATGCAATAGCTATTAATACTCTAATTGATGTAATTCTGGTTACAGGTGAATATGTGTCAAAATAATCATATCCTTCCTTCTGTCTAAAACCCTTTGCTACTAACCTGACTTTGAACTTATCTATAGTTCCATCAGGTCTAAGTTTCTTTTTAAAAACCCATTTACAGCCTATAGGTTTGCTTCCAGGAGGAAGATCTACTAGTTCCCATGTATTATTAGATATTATTGAATGTAATTCATCTTTTATAGCTTCCTTCCAAAAGGTAGCGTTTGAAGAATTTATAGCTTCTGAGTATGTTACAGGGTCATCTTCTAATAGGAATGTAAAAAACCCATCTCCCATATTAGTTTCTTTTCTAGCCCTTTTACTTCTTCTTGGTTCTTGATTTATTTCATTAGAAGCATTAGGTTCTTCCACTATTTCATTAGTAGTTTCTATAGTTCTACTAATTAAGTTCATATCCAAAGTATTATCATCTTTTGTTTCTTCCAAACATGATTTAAAAGGAAATACATGTTCAAAAAACTCTGCGTCCCTGGCTTCTATAATAGTGTTTGGATCTAAAACATTATTCTTTGAATTTAGAACCAGGAATCTATATGCAGCACTATGTTGTGCATAACCTATAAAGATACAGTCTGATGTTTTTGGACCTATCTTGGTTTTCTTGTTTTCAGGTAATCCTACCTTAGCAAGACACCCCCACACTTTTAGATATTTGTAACTAGGAGTATGACCTTTCCATTGTTCATATGGTGTCTTTCCAGACACCTTGTGAGGTATTCTATTTTGGACATAACAGGCTGATAGGATAGCTTCCCCCCACATGTTGAGAGGCAAACCTGAACTATTTAACATTGCGTTCATCATATCTTTTAGAGTTCTATTCTTACGTTCTGCTATTTCATTTTGTTCTGGTGTATAAGGTGCAGTGGTTTCATGAACTATGCCATATTTTTCACAAAACTCCTTAAACTATGTTGACATATATTCTCCACCTCTGTCTGATCTAAGCCTTTTAATTTTTCTACTTAGTTGGTTTTCAACTTCAGTCTTGTATTTGATAAATGCTTCAAATGCATCATCTTTATTTCTAAGAAGGTAAATTATGGTATACCTAGAACAATCATTTACAAAAGTTATATAATATCTTTTACCACCTCTAGAAATGTGATTTTTGAAATCACCTAGATCACTATGAATTAACTCTAGTAATTCAGAATTTCTAACTATAGATTTGAAAGGTTTCTTATGGAATTTTGATTCTACACAAACCTCACATTTTTCTATATTTTCTTCTGATATATTAGGTAATAAACCTAACCTATTCATTCTTTTTATAGATGCTACATTAACATGACCTAATCTACTATGCCACAAAGAAGTAGACTCAACAATATAAGCAGAACTGGATGACATCTTATTATTATCAACGTTTACAATATAAAGACCATCATTACAATAACCATTCCCAATGAAGGTACCATTCCTAGTCATTACAAGCTTGTCTGAATCAAATACAAGTTTAACACCAGCCTTGTTGAGGAGCGAACCAGAGATCAAGTTTCGTCGAATATCAGGTACATGTAGGACATTGTTCAACATTAACGTCTTTCCCGACGTAAGCTTCAGAACTATCTTTCCTTTTCCAGCAACCGGAGAGGTCCGAGCATTTCCCATGAAGACTTGTTCATCATCCCTTATTTCTTGATAAGAGGTAAACATGCTACGGTCCTTACAAACATGCCGGGTTGCCCCGGTATCCAGTATCCATTCCAGGTTGTGTACAAGGAAGACTTCGGTCAGAACCGCAACAACCGTATCAGCTTCTGTTTCAGCAAGATTAACTTGTGGCTTATTGTTCTTTTTCTTCAGCCTACATACGTTTGCATAATGTCCTGGTTTTCCACAAAAATGACAATTGCCTTTCTTTTTGAACTGTTTGTTTGGCTTCTTTTTCAGCCGACACTCATTAGCATAGTGTCCAAACTTTTTACAATTGTGACATTGTATTTTACTTTTGTCTTTCTTTTCCTGACCTGATTCGATTAGGTTAGCCTTTGAAACAGACTCATTGGCATCACCAATTTGATCTCTGATCCTATTTGCCTCCTCTATACGTATGTGTACAATTGTATTTTCCAAAGAGACGCCATTCTTTTTGTGTTTCATTTTATTTTTGTAATCTTTCCAAGAAGGAGGTAATTTCTCAATTAACGCTCCAGAAAGAAATACCTCGTCTAACTTTATTCCTTCAATTGTTAATTCATGAGTCAGATTTTGATAATCATGAATTTGATTTGTAACAGGTTTATCATCTGTCATATTGAAGTGAAGGAAGTTCGATATTGCATGTTTTTTAGATCCAGCGTCTTCAAGAACATACTTCTTCTGAAGTGCATTCCATATCTCTTTCGCAGAATCATACAAAACATAAACATCATACAGTTCATTTGACAAGGTATTCAGAATGTAATGTTTGCAATTATTGGCATCTTGAACTTCAGTTTGGTTGGCTGGGTCAACTATAAATGTATCAGACAAGATGTAAAAGACTTTTAAGGTTTGTAAAGCAAAAGAGATTTTCTGTTTCCATCGTTTATAATTCTGTCCAGAGAAGGGTTCAATCTTGGACAGTTCAGTAGTAGGATTAACTGTGATAGTAGCCATGTGTGCTTCACTTTGGTTTGAAGAGAAATGAGTAAAATTCTGTTCCGAATTAAGTTTGGAACAGACAGCACAAGAGGAACTGTAATCTGCTCTGAGTTGAAATTGGAACAGACAACAGAAGATCACAGAAATAAAATCTGTCTGTTGTTTTCAACTTGAATTTGGTTTCAAGATTGTTGTAATAAGAGGTTGAAAACAACTGACAGATATTAAAAAATAAAATTAAAAGGAATGTAAAGAACTTATTGATTTGAAGAACACTGAGTCGAGGCGTGACGAGTCACTGGGCTTGAAACTAAATCTGCCCTCCTTGGACCGCTTTCCAAATGCAACAGGAGTCACGGACAGTTGGCCTCCAGGATACAATGACTATCACCCTAGTCCCGGCTGTGCACTCGCCGTACAGGGCTCGAACCAGCAAGTATACCGCAAACTCGAGATGCAGTGACTCAGTGAGTCAGAAAGAACAGAAAATCAAACCAGAGTCCAGAGCTTTAGTAAAGTTGAGAGAGAAGATGATTTTCGAATCTTTTTAAAACGGATTAATCAGATCTATATATAGACTTGATTAGGTGCTTAATGCACCGTTTTGAATTGGGTTAGGTCCGTTGGGTTTAAACCCAACTGATGCGACCATCCGAACAGACGCTTCTCTGGACGTTTAAAACAAAAGACCGTTGGTGCAAGTACACTTTCAGTGTCCGTTGGAGCAAAAGGAAGGTGCGCAAGTATACTCACAGTAGACCCAGACCCAGACCCGGACCTGGACCCGGTCCCGGACCCGGTCCCGGCCCGGCCCGGCACCGGCACCGGCACCGGCACCGGCACCGGCTGGCATAGTATGGTTCAATGTGCATAGCTCCCCACAAACCACAAAATTCACCTGCCCCCTGAGGGCCTAGCCCATGTGCAAAACCTCTACTTTTATACTTGCTTTTTTCCTTGGTTATTTCCGATGTGGGACAAAGAAAATGCACAAACTTTAAAAACAAACTTGTGGAGGGAAACCATTTTCAAAGGAAAATTTGAAATAAATATTTTAAAATTCTTTTTTTAAAATACAACATGTATAATATTTGATGATTCTGGGATATAAGCGCTCCATCTGATCATTTTCACGGAAGATAGGCATTGCCAAAAGTCATTGATTTACTATACCAACTATCTTTGTGATGGAACGCAAATGAAGGGGAAGGACGGGAATCGTACGCCAACAACAGCGCATAAAACACGTGGAAACGGACGCGGATTTGGGTCTTAGTAAGGACGCGGATTAGTTACTACCCCTCCGTGATGTATGGTTTTATACACACCGTCCATCCATTTTTCCATATCGGTTTAGAGTAGAAGCCCAAAAATGGGGCAGGCCCAAGGCTCAAGTGGTGGGATTGAACTCCCACCATTAAAAACTATTGAGAGCCGCAGAAGTTTTGGATCAAGTTGATATTTGTGTTTTACCATCATCCAGATCTATCTGACCTTCTGAACAGATTGGATGGAAAATAAACATCACAGTGGGCCCTAAGAAGGTTTCAACGGTGTGCTTCATAATCACTGCTGCTTCCTGTGGTGTAGTCCACTTGAGCTTTGAATCTAGCTCAAATTTTGGACTATACCCTAAAATGATATGGAAAAATAGATAGACGGTGTGGATAACACCATACATCAAGGTGGGCCCCTCAGAGCCCCAGCCTGTTCCGAGCTTGGGACAGGGGAGAGTAGTACCCAGTCCGCGTCTGCAACGGGTCCCATACGTGGAATATCGGGTACCAGTACCGGTACAAAAGATGGGCCACACCATATTAATTACCTGGTAGGAAAATGAGGCCATGGTGGGTCCCATTTGAGATGGACAGTCCAAAAAGATAACACCGCCAGCGATACGCTATCTACGTGCTTCTGGTTTTTCTGGTGCCCTATCCCTTTCAAAGCCGTACCTTCTGTCCTGCTGCAGGCCGACGATTCCATCTTACATTTATTTGCATAGCTTTCCATTCCTGCTGCATAGCTTTCCATCCAAGTCACTCATACTGATTCGAGCTGCCTGGTGTAGCGCAGAGCACCAACCTCAGTACTGTGTGCTACTGGAAAAGTTACGTGGGCCCATCATGATGTATGTTTTTTATCCACTCTTTTCATCCATTTTTTAATAGGGCATAAGCTCAAAATTGAGGCAGATTCAAATCCCTATTTGGACATCGCACCACAGGAAACAGTCGATGATTGAATGCCCACCATTAAAAACTTCTCTAGGGTGACAAAAGTACAAAAGTTTTGGATCAAGCTGATATTTGTGTTTCCCTTGATTGAGGTTTGTGTAACCTAATCAACAGGCTGATGGCGAGTAAACTTTATAGTGGACCTAGGATGTTTTTAATGTTGGTATTGAATCACCACTGTTTCTTGTGGTGTGGTCCAATTGAGATTTGAATTTGTATCATTTTTTGGATCATGGCCTAAAATTATCTTCCAAAATGGATGGACAGCCTGAATAGAACACATACATCATAGAGGGGTCCACAAAGTGTTGTGTGCAACCCTAGGCAATCTGAGTCGCACTTACACTGTGGGAGTCATTTGATGCTCGGATAGAGTATGATTGTTGACGCGCACGCGCTGAGCACCTGCACATATTTCATATATAAACTCATTTTAGAATCTCTTTTTGTAAATTTCAATTACCTAAAAAATCTACATATTGGGCCACCTGGTGGTTGAATCAAAATAATTTTTGGGCGTTGCTCATTTTCATGGTGGAGTGACCGCATTGAACGCCATGGATGAAAACAAGCTGTATAATTAAGCCCATTCGTCTTCAACATACT
This sequence comes from Liriodendron chinense, assembly GCA_003013855.2. Lineage (NCBI taxonomy): Eukaryota > Viridiplantae > Streptophyta > Magnoliopsida > Magnoliales > Magnoliaceae > Liriodendron > Liriodendron chinense. Next base: position 1,436,201 of record PVNU02000637.1, on the reverse strand, counting down.
ACCTTCCATATAAGGGTAAAACAATCAATTCAAATCTGCAATAAATTATAAAACTGTAGGGGAGGTAACTGCAATAATCTAAACTAGGCGGTTAAAATTGTAAAAAAAAAAAAGCCATGGGAGAGGTTAATGCAATTATTCCATTAGATAAAGTAATGGTTCCTGTTCAATCAATGAAAGAGTCTCTGATTGAAAAGTACTATTTAAAGTCCATCCTATGATCACTAAATCAAGGCTGCACATGTGAAAATTGAGCCCCCCATGTGAATCTCTTGGCAGAATATCATAATTGTGTTTCCAGAGGTTTCGAAACAAACAAGTAATCAATTTCACATTGCTTTTGTTTTTTGTCCTTTTGCACTATTTGGCTAAAGTTTTCTAAACCATTCACATGTTTCCAACATTGGGGCTCACATGCTGATTGGACTAAATTTTAATTTTGAAAATACATGTACAATGATGGATTAGATCTCTAATGTATGTGCAATGCTAGCACGTGTGTGGCATGTCATGAACTTTATGACACACATGTCTGTGCTTAGCAAAGCTTTTAAACTTTTTAGGTTAGTCACGCAACGCACCCATCCCATTAGCTGGGCAACGCACCCACTTGGTTAGTCACACAATGCACCCACCCACCAGTGGGTTAGCGTGTCTCTTTAGCACTCCAACCTTGAAACGCCTAGGCATCTTTCAGCTGGGCTAGCAAAGCTATTAAACTATAACTTAAGTATTCCATCGGCATATCTCTCTTTTCAATTTTTTTTTCATATCAAAATCTTGAGTAACCAATGTCTACCATGGTTTTTATTTTATTTTATTTTATTTTACGCAGACACTCTGTGACCTTAGTGCTGAAACTCTTGTGAGTCTACCACTAACCCATGAGTAGGGACCATGTCTACTATAGTTTCTGTCTGATATGATTGTGCAAGCAGGGTCGAGTTACATATCCTTGGTGAGCTGATTGATCCTGGGAACCCTTTTAGTGTAAATCGTTGCACTTGTGTCAGGCAAACTAGTTCAAGGGATTGCAAGCCGGTCATGCTCGACTCTATAATCTTGAAGCTTCAGCTTCAGCTTCAACTGCCTTCAAACACTATAATGACTTTTCAGTTCATATCCATATCTAAAATAACACATTGCATAAGAAGGCATCTTTCTTTAAAGTGGGACATGCTCTACACATTCTGCCTAATTATTGCCCAAGGATCTAAATTTGTGCGAATGCCCACCTATTATCACGTGGGGTTTTGATTATTGAGACATTACATCTTAAGAAATGATTACTTTCGGATCTTGGATCTAGTGAAGCAAATACTTTCCAAGATGCTCCCAAGGATTGGGAAACAATTGTAGACAGCATCGTTTACAAAATCTAGTCAAGATAAGCATGATTTAAAAAACTTGACTCAGCTCGACCAGATTTTACGAAGGTTAGAGAAAAATATTCGATCCAGCTGGATTATTGGACATTTCTTGGACGTGTAAAAACGAAAAATATTCAATGGTTATTTCTAGAAATGACTGTTGCCGATTTGGAAGTTATGATTGCTGAACCAAATCTGATTTTGAGACTGTGACTTGGAAACAATGGGTTCCATAATTAGTCGGTTTAGCTTAAGTTAATGTATGCTAAGTATATGATATTTGGGTGCCTGTCCGTCAAGCATCATATCTAGAGTATTAACTCACTCCCGTTTCTCCTAAGACAATACTCAACTGGTCTTGGGGTTCCCTAATTTCGACAAAGTATATGAGATAAAATGCGATGTATCCTGTGTTGGCATTGAGGAAGTTCTTTCTCAGAAAGGCCGGCTAGTTGTCTTTTACAGTAAAAAGCTTAGCGATGCACGATAGAAATGGTCGACCTGCGAGCTTAAGTTGTACGCAGTGGTTCAGGCATTGTGCCACTGACGTCATTATCTTATTCGGAGAGAATTTATTTTCTACATTGACCATTAGGCTTTAAAATTCATTAACAGTCAGACGAATGTGAACCGTATGCATGCTAGATGAATTTCATTTTTACAGGAGTTCACGTTTATTTTGAAGCACAAATCAGGGCAATAGAATAAGGTGGCAAACGCACTTAGTCGATGCGCATCACTTCTTATCACAGTGAGATGTGAAGTGGTCAGATTCGACTATCTCAAGGAACTTTATGCTCAAGGCGAGGATTTTGCAAATGCATAGACAATGTGCTAAGAAGGTCACCCAAGTGACTTTCTGATTTATGACAGTTTCCTCTTCAAAGATAATCGACTTTGCATTCCGCAGAATTCGTGGCGGGATAAAATTATTATCGAGTTACATGGTAGTGGCTTTGGTGGTCACCTTGGACGAGGCAAGAGTATAGCAATGGTGGAAAAACAGTATTACTAGCCGCAATTGACTAGTGATGTTGGAAGAGTAGTACAACGGTGCCATATTTGTCAAAACTTTAAAGAGCAATATCAAAATACGGGTCTTTACACGTCATTACCCATGCCCAATGCCCCTTGGGAGGATCTGTTCATAGATTTTGTACTAGGTCTCCCACGAACACAATGCGGCATGGATTTAGTGTTCGTTGTGGTGGACCAATTCTCTAATATGACACACTTCATTTCCTGTAAGAAGACCTTTGATGTAATACATGTTACGAATTTATTCTTTAGGGAAGTTGTACAACAACATGGGATTCCTAAGGCGATCACTTCAGACCAAGACATGAAGTTTGTTAGCCATTTTTGACAAGCTTTGTGGAATTAGTTCGGTACACGACTTCAATACAACAGTGCCTACCACTTGCAGATAGATGGACAGACCAAGGTCGTGAACTGCACGTTGGGGAAATGTAACGCCCCAGATTTTCGTCAATTTAAATTTCAGAATCCTCGGAAGATTTTTCACTACAATTAATTTATTTTATAATTTAACGACGTTTAATGCTCGATTCTAAGAAACATGCTAGTATTACCAACAAAGAACCATATAAATCCGATTAGACATCCTTAAGTAACTAACGCCTACGCCCAATCATCGAAAGCTTAAGCCTAATCATGCGATCTATAAATCTAAGGCTAAGATCTAGTGGATCCCGCCATTGATAAATTGACTTAACCGATGCATGATGATCATCTAACCGAGAACAATACTAATCACCTCTTAGATTACGCTTATAATCCAACTTAATCAAATTTTCATCTAACTTACAAATCAACGGATGAGAGTGAGTTAGGCCAAAACACTATTTCTATTAATTTTAAATCAGCCAAACTTTAGGCGTAGGTAGATCAGACCACATTTAACATACCCTAGAAATCTCATCCTAAACTCTATTTTCGAAAACCCCGAAAAACACTAGATAGAGTCTAGACCGATCGTTAGTGGGCCATTAAATTGGAAATTAAGGAAAGTTATCTGTCTTAGTGGGCTTGATGTCTATCGTGAAACATCGAGCTGAAATCGTGTCTCGAATCATTCAACTTGGGCTCGCAAGACAAGTGCATGAGATGTGTGAATACCTTTAGAATCTGTTAGGAACTTAAGTGAATGTTGTCATTCAAACTTATGCAAAGTTGTGGCTTTCGAGCCGTTATATTTCAATGAAATTTAGGGCCCTAGTTCCGAATAATTCCACGCATAGAATCACAAAGCCGTGGGCCCGATCGACGATCGGTGACCGTTGAACAAACTTGTCGTCATATCCGTCGATCGCTGCATCCAGATTATGAAAGAATGGGACCCTAAGTAGATCCTGTCAAGTCATAACTATCATATGGTTTGGATGGACTCGTGTGGGTCTCATTGAACCTCTACTAAGAAAACTAACACTTCCTAGGGCCATTTATGTGACACATTAACCATCAGGGCCATCCAGGTAAATCTGGGCCTATAAATAGAGTTGTGTTGGGGCATTTCTCCCCAACACAAATCTCACCCCTTTTTGTAATAGAGAGAATAGAAAAGAGAGAGAAGTTGAGAAAAAGAGATGAAGGAGAATAGAGGGAATTGTTCATTGGGAGTGCTTGTGCTAGGATTCATCCTCGTCGGGTGCGAGTTCATCCCTTTAACTGCTGACTTCTTTGTCTAGATCGTCTTGGTTTGCAATCGGAGGTAAGATGTGAATCGTACCACCTATTTCAATCCATTTTAGGTTTTATTACATATGATCTCACCCTTAACCTTGGCTTGTGAATAGGCGTTGCCAATCTTTCAACCAACCTCAACCATAGGTGCTCGGAAATCAAGAAACCCTAATACTAAGGTGCGGGATTATGTTTCTAGGTTTGCTTTTATCAAATGCTGTTAGTTTAGGATTGATGTGAATGCTAGATTTTGGACGATTTGTAGTTGAACCTCTTGAGTTAGGTTTTATTGCAAGAATATACTGTTTATCAATTTGTGCAGTCCATATGTTTGATAAAATGCTTGAATGAATTAACTGAGCATATAACTGCCCTGTCGTGATCTCCTATTGTGGAACATGCTCACATGTGTTTTATATTTAAGTAAGTCCGCACATTCAAGATTTTTAGCATTTTCTTAAGTATCACTGTGTTGAGTTTTTCATTCAAGTATAGGTTGAGTCATGATATGAATTCTTTGGCCAAACCCTCTGAGACGGGCAACCCGAGTGTTGGGTCACCCGAGGCGTACCCGATTGGACAGGGAAAATGGATGGTTGGCGGTAGTTCGCTACACGGGTCTCAGATGCCCACGTCAAACCAAACGGAGGCTCGAGTGTCAATCGGTTATGCCTCAAGACGGCAACGTGGATGACTGATGGTTGTGTAACAGAGTCCTACGAATTCAGGGTACACAGGGGCCTAAGATGTGTTTGGTCCATCGAGAATTGAATGTGCAATGATATCCCGACAAGTCTCTTGGGCCGGTCATGGCGGTATGGGACACTGTGGCCGAGTCGTCGGCCTATGCTGGGGTGGTGCACCTCCCCATAGTGTCCTTGGAGCAAACCGGAGAATGCCCACTGCATCGGTATGATCGAGACAGTTGGGAGGACTCCGTGCTAATCAGTATGAAGGGAACCATACATTGCGTATAGAAGAAAAGGGGATACGTGGGCCACCGACGATGATTGACGACGCACCGTCGGAGCCGGGTGGCTCAGTGATTGGACAAGTGACTGCACCCGGTACCTTGAATTCACCAATCTGATGTTTGAAAAGAGGACTAATCATAACACAAGATTAAAATCATGCATGCATGTCACGGATCACCCAGGTAACTGTCCTACTGTTAAAGGCCAGGATACCTAAGGATGATTCACTCTCATTTCCACATTAGAGGTTCTGGGGTGTCCGGTTGCTTGATGTGGCGCCAGGCTATCTCGTGTTCCTCGTTGTCATCCGGAACATTCACCATATGTGAACTCATGTCATGCATGCATTAACTCACTAGAATAGGAATTCTTTGTTTTGCTTGTGATCAATGCCTAACTCTGCTTCGTTTGATAACATGTTAAACTTCGAACTATAGTCCTCACTGAATTGATCACTCACACCCGCACCTGGGTCGGTGTTGTAACACACCACCAGACTCTGTTATGATAGATGCAGATATCTCAGAGGAGGATGCTTTTCAGGATGAGTTCGATGACTTTACGAGAGAGTTGTCCTACTTCCATTTTTTTCATATTGGTCAGGTTTAAATTTAATTTTTGTCTCTACTTTATTGCTTAAATTGATTATGAATTTGTGCTTTGATGCCTTATGAATCTTAAACAAGAAATCACGCTTCCGCAAAGCATAATTGACACCCAGAATCTTGGGGATCGAGGTTGTACTCGACCCTTGAAATTCGGGGCGTCACAGTTGGTATCAGAGCGCGAGTTTAGAATTGAACTGGGCAGTGAGTAATGGGCTTACCACAAACTTCACGCAAACGTAAATAGGACTTTGAGATTAGTGACCTTGAACCTTATACTCGATTTCTCAAATCCCTGATCCCCATAGATTCAATCTTAGAGTGGATGAACCCTGATTTAGGTCCTGGATTTTGGGCGCTTTTGAAATCAATGCGGAGACCTAAGGTCAAAATTTTGTTGGGGCTAGGTTAGAGGATGAGAGTGGAACCCCTAAGAGTAGAAACTCCAGTGGATCCATGAGTTTGGATAGAGAGCGTTTAGTGTTTAGATGCTTCCAATAGATAGTTTATCTGTGCAAGTTATGGTTCGGTTGAGAGCAAGAAGACGTGACCAAGTTAACTAAGATATGGGGATGAGATCAAGAGAACAAATGGGGTTTTTTGGGAGCCTCTAAGGATGAGTTTGTGACTGGATGACACAGCAAGATCCAGTCGACCAGATTGCAAACTGGTCAATTGGTTGTTACTGCCAGAGAACAGTTGGAAAGTGGAAAGAAATTGGAAAGTTGAGATAGTGTAATCTGGTTGACCAGAATGCCAGCTGGTCGACCAGATTAGACTCGTTTTTGTTTTAAAAAGGGATTTTTTTCCCCTTTCTCTCAACATAAACAAAAACCCCTCTTTCCCTATTTCATTGCTCCACTCATTCAATAAAAATCCACCTTCCATATCCCTAAAATCCTCCAAGCTTCCACCCTCTACTTCAGGATTCCTAAGCCTCAATCCTCACTCCCCTTCTTCCCATTTTGAGCTCACAATCTCCTCAAGAGCTCCACAAACCTTTGTGTGGGGGTTTCTGATCCTCTGCCCCAAGGTGAGGTGCATGAGAGTGTTGCTTGAAGATGGTGACATTCTTGGCCCTAGCCTTGTCATGGGTTGCGCTTCCATTGGTAGTGATGGGCATGACCAAGAGGCGGAACACGGGAGAGGCAAGTTCAAGCTGTGAACGCTGCACCAAGCAGAGGAAGGACATAAATGTGGCTACCCCAACGATTGTGCCTATATACAAACCACAATGTTCATATGTTTTGATGTTTAAGATTAAGAGTTTAGACCGGAAGGGGATTTCCCTAAGTTGGTGTATCTGACAATATAGGAAATCCAGTAATATATAGACAACAAACCCTAGGATTAAATCTCTAAATCGGTTGAAATGTTTGAAATTTGAACTTAGAAACATGAACATTAGGAACTGCCCTAGTGTCCACAATCACAATCATTCTCATAGGATAGAAAATTTCCGACGTCGGCATATAGGGAACTAACTTCCTCAAAATACTGAGTTCATAGTTTTAGGTTTCTCTTGCTGACCTAAAGCTAAATGAGTCGGACTTCAAGTGGGTCACACATAAGACTAAATTAATTGTCAAGAAAGCCTGAGGGACTATTTATACCTCACATCAAAAGTTGGCCCACGAGGCATAGTATGGTTATGATAATGGGCAATGCCACATGTTAACCACCCAAGTAACTTGATTCCATTAATCCAATTTTTTTTATTCATTTTGCCTTTATATGATTACACTATGTGGCCCCACAAGATTTCCAACACATCAATAAATTAGATCAATCAACGACTTTCTACCATGAGTCATTGTATAGACTTTACATCTAGTTCATCCATTGGTCCAAATTCATGTAAGGCGATGATCAACAGATGATGTTTTAATTGGTCCATAGACGGCATCCTTAAATGGCTTAGGGACGGTCAGATTTATTTCAAGCTTTGCCATCCACTATGCTTTGAAATTGATTTCAATTATTGAAGGAAGATTTAGTCATTCATAACATGGTTGGTAAAACATAATAATAATAATAATAATAATAATAATAATAATAATAATAAAGAGAGAGAAGAAAAGAAAATTTCATAAGTGTTGGGGTTTTAAAAAGGAGAAAAAAAAAATCATCATAAGTGTTGAGTATTTAAAAACAAATAAATTTCATTTGTTTTGAGGGTTTGAAAAGAAAAAGAAAAGAATTACATAAGTGTTGATAATTTGCAACCAAAAAAAAAAATTAAAAAAAAAAAAAAATTAAAAAAAAAAAAAAAAATCACCAAACAGCAAGAACCGGTCGACCAGGGCCATATCCGGTCGACCGGATGAACATAGGGTCACTGGACAGCAACAACCGGTCGACCGGGGCCATATCCGGCCGACCGGATGACATCAGGGTCATTGAACAGCAACAACCGGTCGACCGGGGCCATATCCGGCCGACCGGATGGAAATATGGTCGACCGGGTCCGTAACCGGTTGACCGGATGTCTCGAGGGCTATTTTGGTTAAAAATCTTAAATTTTGAAAATTTTCAGCCTTACATTTTAGGTAACTTAAAAAACTCATATCTCATTCGTTATAGCTCCGATTGAGGTGATTCAAAATCCATATTAAATATTTAAGAGTCTAATTTTATATAAAAATATATAACAAAATAAAATAAATATTATAATAATACTAATTTAGGACGGTTTGAAAACCACCTAGAAAATATCGATTTTTAAGCAGCTAGTACTCCGAAAATTTTAATAATTTTTTTACAACTTGAAATAGGTTGAAATTTTGTGAGAAAATATTAAACTTAATTATAAATTATCATAAAAATTTTAAAAAATAATTTAATGACTAAAAATGTCAAAACCAACATGAGCAATAGACCAATTGAAACTAAGAAAATTTCTACAATTATGATCTGTCGATGGATCGCCGCATCTTTTTCATCTTAGAACTTTAATAAATGGTGTCTTCTTAGGATTTTATTCTTATAATGTCAGGAATCATCTTGTGTAACTAAATTAATTATTATTTTAGCATATTTTCCTATTTCGGATAAGTTTTAGTTTGGTCGAATTAGGGCTCTTAAGTAGGGTTGTATTCTATTATTATAAGTCCGTCTAGAAAAAAAGAAAACATCAATAAAATTATTTTAAAATTTATTTTTTTTCCTTTAAATTCAAGTATAGCCTTGTGGATTCAAGGTTTTGCACACCTGAGGTAAACAATGATCTTTTCCTCATGACACCCTTCCCTACGTCAAATTAAGAATGAATACCATTTCCTTAAGATCGAAACAAAATAAGAATTTGAACACAAACTTAGGCTCCCTTGAAAACTATTAGGATGATTGTGTGAACTTAGAGACATAACTTAGGTCATGTGGGAAAGCGAGTACCCACTATAATGCACATAAGATTTAAACGACATGACTCTTGGAACTTGTCCCAAATGACGATTAGAAATGTGAAACATGAACTTACCAACGACGCGTGATATATATATATATTTTTTTTCAAATGTTTAGAATAATCGAACAACGGATTTTCGGAACCACACATCTGCGAAGCATTCGCGGTCTGACCCAATTCTCAATCCTGGGTGATTACCAATGGACTCACTGCTTTGACCGAGCAGAAGACCCGAATCTACCAGGACTAGGAAGGGATACGACGAGTTCTCCGCCCTGGTCAGGTAGAGGATCGAAGTATCGGATCCAGACCTACTACAATTGTCTATCCGTATTAGCCTAAACGTGAAAACGGTACACGCCACCCCTTAGCTAAATTTTGAGGCTAAACACTTAGTGCGACATTGATAATTCTGACGTATGTTCTTGAATCTCGAGGGTAAAATTATTTTTAAGGGAGGTAGACCGTTGCGACCTAGGCTAGCATACTTAATATACACCCTTGCACGTACATGAACATGATATTCACGAAAATTTAGGCATGTGAAACGAGAACATCTTCACTTAGTGACATTAGACAATTTCGGGGACGAAATTATTTTTAAGGGGGGTAGATTGTAACGCCCCAGATTTTCGTCAATTTAAATTTCAGAATCCTCGGAAGATTTTTCACTACAATTAATTTATTTTATAATTTAACGACGTTTAATGCTCGATTCTAAGAAACATGCTAGTATTACCAACAAAGAACCATATAAATCCGATTAGACATCCTTAAGTAACTAACGCCTACGCCCAATCATCGAAAGCTTAAGCCTAATCATGCGATCTATAAATCTAAGGCTAAGATCTAGTGGATCCCGCCATTGATAAATTGACTTAACCGATGCATGATGATCATCTAACCGAGAACAATACTAATCACCTCTTAGATTACGCTTATAATCCAACTTAATCAAATTTTCATCTAACTTACAAATCAACGGATGAGAGTGAGTTAGGCCAAAACACTATTTCTATTAATTTTAAATCAGCCAAACTTTAGGCGTAGGTAGATCAGACCACATTTAACATACCCTAGAAATCTCATCCTAAACTCTATTTTCGAAAACCCCGAAAAACACTAGATAGAGTCTAGACCGATCGTTAGTGGGCCATTAAATTGGAAATTAAGGAAAGTTATCTGTCTTAGTGGGCTTGATGTCTATCGTGAAACATCGAGCTGAAATCGCGTCTCGAATCATTCAACTTGGGCTCGCAAGACAAGTGCATGAGATGTGTGAATACCTTTAGAATCTGTTAGGAACTTAAGTGAATGTTGTCATTCAAACTTATGCAAAGTTGTGGCTTTCGAGCCGTTATATTTCAATGAAATTTAGGGCCCTAGTTCCGAATAATTCCACGCATAGAATCACAAAGCCGTGGGCCCGATCGACGATCGGTGACCGTTGAACAAACTTGTCGTCATATCCGTCGATCGCTGCATCCAGATTATGAAAGAATGGGACCCTAAGTAGATCCTGTCAAGTCATAACTATCATATGGTTTGGATGGACTCGTGTGGGTCTCATTGAACCTCTACTAAGAAAACTAACACTTCCTAGGGCCATTTATGTGACACATTAACCATCAGGGCCATCCAGGTAAATCTGGGCCTATAAATAGAGTTGTGTTGGGGCATTTCTCCCCAACACAAATCTCACCCCTTTTTGTAATAGAGAGAATAGAAAAGAGAGAGAAGTTGAGAAAAAGAGATGAAGGAGAATAGAGGGAATTGTTCATTGGGAGTGCTTGTGCTAGGATTCATCCTCGTCGGGTGCGAGTTCATCCCTTTAACTGCTGACTTTTTTGTCTAGATCGTCTTGGTTTGCAATCGGAGGTAAGATGTGAATCGTACCACCTATTTCAATCCATTTTAGGTTTTATTACATATGATCTCACCCTTAACCTTGGCTTGTGAATAGGCGTTGCCAATCTTTCAACCAACCTCAACCATAGGTGCTCGGAAATCAAGAAACCCTAATACTAAGGTGCGGGATTATGTTTCTAGGTTTGCTTTTATCAAATGCTGTCAGTTTAGGATTGATGTGAATGCTAGATTTTGGACGATTTGTAGTTGAACCTCTTGAGTTAGGTTTTATTGCAAGAATATACTGTTTATCAATTTGTGCAGTCCATATGTTTGATAAAATGCTTGAATGAATTAACTGAGCATATAACTGCCCTGTCGTGATCTCCTATTGTGGAACATGCTCACATGTGTTTTATATTTAAGTAAGTCCGCACATTCAAGATTTTTAGCATTTTCTTAAGTATCACTGTGTTGAGTTTTTCATTCAAGTATAGGTTGAGTCATGATATGAATTCTTTGGCCAAACCCTCTGAGACGGGCAACCCGAGTGTTGGGTCACCCGAGGCGTACCCGATTGGACAGGGAAAATGGATGGTTGGCGGTAGTTCGCTACACGGGTCTCAGATGCCCACGTCAAACCAAACGGAGGCTCGAGTGTCAATCGGTTATGCCTCAAGACGGCAACGTGGATGACTGATGGTTGTGTAACAGAGTCCTACGAATTCAGGGTACACAGGGGCCTAAGATGTGTTTGGTCCATCGAGAATTGAATGTGCAATGATATCCCGACAAGTCTCTTGGGCCGGTCATGGCGGTATGGGACACTGTGGCCGAGTCGTCGGCCTATGCTGGGGTGGTGCACCTCCCCATAGTGTCCTTGGAGCAAACCGGAGAATGCCCACTGCATCGGTATGATCGAGACAGTTGGGAGGACTCCGTGCTAATCAGTATGAAGGGAACCATACATTGCGTATAGAAGAAAAGGGGATACGTGGGCCACCGACGATGATTGACGACGCACCGTCGGAGCCGGGTGGCTCAGTGATTGGACAAGTGACTGCACCCGGTACCTTGAATTCACCAATCTGATGTTTGAAAAGAGGACTAATCATAACACAAGATTAAAATCATGCATGCATGTCACGGATCACCCAGGTAACTGTCCTACTGTTAAAGGCCAGGATACCTAATGATGATTCACTCTCATTTCCACATTAGAGGTTCTGGGGTGTCCGGTTGCTTGATGTGGCGCCAGGCTATCTCGTGTTCCTCGTTGTCATCCGGAACATTCACCATATGTGAACTCATGTCATGCATGCATTAACTCACTAGAATAGGAATTCTTTGTTTTGCTTGTGATCAATGCCTAACTCTGCTTCGTTTGATAACATGTTAAACTTCGAACTATAGTCCTCACTGAATTGATCACTCACACCCGCACCTGGGTCGGTGTTGTAACACACCACCAGACTCTGTTATGATAGATGCAGATATCTCAGAGGAGGATGCTTTTCAGGATGAGTTCGATGACTTTACGAGAGAGTTGTCCTACTTCCATTTTTTTCATATTGGTCAGGTTTAAATTTAATTTTTGTCTCTACTTTATTGCTTAAATTGATTATGAATTTGTGCTTTGATGCCTTATGAATCTTAAACAAGAAATCACGCTTCCGCAAAGCATAATTGACACCCAGAATCTTGGGGATCGAGGTTGTACTCGACCCTTGAAATTCGGGGCGTCACAGGAAAATAATCCGTTATATTTTAGGTGATAATCCGAAACAATGGGATATAGCCCTGGCACAATCGGAGTTTGCATTCAGTAACATGATAAACTGTTTGACAGGGAAGTCTCCGTTCTAGATAGTCTACGGGTGCGTGCCTCGCCACACACTTGATTTGGTTCTCCTACCCAAGCTCCCGAGCTTGAGTATTGCAGCTGAACATATGACAGATCAGATCATAGATATACATGCAGACGTGTGAAACAAGCTATAGGCTTCGAACGAAAAATACAAGGAAGAGGCCGACAAACATCATTATGCCAAATTGTTCGAAGTAGGTGATTAGGTGATGATCCATATACGCAAATAGCGATTTCCTACCGGGACCTACAACAAATTGAATCACAACAAGATTGGACCAGTATCAATCATTCATAAGATAAATGACAATGCTTACGTTGTTAATCTTCTGAATGACATGGAGATTTCGAGGACTTTCATTGTGATGGATCTGTATGAGTAATCAAAGCTGGACGAGAACTCGGGGTTGAGTTCTTTTGAAATGGAGAGGACTGATGTAGAGTGGGTCGCTGACTATTTCATGGCTTAGATGGACCAGAAGAAGACCGGTCGGAGTTAGAAGTGATCCAGACCATCAAGACTATAAAATGGTCATATCTCACAATTCAGAATGAGTTTCTGGGCGTATAATATATGATTTGGGGGTAGCTCGAGTTACTTTAGCCAACCAACCCTCTTTGTCGGGTTACCCTAGCCGGAATTGCAAGATTCAACCCGATTATAGGTCATTAGCCTAGTTTTATTTCAATTTTACTATTTATAGTAAGTTTGTTTTAATTATATCTTTTGATCTGTATGATTTTAGGAGTTGTGCCCAACATGAAAAGGGCTTAAAATAATTAGTAGAACAGTGTGGTTAGGCTGGTTTGAAAACTTTCTATTTTTGGCCGAAAATCATGAGTTCTAGTAAGATTGAGAGACTTTTATAAATAGTAAATTTAATATTTATAGTAAGTCAGGATTTCTAGAAGTTTTAGTTCAAGTTGGAGTTTGATACTTTACCTAGGGTTTAGTTTCTTAATTATGTGTATTGCAATTCCGTTTTTAGCATTCAATACAATTATTTCAATTTTTTATGAATTATTTCATTCTATCTTCTCGTGGATTCGAGAACACATTAAGGATTCAAGGTATCTATCCAATTAGGGAGACGGTGATCGACCTAGCACGTTTCTCCCTTCATCAGATCATAAACCAAATTCACTTATCTCAAGTAAGTTACTTATCTACTATTGTTATAAGTAGAAAAAGTCACTTATTTGCTATTTGGTGGTATTCAAACAAACCCTAAGTTACTTTTGTCATTTATATGTTAGTTTGGTGAGTATTATTGTAAAAGTAACTTATTGGCTAAAATTTATTTGTCTAGTTTATTAAGGTTCTTTTTTTTTAAATTGCTATTATTATGCTTTTCACACATTACTTATTTACTTCTCTTTCTATTCCATGCCAAAGGAGACTCTCAATGTCATTGTCCACTGGGCCGACGTGATGTACAATATATATTAAAGGTGGCCCCACATGATGGATGACCCCATATTAATGTAGGCCTATATAATGGATGGTCCACATCAAGGGCCGACCCATAATGGGAAATAGCCCACATCCAAAGTGGGCCGTTATGAAGGACGACCCACTTCAAAGGTGAGGCCTACATGATGTATGGTCCACATCCAAGGTGGGCTCCACATGATAGGTAGTGGACATTGAAGTGGGGCCCCATATGATGGATGGCCTACATCGAGGTGGGCCACACATGATGGACACTTTACATCAAAGGTCAGGCTTTAATGATCAAAGGTCAGACTTTAATGATGAATGGCCTACCGCTTACATCCAAGGCGAGCCCCGCATGATGTGTGACCCACATTAAAGGGGAGGCCCACATGATGGACGGTCCACATCAAAGGTGGGCTTCATAGGATGGGCAATTGATAATGAAGGTGGGCCCTACATGATGGATGGTCTACATCAAAGGTCAGCTCTAATGAAGAGTGACCCGTATCCAAGGTGGGCCCTACATGATGGAGAGTCCTCGAGATGTGCGTTGGATATTGAAGGTGGGCCCCACATAATGGACAATAACATTGATAGTGGGACATTTTTGGGCTCATATATCCTTAATATTATTTGGAAAGATGGATGATGGACTGGGTGGATAAAACCATACATCGCCGAGTGGCCTGATGGAGTGCCTGCCAGGACAGCGGATTCCCACCAGGTGTCTTGCTTGCATCACGATGACATGAGACCGGGCGGTTTTGCGCAGTGTCACTGCCGGGAGTGGATCCGGACTCCACCGCCGGATACCTGCCGTATACTTCTGCATATGCGGGCGCGAATTAGGTGTTACGCCGGGAACAGCTTAGTGGGTGTTACCCCTACCGTATGGCCCACATGGATGATATTTTGTATATCCACTCCGTCCATCCGTTTATACAGACCATTTTAGGATAAGGTTCCAAAAATTATGCGGATCCAAATCTCAAGTGGACCATACCACTGGAAACAGTGTGATTGAGTGTCCCACCATTAAAAATTCCAAAGAGCCCATGGTAAGGTTTTGGTAATGTTTATTTGCAATCCAAGCTCTTGATAATGTCAATAAGGTCTTGATGAAAGGAAAATATAAATATCAGATTGATCCAAAACTTTTGTAGCCCACAAAACGTTTTTAATGGTTATTAATCACTGTTTCTAGTGGTATGGTCCACCTGAGATTTAGATCTTCTTAACGTTTTGGATCATGTCCTAAAATGATACGAGAAAACAGATAGATGGCATAGATATATAGAAAATACATCATGATGGGCCTCACACAGTAGGGGTAACACCCACTAAGGTGTTACCAGGGGTAACATCTAATTCGTTCCCTATGCAGGGACATATTACCGCCGTACACATGGAGCAGTGCAGTCTCTGGAGTTATCATCCAATTGCGCTTCCCTGGATAGAGGGCGCGGATTTCCTACGAAAGCCTTGCGCAGGAAGTTCCTGCGCCGGGAACCAAGGTGAGCCCACAGTGTTTTTGATAAATCCACCCCGTCCATCAGTTTTGGGAGCTCATTTTAGGACATGATCACAAAAATGAACCGGATACGAGACTCAAGTGGGCCGAACTAAAGGAAAAGGTGGGTAGGAAAATCACTACCGTTGAAACCTCCCTGGGGCCTATAGTGATGTTTATATGACATCCATACCGTTCATAACGTCACTACTACTGAGATGAACTGGAAACAAAAATATCATCCTGATTTGAAACTCCTGTGGCTCCACAAATATTTCAACTGTGGACGTTCAATGCTCACGTTTTCGGCCCACTTGAGTCTCATATCCCGTTCATTTTTGTGATCATGTCCTAAAATAAGCTCCCAAAACAGATGGACGGCGTGAATTTATCAAAACCCTTCACTGTGGGCCTCACCTTGGTTCGAGCCGAGTTAGCCCTACTTTGGTTTGGCTTGTTTTCGTACCAGTGCAGTCTGTGGATTGGCTTGGTTTGGGTTTCGGGCGACCCATGCGGCCCTAGTTTGGTTTGCTCCAGAAAAATCTTCTTTGAGCTAGCATTGGTTTGGTCGAAAATTTTGAACCCGGCCGGGCCAACTTCAAACAGGCAATGGCTCTTTTTTTCCCTGTTTATTTAATTAGAAAATAATTTAAATAGTTAGAAAAAAAAAAGTACAAATGTATATTACTATATAATGTTTAACATCTTCCAAAGAAGTGCAGCTTCAAAATAGACATGTAAGAGTATTTTCCAAACAAAAGTACACAAGCATAATTTTACAAGTACAAGTAAACAGTGCATTATACATTATGTATTATCCATGTATATGTATTATGTATTATCCATGTCATCATGTATATGTATTATCCATGCTGTCCATCTGTTTTACATATCATTTTAGGACATGATCCCAAAATGTAATCATATCCAAAGCTCAAGTGGATCACACCACAGGAAATAGTTTGCCTATAATCTAGGAGCCGAATCAAACCAAGCTGAATCAAATCGAGCTTTGAGCCGAGCCGAGCCAATACTGCCCTAGTTTGAGGTTGGTTTGTTTTTTCAAACGAGCTTGACTCAGAGGCTTGGTTTGGTTTGAACTTTCATTTGAACCAATCCAAGCTGAGCTTTTTCAAACCAATCCGAGTCGAATTTTCAAGCTGGCTTGGTTTGTACCCACCTCTAATCACACCAAAGAAGCAGCGGGATTGAACTCCTGCCAAAATCATAATGTTTATTTGCCATCCAACCTGTTCATAAGGTCACATACACATGTATGAAGGAGAAACATGAATATCAGCTTTATCTAAAACACCCATTCCCCCCCCCCCCCCCCCCCCCCTCCCCATGAGCTTTCAATCCCCACTACTGCCTATGGTGAGCCTTCAATTTGCCTCCTATTTGAAATCATGCCATAAAATGATATATCAAAATAGATGAACAAAGTAGATAAAATATACGCATCACGTTGGGCCATGGAGCTCCGGATATGGCCGTTAGTCTCTAGCTAGGTCCTGATTGGGGAAGTACCAAATCTATGCCTATGATCTGATGGTAAAGCGCCGATGATCTGATTGTTTCACCGGTTGCAATCCGTGTTACAGTTGTCTACCCCTTTACTTTTAATCATTCACTTGCACGCCCCACGTGGTTGTTGTGATAGTGGGGCCAAAGGGTGAATGTTTCTTTGACCGTATAGAGTACACGTGACGTGAATGATGGATTATGTGCAGTACAATTAATTCAATAAATTGACCGTTGCGGGTCCCGCTTTTTAGTAAACGAATTGCCCATTGACACTGGGAGCAGCAACTCTGTTACAGTGCTACGTGGGGCAATATGTATTTTATCCTCTCCCTCTATCCAAATTTTCAGCTCATTTTAGGGCATGAACCCAAACATGATGCAGATCAACATCTCAGGTGGATCACATTAGAGGAATCAGTGGTGATTGAACACCCACCATTAAAAATTTCCCAATGGCAACAGAAGTTTTGAATCAAGCTAATGTTTGTGTTTCCCTCGTGTCTTTTTGACCGATCGGTGTTCAATCACCATTCTTTTCTTATTTTGGTTCACCTGAGTTTTCCATATATCTCATTTTTTGGGAAGTGGATTGGATGGTGCACCCTACACCAGCGACGTTGCTGGTGTAGGGGCATGGCGGATGTAGAGCGAGTGCGCAGTCCTCGAGCACCGTGTTTGTATGAACGGTTCAAAGAAGATTAAGGCTCAGTGGACCCCATACTAATGTATTTAGTATATCCAAACCATCCATCCATTTGGCTAGATCATTTTAGTGCATGGTACCTAAAATAAGTCATATCCAAAACTCAAGTGGACCACACCACTAAAGGCAGTGGAGACAATGATTCTCACCGTTAAAACATACCCAGGGTCCACCATAATGTTTATTTGTCATCCAAAATGTTCATAAGGTCACACTGATCCAAAACTTCTGGGACCTCCAAGAAGGTTTCAAAGGTATACGTTCAATCTCCCACTGCTTTCTGCATTGTGGTCGACTGGATCCTTGGATTTGTCTTAGTTTTTGGGTCAAGCCTTAAAATAATCCAAAAACATGGCACGGACAGTTTAGATATAACAAGTACCTCATGGTACGACTAGGGCTGTACATCGAACCAAGTCAAGTCGAGGTGGGCCAAGCTTGGCTTGACTTGTCTGTGCTCTCCTCGAGTTCGAGCTCAAGCTCGAGCTCACCCTCGAGCTTACCATTGAGCTTGTCTTGTTTGCTAAAACTTTTGAGGCGAGCTCGAGGCGAGCTAGTGGATCGAGTCGAGGCGAGCTTACCTCTAGTCAAGTCGAGCTTGCCCCCACCTCAATTTATTATACTTTTTACTACAAAATACAAATTAAAAGTCAACAACATTAAGTTCAAGAAGTCACACATATATTAGGGGAGAATAGTATTTCTACAGGTGGGACCCCACCATTAAAATGACCTAGCTCTAATTGGTTTTTTCTTTGGCCAAGTTACACATGCATTAAATGCAGACCACTAGTAATATTTTATGAACCATAATTAATATAGTTCATGCATAGCTCACCACGTGAATGGACTGCCCTAATTATTATGTGGACCATCTTTATGATGAGGCCCAGCTAATTCATGGATTAGATGCACCACCTCCCTCGTAAAATTGCAATCAATAGCTACATATGGCGTTTGGTCTAACCATAGCCCCTGTTTTGTAGATATGTATGGTGTGTGGTCTCACTGTAACACCTGTGTTTGTGTAGCGTGTAAAACACACAACCATTGTGTGCTCACCATGTTTTGTACTTGAAATTACTTAATCCATCAGATATGCTCAACAAGGAATGTTCTTACCTGAACAAAATAGTAAGATTAAGAAGCCCACCAACATGTTAGGGTTTTATATGTCCTAAGCTTGAACCTCAATGTGTGTGTGGGAGAGGGGGGGGAGAGAGAACCAAGAAATAAAAACATTAGGGTTTTTTTTTTTTCGTTTTTTTTTTTATAACAAATATCTATATGAAATGAGTCGAGCTGGAGCTCGAGCCAAGTCGAGCTTGAATCGAGTCGAGTTTCGAGTCGAGTCAATGGTCCAACTTGACTCGATTTCTGACTCGAGCTCTTAAATGAAGCTTGGCTTGACTTGTTCTATTGAGTCGAGTCGAGCCGAAGCGAGCTTTTTAGAGTCGAGTCGATCGAGTTTCTCGAGCTGACTAGACTCGTGACCAGCCCTAGGTACGACCCACGGAACTTGATGACATCACTACACCAGTAACCTCGCTGGTGTAGGGTGCACCAGCCAATCCGTTTCTCATTTTTTGGGACGCGGATTAGCTACTGACAGGTTGAGTAGCGAACCTGGCTACTGAAGTGACGTCACTATGTTCTGTGGGCCCCAGCATGATGTATATGTTGTATCCATACCGTCCATCCATTTGGAGAGACCATTTTAGGCCGTGAATCAAAGAATGAGGTAGATCCAAAGCTCAAGTGGACCCCACCACAGAAATCAGTGGGGACAGTGACATCCACCGTTGAAAAATTCCTAAGCCCACATAAGTTTTCGATCAAGATGATATTTCTGTTTTCCCTTCCTCCATGTCTGTGTGAATTTATGAACATGTTAGATCTCAAATAAAAATCATGGTGGCCCCTAAGAAGTTTTCAACGGTGGATGTCATTATCCCCACTGTTTTCTGTGGTGGGGTCCACTTGAGATTTGGATCTGCCTCATTCTTTGTTTCATGCCTTAGAATGATCTCTCCAAATGATTGGACGGTGTGGATACAACAAATACATCATGCGGAGGCCCACAAACCATGGTGACGTCACTTCAGTAGAGATATTAGCTACTCAACTAGCTAATCCACGTCCCATTTTTTGGGTTTGTGCCCTAAAATAATGATCGAAAATGAATAGACAGCATAAATAAAATGCATCATCATGGTGGGCCCACAGAGCTTTTCCAGCAACGACACTACAGAGATCTGGATGCTAGAATGGTCAATGCCGAATCCGAATCCCACAAGTGGGACGCGGATTGGGTCCTACCTAGAGATGGGCAACGATCCGGGCCGGGCCGTGTTAGCCCTAGTTTGGTTTGGCTTGTTTTTATGCCACCCCAGTTTGTGGATCAACTCGGTTTGGATTTTGGCCAATCCATGTGGCTCGAGTTTGGTTTGCTCCAGAAAAAACTAGTTCGAGTCGGGATCAACTTGGTCGAAAATTTCGAACAGGAGCAGTTCGAACAAGTGGCGACTCTTTTTTTTTTTTGTTTAAATAGAAAAGAACCTAAAAAGTTAGAAAAAAAATACCAAATCATCTTACTACATGATGTTTAACATCCTCCAAGGGAGAAGTGCAACTTTGAAATAGATATACAGGAGCCTTTTCCAAACAAAAGTACACAAGAATAATTTTACAAGTGCAGGGAAGTAATGTGCATTCATGTACATGTATTATGTATTATCTACATCATCATGTATACATATTATCCACACCATCCTTCCATTTTAGGACATGATCCCAAAGTGTAATCATATCCAAAGCTCAAGTAGATCACACCACAAGGAACAATGTGCTTACAATCTACTAGCCAAATCAATCCGAGCTTAATCAAACCAAACTTCGAGCCGAACCTAGCCAGGACTACCCTAGTTTGAGTTTGGTTTGTTTTTTCAAACGGGCTTAACTCCAAGGCTTGGTTTGGTTTGAACTTCGATTCGAGCCAATCCAAGCCAAGCTTTTTCAAACCAATCCAAGCTGAGCTTTTGAGGTGGCTTGGTTTGTGCCCAGCTCTAGTCCTACCCAGTCCTGGCAGAAACTCTGTGGGGCCCACCATAGTATATGTGTTTTATTCATTCTGTCCATCCATTTTCCAAGATCATTTTAGTAAGGGAGCTCAAAATTAGGAAGATCCAAGCCTAAAGTAAACCACACAGTGGGGATTGAATGCAGCCATTGAAAGCTTCTTGGGAGCTGCAAAAGTTTTAGATGTAGCTGATATTTGTATTTTCCCTTTGTCCAGGTCTGTGTGACCTTGTGAATAGGTTGGATGGCAAATAAACATATAGGTAGGCCCTGGGAAGGTTTCAACAGTAGGCATCTTAATACAATTGCTTCCTGTGTTCCACCTGAGCATTAAGATCTGCCTCATTTTTGGGCTGGTATCCTAAAATGATTTGGCAAGATGGATGTACTACGTTGATGAAACACATACATCATTGTGGACCCCAAAGAGCTCTCGCCAGGAGTGACACAGATTCCTTGCAAGTTCCTACGCTGGGAACCTAGGTGGGGCCAACTGTGATGTTTGTGAGAAATCCACCCCATTCATTCGTTTCATGAGATCATTTTAGGATATGCAATAAAAAAAAAAAAGACCGGATCCAAGACTCCAAGCAGGCCGCACTAAAGGAAAAGTTCGGTAGAGAAATTCCTATTGTTGAAATCTCCCAGGTATCCACAGCAATGCTTATATGCCATTCATATTGTTCATAACATCATTCCTAATGGGATGAACTGAAAACACAAATATTAGCCTGATTCAAAACTTCTGTGGTCCCATGAATATTTCAACTGTGGACGTTCAATCTTCATGTATTCGGCCTACTTGATCCTGTTATTTTATTTTATGTTATTTTATTTATTTATTTATTTATTTACTTTTTATATAAAGTCCTAAGATGAGTGAATTTATCACAAAAATCAGGGTGGACCCTCTTATGTTCCCAGCGCAGGAACCTCTTTCCAAAGGCTTTTGCAAGAAATCAGGGTCCCGCTCGAAAAGTGGTTTCCCAATCCAGTCTTGCGTCACGTGCAGTGGCACTCCTTGAAGCTTTAGCTTGCATAGTGTGCACCGATTTTAAGTACCGCCCATTTTCTGTCAAGTGGGCCATACGCATTAGCCTGCAAATCACCACCGTACATGTGTAGCAGGTGAAGTATGGAGTAATCATTTAACTGCGCCTCCCTGAGTAGACCACAGGTAGAGCTTTGCACGAGCCAAGCTAGCTTGGTTAGCTCGCTCAACTCAGCTCGAGCCGGCTCGATTCAGCTTGATTCAAAGGTTGGGTTTGAGCTAAGCTGAGCCATTCTTCCAAGCTCAAAATGATTTTTAAGCCAAGCTCAAGCTAACCGAAGCTCAATTCAGCTTGGCTTGAATCTCAGCTCAAACAAAGCTCAATTAAGCTTTGCTTAGTTCGGCTGACTTAGTTGGAAAAATATGCTTTTTCAGTCCTAAAGTGAACAAAGAAATGAGATGTGAAACTCTCTATAAAAGTATGTTGGGGGATGTAAATAGACTTTGTACTTGATTTTTAATAGTTTTAGGCTTGGCTTGTGACTGACCTATTTAAAATTTTATTCTTTTCAAGTGTGAACTCAGCTTGAATAGGACTCAAACTCGGCTCAAAAGCTTTGTTGAGCCAGCTTGAACATGTCAATCCAGCTTGATGATTGAGCTGAGCATAACATGAGCCAGGCTATTCAGTGACCAAGCCTAACTATAACATGGCTGATCTTGGCTCAGCTCTAGAGCCGATCTAGAGTCAAATGAAGAATTACTTGAAATAGATGATGATTTGATTATGTCACCAGTTGCAATTAGTGTAGTTGGTCCCCTGCATTTTTAATCGTCCGCTTACACACCCCACGTGATTTCTGTGATCGTGGGGCCCAAATGATGAATATTTCTGTAACCGTACAGAGCATACGTGTATGATGGATATATGCAACCTCAGGCTTGTCACCCTAACCTCTAACAACATGTGCCATTTATGTCATTTTATGTATTAAATGGACTGAGCTTGATGGATGATGTTCAATGCTATGGGTCCCGGCCTACTGACACTGCCAGCAACGACTAGCTATCTCGCTACTTAAGTGACGTCACCAACTTCTATGAGCCCCACCATGATGTATGTGTTATATCCACACGGTCCATTCATTTCGAGAGATCATTTTAAGGCATGAGTTAACGAATGAGACAGATCCAAAGCTCAAACGGACCCCACCAAAGAAAATAGTGGGGACAGTGACGTGATGGTTGAAACCTTCATAGGGCCCACCAAGATGTTTATTTGAGATCCAACCTGTTTATAAGTTCACACATACTTGAAGGGAAAACACAAATATCAGCTTGATCGAAAACCTGTGGCCCCAAGAAGTTTTTAATGGTAGGAGATCAATTCCCACAGTTTTCTTTAGTGGGGTTCATTTGAGCTTTGGATCTATCTAATTCTTTAGCTCATGCCCTAAAATGATCTGTCCAAATGGATGGACGGTGTGGATACAAAACATACATCATAGTGGGGCCCACAGAAGTTGATCACGTCACTTCAGTAGCTAGATAGCTACTCAACCTGTCAGTGGCTAATCCGCGTCCGTCTATAGGACGGACGCTGTCCATTCATTTCTTTGTTTCATGGCATGAGCCTGTGGGTGCTAGGAGGACTCAAATAAACTTCGGTAGTCGAATAAAACACACATATCATGGTTAGGCCCACAGAGCACCATTGATGTCGCTACTTGCAGTGTCAACATGCAATCAGTAGAATATTGGGCATTATGGGTCCCGGTTTTAATGAATTATAAATAATAAAAAAAAATAGGGCGACTTTTCACGTGTTGAAATGTCTCTATATTCGTTGAAAAAGGCCCTCATATTAAAATGGCCAAAATCCTCCAGATTCCACAGGGCTATCAATGGGCATCCGGACGTACCTGTATTGGACGGACTCAACCTAATTTTAATGGGGTTGGGTCAATATTCGGACCCATTAAAAAATTGGGTCGGGCTTAGATCTCACCTGTCGCGACCGAGTAGAAAATCGGGTCTAGTCTGGTTTTGGTTGGGTCCATCAACTTGGACTATCCACTAAAAATCCGGACGTACCTGTATTGGACGGACTCAACCTAATTTTAATGGGGTTGGGTCAATATCGGGAGCCATTAAATAATTGGGTCGGGCTTGGATCTCACCTGTGGGGATCGAGTGGAAAATCAGGTCTAGTCAGGTTTTGGTTGAGTCCATCAGCTTGGACTACACACTTAAAATGGGGTCTTGTTGGGTTTAATAAGTTTCAACAGTTTTACCTAATGTATACCGTCCCTTAAATATTCATTGATTATTCTATCAATGGAATGAGGCTTCCTAAACCACAGGTCTTGTAATTATATGTATGTGTCTAAGTAGCGCATGCGTATTGTTGTTGCTGAGATTTTAATAACGAACGAGGTCAGGTCGATGATCGATCTCATGAGATGTAGAGAGAAACTGATTTCTCTTTGAAGCCTGTAAGGATAAACAACTGCTAAAGGAGGGGCTGGGGACCAGCCGTTACTCCTTCGATGCTTAAGTCAGTCCAAGCTCTTTGGAGTAAGTGATCTCTTTGGTGAGTAAGAGTTTTTTTTTTTTTTTTTTTTTTTTTTAAACCTTTTTGGTAAAGAGGAGATATCATTTTATATACTTACGTTCCGGAGTTATATTCCCATAAGGAAATGTAATCCTCATGAAGGGAATCTCGGATCTCCGAAATCTCTTGGCCGTTTCGTAGTTGCCGGAGGCATCACGCACCCTTTAACGATTCTCCGAATTCCTCTCCCATTATCTTGGCGCAAGCTTAAGACTACAGGATTGTAATGATAAGGTGATAAGGCTTAGGTCGTCGCATAGCTGAGGTCGGCTCTTTGAGGAACTCTGGGAGTCGGGCTCCAGGTCAGATCGGATGATTCCGACTTGAGGTCAGCTCGTATTTTACCTGTAACAGAAGCCCCCCTACTCTCGAGTTTAGCTCGTCTGGCTCGGGAGTAACTTGCTGAAGAAGATAAGTTGAGCTGATCACTTTTAACTTTTGGTAGCTGTATCGCCGTCATTTTGTCGGGCGGAAAAACAACATTTAATACATCGTTTGAAATATCGAGGCGCCATCATTCGCTCGTACGACGCAGTAACGCCCACAGAGTACTGCTGAACGAGGGGTCGCCCCGTGTCGATGTCATGGGTTACTTTTTATACGATGAAGTCAGAGATTGCCACTTGGAGTTTCTGCATTAAATGCGATGGAGCCCTTCGAGTTTAAAACTCAGGACTTAGCAAAAAATCAGAAATTTCTACCTCTATGATTCTCGGACTCTGATTTTATCTTGACTTTCGAATTTTTCTTCTTCCCAACCTGATCTTCCTTCTGAGGCCGGTGTACCAGTACTTGTGGTACGCTTTTTCAACCTTTAGAAGATCTCTTCTTCTTCTCAGCATCTTTTCTTTCACAATGTCGGAGACCTCGTGCTCTGATGCAATTCCCAAGGTTAGGTTCGGAATATAAGTTGGACCTGCCTTCGATGGGGCCTCAGGAGATAGGCCCTAGGGAATCCCATTTCAGGACAACAGATCCTGTGAATGAAGGTGAATTTGAGCTCCCTAAGTCAGCGGCTAGGAGTACGACGGCTCATAAGGAGCCTTTTGAGCTAGATAGCGTGGTCTCTCAGATTACCCAAGAAGAGCTGGATACTGCGAGGGAAACATACGAAATCCCAGATTCCATATGATTTAGGGTCCCCACCCGAGCTGATAAACCGAGCCAACCTCGCCAGGGGGAGACATTAATTTCTCTGATGCACTTAGAGGCCGGGCTGAGGTTGCCTCTGCACCCTTTTGTGCATGTGATCCTTAGCCTTTTGGGTCTTTCCCCAAGCCAGTTGCAACCTAATGGCTGGAGGTGCATAGTGGGATGTTATATCATGTGGCAAAGTGTCAGGAATAAAGAACTGACCTCTAACGAGCTGTTTTCATTGTATTGTCTTAAGTCTCTGGGAGGTTAGGGACTTTATTATTTTTCCTCTCACCCGAGCTAGGATGGCTCAGTGGTAACCAGCTTGCCGTCTTCCACTAGAACCCTAGAAAAGGAAGTGGTTCTTTGTATCTGGGAGTTGGGAGTCTTCACCGAATGAGCCTTATCCTTTGAAGTACAAGGTTCGAGCTGATTTCGCTCTACCAGGTCGGGCTACACTTTGACCTACCTGAGCCTCTAATATTTTGGTCTTTGCCCTTAGTTTCTTTTTTATGTCTCCTGACGTGTATTCCTTTGTATGTGCAGCTTCAGCGACCATCCGGGTGACTCTTTCTGTTGCACAAGACAGGCATATCTGAGCTGCTCGAGCTTGTTCTGTTGAAGAAAGAGACTTCCACAACCTAATAACTATTGACTCTGTACATGATTCAGGTCAGCTCGGTTGAGAGGCAATAATGTTGTCATCTCTTATCTTTCTTGTGTATCCGATTGTCTGACATATTTTTCTGTATTTGCTGGGACAGGCATGGCTCCGAAGGCAGTCTCGAAGACCCACAAGATTCCTGCTTGAGTCCTTAACCACAGGCAGAGCTCTACTGAGCCCCTGAGGAAGAGGGTGGCTACTGAGGCTTAGAGGCAACAACGGTTGCCTCAGTCTTTTGTGTGTGAGTCTGAGTAACCTTTGGGTTCGAGCTCCTCCCCAGTCCGGGTTGAGTCTTTGGCCACCAGGCCTCCACCCACTAATGTTTCGGTCGTTGACTTTCCGTACGCCTCTGACTCGCGGGTCGAGCCAGCTACAAACCGACCTGTAACTCATGCCGGTTTATCTGGCACCCCCATACAATCCACTGAGGCAGGATCTGCCCAACCTTCTGCTGGTGCCGGTCCATCTCGTTCGCCTCAATAACCTCGAACTTCTACGGCTGCTCCTACTCGGGGTGTTGAGCTGCGAGAAGATCAGGTTGACATGCCTTCGATCACGGAGCAGTTTGTGACTTGGATTGATGGTGTTAACGCGTATATGTGCGTTAACAGCGGCATCCCATAGGATTTGAATTCTCTGGCCATGTCAGATCCTGACCAGATGGTTGGGGTTGTAA
The DNA here is from genome assembly GCA_003013855.2 of Liriodendron chinense. Lineage (NCBI taxonomy): Eukaryota > Viridiplantae > Streptophyta > Magnoliopsida > Magnoliales > Magnoliaceae > Liriodendron > Liriodendron chinense. The sequence goes on along the minus strand of PVNU02000637.1, from coordinate 1,409,093 downwards.
TAGAGAGCAGCCTCAGGGTAAGCTATCTCTCACTGCCTTCTTCTCCTCCTTTTTGTACATCTGTGATTATTTTGCTAACCGTTGCCATGTCTCTTTGAAGGACTCTGCCTTGCTGATAATGATTCGTCAGACGTTGGTTGAACGAGTTCACCAGATGCAGAAGGCTCTGGTCGCGATATCTTTATGGAAGACAAAGACTGGAGCTGTGAAGGCTGAGCTAAAAAAGAGCCTATCCGAGCTTAAGGCGGCTCAGTCTGAGCTGAAGACCGCCCAATCCGAGCTAAAGGCCGCATGATCTGAGCTGAAAGTGTCTCAAGCGCAGGCCTAGTCCCTTGAGGACGCATTGAAAGAGTCTTCGGCTAAGGCTCAGTCGGATGTGAACAAGGTAGAGTCTCTTGAAGCTGCCTTGAAGATGGTTGAAGAGGAGAAGACAGATTTGGCCAAGCTCTTGAAGGAGGTCCAACTCAAGTCATTGACCAAGATAAAAGGTTTAACGGCTAAGCTGGAGAAGCTGAATGTAGTTTTTTAAAGAGCTATACAACCATAGCTTTCAGAACTGCAGGCATCTCGTCATCAAGCACTTTCGAGACCTAGATCTTACGCCTATGGACAACAATGAGGACGAGGACGAGGTCAGGTTGGGGATGCCAAAGCCGACCCATCGGAGGTCGTTAAAAATTGAAAAAGTTTTCAACGGAGGTCGTTAAGCCTCCAAGAAGTTTTCAACGGTGAGAATGCAATTCACACTGTTTCTTGTGGTGGGGTCCACCTGAGATTTGGATATGCCTATTTTTGGGGCCATGCCCTAACATGAGGTGGGAAAATGGATGGACAGCGTGGATAAAACACATACATCATGGTGGGGCCCACACAGCTTTGACACCAGCCCCGGGGCTGGTGTTGGGGTCACTAGCCAATCCGCGTCCTGAAGATGAGCCCCACCCTTTATATCGTTCCAGTGACCATGTAACCTCTAAATCTCGCGGAGGTCGGAGATATCGCGCCATCTTCAAAATATCGTGAAAATGTGCTGTCACAAATGATAGTACTAGGCAGGTACCTGTGGGTACCGTTCCGGACGGCGAGAAAGCGAATGGCCATTCCAATCTCATCCGATTCTCTTCTCGTGGAGAGCGTATTAGGTGATACCCCGGGCTCACCTATGACGGTGCGGCCCTCACTGTAGGTTACCGTGGGGCCCACCTTGATTTATGTATTATGTATCCACGCCGTCCATCCGTTTTTCAAGATCATTTTACGGGATTATACAAAAAATGAAGCATATCCAATTATTGGATATCAGGTGAACCATAACATAGGTAACAGTGGTGATTGACCATTAATGTGCCACATAAGTTTTGGATGAAGCTGATATTTGTTTTTTTCCTTCATCCAGGCTTATGTGACCTTATCAACAGATTGGATGGTAAATAAAAACTACGGAAACTTGCAGGTGCGTCCTTAGAAGTTTTTAATGGTAGGATGGTCAATCACCACTGTTTCTTATGGTATGGTCCACCTGATAATTGTCTCTGCTTCATTTTGGGCATAATGCCCTAAGATGATCTGTAAAAACGGATGGACGAAGTGGATACATAATACATAGATTAAGGTGGGCCCCACAGTAACCCCACGGTAAGGGCCGCACTTTCTGGGTGAGCCCGGGGTCTCACCTAATCCGCTCTCATTCTCGTGAGTGCGGTGGCCTCGGAAGCGGATTGCGTGGTGTGCCGCACGCCACCGACCTTGGTGGTGTGTTGACGTCACCAAGTTATATGAGACCACTACGTATGTGTTACATACACCCTATCAATCCATTTTAATAGATAATTTTATTACATGGTCAAAAAAAAAAATGAGGTAGATCCAACGGTCAGGTGGACCACGTCGCAGAAAGCAGCAGCGATAATGACACCCACTGTTGAAACCTTCTCAAGGACCACAGAGGTTTTGGGTCAAGCTTATAATGGTGTTTTCACATAAACCAGGTCTGTGTGACCTTATGAACAGGTTAGATGGCAAATAAACATTATGGTGGTGTCTCCACTGCTTTCTTTCGGTGTGGTTCACTTGAGCCTTGGATGTACCTCATTTTTGGGTCCGTTCCATAAAATGATCACGTAAAATGGATGGACGGTGTGGATATAACACATATATCATAGTGGGGCCACGGAATTGGTGACGTCAACACACCACCGCTTCTCCGTTGTGAAAAACAATACATGCGCTTGCAGAATTTAAATATCAATAGACATGCACATAGACTGTACGCCTGGAAATCTTCTTTTCCAATCCAAACCGTCCAAATTGTGATATTTTTATCCTATTCCAAACTTTGGATAAAAATATCCGTTGGATTGAATTCAACAAAAACGTTTCGTTGATCAGACGTTAATCAATCTGATCTTTCAATTAATGTCTTATCTTTAGTTTTCCCAATTTTTGGACGGTATGGATTTAATCAAGTAAGGGAACCTTTACGAATGTTGAGTGGATGCGGACATCTCCACTCATGCTCTGCCAGGGTATCATCGTACACGTTCCCCTTCAATCCATCCAAAACCGCAAAATCTTTGCGCGCGGGAAAGCAGAAAAATAAAAACTTCAGATTGCAACTTGTAATAAGCAGGCACACGAAATTCGGAAACATGACACATGGAAATATCAAATCAAAACCGTCCAAACAATGGGACAGAAATTGGATGGCTTATAAGAAGAATTTTATAATTCAAAGACACCTTATCTAGTCGATTAGTTCATCTCTAATTGACGGTTCGAATGAAATACAATCGATGAATTCAACAATCATATAAATCACAGATTAAGTTAGAATCACTAATATTGTATTATTTTTATAATCTGAAATGTGTGATTTCATGATGTGAACGGTTTCAATTTGAAGTAATTGTATTCCACGTGTACAAACATAGTCGCCTGAGTATCATCTACCGCGTTCTGCTACAGTATCAAATAACGGCTAAAGATTAAATAAAGAGGAAAAAATTAAAATTAAAAATATTATTTGTGAATTTTCCACTCTATATAATCCTCATATCTCAAACGCTCCCTGTCATCTCTCTCGCTCTCGCTCTCTTGCTCAATCATCTCTCTTGCTCAATCATCTCTCTCTCTTCCAAAACCCCTCTCTAAAACCCACTCCGCATTTTCCCCAAATCGACGTGTTCGGTCGAATTGAAGCCAGCACGGTGAAATGCTTCTCTCCTTCTAGAATACGGAATTTCCTTCTAGAAAAGCTTCAGGTAGCTTCGGAAACCCTAGATCTTTCACAGCTTCTTGAAAATTCGATGTTTCCGTCATATTTTCTGGAAATTTCCGTTAAAAAGCAACGGAAATAGCTTGATCTTGAGTAAAGTCGCCAACCATCTTCATCTGGTTGAAAGAATTCCGAAATTTCACTTGTTCTAACGAATTCGATTCGTCATCGAGCTGTTTTGAGTACATTTTTTCCTGTCATTTTGCTGGATCTGCAAAATTTCAGTTTCAAGAGTCGGTGTATCGTATAGAGATAGTTCAGTGATCATCCTAGGGTTAGGGCTTTAGATTGCAATGTCGTCATCTGTTGTGAATGGTAATTTGAAAGAAAATGGGCACTGTGCCACAAACAGCTCTGCTGAAGTGGATTTGAGTAATGGCAAGGTCAGGCCTTTTAAGATCTTTGTAGGATATGATTCTCGCGAAGATCTTGCCTACGAGGTCTGTCGCTACTCTATCCTGAAGCGGGCGACGATTCCTGTTGAAGTGCATCCGATCATACAGTCGGATCTGAGGAGCAAAGGCCTTTACTGGCGCGAGCGTGGCTCCACTGAAAGTACTGAATTCTCTTTCACCCGGTTCCTGACTCCATTTCTTGCTGATTATGAGGGCTGGGCAATGTTCATCGACTGTGATTTCCTCTACACTGCAGACATTAGGGAATTGATGGAGCTGATTGATGATAAGTACGCGATCATGTGCGTTCAGCACGACTATGCACCGAAAGAGAGCACAAAGATGGATGGCGTCGTGCAGACGGTTTATCCAAGGAAGAACTGGTCTTCAATGGTGTTGTATAACTGCGGGCATCCGAAGAATCGGGTGCTGACGCCGGAGCTGGTGAACTCCCAGACAGGTGCCTTTCTCCATAGGTTCATGTGGCTCGAAGACAATGAAATTGGGTCGATCCCATTTGTGTGGAATTTCCTTGTGGGCCATAACCATGTTGAAGAGAATGACCCAACAACGGTGCCCAAAGCCATACATTATACATCTGGAGGACCATGGTTCGAGGCCTGGAAGGACTGTGATTTTGCAGATCCGTGGATAAAGGAAATGGAGGAGTACAAGAAAGCGACAAAGCTGGTTTGATGAGAAGGGTGGTAAAACAGGGAGCAGACACCAGCCCCCTGCCTAGATGGTTTTCATGATGCAGGAATTGGTGGTATTTTCATTCTCAATCCATTCTTTCTTGTTCTTTCTTTCCCTCATTGGGGTGTCTGTATCTTAGGATTTTAGATACGAAGTATGATTTCGAGTGGCTGTTTTGATCATGATCATAGGTGTTATCTGTTTTTTTTCCTTTTCTATATTTAATGTTTCATGATTTCCCCCCTTTCCTTTACATTATTTCTTTGTAAAGCTTGCTTCTGTCCAGATCTCATTAGTTTGGAAGCTGCTTCTGTTCTGAGTATAGCTCTGCTTGTAAGTGGTGTGTTTTGGGTTTTGTATCAATTTCTTGATATCTATCAATGCTGTTCTTCCTGTTTGTGTTTTAGGCCTGTCTGATGCAATATTTCACATCTTTTTTGTACCTACAGCTACTTTTATAAGCTGAATTTCATGTGTATGATTATGAAAAGATAGTAGGGCCGGATTAATTTTAATTCATATTCGTTTTAAATGTCGGGATTAGACTATCTATTTCAATCTGATAAATGCTGTGAGCTGATACATACAAGTATCTTTTTGGGTAAGGGATCCTAAAAAATTGGGATTTTGGCAGGTGGAGTGCCCGCCATGTCCAATGTGCTTTGTTTTGCTCAATCTGGAAATTTTAATCCAAATGCCAGGTTGGTCAATCCCTGGCCTTTCTTTCTGTCACTCAATCGCTGGGATGAGTTTCGATGTAACAGTGTACGCAAAAGGACTGAACAGAAGTGCTTGAGCTTGATAAAAAGATGGCTTTTCTGGCCAGCTCTAAGCTTACTGGTTTCTGATTCAGCTCTCTCAACCATGGACATTTCTCTTCTCGTAATTTCATATTTGTTTAAGGTTGTGTTTGGTTGCATCAAATACCATGAAATTTCAGTGCAGCTAGTTCGAAATTTCAGTATCTGTATCTGAAATTGCAGGGCATTCTTTTCACCCGTCTCTGTTTTAGTTGTCAGCAACAAGCTTAGTAAATAAATGTACCTTGCTATTACTTTCCATTTGGAATCTGCCATCAACTTCCCTGCACGTGAACAATCTACTACAATCAGATGAATAGGAAACACTTGTATGAAACCTAGACAGTTCATCAAGCAGGACATGGCCCAAAATCAGACTTGTCAATATGCATAAGAAAGCATCGATTGGGCCACATATGATCGAGGAAAATGGTCATTTTGAGAGACGAATGACCATGGTCCATTGGACTCTCCTTTCTTTTGTGAATTCCACCTGACTGCACTTCTTGATAGTGCTGGAAGCAAGTTACCTTGTGTGCCCCTATGTGATGTTTGTGAGAAGTCGACCCAGTCCATAAGTTTTATCAGACCATGTTAGGACATGATGTCAAAAATGAGGTCGATCCGAATCTCAAATGGTCCACTCGATGGACTGCTATTGAAACCTTCATGGGGCCACATAAATTTTGGTTATCAGGCCAGTATTTGTGTTTTCTGCTCATTGCAGTGGGAAATGACCTTATGAGGGGAAATGATTTTTGGTTTATAGGCCCTTTTGTATGGCGCACATGTACAAACCTTACTACGAACCTGATTGAATGTATTGGTATTTATTGGTTACAGAATAACATTTGCTTCTCTTTGTTCCTACAAACAGAAGTGTTTAAAATATTACCAACAGAATGGAACAAATATTCTTCAGAATTAATGTATATTCGAATCATAATATGTAGTAATCACCAATGTGCTTATATTAGTGATGTTATTGTCTTTGTAATCAGTGGAATGTTATTGAAGTTGTTGTTATTATGGTAGTCTTAATTACCCACATCACCATCTGGACTTGGCTTCATTTCATTTATTGGGCTTATATTTCCTCTCGGAAAGCAGGTGAGATACAAAAATGGTAGGAAGGAATGAACAATTGGGCATATCAAAGATTTATTGGGGAAGAAGAAGGGATGTGTATCAAAAGAGCCCTTGTTTGTTTGGATGGCATATAAACATCATGGTAGGCCCTTGGGAAGGTTTCAGCAGTGGGTATTTCCATTCTCACTGTTTCGTGTAGTGTGGCCCACTTGAGTTTTGGATATGCCTCATTCTTTAAATCTTGTCCTAGCATGAGTTGGCAAAACTGACGTGCGAGGTGGATTCATTACGTACATCTTGGTGGGACCCACGTAGCTTCCACCTCTACAAAAGTGATAGATGGCCCTTTGTCACATGCAAGTTCTTGTGGGTTGGCACATTTCCGGAAAACTCAAAAAAGTTTCTTTCTTTTCTGCCTGGCCTTTTCTAGTTCGCTTATGTGCCCCCAGTGAAACTTCAATTTGTCATTGAGGAATTGCACCACATATTATGATATATTTTGCAGCAGGTTAGATTGGTTAATCACGAGGTGTCATGGAATTTAATGGTATTTGATGCAACCAAACGCAACCATAAATAAGATCTACGTATGGTCGAGTTTTACTGGTGTGAACTGCCGAGCCACTTTGACCGTACAGAGAGAGAGAGAGTGTGTGTTTTTCAAGTACAACTGGTTGGACCACAAGTAATGGTCCACCCGTGAATAAGTTCCAACTTTTTATGTACATGCAACATCCAACCATTAGGTAGTTTAGTCCCAACATGAGGATCACCTAGCACTAAAAATCAACCCTGTTTGCTCACCAAGTGAGCCACACTATGGAAAACAATGTCTATCCATTAATAATTAGCACAATACAAGTGTGGTCCACTCAATAGGTGGATGTAGTGAAATTTCTCATGAGGTGATTTTCACGATGGGCTAACTTATTGGATAGGTTAGATGTCGCATGCACATGAAATGTTGAAAGTTATTTGCTGTTTGGGGGCAATTGCTGAGAAGGACAGATGAGCACGGACAGGAGATGCAGCCAAAATCTTCACTGCAGACTCCCCACACTCTTCACATGACATCGCGGGCAGGCTATGATATCCGAAAGCAGGAAAGGCTATGGTATCCGGTGCAGTGAATCTAAGTGGGCCCCACCGTGATGTTTGTGAGAAATCTACGCGGTCCAACTGTTTTGTGAGATGCGACCAAAAATGAAAGGGATCCAAGACTCAAGTGGCCGCACTAAAGCAAAAGGTGGGTAGGGAAATTCCTACCATTGAAACCTCTATGTGGTCCACAGTGATGTTTATATGCCATCCATACCGTTCATAATGTCATTCCTACTGGGATGAACTGAAAAAACAAATATTAACCTGATTCAAAACTTCTGTGGCCAACGAATATTTCAACTGTGGATGTTCAATCCTCAATTTTTCGGCCCACTTGAGTATTGGATCTGGCTCATTTTTGGACGTACGACGTAAAATGAGATCACAAAATGGATGGATTTCTCACAAACATCACGGTGGGCCACACCTAGATTCCCAGTGCAGGAACTTCCTGCGAAAGAAATCTGCGTCCCCAAGCTTGCTCGATGCGAGCCGCTCAGATTATGGTTCGATTGGGGCTAGGGTATGACCGCAACTTGGGTTCTGGGCTGCACCTTGGGCTCAGTTAACCCGTACCCAATTGACCCAACCGAGCCCGGTTCGGGTTGTCAAGATCGACAGGATCTAGAGCCAACCTGGTTTGAAATCGCGTTTGGCTCAGGTTAAGAAAATTTAGGTGGCCTTGGTCGGGTTGCGGGTTGGGTGCTCTTCAGGCTGGATATTTGTTGGCCCGGATTTACAACCCGCCCGAGTTGTAACAAATTTCAGACGAACAGATGATCCTAATTATTCAATCGGTTACCTTTCCATCAATCAGAGGTGATCATCCTGATCAATCTGGTTTTGATCCAAGATCCATATAAACTGGGGCGCACGCTTTCTTCTTCTTCTTATTATATATATACACACACACGCACCCCAAGCTCACTCCCTAACTGGATTTTCACGCGGCGTGCATGCATCTGATAGCTGCAATCTGACAGAGTATGGTTGCTTTTCTCAATAACAGAACAAGGCAGGAAACGGGGCAACCTCACGTAGGCGTCTTGGCGCAAGAGTCGGGCCACTCGACTGATTACTAAGCCACCGCCAATTCTTTCAACCGTTGATTTTGCCGTGATCTGGTCGGTGATCTGAGCTGTCCGACTCCTTAGGCCAGGACGCATACTTGGTAGTCACCCGTCGACGCCTTTTTGGAACCTGTGGAAGACGCATGGCGAGTTAGCGAAAGTCTAGGAACATCCTAGATGGACCAACCATGACACCATCATAAGTGATCCATTTAGAAAGTCAATACAAATAAGATTTTACCTTGGCACAGGGATCATTGAAGCTGGTGGAAAGGATCCAGCCCATCCGTATGGTGGCCTCTTTCCATGAACGGAAAGCCGTTGAAATTAAAAAAAAAAAAAAAAAAAGGGATACCTGATTGCCGGGACCCATTTGATTCGATGTGATTCTCGAACCAAGGGAAATCTACAGACAGCACCTGCCAACGGACGCATGGACCTCTCAGCACATTTAGGCCTGTAAGCGACCTCTTAAAAGTTAAAAAGCGTGATATTTCACCATCTCCTCTGGACAAAGGCACTACCACAACTCCTACTAGGGCTGTACATCGAGCCGAGTCGAGTCGAGTCGAGCTGGGCCAAGCTTGGCTTGACTCGTCTGTGCTCTCCTCGAGTTCAAGCTCACCCTCGAGCTTACCATTAGAGCTTGCCTTGTTTGCTAAAACTTTCGAGGCGAGCTTACATCGAGTCAAGTCGAGCTTGCCCCAACCTCAATTTCTTATATTTTTTACTGCAAAATACAAATTAAAAGTCAACAACATTAAGTTCAAGAAGTCACACATATATTAGGGAAGAATAGTATTTCTCCAGGTGGGACCCCACCATTAAAATGACCTAGCTCTGATCGGTTTTTTCTTTGGCCAAGTCACACATGCATTGAATGCGGACCACTAGTAATATTTTATGAACCATAATTAATACAGTACATGCATAGCTCACCACATGAATGGACTGCCCTAATTATTGCGTGGACCATCTTCATGATGAGGCCCAGTTGATTCATGGATTAGATGCACCACCTCCCTCGTAAAATTGTAATCAATAACTGTATATGATGTTTGGTCTAACCATAGCTCCTGTTTTGTAGATATGTATGGTGTGTGGTTTCACCATAGCACCTATGTTTGTGTAGCGTGTAAAACACACAACCACTGTGTGCTCACCATGTTTTGTACTTGAAATTACTCAATCTATATGTTCTTACCTGAACAAAATAGTAAGATTAAGAAACCCCCCAACATGTTAGGGTTTTATGTCCTAAGCTTGGACCCTAATGTGTGTGGAGGAGGGGGGAGAGAGAACTAAGAAATAAGAAGATTAGGATTTTTTTTTTAACAAATATCTATATGAAACGAGTCGAGCTTGAATCAAGTCGAGTCGAGTGACCCAATGGTCGAACTTGACTCGATTTTTGACTTAAGCTCCTAAATGAAGCTTGGCTTGACTTGTTCTACTGAGTCGAGCCGAGGCGAGCTTTTTCGAGTCGAGTCGATCGAGTTTCTCGAGCTGACTCGGCTCATGACCAGCCCTAACTCCTGCTAAAAGCTGGCATATTTAAAGAGAGCACTGACCTTCTAGGACGAGCACATGCGGTATGCTTAAAGAATACCCACTCCACTACAGCTTGAAAGGTGTATCACAATCACACGAGAAACAAGGCACCCATGTATGACACGGGTGCAGCTCATCAGGCAATCCTCAGTGTAGATGCCGTGTCCTATAAATCTTAAGAGCTCAGATGGTCATGTCGAGCAATAGCTCCACTGGAACTTCGACTGGAGTTGAAATTCTCAAGGCACATTTGGTAACACCACTAGAAGGTACTTCTGGCAGCTCCACTTACAAAATAGAAGCCACTTTTTTTTTTCTTTTTCTTTTTTTTGGGTTAGCAGACATCCACTGTTAGTACACACACACACCCACTGTTTAGTCACACTTCAATGTTAGCCACCCCCCACGTTTCCCAATAGAGGACCTCAGTGTTGAAACCAGGTTATCTTCACTCAGTCTACCAGTGTCCCAAAGGTGTGGGTGTCAAAATAGAAGCTGCTTCTCTGGTAACACCAAATGCACCAGTTTAATGTTCATTTCGCCCATGTGACCGACCAGAAAAACAACATCGGCCTGATTGTTTTTCTGGGACATTGCATTTACAAAGTGAGTCCAAGCCCTCCAATCGAGACAGACCCCAAACGATCCTAAAATATTAGTATATACCTTAATTTGCAAATACATTTCTATAAAAATAAAAAATAAAAATAATAAAAAAGAGAATTTTTTTTACTTGATCAAATTAAGAGAATGTACATGCAGACTTTTCTGGTAATTGTGCACTTTTTCTTTCTTTTTTCACACCCACACCACATGGGCACTCGATCCCATGATCTCGGTGTTGAAACATATCTGTCTACCACTGAACGATGGAACTGAACCCTTTAATTCTGCACTAACTCATGTAAGCAAGAGGCACAGTTTTCATTGAGTTGACCATAGGCTTTTGCTGTTCTTTCACAAAATTAATGATATACGATACTTGTTATAACCAATACATTCCAAAGGGTCAGTCAAAGATCCTACAATTGCACTGCATAAGTATTACACTGATTGAAAGATCTTAGTTATCCAATCAATGGCTCAAAAGTGGATGGTTAATATCAGCCAGTATTCGAGAACTTCAATGCTCTGGCAGTGTCATGGTTCATACAAAAGCACAAAGACATTGTACATCTGGCAACCAAGTGGCCCTAATTAAACCCTTCAACTCGTGAGTCCCACTTTAGATGCATCATAAAATAACATTTACACTAATTTGACCACTTAACTATTCGGTGGGCAGAGATCTATTGGACAGTGAAGAGGTCTAAATTCAGAGACGTTCAACCAATCTGATTTTTGGATGCCGATTTTCTACAGTGGATCCCACAATTTGGAATATTCTACATATGTCGAATGTACAATTTCCGAGTGCCTGCGTTTCAACCATCATAAAGCCAGAGTATCAAGTAACTCCCCAAATTTTTTTCCCGCGCACACACACACACACACACACACACGTGCACAATATATGAAACACTAAAAGAACTGAAAGAAGAAAAGAGGAGAGATCCTCCTTGTATGGAACACCACAAACCAAAGAAGAAGAGGCAGACATAGGCAAGTCTCTTACAAAATGGAGGGTACCTGCGATGCCAATCCCAGCTGCAACTCATTTATCTTTGAGCAGAGCTCTGTCTTTTGCTCCTTATAGCTCCGCAGCAGGAAGTCCTTCCCTTCCATCACTTCCTTCAATTCCCCTACTTCCCTCTTCAACATCTCAATCCTCTCCTCATCTCCTATCCTTCTTCTGTTGGCAGCACTGCACTTTGAATCAATGTCATTCGGACTGTCATGAAACCCGTTCACATGCCCATTTACGGGCTCCGCCTGCCAGTTTCCAGTCGCTACACGCTCTTCAGGGGACCCCATTCCCCCGACGCAGTGATCAGCGATGGCCTTCCTCAACCTCTGGATCTCCCTTTCCGATTCGAACAGTTCATGGTTTGCAGAATCCAGCTGCGACTGCATGTGGGTTGACTGTGCTACCTGCATGCTCAGTGAATTCTGCAGGTCCATGATCTGGGCCTGCATCTCCAAGATCATTTCATCCCGCCTCTTTAGCTGTTGCCTCAGCTTCTGTATCACCTCCCTTTTGCTGTAGATATCAGAGCCAGATTCTGACATGCAAGGAGAGTCCGAACTATTCGAGCGGTGGAACGGCTTTTGAGGGAGCTCAAGGCGATCAGGGGATGATGCCCAGATCACCCCATTTTCCCTACTGGATTCCGGTGCTGAAATTGTCACTAAAGGCAGTGCTAATTCTGCTTCTTTAGACATTGGGCTGGTGGGCAGACGCTTACTCTCCACCATCCCTTCTGAAACCCCTGTTCCAAGACAAGTTCTAAAATTGTCTAGTAATCACTCAAGCACCAGTATTAACTGTACAAGCAAATTGATATATGAACTGTCTCTGGCATTGGTTTTGAAACAAACTAAATGGTTCCTCTTAAGATAACTAGCACAGACCAAAAGAAAATGGGTTCACAGGTATGCCTTGCATCATCCTGAATTACCTACAATTTTGAGGAAAACATAAACAATCTGCACACATGCCCTATATCTCTTCAGTTCCGGGTGGTATTTGTTCCATTCACTTTCCTGCTACATTTGGAATCTACAATTTCTTGTCCTGAAAGGATACAGCAGGTGATGCATCCTGGCCCATCCATTACCATCAGATGCACCTACTTTAATTCTGGGGCTAAATGTAAAACAACCTATACTTGGGATATTTTGGTTGTGTTGGAAGATTTGTCTTGAGGAATCTTTAATAGGATCTTATGTGTCATTAAGTCATTAGTAGTTTTTTATTTTTGAAAATCTTTTAAGATAGAATCTATTTCGTTGTAATTATTTCCCTTTTTTGGATTTTTGAAGTTGCTAATCTTTAGGATGGGAGATCTAAATCAGTAAAATCTAAATTTGACATGTCTTTAGATTTTTATCTTTTTGTACATAGGCCTATATAAGACCTCTAAGGCCATTTGTATGAGAAGAGTTCATGAATATAGAGTGAAATAAAAAAAATAAAAAAAAAGTGAAGAGTTTTTTTTTTTTTGATAAAGTATTCTCTTGCAGAGGAAGAAATACCTAAAAAATCACCCTCTTAGAATTGTGTGGCTTTTGCAAAAAAAAAAAAAAGTCCACTCTCTTCTCTTCTTCTTTCTCATCCATCATCCTACATCAAATTGGTATTAGAGAAAGTTCATCCAGAGGCTCGTACAAGATCAATGACGGGTAACAAGAGGAATGTCTCGAAGGGAATATTAATATATCATACACAAGAAGTCAACATCTTGGAAACAGATGTTAGCGTTTCTGACAATGTTCGCTTCGATTATCCTCTTTGTAGAAGAGATGATTGATTGGAGGATCATGACTACGCTTATGATGTATTACTTGAGATGCCCAAGTTTCACTAAAATTTTGAGAACTTCAAAGAGCAAAAATCCAAGATTTATTGGAAGAAGTATTCTATAGATCTGATGGATAGCATGCTTGGCGAAAGCACCAAAGTCCTAGAAGATACGGGCGAAGAGCCCATTGATGGATTGATAGGTGAATCCACCAATGAACCAACAGATGGATTGGTTGATGGAAGAGATGAAGAGATGGGCAACTCAACAGTTGAAATGGCACATTCTACAAAATTTGTCAAAGTTGAGATTGACACGTTGACCACATCCCAATGCGGATCAGAGAACATAAATCGGAGGACAACACTGCATAATTGCAGTTGACAGATAGAATCTGGAGAGCACAAAGGCAAGAAGAGATAGCTTGATCAACGGTGCCATCTGATGCACGTGATGCCATTCCGATTCAACTGCTGCTGAACCCAAGACACTTTACGAAGTCGGATGGATCCAATGAATTGCTACCAACTATCAACTTGAGGACAAAAGTGAATTGATGCACCTGGGCTATCCATCACCATCAGATGGACCTGTGTGGTGCTAAATATAAAACAACTCATACTCAGGATATTTTGCTTACTCTAGGAGAATTCTATCATGAGGAATCTTTAATAGGATCTTACGTGTCATCAAGTCATTAATATATATATATATATATATATATATATATATATATATATATATATATATATATATATATATATATATATATATATATATATATATATTGAAAGATCATTAATAGTTTTCTACTTAGCAAAATCTTTTAAACTGTAGAATCTTTTTAGTTGTTGTTATTTCCCATTTTGGATTTTGAAGTGAGATGTCATCTTTAGGATATGATCAAGTCTAGATTTGAAAATTTTATCTTTTCTATGTAGGCCCATATAAAGAGCTTTCAGACCATTTGTATGAGAAGAGTAGATGACTATAGATTGGAATAAAACTGAAGAGTTTTTTGGAGAAAATATCCTCCGGGGGGGGGGGGGGGGGGGGGTTGTGTGTGTGTTGGCCATTCAAAGGAACAATAAGCATCAAAACTGGCATTGAGTACAATAACACTTGCTCTTTCATGATGAACTCTAAAACGCTTTGGCTCAACAAATTTGTATTTTGCTTATATATATGAAAAAAGAAATGATCTTTAAAAGTTAGAAAGAAATAATTTAAAACATTGTCCAAACTATTCTGAAATGGGAAAAGTAATGCAGCCTGACAGCAAAGGTGAGTGCAGTAGCTGAGCCAAACTAGGAAGTACTGATATTCTGCTCCAACACCGCTCATTGCATAAGAGAGATTTCTGTGTCTTCTTTTTCTCTTTTTTGATAAATGAAAATAAAATGATATGCCATCATTCATATATGGTCTAAGAGCTGCTTGATCTAGGTTTGTCCAAAAGCTTGGGACAGTTAGCCTCAGATTTGAAACTTTAAATGACTATGTAGTCATAATGTTGAACAAATAAGCACACTTTACCTGAGATGCAATGGTAACAGCCATCTTCGTTCTCTGTAAAACAGTATATGTTTGAATGTAGTGGACAGGCTCCTGACCTCCTTTTGACAGTAGATTTTCCCTTTCCTGAATTAGCAAAAGCTTTGAAAGTCTGAAAGGGGGCAAAATGTTCACAACATCAAAGCTGACAAACAAATAATGCATGATTGAACCTTTCAAGGAACAAGCATTGTCCGGTCTCTTTGTCTCTAGAACCTGCTTCAGTTTGTATCCAAGCCGAAGTGATAATGTACTCAACAAGGCACCACCTGCAATAAGGACCCAGTTTGGCCCTTGTCCTTGACTATTCGTCGGTTTTTGAGCTCTTGGTATGGTCCTATCTTGTTTTGATTTCATTTTATGTGTGCCAGATGTTGGAGAAAAATGATTTGGTGCAACCAAATATAGCCTACATCAACAAGTCCAATGCTGGAAAAAGTCAACTATTAAGTTTAAAAGAAAAGATGGAGACATTCAGCAGTAAGGTTTAAACTAAAGTCAAATGCATCTGATGTCCTATTCTGTTCCTATAATAGCTAAAAGGTCAATTACAACAGAAAAAAGATAACCAGCTTTAGGAGGCTTTCATGATGAAGAGATTTCTAGGACATAAGAACATGGTGTAGGTATAGAAGGTCTAAAAAGGCAAAAGGGGTCCACAAGAGTCTAGGTGTAAACCTCAAAATTTTAAATATTTATTGAAGTTGGAAAACAAAAACTGATTTTTTTTAAAACAAATTGAAAACAAATATTCAACAAAGAACTGTATGATGAACTTGGCATGTAAAGGTGCCTATGACATATGAACTATGAAGTAGTACCAAGTACACAAGTGCTACATAACCTAAACCAACTGTTAATCCCAATAAATAGTCAACATTTGAACTAAACAGGGAAACAACTTATGCCTACTTAACAAATGAAACAAAGCAAGTTATTAAGTGCTCGTTTAGGTGTTCCTGCTTTCTCCAGCAGGATGTGATGCAATCAGCTCCCATAGGGATACATCCATGCATCTCTTTCGCAGAATGCTACAATACTGCCACAGTCTGTGCCACAGTAATCTCAGCAATCAGCATGGTATTTTAGGACTCATAATGCAGTTTAAAGTTTCTAAAACTAGTTCTTTTCCCTAGTTTTCCAGCACCTGAGTGTTATTAGGATAGCTGTTAGTGATGTGTCGTGACTTGTGAGTCCTGACCAATTAGCAATAGTTTGGAGTTCATGAAGGATTGCTATGTAGTAGGCCTATAAATAAAAATGTATGTCATAAAGTAGCGACAATTTTATAATGTTTGAATATAGAATGCTTTCTTTTGTTAATTACCTGCAATGGGAATTCATCTCTAGTAGTGCGATGCCCCCCCTTGAAAACCCGTGTTGTAACACCATTAGGCCCCGAGTGGAGCGATTCCACATAGTTATCACCTTTCCTATTATGTTCTTGGCTTGTAGGAGGAATCTAAACGATGAAGAGGCCGAGGAATTTGGTAGGTTGTTGGCCCGTCTTGAGCAGATTAGGCCGGCTTTTGCGGAGGAGGATTCAATGGCATGGGTGAGAGAGAAATTGGGTATATCCTCGGTTCGATCCTTTTATGGGATGTTACAGGGAGACGTCACTAGTAGCGTGCAATGTCCGACGGAGTTTGTTTGGAGCTACGGCACACCTTCGAAGGTGGCTGCATTTGCATGGCTTGTAGGCGACAGCAAAGTACTCACAGTTGACAGCCTACGAAAGAGGAAGATGATTATTACGAATGTTTGCGTGATGTGCTATCAAGATGGGGAATCTGTGGACCACTTCTTCATTCATTGTGGCTTCACTAGACAATTGTGGCACAAGTTCTTCATTCTCTTTGGTGTTTCTTGGGTCTCGCCAAATTCCATCTCTCAGTTTTTCTTTCAGTGGCACGATGGCATGCAATCTAAAGTGGGTCGGAATGTTTGGCATCTTGCTATCCTGGCCGAGCTTTAGTTCCTTCGGCAGGAGAGAAATAATAGATGTTTTTGGAATCGGGCGAGACGGGTTGACGAGGTTTTCCTTTTAGCGAAAGGGCATGTAAAAGAATGGGCAATGACTTAAATGGGTGTAGACTCCTTCCCAGAAAATTGGGCTAAGTTGTAGTTTTTCTTGGGGTCTTGTACAGAGTTGTTCTCATGTATACTCTAGCTTCGGCCTTCTTTAATATATTCTCTTCGTTTCAAAAAATTTTAAAAAACAATTTGGTATGTAATGCAGGGTCATTTTCACACCGGGCTCGAGTGGGGTAGCTTGTGTGAAGCAGGGACACACTCAGGGTGGGCGGCCCGTTTGAGGCGGGTGGCTAGTGTGATGCAAACCCATGTGAAATGGGGCCTATGAAGGAGGGTTCGGCTGAGGGCTTGGCTTGTGTGAAGCAAGAGGTTGGGCTATGAGATAAAGGGATTGATTTATCATGCTCTATCATTTCGAGCTTTTAGAGCAAGTGGTTAGTCGTCCTACATCAAATTGGTATCAGAGTGGGAGGTCTCGTATTTTAGACTCCTCACCGGTGGTGATTAATGCAGGGATATTTTCACACCGGGCTCGAGTGGGGTAATTTGTGTGAAAGGGGGACACACTCGGGGTGGGCGGCCCGTGTGAGGCGGGCCCCACCAGTGTGAAGCGGGTGGCTAGTGTGATGTGAACCCATGTGAAGTGGGGCCCACAAAGGAGGGTTCAGCCAAGGGCCTGGCCTATGTGAAGCAGGAGCTTGGGCTATGAGATAAAGGGATTGATTCACCACACTCTATCAGTTCGAGCTTTTAGAGCAAGTGGTTAGTTGTCCTGCATCAGTATGTAAATTTCAAATTCTTGCAATAGTTTTATTTCAATTGTTGTTGAATCAAGATGGGAAGCGCACTCTCCATATTAGTATCAATTCCCATGGTGAGCTCCATTTCCAAGACTTCCAATGAGATTAATGCATCATCCGTATTAAGCCTCAACTCACACCTCAAGAAATTTTACATAACATCAAGCGATGTGATACTCCTTTTACCTCAAGACTTCCGCCTTCAAAAATCTAGTCCACAGTGTCTGAGACTCTGGAAAGGGAACTAGAATACTTAACTATAGGCATGGGCCATAAGATATAAACTACTAGAGTATTATCAAGTGTTATCAAAACCTTTTAACAATTAAAAGAAAAGTTTAATGGTCGAAAACATTTATAAAACCATCCAAAACCTTTTGAGCGTGGGCCCAATGGAAAAACCACTTGATGAATAGCTAATCCCCAATATTTAAGCCATAAGGTAGTTCCTAGGAAACCAATTGATCTCTTATTTAACCATGTGAGCCTCAACATAAACTCAATGTACGCATTTAACTACACCCACTTTTGTTAGCCATATAACAACCTTGTAAAGCAAGCCAAAGTACATGTAATCAAGACCTTAAACTGCTCACACGTCCTTAAGTCTAAGGATAACCAAATCTAATACATCTACAAATCAATCCTAGTCCAGACATGATGGGCCACCCAGAATAGAGACAAATTAATCCACTAATGCAAGTGCCCAACAAGTCTAACACCAAGAGACTATTTAAGGCAAAGATGTTGACTTGTCACGCTCAATGGTGGAAACCTTCGATCTTGACCTGTCATCAATCCGCTCAAATAGTATGCCTACATGCTAATAATCATAAGTTTGTCCCACAATCTGCTAGGTGGTCATGGAACAATTGGGTACTAAGATCTATGCCTGCAACTCTCTTCTTTAGTAACCATTGTGTCCAATCTCAAGTTCCCAAGGACAACTAGAGGAATCCCTCTCTTTAACCCATGATAACGTGTTTAAGGTACTCCCATGTATATTAATTATGGTATCATGGCATGTCCATATAGCACCCATGATCATCATGATCTGTGGGCAAGATCATTTGTATCACTAGAGACTATTTATGGGCAAGATCATTTGTATCACTAGAGACTATTTATGTCATCCATGGATAAGATTCACATTGATGTTTCCAGGGCGTAACTCTAACAACTACTATGGTGGGTAAAGAATTTATGTTTAATTGCCCAACTTAGTTTTTTTATTCTTTTTCGTGGATCAATAACCCAATTTTTCTTTTTTAAAGATTTTGGATCAGTAACCCAATTACAAGGCCATGTTATCAAAACCCACCTCAGTTGTTAATTAGAAGGCCTTGTAATATTATAGAAACGGTTATTGGGATAAGCCACCACGAATTAACCTAGTTTTGTCAATAATCTATGGCCCTTTGTGATCATATATTAACCTAGTGTTGTCAATAATCTATGGCCTTGTATGATGACTTTTAAAATATCTTCGTTTATGTAGAAATGACCATCATGCTCACAACAGTTTCATGTTTCTTAATCCCCATTTTTCTCATTTCAACTTTCTTTTCCATTAAGATTGCCTCCAATATTGTTCCATGGTCAACAGCATTGCCCCTTGTATTTTTTGTATTCACTTGCAAAAATAAGAGAGGTGGAGGATGGGGGTAAGAAAAGGTGAGGAAAATGTCTTCAGATTTGTAAAAAATGAGAGAGGAGAGATAGAAGGTGAGAAAGATGTCTTCAAACTTGCAAAAATGATTAAAGGGAATGATCGGGACTTAGATCATGTTAGATGCATTAAGAACAATGACTAGAGGTATTAAGGGAATGATCGGGACTTAGATCATGTTAGATGCATTAAGAACAATGACTAGAGGTATTGGTTAAGGATGAGGAGATCAATGAGAGGTGGAGAAGTCATTTTCAGAACTTGTTAAGTGGTGACAACTCCAAGAGCTTAGCGATGAAAGGAATCATAAACTTGAATGAGGTAGGAAACTATAGATACTATGGTAGGATATCTAAATTCTAAAGTGAAAGAAGCTTTAAAAAAGAATCTTCACCACAAAAAAAAAGGCTTTGAGAAGGATGAAGACAGGAAAGTCCCTAGGACGAGATGCTATAGCTGTAGGGGTTCAAAAGCACATGGGAGATATTAGTTTATTTTGGTTGACAAAAAGTTGCTGAACAAGATTGTAAGATTGAAGAAAATGTCAAGCAAATGGAGGAAAAGTATTGTGGCACCTATTTATAAGAATAAGAGAGACATAGAATTGCACTAAATGTCATGGGATCAAAGTCGAACTTATGAGTCATGCTATAAAACTTCAGAAGATAGTGATTGAGCAAAGATTAAGGCATGAGATGAGATGAATGTATCAAACAAATAGTTTGGATTCATGCTAGGAAGGTCAACCATTGAGGCCATTTTCCTACTTGGACAATATATGGAGAAATATATGGAGAGGAGAAAGGATCTCCACGTGGTTTTTATTGACTTAGAGAAAGCGTATGTAGGGTCATTAAATACTTAATTGGTGTGGGTGTTGGAAGGGGAGGAGTCTCGAGAGGAATTATTGACATGATTGGGGGCATGTGAGGGAGTGGTAACAAATGTGAGAACCACTAGCAATGAGACAAATGAGTTTCCAATTACTGTAGGCTTACACTAGGGGTCGGCATTAAGCATGTATCTTTCTGCATTGGTTATGGAAGGGTTAACAGAGCATTTACAAGAAGAGGTCACTAATGTACATTGTTTGTAGACAACAAAGTACTGACGAGACGGAGAGGGTAAATAAAAAGCTTGAACTATGAAGGAACACTTTATAATCGAAAAGCTTTAAAGAAGGGTTAACAGAGCATTTACAAGAAGAGGTCACTAATGTACATTGTTTGTAGACAACAAAGTACTGACGAGACGGAGAGGGTAAATAAAACGCTTGAACTATGAAGGAGCACTTTATAATCGAAAAGCTTTAAAACCAGTACGACGAAAACAAAGTACATGTAATCCAATTTTAGTAACAATAAAGTTGACATGAGGAAACAATTAAGATTGTTGATAAAGAAGTATTGAAAAATGACTATTTTCAGTATCTTAGGTCGACAAGAGTAGGGAGATTGAGAAGGATGTTGCTCATAGTACTAGATTTGGGTGGATAAAGTGCAGATGTGCCACTGGAGTCCTATGTGATCATTGCATGCTAGTCAATCTGAAGGGAAGATTTTATAGGGCAGCTATAAGACCAAGCATCCTTGGTGGGGTAGAATGTTGAGCAATCAAAGGAAAAAGATGTTCATAGGATAGTGTAGATGAACTAAGGATGTTGAGGTGGACGGCTGGCAAGATGAGGAACAATAGAGCTGGAAATGAATGCATATGAGGGGTCATAGGAGTATAACCAATGGTAATTAGATGGGGAAAGTAGAGTTAGATGGTTTGGCCATGTGCGATGGAGATCAAGAACTGCAGCGGATGGTAAGTGAGTTGGTTTAAGGTGAAGACCCACAAAGGCATGGGAAGAGGTAGTAACAAAAGATTTCCTGACTATAGTTTAACTGAAGACATGGTCCTTGATAGAGTGGCATGGTGGAACATGATTCGTATAATTGGCCCTAATTAGTTGGCATAAGGCTTAGATTATGATGATGATGATTTTTAATTGAAAGATAATAATTTTATTAAACCCGCACAAAGGTGTAAGCAACAGAACACAGAAGAATAGACCAAAACCCCCACCAGGGATCAAGTATCACAATGCCTTTCAAAAAAAAAATGATCAAGGATCCCAATCTTGATAAGTGCAAACACATTTCTTATAATGATTAAGGATGAGGAGCCACTATTCCTAGAGCAACTGCCGTTCCTCTCCAACCAGATTGACCAAAGAGTCGCAAGCAAAACAAGTCTCTATTTACTTCTATCTTTGACACCAGAAACACCTTCATGACAGGAAAGAAATAGCTCGACCTCTGTCTCAGGCATGACCGATGGAATATTGAAAAAAAGACAAAACTCCATCCCAAACACCCTTCACAAACTAGCAGTGAATAAAAAGGTTGCCCACAGTTTCCTCTTCCTGCAAGCAAAGACTGCAGGTGTTAAGAATCATCATTTCCCTTTACCTAAATTGTCAACAGTGAGGATCATGAACCTCCCGAGAAGCCACACAAGCGCAACAACCTTCAGCAGGGCTCTATATACCCCCTTTACGTAAATTGTCAGCAGTGATGATGTTGATGATTCACTCGTTCAGAGGGAATCTACAAGGTGTGCATGCGAATAAAGACTGGTTGTCTGAAGCATAAACCAATCGACTTTAATAGTTTTAAAAGGTGAAGAACTTTTGAAGACCTTGAAAAGTAGAAAATTGAAGGTTTTAGATGTTCTTCTTGAGCCTTATCATAGTGACTCAGAACAGAAAAACTTGGCACACATCTAACCCTCTCCCATCCCCACTCTTGGTTTTTGCAGGTGGAACAATAGGAAGGACCATTTCGCCTATATCGCTCCAACCACCCCAAATAGCACCTTTTGGAAAATGAGGACTGGATGGCCCCTATGGGGAGACAAATCACATTCTCAGGGTACATCCAAACAGGACCTAAACATTTTGATGTACCACATTCACCTCTTGCCTCTAGTGGTACACGACCTAAGTGTATGACACTGACACCTTGCACTTCCAAACGTCTCCAAAATCATCACCACCACTCTCTGGTGTTTGTGATTGACATAACCATCCAGTTTGATGCATATAAAAAAACTACAGCCAAATGACCGACAAATCAATTTAGCAAGCATTTAAATCAATATCCAATAGTATCAAGATAAAACCTGCAAACTCAATCGAAGAAGAAACGACTAGCTCTCCCATCCTGCCCCGAACCACTACAAGTTGTTGCTAGTTGAATGTACATGCCATTGTACTGTTAGAGAATGCAGACTGTCAATCTGGTGGGCCTGTATATGGATGGCCCAACGTAGATAAAGACACATGAAACATCATCTTTCAATGACAGAAAATACACTGCCCTACACGCCTGATTTATAACCTTCGACTAGGAAAGCAAAAATAAAATAGGTCCACGGTCAATATTCAAAAGAGAGGATTCTATCAACTGGAAAGCCAAAATTCTTCAATCAGCGCAGTTTTTGTCCACAAAAGGACCCACCAGATGGATTATCAGGATTCACCGGCCATACAACCATGTAGCTGGTAAAGAAGCACTGAACCCAAACTGGTTCATTGAGAAATGAACCTGAAAGCCTCTCATCATGGAATTAGCAATCCGCTTCACCCCTAACTACGGCTGCTAATTAGCCGGGCCCAGGCAACGCAAAGAAAGATAGAACATCTTCATTCTCAAAACCCTAGTTCGGGTGACTCGGACTGCCGAAAGAACATTTAACATTCCCCAACAGATCCTACCAATCCCTCATCAACATTTCATAAAATCATCTACAACATAGAAAAAATCAAGAACCGCAGATCAACCACTAGAAAGAGGCAGGAATCACTCAAATAACAAAAAACAACCGAGAAAAGGAAAATAAAGGAAAAATCAAAGGAAAATCGCCACCGAAATGAGAAGATTTTGAAAAGGGAGGAAACCGAACTCATTCAAACCGATTTCCGGGCTAGGGTTTTGATTTCTTCAGACGAAGCAGAGAGAAGCAGCCTCTGACTCTCTTTCCAGAGAAATGTAATAAATCCAAAGAAAAGTCCTTTTTCTATTTTCAGTTGGCTTGTGCGGTTATGGTGTGTGGAGGGAGGGAGGGAGCAACAAAACCCTCGCTTTTGCTAGCGAGGATTTCGAAAGCGGTTGCCACGTAATCTGACACGTGTATACCCCCTATATGCCGGGGCGCGAATTAGGTGTTACCCCGGGAACAGCTTAGTGGGTGTTACCCCTAACGTATGGCCCACATGGATGATATTTTGTATATCCATGCCGTTCATTCCGTTTCTACAGTCCACTTTAGGATGAGGTTCCAAAAATGATAGAGATCCAAATCTCAAGTGGACCATAACACTAGAAATAGTGTGATTGAGTGCCCCACCATTAAAAATTCCAAAGAGCCCATCATAAGGTTTTTGTAATGTTTATTTGCAATCCAAGCTCTTGATAATGTCAATAAAGTCTTGATGAAGGGAAAATATAAAGATAAGATTGATCCAAAACTTTTGTGGCCCACAAAACGTTTTTAATGGTTATACATTACTGTTTCTAGTGGTATGGTCCACCTAAGATTTGGATCTTCTTAGGATTTTGGAACGGGGCCTACAATGATACGAAGAAAGAGATAGATGACGTTGATATATAAAAACTACATTAAGATAGGCCCCCACATAGTTAGGGTAACACCCACTAAGTTGTTCCGGGGTAACACCTAATTCGCGCCAGCCCTATATGCCGAGGCGCAAATTAGGTGTTACCCGGAACAGCTTAATGGGTGTTACCCCTACCGTATGGCCTACATGGATAATATTTTGTACATCCACTCCGTCCATCCGTTTCTACATCCAATTTTAAGATGATTCTCCAGAAATTATTCACATGAAAATCTCAAGTGAACCATACCACTAGAAACAGTGTGATTAAGTGCCACACCATTAAAAATTCCAAAGAGCCCATCATAAGGTATTCATAATTTTTATTAACAATCCAAGCTCTTTATAATGTCAATAAGGTCATGGTGAAGGGAAAATAAAAATATCAAGATGATTTAAAACTTTTTTGGCCCACAAAACGTTTTTAATGATTATTTATCACTGTTTCTTGTGGTATGGTTCACATGAATTTGGATATTCTAAAGGTTTTGGATCAGATCATAAAATGACATGAGAAAACAGATAGATGGCATAGATATATAAAAAATACATCAAGATGCCCCCACACGGTTATGTAACACCCACTAAGCTGCTCCGGGGTAACACCTAATTCGCGCCCTGCTATGCCGACCCGGTTTATCTGGTGACCCAGAACCAGCCAGCTATATGATGTCAAAGCTCTGTGGACCCCATCAAGATGGATCTGTTTTATCCACACCGTCCATCCATTTTTCAGCTCATTTTAGGGTGGGAATCCAAAAAATGAAGCAGATCCAAATCTCAAGTGGACCATACCACAGGAAAACAGTGTTGACTGAATGTCCACCGTTAAAAACTTCCTATGGCCAACTGCAATGTTTATTTTTAATCCAACCTGTTGATAAGGTCACAGAAAAGTGGATGAATGAAAAAAAACAAATATCAGCTTGATACGAAACTTCTGTGGCCTCATAAAGTTTTCAACTATAAGCATCCAATCCCCACTGTTTCCTGGGGAGTGATCCACATGAGACTTAGATCTGCCTCATTGTTCGGATCACGCCCTAAAATGAGCTGGAAAAATGGATGGACGGCGTGGATAAAACAGATACATTATGTTGGGCCCACAGAGCTTTGACACCAGATCGCTGTCTGATGTTGGGGTCACTAGCCAAACCGCGTCCCGCCCTGTATGCATTAATGCTACTTAGCCGTTGCGCGGTTGCTCCTGACAGCACTTTTATTGGCACGGAGCTGATCAACCATTCGGGTCCGGCACGAGGCTGGCAGACCAGTTTGGATTTTCGGGTCTACCGTTGGTACTGGCCGAGTCAAGGTCATCAATCCGTCTAACCCTTGCCAGGCCCGTACCGTGATTCTGGTCACGTACATCATACCTGTATTGCTCGTGCAAAAATATTAAACGCTTGAATTAATCAGCGGGGAAACTTCAGGAAAAAAGGATGGGTAGATGGTTACGTTTTATGATCCATGGACCATCCACGGTAGGACCACATGGTGGATGCGTTCGGTCCACCGTCTATCCTGCTGCCTGTAAAGCAGAAGCGAAGAAACGGAAAGGGAACTGACATTTTTCCCCACTAGCATACGGCATCTTATGTTTTGGGGACGGTGGACTGGCCTGATTTTCATATCAGCTGATCTTCATGGTGTTTGGCCCAGCTTTTTAAGTTATGCACGTGCGACATGTTCGTGAGAATACATACGGTTCATCATGACTTATATGATACGTTCTCTGTATCTGATCATTTCTCAATTATCAATTTGTAGGTGACGTGCAAATGGTGTCCTAGTAAGGGCTTGATAATTAATCAACGGTTCTCCTCCACGGACCTGGATTTCCTGTAACCCTAAGCTATGTGGAGCCCACCTTGATGTCTTTAATATATCCATTCCATCCATCCGTTTCTCCGTCTCATTTTAGGACATAAGCCCCAAAAAATTAAAAAAGGCAAATTCAAAACTCAAGTGGCCCACAACCCTTGGAAGAGTGAGGTGGAAACAACTACCATTTAAAACCTTCCTAGAGCCCACCATGATGTTTATATGCCATCCAATTGGTTAACTAGCTAGGTGTTTTCCACTAGAATGAAAGGAAAACTCCCGAGGCCCCAAGAAGGTTTCAATGCTGGGCATTCAATCCCCATTATTTGTTGTATTGATCCACTTTGAGTTTTCTATTACCTTAATTTTGGGCCCATGTCTTAAATAAGCTAGTGATACGGAAGGACAAAGTAGATACAATACACGTCAAGATGGGCCTCACATTTTTTAATGTTACAAGGGATTCTAGCCACCTCAACACCCTTTCTCGCTGCTTGAAAATGAATTCGCTCCACTTGAGCAATGTTCTAAGAGCAACAAGCTTCCAGAGTCTCATTATACACAAGGTTGAGTCACTTGCAGTTTTTACCTGTGCTCAACATCATGGATTAGAGCTGATGGCATATTTTCTCGAAACCATATTCACAGACTTTCAAAAAGAGCTTAAACCCTAAGGCAAAACGCCTTCTTATAAACATGAAAAGCTGCTTAGACAAATCCTATGTTGCATTAAACCAACAATACAAAAGCAAGTCAAATTTTAAAATTTTGGAGGGAAAAAAAATTCAAAACCTTATTACTTTGAAACGCAAATACAACACTCCATGCATGGGGCCTAAGTCCCAACATCACAATGTTTGGACAATCCCAACCCTTTAAGAGGCAGAAATCAGAAAATGTTCACATTCAGTGAGAAAGTATCCAAATCATTAGATGGCAAGTTTATTAATGTCCCATCAGAGGTGGAGCCGGCAGAATACCGGTTATGATCACCATAAATGTGCCACAATAAGGACGGAAACCATGCACAGGAATATTTAACTTTGCTTAGAAATGAAAAAGAGGCGTTTAAATGCTTTAATTGCTCTCTCTCTCTCTCTCTCTCAAGCCAGGAGATTGCAGTGGATTGAAAGCAGGTAAGGTCATGCTTTCTCAGCTTTTCTTTTCTTCTCTTTTCATTTCTCCAGTGGGAAATGATTGCGTGCGCTCAGTGCACACCAGGAGCCGGTGAGCTCATTTCCCCACCATCCACGATGATGGCAGGGAAAATCTTCACACACACATCAAATTCGGAGTTTGAGAATTCAAATCTTGAAATGCTACTAGTTTCCCACCAATACCCCTTACCTTTAACATAGTTGTGTTTTGCATAAAATATAAGTGCATCACACCGATCCCGACTGGTCCAGCCCACTCTTTATAGGCCACTTCGTGAAAATCGCACCCATTGATTTATCCTAACCATCCGATAAAAAACACGGATACCAGACGCCAGGATCACTCATAAGATATTAGATCCAACTTCAATGCGGATTGTAAGAGTCACTTTTGGCAAGTGAGCTGCATGTGGGTACGAGAGTGCATGTGGACCAGCAAACCTCCCGATTTACCATCTGTCGTGGTACCAGCCTGACCTTAGATAAGAGGCTTGCCATCCCGACTGAATAATTCCAATAAGACACGTCAGGACCCTAGATACTGGATCATGGTCCTTTTCAATTACCGAACTGTTTATATGATGGGTCGTGTTGGATGGAGGATAACTCTCTCTCTCTCTCTCTCTCTCTCTCTATATATATATATATATATATATATCAAGTGATTATTCCAAAGTTAAGGAAACCGGCCGCATTAAAGAAGAAAGGGCCAAATGATCAAAGCTAAGGCCTTGTTTTGGATGACATTCTAAAAAATCTTTTATAAAAACTTGATTATGTTCTGAGAACGTAGTTCTGAAAATGTTATTTGGATGAAAATATCTATTTTTTTATTTTTCTTCTAATGTAATTTGGATGTCTAATTTCTAAAAATTATAGAAGGGAGTATCATTCAAAAATTACATTGAGCATGTGATATGCTTGTCTGATCTTACCCTTGGAACTTGAACCATTCAATATTTTACCTTTAATCATTCATTTGATAACCAAGGATTGGTTAATTAGTGTCGATTTTCCATATAAGCTTCATCCAAAATTATACTCACAATTCTGATGGTCTGGATAGCTTTACATGAGTGGCACATATGAGGACAATGAGTCACCAACAAAACCATTTATGCAGTGGGCCTCACAGCAGATGGTGGAGACTAAAAAAAACAGCATGAAACATTAAAGGGCGATTTGATAAATCTTATTTTCAGCACTTTTCACTGAAAATATGATATTTTCAGTAATTTCACTGATAAGGATCAATGGTAAATCTAACTTACCAAGTGTTTAGATTAACTTTCACTGAAGACGTGGGTATTTTTTTTTCAGCTCCCTTTCATTCACTTAATGCTGAAGGTTGAATGTTGAAGTGGTGGAAAGCTTAGATCTCACTATGGTCACATTCACCTTGATACCATAGAACTATCCCCTAGGAAGGATGTGAAAAAGTCTACGTCTACTATCCCAAGCTAATCCCAGTACAAGGTTACTAGGTTTAAGTTACCCTACACCAACCTAAACCACACACAAGGTTTGGTAAATATCCCGTGCGTAGCACCACCTACCTCTAGGGAGGTTAATCTTTGAAAGCGAAACTTATACCCGGCAAAGGAAGTGGTAAGCTAGTATACTTACTCGTGAAACGAACCTTGTACCTGTTAGAAGAAACTGCCAAAAACGTACATTAACTACCCCAAAAGGTTAGAACTTCTAACTTGGCCGTCCCCGATACTCCCCAGTGGGATTACGTACCCAAAGTAGGTGTGATAGGTAAGTAAAACGGTTAGTAAAATCCCATGTTCATCCCGAGAGTTACCCAGGCTAGATCTAGTCTAGGTCAACCTAGGCTGAGGTTCAGGCATACAGATATCTGCCTAAGCCTAGGTTGAACCTAGGTTTTCCACTATAGGTATAGGTAGGTAAATATTTAATAATCTAGGTAAAGGCTAGGCATCCATAAATGACGGTCGAGCGCGTTCCACTATATAAATGATTTATTTAGTGTTAAATTCATATATAATTAAGTGTTATTTTTGGACGCGGAATTTGTAAAACCACCAACTAGCAGAATGGCAGGGGCTTGAGGGGCCACCCTAAGTATGGGTTTATCACACTAGCCATTAATTTTGCCAATCATTTTAGGGTATAGGCCAAAAATGAGGCAGTTCCAAGGCTCAAGTGGACACCACCACAGGAAGCAGTGGTGATAATGACAACCACCTTTGAAACCTTCCTAGGGCTCACCGTTAATTGCCATGCAACATGTTCACAAGGCCACATAAGACATGGATGAAGGGAAAACTCAAATATCACCTTGATCCAAAACATCTGTGGCTGTCAAATAATTAGATGCTTAATCCCCACCGCGTGGTCCAACTTGGGCCTTGGAACTGCCTTATTTTTTGGGCTTGTGCCCTAAAATGATATGGCAAAAATGGATGGATGGTGTGGATAGAATCCATACATCGTGGTGGCCTCTCAGAGCCCTTGTTCCTAGTTAGGGGGTAGTACCCAATCCCCGTCCAGCTTGTGGCAATTCTCAAAAGAAAAGAAAAAAAAAACACTTACTGCTTGCAAATTTTTGCATGAGATGCACAACTGCCCACCACTAACATGAAAAAGCCCATTGATTGGGCAATCCTGACCATCGATCACAGCCCACAAGACCATGAACATCTTTTTCTTGGAGAGCAATGTGGTATCTCAGTGAATGCATTAAAACTGGCACATCGCAATCAATACAAAAAGAATAAAGAGTGCCGTATGGATGCCAAATCCGGCAGTAGCAATTCCAGATGCTATGCCGAAAACACACCACATGCAAATGTGGCATGTGTGCAAGATGGGGGACATTTATAGGTGTCCCTACCGTGATAGAGTGGAATGCCGGAACATGATCTGTATAGCTGACCAATTAGTTGGAATAAGGCTTATATGATGACGACGACAATGATAGGTGTGTCCCCACTGTGAATGTTTCTTTACAAGAATACAGCAAACATTAAGGAAATAAAAAAATTGATGCCAGTCTACAATGAACGTGCATGTGTAGCTCCCATGTGAAAGCCACCCGATGAACATCCTGAATGCAGCATGCAATCGCCACGTTGGAAAATGTGGTGTATTTGAGTTTGGCACTTGAAGGTGAGGCATCCAGAGATAGCCTTCCACTTCCCCATCAATCTCTCCCTTCCTCTCATTTTCATGGAATGCCATTTCTAGAGTTGATCTCCAAATAAATTAAAACAACATAATTTTCATTCCGTCATTTAGATTTTGGGGAGATGAGATCCAGACCGCCCATGAAAGGCCTCAGTGGTGTCGGAATAACAATGGAGCCATCTTCTTGTTGGAAATTCTCCAGTAAACACACGATCATGCGTGGAACAGCACATGCTGTGGCATTAAGGGTGTGCACGAACTGTGTGGGAGCAAGGTTAGCCTTACCCTTCTTAGGACTGGCCAATGACTGGTCCGAGGCAGATGGACGGTAACGGATACCCAACCTCCGGCTTTGATAGTCTGTACAGTTCGACGCGCTTGATATCTGTCAGAACATGCAGACATGATTAGAGAATATCATTTATATTAATACAAATCGAAGTTTCCAACCCCCTTCTTTTTTCAGGCAATCAGATGTGGCTTAAATCAATTCCAACTTTTGAATAACGACTACATCTAGAAAACAGCCTTATTACCCAGGTCTCTCTCTCTCTCTCTCTCTCTCTCTCTCTCTCTCTCATATCATGATTGTTGGTTTTCACCTCTGCTCAAAATGTCAGAATCATTCGTTGATTATATCAGCCGATCTGTGGATCACATTAGCTGACTCAATACTGGCTGTATCGACTGTATAACCTTTTTTTTCCCAAAAGACCAGTAAACGTCAGAATCATTTGTTGATTATATCAGCCGATCTGTGGATCACATTAGCTGACACAATACTGGCTGTATCAACTGTATTACCTTTTTTTTTTTCCAAAAGACCAGTAAATGTCAGAATCATTCGTTGATTATATCAGTCGATCTGTGGATCACATTAGCTGACACAATACTGGCTGTATCAACTGTATTACCTTTTTTTTTTTCCAAAAGACCAGTACATGTCAGCCCATATGAATTCCGACCTGTCGATCAACATCTTGAATCACAGTTCCCATTCACTCAACAATGGGAGCCTGATGAAAATGATTTCTGGGACGATGACAAAGAGCCACGCGTAAATACCTCTCCATACCGCCCTAAACCCGGCATCCATGCCTCCACATCAAATTTGCGGTATGCAGGTGCACCTAAATCCCCTGATGCCATATCCAATGTTCTGCAAGGACATCATGGAACTATCAAGAAAAAGGACCCTCCAACAATGCTATACAGAGAAACAAGAAGGAAAAGGAATTCAATTACTACTTGAAATGAAGCCCAAGAGATGAGAAAAGATCTTCTTCGATTCCAATCAGCTCCTCATGGTAGAAATTACTATCCTCTGGCCTACATAAGATGAACATCTCCACCTTGCTGAACTGGTGAACTCGGTAGAGGCCTCTGAATCATAGACACAGTAATTGTGTAAACAAATAGCTTTTATTCAATAACACATTTTCCATAATTTGGAAAGTATACATTACAAAAACAACAGTGAAATTGCTTCTCCATCAAACCAGCAAGAATTAATGGAAAAGAAAATCATTTCCTAAAACTAATCTTACCACTTAGAAGTGAGATCAACAAGATGAACCATAAGCAACCAAGCATAGGATTGACAGTTTACCTTGTTGCAGTGCCTGCAGCACCAGCCTCTGTGCGGAAGCAATGAGAGTAGGCAGCATACTTCAAAGGCAACACAGATTCAGCGAGAATGGAATCCATATGAATTCCCCCCACAGGAATCTCTGCAGTTCCAATGAGGCACTGGTCACTCCCCTCGATAGAATAAACCTGTTCAATGAAATTTTGATTAAATATTAACTACTGCAATCTATCTCAAACATTAGGGAAAAGATGAAGTAGGCATGTGGTGCAAGTACACTGAAGCTGTGCTCCAAACATTTTGACTTCTGACTATTAAATCCTCTTTCTTAGGTCGAGATAATTCCCCAAAATGTCTGACTACTAATGCTAGGTCAACAATTCTCAACTTACTAGTGTCTCGCCTGTAGCCCAGCTGGAAGATGCCTAGGCGTTTCAACAGCAGGTCTCAGGTTCGAAATGCTAAGGAGACACACTAACCCCTCCGGTGGGTGGGTGCATCGTGTGACTAACCGTGTGGGTGAGTTGCGAGCTAACAGGGGATTTTGAACTGGTAAGCTATAGAGATTTCTACTTTCATAACACAATAGCATGTATATGATGTAACACAATGTATTTGGGATTAAAAAACTACCTACTTATCATAGAATTTACATTATGGTACCTTTTCTCAAAAAGCTTTTCGATAAGCTACAGCATTAATTTGAGTAATTATCATTTAGAGTACCTTCTATTAGATTTCTTAACGGAAGATGGGGTTGGCAGTGCGAGCGGCTCTGGTGGGCCTCACCATGATGTTTATGTAAAATCCACCCCAATGACTAGGTATTCTCCTTAGCTTTAGGAATTGTGCTAGCCAATCATAGCCATTTCGTAAAAACAGTTTGGATGAATTCTAGAGACCTGCTGGGTGGATTTATTGCATTTTATTCTCCTGAGAATCTCTAGCCTCCCACCGTCTAATGATCGTGGTATGTCATGGCAACTTTGTACCCTACTCACATGCATCACCCCCTATTAGGCCTAGGACCCAAAAATCAGCCCCCATCTGTGATATAGGTGAACCACAGGGCAATGCTCACCCTCCAACTGTTTCGTTGGTATGGCTCACCTAAATCACGGATGGGCCTGGTTTTTGGGCCCTGGGCCTAAGTTTTGGTGCGGCATCTAATGGTTGGAGTGAATTTCATGAAAACATCACGGTTGGGCCCTGTAAAAATCAAGGGTGGACATCTCTCTCCAAACTGTTTCCTTTGGCGTGGTCCACCTGAATCACAGGTCGGCTTGATTTTTTGGCCTTGGGTCTAATGTGGGAATACACAACTAATGGTTGGAGTGAATTTCACATACACATCACAGTGGGTCGCATAAAAGATCAAGGGTGAGCATATTTGACAACAGCATCAGATGTTGTATTTGACACCCGGATGCTAGAAATGCTTTATGGATAACTTTATGCATCTGAAAAGTAAGTGACCTTTGATTATCAACTAAGAAAATCCTCTCATATCTAACAGGACATGGCAGGAAATTAAAATTTACAAACCTGGGTATTTTGTCCACGAGGTTGAAAGCCGCACTTCTCAACAACAGATGATCGCACGATCTCTGGAGTGGTTAGAGGCACAAAACCCCTCCTCATAACTTCCGAAAGTGTCCAGTTGATAAGGCCCATTTCTAACAGAACTGCCTCGTTCTTTAAGTAGTAGAATTTTGAACCACTGACCTATACAACCAACATATGAACATGATACGTGTAAACAATGGATGTAGATGTGCAAACAGTAAAAGGCTGAAAATCTAGAAAGATACACATCAAAATGTGGGAAGCTCTCCCGTAAAAAAGCAGAAAGGAAAAGAGGTTGATACTCAAAGGTTCATTGACAATGAGAAACCTAGCATTCTTTTCATGCACCATTAATAGAGGCAAGGCTTCTCCATATCATGCATATGTCCTTCCACAATATTCATTTTCAAAGATAATCCTGTGTCGCAAAACTTTTTTCCTCTACAATCTCCATTCCATATCCTACCTACCATCCAACTAAAACAACATAACAAAAGTAACCAGTGTACTGAAATGCTCTAGTTGACATATATACGCACAAAACAGAATTATTTCCTGCAATAATTGCAGAAACATATTTCAAACTGGAATCAAAGAAATTCCAAAATGACAGGTACTTCAGACAATAGTCTGAAAAACAAAGAATCCAATTTGATCCAGTATCCAGTCAGGTCAGGCCTTACCAGAAGACTTGGCTCGGGATTTTAGTAACAACTTGGAATTAAAATATAGCGGTCTACTATACATTTACAAACAATTGTAACAAAAAACTGCACTAAGAAGCTAAATAAAATTGACCCTGCCCTGCCCTGCTGAGTCTAGGTCAAACCTAGTCCCAAGGTGTCTTTACTCATGAATAATTTGATGAGGTTGAGTGGACTAGGTCCAAAATTTGATTTGAATCTACATGTTTAAGAGATATGATTGAGACAGTTCAAAAGTATCAAAAGATGATGCATCTAAAAGGAGCATGCGTACAGCACTGCCAATTTATCATAAGAATATCTATGGTACCGAACTGAGAAGTGAGAACACACAATATTTAAACATTAACAAAATGCTCGGATTGATCAGAGTGGTCTGTGTAGATACCTCTGCTGCTGCATCAAAATCCAACAGGTCCAGTTCTTTCCCAAGTTGCAGGTGATCCTTGACAGGGAAGCTAAACTCACGAGGACTACCCACCTGTGCAAGAGAATTTATTTATTTTTAAAGAAGGAAAGAAACAAAGAGAAGAAAAGAAAGGCTTTGGTCAGCCCAGCTGGAACAAAGTCAATGAGAGAGAGAGAGAGAGAGAGAGAGAGCTGAGATACCATCTTTCTCAATGCAGAACAGTCCTCCCCTCCTATTGGAACGTCTGGATGAGTAATATTGGGTATACTCTGTGCTTCTTGTTGAAGTTCATCGGTTAGTTGAACAAGATCCTCTTCCAAAGCCACCAGTCCCTCTTTTAGATTCTTTCCTGCAGACACAGTATACATCTGTCTCAGTGATGATAACTGTGAAAGCAGTGAGCCTGATACATGCATTCTATCAATACCTTCTTCTATTAGTGCTTGGCGCTCAGACACTTCCAGCTTCCCTTTCATCTTATTTGCCACCACATTTCTTTCCCCACGAATCCGTTCGACTTCCTGCCATCTGTGACCTGAAAATTAGCAATGGGTTTGTACGGCTTTTCTAGGGCAACTTCGTTTCAAGAAACAGCCACCATTCTCTGAGAAGCTCGTGTGAAGTTATTATTGATTGTTAAGGCCTAAAGCTATCCCTTCTTCCTTTTTTTCTTTCTTTGAAAGATAACAAATTTTATTAAGGGCACAGCAAAACATCCCTTCTTCCTTACAAAGGGACCATCTGTGCTATTCTCAATTTACAGTAGAAAAGAACTCTAGAAAATGACACAGTAAAAAAAAAAATCAAAGAAAATGAAATTTCAATCACAGAAAATCGAAATTCCTTAATTATTGTTTTCATCGAGGTCTTCACTTCCTATAGTGTTCTTACCTGTATAGAATCATAACTCAATTATATAATATATTATAACTAGTTTTCTAAAGAAAAGTTAAAAAATAGAGAGAACAAAGCCAACAATTTCATTATTGGCATTGAGCAGAATCGCATGTCCTTCTTAGAGAACTCCAATAATTAAATATTGCTTTCATTTTTAAAATTCAAATCATTAAAAATTGTTTTCATGTTTTCTTCAAGTCCTCACTTTTCATATTGTCTATTCACCCGTATAAAATCATAGCTTTATTCTCTTATATATTGTAATTTAGATTTCTCAAGAGAAACAAAGAAAGAAACTAGATATAAAATTATAAACATAACTTAGGCAGTGAGACAAATGAAACACCCGTCACAGAAAATTCCATACATTAAATATTACTTCCATTTTTTCACCAATTCTTCATTTTTATATTACTATGCTCACTTAACCGCGTAGAATCAATAGACCATGTTCTCTTCTTATTTTTGTTATTCGATGGTGACTCTCCCTTATACTGTCCATTACAGTTCGGAAGTTAAATCTGCGTTGTTGTAGATGAAAACTTTCTAAACTGAAAACATCGTAGATAAGAAAGCCAAAGTAAGTTGGAAGGGTGAAATGCCATGAGAAAAGAATAACAATACAGAATTATCAGAGAATGGCCATTTTCCATACCCTTACCACCTCCAGTGCAAAATCACCAAAATGCCATCCAATTTTAAAAAAAATATGAAAAATAGAATAAAACAGTAGAACGAGATAGAAAGAAGACGAAAACAGCATTTTTTTCAATGAGATGAAATGATTTCCGAACCCTAACCTTCTGAAGGATCATCAACTTCTCGTAAAGATCGAGAACGAGCTCCAAATTGGTGTTCGAGTTCCGGTTCTTGATATTCGTCGCAACAATGTCTTTGTTGTCGCGAATCCATTTGAAGTCTATGGCAGCTTTCCATTGAGGCTTAGCTACTGCTGCAACAACAACAACAACAACAACAACATAAGAAGAAGAAAAAAAAAACTTCAATAGTGAGAATCACCAAATAAAAAGAAAGGCTTTAGAGAGAGAGAGACCTTTTTCGTTCTCAGATGTGACGGAGGAGAGCGTTTGAAGGGCGGTCTGTGCCTGAAAGAGACCTAAAAAGGAAAGGAAGGTGAACGCAATGGGGAGAATTTAGGATTAGGGTTTTAGGAGAGAAGGAGGGTCTGAGGATGGAGGAATGGAAGGACGTTGCTAGTTTTAGGGTTTGAAGAGTCGCGCCTCCCAAACTGCTGCTCGAAAAACCCATGCTCCAGACAGTGGTGAGAGTATTGGGATGGCTCGGGTTCTCTTCTCTTTCTCAGCGTTTTATCTTCTTCTCATTATCGTTTGATTCCCCTTCATTTTGTGTCTGTAGGCCCCACAGGAGCACACCTATGGGCTCCGAATCCTGACCGCTGATCCGCGAATGTGCCCAAGACCAAGAGTCAGATGGTACTCTGGCAGCTGGCCTGACATGTGTGTTTTATCCACGCCGTCATTTAAAGGCATGAACCCAAAAAGGAGCAGATCCAACCCTCAAGTGGGCCACACCTCAGAGAGCAGTGGTTATAATGACGCCACCATTGAAACCATCCAACCTGTTAATAAGGTTACATTTGGTTACATAGACCTGGATGAAGCGAAAACACAGATATTAGCTTAATAAAAAGACTTCTGTGGCCCCAAGAGGTTTCAACCGTAGGCGTTCAACTCCTACTATTTCCTGTCGTGTCGACCACTTGAATCTTGGATCTGCCTCTTTTTTGGGCTCATGCCCTAAAATGATCTGTTAAACTAGATAGACGGCGTGGATAAAACACATACATCAATGTGGGCCCCACAGAGCCCCTGCAAGACCGGATACTTCCTGGCAGTAGTAGGACGCAATCCGCGTCCGATTCAATGAGGGGTCCTGAGTCGAGTTGGGACTCGGGTAAGTCGGGGCTGAATCAGATCGACTCGCCCAAGTCAGGGGCAAGGCAAGAAGGGTGACTCATGGTATCGAACCGGATGGGGTGCGACTAGCCCGAGTTAACTCGGACGAGTCGCATCAAAGTCATCCGAGTCTTAAACCATGGGCTGAATGCATTCAGAGATTCAGGCCATCCATCAAGAACCGTGCGCTGCAAACATACGATGGAGCAAAAATAACGTTAATCTGCTGATGAAGCACATAGGGGGCAGGGAGGACTAAAAAGCCCAATCGGCCCAAACGCAACTTACATCTGTGCCACGCTACCTGATGAATGGCCTGGATCTCCGATATAGTGATGCTGACCGCCCAGATCTCTACCACGCTTTCTGCCCCCTTCACATGACGGGATCCACATGCAGGCAAGGTGCCCAAACTGGTTATGGTACCAAACCCATTGTTCTAAGACTTGGACGAGCCGAGTGAACTCAGGTTCAGTCAGACCTGATCCCGTTTGACAGCACAAGTCACCCTCGACTCACTGGTTTACTCTTGAATTGGATGAGTTGTGACTCAACTCGAGGTTAGATGAGTTGGTCTGAGTCACCGAGTCTTCTAACCATGATCAGACCATCTTTTGCCCTAACATGCTATTCTTATAGGGCATCAGTACCATGAAAAGTGGTAAGCCTCGCTATGAAGATCGCCTGGGACAAATAGGCCTTTCAGCTTATCAGGTGGGTCTCACTTTTGTAATCAATGGGCAACAAATGTCTGACCCAAAATGCAGGGAGGGCCACCTACTGATTGGATCATCCTGATTTTCAACAAGGATGATCCTCATGGTGGAGCCTAGCGTTTTCATGGTACCGATCGTAGGATGACTTTTGTAGACAATGCAGAGGCCCATTAGATCAACGGTTTGGATCAGTGAAAAGGTCTATGATTTCTGGCTGGGAGTAGGCAACCCAATCGCGCTTCTGTGGGCTCACCATTATGTGCGTGTGGAATCAAAACTGTTCATTAGGTGCATTGCCCCATGTTCATGATCCATCCCCAAAATCAGGCGGGTCCAAAACTCGGGTCCTTGGGTCGGGTTTGGGTTTGAAAATGCCAACTCGATTTGAAATCAGGTTGGGTACGGTTGGGCAACTTTGGGCTGAAATTCAGGTTCTCATGAGGTCCGGTTGGGTTCGGGTCGACTCTCAACCCGACCCAACCTGCCCGAGTTTTACTCCTGGATGTTACAACCCACATTTTGAGTTTTTCTCTTTTAATCACTCTCCATAAGATCCAAGTAATGACGGTTTGCCTATTTCTGAAAATAACAAAAATACTTTCAAGAAGTGGAAACCATGGACAGCGAACTGGACCATTGAAAAAAATAAGTACATGGGCAGCTATTGGATCATCCCAAGACGATGTCCATCAATCTACAACAATCAACACCAGGTGGTTAGCAATTTGGATAATTTAAAACTAGCTCGAACTTCGAAGCTATAGGAACCGTGCAGTGATCTGGACTGCTCAAAGATGGTGGACACAATCAGACTGTTCAATTGTTGCTAGACAGTGATTCAGACGCCCCCATCTTCAAGTTTTTTCTTTTTTCTGTCTTCTTCTTTTTTCGAAGGGTGATAAAAAGAAAAACAGAATGGGCATAGATTTACAAAACAAAGTCAAATCAGTATC
The DNA here is from genome assembly GCA_003013855.2 of Liriodendron chinense. Taxonomy (NCBI): domain Eukaryota; kingdom Viridiplantae; phylum Streptophyta; class Magnoliopsida; order Magnoliales; family Magnoliaceae; genus Liriodendron; species Liriodendron chinense. The sequence continues at coordinate 1,370,086 of PVNU02000637.1, read as the reverse complement.
AGAATATCATTTCTATCTCCACATAATAAATTAGAAAGGAAACTGCCCACCTGCAAGAAATCTAGGCATCCTTTAAACTGCTCTATTCCTGTCCATCTTCGCTGCTGCTTTCAACGACAACAACAGCTTTTTTAGTTTTTAATCTCTTGCTGCTTCTGCTTTCACTGCCTTCGGCTCTGCTCCGTGGATCACTCTCTGACTCTATATACTGCTGTATTCGTTCAAGAATTCTACTTCCATACTTCTCAGTCTTCAACTTCCCGATCAGCTTCTCCAACTGCCAAAACATGAGTGGTTCTTAGGAAAGAGGCGAAGAAAATTTAACATCATTTCTTAAATGGTGGTGAGTCTGGTGACTCATCCACCTTTACCCGTGGCATACATGTATGTAATTCCAGACTGTTCAAATTGTGGGCCCATTTTAAATGGGCTACAGCCTGAAAATTTACTGATTAAACTACCCTACCTTTCCAATTAGGGGCTATTAATGGACAGCTAAGGTGTTCAAACTGAATGGCCAAAATTAGATGGTAAAGATCACTGAGCCATATGATAGCTGGGATATGCTCCACCAACAATGTGGCCCACGATTTGAACTGTCTGGATTGCCTCACTTGTATGGGGCGACTACCATTATCCATTTGGAAACTGCTGCTGTGATTAGTCGGAACCAGGCTAGTCCTTACCTGCTCCATGGAAGTTGGTTTTTCGGAGCTTAATGTGCTGATCTGTTGGGTGGAAAGAATGGCATGTGGCAATATTCCTTCATTACTTGAAGAGAGCTCTTTCCGCAGCTCATCAAGTTTCATCTCTAAACCAGATGACATACTACGCTTGGTAGCTTTTATATTCCCGGTGTTACCGTTCTGTCCGATGCATATTTCAAGTTTAATTGTCTTCTTCCCTATCAGATCACAACAAGACATGAATCAACCACTGCACATGGACACACCCATAAATGGCCCAAGATGTATGTGTGGGCAAAAGGACAATTTTCTTACTTTAACACCATTATCTTGACTAAACCTTAGGACCCGTTTGGTTACCATCAAGTTCTATTCGGATAGGATATTCTGTACACATCAATCCAGATAAGGATTGTTTGAACAGGCTTGTGCATACCGTATAGGTAAATTATTATGTTGTAGTTACTGACTGTTCTCCCCCCCCTCAAAAACCTAGGCTATGGAGGAACAGCACATGCAGTTACTCCATAGGTAAATCATATGTGGCTCTTGTAAACATTGGCACAACAGCACATGCAGACGTGGGGCGCTTGTGGATTGAAACTGCCATGTGTGACATATGTGGGTTATGAAGATGCATGGTCGCACATGTAGGGTGCTTGAAGATATAAGGATGGCACATGTAGGCACTTGAAGGTCAGATATAGCATGTGGATGCTTGAAGTTCGGCGGTCTCACTCGTGTCACATAGGCACATGTAACACATACAAAAAATAACCACTCATGACTTTTTATCGAAATTGCATTGTACAAGGTAATGGTTACTTCATTCTACAACCCTGTATTTGTTTTTGGTGCCAATGCTCGTGCGCAAACCATGTACATGTGCCACTATCCGGATAAGGCTATCCGAATGGAACTTTTTGGGTAACCAAACAGGCCCTTAAGATGGCTTTAAATAGAGGCTTCCAAATTCTCTTGGCCTAAAGTTATAAGTTTGCTGGAATCAAATAAAGTGAAAAAAAATGCCATCCAAGGTTCAGATGAGAGCTTGGAAGTATGAAAAATTGCTACAATTCTAACAGAAAATCCACTATCGAAGTTCCTTTATCCCAATCAGGACGAGTTTGTATGCTCAATTATGCTGAACTCCAGTTCACTGTTAGAGGCAATGACCAAAGTGGGGTTGGCACTTCCATGTATTTCAAGTAAATGATGGTAATGGCATTTTGGGGGTAGTCCCTCATTATTGCAGTAGGGCTAGCCCCACTTTGGTCATTTACTCCATTGAACAGAACTATTGCAATTAGATTCAGTTCAACATCCAACAGACTTAATGTCCTCGTGGAGAAAAGCTTCCTTGCCTTGCAATACTTGCTTCCACAGAGGCCCTAAAGTAACATAAGCATTAGTTGCATAAGCAGTGTGCTGAAATTCTTCTTTCTGCACAAAAACAGAATAAAAGTGGCTGTTAATCACATCATGTTGAACATATGGCCATGACAATTAGCAATTGAAAAATTAGATATGCTCAAGTTAAAAATGCCACGGAGAAAAATCCACTCGCCCTGTTATACGATTACACTGTAATCCCTTGCAACAGAGGTTTCAAATTTGAAATGCTGGAGTTGTTTTAGGAAAAAGATAAGCAATAGCTAATGTAAGACCCAATGCTGCAGAAAGAACTTAGGAGAGTGACAAAAATGTACAGGGAAGAAAATATCTAATATAAGGCAAGCAAACCTAATTTGATACATAACATAAACACCCATCTTTTAAAATCACATGGAATTGAGGAACACACCACCGGCAATGACTAAAATCCCAGTCAATCAAGTAGAATATGTTTAACATTAACTACAAGAACTATCAGGTGGTGATGTGACCTTATCGATCGAATACAATGGAAGCTTCTGTAGTGCAAATCAAATTCAGCCATTTAAACTTTCTTCGATCTCAGGCTTTCCTCAATAATATGCTTTCTTAATTCTTATATTCATTTGAAAAATCAACTTCATTTAGTAATAGTAATTGTCAATCAGCTTGAAAAATATGGTTTGAAGTAGAATAGCTTTCCACTGTTGAGATAAATCTAATCAATTTGCCATTAGCCGGACAACTCAAATGCTGTGAGCAACAGCATTTCTGATGGAAATTGCATCATAAATCTCAATTGGGTTTGAATTCAAGTGAATGAAATTAGAGAACATATAGAGAGAAAAAAAGTGTTGATTAGCCATGCAGTTCCCATCCACAGGCATCAATTAAACAGTCCTATAATTATTGTCCTATGGATATGATAAATCAATAATTGATCATGTTGAAGCCACTTAAACCATGCTTTTTAGACCATGGTTTCAAATAAAAAGAGGATCCTGTTAATGGGGGGAAAAAAAGTCTTGATGTGAAATCATGATGCGCCATACACCCCCCCCCCCCCCCCCCCCCCCCCCAATGGCACCAAAACTTATAGAAAGGGAAACAGATCTACTCCTGCTTTATAATGTAGGCTTACAAGGGGAAGACAAAATTAAAATGCAAATGACAAGCTCAATTGTACAATGTTTTCTTCATCAAATCTCCTCATCAATGCAAAGAGGGTTTAGGGTTTGAAAAGCCAATAACCCCTCAAACTCCTCATCAAATCTCCAAAAGTTGAAATGGATTACATAAGACCTCTTGATTAAGAAATGGAAGAAAAGTTAATCAAAATTGAAATTTTTTAAGTCATGACTTCCATCGCAAACCATGACATCAACTTTTTGTTTGCATCATAAACAATTATAAAAATCCTAGAAATAGTAAAAATTGAATCGTAAATCATATGATTCACCCTGAAAGCAATTTGTATACCTAATTTGAGTACTTTGGGATATTTTTCTATTTTGAATTGCACGATGAATCTTATGATGAATGAACCACAATCATGGAATACCGATCTGTCAAGAGTAAAGTGTCTTACCAAAACACGATCTAATATCAGCTGAACAATAAGCTGCTCCAATTCCTCTTTCTTAATGTCAGAAACTGAGCCAGTTGAACCACCTGATAGAAGGATTATATTGCTACGAATGTAAAATTTCACTAATGACCAGGGATGCTAAAATGAAACAGACAGTAAAAGAGCAAAACTTGGATCATAACAATAGAAAAATAGATAATCCAATAGTTCATAAAGCACCATCATGAGCATGAGTTTTGATAAAGCCCCCACACACACCACTCTTCACACCGTCGTATGTGCTAACTTGGCATGTGTGTGGGATATCTGAGCTGTGCATCTAGTGGACTCCGCTTTGAAGATGACCTGACCCAACAATAAGGCCTGCTCAAATCAGGCGGGCAACACAGGTATGCGGTGGAGAATTGGCAATTTATAAACCATCTATTGTTTTTATACATGTGGGACCCAACTCATGCAAAGCTCAGATGTCCCAAACATGTGCAAGGTTCGCACACATGATAGGTCGAGGTGTCTGTGAGCTCAGAAAGCTCCATGAGTATACAGATCATTTTGTCTAACTACGCAATGCATGTTGGATGAAAGCACATAACGAATTTCCCTTTCTCACAGCAACCAGTCATCTTTCTGAAAGAAATGAGTAAGACATTCACTCCTTAATATGCATGCGTCCTTAGTCACAAATCACAATATCTTCTTACTATTGGATACCTTAGCATTTTAGTGTCTCTGTGATCAATATCAAACAAAAGAAGAGAGTATTAAAAAAACTTCTGGATTAACCATACACATAAAAGCCATGCGACAAGATGACTCCACTTGACAATTTGCCATTTCAAACACATGTCAATATGAACGTCTGCCTGACACATCTAGAATGACTACATATATAATAGTGATCCTCAGGTCTTCTACAATTATTTCTTATTTTTGGGATTTTTTCTATATATTTTTAACGATGTGACAGCGTATTGGGCTTCTCAAAGTCGCAATATCCAATGACTCCTATACCCACAGAGATGTCTGACACTAAAACACGTCTGTACAAGTTACATGGCATAAATGATACCCAGATAATCTGTATTGGAAATTATTAGAGAGAAAGCCCACCTGATTCCCTCTGCTTGACCTTGACCTCGACCTTGACCTTGTCCGCCAATTGCAACATTGTGGCCCTTTGATCATTCTCTTGCATCTCCTGCAACCGTGAGACTATGGCTTTTGCATGATCTGTACAAGTTTAACAGCTCACACATAAACCAATATTCATGCTCAAACACATGAAGCAGAACATAATGTGCAACCATGCACCCCTGAGATGTGAAATAAAAAAATGCAGAATCAAAGTTGCATGAATCTCCATGATATGAAGCAAAAGGGAATGATTAATACGTTATTAAGTAAAAGCAGCTTGAGAAATTTATGCTCTTAAGATATAAAGCAATATGCAAAATGTCACTAAATAAAAGACCTCTTTTAAGAGGAAGGCAATGAGTTCTATTGATTCAAACCCTAGGAAGCAACAAAGAACTATTAGATAGCACTTAATTGCAATCAATCCATGTTTTACACTATGCCTATTGGATCTTTTTGCTCATCGTTAGTCCCAAGCCCGGATAAAGGAGGAGGGTTGTGTCAAGTTGGCAGCCAGTGTCAAACTTATGCCATAAATTCCAACATAAACCCGAATAATATAATGGTGGGAAAGGATTCATCTAGACAACCCCCATTAATTAGGATAAGGCTTAGATGATGATGAGGAATTTATGTGCTTATCTATGTCATATCAATTTGTGGGCAAAGATTCTCAAGAACATCTATAAACTCAAAAAAAAAAGGGCCAAATGAAAAGATTAAAGAGAAACAAGCAGAAACCATACAGATATGTGCAATTGATAAAGCTCAACAGATAAGAGAAATATCATGTGTTGAAATCGCAACTAAGCATAGAAAGAGAAGGGCAAAACAAGGTGACATAGAACAGGAGAAGAAACCAGTTGATGCAAACCACAAAATAGTTTCTACCCAAAAAAGTCAAAGGAACTTCATCATACGGGTGACATCCACTTCCTTGAGCTCAGTTGCATATGCACAGTTATCACACATCCCTGACAAAATAAATTATAATAAGTTCCTACTATCAACACAGCCTATGTAACAAAATCTGTCAATGCAAGGGGAAAAAAAGGAATTACCATTGCAGTCTTGTAATGGCTCGCTAAAATGACGAAAAAAAGCACTTCGCCGGCATATTCTTTTAGACTGCAAGGACAATGGATTAGAGTACATTTATATAACATTTTATTGTTTGTGATTATGTGTCTATTCATATATAAACATACAGATGTAGAGTCACACAAACACATACGAACATATACATGAAGAATCCTACAATATGTGTCAGTGCATGATGTCCACTCTTTTTTACACTCAGTGTTTCAGGACGTTGACTTCGTTGCTGTGATGGATGTGCCAAATGGGTCTTGCAGTATATATACAAATTTAGACATCAGCGAGTATTTACACGCATGCATATTTATCAGTGTACATGTATTTACTTCTTATTGCCTACATTTCCCTTAACTTCCGACAATTATAGAACTTCTTGAAATAGTAATTTTTAACAGCACCTACAAGTCTTAACTTCTTCAAATTGCCTTAGCTCAAAAGATATTCATGTCCTATTCTTGGGAACATAAGATGGCATGCACTTCTAATGATATATCACCCTATTTCAATTTGCAGTTGTCAATTTGTTTTACCTCTCCACAAAACTGGTATATGAGAATTGAGAACTGCACATTCATCTGGAATTTCAAAGAATTCTTTTGAGAACATAATTCTAACTTAGACATGCGTCTTCTTCATGTGGAATATAAGTGCATGTTGATAGTCTATAAATAATATAAAATCAGAAGAGCCAATTACTACCACAAATGTCAACCAAGTAGAATGTACACACAATTTTATTTGGTGCATAACATGTGAATAAGTTATCGAAAAACCCCAATTGCTTACAATACCTGACAATATCGCACCATATCATAGAGATTTTGCAAGCCAGTATTCTCATAGAAGACCATTGAACTCTGGTGACGAGCAGCATATAATCAAAAGTGTCAGAAGAAAGGACACCTTATGAGAATCTGAATTGCCAAGAAGTCACTAGTTCTACCTGTCGAGGAACATCGCCAGGCCTAAAATAGAGTAGGCACTCTGAAGGAAGCCCATCTCGTCCAGCTCGACCACTTTCCTGCAATTAGGAGCAGTTATGGAAAGACAGTCATCTGAATAAAGTAAGCATATATAGCGGAAATTACCTGGTAGTATGTCTCCATTGATTTACTCAAGCTGTGATGGATGACAAACCTGACTAAAAGAAATTACTCAAATTTCAATTATTAGGACAACTATGAGAAACTAGAAACTTAAAATCATAAAAGTCTGCATGCAAATCAATAGTTCAGAAAATTCATGTTCGACCGCATCTGTAATAATTAGTAGACAAAATTTCATGGTGTTCTAAAAGGTAATGACAAAAGCAATGAAGGGAAAGGAATCACCTCCTTACAAAATCTCTCTCTCTCTCTCTCTCTCTCTCTCTCTCTCTCTCTCTCTCTCTCTCGGGCTCCAGCTGACCCAAACTCGACCCGCTGCCACCCCTATTTTAGACCACTACCAACTGGTTTTGATTATAGCTGTGTAAATGATCTTTTTGAAGGTCCTTTGATTTTTACGTTTTCATTATTTTATTTTATTTTTCAGATTTATTTATTCATAAAAAGTTATTTATTTGTGTATGGAAGTGTTCCCATGCCTAGATTTTTGGAGATATGCCGGACACTTTGCACCCATGCCACATGTGCAGGTAACACTGATGGGTTCCATTTCCAAACTGCCCACAAATCTCTTAGGGCCTGTTTGTTTTTCAAAATTCAAGGTAAATGAATTGTAAATAAGTAATTATTAGTTTTGCAACCTGATTGGAAAAGAGGAAATGAGATTGTAATTTTACCTCGAAATTTGTGCTGCAAAACGGTGTCCTCTTATCAAAATTGTGGTGGAAAAATTTGTAGGGCCTATCGTTGAACATGTATCTGATCCACACCATCCATATGCTCTACGTGCACATTTTAGGGCATTAGCCAAAAAATGAGGCAGATACAAAGACTAAGTGGTCCAAACCACAGGAAACAAGAGGAACTGAATGCTAGCCATTGAATTTTTAAATGAGCCTAGGAACCACAAGGATGTGTACCTTCCATCCAACCGGTTCATAACGTCACACAAACATGGATGAAGGGAAAACCAAAAAAAAATTAAGCTTGATCTAAAACTTTGGTGGCCCAACAAAAGAAATGGGTGGTAAGCATTTATTTTCCTCTGTTTCCTATGGTGTGGTCCACCTAGCTTTGGATGTGCTTCATTTTTGGGCTCATGCCCTAAAATGATAGGGAAAAAAGAATGGACGGTGAAGATTAAGAACATACATAACGGTGGGCCCCACGTATTTTAGTAGAAAAAGTAGCTCGTTCTCTCTGTTATGGTGCAAGAGCTTCTGGGAGAAGCTTCCCGTCACCATTAAGTCATTGTCAAGGAACACGCTGGTAGGTGTAAAAACGTGGGTAAATAATAATTACCCATTCGCATTGTATTTACCCTGGGATTTGAAAAACAAACAGGCCCTTATTGTTAGAATGGAAGTCTTGGCAACTTCTATTTGGCATCAGATCCAAGCATCACCTGAGCAGATGATGAAAATACCAATCACTGGTGTTGAGATGAAAATTAGCTCAGTATAATGCTGCGGATTAACATCAAACCAACTGCACTACAAAAGATTCAATTCCCATGGTTATTTATGCATCCTACTCTCTCTTAGTAGGCACATTTTGGCAAGTTAAAAGGACATTCTGATTATTTTTCAGAGAAGGAAACTTATATATGCTTCAGAGATTGTTATACTCTGATTTAGCAGATTACAGGCAGTAAAGTGTGAACTTCTGAAAGTCCTATCGTGGCAGTAAATATGCAATGCAAAATGTCGCGGTGCAACTGATCACCAACTTTCAAGATTAACTAAGATATGTTCCAATTTTGGTGCCAAAAGAAACTCAGCTGAGAAAAAACTTATAGAGAAAATAAATGCGCAATACTGACCGTCTGGCTTGTTGATTCCCATACCAAATGCCACCTGCAACATAAGCAAAGATTCTACCATGATGAATCCCCACAAGTGCAAATAACTAAAGGAAAGGAGGCCATAAATCGTACATACCGTGCCCACAATAACCTGTAACTTGCTTTTACTCCAGCTGTGACACAAAATAGTTGTCAGTAACTCTGCAAAGAGATAATAGATGTACAAGGAACTCATGTAAATCAATGTGGCATCTACCCGGAAATGAATATGCAAAGAGTTTGGTCTGTATCTGGATATAATGTTGAATTAAAATGCAGTAACTGTAGTTCAACAAAGTGGAAATGACCAAACTGAAATTACTTACCTTTGCATTCATATCTAGAGAGGGGGCACACTCCAGTGGTACCAGTACCACCATAAGCTACAGTGCTACCAGGAAGATTTGAGACCAACGCGATGTGTGAATGATATCCAACCCATCAATCAGAAGCATCATCCCAGAAAACCCCAGGGCCCAAAAAGCAGCTTGGTCCAAAACTCAAGTAGGCACAAAATAAGGAAGCAAGGTGAGATGGGACACCACAGTTGAAATTCGGAGCAGTCCAACATGTTGTTCATATGGAATCCAGACCGTTCAGATCCTTCATCGGGTCGGGATGAAGGGTTAGGCCAAATCAGGAGGTTTCACATCTCAAGTGGACTCCTATGAAAATCAGGTACATGTCCCATATCAACTTGTTCCCTGTGCTATGGCCAACCTGAGTTTTGATCCAGCTGATTTTATTTTATTTTTGGGTCCTGGGGGTTTTAGGAGGTGACACATCTGATGGACGGGTTAGATGATACATACACATCTGATGGACGGGTTAGATGATACATACACATCAAAATTATGTTTCAATTTGGAATTGATAGGGAAATGCTACTGCAAATTGTAGTTATTTCCTCCATTGAACTATTATTTCAATTTGATTCAGTAGTATATCCAAATGCAACCATTATGAAGTAAATAACGAAACCAAAGAATTTAGGCTCATGAACAATACACTCCAATTGCCTAAAATGACAAAAAGAAAAAGGAAGGGACTGATGAATGCACAAGAGAATGACCATGTTCAATATATGTTCCAAGGGAGTTTGCAAAAGGGAATTTTTATGAATGGATAACAATTACTTGAGAAACTAGTTTTTGGGAATAGGCTATGACAACGATGATGAATGTATGTATAGGACCAACCTACTTTAGACACATGCATTCATCAGTTTCACAATGCCAAAAATTCAGTACCCTTCATTCGAGATACTTCTGCTGATAATTATCATATGAAGGAACTTGCTCCACCTCTATCTAGTACTAACTGTTCATGTTCACCAAGAAAAACCTTCCTGGAAGAGGGTGGGTGCCAATTTATAAATCAAGTTCCTAAAAAGCATTAGGCCAGAACAAGCCAACAAGAGAATACCTATGGCCCCATCAGATAACAGAATGCATTATATGTCGAGAAGAGGAATTCTCAAAAACTAAACATGATGGTGCAATAAAATGCTTTTTAAATCAAATGAAGCAGAGATGTCAAACTGGCTGGCGGTAACTAATTTGGCCAGGAACATGATTTTACCGCAGATGAACTTTCTCACGAGCATATGGATCCATATCTGCATGATAATAATCTGCCGATATTCCTCGTTGGCATAATTCCTTTGCAACCTAAATATCATGAGAAGTGAAAAAGAAACCATGATTGTTGAATTTTAACCCTCATGATAAGAAACTAGCCAACAGAAGGCATTAAAAATTGAGCATAACAAACAGTCAAAACTTTTTACCCAAACAGTCAAAACTTTTTACCTCAGATTTAACCTCAGTTTAACCAAACACAAAACTAAGAGAACAAGCAAAGTGAAAGAAAGTTTCATTGAAAAACAAACTGATAAACAAATTATAATAACATGCATAATTGGGTAAAAAACTATAAATTAATGAATGTAGGGAAAAATTCTCAACTATGCTATGTACCATTGAGTATAAGCGTCAACTCAAATGAGAAATCAGTCCGTGAATTTCAGAATAATACTTGCATGATTATGATGAAAAAGTGATTAGAAACAATATTATCAAATCGTAAATCGTTTTCTTGTCTAAATCGTATCGTATCGTAAGATTTTTTCAGATTTTCATAAATATATCATAAAAAATACAAAACAATTATACATAGATAAGAAGAATTAAAAAAATATATCAATCATCCATTTTCTCATGAATATGCTAAAAACACAATTTAACCATGAGTCCATGACATTAATCTAGTGATCAACTGTATGTATAAATTATAATGTATGATGTATGAAAAAATGATGTCACGTTAGAAAAAATGACATTCAATTCCATTGTGAATCAAAAGATATCTTGATTTCTTTATTTTGGGTTTTTGAATATCAAAATCCCCAAAAGAAAAAATAAGATATTTTTAATGGGAGTCTTTTTCATATTTTATGAGCGAAAGGGTACAAAGAAAAGGAAAAATTGAATAAAAAATAATAATAAATTAATTTTTTAAGTATTTTTTGGACCCATTTACGTATTCAACAATTATCTTACGATTCATACGATTCGATACGATTATTGTACGATTCGTACGATTATTTAGGATTTGTGATTTGGGTGTACGATTCTTTGGGTGTACGATTTGAATCGTACACCCACACAATACGATATGAATCATACTATTCATATCGTAAATCGTATAATTTTGATATCATTGATTACAAAAATCGTACACCCACACAATACGATATGAATCATACTATTCATATCGTAAATCGTATAATTTTGATATCATTGATTAGAAACATTTTTCCTGATTTTTTGTAGATGATGAACACCTAATGCACAGCCCATCCAATTCCTCAGCAAAGATGGGTGCATAGCGTTCTCTGCTGAATGTCCCTGATGATGGCTCGAGTTATCTACTTTCAATATCTCAGGCCCCCTAATATATGGGTGGAATTATCTTTCGTGGCTGCAGATGTAATTGAAGAAGTTTAAGACATGCCATAATTTGGAGGTTTCTGTTAGTCATGTTTTGAGCATGGTTTAAAATATCATCCTATACGACTTGGTTTTGGGCCAATTCATATCACTCTCTGTCAGAACCAGTCTGTGTCAGGTCCGGCTCACAACCACGGTACAAGAAATACCCCCGACTCGGTCACGATTCTGTTCTAGGTTCCAGCTCGTCTTGTATCAGGACAAATTGCATGAGATAGGGCGAGTCGCACAGATCGCAGTCAAGAAGACAGGAACCTTTTTTTGCCTTAAACAGATGTTCAAATTATGAGCAATAGGAATGGGGAATTTATGAGTTGATGTGGGTGGGTGGGGTGGGGGAGATCGGTTGTTGTGTGTGTGTCTATATATACGAGAGAGATACGGTCCTGTAAAAATTTCCGATATACACAACGGACTGTTCGTACAAAACAGAATAAATTAAGAAAGAATATGCAAGAACCATATAACCAAACCCTGAATACTTCCTGAGTTTTCCAAAATTATTATGTTTCATATTAGTTAAGGTTTGGATCCGATATAGTTATTGTGAATATGCTTAAGTCATGTTGGAATTGATGATGGACCATTATGTGAATTATGCATGTTACATTCATATCACGTGGAATAAGAATTGCGAATGAAATCATGGGTGCTCTGCCTTAGGACCAAAGATGAACACGGTGCTTGTCACATCCCAAAAACGGAGCCTGGGCCCTTGACTCCGCTCTTAGGATGTGATTCAGGGAAGGGATTTTTTTTTTTTCTTTTTTTGGTTTGATTTGAGAGAGAGGCTTTTTGCCTAAAAACATGCTATTTGAGAAAAGAGAGCCTCCTCCCTCCCTCCCTTGCACACTGATCACCAGTTTGAGAGATACATTTAAGGTCCTGATGAAGAATTAATTAGTTATTTCCAACATCAAACCATATTTTGATTAAGCAATTCATGTTGCTTTCATATTGAGAGCCAAGTCATTGTCGAATGCTCACAGAACTTTGCACAGACCTGCTCACATTCTTTTCTGGAGAAGCAATAAACTATCCCAGACTCGTTATTTGGATATGACCCTCGTATGAAATCCGCAATTTCGTCAATGACTACCTTTCCAACGGATGACTTCTCTTGTACCTGCAATGCGAGAGAATGAGAAATTGAAGTTCTAAGATGTTCAACCAAATACTAGTGAGTGTTCAAACATAATTCACCATGGCAAGAAAATGGTCTACCTTATAAAACAGATTAGGCCTGTTAACTGTGCTGACAAATTTAACGCATTTTGGAATATGTAGCATTTCTATCAAATCAGTTTGGACCTTCTGAGTAGCAGTTGCCTGGATATTAAGCAAAATAATCAACAAGGTTAGCAGTTATGGTTTCTAAATAGTTGCTCTTAAATCAAGTCAGTTGAGTGAACCTACAGTCAAAGCAAGAACTGGAACATTTGGGAACTGAGTCTTCAAGATACCAAGGTTCTTGTAGTCAGGACGAAAATCATGGCCCCACTGACTACAGCAATGTGCCTCCTGCAAAGTAACTCAAATAAAAACACCAATCTGTGGATGGATTCGGCACAAGCAATGTGACAAATATCTCCAGAATTTTGAAAATTCACAACATTTTCACAGTATATTAATCAAGCGCATTATCACAATTAATACGATGAGATTTTCAAAATCTCAGAAGTTATAAATTTTTTGGGATTTTAATGCAAAATTATTTAGAACTTAAAATAATTTATTTCCTTCCTATAGTTTACAATTTTACAATTATTTATGGCATGAAGAAGAAGGGGGAGTTTTAGGAAGAAGGAAGTGGAGATGTCTTCTTTTGGCTGTTTGTTGGGCTGTTTGGGCAGAGAGTAATAACCGTGCCTTCAGGAACATTAGCCATTCCTCCCAAGTCGTTTTTTCCAAGGTGTTGGCTCTGTTCAAGGATTGGGCACTGTAATTGGGGCGGTAGCCAGGGTTTCGGCTGGGGTGCAGCCTGTGTATTTTTGCTTTCCTTCTTGTTTGTTACTTTCGGTCCTCTTTCTTTTCGTTTCTTTGTAGTTTTTTCTTTTCTTTTCTGGGTGCTCTGGTAGCTCCCCTTTAATAAAATTTCTTATCTTTCAAAAAAAAATTACAATTATTTATTAATTTACAATAAGACAACTTTTCTACAAGTCTGAAACCAGCAAGCCCTTAATTGATTGCCCATTGCCCAATATTTAAAATTTTTTAAGTTTTAGGAAGATTTTCCTGATAAAAACGTGATAAAACCCCCAAAATTGGAAAATCTCCCAAGAAATTCCCAAGCCAATAAATTTCTAGGAATGGGTTTTGTCACTATGAGCAGAAGAAAGAGGACTGAGGTTGTGTTCAGTAACAAGTATATTATGTACACTATATATAATCAAGTATTATCTAGATAAACAAGCAATAGATTCCATTGCATTTTAAGGGTCACATGCAACCCAGGACTCATGCCAACATGTCATGTGCATAAGACATCCGACCATGCAAAAGGTAGGCACTGCCAGGAAGATAACCTGGCACAAAAACCTAGGCCAGTCAACTCATCAGGTGGAGCACGTTATATGGAACATTGGAACCAAACCTCTCAACGATATAACTCAATATAATGGCCCACCTGATGAGTGGATTTGCCTGGTCCTTGCACCAAGTGATCTTCATGGCAATGCCCACCTTCTCCATTGCTTAGATGTCCTACAGATGTGACATGCCAACAAGTGGCAGGGTTGCATGTCAACTTCACATGCAATGGGTTGTCAGTGATGATTGGTACCCTATCTTCCATAACTACAAGGAAACTTATATTAACAAAAACAGCCTTTAACAAGGCCAAAAGAGAGAGAGAAAGGGGGGGGGGGGGGGGGGGGGGGGGGGGGGGACCCTTTCAAAGCAGAACAGATTGAAAGAAGTAGCTAATTTTGTGCAATTTATAATGTTACAGTGATATTCTTATCCCCACTTATTTCCATTGTAAGCGTTTCCAGAATCGAAATCCGGTTTATAAAATTATAGACACACACGCGCGCGCACACACACACAGAGAGAGAGAGAGAGAGAGAGAGAGAGAGAGAGAGAGAGAGAGAGAGAGAGAGAGCCCATCACTCACATCGATTGAAATAAGAGAAAGACGACCAGCATGATGACACTTTTCAAGCTTAGACATAAATCTCTTGCTCTTAGAAATCTTTTCTGGTGTCACATACAAAATCTTAAGCTCTCCTTCACCTTTTTCAAGGGCCTTATATATAAATTTCTCATCCTCCTTAGTGGTTGTTGAAGTCAACATGTATGCCGGGATGCCTAGAGCTGCCAGTCCCATCACCTGAAGCAATGGCACTTGTGAAAAAGATGGTGAGATGAGGATTAATTGATTAAAAAAAGATAACAGTTAGCAGACAATGCACCTAATCAAACTAAGAGAACCTGATCCTGAATTAGGGAAAGCAAAGGGCTGACTACAAGAGCCACCCCATCACGGAGAATGGCAGGAAGTTGATAACAAAGGCTCTTGCCACCGCCAGCAGCCATTATTACCAGAACATTTCGTCCACTCATGACTGCATTTATTATCTGATAAGAAACAGTGCCACCATTAATTAGCACATGCATGTTTACGATCATGGGAGACATGATTTTAAAATACATGATGTGTTCATCAAAGAACGTTTTTCAAATATAAGATGCAGTTAAAATCCTTAAATCGGATGGATACTAAAAGAGAAGGATTACTCAGGTCCTGAGGCACCAAGATGTGTATACTGTCTTGATGCCTCATTCCTTAAAAGTGGAATCCATGGTTCCATGAACCGGACCTTTGATCTGATAAGCCCACCATGGATGGAGAATGCCCCAAGAATTATCCAGATTGGATTACCATAATCTTCAGTCCGTGGTTTAAATATCCATGGTGATGAGAAAAGAATATAGCAACTGTTG
This sequence comes from Liriodendron chinense, assembly GCA_003013855.2. Lineage (NCBI taxonomy): Eukaryota > Viridiplantae > Streptophyta > Magnoliopsida > Magnoliales > Magnoliaceae > Liriodendron > Liriodendron chinense. The sequence goes on along the minus strand of PVNU02000637.1, from coordinate 1,354,301 downwards.
GGGGAAAACAAATCAAAGGTCGGATAGCTAGAATCATCAAAATCTGGAAGATTTAGAATTTCCCATCTGCAATCAAGCCCATCAGATCTTTCTTCTTCTTCTTCTTCTTCTTCTTCTTCTTCTTGTGATAGGTAAGCTGGGATTGGATCCCAGATCTCAATCAGATCAATGGTCCAGTTCATCTCCCCACTTTTACAGAACGAGCACAGATCCTGATGTGTGAGGGCCTGATACTTCATCACTAAGAAACGCTGGAAATAGTTGGATATTATGTTGAGAGAGGTAGGTAACTGACTAAAATAGTTGAAGAAGCACCAACCTCCCGCTGATTAGCCCGATATGTAGTGATTCCGAAAACATTAAACCTGATATCCTCAGCTTGAGAATCCCATTTGAATGTCCCTGACCAGTTCTCTACAGCAACCGGCGCACCCCCATTGGCAGGGCTTCCAGATGCTTTAAATTCTTCCAACAAGGACTGCAGTTCGGATTGTTTCTCATACAGTTTCTCTTGCCTATGAAGCAATGTATTTATCTGGTCTGAAGCACAAATGAGAAAAGTCTGTCATGCAAGGTTCCATTAAGATCCCCCCATGAAGAAGGCTTGAGGTTGTGAGTAATCATGGGGTGGCGACCGGTGCCAATGTTGAAATTTGGTTTGTTATTACATGCACACCGAATACATAGGGAATGGATCCGCTGCCTCTGAAGCCACTGCCTTTTCATGCCCCTAGATTGTGTACCACGCTAGTGAAATGTGTATGATGAACCAAATCAAGCATCCTGTTGTTAGAGTCCCTTGATATACATTGATACACCATCCTCTAACAGCTCGAGCTTTTAGATCAAGTGGTGATTTGACTTAGTATCAAAGCGGAAGGTCTTGTGTTCGAATCCCGGAAGTAGCAAATATGCCACCGGTAATATATTCTCCCACGGGAGGGCCGTTTATGGTGAGTGTCCCTCCACCCTTGCCCAGTATGTTCCCGTGCAGAGTTCCACCCCGCACGTGCGGGGGAGTGTTAGAGTCCCTTGATATACATTGATACACCATCTTCTAACAGCTCAAGCTTTTAGATCAAGCATGGGAATTATTGCTGATTTTTGTCTTTTACTGTTCATTTTGTCAATTAGCTAGGATAAGGCTTAGATGATGATGATGATGATGATGATGATGATGACGACGACGACGACAACCATTCACTTTTGTACCACCAAATTAAAAGTATAGGGTCATCCAAACATTTGGGTCATGCCCCATTCACTATTGGAAATGCCAAGTGCACATTTCAATCTCACTATTGGCTATGTGTGTTGAAATGACAAGTGTACACAAAAATGCCATGCCTCTGGAGGCAGTAGAAAGATTTCCCACACAAAAACACAAAGAAGTTTGGTAAGCCCACCCAAGTTTATAGGGCCACCCATCCACATGCAATTACAAGTGCAGGTGCGGCACATGAGTCCAAAATCCAAGCTGTCCATTAGGTGGTCCTGCCATGTCGATCAAGATTCTGAATAATGTTTTCAGGGGGGCATAACGGCCTAGTCCAAAAAAATACATATGGGCCATGGGCCATATTACGCTTAGCAAACCCATATTGGCCCATATCTACCTCTCTTTTGTTTTTTTTTTTAGCCCAACAATTTCAGAAAGTACCACCAAAAAAAAAATCATGGGCTACCTACAATGGGATAAGGATCAGATGATGATGGTGACTTTTAAGTTTTTAATTGAATATCAAGGAATCATCACAAAATTTCTAGAATTAAAATATTTGCAATTGGATTACAATTGCAAATATTGCGAGTGCAATGTAATGAGCAACATGCTACCATAATACACATGTCATCCAAACTTAATCGAAGACCACAATTCTAATTGGTCAAAAATTTGCATTTTTTTTTTTTATATTAAAATCATGAAAGTTGTGATAATCAACCAAATAAGCCATAATCAACAAATTTAGTATATTATGACACTTGATAAGCAGGCATTATATAGCAGCAGAAACTGGGAGCTCACCATCATCAAATCCAGGAAACGAACCAAGCTCTCACTTGTGGAAGCACTCTAACCATGTGCATACATGACCGTGCGAAGACAATATGAAATAACCATCAACATAAATTTGGGTTTTCAGTTATCATACATGTGCATGCATTAACTCAAATTAAACTGACTAAATTACAAAACTCGCTGTCAAGATTGGTTGAACAATCCTAACCTCTGATTCATGGACACGTGTTTGTTGAAGTAGGACCATTGGATACTTTTCATTTTAACCATCCAATAAAATGTCCACCAATCCCCAGATAATCAAATAAGAGTAATTTTTGGTTCATGATATCATCTAAACTGGGACCCATAATTTGGACAGTTTATGTTAAATTGCTCAAGTCAGTGTGACAAATGTTGCTGAGATTTGAAATTTTCATGATACTCCCTTGAGAAATAAACTGAAATATATTATAGCGAAAATTTCAAAAATATTGACAGTTTTGAATTTTTCTAGATTTTTTTATATAAATTATCGTGACTCATTATAACTTCGATATTAAATTTTAAAATTGTTTATTGATTTATAATAAATATCTTAATTTTTATTTTAGCAAAACTCTCCCATTAATTTCCTGAGAAAAACGTCAAAATTTTAAAATCTCCCAAGAAAATCCTGAGCCAATAAATTCCTGGGAACGAGATTCATCACTATGCTCTACACCCTGTATCCAATTTCTAAGTGCCCGCGTATCATTCATCACACTCTGCCAGAGTATCACAGCTTTCCTCGAGCTCAAAAAAAAATAATTTATAAATTCCCAAAATAACCCGCGAATACAAAGTAAATGCCAAACGGATAGAAATATCCTTATTATCGGAAACGAAGGAGAAGAGGTAGAGATGTAATTTTGAAGGAATTGGAGGTGTAATTGCAGATACCTTGGACCTCCTGCAGCTCCGCCTCTACATTTAGCAGCTCTTCCAAGATATCGGTTTCCATCGTTTGGGAAGTATTGGCGCCACCGAAACCTAACAGGCTTTGCTTTTGAAATGAGACGGGAAATGTTGAGGAAGGGGCGTTATTTGATGCTCTGGCGGAGCGTGGTGGTTCATACGCATGCGCTGGGAAAACCGTACAGCGAGTCATCTTCAACCGTCTAAATCGTGGGATCCAATGCAGGTATATTCTGACCTCGAAGTCATATCCGTTGGATGATGATCCTGACCTCTGATTAATAGAAGTTTGTTTATTGACTAACATTGGAGGGTGACTAACAGTCTGGGTGTGTGCACTAACAGTGGGACGTGTGTACTAACTAAAAAAAGAACTCTGGGTCTCCAGTCATGGCTCACTGGTAGACTCACAACAGCTGCAACAGAGGGCAGGGATCGAGTGCCCATGTGGTGTGAGTGGGTGTGTGAGTGTGTGGGGGTGTGGGTGTGGGTGTAATAAATAAATAAAAACTAGCTTTCAATCTAACCGTCCACCAATAGGTGCTTTGTGGCCATCTAAAGTGGCAGCCAGCATTTCAACAGAGTTGGTGCCCTAGAAAATTACTTGTGCCCTTATCCATTAGCTACATGGATGTGATTGAACACATCTCAACTGTTGATTTAGTAAACCATGGATCCTAGATTAGACCTATGATATGCATTAGATAGATTTAATGTTGCTCGGTTTGTTGAAAAATGATTCCTCTTATAGTCATTGGAAACTAGAGATTCGACCAGGATGAATAATCTGCACCATCGAGAGCCGACTTGTTACCCTATTAAACTTGATCCATGGACAATGTCCACTTGAGATAGTCCATAGATCTTGATACCCTGTTAAACTATGGCTGTCATAGGTACATAAGATACACCTCCGAACATCATTTTATAAAATGTATTATCATCTTGTGTAAGAGGACTGACTTGGGTCAAGATGAACAATCTCCGTCATTGAGAGTTGACTTAGTGTTGATTTATATATTGCCTTTATCCTGTACAAAAGTGTGAGTGTGCCATAAACAAAAGATCTAGGTTTAAATATTTGATCATTGATATTGGTAGATCAAGATCAAGTCAATAGTCTGAGAGCTCATTAGCTTGGACTGTGATCGTAAAATCAAGACTTGATAATGCAAGAAAGATGGTTTGATCCTTGGACCTAGAATATGTGAGGGTCATGATCTTGATTGATCGGCTTTGACTCTTCTTACGAGGTTCATATAGAAGCCAATAAAGTAAATGTAGCTGGGTACTTACATTAAAAGTCATCATTCTTGCACAGGCCAAAAAGGGATCCACTAGTTTACTTATGATCATTTTAATGTCTTTGATATGGATATATCAATGACCCATTAAGGGGTTTTTTCATTGAGCCCAATACTTTGAATGTTTTAATCAAAATTTCAAAAATTTTTAACTATTAAATTTTTGTTTTAACAGTTAAAACTATTTTGAACACACTTGATGATAATTTGATGGCCCAGATTTGATAGTCCATTTTTTTATTGCATAAGATATGATCATTAGTAGATATGTCATGACAGTAAAGGGATTGAATCATAAGTATATGTAAAAGTTGTTCATGAGCCAAGCTAGCTCGGTTAGCTCGCTCAACTCGGCTCGAACCAACTTAATTCGAAGGTTGGGTTCGAACCAAGCCGAGCCATTTTTTCAAGCTCGAAATGATTTTCAAGGCAAGCTCAAGCTAACCCAAGCTCGATTTGGCTCAGCTCGGCTGACTCAATTGGAAAAGTATATTTTTTAGTCCCACATCAGAAATGAGCAAGAAAATGAGAGGTGAAACTCTCTATAAAAGTAAGTAGGGGGATGTAAATGGACTTTGGCTTGCCTTTAGGCCCAATTTTTAATTGTTTTAGGCTAGGCTTTGGTATAGACTTATATATTTTAAATTTTGTTTTTTTCAGGCTTGAACTTAGCTTGAATTGGGCTTGAACTCGGCTCGAAAGCTCGGTCGAGCTAGCTTGAACATCTCAATCTAGCTTGAAGGCCAAGTCAAGCCAAACATGAGCCAGGTAGCGAGCCTAGCTCGAATAGGACAAAGCTCGACTTATGCACAGCTCTAAGTATATGCATAGATAAGGTAGATTGACGGACTTTTTTCACAATAGGTTACACTGAAGTCCGTAGGATGGCGGAGCATCATATTGAGGCATTTTTGAAACCTTAACCCCTCCTTATTTATATTATCTTATTCCAAAGGAGAGAGAGAATTAGCCTTGGACATCTCTATTTTATGGACATGTTAGTATAAGGAAAAAAAGAAAGCATGTGAAAGAGTAGGGATCCACTCCATCATCTTCGATTGCCCTCACGTGTAGTCCACTTGTGTGGATGGTATACATTTTTCTTAACACCTACCAGAGAATTAGACATTGGGCTATCTCGATTCTCCGGTATTGAAATAGATCAAAGAGAGATTCCTTAATTAAGGAGATCAGTATCGACAGATTAGCATCATAAACATCTCTTTTGTACACATCGCATGCAGGTATGATATCCACTGTTTATACAAATTATTATATTGTAGAAATTTAATGTTATTGCAGATAAGAATTTTTGTACCGGGTCCCATAATATTATATTCCACTGCATTTGTAAGCTTGGGACCCAACAATTTGAATTTTGTATTTCCTCTCTAGCACACAATTATGCAAGATTTGCTCATCTGGTCAGGTGCAGCCCACTGAAGAGGAATCCTTGGCTCAACGATAAGCCACCATCTATTTTTCAAGTGCTCAAGAGCGCCGGTGGCAGCAAGGGTGAAAGTTGTCTGAGCCCACCCACTATGGGCTTTATTCCTCTTAGGCCTGGCTTAGATGTGACTCATGAGGCCTATTACTGATTGATGTGGAGAGCTGTATGCCACTTCAGCAGATTAACGTAGAGAACTGTCCGCTTATATATCCCCAGCGGTAGACCACTTGGGCTTGGACCTGGGCCTGAGTAGTAGATCAGTATAGACCTTTACTTCCCTACTTAACACAACAACCAAGGAGTATTTCCGGCTTTGGGAAGCTAAGTGGGACCCACCGTAATGTTAGTGAGAAATCCACCTCATCCATCAGTTTTGCAAGCTCATTTTAGGACACGCTAAAAAATCAGGTTGATCCAAACAGTGAAGGAGGCCATACGAAAGGACAGTGGGGATTAAATGACCAGTGTTCAAACATTTATATGGCAACAAAAGTTTTTTATCAGGCTAAGTTTTTTGTGTTTTCAGTTTATCCTAGTGGGAATGACCTTATAAACGGTTTGGATGGCATTAAACATCAAGGCAAAGCTAGGAAGGTCACAACGGTAAGCATTTCTTTACCCAATCCTCGAGTTTGGATTGACCTGATTATTGGTCGCATGTCCTAAAATGAGCTTGGAAAACGGAAGGACAGGGTGGATTTCTCACAAACAGAACGGTGGGGCCCACCTACCACAAGAACTTCTTGTGAAAGAAATCCGCTTCCCTCAGCAACTGCGTGCAAAGCACGGAAAGAGTTTAGGGCCATTTGGCGGAATCAAAATTCAAAAGTTACAGTTCTGATTAGGCTTTTCTCGAATCCACACATTCATCACCCATTAATACCTGAGAAAATTAAAAAGAAAAAAAAGCAGGTAGTCTTTGAAAAGCCTCCCTCATTCTCATAAGTCACCCATTAATACCTGAGAAAGTTAAAAAGAAAAAAAAGCAGGTAGTCTTTGAAAAGCCTCCCTCATTCTCGTAAGTGCTTTCTTCTCTCTCTCTCTCTCTTCATTACAACATACACATGCGTACTCAAAATGTGTTACACATGTGGCATTTATGTCTCACATGCCAATGCTCCACACGTGGCACTTAGTCTTCATATGCTGCATTTGCTAAGTTGTACATCACGCATTTGCCTCTTTACATCTTCAGCCACAATGCGCTAGTCATATACGCTATCAAATATTTTCAAGCACTTGGTATTTTTCAAACACCCGCACCAAGAAGGAAGTATGCACGTGTCTAACACATGTGCGACCTGTTATAGATAAAAAAAAAAAAAAAAAAAAAATTCATACAAGTCATCAACAAACACCAACAATCTGGGCTTAAGCCCATATGAGTAATCCTAATAACTCAACCTAAATAGCTTGGCCAGGACAAAACCCCGCTTCCTCCCAAACAGGCTATTATCTTTTCGAAAAACAAGCTAGCATCAACTTGGACCGTCGGCCATGGAAAACATTCTTCTCCAATACCCACCTGAAGAGTGTAGATTGGCCTGATTCGTGAGCCAGGAATTTTTCACATCTGCTCCAACTAACGATCAGCACAGATATAACTATTCAACCCTGCGGGCCGCGGGCTTCTGTGCCCAACTACTGATGGAAGTGGGCCGGGCCGGGCCTGTTCTAATCAGCCATTTCATTCATCGTTGGGATTTAATATAGGAACGCAAAATCTATTCGAATGCATGGACAGAAGGACCGATTGCTCAATTGATCATACAAGGTTTGCTGCAAAAGCTTTGGTTAATACAAAATGAAGCGTTGCTTAGGTGGGCCAATCAAAATGTAACATGCCTCGTTAACTGGGCTTTGCATCAGTCAAATGATCTTCGAGCACTGTGGTACAGCTCTTGGCATGGGTACGGATCGATCCATGGTACATCCGTTTATGTCTCGATCCAAACCATTCAAATCTCTTTCCTGCTGTAGTGTTTAATGAATGCGAACCGATCATAAGATCCCACCCATTGAATCAAAAGCCTTCCTTTTTCATTGAATGTGGACAGTTGTTTAGACTTTTTAGCCAACTACCTGTGGGCCCTCGCCCAATGGTTAGGATTGGTCAATTCATTTGATATGGATCACCTAAGACAACTCACCAACTCAAGATTATTCACAGAAGTGCTTTTAAAAAATCTCACGGATGAAATAATCATAGAACTTTCAGTAGGCTGCCAACAAATTAATAAATGTTTGAAAATGATGGTACAGCAACAGTTCCCATTGAACGAACAAATAAAGGGTCAAATGTTCCATATCTAGAATGTTCCAGATAAGTGGGGCCCATGGATGGACGATTCTCCCAAAACCTCCACGTTGGAAGATCCTAGCCATCAATCTTCTGACTTTTGAAGTTGAATGGGGGGTGCAAGTTGTTGTACTGATCTTTCCATCTGTTCACAGACCACAAATTAAAGGCTAAGATTGTTCCGTAAAGGAGATCTTTCGGGCATGAACCATCCACAACACAACAAACCAATGGTCTGGATTTCCCGCTTGTCAGAATTGAAAACCCACGTAATTCCTCTAGATGTATGTCCATCTAGGCCATCTAAATTGTGGACATGACTGTAGATAGTCAAATATGACACTGGTTGATTTAACCCAGCCGATTTGTTTGATGGCCATTAGATCGATGGTTAAAAAGAAAATGGCACCTAAAACCGATCGATGGTCTCACTCAGATGTAGGGGTGGCACAGGGTATCTGGCTTAGGACTGGGCTTGGACTTAATAGATTGGCCTGTGGGACCAGGCTTGGGCCTGCCATGTGTGGCCATGATTAACTTTTTAACTGGCCCAGGCTGTAGTCATTTTAGCCCACTAGCCCAGCCCAGCTTGATGGAAAGACGAGTTTGCACGTGAAAATCTACATGCAGTGTTTGCATTTGGAGACTGTTGTATTTTAAAGGAATTTCAAAATAATTTTTGTTTCAAATTCAAACTTCCCCCTAGTGTTTCCTGTTTTGAAAATTGTTTTGCTTTTGTGCATCACTTTATCGCACGTAAGAAAGGATTGAGAAAAATGTCATGTATATATGAGATGTGGATTGTATAAGACTTGAGCTGTCAAGGAGGAATAGTTATTTGGGTTGGACCATCTTTTTATAACGCGCGTTGGGCTCGGGTCTAGATCTATGTGTGGATTGAGAGTACACTCACGTTAATTGTTTTGTTCTGCACTCTAGTATACTCGCACTTGTCAGTTTTGTAAGAATTTCAAACGAAAGACGTATCTGTTCAGGTGGTCATACCAGCTGAGTTCAAATCCAACAGGCCTAACCAATTTGAAACGATGCTTTAAACACTTAATCGTGGTCTATAAATGGATATATTCTTTTTTTTTGAGTTATTCATTAAAAACAACATTTTCTTTTTTTGGTTTTCTGAAATTCGTTTCTGGTTTGTTGTTGTTTTGCCAACTGAGTTTGTAAGTGAGTGAGTTAACTCACTTTGGTTAAGTTCTGCATGCTGGTTTGAACCTGTGTACAATGAGTGTATCGTTGGGACCAAGTAATAGTCATTATATCTTAGAGGTCAACTGTCCAAAAAATCCTGTTGCATTTAGGATGCAGTCTAAAGAGGGTAGATTTAATTTCAAGCCAAGTGACTCAGTTACACATCGACTCAAACAATAAATTCTTATTACTTCTTTTATTTTTCTATTTTCAAATTTCTATTATTTTCAACACACATTCCAGCAAAAATTTGGCTAAATACAATTTTGATGTTTTGCAACAGTATACATAGTAACTGTAGCAGTTAGGTCGGGGTCCTTTCTAACGTCCTGAGCTGTTTGTATGATGACATAGATCATTGGTATCTTTTCATGGTAGCCTAGGTATGTGTTCTTAGAGAGTTTAGATGAACAGATTGAAGTGTCTAGCTGAACTAATGAAACTAAAAGCACTATGACTTACATATAACATTTCTCTGAGAGCACTGCAGCATTTCTCTGTGAGAGATGGATTTTTTATTTTATTTTGGTTCTCATGCATCGCTGTCGCAGTCGCAGCACAGCGTGGTTCAACATGAGGTATGCACCTTATCCCATAGTTGTTGCGTTCAAATAATGCTACGTATGCATATGTACCATACATCATGCCTTTTCACACTACCTCATGACTTTGCATGTGCTATGTACCAACTGTATAAATTGCAGTGAACTTGAGATGCTTGACGAAATATCAAACCGAACAGATCAGGAAATTGCTGTTAGGCTATGAATCACTTGGTTATGCCAGAATTTTTCAACAGGCAGCAGTTGGCGTGTGTGTGTAATCACAATTTATATCATGCCTTCCAATTTAGTTGTTCAGATATATCTCCCCGTCACAAACTAAGAGAACCGCCCACTATTTAGAGATTTCACACACCCGCATGACCCGTTCTCATGTTTATCCATTGTGATAAAGTAGGGATGATTAAATGAGAAAAAGAGGCTACATTGACCACACATGCACAGCATGTAAGCATACCATTACATGTCGTTTGTGAACACGTCCTTACAATCATACATAATTAAAGTATGAAAAAAAAGGATTGTGATCTGGAAAGATGCCAAACGGTGCTTGGGTCACCCCCCACCAACGAAATAAAATAGAAATCCCAAAACCAACTCCAATACAAAAACAGATTAGTCGTGTACTTTTAAGCATAACACGACGATGGTAGTTGCATGGGTGATGTTTGCCTTTGATGTGCCTATAGGCTGGGGCATGACCCACCAAAAGAGAGGTTTATAAAGACTCGAGACCTACTCTGATCTCTCACACTCAGACCGTGTAGGCAGTACTAATAACACCAAATAGACAATCCAAATGGATAATTTTCTTGTGTTGAATCCATTCTCATTGTGACCATCCATTTGAAGCCCATGGTCAGTTGGGTTAGTCCTGCATCGGTTGGGGGACGATGAAAGAGCAGCTCCATATTACTATGGGGTCACTCCACCTAGTGGGTTAACCTTTTGGGTGTGACACAACACTAGTATCAGAACAAGGTTATCTGTCCAGGCCCATGCCATGGTGGCACCCACATCCTAGGGGTAAGCTGAGACCAAGTTCCAAGAGCCCTAGGACCCACAAGTGAGGCGGATAAGCCGGTACCAAGTACCGAGAGCCCCACATCCGCCATGAGAGGGGGGATTGTTGGATTAGTCCCCCATCAACTGGGGGACGATGAAAGAGTCACTCCTCCTTGTGGGTTAACCTTTGGGGTGTGACACAACATGGTCCATAATGATTGGATCATGCTTATGGTATTATTGGCTACTCTCTTCATGAACATGGCATCTAGATGGACGGTTCAAGCACAATGCTCTTGATCATCCAGTTTGTGTGACCTTATGCACAGGTTGGATGACAAACAAACATCATTATCGGCCCTAGGAATGTTCAATGGTGGAGGTTATTATGCCTACTATTTCCCATGGTGTGGTCTACTTATGCTTTGGATATAATTCAATTTTCAGCTCAGCGATGCTTGGCTAGATGATAAATTGTTTTGAATTAAGGATTTGCTTGTATAGGTTTCACAAATTCATGGATTTAGAATAGTTATTGATTTACATTTATGAAACTCTCTTTCTATCTTTGCATGTCACTTATATAGTTCCACTATTTTCCTCCTTAAGATTACCTAAATATATCCCTATGTGTTATAACATGGAGTGTTGAAATAGAGTTTGTCTACCTATGAGCCATGCATGGAGCCAAACCCATGGTTGAATCATGTCAAGTGAATATCTCAAATGCACTAAGGGTTCAAGAGTGTGTATTACTTGTTTACTTATTTTGAAAGATTATATGGCAGATACCAATAAATAAAAGCTCCTAATTCGTTGGATCATTTTGAACCCTTTGATAGTTCAGTTCTTTAGGTTTAATCTAGATGGCCATCATTACTTTTGTATGATCAAAGGATTATAAAATCAATATAGAGTTTATTTATTTATTTATTTTGCAGCGTCTCACATAAATGATTTGGATCAATAAAAAGAATCCAATTACAAGGGCTAAAGAACCAATGTATCGTATTACAGTGCATCCTATGCATTCTAGCGAATCTCTTCCCTCATTTTCTCTCCATGTGCCATAACCCTGGTAATTAGCAATGTCACAAATATTGTTGACATTACCAAAATATTACGATAATAGTGTTTATTATCGTGATATTAATGCCAGATGTTCAAAATATTATCATATTTTAAAATACCACGATATTAACCCCAGGATAGTAAAAAAATCAAGGGATTTGTTATATAATGTATATATTTGAAGGGAAATGGTCTATTTGGCCAGCCTCATGGGAGCTTTCCATGGGGTCGAGCTCTATGGCCCCACTGTGATTTATGTCAGACATTCACATGGTGCATTTGGTGGGTCCCCTCGAGGTTATGGGATATCCCAAAAATCAGCTGTGTCTAACACCCAAGTAAACCACACCATCTAAAACAATGTGAAATTATTCCTATAGCATCTAAAACCACTTACTGGGGCCCACCTGAATTTTCGATACAGCTAAAACTTAGCATGCCCCCTCATTCAAGTGGGACACACAATGGATGAGATGGATATCTGAACCACATCTCAGTAAGCCCTATAAATGATCATGAAAGTTTCAATAGGTGAATATCTACGATCTCAATTATTGTTTGTGGCGTGGCCTACCTAAGACATTGATTAACCTGATTTCTAAGTCCGTCGCCGACCATGGAAGTGTGCATCTGATTGATGGGATGGATGTAAACCACACCATCTAAAACAATGTGAAATTAACCTGATTGATGGTATGGATGTCCAACGTAGATCACAGTGGGGCAACAGAGCTCGACCTCATGGGAAGCTACCATGAGGTCAAGCAATCCAGACTGTTAAAATTGTTGGCCCCACTGTATGTGGGCCCATCTGTAAGGTTGGATTGATCGGACACTAGAAACATATTATCTATGGACATTTGTTCGTTGAAATTGGGTCGCTGACCGTTCCTTATTTAAGTTGAGAATTATGTCACATCCGATCTGAGCCGACCATTGATCACTTCGGACTGAGGCACATGCTTTAGTCATGCATGCCTGTGGCATGGTCATACTCTGCCAGGATTTCTTTATATGGTACGCAGACGGAGGTTCGAATTGAGAGAGAATTGGTTGAGACCCCGGCCTCACCCAAGACGGTGCGGCCCCTACCTTGGGTTATCTTGGGGCCATCTTGATGTATGTATTATGTATCCATGCTGTCCATCTGTTTTTTCCATATCATTTTAGGGCATTATTTCAAAAATGAAGCAGATCCAATTGTCAGGTGGACCATAGCATAAGAGACATTGGTGATTGACCGTACTACTATTAAAACTTCTCAGGGTGCACTTTAATGTTTCCTTAGTGTTTATTTACCATCCAATCCGTTGATAAGGTCACATAAGCCTGGATGAAGGGAAATAACAAATATTACCTTGATCCAAAACTTCCGTGGCCCATTAATGGTCAATCAACACTGTTTCCTATGCTATGGTCCATCTGATAATTGAATATGTTTCATTTTTTGAATAATGTCATAAAATGATTTGAAAAAAAAATGGATGAACGGTGTGGATACATAGTAATACATCAAGGTGGGCCCCAAGGTAAGGGCCGGACCATCTTGGGGTCTCACCTAATCCTCTCTCATTCGAATTCTGCTTTTTGTCTTGATCACGTGTCTGGCCAATGAGGTCAGAAAATGAGCCATTAAAACAGACGTGAACCCGTTCCGTGGGCCACACTCTATCTTTCCGAGTTTCATCAATTAAAGAGGAGCTATTCGATACTCTGGCTGCATATGACGCTAGATACGCAGGCGGTTTGGAATCTTATACGTGGCAAATATTAATTCAAACTGTACCGATTAAATTGTCGAAACAGTGATTTAGATTGGTCAGATAATCATAACCTCTAATTTATGGACACTCGTTTATTAAAATAAGACCATTGGATATTTTTGTTATGATCAGTCCAATGAATCTCCACCGAGACGTAAAATAGTTTTTTTTTTTTTTGTGTGTGATGGTACGTGTAATCTTGTACACCTGGACGGGTTAACTTGAATTGAGTATATGACACGTGTAAAATGCTGTAAGTAACTTCATTGCCTGCGTATCGTTCATCGCATCTGCTAGAGTATCCCAGTTTTCCACGAACGGCGTAATAAAATAGTTCATGCATATCTCCACGTTTCTTCTTGCAGTAATGGCCAAAAGCTATCTTTCACAGATGTAGGAAAAAAGAAAAAGATTTTGTACAGTCGTCTCTACTAAGAATCTGATACAACCTACCTTCCAACCGTACACGTAGCCCAGCCGACAAAGGGTATCGGACGTAGTGGATCCCACTTTGGGCCGAAGAGTGTCAGGAAAGGAACCGATCGATGATCCTATCCGTTAAATTTTTTTACAGCTAAATATCAACAATTAAACCGTTTTCTTTTCTTATTTACCGTCAATTTCAAGATGGCTGAATGGATTTTGTGGATAGCCTGATTCTTCAAGTAAAGATCATCCATATAAGGGAGAATAGATGATGGACGGTTAGATTTAGAACAGCTGGACAAACGTACTGTGAAAGTCAGGATGCGCGTAACCTTTTTCAATAGAGACTACTCTACTTTATCATATCCACCGAAAAGCTGGGCGCCATCTCATTCAGCGTGTCGGTCTTCCTGCTATAAAGTTGTGGGGCCCACGGAGGAGTCGTAAGCCAAAAGCGTTCGATGCTTCTGTTCCATCGGCAGAGAATATCCACGCTATGGATTTGCATTACTGTTGCCAACTGTCGCACATGTATAAAATAGCGGTCACTGATCAAGGCGAACATGACCCATCAGAATATACCACTGATCAGGTGGGCCGCACATTCGAGATTTAAAAAATAATGTATTTATTGAAAAAAATGAAGAGGGACACAACGGATAATATAAAAAACTTGAAATGAAAATATTAGATTCGGGGATTTAAATTTTAATTGGTATAATTAATATTTCAAAATAGATGTATTATCCTTTTCTAGATATTTCAGCAATAATGGAATGATAAATTAATTTCAGAATATAATCAACTCAAATATTTGTAATTCGTCTCCCAGCTGTTATCCTGGCCGGGTGAAGCTCAGGCCTCTCAAGTTTCAGGTCTCAGTTTCAAGGCAGCTGGGTGTGCTGTGGAACTAACAACAGGATAGGTGTGTTGCATGGCTAACGTAATAAAAATTCACCGTTCAAAAAAAATAATATCCTGAAAAATACCACTTGTGAAAGATATATTTGTCTTTCTGGAGCTTACATAACAACCAAAAAATAAAAAAAAAAAACCACTTAGGCACCTCATGTAAATACCACTTAGATCCTAATCATCTAATTGTTGCCATATGTGCGGCATATGGTACTGATACTATGTGTGCAGCTATGTGCCAAGCATGCTTAACCAACACTATAAGTAAAACATTAAGCATCAGTGGGCTAAACTTTTAACTAGATCTTCACTCTTTAAGCACACCATGGCTCATATTGATCCAAACCAAGTGCCAAAAAGATAAGCTTCTTACGAAAATGCATACATGCAAAGTGCAAAAGGTTGCATACTCGAAAGGTTGAAATATTTAATTTGAATATTGTATCTTTAAATTGGATTATTTCAATCATTTGAATTTTATGTCTTTTGCTTTTGTAAATGGACAATCAATATACAATTATTTCATATTCAAAGGGTTGAAATATTCAATTTAATTTAATATATTGTCAAGGCATCAGCTACATCAAGGGAAACCCTTATTGCATAAACAACTATAGTTAAATAAAGTCCTGATGTAATGCGATACAATTGGTGGAGCTAACCTCCTGGAAGTAACTATCTTCTCTATCCTTTCATAAGTGAGTGATGATGTAAGAATCATGATTGAAGAAATAAGCCAGTTTTTATATATATATTGAAATTGCGTCGGGTAGTCTAACACGACACCCTATGCATACACGTGCGGAAGTTTAAAGAACAACTAGAATTATGGCTAAACCCATAGGAGGGGGTAATTAGGACCTTTTTAAAATTCTTTTCGCCTACTTAACAAATTTAGCAAATTAACCTACGTAAGCAATTAACACTTCGGCTTTTAAGCCTAAGTGGGTCCAATCAAAATACTAGTAAATGATTTATGCAATAACAACCTAGTCTATTCAACACATGTAGACTATAGAGGATGAATCAACAAAAGCTCAAGTCTACATGAGGAGTGAAAGTACATCATGTGTGTGTGTGTGTGCCTATCAAGTGCCTAGCATACATTCCTAACAAGCATTCATAATTAACAAGTTAAACGCAATGTATAAAGAGAAATGTGCTCAAGAACAATCACAAACACAATGATGTATAGTGGTTCGACTACTTGTCTACTCCACCCCCTGTTCAAGTACTCAACCCCTTTGAGCACACCAGCATTCACTAGGGAGTTTAAATCTGGTTCCTCCCAACCAAGATGTTTTAACTTGGATCCACCCAACCGGAGAGTTTATAAGTTCCTCTCAACCTACACGTTTTCACCCGTGTTGGTGGCTCTCCCTTGGAGACTTTGTTTAGGCCGACTAATGAGCCAAGGAACGGCTGACGTCCCTGAATTTAGGCCAACTAACAGGCCAAGGATCGGCTAACGACCCTAGATCGAGTTTGTCAAACAAACTCTACACTCAACTCCCACAGGAAATTGAGTGGATTGACTCCTAACAAGACAACCTTACTTGTCAGATTGAGCTCCTTTGTAGCGCCGCTTTGGGTTGCTTCTTCTCGCTCTCCCGTGCTTGAATCAGCTCCCCTTGTGCTCCCCCGATCTTTGACGCCCCGCTTTGCCAAGGCTTCAGCTCCAAGATCAGCTGCCTTGCATGTGATGCTCCATTGGAGATGTCCAAGGTGCCAGGGAATGGTGAATCCTCTACAAATGGTAGGAAATGAATTTTCTAGAGGAATACACCTATTTGGATTCCTAGGTAGTGTTTAGACAATGAATTTAACTATCATCAAGGTGTCTAAACCCTAGGAATCAAGAGGGAACAAGTCTATTCTCAATATGCCATTGAATGGCCCAAACTTGTGATGAAAACACAAGGAAAATGACTTGCTATGGGTTTGGGATAGAGCCTCTGATGGTCTCTAGCAATGGTGGCTTCTATCTCCTCAAAATTTCCTCTCTTTAGATAAAAAACGAATCCCCATCTTTAAATAGATTTTCTTCCAACGGTCAAAAAACGGACAGATTCGCGTATCTCCGATTGATCGGAAAAAGGATCCGATTGATCGGAGACCAGTCCGATTGATCGGAAACATGTCCGATTGATAAAAAATCTATCCAGTGAAGTCTCTGGAAGATATTCCGATTGATCGGAACACTGTCCGATTGATTGGACGGACCCCTTCCGATAGATCGGAAGTATGTCCGATTGATCAAAAATTTGTCGAGAGGTTTTTCAAATTTTGCTGGAACAAATTTCGATTGATCGGAACATCAGTCCGATTGATCGGAGTCCTATCGGAACACTTGTCCAATTGATCGGAATCCTATTGGAAACTGCTGTTTGAGCTGTTTTGATTACAGCAGCTTCCACCTTTTTAATTAGTCTAACTTATCATGTTTTTCATGGAGTTCTAAGACTAATGATGACGACTAAAGGTATACCTAGTTGGTGCAAGTCATCTAAGAGGTTAAGGGTTAGGTTTTGGTCAAGGTTAAGGCACACCAAGGCATTACTTTTACCTGAATCTTCATCCTTGATGTATTTGGTCCGTCTTGAGTTTTCGGTCTTCGTCTTTATTAAGCTCAACCGACCCTAGACACACTGACCTAAGTGATTGACAAACAAGGTGCACTAGTATGCCACAAAAAAGTACACTAACATATATTTACACTTGTATCAAGTTATATATATCATTGTTTAAAATCACGGCATTGTGGATGTTGGATATTCTGTTTGTATGCAAAGAATCCATGGTATGGGCATGGATAATTGTAATAATTACCTTCTCCAACATTGTTATTGGTTTGTTTAGATGGCAATGTGGAATTTTCTGATTAATTAGACAACAGTTAGTTTATATCTTACACCCGTTGTGAATAACGCTAATGATTAATGAGTGGAACCACATTTTTCTTTACAATTTAAACTACTAAAAGGGTCTTGTATCAAAATAGGTCTTGGCCATCTACCTCGTGAAGTGGGCGGTCGCCATGCATATAAATCTCATCCACTAGCTATTTAATATGTGCAGGGAGAGGTGTACTAATGTAGAGTGGGTTGCAAACCTAATCTTAGCACAACTAGACCGAAAGAAGCATGAATGTAAGCGGATATAGTTCATTAAATCCAAGCCTAGTCCTATGTAGGGCATGATGTAATTGGACTCCATGAGCGTCCGGATCGAAGAAATTCATTCCGGATAGGAAGAAATTCATTGTTAAAGTATGAACTATAAATTAACCATAATTTTTTATTTAGATATTGTTAAAGATGCACAACTGATGAACTTTTACTGTAATCCCGTGTATGTGGATTGCGTAGATCCATTTTACATGAAAAAACTTCCTTACAATTCAAAGTTGTAGTTTTAATTTTTATTTACTATATTTAGTAAGATTTAATTGGACGTATTTCCTTCGTTTTAAAATTTCAATATATGACGTCTTCTTAAGAGATCTTCTAATTATGACAGGAATTATCTGGCACGATTCAATTAGTGCTTTCTATTTTAGTAAAATTTACTATTTCGAGTAAATTCTAATCTAGTCGAATAAAGACTCCTAATTTGGAATTTTGTTTTTCCCTTTATAAGTGATGTAATTGAGAAAGTCTGTCATTAGTAAATAATAAAATTTCAAAATTTCCTTTTTATTTTGGATTCAAGAATAATTTAATGACTTCAAGATTTTGCATATTTGTGATAGACAATGATCTTCCTTCTCACACCCTTACTTGCATCAAGCACACAATACACACAATGGTTAGAACACATTGTTAAACTTTCACATCACAAGAAAAAAATCAGTGGTCGTTGTACTTGGGTGGTAAAGATCACGTGATCTTTGTTACAAGGACAATGCACACCAGGGCCCACCTATGTAGATGGCATGATTATAATCACTGCCTCACGAGAGGGCTGCTACATATCTTGGAATATGCATTAGGTCATTAAATATTTTCTCAATATTGAATTGGTTGTGGGCCTTGTTGGCTTGCAAAGGACTGGCATAATATACCAGGAATGACATACAAATGAGAATTAACTTGAAATAAAAGCTATAAAGTGAATCCCATGACATGCGGAAATTTATGGATAGCTATTATTTAAGAGGGAGTGGACCGCTGTCCATGTCATTGTTCACTCGAATTGGCTTTCTATGAGGTTTGGTACAATACATCATGATGCATTGAAATAGGGTGGTGGAGATTGTGTCATCTTTCAATAATCTAAACCATTTCTATGATGGGCTTCACCTCGGATGGGGAACATCCAGAACTAGATATTTTAAGTTTGGGATGTTTCAACCTTTTGATCACATGACTTTTTTTCTCTTTTAAATATTGGTGATCTTTTTAATCTTTGGATAATCAAAGTGCTGAACATTTCAATTTGATAGTGAGGCCCACTGTATAAATGATTTGGGCCATTGAAAAGGACCTTGATCAACCGGTTAGTCAATGTGCATTCTAGCAAACCTTGTTATTTTAAGAGTGTATCACGGCACATCATAGGCTAAAAATATGGCATTGGTACGACCATCAGTGACTCTGATCCGGCATTGAACCCTTTGTAACATGTGGTGATGCCAAGTGCTGGGTATGAGCCAACTCAATGGACAATGGTAGACTGTGTGAAGATAACCTCATCTCAACACTGAGGTCAAGGTATGGAATCCCTATGTTGGGTAACATTGGAGGGTGACTAACAGTGTGGATGGGTGTACTAACAGTGGGATGTGTAAAATTAAAAAAAAAAAACACTCAGTAGAGATCCTGGCATACATGGATGAATTCGCCGCATGTGAAATTAGAGGTGAGCCATGATGAGTCTTCTGATGACAGTTATAAGGTCAGCCACCAATCATCTATCAAAACTGCAAGAAATATTGAAAAAAATCATGGGAGGCACCAGGAAGGGTTCAACAGGGGGATCATTGTTGCCATAGCCTTTTTGTGGTGTGGTGTGTTGTGGTGTGGGAACTCGGATTGCCTCCGCACGCTCTTATCATGCGGAGTAAACTCAGTTGGGCCCACTTAGAATGTATGTGCTTTATCTATTCCGTCCATATGTTTTTCCAGCTCATTTTAGGGGTAGAGCCCAAAATTTAAACATATCAAAATCTCAAGTGGACCATGCCACAAGAAACAGTGGGAATAATGATTTTCACCATTGAAACCTTCCCAGGCCCCACAGTGATGTTTATTTGTCATCCAACCTGTTCATAAGATCACATGTATATGGATGAAGGGAAAATACAAATATCAGCTTGATCCAAAACTTCTGTGTCCCCCGAGAATTTTTCAATGGTAGACATTCAGTTCACACTTTTTTTGTGGTGTGGTCCACTTTGGATTCTGATATGCTTCATTTTTTGGAACCATAACTAAAATTATCTGTTAAGATGGATGGACGGAGTGGATGAAATACGCAAATCACAGTGGGCCCCACAGAGTTTACTCTACATGCTTAGCGTGCGTAGTTACCCAGTACGCAATCCGCGTCCGGGTGTGGTGTACTTGAGCTTTAGATTTGCTTCATTTTTTTTTGCTGATGCCCTAAAATGATCTCAAAGAATGGATAGAGAGTGTGGATGTAACACATACATCATGGTGGGGTCCATAGAACTTGGTGACGTCAGCACACCACAACACACAGCGGGCACACCA
The DNA here is from genome assembly GCA_003013855.2 of Liriodendron chinense. Taxonomy (NCBI): domain Eukaryota; kingdom Viridiplantae; phylum Streptophyta; class Magnoliopsida; order Magnoliales; family Magnoliaceae; genus Liriodendron; species Liriodendron chinense. Next base: position 1,333,626 of record PVNU02000637.1, on the reverse strand, counting down.
CGCAATCAAACCAACTCAAAACCCAATGATTCAAGTTTGAAAACACTGATAGCAATATTTGAAAATTTAATATCTAAAAGTCCTAAAATTATGTAATAAAATCTGAGTTGTGCGGAGCCGAGTTGAGCTTTATTAAGTTTTCAAGTTGAGCGGAGTTTTTCTCAGGTTTTAACCGAGTTCAAGTTTCCTTGAGCCTGAGTGGAACCAGCAGGGGTTGAGTCCAATTGAGTTTTCTCGTGTTTTTAAGGTTTGGCATGAATTATAGAGGTCTCACTAACTATTTTGATATTTTGATGGCCCTTGTGAATGGTTCTGAACACCAAATGAAGGGTCAGATGCAATCCATGGACGGACCACTCCTATTCAATGGTACACAATGATGAGAGGTGTCATCCACTTGGGCCCACATATAAATTGGGGCCTTATTATTTGGTGGGGTAGGTACGTCTTCTTTCTAGATCATAGATGTGCTAACAACTATAGGTTATTATAATATTAGGAAATTAATTTAACTTTTGGAATTAAGAGATTAAACTTCGACAATAAAATGGAGTCTGATGGACCGCGCAATGAATGTGACTCTGGTGGGCCATACTTTTGTTGAAACATCCCCTTAAAACTGATTTAAATCCCAAGCATCCTAAGCCTTGAGTTTTTGAGTCGAATGCGAGCCATCGCTATCTGTGGATGAATTTAGAACATGGAAAATGAAATTTAAATGCATGGCTTGTATTCACCTCTGAAAATCAACGGTTAGGATCATTGCCGAAGCGTGATTTTAGGATAGTACGTAGCTCATTTATAGTATTAATGATAACATATACAGTCGAAATCATGGTACTATATCACGTGTGGGCCCAGTGACTTTCGACGCGTAATGGATCGTGAGCCACGACGGAGGTGAAATGGAACTCCATGGACAGCAACGAGAGAGGAGAGAGGAAGCCGATTGCCTGCAGCACCCGCCACAGGGATAGTCCTGTGGCACGACGTGGCCAAAGCTCTGTGGGGCCCACCTTGATGTATTTGTTTTATGCACGCCGTCTATCGGTTGTTTCAACTCATTTTAGGATATGAACCCAAAAATGATGCAGATTCAAAGCTCAAGTGGACCACACCATAGAATACCCACCGTATACACGGCTTTTCAAATTATGGTTGTGGAACCCACTATTCGGCAATCCAGACGTTGTATGTTGAATCTCATCCCAGAGTTGACTCACTTAAATAATATTAACTTTTTCGGTCCAAATGATGGACGGTTGAGAAGAAAGATATAAAAGCGGTAGAAATTCAACTGAGATGGGTCCTAAAATAGGTTGCTGACATGTTTCAAATCTGCAAAATGTTTCATACGTGCTCCATCCACGAATGTTGACCAACGGTCAGGATTATTAATCCATGATCTTCGCTTTACGAGAATATCTACAAACAGCCATCTGATTGATGATTCGTGTCGGATGAACAGATTTGGTGGGCTCCACTCTCAACTAATTGTCATCATTAATACCCATCTGTCCCTGCGATGTGACCTACCTAAGTTTTGACCAGCCTAATTTTTGGATCCAAGGCTTAAAACGAGGTGACGCAGCTGATGGACAGAGAAGATCTCATGCATGCTGTCCACACATGCTCGCTCACAGCTGATGGACAGAGAAGATCTCATGCATGCTGTCCACACATGCTCGCTCAGTTAGCGGTGAGTCCGGATCCTCTGTTGAAACCTAACAGAGAAATCATGCTCGTCACTTCTCTGATTGGTCCAGATCAGCTCACTGTGTCAGAGCTGAGCTGCTCTGGTCAGGATGAGCTGGACCAATCAGAGCAGCGGAAGCAGAGGTACTCTGCTCGGTTTGAACAGAGGATCCGGATTCGTTAGCGTAGCATGCCCTGTGTTGCCTGCCCCCCATCAGACTACTATTGGAGAAACATTTTGCTACACCACGGCTTGACGCTACCTATGCACAAATCCCAGCCGTTGGTGAGATTCATATCTGAAGGAGATTTTAACGCCGTGAGAGTGGACCTCTCTCCTTGTTTCTCTCTTTGCAAAGGAATGCGGATTTTTTGCGAAAGCCTTTGGTAAGAAGTTAGTGCGTGGGATCGTGAGACAAAAATGAGGCTTGTGATAAATCTACGCCGTCCAACCATTTTGTGAGATTATTTGAGGCGTTGCGACCAAAAATGAACGGGATCCAAAATTCAAGTGGGCCACAGTAAAGAAAAAGTTATGTAGGGAAATTCTTACCGTTGAAACCTCTATGGGGTCCACGGTGATGTTTATATTCCTTCCATACCGTTCATAATGTCATTTCTACTGAGATAAACTGAAAACATAAATATTATCCTGATTCAAAACTTTGGTGGCCCCACGAATATTTCAACTGTGGAAGTTCAATCGTCATGTTTTCGGCCTACTTAATTCTTGGATCCCGTTCAATTTTGGTCGCAACGCCTCAAATGATCTCACAAAACGGTTGGACGGCGTAGATTTCTCACAAACCTGAAGGTGTGCCCCACCCAGATTCCTTGCGCAGGAGATGCATGCGAAAGGCTTTGCAGGCAATCCGCGCCCAAAAATGAGCTGCATTCAAGACTACGATGGATCCCCGGACGCAGATTTCCTGCGAAAGCCTTGCGACTGGAAGTTCCTGCACTGGGGACTTAGGTAGGGCCCACAGTGATGTTTTCTGATAAATCCACCCTGTCCATCTGTTTTGGGAAGCTCGTTTTAGGATACGAGAACAAAAATGAACCGGATCCAAGACTTAAGTGGGCCTCACTAAAGGAAAAGGTGGGTGGGGAAATGACTACCGTTGAATCCTCCCTGGGTCTACAGTGATGTTTATATGAAATCAATACCGTTCATAACGTCACTACTACTGGGATGAACTGAAAACACAAATATTATCCTGATTCGAAACACATGTGGCCCCACAAATATTTCAACTGTGGATGTTAAATCCTCACGTTTTCGGCCCACTTGAGTCTTAGATCTGGTTCATTTTTGTTCTCATGTCCTAAAAGATCTCCCAAAACGGATGAACCGGGTGGATTTATCAGAAAACGTCACTATAGCCCCACCTAGGTTCCCAGCCCAGGAACTTCCTGCACAAGGCTTTCACAGGAAATCCGCGTCCGGCTGGATCCCTGTCTGGGGACACCTCGCCATGTATCCGTTTTGACAGCTCATTTTAAGGAGACGACTCATAAAAGGAATCGGATCAAAATCTCAGAGCGGACCACACCACCTAAAACAGTGGTGATTAACCAATAAAAATTTCTTATTGGCTACAAATGTTTTGGATCAAGCTGGCATTTGTGTGGTACATTCACCCAGGTCTTTTTTTTATTTTTTTATTTTTTAACCTTATCAACAGGTTGGATGGCAAATGAACATTCCGGTGCCTCCCAAGAATTCTTTTAATGGTGGGTATTCAATCAGCACTGTTTCCTCTAATATGGTCCACCTGAGATTTGAATCTGCTTCATGATTTGATCATGCACTAAATTGAGCTGTCAAAACGGATGGACGGTGTCGATGTAAGGACATTCATCACGGTGGGCCCTCAGGAATCCACCAAAGCTGCGCCCCTTGGAATCCAGCCTGTCTCCTCTCTGGGTCAACACTTGAGTTTTCGGAATCTATGCTTCGAGAGTGTGGATCGTCTATGTTTGGCCGCATGGAAGAATCCAGCGCTGCCCCTTGTTAGTCGTCTACGTCATAGGAGCCAATGTCAGCTGACATCATTAATAAATTTTTAAAAAAAAATAGGAATACATTTAGAGTTTTATACGTATTTCCTCATTGCTTATACGAACTATCCCTCATTCAAATTTGATTTTACATGTTGGCAAATTTTTTACGGCTAGCACATCTACTGGAGGAGTGCATAGTCTGTCGGCCCACTATGATGTATGTGTTAGATCGTTACCGTCCAATCATTTTTTACAGTTTATTCTAAGGCACCGTCCAAAAAATGAAGCTGATCTAGAGCTCATGTGGACCACACCATAGAACACCAACCATTTTAATTGTGAACGTTCATTCAACACAGTTTTTTGTGTTGTGGTCTACTTGAGATTTGAATCTGCCTATGCTTTAGTACAAATAATAATATGATCCAGAAAAATGGATGGTCAGTAGGGATGAAGCACATAATCATACTAGAGCCTACATGGCATTGACCTCCTAGCCAATCTACATCTAGTCTCGCCCATCACCATCCATGTGGATTGCCTGCCAATGGATTTCCTGTGAAAGCCTTGCGCAATGAAGCTATGGCCAGTTCTATGTGGGGCCACCATGATGTATGTGTTTTATTCTCATCATCCATCCATTTTTCCATATCATTTAGGTGTTGATAAAAAAACTTTGGCATATCAAAATCTCATTTGGACCACACCATAGGAAAACAGTAGTAATTGAATCTCCACCACTAAAAACCTCATAGGGCCCATTTTAATGTCTATTTGACATCCAAGCTATTGATTAGGTCATGTAGACTTAGATGAACGGAATATATATATATATATATATATATATATATATATATATATATATATATATATATATATATATATATATATATATATATATATATATTTGCTTGGTCAAAAACTTTTGTGGCTTTTGGGTCATCAATATGGGCAGATTAGTAGAATAGCCTTAGGATGAAACTGGCGTGGAAGGTTAGTAGCGACTTTGGGTCATCAATATGGGCAGATTTTATGAAGTCTAAATATGGGTGGAATAGCGTTCAGTGGTTCCCAGGTCTAGGGCCAGCGTAGCCTCCCCTCTGTGGAAGAGCGTGCTAAAACTTCTCCCCTTAATTGATCAGCATGCTCGCTGGATGGTGGGGACAGGCGAGTGTAATTTGTGGTCAGATAATTGGACGGGGCTTGGTCCGCTTGAAGATATTTGTGGGCAGCAATTGCCCTCCCATCTTAGGAGTCTCCAAGTCAAAGATCTTCTGAGCCATGAGGGTATCATTCAGGACTCAACAGCGATTTCTCTTATTACCCCGGAAGTGCGTGCGCGCATTGAGAGTGAAGGTATGATTGTTAATGATTATGCGGATCGCCGAATTTGGCCTCTCGAGTCGTCTGGTGAATTCTCTATGAAATCTGCTTGGAATCTAAGTAGAACTGCTAGGGGTAAGAAGAATTAGGCCAGGTGGGTGTGGCATGCAAAGTTGCCACCGAAGATTTCGATGTTCGTTTGGAAGATGCTCCTGAAAGGAATCCCGGTGGACGAAAGGGTCCAAGCGAAAGGAATATCTTTAGCTTCGAAATGCAATTGTTGTTCGCTGGAGAACGCTGCTGCCACTGAATCGATTGATCACCTATTCTCACACAGTGCGCTTTCTCAATAGGTTTGGACCTACTTCAGCAATGCATTTGATGTGTTTTGTTTCCCACATCAACCGTTGGAAGCTCGGCTCTCGCATTGGTGGCGAGAGGCGTTGGCCATGGACTCTTACTCCAATTTAAGAGGTCTGGCTCCTAGCCTAATCATCTGGGAGATTTGGCAAGAGAGAAATTGCTGCAGATTCGAAGGCAAGGAAGTGGAAAAATGCAGGGTGGTGTCTAGGGTCCTCGGTTGGATGAGGTACATCAGTCAGTTTTTTCCAGCTCCAACAGAAATTTTCAGAGCTAGAAGGGCAACTCTTCAACTCCTTCACATTCATCTTAAGAGGTAGGAAAATCTTTTTTGGTCAGTGATTAGGTGGTCGAGGCCGAAGCAAGGGTGGGTGAAGGTTAACGTGGACGGTTCGTGTCGTGGAAACCCGGGGAACACGGGAGGAGGAGGAGTGTGCAGGGATTGGAATGGTAAGTTCATTTTCGGGTTTGCTAGCAGCTATGGGATCGGGACGAACTCCTCAGCCGAAGCTAGAGCTTTAATCGAGGGGCTGTCTACTAGTGTAGCCCGGGGTTGCACGAAAATCATCATGGAAACGGATTTAGCTTCGGTGGTGGATGTGTTAGTGAGAGGTTCGAAGCTTCCTTGGAATCTTTGGTACTTGAGGGCTAGGTTTATAGCTCTTCAAGCGAGGGCTCAAGTAAAGGTGGTCCATATTCTTAGAGAAGGGAATCAGGTAGCAGATAGTCTGGCTAAGATGGGCAGTGCCTCACAGAGATCGATGGTTTTTCAAAATGCAAGGTCGCTACTAGCGGTTATTAGAGGAAAGCTGGTCTTAGACAAAACTGGATTGGGTGCTATTAGAGAGTCGCGAGGTAGTCGAACAGCGTCTACGTGATGGGTCGCTGTTAGTTTCAATGGCTAACCGGGAGTATATGATAGGTGGCCTTCTTCTTTTTTTTTGTTAAGGTGGCTGCCCGAATGGTCTCATTGTATAGTCCCTGTTCAGGTGATAGGAGGGAAAATGTGAAAAAAAAAAAAAAAAAAAAACAAGGATTCATGTTATGTGAAAGGCTACATTTCAGAGAACTGCTGAGTACCTTACCAGTGAACTACCGAGAACAATTCCAGTTATTAGTTCAACTGCATTTCAGTGAACTCCATTGTTTGGTTGCAGCTGTATAAGTGGATGTAGTGGCAGAGTTGATTGGGTATGCTTGATGACTGGGGCTGTTATTTACGGCCTTTTGAAGGTGTGGAAGCAGGTTGGATGGTTTCTGTTGAAGGTGTGGAAGCAGGTTGTCTGTTGGAAGGCCTCTTTTGCTGAGATGTTGGTTGTAGTCCTAGCAGCGGCCTTTTTCCCAGTTCCAGGGTGATGAGTTTGAGTGACGGTTAGTTGCAGATTGTATTTCCAGCCTTCTCGGTGCTTGGTTGCCTGCATCCAGGCATCAGGTGGAGTTTTGGGCTGGGATTATCTATGTTTTCTGGCAATTTCTGTCTCTTTCTTCTAAATTCTGTGGTTGTTGTATAGAGGTCCAAATCATAGGTGAGGCCCGGTTTTTTTTTGTGGAGCCCACCCGAATGGATGTACATGTTTTTCTGTCATCAACTAAGTTACAAGTGGTGTGCTCCCACCTTTTTGCGAAAAAAAAAAAAAAAACTTTTGTGGCCTTGAGAATGTTTTAATGGTGTACGTTCAATAAACACTATTCCTGTGAGCCCAAAAGTGAAGTATATCCAAATCTCAAGGGGACATAGTATTAATTGAACGCCCACCATTAAAAACTTTTTTACCTTCATCTATGGATGTATAAACTAATCAACAGGTTGGATATCAAATAAACAATATAGTGGACCTTAGGAGGTTTTTAATGGCGGACATTCTATCACTACTATTTTCCATGGTGTGGTACACCAGAGATTTATATATGCCTCATTTTTTATATTAAGCCCTAAAATGATATGTAAAAATGAATGGACGGAGTGGATAAAACACATATATCATGGTGGGTCACATAGAGCATTGACTATAGGGAACTTAAGTTGTGCCATTGTAATATTTGTTTGTTAGAAATCCACCCCATCTATTTGTTTTGTGAGCTGAATTTAGGACATGCGTCTGAAAATAAACTGGATCCTAGACTCAAATGAGCCAAAAATTTGAGGATTGAACGTCCACAGTTGAAATATTCATGGGGTCACAGAAATTCTGAATCAGGCTAATATTTGTGTTTTAACTTCATCCCAGTATAAATGATAGTATGAACGATATGGATGGAATATAAACATTACTGTGGAACCTAGGGAGGTTTCAACTGTAGGAATTTCTCTACCACCTTTTCATTTAGTGCGGCAAACTTGAATCTTGGATCTGGTTCATTTTTTATTGCATTTCTTAAAATGAGCTCACACAAGGGATGGACATGGTGGATTTCGCCGGAATTTCCAGTGAAAGGCTTTGGCAAAAAATCCACATTAAGGTGGATTTCTTTTTTAAATTTAAACGATCAGTTAAAATGGATGGACATCGTAGATAAACATTAAGGTGGGAGCCCCGACGAGGACGGAGTCTGTCTTGGTAGGGGTAAAACACAATCCAGCTTAAAATTTAGATTCGATCAAAATCTAATTTTAACTAATGTGTTTTGCGGCAAATTTCAGAAACTCTAAATTGGCTAGAATTGGGGATTAGTAGAAACGGTGCAGGGGAAAAGAAGCTAAGGGGAATGAAGCAGTGTCATTCAATATTGACGATAATACCCCTAAGGTGTTGCCTACCTCAATGTATGAGTTTTATATCCACATGGTCCATCTGTTTTGAGAGGTCAGTTAAGGCCATTAGACAAAAAAAAGAGGTAGATCTAAATCTCAAGTGGACCACACCGCAAGAAATCAGTGTTGATTGAGCATCCACCATTATAAACTTCTTAGGGCCTACTATAATGCTTATTTGCCATCCAACTCGGCCATTTGTCTCGTGGGGACTATTATAGGCCAAAGGTCAAGTTCTCAGGTAGATCTGAAGCTCAAGTGAGCAACAGTTGGATTACACTGTTTTCAACTAAACAAAATTTGGATTACACCTTTTTCAATTAAACAGCAAGTTCAAGAAGAAATTTGAGTTTCCTATCTAATTTGTACAATTTTGGATTCCAGCACTGAAATTTAAATTTTCTCTAGAATCTAAATTCTGCAACCAAAAAGGCCTTAAACGAGTGCAATAGCATCTACGTGAGGAGACAATCACTAACCCCACCAGTGAGTGGGTGTATATTGTAACTAACCGTGTGGGTGAGTTCCGTTGCATGACTAACAAAAAAAAAAACAAAAGGCATCTAAAGTGAGGAAGTGGCATCTTCGAAAATTCATGCAAAAGTAAGCCCATTTCTCTACTGCCTCTCCAAATAAAGCCGGGAAGCCCTCTCCTCCCTATGCTACTCTCCTACACAATCCCGCACGTAGGCGCGATGGCTGACGAGCCCACGACAAGAAGCAATTTGTCCGATCAGCCCCGGCAGCAACAGCCCCTTCTGCCCGGGCTGCCCGATCACCTGGCCCACCAATGCCTCTCACTGGTCCAACCTCCACTCCTCTACTCCGTCTCCCACTCGTGGCGACGCCTCCTCTACTCTCCTTCCTTCCCACCTTTCCTCTCTCTCTACGCCCTCCTCTCCTCCCAAAACCCCATCACAAACCGTCCAGACCATATCACGTTCTCATCCTACGATCCGATCTCCGCCACGTGGCAACTCCTCCCTCCCCCTCCGCCGGACCTACCCTTACCATCCTTCCTCCTCTGCCACACGTCCTTCATCGCCCGCTGCCTTCCGATCCAGTCTGTCTCCCTTTCTGGCCACCTCCTCCTCCTCTCCGGCACCACCCACTGCCTCCTCCCGGCCCTCCACCGCCCCTTGATCTTCCATCCCGTCTCGAATCGCTGGCGCCATGGCCCGCCGATCCCGTCCCCGCGCCGGTGGTGCGCCGCCGGATCGGCCGGCGGCACTGTCTACGTGGCGAGCGGCATCGGAACAGATTACAGCCCGGCCGTCGCCCGGTCCGTGGAGCGGTGGGACCTAGTGGGTCCCACCTGGGAGAAGGTGGCCCCACTGAGGGATGGGAAATTCAGTAGAGAGGCGGTGGAAGCGATCGGACTGAGGGGGAAGCTCTGTATGGTGAATGTGAAGGGGAATGCGGCGAAGCAAGGCGCTGTCTACGACATTGGTAGCGATCGGTGGGAAGACATGCCGCAGGGGATGCTGGCCGGGTGGAATGGGCCCGCCTCGGCGTTGGACGAGGACGTGATGTACGTCGTCGATGAGGCGAGGGGGGCTCTGATGGAGTATGATGGGGAGGAGGATTGCTGGACGGAGATTCTACAGCTTGAAGCATTGAAAGGAGCGGTGCAGATCGCCGCTGGCGGGGGTAGGGTGTGTGTCGTTTGTGCTGGTGGAACCCGCATTGCCGTGGTGGATGCCATGGAGAGGCCCGCGAAAATGTGGTTCGTTGATCCGCCGCCCGGTACGCGGGCCATTGCTGTTCATGTGCTGCCAAGGATGAGCAGGGTGGAATCTTGACCGTCGGTTCGTAATCCAGTGATCTTATTTTGTTATTGATTTTATTTATTTATTTATTTATTTCGTTTTAATATATCTGCATGCTATCCGTAATCGGGACGAAAGGAAAGAGCTGGAGATGTGTTGTATTTTACCGGATACACAATGTGACAGTTATTTCAGGTTTCGTAACGTTCGTTAGAGCCCACTTTTATGTTGATACGAGGGGGAACGCAGTGGATAGCTTACGTACCAAAAAGCCCCGCGATTGGGGAAATCATAGCCATTGAGTAATTAGCCTTCTTTTATTTGAATGGCAACTGTTGCTGCGCGCGTTGTCCATGTTAGGGTCTGTTAGTTGACCACACATTGGAGGGTTACGAATTTTCTTAATACTAGGGTCTGTTAGTTGGCCACACAGATTGGAGTGTTATGAATTTTCTTAATTTATCATTACTACTGTACAGCTCGCGGCTAAAATATCAAGGACTCCATTTATGAATTCCCAAATTACTTAATTTTTACTTGACATTTCTTTGGCCACATCCTGCTAAGGTACTTTCACCACCATCTTTTAGGTCCAAAACACTATCAAGACCGTGATTGTTTTCACTAACATAGGCCATTGTAGGTATTTTTCTCTATTTATTTTTTTGCATTGACACTTTGATTGTTAAAATTAGCAATGAAATCCTTTATTTTTAATTGTTTGTCTTTTATTATTTTTATTGAGAGATATAATGTAAGCTCTTATTGCAGGTTGGCTAATCCCGGCTCAATAATCTACTGGGGAACATTATTGCTTCAATGATGATTGTCCCAACCTACACAAAGTAACAAAAAGTAAGAGAGAGGAGCTGGTATTTGACAAGTGATTCTTTGATGCCTAAGTCAAGTTAGGTGGACGATTATAAAAGGTTTATGGGTGAATAGTTATGTACATTGACGTGTCAAGAGAGCCTCTATTTGTAGGGTTCACAAATCATTTAGTAGTACATGTTTAACTATACATTGTCCTGTCGGCACGCCTGGCACCTAGTCTAATTGTACATGTTTAACTAAAAATATGCCATACGTTGCATGCGTGCTCATGTTTCAAGATTGAACAGCAAGAATTTCACCCAAAATATTTTTATGCATCAAAAGTTCTAATGTGTCCCATAATCCAACGGTTTAGATCACTAACGGTGGGCCTCACTTGTACAAAGTGAAAGCCCGAGTAGCCCCATACAAAATATGGGCTGCTCAATACATCGGCCGTTGCATTGTTAGTACAACTCCATCAACAAGGACGTTCGTAGCGGAATATGGCAGGTGTTCCGTGATTTGTATTTATTTTTCTTTTCTGAGAATATTTGGTACACCCACGCGTTAGGTACACTAGCTACGCCAGGTGTAGCAATGACCCCACCATGATGTATTTGTTGTATCCACTCCATCCATCCATTTGGATAGATCATTTTAGGGCATGATATAAAAAAATGAGAAAGATCTGAAGCTCAAGTGGCCCCCAAGAAGTTTTTATTGGTTCACGTTCAAACACCATTATTTTTTGTGCTTGGTCCACTTGAGCTCTGGATCTGAATCAATTTTGGTGTCATACCCTAAAATGATTTCGCCAAATGAATAGACGGCGTGGATACAACACATACATCATGATGAGGTCACTGATACACCCAGCGTAGCTAGTGTAGCTAACGCGTGGGTGTAGCAAAAATTTACTCCTCACATTGTACCAATGCCACACAAGTTGTGGTGTGGCACTGGCTTGCCGTGGGTCCCACCTCAATTGTTCATCCGATCCCACTCGTCCATCGTGTTCTTCACATCATGCTCAATGTAAAAAACAAAATATGCAGGCTGATCTAAAACTTAGGCATGGAACAGCGCAGGGAACAGGGAAAAAATAATGCCATGGAAGTCTAAATTCACGTGCTAACTCTCACATGGGTTTTTGAGTAACTGATCTTTCGCTTGTCCCCTTCATCCAGTAGGGTGCATATGATGAATGGATTAGATGGTGGGCCCCATAAAAAGTGTGGAAGGTTTCTTTGGCTGGGATCACACCCCAACTATTCGTTGTGGTGTGGTCCACCTAAGTCTCTGATATGGCCGATTGTTTTTACTAATGTCCTAAAATCAAAAGGCTCAACTAATGGATGGAGTTGATCGGATGATCAGTAATAGCGGTAACATGGAAGCGCACCTCTCCTTTTGACCAAAAGAAGGGATCTTGAACCATGGGCCATTTACCAACATGAGCCACTGCCGAGGTCCACAAGATTGTACGTGTCATCAACTGAGCCTTCTTTTTTTTAGTACAGACAACCCACTGATGGTACAGCCACCCCCGGCCACTGTTTCACACCACTAACTTAGCCACCGCCACTTGGGAATCCAAACCAAGACCTTTTAAAGGAGGTTATCTTCACTTACCATCTACCACTGAGCGAGTAGTTGAAACGTTTACCATTGGCCATTTTCATCAGGGCCATTTATTTTGGGACCCCACGCCCCCCCCCCCCCCAAAGTGATTGTCCTCGCCATCAATATGTTCCTCTTGAACGTTGAACGTTGACCATTTTCATCAAAACCATTTATTTTGGTACCACGCAGAAGACTGCCTCCCATCTGCTCCTGTTGAACGTCTACCATTGACCATTTCCATCCTCACCATTCATTTTAAGACGTTCATCTCAGTGATCTTCAACCATGAAAACATCCATGCATAGGAGCTACCAAATGGACGGTCTGGAGCCCCTGGACTCCCCTTCATCTTTGATTGGCTTGGCTTGTGGGACCTACGCCCCAGCAGGGTCCCACGCGCCCGAGGCAAATACACAAGCCGATAAGTTGAATGATGGATGATACGCAAGCACTCGAGTTTCCACACGTGGCATACAGGTAAGTTAAGTCAAAGCCGTACATGTCGGCCCCAGGCCTCACCAAACAACCGTGCGGCACTGACTATAGGACCTACCTTGATGTATATTTTGTATATCCATGCCGTCCATCCGTTTTGCCAGCTCATTTTAGGAAATGAACCTCAAAACGAAGGAGAACCAAATCTCAGGTGGACCACATCCTAGGAAACCAACGGTGGTGATTGAATGCCGACCATTAAAAACTTCCTAGGGCCCACTGTTTTGCCCACCGTACTGTTCCATCAATTAGTTAAATTCAAGATATTTAAAAGAAAACGGATTAGCCCATGCGTTCAGCTCAATTAAATCTAATAAGGGTATTTTTGTCCTCTCAATTAAGTCCATGCGTTCAGCTCACCCCAGGTCTCCTCATCTTTTGCATGTAGCCGCACGTGATGGCAGGCAAATCCAGCAGGCCTATTTCAATGAGCAAGCGTGCAAATCAGAGGTTAGGATCATCAACCAACTTGATTAATTTTGGGACTATCGTTCGCCCACAGCTGGTCTCAAAATTTAGGCGGTTTAATCTTAGTTGATGTACCGTGCCAGCAATTGCCAGGCCTTCTAATGCAGTTTCTATCAACATCTGCAGAACCTAAAGCCAAAGCAAAAGCTTGTACTTGTTTCTTTGTCAAGCAGGGGATCCAGCAGATATCTACATATGCTCCGCTAATTGGGCTAAGGAGCACCGATTGACGTCTTGAGTGGGACTAACAGAGGCGGGGGATGGCCTCATCGCTTAAGATTTACAGTCTGGGTAAAATTCAAAGGGAAGGAAATCAGGCACCAAAGTTATGGTTCTCGAGTAGACTAGGACGACCATCGCTAGAGTGGTAGCGTGACAAGTTTGGAAAAATTCCGCCAAATACGGACTGATAGGTTCCGGCTCTATGCTAGCCGTGGATCTCTCTTACCATTACATGACAAGACTTTCGCTCATTAAAGACTCTCCTAACATATTCGTAAAAGGCTCTAACACTTAATGCCCATTCGAGTCCTATGAATAGTACACCCTTCTGCTGTATCATATTTCTGACAACCTTGTCAAAAACGTTTCAAAGGAGCGGCCGATTGCCGTTTGTGTTCAGGAAAATCAGCCGATTGCCGTATGCAACTAGGATAACGGCCGATTTCATTGGCCGATTGCCGTCTAAGAAGCATGACAACGGCCGATTACAATATGCAACTAGGATAGCGGCCAATTTCATCGGCTAATTGCCATCTTGTGACCAATTGTTGTTTAAACTCAAGGACAGTGGTTGATTACCATTTCAGGCACATCTAAAACTAAAGTGGGGTGCAAATAGCAAAGGTCGAACACACACTGTTGAAACATTGGTGGGATATTAGAAACTTTGGGTCATGATGATATTTTTTGTGTTTTCTGTTCATCTCGGTATGAATGACCTTATGAATGGTATGAATGGAGTAGATTTCTCACAAATATCACGCTGGCCTCACCTAACTTCACCAGGCATAAGTTCCTATCAAAGGCTTTTGGATGCGATTTATGTGTCAGTAGGAGAGAAAGCGAGAAATATCTGGAAAGTAGTAATGGTGAAACGGTTGCTATAACTGCCAGGGAGTGGTATATCCAGATAATTTCACCATTCAAGGAGAAAGTTATAAAAGCAGAAGGATCTCCACAGAATAAAGGTTCCAGCACCAAACAATAACAAACCAAATCAATCTATCTTTTCCAATTTACCAAGTTCATTACTTTCGTAGTGTAATCAGCCACTTTTTTACATTCCAAGTACTTGATGTTTCTTAGTGTAACAGGTCCAGCACTAATCAAATCAAATCTACATTTCGTTATCAAACTTATCATGTTCCTCATTTTACTACTTACGTTTTTTAGCGTAACCAGTTTTCTTTACTTTCCTTAGCATAATCGCACTGTTTAAGTTCTCGTAGTATAACCCTTAAAATTTTATTCCATAGTAGTAAGTCTGTAAGCAAGAGTTTCATAATCAATAAAGTTTTCTTTTTCATAATCGCATATCTTATTGGTAAAGAAGAAGTGAGGATCGTCCACTCTACCGACTGTAAGTTTTTTCTTTTCACTACTTTAATTTTATATCGTAAGAAGTCATTTCGCTTGGAAGGCACAGGTGCAATCTATTTTTTGGAGGACGAACCTCACATTCCAAATATCGCCTGATCATTATCATTAAACAACTGAGCGAGTGGCTAATTGGGTGACTGATCTCTACAGATCTTGGTCATATACGATCGATCACGACGTTTCTGCCTTTCTTGGCACTCGGAGTCATCGTTGTTCGATTGGAATTGAGCCACAAAATTTGATTCTAGCACACCCACACACACATCACACGTGTGGCTGACGAATAGCTTAGCAACACCTTCTACAAAACTAGGCCACTGACACCTCCCCATTGTATGTTTCTATTCGTCCCTTGTAAGTCTAACAACCCTAGTGAGTCACAAGTTTGCTTAGTCCTTAGAAAGCCAAATCGTGACAAGTTTGCTTAGTCTTAGAAAGCCAAACGGTGAAAATGACCACAAACCGACTTTATCTGTTGACCAATTCTGAGTAACAACCCATACGAATATTCTTGAGTGCCTGCGAATTAAGTACCGTGCTCTAACAGAGTATCAAAGAACTTCCCAAATGCTAGCGCTTTTCTTTGAATTCTGATACAAGGGAGCAGAGACAAAAGTACGCTTTCTATGGCATCAGACTACCGGCTTTGATGGGAGGTTTTGTCTGCTTTGGGAGCATAAGTTTGGGGGTGGCATGCTCGTGGAAGTAAAGGAAAGAAAAAGTCTGACTGCTTCAGCAGAGCGTGCTTGATCATTGCATGGGCCAATTTACGTCTGTCGTTCAAGCACGGCTTGTAAAGTAATATCTAGGTGTTGATGGGCCAAAAGAAACAGGCCTGATCCCCACCGTGATGATGATGAATGACCCTGACCTGGGTCCAAGGTCGCCCTGGTCCTAATTTCTCTGGTCGCCGTCCCATTCCTTAAGAACCGGACGCATGCTTGCCGCTTTGATAGAGGCACTATGCACCCATCCACCAATGGGGTTAGTGTGTCTCCTTAGCATTTGAACCTGAGACCTGAGACTTGATACCCTAGGGGCCTTCCAGCTGGGCTGGCAGGCCAGACACAACCCATGATCCTATGTTGAAACTCTTGTAACCTAATGAGCAGGTTGGATGAAAAAAAAAAAAAAAAAAAACGGAGGGCCTTACAAAGATTTTAATGATAAGCTTTTAATCACCGTTGTTTTCTGGTGGTGTGGTCTACTTGAGATTTGGATCTATTTTATTTTTGGAATCATGCTCTAAAATGATTTTAAAAAAAATAGATGGACAGTGTAGATAAAACACATATATTGTAGTGGGCCCACATAACACTGTCCAATACACGTCCCTTAATCCTGGAGTCGGATTGCGTCCTTCCTCAGTATGGATGCAACGAGCTGTGGAGGGGCCCACCGTGATGTATCTGTTTATCCACTCCATCCATCCATTTTATAAGATCATGTTAGAATAAGGTCCCAAAAATGAGGTAGATCCAACACTCAAGTGGGCACACCAAATAGCGAGCTGAGCCTGGTGGTGACGTCATCAACACAGTAGCACGCTACTGTAGTGATGATGTCACCAAGCTCAGCTCACTAGTTGGTGTGGCCCACTTCAGCGTTGGATCTACCTCTTTTTTAGAGTCATACCTTAAAATGATTTTATAAAACGGATGAACGGAGTTGATAAACAGAAACATCACGGTGGGCCCTCACAGCTCGGTATGGACGCTGAGGAAGGACGCAATCCGACTCCCTTAATCCTCGGCAGAAGCGGATTGCTAGGTGAGCCACACGCCACCACCGACCTTTGTGGTGGGTTGATGTCACCAAGTTTTGCAGTCCCACCAAAATGTATATGTTCAATCCACACCGTCTATTCATTTTGCGAGATTATTTTAAGGCATGGCCCAAAACACAAGGTAGATCCAAAGCTGAAGCGAACCACACCACAAAAAACAATGGGGATTGAATGCCTACCATTGAAAACTTCTTGGGGGGCCACAGAAGTTTTGGATCAAGCTAATATTTATGTTTTCCCTTCATCCAGGTCTATGTGACCTTATAAACATGTTGGATGGCAAATAAACATCATGGTGGGACCTAGGAAGGTTTCAACCGTGTGCCTCATTGTCCCCACTGCTTTCTGTGATGTGGTCCACTTGAGCTTTGGATCTGCTTCATTTTTGGGCCTAATCATAAAGTGATCTCGAAACATAGATGAACGGTGTGGATATAACACATACTTCATGGTGGGCCCACAGAACTTGGTGAAGTCAACACACCACTGAACCACACAATCCGCTTTCGAATCCTTGGGATTACAGGCTGTAATCCACAGCCTGACCCAAGCCCAATTACTAATCGGGCTTAAAGTTTAGGGCCAGGTCTAGCCATTGGTCTAGAATTTCAGACGCCCAGAGTAGGCCAAATCCAAAAGCCCAATGGGCCAGCCCTGATGACCAAGCCCTGGTCGAACCGTCTATTTTATGACCACTGACACTTCATCTTTGTGATTATGTGGGACACTATCCAAAGTGGGACCCGCAGGTGGCCCAATGCCTCCGATTTATTTTTATTTTTTTTATTTTTTATGTACGGGAACTGTTTTTGTGGTGTGAAATGCGTAGCATCTATTATTTTTCTAGTTGAAAAGAATGGTGGCAGAGTGATATGTTTGTGACATCTGGACTGTCCAACCAGTGCACAGATTTATTTATGGGGCGAGCCATGTAAATTTGGAATATCTTGTTGATGGAAAATTATGAATTAAAACAATATGAAAATCGAAAATAATAACGTAGAAAAATAATTTCAAAACCAGTCTTTGAAGCACCTATCAGATATGTTTTTATTTATTTATTTCCCAGCATTATTCATCTCCTCTCGTTGGTACGAGACTGCCGCTGGATTTTGTAGCGAATCGCTTTTCAAGTGTACGACAAAGTCTTGGTGGTCCTGTGTTCAGCAATCACAAAGAAACTACTACAGAAACTCGAAAAATACATAATATAACTATTCTGGCAAACTGTCTATTCGTGCACAAGGAGCCACTTTGAGCTCTTGTAGAGAGGACTTGACATAGAATCAAAACTTAGGATTAACACCGATGGAAAGAGCACTGAAAAATGATATGAATCCTAAAGTTTCACCAAGTTTTATAGAATACCAAGGTTTGTGTGAATTTGCAAAAAGACCTCTCCGAACAATTATTTTTACAGTACCTAGGGTTGTGTGAATTTGCAAAAAGACCTCTCTGGGCAATTATTTCTACAAAATGAAGATACATGAGTTAACTCACCGAACTGATTTGACCTGTTCACAATGGAACGTGCATAGGTTGCGTGGAAGTGTGGCAACGCGCATGTGGCAAAGTGCCAGATGAACACACATGCTCATGCTTACTTCTCTCTTTAAAGCTCCAAGTAGAGATGGTAGACGATTTAATGCTTATAAACTCTTATAGATTTTTCTTTCCAAACAATGTAGGATAAAAAGTTTCACTTTTTCAAAGCAAGCTTTTGTAGGAAAGCAAAAGGTCAAAACTTTCAAGACAGTTGAGTGAAGTGCAATTGTTTCCATGAATATTTTTATTATTATTTATTTAACCTACATCATAGAGATAAAATCTAAACTCACGGTTTTTTTTTGTTTTTTTTTTGTTTCTTAATGTTACGGTCCACCTAATGGTTCAGTGTCATCTACAGCCACATGGGCCCACAATGCATCGACTTTTAACAGTTTCTCGAGGAAATATAAAATGGTTTCTATTCACTAGTTTTAAAGGTAGTCAATTTCATGACTCTGTGGTAGACTCACAAAAGTTTCAACACAAAGGTTATGGGTTCAAGTACCCATTGTAGTGTGTATGAGTGTGAGTGTGTTTAAAAAAAAAAAGCAATTAATTTCAACCACACTTTGTTCATTTGTACAGTCGGTATATGGCATTGCTAGGCTTGGTTTGGTAAACTCAGAGGAATTCTTGGGGAAAAACACCCTAGATGAAGACACCCTCGAATCTTGATTCATACTTGGCCTAACAAGATGAGAAATATCAGTCTGAGTTGAATCAAAGACTCATTGAGTTGACTCAAGGAACTTCACCCTAACCTCTCTATCCTCTTTTGTGTCACGGGGCGTCCACAAACCATGGATCCTGAAGTTCCCTCATTTTCTTTTTATCAACCTTAATTATATGCCTTTTTTCGTTTCTATTTTTTTGGTGATTTTAAATATTTTTTAATATTAGACAAAATTGTTTCTTGGATTTAAGTTATATTAAGCTGATTCTCGAGATGAACTATCCACCAAAAGTGGATGCACATATTGGAAGGTCCAGATCATCGAATGATTAGTGCATTTCCAATACCATCAATCTTAACCAATCATTTTCCTGGCCGTTGATCAAATCGTTGGATTCATCAAAAAAAAATAAAAAAGATTCTTGAGAGTCATGAGGCCACCTTTTACAATATAATTAATCGGGCCCATCAAATCTTTTAGGCATTATTTAGATGGTTAGAATTGTCCAATCAAAGTGATCCTATCCTTAGTATGCACCTGTGATAAGAGGTGCACTTATACGTTAGAAGACCTAGATTAGTGATTAGACCTATTTTAACATAATCAATATAGACCATCATTGATGAGATGCACACGAACATTCAATAACATTTATCTTTAGGAGCCATTGGAAATCAAAGGTAAGAGCGACACGACTGGAGTCATTGTATAATCGAAAGAAGTTATTCTATGCTCAATATAGCACATATTGTATAATCGAAAGAAGTTATTCTTTGCTCAATATAGCACATATTTTCATTATAGAGAGAGAGAGAGAGAGTGAGTGGAAATGGGTTAGTGGACCCGATGGGGTACCCAGACCCAACCCATTTAGACCCGACCCATTTGTTAAATGGTACGGGTCTAGGTTTGGTTTCCTTTATATTAGGCCCGACCCGAACCCATTTAGTAAGTGGGCGGGTTTGGTCTATGTTTCAAAGGTCCCATCTAGCTCAAACCCGTCAAAACCCAATCTTAAGTCTTGTAATAATGCTTGCATACTAGATCCAGACCTAGACCCATTTATAAATGGGTCTGATGAGTTGACTCGGACCCGACCTTAGACCTAGACCCGCCCATTTAGTAAAAGGGTCTGGGTCTAAAATTTAGACCCGACCCATTTAGTAAATGGGCGGGTCTGGTTTTGGCTAAACCACCCCAAACCTGATCATTTACAGCCCTAAGTGAGAGAGAGAGAGAGAGAGCTACTTCGATTGCTAGTGATTAATTAATGTTATTGTTAATAATAAATATAGTACTAAATAAATAAACGAAGAAAATGATATTATAAAAGTAATAAATAAAGATAATTAATAATAAACATAAGTATGCATGGTGTTATTTTTTCAAGTTATGAATAACTATTTTCTACTTAATATTTATTAGGATTGAATTAACAAAATCTAAACCGGTTGAACATGAGGTAGCTGATTGGATTTGAAAGTGCATCGTCCACACACACACACGGTATAAGAAGCGCACGGTGGATACCTAGGCACCCAGAGACAAGGAAGGGCATAGTAATCGAAGAAATGCTTTGGGTAGTCGAAAATAAGAGATTCCCGAGTAGGTTAACCTTTCAAACGGCTGCTAAATCCATGGGTAGGCAAGAGACAACCTGGCGAATCTAAACTGGTTGAACATGAGGTAATCGATTGGGTTTGAAAGTGCATCATGCACGCACACATGGTATAACAACACACAATCTTCTTCCTTTTTTTTTTATTCAAGTCCATCTTGAAAGCAACATGATTGTAATTTGGAAGATAGATTCTCAGCAGGAGTACAAAGGGATGAAATTACAATTTAGGTATTTTGAGTCTATTGGATTTATAGGAAGCCTCAGTGGAAGCAATCTCAAGTGTAATTTGAGATGGTATGGAAACATGAATCCTACATGTACCTCTCGCACCCCATTTTGATACTAAGAACAATCCCATCTTCCTCCCAAAACTAAAAGCAGTACCCGAACCTATATATGCTAATTATCTCTACTAAGATGAAACTATATATTTGAATTGTCCTCTGATCGAATCAACACAATGTTCTTCTTCTACAAGTAAAGGTACAGAGACTCATCAGCTCTCAGAGCTGCAGGAACCTTTGCTCAACATGTTCTCTTCTTGGGGCATTGTGTAGTGGTGTCCGTGTTCCAAAAGGTGTGCTAAAAATAAGATTATACAGAATACAGACATAGCATGAAGTCGATATCAAATGAATTCCGCTAACCCAACAACGTAGCTAACACACGTGATTTGATTGATTAAACGAGTTGGTGGAAAGGCTAGAAAGTACTGTGCATGGTATGGGAGCGAATTCGACAAGCCATGACCATGGGGCCCACGTTGATATATGTGTTGTATATCCATGCCATCCATCTGTTTTCCAGCTCATTTCAAGGCATGGGTCCAAAAATGAAGCAGATCCAAATCTCAGGTAGACCACAGCGACAGGTAACAGTGGTGATTGAATGGCCACCATAAAAAAAAACTTCCCAGGGCCCACCTTTAAAAAAAAATAAATTTAAAGGTGGGTGTTCCCTTCCATCTTGTTTTCCCTGTTCTGTGGCCCACCTCTTCAATAACCTGAAAACCTGAGTCACCTTGATTTCCAATCGAAACGGGTCGACTCAAAGACTAAAACGAGTCTTAAATTGACTGAACTTAATATTATAATGTATAATTGAAGAATGTACAAGGTGTAAATAAATATTTAAAATCATGACATATCTAAATTTAAAGGTAAAAAAAGCATTAATTATTCCTGTTTGTGGAATGCACGTAAGAAGGTTGTGCTTGGATTCTCATCAACTATATTACTAATTTTTACTACTAAAATACTCCTAATTAGGTGGTTGACTTAGTTCAAGTTGCACCGAGTCATATCGAGTTAGTAGAGTTATCAAGACAACTCAACAAGTCTTGTGACCAAGTCAAGCTCGTGCCCGAGTCTCTCAAGATCTCCATTAGTTAAGTCAGCTGAGTTTTGAGTTGAGTTAGAGAGTTTTATAACTATGAAATGGTTTTTTTATTATTATTATTATTGATGCCTAAGGGTAATATGAGTGCCAAGATTACCCGTGAACAAAGTATTCGGTATTAGCAACAGGCCACCACCATTACGATTAAAATACGGACAGTACATAACGGCCATTAATTACCCTTTTTACATGATACTTTTTTTTTTTGGGGGGGGCGGGGGGGGATTTCGAACCTGAGCCCAGCAGTTGACCACTGCCATTTACATTCAGGCGCCTTTCGGTACCAAAATGTGTAGATCAAATCACGATATCTTATAATTATAATAAGAACAAGAGATCTTTCTCGATCAATCCCTTTGTACCTCATTCTTCGAGAATCAGAAAGTTCCTTTTTGAGTTTGAATTTGTTCATTTGGAATTTGGCATATCTTAACCAAACCCTTTGCGAAATGCCCAGGAGTCTATCAGCTGGGCTAGCGGGCAATCCCCCTCTTAATTTACATGATACTTGCGGCCACATACGCCCTTGTTTTGCACATCAATGTTTGTACAACATTTGCAGTTACTTGTCAATAACCAGCAATGGACGGACCATAAAAGAGGCAATGGAGGGAGGGAGGGGAATCATCTGAATTTGAAATTGAAAGCCAAGGCAATGGAGGGAGGGTAATCATCTGAATTTGAAATTGAAAGCCAGTTGCCAAGATGACCTACCAACAAGGTATTCAATAATGCAACAGTAACTATAATGGCCACTGCTGTTACCATTACAGTACGGCCGTAACAGACCATTACGGCCCATTTTTTCCTGAGCATTAAGTAATCATTTTTTAATACTTTGCTTCCAAACAATAAACATCTCTCATGTTTGGAAAATATAACAATATTCTATTCTCCAAATGGGCCGATTCTATAGGGAGGGATGTGCTTATCTTACAAAGCAATTTAGTTTGGGCATCTTATGTTTTTTCCTATATCTACACGGTCAGTCACATTGATCCACTGAGATATTCATCGTTCTCTAAGAGCCGTTGTAATCCAAGTATTAGGTGGGCCACACTACAACAAAAAAAATCCCTTGCGGTCGTTTGTTTTCATATGGGCATTTTCATCATTTTGAAAATTACCCAACTTACTCTCCAAGGATGGCAAAAACGGCCCTCATGACAGCTACTCATTCCCCCTCTTCACTCTGTTAATTACGGAACTGCCATCTTGATTTGGATTTCCACAATAAATATGAAATGGGGCCACCTTCATTAATTTCATTTATCAACACCATTCATGAAGTTGACGATGGTGGCCCCCCATTTCGTGCTGGTATAGGCGTTTTCAAAATTCATGGGTATAACTGTAATAAACGCAACGGTTAAGGGCAATTGTCAATCGCAAGTATAACTCTCACTAGTGCGAGCACATGTTTTTTTAATGATGAAACTGTGTTGTATTAGATCCGCGCTCAAGCATTACATGGCTTATAACAGGCTCTTTGTGCTTGGTAACACTGACTCAGCTCTTTATCTTCATCAATTGGGTTTCATTGGATTCAAGGAAGACTCATCTCTATTTTGTAAGAAGTAACTCAAATGCCATGAGATTCCTTCTCATCTATGTTGACATCATACTAGTCACAGGATCCAATACCATATTACTACTCAAAGAACTCATCTCTCATCTTACTGTTAGACATGATGGGTTGTACGGCTGGATGGTCGTTGTGGCGGGCCGCTGGCTTCCTTCTATTCTATGTATTTAGTGATTTTCATGTATATAGATATATGATATTTTTTCTTTATTGTACACTTTATTTTTTTCATGTATAACATGATACGTAGGTTGTACATCTCTATATATTCCCCTTTTGAGGCTAAATCAATACATTACAGAAGGATAGAACATTATCTCATATTCAGCTTCTGTGTTATCACTCACTGCATTTCCTATTAAGGACTTAGGGTCTGATCCATTACCTTGGTCTTGAAGGATCTCATGATCCTGATGGTTTGCTTATCTCTCTATTATGTCATCCCAAATATACCAGGGAACCATTTTCTGATCTACCATTTTCACGCTTTTAGTATTCAGGTGTAGCTTTCGAAGGGTCTATGCATTTTTGAGGCCTCAGTACCATTAACCATAGGGTGGTTGCAAGTCATACAAAGAAAAGAAAAGCAAACTGCACGTTTGGATGCATTAACGAATTCAATTGCAATTGTCCGTCTTAGAAAGTGGAACTAATCAAATTGTAATTTCATTTAGTATTGATATTGAGGATCTAGGCTCCAAAATTGAAATTACATCACTTCCAAGTTTCAATTCATTTGTATGTGCAAATGCATCTACGTCACTTTGAAGTTAGGCCCAGCATTGCCTTCTCTGTCAATAAGGTGTGTTTATGAACAGACCAACTACCGTTGGTCTGTTGTTAAACGCGTCTTGCTATCTTAAAGGCCTTATCTCATATGTAGGGGTGGCAATGGGTTGGGTTAGGATTAGCTCGACTCATATCTGTAACTCATTCCACAACTCATTACCCTGTGGTTTGACCCGACCTGCTTAAAAATTCATCATGCCCAAACCCAAGCCGGACCTGAACCATCTAATTATAATTGGGTCTGGTTCAACTGATCTGACCTAACCTGGCAAGACTCATGCTTAAGAATGGAATATGAGAATCAAGATATGCCCAGCCTCACCCAATTAGTGAATGCATACATGCAAACATAAACAAGTGTATGCATTCATATCTTCTATTATTTTGTTTTGGGTCACGGGTCGGGTCGGGTCATCTACCGTCAGGTGAAAGGGATTTTCAAAATAGTCGATTAGGCCCCACAACTATCCAGACGTGTCAAAGTCTTACATAGGAAGCTAATAAACAGTTTTTGGCTTTCTAATACAAAATGTGCTACAGTGATGCTGTTGTACACACTACAATACTGCTATAGCTACAGGATTTTTATGTTTTGTAGGAGTAATCAAGGGCTGAGATTTAATATAGTCTAGTGGTTAGTGGTTGACATTTAGTTTAGTTGAAGGATTCTCTTCTATATACATTTGTCTCGTAGCTTCCTCTGCCTTGTAATATTGAATAGAGAATACGGTCTTTTGTTTAGAGAAGAGATCCTTTTGCAAATGGATTAAAAAAAAAAAAAAAAAACCCTAGAAATTGACATCTTTGAATAGTTTAGTGTGGTTCTTCATCTTATCTTCTTCCAACAAACTCTATCCACCCTACAACAATAAATCAATAACAACAACAACAAACCTAAAAATTGTTTATTCATGTGTGAAAAACTAGGGTGGCAATGGGTTGGGTTCAGGTCATGTTGGTGTGAACCTGAACCCGACCCATTTACCTAATGCACCAAGAATTTCAGCTAAAATCTGACCTACGACCCATTCCACGTTGGCCCAACCTGACCACTTAAAATTCATTAAGCCCAAGCCCAACCTGACCCGACGACCCATTTATTTATATTTGGGTGTTGGGGTTCTACTGATCTGACCCGACCGAAACATGACCACACTTAGTTTAAGAATGGAACATGATTTAAAGGTATGCCCAACCCAGCCCAATTAGTGAATACATGCAATGATACTTTCATCTATTAACATCTTTTTGCAGTTTAGGTCGGCTTGGTAGGTTTCAACTGAGCCTGACCCATTTACTTAAATGGGCCACATTTCTAAACCCAAGCCTGACCCACTACCAATTTAGTTTTGTAATAATCCGAAATTTTGGGTGCAAGTTTATCCGTACGTACGAAGGTAGGGTTACTTGTTCAACTGTATAATTATAGAATCATTAATTTTAACCATCAATTTATAGCTTAGCCCAAACTAAACCATAAGGAGTAATTTTCACCCATAACATAAGTCATCCGACCGTTGTTTCTTAGAGTAAACCACCGTATACCTTAATATTCGCACTCGATTATCAAAACCAACCGTAGAAATATCCTATTACCACTAAATGAAGACATTTGACCGTCCGTTTTAAATTTGGACCACCCGATCATAATAAACTAACAACTTGATCTCCGTATCCACTCGTATACAGATCGAATTAAAATTCTGATCCGTTCATCTTGTTTGTCACCTATAAATATACGTAACTAACCATTAAATCTATGATTTAAGTAATGTATAGACTTAAACAAGCAAATTGAGTCTAACAATGTACATTTGTAACCTAAACCATATCCAAAAACCACTTTATACGTATCCATTTATAAAGCTGACCGTACAATAAATCATTTACATGATTAATATCATAGCCATACACTTACTTTAATTTTAGGCCACCATATGACCGTCCATCATAAATGTGTTTGTCAAATGGGCCACCCATTTGTTGAAGTAAACCGTCCATTTAGAATATCGTAAATTATATATCTCAAATATCGGTTAGATTTTACATAGGATGCAAATAAATAGCGTTTTGAATTAGGGTTAGACATAGACCACTAAAAAGGTATCTTGGTCACCCTTAAGAGATCAGGACTCAAACTTAGTCCGTTAATAAAGCACGATAAATCACATATGTTGACCAAATTGTAGCTCATTTAGACGATAAAAAAATTAGGATTATGGAAGTTTAAAGTTGTGATAATAGAGAAAGACAAACTTGTGAATAACAAGTGCCATACACATGAGATGAGTGCTTCCGTTTCAACTTCTCCGACGAAAGTTTTAATGGTTGTTAGTATTTACCGTTGGTGCAGCCCAGATAAGATTCAGATCTGCCTCATACTCGGGCCAATAGCTAGCTTAATATAATTTAACAAAACTGTTGAATGGAGTAGATTTTGGTCCACATTATTAATAGGATTAACATTTCTTTCCATATATAATATTAATAAAAAGAAATCTTATGTATATGCTGTATCAACGTGTAAGACTTAGCCAAATCTAAAATCTTCTCCAAATAAAAATGATAACTTCCCTTTTTAAACAAGAGACGTGTAGTGATGGACTTTCTCATACTGTTGTTCATTCTTTACTATGCATCCACTATATGTCAATCTTAGCCGTCCTTCTCTAGGACGACGATTTATTCACCACCATCCATTCACCAAGTCCTAGTCATTTGTCAACCCTTCTGTCTCAACCGTTCATTATTAGGCACTCACCTTTTAGATCCAAGCAACTTAGACTCTAAAGCCTTCATTGTTCCTTAGTATACGATCCACTTGAATTCTTGATGTAACAACCCGAAATTTCGGCACCCGAGTACGGAGACTCTGATCCCGAGTTCCCGAGTGTTAACTAAATAAAATGCTATTTTAGGAATGCCACACGTGGAAAATGCACCCACGTGTGTCCTCAATCAGATTTATATTCATTCCATTCACAAATAATCAGAGTAACGCATTTCAATTAGCGAATCATAAGCAAAGCGGAGGTAACTAAATCTAAAAATATAAGGCTAACACCCTAGATGAACAATTCAATCGCAGTGTAAGCCCATATGAGAATTATACGAATCACAATAGATGTAATAGGAAGGAAAAATACAACTACCAAGAGGGACGAAGCTAGAAGACTACTAAGGCGCCCGTGCGTGCCACCAACTGGTTCTATTCTTGAGACATCTGCATATGTCAAATAGAAGGCGTCAAAACGCCAACATAGTGAAGAAATAACCTCAAGGTTAGACTCGGGATATTTAAATTATAAACAGGTTTATATAAGTATATTATTCTTAAGCGTGTTGTCAAATCAATCAAATTTAGGTAATGTCCACATACAAATCATACATCATCCTAGGCTAGTTGATTAAATACATGGATGTCATGATTCCGCACACAATGCATGTCCCGGGCAAGCCCTGGCCCGACCAACTGGTATCAGAATCCACAGTCCACCTGTCTAGCAGGTCGTAAGTCATGACTGAGTACACAGCCCGGATGACACAGAGAAATGACATGAGGTGCTCAAGATAGCGCTGGCGCCACATCAAGCAACCAGGCTACACGAGTCCCCCTCAAATGCAATGTCATGTATGCATGATTAATTAAAGTATTTATTAGTCCAATTCATCCAGCAAATTGGTGAAGCCAGAATACCACATCGCATCGTAAAGTCTAACCGAAACTATCTGGCTCCCTGTGATGCGTAACCAATCATCGCCAGTAACCCCTCGATCCAAAGTTGAGTTATTCTACCCTGAAAGCCTGGTTCGACCGTGACTCGTCAGCCACGACCAAATCAAAGCGGAAGGTCTCATATCCCAAATATCAAATACGATTAATTTATTCAGAGGTGCGGGCGTTTCACTCGGAATTATCCCAATGCACGCCCGGGTCGTTCGAAATGGTGCACAGGCACGCCAACATCGGCCAAGATCACATTTGTCACAAGGGCCATTCGAACAACAATCGGTCACCCCTGTCAATGCTCACTGGTCACTACGGGGAGGCACCACCCCACCGTAAGCCGACAGCTCAAACACGGTGTCCCATACCACCATGCCTGGCTCATGAGACTTGGTGGATCGAGTTGCAATATGGTTTTAAGTGGACTATTCACAGTGGGAACGATGGTATTCTAAATTCCATAGGATGTGATTCAAGAATGAAATACAAAAATGATTAACTCTGAATTGGGCTTATTCGATGGACCCAAGTGGACGACGACAAGCCAACAATGGCCACTATCGGTCGACCGTGTCCTGCTTGATCGATCGAATAAGTCCCTGACTGCCAACCCAGTGGCAGGCAGTACACTATATCAACGGTTTTCAGAGCTTAATCCAAAGCAACGGATACCTTATTATAATAGTAATTTAGGTTATTAAATACCTGATCATAAACATATCTAAGCACCTGGCCCGACCGACTGGCCCGACCGACTAGCCCGACCGATCCAAAGGACCCGGATGACATAGCCCGGATGACACAGGGCGTCACATACATCCATAAGCATATATATATATATATATATATATATATTACAATATTGTAAATTTATATCATTCAGGCATTTCATCGAGCATGTTATCAATCAAATAACCATAGAGCCATTCATCGAACATGTTATGCATACATCAACAATTAACGTATAAATTCAACCAATCATTAATTAAGATTTGTCGAGAATAAGCTTGAGGGTAGATCTTCACCTTGGAATCGAAATTACTCGATTCGGATGAGGCCGGAGCGATCCAAATACGGTCCAAACACCATAAATTGGGGAATACCTCGATTACCTACAATGAATCACAAATCTAGTGTTAATCAATTAAGATTTAATCTAATTAAGTGTTTAATTAGGGTTTAGGGTTTTGGTATCTCGGATTTGGAAAAATCCCAAATCGATTTAACGAATCGGGGCCCAAATTCAGTGCACCGTCGGAATCCCAACGGAGTCGAGCTTAGTTACGGCTTCTACAAAGCGTGGGCCACACCCAGTTGATGACCAGGATCCCAAATCCTAGCAAGAGGAACCCTAGGGTTAGGGTTCCGTCGGAAACAAATAGGGGTTTTTAACCCTAATGGTCCAAAGATGAAGAAAATGGAAGGAAGAGGAAAAGAAGAGGTAGCTGAACACCTTACCTAGCATGAGGAGGAGAATCCGACCCACAGCCACCGGAATTTTGGCTGGAGAAACGCGAGAATGGAGGTGGAGGCCGGAGAGAGCTCGGACATCCGAGATTTCCACGATTGGAGGAGGATTTGAGGAAGAAATGAGGTTTGAGAAGGGAGGAAGAGAGCTAGGAGGGCTTAGGAGCAAAGGGGAGAAGAAGATGAAGGAGAGAAATGAGAGAGAGAGAGAGAAAGAAATGAGAAAGAGAGAGAATGGGGTTTGAAACCCCCCTTTTAAATCCATCCAGCCACGACCGGTCGGCCGGTCGCAAATCCGGTCAGCCGGATCTCGCTGTCCACCCATTTTTTCCTTCAAATGAGGCAGCACAACCGGTTGGCCGGTCGCCTAACCGGTCGGCCGGCTACCTAACCGGTCGGCCGGTCGTCCATTGTCCATTTTTTTTGAAAATTCAGGGCTTCTCCCCTACACAGTGAGTTCCCGCACAGTCTAGGCTACTTGTCAGCCTTATTTATGTTTCCATTTACTTTAAGTTATTTATGTAAATAAGGAAGTACCCCCCATTTGGATTCAATAAAAAATACTAGAAAATTGAAATCCCAATAATAAAGATTTTGATTTTTCCCCTCCAAGTACAAATCGCAACTTTTTGGCATTTTCAAAACATAGCGCCTTTTAAAAGAGAGGATTTTTGCCAAATCTAAACCGTTCAAAAAATATGAAATACCTCAAATAGGCTAAAACACAAAGGTCCGGTAAAATATTCATGATGGTCTCAGTCGATCTACGTGTGGATTAATAATTCAGGGTTCTTTACTTAGTCTCTACAGACAGCGACATACCCGAGTCAACCCAATCGTTGGAAAACTCTTCCGAACCATGTGATCTTCCAACTCCTAAACTAATTCCATCATTTCTTTGGTAAAAACATTCATTTTAGTCCCCAATACATGTGAACACACGTGCGGGTACGCCTATAACCGACACACCGAAGGTAATGCCCAAGGACTTCCAATTTTCAAGTTAGTGAAAATTCGGGGCGTTACACTTGATCTATCTCATTTTTTCACTAATGTCTTATCTCAACCCACCAAACCATGTGGACGGATATGATTCTCTCAAAATCATCACAAATGGACCCCACTTAACCCGCTACAACTGCACATCTGCATGCCACCCACAGCTCGCGGACAATCCGCATGAGACCCTCCCTACTTTTCGTCACATTTTCTTCTCGAACGTACTCGGCCAAAAAAAAAAACATCAACATCCAACTTCTTATCTAGGCCGTACATGGACCTTATGAGCAAAGATTCCACTGCATCTAGAGCATTCATCAAACTCACTCATTAATGCTCGTTCATCATGTGTACTCTTAACCGTTCCATCCAGTCATAAATTCAAATATTTTTGAATCGTTGATTTGATAGGAGTTGTTTACTTTTACCTATCTGAAGATCTAAACCACCAAATTCTTTTACAATCCACATAACCCATCATTACTTGATCTGAATTGGTCTAAACTCACACTACCAGCCATCTAAATCACCGTCCAAAATAACCGAACCTTAATTTTAAATTTGAAAGAGTAGAGAGCCGTCGAATCTCTACCTCTTATCTCTCCTTTCTCTTTATCCCTCTTATCTCTCCCTCACCCGCTTGTATCTCCATTTTCTAAACGGTTTCTCCTTTCTTAAGAAAACGTGAGAGAGAGAGAATCCCACTTAAACACAAATAAACAAAATAAAAAACCTAAGCAGAGAGAGAGAGAGAGAGAGAGAGAGAGAGAGAGAGAGATGAAGCATTTGGGGAAGAGAGCTCGATCCAAGTTGGTCTTATTTTTAATTCTTAACTTTTATTGTATTAATTATTGTTAAATTATAGATTGTCATGATGGACGGTTCAGATTAGCCATAAGTCTATCTGCGCACTTAAATAATGTAACTAAAAAAAAAGATCCGTTCCTCTACGTCATAACCTTGAACTTCCTGCACAAGGAATTGTTTCTTACAATTTGGTCCCTATCTCTATAGGAGTCGAATCAATCTGATTATTTTGGTTATGACCATTTGAACAATACAATGAATGGATCGGATTAGCGGTACGTTCATTACACTATGAGATCTGGAGCATTTAATAAAAAGAACTCAATTTTCTATGCTAGTGATTGCTACTTGGCATAAAGGATTGGGATAGGCCATTAAGATGTGTGCAGTTAGATCCACACCAATCATCCGACTTCTAGGGTCAAAACATTCAAGGACTCCAAAAATTAGGAAGATCTGATCATTGTGTGGGTCACACCGATCTATAAAAATTATGGATAATGGATCATGTAATGTTTGTCAGGTTAGATTGGCCGAGTGGTTACTGTGTTGATCAGATAAACGATCTTAATATTAGAGATTTTCTTTTCCCTGCGAAATGACACTTGACGTAAGAGAATACGCTGGATCATTTGGATGTGCCAGATCTGATCTGCACGGATCATGAGGATTGTAAGGCCAAACCATGTGTAGGCCAGAATTCTTAAATTAATCTGATCCACAAGTGGGCCATGGTAATTCAATTTTTGGATTGTGTAGTAATCTTTGTGTGGACCAATGAATGCATTTGATCCGGTCACTGATCTGATCCATTAAAAAGTGATGGAATGAATCAGATCATCCAATGGGCCGTCAAGATCGGTTCTAGTTTACGTTAATCATGTAAATCATAATATATGATGATCGCCATGGCTAAGATATGGGATTAGGGTATGATCATGAACCATCCAGATATCTTATGTGTAATGGATGATCTAAATCTGATCCTTGGTAACTCTAAGTCTATATTAAGTAAATAAAATGAATAAAATTACTAAATGATGAATTATGTGCTAGGAACTTGGTATTTATTCTAATTTTCGAAAGCTTATGGAATTCACATTAAGAGGTGAGTGAATCCCAACATGTTTCCTATTCATTTGAATAAAGTAGGTTGTTGTGGTGTGATCTTATGCTTGGGATGACTTGTGTTGATTATGATGGTGTTATGCATATATGCCAATGCATTTTATTACTTATACATGTTGAATGAAAAGAATGACAAATAAAATGTATGTGCCTCTCAAAAGGAGGGATGATTAACTAATATATATGTGTCTTTCAAAAGGAGAGATGAATGAATTATCTGTTGCCTCTCAATCAGGGAGATGATTATTGAATACGACATGCCATACGCTTCATACATTCATACATTGTTATCCTAGATGATCGCTCTGGAAGACCAGTAGGTACTTAAGTACCCGATTACCCAAGGACCATCCTGGAAGCCCACTAATATGTGGAAGTCCGCCCTACAAGGAAGGGGGAGTCAATTGATAGGATCCAATCGAAGCAAGTGGAAGACTGAGTAATGCCCACTTGATGCATCATATCATCTTGCATAACATTATTGCATCCATAGTGTAAATTTAATTGTAAGGCTGTATTTGGATGTACTACTTATTTGGACGGGTGTGAACCATGATGGTTTTACTCACTGAACTTCCCTGCTGACGAAAGTAAATATATACAGATGGTACATATGATATACATGAGCAGGAACCTGAACAAGTGGAGAAACCATCAAGTATCTTAACATAGGAAGAAGTGGCTGCTACGGATCAAGACATTTAGATTATTTCTATCATTTTTCTATTTTATTTTTGTTTGATGACATTATTAATAAGTCCCAAATGGGTGGACCATTGTGTATGGATTGTATTTTTATTTAATTGTTGTCAAATGATAATTTGAACTTAGTACATATATGATCACATGCCTCTATAATAGTTGGACTTTTGAATTAAGTATTTTTGTGCATGAGTCATACCCCATAACCTGGGCCTAAGGGTGCACACTCTGTGTCTAGATTTCGGGGCGTGACAAGTTTGGTCTAAACCCACCTCAGATTTCATTTGGTCCAAACCCACCTCAGAAATGGGTTAGGCTATGACTATCAAACACAGGCTTCGACAAATGTAGACAGCACGTTATAAAAACAAACAAATAAATAACTGCAAGCTCCTTGTTACGTAGCATGTAAAAAAAAAAATTATTTCTTTAAAACCTGGACCAGAAGCTGACCATTTTTCTCAGCAGTTCAGTCAAAACCAATCCCACCACAAATAAGGGGGGCGTTTGGATCGTAAGTTACTTAAGCTACTTATGTCTCAAGTAACTTATCTTGATTTCTACTTATTAAGGGCTTGTTTGGATGCAGCCAGATGAGTAACTTTTTCTACTGATGCCAGCAGTTAAGGAGTTAAGTTACCTATCTAGGATAAGTAAGTTTGGTTAAAAATTAATATTTGTAACTTATTTGTTGAAAATTACATAAATATTTCAGCATTTTTTTTTTCTTTTATTGCTTTAACTTCTCAAAGCAACTTATTTCCTTCATTTTTTTTTTTGGTGACACAACAGGTTGATTGCAACCCAACCTGTTGTTGGGCATACAAACCCAGTTAACATGAACACTAATACCAACTTAATGTATCACCAGCAGGCCACTAGTTTGTGGAGCCCACTGACGTATGTGATGCGACACCATTGATCCTTTTTCAGGCACAAACTTTGGCAGATTTAAATCTCAAATGTGAGCCCCACCATCTATAAATGGTGGTGACCAAACTGTTGGGATCGGAAGCCTCAAATCTCAATGCATAGAGGCCACCGACCGGTCGGTCACAGTGGAGATCAAGACAGCAGGTTGCTGGAGCTTTTTTGGGCATTGCTGACCGGCCGACAGGGGTCCTCGATCGGTCGGTCGACCGGTCGATAGGTTTCCTTTTTGAGTTAGGTTTCTTGCGCGGTTTTGCGCAAGGAGTTTCTAATCTTGGTTTTGTCCTATTTATAGGGATGTAATCTGGAATTAGGGTTGCCGCTAATGTGCCAAGGTTTCCCAAAGGGATTGAGAGAGTTCTAGGGCAAGAGAAAGAGCTAGGAGGAATTTTGGAGTTCTCTAGGATGAGGGAAAGAGCTGTATTTGTCCTTCTCATGTGAGAATTAGCTTTGTAAGCTTGGGATTTCTCTTGTGGGATGTGATCCGGGTTGTGTTTCTTCTATCTCTTACAACTTTTGATATCATAGTGAATTGGTGTCGCTTTGAGCCGTGGCTTTTTACCCGTGAGGGGTTTTTCCACTTAAAATTCGGATTGCCTCTTGTGTGTGTCGATTTGCTTCTGTGATTGCCATTGAGGTTTGATCCTCGCCTATTTTGGTTGCTTCCGCTACGGGGATCCTAACCCCAACACAATCCCCTACATTTCGCTGAAACCTCTCTTTGGAGTACCACACTTGTAACGCCCCAGATTTCCGAGATTTATTTGAAATTTTTTTAAAATTCATTTTAATTAATTATCATATATTTACCCTTGTTTCAAGAATAACGGACCATCCGTAGGAGATCCGATAGGGTACCCTTTATTAAAGTTTCTTAGAATAATTTTATTAACAATGTAGAACGGTTAGATTCCACTAAACTAAAAACATTTACGATAATTACGAAAATGCCATTAGTTAAACTTAAGTTAAAGTGTCATTTTTAGGTATTCTAGTTTGTAGAAATTATTAAGACGCAAAACTCTATACTTAAGCTATTTAGCACGTTTTAGCCGTACACGTTAAATTTTAGCCCTCAGATCATCCTACAAATGCTCTAATAAAAAATTAGACCCTAGATGGCCCACCCGATCTCAGATTTGTCCCATTTTTTGTGTCAACGCCTAAAATCGCGAGGCTCACCTGCTGGATGGAGTGGATTTTATATATACATCATGGTGGGGCCCAAGTGCGTCGCATGCACGTTTAGTGCACGGTCAAACAACATGACCTAAAAGGGAAACTTTCGTTTTTCTTCACCCGCTGCCCTCCCTGTTGTCCACATGTGGATACCTTTTCGAAGATCTGAGCCGTCCATCTTCTTTGTAGCCCATCAAAACCCCCTCCCATATAGTTTTGCTCGATTTCATCGCATGTCCTCGCCGCTATCTCTCTCCAAACTCACCCCTTGTTATACAAGAACTTTCAATCTGGGAATTCTCTTGTCATGGGAAGCTAGGGATGCTTCTAGAGGATCCTGAAGATCCCTCCAAGCTAACCAACGTAGAGAATCCCCTCCAAAATTTTATGGATTTTTCTCTAAAATCTTCTCTTATACAAGAGATCTGTCAAACGTCTATGGAGCCTCAGTTTGTGGACCTCACGTACCTAAATGGACTAATTTAAACCCATCCTAAGTGTCCGATCGTTAGATAAATCGTCTGTTTGCAAATTTCTATTTTCATCCACTCTCTTTCCTTAAAACTTTACGCCAACCGTTCGATCAAGTGTAGACCCCATTCTAAAATCTACCACGTTCATTTTGTGTGTCATACCCATTATAGCTCATGTCCAAAACCTCATTTCCATTTGTTGTGTATACGCTTTTTAAATTTGGCCTGAAATCTCGCTTTAAACCATTTTCTATCGCAACCGCGCACATGTAGTCGTGCATAACCTCTTCTAACCCTAAAATCCGACCCTCCCAACCTAAACGAAGCCTCTCCCAGCAACAATAACCCTCATGCACAAATTTGAGAAAGAGAGAGAAGAAAGAGAGAAGAGAAGAGAAGAGAGAGAGAGAGAGAGAGAGAGAGAGAGAGAGAGAGAGAGTTTGTTTGGTTGTTCCAGCGACGTGCTTAGCTAGTAAGGCCTTCTATCGCGTCCGGTCCATGAGGTGAGGATTTTTCTTCAAGTCTTTTATTAATAATGATACGATTATCCTAAGTTACTTTTGTGATACATGACGTTATTTTGTTTTGAATTGTTAATCCATATAACATGAAAATTAACGTAAGATTTATAATGATTATATATCAGTAAATAATGATTTGATGCCGTGTTTGAATTTTTTACTAAGAAGTATGTGTATTTTTGTGAAAGCTATGCATTAATTCTCTTAATTTATGTTCTATAAGTGATATTGAATTTCATGTTGTTATATGCAACATGTGTGTAAGATCATCATGAGGATATTTCATTAATGTGCACCATTGTCCCTAAGTTGGTAAAATCACTTGATGTAGAGAGATGGAACTCGTGAGGGGTGTCCATGATAGAAAGATATGTCTTGACTTGACTAAAAGAATGCAATAAATGTTTGCCAATGGATCCTTACATGTACATGATACTTAGTTTGATCCATATACATTATATGAGTGTTTTAATGATTTTGGCCATAATGTACAATATTAGCTTCTTGGAACATGATGGAATCATAAAACGGGACAATGATTGGACACTAATGGTATATAAATTCTTATGAGCCGGGGTTGGTGCCATAGACACTAAGCCCGAGTTGTTGGCTTATGCTGGGTTGTTTACAACTCCCCATAGTGACCATTAAATTCTTTCAATATGGCTGGATGTGAAATTACTTAAATAAATGTGAAATTAAAGTCATGCATTTACTTGGCTCCATGTGGGTGAACGAAATTGAGAATATATTAGAGCGTCCTATTTCTCCCGTACACTGTCACTTTTAGATTTGGGCTATGAGTATCTTGTTTCTCATGTGGTGGGGCAAAACTATACGCTTGTGTGTCCTAGGAAGCTCTGGTGACTAGTGGCTAGCGTGAAGTTGTAACAGGGAGTCTCTCACTTCATGTATTGTGATTTTAGCCAGGGCACCTTAGCCAGAGCATGCATTCCATACATTACATTAATAAGAATTTTCTTTAATTGTTTCGTTTTGAATAAAAATATCATTGTGTTGCGTTACTCTGAGTTTTGTTCATTATTATTCTTGATTATCTTGGAGGGAATATTCCCCACTATGATAGCGTTTAACGCTATCCCAAACACAATTTAGATGATGCAGGTGAAGATCCAGGTATTGAACCCGATTTTCAAGGAGAAAAGTTCGATGGTTCATACAATTACATGGTGGATAACAATGTTAAAGAAACTTAGTTGATGTTTTCATTTATTAAATGTTTTTTTGAATAGTTGATGCATTTATGGAATTGTAATAAGTCTTCCAAGGAAGACATGATTTTGTATTTTGATTAATTAGTATAGTTATTGGTTGTTTTCCTTATTTAAACATGATGATAACGTAGTAAGTTAATAGAATAAGATGACAATTATTTCTGTCATTGTGCTTGAATGCTATAATTTATTATTTGACAAATTAGTCATTCCATACATTATTTGGGAATTCGACCGTCATGTTATACACGAGAGTTGAAAATCTCGGGTCATTACAACAATCTACTATGTGTTAGATCATCACTATTCATCCCTTTTGTTAGATCTTTTGAGTGTGGGTCCCACCATGTGGGACAATGGGACCCACCATAATTTTAAGGAATCCACATTGTCCATCAAATTAACCCCACCACTAGCAGTAGAAAGCAATGACACCCATCGTTGCACATGCCTTGATGGCCCACCTCTTTGTATGTGTTGTATATCCATGCCATCTATCTGTTTTCTTATTTATGTGATGCCCACCGCTGTAACCTCCCTATGGTCCACTGAAATGGTGCCCATAATTGGGATCCACTGTAATGTGTTTGCCATCACGGCTAATTAAGTGGGTACCACCAACAGAAAACAATGAGGATAGAATCTCTATAGTTGAAACACTCCTGAGGTCTGGTGAGTGGACCCCATAATAGAAAAACTGTGAGGATTTAAATCTACGTTGTTGAAACCCCCTTGGGCCCATGTTATTGTATGCGTTGTGTGACCAAGTTGGCCATCCTTTTTCTCTCTTTTTATTTTCTTTCCATCTCACTTTATGGTACAACAAAAAATTGTAAGGACTCCAGTCTCAGGTAGACCCACACAATGAACAGTCCACATCAAAGGCTGTCCCAACATGATGTACATTGGATGCAAGGGGGACCAAGCATACTTGAGGGATAAATACGTGCGTTGTTGGAAACCAATCATGCCTTTCTACTTTTTGGCTGATAGCTATGTTGTTTATCAAACATACTTATCTACTTAATAAGTAAGAAACAATATAAGTAGCTTATCTTAAATAACTTAAAATCCAAATGGGATACCACCAAAATAAGTTATTTTTTCTACCTACAGCAATAATTAGTAACTTATTTGAGATAAGTTTTGTAAGATCCTTGTAAAAGCAGCTTATGTGCCAAAAACTACTTAACTTTTTAATTAATCTTTTTTAGCTTTTTAACTTATGACTTTTCTACTTTCCTCTCATGATCCATGTTGTCACTTGAGGCTCTCTCTCTCATTGAGCCCCACCTTCAATGTGGACAATCCACCATGTGGGTCTCACATGATGGATGTTCTTATATTAATGTGGGCCCACATAAATGGTTCACATCAAAGGTCAACCCTGAAATCCAAAGTGGGTTGGTATGATAGACGACACACTTCAAAGGTGGGACCTATATGATGGACGGTCCACATCATAGGTGGGCTCTACATGATGGGCAGTGGACATTGAAGTTGGGCCCTACATGATGGACAATCCACATCAAAGGTTGGCCGCTAATGATGAATGACTCACATTCAAGGGTACCCTGCAAGATGGGCAACCAACATTGAAGGTGGGGCCCACATGATGGATAATCCACATCAAAGGTGAGCTTCACCCACTTGGGAATAGATAGTAATAATTTTGGTTAACACACACCCACACTGTTAGTCACACCTCAATGTTAGTCACCCCCATTAGAATCGATACCAGGAACTCGCGTTGAAATGATTTTATCTTCACTAAAGTCTACCACAGTCCCAAAGGTAGGGGTGTTTGAAACCAGGTTATCTTACCTGGTGGTTTATCCCACTCGATCTCTAAAAATAAAATAACTAACTATGGACACGTTGACCCTGCCACTGTTGAGAAAAGTTTGTTTTTAAAACAATTTTAAAAAGTTGAAAAAATGCTTTTGGTTTTTGTCCCATATCGTATAGGAGAAAGAAATTTTACGTCTTTATAAGTAGGGTGTTGTGCACCTTACTTATTTACGGTGGAAGAGAGGGAGTATGGTGGCTTGTGTGTTCCAGTGCTTCGCACGCGCATGAGCACGGGCTCGGGCTCAGGCTCGGTCTTGGTCTCGGTAAGGCTTGGGCTAAGTGTGAGGGCGTGGGCACGTGAGGCAGTGAGGCAGTGTGGCTGTAGAGGCGCTAGTGACAAGACCGTTGAAACCTTCTTTGGGCTCACCATAATGTTTATTTCTTCACAAGTTCACACTGACACACTGACATGGAAGAAGGGAAAACAAAAATATCAGCTTGATTGAAAACTTATGTGGTCCCAAGAAGTTTTTAATGGTAGGAGATCAATCCCCTTTGTTTTCTTTGGTGAGATCCACTTGAGATTTAGATCTGCCTAATTCTTTGACTCATGCCATAAAAGGACCTCTGAAAATATATGGACGGTGTGGATACAACACATACATCACGGTGGGACACAAAGAAGTTGGTGACGTCACTTCAGTAGCGAGATAGCTACTCATAGCTAATCCGCGTCCGATTTGATTGGGCCTGTTCGCTGTCAGATGTGACCCCACGCAAAGCCACGAAATGGGGCGCGGATTTCCTGCGAAAGCCTTGCGCAGGAATTTCCTACGCTGGGAACCACGGTGGGGCCCACAGTGATGTTTTATGATAAATCCACACCGTCCATCCGTTTTGGGAGATCATTTTAGGCTATGAAAACAAAAATTAACCGGATCCAATACTCAAGTGGGCCGAAAACGTGAGATTTGAACGTCCACAGTTGAAATATTTGTGGAGCCACAGAAGTTTCGAATCATGATAATATTTGTTTTTCCAGTTCATCCCAGTAGTAGTGACGTTATGAACGGTATGGATGTCATACAAACATCACTGTGGACCCCAGGGAGGTTTCAACGGTAGTAATTTACCTACCCACCTTTTCCTTTAGTAAGGCCCACTTGAGTATTGGATCCGGTTAATTTTTGTTTTCATAGCCTAAAATGAGCTCCCAAAACGGATGGACGGTGTGGATTTATCATAAAACATCACTGTGGGCCTACCTTGGTTCCCAGCGCAGGAAATTCCTGCGCAAGGCTTTCGCAGGAAATCCGCGCCCCACGAAATGGCCTGACGTGGTAACGATAGGGCTGTCAACGGGTCGGATACGGGCCGGATCAGTGATGATCCGAATCCGACCCGATTAAGAATATATCCGACCCGAATCCGACCCGAATCCGATTCGGATCACAAGTATATGATCCGAACCCGACCCGATTAAATTTTTCGAAATCCGTTTCCGATCCGATTATGATCCGACCCGATATCCGACCGGATATCCGAGAGAGGAGAGAGAGAAAGAGAGAGAGAGAAAGAGAGATTCTCATGTGTTTTTATTTTATTTTATTTTATTTTATTTATTTATTTATTTTTTTATCGGGTCGGATCGTTAACGGGCCGGATCAAGGTTGATCCGAATCCGACCCGAATATTAAACGGATCATATTTGGATATCCGTATCCGACCCGATTATCCGATTATTGATCCGAATCCGATTAAATCGGATCGGATACGGATCTTGATCCGTGCCATTGACAGCCCTAGGTAACGAGGAACTCGACATGCCCAGGGAAGCGGATTGGTAGTGAGAAAGCGTGCGGAGTAAACTCTGTGGGGGCACACCGTAATTTACGTATTTTATCCACTCCGTCCATCCATCTTAACAGATAATTTTAGGCATGATGCCAAAAAAAAGAAGCATATCAGAATATAAAGTGGACCACACCACAGGAAAAGTGTGAACTGAATGTTTACCATTGAAAAGTTCTCGGAGGACACAGAAGTTTTGGATCAAGCTGATATTTGTTTTTTCCATTCATCCATGTCCATGTGATCTTATGAACAGGTTGGATGAAAAATAAACATCACTGTGGGGCCCAGGAAGGTTTCAACGGTGGAAATCATTATTCCCACTGTTTCCTGTGGCATGGTCCACTTGAGATTTAGAAATGCTTAGATTTTGGGCTCAACCTCTAAAATGAGCTGGAAAAACATACGGACGGAATAGATAAAGGACATACATTCTAGGTGGGCCCAACAGAGTTTACTCCGCACGATAAGAGCGTGCGGTCCGATTTCCATGCCAAGTGCACCTCACGTCCCACATCACACGTATGAAAATTTTGGAGAGTTCACACGGCAATCATAATCGTGCCACACGTGTAAATCGAATGTGTCCATTTTAACAATCCCTTTACATAAATGCATGGTTGAAATGATGGGTTGACCCCCGGTATTTCGGGCCAAGTAACAGTGGTGACGGGTCCACCTAGCCAGTGGACCGGATCTCGAATTAATGAGCCACAGTATTGCGTTTGTTGCTTTGTGTTTGTTGCGTGTAAATGGGAATCTAATTTCCGGTTCCTCTGCAAAACACCTTATTCTACCAGTGCGGTGTGTGGGGCCCAACAGGAAACAAAATTCAGTCAGATCCAAGCACCATGGGGCTCATTGCATTCCTTTTGATTTTTTGGACGGTGGTCCATTGTTTTCTTTGGTGGGGCCCACTGTGTTTGGGTATATCCCATCGAAACCGTGAATTACGTGAACTTCATAAAAATAATGCTTATACATTGGGTCACATCATAGAAAACAAATGAATCATCCATTCGCGTTCAAATTCGTGTGGTGGACCAAATGATGGTTGGATCGGCATGATCTTTTGGACATCCAACTTTCATGAGAGGAGAGACTGATGGACAGGTTGGATTCAATGAACAAACCCCTGTGTGCCCATCGATCCTACATTTTGGACGGCCGTAATGGACGGATGAGCTGTGGTAAACGCACACCAGAGATTTCAAATGGAGATAGCGTCTCCAATCCACATTACGAGTCAAAATAAGAGCTGTTCCCATTCACACGAACGAATCCTGGACGCGGTCCAATACGCGCTTTGCAGAGAAGCTTTATTTTTTCAAACGAAGTTTGATACTCTGGAAGAGTGCGATATATGATACGCAGGCACTTAAAATTGCTTAGAAATTGTACACGTGGCATATAAGTAGTCCAATACCCTGATATGTATCATGAACAAAAAATTAAGCTTGTGAGATTATCTGGCAATGGGATTGGTGGACATTTATTAAATGGTTAAAAAATGAATAATATCCAACTGTCCTATCTCCCCAAACAAGTGTCCAATCAAAGGTTAGGATCGTTCGTCAATCTGATCTTGAGCTTTTGACTGGGCGACATTGAGCTGCATAATCTAGTTGCCACGTGTACAATTTTTTAATTCATGCCTATCAACTGTCATAGCCAGCAAGAGTATAATATATAAAACTCCTAAAAAAGAAAGGGAAAATACATTGGAGAGGATAACTTCCAACGGTGCACTTATCAAGTGGGCCACACCTTCAAGAAACAACGTCGAATGATCCCCTTCAACAGACTGATGCGTGGCCTAAATGAACTGACGGGGTAATGAACGACCCAGATATCTCACCTAGATC
The DNA here is from genome assembly GCA_003013855.2 of Liriodendron chinense. Lineage (NCBI taxonomy): Eukaryota > Viridiplantae > Streptophyta > Magnoliopsida > Magnoliales > Magnoliaceae > Liriodendron > Liriodendron chinense. The sequence continues at coordinate 1,290,643 of PVNU02000637.1, read as the reverse complement.
TATAAATTTTATATCCATGCCGTTAATATGTTTTTCCATCTTATTTTAGGCGATGATACAAAAAATGAAGCTGATACAACTTTCAGTTACACCACGCCATAGGAAACAGTGGTCATTGATCTCCCACCATTAAAGGCTTCCTAGCATCCACCGTAATGTTTATTGACCATCCAACTTATTTATAAGGTCATATAAATCTGGATGAACGGAAAAAATAAATATCATATTGATCTAAAACTTTTGTGGCCCACAAAAGATTTTCAATGGTTACTAACCACTATTTCATGTGGTGTGGTCCACATGAAACTTTTATCTGCTTCATGTTTTGGTTCATGGCCTAAAATAATCTGGAAAAAACAGATGAACGGAGTGGATAAATAATTCATACATCAAGATGGGCCCCTATGGTCAATGTCTCACCCACATTGCTGGTTCCGGGGTCGCACTCGCACCCGAGTTGCGCTCGTGTGCGAGATAGTCGTTGGGCTGTCCAAGGTCTGAACATACTGGGGCCCTGTGGCACGTTTCCCATTTTCCGGAACTTCAAAGGCATAATGTGATGGATAGAGCAGCCACTAGGAATGTGTGTGCAAGATCTTCATCCTCCATCTGGTGGGACTCATCATTTACCTGTAATTTTCCAAAAATCAGGTAATTGTCCATGGCAAAGGACAGTTAAAAACTGATCAACGGTCCACACTCAATAAAAATATCATATCTATGCAGGATCAAACTAGCATGAATTTCTGTTCACACAAGATATGACTCAATATCCAACATTTGACGGCTCAGATCTCGCCAAAACTTCCAAAATCCTCACATGCAGGGGACTAGGATTCGGTGACTACAAGCGCGAGTAGCTCTATCAAGTTTCCTAGTTAGGGCATTTCCGCAATTATTCTAAAAAATCAGCACCATTTTAATAGCACTGACACTATAAATAATTGTTCAAGATCCACCAGCCCGCGGGATAGAGACATCGCAGTTTGCTTGGAGCGGTCTGAAGGGGAGGAAGAGAAGAAAAAAAGGAGAAAGAAAGATACAGCTGAAACCCTAGAGAATTGCGAAACCCTAGCTTTCAAAACTCTAGCCGGAGGAGGAAGAGGAGATGATGATGGGGAGCGGCGATAACGAAGCCCTAGGGCGGATGGGCATGATCTCAGGCCTGCCGCTGCAGCTGAATGCGGCGGCGATTGCCGGAGATACAGCGTCGACGGCTCAGAAGAAGGAGGAGAGGGTCCCGCAGTGGACCCACCAGGAGACGAGGGATTTCATTGCGATCCGGGCGGAGCTTGAGAGGGATTTCACGCTTGCGAAGCGGAACAAGACGCTTTGGGAGGCGGTCGCTGCGAAGATGAAGGAGAGAGGGTATCGGAGGAGCCCTGATCAGTGCAAATGCAAGTGGAAGAATCTCGTCAATCGATATAAGGTGAATCTTCTTCTTCCTCTCTTACTATCTGATCTTGATGCAATTCGACCGGTTTCTTGATTTCATTCTCTCTCTGATTGTTGTGCTGAGATTTTTTTTTTTTTTTTCTGATTTTAGGTTGAATTTTTCAATAGTTTTGGTTAGATTTTGTGATTTTAGAGAGATTTGTTGGATCAACTACTTATTGTTGATTGCATTATGGATCAATTAAGATAGATTGGGATTGGAAAAATGATAGATTTCATGGGCTATTATATGGACTTCTGTGAATTGTGAACCACAGCATGTTATCCACACACAGGGCACCTGTGTATAGGGATCAGGACAATTGATTTGGTGGGCAATCATGTGGATGAGCTAGGAAATGGATAGTTGACCAAAGGTCGAGGGAGAAGTAGAAGAGCAACAGGTCCAATTCAACAGGAAATGCTCATAATCCCGACAATCATACATAGAACTCATATGAGGCACCCACAGTAAAAATGTATCTTGGAAATAAATACAATTCAGCTCCATGTTTTCTTCTCCTCTTTAAATTGGCCGTAAGTGATGCTTGGCCAATTTAAACGGAGGCTTTTGTTGGCACAGTATATAAATAGGAGTGGCCCAGCTTTCAGTGGTTGAGGGTGTTCATCTATTGGGCCTTGTCAGGAATGGGCGATGCTCCATCGGTAGATACCATTGCCCAATTGGTCATCTGCAAATGAATAGTCTTCCTTTCAATGATCAAGGGTGTTTATCTATTGGCCTCATTAGGGACGGGCCATGCTCCATCAGAAGATATAAGTGCCCAATTGGTCATCTGCAAATGAATTGTCTGCCTATCTGTGATTTGAGGGTGTTCAGCCATGGAGCCTCATCAGGAACAGACATCCTCTATCTGGAGATATAACTGTCCAACTGGTCATCTGCAAATGACTTGTCTGCCTTTCAGTGATCTCTGGTGTTCATCTATTGGGCCCCATCAGGGACAGGCCATGATCCATTGGGAGATATAACTGCCCAATTAGTCATCCACAAATGATGTCTAGCCTTCTTTTTTTTTTTTTTTTTTTTTTATCGACACCCTGTTGCTATTGTTAACAACAGTCTCAGCGCTGTCGTTGATTGCTGGAAGACAAAATACCATTTCTTCCAAAATATTAGGACCGTTCCCAAGTATATAGTTAGGTGTGATGGTTTTATTGCAATGTTAGCTTGTTTATATTTTTCTCTCTGGATTTTCTTTGGTGAAGAGTACAGAAGATTTTTTACTCATTTGGAATGATTTTATGTAGGCTAGGGATTTTGATTTATCAACCTGATTACGCTACCTTATTGTTTATTTGAAGATTGGGAGAAATTATGGTTGTTCAATTGGTTAGTTTACGTGTCTCTCATGAAACCAAGTGGTTGCTGAATTGATGACTTATCAAGAAGATGAAATCAGAAAGTTTAGACAAGCAGATTCTCTCTCTCTCTCTCTCTCTCTCTCTCTCTCTCTCATTTGGTAGGAGCAGTTGGAATCTCATGAAAATTGTTTGAAAATTGCAGTAATCAAAGATATACTTTATGTTTAGATGATAAAGAAATATATCTATCTTTCAAAAAAAAAAAGATAAATAAATATATCTGTATTTTGGATTGTGATGGGGACCCTTTGTCCACAGGGGAAAGAGACATCCGATCCAGAGAATGGCAGGCAATGCCCATTCTTTGATGAGCTGCATGCCATTTTCACCGAGCGTGCAAAGAACATGCAGCGCATGCTCATTGAATCTGAAGCAGGTGGTGCTCAAGCAAAGAAGAAAATGAAGAGGTTGAGTGGGGAAAGATCGTCGGATGATTTCTCAGAGGACGACGATGATGATGAAGATGACAGCGAAGAGGAGCGCCCCACAAGGAGTAGGAAGAGGAAGGAGAGGCCTCCGCGGACGCCAACGGTGGACAAGTCGAGGACCAGTGGCATCCAAGAAGTCCTTCAGGACTTCTTCCAGCAGCAGCAACGAATGGAAATGCAGTGGCGGGATATGATGGAAAGGAGGGCACAGGAGAGGTCTATGTTCGAGCAAGAATGGCGGCAGTCAATGGAGAAACTGGAGAGGGAGAGGTTGCTCATGGAGCATGCGTGGCGGGAAAGAGAGGAGCAGAGGCGTCTGAGGGAAGAAAGCCGGGCCGAGAAGAGGGATGCCCTTTTAACGACTCTGTTGAATAAGCTCATTCATGAAGGTTTCTGAGTGGAAAATATCCTTAGAAGAAAGGATGAAGACTATATATAATTTTTTTAGCAAGGAGACTATATATAATTCAATCAAGAAAGGGGGGGAAAGAAGAAGAAAACTAAGCATTTATACCGCAATTTCAGATTTGATAAGAGCAATGATTTGAAGCCATACATCAACAGCTCTGAGGGATTTTGTTGTAATGCATTTTTTTTCACTTGTGTTTTGAAACAATTGTTTTAATGCATTTGTTGAGCCATATTAGCTTTGCCTTTTTCTTTTTTCTTTTTGTTTTCCAGTGACTTGTCCTTCTAAAGGATTAAAGGATACAGTTAGCTGCACTTTGTAGTATCTTTATCCATATAAGATGAAAGGGCTTTGAAATGCGCTAGGTACCCGATTGGCCTGTCCTGCCCAAGTTCCCAATCATATGAACTGGCATGCGTGGGGAAGTGGTCCAAAACGGATGCTGCCCCATTTTTCTGGATCATTTATTTGATCATTGCAACCTATCTCTATAACACATCGCCGCATGGTTCAGTGAGTTTGCATTGTCTATCTGGTTGGCCCTGATTTGAGGTACATTACTAGGGAGGATCTGAATCATCCAAACAATAGGTTCCCAGAGGCCAATCATGGCATGGCCAACCAGATGAAGTGATGAACCCATCTTGAGTTACCAAGCAGGGGTGTGGTTAGTCCAAAAAAGAAAAAAGAAAAAAAAAAAACTGGAGTTGTCTGCTTAGTCAGGGTCTTCCTTGACAATGACTTGCTGCATTTTTTACAGCCATACGAATGGAATCTGCACCACCGACCTCAAAACTCTTGACGCAGTCAGAGATTGGGAACTGTAATTTTCCCACTTCTGTAAAATACTGTAAAAACTTAAAAAAATTCAAAAAAAAAAAAAATCCTGGCTAAATGAAAAAATCAGATCAGATCAGATAAATGTTTGGATTTTCAATGGCTGACCACATCCAGCTAACAATGCACCCAACCACAGGTATCATGTAAAATATAGATGATGATGATGATGGGATGTGGGAGGTAGTGCTGCAGCTCAATACCTATGCCATTCACAGAATCAACTTCCATACTGAAACCACAGGCCCCAATCGTGGGCTCTACACACTGGCTTCTGCTGTTCATGTAATGATTTTTGTTGCTTAAAAAAAACTTGCTTTTCTTCCTTTTTTAATCAGAGCAGCTCGAGAAATAAGTTCCATTTTCATTTAAAACTTAAGTTGCTGTTTCTCATATGGTGCTCGGATTAATTACCTCTCAAACACAATGCCAGGACAAAGTGAGTCACACATATTGTTGAAAAAGTTTGTTTGAAAACAATTTTAAAAGAAAAAATATTGCGTTTGGTTTTTGTACCATATCGGATGGGAGAAAGAATTTTTACCTCTTTATAAGTAGGGTGTTGTACACCTTACTTATTTATGGTGGAAGAGAGGTAGTATGGTGGCTTGCGTGTTCCAGTGCGAACGCGCACAGGCTCGAGCTCGGGCTCGGGCTCGGGCACGGGCACGGGCTAGGTGCGAGGGCGTAGGCACGTATAGCAGTGTGGCTGTAGAGGCGCACTTGGCACTTCGCACGTGCGACAGAAGCTAGGTAGTAGGTCAGGTGGTTGGGTTCGGAACCGAGGAGGATGTTGTGGGTGGGAGGTCTGACAGAGAGACCTCTCTGCTTTTTATAGGGAGCTGCATGGCTAATTAGAGGGACCTGTGTAACTGCTCATGCAGTAACGGTCTAGACCATGCAGTAACAGCTGCATGTGGCTAGCCCAACTGTGAGAAACGGCTAGCTATAGAGTCTAAACAGCCAGCATGCATGTGTGTAACTCCCACATGCACAACAGTCAGAAACTGCCATAAACTGCTAGTTTCTCACAACAGCCAGAAAACGGCTAGTGCCATTATGGCTCTGGACCAAAACTGTCAGTCACCCTTGCCTATATAAACAGGACAGGTCTGGTTCATTCAAACACAACAACAGCAATCACAACCTCAAATACTGAACCAGCACCCATATAAGTTTATTAACCTCTCGGTTTGGTTGATACAAACCAAGCCACTTAGACCAGTGTAGTGGTCTGTTGCTGCAAGGAGAAGACCGACATACCTTCTCTCTTTTTCTTTTTCTTCATCTATCAGACAGTGTTACTGAGTTCCATAGTGGTTCCTTCGTTTCTTGCTGAACGCAGAACCACATAAGACTCGTCGTATCCCGGAAGCAATCCGCCTGCAACCTATCAGCAGATTCAAAATAATTTGAGTAGGGCCGAATTACACTTTAAGGACAGCGTGTTTTTCACGTGCTTCAGCCTATCTTTATTTCTCGGTTTTTTCAATTAATTTATTTTCTGAGATCAGAAATTTCTCAACAATCTTAAAGCGTAATTTCTCTGATATGGAAACCGAAGGGGTATCATCAATCAAACTGATGAACCAGGATCTGATTCGTCTGGACCGGTTCGATGGAACCAATTTCACCAGATGGCAGGATAAGATAAAGTTTCTGCTTACAGCGTTGAAGATATTCTATATTTTAGACCAGAACTTGAAGCCGCTTCCTCCAGCTACTGATAAAGACACGACTGAGCAGATCAATGCACGCATCAAAAGAGAAGAAGATAATCTGCTGTGTCGAGGACACATCCTGAACACGCTATCTGATCGTCTGTATGATCAATACACCAGAACCGAATCTGCCAAAGAAATTTGGACCGCTTTCGAGTTCAAATTCAAAGCCGAAGAAGAATGTACAAACAAATATCTCATAGCTAGCTATTTCAACTACACTATGGTAGATAACAAGTCGTTGTTAGCCCAAATCGAAGAACTACAGCTAATTTTTAGAAAAATTAGTGCCCTAAAAATTGATATCCCTGAATCTTTCCAAATCGGGGCTATTATCGCAAAATTGCCCCCCGAGTTGGACAGAATACAGGAAGAAACTGCTACATAAAATTGAGGAGTATTCACTGGAACAAATCTAGAAACATATCCGAATAGAGGAAGAATTCCGAAACCGTGAAAAGAAAAATGAAAATAGGAATTCCTTGTCCAAGGTGCAAGTAGTAGAAAGTACCCAAAACAAGAATCCCGAGAAGAACGGTTCCCTGAAACCAAATAAAGGGAAATTCAAGAAACCACAGAAGAAGAACGGAAAGTTTGAAGGCCCTTGCCATGTCTATGGAAAAACCGGGCATTACGCTCGAGTATGCCGACTTCGAAAATCGAAGAATGAGGCAAGTGCAGTTGAAGAAGACATAATTGCCATGATCACTGAGGTAAACATGATCCAAGGCAAAGTACCTGGTTGATGATATGATACAGCTGTCACAGTCCATGTAAGCTATGACAGATCAGCCTTTAAAACTTATGAGGACGTGACCGATGGTCAAGAGGTCCAAATGGGTAACGAAATCCGATCGAAGGTCGTAGGCAAAGGAACCGTGGAACTAGTCTTTACCTCTAGAAAGAAAGTGATCCTAACTAATGTACAGCATGTCCCGGACATGAGACGAAACTTAGTTTCTGGGGATCTTCTGGGAAAACATGAAATACAGGGTAGTATTTGAGTCAAGAAAACTGATTCTATCGAAGAACGAGAATTTCGTTGGTAAGGGATATGCTTGTAACTGTGATGATAAAGTTTTTCTTGAATGAAAGTAGCTCTTCTGCGTATATGATTGAATCTGTAGCATTGTGGCATGGTAAATTAGCACACATAGGTTATAGTACCTTAAAATTCATGTCTAAGAATGGCTTAATCTCATACACAGATAGTTAAAATGATAAATGTGAAGTGTGCATAAGGTTCAAATTTACAAAGAAACATTTTCCTAATGTTGAGAGATCATCTAAAATATTGGACCTAATACACACTGATATCTGTGAGTTAAATGGCATTCTTACACGTGGAGGAAGAAGACTTTATAACCTTTATCGATGATTGCTCCAGATATGTACATATATACCTTCTAAAGAATAAAGATGAAGCACTCAGCATGTTCAAGATATATAATGCAGAAGTGGAAAATCAACTAAACAAGAAAATAAAAGTTCTTCGTAGCGACAGAGGAGGAGAGTATTTTTCAAATGAATTCTCTAACTTCTGTGAAGAACATGGCATAATACACAAATGCATTGCACCGTACACACCACAACAGAACGGTATAGCTGAACGGAAGAATAGAACCTCAGTAGAAATTGTCAACTCAATGCTAATACAAGCAAAGTTGCCACTAGAACTTTGGGGAAAAGCACTTCTCGCAGTGTGCCACATCCTAAATAGGGTTCCTTCTAAGAAGTTTAACACTTCACCATATGAAGTATGGAAAGGTAGAAAACATAATCTAGGATATCTTAAAGTGTGGGGGTGCCTCGCATATTGTAGAATGACTGATCCCAACAGAACTAAACTAGGATCCAGAGCTATTAAGTGCGCCTTTTTAGGGTATGCACAAAATAACAAAGCATATAGACTCCTAGGTCTAATACAATCATAAAGTCTAGAGATGTTGAGTTCTTTGAAAACTCACTATCCTTAGAGTCAAAGGATAATGAAATCCAAACTCCAACAAAGAAACCAATGGTAGAAGCTCAATTGAAGCTCCAATAGAACCACGTAGGAGTCAAATGGTAAGAGTAAAAAAGAGTCTTGATCCTGAACAGATAGACTCTCAACATATCTCTTTTCATCTCGTAAAAGGAGACAAAGAGAATGTTACTAGAAAGATACCTACAGTTATGACTATAGAAGATGATCCAACAACCTATAGAGAAGCTGTAACTTCTAGAGATTCAGTTTTTTGGAAAGAAGCTATCAATGATGAAATTGACTTGATTATGTCAAACTAAACTGGGAACTGGTGGATCTACCTCCAGCTTCTAAACCCATAGGGTGTAAGTGGGTATTTAAAAAGAAATATCACACTGATGGAACTATTCAAACATTTAAAGCTAGACTAGTAGCTAAAGGATTTAGATAAAAAGAAGGAATAGATTATGTTGACATATACTCACCTGTGGTGAGAATAACATCTATTAGAATTATGTTTGCTTTAGCATCCATACATCAGCTGTATATTCATCAGATGGATGTAAAGACTGCTTTCCTAAATGGAGACCTCGACGAGGAGGTATACATGGAACAACCTAAAGGGTTCGTTTTGCTAGGAAATGAGAAGAAAGTCTGTAAATTAATTAAATCATTATATAGACTAAACAAGCACCTAAACAATGGCATGAGAAATTTGATTCTAAAATACTTTCTCATGGTTTCATGCATAATGTAGCAGGCAAATGCATATATTCCAAAACAGATAGTAACTATATAATTGTTATTTATTTATACATTGATGACATGTTAATAACAAGTAACAAGATGGAAGGTGTAACTGAAACAAAGAAGTTTCTGTCTTCCGTATTTAAAATGAAGAATCTTGGACAAGTTGATACCATTCTAGGTATTAAAGTAAAAACTCATAGTGGGGGTTATGCGCTATGCCAATCTTGTTATATTGAGAAAATAATAAACAAGTTTAAACATCTGAATATTAAAGAAGCGAAAACCCCATTTGATCCAAGTATCAAGTTAAATGAAAATACTGGAAGAACAATTGCACAATTAGAGTATGCGAGTGTTACAGGAAGTTTAATGTATGCAATGCAATGCACTAGACCAGACATCACATATGCTGTGAGTAAACTAAGTAGGTTTACTAGTAATCCCAGTGTAGAACACTGGAAGGCAATAGGAAGAGTACTTGGTTGTTTAAAAGCAACCAAAGACTTAGGGTTATTTTACTCAGAATTTTCAGCTATACTGGAAGGATATACCATGCAAGTTGGATATCGAGTGCAGGTGATAACAAATCCACTACTGGATGAGTTTTTACCTTAGGAGGTGTAGCTGTATCTGTATCTTGGGGATCCAAGAAACAAACCTACATAACTTATTCAACTATGGAATCTAAGTTCATAGCACTTACTCCAACAGGTAAAGAGGCTGAGTGGCTTAGGGATTTTCTTTTAGAAATTCCGTTCTATGCGAAGCCGATACCGTTTGTTTCGCTACATTGCGATAGTGAAGCCACATTAGCTAGAGCCTACAGCGGCACGTATAATGGAAAACTCAAACATATAAGTCTGAGACATGACTATGTAAGATAACTGATTCAAGATGGAATCATTGCAATTTCTTATGTAAAGTCAAGTAATAACTTAGCTGATCATTTTACTAAACCTCTAATGAGAGAGGTAGTAAGGACAACATCCAGAGGGATGGTGTTGAAACTCTTTTTAAAATATTTCACCAGTGATAGAAACTCAACCTAAAATTAGAAAATCTCTATATAAGGGTTCAATGGGTAAAAACAAGTCACTGATACGTGAAAAGTTTCAGCACTAAATTATAAATATATACCTCATTCAGGATTATAGTGCTGGCCGTTACAGAAAGAGGGTTGAGTCTCAGAAACTCTTAATGCAGTCCAGTCTTAAGGACAAGTGTTTAAAAGTAACGGAGACACTGAAAGGACCTCACATATATGAACGTAGAGGTGGTGCCGACTCTCATGAGAATGAGAGTTTTCTCAGGATCGTTCATGAAACAGGATAAGCAAAAGGTCATTAAATGTGCTGAGCAAGGATTGTGGGAACTCAAATAACACTTAGAAAGTATGTATGTGATATTTTCGGTCCTGTTATCTAAAAATAACTGGTTCAAAGCTGCGGCTACTAGTAATTTCGATAGGTATTTGAAATACTTACACTAAGGAAGGATTCAAATCGAAAGATATCTTTCTTTATGCATATAATCTTTTATACTCTGGCAGACATCGTTTTTTCTGTTTTAAATTATTTTAAAACAAATGAGGGATTGTTGAAAAAGTTTGTTTGAAAACAATTTTAAAAGAAAAAATATTGCGTTTAGTTTGTCTCATATCGGATGGGAGAAAGAATTTTTACCTCTTTATAAGTAGGGTGTTGTACACCTTACTTATTTATGGTGGAAGAGAGGGAGTATGGTGGCTTGCGTATTCCAGTGCGAAACACTGGAACACCGCGCACGCGCATGGGCTCGGGCTCGGTCTCGGTCTCGGGCTAGGTGCGAGGGCGTGGGCACGTGAGGCTGTGTGGCTGTAGAGGTGCTAGTGGCGCACTTGGCACTTCACACGTGCGCATTGTCTAGCAGATGGGTCGCGACCTCGCGGATCAGAGCGAGACTGGTGCGAGTTGCGGTGCGACACAGACTAAGTAGTAGGTCAGGTGGCTGGGTTCGGAACAGAGGAGGTACTGTGGGTGGGAGGTCTGACAGAGAGACCTCTCTGCTTTTTATAGAGAGCTGCAGGGCTAATTAGAGGGACCTGTGTAACTGCTCATGCAATAACAATCCAGACCATCCAATAACAGCTGCATGTGGCTAGCCCAACGGTCAGCTAGCCATTGAGTCTAAACAGCCAGCATGCAGGTATGTAACTCCCACATGCACAACAGTAAAAAATTGTCATAAACGGATAGTTTCTCACAATAGCCAGAAAACGGCTACTGCCATTATGGCTCTGGACCAAAACTGCCAGCCACCTTTGCCTATATAAACCGGACAAGTCTGGTTCATTCAAACACAACAACAGCAATCACAACCTCAAATACTGAACCAGCACCCATTTGAGTTTATTAGCCTCTCGGTTTGGTTGATACAAACCAAGCTGCTTAGACCAGTGTAGTGGTCTGTTGCTGCAAGGAGAAGACCGCCATACCTTCTCTCTTTTTCTTTTTCTTCTTCTTCATCTGGCAGATAGTGTTACTGAGTTCCATAGTGGTTCCTTCGTTTCTTACTGAACGCAGAACAACATAAGGCTCGTCATATCCTGGAAGCAATCCGTCTGCAACCTATCAGCAGACTCAAAATAATTAGAGTAGGGGCGAATTATGCTTTAAGGACAGTGTGTTTTTCACGTGCTTCAGCCTGTCCTTATTTCTCAATTTTTCCAATTACTTTATTTTCTGAGATCAGAAATTTGTCAACACATAACACAAACTTGGAAGAAATCTAGTATAGCTTGATTCAAATAACTGAAAGCAGAAGTACATTCGGGTTCTGAAATACATAAGCAGAGTTTTCATTGTTTATGATGGTAAATCAGCCCGAGTCGCTGGGGGGTTTCTCCTTGGGATGTTTCGAGGCATAATGATCACCTAGCTGATTCTGATTTGCTAGTTGCACCTGAAAAACCAGTAAAAGTCCAACGAAGAATTATATGACATTTTTGGTTAAATACAACCTCTCAGTTTAGGCTAGAAAAATAAGAATGAGGGAGATGAGCCTGGGGCATGTCAGCCGTACATGTGCTACATGTGGCTATCCATGTACCGAATAGATGCATGAATAAAGATTCTGGATGCATGTGGATATATGTATTGCTGATGCAGAGGTGGGGGTGTACAGTACATGTATGTGATTTCAATATGTATGTATAGAAAGAGTGCCAGGTTCACAAGCATGCACACCCCTGCTTGGAAAGCAAACAGGCAATCAGGAGTAGGTGCAAAATTATATGCATGTAAAGCATCTTGGGTTGCGTTTATCTTTATATACTCAAATGTATGCAGTTGTTATCAATATGATATGGAGTAATATATCTATGACTCTACGTACAACTTTGAGCTATCATCTACATGCAGGTAGATTATGGACATACTCAACATATTTTTCCCTTCCTTTAACCACTATGCAAATGAATGGATGTTCTTCTTTCTTATTTAAAAGAATGCTGAGAGAATGTTTAAAGAGGTTCGCTCGAATGCATCCCGATGTATTGCAGTATGATACATCAAGACTTCAGCCCTTGAATCTGGGTTGTCTTCCAATGATCCAAACTGTATATATGACGAGTTTCACTTTTTATTGTGGAAAGCAACAAATCAAATCTCTCAATTGGATTATATCAACCCTTTGATAATTTGGCTCTTTTGCTTTAAGTATAAATGTTCACCATAATCATTGTATAATCAATGGTTTGAAATCTTCAATCTGAGAGTTTTGTTTGGCATCCCCCATCCAAGGGGAGCCCCATCGAATAAACAGTTTCCATCATTGAAAAAAGCCCAAAACCATCGGCTAGAGTCCTGACATATCTTATTGTAATACTTTGGGATGTATTTGAGCAAACTTCTGTTTTAGATTGATCTGATGTTTAATGGAAGATAAACACTCCAAACCACTTTACCGACAGGGAACTAGCGGAACATTAGATGCTGCTGCTTACTAGCTGAAGCATACTTTCTTGGTTGGGCTTCCTTTGTCTCTTTCAGGGAATCGTCCTTGAGGTTGACACCATCTCAAGGATTTAGTCACGGCGTTTCAGCAGGTGGGAATGGTAGAGGGGTCTCTGTCATTTGACAGTGCATAAAAAGTATCAAGGTAGCTTTCATATAGGAGGATATGTGACTTTGGATTTGAATAGCTCTCTCGGAAGTCCAGCTTCCTTGATGATATTAAATGCATCAAAATACATGTCGTACTGTCTTGGACACTTCAAGTGAATGTCATGTGCATGACATCACATCCGATCCATTTTCTTACCTTTTATTAATTAAATGGAGAAGTTGAACATGGTTAGGCAGAGGGTGACTCAAATAGACATTCATTACGTAGAGAGCAAGGAAAAGATGCAGAACGCAACATGGATTTCAAAAGGGGGAAAACAGGGGCAGGGAAATATCTAAGTTGGATGTATTAGTCCACATGGTAGTTAGGAACCAAGTAAAGATTGGTTTGCTTTGCTGGTTCGGGACCAACTGACTGGGTGTTACCTTTTAAAAATTATAGCCATTTTTCCAAAACTCTGCTGAATTTAACAGCAACGTGTAATCAACTCCAGACAAGAGTGAAAATTCTCTATCTCAATTACGTCTGTTCTCTATTTCTACCTCTACAAGTAGGGCTGGAAAAGTACAGCTAAATGTTAACAGCAATTTGGGGTCAAGTTGCTTTTTTGTTTTGTTTTTTTGTTTTTTTTTTTTTTGAAAGCTAACTGAATTTTTTTTTTTAAAAAGAAGCCAAAAGACGATAAAGAATACAGACACGCAAGAACCAAATTACCCTGCCCAATTACAAAAGCAGAGGACAAATTCCCCCAATTCCACTCTGTTACAAAGCCCCAAACCCTACCTACAGCCCACTCAGCACTAATATGGCTAGAATTACAGAAATGTGAAGCATTTCTCTCTTCCCAAATCACCAATAGAACTTGGCATGACCCAAGATAAAGAGAATCTGGAAATGGATCGCTCCACAGGTTAGACACAAACGTGCAGTGGATAAAGAGGTGGTTCACTGATTCCGAGTCAGCCCCGCACATCAAGCAAACATTGGGTAAAATCATTCCCCTTTTTTGGAGATTATCCCCCATAAATGTCCTTTCTCTCCCAACAACCCAATAGAAAGCAGCAACTTCTAGCGGAGCTATGTAGGACCACATATACTTAGTAAAATTGATTTCTCCATCCATTTCAGACATGGCCAGAACAGAATAAAAGGACCTGGCTAAGAAGCTCCCTGATGACTCCCATTTCCACACCATTCGTTCCCTTTCCCCACTGACCAATTGATGCAGCTGGATAAGACTAAGGAGCGAGGCCAACTCCGCCGCTTCTTCATCCGATGGGAACAAGCAGCAAGGGGGAGCCCACACCACCAAACTGCAGCAAGTCAACACACAATGAGCAACTGAAATATCTCGAGTCACCAACAAGCGAGCAATACTAGGAAGCCTAACATGCAATGAAATATCTCCCACCCAAACATCTTTCCAAAACCAAATATCTTTGAGAGCTTTCCCCAACTAAGGAACTCTCTCACAAAGTTCATCACATCTCCTTTCACCATATCTTAAAAACCTGGAAGAAGGCTAAAGGGAAACCATCCAGCCCCGGCACATTATCTCTCCCCCAAAAATCCACAGCTTTAACAACCCCTTCCAAAAACTCCCCCTTCAGAGATTCTGCATCCCCACCACTCCAAGCTTTGGAAATGAAGATTATCCAAATGCAGCCTATCCCACATATCAGTAGACAGAGGGTCCTTTTAAAAGCAGACAATCTTATCGGAAACCCTATCTTTTTCTTCCACTCTTGCAATGCTATGGAAATATCGAGTGTTCTTATCCTCCTCCTTTAGCTAAGTAGCCTGTGATCTTTGTTCCCATTTGAGTTCTTACTCCTTAAGACGAGCATAATCAATCCCGTGCTTCGTACAAAGGATTTCTTCTTCTTCCAACAGCTTCTCATCCTCCAATTTGATATCAAGATCATGGATCTTACCAAGGATCTCCTCCGTTTCCCCCTCCCTTTTGCAAAATACCTCTCTTTTCCATTCCACTAATTTCTTCATTAAAAGCTTCAATTTTTGGCTTAGCCTAAAGCCCACAAACCCTTCCACCTTAAAGAAGGCCCACCATTCTTTAACCAAGTATGAAAAGGCCTCCACTTCCAACCATTGCAACTCAAACCTAAAAGGTTTCGTCTCCCAGCTTTCCTCCTCAATGAACAGCAAAATAGGACAATGGTCCGAGATAGGCTTCGGGAGATGAGTGGAAATCTGCCCACCCAACTTGGCAACACAAGAAACCTATCAATCCTTGTCATAATTAGATGGGCCTGACCATTGGACCAAGTGCATTTCCCACCACAAAGTGGAAGGTCAATCAGCTCATGCCCCTCCACCCATTTAGAAGAATCTGTCGTACCCGACGATTTCTCAAATGAAAATCTGGTGATGTTGAAGTCAACCCCCAAGCACCACAGAGTATCACTCCTGTCCCTCATCCCACCTAGCTCAGCCCAAAATTCCTCTCAGTCAGCTGTCGCATTCAGGCCATACACAGCAGTGAACATCCACTGCAAATACCCAGACACCCCAGCCAGCAAAACTGATAAAGAAAACAATGGAATTTGTAGTCAAGCTAATACTTCTAGGATTTGAGCATTTTAACAAGAAGGATTAAGGATCATAAAATCACAAAAGAACTTCAAATAATGGAATTCAGTCTTCCTGGGATGTCTTTGCCTTCTTATTCAAGAAACATGCAAGTCATCTATCATCTATATACTTGAATTTTCATAATTCAACCCATGACTTTATTTGTTGATTTTTAACAGTACGACTGATTGCAGAACTGATCATCTACAACCAGTCACACGACAAGACACCTTTTTTTAGGCCTACTGAATTGTTTGCTTCCATTATTTCCCTTTAAAATATTGGATATTTAGAAGGGCAAGATGCTTGTAAAAATTTTAAGTTAGCCTACGATTGATCCTAGGTGATGAGTTCTCCTGTTGTTATTGGTATGGATTATCAAGTTGCCACTGCGTTTAGGACCAATCGGCACTTGTTTTTGTATTCAATAGATAGTGAATTATAGAGCAAAAATCTTACCTATCAGGATGGAGTATATGAGAAAAAAAAAATGATAATTTATAATGGCGATAATACAATAGCATTTTCCAATGATGATAGAATTATATTTGTTTTTTGAGTTTTAAAGGGACCAAATATGTGCACACAGCAGGAGCCCCAGCATCTCCTGCACATGTGCTTGAACTTAATATAACAGGAAGCAGTACACACTAAGTTTTCCAAACAGCAAGGAATTGTATCCTCATTAGGAAATCTGCTCAATTTGGACTCGTAGTGTCAAGCAGGAAACTCCGAAGAAGAAGTGAAAAGAACTGACACCAAAAAAATCACGGAAAAGTCAAATTGAATTTACCTAAAATTAGACTACACTCTACACATCAGAATCTCTCTTCTTGAATGCATGTCTTTCATGCAAAACTTTTGAAATTGGAGTAACTGACTTGGAACTTGTGTAAGGATAGCAGATCCTCCATCTATGAGATTTAAACTTTGGATCCAACTGGGTTTTAAACTTTAAATTCCAGATCTACTATTGAAATTTAAAGTGAGTCATAACTCATAACATGACATGCAGGCTACAGAAAAAATCACTTCAAAGTCACAAGCATCAGGATCATTGCACTCAACCATGGTGTGATCTGATGGAACAGTTATTGCAAAACCTATAATAGGCTACACATCTGCTTTCACGGCTGATGTAAACAGCTTACAAGGAGAGAGAAATTAAACACATTGAGGGTTCAAACTGCCAAGTGCAACATGACTCTTGCTATGGTAGTGCACTTCACTCACAGGCCACAGCAGACAGCAAAGTCCAAAAGTTGGGAAAAGAGGATGGAGAGCATGGATCCAACACTCAGATACAAAATAGAGATATAACTAACAAGCCTTAACCAAATACAATGACTTATGCAACTATAGAAGACTGGAGCAGTCTTCTTAAGTTGGTAAAGAGCTCACAAGATTGAAAATTCTTCCAGTGACTATACCCATTGACCTAAACATAGGCTCAAGGTTCCATAATATAAACGAGCTCATTGTTTTCATCCACTCCAAATTAAAAGGGAAGGCAAGAGCAGAATAAAAAACTTCTAAGATGCTTCCTTCATCCACCGTGAAAGCGAACTATGTTAGGATGTCTAAATCAACCAAACCGTTTTTAACCAAATAGGAATTTAAGAAAAATGCATCATGCATCATACATCATCATCATAATAGCCTTGTCCCAACTATTTGGGATTGGCAAAAGGACGTTGTGCCCATGGTGTAGGTTGTTTGAAGTTGACATAGTTTAGATTGGTGAGATGGAGTGGGTACACACACAGCTAGAACTGTGGAGGGATGCTTTAGAGTCTAAAGATTAAAAAATCAGTCGGCCTCAAAACAGAGTATATGGAATGCAATTTTAGTAACAATAGGAGTGGAAATGGAATTAGTTAAGATTTCTATTCATCTGATCCCTTAGATGATGATGATGAAAAGGAAATCATGCCCGTCAGCCTGTAGAAAAGCTACTGATTTTATTATAAAATGCTTATTCCAACTCCAAAATGAATCATCAGCTACCCAAATCCTTATCTACATGAAAAAGAGGAGGGTTATACAAGAGAGTAGTTCATTCAATTGCATAGAGAGAAGACCTTCAGGCTGTGTTTGGATGTTCAATTGAATTGAATCGAATTGAATTGCAACAGTTCAATTCAATAAAGTGGAAATGATATAGGTATGGCTAGTCGCACTCCATGCATAACAAGAGGACTAGCCTCATGATAGCAATTCAGATTGTTTCAAGTTGGATTCGGAACTCATGACAATATTCCAAGAAGAAAAGAAGTTCAGAACTCATGACATTACAATTTTCTTTTTTCCCTGGCAGATAACTTTGCAATTGGGATTTGATCGTCCTTGCAAAATCAAATGGTCACTCAATTTATATTCAGTTGATTAACACCAATTCAGTCTAATGTGGCATCCAAACGCACCCTCATTACCATTCCAAAATCACAATCAGCATCCATGCTCGTCAGAAAAAAAAAGGGAAGAGAGAGAGAGAGAGAGAGAGAGAGAGAGACTATGATCGTTTTTCGGCCATATTGGTTTTATCTTTCTACGGATCACTCTTTCATATGAATTCATTGTTTCTTTTTCCTTCCCCTAAATGACGAGAAAATCTCCGGTAACTACAACTAGAATCGACCCGAACACTTCAAAACCATTTGAAATCTCCTAAAATCGCAAGCGTCCCAACCAAGAAAGATCGGTTGAGGATTCTCCACCCACCAAAAAAGACAAAAAAACATTACGAAGAAAAAACATGGAATACGACTATTCGAAGAAGACGGATGCAGATCAGAATCGGTCAAAGACAAGAATGGGTCAATCTATAAATCGAACGCGAAAGAGATCATCAGATCCGTCGATAGGGAAATTTTAGGGTTAGGCCTATTGATGATGGTGAAGATGGTGATGTATGAGAGTGGACCTTGCAGATGGGGCAGCTGGTTTTAAGGGCGACGGCTCTGGCCTCGAACTGAGATCCCTTTGCCTTCTGATTCCTCTCCGCATTTCGTTTCTGCGCTTCGATCTTCTGCTTTCCTCTCGTCATCTCCCTCTCCTTCTCCCCTTCTTCGATCGCTCTGGATTTCGCACGTCCTCTGCGCTTCTTATCATTTTCTTCCCCGGTCCTATCTAATATTAGCAGGGTGCGTCCTGCGCCTTTACTCTGACGGCTGGTTAATCTTTGTTTTGACAAAAACTTTGATACTCTGACTGTGTCCTGATGGATGATACGCAGGCACTTAGAAATTGCAAACTGTGCATAAAATCAGCCAAATTAAACCCTCCCAGATTATTGTACCTATATATATAATTGATCCTATTTAATATTCTAAATTTTCGGATTGGTGGATATTCATTGGACGGTTTAAAATGAACATGTCCTATTTCCACAAACAAGAGGTTGATATTCTTCAAACAACCTGATCCTGGGACTGTGACTTGAAGAAGACATTGGGATCCACGGGACACGGATTGCGTCCAAACTCAGTATGGACGCAAAACGTCCAAACCAAGCTGTGGAGGGGCCCACCGTGATGTATCTGTTTATCCACTCCGTCCATTCATTTTCTAAGATCAGGCCGACCACATGAGACCAAGAATGAGGCAGATCCAACGCTGAGATCGGCCACACCAAAATACTAAGCTCGCCTGCATTAAATGCAAGGGTCATCTCTGGTGTGGCCGACCTGAGCGTTGCATGTTCCTAGTTCTTGCTAGCATGCCTTAAAATGATCTTAAAAAAGGAATGGACGGAGTAGATAAACAGATACATTACGGTGGACCCCTCCACAGCTCGGTTTGGACGCAATCCGCGTCGGGGATCGACAATCTAGTCGGTTTGATTTGAGTTTATACATGGACGATGGAACGTGTACAATTTCTGTGCGCTTGTGTATGAAGCATCATACGCACCCGGAGCATCATATAATAAAGTGATTGGTTAGGATGCATCGAGGGTTCCTTCCTCCTGTAAAGGCTGAACACGTGTGAGTGCTCGGGGCCATTCATTTCATAGGGGTACTCATGTCATAAAATAATAATGAGAAAGATGAGTACACTTGTCAAATGAGACACGCATGTTGAATTTGGAGGGTTTGAACTTTAATTCCAACCGCCCATTTTCTCGTACAAGTTTGACCAGCCTGATGAGCTGATCAAGGTCACTTTTGTTTGAGAGCATGTTGAGGGTAACTTACCTCCTGAATGGACCGGATCTCTGATACCTTTCACACCAGGCCCTTTGATACTTGTTTGATACTGGCATAAGTGTGATGGTCAGTGCGCATGCACTCATCAATTGTACAGGTATCGCCCACAAGCCATACATTTTACTAAAAAATCAGAGCTTATTTTCTAATTTTGTATATAAACTGCGTTGGCAAAGATTCAATTTTAGATTAAAAGCTAACTAAAAAAGCTTTTAAAATATAAGTAATAGAAAGGGCCGGTTTTTTTTTTTTCGGACGCGGATTGCGTCCTACCCCCGCCCGTCTCCAGCTGGGAACGGGCAGCTGCTTTGAGTGGCCACCGTGCTGTATGGGTTTTATCCACACCGTCCATCCATTTTTACGTGCCATTTTATGGCAAAGGATCAAAAGTTAGAAAGATTCAAGGCTCAAGTGGGCCACACCACAGGAATCAGCAGTGATAATGATTCTCACCGTCAAAAGTTTCTTAGGGCCCACTGTGATGTTTATTTGTCACCCAACGTATTCATAAAGTTACATGGATGAAGAGAAAACACAAATATAAGCTCCATCCAAAACTTTTGTGCCCCGAGAAGTTTTCAACACTAAGAGTTTAATCCTCGTTGTATGGTCCACTTGTGTCTTGGATCTGCATCGATTTTGGTCATACCCCATAAAATGCCATGGAAAAATGGTAGGACGGTGTGGATAAAACCCATACGTACGGTGGTCACTCAAAGCAGCTGCCCATTCCCAGCCCGAGACAGGGGGGGGGGGGGGGGGGGCGGTAAGACACAATCCGTGTCCGTTATTTCTTTAAAAGCTTAAGGGTGTGTTTGGCACATGGTATTAGATGGATTAGAAGGGATGGGATTAGAAAAAGTGGTGTCATGGGATTATCTCCTGGTGCAGTTGGAAACCATGGGATAAAGAAACTATATACCACGTTTGGCATCCGGTGGGATTCACTGGATGGAATTTGCACTCGTTACTATGGGACATGCATGAACGAACAAACTCTACACTAACATTTGGAATCATTGATCTCATAATGTATGTGTTATATCTGCACCGTCCATCCATTCCACAACATAATTTTATGACAAGTGCTAAAAAAAGAAGCAGGAAATACAATGGACCATAGCACAGCAGAAGTTTCAACAGTGAGCATTCAATCCCAGCTACTTTCTGTGGTGGGGTCCACTTGAGCTATTGATCTACCTGATTTTTGGGCCATTGCCCTAAAATGATCTCGAAAAATGGATGGATGGTGTGGATATAGTCCATACATCATGGCGGGACCTACAGTACCATGTTGACATTAGCCTTACATTTTCAAACTTTTCAAACCATGTGAGCGGGATTCGTGTGGGACCCAATGCAACTCCATCCAGCCTAATCCCAACCTCTCCAAACGTAATATGGGATTTGGACGATGCCAAATGCAAGTCCATCCCACTCAATCCCATCCAATCCCATGCGCCAAACACCCCCTAATAAGTTTAAGTTGGTAGACATTTTTTTATTAATTTTTAACTACTTCATCCTTTAATTTTTTAGATAAATCCCCTCTTGCCCTCCTATTTTCATTTTATAAATCCCTATAAGGTAGACCCACATGACGAGCAACCTATATTTAAAGTGAGACTCCACATGATAAATGCTCTACATCAAGGTGGCCCAACATAATGCACGGTCACATCAAAAGGTGAACCCCACATGATGGACTACCCACATCAAAAGTTAGACCCACATGATGGATGGTGACAATGAAGGTGAGACCACATGATAGAAGTTTGACATCAGAAGTGTGCTCACATGATGAATAAACCATATTGAAGGATGGGCTCCACATGATGGACGGTCCACAAGACCATAATAAGGTGGGACCCACATGATGGATAGTGAATATCAAAGGTGGGTCTCATATGATAGATGTCTCATAAAATGTGGCCCCAAATGATGGACAATCTACCCCACATACTGGATGGTCTATAGTAAAGGTGGGACCCACATAATGGATGGTGGACATTAAAGTTGGGCCCGCATGATGAACGAACCATATTAAAGGTGCCCCCACATGATTAATGGTCCACATTGAGGTGGGCTCACATAATGCACGATTCACATCAAAGTGTGGCCCAACAAGATGGGCCATCCACATTAAGTGGACCCCACTTGATTGACGGTCCACGTCAAAGGTGGGACCCATATAATGGATGACGGGCATCAAAGGTGGGCCCACGTGATGGACAGTTGACATCAAAGGTGGTCCCACATGATGAACAACCCATATTGAAGGTGGGCCCCACATAATGAATGGTCCACGTCAAGGTAGCCGAAATAATGGATGGAGTGGGCCTCACATGATAGATGACCCACATCAAAGTGTGGCCCCTTATGATGGACAATCCACATCAAGTGGACCCTACCTAATGGACAGTCCACATCCTAAGGCCTCACATTATGGACAACCCATGTCCAAAGTGGCCCAACATGATGGATGATCTACATAAAAGGTGTGCCCCACACGATGGATGGTAGACATCAAAAGTGGGCCCCACATGATGGACAAGGTGGGGCCACATAATGAAACACATCAAATGTGGATTCCATGTGATTGGCAGTGGACATTGAGGGGGCCCACAAAAAGTACAAT
Organism: Liriodendron chinense; assembly: GCA_003013855.2. Taxonomy (NCBI): domain Eukaryota; kingdom Viridiplantae; phylum Streptophyta; class Magnoliopsida; order Magnoliales; family Magnoliaceae; genus Liriodendron; species Liriodendron chinense. The sequence goes on along the minus strand of PVNU02000637.1, from coordinate 1,268,170 downwards.
TAACATTGATGGTGGGCCCCATATGATGAATGACCGACATCAAGGTGGGACCCCATATAATGGAGGGTCCACGTCAAAGGTTAGCTCCTAATGTTGAATGGTCTACGTCCAAGACAAGCCTTGCATGATGGACGGCCTACTTTGAAGGTTTGACTCATACGATAGATGATCCACATCGAAGGTGGGCTTCATATGATAGAGGACCAACATCCAATATCCAACATAATGGACAGCCCAAATGTCTTAAAACACACAGTTTGTAGCCATTTATTCTTTTGTCATTTGGGGCATGATCAATTTATAATGAGATCTACCAAAATAATCATTTGGATTGCTATTACTCTTACAATGGAGTTATTATAAAGATACCAACTATCCCTAACTAAAAGAACTCTCATCTCATTTCACATAAGAGCCTTTTTGGGTTTTGAAAACTTAAGCTCATTTAAAACAAGAGCTAGAATATAAAAGAGCTTATTAGAATATCTCTTATTAAATTAGAGTAAAGATGCCCGACGAATCTTAAATTAAAGTGTTGAATTGCACAGGCAATAAATCTGGTTCATTTGGTTTGTTGGAGGTTTGATTGACCCAAATCTATTTCTCAGTGCAACCATCGTATAGAGTGGCCCATGATTCTTAATAGTTTTGATTGCAATCATGCCTTGGTGTGTACACTAAAAATTTTACAAGTGTATGCATATGAACCATAAAATGCAACGTGGATTGTACTACTATGGCACATGATTTCTTTCAGCCTTAAGCTCTGTTTGGGCCCACCATGATGTATGTGTCATGTTACTCTGTTCATCTTTTTCAAGCTTGATTTCACGACATGAGCCCAAACTGCAAATCCAAAGTCCAAGTTAACTGCACAATACTAAGGATTGAGCACAGATCATTAAAAAGCTCTGGAGGACAGGAAATTTTCAAGCAAGTTGATATTTGTAATTTCTCTTCATCCTTGTCAGAGGCACCTTATGAGGGGGGTGGATGGCAAATGAACATCACGATGAGCCCTAATAAGGTCACCATCATTCCCATTGTTTCATGTGGTATGGTCCATTAGAGATTTGGATTTTGGACTTATTCTGGGAGATGGGCTGGAGAAACAGATGGACGGCATCAGAAAAACACATGCATCACAACAATATACCATATGCATCACAATGGAACAGTCTGAATCTGCCTCCCTTCCAATGGTCTTCTTGGGAAAACCTAAGGAGGACAATGGCCTGGGTAGGCTACTGAAACCCTACAAGCCCTTTTCACCGCTTAGGCCTACTAGTTTGCCCTACATGCCTGGTTACTCATACTTTTAGTTGGGCCCCACAGCTTAGGTTTGCAGGAATCTTCATGCAGCTGAGTGCTGCAGGCAATCGGTGTCCCTTGAGTACATACCTTGCCCTAAGGTCTTCATAGTGAAACCTAAAGGTGACAATGGGCAGGGTAGGGTAGGCCATCCAAACCCAACAAGCTCGACCTAGGCTTTTCACCGGCTCAGACCACTAGTTCGACCCTACATGCCTGGTCCACTCAATTTTCAGATTAGGGTTGGGTTCAAGTCATAACCCAACCTTACTCTGCCCAGCCCAACCCGATAAACGGGTCATATCTTACAAATACGCCTTTCCAATAGATGTTTGGTTTCATTCCTCTGAATATTTTTGGGCATGTGTGGCCCACTTGATCAAAAAAATACATAAATGAGAACAGGGATTTTATCAATTTCAGAGTGGTCAGCTTGGGCCAAACCAATTTTTTTGAGCTCAGGTCTTGGGTCTTTGTCAGCCAAACCCGATCCATTTCCACCCCTAAGGAAACCCACCTCTGTGCACCTTTGATGTTGCACCTGTATATATTAACACGTGCTCGGAGGTGGACCATTACTATGCGAGAACTCACATTTTATACATGATATTTAGCAACATGGAACGTGCATTGCACGTGGGGAGAGAGAGAGTGTGTGTGGGGTTGGCAAGACTAGTGCTACTCTCTTTCAATCAGATAACTTTGACTTAAGATCGGGACTGATCATTAGGTGGGCCATAGCCAAAACTCAAACCGTCCACCTTTACTCCTAGAATTTTTAAGGGCCAGGAATGCCCAATGGATTAACATTGGCTCATGGACCACCTAAGCCAGCCAAAAAAAAAAACACCACCTCCATCCTAGTACTCCACTGTGGCTCTCTTTTTACTTGTATCATGTTATCTTTTGAGGAAACAAGGGGATAGAAGTGCCTATTCTTGCTACTATTCTCTTGGGAGTATGGGGAATGATGAGCTCCTTATGATTGTAATTGAAATATACTGAAATCCAAATCACATGTAAATTGAAATCTTTAGTTGTGTTTGGATACCTATAATTAGAATGCACTAGAATCCAAAAATTATATTTGGATGCTAGTAATTAAAATGCATTAAGTAAATTAGTTTTAATATCCCAAATTAATAGAAGTAGCATTCAACATAATACTCATGATAAGCCCATTGAAATATAAACCTTGGCCAACAATAAGAAAATTCTAAGCATCAGGTAGCTCATAAATACCCACTTTTGAAAATCTTATCATTTTTAGCATTTGCATTTGATTAACAAACTTTTGAGAGGATTCTAATTCATATGATTTTATTGCATTTTATTTCACATCAATTCCAATTATAACTTGATTATCATGAACCAAATTGCTCTTTTGCCCATGTGCATCTATTTACCATCTATTAAAATCATTTACCATTTTGAATGAACACCCTATAAATGAAAATTCCATCTAGATGCAGATTCCGTTCATCAAAAGATCCACTGAGGTCCCGGTCCACTGAGGTCTCCTATGATTTGATTAGGCCACATGCCGATGTTTAGAGATGGAGCCATGTAAAATATGTTTAAAAAATGTTCACACCATAGGCCTCGTATTGGCGGCCACATGTTGTCCAATCAAATGCCACAGCATTCATAGAATGGCTAACCTTGGTGGTTCCATCACTGAACTCAGGGAAGCGGATTGCATCCTTCCTCCTGCAAAGTGTACATGCAGATCTGTGGAGGGCCCCACCATGATATATCTGTTTATTCATGCCGTTATCCCTTTTCTAAGATCATTTTAAGGCATGAGGCCAAGAATAAGACAGATCCAATGTTTAAATGGACCGCACACCCCAAATAGTACACAGGCAACTCTTGCATTTAAAGCAACCCAAGCTTACTATCTGGTGTGGTCCACTTGAGCATTGGACCTGCTTCATTCTGGGTCTCATTCCTTAAAATGACCTTAGAAAAGGGATCGACGGCATGGATAAAGAGATACATCAAGGCGGCCCCTCCACAGATCTGCACGGAGGAAGGACGCAATCCGCTTGCTGAACTCGCATCCACTTCATGTACCCTTTTCTGGCTGACTTGATGAACTGTTTAAGCTCAGCTAATGTTTTGATAAACGGTTATTGATTGTTTGCGCGCATGGGCAAATGTGCTAACTGATGATTCTTAAACTGCCTTTCATAAATCTACATGATCAAGTTCACACGCGTGCCGTGAATTGCCAATTCAAATGTCATCATCTCTCGTGTGAATAGCATATGAACATTTTAGCACCATGCGTAGGTTAGATATGAACACTGGAGAGTGCCTACGCAACCATGCGTAGGTTAGCAAATATTGGAGCGGATTGCCCGGGGCTTTGTGGGGTCCACAGAGACGTCTGTGACAAATCGAATCCATACATCTGTTTTGAAAGACCACAGTAGGATAGGATTGTAAAAATCAGGCAGATCCAAAACTCAGGTGGGCCATACCAATAAAACAGTGGGAAAGCAACGTCCACTGTTGGAACCTTCCTGGAGCTGGACCATGACGTTTATATGCCATCCAAACCGTTAGGAACAAATATCATACTGATACAAAATTACTTTCACCGCCAGGCGTTCAATCCCCAGCGTTTCGTGTGGTATAGTTCACATGAGTTTTGGATCTGCCTGATTTTTAAAATCCTGTCCTATTGTGGTCTTTCATAACAGATGGACGGAGTGGATTTGTCACGGACATCTGTAGGGGCCCACACATCCCCGGGCACCGGGGTCACAGGCAATCCGCTGCCTCTCCCAGCAAATAGGCATCTTCCCATTCCCTCCCTGTTCTTCGTCTCCTCCCTATCTCCCTCTTCAGAAACAGCAGCTGCCTCAAATGGCGCTGCTGCCATTTCCTCCTCAGTCGGGCCTACGCTCCCATTTCCGTAACCCTAACCCTAACTCTAGCCCTAGCTCTTCTTTCCTTCGAAAATCTCTCTCTCCGAAGATCCTGTACAGAAACTATCAGAGGAATTTTAGATTCTATGCAATCGCTTCCCGCATCTCCAACCCTTCTGGAGCTTACCCTACCCGTACGGAAACCCTAAGGCCCCATCCGGCATTGCTTCAGCTGGCCGCATCTGCGATATTCTTCGTCAGCCTCGGCGCCCGGGCCTGTCCGTCAGGGCCCCGCTCCGATTCCCTCCGTTCAGGTTGCCACGTGTCAGATCCTCCAGGAGAGTGTAGGAGAAAGTGCCGATGGTGGAGACCGTTCCGCAGAGCCAGAGTCAGGTCGGTCTTCTGTTCAGTCCCAGTCAGTATCTCTTTTTTCAACATTGTAAATTGGATAATTGACAAATGCTATTAGGACTTTCATTTCTTAGAAGCTATGTGAAGTGCTGCCTCGACTGGATACATGTAAGGTGATCAGGTCCATTTATTGGATGGGCCATAGCGTGGATGGCCTAGCAGTCAAAAAAAAAAAAAAAAAAATCGTAGTGATTTTGACAACTCTGACCATCTGATTGTTGTGAATTTTGCTTGTTGAACTTGGACTGCTGCTCTTTTTAAGTGTCCACCATCTCTTTTTTCCGTGTACTTACTGGATTGCTACGACATTTGAATTGCCTCTTTTGATACTCCCATCCATGTTGTGGCCCATCAACTCCTGATCGCCCCTCACAAGTGCAACGTGTGCGATAAACATGTTTTGGCAGACACCTCAAAGAACCATAGTTCAAAAACCTGAAAGCTTGACTGGACCAGATGTCGGGATTTATTTATTTATTTAGGGGGGGTGGGGGGTGGTTCAGGTTGACTCATAGACTAAGTGAGTTTTGACTGCATTCAACTTGATATTTAAAGATTTAATCCATAATATTATTTATAGTAGTAATAAACGCTTAAAAGATATATTTTTTTTGAGTGAAAGAGAAAAGGGGACGGTACCACCAGAAATATATTAATAGAAGGAAAAGCAGAAAATCCAAAGGAGGGGGCATATCGGCATTATTATATAAGATAGCCACCAAAACAGACTATCAGCAACGTAAATCACAAAGACCTGTGGCATCTAAAAATAAATTACCAACAACATTGAAGACAGAAGAAAAGTGAGTTAGATGACGAATCATAACCCCATTTAGCCACCAAAACAGACTATCAGCAACGTAAATCACAAAGACCTGTGGCATCTAAAAATAAATTACCAACAACATTGAAGACAGAAGAAAAGTGAGTTAGATGACGAATCATAACCCCATTTAGCCACCCCCCCCCCCCCCCCCCCCCCCCCCCCCACACACACACACACACACAAAGAAAAAGAAAAAAAAAAGCCTCTTCAACTCAAACCACTAATGCCAAGCCTTCCACAATTTCAAGAGAATTCGAGGCAATTATTTCAACCAACATTTGAGAGTCTCTCTCAACCATTAAATTATAGTTTTTAAACTGATGCAATACTGATTGCAATCCACCAGTCCTTGTAGTTCAGCTATCATGATTGAGCCAATTCCATAGAAATGGGTGAAACCAAACACAAAGGTGCCTGTCCAGTCCCAAACTATAACACCACCTCTAGCGCTACCAGGGTCCCACGAGAAGCACCAATATACTGAGTTTTTACCAACCTTCATCTTGCTTGACCAAACCACCAGAATAATCTTTTCCATAATGAGAGCAAGCCTGCCGTATCTGTTTCCCAAAAGGCGAGTTCCCTAATTGTTGAATGGGCCTCTAATCGTGATAAGCTTAAGGGCTGTAACATTTGTTTTCTGGGTTTGTAGCCGTTTCGCCCCCTTGGTGAATTAGCCCTGTTGTTCCCTTTGTTTTGTTCGCTGTTTGGCTTTTACAATATTTCAGTAACAAAAAAAAAAAAAAAAATTCCCAAGTACCAATGCACATCTTGCATTGGAATATGGAGGCAATTCGTGATAACTTCTGCACAAATGAGCATTCTCCATTCCTAGATACAGTGGTCAATTCCTCATGCTCCCGATCTCCCTGGTAATCAGCCACAGCTGACCATTTTTCTGCAACATAAATGGAGCTACCTCCAAGAGTGTTTACATCTGATTTTTGTTATCAGCCTTCTATTGCCATGAAAGAACATGATGCTTAGCTGAACTCCCATTTAGGATTGAAACATTAAAAACATTTCCAAAGTAATCCCATAACAAGCTAGCTAGCGAACTGCTGCAAGGGTGGCCGTTAATATCTTCAATGTTCATATTATTGCCACAACAAAAGCACATGGATGCCTATTGAACGTCCTTATTTTGCACCTAGTATCAGTTGGGATGCATCCCAACAGGATCCTCCACATGGAGACTGAAATCTACCAAATAAGCTTATGCCAAATCCCTTACTTCAATGCTGGTACATAAAATCATTCTGAACACTATCCCAGGCTGCCTTCACTGAAAAAATCCCCAATGGCAGACGGCTTCCATGTCAGTTTATTGGCTTCATTGTTTCAAGCAATACAACTGTTAACAATGTCAATTTTGGCATCATCTGGTAAAGCTTCACCTATTTTGGGGAAAAAAAAAAATCCTAATTTCCCAATTTCTATTATTTCCCAGTACATCCATAATTCTGATATCTTGATTAACAAGATTCCTCTTAAGCACCAGATCAATAAGAGGGCATTCTCCCTACCAGACCTCACGCCAAAAGCTCAAATCTCTCTTGCCATTTGCCATTTGCCAATGCACCATTTGAAACAGTCCGTAAATTGAGATTTAAATGTGCATATATTTTCCTTATACCAGACCCATATATAAAATTGCTAAAATCACTAAGAAAAACATGACTGCACCTTGTGTTATGGTGATTATAGACATTCTCAATCTCCTCTTCGACAGAGGTCTTGGGATATATGATATGAATGCGAATTACGTCCTACCCCCGCCCGTCTCCAGCTGCAAATGGGCAGGGGCTCTGGGTGGCCACCGTGATGTATGGGTTTTATCCACACTGTTCATCCACTTTTCCGTATCATTTCAGGCTATAGGCCCAAAACTGAGGTAGATCCAAGACACAGGTGGACCACACATTGGGGATTAAACTCTTGCCCAATGTTGTCAAAATCGTTATCGTATCGCAAATTGTAGAAGGGGTTGAATCGTATCGAATCGCAAATTGTATCGTAAATCGTAAGATTTTTTATTTTTATTTTAAAAATATACATATAAAAAACAAAAGAAAAAATATAAGTAAATTAGAAAAGATTAAAAATTCATTAATCATCCATTTCCCATCAACATGTACCAAAAAAGTAATATATATCATGATATTATCAATTGAGAAAATGTATATGGTATACGTATCATGATATTTAGGGGTGTCAATGGGTCAAGCTCGGGCTTGAAAAATCAGAATTTTGAATAGGCCCGGCCCAAAACAATGCAAAACCTGGGCCGAGACCTACCCCAAGCCCGGCCCGGCCGATTGACTGCCCTAATGATGTTAAAGGATTCTTGTCTTTTTCCTTTGTTTTCTTTTGTTGTCTTTTGAAAAAATTTGCTTTAAAAAACATACAAGAGTCCTTTAATAATATTATTCTTTTGTACCTTTCTTAAGTGTAGAATCATGTTAGAAAAAATGGCATTCAATTCCATTGTGAATAGTATTTTGATTTTTTTGTTTCAGGTTTTTGAATATCAAAATCCTCGAATCTCCTCCTGCTTCTCTCTCTCTCTCTCTCTCTCTCTCTCTCTCAAAAGAAAAAAATGAGGATATATTTAATAGGGGAGGCCTTTTCATGTTTTATGAGCAAAAGGGTACAAAAAAAGAAGAAAAAAATGAATAAAAATTAAAAAATAATAATTTTTTTAAGTTATTTTTGGGCCCATTTATGTAATCTACGATTATCTTATGATTCATACAATTCGATACAATTATTTGGGATTTGCAATTTTGGTGTATGATTTAAATTGTACACCCATACGATACGATATGAATCATACGATTGATATCGGTAAATCGTACGATTTTGATAACATTGCTCTTACCGTGGAAAAATTCTTGGGGGCCGCAAAAGTTTTGGATCGAGATGATATTTTTGTTTTCCCTTCATCCAAGTCTATGTAACTTTATGAATAGGTTGGATGGCAAATAAACATCACGGTGGGCCCTAGGAAAGTTTCAACGTTGAGCATCATTATCACTGCTACTTCTTGTGGTGTGGTCCACTTGAGCCTTGGATCTGCCTAACTTTTAGTCTTGTTCCATAAAATGCCACGGCAAAATGGATGGACGGTGTGGATAAAACCCATACATCACCGCCTCCACTCAGAGCTCCTGCCCGTTTGCAATTGGAGATGGGCGTGGCTAGGATGCAATCCACGTTCATATAAACTTGCTAAGAAAAACATGACTGCGCCTTGTGCCCCACTTGTTTGAGACATTCTCCTCTTTGATAGAGGTCACTGGATCAAATCTTGCTTCCTTTTTCCCCAAGAATTGTCTCCCAACTGGGTGACTAGGTTTGAGTCATTGTGAGTTGCGTCAAGGATTGAGTCAATGAGTCTCATTGAGTTGAGACCGAGTTATGCTCATCTTCGTGTTTCCTAATGACCCAGCTCGGAATCTCTCATCTATTTTTTTTTTTTTTTTTAATTCTCTCATCTATTTGAATTGACTTGATTGAGTCTTGAGCAAGGTATCCCAAAACGGTTATGTATCGGCCGATACGTAACGGAAACGGTCATAACCGTTACGAGGTTGAAACGGCCCCGTATCCTAGCCCATTATCGGACCATAACGGCTCGTAACGGTCTTGTAATAGTTTTTTTTATAAAATAAAAAAGGGCCGTATCAGCCGATACGGGGTCCATAATGGCCGTTACGGCCCGTATTGTAACGGTAACTGATGCGGACACAAAAGCATTCAAGGTGTACCAACGAAGAAAGCGCCAACCACAAGTACCATCCTTGTGGATAGGCAACCATTGAGGAGCTGAAGACCCTTCACATGTGATTGGACACATAGAAGACCCCACCCAGGGAAGACACATGTGAAGGAAGAAAGGAGAAGATTTCGAGGAGCTGAAGATTTCGGGCGCCCATCGGGCGCTCTTACCACTGTCTTCGGGCGCCCGATCAGGCGTCGGAACTTTGTCTGCTGAGTTCCCGAACCTCTCTGGAGGTTTTCGGACGACTTTGGGCGACAGCTCAGGGTGCCTGAACTTTCCCGTACTTTTGTTAGTTACGCGTTTTTGCTTAGTTTTATGCGTATTTTAATACTTTCATGTCTGTATTTGCTTATTTAAGTGGGCTAAAGCCCTAAACTCGAATCAACTTTGATTATTGAATAATGAAAAGCCTCTTGGAGCTTCTCTCTTCCTCTCTCTCTCTCATGGTGATGTTTCTTCTTCCTTGATCCCTCTTTCTTCTACTTGCTTCTTATGCCCCTCCTATCCTTCTTCCAGGTAATGCCATCTTTCCCCTAACTTATTTGTTTCACTAACCTCAATCCCCAAAATCTGATTTTGATCCTAAAACCCTAAATTTTCAGATTTTCTAATCCAAAATCCCTTGATTTCCTGGATTAGAGATTCGTCTTAGCCATGCAAGATCGGGAGGTTCCATCCCTCGCCAGATCCAACCATAGTGATAATTGAATTTCATATTTCATGGTTGTGATGAATGGCCCGTTCCATTGCATGCTTCATTGTGATTTTCTTAGTTCGTGATGATTATTGCTAGATTTTATATTGTTATTGTCTTTTAATTCCGCTGATTTAATTGTGTTCATGAGCATGCATCATAATTAGGGCATCTTACATCAAGTTTGGTATCAAAGCTTAGGCTTGCATGGTTTTGTCTACATCGAGTTATCAAATTAGGGTTTAGACTTTTAGGTTTAATTTCGAAAAGTTCCAGATTTAGAAAGTTTTTAATTTTAGAAACTTTCCAATTTTAGAAAGTTTCCTCATTTGGAAAATTTCCATATTTGAGTTGTTTCCTGCTTTAACTTAATTGTGTAAGTTCATATTAGTTTTGCATTCATTGCATTCATCTTGAAAGTCATAACACCTAGTAGTCTAGTTGGATAGAGTTTGGTTCGAGTCTTCATTGTATGCCCACGAGAAGAGGTAGAGGTTTCGGACTTCAGCCTACCATGAATAACGAGCAGTTATCTGAGCAACTTGCTCAATTGATACAAAAGATAACCGCCCTAGAAGCAGGTCAAAAGCGTGAGTTTGCCCGCCTTGAGAACCAAATCACCACTACCATGACTAAGGTCGAGCAACTAGAGGCGTCCCAAAGGGAAAATCCCGCTGTAGGGGATGATGCGCACTCCCAAGTGGGAGGAATCATTGAAGAACGCGCTGCCACATGTGGAAGTAGTGAGGATAAAGATCGTGGTAATGGTCGTGGTGTTGTGCGAGAGGCACGAGCCACATGTGATCATCAAGACCGCTATGACCTAGATGAGCGTGCGATGAGGAGTGTGAGAGTTGAGACCTCGAGTTTTGATGCACGTTTGGATCCCAAGGCATTCCTTGACTGGGTTGCTGACATGGACCACTACTTTGAGTGGTATAGCATGTCAGAAAACCGTCAAATGTTGTTTGCTAAGATGAAGCTTGTGGGCCAAGCCAAGCTCTTTTGGACCAACACCGAGCGTAAGATAGAAAGAGTTGGTAGAGCCCCTATCACACATTGGTATGAGATGAAAGAGAAGTTGAAGGAGAAGTACCTTCCTCTCTCATACTGTCAGAAGCTCCTTGACCAATGATAATCCATACACCAAGGGTCAATGTCTGCCGCTGACTACATCGCTAAATTTGAAGAATATGTGATGCGATATGATATCCAAGAAGACCCTCTAGTAACGCTATCGCGTTTCAAGACGGGCCTTCGTGCGGATCTTCAGCTCGAGCTTATGACTCGGCCCTTAACGGACTTGGATGAAGCATATCAAGTCGTGCAGGAGTTAGAGCAATACCCGAAGACTTCTGTCCTTCGTCGTTTTGAGTCCTGAGACTCTAGTGCTAGATCTAGTTCCCAGGGGACTAGAACTAATATTGGTGGTTAACCTAGAGCACAGGCGACCATTCCGCCTAGGCCTAGGGAGGACAAGGGCAAAGGGGTTCTTGGTGCCGGTCCTAGTAACATGAGTCAAGTGAGGTGCTATGAGTGTGGCAACCTTGGCCACATGTCTAATCAGTGTCCTAAGAAGAGCTGTGGAAAAGCCTTAGTTATAGGCGAGTCCCATGAAGGGGGAGATAACCGGGGTGATTATGAAGTTGAAGAGTATCACCCTGAAGGAGGACTTACTGATGAGGAAGAATTGGATGGAGAAGCAACGCTTGCAGTAGTTCGGCGTGTGCGAGCTCAGTCTAGAAGTAGTGCCGACTGGCGTCGAAGCACTATCTTTTGCACTATTGCCAAGTGTGGTGAAAAGAATTGTAAGGTGATAGTGGACAGTGGAAGTTGTCAGAATGTGATTTCCACTAACACCTTGGATCACTTGAAATTGAAATCCACACCTCATCCTGACCCATATAAAGTCTCTTGGGTTGACAAGACATCTCTTCCTGTCACCCATCAATGTCTAGTCCCCATCGAGTTTGGGTCATACAAAGAGTCCCTGTAGTGTGATGTTTTACCTATGGATGTGGGACATGTTATCCTAGGTAGACCGTGGCTATTCGATAATGATGTCACGATCTTTGGCCATTCGAATGCGTGTACTTTCATGCATAACGGTAAAAAGATCAAACTTAACCCCATGCCACCTGAGAGCACACTAGGGAAAAAGAAGGATGAGAAGGCAAGTGAGCCTAGAGGAGTGGGGAAATCCAAACCTAAGTCTCTACATATAATCAGCGCAAGAGAGTTTGAAAAAGAGGCTAAGGAGGATTCTATGGTGTATGTCCTTGTGGCTAGAGAGATTACACCTGAGGTTCCATCAGAGTTGCCCCATGAGGTGACCTCGGTCCTGAAGGAATACAGTGATGTATTTCCTGAAGACTTACCGAATGAGTTGCCACCTATGAGGGATATACAGCACGTCATTAATCTCGTCCCAAGGTCTACTCTACCGAACCTTCTTCACTACAGGATGAACCCTACAGAGCATGCAGAGTTGAAGAAGCAAATTGATGAGCTTCTGCAAAAGGGTTTCATTCAAGAGAGTATGAGCCCGTGTGTCGTGCCTGCATTGTTGACGCCAAAGAAAGACGGCACGTGGCGCATGTGTGTGGACAGCCGAGCCATAAACAAAATGATTGTCAAGTATAGGTTCCCTATACCTAGGCTTGATGATATGCTTGACATGATGGCCAGGTCTATTATATTCTCTAAAATAGATCTCAAGAGTGGATATCACCAGATCCGTATACGCCCAGGAGATGAGTGGAAGACTGCGTTTAAAACGAAAGATGGGCTGTATGAGTGGTTGGTCATACCATTCGGCTTGACTAACGCACCCAGTACCTTCATGCGGGTGATGACACAAGCTTTGAGGCCGTTTATGGAAAAGTTCCTAGTGGTGTACTTTGACGACATTCTCATTTATAGTACCACTAAGGAATCATACCTTGAACATTTAAAGAAGGCCTGTAGCGTCCTTAGGAAGGAAAAGTTGTACGCTAATCTTAAGAAATGTGCATTTATGTCTAGTCAAGTTGTGTTCTTAGGATTCATAGTGTCATCTGAAGGGATGCGCGCAGACCCTGAAAAGGTCAGGGCCATAGTTGAATGGCCTGAACCGAGGAACATTCATGAGGTGCGAAGCTTTCACGGCCTAGCAACTTTTTATCATCGGTTCATTAGGGGTTTTAGCACGATCATGGTTCCCATTACCGAGTGCATGAAAAAAGGAGAGTTCGTGTGGTATAAAGCCACAGTCAAGGCTTTCAAAGAAATTAAGGGCAAGATGGTGGAAGCTCCTGTCATGCGTCTACCTGACTTTTCTAAAGTTTTTGAAGTAGCGTGTGATGCGTCTGGTGTCGGTATAGGTGAAGTGTTAAGTATGGCGTGTGAGAAGCTGAATGAGGCAAAACAAAAGTACTCCACCTACTACAAAGAATTTTATGCGGTAGTGCAATCCCTAAGACATTGGCGACACTATCTTCTACTGCAAAAATTCGTTTTGTTTTCTGACCATGAGGCTTTGAGATATTTGCATTCTTAGAAGAAACTCAATCCAAGGCATGCTAAGTGGGAAGCGTTTCTTCAGGAATATTCGTTTGTTCTGAAACACAAGGCCGGGGTTGAAAACAAACCAACGGATGCCCTTAGTAAAAGAGTGGCGTTGCTCAACTCCTTGAGTGTAGAGGTAGTCGGATTTGAGCAACTGAAAGATGAATACCCCACATGTCCTGATTTTGGGGGTACCTACGCGTCGCTATCTAGTGACCAGCGTATTATGGGTGAATATGTTCTTAAAGATGACTTCCTTTTCAAGGGAGACAAACTTTGTATTCCCCGCATGTCCCTTCGTGAATTCCTCATCTGGGAGCTTCATTCAGGAGGGATAGCTGGCCATTTTGGTCGTGATAAGACCATTGCCCTTGTGGAAGATCGTTTCTATTGGCCAAGTCTTAAACGAGACGTAGCCAAAGTTTTAGGGCAGTATCGTACATGTCAACCGACAAAGCAAAGAAAGCAAAATACCGGGCCGTATACACCATTGCCAGTGCCACATGCTCCGTGGCAGGACATTAGTATGGACTTTGTGCTTGGGCTTCCCAAGACAATCAAGAAGCACGACTCCGTCGTTGTCGTTGTGGACCGTTTTTAAAAAATGGCGCATTTCCTCCCATGTTCGAAAACGTCGGATGCGTCTCATGTTGCTCGTATCTTTTTTGATGGTGTGGTGCGTCTCCATGGGTTACCTAAAACCATAGTGTCTGATCGTGATGTTCGATTTACTAGCTATTTTTGACAGACACAGTGGCACATTATGGGAACTCGTTTGCAATTCTCTACTGCTTACCACCCACAAACAGATGGTCAAACTGAAGTGGTAAATCGTAGTCTTGGAAATCTTCTACGTTGTCTAGTGGGTGAACATGTTAAGACTTGGGACCTAATTTTACTAAATGCTGAATTTGCTTACAATGGGTCAGTTAATAGATCTACAGGGTTGAGTCCTTTTGAAATTGTAAGTGGATATAAACCTAGAATGCCCATAGATCTCTTATCTATGTCAGTTACCCAAAGGTCTTCCGAATCAGCTAATGCATTTGCACACCATATTCATGATTTACATACACATATTAGACTAGCGGATAAATAAGAGCAATGGTGATTATAAAATTTCAGCTGATTCTCATCGTAGAGCGCAAGAATTTCAGGAAGGAGATTACGTAATGGTGCGAATAAGGCCAGAGCGATTCTCTCAAGGATCCGCTAAAAAGCTACAAGCGCGTAGTGCTGGACCATTCAAGATACTACAAAAGGTTGGGTCAAACGCGTATCGGATTGACCTTCCACTTGAAATGAGCATTAATCCAACTTTTAATGTGGAAGATCTAGTCCGTTCTCATACTCCCATTGTCGATCCATCGTCCATTTCATGGCCTTTTTCTGATTTTGCTACACAACCCCTTCCACCCCTTTCTCCTACCCATTACCCATAAAAAAGAAATTGAGGAGATCTTGGATGACGAGATAGTATCTACGAGAGATGGAGGTTTCCAGAGGTATCTTGTCAAGTGGAAAAACAAACCATCGTCTGAATCTACGTGGCTGTCGGGCGAAGCATTACAGGATATTGATCCAGATCTACTAGAGTGCTACAAAAGTTTCAACTCGTCGGAGTTGAGTTTTTCTCACCCAGTGGGAATTGATGCGAACACAAAAGCATTCAAGGTGTACCAACGAAGAAAGCGCCAACCACAAGTACCATCCTTGTGGATAGGCAACTATTGAGGAGCTAAAGACCCTTCACATGTGATTGGACACATAGAAGACCCCAATCAGGGAAGACATGTGTGAAGGAAGAAAGGAGAAGATTTCAAGGAGCTGAAGACCCGACCACTGTCTTCGGGCGCCCTATCCATAGCCTTCGGGCGCCCAAACTTTGTTTGCTGAGCGCCCGAACCTCTCTGGAGGTTTTCGGACGACTTCGGGAGACAGCTCGGGCGCCAGACCGAGCGCCCGAACTTTCCCGCACTTTTGTTAGTTACGTGTTTTTGCTTAGTTTTATGGGTATTTTAGTACTTTCATGTCTTTATTTGCTTATTTAAGTGGCTAAAGCCCTAAACTCGAATCAACTTTGATTATTGATTAATGAAAAGCCTCTTGGAGCTTCTCTCTTCCTCTCTCTCTCTCTCTCTCATGGTAATGTTTCTTCTTCCTTGATTCCTCTTTCTTCTACTTGCTTCTTATACCCCTCTTATCCTTCTTCCAGGTAATACCATCTTTCCCCTAACTTATTTGTTTCGCTCAGTGTTTGCAGTATCGATTATATCGGCCGATATTATCGGTATCGCTAGTCACCGACAAATATCGGCCCAGTAATAACAAAAAAAAATGCAGATTCCTTGGTATCGTGCGATATCAATAATATCGCACTTTCTATCGATATCGCACGATATATCGGCAATATATCGTGCATTTTTCTTTACGCGATTCCAGATATCGTCGATACCTGGACGATATCGTCCAGGTATCAGTCAAAGATACCGGAATGTTTATAAACTTGATTTTTTTTTATTTTTTTTTTTAGGAGAAAAAACTTGGGGAGGCCCATTTTTTCTCAATTTTCTCCTACTTTACTATAGCTCGACCCGCGTTCCGACTCTGCGTAGGGGTCATAGTTTGTTGAGTCCAGTTAACTAGTTTCTAGATTATTGAATCCTCATATAGATCTAGGCCATATAGAATAGCTTACATTGCGTTGAACTAGGATAGTCAACATTGCATTTGGAGGATACTCATTCAGTTGCATCATCCATAGGTATATTTCTCAACTCTCTTGCTTGTTTTACTTTGTCAATGCATTGGTTGTATTTACATTAATGTCTTGTTACATTTGTATATCTTATGGAATCAATTTAAACAATAGTTGCATCAGTTCAGTCAGATAGCGCATAACTTAGGATCCTTTTACAAAGGAACTCCATTATGTGGACTTTTTTTTTTTACATATTATGATTTAAATGTGTGTATTGAGGTCCATTTTAACAATCCCTGAAGTTTCATTGAAAAATTCAATCAATTTCCCAATGTTTCCCCATGTTTCCCAAAAAGTGCGATACATTCCGCGATACAACCGATATTTCCCACCAATACGCAATATGTATCTGTATCCCAAGGGTGCGAAACGTAACGCGAAACCGATACTGCGAACACTGGTTTCGCTAACCTCAATCCCCAAAATCTGATTTTGATCTTAAAACCCTAAATTTTCATATTTTCAAATCCCTAATCCAAAATTCCTTGATTTCCTGGATTAGAGATTCCTCTTAATTGATTGGGTTATAGCCATGCAAGATCGGGAGGTTCCATCCCTCGCTGGATCCAACCATAATGATAATTGAATTTCATACTTCATGGTCGTATGGTTGTGATGAATGATCCGTTCCATTGCATGCTTCCTTGTGATTTTCTTAATTCGTGATGATTATTGCTAGATTTTATATTGTTATTGTCTTTTAATTCCGCTGATTTAATTGTGCTCATGAGCATGCATCATAATTAGGGCATCCTACATCAGTAACAGTGGTGGCCGTTTCGGCCACCGTTACCAGTTATGGAACACCTTGGTCTCGAGTTGAGTCACCAAGTTTTAGAACTATGAACAAAACTTCATCAAGTGTGCACTTTGTAGAATTTTACAGCATCGGGCAATTCATGAAACTTCTGCATCAGAGAATTCATGCAAACTATGATAACTTGTATTTCAATTTAAGGTTTTTTTTATTTTTAAGCACGAAACAGTTACGAGTTTATAGGTAATAATAGAGCAAGTGCTGTTTATTCTGTAAACACAGGGAATCAGGTTGTGGAAAATTCTGATGTTGATGTTGCTGAAACAATAGAAGATAAGGAACTGAAAGCTGCATTCGAGAAATGGAAATCTAAGACATATGCCTTGACTGTCCCTCTAAGAATCGTTGCTCTTCGGGGCTCCATCCCGCCTTCATGGACTAAGGTTTGATGCTTATATTTTTGTTTATTATGTTGCCTGTGGTTTCGTTTGTACTCTTATACTTAGCACTCTTTCTGGAAGAGCTTACTTATTTGGAACATGATGTCTAACCTGTCGTTAAGGAATTTCCTCCTGTATTGTTTGAAAAATATGTCTGCTATGACAACTAGATTCTTAAGGCGGAAAGTTATTTAACACCTCATTATTGCACCAAAGCTACGACCCCTTATCCCTCTTTATTGCATATGGGTTCTGTCCTATATCTAATGGCCTTTATAAAGTGGTGCAACCAAAGAATTTCTCCCCTTGTAATTGGAAACTCTTCTCCTCAGAAGAAATGTCCTCTACGACAATACGAAGGCAGGACTCTGACTCATCAAATATCCATTCAAAGTTTAACAAAAGAGGCTAATTGCAGTTATGATTTGTATGTTCACTGTCTTTTGAAAGGGAAAAGGCCAATTCAACTGATAATTGTATCAATTGAGTTGAAGAGTCCCAAGAGCTACCTTCCTGTGCTTCTTTAAACCTTTTGAGAAAAAAGAGAACTGATGAACTTGCACAGTAGAAGAAAATACAGTTATTTTTGTCACACAACAAGTCTATCTAGGTTCCATCTATGCATTTTCTCCCTATCATAAAATTGTCATCATCAACTTCTGTTATATAAACACACTGCTTTTAACATCGAATTGCTTTTTCTTATTGCTCTCATGACATGTAGGAGTTTGTTCAAGTACAAGGAAAGAGATTGAAGTTACAATCAGAGTTCCGAGGAAGTCTTGAACACATTTTCTCGGATTTGGCTTTGGCCTTTAAGAAAGGACGTGTTGAACCTAAATCTACTATGGCAGCTGATATTGTCACTATTGGTGACTCTTGTCTCCATTTGGCCATTAGCAAGGGCATAATTGAACCTATACGTGATGTGGAAGGACAAAATTGGTTTGAGTCTTTAGATGACAAATGGAAGGTAAGGATCTGACTCATGTCCCATACATTTGAAAATGTTCTCATACCGCACATTTATTCTTGGTTTTGAGTGGTCTTGCGGATGGAATAATTGAGATTGGAAAATGGTAATCACAAAAAAAAATGTTCATTTTGACATGACTGAACAAATATCCATGGATATTCATGTGGTTTTATGCACGTTCATATGAAGCTTGTGAACCTTCTAAATTTACTGCAATATATTATGTATTTACTTGCCTTTTCCAACCCTTTTTTTTTTCATTTTTCTCTAGAATTTTTTGTAGATTATTGCTTTGAGCACCTTTCAAAAAAAGAAAAAAAGAAAAGTATTGCCTCGAGCACTGTTTTAAACCTAATAGACCTTTAATTGTATGAAGAGCTTACTAGAATAAACTTATGGATGCTCAATATTTCTAATCATTCTGGAAACATACCACTTGATGTTTTAACATCTCAATTGGGAATCCAATGGTGGAATGTTTTGGTGGACCATTCAAGTGGAAAAAGTTGCTATGGAGGATATGTTTTTATGCAATTCTTTGGGGATAGTGGAAAGAAGAAATTCAAGGATTTTTGGGAATGAAAACTCATCCTTAGAATTAATTCTTAGAAGACTGCTTCCTCTTGTTGTCAAATGGGCAATGGCGAGTGGTGAGTTCTATGGCTGTTCAAAGGAGACCCTCATGGGGAGTTGGGAGTGTATGTAATTTGGAAATGCAACAAATCCAGGCTACTCAGCAAGTTAGAGATGGATATGGATTATTTTCATTTAGCTTGTTTTCCTCATGTATCTAGCATGTGTCAATTTTCCTAGGAGTGAGGACAAGATCACTGCCAAATAGGGGCCTGGTTTTATTATATATGCATGAATCTTATATTTTAATGAATATAATATCATCAATTTTCAAAAAGAAGAAGAAAAATATCAGTTGGTGTTTTAGTTTCACTAAAATCTCTCTCAGGCTTATTTACGCAGAAACGGTAAGGGAGAATTGGATTCTGATGGGAAAATATGGGGGGCTCCTTATCGTTGGGGGAGCATGGTGATAGCATACAAGAAAAACAAGTTTGAAAAGTATAATCTGGCTCCAATTGAGGTAACTTATCTTTCCTCCAAGTTATGGAATATCTCTTTTTGAACTGCAGCATCAAATTAATGAATTTGTTAGCTAATCTGTTTATGATGGATGTTGACAGCAATTGCTTAATTAATATTTACCACATACCTCATCATCATCATCATCATCATCATCATCTAAGGCTTATCCCAACTAATTGGGGTCAGCTACATGAATCCTTTTCCGCCATTCCACTCTATCGAGGGCTGTAACTTACAGTAAGACCATAGGTCATCAAGTCTTTTCTTACTACCTCCACCCGTGTCCTTTTCCCTTCCCCTTGCCCCTTTAGAGCCTTCCAACTCATCCCAACTCACTACTTCTAACTAGCGCAGTTCTTGGTCTCCGTTGTGCATGATCGAAACATCTAAGTCTACTTTCCCTCATCTTATTACCTATTGGTGCTTCTAAAATCTCTTGAATGCATTCATTTTTAATTCTATCCTTGTCTTGCCACTTATCCATTTCAACATCCTCATTCCAGCTATACCCATCTTATGAACAAGTTGTTCTGTCCCAAAGCATGTCTGGTTTTATAGCCATCCTATAAAATTCCCCGTTCAGTTTTAGTGGTACACGGTGATCAAATAAAACTCCAGAGGCACATCTCCATTTCTTCCACCCCGCTTGAATTCTATGGGCAACATCCTTCTCAATCTCTCCACTCTCATGAATTATCAACCCAAGATATCGAAGGTGGTCATTTTAGGAAACTTCTTGGTCGACAATCTTGACTAATTCCTTGTTCCCACTCCTATTGTTACTAAAATTGCACTCCATATACACTGTTTGTAGTCCGACTAATTTTAAATCCTTTATATTCTAAAGCACCCCTCCATAAATCTAGCTTTGTGTTTACGTGTTCCCTTGGCTGTTCAATCAAACTTATGTAGGGCTGTAAATGGGTCAGAGGACCTAATGGGGTACCCAGAACCAACCCATTTAGACCCGACCTATTTATTAAATGGTACATGTCTGGGTCTAAGAACATACCCAATTGCTAAATGGGTCTGGATCTGGTTTCCCTTATATTAGGTTCAACTTGACTCGACCTGTACCCATTTAGTAAATGGGCGGGTTTGGTTTATGTTCCAAGGGACCCATCCATGCCTGGACCCGTCAAGACCCGGTTTTAAACCTAGTAAGTAGTAAAAATACTTTCATACTAGATCCAGACTCAAACCCATTAGACCCGAACCATTTGGGTCTGATGGGGTTGACTCAGACCCGACCCAAACCCGCCCATTTAGTAAAAGGGTATGGGTAAAAAATTTGGATCTAGACCCATTGAGCAAATGGGAAGGTCTGGTTTTGACTAAACCTGTCCCAAACCTGACCATTTACAGCCCTAAACTTATGTCATCTACAAACAACATATACCATGGGTCTCTTCCTGCAAATGCTTCGCTAACTCATCCATAACCAATGCAAAAAGGTATGGGCTCAATGCCAACCCCTGGTGCAAGCCTATGGTAATTGGGAACTCACTTGTCTCTCCACTAGTGGTCCTCACATTTGTTACTGCTCCCTCATACATAACCTTGATCATGTCAATATATCCTCTTGAATTGGTTATCATTTTCTGTCATCCTTAATCATGTCAATGTATCCGCAGTATATTCACCACATACCTAATTTCTCTATTGTCTGTTATCATTTACTTTTCTTATGGCTGTCATTTCCCCTTTGTTCCTATCAATCTCTTCATTCATCTTTGCATTCTTTTGAGCTGGTTGAGTCGGGATGGCTTGCCATGAATGCATTGAGGATATAGCTGAAATTTCTAATCAAAGATCCAGCAAAAATCTTTTCTGAAAAAAAAAAATCTTTTCTGAAAAAACTCAGGGAATAGCATTTAGTTTAAACTTCACATAAGCAAAAAATTGTGAATCCAAATTAAACTTGTTTTTTTATGGATAACTCAAGAGTTTCATTAGCCACTCACCACTGGCAAAGCATGAACCCAACCCACATCTAAATAACATACAAACACTATGCCTATCTCCCAGGAAAGATTCCCTAACAGCCCACTCTTGGCGAGATAGTCTGCCTTAAGAGTAGCCTCACGATTCACATGGTAGAAAGACACATCAATATTCTTGCACAAATTCAGATCCTCCGGGATCAGCTTGGCAATCTTCCACTGACAGCAGCCCCATTTAGCCCATTTTATGACATTGCTCAAGTCATCATCAATGATAATCTGAGAAAGTTTGAACTCCATGTTGTTGTTTTCCGCTGGCCCTATGTTTCATTGGTCGATGTCCTGTTGTTTTAGTATTTTTGTTCCTTAACAATGTTTGATTGCCCTTGAAAGAAAAAACTTTGAACTCCATGCCCAATTTGATCCCCTGGCCAGTTTTTTTTTTGCCCCCTGTATGGCATTTTGCTATGGGCTTTTTTTTTTTTTTTTTAAAATCTTTTATAAACCTTGCCTGTTATTCCGATTTAGTGGAAGTTACCTTTTGATTATTTGTTACAATCAGTGCCGTCATTCTTATTGGTTTATGTTTTTCAAAGCTCATACAGAAATATCCATGAAGGCAGAAACAGTCTGCCAACAAAAAGTACCTCTAGGCCATGCAAGCTTATCTGTTTTAAAGATGATGAATATTAATCATCATCACCTTAGCCTTGTCCCAGCTATCTGGGGTCGACTCAAGGAATCCTGTTTCACCAAAATAAAGATTCAAAACAGGATTTTTCTGCTTGACAAAAGTTCAACGACTGGCTAGCCACTTGACATCATCAACCCTCCTTACCCCGGCTTTGGACCAGCTGGTGCATCACTACCAGGCGTGGTTTTTCAAAGCCGAAGAATATTGTTATTCATAAATTCATGAATTTCTTTATTGATTTTTGCTATGCTGCTGAGCTGTTGTCATTGTCGAAGTTGACATGGATTGTCCTGTGCCGAACATTCTTAGCACTGTTTCATGTCTTTGTAGACATTTTCTCATTGGCACATGTATAACCAATATTATGTTATCAATTGTCACATTGGATGTAGTATCCTAGGAATATATAAACCATTGCAGGACTGGAGGGATTTGTGGAGGCCCGAGCTTGCTGGGAGAATCTCGATGGTTGATGCTCCTAGGGAAGTTGTTGGTGCAGTTTTGAAGTATATGGGGGCCTCATACAACACAAAGGACATTGAGTCACAAGTTGTTGGTGGAAGGAATGCTGCCATGCTGAACTTGGCAATGCTTCAAAGACAGGTACTGAGATGAAAATGTTTTTCAGTCTGCTTCTTGTCATACTCACCTAACTGACTTTTTGATCTCTTATAGAGTTCTCGTTTTTACTAAAAATTCTTCTGGCCTGCTGTTACTAAGATTGAGTTTGGTTTGAGAATTGTTCATGCACTCCCCTACTCATGATTCTTGTTGATTCTGATTCCATAGTATGGTGTACGTGTGGATTAGAAATTGTATTGCAAAATGTTCCACAGAACAAAGACTCCAATGCTTCATTGTAACAAATCTTTTGACAGTAATGAGGTATTCATATTCTGCTGGTTTTTATAGGTTCGACTATTTGACAGTTTGCACTACCTAAAGGCATTTGGAGCAGGAGATGTGTGGGTTGCTGTTGGATGGAGCAGTGATGTTCTTCTGACTGCCAAGCGCATGTCAAACATCGCAGTAATTGTTCCAAAGTCTGGAACCAGTTTGTGGGCAGATCTATGGGTATGATGGAACTCTGTTTTATTACGTCATAAGCCAGTTTTCCCCCACCCTGAGTCTGCATGCTTCTGTTGTGCTCATGATTAGGAGTATTAACGGATACTGGGATGTTTGTATACCCAAATTATCCAACCCGATTTTTTTATGAATATATCTTATCTGATTTAATTGGATCTGGACCCAGATTTGGCCCAATTAATAATTGGGTCAGATTCAGGTCCACAGACATGAGTCCAACTAAATTGGGTCAAGTCAGGTGCCCGAATTTTATAATCACCTCTCAATGAATTATTATTTAAAAGCCACCAACAAGGTGTGTTTTTTGGTATGGACCCAAATTCATATCCAGACCTGATTCTAGAACCAGTTCTGGATGCAAACCCCATTGTAGAACCTATTTTGTGCTCTAAAGCATACCTGACAGGACCTGATGGATATGGATCCAGTCCCTGATATATAAGACTTGTATCTGAACCCAAACAAAACTCAAATCTGATTCTCTTAATGAGGTCCTGTGGCTAGAGCAGTATCTGACCTGTACCCAACATATTGACAGCCCTATTAATAATCTTTTTCCAAAACTAGATATGGGAGGTGTTAGGTTGTTTTAAAAGTTGAAAATAGTTGCATGAGAGAGAGAGAGAGAGAGAGAGAGAGAGAGAGAGCAGGTCTGCACCTAATAAGTTTCAGCCCCCCCCCCCCCCCCCCCCCAAAAAAAAATTGACCATGAAAAGGAAAAAGAAGCGATTAAAAAGGTTTTTGTATCATTCCATTTAACATGGGCAGATGATGAGATGCTCACTATATAAGCAGAGCATGAGCCACTGAAATTCCTTATGTATCTTATCTTTTGCAGGCAATACCGGCTGCCACCAACTTCACTACCAATCGAATTGGTGGGCGTGTCAGAAGCCCTTCACCACTCATCCACCAGTGGATCGAATTCTGTTTGCAAGCAGCAAGAGCACTACCTTTCCGGCAGGAAGTAATCCCGGGGGCATCTCCCTTGTCTTTTGAAGACATTCCAGTCAAAGAAGGGTCACTAGAGTTCAGTAAGAGAAGACCGAAACTGGACACAAATCTCATTGCAGGAGTGCCACCACCTGAAATTTTAGCAAAATGTGAGTTCCTGGAGCCATTATCAGAGGCAGCATTGATGGATTACCAGTGGTTGATCACTGGCATGCCGAAACAGGGTCAAGGTTGGATTGAAAGCATGCTGCATAGCATCTCATCAATACTTCAGACATTCCAATTTAAGTCGAGGACACAGAAACCTTGAGGATATCTGGAAGAGTGGTGGGTTTTAGAAAACCTACGTTCATTGACAACTTCATTGTTATGGATGTAATTCGTTTTGTTAAGCGAAGAAAATTTAAAATATCGAAATTCTTTCTTCACCATCTCCTTAAAATTCTCTTCCGAGCCTTTAGGGGGTGTTTGGATTTTAAGTTGCTTAAGATAACCTACTTATGCCTCAAGTAGCTTATCTTGATTTCTACTTATTATACTGAAGTGATTAAGTAACTTTAAATAAAAAAGTTACTTATGAGTGATTGCAAACCAAACTTATCTCAAGTAAGTCACTCTCAAGTAAGTCACTTATCTAGAATAAGTAACTTATTTGGTGGTCTCCAAATGGGCCCTTAGTGTTCTTGAAATGGAGAGGTAAGAGTTATATGATTTATAGCTTTGCTAAATAAGGACATGGGTTTGTTGTGCATCCTATTTATGCAATCACCTAGTTCGATTTGTCTCTTGGAACAATATCTGGTGCCACCACTTTTATGTAGAGGGTAGTCTCAATTCTGTCGATTTGGCATACGTGTATAGGATTCTGACTGCACATCTGCTTGGTTTAGCCATGGTCCATAAATATACTAGTGGAGTGTCTTACCCACCAACTGGAAGACTCGATGACTGGAGGATTGTTAAAGAAAATGTCCAGTAACTGTCAATATTTGATGGGCAAAATCTTCCAGTTATGGTTGGGATTTCCAGTTTGTGTATTTTGGGCTATGAGCGGTCTAGATCTTATACATGTGTGTCATGTGTACATCTAGTGTGGCTAATAAGTTGGGCATATGACCTGTTAGCACTGGATCCATTCCGCCACAATCACTCATCAGTGATCCAAATGATTGCACTCTAGGTTCAAAACATTATCCAAGTAAAACTTAATTCCAACGATGGGCAATCCCTGACCAAGTTTGGTAAAACTTAATTCCATCAGTGTTTGTTGAGAAATCCATCAGTGAACCTAAGGTGGTTTCCAACGATGGGCAATCCCTGACCAAGTTTGTATGGTGCGGCCCACCTAATCACCAGATATGCTTTATTTTCGGTCCCATGTTCTAACATGATCTTGCAAAACTGATGAACGGAGTGGATTTCTCAATAAACGTCATGGTGAACTGCACCGTGCCCTTCTCTTTCAATCTCCATCGTCCATTGACGCATTCTCAGGGAATCTTTTCCGTTGAGCTGTTATATGGATTAGTCCAGATGCAATTTGGGCGGGCGCGGATTTCCTGCGAAAGCCTTGCGCAGGAAGTTCCTGCACTGGGAACCAATGTGGGGCCGAAAGTGATTTTTTTTTATAAATCCACTCCTTCCATCCGTTTTGGGAGCTCATTTTAGAACATGAGAATAAAAATGAATAGGAGCCAAGACTCAGGTGGGCCGAAAATATGAGGATTGAACGTCCACAATTGAAATATTTGTGGAGCCAGAGGAGTTTTGAATCAGGAAAATATTTGTGTTTACAGTTCATCCC
This sequence comes from Liriodendron chinense, assembly GCA_003013855.2. Lineage (NCBI taxonomy): Eukaryota > Viridiplantae > Streptophyta > Magnoliopsida > Magnoliales > Magnoliaceae > Liriodendron > Liriodendron chinense. The sequence continues at coordinate 1,242,206 of PVNU02000637.1, read as the reverse complement.
AGTAGTTGTGACGCTATGAACGGTATGGATGTCATATAAAGATCACTGTGAACCCATGGAGGTTTCAACAGTAGTAATTTACTTACCCACCTTTTACTTTAGTGAGGCCCACCTGGATCTTGGATCCGGTTCATTTTTGTTCTCATGTCCTAAAATGAGCTCCCAAAACGGATGGACAGGATGGATTTATCAGAAAACATCAATGTGGGCCCCACCTTGGTTCCAGGAACTTCCTGCGCAAGGCTTTCCCAGGATATCCGCGCCCAATTTGGGCCGTTGGGTTGCTTCTAGAAGCTCTACAGATCACCCTCCGAATCAAGGGAGGGTGGGAGAACCGTTCATTGCAGTGATGTTCTCTGTTCTCGTCTGTTACGCGAGTATTCGAGATTTTTTTGGAAAATCTCCGAACCCACCGGCCAAACGCCTCTGAAGCTTCGAAACATAGGGCCCACAATCTTCAGTAGACCCATCGGGACTATCCACGTGCTTCGGAATGAAGGATAAACGTACGGATCCAAATCAGCCACTTATCTTCCTCGTTCGACCCGAAAACCGCACCAACTGTATCAGGTTCTAACCTCTGATCTAAAGCGATCAGTTGGTGGGCCATCATACCTACATTTCGTCCCAAAAGATCGAACGGTAATGCATGGTGCAGATAAATAAATAACAATTCCAAACTAATTAGCAACGAAAACTAGTTCCGTTCGTGAGTTAATTTGCAACTCTATAACTAATCTCGAAATTAGTTTGGCCGAAGCCTCCGGAAGGGGATCGAGCCTTTATAAATAGCCTGCTCAGCAAATAGTTAAAATAAAAGAAAAAAAAAAAAAGAAGAATAAGAAGAAGAAGTAGATGATGATGAAATGCTTAAACTAATTTTCAGCATATAAGTAATGATAATTATTTATTAACCAAACTAACTTATCTCAAATAAGTTACTTAACTGTTTCCATCAACAAGAAAAGTAACTTATTTGGTGGTATCCAAATGGGCCCTAAATGACATCAGGGGTTGCTATTGTGTATGGAAGAAATTCTAGACATTTGACACCTGAAGTTCATCTTGTTGAAGAAAGATTAACTTCCACATCTCAAATCGATAGACAAATGAAGAAAACTACTAAAATATGATATTTGAAGATTTACATTTCTGTTTTCTGAAAATTTCAAAAACCAATTACATGTTACATCTTTAACGCTGCTGCAACTTATGGATCCCAAAGCTTCCATGATAATATCATTTTGTCTCGCTCAGATCTTCACCTTCTTTTCAGCAGATTTACCAAGATAAATCTCAATTTTCCAATCAGTATTTAGGTACTGCTGAAAATTGTCATTGCGGCTAGGAAATCCACATGAAATGTGACCGAGATGAGTTGTCAATCACCACTTATGAATGCTTCCTTTCCCATTTCCCTTCACGCCTACTGTCCCGCTCTCTCCGCTCCATGATCTGCCTTGACTTGCTACCACGGGACCCTTGCCTTTGTGCGGACCCAAACCCACCTGCTGGCCCATCAAATGCCGATGCCAAATCTGGGTCACCAACACTACCTGTATCGCCGGAATCTCTACTTCCATCAAAGTTGTCGTCATACCCACCACTGCGATCCTCTGAACGTTCTCGTGATTGTAGAATAGTGGGGGGCTGGCCAGAGAATGACCTGGATCCAGTTAGCACCATAGGAGGCATGGACGAGGACAAGTTCGTTGCTCCACTAGAACCAGCAGTTAAAGTAGCAGTAGTGCCACCATCACGGCCTCTGCTGCTTGGCCTTAAGCTGCCTTCATGTCCTGACCTTCCGTTTTCTCTCTCTCGATACCTTTCCCTGGGCCGGCTGCATGGGAAAACACCTCATGAATCCTCTGGTGTTATCTCCCAGAAAGAATGGGGAAATGCATGGGGCAGTAAATTATTGTTGGTTTATGTATACACGGGTTTTCTAATTCTACACAGTGATCCCAGACCCTTTATATGCTCCATGTGTTACAGGTACATGATCATCAGCAAGTGGGACCCTATGAGCATGTGCCCCTGCTCAAGAATCAGATTGGTTGATCATTTTTTTTTTTTTAACAGTGAAGAAAAATTATATAAACAAAGAGGCCAAAGCCAGAATATACATCCTGAGAGCTAAATAAGCTCCCCAAAGTTACAAAAGCTCATTCCAAGAAGCCGGGAACTGAGTCCACCACCCTTGGTTGATCATGTGGGCCAGTGTACTGAAAATGAATGGTCATGAAAAGTTGGCAGGCGGTCCACATTCATTGTACGGATGGCCCACCTGCTGAGTTGAACATGATGTTTCTTGGGCCACAAGCACACATAACATGGGCCTACCAACCTGATGCCTGGCTCGGTTCTCCCATGCTTGTACCACATGGGCACACATGGCAGCATGTAAACGGGCAACCTTATCCATAACTCATACAACAAATAGAACAAGCTTTACATATGGCATAAAAACATACCCACTGGAAGTAGATGAAGAGAACTCTCTCCGTGATGGTCGGACTCCAGACTCTGCCTGCTCCAACTCCCGTTGAAGGTCTCTCTACATGCAAGAAGATTTTCAGTAGCATTATCTCATTCAAAATCTTAAAATACTAGTAAATCAATCTAGGCTCCTTCACACATGGGAAGCGATGTGCTTAACCCGCATCTACCAACCGAAGGACTTTATTTCGTACCATCATCATCATCTTCGCTTTCTCCCAACAGCTTGGGGTTCGCTTTTAAATGGACAATTGGCTAAAATTTTACTATAGGGGGCCCACTAGACCTCAACCTTCCTCACCCGGGGCAGCTCTTGGAACTGGCCATGGCAGAGGTTCCCATTGACACCACTCACATGCCATCATGGTCCCACTTGCTGACCCCCAGCCCGAATATTACATGCACACCCCAATGGGTGAATAAGAAGGTAGGATAATGACGGGGCAACAGCAAGGCAAACAATGAGCAGGAAATATATCAATAACAAATAACAGGGGTATCTCAATCCTTTGTTAGCATCCTTAGGATTAGGGCATTGAAAATCAATAAAGGTTTTTACTTTTCATTTCTTTTCATTGGTAATGAAAACACCACTATTATTATTTTCTGGTAGGGCGTCGAGGCCACTGCCTCACTGAACGCCTATGGTAAGACTTGAGCCTGTGCTGAGACAGGAGAGTTACACTCCAGCTCAGATATGACCTGGGAGTCTGCAAACTTTATTATAAATATCAGCTAAATATTACAAAAAGATCCATAAAGATGACGGATAACAAGAACTCAAACCTGTGAGGGCTATTAAGGCAATCGGCCAAATCAGTGACCTCTAATCATAAGATTATCATTAACAAGAACAGAGCATTCTATGGATCTATTATTTTCCAGGAGCCCCTCCTTGAGTTCAATTATCACATGCCCAGAGAAGGATTCTTCACCAAGTCCCTCAAAACAACATCATTCAAACACTTCAAGGCTCAGCATGTACTCAATCACCCTGCCATTTGTTATTCCTGTTTGTGGTTGAAAATCCTATCATTGTGCTTCTTCCAGATCAACCAAAATCCAACAAGCACCAAAATTCACAAGACCCAGCTTCTCTTGCCACCAATACCATGGTCCTATGCTTGGAGTAACATTGCTACTGATCCTCACAGTGAGAACCTTAGTAAGAGGCACTTGAATATGATGAACATATGCATCCTATGCCTTCGGGTTGGAAATCACTGGATCATTTGTCCTTGTATTTCATTGCCACCAGGGTAGTGTGGTGGCATTTTCTTGGTCTTTCAGGCTTTGTTGGATGATGCCCCGTTGATTGGCCAATTCTTTTATGGCTTGAATGGGAGAGGTGTTGGAAAAAGGGGGAAATCCCTTTGGCAGCTGTCCCTTTTGGCAGCTCTATGGTTTATTTAGTGATAGAGTGATTAGGTGTTTAGGAAGGCCAAGCTGAATGTAGCGGCTTGGGCTTGGGTGTTGCCTATTGCTCGTTGTCCTCTGGAGTTTTTTGAGTCTTGTTGGTCTTCTTCTTCTTCTTCTTCTGTGAGGCATTTTCATCTTGTTTCTTAATAAAATTGTGTTGCCTATCAACACAAACACACGCATGCTGCTACTGATCCCATCGCCACCCATGTTGTCTCCAATAAGGTCGAAAACCTCCTCAAAAATCCTTGTCGCAATAGCACAACGAATAAGCATGTGATCCACAATTTTGGTATTATTCAAGCACATGATGCACCCATTTATAATAATCATATTCCTGTTGCTTATGTGGTCCACTATAATAACTTTGTCATTACCAGCCACCCACCTGAGTGCTACTATTCTAGGTGGACCCCAGTACAACCAAATTCTTGATGCGAAGGCCCCAATCTAAACCCAAATCCCATTATAAGAAACCTATAGAATGATTTCACCGAGAATTTACCCAATCAATAAGCTCCCATAGCCATCTGTCCTTGTTCATTACTGAAGCCAATCCTACAAAAGATTAATTTATTTAATTTCTTCTTCTCCAAGGATTTTTTGAAAGCACAGCTCCCTAACTGCCACTTCCCCTATTACCCTATAAATCCTATCTTCCTTCAATGAAGCAATCCTGTATATCAAGTCGAACTCATCTTCAGAGTCTGTCAGTGCCAAAAATCCTCCCAGAATTTGATTCGGCAACCATCCTCCACATTGAAATACAATACCTCTAAGAAGCAATTTTCCCCCAAAAGATTGCTCTCCAAATTCCCAAAGCTCTACATGGGGAGGATATTCCTTGGTAAACGACCCTCCCTTCCCAACCCAATGCATGCAGTGATTTGCTTGCAAATGCCTTCTTCATCATCCCTGAATCTCTATAACCCCATCCATCGTCGATGATCATCATTGGTTCCCATGCAAGATACAACTGCCCACAACACATCTGAGAACCACACCTACAGCAGAATCCCCTACAGGCTTGTAGCCTATACTGTGGCAAAATCTTTCCAATGATAGGGCTGTTGGAGGAGCAGCAACCTCCCAAAAGAACCTAGACAACTCCTCTGACCCCATCTTGACCCAACTTGCTCTAACCAACTTCTGTCCCCCCACTTCTTCAACCCAGGCAACCTTCTCCTGGACCCGACTAAACAAATACTTCTCTGTCTGCTATATGATTCACTCCTTTCACCCTTTTACCAGCACTAGTCGGTAAGACTTTCTACTTGAACATGTATTCACCTCCTCCTTAATCCCCAATTTGGCCCTTTCCTTCTCATCTACCTCCCAAACCTTCTCTCTGGCCTCAGACCAAAATTTCGCCCTCATTAAATCTCTAACCCCCCCCACCCCCCCCCCCCCCAAAAAAAAAAAAAAAAAAAACTTCCATTAACCTGATAGATTGCTAGGTCAGCTTCTTCTGGTTTTTCCAGAGTTTGTACCTGGCAGTGTTCCAATCTTTGACCACATCTCTGAAGAGGTTATGCAGATTGGAAATGAACAATGAAACCCCTCTGATCCATCTTTCACTATTAAAGTTGAAGATTCCAGTTACTGGCAGGAGGATTCCATCAACTCCTTAGAAGCATAAAACCTGTGTCTTTTTCTTTTTTGAAAGGAAGAAGAATAAAACTTGTTTTATTTACAATTTATAATATATTTGAATAACGACCTTAACTATACGACATTTCAATGAAATATAGTCATTTCAACAAAAAAAAAAAAAGAAGGATTCCATCGTGTAACACCAAAATACTAAGAAACCATCACTGATGCCTGATGGTTCTCAGCCGACAACAAACGAATAACAAGTGAATCGATCTCAGATTCTCAAGAACAAATTCCAACAAAAGACGTGTATCCTTGTGCATGCATTCAACAGTGTACCTGTGTTTGCTTCTCCCTTTCCATATCAAGATTGTGGCGCAGCTCTCGGGTTTTGGCACGCTCAAGCTCCAACAGCCGTTGTCGCTCGATTTCATGTTCCATTTCACTTGTTCTCTCCCTGAGTATCAGTAACGGATTTTCAGTACAAACACCATCACAACCTCTGATCATTTCCAAAATTATTATAATGATAAAAGTGGGAGCAGACTAATCATCACTTGGAATTCCCCTTAAAATTCTCTAAATTAGATGAGCCAAACGAATTTGCAGACAAAACCTATCAAGTTCTTTGAGAAGCTCCATTTCCCGTAGAGCTGCTTCTTCTAAATATTTTTGACGGGTGCGTCTCACAAGGAGTTTCTTTTGCCTGCGTGTTGCAATTTCTTCTTTGAGTCTGGACTTCTCTCTAGAAACAAAAGGCAAATCATCAAACACAAGAAAAAAAAACTTGAATCTACAGACCAATAAATTCAACTATTACCATCATACAAAGATTGAGGAAAAAGTGAACAAATGTAAAATGACATAAGTCAAACTTTATTACAAGATTTTTTACTTAAGAAAATATCAAAATTTCCAATTATACCAAAGAGCCATGTCAGGGAAGCTTTTCAGCAGAGGCTTGCTGCCATGGATGTCATCATTTCAAGGGCATAAAAGATAGTTTTGCTGCTATTCACACATTTCAGTGGGTAAAAGACTAAAGGGATTAAGGAGAGAGCCATACCCAACCTCACTACATGCACCTCCAATCCAGATACACATGGCAACTTGGCACATGTGTGGGACATCTTGCCAGCATAAGATGGTTCCCATCATAAATGTGACTCCAGAAATGTGGACTGTGTGCTCATGACTAAGCCATCCGAGAACATTCACTATGAACCCATTTCGAGTGTCTGAACCGTCCATTATTCGTGTACATGAATGGCCCACCTGGTTAGTGGATCCAGATCAGCCTAGTGAAGCTCTCACCCTTCAACACACAAATGCGGACACAAATGTTCAGCAGGCACTTTTGCTAGACATCTGTTGGTGCATAAGGTGAGCCCTTCAGTGAAGATGATTTGATGCGAAACAACACAACCCCACTAACCAGGCAGGGCATCCCTTTACAAAAACAATGGGTTGTCTAGAAAAAACCATACAGTCCAGATTCAATGTACACGTGTGGTCTGTTTTTGAAAGAACGTCCTTACTTTTGGGACACATCAACTTCACTAAGGAGTCCCACCTTATTCACCTGTCTGATGTGCCACATTCCATATTGGTAATATGTTTGTGTGCAGATGCACTGTTACCTAAAACACGAAACCCCCACGTTTTCCATTCCAGATCAAGCATTCCAGATTATGGGTATTTGCAATCCAAATTGCTATTTTAGCAACCCGAAATTATGACTGCTCATTCTTACTATTGATTAAGTTAATGCAGATTACAATGCAGAGATTTATACTTTTTATTTATTTAGTTATAATAATAACATTCACATGTCACTAATAAAATGCAATATGAGTTCATATACAAAACTATATTGCATACACAGTGATGCAGACATCATCCACTATTCTTTCTTCTTCTTCTCCTTTCCTTCAAGTCTTATTTCTCATATTACTCATTGTCTCAAATATGAAATTTGATCCCAAAACCTTTGTTTTTCATATTTTTGTTTTCTTATTTCGAGAAATCCCTTGATTCTCCGGACTAGTGAACCTTATTGAGCGTTTGGATCATAACCATGCAAGATCGGGAGGTTTCATCCCTCGCCGGATCCAATCCACGTATGATTTAAAACCCTAATTTTGAGATTGTGATGATGGCCCCTTTTATTGCATGTTTCCCTTATATTTTTCTTGATTATGATGATAGTTGTTGAATGTTTAATTTAGATTGCTTGATTTATTCCGTTGAATTTTATGTCTCATACATGCATGAAAGTTTAGGCCGTCCTACATCAAATTTTGGTATCAGAGTTTAGGGTTTTACATGATTGTGTCTAGATCGAGTTATCAACCTAGGATTTCACTTTAGGTCAGTTTTAGAAAATTTTCAGATTTAGAAAGTTTCAAAAAAAATGAACTTTCCATTTTTAGAAAGTTTCTAGATTTGGAAAACTTTCAGATTTGGGTTGTAGTGTCCAGATTTAGTATTTTCCAGACTTAGAAAGTTTGATTTTCGAAATTTGCTATTTTTAGAAACTTTTCCATTTTGGAAAGTTTTCAATTTAGGAAATTTCCTAAATTAGAAAATTCTGGTTTGGTGAGTTTAAGGTTAGGAAGTTTATCAGTTCATGCATCATCATAGGATTAGATTCATATCATTCACATTATGAGTCATCCAGTTCATAGAGTCAAGTTTAGGAAGAAACTAGGACAAGTCTTTCAATGTGTGCCCATTCGTTCTGGTTATGGTTTTGGATTACACATCACCACCATGAATCATGATCAGATTTTGGAGGCTTTGGCCGCCCTATCCCAATGTCTGGATAACTTCGAAAATCAGTCTAGAAAATCCTTTTAGAATCTCATCAACCAATTAGAGGCATCCAACTAGGCTAGCCTCGGCTATGGAAAAGACGATCAATATAATGCTTTGGATGAATGGCAAGTTGTAAGGGTCCAAACAGGTTATTTATGAAGTGGAAGAGTACGTGCCTGATATCGATAGTGATGAAATGGAAGAAATTGAGGCATCACTCACCATCATTGAGAATGACGAAGTGTGTGCTAGTGATGAAAAGGTCGAAGAAATTGAGACTTGCACCACTTCCAGATGTCATGTGTGACTTAAGTGATGGAGAGTCCCAATCTAAGGGCCTGTTTGTTAAATCTGAAGTCTTAAGCCTAAATCTAAAATCTAAATCTAAAATCTGAATCTGAAGTCAGAAACTCAGCATTGAATATAGAACAACCTGTTTGTTAACTAGCCACTGAAATGTTTGAAATATGTTAATTTGACACATTTGCCCTTATCTCCAACAGTCTTGATTAAATCCCCAACATTAAAAATTTCATGCATGGATTCCACATCTACCATTAAAACCTTCTCAGGGTCATAAAAGTTTTAGATCCATCTGATATATGGTTTTTCCTTTCATCCAGGTCTGTATGACCTTATGAATAGTTCGAATGGCAAATAAGCATTATGGTGGGCCTATGAATGTGTCAATTGTGAGAGTCATTTTTTCCACTACCTTTTGTGGCGTGGCTCACTTGAGCTTCTGATATGACTTTTTTTTTTGGACTCATGCTCTATATTTTTCTCGCCGAATAGATAAACGGTGTGGATATAACACATACATCATACTAGGGCCACAGAATTTGGTGACGTTAACCCAAAACGGAGGTCGGTTGCGTGTGACACACCACGCAAGCTCTTTCCCCTTCAAATCCGGATGCTGATTTTCTGGGAAGCCTTTCAAGAGAAGTTCCTGCGCTGGGATGCTAGGAGGGGCCCACCTTGATGTTTGTGAGAAATCCAGTTCATTCATCCATGTTTCCGAATCATTTAGGACGTGAGACAAAAACTCAGGTGGATCCAAAACTAAAAGAGGCCACATGAGAGGGAAAACTAGAGAGAGTTTTCTACCATTGAAACCTTCCTGGCCACACCTTGATGTTTATATGTCATCCAAACCGTTTATAAGGTCATTCCCTCTGTGATAAAGTGAAAAAATAAAAAACCTTAACTTGATACGAGACTTTTGTGGCAATATAAATGTTTCAATGGTGGTCAATTAATCACCACTGTTTTCTCTTGTGTAGCCCACATGAGTTTTGGATCTGACTCATTTTTAGTACCATATCCTAAAATAAGCTCATAAAATGGATGGGCGGGGTGGATCTCTCACAAATATTATCGTGGGCCCCACCTTTTATTGCAGCGCATTCAATTCACACGAAAAGCCTCGAACGGGCAAGCGGTGATTGGGTATTACCTCCACTTGGAACTAGTTGGAGAAGGACGGTCTTATTAGGTGTTCAGTGGGGCCTACGGCGATGTATATGTTTTATCCACATCGTCCATCCATTTTCTCATATCATTTTAAGGAATAAGACTAAAAACTAGGGAGACCTAAGGCTCAAGTGGGCCACACTATAGGAAATAGTGGGAATTGGGTGCCTACCATTGAGAACTTCTTGGGCTCACAGAAGAATCTTATCAAGTTGATATTTGTGTTTTCCCTTCATTCAGGTTTGTGCAACCAGTATGAAGAGGTTAAATGTCAAATAATCTTCATAGTGGACCCTAGGTAGGTTTCAACAGTAGTCAGTTTAATTCCCTTTTTTTTTTTTGGTGTGGTCGACTTGAGCTTTGGATGTATCTCATTTATTGGGCTCATGCTCTAAAATGATCTGCAAAAGTTGATGAACGGTGTGGATGTAACACAAATCATGGTAGGCCTAGAGAAGATCCACACATTATAATCGATTGATGTATTGCGCAAAGGAGAAAATTGGTGTACAAAAGGGTAATTTTTAATTTTGAAAAAGAGTTGGCGGAGCGCATTCTAGATTCCCCATTAAGCCAGGCCTCATTCGCCGAAAAAAATCAGGACAAAATCCCTAAGCGCTTTCCGAATTCAACGTTAACAAATAACACTAAATGCATTATGTGATATCTTTTAGCATTCCGTGATTTCTTTCCACGTTAACAAATAGGCCCTAAGTCTCTTACCATAATGAACATGAATGAGTTTGAAAAAGAGTAGTGAAGATATGATGGTAGGCACTCACATGACTTGTGATATCCTAATAGATGATTTACGGGATGAATTTTCACCTAAATGGGACACTCAACACGCAATCGATCTTGTCCCTGGGTCGATTCTGTTAAGCTTTCCTCCATACCAAGTGAACCCCGTAGAACATGCAGAACTGCAACGTCAATTTGATAAACTTTTTGAGGAAGAATTCAATCAGGAAAGTTTGAGTTGGAGTTTTGTTCTGTGTCTCATGCTTGCCCTTTTCCCTTCCAAGAACAATGGCATGTGGCGCACATGTGGGCACATCCTGGTCGTCCACAAAATTTCGATCAAGTGTTGGTTCATTTTGCGGCGTATTTACGTCATGGTGGATGTGATGGTCAGAGCCCCTATCTCACGTCTTGATGAGATGTTGAAAATAATAGCCAATGTCAAGATTTGTTCAAAACTTGGCATCAAAAGTATGTGTTCTCAAGTATTGGGATACCTGAACATCATCCTTGCTTATAACACTTATAATGAGAAATTATGTATCACCCACGAGAAGATTCCTTTTGATAGGGTTGTCTATTTCCATAAGGGTTGTTTATTTCAAGTCTGTTGCTTCGCTAGAGAGTCCATTAGTTTCATTCATGTCCACCTCTTATAATTCTTCAGAGTCAGCCGATGCATTTGCTCGACACATTCATGGGTTGCATACATATATTAGACAATGGATAAATAAGAGCAATGATAGTTATAAACGTTCAGCTGACTTGCATCGTAGGTTACAAGAAATTCAGGAAGGAAATTATGCAGTGGTGAGGATAAGGCCAGAGTGGTTTCCTCAGGGTACCACTAAGAAATTACAAGCTCACAGTGCTGGACCATTCAAAAGTTTGCGAAGAGTTGGGTCGAATGCGTATAGGATAGACCTTCCACCTGAAATGGGCATTAATCCAACGTTTAATGTGGAAGATCTAGTCCATTCCCCTAATCCTGTCATTGATACCTTTTCTCTTTCGTGGCTATATTCTGAGTTTGCTTCTCAACCCATTCCACCCCTTCCCCCACCGATTGATCAAAATGAAGAAATTGAAGGGATTGTGAATGAAGAGATAGTATCCACGAGAGATAGAGGCTTCTAGAGATATCTTGTAAAATGGAAGAATAAGCCACTGCCTGATTCTATATGGTTGACAGAAGCGGAATTGCAAAGACTTGGTCCAGATTTGTTGAAGATGCACCAGAGCTTTATCTCGCCGGAGTCGAGCTCTTCTCAGCCGAGGAGAATGATGCAAACATCAAACCCTTTAGGGTTTATCAGTATAGGAAGCGAGCGACGCCTGCATCTCTTTGGCTAGATGACGGGCCTGGATCATTCTTGACGAATGATGAGGAGCATTGAAGGCCCTACACATATGCTTTGGCACATAGAAAACCCCACAATGGGAAGACAGAAGACCCGACTGGAGGTCAGTCAGGGCGCCCGAAATTCGCCCGTTTCGAAGACATACTCTCTAGACAGCTTTCACTGTCTTCGCGCGCCCGACCACTAGTCATCGAGCGCCCGATTAAATGCCCGAAATTCATATGCTTTTTAGTTTAGTCGCTGGACTGTTTTGGCCCCCATCAGGCGCCCGACGACTGCGCGAGTTGTTTTTTTTTTTTTTAGTTCCATTTTTCTCAAGTATTAGGGGTAATTATGTCTTTTCATTCTTTGTTAATGTTTATTTAAAAGGGATTTAAAAGGGATTAAGCCCTAAACACGAATTTAGTTGATTATTGATTAAGAAAAGCTTGGTGGCTCCTCTTCCTTATCTCCTTCTCTCTGTGGATCTTCATCTTCTTCCCCTCCTTCCAACTTTCTTCAAGGTAATCTAGTATTTTCCCCCTCTTTCTTCTAACCTTACTTTCCTTCATTCTCTACAACCCTAAATATGAGATTTGGTCCAAAAAACCCTAATTCTCAGACTTTAATCCTCTAATCCGAAAAATCTTTCGATTCCCCGGACTAGTGAATCTCATTGCATGTTTGGATCATAATCATGCAAGATCGGGAGGTTTCATCCCTCGCCGGATCCAATCCACGCAATACTTGAACTCTTTACTGCGTGGTTGTGATGATGGCCCACATTATTGCATGTGTCCTTTTGATTTTCTTAGATTATGATGGTGAATGTTGAATCTTTTACTGTTATTGCTTTGTTATTCAGCTGAATTATCTATGATCATACACATGCATCATAATTAGGGCATCCTGCATCACACAGTGTATGTATTGCAGTGATGCATGTTAGAGTCCCTTGCATATACAATGATATGCCATCCTCTAATGGCTTGAGCTTTTAGAGAAAGTAGTTGTATGACATGGTATCAAAGCAGAAGGTCCTGTGTTCAAATCCCAGAAGTAGTAAATATGCCACTGGTAATATATCATCCCACAGCCCACAAGGGGCTGTTTATGGTGTGAGTTGTGAGTATCCCTCCACCTGGGTGTGAGTTGAGTGTGCCTCCACCCTTGCCCAGTATGTTCCCGTGTGGAGTTCCACCCCGCACGTGTGGGGAAGTGTTAAAGTCCCTTGATATACATTGGCTACACCATCCTCTAATGGCTCGAGCTTATTTATTTTATTTTTTTTACACACGCGCCCCACACCCACCCACGCACACACACTCCCACACCCATGCCATAGTGGGATTTCACCACCTATGGGTACTTAAACCCAGGACCTCCTATTGAAACTCCTGGGAGTCTACCATCGAGGCAAGGATAGGGACCCTAATGGCTCGAGCTTTTAGAGAAAGTGTACCACGCATTGGAGTAGGTAGCATACCGCTTACCCATTCCCGTATCACGTACCAAGGTGATCCACGACTTAGGTAATCTTGTGCGAATGTGTCTGATGAAAGAGCACCTCCTCCATGTAACTAGCTCTTGCTTTAGAAAATAGAGAGAGAGAGAGAGAGAGAGAGAGAGAGAGAGATGCAACTGTCTTTTTCCTTCAACCATTAATGATTGGTTGGGAGAGAGCCTCTTCTGTAAAAAAAAATAATAATAATAATAATAATAAAAAGAAAATCCCTTATATATCTCTCTAGAGAAAAGACACATTTAAGAAAAAACACTTAAAAGTTATAAGACCCTTATCATTCCTCAGATCCAGGCAATCATGACATAATCAATTTTGGTTGTTGAGTAAAGTTGAAGTCGGAAAGTTTGATAAAACTGACGAGTTCTGTGATGGGTTTGAGGGAAGCTTGACATGAGATCTTTTTCACTGCAGAGAAAGAAGGAGATGGAGTGGTAAGAGTTCACTCCTATCAACCTACTTCATCAAAATTTTATTTGGAAAAGAAAAAACTTGGACAAACATTCCAACAGAATAAGGAGCCATTTGGTAATGGTTGCTGAAAAAGTTCCAAAGTTCCATTCGAACAGCTTTGTCCGAACAAGGCACATGTCCATGGCTTCTTTGTGCTGTTCATGCAAAGAAGGCACACATTTGGAAGCATCATCGTCCATTTCTATGAGGTTATCAACTATAAGGACTTGATTCCTCTTGACAAGCCAAGCGAAGGCCGCAACCTTAGGCAAGGCATCATAAGACCACATAGGACCAATATGGTTGCAATGTACAACAATAGAATCCTTAGAAATGAGAGAAAAGAAAGATTTCATCGAGAATCTGCCGGATTTGTCCTTCAGCTAGACCAAAGAATCAGGACACCCCAACGATGGAGAGACCCCTTGAAGGCACTCGAGAAGGTGCAAGAACTCGTCCATCTTATCATAAGAGAGAATTCGCTTGCAGGGAGGAACCCAAGCCCCATCAACCCCAACTCCAGAAAAAAACATCGGACAATGGAAATATTTAAATTGGGGGAAAGAGCGGACAAATTAGGGAACACCAACCTCAAAGGAAACTCACCAAACTAGATATCATCCCAGAATCGAACTCTCACACCTTCCTCGATGGAAAAACTAATACCCTTGACTACTTTCTCAGCCAAAAGACCAATCGCCTTCCACATTGTGGATGCTTGATGAACAGAGGAAGGCTCAGTCCACCAACAGAAACACAATACATCATACTTTCTGGCAATAATAGACCTCTAGAGCGCTTTCAGACCCATTTCCCCAGAAGGGCATCAATAACGTCCTCGAAGTGTCTAATCCCCGCATCTCCTTCAGAATAGGGCCTACAAACTTCCCTTCACTCAAGTAAATGGAATTTATCCTTGACCAAAGCTCCTTGCAAGAGAAAATCCCTCCTTAGTTTGTTTATACTACCTAGGACTGATTTCAGGAATTTGAAAAGAGACATAAAATATAGAGAGAGATTAGAAAGAGCAACTTTGATTAGCATTATCTTACCACCTAAAGATAGGTGTCTACTTTTCCACGAAGACAGCTTCCACTCCATACGCACAATGACCTTATCCTAGAAGCGTAATGACCGGTTTACCAATATAGAGGAGGAGACCAAGATAAGTGGATAAGAAAGACCCGACCCTACAACCAAAAACTTCAACTAGGACAGACACCTCGGCCGTGGAGAGATGGAGCCCGAGGATCTCACTTTTGGAAATATTGACTTTTAAACTTGAAACAGCCTAAAAAAATCTTACAATTTTACGCAAATTATCAATCATAGACACAACAACCTCAAAGAGAATAAGAGTGTTGTCCACAAACTTAAGATGAGAAACCCTATCGACATTTTTCCACTTTAAAACCCTAAAAGTTACACCAATTGTCCTTCACTCAACATCCTGTTAAGAGCATCCAAGACAATGAGAAACAAAATAGGAAAAGGGGGTCTCCCTACCGAAGTCACCCAAAGCTCCAAACAATCTAGAGAAGGAACCATTAATAAGAATGGGAAAAATTTACCGATCGAACATAGGCCTGAACCCAATTTCTCCATCAAGACCCAAAATCCAATCGGAGAAGCATGTAGTTGAGAAATTTCCAGTTAACACGATCATCGGCTTTCTCTAAATCGAGTTTGCGAACAATGCCTTTGATTCCATCACGATGACATGAATCAATACATTCATGAGCCACTAGTGTACCATGCAGGATTTGCCTCCTCGATATAAAAGCACTTTGGGACAGCGAGATCACCTTTGGAATCACATTGTGGAGCCTTTGAGCCATAATTTTAGCAATAATCTTATACAGAATGCAAATGAAGCTGACCATAATTTGGATAGTCGTAGTAATTCCAATAAACAAGTTTGTCCAAAAAATTAGTCGTTAGTGTGTATACGGCAATTCACACAAAGTAGGTTTTAACCTATTCTCCATAAAATATACGAGTAGCTATATTTTGTACACATAAATGGCACATGTGCCACATGAATAACACATGTGAATCTACCACGAGGGAGATCACTCATCTTCAACCACCCACATGTGACACACTAGACCTTCAAGAGCCTCACATGTGCAGCATGGGCCAATACACAAGTCTATGTATGCCGCATGTGTCACATGTGCCACCGTACATGTTCAAGCGACCGACATGTGCCACCATGTATGTTCAAGTAATCCACGTGTCAAATGTGCCAATACAAATCTATGAGTGTGTTGCATGTCCACATGTGTCTTTGTGCCTAATGTACACACGCACCACATGCTTGTCCAGACAGGGTATTTGACAAAAAACATGTCAGTACAAACAAAATAGCTCATCCATACAAGAAACTTTGAATAAGCGTAGCTAGATAAATGTGTTCAATCTGAAAACAACATTTTGGGTGATGGGGACATTACACATGAGGTACCTCTACTACGCACGTACGAGAGGAGGAGGATCCCTACCATCAATCTACCTTGGCGACAACATGGATTGAAGACCCACATCTTATGGGAAGAGTGTTGAGAGTCTTAGAGTCTAGGGTGAACCCGATCATTGCCCATCATGTCATGATCGTGGCCCACCACCATAGAACTTCGTAGAATTTTGAATTTTATTACTTTTCATGCTTAGGTTTCTGATGGTCGGATTGGATTAGTTAATAGTTGTTTGGTTTTTATTATTTTTATTTAGACATTTTTTTGCGCACATGGCACAGGGACACTTTAGTCATTCTCCCATCTTAGGGTTTCTTTAAAACTCCAAGAGGGGGCTCGAATTTTTTAATGCATGAAATAAAGAGAAAAAAAAAAGACTCGTTTTCTCTCTTCTCTTTATGTGTAGAGAAGTGAGCCATAAGAGGGTGGGAAGCCCCCCCTTGTTCATCAAGGGAAGACTAAGGAGGTGTGAAGCCTCATCCCGATTCATCTACTACCATCATCATCATCATCCCCTCCACGTTTTCCAACCCCAAAGAGCATCCTAGTAGCAGTTGTTCATCTTCCAGATTCAGCCCGTCGCAGGACCTCAACCTTCAGCGGAGCACTACGCGCACACCGAAAGTCGAATCGAGACGAAACTTGGAGGGTTGGGAGATCTCCCCTGGCCAACCAAGGTGGAGGTGGCCGTTTCCACCACACATGCCTCTTCACACATGCGAGCCAACCGCGCACGTGCGGCATACGTGCAGGCCCCACGTACAGGCCTCTTCTCCCTGGTTTGATTCCTCCATCTGGTAGACCTCTCTTTATACTCCAAAACCCCTTTTGAATCAACTGATTTGGATTCCCGGTTTGAAAGATATGATTTTCTTATTATTTTCTCCGATTTTCTCCTATTTTCTGCAAAATCCCCAAATCAGTCATGTTCTTTAAATTGACCAAATTTGTTCTCAATTCCCAACCCAATAAATCTTTCTAATCCAAAACCCTAACTCTAGGATACCAAATATTCACTTTTCCCCAATTCTAGGACCCTAATTTTGCCCTCATTTGTAGTTAGAGAATCTCATTGGTAGTAGGAACAATCCTACACATATTTGAGGGCTTCCACATGTTTTGGTATTAACTAGATTGATTATTTTGTTTTGGAGGTAGCCCTAACTTGCGTGTAGGCTTGGATCTCCATGGATTCCCCTATTGAATGGTCTGGTCTTGTCATAGGATGTGGAAGGTTGAATATTGTTTAATTGTTTTGTAGTGATCTAAATCTGATTTCTTGCATATCATGGCACATTTTCACGTCCTACATCAAATTTTGTATCAGAGACAAGGTTTTTCATAGGGGAATGCATTGCATATTTAGGGTTTAGTTTATTTCTGTCCATTGTGCATCAAATCTCCTCATTTAGGGTTGTTTAGGACCCATAATTCACAATATGGGCTGCTGAATTTTCTGTTGTCAGAAAATCCACAATTGACATTGCTGAATTTTCTGTTAACAAATTATTTGGGCAGTTATATTGCTGGAATTTCAGTAGAGTCAAGTAATTTCCCTCATATAGAGTCCTATAGGTTCACTTAGTGTCACTTGGGTGCATATAGTTGCATTAGAGGGCCTTTGAGTCGAGTGAGTAGTTGTATGCCCACACGTACTGGTCGTGGTTTTGGACTATACCCTATACTAAACATGGAGCAATTGCAAGAGTCCATGAACAACATGACCCGGCAATTTGAGTCTATGGGTAGGCGCTTGGAACAACGTATTGATCAACACTTTGATCTACTTAACGTGCGCGTTACCCAACTTGAAACCTCTACTCGGGCCAACCCCACTATTGGGGAAGATGCTTAGTCTCAGGCAGGTGGTCCAGAGGATAGGAGAGGTAATGATCGAGAACAAGGAAATGGTTATGGGCGCGCACCAGTTCAATCACCCCGCGAGGGACATCGCGACCATTATGATCATGATGTGCACCTCCTCAAAGGAGTCAAGGTCGATGCCCCTACATTTGATGGCCGAATGGACCCTAAAGCTTTTCTAGACTGGCTGGCGGACATGGACCACTATTTTGAGTGGTACGACATGGCAGATGCCCGTCGAGTCCGCTTTGCTAAAATGAAGCTTGTGGGTCAGGCTAAGAGTTTTGGGCCACTATGGAGCGTAAGAACGAAAGGTTGAGGGAACCCCCAATAGTTCATTAGGCAGAAATGAAAGAAGTTCTAAAGGAGAAGTACCTCCCTTTCTCTTATCGCTTGAAATTGATGGAAGAATGACAATCTCTTCGACAAGGTGCCATGAGTGTGACCGAATACATTGAGAAGTTCCAAGAGTACTTGACCCGATACGAGGCAGAGGAGGAACCTGTGCTCACTCTTGCTCGATTCAAGACGGGCCTCCATTCTCATATTAGAAGAGAACTGCTCACTAAGGACATTGACACCCTTGAACAAATGTACCAAGTGGTGTTGGAAGTCGAGCAGTATCTCAAAGCACGTATGGGAAGGCGGTTTGATTCCCGAGATTCTGGCAGCTAAGGCCAATCCCATAGGGGCTAAGCCTAGCACTAGAAATCAATACAAGCCTTTCAGTAGCTCAGCAGTCTAGACCTAAGGATGATAAAGGAAAAGGAGTTGTTGGGTCTAGCTTGCGTAGAGGTGACACGACTAGGTGCTTTAGATGTCAGGGGTTTGGTCATTTTGCCCACCAGTGTAGCACGAAAGAGGGCACCAAGGTGTTCTTTATTGATAGGCAAGTAGAAGTAGTGCCCCCTTAGCCCCTGAGAGTGATGGTGAAGAAGAAGAATATGTGCCAGTGGAGAGCGCTAGTGATGAAGAAGGAGAGCATGAGGCTGCAACGCTTGCAGTTGTTCTTTGTGCCTTTGCGCAAGCAAAAGGTACCGACGACTGGCGCCGCAACACGATCTTCTATACTTATGCAAAATGTGAAGAGAAAAGTTGCAAGGTGATCGTGGATAGTGGTAGTTGCGCCAACGTGGCCTCAATTGGCACCGTGAGCCGTTTGGGCTTGAAAGTTGAAGCCCATCCTCAACCCTATAGAGTTTCTTAGGGTTGATGAGACTTCCATTCCAGTATCGTGGCATTGTCTTGTGCCTATCCAGTTTGGATCATATGCAGACAAGCTATGGTATGATGTCGTTCCCATGGATGTCGGCCACATCATCTTGGGTAGGCCCTAGTTGTATGATCGAGACGTTACCATATTCGGTCGCTCGAATGTGTGTACATTCATGTTTGAGGGCAAGAAAATCAAGTTGAATCCTCTACCACCCAAGAACACTACTGGAAAGGAGTCCACCACAAAGAGTGGTGCAAGCAGCCCGACGGAGTCCAAGTCTCTCCATATCCTGAATGCTAAAAAATTTGAGAAAGAGACTGAGTCGGACTCTATGGTGTATGCCCTTAGTGGCTAGGGAGGCAACACTAGAGGTTGGTGTAGAGTTGCCCACCAAGGTCCGTTCCGGTATTGGATGAGTTTCGTAATGTTTTTCCCAATGATCTATCGGATGAGCTCCCCCCTATGAGGGACATACAACACGCCATTGATTTAATCCCTAGAGCTGACTTTACCAAACCTCCCTCATTACTGAATGAACCCAAGGAGCATGCAGAGTTGAAGAGGCAAGTTGATGAGCTCCTGGAGAAGGGAATTCATTCGAGAGAGCATGAGCCCGTGTGCCATGCCCGCCCTTCTTATGCCAAAGAAGGATGGCACATGGAGGATGTGCGTTGATAGTAGGGTCATCAATAAAATCACGATCAAGTACCAGTTTCCCATACCGCGTCTTGATGACATGTTGGATATGATGGCCAACGCTACTATCTTTTTGAAGATTGACCTCAAAGGCGGTTATCACCAAATCCGTATACGCCCTGGTGATGAGTGGAAGACGGCCTTCAAGACTAAGGATGGGCTATACGAGTAGCTAGTCATGCCTTTTGGGCTGACTAGGGCCCGAGTACTTTCATGTGTGTGATGACTCAGGTGTTGAGGCCCTTTATTGGGAAGTTCTTGGTCGTTTATTTCGAACGACATCCTGATTTATAGCGTAACCAAGGAACTACACCTCAACCATTTGAAGCAAGTCTGTGGGTTCTTGAGAGCCTGAGAAATTATATGCTAACCTTAAGAAGTGTGCATTCTTGTCTAGCAATGTTGTCTTCTTAGGGTTCATAGTATCTTCTGAGGGAGTGTCGGCGGATCCCGAGAAGGTCAAGGCCATTGTCAGTTGGTCTAAACCGCGCAATATTCATGAGGTGCACAGCTTTCATGGCTTAGCCATCTTTTATAGGTGGTTCATTCGAGGCTTCAGTTCCATCATGACTCCCATCACGGATTGTATAAAAAAAGGAGAGTTTCAATGGACGAAGGCTGCCTCGAAGGCCTTCAAGGAGATAAAGGTCAAGATGACTGAAGCTCCAGTCATGCGACTTCCAGATTTCTTGAAGGTCATGCGATGCGTCAGGAGTTCGCATAGGAGGAGTGCTTAGTCAGGAAGGGCACCCTGTTGCCTTTTTCAGTGAAAAATTAAATGAGGCAAAGCAGAAATTCTCCACCTATGACAGAGAATTTTATGCGGTCGTGCAGTCGTTGCGCCATTGGCGTCATTATCTATTGCCGCAAGAATTCATCTTGTTCTCAGATCACGAGGCCCTGAGGTACTTGAACTCTCAGAAGAAACTAAACCCTAGGCACGCTAAGCGGGTTCAGTTCCTTCAAGAGTACACTTTTGTGCTTGAGCACAAGGCCGATGTAGAGAACAAGCCTGTCGACGCATTGAGTCGACGAGTTGCATTGCTCAACTCCATGAGTGTTGAAGTTACTGGGCTTGAGCGTGTCAGAGATGAGTATTCTTAATGCCCAGACTTTAGAGTTGTATATGCGTCGTTGTTGGAGAGTTCGTCAGAAGCTAATAGTGAGTACCTGTTATTAGACGGCTACTTGTTTAGGGGTGATCGATTGTGCATACCTCGCACTTCCCTCCGCGATTTTCTTGTTTGGGAGTTACACGCAGGAGGGGTGGTAGGTCATTTTGGTCGAGACAAGATCATTGCCCTTGTTGAGGATAGGTTTTATTGGCCAAGCCTCAAGCGAGACGTGGCTAAAATTATAGGGCAATGTCGTCCCTTGTCAACTAGTAAAGCAAAGGAAGCAGAATACAGGTTTATACACACCTTTGCCAGTTCCGTTTGTCCCTTGGCAGGACATCAATATGGACTTCGTGCTTGGGCTTCCCAAGACGATTCGAACGCACGTTTCCATATTTGTGGTCGTGGACCGTTTCTCCAAAATGGCCCGCTTCAGTCCTTGTTCTAAGACCTTTGACGCCTCTCATGTCACTAAACTGTTCTTCAGCGAGGTTGTCAAACTGCATGGGCTACTAAAAACCATAGTGTCTGACCGTGATATGCGATTCATGAGTTACTTTTGGAAGACACTATGGCATAAGATGGGCACTAGGCTACAATTTCCATCTGCTTACCACCCCTAGACTGATGGTCAGACTGAGGTGGTCAATAGAAGCCTAGGCAATTTGCTCAGGTGTTTAGTAGGGGAGTTCACCAGGACGTGGGATACTGTCTTACCCTACTGCCAAATTTACATACAACAATTCTATTAACAGGTCTACTGGTTTGAGTCCATTCGAAGTTGTCACTGGTTATAGACCTAGGACACCTATTGATTTAGTCCCTATGTCCTTGTCCCATCGGCCATCAGAGTCCGCAGAGTCCTTCGCACAGCATATCCATTCATTGCATCAAGAAATCAGGTGGAAGATCAATCTTAATAATGAACAATACAAACTTTTTGCAGACCAACATGAGAGGTACAAAGAATTCAATGTGGGAGACTCTGTGATGGTCCGTATTAGGCCAGAGCGGTATCCTCAGGGAACCATTCGTAAATTGTACGCACGTAGCGCTGGCCCATTCAAAATTGTCAAACGAAGTGGTCCCAATGCATATGTGGTAGATCTTCCACCTTTGATGGGGATTAGTTCCACATTCAATGTGGAGGATCTAGTTGCATTTCAAGGTGCTCTTGATCCTATGACCTAGCCTTTCACCTGACCATCCCAGAGCACCAAATCATCACCCTAACCCATGGCCTCTTCCCGACCCCTCGTCCCAAGCCTCTACCCCCTTTGCCTACCCTTCCTACTACCAAAGAGGAGAGAGGACATACTGGACCATGAGATTGTCTCGACACGGGACGATGGATTTCAGAAGTTTCTCGTCAAGTGGAAGTCACGACCGTCTTCAGATTGTTCGTGGCTCAGTGAGGAGGAGCTTCAGCGGCTTGATCCTGATATTCTAGAGCGACACAGGAGCTTTATTTCGCCAGTGGCGAAATCTTCGCAGCCGAGGAGAGTTGATGGGGACATCACACATGAGGTACCTCCACTACGCACGTACGATAGGAGGAGGATCCCACCATCGATCTACATTGGCGACAACATGGATTGAAGACCCACAACTTGTGGGAGGAGTGTTGAGAGTCTTAGAGTCTAGGGTGAACCCAATCATGGCCCATCATGTCATGATCGTGGCCCACCACCATAGAACTTCATAGAATTTTGAATTTTATTATTTTTCATGCTTAAGTTTCTGATGGTCGGATTGGATTAGTTAGTAGTTATTTGGTTTTTATTATTTTTATTTAGACCTTTTTTTACGCACATGGCACAGGGACACTTTAGTCATTCTCCCCTCTTAGGGTTTCTTTAAAACTCCAAGAGAGGGGACTGGAATTTTTTAATGCATGAAATAAAGAAAAAAAAAAGACTTGTTTTCTCTCTTCTCTTTGTGTGTAGAGACGTGAGCCATAAGAGGGTGGGAAGCCCCCCCTTATTCATCAAGGGAAGACTACCGAGGTGTGAAGCCTCATCCCAATTCATCCACCACCACCACCACCACCATCATCATCATCCCCTCCACGTTTTCCAACCCAAAAGAGCATCCTAGTAGCAGTTGTTCATCTTCCAGATTTAGCTCGTCCCAGGACCGCAACCTTCGGCTAAGCACTACGCGCAGACAGAAAGTCGGATCGAGATGAAACTTGGAGGGTTGGCAGATCTCCCCTGGTTGACCAAGGTGGAGGTGGCCGTGTCCACCACACGTGCCTCCTCACACGTGCGAGCCACCCGAATCATTCTTCTTTGTAGTACTTCAGTAGATTTATCTTCATTTATCGTTTAGTTCAGTCTGACTGTAGGTTTATTCTGTAAAATGAAATTTTATAAAATAAAAAAAAGGAGTCTTTATGTCTCGTTACAAAGGGCCTCGTTTTAAAAAAATACACCGTCTGGGGGCTTTACCGGGACTAACTAGTAAAAGACCTAGACCCGGAAGTGATCTTAGAAACCAATCGCGTTCGCCCCACGTACAAGCCCCTTCTCCCTGGTTTGATTTCTCCATCTAGTAAACCTCTCTTTATACTCCAACACCCTTTTGAATCAACTGATTTGGATTCCCGGTTTTAAAGATACGATTTTTTTATTATTTTCTCCGATTTTCTCCTATTTTCTACAAAATCCCCAAATCAGCCATGTTATTCAAATTGACCAGATTTATTCTCAATTCCCAACCCAATAAATCTTTCTAATCCAAAATCCTAACCCAATGATACCAAATATTCACTTTTCCCCAATTCTAGGACCCTAATTTTGCCCTAATTTGTGGTTAGAGAATCCCATGGTAGTGGAACAATCCTACACATGTTTGAGGGCTTCCACATGTTTTGGTATTAACTAGATTGATTATTTTGTTTTGGAGGTAGCCCTAACTTGCGTGTAGGCTTGGATCTCCATGGATTCCCCTATTGAATGGTTTGGTCTTGTTGTGGGATGTGGAAGGTTGAATATTGTTTAATTGTTTTGTGGTGATCTAAATCTGATTTCTTGTATATCATGGCACATTTTCACGTCCTACATCATTGGATAACCAAGCAGCCCTAAGATAAACATGAATTTAGTATCAGTGCTACATATGCATGCCACAAAAAGACATAGTTACGCATGTGCACACATAAAGACACTAGCATGTTGCATCTACGAGAACTTCCCTGTTACTAGTCTGTCATGGTTCAATACTTTCAGTACTTACAAGGAATGAATGCTATCCTTAATTTCCTGTAGACGATTATCATCCTTCAGATGAGCTGCTGCATCAATGTCACAGATGACCAGATATTAGAAGGTATATGAAAAAACTAAGAGATCATAGTGACCTGATTCAGAATGCCAGCTTCCACAATCCAAATGAAAATCGACACATGATAAGGCCACCAAGTATTACTAGCTAAAAGAGGAGAGTCAGGAGTCCAATGTGCTTCTTCTTTTGAACTTCCAGATACTTCCTGCAATGCTTGTTCTTTCTGAAGAAGATCCATTTCTATTTCTGCCTCTTCTAGTTCCTGAAACAATTTCAAATGAAATGTATTGAACTAGGTCCAGTACATCATAATCAATGATGGGGTAAAAATATCTGCAACTGACGACATAAGTTACCATAGCCTCTTGGTCCATTTTCTTCGAGAAGAAGTCAAAGTATGACTGAACAGATGTCATAGTAGCAAGCACCTACATAACAAAATTTGAAACAACTAAATAAAAGAAGTTGCACGACAGCTAATATGGAGCATATCATCAATTTCTAAATCAGTAAATGACGAAAAGCATATGGGTGGGAGAAAATGCTGAATACACGTCTCCCGCTCATTAGATGAGCTGGTAGAGACAGTGTAGCGTGTGAGCGTGATCCAGGGTTCAATCACTGGTAGTGTTACCTTCAAAAAAAAAAAAAGAAGCTGAATATGCATGATAGAAATTACAAATGCAAAAAGAAAAAAGGTCTCATGTCAAGACATTGGCCAAAAGTTTTGAGAATCATAAGGTTAGAATCCTATGTAGTAACTAGGAATAGATTAATGTGTAGGAAAACAAGGAGGGATTAAGCCCACGAAGCTTAATGCACTAATTTGACAGGAGCAACCAAGAATTTGAACTGCGAAGACACTACGTTTGACCACACACCTCCCAGAATCCTAGTTTCAGTTGCTTGGAAATGAAGAGTGACTAACGAGAACACAGTATCACAACTCAATAATGCCATTTAATTATGGCGTTGCTTGCTCAAAAGCATTCTGATTTTTATAGCAATAATCCTTTTGCCAAAAAAAAAAAAAAACCTTTGTATCTGAGAATGCATTAAATAAGGTTTTAATGCTTTCAAAATTTGCTGACCTGAAGAATAGATTCACGGGTGCTTCCGAAGTTGGGATCACTGTGTTCTGTTGTAGAATGTGATGAGAGTGCTTCTTTCAGGACCTGACATGCAAAAAGGTGTGAGCTTCTTGGAATGTTGAACAAACAAATTATACATGTTAATGCATAATAATTCATCAGAACCAGGGAACTCGTTATTGAAGAGGGGAAAACAAGTAAACCATCAAATTCATTATTGCTAGACTACTGATATATGGACCTTGTAATAAGACTGAAGAAATATTGTGCAAGTAGAAAAAGAGTGGTCTATGACATTTTCATGGGAAGTTGGAAACACACCTCTTTCGCGTCATCACCTTCAATGCGAAGTCTACATAAAGCTTGGCAGGCCTTCTTCTCCATATCACCAACTCTTCCTTCTATCAAAAAAAATAATAATTATAAAACAAAATAAAAATAAAAAATAAAAGTTCCATGAGGCATCTATCAACAGAATGTCAAGGTACTCTATTTAATCCCCTCATTAATAGTTCCATGAGGCATCTATCAACAGAATGTCAAGGTGCTCTATTTAATCCCCTCATTAATCTAGCAAATATAAGTATGCAACAGCTACATGCTTACCAAATTATTCTATAGTTTTGAGCTACTGTTGTCAAAAGATTACAAACTTGTACATTGAGAGAGAGAGAGAGAGAGAGAGAGAGAGAGAGAGAGAGAGAGAGAGAGATTTGCAGGTCAAGGTTGAACATACCAGATTTTGACATTCCTATAGTCTCTAGGTTTCTCCAAACACTTTGAGGTATCAAAGTAATATCCTCAGCTGGGGAGTATAGGCATGCGCCTGCCAGAAGAGCCAACGAGAGTCGTGTTAATGGTCCTTCACGCATTGGATATGCAAGATTTCCCAAACCACGAAGAATGCTATCTGCTGCTCCTAGAAATGACTGCAATTGACTGCTCTGAGCAAATGGAATGTAGTCTAATAGCAGCGCCATTGCATGAGTCCTCAAAAGCATGGATGGGTCAGACGATGCCAATGCTGCAACCTTATCCCATGTCCTTGAAACCAAAAGGGATACAATTGACTCTGAAACAGATTCGGATGCAACTGACTTTTCCCGAACTGTAAAAGATAATTTTGCTATTTTTATATCCTGGCCAACAAGTCTTCCTAGCTGGTGTAACGCAACAGACCGCTGCTCTGGTTCTGAATGACCCAACATTGTATCAAATAGATCAACTAATGAATCCTCATCCCCCTGCAGGTTACTGATACCCCTCCTGAATAAGGCTGTTAGCCATTTATCAGTTTGAAGTCGCCATGAAATTCTTGGCGCATGGCAACAGAAGTGCTTAATTGCAGAACATAAAGTACAAACCACATGGTCCAGACAAAAACAGTGAGGCAACCCAAGTACATAGTCAACCATAACAGATGACACCTGCCAGCAGTGATTTTGCTGAAGAATTAGAACAACTCCAACAAGTCCTTCAAGAGCACTTCCCCATTGTGTTGAAAGTTGGTCACCTGAGTTAGACGGAACTGCATTTCCACTATCCTCATTTCTGTTACCATCAACCAACTGACCGATGGATGACAAGGATCTTGAGTACATGTAACATTTTGCTGATGTAAGAGTCAGCTTCTTTGCCAGTTGAGGATGAAGTTTCCAACAAAGCTCAATTGATGGATTGAGCTTGGAAATTAAGCTCTGTAATTCTTTTGAGAATTCTTCTATTTCATTGGCAGATGAACAATGAGCCTTCTCGTTTGAGAGAATGGTATTGTTTTTCACCCTTCCAAACTCTTCAGTGACCTCAGTTTGCAGAGAACTGTGTACATCATCCAGGATACATGACGGGAAGATTGAGCTAGTATCAGTGACAGCTTTTACTTCTAAGTGGAGCTTCTGACCTGGGATTAGAATGCCAGACATTTCTAAATACTGAACTAACAGAAGTTCGCAACTTTCCATGAGGTTCTGAAACCCACACAGGTAGTCATAGAAAGAAGAGGTTGGCTCGGAAGTGGCAAAATCAGCATACAGTAATGAAGACAGTAATATTTCCCTCCTCCGTGGAAAGGATAAGTCAGGGAAGAGAGCACCCAAAATGAAAATCATTAGTGCTCCCCGATATTGTTTTTCAGCAGGACCGTCGTGAGATTCAGTTCTGCGCCTGATATTACTGAGAAGTTCATCAAAATATAAAGACTCAAAATTAAGACAAGAAGACTCATCTGCCAACAGTTTTTCGTCATTGGATACCTTCCCTATAGCATATGAGATGAGTGGCTTTAATAAACGCAATATGGAATCAAGGAAAGCCACATCACAAAAGGAACTTCTGCATAAAGACACCAGTATTTGCACCACCCTAGGTATTTCAGGAATCATCGCTTCCATGTGTTCAGCTACAATAGCTTCAAGTGTGTATAGGAGGATTGCTTTCGTGTTTTTGGCAGAATATCCTTTCAGATGGTCAGAAGCATTTCCAGTGCCTGGCTGGTCCTTCTCGATTTCATGAAATGGCCACAAACACAAATCAGAAAACCAACACAATGCATCTGGAACAGCACTAGAGGACAGAGATTTCAACTGCAAGCCAACAGCCTCCAAAATAATCTCTCCAAAGGCACCAAACTGTCTTCTCATATTCGGAAAGAACCTGTGCAGATCAGGATAGATGACACGGAAAGATACTTCACCATGAGCTTGCTCAGGAAGCCCAAATCCATTACTAACCTCAAGATCTTGTTTGGTTCCTGAGTGCTCAAAATTGGAAGGATCGTCTTTTTTCTCAATTATATTATCTATAAGTGCCAGCTCATCTGCGAAAATAGATAATAAGGAAGTCAGCTGTGACAGATCTGAGGCAAGAAATAACCGCTCATTCAGATATTGCTTTGCATAACGGGAGATGGCCATCCACCCCAAGAACCGAACAAGTGGAAACGAGGAACGTGAGAATTTAGGTATTCTCTGCATCCAGGACGATGATGGAATCAAGCTTCTGTACTGAAATCCATTTTTGGAGTTAATCATAGAGTCAGTTCCATCACCACCACCACTAGATGCAATGACTAATCTTTGAAGAAGCACCCAGCGTCGTTGTACTCCATGCACTCTCTCTGGATCCAACTGCAGGTTACCCTCTTTAAGCTGATAGTAGAAAGATGTAAGCAATCCATTAAGATGCCCTGCAGATCCTAAAATAATGTCAATCACATTCTCAAGAGGGCAGAATAACTCAGTGGCAGAGTGCAACAAAAATAATAGGCTTTGCATGAGAATTTCGTGCATTGACTGCTGTTCTTTCTGCAAGCGCTGAATCAGGAACTGGCACATCAAAGCTTGATTCTGTCGAACCAAGGTGACTGCATCTGCAGACTGCATATCTAATGGAGATATTTCAATGCCTTGTCCATTTTCTCCAGTATCATATGGACATTGTTCTCTGTTAGATGCACTCTTCTTATATTCACTATCCAATTTGGCAGCTTGTAGGAGTATCTGGAGAACAGTTTTATCTCTTTTGCTTTCGAGAAGAGCGATTGTTTCCAAGTCATTGTGATGTTTGTCAGAGACCCTTTTCAGCTCAGCCATATCATAGTTTTGAGCAATCTTGGTCTCGCTGATGTTCATCCTATTGAAGAGCTTTGGTGTTGATCTGAAAGCCATCATAAAAAAGGGATTGACATAGCACTCTGCAGCTAAAAGCAAAGCATCGATTGCAGCATCATGACCCTCTGGTGTTATCTCATGCTGGGAGTGCAACTCCGATGCCAACCGTTGAAATTCAGAAGCCCTGAGCTCGCAATCTCGATGGTTCACAAGTTGCAAATAATCTGCCTGCAAATTAAAGTACTCAACTGAAAAACCACTATCCAGGATTAAACCATTCTGCAACTGTTTATTCGTAGTCTTCTGAGTCAGATGTTTCACTTCTGTGGTAACCTCTGCATGACTGGATTCTGAATTTATTTTGTCGGGACAATTTCCTTCAAAGAGGTTACTTGGGCACCTCAGCATTGTACTTTTCAGTTCTGGTGGGGCAAACAGAAGACTGGCATCTTCCAGCGCATCCATCCTTGCAGCCATGTCTGATACATCAGTCTTCCCATCAGACTCATCTTGACTATTGCTTTTGCAAGAGACCCCATATCGAAGGGCTGAATTAGTAGAAGATTCTTGCTCAATCCCTTTAGAAACTGAGCATTTGCAAAGGTCAATTTCAGGAGGCAGCGGCATGTGTGGTCCCAAAATAGAGAGAAGTACACTGCATTAACAATGGAGAAAGAAAACGGAGTTATTCCAATTCCAATCCAGCAAATAAATAACAAAGATGAGTCAGATGATGTCCCTTAGTGTTACTATTACCTTGGAGCAACCGATCCTCGCCTCCATTCAGCTTCCAAGGATGGAAGCACAGCAGGCCTTTGCACTGCTGTACGAATGACATTGAGTGCAACGGCACAATTGTGTTCCTGCTTCTCAAGAAAAATAGCGGAAACATCTCCAAAAGCAATTGTATTCTTCACAGCAGTTATGGCAGGATCAAGAAAAGGTTCGAGCATTTCCACAAGAAAAAGCAGCTTGTGCTTAACTTCCTGGAGATACAGAAAAAAAGAGGTTAGCAATTTCTGTTCTGATAGCCAACTTCATGTAGTAAACTGACCTTGAGAGACTAAGAACCAATCACATGGCGATTGAAAATAGTAGAAAAGAAACATGATCGAGAATGGTACTTTATATTTTGCCAGCATATCATCCATATGCCCAGACAAAGCCAGTATGAGGTATTTCAGTGCAGCAGCGAGCCCGAGAAAAAGAATGACGACTGCCCTGAAATAACCATCAGAATAACAAAGGAACTTACGCATATGTACAACAGTACAAGAAATAATAGAATAGGACCTAACATGGGCAAGAATAACTTAATAACATGAGAAAAATAAAATAGAATACAAGGAATCAATGATGACAACAATGCCTTTCTAGAATAATCCCATCCCCTGCATGCGCGCACGCGCGCGCGCACACACACACACAAAAAGGAAAGATAAGGAACAGTAACATCAGCCCTGCTCAGCTTGGAAAGTTAGGTGGGCTTGATTTTGTGTTGGATAGAAATTCAGGTGTACAAGTCTTTAATTTGCATGTGCATTTTTTGTTCTTACCATTTACTCTCAAATTCCTACGTGTTTAACCAAATATAGATTAAAAAAAAAAAGAAGATAAATGGGGTTTTTACCCGAAAATTCCTGGTAGTATTTGATATGTTGATAAACATGCTTTGACTCACCATATTTACCAAAAGGTTCCTCTGACTGTACGGATAGAGGATGAAAAGTCTAAATTACCCTTCATATACTAGTTGCGCGTAACCCTAGTCGTCACCGGTGCCAAAAGGGACTTATGTCTATGAAAATGTGGGCCCTGATTTATAGTGTTTAAGAAATCCAAGCCGATCATAAGTTGAGTGACCTAATTTTAAGCATAGGTATCAAAATCCATCCCCATCCATGATTCAGGTGGACCATACGATTGGAAACACTATACAAGGCAATGCCTATCCGCCAAATTGCTTCCCTTGGTGTGACCCACTTGAATCACAAGTTGTTCTGATTTTTTGACCCTAGGCCTAAATGTTTTTGTGACATCTAATGGCTGGAGTGGATTTCTTATAGCCATCATGGTAGGCCCTATAAAAATCAAGGGTGGACCTCTCTCTTAACTGTTTCCTTTGGTATGGCCCATCTAAATCACAGATTCACAGGTCAGCTTTATTTTTTGGCCTTGGGCCTAACATGGGATTATACATCCAATGGTCAGAGTGGATTTTCCATACACATCAAGGTGGGGTCAAGGGTGCGTCTTGTCTTTGTTTTTTTTTTGTTTTTTTGTTTTTTTATTAATATAGAAAAGTTGCAGTCTCTTAAAACGGTTCCGAGAGGATGCGGATTGGGTACTACCCCCATGATGGACAGTCCTGGCATGGGCTCTATTGGGCCCACCGTGACGTACGTGTTTTGTCCACCCCGTCCATCCATTTTGAAAGATCATTTTTGGGCATGAGCCCAAAAAGGAGGTAGATCTAAGGCCTGAGCGGACCACACCACAGGAAGCCATGGTGACAATGACACCCACCGTTGAAACCTTCCTAAGGTCCACCATGATCTTTCTTTGCCATCTAACCTGTTTACAAAGTCGAACAGACTTGGATGAAAGGAAAACATAAATATCAACTTGATCCAAAATTTATGTGGTCCCCAAGTGGTTTTCAACGGTAGGTGTTCCATCCACACCATTTCTTGTCGAGTGGCCCACTTGAGCCTTAGATCTGCCTCCTTTTTGGGCTCATGCCCTAAAATGATCTGTCAAAATGGATGGACGACATGGATAAAATGCATACATCAATATGGGCCCCGCAGAGCCCCTGCTAGGACCGTCCGTCTCTGGCTAGGTCCTGGTTGGGGTAAGTAACTAAGTATACAATCCGCCTCTGTTGCTAGAGGGACCACCACCGCCAATTTTGCGGGGTTCACTCTGATGTGTATATGAAATCCACTTGGACCATTACATGTATGATCCAACTTAGGCCTACAACTAAAAAATCAGGCCGACTTGTGATTTGGATGGGCCACACCAAAGGAAATATTCGAGAGAGAGGTCCACCATTGATTTTTTAAAGACTATGTGAAATCGACTCCAACCATTAGATGCCACAAAAACATTTAGACTTGTGGTGCAAAAGTCAGGACAATACTTGATTCAGGGGGGCCACATTGAGGGAAAAAGTTTAGAGGGTGGGCATCGCCATGTACACTATTTCCAATTGTATGGTCCACCAAAATCAAGGATGGGAGTATGGGACTGGTTTTTTATACCTACACCAAAAATTAGATCAAGAAACTAGTGACCAGATTGGATTTCGGAAACACAACAAGTTAGGGCTCGCATAGCTTTTATTTTTTCGTAGGCCTAATTCCCTTCCGCACTGTGTAAGAAGCGGGGCTTCTGGTTGAGGCAACAAGAGTAATTTAGACCTTTCATCCTCTATCTGTGCAGTGAGTGCAATGTTACCATAAATAGGAATAGTCAAAGGATTTTATCAGAATATCATATACTTGCAGGAATTTTCGGGTAAAAACCCCAAGATAAATTCCTACCGTGGGATCTGGGATGGTATTTTCTCCGTCTTTAATATTTCTGGGGTCATGTCAAGTTCTATGGACGATTTCTTGATAGTTTGGCAAAGTGCGGAGGTTGGGAAGGAGTAGGTGGCCTCGTGGAGGTTATGCTTGATGGCGGGTCTTTGGGCGATTTTGGAAGAGAGAAATGGGAGATGTTTTTGTGATGTTACCCATGATTATGAGTGGGTGATAAGGGGAGCAAAGGGCTTTGATTCAAAATGGGGTTTGTGTAAGGGTGGGCAGAAATCTTCTTTTTATCTTTGTAATTTGGCAACGTATTTTGTCTGTTTTCTTTTTTGCAGTCTCTTACTCTTTGCTGCCTTTTGGCACTTTGTTTATAAAATTCTTTGTTACCTCTCAAAAAAAAAAAATCAAATATACAATATTGAAGGAGCTAATCATTGCACCAATAGAGTCATCTTAGAATTATAAGGTGGAGCAATGGGAGGATTTTATGCAGAAGAAAGAGTAAGAATGGCACCTTTTTATTTACACTTTAGACATTTCCAACGGAATGATACATAGATGAACTCCTTGTGACCCAACAGGAGAATAGAACAATTAAAATTGCTGGGGTACCAATAAGGTACAAGCATAAGTACCTGGATTGTGCCCAAGAGGTCCTCCAGAAGCTCAATCGCAAGGTCTACCTGTACCAGAGTCAGTAAAAAACTGAAGAAGCAGAAGTATTTATAGACAAAAATGAGAACGAACCTTCGCGATCACTGTTGATATCCAAGGTGCAAGAGGCCCGGAACAAAGATCGATTAGAATGCATGCCGCCTTTGCCTGATGGTGAAGTTGAAGTTAATGCCTTGCTCAAGTAGGATACACTTATTTCTCATGATTGATGAAAGCTACAGTTACATTTTAAGGACCTATTCATCATCAAAGTCCTATCCCAACTATCAAGGACAGATCCTAAGTTAAATCATAGATTATCAATTCTTTTCTTACTACCTCCACTCATGTCCTTTCGGTGTTCCCCTGGCCATTTAGAGGCTTCAATTTGAACCAACTCTCTCCTTTTGACAGGTGTAGTTGTTGCACATGGACAAACCATCTAGTCTACTTTTCCTCATCTTATTTACCTATTGGTGCTACTCCAATTCCCTCAAATGCATTAATTTCTAATTCTATGATTCTATCCTTGTTTTGCCACTCATTCATCTCAACATCCTCATTAGAGCTATGATCATCCAACACTGCCCCACATTCTGTCCCATAGTGATGTTGAATAGTTCCTTTTTTAAATAATTCACATTAATATAAACCATAAATACAATATAACATTCTTAAAGTACATAGGATAGATTAAAGAATGAACGATTTGCAATCTTCAGAGGAGGAAGTAGCATACATGCGATGGTTGAAATGATGATAAATAGCCAGCACAAGTGTGAAGAAGAGGACGGTAAACTGATGAAGATGATGTAGCTACAATCTGCAATTGCAATTAGATTGTAAGCAAAATACACAGACACCAGTTTCTGAGGAATAGTAATGATTTTTAATTATAAAAACATCTATTACTAGTGCCAACCTGAGAAAGAGCATGCTGCACAAAGGGCTGTTTCCATTGCCAGAAACTATCATCAAATTGATCTGAAGGACTGGTAACAGGAGGACGGAGTGCTACAACAAGGTGCCACAAATTTACACATTCAACAGATTGATCTAAAAAGCAGCCAAGTTCCAGAAAGGATACAGTTACTGAAGAACCCATCACCTGGTAGCAGTGCTTGTACAAGAGGAAGTGCAGACCAAAAGTCTGAATTACTTTCAGCCAATTTACAGCACAGAAGAGGCTATGTATTTAACAAGAAAAAAAAAAAAGGAAAAAATTAATAGTTTAATATAAGAACAAACAATCTCTCACTACCAAGAACATTTACACCACAAGAACACAAAGGTGCTATGTCTTGTTACAGTCAAGAGCCGTAAGCATCATGCTACCATAACCCACCTGTGATGCACAAGCATAGAGAACATGCAGAATCCCTTCTTCTACTGCACTGAGATCCAAGACGTTCAGATAATAGGCATCCCAGTTATCATCAGGTATCCTGAATTCTTCTCCAAACAAGCTTGAGTAATCAGCCAGATGCACATGACCAGAAACCTCAGCTTTGGCTGCTTCATCAGGAACTGCAGAAGATGCTGAGTCGCCAGAAGGGATTGATGCTTCCTCCAAGGTACTTGGCTCTATAAGTTTCTGCAAAGCTCTAGAAGCCTGAAGCACAGCCTATAAACATCACAATCCAAAGAAGAAAACGCATCTGCATCACATAGAAATAAAATGAACTTCTGACACATACTATTCGGCAAACATTTCCCAGTTGAGGATCTTTATATGCCTTTCTCAGCAGCATGAACACGGCATCTGCGCGAAAAGCTATGGAGCTAGCAGCAAGTTGGACAAAAGGTGATGGACTCCTTGATCTCCTGGGCTGGGCCTGAGCACAAATGGCACCGTGTTAAGTGCATGTCACTTCACTTGCACCATCTCCATAAATTAAAAAAAGGTGCAAGTAACAAGATATTAAAACAAGGCAAGTATTTTCACAAAGCTAAGACATCTCAGACAACGTGTGTAGATGATGCCTTTGATTTGGTGAATATAAGAACTCATCATGATCCGAACAATTGTTCATTGTTTCCTCTAACTATAAAAACATGCTCCTAGGACAACATGCATTTTTTAAGGAACTTTCCCTTAAAATTGCAATTTTCATGTATGAATGAACATATATATGTGTGTATGCAATTCGATCCAATATCAAGACATAACTGACGATTCAGACGATACTACATGAGAAAGAGAAAAGAAAGTTACCTCAAAATTCGATGAAACTGTTAAAGTTGAAGTCTGACCATTCCTCAAAGCATCTGAATCAAGAAAGCTGCCAGAAGCCCTAGCAGTTTCCCTGCAATTGCAATACAAAAGACAATTGTTATGTCAGAAAAAAAAAAAACTTACTGAAGGTAACAAAATGATATAAGCACAGTAGGCTTGTTATCACAACCAGATGATGATAATTCTGAAATATGAAGTAGCGAGAGAGGGTAAATACCAAAAATTATTTTTAAGGCATGGGATAACTTAGTGGGATGCCAAGAGAGGCAGATAGTAGCATGTCAAATATCACAACAAGCATAGACCAAGGTATCAAAAAACAGTTACATAATGGCCGTAACAGCCATTACATAACAGTAACAGTGGGTACCATTACGCGTTTTGGGGCCATAATGGCTGTTACGGAAAAAATGGCCCGTAATGGCAATTACAGCCCCATAACGGTCCATTGACATTTTCTTTTTAAATCAATGGCCGTAACGACCGTTATAGTCTATATCATAACAGCAACATTGGTGGCTATAACAGCCACCGTCATTGTTATTGAATACCATGGCAAAGACATGACCCAACATGAACAATTCTAATGAAGATCTTGCAGTGCAAGTTAACTGATGGGATGAAGCAAACCTTTCATTCACGATGCGAAGAATTGGATAGAATGGGCCAGCTAGCATCGCTAAAAAGCGGGTACTGGACTCTGCTGATTCTGAAAAACTCGTAAGATCTGCCTGCGTTGTTCACCACAACTTCTAAAAGATCTAAGAAAGCCAGGGCACAAACTTTGCCATGACATACTCTTGCACAAGTTTAAGAGAAAAATAAGTGTACCTCAAGTTGGGGAAGAAATGGCAGCAACCGGTTTGTCATGTCTTGAAGCAACTATGAACTAATGATCATTAGAAATCACAGCAATATCACGATAAAAAAAAAAAAAAGACTGAGACAAAAAGGACATTTAAATGATGTAAATATTGACCACCTGAAGATGCATATCATGAGCATCCTGTTTGTGTGAGATAATGTGCGGCAGCAAATAATTAACGACAGGTTGAAATTCAGGCTCCAGTCCAGTTACAGAAACTCCAATAAGCTGTCAGAAAAGGTAAATAGTAAACAAGTTAGAGTGTTGAATTTCATAGAAAACCTACAACTTCGAAAAAATGAAATCGTGATATGTTCCAGCAGACCACCTGAATGAAAAATATAGCTATTGGATTCCCCCGCAAACAAGATATTCGTACATAACGGCATGGTGTGTAGTTCACAGGATACATCATATCACGCCGAGGAGCTTCACATCGTGGACGAACCTTTACAAATGCCTCAGGCTGAAAAGGAATCCAATCACTAGGACACATGGCAGAATATATTTTCCAGAACAAACAAGCCATCAAAGCCATGAAATATTTGCAGGAGATTTCAAATTCATAAATAAAAAAAATTGCATTAGGTGCCAAACAATGAAAGAATAAATCACTCAAGGTCAATGCAGGGAGCTAGGGAGATACTGGAAAGTCAGTAGCACAATAAACAGAGAACTAATGTTCACATTTTTATAAGAATATCAGCATTTTCTGAAAGATTAGACATTTGTGGCTTCTGGAAACCATTCTAAAGTCTTGACCAATGACTATGAAAATGAAATAGAATCATATTACATGCATTTCCTGCCAC
Source organism: Liriodendron chinense (assembly GCA_003013855.2). NCBI lineage: Eukaryota > Viridiplantae > Streptophyta > Magnoliopsida > Magnoliales > Magnoliaceae > Liriodendron > Liriodendron chinense. Next base: position 1,204,886 of record PVNU02000637.1, on the reverse strand, counting down.
CTGTCATCTGTATCTTTCCGCTGCTAGGTGAGTGGAGGAGAAGCATTGGGGGATCAAACACATGAGTCAATGCAACAAAGCTTTGGAGAGGGTGGTGGAGGAAAAGACTAATCAAGAAACAAGGATATTGAGAACCATCAACTTTAACTTCATGCTAGAAAAATCCACAAGCAAGGTTACTTTCTTTGGCAATTGATGGAAAAAGTAGGCAGAGAAGGAATAATCTACACATGGTCGTAGATTTGGAGAAAGGATATGATAGAATACATCGGGAGGCTATGTAGTTGTGTTGAGGAAGGGGTCCTTGAGAGACATATTGACATTTACTAAAGACATGTATGAGGGTGTTGTCATGAGAATGAGAATGGCATGTAGTGAGGTGGAGTTCTCTATAGCAGTGGGTTTAAATCAGGGGTAAGCATCAAACCCATACCTTCTTGCATTTATTATAGATGAATAAACCACTAGTATTATGGAAGTGTCTCTTTGGTGAATGTTGTTTGTGGTACTAGTCAATGGGACTACAGGAGACAACATCAAAATGGAAGCTTGGAGGAAAGCTCTAGAGCTATAGGTTTAAAATTTACCAGAACAAGACAAGACATTTTGAATGCACTTCTACTAGGATTAGTTATAAAGATGAGGCTTCAGTAAAGATCAATGGCCAGGAGATTCCTGAAGTCTTACTTTATTCTGTAATTCGTAAACTTAAAACGATATAGAGAGTAATGAGGATGTTTCTAATCTAATTCAACTGAGTGGATGAAGTAAAGATGTGCCTTTGGAGTGCTATGATATAGAGAGCAATGAGGATGTTTCTAATCTAATTCAACTGAGTAGATGAAGGAAAGATGTGCCTTTGGAGTGCCATGTTATCGCTATCATCATCTTAGCATTTCTCCCAATAATTTGGTTGTCCTTTTAATGGCAGATTGGCAATAGTTTACAATTGATTGCCCACCCGACATCAGCCTTTCTCTTTTATTCGGACCCTTGGAATAGCCATGCAAAGGCACAAATTAACACAACCCACATGCCAACACAGGTGCAACTTGGCATTGAACTCCAATCAAACTATTACATGCACAGCCCAAATAGAAAGCAACCGAAGTAGGACCATGGAGGGGCAAATGAGCATAAAGCACCCACACACCTAGAAAGTCATGCTCAAGCAGTTAGCTGCACAAAATAATAGGAAGCCCACATATACATGATTGTTAACCATTCAACCGCATTCCTAATTAGCTGACAAGGTATTTGGCTTGGCGCACTACAAAGTTCAAATAATTGATAACTCATGGGTTCAAAATCCACCAATTCTCGTACCAAGTCTTTGGAAATGGGAACCCTTGTCCTTGCCCTTATTCAAGTATACACTCCGGTACTCCAATTTTTGCATGATCCAAGTATCAATTATCAAAACCAGAGTAACCATGGTTTCGAAAAAACGGTTATGTTATGGCCGTATCAGCCATTACATAACTGCATCAATTACCCTTGTTATGCGATCTAATTTTCTTCATAACTGGTTTGTCATGAAGAAAATGGGCTGTAGCAGCCTCTATGTATCGGTACTGTTACAGGCCGATAGGACAGTTAGACCCCCATTTTGAGAATTTTCATTTTTAAATTTTCTCTGAGTTTTCCTCTTCTTTCTTCATTTCATCCATGAAGGAAGCTTATAACTAATTTTAAACAAGATCAAGGCTTTTGAGGATCAAAACACCAGAAGAATCGTGCTTGATTTGTGTTCAATTAGTGCCGATTTGGTTGATTGTCAGCAAGTCAATCTGACATAGACAGCATTCTTACCAAATAACTGCTTGTTACACCATCAAATACATGTCCAAAACACAAAAATACATATTCAAGACCTAATGTTTTAAAAAAAAAAAAATCCAATTTCTTTGGAATTTCAGTATAAAAAAAATGGAATCGCACTAAAAAAAAATAAAAAAATCAGCAGATATGGCCAGTATTGTATTGGCCAAAGCGACCAATACCAATACTCAAAACCTTGAGACTAACCCTAGTAGGGGATAACATGATAGAGAGGCGATTGAGACAATATCTGCTACAAAAAATGAGAAACAACCTTGATGGGAAGTGTTCATGGGTATGAAAGAACAATGAGAGGAAAGCCTAAAGGACTTGGATCAAGGTGTTGAGAAGTGGATATGAAGGCTTCTACACTTACGAAGGATAGAGCCTTAGATATGGATGATTGGGAAAATATGATTTGCGAAGCAGCCCAAAATAGTTGGGTTAAGAGAATGATGATGATGATGATGATGATGATGATGACAATGACAATAATGATAAACGCAACTCTTGTAACAATTACAATTTTATAGGATGTTTATAATACTAATGTTTATGGTTTAAGTAGGATGCAAGACATATCATGGCATCAATATCTATTGAGAAAGGGTAATCGAGGCAAGTTTTCTTTCGTTTCTTTTATCTTTTAGCAATAGAACTTTGGTATCGAAAGTTATAATAACTTGTGAATATTTGCTCATGGAATTTTCTCCTTTTTAAACACTAAAAGGCATAAAGTGAAGGAAACAAGTATAACAATTACACCTTTGCACCACAGTATATTTCCTGTCGTACTAGAAAATAGACAGGAAAAATATTGCACAAAACTTAAAAGGCGCATTGCATGTATTATAAAGTGCGTGTATAAATAATGTAAAAAAATAAAATGGTATTTCTTAAAAAAAAAAAAAAAAAAAGGGATGACCCAACCGTGTTTTGAAACCATGATCCTGCCAAGTTGTGGACCGATATTAGGAATCCTCTGTAGTTATATGGAAATAAATCCAAGTTGAACCCCATATGCTCACAACATCGAACAAAGGAAATTCACGGCATCCAACATGAAGACAACTTTTAATTGCATCCCATTATGAATCAAGAGACAAAAATAGCAATCCAAGATACATGCATATATAGAACCATAAATTGTTGCATGACATCCCAAGATCCTATGCCTATGTCCGCAAGTAAAAATTTATAATACTCTGCTGGTTTTGGGTGAGACTGCCTGGCCTGCAACTAATTTAAATTCAGAAAATTCTCTTATTACATAAAAAATGTGAAAGAAAATCAATTTATTGTGTAAGTTTGATATCAAAATGTCTGAAACACAAACACTGCTCTCAAAAGAAAAAGGCATTTGGAACACATTTCGAAACTCTTTGAGATGCTTGGAAGTTAGATAACAAAATACTTCACTTGCATGAAAAAAAACGTAAACTAATTTCATGCTTGATTACAGACATTCTAAAATATTCAACTCGATTAACTGACCTTATAACGCAAGCCAACTGCAATTTCCCATTCGAGGACGGACTTGTTATAAATCCGTATGTGCGATAGTAAGCAAGGTTCCTGCAGGCAAAAGAACATACATCATCAAAGCGACAGAAATCAAACTCAAGTTCGAAGAGCTGGAGAGAGAGAGAGAGAGAGAGAGAGAGAGAGAGAGAGGGAGAGAGAGAGAGAGTACGTCGAGCTCGAGCAAGATCCATTCCTTGGTGTTGGTAGCAGTGGACCAGTGGGAGCGAAGGTCGGGATCGAGGACGTGCTGAGCCTTCTGAGAGGGGGATTCGCGGGACATGGCCTTGATTTTGTAGGGCAGGGGCTTCACCCTCGGCTCCAATTCCATCTCCATCTCTATCTCTCTATCTCTCTAATGGAAGGATTCTCCGAATTAAAGAAGACGGGACTCAGAGGAGAGGTTTGGGATTTCAGAGTCTGCTGTTTGTTTTAAGTTTCTTTCCATCCAAACGAGCCTGACCTCGGAGGGACAACAGTTTCCCGGGAGCCCGAAAGGGCGCGGATTGGGTACTATCCCACACTAGGACCCAGCTATAGCCGGACAGTCCTGTCAGGGACTAGGTGGGGCCCACCGTGATGTATATGTTTTATCCACGCCGTCCATCCATTTTGACAGATTATTTAGCTCATGAGCCTTAAAAGTAGGCAGATTGAAGGCTCAAGCGGACCATACCAAGGAAGCTGTGGGGATTGAAACCTACCGTTGAAAACTTTTCCAGGGTTACAAAAGTTTTGTATCAAGCTGATATTTGTTTTTTTCCCTTCATAGTGGTCTATGTGACCTTATGAGCAGGTTAGATGGCAAATAATCATCACGGTGGGCTCTAGAAAGTATTCAACGGTAGGAGTTCAATCCCCGTTGCTTCCTGTAGTGCGTGGTCCACTAATGCCCGAAAATGATCTGTCAAAATTGATGGACGGCAGAGATGAAACATATACATCAGGATCCGCAGAGTCCCTGACATGACCGTCCGTTTCTGGTTTGGTCCTGCTGGGGGAGTACCCAATCGCGCCCCCTGTGAAACCAAAAGCGACGGAGGCCCACCGTGAATGTGACATCCAATCCGTCCATTGCTTGAGTGAGCTCATGTTAAAACAGTGAACCCAAAAATCAGGCTGGCCCTACAATTGACATGGGTCACAGCATGGAGAACATCATCATGGGGATGCCCTGCCATTGAAACCTTCTTGGAATTTCATTCAACCCGTTCATAAGGTGAGTCCCATCAGGATGAAGGAAAACGAACAAAAAACAAAAATCATCGTGACGCAAAGTTTCAGTGGGCCCTAAGAAGGTTTCAATTATAGGTGTTTGCATCCCCACATTTTTTAATGTTGTCCACTTGAGTCTTAGATCAGCCTAATTTTTTAAGAAATTTTTTGCTGTAAACCTCTCTTTTGACCATTATTCCCAGCTAAACTTCCAACAATTTTATTCTCCAAAGTAGACTTTCATTCTTTTTCTGACCAAACTACCCTTGTTCCTTTCGAAATTCACCACGATCTTGTTAAAATTCAACGAGACACATATTTTTCATCTCATCTTCATCTTCGTTCATATATCTTTAGTTTTCAACGGTTATTACGGCTCCTCCGTCCAAGAAGCTATGGAAAGATATGTTTTTTTTTTTTTTCTCATTTGATTTTTAGTTAAGTTTTTCTGTTTGAATGTTTTATAAATGTTTGGGGGTGATTTTCGTTTTAAGATTGTTCATTAACCTTGGGATACAAAGTGTTTGTAAAAATGTCAATGTAACCTTGAAATGTTGAAATTTGAATATTATAGCTTGATTAACCATACAATGTATTTGTAAAAATGCCAATGTTACCTTGAAATGTTGAAATGGAAATATTATGGCTTGATTAACCATACAAGGTATTTGTAAAAATGCCAATGTTACATTGAAATGTTGAGGATGTAGGTGTTCTTTGAATGACAATGCAATGTGATCACGCGATCACATCATTGAGATTAAACGAGCACAGATAAAAGTGAACGAGATATCGCAGAGAGCTTGTTGAAATTGAACGCGATCACGTTGAATTTGAACGCGATCGTGTTGAATCTCTACATGCACAGTGACATTTCAAGGAGACCGCGTTCAATTTTAACGTGATCGCGTTGAAATGCAATGAAATTACTTTGAAATTGAAGGAGATCATCTCATTGAAAGTGAACGAGATCTCGTTGAAATTCAACGAGTACAGATATAATCCAACGAGATCGCGGTGAATTATATCTGTGTTCGTTGAATTTCAACGAGATCTCGTTCAATTTCAACGAACACACTGAAAAATTCAACAATCACACTGATAGTTTTACGTTTCATATATTTTCTTTATAGGAATTGAAGAATATCCAAGGAATGTTTATCCAAAAAACTCTGCTCGACGTTCATTCACTTGGTGATTAGATATTGTCAAGGAGGGGTTAGAGAAGCACAAGAGTAGATTGAATATGTTTCGATAATTTCAATTTTCATTTCTGTTAGACATCCCATCCTTTAGATACAACGAAACCATAATTCATTCACTTCTTTTAAGACACAGAAGTGAGATGGGTGAGCTGTTATTTGAAATGAGGGAAAATTTTCTAAAGTTTATCGAGATGGACTTCGCCCTTATAACAGGGCTGAAGACTGGAGACATGTACACCCCTGAGAAATCGATGAGTAAAAAGTCGATAAAAGAAAACTATTTCAAGAAACACCCTATTGTAAAAAATAGTCTAGTACATGCGTTTGAAAAAGTTATCAATTTAAATAATAATGCAGATGTTGTGAAGATCGCGTTGTTAATGTGTATGGAGTTTTTTGTGAGGGGGACAGACACGAAGAATCATTGTAAGACTTGGTTAACTCTTTGAAGAGTTCAACAAGTATCCATGGGGCAATGTGGCATTCGAGTCAATGTCTCAAGGGGTACAAACGCTAGTCAGGCAGCAGGGTCAGAAGGAAAAACATACAATGTCCATGGCTGCATATTTTCCATTACAAGTAAACATTCTTTGTTTATTTCACATAACTAGTATCCTTTTCAAACTAGAGTTTTTGAATCTGATGAAATTTGATGTCATTGTCATAGATATGAGCCGTTGAAAGGGTTACAGCCTTAGCTTCTATTGCAATATCATTTGTTTCCGACGAACTTTCACGCTCCACGAAATATCGAGGGTGGAAGGGTTGGAGATATCCGACAATAAATGATATTTTGAAACGTGAAGATATAAGTAGCATTCCATTACAAATTCATTGCTAGACCAGATATTATTGTAGATGTGTTAGATACTGATTTTTTAATAACTTATATTTACAGACCACCGTGCTACTTACCTTAGAACCAACAAATGAAGAACTCGAGACGGAGGTAGTTCGGGTACTTCAAGAAAAGTTTAAGTAAGATAATCATTGGCCTCAATGTAACTTACATTTACTTTATGACATGTATTTGATGATATCTGATAATGTTAATTTTATAGGGCATTGAAGTCGGTTACATTGAAAGGAATGACTAAAGAAGTCCAAAGGAAGAGGGCACTAGATATCATCTAAGGTAAAGATGAAAAAGAAGAAGATGAAAAAGAAGAGAAAAATAGGGATTGCGAAGATGACAAAGAAGAAGAGGAAGATGGGGATGATGAAGAAAAAGAGGAAGTGAGAGAGGGAGAAGAAGAAGGAAGGAGAGTGAGGGAGAAGGAGAAGGTAGCAACTATTATCTGCAAAGAAACACAATGAAATTAGTTATATTTCAAATTTCAAATAATACTCTTTTAAAATTTAAAGAGTGCAATAGATTTGTTACAGTTTCAACGATTACTCGTTCATCTTTCAAAACTCAAAGAGCACGTTGTAAAATTTAAATAGCATACCTTTAAAACAAAATTTAAAGAGTGTAAAATTCAAAGAGTACAGTAATTCAAAGTGCACAGTGTAAAATTTAAAGAGCAAGAGCACAGTAATTCAAAGAGCACAATAATTCAAAGTGTCTCGTGTAAAATTCAAAGAGCACATCAATTCAAAGTGCACAGTATAAAATTCAAAGAGCATAGCAATTGAAAGAGCAGATCAATTCAAAGTGTCTCGTGTAAAATTCAAAGAGCACACCAATTCAAAGTGCATAGTGTAAAATTCAAAGAGCACAATAATTCAAAGTACAAAGTATAAAATTGAAACTGCAAAGTGTATAATTCAAAGAGCACAGTGTAAAATTCAAAAAACACATCAATTCAAATAACATAGTGTAAAATTCGAAGAGCACACTGTAAAATTCAAAGAGCACAATGTAAAAATCAAAGAGCACATCAATTTAAATAACATAGTGTAAGATTTAAAGATCACACTGTAAAATTCAAAGAGCACAATGTAAAATTCAAAGAGCATAGAAATTTAAAGAGCACAGCTATTACGAATATTCGAATGTCCTAACATTTACACTGTGCTCTTTGAAATATCAATATGTTCGTTGAAATTCAACGAGATCTCAATTATTGCAAAAACACATTGCGAAAAAACAAAGATGCTACTTGATTATTAAAAAAAAAAAATGCATTCAGTTGAGAAATTTTTTTTACATTCTTCGTTCTTACCTGGTCCACACCACAACCTCATTTTCAATGAAACACGAGTTGAAGAAATAACTCCTTAGTGCTCTGGAAGTGAAAACCGATCTCAAAACTAAAGAGATAATGTTTTTTTTTTTTGCTACAGATAAGAGAAAAAAATGAGTTTTGGATATAAAAGAAGAAAAAAGGAAAAGAAATTAGGTTTTTTGAGAGGCAGGACTAAATCCTAACAACAGGGGTATTTCGGTCCGAAAATGTCCCATTCGTACAAGTGAAGTTTATTTTGAGAAACATAAATATTGGAGGTTTAGCTGGGAATAATGGTCAAAAGAGAGGATTTACAGTTAGAAATTTCTCTAATTTTTGGGTCACAGTCTGACATGAACAGATGAACTAGACCAAATGATAGACATAGTGGATCGACACGTGCATCATGGTGGGTCCCACAGAGCTTGGCTTCCAGATTCACAGGCGGCACCACATGGTTGCATTTGCAGCGTAATGCCTACAGCTAGGTTCAGCAAGGGATCTCCAAATGGCTAGGCTAGCCTTATAAAATTTAGAGCCCGTAGGGATGCATAGTTCCTTAAAAGGAGGGTTTTTGCATAAGTAAAATCTCAAAAAACCAATCAGATTAGCTACTGCTAATGAATTTTTAAGGCTTTAGGGCTTATTTTTACCGGTGGCGGGTAATGGGTTTGCAAAAGTACATTCAAACAAATGCAGAACAAAAGGGATTACATAAGAGTTTGCTAAAGTGCATACTAAGGCATAACCGAAGAAAGAGTCAAATGAAATTTGTGAAAGTACTTCCAAACGCACAACACAAATAGAGGTGTGGCTGAAAACAGCATTTAGGCACCAAATGCTCCTTTTGGGGGTGCATCTAGACAGGCCTTACATTGTCATGTTTGCTACCCCGCTTTGGGCCGAATAGAGCTAGCAATGGGCCTCATAAAACTATATTTGAATAGGGCCAGCTTGTTGGAGTATTTTTAAGATATACCAAGTTATGGCATTCTTTATTGTTTTCTCTTTGATACAAGTAACATTAGGTGCGGTTTGGCAACATGGATCTGACGTGTCCTATGTGGACAGGGCATGATCGTGATTTTTTTTCTTGGAACAACAGAAATATCATTACTTGTAAAAGGGGCAAACGCTAAAAGAAAAAGGCTAGCAAAACTCAAAGAAAACAAAAAGACCCCACAGGTGGGCCACCCACATCCCGGTCCAAGAGGGGGGCTGTCAATGGGCTGGGCCTGGTAGGTCTCGGCCCGGATTTTGCACTGTTTCGGTCCAGGGTCATGTGTAAAATTTCGATTTTTCAGACCCAAGTCCGGCCCATTGACAGCCCCTACCTAATCCAAGAGAGGAGGGAAAAAAAAGAAGACCACCACCATGACCATTGGGCTACTAAAGGCTAGGGGTGTAAAGAGGCAGGTCTGGGTCTGGCAGAGAGCTTTCCAAGCCTGGCCCATGAGCTACATAGCCAGTTCTGGGCCCGGCCTGACCGCTAGATATGGTCCAGGTTCAAGCCTGGCTAGACCTCTAGCGAAGTGTTCCCTCGTATCAGAAAATGATCTGTCACTAGGTTACTAATCTATTGGGCACGTGGCCCACTGATGATACCCCAAAACAATTAGATTATCAACTGCATCACTAAAATTACTTTAATATGATATTCTGCACCGGCCAAACATTTTCCAAGGAAATCAATGGTTAAAATTCATAGGTTAATCACTTGGTTGTGATCTTGTGCTTGTGTCCCATCCGAGACTTGGAATTTCATCATTTTTGGCCAAAGTATATATCTCAAAGGGCTTCTTACAACCATTGTGTCGAACATTACATGCTTATACTAATTAGGGATATTGAAGTTGATTTAGTAATTAAATTAAAACCTTGTAAATATCATACTTTTGGACTATACGGGATTCCAAATCTAGGGTGCCAAACACAACCAAGGGGTTTCAAATCTAGGGGGTTCCAAATCCAAGGGGTTTTGAATCCAAGGGGGGTTCCAAATCCATGCTCCAAACAGGCCCTAAGTGTTCCCTCATGTCAGAGCCCTGTCCGCAGGCCTTTATGGTTAGCCCAAACCTACCACAAAGCTGGTGGGACATGGGGTGGGCTGTGGCCCACTTTCACCTCTGATCATGATCCAAGTTGTTCATGCCGGAGTGGGACCTACACTTGTTCACACAACAACAAGAGATTTCAGAAGTTGATCTTTGGGCCATGAGCAAAGATGGAAAATGATCAAATTGTAAGTTATCACGACCAATTTTGGTACATAAACCTCAAGTACAGGAGATCCTGAAGTTGGGCCCTACAATGAATGGGCCACTAATCACTTGGGAGATCTTGGGCCGTTCAACATGGCCTGATGTTTGGACTTTTTCTCTTCTTCCTTTTTTTTTTTTTTTTTTGGTGTCCTTCTTTCCGTTCATTTCTAACCTTGAACGTCCTCAAGCCAACGATCATCTGGTTAGTTTGCAAGAACCAGGGCTAGCACCAATATCAACGGCTGAGACTAGCCCGGGTGAGTTAGTCCCAGAAGCCCAAGAAGCTGGGCAGCCATGGGTTGGATCCCTATAGGACCCTAACCAATTAACACAATATGAATCTAGAGGCATTTTTAAAATTGAATTTTTAAAAGGTCCATTTTGAAATGGGTGTCCAGATTACTGTGGATAGAGCATGCCCAGGGAATATCCTCGTTAAGAGGAATCCCAACTAGGGCTGTACATCGAGCCGAGTCGAGTCGAGTCGAGGTGGGCCAAGCTTGGCTTGACTCGTCTGTGCTTTCCTCGAGTTGGAGCTTGAGCTCGGGCTCACCCTCGAGCTTACCATTGGAGCTTGCCTTGTTTGCTAAAACTTTCGAGGCGAGTTAGTGGATCGAGTCGAGGTGAGCTTACCTCGAGTCGAGTCGAGCTTGCTTCCACCTCAATTTATTATATTTTTTACTACAAAATACAAATTAAAAGTCAACAACATTAAGTTCGAGAAGTCACACATATATTAGGGGAGAATAGTATTTCTACAGGTGAGACCCACCATTAAAATGACCTAGTTTTGATCAGTTTTTTCTTTGGCCAAGTCATACATGCATTCAATGCAGACCACTAGTAATATTCTATGAATCATAATTAACAAGTACATGCATAGCACAGTACATGTGAATGGATTACCTTAATTATTGTGTGGACCATCTTCATGATGAGGCCTAGCTGATTCATGGATAAGGTGCACCACCTCCCTCGTAGAATTGCAATCAATAGCTACATATGGTGTTTGGTCTAACCATAGCCCCTGTTTTGTAGATATGTATATCTATGGTGTGGTCTCACCGTAGCACTTGTATTTGTATAGTGTGTAAAACACACAACCACTGTGTGCTCACCATGTTTTGTACTTGAAATTACTCAATCCATCATATATGCTCAACAAGGAATGTTCTTACCTGAACAAAACAGTAGGATTAAGAAAAACTCACAACGTGTGAGGGTTTTATATGTCTTAAGCTTGAACCCCAATGTGTGTTTGGGGGGGGGACCAAAAAATAAGAAGATTAGGATTTTATTTTTTTTTTAACAAATATCTATATGAAACGAGTCGAGCTCGAGCTCGAGCCGAGTTGAACTTGAATCGAGTTGAGTTTCGAGTCGAGACGAGTCGAGTGACCCAATGGTCGAACTTGACTCGATTTCTGACTCGAGCTCCTAAATGAAGCTTGGCTTGACTTGTGCTACTGAGTCGAGTCGAGTCAAGCCGAGGCAAGCTTTTTCGAGTCGAGTCGATCGAGTTTCTCGAGCTGACTCGGCTCATGACCAGCCCTAATCCCAACGAGGAAAAAGCACACAGAACTGGTAGATGGGATCTTCCAATCTGGGTGTCTCCAAGGCATTCTCCGTTGGTGATGGTGCTTAACCGAGATGCATCACCCAACTAGGCCTGCCACTTGGTTTCATGTCAACCCGAACCCAATTGACCCAACCCAAGTTTGGTTGGGTTCTCAGGTCCTTTGTGTCGGGCTAAGATTGGAAAATGCCTACTGGATTAATTAAATTTGGGCTGGGTCCAGGTTAAGCAAATTCGGGTTGGGTCAGGTTGAGTTGGGAAATTGGGAAAAAACCCCATCGTATTTGTCGGGTTGAGGTCTGGTTGGGTAAAGCTGGTAGGACTTCAGGTTGGGTTCAGGTTGGAAGCCTCAGGTTGGAATTCGGGTTAGGCCAAGTTACAGGTTGGGTCATCTTTAAATGCAAAAGTCGATCATGTGTCACCATCTCAACCATGGTAGTGCCAGTTAGATGGTCAGTTCAGATAATATGTGGGTCCCACTCGGCAGCAGATGTTGGATGGGCGAGTTGCGTGCCAAACGACTTCTTGGTTTAAGAATGCTCACCCTCTAGAAAGTAGTCATGAAAAAAAATATATATATATATTCAAAGGCGTCATCCAAACAGTCCCTCATTATTTCGAACTACTTCGGCAACAGATTCAACGTCATCTGTCTGTAAATACATGTTCGTATGAATGCATAGATATTGTAATAGTGGAGTCCATGTAACTCACGTCAAACCGTCCAAATAGTGGGACCATCATGGATGGGTCGTCTTCAATCATTTCGTGGGGTACTAATTAAAATGGCACTAATGCTGTTGCCATTGTGCAGTTTTAGAATTCTTGTGAATATTCTTTTTTAGCTTCTTTTGTTTTAATGAGTTTTCCATTTTATTTTATTTTTAGTTGTTTATTTATTTAAAATATTATTTGTTTGCATGTCTATAGAAGGAAGAGGTAACCATAACTTGATAATATGAGCTTCGCTAAGCCCACATGCCTATGCAAGTTAGCTAACGCACATGGTCCCACACATATACTAACATAGCAGACAGGTGAAATATCAAGCTACACCCAGATCCATAGCTCACGTGGGAGACTGAGTGAAGATAACTTATTTCAACACTTGAGGTCTTGGTATCGATTTCCAAGAGGAGTGGCTAACATTGCAGTGTGACTGACAGGGGGTGGGTGTACTAACAATGGGGTGTGTGTACTAACTCAAAAAAAACAAAAAAACAAAAGGTGAAATATAAAGCTATCCATCAGGGCGACCTCATCACGTGTAGATGTTACCGGACAAGGATAGAGGTGGCCCATTCATAGGTGTGCCATTATATTAAAATTAAATTGCCGGTATAGAAAACGTCCGCTGATTCGTTTTCCCAGTTGGATATTTGTGCAAGTAATTCTATCCAACTAGTGTTTTGACGTATTTCTTGAGTTTCAAGGTGAGCTACCATGCATGGGTTTTACCACCTTGCAAAACTTGGTATGCCCTGCTTCATCTAAATTTTGTAGTTCTGCTTATACATTCATATTGACCTAATGCTTCCAGTCCTATAACCACCATCTTTGGCTTAATGTCCTATACAAGTTTTAAAAAATGGATACACAAATATTAACCATTATCCATCAAGATTGATTTATAACAAATCAACAACTAATACTAAATTTCAATATATTAAAAAACCTCAGTTAAACATTAAAAAAAATATTAAATGCATTCCTGGGTTAGAAAATCCTTAATGAATAGTCCAAACCACATGATTATTCTATAAATGTCCTAGGTAAACAAGTGAATCTTATGTTGAATTGTGTGAGCCTCAATTGAAACCTAACGCATGCATTGAGAATCACTTGCATATTGGCCACTAATTAAACCTTATAATTAAAGTAGCCAAAACACATGTCACTAGGACCTTAAATTCCTCACACATCCTTAGGTCTAAAAATTATATTTGTCAATGGCAATACATTTATATGTTAGTCTAGTTCAAACGTAATGAGTTTTCTCGTCTAGAGACTATAATCGATCTACTAATGTAAGTGTCCAACAAGGCTATCACACTAGGAGCTTATTCTCATGACACACTTACATTCCTATGTGTGGTAGGGTTCCAATATATCGAGTCATCATCATGTTTGATCTTGAAAAACTTTCACCCTAACTTGTCATTGAGCCCTCACACATGATGGCCTCAAGTTTGTTCTAGAACTCATTAAATGGTCATGGTATAACAGGATATTAAGATTCATAACCCACAACTCTCTCTTAGTATGTGGCCCTTGTGTCAAATTTTAAAGTTTGCTAACACAACTAGAGTAACCCCTCTCATTATGATGAAAATGAGGTTTGTAATGTAAGCATTAGTTTTTCAAGGTAAAACACTAATAACTCATTTACTTCTTTCCTTTACAATGTTATTCATCCCATCCGCTCCTTCATTTGCTTGCATACAAACAATAGTCTTAAGTTAAAAATCCTAACAATCTAAATCCTATAAAGTAGAGACTACACATTTGTACATGCAAGGAATAGTGCCTATACCTTTTTACTTCATAACTAAAGCCCTTACACTAGATGTAGACCATGTGAAGTTATTTAAATCCAAATTGTTTATCTTAACCCTTAAGTATCATGCTTTTATGGTGTCTAGCCTGCTATTGATACCAAAGAATTTGGTTATGGTGACTCTTTAAGCCTTTTCATCTTCTTAATGCATCCCTTTTGGTGCATTCTGGCCGTCTGTTTCCTAGGTTGATACATACACTATTAGTGGGGTCCACCATAATTTGTGTAGTACATCCCATTTGTCTTGTATGTATGCTTTCTAATGCTCTCCCAAGGCTAAGAAAAGAGGCCAATTCATTTGTCAAGTGAGAGACATGACAAGGAACAATTGAAGTCAGACCTCACCATTAAAAACTTCCCAAACTGCGTAGGGTGATTATGATGGGCGCAGGGGCATCTACCCATCATATGCATCCATCTACTCTCCCACGGCTATAGAAATCAAGCCCCTTTTATGTAATTTGAAGATTTTTAGCAGTATTTGTAATTTTAAGCTCTATGGTGAAAAAAAAAAAATCTAATTTCTGCATTGTAAACATTTTACAAGTTAGCAAATTCAAAAAAACCATTTACTTGTAAAACACTTTACAACTTAAAATCAAATAAGATAAAGTGTAAATAGATCGCATGTGAAATTCTTTTTAGGTGTAAATTGTTTAAACTTAGAATTTGATGGGCATTCAAATGTCCCCTTAATTTTAAAAGGGTGTTGATGTGATTTTTCTTAAATAGCAGGTGTTGACCCACGTCTTCCCCCCACTCTAAGAACTCAATTGCCTACCTTTCTCCCAAAAATCAGGCTGACTGGTCTATCAAGTGGGCCACAGCATAAGGAACAAGATGGGAGGGAGTTGCCATCCTTAATTTTCGTAGGGGCCCACTGTGTTGTATCTGGAATTCATGCCATTCAGATCCTTCATTTGGCCTGCAACTAAGGTGGGCATTTTGCAATTCAGATGGGCCCTAGTACAAATCAAGGGCCATCTTCCTTTCCATCTTGTTCCCTGTGCTGTGGCCCACCTGAGTGTTGGAATGGGCTGATTTTCGAACTTAAGGTAACATGAGTTACTCATTTGATTGATAGGTTGGATGTCCTAGATACTCCAGGCCAAACATCTGCCCCATACTGCCTCGTTGGTACCCTGGAGTGCACCTCCTTATTAAAGAGAAATATATTGTAGAAACCCACAGGCTGAGTTTACTTGATCCATTTTTATCTTTTTTGGTTGAGTTGAATGTGAGTACCACCAATTTAGAGTCAGCCGTTGCTTTTTATTGATTACATGCAGGTTGATTGCCCACTGCAATAAATTGGAAGTAAAGCTTAGATGAGATTCGGATTAGATATTATCTCCTTGTCTGTGCCATGGAGCTTGGTATAAGCACAACATGGCGGAATTTGATTGAATGGCACCATGCTATTAGAAATGGGGCGCACACAAAGTAGGTTTAAAAGTCTTTTAGTTGAGTATGTACGCGAGTGGACCCCATCTGTGACAACAGTCTGTCGTCCAATCAAATCTCACAATTTCCAATCCCAATCCACTTAAATGATGATGGAATTGGTGGTCTAAAATATTATATATGAATTTATAACTCAACCTGGTTTAACAACCATTCAATTGTGGGGACCGGCAAATGACCGGTTCAGTCAGACCTTTAGTTGTCCGTTAATTTTAATTTTGCAGCCCAGCTGATGAACATAAAGGCCTGGTTTTTGTCCCAGCTGATCTTCATGGTGGAGCCTACCATTTTCATGTCATGCTAAGGAAAGGCTTAATCTTCTTATGGGACCACACACCTCAATGAAACCAAGGGTCCTGTACGTCAATCAAGATGTAAAAATTAAGAAAATCAGACCATCCAAACGACCCAGCTGTGGATGGATCAGGACTTGAAAAAATTGCACCCAGATGATAATATTAACCATATAATTATTTTTCCCCTTTGGAATTTCGACCACTCACTATTTCACTCTCAACCATCCATGTGATAGACTTTAGTTGAATGGTTATGATTGTGTGATTTTGGATACATGCTCCATCCACACTGCGGTCCAAAATCTAGATGATCTTTGTAGTTATACATCAATGTCACATGTGACGAGGTTGAGTCTCTACCACTGACAGAAAAATATCTTATTTGCATTTTGTGGGACCCACGACTCATGCAAGAGGGTGTGACTTTTACTAAGGGAGGACCATTCTGGGATAATGACTTCATACACAAGTGCTCTAACTTGCAACATAAAAGAGGTTAGCGACTCAATTCTGGCACACGTGACACTGACATACACCTACCCAAACCATCTAAACTGTGGATAGAGCATATATAGCTAGAATATTCTAACCAATCAATCTCAACCATCCATTTACAGCTACAAATGGATGATTAAAAGGCAATTAGCGAGTGGTTCAAATTTGAAAGGAAAAAACAGAAGGTTGATATTGTCTTCTCTGGAAGTTTTTGGGTGGATTTCGTGCACATTAAGTTATTTCCCTAACTACATAGAAAGTGACCACAGAGTACCTAGACAGGTGTTCTAGATCCAGGCCATTCATCAGGAGTGGTACGGTGCGATCCAGAACCAAAAGACAGGTCTGTTCATCAGTAGCTCACGTGCATGGGAAAAATGGGCGGTTAGAAAAAAACGACCAAATCACATTCAACATGCACATGTAGACTGATGCAATGACCAGACTATCTCCATGGGCCCCATCAAATGAATGGCCTAGATCATCAGGACCTGATATTGAATCCTCAAGTTTTCGGCCCACTTGACTCTTGGATTGAGCTCATTTTTTTATGACCTCCTAAAATGAGCTCACAAAATGGATGAATGGTGTGGATTTCTCAGAAACATCACGGTGGTGTGAAAGGCTTTAGCAGGAAATCCGTATCCCTTATAAAAGGAGCTAATTAGGCGTTACCCCGGAACAGCTTAGTGGGTGTTACCCCTACCGTTATTTTGTATATCCACGCTGTCCATCCGTCTCTCCAGATTAGTCTTCCAAAAATTATATAAATCCAAATCTCAAGTGGATCATACCACTGGAAACCGTGCTGATTGAGTGCCCACCATTAAAAATTCCTAAGAGCCCATCGTAAGGTTTTGTAATGTTTATTTGAGAAAAATTTTGCTACACCCATGAGTTAGCTACGCTAGCTACACTGGGTGTAGCAATGACCCACCATGATGTTATTTGTTGTATCCACACCATCCATCCATTTGAAGAGATCATTTTATGATATGACACTAAAAATCAGGAAGATTCAAATCTTAAGTGGACCTAAAACAGAAAATAATGGGAATTGAACGTCAACCATTAAAAACTTCTTGGGGGCCACCTGAGCTTCTGATCTGCCTTATTTTTCGTATCATGTTCCAAAATGATCTCTTCAACTGGATGGACGGAGTGGATACAACACATACATCATGGTGGGGTCATTACTACACCCAGTGTAGCTAGCGTAGCTAACTCAAGGGTGTAGCAAAATTTTTCTCTGTTTATTTGCAATCCAAGCTCTGTATTTGCAATCCAAGCCTTTCTAAAGGCATGCAGTAGCTAGTTTACTCCTTGGGCTGCATGAATGCGTGTACTCAAAATAGCGTTCTTTCAACCTTGGTTGGATGACAACATCCTACCAACAATGACAAATATTGTTCTCAGAAAATTCTCCCCAGATATTCAAAATTTGAGGTTTTCATGGGATATTATAGAAAAACTCTACTTGAAAATGAAATATTTGAAAACACACACACACACACACACACACACACATATATATATATATATGGGAAATGGTACTATGAGGTGGACCTCATGGGAAGTTCCCATGAGGTCGAGCTGTGTGGGCCCCACCATGATGTTGATCGGACATCTACTCCATCGGTCAGATGCACCATTACGTGATGGGTGAAGGTCTTAAAAATCAGGTCAATCCATGACTTAGGTGGGCCACACCACATATAACAGTTGACAGAGGTGATCCACCCATTAAAACCTTCATGATAGTTTATTGGGCCCACCAACATTTTTTTCACAAATCTAGACCATCCATTGTGTGTGGTCCACTTATACGAGGGGTCATATCAACTTTCAGCTGCATCCAAAACTCAGGTGGGCCCCACCAGGCGCTTTTAGATGTTTTAGGCATGTCTTTACATGGTTTTAGATGTTATGGCCCACCTGAATTCCATGTACGGCTGATTTTTGGGATATCCCATGAACTAAAGGGTACCCATCAAGTGCACGGTGTTGATGTCCGATCAACATCATGGTGGGGCCCACACAGCTCGACCTCATGGGAACTTCCCATGAGGTCGGTGGGGCCCACATAGCTCGACCTCATGGGAAGTTTCTATGAGGTTGACCTCATATTACCATTTCACCTTCTTAGGTAAGCACCCACTGCACACCTTTGCACATGCATACAATCCCACATTTGTACAGGTGTAATGAAAATATGGTGGTATTTTGACAGTACAATCACACATTAGGGATCAAATTCTTCCTACAAGAAAAATATTATATTAACTGACACTTGTGTTTTGTGGCCCATGAAATTGTAACAATTAATCAATTTCATAACTAATTAATGTTAGTCAACTGTATACATACGCAACTTGATTGTCATTATAAAGGGCACAAATGGATAATGGCATGGATAAGACACATGCATCAAAGTAGGGCCCACAATTGTTGTGGATTTCAAAATCCACCTAGCTAAAATCTCCACCATATATCCCGCAGATGTTGGATGATCTAATACTAGAATTAATCCAATCCTTCTCATCATTACCAAATGTTAGATGGAATTTACATTGGATCAAATGCAATTCCCCATTACATAATTCCACATTCCAAATAGGCCCTACAAGTTTTTGCTATTTTTTAGAATATCACAATAAAAATGCAATATTTAAAGCTTAAAATGTTTTGAAAATCTCATGATAATATTATCGTTTAATGCATGTTTCGCAAATTATAATTGCTGTATTTTCAAAATCTCATTGATATGTCACACTACTTACCAAGGCAAGAACTAAAATTCTCTATGAGGCTATAATAATGCATGTGCAACATCCACACTTGCCAGGTGCACCAGATCATGCTTGAACATGAGCTGTTGCTAATTATAGTTCTAAAACTTGGTGACTTGATTCAAAACTTGGCCGAGTTAACTCGACTCAATGGAAATTTGACCCAGGGCAAGCTTGATTCGGTCCACACCAGTGTGTTGAAAGCACAATCTTGGTATCCGTATTCCAGTAGCAGGAGTAATGCTTCTTTTCTGAGTAAATTTATATATCCAAATAATTTTAAATGTTTATTCACACTAATAATCTTTAATTATATATCATAATAATATCTGAGTTGAGTCAATTTAAGACTCGTTGAGTCTTCGAGTCGACCCAAACTGCTGGACATCAAGTTGAGTTTTCGGATTTTTGAACTATAGTGCTACTGGACAGGGTGGATGTTACACACACATAACTGTGAGCCCCTGAAACAGATGATTCTGTCCCCTGAAACAACAACAACAATACACAAAGAGGAATAACAACAACATAGCGTGAACAACCAATGTATATGATGTTCCTGATCTACATCCACCGATCCGTTCCATGCATGTGCTTGTCAATCCACACCGTTCAACAGAGTCACCTTCCAAACCCAACTTGTAATCTGCCAACTAAAATACTAATGCGAGCTTAAACAAAAGAAACATGGAAGTAAGAACATTGCTATAATTGCAATAAAAAGCTTGGTCCTTGATAGTTGATATATACCACTGCAAATAGTAATTAGAACCAATCACCAACAGTCGCCTGCACTGCTATTTCCAATACGAGCCTCTTTTAGCCACAAAAGATGCATTAAGGGGGAGATTAAAAAATAATAATATTAATTATAATCCTTTTCATACATCATGTGGCTACAAAAACCTTGTACCACAAATAGCGGTGCAGGCGCCTGGAGGTGATCAATTCTCAAAACATTATAACTTTTCGGTGATTCACCGAACATCGAAATCCCTAATGACAAACCGGCATAAGAGATTGATACTCCGCGTGGTGGAATGATACGATCACTTCAGTCCCTTGATCGAAGGAATTCTCTACTGTGGTAGAGTCGGCCACGACGATGTGACTCCAGGATACATGGGTAATTTAGGTTGGGTTTAAAAGGGTATAGTATGGGCTGTTAATATGATGATTAAGAATGAGGGGGCAGATTAGGAGGTGGGTGTTCATTTGATTAAAGAAGAATTTTCCTGCTAAGTATCATTGGAAGTGGACAATTAATAACTTGATATGAACACATTAATCTTACTTTTTTCTAATTAACAGAACAGTGGTTATTCCTTTCTCTCTGTCTCCAATCAAATGCATGGATTTGTATGAGTAATCCCATGTGTGGAATCCTACAGCCAAGCTGTTTAATCCCATTTAATGGCTTCTTATATTAATAATGCGGAATGCTTTTTGCATTTTCACAGGTAGGCCTGCCAAACACTACCACCTTACACATGCAACATGGCACACGCATGTGAGGTTTTGGAGTGTTCATTAATAAAGGGGGGGTTATTTTATACTCCAGCTGCGAATGGTGGTTGATACACAGGCACTCAGAAATTGTACACGAGGATGGCTTCTTGTATTCCACTTGTGCATGCAGTTTCTAAGTAATTTATAAGCACCTGTGCATCATCCATCACACTCTGCCAGTGCATCAATTTCTGGACCAGGTGATCTTGGTGGCCCACCCTTTGCAGACTCAGATATCATGCAGCATGCTGGCGGGGAAGATAGGCTAGCTCCAGCTTAGCATGCCATTGGATAGTATGTGATCGTGCTCACTTTTCTCCACATCACCCAGTGTTAATCGGGTCAAATTGATGGACCTGACCCAACTAGACCCGAATTTAAGTGGGTCCCAAAAGGCGAAACGTGGACCCAATCTGATTTCTTGATGGGTCCGAAAAGGAGACAAATTGGGTCGGGCCTATCAGGCACTCCTGTTTGTAGTATCCATTGTTAGGGGTAGAAGGGCCCTGCAGCGGAAGCAAAGCGGAAGATAAACAGAAAAATTCAATCAAACAAGCCACACAATGCAATCATAATGCATGCAATCACCCACACATAGACAATCGAATTTTTACGTGGAAAAACCCCTAACGGGTAAAAAAACCACGGCACAAAGTGACAAAAATCCACTATAAACACAGAAAGTTACAAGAGATGGAACCCAAGACCCCAAAACCCAAGCCCACAAGAGAAATCTCAAGCTTACTCAAGAAGAAAACACTCTTCTCTAAGCTCTTTCTCTCACCTAGAAGCTCTCCTAATCTCCTTTGCAACCTTAGAAACCTCTAATCCCGTAAATACACTTTAAATAGGAAGAAAACCGGATTTAGAAACCTCTTACGCGCAAACCGCGCAAGAAACAGAGTTGCAGTAGGAGACTGCCGACCTGTCGGACACCCCTACCAACCGGTCGGCCGACCGGTCGGATAGGCTAAAAAATTGGACAGCAGCATTGCTGCCTGTCTACACTTGTGTGGCCGTCCAGTGGCCTCTGCGCAAAAGTGATTGAGGTGTCCGTTTCCAACAAACTCCACCACGACTTAAATCACCATACACCTCCTGGCCTACGCACAGTCTCCACCTCTACTTCGTCATCATTATAGTCCCGTCACTTCTCATGCCCCATCGACCTCATCCTTGCATCTTCACACGCCTTATTGCTCTTCCCATGCGGCCTTTTTTCTCTTGCCACACTTGAACAACCGTGGATCCCACTGCCGATCCCACAGCTCCACCATGAATTGTGCTCCCGATCACCTTGTAAAGATTATTGCACCTCCGTGCCTTGATCATCACGCGTGCTCCCTTCACCACTTTACAATATCGATCGCAGTCGATGAACCTCCACCCTTTCGCCTCGAGTGCACCAAGGGATATCACATTTCTCTTCATCTCAGGGACATGCTTCACACTTTCAAGGATTCGTTCGACTCCATCGAACATCCTAATGCGCACCGAACCGATCCTTACCATATTACGAGCGTAACCATCGCCCACAAACACCGATCCACCATCATGCTCCTTGTATGACATGAATGAACTTCGGTCAGGACATATATGACATGATACCCCTGAATCCAAGAGCCACTCTCCACCAAGAGGCTCTATGCCAGATACAGTCAATACATCACAACCGTCACCACCATCCTCTATAGTATTGGTTCCTTCCCTAGAAGAACCATCCTCTATAGTATTTCCAGATCTCTCTTGCCTTTTCTCAGGATTCGAACAATCCATTTTTCACATGTCCTTCTTCCCCACAATTCCAGCATCTCACCTTGTGCCTTCACTTGCCTTTTGATTTAGATCTCGATGAAGGAGATCCTCCACCCCGCTCAGAATTCCTCCCACTCATAACCAGTGCCTCATCAGTAGAGGTACCCACGCCGCTGCTTTTCCTTCTCATCGCCTTCGCCTGAAGGGCTGAGATAATGGTTTCTACTCCAATACTCTTCCTACCTGCACACAAAGAGTCTTTGAGTGACTCATATGAATCTGAAAGAGAATTCAACAGGATAAACGCTTGATCCTCATCCTTCATCGGCTCATCTACATCCATCAACTTGCAAATAAGCCTATTGAAATTGCTGATGTGGTTCTCGACATCGGCCCCCTCCGTCATCCTCAGATTGTACAACTGAAGCTTCAAGTATATGCGATTTTCAATAGATTTTTTCGCATAGATATTCTCCAACTTCGCCCATGTTTTAGCCGCAGTTTTCTCTTTCATGACGTTATACAGGACCTCATCTGCTAGACACAACTGGATTGAGACATTGGCCTTTTCATCGATCTTCTTCCACTCTTATTCTTTCATAGCTTCTGGTCGCTCTCCAAGGAGCGCAACTTGCAATCCTTGCTGAACTAGAAGGCCTTTCATCTTCACCTTCCAAAGCTCAAAGTTATTTTTCCCCGAATACTTCTCTATGTCGAAACCTCATGCCGATGCCATGCTCTTGTCTCATATTCGAATTTCTGCTACACCCCAACAATCTCTCTGATACCAGTTGTTAGGGGTAGAAGGGCCCGCAGCGGAAGCGAAGCCGAAGACAGACAGAAAAATTCAATCAAACAAGCCACATAATGCAATCACAATGCATGCAATCACCCACACATAGACAATCGGATTTTTACATGGAAAAATCCCTAACAGGTAAAAAACCACGGCACAAAGCGACACAAATCCACTATAAATACAGAAGTTACAAGAGATGGAACCCAAGACTCCAAAACCCAAGCCTACAAGAGAAATCCCAAGCTTACCCAAGAAGAAAACCCTATTCTCCAAGCTCTTTCTCTCACCTAGAAACTCTTTCAATCCCCTTTGCAACCTTAGAAACCTCTAATCCTGTAAATACACCTTAAATAGGAAGAAAACCGGATTTAGAAACCTCTTGCGCGCAAACCGCGCAAGAAACAGAGTTGCAGTAGGAGACTGCCTACCGGTCGTCCGACCGGTCGGACACCCCTACCGACCGGTCGGATAGGCTAAAAAATTGGACAGCAGCATTGTTGCCTGTCTACACTGTGTGGCCGGCCGGTCGGACACTCCCACCGACCGGCCGGTGGCCTCTGCGCAAAAGTGATTGAGGCGTCCGTTTCCAACACCCATTACAGCTGAACCTGCTGGACCCGCAACCAACAAACTACAACACGACCCGACTCACCTACTAAATGGGTCTGGAATTTAAACCACGGGCCCAACTAAGTATGAACTATTAGGCCCAAGTCCGGGTTAATTAGACCCGTTTATTAACAGGCCCTAATTTCATACCCATAAGTAGTATTTAAGAGGTCAATGGACAATCGCTCATCTGGTCCAAAGTACACGTGTGGCCAGGTGATGAGTGAAGTGCCTAGCCGGGTGTTCTTCATGGTGGGACCAACCTGCTGAATGGGTTGGATGCTGTACACACGTGAAATGTACTAAAGCATGTGCAGGGGTGGAGCCAAGATTTTCTTCAGGCACAAGCATAAAACAAGGGTCAAAAGTTTAATGCATTTGTGGGGCCCATTGTGATATCTGTCATATATCCATGCCGTCCATCTGTTTTAACAGAACATTTTAGAGGATGAGCTCAAAGATGAGGTATATCCGAAGCTCCAGTGGCCCACACCATAAGAAATCGTGGTCATAAATGATTTTTTATGGTATATATTCAAACCATTATTTCATGAGGTATGGTCCACTTGAGCTCTGAATTTGCCTCAATTTTGGGTTCATACCCTAAAATCACCTTTTACTTGTAAAATGGATGGACGGTGTGGATAAGCCACATGTATCACAGTGGGCTGACAAAAATATGTACTGGGCTGACAAAAATATGTACCTTCCTTGATTTTAGTGTAAAAAGACGAAATTGTGATCGTCGAAGAGTACATAAATTACCCGGCAAATATTAATTACCCATTTGCTAGTATTTACACCATGTAAATGAAAATCCAACAGCCCCAAGGGAAAGGGTGCAGGAGTACAAAGATGAATCTTATTCTGAGCAATTTCTTCCTTAAAATTTTAAGGTTTTCCTCGTGACATTATCAGTAAAATCTCGTTGAAATAAAAAAATATTTATTGTAAATTAACAGATAAATTTAAAAAATTAAATATTACTTATATAACAAATTTCATGTGTCCATATGCTAGCTTAGCTGGAAGACACCTTGGTGCATCGCATTACTAACAAAAAAAAGAAAAAAAAATTCATAAGGTTTTTACTATATTTTCCTTTAATGTAGCAATATTATTAGGATATCTTATAATGGCCAATATTTCAAAAATCTCACAATAATATGATAATAATATCATTTTGTATATTTTTCATCATATTTTCAAAATCTCATCAATGTTTATTATACTTGATGAGAGAAAAAAAAAAGGGATTCAACGATAGGTGACCCATGCCCACTTTTTCGGTTGTTATGACCCAATCAAAGCCTTAGATCTACCTTGTTTTGGGTCCAAATCCTAACATAATCCTGTACAATAGATGTATGGCGTGAATGTTGCATGTCCCATTGAGTGAACCCGGCAGGTTTTATGTCACACTCCCCGTCACCGCAGGCAGCTTACACGCAAAGGCATAAAAGGAGCGAGAGGACAAAAATGCCCTGAAGTTGAAGGACTACGCAATACTAATATATATATATATATATATATATATATATATATATATATATATATATATATAATTTTCCTTCCACTGATTTTCAGAATTAGTTAGAAACGGGCTATAACGAGTCCAGGTGTCCCATCAACTGGACGTGGACGGTTTAAATTCAGAGGCACATAGAGGGGGACCATACAAAAAGTGCACCTGCGAGACAACACATCGTTAATGGGATGACATTTTTTTTAGGATGTCCGATTGCGCGGTGAACCCAAACACCACTTGGCTACGCGGTGCTAGAACTAGGGGCCCACCATGATATTTGTGTTTTATCTGTACCGTCCAACCTTTTATCCAACTCGTTTTAGAGCATGAACTCAAAAATGAAGTATATCCAAAGCTCAAGTATACCACACCAAAGGAAACAGTGGGAATTGAACGCATCCAGTTGAAAACTTCTTGGGTCACTGAATTTTTGGATAAGTTGATATTTATTCGCTGACGTTGAAAACCTTCCGAAGGCCCACCATGATGTTTATTTGCCATCCAACATATTCATAAGGTTACATAGGCAGAGACAAAGGAAAAACACAAATATTACCTTGATCAAAACTTCTGTCACCCATGAAGTTTTTAATTGTGAGAGTTGAATATCCATTTTACGGTCCACTTGGGCTTTGAATCTGCCTATTTTTGGGCTCATATCCTAAAATAATCCGGAAAAATAGATAGATGGTATGGATAAAACCCATCCATCACAGTGGGCCTCACAGAGCCCCTGCCTGGACCCGGTCCGTCCAGGCAGGGGCAGGACGCAATCCACATCCCATTTGCGGTTCTCAAGAGTCCTCCAAGCTCATTCAGCCAGTGCGATTTTTTTGTATATTTCCCACCCAGGATAGATCCCATTAGATCAATGGTCCAGATCTACTATGCTTGCACAGAGTGTATGGATATTGAGTGTTTGATATTAGTTAGGTGATAATGACAACACCTAATATCTCTCAAGCCTTTTTCTGCAAGGAGTTACACGTCATTATATAATCCAAACCATTCACCCATCTCACAATGATAGAGAGCTGATCACTTAAAGGCAGCTGCCCACAACTTGTGCCACATTGCTATCTTTCCCTCCAACACGCCACCGGTTCAAGAAATCGGATTGCGTACTGAGTAAACTCTGTTGGACCCACCGTGAATGTATATATATGGTTCATCCACTCCGTCCATCTGTTTTTCAGCTCATTTTAGGGGTTGAGCCCAAAATTGAAGCACCTACAAAGCTTAAGTAGACCGTGCCACGGCCACAGGAAACAGTGAGAATAATGATTTCCACCGTTGAAATCTTCCTAGGGCTCACAGTGATGTTTATTTGTCATCCAACCTGTTTATAAGATCACACAGACTAGGGTGATGGTAAAAAACAAATATCAGCTTGACCAAAAACTTCTTTGGCCCCCAAGAATTTTTCAATGGTAGATGCTCAATTCACGCTATTTCTTATGGTGTGGTCCACTTTGGGCTCAAGCCCTAAAATTATCTTGTAAAATGGATGGACGGAGTGGATAAAATACATAAATCACAGTGGGCCCACAGAGTTTACTAAGTAGGCAATCCGCTTCAAGAAATCAGTACCATAAAATCAATTGGCCCAACCATTAAAACAATAGGCCCCGCCATGAAGATAATCTTTCTAAGAAGTCAGATTGACTGATCCTGGTGGGTAGGTCCTGTGTTGAGTCAAACCATCTATAGTATATATAGCCCACCTGATGATCGTTTTCATCTGGTGGGGCCTTCCTTTTAAAGGTTTACACAAGTAGCATGCTGGTACGAAAGATGGTATGGTACAGCTAGTAAGCGGTTGGCTCTCAGATTGAAAACACCTTTGTGATGTGTTGCATCTGTCCTTTTCGGCCTCAAAATTAAGATACTGATTGCCTGTGCCACGTCAGTATAGGAATAACCTGGTGGGATTTAATTGGATGACAGACGTTGTATGAGTCTTGTGTAGATTTTATATTTAACAGCAGCTTAACTTCCAAACAAAACCGACCACATCTCAAGCAGCAGCTTGCCCAAGAAATTAAAGGTAGCAATAGGCCAGATAGACCACCTGGCTCAAAGTGACCCAACGATCCTTGCCAGGCTTTAAGCCAGGCATAGACCTACTGGTGAGCCCCATGGGCAATGCTTCGTCGTGCGGTCAAGCTTAGCTTAAGTCACTTTACTTTGACCTGACCGGGCCACAAGTCTTTTTTTTTTTTTTTGTTAGTAATGCGACACACCCACCCTGTTAGCTGTGCAACGCACCCACATTATTAGTCACACGATGCACCCATCAGTGTCATCAGATAAATGATGTATTTCATGGTAATTGTAGTGTATTTTATCTTTTTCTGCATTTATTATTTACCAAAGGTATTTGGACGTTGTACAAATGTGACAACAACAAGTTTTTATATGAAAAATGAGAGGCTTCTCCATGGGTCCGACCATGATGTACATGTTTTATACATGCCGTCCATTCATTTGGCCATATCATTTTATGGTATGTGTCAAAAAATGACACGGATCCAATGCTGAAGTAGACCACATCATAGGAAGAGCATTTAAATTGTTACCTTCAATTTCCACTGTTTCAATTTCCACTGTTTTTGTAGTGTGGTCCACTCGAGTTTTGATTCTGCCTCATTTTAGGTAAAAGACATATTGCACGGTGGGCCATGAAGTTTTTGCTTTGAATTCCGTGACTACTCCTCACTTTGATACACAACAGTGTATGCATTTATTGTTGATGTGAGAGAAAATACATGAGACCTGCTGTTGAAACGCAAAGGCGTCTTCCACTTGATCCATGATTGATTAGGAAATTTCAAGCTGTAAATATAAGGTTGTAGATAGGCCTAGCCTAAAATTAGCTTTGGCTCCGATTTTGATATGTTTGGGCTTGGTTTGCTGTTGTAGATTCCTAGCCAACCGATGAGATGAAGTGAACTTGTCCTTTTAGATGAGGCGTGTCATTGTTTTTTTGCTGGTGAGCCAGTTGGATTCGAAAAGATGATCCTGCACAGCACAGGGGAGACTAAGAGGGTGGCTGGGGACCGACCGTTAACCCTTTGATGCTTAAGTCAAGTAGAGTAGCAAGAGATAGATGGTAGCTTTTGTACGAATGATATTGTGTACCTTGGGATGGAGGCGGGCGCCTCTCCTATAGCAATAAGAGAGTGATCGTGGGCCATCATCACGACCAAAGGTGTGGAAGTCAAACCCACTCAACAACATAACGTGAGAGACGTTGGGCAACAACTATATGTGTGTCCGTCTCCTATGGCCATGTCTCAAGATTCCCACCCACAATTAGGGCGGTGGGAGTTTGGATCGGCTTACCAAGGACTATAGTCGAGGCTGATCTTCTAGTATGCTTGATCTTGCCGATAGAAAATGACCATCGTTATGGCCGACCTATCATCGGCTCGACCTAAGGTCCTTAACTCTCTGCCTGTTTGTGGCCCGCCTTGCAGGCAGCCACAATGACTGAGTACGGGGCCTAGGCTGTAGGCTTATAGCTCTCATTGGCTTTGCTCACGATCAGAGGTCAACTCAGATTTACCCTTAACACGGTCTATTTAAAATTTTGATTTTGCCTGCCCTGAGTTTGGCTCATTGACAGCCCTAGGTAAAAAGGGATACCATAAAATTTTGGGCCGGGCCAGACAGGAAGGGTCGGGTCCAGTTCCCGCTAGGCTCGGGCTTGGGTCTACTGTTTTAGGTGCATTCTGGTCAAATGTCTCGCCCAGCCCACTGCCATCTCTACGCAAAATTCCTCTCCCTCCGGTTATATTGGAGCTGGTCCACTACCTTTGGAGTGACTCCAGGCCATGTACCATACACATGGCACATACGTAGAACGATCTGAATCATACATCCTGCAGGCACAGTCATTGATCGACAACCAATCAAAGTATTCTTTAATTGGGCAACCATAACCATTTAATAAGTTGATCTTTTATCAATGAACGGGATCGCATATCTGACTTTTGTCTTTTACAGAAAAGGTTATGATTTTCCAAACAGTGTGGCTTTTAAAACTGTGGCCCCACCTATGAAATGACGGCTTTGACATAGCCCATGAATGAGACGTGTGCAGTGGCGTCATCGAGGGTCTCGTGCCTCCACAAAGGAAGAAAGGATCCAAATCGTGCAATTGACATCCAACCCCGGTTGTAACTTGTAATTTGGTATCCCATGGGCCCACCTTGATGTGTGTATTCTATATCCTTGCCGTTCATCCGTTTTTCCAGATCATTTGAGGGAATGATCCCAAAACTGAAGTATATCCAAATCTCAGGTGGACCATACTATTAGGAAACAATGGTGATTGAAAGCCCTACCACTAAAAACTTCACCGGGCCCATTGTAATGTTTCCTTAATGTTTATTTTCCATCCAACCTGTTGGTAAGGTCCACAAACATGGATGAAGGGGAAAATATCAGCTTAATCTATAACTTTTGTGACCCCAAGAAGGTTTTTAATGGTCAATTATCACTGTTTCCTATGATACGCTCCACCTAAGATGAGGTTTGGATATACGATCATTTTTGGGCTTGTGCCATAAAATGACCTAGCAAGATGGATGGATGGTGTGGATATAGAATACATACATCAAGATGGGCCCTGCTGTAAGGGCTGCACCTAATTGCTCCCGCAAGTAAAGTGGAGTCATTTGATGCTCTGGAGTATACGAGGCTTGATACGCATGCACTGAGAAACTTTAGACATGCTCTATATTAACTCAAATTATACCGATTAGTTGAACCCTCCAGACATCTTCTTAATGAGACTTGCCTTTCATGGGATTAGTTGATGGCCTTCATTTTCAAAATGTCCGCCAATTCAATGGTCCCATCATGAAATAAATTTTTTTCTTTTCTCATTTAAACTTGGGCCATAGTTAGGACAGTTCAGTTTAAATTACTTTGGCATCCTGTGTGCAATTTTTAAGTGCCTGAGTATCATTCATCACATTCTACCAGAGTATCAAAGTTCTTTATTTTTTATTATTATTGTTATTATCCTGACCTCTAATATCTGCACACTTGTTCATCGTTGGATATTTTCATTATTGACCGTCCAACAAATGTCCACAAATCCTATGGTAAGATGATCAAATACAAGAAGGTATGAAGACCAATCGTGGTTTAAAACTAGGAAAAACTCAACTTGTCCGAGCCGACTCGACTCGACCTTCAACGGGCTGACTCAGATGAAAAACTTGATCCTATTCTGTCATTCAGCAAAACTCGGTCAACTCGTTGATTCTTGTAAAAACTTGGTCAACTTGAGTTCACTGGGATGACTCGACTTGTCAGAGTCGAATTGACTCAACCTGCAATGGGCTGACTCGAAAGAAAAACTCAATCCTATAGTGTCCTTCAGCAAAACTCGGTTGACTCATCGAGTCAAGTTGACTGGGATGACTCGACCAAGTCCCTGTTAGGTCCCCCTTCTCCTCTTTCTTCCTCCTACCCATAGTTATCTCTGATGAAACATCTCCAGCAAATACCCCTCATTCGATGGATTCAATCTATCTCCATCCAGTTTGATCGACGGTTTGATACGAATTTGTTTTTTTTTTTTTCGCAAATACTTTGATACTGTGCCAGAGCATGATGAATGATATGCAGGCACATAGTATTACTTTTAGAAAAACTGCATGCTTAAGATATAATTAATTCAAAATAAACAGTCCAAGTTATATCTTATTTTAGTTGTGCTATGACAGAAAAAGCACGCTTATTTGATTGTCGGAATATCGGATCAGTGGACATGTATTGGATGGTTAAAAATGAAAACATCCAATGTTTCAATGAATAAGTGTATACAAATCAAAAATATTCAAACAACCTAATTTTGGTGCCCTATTAATTTAGGGCGTGTTTGGATGCAATTACATAAGTAGCTTTTTTTTTACTAATGGCAGTCATTAAGTTACTTATTTAGCATAAGTAAGTTTGGTTACATATTATTTTTAAGCTACGTTTTTACTTAAAAAAAGCACATCAGTATTTCAATAATTTTTATTGCTTTTTAACTTTTCGCAACAATTGAAATAGAGAAAAGAGAGAGATGACGTTACCTTACTCTAGCTCAACCGGCTCTACCGTATCATCACGGGTGAGTATTTATAAGATCCTCGGCCTAAGGGTTTTCACTATATGCTTGGTTGTTCTAGTCTAATAAGTGGGGCCCATATTTGGATAATCTAGATCATTAAATTGCTGTATTGAATTGTAAATAGGCCACGTCTCAAAACTCTAGCCACCATTTCAATGAATTCTTTCATGTGATCGGGGACAAGTAGTTGTATTTTTTCTTAACCATTTATTATTATGTTTGAAATCAAGTGCCCTATCGAGATTTCTTTATATGGAATATTTCATCCTGGGCATTATGCAACATTCCAATGGTTTGGATTACTGAACCATGTGGCCCACTTGTTACAACTGAGGGCACGAGTATAGCATACATTTATGGCCGGTATGTATAAGAAGTTGAGAGCATGAGACTAATTATTTTGTCGACCCATGGACTACCAAATCAGACGCATAGAGGTAGCTAGCTACATTGTAGACCGTGGGCCCCAACTGTGATGCATGTGTTTATCCAAGCTGTCCATCCATTTTTCTCATATCATTTTCAGGCATGAGCTCAAAATTAAAGAACATCCAAATCTCAAGTGGACCACACCGCAGGAAATAGTGGGGATTGAATGCCTACATTGAAAACTTCTTTGGCCACAAAACTTTTGGATCAAGCTGATATTTATTTCTTACCTACATTTAGGTCTAGGTGAACTTGTGAACAGGTTGGATGACAAATAAACATCATTGTGGGTCCGAGGAAGGTTTCAGCAGTGGACATCATCATCCCCACAATTCCTATGGTGTGGACCTTGAAATGAGCTTGCAAAACAAATGGACAACATGGATTAAACGCATATATCATGGTGGGCCCTACCGTCTATACATATGGTATTGGGCTCAACACACAATCCCCCTCCTACCAAACCTGGCTGAAAAAATTACCAACACACTTATCTACTTATTAACTCATAAATATGTTGTTTACCGAACATACTTGCTTAATAAGTTGAAACCAAGATATTTATTTATCACATAAGTAGCTTATCATAAGTAACTTACAATCCAAACGCCGTGTTCCACAATTTATCTGGTTCAATTTGAGTTAATATATGCCACGTGTACAATGTATGAGTAACTGTGTATCAAGCACGCACTTTACAAAAGTATCTAACTTCCCAAGCGATTTTTTTAGGTATTGACCCCCGAAATGAACATCTACCAACTAGTCACGGACTGGCGGACTGGACTCCTGCACTGGACAGTGGACCGCCATTTTGAAAATGACAGTGACTCATCCTTCTGACACGTGGCACTTATGTACAGCTATCTACATCATCCAAATTGTGGGACACAGAGTGGATGGACGATATAAGTAAAATTACACTAACCCAAAATTATATCTGTTCATCATCAAATGAACAGTTCAGAGTAAAACAGTGAGTGGTTAAAATTTAAAAGAATAGAAAAAGAAAAAAAATCAAACGGTCACTGTCGTGTTGTTCGTGTAACATTTGGGTTATGCTCCATCCACGACTGATTACAAATACGGATGGTTTAGATTACTGTACAACAATGTTACTATGCCATGTGGACCATGGAAGAGTCACCACCATTCTATGAAGTGTGCTTAACAGTCACGAAAGGCTTCATCAATGTTCAGCTCTAGGATTTTTTTTATTTTTTATTTTTTATTTTTCTTATTCCATACACCACACGCCACATGGGTACTCGAATCCACGACCTCAAAACCCACACAGGGTCCACCGCTGAGCCATGAGTATCATTCATCACATTACGGCTAAATCACTGAGAAATGTATGCTCGATCAAATAATGCCTCCACAATTAGAAGCTACATGAAGGTGCTTTTTTCATGATAAAATTACAAGAATGCAATCATTTTAATTCTTTTCTTCAAAAAGTAGTGAAACGTATAACTTATGGGGCCCACATGGTACATATATAATATTCAACCTGTTAAGTATACGTGCCACATTATTTTAGTAACAGGAACAAAACATCATGTTACTCAGATCATTAGATGGGCAACACTAGAATTGGGATATGTTATATATATATATATATATATATATATATATATATATATATATATATATATATATATATATTAATGAATTGGCCCACCTTACAATTGGATCCCTATATTTTTTTATTCATCTAATAATAATGTTGGTGTGCATCTATCGAATGAATTGGATGTGAGACACATGCCATGTAAGCTCCACTCATTTCAATCTTTCACTTTGCTGTAAAGAAAAACAAAGCAGACAATAATATAACTCTTAAAAGGAATTGCTTGGAATGCCAGTCATGTAGGCATTGTTTTGCAAAACTCAATTCTTGGAAGAATTTTGTGGTAAAAAATCCCTTTTAATTTGTGGTGATTGATGGAGTATACAAATGATATAGATATTGGTCAATCAAACCATACAAATTGTTGGCACTATAGATGGAATGCCAAAAATTCACAATAGCGGACACAATTCTAACCATTTAATTGGGGGCCAACAAATGGATGAGTAAAATTAAAGTGGGTAGTTTTCTTTATACTTGGCCGATCACAGCTAGATCGAATGGTTCAGAAGGTGCCATGTGACAATTGTACCACACGTAGTGTAGATGAACTTTAAGAGGTATAAGAGATGTAGATATTTGAT
Source organism: Liriodendron chinense (assembly GCA_003013855.2). Taxonomy (NCBI): domain Eukaryota; kingdom Viridiplantae; phylum Streptophyta; class Magnoliopsida; order Magnoliales; family Magnoliaceae; genus Liriodendron; species Liriodendron chinense. Next base: position 1,170,536 of record PVNU02000637.1, on the reverse strand, counting down.
AGTATTAAATGCTAGAGTTCTATGAAATATAACTATCTATAAAAACTTCATCAAAGCAAATCTCTTTGTAATCATTAAATGTTAGAGTCCAAAAAAATAAAAATAAAAACACTTTACGGAAGGAAAAAGAATCCATTCATGTTAATACTTTAGCAAAGCTTCTAATGAAAATTCATATACACATGACATAGTATAATTGGCTAAACCTACATGAAAAATAAAAAAAATTTGCACGGTCAACTATTTAAATTTCTCACAATGCTGAATCTTACATAACCATTGCCTCTCGAAAATCTATATAAATAGCATGCGATGAAGAGCTAGAGGGCCCATGTCAAACACAACTTCTCTATACAGTGCAATGCTGCTTATCTTAGTTCTAGCTTTTATTTTTATCACTTTTGTCTAACCCTATTGTAGAACGTTCGGAGTTTAGAATAGTTTAGATTGGTGTTATCTAGTGTCATTGCTGCAGTACACCTATGAGTAGTTTAAATATCAATGACTTACCATTGTCAGATCTCGAATCAACCGAGTCTTTACTACAAAGATCACATCCTGGTTGCATCTTGTTAACTATCCGTCTCGATTATTTGTTCACACAGGTGATCATAAGTATTTATCTTTTATTTATTTCTCTGCTTATTTTATTTCCACATTGATTGTACTAAGCTCTAATTATAAATTAATAAAATTGACAATTCCACCTTTAGTTATTAATTCATCCCATTCACATTATTGAAAAACCAAAGGCATTGGATCATCGTTGAGAGAAAGTCATTGGCTAAAGGTACAAAGAATCCACTCAAAATGACTAACCCTTTGTATTCCTAAGTCATTGATTGCTGCAACATTGGTGGCATGGCAGTTAGTTCAACCTCCATAGGTTACATAGGAAAATTTTCATTTTGAATTTTCAAGTCAACCCGGCTGGGCTTGATTTTGAATTGAGTTTTCAAGTTTTTAAACTGTGTTTCCAATTACAAATATAGCTTAGATTCTACAACATGGATGGTTCTAACCATCAAAACACTTAGCATGTGGACCCAATTGGCCGTGACAAACCATGGATCTTGAGTCATGACAGAGGCAAAACCAACTCATCTCTAGGTAGGATTGCCAATAGACCGGGGTGGGTCATGGGTTTTTGGTATGCCAGATGGTTTAGGAACACCTTTGGGGCCCATTGGATAAGCTTGCCTTTAAATATATAAGTCTGTATGAATTTTTATGTAATACTACTTCATTAATATAGTTGTTACATCCCCCTGCCTATTAAACTTTTCATTAGGTTACCTCATTAATTTATTCAATTGACGTTGTTCAATTAAGTGTGTTTATTTCATGAATGACAAAAATGCCCACAAAGCATGGACAATCTCCTTCCATCAAAAGCGCGTGACATTGGAGGTGCTCATAAGGTGATCCACACTTAGAGCTGAGGACAAGCCGATCTCATCTATGTGAGCTGCACTGACATGTTTGAGCTGAGTTCAAACCTCAAAAGAACAAAATTTAAATAGGCTCAGCTCAAAGCCAAAAAAATCAGGCCCAAAGGTAGCCCATTAGGCACATAGGTAGTCCAAAGCCCATTTACATTCCCACTTACTTTTATAAAGAGTTTTACCTCTCACTTCCTCGCTTAAGTTTGATGTGGTACTAAAAATCATACTTTTCCAACTAAATCAGCTGAGTTAAGCCCAGCCAAATCGAGCTTCGATTGAGCTGAGCCGAATCGAGCTTGAGTTAGCTTGAGCTTGGCTTGAAAATCATTTTGAGCTTAGAAAAATGACTCGAATTTGGTTTAAACCCAACCTTCAAATCGAGCCAAATCGAGATGATTCGAGCCGAGTCAAGCGTTCTTACCGAGCTAGCTTGGCTCGTGCACAGCTCTATCCACAGTTATTTAATGACTTGTCTCAAATTACATGGTGATACAATCATCAGGTGGGCCACATTGCTATAAGACAAATGAAGAATTAGAGTTGACCAATGGTCCAATTTCGATGTGTTTGAGTGGCCCAACAGCATTTTTACTCATGGGATCTACAGCATTTCTCCAACCCACACCTATCACCGGTAACTATTATTTCTAGTGGGTCATTTGATTTTGACCCTTAAATAAGTAGTTTCCATCTTGGGAGCTGATCCGGTACATCTAGAGGCATGGGAGGTGCATGGGAATCCACATGTGGCATGTACATGTATGGACTAGATCGAATCCTTCATTGCCTAGGTTCAATAGTAAATAGACCGTGGACCAAAAATCACACTGTTTGGACCACCTAACCCTTTTATCAGGGTCGTCCACATGGACATTAAAAAAATCAGCAACAGCTCCCATTTAGCCAGAAAGAGGTTCAGTTTTTAGATGGTCGTGATAATCCAATCCAGGCTATTTTTTTATTAGTTGTCAATCGACGGAGCCGTCCGGGTCTTGGTTCAGATAAGCGTACTCTTTATATTATAGTCTAATGTTATATTTTCGTTAGCTGGACATGACAACAGCCCCTTTTACCTCCATTTTTTATGTCTTTGACTCATCCATGTACATGTGGCATGGGTGCATGTCAATTGAGACCGTCCATGTATCATCGGGTTGAACCCGCTAGACTTTCAGCTAGACCTGACAAAATTCAACCCGACCCAACCTGACCCGATTTTTTCCTAATTAGGGTTGGAAGTTTTAACCTGAATTCAATTTTTGGGTTGACCTGACCCAACCTGGATTTTTATGGGTCGGATTAGGGTTAAAGGTGACCCAACCCTACCCAACCCGAATCATATAGGGATTAAGTAGACTATCATATATTGATTTTCTTATGGGTTAAATCAAACAGAGTTTTTTTTTCTCACATACCCTGTTGGATGATGGACGAAGTAGATTTCACTTCTGATGAAAGTGGGCCCATTTTTGTTGGTGTACACTAACAATTGGTGTACATGTTGTATTCGAATTGGGTGGATCGATCGATCAACATCTGTTGATCAGATCGTGTGACCTACTTTCGAACAACAGTTGGCTGATCCAATCCGTTCATCTGGTTCAGACATTGGAGTCTAGTAAACCCCGAGTGTTTCATTGAAGGTGTTGTTGTATGATGTATATATAGTTAGAAGCCAAAGATGGCAGTGGGTAACTGATTTTGTATTTCCAGGCCCTTCAAAACCTAACCACTGGGATCAATGTGGCCCACCTTGGCTCAATCCAAACTATCTATCAATTTTTAGCATCATTTTTTAACTACAACCTAATTAATATCAGGTATGGACGCTCATGTGTGTAATCATTGTTTCGCATATAAGTTGCATTGTGTGGAGGTGGGTCTGAAAACGGAAATATTACATTTTCTTTTTCTTTAACCTCCGTTTCTTTCCTTATTAACCTTGATCCGTGACAATGCATTCGAGCAAATCTGAGCCATTCATAACTCTTAGTTGTAAGTTATCCTAGTCGTCCATTGATGTTCACCCAAATTAGGGTTGAGAATGTCATCATATAAATAAGATTTTTCTTCCATTTTTCTCCCTTCTTGTATCTAGAAACCCTAAATCTTATGCTAATCATATAAACACGTCCGTTAGAAGGGGTTGGAGCTTAAATCTCAAAGTTTCCTAAGCTCCTCAAAATGATTCTACTCTATTTATAGCTGTCGGGTTGAAGGAAAACCGATGGTTGGCGTTTTACCATTGGAGGCTAAGTCTTCTTCTCCGGCGGTGTTGTTGCTGCTGAGGTCATTGTTGGGCTACATTCATAGAGTTCTTGCTATTGATGTATATGTAAGATAATCAGTAATTCATCTTTTTGTTACATCTATGATTGACCCGATTTACTACCGAGTGGTAAATCGAGTCAAACTCATTCTATGCCTAGTTCATATTAGTTTATGGAAGCTGTTCATGATCCGAGGAATGTCTGATTTAGTTAAGCTAAATCTATTTAGGATTGATCATGATCACATATCCTTGCTCTTGAAGTTCAATCTGGTTGAAACTAGTTGTAATTTGTGCTGAGTTGATTCAACAAAAATCATTGAGTCCAGTTTGAGGTGAAGTCTATTCCATGACTTTTCATATTAGATTCATGAGTAATGCTGGGCACGCATTGGTAGCTGAAGATTTGAGGCTCTTTGTAAATTGATTTAGTAAAATTTCTTCACTAGGCGAGTCTTACTTGGGAATTCTTAATATTTTGAATCAGACTGAGGCTTGAAATAAGAAATGATTTTAGTTTAATCTAGAAATTAGTTAGTTGATCATTAAAATATTGACTTGACCCGGTTTAATTTGGGTTGGTTAAGAGTTGAAAAATCCAACTTGAATTCAATTTGGGTTGGGTTAGGGTTGAGTTGGAAATGACCCAACTCATTACCACCTCTACTTTCAGCCCCAGTGGTCATTGAATGTCCACTTAAAAACTTCCTAGGTCCATCGTGATGTTTATTAACTATCCAACCTTTTGATAATACCATACACATCTAGACGAGAGCAAAAACAAATATCATCTTGACCCAAAACTTTGGTGCTCCACAAAAGGTTTTTAATAGTAAATAACCTCTGTTTACTGTGGTGTGGTACACTTGATTTTTTTTTTTTGCTTCATAGTTTTGGATCATGCCATCGAATAAGCTTGGAAAACAGATGGACAGCGTGGATATACAATGCAGACATCGAAGTGGGCCCTACCGTCCGGGTCCCGCCACATCGCTGGTTCCGGGTTCGCAGCCAAGTCGCGCTCGGGATTGGGCGACACGAAGCCCTGTCAAAATGGCCCTATTTTCAAGTACATGCGTAACTCGAGAGCTGATTAGATGCGGTCCCGGTCACACCCAAGACGGTGGGGCCCACCTTGATGTATATATTCTATATCCATTATGTCCATCCGTTGTTACAGATTATTTAAGAGCATGATCTAAAAAATGAAGCTAGATCCAATTCTCAGGTGGACCACGACCTAGAAAACAGTGGTGATTGAACGCCCTACCATTAAAAATTCCTAGGGACCAATGTAATGTTTCTGTAATATTTATATGCCATCGAACCTGTTGATAATCTCACATAAATCTTGATAAATGGAAAAAACAAATATGGTCTTGATCCAAAAAAAATAAATTTGTCCCATTAATGGTCAATAACCACTGTTTCCAATGGTGTGGTCCACCTAAAAATTGAATCTTCTTAATTTTTAGTTATATTGTCTAAAGTGATCTGAAAAAAATACGTGGACGGCGTGGATATAGAATATATTGATTAAGATGGGACCCAAGGTAAGGTCCGCACCGTTGTGTGTGAGGTCAGGGCCGTACTTAATCACTCCCGCGTAACTCGCCCTACTGCGTGCCCTTTGAAAAATGTGCCCACATCTGAGGGCATTTTGGTCATTTAAGTCCGAGAACACCGCGCTCGTGCTTTCCAGTAAAAATATAGAAAAAAGAAAAAAGAAAAAAGAAAAAAAAAATAAAGCAACCATACGGATTAGAAGCCTCACCGAATTCCAGTTATAAATGCGGCCGCGAAGAGACTACGAAAAGCGCAGTTTCCCAGGAAATCGGAACTCCGACGACGGAGAAGAGAAACCGGCCATCGGGATCAGTATATTCTCCCCGAGATTCCTCCGAGCAGCGATGGCCGGTCAGTCGCGGAAATGGATGATACTCGTCGCGACGATGTGGATCCAGGCCTTCACGGGCACCAACTTCGATTTCTCGTCCTACTCGACGAACCTGAAATCAGTGCTTGGTATATCACAGGTCCAGCTCAACTACCTCGCCGTCGCGTCGGATCTCGGGAAGGCTCTTGGATGGTCGTCGGGCCTCGCGATCCTCTACCTTCCGTTGCCGGTCGTTCTTTTCATGGCCGCTTTGATGGGAGCCGTTGGATACGGATTCCAATGGCTCGTCATAGAAAGCGTCATCTCCTTGCCTTATTTCGTGGTTAGTATTCGTTTCCCTTTCTCCACAAAAGCTTCGACCTTCTTTTTTCTTTTTTTTTGGGGATTTTCTTAGATTGAGATTAACTTTTTATTTTTCTTCCTAATTCGAGATTTCTGACGTATGCACATCTCTCCCTCTTTCCAAAGCACTACTCTGATTTTAGTTGAATTTGATAATTCAAATGGATTTTTTTACGAATTTCTTCTTTTTATGTGGGCCCTATTTCAATTTTTTTTTTCTTCATTTTCGATTTTGCTTGCGTCTTCCTTGTTTTCTGTTTTCTATTCTTTTCCGCAGGTCTCTCTTTCTGTCTCTCTGTATACGGTTCTGTTTTTTTTGGTTTTTTTATTTTTTTAATTATCTCACAAATCCGAATATTTTTGGATTTATATGGAAATTTTATTAAAACACCTGAATTTATGAAACCCCCCCCCCCCTCACAAGAAATACAATGCTTGGTTACCCAATTTCGTGGCTTCGAAAGCAATATCATTTGTGGACGTCGCTTTGCCGTTACTATTTTTAGAGGAAAACTTTTGATACTCTGGTGGGGTGTGGTAGATGATACGCAGGCACTAGCGACACTGCAAACGCGGCATGAAATTAATTCAAATTAAACCGTCTAGATGAGGTGTACTAGTTTGGATTTATCATGGACCGAATAGAGTGGTGAATATTTCATTGGACGGTTAAATATGAAAGTTATCCAATGGTCTTCATGTTTCAGCAAAACTAGTGCCGGGGATCAAAGATCAGGATTCACCGAATAATCTGGTTTTTGATCCACAATTTATTCGGTTCAGCTTGAGTTAATAAATGCCAGTGTTAACATTGCGAAGTGCCTGCGTTTCAAGCGTCATAGTCCGCCAGAGTACTAAATTATTTTTTTGACTTTCCTACTCTTGTGTTTGGTGTGAAAGAAAGACTACTCCTCGGACTACTGAAGTTAAATCGTAGTCCGGCATTTGCCACGTGGATCGTTGTAGTCCACTTCAAAGAGTAGGCCCACCATGGAGGTAGTTATATCTTAACGGTTACGATGACCCAAGTAACGGACTACGATTCACTTCAGTATTCCGCATACTAGGAAGATGAACCTCTTCATCTGTCCGTTTCTTTGATAGTATTAAATTGGGTTTGCTTGCACCTCGTAAAATTTCATGTTTTGTGCAACCAAACGCACCATTGGTTGTGCACGGACGGGACTTTGCAAGCTCTGTGGAGGCCACCGTGATGCTTATAACTTATGTTATATCCACTCCGTCCATACGTTTCTTTAGCTCATTTTAGGAGATGATTCTCATGAGATCTAAAACTTGAGTTGCCCACACCAATATATAACGAACACCTACCATTGAAACCTTCATAAAGGCCACAACCGTTTTGGATCAGGCTGATATTTGTGGTTTCCCTTCATCGAGGTTGGAATTACCTTATGGAGGGGTTCAATGGCATAGATGGTTTCAACACTCAAATGTTTTCATCTTACTGTTTCTTGTGGGGTGGCCCATTTGAGTTTTGGATCTTCCTCATGTTTGGACTGGGTACCAAAAATGAGCTGAAGAAACGGATGGACGGAGTAGATATAAGCCAAACATAACGGTTGGTCCCACAGAGCTTCGGGTTACAGGAGATTCTTGTAACCTGGATACAAGCTGGCCACGTCTGATGTGAATCCGGATTTACTGCGAAAGCCTTGCGCACGATGTTCCTGCGCCGGGAAGCCAGGTGGGGCCAACGTGATGTTTGTGGCAAATCCACTCCGTCCATCCGTTTTGCCATATCATTTTAGGAATGATACCAAAAATCAGGAATTCCTTTACTATTGACGTTGCCTATGGAAAGGCGACACGTCCGCGCGTTGGAAGTAGTATCTGCAGTGAAAAGGGCATATTTGCCATTTCACATGAGGGAATATATGCTTAGTGCTGTCCACGGTTCGGTCGGTTCAGTTTGGTTGGTAAAATATCCAACCGACTTGGTCGGTTTTGAGTGTTTAACAATCGAATCCAAACCGGCGAACCATCACCAACCGAATCGAGGTGGATAAATTGGGTCTTTTTTGTTTTGTCAATTTTATCCGTTTGGGCCTTAATCCAAAACTTTCATGACCCATAAAATGCTTCTAATGGTTATTCATCATTGTTTCTAATGGTATTGTTTACTTGAGATTTGGATCTTTTTAAGATTTGGAATCATGTCCTAAAATGATAGACGAAAACAGATGAACGGAATGGATATACAAAACATGCATTAAGGTGGGCTTCACACGATTAGAATAACACCCAATGATCTATTACCCTAATTCTCTCAGTCATTGTGTTGGAGAGTCTATGCATACGATAAAATTCTTTTACTAAACATGAGGTACTTGGTAATATAGTTTAAATAGGCCCCATTATCATGCATTTTAAAAATACACTCCAACTAGCAGGTGACTAACTCAATTTTAGGCCTAAAGATGAAAAACCAGCGTCATCTTTGATACAGGCGGACCACACGATTGGAAATAGTGTACAAGCCACATTACCTTCCAAACTCTTTTTCTTGGTGTGGCCCACTTGAATTATAGATAAATATGATATTTCAGTCTTGGGCCTAACTTGGTGTGGCACCCTTACTACTAGGTTAGAGTGGATTTCACGTAAATACTGAAGTAGGGCCAACCTTAACTTGTCACACACACTCCCCCATATATATATATATCGGTTCGATTTGGTTGAAAACGGTTTATAATTTTCACAAACCAAACCGATACTCTTAGTTTTTTAATAAAATCGACCCGACTCAAAATAAATTGGAAAAATCGATCGAAATCAATCAGTTTAGGTCGGTTTTTTGAACAACCCTGTATCTGAGGCCCACTTAGTTTTACACACCGACTTTTGGTGGAATCGTTCCTAATTATTGAATGTTTTGCTAGCCTAATAATAATCTGTTTTACGATTCCTCGAACAGACTCTCATCACTCTTCACATGACTGCCACATAGATAATTTCTAGATTTTCATTCCACGTGGCAACACATTATGGCCGTTCCTTTTACTTGCCCGTTGAATTCCCATCGTTTTACCAGGCTGGCAATGCCAATTTGCTTTCGGGTCCCCATCTACAGAGTGTAAGGCTTGTCCTGGCCCACTCTCCATGATCGGCATTGGCCGGTCTTTAGGTTTGCCGAAATCTTTCTTTCGGGGACGGCTCGAGTCCAGATCAAGCTTGATCTCGGCAGCCCAGTTAATAAACTTATCGGGCCTGGACCCGACATTTAGGTCCAACTAAAAATTACCGGCCACTCTGCCCCTTTTTTCATTCGGACGCTTAGGATGTTTCTATAAGTTCAGATCTATGATCCATCATGGGACCCACTATTTGGAAGGTCCAGATTGGTATGCACGATTGCCACCTAGAATGAGTTATTGTGTAGGGAATGCACGCAGTCAGCATAATCATCCAACAAGGCAGTGGAGTTCGGCTGGCGCAAGCATTCTGATTCTGAAAGAGTGCTCATGGAGGCTGCACATGCGGCACGTCGGTGGCACACGTCTTCCACGTGCAGCTCGTGGGTGGCCCACGTCTTGCGGAGTCATGGACGTGCAGCTCGTGGGTAGCACACATGAGGTTGGTTCTTCGGTTCTGGACTGGAGGCCTGTAAAGTGACCCTTCCATTTTTAGGACCAAAACACCCCTGAGGCTCCTGGGAAGGTAAAACCTGGCGCCGTACCAATCTTTGGTACGGTGGCATCGTACCTCATCGAAACCTTATTTAAAAAGAGTTTTTACCATACAGGCACCTATATTTTGAGCCATATAGGGATTAATACCTATTTTTAAACTTATTTCAAATCAGTACATGAGAAGTGCAAACATTAGTCATAATGGTATCCACCGTCTATTTTCCCTATGTATATAATACAAGGTCATACGATATTTCTAAAAAGACAATATTATCTCTCCTTTTAGTCACAAACAGACGGAAGCTATGTGGGGCCCACAAAGATGACCTAGACAAATCCACTCCGTCTATCCATTTCTATTCATCAAAATATTCTAATAAATGAAAAACCTTAATCAAGTGGGACACACTGCATAAGCAATAAGATCTCAAATGCATACCGTTTAAACCTTAATTGAGCCAATCACCATTGTTTTGTATACCGTGATCCATTGAAGATTTAGATCTGCTTTATTTTTAGGTTCATCCCCTAAGTCTAATATAGAAAATGGATAGATGATGTGGATATACTACATATCAGCAATATGTGCCCCATGGATTTACAACCACTACAATACAACTTGTCTAACCTCTCTCTACCTGTAATAATCTCAACTTTCCATTTTCTAACCCAAACCCTCTCCGTCCCCCTCCTAAACCCTCTCCTTCTCTCACTCTAAATCCGGGAGTGACAGGGGCATTGGCTTTGGAAGGCTTCAACGGTGGGCATCATTACCCTTACTGTTTCTATGGTGGTGATCCACATGAGATTTAAATCTACCCCAAGTGTTAAAATGAACTGGAAGCAAGGGTGGGCGGTGTAGATGAAGCATATACATCAAGGTGGGTCGTAGGATAGTTTCAACAGTGGGCATCATTATCATCACTGTTTCATACGGGGAGGTCCATTTGAGATCTGGATCATCCCTGTTCTTGTGCCCGTGGCCTAAGATGATCTGAAAACTGGAGGGATGGTGTGGATTAACCACATACCTTAAGGTGGGCCCCTGCTGGTCATCGAGTCGAGGCATGCTGTTATGCAATGTGTCCACACGTGTGGTCCCAAGAAGCTTTGATCAAGCTGATAATTGTATTTTCCCTTTATCCTGGCCACACATGGCCAGGGTACAGGTCAAGTGTGACCTTGCCTAAGTTAGACCACAAATAAACATCATGGTGGGCCATAAGAAAGTCTCAATGGTGGACATCACTATCCCACTGTTTTCTATGGTATGGCCCACCTATAATTTGGATCTAGTTCAAATTTTGGCCCATGGCCTAAAATGATCGGGCAATAAGGATTGACAGCGTGGATAAAACTTAAACATCATGGTGGGTCCCCAGATCACTCCTAGTAATAGGCGTTCGTCCTCACGCTGCTGGGCAATGGCGTCCTCTGGACGCTGCCTATTACAGCGACGATCCCGTTTTTTATTTTTTATATTATTATTTTGTTGTGCTTTCCCAACAAGGTGGGTTCACATGAAAAATTCAGTCCGTCCATCCAATTGGCCAGCTCATGGCCTGCCTAAAGAGATCTGATTTAGACATAATAGACAGTATAAAAAATCACAGTGGGCCTAAGAAGGTTTCAACAATTGGAATTATTCTCTTTGGTATGGCCCACTTGAAATCTTGATCTTCTTCATTTTCAGACCCATGGCCTAAAATAATATGGAAAAATATATGGACTGTGTGGATCTAACATATACAACATGGTGGGGCCCACGAGTGGCCAACAGACAGCTACCAAAAAGGGAGTAGTGACCTGCCCCACTGTTCCCTGTGGTGTGTTCCACTTGAGACTTGGATCATGCTGATTTTCGGGCCCTGGCCTAAAATGATTTGACAAAATAGATGGATGGCATGGATGAAACACATGTATCATTGTAGGGCCCACAAGTTGGGCACTCATTACCGCCAATGCTGAAAATCATAGAGGGGCAAAATTGTCATTGCATATAAGCAGGGGTAAATGTGTCCTTTTGGGACAAAAGAGATGTCTACATTGCTCCTCTGTCAGTAAATGTAAAAAAATAGTAAAATGTCTGTTTATTGCAATCTTTAAGTACTAATCTGGCCAAAAGATAGTTACATCTGCGGCAAAAACTCTTTTTAAAATCATGTGGTCCCTGCGATTCCCATTACTTCGGTGCTAATATTAATACACAGAGGGTGACCTGCCCATGCTTCGTAGGATACCGTGCTAGCTACTACCCGCATCGATGTGTATAAAACGTCCAGTCATTGTGGGTCCCATCATTTTTTTATAATGTAGCAGGTGCTTTTTATTTTCACCGTCTATCCTATATATCTAAATGTCTACCTTATGGACGGAACGGATGGATACAAGGTCTTTGATGCAGTGGGCCCCGCCATGGTCAGGTGTGGTTCCGGCTTTGGACGATAGAAGTGTGCTACACCCATCACAATGCACATCTTGTGCACGTGCCACGTCATTGGACGTTCCAAGTGTCATATTGCTTTTATTTATTTATTATAGATAGTGAACATGGGTCAAAGCAGGCGAACCACCTTCCATTTATTGTTGGAGAGTTTTGTTCTTTTTCTTAGAAAAATTGACACTTTGCTAATAAGGAGGGGAACAGTGGGAACTATGTAGTACAGTGGACTCGCGGACCACCGAATGTATGAGCTGCTCGTGCTTAGTGCTTACGCAAAGAGTCTAAAGTTTCGCCGCCCAGTCTCTCAAGCACCAAAATCGTGGGAACATTTATACATTGAGCGGATATTCATGTGCCTCACGTGATATTGACGACCTCACCTTACCGGGGAGTGCACGTGCAAATCTTACTTTAGCTAACACCAGGTACCAAACAGATAGGGAGCTTATTGGTGAAGAGAGGCTGAATGTGTCCCTAAGCTCATCTTAACGAAAGAGAGCAGACTGACGTTTAATACACACGCACGCAGAGCCGGACCCAGATTGGGTATTGGCTGTTGCCACTGCCTGCCTTAAATGACATGGCAGGATTTTTTTTTTTTAAGGTTAACACGAAGTACACACCCCACTTAAGAATTGATACCAAGGCCCCAGTGTTGAAACGAGGTTATCTTCACTCAGTCTATCATTTGAGCTATGGATTGGTGCTACCATTCGAGCTATGGATTGGTATGTATGATGTAACAGGATTTGATTGAACTGCATGCTGTCATTATACAGGCCGCAATTCGTATTCCCTTAAAGACCCTTTACTTGGCATCTGTACCCCAATACAAGAGTGATCTTTCTGAAAGTAATGTACTTATAAAACCATCCCCTCTTGGGAAGATCATCTAGAAGGGAAAGTGTGGGCTATGGTGACCAGAAGAGGCATTATTACAGGGATATTTTGAGCTGACCCACAAATGGCAAGAAGCTCATTCCAAAGGTCCAAGTATTAATCCTATGCTCGGAACGAGTTAAGGTGAGGTGACAACAACCTCTATTGGCTTCTACAACTGCAGAGAGCAAAGCAAGAATATAGCTCGGTCGTCGGGTAAGGCTGAGGACCGAGGACTTGTCAATGACACTCCACCCAGGAGGCATGCGCTATCGAAGACCTCGTCTCACTCAAGAAAAGTCTATAGTCCGGAACAGACCTTGATTTAGAGAGCCCGAACGTTGAGCTCCCCAAACGAGATTGGTCGACAACCTAAAGGCGATCCGAGATACCCATGGAGATCCAGACATCTCGGGATCTCTAGGATTTACCCCCATTTTTAGCAATACCTCTCCGACATGATCAGGATGGAGAATCTTACTAAAAACGGAACTTTATCGACGTATCCTAGCAAGATACAACTCTCCAGAACCGCCTCTAGGCTATATAAATATGACCGAAATCTTCATCTTTAAGGTACGAAATTCTTAGTGTTAAACCTTAACTTTGCTGGTCCTGAACCTATCTTATGCATGGAGAGTCCCCCGCCTGCCCAACGACACCCTCCTTGCCTACTTCTTCTTTTCTCTACAGGTTCGGTGATCCAGAGAAGCTCTCACTGTGCGGGTGATAGGCTATGTGGCTAATCTCAGCTACTCATTAGTTGTCCAAATCTATGCGACAATAGCTGGCGCCGTGTATAGGAATACGATTAGGTTCGTGTTCTCACCATCTGAGTTCGATATTTGAAACCAGTCCCCCATCGGATAATCATCATGCTGAAGAAGGGAAAGAAGGCGCGAGCCAGTGGTTGAAACCTCCCACCAAGACCTGCTCGACGACGTACAGGTTTAGCGGACACTGGCCCAGCACGACCCTTAATGCAAATTCTTTACAATTCTCAATAACCTCGAGTTAGCGAAGGTCACATAATAGGAATGCTTGAATGGCTTCTATTGAGGAGCAAATCGATGCTTTTAACAGAACAAGTGATTCTCATTGCGACGACAATAGGACAAACAAGTTTGCTGTCAATCAACTTTGTAAGGGAAGCGCCTGGATCACCTCATGCCAATTGCCCTGAATGATCACGTCATGGACGAAACCAAGAACAAACCTTCAAATGACGAAGATCGCGTGAGCCGAGCAACTCCTGCCCAGACAGTCGGAAGACTCGATGAGACTAACCTGCACCATATGCTTGACGAAAGGCGTCAAGTTCGGAAGGGTAAAGCCCCAGAACAAATGGCGGAGGGTCCAGCTCGGACCCCAAGCGAAGGAGAGATGACGACAAAGGTGGTAACTCCCAACCACCCAAGGCGCCTAAGCGCTGATTTGAACGGTACACTCCCCTGAACAAGCCCGTTGAGCAAGTGCTCATGGAGATCAAAGAGAAGAGGTATCTGAAGTACCCAAACAAGTTGAGAATAAATTTTGAGAAGAGGAACAAGTCAAAGTATTATCTCTTCTGTAACACCCCAAGATTTCGGCTCCCGTGTACATCACGACGGCCGAATTCCCAAGGTTATTTGGAATGTATGAGGGTTATACCCCTTACATAATTTTCACACAAACATGCACATTTCATACTATTTGAAAAATCAAGAGCAAGACGGTGAAACCAAACTTATATATTATTTCATTAACTAAACTAAATCATCAAACCATGTAACCATCATTCATTTAAACATCATGTTTATAACTACGTCCTCCCATTGGGACTTATTACAATTTCAAATATTAAATAAATGCTAGAACTATGAATGATTATGCGGTCTCGTCTTCCACCATCTGCTCCCACGAGCCATCATAATCGTCTCCTTGAGGCTCGGGCTCCTGAGGATCGTTACCTACATGTTCTAAATTATTTCCACAAAACACCGTCAAAAGCGGCATAGTGAAGAACTACTTTAAGGTTAGAAATAATAATTGCATAAAAATCATAACAAAACATCCATTATTCTTTCTTAATGCAATGCATGATAATGCATGATCCAGCGTAGGAATCCTTAGACATGCCGCCAGGGGTTTTGGGACACGCAAGCCTATAATTTTGCCCGACCACGTGAGAAACGGGACACTCATAGCCCAAATCCACACGTGACAGTGTATGGGAGAAGTAGGACGCTCTAGCCTATTCTCAAATCCATACACCCACATGGAGCCACGTGCATGCATGAGTTAGCCATTCTTTATTATTATTTCCAATTTACACCAAGCCACTTATCGTCTAACCAACCTTTGGTACCACCACATCCTTCCTTATGGTTCATCACTCATCAAAATAGTTGTAACCGACGCATCACATCCCAGGATGGCGGCCCGTACTATTAAGCTTCATAACAACCATACTCAACTATCGTCTTATGGAGATCCTTAACAACTTTAGGAATAATAATAATAATAGTAAATATAATAATAATAATAGTAAATATAATAATAATAGTAGTAGTAAATGGATTTAACAACCATTTAATCGGGCGATCTTGATACCACCACCACAGATCAGGGTGGCCACTTAACCGGACAAGCTAAAAGCATCGTCTCAGGTTAGGGCAACCTCTTAACCGGGTGTTCCGATATTCATCACCACAGATCAGGGTCCATCCATATATATATAAAAGGAATATATATAGCAATATAAGAATTTCCATTAGACAATCACAACCATTCTTTATACAGTATAGAAAGAAAGGTGGTCCCTTTAAAGCTGGTTACACAAATCTCATATGTGCAACAAACATAATTCTATTCCTTACTAGTTCTCTAAGTCCAATGAATATCCTCATCACCATGAGATTGAAAAAAAAGTATCTAAAAGCATTCATATATAGCTAATTAAGGAGAGAATAAATAAACACATGTAAACAAAAACACATAAGAATTATGAACCTACAAAACATGAAATTATTAATTCAATCTTAAAGGAGTTCTCACCTTATGATCTTCGACTTATTAGAGATACAAGATAATGAAATAATGGCAAGATGGTACTCCTCTTTCTCTCTCTCTTTCTCTTTCTCTCTCTCTCTCTCTCTTTCTCTCTCCCTCTCTCAAATTCGTGGGTGGGGGTCACCTTTGGCTAAGAGGGGCCCTATATATAGAGGTAGGGTTGGAATTAGGGTTTGGAGGTGCGTAGTAGAAATATGGAGAGGGATGTGCACGCGGTGTCTTGTGTAACAACCTCTCGAGGTAGGTTTCTCAAATCTTAATATTCTGATGATTTTTGATCGATTTCAATCCGTTAATCTTATCAAGCTCGAAAAGTAGAGTTAGAATACGTAAATTTCTTGATGATCCGCATTCTAGATTGGCCGATCCTTAAAAATGGCCTAACGGGTGCTAAAATGGGCTATATCTCAATTAACGGTCTACGCTTGATGATCAGGGCCCAAATTTTGGATAAGTATGTAGTCATGATAGGCAAACAATTGTACAAAGTTTAGTGGTTGATTGATGGTGAAAAATGCCTAGATCTAAAATTCCAACTTTTGGCGGAAAAGGAAGGGGCTGGCTTTGTGGTTTAACGGTGTAGGATTGTAGATCGAGGTCCAAATTTTGTGTAAACTCGTAGTCATATGAGTATAATGGGTGGTCCAAATTTGAGAAGCGATTGATGGTGAGAAGTGGGTAAATTGAAAGGTTCAAATTTGAGAAGAGTTGGTAACTCGTTAATTTCTAGAACGGGATAATTTCGCACATAAGAAAGAGGCTTATCAATGTGGGGCAATCAAATCACACTATTGGTCCATGATAAATACGATCCAAGTCACTCATATGAAGAAAAATATTCGACTACGACTAACCATCTACTTTCCTCACTCGATGGACATGAAAATCAAGGGTTAAGGCCCGATTTGACAATTGGACCACTTCTACTATGATTTAAGGGCTGAAATTTGATGTGTATGGTTAATATGTGTCCAAAAGCTCAAATCCAGGATTTTGCGTTTTAATGATCGCTAGAAACATGCGTACTTAAAAATGGTCAGTTAACTTAAGTTTAACTAATGGCATTTTTGTAATTTTTGCAAATATTCGAGTTTAACGAAATCTAACTCTTCTACATTGTTAATGAGGTCATTCTAAGCAACTTTAATAAAGGGTACTCCATATGATCTCCTACGGATGTCCTGTTATTTGAATTTTAATATCAATGGCCAGTATTTAATATATAAAAAAATAGAAATAAATTTCAGAAAATTTTAAAATAATTACGGTAAATTCGGGGCGTTACATCTTCTACAAGGATCATGGCCACAATACCACGGATTGCTTCAATCTGAATCAACAAGTTGAGGCCCTCATCCAGAAGGGCTACCTTCAAGATTATTTTGAGCAACACCAAAATAATAGACCACCTCCTCAACAAGAAGCATGAGAAGAACATATCAGCAATGAGCTGATAGGGAAAATCCAAACCATATTCGGAGGACGTGTTGGCGGAGGAGACTCCAACTGAGCACGTTGAGCTCATGCTCGGAACTCATAGTTTGCACAATGCTTTTGTTGATAAAATGTAAGCTGCTACTTTTTTTTTTTCTAGGGGTAGTACACACACCGCACTTAGGAATTGATACCAAGACCTGGTGTTGAGAGGAGGTTATCTTCACGCAGTCTACCACTTGACCTATGGATAAGGGTGTAGCTTCTTTTTCTTCTCCATTCTTTTTTTTTTTTTTTTTCAACATGTACACCCTTGCACCCACATGCACCACAATAGGTACTCTGAACCCATGACCTTAGGTGCTGTTTGGTAAATTGAAAAATTAAGTCTGAAAATTAATTTAAGTACTGAAAACTTAAAGTGCTGAATTTAAGTACTTATAAGAACTGAAAAATCTATTTGGTAATTATCTGAAAACTACCATGGAAAACTTATCACGGCCACAAAAGTTTCGGATCAAGCTAATATTTGTCTTTTCCCTTAATCCAGGTCTTTGTGTTATGATGAATAGGGTTGATGGTAAATAAACATCATGGTGGGCCCTAGTAAGGTTTCAATGGTGGGCATCATTGTCCCCATTGCTTTCAGTGCTGTGGTCCACCTGAGGTTTGGACCTGTCTTATTTTTGGGCTCATGCCTTAAAATCATCTCTCCAAATGGATAAACTATGTAGATATAATACATACATTATGTTGGGGCTTATAGAATTTGGTGACTTCAAGTATTTGCGTCGGGTGGTTTCATGGATGGGAAAGTAAATAAAGATGGGTAATCTTGTCATTTTTAAATGTTAATAGGGATACTTTTGTCAATTTTTATCTAAAAATTTAAAGAGAAATCACTTACCGCATTCAGCTATAAGCTTTAAGTCAAGTTGGCATGACTTAAAATAATCCACTTAATTTAAGTGATTTTTCTAATTAAGCACTTAAATTTTTTTAGTTACCAAACGGTTTGAATTACTAAAATCACTGAAAATATCATTTTTCAGTGATAAGTCGTGGAATTAAGTTTTAACAAACACACCCTTAGCATTTAAACTCTTGTAAGTCTACCACTAAGCCATGAGTAGGGACCTTATAAAATCCAAGCTGTTGACCACCCTTTTGTGAGTAATAGCTAATCATATGTTGATAAGTATATATGCATTTCAATCTTATACGCATGGCATACGTTATTCAGTTTTACGGTCCAAGTAAAAAAGGAAAGCTGAGAATGGGATATAAACACTACGTTATTGGAGAAATCCTAAATTAGGACATGTTTCGTCGATTCAATGTTTCCCTCAATTCAAATTATATATGTTCCACTCATTTCAACAACGGCACATTTTTGGCCGTCTGCAAAAATAAAGTAAGGTGTAGAAATTGAATTTAATTTCGACAGCTTTTCTTGAAAACAGCAATTTTTATTTTTATTTTCTCTGTCTGCTTGGTAAAACAAACAGGCTTAAGGTGGATTCTCTTTCACCCAGCTTTGTTTCCGCACTTCTCCCCCAAACGTGATGTTTTCTATTTAAATTCCACCAATCCAAAGAGGTTCTGCCCTGAGATCATGGGTTTTCATTTTCAACCATGTACTGTAGATGGACTGGTCAGATTCAGCTTTCCAATTGAATAGATTTAAATAATAATAATAACAACTGAACTAATCGTGTGCGGACACGTGGCAGGTATTCCTCCTCTGCCTGTTAGCGGGCTGCAGCATCTGCTGGTTCAACACCATCTGCTTCGTGCTCTGCATCCGGAACTTCACGGTGAACCGGGCCCTGGCGCTGTCCCTGACTATCAGCTTCAATGGCGTCAGTGCCGCGCTCTACACGCTCGCTGCAAACGCCGTCTCTTCCGGCAGCAACGCCATCTACCTCCTTCTCAACGCTTTACTCCCCGTTATCGTCTCTGCCGCCGCGCTCGTCCCCATCCTCCGCCAGCCCCCGATTCAGCCCCTCTCGTCCGATGCGGTACACCGCGATTCCATCGCCTTCATCTTCCTCAATATCCTCGCCCTCTTCACTGGCGTCTACCTCCTCCTCCTCAATTCCATCTCTTCGTCTGCCTCCGTGGCCCGCCTGCTCTTTATCGGGGCCGTTATCCTCCTCGTCCTACCGATCATTGTCCCCGGCATTGTCATCGCACGCGAGTGGGCCCACCGCACAATCTACTCGAGTTTCCGTCTGGAGGGATCGCGGTTCAATCTCGTGGACGTGGACGATCTGGAGCTGCACAAGGAGCTGATCGGACGGCAGGAAAATGGGAATGGGAATGGGAATGGGAATGGAGAGGGAGGCAAGGGTTGCTGTGAGAGGGTGTTGGAGGAGGACAAGCTGACGATGCTGGGGGAGGAGCATTCGGCGAGGATGTTGGTGCGTCGGCTCGATTTCTGGCTCTACTACGTTGTGTATTTCTGCGGGGGGACGGTGGGACTCGTCTACAGCAACAACATTGGCCAGATCGCGCAATCGCTCGGGAGCGGATCTGACTCGCTCGTCACTCTCTACTCTTCTTGCTCCTTCTTTGGACGCCTCTTGTCTGCTGCCCCCGACTTCCTCCGCGTGTACGTATTTTTAACGCTCCCTATACTACTGGATTTTAATACCTCAAAATTATACTCGCATGGGAGAACGACTCTGTTGATGGACGGTTCTTCTCTAGACTTCGTCGGGGCTCAAAACCGGAACCGGATCTGATTTGTGGCTCGATCGAGAAGCGGAGGTGAAGTGGGTCCGGCCAGAGTGGCTCGAGCCCATCCCACTTTGGGCTGGATTCAGGCTGAGACCTGAGGGCTGCGCGAGCCTGCGGACCCGCCACTTAGAAGGGTTTGGGCCAAGCAAAATGGGTAGCGGGTCGGGCTTAGGTCAGAAAATGTGGTCTGTTTAACTAAATGGTTTGGACATTAGTTTAAACCTATCCAACCAGTGTTGTCAACGGGCTGGGCCAGGCAGGCCTAAGTTGTGTTGGGTCCGGATTTTGAACTGCAGGCTGGGGCTTGGACCTTTGAAAGTTTGCATAAGCCCACACCCTGCCCATGACACCTTGTTTTCACCCGGAAGTTTCTATGGTGCGCACGTCCTCCCAGTGTCCTCCATTGTTTCCGTTGGTGTGGCCCACCCGAGTTATGGATAAGGCTGGATTTTGGGATCTATGGATAAAATAGCAGGGGACACCAGATTTGTGGTTTGGATTCCAGATTTACATGATGGTGGGCCCGCAAATCATGAACGCATGTGTAGATCCCCTTCAGAAAGGTTATTCAAGTTTGTTCACTATAGAAGGTAAAAAAAATGGTGAAAAGGTTGGCTGCGCCTAACCACTCGAACTACATGTGCAGGAAGGTGTATTTCGCACGCACAGGGTGGCTGGCGATGGCGTTGGTGCTGACACCGATTGCCTTCTTCTTGCTCGCAGCAGTGCCCGGAGGGCAGACATTGGAGGCGGGCACCGCACTCATCGGTCTGAGTTCTGGCTTCATTTTTGCTGCGGCCACATCGGTTACATCAGAGCTCTTTGGTCCCAACAGCTTCGGTGTCAACCACAACATCCTCATCACCAACATTCCGATTGGGTCTCTTGTGTACGGTTCACTCGCAGCACTCATCTACGATGCCAATGGCAGCTCTAGCACGGCGGTCCATGCCATCCTGACTGATGGTGCGGTGGTGTGCATGGGGAAGCAATGCTATGGGGAAACGTTCGTCTGGTGGGGATGCATCTCCGTGGTGGGCCTAGTTGCCAGCATGGCCCTTTTCATGCGCACCCGATCTGCATATGACCGGTTCGAGCGGAATCGGATATCGACACAGTTGTTTTAATCCATGTTTATTTGTAAGGTAAGAACGATCGATGGAGGTGTAACAGCAGAAGAAGAAGAAAAAAAAAAAAAAAAAAAAAAAAAAAAAAAAAAAAAAAAAACCACTCCTCACTGTGAAAAGGTGGGAATTTTTTGTTAGTTAAACGGCTAGATGATTGTAAAGGACTTTTTCCTACGCATTGCATCTAGCAGGGTCGTTGGACACACCTCGTCCGGCTCCAATGAAAAAGCATCATATGTACATATCAGACATGGGACCCACAAGAAAAAAAAGTAAAAATTTTCTTGTTATTAATGTAAGTCTTACACTTGACACATGCAGGTGACACTCTTTTGTTAGAGTTGCAAAGAGCACATCAATCGCCATGCTGGCCGGGCCTGGAATTTTTCTGATTTTGTAACTGAAACCGTTATATTACCAAGAGCAAGAGTAACATGAGAATCACCCTATCATTCATGGGAAATTGCATTAGGCCTATGATGCAACTAGTTGCTTTGCACATATGGGGTGCAATCATCTATCTGTATTGTTCATCTTTTTATATTCTCTCTGCTGGCAATGATACAAGAACTAGGATAATCTGATGATCCTAACCTTCGATCAACAGCACATTGAAAAAGTGAATGAAGGAGATCCAACCGACGCAAATTGGTAAAATCATCAGTTTGAAACATCTGATCAATAGACCCAACTTCAGTTGCCCTTGAATATCTACTACTTTGGTCATGATGTTAACCATTTGAGCTATGGCTTCTAAAACAGACGGCCACAACAAAATTAAAAAAAGAAAAAAAAAAAATCGAACATTCAGAAGGTTAGTTTATGTTGGGTTCGAATCCCACTCCCACACTCCTAAGATTTAATAAAACCTTACCTCAGAAGGGGCGACTTGATTTTAGTCATGCTGAGTCACGTCCATTGAGTTCTTTCGACAAGTCTCTACAAGTCCGGCTGAGTTAGGAACAGTAGCAAGTTTCCCAGTGACTCCCTTCGAGATCTCACCAAGTCAAGTTTACTTGGCTGAGTTCTGAGTCAAATCAGTGAGTTTTGGAACTATAGTTTGGAGTACAATTTTTCATGAAAATGTTAAAAGGTCGACAATCAAAAGCTGAAAGCTTTGTCTCTTGTAACCTTGGAAATCTGCATTTAACAGTTTCTTTGAAATCTACCTTCATGTTTTTTTTTTGCAAAACATTAGAAATGGAAATTGATTTCTATACTTGAAATGAATTCTTTTGCAAAGTTCCCGTTGTTCCCAAACAGAGGCCCATTGACCTATGTTTTTCAGCATTCCATCTAAGATACTGATAAAATCATTTAATAAAGAGAAATGGAGTGGAGCTAAGTGTACGGAAACTTTTTGGCGTACCTCATTGCATTTGGGCTCATTGTCATAAACATCAACTATTTGGGCTGTCCATAACACTCTTCATCAGCTGCCTTGAAAAAATCATACCGATTGGATGGTCCAAATTGAAAGTAAGTGGCATGCAAAAATAGACAGGCAAGATGGTTCATTGAAAATAGGTCCAGCAGCAAATGTCTAAGATCACGGATTGCTGTGATATTTACAACGTAGTGGATGAAGAGTGGACTGAACCTAATGGATGGTCCAGATAGGTAATGCTGATGCAAAAAGGTACAAATGCAATTAGGTGCATGGAAAAGTTTCCATACAGTGAGCTGACTAGATCAGTTTTCTTTCATAAAAAATTAAAAATCATGGAAGGTATATGATTTAATTTGGAAATTCAATCCAGTTCCATGGAAGAGCTGAGTCTTATGGTTTCTAAGAACCTTAAATATGTTATTGATATCAGCACATTAACCCTTGAAGTTACCATCATTCAGCATCTCTTCCTTAGAAATTCTGTTCCCAAACAAGAATGTCCTCGAAATTCTGATTTGTTTCATCACAAACATGAAATTTGAAGGATTGTGTAGGCCCACTTATCAATGGTTGAATTGAACCTGCTCTTTCAATGGGGCACCTTTAATAGCATTAGCCAACCGGTCACCTCTAATTTCTAGTATTCACAATGAGAAAAATAACCTTCAATGACCATAGATCGAACCTAGCCAATTTTGACAGTGCAATGGTTGGCTGTTTACGGACTGGCTGTACCTACCATATCTTTTTTGGGGTCAATATCAGCAAATGCAGTTCATCCAATGATAAACCCAATCCAAATAATAGAGCTACGACACAATCAAACCCGAACGAACAAAATGTTGAATTGAATGGTACCAGTGGTGTAAAAGGAATAGCCCCACTTAAAGTGAAAGTGACTCTGGGTCCAATCCACAAAAGAAAGATATTTGCAGTGTGGGCTAAGGTGATTGTAACTTGGTTATTTCCAATTTATTGGACTGATACCAACTGTAATTGAATTCAATAGTGCATCCAAACACACCCTAATTTTTAAGTCACACCATACCATAAACTACACAAAGAATGAGAAATAGAAATAATACTCCCACTCCGCCTCTGCTCATCTTCCAATAAATTTGAGGGGTCGTTTGGATGCAAGAAAAATCTTACTTATGTAAAAAGTTTATGGAAGTAAACAGTTTCACTAGTAAGGAGTTTCTTTAATCTATAATATTTGGATGCTGGGAAAGTCCTTTTTTCTTCAGATTGATTTGAATGTGTGGGTATTGGGAAGAAATTTCCTTTTTTAAGAAAGAAAGCTTGACACTCAAATGCAGGAGAACCAAACAAATGAAAGAATTGGATAAATGGGATTTTGCAAACATCCAAACAGCATCTTCTAGTTTCTTCCACTGAAACAGAAAGGCATTACTTCTAAAAAAATTCTTGAGAAACCAAAGACATTGAAGAAAAATCAACCCCAAATTCAGAGCTTTGCCATTGGAAATGTATTTACATGGATTTCTCATTAGCTCTATTACATTGAAACAAAAAGAACACAAGAAGAATAAGAAGAAAGAATGTCATGGGATGACTCTGCTACTAACCTCCAACACCTTGAACCTTCCAACATCTAGCTCAATTTCTCTTCAGCCGAATTCAACTTTATTCCGATCTCTTCCAACGAGACATGGTTGTTATTCTACCACCCGATGATCCGCAAACACCCGATTTCATGTCGCTGCAGTCAGCTAGCTCTTCTTTTCACCTCCACTCTTCTTTGCCGTAGTCTGTGAATACAAGAAGGTCCCAAAGATTGCAATTGCAGATCCTAGAGCATTCAATGGCCTGACTGGATTCCTGAAAACCAAAACTGTCGCTATGATGACCACCACCCGCTTCATTGTATTCCCAACTGAGAATGTCAATGGGCTGATGTCATCGAGAGCCTGGTAAGACGACTGGTTATAGAGATGGTAGAAGATCCCAGATAGAACCACCCAAAGATAGAAAGTCGATGGTTTTCCGACCATTTCAATAGCACGTTGATAGCCTTCTACCCACAGAGGGCCCTCCACAAAGACGGCCACTGGGAATAGATAAATCAAGGACACGATGCTAATCCAACCGTACAAATTCAGCCCATTTACTTGCTTGAAATTCTGCAAACTCCGCTTGGAATATATGTTTCGCAGGACGAATCCCACATTGCTGATGAGGGCTCCCCAGAGCCCCTGGGGATTGAAGGTGACCTCAGTGACTGCGGCGAGAGAACAACCAAAGACGATCGGGAGGATAGACAGCCAGACGGATATTGGGTAGGAATCGCCTAGGAAGGAGGAGAAGATGACGGAGAAGACGGGCTCAGAGGATTTGATAACGTGGGTGAAGGAGACGGCGACCTTCGAGAAGGAGACGCAGGCGGAGATGTGACCAATGGTGTGGAAGAGAGCGGGGCCGAGGAGGGCAAAGATGAAATCTTTCGAGATTTTGGGGCATGGTTGGATTTTGAAAGACCAGAGAAAGAACATCCAAACAGAGCCAGCTAGCAATTGAAATGAGGCAAGAAGCCATGGGAAAGGGAAGACGTTCAGGGCCTTCTTGTTGTAGATGTTGAAGATGATGTTCTGGAAATACCACAGCCCAAAGACAATAGCTAGCTGGAGGGATTTTTCCTTGGAACTGGATGAATCTGCATCTGGATTCGTGGGCTGGGGAGCATCTGCAGCTGCCTTGAGTATATGGGATTTGGGTTTGTTGAGAAAACCAGATAGGAGGATTTGGGACGTGGGTTTGATAGGAAAGGGAGATGAGTGGTTATGGATGATGTTGTTGGCGATTCTAGAGCTTGAAATGAGGATTTGGGATTTGGGTTTGTTTCGAAAATCAGATGGGTGGTGATGAACGGTGTGATTGGTGGCCTTGGGGTGGGGCATCAGTCGATTCTGATCAAATGGTGCGGAGGCTTTGGGAAATCTGAAGGTGGAGAATCCATGGATAGATTTAGAGAAGGATTTGATGTTGTGGTTACTGTGGAGAGATGTTGGGAAGGTGAGAGGATTGAAGGAAAGCATGTTTGTCATTCTTTCTGCAGATTGAGAGAGAGAGAGAGAGAGAGAGAGAGAGAGAGATTTCTGCAAATATTTGTTGTGTGAAGAAGAGCTACTAGTTAGGATCTAAACGGGAAAACTCTTGCGTACCTCACTACGTACATTCCCGGGTCAGTTCGTCTAACGTGTGAAAAAATAATACACTTGTATGAAATCCATGCCGTCCATCAAGTGAATCACCCTTTTTATCCCTTTTTCTAAAAACCAGGATGATTCAACAATCAGGTGGGCCATCCCCAAAAAGTATGCCTAAAAATCTCTAAATTCACATGCTATGGCCCATCTTAGTTTTAGAATGATGTAATTTGTGGGTAATTAATTCATCCCGTTGATGCACATCAGATGAATGGATTGGATGGCATACAAACTCCATGATGGCCCTACATAAAACTAACGGTGGCTTCCCATCTTAACTTTTTCCTAGGTTGTGATCTCCCTGAGTCCTGGATGGTCATGATTTACGGGTTCCAAGGTGAACATGAGGCAGCGTACCTGATGGACGGCGTGGATCTCATGAAAATTCCACTTACGAAGCTCTCCGTACGCGACGTACCTAACTCAAGTAGTTTGCGCGAGTCTACGCTAGCGAGGCTCGGATCTCAGAGGAGATGGAATTTAGCGGCGGTATATACGGTATCTTATTTTAACTTATCGCGCGATATTTTGAAGGAGGTGGACGTTTCAAACGTGAAATTGTGGCAGACGCTTGCTTAGGTTTTGGACAATTTAGGAAAATGGTAGTGAGTCTAGGGAATCATACTCCTCAAATGTCGCACAGATGTACAGCTATCCAGGCCATCTGAATTGTGGGACCCATTGTCTATGGAACATATATCTAAAAGAACACTGAAAATTGTCCCCTAATTCCTAACCATTCAATTAATGGATATCAGATCAAATGGATGGTTCAGAATGCAACGCTCAGTGGTTTAATTCGGAAAAATTAGATGGTTAACATTGTCTTACCAATGAAACTTTTATCTTTCGTTCCATCCACCGTTAGTTCAGAAACCTGGACGGTTTGGATTTTCGTAAAACTATGCCACGTGTACTGTGAAGAGTCACCACCATTTCTTAAGTTGTGGTGAACTCGCATGAGAATCTGAATCGCGTATTTATTGCTGGGGAGTTATTTGATACTCCGGCTGCGTATGATGATTGATACACAGACACTCAGAAATCATATACTCGGCACTACAAATAACTTAAATTAAACCGAATAAATTTTGTAAACCATTTACTTTAAGTTACTTGTATTGCTAGTGGGCAATGTCTAAGTGATTTCTAAGTGCCTGTGTATCATCAATCACTCTCTGCCAGAGTATCAAACATTTTAACTTTGCATGGAGAGTGTCTCTGTCCGGCAGGTTGTACAATACACTACCGTCCGACCAGAGAATAAGTTTTAACATACCATGTGTACACGACATCCGACCCGTCCAAAGTGTTTTCCTCACCTGATCTATGTACTCGTTGGGTGGGCCAAGCCCATATTTTACTATTGATCAACGGTTATCCATTGTTTTCATCGATATGGCCCACATGATAAGTGGATCTTTTATATTCAAGGTGATCATCATAACAGGGTGAACTGAACTTGTGGACGTGTTGGATTTCGTTTACAGATGACCGGTAAAAAATTATCTGCTTGTATGACTGTTATCATGCAACTGGCTGCACGTGAAGCCTTCTCAATTACCTGCTTTTCTTTCTTTCTCACGAGTGGTTTGCAAATCCCGGACTCGGATTGGGCAAGGGGCGGACTTCCTGCGAAGTTCCTGCGCAGGAAGCTCCTGCGCTGGGAACTAAGGTGGGGCTAAAAGTGATGTTCTTTTTGATAAATTCAGGGCGCGGCTTTGCGCAGGAATTTTCTGCGCTGGGAACCACGGTGGGGCCCACAGTGATGGTTTTTTATAAATCCACCCCGTCCATCCGTTTTGGGAGCTCATTTTAGGACATTAAAGCTAAAATGAATTGAATCTAAGACTCAAGTGGGCCTCACTAAAGGAAAAGGTGGGTAGGTAAATTACTACCGTTGAAACCTCCCTGGGTCTACAGTGATGTTTATATCACATCCATACCGTTCACAACGTCACTACTACTGGGATGAACTGGAAAAAAAAATATTATAATGATTCTAAACTCCTGTGGCTCCACAAATATTTCAACCGTGGACGTTCAAATCTCACGTTTTTGGCCCACTTAAGTCTTGGATCCAGTTCATTTTTGTTTTCATATCCTAAAATAAGCTCCCAAAACGGATGGACGGTGTGGATTTATCAAAAAACATAAAAAAAAAAAAAAAAATCATTGTAGGCCCACCTTGATTCCCACAGTAGAAAATTCCTCCGCAAGGCTTTCGCAGGAAATCAGCGCCCATAAATTCACCCCGTCCATCTGTTTTGGCAGCTCATGTAAGACATGAGATCCAAGACTCAAGTTAGCCGAAAACGTGAGGATTGAAATTTCACAGTTGAAACATTTGTGGAGCCACAGAAGTTTCGAATGAGTCTGGATCCTCCGTTGAAACCAAGCAAAGAAACTCTGCTCGTCACTTCTTTGATTGGTCCAGGTCAGCCTAACTGTGTCAGAGCTGAGCTACACTGGCACAGTCAGGATGAGGTGGACCAATCAGAGCAGCGGAAGCAGAGGTTCTCTGCTCGGTTTCAACCGAGGATCCAGATTCTTTCGAATCAGGATAATATTTGTGTTTCCAGCTCATCCCAGTAATAGTGACGTTATGAACGGTATGAATGTCATCTAAACATCACTGTCGACCTTAGGAAGGTTTCAACGGTAGTAATTTACCTATCCACCTTTTCCTTTAGTGACGCCTGCTTGAGTCTTAGGTCTGGTTCATTTTTGTTCTCACGTCCTAAAATGAGCTCCCAAAACGGATGTATGGGGGAGGATTTATAAAAAAACATCACTTTGGCCCCGCCTTGATTCCCAATGCAGGAACGGATGTATGGGGTGGATTTATAAAAAAAAAACATTACTTTGGACCCACCTAGGTTCCAGTGCAGGAACTTCATGCGCAAGGCTTCTGCAGGAAATCCGCTCCCGGTAGTAGCCCCCTCCAATACCCGACTCGATGGTGGAAAAGCTGTGTGGGGCCAAAAATGATGTATGTGTTTTATCCGCACTGCCCATCTATTTTTTCTGCTCATTCTAAGGTATGAGTAAAAAAAATGAGGCAGATCCAAAGCTTAATTGGACCACATTGCAGAAAACAGTGGGGATTGAACGTCTACTATTGACAGCTTTTTGGGACTATGGCTTTGTTTATTTGCCATCTAACCTATGAATAACGCACATAAACCTGACCAAGGGAAAACACAAATATCAGCTTGATCCAAAACTTATGTGGTCCCATGAAACTTTCAATGGTTTGCTTTCAATCCCCACTCTTTTCTAAGGTGTGGTTCACTTGAGCTTCTGATCTGCCTCCTTTTCTGGCTCATGCCCTGAAATTATCTGAAAAAATGGATGGACGGCATGGATAAAACACATACATCATAGTGGGACCCACAGAGCTCTTTCACCGTGGACTTGAGTAGTGGGGAGGTCACTACCCCATCCGAGTCCGCAAATCCCACACGCTTGCTTGTTTGGCCCAGTGCATCTAGATCTCTTCTCCGTCAGATGTGTTGCTTGTTGCATCTCCCAGAATTCAGTTACGTCCTCACATTCCAAAGACACAAAAAGAGGATGGAGTCTGTGGCCCACTCATCGTTTCAGCCATCGATCCTTTATTGCACCAATGCGGCCCACCTAATCAGCGGACATCCTGATTTTTGTTCCAGGCCATGTCAATAATCAGTCCCACCAGATGGACCTCTTGTCATGTACACGTGGCAGCTTGTTGAAGTCCCTTGATATATATTAATATGCCATCCTCTAATGGTTCGAGCTTTTTAAAGAAAGTGGTGATTTGGACCGTTTGGGGTGTGAGTTGTGATTATCCCACCCCGTACATGCAGGGGGAGTGTTGAAGTCCCTCAATATACATTGATATGCCATCCTCTAACAAATCCTAAATTTTTAATTACATCAATGCATTGAAATTTTGTGATATATTTATAGAAATTTGAATTTAATTACTAAATTAGCTTTAACATTCTAAATTGGTGCAAGTATATAATATTTGGAAGGATGATTGTGATAAGTTGATTAAAACATATACTTAGCCAAAAATAACAAAATTCTAAGTCTCAAGGTGGGCCACAAGCTTAGGATCACAAACAGAGTAACTCAACAACATCTTTTACCTATTGATTTACTTAGCCAACCAACCTTTTTTTATTTATTTAAAACATGGCTAACGTTTGGATCATGTTATTGATATAATTTAAATGATGTCATTAATAATTTGATTTGTATTAGCATATGTACAATGGATTAGTGGCCCAGTGGCTTTTAAATTCTTGGACTCAAGTATTATCAAATACATGCTAGCGGATGGCCAATAACAACAATTGGGGGCTCGTTTGGCCTTTATACTTTGATCTAGTAAGAGCTTTTTAAATAAGAGTCGCTCTGATAAGTTTCATTTTTTGTTCTAACTCTTGCTTTAAATAAGTTTGTTAGATAAAATAATGTTTAAAAATAAAAACCTTTAAAAAAATATATATTTCGTAGTATGTTCATATAAGAACTTTTTGTTTTTAAGAATAGTTGATGTCATTTTTAAATATTAGAACAATTTCATTACATCAGTAATCCATATGATTATTTTAGTGGATCTCACCGTGGAATAATTACGCCTCAAATGACAAAAGAATGGATCACTATAATTTTATGTTTTAAGACATTTGGGTCATCCATTATAATAGACATTGGATGTGTACAATCTATCATATGGAGCCTACCTTTGATGTGGATCATCAATCATATGAGCCAAGCCTTCAAAATGGGTAGTCCATCATGCGAAGCTAGTCTTGGATGCGCACCATTCATCATTAGGGGTTGACCTTTGATGTGGATCATCGATTATGTGGGGGTTGTGTTGATGTAGGACATCCATCATGTGGGTCCATCATCAATGCTAATTGTCCTTATGTGGGCCCCTCAATGTCCACTGACCATCATGTGGAGTCTACATTTGATGGGTCTGTCATGTGGGCACTACCTTTGAAGTAGGTTGTCCATCATATGGGGCCCACTTTTGATGTCCACATTCATCGTGTGGGGCACACATTCTTTGTAGATCATTTATTGTGTTGGGCTAGTTTGGATATGAGCCGTCCATCATGCAAGACCTTGGATGTAGACCATCCATTAGGTGGGGCCCACTTGATGTGGATTGTCCATCACAAGAGATCACACTTTGATGTGGGCCCTCTATCATGTGAGGTCCACTTTATCCATTATCTGGGCCACCTTGATGTGAACCATTCATTATGTGGAGTCCCAACTTTAATATGGGTAGTTCATCATGTGAGCCCATCTTTGATGTCAACGGTCCATCATGTGGGCCCACCTTTGATGCCCATCATGCATCATGTGGTCCCACCTTGATGTAGACTGTTCATCAAGTGGGGCCCACTTAATGTGGATAGTCCATCATGTTAGGACACACTCTGATGTGGGTCATCCATCATGTCGGGCCCACCTTTGATGTGAATTGTGCATTATGTGGGCCCACCTTGATGTGGACCATTCATCATGTGGGCCCCCACCTTCAATATAGGTCATTCATCAAATGGGCCCACCTTTAATGTCCATCATCCATCATGATGGACCACCTTTGATGTCCATCATCCATCATGTGGGTCCCACCTTTGTTGTGGACTATCCATCATGTGGGGCCCAACTTTCAACATGGGTCATTCACCATGTGGGCCCACCTTTGATGTCAACCTTTCATCATGTGGTCCCACCTCTAATGTCCACCGCCCGCCATGTGGGTCTCACCTTTGACACAGGCTTTCCATCACGTAGGGCCTGCTTGATGTGGATCGTCCATCATGTAGGGCCACACTTTGATGCGAACCATCCATCATGTGAGGCCCACCTTTGATGTGATCGTGCATTAGGTTGGGCTGCCTTGATGTGGATCATTCATCATATTGGGCCTTACCTTCAATATGGACCGTACATCATGTGGGCCCATCTTACAGAGATTGTAAAGAGAAGAGAAGATGGCAGGATGGTATTCACCTTTGAGGACAAAATTATCCAAAAATTAGTTGAAAATGCCTGCTAGTTTAAGCCAAATAAGCTTTGAAAAAAAAAACCTTACGTCTCACTTATTTTTTAAGAACGTTTTTGCTAATTTCTAAAAACTTAACGAATGGTCTCCATGAGCGTTGGATCTGCCTCATACCTTAAAATGATCATAGAAAAGAGATGGACGGCATGGATAAATAGATACATCATGGTGGGCCCCTCCACATATCAGTATCGACGGTTTGTGTCCATTCTGAGGAAGGACACAATCCGCGTCC
Organism: Liriodendron chinense; assembly: GCA_003013855.2. Taxonomy (NCBI): domain Eukaryota; kingdom Viridiplantae; phylum Streptophyta; class Magnoliopsida; order Magnoliales; family Magnoliaceae; genus Liriodendron; species Liriodendron chinense. The sequence continues at coordinate 1,138,323 of PVNU02000637.1, read as the reverse complement.
ACGCAAAGGGAGATTTACCGTACAATTTATGACCGTAGGACGCCTAACCGAGCCCAGAACGTAGACGCATGACTTCTGCCCTCCCTGCGATCCAAATTAGTGACCATGGCTGGTTCCATTGGTGGGGCCCACCATTGATGGGATTCTCCAAAGACGGCCCTTCTGCAGGTCACAGCTGAGGTCAACAGGTCATTACATTGGACGATTAATGTTAGATGAATAGTTTCAATTATCAAAGGTGGGCCACATGGGAGCTGACAATCGTGGTTGGTCACCCTTGACATCGTCCGTTCAACGGTGGTTGACCATCCATTTTGCACGTGCCTTGCGTGTGTCTCAATTAAGAACTAAGACGGTACAGGTCGTGTGCTCACCATGAACGGAGTGATGGGGTTTTCCTCCTCGATAAAGAGGAGAAGAGGTGTAACCTGTGTGTGGTTGAGCGCTCGGACCAAGTGTGGTCGGGCGATCAAAATTCACCCAGAAGGGCATTTTGACACTGGACTGTTTTTATAACAGTCGAGTGCCCGATGGTCTATTGACTGGGGGCCCGGTGCCTAGGGCGGGCGCCCGACCATGCTAGTTCGGGCACTTAAAATTTAGGATTTTCTCCATGTGCTTGCTGGATATTTTTTAGGTTGGCCGGGTGCCCGACGGTGCACTGACCGGGCGCTCGACCCTATGTGGACTGCTTAAGTGCAGTTTCCTAATTCGATTATGTTCTCTACGGTTCTCTACTTAAGAGGTTCCAAAACGTGATTAGGGAATCCCATGAAAGTGTTTTCATGTCCAAGATGAGAGAGAGAGAGAAAAAGGAAGAGAGAAAAAGAAAAGAGAAAGAGAGAGAGAGAGAGAGAGAGAGAGAGAGAGAGGAAGCTTGTTGAAGGGAGATATTGCTTGAAAAGGTAATCTTTGGTACAACCATTGTCTCAGTGCTTATACGTCCTCATGATCGGTGAGATCTCTCCGTTTTTCATTGTTCTCTTATTGTTCATCCACTCCTACATGAGTGAAGAAGGTTTGATGAAAGCGGTGTGTACTTGTGATCAGTTGTAACATTTTACTTCATAGTAAATAGTTGCTTTGGACTAGGTCCCATGGTTTTTACCTATTCGAGGGTTTTCCACATAAAATTCTCTTGTGTCGTGAGGTTGTTGATTTGCTTTTGATTATTGCATTATCATAGCCCATAATTCTAGTGCATTATGAGGCGAGGTCCTAAAGTTTGTGTGAAACGCACCCAACATAGAGCATAGCTCGTATTTGGAGGACATCAAAAAATGGTAACCAGCCAAATCCAATGCGCCAAAATCAGATGGTTAAGATCATGCAATTGGAACTATTTGCCAGCAATGGTCAGCTCATAAAGGGCCCCACTAATATAGATGATCAGGATGAGTTGCCACCTTTTTAGTAAATGGTGGCAAACCCAAATCCAAGGTGTGGCATAGACATAAACTACAGTGTCCAAATCGTGGGCCTCACTTTTGACCGGTTACGAACCAAAGATTTCATACAAGTTATGCCCTCACTGGCAGATTGATGCACATCCAATGGACGTTTGGGATGAAAATCTGAATTCAACCTGCAGACACGATCAATCAGAGTCTAGGGCCTTTTCAGTGAATCTGATTTAGTGCTTTTGATCGTCAACGTTGGTTCCTGTAATTTGGACGGTTTGATTTGATTGACCTGGATGCCACTTGAGTGGGCTGGCTATCAGGGTGCTTTTATCTCCATTTATTAAATCGTGTGGCGTAGCACTCGGAGTTTTATACAGGTTTTCAGTTTGTACAAGTGGGAAAACTTTCAGTGATAATAACCGTTGATATGATGAGCCACGTTGCAGAAAGCCCTTGAATTGAAATCCGTATGATCCTAACGAAATGTTGGCCTTTTGTTGTTAACGTGCACGTTCATTTAATTCCAAGCTCAGCCGTCTACTTGCAAATATCCATTTGAAGGGTCAAGATTGTTTTTTCATGGGGGAGATGTTTCATGCATTGGCCATCCATAGTGGGGCCCATCACATCGACTGCTTGGATCAATGAACCATAGGACCCGGTTGTACAAACTGGAAACCCGATTGCAATGTACAACTTCAAAAATAAATCATGAATACGAATAGTAGGTGAGGGTTGTAAATCAAGGTGGGTAAGAAGACACTGATTCTCAGCAATTTTGGTGAGAGGTGGGACCCGAGAAGGAAGCCATGTGATCAAGTAAAACCCGAAAAATGTAGTCCGAACAATAAAGATAGCTTTGGGTGAAAATCAGGACGGGCTACACCGTCCAAAACAGTGGACAGCAAACGGTTTTCAATTTAACGTTGTGGCCCACCTAGCAAGTGAATTTGGTTTGCTTGTCACCTGCGATCGGATTCTTGGGGGCCACAAAAAGTTTTGGATCAAGCTGATGTTTGCGTTTACCCTTCATCCAGGTCTCTGTGACCCCAGATGAACAGGTTGGATGTCAATAAACATTACAGTGGGCCCTAAGAAGTTTTTAATGGTAGGCGTTCAATCGCCATTGTTTCCTGTAGTGTGGTTTACCAGAGATATCTATGTGCTTCATTTATGGGCTTAACTCCTAAAATAAGCTGTAAAAACGGATGGATGGTGTGGATATAAAATATATGCATAAAAGTGGGCCTCACAATCACGGATTCACCAAATCCGTATCCTTTCACCTGAGGTGATCTTTTTGTTGGTTCTACCATTTTCATGGTTCAGGTGGTTTTTTTATCGGTCGGTAATTACTAACTGAAGGAGAACCCTGGTTCACATATCACGTCGACCTCACATCTATCTTGAACGATGACTATTGATCTTTTCTCCAGTCATACGATTTTTTCTAAATACAAGTATAATCCACTTGATAAATCGATACCCTAACCTTTGGGCCATCATCCCATGCATTGGTCGGTTGGACATTCAAATGAGAGTCGGATTGCGTCCTTCCTTAGCGTTTCTACGATCAGGCTGACCACATGAGATCAAGAATGAGGTAGGTCCAACGGTCAGATTGACCACACCAAATATTGAGCTTGGGTTGCATTAAATGCCAGAGTCATTTCTGGTGTGGTCGATCTTACCTTGGACCTGCCCCATTCTTTGTCTCATGTGGTAGGCCTGATCTTAGAAACGGAATGGACGGAGTGGATAAACAGATACATCACGGTGGGCCCCTCCACAGCTTGGTATGGACGCATTGCTGAGGAAGGACGCAATCCGACTCCATTCAAATGAATGGCTAATTGTCTTAACGTTGACACGTGTTGTTCAAAGCCATTTCAAATTCTACCTTACACGTGGCTCTTAGCTCTCCCAACTGATTTAAAAAATAAATAAATATCTGAAAATGACTCTGGAGTCGTGAATCGGGAGGTAATCACTTATTTCAGATTTTCTTGCAGAGATATTAGCTCGTCCACGACTAAAATAGCCTACAACACCCGTTTTATGCGAGCGGGACTTGGCTGCGACGCTGATTGCAGTTGCCCACTTTGATGTATGTATTGTATATCCACGCCGTTCATCTATTTTTAAAGCTTCTTTTATGCCATGTTACTAAAAAAGAACAAGATATAAATTTAAGGTGGACCACACCACAGGAAATAATGGTTATTAATTATTAAAAAAATTTTGTGTTCCCAAAATCTTTGGATCAAGCTGTTATTTATTTTTTCCTCAAGTCTATGTGACCTTATCAACAGGTTGGATGGTCAATAAACATTACTGTGGTCGCTAGGAAGTTTTTAATGGCGAGAGGTCAATGATCACTGTTTCGTGTGGTGTGGTCCACATGAAATTTGTATCTGCTTCATTTTTGGGAAAATTTTCTAAAATAAGATCGAAAACGGATTGACAGTGTAGATATATAATGAATACATCGAGGTGGGCCCTATTGTCAGGGTCTCACCCACAGAGCTGGTTCCGGCCAGTTGCAGCCAAGTCTGTGTTAGGAAAACTGGTAGCAGAAGCAAAAGCCAAACACGCAGAGTAATGCGAGATTAAATGAGAAACAATATGAAATCAAACAACACACAAGCATTCACCACAAGAGAATTCAAATTTATATGGAAAAACCCCTCAACGGGTAAAAAACCACGGCATAAAGTGATCTACTATGAATGAATAGAAGATTACAGAGATTGACAGCCCACAAGCAAGGAAAAACAGAGAAAACCACAGGTTCTCTCTCACACAACTCTCTCCCTTCTTCCTAACATGATTAGGAAACCTTGGACACCTTAGAATTACATCTAAGTCAGGATTACAACTCCTTAAATAAGCAAAAAATCGAAAATAGAAGCATATCATGCATTACCGCACGTTGTGCAAGAAAATCACGCGCACAACCAACCGGTCAGCCAGTGCACAAAACAGTTCAGAGGAGAACAGCCACACGCTGCCTCACTGCCGACTGGTCGCCCGACTAGTCGGAGCCCCTTGACGACCGGTCGGAGGCACCACAGAGAGCATGTCCAGTGGCCTTCCGTGCATCTAGGTTATATAGCCAGATCAGTCACCCAACCGGTTTAAGCACCCAACCTCGCACATGTTTGAAGGCTTCCCAACAGTCTGGCTCGTTTTATGTAGCTCGTATAACACTCAAGCCACGTGGGGTCCATATATTGTATATGTCAATCCGCTGCGTCCATCAGGTGGGAATCCCTACATGAATCGTATATACAGTATTAACCTCTAAGAAAAACTCATATGGACCACACCACTGCTAACAATGTAAAATTGCTCCTAAAACTCTCAAGTTCACGCGGTGCAAACCATTTGAGTTTAGGATAAGATGGATCCCAAACTCAGGTGAACCACACCACAGGAAACAATAGGGATCGAAAGCTACCATTGAAAACTTCTTGGGGCCACAAAAGTTCTGGAGCAACTTGATATTTGTGTTTTCTCTTCAGCAAGATCCGTGTAACCTTATCAACAAGTAATTAGATGGCAAATAAACACTATAATCAACACTATTTTCTTGTGGTGTGGTCCACTTGAGATTTTCATTTGTCTAAATTTTTTTCCCATGGCCTAAAATGAGCTGAAAAATGGATGGACAACATCCATAAAACACATACATCATGGTAGGCCCACAGAGCTTTGACAGCAACTAACTAGCTAGTGTTGGGGTCACCAACCAAATCACGAGCAAACTACTCTTCAATGTCAAATTATGATGAAAAATATAAAATGTCTTTAGGAATGATTATACTTGTCCTTGCACATCTATGTGGCACTATATATAAATGATGGATAAAATCTTACTCACCTTTTGAGGATATCTTTCACTTCCATATTCTTCAGCGATATGTCACTAGACAAAAATAGAATGGCAAAGAGCCATAAGCACACCTGCGGATAAAACATTATGATGAATGAAGCATAGCCTTCACATGAGTGGCAAAATAGCGTTCTCGACAAGCTTATAAAGACTCGTCGAGATAAAGATTCTACTACGATCTAGATATGCTCAAAATGACTAACTTACACAATCCTGCACAACATGGGAGACTTTCAAAAGACAATCAGTGCTCTTGCAGTGACTTATAAAGGTTTGAGAAACTGATTCCTCTCAAAACGAAAGAAATTCGAAGGACACAATAAGTAATTTGATCTACAAGACTAATCTCGTAACATTCAAGATCTATGTAGCCAAGCTGGAAAGGAATTCTAAAAACAACTTCGTCCTGTAACTTTCAAAGATTTTGTAATTATCAAGGATTTTGGACTGGCTAGGAAATCCATCGAGGGTTGCCACCTCTCAAGCTATATAAAGAGCACACAATAAAGATTTCAGGGCCCTGCACAAAACACATTCTCCCTACACATCGCAATGCTTCTTATCTTAGTTTTAGTTTTTAATTAGTTCCTTTACTTTTGTCAATCCTTACTATAGAATGTTCGGAGTTTAGAAAAATTAGATTACTATTGTCCAGAGCCACTGCTACAGTATGCTTAGGAGTATCATAAATATCAATGACCCACGGTCGTTGGATCCATAATCAACCAAGTCTTATTAAAATTTCACACCCCAACCACATTCTGTTGACCATCCGCCTCGATTGTTTGTCCATATAAACGATCATAGGTATTTATCTTCTTTTTATTTCTCTGCTTATTTTTATTTCTTGGTTAATTATACTAAGCTTCAACTATAAATTAATAAAATCAACATTTTAGCTTTAGGTTTTTAAATCTTTCCATCCATTATTACATAATTAAGAAACACAAAGCACACGATTATTGTTGAAAGAAAACTCAAAGTTCATATTTAGAAGGATTAACCCTCCCCTTTTAAATCTCCTAATCGCTGGAATTCTAGTGGTTGATATCCAGGTCAACCTTCACAGGATTGATCCTACAAATAATTTGGCACCAAGGGTCGAAAACCTATTCAATTAAAATCGAGTTGAGTACGACTCTAGCATGCCTACACTTTCCTAATTGCACACATTTGATTAAATATTAAATATAGGCCTTCATTAACATGTGTGGCCCCATACTGATGTAGATCAGACCACAAACATTTTTATGGCCAGGATGGACTATAGGAAGCACGACCGAAGACAGAAGTAATATTAACCGTCAAGACTGTAAAATAGTTGCATCTCGCAATCCGGGATGAGTTATGGGACGTATGATATATGATTTTGGGGTAGCTCGAGCTACTTATGCCACCTAACCTACTACGCCGGGTAGCCTATGTCGGATTCACGAGATTCGACTAGATATATAGTCATTAGCCCAGTTTTATTTTATTTTTACTATTTATAATAAGTTTTAGTTTGATTATAACTTTTGATCTGTTAGGATTTAGGAGTTGTGCCCAACATGAAAAGGGCCTATAAAATTACTAAAATAACGTAGTTGGGCCAGATTAAAAGCTTACCATTTTTGGCTGAAAACCATGAAGTCTAATAGGAATAACATGCTCGACCTTACCACGACCATCTTTTCTTTGTCATAAGAGTGGTGTACTTAATGAATGGATTTAGCCAATAGGCAGAGACGGGCCATTCATATTTCAACTAGGGGCCCAGCCCTTGGGCCATATATAGGGGGGCCCAAGACCTGGTCCTGCTAGACACCCCGCCCATTGCCACCCACCAAGGAAAGATGAGCATTTGTTTAATACGATGTGGGACTAAACCAACAACTCCCCTCCCACAGGGGATGTGGGGCTCTCGGAACTGGTGGGACTAACCCAACAACTCCCCTCCCACAGGGGATGTGTGGGGCTCTCGGAACTGGTCTCGAGCTAGACGGATAACCTTGCTCTAATACTAGTGTTGTATCACACCCGAAAGGTTAACTCGCTAGGTGGTAACCCCAGAGTATATGAAGATCCTTTCATCGTCCCCTCCAACCAATGTGGGATAATCCCAACACATCCAATTTTCTAATGAAAGCCAATCCCACAAGATCAATTAATATATTTATGGTGGACTCCACTTGATGAATGCCTTGGATCTTAGTCCACATTCTAGGAACCAATGGATAGATCCAAGCCATCCAATCCCAGCCTACCAAGCCAGCATGTAAGTAGACTGGCAAGTGGTTCGCATTCAATAAGAAAAGCCCATGGATGATACCGTTGAGATCATCTAATCGATTCAAACTGTGGATGACTGATCCCAATCACCCTTACAAGGCTATATGGACATATTAGGAGACCAGTAATCAACATGAACTGACGACTAGGACGAATTGACTCAGACTCAGTCGAACCCAATCCGATTAGACAGAATGAGTTGTCCAGATGAGTCACACCCAATTTGGGCAACTCGTGACTTGACTCAAACTAGTCGAGTTGGCCTGAGTAGCCGAGTCTTAAATCCATGGAAATCAATAGAGTAAAATTAGAAGCCATTCTCAAAGCATTTAGAGAGTATTATCACACAGTTAAAGAGGTTCTCATATTACAAAAGACATTCACATATTTACAAATACATCTTCTATACTTAACAATCTGACAATGCTCTAACCATCCCTTTATTTTTCTCCTTCCTTCTCTATATTGAGCAGAGAAGAGAAACTCAGCTAACTCGGGCTGTTTGAGCGATCGGAGATGGCTTCCTATAACCGCCCGTCCGAGTCTCCCTCCTACCTTTGGCAGTGACCCCATTCCTGCCCGGTTTCTGAGCCACGGGCCATGCGCCGGTGCTAACCGCCATGTCTTTTAAATGTTGCACAGCTTGGAGAGTCTCGACAATGCCCGACATCAGTGGCCGGTCTTTTGGGTTAGAGCTCACACATTTTAATGCCAGGGATGCAACCTCTCGTGACCCCTTGACCGAGTACTGACCCTGGAGTCTTGGGTCCATGATATAACGTAATTTCCGGCTGCTTGTTAGGTATGGTTTCACCCAATCTACTAGATTTTGTTCACTCTTAGGCTTTGTTTTGTCCATCGATCTTCTTCCGGTCAGCAATTCGAGAAGAACCACCCCGAAGCTATAGACATCGCTCTTAATTGTTAAGTGTCCTGCAGAATTTTAAGACGGAAACATCGTTGATCAACATAAGCCCATCTGGTCCATTCATGTGTAGGGCCTGAAATTCTGCCCAGTGATGTACCCACCTGATAGATGGCCAGGCTAGGCCTCAATAGATGAGTGTGATGAAAATGGACCTGGGCTAATGACCCATTAATCCATCGGGCCTAAAAATAGAGTAAAATCTGTTCTATGGACCATTCAAACCTAATTAGGACAGCCCAGTTTCTTTAATTAATCTAATCTCTAAGCAGTTCAAGCCATTACCTGTCATGACATACTCAGGAGCTGCATAGCCATGGGTTCCCATTACACGAGTCGTCACATGTGTATCTTCCCCCTCCGGGCCCATCTTCGCTAGCCCGAAATCGGAAAGCTTAGCAGTAAAATCCTAGAAGCAAAGATTGAGTACTTATATCAGCATTGAGATTTGAGAAGACTGAGATGTGCATTTTGCACCCCATAGAAAAGCAATGTGGTCTAATTAACTAGAAAGCCAAGTTGTATATGAAATTACTTAACAGAGTCTAGCAAGACATTGGATGTCTTGAAATCGCGGTATATGACTGGCGTCTCAGCGCCGTGTAAGAAAGCGACGCCCTTGGCCGCTCCGATCGCAATCTTCAATCGTGTACCCCATGCCAACGTTGATGAAATCCCTGCCATTAGTGACCGTCCAGACCATATGATTAGTAAGATTGAGATTAGAAGAAGATGGATTAATGACTGTTGATTTGAACGGGTAAGCTTACTCTTAAATAGATGGTTTTCTAAGCTGCCACGTGGCATGAACTCATAGACCAGAAGCCGCTCTTCTTCCTCACAGCAGTAGCCAATCAATTTCACCAAATGGGGGTGTCTGAGCTGCCCCAGGAATATCACCTCAGCCTTTGAGAGGGGGGAAAAAAAATTAAAAAAACAAATCAATCTTGTTTTATATTTAGTTTCAAAATCCAATCCCATTGTAATTAGAAATTGATTTGAATAAGGTCCTACAGGGCCCACCAGGCGTCTATGTCTTGATTGATTTACACCGTTCGCTCGTCAATGCTGATTAAAATCTTGCAAATGAAGTTTGGAGTGGATTCTACTATTTTGGGAGATTATGGGGATATTCCCTATATAAGTTGGGCGTAACATATCAACAATCTTGATCAAGTTTCCTAAGGCTCAGGTATCTATAATTCGTTAATCATGGTCAGTGAGCAGAGGTGTGCTATGTTGACTAGGAAGTAGGATGGCCTGGACCCGGTCAGTTGCACCACTGTAGTTTAGGTGGGTGTGGGACTAATCCCAGGTTCGACCCCCGGTTCTATCCACGGTTGCTAAAGAAAACAAAAAAAAAAAAACTGGACTTGAGCTGCCCGAGTTGATTTGAGCAGATTTCACCAGAGTCAGAAAAAACATGATCCGGTCACGAGTCACGACTCAGTTGAAACTCAAGAAAAACTCAGCAAAACTCAGACAAAAAAACTTGAAAAACCTGGAGACAACTCAGCACAGCATAACATAATTTATGTAGCAAAATAATATGAGTTTTCAAGTCAACTTGATTAGGTTTTCAAATCAAGTTGAGTTTTCGAGTTTTTAAACTATCGATCGAACTAATTCAGCAGATGTGTCTGTAGATAGGGCCTACATGTCTGCATATTTGGATAATCTACCATCAATTGGTGGGCTCCCCTTAGATGCCCTGGTCCAAAAGCCAATAATCTCATACATGGACTGTTGTAATTTAATCGCAGCGGTTAGCAGAGAAATAAACAATGGTTCGTGATCAGCTGGAAAGTTAAGCTGTCCAATTGGTATAACTTCTACAACATGGCCCACCCACCTAAGTTTGTTTTATCCAACAAATCACTATCTTCTCTGAAAATATATTTCCTTAATAACAATTACTAGCCTCTAATTAAAAACAGAAAAGAAAACCCAAAAAAAAAGATATTGTTTTCACCAGCCATTCGCGATGTCCCTGAAGACCCTCGATATCAAGAAGCTTAACGGCGACCGGCTGAGCCTTCAATCCCTGCCGCAACTTATCGTCGATGTACCCTTTATGCACCGTCCCGAACCCTCCTTCACCCAACAAGAAATTACTTGAGAAATTCTGAGTTATCGCACGTAACTCGCTCAACTGAAACACATGCAAGCCCATGCCGGACCCGAACGATTGGGTTAGATCTTCATTGAACCGTGTCGAAGATGAACGGCTAAGATCGGAGAACGATAGTCGGCGGAAAGACGGGTGCTCGGCGACCTTTTTAGAGAATTCGGACCGTGTTGGCCTGCATCGGCTGATTTTGCCAAGGACGGTCTGGTTTTCGATGGAACAGCAGTTCGCCGTGAAGGGTCTCCAAGGTTTCGACATTGCTGGAAAATTGGAAGGGAGGAGAGAGAGAGAGAGAGAGAGAGAGAGAGAGGGGAGAGGCAATGCATGGATTTGCTGCACTGACTTTCTTATCTGAGGCATTTCATAACATTCTCCTTCCTAACTGCTCCAACCACTCTCCTACTTTTTGTTATTTTGCTTGTTTTGTATACTCACATTATTTATATTCCTTGCTTTGTTTTGTATGAGATTTCTACGGCTTTGTGATTGGAACAAGAAGCACATACAAAATGTTACATGCGTGCACGTGTGGGATGACTGGTGTGTGCTTTTGGGAAATGGTTTAGCGCGCGGGTGACCCTTAAACCTGCCAGCAAGCTGGTGTCAAAGCTCCGTGGGACCCACTATGATGTACGTGTTTTATCCACACCATACATCCATTTTTTCAGTTAATTTTAGGGCATGAGTCCAAAAATGAGGGAGATCTAAGCTCGAGTTGGTAACAAAGCAGTGGAGATTGAACGCATACTGTTGAAAACTTTCTTGGGGTCAAAAAAGTTTTGGATTAAACTGATATTTTTGTTTCCCCTTTGTCTAGTTCTGTGCGACCTTGTGAATAGGTTGGACGATAAATTAACATCATTTTTCGGCCTTATGAAGATTTCAATGGTAGACATTATTTTCTCCATTGTTTCCTTTGGTGTGGTTCACTTGAGCTTTTGATCCACCTCATTTGTTGGGGTCATGCGTAAAAAATAAGCTGGTAAAATGGATAGACAGTTCTAGCTAGGTGGTGTTAGCTAGAGCTGTACACTGATCTGAACCAAATCAAGCTAGGCCTAGCTCAGCTCGACTAGTAGACAACCTTGCGCTCGAGCTCGATTCGATCATCAAGCTGAAATGGCATGCTCGGTTTGGTTCAGTCGAGGGTCTAGTCAAGATTTCGAGCCAAGTTCAAGCCAATTCAGGCTAAGTTCAAGCCTAAAAAAAATCAAATTTTGAATAGGCTCAACCCAAAAGCCAGGCCTAAAATAATTCAAAATCCAAGCCTGAAGGCAACCCAAGCCCATTGTCACCCCTAGCTGCTACTTTTATAGGCAGATTTCTATTTTATTCCTTTGCTCTCTTTTGATATGAGACTAAACAATCTCCCTTTCCAACTATTCGAGTCAAGTCAAATTCAAACCGAGTCAACACGAATCGAGCTTCGAGTTGAGCTAACTTGAGCCAGGGTCAGCTCGAACTTGGCTCGAAAATCTTCAAACTGGAAAAAAAGTGGCTCGACTCAGTTTGAACCCAGCTTTCGAACCGAGTTAAGCGAGCCAGTTGAGCTAGCTTGACTCATGTACCGCTCTAGTATGGCCTCTGTTGGGCCATTGTGATGTATGTGTTCGTGATGTATGTGTTTTATCCATGCCGTCCCCTATTATGTCAACTCATTTTAGGATAAGTGCCCAAAATGAAGCATATCAAAATCTTGAATGGACCACACCATAGAAACCATGGTGATTGAATGCTCGCCACTAAAAACTTATTGGGGCCATAAAAGTTTTGGATCAAGGTGACATTTATGTTTTTACTTCATATAGATCTGTGTGGCTTTATCTACAGTTGGATGGAAAATAAATATCAGGGTGGGCACTGGGAAGGTTTCAACTGTGTGTACCATCATCTCCAGTGCTCGTGGTGTATGGTCTACTTGAGCTTTGGATTGCTTCATTTTCGAGTTCCTGCACCCATAAAATGATAGGGCAAAACAGATATACAACGTGGATGTAAAACACATACATCACGGTGCCCCCAAAGTACCCAACACTAGTGTTGGGACATTACCACTAGAGCTGCACATGAGTGGAGCTAGCTCGGTTGGCTCACTTGATTCAGTTCAAACTAGCTCAGTTCAGCTTGGTTCGAATGCTGGTTTCAAACCGAGTTAAGTCAATTTTTTTCCAGCTTAAAGATTTTTTAGTGGAGCTCAATTTGACCTTGGCTCAATTTGGCTCGACTCGAAGCTTAGTTTATATTGACTCGGTTCAGAGTTTGACTTAACTCAGCTAGTTAAAAAGGATGGTTTTTTGGTCCCACATCGAAAGAGAGCAAAGGAATAAAAGAGGGAGAAAAGTTTATAAAAGCAAGTAGAATAACAGTCAAAGGTGTTAAAGGGCTTAGGATTGCTTTTGAGCCTGAATTTTAAACTGTTTTAGGCGGCTCTAAAGCTCGACCGAACTAAGCCGAGCATGCCATTCCAACTTGAAGGCTGAGTCAAGTCAAGTTCCAGCCAGGGTTAGTCTGCTGGTCGAGCTGAGCTAGGCCCAGCTAGATTTGGCTCGACTCGGTGTGCATCTCTAATCACCACCCAATCAGCTTCTGATTTTGGAGTGTGGGTCTCATCCACACAGATGCATAGCCAATCCAGGCCCTCAAATTTGTAAAGATTGTTCTAGATGGAGCATAACGTGGAAATTACATTGATTAGCAATCTGATCTGGTATGTTGACTTTGGGTGGCCCACTAGATGGATAATCTTATGCTATTAGTGGCCTTCAAACATTTAGTACTGAAAAATGAAAAACGACAATGAATTTGAGGTGTGATTTTGAAACATAAAACCACAAATGATTGGCCCACTAGGTGGACAGTGGTAGAATGAGTGAAGATAACCTCGCTGAAGTCCAGGTATCGATTCCCAATGTGGGGGTGGCTAACATTGAAGTGTGACAAACAGTGTGGGTGTGTGTACTAACCCCCCCCCAGATGGACAGCCATCATTGATACATTTTTGTTCCTAGGATTTATCCAATCATCGTCCATAGAGAGTGCAAGAGTCGTGCAAAACAGAAAGTTCGCCTGTGTTTGATTATCAGGGAATTCCTAGTCTGCAAATGGATAACTGTAATAATCATTTTCATTGGCTATATTTACTTACGGATCACTTCAAGAACATTGATTATGTTTCCTTACGGCTCACTTCAATAACATCTGGTGGACGGTGGACATGAAAAGTAACCAATGGTCCAAAATCAAGAAATAAATTGTCTACCTACCCGAGCATTATTACAAACAACATTATGATGGCATGCACATATAAAGTCAGGGAGGGCTGAATGACTCGAGCCCAAGCCCGCTCACCGGCCTAGTTAATATTCCAAACCCGGTCCAAAGTAGCGAAGAGCTCATCCGCCCACCCGGCCCATTTCCATCCATGATATTTTGGGTTTGGTTACGGAATGTGGTCCCCACTTGCCTTAGCCAGAACTCAAAACCAGAAGATACCGTGCGAAGCCTCTCGTATGTGATGACAACAGCTGTTTTGGGAACATTACAGGGAGCAGTTGGTGTGGTGGAGAATATGATGTCTACCATTCCATCCTACTCCACTAACACTGGAAATTCTGCTCTTCTCCACTCTCAGCTTATCTTCATTACAAGAAACCTACATTTCATTATATTAAGGGTTTGCTAATTCCACACATGGTACAGCCCAACCTCATGCACGTCCCCCTGCCGATGATGTACAGGTTGAATGAAAAATAAACATTACGGTGAGCATTATAGTGGGCACAGGGAGGTTTTTAATGATAGGCGTTGATTCATTCACCAATTTTTCTTGTTGTGTGGTCCACATGAGAATTAGATCTTATTCATTTTTGGGATCGTACTGTAAAATGAGCTGGCAAAATGGATGGACAGTACGGATATACAATACATACATCAATGTGGGCCTCAAGGTCACAAATTAGGTGTGGCCTCGGCCTAACCTAAGAAGGTGTGGCTTGATTGTGGGACCCACCTAAGCCACTCCTCTTTGACCCCTGACGCAGTGAGAATTGATAGGATGTATGAAAGTTGCTACATGGAGGTTGCTCAAGGCGGGCTTAGGACCCAATCTGAATAGGCGATCAGTGCAAAAGACGTCAACGGCCTACACTCAAGGGGGGGAAATATCTGCTGATCTTATTAGTTGGATGAATTTTTCCTAGTAGATGGACGGTCAGATCCACCGATCGTACAGCCATCACAAATCACAATGAACCGGAAAGCCCAAAAGCTCCTCTTAAGAAAATTCAAGATGGGCACAATGGGTTGTAAGAACAATCTCAGTTGCATGCATACGGTGTTTGATAACCGTGTATAATAAAAAAAAAAAAAAAAGAGAGGGTATGGTGGGGGATCCATCCACTCCCCACCCTTTCAAGAATGCTATTTGCAACCGTCCATCTACCAGGGCCAAAAACCCAAGCACCCCGCCCCTGTCAACTAGGCACACGCGTTGGAGATCCTGGCCGTTTATCACTCAAACCCCATGGTGAATATTCCAATCCAAGTGCCAGCTTGGCATATAGTTTGGACATCCTGCCTGTTCATCTGGCAAGCCCCTCTCTGTATATGCTCCCAACCCCCAAATTACAATGCCTATTTGATACACGCAAGAGAGATCCTGACTGTTCATCAGAATAGCCACATTGTGTAAACATCTGCGACCCTAAGAAGTTGGGTCATTCCACTCTTCAGATGGGTCTTCATGGATCAGTGAATCAAACCGTTGACATGATTGGACCCCACTTTAAAATGTACGCATATTTCCTGCAACAAAATCTCTCTGGGGGTCCCACCTAGATGTCTTAGTGACATCCACTCCAACCATAAATTTCTCCATCTCATTTTAGAATGTGAACTCAATAATCAGGAAGATCTAAGACTTAAATGGGCCACATCACAGAAAGAGTGGGGATGTAGATGCCCACCATTGAAACCTCCCTGGAGGCCACCATTATGTGTACCTTCCGTCCAACCCGTTCACATGGTGAGTCCCAAAAGGATGAACGAGAAACAAAAAGTATCAACCCGTTTCAAAATTCTGGCCGGCCCACGAAGGTTTCAATGGAGCATCCCCGTCCCACTATTTCCTGCAGTGTAATACAATTGAGCATTAAATTTCTCCGATTTTCTAGCCCACTTCCTAACCTGAACTGATGCAGGGGATGGACAGAGTGGATGTAAAACAGACATAACGGTGGGACCCACAAAGCTTTTAGTTGCGTGTACTCCCTCTGTGAACAAGCATAATAGGAAATTCCTGTTTATTCTCGAAGAACCGGGCGCGGATTAGGGACTTCCCCGGCCTGTACCGAGCTCGAGACAGGTTAGGGTTCTGAGGGCCACCGGGATGTATGGATTTTATCTACACCGTCCATTCAGTTTCCCATATCATTTTAGGACATAGTGCCAAAAAACGAGGAAGATCTAAGGTTTAAGTGGGCCACAGCACAGTAAGCAGCGGTGCTAATGTTTTTTTACCGTTGAAACCTTCATGGGGCTCACTGATGTTTATTTCCCATCCAATTTGTTCATAAGATCATAGAAACCTGGACAAAAGTAAAACACAAATATTAGCTTGATCGAAAACTTCCTGTGATACTCAAGAAGTTTTTAATAGTCAACCTTTGATCCCCATTTCTTGGTACAACTGAACTGGGATCTATCCCATTTCTGGGCTCGTGACCTGAAATGACATAGAAAATTGAATGGACAATGGCGATAAAATCCATACATCACTATGGCCCTCAGAGCCTTAGCCTGTCTCGAGCTCAGGACCGGCAGGGAAGTACCTAATCCGCACCTTGAAGAACCACGCCAGCCAGCGTGGGCTGCATGCCCAAAAGTCTACAACATGGAACCATCCTAGGGCTGTAAATAGTGGGGTTCAAGGTGGGTTTAGCCGAAAATCCACCAATTTACTAAATGAGTATGGGTCCAAATTATAGACCCTGCGGATCTAGGTTGAGTTCAAGTCAACCCATTAGACCCATTTATAAATGGTTTTGGGTCTAGTGGAGGGAGATCCACCCGGACCCATTTATAAATGGGTCAGGTATAATGGGTCTGGGTCTAGATCTAGTATGTAAGCATTTTTACAAGCTTAAAATCGAGTTTGGATGGGTTTGGGTTGGATGGGTCCCTTGAAACATAAGACAAACCTGCACATTTCTCGGGTCGGGCCTAATATAAAGGAAACTAAACGCAAACCTATTTAACAAATGGGTCTGCTCGTGCAGCCAGAACCATACCATTTAACAAATGTGCGAGGTCTAAGTTGGGTATAAATGGGTTGGATTTGGGTATCCATCAGGTCTACTAACCCATTTACAGCCCTAGACATTCCTAACCCTTTGATATAATCCCTAAAAAAGAAAGAAAGAATGAAAGAAAATACATCTTCCACTTTCACATTAAACTCAAAGAGGGGCAAAGATCAGCGTGGCCATCTTATGGGCCCACTTGTACAAACTGAAACCAAAATCTAATGCATAAACCTTACACCTGGTTAAAAGGGACACCTATTGTCCAATAACCTGGGGCTTGCCCGATGAACGGACCTGATTATTCAAGCGCTCACCATGCTGGCATGTGCAGGGCGCTTGTGGTGGGCCGTCGCAAGGAAGTGCATCAAGATTCTTAATTAAGAAAGCAACAAGCAAAACGACACCGTTTCGATTGCAACTCAACTGGGGCTTGGATTATGGCCCTGAGGTTTGGCTATTTTACTAAAAGTCCAATTTCTCATATGGCTTATCTTTTTTGGACTTTTGATGAGAAATTGAAAATTTTATGGTCGAAAATGTCCCCTTGACAACCATGTGCTCAGGGGGGATCCATATTACCTATGGAGAATCTACGGTGCTCAATATTACCCATGGAGAATCCACGGTACTCAGGAGGATTTAGTTAAAGGAGCAATTTTATCATAAATTTTCAATTTCTCGTAAAAAGGTCAAAAGAGATGAGCTGGACGAGAAATTGGACTTTTAGTAAAACTAGTCACAAATTAGGGCTATTGTAGTAAAAATCCCACTGAGCTACTCGACGTACGGAGAAGCTTCTACAACGTCTGTTGTACACAGTGGGTAAAACACTCGATCTCCGTGGGGCCCAATCTGTTTTTTTGTGCCAATCTACACCGTCCATAATGTTCAAGCATTGATCTTATCCATTGAGACTCAAACTATTCTTGATCCACAGCTCAAGTGGGCTGAGTCACATGAAACAATAGGGAAGGAACAAAATTAGTAGGTTTGTGTGTGGCGCTCACCATGGTGTTTATATTCCATCCATCCCGTAAATCAGTGTGCATCTCACCAGAATAACTCCAAAATCTATTTTTATGTAGATCTCCAGATGGGAACACACCTAACCACTTAACTGTAAAGTATTCCATGAGGAAAAGACCATTTAAGTCTCCAATCAGTCTAATATTTAGATTGTACAGTTATAATAGTGAGACAAACCTGATAGACGAAACCGATTTGGTACGCATATGTTGTAGAGCATCCGGTCCCTACTCGACTTCCATCTTCGCTCCACGTGGCATCGTAGAGGCGAGACGACGGAGATACGTCCGCAACATCCAGCCGTCCACGTCTAACGCAGATCCTCCATCCACGTGTCCTCTCCAGATTCGTCCGATCCGCTGCTGCCCAATCTTCTGTTCCAAACCGTTACTCCTTTGGCTCCCAACTGTTCAGTCGTGTCAGTAGCTTCGTATCTTACCAGCAATGGTGGGTTCTGCGCCGCCCTTCCTTCGCCCCTCCTTTTTCCCAAACTGCCCCTCAACGACCCATTCCCTTCCTTTGCAATTACGACCCTCCTTTCCTCTCTTACCCCGCCCTCTTCCCAAACTACCCCTACAAAAAACCTCAAAATTCTACTTATCCTCCACAGCCTCTCCCTCCCTCCATCGCCGATTCAACTCAACTCGCCCCGCCCTTGAATCGGACGCTCCTCACCCTACCCACAAGGTGATGCTCCATCTTCCAACTGGCGGCCATAGTTCTTGTAATCCCGACCGTTGGTCCATCACGTCCTTCCTTGGATAGACTCACCCTCGAAAATCTCCTCGATGCGATGATCTTTAGCCTTTCAATTGGGGTCCAGTGTATCACATAGAGATTTGGAAATGCTGTCCACAGCCAAACGAAAATTGGCCGGTACCGGTTGCCGGAATCTTCCAGTCTGGGAGGATTTCAGGGAATGGTCTATCCGACTTGAGAGTCAACAGACCAATTGGTCTGTTAATCTGGATATTGTGGAATAATCGGATCAGTGATGGAGATTCACAGTAATCTTAAAAGACGTATGGGAAGACATTCCCGACGCCGTCCTGTTGCCGAGAAGAACTCTATATCTTCCTTACCTTACACCTTTACGAGAACCACTCGATGGGACTAGGGTTCGAGAAGTTTACCCATCACACTTCTCTCCTCTAAGTTCTTCACACACGATTTCTATATCTGGCTTAATAACCGTGAATAGAGGCTACTGGTTCAAGCGTCCCACCCCAAACCTATTTGTAATGATCACAATTATAATGGGGTCTACTGAATCGCTCAATCTAAATAATCCAACAGTCATGATCTAAACCGGATGATCATGTGTGGCCCACCTAATGTAGTCTTACATGGTCCAGATTACCGATCTGTGGGCCCCACTTGTTCGAACTGAAATGGACTGCATGTCATACAGTGAATCGTAATGACATTTTCTCATTGCAATTTTTAGGGATTGAAGAAGGACAAGACCTTCGTCGAATGGGAATCCTTAACGGCGAAATTCGCTGGGGCGTCGAACATTCCATTCCTGTTACTCCAGCTGCCTCAGATCACTCTCAATGCCCAAAATCTCATGGCGGGAAACAAAACCGCTCTCTTCGCTGTTCCATGGCTCGTGCGTAATTTACAATTCTTTTTCCTCCTCTTTTTCAATATTTTCTGACGGCGGATAAGACCAGTGATAGAATGTGCGGTCTGGATCGCTTGCAGGGTATGCTGACAGGCTTGTTGGGGAACCTTTCACTGCTTTCGTACTTTGCTAAGAAGAAGGAGACGGAAGCCATTCTCGTCCAGACATTGGGAGTCGTGTCGATATATGTTGTAATAGTGCAACTCGCTCTGGCGGAAGCCATGCCTCTTCTACAGTTCACGGCAGCTTCTGTTGCGGTGGCTTCCGGCCTTGTCCTGAATTTCCTGAACTATTTTAATTGGCTTGATGCCAGGATCTGGCGGTTTTGGGAAGATTTTATTACTATTAGCGGCCTCTCTGTTCTTCCTCAGGTGAATCTATAATGTCCTTTCATTGGGGATTTCATCAGTGGCAATTTAAAAAAAAAAAAATTATAGATTTTTATTTTTATATTTCGTTGCATTGCAGGTTATGTGGTCGACCTTTGTTCCTTACATTCCGAACAGCATTTTGCCGGGGACGATTGCTTTTATTATGGCAGTTGTTGTTGTCAGTATGGTAAGCCTGGTTCTATGGTTTCAATGTTTATTCGATTACGGTATCATAGGTCAGGTCATGTTTGAAAGAGCCATTGAATTGAAATGCGATTACGAGTCTAGTATAGTGGGAACACCTACTTGCAGTTTCCTTTGCCATTCGTAATTCATATATTTTGGTTCGGGCTTAAAAGAAAACCGATTAACTCCAAACACTGGGAAACATGTATCATTAACTCATCTATTGCTCTACTGAATGTTAGCAATTCAATTGACCATCCAAACATAGCCCTGATTGTGTCGGGACCAAGTCTCATGGGCCATTAGTTGAGGTGTCAAATCCGAACATTGACATTGTGGTTTCATTCCTAAGCCCACAAAAGAGAAGAAGATCATGTACTTACTATGTGTTTGGTTGTACCAAATATCATGAAATTTCATGATATTTGGTGCAACCAAATGCTCCTAAAGCATATTCTATGGAGTGAATTATGGAAAATTTCCAAAATTGAATCTGCGATTCTCTTGTATGGTGCTTCTTTTGTGTCATTTGGCTGTGTAGCCTGTTCCGCTTTACACTTGACCAACATGTAGCAAGCCCTCTTCTGTGTGGTTTTCTAGTGCAAGCTCTGCATCTATATAGAAGTTCAGAAGGATGTGAAATGATGACATGAGAACTATTACCTACTAGAACATCCACCCAAGTATAAAGTCATCGAACGCCTCAACTATAAGGGTAGCAACTCTAACTTTCATAGTACATGGGAGTGAAAGATGTATTTGATGGGGAAATGTGAAACTCTCCCCTCTATGTGAATCAATTAGGAAATCAACAAACACAAGGTCTACAAGAAAAGGTATGCAAGCCAATATACGCAACCACAGGTCCACAACAAGGAATTTAACAAAGGAAATAAGGAGACGAGCAAGAGAAGAACACTACGATCTATGTCAAAAACCTCTCAATCAAAGAGGGAAAAACCATGGGGCCGCCGATGAAATCAACTACGTAAGAATGAGATAACGAGTTTTCTCAACGGTTGTGAACGAACTTCTAGTGAAAGAATACACATTTTCTTGAAGTAAAATGACTTCTTCTCTTACGTTCTAGAGAGTGAGAGAGTTTCCTTACTCCTTGAGAGACGTGAACCAAAAAATTCAAGATCCCGTGAGAGAGAGAAAGAAATGTGGAAAGAGAAACGCGTAGGGGATTTCCCCTTTGCTATTCTTACTTCCCATACATACCCTATGTGAGTTATTCTCTTTATACACTTTCTTCAAAAGTTAGTTATTCTCTCTCGTAAAGGGTGAGAGGGTTTCCTTACTTCTTGAAAGATGTGAACTCAAAAGTCTAAGATCCCAAGAAAGAAATGTGGAAAAAGAAACATGTAGAATATTTCCTCTTTTCTTACTTCCCATGTATTCTCTATGTGAGTGGGGGTGTGTGTACGTTTCCGTGTATACACGCTTGCGATGAGTTCTGTACCGGTCTATGTGGTGAGGTCTGTTTATTTCATCTGGTATGTTTACTCCTACCAGTATGGACCATCATACCCAATAGTATTCTTTTTGTTGAGACAAACGACATATAAACAGGTTGAACTTAAACAAGATAAATGACCTTCTTATGTTGCACAAATGGGAAAAAGGACAAGTGATGATAGTATTCTTTATGCTTCATCCCCTAATTGCTATCCCAATTGTTGGATCAACTGTATGAGATTGACAATCAAACTTTTTTCTCCCCTTCTTTTTTGATTGATACAATCCACCTTTTTTCAATCAATTGAGATTTCTATTTTCTCTATGAGCACAACCCATATTGAGTGTGGTTCTTTTCACAGCGGTCATCCTTTTTTCTTTCTGCATCTTTAAAGTAATAGGCATTTTGAGTCCAGCAATCGTCATTAATTGTGCAGTCACTAAGACTTGCAGGCACGAGCAGGGAAACTTCCAGAGAAAGGCATCAAATTTGTTGGATCAATATCTGGGTGGACTGCGACACTACTTTTCATGTGGATGCCAATTGCCCAAATGGTACGTGTGAAATATGAATGCACCTGGACTTAGAAAATATTGACTGCTATACCATCTTTAATGTCGACCTTATACCAAGAATTGTATTTCTGTTCAGTGGACGAGTTTTCTCAATCCTGATAACATCAAAGGCTTGTCAGCTTTCTCAATGTTGCTGGCTATGATCGGAAATGGGCTTATGATCCCGCGTGCACTTTTTATTCGTGATCTGATGTGGTATTTCCTCTTTTCCTTGTGTTTCCCCCCTCTTACATCTATTGCAGGCCACTGAACGAGTCAGATTAAACCTCTTATTTTTATCCTTTGGTCCTTCTTTGTAATGTCAAAATTTTTGTTCCTTCAGTATTATGAAAGACTTCTTGGATCCAAAGACTAACAGAAACAAAGAAATATGCATTTGAATAGTTTGGAAATCTGATTTAGTATTTCCTCTTTTCCTTGTGTTTTCCCTCCTCTTACACTTTTATACTTCCTGATTTGTTTTCCCTCCTCTTACACTTTTATACTTCCTGATTTGCGAACTTAGTCTAAATTAGTGTTCCCGTTTGAGAACTTAGAAACTTTTGAACATAGCTCCCTAGCGAGGCCCATCCGTGTGCATTCCATCTCCAGATCAACCATTGAGGTGAGTGGTCGTTTGCCCGCTATCTTGATGTCGGGCCTATCAAATGGACTCCATCTCGATGTTTATGTTGATATCCATGACATCATGGTTAATTTTGTGAGTAGAAGTCAGTGATCAAGTTTCTCACTGTGGGTCATCTGGATGTGGGGATATCTCACTTAAAACATCTATGTGCATGTCCAATCGCATTTGGATGATCGAGTCATCCATTTTGGACAGGGTGATCCAAAAAGTTGAATATTGGTGTCTAAGGGGGAGGCAGGAATGTCTATCATGGTTAATTTTGTGAATTTTAGAAGTCAGTGATCAGGTTTCTCACTATGGGTCATTTGGATGTGCAGATATCTCACTTAAAACATCTATCTCCGTGTCCAATCGCATTTGGATGATAGAGTCGTCCATTTGGACAGGTTGGACCAAATAATTGAACATTGTTGTGTCCAAGGAGGATGCAGGAATGTATTTGGCCAGGACTAAAACTTCTGCCAAAAAGAGAAAAAAAGCTCCACTCCACATCTTTATTGCAGCACTTCACATTGCCCAGATTTTGGGAGAGAGCATTTCACAATTTAGGAATACTTACTGTGAGGCTTGAATCTTGCACGTGTAACATAGGTCACCTCTTCATATATACTCTCGTGTTGCACATTCTTTAGGAAAAGGACGTCCAAGAGGTGTCATCAAAATGAAAAACAGCAACATCCACAGACACTCACCCAAACACAATACTTGGATGTCCATGTCTTAAATGAGAATGGTGACCTAGGCGTTTTGATGCAGGACAGCCCTAAATATGATGCATGCTCATGAACACAATTATTCAGCGGAAATAAAAGCAATAATAATAATGAAATCTAGCATCAATCATCATAAACTAGGAAAATCATAAAGGAAACATGCAATGGGACGGGCCATCATCACAACCATGGAGTATGGGATTCAAGTAGCGTATAGGTTGGATCCGGCGAGGGATGGAACCTCCCGATCTTGCATGGTCATACCCAATCGATCAATGATGATCACTAGTCCGAAGAATCAGAAAGTTTCTCAGATTAGGGATTTGAGAATTTGGGGGTTTAGGGTTTAGATCGATTCTCAAGGTTTAGATCGTGGGGAATAAACAGAACAGAAGTTTAGAAGAATAATAATAGAAGATGAAATATCTGGAAGAAGTTGGAGGGGCATAAGAAGAATAGAGAAGAAGGAGATCAAGGAAGAAGAAGAAACACCATGAGAGAGGGAAAGAGGAAGGAGGCAACCAAAGGCTTGCTCTTTTTCATAAATCAACAACTAATAAAAAAGGTTTAGGGCAACACCCTTATAAAATTCGGAATTAGCATAATTACCAAAATACCCCTACTAACAAAATTTCAAAAAAAAGACATTTGCATGAAAAAAACGTACCCACACTAACCCAAAACTCAAATAAGTAAAAAATGCGTAAAATAAACTCAAATCTAAGATGTCCAATGCGCTCCAATGATGGTGTGATGAAAGTGGGCCACAATGGACCAACGGTCCGATCACATCATCATCACGATCCAACGGTCTAATCATCTCCTCAAAGCAACTTACACATGTCTTCCCAAGGTGGGGTATTTTCAAATGTCTCGGACTAGATGTGTAAGGTCTTCAATGCTCCTCAAGTCGTCACGAACGACCCAGGCCCGTCATCATCGAGCCCTAAAGATATAGGTGTCACTCGCCTCCTACGCTGATAAACCCTAAAGGGCCTGATGTCCGCATCACGTTTTGCATGGTTTCCCAAATTTGATGATTCTGTATGTTCAGAAATCATCATGTGGAGACATTCATATCCTTAGTACTGGGGGGACCTCAGAAATGGTTATAGTCAATTCAATCTCTTAATGATATTAGCATCCAAAATTTCTTGACTTCATTGAATTTTTAACTTACACATTTAACAGACCCATTTTTGGTATTGACTTGGGCATTCAGTTAGTATATAATTGCATATGAATGGACATTTCCTTTCATTCTCCCTTCTTCTTCTTCTTCTTCTTCTTTTCTGAACCATTAGAAGCTTTTCAATTAGTAGAAATTATTCTACTAGTTTTGCAAGCATGGCCAATGAGAAAATACTTTGGTATTGCACATTAACAAAGAAATAAGAAAAGAACCAAAAAAAAAAAAAAAAAAAAAAAACTTTGATATTGAAATACTTGCACATTCTCAAAATAAATCTTATATGCAAAATACAAAAGATATCTTATGTTTATTGAAAAAAAAAAGAAAAAGAAATAAGAAAAAAACTCCGATATCGAAAAAAAGAAAAAAAAAGAAAAGAAATAAGAAACAAGAACTCTGATATTGAAATACTCCACATCATTAGGTTTTGAAGGAGCCTTTACACTGTGAAGCACGCTCTCCTTACTGCTTCACCTCGGCACTTCAAACTGGTTGGAAAGATTATTTGCTAGAATAAAGATCCAATGGGCTTCATTTATACATGGATCTCTGCCAACCATTCCCATGATAACATCTTCCAAGTTCTGTAGCAAACTTCTTTTTAATTTCTTTGAACTTTGCATGGAGTGAAGTCTAATTAAAGAATCTATTTAGTGATGTATCTCCATTTTGCATTCAGAAGGAGCCTTTACACTGTGAAGCACGCTCTCCTTACTGCTTCACCTCGGCACTTCAAACTGGTTGGAAAGATTATTTGCTAGAATAAAGATCCAATGGGCTTCATTTATACATGGATCTCTCTGCCAACCATTCCCATGACAACATCTTCCAAGTTCTGTAGCAAACTTCTTTTTAATTTCTTTGAACTTTGCATGGAGTGAAGTCTAATTAAAGAATCTATTTAGTGATGTATCTCCATTTTGCATTCAGAAGGTTTGTCATTTAACTGAAATTTGAAAATGCAGGTTCACTGGTTCATCTTGGGCATCTTTTCTATATGGGTGGGGGAACCTCATATGCATGTATTGGTAAGTTATCTCTTTTTTATAAAGCTATATCTGCAAAAACCGTCACATCAGATTCCTTTGAGCTCTGGCATTTTAATGAACTCATCGACACCTTGCATTGCCCTTCCAGTTTCAACAGCATTAGCAGGGAATTCTTTCTGGCGGCAACCATCAGCTTGTACACATGGACAGGTTATTATTCTATTCTTATATTTCATTGCAAGTTTTTGGAAATCTCCCTTATTTTGGAAATCTCTCTGATTATCTAGTTTTCTTTAAATTTTGCATTATTACCATGGAATAGTAGCTAGAATCTGCATCCTTAAGAAAATCAGTACACCATTATTGGAGTTTCAGATTGATGTGACAAGGGTTTGAGAAACAATATAGTGCTGATGGTTGAAGCTGGACACTTGCTTTCATTTTGTGGTTATTCTTCTAGTTAGGTGTATCAATAACAGCTATTATTGACAAATGGTATGTTGAGAAAAGAAGAAGAAGAAGCTGAAGATGAAATCTTGCTGTTTCTGGTTTTAATCATCATTGTCGCCATCTAAGCCTTATCCCAACTACCTGGATTCAGCTACACATATCCTGTTCTGCCATTCAACTCTATCAAGAACCATATACTCAGTTTCTGAGTTTAATAAATGAGAATTTTGAAGACCTGCATAACATGTGAAATCCATGGTGAAATGGAGGTTCCGGGCAATTCGTCTTGGCTTGATGATTCTGTTCCCGACCTTCCATTTTATTGCTAGTATCTGATGATACCAATTACGAGTCAATGGTACCCAGATACAGATGCTGATACAAACACAATATGTGAAGGGAGATACATATCTCCACTCTTCAAAGATCCAAGATATAGAAATGGATATGGATACTGGTACCCCATTTGTAAGAAGACATTCATATTTAGTTTTATGATGAAACATGTGACCGATTATATGCACTTTAGTTTTACTAAAGAAGTTTTTTTTTTTCCTAATCTAACATTCTTAATGTAATAAACTGTTGATGATTACAATTTTACATCACGTGGGCATGACAAGGATATAAGAAAATTGACAAAATTTCAGATATAACAAATTAAATACAATAGGTTTCATTTAAATCATTTCGTACTAATGTCCTAGAGTATCTAGGACAAGGTGTTCCATAACGGTAACGGTGGCCGTAACGGCCACCACCGTTACCGTTACGATACGGGCCGTAACGGCCGTTACGGATCCTGTATCGGCCGATACGGCCCCTTTTTATTTTCTGAAAAAAACAGTTACATAACCGTTACGGGACCGTTCCAGGACCGTTATGGGGATGTAACGGTCCGTTACAGGGCCGTTACGGCCTGTTTTTTCTGTAATGGCCGTTACGACCCCGTAACGCGTAACGACCACCACCGTTTCCTTTACGTATCGGCCGATACGGCCGTATCGTAACCATTTTGGGATACCTTGATCCAGTACCCCTGTATTAGTATCCTAGTGTGCTGGACATGATATGTTGAGCATATGCAAGTATTTAGGTATCATTGGCTAAGGTATGCAAAACATAAGTACTTCACACCAGATGCTAGACCAAAAGTATCCATCATATGTACCCTGGTTCATCTTACAGTTTCATTTTTGGGCATGGGCCATGATAAATTTGAATTTAATTGGTTGTGCTCAGTTGGATGTTTGTTTTCCTAATCTTACGAGCATGCGTTGGCCATTGTTACAGTCATAGTGAAAAACAACGTAGGAAAGAAAAACCGGCCCATGCCAAAAAACCAACTATTGTTACGAGCATGCATTGGCCATTGTTAGAGTCATAGTGAAAAAGAATGAAGGAAAGAAAAACTGACTATTGTCTTAGCAATTCTTAAATCAACACTTCTGGGTTGAGAGATGACATGGGGAAGTATCTTTGATTTCGAAAAGAAAAGTGCTGCAGGTGTCTATGATTGGCCCCGCACAATGGGACTCCCATTAGTAAGCCAACAACTGATGTTATGTGGGTGGTCCCATTGTACAGGGTCATTCTGACAAGGCTGTATAGTTTATTTATTTCCACTAGCTTTTTGTCTCTCTGAAACATGTCACTTTTAGTTTAATGTCAACTATGGAATGTTGGAAAGAAAATGTATATTCGGCCATAAGGAAGCATTTGTAATTGGATTTTTCCCTTCTCTAACAGGAATTGCTCTGTGGGGAGACTCCAAAGCCTATGGATACAGTTCACCACTGATATCTTTGAAGGAGTTATTTTTGGGCCCGGGCTTCACCTAAGTATTTCTGATGTCATGACCCTCTTTCACTGGGCCAATTTATTGATGGATCTTGTTTTTGGGTTGCACCGACAGAGAAAATTCATTTGACTCTAATGCTACAGGATGATGCTGCTCATCCTAGCTTTCAGATATTAGTCATTGTATTGCTCCCAGGAAAGGTGCACAAAGCCAACTGACCACAGAGATTCAATACCAAATAAGATTCTTCAATGGGAATTATTTACTCATTTCCCATGGTGAAAATTGAAGTACGAAGCACTGTGCTGTTAATGAAACTGTGTAATGCTGAATTATTTCAATTATTACAATTCATTTCCACAGATAACTTGGATCAAATTGTAAGGTGTCTCTATATGTTTCTTACGTATGCAGCTTTCAGTGGCAGATGGTTTGATTTATGTGCATGGAGAGTAAACATGTGTGTTTGAGCAATTATTTGATTTTTATGGAGGAACCATTCACATTCAGTTGTCTCATGTCACCAGCTAAAAGGCACATAGGCATTCAGTTGTCTCATGTCACAAGCTAAAAGGCACATAGGCATTGGGTAATCCACTGAACTTTAAATGTATAAATTGGTATCTATCTTGGAACGTAGGTTTCTCTCCCTTCTTCTCTACATAGATTCCAATAGCTAGATCTGGTAAAAAATGGGTTCCTAATAATCCCTCGTATCTCTTTATCCCTTCTTCTCTACATGAGCACTGCAAGTGCCATACCCATTAGTATTGCATGACAACTCAATGTATTTGTTGGATATTTGGTGGCCTAATTGAGTTTATATTTGCCCTATTTTTTGGTCTGACATTCTAACATGAACTCAGCACAGCAGATGTACAGAATGGATGTCCAAAGCCATCATGGTGGCCCCCATAGTGTTTGTTGCACTGGCTCCCTAATACTATGGTGTTGGTGCAGGTTACACTCAAAGAGATGGGGGAGTCGGCTAGTCACACGAATGAGTTGATGCAACAAAAACAACAAAAATGCCCTCAGATGAAGGACCGAACACAGAAGTGGATTGGGTGCAGCCAGTGCTGCCCTTATCATGAGGCCCATCTTGATGCATGTCACGTCGTCCATCCATTTTCCAGATCATTTTAGGGCATGATCCCAAAAATTAAGCAGATCCAAATCTCAGGTGGACCATACCATGGGAAACAGTGGTGATTGACCATTAAAAAATTTCGTGGGCCACAAAAGCTTTGGATCAAGTTGGATGGCAAATAAATATATTTTATCCAGGTTTTTCCATTAATCCAGGTTTGTGTGACCTTATCAACAGGTTGGATGGCAAATAAACATTACATTGGTCCCTAGGAAGTTTTTAAGGGTGGGACGTTCAGTCACCACTGTTTCCTATGGTATGGTCCACCTGAGATTTGCATCTGCTTCATTTTTTGGACGTGTACCCTAATATCATCTGGAAAAATGGATGGACGCCGTGGATATAGAATACATACATCAAGGTGGGCCCCAAGGTAAGGGCTGCACTATGTTGGGTGAGGCGGTGGCCGCACCTAATCGGCTCCTGCCAAACACATCCCATCTTCCTTTTTTAAAACGAAAAAGTTTGGACCTCCCTGCGACTAATTGCACAGGTAAAATTGGCCAAACGCTATTCACATTATATATAACAGAAATTTTCTACTACAAAAATGCCACCAAGGAGCAGGTAATAATTGAGCCATTTATCTTTTTATCAAAGAGCTGTTTTGGGGTTTATATCTTAAGACTAACCCATAAGCTTTATATTGGATCTGACCTCCATAAGCCAAAATAAACTTACATAATAATACAGAGCATTCATACATTCTTTATTTGCTGTAAGTTGACATACAATATTGTATATGGATATTACTATATTCACTCTCTCTTAAATTTGAGTGAATCAACCACCCTAGTTGTTGGATACATGCATTTCAATACAAACCGCACAAATCATGGGCCCCACTGTGAATGGAGAATATCCCAAAAGTCGCTGATTGAGCAATCCTAACCACCAAATGGTTGACCATCTAAGGATGGTTAAAAAGAAATGACTTGCTGTCCAAATTCAACAGTTGCTATCAAAGATGTTAGTGTTGTTTTGGAGCTATGATCCATGCACAATGGAGCCCATGATTGGACGGTCTGGATTTAAGCACACGTATGCCATGTTCAAGGAGGATTGATGCAAACAGTAGTTCTTCCCCGACGATATTAATGCAAGACTGAGTAACAGAGTAGAGCAGAGTTGAACTCGATAACCTTCTTTGCTGAGATTAAGAAGACAATTCTTCACTTGAACTTTTCATCATCGCTTGTCGAATTGTCAAGCATGGAAGCATCCATCCTCGCAGAGACCTGCTTCGCCCACTTCACCACCTTCTCGGCCTCCCGACTGACCTTCTCCTCCTCCTTCCATGCTTTCTTCAGCCTCCGCCGCTGCTCTTTCAGCGAGAATGCGCTCAAATCCGATAACATCTCATCATCCTTTTCCCAAAATCCATCGTTAAAATCAAAACCCGCCACTCCATCTTCCTTGCTCTTCTTTTTGTGGACCTTTTTGGGAGAACGCCAAAAGCAGCAGGTCAGTCGAGGCGGAGAAGAAGGTTCAGCAGACGAACAGGATGAAATTGAAGGTGAGGAAACAGACCCAGTTCCTGATTTTAGATTTAGACTCTTCACGTCTTCGGATTTCACAGGAATAGATGGAAAAGGGCTGCTTCGACATTGATCCGAGATACCTAACTCGCTCTTCGGAGAAGGAAGTTCAGTGTCTTTGTGGGGAGACGAAGTGGGGGATTTTGTTGGTTGATTTTGGCATTTGGGTATCTTGGATTTCTCTGGACTGAGAGAAGGAGGAGGGGTTTTGAGATTGGAAACAGATGCCGGAAATGATTTGAGCCTGTGGAATCTGGTTTCAAGGTGAGTGGGGAGAACAGTATCTGAATGGGGGGAATTGAGAGCTGCAATCTGTTCAAGAACAGAGAGATCTATGGCTTGGGATATTATGTTTTCAATAGCAGAATCGTCGCTTTCTGGAGAAGAGAGAGATGAGAAATCAGCCATGGCAGAAAGACGAGCAGAGAGAGAGAGAGAGAGAGAGAGTTGCTGTGTTTTACGCACAGGCTCTAACGGCTACTTCATTCATTTCTCCCTGTAGAGATTTTTGACCGTTAGGAATATGTTGACTCCTTTTTCACTTTCGGCTCGACGTGAAATCCTGCCCAACACCTCTTTTAGCCCGCGTATAAAACGCCCAAGCTCTTTGGGGTCCACCATGTTAAAATCCATTCCGTCCATCAGGTGTGATTCTCGAAGATAGACCATTGAGAGAAAAATTAGCTTGAACCAGAATTTACGTGGGGCACAACACTGATCAACGGGGATGCAACGGTAGATTTAGGTTTGTCTGTGGGTCTTCCATGCTGTGTATCTTTAATCAAACCCGTTCATCATGTGTGGCTCACCAGTATGAATGGAAGAGACAAAAATCAGCCTGATCCAAAATTCAGATGGGACACCGCGTTTGAAGTTAGAGGTTTTCTGTGGAATTATACATTAGTGTGGCCCATCTGGATTTTTGTATGTACGGTGAATTTTAAGTTCATCACCTGATGGACGGAGTGGATTTACATATACCTGGCCCCAAAGAGCTTGGACGGTTTACAGGACACAGAAACAGGTGTTGCGGAGGATGCCAACCCCTCTCGACTCCACCGAAGAAATCTGTCCAGCTGTGAGAAAGACGATGAGGTGATAACCGTGATATGGCGATTAGCTGGAGACCAGGTATTGAACACAAATTTTGCAGCACACGCACAAACGTGGTACACGTGTGAGAGATCTGGTCCATGTACCATGTGGGGATCAATATGAACATTCCCTGCACCAAAATCCCTACTTATTCCCTCGTCAGGTGGGACACACTTTTTGGAAATAGGCAGCTGGTGATTTTCTAACTGTCCATTACATCAATGGTTTATGATGAATGGGTTGGATTGATTTATGGGCTAGGACACCACAGGAAAAAGTCGTCATGGAATCCTCACCATTAAAAACTTCACGGATTCCACAGGAATGTTTATTTGCCATCCAACTTGTTGATAAGGTCACAAACACCTAGATAAAGAGTCCACACAAATATCATCTTGATCCAAAGATTTTGTGGCCCACAAGAAGTTTTTAATGGCCAATCACCGCCGTTTCCTGTACTATGATCCATCTGGGATTGGGAACTGCTTCATTTTCTAGATCATTCCCTAAAATGAGCTTTCAATACGGATGTACGGCGTGGATGTATCCACGTACATCATAGTGGGCCCTAAGGCTGTAAATGGTCGGGTTCAGCCAGTTTTAGTCAAAATCAGACCCGCCCGTTTAATAGACGGTCTGGTTCCAAATTTTAGACCCAGACCCTATTACTAAATGAGTGGGTTTGGGTCGGGTTTGGGTCAACTCATTAGACCCATTTATAAATGGGTCCGGGTCTGGTAGAGGGAGATCCACCCCGACCCAATTATAAATGGGTCGGGTCTAATGGATCCGGGTCTGGATCAAGTGTACAAGCATTTTACAAGGCTTAAAACCGAGTTTGGACAGGTCTGGACTGGATGGGTCCCTTGAAACATAGACCAAACCCGCCCACTTACTAAATGGGTTCGGGTTGGGTCTATTATAAAGGAAACCAGACCTAGACCTGTTTAGCAACTGGGTATGTTCTTGGACCCAAACCTGTACCATTTAACAAATGGGTCGAGTTTGGGTCGAGTCTAAATGGGTTGGGTCCGGGCACCCCATTGGGTCCGCTAACCCATTTACAGCCCTATGGCCACCTCGGTGGATCCAGGGTCTCCCTTAATCCGCTCCCGCAAGTCCCACAATAAATACCACATCTTCGCCTACAACGCCTGTATTAATGTCGCATTTCTCTTTTTATGGAATGCTAGTAGATATCGATTGATTTCAAAAGGCCAATGGTCCAAAAGTTATAAGATGACTAACATTTGAAATCCACTCCGTCCACGTGCAAAAGATCGTCCTGATGACAAATCATATGGGCCACACTAATGAGAAAAATGTAATATTGCCTTAAGAACCTCTTTGTTCATGCTTTGTAGCCCGTCTACATTTTGGATCAGATTGACATTCGTATCTTCCCTTCATCCTTGTGATCCACACCTGATGAACGGGTTTGATGAACAATTTCCCACATACAAACCTATAGTTTGCATCTTGTCCCTATTGTTCCCTTTGGTGTGTCCCACCCGTTGCTTTGATCATAACTATTAGATGTGGCCCACTTGATTAGGCCGTTACTATTGTGCGAAAATGTGCCTTAGTTATCGGGCATGTCGAAACGAAGTGGCCGTTTTCTCTTAACGGATCTATTTAGTAACGTTGTGATTTGGGATTTTATAAAAAGGAGATTAGGATTAGGGTTTCATACAATCGGAAATTCCTTTCTTGTTCTCATGTTTTCTTCGCGTTACACGTTGGTTTTTTCTCTTGGGCAAAGGAAAGGGCGGTGTTTTGTAGTGATTGTGGTGTGTGGTTCTTTTACCACACGTTGCAAGGGAATGTTTCTGGAGAGTTGTATATTGCGAGTAGGCTAACAACCTTTTGCACCAATTTTTTGCATCGAGGGGCATGAACTATTTAAAAAAAGGTGACTATGTACGCACTTCTACCTGGTGCATATTCTGTGATATCATTCATCTGATCCAACCGAAGAAGTAATTCAACATACCAAGTGTGAAGTTCCTTTATGCAGATTTAATTCGGTTAATTTTTTCCATTTTCACTGGAGTAGTTTCTGTTTGGTGCATTTCACAAAAACCTTAAGATCTCGCCCCCCAATGCACTAGAATTATGGGCTATTATAATGCAATAATTAAAAGCAAATCAACAACCTCACGATACAAGATATTTTTACGTGGAAAACCCTCAAAGAGGTAAAAACCACGGGACCTAGTCCAGAGCAATAATTCACTATGAAATAGAACATTACAACTGATCACAAGCATACATCGCTTGGATTAAACCTTCTTTATTTACATAAGAGTAGATGAAGAATAAAAGAATAATGAAAAGCAGATAGATCTCACCGATCACGAAGACGTAGAAGCGCTGAGATGATGGTTGCGCCGAAGATTACCTCTTCAAACAATATCTCCCTTCTACAAGCTTCCTCTCTCTCTCTCTCTCTCTCTCTCTCTCTCTCATCTCTCACCTTGGACATGAAAACACCTTAATGGAATGTCCTAATCACGTTTTGAAACCTCTTAAATACAGAACCTGACGAATTAAAACCCAA
This sequence comes from Liriodendron chinense, assembly GCA_003013855.2. Lineage (NCBI taxonomy): Eukaryota > Viridiplantae > Streptophyta > Magnoliopsida > Magnoliales > Magnoliaceae > Liriodendron > Liriodendron chinense. The sequence continues at coordinate 1,104,036 of PVNU02000637.1, read as the reverse complement.
ATAGGAAACTGCTTATAAGCAGTCCCGCGCACGGTTGGGCCCGGTCAATGGACTATCGGGCGCCCGGCTAGATAAAAATCTGTTCAACGTGAAAAACAAAAGGATCTGCCGAATATTAGGCACTCAAACCAACATGGACGGCCGCCCAGTCACAAGACCATCGAGCGCCCGACTGTTGTCAAAATAGTCCAGCAACTTCTACCTCATCTAGGTGATTTTCGGTCGCCCGACCACACCCAGGTTGCACTATATCTCTCCTTTGTACTGAGGAGGAAACCCCATCAAATCTTCCCCTTTTTTACTCATGGAAAAATTCACTTTCTTCAAGCCAGTCAGGTTTCTACAAACCTCAAACTTGCCCTTGAGCAAAGCCTTGGTCATTATGTTTGACCCGTTATCGTCTGTGTGGACCTTCTCAAGCTATAACACCTTCTGTTCTAAAGTATCCCTAATCCAATGATACCGAATCTCTATGTGCTTCGACTTAAAGTGCTAACTTGGATTCTTACTCAAGTGAATAGTACTTTGGCTATCACAATAGACCATGTGCTCCTCCTGCTTCAGGCTGAGTTCCTGTAAGAACCTCTTCATCCAAAGCATCTCTTTACACATACATCTGATTTGATCGCAACTGTTAGATGTGGTCCACTTGATTAGGTCGTTACTATTGTGCGAAATGTGCCTTAGTTAACAGGCATGTAGAAATGACGCGATCGTTTTCTCTTAACAGATCTATTTCGTAATATTGTGATATAGGGTTTTATAAAAAGGAGATTAGGGTTAGGGTTTCATACAATAAAAAATTCCTTTCTTCTTCTTCTACTTTCTTCTCATTGCACGTTAGTTTTTTTTTTCTCCTAGGTAAAGGGAAGGGTGGTGTTTTGTAGTGATTGTAGTTTGTGGTTCTTTCATGGCTTGTGCACGCTAGGGGGGAACGTTTCTGAAAAGTTGTATCCTGAAGGTAGGTGCGTCAGCAACCTTTTGCATTGATTTTTTACATCGAGGGGTGCGAACTACCTTAAAGAAAGCGATTATATATGCGCCTCTGCCTAATGCATATTCTATGATATTATTCATCTGTCATAGCCAAAGAAATAATTCAACATAACAAGTGTAAAGTTCCATCATGCATATTTAATTCGGTTTATTTTTCTCATTTTTATCGGAGTAGTTTCAACATGCATATGAAGATTCACACTCCACTAACATATGAATATGGAAATCTTTCTTCGAAGAATATTTGAAGGACGATTCAAACCAATCATGAACCGTAGCCTAAAAAAGTATTCTTATTCGGCGATCTTAGCCATCCGATATCAGCAGTATGATGCAACGTATGCCCATTTTTATTTCAACTGTTCATCGGAGGGTCAGGATCATCCTATTGGGGTAGTTATGGCAGTTAGACTTAGGACCAACGGCTATTTTCTTGTCATTTGTTCATTTGAAGGTGATGATTGTCTCTTAAGTGAAACTTTTGGAATGTGGTCCAGACACATTTGGTTTGGACGGTCTGGATTGTCGCTTGGATCTTTGGCCTATTAACTCTTGTATGGAAGTTAGTCCAGTGGTGGGCCCTTCATATTAATGGCCCGAATCACCGGACCTTAATATTCAGCTATACATATCAAGTTGCCAACGAAGCATGCGTAGGTTACATTGAAATGTTAGATTCAATTGGAAAGGCCAGCAGACGCATGCGATAAGGGATTACCAGCCTCTCGAGTCATTGCTTCCTTACACGTGTCACATGTGTATGATGATTTGAACTATACATCCCCGTTGATTGACCGTTAGCCAAAATTCCCTCGCTTAATAGTAGCCCTTCTTGCTATTTTTACCGTTCATTTGTATGTCGCCAAATAATGATTTATTGTAAGTATCAAATGGACGGTTTTGATTTGATCTAAGTGGGTGATGCATTTCAGAATGCCACTAAGGCATGGATCCCTGATTGTGGGGTCCACCCTGATATATATGCCTTACATCCACTCTGTCCATTCATTTTGACGGCTCATTTTAGGGCATTATCTCAAAAATGAAGTAGATCCAAATTTAAGGTGGACCACACCACAGGAAACAGTGAAAATTGACCGTTAAAAACTTCTTGTGGGCCGCCACATCCCTGATGAACAATATGGACGGCATTTAAGCATACGGTGAAACCCAGGGAGATTTCAACGTTAGGCATTTCCCTACCCACGTTTTCATAAAGTGTGGCCCCCTTAACTCTTGGATCTGCCTATTTTTTGGGCCCATACATTAACATGACCTGGCAAAGCTGATGAACAGAGTGGATTGCTCACAAACATCACAGGGGGCCCCACTTATCTTGTCGTCGCTGTAGTTATTGGGCCAGGCCTCTGCCGCCAGTCACGTCCCGAGCCTTCGTAGAGACACGACGCCGATTGCGTCGGCAGTGAAGAAAAGACTGGACATATTTAGAACTTATGTGACCCACCATAATGATGTGGGTATATATATTAGATCCACACCATCCATCCATATTTCTAGATCATAATATGGCACAAGCCAAAAAAACTAGATAGATCCAGAGCTTAAGTGGACCACAAAACAGGAAACAGTGGTAGTTGTCCGCTCATTGTCGAAAAGTTATTGGGGACATAAAAGGCTCGGACCATCTGATATTTTGGTTTTTTCTTCATCTAGGTTTGTATGACCTGATGAACAGGTTGGATGGAAAATAAACATCATGTTAGGTCCTAGGAAGTTGTCAACGTTAAGCATTCAATCTCCAATGCTTTCTACAGTGTGGTCCAATTAAACTCTGGATCTACCTTGTTTTCACCTTCAAGCCCTAAATAGTTCTTTAAAACTGGATAGATGGTGTGGATCTAACATATACATCATGGATGGGCCTGTAAAAGCTTCATACCTTAAAAGACTCCTTTGTTGCTTGATTGACGTGGACTAAAAACGCCTTTGACCAGACTATCGGCACTCTTTTTGCAAAGCAATTCCTTCCGTTCTCTATAAATACAGTTAGCTAAGCACTCAATCGTCCACATCTCTTCTTTTTGTGTTGAATTATCTTCTCTTCTATTGCATATAAGCATGGCTGCCATTCATGCTCTTATCCTCCTCTCTTTCACATCCTTCCTTCATCTCCCTCAGAATCCTTTTGTTGAGGCCGGTAATGGTGGTTTTAGCGTTGATCTCATTCACCGCGATTCCCCGCAGAGTCCCTTCTACAACCCATCTGACACACTCTTCGACCGGATGTCGAAAACACTCCGTCGTTCGAGGTCTCGTATCAACTACTTCCGTTCTCTGTCGAAGTCGTCCTCCTCTATTAACACCACCTTCATCCGATCGGAGGTGATTTCTAATGGTGGAGAGTATCTCATGTCGTTGTCCATCGGCACACCTCCTGTGAAGCTTCTCGCTATCGCTGACACTGGAAGTGATCTTATCTGGACACAGTGCAAGCCCTGTGAGCAATGCTATCGGCAAACCACCCCCATCTTCGATCCGTCGGAATCTTCTACTTACCGCGACCTCTCTTGCGAATCGAATCCATGCACAGCTCTTCCGCAAGCTTCATGCAGTGATAATAGGAAGTGTGAGTACTCTTACAGCTATGGAGATCAATCACATACTAATGGAGTTCTTGCGGTAGAGACGCTCACCTTTGCCTCCAGTGCCAGAGCTAGATCAAGCGTCAAAATTCGGAAGATTTCATTTGGGTGTGGCCACGACAATGATGGGACTTTTGATAGCCATGGAGCTGGATTGGTTGGACTCGGAGGTGGCCCGCTTTCTCTCATCTCTCAATTGGGTTCTTCAATAGATGGGAAGTTCTCTTACTGCTTGGTGCCGGTGGGGAAGAGCACATCGACTAGCCAAATGAATTTTGGCGATAGTGCAACTGTCTCTAACCCTGGTGTTGTTTCCACACCTTTGATTCCTAAGGACCCTGAGACATTTTACTATCTAAATTTGGAAGCCATCTCTGTTGGGGATGAAAAGGTGGAGCTTCCCTCAGTGGAAGAGGGAAACATCATCATCGACTCGGGTACTACTCTTACATTCCTTGAGACCAACACATTCAGTCAATTGGAATCGGCATTGAGAGCAGTCATCAATCTTCCTCCAGCTGAGGACCCAACTGGGACATTGCAGGTTTGCTACCAGTTGGGCAGTGATGCTGAACTACCTGAGTTGAAGTTCAGCTTTACGGGTGCTGATGTGATCCTTCCTCCATTGAACACGTTCGTTCAAATGTCTGAAGATGTGCTTTGTCTAGCCATTATTGCTTCGGACAGCTTTTCCATCTTTGGCAACATAGCTCAGCAGAACTTCAAGGTTGGATATGATCTTGTTGGGAAGAAGGTCTCTTTCGCTCAAACTGACTGCACCAAGCATTAGAGTTTTGCAATAAGCTTTTTTTTTTTTTTCATATTATAAGATACTATATCTTGGATTGAATTCTTGCAGTTTAATGAAGTCAATTAATATTTGGCCTTGTTCATCATTTGATTTATGTTTATGACGTTGTAATTTCATTCAATAAAATGAGTATGAGATTTGAAATTTTCAGTCTTATGCGAATGGTTATCCTTCAAGGATTGAATACTATATCATATCTTGTTTATGGTAGCATTGAGAAGATGGATAGTTCAGATCAGACCCTTTGGAGATCTAAGGTGATGATCATGTGGGACCTTTGTTGGTGGTCTGTTCTAAAGATAGGCTGGTCTCACAGTTCACAAGGCTCAGGTTCTGGCTCACCACGTGATGATCCATACCGTTCACTTAGGGCCCATTTGGATTGTAAGTTAATTGCTTAAGATAAGTTACTTATGTAACAAGTAGCTTATCTTCGTTTCTATTTATTAAGAAAATGAATATGTTTGGTAAATAATATACTTATTAGCTTTTCCTTTCTTTCATCTTTATGGAAAAGTTAAAAAGCTAAAAAATTTAGCTAAAGTGATTATGTGCTTTTAAGTAAAAAAGTTACTTATTACTAATCATAAACCAAACTTACTTATCTGAAATAAGGAATTTATCTACTGTTGTAAGTAAAAAAAGTAACTTATTTGGTGGTATCCAAACGGGCCCTTAGGGACTCTTGTGGTTTGTGATCAATCTGTAAATAGTCTCCCTGATCAGAAATTATCGTGCTTGGGCCAAGGTGTTTTGGAATTGCTTTTCTGGACCATTAAGGTACGGATGCTGGTTCCACCTCTCCAAGTGCTTAAATGATGATCTGTACCGTTCATGGACTGCGATCTATACTACGGCTCGCAATAGTGAAAGACATTTGTTGAACGCGTGATTATATATGAAGAGGAATTTTTGTTTCGCTCCCATTTATATCCAGTAATCAAAGGTCAGGATCATCAATGAGGCATGCATAGAAGATCATATATATAGATTCCATATGGTAATATTGAGAATATGAACGGTTCAAATCAATCTAAGGATCTCCAATGCAAGGTTTTGAGTTTTGAAAGTAGGGCCAAGCTTTGGTAATGTATGCTTATTGGTCCGTTCATCCCACCATATATGGGTGCGGAAATTATAGACCCACGTGGAATTTAATGTTTCAGGCTCGGAATTTTAATGGCCTACCTCATCAAAAGATTCAGTTAAGCTGTAAAAATGAAGATGGACAGCTTTCTATTGTAAGTGTATCACCACTCACGGCTGCAAATTTGCTATTCGAAGAAAGAAAATTTCCACTTGTTCTCCTTATACCATCGTCGCACATGCATCTTTCTTTGGAAAGTTTGCTAAAACGCACGTATGTGGAGCCATAATTCCATCAGCACGTGTCAATATCGCACGCTTGCATGAGATTTGACCTTTCCACCAGGTGGGTCACACCCTTAAGATCTCGTGGCCCTATTGTCGATCGAGCGATTTCGCACTTCAGATAGGCCATAGCGTTAGGTCAGAGGATATACACACGTGTGACATAGGCAGGGTTCACACGCGTTTGGGTTAGCCAAATAAATCCAATAAATAAGCTTGCCACTTCCGGAAGCGGATGGGCTTGCGTGTGTGTTGTGACGTTACTAAGTTCTGTGGGCCGACCATGAGATATGTGTTATATCCAAACTGTTGGTTTATTTGGTGAGATTGTTATAAGGCATGAGCCCAAAAATAAGACAAATCCAAAAATCAAATGGACCATACTGCAGAAAGCAGTGGGATATTGAACGTCTACCATTGAAACCTTCTTGAGGTCACATAAGTTTTGGATCAATATGATATTTGTCTTTTTTCTTCATCTAGGTTTGTGTGACCTTATGAATAGATTTGATGGAGAAAAAACATTATGGTGGGCCCTATGAATATTTTAACAGTAGGAATTAGTACCCACTGCTATTTATGATGTGGTCCACTTAAACGTTGGACATAGTTCATTTTTTAGTTCATTTCCTAAAATGATCTTGCTTAATGGATGGATGATGTGGATATAATAAATACATCATTGTGAGGCCCATGTAGCTTTGATCTTCTTTCCACTGTTAGTACATTCAAGAGCTCACATACGCCACTGCTTTCAAACGTACGGGAGCCCTCTACATCCACCCGCAGGCCCATTTGCCGGAGGCTGTTTGGATAGTGACCCCAGCACCAACTAGCTATCTAGTGTCAAAGCTTGTGGGCCTCACCATAATCTATCTGTTTTATCCACGCTGTCCATCTATTTTTTCAGCTCATTTTACAGCATGATCCTACAAATGAGGCTGATTCAGATGTCAGGTTGACCACAACACAGAAAGTAGTGGGAATTGAATGTTTACCGTTGAAAACTTTTTAGGGGCATAAAAGTCTTGTATGAAGATGATATTTGTGATTTCCCTTCATACACAGGTTGGATGGCAAATAAACATCACTTGCCTAAATGTGACGCGTGTGAGATTTCCGCTTTCCATCAGATGAGCTGCACTGCGCGCCTCAAAGCAGGCCATTCCAGTGCGCCTTTCGGTGGATCCCTGACTGTGGGTCCACTCTGATACATGTGCCTTACATCCACATTGTCATCCCAAAAATGAGTTAGAACCAACTCTCGGGTGGACCACACCACACGAAACAGGCTTCTTGTGTGCCGCCAAAATTTTGGATCAAGCTAATATTTGTGTGGTCTCCCTTCATTCAGGTCTTTAAGATCTTACCAACAGGTTGGATGGAAAATAGAGTGGCCCCCAAGAAGTTTGTAATGGTGGGTATTTAATCACCACTGTTTCCTATAGTGTGGTCCACGTAAGATTTGAATCTTTTTAGTTTTTATTTTTTATCATGCCCTAAAATGAGTTCTCAAAATGGATGAACGGCATGGATATAAGACACCTACATCATGATGATCCCTACGGTAGATTTTTCAGGCTGAACATTTGGCATTACTTCCTACTGTAGGACAACTCAGATCTCGTACCCCCATTTCATATTTGTACGTGTGCCTCTGTGCGCATGTGTATGGTTCTTCGGAGGTGTGTAATCTGCAGACCTCTATAATAGGATTTTAGTCTTTTACAGCTGCAGATGTATCAGGTCATTGTAAACCAAAGCCGACTCCTTCCACTTTATATAAACACAAGATCCTTCACGTCCCTTCTTTCCCACTCTCCTCTTCTCTTCTCTTCTCCTTGTCTGTGCTGTTTTCGCTTCATGGCTGTAGTCCATGCTCTCCTCTTCTCTGGCCATCTTCTTTCATCTACCAAACAAGTCTCACGTGGAAGCTGACAAACATGGCATTAGCGTTGATCTTGCCCACTATGATTTCCCTCCGTCTCAGTTCAGTAACCTGGTGGATGCCCTCTCTGATTGCATGTCAAATGGGTCCACTGTAAAAGGTCATGATCGACTTGACTACTTCTGTAACACTCCGAATTTTTTTGAGGTAGCTTTAAAAGTATAGAATAGCATATTATGTGTAAATTTTGATTAACGACAATTTTAATTTATTTTGTAAATAAGTAATGATTCGTGATTAATTCGATATAGATTTTTTTGTTAGATATGCTTAGGATCATGCATAGAACTTTGTAAAATCATTAGGTTTTTCAAAAGTTTCAGATTAAAAATAACTATGATAATGCCCACCCATATTCGCGATTTCTGATCAATCGGATAAGTAACTTTCGAATCCATCCGGAAGGTAGGCGTAGTTTTAAGTGTGTATCGACGCCATAAAGTTAGATTTTTTAAATGGCCATTAGATCATGTAGATCTTAACCTAGGAGCGTCTGTGGCTGTTGATCGAGGAAGGTAGTCGGGAAAGCAACCATACCAAACTGATCATCTTAATGGTAAACTCGTATCCTAAAATTTGTGTAATGATCAAATGAGTATAAATATGAAATCTTGAGTGCAAAAAAAGTGAATGGCTCATCTTAACCTAGACCCTTGATATCTAATTCACATAGTTTCCATGATGTGATTGATGTGAAATTTCATACCATGCCTATCTATCATAAATAAACCACGCACGTCGAATTTTAGCCTTTAGATCATAGTATAAATGACCTAATTAGTAAATCAGTCCCTTAACCCTTGATTTTAATGTCGATTGAGTGAGTAAAGTGGATGGTTAGCCATAATCGAATATTTTTCTTCGTATAAGTGACTTATATTGTCCATATCATGGTCCAATAGTGTGATTTTAGTGTCCCGCCTTGATAAGCCTCTTTCTTAAGCGAGAACTTATCTCGTTTTAGGAAATAACCGGGTACCAACTCCTTTCAAATCTGGCCTTTCAATTAACCCACTTTCCACCGTCAATCGCAACTTAAATTTGGAATATATCTTAGCTTCAAATGACTACGAGACTCTACAAAATTTGGACCCTGATCTATAATCTTATACCGTGGAACCATCAATCCAGCTCTTTCCTTTTCCGTTAAAAGTTGAAATTTCATATCTAGGTCATTTCCACCATCAATCAACCACAAAATTTTGTGCAATCATTTACCCATCACGAGTACACATTTCTTCTAAATTTAGGCCCTGATCATCAAGCGTGGACCGTTAATTGAAATCAAGTCCGTTTTGGCACCCGCCAGGCCATTTTTCAAGATCGGTCAATCTAGATTTCAGATCACCATGAAAATTATATATTCTAACTCTACTCTTTGTGCCTAACATGGTGAATGGATTAGAAATCATTAAAAATCATCCCTTAATCATGTTTTGATGGTGTCATGGTGAGATTGGGAGGTGTGCACACTACTTCATGTAAAAAAAAAACCCACGTGCGCTCACCCCTAATTTTTCAGCCCTACATGTCTAAGAGAGAGAGAGAGAGAGAGAGATAACTCGCCCGCCTGCCCGCCCACGGATCTTCTCTTCCTTCCTTCTTTATCAACACATGTAATCATCTCCAACCCTTCCTTGTATCACTGTGGTTCATGTATAGATCTTTTTCATCCATTCTACCTAAAACTTTCATCTAAGGCGAAGGTGAAGATTTTCTCTAAGCCTAATTACAATAATATCGAATTATATGTTGATTCTATGCTTAGAAACTAAGGTTTTGTTGTGTGATTTCTTGAGACCGTGCTTGTTGAAATTTCTTCATGTGATTATGATTTGTATAGTATTTCTTGCTGTGTACTCTGAATTTTGATATATGTGAACCATGATTTATGCTTAGGTGTTTGGAAAAGGAACCATGATGACGTATGAGCTTACGTGAAGACTATGCTTAATTTAAGTTTGTTATATGCTCATGATGAGCATGATGATTAATGTGTTGTATGATTCGGGATCTTATATATGGATGTTACATTAATGAATACCTCTTAACCCCATATTGATGTAACGTTTGATGTAAAGAGATGAAGCCCGTATGAGGGCTTGTTAGATTGGCATTACCATAGTGGGTATTTTTAGACAAATATGCCTTATTATTTTGTGGTGAGAGTCGGCATTACCATGTGTATTATTGAATGAATATGCCCTAATATTGAGAATTAAGTATTGACATTACCGTGTATGTGTTGTTGGTTGTATATGCCATGATGTTGAGTTTAGCACTACCGTGTGCATTGTTAGATACGTACTAATGGGTTTTTGTTTGATGTGTTACTTGTGATGGACCTTTTGAGGAATGAAATTGATGAATACGAGAAGTTTCATGAGTCAAGGTTGGTGGTATGTGACACTAAGCCTGAGTTGTCGGCCTATGCTGGGTGACGAGCTCCCCATAGTGACCTTGAACTTGAACTAATTGGGGTAATGAGTGATCATTGGCCGCGAACATTGTTTAATTGGTTGGATGGCTAAACTTAATTAAATGTGAAACTAATCATGCATTCATTGGACCTAACTTGGTGAGGTCAACCCCTCAGGTGTTAGAGAAAGTATGCATACGGTCGTTTCTCTCACTATCTAGTGAAAGTGTGCACAAGGCTGTTTCACTAGTTGGGTTTTAGAGAGTAGGAAGAGTGATTAAGATTCGTCCTAGCTAGAACCTCTGTTGACTAGTGGCTAATGAGAAGAGTGGAATTTGTTTCATCGCATTTGGTCAGGGTGCCTTAGCCAGAGCAGGCATATTATACATTGCATTAAATAAGATTTTATCATGTATGTTTTGGTTTGGGTATGATTATGTTTGGATATTATTGTGCTAATCTTAGGGGATAATCCTCACTGAGTTGATTGTAAGCAACTCACTCCCTCATAGGACGGTGTTATAAAACACCACAAGATTGTTGCAGGTGACGATCCATTAGACGAATCTGACTCACAAGTTAAAGAGTATAAAGTTTCATGGTAGTCAATGATGGACAATGAAGCTGTATCAGTTTGAAGACGAATAATGTTTATTGTTTTCATTTTCGTAGAATAGATTTATTTTCATGTAAATCGAATTAAGTCTCCGAAGGAGACGAAAAGTGAAATATTATATATTTTGTATGATTTAGGGACATTATTTTGATAATATAGAGTAGAAATTAATGGAATAAGAACTTTGAATTTCGTCATTGTGCTATGAATGCTATGAATATGAGAAATAAAGATGAATGTGTGAAAATGTATCCCTAACACATTCTAGTTAATACCTGGAAACTCGGTCCATCATGTTGTCCACGAAAACTGAAATTTTGGGGCGTTACAACTTCTGTTCTTTACTGAATCATTCTCCTGGTGTTTCCACCACGTCCATCAGATTGAGGGTGATCCACATCTGTGGTGGGGAGTTTTCGTATGCAGAGTATCTCATGGAGTTGTCCATCGATATGCATGTTCATCAAGTTCCTGTCACAATCACCAACACTGGAAGTGATCTTTTATGGATCCAGTGCAAGCCCTTAAACAGATGCTTCAAACAGAAGGACCCCCTCTTTGATATCCCACCAGATCTTCCACCTATGGAGACCTCTTCTGCAAATCGAATCCATGCCGAGATCTTCATCCAGACTCTTCTTATAGTGAGAGTAAGAAGTATGAGTACACTTAAAAAGTAGTGGCGTTCTTGCAGCGGAGACACACACGTTCAACTCCATTGAGAGATCAAGCATTAAAATTCCAAAGATCTTATTTGGGCGTGGACCCAACTACAACGGAATTTTCCATAACTAAGAGGCTTGGCTACTGGGCCTCGGAGACTGCTTTCACTCCTCTCAATTGGGTTCTTCAGTTGATGGGAACGTTCTTCTACTACTTAGTGCCTTTAATTTGAGAAGAACACATGGAGCAGCAAAATGAATTTCAGTAACAGCGCTGCCACTCTGGCGCTGTATCCATGCCTATGACTTCCTCAACATAGTAGACATAGTGTTGGGAAGAAGAAGGTGGAGCTTCTAAAGCTGAGAATGGTTACACCATAATCAACTCTGGCATGTTTCTTACATTGCTTGAGAACCACATGTACAAGAATTTGAATCAACATTGAAGGATGCGATCAATTTACAGATGGTGTGGTTTGTTTTGCAATGGCTCTTTAGGATTTGCATTTTATGATTTTTGGCAATATAGCTCAGCAGAACTTCGCCATGTTGGGAATGTCTCCTTTACTTGAATTGACTACACCAACCATCAGGGTTTTGTAATGAAATTTATGTTCCAACGGAATATTGAATTGTCTTGGTTGTCATTGAAGTTAGGGTTTGGTTTTGTATGTGGCTTCATGTTTACTAGCAGTTATAACACGTGCAACTCACATGGAGAGTAGTGAGTGAGATCGAAAGAGAGAAGAAGTGATGGGAGAGAAGGTGCGGCTAAGAGAGAGAAGATGCAAGTTATACAAAAAGAGAGAGACAGTGACAAAGGGCACTGGCGCTTATATAAAAGAAAGCTTACAAGAATCCTTTGCGGGCCCACATTATTATATATATATATATATAGAGAGAGAGAGAGAGAGAGAGAGAGTAATGCTCACCCTTTTAGTTGTGAGCCATGCAGGTAATTCATGATGGTGAGAAAAGTAGAGATTTCCAGTAGCATGAATGACACTTTCACCCTTTTAGTTGTTAGCCATGCACCTAGCATGTGGGATATTGAAATTAGTGGGCCACACCATGATATCAGTTGGTATTGAAAGCAGACCCATCTACTTATCAGTGGGCCACACCAGCACGCTAAGCTGTACCATCGGCTGTAGAATATTTTGAGGTTGCATCGATCCTGCTTGAATAGATCGGCTTCATTTTCACATGGGCGATCATCATGGTGTGGCCCACCTTTCGGTTAGATATCATATTCTATTGGGACAACTTTTGTCATAAATAGCTGATGCCAAACAACGGATGCGGAATATTGCGTGCTACACCTGGCCGTCCCAAGCTTAGGGGCTATGAGTGGCCATTGTTATGTATGTGTTTTATCCACACCGCCACTCCATTTCTCCGTGTCATTTTATAGCATTAAACAGAAAGTTAGGCAGTTCCGAGGCTCAAGTGAAACACACCCCCAATAAGTACTGATGATAATGACACCTACCGTTGAAAATTTCTTAGACCCCACCATGATGTGTATTTGCCATCCAACCTATTCATAAAGTCAGACATTCATGAAGGGAGAGTGAGAGAAGTTTTCAAATATCAGCTCTATTCAAAACTTCTGTGCCCCCAAGAAGTCCTCAACCGTAAGAATTTAATCCCCATCATATGGTCCACTTGTGTCTTGGATTTGCCTTATCTTTAGGCCTGTATCCTAAATTGATAAGGAAAAATGGATGAACAGTGTGGATAAAACACATACATCACGGTGGCCGCTCAGAGGCCCTGCCAGTTCCGAGCTCCAGGCAACCTCTAAGCACCCATCCCGCGTCCCCTATTCGTGAAATGGTGTAGATTCAATCACATTTGATAGGTGCACATTACGTTTTTTTAACAAGTATGGACAATTCACGTTCCATCAAAGCCTAGAGGGCCACGACTCAAGGGAAAGTGAGAGAAACAGATTAACGGTCACAGCCTCATTCTTCGCAGGCTTGCCTCCCCGTCCATATCACGTGACTAACCACAATTTATAATTCGTCTTCCACAGCTGTCAACACACGCCGCATCATCATGGCACGTACATACGTCGCGCTCGCTTGTTGTACAATCCAGCGTCGGTCGCACGAGCGGGATGTCGTACTCTCACGTGAGAAAGCCCTTCTCTCCGATTGGTGGAAGCAATGACCTTCTATACACTCCAGCAGACCAGCTCTTCTTTCTCCACTCTTCTTCTCTCCCAAATCGTCCGTTAGCTCTCTCTCTCTCTCCGTCAGACTCCCAAATCTCATCAATCGAAGGCGATTTTTTTCTTTCTTTCTTTTCTTCTCGTTCAACATACATTTCTCTGCAGCTGCTCGTAGTTCGAATCGAGGTACGCATGCTACTTTTCTCAGTCCAATTTTCCTCTTTTTTCTGTATTTTTCTGCAGTTCATCTGTGAAATATCATGAAAATGCTGAAAATTTGTCATTTTTAGTATTCTTTTGTACTTTAATTTACTATCTAGCACTTATTACGCTGCACATTAGTCTAAATTGTCTGTAAATGCATGAAATTCTGTTTATCGAAGCCCCTGAAGTGAAGATTCTGCAGTTTCGAGGTGTAATTTTGGGGAAAAGTTCGGAAAAGGTGACAATCGATCATTCTTAGGGATTTTTTCTCAGTGAATTTCAGTTTATTCGGTAGATTTTCTCGGATATTTCAAAACAAGGACGGGATGCCCATTGTTTGAAATTTGAGTGATGGGGTTAGTAATCTCTGCTGTTTATAGGGTTGGTCAGAACTCAGGAAGTGGAATTTGTTGAGAATGAGGCAGTGAGATGTGTGTACTAAGTTAATAAACCACGACTTTGGAGGACATGGTTCAATAAGCTTACATAAGTTCATAAGTGACGGAAATATGCATACGTGCTTACAATCATCATCTTTACTGAAATATAGAACCTGCTGTGTGGCAAAGAAGCTCCCTACACTGAATTATGACGAAACCTCTCAGCCATTGAAGTTGGAGGATTTTAAGATGTAATTGAGATAAACAGAGGGGTATTTACACTGCAGTGAAGTTGTGATATGTGATGGCGTGGACTGGGAAAAGTGCCATTCTTTCCTTTATTTTTGCTATCCCTATGAAAACCACTCTCCCCATGCAACTTTACATTTGGCAAACGTGCCAACCTGGTTCATTTGTGGGACATCCAATCTGTGCACGATGTGAGCCTTGCCGCGAAGATTATCTTTTGCAAAAGCTGGACCAGTCCAATCATTGGGTGGGCCACAGCTGTATGAATGCATGCGGGAATGGCATTTTTTATTATTATTGTCCATTCTTTTCCTACAGGGGTGGTGATGCAGGACAGCCCTAAATATGATGCATGCTCATAAACATAATTATTCAGCGGAAATAAAAGCAATAATAATAATGAAATCTAGCATCAATCATCATAAACTAAGAAAATCATAAAGGAAACATGCAATGGGACGGGCCATCATCACAACCATGGAGTATGGGATTCAAGTAGCGTATAGGTTGGATCCGGCGAGGAATGGAACCTCCCGATCTTGCATGGTCATACCCAATCGATCAATGATGATCACTAGTCCGAAGAATCAAAAAGTTTCTCGGATTAGGGATTTGAGAATTTGGAAGTTTAGGGTTTAGATCGATTCTCAAGGTTTAGATCGTGGGGAATAAACAAAACGGAAGTTTAGAAGGATAATAATAGAAGATGAAATACCTGGAAGAAGTTGGAGGGGCACAAGAAGAATAGAGAAGAAGGAGATCAAGGAAGAAGAAGAAGCACCATGAGAGAGGGAAAGAGGAAGGAGGCAACCAAAGGTTTGCTCTTTTTCATAAATCAACAACTAATCAAAAAGGTTTAGGGCAACACCCTTATAAAATTCGGAATTAACATAATTACCAAAATACCCTTACTAACAAAATTTCAAAAAAAAGACGTTTGCATGAAAAAAACGTACCCACACTAACCCAAAACTCAAATAAGTAAAAAATGCGTAAAATAAACTCAAATCTAAGATGTCCAATGCGCTCCAATGATGGTGTGATGAAAGTGGGCCATGACGAACCAACGGTCCGATCACATCATCATCATGATCCAACGGTCTGATCATCTCCTCAAAGCAACTCACACATGTCTTCCCAAGGTGGGGTCTTTTCAAATGTCTCGGACTACATGTGTAAGGTCTTCAATGCTCCTCAATAGTCGCCTATCCACAAGGATGGTACGTGTGGTTGGCGCTTTCTTCATTGGTACACTTGAAATGGTCTTGTGTTCCGCATCAGGTGGCTGCTTGATTACTGGAATGGCCTGATTTTTCTCAGTTTGCATCAGATCAGCATCGCTTGGGGTCCACCTTATTAACTACTCACATGTCCCATGAATGTGCCACATTGGAATGCTTCAAGAGCGTGAGAATGCCTATGATAAGTAACACAGATTGCAGCATTGCATGCCTCTCTTGCGTTCTTATTTATTAGTATAGAGAAACTAGAGGTTGCAAAGTAAACTTACTGCACAGCATGGCGCGGTTGACATCAGAGAGCTTTGATGTGGAAAATTGTAAAGGTTAACCTGCAATACGTTCAAGATACATCTGAGATGTGAATCCAAGAATGCATCATTTGGTTCTTAAGAATTTGGTTGACATCTTTTTCATTTAATAGTTGCACATCAAAGATTTGAACATTTTCAGTTATGTACATTTACTTTGATTACACTTCTAATGTGGCTGGTCATTTGCTTGTTTCTTGCATTCAAATAGTGTTTTCTGTCTCATCCTTCTGCTGGTTGACATCTCTCAACAGATAACAATATGTTCAAGAGCAACATATCCCGAGTTTGGTCCATCAGATGATTTACAATATTTTTATTATGCTTGGTGTGCATCACAATGGCCTTCTTCCTGATGAAATATCAAAGGAAAATGCTTCTTTCCTTTCTGCTGGTGTATATTCTGATGAATAGAAGTGCTGCTCTCAGTCCTGACGGTACGGCAGGATATTTATGCAATTAATAAAATTTTAGTATGATATTTTTCTTTGTTTGGTGGACTTTTCTGAAGCTTAACCTTCTGGTTTCTAGGTGAGGCGCTTTTGAGTTTTAAGATGGCAATCGTTAGTTCAGATGGTGTCCTTCTGCAATGGAGGCAAGAGGATCCAGACCCTTGTGGCTGGAAAGGAGTAACTTGTGACAACCAAACCAAGAGTGTGATTTACCTGTGAGTTTAAAATAACCTCACGATTGAGTTCAGAGCTTATGTGTCAAGGATCTGCGTTAGAACTGCCCAGTTTGACAGGGTTGATGACTAATGCAAGTTCTACTAAATTGCAAATGCTCGATGTGTTCAATATATTGTGCAGAGTATTTTTGAAGCTTGTTGCTTTGTACTGTATGTATGTATGGGACCCATTCTTCCAGGAAGGGTAAAGTCATGGAAAATGAAATGCAGGATTTAGTGTTTCCTCTTGACGGTTGTGAGGGATACTGTAACTGGCTGCTTTTAGAAATTCTAGTGAATTGTTTGAAATGCATGTTTGTCTACAATATACAAACGTCCTTTGTGGAGATTCTTTTTCGAAGATGAAATTTCTGGCTAATCACAGGGAGCTCATACGGGAAATTTGGGCATTGGTTTGACAGTTCTGGACCATTTGAGTAATGAATATACAATATTGTGGTTCTCCATAGGCCTTTCTTATGCTTTGACACGACATCTAATCTAGTCTGTGAATAAGTTCTATAGCTTCTTTTCTTTTTCCCTTTTATATTTGGAAGGAGAGTTTTCTTTTTGATGGCTCTAATGCTGAATTTGCACATGATAACTGATCTTTCAGGAGTCTTTCTTTTCACAAACTTAGTGGATCTATATCACCTGACATTGGGAAGCTAAAGCAGTTGAAGCTTCTGTATGTATTTCCTGACAAGGTTTCTTAGGATCTTTTGGTTCTAAATAATTCTGCATGATTGCTTTGTTAGAATCCGCTTCTGATAATTCTGTGTACGTTTTTTTATGTCGAAGAGCTCTTCATGACAACAACTTCTATGGAGCAATTCCTTCAGAGTTGGGCAACTGCTCAGAGTTACGAGCTTTGTAAGTGTTGATACTAGTATTCTATCAACAGAATTATGCTTCAGTTTCTGATAAGTATTTGATCCCAGTTGTCCTATTAGCATGTTTGAAAGTTTTTGTATTTGATTCCTATCCACACCCACAAACACACAGACACATCCACCCACACCCACCCACACATGAATAAACAAACATGCATGTGCAACACCCATGCAGGCACACAAACATACTCACACAGAAATGCATGAATGCATGCATCATAATATATATGTTGAGTCCAACTGGTTGGACCATAAGTTTCTGTCCACACGACGGATAACTTCCAGCCTATCATGTGCGATTTACATCCAACCTGTCCAATACATTAGCCCTACCATAAGGATCACCTTGTGCAAAAATTAGCCCCATCCATTCATTAGGTGGGTCACATCATAGAAAGTAATGTCTAGCTGAATAACAAACTGCAAGTGTATTTCACCTGAAGAGTAGATGTCGGTAATTTTTTCCACAAGGTGATCATTGTGATTGCACCAACCTATAGGACAGGTTGGATGTTGATTGTTGCACGCACCTGACAGGTTGGAAGTTGTCTGCTGCGTGGATAGTAGCTTATGGTCAAAGCCATCCATCCATTTGTTGGGTCCAACCGCGTAGATGTTGTCACCCAAAACACAAAAGTGGTCCATTGCTTTTGGCAATCTCTTGCTAGCTTTGTACTTTGGCCCATTGTGCTTTTTAATGAAAAGAAATTGGTCACTTTGGTATGTAGGGCATGAATTCAGAAACAAGTGAATGCATTACAATTCCAGAAACTTCCCTAGTTTTTCTCAGTGATACACTTGTTTCTTAAATTGTGACCCATCTAACAGTGGATCGACCTGATTCTTGAGCCAGGGCATCGACGTAGTGGTACTCTGAATGGATTGGATCTCGTATCTCGTATGTATGCACATGTGTGGCATGTATACAACATGTGTGAGTGTGCTTATGTGGTTGGGGACGCATGTGTGTGTGCGTGTGGGTGGGTGGGTGGGTGTGTGCGCATGTGAGGATCTGTTTCTTTTATATTGCAGTAGGAACATGAACTAACACTTCTTGTTTTCTAGATACTTGCAGGGTAATTATTTTAGTGGATTCATTCCTGGCGAGTTGGGAAACCTTTCGAACCTTGAGATCCTGTGAGTTATTTTTCTTGGCAGTTATCCAATTTTGTGTTCGAAATCAGTCAGGTGACATGTTGAGATACTGAAAGCCAAGAGCTAGATAGATGCATGTTATTGATTCAAACTTTTGCTTTCCATTCTAAAATTACTTATGCTAATTAAAATTAAAATTGCATCATCGCTATCATCATCAATTTATCACAGCATTCTCTCTTTCATTGGGGGCAGCTTTATGAATCATATCAGTTAAAATAACTCATTCATCTAACATAAATGCATTCATTTGTTCTTCATTTGACTTTTGCCCAAGTTATGAATCTACGTCCAGGGATCACATTTTTAATCATTTACAACTTCACTTTTCTTTTAGTTGTACCATTTTGATTGTTGTATGATTGATGTGTTTCACCTGGTTCTGCTGGAACTGGTTGATGCCCAGCTTATTCAGTACGTGGCTAGAATTTTTTTGAGTTGCTAATGCATTTGGGACATATTATTCAGTTCCTGTCTATTTCTATGTATCAAATTTTGTGGAAAATGAAGGAGTTGGATTTATTTTTATGTTCCATGCTTATTCCTCAGGGATATCTCTAGCAATTCTCTAAGTGGAGTGATTCCTCCATCACTTGAGGGGTTGGCAAAACTTTCAGCATTGTGAGTGGCTGCCTACTTACGCTCAGCATGTTAATTGTCAACTATATGTATCAAATGAAGAATTACTCTGATTTCCAGCTAAAAGAGTGGATTTGTCTATGTTTCTTTGAAGCAATGCATCATTCAACTTTTTGGTCGGAAAGATACCATCCGAGGGCGCTATTGCAGAATTTACAGGAGATTCGTGAGTACTATTTTCTACATACCATTTTTATGCATAGTACACATTAGGTCATCTAGAGGCCTAGTTATTTTAAAACTGAAAACTGACATGTCAGCCGCTATCTCTGATTGTGCTACAGTTACTTATATTTTAGATTCTTATGGATTTGCAACTATGTAATTGCAGTTCAGGATGCAGTTTCTTAGACATTTAATGGTGATAGTTGCAGTTGAGTGGCTTCTATTTCACCAATGACAGTTTGCACTCATATCATATGTTCTTATCATATAATCTTTGTGATTTCCAATATGAACCTGTAACCAGCACATACTCTGCTTAGTTGGACTTCAATGTTATTTCAGTTTAACCACATTTCTTTCTTCAAGAACGTTTGATCTAAAAGCTAAAAATTGATATCAAAAGCAGAAAATGACCCAATTTATCAATTATCATACTAGTAAGTGCGAAAGGTAAGGAGAATAAGATACCAATCATCATCTAAGCCTTATACCAACTAATTGGGGTTGGCTACATGAATCCTTTTCTGGCAGTCCACTATCATGGGCCATACCTTCAGTTAGACCTTATGTCATCAAGTCTTCTCTTCCTACAGACACCCACGTCCATCCGGGCCTTCCACTTGCCCTTTGAGAGCCTTCAACTTGTACCGACTTGCCCTTTTAGAGCCTTCAACTTGTACCGACTTGCCCTTTTAGAGCCTTCAACTTGTACTGACTTACTTCTAACTGGAGCAGTTCTTAGTCTCCATTGCACATGACCAAACCATCTAAGCTTACTTTCCCTCATCTTATTACCTATTGGTGTTACTCCTAAGTTCCCTCAAATGCATTCATTTCTAATTCTATCCTTGTCTTGCTACTCATCTATCTCAAATCCTCATTTTAGCTACACTCATCCTATGAGCATGTTGTTCCACCCGCATGGGGTTTGGGTGAACGACAAGCATCGTGGGTGTGCTCCCTACAAACTCCCCCCCCCCCCCCCCCCCCCCCCCCCCCCTACTCCTCGGGATTACTTGATGCGCATGGTTTGCGAGACTATTCCCTGTGGATACACGCAATCACCTGCAAACCATGTGCATTAGGTAATCCGGGGGGGTTTCGGGGGTCAGGGTCATAAAAAAAAGAAAAGAAGGTGCATGTTGTTCCTCAACTGCCCAATATTCTCTCTCATAAAGCATGGCTAGGCTAGTCTTTCAGTTCAAGTGGTACATGATGGTAACATAAAACTCCAGAGATAGAAATCCATTTCTTCCGCCCTACTCAAATTCTATGTTCAATATCCTTCTCAATCTCTCTAATCTCTAAATGATCGACCTAAGATATCTGAAGTGATCACTTTCGAAAACTTCTTAGTAAAAATAAAAAAGGTGCATGTTGTTCCTCAATTGTCCAATACTCTCTCATAAAGCATGGCTAGTCTTATAGCCATCCTATAAAATCCCTTTCAGTTTAAGTGGTACACGATGGTCACATAAAACTCTAGAGACAGAATTCCATTTCTTCCACTATACTTAAATTCTACGTTCAATATCCTTCTCAATCTCTCTAATCTCATGAATGATCGACCTAAGATATCTGAAGTGATCACTTTCGAAAACTTCGTAGTCAACAATCTTAACTAATTCCTTGTTCTGACTCGTATTGTTACTACAACTGCACTCCATATACTTTGTTTTAATTTGACTAATTTTAAATCCTTTAGATTCTAAAACACCCCTTTATAAATCTATCCCTTGTCCTGTCAATCAAAATTATGTCATTTGCAAACAACATGCACCATGGGGTCACTTCCCGCAAATGGCTCGTTAACTCGTCTATAATGAATGCGAAAAGGTATGGGCTCAATGCCAATACCCGGTGCAAGGCTACAGTAATTGGGAACTTATCTCTCCACCACTGGTTCTCACATTTGTTACTGCTATTTTTTTTTTTTTTTTTTTTAATTTTTAAGGGTGATAATTTTATTAAGAAGGCAATAGAAGCTACAAAGAATGTTACTGCTCCCTCATACATATCCTTAATTATATCAATATATCCTCTTGAAACTCATTTCTTTTGCAACACCCACCAGATTAACTCTCTGGGGATCCTATTGTAAGCTTTCTCTAAGTCAATAAAGACCATGTGGAGATCCTTCATCCTCTCTCTATATTTCTCCATCAATTGTTTAAGGAGGAGAGTAACTTTAGTAGTGAACCTCCTTAGCATGAAACCCAACTGATTTTTTGATACATTTGTCTCGTGCCTTAGTCTTTGCTCAATAACTCTTTATGAAAGTTCCATACTATGCTCACAAGTTTAATCCCACAGTGGTTACTGCAACTCTGTACGTCTCCTTTATTCTTATAAATAGGTATGGTGCTACTTTTCCTCCATTCGTCTGGTGTTTTCTTCGATCTTTCAATGTTGTTGGATAAATTTATCAACTAAAATAACCTAATATCTTCCATACACTTCCAAATCTTTATTGGTATACCATCTGGTCTAAGGGCCTTTCCTGTTTTTATATTTTTTAAAGCTCTTTTCACTAAAAAATCCTAATCCTATGAAATTATTAATGGACTCTGATGTCGTTTAAGTTTATGGTCCCTTCTATTCCTAAGTAAGAAGAAATCTATTTGGCTTGTATATGATCCACTTTCTAGGCAATATTTTACAAAGTGTATGGCCCACCTAATTTATGGATCAGTTCACTATTCAAATGCATACGTGGAATATAAGCAAGCCAAATTTAAATGTGGGATTTATGGCTACCAAGTAAAATGTATTATGAACAAAAAGGTTTTTTTTTCACTACTGAATGTTAAGATGGCCTCAGTGTTGAACCACACCCCGTCTGCCACTGAACAGCTTGAACCCAAAAGTAAAATTGTATGATTATTATTTGACCATTGGATTGAATGACATCGTATGGCAAAAAAATTGAAGCAGATTCAAATCTCAGGTGAACCACACCCCAAGATATAGTGGCCATTGAATGCCTGCTATTAAAAACTTCCTAAGGTCCACGTTGATGTTTATTTCCCACCTAACTTGTTGATCAGGTCACACGGACCTGGATGAAAGGAAAGCACAAATATTAGCTTGATCCAAAACTTTTGTGGCCTACAAATTTTTTTAATGATCAATGACCACTGTTTCTTGTGGTGTGGTCCATTTCAGATTTGGATATGCATTTTTTTTGTGCCAATGCCCTTGGATGAGGTGGCAAAACCGATAGAAGGTATAGATATACAACATTGAGGTGGGCCACATGGTCAGGGTCCCACCTACCTTGCTGGATCGCGTCAAAGCTGAGTTGCCTACGGCCCAGAGAGCTTGAACATTTATCTTGTTTAGCCAACACGGAAAGTGGACCTTCAAGGGAGCTTCCCCATTCAACACTCCCTTCCTCATTCAACACACGACATTAAAATATCTTCATGACTTCCACCGGTTGCATTGCGACCTCAATAAATGAGAAAGACTTTGATACTCGAGCGTGATGGATGACACACCACCACTTAGGAGGCGTTTGGATCATAAGTTACTTAAGCTACTTATGCCTTAAGTAACTTATCTTGATTTCTACTTTTTTGTTCTACTAATTATTAAAGTGATTAAGCAACTTTAAATAAAAAAAGTTATAATTAATCATAAACCAAGCTTATGTCAAATAAGTTACTTAGTAGAGCTGTAAATAGAAAAGTAAGTTATTTGGTGGTATCCAAAAGGGCCCTATCGGTCACTTAAGAGTTGCATAGGTGGATAACAAACGATTCAAATTAAACTGTTCAAATTGTTTTTCCAGTGAACAAAAAGTTACCCCTATTTAATCAGCTAGCTATCTGATTGGTGGGCATTTTTGGACAGTCAGGGTTGTTTGATGAATCCAATTTTAGAGCAGTTACCAAGTGATAGTAAGCATCACAATTTAGTTGGTTCTAGGTAAGAGTCAATGTATGCCTCGTGCCTACCTATCATGCATCATATAAGTCCGAGTAAGAAATATGCTACATATCCCAAGTACTCCACATGGAGCAACATAAATTTGCGCAGGGCCTACCATGATGTACCTTTCTTTCTTTTTCTTTTTTCTTTTTTGGTTATGTCTATGTGTTTCAATTGCTGGTCTCGGTTTTGAAACCCACTAACCCCACCAGTGGGTGGGAGCATCGTGTGACTGACCGGGTGGGTGCGTTGCGCATCTATCAGGATGTGTGCATTGCATGACTACCATGATGTATCTGTGATATCTAATCCATCCAACATTTTAGCCAGACCATTTTAGAAGGTGAGATCATGCTGTTCCAAAACTTAAGTGGGCCAATCTATTGCCAGACTTGGGAATCAAGACTTCCACCATTGAAATCTTTCAGGGCCCTCCATAATCCATATACAACATTCAACCTGTTCATAAGGCGAGTACATGAATGGAGTAAAAACTAAATACCTGCTTTATACAAAGTCTTCCGTGTTTTCCAAGAAGATTTTAAGTTATGCATCCCAACGGATTGCGTACTGAGTAAACTCTGTGTGGTCCATCCATTGTGATTGAAGTATTTTATTGACTCCGTCCATCCATCTTAACGTATAATTTTAGGGCTGGAGCCTTAAAATGAAGAATATCAAAAGCTCAAGTGGAACTTATGTCTACCGTTGAAAAATTCTTAGGGGACAAAAGTTTTGGATCAAGCTGATATTTGTTTTTACCTTCATCCTTACCTGTGTGATCTTATGAACAGGTTGGATGACAAATATTAAACATCACTGTGGGGCCTAGGAAGGTTTCAAAAGTGAAAATCATTATTCCCACTGTTTCCTGTGGCATGGTCCACTTGAGCTTTGGATATGCTTCAATTTTAGGATCAACCACTAAAATGAGCTGGAAAAACAGATGGACAGCATGGAGAAACCAAAAACATTCATGGTGGGCCCAATAGAATTTACTCGGCACGATAAGATCGTACTGAGTAACTCAGGACTCAATCCGATTTCCCTATGGTGTGGCCCACTTAAGTTTTGGCTGGGCTTGATTTCTATGATCAAGTGCTACAATGTTATGTTCCAGATGAACAATAGTGGGTTTCACGCAACACCATGGTGGCCCCATAGGTATTTAAGTGCCATATAGTGTCTTTGTGCAATTAATAGTTCAAATCAAGATTAACTCCGGGCTAATGGCCTTTGGCATTACTCAGAGAAATTTCTTACAATGCATTACTGAAATTTCAAAGATGATAGTGTGCACGGTTTGGTAATCCATAGGGGGAAGTTTCATACATGTGGGACCCATGGTTTGGTAATCCAAACCAGTAATCTAATGAGATACATAGCTGAGGTGGTTTCATCCCAAATCTTTAAAATTAGAAGATGTTGTATGTTATATCAGTGGCCTGGATATAGTCAGCTAGGGAGATGGGTAACATTTATTTGGGGGGATTTTACAAACAACTACCTAATTTATATTGAATTTACATTCCCGTGCATTTTCAAAAACTTTTTCAGTATGCTACCTCATTAATCTAAGCAATTATCATCCCATACCTTCTGCTGGGTATCCTGGCTACTGCTACGTGAGCAAATCGGTTAATGGCTTGGGTAGGCCCCACAATGACGTTTATGTGAAATCCACCATGACCACCAGGTGCTTCACCCCATCTTAGGTGATTTAGTTGGGCCTCACGATTGAAAGTAGTGTACAAACCAACACTCACCCTCTAAACCGTTTCCCTTAGTGTGGCCCACCTAAATCATAGATGGGCTTGATTTTTGGATCCTAGGCCTAAATTTTGGTACATCATTTAATAGTTGGAGTGGATTTCATGTAATCATTCTAGTAGGCTATGTGAAAATTAAGGGCGAACTTCTCTCTACCAACGTTTTCCTTTGCTGGTGGCCCACCTGAATCACAAGTCGGCATAAGTTTTCTTTTTTGCTCGGGGCCTGACATGGGATACATATCTAATGACATGGGCTTAAGTACACAGATACAGGATTGGCCCAGACATATTTAGGCCACAACCACTGCTTTAGTACAATTTACTGCAACAGTAGAGGATGACTTGTTGGTATAAGAGGGTGAATCACGCTGCTAACATTAGTCCGGAAGAAAAGACTCTTCCAATAACTGACTGAAATTTCAAAGATGGCAGGCGTCTCAGGTCTTTCACAAGGAATCACAAGATCTTTTTTGCCAAACTGTCCATTTCATAGTGCACGAGATTTCTTAAATGTGGGGCCATGGTGTGGATGCGAACCATGACTTGACTAGATATATAGCTGAGGGGGATTCACCAAAAATCTTTAAAATTAGAAGATACTATACTTTGGATAAAGAGAAAGTTACCTCTGTAGACCTCAGGTTTGACCGTCCAGCCAAAATAGATCTTTGAAAACTTTACTTTCCCATTCTAAACTTCAGTTGTAGGAATGTATTTTTTTAGATGAAAATACCCTTGCAAATTTAATGAGTACTTGTCGGAACTCAACATTGCTCGTTGAATTTGTAAGGGTATTTTTGTCCGAAAAAATAATGAAGTTTAGAATGGGAAAGTAAGTTTTTCGGAGGTCTATTTTGGTTGATTGGTCTATAGTGGAAAATTTCTCTTTATCCACAGTGGGGGTGGATAACATTGTGATGTGACTAACAAGGGTGAGTGGCTGTACTAACAACGGGGATGTGTGAACTAACCCAAAAAAAAAAAAATGGTCCATATTTTTAATCAATTAAACACAGTTGGTGTGGATTAGTATGATTTGTGGAGTACTTGAAGATCTGAAAAAAAAATGCAATTAGTGTGCTCTCACCTATTTGAAGTGCCTCCTATCCATGGTGTTTTGTCTAAAGGGCAATTATAGGTTCCATGAGCCGAGGACCTGGACACCATCCTCTATCCTTAATATTGTATAAGTAGGCCCATCTCTTAAAAAAAATCTCCAAAATGAGTTAATCCTAATTACACTTCCTCTCAACGGCCTTAAAAAGACAGTAAATTTTGCCAAAGAAAATGGCAAAGATCTGATGGATAGGATCATCTAATTAAGGCAGCTGGTTGGCTTAATGGTGTCCATCATCCATTCTATACGGCATCAAATTCATTCTGGTTACCCATCCATGTACTAATTTGTTCAATGCTTGATCAGTCGGTAGCGTGAATTTGGAAAGTGGATCACCAATGATGGACCCAGTAAAAGGGTTGGTGGCCAATGACGGGACCCACCAATGGACTAGAGTATCAATAACACCTCTTATAGGGCGTGTGAAATACCCAAACTCTATGGGACCTACCATTTTGCATGTGTTAAATCAACTCCATCCATCAGGTATATATGGAACAATGTAAATTCGCTATCGGAACAACTTTCACATGGTGTGGCCTGGATGATTTTTCTATCTTCTCTTCATCCTGTTAAGTTACACCTGATTAACAGGTTTGGTGAAAGCTATGCACCATGGTGACCCAACACACAACCCTATGGTTGTCATTCATCTCCATTGTTCCATATGGTATGGCCTGTACCAGATGTGGATTTAACTGATTAGGTCCTGGGGTTTAACCGAGGATAGAAGCTGATAGACGGTGGATTTCACATATTCAACATAGTGGGCACCATAGACTGCTTGAAATTTTTCTGGACCAGTGACAATATTAGAAGGGCACTTGATAGACGGATTGGATACCTGGTACACGTCACCTTGGCCTCACAAGGCTGATGTTGTCTGGTACACGTCACCTTTGGCCCCACAAGGCTGATGTTGTATGGTAACGTTAAAATAACCAATTTCAAGTGAAGAAGTCTGATACTGATTTGGGAGATTGTTGTGATGATAGGTTGGCACTAAAAAATTACTTCCAAATTGTTTTGTACAATAAAAGTAAGCAAGATCAAACCGTTGAAATTATAAGTTCCAATTTAGGTTTGTTATGAGTAAATAAGAAAGCTTATTTGTCGCTCAGATTGACTGACAGTTCCCTCAGATTGACTGACAGTTGGGAATTGGTAGATCCAGTGGACCTTCTTCGGGCTATTGATCCAAAGTATAGCATCTTGTAATTTTAAAGATTTTTGGCGAATCCCCCTTAGCTATGTATTTGGTCAAGTCGTGATTCCCATCGCCACACCATGGCCCCACGTTATGGACAGTTTGGCGAAATAGGTCAAGTCATGAAATGAAGCCAGCCAACCTTCTAAATTAGAGAGAGAAATCATGTGCACCATGAAATGGACAGGTTGAAGAAAAGGGCCTTGTGATTCCTTGTGACAGACATGGGACGCCTGCCATCTTTGAAATTTCAGTCATTTATGGGAAGGGACTTTTCTCGTGGACTAATGCCTGCAGCTTGACTCTCCGGGTCATTCACCCTCTTATACCAACAAGTCATGATCCTTTACCGCTGCAGTAAATTGCACTAAAGCAGAGGTTGTGGCCTAAACACGTCTGGGCCAATCGTGGTATCTGTGTGAAATTCACTATGTTCATCATTTGCTACATGTTATTGTAATACTTGATATCTGAAATCAAGCCAATCTAAAATTCAAGTGGGCCACACAACTGGGAATAGCATGACGGAATCATATACCATTGAAATTAAATCTTCTTGGGAACCATTAGACTCTCGTATAAAGCATGTGTCTCGAACCTTAGACCAGCTGGATGATAAACTCGGGCTCAACCAGCTGGGCTACAGGCCCTTCCGTGAAGATTTCAATAGGTGGAATGTCATCTAAACATCAGCCCTTGGAAGATTTCAATGGTGGAAGTCTCTATTCCAATGTTTGCCTATGGTCTGGTCCACTAAGTTCTAGAATTGACATGATTTATTGACTTACCACCTAAAAATGTCTGGCTCAAATGATGGATGGAGTGGATATCACATATCTGTCATGGTGGGCCTACTGACATTTATGTTGAACGCCCTGGAAGAGACGACACTTGCTGCTGTAACACGGCAAATTCCTCAGTAAGCTAAGAAGAATACAGCACCGTGTTGACGCAGCAAGATGTCACATATATATCATGGTGGGCCTACCCACATTTATGTTGCATGGCTCGGAAGAGATCACACGGCGATTTCTTCAGTGAAGTACGAAGAATCTCTGTAGCGTGGGTGTTTTATTGCCCAATGTAGAACGCACCACCCACCATATTGACGTGGCAAAGTTTTGTAGGTCTCACCATGATATAGGTGTTATATCCAAACAGTCCATTCATTTTTGAAGACGATTTTAGGATATGGTGAGCATGAAAATGAGACGGATCCAAAACTCAATTGGACCACACAGGAAACAGTGGGAATTGAACGCCTACCGTTGACAACTTCTCGTCGAAGTTTTGGTTCAAGCTGATATTTGACCTTATCAAGAGGTTGAATGGTAAATAAACATCATGGTGGGCCCTGAGTAGTTTTTAACCGTAGGCATCATTGTTTTGCACTTCTTTCTGTGGTGTGGTCCACTTAAGCTTTGGATTCGCCTAAATTTTAGATTCATAATCTAAAATGATCTGGATAAATGGATGGATGATGTGGATATAACACATATATTATAGTGGGGCCTATAGAACTTTGCCACGTCAACACGGTATGGTGTACCGTCTTCTCCCGGCCCTAGAGAGGAAATACAAGGATTGACTCATTTACGATATTTTTTAGTAATCCTGCTCGCAAGGTGTAGGCACATAATTGGGCCCACAAATGGATGGTTAAGGACAGAGGATCATGTGTACGTACTTTGCTCAAGGACTCCAAATTACTTTTTACGCGCAGAAACAGTCTATATATCATATGCGCACATGATCCTTACTTTGGGGGCATGTTTCAATGATGCTATTTTCCTTTCGAATAGGTGAGGACACATCCCCTGCATTTTATTGATAAGAAGGGGAGAATTAACTAAAAAATACCTAATTAACATAACATTTACATTTAGGTACTTTTTCTCTAAAAAGTTTTCAACAAGCCACCTCATTCATTATCATCACATATTCCTAATGCATTTCTCATCGCCTGTCCATGCGACCAAAATGGGTGGCAACAAGGGGCCCCACTGTGGTGTTTATGTGGAATACACCTTGACCGCTAGTGCTTCACCC
Organism: Liriodendron chinense; assembly: GCA_003013855.2. Lineage (NCBI taxonomy): Eukaryota > Viridiplantae > Streptophyta > Magnoliopsida > Magnoliales > Magnoliaceae > Liriodendron > Liriodendron chinense. Next base: position 1,074,452 of record PVNU02000637.1, on the reverse strand, counting down.
CCCTTAGGGGGGGGGGGGGGGGGGGGGGGGGGGTTGCTAAAAAAGAATGTGTGTATCGCTTAATTACTAGCCTAGCTGGAAGACACCTGGGGTTTCAAACACCATGTCTCAGGTTCGAGTGCCAAGGAGACACACTAACCCCACCGGTGTGGGTCATGGTGTGACTAACCGTGTGGGTAACTTGCACAACTAATAAGGTGGGTGCGTTGCATGAATAAAAAAATATTAAAAAGGAATTTTACCCTTGGATTTTTTAGGTGATGTGCATGCGAAATCCACCTGAACCATTAGATATGTAATCCCATGTCAGGCCCTGAGAAAAAAGAAAAATTAAGCTGGCTTGTTGATGTGGAGTGGGCCGCAGACATGTTCATGACCAAGATGGACCACTGGAAGCCCGATCCGAGACGAAAGTGATTCAGGCCATCAGGATCGTAAACCAGTCGTATTTCGCAATCCGAGATGAGTTTTGGGACGTATAATATATGATTTTGGGGTAGCTTGATCTACTTAAGACAACCAACCCCACTATGCCAGGTTGACCATGCGGAAATTGCAAGATTCGATCAGATCGACGGTCATTAGCCTAATTTTATTTCATTTTTACTATAAATAGTAAGTTTTAGTTTGATTATATCTCTTAATTTGTAGGGTTTTAGAAGTTGTACCCAACATAAAAGGGCTTAGAAAATTTAGGATATCGATGTGGTTTGGCTAGATTAAAAACTTTTAAAAACCATTGAGTCTAGCAGGAATGAGAGACGTCTATAAAAAGTAAGTTTACTAACTTACTATTTATAGTAAGTCACATTTTCTAGGTGTTTGAGTAGGAGTTGGAGTCTGATACTTCTTCCTAGGGTTTAGTTTATTATTTAAGGAATTGTAATTATGTTTTTCATTATTCAATCAATTATTACCAATTTTATTAGGAATTATTCATGTTTTCCATATTTTCTCTCATGGATTCGAGAAAGTCCGGTCGAGGATTCCCGAAAGCCTTATGGATTCTAGGTAGTTATCCGGTGAGAGAGACGGTGATCGACCTTACCACTGCCCTCCCTGCGTCACTTGTGTGACTTAGCTTAATTGGACCACCTCATATATATATATATATATATATATATATATATATATATATATATAAGGAAGAAAGAAAGAAAGGTTGAAGAAAAATGAGCATTTGCACATGTAGAGTACCTGAAAGATGTAGCATATTTCTTACTCAGACTTGGTATGATGCATGATGTGTAGGCACGAGGCATACATTGGCTCTCACGTAGAGTGAACTAAATTGTGATGCTTACTATCCACTTAGTAATTGTTCTAAAATTGGATTCATCAAGACCTAATCTCTTATTTGTGGATACTTATGTGTTTAAACAAAAGCTTGGTATATTTTCATATTTAATGTCTAATAATGCCCACCAATCAAATAGCTAGTTAATCAGCTAGGGGCAATTTTTTGTTCACTGGAGAAACAATTCGAACAATTTAATTTGAAATATTCGTTATCCACATATGCAACTTTTAAGTGATCTATAACTTACTTTTTCTACTTACAGTAGTTGATAAGTAACTTATTTGAGATAAGTTTGGTTTATGATCAATTATAAGTAACTTTTTTATTTAAAGTTAATCAGTAGAAAAAAAAAGGAGTAGAAATGAAGATATATTACCTAAGGCATGAGTAGATTATATTAACTTAGGATCCAAACACCCCCTAATTGATGGTGTGTCATCCATCACACTCAGCTTGACTATTAAAGTCTTTCTCATTTATTGTGGTCGCGATGGAGCCGATGGAAGTCATGTAGATAATTTAATGCCTTGTGTTGACAGGAGGAGCTACCTGGAAGGTCCACTTTCCGTGTTGGCAAAACAAGATAAGTGCTAAAGCTCGATGGAGCTGAATTGACTAAACTCTGACCCCGGATCCGGCAAGTAGATGAGACCCTGACGATGGGGCCCACCTCAATGTATGGGTTGTATATCTATGCCCTCTGTTCGTTTTGCCAACTCATCCTAAGGCATGGGCACAAAAAAGAAGCATATCCAAATCTCAGGTGGTCCACACCACAAGAAACAATGGTCATTGATCATTAAAATCTTTTTTGTGGGCCACAAAAGTTTTGGATCAGTAGCTCGGCCTAGTTCGAGCCGAGTTTGAACTTGAGCTTTTAATGGCTCGTTGGGGGCATTTCATCGAATTGCAAGCAATCCTCGAGCCTAAGATAAGTGTAGTCCAGGAAATGGCACCAATGGCTAGTCGGGGCATTTCGTTGAATACTTTGCGAGCAGTTCTCAAACTTGAGATGAGAGCAATCCAAGAAATAACATCAATGGCTCGCCAAGGCATTTCGTCGAACACTTTACGAGCGCCTTCTGGAGTCGAACATTTACCATAGGCATGGATAGGAACGACAATGGTGAAGGGATCAATGAGGCATTTCATTGAACACTTAGCAAGCAGTCCTCGAGTTGAGTTCAAGTTTGAGTTTGGGTCCGAGCCGAGTCGAGTTAACCAAACTGATTTGGTTGGTGTACAGCTCTATCAGGACATGGCTTCCCCCTTTTTTTTCTTTTTCTTTTTTCTTTCTTTTTTCTAACTGAAAGGAGGGAATATACCACCCTGATGTGGGTGGGCTCGCGTACAACACTTGTAAAATAAGTTTATTTCTTAACCCTTCAGACATGGATATGCAATCAGATGGCTACAACTATTACGTACGTGCACTACTGAGATGCGACTGAAATTGGATTAATTATGTGACAATTGCAATTGCATAAATTTGATAACCATGGTATTTCAGGTGCTTTTGCTCCTTTTCTTCCCCACACATGTTAACCATAATACGAGCCTATGAGGAATATAGGTGGTTGGGAACATTCAAAGCACAGAGGTTTGGTGGATGCAAATTGCTTGTGCCCCCGCCAGAGGAAGGTCCTTTTATTAGAAGCCTATGTGGGACCCATAAAGGACTCCCATGAGAAATCCACTGCATCCATCTGCTTCTGAATACTAATCTATTTTGAAAGTATGTGTTTACTAGATGGCATAGCAAAATCAAGGATTGCTTCCCTCGTTTCATTTCTTCTCCTGAAACCATATCCTCCATGTATCTTTTCATATCCACTATTTTCTTTTCCTACAAGACCATTTAAGTTTCCTCCTACAAATATTCTCTCCTAAATGACCATTTAAGTCTCCTCCTACAGCATATTCTCCCTCAATTCAGAATTTCTTGCTTTAGTCCATCCATATCCTTCTAGAATTTTCTCTTGATTCTATCGTCTAATCCTACCCGTGTTACATATGCACTAATGACATTGATTAACTCCTCTCCTAACACAAGTTTTATTAATAAATCCTATTACTTACTCTCTTAACATTTACAACTTTATCCTTTAAATCTTAATCTACCACCACCACTACCTCATTTCTGTTATTGTCATTTTCTATACACCAAAGCTTATATCTCTCAATTTCTCTAGTTTTGGCCACTTTTCACTTGGACTCCTGAATGCGAGCTATGTTAGCCTCCTTCATTTCATCGTATCTACTAACTCCAAATTCTTACCTGTCAGTGCTCCTATATTCCATGTGGCAAGATGAATCCTATTCTCCTAGACTAGCTTCTTTATCCGCATGCATTCAGAATGGTGCGGGAACACTAGCCTACTTCTCACAACAACCAGGCATTGTTACGGCGTGTTGCTTCTGGGGGACGGCCTAGCCAACCCTTGCCACTTGCCACTTGCCACTGCCGGTACTTTTCGCTTAGGGAACACCATAGCATGAGTTTGGAATGTCATATTGTTCGGATTCATTGGAAGTTATGGCATAAGTTTGATGCCAGCTGCCAACCTATCGCAATCCTCTATCTGAGCTAGGGATCAGCAATGAGAGCATAAAACTCCCACAGGCGCAATGTAATAGACTATTACCTAGCATGATTACAATCTACTTCCTGTCCACGTTCATCATTGAATAGGATATCATATGATAAGTTATCAAGTTGATCAAAAGTTGATCAACCCGTTAACCATCAATTATGGTTTCTAAAAGGTAAGTTGATAATAATAAATCATCGTGTGCAAACGCAACACACATTATGAACATCATTTTCATGGTACTTGGTATTGGTAACTCCATCTATTCATCTTCCTCAACATTTGCTATAGGTTCATTTTGTTTTCCAAATACCTGGTGATTCAATGATCCACAAGTAACATCAACTTCTCTCACCATTTCTTTCTCAAACTAAAGGAAACTGTAAAGGGCGTGTAGTGGAGATGATCTTTAGGGCATAATACTTAAAAAGGACCTGAAAACTTTAGCATCGAGATCGTCTTAAAGAAAAAAGAGGTGGTGCGCCAAAGGGGGACAAAAAGGATGATGCATCCGAGCTATCCATCACGATTAGATGGACCCACTTTTATTATGGGGCTGGATTTAAAACTGTCCATGCTCAAGATATTTTGGGGAATCTTCAATAGTGTGTTATGTGTCATTTAGTATTAGTTTTCCATTTTAGGGGAGACTTATCATTTAGTATTAGTTTTCATTTTAGGAGAATTATGTCTCGAGGATCTTTAAAGAGATATTTAGTCATTAGTGGTTTTCTATTTTGAGAGAGTTGTGTCCTAGAAGATCTTTAATAGGATATAATAATTTCTTTGGGGATCTATAATAAGATATTAATATCTTGAGAGATCTTAATAAGATAAGAAAGAGATGCAAGAGAATAAAAGGTAGGGAAAGATTTACGTCCATATACAGATGGTATTTTTGGGTACTTTTTTTAATTTAGAAATATTGAGTTTTTATATTAGGGGTCTTTGTAGATGCAGTACGGGAATGAAGATTGGAATAAAAAAGAGTTTGAGTTTAGGGAGAATGAGTTCTTTTGTAGATGGAGAAAAACCCTATTAAATCTTACCCTTTCAATCGTGTGGTGTGTACAAATCAGTTCTTCTCTTCTTTTTTCTTTCTCATCCATCTTGCATCAAATTGGTATTAGAGCAAGTTCATTCGTGGGCGCGTACGAGAACAATGACAGGTAAGGAGGAATGTTTTAGAGGGAATAGTAAGGCGTTATGAGTATGGGGGAAATGGGGAATGCTCTGTGAATTTTGTGGCGATTAGATAATTTCACAATATTGACACAACATCAAAGAGTGCTTTAATACAATTGTGACCACGGTTCCAATGCTCCTCCATCGAGATTCAGTTAACGGGGAATTTCTCGTGTGCAAGAAGGCAGCAACATCTTAGACTCGGACGTGTTAGGTATTCTGATGGTGTTTTGTTCAATTGTTCTCATTGTAGAAGAGATGTCCAATTGGAGGATCCCGGTATATTCATTGATGACGAAATCCAAATCATCGGTACGGTGAATTGAGTGACCTCCGCTCCGGGCATGCGTTGCGGCGCCCTACTGGGCGCCTTCACTTGCTGCCTCTGTTTGCTTGATTAAGAATCTTCCAAGCTGTTTAGGAAGTGTTCCGTTTACTAAGGATTCACTGAATCTATCCTGGGAAAGTGATCTTGACACCTCACCGTCAATGCATGATCTAAAATTTGAGATATCCAAGTTTTAAAGAGAATTCAAAGAGAAAATCCAGAATTTAAGTGTGGAGATCTATTGGATGATGTGCTAGTGAAAGTGTCAAAATCCAAGAATATACACACGAAAAGTTTGTTGGCAGGTTGATAGATGAGTCTATCAATAAATGTATCTATTAATGGGTTGATAGATGAATCTATCAATAGATGGATCTATTAATGGATTGATAGATGAATCTATCAATGAATCAATGGATGGATTTGTTGGAGGAACAATGAATCGACAGTTGGATGGGCAGAGAAAGAGATGGGCAGCTCAATAGTGGCACATTCTGGTATGATGTATTTCAAATTTGAGATGGATATGTTGGTCCCATGCTGACGATGATCAGAGTGTAAATTGGAGGTCAAAAGTGATTGGGACAACACAATGTTGACAAGGAGTTAATAGACTCACAAATCCATTGTGGCAGAAGTGGGAGCAGACGCCTAGAAAGTGGTGAGTTCCGAAGACAAAAGAATAGGTGGCATGATCTATGGTGCCATCCAATACAGAGGGTACCAATCTGACATTTAGGCCATCGCCATCAACTGTTGCCGAATCCAAGGAAGACAAGTTGTAAAGTTGGATCGATGCGACAAATTGCTACTGACTATCAACTCGAGGACGTGTTTTTTCGAAGCTAGGATGAATTGACTCATCTGAGCCATCCATCACTGTCTGATGGACCCAATTGTTGCTGGGCTGGGTGTAAAACAGCCCATGCTCAGGATATTTTGGTTACTTGGCGAATTTCTAATAGTTATATTTGTCATTGAGTCAGCATTAGTTTTCCATTTTAGGAGATCTCCGTCTTGAGGGATCTTTAAAGGGGTATTGAGTCATTAATGGTTCTCTATTTTGAGAGATTTATGTTTAAAAGATCTTTAATAGGATATAATACTATCTTTGGGATCTTTAATAAGATATATTAATAGTTGTTAATAATAAGAAAGCGATAAGCATAAAAGAATGAAAATTAGGGAGAGAGTTATCTCCATATATGTGTGGCTTTTTTGTTTTGTTTTTTTTTTTCTTTGGTTTGTTTGTTTGTTTGTTTTTTTTTTCCTCCTTAATTTACATGGTCGAATGGGTAGGAAGACGCGCTGATGTTCATGTTCAACAGATTCCCAGTGATGGTTGGATGGTTGGAGTGTTTCCCTCATGTCTCAAAGAGATCTTTCGAAGCCTACTTCGGGCCTTGCTTGGTTCTTCTGGAGGTAGATGGCGAAGTAGGGAAGCGGTAGGCATTGCCATGTGGCTCAAGGAAGGGGATAAAAATACAAGGTTCTTTCATAGCATTGCTAGTGCTCGGGCCAAGAATAGCAAAACTAGTAGCATTGATGTAGAAGGCACGAGAATGGAAGGAAAAGACTGCATATGTGAGGCGGTGGTTTACATATTATAAAGATTTGTTAACAGGTGAAGGTTGGAAGAGACCTCAAGGTCCTCGGCTGGATAATCCGTCTTTCCAACACTTATTAGAAGATGATGTCAAGTTGTTGGAGTAATTTTTCTCTATGGAAGAGGCCAAGGTGGCAATAGATTTGTTGGGCGGGGATAAGGCTCCGGGTCCTGATGGTTTTCTTGTGGCATTCTTTCAGGTCTTTTGAGTAGTTGTGAAAGGCAATGTGATGAACTTATGTCAAAGTTCTATCAAAGAGGTTGATTGTCAGATAGGCTAGGGGCCTCCATTGCAATTATTTTGAAGATTGTGGGGCAGATGGTTTAAAGGACTTAAAACCGATAAGTTTAATTGGGGCCCTTATAAGATCCTGGCCAAGATTTTAGCATCTAGTTTTCAAAAGAGTCTTGAGGAGTGTCATATGCAGTGGCTAGGAAGCTTTAATTGAGGGGAGACAAATTATGGATAGTGTGCTTATTGCCCATGAATGTACTGACTCGTGGTGCAAGGATGGTGAGAAAAACATTGTTTACAAGTTTGGCCTAGAGAAAGCTTATGACCACGTCAATTAGGATTTCTTGGATTCTGGACCAGGTGGGTGTGGAGCAAAGTGAAGACTTTGTATTCAAGAATGTTTACGGTCAACTACCTTCTCAATCCTAATGAACAGATCTCCCAAAGGCTTTTTTAGGAGCTTGAGAGGGATTCAGCAGGACAATCCACCTTCCATTTCTTATTCCCGGTAGTGGCAAAATTGCTTGGTAGGCTATTAGAAAATGGGCATGAGGTTGGTCTCATATGGTTGTGTTGAGAGGAGAACACGATGCCAGCAATTTCCCATCTTCAATTTACCGATGACACCATCATCTTTTTCAACACAAATACCGGAAAGGGATACAACCATGGAATGATCGTAAGGTGCATCAAAGTGGTGTCATGGTTGGAAGTGAATATAGCAAAGATTGAGATGTTGGGCATTCGGATGCCCAAGGAAGAAGTTGAGCAGGTAGGGAGGGCTTTTGGGTCCAGGGCAGGAAGTTTTTCATCCACGTATCTCGGTTTTCCGCTATGCATTGGAAAACTGATGATGCACCCATGGGATAAGGTAGCTGAAAAGGTCGAAAGGAAGTAACAAGATGGAAGAGCTACTATTTGTCCTTGGGTGGGTAGTTAATCTTCATCAAGGCAGCCATATCAAATATGCCAGTGTACTTTATGTCTCTTTTCATATGCCTGAAAACAGTTATAAGCAAGCTAAAAAAATTGAGGCATGATTTCTAGGGGTGTTAATGGGCCAGGCTCGGGCATGAAAAATCAGAATTTTACACAGGCCTGGTCCGAAATAGTGCAAAATCCGGGCCGAGACCTACACAGCCCTAATGATTTCTGTTAGAGGGGTCAGAAGAGAAAAAGTTTCACCTTTTAAGCTGAGAGGCAGTGTACAAACCAGACGAGGGGGGAGCTAGTAGTAGGGATCTGGAGAAGATGAATCTCCCCTTATTGGGGAAATGGTTGTGGAGGTTTGGATTGGTAAAAGGGTCCTTGTGGAGAGAGGTCATAGCAAGTAACTAGGGGTGCCAAACTGGAGGGTAGTGGGTTAGGCCATTAGGGACTCCTCATTATACATGGTGTCAGTGAGTATGGAAAGTGGTGTTTAATTTGAAGGGCCCTTTTGGTGACGGGATATATTTTGATGTTAACAATGGAGAAATGACTACGGTGTGGAGACAAGATAAATCTAGCCTTTTTTCAATGAGATCTTTCTTCTCTTTGATCTCTAATTCTACAGTCCAGTCCCCTCATTATCATAAAGTTGCAGTCCAGTACAATTTTTTCCTGGCTGGCTAGAAGAAGAGAATCTTAACAGTGGACAACTTACAAGAAAGAGGAATGGTGCTTCCTACTATTTGCCTTCTATGCCTTGAGGATGCAGAGTCGGTTAATCATTTATTCATCTATTGGGACATGGCGACGGAGGTTTGGATAAGCATTTACTATCAGTTCAGAGTTTAGTGGGTGATGTCGTTCTCCTTGGACATTCTATTTAAAGCTTGGCACTTGGCTGGTCTGGGCAACAAATACTCTTATAGCTAGAGGATTGCTCTCCTTGCAATCATTTGGATCCTTTGGCTTGAAAGGAATGATCGTTGCTTCAAGAATAGGAAAAAGTCCAGTCAATAGGTGATTAATAGTGTTAACATTTGCATAAGGCTCAATGGGTGATTAATAGGGTTAACATTTGTATGAGGGAGTGGGCCCCTTGGGTGCCTTGTATTTGTAGTTTTCTCCTTTTTTCTTTTTTCTTTTTCTTTTGTTCCCTTTGTTATTGTTTTTTCCTTTTTGCCTCTGTGGCCTCAATAAAATCAGTATCTTAAAAAAAAATAAAAAATTTGACAAGGTTTTGGGAGAACATGTGGCTAGGGGAGACTTCCCTCCAGCAGAAGTTCCTCGGTTGACGAGCTGATCCTTGGAAAGAAACATTCTAATAACCCGATGCTACTCTTTTAGTGGTGGTGTGGTCTCCCTTGTGTCGTAGAAACATGTTGGAAATGGAGTTTTGAGGAGTTTCTGAGGCTGCGGGAAAGTCTTTGAAGTTTCTCTCCATCGGTGGAGGCTTGTGATAGGAGGTGTGGAAATGGATAAAGTGGGAAGCTTCTCGGTTTGGTCCTTCTACAATATGCTTCAACCCTCATCAAGCGGAGAGAGTCGTGGTCATATGACAATCTCTAGAAAAGGTCAATGGTGATTTCCAACATGGCATGTTGTGCATGGCTAATGTCGAGACAGTTGACCACTTATTCATGCAATTGCCCTTTTGCTCAAAACATGTGGACAAGCTTCTTTAATCTATTCAAAGTGCAATGGGTGATTCCAGGATCAATTGGTGAGTTTTTCTTGGCTTGGCATGGTGTTGGGTTTGGGAAACAAAGAAGGGAGTGCTGGAGATTATCTTTGTTGGCAGCTCTATGAGCCATATGGGGAGGAAGAAATGGCAGGTGCTTTCAGTATACAGGTGGGTCAACTGGAGAGGTTTTCAACAAGGCTAGGTTTTTTGTAGTAGATAGGCCTCTAGCATAAAGGCATTGGAAGATTGTAATTTTTCTTTTCTTTGGAGAGTAATTCTTTATGCCATCTCAGTGCTTTCTTGATAAATTACTGTTCTAAAAAAGAAAAAAAAGTGTCTTCATAGATGTTGTATGGGAATGAAGATTGGGGGAAAAAATGAGTAAGTTTAGCAAGAAAGCTTTCTCTTGCATAGGGGGACAACCGTATAAATCAACCCCTTTGAATCGTGTGGTGCGTGCGAAAATCCATTATTTTGCTTTTCATCTTTCTCATTCCTCCTACATCAGAGGAGATGGGTATTAACTTGTGTACATCATGAAGCTAATCTCTTGGAATGTGAGTAGCTTGGTTTGCCCTAAAAAAAGAACCCAAATTGTGATGATTTCGTAAATGATGATTGCTGAGATTTTGAAAATCTCACTATATTCTTGTCCCAATAACTATGGTTTTATCAACTTTTCATGAGAATATCTCGAGATTTTAAAAATCTTGGCTACACTCATCACAATGGGTGCACCCAGTATCCTGTATCATTTTTGGGTTCAGCTGATAGGCTCACCGATACCATTATTCAAAGCCTTGGTAACCAGTCTCAAGGATATCAGCAAATTACCTACTACAGTTGTGGGATTCATCTAACAAACTATCAATTTGAATCCCTTTGCCTATTGATTCAATTTATATCACAAGATTTGAATTCTAAATTGTCGGATTTTGACAGGTGAAAAGTTTGTAGTTTGGCCATAGCTTATGTAGAAGCTACATTTAACTTCTCTGTACCAACAAATAAGCCACATGAAACATATGAAGGAAATTCCATTGAAAATTTTATTAAAGAAATTGACCAGATAACACATAGCTTTATTAGTAGAACATGAAACATCTTGTGTTGTTAATATATTAACATGATGCACATCTATGCAGGTTTGGTGGAAACCGTGGCTTGTGTGGGAAGCAAATAAAGATAGCTTGCAGGGATGATATTGTGGGACCTTCAAATTCTCCACCTCCAGAATCAGGTAAATCGGGTATATGGTAAACAGGGATCAACATTGATGGCTTCACTGCTCTTGTTAATAACAGTAAAACTGTAAAGATCACAACTCCTGATAGCTGTTTAGAGTGGATTATTGCTAATTTTGGTATACTAGTGTTTCCAGCAATCATATAGAAAATAAATATTGTAATTTTTATATGAGTATATCATCTGCAGTTTCAAAAGATGCTTTGATACATGATTAATTGTGTTGGCACTGTAAAGATTTGGGGTATAGCTGTGATAATTTGGAGATTGGCAGAAATAACAAGACTACTGCAAATGGCTATTGATTTAGTAAGTAATTCTTAACAATACAAAAAAGCTAAAGCCCTAGAGAAGGCATTGGCCCCTCTAAACTGCTAGGGACTTCAATAGTGATGTTTCTAAATCTTCTGACTTGGTTAATTATCATCCAAAGTGCTCTATGAGTATGAATTTCATGAGAACTCTAATAAGCAGGGGACTAAATCCATTTAATATTAAATTTAAGGTTCATAAGCACAAACATATGATAAACAGCAACTTCAACCGTAGGTTGTTATTTCTGATGCATGGTATATGTTTATGATACTCTGAATTTATAATATCTACACCAGGAATACAAAACTCAAGACCAAACAGCAGAAAAGTTTGAACTGTCATATGCGATCGCATATGCGCATACTGTGGATCAAATCACATATGTCGCGATTGGATAGTATGCGATCCTAGCAAGTATGCCATGGCATACTTTTATATGCGACAAATATGCGATTGGATATGCGAGTATGCGATCGCATATGTTGCATATTACATATGCGATCGCATATTTCCCAATGGTCAGAATGGGAGCAATTTTTTTATTTTTTATTTTTTTTTAAATTTGGGAAATTTTTGCCTATAAATAGGCACTCATATCACCTCCATTTTCACTATTCTTTACCCCAAAGCTTTAAATCTCTTACTCTTTCTCTCTTGCTCTAATCTCTCTACAACTATTTCAAATATGTTTAATTTTTATAATATGTAAGTTGTGCTTGTTTTTTGTAAATTGTATTTGTAAATTAAATTGTAAGTTGTTTCAAGTTATCCATTTATTAATAAAATTTCTTTGTTCGAAGTTTTTAATAATTAATTCTCTTTTAGTGTAGCTTATTGATTGTTTTGTAAAAATTTATATAATATAATATAAGTAATTAAATATATAACTTAATGAAATAAGTAAAATAACCCCTAATTATATAACTTAATGAAACACTTGAAAAAAAAAATTCAAAAAAAGAAGTGATGGCATATGCGATTATGCGATCGCATATGCGAGCAACATATGCTGATTGCATGAGATCACATATGCGATTTGACAACATTGGTCTGAAGTACAATTAGCAATGGAATTGATAGATGCAGCCCAGAACATTACATCCAATTTTTCCTTCTAAACACCTCATCCTGTACCCTACACCAATTCCTAAAACATCTATCATTCCTTCTGCCCAAATGACCCAAATACCAGCAAGGAGAAAAAGCTTCCATAGCTTCCTTTAATACCAACACCACCCCCATGCCAAGCAAGAAGCAAGTCCTTAATTGATTTAGGCATCACCCAGTGGTACTGAAATAGGCTGAGTAATCAACCCTAGACCTCCTTGGCAAAGTAGCAATGCAGAAATAGATGGCAACAGATTGTGCATCCTGCATATAGATAATACAGACATTGAAAATGATCACATGCCTTTTCTGTAAGCTGCCCACTGTGAGGACCAGCTCCTTGTCAGCTAGGCAAACACTAAAACCTTAGGAAACACCCTGTTAGCAGACCAAATAAATTTGGTTGGAGCTTTCAATGTCCTCTAAACAGTAGTGCAGATACCCTGTAGAAGGATCTGAAAACCTTCTAGGCTTCTCCCACTTACCACACCCAAGATCACTTCATCTAACTGAAACATTGAATATAAATTCAAATTATATTATAAAAATATTAGATATAATACTATGATTACTTAAATAGGAGTTTATTAATAATTTGTGATCACTAAACATTTATTTGGTGATACTCATTTTATCTCATTTTCACGTAAACATTTTGCATCAGAAAATCAAGGTGCAAAGAAGAAGTCTGGAAAGTACTCCACTAGGCTTCTAATAAGTGCCTTCGCAACGGTGGGTGCTTTACTTCTGGTAGCACTGATGTGCTTCTGGGGCTGCTTTCTTTATAAGAAGTTCGGCAAAAGTGATGGCCGAGGACCTGCAATCGATGTCAGTGGAGGTAGTTTTTTTCTTTTCTTTTCCCGTTAGGCATTCATTGGATAAATGTTCCTTAACCAATCTTACATGGGCTTATTGTTTCAGGTGCATCCATTGTGATGTTTCATGGAGACTTGCCCTACTCTTCAAAGGATGTCATTAAAAAACTAGAGACTTTGAGCGAAGAACATATCATAGGTTCTGGGGGCTTTGGAACAGTATACAGGCTTGCAATGGATGATGGGAATGTCTTTGCATTGAAAAGAATCATGAAGACAAATGAAGGATTGGATCGCTTTTTTGAAAGGGAGCTGGAAATTCTTGGGAGCATAAAACATCGATATCTGGTGAATTTGCGTGGATATTGTAATTCTCCTTCTTCTAAGTTGTTAATCTATGATTTCTTAGCAGGTGGAAGCCTGGATGAAGTACTGCATGGTGAGTGTTTTTCCTTTTATCACTGTTTTTCTCATTTTTCCAGAATCTCTTTTTCTTTAAGTAACATTCTCTTTCTTTAATAATCAGAGGTTTGCTAGCCCACCCGTACCCTCACTCATAGAAACCATGTCTCTAGATGGTAAACGGAGGGTTTCAAATAAGTTTGCAGCCTTCCCTTGTTTTCATAAATTTATTGCTTGACAATCGACAGTTGAGCAACCTGAGTTTTTGCCAGATGATCTGAACTGTTCCCATCTTATACATTATGTTTGGAATCTGATACATGGCTACACAAGCACCAGGTTGGCACGTGCCCAAGTGTGGACAGGTGCATGTGGGATTAGGCTACCTCTAATAACCATCGGTACTTTTTCCTGGATGTGTTGGAAATTGTTTTCTCTGAGATTTTAATCGAAGACGAATCAGTTCTATGTGCTACATCGGTTCTAGTTTAGGCCTTCATTCAGATATAGAAAGTGCATAACTGCATGCAATGCCAATGCAGCAACATCATAGCTTTCAAATGTTGCTTTGCTTTAAGAATCTCTTGCGTGATGCAGCAATCAAAGCAAAACCCGCAACTACATATTTCTTCAGCTTGCAGTGTTTAGTACATATATTAAATCTCCAGGGAATGATCACATGCTGCTAATTATACTGTAGGCCTACAGTACAGCTAGTTGCATTGGGCATGTGGACAATCAAATCAGCTGTCTGGACTGTACATTCATTCCATTTTGTAGGCAACCATGCAAAAATCAAGCCTATAGGTTGATGTATGACCATTCAAAAAATAGCATACAAGATGGACAATCAAGATCATTCAAAGACAACTGGGTCTAATCATCGACTTGAGTCATCCGTTCAATGGACATCACCGTGAATTGTTTATGATTTTGAAGATGTTGGTTGCTAACAATCCAATCTGTGGGTTGGAAAACAAATAATTGTAACACAAATGTCCAAGTTTCAGATGGTTAGATACTTGGATTCATACAATCAGTGTTTTTTGCACGGTGAGCTAGAATGAGCGGCTGGAACTAATGCATGGTCTGGATTGATTGGGTTGTCCAATTGTCCAATGCAAGTAGTTGTGTCGGAGGCCCACAGTACTAGTTGCATTTGAGCACCCTATGGTGTGTGTGACTTTGAGTAGCTTTGATTTAAATATTTTGCTTAACGATTTTCATTATGATCCTTTTATATCATGTGGGTCCTTATCCTTGCCTTGGTGGTAGACTCCCAGGAGTTTCAACATGAGGTCTGGGGTTCAAGTACCCATAGGTGGTGAAATCCCACTACAGCTTGAGTGCAGGGGTGTGCGCGCGTGGGTGGGTGTGGGGTGTGTGTGTTAAAAAAAAAAAAACCTTTTATATGCTGTCATATTTGCTCAACATAAAATGCCTCTTTACAAGCATTCTTCCCTTGAAATGGGTTGTAAACGTTCAGCTGGTTGTCGGTGACCAGCCCTCATATGAATATGTCATTTCTTGGTTCATGGGTCTATCTTTGACACCTTGGTGGTGTCTGGGTCTTACACAGATGACTTTACATATCTTGATTATATGAACCACTGGACGGACTTTCTTTCAATTATATGTTTCTTTTCGGAATGGTACGCCATGATTCTACAACTCTTTGGGATCTATTTGGTAGTACTAGTATATTGTGGTAGGAACATTTGTTGCAAGGGTGTGGCTGTTGCCCCTTTCCCTTCACATTCATTTTGTAGTGTTGAAAAGGGTAAAAACTTATATGAGAAAAGCATTCCACAAATTGTTAAATATGTTTATAACTATAATTTGATTGCCAAAGAACAAGGTAATGAAGTTGAAATAGTGGCACATTTGCAGCAGATATTCATATTACTATATTTTGCATCCTACTACCAAATTCAGGTTGATCTAGAGGGAAGGCAGACCTATATCACTGTAACCCAGTTACCTTCTTGAAACACACTGGTATGGCTCCTGACACAGAATACAAATAATGAATCAGAGTTGGAGCCAGCAAGTTGTGTGAAAAGGCAATATTGCACAGGCTCCTTTCCTGCCGAGCTTATGCTGATCCCTTTTCATTTCTGAATTTCATATTTTCTTTCATATTCCATTTCCTTCACTTTCTTGTCTTCACTATGTCCTATGCCACTTTCTGGGGCCCATCTAGGTGATGTCCATGGTACATAGTTAATGATGTAAAACTCCTTTTTTCCAAATCATCCTATTAGCTCTATCATCCCAAACAGTTATTTTCCAAATTGGGAATATTAATGAAGCCCCATCCTTTATTAGCCCATTCATTCATAATGTGAATTAGAGTCCAGTTATTCTGAATCCTATTCATCTAGAACAGAACGTAGAAAGATTGAAGCTGACCTTTAGTTTAAGCGTGTTGTAAGGCTTCCATCCATGAACTAGGGAAATTGGTGAGGATTTTCTCAGTCTGTTTCCTACTTGATTATGCTCCCATGTCATGGCTTGCATGAGATGACTAGAATATTAACTATGGATTAACCTTGTGTAGTTTTTTTGCATGACACTGGGAGTATAAATACGTCAGTTTTTTGGGATACAACTGGACCAGCATAATATCTATACATTTTCATTTTATCAATATGGGACTTGCTAGATTTAGTAACTGGATGTCATTATATCTTTATTTTCTTAAGATACATAAAAGAATATTTCTAGTCATACTAAGCTTTCTTATCCTGTTAATAATGTAAAACGTTGTTCCATTGTATAGAGAGATCTGAGCAACTGGATTGGGATGCACGTGTAAATATCATCCTGGGAGCTGCAAAAGGACTGGCATACTTGCATCATGATTGTTCCCCACGAATCATACACCGTGACATAAAATCAAGCAACATATTACTTGATGGAAACTTCGAAGCCCGTGTATCTGATTTCGGACTTGCAAAACTGTTGGAGGATGAAGAATCACATATCACAACCATTGTCGCTGGAACATTTGGTTATCTGGCTCCAGGTATGCTGTGTGAGATGTAACAGATAGCTCAGAATTTCTCTTGGAAATTTTGTATGGATCCCTTGTGTCTCTGATTTTTTTTTTTTTTTTTTTTAATATTATTGCAATTGGTTCCCAAAACAAATTTCTATTTTTGTCTTCTGCTTCACTTCACATAAAAGCATGGGTGCTGAAAGTTAAAATATTCATTGGTCCCTGGACATTTTCAGCACAAACCATTTAAGAGCTTTAATATCTTGTGTACTTAGTATTCTTTGTTGACAACCATATCTGCAGAGTACATGCAAAGTGGCCGAGCAACAGAAAAGACTGATGTATATAGTTTTGGAGTTTTGGTGCTTGAAGTACTAAGTGGAAAGCGACCCACTGATTCATCGTACATTGAGAAAGGTCTTAACATTGTTGGCTGGGTATGTCCCCTTTCCCATATAGGTTATGGTCCTGAAGATAGATTTTATCGGTGGAACTATTGGTCCAATAGATTAATTCAGATTCTTTTCCCTTTTCTCCCGTAGACTCTATGAGTTGTTCATGAGTTTTGGAATGCATGACTTCAATTCGTGGATTGTCTCTTTAGCTCATCCTATTACATTGTGGGTTAAGAAACTTCCAATCAACCAAACCAATTGGAAATGAGTGGAGGGGGACCTTGCTCAATTTCTGTTGTTCTGAAGTAGTTTTATGAAGATGCTGAAAGAATATTATCATATTTAGGGCCCATTTGGATACAAACAAATAAGTTGCTTTTCTTGCTGATGGCAGCAGTTAAGTAACTTATTTGAGATAAGTTAGTTTGGTTAATAAATAGTGATCATTGCTTATTTGCTGAAAATCAGTTAAGTATTTCAGCATTTTTATTTTGCTTTTTTACTTTTTCACCACCGACTGGAATTACAGATGCTCGTACATAGAGGATGTAAACAGTGTCGTGGCAACCGCCCAGCCCACATTGACCATCTAGCTTGCTGGGCCCACTGTGATATATTTGATCCGCGCCGTCCATCTGGTTTGGACGTGAGTGGGGCTAGCATGTGAGGCAGATCTAAACCTCAGGTGGACCCCACATTAGGAAGCAACAGTGATAATGATGACACTGTCGAAACCTCCCTGGGCCCAACGTGATGTGTTTTACTCGTGGCATTCATCTGTTTCTCCAACTTGTTTTGAGTGGCCCACTGGGTAGTGGGGCCACATGCCATGCACATGAAATCCACACCGCCCACACTTGTTGGTCCATCCCAAAAATGAAACAGAATCCAATCTTAGATGGACCGCACCTTAGGAAACAGTGGTCATTGACGCCCACCATTGGTCGGCCCTAATGATGAATGGCCCATATCCAAGGCGGGCCCTGCATGATAGACGGCGGCCCACATTAGAGGTGGGCCCCACATTTGGGACGATCCACATTCAAGGTGGCTCCACATGATGGGAAGTGGATATTGATGGTGGGCCCACTTGATGGATGATCAACATCAAAGGTGGGCCCTATATAAAGAATGGTGCAAATGACCCACATCCAAGGTGGGCCCCACATGATGGACTGCCCACATCAAAGGCAGGGCCCACACAATGAACAATCCACACCAAAGGTTGGCCCCAAATGATGGATGGTGGATGTGCAGGGACCAAACAGACTTGAGGGATGATCTTGGAAACAAACATGCTTTTCTACCTTTTGGTTGATAAGCATGTTGTTTACCAAACATACTTATTTGCCAAGTAGAAACCAAGATAAGTTACTTATATGATAAGTAGCTTATCTTAAGTAACTTACAATCCAAACGGGCCCTTAGAAAAAAAAAAAAAAAAAAATGCAAATTGACTAAACCTAATTTTACATGTTTATTTTGTTATCTTGAATCGCTAATATATTCTGACTATTGATTTGTCCTCTTTGTGAATTGTGCTTTCTTGCTCAAATTTTTTTTTTGTTTTTTTTAGTACCTACATTATGCGAGTTCCCCTGTTTCCTTGCAGTTGAATTTCCTTGTACTCGAGAGTAGACAGAGAGAAATGGTTGATCTGCACTGTGAAGGAGTGCAAGTCGAGAGCCTGGATGCTTTGCTTTCAGTTGCTATCCAGTGTGTATCATCTAGCCCAGAGGACCGGCCCACAATGCACAGGGTGGTTCAAGTACTGGAATCCGAGGTTATGACTCCGTGCCCGAGTGATTTCTATGACTCGAACTCAGAGTAAGATTGGAAAAAGCTGCTAGTGTACGTGTTGCGTAGTTGTGGTTCCTATGAGAATGAAGAAAATGGTGCCAAGCTGCAAGAGGTCCATGCTCTGTCACTCCCATCTTTTCATTCTTTAATTCTTTTTCGCTGATCCTGATCACCCATATGCCTGATTTTGTTGTCATTTACATTGAAATTATTTCCGAGTATTTATTGCCATTAGAGGGAGATTGGGAATGTAAATGTTGAAACTCTCTACTTGTAGGTCCCTGCCTTACACATGTGGATATTTGCATTGTACTTGTGTGCCTGTGTGCGCCCACTTGCTTCCACCTAAGGGGAATTTACCTCTTCTTTTTTAAAGTTCATTTTTCATTTTCGTCTCCGCTCGAGTGCGTGTTGCAGATATTAGTGGTCATGTGGGCTCGTGTCACCCATGCAATTTTACAACCCATTGCAAAAAAAAAAAAAAAAACAGTTGTTAATAGTTAATACTGGAGCTGGTAATAATGGAACCCTGCCGAATCCATGGTGTGTGTTGACATCTATACCGTCCAACAGATGCACTTCCACCTTGATGATAGTACCAAATAAAAATCAGCGAAATCGAATCATCGTATGGTCCATAGGTGAAATTGGATTATTTTGGATGCATGATAGTTTTTTTTTTTTTTTTTTTTTCTTTTACAGTGTGGCCCATTGGATCACGGGATCGGCTTGATTTTTTGTAATTCTGATCATCATGCTAGGATCCATCTATTGGATGGGTTGGATGTCATACATGCAACATGTTATACCCACACTATCTCCATGTTACCACCCCTTGGAAAAAGAAAACTCTCTAGCTCAGGCTTGGGCCCAGTAAAAATATTTCAGGCCTGGATTATTTTGGCCCGTCATAAGTGTGGCTGAGTTTGGGCCTACATGGCACAATTTGGGCTGGGCCCAGCCTTAATCCGGCCGGTTAACAGCCTACTAGGGATGGGTTGCCCAGGCCGAGCGGCCTGACACAACACTGCAACCCAGTTGTACCAATTAAAAAAAAAAAAAAAAAAATTCTTTGTATGTTAAGCTGACTATTAAAATAAGATCCAACAGCCTATATTTTACCCGCTTCATGGGACATTTTTTTTTGGGGGTCATTGGTAAGCCCGCTCGTGTATGAAATACAGCTAATGTGCACACCACACGTGTCAACATAACATGTAGGTCCCAGATCCAATCCATCCATCAGAAGGGCACCACTATATTGATACCCTAGCCCAAGAATGAGATTGATCCACTTGTCAGGTGGGCCACCGTTTGCAAAGCAAATGCACGGCTGTGAAAACATGGCGAGTCCGTTCAACTCTTTCCATCGCACACATCTGGTTGTTCGTACAACTAGTTGCCGTGTAGGGCCCACCAAGTTGTTCGTACGCGCATTTCACCTGTCCAGAAAGGTTGTCCCACCATGAGAATACAATATTCCATGTGGGGCGCATCTGATAATATAATCAGCCTGATTGTTTATACCAAAATCTGGAAGATCCATATTAATGGTGCAGATCGAGCAACGTGTCATATTTAATATTTGAATGATATAGGCCAAGTATATGATGGACATGTCATATCTTCAAATAGCCTTGACGTTTATGGTGATGTTCGGACAAGGATTCCCATATGATCAACCAAAATCCAATCCAAATATTAGTGAGCGCAATGGTGTTTATCTTATCTCAGTTTACCACTTTCACAATTCATTAGCTGTGAGGTGCTTAGTCTCTGGGAGTATTATAGTCCAGTCCGTCTCTACGAATGCACTGAACCGACCCTTAGCTATAGCCAAGAACTTAGTTTTATGAGCCGTTAGCCTATGCTTGTACGTTTGTTGACTAGTAGCTGTAAATTCCAGCATTACTTCTATCTTGCTAATCAGCACATTGCTCCACCAAGCACTTTGCCGCTCTTAGCCAGGTTGGTTATCCTGTTGTAATGGTAAGTGACATTCATTTTCACATCCATCTCCTATCTATCTCTACACCTAATCATATAATTGCTGCTTCTTCAAAAGTCTTTAGTTTTTTAAGGTAAAAAAGAGCTCATATGGCCTTTGCCAAATCATCTGATATTGCACGCGCCACATTGCTTGTTGAATAGATGATTGATCCACCTATACTCGACCAAGCACCACTCTATCTTGATGCTAGGGGCTGATCGATGATTATGGCTTGAATCAAACCCAATTGATTCTGGTACGCCCGCAAACCACAGACGTGTTTCACATGACAAATTCATCACCAACATTGATTTTTGGGTCATCTGGTTCTCATGGTGGAAGAATCTTGCTGGATAGGCGAGATGTCATACAATCACCTGAGGTATTGGATGATCATGATTTTTACAATTTTTATGTTCAATGGTTAAAATGAAGCAGCATATCCAAGACTATCTGCTGTTTCCCATGGTCTATTCAATACTGGTTCTACTGAGCGAGTGGGTTGCGAATTATGCCACGTATCTCCCACTTCTACGGCACCCCATGGTACCTCCCATCAGCTCCCATCCTATTAAGCTTTGATTTTGTGCAACAGAAATGGATGAACAATTGGATGCAGCTGTTGTATCTGAAATTTTACATACAACCTTTCCCTTTCCTACAATCCTACTGAAGTGTTGAATATTTGGGCATTGAAGCCCTGAAAAAGATGGGCCCTACATTGTAGATCACCTGGTATGAAACTCATGCACGGCCACTGATCAATGGGTGGGTCACACATATGCATTGATCCATACCGTCGGCTGCTTAATTATTAAAGCAGTGTCCCATGCAATGAGTGATCAGACATCCAACATGCACCACATATCGGCCAGAAAAAAAAAAAAAAAAAAAAAAGGCTGTATATGAAATTTCCCATACATCAGCTGCATCTGATCATTTATCTCTGTAGAGACTACAAACAAACAGAGAGGCAAAAGGTAGGATCCAGCTGAGAGAGATCCCATTGCTGACTCACTTGTAAAATAGAAGCTTCCTCTTCCCGATGCCCATGATATTGTATACTCTATTCCAATCCAACGATCCAGATTGTTGAATCGGTGGTCCCGCGGTGGATGGACCAAAGTCCTAGAAATGTCCCTGATGGGAGAACTCTAACCCGTCCGTTGGTGGCCATGGAATAGACGGCTAAGATAGGCAATATATGAATTCATTCTTATATTATGATACATTTTCGGGTCATGGACCATCCACGTAAGTTGTGGATCACTGATCAGTGGGGCACACTTTAAGAAAATGAAAACCCGAGGATATCCTCGATCGCCCACCCAATGGCATCTGCAACGTGAGGCCCACGTGATGGGAGAAGATTAGGTAAGACCCCTGACTCACCCAAGATGGTGCGGCCCTTACAGTAGAGCCCACCTTGATGTATGTATTCTGTATCCACACCGTCCATCCGTTTTTTCAGATCATGTTATGACATTATCAAAAATGAAATAGATCCAATTATCAGGTGGACCATACCATAGGAAATAGTGTTGATTGACCATTAATGGGACACAAAAGTTTTGGATCAAGCTGATATCTTTTCATCTTCATCCAGGCTAATTATGTGATCTCATCAACGGTCAGCATACGGCTTGGAAAACCAAACAGAAGTGATAGGTGGGATAATCTGAGTGGTGGGTTGTCAAACGTTAGAACATCCACAGCGGGGTCCACTAGATGGACGGTCCCGATTCATAGATCCCGGTGCCATCTGTATGACTGAAGGTGCCTCTACTCTCTTTTCCTAGAGTCTGTCAGGAGAATCCGTGGCCAATTAATTGACACGTGGAAGTTGGTACGGTGCATCCAGACCGTCCATATCTAGTGGTACTCGTCATGAATGAAGGGCAGCCAATAAGATGGATTCAACAGGAGAAATGACGGTTAGGATTGTCCGTTAGGTGTGATCGAGATGAATGGTTGAGATCCACATCCTGACTTACTACATGTCAATTCCTTACAGGTGGACCTTATCATAACAACCAACTTGGAGAAGGAAAGCCTTCTTGACCGTTTTTTATGTGATTGGCTCCGCTGTGGGGCCCATCTTGATGTGTGTGTTTTATATCCACGCGTTTTTCCAGCTCATTTAAGGTTATGATCCAAAAAATGAAGCAGATTCGAAGCTCAAGTGGATCACACCGCAGGAAACCAGTGGGGATAATGACACTCACCATTGAAACCTTCCTATAGCCCACCGTAATGTTTATTTGCCATCCAACCTGTTGATAAGGTCATACAGACTTGGATGAAGGGAAAACACAAATATCAGCCTGATCCAAAACTTTTGATGCCCTCAAGAAGAAGTTTTTAATGGTGAGCATTCAATCACCACTGTTTCCAGTGCTGAGGCCCACTTATCTGCTTCATTTTTTGGGCCCATGCCTTAATATTAGCTGGAAAAACGGATGGATGGCGTGGATAAAACACAAACACATCACGGTGGGCCCCACAGCGACCAAGAGTGCCGCCTCGCTGGGTGGTGTTGGGGTCACCACCCAATCCCCTTCCTGCATCGTGCATCTCCCTCGTCGAATTTCTAGCCCAATTAGATGACACGCACAACTCCAGAAATAGTCCAATCATATGCTATTGATCAGATGGATGGTCAGGATCACTCAATTGGCTCCTTTTTCTTGGCATGGTTACAATTTGGGTGGATGATCGCACGTACCACATATTAATTACCACCAAAAAAACCGAGAACTAATCACCGACTGACCGACAGGAGCCTGTACCACTATTTGTACTACAAGATGCATCGTGTGGCTGGGAAAGCCCTGTGTTGCAAATAGCCGTGCAAGCACTTGCGTGTACGCGTCGCCAAGCTTGGGTGGTACCAGTACCACCGCAAGTTTATAGTAGTACTGGGCAGATGTGGGGCCCAGTTGGGTTTACGAAGGCCATCCAACCAGTGCATCAGATAAGTCACCTCATATGACCTCCGGATGACAAAAATCAGACTGATCCAACACTCAATTGGGCCACAACACATGGAAAAATGTGAGAGGAAACGACCACCGTTTATTCACGCAGGGGCCAACTGGAGCTTTAAAACAGCTTGATTTCCAGCCTGAATATTCATCTAAATACCACATGAAGGGTCTGAATAGCCTGGATTTTATATACAGAACAGTACTGTAGGCCCTCAGCGAAAATCAAGGGTGGATGTTCCTTGTGGTGTGGCCCACCTGATTTTAGAGGCCTGGTAATTAAATTAAGTAGATCGAGGGTAACCACCTGCCTTGTCCTTGAAATTCCGACCACTTGGAATTCGCTTTCACCGGTCCATTTCACAAATGGTATAAAAGCATGCAGCTGAGATAAGAACCTATCTACTACCAGAGCCATCCATTAATTGGATGGCTAAGATTTCTTAATTAATAGAGATAACATCCATCACACCGTGTTTGTGAGGAAAATAAATGGATCTTCACATGCAAAAGTGGCTCGTGCAAGGTCCAGCAGGTGGTTCGTGTCTTGGCACATATGGGTAGGCGGTCCAATCTTAATTTATACGTGCATTCGCACAAATGCAGCTGGTTGCCCCATAGTGCCCGGGGGTATTTGTGCGTTACAAAACCATAGAAAACAAAAGAAATAAAATAACATGAGGTAAAAGGGGACGAGAATGACGATTGTTCAAGTAGACTAAGTATACACGACCACATCATCATCTGAATTGTCCATTAGGTTTTGTCTTCTTTTTTATATGCTTCCTTAAAAATAATTCAATGGTATGATGATCCAAACTTTCAAGTCGGTTGCTATTTATACATGCCCTAACTGTGTCAAATCTAATGATTCAAATAATGCCATGTATCAGCGAAATTTCAATCTTGATGGTTGAATATGATTAAAATCTGAACAGTTATGAGTAGCTTAAAAAAGATAAGTCCAGATACTTATTGTTAAGAGGAACATGTCGCACATCTCACTCACATGGCAAGTGACGGATTCGACCGCAATTCCATAGCATCACACAATATTAGAATTCTTTACAAGCAAAATAGCTTAAAGAGCAAAGTAGCAACAATGCTAAGTTAGCCGAGTTGAGAGAGATAATGATCACTAACATGTGGCTCCACGACAAGAATTCTTGTTTGCATAATATGAGCAAGACGCGTGCACGAAACCAATGACCAGCCTGTGACAAATGAATAATACATGTGTTGTTGCCTATCAAGCTACAATCGTCTACAAGCCTAGATAATTATTTTTATATCAGCAAACGTGCAAAGTGACTATAAAGATCTCTCTCTAAGTATTGTTTCAAAATTCTATAAATAGGAGAAAGATTATAGAGTTTCAAGCCCTTGCTAATTTAACATAAATCAATTGATTTATAGCGTAACACTACCTAACTTATCTTACTTTATCCTAAATTAGGAGCAGCATAATTCAACTTGTCTATATTGTTATCCTGGATCAATTTTAGCTTAGAAATGATGTAATCCCACCTATATGGTGTAACTTCCTTTCATTTACACCAAGCAATGGATTGCAAAAATGACATTTCTTTCTTTTCTTTTTAGTAATATAATTCCCTTTATTTATACTTAAGTCGTTGAACCAAAGAACACTTACCTCTAAGACCTTGCCATCTATACCATAAAAATTGGATCCCCGATAAATTTCTTCATAAGTTTTATTTTTATTTCATTTAATATCCTTTAACTCTCGCATTGTATGTTTATCTCTGCTATAATGGTATAAAAAAAAAAAAAAATCTTTCAGCTAAAAGACAAAAAGAACTAATTAGAATAATTAACTTCTCTTCATGAATCGCCTAATTACAGGTGACTGAATAGATGATTGAACTACTTCAGTTCTTGATCATATGTACAAGACCGTTGATGATCTCTCTGTCTACCTATATACTTGGGGTTTCAGGTTTTTAGTTTGAATTGAGAAGTAATAAGCTATAGTATGCATGCTTCATGTACACATATCAATGATTAAATTTTGAGTGACACAGTGACACACAAAAACAGACAGACCAGAATGTTCGTAGAAGATCAGTATGATAATGAACATAGAGGACCATCCAACTGCTGGGATATTTGCACGTACGGTAGCAGAAGAAGAGTGGACTGAACCCAATGGACTGTCCAGATACGCTAAAAGTAGGAACAAAAAAGGCCCCGATTAACTTAATTATATTAGTTGCGCCCCACGATTGATGACTACCGTGATTAAAAAAGATTTAATTGTGGACAGCTATTTTTCTAACCAAGACAAGTCACACAAAAAAATATTGGAGGTTAGCTATCGACGTCCTATATCTGTCCTTGTAGGTTGGCAATAGATAACTTCCACTATCGGTGAACCTTTATGATGGTTGGATGATTTAAGATCGAAAACGAAAGCCGACCTCCCACTTATCGTGGTCACCTCCTAAAGAGTTAAAACCAAGTGAGAGACCTTCTTATCATTGGACGGTGTTAAGGTTCACCAAATTTCACTTATGCGGTCCACAGCATGATCAATATTGATTAATCGCAGAATGAAATGCTAAGGCCGTTTTACATGTCCTTTAAGCCATGGTCATCCATTTACACTCGGCCCCTCTGATCCAACGGTTGGTGGTGATTGTAGTTGGGCTCACATGGGCCCCTCAGTTTAATTTGCACTTATATGGTAAGAGTACGGATATATAGTAGGTTGCGAAAGATTGCAATGATCATAGTGTACCTAGATGAGTGGACATGGCTGATTTATTTTAGGTGATTCTCGTGATGTGGCCCACCTATTAGACTGGTTGGATGTCACACTCATCTGCTGTGGATACTAACTTATGGTACAAGCGGTTGGACTTGAGTCCTTTTCTTTAATAATTAATCATAGAGAGGAGAGGATAGATTATCAACTTGGATAGGGGTATGGGAATCTTTCCATCCACCTAGTTGCATTTGTACTTGTTGACGTCCATATAGCATATCTGGACCGTCCATTAGGTTCAATCCACTTTGTTTCACCACCATGCGAAAATCATAGAAATTTGGTCGTCCTAACATTAGCGATTAGACCTATCTTCTCCAAATGATGCTGGCCTTCCTTTTCTGCACACTGCTGACTGAACGGTTTTGATCATCCTATCAGTATGACTTGCAGTAGCTTTCCTTAGAAATAACTATGCGGACTATATCTTCCATCTGTGGGGCCTACCCACTTGGAATTCAAACCATGCATCTGGTGCTTCCCAAGAAATTAATATCCGTTCCAAAACTCAGTTGGGATACACCACCGGGAGCAATGGTGTATACATTCACTTCTTGTGGCCCACGTAAGTTTGGAAATAGTTAATTTCATACGAGTGGGTCCCTTAATTTTGGTGGGGCCATCTTATGAATGGGTTGGATGACAAATACACAACATGGTGTACCCACATTTCTTTGGCATGGCTCACCTGAGTTATGGGTCAGGTTGGATGGGATCTTAGCCGAGATGGATGGATTAGATGGCATTCACACATCAGTACTGAGTTAACACAGCTCGAACGTATGGCAATTACCACCCGTTCATTAGAATCGTATTTGATAATTTCCCTATGCAGTTGGAGTTACATATACGTTAAGGTATAGTGAAATGGCCCACTTATCTTTGGTGACCACTGAGCTGGGATAGATTGAAAATGACAATACCAACGTTCTGGGCCCCACACATCATGTGCTGCCTACTAGGAAAACAAATGCTCTCATGGTCCTTGCCACCCTTCCACATCTATATAAGACGTTGCACCATCCCTCTTCGCACCATGCACTCCTCTCCAGCCAAACCAATCTCATGGCCTCCCAAGCTATCCCATCCTTCACTTTCGCCACCCAGGTCTGGCCTGATCCCGCCAACGTCTTCCAAATCCGGTCCTACTGCCAGCCCTCAAACTACCGTGGTAACCATGCCAATTTCTGCAGGGTTGGCACAGATCCTGCATTCATGACTCCTGGTGGCCACACCAAAGGTGGTACAAAGAGTAAGAAGCCGCCGCTCATTTGGCTCGGCAAGCCGCGGGCCAGTCTGGGACGGAACTTGAGTCGACTCGGATTGAGGGTCCTGAAATCACCAGCATCTTACTTTACAAGGAAGGCTAAAGCATTTTATGATAGAATTTGCGGTGGCCGCAGCGGCAGCGTTGGCTCCGCTGGATATCGAAAAGACGTCATGTGTGTCGAACCTTATTTCTCTATCCCTGTGGTGGTGCCGGTCACGACATCGGCACCGTTAGTATGATTATAATGTAACATTATGGCATGGCCTACTTGTGCTTTGTGTATGCTACATATATATGATTCAATGGGGAGAAATGATTATCATGTAACCTAGCTTTTTCTTGTATATCAGTACTGATGCCATGCAAAAGAATCATGTAATCTTAGTAATGCTCATATACTTTAGCTCTTACCTTTTCCTTCTCTTTTCATTGTTTTTCACAATCCAAAATTTATTTTTATACGCATATATAGCCCGACTAGTTTTTTGACATTTTTGCCTCCGCAATTAGTCTGATGAGTGGTGTTAGCAAGGTAACCTAGGTCATTTATGTCTTTTCAATTTAACTGATGTAGGACGGGTCGCTGACTATTTCATGGCCCAGATGGAGCAAAAGAAGACCGGACGGGGCCGAAAGTGATCCGGACCGTCAGGACCGTGAATCGGTCGTATCTCACAATTCGGAATGAGTTACGGGACATATAATATATCAATTTGGGGTGGCTCGAGCTACTTTAGCCAACCAACCCCGCTACGCCGGGTTGCCCAAGCCGGAATCGCGAGAATCGACCGTATCGACGGTCATTAGGCTAGTTTATTTTCATTTTTACTATTTATAGTAAGTTTTAATTCGATCATAACTTTGTATCTGTAGGGTTTTAGAGTTAGTGCCCAACATGAAAAGGGCTTAGAATATTTCGTAGAACAACGTAGTTGATGCCGTTTGATAACTTTCTATTTTTGGCCGAAAACCAAAAGTTCTAGTAGCATTGAACGACTTCTATAAATAGTAAGTTTACTATTTATAGTAAGTGCCCACTCCCTTCCCTCATCATCACGAGCAAGTGGTGCATAAAGGATATATGGGCCTATGTTATATCTGTTCCATCAGCTCATATTAATATGTCACCTAATAAAAATTCAGATCTAAAGCATGAGTGGACTAGAGCATATGAAATTGTACGCTGAAAATCATCATCTTCCTCTTTTTTATCTTCCCCCTCTCTCAACGTGTGTTGCACATGTCATGACCATTGGTTAATTAACTTTTCTGGCCTATAAGTGGTCATTGCTTTGGGAGGAATCGAATTACCTCTTAATCCATTTTTCATCAAATCTCTCTGTGGGCGCCAAACGCTCTCACTTCCTTCAAATACCCTCAAATATAAGATGCCAAATAACTTCTCTCTTGCTTCCTGCAAGAGACAGAACTTTGAATATTTGACGGGCATTGGAAGACATCCTTAACTATTTTAAATACATTTTGAGAATTAAAAAATATAGCTGTATATGAATCTTTTATGCCAAACACTCTCACTCCTATTAAATACCCTCAAATATAAGATGCCAAGCAACTTCTCTCTTACTTCAACTTTGAGTATATGAGGGCCATCATAAGATATTTTAAAAGCATTTTGGGAATTAAAAAATATAGCTGATATTTCATCAATTGCTCAATTTTCACCAGTAAACAGTAACCGGCTTTTATCTCTTTGTAGTCGATATTTCTCGATCTTACTTTCTCCACGTATGTACGTGTGTAAACGTGTAAATTGTTTCATCTTCACAAGTACACAGGGTGCACCCGGTGGCTTTTAGACTCATGGAAGTTACAATCATCAATCTGAACCATCCATTGCATCCAGCCTGATCTTCATAAGCATCTATATAAAAATCAAATTGATCTGATAACCATGATCATCCTCTTGTTAGCTTCCTTTTTGTTAACCGTCGGTTTTCCAATCCACATACGGGATATCTGTGATTACTTCGATCACAGTCAGTTCTCAAAGACTGGCAATCAAAGATAGGTACTATCAATCGGATGGTTCATTTTGATGACCAAACCTTTTTTGTTGAAAATGATCTAGACCATCCATTCTAGCCATCGATATCGGAAGGACCTCTGATCTGAGTGAATTTTTTTTTGAATAGCCCACTAATAGTGGTGTGGATGTAATGGACGGTTTAGATTACTAGATGTATTGTGCTTGTGCCTATAAGCTACGTAATTATAACCATATATCTGGGTTGAATTTCTCGAGAGATTTTCAGATTTTGACGTTTTCTTAGGGTATTATCGATCAAGTCTTGCTGAAAATAAAATACATTAAATATTTATTGTAAATTACCAATTTTTTTAAAAAAAACTTAGACAAAAGAAGTATAAACTGAGCATAAATTTAAAGTCTCCAGATTTGGCAAATCTCATAATTTTAGCATGATAATATGTTTAATCAAAATTCCACAACAATAATTTAAGTGGCACCTAAATGAACCCCTTGATATTCATTGATATACCATGGCTCGAGCCGATGTGGTATATTTGCTACTCCAAGGATTTGAACACAAGACCTTCTACTTTGATACTATGCCAAACAACTACTTGCTCTAAAAGTACAAGCTGTTAGAGGATTGCATATAAATGCATATCAAGGGACTTTAATAAAAATAAAAGAAATAATAAGATAAAAAGTATTGTTTTCCTTGAAAAAATAGATTGTTTTCCTTTAAAACACTTTTGTGCTTGGCATTCTTATCTGCATCCATATAATATAGTAAAACAAAGTCAATAGTGTTGAATTAGGTAGAGCGTTAATGAAATGAGAAAGCTAAGTAATTTTCAAAACTTTCTTTAAATACCTTTTATCAAAAGTACTTTTAATACGCCAATTGTCGCTTTCTAAGGAGAGCTTTACCACATCCTAGTTTCACCAAATGTGCCGGATCATCTCAAGCACATGGCAGTACTATCTTTTCCCTTATTCGTTCCTCTCTCTGCTTTTTTTTTTTTTTTCCCCCTTAATTTCGTTAATTTCAATAACAAGGCTATTATAAGATTTTTAGAATTAGATTGTGATGCAGATTTTTTTTTATTCCTTTATTTTTTTGTTTTTCTTTAATTCCTTTTGTTATCTAGACGATTTCCAATGTTATAAATTTGTGAAATTAATGAGCATCGACATGATAAGAATGAGTTCCACTTATGAATGGACCAGATCCATTATAGGTGGATAGTTGCAGTGAGCATGCAAAATGCTCCTTCATCTAACACGAAAGGATACCATTAGCATTCCCCATACCCCATGGCCAATATCATATCATCCCAACTCTGGGTTACAGCAGATATGGTGGGGGCCCACCTTATGATCAGCTTGGATCTTTGCAGAAGTGTTAAATGTCTTCTTGCATGTGCACCATAGCATGCCAACGTCAATTAAAAAGTTTCTTAGCAATAAAGAATGAAACAAGGAAGATTAATTCCAAAATATATTAAAAATATATAGAGCTTCCCTTCTTATTGGTGAATGGACCGGCCATCCTGTGGTGCATATATAGTACACGTGGTTGTTTAGTGTGTTGAGGCGGTGGGAGATGATGTGTCTCTCGCTCTCTCTTTTATATACATATGAAGGCTAGTTTTATTGGGTTTTGGCACATGCTCTCTTTCTTATTGCCTATTTAAGAAAGAACACAAGTGAAGAGACGTGCATTCTTCCTTTTTTCTAGAGAATTCTTTACTAAGAGAGTTTTATATGGAAGAAGAGAGAGGATAAGTCTTATATTCTGATTTTTCTTATATTAATGAAGAGGAAAGTCTTGTTTTGTTGGATGTAAGCATATTACCAAATCATATAAATTTTTGTGCTTCTGATCTCTTGTTTTGCTTTAATCCTTTAAATTTTTTGTGTAACACTTTTTTTAATTCTTTGCCTAGATCAATCATCGCAAGTATTTTTCAGTAACACAATGGACCGTCAAATTGATATGAATGGTCCATGTTACAACGCAACTCTGATTATTAGATGTCCCTTTCAAATCTAGACCAGACGCTTGGGATGAGCCAAGGGGTCCATGAGTTATTGTTAATGATGGCCGTAGTGCCACGGTTGGAGGTGGGCCATACTAAAAGTAAAATACATCAAAAAAGGCCTTTGATATTCACCATTCATTATTAGCAAGCCATAGATCAACAGCCAGAATGGGAA
The DNA here is from genome assembly GCA_003013855.2 of Liriodendron chinense. Taxonomy (NCBI): domain Eukaryota; kingdom Viridiplantae; phylum Streptophyta; class Magnoliopsida; order Magnoliales; family Magnoliaceae; genus Liriodendron; species Liriodendron chinense. The sequence goes on along the minus strand of PVNU02000637.1, from coordinate 1,042,277 downwards.
TGCAGGGTGTGTTTCTCATACCACAACTCATCCAGCCTGGCCGTAGTTTCTAGAGGCCCAAAATCACGTGCAATTGCATGAGTACTCTGAAGAAAACGAGGTGATATAGACAAGACAATGGCCACATACTGTTTCGAGTGTAAGCACCTTTTTCTTTAAGTTGCCTTTTTTGATGTATTTTAGTTTTCTTATGGCCCACCTTCAACCGTTGCACTACGACCATCATTAATGATAACTCATGGGCCCCTAATTGGTTCATCTCAAGCGTCCATGTCTGACCAATTTCTAGAATAAATTATCTTGTAACAGATAATTGAATTTGAAGCAAACGTTTCAAATTATCAGGTGTTTGTTTTCAGCAGGTTAGCTAATTTGGATTGACACTACCATGGCTTAAGGTAGTGTTTGACCTTCATGGGACCCATCGTGACATTTACTTGAAATCCAGGCCGTCTATTAGGGACATTGGCCTTTTTTAGCTAGGGCCCAAAATTAAGTCTGGTCCATGATTCAGATGGGCCGCATGGGACCACCTGAACAGTAAAATAGCCTAGTTTTTAGCATGTCCCCTCATCCAGGCAAGATGAACCGGACAAATGGACTACATTCATATACACAACATGGTGAGGCCCATCACAACCAATGATGGGTATCCCCTTCCCAACTACCACTCTTGGTGTGGCCCACCTGAATCATGGATTGGGCTTATGTTTGGGCTCCTTGCCTAAAAACAAAGGCAAGCATTCGAGATAGATGGCTTGGATTTCAATCCAATATCACAATGGGGCCCAATGGTCAACACTATCATTACTTATGGTAGTGGTGACACTACAGACACCAACAACGGTGGGCATCCCCTCACTACTCTTTCCCTTATATATAGTGTCACTTACCTGAGTTATGGATTGATCTACTCTTTTGAGGCTGGCTAAAAGACAAGATGGACGGCGTAGATTTCATGTGCACATCATGATGGGCCCACAGCGCTCAACAATACTTGAAGCTCTGTCAGAAGCTGCACGTGAATATTTTCATAGAACAAGAGGGTCATGGAAAATGCCCTTTATGAGATTGAAATGATGAACCACACATCCCATGAATTTACGATCTATGACGTCTAAAAGTGCCCATTTTCTTCACTCCATGAATAGGCCACCGGTCGGTATGGGTCTTTTTACATGTATCCATTTATCTGTATTTCACACACATGTATATGGGGCTTACTCAAGAACAGGCAATTTGATTTAACTAAAGACTTGCCTGTTTGGTTTTCCAATTTCCTGTAGGATGCAAAGTAAATTAGTCCAGTAGTACCTGTGCATGTGCCACCTGTTAGCTTGTCCCAAGCTCTACACATGCTCGAGTAGTACCTAATTCGCATACAAAAATCACGTGCGTCGATGTCGATGGAACATGATGTACCGCACCCATTCATAAGAGATCCAGGCTGGCCTGTGCCATTCAAGAAGAATCGTTTTCATTTCCAAAACGCTTGCGCCACTTTTACTTTCGTGGACGGAACCAATCCATGTGGAGGAAATCCTCCTCGTCCATCAGGTGCGTCAACCTGTGTTTGGTGCAAGACCCAAAAATCACGTCAATTCAATACTCGGATGGGCTACACCTTGGGAAAGACTCGAGATGAGAGATCCCATGGTGCATGTATTCCATCCAATCCACTCACACTTCGATCCACACTAGGATGAATCTAATCGAAAAAAAATCAGTACATTCCAAGAGTCAGGTACCCCACACCACGTGAATTTAGAGGTTTGAGCCATTATTTTGAACCTTTCCATATGGTGAGGCCCACATAAGTTGATTATTGGAATGATTTTCATGATTCGTGGTGAAAACGTGGCGATGGACCTAGTGGACGGTGTAGATCTGATGCATGCCGAGTCCCACATAGCACTCAGCGAAAGGAAAGTAAAAGCCGTCTTGCGTCTCTACCCAAAAATCCCTTTTAATTTTCTTCGGCTCCACGTACGTCAGAATACTCGGGTGTTTGTTGTGTAGGCATGGCGTGGATAGACCAGTACCATTGATGATAAATTACTTAATATATACGGCAATCCAGATCACCCATCAGTTGGGCCGACCATTAATGGGCCACAGCCTGAAAAACCACAGACACCCATGTGGGGCTCAGCTAATGTCTTTTTTATTGCATGGTTTTATCTGTGTAGGAACTCGAATATTCGAAGATAGTACGCAGGATTTTTATGATAGAAGTGTGAATTTCGGACCCCACATGATGTCGGTGTTGGAAAATCTGTGGACCCCACCATGATGTATCTGTTGTATCTGCACGGAGTTAATACATTTTGCAAGATCCCTTTAAGGCATGAGCCCAAAAAATGAGGCAGATTCAAAGCTCGAGTGGACCATACCACAGGAAGTAGTGGGATAATGATGCCCACTGTTAGTACCTCCCTAAGGACACCGCAATGTTTATTTGCCATGCAACCTATTTTGTAAAGTAAGGTAGACTTGGATGAAGAGAAAACACAAATATCAACATAGGTCCAAAACTTCTACGGCTCTTAAGTTCTCAATGGTGGGTGTTCAATCCCCAATAATGAATGTATGGTGTGAATAAAACACATATATCACAGTGGGGTCCACATAGCTTTTCTAGAACCAACTACTGGAGGGGTCACTACCGAATCCTAGCACACAATGGGCAATAAAATAGATTTTAGATCAATTGTACTATCAATGTACATGTCAATGTATAGGTATGGGGTTTGAGTCCAGATTACTAATTAAAAAAAAAAAAAAAAAATCACTTATACTAAAAGATTCAATCATTGATCTGGATCATTAGTCTGATGTGGCCCACCTTTAATTTGCCAACCCTCTCAAGAACTACTTTGATCAAATGATTCGAAATATTTAATTAATGGTTAGGAATTGAAACATTTAGTTAATGGTTAGGAATTGTTAACCAATATTATTTTTATGGGAAAAGATCTTACCATTGCTCTAGAGTGATTATCATCATTTGTCGGGCTGTGAGCAGTTTGGGCTCGGGTCAATTCCTAGAGTTGGGGTCTAATCAGATTTGGGTCTTGTCGGTCCAGTCTCGTTTTTAAAGAATTCAATTGGATTTTGGATACGCAGCATGTCCTTTGACCCGGTTTCTATTTTGATTCAGTGGGGCCCACATCAAATAAGGGCATTCAAACGGTCAAGATACTTAATGGATGCGTAAGATCACACAAGTGTGCCCATGTGACACTTGCAAGGTGTTGTGAGTAGGCCCGGCAAAATTCCACACGACACGCCAATCCATACGAAACCCGCATGAAAATTTTAGTTTTTGGGCCCGGACTTTTCATGCAGGGTCATTAACAGGTTGGCCCATTAAGACCCGTTAAGATAATGGGTCAAGTTAGCGTTTTACCTGCGAAACACATTTAACCCGTTAGTGAGGTATTTTGGTAATTATTTTTAGTGTGGTGAGAAATACCTGAGAAGCTAAGACACCAATAAGACTCTCTCTCACTTGGAAGTTTTCTCCATCTTTTTTCCCACAGCCCCACACGGCCACTCCAAAATCTTTATCGAATCGAGCCCCTTTTTCATCTCTTTGCCCACAAAAGCACGGCCTGTTTACTTAACAGGTTAAATAGGTCAGATTGCAGGTAACCTGTTAAATTAACAAATGAGTTTGGGTTTCTAAATTTTAACCTGCTGGTTTGGGTGAAGGCATTTTTTACAAGACATGAATAGAATAGAACACAACACGAACATGGTTCAATATGACCCGTTGCCAGGCCTATTTGTGAGTCACAAACCTCATTTGTTGCTAGATTAATTAACACATATTTATATATTACTATGAAAGTTAAATAGACGGGTCTGGTTCCATGGATAAGTGCTAGACAGCCTCTGTTTCCACACTAAGCTCATGGGATCAAGTGCCCACGTGGTGTGGGTAGCTAACTAGACCCAACCAGGACCTAGAACCAACTAGAGTCATTTTCAACCAGGTCCAAAATGGAAGGCCCCAACCTGTGCATGACGTGGCTCAAGCTCTGTCGTACCACACGGTGGGCCCCACAGAGCTTAACCCTGCAGGCAAACTCTGAACCCCACAGGCCAAGCCAGCCGGCCACTTGTGGTGGATAAGTTGCCATGCACCATTGAGTAATAACTGTGATAAACTAACACCTTATCTGATATATAGTCCAAAAGAAACCATGGACTAGTTGCAGGGGGTTCCCATGAATAATACTACTCTGTCGTTTGAAGTGGGCCCAGGTAATTAAACTGCTCACCAGGTGAATGAGGTGGGCCAAGAAAACAGTACAACAGGTGAATGACGTGGGCCCAGTAAGAAAGATGATCACCCACCCGAAAAGATACAGAATGATGTCCTTTTCATCTACTTTTTCATTTCGTATGAAATCTCATAACTCTAGAAGCTACGCCAAACAACCAATAGGATTTCTGTATAGCATCGCTTTCTTTCTTTTTAATCTTGTTTTTCTTTTCTCATATAAAAATAGGGAGCTTTGCTAAGCCCACACGCATGCATCTCATATCCAAGCCATCCATTGGGTGGACCTCATCTTGCACATGTTACTGCATAATGATAAAAAATGACCTGCTAAACATTGTGCATGGTAACTCGTGGGAAATACATGTGGTGCAGATCGATAATACCTATGCTTGTGTGGCTGGTGAGTACTTATGATGTGTTTGTATGCAGTGTATAAATGAGTGGGTCCATGTGAGATTTAGGTATGAGCTGGAGTATTAACCACACTTGGTCCACTATTAATCGGGCTAAACAATACTCATACCCACCCCTGTCTAGTTACACCCACACCTGGCCTATGTCAGATTGGGTGCTGGGTTAATCGGGCATCCACTGAGTGCAGGCGGTCCATTGATACCCTACCCACAAGGAATAAATCAGCACTAGGGATCGTTTGACACTATAGAATTGGTGGTAAGTTGTGAGAATTGATGGTAAATGTAAAAAAGTGGGTTCGTTTGGAGAGGTGTATAGAGGTGATAAATACATTCCGTTTACCACCTTTTCAACTGTTTTAGATGCCTTGCTAAAACCTATGTTTTGGATTAATTTCTTTACCACTTATTATCGTGAATGACACTGTCATGAGAATTCAAGAATTGGTATACCCCAACTTAATATTTATATAAAATTCACTTAAATCATTGGGTACACCACTTCATTTTAACTGGAGAGCTCAAAAGTTGGCTTAGTTTGTGATTTAGGTGGGTCATCTGAAGCAAAACAGTTGTGAGAGATATCATTTGTATGTTGTTTCCAATCGTATGGTCCACCTAAATCATATACCAAGCTGAGTTTTAGGGCCTATGGCTAACATGAAGTGATATACTTAGTGATCGGGGTGGATTTCACATAAATCTTACGGTGGGCCCCATTAAAAAATTTAGTTAAATGCATATCATGCATGGATAAATATGTCAAACATAAATTTTGAATTCACATGAAATTCATTACATAGTGTCAAACACAACCTTATATATCACTACTTGGTTATAGCAGGTGCGACACATGTGGAGAGGGCAAAAAGAGAGGGATACAAGAGAAAGATGCCAAGGAAGATGATGAAGCTATAAGAGAAGGGCTCTCAATATGGTAGTTAGGGTGAATAACCCATCCTCTATCCTTTTTATACTGTAGCTTGCTTGAGTTTTAGATCTACTTCATTTTTTGAGTGATGTCTTAGCCTTAGCCAACTTGACCACATTGTCATTATAGAGCCTTTATTGCACTGGCTCCCTTGCACTATTGTAGGTGTGAGTTACACACAAAGAGAACTTGTAAGAGTGGATTACTTAACTTTAGTTTTTAAGTATTTTATTTTATAATAAATATTTTTAAGTATTTTATTTGAAGCAAAATTTTCCTGATTATATCACAAGAAGAACATCTAAATCTGAAAATCTCCAAAGCATGGCCTAATGAGCCCAAACGAAGCACTTGAAAAACATTTACACTTTTATTATCGGCATTGAATTAAAATTTTCATATTACTTTTCCTAAAATTTAGATATGCTTGTTTGGGCTCATTTGATTGTACCAAATATCACTAAATTTCATGATTAATCAATCTAATTCAGTAATAAAAAAATATCATGCATGATATTTGGTGCAACCAATTGCACCGATAATAACAAAAGACAAAGTGAAAATTATTTTATTATCATGCAAAACTAACTCTAATTAGATTGTTAGGACAGTCCAATCAAAGCAGATTTTTGGTTATTGGCCAATTAGTGGTGGAGCCCACATGATTCTTAATTCTGATCGTGCCACGCTATCTGAACCATCATCTGGAGACAAAATCCTGTATCTCCAGAGCCACTGGATCAGCTCCCTTGAAGAATGCTAGCGAGTAGCTGATTAATCGACTTGTCCCTTCTCTAATGTGGGCATTTGAAGGGCACAAATGAACGGCTACTATCTTCAGTGGTGGGCCATCCATGTTAACAAATCAGAGAAACAGGTGTACCATGACTACTGGGACATTGTGCAGTCGAGCTGATCAGATATTTGTGGACATGAATTGTATACAACACCTGTTTTTATCAAATGCTTATGACACCCAAACAGGGTTTTGCTTGATAGAATGTTTTCACTGGAGGAAGAATCCGATCCCAAACATGTGCCGTTCAAGTTCAAGACTCGTTTTCATTTCCAAAACGCTTCCGCCACTTTTACTGACGTGGACGGAACCGCTTCATGTGGAGGAAATCCTCCCATCCATCAGGTGCGTCACCCTTTGTTTGGAGCAGGAACCCAAAATCATGACAATTCAATACTCAGATGGGCTACACTTTGGGAAAGAGCCGAGATATGAGATCCCATCATTAAAATCGTCCAGATTGTTCTGGGTCCACCTTGGTGTATGTATCTCATCCAATCCACTTATATGCGATCCACACTAGGATGAATCAATTCGACAAAAATCAGCACATTCCAAGAGTCAGGTGCCCTACACCAGGTGAATTTAGGGTTTGAGCCATAATTTTGCACCTTTCCATCTGGTGTGGCCCACATAAGTTGTCTATTGAAATATTTTCATGATTCATAGTGAAAACGTGGAGGTGGACCCAGTGGACGGTGTAAATCTGATGCATGCCGAGTCCCCACATAGCACTCAACAAAAGTAAGAGCTTGGATTAGGTACTACCCCCACCAGGAGGCAATGGGAGACAGGAAGAGTAGGTGGCAGGTCGGTATTGGTAGAAAGCAGGTGTGGCTCACACCTCTATTTGCTGATGTGACGGGTATGTCTTCAGTTGAGGTGCGGGCTCCTTGCTCTCCACTAACACTAGCCTACCATGTACCCGTCATCCGGGTGGGGGTAGTACTTTTTCTTTTTTTTCCAAGTTAGTCATGCACCCTGTTAGCTGGGCAATGCACCCAATCGGTTGGTCACACGATACACCCACCCACCAATGGGGTTAGTGTGTCTCCTTAGCACTCAAATCTGACACCTCTTGCGTCCCTACCCAATAATCCCCTTTAATTTTCTTCCCCTAAACGTTAGAACATCTGGAGTGTTTGTTGTGCAGGCCTGACGTGGATGGGACCTCCATGGATGATAAATGACCTCATATATACGGCAATCCTAATCACCCATCAATTGGGCCGACCATTAATGGGCCACAGTCTGTAAAACCACATACGTCCATGTAGGGCTGCCCTAATATGTCTTTTTATTGCCTGGTTTTATCTCGTCGGATATTTGAAGATAGTACTGATGATTTTTATGATAGAAGTGTGAATTTCGGACCTCATTTACAATGAAACATGATTCACCATGCGTTCATGGCCAAAAAGGTTCTATGATGATTGATGGGCCATCAAAACCAAAATGTACGAATTGTAATGAATGCGAAAAATGCCTCGACGTTGATTCGGTAGTGACCTCTCCATTACTGATGTCGGTGCTGGAAAAGATTCATGTACCCATCATAATGTATTTGTTTTATTCACACGGTTCATCCATTTTGCAAGATCACTCTAAGGCATGAGCCCAATAATGAGAAGGATCCAAAGCTCAAGAGGACCACACTACAAAAAGCGGGTGATAATGATGCACACTCTTGGAACCTCCCTAGAGAGACCGGCAATAAAGTCGTGTAAACATGAATGAAGAGTAAAAACAAATGTCAACTTAGGTCTAAAACTTCCTACAGCCCTTCAGAAGTTTTTAATGGTGGGTGTTTCAATTGGCTAGGATAAAACAAATATATCATGGTGGGGCCCAAAGAGCTTTTCTAGAACCAACTACTGGATGGGTCACTACCAAATCCTAGCCCACAACTAATAAAATAGATTTGAGATCAATTGTATTGTCAACGTACATATCAATGCCTAGATTACAAATTAAAAAAAGAAAAAAGAAAAAAAATCACTTATTGCCCGTTTGGCACCATGTATTTGATGAGAAGTGATGAGAAATCACTTGTTTTCTCTATTAAGTGAAGCCGATTTGATGAGACGTGGATTTCAAAGGAATCTATAAGAAATCAAAAGTGCACTTCCAGCACTTTTCTTATTCCTCCCAAAACGGTGGAATACGGTGGAATTTGACGAGAAATCCTCCCCAACTTGGGACCCAATGTGATGTATCTCGAACTGGTAGATCCCTGACCGTGGCATCCATAGTGTGATGTGTCATACATCCACGCCATCCATCCATTTTGAAAACTCATTTTAGGACATGATCCAAAAAATTAAGTACATCCAAGTCTCAAGTGGACCATAATAACATAAACAATGGTACTTAATCATTATAAACTTCTTGTGGGCCACAAAAGTTTTGGATCAAGCTTATATGTGTGTGGTCTCTTCGACCAGGTCTTTGTGACCTTGTCAATAGGTTGGGTGGAAAATAAACATTCCAATGGTCCCCCATGAAGTTTTTAATGGTGGGGAGTCAATCACTAATGTTTCATGTGGTATGGTCTACCTAAGATTTGTATCTACTTTATTTTTGGGATCCTACCATAAAATGATCCGTAAAAATGGCTGGATGGTGAGATCAAAATCCAAAGTATAGGTGGGCATACAGTGGGATTAAAACCCACACCGTCCATTCCCTCTTGCTTGACTTCTCTCTAAGGGGGCGTCTGGCATCTCTACTTTAATTCAATAAGAGCTTTATGAATAAGAGCTACTTCAATAAGCTCTTTTTATTCTAGTTCTTGTTTTAAATAAGCCCATTTGGTAAAATCTCCAAAAAAAAAAAAGAAAAAGAAGCTCTTATTTAAAATAAGCACGTTTGGTAAAACTTTCCAATAAAAGCTTTTTTAAGGGTAGTTGATGTCATTTTTAAATATTACAACAACTTAAATATAAGTGCAATCCAAATGATTGTTTAGGTGGACCGTCCATCATGTGGGGTTCAACATCAATGTTAATTGTCCTTTATGTGGGGCCCCTCAATGTCCACTACCCATCGCCATCATGTGGACTCCACATTTGATGTGTCTATAGTGTGGGCCCTACCTTTTAAGTGTATTGTCCATCATGTGGGACCCAGTTTTGATATACCATTCATCATATGAGGGGCACCTTCTATATGGATCATCCATCATACGACCCACTTTGGATATGGGTCATCCATCATAAGAGACCTTGGATGTGAAGCATCCATTAGGTGGGGCCCGCTTGATGTCAACTGTCCATTATCAGGGACCACACTTTTATGTGAGTCATCCATCATGTGAAGCCCACTCCGTGCATTATGTGGGCCCACCTTGATGTGGACCATTCTTTGTGTGGGGCCCCACCTTCATTATGGGTTGTTCATCATGTGAGCCCACCTTCAATGACCATCATCCATCATGTGGATCCCACCTTTGATGTAGACTGCCATTTAAATGGGACTTACTTAATGTGCATGTTCTGTCATGTTGGACCACACTTTGATGTGGGCCATCTATCATGTGGGGCCTATCTTTGATGTGAACCTTTCATTACGTAGGCTCACCTTGATGTGGGGCCCTACTTCAATATGAGTCATTCATTATGAGGGGCCCATCTTTGATGGCCACCATCCATCATGTGGGTCCTACCTTTGTTGTGGACCACTATCATGTGGGGCCCACATCAAGTAGGTAGTCCATCATGTGGGACCCATTTGATGTCCACCATCCATCATGTAGGTCCCACCTTGGCTGTGGACTGTCCATCATGTGGGGGTCCAACCTTCAATATGGGTCATTCATCATATAGGCCCACCTTTAATGTCAACCTTCCATCATGTGGTCCCACATTCAATATCCACCATCCATCATGTGGGTCCTACCTTTGTTGTGGACCATCTATCATGTGGGACCCACATTTGATGTCCACCATCCATCATGTAGGTCCCACCTTTGCTATGGACCATCCGTCACGGGGGGCCCAACCTTCAATATAGGTCATTCATCATGTAGTCCCACATTTAATGTCAATCCTCGATCATGTGGTCCCACATTCAATGTCCACCATCCATCATGTCGGTCTCACCTTTGCTATGAACTGTCCATCATATGGGGCCCACTTGATGTGGATAGTCCATCCATCATGTGGGGCCACATTTTAATGTGGGTCATCCATCATGTGGGACCCACCTTTGGTGTTCACCGTCAATCATGTGGAGCCCAACCTTCAATATGGGTTGTTCATCATGTTGGCCTACCTTTGATGTCAACCTTCCATCATGTAATCCCACCTTCAATGTCCCTCATTGATCATGTAAGTCACACCTTTAATGTGGGTGTTCATCATGTGGGGCCCACCTTTAATGTGACCATGCATTATGTGGGCCCACCTTGATGTGGAAACCCACATTCAATATGAGTTGTTCATCATGTGGACCCACCTTATAGATATTTTAAAGAAGAAAAGAGGGCAAGATGGGAATTACTTAAAAAGTTTAAGGACAAACTTGTCTAAAAATTAATTAAAAATGTCTACCCGCTTAAGCTAAATAAGCTCTTAAAGAAAAAGTGACCTACACATCACTTATCATTTAAGAGCTTCTTTGCTATTTGATGGGGTTTTCTTCCTCAGCTTAGAGGAGAGATTGGTGCAATCTGGCTATGGTCGGGAACCGAAATTATCTAGATGAGGCAGAAAGTTGCTGGACAGTTTTGATAGAAGTCGGGCGCCTAATGGTCTTGTGACCAGGAACTTGGTGCCCTGGGCGGGCGCCTGACCAAGTTGGTCCGGGAGTCCGAAATTGGGAAGTTCCTTTTGATTTTCTCACTGGACAGTTTTTTGTTTGGGGGGTGCCCGACGGCCCTTTTGATTGGGCGCCCAACCCTATGCGGGACTGCTTATAAGCAATTTCCTCTTTAGGTTCTAATTACTTCGGTTCTCTATTTAAGAGATTCCAAAACATGATTAGGGCATCCCATTAAGGTGTTTTCACGTCCAATGTGAGAGAGAAAGAAAAAGAGGAAGAGAGAAAGAAAAAAAGAGAGAGAGGAAGCTTGTCGGTAGATGAGGCTTTGCTCGCGAAGGTGATTCATGGTGCAACGACATCTCGGCTCTTTAACGTCCTCATACTAGGATGAGATCTCTCCGTTTTTATTATTTTCTTATTGTTCATCCACTCCTGCGTGAGTGAAGAAGGTTTGATCCAAGCGGTGTGTACTTGTGATCGGTTGTAACGTTCTACTTCATAGTGGATTGTTTGTTTAGACTAGGTCCCGTGGTTTTTCCATTTTTCAAGAGTTTTCCACGTAAAAACTCCTTGTGTCATGTGGTTGATGCTTTATTCTTGACTATTGCATTATCATAGCCCATAATTTTAGTGCATTGGGGGACAAGATCCTAAGGTTTGTGTGAAACCCACCCAACATTATTTTTTAAAAAAGTAAGCTCTAAAATGAAAGCTTTACCAAACTGTCTATTTTCATAATAAAAGATTATTTTTTTAGAATAAGCAAATAGGCTCTTATTAATAGATTTGTCAAATGCCCCCTGAGTTCTAGCTGCCAAATAGAAGATCTAGAATTGAGGAGAATGCATATCATGGATTCATCTTCTCATCACTTCCTCTCAAATCCATGGTTGCTAAACAAGTCCTTATGCTAAAAGATTCAATCATTGATCTGGATAATTACTCTGTTGTGGCCCACCTTTAATTCCCTGACCCTCTCAGGAATTACTTTGATCAAATGATTTTAAACGTTTGATTAATGGTTAAGAAATGTTAACCCATATTATTTTTATAGGAAAAAATCTAATTACCATTGCTCTAGAGTGAACATCATGTGTGGAGCTGTCGGCAGGTTGGGTTCCGGTCAATTCCTAGAGTTGGGGTCTAATCAGATTCGGGTCTTGTGGATCCGGTCTCGTTTTTAAAGAATTCAATTGGATTTTGGATGCACAGCATGTCCTTTACCCGGTTTCTATTTGGATTCAGGTTCGGCCCACATCAAATAAGGGCATTCAAACGGTGAAGATACTTGAATCGATGCGTAAGATCACACAAGTGTGCCAGTGTGACACTTGCAAGGTTGTGGGTCGCTAACCTCATTCGTTGCTAGATTTATTAACACATATTTAAAATATATATTATTATTGAAACCAACTAGACCCAACCAGACCAGATTTTAGTGGGTTCTAAGATGGTCATCCTGGAGCAGACCCAACTAGAGTAATTTTCCACCATGTTCAAAATGGCAGCCCCCAACCCACTAAAAAAAACGCAGGGGAAGCGGATTGCCTGCTGCACCGGCAACAGGGACATCCTTGTGGCCCTACGTGGCTCAAGTCTGTGGGGCCTACTGTGATGTATGTGTTTTATCAACATCATCCATCTCTTTTAGCAGATCACTATAGGGAATGAGCCCAAAAATGATGTAGATTCAAAGCTCAAGTGGACTACACCACAGGTGGGGGATTGAACGGCCACCATTGAAAACTTCTTAGGGCTACTGTGATGTTTTATTTGCCCCATCCAATCGGTTCATAAGGTCACACGAACCTGGATGAAGAGAGAAAAGAAAAGGCAAATATGAGCTTAATCCAAAACTCTTATGGCCCTTAATAAGTTTTCAATGGTGGCAGTTCAATCCCCACTGTTTTCTATGGTGTGGTCCACTTGAGCTTTGTATTGGCACCATTTTTCGGCCCATGCCCTAAAAAGAGCTGAGAAAACAAATGGATGGTGTGGATAAAACACATACATCACAGTTGGCCCCACAGAGCTTGGGCCACAGTGCCACAGGCATATCACCCTGTGGAGGGTACAACAGGCGGGATTATGTGTCAGTCCAATCCTGTCATTGGATTAGCACGAGGCAAATCCAAAACCCAAGTTGACGACATGACATGACACCGGGAGGTGAAACCTCCCTGGCTCCCATCCAAGGGAAAACACATAAATATCTAGGGGTGTTAATGGGCTGGGCCTAGGCTTTTTTAAGCCCAGCCCAAACAATGTAAAATCAGGACCGAGACCTACCCTAAGCCCAGCCCATTGGCACCCCTACAATTAACAGCTCAATCCAAAACTTAAACAGTGGTCCTTCAATCCCCATTGTTTCATGCGGGGTGTGGCTCACTTGAGTTTTGGACATGCCCTAAGTTAACTGGCGAGGGATGAATGGACGAATCAATATAATACATACATCACGGTGGGTCCTACTCCTACATAGCTTAGCACTGCAGGCAAACTCAGAACCCCACAGGCTAGGCCAGCTGGCCACTTGTGGTGGATAAGTATCCACCGTTGAGTAAAAACTGTGATAAACTAACAACTTATCTAATAGTCCAAAAGAAACCATGACTACTTTGCAGGGGGTCACTCAGCGAGAAGAATGCTACTCTGGCGTTTGAAGTGGGCCCAGGTAAACTGCCCACCAGGAGCATGAGGTGGGCCAAGAAACAGTGCAACAGGTGAATAAGGTGGGCCCAGGAAGAAGATGATCACCATCTACCCGAAAGAGACGGAATGATGTCCTTTTCGTCTGCTTTTTCATTATATGAAATCTCATACCTCTAGAAGCTACGCCAAACAACCAATAATCTGACGCTTTGACTCATTTTTCACAATAGTGTATTTATTCTGTACATGTGTGTGGGCTTTAGATCTCTAGAAATTCGGGTTAAGAAGCGGGACAACGAACTTATGTTACCGTTATGTAACGGTGAAGGCCCTCGTAGAAATGGAAAAAGAAAATTGAACATTTTTAGTGAAGTCATTTCGTTCCCAGTACTGAGATACCACATGCGTAGAATTTCTTATCCGTGCGAAAGGTGGGCCACACCTTGATGGTCACCTGGTTGAAAAATCAGGCCGTATCTCTTGGAGAAGAGGAAAACAGCATCAAAATCATTGGACAGCCCAAGATATGACTCAGTATAGTTTAGCAAGCTATATATGATCGTGACCACATTTTAGAATTTGATAAGAGGGCATATCATCCAATCAGTCACTTGCAGACTTCCCAAAACCCACCATTTTCAATTAACATAAAGAAAGAAAAAATAAACGTTTCTGAAACTAATGCCACCACAATTAGCTGAAACTTGGGGGTTACTGCTCTCCAAAGCATGGACTAGTGAGCCTAAGTGAAGCGCTTGAAAAACATGTACACTTTTTTAATCGGCATCTTGAAATTTTCATATTACTTTTATTAAAATTAAGATAATATTCTTGTTTGGGCGCATTTGGTTGCACCAAATATCATGAAATTTCATGATTAATCTGTCTAATTCAGTAAAAAAAAAAAATCATGATATTTGGTGTAATCAATTGTTAGTTTAAAATGATTTTAAAAATAGATTTGAAAAATCTTAAAAAATAATTTTTTGCTCACTTTTCATAATTGAGTATGGTTTTGTTCCACATTAGAAAGTTGTTTAGAAAATTAAGTCTTTATATTAAAACTCATCACTATTAAAAAGTAAGGGTATGTCATGAGAGCAACCTCATACGCGCACGCATGTGCGTGTGTCATGGCCATGGCGCGGTGTATGTTTGATCAGACACTTTTGGTATTCTCTACACATGTTTTGTACTTTCTTTTTCCTATAAGGACAAAAGTACAGCTTGTCCACCTACCTATTTATTGAAGATGCTTTATTATAGCAGCCGCATGCACCTTGAGCCCCCAATGGTTGTATGTTTTGCCTTTATAAAGATATCTTCTCTATTTTGAAAATTCATTCGAAAGTCTATCTTCTCCTCTAATTCTCTCTACAACTCTCTTGTGAGCAAATCAATTTGAGTTTCTTGAGTTCATTTGACTGTGATTAGGAGTGCACTAGATCAAAGTCGTACATCACGTGCAAGAGAGTTGTTGTATACCAGGGGCAGACTTACTGCGACCCAATGCATTATGACCGTATGGGGGCAAATCTATCTTTAAGACATCAATTGTAACATGCATCAGCTATCCAGTCTTTCCTGTTCTTTTCTGATTTTTTTTTTTTTTCTCTTTAAATTAGAACCAACACCAATTACACCCATAATAACAAAAGACAAGTAAAAGTTATGTTATTATCGTAATCATAAGATAAACCAGTTCAAATAACATAATCATAGGATAAACCAATTCACTTGTTGACCAAACACTTACAATTTTGTAATTTATTTTAGAAGATTACTTGATAATTATTCCGAAATGCCTTCGCTAATGCCAAACTGATATCTTCTTAATACAACTTACTCCAAGACATTTGAGTGAGCCAAACCTTAGAAATATTAATACCATAACATTTTCTTCACTAGTATCATATCACTGATTTACAAGTATCAAATTACGTGATTAAGGGGGAAAAAAAAAAAGAGAAGGAATGGAGGGTCCTCGGAAGCGTCCAATTTCCCATCAGACAATTGGGCCGGGGATTGAGAAATACGGTTCCAAACGCTCGACTTCGTGTCCATATCCGGCGCCATCGAAGCCACAGCTACGTGACATATGAACCGCTTTCGCCTTCTTCAGGAGGTAAGACACAAGAGACTTAACGCCCCGCGAACCTAATCGTGTCGAACTCCACGCCTTTCCTCGCCGGACCAACGGTCGCTTTTCTTTAAGCTTGGTACTGTCCGGATGCGGACGGACAACAACGGAAGTTCGACCTTTGTGTGCATGGGGAGGATGGTAGTTTGAATCTGGATGGTAAGGTAGAGGGATGGTGATCACGACATTGTAGGAGGTGGTGGGGTCAGCCAATCCAAGGGTGGTGATTGGGTAGGATGTGGGGGCCATGGCAGGGGTTCAGGTGTGGAGGAGAAACTGAGAGAGTGAGTGGTGAGGAGGCTGGTGGAGGGGGAAGAGCTGCTTATATAGAGGGGAGGGTGGAGGAGGGGTAGAAAGGACAATTGAGGGTTATTAGGATTTGTTTGTTAGTAGTCAGGAAAGCACGTGATGGGTGGGACCCGGACGTTGATGAGGGTAGTTTTGTCATTTTCAGATGGTGGACATTTTGGCCGTTGATGGAGGCAAGGAATGGAGAGTCGTGATTGGCTGTTTCGTAAGGTCATGGGCATTTTCGGAGTCATTGAAAACGCGACAACCACAAGTTCGTTAGCGGCGGTGAGTTTCCGATTTGAGAAATACTTTGATACTCTGGTTGAGTGTGATGAATGATATGCAGGCACTAAGAAATTACAATAAAAATGGCCCATAGTTAGTCAAATTAAACCGTCCAAATTATTTTAAACAGTATATATGTGTCATGAACTCATAATTATATTCATTTGATATTCTGATTATTAGATTGGTGGACATTTACTGGACAGTTAAAATGAAAAAATCCAACGGTCCTATTTCCATGAACAAGTGTCCACGAATCAAAGGTTAGGATTGTTCAATCAATCTGATCTTAATATTGTGACCTGAAGAAAGTGGTCTGTACAATATAGTTGATTTTATTTGAGTTAATATATGCGAAGTGTATGAGTTCCGAGTGGCTGCGTATCAAGTGTCATACGCAACCTGAGTATATTATAACTCCTCTTTGGATTTTTCTTTTTCTTCTTTTTCACAACCGCCTTCAAGTTAAAGGAAATTACACCAAACCCATTCCCAACTGCTTCAAGATAGATGGCTACTCGCGAGAGTAACATGACCAAAATACCCTCATCTTTTCTTTGTTTCTAATTCTAGCGGTGGAATCATGGGCCCATGTATTGTGTGCATGACATTGACATCCAACCTTCCAAAAGGTGCACCCCATCATCAGACCCACAATGTACCACCATCCGAAGTTCTTAAAATTCATGTGTGGCCCACCTGAGGATTTGATTGGTTGAATTTGTGCCTGGTCATCATGGTGGGTGCACCTGTTGGAAGGGTTGGAAGTCATACACATACTGGTTGTGCCCCTCCAGTACTCTCTCTCCCTCTTTTATTTTGAAAAAAATAAAATAAAATAAGAAGAGGGTAAGATACCGATTACTAAAGTGAAAGATAAGCTCTAAAAATCATTGAAAACAACAAATTTTGGTTATAAAAGCTGAAAAATAATTTTATCAAACACCACATTTTCAGACCTCAAGCCTCAAGAGGTCCATTCGGCACTTTTAAAAAAGAAGAGGTTAGTTTGGTAAAACCTAATACCGCCATAAAAATCCCAAAACTCTAGAATCAGTTTTCGTTTAAACGTACGTCAATAGAGCTGAGAAACAAGTGGGACTACATGGATCTAGAGAGGGACGTATGGGCCACTCAGAGTGACGTACCTGGAAGATATGTGGCTGTCCATGTCATGAATCTTGTATGTTAGTAATTGATCGATACAGCAGCCCATAATAAGTCAAGAAGCCTGACAACATCAAAGTCTCTATTACATTCTAATTGAAATCTTTGTTTGGTATGCGCCTAAAACTGAATCATCTCATTTTAATCAACGGAAATATCTCTAATAATAATTAATTAAGCTTCTTTGAGCACAGAGAAGAAAGTGGGATATTGAAAAAAAAAGGTAGTATTTAAATAGTGAGTAAAAATCTTCGATTCATTAGACAATAATAGTCTTTCTCTATTTTAAATTAGTTCAATAACCATCCACTAAAATTTATGATTTTTCCTCAAAGTTCAAGTAGGAGAAAACTAGAGCTATACACCAAGCCAAACCGAGTCAAGCTAGGCCTAGCTTAGCTCAGCTCGAACAGCAAACAACCCTGGCTCAAGCTCGGCTTGGCCACCGAGCTAGAACGGCATGCTTAGCTTGGTTCGGTCGAACTTTCAAGTTGAGTTTGACCTAGTTCGAGCCAAGTTTAAGCTCGGAAAAAATCAAATTTTGATTAAGCCCAACCTAAAACAATTCAAAATTCGAGCCCGAAGGCAACCGAAGCCCATTAACACCCTGACTGCTACTTTTATAGATAATTTTCCACTTTATTCATTTGCTCTCTTCCAATGTGGGACTAAACAACCTCCCCTTTCTACCAGCTAAGTCGTCACGAACCAAGTCAACACCAATTGACTTTCGAGTCGAGCCAAGGTCAACTCAAAAATCTTCGAGCTAAGAAAAAAAAGTGGCTCGACTCAATTTGAACCCAGCATCCGAATCAAGTTGAACTGAGCTAGTTCTAACTGAGTCGAGAAAGCCAACCGAGCTAGCTTGACTCTGCACAACTCTAGAGAAAACATAATGTCAATAGGAGTTTTATTTTTTATGTTTTTTTTTAGAAAATGTCAAATACAAAGAAAATATCTTTTCCCTTGGATTCATCATCTAATCTGTTGTAAAAATTTCTAAAATCATTAATAAATAAAAACTAAATTTGACCAACAAAACATGCCACCTAACAAGTACAGAACAGCTGCTGGTCCGATCATGCTTTATGAGAAAAAATGTTGAGCAAGTACAGAATAAAATATATTCTTAAGTGTAGCTGAAATGAGAGTATTGAGATGGATGAGTGGCAAGACAGTAAAGAATGCAATTAGAAACAAATGCATTCACACAAATTTGGAAATAGCACCAATGTGTAATAAGACTAGAAAGTATACTCAGTTAATTTCGCAGCTTGAACAAGTGAACTGTACAAGTTATAGGCGTTAAAAGCACAAGAGGAGGGCTCAGAAGGAAGTGGCTAGAGGCAGTTTGAAAAATAATAATAATAAATTGATGACTTATGGTCTAATTGGAGTATGGCCCTTGATGGATTGGAATGACAGAAAGTGACTCGTTTAGCTAACCACAATTAGTTGGGATAAGACTTAAATGATGATGAAACACGGCATCTTTTGAAAGGCAATCACGTTGAGTCTAAGAATTCTAATTCCTAATATTAACAAAACAAAAATAAATAAATAAAATACAAACACATCTATTAATATGTTTTTAAAGATGGAAGTCCTATCATGAGAGGTGAAAGTTTATACCAAGGGCTCATATCAGCTGGCCCATGCCACCATTATCTCTCCACATCTAAAGATTCTCAGCAGGAATTTAGCAGCAGTTCAAAATTCAAATATTCATTAGTCCATTTTGAAAAATGTGGTGTTGATATTGAGATCACATGGAGCTTTGCTGAGTTCCAGGCCTGTATGAGGCATTGCCATCTACACACATATAAGCATGGCAGTAAAGCAGAGGTGCAGCATCCAAGCCATCCATCAGTTGGGTCTGACCGTGAAGATGTTCTCCCAAAAACAAGCTGGTCCACTTGGAAGGTGGCCAAAACATTGGAAACGGGCAGATGGATTAGAAAGCGTTGGCCAAGTTATTTACAGTTGTGCCACAAGCCTGTGGCCCACCCTATTGGTGGACTGATCTGATCCTTGAGTCTAGATAGTTATACCCATCTGGTGGATGGATTGGACCTCGCACCAATGTGCCATGCTGGCACTAGTGTGGCCTATACGCAAGCTACATTGTACACACACCTGAGCTTAGTGAGCTTGAGATATATACGAGTGTACCGACTCTGGTGGCCACTTGCGTACATGGATCTTCTCCTGAAATTTTAATTGGCACCCTTTTATTCATCTGTGATCTAATCAAAATTTGTGTTTTGAATTTTATGAGTGATTTTCTTATAAAATGAGATGTCTACATGGTGGTTAAATTGTCTACACATGGATTTTGATTTTCGACATCGTTTGGTTGCCACTTAAAAGTGAGTTCATCACATTTCAGTAAACACTAATTGAGTTATTAGAGATTTCTTTGAGAAGATAAAATAATCATGAAATCATTTTTTAAAGGCAATCAAACAGGCCATGCTTTTGATTTTTTTTATTTTTTATTTTTGATTTTATTTTATTTTTTTATTTTTTTGAAAGGCAATCACGTTGAGTCCATCTCGATTATGAAGGTTCAGTCATTGACTGTACCATCCTATGGAACCTCCATTTGAACGCTCATGGGCCAGATTAGATTTAGACCTCTTTACCAACCAAATAGGCCAATGAAGAATTTCATCTTCTTCTTCTTCTTTTCTCTAATGTCTTCCATGAATATGGACCATTTTGCTCGCTGCCTTATTCTAGCATTGTTATAAGGAAACTATCCACCTGCATGCAGAGGCAAATCGCACCATCCACACCAATCCAGACCATCCAAAACCAGGGTCCCCATTTTGGACTGACCATTTTCTTTCCATTCATCCAAATGATGGTCGGATGGACAGTGGGAACCGCCTAATCACTGTGATTTTCGGGCTATGCTGTACCCATATAGTGGCACCCAGAATTTGGATGGTCCAGATTGGGATTCGTGCTTGCCCGCTGTGCTTCCAAAACTCGTCTTATTATATATTTTTCTTATTTGTTGCAAGAACAAGCATTGATCGCCCATGTCCCCCAACATTATTATTATTATTTTTTTCTCTCGTTCTTTCTTCTTCTTTCTTCCAAATGCTTCTGGATAACTAATGTAACTGCTATAAAATATGAACTTTCTCGCATCTGATTTGGTCTGGTAAGAATCATTGGACCCACCCATATGAGATCAAAATGATCCAAACCATCATCCAGTCAATTCCACCACAGATTGATTGCAGCCCAAATTCATCCCTATTGGATAAATCCCAGCCATCCAATAAGACTTGCCTTTTAAATGCAGCCATTGCTCTATCCTTTTCACCCTACATTCCAAGCGATCAATTAGATGGTTGAAATATCATCCATCATGGTAACTTTCAGGCGAATGGCTAACCAAGGTGGCCACTGGATGAACAGAAGGAGATAAATATCAATGCCATAAGGGTAGGCTAGTCACCCACTTCTGATGGTAGGTTTCACAAGAGCCTCCTGGTCATTTAAATTAGTAAAAGAAAATGTTAGATGAACAAAATCTTCTTCTTCTTCTTCTTTTCCTAAATCATAATTAGATGAACAAAATCATAAAGCAGCTTCCATTTTCGTTGACTCTAAAACGGCAATCAACCTCTGTTAAGGACCACATAAAAATGAGTTCATCTCATTTTACTTAATCATAATTATGTATTAGAGATCAAATTTTTTGTTACGGATTAAAAATGTAACCAACAATTCATATAAGCTATGATCTCAAATACGTAACTGATATTAACTAATCAAGGCCTAAGATTTTTCTTATCCTTTGTTTTCATAGTTCACTTTTATATATATATATATATATATATATATATATATATATATATATATATATATATAAAAGAATTCCCCTCATTTTATCTGAGGGAGACCAACAATTTTCCAAGGGCCTGTTTGGAGTCACGCACACTCCAAAGGGGCATTTTGAGGCCTATAAGCTGTTTTGATCCTAACGGCTGCTGAAGTTGTGGATTTGGATGCACTCGCAAACCCATCTCATTTTCCGCTCGAAAAAAATAGGTGCTAAAGTGCCTGCTTGGCAAAAACCAATTGCTGAGTCCACCGAAAAAGTAAGCATGGAACCCATTTTTTTAAACGCCCTTTTGAGGAAATGCCTCCAGACAGGCCCAATATAGTTTGTGACAATATACAAAAGTCAGCAATCAGTCAATCCATTAGATTGTTTCATCCAAGGGCTTCTTCAACTCAGATTTATATCACTAGTTCAAACTACAACAACCAAAAATCTCTCACTTGTCACTTGCTCCCGCAACATCTCCCTTTATATTTCAGCATAAAGCTAATCAGATTATTACCCAAATTAGCTTTCATGTTATTCTTTTTTCTTTTTTTTAACTTTAAAACTCTTAATTCAACCAAGATCAGCTACAACAAATGTAAATAGGTTAGAGATTACCCATGGGAGTTCATGGCCTGATGACTTCAAAGTCGGCACTGATGGGCAAATGATCACTCGGGTGATGGTAGTTTGGCAACCCACCAACAACATCAGGAGATTCTGGTCCTGGAAGTTCAAGGAAACTGATTGGTTTCAGGCTGCCAGGATCTGAGAAGAATATGTAATCAAGAGTTCCAGTGAAATCAGGAGTGCAGTTTGTGAATGGTGGCTCTCCTCCAATAAATGCGTGGAGGCTGCACAACGGCATCGGTCTGTCTTCACTGCAGTCTGTGAGTGAGATTGTAGAAGAGCTTCCGGATACAAGGTACTGGTAGACCTGAAAGCAGAGGCAATCCAACTCTTAAAAATGATCATGGAATCTTGATATTTCAAATGGAAATGATTGTTTGTCACAACCACTGACACGGTCCTGTGTCCAACACCCCAAAACCAGTGGCACGGCACTTGCAATACACATTTGGACTGTTCATTAGATAGTACCTACAGTTGATGGTCCATAGGTAAAAATTACACTGATTGCATAACGCTGATCCGAACAGAGACACTTGATGAAACCTGGGACTGTTACAAGAAGCATGTATGGTCATGACGGTTGGATCAAAAAATAAAATACAGTTGTGAAGAGGTTAGGGATATTCTAGTCATTCTTAATTTTTTATTGATACATATTCTCAAACATGTGAAGACTCCTTTATGAGTAGTTAAATGAGAAGAAGCAGAAGAAGAAGAAGATTTATGAATATAGAGATTCTCGTCATTCTGAGAGTGAATCCAAAACCTATTGGCAGTGATACTATGCTCATACAAGGTGTGGTGCTCTGTATGACTGTATCTGATAAGTGTGATGCTAATCATTATTGGACGATGTGATGCTATTCAACTTGGGAGGTAAGATCTAGATCAGGGAATCTAATCATTTGAACCACTGAGATTAAAATTGTGGGCTGATCATGACCATCCAAGGGCCGCCATCCTGCATCAACTCTTACCCATTGAATGCTAGCCATCAATTTGTTTTTAGTCTTCACCTCTTTTAGCACCTAATTGGAGGCCACTAATCAGATGGTTAAGATTACCCAAGCAATGTGGTTTCCGATGTATGACACTCCATTATGGGGCCCACCTGATGAACAATTCCGTGTCTACTATTTGGATGATAGACCAAGAGGTTTACATTTGTGACAGACAGGAGTATGCTTTGAAATAGTGCCAGGAAGAGTAAACAACAAAAGATGCCTCCAATGGCATAATTCAACATAACTTCCATCGAAAAAATTAGGAAACAAAAGATGTGCAATAAATTTTCTATAATTATACCACAATAAAGTATTTTTTTTATATTTATAACAAATAACAGATACGCGAGAATGAAAACCATCACTAAAAAGAAACGAGATAGGGGCAAAACAAACCGTATCTCCAGGTGTGGAATTGAAATCACCAGCAACAATCACTGAGGGTGTACAATTGAATTTGTTGGAAACCATTGCCTTAAATTGAGATAGGCGTTGTAGAAGATATTTAACTTGTGCAAGCTTGACATCAGCCCATTCTGGGTCCCTACAACACCGAAACTTATACTTATTTCAAGATGCAACAAAGAAGGCAATTAACCAAAACAAAAGTCCGAAAAGAAAAAGACGCAACGAAATGAAAAAAATAGAAGATTTGAAAATGACAAGGAGAAAAGGGGACAAGAAAAGGTTACATGCATAAACATAGTGGTGGCAATGGACCAGGTTTGGTCCGGGCCGAGCCTAACACTAAAGACCAAAGCCCAAAAAACCGGCTGGGCCCAAACCAAAACCGACCGGGCCCAAAAATTTATAAAAATCCCTATTTCCCACTTGAATGTTCCTAATCTATCCGTTGATTGAGTAAACCACACGTGCACAAAGAAATAGACATTTTAGAGGAATGAAACCAAATGTCTACATTCAAGATGGAAGGGTTTGCCTAACAAGGATTGGAATGGCATAACTATAGGATATATACACATGTATATATAAAGTTGGGTCCAGCAGGGATGAGTCGAGCTAAAGTGACTTGAGCTAAGCCCAACACAGAAATTGATCAGGCAATGCATGCAAGGCCCAAGCTAGTAGGTCCAAGCGCAGCCGAAAGACGGGTTGGGCAGGCTACCAGGCCCGCTGCCACCCTTAATAAACAACTAACCATCACAAGAAAGGTCAAGAATATTTACTTCTTTTATAGGCATGAATGGTCAAGAATATAGCTTGTTCTTTTTTTCTTTTTTTTTTGGAAAGGTGAACATAGCTTTTTCTTATATTGCTATTATTTCAAATTTTCAAATAATGTCCTGGGTATCTTGTGGCATTTTGTAAGGAAAGAACAATTAAAGAGATTAGAGGATGATCATTTAAATCGCTAAGCAACCTACCAATAAATGTGTGTGTTTGCCACAATTACTAGATGGTGAGGACCATTAAGCTTGAATGCAGCCATTATACCCACACAGTCGCGTTTCAATCTTACACAAGGATCATTAGGATCTCCTCGATCATTCAAATCATTCTTTTGTGGTAAGCCTGAAAAGAGAAAAAATTACCCAATTGAGCCATCAGAAAATAGTCAGAAAGCCAATCCTACTCCAACTGGAAGCCATCAAATTTTATGAAAGCCGCACCGAACTGCATAAAATTCCTTCTATGCAGTTTGTTCGAGAATAAAGGACTACTCAGAAACTGATTGGTAAAGAACACGTAAGATTCAGATTTTGATGATCATAACGAAGTGACCACAACCAGAAAGTTCGCTGTGCATATGGCAGACCAACACAAATACTCGTCACTTTGTTTCTGCCCCATGCCTACTATAAGGAAAGTGTTAAACAGAATCTATAATTTGTTTCTACTGAAGGAATAGCTACTACACTCCCTTCAAATGTCTGGTGGGGTAGCACAGTATGTGAAATAAAGTCAGCTTGCCGAATCAAGAATTCCAGAAATTTTTATGTTTTAACCATACAATATGAAAGGAAAATACAGGGTACTAAAAAAGTTCACAGTACACCAGTGCATGTAGCCAACACATATCTACATAACAATGAAATGGCCCAAACATTATAATTTATCATGTGTTGGTAGCTACTGAAGGAATAGCTACTGCACTCCCTTCAAATGTCTGGGGGGGTACCACAGTATGTGAAATAAAGTCAGCTTGCCGAATCAAGAATTCCAAAATTTTAATGTTTTAACCATATAGTATGAAAGAAAAATACAGGGTACTAAAAAAGTTCAAGGTACACCAGTGCATGTAGCCAACGCATGATCTACATAATAATGAAATGGCCCAAACATTATAGTTGCTCAAGTGGTAGACTGAGTGAAGATAACCTCATTTCAACACTGAGGTATTGGTATCGATTCCCAAGTGGGGATGGCTAACATTGCAGTGTGACTAACAGTGGGGGTGGGTGAACTAACAGTAGGGTGTGTGTACTAACCAAAAAAATACGGGGAGCGGCAAAGCTGGATGGCTAGTTATTACAAAGATCTCACGGTCAGGGTAACATCATCCTCATTATCTATCGTTCATATATTCGAAAGGTTTACTGAATTTTGCAACTTTAGTTTCATGAGTGATTTCTTTTTCCTTTTATTTATTTTTCTTTTTTTTTTTTTAGGGGCAAAATTAGTTTAATCAGCTTTAGGAGCATGTTTCTCTATTCTACATTATCATTGAAACATGTGTAGTTGAAGTCTTGCACTGAATAGTGGAACAAATTGCCTTCCAATGTTCTCCTAAACTTCGCAGCATTCTATTCTCACAGTTGTATAGCCAACCACATTAAAATCTCCAGGTTGGCAAAAGAAAAGACAATGAAGGTAAAGGTTACTAGAGAACTTGTCACGAATTGGGCTCGGGTCCATCTATCATCGTTGGACCAATATTACAAGAGGCAAGGATACGAACAACTTCCTTCAACGCTAAGGCCCTAGCTAGGATTTTGACGCCAAACACCAAAAATCCATTTTTCCTCTCCTTCTCTTTCATTTTTTTTTTTTTGGAATAGATTTTTAAGAGGATTTCGACCAATCCCTGTGATTTGTTTGGAGAGGAGGATTTGGGTGGAAAAACCGGTTCCTACTATATTTGTTCCTTGTATACTGACTAACCAAAATTGGTTCCAAGTGTATTTGCACACTAATGAGTGTATATTGTTCTCAAAATCAGCCACACCCTTTTATTTATTTTCAAAAATAAATTATTTTTTTTTTACAAAATTGTTTTAAAATATATTTTCCAATAAATCACTGTACAATGTAGGACAAATTTAGTGCAACTAATTAATACCTTCAATCTTCTAATAAATTATATTACATTATGAAAATATTTGTGGTTTTTATATTTATCATTTAAACATTTATTTTAAAAATAATTAAAATTTGTGAAAATGTTTGAGATAAGATTATCCACTATTCCTAGTTTTTTTTTTTCCTGATGTTAATATAGTTATACAGGAAGAAAATTTCTAGAAAAGGAAGGAAGCCTAACATTGTTTGACAATACGGGTAATGCGGACACAAGATCGTTTCAAGCTTACCAACGAAGAAAGCGCCCACAACAAACACCTTCCTTGTGGTTAGGCGATGATTGAGGAGCATTGAAAACCCTACGCACGTGATTTGGCACATAGAAGACATGTGTGTAGGATGGAAGAAGACCCGACTGAAGGAATGGAAGAATGCCTAACTAAAGGTGACCGGGCGCCCGGCCAAATTTCTCACCGGGCGCCCGAAATTCTGAGATTTTTAAGATTTTATTGCTGGACATTTTTTGTCCTGGCCGAGCGCCCGGCCAAATTGGTCACCGGGCGCCTGACCCCCGCACGAACTGTTTTTTTTTTTTTACTTGATTTTTATGGGTATTTTGGTACTTTTAAGTTTTCTTATTGCTTATTTAAGTGAGCTAAGCCCTAAAAACGAGATGAGTTGATTATTAATGAAAAAGCAAATCTCTTTGATGGCTTCTCTCTTCTCCCTCTCTCATGGTGCTTCTTCTCTTTCCTTGATCTTCTTCTTCTAACTTCTTCTTGTGCGTCTCCAAATTCTTCAAGGTAATTATTTTCTTCTTTTTATTTTCCAGTTTTGCTAATCCTTCATCGATCAAACCTTGAGAATCGATCTAAACCCTAAACCTCCAAATTCTCAAATCCCTAATCCGAGAAACTTCCTGATTCTTCGGACTAGTGATCTTCATTGATTGATTGGGTATGCCCATGCAAGATCGGGAGGTCTCATCCCTCGCCGGATCCAACCTAAGTAATAATTGAATTCCATACTCCATGGTTGTGATGATGGCCCGCTCCATTGCATGTTTCCTATATGATTTTCTCAATTATGATGATTAATGCTAGAATTTTATATTATTATTGCCTTTTATTTCCACTGAATAATTGTGTTTATAAACATGCATCATAATTAGGTCATCCTGCATCAACGGGACCCCACTTACTGACAACCGACACAAGTCGAAGTGTAACTATTGTGGGCACGTGTCAAAGATTGTGAGGTGTCCCATTTGAAGGAAACCTAGCAGGGGGTATCAGAATATTCTGAACCACACACATGTTTCAAAGGACTTGAGAGTGCAGAAGGAACTATTGCAAAAAAGGTGAGATTAAGAGATGAGCGTGTTGAGCATGGAGGGAGTTTAGGAAGGAATTTGTGTGTCCAATACGGGGTCTTGGGACAGTGGAAAAGGAGAATGACGATGACCACGAGTATAGACGCGCTACTAAGGAGTCCTTACAGGACAAGTGAGATGAGGAGCAGATTTGGCCGTGAGAAGCAAGCCTACTTTCGAAGGGCCCTATGCAAAAGTTGGTGCAACAAATTTTTTTTTTTTTTTTTTTTTTGGGGGGGGGGGGGGGGGGGGTTGGTGGTGATAGTAGGAGGGAGGTTGAGGGCTAGGTACAATAGTGTCATAATACTGCGTGTACCCTCGGATCTAGCAATGTATAGAGAAGAGCAAAGAAGCAGAAGTGGCTGAAGAATCTTTGAGGTGGAGGGAATGTGATAAAGAGGGTGGGGAAATTTGTAACAAAGTTTTTCATATATAATTACGTGTAGGCTAAGGTTGTTGGGAACTCGCACTTCAAGAATGTGATTAATAAAGTGCAACGTGGGACCGAAGAGGTGATGTCACCTACACTGCATGAGATTATGGAACCTTACCTAGATGATGAGGTTGTTGAGATGCACCATTATATCAATGAGTTGAAGCTTTCATGGGAAACTTATGGGCTCATGCTAATATGCGATGGATGGACGGTGCCAACGAAGTTGTCCATGATAAATTGTACCGTCTACTTTGGAGGGAGGACCATATTTCTAAAGTCCATTGGTAAATCCAATGAAATTAAGAACACATACATATATGGGCTAATAAACGATATGGTGAAAGTGGTGAGGAAGGATATAATGCAGATCGTCGCAGATAATGGGAGTGCATCTATGAAGGCGAGGAATGATTGATGAAGAAGTACGACATATACTCGACCCCGTGCGCAACCCACTGCATTTATTTAATGCTTAAGCCAATTGGGGACAAGCATGCAGTTGAGACTTAAGAGTATAATTGTTGATGCTCAAAAATTACAGATTTCATCTATAATCACAATTGACTATTAGCTGAGGTACTTGCGCAGTGCCATGATGATATCGTGTGGCCTGGGGCATGGCTCACCGTTAATTTTGTTAACTTAAAAAGTCTCTTCAAACACAAAAATGGAGTCAGGGACCTATTTAGTTCTAAAGAGTATGCGAATTGAAAAAAAAAAAAGAAAAAAAAAAAGGCAATGTTCTAGCAACAATGGCCAAGAGGATTGTCCTGAGCAACTCATTTTGGAATCACGTATATTAGGAGGTGGGTATTCTAGAACCCATTTACAAAGTGCTAAGGACAGTGGATGACATATCCATCGATGGGTTCCCTCTACGAGCCTATTCAAGACATAAAAGATGTCATCAAGACAAACACGCAAAAGGTGTATAAATAGGGTGCATATCATTGATGACCAATTGGATTGGAGTCTGAGCACCGCTTCACAAGGCTAGTAAGTAATTAGATTTTAATTTTCTTTATGATTCAATACTTTGTTAGTTGCTTGCATTGTATGGTTATTTTCTTGACAATAATTAAGTAAATATGTGCATCATGATGGAGTTTGAGCATGCTTCCGGAATCCCAAGTACCACCACAGCCATAAACTCAGTGAGGACGTCTTAAAGAAAGAGGTGCAGGAAGTATATGATAAGCTATTCCCTAATTCTCAAGGGAAAGCTCATTTTGAGAATGCGGTAAAATGTTGCATTTAATTCTTGTCTAAGTTCCTACTTCCTACAACACATTAGATGACAATATTTTAAATGTATTCAACAGGTTGTGAACTTTTGAGATGTGAGGGGCTTATTTGGGTACGACTACGAGAGAGTCAAGAAAGACGATGATGCCATGTGAGTTGTTGCCTCCAAACTTATAGGTATAAGTTAGTTTTCATGTTTTAGAAATATCCATGAATTAAGAGACTGCTATAACCAATTTGCAGGTGAGTGGAGGTCCATGTATAAGAGTGATTGCGAAACATTGCAGCAATTAGCTATCCACATGCTCGCACAAACAACATTATCATCATAATGTGAGCAAAACTGGAGCACGTTCTCACTCATTCACATGAATAAGCAGACCACGTTGGGTTACGAGAGGCTCTAGAAGCTAGTACTTGCAACTATAATATAAAACTTCAAAAGAAACTACTACAGACAACAAGTGCAAAAAAAAAATAAAAAAAATGAGAAGACCTTAGGGCCTGTTTGGTTGCAGAATCCAGATTCTAGAGAAAATCCAGATTCTAGTGTTGGAATCCAAAATTGCAAAAACTAGATTGGAAACTCAGATTCCATTTGGAACTTGTTGTTTCGTTGAAAATCGTGTAATCCAACCTGTTGCTTGCGGCATGGCCCACTTGGGCTTCAGAACCACCTGAGAACTTGACCCTTGGCCTATAGTAGTCCCGCAAGATAGATGGCAGGGTTGGATGACAAATAAACATTATAGTGGGCCCTAGGAAGTTTTTAATGGTGGGTGTTCAATCAACACTGTTTTCCTGTGGTAGTGGTCCACTTAAGATTTAGATCTACCTCATTTTTGGTCTAATGCCCTTAATTGAGCTCTCAAAATGGATGGACCGCGTGGATATAAAACGTATACATCATAGATGTACAACGCATACATCAAGGTGGGCACCACCCTAGTGACGCTCACTTCCGTCTCTTTTTCCTTCTGTAGAAACGGCCCCCTACACCACTTCTATTAATCCCGATTCCAACCAATTTAGGTTTTCAGGTGGAATCTTGTTCAGATGGAATTTGCCGCCAAACACACCAGTTAAAATTAGATTCCGCTGGAATCTAGATTTTAAGCTAGAAACAGGTTTCCAGATGCCAACCAAACGGACCCTTATAGATCTCATGATGATTGGTCAAACCGCATTTTATGAAGGAGATACAAATGACCCACTTTATGAGTGGTAAGTCAACTGATCTAGATCTATTAGATGGCCGACTAGATCCTAACATAATAGAGAACGCAACATCACAAGGCATTGACGTTGATGTGGTAGTGGGATCTCATAAGACACGTGGTGACAACAATGGTGGTGATGGTAGTGATGGTGATGTCCGTAGAGAAAGTCAAAGTCAAAAGCCTCTTAGCCCATTTACTAAGGGGAGAGAATTTGAGCATGTCACTTAAGATGAAGACCATTATTCTTGTTATGTTCTAGCACGAGCTTCTCAGCCGAAAAATAAGTATAATCGTCGTGAGCTGAGTGGAATTGAGGCGTCTTTAGCATGAAGCATGGGATTCATGGACGTCAGTGGTGGATAGACAAACTCATGGTTCTGAATGACGGTATCAGCCCTGTGGAAAAATGAAATGATATGACGTCGTGTATTGGAATTGGGGCCATATCGGTCCATATCGGCTCATATCGGTCAGAAGTTTCTTTTTTTAAGCAAAAAAATATGAAAAAATATCAAAAAAATAGGAAAAAATGAGATATTCATGAATCTATCATATTTTTTGTGTTTTGACCATGTATACAATGGTGTATCTCGGACCAATTCTTTTATGAGAATGTTGTTTGACGATTTGACTTGTTGAAGATCAACTAAATGGGCCCTAATTGAACACAAATCAAACATGATTTGGTGAACAATGGTCCATTACATTGGAAATACAATAAAAAAACGATGAAAATATAAAAAAGAATGTGAAGGTTTGCCCTTCTTTCCAATTTTTCCTATAATGGTCCACTTAGCTTCGATTTGTCAAATCCCATTCAAATTACTTGTTTTGATCCCAAAATAGGTCTAAATCTAGCCTAAAATGAGTTTTTAATATTCTTCCATGGTTTAAATGAAAAGAAGAAGAGGAGACATGAGTGAATATTTGAAAAAAAAAAAAATCAAATTTGGGGTATTATAAGCGTATCGGTCGTATCGGCCTTGTATCAGCACCAATACGGGCTGTATTGGCCGATATAGCCCGATACGAGCCAACCGATACCGATACAGGCCCGTATCGTGTATCGTATCGAGTCGATACGGATACGATACGCCCGTATCGGCCGATACGATACCAATATTTGAATCTATGGACAAACTCCAATTTTGTGCTACAGTATGGACATAGATTATATGGTTATAGATCTCATGGATATGCCACAAGTGACTTTTGTAGTTACAACACATAGATGTAGTCATTCGATTGTGGATACAGGCAAGAGTATGTTTACGCATACGGGCAAGATATCCAGGATATAACTATGGGTAGATGTATTTAAGAGTCACATACATACCCAGTCGTATCCAGCTCTAGATCCACATCAGCCATAGATGGCGATGATTAAGCAGTACCCATGAATGGGCATATTGATCCTGTTCAAAGAGAATTGAGTACCGGCGATACCTCATAGAGTATCTAAGTTTGTATCATTCTACTATGACCTGAGCACAATATTATCAATTCATGGAGCAGCAGTACTATGGCCACCCCAATGGAGATGGAGACGATGACTTTGCACTGTCTTGTAACTCTGTGGATCTGAGGCACAGATGTATTTTACACTCTCTCTCTCTCTCTCTCTCTCTCTCTCTCTCTCTCTCTCTCATCTTTCTTTCTTTCTTTTTTTTCCTCTTCTTATTCTTTTTTAAATGTATTGGTTGTGTTTTCATACTTGCCTTGTATGATTTATAAATTATATGAACTCATTTTGGATATAATTACATCATTTCTGTCAGACAGCACTAGTTTAGGACCCTATACAAAGGAAACTTGTTATTTGTACTTCTGTTTTATAATCTTTGAAGTTCTATGTAATAATGTCTTTTTTAACAACCCTTCAAGTTTATTGAAAAGTTCAATCACTATCACAAGTTTCCTGAAAACAGTGATACATCCCACAATACATGATATTTCCCATGCGATACTGATGTATCTTCATATCCCAAGTGTGTGATACATGCATTGGGGCCTATATTTAAATCGCTACACATGTGGATGTGTAGGGCTCCACACGAGTCTACAAAGCTTCCCTTGTCAACTTAAACCACCATAATAAATGAGAAAGGAATTTAAAAAAAAAAAAAAACATTTAAAGGATATTTTGTCATTTCCTTTACAAAGCACCATTTGACAACATCTGGTCAAAGGTCATTTAAAAAAAAACCTTGAGAGTTTTGGTATGGATGAGTTATTATAATATCAGAAGGTTATTTATGTAGATAAACCTAAAGATAGGGTTATTCTACAATTTTTCCAAAGGGAATTTTACAAAATAGTACCTAATTAATATGGTATTTACTTCCCGTTACCTTTTTTAATTAAATTTCCATTAAGCTACCTCATTAATCAAGTTATTTTCAACCAGGTAACTTCCGTTAGTTTTCTCTGGTGTCCATCCATTTTACATATGATTTTTCCTAAAATGACAAAAATGCCCACCAATGCGAAGCCTTTAACCTGGAAGCAGATTGCAAGAGGTGCACTATTGGCCCCACTATGTTGTATGTGTTTAATCCACATCATCCATCCAACTTGCCAAATCATTTTAGGGCACAAGCCCAAAAATAAGGCAGATCCAAATCTCAGGTGGACCACACCACAAGAAACAGTGGTGATGGGCGCCCACCATTAAAAACTTCTTGTGGGCTACAAAAATTTTAGATCAAGCTGAAATTTGTTTTTTCCATTCATCCAGGTTTGTGTCCTTATCAACAGGTTGGGTGGCAAATAAACATTATGGTGAGCATTACGCAGGCCCTATAAAGTGTTTAATGGTGAGGGTTCAATCACCACGGTTTCCTATGGTATGGTCTAGCTGAGATTTGGATTTGCTTGATTTTTAGGTTCATGGCCTAAAGGAGCCGGCAAAACAGATGGATGGCATGGATATACAATACATACGCAGGCCCTAGAAAGTGTTTAATGGTGAGGGTTCAATCACCACGGTTTCCTATGGTCTAGTCTAGCTACGTAAATAAAATTGCCATATATCACATATATCACCCATATAAAATTGCACATTTTTCAATTTTAGTGCCAAAAAAACTAGCCATCACCATCAACACATGAAAGAGTGCTAGAATTACCTTGATAATTAATCATTACTCATTTGCAGTTATTTACAAGAGGGAATTGAAAAACAAACACCCTATCATGACCCATCAGATCGACGGTCTAGATTACCCAACGGTGCATTTAGTACAAGAGTCTACCATACGTATCCTTGGTATGAGGATCATAACTCAAATCTTCTTAGATTCCAAGGCGGCTAGAGCGAATGTTTTTATGACAACGCTGCGATTGGCTAGCGCAATTCTAAGGCGGCTGAAGCGGATGTTGTAGGATAAAACTGTGAATACGACAGTACGTGCTGCAACGGTGGTCCATGCAAAATACAAAAGATATTTTATTTCAGTATATAGCTCGAATGTTTGGATTTGCTTGATTTTTGGGTTCATGACCTAAAGGAGCCGGCAAAACAGATGGATGGCATGGATATACAATACATACATCAAGGTGGGCCCCACGGTCGGGCCTACGCCATGTTGGGTGAAGCCAAGGCCGCAGCTATTCCAGAAACCTTTATCCCACGGCAAAGACGGACGCAGAATGCCTGTGCTCTTAGGACTTCCTATAGTCCGAAGTTGTGTGGGGCACGCAGAGATTTCGGTAACAAATCCACTTCGTCCATTAGTTTTGCAAGACAACAAAAGGACACAAATCTAAAAATCAGGCAGATCCAAAACTCATGCGGGTTACACCGCACGAAACAACGGGGATTGGACTCCCACGAATGGAAACTTTGTAAGGGCCACGAAGTTTTGTATCAGGATGATATTTGCGCCTACAGTTTATCTGAGTGTTAATAACCCTATGAACGGTTTGGATAGCCTATAAACATCATGGTCGGCTCTAGGAAGGTTTCAACAGTGGACGTTTGTGTTCCCACTGTTGGTGTGGCCCACATGAGTTTTCAATCTGCCTAATCTTTAGAATCTTGTCTTATTATAGTCTTGCAAAACTGATGGATGGAGTGGATTTGTGAAGGGAATCTCTGTGGGCCCCACATCATTTCCAGAGGGCATAGGCAATCCACGTTCAACGAAGACACAAAGACGGTGCCTTTAACTTGGATTGCATACAGTTCTCTGTGGGCCCCACCAGGATGTTTGTGTTTAATCCACATCATCTATCCATTTTTCCATATCATTTTAGGGCATGAGCCCAGAAATGAGGCAGATCCAAGTCTCAGGTGGACCACATCACATGAAACAATGCTAATGAGTGCCCATGATTAAAAACTTCTTGTGGGCTACAAAAGTTTTGGATCGAGCTGATATTTGTTTTTTCCCTTCACCCAAGTCTGTGCGACCTAACTAAAAGGTTGGATAGAAAATAAACATTATGGTGGGCCCTAGGAGGTTTTAGTGGGGACGTTCAATACCATTGTTTCCTATTGTGTGGTCCACCTGAGATTTGGATTTGCCTCATTTTTAGGCTCATGCCCTAAAATGATCTGGAAAATGGATGGACTGGATGAATACATCATCGTGGGTCCCACAGAACACCGACCAGTAACCATGTCCCTATTACTATGCAATCGGCATGCACAATTTTTTTTTCCTATTTAAGAAATTTTTTTATAATAACACATATTTACATCTAGGTGCGTATTTAATTCTTATCAAGCAACTTCATTAGTTGGTGGGCATTTTTTGTCATTTTAGGAAAATTCATTCTTTAAACTAACAGATGTTAGAGAAAAACTAACGGAAGGTACCCGTTCGACAACAATTTGATTAATGAGGTAGCTTAATGAAAACTTAATTAAAAAAGGTACCAGGGTTTAAATATCATGTTAATGAGGTACTATTTTGTAAATTCCATTTTCCGAATTAGTTAGTATTAATGTAACATAAACTAATATGGGAAACCTTGGTTTAAATATCATGTGAATGAGGTACTATTTTGTAAATTCCATTTTCCAAATTAGTTAGTATTAATGTAACATAAACTAATATGGGAAACCTTAGTTGATAGTCAAGCACCAAATTCCTTATCTGGTGAGCTGGACTCAAATTGATCACAATGTCCATGACCCACCCAAATGAACAATCTGGACCATAGAGAACTGAGCATCCAATTTCAGTGCAGCACACTAGATAAGGAAACTGGTGCAATGGAATCAGATTCAATTTCTCCAAAATAATCGTAATAATAATAATAATAATAATAATAATAATAATAATAATAATAAAACAATTTCTTAATGTATTTATATAAGAGAAGATGCATGTTATGGGTTCATATGGTGGACTCAGGGTTTTTTAAAAGTTGACCATTTTCATCATAAATAATGGACCAACAACATCAATTTGTATAGAAGTATCTAGAAAATAATAAATGAAAAGAAAATAGAACACTGGTAGGAAGAACAATAATAATATGCACATGTACAAAAGATGATCATGTGCATGTGGATTACAGAATGTCAGGAACTGAAACATACCTTCTATAGATGTAGCCTCTCTATTTTCTCTCTCTAGTAGGTCACTAGATTCATTCCCACATTCTGTTTCATCTTCAACAGATTTTACAAGATCATTGTATTGAATTACCTCCTCCAACATCAATTCTGCGCTGAAAAAGATGGCAACCAATGAGTTAAACAAAATCAATATAAAATACCAAAAATAGTACTTAGTTTTCTTTTCTGAAAGATAATGAGAACTTTCATTGAAGAAGCGTAGGGGAAAATAATATTAAGTTTTCTTTTTTAAAGATGGAAAATAATATTTAGTTTCACCAAAGAAGTTTGAAAACTTGTCAAATCTGCTTGCAAATGACACAAGAAAATCTACATCGGCTTGTCAGCAATTGAAGTCAGAAATTTTTGAAAGATTTCAAGAAAGCTCACCCTAATTGCCTGACTTAGTACTGAACATCTTACTCTCGTGCTTTGTGATGCATGAGAACCCAAGTAGATCTTCAACCTCCACTATTATAGAGGGACTTAGGACTAGCTTTTCTTGCACTTCCCAAACCCGTACCCTCCACTTTTATGATTTTGTGTGAAATTATTGTCTACAGCCTAATGTGTATTGTAATTTGTGACTCTTCATTTTGTTTCCATTTTATCATTTAAAACAAACAAAACAATTTTACCATTTAAAACAAACAATCAACTGCAGAAATCAACACCTTGACTCCTCTAGTTGACTCATTCAAGCCATGCAGAGGTTGAGACACCAAGTATTCACTGTATGGTTTCTACAAGAAAGTGGGAATTACAAACCCAGACCAGATGTCAAGTATCTCAAATAGAAACCCAGCTCACATGTATCAGCCCAGCCACCCCAAAATACAAGTGGATCCACATAATTCTACATGGGTGGGACCTCTGTTGTGTATTTTAAATAGGAAGACAAGGTTATATACCTATTGGACTTGTAAAAGATGCCGCAGCCATCACGTTTCTGTCCACTTCTCTGAATATAAATACTTGAATACCCTTGGCTCTCCATTTTACCCTTATAAAAGGTATCATATTCATCTAATTCCTGGAATGATACACAATATTTTTTCAAATTCAGAAACAGGGAAGCATTGAAGCCACCTTGAAGGTAAACAATACAAGGGAATTCAAGTTGCAAATTAGTCAAAATGCAAGTTCCAAAAATCAAGGGAGTGTTTTAATGCACTATAGAACTGAATTTCATTTATTAATCTAATAAAGTGGAAACAACCAAATTATAGTTACCTTCCATAGCATTCATTTTGAGGGTCAGACCTCCTAGTCAAAATTATATTACTCTCAAGTTAGACATAAAGGATTATGCATTTATATTACTCCCAAGTTGGCCATAATGGGTTATGCATTCTAAATGCTATAAAACATCGTTAGCCTCTGTCATTTCCTCTTGGTTAAACTGAATGATTGCAACTCAATTTACTTGTGCATCCAAACACAACCCAAAAGTACTGAATATATATAACATAATCATGCTTTCAGCACAAAATCTTGAAATGCTAAGCTAAAAGCCATGCAGATGGATCAAACAAATTACAGATAACCAGGACCAACACATAAAAGTTGTTCCAGGAAACCTCTCATTCACATCCAAGCTCCTGCCAGATCAAACTAAAATAAAGATAATGATCCTATAACACCAAAAGGCAGTGCATCTGGCAATTAGTGTCGCCAGTTTGAACTTCAGCCAAAGCCATTTGCTTAAATAATAGGTCTCACTTTTATATGTAGTGGATCTGCATTGGCATGAAACTACGATCAAAAGAGTTTTAAGTAAAACGAATGGTGAATCACTCACTAACCAGTGTTCTGCATACATTACAACACTTATAGATGAGACAATAAATGTAGAATATGTTCGACTTGAGATCAACAAGAAAAAAACCAAAGCAAACAAATAAGATCAGATATAATGTAAAATAAATAATTTTTGGAGAAGCTATTAAGCAATTAATGGCCCAAAAAGAGAGCATATTCTGATGGCAAACAGGAGCGAAAATCTGCTCAGAAAAACTGTCTTTGATCAGCATATGCTGCAGTTAGCTTCTGAAAATCAATATGTTGGATAATCAAATGACAGTATAATATTTAACTGCTTATTTCAAAAATGATCTCTTCCTTGTTGGTCAATAGAAAAGAAATGGCCATAATTTGAAACTTCTTATGACAAACTTGTAGAGAACTACAGTAGGGACTGTCAACTTGAAGTTTAATGCAGCATGATATTCCCACCATCCATGGCTTAGATCTGCTAAAAGATTTTCATTCAAGCATTCCCTAAGAATCAACCATTATTTCCACTTAAAAGTTATCCTAGTGTCTAATAAAAGGTCTAAATCCATTTGAATGGAAAATGAATTCTGTAAAGACCTGAACAGAGCAATAGTAGTACAGATTGTCTTGTAGATCAATTCGAAGCATTTCTTCATTAAAAAGGGTCTTCCCAGTTCAAACAGTCAAACATTGATTTATGGATAATCAATAATTGCTTACATTAGCTACTGTTTCATTATATGATTCCTAGATTATTTGCCTAGTTTTCCACAATCCACATCAAATCCACAAGCCAGATTTCTTTTCCCATCTAAATTTACAGAATTGGTTAAAAGTTTTCAGGTGTTAGGATAATAGAGACAACGCCATTAACAGTAAAAACTAGAAAGTAAAGTGGACCTGTATGCAGAGGAAATCAGCATCAAGACTATTAAGAACCGTCACGATTGATTGGGACCGAGCTTTCCACCTGTGACACAACAAATAAAAATCTCAAATTTTACAAAAAAAATGTGGCAGTAACCTCTTGTTTATAAGGGCATAGAAAAAGGCAGCTCCTCCCACAAGCATTGGCCAAAAGATAGTCTTATTTCAAGTATTAACACTATTTAGTACCCATACTGCTCAGGGTGGTAATGGATTGATGGAATAGGATTTATTTATATACCTAGCACAACTGACTTATCTTTATTAAGTATTAACACTATTAACAGCATCTGATACAGGCCATAATGGATTGTAGGAATATGGATTGTAGGCCACATGTGTGTGTGTGTGTGGGGGGGGGGGGGGGGGGGGAAGGTGGATTGGTAAGGGCTTTCACCCTCTGCCAGAGGATGTTTTCTCCCTAACGTCACAGTCCTTTTTCTATTCAATCACTACTAGCCATATAGCATCAACAAAACCATGTGTGCATGTAAGGAAAAAAAAAAACTAGATTTTGTCCAAACCGATAATCTTTAATAAATATCGATACTTGATTATCCTAAAAAACAAATCTAGTGTA
Organism: Liriodendron chinense; assembly: GCA_003013855.2. Lineage (NCBI taxonomy): Eukaryota > Viridiplantae > Streptophyta > Magnoliopsida > Magnoliales > Magnoliaceae > Liriodendron > Liriodendron chinense. The sequence goes on along the minus strand of PVNU02000637.1, from coordinate 1,002,680 downwards.
GCATTAGTGGCATGGTAATGTAGCATGTGCTGTAGCACTCTGCAATGTGCTACAGTGAAAACCCTTTTAGAAACCACCAAACCCCTAAAAAGCATGCTCTTTTTAGGACTTTGGGGCATGTGTAATTACTTGGAACCCACCAGATAGGCCATAGGACCCAAATATTGGACCTTCGGGACCCATATCTTCATCCAATGCTTCTTGCTATTGTCCCAACTTGCATTGTCTTTACAGGAACAACTCATCAACAAGCAAAACAAAAGGATATCTACTACCTTTTCATCATACTAGGGAATTACCATCAATATTGTCAAACCATTAATGGTTGAGGATCCAAAATTTGTAAGAAACAATAACAGAAGTTTCTATGCCATACTTTTCGAAAACTAGATGGGAACATTATGTCCCGATTCTGCAATTGTCAGGATATCCACCAGGTACATTCTCATCCAGTCATCCCAATTACCACTTGAAAAAACATACTGACACATTTAGGGTCTTTTTGTGCACAAAAACGCATATGGATTGCGATCCATTTGAAGGAGAAACATTGACAAGCGAGCCACATATGCTTTGTGGGGATGAACCCCAAAATCCCAATGTCTTTTCCTTCCGAAAGAAAATGAAACAATCCATTGCAATCTCCCAACTTCTTCTTCTTCTTCTTCTTCTTCTTCTTCTTTTCATTGACCATGCTCATAGCGTTGTATTGGTATATTTTCAATTAGGAATGGGCTCTTGAACAAATCAAAATCTCAGAGAGCCTCAACCACGCCATGACTCTCTAGTAAATCAGCCAGTCAACAACTCCCTCCTCCTCTCTAGATTTTGAACATTGAGAAAATTCAACTCCATGATATAACAGCAGGAAATAGCATAGTACCAAACTAAATGAACGACTACAAAGGCATAAGTTGGCAAATATAAAGATGGCTATGAATGACTACAAAGGCATAAGTTGGCAAATATAAAGATGACTATTTCAGAGAACCATGCCACGGTTAATTACTCCATTATCATATTGCTCTTTTTCCTATTCCCCTCAGATATTTCACCAAATTATAATACCATGGCTACACTAAAATATACAGGATTCCGAAGATTTACTTGAGGCAAGGTGATGGAGAATGTGGAAACAGAGAGCTCTTGACGTACACCTGGGTAACAAAAGTGCAAACCTTGAACATCAGAAACAGGCGGCGGATAATAAAATTTTAACTTTTAGAAAAGTGTATTGTACATCGGATGGTCAAACTTGAATTATTGAATTGCTCAACTATTTACAATGGAATGTCAAAATTTATAGAATCAATGCTTTATAGATGTACTTCTAAAAGCATTGGGTAAGCCTATGGTAATTGAAAGAAAACCATTGCTTTTTTTTCTTTTTTTTTTCTTTTTCTTTTCTTTTCTTTTTTTTCTTTTTTTTTCTTTTCTTTTGAGAGGTTGAAAGAAAATGAATGTCTAACCAGTTATGAAATAATACCCGATTTGTTATAAGATAAAAGACATGCAGCAGGGAAGAAGTAATGATCATGGTCTTTCTGACATGGAAAAGCAGCCTGTAACTTTTTCCATGTGCTTAATAAAATTTTAGTCAGCTTGCGAAGAGAAAAAAAAAAAGTTCCCTGACATTTTACAAGTTATCCAGTAAAATGATGTATCATTTGATTCATTTCTGAATGAATCTAGATCCATGACCCAACTTGCTTGAGATGGACCAGGTTCGCCTTCTTCCTTCAAGTGCCAAATGCAGGAGGCACCAATCTCTTATGAGGGTCAACTCCTCCTTGCACTGTCCATCTATTGAGTACACAAGTGATCCTTTGATTTCTTTGACAATGAAATCTATCTTCCTACCAATGTTCAACGCTTTGTCCACGAAACTCCTAATTCAAGACCATGATTTCAACACACACCGTCGGTGAGCAACAAGTGTCAATACCCACATAAAGGATGGTTGGTGAGAATCTAGCAAGCATTTCAAATTATGAATTTTCAGATGCCAATTTGAAATTGGTGCTAGTGTCCTGCCTTCCAAAATTATTCGATGCTGATTTTGGAAAGAAATCCTTAAATCATTGGTAAAAAATTCTAAAAAATGTGAGCATCCCAAATATGTAATCTTTTTCTTTTCTTTTCTTCTTTTTCTTTTCTTTTGCTTTTTTTTTTTTTTTCTTTTTTTTTTTTTTTACGTGTATTTGATGGTGTAATGGGTCATTCTTTAGTAAGAATGTTGTTGGTCAAGCAGTGTCAACTTGACTTACAAAAAGTCAACCAAAATAAACCCTAATTGAACAAAAATCAAGCATGCTAATTACAGGCCCATTTCATATCATCATCATCATCATCATCATCTAAGCCTTATCCCACTAATTGGGATCGTCAACAACAACAATGATGATTGTTGTCACCCAAATCTGGTCAACATAAGAGGTTGAGGTAGTGCTGAAATGACTTGGAGCTTCGTGATCGTCTTCCACTCATAGGTCCTACAAAACAAAGAGGATGTAGGCGATGGGGGTGTCGCTGGGCGGCTGTAGTCCCTCTAATGCCTAAGTCAAGCCAGCTGAGCTCGGACAGCAGGGTTGTAAGGCTAAATTTCGCGCGTACCTTTGCTTGGAGTCTGTTGTAGTATTTATAGAGCATGGTGACAGGCTCCGGATCTGACAATTCCACCCGCACACACCAGCCTGCTGCTCTAATCATGGAGGCGTGGGGGCAGTCCCTAGTTCCGATAGTCCTAACCTGACATGCTAGGCCTGCGATAGTAATCATTAAGCGTGGGGCCTGTCAACCCCCACGTGTCGCGTTGGAAGGCCTTCAGGAGATCTGTATCCAGAATTTCTCGCGTCGCCCCTAGCGAGGGTCGGCGTGGTCAGGTCAGGATGTGGAGCTCGGGCCCCAAGCTCCTCCCTTTGGACTCTCTGCCCAGTTTTGTAGATCTTCCTCTGGGGGTCAAGTCCTCTCATGCCGAGCTCTGTGCTCCAACAGATCAACTCGGTAGCTCGCCTTTGAGCTGGATGAACCGCTTTCCCTGCGTAGATGGCTTTTCTGATCAAACTCTTCGTCGTTGCTCAAAGAGTCGGTCGAACTATCGCCTCGACCCCGTTCTACCTCTGCTCGGTGGTAAGGGCTGAGGACTTATACTTGGGCTCCTAGGTCTGTTTTCTTGTGAGCGAGACTAATTCGGAATCCTTCACAACTGTTGCAACCCCCCCAGGGCTCAAAAGTGAGATCTTTTGACACAAATTGGTCTGGTGTTCATGCGAGAATCCTGAATTTTCGAATTTTTGCTCGAATCTCGCCACCTGGAAAGGCAAGAAACAAGGAATTAATGGCAGGCTTGGGACCCGAAGGGGCGCCATGATTGCCCGTACGGCGCAGCTGTCACGTCGGTCTCTAGGCGAATCACGGACTGACACGTGGCGACAGCTTGTCAAGCGGATCGTCGTATCTCTGCTCGCGCAAACCCCGTGACAACACATGGACGGGCACGGCAAACGAGGAGGCATTGCGCTACTCGAGGCCGTCCCATGCTGACACGTGTCACAGTACGAGGGCGGAGCAGGCGTGAGGCACGCCTATAAATACCCCGAGTCCCGCTTCACTTTTCACTTTCCATTCATAGAGTGTCCGATCTTCGCCGACCTACTGCCACTTCGAAGTCTCCTAGTCCTTTGCATTTTTTGGTGTTTTCCTCTTCGGTCTTCGTACTGGACTTCATTGGTACGCTCCGCTTCGTCTTCTCCTTATTTCCTTCGTTTTTTTCCGTCTTGTCATCCATAATGTCCTCTGAGGAGGATTTTAGAGTGCCTCGTTCTCTAATCGTCCGGATAATGACTCAGAGGGAACCTTTAGCAACACTTGGGAGCGGAGCGAGGTCCGTCCGAAGAGTCCAAGGCCATTCCTGCAAGGCTGGCCACTAAGGCTGAGTCCTGGCCTCAGTAGCTAGCCCCGCAGGATCGCCCTCGAAGGTTCTCCGAGGGGGGGGACTATTGTGAGGGATTTTGAACTGGTCTCGCTCACAGGAAAACAAACCTAGGAGCCCAAGTATAAGTCCTCGGCCCTGACCACTGAGTAGAGGTGGAACGGGGCCGAGCCAATAGTTCGATCGACTCTTTCGGCAGTGACGAAAAATTCAATTAGAAGAGTCATCTACGCAGAGCGAGCAGTTCCTCCAGCTCAAAGGCGAGCTAGAGAGCTAATCCATCAGAGCACGGAGCTCGACATAAGAGGACTCGACCCCCAAAGGAAGATCTACAAAATTAGGCAAAGAGCCCAAAGGGAGGAGCTCAAGCCCCGAGCTCCACATCCCGACTTGACCAGAGCAATTCGGGATACGGATCCCGCTAAAGGCCCTCTAACGCGACACATGGAGGTTGACAGGCCCTACGCCTAATGATTATGACCGCAAGCCTAGCATGTCAGGCTATGATTGTCAAAACTAGGGACTGCCCCCACGCCACCATGATTAGAGCAGCAGGCTGGCGTGTCTGGGTGGAATTGTCAGACCTGAAGCCTGTCACCACACCCTATAAATACCGCCACAGACTCCAAGCAAAGGTACGTGCGAAGTATAGCCTTACAACCATATTGTCCGAGCTCAACCGACCTGACTTAGGCATCGGAGGGACTATAGCCGCCCAACAGCACCCCCCTTCGCCTACATCCTCTTCGTTTTGTAGGACCTATAAGTGGAAGACGATTACAAAGCTCCAAGTCATTTCAACAATACCTTAACATCTTCTGTTGACCAGATTTGGGCGACAACAATGATTATATGTAACGGGCCCTAATCCACCAAATCATGCTTGATTTGTGTTTGATTAGTGCCCATTACATATAAATGCAACAAAAAATAAAAGTAAAATATAAAAATTAAAAAAAAAAAATGACAGTATGCCCCTTCTTCCAATATTTGCCCAAAATGGTCCACTCCACTTCGGTTCACCGAATCCCACTCAAAATGTTGAGGTTTGATCCTCAAAATAGGCATAGATCTAGTTCGAATTAGTTCCTAAGCTTCCTTCCTGGCTGAAATGAATAAAGAAATGGAAAACGAGAGAAAATGTGAAAATCTAACTTTCATAATGGACCCTTTATGGCAATATTGGCCCTGTAACAGTGCCGATACGGCCCGTTTATTTAATTACAGACCGATACACACCTGTATTGCATAACAGGTTGACCATTTCCTTAATAGTTTTTTAATACCATGGAGATAGGCAATTGCCGACTCTCGGCGCACACTTTCTACTCACAATTATTGCCCAATACGTTAACAAAAGACAGAATAACAGTGTTTGCTGAAACGCAACTCATGTGTCACCACAACAAATGCAATTTGATGAATTCGGAAAAAGAAGCGATCGTAACAAGAACGGCATACCTGAGCTAAAATGTTGTACGAAACAACTCGGAATCTGGAGCCTGCAATATAACAGTTAGACGATTTTCAAAGTTGGGGTCGGGAATTAGACATGTATCATATTGTATGAGAGCTTCGAAGCGGATTTCATTAGATGAGATAGACAGAGAGCAAATACATACTGTTGGAATTGTCGATTTTAGTAATAATTCCTCTATCTTCCAAAGAGATGAATTTGGGACACATGGGTTGGGCTGCGCCGCTCATCTTGCTCGCGCAATTCCTGTTTTTTGGGAAGAATTCAACTATCGATCAGAAGCACCATTTCTGAATTTCTTCTTCTTTAGAGAATCGGTTAGAAGTGTTTTTTTTTTTCAAGAGCATAATCTCAAACATGCAATTACATTGGTTTTTCTTTCCAGTCTGGTGGGGAGAGAGAGAGAGAGAGAGAGAGAGAGAGAGAGAGAGAGACCTGTGTGGGGCAGAAACTGAGAGGCGGGGAAGCAGTTTCAAGCCCTTCACGAGCATTCTTTCGTTTGGCCGTTTGGGTGGGGAGTGAGATAGGGGTGACCTGGGTTTTAAGACTCGGTGACTCGGGACGACTCGTTTGACCTGAGTCGAGTCGTGGCTAGTCGACTCGGGGGTGACTCGTTTGAGTTGGGCTGAATCAACCCCGATTCTCAATTCTGCAGTGGAGTGCAAACCGGGCGGGTTGGGTCGGAATGAGCATCCACCCGAGCCCAAACCCAACCTCAAGAAGCCCCAACTCAACCCGAAGACCCAAACCAGGTGCCCAGCATCAGCATGGAGCCCTCTATACCCAACCCAACCCAGTTACATGTTTATTCCAATTCCACCTAACCTCACTTGAATTTGCTCAACCCAAACCCAACCCATGAATGTGGACCATAAGTTTTGTTGGCCATTGATTGGACGGTTAGGATAGTCAATGTGATCGCCAAGATCAAAAGGTGGCTCCTGTAGTTTGGATAATTATAATCAATGGTTGGTTTTTTTTTCTTGCTACAATTGATCCAGGCCATCTATTTTCTTGAACATGATCAGATGTCTGATTAAACAACACACACGGGCACTACGTAACAACACGTCATATTCCTGCGTTCATGGCCCATCCAAGACAAGGCCAACACAGTTAGGATCACATACAAAAAAACCAGTTGTTCTAAAAGCTAAGTCATTAGAGGATGGCATATCAATGTATATCAAGGGACTTCACCTGGTTAATGCACCTCACCCACTCCTAAGCCGGGGTTCAGGTCACGTCGAGTTGATTACCTGGTTAGGCATGGCTAGAAAATTAGCCCGTCTCATTAAATGGGTTGGGCTTGAGTTTAGTTTAAACTGATGCCACCCACTCCTGCAAGATATTGATGACTAGCCCAAGTGACCGTAACTGATTCATAGCCTGTAACAAACATTCATCTCAAGGTTGAATACATGGGACACTTAAAGGAAAGGCTGCCAATGAGCTGGACCCAGCCCAAGCAAAATAAAAAATTTGAACCCCAACAATTCAAAATTCAGGCAGGAACCAATATCAAGTCCAACACATCAACAGCCTTACTAAAAAGGCCACGATACTTTCTTGACTTTTTTACACAACAGCTTTCCTTTATGTTACCCTGCAAAAAAAAAAAATAATAAATAAATAAATAAACTAGCTTATGGTTAACCTTTTTTCTAACACACGCACTTAAACCACAGTGGGTACTCAAATCCATGACCTCATGTTGAAACTCTTGTAAGTCTTCCATGGATGCATGAGTAAGGACTCAGCTTATGGTAGCTTTTATTGGAGTTGACCATTAAATTTTTATTGGAGTTGACGATTAAATTTAATGGTTTATCAAATAAAATGATACTTTTGCCCTTTGTCTTTAATTTTCATTGTTAAACATTAGTCAAATTGAAAGTCCAACGCAATGACGATTTAATGGGTTAGGTTGGGCTTGGTAAATTTTAAATGGATTAAATAAGGCCATAGGGGATGGTGGGTCAGGCTCCAATTAGATTCTTTGGCCCTATTTTGCAAATGGTCAGTCTAAGGTCTTAAAGACTTACCCAAACCCAGCCCACAAGTCTGAGAATTCTGGTCCACACCCAAGTGGTGAGGCATTGGCCGGATGACTGACCAAAGCCAAGGCTGCATGGAGGGATCCCAACTTGATCAGGTGCAGCCCATCGAGGATTTATATTGAGTGGGTCGGACCAGGTAGGGTCCAATCTTTGTCCAACCAGTTTACTTAAATGGGTCTCCCTTTTTTTTCAAAAAAAGAAAAAAGAAAAAGAAGAGTCTTCTTTTCTAGCCTGAACCCAACCTGACACACGTAGTATAGCCCAAAGTCAGCTTTGAAAGTATTTTGGACCTTCGGACCCAACTCAATACACATACAGGTGAGCCTCACTATGAAGGTAAGCTGGTCCAAATCAAACACTTCCAATTTTCTCCTCAAATTAATAAATGAATTAACAATTTTATATTTTGAGTAAAAAATGAAATTATTTAAATTTGTTAGATGTTTATTCTGTAAAAATCATGAAATTTATAAAACATGAGAAGTTAAAACTGCCAAGATGTTGAAAATCTCAATGATATTCTCGCAACAATATAGGCGTTTTTGTTTTTAATATACATTGGTAAATACTTGCAAATATTGTTCTCTTTCCTTTTTTTTTTTTACTATAATCTCATCTTTCAAAAATAAAATTAATAAATACCGGCAAATAAGTAATAATTATTGCACCAATGATTTTAGTATCGTTTTTTTATGCCAACATTGATCTAACCATTGCTTTTGTGAAAAGATGTTTGTTGCTAAAATCGAAAAAAATGTGAAAATTTTGTAGGGCTCATGGTGATTTTTGTAGCTTGTCCGTGCCGTCCATCTGATTTAGCAACTCATTTTATGGCGTGAGCCAAAGGCTTTATCATGTTTGAAATGTATCATAAAATAGAAAACAATGAGAATTGACCTCTACCATTGAAAACTTTACAATGGCCAAACAAATTTTGGATGAAGCTGAATTTTGTGTTTTAACTTAATTCATATGATATGTGTGATCTTATGAGCGAGCTGAATGACAAATAAGCACCATTGTGGACTCTAGTAAAGATTTAGCTTTCAACGGTGGATATTATTACCACCACTGTTTCATGTGGTGTGGCCCACTTCAACCTCGTATCTATCTGCCCAAAAATGATATGTTTTATAGACTGTGTATTAGAGGCACAAATTGAGTTGTAACCTATAAATCATCACTGCATAATTTCCATGAGAGCCAACACGTTTTTCAAGAGACATTTAAGGATTATTTCACCTAATGAATGTTTTTTGTTTCAAAAGTTGTAGAAACATAATTATTACTCACTTACCTTCATTTGTAGGGTAAATGGAGAAACAAACACCCCCTAGATGATAATTTTACAAGAATATAGTAGTATTTTGAAAATCCCAAGGATACTTATCACACTGCTTAGAAAGGTCAGATAAGACACGGATTAGGTAATGCCCCTGCCGACACTAAAGAAGAAGTCTGCTACCTTTCGGTGCTCCTATGTGTGTTCTCCAATCTCACCGGCTACACATGTGGGGCATAGATTCATCAATCTATACCGTTCAAGTAGTGGGCTCATTTTGTGTGGAACAAATAATCTGATGCATAGAATCTCAGAGGTGGAACGCGGCATAACAATCATCTCATTTGATGATTCTTGGGATGTGTGGTGATCATGACGAGGCCCACCACATTCACGGTTCAGATTGCACGTCCACATCAAGTGTTGTCCCAAACATCTGGAACATATAATAACTACCAAGCACTTCAAATGCATATGATACAAGCAAAAACTAGCATTAGTGGCACATCACTGGGCAGGTAATTAACAGAGAATGAGTTGATCATTTTCTTGTGGTGGGCCAATGGACCAGAATCCTCTACAGCACCTCTTCTACTTAACGCTGAAGACACCTAAGCTCTATGGGGCCACCAATTGTATATGTAAAATCATTCTATCAGTGCCACCACGGTGGGATTTCACCACATCGGGTCCATGACCTCGAGTTGAAACTCCAATGAGTCTACCATTACGGCATGAGTAAGGAAATGTAGAGCTGGACACGAGTCAAGCTAGCTCGCTCAACTCAGTTTGAACCAATTCGGCTCGCTTGGTTCAAACGCTAGGTTCAAACCGAGTCGAGCCACTTTTTTTTCCAGCTTGAAGATTTTCGAGCCGACTTCGAATTGACCCCGGCTTGATTTGGCTTGACTCAAAGTTCAATTCATGTTGACTTAGTTTGAGTTTGACTCGATTTGACTAGTTAAAAGGAGAGGTTGTTTAGTCCCACATCGGAAGAAGAGAGTAAAGGAAAAAAAAGTAGAAAATTGTTTATAAAAGCAACAGTTAAGGGGTGTCAATGGGCTTCGGTTGTCTTTGGGCATGAATTTTAAGTTGTTTTAGGCTGAGCTTTTAAATTGGGCCTACTCAAAATTTATTTTTTTCCAAGCTCGAACTCGACTTGAAAGTTCAACTGAACCAAGCTGAGCCAGAGTTGTTTGCTGGTTGAGCGAGCTGAGGTAGGCCCAGCTCGATTCAATTCGGCTCGGTGTACAGCTCTAAGGACCTGTAGTTAGGTGCAGAACTGCCTGACCTAAAACTGAGAAGTACGCACACTGCATGAACTTATAGAGGCTTTAGGTGTAATTTTACTTTACTCCTATCTTTCCTAATCTTTTGCATGTACCATTCAAATAAGAGTTCCCACCTAATGGACGGAATGGATTTACATATACAACATGGTGGGCCCACAGAATTTGATTGTTCTAAGCAGCTGTAGATGGGCCACTATTGCAAAATGATTGTCATCCTTCCCATCAGCCTTCTAACCTAGAGACATCTAAAGTCCATCCAGTCCGTCAGGAGAGCCATCGTGGTCCATCCAATCCGTGTGGTCACCACACAACATGCCACATGGCACCAATCCAACATCATCAATGTGACATATGGATGCCCTACTAATCCGTGACACCATCTGCCTCTATAATTCTAGCCTGTGCCACTACATTAATGGCTTCAAAGTCAAGACAGTGGGGCGACGGATTAGAGTCCATTAAAGAGAAGGTCCCACAAGAAAACCAGTGTCCGATACTGATTAATGCACTTAAATGAGTAGGCAATGTCACGCACTCAAGAGCTGCTCACGGGCTACAAATTCTGTGTTCATTGAACATCAACTTTATGTACATAAAATCGAGACTTTGATCATTCGTTTGTCCTCATATGGAACTTAGCCCCGAATAATACAAAATCAGTAATGACATTTTACCGACTAATCTCAACCATCCAAAGTTAGTGAGAAAGCTGATCAGGGTCTTGTCCAATGTGATAGATAACATATTCTGCATATCTTGCTTAAGATACGTTCTCCATATTTCACGCAAGATATGCCATATCCTCATCTCCAAATATAGATTGCTCTTGGTTCACCCTTATCTCTTTGTAAATCATGGGTTATATGTAGAAACCGTGAGAAAGAAAGATACACAAAAGTGATTTCATTCAAGTTCCAATTTTACATGGTATCAGAGCAATGATCACCAATTTTATTGAAATCAAAAAGCGGAGTTGGAAGAGCAGGATCGTGTACCGTCAAATGTATAAATGCCTGAAATACAAGGAGTTCGTGTACAGTAGAATGTATAAATGCCTGGACTACGAGGAGATGTGATGCCATGAACTTTAATAGGATAGAGACCGCCATTACTCAGTCCATGAGGTAAGAGAGTCCCCGTGTGACGATCCTTGATCTGAAAACCCCGAGCAGAAAATTCAAAGATACGGTCATTCTCTGTAAATTGCTCATTGGATAATAAATTCTTCTGAAGCCACGGTCCGTAAAGGGGGAGAGATATTCATCTATTGAGAGCATAATTGGATATGTGCGGGCAGTGCTTGGCCGTGTAGCAAGAGTCACTGCACAATTGACAATCACCAAGTGGAGTAAAGGGGAAAGATGATGAGGAGCCCACATATGACGACCATTGAGAGGATCGAATTTCATGATTCTGCATTTGTTGCACCAGACTTCTAGCATTTAATACACAGTGATTTATGGGGACCGTCGTCAACTACTTCTTTATCTGGATTTCACTATTACATTATTTTTGTGGATGATCGAAGCAGATTCACATAGATTTAGCTTCTTGTTAAGAAATCTGATGTAATGAACATTTTTTTCACCTTTAAGACAATGGTTGAGAATCTCTTTTCTCATAAAATTAAAATTCTACAAACCGATGGGGGTGGTGAATTCACAAGTCACAAATTTAAGAATATTCTCTCAGAGGCAGGAATAATCCATCAGCCGTCATGCCCACATACCCCCGAACAAAATTGTGGCTGAAAGAAAGTACCGTCATATTGTCAAAATTAGGCTTTGCCTTCTTGCCTGAAGTGGGGTGCCAATGAGTTTTTGGGTTGAGGCTTTTCTTACTGCAATCTACACAATTAACTGCATCCCCTCTAAATGCCTTCGTCAAAAATCCCCATTTGAACTCCTATTTGAACGAATACCAGATTACTCCTTTCTACGAGTATTTGGGTGTGCATGCTACCCGTTTCTAGTGCCTTATAACTCTCAAAAGCTGATGATGAAGTCTCTTCAATGTGTACTTTTGGGATACAACATGGACCACAAGGGTTACCGTTGTCTCGATCCTAATACTGGTCGAGTGTACATCTCTCAGCATGTCTTATTTGATGAAAGCACTTACCCTCTACACGGTTGCACTTACCCATCACAACCAACCACCTCCACACCTTCTCCATCTATTATCGGCCCAATACCTGTGCATTTATCTCATTCATCGATTTCTCATTATCGACCATCTCTGTCGTGCTCACCTAATAACCCATCCACACAACTGTCCACTTCCCTGTCCAAAGTTTCCACTCAACACGTACAACCTACAACCTCCCATGAACCAGCTTGCACTCTCATTGTTGATACACCTCTCCCTCCACCCACCCCCATCAATGTCCATCCAACTCCATCATCATCCAATCCACCTGCCTCATCAAATAAAATACTCACTCGATCAAAAGTGGGCACATTCAAACCAAAATCCTTCCCTGACTTTATCACCAACATTGCCTCTAAACATCTGTTACCTACCACCCTATCTTCTCACCTCTCCCCATCTCTCCCTATTGAACCTACTTTCTTCTCCCAAGTCGTCAAAGACCCCAATTGGAGGGCTGCGATGACAGATGAATTTAACGCCCTACTAAAGAATGAAACTTAGTCTCTCGTACCACCTTACAAGCATCTCAATGTTGTGGGATGCAAGTGGGTCTTCAAAATTAAACGCCAGTGTAGATGGGACAATTGAACGCTACAAGGCATATCTAGTTGCCAAAGGATTCAATCAGAAGGCTGGGATAGATTACACAGAATCCTTTAGCCCTGTTGTCAAACCAGGCACAATCCGACGTGTTCTCTCTCTAGCAGTTTCTCGTAACTGTGCAAATTCAACAGTTGGATGTCCAGGAATGCATTTCTTCGTAGCCTTCTGCATAAAGAGGTCTACATGCACCAACCTCCGAGTTTCCGAGACTCTCTCTTTCCACAACATGTTTGTTGCTTACATAAGTCATTGTATGGACTCAAGCAAGCACCACGTGCATGGTTTACTCACCTCAGTACATTCTTTATCCAGTTGGGATTTAGGGGGAGTTTGGCGCAAATCCTTCTCTTTTCACGCGGCATTGTAAAGGCCATACCATTTTTATTTTAATATACGTGAATGACATCATACTTACCGGCAATAGCTTGGCACATCTCCAATAATTCATTACTCAGCTCAGCAAATCCTTTGATACTAAGGATCGTGGTTCATTGAGTTTCTTTTTGGGCCTTGAAGCTACTCGCAGCATACACGGCTTATACCTCTCACAAATGAAATATACTCTAGATATTCTCTCCTAAGCCAACATGATTGGATGTAAGCCATGTTAAACTCCAATAGCCTCCAAAACGAGACTCATTTCTCATGATGGTGACCTCTTAGATGATCCAACCCAGTATTGAAGTCTTGTTGGCAACTTGCAATACCTAACTCTCACTCGACCTGATATTGCCTTCATAGTCAATCAAGTGTGTCAGCAAATGCATGCTCCTCGGATGCCATACCTTCAAGCAATCAAACAAATTCTTCATTTTTTTAAGGGAAGACTTACCAAGGGTCTTCTCTTCTAGCCTTCCTCTACTTCAAATCTAGTTGCCTTTTATGATGCCAATTGGGCAAAAGATCTTGATGATCAACGTTCCACATCGGGCTCTTGTGTCTTCTTTGGCCCAAATCTCATTTATTGGTCTGCTAAGAAACAAGCTACTATTTCGCGCTCCAGTGCTGAAGTCGAATACCGTGCCTTAGTTAATACAGCCGCTAAACTCATTTGGTTGCAATTTCTATTTCGTGATTTAGGCATTCATTTCAATGAGCCTCCAATACTCTATTGAGACAATATTAGCGCTACATATATGGCAGCTAATTACCCTATTTTCCACGCCAGGACTAAACACATCGAGATTGATTATCACTTTGTAAAAGAATATGTTACTCGCAACCAACTACAAGTTCTCTATGTCTCCATTCGTGATCAACTGGCGAACATCTTCACGAAGGGGTTACCCACTATGCGTGTTTCATGACCTATGCAACAAGTTCAATCCAATCATAAACCATTCTTGCTTGAGGGGGAGTGATAGATAACATATCCTACATATCTTGCATAGGATACGTTCTCCATATCTCACGCAAGATATGCCATATCCTCATCTCCAAATAGAGGTTGCTCTTGGTTGTTATCCAAGTCATATACAACTGTTCATCATTATCTCCTTGTAAATCATGGGTCATATGTAGAAACCTAATGCGGGCGGGGCGCGTTGTGGGATTGAGCACCGTCTCTTCCACGGATCTACAGGTACTCCTCAACCTGTCTTCGTCGAATCTGAGACAGGATACTCGAATCCACAAGCCTATCTTCGAATCCACGAAGAAAAAACAAAGTATAAACTCAATTTCATTAAGAAAATTATCTAAAGCTCCCTATAAAATGTGTTTAAGCAATATATACGTAGGAAACTAAAACCCTAAAACCTGACTTACGCATTAAGAAAAGAGTCCTAGGTGAAATAGGAAAGAGATCACAAAAATCAAAAGAAAAAAATCGCGAAACCGTAAGAGGTTTTTGGCCGTCAACCGATCGATCGACCGACTGGTCAGTTGATTTCAAAATAGTCCAACGAGGGGGGCTTCTTTCCTGGGTGAAAGCCGACCGGTCGGACGACTAATCTTAGACATCAATTGGTATTTTTCCTTTTTCTTCTTCCGGCCCACCTCCATCAAGAATGTACGTGATCCACGCCCTCGATCAAGAGGTTCTTCCCCTACATCAACCTCCCCTTCTTAGAGAAAACTCGACCTCGAGTGATGTTGGAGAGGCATTTTCATGTTCTTCTTCCTCGACCTTGGCTTGTGCTTTATGTTCTCGACTAATCCCTGGTATAGTGCAGCAATTATCGTTGTCTTCTCCTCAGTATGGACAAGGAAAACTGCAAACGAATCTGCCATAATAATTGTGCTGCTGAAGATTGACTCCATCAGATAAGAACAAGCATCCTGCACATGGAACAAATCTGCAGAAAACCCGATGTCCACGATTGCCTTGATCTCTTGTATCGTTGGAACGACATTCGCAGGGAAGTCAATGGATTTCAGCTCAACGAGTTCCGCAACTCCTGGAATGTCCGCAGGAACTTTCGTCTCTTTTAGAAGAACCGGATCAACTTCTGGAACAATGAGGGAACTGAATTTCACCTTCCCCTTCCTATGGCCTCAACATCGATTGATTCAGCAACTTCTTCGTCGCGATACTAGGCAAACACAGACGGATACTCCTTCTCTGTTAAAGCTTCTATAAGGATTCCCGTATCTGGATGAATGATCTTTACCTTAAGCGAATCAAGAGGAACTTCCAACTACTTATGGTCGTTCATTTCCGGAGGCACAACATGTGTGCTTTTAACAGGGTTGTGGAATAATACATGATTTTCACAATAAGTGCATCCAAACCGTTCGAGCATCCTACACTTCATCTGCGGCCATGAGCGTATTAGTGGTTTCCTTCATATTTCCAACGCATCTAAATGGCTTCCATCCACCAATCATAAGCGCCTTCATCCAGGTAGAGTGTCACGACTGAGATTTTTCTTTTTTCAAGAATTTGCATGTAGTCGAAGTAATATTCGACCTCCGCGAGTCATTCATCAACGCACTCATGGCTATTGAAGATGGGAAGTTCTATCGTCCTCTTGTAGGATCCAATGACCCGATCTCTCAGATTTCTGCATAGAACAATCATGCTCCCTTGATATTTGTTTTGAAGTTGAACCTAGCCTACAACTCTTGCATAGCTTGATAGTTCTTTTGCTATAATATCTCAAGCGTCACCCCGAAAACTGCAACTTTGAGAAGATGGATCCCTATATCACCATTCACAGGATTTGTGTCGTAATCCACGCTGAAAGCTATCTTCCTAAGGAAGAACCTCGCTCTGATACCAATTAATGCAAGCGAGGCGCGTTATGAGATTGAGCACCGTCTCTCCCACGGATAACTGATTCGAATGCATGGATCTATAGAGACTCATCAACCTGTCTTCGTCAAATCCACAAGTCTATCTTCAAATCCACAAAGAAAAAACAGAGTATAAACTCAATTTCATTAAAAAAATTATCAAAAGCTCCCTACAAAATGTGTTTAAGCAACATATAAATAAGAAACTAAAACCCTAAAACTTAACTTACGCATTAAGAAAAGAGTACTTAGGTAAAATAGGAAAGAAATCATAAAAATTGGGAACAAATTGCGAAATCGCAAGAGGTTTTTAGACATCAGCTAACCCATCGGTCAGGGGCTTCAACCGGTCGGAGTTGAGGGCCAACCGGTCAGTTGGCTTCAAAACAGTCCAGCGAGGGGGGCTTCTTTCCTAGGTGAAAGCCGATATCGGTCTTGAACGTCAACTGACATTTTCTCTTCTTCTTCTTTCGGCCTACCTTCATAAGAAATGTGTGTGATCCACACCCTCGATTAAGGATTCTTCCCCTGCATCGAAACCGTGAGAGGGAATAATACAGGGAAGTGATTTCAGTCAAGTTCCAGTTCAAAAATTATTTGAAATTCTATACCATGTGCATCTCTTTGACGGTAACCCCTGTGGTATGGAGCTGTCCCAACACTGTATGAGTGCCATCCACTTCGCCCATCAGGTGTATCTCTTCATTTCTACCATATTTCTCAAAAAACCAGAGCTATCATTAGTTATAGGGCCACAATACAAGGAACGATGTAAAATTATGCCTGAAATCTCTAGATCACTCTGTGTGCGCCCTGTTTGAGTTTCAGGTCATGTGAGTGTTTCTTCACCGCTGGTAATGTATAAAGGGCTGGATTACACATAAACTCTACGGTGGGCCCCACGTAGCATATGGAACTTTTACTGTGTTAGGGCTTGAATCTCCTACCAAATCATGTAAATTTTTCTTGTCCGCGTTGGGAAAAAATAGTAATTTCCTTCATCTTTACAAAGATTAGCTAGTACCCTAGATCCAGCTAGGTGGGTGCGACTCTAACTGTGGGGCTCACCTTGATGTATGAGTTTTATATCCATGCCGTTCATTCGTTTTGTTAGCTTATTTTGAGAGAATGGCTTGTTTCGTAAAGTAGATACAAATCTCAGTAGACCACACAGTAGAGATTGAATTTCCACCATTAAAAGCTTCATTGGGCCTACAAAAGTTTTGGATCAAGCTGCTATCACCCAAACAAGTTTTTACTGGTAGGCGATCAATGACCACTATTTCCTATGGTTTGGTCCACCAAATATTTGTATTCCCTTCATTTTTTGGATTATGCCCCAAAATAAGCTGGGAAAATGGATGGACGGCCTGGATATTGAATGCATATATCGAGTAGAGGTGGGCAATGATCAGGGCCGAGCCGAGTTAGCCCTAGTTTGGTTTGGTTTGTTTTCGTACCACCACAGTTTGTGGATCGGTTTGGTTTGGGTTTCGGGCCGACTCAAGTTTGGTTTGCTCCAGAAAAATCTGGATCCAGCCGGGATCGGCTTGGTTGAAAATTTCGACTTGGTTGAAAATTTCGGATCGGGCCAGGCCGAGTTCAAACGGACAGTGGCTCTTTTTTTCCTTATTCATTTAAATAAAAATATAATTTAAAAAGTTAGAAAAAAAAGTACAAACATATCTTAATATATGATGTTTAACATCCTCCAAAAGAGTACAACTTCAAAATAGACATATAAGAGTATTTTCCAAACAAAAGTACGCAAGCATAATTTTACAAGTGCAGGGAAATAATGTGCATTCATGTAAATGTATTGTGTATTATCCATGTCATCATGTATATGTATTATGTATTATCCATGTCATCATGTATATGTATTATCCATGTTATCCATTTGCTTTACCTATCATTTTAGGACATGATCCCAAAATGGAATCAGATCCAAAGCTCAAGTGGATCCCACCACAGGAAACAATGTGCTTATAATTTACGAGCCAAATCAAACAAATCGACCTTCGAGCCGAATCGAGCCGGAACTGCCCTAGTTTGAGTGTGGTTGTTTTTTCAAACAAGCTTGACTTGGAGGCTTGATTTGGTTTGAACTTCCTTTTCGAACCAATCCAAGCCAGGCTTTTTCGAACCAATCCGAGCTCGTTTGTGCCCGCCTCTAATATCGAGGGACACCCGGCTGGATTAATTCGCATCCACATCTCTGCACAGTCAGAGGCAGAAAGCGTCGTTGCCACGTGGTCGGAAGATTTGTGTTTCCCACAGAGATGCCCGTGACAAATCCACTCCGTCCATCCATTCCACAAGACCACAATAAGCTTGGATTCCAAAAATCAGTTAGATTCCAAACTCAGGTAGACCACACCACATGAAAAAGTTAGAAAGGAAACATCGACCGTTAAAACCTCACTACAGCTTACTATGATGGTTATATGCCATCCAAACCGTTTCATAGGGTTATACCACTTAGATAAATTGTATACATAGATATCGTACTGATACAAGACTTCTGTGGCCTCCACAGAGTTTCCAACGGTAGGCATTCAAAACCCACTGTTTCGTGTGGTGTGTCACACATAAGTTTTGGATCTTCCTGAGTTTTAGAGTCTTATCTTATTATAGTCTTTCAAAACGGATGGACGGAGTGGATTTATCACAGGAATCTCTGTGGACCCCACATAGCTTCGGACCATCAGGAACTTCATGTGGCCGTGGCACAGGCAAGTCGCGTTCCCATTTCATGCGGTCAATGGTTAGATTTAGTAATCAATGATAACTTAAAAGGTCAACTTTTTTGCCCGGATTGTTTTATGATTATATACGGAAAATGGGTTATTTAGGGTATGGCAGAGACCGAGAGTGGAACAGGATAGGATCTCTGCCGAAAGGCTACCAAAGGGTGGCTTCCGTGGCTGACTTGGTAAGCCGCAAGTATTTAGGGTCCGTTTGGATACCCCAAATAAGTTGCTTTTTCTTGCTGGTGGCAGAAGTTAATGACTTATTGGTGATAAGTTTGGTAAATAAATAATTATCATTACTTATTTGTTGAAAATCAATAAAATATTTTAGTATTTTTTTTCTCACTATTTTACTTTTTCTCCACCAATTAAAACAGTATTAATTTTCGTGACAACGGCCCAACCCATTATATAATGGCAAACACATACCTAAATCAAAACCATCCAAGTGGTGGGACCCAATTTAAATAAGGAGTATAACCAAAATTATATTAAGAGGATATCCCTAACCTCCAATTAATGGATATGGATTTGTAGAATGCAGATTGTTGGATAGGCATCATCTTGACTATCCCTTTGATGGCCTCAGTTAGGCCAATAGAATAGCTTGCTTATTATAACTTTTAGTTAAATACCCCATCAAAGAAGGGGCCCACAATTTGGATGTTCTGGCGTGCCACTTGTTTTGTCCTTAGGTGCATGCGTGTCTCCAAAATAATGATTGAGCCACTGAGTTACCTTCTTTTTATAAGGAAGTGATTTGATACTCCAACTATGAATGATGATTGATAAGCAGGCATTCGAAGATTGTATTAGCCACATACACTAGCTCAGCTCCAACTAACTAAAATTTGAAACTTATTGTTATCGAATTACAGTTCCAATATCAAAATAAATGATGCAAAGTGCTTATTCGAAGAAATGCCGAGAAAATAGATGTTAGTCCATAGCTATAAATTATGATACAAGGCTGATAAGCATTTTGTTTACCAACATACTTATTTGCTTAGTAAGCGGAAAACAAGATAAGTTACCAAGGAGCATAAGTACCTTATCTAAGTAATTAACAATCCAAACCAGCCTTAGGAGGCGTTTGGATCTTAAGTTACTTAAGTTGTTTATGCCTCAGGTAGCTTATTTTTGTTTCTACTTATTAATATAAAGTGATAAAGTACTTTTAAGTAAAAAAGTTACTTATAATTAATCTTAAACCAAACTTATTTCAAATAAGTTACTTCTCTACTGTTGTAAGTAGAGAAAGTAAATTATTTGGTGGTACCCAAACGGACCCTTAATGGCAAGTTATTTCATATTCTGGCAACGGTTAACAATCAGCTACTAAAATTTTGTATATGTAGCATAAATTAACTCAGATTGGACCGTCCAAACTGTGGGGCCCGTAGTAATTGAGTTAGTATCTAAAACTGAGATTAATTGAGTGATCCTAAACTCAGATCAATGAGCTAGCACACAGTTTGTTGAATTAGGACCATTGACTGCTTCTCATTTTGGACATCCAATGACTGCTTCTCATTTTGAACATCCATTGGACGTCCATCAATCAGTCATTTAGGAACTTTTTCTTTTCTTTTAAGCGCAATTTTCGGTTTACAGCTATCTATCCCGAAACCCATTATACCAGGGAAGTTTTTAATTTCCTGTGTATCAGCTATCACTCTCAACCAGAGTATAAAGTTTCTCTTTTGTCTAATGCTGGTGGTTGATGGTTCATATGAATACACTCAGAAACTGTGCACGTGGCATTCATCTGAACCAGTTAAACTGTCCAAATCTTAAATTATGAGCTATTGGATGATCCTGAATTCATTATTAGCGGACATCATTTTCTAACCGTACATCATATGTTTGCCCATCAGGCACTTGGGACACCGTTCAGTGTGAAGCCAACGATTTGGGACTTTGTATCTTCCACGTATGGATCGTTTTCCGTGTCCTCCGTGTGGACAGATTTTTGAAAGCATGCATATGAACCATTGCTCTCAGCCAGAGTATCAAAGTTTCACCATCAGCATCCTGAAACGTGCTTTTCCAACGCTGTACTTGTTTGGCACATCTCCTTCTGATGGAAGGAACCCGCATGCTGTGAGCATGATTTGGGCCGATTATCTAATGGAAGCCCACTTTGGAAGGATAAAAGCCCAAAAAGTACTCTTGCTGCATTACAGTGATTCAGTGAGTTAACTCATTTCCTGATTAGAAGACTAGAGTGTGGATCAAATGTCGATTTTCCTATTTGAACGGTCTGGATCACGCACACATGGCTGTTAGGTAGGATCATCTGGAATGGTATTTCATCAACGAGGCACCTTCCTGGCACCTACTAGATGAGCGGTCTGGATCATGCACACATAGTTATGCGCATCACTGACTATAATAAATTGAATCCCATATCTCCCGAATGCCACCTGTAGACACGCATATGCAAACACATAACTAATACGGCAATCTGTGTAATATCTGATCCATTGATTAGGTGGAGCCCACTTCGATGTATACTCTTCCAAAAAATCAGAGCAATCTGTTAGAAAATACACCTACTTAAATAAATGTTTGAATATCTAGATAGGAATGGCCAACATTAAGATTCACTTTTAATGTGGCTGAAATAAGAATTCATCCATATCATTTTTTTGTATATAGATAATTAAGACATATTACTGTATGATAAACAGACAGGATTTGTCACATGTGTGAATATTCTTCACGTGTGGTGCTGAGGTTTGGGCTTTCGGAGATGCGAGTTTGCTTGTGGTAGTAGCTATTCGAGTTTGCTGGCAATCCGCGTCCTCCGCCATGCAGCGTCGCTTTATTATCATTCCGCGTTGATATGATAGGTTATTGCAGGCCTTACATCCGAGCAGAATGTGCAGCGCAAGCGATTCGCGCGAGGAGCCATTAAAGGATAAATCTCGTGACAGCTGCTAATGTGGCCCACTCGAGAAAGATCGGAACCGATAGTTAGATTGACCAGACCATTCCCTAAAGAAAAAATTAGGTCGAAAAATCATTAGGCACTCTTACTTGGAAAATTAACGGTTGGAATGAAATGAGTGGACTAGGTGAGGATTTAGGTGAGGCCATGCTCACATAATAGAGACCCCCAACTGCTAATGGACTGGATCTGACACACGTATGAAAAATTGTCACTTGTGGGGGCAGTGCATCCCTTCAATCTCTCCTCCCGCAAATCCCTTGCATTTCTGAGAAGCGCTGTAAAGAGGTCGGTTGCAACTTGCAAGTGGGAGTGGATTAGCTGTTACCCGGCTAACACTTAAGTGGGTGTTACGCTAACCATGTGGGGCCCACCTTGATGTATTTTTTGTATATCTAATCCGTCCATCTGGTTTTAAATTTCATTTTAAGACAAGATACCAAACGTTAAGAAGATCCAATTATCAGGTGGACTATACCGCTAGAAACAGTGATGGAAAATCATTAAAAACTTTTTGTGGGCTATAAAGTTGTTGGATCAAGCGGATATTTATAAGTTCCCTTAATACAGATCTTCTTGACATTACCAACAGGTTGGATGAGAAATAAATCTTATGAAAATATTACGATGGGCCCTTTGTAATTTTTAACGGTAACGCACTCAATCACCACTGTTTGATGTGGTGTGATACATCTGAGATTTGGTTCTTCTTAATGTTTTATATCACATCCTAAAATAGTCTATATAAATGGATGGACGGTGTGGATATACAAAACATCATCAAGGCGGGCCCCACGGTAAGGGTAACACCCACTAAAGCTGTTACCCGAGTAGCACCTAATCTGCTCAGGTTGCAAGTACGGACAACGTGGTTGCAGCTTTCACCACCCTCACATTTTATTTCAAGGTGTGGCCCACTTTCTACCACCCTCGAATTTTAATTTCATTTATTGCGAGGGGCATTTTCAACCGGCCAAAATGAAAATGAAATATCTGTCGTGCTGTCTGTGGATTAATCACACAAGTTCGAGCATAGCACCTAACGCCGGGGCCCTCTTTTCCACTGTTGAATGGCACACATGTTTGAGATTTTACCCACTCATCAGGAATTTGTACACTGTGATCGTGCCTTAGATAATAAAATATATATTTGTGGGCTGATCAACCATAAATAGTCTAACAGTCGAAATTCAAGGTGTTGGAGTTGTGCCAATGTTATGCTCTTTATACCTAGGTTTATTACCCAACACATTTATTAATTTGTATGACAAATTAACGTTGAATGTGGAAATTATCTTACATGAGGGAGTTAAAGAGAGATGAATTTATTTAGATGTCATTGGATCCTTGAAATTAGACACAATAAGCACTAGCCAAAGATGGGTCCCTCCAGTGGTAGACTCACAAGAGTTTCAACACTAGGTCATGCATTTAACTATCTATTGTGATGAAATCCCAATGTGGTGTGAGTGTGTGGGTGTGCATGGGTGTAGGTGCATATATATATATATATATATATATATATATATATATATATATATATATATATATATATATATATATATATAAATAATAATAATAAATAAATAAATAAGCATTGGCCAAAGATAAATGGTGAGTCATGAATCTCAATGCACTTATTTAACTATGACCACTTAATGTAACCCATGATATTCTTACTTTGGTCATCTTGTGTTGAAGGACTAAAGACGGTCAAGATTAAAAGTCTCCATTGTCGAGCATGGTGATGAGTCAGTGTTCATTGACGCTATCCAACATATGATTGTAAGTGTGGATTCATTGGACACTTGCATTTGTATGAATATAGACTTAGGACATTGAAAAGTAAAGTTTTAGCTAGCGGCTCATATTCAAACTCAAGAGTTAAAGGCACACAATGATCATCGGTGAAGCATGATTTTAAGGTCACAGCATCTGCAAGGATATAATGAAATCATGGACGGTTCAGATCATCATCTAAGAAGCAAACTATGTCCAACCCTATCCTTAATTTACAGTAAATCATGGACCGGAGTTGTTGGCAACACCGATTGTAGGCAATTCAAGCACTTAGGGGCACAATTTTTTCAGGCCAGAGTCATTATTATTTTGAAACATATATACAAAACAATAGTCCAATAAAAACTCTAATGGGTCACACATATGGAGCAATGTGAAAAATACATGCTAGGGTGGCCCTGTACACAAATAATCGGGATTTCTAATGTTGAAATTTATAGATATTATTATTCTTTTCTCGTGTCTTAGAACTCTTAGGACATAATTCAATGAGTAAATTTTTATTCTAGATATGATGGGCACATAAGGCTGCAGAGGATTATAGTATTTTCCTTCTTCTTCTTCTTCTTCTTCTTCTTCTTCTTCCTTTTTTTTTTTTTTTTTTTTTTATCTAGATCAGTTCCTCCAGTTTTACACGTTTGTAAGCTTATTCTACAACAAGAGATGTCGACCCACTGTGATGTGTGCGTGACATCCAATCTGCCGATCAAATGCACCACTACATCTTCTCCTTGTATACCAAAACTCAATCCCATCTAAAATTCAAGTAGGCCAAGGTTTTAAAGATGTCTCCATCCCAAATGTCCCCTTTGGTGTGAGCAACCTCTTATTTTTTTAGATCGGGCTGATTTTTAACATACAGGGTGAAGGTAAAAGGCCACGCTCTATGAACGGATTAGATTTGAAACATACATCAAGCTAGGCCACATATATCATGCCGTAGAAAAAGTTTACTGTACGTATGCGAAGGATGCAAGGGCCTTTCTCGTCCAGCAACGGATCAGATCTGAGTTCCATTTCTAGGCGTAGCCAACTGTCGCGTGAACCGTTGCAGGCTATTACGAGTTTTAACGTGCGTAGGAAATACAAACATGAGTTTCAGTCGGACCATGATGTGGACCACAACGTTTTTATAGATTGTCCATTTCTGGGCATATATGCCTGGCCCCATCGTAGTTGAATATGATATCATTTTGTAGCCAAATCATCTCGATGGTGGGTCCCACCTGATACACGTATACTATATATGTGTATCTTTTTTTTTTCTTTTTTCTTTTTTAATTATTATTGGGCATCGCCATGGATGGACCATGACTCAATCATAGCCTTTTAATTTGTGCTTTGAATATAGACGGTCAAGGAGGGAAAATACAGCTACGGTGCGCATTCAATTGCCATGGGGACCAAGAACGGTTGACAGGTTCTATTAGATCTGGGCCATTCGTCAGGTAAGAAAACACCGTGAAAATGCGATGGTCTAAAACGAATGTTGGTTTACTGATCAGGCACGTCAAGACACTACGAATAAATGGGCGGTTAGCAAAAGGTACAGCGGTCCAGATTCAATGTACACGTGTCTTGATGAGCGTACTCGCTCGAATTTTGGAATATATGGCTTGTTCGCATGGCACTACCTAATGGATGGCCCAGATTTATTGTATGTGTTTCCATCTGACGCCAAAGCCACTCATCGGAGCTGTCATGTGGGCCCCACGTTCTTTTAAAACACCCTTTTCCCTTTCTTCTTTGCATGTTTCCACGTGAAGTGGGCAGTTAATGCGGTGAACGCCGGCCTAAGTGTATTCCTACTCGACCCAATAGAGTGCTGGATATTTAAAACACACATATGTCAATCCGAACCGTACAATTTGTGGGGACCACTTTGGATAGAATAGGAGAAAAAATTTCACTGATCAGATGATCTCAAACATATAGTTTTTCTTGTTAAAATTTGGAGAACCAACCATCCATTCCATAGAAACGAGCTGGACGATTCAGATCAATTGGTCAGTATCATTTTCGGACTATGCTTCATTCTCACGGATCCAATTATAAAAAATGATTCACATCTAAGCCACACGTACGGTGGACGAGTCAACACCGTTTAAGAAAGGGCATTGAACTATCACTGTATTCCTCTCTCGTAAAATTAGTCTGTCAGGCTACGGCGTTTGTCGCTTCTTCGTTACGACTCATTTTCTTGCGAGTAGCAAAGCTGTACAAGATCTGTACTCACCGTCCGATGGCCTCTAACTTAGTGGGCCATATGTCGAAATCATATTAAAAGGCTTCTGGGGAAAGAAAGTCAGTTAAAAAGACGAACCGTCAGTCCTTTTACCATCCATTTTTTTCCTAATTCTTCAATCGAAAGGTCAGCATTGTCTGATCAGTATAAAATTTAGGATTTGAACCATCCAAGGCATGGCCCACCTGATGATCGGTTTGGATCTTTGAAATGCCGGTCTCTATTACGAAAATAAAACCACTTAACTTGAGCGAAACACCATCCTGTTTCAATCCTCGGGCCAATGCATTGTACACTAGCGTCCTGGTTTTAAGTTCGGAAAAGCGTGGCCCAATTTGGCGGCAATCCAAACCGTTGATATCATCATCCCCACCGTCAATGGTCCACGTACCAAAAATCTCAAAGATGAAAAAACTGTAAAGCTTTGAATAGGCAGCCAACAGAGGAACAGTTAACAAGGAAATATAGTCATTCGACCAACAAAAGGACCACAAGTTTTATAGGTAGGACCGTCCAATCCAGGGCATTGTTGATGAGTGGTCCATCCACGGTGAGCCCCATCACATCAACGCTTTAGATCGCTAAATCATAGCTCCATTTATACAAAATGAAAGCCCGAGCATTTGGTACAAACACTCGGCCCGAGCATTGTAGATGTCGCTCTCCCGGTAAAAATACGATAACGTCACTTAAAAACGACCGCGCCTAACTCCATATGAACGGTCTGGCTTTTCTTTCAAAAATGGCGACCCACTTGTTAGGGACATATATGGTATTTTAAGTAAAGGACATATCTTTCTTTGATTTCTTAAAAGATCCATCCTCCATTGACAGACATCCTATGAGCGACAAATTCATCCAATTGAGGATTAGTTTGATGGGCCAATCCATATTTGTCCACGTGGCTTCAATGAGATGATCTGAACCGTCCATATGATGAAGAATGAAGGTACCATCAAACCATCTAAATATCATAACATTTGAAGAATCCAATCTCCGTTGGCCTGAAATAAATATCAGAAACAGAACATTCCAACTATCTGTTTCCACCCGAAAAAATCGTGTGGCCACAAATCTTCCATCCGTTCTAAATTTTAAATGGTATTCAATCCATAGTAGGACCCACAAGATAGACGTACCGGATCACTATAGCTGCATTCATGTTGGTCCGTAATGATGTAAACGGTACGGACCACGCAACGTCCTCTTTTCACCGAGAGAACTGATCACAACATGCAGGCAAGATACCAAAACTTGCGGTACCGGACAATATTTCCCGCCAAAATACCTTTCTTTATGGGAAATCAGTACCATTAAAACGATAGGATCCACCATAAAAATAACCTGTCAGAAAAATCAGACTGATCTGTTGATCATATAGGTCGCATCGTTTGAATTAATTGACACTGACGGTTTTGCTCAACATACATGTGTAGCCCACCTAGTGAGTTTATCAGTCGATCATTCTAGAATCGATGATCTTCATGATGGAGATATCGTTTTCATGGTACTGATCTTATAAAAAAAAGTACCTTGTTAGTGAAGTAGATGTTACTGCATCACAAATTGTGGTACCGTTGCCTGCAGGGATCAGTAACAGCGGCAAGCACACCGCCAACAGCAGTCAAGTTCTCGGATTCTCCACGCGCGACGCACACTCCGCGTGTCTCCCGTCTGTCAAACCAACCAGACGCGAGTTTCCTCTCACCACTGTCGGCGGTAACCCAAAGCTCTGTGGGGACCACAGAGATGTAGGTGTTAAATCCATTCCATCTATCAGTTTCTGCACATTATTTTAGGTTGATATACCAAAAATGAGGCAGATCCAATCCTCAACCAGGACACACCGTAAGAAACCTTGGAAATGGACCCGCCTACCATTGAAACCTTTATAGGGCTCACCATAACGCTTACATGCCATCCAATCCGTTCATATGGTGAATGCAAAACACAAATATCAACCTGATCCAAAAATTCTGTGGGCTCATGAAGGTATCAATTGCGGGCGTTCATTTCCCACTGTTTCTTGTGGTATGGCCCACTGAATTCTTGGATCTACCTCATATTCGATTTTTCATTTAACCAGATAACAAAGAAACTGATGGACGGAGTCGATTTCACAAAGACATCGTGGTGGGCCCTACAGAGCTTTGGTTCGTAGCGTGAATCACGAGTTTCTCCACCAATTGCACCTGCACGTACCAACCTAGCATACATGTCAAAGACCCAATCTACCAGCAGCGCATCAGATGAGAAAGGAAGCAAACCAGCCCCACGTGGTGCTCAGCTCTGGCACGCGTGAGCTGCGATCGTCAGAAAAGTACACTCGCGCGAATGCACTCCATGTATCTCGCTGCAACATGACGCCAGTCGTTTGAGAGGCTGTTATTCAACAGACGGTAAGATGAGCAGGAGTTCTTCCAAATGTGAAGATTGCCGACGACAGCTTCTAGATTTTCAATTAGCATCTGATAATCACCGATTAATCACTAATCATAATTAATTAGTAGCTGATTTAAAATTAAAAAAAGAAAAAAGAAAGCTCTGAAACCAAAGCTTATCAGTGTCGGGCGGGTCCTCTTATTTTATGTTTCCTAAGATGTAATAGAAAGATGTTTTTCCTTTTCACTTCTCCTTTTTTTTTTTTTTTTTTTACTTTGATTGTACTGTTTTTACTGTTATTAGATAGATAAATGCTGGAAGTAGCTTGTCAGATCTTTCGGTGTGGAAAGGAAACGAGCTGAACCGGGTCTGGAGTTGGATCCGGTTCGACAGAGTATCTTCCTTCATTCCGTTTTTTTAGCAGGTTGGTTTTGGAGAATCAATGGTTTTGGTGGTGTGTTTTTGGTTTTTGATTGATTCTTGAAATGTGGATTCTTCTTTTTTTTTTTTTCAAGGATGTTGGTGGGAGTACTGATTTTATTTTTTATTTTTTTTTCTGTGGGTGTTTTATGGTGGAAAAGCTTTGAAAGAAATGTATAGAGAAAATGGCTTTTATCTGTTGGATGTTTTAGTTCTAAGGGAGTGGGGTTGAATGATTTCATGTCATTTGATTGAAAAAGGCATAAGTGAGTTATGAGAATTATGGGATTTGAGGGTGTTATTGTGTATATGAAAGGGAGATATTTGGTGGGTAGGACATCAAATTACAAAAGATTTGGTAGCATGTAGTTGAATTTCAGCTTCATCGATGATTTCGTGAAGTGGGGGAAGAAAGGGGACTTACGGATTGAAAACTAAAATGATTTGTTGTTGTTTGTTCTGCTAATGCTTGAACTGCATCTCTGGAAAATGGATGCCGCGTTTCTTGTAATTGCTGAAGTTTCTCCGAGAAGAAAACCAGGAGCTTGGATGAATTAGCCTAAATCCAGTGGTTTTAGAGAATAGAAAAGATGATTTCAACACCTCGATAGAACGTTAATAGAAAATATTAGTAGGAGAAGAGATTTATTGCATGGCTATTTGATGTTTTGAATTTTGTCAGTCCATCCATGATGTGATGAAATAACTGGTTACAAGAACCTGGTTTGAAAAAATAAAATCTGGGTTTTGTCTAATAATTAAAATTCAGAAGTAGAAAGCCCCGGCATGTCACCCATCAAGTCCTTTTTTTTAAAAATAAAAGTTCATGATCAATGGAGTATCTCTAGAGTGTATTTTTCTTTTCTTCCAATCACTCAATGGTAATTATTCGATTCCTCTGTTTATGTGAATACATTGCCACTGCTACATATCTCAACGAATTTGGATATAAAACTGAAAAGGTATACATAGTATTCTACCAGTTTTGATGCTCAATCTTATATTGCAGAATGGTAAATGCAAGAGTTTGCGGGTGGTTAATTTTTCTAGCCGGCATACTGGGCTCTCTGAGAGCAGATGCATTCTTTGTGGGGATTACATATGTTCAAAATGCCGTCGCAAAAGGAGCAGGTGTGATTTTTCATCTCTCTCATGACTCTTATCCGTTCAGATTTTGTTGGCTCTCAAAGCATGAAAACCGATCTCTGATTTTTTTTTTTTTTTTTTTTTTTTATATTCTTTAATCAGTTTTATAGTTTGATTACCTCATGTTTGAACTTGGAAATATCATGCAGTTTGCTTGGATGGAAGCCCGCCGGCTTATCATCTTGATAGGGGTTCGGGGTCAGGAATCAACAACTGGCTAGTTCACATTGAGGTACATCCTTTTGTTTCAAAATATCTTATGTGGGAGATGGGACTACAATTCTTATGCTCATAAATCCTATTGAGACAATGGAGAGAGACTTTTAGCATGGATGAGAAAACAAAAAGAATATCAATCTTGTTGGATCAATGGCCATGAGGTCCTCTTGATCATGACCATTCGTGGTGGTGAATCAGGTAATCCCCACAATGGTTTGCTAATCGAGATGTTTAAAAGTTTTTGTAATACTATTAATATCACAAAAAAAATATTTTTTTCTAAAGCCAGTTTTCAACCGTTCAAATCAAAGGTCAATGTTAATTAGCATTTCGAAGAGCATGATGGAGACATTTCTTTTTAGGGTATTGAAAATCCGACCGTTAAGATGGTGGATTGGAGTCTATAAAAGGGGGATAGCAACCCCATTGCAATACATTGAAGAAAATATAAGAAAAGTCTAAGAAAACCCCTACAGTCTAGAAGAGCATACTACCAAAGCAATTCCCAATCTCATGACACTTCTCTTCTCATTTTTGGACACCGATTGATGGTCCAGATAGTAGAACATTGAAATCCAAGTTGCCTTTAGGTTACTCGGCTCTGTTCTACTACTTCTGTTTACTTTCAAGTGTAATTAACACCTTACTCATTGACCTGTTTCAGCACCAATCGCCCTATCAAACCCATATCAGCATTTCTGTCCACTTGTAGAGCTTGCATTTCATACCTCAGGGCCTGTTTGGATGCACCCTTGGAAGGAGCTTCCTAAATGCCATTTTGATCCTCATGTCAATTGATATTGTGCGTTTGGATGTACTATGCAAACCCCACCTCATCTCCTGATCAACAAAATAGGCGCTAAAGCATCGACCCAACAAAAACTAATTTTACTGGGTCAACTAAAAAAGCAGGCTGGAATCCCCCTTTTTCAGATAACTCCTTTTCAGGAAGTGCATCCAAATGGGCCCTTATAGACTCTGACCTATGGTAAATGGGATTGTAATCACGGATTGGAAAATCCTTGAAAGTAAGAGATGAAAACATGGGAATCTTTTGACCCATCTAAACACCTAAGTTGTCGAAGGCTAATTAGAATTAAGACGACTTTGTAATTGTTACCTTGGTTGTTTTGGGCATTACTGTATGGTACATAATCTTCGGTTCTTCTTGAACCATTGGGTCATCCAAGTCAATTGAATGCCTCGGAAAGTTTCTATTCACTACACTGCCATATTCACCAAAACAACATGTTTCTAGTTGTTTTTGTTTGTCCTGAAAATTGGTTTGAATTTCTTGTGTATTTCATCTATGGAAGTCTATTTAATTCACTTATTCAGTAGGTGCAGATGTTGCATAATTAAAATCATGTTCCTTTTTCTCTTCTTAGGGAGGAGGATGGTGCAACAATGTTACAACTTGTCTTGCACGAAAAGACAACCGTTTGGGTTCCTCCAAGAAGATGGTAACGCAACTAGCATTTTCTGGGATTCTAGGCAACAAGCCGCAATTTAATCCAGGTAAGACTGCTATCTGTCAAACAGCCACTTTCTCTAAAAGCTCGAGCTGTTAGAGGATGGCGTATCAATGTATATCAAGGGACTTCAACACTCCCCCACACGTGCAGGGTGGAACTCCACACGGGAACATATTGGGCAAGGGTGGAGGGATAATCACAACTCACACCATAAACAGCCCCCCGTGGGAGAATATATTACCGGTGGCATATTTGCTACTTCCGGGATTTGAAAACAGGACCTTCCGCTCTAATACCATGTCAAATCACCACTTTATCTAAAAGTTCGAGCTTTTAGAGGATGGCGTATCAATGTATATCAAGGGACTTCAACACTATCATCGTTTATTTTGGTAGGTTATGTATTTGATGGCAATTATTTTCACCATGTTTTCAAACAGTTGTCCTCCCTCCACTTCATACCTGGCCTAAGCCAATGAATGTCTAAAGAGGTGCCATACAATGCTCAGCCTGAGAGTTTCTAGGATACTTTGATTTCATTTTATACAAGTGAGGCAATGATCCAGCGATCCAAACCATTGATATGATTGGCTACACTTTGGACGGCCCATGCACCCAAATCTCCCAAATGGAAATTTCTAACCTTTGAAGTGGTGACCAGAAATTATATAGTTGGGATGAACATACAACAATTGTCCACATTCAACCAAAAGAAGGTCAAAGATTCCGTGGCAGGATCTTCTAATCTGGGAGATTTTTGGTGCATAGGCCATCCACAGTTGAAACCTTGGATCACTGAAACATGGGTCCTACATGTACACACTGAAAACCTGCACATACCATATAAACTCCCATGCAAAGCACTGTATGATACTTCATGCATACTGAAAATAGTTGTCAGAAAAAAAAAAAAAAAATTTAGACATGCCAAATACACTTTTAATTTAGTCCTGTGCTAAAAAATTGTCTTTCTTTTTTTATGCAACAGAATCTGTTTTTTTTTTTTTATATCCATCCACTCTTGGACTAGAATTTTTAATACAGTAATAGTTTTACTCACATTTTCTTAGAATCAACAACTAACATTTTCCTTGAAAAACCATCATATCTGTACTGCAATACCCAGATTTCTACAACTGGAACAGGGTCAAGGTCCGCTACTGTGATGGATCATCATTTACTGGAGATGTGGAGGCAGTAGATCCCGTGAGTTCTTAATGTTTGTATACTTCTTTCCAATTCAAAATAAGTTAAAAATGTTAATTACATGCATTGATTTTATCTTTGAAACTAAAGGACTATTATAAATTCCACTGTGCTTTCTATGTTTGTGCATCTAATCAGGCTACTGGTCTTTACTTTCGAGGAGCAAGAGTTTGGCTTGCAGTCATTGAAGATCTATTAGCAAAAGGGATGACAAGTGCAGAAAATGTATGGCCCTTTAAAGACACCTTATTCCTTATTCATTGGGAAACCTTGACCTTATTATAACTTGAAAAAATGGTTACAGGCTCTTCTGTCGGGCTGTTCAGCTGGCGGTTTGACATCCATTCTTCATTGTGACAGCTTTCGTGCTCTCGTACCAATGGGCACCAAAGTAAAATGCCTCTCAGATGCCGGTTATTTCATCAACACGTAAGATTGTAGTCGGTACTTTGTTCTTGGAACTTGTTAGGGTTTGAATAATCCTTTCTCTGATACCATGTAGTTTGGGAGAAAATGATAGATTAGAGAGCAATTTCTCTCAAACCATAATCTTGTTATTAGGAAAAAGAATCGTAGTCCACAGTACTACCTAAACACATACAACACCATGCCCATAAAGCCCATAGTATATTAAACCACCCAATCAGAACTCAATACACCTTACCATTGAGATTAACACTAGTCCCTTCTAAAGCCATGGAAAGGAGAATTTCAAGTTTATTGTGCTATTTTTATCACTAACATTGATAATGCGCATGACAGGAAGGATGTTTCCGGAACACAACACATCCAAGCCTTCTACGATGATGTGGTGAATGTGCATGTACGTTTTTTGTTTTCTTGCGGAAATAAGTCATTCAAACCTCAGATATCCATGCTATTATTTTGTGTCCCTCTCATGAAGTTTATTTTCAAGCTCTAGTCCAGTTGAAGATACATCAAAGAACCACAATCTATTTCCTCTCCGCAAGTTAATTAATGGGCTTGCATTATTCACATCCTTGAATTTCAATACGATCCATATTTCTACATCTTATACAGGGATCAGCAAAGAATTTGCCGGCATCTTGTACGTCTCAAATGAAACCGAGTATGGTAAGTCTCTCTTCTTCTTTTTGAATTCCATTCTCCACATTTTTCGATCACCTTACTATGTGCTAAAATAGTTGAATTTGAATGCAGTGTTTCTTCCCACAATACATGGCGCAACAAATCCGCACGCCACTTTTTATATTAAATGCAGCATATGATTCGTGGCAGGTAGTCATTTTTCTTAAGCGGGTCTTTTCTTAATTTATTTTCTGTGGATCAATATCCTTCCATCTTCAAATACATAGAATGAGAACTTCTTGCCTAACAAATGCTAAGATGGTTCATATCGTTTGAGTGACACTTATGTCTGCCATAGAATCACTGCATAAAATTGGTATTTTTCTTCTGAAAAAAAATGCAATTAGTGAAAAGGGTTGGTACCTTCCGATCTCTATGAAGCCAACACTGAAAGTCTTACATACCTCATCCACAAGACCTTCCTATTGATGAATCCTTACTGTTTGGTGCTTCTTTCATGTACTCTCTTCCGCAAGGCAGTGATGAATTCTCCCATTCTGCACCTGGTTGACTTGGATAGCTTCTTAAATTTTTACAGTCATCATCATCATCATCTAAACCTTATCCCAATTAATTGGGGTCGGCTACATGATGTTGAAATATTTGGTTTAAAAATACTTTTGAAAACAATATAGAAAAACCTTTTTGTTTTTTTGTCCCATATCAGATGGGAAAAGGAAATTTTGCTTCTTTATAAGTAGGGTATTGTGCACCTTACTTATTTATGGTGGGAGAGAGGAGAATGGTGGCTTGCATGTTCCAACGGTGCAAGGGCGTGGGCATGTGAGGCAGTGTGGCTGTAGAGGCGCTAGTGGCGCACTTGGCACTTCGCACGTGCGCATCGTGTCGTAGGTTGGTCGCGACCTGTGTAACTGCTCATGCAGTAACGGTCCAGACTATGCAGTAACAGCTGCATGTGGCTAGCCCAACAGTCAAAAAATGGCTAGCCATTGAGTCTAAATAGCCAGCATGCAGGTGTGTGACTCCCACATGCACAACAGTCAAAAACTGCAAAAAACGGCTAGTTTCTCCCAACAGCCAGAAAACGGCTAGTGCCATTATGGCTTTCGACCAAAACTGCCAGTCACCCTTGCTTATATAAACCGGACAAGTCTGGTTCATTTCAACACAACAATTGCAATCTCAATTGAACCAGCACCCATCTAAGTGTATTAGCCTCTTGGTTTGGTTGATACAAACCAAGGCACTTAGAACAGAGTAGTGGTCTACTGCTACAAGAAGAAGACTGTCATTCCTTTTTCTCTCTTTCTTTTCATCATCTGCCAAATAGTGTTACTGAGTTCCATAGTGGTTCATTCGTTTCTTACTGAACGCAGAAGCACATAAGGCTCGTCGTATCCTAGAAGCAATCCACCTGCAACCTATCAGCAGACTCAAAGTAATTTGAGTAGGGGCGAATTACGCTTTAAGCACAGTGTGTTTTCACGTGCTTCAGCCTGTCCTTATTTTTGGTTTTTTCCAATTAATTTATTCTCTAAGATCAGAAATTCACAAAACATGAATCTTGTCCTAGCATTCCACTCTATCAAGGGCCATACCTTCAGTAACTCTTTAGAGTAATAATAAAGAAAATCCACGAGCTATCTATACATTTTGCAGATGTTTAAGTTGAATGAATTATGTCTTATTCTAACTTCAAATTCTAATGAATTTCTAGATAAAGAACATTTTGGCACCTGGTGTTGCTGATCCTCATGGCACTTGGCATTCCTGCAAGCTTGATATAAAGCAGTGTTCTTCCAGTCAACTTGAAACAATGCAAGGTCTACTCTATACCACTTTAAGGAATTGCTATCTAACTGTGAATGCTTCCATGCATGGGCAAATTTTCAACTAGGAAGAATTTTTTCCTGATTTTTTATCGAAAAATGGGATTTGAAATCGTAGGAATTTGTTGTTCTTTTTTGTAAGTTTTTATTATTTATTTATTTATTTGTGATAATGATGCTATTTGTATAAGAAATCCTGATCGAGATCAATATACTACTAGAGGAATACAAGTGAACTGAAGAGGTTAATAAATTCACATGAGAAATCATACCCTCCATCAGACGCTTGTATCTGTGAAACTTATTGTTAGTTCCAATTAAGAAATTATTTCCATTGCCTGAGATATAGCCGCAAGTCATACATGGAAGATCATGAAAAGAAAAAAAAAAAACCAGATACTGAGAGGTGGATTTGCATAAATCATGGTCTAAAGGACAAGAAAATTGTGTTACCTGACTTCTTTCATGTTCCTAAACCATCCATGGATCTCCATTTCCATAGGCTGCAGCTCACTGAAATGAACCATGCTGTTCTCTTTCTTCATGGGAGGAAGACTTCTTCAGATGCAGTTTTATTGCTGACCGTCTTTTCCTTCCGACACCCTCATTGCTTTCCTGATGGATCTGTAGTTTTGAATGAACTTACTGTTGTAAGCTTCCCTTGAAGAGTTGAATAATATTCCATGGTATGGTTCGACTTGAATTTTCTTATGCAATTTTGACATATGTATAAACATTCACTTTTTCAGAAACCCATGGAAGATGCTTTCAAATCAAGATTTGTATCAATTCAAATGACGAATTGACAAAATGTCCTTTACCCCTCATCAATGTCAAATTATGAGAATTATAAAAATGAAACTATTTAATTGATTAAACTGAACGTATCTTCACTAGGCTGCATCACAATGCATGATTGAATGAATTTGCCCACTTGATTTAGTTAAAAATAAATTACAAAGATTAATGATGTTTTCCAGTATCTGTAACAAGTAAGTAACCCACAAATTGCAGTTGTGTTTCTTTCAAAGTCCAACTTGAAAGTACCATTGTTGTAATTTGAGACCTTAAACATGAGTACCATGGAAATTACAATTTGATCGGTTCATCCGTATTAGATTAATAATTGCAATTCAACTTGATAGTGCATCCAAACACACCCTAATCATAAACATCGATGATGTTTGAATTGATTATTGGGTTGTGCTAGGATTTTCCACTGAATTGAAGTGCAAAACTCATTTGAATAAGGAAGAAATGACCAAAGTGGGACTAGCCCCCAAAATGCAAATACGACTATTTCCAGTCCAATTTGGAAATGCGCCAGAATTGCAATTGAGATTTTCTCAGTTGGTATTCTGAATTAATGGTGACAACCCCACTTGGGCTGTGTCCTGTACAATGAATTGCAATTCTTTTCTTCTTCTTTTTTCTGTTACAGTTAGCTTGAGTGCATCTTTTTTCTTACTAATGAATTCGGGTTGAACTGTAACAGGTTTCCGTTTGGAGTTTTTAAGTGCTCTGACAGGACTTGGGAACTCTCCCTCGAGAGGCATGTTCATCAACTCGTGTTATGCCCATTGCCAATCCGAGATGCAGGAGACATGGTTAAGTCCCGACTCTCCCGTG
The DNA here is from genome assembly GCA_003013855.2 of Liriodendron chinense. Lineage (NCBI taxonomy): Eukaryota > Viridiplantae > Streptophyta > Magnoliopsida > Magnoliales > Magnoliaceae > Liriodendron > Liriodendron chinense. The sequence continues at coordinate 965,519 of PVNU02000637.1, read as the reverse complement.
CTCAGCAACACAGTAAGCTATACACCTTCCCCATGAATTTGTGATTTCTCAGTATCAATTCAAAATGGAGTTACCAAGTATGCATTTGAAAACTATGAAAACAGCACCTGTTGTGTTTTCAACATTTCAATAACCCATAGGGTGCGTTTGGTTTCTCCAAATATCATGAAATTTCATGATATTTGGAGAAACCAAACGCACCCATGATAGTTGCACAACATAAGATTTCCTAGCTTCACAATGCCTTACATGTCTTGTCTACATCCTTTTCTTTTTTCTCTTCCTTGGAAAATCAAGTGGGCATTTCGACAATTGTACCAAAATGATAAGTTCGAATCTGTTCTTAATCAGGCTAGTTTGTAATCATCTCAAAATTACAGTTCTAATTACACAGAAATGGATGTTCTCCATCTGATTCTAATCGGCACCATTCTTGAAATGTCTGTTTTGCAGACGATTGCAAAGGCGGTCGGAGACTGGTATTACGACCGGAGTCCCTTCCAGAAGACCGACTGCGCCTACCCTTGTGACAAGTCATGTCACAACCGCATTTTCGATCCGCTAGAACATTCGGGTGCTTAGCAAACCATTCCTTGCATATATTTATATTCATGCATGCATCATCATCATCATTATTATTATTGTTGCTAAACAAGCTCTCAAATAAAAGCGCATTAGTAATAATCATTCCTAGGCATCTTGAAAATAAACCAAGGCCACAAAATCAGTGGTCCATTTGACGGCCTCTTGCCGTATTATTGTTCTAATAATAGAATATTATTTCATATTAACAAATTCAAGCATTTTTTTTTTCTTGTCCAATCACTTGAGAATTATTTCCCCTGTGGAGGAGCGACTGGTTCCATCTGACCCCAATTTTAAAAGGCGAAAATTGCACCGGTTGGGCGGCTAGGATCGTCTGACCCCACCCGTTTGTCAATGTACCATACAGATTCATTCAGTTGGCAGCGATGCAAGCTAACAAAATTTTTATAATCATCCAAATGGAGTGAAGATTTTGGCCATGACCAGTCCACTGTGGGCCACTTGATCATGCTACTGTAATGTGGGTGGGCCCATCAAAACATACCCCATTCCCTCTTGTATAAGATACATCATATGTGCTATAGCCTCTATGTATTGATCAAGTGAAGCCCACCATCAACATTCAAATGGTGACATTTTATCATTGAGGTGGGTCGGCGTAGAGCCGTCAATGGCATGGGTTGGCCCATCAGACTCCTGGGTCCAGCCCACCACAGGCACCTTGGGTTTAAATTTTTTGCTCTGCGGGCCAGACATGAGCCTGATTTTCAGGCCCAAAAAGTTGAGTGGGTAAACCCGCGTGACTTCCAGGTTGAAGAGCGCTTATTTGTGTCCCAGTGTAGATGGGCCAAAAATAAGAGTTTACATTGATTTGATTAAGGGACGGTTGAAATGAAGACGATCCGGCGGTCCCCATTCAGCGAGCAAGTGTCCTTAAATCAGAGGTTAGATTATTCAATGGATCTGATTTAAGATGAGTTAATATCTTAATCTTGAATAGTTTTTTAGTGCCTGAGTATGAGGAGTCATGTACGGACAGAATATCAAATAATTCCCTCAAAATCAAATGGTTATTTGTGATTTCTGGTATGGGTCCCACCGATGATTGGATGGGCTGCTGGTATGCATGTACCCCTTTGTAGGCGAACTGCCTGTGCCACCCACCCACAGGAACTTCCTGTGGTCGGAAGCTATGTGGGACCCACAGAGATGGGCTGAAAAATCCATTCCGTCCGTTACTTCCTCAAGCTCACAATAGGACAGGAATCCAAAAATTCAGGCAGATTCAAGACTCAGGTGGACCACACCACACCAAACAGTGCGGATTGACCGCGCACCATTGCAAAAATTAAGCTCTCATAAATTTTGACGGCCCGGATTGATGCATATACATGCCACATGGGCCTTGGATGAGTCGGATGGACAGCGGCCGGGGACCAGAATGCTCTACTACTCCTGTGTTTACTTAGATGTGATCCTATTAAATTACATAACCACAGTACATAGTTGTCCTGATGAAATTGGAGTATGGGGCCCACTGTGATGCAGGTCCCACATAAACTATCCAGTCCGTCCATTAGTTTCACCATCTCATTTTAGAACGTTAGCTCAAAAATAAGGTTGATCCAAAATCCAAGTGAGCCACACCACAAAGGAAACAGTGGGATGGAAACATCCACCACTGAAATGTTTTTGGCCCCCACCGTGATGTTTATATCCCATCAAATCCTTTGATCCCACGAGGATGAAAGCGAAAGCATAAACATCAATATGATCCAAAAGTTCAGTCGGCCCAAAGAAGGTTTGAATGGTAGTAATCACAATCTCTGTTGTTTGTTATGGTGTGGCGAAGTAATTCATGCTTGAGCCAGTGCAACATATGTAGAAAATGAATGACAGTAAAAAATAACCCAAAATTCCAATTTTGAAATGCAAATTCAAACTTAAATGCTCTCTCATCTCCCGTTTTCAAAATCTCATCTCTCAATTAAAAAAATAAATAAATAAATATTATCTCAGAGCAACGATATTACTCTTTCATATTAGGGTGACAAAAGGATTTTTTTTTCTTTCATTTTATCTTTTTTAATTTTTTGGGCAAAACAAAGTAAGTTGGGTTTTTGGGTTCAGATTTAGAGTACACCTTGTTTGAGCTGTTCATCTTCTTGAGAGCTGTTGTATACCAAGTGTAGAAAGCTGTGGCCCAATGTATGAATGGATCATTTCAGATCCATAGAAGGTGTTTATCTGCCTTTGAGGGGGAGAGAATTAGGTGTTACCCGGGAACAGCTTAGTGGGTGTTACCCCTACCACGTGACCCACATGAATAGTATTTTATATATCGACGCAGTCCATCCACTTCTCTGGTCCATTTTAGGATGGTCTTCCAAAAATTATTCAACTCTATATTTCAAGTGGACCATAACACCGGACATAGTGCTGATTGAGTGCCCACCATTAAAATTTTCAAAGAGCCTGTGATGTTTATTTGCAATTCAAGCTCTTGATAATGTCAGGAAGATCTGGATGAATGAAAATTTTAAAGATGAGCTTGATCTAAAACTTTTGTGGCCCGCGAAATACTTTTAATGATTATTCATCACTCTTTCTATTGGTATGGTACACCTGAGATCTGGATCTTATAATTTTGGATCACGTCGTAAGGACATATGGACAGCATAGATATACAAAAAATACATCAAGCTAGGCCCACACAGTAGGGGTAACACCAACTAAGGTGTTACCAGGGTAACATCTAATTCGCTCCCGTCTTTGAGATAGTATTTCAGTAACGTGCTTCAACTCTTCCAATTTAATATGTTTTTATTTATTCCAATTACTTTGATTATAGCTCTTTGCTATTTCTTTATTATTCAATTATTCATTATTATTCAAAAAATGGAATTTTTTTTAATTATTCTATTAATTTCCACAATGAATATGCCACACCTACATCACGGAGGGACCTGCAGCTTTTTGTTGCGTCTGCTTTGGGAAATTGGTGCCCGTAATTGTAAATAGTTGCATGCATCAGATGTCATGTACACAATGCAGTGGACCCCATCATTAAAAACAATAGACAAAAATGTTCACAGTCATGTGTTGGCTCATATGATGGATGGTGGGCACCCAATTAGGAGCAGGAATTATGAAAGCGCTGGAACTTGGGATATCCTTGTTGCAGAGCCTAGCCCATTATGACGAACGTGTTTTATCCAGCCCTATCATTTTTCCAGCTCGTTTTAGAGCCTGAACCCAAAAATGATGCAGATTCAAAGCTCAAGTGAACCACACCACAAAAAAAATGGGGATTGAACAACCACAGTTGAAAACTTCATATGATCAAGTTTATCAACCCTCGGAAGTTTAAATGGCGAGCATTTAATCCCTATTGTGTGGTCCACTTTAACTTTGGATCTACATCATTTTTGGGCACATGCCCTAAAATGAGCTGGCAAAACAGATGAATGGCATGGATAAAACACATACATCACAATGAGCCCCATAGATTGGGTCACATGGTGCCACATGATATCCCTGTGGTGGGTGTCATACAGTCCCTTTCCCAATTAACATATGCACCCCAACCTTTTTTTGTGGACAACCTTTATTCTACTTTTAATAATCCAACATAAAAATTATTCTTTTATACTATCAAATATGAAAAGAGAGATTTATGCATAAAGAAAATGCAAAGGTGTTGATGTGGTTCTCTTACCAAGGGTTTTAACAGGAGTATTATTCCCCTTATGGAACACACGCGGATTAGTTGTCACTCCAAGATCCTATGGTTGGAAACTAATTGTGACCCACCATAATATTTGTGAGAAATTCACCAAGTCTATTTACTTTTCTAGCTCAAGTTAAAACATTAGCTGAAGAATAAGATAAATCCAAATCTCAAGTTGCCCAACAAGAAAAGGTGGAGAAGGAAATGTTTTTTTTTAATTATTATTATTATTTATTTATTGACGACGTGGTGTATCCCCACACCTCCAATAAGGGTGGGACTAATCCCTAAGGGTGCACACAAACACCACTATCCACGTGGAGAAAGAAATGTTTGGAATCTTTCTAAAGTCCACCATAATGTTTTTATGCCATCAAAGCCATTCCTAAGTTCATTTCTAATGGGATGGACCGAAAATACAAACACATTAGCCCAATCCAAAACTTCAGTGGCCCAACACATTATTCATTATTTTCTGTTGTGCGGATAACTTGAGTTTTAGATCTACCTCAAATTTTGGGACACGTTTTAACATAAGCTGCCAAAACAGATAGACAGGATGGCCCACAAACATCACGGCGTGGGTCTAGCTTCCCACAGGAGGAACTAGATTATCCCTAATCCACGTCCCCTAACTTTCATGTTTGACGATTAGGATGGACGGTTGGATGCCATGACACCCTGTTGGGCCCCACATGCAGCATTGATTTGCATGTGGGTTGATGGGTGGGTCTCACAAACGATCCTAGCACCTCATAACGTATCCATATATGGGCCGTTGAGTTATGAGCCAGCAAATGTCTCCTGCACTGCACATAAGAATTACTAGAAACTGAGGTTTGCTAAGCGCACGCTCGTGTGCAGGCTCATGGACAGGCCACACATGTGCCACCATGGCAGTGATATCCAATCAATCCATCAGTTGGTCCCACCTTCCATGTTTTCCAGAAATATATATGGTCTGCTTAGCAGTGGGACCCAGTATTGGAAACAGGTGGATGGATTAAAAACTTCACCCAAGGTTTTCAAAGCCGTACATTTGTTTTGGAATCTATGGCTCACTGGACCATTGGATGGACCGGATTATTTGCATACGGTATCAATGTAGTAGTGTTGTTGTAACCAATGGACTGGATCTTAGACATTCCATGTCATTGTAGCAAATGTGGGGCGTATACGAGATTTATTGCACGCGCGTGTGGGCTTACCAAAACTCAGTAGAGATTTTATAGAAGTAACCGTTGCTGTTCTTAATGGTAATTAAATGAGAAAAGCTTTGATACTCCGGCAGAGTGTGATGGATGATACACAGGCACTTAGAAATTTCACATTTAGAGACAGTTATCAAACTTAACCTATCCCATTTTTGTTTCCCAGTATGGATGTATCATAAACAGAAAATTAAGCTTATTTTATTATCTTTCTTTTGTACTGATGGACATTTATTCGACAGTTAAAAATGAAAAAAAAAAAAATCCAACGGTCCAATTTCTAGAAACAACTGTCCACGAATCAAAGGATAGGATTGTTCAATCAATCTAACCTTGAGATTTTGACTTGGTAACAGTGGTCTACATATCTTAATCGGTTTAATTTGAGTAAATACATTTCATGTATATAATTTATGAGTACCTGCGTATCAAGCATCATACATGACTGGAGTATCGGGTCGATCCTTTAATTAAAATCCATTTCTCACCAAAAATAGGTCTAGGTACAGTCCACCAAGAAAATGACTTCCAAACTGTTATGTTCATGTGAAATCAAACCCTTCCAATAGATTGGGCCCCACAATGACATTAATTACCTAAAAAATCAGACCCATCTGCTTATCAGGTGGGTAAGAAAATAGAAAAAACATTCCATCCATTAATAAGTAGAAAAATAAAAATATGGTATATTCAACCAGTAGATATAAATAATTTTTACATGATATGATCTTAGTGATGATTTCAACCTACTAGACGGATTAGATTTTGTACACACATGAACGTTTGGAAATTATTCACTGGGTGGACCATAACTATAATCTAACGGGCTGGACTGACGTTTCCGTTAAAAGAGGTCTCCAATCCAACCGGCTAGACCACGAGGTAAAGTCCATCTGCGGATAACCTCAATCCAGTTGGGTGGATATAAAATCCAACCCTTCCAATAGGTAGGCCTTACCATTTGGAACAGATATTGTAATAATAATCCCTATCTAATGACAAAGTGGACCATATCATGAAAATATTTTTTAGCCATTGATTCATAGCGTAGTATACTCTATGAATCGATATGGTAGATTTTTACATAGTATATCCGAATGATGATTCCAACCTATTGAACCGGTTGGATTTCACAAGTAAATGAAAGTTTTGAAGTTATCCACTGGCTGGACCGTAACTTGTACTCCAGCTAGTAGGACTTGAGAGCTTCTCGTGTTAAAAAAATCTATAAATTACAACTTCTTAACCATGTTTTTCTCGAAGAAGGTTATCCTTCCAACTCGTTAATTGAGATTTTTCTTCAGGTATATCCAATGCTTTTTTTTATTATTTTATTTTAGGAATTTTACTACAAAGTTCTTAAATTTTCCTTATTTTCCATACGATCCCTGGACTTTTTGAAATTACAAAAGTTAGCTTTTTAGCTTGTGAAATTACCAAATTGGCAACTCTACTTTGCTTTTCGAGAAAGCGATGGAATCGAGATTTGTGGAGCCCACGTGATGCGTGCATGACATCCAACTCGTCCAATAGGTACGCTTGATCGTGATGACCAGACGATCTGAAAATCAGGCCGATCCAATATTACGTGAGCCACAAGTGAATTCGGATGTTTTTGGACGGTGTACATTAATTTTTGTCGTGTGGCCCACCTGATTATCTGATCAGCCTGATGTTTGTTCATGTGATGGTCGTGGTGGGGCGCATCTGTTGGGATGGTTGGATGCCATACATGCATCATGTGTCGACTGTAGCCGTCCGGGGAAAAAAGTAGATACTGTCATCTGGTCATTGGACCTCCCGAAAAAACACATCTGGTCGGGAGCGGATTGCCTTTGAGGTATGTCTGTGCCCGGGGCTGCTTGTGGTCCAAAGAGATGTCCGCGACAAATCCACTGCGTAAAAACAAAAATAAGACAGGATTCTAAAAATCAGATAGATTCAAAACTCAGGTGGGCCACACTAACAAAACAGTGGTAACACCAACGTCCACCATTGAAACCTTCCTGGAGCTGAAAATGATGTCTATATTCCATCCAAACCGTTAATAGAATTATTAAGACTCAGATAAACTATAGGAAAAAAATATCACCTTGAAGCAAAGCTTTTTTCCACTGTTTCGTGTGGTATGGCCCACCTGAGTTTTGGATCTTGATGATTTTTATAATCCTATCCTACTGTGGTCTTACAAAACAGATGGACGGAGTGGATTTATCGCAGACATCTCTATAGGCCCCACGCAGCTCCGGGCACAGATATCTACCCTGCCCGGGGTCACAGGGAATCCGCTCCCCATTTGGTCGGATGCGGCTTCGAGCTGGGTGAGATCCCTGAACGTGGGGCGTACTATGTTCCTTACATCCATGCCGTCTATCTGTTTTTTAATTTTTTAGGGCGTGATAAAAAAAATGAGGCAGATCCAAGGTGAACCATAATACACGAAACAGTGGTAATCAACCATTAAAAACTTATCGTGTGCCACAAAAGCTTTTTATCATGGTGACATTTGTATGGTCTCTCTATCCATGTCTTTGTGACCTTATCAACAGTTTGGATGGCAAAAAAACATTCAGGTCACTCCCATGAAGCTTTTAATGGTGGAGATTCAATTAAGACTATTTCCTGTGGTATGGTTAACCTCAGATTTGGATCTGATTTATTTATGGGATCATATCGAATCTTTCAAAATGTACGGACAGTGTGGAAGTAAGGTACATGCATCACAGTGGGCTCCACAGTTAGGGATCACTGAACTCGGTGGATGCAGGTATCCACCCGAGCCGATGGATGTGGATTGTGCGGTGATCCAAACACTCGTGTACGCGGATTTCTTGGGAGAGGCTTCTTTGGCAGGAAGTTCATGCGCTGGGAACGTTTCTGGGGCCCACCGTCATGTTTGTGGGAAATCCACTCCGTCCATTTATTTTGTGAGCTCAATTTAGAACATGCAAGCAAAAATGAGCCTGATCCAAGTCTCAAGTGGGCCGCACTAAAGGAAAAGATAAGTAGGGAAATTCCTACCGTTGAAACCTCCTTGGGGTCATGTTTATATGCCATACATACCTTTCATAAAGTCGTTCCTACTCGGATGAACTAAAAACACAAATAATAGCCTGATTCAAAACTCCTGTGGCCCCACCAATATTTCAACTGTTGACGTTCAAACCTCACATTTATGGCCCACTTAGAGACTTGGATCCGGCTCATTTTTGTTTGCATGTTCTAAATTGGGCTCACAGAACGGATGGACAGAGCGAATTTCTCACAAACATCATGGTGGGCCCACCTAAGTTTCCTGCGTAGGAACTTCCTTTGCAACTTTTGCAGGAAATCCACGCGGATTGGGTACGAAACCCACCGGTACGGGCGCGACTTGGGTGAGACCCCGTAACCAGCTATGTGGGTGGGACCCTGAACCTAGGGCCCACCTGGATGTATTCTTTGTAGATCCATGCCGTCCATCTGTTCCTACATATTATTTTAGGATGTAGTCCCAAAAATTAAACAGATGCAAATTTTAGGTGGACCACACCCCAAGAAACGGTTATCATTCAACCGTGACCATTAAAAACTTCCTGGAGTCCACCATAATGTTTATTGACCATCCAATCTGTTGATAAGGTCATTACCCAGTGTTCTTTCTGTTGTAGTCCACCCAAAATTTCCGTCTTCTTCATTTTTCGTACCATAGTATAAAATAATATGAAGAAAGAGATGGACTGGCGTGGATCTACAAAGAATATATCCAGGTGGGCCCTAGGTTCAGGTTCCCACCCATGTCGTTGGTTCCAAGGTCTCACCCAAGTCGCGCCCCAACGGTACCTAGCTAGAGACGGACGGTCCTATCAAGGCCATGGGCCACTGTGATGTATTTTATCTGCGATGTCCACCCATTTTGATAACTAGGTTGACAATAATGCCCATTGTTGAAACCTTCATAGGCCCATCATGATGTTTATCTACCATCCAACTTGTTCATAAAGTCACATAGACCTGGGCGAAGGGAAAACATAAATAGAAGCTTGATCCAAAAAGTATGCACCTCTGAGAGGTTTTCAAAAGAGGGCTTTCATTCCCTACCACTTCCTGTGGCATGGTCTGCTCGAGCCTTCAGTTTACCTCTTTTTTTCGGCTCATGCCCTGGTCATCTGTTAAAATGGACAGCATGGTAAAACACATATATATCAAGGTAGCCCCTGCCAGGACCATTTGTCTCTAGCTACGTCTAGGTGAGGTAGTACCCAATCCGCGTCCCAACATCCTAAAGCTATGTGGTGTTAGGTCTGTAAGGCTCACTATGATATATTTATGTTTTATCCATGTTGTCAATCTATTTTGCCAGTTCATTTTAAGGCTAAGAGCTCAAAATTGAAGAATATCAAAAGCTCAAATGGACCACACTACAAGAATTAGCAAAAAAAATATGGTGGTAGTCCAATACATTCATAGGCTATACCATGTGAGTTTAGATGTTTTGTGTATAATTTAATTGGATAACCTACTTGAGTATTGAATTATCTTAATGTCGAGATTTAAGGCCAAATAGGCTGTGATGTACTTGGTGGGCAGCATGGTTTCCATCACGCAATATTGTTTATCCCAGGTTAGTGAAAGTAACCCCATTACACACCTACACACGATACTCATGTGTACAATTAATGGTTTGGGCCATCCATCATGTGGGTCCAACCTTTGATAAAAACTGCTTTTGAAAGTCTCTTTGATTGAAGGCTCCTTACCTTAATATTAATAGCCAAAAAAAGGGACGGATCATATTAACCAGTGATCTTAATAGTCCATTATGTGGGCCTTACTTTTGATGGCCACTCTCTTTCAAAGTTAGTTAGATTTGATGGTTGTAACCATTCAATTAGGGCCTAAGAAAATGAACAGTCTACCTTAATTATAATAGAGGTCCAGTCATTAATTTAGGCCACTCATGTGGTGGGGTCTGCTTTTGATTATCATCACATTATAGTATTTCATAAAATATTTTTTGGCTAAACAATGGGGTCTAAGTAACATTTAAAGAAAAATAAATAAAATAGATTACATCTCTCAGACAATATTTATATATAAAATCATATATCTAGCCAAACTTGGACTTCCATGAAGTTCTACACCTAGCATAAGCTTATCTAAGAGGTTCTCTATTTTGTTTTGCGGCGCATATCTAACACAGTCAAATCCATTAGTAATGACCTTGAGAATGTAAACCGAAGTAGCTTGACTCATCACAATCTAACCACATAATACATAGTAAAAGGGACACTAGGTTACCTATAAGACCTAATTTTCTTGAACAACACAATAAATGAAATCGATCTATCGTTCGTAGATAAGTGACCTCATATCACGTGCAACTCAAACCGTACATCGTGATTAATCTAACATTCTTTATACATGTGATTTCCTTGGTCATCTTCTGATCTATCCATGCGATTAAATTTAGTCTTGTAAAATCAAGTCTGGTACAATGTCAAGATCTTATATATCTTAATCCATTAATGAACCAAGGTAGAGATATCAGTCGACATACATACATCTCATCATACAGTACTCATGTTGTGCACACTTGCATAATATTTACACCTTGCGAGTGGCAAAGAAAGGGCCTTCAGAAGATGAGAATTACTATGACGAATGGACACTTTAAAAATTGAGCCATTTCATAACTGAGTTGGCCCACAACATGATTTGAGAGGTTTTGGGCATGAATTTGACATTACGTGACTCATCTGAGTTTTAGATCAAGTAATTTTTTTGTCTTTATGAAGCACGTGATGGAGATCATAGGGAGATCATATGATGGAGGAATTGAATGTCATGTAAACACTAAAGTGACACACCAAGTAGTAAACTTTTTTTTACAAATGTCATGGAGCTAGGCTATATTTTTAAATATTAGCATGGATCAAACGCTTTTCAAATTGGAGATATTTTAAGATGGCCACACACTTCTTCTCTTCAAGAAACACAAAAAATAATAATAATAATTATAATAAGAGGATATACAAAGATTAACTAATTTAACAAAATTTATTTATTTTTTACTCTATATTTTTAATTGTTAGAACATTTAGTTTTTTTTAGTGAGAATCAATATCTGCACCAATATTCCTCATATATACATAATGTTAATATACTTTTAATGACGTATGTCTAAATTTTCGTACTATTAGAATATGAATAAGGTTTGAAATGAATGTATTACATAACATAATGTTCACTACCGAAATCGTTACGTATTGCCTTACATTAGGTTGTTTCAAGCCAATACACCCATATCTTTTGTGAGAAACATCAATACATATCAGTTTTAAACAATATTTCAAACCTTAATTTTCATATTGACAAATTAAAGTTTTTTTAGGAACTAATATATATACTCACAAGATACACATTTTGTGTCTTACTTTAGTAAGAAAAGTTTTCTTTTTTTTTTTGGAGGGGGTTAGTTCACACATCCCACTGTTAGTATACACACCCACATTATGTCTTACTTTAGTAAGAAATGTTGCACTGCTCTTAAGTTATTGTGCCATTAATTATATTTGTTCAATTGGATATTCTCATCAATTATTTAAATTGTCTAGCCACAATCTATGACACATTTTATGGACCACAAGGCAAAATTTTTACTAATTAAATAATTCAATCGATCTTTTATTTGGAATTATTTTTTTTATCATCATTTTTCAAGCCATGAATGTGATGGCTATGACTATTTAACAAAAGTGATTCTTTAAAATCATAAGTAATTAATGGAGGGTCCTAACAAATAGATTGATCATGTTATTAATTGCACTTTTTTTTTATAAATAATCTTGACCATTCACATTAAAGCCCGTTGATCAAATGGTTAAATTTATCATATTAGAGTAATATTTGCATGGTAGGCTATAAAATGTGCGTTGGATGTAATATACGGTCTAAATTAATATATTGGATTGTCTAATTGTCTTTATGTAACTAAGACCGCTATAACTTATAATGCTCTAATAACAGTATAGTATTAAAGAATTTCTCCACTTTGATCTTCTAATAATAAAAATTTTTACTATTATATTACTAATACATGAATAATATGTATTTTTTTCTTCTTTATTTTTTTAAAATTTTTAATTGAACTACTAAATTTTGGAGTAGGAATTAGCATATACTTAATATTTTTTTAAATTTAATATTTTATTATACTCTTAATAACTCAAGACAAAAATTATTCTCTGATATAATTAAATACAAGAAGAGATGTTTATGTATCAAGAAATGCAAAGGCATAGGTATTGTCTCTTGCCATGAGTTTTGATAGGTATAGTGTCATTTATGATATTGTATCTATTTTCACCAGTTATGTACTATCTTAAATGATGATCTCAATCCATCATTGTAAAGATTTTATGCTGTCAGGGCATGGTAAGAAACATTTGTTGAAAAGGTAATTGTGCATCAAAATGAATATTTAATGGCTCTTATTTAAATGGAAGATTCAAAGGTTAAGATTATCAATAAAGCATCACTATAAGAAGATAACTTCTATAGAGTAGTTATGAGAAAGTGAATGATTTTTATTAATAAAAAATAATACTTTAAAAGTTTAAGTGTCATCATATCCTACTATAGTATGGAGCATTGAGCCCTAGGGCTCAAAACCCAACATAGGACACCACCCCTCATTAAAACTTATCGTGTTGCATACTAATGTATGTTAAAAAAAAATCCTCTAATTTTTTTATAAAACTTTTAAATTCTATACATGTTAAGAATATTATGAAAATTTATGCACCAACTATTTTTACACCCATTTAGCGGAAGTATTGGTAAAATAATAAAAAAAAACCTCCATTTATGTTTTATTGTTAATTTAATGGTTTTAGTGGTATTTTGTATGTATGCTTAATTTTTTAAAATCTAGATTTTTTTATTTATGTTAATTAGGTAAAGTTTTAGTATAACTGATGTTTTAATTGTTACTTTTATTTTGTTGATATTTTTACACTTGATAGACTTTGGTTTTTAAGAAATATTTTTTAGTATATTATTTGATCATTTGGCTGAAGAAAAAATATTTTTGATTAATTGAAATAATTTTTATAAATACATTTTGGATGTTTTAATTGCAAACAAATTAGGTAGAATGATTATATTATTGTAACACTATTGAACTATACCAAATTTGAAAAATATTTAATAAAATGCAGTTATGTTTTAATTTCATTGATGAATTAATGAAGTAAGAAAATGATATCTAATACTTCGAAAACAAAATGACTGTGATATTGTCTATTCTATTAATATTTAAACATTGTTATTCATTACTGCTTCTATCAACTGTAGAATTGTTTATAATAAATATCAAAAGCTGAAAATTTTAAGAGAAATAAAGATTTCTTCATTGATGAAATTTTAAGAGAATTAATAAATCTTAAATAATAAAGTACTAAGAGATTTTGTTCTGATGAGTATTTAAGAAATAATATGTCGAATTTAATCATCCATCATTGATGGAATAAATTCTTTAAAATTACTTAGTCTATAATGATTCAACAAAGAAGTCAAATTTAATCATCCATCTTTGATCGGATATATCAAATTTGAAATTACTTAGTATTTGAGAATGGATATGTTATTCAAAATTACTTAATATTTGAGAAGGGATATGTTGAATTTAATCATCCATCTTTGATGAGATAAACAAAGAAGATGTTTGTTTTTTTATAATCCTGCAATAGAGAGCTAAGAAAATTATTGTACAAAATTTTCATAAAATTAAAGTATCTTTAAATTACTTAGTATATAGTGATTCAATAGAACTGCATCTTTTTTATTTTTATGAATAGATTAAAAGACATGCCTATTAGATTTAGATTTAGGTATATTTATTGTTGATTTAATATTGAATCAAATTGTACAGGATGACAAATTACAGAGCATGCAGGTGGTTGAATTTTCTCTTGTATATACTGATAACACTTCAAACAGATGCGTTAAATGTCAGTATTACATATGTCGAAGATGCTGTTAAAAATGGAGCAGGTCTTTTTCTTCGCCAGTTATTGACACTCTTCTATTTACAATCATTTTCACTTAAAAAAAATGGTTCTCTTTTCCATACATGAAAAATGAACATTAATAAGTATTTTTTAAATATTTTTTACGTTGTTATTTGAAATGTAATGTAGTTTGCTTGGATGGGAGCCCGCCGGCTTATTATTTTGATAGGGGCTTCGGCTCGGGAATAAATAGTTGGTTGGTTCACTTAGAGGTTAGTATTTTACTTTCAAATATGTATTTACTAACTAATATTTTCATATATTTCATGCATCTAAAATGCCTAGTTCATATATTTAGGGAGGAGGTTGGTGCCACAATGTTACAGATTGTATCCAACGTAGTACTAACCAATTGGGTTCATCTAAGCATATGCAAAAAGAAATTCCATTTTCAGCAATTCTTAGCAATGGAGGACAATTTAATCCTGGTAAAATTTGTTACATAAATGTACATTTTGCTTATCACTCAAATAGTTACATCATCAATTTTTATTTTATTAAAAATATTATTATTTGTATATTTACATTCTTTGTTTTGAATCATAAATTTTATAATAGTTCACTTGCACTTAAATAAAATATTAACGATTTTTTTCATGATTACAATTTTCAGATTTCTATAACTGGAACAGGGTAAAAATTTGTTATTGTGATGGATCGTCATTTACCGGAGACGTAGAGAGAGTAGATCCTGTAAGCTGTTGATGTTTATATTTTATTGATATTATATTTTTATTAAGCTTAAATCTATAGACTTATTATCAACATAAATTTTATATGTGTTTTGTCAGACTACCAATCTTCACTATCGAGGAGCAAGGGTCTGGCTTGCTGTCATAAAAAATCTATTAGCAAAAGGAATGAAAAATGCCGAAAATGTATGTTCATTAAAAGATGTATTCATATGGATTCATATAAACACTTGCATTAACAACTTTAAAATTGGTTGCAGGCACTTTTATCAGGTTGTTCAGCTGGTGGGTTGGCAGCGATACTTCATTGTGATAACTTTCGCGCTCTCCTGCCAATAGGTGCCAAAGTAAAATGTCTATCAGATGGAGGTTATTTTGTTAATGTGTAAGATTATAACTAACATGTCTTTTTTAAAGCTTTAAAGAAATATATATAAATGTTTAATTTAATTTTTTATATTACTAATAATGATAGTGCTCATGATAGGAAGGATATTTCAGGAAAAAAACACATACAAAGCTATTTTGATGAAATTGTGACTTTACATGTATGTTTCTTCTTTCCCTCTATTTTCTTTTAAATTGGCGATTCAAACCAAATATATATGTTTTGTTATTTAATATTGTCTTTAAAATCTTAATGCCTTTAAAGATGCATCAATATTATTGTTATTTACCATGAACTTAATTAATAACTATTATTTATTCCTATTGTATAATTTTCATTCTATATTTATCTCTAAATCTTATGCAGGAATCAGCAAAGAATTTACCGTCTTCTTGCATATCAAAATTAAAGCCTAGTATGGTAAAAAAAAAAAAAAATCTCTTCTCTCTCTCTCTCTCTCTCTCTCTCTCTCTCACTTACAACCTATCAGATACTTATAATTTGAAAGTGAATGCAGTGTTTCTTCCCACAGTACATCGTGCAACAAATTCGTACACCGATTTTTATTTTAAATTCAGCATATGATTCATGGCAGGTAATAATTTTTTTTAATGTATCTTAATATTTTAATCCATTAGTTATAAATTTTTAAATATTTTAAAATAATATTTTAAAAAAAAAATTACTACGATAGTCTACTTAATGGACGTGACAATCTGATTTTAATATAACTTGAAAAATTAATTTTACTTACTCAACCAAATTATTACTAACATATGAGATAGTAGAAGCAAAGCATGATTTTTTACTTTTTATTTTATATTTTTAAACAAAGAAGTATTAAACTTTGCTTATAGTTATTGACTTCAACATTTTATATATTTTTCAGATAAAGCACGTCTTGGCACCTATTGATGCTGATCCTGCTAACAAATGGAGTTACTGTAGGAACTATATAAATTTATGTACTCCCACTCAACTTGAAAAAATGCAAGGTAATTACTCTCTGAATAATTTATATTTATATGGCCATATAGGGACTACTATTGCTTATAAATTCTTCTTCCATTTATGTTAAATATTTAATTATGAATTAGTTTTCATTTTTTAATAAAAATTATTCATATAATTTTATCATTTTTTTCTTTTTGTGATAAATATGCAAATTATATATGAAAGAAATATGTTTAAACGTAAAATATTACTAGTTAATGTAATTATGTGTATACAAAAACATGTGTATGTCTATAATAATGAAGATGATAATGAATACATTTGCATCATTAACAATACGTTTCGATGTTTGATTTTTTAGTCACGGCTAAATCTCAAAACATAACTTCTTTCCATTCATATAATATATTGTGAGTGCACGACTGTGCTATAATACTATCTGAATGCACATTACTTCGTGCTATTATTCTTTTTTAGTAAATGAATTTTCTTTTTTTTTTTTACTAATGAAGTAAGCTATCATCATAACAGTTTTTAGGAAGGAATTTCTAACCGCAATGGTAGGATTGAGAACATCTTCAGCAAACGGCATGTTTATAAATTCGTGTTTTGCTCATTGTCAAACTGAGGCACAGAAGACATGGTTCGATGCTACTTCTCGAGTACTTGCAAATACGGTAAGTCTATAATTTTTTTTGTAATTTTTCATCTACAGTATACTTGGGTCGTTAGTTCGAACAAGTGGGATTTATAGTTCAATTTTTTATTAAATGTGGACCATGGCTCCAAAATCTTTTTGATAGAAAAATTTAATTTAATTTGTTGCTTACAAATAGTGAATAAGAAGATAAATACACCATGGTCCACATTCAATAAAAAAATCGTCAATATCTTTATTGCATTTTAAGAGCATGGTTCTTCTACTTTTGTATCTAACAAACTAACATGATCTCGAATGTTGAACAATGTGTTCCAATTATTAAGATTAAAATAAAAATATATAAATCATTGTATTTAATAATTATCTCTAAATGATTAATTCAACCAATAAGTACTTTAAAAATGCATATCATTATATTAATTTCATATGGAATAATGATATTTATAGGAAATTTTGTTTTGCAGACAATTGCAAAGGCTGTTGGAAACTGGTTTTATGATCGGTCTCCATTTCAGAAGATCGATTGCCCTTATCCATGCGATTCATCATGTTGAAGGACTGTCTCCAAAATACAATTTTTTTTTAAATAGTAGTAGATTCTTCTCAACAACTATTTAATTTTATGTACCATAATTATCACAAGAAAGTAAGCTCTATAAAAAAGAAGTCTCCGAAATAAGTATATTATCAGAACATTTTCGTTGCTCATTTCAAGCAGTTAGTAATAATTTTTCTGTGGACTTCTGAACATATGTTTCATATAGCTTGTTAAGAAAATTTTGAGTCATGTGCAGAATATAATGAATCATTTTAAATACATTGATATTTTTTTATTATATTTTTACTGGAATATTGTTCATACAATAAAATTAAGTATTTTACCTGTTGTGAATCATGCATATCTTTCTACATTGTTCTTAAATCAATATATAGATTTAAATATGCTAAGATGATGTTAATAAAATAAAAAATTGGGATCACAAAACTATTTGGATGCGTAATTGAATTGAATTGCAAGGTTTCGATTTTAATATAGAAAATATGAGAAAAATGGATGACATTTCATAGTGTTCATAATAAGTTGCACTCATATTATATTTGCATTCATTTTTAAGTTAAATTAAGTAATAATGTAATTACATCATGGCACCAAATCCACCTCAATTTGAATAGGTATACATAGAGATGTGCACGAGCCAAGCTAGCTTGGTTAGCTCACTCAACTTGGCTCGAACCAGTTCGATTTGGCTCGATTTGAAGGTTGGGTTTGAACTAAGTCGAGCCATCTTTCCAAGCTCGAAATGATTTTCAAGCCAAGCTCGGGCTAACCCAAGCTTGATTCAACTCGGCTCGGCTTGACTGACTTAGTTGGAGAAGTATGTTTTTAGTCTCACATCGGAAGTGAGCAAGAAAATAAGAGATGAAACTCTCTAGAAGAGTGAGTGGGGGGATGTAAATGGGCTTTGGGCCTTATTTTTAATAGTTTTAGGCTTAACTTTGGGCTAGGCCTATTTAAAATTTTGTTCTTTTTAGGCTCGAACTCGGCTCAAAAGCTCGGTCGAGCCAGTTTGAACATGTCAATCCACAGTTGATGCCAAGCCGAGCCAAGCCAAATAAGAGCCAAGCTATTTAGTGACCGAGCCTAGCTCGATCATGGCTGATCTTGGCTTGTGCACAGCTCTAGGTATACATACAAATGTGTGTTATAGTAAACCTTGTACAATCAGAAATGTGTTAAGCAATGAGACTTTCCTATTTCCACTTCATTAAATAGTAATGGGTAATTGTAATACAATTTGATATTAGATCCAAATACAACGAATAGTTGCATACCATGGTAAATCCTTTCAATCATGGCTTCAAATACATTTAATGTTCAATAAAGAGGTGGGAAAATTGTTTATGAGTAGCTTGAATCTAGTGCAAATAGGCCACCTTACAACTTTGATATATGATTGCACTAATGGGATCCCACCTGCTTCTAGCTACCAATGGTTCAAAAACTATCTAACAAACCTCATTAATCAAATGCAAACTATCATGGCCTATATATATATATATATATATATATATATATATATATATATATATATATATATATATATATATATATATATATATCTTAGGTGAACTTGATATTGTTTTAATACTCCATAAGTATTTAATTTGTTATTATTTATATAAAAAAAATTGATTTTCCAAATGTGGATATCGATTTCGTGTAAGAAAAAACATTTCTTTCTATTCAAACAAGAGATTGATCGGGTAATTAGGAACATAAGCGCTAACAGTGAACATGTGTGATATCTTGGCCTTTAATATGATGAGTCCTCATTTATGAATTTATTCGAAATCGAGAATAGCCATTCTCACTCATCAGGTGGGTAATATATGAATGATATGAGAAAAGTCCATGGTTAAAAATGAAAAAAATAAAAATAAATCAATAACACAACAAACACTCCACATTCGATGTGGAAATGTGACTAGACCGACTTCATATCGTGGCCGGAATTGATTTGGTACTATCATTGTGACATGGTGGGATTTTTTTTACACACACACCCACCCCGCAGTGGCTTTTTACACCACAATGGGTGCTCAAAGCCCATGACCTCATGTTGAAATTTTTATGAGGCTACCACTGAGGCATGACTAAGGACCGAACCCAATATGGTGGGATTTGATTGGATGGAAAACTGTTGTATGAGATAGGCCTAGTCAAGTACATACTTGGCCTAAAACTTTCAAACTTACTTTGCCTGACCCCATCTATGTTAGGAGCTTGCCTTCCAATCAAATTCATTTTATGCCATGCCGATGTTGAGCTCGATACAAACAAAGGTAGTGTACAATCTGAGCGCATCTTGGCCAGGGTATGTTTATGGTGGAAACCCTGAAGAGGACCCATATTGTTGTACATGATAAAATTCGGTGTTTTCATAACGTGCTACCATACAATGCTCCAGTGAGGTGGTTGTAGAGTAATTATCTCTATAACCTATTAGTAGAAGTGGGGTCAATCATTCAAGATTTAAACGGTTGAAATGATAAGATTCACTTTGGTTGGCCCATGTACTAAAATTTTGTAGCTTCATAATATTTTCCTTTTCCAGTTGAACACAAATGTTGCACTATTTTTTTTTTTTATTAAAAGTTTTTGCGATAGGATTTTTAGCATGGTCAATGATATTAACTATTTGGATGGCAATAAGACACTTTGTAAAATAATTTACCCACATGTGTATAATGCTTCTCTTGCTAAGGGCGTAATTCCATCCCCCAATCCATGTCCAGGAGCTAATAAGTGGTCATTTGGGGGCGTCTGTTTGATATGCATTTTGGAATCCATATGAATTAGAATTTATGTGAATTGGAATTATAAGGATGCCAGTGTGTTTTCTAATAAATGGGCTTTTGGCATATTTAGTTTTAATTAGATACCAATTCGCACCAAATGCACTCTCCCAAAGCACTGAAATTACCATTGAATACAACCTCCAAATGAATCAATATGAGGATAGAAGTGTTGTGCCATGCAAAACACTTGCCAGGGCCTAATGAGCCCACTCCGGCTTGAGACTAGGCTTTGGTCGACTAGCATGTTCCATGGTCTGGGCTTGGGTGCTATATCCATGGCCTGATCAAATTTCATACTGGGCTTGAGCTCAAAGTCATTGTAGGCCAACCCAGAGAAAGAGACAACTTCATATGTACGAGTGTTACAACTTATATTAATAAAATTATGGCATTCCAGTCCTCTGCTGGGCAACCCATGTATCTTGCAAGAGCTAGTTTCGTTCATCTAAAATGTTTATTTCTTTCTGTATGGCCCACTTAATTGAATGGGAAACAACATCCTAAACAGGCTAGATCACCCCAAGGCCCATTCAGTTATTTTTAGCTTAGGCCAAGGGTCTTAAGTGTCGGGTGAGCTGGACCTATCTTGAACTGGCCTATTGCCCACTGCTAGAAATAGGATCCGAAATAGACCCGGGTGGGCCTACCCTGACCCAGTCCGTCTCGACGGCTAGGAATAGGATCAAAAATAGGCCCGGGTAGATTAAGTCTAATCGATGGGCTAAGAATCGAGTTGGGCCTACCAATGGCCAATCTTAAATACACGGGACCGATGGATCCAAGTGGATTGCGTGGTGTGTTGACATCACCAGGTTCTGTGGGCCCCACAATGGTGCATGTGTTATATCATACTGTCCATCCATTTTGCCGGATCATTTTAGGGCATGGGCTAGAAAATGAGGCAGATACAAAACTCAATTGGGCCACGCTACAGAAAGCAGGGACAATGATTCCCACCGTTAGAACCTTCCAAGCGCCCATCATGATGTTTATTTGCCATCCAAACCAGGTCACGCTGACGTGGATGAGGGGAAAAGACAAACATCAGCTTAATCCAAAACTTCGCCCCCAAAAAGTTTTCAATAGTAGCAGTTCAATCCCTAAGTCTACTTGGGTTTTGGATCCGGCCCATTTTTTCTACATTCTCTAAAATGATCTCACAAAATAGATGCACAGTGTGGATATAATATATACATCATGGTGGGGCCCACAAAACCTAGTGACGTTAACACACCAACCAACGAAGGTCAGTGGTGTTGTTGGTGTGTGGCACACCACGCAATCCGCTTCTAGTGGTATGGTCCACCTGAGATTTGGATCTTCTTAAGGTTTGGTATAGCCTAGTAAAATAAGATGTAAAAACAGACGGACGGAGTGGATATACAAAAAAAAAAAAAAAAAAAAACATCAAGGTGGGCCCCACACGGTTAGGGTAACGCCTACTAACAGCTAATCCGCTCCCTCCGAACTCTAACCAGCTGGAGGCGGAAGCAGAAGAGGCGGGCAAATGTCTTGAAATAACAACAATCTACTAGGGTTTTTGAATGTCTCAGCACTCGGCACAGCTGCAGATGGAAACGAAGCCCTCTCCCGCTCAGAAATTATTCCAAAATCTAGGTTAACTGAAATCTCATTCTTCTATTATTTTCTCCCCAAATCCTAGTTTTCCAGATTTTGATTTTGATTTTCTTTTTCTGCGGTCACGATCTGAAGATACATACGAGGATTGAATGCCGTCATCAGGATCTCGTTTTAAGTTTGAGAGCTCTTTCCGGTTTTAACGGAAGAGGAGCTGAATTTTCCGTTGCTTCGTCGGTGTTGTTGTAGCGCGGATCGTTGAAGTAGGAAATGGCGGCATCGGTAGGGAGCCAACCTCCTCCGTCTCTGAAGAGACGGGATTCGTCAGTTACAAGAGAAGGTGATCAGCTCATCGTAACACCGTTGGGAGCAGGCAATGAAGTGGGTCGGTCGTGCGTTTACATGTCCTACAAAGGAAAAACTGTACTGGTATGCTGCCTGTATCGATTGTGCCTTTCTTGCAGTTTTTGGTTTCGAATTGTAGGTCTTGAGTGATTTCATCTTGCACTTCTTGGTTTACTTCTTCTTTTTCTACTTGTTGTGCAATTGGAAATTTAACTATTTATGCATGAAGTTTGTAGACGTGGAGCCCATGGTTGGGCAATACAATCCGTTGATGTAGTGTCCCGTATCATGGATGGACCATAGAATGAAATGACCTTTTCATTGTTAGCTTATTTATGGATGGATTAATACATGCCAATAGTTCTCGTTCAGTTGATAACAAGGCCATGGATTTGATGTCTAGGATCTTTCAGTTGGGAAGGTTTTCAGGGCATGGTCCATCTATGATGGGGGTGGCAAATCAATAGTTTGAATCATGACATGGAGGTTCTGGATTTGTTGTTAAACAGAGAATTTTGCCTCTCTCTTACTGAACCACGGGCCCCATGACATGGAGGTTCTGGATTTTTTGTTAAATAGAGAATTCTGCCTCTCCATTTTGACACAGTTTGTGTTTTCTTGGTTTGCAGTTTGATTGTGGAATACATCCAGCTTACTCAGGAATGGCTGCTTTGCCTTACTTTGATGAGATTGATCCATCCACCATTGATGTGCTACTTGTTACCCAGTAAGTATAGAATCTGTTCTGGTTAGTCCTTCAAGAGAGATCATGGTACACATATTGCTTACCACATTCTGAGTTAAGTTCAGGACGTGACGTAGGAATGAGGTGAAAGCTAGTAAAATTGATTGATTTGTTTCAGTTAATTGTCTAGCGATCTCTTATAGTGAATTAGTTCTGTTGTATGGTATAGACTGTTAAGGTCAGCTTGTTAATCCTTAGGGGTGTGTTTGGATGCAGTTCTTAATTTGATAATAAAGTGGAAACAGTCAAGTTGTAATCTACTTAATATTCAAGTTGATGATTTGAGCTCCAAAATGCAAATACGTTACTTTGAAGTTGGACTTAATAGAAACATAGCTGCAACTTGATGACTACTTTTCCATTGTGAGTGCTGGAAACATTGATTTTTTTTTTCTTTGTTTGATCTTTTCAAAAGAATTGTCTTTCAAAAAAAAAAAAAAAAAATTCAAAAGAAGGTTTGCAATTTAATTCCGTTGTACATTCAAACCAAACCTAAAGCAGTGTCGATTTGCTATTAATTTTTTTACGAAAGATGACAGCAATTTATTTTGTTGCGACAATTCCATTTTTTTATTTTTATTTTTAAATTCTGTGGTGGATGAGTCATCCAAGTCATTCCAGTTTCATCCCAGATCGAATCGAATCACCAGGCTAATATAGACCAAGAGCAACCAATTCGGACTAGTCCTGTTTTGTTCGGAAACGAGTCATCAGGCTGATAAAGACTGAAACCAACCAATAGGGAACCTAGGGGACTGATACAAACAATTTGGGGCAAATTGTTCCAGCCCCCAGGTGAGTCACACTCCAAAACCACTATTTAATCCAAAGTACCATGCCATCATTGCATTTGCAATTGATGCCCTTTTTTGGGGGGAAACCGTTACCTTGCAATTCATATACTTGGCAATGAATAAGTTGTTTATTGAATAAATGAAAATAGTTGTCTTGTTAAAATTTTGTTCCCATCACAGCATTCCATTCTGCAACTTTATTCATTATTTCAGCTTTTGCATTTCTCACTGTATAAATCATGAATTTGTTTTAAGAAGATACCATTTATGTGCAGCTTTCATCTCGATCATGCTGCATCACTGCCATATTTTCTTGAGAAGGTATGTAGCATTATGTATAAACATTTGCATGGTCTTCCTGTGCTGATATACTGAGTGAAGTGTGTTCATATTTTTCCAGACCACTTTCAAGGGTCGGGTTTTCATGACTCATGCTACGAAGGCCATCTACAAGCTGCTTTTGTCAGATTATGTGAAAGTGAGTAAAGTCTCTGTTGAGGACATGCTGTATGATGAACAAGACATTCTTCGGTCCATGGACAAAATCGAGGTTCGTTCATCTGTTTCTTGTGCTGTTTTGTAAGGATGCTTTTTATTGCACAGCCTCAGGTGCTTTATGTGCTCTTTTTGCCCATATTCTACTGTCATATGGTGGGAAAGGCT
Organism: Liriodendron chinense; assembly: GCA_003013855.2. Lineage (NCBI taxonomy): Eukaryota > Viridiplantae > Streptophyta > Magnoliopsida > Magnoliales > Magnoliaceae > Liriodendron > Liriodendron chinense. The sequence goes on along the minus strand of PVNU02000637.1, from coordinate 940,799 downwards.
ACTGATTATCATTATCGTTGTCATCATCTAAGCCTTATCCCAACTAATTGGGTCAGCTACATGAATCCTGTTCTGCCATTCCACTCTTATCTTGATATGTGAGATTGTCAAGATTTATAATAAAAGTTGTGGCTGGAGTCTCATGCTGGCTGCTAACCTGAATGCAACCCTCCTTTATCCTGGCTGAGGCCAGAAATGGAAAAGGCTACTGATAAATAACCAAATAAATAAGAACGATGATGGAAAAGTGGATTTGGTCAGGAAAGTGTCCTTTGACATATATTAGATGGGACTGCCCTGAAACCTTGGGCAATTGTAGTACTTCCCTTGGAAGTAACAAAAAGTTTACTCATCCAACTCAGCCCAACAGTGCAAGACATCAGAACCTAATTGACGTTGTGTTCTTTTTTTCCCCTAAATCGATTTCTTAACTTAGGGTGCATTTGGATTGAAAACCTTCTTTTGTTTTTTTTTGAATGGTTGATTGAAAATTTTATTTCATTGCAACTTTCCAACTTCTGGACTAAATAATTTTGTGTTTTTATTTCAACATTTTTCTGACTTCCAACATCAAAATTGGATTTCCTTCTTCTTCTTCTTCTTCTCCTTCTTGTTTTTGTCTTTTGCATGTTTGTCTACCAATGCAATGTTTGCAATTTCGTAGTTACATTCGAAGTAATAATTGTAAATCACATTGCACTATTATTTAGGATTGGCATTGGGTCGGATGGACTGCCTGCCAACCAACTTAACACTTTTAAAAAAGCCATCATTGGGCTGAGTTTATTGGGCTTCCAGTTGGGCTTAGGCTGCAAGGCATACCCCATTTAAGTAAATGGGTCGGGCTCAGGTTGACCTTGGTAACACCGGACCTGCCCATATATCATTTAGCTGTTGATAAGTTATATACAAATAAATAAGTGTGCATTAATCGTGTGCTTGGAGATATGTGGTGCCTTGCAGGTGGTCTCAGGTTCTAGCCTTCCTGATATTCTTTTTCAATAAGTGGGTCAGGTCAGGCTGGGTGCAGGCTTAGGTCACTTTTTGGGCTTGAGCTGACCCTGACCCGATCCATACCCAACCCATTCCCACCACTACGATGCATAAGACTGAGTGTCCTCATTGGCACTAACCTATCATGCATTGATAATAAATTAAAAAAGGTGCCTGTCAAATGATCCTAACTGTTAAATTTGAGAATGCGAATTGCCAAGCAATCGACTTCACGTAGAATGCCAGTTAACGTTTAGGATCATCAACTTAGCAATACTGTCAGAATAGTGTGAAATCTTTTTTTCCATTTGAATGTGAACCATCCGTGGACTTTCATTAAACATAGTGTCATTGAAAAGTCCTTTGTTTGACTGGCAAGGATCACTTTTCCTTGTGGCATCATACACTGCTTGGACCGAAAGGTCGTAATATGTCATTTTTGTAAGTTTGTACAAATGGGGACAAGTGGACCATTGTTATATTTCTCCTCAACCATCTACTTGGAGGCCATTGATCGAAGCATTGGCATCTTCAAACCTGGGTGATGGTGTGAGAACTCTTTGGCAAGATCATTTTTTTATCACTAGACTATAGTCTAACGTGTACAAAATTTTGTGCATTAGCTGTGAGTAGGAAGAGTATTCATGCAGTATTGCATAATGGTCTGCCCAAAAGTTTGTAAACTTTGCTTTGCTTTTCAATTTTACAAAATGGGATTTGTTGCTCCATGATCCAAACTGTTGATATTAGTGGGAGACAGCTAGTTGAGTGAGAAAAGATTAGCACACATTCAACCAAAAAGTGCCAATTATTATGAGGCTATGATTTTCCAATCCAGAGGATTTGTGGTGCATTGGCTATCATGATGATGGCCATCATATTAATGGTTTGGACGGCTATACCATGCTCCCACTTGTACAAATATACTGTCAAACTCTTGAGTGAGCATTGAATGGGTGTCATGGTCAAGATATTCAAAATCGGTTACGTAACGGTCATAACCGTTACGCGTTACGGGGTCGAAACGGCCGTAACGGTAACAGTGGTGGCCGTTACGGCCACGGTTACCGTTATGGAACACCTCACGGTGGGTCTTATGGCAGAGAGGAATAAGAGGAGATAACCTCATGTGGTGATAGAGATGGCATTTTGGTCTAATCATTATGGAAGAGAGGAATAGGTAATGCAGGGGCATGCGATGATCTAACCCTAAATGCATGTATATCAAGTTGGAAGATATTCAAATAATAAAATTACGAAACTAACTACTTTCAATCAGAGGAAACTAACAAATCTCAACACGAAGATGAAATCCGTCCTTTCGGATCATGCCCATTTGCATAAAACCATGTAAAATCGTAAAACAGGGAGGATCTAGGGATATGAGGATATCCCAGATCTAGCATAGACCAGTCCACAGTCAAGTTTGGATCCGGTTATCGTGGCTAGGCATTCCTCTTTTCGATCGTACCAAAAAAAGAAGGGGGGGGGGGGGGGGGGGGGGGGGTGTTTCAGAAAAGGACGAGGGGTGTCGAAAAACAATGAGTTATCATGAAGTACGAATTAGGAATCAAAAGAAGCTTACCTTTCCTCGCACCTTGAAGAAAGAGAGAAGAGAAAATGGAAACTCCGGAGTGGAATCCTCAACACCCGAGGGCCAATCCTGAAACCCTAATCTCTCAACAAAGAGGAAGAAACTCACGAATTTTCTATTCATTCAATAATTTCGAAATAGGATTCTCACAGTATATATAAGCTACGAAAAAAAAAATGCACTAAAGTGCCTGAAAACCAAAGAAATAACATAAAAACGTCTAAAGTAAATAACGACACTAAAGCGCCTAGAAACAAGGAAATAAATAGAAAAGCGCCTAAATGTAAATCCGCTCCATGGTCCAGCGGTCATGATGCTCCTGCGCAATCCTGCATCTCGCGTACTCGTAACGCGTCAGAAAATGGGCCCAATGGGCCCGGCGTCCATCCACATCAACTCGTCTGCTCCAACACTCGATCTGCGACGTCGCCTCCTCTGGTATACTCTAAAGGGTGCACCACTGATGTCCGCATCAATTCTCCCCGGGTGGGAAGAATTCGCCACTGGCGAAAGTGAACTCCTGTACCTCTCAAGCATATCTGGATCGATACGCTGTAGCTCTGTCTCGGTAATTCAGGAGTTATCTGCAATAGGCCTGTTCCTCCACTTGACTAGGAATTTTTGGTAACCCCCTGAGCGAGTAGAAACCAACTCAGAGTCCAAAATTCCCTCTATCTCGTCTCTTCTCGGTGCAGAAGGAAGAGAAGGTAAGATGGGTATAGGGAGGTCAGGCTGTGGCCAAGGTCCATATATAGGGGAGGTCTGGGAAGAAATAGGGGAATCACTGGATAGAGGTAATGGCTCGTGATAGGGAACTAGATCTTCCATATTAAATGTGGAACTGATGCCCATGGTAGGAGGGATATCGACAACATAAGCGTTAGACCCCAACATTTTCACAATTTTATGTGGGCCTATGCTACGGGCATGAAGCTTCTTCACGGATCCAGGTGGAAACCGATCAGACCTAATACGAACCATGACGTCATCTCCAGGTTGAAATTCCCTAATCTCCTGTGAGTGTCAGCAGAAAGTTTATAATGTTCATTACTTGAATTAATCTTCCTTCTGATCTCAGTATGCAATGCATGTATATAATGGGCAAATGACTCTCCTAACTCTAAAGGACGCTGTGGGGTAGCCATGGGGATCAAATCTATGGGGGCTCGGGGTCTAAGACCTGAAACAATTTCAAATGGGCTCATTCATGTGGACCTGTTCACTGAAGAGTTATAAGCGAACTCTGCTGTGGGAATAACAGTGTCACAGGTCCTGTGGTGGTCTCCAACTAGACATCTCAACAAATTTCCTAGGCTACGGTTCACTACCTCTGTTTGACCATCCGACTGAGGATGATATGCTGAAGAAAATTGAAGCCTCGTACCCAAAAGATGCCAGAGAGTCTTCCAAAAATAACTAGTGAACCTAGTATCTCTGTCAGACACGATGGATCTAGGTACCCCATGAAGTCGCACAACCTCCTGAAAGAATATCTTAGCAATGTGGGAGGCATCTGAAGTCTTATAACAGGGTAGGAAATGGGCCATCTTAGAAAACCGATCAACGACTACGAGTATGGAATCGTGCTTACGAATAGTCTTGGGAAGCCCAAGCACGAAATCCATACTGACATCTTGCCACGGGGCATGTGGAACTGGCAAAGGAGTGTATAAGCCTGTATTTTGTTTCCTCTGCTTTGCCAGTTGACATGTCCGACACTGCCCTACAATCTTGGCCACATTTCGCTGGAGATTAGGCCAATGGAAACGATCAGAAACCAGGGCAACTGTTTTATCTCTACCAAAGTGACCTGCCATCCCTCCAGCATGAAGCTCCCATACTAGAAAATCACGGAGGGATGTGCGTGGGATGCAGAGCTTGTCCCCTCTAAAAAGATATCCGTCTGTAAGGACAAACTTAGCACTCCTCAAGGGTGGGTCACTAGACAACGACGCATAGATGGTCCCAAAGTCAGGACAAGTTGAGTACTCACCCTTGAGTTGCTCAAAGCCTGTAACTTCAATGCTCATGGACCGCAGCGTCATGACACGACGGCTAAGCGCGTCAGCAACCTTATTCTCTTTACCGGCCTTGTGCTTAAGTAGAAACGTATACTCCTGAAGAAATTGAGCCCACTTGGCATGCCTAGGGCTCAACTTCTTTTGAGAGCTCAAATATTTCAAGGCCTCATGATCAGAGAACAGGACAAATTCTTGCGGTAATAAATAATGCCGCCAATGGCGCAATGATTGCACAACCGCATAGAACTCTTTGTCGTAGGTGGAGTAGCGTTGTTTAGCCTTATTCAGTTTCTCACTGAAAAAGGCCACAGGATGTCCCTCTTGGCTTAACACTCCCCCTATGGCAAGTCCTGACGCGTCACACGCCACCTCAAAGACTTTAGAGAAGTCAGGTAGACACATGACGGGCACTTCCGTCATCTTATTCTTAATTTCAGAGAAAGCCCGTGTCGCGGCTTTAGTCCATTGGAACTCCCCTTTTCTTATGCAATCTGTGATGGGAGCCATAATAGAGCTAAATCCACGGATGAACCGCTGATAGAACGTAGCTAGGCCGTGAAAGCTTCGCACGTCGTGTATATTACGCGGCTCGGGCCAATTGACAATGGCCTTAACTTTCTCAGGGTCTGCAGACATACCCTCTGACGAAACAACGAACCCTAGGAAGATAACTCTAGAAGTCAAGAAGGAACACTTCTTGAGGTTCGCATAAAGCTTTACTGCTCGCAAGGCGTTGCAGACCTGCCTCAAGTGTTCAAGGTGCTGGGTAGGAGACGTACTATAGATGAGGATATCATCGAAGTACACAACTAAGAACTTATCCATAAAGGGTCGCAGCACCTGGGTCATCATCCTCATAAATGTACTTAGAGCATTGGTTAACCCAAAGGGCATAACCAACCACTCATACAGCCCATCCTTCGTCTTGAAGGCAGTCTTCCACTCATCTCCTGGACGAACACGAATTTGGTGATAACCACTCTTGAGGTCAATTTTCGAAAAGATAGTAGAGGTGGCCATCATGTCAAGCATGTCATCAAGCCTCGGGATGGGAAACCGATACTTGACAGTAATCTTGTTTATGGCTCTACTATCGACACACATGCGCCACGTGCCATCTTTCTTTGGCGTAAGAAGCGCAGGCACGGCGCACGGGCTCATACTCTCACGAATAAATTCCTTTTTAAGCAATTCATCCACTTGCCTCTTCAACTCGGCATGTTCGGTGGGATTCGTTCTGTAGTGAGGGAGGTTTGGTAAGGTCGCCCCTGGGACAAGATCTATCGCATGCTGAATGTTCCGCATTGGTGGGAGCTCGTCTGGAAGGTCCTCAGGGAAGACATCCCGAAACTCCTCTAGGACTGAACGAACCTCCTGGGGTAACCCTATAGCAACCTCGGGTGTGCTCTCTCTAGCCAGTAAAACGTACACCATAGTCCCAGTTTTGGCCCCTCTCTCAAACTCCTTAGCATCTATGATGTGGAGAGACTTCGACTGAGGTGCCCTTTGACTCTTAGAACTGCCTCGAGACGCAACATCTTTCGCTCCTATGGACGATTTGGGAGGGAGCGGGCTCAAGACAAGCTTCTTTCCTTCATGCTTAAACACACAATTATTTGTACGCCTGAATATTGCGACATCTTTGTCAAAGAGCCATGGCCTTCCCAAGATGATATGGCCAACGTCCATCGTGACCACATCACACCACAACTTGTCCTTGTATGGCCCGAATTCAATTGGCACAAGGCATCGCTGAGTCACAGGAAGGGATGTCGCATCAACCCAAGAAACTCGGTATGGGTTGGGGTGAGGGACTGGCTTCAACCCCAGGCGACTCAAAGTACTTGGAGAAACTACATTCTCACAGCTCCCGCTATCTATGATCACTTTGCAGCTCTTATCTCCACACTTGGCGTAAGTGTGGAAGATAGTGGTTCTGCGCCAATCCTCACTTTCATTCAGCTGGGCCAAAGCGCATCTCACCACAGCAAGTGGGGTAGTCTCCACAGCATCATCCTCGGCATCACTGGCCGGCTCAAGGGATTGGACGATGATTTCCTCATCATTCTGGTCACCTTCAACTTCATATGCCACTTCTTCTTCTGTAGAGTGTTCAGAAACAAAGGCAATACGCCCACCCCTATTTGAACACTCTGCGGCAATGTGACCCATGCCACCACAGCGGTAGCACTGCCCTGGCATCGCAGTCCTAGTACTTGATCCAGCCACATTGTTACCTCGATTTCTATTGACTGGTTGGGTACTAGGTTGAGCTCTGGGTTGATTTCCGACCTGAGGTCTCGCTCCCTGCGGAGCTACTCTAGGCATAGTAGGTCGAATCTCAAACCCTCTAGCAGGATATTGGCGCACATATTGCTCCAGTTCCTGCACCATCTGGTAAGCGTGCTCTAAGCTGGTGACCATATGAGGCATGAGCTCACGCTGGAGGTCAAACTTGAGGCCCATACGAAAACGGGAGAGAACCACAGCAGGGTCCTCATCTACATCGCACCTCATCATGTATTCATCGAACTTGGCAATGTATTCCGTTACCGTCATGGATCCTTGGCGCAAAGTGTGCCATTGATCCGACAGCCTCTGCTTATAAGAAAAGAGAACATACTTCTCTCGCAACAGTTCTTTCATTTCAATCCAAAAGAGAACTGGCCCCTCTCTAGATCGCTCACGGCGACGCTCCACATTTCCCCAATGTAGTTTTGCCTGGCCCACCAACTTCATCTTGGCGAATCCAACCCGCTGTGGGTCTGGCAGACCGTGCCACTGAAAGAAGTGATCCATGTCTGCTAGCCAATCAGAAAAAACTTTAGGGTCCAGTCTCCCATCAAAACTAGGAGCGTCAACCTTGATGCCCTTCATGACCCTAATAACAGGGTCCTGCTCATAGTATCTCTGAGGTTGCGGATATCGCACCCCACCATGGCCCTCCCGCTGGGCGGGGAAAACAGGATTACGAATCTGTGGGGGTGGCTGATGATGAGCCCCATCGTGTCCATTAGCAGGCCCACGGGCCTGACTTGTGCCCAAATCATCCCTAGGCGGATCAGGGCCCACAACTTGGGACTGATCGACTGCCCCAGTGTCGGGGGTTGCTTGGGGACCATCTAAAGTGATGGTCTGGATGCCATCCTCTAAGCGCGTGACCCTCTCCTCTAAACGTGTGAACCTATCATCCTGATGCACAAATTGCTGCGCGATCTCACCTCTCAAGGTCTGAAATTGCTGATCCATTTTCTTAATTAGACCCTCCAAAGCTTTGGTAATTTGATTAGATTCCATAGTATTATGAAGACCAAACCTACGACCAGTGCGCGTAGGCATACACCAGGAGTGATATGTGAAAGGCCCTAGATCTAGGTGCCCAAAGGTGTAAAAAGGCAAAATCTAAATGCAGTTTTGACTATCCTAGTTCAAGTGCAATGCAAGCTATCCTATGTGGCCTAAATCTATATGAGGACTCAACAAAATCTAGAAAAAAAGGCTAACTAAACTCAATGAACTATGACCCCTACGATTTTTTCGATTTGGGATATCTGGTTCCTTTGAAAAAAAATCACCGAAAAGGGAAATTTTGGGTAAACTGACCTACGCTAGGAACCTTTTCTCTAATACCAAAATTGATGCAGGGGCATGCGATGATCTAACCCTAAATGCATGTATATCAAGTTGGAAGATATTCAAATAATAAAATTACGAAACTAACTACTTTCAATCAGAGGAAACTAACAAATCTCAACACGAAGATGAAATCCGTCCTTTCGGATCATGCCCCTTTGCATAAAACCATGTAAAATCGTAAAACAGGGAGGATCTAGGGATATGAGGATATCCCAGATCTAGCATAGACCAATCCACAGTCAAGTTTGGATCCGGTTATCGTGGCTAGGCATCCTCTTTTCGATCGTACCAAAAAAGAGGGGGGGGGGGGGGGGGGGGGGGGGGGGGGGGGGGTTTCAGAAAAGGACGAGGGGTGTCGAAAAACAATGAGTTATCATGAAGTACGAATTAGAAATCAAAAGAAGCTTACCTTTCCTCGCACCTTGAAGAAAGAGAGAAGAGAAAACGGAAACTCCGGAGTGGAATCCTCAACACCCGAGGGCCAATCCTGAAACCCTAATCTCTCAACAAAGAGGAAGAAACTCACGAATTTTCTATTCATTCAATAATTTCGAAATAGGATTCTCACAGTATATATAAGCTACGAAAATAAAAAAAAGTGCACTAAAGTGCCTGAAAACCAAAGAAATAACATAAAAACGTCTAAAGTAAATAACGACACTAAAGCGCCTAGAAACAATGAAATAAATAGAAAAGCGCCTAAATGTAAATCCGCTCCATGGTCCAGCGGTCATGATGCTCCTGCGCGATCCTGCATCTCGCGTACTCGTAACGCGTCAGAAAATGGGCCCAATGGGCCCGGCATCCATCCACATCAACTCGTCTGCTCCAACACTCGATCTGCGACGTCGCCTCCTCTGGTACACTCTAAAGGGTGCACCACTGATGTCCGCATCAATAGGAGATGCATTTTTAAGAGGGGGGAGGGACCTCCTTACCCGAGGGTAATATTTGCTTCTTCTTCTTCTTCTTTTCCCCATTTTGTGAAAATGCCCTGCTTCGGGATTTGACCAAAATCAAAATATGACAGTTTTGCTCTCCTATAACCAGATGTTGCTGTTTTCAAACCAAAATATCCTTGCCATTGTTGAAACTTGAAACTAATGGGAATCCATGCTTTTGTCATTGTTGAAAATTACGGTAATCCAACCTTAAACATTTAAGGAAGCACATTAGTTTGAACCTCTCATCCATCAAAACTGTATATGATTAGCCTGATTTTCAAAATTTTAGATTATTTAATAGATTAGTGAGCATGAAGACTGATGTAACTTCTCAAAGAAGAAGAAGAAGAAGAAGAGACTGCTTTCACTCTTACCACCTATTCATATGCAGCCAGCCCTTTCAATGCTAGCTGCTAGTTTCCGCTCAAGCCCTTTCAGAAGTTAATAGACGAGTTTTTTTTTTTTCCCCTCCTCCAGTTAGTTAACATAAATGGGGCTCTGTGTTGATCAAACAGAAAAATGAAATAGAGATCTGATATTGGCCTCTTTGGCTAATAACCATGTTCTTGTCTCCTAAAATTTGAAGTTGGACGGAGTCCCGATTTTGAAAACCTGATCTTTTCTTTATTTATTTATTTATTTCTTTTTTGTTTTGCAAGGTAATTTTTATGCTTTGAATGCATCATGAATCTTTAGATATTTAAGTGCAAGACCATACTCTTCCCTATGCAGGTCATCGATTTCCACCAGACGCTAGAAGTAAATGGCATCCGGTTCTGGTGCTACACTGCTGGCCACGTCCTTGGGGCTGCCATGTTCATGGTTGACATCGCTGGCGTCCGGGTGCTTTACACAGGAGATTACTCCCGTGAAGAAGATCGCCACCTCCGTGCTGCCGAGATCCCACAGTTTTCCCCAGACATCTGCATCATTGAATCCACCTATGGTGTCCAGCTCCACCAGCCCAGGCTTGTACGAGAGAAACGCTTTACTGATGTTATCCACTCAACTATTTCTCAGGGCGGCCGTGTTCTCATTCCGGCATTTGCACTTGGCCGAGCACAAGAGCTGCTGCTCATTCTGGACGAGTACTGGTCAAACCACCCTGAACTCCACAACATTCCCATTTACTATGCTTCCCCTCTCGCCAAGAGATGCATGGCAGTCTACCAAACCTACATCAATGCAATGAACGAGAGGATCCGGAACCAGTTTGCAAATTCAAACCCATTCGACTTCAAGCACATCTCACCATTGAAGAGCATAGAGAACTTTGATGATGTCGGCCCATCTGTGGTGATGGCGAGTCCTAGTGGTCTGCAGAGCGGTCTGTCGAGGCAGCTGTTTGATAAGTGGTGCTCGGACAAGAAGAATGCATGCGTGATTCCTGGGTATGTTGTGGAAGGGACATTGGCCAAGACTATCATTAATGAACCCAAGGAAGTCACCCTCATGAATGGCCTCACTGCCCCTCTCAACATGCAGGTCCATTACATTTCATTCTCAGCCCATGCCGATTTTGCGCAGACAAGTACGTTTTTGAAAGAGCTCATGCCCCCCAACATAATCCTGGTTCATGGAGAAGCCAACGAGATGGGAAGGCTCAAACAGAAGCTTATCACCCAATTCGTTGACAAAAACATTAAGATCATATCCCCTAAAAACTGCCAGTCTGTCGAGATGTACTTCAATTCAGAGAAAATGGCCAAGACAATTGGGCGGTTGGCTGAAAAGACCCCAGAAGTGGGAGAGACTGTCAGTGGCTTGCTTGTAAAGAAGGGATTCGCATACCAAATAATGGCACCTGATGACCTCCACATCTTCTCACAGCTATCCACTGCAAACATCACTCAGAGGATTGCCATCCCTTATTCTGGTGCCTTTGGAGTGATAAAGCACCGGCTCAAGCAGATATATGAGAGCGTTGATTCCCCAGTTGATGAATCTGAGGTCCCAACCTTGCATGTGCATGAACGGGTGACAGTGAAGCAGGAGTCAGAGAAGCATGTTTCGTTACAGTGGACTTCAGACCCCATAAGCGACATGGTCTCGGACTCTATTGTCGCTCTAATTTTGAATATCAACCGGGAAGTTCCAAAGGTGACGGTGACAGAGAGCAAGACAGAGGAGGAGATGGGAAAGACAGCAGAGAAAGTGATATTTGCGCTCTTGGTTTCATTGTTTGGTGATGTCAAGATGGGAGAAGAAGGGAAACTTGTCGTGACTGTTGATGGGAATGTGGCTCGTGTTGATGGCAAGAACGGAGATGTTGAGTGCGAGAACGAGAATTTAAAGGAGAGAGTAAGGACAGCATTCCGTCGGATCCAGAGTGCTGTGAAGCCAATCCCGCTGTCAGCGTCTTGAAATGGCTAAATCATTGTTAGGTGCATCAAACTGTTTTCTCATCCCTATGAGAATTAGAGATGTTATATATATGTGGCATTTTTTTTTATGGCCTTTCACAGGTTAGGGTGTCTGGTAAATCAATCATGTAAGTAGGCAGTGGTAGAATGATTTGTATGATCCTCTACCCAAGGATATGCACAGCATCCTCGGATTTTCAGTTTGTAGTTTGTACGAGCAGGTTCGTGGTCCAATGGTCCAAAATGTTGATCTGATGGTCCCACAGTGGATGACTGTGCAGCAAATATCTTTCGGAATGGAAGATTCTAACCATCCAGCCTTTGGACTTTCCAGTTGAATGAACCGTTTCTATATTTATTTTCTCAACAATCTATTTGAACGATGACTAAATCATATACTAGAAACGTGGGATTTTCCTGTGGAGGACATTCTTGGGGAATGATCAATGGACAGTGGCACTAATTGCATCAATGGTATCAATCACTGAACCATGGATCCACTTATACAAACTGAAATCGGGAAGTATTTGAGTAAAACATATAAATCCTGGAACTGGAGTAGCTTATTCATAGATCAATCGCTGCATTGGCAATCTAATGGTTGCAACAGCAGACTGCCCCAAGCACACAGGTTGAAGCTAGGCAACAAACTTCATTCTCAAGAAGGAATTCTCAGGACAGTTTCAAAATTCAGGTATTTTTCTTAGCATGTGTTCGGGGAAACCGCACAGGAAAGAGATTAAAAAAAAAAGTTAGAAAAGAGTAGGAGAGCTGATATTTTGGATATTTGGGATCATTATCGTTATCCTGTTGGGAGAATATTGGGATTTTTTTTAGGGTTTTTGAGATATTTTCAGAGATATTTTGAGATATATATATATATATATATATATGAGATATTTGTACTATTGATTGAAGAGGACTCATAACAACCATGCAAGATCATTTCTATCATTTATTGAAAAAAGTAATCCATTTAGCTCGTATCTCATACATTTGCACTTTTCCTGGTGAAATAAAACCACAAAGAACATGGAACCGGAGTAGCCTGAAGTGTACTTGCAAATCTCTAATTCCTAGCCCACTCATTATTGCAGGTGTCAATGTGTTGCTGGTGTATGAGATGCAGGTCATTCAATAGGCCGTACCTTTATTTGTTCCCCAGCTTGAAAACCAGGCTGGTTCGCTAATTTTGGTGGGTTGCAATCTGCACATTGAAGTGGATTGTTAACCTCGTTTTTTACTGCTGTCTATTGATGGAGAGATTGATGAGTTTGTTTCCAACAGCATTGAACGAGTGGATGAAATGTGAAAGGATAACTTCTATGCTATATGGATAATACGGGCAGTGAAGAGCACTTCAAAAAAAAAAAAAAAAAAAAAACAGCGGGGGCAATGATCGAATGCCTGCAGAGATAAGGATGTTGACATAAATATTTTAAAGCCTTTACTAGATGGGATGGTCAGACTGTTTTGGGTAAAACCGGCCCAGGTCATCTCTGATCTCAATGCATGTTGGGAGAATTTCGATCCATTTTGGTTGAAAGTCACCACACAAGGAGAAAACAACAAGAACCCAAGTAGCAACCATAGGATGCGTGTTGGTGTCCATAATGCCCCAATTCAGAACCTTTATTTATTTATTTTGGAGGTGCAAAAGTAAGAATAACTGTACCCTGCGCATGCCGGTGACTGTAATGTGGACCCCCCAATATCCAAGTTGTCCATCAGGTGGTCTGACCTTGTAGATTTTCTCACTCAAAAAATCATGTTGACCCACTCATCAAGTGGGTATTTTCGGAAGAGGTGGACGAGTAAGAAAGAAGTGGGCAATCTTTCCAGTTGTACAGATGTCTCGTAAACTGTAGTGCACCTGACCAGTGGACCAACCTTATATACGGGTGTGGGCTTAACAAAGCTCAATAAGATTACGTATTTTAAATGATAGTTACGTTCGATACCTTCTGATATCTGGGTTCCCAAAGCTTTTTACCGTCATCCCACGTGGCAATGTTTTCACACGGGGAAGTAAATCATTGATCTGGAAGGTAAATTCATACAATACCACTATGAGCCGTCATCTACAATGCAGAAATCACATTGCCTGGCTATCCCACATCATTTAAAAGGCAACATTCCAATAAAGGTGGGGACAGCCAGAATCCATCTTAAGCTTGGGAAAGATATCAAGCATTTGCCAATATCATGGCTATCTTAGACCATCTCTGATTCCGAATTGGGGCCGAGTGGCGATGAATTGAAACAACGTAGTTCGAACCTTGCTCCAACAGGTATCAAGGTCTACACCAACAAATGGGGTTATCTTGGTTTATAAATCAAGTCATTGAAGCTAGAATCGGCCATGTTTTCATGCAGCCTTTTACCAGTTACCGACCCAGGATTTCCATATCGTGGTTGCTCTCCATAGTCCACACACCCATATGTGCAACATCTATCTTGGACAGAAATCAGGCCAGTCCACTCCACTCATTCATGTGGGCCTGGTATAAAACAAGCGAACAGCTAAGAAATGACCACAGGTACACATCTAACCCACACATAGGACTCAAGACAAGACTAGCCTGATTTTTGGGCCACGGGAATATACGTGGCAGGCCCCAGCCGATGAATAGTCCTACCTCACACCCACATTCTAAGTTGGCACGAGGAGAGAAGGATTGAAACAGTCCTCCCACGAGATAGCCGTACATTTTGAAAAATCCAAAATCCTACAACTCGTTCATTTTGAGTTATAAACTCAAGATAGCTATGCATGTTTTTCCTCACCCAATGATCTTCAAGGCATGTGCAACCTATTGGCAGACCGCACCTTGAAGATTATTAGGTGGTGAGAAAGAAAAGAGAGATCCATTCATCAGGTGGCCAAACCATAAATGAAAATGTATGGCCAATGGATTGTCTCGAAGTATGCATGTGGCCCACCTAAACACCGTACCCATATAGCAATCTTTTATCAATACCAAATGTACTCTACCTCTCCAACAAAAGAACAAATGTACTCTTGCTTAGGTGGACCAGCCAACATGACTTGACATTGCGCCCGCCCCCCCCCCCCCCCCCCCCCCCCCCCCCCCTTCTTTTATCATCATTCTGATTCTGTAAGCTGAGATTCAAACCAAAACCTCAATGTGCAGCCATGAAGAAGGCAGCTAGAAACAGAAAGCTTAACGATAAACATATTTTGCAGAGGTGTATGCAAAAGCCTACTACAATCCAGAAAAACTTATATAAAGGTTCATCCCAACAGTACAGCAGGTAACTGTACCTTCCATTAGAAACAGAGTTCTCTAGTCTTTTTTTAACTAAACACGGCCATCCCACAGGCACTCCACTGCCACATTACCTCCTTTCAACAGACTTTCCACATCTTTTGGGGGATTCAAGCCAAGATTGTTAGCACGCTCCCATCGTTCCAATCTACCAAGTCCAAGGCATGGCCCGTAAGCCATGTTCAAGTCGAACTGTCGCAATACCTCCTCATGCTTGTCATAATCACCTACCAACAGTAGCAAATTCAGTTGAGGATATCTTAAAATAGGAGCTCAAAGGAAATGGACTGCACTTGCTAACAAATATAGATGACACCATGCCACACCAGAGGGGGAGAGAGAGAGAGATGTTGATTGGCACTTTCTGCTTTTTCTTTTTGCATTTACCACATATGCATCGACATCCAACATGATTTCAGAACCAAGGTTTAAAGTGCCGTCTGTATCTACCCAAAACAGCACAATACAGGGCTAATACAGGCCATATCAGTGGTGAATGATATGATACACTGATTTAAAACCTTGTTCAGAACTGAAGAATTCGTTGCGTGGCTAAAACTTGTATTTTGCAAGATGCTTGTTTTCTCAAGGTGACTTCTAAGATTGAACATCATCATCATCTAAGCTTTATCCCAACTAAATGGAGTCAGTTACCTTCTATTATTTGAACATAATTTTTTATTTTTATTGAAAGGTTAAGGATATTATTATTATTTGAACATGAATGCAAATAAAGGATTCCAAAATCCATATAAGCCCTCATCCTTCGAGTTGTCCAGCATCATTTGAACTTTTTTTACCATTATGACAAGATGACTTGGGAATTAGGATAGCTACAACAGTACCACAGACAACTGATTTGCTTATACGTCCCAACCATTTGATAGTAGTTACAGTATAAATTTTCCTTTAGCTGCCTAGTTGATAGGACCTATGCATTGTTATTGTGGGAAAAGATACAGAAGGGTGTTGCTCTCAAGGAGTCGAATTGGAAAGGATGCACCATCACCAAATTACAAGTGAGATCTGGCTTGTGATTTAGGGTGGGAATGATAGAAAAGCAGAAGCATGCTGCTGACTGTGGATTCTATTCCACACCTCCCTAAACACATATTCATTTGAGAACATGTCCAAATGCACCATACAAAGAAAGAATAGCAATGGGTGGCACTAAGGAGATGAGCAAATGCAATCATGGAATAATGTCTGTGTTCTTGAATTCTTTTTATAGATTACATCAAGGTAGGGCAAGTGTTAAGATTTCATTTTCCGAAGTTCCCTTTCAAGACTGGTGAGAAATCCAGCTCATATTCATTTTGTTAACCATAGCAAATCATACTAACTTATGTGTATGCTCATAGATCCACTTTCTTCATATCCATTTACATATGAAGAAAGGGATAATGAGACATTCTAATTTGTCAATAACATAATAATGGAAAGTGGCCAACATTGTTGAAGAAATAGAAAAGAAATGGTTAAAGTATGTCATAAAAAGATATGAGTAAGATATGAGTTTTGCTGAAGTCCCTACCCACACCTTATGAATGACATGGGATGCCCAATCCTAACCCTATGAATGAGGCCAATTTGTTACAACCATTTTTTTTTTATGAGCCATAGATTGCATGATTAGAATCATCAAACCAAGTGCTACTTTGGAATCATAAGCAATACAAAGTGGGATCTATCGGATAGATGGTTCACGATGATGATTGGACCTATTCTGTCTATCCGCTGAATCTTGCCTGTCCATTTTCCATGCTATTGATCATATGTTTAAGATCATCCAATTGGCATGACTTTTGTACCATGGCTTGTCCCTAGTTGTATAAAAGAATGCATGGTTCAAATTGACGATTAGGCATCCCAGATGTTACTCAAAAGGTTTGGGCAAATTAGCAACGTCCCACAACATTAGCAAAACCCAAAAAAATATATACTTCCATATACTATTGATGATGATGAAATGCAAGTGTGAGAAAATTTGCAACTACATTGTTTGTGGTTGAAGACAAACAAATTAAAGGGACTTCTAGTAGAAGAAATTGTGTTGATACTTGAAATTATAAATCCAATGATTGCATAAGGAACAAACAAAACAAAATGTGTTGGTTGCCAAAAAAGCACTTCACATTTTAAGTCACACGGGCATGATTTTTTATGTATACATGGAACACAAACTAGCACTCAACTCCAGCCTAGACCCACCAATCCAACTGAAAAAATGCAAGATTCTTTCAGTCGCAACTACAAAAGCTGTTAAGCAGACCACACTATGTGGCATCATAGCCCACATAAACACATACCAACTTATGACGGAAAATGTCACCCTTCTTATTATTTTAGCTTATACGAGCATAAGCTTTAAAAATATATATAATAAAAAACTCAAACAGTTATAGGGCTAGACTATGCTGGTGGTTGTGCATGAAGTTGTGGTGATTCATCCAATGAAAAGCAATCCCTCACTCTCCAAATCATGAGGCACATTGTGGATGGATCACAGCCTAAGACTCACACCAATCCAATAATCTTGACCATCTCATTTTACCCGATGAAATTTGGACCAATTACCACTTTATTTTACCTATCCACTTGATTTGATAGCCATTGATTGGAACGTTGGGACCAAGGTGTTCCATAACGCTAACAACCACCACCTCTACCATTAAGATATAGGCCGTAACAACCACTGTTACTGTTATGTAACAGCCGTTACATGACCTCTTTGGCATACCATGGTTGGGACTATTCAAAGAGTGTAATTTTTGGGCTATGCTCCACACACAATGGACCAACAATGACAATCCTAAACATCTGATTTCACCCACTGGACTTTGGATCTGCCACCATTTAAAGTTTCACCATCCATTTGATATTCATGGATTGAATGACCATGACCCTTTGATAAGTGCGATTTTTGGGCAATGTCCCCATGCGTATAGACCCAACAACGCATGCTGCTGTCCATTCACCACCATTTAAAGGAAATGGTGGTGAAGTATCACCACAACTTGGCTGAGAATTTATAAATCTATATATTTCATAAGCCAACCCAAATCAGTTGGGATAAGGTTTAAATGATGGTGGTGATTTATATATTTCATAAGGGCCTGTTCGAATTCGTTGAAATGTAAATCCATGAAACGTTGTTTCCATGAAAACAGCATCTCTATTATTTGTTTTTGGAAATTTCCTGAAAACACTATTTTCATCTCTCCATTACCTGAAAAATTCCCCTTTTTTAATTTCCTTGCCCATAATTAAGGAATATTATTTCTAAGAAAATGAGGAAAAGAAGTGAAAATAGCCCCTCCCTTATAAAGTTGCCCACACAGTAAATACAGGTGCCTTTAACCATCTTCAACATGCCCCACATGTGCAACCGTCCGTCTACAAGTACCACACATGTGGCCCCACATGGCAACATGTGTTGCCATCCATCTCAAAGTGTCATAACATTGCAACATATGCCATCGCCCATCTTTTAGTGCTCCACTTGTCAATGTGCAAACACCCCAATGTGTTGCCCTCATCTTCAAATGCCCCAAATGTGCAAATGTGCCACATGGCCGCTGTCCATCTTTAAGTGCTTCAAACGTGCCACATGTACCAATTCGCGACATGTTCAACATGTGCCACTAACCATCTTCAACTGCCCCACATGCAAATGTCCAACGTGCCACAAGTGCCACATCCATCTTAGAGAACCATACATGTGCCAACGTGCCACAAATGCAACATGTGCCACCGCCCATCTTCAAGTGCCCCATTTGTCAATATGCTACATGCCCCAATGTGCCACACTGACACTCTCATCTTGAACCCACCCTACATGCACAAATGCCCATGTGTGCCAATGTCCCACACGTGCCGATGAGTCACACATCACATTGCAAATTAGAAATTCCTTTCTTCTTCTTCTTCTTCTTCTTTAGTCCAAACAATAGATTTGGAAATGGAGGAATTTTTTTTCAAGAAAAACTTTGTGAACAACAATCAAGGGAAAAGGCTTTTCCTTTCCCACTATTTCCTAGAAACGGTGTTTCCTGAGAAAACACCATTTCCTCTCCTTTTTTTCCATCAAAATTCCATACAGACCCTAAAGTAAAAAAGAAAAAAGAAAAGAAAAGAAAAGAAGAGAGAGAGAGAGAGAGAGAGAGAGAGAGAGAGAGAGAGAGAGAGAGAGAGAGAGAGAGAGAGAGAGGTTTACAGAAACCCTTGGATGGGAATAGTCTGAACGATGCACGCACACATGGATATGTAGAGGTGATTCCAGTGGTACCAGTAAGGGCCCAAAAATCAACTCAATCAAAAACTCTGGAGGGGGCACAGCACAGCGAACAATGTGGGATGAGGCGCCCCACCCTTGATTCTCACCAGGTCGGACCTGAGGTGCAGAATATCCTGATTTTTCTCCAGACCCCTCACCCAGGGCAGATGAAGGGTCTGGACGGCCTGTATTCTGTAGACACAACACAGTGGGCCCCCAACGTAAATCAAGGGTGGGCGTTGCTTCTCAACTTGTCCCTTGTGCCGTGGCCAGCCTGAGTTTCAGCTTGGACTCATTTTTGGGCTCTAGTGATAACGTGAGGCGACGCATATGATGGACGGGCCGGATGCTGTGAATGCATCATGTGTGTGATTATGAGAGAAAGAAGCAGATAGCAAGGAAGTAAGAGACAGACCTTGAAGATCGGAGGAGTGAGAGAGGAGGGCCGGTGACTGAGCTGGGTCTGAACCCAAGCTCACGCCTGCTTTGGCGGCCTTCGATCCTGATGATTTCTTGCTCGTTGATGCTTTCCCGCTCTTCCTCTGCCTGTAGAAACCCTTGATATCTCCAGAAGCCATCGCTCTCTCTCTCTCTCTCTCTCTCTCTCTCTCTCTAATTTCAAATTTTGAATGCGCTTGGGGACATTCCCCTATTTGTAGGGGGGAAATACGGACGCGGATTGCCTGCGAAAGCCTTTTGCAGGCATTTCCTACGCTCGGAATCTAGGTGGGGCCCACAGTGATGTTTTTTGAGAAATCTACGCCGTCCAAAAAAATTTTAAGATCATTTTAGGCGTTGTGACCAAACATGAACTGGATAAAAGACTCAAATGGGCCGCGCTAAAGCAAAAGGTGGGTAGGGAAATTTCTACCGTTAAAACCCTATAGGGTCCACAGTAATGTTTATATACCATCCATACCGTTCATAATGTCATTCCTACTGAGATTAACTGAAAATATAAATATTATCCTGATTCGAATCTTCTGTGGCCCCACGAATATTTCAACTGTGGAAGTTTAATTGTCACGTTTTCTGCCCTCTTGAGTCTTGGATCCCGTTCATTTTTTGTTGCAACGCCTAAAATGATCTCACAAAACGGTTGGACGGCGTAGATTTATCACAAACATCACATTGGGCCCCACCTAGATTCCGAGCGCAGGAGATGCCTGAAAAAGGCTTTCGCAGGCAATCCGCGTCCGGGGAAATCCTTAAAAGGCTCGCCTTTTCTGCCTCACAACCTGATGATCCTCGCCGTTCGTCTACAGAGTCCGACTACTACTGGGACAATACATCTCACAAATCATAGATGCTCGCTGTTCTGGCCCATCTATGATGGGATCTTCCTGATGAACAGTAAAGATCATCAATATCAGACAATGGTAGAAGCATTGGATAGTAGGGATCAATGTTCAGTTAGGACACGTGTCAGTTCTGAGACCGGAACGTCTACCATTTGTTCTACGCGGCGCTTAAAACCACCCAAGAGGCCCACCATGTTGTGTACGTGAAATCCACTCCATCCATCAGATGAGAACCATCATTCTAACCGTACATACAGAAAATCAGCCTGATTAAGAGGGCCTCATCAATTTGATGATGTAAAATTGTGCATTAAAACTCAAAGTTTTGGATCAGAGTGATTTTTGTATATTCCATTCATTACTGTGATTCACACCTGTGAGAGAAACACATGTAATCTTATGGACTCATCAGATCTCGGACGCGGATTGCGTCCGACCCCTTGTCGGACCTTTAAGCGTCCGACCAGATCTTTGTGGGGTCACACCATGACTTATCTGTTTATTTAAGCTGTCCATCCATTTTATAGGATAATGTTAAGACACAGACATAAAATTGAGGCAGATCCAACGCTGTAGTTGGCCACACCAGAAATTTAATGCTTTAGGCGTCTAATGTGCATTTAATGCAACCCAAGGTTGCTATTTGGTGTGGTCCACTATGGCGTTGAATCTATCTTATTTTCGGTACCTTAAAATGATATTAGAAAATGGATGTACAGCTTGGATAAACAGATACGTCATGGTGAGACACTCACAGATCTGGTTGGACGCAAGATCTCCGGCTCTTTTCCTGACCATCCACTTGGAGTAATATATGAGATCAGATGAACAACCGATGATTTGTGCTGGAGCAAGCTTGTCGTACCCTTGCCATTCGAAATCTTAACCGTCTATTCACAGGCACTGAGGCCCACTACTTAGGGGGCGTTTGGCATCTCTATGAATAAGAGCTTATTGGCTTGCTTTTTAAAAAAATAAGTTTTTAGAATGCTTCATAAAAGTCTAATCAATCAAATGCTTATTTGTTTAGGAAGTACCAAATAAGCACCGAATTAATAAGTTAGGAAGGGGTCATGAATCAGAGTTTATTTAGCTTAGCTAGTTAGAAAATTTAAACTAATTTTTGGAAAAGTTTTTTGTTAAATTTTCCAAGTAATTCTCATCTTACCCTCTTCTCTTCGCTTACAATTTCTTCAAAAAAAAAAAAAAAAGCCCACATGAGCAAGCAGCCCATAGTGAAAGTCAACCCCACATTATGAATGGCCTACTTCAAAGTGTGGCCCTGTATGATGAACAATCCACATCTAGCAAGCCCTACCTGATGATAGTCCACATCAAAGGTGGGACCCAATTGATGGATGGTGGACATTGAATGTGGGACCACAAGATGGAAGATTGGCATTAAAGGTGGGCCCACATGATGAATGATTCATATTGAAGGTTGGGCCCCACATGATGGGCTAGATGGTCCACAACAAAGGTGGGACCCACATGATGGATGTTCTACATTAAAGGTAAGACCCACGTGATGGATGGTGGATATTGAATGTGACACCACATGATGGAAGGTTGACATTAAAGGTGGGCCTACATGACGAATGGCCCATATTAAAGGTTAGCCCCACATGACGAACGGTCCACAGCCAAGGTGGGACCTACATGATGGATGGTGGACATCAAAGGTTGGTCCCACATGATGGACTATCTACATCAAGTGGGCCCCACATGACAATTGTCCACAATAAAGGTGGGACCCACATGGTGGATGGTGGACATCAAAGATGGGCCCCTCATGATGAATGAATCATATTAAAGTGGGGTGCCACATCAAGGTGGGCCCACGTAATGAAAGGTTCACATCAAAGGTGGGCCCCACATGATAGATGGCTCAGCATCAAAGTGTGGCCCAACATTACGGAACATGCACATCAAGTGGGTCCCATTTGATAGGACAGTCCAGCGTCAAACGTGCGACCCACACGATGGATGATGGTCATTGAAGGTGGGCCCACATGATGAACGACCATAAGGAAGGTGGGGCCCCACACAATGAATGGTCCACATCAAGGTGGGCCCACATAATGGACGGAGTGGGCTTCACATGATGGATGGCCCACATAAAAGTGTGGCCCCCCTTATAATGGACAATTCACATCAATGGGCCCCACTTAATGGACAGTCCACACCCAAGGTCTCTCATGATGGATGACCCATATCCAAAGTGGGTTCTATGATGGATGATCTACATAGAAGGTGCACCCTACATGCTTAATGGTGGGTATCAAAAGTGGGCCCCACATGATGGACAATCCACTTCAAAGGTAAGGCCCACACTATGGACACACCAAATGTGGAGTCCACGTGATGGGTGATGGGTAGTGGACATTGAGGGGCCTCACATAAAGAATAATTAGCAATGATGTTGGCCCCACATGATGGATGGTCCACCAAAATAACCATTCAGATTGCTCTTATATTAAAGTTGTTGTAATCTTTAAAAATGACATCAACTACCCTTAAAATAAAACTATTATTTAAAAGTTTTACCAAACTGGCATATTTTAAATAAGAGTTTTTTTTTTTTAGAGATTTTACCAAAAGAGCTTATTTAAAACAAAAGCTAGAACAAAAATAACTTATTAAAGTAACTCTTATTCAAAAAGCCTTCATTGAATTCAACGCGGAGCCATTACTCTCACTCTTTTATATATCCACTAACAAGTTGGGATTTTTTGTTCCTCATACTTTGGGTGATGGGCCATTGTTAATCCAAAGTTGGGCCCATTTTTCCATGATCCAGGCCGTTGATCAGGTAGGCTCATGAGTCATGATGGCGGGAGCCAATTAGCTGTCACTAGGGTAACAACTTCCTGGGTGTTACCCTAATTGTGTGGAGCCCACCTTGATGTATTTTTTATATATCCACGCCGTTCATCTGTTTTCCTTTATCATTTTATGTCATGATTACAAACTTCAAGAAGATCCAAATCTTAGGTAAATCATATCACTGTTTATAACTATTAAAAACATTTTATGGACCACAAAAGTTTTGGATCCAGCTGATATTTGTATTTTCCTTTCATCCTGATCTTTTTGACATTATCAACGAGTTGGATGAAAAATAAACGTTACGAAAACCTTACAATCAGCCCTTTGGAATTACCGGACACTCTAGCTTCGAGTGATGCTTGATACTCAGGCATTCAGAAATTGTACACACACATTAATTTAAATTAATCAACTAGATTATGGGAGTCAGTCTCTAAGTCAGAGTTAGAAAATCAGTTTGGTAGAGCAATCCTAATCTCTGATTTGTGGACAATTGTGTACATACTAATGCACTGCCATTGATGGACCTCCTTTCGTGGAAATCAGAAAGTGTAACAAGAGAGGTTGTGAGTTATGAACATGCACCCCAAATGCATTGTGGAATATCACAGCATTCGCATTTTCACATGCAGTGCATGAAGGGGATTATAAATGGTATAGATGGCCCGATTCATTACTTCAATGCATGATTGTAGGAGATTGTAAGCTGAGAATTGGAGGAAACCAAACCCTTTTTGTGGGTTGGCAGCGACGGTTTTGTTTCCTCCAATATCTTACATCCAATCAAACCTACTTCTCAACTTACCAAACTTCCAAACGAGCATTCCTAGCTTTTATTTCTATGTTTGGGCTAGTGCCGTGATTTGTTCAGGCCATCATTCCATGCATGTGGGGCCCAAAACTTGGTGGTGATCCAGATTGTTTGTCTAGGGGGCCCACACCAGAAACTTCCACCGCTAGATGCATGAATTGATTGTTCACAGAAAAGGGATCACTTAGGTAGTCATCTTAAAAACTAGTTTTGAAGACAGCTGGGTCCCGGTTTTCATGGGTTCCATGCTGGGTAAGTCTCAACAAATGTCATACAAGCTCACTTAACGGCTATAAGCCTGGGTGAACATGTACAGGCTTCAACAAATGGCCCCTTTCTGGCTCATTTTATATAGTTAAGGACCTGGTTGGGTGACGCTAGAAAACCATTCTTACTCATTTTCCATCCATCGGGCGCCATTGTAGAAGTCAGCACCTAGTCAGCTAGGTCGCCGAATGGTCAGGATGTGTAGCACTAGAATGTCCCACCTAAAATAGGGATGGATCTGATATTTGTAGTCGTGAATGGTTTGAATCATGGATGGTTTGGATCCAACAGACATGCCAACAATTGGCACTGGTGAAACAGGCAACAAGAAGATGACAAACTCATTTTGGTGGAAAAACACAAGTTGGTTTTTAGACAGCTGCAATATTGCAGGAAGGGATCATTTTGAATGATGAATGGTTATCAGCTAAATAGACCTTAATGAATTTCAATTGCAGTTGCTCTTCATCCAGTCATGCCCACTCATTCAGACCATCTAGAGATTAGAATCTCTTCATATCATACACAAAAAAATTTCATCTTACAATCACTTAATCAGTGTTTCTAATCCCATTACTCAAAGGTTCAGGGTCCAATCCCGCTCTAACATTCTTTTCTTCTGTAATTATTTCCAATGACAAATAAATTGGAGATGCACATTTTTCTTTCTTTATATACAGTCATTACATAATGTTTACAGAGTTAAGATACATACCAAATCAATGCTTCACCAGCACGGCTTCCAACCTTCTTCTCCTTGCTGCATGTTTTAGTTTCTCCAGGGCAACAAGTCCAACTTGCCGAACTCGTTCTCTTGATAAGCCAAACCTAGAGATAAACAGTATACATCAGTCAAAGCAATCAGCTCATGTAATATGACAGCAAAAACCTTTTTTTTCTGGTAATTGAGCTCACACATACATGAATAAATGTATTCGAGGATGATTATATGAATTCTCATGGTCATTCTGAATGTGTGCATTATGTGTATGGGGGATGCGAGTCCGTAGATCACCTATTTATGCATTGTGTTTTCTTTTTCTTTTCTTTCTTGTTTTTGAAAGGTATTATGCATTGTGTTTTCAGTAAAGCTGTGTGGGAATGATTCTTTGACGTCTTCCCTTGTCCCTTGTCGTTAAGTAATGCCGGATGTGATTGGAGCCTTTTGCCCTTGGGGATGGGCGAGCATTGATGCGGAGATTGCTGGATGAGGTGTTCAAGTAAGCGAAGCTCAATGTCATAGATCAGGCTTCTTATTTCATGTCTTTTGCTAATCACGTGTTAGGTTCTATTTTCTTAACAAAATCAACTACCTATCAAAAAAGAAAAAATGAAATCACGGTTGTATCTTCCTTCTTCTTCTTCTTTTTTAATCAGAGTCTATGACTGATGCATTATATGTGAGCAGGCAAAGTTTCAAAAGCCAAAACTTGAGTTGGACAGGTGATGATCCAAGTCCCAAGTTTACTCAAAGATCGGTCGAGAAATCGGTCTTCTAAAGTCTAAAGGCTCGTGCTAGACTGATTTTTTGATGTTTCAGATTTCGCGAAACCAAGTTACCACTAGAATTCAACTAGAGCTTGATCAATTAGAGTAAAATTGGCTAGTTTTTTCGAGTACAAAATCAAGTTGTTATATATGCGACCATGATTGATCTTATAATAAGCCAACAAACAGGTGACAAATTACAAAACAGGACTATGGAATCATTTGAAACAAATCAAGGGGGAAAAAGCCTATTGTTGACAAAAGCTTCAGCTACTTACTGTCTACTAATGTCTTCCCATGTATGGGATTCTTTATCCAGGCCATAGTAAAGACGTATTATATCTCTCTCCCTTTCACCCAGGGTTGTACTGATAAGCTTGTTCACTTCATCCTGAAAATGAGAAGAAATTTGGGGTTTTATAAGACTAACTACTAAAGGAGATTGAGAACTGAGACAAGAGGTTTGCTGAGCCCACACACATGTGAACCACTGCCCATCCACATAAAAGAACAAATGCTAATATGGCACACTCGTGCAAGATCCAAGCTTTCCATCAGGTGGGCTGCACTGTTTAGATCAAAACCAGGCAGTTCCACTCCTCAGGTCAGCCAAAGTGTACAAAACAAATGGATGGCTAGAAAAAAATTGTTTTAGCCAAGCATTTCTTTTGTTAACTGTTGTTCATCTGAGTGAAATGGCCTTATTTAGGCCAGAATATCTAAATCAGTGTCTCATACCTAATGGAAATCTCAGATCCTGCACATGTGTGCAACATTGGCATGTGTGCCTGCATGTGGATGGGAAAGGCTCCACGCAGGTGTCGGGGGTAGGGATTTCTTGAGGCAATATACCTGAACTTGTAAAAGAAACCATGCAACAACTAAGATTTTATTTGTGTACTGAGGGCCTTGTTGCTTATCTTTTGAAAGCAACCAAGATAACTTTTGAGAATAAGTGAAGAAGAAAAATAAACAACAGTTTCAGAACTTCATTCGGGCACATTGGTTTTTACCTTGAGTGACCACTCATCAAATCCATGCCATGGGTTGTTCTCAAGGTTGTTATCTGCAATGTACTGCAAAAAGAAAGATTTCAGATTAACAATGTACAGCAAGATAGAAAAACACTTCATGGTCCAAATTTTGTACTTTAAAAGACAGTGCTGTACATACACTATGAAGAGTTTCTCCTGGAAGGCCATTTAGTGTGGGGAAGGCTTCCCTATCAAGAGAGAAGACCTTACTGATTGCCTGTATTTCCAACATTTTATAGTTAGGATGGAAACGCCAGCAGCACCATAAATAGAAAGTAATGTTATAAGTGCAGACATTTCAATAATTCATACCTCTGTAGCATTCCTGACTTTCTTTTGTGACATTTTCAGGCTTTCTGCAATTTTCTGAAAATTATCAAGAATAATTTATTTCATCAGGTGAGATTGAATTTCGTCTTTGCTTATATAGAAAAGGTAAACCCAGGCCTGGGTTGGCTTTGGCCTGGATTTAGAACTGGTCGGACCAGCCCTATTAAAAAATTAATTTTGCTTGGCCCAGGCCCCGGCCAATTGACAGCCCAAGCCACAAGTTTACCAGCCAGTGCATTTGAGCATCTCAAACATGTGACATCTCAATCTCAAATGAATCTAATACTAGGGAAGGGTGATGTACCTAATGGCTCTAGCATTTTTTATGAGAGAAGCCACTAGTAGGGCTGCAACTTGGGTTCAGGTCAACCCGAACCCGACTAGCCCAACCTGAGTTTGGGTCCAGTTGGGTCAGGTTGTTAGGGTCCTCAGGTTAGGGTTGGAAAACTCCAACTCGGTTTGAAATCAGGGTGGGTTCGGGTCAAGCAAGTTCAGGTGGAGTACAGATTAATTCGAGTTGGGAACCTTGGGTTGGGTCTGGCTGCGGGTTGGGTCCCTCTTGAGGTCGATTGGCCTCAGCTTGAGCCTCAACCCGACCCAACCTGCCCGAGTTCCACCATAGATGCTAGAGGTGGAGGGGGAAAAAAAAATCATATGAAGTAGAAAAAGTAGTGTCAATTTTTTTTTTTTTAAAAGACAAAAATGTTGAGCAAGGCAATTGCATCTTGCCATTCCGCAAAAGAAGTACTAAGGTTAACATGATGGCATCATAAGCATCGGTTACTTGCAGATATCAACCAGGAAAGAGAGAAAGTTCAAGGAAATGTGGGTGGCTGGGTGGGTTTTGCTACTGTCCCCAAATCTTTTGAATGATGTGCGACGTTCAATCATTGATTGGGACGGTTCATTCAATAGTACTAATGGGAGCAAGCATGGTGAAAAAAATCACGCCAATTTCGATGATCCTAACCCTTTGAATGGGGCCAATTTGTCACAATCGTCCGTTGTTTACAAGCCATATCACATGGTTAGAATCATCAAAGCAAAGTGCTACTTTAGAATCATATGTTGGTCTTGCCCTGTCTCATGGGCTGTACGGCTGGATGGCTGTAGTTGTGAGGCCCCTGCCCCCTCTTGTATATTGTATTTTATTGTATTATTGTTCAGGACTCCCTTCATTTTCTACCCCTAGACCCATGTTGGGTCTTTCTCTTATGTGTAAGGGCATTCTTGTATTTTCCTCAGGTTGTATATATGCTATCTCTCCCTTGTTTGGGTTAGGGTAATTGATGCTCAATAGGCTATCATCATAAACAATACAAAGTCGGATTTAGTAGACATTTCAAGATGATGATTGGAGCAATTTTGTCTCTCTACTCAATCTTGGCGATCAGTTTTCCATCATATTGATTGGCTGCTTAGGATCATCCAATTGGCGTGATTCTTACACCATGGCTTGCTCCTAGTTGAATGAATGAATGAACGATTTAGATTGATGATGGTTACCCCATGTGCCATTTAAAAGCTTCAGGGACATTGCTAATGTCCCCATGAAGGTGGGGATGTTAGCAAAACCGTGTGTGTGTGTGTGTGTGTGTTCAACAGCAATAAAATACCAGTCAACGTACATCTATGGATGGTGTTATTCCTTTCTCTTCCAATCTAATCTTTGCATTCCGAATTAAGCTCAACCTTTCATGCAAATGTGAGGGTAATCTTAGCGTTCTGGAATTCTCAACCAGAGCTTTTGAAACACCCTGGCAACAAAGTATTTCATGCATCAGAGTAAGTTCAGTAAAAATACTGGCTGAGGCATAATGTTTCATGTAATTGCTGATGAAAAAAGTTCTGAAGTTGTACAATACATCAAACAAATATAGCAGAAAATGATACAAAGGCCACACAAGACACTCCAAGGTCTAAAAAGGTCTGAGCCTACAATTTTTGTTTGGAACACCACAATAACTGAAACAATCAAGCCTCTTCCCTTCTCCAATTTATTGCAATGACTTTCTATGGTCTCCACTACAAACCCATCTGTTTACTTCGAGATTAGTACCCCGCCTTAGGTATATTTTACATGGGAAAGAACATGCATGGGTATGAAGACAGAAGAAACATCGCTCTTCATACTATGAGATTGGCAGCTTTAGTAAAAAAAACCTTTCAACTTATTGACAGGTCTTGGCAGGGTGAGACTGGACATGAGAGTTGGGTCTCTATGGTTGCCATCTATTTCTGAAGTCATCTGGATAATCTAGACTGAAGAGATGCTCCTTTTTTTTTCTCTGTTTTTTTTTTTTTTTTTGGGGGGGGGGGGGGGGTGGGGGGGAGAGGGGGGTGTTGGGGGTCAATGCAACTGAGAAGGCTGTCTCTTGCTTGAACTGAATGAGCATATATACAACCCAATTTGGATAGAAAGCTTCAATGGTCATATCCTTTTTGGATCTATCTCTAACATGTGGAGTCCTTACCCAAGGAAGAATATATGAAACTTATATCAGGCATCAAACCTTCCCGTTTTGCAATTCATTTACTTTAAAATTATGGCACAAACCAGGTGGCTTTTTTATGTAGAGCGGGTTGCCGACTATTTCATGGCTCGGATGGACCGAAAGAAGACTGGTCAGGGTCAGAAGTGATCCGGACCATCAGGACCGTAAAACGGTCGTATCTCGCAATCCGGAATGAGTTTCTGGACATATAATATATGATTTTGGGGTAGCTCAAGCTAGTAAATCCAACCAAACCCGCTATGCTGGGTTGCCATGCCGAAATTATGAGATTCGACCTGCTTGTCGGTCATTAGGGTAGTTTTATTTAGATTTTACTATTTATAGTAAGTTCTGTTTTGATCATAACTTTTGATCCATAGGGTTTTAGAAGTAGTTCCCAACATGGAAAGGGCTTAGAATAATGCGTAGAATCATGTAGTTGTGCCTGTTTAAAAATTTTCTATTTTTGGCCGAAAACCACAAGTTCTAGTAGGAATGAGAGACTTCTATAAATAGTAAGTTTACTATTTATAGTAAGTCGGATTTTCTAGGTGTTTTACTTTGAGTTGGACTCTAATACTTTTTTCTATGGTTTAGTTTATTATTTAAAGCATTGTAATCATGTTATTTGACATTCAATCAATTATTACGAATTTTCTAGGAATTAATTCTTGTTTTCTCTTCTTTCCCTCATGGATTCAAGGAAGTCCGGTTGAGGAGTCCCGGAGGCCTTGTGGACTCAAGGTATTTATCCAATAAGGCAGACGGTGATCGGCCTTGTCATGCCCTCCCTATGTCACTTTTCCCAATTAATAGAGCTTAGGAGTAATTTGGCATTTTATCGTTTGTGCTTTTCCCGGTCTCGAAGAATGTAAGTGCAAACCAAGATTAAGTAACGAGTAATTAAAATCGATCATTAAATTGAGTTATTAATTGTTGTTCCTAGTTTTCCAGGCTTTCCTGTGGGTACCTCAACAAAACAAACACATGTGATTGGTAACATCATGTTCTAGGTTTCTACAACAAATACATTACTTTCTAGGTTATATTTTTCCATTCCTAATTAATCGTTGTTCTGAGAGGATTTGGACCCAACTACCCAGCCCTAGGCTGTGCTAGCAAACGGTCCTGCCACTAAACAATTATTTTTCAGATAGTTGCAAGTGTGAAGCAACACGGCAACAGATTCGTGTGCGGGAGCGAGGAAGCATCTGTTTCAAAATGTAAACAACTATGAATGGGCAGGAAGCGGGAACGGGAGTGAAAATCCGAAGCGTGATTCAATGCAGGAGCAATACCTAGTTAGAAGGATCCTACAACTAAAAATTTTCAACTGTTTACAAACAGTTATATTAATATGCCCTGTTTGGATTGTGGGAAAAGGAAAGAAAAGAAAACTCAAAGCGTTTTCAATCGTTTGAACTTTTCACATTGTTTGGATAGCAAATGAAATAGTTATGTTGTAAATAGCAATCATTAGCCTTTTTCTATAGTCAATTCTCTTGCACAGGATACAAGGTGACTATTGTGAGAAGAACATGAGATTTCCAATTGCTATGCAAACAAAACCTCCAAAAATGGAATCCGTGGGAATCCATCATTGGATAATCATTACACTCTTTTTTCTCCTCTTTTCCCACAATCCAAACAGGCTTGCAGTGAAAATGGGCACATGTAGCATGAGATAATTTAAATCAAAAAGATTATGTTTGCTAGTTTCATCATACAAAAATTTTTATCGATCAACTTTAAAGAGTTCCTTGGTACATCTGTTGTACTTCAAAATGAGAACTTATTATGTACAACCGGTCATGGGCTAACCTACAATCCATTTTTACAGGGATTTTTCCTTGACGATGTCCCATATTTTCAAAGGGCAAAAGTAGAAACAAAAATCCAAAGTAAGAAGCACCATACCATTCAACTGATTGTAGGTGATCAGTTCTCTTTCAAAATTTTTACATGGAAAGGATTATTAGTAGTAATTTGAAAGATACCTGCTGTTTAGCATGCAATCTAATATACACAAGGAAAACCAGGAAAAGGAGGAACAAAAAGTAATGGATCATTCGTGCTAAAGGCTCCATGCAATAAAAGTAAAAGGAGATGGAAAAAAGTAGAAGGAGATGGAAAACTGGATATTAGTGGTTTAGATTTATGATAAGCAAAACTGTGTTTGAAATGCAAAACATCAAGCATAAATTCTAAGAATCTTCTAGAAAGATAAGCTGAAATTGCTAACTCAGAACGTTGCGACTACATTCCTAGCATATAAATCACGTGTCGCATTTAACTAAATTAGAGTATGGTTGAGATTCTGAATTCACTAACCCTACTATTGACATGGTCATAACATCTTGTAAGAGAAATTCAGCATTTCTATCCAACCATTTTAAAATAGTGATTTCACTGTGTTCTCTAGTATGCATATGAATATATTTTGTATCACATAATTAAAAAAAAAAAAAAAAACTTTGGCATGCAGATATTTTTTTATTTGGTTTGCTATGACAAAGGAAACCATAGCCTCACCTGACGAATCCACCAATATACATAAGTTGATATTTTGTACCCTTTTGAAGAATCAAATTTCTCTATCCCACGCAGTAATCCAATCAAACCCCCCTACATTCAGAAAGGAAGTTACCCATGAGATGGACCCAGGTACAAAAATCTGTGTATGGCATATTAACAGTCTAAAAAAGGAGCAAGTTGAAAATGCATTGGAGATAAGAGTTAGTGGTAAGAGGAATCACCTGAACAAGGTCAGCCATTTCAGCCCCCATGTTATCATACTTTTGAGCGATGGACATGACTAGACGGACATTATTCATTGCTAGCCTCTCTCTCGACAATGAACATTCAATCATTTTGGAGTGTAATTCAGCACGCGACATCCGCAAGGAAGAGGCAAGTTGTTCATCAGAGGGCTCGAACCCTAATCTTTCCTGCAGCCTGCATCACCATTTCAAGCCAGGTAAATAGACATTCTAAACCTCTGATAAGTTAATTTTCAGAACAAGCCTCAAACACCTTTTTTATTAGAACAGGGAAACATGAAAAAACAAGCATAGTGGAAATATGCTGATGAGTCACATCTATACAATTAATGGCACTGGCGGATAAATCTTCAGCCTACCAGAGGATGGAAAAGCATTTATGTGCTTAAAATTTACATATATCTGACCCACTTTTAGCTGACACCAAATAGCCAGTACAAGGTATTTCCATTTTCCATTTAAACTATGATGACAGTGATGGCCCACTTTTCCATTTAAACTTATTTCCACCAAACACATCTAGTGGCAACTCAAGGTATTTCGATCCATCCAGATTTTGTATTATGTACACAAATGGGTTTTAAGTATTCCATCTACATACATAACTACAGTGCAAGGACAAGATGATCTCAATTCAAGGAGAGGTTAGTAGATTATGAGTTAATGGAAAAACCATGCCCAGCAACTGTTGGAGTTTTGCGTGCCCTTTCAAGTCAATTTGACTCATTTGATTGTTTTTTATGACTGGAACTTGGTCATTAGTGACCTCTTTTGGTGAAATGAACAAGGTCTTGATTGTTTTGATGACTGGAACTTGGTCATTAGTGATCTCTTTTGGTGAAATGAACAATGTCTTGATTGTTTTGATTACTGGAACTTGGTCATTAGTGACCTCTTTTGGTGAAATGAACAAGGTCATTAGCAACCCATTTTATTATGTGCCTTATTGTTAGTTATGGTTGGAAACTTAGGCAATTAATGGGTTATAAGATTTCTTTTGAAATTCCTCTTTGCCTTTAGGGAAAGAATGCAAGGGACATAACAGCTCAAATGGGCTTGTAGAGAGTTGATGTTCCGTATTCTCCAGTACCTAAAATTCTTCATGACCATCTCAGTGGGGGAAGGCAACCCATGATAAGTTTTATGATCATCCTGTATGATATGAACCAATAATGAGTTGAGATGGATTTATCTCAACCATAGGGCATCTAGTCGCCATCACCCTTCACACATGGGAATATGGATGTTCATTTCTTCAACGAGATCTAGTTCTAGACTCAATTGAACATCTGTAGTGGATGGATCTTGTCAAGTCTCTTGACTAAGAGTACCCACCATGCTTGGATTGGATCGACTTGATCTTCCACCAGCTTGGACTTGTCCTTAGACCTGATGTTGCAAAAGGACTTCAGAGGTCTTAATGTGGGGCTTTGATACGCCTTTTGATGCTACATTAGTGGCTGACACACAAGTGATATTGGTTTCTCATGTTAAGCTTCAGGTGAGGCCTGTTGTCCTTGAAAAAGGAACCCACTTGTTTCCTGCAACTAAGTTTAGTAGCTAGATCTTGCTCTTTGATGCTGTATCAAGCTTAAAATAGTTTTCTAGCATCATCATATGTTTTCAAAAGGTTTAGATGAATTTTAACCATTGAATTGTTCATTTCACCATATATTTGTTTTTTCGAGTTTGATGGAAATACAACAATCAGGTCTTTCGATATCTAATTTAGAGCCTTGCGTTGGATTTTTAAAGGCTTGGATTGGATGAAACAGAAAGGTAGAAGGACAACTCTATTTGGGTGTGTGGGATAGGCATGATTATGGATTTTTGCTTCACCAAACCTTAAGAGCTACTCCTCATAAATAGATCCTATTCCCTTTCCCCCCTCCCTGGTGATGTCCATGCAGAGAGAGAGAGAGAGTTTCCTCATCGCATCCCCTCTCTTTTCAATTGGTGGCCCATCTAATCATACCATTCTTTACAACCCTATAGTGTAGATTGGTGGGTTTTGTGCATTTCCATGACTGATATCTAGGAGAGACCTCAATTTGTGAATGATCGACATCAATTTCTTAATTTTATATTTCATGGCATTAAGGTATGATCTGAACCCTCATTTTTAGGGTTTAGATTTTTTTTTTTTTTTTTTTTTAATCTAGCTGAGAACTGATCCTAAAAGGTTTTAAAACATGATTTGCAGAACTTTGCGCTTCTTGTTTTCAAAAAATCCTAACAGCAACTTTCTACAACTCAACAGTGTACTCCTTGAACGTTCCTTAATTAACATGCTCCAATCATGACTTGGAACTTCTGTTGCTATATCTGCAATAAGCTTAGCCAAATCAGGAAAAAGCTTTGTTGTTGGAAGGTAGCATTTGGGTTTTGCATAGTATATAATCCAATTTTGGAAGCATGCTCTTTTGCATTATTTAAAAGAAATGACACTTCTTGCATCTGGTTATGTTAGACTGCCACAAAGCTAGATTCCTAGAAATCTCAAGCACAGGCTGTCAGCAATAGGGAAGGAAAACCAAAGGCATAAAATTGGAAAGGAATTTACTAAATGAGAATGGTTTAGTCCTTTTCAGTAGAACATTACTTACTTTGACTTTTGCTCTTCTAAGGAAATACCCACTTTAATTTTCTTTGACAAGTGTATGACTTCAGCATGGGAGAGCAAATCCTTGCTTGTTACACCCTTTACATAACCAGTTAAGCGACCCTGCAGCAGTTCCGGACTGATAATAGAACGAAGATGCTTCCTTCTGCTTGGCAGCATCAATGAAGCAGTCTGATTGACGGCTTTTGTCCTTGTACTTGTTCTCCGTTGCCGAGCAGAGGTCCCTGAACGGGTGATTTGTATCTTCTTGTTGACTCCTCCAGGTGCATCCAAAGTTCCTGCCCGATCAAAAGAAAGATTCCACTGCTTTTCTAGCATAGACTTCTGCAGCAAAATTAGGACTTCAAGTGAGGATTCAACGTGGTTTCCATCCTTATCCAAGAGGTCAGTCCACTGCCGCCAGCTCTCAGCAGTGGCAGGAGCAGAGGAAGTATCCACATGTTCTTTAAGAGCCTTAATTGTCTGGGTATGCCGATTAGATGGAACTCCGGGGCCAAAATCGTTAGATTTTTTTGCTATTATTACATTCTTAGTTGAGGCAGCCTGAAATTGAGTCGCTCCAAGCTCGTGGACAGAAAAGAGTTTATCATTGAGGTCAGATGAATAAAATGAAGAACTCAACAGCCTCTTCCCTGCACTTAGCCCAATAACTGCAGCTGTAGCCATCATATGGCTTCTCAATGTTATGTATTACCATTACACTTCCGAAGCTTGTTGAGCTGAAACCATGTCACCCGAGTTTTAAGCTGTAAGAGTGCCACTTAAAACAGGATTAATCACAAGCTAGCAAGAAGTACTTCAACTGACTACCTGGTTATTTAAAGAAAAAAAGGTAAATAATCAGAATTCAATTTGCAAATGAAAATTGCCTTCAGTGGTAATCTAAGTCCAAAGTAGCACATAAGAGTTGAATATCCAAAGCTAAATGATGTATTCCACACATTCATAAAAGAAAACATATGTGTTGGTGAAAGACAACAAATGCTTCTAAATCATAAAAGTAGACCATCTTTGGTGACTTATAGCTGAAATATTACTGAAATTGCAAAGTAGATCAAAATATCCAATCGAACTCTTGAGCTTGGATCAACAAGAAACCTACCCTAGTCTGAGAACAGTGAGTACTGAGTACAAACTACTTCTATTCAAATATATATTGAAAATCCCTACTCAACATTGGAAAAAATTTAAATAACATTCTTTTTCAGATTGTTTGGATTTTTACTACTAGTATTTTGTGAATTATTTGAGAGAAACCTTTCTCTTTTACAAAATCTGTGAATAATTTGTAAAATTTTCAAAATTGGGCCCAAATTTTGTTACTATGGGTGGATCTAGTGCATGCTCATGAGTGCGTTTGTGTGTGAAGTCAACAGCCAGTCAGACAAGAATCAACGATCGGCACCAGGACTGAGTTTGGATGCAGAAGTGAATTGAATTGCAAACATATGTTTTAATCAAGAGGAAATGACAAGAACAAATGGCAGTTTCCCGTATTGAGTAGCAAGTTGCCCTTGAATTGAACTTATGTTAATATTAATTCCAACTAGAAAGTAATGTAGTTGCAATTGGGGCTCCATTCCTTCAATATGTATGCCAAGGAAGGAAATCACAAATTAATCACTTCAACTTTATTAGACTTAAACTTGCAAGAGAGCCACTATATGCTCCCTAGTTTAAAAACTTGAAGGGGAAAAAGAACAACTCAACTCAATTAGATTTCGTCCAGAGTCAAGAAAAACTTGATCCGGTCATGAGTTAGTCAAGACTCGAAAAAATTTCTCACCTTGACACAATGAACTTACTCCATGGAACTCAACAAAAAACTCGACTCCACTTGCAGACTACAATATTTACATAGTTTTAAATTCTCGATATTGCATATCACCAAAAAATAAAAAATATATCAGAAAATAAAAAAATAAAAAATTCTTGAACAAGTTACTGGATTCAACTCAACAAATCTTTGAGTTGAGTCGAGTTTTCATGTTTCTTAAACCTTGATTTACACGACTTGACTGATAGATATACCCTTCCTATTAGCAATACAATGCAATAGTTAAAAGGTTGTACAAATGCATTTTGAAAAGTGGAGAAGAAAGTGCATCTATCAATCAAGAAGGGTAAAGATATCAATTCCAGAACGACAATTCAGTTCAATGGTGCACCAAAATGCACCCTACATCTCTAACATGCATGTTTGAACTTTAAACTCAAGAAGCAGTGTAGTGAAAAAGAGAAGTGAGAAATGATCCAGTATAAATTCTCCCTCTAGGACCCAAGGGGCCCACTTTAATCATGATGGACCATTGGATGAGAAGGGCCACTGTGGATTGCACATGCCCTAAAATCAGCCTGATTGGATGATCAGCTGCAACCACCTAAGGACCTGAAAAAATGGATGGTAGGACCACTTTCTTACTTCTACTGTTCATCTGGGAAGCCCTCAATCAGACAGATCTGACCATCCAATCATGGTGATTTTGCAGCCATGAGTAATCCAAGATAGACTTCTCCTACCCAATGGTCCTTAGTGATCATAGGTGTGGGCACCGGGCCCCATAGACGAATTCACACCAGAATAAGGTAAGAAGAATTCGAACTGGATCATCGCTCGAAAAAATGACAGCATGTAGAAGTGGACAGCCATTTAATCACAGAGAAGGCAATTGAAAGCTTGATTAAGGAGTCAGTTGGCTCCCGGGAAAGTAGCCATGATGGAAATGGATTCCATTAGTAAAGCCATTTCCTCCCATTTGGGTTATAGGAAATTGTTTGAAATTCGTTCCTATAGGAATCCTTTTCCTGTTTTTGAGCCCTTTGTGATTACTTCATAAAAGGCAAATTACTGGGGATTCAATTCCCCTCCAACAGTCATATTTTTTAAAATGTTGTAAAGGCAAGCTCTATGCAGCCAGTCTTCCCAACCATCATTTGCAGATCAGTTGCAGTGTACCGTATCGTTGGTATCAGTCACCACCGATACGGGGTCATATAGCCCCTGTATCGGGTTGATACAGGTTGATATAACCGTATCATTAATGGGCGATACCGGCACGCATCTGGCAAGCAATACACATGCATCAAACAATGTTCCTAACAGCTCATTCCAAGTACCAAAACCCAGTTTCTGAATTCCCTGAGAATGGCTTTCCCAGTATCCAAGCACGCTATTTCGACAAACAGATACACTCCACCTTTTAAGATTCCTGAGGGAGCCAAACGACCACCAAGTAAGTAGCCTTAAAGACCAGAGAACAAAACATACAGAAAATCCTCAGGTGATCTTAGCAAGGAATGGTTGTGATCGTTCCTGCTAAACTCTGCTCGATCTGCAATGCCTACACTAACACTATCTACGATCATACATGCATCCGTACTTATGCTAAACAGTCGCACCTATGAACTGGCTCAGAGAGAGAGAGAGAGAGACCTGGAAATGGGAAAAAAGACGTTAGCTAGAGAGGCGGTGAAAACCAAGACGAATAGAAAACGGGAAATCTCGTTTATTGATTTCTCTGCATTTGAGATTTTTCTTTCTTTTCGGATTTTGTGGAAAATGGATGGATATCAGAGAGAAGAAGGCCATTGGTTGGATCAGATATTTGGCCTGCACCGAGTGGTGTACAACGCCCCATGAGTATGCCATTTTATCGGATGAGTTCCGCCACGTGCCCGTTCAAGGGAAATCCTGACTATAAAAATCCATATTCGCGCACATACACCAACAACAAGTCTTCACATGGTTTATTAATATGCTTGAATCCACTAAAACATTAAAAAAAAACACAGTATATCTGCACTGGCAAAATCAGATTGGGTAGAACAATTCTATCCGTTGGATCTGGAGCATTGATTGAAATGTTCAAGTTTTAACCGTCCTTTTTGGAAATGATAAACGGAGGTTAGTGAATTATGGACCATGCCCCATCCACAATGGGACCCAATAATTGGAAGGGTACGATTACAAGACATTCACACCCGCTGCCTGAATGAGTACGAATTCTGATGCTCCGACCGTGTATCCTCCAAGGGAAAACCACACGGATTGGCTGGTGTCAAAGCTTTGTAGGTCCCACCATGATGTATGCATTTTATCCACACCGTCCATCCATTGTAACAGATCATTTTAAGGCATACGAACAAAAATGAGGCAGAGCATAATCTCAAGTGGACCACACCACAGGAAACAGTGAGGCAAATGATGTCCAACGTTGAAACCTTCCTAGGGCCCATAATGATGTTTATTTGTCATGAAACCTGTTCATAAGATCACAAAGACCTGGATGAATGGAAAAAAAAAAACAGCTTGATCCAAAACTTCTGTAGCCCTCAAAAAATTTCTATGGTCAATATTCAATCCCCACTATTTCATGTGGTGTGGTCCACTTGAGATTTTTATCAGACTCATTTTTGTTCTGATGCCTTAAAAGTATTAAAATTATCTGATTTTTTACCCACTTGCTACACCTATTTTGTGAATGTAGTACTCCTCTGGGTATATCGAATCTGTGGTCGAACGGAAATCCCAGTGATCGGTTGAGCGCAGCCCTTTTGCCCCTCGCCTAATCCATGACGGGAGACAGTGTTCAAGTCCTGTCTGGGCTGCACCGTGCATGCACAGTGCGCAGGGTTATCATAACCACATCCCGTGCAATAGTTTCCCGCGCCTAAAGGACGCGACCCTTGGTTCCACCCCGGTTGTCACTACACAAAAATATTTAGGTGGGACAGGTAGGCAAAACCCTCGATTAAATTCCTGTTCTTTTGATTTTACTTGTCCTAGGTTCTGACTTCACCCGGAGTGATTTCCTTTTCCACCCATCCATTTAATGATGGCAACTTTGGAGGGACCCCAGGTGTCACTACAAATATACTGTAGGTATGGCAAGTATTGCAGTGATGATGACCCTACTTGACCTGTTTGTTTATAATAGGACTAAGCTTGGACGTGTCAAAGGTGGCCTGCCACATCCGCAGGGGGCGCGGATTAGCTACTTCCCTCGCCTGTCCCTAGCTCGGGACAGGCTTAGGGTTCTGAGGACACCGTGGTGATGTAGGAATTTATCATGCCCGTCTATTCATTTTTCTATATCATTTTATATCATGGACCCAAAAATGGGGCAGATCCAAGGTCATACTATCCCAATCCGCGCCCATACTATCCCTGCCCAGCGGGGCACGCTGAGGGGATCCGCGGCCGTAATGTCGGCTCGGGCGCGTTTGGCAACTGACAACTTCAATAGCAAAAACGCTACTGAAGTGAATTGTATTTTTATTTGCGGAGATTGTGGGGCCATGCCCACCATGATGTATGTGTTGTATCCAGTCGTCCATACATTCGGAGAGATCATTTTAGAGTATGAATTGAAGAATGAGGCAGATCCAGCTCAAGTGGACCCCACCAAAGAAAACAGTGGGACAGTGACCCTAACTGTTGAATCCTTCCTAGGGCCTAGCATGATGTTTATTTGAGATCTAACATGTTACTAAGTTCAGACAGACATGGAAGAAGATAAAACACATATCAGCTTGATCGAAAACTTCTTAACCCTAAGAAGTTTTTAATGGTAAGAGATCAGTCCTCACTGTTTTCTTTGGTGAGGTCTACTTGAGATTTGGAACTTAGTAGTTCTTCAAATCATGCACTAAAGTGATCTCTCCAAATGAATGGATGGTGTGGATACAGCACAGACATCATGGTGGGCCTACAGAAGTTGGTGACGTCACTTCAATAACTAATCCGCGTCCCGAGTAATTAATGCCCCTCCGTTAGTGTCGGGGCGGTTTGGCTAGTGAAGTGCTACTGAAGTGACGTGTAGTATTTTTATTCGTGGAGATTGAGAGGCCACGCTCGAGGAATTAATGCCCCTCCGTTTGTGTCTCAAACGGTGTTAGGCGCAGCAAAACTGCACGGTTTTGATTAAAAGAGGATTAGGATCGTTTGGCGCAGGTGATTAAGTGTTATTAACTGGGATGGTATTTATGGAGTGTCATGATTAACATTGTTAGTGGATTGTTGGTGCATTGTCATGGAATTGGTAGAATACCACTGAATCCCATTTCACGTTTGGGATTGGAGGCTTGGTGAGGAAGAAGACAACGTAATGTGGAAAGCCTTTTACGAAAAGTTCTTGGGCTTGAGATGTTAGGTAGGGCCCATCGTGATGTTTATGAGAAATCCACTCCGTCCATCTGTTTTGATAGCTCATTTTAGGACATTCCGTAAAAAATGAGACATATTCAAATCTAAAATGGGCCAAATGAGAGGAAACAGTGGGGAATCAATGACCATTGTTGAAAAGTTTGTATGGCCACAAAATCTGCTAATCAATGGTTACTTTTTATTCTCCCAATTTTCCCTCTCTGTGGCTCACTTGGGTTTTGGATCTGCCTTATTTTTTGTTGTATATCATAAAATGGGCTCGCAAAATGAATGGACGGGGTGGATTTCTAACAAACATCACAATGGGCCCCACCTAGAATTCCACCGTACCACTTCATTTGATAGGGCTTTCCCAGGAAATTCGTATATGACAAATGGTGGCAATCCCTCTTTCGTGGATCGATATCCCTTGTGGATAGAAAAAGGTGCTAGCACAAAGTCCAAAGTAAAATAAGCTTTGACACCTTGCTGCTCCAAACACCATGTTGGATTATTTTTTAAACACCCCCTTAAGATTTTTGTGAGCGTGCTGGATCTGCTGGTCCAGCGGCAATGGTTTCAGACCTTTGTGGGCCCTACCATGATGTATGTATTTTATCCACGCCGTCCATCTATTTTTTCATCTGATGTTAAGGTACGACCCAAACATGAGACAGTTATAAATCTAAGGTGGACCACACCACAGGAAAACAGTGGGGATTGAACGTCCACCATTAAATCTTCCTAGGGCCACTGTAATGTTTATTTGCCATCCAACCTGTTGATAGGGTCACATAGACCTAGATTAAGTTTAAAAAAACAAATATCAACTTGATACCAAACTTCTGTGGCCCCGAAAATTTTTCAACGGTAAGCGTCAATCCCACTGTTTTCCTGTGGTGTGGTTCACCTGAGAATTG
The DNA here is from genome assembly GCA_003013855.2 of Liriodendron chinense. Classification (NCBI taxonomy): domain Eukaryota; kingdom Viridiplantae; phylum Streptophyta; class Magnoliopsida; order Magnoliales; family Magnoliaceae; genus Liriodendron; species Liriodendron chinense. The sequence goes on along the minus strand of PVNU02000637.1, from coordinate 898,659 downwards.
TATCTGTCTCATTTTTTTTCTAATGCTTTAAAATAAGATGGAAAAATGAATGGACGGCATGGATAAAACACATATATCATGCTGGGCCCACAGAGCTTTGAAATCATCCATTTTGCATATCCGCGCCTGGATATCATACATACGAATTTTCTGTTTCCCTTATGGAAAGCTATGTGGGCCACATAAATTACCGGGACAAGTCCACTCCGTCCATCAGTTTCTCAAGATCATAGTAGGACAAAAATAAAAAAATCAGGCAGATAAAAAATTCACCTTGGCCATACCACGTGAAATAGCAGGAATTGAATGCTCACCACTAAAAACTTTTGTGTGGGCCACAGAAGTTAGTTTTATATCAGGATGATTTTTGTGTTTACGGTTTATCTGATTGGTAATAACCCTCTGAACGGTTTGGATGGCATATAAATATCATGGTTAGCTCCGGAAGATTTTTTGTTCCCACTATTTTGTGTGCTATGCCCACCTTAGTTTTTTATTTGCCTGATTTTTGGGACACCTGTCCAGTTATGATCCTGAGAAGCTGATGGACAGTAGATTTGCAACGGGAATCTCACCGTTGAAACTTTTCTAGGGCCCACCGTGATGTTTATTTACCATCCAACATTTCCGTAAAGTTACACCAGACCTAGATGAAGAGAAAACACAAATGTCAGCCTAATCCAAAACTAATGGCCCCTAAGAAGTTTTCAACGGTAAAAGTATAATCCTCATTGTGTGGTCCACTTATATCTTGGATATGCCTAAAGTTTAGTCCTGGCCCACGATAAAGAAGTTTTCTCCTTTGTGGGGAGAATGGTCACGACTTGGCTGTTACTAGAGTAAGAGCTTAGAGGGTGTTAACCCTACCGTGGGCCCACCTTGATGATGAATTGCATATCCAAGCCGTCCATCCCTTTCTACAGAAAATTTTAGTACAGGCTTCCAAAAATTAAGTAGATTCAAATCTCAGGCGGACCATAACTCAGTAAACAGTGGTGATTAGTGCCTCACCATTAAAAATTCCAAAGGGCCCAATAAGGTTTTAGTAATGTTTAGTTTCCATCCAATCCGTTGATAATGTCAAAAAGATTTAGATGAAGGGAAAATACAAATATATCAGCTTGATCCAAAACTTTCATGGCTCATAAAATGTTTTTAATGATCATTCATCACGGTTACTAGCGCTATGTTTTACCTAGGAGTTGATCTACAAACTATACATCAAGGTGGGCCTCACATGGTTAGGGTACCTACGAGTTGATCTACAAACTATACATCAAGGTGGGCCTCACATGGTTAGGGTAACACCCACTGAGCTGTTAGCTGGGCAACAGCTAGTTCTCTCCCTGGCCTAACGCCATTTGAGACACAAAGTGAGAGAATTTGCATTGAGAAGACCACAAACGTGAACAAAATAACGAGAGAAGGCAAGGGGTGGTGATGGGTCGGATTTTGGCCCAGTTGGACCTAGTCATCTTGAAACTTAAGACCGCTAAAACCTTACATAAGCCTAGAACCGACAGGAATTGGTTGAGCATGCACCCAAATTAACTAAAATATTAGGGCTTGTTTGGCATTTCTACTCTAATTCGATAAGAGCTTTTTAGATAAGAGCTACTTAAATAAATTACTTTTGTTCTACCTCTGTTTTAAAAAAAAAACCTCTTATTTAAAATAAGCTTGTCTGGTAAAATTTTCAAATAGGAGCTTTTTATAAGGGTAGTTGACGTAGTTTTTAAAGATTACAACAACTTTAGTGTAAGAGCAATCTAAATGGTTGTTTTGGTAGACCTTCCATCATGTCAGCCCAACATCATTCCTAATTGTTTTTTATGTGGAGCCCCTCAATGTCCACCACCCATCACCCATCACCCATCACGTGGACTCCACATTTGATGTGTCCTTAGTGTGAGCCCTAACTTTGAAGTAGGATTGTCCATCTTGTGGAGCCCACTTTTGATATCCACCATATATCATATGGGGTGCACCTTCTATGTAGATCATCCATCATATGGCCCACTTTAGATATGGGCCACCCATCATGAGAGACCTTGGATGTGGACCATTCATTAGATGGGGCCCACTTGATGTGAATTGTCCATTTTGAGGGGCCACACTTTTATGTGGGCCATCTATCACATGAAGCCCACTCCGTCCATTATGTGAGCCCACCTTGGTGTGGACCATTCATTGTGTAAGGCCTCACCTTCATTATGTGTCGTTCATCATGTGGGCCAATCTTTGATATCAACCAACCATCATGTGGGCCCACCTTCAATGGCCATCATCCATCATGTGGGTCCCACCTTTGACATGGATTGTCCATCAAATGGGACCCACTTGATGCACATGTTCCGTCATGTTGGGCCACACTTTGATGCGGGCCATCTATCATGTGGGGCCCACCTTTGATGTGAACCTTTCATTACGTGGGCCCACCTTGATATGGGGCCCCACTTTAATATGAGTCATTCATCATGAGGGGCCCATCTTTGATGTCCACCATCCATCATGTTGGTCCCAACTTTGTTGTGGACCACTATCATGTGGGGCCCACTTGATGTGGATAGTCCATCATGTGGGACCCACCTTTGATGTCCACCATCCATCATATAGGTCCCACCTTGGCTATGGACCGTCCATCATGTGGGGCCCAACCTTTAATATGGGTCATTCATCAGGTAGGCCCACCTTTAATGTTAACCTTCCATCATATGGTCTCACATTCAATGTCCACCATCCATCACGTGGGTCCTACCTTTGATGTGGAACATCCATTATGTGGGTTCCATATTTGTTCTGGACCATCTATCATTTGGGGCCCACTTGATGTGGATAGTCCATCATGTGGGACCCACCTTTGGTGTCCACCATTCATCATGTAGGTCCCACCTTTGCTATGGACTGCCCTTCATGTGGGGCTCAATCTTTAATATGGGTCATTCATCATGTGGGACCACCTTTAATGTCAATCTTCCATCATGTGATCCCACATTCAATGTCCACAATCCATCGTGTGGGTCCCACCTTTGATGTGGACCTTCATCAGGTAGTGCCTGCTTGATGCGAATCGTTCATCATGCGGGGCCACACTTTGTAGCAGGCCATCCATCATGTGGGGCTTACCTTTGGTGTGACGATGCATTATGTAAGCCCACCTTTGATATGGGTCATTCATCATGTGGGGCCCATCTTCATTATGAGCGTTCATCATGTGGGCATTTTTTTGAAGAAATTGTAAAGAGGAGAGAAAATGATAAGATAAAATTACTTGAAAAGTTTAAGGGTAAACTTATCCAAAAATTAGTTCAAAATGTCTACCCGCTTAAGTTAAATAAGCTTTGTTTCAAAAAGTAACCCCTCCCCAACTTATTAAATCGGAGCTTATTTACTACTTTCTAAAAAATAAGCACTTCATTGAACTTTTACCAGACGGTCTAAAAGTTTATTTTTTTAGAAATAATTCAATAAACTCTTATTTGTAGAGATGCCAAATGCCCCTTAATGAAATCCTTACTTCTCCCTTGAATTTCCCTAATATATCCATTAATCAAGTAGGCATGCATGCATAAAGAAATAAATATTTCACAGGAATGAAACCAATGGTCTATTCAAGATGGATTGTTGCCTTAAGATTAAAATAACATATTTGTAAGATATAACACATGCATTTAATTTGAGTCTGGCTGGTTAGGTCGGCTAAAATGAGTTGAACCCAAACCGGACTTGAAAATTGATCTAGCCATGCATGTGAGGCCCAAGCCTGGCCCACATGCTAAGCTAGTAGGTCCCAACCCACATGCACCATTTAAAAGGTCCACGCTTAGGTTTGGACCATCCATCGTGTGGGGCACCTCTATGTTTAAGAAGGAAGAATATTATGGAAAAGTTTGATTATTAATATGTACATTCCACTGTGGGACTCACATTTGATTGCCATTCCTCTCAAACAAATTCCTTTCAAACGGCTTTAATTAGATGATCCTAGCCATTCAATTATTGGTCAGGAAATTGGACAATCCATATTGGGTATACTTCGAAGAGATCTATTCGTCAATTTGGACAGTCCATCAGGTGGGGCTATACCTCTCAAATCAGGCATTGATTAGATATTATATATTTTTAACAGGTAAGCTCAATGTTGATACGCGTCCAGTGCCTCTATTTTGAATGGCCATGCTCCAATAATCACGCTGAAAACGATCCTGACCATTCCTTTAGTTGGTCGGATTTGAGCCATTAAAAGTGCTCCGCATTCAACCGCACACATGAATGGTCAAAATCGGCCATTCAGCATAATCTTCTCACTGTGCCCCGGGCTGTAATAATGCACAAAAATCGGGCGCGGATTTCCTGCGAAAGCCTTGCGCAGGAGGTTCCTGCCTGGGAACCAAGGTGGGGCCCACAGTGATGTTTTTTGATGGATCCACCCCGTTCATCCGTTTTGGGAGCTCATTTTAAGACATGAGAACAAAAATGAACCGGATCCAAGACTCAAGTGGGCCTCACTAAAGGAAAATGTGGGTAGGTAAATTACTACCGTTAAAACCTCTATGGGGCCCAAAGTGATGTTTATATGACATCCATACCGTTTATAACGTCACTACTACTGAGATGAACTGGAAACACAAATATTATCCTGATTTAAAACTCCTGTGGCTCCACAAATATTTCAACTGTGGACGTTTAATCCTCATGTTTTAGGCCCACTTGAGTCTTGGATCCGGTTCATTTCTTTTCTCATGTTCTAAAATGAGCTCCTAAAACGGATGGATGGGGTAGATTTATCAAAAAACATCACTGTGGGCCCCACCTTGGTTCCTAGGCAGGAACTTCCTGCGCAAGGCTTTCGCAGGAAATCCGCACCCCCAAAAATCAATGGTTCTGATCGCCCAACCTCTCTGCACGTCAGCTGCATTGGTGCGATACGTGTTCTTGATCGCGAGTCACGACACAGGCAAAACTAACAAAACCGGGGCGAAGTGCCCATTGAAGCGGAGGGTTAGGCAGTGATGTTTCCGCCACGCTCCCATCGTTTTCCCGGGCGCGGATTAGGTACTTATCCGAACCTGTCCCGGATTGCCTGCGAAAGCCTTTCGCAGGCATCTCCTGCGCAAGGAATCTAGGTGGGGCCCACTGTGAGGTTCGTGAGAAATCTACACTATCCAACTATTTTGTGAGATCATTTTAGGGGACAAAAATAGAACGGGATCCAAGACTTAAGTGGGCTGAAAACATGACAATTAAACTTCCACAGTTGAAATATTCGTGGCGCCACAAAAGTTTCGAATCAAGATAATATTTGTGTTTTCAGTTCACCTCAGTAGGAATGAAATGACATTATGAACGGTATGGATGGCATATAAACATCACTGTGGACCCCATAGAGGTTTCAACGATAAGAATTTCCCTACACACCTTTTGCTTTAGTACGGTCCACTTGAGTTTTGGATCTGGTTCATTTTTTGTCGCAACGCCTAAAATGATCTCACAAAACGATTGGATGGCGTAGATTTCTCACAAACCTCACAGTGGGCCCCACCCAAATTCCTTGCGCAGCTCGAGCGCGGATTTCCTACTAAAAGCCTTTCGCAGGAATTTCCAACGGTGGGGCCATAGTAATTTTTTTTATAAATCCACACTGTCATCCGTTTTGGGAGCTCATTTTAAGACGTCAAAACAAAAATGAACCGGGTCCAAGACTCAAGTGGGCCGAACTAAAGGAAAAGGTGGGTAGGTTAATTACTACCGTTGATACCTCCTTGGGGTCCACAGTGATGTTTATATGACATCCATACCGTTCATAACGTCACTACTATTGGGATGAACTGGAAAAACAAATATTATCCTGATTCGAAACTCCTATGGCTCCACAAATATTTCAACTATGGACAATCAAATCTCAAGTTTTTGGCCCACTGGAGTGTTGGATCCAGTTCATCTTTGTTTCGATGTCCTAAAATGAGGTCCCAGAATGGATGGACACTATGGCCCCACTATGGTTCCCAACACAAGAAATTTCTGTGCAAGGCTTTAGCAGGAAATCCGCACCTGCAGCTTGGGTAGGCCAATACGTGGCGTGTGGGCATTGGGGGAGAGGACGCGTGACATGACACAGTCAGGCTTCAGGATGGGGCGCGGATTTCCTGCGAAAGCCTTGCGCAGGAATTTCCTGCGCTGGGAACCAAGGTGGGCCCACAGTTATGGTTTTTGATAAATCCACACCGTCCATCCGTTTTGGGAGCTCATTTTAGGATATGAAGACAAAAATGAACCGGATCCAAGACTCAAGTGGGCCGAAAACATGAGATTTGAACGTCCACAATTGAAATATTTGTGGAGCCACAGGAGTTTCGAATCAGGATAATATTTGTTTTTCCAGTTCATCCCACTAGTAGTGATGTTATGAACAGTATGGATGTCATATAAACATCACTGTGGACCCCAGGGAGGTTTCAACGGTACTAATTTACCTACCCACCTTTTCCTTTAGTGAGGCCCACTTGAGTCTTCGATCCGGTTCATTTTTGTCCTAATGTCCTAAAATGATCTCCCAAAACGGATGGACGGTGTGGATTCATCAAAAACCATAACTGTGGGCCCCACCGTGGTTCCCAGCGCAGGAAATTCCTGCGCAAGGCTTTCGCAGGAAATCCGCGCCCCTTGGGGATAGTATCTAACCATGTCCGCTTTAAATGTGACGTGGATCTCCTGAAGTTCATGCACCGGAACCTAGGTGAGACCCACCATGATGTTTGTAATAAATTCACCCCATTCATCCGTTTTGTGAGATCATTTTAGGGCATGCGGAAATAAATGAGTAGGATACAAGACTCAAGTGGGCAGCATTACAGGAAAAGGTGGGCAGGAAAATTTCTACCGTTGAAGCCACCCTAGGTCCAAAGTGATGTTTATATGCCATCAATACTGGTCATGGCGTCATTCCTACTCGGATGAAAACACAGATGTTAGCTTGATTCAAAACTTGCATAGCCCCACTAATATTTCAAATGTGGACATTCAATTTTTTCATTTTCACCCCTATTTGAGTCATGCATCTGGCTCATAGTTGTTCTCATGTCTTAAAATGAGCTTACAAAACTAAAATTTCTCACAAGCATAACAGTAAGCCCCACCTAGATTCCCAACTACCTCCGAAAGGCAAAATCCGCCTCCCTTTAAATGTACATTGCATGGACCTACTTTTTAGGTGTCCTGCCGGCCGTGTCCGAAGGATGCCAATTAGCTACTGACAGGTTTTGTACCCTACTGAAGTGATGTCACCATGTTTTATGGGCCCCAACATGATGTATATGTTGTATCCATACTGTTCATCCATTTGGAAATACCAGTTTAGGCCTGGCTAAAACAATGAAATAGATCCAAAGCTCAAGTGGACCCCACTACAGAAAACAGTGGGGACAATGACATCCACAGTTGAAAACTTCCTAGGTCCACAATGATTTTTATTTAAGATCCAACTTGTTCATAAATTCACACAGACATGGAGGAAGGGAAAACAAAAATATCAGCTTGATTGAAAACTTCTGTGGCCCCTTAGTGCCACAGAAGTTTTGGGCCACAGACAACAGTGGATGTCACTATCCCCACTTTTTTCTGTGGTGGGGTCCACTTGAGATCTGGATTTGCCTTATTTTTTAAGTCATGCCTTAGAATGATCTCTCCAAATGAATGGACGGTGTGGATACAACAGATACATCATGGGGAGGTCGACAAACCATGGTGATGTCACTTCAGTAGCAATAGCACAGTTTCGCTGCTCAACTTGTCCGTAGCTAATCTGCGTCCGTGTCCTCAGGCACGTTACTGACAAGTTTAGCTATCTAGCTACTCAAGCGACATCAGCAACTTTTGCAGGCCTCACCATAATATTTGTGTTTTATCTACACTTTCCATCCATTTGGAGAGAGAATTTCAGGGCATTAGCTACATAATGAGGCAGATCCAAAGCTCAAGTGGATCTCACCAAAGAAAACAGTGGGAATTGATCTCCTACCATTAAAAGCTTTTCAGGGCTACATAAGTTTTCTGTCAAGCTGAGATTTGTGTTTTCCCTTCTTCCATGTCTGTGTGAACTTATAGGCAAGTTTGATATCAAATAAACATCATGGTGTGCCCTAAGAAGGTTTCTACTATCACATCACTGTCCCCACTGTTTTCTTTGGCAGGGTCCACTTGTGCTTTGGATCTCTCTTATTCTCTAGCTCATGCCATAAAAGGATCTCTCCAAATGAATGGACGGTGTGGATACAACACAAACATCACAGTGGGGCCCACAGAAGTTGGTGACGTCACTTTAGTAGCCACCTGGCTACTCAACTTGTCAGTAGCTAATCCGCGCCCGTGTCGTGATTGTATGAACTTGCAAAGATTGATGCAGTACCGGATTCATGTCCCAAGGGTTGAACGCATTGCATACGAGTCACTTAATCAATGTAGATAATTAGATCCTAGCTTGGATGATGTCTCGTGGATGTACGGACCATCATCTAAGCTGGCTGATTGGCTGACATTTAATGAACAGTCTAATAAAGTAGTTACCGGTGCATTGGGGTGTCAAGCGCAGGGTCAAGGTCAGGCTAAGCTTGGTCCAGACTGGGATCGTATTTTTCAATCTAAGCTTAAATCCAGCCTGACCCCATGACAAGCCAGAATGATCCACCCCGAACTCAGTATGGATTGTTATTGTAGGGCCCGCCCAAGCCCAAGGTGGCTTGTAAATGGGCTTCCTCTTCTTCTGCCTCTTTTATGTCTTCTTCTGAAAATTCTTAGAAAAAATGAAGTAGAAAAAAAAGACCCTTAATGGCAATAATCACAATACAATTGTTTGCTAATTTGGCAATTGTTGTGGTCCAAATTTAGTCGGCAACGGTTAAGGTTGGGGGTTTCCTAAGACAACTTCAATAGGACTGTGGTAGGAAGCTCGGTGGTCTACGCCCGTCTTATGCGCCTCTGCGATCTGTCTTTTAGGCCTCTAGTCCTCAGCTCGAATGCCCGAATAAGGTCTTGTACTTGGGCCTTTGGGCTTGTGGGATTCTTGTTCTCCGTGAGGACTGGCTTGGAATCCCCCACAACTGAAATTATTTAGGTGAGGATAGCCGTTGGAGAAGGATATTTGGGTCTCACGCCGGGCCAGGCAGAAACCCTCCGCCACTAGCGTCAAATGTGGTCAAAACGATATTGATGGCTAGGGCTGTCAAATGGCTGGCCTGGTGTTGGTCTCGGAGCTGTTTTGGGGCCGTCTGCTGGTTCAGGCCTGGCCTACTCAAAATTTCAATTTTGACAGGTCCAAGTTTGGCCCATTGGCACCCCCTAAATGTTGGTTCAATCTTAACCTTGGAATATGATCCATCTCCAATGGGTTCCTTAACCTGACCAGTTTAAATTGTGTTAACGTAGGGCGCATATATATATATATATATATATATATATATATATATATATATATATATATATATATATATATATATTTTGTTTGAAAGATAACACTTTTATTGACGAACATAGGGCATGTTTTAATATTTACAAATTTTTATTCACTTCTGAGTGATCCACCACACATGCGGTAGATGTCCATCCATCTGCATCAATCTTGTCCAGCCGAATCAATGGGCCATGGCAGACAGCTAATAGCGACGTGGATTGCATGGTGATCCCACGGACTCCATTGCATCAGGACTCTGTGAGCCCACACTGACGTATGTGTTTTATCCAGGCCGATTTTCCAGTTTGGAGCGGGATCCAACCAGGTGGGTGGATCCCTCAACGTGGGGTCCACCTTGATGTATGTTACTTATATCCAGACCATCCATCTGTTTTTAAAACTCATTTTAGTCCATTATACCAAAAATGAAGCAGATCCAAATCTCAAGTGGACCATAATACAGGAGACAGTGGTAATCGATCATTAAAAACTTCTCATGGGACACAAAATCTTTGGATCAACCTGATATTTGTGATTTCTCTTCATCCAGGTCTTTGTGACCTTATCAACAGGTTGGATGGAAAATAAACATTCCGGTGGCCCTGTGAAGTTTTTAATGGTAAGGATTCAATCAAGACTGTTTCATGTGATGTGGTCTTCTAAGATTTGGATCTGCTTCATTTTTTGGGTTATGTCCTAAAATGAGCTGTCAAAATAGATGGATGGTGTGGATGTAAGTAACATACATCACAGTAAGCCCTAGTTAGGTATCCACGGACCTCAATGGATCCGAAGATCCACCCAAACCGCACCCTCATTTTGCAGCTCATTTTGGGCAGTGAGCCCAAAATTGAAGCATATGAAAAGCTCAAAGTCTACTACACCATGCAAAACAGTGGGGATTGAATGCTTTAGAGGGTGTTTGGGGCATGGTATTAGATGGTATGGAATTGCATCTGGTTATGTACAAATTTCATATGATGTTTGGAGAGGATGGGAGGCTTGGGATTATGTGGGATATTGAATTGTACATGCGAGCCCCACATTGATGTTTTATCCATGCCGTCCATCCATACAAGTCCTTTATACATGACACTATGGTTATATACATGTTTAAGCGATGGACATCCGTTGTGAATTTGGTCTTGATTGCAATTCTATAGTCCACCAAATGGGATTTTGCTTAATTCAATGGTTTTCTCATAGTAAGTATTTGATCCCAAACATGGAATTGGATACGAAGATACCAATCGATTACCAGACATGTAATCATTGTGCAATAAATGATGTTAATCCCACCGAATAGCATTCCATCCCTTTTAATACCACGCGCCAAGCACGAAGAAAACTTCTTCGGCCACAAAGAGTTCTGGATCAACCTGATATTTGTGTTTTCCCTACATCCCAGGTCTACATTACCTTGGAAACAGGTTGGATGACAAACAAACATCGATGTGGGCCTAGGAAGGTTTCAACAGTGGAGTCACTATCGATATGGGCCTAAAACCAGCTGAAAAATGGATGGACAACGTGGATAAAACACATACATCACGGTGGGGCCCACAGAGTCCTGCCACCACGGACGTCGGTGGTGGCAGGGTGCCGACGCAATTGGCGGCCGGTCAATCCACTTCGAGATGAAGGGGTTTTAATGGTCATTTTCCCATTCATCTTCAGCCCTTGTGAAACTTGTAACACCAGCGAAAGCAACAGCAAACAAAAAAGGCCAAAAAAACCAAACCCCACCATCGATCAGATCTCTCTCTCTGATTTTCTTTTTCATTCGAGAGGGAGAGAGAGAAGCATCAGCATTTCGAGCGTGCTTCCTTTTGAAGAGAGAAACATGGAAAAGGTCGTTTTTGCTGTTATTTTCAGGAAGAGAAGATGAAGGACGTGAAGCAGGATCTGGAGCAGCAACACACCAGCTCCGACTCTCAACAGGAGCAGCACGATCACCAGCAGCCTTCTCAGCGTCGCCCTCGTGGCTTCGCAGCAGCGGCAGCCGCTGCTGCTTCCGGGGACCCTAATGCCTCTCTGAGGTTGAAGAGGGAGAGGGAGAGGGAGAGGGAGAAGGAGCGGACCAAGCTGAGGGAGCGGCACCGCCGCTCCATCACCAGCCGCATGCTCGCGGGCCTCCGCCAGTATGGCAACTTCCCCCTTCCAGCTCGCGCCGACATGAATGATGTCCTTGCTGCGCTCGCCCGCGAGGCCGGGTGGACTGTCGAGGCTGATGGCACCACATACCGCTCGTCTCCTCCTCCCGCCCATTTGGTATGTTCCCCCATCCTTCTTCTTTTCTGGGTAGCTCAAATGTGGGCATTTTGTCAGCAATCAACTTGATTTCAGCTGATTTGATGAAAATTCGATTCTGAATTGGATTTTTTTATTCTTCCACTCAAAATGCTGATTTCAAGATTCTTTCTCCGTGCATCTGTCTGAGTTTCTTGAATCTGTGAAACTTATTTGGTGGATTTAATACAAATTTGTGATTCGTTTTTAATTTTGGAGTGATGGGAGCCAATATTCTGTTTTTATTATCTTTTTAGTGCAATCAATGACATAATTGGGTTGTTTTCACATATGATTGTTGTTAGTGGATTCACTTGAAATCTATGTTTTTACAGGCACCAGTCCCAATCAGGTCTATCGAAAACCCCCCTTCTTCTACCTCTTTGAAAACTTGCTCTGCCAAAGGATCATTAGACTGCTCGCCTTCTGCTCTCAGACTGGACGAGAGCATGTCACCAGCGTCTCTCAATTCGGTTGCAGTTGCAGGCAAGAACATGCAGAGTGAGAAATATGGAAATACAAGCCCCATCAACACATCGGATTGTTTGGACGCTGATCAGGTAAAGGAGATATAACGCTGATTTGGGGTCTCATTATTTCAAGCATAGCTATTGTTGTTTTATCACTGTGTATAGTTATTTCTCTCCCTCACTTGTAATTTTGAGAATGCCTTTGTTGATAGAAAGAAAAATGAATGCTGATCTAAACTTAAAATGCCTTTGTGTTGCTTTGTTTGATATTGGATGTTAATCAGTGCTCAATGCGACCGATCAGAATAAAAAAGAATAAATGGCTGATGTGCACTGAACATCATCCATTTCGAAACCTCTCAGAATCAGGCCTACATGTTTTAGTAGATGACTAATCTATCAGTGAAAAACTAATAAATATTATTCAAAAGAGAGAAAAAAAGAGGTTAAGATGTAGCTGATTTATTTGAGTTTGTGCAATCATCATTGCTTTGTTAATAATCTAGAACTGAGACAAATACAGAAGAAAGTCAATTAACGAAGACGCTTCTTTACAATCTTTTTTTCTTTTTTTTTGAGCGGCTCAACAATGATGCAGGAAAATAAGTGGTAGTGTTCCACAATACATGCATTTACTTCTCATGAGAAATGAGAATACATGCATTTACTTCTCAGGAGAAATGTTCAACAATACATTCTTGACTCAATGTGGCAAAATCAATTGCATCAGTAACGGTAAATGCAGGAACAGACCCACAGCAAAATGTTCCCTCAAACTGACAACGGGTTTCAATTTTCTGCAAAAGTGTCCAAAGCTTCAAAGCCTTGATGAGTATGCAAGATTTTCGTTTGCAAGATTTTCGTTCTTGATGGATTTGGCAGTCTCTTGAGCTCAAGAAAGTATGTTAAAGATATCAGCAAATACTTGACCAAGCATCCGGTGGATCTTTAAATCGAAAATCCAAAATGACTTAGTTAATTTCTGTATTACAAAAACCCACCCTGGGCACATGTGGGACCATAGAAATCCAAACGTCTAAGAAGGTTAAGGGGTCATACAAGTTACAACCCTCTCCCTAGAATCCCAAAGGGGTCGGGTTGCTGTGCACCTATTTTTTTTTTTTTTTTTGAGGACCAGGGTGTCTAGGCCTCTTAGAGCACCTGGCTAGTCCCTGGGGCACGTGCAAACCCCTCCAATCCACACGCAACGGGTAATTCTACAGGAGGTGGCTAATGAGGGGACTTGAACTCAAAACCTCTCCGCTTCTTGAGGCGCAAGGTCCTGGCCAACCGAGACCCCGCTCGTTGGTTAACATAAACTTCTAATACTCTTGAAAATTAAGAAAGCAAACTTAAAGGAAGTTTAGATGGAAGGCGAATCTCTCACCTTTTCTTTTATAATTTAATAGAAATTCCAAAATACTCAGAAAAATATTTGATAGGTTAGAAAATATTGCATGCTATTGTTTGGGGCTGTTTCATTTTGGTGTCACATCCGCTAGTGCCAACCGTTGGGACCATTCGATGTAGAACAAATGAATTGAAGCAACATAACTGAGCACCTTTGAGGTTTTGTGTAAATTGTGTTTGTCACAGCAGATGTGGAACTTCCGTTTGATTCACACCACCGATAAATAGGAGCCACACACCCTAAATAATCCAACCACAGGATTAGAGGGAAAAAATCAAAGAAATGTCTCTTTAACTACTCCATAAAAGACTCTAGACAGGCATATATACTTTTTGGAAGAAAAAGAAACCCATATTTAATCCCAACCATTCGTTAATTCTGATTTTAACCATTTATTGTGACAGAACATTAAAAATGACTAAAATCACATAAATTCCGTCATAACCAAGCAATCATCGTTGTCATTATCATCATCATTGTCCAAGCATTATCCCAACTAATTGGGGTTGGCTACACGAACCTTGTGCCGCCATTCCACTCTATCAAGGACCATATCCTCAATTGTCATGATTCGTGAGAGAGTTGTGGTGGAAGTTTGATGCCAGCTGCCAACTCGGCGCAACCCTCCCCTTTTTATCTAGGCTTCGGACAGGCAATCATCATTGTCATCATCTAAGCCTTATCCCAATTAATTAGGGTCAACTACATCTTGTTCTGTCATTTCACTCTATCGAAGGCCAGACAGCCCTAGACCTTCAGTTAGACCATAGGCCACTAACTCTTTTCTTACTACCTCCATCCACTTCCTTGTGGGCCTTTCCCTTGCCCTTCTAGAGCCTTCAACTTGTACCAACTCACTCCTACCAGGCGTGGTTCTTGGTCGCCCTTGAACATAACCAAACCATCTAAGTCTACTTCCCTCGTTTTATTATCAATTCGTGCTACTCCTAAGTTCCTCGGGCATTCATGTCTAATTCCATCCTTCCACATCTTGTTGTTCATCCATCTCACATCCTCATTTCAACTACACTCATCCTATGAGCATGTCGTTCCCTAATTGCCAAACATTCTATCCCATAAAGCATGGCTGGTCTTATAGCTATCCTATAAAATTTCCCTTTCATTTTGAGTGTTACACAATGATCTCATAAAACTCCAAAGGTACATCTTCATTTCTTCCAACTAGCTTGAATTTTATGGGCAACAACCTTCTCATTTGCTCCATTCTCATGAATTATTGACCCATTTTGGGAAACCTCTTGATCAATCTTCAATAATTCCTTGTTTTCACTCCTCTTGTTACTACAATTGCACTCCATAAATGGAATGGCTCTCGTCAGTTACGCTGCGCCCCGACCCGAGTCCCCACGTCCGCTTTTCTCCCCCCGCAAATCCCCATCCATCTGGAGGCCAAAAAGCCGTATCGCCCCTATCTAGTAAGTTGCGCTCACGTTTTTTGTCTGGCTTTGCCAACACAACATTAGGGCTGTCCCCTTCATTCTATGCTGACCCCGGCCTGGGCTGGCTTTGCTTTAGTCAAGGTATTCAATAACAGTAACCGTGGATGTAACAATCATTAAAAAAAATTGTATTGGCGCCATAACTTGTAATGGTTCTTGCGGTTACTGCCTGCTATGTAACTATTTTTCGGTACCTTGGTTTTAAATCCAACTAGTTAAATCTAGCTTTGTGTTTACGCCCTCCCTCATCTTGTCAATTAAAACTATGTTATATGCAAACAACATACACCATGGGATTTCTACCTGCAAATGCCTCGTTAACTTGTCCACAACCAGTGTGAAAAGGTATGGACTCAATGCCGACCCCTGGCGCAAGCCTACGGTAATTGGGAACCCATTTGTTCCTCCACTACTTGTCCTCACATTTGGAAACCCACTTGTTTCTCCACTACTTGTCCTTACATTTGTTACTACCCCCTTATACATATCTTTGATCATGTCAATGTATCCTTTAGAGACTCCTTTCTCAACTCCCACCAGATTAACTCTTTAGGGACCCCCTACAGAATGCTTTCTCTAAGTCAATAAAGACCATGTGGAGATCATTCCTCCTCCCGTTATATTTCTCCATCAGTTGTCTAAGTAGGTAAAATAGTTTCAGTGGTAGACCTCTCAAATAGGAAGCCAAACTGATTCTCTAATGTATTCGTCTCATGCCTGAGTCTTTGTTCAATCACTTTCTCCAAAAGTTCCATAGTATGAGTCATAAGTTTAGTCCCAAGGTAGTTAGTGCTACTTTGAATGCCTCTCTCTCTGCCCCCCCACCCCCTCTCTCCTTTTAAGGTGACAAAATTTTATTACGAGAACCCGACTTTGCAAAAACTAACAACCCAAACAAGGAACCAAGATTACAAGCATCCACAACCTTGAAGCTGGAAACCCCTTCAACTACAAGAGTCTTGACCTTGAACCCCTCCCACTGAGCTGCTCCCATCTCAAAAACAACAACTATTTCATTCCCTCCAAATGGCCCAAAGGGTTGCCATCAAGACTAGCCGCCAAACTACCTTTTCATTCTTGCCAACTCTACCAAAATGCCACGTTGATAGAAAATCATCAATAGATCCTGCCATAACCCAGTGCGTGTTCAATAGGGTAAAGAAGCTCTCTGACACCTTCGTAACAAAGGGGCAATGGAGGAGAAGGTGATCTGTTGATATAATGTCATTCATGCACGTCATGCAAATGTTAGGGAGGACCATGTACCTTCTTATGAGGTTGTCAAAAGTGAGCACCTCTTTCTACCCACCAACCAAACAAATGTTGTTACCTTGGAGGGGGCACCATAGAACCAAGAGATGTAGTTGGGAGACCTCTTCCCATCAGACAATGGCTTCCTAAGCAGGTTATAAAATGAGGGTACTGAGAACTTGCCTGATTTATGAATGTGCCACACCAATGCATCCCTTTCACCCATCACCCACATTGGGATTACAACATTTGAAGCTGTCCAGGAGGCTTATAAAGTCATCAACTTCTTCATCCAGGTCCCTACGACATGGGGGAGACCAAATCACCACAGTGCAATGGTTACCCACTACCATCTCAGTGGATGTGTTTCGTCCTCTAATTTGGTTGTGTATGAGCTTGCTTTCCTGCCTCCTTCCCTCCCTCTTTGTTACAAAGCTCTACATCGGCATCCTAGCTCCACACCACCAGTCTAGTGTCCATTAAAAAGAATTACTGAACACATCCCTAGAATAGTAAAGTCAAACTATAAGGGTTACTTTGAAGGCTTCTTGAATATTAAAGGCACAAAGATGCATTTGCATTTTCCTTTGTGGATACATGTCTGCATTTTTCTCGGTATGCCTGCATTCATCATAAAAGAATATTTCTTTGTATATTAAGAACCTAGATAGTTCTTAACCTAGATAACTGCCAATTTCTTTTTCTGAATGTTACACTGACTGCCTTAGGGGCCGTTTGGTTGGGAGTAGATGGAAGTAACTGGGGGGAATTGGGGGTAATGGCATGTGAGGTGCATTTGGATGGAGTAAATGCATGGAAATGAAATGAAATGAGAAATTTTTTTTTTTTCCCAAAAGATAAGAAAATATATTAAAAAGAAAGCATAGAGGGAGGACCTCTCAAGAGATACAAAGCAGCAAGGAGAGGAAGAAAACAAAATCAGGGAGAGAAAAGAAGAGAAAAAGAGAGAAAAAAGGATAAGAAAGGGAAAATACCACAGCAGGTCCCTGCTTGGCAAGAAATGAAATGAGAGTAAATGAGCATGTAAATGGAAGTAAATGGGGGGGGGGGGGGGGGTGTGGTTGAGGTGCATTTGGATGGAGTAATGCATGGAAATGAAATAAAATGAGGGCTTCTTTTTTTTTTTTTTTGAAATATAAGAAAATATATTAAAAAGAAAGCAACAACAGCAGGTACCCTCCTAGCAAGAAATGAAATGAGAGTAAATGAGCATGTAAATGGAAGTAAATGGGGGGAATTGGGGGTAATGGCATTTGAGGAAGTAAATGGGGGGAATTGGGGGTAATGGCATTTGAGGTGCATTTGGATGGAGTAAATGCATGGAAATGAAATGAAATGAGGTTTTTTTTTTTTTTTTTTTTAAGATAAGAAAATATATTAAAAAGAAAGCAGAGAGGGAGGTCCTCTCAAGAGATACAAAGCAGCAAGGAGAGGGAGAAAACAAAAGGAGAGAAAAAGAGAAAAACAAAGATAAGAAGGGAAAATACAACAGCAGGCCCACGCATGCAAGAAATGAAATGAGAGTAAATGAGCAGGTAAATGAAATCCTCTCTCTGATAGATGATTTGGAGGTAAATGGGTGAAATGCCTTTTTGAGTTTCCTTGGAGAGTTGCACAAGTAAACAATAGTGCTGTTGTGCACATGTCCCCCATACATGTGGCATACTAATGATACTCCAAAACAATCCAATTACCGGCTATATCACTAAAATCACACCAATAGAATAATCCAAACCATCTAAAGGTTGGCCATCTAAAGTGATGGTTAAAAAATGTTGGCAATTTGCTTTTGTAATCCTTACATTTGTGGTCCAACCGAGGCTCAAAAGTTCCTCAATTTTTTCTAAAGTATATATTTCAATGGGCTTATTACCATCATTTAGTTAAATATCACATATTTACAATAATTTGAGATATCACATATGTTCATGTGAATATTTTGAAAATTACAATGCATTCCAACTCCTCCCATTTACTCCCATCCAAACATTTTTAAGTGCATTTCATTTATTTTCATCCAAACACTATTGAGTAAGCCATTTACTCCCAATTAATTTACCTCCAATTCCATTTCCCACCTCCATTTACAAGCTCCCAAACGAGCCCTTAGTTTTTTGTGCACATGTTGCAAACTCTCAATGTGCATTAATTTTCATGAATTTTTGCCTGTGACAATTTATAATGCCATTTGATTGTGTGACTGATTGCTGAAACTTGGAGCAGGTTATGCAGGATATTCATCTCGAGGACCATGAGAACAATTTTACTGGAAATCCATATATTCCTGTTTACGTGATCCTTCCTGTAAGTTGTTTGTGCTTGCACTGATAAAAGAAATTTTGTTGTGATTGCTGGCTTTGGTTACTTATCTTGTGATTGAGTTACTAGAAAATCGGAGTTTCTAAGCATCATCCTCCTTTATTATTATTATTATTTTTTTTTTGTGTGTGTGTGAGTTTGCTTTGGGGGGGGGGGGGGGGGGGGGGGGGCTCATTATTATGGCTTTTTTTTTTTTTTGTCCATTTGGAGGGAATGAAATAACTGGTGTTTTCATCGTAAAAGTTCCTCACTGGAAGAGGTCATCCGCAAAGTCAAGGGTCCCGTTTTGGATTGGGCCCCTTATGTTGATGCGCTGAAAGCTGTTAATATTTTATCTTTCTTTTAATTTCTGTTTTTGCTTTGTATTCTTTTCCCACCTTCTGGCATATTTTTCAGTAAATTTTGTTCTCTAAAAAATAAAAAATCCTCATTTTTTTCCCTGTAGAACAACCACAAATTGTTTAATGTCCTGGGTTACTGTTCCCTAGAATTTAAATTATAATTAATGGTTACAGAAATTAGTGATTTTGCATCTGATGATGGGACCAGACCTTCTTTAACCTTGTTCGTTACTGTTGCAGGCTGGCGTTATCAACAACTTTTGCCAATTGGTTGACCAAGAAGGCATGCGGCAGGACTTGAGGCATCTCAAGTCTTTAGATATAGATGGAGTGATTGTTGATTGTTGGTGGGGCATTGTTGAAGGCTGGAGCCCACGGAAATATCAATGGTCTGGCTATAGAGATCTATTTAACATCATTCGGGAATTCAAACTAAAATTGCAGGTAAATCCACAGAGATTGTGGAAGTATTTAGCCAGCATCATATCTTGAAGCATTTACCCAACATCCCATCTTTTTAAATTTTTCATAGAAATGCCTTCTGATTTTCTTGCTCGTTCTTCATTCAATATGATTGGAATAAGCTTGGATCTGTATTCGGTCTTTTTGCTGCAACATGTGATGGTTTATCCAAACGCGGAAGTCTATAATCACTGGCTTCATTATGGGAATGCGTAGCAATGTCTATCATGACTCACGAGTGTGTTGAGTGGCTTGATGGCAGAAACTTACATTGATCATCAGCATGGTAATTATTTTGGATCCATTTTCAAATTTGTTGTTCGACAAAACAAAAATTTATCTTGAGAAAAAAATTCTAGTATTGTCACTGGCATGTGCCAAATTAGCACCTGTGGCACATGTGAGATGCTTGAAGATGGATAGTGGCATATGTGTGGCATATGTGGGTGCTTGAAGCTGAATTGCGGCACATGTAAGGTGCTTAAAGCTGTATGGTGGCTCATGTTGCACAAGACAAACATTGGCACATTTGACACGTGGCACTTTTAGATGGTAGCACTTGTGCACATTGGCACCATTGGCACATGTGGCATATTTGAAATGATTGAAAATGTATGATGACACACGTGGCCCATTGGTGCATGTGGAGTGCAAGAGAAGATGTTTGTACATGCGGGAAATTAGCGCATGTGGGGTGCAAGAGAAGTTGTTTGTACATGTGGGACATTAGCACATGTGGGGTGCAAGAGAAGATGGATGTTGTCACATGTGGCACAGTAGCACATGTGGGTCGCAAGAGAAGATAGAGGGTGGCACATGTGGCACATTGGCAATGTGACATAGTGGTACGTGTTTGGCATAATCGATGATAGACAGTGGCTCATTTGGCACGTTGACACATGTGGTACATGTGAGGTGATTGGAGATGGGGCAGATTTGGGCTTAATCCTTGAGAAACCCATTTTCTTTCCGTCGTTGGAAGATGCCTTCTTAGAGTTGGGAGGTGAAAATAAATTTGTTTATTTTCCAACAAAGACAGTGAGAAATGGCGTTTCCCACAAATTCCCACAAAGAAGGGCTTGACAAACAATAGAAAGTGAGTTTCATGAGACACAATGTTTCCTTTCCTTTCCTTTCCATGAATCCAGACAGGCCCTAACATTCATATCAATGTTCTAAATTCTTACAAGTTTCCGACATCATGTGCATGTAATGTAAAATTTGTAAAAATTAACAATTTTGTTAAATTTAGCATGTTAGGAAGGCTAAAGAGTGATACCTTGTTTAGTAGAATTGGAAATTAATAGAAATTTCACTGCAAAACTAAATAAAGATAACATGTATCCATATATAAAATTTCAGAAATAGAGAGTTTTATCTGTGTCCATATCAGTATCTCGATTTGGGTCATAGAGTGGAGTATATATGATTGACCTACAATATAGAACCTAAATGAATACCTATGCATGTGTACATGAATACATTTATTGCCTTGTCCTGGTTATCTGTGGTATGCCTTCATGATTGCTTGGCGAAAGTTCAACAATCAACTGTCTACCTAACATCAACCTTCATGTGTGTGGAAAATGGCACTGAGAAGAATCATGTTTGTTCTGGGCATTGGTTTGAGCCTTCTCTATGATCTGTTACTTAAAGAATCTCGTTTTGGCGCTTGTCTTTGTAGCATTTCAAGCATCTTACTTGGAAGTCCTTCAATAGCTTATATTTTAATATTTTTTTTATGGAAATTTTTTGAAGGTCGTAATGGCATTCCACGAGTGCGGAGGAAATGGATATGGGGATATGCCAGTCTCCCTCCCCAAGTGGGTTTTGGAGATCGGGAAAGATAACCAAGATATATTTTTCACAGATCGTGAAGGGAGGAGAAATACTGAGTGTCTTTCATGTGGCATCGACAAAGAAAGGGTGCTAAAAGGAAGGACTGGCATTGAGGTATGAAGTTACAAACTTCATAAAATCATTGATATACTTAGTTTTAGATAAATACCAAAAGATCAATTCTTTTATCTTTTGCATTTGGCCAAGCTGAAGCTACTGGAATGCTCTTTGTAAGATTCATCCTTGTTATACTTGCTTGACAGTGTGTGCCACAAGCTGGAATTTGATTGTTATATTTACTCCAATTTCATATAGGCTGGTTGCTTATAATTCTTATTTAATAACAAGATACATTCATCATGCACTACTTACTATTGCTTTATAAGACCTTTTTGGCTCATTAAGTGGTAGCTTGTAGATTTTCATAAGTTGTGATTAAAGTTATAGGGTTGTTATCTAAAGGGTGTTCTCAAATGTACGTAGGTGTATTTTGACTTCATGAGAAGCTTCCGCACGGAGTTTGATGACTTATTTGCAGAGGGCCTCATATCTGCGGTTGAAATTGGACTGGGTGCTTCTGGGGAGCTGAAGTACCCTTCATTCCCAGAAAGGATGGGATGGAGATACCCTGGTATCGGTGAGTTTCAGGTATCTGTTTTGTGTGACAACCCCATATTCCACACTTGTTCCTCTAAATGAGTTTCAGTTATCTGGTTTGTGTGACGACCCCATATTACACATTTGTTCTTCTAAATGAATGTGATGTAACAATGTTTGGAAGCTGAAAATACTTTGTTGCTATATGTAGCTACTAAATTGGGAGCTTTAATTTTTCCACGAAGTCAATACTTTTTTTTTTTCTTTCTGTTGTAACCATCAGTCTGGCAGAACTAAATGGCCAAGTGATGTCTCATTGATTCTTTCTAATTTCACAGTTTCAAATGTAGAGCATGTGGAATTGATGCAGTTACAATTGAATTAGATCTCTGTCAAATTTAGATCTCTAGATGTGTGCTTTTAAGAGGCATTCAAGGAAAACCTAGAGACAGTGTTAAAAGAAATGCACTTAGACTTAATGTTGCCTGTGGTCTATTTAAATTTGAGACTCGTTTAAACTGTCGTTCCAAAACTTGCTGACTCAATTCAAAACTCAGCCGAGTCAATTCGACTTGGCTAGATTTCGAGCTGAGTCTCTGGGAAACTTAGTACTGGGCCTGACTTGTCCTGGACTCAGAGAGATTCATCGAGTCAACTTGAAGGCTCAGTTGACTTGACACGACTCGGACATCCTGATGGGTCAACCTCATGGGAACTTCCTATGAGGTCGAGCTGTGTGGGCCCCACCGTGATGTGGATCGGACATCTACCCCATCAGTCGGATGCACCATTCCATGATGTGTCACGGGCATAAAATTCAGGTCAATCCATGACGTTTATTGAGCCCACTGAGATGTTGTTCACAAATCCAGCCCATCCATTGTGTGTATCCCAGTTGGATGAGGGGTCAGACCAAGTTTCAGCCGCATGCAAAACTCAGGTGGGCCCCACCAAGTGCTTTTAGATGTTTTAGGCATGTCTTAACATGGTTTTAGATGGTATGGCCCACCTGAGTTACGTATATAATTGATTTTTGGGATATCCCATAACCTAAAGGGGACCCATAAAATGCACGGTGTTGATGTCTGATCCATGTCACGGTGGGGCCCACACAGCTCGACCTCATAGTACCATTTCCCTATATATATATATATATATATATATATATATATAATTTGAGTGGGACTCGAACTCCCATCCTCAACCAAGGGAGGTAACGCTTTGAACCAATGAGGTATATGTTTAGATGTTGATTTGAGTTTTTTTCTTTTTCTTTTTTGGGAAAGGTAACGATATTTTATTAGAAAAAGCCAAAGGGGACAAATTACAACAACGAAGCCCAATGCAAAGGGGAAAGATTACATTACGCAAAAAAGCCTCAAGACATGAGGCCGGACTCATAACATCTAACTTTGCCCTTCTAAGAACTTCCGACACTAACCCACTTCAATTTCAGAAGTATCAATTATTCCTTTCCCCCTATAGAGCCTATAAACCTGTCAAAAGAGCTAGCCTCCAAATCACCTGCCCTTTTTTCCCAACTCCTCTTCCATACCACGCTAGGAGAAGGCCATTGATGGGCCTCGACATCAGCCACACTACATTGAAAATATCAAAGAACGTATCCCACACCTCTCTAGCAAAGGGATAATGAATAAAAAGGTGATCAACCGACTTTGCATTCTACATGCACATCACGCAAATGTTAGGAATCACCGTCTTTCTCTTTGGGGGATAGGAATCAAATCTTAACACACACAAACACACACACAAAAAAAAAAAGAACTATGGTCCTTGTGCTCCTCAGAGAATGACCCATGCATCAAACTATAGAATGTATGGACTAAAAATTGTCCCCACCTTTCCTTATTCCACATCATCTGATCTCTCCTATAGAAGTCGATTTGAGAGTAGAATGAAGTTGATCATTTGCCCATCCGACACATTCCTTCGGCGGCAGGGGGGGCTAAACCCCTTAGTCACCAGAAAAAGAGAAGCATCAATCAGGGGAAATATTCACTTCCAAAGATGACCTTGCTAACCTTGGAAACTCTTCTTTAAGCACACTCTTCAACCCAGAATCCCAGATATCTTCCTAAAAATGAATCCTCTTCCCATCCCCCAAAGAGAACTCAATCCTCCGTAAACTTAGTCACTAACCGCCTTCCACAATGCTGAAGCTTTGTACAAGGATGATAATATTATTTAAGGCGAGGCTAGGCTCAAAATATACAAATTTACAAAGCCTAAATTACAAACCCACCCCAAAATTTCAGAAAAGTACCTATGATCTTTGCGGATAAAGCCCATTGCATTATAAGAGATTTAGCTTTGCTAAACACGTCGGGAAATGGCCTGATTATATTCCTGAAACATCAATTATTCCTTTCTAGTCATATAGCCCACATGCTAGCGAGCAAACATAAAAGCCAAATTTTTCTGCTAGTCTTTTTCGATCCCCCCCCCCCCTTGCCCATGGTGTGCCGTAAAGGCCATTACGGGGACGTAAAGGCCGTTACGTAAAGGTAACAGTGGCAACTGTTACACGTTACAGGGTTGTAAAGGCCGTAACGACCATTACGAAAAAAATGACCGGTCTTGTAATGAAACATTACGGGGCTGATACAGGTTTTTCGGATTTTTTTTTTTCAATAAAAAAAAAAAGAGGTCATGATGGGCACGGCCCCCATAACAGCCGTTACACCCCGTATCATAAAGGTAACGGTGGTGGCCGTTACCGTTACAGAATACCTTGACCTTGCCACATTAGGAAAAATTATCTACCGATTCTGGCGCTACCCATAAAACTCCAAACAAAGTGAAAAATTGATCCCATAACCTTTTCACAAGAGGATACTGAAGGAATAAGTGATGCACCTATTCCTCGTCTTGCATACACATCAAACAAACATTCGGAAGAATGAGACCTCGTTTACACAGATTATCCATTGTGAGCACCTTCTTCCTCGCCACTAGCCATGCTAACGCCACAACCTTTTGGAGGGGCACCATAACTCCCAATAAATGATGTGGAGGACCCCACTACTAGAGTTGGCCTCGCTGAGAGACATTTAGAAGAATCTAACTGAGAATCTACCTGATTTATCTTGTAGCCACATCATAGAATCCTCATTTGAAGAAACGGGGGATACCTTTGATAACATTTCCAACAAGCTGATAAACTTTGCAACCTTTTCATCTTCCAAATTCCGCCTACACGGCGGGGCCATATGATTTTCCCTCCTATAGAGAAGCATTTCTCTACCCTCAATCCCACTTTGGATGCAATCCTTGCCATTCGAGGAAATAGATCGCTGAATTTTTTTTATCCCCCACCCCATCTATCCTCCCAGAATCTAGTGTTATTCCCGCTCCCCACCACGAATCCGACCCCTTCCCAAACTTTATGTTTAATTGAGGCAACCGATTTCGAACTGCGTGATGCCCTATATAACGATGGCGACCTAGTCCACCACCCAATCTCTTCAAACCACATATTTCCTAATGATCACCTCCCTCCACTGAGAACCTGCCTCTATCCCAAATCTCCAAACCCACTTTCCTGACATAGCTGGATTCATGTTCTCCAAGTTCCTAAAACCATACATCTTCCCACTTCATAAGATGAAATTTATGGTCACCAACTGATCCTTTCCACAGAATGTCCCTTCTAAGTTTTTCCAATTTAAGCAGACTGACTTTGGACATTTAAACAAGGACAAGAAATAAACTAGAAGATTAGACATCACTGCTTTAATTAAGGTGATTCCACCTCCCAATGATTACCAGCGAGTCTTCCATTGAGACAACTTCAATTTGAGCCTTCCACCCCATAAGGAATCTATAGTTCTTTTATTAGTCGACTAGAGCTTGGTTTCCTGAAATGGAACTAACGAAGCTTATGACATTTGCAAAAGTCCTTAATCTGGTATCTCTTCTGCCTACACCCTAATCCCTTCACATTCAAACTGATTAACTTCATTGATGCACCACCCTGGCCCCATTTTCTCTACTCTCCTTTGGAAGAAGCTCCCACACCATACTTTATGGAAGACCCAAGACCCGCCAGCTCTCTATGCCCCTCAAGAGATTTCTGAACCTGCCTCTGTTGAGCAGCCTGAGATTTCCAAGCTCCTCTCTCTTCCATGAACTGAAACAGAGCAATGAAATCCGCCTCACAATCACCGAATGATGCTCCAAACATCATGCCAACATGACCAATTACATCCTTTATCCATTTCATGCCATGGGCCATAGACATGTGGCCCCCTTCCTGCCTTGTTGGTGGACAGTTCTCACATGCTGATATCCCTCTTCCACTCTCACTCTTCACTGGTTCCAATAGTCGCTTGCAACGGTGGAATGTCCAGCACTTCCACCAACAGCCCGCCGTTGGAAATCATCTCCTGCAAGGACAAATCTTCGCTCCTCTTCCCCTCTAGGTTGGGTTCCTCGTCTTGGGCCACCAGAACCATGGCCATCGCCGCCATATCTCCTTCCCTCCTTGACTCCTGGGGTTGCGGAGAAGAGAGAGGAGATTCAGTTGCAAGGGTTAGCTCCAATCCTTTGTCAGACTCCCTGTGTCTCAACTCCGCACTCGCTGCCTTGAGATGAGAATGGGAATCGACAGCTGCTGCTAAATAAATGGGATTGATTGCCTCTCACATAAAGTTCTATATACTCAATTTAACTTTATTAAATATCTATTTACATTCCTAATAATTTCAATTTACAATAATTATCTAGTTGAATCAGGTCGAGTCTTCGAGTCAACCCAAACTGTCTGAACATTGAATCGAGTGGAGTTTGCGAGTTTTTGAACTATGGTTTAAAGTTTAAACCACAAAAATCTTTTTTCTAATCTCACTATCTGAGATCAAAGCATATCTTGGAGGATGAAGGGCTTTACTAGTTGTGATCCTACGCTCTCAACTTCAATGTACAGCAGAAAAATAATCTTTTAAGAAAATTATCTAAAGAAGATGATAGCAGGTCCATTATGAAGTCATTACTTTTTTATTTATATGTAATTGCACTCCTTGCACTATTAAACGATTCTACTTCTAAACGGGTAGGTAGCATATCAGAAGCAGGAGATGCTTTTGGAAGGTGCACTCACCAAATCAGTGACCTTAAGAGGTTCCTGGTTAAAAGCGTACATCGAAACAGCCTGGGAGAGGAGAAAGTTTGACAGGGTTTATTTCATCCAATGTTAAATATGGATTAGGAAATCTCAATGTGCTTATACTCTGACATTCAGTTACTGATGGAGGTCTAGGGCTTGCACAAATAGAGAAATCCAAAACTTTGGCATCATGACAACTTAAGGGAGTTCTACTACACCCTAAATTCAAATGCTGGCTGAGAGATAACGGGCAGTGGGCGAATTTGGTTTCTCATTTCTCAAGCACATTCCAGGCAATGTTGATGATAATGGTGCAGTGGCAGCAGTGTAGCTCATTCTGAGATGTACTATTTTATCATTAGTCTGCAGAGTAGATACACTTTTCATTTTCTTAGTTGGTAACCACTGCTTCAGGTTTCAGTGTATTATAAAGACCTAAATATCCTACTTAGTAGATGTATCTGAGCACTCTCCTCAGGCATGTAAAATGACATATTCCCTGCAACACCCACATGGCCATGTACACAAACACATGATTCCTGTGTGTCGCTCACTTGTTGCTTTCTCAACTCAACATCATGTAGTATTTTGTTCGACTAAACTTTGCAGTTGCTTCATTGAGCTGGGCTTGGGGGTAACTGTATCTTGTTGGTGAATATCAGTGTCCAGGATACCTTGAATATCCCATCTGTTAATGCACATCGAATTGTTTGGATTGATAGAAACTATTATGCTGATTTTCGTATTTGGAATATTTACTTGGAAGTTATGCTCCACAACATCTATCTTGTTGGCATATCTGCTACCGGACACTAACAATTGCTTCTTTTTAAATGGCATTCATCTTCTGCAGTGCTATGACAAATATTTACAACAAAATCTACGAAAAGCAGCAAAATTGCGTGGGCACTCATTCTGGGCCCGGGGGCCTGACAATGCTGGTCAATACAATTCTAGGCCGCATGAAACGGGATTCTTCTCTGATCGGGGTGACTATGACAGCTACTATGGGCGTTTTTTCCTTAATTGGTATTCACAGACCCTAGTAGAACATGCTGATAATGTACTGTCTCTTGCAAGCCTTGCATTTGAGGAGACACAAATAATTGTAAAGGTATGGTTGGGGAGCTGGGATGGAAAATTTGCTTTTGTTAATTTAACTTTCACATTCTAAGAAGTTAACTGGGGACCCACCTGACCATTCTTTGGAAAAGAAAAAAACCACCTGACCAGAATTGTCTGCATGGGTTTCATCCAATTTCTATAGTTGATGGCCTTCAGTGATGTACCATGTTCTAGGTTTTGCATTATTTCCTCCAACTAGTTAATTCTTGTTAAGGTTCCTTGATATACATTGATACACAAATCACCACTTGATCTAAAAGCTCGAGCCATTAGAGGATGGTGTATCAATGTATATCAAGGGACTTTAACACTCCAACACTCCCCCACACGTGCGGGGTGGAATTCTGCACGGGAGCATATTGGGCAAGGGTGGAGGTACATACAACTCACACCCAGGTGGAGGGATACCCACAACTCACACCATAAACAGGCTGGGCTTGATTTCCCGGACCCCGGGCCGGACTTGATTTTCCTGGCCCCCTGTGGGAGAATATATTACTGAGGCATATTTGCTGCCGTCGGGATTCAAACACAAGATCTTCTACTCTGATACTATGTCAAATCACTACGTCAAACAACCATGTCAGACAATCAGTTTCTCTAAAAGCTCGAGTTGTTATGGCCCGTTTGGCACCATGTATTTGAGGAGAAGTGAGGAGAAACCGGTTGCTTTATTCTGTTTGGCACCATGGGTTTGAGAGGAATCCAGGAGAATTCAAAAAGGCACTTTTAGCTCTTTTTCAAATCCTCTCAAAAAGGTGGGATTTGAGGAGAAATCCTCCCCAACATGGGACACACCGTAATGTGTCCCTAACTATGGGACCCAGCATGATGTATATTTTCCATCCAACTTGTTGATAAGGTCACAAAGACTTGGATGAAGGGAGCACAGAAATTTCAGTTTAATCCAAAACTTTTGTGCATCATAAAGGTCTCACTCTCCACTTCTTCTTGTTTTATGGTCCCCCTTAGATGTGGATTTGCTTTATTTTTTGGATCCTGGCATAAAATGATCTGTAAAAATGGATGAACAGCATGGATTTAAAAATCAAGGCTAATACGGTGGGATAAAGTTTACACCGTCCATTCCCTCATGTTTGATTTCTCTCGAAATCTTGGCTGCCAAACAGAAAATCTGGAATTGATAAGAATTGGAATTGATGAGAATTCATATAATGGAATCCACTTTTCCTCAAATCCATGGTGCCAAATGGGCCATTAGAGGATGGTGTATCAATGTATATCAAGGGACCTGAACAATTCTTGACCTATTTTCGTTGGTGTTGATGTTTTGCAAGTCTCTCGAGGATTGAAAATAAATGCTATATATCTGCTCTTGAAAGATTCATGGGCCACATTTCAGATAATTAGCATCATTCAGTTAATTATTTATGGAGATGAGTTCCATGAGTAGGATTTACTTCATGGATTTTCATTTGCAGATACCAGCAGTGTATTGGTGGTACAGGACTTCGAGCCATGCAGCAGAGCTCACAGCCGGATTCTACAATCCTACAAATCAGGATGGTTATTCTCCAATCATTAATATTCTTAAGAAACATTCCGCAGCTCTTAAGTTTGTCTCTATAGGATTTCAGGCCCCCACCCAGGAAAATGATGAAGCATTGGCTGATTCGGAAGCTTTGAGTTGGCAGGTGAGTATTCCTTATCTCTCTCTCCCTCTCTTCTTTCTTTTTTCCCCCTAATTTTTTAAAGATTCCCCAAATATACAGATGACAACATATGTTCTTTCTATATTAATCCTGGTTTTAAACTCTGTTGCCCTCTCTAGGTTCTGAATTCTGCGTGGGATCATGGTTTGAGTGTAGCTGGTCAAAATGCTCTTCCATGTTATGATAGAGAAGGGTACACCAGGATCCTGGAGGCTGCAAGGCCGAGAAACCATCCCGATTGTCGCCACCTGTCATTCTTTGCATACCGACAGCCGTCGTCTGCTTTGATTCAGAGAGAACTGAGCTCCTTGGAGTTGGATCATTTCGTCAAATGCATGCACGGTAAGTGCCTCCAACTGGTGAAAGTTTCTGTTGTCTTGATTGTGTAATTTAGTTGATAAAATGGGAATTCTGTTAACTGCATATGCATGTCCCACATTGAAAACAATGTCTCTCTTCTATGCACTGCGATTCTGCTCAGGGTTTCAAGACCCGTCTGAGTCAGGTGCAACTCAGAAAAGTTGAATCTAATTTGACACCACCTGATCCAGCTCAATACCATGACCCGGGCAAGTCAAGCGACTCATCTTGAGAACAAACGTGTCAATGCAAATCTCCTAGTCTAAACACTATGATTTGATGCCCTTGGTACCATTCTTAATTGTAATCTTTATTATAGAATCTTATTTCTGAGTTGGTAACTACCATTTGCAGGTGAAATAGCAACTGATGATCTCCAAGTCTAATTGACTGCGGTGCAGTTGATTTCTACATGTGGCAAGAAGGAAGAGAATGCTGCAATTGTAACAGCAGTTACAGCATGAGAATGGATATGGATATGGAATATTTGTACCTTCTTGGTTGATTGTAGTCAAAATGCTTGCTGTTCTATGGTCATTTTTCCATTTTGGTGCCTGAAATTGCTGTAGTTTGTCTAACATTTGTTTCTAATCCATAATATACCTAAGTCACATATATCTACGTCCACCACTGATGAGAGAAAAGATGAGAAAAAACTGTTGGTTCTGCTTTGAGCCAACATCTCGTCTTTTGTTGCTTTCTTCCATTTTCTTTTACCCCTTTAACAGGCAATCTTTTTCAGAGAAAAAATCACCTTTGATTAGAGGACATTATCATGCATTGTATTGGTGGATCCCATTCCACCAATGTAAGGTTGTGGACCATCTTAGATTTTACCAAACTGGATCCTGTTCCTATTTACCCTAGGATCCTGTTATGGAGCAAGGTGGCAATGGGCCTGGCCTGGGTCACGCAAAACCTTTTTTAGTTTTTGGGGACAAGCCCGGCCCTGCCTGACTGGTGCAAAGATCCAGGCTTGAAACAACCCCAGCCCCGCCAGCTGCAAGGCCCACTTTGGAGGGATTGGGGGTTCTTTCAACGTAGGCACAACGAAACCACACAATATAAAGTCTTTTGAGTTTCCAGTTTATACATGGAGGTGGTTGTGTCCGAATTTAAGTACATAAGGAGTACCTATAGTGCCTTTGGTTTTTTAAGTTGTACGTACACCTCGTGCAAGGACGACATTCTACACAGCAGGTAAGAATAAAATTCCAGGGTGTTCTCATAAACAGTCAATTCTATGAAAATGTTGGACGAGGGAGGGGTTTGGTTATCGTTCCTCAGGGAATGAGAGTAGTTTCTTCAAGTGATTTTCATAGGGGCATTTAACACCATGCTCAATACAACATAACCCACTTCTTGGAAACCTGCACCAAAACTCATATATGGAAAAAAAGTGAGTCGCACAAAAAGTACCCAAACTGCCTCTTTCATGTCTGTCCAAGGTCATGGAAAGAGAGAAATGAAAGGCTTTGGCCTGTCTCGCCTGCTAGCCCAGCTGGAAGATGCCTAGGTATTTCAACAGCAGGTCTCAAATTCAAAATGCCAAGGAGACACTAACCCCACTAGTGGGTGAGTGCATTGTGTGACTAACCGTGTGGGTGCGTTGCATGACTAACAAAAAAAAGAAAAAAAAGAAAGGCCTTTGTCTGCCAACGCCAAGGGAGCCAAGTGATTTCTAGCTCTGGCCGAAAGGATGAAGGTTGCAGAGGAAGATGCAAGTAAATGGATACTGACCCTTTATGGTTTCCACTTTTGACAATTGTTTCTGACTGTAATTTAATGGAAGTGCCTCCGTTAATAACTACCTGCTGTTTTGTACATGAAGAGAATCCCACCCTTTTTCGGATTCTTTTATATGAAAGGATTTGAATCCAAAGAGGGAGGGCGTTTGGTTTCTCCAAAATATACCATGTAGGAGCAGCAACAGAGTTAAAAGATTGGTTTCTCCAAAATATACCATGTGGGAGCAGCAACAGAGTTAAAAGACCTGCCCTTCTTATATCCGTCTAGCAACAGAGTTAAAAGATTGGTTTCTCCAAAATATACCATGCGGGAGCAGCAACAGAGTTAAAAGACCTGCCCTTCTTATATCCGTCTTCCGTGTGAAACTAAATGGTTGGGGCCTTACCCCAAGAGATCCGGGATGCTCCATCTAAGTAGTCCACCAAATGGCTGGAATTCAGTAGCTAAAGACTGGTTGCAAATACTAGATGCAGTACACCACAACATGAATTAGGGAAGGGTTCCAATGTAATATCATTAAAAGGAAAACAAACTAGATAGTTAAAAAGAGAGAACTAGTTGCAACAGGCAATCTTTGGCCAACTTCATCAGGCCAGACCCATGGGTTAGCTATAGTAAAAAAATTGCTCTGACCGGATGTTCCTGTCAACGTAAAAATTGAAAAATTGCTCCTAAAAATTGACTGATCATAGTAGTAACATTTAAAGGAAGTCCTCAACACTTATCTAAATCAAAATTTTGGGTAATGCATGTCCACAGTAGGCTCCAGCAAATAAATTAGTCTGCATGACAGCCCAGCAGCTTAATGTTGTCCTGAGATAGGCTTTTCATGTGCAAGGAGGACAAGGAAACAGTCGATCATCTATTCCTACACTGCCTGTGGCTAGAGAGGTCTTGCTGTCCTCTCGTCTTGCTTTGTGATCAAATGGTGCTTCAATGCTTCTATAGAACATAGGATGGAGGAATGGAGGGGCAATCCACTCAAGAACCGCAAAGAAATATTGTGGGGGATGTCTTTTTGGGATTCTTTGGGTGTGTGTGGAAGGGGTAAAATGCTAGCATATTTAAGGATACAGCACCAGTGGATGTGTTAACAAAGAGAATTCTCCTCGCCTACTTTGTATTACATCAAATCTATAAATTGTCAATTCTCAAAAACAAAAAAAAAAAAAAAAAAAAAAAGAAGAAGAAGAAGAAAGAAAGAAAGATGAATGTGCCAAACAAAACCAGCTTGTACTTTGAAATAAAAAAAAAAGGGGAGAGAGAAAAAAATCTGGATCAATGTGATTAGTCTTACATCCAAATCCAGCTGAACTACAAAAGTACTCTAGAGTCAGCTGGATGACTACCTTGGTCCAACGGGAGTAACCTAAAGAACCTCCGATTGTTTGGGGCCAGCAAAAAATCTCCAGTCTGACTACAACGAGAGCACTACAGAGTCATTCCTCACCTTCCTCATCCTACAACAAACTGAGCACTGTGAGAACAAGTTTCCTTCTTTTTTCCTAATCCCCTCTCAAATTTCTTTCTTTCTTTCTTCAGTATCAACACCACTATAACCCATCTCTGTAAATAGTCTGACCTGGTCTTTATCCCAGTTAGTTGCAAAATCATTTGTTATGGGTCTGAATCAAGCAACATTAGCTACACAGTCTGCCTTAACCGTACTTTCGAGTTTCAACTATGAACAGAGAACAATAATTGAATGAGTACTGCATTGACATTTTGGTGGGTTCTGAAAACATCCATTCTGTGGCATATTCTACACCTTTCGGGAATCACAATACTGTGGAAATTCACAGCAGCAAGGTCCATTTCTGACCTGTAACAAATAAATTAATCAGTTTATCTTAGGGAGGGGAGCTTGTGACTTGAAAGCTTCCTTGAAAACAACCAAATACAAAGGAAGCCCGAACGAACCTTACGCAATGTGAAGGAAACCCTCCTTGAATTTCTCTTGATCGTACATCCCTCCACTATATCGATCTGTAACCAAACATGTTTGATGAGCACGTTCTTTTCAATGAATTGACATGGAAGAAAATGATGCACATGGTAATCCTTGAGCTCAAGAAGAAACTGGAAATGATTGCTCCGTAACAGAAACTAGAAGCACCTCCCTATGAACAATCCATCACTAAATGTGGAATATTTGAAATACCTACTCTGGTAATGCTCTCGCGTGCGCACTGACACACTTCTATTATCATATTAACTCAAGATATGCAAAGAAACTTTAGGGAAGCTGTTGTTAAGCAGAGATGTGATCAAGTTCTACTCATAGAATAATATCTGCCACTGGGGAAAAAAGAGCAGAATATTATGCATTTTATTTTTATGCAAACAGAAAGTGAGCTCAGTCAAATTATCTACCTTCTCCTCTTCATTTTTCCAGAGTCCACTTTGATGGTGGCACTCTGCACCACATATACAGAGGTTTACAACACCCACATGGGTGTACAAGGTGGCACATGTATACGCTTCCACATGTGTCAGCAATTGGTACATGGTTATGAGATCCAAGCCCTCCACCAAGTGGGTCCCATGGTATAGATGTCCTAACTCAAGAATCAGGCCGGTTCAATCATCAGAAGGGCATAATGTTAGAAACAGGATGATGACTAAGAAAAACTTGACCAAGTCCTTTTATCCATCATTCTGTGGGCCACCTGATGAGTGGATTGGACTGAGCTTTTAGGCCACAGAATCTAAGGTGCACGAAGCAAGTGGATGGCTTGAATCTCATGCCCATGTGCCAACCGGCACATGTGCTCGTGTGTCAATGGGCTGCCATATACATGCATGTGGACTAATACCAAGTAATCAAGTTTACACTCACGACCTCATGAGCTAGGTGCATGTTTCTATTTATTTTTACTTCCAAGAAAACGCATTAAGGTTTCATAATAGCAAACTATGAACACAGAAAACGTTAATCCATAAGAAACCTTATCGCAGGCTAGTAGCCTAGAATTAGAAACAACTGTGTCGTAATAAATCTAATAAAATTTCAAAACACCAGAATTTGCCAAAAGGTATTTTAGCTTGGGACATTGATAACATACCTTGTGATGTGGAATATAGTGATGCCAAGCATACCTTGCCTCCCCAGACAACAAAAGCATTGACCGAGGAGGAAGGAAAATAGCTCTCCTAATAAAATTTGAGCATTCAGAAGTTTCTCCTTTCACATCAATACTTGTGGAAGGTAAAGGAAGCCATGTGCCTTGAGTGTACTTCCGTAACTCCATAATGCAGGGACCAGCTAAAGAAAGGCTGAAAATTGATCCCTCAAATGCTGAATGGGTATCTATATGTGGGGATAAACCCACCCCCAAAGGGTATTCATTAACCTGCAACAAAGCAACCAGGTCAGTTTAGACTCCAAAGTAACTAATAGTATGAAAACAAAGACAATCTTTTTCTTTTTTTTCTTCCTTTTCTTTTCCTTTTCTTTTGAAGGGCGACAGAAATTTTATGAAAAAAGAAAGGGAGGAGAGATGCAAAATGGATAATGAGAGATCACCCAATCAATACAAAGAAGAACCATTCCCCCCAGCTACCCTGAAATTCCTTTTAGAAGAAATTTGCAGGATGACGAAGTCGAAGAGTTTATTCAATTGTTAGAGCTGCTTCATCTCATTTCTCCAGTGCTATCCAAGGTGGACTCCATGAGACGGTTCAAGGCAAAATCAGGTTCTTTTTCAGTTAGATCTTGCTATCGGATGTTGAATGCAGAAAATGAAGCTAGAGGGGCTGCTCTAACGGCTTTTCTGTGGGCCTTATGGTGCCCTTAAGAAGGTGACGGCCTTTGCTTGGTTGGTAGGGAAGAAAAAAGTGTTGAGGGTTGACAACCTATGTAAAAAGAAGATGATCCTACCAAATGTATGCTTAATGTGTCTTTTTTTTTTTTTTTTAAGGATGTGCTTTATGTGTCTTAGAAACGCGGAGTCGGTGGATCATTTGTTTATTCATTGTGCTTTCGCATTGAAGAATTGGGGTCTCTTTCTTCAGTCTACGGGGGTCTTATGGGTGTTCCCAAACTCTATTGAAGAATTTCTCATAGCTTGGCACGGTGGTGGGGAAGGGAAGATAGGGAAAAAAGATGTAGAAATTAAGCTTGCTAGCGATTCTTTGGGCTTTATGGGGGCAAAGGAATGAGAGATGCTTCAAGAACAAAAGGCGAGGGGAGGGGCGGGTCTTTAGATTGGCTATGCAAAATGTAAAGGATTGGTCGGAAGTGTAGTGGAGGGCGGTCTTGGTCGAATCCAAGGGAGTTTTGGAGAGGGCTTTTCGTTTAGATTTGTATAGTTCTGTTTTTCTTGTATATTGTAGGCTTTGGCCTTCTTTTTATATAATATTTCATCAATGTTCAAAAAAAAAAAAAAAAAAAACTACCCTGAAATTCTCCATTGAAAACATTACTGGCCTAACCCACTCCACGACCAACCACTTAGCTGGGGTCCTTACTCATGCCTCGGTGGTAGACTCACAAGAGTTTCAACACGAGGTCATGGGTTCGAGTACCCATGGTGGTGAAATCCCACTGCAGTGTGAGTGTGTGCGTGTGGGGTGTGGGTGCGTGTGTAAAAAAAAAGACGAACCAATTAGCCTTGTGGAAGGCCTACAGATAAGATGGCTTTGTTAAAAGCCCTGTTCTTGTGTTCCAGACAAGTTACCCATACGATGGCACAAAAGAACAAGGCGCCATATACTCCTTTTCTTCCTACCTGCCCATTGAAAATGCCACATGGAAAAAAGCTCCTGGATTTTTTGGGGCATAACCCACCGAATATCCAGCAACGTGAAGAATTTCTCCCAAAGAGCCTGAGTAAACGCGCAATGACTAAGTGATACACAGTTTCCTCATTTGCGTAAGCACATTATGCATCCATAGGGGAGAATCATTTGCCTTTTCCTCAGATTATCTAATGTGAGGAGTTTGCTCTTACCCACCAACCAACCATTCACCACCTAGGAATGTCCCAGATACCTCCAAATATGGCGGATAGAGTCTGCTTAAGGCAGAGATGGGCTTTGAAGGACGGAATAAAAAGACTTAAGTGTAAACATCCCTGATTGGTAGGATTCCAGACCCATCTATCCCTTTCCTTCTCATTGCCTCAATAGTTATGCAGCATCTCCATTGAGGAGATCTCTTTTGAAGACGGGGTCATGGGGTTCCAAATCAATTGTTCCCCCTCCCTCGAAATACATTGGGAAATGGAAACATCTCCCTCCCTCCTTCCCTAACCATCCTATACAAATAAGGAAAAGTATAGCATAAAGCTCCATCTCCCTGCCGTTTATCCCCCCCAAAACCAGATTTGGCTACCCATCACTTCGAATGAACGAGGCTCTTTGAAAGAGTTGGCTACTTAAGAACCGCCCCTCCATAGACACAAAACTAGAACACAATCCATCATTAAAATAAAACAGGATAGAGAAATTTGTCATTTGGTTTCTCAAAAATCCTTTTTTTTTTCATTCTCTTTAGAAACTTGCCAGGCATCTCAAATTGAAAGGTCTTCCAACTTCTAAGAGTTGAATTTTCATTTTTTTTAAGAAGCCAAGGTTGATCACAACGTGTGTGTGAGTTGAATTTTCAAATTTTTTTTTTTTTGAGAAGACAAGGTTGATTACAACATGTGTGTGTGTGTGTGTGTGTGTGTGTTGAATTTTCATTTTTTTTTTTTTTGAAAAGCCAAGGTTGATTACAACATGTGTGTGTCGAGAGAGAGAGAGAGAGAGAGAGAGAGAGAGAGAGAGAGATCTGAAAATTTTATCTTAAATCCTTTGCATTGGGAACAAAGAAAATGATGCCACAATTACTTCCAAATACTAACAAGTGCAGGAGAGTTTTAGCAATGTGGATAACAGGTCGTACTTTCATGCGACGGGAACCCCTAGGAGGTGTTTCGAAGCTGAGGTTTCATAGCCCAGTCCCTCAGGTATTGGAGAGTTTTCAACCA
Source organism: Liriodendron chinense (assembly GCA_003013855.2). Classification (NCBI taxonomy): domain Eukaryota; kingdom Viridiplantae; phylum Streptophyta; class Magnoliopsida; order Magnoliales; family Magnoliaceae; genus Liriodendron; species Liriodendron chinense. The sequence goes on along the minus strand of PVNU02000637.1, from coordinate 860,750 downwards.
TAAGTTTTCTGGGGAGGTCAATCGAGAAAGTGACTCTCACTTCATCATAGACTAGGTAGAAAATGTGGGAACCAAACTGTAAGATTCGGGTTTTGTGTTTAATGAAATCAGAGCTCTTGTGCCTCCAGGCTAAACATTTCATCTACCCATGTCCATGGAGAGGAAAATTATTTACCTGCTGCGATGGCTAAAGAGGGTGTTAGTCGAAATGCTACTTGTGACGGGGAACCCATTTCCCTTTCTCTAGCTTGATAATTTTTTTGCCATCTGTGAAATAGCATCTCTAAATTCTAGACTTCAAAACAAATCCTGGTATACCTACTGACATGTAGTTTCCCAGGATTTGTGGATGCCCAAAGCTTTGATTTATCCGGTTGCATACTTGCTTCAGCTTCATCATTCTATTACAAGTTACACAGTGATTTATCTAAAGAAAAATGATCATGGATTGCTAACTTATTGTATTTTCCTGTTATGATGTTGGTTACTCAACTTTTTCCCGTAGAGAGTACCACATGTAGCTTTTTTTCTGCACCGGTTGTAGATTTTGGTGTTGAAAGGCATGCAAGCTCTTCTTAACTTCCTTGCCTTGTATCTGCATTTTTCATTGCTCCAATATACTACAGACACAAGGTTTCTTCTTTACATAGCAATCCATGATCAGGCCTTTGTGGTCTACTATTAAGCTAAAGCTAGCTGTGGAAATCTCAAAGACATTAATGAGTATATACAAAAGAACTCATCAAAATTACATACCAAAGCATGCATGAGATGTTGGGCGCCAATTGAAAATAGAAATTTATACAAGCAAATAAAAACAATTGCTATGGACTAATGTGTGGAAACTTTATATTTGTCCTATATTTAAGTGAAGAAGAGCTAATGGCAGCAAAGAAAATGTTCTGGACGGTAACAGCTAATCATGGATTTTTTTTTAAAGGAACAAGTCATAAAATACACATACCGTTAGTTGATCCACGATATTGCTTTCAACACTGTCAGAGTTGGAAAACGAAGAGATCTTTTCAAGTATGGGAGAAACAAACAATGGAAGTTCACCCAAGAACTGTTTTGCATCTACATTCCTTGTCTGTGAGAAGGATAGAGGTTTCAGTGAGATTCATCGGATGAAAGACAAGAATCTTATGTTTGTTTAACTACCAAATGAGAAGAAAAAGACTGAAGCCAACAAAATCTTCAAAAGTAATAATTGCTCAATTCCTTTTAAGAAACAAGTTTACAGCAACATTCCTTGTTGTTTCTGCGCCTCTTGTCAGTATGCAACTTATGAATGAAATACATATCAATTATACATATATGTATTGATTTGGGAACTTTTGGCTATTTCATGCTGATTTTTCTGCTTTGTTCTTTTTTTTTTTTAATTATTTATTTATTTATATGTTTGCATGAATTTAAGTTCACCTATTTATGACTGAAATGTGCAAATATCATGCAATAAACATGTACTTTAATGTCTCTTTTACTTTCCACTCATTTCCATCTCTTTTTAAATTTTCCCTATGTTTCCATCGTTATAAAAAAAAATGCACCACAAATTACAAAGATGAACAGGAGGCCTCTCAAAATTATAAAGCAAGAATGAGCCGTCACAATTAGCAAATCTTACTTCATATAAAAACTCGTAACCATAGTGTTGAACCCTTCGTTTCGAAAGACGTTTCCAAGGCCTCTCATCAACTGCTGCAAGGAGTGCCTGAGAAAACCAAGATTCCAACTACACTAAGAATCCATTGTGACTCAGATCATGGCTAAAAAGGACAAGATCAGAAAAACCAGTAACAAATGTCATTGGACCATAGTCCATAGTTTTAAAACCCAATGTCTGGCCCAACCAAGCCGACTCAGCTAGTAATTTAAATAACAATTTAAAGGGCTGTAGGCCTATAATTCAGGAAAAGACGTAAATGTAGCGAAAAGAGTAAAAAACAGAATGCATTTCAGAACTAAAATAAACACAAAAACACCCCTATCATTGAAAGGGATGATAGGGTGAAGTCTTTTAATACACATTCCCCTATTTGATTGAATTGACCCAACTAGAAATTCATATTCGAAATGCGCATTGAAGAGAAGAAATCGAATTGTGTGTACATCAAATGTACGAGTGATGAACAGTGAGTAAACCTGCTCTTCATCAGCAGTGATGAAATCGTGCACCAAGTGAATGCCAGGAATCCCCAATTCTGATGCAACCGAAGATACTGAGACAGAATCGTCTGTTGGAACCTAAACAAACAGACATAACAACTCATCGCAATTAAAATGTCGGGAAAATCAAGAGAGAATGCAATGTATGAGAGAGAGAGAGAGAGAGAATGCAATGTATGAGAGAGAGAGAGAGAGAGAGAGAGAGAGAGAGAGAGAGAGAGAGAGAGAGAGAGAGAGAGAGAGAGAGAGAGAGAGCCTTGGAAGGTTGAGGATGCTGCTCAAGCACGGAGTAACGAATGTGGAGAAGGCGACCTCCAAGATCAGGGCAACGGTGGCCGTGCAATGCTTTTAAGGCTGATTGGGCAGAGGAGGGTTGAGAGTAAGATACGATGACGCGGGCCCCACTCTCATCAGCAGCGGAGACGCCCCTCACCTCCCCAAACCTGGCGAAGACCGAAGCAATAGTGTCAAAGGATAGTCCCACGGCCGGCCCACAGTTGGCCACGTAGAGATTAGGGCTCGTCTTGCCATCCGAACCCTTGAGACGGGTGAATCTTGATTGAACCATATATACGGATGGACAGATGTTCGAAGATCACAAGTCATGCATGATGCAACAGGGAAAGATCTGATTTTGAGATATTAGCTCGTTTGGCAGCATGGAAATCCAAATCCAGGAAGAAAAATTTTGGCACTCATGATTTTAGCGGATTTCAAATCCAACTAGGATGGAAAATCGTCAAAAAAGCCCCGTTTGAGGGAAAAAAAAAAAATCCTCTTCGAAACCTAGCATGCAAAATCTCGACGGTCCAAAATCGCCGTCTCCTCCCTCTATAAGATAGAAATCGCACCCCAAAACCTCCATTCCCTTCAAGCATCTCTCTCTCAAGAAATAGAATATTTTATTTTTATTTTTTTGAGCGATACTCATGCTGGGTGTAACACTTGATACGCAGGCTCTCAGAAATTGTATACGTTGCATTTGTTAACTCAAGTTAGACCTACTGAGTTCTGCAACTTACTGTCCCTAATTGAAGGTCAACAATAAAATGAGCGCAATTTTTTGGTTCATGATGCACCTAATATGGGGACAATTATTTGGGCAGTTTAATTTGAATAAATGTATATCATGTACTGCAATTTCTAAGTAATTTCTAGTACATGCAGCGTTTGATACACCGACAGTATAACTTTTGATACCTGGGGATTCAGATTCGTACATTTGGATCCAGGTAGGGGTGTCGATGGGCTGGGTTAGGGCTGGGCCAAACTCTGTCCAAACCTGGCCCGCCTCTCTCAACACATGCCCAAACCCAACCTAGGCCCGTGACAGGCCACATTAGTGTAGCCCAAGCCCGACCCAAGATGCAAATGCTAGGTGAGGCCCAAACCCAACTCGGCTTAAGCCTGACCTTTCACATAGAGAGAGAAATGGTCCTTTAACCTGTGCTTTTTCATATATGAAAAAATTCATGATTACTACGAGAATAAAAGAAGCTTTAGGAGGGAGATGGATTTTTGAAGAAAATTTAAGTAAAATTTAAATTTTAAAAGGAGGGAAAATATTTTAATTTAAAAAAATATATTCGGGTCGAGCCAGGCTGGGCTGACGGGCTTTTAATAACCCAGTCCAAGTCTAGCCCGTTTGAAAAACAAGCTTATAGTTTAGGCCCGAACCTGACTTGCGGGCCTGATACTTTAGTCCAAGCCTGGCCTAAGGTGGGCCAGGCCCGAAAGCTTGTCGAGCCAACCCTGTCCATTGACGACCCTACATCTAGGCCTAGCTTGACCGCCAGGCAGACTAGGCGGTTGCCTAAGGCCTTTGATAGAGTGAGGCTTCATTTTTTATTTTTATTTTTGCTTTTCATAAATTCTATCCATCCTAAAAAAAGTTAATGCTTATAGTATAAAATTTTATCAGGTTGTTAGTTCTCATTTCTCACTATCCAAATCTTCATCTCTTTCTTCAACTCTCCACAAAACAAAGAACAAATCCAGGAATCTTTTAGAATTGCTGAAAATTTGCAATTGAAAGTCTCCCTAGCCCTTTTAAGCTCTCACTTTCTCTTCTTCAAAAAATATTTGTCTGCAAAGGACGGCCAATGACATTTTTGAAGTAAGTTCTTTAAAATTTTCTATTTTGATTTGGGATTTTGATTTTAGTTTTGGATTTTACTGCTTTGGGATTTTGGGTTTTAAAGTTGAATTAATTTGTTACAATTCCAAGGATTTAAGAGCTTAACTTTACACGTTACATCGATCCTCAGGCTTTTTGTGCATTGATTAGGTTCTTAGCAATTGGTATCAGAGCCAACACCACGTCTCGTGTTCGAGCCACGGAAGAGGCAACCTATGAAAATGGTAACCTGCACTAGAGTGAAAGCCGCCACGGCATGGTAAGGGCTACTTGGATAATCAGAGTGCAGCCCTCATGCCTTGGAAATGGCTACCTAGAATAGAAGCTACAGTGAGTATCGCCATAGAGTGGGCTGTCGTGGATGTCGGCTGCTGAGCGTGATGGAACGTTACGATCCCAAGGGTTTAAGAGCTTAACTTTACACGTTCCATTAGTCGTGGGGCTTTTGGCTCATTGGTTTGGTTCGTAACACAATCAATAGAAATCATTTTGGTTTGAGGATTGGCTTTTGGAGTTTTGTCGTTTTGAAATTTTGGTTTTTGAGTTGAATTAATCAATGGAAATTATTTCAATTTGGGGTTTTACCATTTTGAGATTTTGAATTTTTTAGAGTTGAATAAATAAATATTATTTTGGTTTGGAGTTCTGCCATTTTGGGTTTTGGAGTTTAATCAAAAGAGATTAATAAAATCCTACCTACTGACTATGTCACAAAAAAGATTAAGTGGATAGCCATACTATCTATTGAAAAAGATTTAGTTGATAAACTTGACCATACAAAATTAATAAATTCGCATCTCAAAAGATAAGAAGAATAGACTTTAAATAAACTGTGTAAGTACTAAGATTCTTTCAATCCTGAAATCCTTCACTCACTAATTAGCTTTAGTTATGCTTTAAATTAAATCTCAATACATTTCAATAGATCTTAATACATTATGATATTTGACTTTCATTATGAATATGTTTATTGTCACCATTTTGTTCCATTATTTCATTTTATTATAGGGGAGGTTTGTATCCAATTAAAAAAATCAAGCCCGATATTTTAAATTTTTATACAAATTTTTTTCGCTTATATGATCGATATATCTGCTTATATGATATCGGTATCAAAGCCAATTGATATGGGCTCTGATACCTTTTTTTTAATTTTTTTTTATTCATGCGTTCATCTGACAATTCTTAGTAGTTGGGAAAAACCTTCTCCAATGACTAAACGCCATCTAACTTATCAATCTTTCGTAGTATTTTTATTATATTTATTAATATTTTAAATTAAAAAAGGCTTCATTTAGATTCTTGCTTAAGGCCTCAACTTGCCTTGAGATAGAGGTGGGCAACGATCCGGGCCGAGCTGAGTTAGCCCTAGTTTGGTTTGGCTTGTTTTGTACCACTGCAGTTTGTGGATCGGTTTGGTTTGGGTTTCGGGCCGACCCATGCGGCTCGAGTTTGGTTTGCTCCAGAAAAATTTAGTTCGAGCCGGGATCGGTTTGGTCGAAAATTTCAAACCGGGCCAGGCCAAGTTTAAACCGGCATTGGCTCTTTTTTTCCTTGTTTATTTAATTAGAAAAGAATTTTAAAAGTTAGAAAAAAAAGTACAAACATATCTTACTATAGGATGTTTAACATCCTCCAAAGGAGTGCAACTTCAAAATAGATATGTAAAAGTATTTTCCAAACAAAAGTACACAAGCATAATTTTGAATGTACAAGGTAATAGTGTGCATTCATGTACATGTATTATGTATTATCCATGTCATCATGTATATGTATTATCCATGCTGTCCAACTGCTTTACATATCATTTTAGGACATGGTTCCAAAATGGAATCATATCCAAAGCTCAAGTGGATCACACCACAGAAGTGCTTATAATCTACAAGCCGAATCAAACTGAGCTGAATCAAATCGAGCTTCGAGCGAAGCCCAGCCGGCACTGCCCTAGTTTGAGCTTGGTTTGTTTTTTCAAACGAGCTTGACTCGGAGGCTTGGTTTGGTTTGAACTTCCATTCGAACCAATCCAAGCCGAGCTTTTTGAACCAATCTGACCCGAGCTTTCGAGCTGGCTTGGTTTGTGCCCACCTCTACCTTGAGATGGCCTTGCTTGGATTAGTTCGATTTTTGAGTTGTCCATTCATCCTGGACGGACACGTCTTCTAAATGGCTTCAATTGCATATAAAAAAACAAGGTGGGCCTCGCATGGAATTTGGATTGTTTTAAATGTTAGGCTCCTCGTTATAGTGGTTCCCTAGGGTCCAGCACACCTGAGTTATGAATTCACTTACTTCGGGCAATCAAAGAAGTACGAGAGAGACAAATTAGACTACCAAATAGATAGAAAGGGGAGAGAGATGCTTGGAACTAGTTAGAGGAGGAATAAACAAGTCAACTCTAATCAAAGTTAGATATGTTGTACTCTCAATTGTATATATGATGCATTTCTCATTCAATTTATAAATTAAAATTATCTTTTAATTTTAGCAACTAATAAATTTTATTATTATGTGTACTCTTTTAAAGTGTAATTTTAACGTTGTGTCGATTTAAATTGTGGAAAAGTAGACTTATGAACATTTTTTTTTTATTATTTTGCTTGAAGTATGAAACTAATGTTGCTCACTTTTGTAGACCATCTGATAATTAGAATTTCCCCATTTTAAGTGAAGATTGTCTTATAATAGCTTTGTTCAATTATAGTATTCCATTTTGCACCCATATGCTCTTTTTAAATATTTAAAATAATTTATCTCATCAAATTTGTCCTCCTTTAAAAAAATAATATAATTCTTGAATTCGATTATTCAAGATTTGCAATTCATGCTGCCAAATGCAACTAATATAATGAAAATCTCAGGGAGATATGGATACTCGGGTAAAAATCCAAATCTAAGGACATGTTATCATAATCGTCCATACAATACGATTTCTTTGATTTGGATCTTTGTTGGTGCTTGTGTTTGGGTATAACCGGCCATGAGTGGAAGCATGCCAAAGAATTTCATGGCTTATGCTTTGCTTCCAAGTAGGGGTGGCAATGGCACAGGCTCCCATGTCTTAAAATTGGCCCAAGGGCTGGGCCCAGGCAAATGATGAATGGCCTGATCCAGCCTTAAAAGTAGTTTGCCAAACTGGTGTAAAACCAAATGTGCAAAATAAATTCCTATGAGAAATTTAAGGGATGCATTGACCAAGTGCACTCAGTTTTCATTTGGGTTTTCCTCACAACTGTTTTAATTGCACAAATGTAACAAGGGTGCTCATTATACTTAATTGCACCGTGTCTTGCACTTCTTGATTTATTAGCAACTTTTTGGTGGTGGCATGGGATCCGTTGCTTGGCATACTCATGATTATCCATGTTACTTGTGATTTGTGATCTGATAACTATGGCCGCTCATATGGTGGGCCATGAAGTAGATAGACACCTACATAAATATTGCATGAGTGGGTGTATATTATCACAAGTTTGATAGCCTTCCAATAGACGACTGGAATAATAAAATGATCAACGTTTTCATATTAAATGGTGAAAATCAATCAACTCTTGTACACCAGAGCTTTCTCTCTTTTCCTTGTAGTGCTGGCTCAGGCCTGGCCCAGCTCAAACCCGTGCTATTGACTACCGGGGTTCCTCCTTGGAAATGCTCAGATACGAAGTTACAAGTCAACTTTTCACATACATCTCTTTATTTTATTACAACGTGTTTCTTGTGCACAACATCCAATGCGTGAAAAAGGTGGCCCACAAAGCCTGGGTTGAAAAATCTGACTTATGTACTAATCAGGTAGGACAAACCCGTACAATGAGTCAGACCATTGGTTTTCGTTTATTTGGACTGTATAGCCCACTTAATTACCAGATCATACTAGCTTTCACCTTTGGTTATCTTTATGGTACTGCCCACCTTTTATATGGCTCATATTTTCTATAAACGAGGCAATTTAGTAGCAAAGGAAGGGTTGAATGAGAGATTTCAAGTGGAAACAACGCCACACATTCTCTACTGCATAAAACAAGAACAAGAGTAGCTACAGGCAAAAGTCCGCCATACTTGGTCATCGAAGAGCAATATAAGAAGACAAGATACAGGAATTCTATTAGGTAACGGGGGGATGGTCAATGTCTGGTGACTTAAACAGGTTGATATAGTGGGGCGTGCAGCTTCTACTAATGAGGTCACGGTTTACTTATCAAAGTCCAAACCACAGACACAAGGGACATCCCCTATATTGCCTATGCACTAACATCCCTCATCCCCCTTGTCTTGTCTGGATGACACTAGCTATCGAACTTCTATATTTTTTTAGTTGAATGTGAACCCATTGCTATATTTTCTTCCCTAACCATCAACATGCTGGGCCACCTGTTGATCAGTTGGGATCCAATCTGGGAGGGGAGGTCTCTAATTTTCCAATTCTGTATTCATAAAATTAATTTAAATATGGTACGATTTTGACTTTATGGATTGGGCTGATTGAACCAGCAGTCTTGACCAAACCACCCACAAAAACAGGTTGGCCAGTTGGGCTTTTAAGCCACAGGTCAACATAAGTCACGGACACAGCGCATACATCGTTTCATCATCGATGGTCAAACTGGATGGAATCATGAATGTCATCACTTATGACAGGGTCACATACAACATTTTGCAGACACCATTCATCAATTGCAGCAACGACATGTGAATTACCAACGCCTCCAGATCTTCCATTTTGATGAACAAAACATGCTACAGATCTTGCTCCCTCATGGGCAACATGCTCAGCCGATTTAACTAAACTCACCCAAGTTTTGTGCAAACTCAGGTGGATCGACTGACTTTTGCATGTGAAGTGGCCAACATACTTGCAACCTGCAAAAAAAAACCAAAAACACCTGTTTATGCAAATGGCATCCAAGAGCTATCATAAAACTTCAAGATTAAAATGCCCACTATTATATCTGTAGAACCATGAAAGGTACAAGAAGGCCAAGGCATAGAGGATTAGGGTTTGCCTTACCTTTTGAATGAAACCAGTTGATTGGGGCCCAGCTTGGGCTCCCCACATTTTGTTTCACTCTATTAACTGCAAGATAAACCTCAGCAAAAGATGTCAGATGCATCGAAATTCCAAAAAAGAAATTCGGACTAGGAAATCAACAAATCTGGCTGCAGGAGTATGAGAGTTGTTGAGATAAGCCAAGAGCTCTTTTTGCACAAATTTGTAAGTGGATAGATCCATCACACAAAATGAGAAGAGGCTGCTGCATTGCTGCCATAATTATAGCCTTATATTTATGAAGCATAATGGATTAACAAAACCCAAACAAAGATTTCCAGAGACAGCGCAAGCTGAGAGGCAAATTGAATTTTCGAGTGCAAATTCCAATGCCAACAATGAATATTTATCATCCCCTGTGAGGGAAAACAAGACGGCCTTCCATTTCAAGTCATCCTTCCATAGTCCTTTCTTGCATGGGACGATGGTGGAATGGCAGTATTGGGATGCCCAGTTCTTCGTCCTACAGAACAAATCATTACGCTAAATGTTCATTAAGTATAAAGAAAAAGATAAAGCAAAAGGGGAAAAAAAGGGCGACCATCACTTTTGGAAAGAGAACCATCATTCAGAATGTTGCTATGAAAAGCATAAAATCAATGTTGGAGGATGCTATTGGTAGAGAAGTTCACATGTAGCATCAGTGTGCAGTACAGAAAGTATGAAAACATATATCATGCTTGATTGAGCTATTGTGCAGCCAGACAAAATGTGTATGGCACAGCTTTTGCTGATCGAGTTTATTCATATGTTGGGTGCCATTGAGGATGGGAGATAACCTGGCATTTCCCCCTCAGATGATACTAGCAGCATGATTGCACATTATGAAATGTGGACTAATGGCTGAAATTGTCCTTTTTCAATCAGATGCTAAAATCATCTAATAGGAAAGATAAACAGGGCATGGCCCATTCCTAATGGGGTACATCAGATCAACAGTTCAAGTTACTGACAGGAAGGTTCCCGGAGTACCACTGCCTGATTGAATGTTGAACAGGAAAGGATACTGCTTTCTCTCAATGAAGCATCATATAATGGATGGATACTGACGCCATAATTTCTCAGTTAGAAAATCACACAACCGGATATCAGAACTAGAAGTATCACACAGGCAACAAATTTCCTATGCAATACACATACAGTTATTGGGATGCCAAGTATGAGTCGGATACAAGTATAGAGATTAAAATAAAGCACGTATAGAGATTTGAATAAAGCACAAATATCTTAGACATTTCTTTGAAAGTCTAAGGAGGATTCAGTTCTCACTCAGAAACCAGGATATTGCATTGATAACTACCCCAATGTTTTCATAAATAAAATCTCTCTCACCGCAAACTCAATAGAGGGAAAAAAGAAGAACATTAGAGAATAAATGCCTCTTAAGCAAGGGTTACTTGAACATTTGCCATACCAGTCACTTGTGACACTTGACACTCCTCAACATGACAAAACCCCCAAACTTGGAAGAAGTGTCCAAGTGATGTCACCAAAAAGTGCCACGTGTTGTGAGTTATAGGCATATTCACCATAAAATTTTCTTGCACCCATCTCAATTTTTTGTTACAAAGCCATAAAATTCTAGCTCCTTCCCCGCGAGATTGCCTATCCATACTCTTGGTGTCGAAGAAAGTAGAAACTATTTATATGGACTCCCCGTAACACTCTAGGTTACAAACGATTTCTATCATAAATTATACGGCCTATGTAATAAAAAAAGAATGCTTTCTGTTTACTTTTTAATTTTTTTTTCCCCAGTTCTCTGAAAGAGATCAAGTACTATACTATTCATACAAGTAATCAGTCTTGAAATACTTATTGCATAGGTTTTTGCTATGTTTGATAATCAACTGTTTTAGTTTTCTATTACAAATATGCTAATGGTCTTTTTATAAATTCTTTCTTCCTTTCTGTAATTCATTTGGCTTTCCATCGGACGAAAAATCCTCTAGTTTTATCTTTTAATAAAATCAATATATATATATATATATATATATATATATATATATATATATATATATATATATATATATATATATATATATATATATATATAGGGTAAGGAAGTGCCTTGGAGCCTAGATTTCTAGAGTTTGCTGTGCCGAACACTTTGTGATACTGAAATTTGGCACCTCTGCCACGTGTCCAGGTAACACTGCTATTAAGACTAGATGAAATACTGGAGAGGATTAGCACTTCATGGCATGCAGTCAGGGAAGTACTTTTACCTGGAGAATGCGGAACTGCAGCATTATGGCTGGGTGGAGTCGACTGAAACTTTGGATGATTCCGCTCACCATGGCTGAATGTTGACTGTACATCGTTGAACCGATGAAGAGGTTGCTGACCAAAACGACTGGGAGAGTTTTGTGAGAAGTGAAGCATATGATGTGAAGGCTTTGACATGGGATGGCCATAACCAGCGTGCTTATCATGGACTGAAGGGGGACTGCCCTCTATATGTGAATATTGAACTGGTCCATTAGTTCTGCCAGCACACAAAAGGAACACATAAATTTAACCCTTGCTAGATTACAAAATTAACTCCCCATTTGCAATCATAGTTACTCCAATCAAAACTGATCAGATTCATCCGATCAATTTGTTTTGGGCAGGAGAGGAAATGAAATCGATTAAAGAACACGACACTTCTAACATATAACATCTTTCAACTTTCAGCAGGGATATTTTCAATAAACCTAACATCCAGCTTCTTTGGATTCAGATCCTGTAGGGAAAAAAGCCAGAGAAGTGAAGATTTACCCTCCATTGAAACAACCCCTAAAATTTTCATGATTGAATGTCCCATGGAATATGCTAATTGCACTCAATTCAGTGCGCTTTCAAAGTGTACTCACGGCACGTGGAAATGAGTCACACATGCATGATTGGACCAGCTGGTCACACAGTCCTCATAGTAGATTCCATCTAAAATCAGAAGAATATGATTATCAGGTAGGCCATACATGTAAGAATTTGAACCGTTTGTCAGTCTTTCATAATTGTTAATTTATTTTGTACAGGTCGTGTTACTTGATGATCATGGAGGCCAGGTTTTCTAGATAAGGCATCAGGCAGCTCTGATCTCGCACATGTGTGCCTTATTTCCATGAGGCGAGTGCACTTTCAAAGTGCACCCGAGCAAGTGCAATTAGCATGGCCTCCTGTTCCACAGCCTTGTAACATTAATTCAAACTCTACAGAAGTTTTAGGTTTAAAGAACAACAGTGACTGATTTTGAGCCAGAACAATGACTGACACTATATTGGGAGCTGCGGAGCACATCAGAATACACAACATACCTTCGGTTAGTTGAAATACTCCTTGAGCTTGTCCGCGCCGGGTTGTAGCCACGGCTAAGTCTACCAACTCCACCTGTCGCAATTGCAGATTCTGAACCATGACCAAGGCGCATACCATTGGTAACTCCAGAAGTTAGGGAGCTAACATCAGAACCATCCTCTTCCAGAAGCAACTCCTCACTGTAACAGAAATAAGTGGCATTCATGTAACACCTGGCATTAAGACATGGATTTTCTGAAATCTAATGGCAGCATCAGCATACTTCCTCGACATTAATCATATTGGCATTAGTGCCACTTATTCCATCTTATGTTAAAAATGCATACATCAAGGGTCTCAACAATGAACAAATAGAACATGACAAATCAAAGTAACCAAACAATGGCTCTTCATTGTCAACCCGTTGACCATCTCTTTCTTCATTGTCCATTCTCAACAGTTATCTGGTCCGGAGTGTTCTCTCTAGCTAACGTCTATTGGGCCATGCCATCTGCCAAAGGAGATTTTCTGCTCATTTGGCACACAGCAGATGGAGGAACTTTGGGCAGGAAGAGATGGAGGCTCATTCTTCGGGCAGACCTATGGGCTATTTGGAGAGAGAGAAACAATCAGTGTTTTTGTGACAAGAGTATCTTGGCTAGAGGTGTATTTAACAGAGCGGATCTGTTCTTCAGGGATTGGGCTCCTTGAGATTTGAGATTTGCTTTTTCTGGTTTTTTTGGGATCTTTTGTGGCCCGGGGGGGTGTTGTTGTTGTATTCAGGTGTTTTAAGTATCGACGATATTGGCTGATATATCCCACGATATATCTTGTATCCCACCTGTGCGATACGAAACGCACAAGTAGTGCGATATATCCCACATGTTTGATCCGGTGAGCATTTTCAATTTTCGATCTTTTTTTTTTCTTGTAAATCATGTTAAATCGGTGTCAAATTGTTACAAATCCATGATTTTTCATACTTCGCATAGAAAATCATGAATTGAAAGCTTTAATTTCGAGATTTGGTGGAGATGGGCCAAGTTGCAGAAAATTGAAAAAAAAAATAAAAAATTTCCAATTTCTCGCAAATTGGTTGCAATCTTTGTGTCCAAACATAAAATCAAACATGTATGTAACTTGATCTTGTGATTCTTCTTTTTCTTTTGAATGTATTGCTTATGTTTCCAGATGTCTTCTTGCATTTTAAATTATATGAATCAACTTTGAATATATTTGCATCAATTCAGTTAGAGAGTGCATAAATTAGGACCACATACAAAGAAAACCAATTATGTGCACTTTTTTTTTTTTTTTTTGTAGTGTTTTGATTTATAAGTGTGTATTGATGTCTTTTTTAACAATCACTGAAGTTTCATTGAAAAATTCAACCAATTTCCTAATGTTTCCCCATGTTTCCAACAACAAGAATACATCGTGCGATACAACCGATATATCCGATGCGATAACCAATACGTATCCGTATCCTAAGGTTGCGATACGTAATGCGATACTGATATTTCGAATACTGGTTGTATTATTTGTTTTTTTTTTTAGCCTAGGTTTGCTTCTTTTTTTCTGTTTGGTTATCCTTTTCCTTGTTTTTTTTTTTTGGGGCTTTGGCCTAATAAAATTGCACCTTTCTCGCCCGGGATTTGGGTGAACGGCTAGCATTGTGGGTTTGCTCCTCACAGACACGGCTTCGATTCCCCTCCTCGTGCTTTACCCGATGCACGTGTTTTGCAAGTGATTGCGTGCATCCACAGGGAATAGTCTTGCTTTCAAAAAGGGTGGGGACACCTTGTCATCTTTAAAAAAATTTAAAAATTTGCACCTTAAAAAAAAAAGGCTCTTCATGAAAGATTTAAATTACCAAGGTTCATACACAAACCATCCTTCAAAAAAACATTCTCTCAAGAATATTTTGAAGCTGATAATTTTCAGAAACCACATCGCCATCAGTGCCAATTATTCCATTTGATGTTAAAAAAATATATGTCAAGGGTTCTCGACAATGAACAAATAGAACATGACAAATCAAACTAACCAAACAATGGCTCTTTATGAAAGAGTTAAACTATCAAGGTTGATACACAAAACATCCTTCCAAAACAAAAAAGAAAAAAATTTTCCTCTCAAGAATATTTTGAAGCTGATAATTTTTAGAAACTTCAAAATCCATCTCACTACAATTTTATTTTATTTTTAGAGATAACAAGGAATTTTATTGAAAAGGCCCACAAACGGAGCAAAGAATACAACACCTAGCTCGACAAGTTAGGCCCAACAATCTAAGAAATTGGAAACTCTCCTAATAACCTCCTCCACCCTAGGTTAGACATTTCTGAAACAGCGGTCATTTCTCACTCCCCATATAGCCCAACACCCAGCCATAATGAGGAGTCTCCACCTAGCTTTTCCGGCCTTGCCACACCCTCCACCCTGCCATGCCCAAAGAAGATCAACCACCGACTTTGGCATCGCCCAACACACGCATAAAGAGGATAAAAAATAACCCCACAACTACCTAGAGAGAGAACAATGAATGAAAAGGTGATTGATAGTCTCTTCATCCGCCATACGCATGAGGCAAATATTGGGAAGAATCATAGCTCTTTTCTAAAGATTGTCTATCATCAAAATTCTCTTGCGCCCCACCAACCAAATGAACACCGCCACCCGAGGAGGGGCCCCGTAGAACCAATGATGAAAAGGATGAAGGGGGGCCTCGATAAAAGGATCCGAGACCATTCGAAACAAAAATTTCACTATGAACTTCCCCGACACGCTTCTGACCCACACCATATTTTCTTCCTCTTGAGACCCCATCTTGTCAAAACTCAAAACCTGCAAGCAGTGTTCACAGTATCGGTATTGTGTTACGTTTCGCACCCTTGGGATAAAGATAGATATCGCGTATCGGTAGGGAAATATCGGTTGTATCGTGGAATGTATAGTATTTTTTGGGAAACATTGGGAAATTGATTGAATTTTTTAATGAAACTTCAGGGATTGTTAAAATAGACCACAACACACACTTTTAAATCATAATATGTAAAAAAAAAAAAAAAAAAGTCCACATAATGAAGTTCCTTTGTAAAAGGATCCTAAGCTATGTGCTATCTGACTGAACTGATGCAACTATTGTTTAAATTGATTCCATAAGATATACAAATGTAACAAGACATTAATGTAAACACAACCAATGCATTAACAAAGTAAAACAAGCAAGAGAGTTGAGAAATATACTTATGGATGATGCAACTGACTGAGTATCCTCCAAATGTAGTTTTGATTAGTCTAGTTCAACGCAATGCAAATTACCCTATATGGCCTAGATCTATATGAGGACTCAATAAAATCTAAAAAATGACTAATTGGACTCGATAAACTATAACCCCTACACAGAGTTTTTTTTTTTTTTGGGAGGTGAAATTAGAAGAAAATCGAACAACAAATCATTTTTTTCTACAAAATGGGGGACTCTTGTGCATCTGATCGATACCTAGACGATATCGTCCAGGTATCGACGATATTTGAAATCCTCAATAGAAAAAAATGCAATAAATTGACGATATATCGTGCGATATCGATATATCTGCCGATATTATCGATATCGCACGATATATCGTCAAATACATAAGAATCAGGCCATTGGCCTGTAATTATTGGGCCAGTGTTTATCGCTGGTTACCGATATCGATAATATCGACCGATATCATCGATACTGCAAACACTGCCTGCAGGAGCTAGACATAATCCTCAATTTCTAAATCTAGCAAGTTCCGACGACAAGGGGGTGCCCACACTACCGAGTCCCCCGAGGTGGAGAAACAATCCGCTACAATGACAAACATGTTGGGCGCTAAATGAGCAATGCTAGGGAACCTGGACTATAACGCTATATCACCTCACCAAGTATCCACCTAGAAACGGATACGCTGTCTGTTGCCCACAGAAAAAGAAATGACTCTACGAACAAAATGTTCTGTAGCCACCTCCGCTTTCCAGATGGCAGACGCTCAGTACAAGGAAGAAGATTTCACAAACCACCTGCCATCTTGGGTGCCATTTTTATTGGCCACCACTTCTCTCCACAACTTTCCATCTTCCACCCTGAACCTCCACACCCATTTCCCCAACAGAGCGGTGTTCATCTCTCCTAACGATTAAATGCCTACCCTCCTTCCCTAATCGGCCTACACACCTCCTACTTGAAAAGATGAAACTTCCTCTCCCCATTTGCACCTCTCCAAAAGAACCTACGCCTCAACCTTTCTAGCTTCTCGAGCATCGATTTCGGGCATCGAAATAAGGAGAAGAAGTAAATTGGCATATTCGAGAAAGCAGACTTGATAAGAGTCAACCGACCTGCCAAAGACATACTTCTTCTACCTTTCCAACAAGACAGCTTTCTATCAATTCTTTTGAAAACCCTATCCCATAAGTGAATAGGGGGCTTGCCCAAGCACAAAGGCCACCCAAAGTACGTGGTAGGAAAAGAGGCAGTTTTGCATCCAAAAATGTTTGCAAGCCGCTGCAACTCATCCTCCCCTAGGTGAATACTGAGCAGCTCCGACTTCCCCACATTAATCTTCAGCCCGAAACTTCCTCGAAACAAACCGATAACTTCTGAATATTATCAACTGCTCTAGAGTCGGCTTCGCAAAATAGAAGAGTGTCATCCGCATATTGTAAATGAGAAACTTGAGGACCATTCCTAGCAACCTGAAATCCATGGAACATAACACATTCCCCTCCTTTACTAAGCATCACACTAAGCGCTTCTCCGCCCACCACAAACAGATACGGAGATAAAGGATCCCCTTGCCTCAAGCCCCTGGACGACCTAAAAAAACCTTTAGGGGACCCGTTGATGAGGATGAAATAGGACGGAGATTGGACACAGGCCTTGATCCAACCCCTCCATTTGACTCCACAACCCAATATATGAAGCATATACTCCAGGAAATTCCAATCCACATGATCACAATCTTTTTCGAAATCTAACTTGCACACTACCCCACTTACCTTTTCTTTATATCCTGCATCTATACACTTGTGGGCTATCAAAGCACTGTCCAGAATATGGCGGCCGACTACAAAAGCTCCCTAATTTTCCGATATTACTTTCGCAAGAACGTCTTTGAACCTAGAGGCCAAGATCTTAGCGAGAATCTTATAAGGCACACCAATTAGACTAATCGGCCTCCTTAAGCTGCTCGGCTCCTTCCACTTTTGGAAGCAACACAATGAAGGAAGCCCCCATGGCTGAAGATAAACGGCCCTTCTCAACAAACTCTTTAAAGAAATCCATCATATCCTTCCCTACCACACGCCAAAATCTCTGAAAAAAACAAAATGGGAAAACCATCTGGACCTGAAGCTTTCTCCCCTCCCATTAACTTCAGAACAGCCCAAACCTCCTCCTCCACTATTGGCCTTTCCAGGAACGCAGCATCCTCGTGGGTCATCTAATCAAAACATATATTGTCCAACTTCAGCCTCTCCCACCCATCTGTCAACAACAAATTGGAATAGTAAGAAGTGATCGCTTCCACAATCTCCTCTTTATTCGATGTAGGAACCCCATCAATAAGCAGACTACCAATCATGTACCCCCTCGCCCGCACACCAGCAAAATCATGAAAAAACCTAGTATTTTTATCACCCTCTTTAAGCCATAATGCCCTGGATATATGGCGCCATTTTATCTCCTCCTCCTTAGCCTTTTGAGCATACTTGAGAGACAGATCCTCTCTCCTCTCCCTATCAGAATCCGACAAGGAACCGTTCTCTTCTAAGAGGTCCAACGCGTGAATCTGATCAGCGATCTTCTCAAATTCTGCCTCTCTCGCCCAGGACTTCCTTTTTCCACCTCTCCAATTGCCCTTTTAAGAGCTTGAGCTTCCTACAAACTTTGAACCCCACAAAACCCTCAACCTGAAAGGATTCCCACCAATTTGCAACCAGCTGGTCGAAACCTTCAATCTCTAACCATGCCGCTTCGAAGAAAAAGGGCCTAGGCCCCCAATTGACATCCGAAACTTGAAGCACAAACGGACAATGATCGGACATGACTCTCGGCAGACCTCGTTGAATAGGAAGGGGGAATTTGTCGATCCAGTCAGCCGAAACCAGGAACCTATCCAATCTAGACAAGTTAGCATTCGGCTAGCCATTGGACCAGGTAAATCTAGCAGCTTCCATCAGGAAATCCACCAATTGCTGACGATTCACCAAATCCAAGAATCCCACCATGCTCCTAGTGATGCAACCCCCTTTGGAATTCTTGTGGAAGAAGCGAATCATGTTAAAATCCCCTCCGAAACACCAGCTATGTCCCCATTTCTACCTAACTGAGTCAAGCTCCTCCCAAAACTGCCCTCTCAGATTCTTCAAACAAGGGCCATAAACCGAAGTCATAACCCACTGAAAACCTGACACCAGATCCCGAGGCAGAACAGAGATAGAACTTTCCACATTTGCTAGTATTCCACCCAAGAATGAGACCCCCCCCCAACAGTAGGAATCAACCTCACTACAAAACATCTGACTAATAGTATTCACATAATACATAGGGCAACTGTTTCCAATTTCAAAATGTCTTGTTATTTTGAAAGGTGAATACTGTTCCCCAATTAGAGAACATTGACTTTCAAGAAAAATTAATCAGGAGTTGTGTAAATTAGTATGGGTCCTTCTCAGGAAAAACACCTAGTGCTGGCAATGGCAAGGAAGCCCAGAATAAGCAACTGAAAATTTTCAATAGGCCCAATTCCTGCATGGGACCTTGCAGGCCCAACAATAGCCACAAACCCTCAGAAATAACCTTGAGCTTCAAAGGGAAGCTTATGCCATGTGCAAAGTTATATTGTTCAGTAGATGATATGGGTCTGGTCTGGATGGTCCAGATTGCTGTCCAAGTGGACTGTGTGACCCAAAGGATTCATTAGATGGTCCATAGGTTCAATCGAATGCCAGTTACTGCATTCTATGTTCTATTTTTAAGCAATAAGTTTTTATTTTTATGTTCTATTTTTAAGCAATAAGTGTTTATTTCTGCCATGAATATTCCATTTTTCAGCAGCATCATTCTCCTTTTGCCAAGGGATATCCTCCAAAAGTTATTACAAGTGCAACTGTGGAAAAGCCCACAACCGGCAGCCAACTTGCTATTTATATAATCAACAGCAGTTATATAGTGCACCCATGTGAGTGCGTATGTGGGTTTGGGTGTGGGTGGGTGTATGTGCATGCATGCATGTGTGGGTGTGCGCGACCGGGTCGGCCACAATTACAACTGATGGCAACTATATGCAGTTATACATGCAGCAAGAAGTGATATTTTGAAACAACGTGCAGACTGTAGGCACTATACAGACTCTCAGCAATAGATTGGTGGCCTTTCTTTAGAAATTGTTCTCTGCTGTTTATTTTCTAAATTAGGACTACCTTCAAAACAGCAAATTTATGTCAGTGAATGTCTTTTTTTCCTTTTCTGAACAACAAGAAAACAGACAGTTTGGTACGGGGGTGTGGGGGCAGTGAGGGGGGAGGGCATTATCAATACAGAACCTGTTAATGCGTATGATCTTTAGGAATACTTTCATGATTAAATCGGACATGTATATTTGTCAATCTCATGATTGGATTTTCTCTCCACTTTTGAGTTGTGTCATACTGAAAGTGAAAAACTTTAAAAGTGTGCCTGGTCGTTCATTATAATATGCTATCTGTGGCTCTTTAGTGCTACCCACCTTCTTCACTTATCAGGTGACATGAAAGAATTCTAATTACCACTAACAGCTATTAATTTAAGAATTCAAGAACATGAATCATGAAAATGCCTAGCCATTTGAAGCTTACCTATAATTGGGATCCCAATCTCCAGGATCAGGTGGTGATGAACTGCATTCAGGCTTATCATAAGGTTCTGAGGAAGGAGAGAAACCTATTTGAGAGCCAAGAGTAAACGATGCCGGAATATTCTGAACAGGAGCCGAAGAGAGCCCTGAAGAGGGTCCATTCCCACACCTTTGCTGCCTCCAACTTGGAGGATTAGTGGCCAACTGCACACCACGAAAAGAACCGACATGTCCTCTGGAGTTCCCCTCAGGATGACTACAGCTGACGCCATCAGCATGATGTCCCGGCCAGTGTTGAGATGATGGATTCTCTTGAGGCTGCATGCACAAAGATCCAGGATACCCCAGACTTCTTCTTCTGTTATAGTGACCAACTGCAGCCACTTTTCCCAAAGGTAATCCATGAACAGTGCCTCTTGCTGGAGATGATGGACCATACTTTCCAGGTGAACCAGCCGATGCCTGCATTTGGGAGCTTGGAGGAGTAAATTGTGAGGGACTAGCTCCCAGAGACATTGTCCCAGGACTTCCCATGGATGGACTTGCACCAAATCCATTTCCATGAGGGAGTTGAGAAGTTCGCCGTCTAGCATCTGGACTAGATCCAAGGATTGACACTCCACCCTGTGTCTGCATGTTCAATCCAGATGGTCCTACAGATGAATAATACATATACAAACTATTACTATCCCCATAGCTTCCATAACTGCCACCAAGACCGGCACTATCGTTGTAGCTGCCGTAGCTTCCCAAGCTGCCATAGCTGCTGGCCTGAGAGAAAGGAGCCACCTGAAAATGACCGCTACTCTGAGGACATTTGTTGACTCTTGCAACCTACAATACCAGGACAAATTTTGACACACATGCACAATCAAACAGGGAGAGTGCTGCAAATTAAAGATGCTAAAAAAGTTTATGTTGTGATTATGGTATCAGAACACTCAGCCGAAAATATGATTAACTATATATTGTTATTTAGACAAAATAATACTGACAATAACACTTAAGGAATGGCCCTTGATATAGACTGCAATGGCAGAACAGGATTCATGTAGCCGACCCCAATTAATTGGGATAAGGCTTAAGGCTTGGATGATGACGATGAGACAAAATAATGAATAACAGTAATTAAAACTGTTAAACCAAGGACAGAGAAATTTAATGGCAGCAGTTTATAAGGGGATGAGAAGAATACCTGAGGAGAGAGACCGGCAACAAACCAATGCCCAACACCTGGATTGTGATCCACCATGACATTCTGGCTAACAGGCTAAAATACAAAGGGTTAGGTACAG
The DNA here is from genome assembly GCA_003013855.2 of Liriodendron chinense. NCBI lineage: Eukaryota > Viridiplantae > Streptophyta > Magnoliopsida > Magnoliales > Magnoliaceae > Liriodendron > Liriodendron chinense. The sequence continues at coordinate 838,952 of PVNU02000637.1, read as the reverse complement.
TAACATGTTTGCTCCACCAAAACTAGTTCCCTTGAGAGAGTACGAACTACCAGTGGGTAAAAACTTAATTTTCTTGGCTCACCTGCAAAGATGGATGATATGCAAGATACATGCATGAGCTATCCCAGTACACAGACACCTTTCTTTTTTTTCTTTTTTTTTAGAACATTAAGTGCACAGGGTGATGCAGGTGCACCAGGAAAACAAGGCATATGCATCTTTCCTACTGATAGGAACTTGGACCAAAAACCAAGGAAGTCCAATAATAAAGTATGCAATCCAAGCACATCAAGCACATTAATCCGTTTCCCATAGTAAAGGCTGGAAGCTCTTTCACTGAGGTTATTTCTCAGGTGAGCCAGGGAAATATGATAGCAAAGGCATGCCTCAAGATAATTGCAGGAACGATGAGGTCTTCTCCAGACTTGTCAAAGTGATTGACTTGGTTGGGGTGGATAAAACTCTTGCAGAGGGGCTTCGCATCTTGTTGAATTCATATGCTAGCCATATGTTAGATTGCTTCAGGATCTGGCTCTGAGATTAAACATGTCTTATTCCGACAATTCTAAGTAAAGGGCACACATAGAGTTTGAAACTAACTGTATCTCCCTTCATATTAGGGGCTTTTCTCCTATTTGTAATCTCTCTTGTTTCAATAAAAGTCTTGTCACACATCAAAAAGTTACAAGCACATCCTTTGTCTCATTGAGTGGTTCAAGACAAACTGTAGAGTAAACATGTAGAACAACATAACAAAGTAGACAGTGCATCATAAGGCTGACACTCAATACATTATATCAGAATGCACTTACAATGCGAGGTGTCTCTGGGGCAGGTATATAAGGGCATGTAAAGGGTTCACCAGTCACAAAAGGATGCCGCACAGCCTGCAAAAGAGAAATTGAACTACTGATTTCCACCAGTTGATTGATAGCTTATAACAGAAGGAGAAGTACACCAGAAGATGAGAATGGCAATGATTAAGGCAAGTGCAAGAACCTGCAGAGGCGACCACCGCTTAACTGGATCAAGCTCAACAAGACCCCTCAAGAAATCAAGCAGTGCTAAGCGGGTCAGTTTCTCTGTAACAAGACGGGACACCATCAACAACACTATTGACAACACAAATTACCACATTATCAGACAACCTTCTTTCAAACCAATGATGTTATGGGAAACACTATTGGCACCCACCCTAACTGCTAAATCACCCATCCTTTCGACTTTTGGCGGTACATTTGTACAAACTTTACACCAGTTTATCAACACAAGGGGAAAGGAAGGGTGTATTATAGTCTGGATGGGTTTAGAATTTTAGATAGTGGCTCCCTATCGTTATTGTCTGTTTCAAATAAGACTAAAGCAGCTAACCTTTGGAGATCTCTTCTTCAGTCAAGTTTGTCCGATGGGGGTAAGTTGCAACAATTTCATCTAGCTTATCACATTTGAAATACCATTTCCCTATTACTGGTTCCTTCGACTCCCTCTGTAGAGAAGGCAGCAACAAGGGAAAAAAATGAAAAAGAAAAAACAAGAATGAGAAGAATAATCATATTGGCACATCATAAGCATATCAAACATCTAAATGACAATAAAACTCACAGCTTGATATTCCTCTTCAGTTAGTACTTGATAAGCACTTCCACCTCCATTGCAGGCTTCATCATCCTCAAAGTGGTGGATACTTGCAACGTGCTTAAAGAACTTATTTGTATTTTTTGCCAGCCTTAATACATGATCAGGGGGTTGTTGTCTGCTCAACAGAAACATACAAACAAGGAGCAACCGTGACGCTTGAGAACATATGATAGCAGGTTGATTAGTAAAAGAAAGAAATGAAAAAAGAAATAACCCTTTCACTCTCTTGAGAGAAATGATCTAGAGCTCTGAGAGCACTATTAAGTTCAAATGATCTTAAAAAGCTGCAACAGGACACTTGGAAAGCTGCAACAGGACACTTGGACATTCCAAAACATTGTTATCGATTCTGGACCCATTACGTCCAGCGAGCATTTCATGGGTAAAATACAAAATTACAATGATTGGGAGATTTTAACCATCCGGTCAACAGATTATGAAAGAGAAGGTTAAGTTCATTCATAAAAAATTAGTGCCAATCAACAATTTGAGCCATTTACTTGTTGGGGCTCATCATAGATCACATATGGTTCTAAAGAATCACTTTTCTCAAGAAAACCTAACCATCCAATCGATGGCTTGGAGAACAGATGGATATAAAAGATGGCCAACTAACAAATGAATTTGATTAACGAATCAGTGTGATTTTTGCATCATAGCCCACAGAATGTGTTTGATCTAATGGATGTTAGGGATTGATTGGAATGTCCAAAGGTTATAAGTAACATTTGGAACAGCCAATCATTGGTCTGACCATTCATTCCATACCACTAGAGACACCAGACAGGTATGATGAGAAAAATCATGCCAATTGGATGATCTTAACCCTTTGAATGTGACCTTTTTTACAACAGTCATTGGTGGGACTCAGAACCAGAATACACCCAGTGGTAGGGCTGTCAACAGGCCAGGCTCAGGCTGGGGGCGAGGTCTGTCCAAGTCCAGCCCACAAAGCATAACCTAGGCATCGAGCCGTGAAGGACCAAAACAAACACGCACCAGCCTAGCCTTTGATGATTATGCACAGCTCCAGCACGAGCCCAGCCCATGATGATATCCATAACCCAAGCCCGAACACTTCCACCCACTTTTGTGCAAAATCTTGGTTGTTCATTAAGTGTGCACCATCATGCATAATAAAAATGCCCTTGAAATCCTAAACGGCTGGGCTAGTTTTTTGTTCTTTTTTTTTTGGCTTTGGCCTTTTTCCCAATAAATTTTTGCATCGTCTCAAAAAAATAAAAATAAATAAAATAATAATAATAATAATAATCCAGCCCAAGACCAAATTGAAGAGGCTGGGTCTGAAAGCCCAATGGAGCCCAGCCCATTGTAGCCCTACCTAGTGGGGATGCGTCTCTACCAACTCTCTTAAGGAGCTGGAGAGAGGATTCATGTAGCCGACCCCAATTAGGTTGTATAAAGCTTAGATGATGATGATGATGATGAGATTGGATCATTAGCATCATCAAAACCAAAGTGTTTGTGCTTCTTTTGAATGATACACAATCCATTGTGGTTCCTATGGCATAGATGCTACAATATGATGATTGGAACTATTGTATTTATTGTTTTTGTCTGATCATTTTTCATGCTATTGATCGAATGGTAAGGAACATCCAAGCAGTATGATTTTTACATCATGGCTTGCCAATAATGCTATGGAACAAATATGCAGTGTAGATAAAGATTGGATGTCTTGGTTGTCTCACGTGCCATTTAAAAGATATGGTGGTATTGCCAATGTCACTGTTGTACCGCATTAGCATTCCCATATATCATCATCACCATCACCATCCAAGCCTTATCCCAACTTAATTGTGTCAGCTACAAAAACCTTGTTCTGACATTCCAACCATAGGTCATCAAGTCTTTTCTTACTACCTCCACCGCATCCTTTTAGGCCTTTTGTTGAGCTAGGAATTGTGCATATTCTAACCCCAATTCATCACACTTTATGCATGGCTTTCATAGTTTAAAGGTTAATCTAATGCATAGTTTTGTGATTGTAGGAATGAGAGAGAAGTCTCGCCATTCGGATGCTTAGAAGCTTATTTTACATGCTTTGAAGATCAAAGGAACAAAGGACCAAAGGTGGAGCAAAGAAGCAATAAAGATTGAGGAGGAAAAGATGGAAAATCCACAAATTATAAGCCTGATCGGTCGGCCAGCCACTGCCACCGGCCAAACTGCTCGGAAACAGCATATTTGTTGTATCGATTTTATGAAGGCCAGCCACATGACCGGCCAGCCAGATTGGTAGGTCAGCCAGTGTAAAATATGGTCCAGAGAGTTGGTCTTCTGTTTGATCAACCTCCGGCCGGCCGGCCGGCCAACGTCCTAACTGCACTAGGACTCCTCCAAATCCAAATTTCGCTGCGCAAGAGTGGTACTTCTTCGCAATTTCTCGGATTTCTCCTATAAAAGGCCACCTGCACTCTTTTCCTAAGGCATCTAGCAACGTGGGGAGCAAAGGATTTAAGACCTAGGAGGCTTCCTAGCCTTCTACAACTAATTTTCTTTTCCTTTTAGTTCTAGTTCTAGTTTGTTTTTATGCTTTTCATTAACTAACCTCTTAGCTAGAGCTAAGAGGTGAAACTTATAGTTTTCTTAGATACTTTAATTCATTTTTAAGGTTTCAAGTTTGAATTTAATGTTAAACAATGGTTTGCTTAAGTTTTAATGAAGTTCTAGATTAGTTTCTCTTTGATCTATTGATGACTCTGGGCTCATGTGACACTTAGTGAATCTAAATCTAGTAACTTAGTTGTTTTGCAAAGAGCTAGACCCGTATGCTCCGAGGAATCGGATTCAATACGCTCTAGAACTTGGATCTTCATGTGGGAACTTCGAACCAAAGTTCTACCATTTTGTTCTAAATCCTGAATTATGTGTTGATTGTTCATATGATTTGAATGAAGTTCAAATCATAATATAGTTAAGCTTTGTGACAGAGTTTAATGATTATCATGGTTATAATCTTAACCTATTGGAACTAAGATTGACTTATGCAATTGAGTGTGCTCAAGTCTTAACTTGAATTGAGGGAATCATGTATATGAATCATACATAAGACAGATTGTTTGTTATAACCGCTCTATCTTCCGGCTAGATAGGATTTGATTTTGATTCTAGTTGTGTAATTGAGAAACCTATACGAATTATACATCAAAGATAGCTATAAGTGGATCCTTGATGCTCTAGTTCTTCTTATTATCAGATTTTTCTATTTCATGTTTAAAAACTAATTTCATAAACACTTCTTAAGATTCTAGTTATTAGGATAATTCGAATTGTTTACTTCTTTCCCTGTGAATCGACCTCGGTCTTACCGAGATTATTATTACATCGCAGCCTTGCACTTGAGGCGAGCAAACACCTTCACCTTGACCTTTTCGAGTCTTCAACTTGAACCAATTTAATCCTTTTAACCAGCCCAGTTCTTGGTCTCTGTTGGGCATGGCCAAACATCTAAAGTCTACCTCACCGCATCTTATTATCTATTGAATGCATTTATTCCTAATTCCATCCTACCTCGTCTTGCCATATCCATCTCAACGTCCAAATTTTAGATACGTTCATCCTATAAAAATGTGCTCAACATTCTATCGTAGAAAGCATGGCCGGTCTTATAGCTATCCTAGAAAATTTCCCCTTCAGTTTAATTGGTATGCAGCAATCATATAAAACTCTAGAGGCACGTCTCCACTTCTTCCATCCTGCTAGAATTCTATGAGTAACATCCTTCTCAATCTCTCTACTCTCATGAATTATTGACCAAAGTTAACAACAATGGCCATTTTGGGGTACTTCTTGATAGCAATCTTAACTAATTCCTTATATCCACTCTTATTGTTACTAAAATTGCACTCCATATCCTATGCTTTAGTCCATAATTTAAAAACCTTTAAACCCTTTACCCCCCCAACATTTTAGCTTTGTATTAACCCCCTCCCTCATAGCATCAGCCAAAAATATGTCATCTGCAACCAAGATACACCACAAGACCTCTTAATGTAAGTGCCTTGTTAACTCATCCATAACCAATGCAAAAACATAAGGATTCAATGCCAACCTCTGGTGTAAGCCTACACTTGTTAGAAACTCACTTGTCTCTCCACTAGTGGTCCTCACATTGTTACCACCCTCGTACATATGCTTAATCGAGTCAATATATCCTCTTGAGATTCCTTTGTCTCTCAGGCCTCAGCACCCCACCATTCCCATTTATGTATTTGCACATAAGCATGTGTATACATGCATAAATATGTATACACATGGGTACACACACACACACACGTGTTCTTTTTGTGTGTATGTCCGTACATGTGAGTAAACCAGCATGTACAATTCGATAGACAATATTTTTGGAGACCTGTTGCTGCTGTTGCTATTTCGTAAATACTTTTTTTTTTTGAAAGATTACTGCTATTTCGTAAATACTACTATTATCATTTCATAAATACTCACAGAAGTTCAGTATTTGCCTTTTTGGAAGCTACTTTTTTTTTTTTTTCTTTGACACCCAAAACAGAAGTTGCCAGTATTTGCTACTGCTATTTCACAAATACTACTATTATCATTTTATAAATACTCACAAAAAGTGAATATTAATGGTTGTCTTATCAAACAACATAAAATAATTGTGTAAGCAGGCAATTGTTTTATTGTCATTCATGCTTTCTCTTCCCAGTTTTTACTGTCGTCTTCCCAGTTTTTATTGTCGTGCATGCTTTCTCTTGGCAATCGTGCATTCTCACTTTAATCAAATTTTCATCCACTCATCTAAACATTTGGCAATCAGGCATTCTCACTGCAATCAAATTTTTGACACTACAAGTTCAAGAAACCACATCATGTTCATGCAGGCACACATAATATTTAGTGGGAAGTATCTCTAATCATAAATTTGCTTTGTTCAAGGGAATCCATTTGCATGTTTACCGCCGAAGGCACATGCTTAGAAGAGTCAAGGCCAATCCCGAGGTGCAGACCACCATAAACGTTCCCTAGCTCAATGATCAAATTGGGCCACTCACTATATGGGCCACATGCGCACATTGAATATACATCATCTGCCAGCTGTTTCCAAATTGGCCAACTTTCTCATACACATAGGGCCCACATGATGTGTGAAGAAGCCTGAGGTAATAGTGGTCCCAGAGGTGAGAAGATTTGTTGGCCAATGCATGCTACTACTTACCCAGAGCCATGAAATGAACATGGGAAACAGAAGGCAAGAAACACTGGTTTTGCAAACAAAACAAGCTTCCTGGTAACCATGCTCCATACCTAGAAACATCAACAGTTCTACCACTTTATCATGACCTCCAGTAAGTTCTCAGAATGGACCATCCACAGCAGATAAAACCTAAACAATAGCAAATGAGCTACTATTCTACAGATATCAATCTGAATTTTAGAAGACATTATGCGCAAACGTGAAAGAGCAAACATACCCAAGTATTCGTATCATTCGCCGCAGAAGATCAAATTCCGAAGCTCCTGGAAATAGTGGCAATCCTAAGAACAACTCAGCAACAATACACCCAAAAGACCACATATCGATAGCCGTAGTATATCTGAAAGATGGGTCAAGTACCAGCAAACAAAGCATCCATGTAGCATCATAACTAAATGTATTTCATAACAAATAGAGATCATAATTTTCTAAATTAACCATGCATTATGAACAGAAACACTGCCTAAATAAAGCCACAACAACAACAACAAAAATGAATGCATGAATTATACCGTAGAAAAAAAAGCTTGTATGCATCACTGTGAATATTGTTGGCATAGGGAATGGCGGAACAGGATTCATGCAATTGACCACAATTAATTGGGTTAAGGCTTGGATGATGATGATGAGGGATAACTGATTTTGACTCTCTCATTGTTCTCTCCATTGTTTTCCTCCTATCTTACATCAAGCATCAAGCTCTAGGTAGGGTTGGCAATGTGCCGTGTATAGGGTACCCATTTGTAACTTGAAATAAAAAAGAAAAAAGAAAAAAAAAGTTGCAAGTTACCCATACCTATATGTACCACCACCACTATAAACTATTGTTGCTAATCAACAATTAGTTCATCACACTTTGCCAAAGTATCAAAAAATTTCTCTTCCACTTTCCAATGTCCTTTTTCAGTTACTTTATTCATGGGACAACATTGGTGTGTGGACGCATCCAACCCACACACCAACTGAGACTCACCACGATGATGGGTGGCCCTAAAAATTAGGACCATCAATCATCAGGTCGGCCACGAAATAAAAGACAATTGACAAGCCCAAAAACCTTCAAATTCATTTGGTGAACTTTAGGGGTCAACTTTGCAGATCCACTTTCATAGTGAGGCAACCCTATTGTAAGGTTGGACAGCATACATACTGCACACACAAAGGTGGGCCCTTGCAGAGTGCTATAGAATAAGCTTATACCGCAACTTTGTACAGGAACCATCATCCTTTTTAATAGTTTTTATGAATTAGAAGTGTTAAGTTTTCTTACTAATTATAAATTAATTGGAACATTGGGAATACAATACATACATACATACATTTATAAGTACGTACGTGCGTACATACATTTATAAGTACGTACGTGCGTACATACATACATACATAATGTTTGAGTTCAAGCCGGTTTCAGATATGGGCATGGTTATACCAGCACCCAGCCCAATTATTAATTGGGTTCAAATTAATACTAAAACCTGCAGCAAAACCCATTTACTTACACCCATACTCAGGCCCATGCTGGGCGCATCATTGGGCGTACCCAGCTAATTGCCACCCCTAGCACTTCCATTGAAAAAAACACTCTTCAATAGGAATTTTTTTTTTATATCATTTAAGAGGATACGGATAGCCAAGAAGAACTTCCGGAGACCTGTAGTAACGGCTCTACAGTAGAAAGAGAAAAACAGATGTCAACAGAGCATTTGTCAAGAGAGCACCAAAAAACTGGGAAACATACAAGAGGTGCAAACCTGAATGTAGGAGTAAACCGTCCGATCCTCCATACATGCTGATCCAAAATCAATAATTTTGACTTCAGGTGGCCTCACACTGAGAAAGTCAAATACACTATATGTAAATTTCAAACACATAAATCTTACATGATTTGCCATGTAAAGTGATTGGAACAAGTAACAAACCTCGTAGATAGAAGAATATTTTCAGGCTTCAGATCACAATGTATGATACCAGCATCCTTCATCACAACCAGTGCATGCAAGATCTAACAAACCAAATAAATCAAAGAATGGTAACAGAAGACAGTCAGATGGCCAACCAAAGACCCCAGCAGTATAAATGCAAATTGCAACTAAATTTTAACCAAAAGTGCTTCTTTTTTTTCTTTTTTAAGGCACTTTAACCACGAGGTAAGTTGCAAGGAACACCTGTTTGGAGAACAACTGGACAATGCTCAGAGACAACCCTCTAAATTGATTCAACTTGATAAGCTCATACCTAAAGGTTTATAAAAGAGGTTACTAGAATGCACAAAGAAATACAAAAAACAAGACACATCCTACTTTATATCAGCTAGATAGATCTGAATCCTGAAGTAGGAAAGAATTATTAGGGTAACTTACAAATTTGAACCAAGCATTTCAAATGAAATGCACAGATGACGTTGATATACAAAATAGTCCAGGATACGAACGATGTGATGCTTATCTTCGGGATCAAACTTCTGATTTAGCTGCAAAGAAGTGAAGAGGGTTTAGCCAAATACCTCCAGCATAAACTTACCAAAGCTGAGAGAGATATTTCAGTTACCGTTGTCAAAATAGAGACTTCAACAAGTGCCTGTTGATAGTAGGCTGGCTGGTTTTTGATGATCTTAACAGCAACATAACTATTAGTTTCTGAAACCCAGCATTTTGCAACTTGTCCAAATGTCCCTTGACCAAGAATATCTTTGACAACATACCTGAAATACAGGACAACACAATAAAGGTCAACCCCTTTGGCTAGGATGGCTAGCTTATCAGGTTGACACATAATACAGGAAGGTTTTCACTACTGCAAACACTTCTTTTTATAATTCACAAGAACTTTCTTTTTCATGTGAATCCACAAGAACTTCTATATTTAGCGAGAACTTTATGAAGATAAAACAAAAAACAAAAAGTAAACAATAAAGAACATTAAAAAATTGGAGTCAAATGTCCTGGTACGAAGGTGAGTACAATGAACTCCCTCTTCATCAATATTCTTTTTAGCTCGCTTCCAGTAAACTGCCGACTTAACACACCAGGATGAAACCAAATTGATGATGGATTATGGTACAACAATCTCGAGTCAGACGCTTTTTTATCTTCACACACACCCACTCACACCAACACCCACACACCACACGGGTACTTGAACTCATGACCCTGGTGTTGAAACTTACAGAGTCTACCACTGAGCCATGAGTAGGGACCCCAAATTGATGATGGATTATGTGGTCCGTTTAGGAATTAAATTAAACAAATACAATCTGCATCAATTGCATTTTTAAAAGAAGGTAAGAAAACCCATGAAGTAGCTCTTGAATTTGAATTTTGTAAAGACACGAATTTAGATCTACAACCAGAAACACCAGGAAAGGGACACAAAAGAAGGCCAGCACTTGGCAATTCCTTGTGCTCCACTTGTATCTTACGAGTGAAAGATTCCTTGTGAATTAAGAAAATCACTATAAGACAAATTCTTCCTAAAGTTCCCAAGTCAAGATGGTTTCAAATTCTACAACTGTGGACCACAAGGATCCATTGGATGGTCCTCCAAATCATCCACCAGCCTTCGTCTAACCAGGATCCTTAACAAAACCAAGGTATTCAAAGAGCATCCTTCCCAATTAAACAAGCAAACATCAAAAAAAATCCTCGACCCTTCGAGTTGCCGAAATATTGGCATCTGAATTTTTATTTCAAAACCACCCAAGTGGGGGTTCCCATCGTGTTGCAACACAGGATTCTTTTTCCATCTCTTCCACTACCTTTTCATCCTTCCTTACTCCCAAAAAACTCACTTTTCTATAGGTTCACTTTGAGGCCCGTTGTCAGATCTAAACACCTCAGAATGCAGCAGATTAAAAACTTGTTCACTTTTTGCACCATGGAAGAATGGCATATTTGGATCCTTGTATAGTTTCCCAGGTTGTATATCTTGGCTTTGGCCTTCTCTTTTTTAATAAATTTTCTTTTTCGCCATTCAAAAAAAAAGAAGAAGACTGGCATATTTTATTATTCAGAGAAGAAGAAGACAAGCACATCATCCACGAATTGCAAGGGAAACTCCTAGATCTCATTGAGCTACTCTAAACCCTTCGACCAACACCTCTTCCTTTGTATTTACCAAAATGTTATTGAGGGCTTTGGCTATCACAACAAACAGATTTGGAGTAAGAGAAGCTCCTCCCTTCTTGATCCATTAAAGAATCCTTTTGGGGAACCATATAAGAGCACTACGTATCATGTTGACCCAACACATTCTAGCATCCACTCTCTCCAATGGACCCCAAGGCCAATCCTTCAGAGCAAGTAATTGAGAAATTCCCAATTCACATTGTCATACACTTCTCCATGTCAACTTGGCACACCAATTTCCAGCTTCCCCATTAAACACCTGGAATCTTTACATTCATGAGCCACTAACGCCTCATCCAGAATATCTCCCCTTGATAACATGGTTTCATTTGATACAACTCAGTATCACCTGAGCCATATTAGTTTTGGCAGCTCTGAGACAGGTCACCCCCACTACACGGAATACACCTGACTCAGGACGAGTGCACCACCACCGAGTCTGCTCGGTTTTGTTCGAGCTAGGGCAAGCCTGCATCAACGATTCTGATGCACCTATATCAACTCATATATATATATATATATATATATATATATATATATATATATATATATATATATATATAGAGAGAGAGAGAGAGAGAGAGAGAGAGAGAGAACAGGTTCCATTTTGATTTTTATGGGCCCACATGGTTTCCACATTCAGAGGGCAATTAAAATGCTACCAGATCACTCCATCCGTCAGGGGGTACGCCATGTAGATTCCCCTAGCACAAGAATCAGGTTAGTCCACTAATGAGATGGCCCGCTGTTTATGTAACAGATACATTGTAGAGAGCTTTGTTGAATCTAAATCACTCACTATTATCTAACATAATGGCCCACTTGTTGAGTTGGCGAACCTGATCTATGAGTCAAAACATAATCAAGGTCAGTCTCACCACGTAGATGGCTTGGATACTGCACGTCTGCCATGCTAGAATACTTGGTGGCATCTATTGGCATCCTTGAATCCTTGTATACACATGTCAGCTTAGAAGCCTCATAAAGAAAAATAAGAGGAGAGAGAGACTTTCCCAACCTGCCATCTTTTTGCTTTCCACCCAAAATGTCCACCGACTTCAAAGGGATAGGGGAGAGGAAGTTTCCATAAGAGTTACCTCCCTCATCCAATTCAAATGGTGCCATGCTGGTGACTGTTCAACCATGCACATGGCATCTTTGTACGACAATCCAGAAAAAGCAAATTGCTGACCCAACTATGGATGGTGCATAACAGGGAAAAAAAAATTTTAATAAAGAAGATAATATTAACCATCTGAATGTTCTGACTTTTGCATTTTTTTTTCATCGGCAATAAACCACTACTTCAATATTTGCTTCACAAATGCACTGAGAGTGGTTCTTTTATATGTAGAACTAGGCTTGGACCATTTCATGCAACTATACTCCAACCATGATTTTTCTGCACTTCCATGACAAATTTGTATCCGAGTCTCCTTCCTTATCCATATACTTACTTTTGTACTCCATGCTTCCCCTTCTCTCTTTCTTGCCTCTGGGCCATCTCAAAGATACTTCCATCATGACTAGGACAACCCAAAAAGGGTGAGGAAATGACTCTACAGAGTTGAAGCTACCTTACCATGAAGGAAGAGATGATGTCCCCAATCTTCATTTTCTTTGCACATGATGCACATGTTAGGGATTGCAAGTGTCCTCTTCTTGAGATTGTCTAAGACTCTAAGATTAAGATTTTGTCCAACATAGCAATCCAAATGAATGATTGAACCCTGAGCTGAATTGGAATCCTCCAAGCCTTCCAAACCTGGGATTCAACCATATCAAGATCAGAAATCACTAGGAGGAATTATATAGACGTGAACTCACCATTCTTCTTCCATTTCCAAACCCTCTTATCTACCTCCAAAAGGTTGACATGGAATCATGCAGCATATTCAAGAGCTTTGTAAAGATCGATATCTCCTCCTCGAGAAGATTTCTTCAGAAATTAACTTGGCACACCACAAAGACTCCCACGAAATCATGGTAATCAGATATTTTTGCTTCTTTATTAACAAATAGGGAGAAGAGGGGGAAAGCGACTGCCAAGAGATGATCATCTAGCCAGACATCATGCTGGAACTCACCCTATCCCCTTGGCTGATGATATAATTTCCTTCACCTCGCATCTCTTTCAGAGTGTGCTACAATAGCATGCTGCAATAACAAGATAGGGCATGGTGGTTTTTGTAAGTAGGTGTTATTGAGAGTTCTCTCTTGATTGTTCTCTCATATTTTAGAAGCTCATATTTGCTTAGTTTAGAGATGCTAAAAGTTTGTTCCTCAGCAACACTATTATTTATTGTCAGTCTAGATTGATATTTACTAAGGATAGTTGATGCCAAGAATGAAACACCGTATACAACTCTCACGACCAAATGGTTTCATGAGTGATAAACCACTGGATGTTCCCTATGCTCAAGCAGTGGGTAACTTGATGGTTGCTAATGTGTTTGGACTCATTAAATATTGATGCACATTTTGTGATATTTGATCATACATTGTAGACGACGTATAGTGATGTGATGTAGCCTTGCTATAAATCACCATGTGGTCAATGGCGATCAATTTTCATTCATGTCATAATGATATTTTTTTTAATGGTGTTATAATAATGTTATGGGTGGTGTTATCATAATGGGTAAAACTATGGTTTAGTGTGAGCAAACCTTATGACACATTAAGTGAAATAGGCCCATTGGACAAGTGAGAGATGTTGGCATGTGTGGTCACACGTATGGCTGTAAATGGGTCAACGGACCCGATGGGGTACCCGGACCCAACCCATTTAGACCCGACCCATTTGTTAAATGGTACGGGTCTGGGTCCAAGAACAGACCCAGTTGCTAAACGGGTCTGGGTCTGGTTTCCTTTATATTAGGCCCGAACTGAACCCATTTAGTAAGTGAGTGGGTTTGGTCTGTGTTTCAAGGGACCCGTCCAGCCCAGACTCGTCCAGACCTGGTTTTAAGCCTTGTAAAATGCTTGCAAACTTGATCCAGACCCGGACCCATTAGACCCAACCCATTTATAAATGGGTCTGGTGGATCTCCCTTTACCAGACTCGAACCCGACCCGGACCCGCCCATTTAGTAAAAGGGTCTGGGTCTAAAATTTGGACCCAAACCCGTTTAGTAAATGGGCGGGTCTGGTTTTGGCTAAAGCCGCCCCAAACCCGACCATTTACAGCCCTAGTCACGCGTGCAAAGTGGCCAATACCCTCCTTTTGACTAAGTCCAATCCCATTTTCTTTTCTATGTAGGCTTATCCAATTTTAATCCGTTGAGAAATTGAATGCCAAACAAAGGCAATTACGGGATCCTTCTAATTGGAGGATGCTCCCACTTCAGAATCTCGCTCCCGCTTCCTACCTATTTATACTTGTTCACATTTTGAAAGAGACGCTTCCCCACTCTTACACCTGAATTTGCTGCTACTTCGCTTCATGCTTCATGCAACCATAGGGCAATTTCTCCCATATTGCACTTGAAAATCCGAAAGGTTTTTTCTTTTCTTTTTTTTTTTTTTTTTTTTTTTTGAGAGAGAGAGAGAGAGAGAGGTTGTCCTTAGGGTGCAAGATTTATTTAGTAAGCCACATTTTACTCGTTCATAGAGAAAGCTCGTGCACCTTCGGACAATTATTGGCCCCAGGGTAATAGCTCTCTTTCTTTCTCCAACGGTTTGTTGAATACTCGTTATGCAATATAAGTTTTACTTTCATATTGGAGCACCAAAGTTCTTTTTTTTTTAAATTAAAGTCACAACAAAGATCACGTCCTACAGAAATCAACACTCATTTGCCCCTTGCCGTTCATGTCCTAATCAAAGCGCCAAAAATGACCCAGATTAGTTGTAGTTTTCATAGGACAGTGATATTTTTATGCTCACCCAATCCACTCTACTGCTAGAATTTCCAATGGGTCAATTAAAAGAAAATTCTCAACAACACCATTCCAATTATTGGCATCACTAGGCTACATAATAGGTGAGATCGAAATAGAAGATAATGGGTTTTCTATGGACGATTTGCAAAGAAGGTAACTTTATTAAGTTTCAAAAAAAAGAAGGTAACTTTACCTCTTTTTTTCCTTTAGTTTGGTGCTCATTGAGTGTATTGAATATTCTAGACCTTGACTTCGAAGCCCACTCCCATTAGATCCAAACCCAAGATCAAGCTTGCTCACACAAGGTCTAAGCTTAGTTATACTAGTCATGCTAGGAGTACTTCTTTGATTCCAAAGTGTGCTACTCTTTTCCACCGAGGATGGGTCCTCTATAACCCTTGCAACAACAATGGCTCCACAGCACTTACTAGAGGATGGATTTCCAACACCACCAATAGCTAAGAGGATGCAAGAAGCTAAGGGTAGCGATGGGTCAAGTCGACCCATGGGTCAATTGGCCCAACCCGCTTCTAAGCTAGGTTCAAGCCAAGTTGGGTTGGGTTACAAGTCGGGCTCAGGCCAAAAACGTAGCCCCATTTAGATTAATGAATCAAGCTTGAGTTTGGGCCAACCCGACCTGACCATCTCATATATTGAATCAATCATCATCGTTAAGCCTTGTCCCAATTAATTAACATCGGCTACATGAATCAGTTGGAAAAGGTTTGATGATTATGGTGAGGAGAGAAGAGGAGTAGAGTGAGAGAGAAGAAGAGAAAAGAAGTGAGCTTGGGGAATGGTGTATGTTGGAGCAACAAACTCCCACACACTTTTTATTATGAAGCTAATAATACATAATAGACTTCGCAGGAGCATACAATATCATACACACACAAAGAAACGAAAAGACAATATAAACACAACTCTTTCTATACTCCCCGTCAAGTTGGAGCATAGATATCGATCATGCCCAACTTGCCAATGATAAGAAGATGAGCATCACGACTTAGAGACTTGGTAAGAACATCGGCAAGCTGATCTCCAGTACGAACAGAAGGAGTCATAATTTCATAGTTGGCCACTTTCTCCTGAATGAAGTGACAATCAATCTCAATGTGCTTCGTACGTTCATGGAACACGGGATTGCTGGCAATATGAATGGCAGCCTGACTAGCGCAATGTAAAAGAGTGGGACTTGAGGGATTATAGCTGATTCTTATAGGAAAGATCGAAGCCAAAGAAGTTCACATGTAGCATGGGCCATTGCCCGATACTTAACCTCGGCAGAGGATCGTGCCACGACAGACTGTTTCTTGCTCTTCCAGGTGAAAAGATTGCCACCCACAAATGTATAATATCCGGATGTAGACTTGCGATCATAGAAACTGCCAACGCAATCCGCATCAAAGTAACCTGACGGATGAAGGTGACCATGTCGTTGAAACCGTAAACCTTTGCTTGGAGAAGATTTGAGATACCGAAGGATACAATACACGGCTGTGAGATGTGTGGTACAGGGGGCATGTTTGAATTGACTCACTACACTCACAACATAAGGAAGATCCAGTTGAGTAATAGTAAGATAGATAAGCCGACCGACTAATCACCTATACATCCCTGGGTCCGGAAGAGGTTCACCTTCATTAGGACTAACCTTATGAGACGCATCCATAGGAGTGGCGACAGGTCTACACCCGAGCATTCTAGTTTCAGAATGAAGGTCAAGAGCATGTTTCCTTTGAGAGAGCACAACACCATATTTAAATCGTGCAATTTCAATACCCAGAAAGTAGTGAAGGACCCCAAGGTCTTTAATTTCAAAGTGAGCCTTGAGGACCGATTTAACTACCTCTAATCCTGCAATATCAACACCAAACAACACAATGTCAACAACATAAACAATCAGCACCATAATCCCAGTGGGTCAACAAGAGATAAACGGTGAGTGATCAGCTTGGCTACAAACAAATCCAAAGTCTAGAAGAGCACGACTGAATTTATCGAACCAAGCATGTGGGGATTGCTTGAGGCCATAGATGGACTTCTTGAGTCGGCATACAAGAGGCAAAGTGTCACGTATAGAGAACTCGGGGCGTTGATCCATATAGACTTCTTCGGCAAGATCACCATGCAAGAATACATTCTTTACATCTAATTGAAACAAGGGCCAAGACAAGTTAACCACCAAGGAGATGATCACATGTATAGAATTAAGCTTGGTCACAGGAGAAAACGTCTCAAAGTAATCTACTCCATACGTTTGGGTATGGCCCTTTGTGACGAGTCGTGCTTTATACCGATCAATAGAACCATTTGGAAGATACTTTGATATTGTAAACCCATCGACATCCAACTGTCTGTTTTCCTAGAGGTAAGGGAACGAGTTCCCAAGTATCATTCTTTTCCAATGCTTACATTCTTCCATCATAGCCTTAGCCCAGTTAGGGCTGCTTATAGCTTCTTTCGAGGTACATGGGGTAGCCGAGGAGGATATAGAAACTGCAAAGGACTAGAAGGAAGGTGAAAGACAGTTATAAGAAACAAAATTGCTAATGGGATGCTTTGTGCATGATCGCTGAGGTTTGTGCAAGGCAATGGGAAGATCATTGGGAGAGATTATACTTGGACCACCAGTTGAAGTGGATAAAGTGGTGGGCGGTTGATCAGTGGAGGATTTAGCCCGTCGACGATACACACGGATAGACTTAGAGACAGATAGAGTAGGATTGTCATAAAAACAAACGACGGGAAGAGGCATAGTGTCGGACTGAGGCTCCCCCTGAGTCGTGATAGTGTTATGCAGGAATTTTCCTTCATCGGAGAAGTAAGGAACATCTTCAAAGAATGTCACTTTGGCCGATACATATTTCTTATCAGTCAGGGGGTCATAACACTTGTAGCCTTTTTGTGATCGAGAGTACCCTAAGAACACGCACTTAATGGCCCGTTTAGGTGGTAAAGGAAACGGTTTATCATGTGGAAGCAAAATTTCAAATGAGGACCTGTGAGATAATACTTGGGATGGAACACGATTAATCAGAAATACAATGGTAAGCAAGGCATCATCCTAATGTCATTTCAGAAGATTCATCCCTAGTAAGAGGAACACGATAATACTTGAAGAAGATGACGATTCTTTCTCCCAGCAACTCCATTTTGTTGAGGTGTTCGAGGACATGACGTACGGGAAACAACATCATGGTCCTGCAAAAATGATAGAAAGGCATGCGGCATATATTCCCCCCCATTATTAGAGTGAAGAATTTTGATAGAACACTGAAATTGAATAACTACCTCATGGTAGAAGGCCTTAAACATATCAAAAACTTCGTGCTTAGACTTTAAAAGGTAAACCCAAGTCATACAGGTGTAATCATCAATGAAGGTGACAAAATATTTATACCCAAGAAGAGACACAACAGGCGCAGGGCCCCAAACATCAGAGTGGACCAACTCGAATGGTTTGGGTCTTAGCCCAATGATGTTTGGAGAGCTCACAGGTTTCACAACATAAAGTGGTAGACGCAGAAATTAAAGGAAATAATAGTTTTAACCTAGACAAGGATGGGTGCCCAAGACAACGATGCCATCTAGACACAGACTCTCCTTCAAGGGACAAGGCACTAGAAGCTATCTTAGGAGTATCGTCTAGGACATAAAGACATCCATGTTCACGACCCCCACCAATTACCTGCTTCGTCTGGAGGTCCTGAGATGCGCAGTGTGAAGGGAAAAATGTTATTGAACAATTTAGGAATTTGGTAAGAGAATTGACAGATAACAAAATTAAGAGGAAAACTAGGAACATGTAAAACTGATGACAAATGCATAGAGGGAGAGAGCCGAACGGAGCCTGTTCCAGTTAGTTTGGTTCCGATCAGCCACTGTGAAATAGGGTGATTGGCTAGAAGGAAGATAAGAACTAAACAGTTAAGGCTTACCAGTCATATGAGAGGTGGCTCTGGAATCAATGACCTAAGGTGAAGGAGACGAGGACACACTGAGAGCAGTACCTAACTGGGCTAAGATGGCTCTAGAAGTATCATGAACAACACGAACATGTAGCCGCATCAATGCATCATAAGCTTCTCTGGACTTGGATTCAAGTGAGCCCATGACAAGAGATGAGGGCCCTGTGTCGTCCATAGGAGACTCCAAGAGAGAAAAACTAACACAACACAACTCTCTCACTCAATCTTTCAAGGGAATGGGAGCTAAACCCCAAACAATCAGTAATCTTCCAAAACAACACCTAATCCAGTCAGATCTGACTCAAACGAGCGAAAAACGACTGACCGCACGTCCAGTTAGGGTTATAACCCATTCAAACACAAATCATTACTAAAAAAATCCTCAGTGAGTAGCTAGAGAGGAAGATTTGGGTCCATGTTAAGGAAAGACACTAAAGAAAAACTTACCGATTTGAGATAGATCGAGGAAAATCTTATTAGGGGGCCGGTTTCCGAATTTCTCTATTTTGGCCAAAACATCATGAAAGAGGGTCTCAAAAATTCTTAAAAAATCCTGACAAATCCTCTAAATCATGATCTATCAAACCCCTAAACTTCTAGCTCAAATGGGGTACATGCATACGTACAACGCTGACATCAGCAAGTTGAGGTGTCGCCTCTCTACTTGTTAGATGCGGAATGCCCTGATCCAAGCTTTGATACCAAGTTGGAAAAGGTTTGATGATTATGGTGAGGAGAGAAGAAGAATAGAGTGAGGGAGAAGAAGAGAAAAGAAGTGAGTTTGGGGAATGGTGTATGTTGGAGCAACAAACTCCCACACACTTTTTATTATGAAGCTAATAATACATAATATACTCCGCAGGAGAATAACATGCCAGACACACACAAAGAAAAGAAAAGACAATATGAACACTACTCTTTCTATAGAATCATGTTCTACCATCCCACTAATTAAGGGTCAGACCTTCAATTAAATTGTAAGTCATCAAGTCTTTTCTTACTACTTCCATCCACATCCTTTTGGGCCTTACGCTTAACCTTTTAGAGCCTTCAACTTGTACCAACTCACTCCTTACCGGTGCAGTTCCTTGGTCTTCATTGCACATGACCAAACCACTAAGTCTACTTTCCCTCATCTTATTTCGGCTACACGAAAATGCATTTATTTCAGTTTCTTGGTCTATGTTTACTCAAATGCATTTATTTTTAATTCTATCCTTCCTCGTCTTGCCACTCATCCATCTCAACATAATTTCAGCTACACTCTTCCTATGAACATGTTTTTCTTTGACTGCACAACATTTTTTTCCCATAAAGCATGGCTGGTCTTATAGTTATCGTATAAATTTCCCTTTCAGTTTCAGTGGTACATGACGATCACATAAAACTCTAGAAGCACATTTCCATTCTTCCACCCAACTTGAATTCTATGGGCAACATCCTTTTCAATCTCTCCACTCTCAAGAATTATTGACCCAAGTTACTGAAAGTGGCCATTTTGGGAAACTTCTAGTCACCGAGTAATGGTAGTGGGTTGAGTTAGGGCCAGATTTCTTGACCCATTTATTAAATGGGTCAGGCTTGTGCAAACCTCAACCCAGACCAAACCCAACCCATTTCCCAGGCCCACTAGATGTACACAGATATGGGGCCCGATGATGATGATAGCACACGATTAAGCTTACAATCTGCTAGGTGGTGATAGCACCAAAGTGAGCAATAAGAATGGGCTACAATCGACAAAAATTTGATTGAAAGGATTTCTACAAGTGGAAGATAGTGAAACATCAAATTGATAGTAGATTTCCAACAAAAAATAAATGCCGATTGTGGAGGATTCGGGGCAAGAAAAAGATTGTAACTATGATTGCCAATTGCAATCACAATAACAAGATTGTAATGATGATTATGCAATCTATTCTTCAATTATCAACCCAATGAGCCTAAGCTTTGATACCAAAGTATAACCTATATCGCACAGTGAGTATTCGAAGAATTGCCGGAGAAAGAGAGCTATTGTCGTGGGATTGGTGGCTGCTCGTAGGTGCATGGGTTTTCTGTACAAATGAGTACATGTGGTTTTATTAGGTTGACCCCACACCCTGAGGACTGTCATATCCCACCATGTATAGGATTTTCAGATTTCCACATGCAATGCAGGATAAACTGTCATCCTCATTTAGGGCCTATTTGGTTTTCCAATTAAAACGGTAATTGGCTGGAGATGGGTAATGGATTACTGACCCCTATAACTGTGTGGTGACATCACTTACATTTGACTAGAATGATCACATTATAACATTGTTTGTTTTGCAAGGCATCATTGTAAACATGGGCCTTCTGGTATGTAAAAATGTAATGATTACAATTTCCTTTACCTATTTACTTTACATGTGTATTTAACTCTCATTTTTGTGCCATAATTCTTTCTTAACCAAATAACCTGAAAAGATGATGATGGCTCATTTACTTCGAATTACACCAGAAATTGGAAAATCAAATAGGACCTTAGCATTTGGTTTCTCATAAAGTTAAAGTTGGATAAGTCCACTTAAGAGAAGAAAATGAGATAAAATTTGACTTAGTCAAAAGAAGGGCTGACAGACACTCCAAATGTGTGCGCGAACACATGTGCCAACATCTCCCACTTGGCCAATCGGGCCAATTTCACTAAATGAATCATAAGGTTTGCTTCGGTAAATCGTGATTTTACCCATAATGAGGTTTTTCTCGCTTTCACAGATATGACATTCATGATAATGATTGTTTTTCATCTTAAGTTCCTACTATGGGAATTTCCATTTAGAGGTGTGATGCCATAAACAATCCATGGTGTAATTCCATCAACCCCTTGCATAAATTGATTCTGCGTATTATTCCCTCTTAATTTTTGTTTATGCATTCAAATCTGGTACCTAGAATTTCATATTTCTAAAATTAGTTTCGTTTGATCCTAGTTGCATTTGGGGCCTATTATAGATCCCCAACACTACGGTGCTGACCAGAACAAAAGAAAATTATTAATAAACAGGGGAATAAATAATAATAAAAAAAGGGCACACAATCTACAATTCTGACTCAGAGGAGGCCAAGGCAACCATGATTAGCTCATATGCTAACTTTCGAATTAGCTTCCTTGCTTACAACATGTCAAACATGCCCACCTAAGAAAAAATGTCACTAGAGGAATGACCTAGATGGGCATGAACCATCCTCTATTAGGATTGCTTGGCCAACCTTAACGCTTCTAGGCACATTCAATCAGTTGCCACCAAATTTCATTGCACGATAATGACCCTTAATCAATTGATTGTTGCCCTTGAATGCGGACAGTTGTCCATATTTCTTTGACAACCTGAACCATCCAAGAATGTCAAAGCCCCTCTGTAGCTCACTAAGTCCTTGAAGGATGTATTAAAACATCCAACATTGCATCTTCATGTGGCAAAACCATTTTATAAACCAAGCATATGGCTGACATATTTTGTATTTGCAAATCGAAAGATGATAGTGACTGATGATACTTTTGCTCGAGTGTCATCACCCAGTAACTTAAGATGAAAAGTCATAACAAGCACAGCAAATAACAATGTAGACTAGAAATACTAAGTTTTCAATTAATCCTTGTTTTTCTCAGAGAACAGGCTTCTGGATGCAGAGTATCGTAGGCATAGGAGGATAGAAAATTTACAGATTTTCTTCTTCTTCTTCTTCTTTTTTCTTATTAGCAAGAATAGTTCCAGATTTCAAGATCAAAAAAATGATAACCACTAGGTGAAAGAGCCAAACCTTTGCTGTGAGCCTAAATTGACCAAGGCAAAGTTCACATGCAAAATGAGATCTGAGTTTTCATTGTCATAGCCATCATTCAGCACTCCAACATATGGGCTTGTAAGGAAACGCTTTGGATTCAAGTCTTCAGAATACTTGAATGTCGGGTTACATATTTGGTATGTCTCAACTATGCCCTTGGTAAGTCTTGCAACCAGCTGCACATACAAATAAAAATGCCAGGCTAAATTTCTTTTCAATTTGAAACAAAATTCAAGGTTACAGAGCACATCCCAACCACTTTAAGAAAAGGTCCAAGCATGAGAAAAACAAAAGTGTGCAATTTTAAGATAAGCTGCTGCAGTGTCCACCAATCCAGAACAACCTCCCTATTTCGAAGAAATAAACTGATAGAAAATCCATTGCATTATGCTACTGACATTGCATTAAAAAAAAAAAACAAAACAAAACAAAACAAAAGCAATGGGGAACTCCCTTCCAAGTAACTTACACGAATTAGTGTAATGGTACTCACAATATATCTAAAAAGAATGTCAAAATTTTTTATTAGCATAGTTGATATTTAGCGGGAAGGTTATCCCTCGTTCAATAGGCTAAATGGCTACCAAGCA
The DNA here is from genome assembly GCA_003013855.2 of Liriodendron chinense. Classification (NCBI taxonomy): domain Eukaryota; kingdom Viridiplantae; phylum Streptophyta; class Magnoliopsida; order Magnoliales; family Magnoliaceae; genus Liriodendron; species Liriodendron chinense. Next base: position 815,690 of record PVNU02000637.1, on the reverse strand, counting down.
TTCCTAGCTACACATAAGGTCCTTAGCTAAGGGTCTTTTAAAGGCAATTATTAAATTTTACTGAAAGAAAGAAAGAGAAATGAAGGTCGACAAGGTGGTGGACATATATCAATTAATGGTCCCCAGCTAACAATGTGTTGGAGATTTTTACCATGCTCTATTATGACAATAAAATGGACATCTGTCCCAAGTAATGTTGTCAAAATCCTTATCATACACAAATCATAATGGGATTGAATCCTATCGAATCCAAATCGTATCATAAATCACAAGTTTATTAAAATATTGAAAAAAATCTGAAAAATATAAATAAATTAAAAAATATACATCAATCATCCCTTTCCTACCAAGATGCAGAAAGTAATACATGACATGATAATGGATATTGAGAACCTACGTAAGGTATACATATCATGACCACAGTTGTCAAAATCATATATTTTACAATTTATGATTTAAGTCTAATCTTAGGCAAAACGATTTACAGATCCATGTCGTGTCAAATCCTAAGCAAAATGGAAGGCATGTCAAATCTTGGTGATCGTTACCAGAATACATATAGGTCAACATGACTGCAAATGTCTAGAAAAGCATTCTAGATAAGTCATAGATTAATTTAATCTCTCAAACACTTACATAAAAAATCATAAGGAAATCCACGATCTAAGGTTGAAGAGAGGATCCATCATTTAATATCTTATAAAGAATAAAAGAAATAACTGACCTGTTTTAAAAGATTCTTAAAGCCATCACCAATTTAAAAACATAAACAGATAGCCAAATAAAATTCAAAAAAGAAGAGAACAAGTATAATTAATTTGAATCATCAATCGTAGGATTTAAATCACAGAATCGTAGGATTCATCTAAAAAGGGATTCAAGGTGGGTTCAAATCGTTTTGCCTAAGATTCGACTTAAATCATAAATTGTAGGATTCTGACAACTATGTTCCTGACATACAAGTAACAATCAAGGCAACAGTTTCTCATACACCAGCCCCAATGTGAACCAAGCAGTAGCATGGATGTGGACAAAGTGGTACATGTATGCAGAGGATTTTATTCTTTTTGTTCTAAGTGCTTGTTTATAGTAAAATAGTCTAGGATTGCGCAGGACTAGTTGACACAGTAGACAATGTGGAAAATGATACTCAGAGAGGGGTCCAGGGCCATAGGGATCATTCTAAAACAAAATGATCTTACCACAAAGTGGAGAGATCTCTAGTAATAGAGGCGTTGATGTTTGAGCAGCAAAATTACCATCAACAAAATGGCCCAAGCAACGAAATTCTAAACAACCAATCACTTGAAGAACGAAAATGGATCACACGAAAAATCATGTGGTGGCAAGGGCGTTGAACAGCAAAGGAATTCAGCGACAGGATTCTCTTTTGTCATGCATCTAAAGAAAAGGTCAACAATTTGAGAAAAATCATCACATATTTTGATGCGGTTTCAGGTTTAAAGGTGAATTTAGCTAAAGCAAGCTTCTTGGGGTTGAGGTCTTTCAAATGATGAGACGCTCAAGCTTGCTCTAGTTTTCAGATGTGTGGCGGCATCATTTCCCTCCTCATGCCTCGATCTCCCACTATGCATAGGCAAGCCCGCGAAACACTTATGGGATAAAGTAATAAAAAGCATCGAAAGGAAGCTCCCAAGTCGGAAAAGTAGGCACCTCTCCATGGGTGGAAGATTGACGTTAATCAAACAGCAATGTACAATCTACCAGTCTATTTTATGTCACTTTTTCGTTGCCCAAATCGGAGGTAGAAAAGCTGAAAAAACTTAGAAGGGACTTCCTATATCAGGGAGCATCTGACAAGCATAAATTCCATTCGATGAAATGGGGTGATGTATGCAAACCTCAAGATGGAGGAGCTGCAGGCCTAAGGTCCTTGGAAATGACAAATGAAGATCTTCCTAGTAAATGGCTGTGGAAGTTCAGTTTGCAGGTCGATATCTTATGGAAAGCTATCATCGGGAAGAAATATGGGCTTCAAGTAGGGGGATGGTCGACTCGGGATTCATCGCTATTCAAAACCTCATATCTATGGAAATCTATGGCTTGGCTAAAAAGCAATTTTTTTTGGCGGGGGTGGCTTTCTCATTTGGAAATGGTAAAAGGATTCATTTTTGGAAGGACATCTAGCTAGTTGATAAACCATCGCGGGGTGTTTTTCCGAGGTTGGTGCAAATCTCCTCTTCAAAAGAGATTCCGGTTGCAATGCTTCTCAACAGTAGGAGATGAGATAATATGCACCCCGCTGTGTCGTAGGAACCTCTCAGATGAAGAAACTGAAGATCTACCCAATCTCTTAAGGTTACTTAGTCAAGCAAAGCCCACAGTTGGGGTCAATAATGCCATGATCTGATTTAAGGAGATCTCTGGTCGATCCTCTGCAAAATCCTTATTCAAATTATCAATGGTTCCTCTTTGGAAAGCTCACCTTACCACAACATCCATGTTTGGCATTATGGGGTCTTGGCTTGGTTAGTAGGGAACAACAAAGTGCTAATAGTTGATAATCTTCTTCAAACAAACTTACCACTTACGAATGTGTGCATCATGCGTAGGGAAGCCTGGGAATTGGCAGACCATCTTTTTATTCACTGCTCATTCGCAAAAGAGTTATGGGACAGCTTCTCCCTATTCAGTGTATAGTGGGTGGTTCCTGGGTCAAGGGAGCACTTCCTCCTAGCTTGGCACAAGGGAGGAATAGGCAAACAAGGTAGAGTCATCTGGTGATTGGTTTTACTAGTGGGAATCTAATCACTTTGGGAGGAAAGGAACAAGTGTTGTCTTAGAAATTGAAGCGGTCAAATTTTGGTTTGTTTCAATAGGGCTAAGCACTTAGTTTAGCGTTGGGCTATATCTGCAAATGTTGTAGATCTTAGTTTTTCCTTTCAAAATCTCCGATCTGCTTTGTAAATTTTTGTATATAGTATCGCCAGATTAATAAATAATTACCTTTCCAAAAGAAAAAAGGACAAGCATTAACAATAGAAAAGCTATGACAATTACAATCATCAAAGAATTCATTCTTCGTAGACACTGAAAAAGACATGCCATGTACAGAGTTCAAGAAAGATTGAGCTTGTTGTGGAAGCATGACGATATGGAGAAATCTTAACATGAACCACGCCTGAGACTCCAATGATATGGTTACCCAAGTTACTTAATTATTGGCTTGGATGTTATCTCTTGGGAGTGAGTGAGAAGATTCCACCCATCTACCTTTGAATGGACATAATGTGTAGTTTTTTTTAAGATTAATAAATGCAATGTGGCCACTTGATAAATTTTGATTGGTAGATTAGGACTCAAGTCCCCTATAAGGAAGCATGAGATATGTAATGTTAAGTTAATCACCATCATCATCTAAGCCTTATCCCCACTGATTGGAGTCTACTACATGAATCATTCTGCCATTCCACTATATCAAAGATATGGTGCTAAGATAATGATGTAGAAATTCCACTTACGTCACCTTTGAGAGAAAAAAAGAAAAACAATATTCTATTTCCACTTTGTGCATTCCATCTCTCATATCTCTTTCCACTGAAGCAGCCTCTTCCGTCGACATTCTAGGAGCATTACTTTTTATATGCATGGCATGCACATAACTCACCACAAGGGTCTCTAACCTAATTCCTAAAAGTGCAGTCCATTCCTTATACTTCTTCTGCAACATCTAGGATATTGAATCAGGTTTCCATGAGATTTAGCTCAAGGTCTTGGAATGACGCTCCATGAACTGAATCTGGACAAAGGTGCCCAGACCCTACAGATATGCATGCATCTTGTATAGGCAGCTCAATTGCTCATATGAAAATAATGGTTAATGATGTAGTACTAGTAGCTTAAAGCCTTGACTTTTCTTTAGCACTTCTGCTTGAGTGTCTGACCTGAGTGGTAGGGGAGAATTTCTGTCTCCATTCTTCTTCTAATATATTGTTGTACTTTCCACCAAGTGATTTCCCGTATTTCCTGATCAGACAATAAGGGGCTCCATTGTCCTTTTGCTGGATTTATTCTCATCTATTTAGTTTTTCATCAACTTCGTCTGCCTTTTTTCCTTGTCCGCTACACGAAAGGGGCAAATGAATCATAATTCATCTATTGTTGCTGATAGAGTAGCCTTTATGTTTTCACAAATTAATAATTAGAGAAAATAACATCTCTACCACATCAGAGGTTCCACGTGGTACGTTGACATCTAAGCACTAGCCAACAGTTTTTCTTTAGGTAGTTCTTGAGTAGTGAAATTACATGAACAGGTGATTAAAGGCATCTTGTCTTGGGCATCTGCATGTCTGTGATTGACTGAAGCATGGGCATTTGATTGGTCTACCATGCTTCAATAAAGAACATAACAGCCTCGACTTTGCAACAATTTATTGAATAAATAGCTCCCACTTCATTTTCATACTACTTTGTTTTAACTTGAAGCTTCCATGATTCTTACAAAATGAAACCTACTGTATCGGATACAAAATTTATTAAAAATCATAGTTTCCATAAGCAAAACAACTCCATGACAATAATAAAATTTTAAAAAAATGTTTTTCCCAGTTCTTTTTTCCAAAACTCATTACCGGAGTGAAGTTTCTCACGTATTGTAAGTGTTTCTGTCAATCACGTACGGTTAGTTAATAGAAACGACAAAGGGACGGCTTGAGACAATCTTGACCAGCATACCCAATGCTATAAGCCAAGCTTCCATCGTGGGTTTTACTTTAATTCCAACAAATACTTGAAATGTCACTGCCCTCAGTAAACTGTATACTCTGTTCCAAAACAATCGCACTATGGCGTGCCAAAATCCAAGTCAATCAATGCCATATCTAAAGAAAATTGGATGAACAAACAATCTTTTAAAGAACTTACAGGTCTTTTTACGATGACCCGCAGAGAACTGGATCTCCGGGCAGTTCCAGTGGAAGAACACGGAGACGGAGGCGGTGATGAATACGGACGGAAAGCTCGGCAGCACGGATTCCATGACGACTTGGAAAACCGGTGGCCAGCAACCCCTTGAGGACGATGCTCGTCTTCTTTGCTGGTACCAGCCTCGTCCATGACCCACCCCTCAAATCAAGCTCCGATCAATAAAGCGACCACCACCATGAAGAGAATCGGAACAGACGGCGGGAAAATAATCAAAGATTTACCTACGCTCGGATCAGTGGCGGATGCAATGCAGTTCCAGAAGATTCTAATCCCATTCTCGTTGGAAAATCCCCAACAGCATCCGATTTAGAAAATCCTGTCAACTGATATCGAATCCCCCGATCGCGACGGATAAGAAACAAGAAAATTCGCGATGGGAATCGACAGCAGACGGGAAATGGAAGGGAGAGGGAAACGACAGAGAGATAAGGAAAAGAGTAATTAGGGTTTTTGATAAAGGATTTGGGGATGTTCGAGCGATGAATATGGACGGAATTAGGTCCGCGAAGGACTGTTTTTCCTCCGCCTCCGTCGCTCTAATTCTTATGAATTTAGGCAGCGGCGTTGCCTGTAAAGCTCGTGTATTTATCTCAGCTATCTAACCATGGTCAGAATCTTGAGTTAGCTTGACCGAACCTTAGTTACTTCCTTAATTAATTCGTGATTATTTAACTTAGGTAAGGTGAGTAAGGGAAGGAGAAGATTTGCTTGGCCGTACGTGTCAGCTTATCTCATCCGTCTTATTTTCTTTTTCTTTTTTCTTTTCCCCGTCTTGGAAGCGGATTGCGTGCCGACCCAAACACCACTGACATCCCTGGTGGTTGGACTCTTTCGGGCCCACCTTGATGTATATATTTTATTTACGTTGTTCATTTGTTTTGCCCATTCATTTTACTACATGAGCTCAAAATTGTAGTATATCCTGAGCTCAAATGAACTATACTTATATGAAATAGTGGGACAGTAACATTCTCATTGAAACTTTTTTTGGAAGCCCACCATGAATGATGTTCCTTTGCCATCCAACCTATTTAAAAGGTTCAACCGACTTGAATGAATGGAAAATACAAAAAAGGTGAGCCAATGAACTCAAAATACAAATATCAATCTCATCTAAAATTTATGTGACTCTCAAGATGTTTTCAGTCATATGAGTTTAATCCCCATTGTCTTATGTTGTGTGGCCCACTTGAGCTTTGAATATGCTTTAATTTTAGGGCTCATGCCCTTAAATGAGCTAGAACAATGGATGGACAACATGAATAAAATACATATATCAAGGGGTCCCACAGAATCTGTCACTAAAGGTATTCTAGGCTTTAAAAAAATGTTGAAATTAACATTATTTTTATCAAACAGGGTGGTAAAAATCATCACTATGCTTTTACTTGCATTTACTTTCATTTACTACCAATCAAACAGGCCCTTAGTTCTCTTTTAAGTTGAGACCAGAAGAATTCCTACTGCCGAAGAACGGCTTAGGCTAGCTTTGCACAAATCAGTGGGCCCTAGTTACCCAACTGCCTATGAAACATAACAAAGAAATTTGCACATGAAGATTACGTTAATATGAGCAGTCTAATTGTCTCCTTCAAATTTGAACCGCTTACTATTTTACCCTTTAACCATCCATTCAGTGGGCCATAAAATGGATGGTCATGGTTTATTAAAAAGTGGGATTTTAAGAAGAGGTGTGTGCCCGCTCATCCACCTTGTCTATCAAATGCATCACATTACAAAAACCCCAGCTGGATCAAAGGCACGTGTAGGCCATAGCTCATGGAACAACTTGAGATGAGACCCACCCTTGATTTTCATGGAGGTCCAATTCTTGATTTTTAGCCTTAACCTTCCAAACTAGATGAAGGGTCTAACCAGCATGGGTTCCATATAAACAACATAGATGACCTCCCACGCAAATCGACAGTGGTGATTCTATGGCCACCTTTTCCCTATTTGTATCAGCTCGGGTTTTGGAGCGAGCTGTTTTTTGGGCCTGGAGTTTTTTTAGGCAGCACATCTGACGTACAGATTGGACTGCGTTTACACAGAAATGTATGCCCTATGTCCTTCGCTCGTGAATATGTTCTATCTAAAATGGAATCCACAATTTGAATGGCTTGGATAAGGAATGGCAATGAGCCCAGCCATGAGCCTGGCTTGATTCTGGTTAGGCTTGGACCTATTAACTTGGTCTTTTAAGCTGTGCTTGAGGGTAGCATGTGTGGCCCAGTCAATTTTTAGACTTGACTTTGGCATAAGTTGTTTTAACCCCACCTCATCCAGCTCAGTTTCATATGTAACATTCTCCATGTTGTTAACATACCATTTCCGTTATCAGCTATGCAACACATGCATCTCATATGTGATGCATTGGTGTATGAACTGTTGTGTTGGGTTTATCCCACATCAGCTAGATGTTGGGGAAATTGCTGGGGTGTATACTTGGAAGATACCCCTCAATAATAACTAGTCATTTTGAGGTGGAACCGGCCCAACACTGTTGATCCCATTTTGCAAAAATGTTTGCTTTGTTGTAAGTGTGCAGCCCACCTTGATCAACAAACGGATTAGAATAAGGATTTCATCAAATTTTGGGGCTGGGCCAACCCAATCAATTTTGGGCCCTATCTCAAAGGCTGTAGACATGCCACGTGTGACAAGGATGAGTCACCACCATTTTCCGAATGGTTCAAATCCACCATGGAAATCTCGTCCATGGATGGCCATGGCACAGCATAGGGCGGACCATTTGATTTTGCTGCTAATTTGAACTACTGACCATTTATTCTCCAAATATGAATATTTATGTGTGTCCTTACTCATGCCAGTGGTAGACTAACAGGTCATGGGTTTGAGTACGGGTGTGGGTGTAGTTGTAAAAAAAAAAAAAAAAAATGAATATTTACACTTAGGCACCCTGCATGGTTAGGATCGTTTTGTCAGATAGATTTTTGGGCTGTGAATCATACGCAATAGGGGCCATACAGTCTTAAATTTGCATCTCAGCCGCTTGAGGAGTCACCACCACCAAAAATGACTGTGGACTATTACCAAAATCTTGTACTTGTGGTCTCCTCCTCTTTGTGTTTTTAACACAACAGAAGCTACTTGGATTACCGAATCGCTCCAGTAGCATAGGAAAGGGAAAAGGACTTGCAACAGTTTTTGGTTCACATCCAATTAAGCACCTATAATTAACGGGTCAGATTGATCGAATGGTATGAAATTGGACCCACTTGTGTGCAGCTGAGTCCAGAATGCCATCTGGGTTATCAAATAAGCAGGCTTGCGGCCTCTCAAATTTGATCCGACCTGACCCACCTCAGACCCAACTTCTAAATTGGTTCTATTTAGACCGTAGAAAGTCATATCAGAACCAGACCCGGCCCAATGAAAAATTAAAATCTTGTAATAAATATAAATATTATAATAGGGTGACATGTCAAAATCCTACAGAAAAACGAATGATTGGGTGACCAACCGAGGTCCAAATCAAATAAGGATTAGAAACTAGACCGGCCTAATCTATCCCCTTCCCAAACTCAACATCATCATCATCATTTACACCTTATCTCATCTAAATGGGGCCGGCTACATGAATCTCTTTCCACCATTCCACTCCATCGAGGGCCATAGCTTCAGTTAGCAGCCCAAACTCAACTTGTGGGTGAAATAGGTTTCAGTACAGATCCTCCTTAATATGTACTCAGTGTCCCAAACTAGTAACTGGCTTATTTAGACCTAGACCCAACACATGTGCCAATGGATCCAGTGTAGGACTTAAATTATCTAGACCCAATTATCAAATTAGTCCAGTCCCAAACCCCATTCGACATAACTTGACCCCAACCCATTTATAACCCTAACTAAGATGGACTGATTGGTCAATTTCATACGGCTGGATAAGCAGCCCAAACTTGTAATATTCTTCACACGTTCATGTGGGGACTGCAGTGGGGTGTGCAACGAGCAATGTGCAAATAGCATTCGTCGAACATAGAAACATATTATCATATTGTAGTTTTATTTTATTTTGACCAATTTCTCTGAACTTATATTGTGGGGAACTGTATAAAGTGAACATAGCAACATATTATCATATTGTAGTTTTTATTTTATTTTAACAAATTTCTCTAAACTTATATTGTGGGGAACTATATAAAGTACGCGGAGAAATGTCCAGATACACATGGATGTAAAATAAAGCATTCTCTCCAGGCAACATGTCACTTCGAAGGGTCTCTGCTCATGGCTCGATCGGCAGTAGACCTTGTGGGTTACAACACTGGGGTCATGGGTTCGAGTACCTATGTGGTGTCTGCGGGTGTGTGTGTTAAAAAAAAATTGTCACTTTTGCAGAATATCTGAGCCATGAAAAAGGTTAGCCACACAATGAAGATCAGCCGTGGAAAAAAGAAAAAGAAAAAAAAAGCAGTGATGATCCTCTCATCAGGTAAGCCATGTTGACAAGTTCATTTGACGCTCAATGATCCGAAATAGTACGTAACAGCTACCCATGTGCTTAGCGGGCTGATCTAATTTTCTCCCCAGGGACAAAAGGAGACACTGCATGAGGGGCGGTTGGTAGGAATGAAAGCATGGGATGTGAAAAACCCCATTGTAATTGATCACTTCTCAAAAAAAATTTCTACAAAGGTCCCTTTTACTCATTTTTCCAGTGGCTAGAATGCAAAAGAGGAGGGAGGGTCAGATTGCTGAGCTAAGGGCTCAATTGCCAGATTTGACAAACCATGCAGGCTGTACGAATGTGTGAGACACATACCATAAAATCCACCATTCCAAGACCAGTGAGACACCGAATCGAGCCGCTCTCAATCAATTTTGTCATTTTCAAGAAAGCCACATCTCACCATAGAAAAAAAATCAGAGAACTTTATCATGTCTTGTCACGTTTGGTTGACGAGTCAAAGACTCAATCAAGTTTTTACTTGACTCAGCTCAGTGTCTAACATACAGTAAGAATTAAAGGCATGTGAGAGTAGTGATAAGTATTTTAAATAATTATGTTTTGAAAAAATATAAAATGTTATAATTAAAAAGGATGCAGAATGCATGGTTTGTTGATCATGACCATGAGTCGTGTAGAGTTTGACTGAGTTGAGTCCTTTCCATTCAAGGCTGAGTCATATCCACAAGCGAGTTTCCTGGTGACTCAACTTGAAATGTGGTGAATTTCAATATCATCAATGGAAAGGATTGCTCTGGCGATTGCATGATGGCACAAGGGTCAGTACACACACCCCTACCTGTCAGGCCGTTAGTCACAATGCAATGTTAGTCACCCCCCTGGGACTCGAAACCCATACCTCAAGTGTTGAAACAAGGTTATCTTCACTCAGTCTCCCACTTGAGCTATTGATCTGGGTGTTGGTTGAATTGTTTCTGCATTTTCTTAGCTAACAACTTACAAAAAATGTGCCATCTGTTATGGTTAAGGGCCCATTTGGCCACACCCCAAAATGGAGGCCTAAATAGAGTTTTGAGCCAAGCCCTAGTCCGCATCATGGGTTTGGATTACTCACCGACATAGGCACTAAAAAACCCACTCGCTGAGCACCGATCTGATTAGCTTTCAAAGGGGCTCTGTCATTTTTTAGCAAGTTGCCCAATTTTGAAGTTTCCTTTTAAATGAATGCGATTGTTGTTAGATTTTAACTCTTACCCCTTTGATTTGCAGGCCAGATCTTAGAAAGGTTAAAGACGGTCTTACCAAAGAGAGTTTTGAAGCAAGGTCCCATGCAAGGTGGGACAAAAATTCTAATTATTTTGGATTACTAAATTATGGGATGAGGGTAGTTTGGCATTGAAAATCCGTTTATACACTGAAGATGCACGCCACGAAGCATATAATTGTAGGCTATTCAGAATTTCAGATCACTGGAGACAGAAACATGTGTGCCAGACGTGTCAACACATGTCCCACCAAACCCACGTCACCCACTGGCTCCACTGGTCTCCTCCCCTATCTTTTTTTTTTTTTTTTTAATTTGTCCGCTAGTTTCTTATAACATGGGCGCGCGCGGATTGTGTACTGATACTGCCTGGAGCTACTCGCCATTGGACAGTGCTCTGTGGGCTTCAGTAAAATGTATGCGTTTTATCCACGGTCCATCCATTTTGCTAGCTTATTTTATGTTTACCCTTCATTCACACCTATGTGACCTAATCAACCGATTGGGTGTCAAATAAACATTACGGTGGCCTAGGAAGATTTGAATGGTGGGTGTTCAATCACTATCATTTTCCTGATGGTGTGGTCTTACTGAGATTTGGATCCGCCTCATTTTTTTGGCTCATGCCCTAAAATAATGATCCAAAATAGATGGAAGGCCTTAGATAAGGCACACATGCATCGTTTTGGGCCCCATGGAGCTCCGTCCAGTGGCAAGGAGCTACTGGCAGTGTCCATATGCAATCCACGTCCCTATGACACAAAGCTATGTGGACCCATTGTTATGTCCCTTTGAAATTCACTCCATCCATCAGTTTTAGCAGCTCATGAGTGAGACCGCAAAACTAGGGCAGATCTAGGACTCTAGTGGGCCACTCCAAAAAGAGGGAGCGGCATTGGTCCCACTGAAGTTTTGAATCGGGCTGATATTTGTGTTTTTCTTTTATCTTGTCAAGCGGGTTGACAAGATAAGCATATCGGGGAGCGTGAGGAAGTTTCAATGAAAGTATTTACATTCTCAATTTTTCTTTGGTGTGGCTTATTTGAGCCTTGGATCTGCCTCATTTTTTATATCTCATCTTAACCTGAGCTGGCGAAATTAATGGATGGAATGAATTTCATACGGACATTGCAGTGGGCCAAATGGAGCATTGGGCACAGGATCTCCCTTTAACACGAAAGCTTGCGTTTGCCTTTTCCTTCAACGTAAACCCGGTCATAAGACATGCTTTTGCATTCGTAATCAACAAAGCCTTGCTTTTGGGGAAAACCTAGACAGCATATAACTAGTAGGTGCTTGTCGGTTATCTCAAGCTTTGGAAGTTACGCAGGTTAGACCACACGCGTGTGGAGACCTGCACATCGACATGCAATCACACGCCCCACTGTAGCACTCGTGTGTCAGATCCTAGCTTATATTCAGTGGGCCACACTCTTTTAACATTTTGAACAAAAACTTGCCATTCCACTTCTTAGAAGCCAAAACAATTCTTTTTTTCTTTTTTTTATCCATGGATATGTTCGATGCAGGTAGAGCTGTCACTGGCCTTGGCTTGGACCAGCTAAAATCAAATTTCTGAATAGGCCCGACCTGAACACTTTAAAATCCGGACCAAAGCCAACCATTGGCTCTGACCGTTGTTCACGGTCCTAGCTACAGCATAGCTCACCTGTGGAGTGAAATGGCCTGTTTTTAGAACAGGAAATTTAAACCGTGTGGCCCACCTGGTGTGCAGATTGGGAGAGGGGATTAGGTGAGACTCCGGCCTCACCCAAGATGGTGTGACCCTTACTGCAGTTCACCATGGGCCCCCCTTGATTTATGTATTATGCATCAACGCAGTCCATATGTTTTTCCAAATCCTTTTAGGGCATTATAAAAAAAATGAAGCACATCCAATTATCAAGTGGACCATACCATAAGAAACAGTGGTGATTGACCATTAATGGGCCACAAAAGTTTTGGATCAAGTTGATATTTGTTTTTCCCTTCATCCAGGCTCATGTGACCTTGTCAACACATTGGATGGTAAATAAACACTCCGGAAACATTAAGGTGCATCCTAGGAAGTTTTTAATGGCAGGGCGGTCAATCACATGTTTCTTATGTTACGGTCCTACCTGATAATTGGATCTGCTTCATTTTTTAGATAATGCCCTCGAATGATCTGTAAAAACGGATGGACGGCATTGATATATAATACATGCATCAAGGTTGGCCCACCGTAACGGGCCGCACGGTCTTGGGTGAGGCTGGGGTCTCACCTAATCCTGAGACCGCAGAATGGAAGGGCTCCTCAGGCTAGCAAGCTCTTGGCCCACCTATTGGCCATCCAAGCCCACCGTATCAGGAAAATGTGTTTGGTGGGGACCATTTTACACACATGGCCCATCAAAAGTCCTGACATTTTGGAATGATAAATGGCAAATGGATGGTCAAAGAGACAACACAGGCAACAGTCCATGTGCAAAAGCAGAGAGTAGTCCAACAATCAACTATATGGAATGTTTGATGAAGGAGATCTTCAGTGGTGGCTCAATCACTGTGGCCCACCAGATGAACAATATGGATCATTGAAATAAGGGTACCACGTGTATAGGATGATGGGCCTAAGTGGGGATTCCGGAAATTTTGATGAGACTGTACTGGTAGGGTTTTCCTCATCATTCATAGAGGAAAGAGAGTGCAACCCTGGTGAGGTTGGGTGATCGAAATTTCATCAGATGAAGCAGTTTTGCTGCTAGACTATTTTGACAACAGTCGGGCGCCTGACAATCAAGGTGATCGGGCGCCCAATATTCAGGATTTTTCTTCTAAACTTGTTGGAACGTTTTTGGCTTGGGCGGGTGCCTGACCCAACGCGAACTGCTTATACGCAGTTTCTTTATTGGGTTCTAATTGCTTCGGTTCTCTACTTAAGAGGTTCCAAAATGAGTATAGGTTATCCCATTAAGGTGTTTTCACGTCCAAGGTGAGAGAGAGAGAGAGAGAGAGAGAGAGAGAGAGATGAAGCTTGTAGAAGAGAGAAGTTGCTTGAAGAGGAGTTCTTCTGCGCAACAGTCGTCTCAACACTTTTATATCCTTGTGATCGGTGAGATCCTTCTATTTTCATAGTTCTCTTATTGTTTATCCACTCCTACGTGAGTGATGAAGGTTTGATCCAAGCGGTGTGTGCTTGTGATCGATTGTAAACGATTCTCTGAGACAGTGAATTTGTTTATCTGGACGAGGTCCTGTGGTTTTTACCTCTTCGAGGGTTTTCCACATAAAAACTCTTTGTGTCATGTGGTTGATTTTTTATCTTTGATTATTGCATTATTTCATTCCATCATTCTAGTGTATTGGGGGGCGAGGTCCTAAAGCTTGTGTGAAACGCACCCAACATGTACAACATGGGTTGGTTGCGTGGGAACTATCTTTTGGTTTAGAATCCATGGTGGTTTGGAATTGATTAAGAATTCAAATGCTGCCCATTGACCTCATCATTCCGACATTTGGAGGATGGGCATCGAAAATCGTAATGTTTTAACTGCTTGTAGATCATTACCTCAAAAAATGGACACTTTTTTATTTCCAAAGAGTCCATTCAATTTCACTTTAATATCCACCAATGATTCACCAAACCTTACCTTGAGATCATGGGACCAAATTGATTTTTTAGAAAGACGGGCAATTAAAGGTATAGGACCCACTTGATGCATTTGTATGATTCACCAAACCTTACCTTGAGATCATGGGACCAAATTGATTTTTTAGAAAGACAGGCAATTAAAGGTATAGGACCCACTTGATGCATTTGTAGTATGGTTAATGTAGACCATCTATTTCCCCTAACAAGGTTGTACTTAGTACAAGGTTTTTTTTAGCAAAATCAGTAGGGGTTCAAGCCCCATAGATGTAGCCCCATTGTATCTATTGAATTGGAATTTAGAGAAACCCCATCCAGATAATAAAAAAAAAAAGGGAAGGATGTAGAGGAGCTCAGATCAGCCATTAATGGCTATCACCCAAAATCAAACCCACATTCCACTCACCTGTGATCAACGCAGTCTTCTTCCAATCAGCGACAAACCCTCCTCCGTTAGCGGCGGACGAGCAGCAATTGGATTTAGTAACGGCCAGGGTGGAAAAAGCCATTGATTACGATGGTGGTTTCAGTTTATGAGAATAGTAGAATTTCGGTATTTTCTCATTGGAGACATCTTAAAAAAGCTCATAGGACCTCTTGAAGGTAGGTACTTTTGATCACACTTGAGTGTAACCTTCATACCACATGACCATGTTCACAATCTACGTCATTAAGATTGATGATGGAGTTGGATTTGATAGTGTTAGCCACCACGGTGACCACTATCGGTGAAGATTTGCACGAATTCAGACTTGTAATGTTGGGATTAAGTTAAAAGATTGCATATAGTTGCGTTTACGTCCAATATAGACTGTGACGAAAACACAAACAATCACCACTTTAGTAAGGACATGAACACATGCAGACGGTGACGAAAACACAGACGATCACCGTTATATTTAAGTTCAGGAGAACCATCTGCATGTTATGACTTCCAACCACGGGTGGAGTCATGATGATGTGGCCGATTCTCGCCAGTATTGATTATTTAGGCCCACATTCATCATAAATAATTCAATTGAAGGCCCTCAATCAATTGAATGTTTATTCGTCTGAAACTTCATAGTATGAGTCTAATGTGAGTTTATTTTTTCAGTTAACATTTCAAACAGCTACAATACAGTACCCCTTTTGACTGGCTCCAACTACACCACATGGAAAGAGTCCATTAAGATTGTCCTTGGGTTTATGAAGTTGGACATTGCCCTGAGAGAGCCAAAACCTCATAAGCCTTCATCTGAAAGCAAAGAAGAGGAAAAAGTTCACTATAAGGCCTTGACAGAGTCCAATATAATGTGCCTCAAAATCATGAAGTACGCAATTTCAGAGGCCATGAAGGGTGCCATGTCCTAATACAGATAAGGCCAAAAACTTCCTAACCGAGATAGGCAAGCGCTTCACGAAATCAGAAAAGGCTGAACTATGTTCATTACTCAGCAAACTGATCTGTGCAACCTATAACGGTAAAAGAAATATAAGAGAATTTATTATAGAACAAATCCAAGCAGTATCTAAGATATGCAATTTAGGACTAAAATTTGATGATGATCAGCTTGTCTATCTGATCATGATTTCCCTGCCTCCTCAATACAGTACGTTCCAGGTGAATTTCAATACTATTAAGGACAAATGGACGTTGGACGAATTGATTTCTGAGTTTGTCCAAGAGGAGGAAATGTTTGTTAAGTAAGGCATCGTACATGATGTAAATTTCGTAACCCTAGGACAAGGGAGAAAATGGAAGAATAAGAAAAGGAAACAAAATTTAGGAAAATGTTATTTGAATCCTACAGATGGCAATCAGCCACAATCTGAAGGCAAAGCAAAAAAGAAAAGACGGGGTCCTGATGATGGATGTTTCTTCTGCAATAAGTCAGGACATCAGAAAAATGACTGCGAAGGCTTTAAAGCATGGTTGGTAAAGAAAGGTAATCATCATGATTTTGTTTGTTTTGAAAGCAATCTAACTGAAGTATCTACAGATTCCCGATGGATAGACTATAGCACTTCTATTGATATATGCACTTCCATGCAGGATATACTATATAGCCGAATGCCAACTGACATAGAGCAATCAATGTACATTGGCAATAGGCGTAAAAGTGAACATTGCGGCAGTAGGAGTCTACATACTTAGACTAACAAATGGTCATTATTAGACCTAGTAGATATTTTTATGTGTCTTTTATAAGGCGAAATTTAATTTTTATTTATTTCTTTTTTCGGTTAAATGTAGATGCACTTTTAAATTTGAGAATGAAAGTTTTAGTATTTACTTTGGTTTAAATTTAGTTGGCCATAATTTTTTGTGAATGAGCTATGTCAGTTGAACCTACATACTACAAACGTTCTAAACATAAACCTACAGCATAATAGAGTAGAAATAAAAAGAAGAAAGAGGAATGAAGTTTTCTTCATCTTATGACATAGACAATTAGGCCATATCTCTTATGAGATAATGGAAAGGCTTGTGTGGGATGTAATACTTCACTCATTAGACTTCTTTGATTTTAAAGATTGTACAGATTGTATTAAGGGAAAATAGACTAGAATCAGGAAAAATGAACCAACCAGAAATGTAGGACTACTAGAAGTGATATATACAAATATTTGTGGTCCATTTCTTATAGTCTCATGGAGTGGACATAAATAATTTATCACTTTTATAAACGACTACTTTCGCTACAGATTCATGAACCTAATAAATGAGAAATCAGATTCTTCCTTTTGTGATATTTTCTTTGTCATAGGTATCGAGATTCATTGGAATAGATCTCGAGGACTACTTGATTTGTCACAGAGATCCTAAATTGGTAGGATACTCGAGCGATTAGGCATGCAAAATTATTTTCATGCTTGATGACCTATAGTTAAAGGTGACAAGTTCAGAGGTTTTTTCAGTGCCTCAAGAATGATATAGAAAATGATCGCATAAAGTAAATTCCGTACGCATCAGCAGTAGGAGTATAATGTATGCTCAGTTCTGTACGCACTCGAATATTACGTTTATGGTTGGAATATTGGGCAGGTAACTGCAGAAAGCGTTGCGTTACTTGCAATGGACGAAAGACTTTAAACTCATCTACAGAAAAGCCGACCATCTGGATTTGGTCGGTTATTCAGACGCAGATTATGCTGGCTGCGTCGACACAAGAAAGTCCACGTCCGGTTACATTTCTTTCTTATGAATGGAGGAATTGTGTCTTGAAAAAGTGTAAAACAATCCACCACGGCTTCATCCACTATAAAGGCAGAATTTGTCGCATGTCACGAAGCTACAAATCGGCAGTGTGGCTACAGGGTTTTCTCATTGGTTTATGGGTCTTGGAGCATATCTCAAAACCTATGAGAATATTTTTTGTGACAGTTCAGTTGCGATATATTTCTCATATAACAGCGAGCACTCATCAAGGTCGAGGCATATCGATGTAAAGTATCATATTGTAAATGATAGAGTGCGGGATCATCAAGTATCTATTAGGCTTTATCGGTACTAAAGAGATCATAACTGATCCTCTCACTAAAGGGCTTCCTATGGCGCCATTTCAGGAGTATATAGTGTCTATGAGAGTCATGGCCTCGTAGATACATTCAGTTAGTGGGAGTTTTCAGATTCAGTATAGATCTATTTTGTTCAGACACTCGTGAAAATCTCATTTACTTTGATGATTCCATCTTCTGGTTTATACTATTTCTCTCATTTGGTGTGCACAATATGTTTTGAGAATAGTAGAATTTCGGTATTGTCTCATTAGGAGACATCTTAAGAAAGCTCCTAGGACCTCTTGAACGTAGGCACTTTCGATCACACTTGAGTGTAACCTTCATACCACATGACCATGTTCACATTCTACGTCATTAAGATTGATGATACTAGTGAGTAGTGACCATGATTTGTCTCACTTCGCCTCAATTAATGTTGTGTAGACTACCACGATCCAGTATTAGTAGTCTTGATGGACTAAGATTGGAAAAGACGTTATCCACATAATCTGACATATCGGTTGCCCACTTAAGTAGAATTAAAATCCGTGACATTGAATAGTATGACCCAAGTGGGAGAATGTAAGTTTTTTATATAGTGGGCCGACTGATCAATGGTCCAGATTTGAACACAGATGTAGATTCATGTGTGGACTGATTAGTAAACCCCACTACAATCGTGATCCATAGAATTAAGAGGAGTCGCGCGTCTACACTGCCTGTGACAGTATTGTAGTTGAACATGGATTCTTGTTACCCAAATTCGTGTGGAGCAAGGGTGACAGTGTTTTGGTGGGTTTCAAACACTGCCACACCCACTATAAACCCTATTTAAAGAGTGCTGGGTCCCCAATCCGGGATTACACTGAAAACGAGTTCCCATTTTAGGTTTTCTCTACAGCAATTCCAGGAGAGGAAGATCCAAACTAAAGAGTCGAGATGGCTCACCAAACAGGTATGTCTTTATTCCAATTATCTGATCTCCATATCTGATGCACAACAAGGTCCTATATATTCTGCAATTTACAAAAGCTTACAATCTACTCTATCAACCAGGTTAGCTAGCTCATGTTAGGACATGAGTTAAAAAATTAATGTGGATCCAAAATTCAAACGGGAACACCACGTGCAGTAGTGGTAGTTGAATCCTTACCACTAATATGTTGGTGGAGCCACATAAGTTTTGGATCAAGCTAATTTCCTTGTTTTCAAAGTAATCCTGTGGGAATAACCTTAGGAATATAAACATTATGGTGAGCTGAGAAAGTTTCAATGGTGGGTGTTTCCGTCCCCATTATTTCATATCATGTGATTTACTTGAGTTTTGGAGCCATCACATTTTTTCAGGTTTATGTTCTAACATGAGCCGGTGAAATTGATGGATGGAGTGGGTCTCTTGGCGTGGTGGACCCCATAAATCTTCCTATGCCCTTGTATGAGGCGCACACGAAAGTACCATCCCCCTTCATGCCACTAGATTAGCTTAGATTATCTGAGTAACGGAGTAATATTATTATTAGTTAAGTTGGGTAGGACATGATCAAGGTAAGGCATTTTACCTGGAGGTGGATTGCTTGGAGTAACATATGTTTTATATCCACACCGTCCATCCATTTGGCGGGACATTACAGGGACAAGTATCAGGTTAGGTTCTGGTTCGATAGAATAGAAACTGACAAATGTAAGCAATTTTGCATTTACAAGGCTCAACCCCCTTAACATGAGTAGACACAACTGATGGACGGAGTGGAATGGATGTCACACAAACGCATCTATCGAGCGAACGTCCCTGATCCTGCACATACGTGGCTTCTGTGTCCACATATTTTAAGTCTGGGTTCTCATCCTCCGTACACTTGGCAACTTTTCAAATTTTGGGCCCGTTGTCTATCGAGTGTAGACCAAAATCCAGACATTGAACTATCCAAACTTGGGGCCAGATATCATATGTGCCACGTGTACGGAGCATAGATTATTCTTTACCTAATGCTTCTCCAGCCATCCCTTTTTCCTGGACGCGGATCGCCGTAATGAGAAAACTCTTGTAGGGTCTACCGTGATTGCCTGGAGCAATTAATCTGCTTCCATTTTACCTTAGTAATAAATTTTTTAGCCAACTTTAATATAATTGTGTACACTAGTGCATTTTACCTTGGTAATAAGCTTTTAAGCAACTAACAAAGTATGCAACCACTGAACATCACTTGGTCAGATTGAGTTTGGGACCTCTAGCCTTTAGGTCGTAATCCTCGGCAATTTAGTGAACCCTGAAGCATCATAAAATACCTTATAAAATAAATAAATAAAATTAAATAAAAAATAAAAAATGCCTACAACTCTATGTCTCACAAGAGTTTCAACTTGAGGTCGTGAGTTTTAGCATCATTGTGGTGTGAGTGCACTGGCGTGTGTGGGATGTATGAGTGCCTGTGAAAAATAAAAAAGAGATACCTCATAAAAATGGTTAGATTTCATGCAATTGAATTGATGATCAAGATTCTATACCTAGGATTACGAAACATATGCATATGCATTATTATCAACTGAAAAATCATGAACTAAAAGTGGGATTAGCATATGCTTTAAGCCATGCCCAACTAATGATGTATGACAATATTTTAGGTGGGAAGAATTTGATGATGAATGACTCTCATTGCTGCTCTCCACATTTATACATGGTAGGCACCGTTGGCTCACTTCATCATTTCTTGCTCAAGTGTGTGGCAATAAATACGCAACCCCTTGCATTTCAAAGCTTTGATGGAGATGGTCCTCAAGTGTATTTAATAGATGGGTAGCTTGGACTGCTTTTTAAGCTTTGACAGACAGGGTGAAGTAAAGTTTCTTTCACTCAAGTAATACATAAACTCTTGTTCTTTACATTTGTTAGCTTGTTCTAATATAAAGTTGACTATATTGCTGTATGCACTTGCACGCAACGAGAATCAAATGATTCATCCAATGTCCTGCAGTCCCAACATAAAAATCATGGGGCTCATTGAGATGTCCCTGTTATATCAAGTAGATTCAAAACTCAAGTGCACGCACTAGAAAAGCAGCGAGTGGGGATGAAATGCCCACCATTGAAACCTTCTTGAGGGCTGCAAAAGGTTTGTGTCGGGTCCTTATCCTTGCCTCAATGGTGGATTCCCAGGAGTTTCAACACGATGTCGGGGTTCCAGTACACATAGGCGGTGAAATCTTGCTATGGCGCGAGTGAGTGGTGGCATATGAACAAACATCATGGTGCCCAGGAAGGTTTCAATGCTTCCCGTGGCCTAGCCCTTTTAGATCTGCCTCGTTGTGGAGCTAATATCCATATCCTAAAGTGAGCTGGAAAAAGTGTTGGACGGAGTGGATGGCATGCGGACAATCGTGGTGGGCCCCACATAGTTTAAGGTAAGAGGGACATCTCTTCCTGGTGTAATTTTTGCCACTTAAAAAAAGACTAGTGTTTATCTGTTGAAGTAGAAAAAAATCCATTCAATTTCGAAAAATCCAGCCTCGGCTTTCAACACGCACGGCCTCACTATCTCTCCTCTACTGCATTTCATCTGCAACCGAGCAAAATCTCGATAAGGAAGAAACCAAACCCTAATTTTCCATCCTCTCGACAGAAGTTATGGCACACACGGGACTGCTGGCACTTCCAACACCATCTCCGCACAGGAACCAACGTACAGATACCGTATCCTCCGCTAAGGTTCGTATTTCAACCGTATCCTCTTCTCTGGACCGTTCATCACCTCCTCCTTCAGAACAAGCCACTGTGCAGAAATTCACTTACGACAGAGCCTCTCCGTCAGTGAGATGGCCAGACCTGAAACTCCAAGAATTCAGCACTACTCGTTCCCATTTCCCCATCCCTTCTTCAACTCCCGCGGTTGGCATCAAAGAAACAGATGTGGACCCCATAGCTGAGAACGCAGGCGTTCCTGACGAAACCCTAGATTCTGTAGGTTCGGATGAAGCATTGGAGGTCTTGGGACGGCACAGCAGGACGAGAGCAAAGAAGATGACCAAACTGGCCCTCAAACGGGCCAAGGACTGGCGACAACGTGTCCAATTCCTAACAGAACGGATCCTGAATCTGCAACCACAGGAATTTGTTGCCGATGTTTTGGACGATCGGAAGGTTCAGATGACTCCGACAGACTTTTGCTTCGTCGTGAAGTGGGTTGGGAATTCAAATTGGCAGCGGGCGTTGGAGATCTATGAGTGGTTGAATCTGCGGCACTGGTATTCCCCGAGTGCTCGCATGCTCGCCACAATCTTGGCCGTGCTCGGCAAGGCCAACCAAGAATCCATAGCTGAAGAGATCTTCAACCGCACAGAGGCTACAGTTGGGAATGTTGTCCAAGTGTACAATGCAATGATGGGTGTTTATGCACAGAGCGGCAAGTTCCCCAAGGTCCAAGAATTTCTTGGTCTGATGCGATCTAGAGGGTGCGAGCCGGACCTAGTGAGCTTCAATACGTTGATAAATGCTCGAGCCAAGTCGGGGTCTATGCCGCCCAGGTCGGCCCTCGAACTCCTACATGAGGTGCGGAGGTCAGGGCTTCGGCCCGATATAATCACTTACAATACTCTAATAAGTGCTTGTTCACGTGGATCAACTTCAGAGGAGGCGATGAAGGTCTATGACGATATGGAGGCCCACAATTGTCAGCCAGATCTCTGGACTTACAACGCCATGATTTCCGTTTATGGTCGATGTGGGATGGCAGGAGAAGCTGAACGCCTGTTTAAGGAGCTGGGGGCAAAAGGGTTTTTTCCTGATGCGGTAACTTATAATTCTCTGCTTTATGCATTTGCTCGGGAAGGGAATGTAGAGAAGATGGAGAAGGTTTGCGAGGAAATGGTGGAAGCAGGATTTGGAAAAGATGAAATGACATACAACACCATCATTCATATGTATGGGAAGCAGGGTAGACATGATTTGGCATTCCAGTTGTACAATGATATGAAGTTGGCGGGCCGCAACCCTGATGCAGTGACGTACACGGTGCTGATTGATTCGCTTGGGAAAGCCGATCAAATAACTGAAGCTGCAAATGTGATGTCCGACATGCTGAAGGCTCAAGTGAGACCCACATTGAGGACTTTCAGTGCTTTGATTTGTGGGTATGCAAAGGTGGGGATGCGTGTTGAGGCTGAACAGACGTTTGATCAGATGGTGAGGTCTGGCATAAAACCAGATCATCTGGCCTACTCAATCATGTTAGATATTTTGTTGAGATCTAATGAAACGAAAAAAGCAATGGTGTTGTACCGAAAGATGGTTCATGATGGTTTTAGACCGGACCAAGGCCTCTATCAACTCATTCTTCAGTTGTTCGTGAAGGAAAACAATCACGAAGATGTTGGAGAAGTAGTCAATGATATGGAGGAATTCTGTGGTATGAATCGGCAAATAATTTTGTCTATCCTTGTCAAGGGAGAATGCTTTGATCATGCTGCTGAGATGTTGAGATCGGATGTCACTCGGGGTTATGATCCCGACCCTGAAAACTTGTCATCCATCTTGAATTCATATATTTCATCAGGGAGGCGCATGGAAGCGCGCACATTGCTAGATTTTCTCAAGGAACATTCATCTGGATCCTGTCATTTGATTACTGAAGCTTCAATTGCCATGCTATGTGAGGATCGCCAACTGGAAGCCGCTATGGAAGAGTACAATAAAATGAGAAAGTTTGGTTTTGATGGAAATTGTACTGTGTATGAATCTTTGATTAGGTGCTGTGAAGAAACAGAATCCCTAGCTTGCTCTTCTCAGTTACTTTCTGACATGAAGTTTTATGGTGTTGAACCTTCTGCGAATGTCTACCGAAGTGCAGTCATGGTATTCTGTAAATTGGGTTTTCCAGAAACGGCTCACCAGTGGGTTGATCAGGCTGAAAGGAATGGCATTTTATTTGATGATCATTCTCCGCACATCACCTTGATTGAGGCATATGGGAGAGTGAAGCTATGGCAGAGGGCAGAAAGTGTGGTCGGGAGACTGAGACAGCATTCCACAGTTGACAGAAAAGTATGGAATGCTCTCATTGATGCATATGCTACAAGCGGTCGCTATGAGCAAGCACGGGCTGTGTTTAATACAATGATGAAAGATGGTCCTTCCCCAACCGTGGATTCTGTTAATGGTCTTATGCAAGCTTTGATTGTTGATGGGAGGCTAGATGAACTTTATGTTGTTATCCAAGAGTTGCAAGATATGGGTTTCAAAATAAGCAAAAGTTCTATTCTCTTAATGCTTGATGCCTTTGCAAGAGCTGGAAACATATTTGAGGTGAAAAAGATATACCACGGCATGAAGGCGTCTGGTTATTTACCTACAATGCACCTCTACAGGAGCATGATTGGGTTGTTGTCGAAAGGAAAACGAGTCAGGGATGTTGAGTTACTGATTGCCGAGATGGAGGAAGCTGGATTCAAACCTGATCTGACAGTCTTCAACTCTTTGCTTAGACTGTACACTTCAATTGGGGATTTTAGGAAGACAACCGAGGTATACCGTCGTATTCAAGAAGCTGGATTTAAAGCAGATGAGGATACTTACAATACCCTTATCTTGATGTACAGCAGGGATCTTAGGCCTGAAGAAGGCTTGTTTCTGTTGAATGAAATGAAAAAACAGGGTCTGGAGCCTAAGTTGGACACCTACAAAAGCCTTCTTTCTGCATGTTGTAGGCAGCAGCTATGGGAACAGGCTGAAGATCTTTTTGAAGCTTTGAGGTCAAAAGGATGCAAATTGGACCGCTCTGTATATCATATAATGATGAAGATATATAGGAATTCTGGCAACCATTCGAGGGCTGAAAATGTGCTGGCTCTGATGAAAGAGGCTGGTGTTGAGCCTACTGTTGCCACAATGCACATGCTTATGGTTTCATACGGCACTGCTGGACAACCTCAGGAGGCAGAAAAAGTGCTCAACAATTTGAAAACTTCTGGTCTAAATCTCAGTACAGTACCATATAGTTCAGTTATTGATGCGTATCTCAAAAATGGCAACTACAACTTGGGAATTGAAAAGTTATCAGAGATGAAGAAAGATGGTGTTGAACCAGATTGCCTTATATGGACATGCTTTATTAGGGCCGTGAGTTTGTGCCAGAATATGAGCAAAGCTTGGCTCCTCTTGAATTCTATGCGTGATACAGGATTTGATCTTCCGATTAGGTAAACATGAATGACTATGATTCCTTGATTCATTTGTTCCTGAGTTGTAGGGTGCTTTGCGTGGGGTGATATTGTAGAGGTTACTTTTGGCAAACATGCCAATGTAACACATTGATGTAGGACAAAGTCAAGGATAAATCATATGGATGGCTAGGATCGAAGGAAATTGGGTTAGAAAGTTTGATCTAAGGGTCTAGTGTGCACTATAGCTTCTGACGGCCATAAGTTTACGACTAGTCATCTGTTTAGTGCGTATAATATGTCTTGGAAAGTTGTCGACAAGCTCTGCATGCTAGTCAATGCCGAAGGCTGACCCCTAAATGGTTTTCCAAAATGGGTCCTTTTAGGGGTTAATTTTGAGTTCAAGTTAAAATTTACTATTTTTATTTAGTTACGGGTTTACTATTTTAGCATTTTGAAGAGTCCTGTAATAGCTTATAGTATAGTCCTTGTTTGAGTCATGAGAAAGAGTTTTGAGTAAGTTTAGAAGTTGTTTACTATTTTAGGAAAGTTATGAATTTAGAGTTTATGACATATAAATCATATGAGAGGGCTCTATAAATAGACTTTTCATCAATAATAACAACTTTATTTCTTGTTTTTTAGAGATTTCTCTCTCACCTTGTGGATTAAGGGCTCTTCTTGAGAAAAAGACACTTATCTCTTCTCATCCATGCTTCCGCGACGTTATTTGGCATTAAACCACTATGCTAGTTGGTATACGAGTTGCTACATTATTTGGTATCAAAGCTATCCTATTTGGTATTAGAGCCACTACGCTAGTTGGTATTAGAGCGAGGTCTTTTCCTCAGATCGATGGCTTCCAACTGTGAATTGGGCTGCAACAATCCTTTTGTCAGTTCTCTAGGGAATATCTACGTGACTGAGGCAAAGTTCGAAGCCTTTCATTGGGAATTCCAACTTCAATGCAGGAGATGGAAGCAAGGATTGATCAAATGATCGAGATTATGGATCGCAAACATATTCGTGGCAACAAACGACCCACGACCATCGAAGGGGCTCATGGTTAGTCAATTTGTGCTCAAGTAACCACGTCAAACCATGGGCTACAAACCTATGGAGGCGAGGTTAACTCATGGAGCCTGATGCTTTTTAGCCAGTTACATATTGAAGAAGATAGAGATGAAAATCCTGAGGATGAAAAAGAAGAATGGATCTATGCAGATCAAGGACTGTCTCTTGAGGGCAAAAGATGAGTGGATTTATGCAGATGAAGGAGTGCCTCTTGATGAATTTACCATCAAATTAATTGACGGATCCACAAATTGATCAAAAGATTAATTCATAGTTGAACTAGAAAAAGTTCCAAGTTAAAAGATCAGTTGATAAATGGCCCAATAGAAACAATCGATGGATCGACAGATACGGATGACTTGATAGCTACGGAGATTGGTACTTTCATGATCATCTCATTAAGCTCTAAGCAAATTGTCACCCTTCTACATTCTTAGCAATGACCTAAGTGCATAGATCAAAGGTCAGGAGTGATGGTAACAACAACGTAGCTAGTAGATGTTAATCGAGAGTGACCAATCACAAATCCGTTGTTACAAAAGAAGGTGGAAGTCGATACCCTGGATGCGAAGAACTGTAAAGAAACAGAAGATGAAGTTTTGTTTTTTAAAGTCCCATCACAAGAATAAAATTGCAATTAGATGTGTTGGCCTTCATCATTTGTTGCTGCCAAAGCAAAGATGCGATACAAAGGTGGGTCATCGCAATGGGCTATTATTGTTCTAAACTAGGGGGCTAGTTTAATTTTTTAAGTGGAGCAATCTAATATAGGCCAAAGTAAAGGACGATTGCACAGATGGCTAGGATCAAAGGAAATTGTGGTTAGAAAGTTCAATTTAAGGTTTTAGTGCACACTATAGCTTTTTATGGCCATAACTTTGCTACCAGTTATCTTCTTAGTGCATATGATATGTTGTTGAAAAGCTTTCAACCAGTGTTTGCAGTATTGGTATCGCGTTACGTTTCGCACCCTTGGGATACAGATACATATTGCGTATCTCTAGGGATATATCGGTTGTATCATGTAATGTATCACACTTTTTGGGAAACATGGGGAAACATTGAGAAATTGATTGAATTTTTCAATGAAACTTCAGGGATTTTTAAAATGGACCTCAATACTCGAATTTAAATCATAATGTGTAAAAAAAAAAGTCCACATAATGGAGTTCCTTTGTAAAAGGATCCTAAGCTATGTGCTGTCTGGCTGAATTGATGCAACTATTGTTTAAATTAATTCTATAAGATATATAAATGTAAGAAGACATTAATGAAAATACAACCAATTCATTGACAAAGTAAAACAAGTAAGAGAGTTGAGAAATATACCTATGGATGATGCAAATGACTGGGTACCCTCCAAATGCAATTTTGACTATCCTTGTTCAATGCAATACAAGTTACCCTATATGGCTTAGATCTATATGGGGACTCGACAAAGCTTAGAAAGTGGCTAACTAGACTCAATAAAATATGGCCCCTTTCGTAGAGTTAGTACGCGGGTCGACAAAATACCTGCTCGGGGTTCGGGGCGGAGCGCCCAAAAGACGTACGGTTTTTTTTTTTTTAAATAATATTATGGAGGAGAAACTAGAAGAAAATTGAACAAAAAATCATTTTTTTTCCAAAAAAATGGGGGACTCTTTTACGATATTTTGCCGATATCTTATGCGATATCAATATATCATATGATATTATCAATATCGGCCGATAATATCGTCGATACACGGGAACATTGTGAATTTTTAACGTCTCCAGGGGGGTTTCGTATCGCTGACCAGCGATATCGATACTGTCGGCTGATAGTATCGATACTGCAATCACTGCTCTCAACAAGCTCTACATGTTGGGAAACGCCAAAAGCAATTGGCCCTGAATGGTTTTTCAAAAACAGTTCGTTTTAGGGGTTAATTTTTATTGTTTAGTTAAAATTACAAAATTTAGTAAGTTATGGATTTTACTATTTTAGGGTATTTTAGGGTTTGGCTAGTCTTATAACAAAGTTCTTGTTTGGTAATGGGAAAGAGTTTGAGTTAGTTTAGAAGTTATTTACTATTTTTAATAAATTTACTATTTTAGAAAAGCTTACTATTTTGAGAAAGTTACTAATTTAGGATTAAGGACTTATATAAGTCATATCAGAGGGCTTCGTAAGTAGACTTTTCATCAATAGTAATTAAAGACAACTTTATTTATCGTTTTTAGAGATTTTTCTCTCCTCGTGAATTCAAGGGCTATTCTCGAGAATAAGATAGTGATCTCTTCTCTTTTATCCCTGCACTTGCTATGTTACACATGGTTAATGTTGTCAATTCATGAGGCAGGTCCATAGTAAACATGCTTCTGACCCCAAAACTTGGTTTGTCTTCTAATTAGGTGGAACAAAAGTTCATCATCATTATCGAAGTCTTATGCCAACTAATTTGGGCCAGCTACATAAATCCCTTTTCGCCATTCCCCTCTATCAAGGGCTATAACTTCAGTCAGACCATAGGTCATCGGGTCTTTACTACCTCCACCCATGTCCTTTTGGGCCTTCCCCTTGCCCTTTTAGCACCTTCAAATTGTACGAACTCACTCCTAACCAGTGTAGTTCTTGGTCTCCATTGCACACGACCAAACCATCAAAGTCTACTTTCCCTCATCTTTTTACCTATTGGTACTACTCCTAGATTCCCTCAAATGCATTCATGTCTAGTTCTATTCCTCCTTTGTCTTGCCACTCATACATCTCAACACCTCATTTTAGCTACACGTCCAATGGACGTGTTACTTAACTGCCCAACATTCTGTTCCACGAAGATTTTGATTTTTCATCCAAAGTACAAATCGCAACTTTTTGGCACTCCCCAAAAAGTTCGCCTTTTGATTGGAGGGGTTTTCTTCGAATCTAAACCGTCCAAAAAATTTGAAATATCCTAATTATGCTAAAACACCAAAGTCTGGTGAAATATTCATGACATTTTCTGGTCGATCTGTGGATATATCAAAAATCCAGATTTTTAGTTAGAATTTTCAGGCAGCAAAATGACCAGAATATCATTTTAGTGCAAATTTGTACAGAAATGGAGTTGTGACTAGATAATATTGATTGCTTCATGCATTAACACCCATCTTGCTTAATGTAGCATTCATCTTGCTTGATCCAGCACTCATCTCTGTTTAATCCAACAGTCATCTCTGCTTAATCTAGCATTTGATTTAGCTCGACATGTATTCAACTTCACATGGCATACATACTATCGTATTCTCATATACATTCATTCTCACATGACATATCTTCTATTGTATTCATCACATACAATCAATCTCATATGATATACATTCAATTGCATTCATGGGTCATTTTGAGTGATGCACGACAATCACATAAAATTCTAGAGGACATCCCCATTTCTTCTACCTTGCTTGAATTCTATGGGAAACATCATTCTCAATCTCTCCACTCTTAGGAATTATTGACCCAAGATATCTTAAGTGGTCATTTTGGGAAAGTTCTTGGTCAACAATCTTTAGTAATTCCTCATTCCCACTCTTATTATTACTAAAATTGCACTCCATATCCTTTGTTTTAGTCCGACCAGTTTTAAATCCTTTATATTTTAAGCACCTCTCCTTTAATCTAGCTTTGTGTTTACGCCCTCCCTCATCTATTAAAACTATGTCATGTGTAAAAAAATACATCATGGGATCTCTTCTTGCAAATGCCTTGTTAACTCGTCCATAACCAATGTGAAAAGTTCCAGGCTTAATGCCAACCCCTGGTGTAAGGCTACAGTAATTGGTAACTCGCTTGTCTCTCCTCTAGTAGTCCTTATGTTTGTTATTGCTCCCTCATCCAGATCCTTAATCATGCTGATGTATCATCTTGAAACTCCTTTCTCTCCCAACACTCACCAAATTAGCTCTCTAGGGAACCTATGTAAGCTTTCTCTTAGTCAATAAAGACTGTGGCGATCCTTCCTCCTCTCCTTATATTTCTCCATCAATTGTCTAATTAGGAAAATAGCTTCAGTAGTAGAACTTCCTATCATGGAACCGGTGCTCAAATTATCTTCGATATTATCAAAATATCTCCAATATTATCATTACCTTCAGCTTAGCGATACCGATAACACCGGTAGTATTAGAAATTCTAGGTATCAACAATGTATTGCTAAGTATTGCCAACATATCGATATCACCAATATTTTCAATTGTGTAAATTCTAGGCGTCGCTTGTATTGCCAATGTATTGATATCGCGAATATTTTCAATTGTGTAAATTCCTGGCGTCACTTGTATTGTCAATGTATCGATATCGCCAATGCACCGCCAATATTTTCGACTGTGTAAATTCTAGGTGACGCTTATATCACAAGTGAATCAACGATATTTCAATAATATCGCCAACGTAGAGATATCACAAAAAAATTATTTATTAAATTTTTTTTTATTTCAAATGTTTTTTACGAGCATATGGTTGTACGCAGTGTTCAATTTGTCGTTGCTAATATTGATAATATCTCAATATTTTCGTCATCGCGACATGTGCGATATCAAGACCACAATCTTTCATTTCCTTTCCAGTTGTTGATGATTTCTTGACAAAATATCGCGAGTTGTCAATATTCTACAATATCAATGGATGTTTGGATGGTTAGATGGGATGGATGGGATGGTTAGATTGTTTCTTACGATGAGACATGCTTTTAAGCCCCCATTAAATGGAAACTTATTGTGTATATATTCTTTTTGCAATTTTTTATTCTTAAATATGCAAATGTGTGTATTTTAGCATCTCCTAAAGTTTCACTGAAAATTTTACTATTTTTCCCATGTTTCCCCGCATTTCTGGTTATCAGCGATATTATCGGTGATATCGATATTGTTTCAGTCTCCCTGGCCAGCGAAACTTGTAGCGATACCGATACTTCGAACACTGCATGGAGCTGAATTGATTTTTTGATACATCCGTCTCATGCCTTTGTCTTTGCTCAATAGGTGGAATAGAAGTTCATGAGAAAAATGGATGGTTGAAAAAAATGACCACGATCTGTACTCACCTTATAATTTTGGCCCACCTGATGAGTGGACCTTGATTTTTGGGCCAGCTAGTTCACAATGTTCACTATCCAATGAGTGGCTTGTGTCCCTGTGCACATGTGCCATGTCAGCATATTTGTTGCAAATTGCCTCTTCAAATAGCTTCAACATTTCTCATACATTCTGTGAAATGGATCTACTTTTCTCCTTTTTCATTTGTGAATCTACTTCATCACCACCATCATTGTTGCCTTGTCCCAGCTAATTGTCACCAGCTTTACCAATCATGTTTTACCATATTTTTTAGAAAATAGGTAATCTCACGATTGCATGGCAACCTTTCAAAACATATTTCAGAACAGGAATCTCATAATTGCATGATGGAACCTTTCCAAAAAAAAAAAAAGGAAAAAAGAAGAAGCAGAAGAGAGAAGAGAATAAGAAATGATCGAGCAGCAAAAATTCTATAACCAGCTGACACCAACCCTACTTCTTTGACTGGGCTTGGGACTGGCTGGCACATTGCTTCAATGGATAGTTTAAATTTGTAAGAGATTAATATGTTAGTTTGTGTTGCAGGCTTCTGACAGAAAAAACGGATTCACTAGTTCCAGAGGTGGACCTTTTGCTCGAGAAATTGGGTTCCTTTGAAGAGAATTTGGCCTTTAACTTTGTCAATGCTCTGGAGGACCTCCTGTGGGCATTTGAACGCCGGGCAACTGCTGCTTGGGTTTTCCAACTGGCAATCAGGAAAGGTGTTTATCGCCATGACGTGTTCAGGTAATATCCATTCATAACTCCTGCTCAATCATCTTCCTCTTGTGAATTGTACATACATCTGTCTGTCCTACCATCTTCTCGGTCCATCTATTGATTTTTCATTTCTTTTTAAAATTTTGATCAGTGATGGTAATATTTTTTGTAATAAGGAAAATATACAAAATGAACTATGTATTAATGCAGTGGATAGTCTTTCCCAATGCATAATTTAGGTTTCAATGCCCCTTCATTAGCTAATATATCAGCCATGTCATTGATCTCTCTGGAAACATGATGAAGAGGAAATTGGCAAAGACGCGGACCTGCTCTATTTTTTTTTGACATGAGGCAGACCTGCTCTATTGATTATTTACTTGGTGGAATCTTGTCACGGCATATGTAGGATAGAAGGTGACTGCATGCTTTTATCTTCCATGCTATTTCAAAGACTAGTTATTTATTGGCATTCAGGTTTTTCCTCTTTTTTTTTTTTTTTTTTTTTTTTCTCCTGCGTATTTTTGGATGTTTTTGTTTTTGCGCATCATCATATGCGTATTTTTGGATGTTTTTGTTTTTGCGCATCATCATATGAGGAGTTCAACAGAACCTCTACTTGGATATACACAATATGGTACTTCTGTTCCCTGATACACGATGGATGATACAAAGTCTCTAGTGTTCTGTTTTCTCTTTCACCGGAATTGTAGGTTTGATTAGAAACAGGACCAGGGTATTGTGTGTTACCATTTTGGTGTGGGATTTTCTTCACTTCTAAAACAATATATCAAAAGTAATCAGCCTTCTATATATTACGGGCGTCACATTGTACTATTTTTTTTTCTTCAATTAAACACACGATTTCACAGGTAAACAAGCACACAAGGGGGTAGTACCCCTTGAAATGCTGGATGGATCCTATATTAATGGCTCATTCTTCCTCATTTTCTAACATTAGTACAAGCCTCTACAGAGCATCTTTTCATCATTTTTTAATCGAAAACCAATTATCTTTCACTGCATCTCCCATTCTCCCTACCTGATACTTGTCTTCTTTCAGCAACTCTCTCGCTCTTTCTGCAGGGAATTGGCACACACATTCAACAGGACTTCCTGAATGACACTTCTGAAACTTACATTGAGTGAAAATGCAAAAATTGATCCTCAACATCTGTTAATTGCTGCTAACTGACATGTAATGGCTCCAAGTTGCAGAAGTAACACTGCTACAATTCTCATTCACTTCAACTTACAATCTTTCAGTGGATTTAGAAATGACAGTGTATCTCTTTAAAATTGAAAGACGGAAGGAAAATTTATTCCCGGTAACTGTGGATAGATGTGATGACTGATCCAGGAAAAGATTATGCTTCGTGTAGTAGCATGACCCATGGATTTCTATATTTATGTCATTTAGCGAAAGTGGATGTACTGTGTGCAAGCTTGCTTATCCAAGATCTTTTCCTACCGTAGTAAACACCAAGACAAGTACCCGCAGTTATTCAGAAGCTCTCATTGATGCATCCAGGCAACACATTGTGGATATCTGTACTATGGAGGTTGAAGGGTGGACCTCACATCCCCCAGGTTCAATTCAATCTGTCACAATGGCAATATACAACCATAGTTTTTCTTTTGGCTGTTTTTAAAGCTGTATGGCTTTACAGGACCATACAGTTATAAGTAGATGGTGCTTCAGAAAATTCTCTAAATAATCGATATCAACTGAGTCCTCTTTTACAGGTTGTATTCCAACCATAGCAGATCCTGTCAATATGCTAAACATATAAAGACCCATTCATCTGTTATTCAAAGCATGGTGGAATCGAAGCCTTTGGTACTTGGTAGTATTAAATGACTATAAATATCAATCAGGCGGTATTCTTTAGTTGCATATTTTGTGGAAAGTGCTCAGTCATGCTGTACATACATCCTCTATAATGTCTCATACATTTACTACTTTTAGAGATTTAACAACCCCCCCCAAAAAAGAAAAAAGAAAAAGAAAAAGAAAAAAAACCAGGTTCTTTAGAGATAGTTCAAGGAAGTCCACTTTTCGTGGACCAATAGGCTTCGTTGAGCTATATGTATGGACTTATGGAGTAACTATGATGATATTTTGACTGACTTGAGTCAGTTTTCTTGTTTCCTTTCATAGATTTGATTTTCTATTGGTGTGATGCCTTTAGAGCCTCTTTGGTGCAATGCCTTGAGAGTGTTGTGGCATGATTCCACATATTTATCCTTTTATTTGTTGATTTGTCATTACTGTTGGCTTTTGATTTGTGGTAGATTTGTAGTCGATGCCTAGCATGCAGCCTGAAATTCAGGGAAAAAACTCGTAAAAGATTCCCTTGCGTGTAACTGTTAAAAAAAGATTCCTCTGCGTATGAGATAAAAATAGAGAAGGGCTCCACTTTATCCAGTGTAGCAAGGTGTATGAAAGTGGAAAAACCAGACATTGGACATTAGAGAAGTAAACTTGCTTTAGAGGGCCTTCTCTTGTAGATGGTTGGGTAAAATTTGGATCCTGCGTGAATGGTTGGGGCTACCAAGTATGTTGCAAGGAGAGTCTGGTACAGGAAAACATTCGCCATCATATAATCTTCTTCTGGAAGGCTCCTGTTGGAAAGAATTATAATGATTTTCGGCTGCTAATTTTTCCAACATGCGTTTCACTATGCCATCTGTTCTGAACCCACCCCTGAACATTTCCCCAAGGAAGTCCTGAGAAGTGAATGAGATGTTACTGCATCTCCCATCAATCTGCCTCGTCAGAGGATTGTCAAGCCCAACTTATTTAGCTTCTGAGTCCTGATTATAATACTCATGACAATGACAAATTGCAAAGCCATCCTTGCTAATTTCTCATTTCCATTGTATTATGATCCTATCAATATTGTTTTTTGCACATTGGCTTATGGACACCTTGTGATCTTTTCCATGATGCAGGGTGGCAGACAAGGACTGGGGAGCTGATTTTAGGAAGCTGTCTGCTGGTGCAGCTCTTGTTGGCCTTACTTTATGGCTTGACCATATGCAGGCAAGTCTTCTTTCACTAGCTACATCACTAAGCTTTATTTATTGTCAAGGAAACCAGTGGTGGCTGATGAAATGATGAAGATCATGCTTTCTTTGAACTAGTGATATCTATCAGAACATCTCTTGCATCGATAATGGCCTTGACTTAATGTGTATATCAAAGTTTTCTGAAATCCATAAGAAGCTTCTTAAGTCATCAGCATCTTAGCCTTCTTGCAGAAAGTCGTAGTCAGCTTTTAGAAGGGCGGGTGGCAAAAGTTTTCCAGTCGGCTGCTCACCAGACATCAACTTCCTCTTTTTCCCTGGCTATAAAATGCTTTTTTAAGTATTTTAAAACAAACGAAATTTTACTATAAGAAGCAACTGTCTGTCTTGAGGAAAGATTTCAGAATTGGGGTGTATGGTTAGATAGATACAATCACATACTTGGTAAAGAGGCAGTTATGCTCATCTTCCAATCAGATGACCATTGTTCTTCTAACTTACCAACCCGTTGAATGAAAAATAGCAGTGCTGGTCATATTTGTATCTTGTGGTCTTCTTGGATGTTTCCAAATAGAGTTGGTTGTGTTGAGTTGATGAACTGTGGAACTGCTTTTATCCTTTACCCTTCCTCAACTTTCTTCTAACTTACCAACCCATTGAATGAAAAATAGCAGTGCTGGTCTTATTTGTATCTTGTGGTCTCCTTGGATGTTTCCAAATAGAGTTGGTTGTGTTGAGTTGATGAACTGTGGAAATGCTTTTATCCTTTACCCTTCCTCAACTAGCACCAGATATTTTTACTCTTCTTCTTCAAACTCATGTCTATATAAGTTTTTGTGTCCAATTCAAGTTATAACTCCTCTTTCTAGGCTGTGTGTAGGTGTTTTGCTTTTTTAGGGGTATATGGATGCAGTCCCCAGATGAGTAGAATTTGGACTATAGCTTATCATCATGGTGATTTGGGGTGAAAATCTTGCCTCTGTTCAGATGCAAAGCTGAAAAAAATGCTGTCCCAAATGCTATGCTGAACAGTTTTGCATATCTGAATCACCATGCATATCTGATCCAATGGTGATTTTGAGTACATACAAAGGGCACCTCATGCTTTGGGTATAATAGTATTTTTTGTTGTTGCAGGATGCATCCTTACAGGGTTTACCTGAGTCACCAAAGTCGGTTGTTCTGATAACAGGGACTGCTGAATACAACATGGTTTCCCTTGACAAAACTCTGAAGGCATACCTTTGGGAGATGGGTTCACCGTTTCTGCCTTCCAAAACACGCAGCGGGATACTTATAGCAAAGGCTCACTCTCTGAGGATGTGGTTGAAAGACTCTCCTTTCTGCATGGACCTTGAATTGAAAGATGCCCTGTCCCTACCCAAGTCAAATTCTATGATGCTCAGTGAAGGATATTTCATGAGAGCTGGTCTAGTTCCAGTCTTTAAGGATATACATGAGCGGCTGGGGCAAGTGAGGCCAAAGAAGTTTGCAAGGTTGGCTTTACTGTCAGATGAGGGAAGAGACAAGGTTATCGCAGCTGATATAGAAGGTAGGAAGGAGAAGTTGGAAAAGATGAAGAAAAGGGGTGGGGTTCTGAGACCAAGGAAGTCATTTAAGATTGGAAGAAGAAAATATATCAGGCAGGCAAACATCAGACAGAGACACCACGAGGTTAGAAAACCAGGCTTTGAGATGGATCACAAACCAGAACAAGTTATGAGTAATTTGCATAGAGATTAGGCGGCTGGATATTTCATACTTCTCTTGAAAGGAGGGACTGGGGACCTTCAAACACATGATGCCATTGTAGTGGGTTCAGATCTTCTTGCTCGCTGCAAGGTAGCACTTGAATACACAAATCAACATTTCAACCCAAAAATATTTTGTGGATGGTTAAGCAATCTGATTTCTGCGTCAATCACCATTCAATCAGTTGTTGCTCATTTGTAGAGTGCATGCAGAGCTGTTTATTAACCAGAAGCTATGGCTGTTCTTCCTTGGACCTCGTCCATCCTGCGCCCCAGCTTGGTAACTAAAATCCTTAATCCATTAGTTGCTCTCGCTGCTTTTTTTTTTCTCCTGTCCACATTTTTGCTTTTGATGATCATAGCAACAATCTCTTTCTTGGGAGCTTCTTGGCAATGAATTTCTCCAAATATCTTTAGATTTGGGTTTTCATTAGAATGTATTTCGAAAATCTTGCGGAAAAACAAATGAAAGGCAAATGATGAAGATAGGAACAAAATAAATCATAGAAACTAAAGAGAAGGATATCATAAATGTTGAATATTTTGATATTAACCGTGTATTAGCAGGTAAATATCATGATATTGTTGAGGTTTTATAGATATTGTCAAAATATGAGAATATTATTGGGTAATAATTCTCAAATACTGGGAGAAAATTGCTACATTATCCCAACATTGGAGATATTTGTTGCTATATTGATGACCAAGTGTTTAATTAGCTGTTAATTGATTGCTTTTGTATTGTGATTTCTGCAGTGGTTTGAAAGGATGTTGAGGTTTCCCCCAAGATGATGTTCAAACCATCAAGCTCCAGGTTTGTGGAAGGAAAATGGCAGAACTATATCCATGTTTAACAAAGAGTAAAAAATATCCTGTGGAGACAAATGCACTCAATGTTTGACAAGGTGTGTACTCGATTTTTGTCCCTTGATATGAAACTTATGGTTGTGGGACATTAATAAGGCCTCCTGATAGTTGGATTTGATTGGAGCAGGCAAAGCACCCAAGCTCTGTTGGTATTCATAGGGAGCGATGAAAGAGGGTGTTGTTCCACAGATTGCACGGATAGATGACTGGCCAACAACCTCAAGGATTGAGCGACCCAACTACATTACAAACCAAATTGTGAAGATGAAACAAAGGACTGGTGGCTTGCTCAAATTAACTATGTATTTGGGAGGGTAAACCTCTTTGCTCCTGAATCTAACCAGTGTAAATGAAATTGTGCAGCAGTATTCCCATACACCTAGTCCACTAGAACAGTACCCTTGTTACAAAACAACAGCGTAAAGATGTCTTACGCTCGTCACTCAATTCATATGGTGTGGTCTGCTTGAGTTTTGGACCAAGCTAATTTTTGGAGTTTCTGTTTATCTTGTTGACGCTTACCTGATGACGGGTTTGATGGAATAAAAACACTATAATGGGCCCCCCACACAAACCTATGATTCAGGTCCCCTCCAGATTGTTCCTCATGGTGTGGCCCACATGATTTGTGTATCTTTGGCCCAAGGACCTAATCTCAAAGGTATCTCCTGGTGGATAGAGTCAATATTGCGCGCACACCACTGTGGGCCCACAGAACTCGGGCGTTGTACCCACTATACAGGTGCAGTGAGCATTGTGTAGGATTGGGTTTGTTTCCAGTAGGGAGCAATTTTATGATTCTTGGCTCACATCTTCACCCAGTTTACATGGATTTTCAATTTTTGACGAGTGGGGCTCATTATTTGGTAGTCCAGACCGTTGGAGCGTTGTGTCTTACTGTGGGCAGATGGTAACTTACGAATCTCGTTAAGCTTTTTATTTGTAGCCTAATCATAGATGGGTAAGAAGAGGTAGAACACCAAGCCCATGTTCAACTCACAAAGGTGCCGAGATTGGTGGTTGGGATCTTTCAATCTAGGAGATCCATTGGGCACTTTCAATCAATTTTGTCATTTTCAAGATAGCCACATCACACCATAGATAAAAAATCAGAGAACTTAAAAAAAAAAAAAAAAAAAATCTATGTAGCCTGTAATGTTTGGTTGACGAGTCAAAAGGCTCAATCAAGTTTTTACTTGACTGAGCTCAGTGTCTAATATACATTAAGAATTAAAGGCATTTAGAATAGCGATAAGTATTTTAAATAATTATGTTTTGAAAAAAAAAATGAAATATTATAATTAAAAAGGATGCAGAATGCATGGTTTGCTGATCGTGACCATGAGTTGTGTCGAGTCGACTGAGTTGAATCCTTTCCATTCAAGGCTGAGTCATATCCACAAGCGAGTTTCCTGGTGACTCAACTTGAAATGTGGTCAATTTCAATACTCTGGCAGAGCTTTAGATAAGAGTCATCAATTTTAGGTCCAAGCATCATCAATGAATCTTAGCATAGGGTATATGATCCTCAGTGGGAGGGCATGCTACTGGGGATTGCATGATCACACAGTATACTCGCCGTTTCAGCTTATGCAGCGAGGCAAAGGTTCCGTGATCCCCAGACCATTGGTCAGTTGGGCCCAATGGATGGACATGTCCCACAAATATCCTCAGTAGGACAATCCTACACTTTAATAGTGTGGCCCACGAATGGTCTACATTCAACTGAAAGATGGTCCTAAGTAGAGCTTTCTATCATGTAGACCTTTTCAATACAAGTCATCCATGGTGACCGCATTGGAGCAATGATCTTAATCACCGAATCATGGATCCTTTTTATCTGAACTATGAACTGAGAATCTCAAAGTATTTTGTGGACAACTCAATACACAAAGGAGCAATGCATTGTGACACGAGTGCCTGATGTTCATTAAGCAATGCTGGGCCAAAAAGCATAACTAGAAATCAGGTATTCAACTTGTATGAGAGGCGCCAATGGTTTGATGATCCAATGATACAGGTTATAGTGGCTTTTTATTTTTTATTTTCAAGATTTGGGTTTTCTTGGTTGAATGTGAATCGTTGCTGCATTTTCTTGTAGGCCTAAATAAAATTTTGAGCCAAGCCCTAGTCTGCGTCATCGGTTTGGATCACTCAGCAAGATGGGCACTAAAAAACCCAGTAATCTGATATGCTTTCAAAGGGGCTCTGTCATTTTTTAGCAAGTCGCCCAAATTTGAATATGCCTTCCAATTGAATGCGGGTAGTTGTTAGATATTTCTTGTAGGCCAGAGCTTACAAAGGTAAAGATGGGTTACAAAAGTGACTTTTGAAGCAAAGTACATTCAAGAACCCTAATTATATAGGATTTGCATTCCGACACTGCTAGTAGCATTGCTCTGTGAGCCCCACCATGATGTATGTGTTTTATTCACGCCGTCCATTTGCTAAAATGAGGCAGATCCAGATCTCACCACGCCACAGTAGTTTTTAATGGTGGGTGTTCAATCACCACTGTTTTCCTGTGGTGTGGTCTCCCTGAGATCTGGATCTGCCTCATTTTTGGGCTCATGCCCTAAAATAATGATCCAAAATGGATGGAAGGCGTGGATAAAACACTTACATCATTTTGGCCCCACGGAGCACCGTCCAGTAGTGAGGTCGCTGCTCGCAGTGGGCCAGGAAAGTTTCAATTAAAAACATTTCGATTCCCAATTTTTCTATGGTGTGGCCTACTCGAGTCTTGGATCTGCCTCATTTTTGGCATCTCATCCTTAACATGATCTGGAAAAATTGATGGATGGAGCGGATTTCACACGGACATTGCAGTGGGCCACATAGAGCATTGGGTCACAGGATCACCCTGCAACACGAAAGCTTGCTTTTACCTTTTTTCCTTCCACGTCAACCCGGTCAGCATGCTTTTGCGTTTGTAATCAACAAAGCCTTGCTTTTGGGCAAATCCTACCTAGACAGCATATACCTTATACCTATTAGGTGCTTGTCTGTTATCTCAAGCTTAGGAGATTACCCCGTTTAGACCACACGCGTGTGGAGACATGCGCATCGACATGCAATCACATGCACCACTGTGGCACTCGTGTGTCAGATCCCAGCTTTTATTCAGTGGGCCATACTTTTTTGACATTTTGATCTAAAAAACAATTCTTTTCTATCCATGGATATGTTCACTGCAGGTAGATCTGTCACTGGGCCATGCTGTTGGGAAACCTCATGAAGCGAGAATCAAGCGAGGATAAACCACACAACGAAAATAATCAGGCAAATTAACACGCACAAGAGTGCAATTGAAATTTTATGTGGAAAAACCAACCCATAGCACAAAGCAATCACTATGAAATCATAAGTTAAAAGAGAATGAAGACAACTTACCCAAATCTAAGCCCCACAAGAGAAACCACAAGCTAACACAAGCTTTTTCTCTCACCCTAGAACTCTCTTAACCCACTTGAACACGTCTAGGACTCCTTTATGTTACCCTAATCCCACATTATATTCCTTTAAATAGCATAAAACTGAAATTAGAAACAAATCCCTCACAACTGATCTATACAGTTTATCAGCCGTTGGGTGCCGAGCTCGATCCAATTGGGCGACTGACAATGGTCACATTTGTCCAGAGAGTTCACAGTTTCTGTTAGGAGAATTTCGGGTGCTCGATCTGACCCCGTTGGGTGACCGACAACCTCACTTTTCGATCCAGCAGTGTTCAGATTCCAGAAGCTATATCCTGGACAATTTCGGGTGCCCTACCCAATCCCATCGGGTGACCGACAGTCCCCATTGGCGTCCAAGATTGAAGACAACCCCAACAATCTCCATCGTTGCTTCAATCTCTAAACTCTAGTGCTCTAAAGCTCTATCTTTCATCTCCACTTCATTTCTTTTATAGCTCCACCGCTTCTCCTGCCCCACCGACTTTACTCTTGCACCTTCATGCTCCGCTCGCTCATGTAACCCTTGCGCACTTGCTACATATGAGCAATCATGGATTCCACTACAACCACCATAGCTCTACCATGAGAAGTGCTCCCGATCAACTTGTAAAGATGGCCACACCTCTATGCCTTCATCATCACGAGTGCTCCATTTGTCACTTTACAAAATGATCAAAGCCAGTGAACCTGCATCCCATCGCCTCGAGTGTACCAAGAGAGATCAAATTCTTTTTCAACTTAGGGATGTGCCTCATATCTGTTAGGATTCGTTCGATCCCATCGAACATCCTAATGCGCACCTTGCTAATACCCACTACCTTGCAGGCGTAGTCATAGCTCAAAAATACCGATCCACCATCATACTTGTTGTATGTCATGAATGAACTCCACTCAAGACACATGTGATACGATGCACCTAAATCCAAAAGCCACCCATCCCAGGATAACCCCGACCTAGATACAGCCAATACATCGCATACATCACCCTCATCCTTTGTGGATTTCATGGTATTGCCCTATGAAATGTAATTTTATTATTATTATTTATTTTTTAACACACCCACATACCCACCCACACCATATGGGCACTTATCTCTGGTCTCAGTGTTGAAAGAAACACAAACATAATATCTTTACTTTTCTAGTTTTCCTCGTTTGACAAATCACAAATGAGTTGTTTGCCCAAACAGCTTATACCAACAAATTTTTTTTTTTTTAATCCAAACAACCCGTATAACAGCTTCTTGCAAAATGACTTAGATCAATGTCTTAACTATGGTTATGGTTCTACTACAGATTCTTCATCATAAAGTCCCCATAAGGATGTATAAGACACGGAAAAGCCCAATTATTTCTTCCCAAATTAGAAGCCAATGTACATGTACTCTAGCATATGGATCGCTGATGACTAGGACACGAGGGGAGGGCTCGAGAAGACAGATTGGAAGAACGCCCCTTTCGTCTCTTCATACAAGGACTTCCATGCCCATGGCTGCCAATGGGAAGACCCTTACCCGGCCTGCGTGTCCATGACAACGGAGAATTGCTGGGGCCAGTTTGATGCATGGGGCCTCTCTGGTCCTCAAAAGGAGGATCTTGGCTGGGTTGGGAGGAACCTTGTTATCTATGACTACTTCAAGGACACTGAGAGGTGCCCTAAGTTACCTAAGGGGTGTTTTATTTCTTCATGGGATTGATGGAAAGAGGTGGTGATTGTTGCTTGCTATTCTTCGGCCATGCGTGTGATGTGTGTGCGGGTGTGCTAGAATTGAATTTTGTGGCTCGATTCCAACCGAACAACGATGACCCCAAGTGCCAAGAAAGGCAGATACGTCATAATCGACCATATATGACCGAGATCTATAAAAATCGGTCACTTAATTAGCCACTCGCTTAGTTGTTTTAAAACAAATAATCAGACGATGTTTGGAGGGTGGGGTTCGTCCTCAAAAAATAGATTCTACCTTTGCCTTCCGAACGAAAAGACTTTTCATAATAAAAAATGAAAGAAGTAAAAGAAGAACTTACAGTTGACCACGCGGACGATCTTTAAATCTTCTTTACCAATAGAAAACGTGATCAGAGAAAAGGAAACTTTACTGATTAGAAAGTTCTTGCTACAGACTTACTGCTATGAAATGTAATTTCAAGGGTTACATTATGGAACGTAAACAATGCAATTATGCTAAAGAAAATAAAGAAGCTGATTACGCTAAGGAACGTAAACAACATGATGAGGAACATGATAAACTTGGAATTGAAGTATTGGTTTGGTTTGGTTAGTGCTGGACCCTTACGCTAAGAAACATAAAGTACTTGGAATGTAAATAGGGACTGGTTACATTACAAAATGTAAAGGACTTGGTAAATTAAATTGAAAAATAGATTGAATTGGCTGGTTGTTGTTTGGTGCTGGGACCTTTCATGTGGAGATCCTTCTGCTTTTATAACTTTCTCCTTGGAGGGTGAAATTATCTGGATGCACCACTCCCTGACGGTTACAACAACCATTTCACCATTACTATTTTTAGAGACCTCTCTCTCTCTCTCTCTCTCTCTCTCTCTCTCTCTCTCATACTGACACATAGATCGCATGCAGAAGCCTTTGATAGGAACTTATGCCTGGTGAGGTTAGGTGAGGTCAGCGTGATATTTGTGAAAAATCCACACCATTCATACCATTCATAAGGTCATTCATGTCGAGATGAACAGAAAACACAAAAATATCACCATGACCCAAAGTTTCTAATGTTTTACGAATGTTTCAATGGTGTACATTCGACCTTCACTATTTGTAGCCTACTTTAGTTTTAGATCTGCCTGAAATGGCAATTGACCACTGTCCTTGAGTTTAAATAGCAATTGGTCGCTAGACGGCAATCGACCATTTTTCTAGGGAGGCCAATTCAATCGGCCGCTTTTTCAGGAATGTAAAATGCAATCGGCCACTATCCTTATTCTGTTGAGGCGCTCAGGTCGCTTTTCTCGAACACAGACGGCAATTGATCGATGCAATCGGCCACTGTCTTGCTTTTTACACGGCAATTGACCAATGCAATCGGCCGCTATCCTAGTTGCATACGGCAATCGACCGATTTTCCTAAAAGCAAACGGCAATTAGCTGCTCCTTTCAAACATTTTTTACAAGGCCGGTAAGAAACATGGTACAACAATGATTTTCTTTTTTAAGTTATAGATATTGATATATTTTGGTGGTGTTGTCTCAAGCAAGGGCTGTAATTTTATTTACTTATTAATTATTTTTAGATTTTTGAGTGATTGAGAAGTCTAATTATGAATTTGGGTCCATTTTAGTTTCAATGAGTGGGTGCATTTTTCACTTTTTATTTTATAATGGCACAACTTGTTGTGAATAATAGTTAGGCCTGTTTGGGTGCCACCCATTTTCATTTTTCAATAAATCTGAAGGGGGTTGTTGCAATTGTTGGGAAAGCTGCTCCATGTGTGTGCCATGTTTGAAATCTGAACCATTTGCCGGAACATTGACACTATAAGATATTCCCCCCACTTAAATTTCGGGCCTGTTGGATGGCTTGTGGGCCAAATCTCTCTTTGAATATTAATCGTTAGTTCACTTTCGAATGGGCATTAAAACTCATTTTCAGTGGCAAACAAACATTCTTATTAATTCAGTTAGACCATCCACCAACCTAGATCATAATTTGTTGCTCTTGATTGAACTAGATGGACCCATTCCATCAATGGTTCCTTCTTAATTTGCTGGAGTTTGAGAATTGTGTTGATTTTGATCCATCTCTAATTAAATCATGATTTCAAATGAATTCAAGTAAATTCTTCAGTATTCCAAAACTGCCCTTAATTAAAAAGGAAAAATCCATGTATTAGAAAAGACTGGTCATTTGGAGTTAGTTCATTAATTATGTGACTGTAACTAGGGCAATACCAAGGGCCCGTTTAATGCCACATAAAAATGACTTCTTCTATCTTAGTTAATCAGAATTATATGTTAGAGATGAAGAACATAACCAACAATTTATATAAGGGTGCATTTGGTTGCACCAAATATTTACAAAGATTAGGCTGATTAA
Source organism: Liriodendron chinense (assembly GCA_003013855.2). NCBI lineage: Eukaryota > Viridiplantae > Streptophyta > Magnoliopsida > Magnoliales > Magnoliaceae > Liriodendron > Liriodendron chinense. Next base: position 770,756 of record PVNU02000637.1, on the reverse strand, counting down.
TAATGAAATAGCAAGAAATTTCATGATATTTGGTGCAACCAAACACACCCTAAATTATTATCTCTAATAGAAAATTGATATTAGCTAAAATTAGATGAACTCATTTTTAAGTGGCACCCAAACATGCCCTAACTAAAGGCCCGTTTGGTTGGCATCTGGAAATCCCAGCTTAAAATCTAGATTCCAGCAAAATTTAGTTTTAACTGGTATGTTTGGCAGCAAATTCCAGCCAAACAAGATTCCATTTGGAAACCTAAATTGGTCGAAATCAGGATTAGGTAGAAACGGTGTGGGAAGGGAAAAGAGGCGGAAGCAACGTCATTCAATATTGAGGATAATACCCCTAAGGTGGTGCGCACCTCGATGTATGCATTTTATATCCACGTGGTCCATCCGTTTTGAGAGCTCAAATAAGGCCGTTAGACAAAAAATGAGGCAGATATAAATCTCAAGTGGACCACACCACAGGAAAACAGTGTTGATTGAACGTCACCATTAAAAATTTCCTAGGGCCCACTATAATGTTTATTTGCCATCTAACCCGACCATTTGTCTTGCGGGACTACTATAGGCCAGGGGTCAAGTTCTCAAGTGGACCGAAGCCCAAGTGGGCCATGGCACAAGCAACAGTTGGATTACACAGTTTTCAACCAAACAAAATCTGAATTACACCATTTTCAATCAAACAGCAAGTTCCATATGGAATCTGAGTTTCCAATCCTTTATGCAATTTTGGATTCCAACATTGGAATTTGAATTTTCTCTAAAATTTGAATTATGCAACCCAACATACCCTAAATGACCCTCACCCAACAAAACATTAAATTTTAACAAGCATCGAAGTAAGAATTCCAGACTTGAATTGGCCGAACTTCAAACTCTTTTTTTACATACATGCAGACGTCATCCACATGGTAAAAATGTACAACAAAATATCACACTGGACAGGTGATTCTAGCTTATGTATGGTTAAAATGACATGCGGTCGAGGATCTGAATTTAACAAACAAATGTCTATTAATCATGCATTGGCACTGTCCAATCAACCCAAATATTGGATCGTCCCAACTATAGTAGGACCTGCTTTTTCGAAAAGAAAGGCTGTCTTTCTCCTTCATTGTGGCACTGTAACAGGTAGATCGAGTTGGTAATCCGTTAGTTAGATCTGAGACTTCACTTGAGGCAGGAGATGAGCTTCTATAGGAATGGGCCATGGATGGTCCTTATGAAAATGATCCGAGGGGCCATTTGGATGCAGATGTTGTTGTGTTTTGGACTAAGTACCCCAAGGTCATGCTGTGTTTGCAAAGCCAATGGACACTGTGTCATGCTTCTCTTGGATTGTGGGGAGCTCAAGATGGATGGTGATACGTGTGCACATTGTCATAAATAACACATGTATGGGATTTGAAGATTGATGGTAGCACGGCACATGTAGAGTGCGACAATGTCCCTCACAACACATGTGGCACTTGCACAGAGAAAACTTCTACATGCGCCAAACTAGGGATAAGATTGGGATGTCTTTATTCCACTTTTCTTAAAGAGATGATATCATTTTTATTCCACCATTTGAAAGCAACTGCTTGTTTTTGTCAATTCCTGGCATTACGGGATCAGATTGGAAACCTTGGGTATCCGGACGCGTCTTCAGTGGATTGGGATTCGTGACTGTGGGCTTATATCCACGAATTCCATCCATTTTGCAAGATTACTTTAGGGTATGAGCCAAAAATGCATCAGATCCAAATCTCAGGTGGAACACACCACAGAAAACAATAGTGATTGAACGCCCACCATTAAAATCTTCTTGGGGACCACCATAATGTTTATTTGCCATCCAACCTATTGATAAGGTCACAAAGACCTGGATGAAAGAACCACACAAATATCAGCTTGATCCAAAACTCATGGCCCTAGAGAAGTTTTTAATGGTTAATCACCATGGCTTCGTGTGGTGTGGTCCAGTTGAGATTTGGATTTTTTGTATTTTGGGGCTTGTATCCTAAAATGATCAGGCGAAATGGATGGACAGTGTGGATATAAGAAACATGCATCTTGGTGAGCCCCACAATCAGGGATCCACCGAAGCTGGGCATCATCCTATGACTTCAGCTGGCAAAAAGACTGAATCGGCTGCTGCCGGTTTTGTTGAGCCAACTCACACTATGGTTGGGGCCGTTCTAACAACCAAAGCAACATACTCATACTAATGAACTGGCCTGTGTGCAACCTAGCAATTCTCGGCTCGTTTTTATCAGATCTCTAAACACATTATTGTCAATTTGATAAATCCGTCATTCATTTCACAACCCAGCATACCTAAAAAATTTCTTCATTTAGCTGACTCTTTAACCTTTCCACATGTAATATAGATTGGTTAGGAAATACACCAGCAGTCCACATTCGAAGAATAAATACCAAGGACTTAATGGTTCGGATCAAGTTTTTGACCCTCTTCATCGATGATGGAGTACAACAGCATCATATCAATGGGTGGGCTTGGATAAAGCCAATTATGAACGAACCACAGATGTACAGATTTTTTAAGTACCAAACAGGAACTCGGCCTCATTCATATGATAAACAGTCTATAAAGTTCAGGCATCCAGCTCTTCATTTTGGGACGAGACATGGGTTTTAAGGGGCAAGGCCTTAGCCGGCTCAGGGTCAAACTAAGACTGGCCAGCCCGAAAAACATAAAGCCTGAGCTAAGGCCAAATCTGGACCCAACCAGCAGACCTGGACCAACGGATTAACAACCAATCCAATCGCCCCAATCCGGTTGACCGATGAGGTCACGGGAGTGCTGAGATGACTCGAGGTCTCGTGATCGTTCTCCTCTTCTGGACCCTTCAAATCACAAAAAGATTAGTGAAGGTAATGGGTGTGTCGTTGGGTTGGGTAGCATGGACCCTCCGATGCCTAGGTTAGGTTAGTTGAGCTCAGACAGGGAGATAGTAAGAGGCGCCCAAGTATGCGTACCTTTGTTTGAAATTTGTGGCCGTATTTATAGGGTGTAGTGACAAGCATGCGATCTGACAATTCCACTTGGACACGCCAACCTGCTACTTCCAATCATATAAGCGTGGGGGGCTTCCTAGCGCTGACAGTCCTAGCCTAACATGTTAGGCTTACGACTATCCTTAGGCATGGGTGCATATTCTGGACCCGACATCCTCCACGTGTTGTGTTAGAGGGCTTTTAGCGGGATTCGTATCTCAGATTTATCGAGCCGCCCCTTGGAGGAGGTTGGCCTAGTCTGATCGGGATGCGGAGCTTGGGGTCTGAGCTCCTCCCCTCAGGCTCTCGACTTGGTCTGTAAATTCTCCGGTTAGCCTCTGTGCCGTCTTAGCTCAGCTTGGTCACTTTCCCTGGAGCTAGCAGGACTACCCATCCCGTGTAGATGCTTCTCCTAGTCGAACTCCGCTACTGCTCATCAAGGAGTCGATCGATCTATCAGCTTAGCCTCACTCCACCTCTGCTTGGTGGTCACGGCCAAGGACTTGTACCTGGGCCTTTGGGGGCTCCTTGTCTGTGGACCAGTTCGGAGTCCCCCACAATAGTTGCCCTCTCGAGGCTGAGTTGCACGGGCTCAGGAGTGAGACCTTCTAGACCGAACTGGGAACTCCCGATCTCTTCAAATTTTAGCTCAGGCACTACCAGCTAGATGGGCAAGAAACAAGGAATTAATGGCGAGCTTGGAATCCGAAATGTCGTATGATCGAGCATACGGTGCGACTGCCATTTCAATGTTTAGGCGAATCATGGGAGGTTGCGTGGCGGCGACTTGTTAGGTGAATCGACGTATCTCCACCCGGATGAGTCTGGTGGTGACACATGAGTGGCATGACAGTCGAGGAGGCGTTTCGTTGTGTGAGGTCACCCCGTGCTAGCACGTGGCGCTGTATGACGGCGGGTAAAGCGTGAGGAGTGCCTATAAATAACCCCTGCGCCGTTTCTCACATTTCTCCTCACCTTGCGTCCGAGATCTTCCGTTTTCGTGTCCGACCTGTGCCGAGCTGTTTTAAGTCGCAGTCACTTTCCCTCCTTGGAGTCTTCATGTCAGAGCCCCTAGTACGCTCTGCTCTCCGGTCCTTTGTTATTTATTAATTCTTTTCTTTTTGTTCGTCTTCCTTGATGTCGTCTGAGGAGGATTTCAAGGCGGCCACTGTCCCGTACCTTAATTGGGACGAGCCCTCTGTTGGTTCCAATGATTCCCGGGAGGGTCTCTTGTCTGAGGAGTTTGAGGCAGGTCCATCTAGGCCGACCACTGAGGTTGAATCCCGACCTGCGGGATTCGTTTCGAGATCTGAGTTTGGTCCCGCGGGGTCGAGTCTCGAGTTTGGGAGGAGGAGGTCGGTGAGCCATCATCCTCCTTTGGTCGTATACGCTCCATGGCAGACGTCTAGGTGTCATCGTCGAGTTTGGGCAACTTCGATCAGTTCAGGTCCCGAGATCGTATCCCCATTCGGTGGGTCTAAGGGTACCCAAGTCGGGGGAGATCCCGACCCGACCTCCTCATGGTGAGGTCACTCTATACCCGATTTTCTTTACTCACGGTCTTCGTCTATCTCTCCACCCTTTGGTGAGAGAGGTGTTATGTCACCTCGACCTTGCTTCGGTGCAGCTAACCCCTAATGCATGACTAGCCATATTTGGCGGTTGCGTCCTCTGGTAGAAGGTTGGCAATGACGTTCTCTCTAGGAACAAGCTCTTCCATCTATACTAAACCAAGACCAACCCCAGATCCTGGGGCTGGTACTACTCTTCATGGCCCGATAAGGAGGAGGCCGTCATCACTAATAACCTGTCCTCCAACAAGAATTGAAAGGACAAGTGGTTCTTCGCCTTTAGTGATTGGGAGACGCTGAAGGTTGAGCTGAGAGGTCTTGGGTCCAGGGTCTCGACTTCCCTCTTCGTTCCAGGTCGGGATCTGCTTCGAGCTGTCTTACTTAGTTCACACGGATTTTCAATTTTTCCATGAAGGAGGCCGTAACATTGGAGGCCTTTAAGGCCCCCGAGGGTGGCGAAGCTAAAGGCTAGAATGGCGGAGCTGAGGGCGAGCATCTTAGTGAAGGAGGCAGCAATAATGGAGGCCTTTAAGGTCCCCGAGGAGTTCGTGTTCCTCAAAGACGACTACTACTGCAGCACGAGCTTCATGGATTGTTGGGATGAAGTTCAGAGTCACTATCCCGAGCTCGACCTCCGCTGACTGGACCTAGCTGAGCCCGAGGAGCCAGGTCAAGGCGCCGATGAAGAAGCTGCTTTTAGAGATGTCGCCACTACCGTCTAAGAGGGGGATCCAACCTCCTAGTTACATTTCATTTATTTTTTTTCCTCAGCCCGGGTTAGGCTTTTGTGAGAACATTAGGAAAATTTTACTGTGATGGAATGGAACTATATTTTTTGGCTATCTGCTGATGCTTTTATACTTGTATCTGTAGATGCTCCTATGCTTGTTATTTTCTCCATTACTCCATTCTTGCTTGTCTTATATGCTTATTGCCTCCACTCCCGCGGCTGAGCACCAAGCTACTGGGTCGGGGGAGTCGAGGTGTCGGACAACTTTTTTCAGTTTTTGCTTACTGATGTTCTTAGGGAGGAATTGTGCTTGGTACTGGTCGGTAGGTGCCGAACTCTGTGCAAGTGTCCACCTCGGCCATTTCCTTACTGTTCCGACCTCGAGCTTTCGTAGTCTGGGAAAGCATGAACTGAGGGATTAATGGTGGGCTTGAGGCTCCAGGGGGTGTCAGTGCGCCTTGGGCGGCGCGATAGTCATGATGGTCCTTGAGCAAATTGCGGGCTGTCGCGTGGTGACGACTAGTCAAGCGGGTCATCGTACCTTTTGGCTGGACAAATCCTAGGGCGCCATGTGGATAGGTGCAATAGTCGAGGTGGCACTTCGCTACAAGAGGTCACCCCGGGATGACGCGTGGTGCTACATGGGAGTGGTATAAGCGTGCCTATAAATATCCCCCTGCCCTCATTTTCCTCACTTTTCGCTTCAGAGGGCGGCTAATCTCTGTCGAGACGCCACTCCGTCATTCGAGTCGTAACCTCAAGGGTCTTGGAAGCTCGGGATGCAACCTTGGGAGATGTCGTGGCCTGAGATGCAATCTCGAGGGCCCTTGTCGCTCCCGATGTTGTTTCTCATGCGACCGAGACAATCGTTCGAGCTATCGCTGTTCACGTCACAATCTTAGGGGTCTTGGACGCTCGCGATGCAACGTCGGGAGTTGCTGTCACTCGAGATGTTGTCTCGAGGGCCTCCGCCGCTCCCAATGTTGTCTTGTGAGCAACCGAGATGGCTGTTTGTCGTCAGATCACTCGTCCATCCTGGTCGAGCGAAGGTTGGTAACCATTCCTTATCTTCTGACTGTTGGGGTCAGCTTGGAGGGAGGCTTTACTCCGTTGCGCAGTCAAGGCAACATGCTTAGCTGGAGGGTATCGTCTTCGGCCCTTCCCTCACCTTGACCTCGCTGTCCGACCAGGACAGTTTGGCACCGAGCCTTCCACAGTGAAGGGTGTCTGCTCAGGCCTTACCCTCCTTGGCTCTTTAGCCACAGCAATTGTCACTTAGAGATAATAGAGTATTCGTAAAAAAAGTCACTTTTCATTACGTAGGAAATCATTAGAAGTAGTCGGAGCTTGAAGCTCTTATAGATATATGATCACCACAAGTAGGTCGGCCTCCCGGACCAGCGTTACTGGTAGTAGATCTTTAGGTGCTCCGCATTCTGCCAGTGGGGTAGAGGTCTCCCTTCTGGGTCTTCCAATTGATACATCCCTAGTCGAACTATACCGACAACTCTGTAGGGCCCTTCCCAGCTCGGTCTCAAGGCTCCCGAGTCAAGCTTGGGAGTTGTTGTCACTTGAGACGTTGTCTCGAGGGCCTCCGCCGCTCCCAATGTTGTCTTGTGAGCGACTGGGATGCCCATCCTCGGGAGTTGCTGTAACCCGAGATGTCATCTCGAGGACTTCTGTTGCTCCCGATGTAGTCTTGCAAGTGACTGGGATGGCCGTTTGTCACTAGCTCGCTCGCCCGTCCTGGCCAAGCGAAGGTCGGTAACCATTCCTCATCTTCCAACTATTGGGATTGGCTTGGAGGGCAGCTTTACTTTGTTGCGTAGTCAAGTCAACGTGCTCAGCTGGAGGGTGTTGTCTTCGACCCTTCCCTCACCTCGACCTCGCGATCCGACTAGGACAGTTTAGCACCGAGTCTTCCGCAGTGGGGGGTGCCTGCTCAGGCCTTACCTTCCTCGTCTCTTTAGCTGTTGTCACTTAGAGACAATAGAGCATTCGTCGAAAAAGTCGCTTTTCATTACGTAGGAAATCATTAGAAGTAGTTGGGGCTTGAAGCTCTTATGATATCCGATCACCACAAGTGGGTCGACTTGTCGGACCAGCGTTACTAGTAGTAGATCTTTAGGTGCTTCGTGTTCCACGAGTGGGGTAGAGGTCGCCCTTCTAGGTCTTCCAGCCGGTACGTCCCTGGTCGGACTATACTGACAACTATGGAGGGCCCTTTCCAGATCGGTCCTAAGACTCCCAAGCCAGGCTTGGGAGTTGCTGTCACCTGAGATGTCATCTCGAGGGTCTCCATCGCTCCCGATGTTGTCTTGCAAGCGATCGGGATGGCCTTTTGTCACCAGCTTGCTCGCCCGTCTTGGTCGAGCGAAGGTTTGTAACCATTCCTTATCTTTCGACTATTGGGGTCGACTTGGAGGGTGGCTTTACTCCGTTGTGCAATTAAGGCAACGTGCTCAGCTGAAGAGCATCGTCTTCGGTCCTTCCCTCACCTCGGCCTCGCCGTCCAACAAGGATAGTTTGGCACTGAGTCTTTCGTAGTGGAGGGTGCCTGCTCAGGCCTTACCCTCCTCGACTCTTTAGCCAATGCGATTGTCACTTAGAGACAATAGAGTATTCATCGAAAATGTCACTTTTCATTACGTAGGAAATCATTAGAAGTAGTTGGGGCTTAAAGCTCTTATAAATATCCGATTACCACAAGTAGGTCGGCCTCCCGAACTAGCGTTACTGGTAGTAGATCTTCAGGTGCTCTGCTTCCATGAGTGGGGTAGAGGTCACCCTTCTAGGTCTTCCAGCAGTACGTCCTTGGTTGAAATATACCGACGACTCTATAGTGCCCTTCTTAGCTCGGTCCCAAGGCCCTCGAGCCAGGCTCCTTGGTGCTTAGGGAGACCTCTCGGAGTACTAGGTCTCCCACTCTGAAGTTTCTCTGCCTCACCTTTGAGTTGTAGTATTGTGCCACCCTTTGCTGGTAGGCGGCGGCCTTCACCGGCACAGTTTCTCTAAGCTCCTTGAGAGGGTCGAGACTCAGTAGCATCTGTGCTTCGTTCTCTTCTGGTCGAAACACGTCGGTACAGTATTTCATGTTTAAAGACTAATCTAATGCATGAATTTGTTATTGTAGGAATGAGAGGGAGACTTCACTAATTCATGGTTAAAAGAGTCACTTTGTATGCATTGAAGATCAATAGAACAAGTGACAAAAGGTGGAGGAAAGAAGCAAGAAAGAAAGAGAAGAGAAAAAGAAGAAAATTTGAAAATTTTGTCATAGACCTGTCTGTAGACCGGTCTGTAGACCAGTTGCCAGACAGGTCTACAGTTAAAAATTGGACTGTTTTTTCTTGCTTAGACCGGTCGCCAGACAGGTCTAAGGTACTCCAGAAACTCTGATTTTCAAGGATAAGTTTCTAAATTGCAACAGGACTCCGCGGATTCTCGAAGTTTCTAACTTGGTGCTGGATTTATCTTATAAAAGGCGACCTCCACTCTCTTCCTAACCCACCTAGCAACGTGGGGAGCAAAGGATTCAAGAACTAGAAGGCTTCCTAGCCTCCTACAACTAGTTTTCTTCTTCTTCTAGTTCTAATTCTAGTTTTATTTTTAATATGTTTTTCATTAGCTAATCTCTTAGCTAGAGCTAAGAGGTGAACCTTATAGTTTTCTTAGATTGTTTAATTCGTTTTATTGGTTTCAAGTTGGATTTCTAGTGAAGAACAATGGTTTGAAGTTTGAATAAAGTTCTAAATAGTTTTTCTCTTAATCTTATGATGGCTCATGGATGTTTAGAAGAATTGCTTGAGTTCTTAATTGTTCTTGAATGATTCTAGACCTGTATGCTTCGAGGAATTGGATTCAATACGCTCTAGACCTTTGATCCTCATGTAGGAGCTTCAAACCAAAGTTGTACCTTTTTGTTCTAAAATCTGAATATTGTGTTGATTGTTCATATGATTTGAATGAAGTTCAAATCATAATATAGTTAAGTCTTGTGACAAGGTTTGATGATTATTATGGTTATGATCTTAATCTATTGGAATTAGGATTGACCTATGCAATTGGGTGTACTCAAGTCCTAACTTGAATTGAGGGAATCATGTTGATGAACAACACATATGTTGGATTGCTTTGATAATACAACCGCTCTATCATCCGGCTAGATATGACTTAATTTCGATTCTAGCTGAGTATTGAGAAACCACAGCGAATTATGCATCTAAGGAGAGCTATAAGTGGATCCTTGATGCTCTAGTTACCCTTTCATTATCAGATTTTCCTGTTTCATGTTTAAAAACTAATTTCACAAACCTCTTAGATTCTAGTTATTAGGATGGAATTGTTTACCTCCTTCCCTGTGGATTGACCTCGGTCTTACCGAGATTATTACTACATCGCAACCTACACTTGGGGAAGCGAAAAGTTTTTGGCGTCGCTGCCGGGGAAAAGAGGTTAAATGGTTCTAATTGTTCTAGTTGCTATAGAGTAGTCTTAGTTAGGTAGGATTTTCAGTTTTTCTAGAAGTAGTTTTTTTTTTTTTTTCTAGATTACTAACATTTTTTTTTTGTTTTGTGTTTGGTAGGAACTTAGTCGCTGACATAGTTCTCACCTTCACGGGTAACATTTCTCCATCTCCCTTTCTTCTTTTTGTTCTTCTTCCTAGAATAGGGTAGTTTAGACTCTTTAAAATCTCATTATAGCTGATTGGAAGTGTGGTGCTTATGCATACCTTTTGGAAGATGAGATGTCGGCCCATGGAATCCAAGCTTATTATGATTGGAACAATTATAAGCATAAATATTTTTCTAAGACTAAATCTACTTCTAATACTCTCCTACGTAAGACATTGCGAGATTACCGGAATGAGAACAATGTGTATAACTTTTCATCGGGTAAGACGATAGGAGAGTATCGGAAAGAGATGAATGATGTTCCACCGGTTAGGACAATGCATGATCACTTGCATGGCTACGCATATCAACAACCATCTAAAATCCCAACATATAACATGCATAATCCAAATTGGTGGGAGCATCAAAATTTCAACTTGGAAGATGAGCCAACCATGGATGTCAACAATTATCCTCAAGAGTTTCTTTCTCATGAGCCGCAACCGACACGAACTCTTGAGGATACGCTGCGAGAGTTTATAGAAATAACTGAGCAATGCATACAAAACCTCTCGCCATCTCAAAATTCGAAACTTGACATTGGGAACACCGAATCAATCCCCAACAATGAGGAGGATGAGGCTATCCAAGCCCAACCCTCTTCCGATTTAATGACTAAACTTTTAGAGGATGTCGACTTCAGTGATCCTAACATTACCATCGATTATAGCGAATCGACTATCTCTTTTAGGTATTCCGATTTGAATGATGAAGAGATTTCAAGGACGATTGACGAACCCGGGGAATCTACAAAATCTGAAAGTGATAGTTTTATTGCGTATAATGAGGATTTGAAGGATGCGTGTGAGTCCATGATTTCTTCTTCCAATGGGCCAAATATTTATGAGTCGCCGGAAGATATTCTTGCTAGAGAGATGGTCGAAGTCGATATTTTTGAGTCCTTCCACCAACAACATATGCCGGATTCTATTGTGGAAGAACACCCTTGGGTTGAAAATTCTGTTTCTTTGTATGACGAGGTGGCACAATCTGAAATTTTAAAAGATCAACCAATGCTAGATGATGTGCTTACCACTGAATCTGAAAAATTTTCTTTGGAAAACCTCCCCTCCATAGAGGAGAAATTCCTTACCCTTGAAACAGAATTTTCTCAATCACTTAGGGAGAACGAGGACCCTTCATCCGACTCTCTCAATTTCTTAGAGGAATGCATAACCCACCCCTATGATCTGGATGATGAGATGATTATGGAGTTGGACATTTTGTTAGACACGGTGTCGGTGCCAGAAGAACACCATTCCACTGATTTACACTCGTTGCCATTGTTTGTGGAAGCACCGTGCAATTCTGAATTTGTGGAGGAGACAACCCAAACTAAAGAATACTTAATTAATGTCTCTCCACCATCATGAGTTCTTTAGCCCATTGAAAATTCTGATTGGGAGGACCTGTTTATAATCAATTACAACCCAATTCAGAACTTGAGGAGATATCTTTTTGCTGCTCTTATCTCCTCCTTGCATGCGTGTGGTGCACACTATGATTGGACCTTAACGAAGAAACGCACCCATGTGTACATTCGAGCAGGACTTTGGATGGTCCTCATGAGACACCTATTGAAATTCATGACGATCCTGCTCAAATTTGATCATGTAGTCGATCGGACGAATCAAAGGTAGGTAGGTAGGTTAGGATTTCTTTTCTACATTTAGGATTGAATTAGTCTCATCGAGACAATAGAAGATGCTAGAATTGATTAACTTGCTACCTCAGGTATTCTCTTTCTCACTCTCCTTTAGTTTATGTCATTGCTCTCATGTCATGCATATTGCATATCTTTGTACATTGAGAACAATGTACGATTTTGGTTGGGGGGTGAGATTCCTTAGATGAATCTACTAACTTTTGTGACATTTCGAGCAATTATGTAGAAAATTTTTAATTTTTTTAAAATTCAAAACTCTTTTGGAAAACTTTGTTTCTATGCATTCGGGATGATACGAGTATAAGAAAAGGAGATACGAAGTGAGTGATGTTGCAAGCCTTGAACTACTTTTAATATAATGATTTTATATGTGAATTCCCCTATTTATATGATTGATAGAAAATTTGAACACTTTTACACCTAGTTCACATTACACGATTCTTTTGGGTTGAAAGGATTATGTGATTTGTGGAGTAGCTAGACTTTGATTTAAGGTGTTGAGAAACCAAGTCGGGGTACTTTGTCCATCCTTGTCCATGGAAAAATAACGAAAGATATGGATTTCTAAAAATCCTATCTAATTAAAAAGAAAAAAAAAGGGAAAGGAAGGATGAAAACATGAGAATGATGGAGAATATGGTGGAAAATTTCGAAAAAGGCTACCTATTACCAACTGGGGGATGGTCTACCTTTAACCAAAGCAAAAAATGGGACGTAGTGTGAAAGCCGTCGGAAGGACGGTAAGGCAAATTCCTGTCATAGGCTTGTTGTTGATCTGTGCACCTTAAGATTCATAGTTTAGTTGATCTATGAAGAAGATAATCCTGGAAACTCATGAGATGAACATTCACTATGCACACTAGGTTGAATTTGTTCAAGTTCCTCTATTTATCAATCAACCAGCGAGAATTTCATATAAACACTTATTATGTTTTGAGAGTTTAAGGTTTCAACCTCTATCATTTAATTTTTCTGACTTTTACGCTAGTGTGTTTTGGGATGTATAGAAGAATAGTTTCCGAAGAAGAGTTGAATTTTGGAGAATAAAACTTGTTTCACTCATGTTTTGCTCGGGACTAGCAAAATGCTGGTTGGGGGGGTGTGTTGAGCTCTTAATTGTGCATATTCTGACCCCAATTCATCACTCACTATGCATGATTTTCATGTTTAAAGACTAATCTAATGCATGAATTTGTGATTGTAGGAATGAGAGGGAGACTTCACTAATTCATGGTTAAAAGAGTCACTTTGTATACATTGAAGATCAATAGAACAAGTGACAAAAGGTGGAGGAAAGAAGCAAGAAAGAAAGAGAAGAGAAAAAGAAGAAAATCTGAAAATTTTGTCATAGACCTGTCACAGTGTTGAGCTCTGTAGACCGGTCTGTAGACCAGTTGCCAGACAGGTTTACAGTTAAAAATTGGACTGTTTTTTCCTGCTTAGACCGGCCACCAGACCGGTCGCCAGACAGGTCTAAGGTACTCCAGAAACTCCGATTTTCAAGGACAAGTTTCCAAATTACGACAAGACTCCACGGATTCTCGAAGTTTCCAACTTGGTGCGGGATTTCTCTTATAAAAGGCCACCTCCACTCTCTTCCTAACGCATCTAGCAACGTGGGGAGTAAAGGATTCAAGACTTAGAAGGCTTCCTAGCCTCCTACAACTAGTTTTCTTCTTCTTCTAGTTCTAGTTCTAGTTTTATTTTTAATATGTTTTTCATTAACTAATCTCTTAGCTAGAGCTAAAAGGTGAACCTTATAGTTTTCTTAGATTGTTTAATTCGTTTTATTGGTTTCAAGTTGGATTTCTAGTGAAGAATAACGGTTTGAAGTTTGAATAAAGTTCTAAATAGTTTTTCTCTTAATCTTATGATGGCTTATGGATGTTTAGAAGAATTGCTTGAGTTCTTAATTGTTCTTGAATGCTTCTAGACCTGTATGCTTCGAGGAATTGGATTCAATACGCTCTAGACCTTTGATCCTCATGTGGGAGCTTCAAACCAAAGTTGTACCTTTTTGTTCTAACATCTGAATATTGTGTTGATCGTTCATATGATTTGAATGAAGTTTAAATCATAATATAGTCAAGTCTTGTGACAAGGTTTGATGATTATTATGGTTATGATCTTAATCTATTGGAATTAGAATTGACCTATGCAATTGGGTGTGCTCAAGTCCTAACTTGAATTGAGGGAATCATGTTGATGAACAACACATATGTTGGATTGCTTTGATAATACAACCGCTCTATCATCCGGCTAGATAGGACTTAATTTTGATTCTAGCTGAGTATTGAGAAATCACAGCGAATTATGCATCTAAGGAGAGCTATAAGTGGATCCTTGATGCTCTAGTTACCCTTTCATTATCAGATTTTCCTGTTTCGTGTTTAAAAACTGATTTCACAAACCTGTTAGATTCTAGTTATTAGGATATATAGTTGGAATTGTTTACCTCCTTCCCTGTGGATCGACCTTGGTCTTACCGAGATTATTACTACATCGCAACCCTACACTTGGGGAAGCGATCATCCATCCAACAGGGTTCGGTGGCAACTAAGAGGACCTCTTGCCGCTCGAGCTTACTGATGTTCAGCTTTGGTAGAAATTCTATCGGAACAGTCCTAACGAGGTTGGTGTCAATGGCTGAGGCCAACCTGGCTAGGAAATCCGTATTTGCATTCTTAGTCTTTGGGACCCGTGTGATTTCGAACCCTTCGAATTGGTTGAGAAGATCCTGGGCCCTGCTCAGGTATGCGATCATCTTTTTACCTTTAGCTTGGTACTCGACGGTCACTTAGTTGACCACTAGCTAGCTGTGAGTCACTGTAGATCTTCAACCTCCGCGCGCCCAATGCCTTTGCCAATCGTAGGCCCGCGAGGAGGGCCTCGTATTCAGCCTTAGTGTTGGAAGATCAAAATTCGAACCATTATTAAGCCTTGAATTGTGCATATTTATCGTCAATTCCACGCTTTAATTACATACGATAATGTGCTTAAAGATTGACTATAATGTAATTTTGTAATTATAAGAGCAAGGGAGAGATGTGAATGAAATGAGCTCAATAGGGAACAAATGGACAGCAAGTTAATGTGAGAAGATGTGAAAATTGTGCTCCTTTTAGATTTATGGTTTAGTTGATCTGTGAAGTCGTGGTCAGACCATCAGAAGTTAGTTCAGTGCAGGCTTGGAGATCAAATACCAGCCGTCCATCATCAATGGCCAATATCAACTCTAACAGTGGACAACTCCACCCACACACACCAGTTCCCAAGCAGCCTTTCATAGCATCTCCACCGTCCACATCCAACACATATACCACCTATGTCTAGCACATGCATATCAGCAGGCGGCCCACCTTCATTATCAGTCCACCCACCTCCACATCAAGGGACGATCAAGCCTCTTCACGCATGTGCTATCCAACATGTGCAACACTGCCCGATAGCTGGACGTTCAACAGTAGCTAACCTTCATCCTAACCATCCATTTTTGTAGCAATTAGAAGCATCCAACAGACAACAGTTGAGCTCATTTCATTGTTTGGCCTTATAGAACATGCTTGCAAAGCTTGTGGCCGAACCTCACGCCTGCCCCCCGCTGTACAATACCACGTGCCAGCATGTGGCCGACCTCACACAGCGAAATGCCTCCTCGACTACCACGCCACTCCACATGTCACCACTAGACTCATCTGGTAGAGATACACATGTTTCCCCCGTCATTCGCCCAAACACTAAGGGCCTGTTTGATTTGTGGAAGTCATGGTAAATACAGGCAAATCTGTAATGATGATTTACCTAGGATGTATGTGCGATCATGATGATGTTTCAGATTCTGAGCTCGCCATTAATTTTTCATTTCCCGCCCGTCCAACTGGCAGCTGCTGAGCGAAAATTTGAAGAGTTCAGGAGTTCCTATGTAACTGCCAAACCAGTTCGGTCTAGAAGGTCCCACTCTTGAGCCCGTGCAACTCGGCCGCGGGGGGAGGGGGATTCGAACTGTTCAACAAGTCCTTAGCTGTGACCACCAAGCAGAGGTGGAGTGAGGCTGAGCTGATAGATCGACTGAATCCTTGAGCAGTGCGGAGTCTGACTAGGAGAAGCATCTCTCACGGGACGGGTAATCCTGCCAGCTCCAAGGCAAGTGACCAAGCTGAGCTAAGATAACACAAAGGTCGATTGAAGAATCTATAAACTAGGTGGAGAGCTTGAGGGGAGGAGTTCAAAGCTCCACATCCTAATTAGACGGCCAACCTCCTCTAAGGCGCAACATGATAAATTTGAGATACGAATCCCACTAGAAGCCCTCTGACACGACATATGGAGGATGTCAGGTTTAGAACCTGTACCCATGCCTAATGATTGTTGCAGGCCTAACGCGTCAGGTTAGGACTGTCAACATCATGGACTACCTCACACTTTCATGATTGCAAGCAGCAGGCTGGCATGTCCAAGTGGGATTGTCAAACTGCAAGCTTGTCATCACACCCTATAAATACGGCCAGGAACTCCAAGCAAAGGTATGCATACTTGCTTAACCCTTACTATATCATTGTCCGAGCTGATTGAGTTAGGCATCGGAGGGTTCACTGCTGCCCAGCGACAACCCCATTGCCTCCATCCTTTTCATGATTTATAGAGCCTACGAGAGGAGGACTATCACGGGACCTTAAGTCATCTCGGCACTCCCCTAGTTTCATCTGTCGATAGGATTCGGGTGACAACGGAGTTATATGGGGACAAGTCCTCCGCTGGCGATCCCCTTTCCTCTCTTTCTTCACTCGGATCGAGGGAAGTGATTTGCATTGCTTCTTATTCTTTGCCTAGGAGAGTTGTAGCGTAGTAGTGACAGGCTTTCAGTTGATCACTTATGACTCTGCCAACCCCGTGCTCGGTTGAAAACTTCATCGTGAAGTGGTAAATGGAGACCGCGACCCGCATGACGTCTAGGGAGGACCTGCCCACGATGACGTTGTAGACGGAAGGGCAGTCCCCCACCAGGAAGTCTATAATAAGGGTGACCTTGTTGGAGCCCTCTCCCACTGTGACCAACAGTAGGATGCTCCATGATGCTCCCTTTTGAGATCACACTTTCCCCTATAAACCCAAGCAGAGGGGTTCGCACGAGTTGGAGCCTCGACCTCCCTATCTCCATCTTGTTGAAGGCCATGCGTACAGGATGTTGGCCGAGCTGCTGGTGTTAACCATCATCCAATACAACTTGTGGTTGGTCACAGTCATGGCAACCACTGATGCGTCTTCGTGAGGGTGTTAAATCCTCCTCGTGTCATTTTTTGTGAAAGAGATGGGGCACGGCTCCATCTGGGGCTCTTTCTTAGGTCAGCCGGTGAAGTTTACTTGGTGGACATTGTTGGCGAACCGGGCACTCCAGGCATGGGCTCGGTGAGCCCTGGTCAAGTCTCCTCCTCCAGCGAGTTCATCGAAGATGGTGCAAATCTCCCCCACCGCCTTGTTATTGCCGGGCTCTTCTCACCACTCTCATCGAGGAGGCGATCTGTCCTCCTAGCACTTGGCGATGTACTCACTCAAGTAGCCCCTCTTGATGGGAGACTTAATCTCTTCTCTCAGGTCGAAATAGTCGATCGTGTTATGACTGTGATCTTTGTGGAAGTGACAATACCCTGAACTGTCCCTCTTTTTTGGATCAGACCTAAGGTTGTGCAGCCACCTTATGATTCTCTTGTTCTTTACCTCCATGAGCACCTGCTTGGCGGAGGTGTTTAGTGGAATATACCATGAAAATTGGCTATTTGGAATGCGAGGAGCCCAAGGAGCTCCCCCCTTTCACTTGGGGTCAGAGCTGGATCCCTCCTTGGCCTTCCTGCGCTTCTTGTCCTTGGCCGAGCTTCTCTCACCCTTCCTGTCTCTATGGGCGTTGACCAACTCTTCAGCGTTGGAGTACTTCTAGGACCAGTTTAGTAGGTCTGACAGCGTCGCCGGGGGGTTCTTACCGAGCGAGAAGAGGAACTTCCCTTGCCTCAGCTAGCCTGACCGTTGTGGCTGCGAGGGCGACTTGGTCAGAGTAGTCCTCCACCTGGACGACCTCAGCATTAAACCAAACAATGTAGTCTTTTAGGGATTTGTCGTGCTTCTGTCTCAGCATAAGCAGATGAGTCGCTGGCTTTTGGATGTCCTTGCTTCCGACGAATTGGGTGGCGAAGGCCCTGCTGCAGTTGTGCGAACGAACTGATGGACCTCGCCTTTAGGTTTTGAACCACTTTAGAGCTGCCCTAATGAGTGTCAGGGAGAAGGCCCTGCACATCATGGTTTTGGAAGCGCCGTGGAGCTCCATCCATGATCAGAATGACTTCAGGTGCTTAGCAGGATCACCTGTGCTCGAGTAGGGAGTTATCTTGAGCATCTTGAACCCGATCGGTAGCTGCGACTGCATTATGTCGTTGATAAATGGCGGCTCAGTATACTCTAGGAGGGCATCTACAAATACCAGGGCCTTAGCTCGGCAGGTTGCTGAATATCACCGAGCTTGCCTCGAATCTCCCTGATGTCTGCCCCCAGGGGGCCTCACTCTCTACCACCTCTTTTGGTGCCTAGCCCTTCTGAGATTGGTGCCTTTCATCAAGCGTGTGGCGCAGGTCGGACTCGTCGAGTGTTATGGCCGTTCGTGTCCGAGCAGGGATTGCTCGATTGACACGATCTTCCCGCTGGGCTAGCCCTTCCGCATTTGGAGTGTGTTGGGAGGACTTGGTCGTGGCAGGTGTCTTTCCCTTCTTTGCCATGAGGGAGGAGTAGAGAATGAGCTGGGACCGACGGTAAAGCTCGAATGGTGAGAACACAACTTGCTATTCCCACAATGATGACACTGTTATCACTTGAATCCAGTCAACATATGAGGTTAGGTTGGGGAGTGCCGAGATGACTTGAGGTCCTGTGATCGTCCCCCTCTTATAGACCCTACAAATCACGAAAAGGATGAAGGCAATGGGGGTACTGCTGGGCGGCAGTAGACCATTCGATGCTTAAGTCAAGTCGGTCGAGCTTGGACAAGGAAATAGTAAGGGTCATGCGAGTATGAGTACCTTTGTATGGAGTTCGTGGCCGTATTTATAGGGCGCGGTGACAAGCTTGCGTTATGACAATCCCACTTGGACACGCCAGCCTGCTGTTTCTAATAATGAAAGCGTGGTGCGGTTCCTGGCACTGACAGTCCTAGCTTGACACGCTAGGCCTAAGATAATCATTATGCTTGGGTGTAGGTTCTGGACCCACCATCCTCCACATGCGCGTTGGAGGGCTTCTAATGGATCCCGAATTTATTGCGCCGCTCCTTGATAAGCCTGGTTTGATCGGGATGCGGAGCTTGAGGTTCGAGCTCCTCCCCTCGAGCTCCACTCAACTTGTAGATTCTACGATCAGCCTATGGGCCGTCTTAGCTTAGCTTTGTCACTTGCTGGTGGAACTATTCATCCCCTATAGATGCTTCTCCTGATCAGACTCCACTACTCTAAAATAGTCGGTCGGCTTCACTCCAACCTCATGGCCTAGAGGCTCCTTGCCTTTGGACTAGTTCTAAATCCCCCACAACACAATCCATGCCTTTTATAGCCACCACCAGTTTTCCAAGCAATGAGTGGTGATTATTTAGAACCATAAAGTATTCACGATAGGCAGCAGCAAATGAATGGCTCAAAGCCAATTGACCACTTTATCATGTTTTATAGCCACCCACTTTCCAAGGGGGAGCGGATTAGGTGAGACCCACCCCGACTCACCCAAGACAGTGCGGCCGTCACCGTGGGGCCCGCCTTGATGTGCGTATTCTGTATGCATGCCGTCCATCCATTTTTTAGGGCATTATTCTGAAAATGAAGCAAATCCAACAATCAGGCAACAAAAGTTTTGGATCAAGCTGATTATTTGTTGTTTCTTGCTTTCATCCAAGCTTTTATGTGACCTTATCAACCGATTGGATGACAAATAAACACTATCGGAAACATTGCGCCCTAATAAGTTTTTAATGGTAGGGCGTTCGATCACACCACACCACTGTTTCCTAGTATGAGGTCCACTTGATAAAACGGATGGACAACGTGGATACAGAATACATAATCAAGGTGGGCCCCACAGTCCTGGGTGAGTCCGGGTGTCACCTAACCCGCTCCCTTTCTCTGTTGTTTCATGGCCAGCAAACGAAGTGATTCAACTCGAGCACTAACCTGCTCATCATCGATGCATCTCTTGTGCCAGGTAAGAGAACCAAGTTTTATTAACATGGCTGATGCCAATAGCTGCTGAAATCAGTTCAAGCAAATCTAATTCCACAATTTCTACTAGATCTCTCTCTTGAGATGAATTACCCATACCGAATTAAAGACTAGTTCAAACCACAAACTGATAGATAATAGATGCAAAGGCCACAATAGCTCCAAACCACGAAAGAGCTAGAGACTTTATTGTAATAACTTTATATTATAGATAGATGGAGAGACCACTAAATGAACAGCTTCGTCCATATAACAGGAACATCCTATATATTCCATACTTCCTCCGGACATAAAAACTTGAAAAAAAAAAAAAAAAAAATAGTAGTAAAAAAAGAGACTTCTTTCTTAGACTCAAAAGAACCAGACCACATAGACACTCACCAACCAAGACCAACTAGCATCAGGACCCAAAAGGAAGACCTTCAGAAATCACCACCACGGAGACGGAGGACAAGGTGGAGGGTCGACTCCTTTTGAATGTTGTAATCCGCCAGCGTGCGCCCATCCTCAAGCTGCTTCCCAGCGAAGATGAGACGCTGCTGGTCTGGTGGGATACCCTCCTTGTCCTGGATCTTTGCCTTCACGTTATCTATCGTGTCCGAGCTCTCCACCTCCAGGGTGATCGTCTTCCCCGTCAGCGTCTTCACGAATATCTGCATCCCACCACGCAGACGCAGCACCAGGTGGAGCGTAGACTCCTTTTGGATGTTATAATCCGCAAGGGTCCTGCCGTCCTCCAACTGCTTCCCAGCGAAAATCAGCCGCTGCTGGTCTGGTGGGATTCCCTCCTTGTCCTGGATCTTGGCCTTCACGTTGTCAATCGTATCCGAGCTCTCAACCTCCAAGGTGATCGTCTTGCCGGTGAGGGTCTTGACGAAAATCTGCATACCTCCACGCAGACGGAGGACGAGGTGGAGGGTCGACTCCTTCTGGATATTGTAGTCGGCGAGGGTGCGGCCATCCTCGAGCTGCTTTCCGGCGAAGATCAGACGCTGCTGATCCGGGGGAATTCCTTCCTTGTCTTGGATCTTGGCCTTCACGTTGTCAATCGTGTCCGAGCTCTCGACCTCCAAGGTGATCGTCTTTCCTGTGAGGGTTTTGACGAAAATCTGCATGCCACCACGCAGACGGAGGACGAGGTGGAGGGTGGACTCCTTCTGGATGTTGTAGTCAGCGAGGGTGCGGCCATCCTCAAGCTGTTTTCCGGCGAAGATCAGACGCTGCTGATCCGGTGGAATGCCTTCCTTGTCCTGGATCTTGGCCTTGACGTTGTCGATCGTGTCTGAGCTCTCCACCTCCAAGGTGATCGTCTTGCCGGTGAGGGTCTTGACGAAAATCTGCATACCACCACGCAGGCGGAGGACGAGGTGGAGGGTAGACTCCTTCTGGATGTTGTAGTCGGCGAGGGTGCGGCCGTCCTCAAGCTGCTTTCCAGCGAAGATCAGACGCTGCTGATCCGGTGGGATGCCTTCCTTGTCCTGGATCTTGGCCTTGACGTTATCGATGGTGTCTGAGCTCTCGACTTCCAAGGTGATCGTCTTGCCTGTGAGGGTCTTGACGAAGATCTGCATGCCTCCACGCAGACGGAGGACGAGGTGGAGTGTAGACTCCTTCTGGATGTTGTAGTCGGCGAGGGTGCGGCCGTCCTCGAGCTGCTTGCCGGCAAAGATCAGACGCTGCTGATCCGGTGGGATGCCTTCCTTGTCCTGTATCTTGGCCTTGACGTTATCGATCGTATCAGAGCTCTCAACTTCGAGAGTGATGGTCTTGCCGGTGAGGGTCTTGACGAAGATCTGCATCTGTAGATTGAAAGAAAAATCAGATGTACGGATCTTGATAGCCGCAACTTAGCGTTTGATCAGATCAAAACACAAAAAATCAAGAAGAATTGGATTTTTTAATAAGAAAACATTAAAAACAATTTCTTCAAATAATCTGAAGCAGATAGTCAACAATCATATCCAATAGAAATTCAAGAAGAAAATAAAAAAAATCAACATATTCTTAAAAGAAAAAACCCAGATCTCGCCTGATATTAAGATACGAAAGAAAATACACGATCTTAGAACCGAAAAATAAATAAAACAATTACAAAAAAAACTTCTAATTCGCTCTGAAACCCTAAAAATTCAGGAAATTTCCGGAAAAAAAATGAAGAAAAACGCATACCTTGAGAGAAAAAGAAGAGAGTTTTTTTTAAGAGAGAAGATTGAATGCGAAACCCTACTCCGAAAGGATGTATTTATAATCGGATTGCCGACTAAGGAGGCGAAACTGCCAAGGAAAGGTTGGCCAATCATACAATGACACGTGTAAGGAAGAGACGGCATCCTTCACGGAAAGCCAGAGATTCCTTGGACCTCTCGTGACGGAGATAACGAGGCAGGAAAGATGTTTTTATTTTTATTTTAGTCGACGCATCTGCATGCGCCAAAGATAATCGCATCGCACCATACCTGACGTAGCGTGTGACGCGTGCAAAATCAGAGACGTTCATCATGTAGGAACCTTAGGATGTATGTTACAGTGTAAAATTCGGATACATTATCGTATTATTTATGAATATAATTCCATGTATTTTGGGAATTAACGGTAGACTAGCCTTTTCCTAATTTTTTTTTGTATAAATGTCCTAGTGATAGTCATTTAATAGTACATGCTGAGAGACTCACATGATGGACGTCTGGGATTGATCCATTACTTGATACATCCAAGTGAGCTTGGCGCGTGAAATAACATTATCGTCTGCGCGAAATTGAAGTGTGTTTCCTTGTGTTAGGTGAACGTTAATAAAGGCCGTCAAAGGTGGATGGCCGTTAAGTGGGATTGTGAGTCGCGTTTGAGGGAAGCGCATTCCCTGGTGATCAAACCAGGGCAGGCGGGGTCCACCGTTATCTTATATCCACGCTGTCCATCCGTTTTTACAGATCATTTTACGGTATCATTCCAAAAATGAAGCAGATCCAAAGTTCAACTGAACCACACCACATGAAATAGCGGAATAATGACAGCCACCGTTGAAACCTTTCTAGAGCCCACCGTCATGTTTATTTGCCATCAAACCTGTTGATAAGGTCACACAGATGTAGATGAAGGGTCAAAATAAATATCAGGTTGATCCAAAAAAATGTTCAATACAGTGTTTCCTCTGATATAGTCCACATGAGCTTTAGATCTGCTTCATTTTTAGGCTTATACTATAAAATAATCTTTAAAAAACGGATGGACGGCGTTGATAAAACACATACACCCCGGTAGTCCTGACAGCTTTGAGTCAGAAGGAAATCCGCTTCCAAGTTTGACACGGCATCGCGTTGAACGAGGCGATTGGATGAACTTTTCTTGCGGTGGAGGCAAATGCGCTCGGCTGGCTTCGGTCCGCCCAAACAGGCAGCCCGCTTATGGCTGCGTTTGATAAACGTGGCAGTCGGTCGGGTAGGCCCAATGGGTATCAAGCCCAACATGACATGGTCCAGGAATAGCCGTATAGGTCTAAATGGCTCCTATTAGATTAAACCCGATTAATAATATAGCCGGGTCCAAGTAGGGCTGTAAATAGGTCAGCGGTCCCGATGGGGTACCCAAACATAACCCATTTAGACCCGACTCAAATCAACCCATTTATTAAATGGAATGAGTCTGGGTCCAAGAACAGACCCATTTGCTAAATGGGTCTGGATTTGGTTCCCTTATATTAGGTATGGCCTGACTTGACCCGACCCGACCTGTACCCATTTGGTAAATGGGCTAGTTTGGTTTATGTTTTAAGGGATCCATCCAGGCCCGGATCCATCAAGATCCATCTTTGTTATGAAGTGATGAAGGGGACATTCATGTGTACGAAGGCATGGAAGTATGACCATCTTTACATGTTGATCGGGAGTACAATTTACGGTGGAGCTACAGGAAAGGCAACGAGATCCACGGTTGCTCGTATGTGGCAAGTACCCAAGGGCCACATGAGAAGAGCGGTAAAGGGCGTGAATTTGCAAGGTTAGGGTCGATGGTGATACGAGAAGCGGTGGAGATATGATCGAAGATGAGATAGCGTTGTAAGGATGGTGTTGATTCGATGTTCGAAACCTCGGTGGAGATTGTTGGGGAGCCTTCAAACGTGCGTAGTTTGAGTGCTCAGACCGGTTGGACAACCAGTTTGGCTATTCGGCGCAGATGCACAGAAGGCCACTAGATAGAATCTGTGGTGCCTCTGACCAGTCTGTCGACCGGTCGTGAGGGGGCTTCGACCGGTCAGCCTTCAGGCAGTGTGTTGATGTTTTCTCCTTGGATTGCTTTTTGTGTTGGGCGACTGGTCGGCCGACCGGTCGAGCCGCCCAAGCGGTTTCTTACGCATTACTCGGTAGTGCGTAAGATGCTTCTATTTTCGGGATTCTTGCTATATAGATGGTATGTATCCGGACTTAGATAGTATCCTAAAGTGTCCAAGGCTTCCTAATTGCGTTAGGAGGAGGGGAGATGTGCGTGTGAGAGAGAACTTGGGGTTTTCTCTGTTTTTCCTTGCTTGTGGGCTGTCAATCTTTGTAATCTTCTGTTTATTCATAGTGAATTTCTTTGTGCCTTGGTTTTTTACCCGTTGAGGGGTTTTTCCACGTAAATTTGGATTCTTTTATGGTGAATGCTTGTGTGTAGTTTGATTGCATCTTATTTACTCATTTGATCTCGCATTGCTCCACGCGTTTCGACTTTCGTGGCCGGTTTTCCCAACAGATGATTGGCCAACAACCTCAAGGATTGAGCAACCCAACTACATTACAAACCAATTCCCGAAGATGAAACAAAGGGACTGGTGGCTTGCTCAAATTAACTATGTATTTGGGAGGGTAAGCCTCTTTGCTCTTGA
This sequence comes from Liriodendron chinense, assembly GCA_003013855.2. Lineage (NCBI taxonomy): Eukaryota > Viridiplantae > Streptophyta > Magnoliopsida > Magnoliales > Magnoliaceae > Liriodendron > Liriodendron chinense. The sequence continues at coordinate 746,009 of PVNU02000637.1, read as the reverse complement.
CTCTAACCAGTGTAAATGAAATTCTGCAGCAGTATTCCCATACGCTTAGTCCATTAGAACAATACCCTCATTACAAAACAACAATGTAAAGATGTCTTATGCCCTTGTTTATGTTCTGCTTGAGTTTTGGACCAAGCTGAATTTTGGAGTTTCTGTTCATCTTGTTGAGGCGTACCTGATGAACGGGTTAGATGGAATAAATACACCATCCCCCCCCCCCCCCCCCCCCAACCCCAACCCAAAAAAAACAAGAGTCGGGGTCCCCTCCCCATTGTATCTCATGGTGTGACCCACATGATTTGTGTATCTTTGGCCCAAGGACCTAATCTCAAGGGTATCTGCTGGTGAATGGAGTCAATGTCACGCACTGTACAGGTGCGACAAGTGTTGTGCAGGATTGGGTTTGTTTCTAATATATAGGAAGCAATTTTTTGATTCTTGGCCCCACATCTTTACCCAGTTTACACGGATTTCCAATTTTTGATGAGTGGGGCTCATAGCTTGGTAGTCCAGACAGTTGGACCGTTGTCTATTGTGGGCAGATCCTTAGGAATCTCATTGATAAGCTTAACGTTTTTTATTTGTAGCCTAAACATAGATGGTTAAGAAAAGGTAGAACACCAAGCTACGTTCAACACATTGGTAGTTGGGATCCTTTAATTTAGGAGATCCGTTGGGCACTATTCAGACCCATAGATCAATATAGTCTACTAAGATGAGCCCACTGCAGGGTCACACCTGACAGGTGCAATGCTGCTCATTCTCATTGGACCACCTCAAGGTTTACAGGAATCTCTTGTAGCCTCCAATTACAGGCAATCTGCATCATGAGAATCACCCCAAACAGATGATTCTAACTGGTCCAGAGAAAGATCATACCAAACAGATGATACTAACTGGCTGATCGATGGACTTGTATTGGATGGTTGAAATGAAAAACAAGGGAATGTTCATTAACCAGAAGTCTTGATCCACTGTTTTTCTGACATATGCACTTCATGACTCTTTAGTTATCCAATTAGTGGCTGCCAAACAGTTAAAAAAAAAAAAAGAAAGATCAGCAGCCCAGCACAAACCAAATTAATGAGCAAAATCAGACGGTTAAGGCAATAGTACTAGGTGGGTATTGAGGCAGTTTAGTAATCTGTCGAAACTCCCCATGCGACCATATGGCTCACCACCCAAGTAAGTTCATATTGTCCCCTATGGGGCCATTTTGGGCCCATATTGGGATGATACAGTTGTCTTGCCAATGGATTATACCGGCTTGTACCGGGTGGTATGTTCTGATCTTGGGACGATACTTTTAACCCTTGTGTGGAGTGAGTAGCTTTTCATGTCGGGGTATGGTGGGGGCCCGTGATCCACACCATTGATTCTTAGCATTTGAAACCCAGTTCAAGGACCTTATCCATATTTCTCACTATTAATTATTATTGTTTTCTTTTGCTTGTGTGGAATAAATAGCCAATTTGAAAACAATTTTTAGGAACATTTGATTTGTGAACGATATGAGTCCTATTGTGAATATTATATCTGGCACCAAAATCAGGTTGAGTCCAAGCATCAGGTGGGCTACATGGGTATATATAATTAAGTAATATACATTTGGCATATATGTAACTCAAATTAAACCGTCCATGTTATGGGACCCACTGCTGATGGGTCATGAACCTAGAATCAGATTGGTTAGAATATTCCAGTCTCTGATCAATGGACATGCCATTAATTGTTAATTAGTACCATTGATTATTTTCATTTTGACCACTCATTAGATGCCCACACATCTGTTTATTTGATGCAGCCCTGCATGGGACACATGATCAAGGCTCCCATGGGACTAGAATTGTAATGGTCGTGGGCCCACCAGGTTGATGGATGCATCGGACATGTGAGACCAAACATGCAGCAAGATGGGGGGCGCCATACAGATTCTCATTTGAAAAGAAACAGATATAAATAAATTTATGGGATAATGGGAAAACAAAAAGAAAATAGACGACTTCTGTCATGATAGGCATTTCACTTTGTTTGGATAGCAATGTAAATTTTAGATAATATTTTTAGAGCTTTCTTAAAATTTCACTTACTAACCGATCAACACCCAGAAAATGAAATTCCTGTTTCCTTATATAATGTTATGGACTCATGGAAAGCTTGGGAAATCATTAATTAATCAATCCCAGTTTTCTTTTCCTTTTCCTACGCCTGTTTGGATAGTGGGAAAATAAAATTGATAAGGTTTTCTTTCCATAATGAGATGTTTCACTATTTTTGGATAACAAAACACCCAAGTCTGTTGTGCCCACTATCTTGTAAATGTAAAATCCACTCCGTCCATCGGGTTCACACTCGCCGTTTGGTGTCAAGGACAAAATTCAGATGTGGATCCACAATGCCAATGAGTCACATCACATGGAACAATGGGAATGGTTTGCTGACTATAGGTCTGTGTATGGGGCCTCATGGCGTGTATCTTTCATTAAACCTGTTAATAAGGTGCAACTCACTGGAATGAAGGGGATAACTCACCATGGGCGTGTATCTTTCATCAAAACCCTTAATAAAGTGTAACTTTGGCTTATCTTTTATCCGTACATTTAAAATAATGGTTCCTTCACCTTGTGTTGCATGCATCCTGAGACTGATCTGAACTGCTCAAGTTCTCATCACTAACACATAGAGGCTGCGATCTTATAATCATGATTCATTGATGGTCCTGACCTTTGAATATTAGATTTGAATATGAGCCATTAAAAAGAAAAATACTTTTGGTGCTCAATATTCATCTTCATTTACAATCACCCTTTCCTTATCAATGAATGTTTCTTATGATGACCCATATGACATGAACGATTCAGATCATAATCTAAGATGCATTCTGGAGGTGGAAATTAACCGGACCTGCAACTCATGAGAAATTGCATACTTAGCATACAAGCAATTCAAATTATTAAACTGTTGAATGAGTGGCAGTTTACATGTAAAACCTGAATCTAGAGCGAAGATAACTTGGGGGCGTTGTTGTTGAGTTGTTGTTTTGGTCCATTGATGATGTTCTCAATCTCAGCAGAGAAGATGTCCATGGCAGGCCTTGGAAGGCAAATTGGCACCATTATCCCAGCCTCTCCTCTCATGTTCTTCAACGGCACGTAAAAGCTTGCCACCAATGGATTGGTCCCAACACCCCCCCTTGCTGGCCCCCTATACACTGCCTTTCCCCATCCGAAATCCGCCTCCCCGGCACCGATATGCGTCAAATCCGACACGAGGAAAGAATAAGTTACAGTGAATAGGGGTCGGCCCTTGAGCACCATCAGGTCCGCCACCGACCGCATGTACTCTTCCGTCACGCTCGACTTGGCTTTCTTTACTAGCTCCACTGCATAACCTAACGGATTATTGCAGAGCTTCCCCGCCGGTGATATTGCCGCCGGAAGTGCAATCGCATTCCCATAGTAGCCAGGCGGCAATGGAGGGCGGTACTTGTTACGTGCATTGACCATGTACAGGACCCTCACTTCAACTTCAGGATCCAAACTGAAGGCCTTGGTGCGGCATCGCCACAGGCATGCGGTCAGTAGGTCGACTGTGGAGCATGTGCGGAGGTGCGGCTGCAGTTGTTTCCTTAGGGCAGATACCTCATTGGGACCAAAGAAGAAGGACCGGTGGACCACATCATCAAGTGGGAGGAGTGCGCCATTGGTGTTGGCCACTTGTTCATACTCACGGTGCACGCAAGTCACACGGGGCGGGCTGCGGGCGCTGAGGAGATGGCGCTGCCACACCGGCAGCAAAGACGGGGCAGGTGCACCTTGTGCCATCTCACACACTGAATTGACGAACATGCCGAGCCCAGTTGCATCACTGATGACATGGTTAATTCGAAGGGCGAAAATGAAGCCCCCACATAATAGACGGGTTACCTGCAACACAACCTCACCCAATTACATAATTAAGAACAATTTCATGTATGATATGGAAAGATTAGTAAAAACCCAACTCATGTTGCAGCTTGTATACAAGATCTGAGCCACTAATCATCAAGGCGTGAGACGTTCACATGATGGAGTAACTACCTGAATGAGAAGCAAAGGGCAGTGCAGAACACGTTCGGAGCCAGGGACCTCAGTGAGGAGCTCTTCCATGCATGGGAACGGTGGGTGCAGCACCTCACCAAACTGCTCGAGCTTGACGTTGGCATCAGCCTCAATGAACAAGACGCCCTCCCCCGTGCACTCTACCACAAGCTTCCGTCCGGGACCTTCTTCCCTAAGCCTACCTGCCAACGGGTAGTAGAAGACGAGTGCATTGGCCACTGCCTGTCTGATGACCTGAGCAGGGTCCCGTCCTCTCATGGACGAGTTGTAGCGGTAGAACTGAATGGCTGGGATTTGAAAACGGAAACCTTGCTGGTCATCAATGTCGGAGAGGTGCTTGAACTCATGAGGTGTGGGCTTAGAAGGAGGCACCAATGTGGGCTTTTGCCTTGTCACTGAGAATACTAGAGGTGGTGGTGAGGCCATTTGTGTGGTGTGCTGTGTATGATTTGCTGGCCGATTGTAGGTGTGGTGAGTTGAGTTATATATGGATATGGCACGTGCGATGGACGGACGCACGTGGCATCCCCATCTCAATACTGTCTTTAGTGTTTGGCCAACTTTATTTTAGATATGCTTCTCTTTAGGGCTCACATTGTAATATTATGGGATGCGACTAATTAATGAATGGAGTGGAACTGATTTCAGATAGACATCACAGTCAGTCCTACCGCATAACTTTGTGGTATTTTGAATTAATAAAGAGTCGAGTAAACATATAAATTATAGAGAAAATGATGTGGACTACTCTCTTAAATATTGAATGTGGCAAAAATAGTCTTAGATTAGACGCTACAATTGTTAGCTTGTTTTAAAATTTCCAGCGGATTATTATGAGAAGTGGAGAGAAAATGAAGCAGGCCACTTTGATTAAAAAACATTAAATAGATATGACAAGAATGCCCCTAATTGAAGGGCTCATGCATAAATTATTAGTGTTTTTTTTTTCAACAGGAAAGAAAAGTATGCAGGCTGCTCTCATGAAAAATAAATATGACAAAAATGTCCTTAGTTGAAGAGTTATACACTTCAATTGTTAGCTTGTTTAAAATTTTCTCATCAAGCACACACTGAAGGGAGGGAAAAGGATGTTAGCCGCTCTCACAAGAAATAAATATGATTAAAATGCCCCCAATTGAAAGGTGATCTTCAATTATTAGCTTGTTTTAAATTTTCTTGTCCACTAAGTGCAGAGGCAAAAATGTCCACATACTATCAAGGGCTGTTATACATTAGGGAGCTTTACAAAAATTACATAATTAATATAAAATTTATGGCTGTCTTTTTTAAAAAGTTTTCGATAGGATACCTCGTTTATGTAATTAATTATCATTAAAGCATCTTTGGTTACATATATCAAAGGTCGCACTGCGAATGCGAGCAAAGGGATCGATGAATGGCTCAAGTGGGCCACATCGTGATGTTCATGTGAAATCCACCCTAACCATCATGTGCTCCACCTGCTAGTAAGACTAGGGCCCAAAAGTCAGTTCCATCTGTGGTTTAGGTGGGACACATTAATATTGGAAACAATGAACAAGGCAACAAGGGAAATAATTTGGAATGTAAAAGTTTGCTAATAAAATGTTTCCAATCGTATGGTCCACCTGAATCATGAATGTAGCTAACTTTTGGGTCCTGGTTCTAACAGAGGGTGATGCACCTAGTGGTTAGGGTGGATTTCATTTAAGCCTCACAGTGGGCCCTCCTGAGCTGCCACCTCTTTGCTGGCATGGCGAACGGCTGTTGAGAAATTTAAGGGAAGGTACTCTAAATGATAAATACTTATACTAATGAAGTAGTTTATTCAAAATCCTTTTTGAGAAAATACTGCAGTGTAAATTCTATATTAATTAGGCAGGTTTCTGTGAAATTTCATATATTATATAGCATACGCAGGAGAGGTAGGTATGAGATGAGATAATCTGCGAATGAAAGATATGTATGATTTTGCCATTTAGTGTTTGACGTCGATCGGCAAAGTTCTATCAATCCTCCCTCTTGTTTTTTTTTTTTCCAAATTGTCATCTTTTCCTAGAAGAAGACTTGCATATGATGTGCTGTCTTTTGGCATGATCACCTTCGATCATCATTAAATAAGCTTATCTACAAGAGGAAAATGGACCGCTGATGCAAGAAAGCTTATGTACATGCCACACATGTGCCACTATAGGACATTGGGGTGAGATCCAATCCATCTATCAGGTTGGTCAGACCTTCTACATATTTTACCAAAAATAAATCTATCTATCCACTTAGCATGTGGGCCCCAATATTGGAAACACGTTGATGGGTTAGAAAGCTTCAGCCAAGTTATTTCAGAACCGTAAATTTGTTTTGCAAACTGTAGCTCACCTGACCAGTGAATCAATCTGATTCTAGTTCTTTTCTAATGGATGGATTGGATATCGTGCCATGCCATTGCACAGGTGTGCATGCTTTGCGAAGCTCTACATCTTGTATTCACACGTGTGGCTGCTTGGACCTTATGTGAAAATTTCCTGTAAGTACCCCTTCGTAAGGAGCCTGTGAAACCCAATGCTCAGGGATCCAGAGTTATGTTTGTGTGATTCAGGACGTTAGCTCAAAACTAGGCATATCTCAAGTAGCCTACAGTATAAGAAATAATTGGTATTGGATAACAATTGAAACCTTATTGGGATCCACTGTAGTTTTGGATCCCAGTGGGAATCACCTTATGAAAAGATCGGATGGATATTAATATAATGGTATCCTAAAATCCGGCCAGCCTTTTTTTAGGTGGATGCATGTGCAAAGAAGATATTAGAAAATGGTAATGACCTGTGTAAATCCATAATGCACGGCTCTCCTGCAATTCCGAGTGGATTGGTCTGATTTATGGGATAGAATACATGGATTGGAGGCCCAACCCAGGAACTTCTCAGGTACCACTGTTTGACATGTGGGTGCTGCTGGCTTTGGTGCTTGAAGATGGGGTGCTGGAGTTAGCATTCTTCCTTTTGAAAATACGGCTGTTTTTTCTCTCTCAACCATTCATATAATTGGTCATTATCAAATATCCAGTCGCAGTGGTCGTGTTCAGTGGACAAAATCAGGTGGTCGGCAATTTAGATCATAATATCGCTGATGTGACACCATATCTTGAAAATTAAGGGCCTGTCGGGAGCGTGGATTCAGAACCCACTGGATTCAAAACCCCTTGGATTTGAAATAAGCCCATTGTCACTAATTAGTGTGTTAATAAAATGTTTGACACAATAGTTGTAATAAGCCTAATGAAATATATACTCTTTTTTTTTTTTTTATGACTGGGGTATTCACGTCAGTTGAAATATATACTTTTGCCAAATATAACAAAATTCCAAGTCTCATATGGGCCACAAGCACAGGATTACGTCCAAGTGACTAACCAACGATTTTTAATTGCTGATTTACATGGACAATGTTTGGATGAAGCAGATCAAACTATTAAAATAATTTTAGTGATGTAGTTGATAATCTAATTGTTTTGGGATATCATCAATGGGCCATGTGCCCAATAAATTAATAGCCTAATGACACACATGTTACACATATGGCTCTTGGAAGGATTTTACATGTAATCTAAACTTTTACCTTGGATTTCAAACCCCCAGTTGCTTTATGTGCCAAATGCATGTACGAGGGGATTTGAAACCCTCTCAAATCCCCTCCAAATCCATGGTGCCAAATGGGGCCTAAGGAAAATAGGTACTCTCAAGTGTAGAAACTTCAAGGGTAAATTGCAAATATGAAAGTAGTTAAGGTGTGAACTACCAAACATAAAAAAGTAAGAGGTGTGCATCGTAGAAGTGTGATTGGAGTGGAGTTTTTAGTTATATGCAAATCAAAGCCCACATTTCTCTGATTCAAGAGAAGATACTTATTTTATATCTTAGAAGCAGAGTTGCTATAACCATCTTAAACTGACTTAAACAGTAATGGAGTGCAAATATCATATTAAAAAGTTGTGAGGATATGCCTTAAGCATATCTTTAGATGTGTTTTCTCTGCTTCCACCTCCCCGTGCCTCTCCTTAGAACGGAGGGTTGATCTAGTATTCTAATTTATCGTGAGTTATGGTGCTCCTAGTTGTGTGGGACACTGTGATAGTCTGAAAGATGGATTTGGACCATCGGTTAGGCGTAGCCAACATTTCATAAGCTACAACATGGAAATTACATCGTCTAGCTTATCTAATCCATTTATAAGTTGCCTTTCCTTCTTATAACCATCCATTTCCCAAGCCATAAATGGAATTGTCCGATTGAACTTATTCCTTGGAATGCTAAGCAATTTGCTGTGGCCCCATTAAATATGTGGCTCAAATTGTTGATTTCAAATATTTCTACACATCCAATGTTTTTTTTTTTTTTTTTTGGTTAGTTCATACACACCCCATTGTTAGTATACCCACTCACCCCTGTTAGTCACATCACAATGTTAGCCAACCCCCCACAATGGAAATAGTGAAAACACACCATTTTATAAGCTATTTATTTACAGGATGGTTAGAATCCTTCCAGCAGTCTTTTTAGTCCTTTATCTCCTTGTCCTTACTAAATGGACGGAATGTGCAAACACACCACATGACGGATTAACGGGTAAGATGGGTTTCGATCAAATTAAGATGGAACACCTCGACCACATCAAGCCCGTATATTTTATACAATCTCTGACCTATACCATATGGACATGTCCTGATCCTGAGTTGCAACAGCAGGACATGGGCCCCACCAGTCACAAATAACGACATTACGATGCATGGATGTGGGCAAAAGGAGTCCACACGCTGCGTGGGCCCATGAATTACCCACCTTTTGACTTTTAAGATCACCTGCTGCCGTCCACAGACAGAGGAATGGGAAGAATTTTACTCATAACAACGACTTTTTTTGCACCTCTGTGCAATCCAAACCGTCCATCATATGCGGCCCGAAATGTTAGGTCCAGATCCCAAAGTTAGCCCGATCCAAAATTCAGGAAGCAAATGAACAAACAACGACGAGCAATAGGGGAGGACACCATCATGTAAACTTCCTGATTGCGTGTAGTGCTCAATGTGCTTTATATATGCCATCCAATCCAGTCATCACGCGCACCATACTAAGTTGAGACAGACATCCCAAACATGAGGAGATTCCATAACTTAGGTGGTCCACACCAACTAAATTTAATAGCTTTTAGGCATTATTTTGCAATATTATTATTCCCTGTAGTTTGGACCACCCGTGCCTTTGATGGGCATTATTTTTTGGGATGTATGGTAAATATAATACAGCACACATGAATAGAGGTTCGGACATGTGCATCGACATGGGCCTCACAGAAGCTCCAACCAATGGGAATTCACATGTACACGTGTAAAAGTTCACATGCATGCAGTTATCACTTGTACATGTAGCATATATACAACTCGATCAAGCCGTTCAAATCGCAAGCCTACTTTAGATGGATCATAAACTAATGCTAGATGAGATGTACAATGACAACTATTATGATGATCATACGCATCGACTTCTATGGGTTGTGGGCCCGGGTCATGCATACATGAGATGGGTGAGGCAACACATGCATGCCACACACACCATGGTTGGTAGAGTCAATGGGGCATAATTTTTTTGTTTTATTATATATACTGCTTTCAGTTGGTTTTTAGGAATAGCTATTAATTTCTTTGGCATCTTTTAAAGAAATGACAAAACTATTCTTACCTTTGAGATTTCTTCATTTGTTGCAACTAAAATTACCAATTAAAATACTTTTATGGTATATTCCATAACAGAGGAGAATGATGAGTTTATAACTTTATGCTATTCCCATGTGTTAAGTTTCCTAGGCATTTTTGTCATTTTCTAGCCGTTGCCAATCAAAAAAAAAAAAAAAAAAACTAGTAGGTATTCGCAGTAACGCTAAAATAACGATGTGGTTATTTGCAAATTATATATTTTATGTGGGTATTTGCAAATACAATATTATTGATGTGGCTACATGCAAAACCCCCTTTTTGGAATTGATTATTGAGGATAAATCATTCAAGATTTGATTTTCTTTCTTATTTTATTTATATAAAAAAAAAAAATGGTTGCTATTCCTCACTTTCTTCCTGAGACATCAGATAATCCTCCCTCGATATGGCTCATCTTGAAATCTATGATTTGGAATATGTTCTGCCTACCAATAAGATTCTGTTAGAAATGTAATCTAATGTTGTGTCGCATAAGAAGTATCGAGGTTTAGGGTTTTGCATTTTGGATACGAGTGTTTGGGAGGATGCAAAAGACACGGCGCACTCTACTTTGTTCATTTCACTTTGGATTGAAATAAAGAGCTCTTTCATCTCTACACAGCTGTCTTTTCATGGTTTTCTACTACTGAGAATGGAGATGTCCATGTCGCCTGCTATTTTTTCTACTGGCTTGAGCCATTGTTGCAGCAATCTGAAAATTCAAAATGATATGACTGCCATGGGTCCCACGTATAAAACATTTTCTACGGGCTTGAGCTAAAAACAGCTTTGGTCCATTCTTTGTAATCCCCAGTCATTGTTGCTATCATTTGAAAAATCAAGATGAAATGACCGCCACTTCTCCTGCGTGTGAAACAAATTCGGCTTAGGCCAAAAACAACCAAGGTCTTCTTTTTCTTTTTTAATTTTCTGTTCTTTTTCTTCTTCTTCTTCTTTTTAATTTTATTTAAACACATCCCAAGTCAATCTTCTTAAAATTAAAGTATATCACGGTCATGTGTGTTGGGGGCAGAAACAATCTCAAAATGAATCAAACAAACAATAGAGAAAAAATAATTCAAGCACACACAAAAAACATAAGATTTTATATGGAAAACCCTTGTGAAAAAAGCCACGGTCAATCCACCATATCAAAAGGTTATAGAAGATGGAAAACAGCTTGCAATAGAGAAATCTTAAACTTCTCCATTCAAAACCCTAGAAATTGTGTGAACTCCCTTCATAGTTTCAGGATGATGAGCATTTTTTAGGATGCATGTTGTAGTCCTTGTTGAACTAGGAAAGCTTTCATCTTTAACTTTCATAGTTCAAAGTTGTTTTTACTTGTAAATTTTTCTGTCTGGAACTTCACATTTGATTCCATCACTGTTATATCTTTAGATTCGCACAAACAACACAATAGGCTTATAGAGATCAAGTGTCGTTTTTAGAGTGAGAATTTGTTACACAAAATGTGGCCCACTGATGAATCAACCTGATTCTTTGATGCGGACGTCAACAGAGTGCCTCTTTTCTTATGGATGGATGGGATATCGTGCCATGCCAGCATGTGTAGCATGTAAATAAGGTGCTTTATTGCACAAGTGTGCATGCTTTGCAAAGCTACGGAAAGAAACTCACCGGTACCTTGTATTCACACCACGGGATGCGTGAATTTCCTGTAACCCTGTTACAAGGAGCCTGTAAAACCCAAAGCTCTATGGGTCCCAGTGGCATTTGCCTGACATTACTCGTTCGTCCGCGGCAACAAGCTCATGTTAGGATGTGAGCTAAAACAATTGGGATTGAATGGCAACTGAAACCTCATTAAGACCTAGGGAAGTTTCAGATCAGGCTGATATTTTTGCCTCCATCCTAATGAGAATCACCCTAATGGACGGATTGGATGACATATAAATATCATGTTAATGGACGGATTGAATGACATCCAATGTTGTTGAAATCGTTATCATATGGCAAATCGTAGAAGAGGTTGAATCATATGGAATTGCAAATTGTATCATAAATGTAACATTTTTTTTTCTTCTGATTTTAAAAATATACATACAAAAAACAAATGAAAAGTGTAAGTAAATAAAAAATATAAAAAAACTCATTAATCATCCATTTCCCATTAACAAGTACCAAAAAAGTAATACATATCATGATATTATCAATTGAGAAAATGCATATGATATATATATCACAATATTAAAGGATTCTTGTCTTCTTCTTTTTTTATTGTCTTTCGAAAAATTTACCTTAAAAAACATATCAATATCCTTTAATAATTTTATTTTTTTACTTTTCTTTAAGTGTAGAATCAAGTTAGAAAAAATGTCATTCGAATCCATTGTGAATAGTATCTTGATCTTGATTTCTATCTTGAGTTTTTGAATATCAAAATTCCTAAATCTCTTCTCTCTCTCTCTCTCTCTCTGAGAGAAAAAAAAATGAAGATATGTTTAATAGGGGAGGCATTTTTATGTTTTACGAGCAAAAGGATAAAAAGAAAGAAGAAAAAATTGTATAAAAAATTAATTTTTGAAATGTAATTTATGATTATTGTACAGTCCAAACAATTCGATACGATGGTATGGTTATTTGAGATTTGCAATTTGGGTATACAATTCCCATACAATACGATATGAATTGTACGATTTTGATAACACTCGACATATCCTAAATACGGCAAGCCATTTACAACTAGGTTTTTTGATAACACTCGGCATATCCTAAATTCGGCAAGCCATTTACAACTAGGTTGGACACATGCAAAATTGTTAGAAAAATGATAACCAAGTGTCTAAATCCATCCAACTCAGTTCACCTGCCACTATTTGCGGACTGGCCTGATTTATAGGGTAGACGACATGCATTGGGGGCCCAACTGAGGAACTTCCCGGATTCCAATGTATGATACGTGGTGGCAATTGCTTTGGGTGCTTGTGGATGTGGTGTTTGAATTAGCATGCACTTCTTCTTTTGAGAATGCAACTAATTCAACTATCTCAACCATTCATCTAATTGGTCATTATCAAATGTAGTATAAGGGGAATCAATACTCTCATGTAGTATAAAAATTTCAGAGAATGGGGGGCGGGGTGCTTCGGTAGAGACACCACATCTTGAAAATTAAGGGGAATCAATACTCTCATGCAGTATAAAAATTTCAGAGAATAAATAAAACAGTCAGGGCGTGTAAAAAAATAAATAAAGAAGAAGAAAGTTAAAAGAGTACATGCTATAGAAGTGTGCATGTGGTATACTTTTTTGGTTTTACAAACCAAAGATCCCACATGTCTTCACCTTAGAAGTGAACGCTTATCATATCTTAGAGGCAGAGTTGCCATAGCTCTCTTAAAAACTGGTTTAAACACCAATAGGATAAAAATATCGCCCTAAAGATAATTCCGCCTATTCCATATGCCTCTACTCTTTCCTGCAAGGCAGAGTATTCCTTGATCATCGTGAGTTATGGTGCTCCTAGTTGCGTTGGGACACTTTGATAGTCCAGACGATGGGTCTGGACCACCGGTTTAAGTGCAGCAAAGTTTTCATGGGCCACCACTCCCATGAAAATCACGTGAATCAGCTTATCTGATCCATTCAACTCGGGCCATCTGATTGCATGAATCAGGCAATGACCCATTCAGGCAAGTGTTATAGAGGAATGGTTCACAGCATGAACTGGTGAGGTTTTTTATTGACCCAAGTCAATTCGCCAAGTCTCAACCAGTGGTACCACCCGTTACATCATAGAGCGCAAGCAAAAACAGCCAATGTGGCTGCTATAATAGTACACTAGGATTAAATTAAATTTTAATAGCAAGTTAAATACGTTCATAATTTCCTACTGAGCTTTTTCTTCCCCGAAAATATTGGTTGACATAAGATAAATTGCCAGCCGATACCTATTGCACATTAGACATTGAAAACATACATTTTTTGGAAACGATTAAAAAAGGCATAGGCCATAACAGCCAATTGTTAGGCTTGTAACAGATGGAACGTGCGCTTATGACATAACCATGTGACTCGTTCTAACAGGACTTCAAACTTTGAATGAAATCAATTAGCTACCTCCACCTCACAAATATATCCCTGAACAGGCCCACTAGAGAACATATCTAGTAGTAATTATTTAAACAAAGAAAAAAAAATTCACAGATATTTCAAAACACAGGTTATATCCAGTTTGCTATCAAGTGTAGCAACAACTTTGGGCCACCTCAAAATGGAGGGATCTCCCAACATTATTATCAAGTTTGCACATCTCTGCTGTGCCCCATTATTATGAAGTTTGCACATCTCTTCATTCCATTACAGGATTGGCCATTGGGTAATGGAATGAAGAACAGAACTAGTGAGGAGTGAGTCAACCACACCAGTGGAACTAGTAAGAAAAAGACCAGCAATAGAGTGGAATGACATGATAATAGGATACACATGGCTGACCCCAATGAGTCCGGATAAGCCTTTGATGGCGGTGATGATGCATTAACATGGTTGCAGAAATGTGAGACCCCGTTGGATGTTCTTTTTGTTCGTTTCTTTGCTTCTTTTAAGTTTATTGGTTGAAAGTGATCAAGGATTCGTGATCATTTCTGGCACAATAAAAACAGGTTCCTTGAAGTATTATGGCAATGGTAGGTGAGGAGTCAGATTCTCTAGATTTCAGATTTTCTCATATTTATAGAGAAAGTGTGCAACAACAACACCTGCCTTCTCCCTAAGACGGGTCCTCGTCATGTTGGGTCCTGTTTGTTAGACATCTAAAAAATGAGTTGATCCTTTTTAGCTGTCTACCAAACAGGGCCAAACTTTTCAATAACCCCCTGAAAAGGTGGAAGGGTGTGTGTGTGCGCGTGTGTGTGTGTGTGTGTTAGAGAGAGAGAGAGAGAGAGAGAGAGAGAGAGAGAGAGAGTGCATGAGACAAATCTATTCAATAAATTGGCCCACAAATCCATTAAAAAAATTGGCCCACAATGAGAAACTTTATGCAAAAATCAGCCCTATCCACTCTTCAAATGGAAGACTTGTATTTTGCTATTTATCAATGGCTATACACTGTTTTCTACGTTGTGACCGGCTTAATGGATGGGGCTGAATTTTTCTCTAGGTGATCCTTATGGTGGGGCCAACCTATTAGGAGGATTGAATGTCACAGGCACTTAACAGGTTGGGAGTCATCCACTGGGTGGACCTTAAACAGTGGTCCAACCACTGGGACTTGAGACCACCTTTCTCTATTGGGATCAACGCCCAGGTCATGTTAAAAGGACAACTCAATTTCTTAAACCTTAATAAGGGCTCAATGATTGATGATCAAAGATTTATCTCAATGGCGGTAACACCATGAGCAGGGGTGCATACATGATGGCGCACAGATTTGACAATCTGGACCCACTGTGAATGGGCCACCCCTCAAAAACCAAATCATTCACATGATCCCATCATCCCAAGCACTTGTCAATAGCATGTTTTCTGCTGGAAAGTTCTGCAATCATCAAAGATCCTTCATTTGGCTATTTGGATCCTTCCACCACTCCCAACTTTTGAAAAGTAAAGCATACCCATAGGTTCCACCAGATGAAAGGGGCCTAGTACTTGACATGCATCAGAAATATATATTATGACTTCTAAGAACAGAGGTAACAGACATGGGACTCTTTTT
Source organism: Liriodendron chinense (assembly GCA_003013855.2). NCBI lineage: Eukaryota > Viridiplantae > Streptophyta > Magnoliopsida > Magnoliales > Magnoliaceae > Liriodendron > Liriodendron chinense. Next base: position 730,504 of record PVNU02000637.1, on the reverse strand, counting down.
CAAGGGAAGGAACTTGAAAGGGTATGTGTCACCTTTCCCTGTGTCAGCTCAACCTTTGGTTAAACAGAAAATGTGGCTGCCGAACTAGGAACGTCATGGACAGACCTTCCATAACAGTCTGCTGCCACTCTAAAAAGCATGAGTGAAGCTCTTGCCCGATAGGGCATAGAATATGGTGAGTTCATCAGTACAGCCAGAATTCAGAAGTTGGAAGCACCTTTCATTACCGCCAAAATCCTATCAAAATTAATCAGTACTTATACATGCCTGTCACTCAAGGGTAGGTTTGGATGCCTGCCAGATCTGCATTGGAGGCAGCTGCAGCAGATGAATACTGTTTCAGTGAGTCAATCATACGACAAGCATCTTAATGGCCAAAATGCACCTCGGATCACAGAGTAAAGATAAAATGGCTCCACTCTATATCATATTCACATGCTGGGTGGAAACAAAGTGATACAAAGCAACATTCATTCATCCATACTCAAGCCCAACAATGTTCAACCAAAAAAGAAAAAAAGAAAAAAAACTATACTCAGAGCTCAACATTGAGGGGAGGCATGCACATCTTGTAAGATTGAGAAGTGTACACCTCTCAATTTGGTTTTTCTTGGCTGGAAATTGTAGCTAGTTGTTAGATGCATTCCTCTCTGCATTGGTAATTCTTTCGCACTTCATTGATTGAAACCTTCTCTTTTGAATGAAATCACACACACACACACACACACACACACACACACACACACACACAGAGAGAGAGAGAGAGAGAGAGAGAGAGAGAGAGAGAGAGAGAGAGAGGTTTTTGTTCATCCCTCTACCACCATAAAAGCAATTGTAGAGCAGGGAGTTGAATAAAACATATTTTGATCAGCTGTGGTCTAACTTAAGTTATTGCCCTTGATAGATTAGAGTGGAATGGTGGAATATGATTCATGTAGCTGACCCTAACTAATTGGGAGAAGGCTTAGATGATGATATTTTTAATCTCATCAGAACACTCGTCCAATTTCTTCTACCTCCTATGTAATGGCCAGTTGAGCCCCATAGAGTTTTTTCTTCTTTAAACTGTTCAAAACATTTTCTTCTGTTTGTGCATCATGTTCTGGTCATGCATTTCTATAGAATCATGTGTCATAGACCCGTAATTACTTAACAGTAATCCTCTTCCTTATTTGGTATTTTTCAAATAATAGAAGAAAACTAGAAAAGCATTTCAGAAGGCTTGGGCTGGACAACAATTCTGTTTGGATCCATGGAGAACAGAGGAAAGGAAATATTGCTTCTTGTGAAACCTTGTTTCCAAAGGAAACATTGTTTTCCTTGTTTGTTTTTCAAAAACATTTGCCTGGAAATTTAGGATCTATTTTCAAATTTGTTGTTTGGCAAAATAAAAAATTAACCCTTTGTATTCCTTCAAGTCTAGCATGAAAGAATTATAACTGCAACTTGGTTCCAGCCCTGTTAACAAGAACACTAGTGAACAATGTTGTAATGTGCGGTCGCATATGCGTATATTTTTTGACAGATCGCATATGCAGTCATCACATATGCGATCTATGCAAATATGCGATCGCATATATTGCACATGCAACAATATGCAATCGCATATTTTCCCAATGGTCATAAATCTGACCGTTTCTTTATCGTTCTCTGATTTATTTATTTTTCAAAATCCAGCCTTTTTTCCTACAAAAAGGCATTCATACCCCCCTATTTGCATTCTAAATGCACTTAAACTCGCTCTCTACTCTCATACACTTTCAAAGTCTCAATTCTCTCATTCTCCATCTTTCGAGTACTCTCAAGTTCTAAGTCTCCAAGGCCCAAGCTCCAACTTCTTTCAAGTTTCAAGTCTCCATTTTGTCTAGTTACTTTTGTTACTTCTTAGTTCTTACTTAGTAGTTACTAAGTGTTAATTTAATTGTTATTTGTTAAATATATTGTTGAATGTTGATGACTTGATGTTTGATTCATTGTTTAATTGATTTTATTTCACTCAAATGTATTTTAAACATGTAAAATTAGTGATCAATTAACTTAAGGAAAGTTTCTCCTAATTTCTTTTTATTTTTTTCTTAATTTTCCCTATTTTTCTGATTTTTTTAAATTTTTCAAAAAAAAATATGCGACCGCATATGCGATTGTGTGATCACATATGCACATGACTGCATATGCTATCCGACAACATTCCTAGTGAAGGCAATTGCAGTTTGTTCATTCAAAAGGAACTAATTACCTCCACCAATTCAGAAGAATTCAATGAAACAAGTACGTGGACAGCATTAAAAAAAAAAAAAAAAAAACAGAGAACTGTGACTGTAGAGATGCATGATTGGCACTGTTCATCATAACTCTAGAGACTGAAAGAAGCAAAAATCATCACAAGCAAATCTAAACAAAAGAGAATGAAGACGAGGCACAATCCCAATGAAAGACGACTGAAGTGAGATCCAAACTTGAAGTCAAGAAATCTAATTTTACGAAATAATATACAGATCTAAAACAAGCACCAACTCCATCAAAAGCTCAACTCATGAACAAAGACATGAATCCACAACTCAATATATATAAACCCTTTTTCGTGGTCTTCAAACAGCTAATATCAATTCAAACAAGAATGAAATGTTAAAGACTCGCTAACAAGTGCTTGATACAGAGCCAGACCATCACAAAAATGAGGTTCCAATTCTTCAGAATCGAAACAAGATCCAGCATTTATGAATCTCCAGAAAGAATAAGAAATGGACACCGACAGAGAAAAGATTCATCAAGATCCACATGGCACAAATGCTCCAAATACCCTACCTTGCTAACAATTACAAAAAGATCGGAAATTGAAAGGGTTAAATAAAACATAAAATGTTAGGGGGGTTGGTTCTTGAGATCTAAGAAAACCCTAGTCCTGAAAATAAAAATAAAAAACAGATCTGATTCATTCAATTGCTGAAGGGGAAAAAAACATGGAGATAACAAATCATGCGAGAGAGATAGCATGCTTTCCAAAAAAAGAGATGCAATCAAAGTAAGAAGAAGATGAAGAAGAAGGGGAAGATCAGACCTTGATTGAGAGGGAAATGATGCAGCAGGAAAACCCTAATCTTGCAACCTTCACTGCCGTCTCCGATTCACTTGATGCAAGGCGGGATCAGATGCGGCTAGAAAAAGAGGAAAATAGAGGGCGCATCGCATCATTCCCGACCTGCACCAAGCGAATTAGAGACAGTAAGTAAGAGATATCGGAAACGTATGCGCTTCCATCTCCTCTCCCTCTCTCTATATCTCTCTTCCCTGCTTTCCGATTTCTAACTGAATGCACTAACTGAATGCGCTTCCATCTCCTCTCCCTCTCTCTCTCTCTCTCTTCCCTGCTTTCCGAAAAAAGAAAACCCACCCTATCCTCCGTCTCCTTTTCCATCCACAGCTTTCTTTTCCTTCATTTGCTGCTCCCCCTGTAAAGAATATTTATAGAGGCATGGATTGGAGGAAGTTCTCGCCACGTCTCCTACCGACTTTAGGGGTCGAGCCCATTTGCGTACCGAGTAACTCAATACACTAGCCTACTGAGTAAACTCTGTTGGAACCAGCTAAGTTGAAGCCAAGCTAAGTTAAAATTTTAGTTTGATTGGATTTTCGAGCCCAGCTCAGCTCGGCTTGACTTGACTTGACTTGAAGCTCAGCTCAACTTGATTTGGCTTGACTATATTATATATATTATATATTTTTAATATAAAATGTTTCAAAAAAAACCTTAATATTATTTCACTTTCATTTTTTCTTTTTGTATTTTAACTTTTACATTTCACTTGCACTATCTGCCGCCGTCCAACGACTCCAAGATCAGGTTCTCTCTCTTTGATCATGGATTCTAGTAACAGTGGGAGTATGTAATCGTCCATCAACAACGATGAAAAATACAATTTCCTGCTCCGAATCGATCTTCACCTTTTTTAATTCTTCCTGTCATGGCAGCAGCTCCATCTCAAACCCATTACCTCCTCCTTTTCATCAGCAACACTCACCTTTGTTTGACTCCCTATCAATGAGAGCATGAATGAAATTAATTAGTGTTGATTAACTCTTAGTTATTACCAAACTCAACTCTTAACTCAACTTTAGCTCGAAAAACTTGAACCCAAATGTAGCTTGAAGTTAGCTTGATAGCTCGATCAAGTTAAGTCAAGCATAAAAGTTTGGCTTGATTCCAAGACCAATTCACACATAAGTTGGGGTTTCTTAGGAACAAGCGGCACACAAGCTAGCTAGCTAGCTTTGACTTGGCTTGATATCCATTTCTACATAGAAGTTTTGGATTAAGTTGATATTTGTGCTTCCTTTCGTCCATGCCGTCATGATCTTATAAACAGGTTAGATGACAAATAAACATCATCATGGGCTCTAAAACAATTTCAACCGTGGAAATCATTATCCCTATAGTTTCTTCTGGTATGGCCATCTTTCAAATTTGGGCTCAACCACTAAAATATGCCGGAAAAACAGATGGACAGCGTGGATAAATCACATACATTAAGGGCGAGCCCGATTTACTCAATACCATAAAAACGGACTGACTAACTCAGCACGCAATCTGATTTCCGTGAGGAGAAGGAATTAGATAGTCTGGCAGAGTGCGATGAGTGATACTCGGGCGCTAGATGTTTTACACATTGGCTTGCAAGTCACTGGGAGCGAATTAGGTGTTACCCTTAGTGGGTGTTACCCCTACCGTGTGGAGCCCCATCTTGATGTATTTTTTATATATCTATGCCGTCTATCTGTTTTCTAATATTATTTTAGTATATGATAGAAAACCTTAAGAAGATCCAAATGTCAGGTGGACCATAACATTAGAAAGAGTGATTAATAACCATTAAAAACGTTTTGTGGGCCACAAAAGTTTTGGATCAATCTGATATTTATATTCTCCCTTCATCAAGACCTTATTGACATTATCAAGAGCTTGGATTGCAAATAAACATTACCAAAAGCTTACCATGGGCTCTTTAGAATTTTTAATGGTGGAGCACTCAATCACACTGTTTCCAGTGGTATGGTCCACTTGAGATTTGGATCTGCATAATCTTTGGAACCTTATCCTAAAATTGGCTATATAAACGGATGGACGGAGTGGATATACAAAATATCATCCATGTGGGCCATACGGTAGGGGTAACACCCACTAAGCTGCTCCGGGGTAACACCTAATTCGCGGTTGAACTGTCCAAGATCAGATGTGTCGCACACTGAAAACTAGGCTTGCTTTTCACTTAACTACGGGACGGATGAACATTTATTGGAGTAGCAGATTAGGTGTTACCCTGGTAACATGTCAGTGAGTGTTAGTTACCATGATCATGGCCTACCTTGATGTATGTGCTGTCAATCTATGCCATCCATCAGTTTCTTCATCTTATTTTAGGGCATTGTCCCTAAAGTGGAGAAGATTCGATTCTCAAGTGAACCACGCAGTAAAAGATTGAATGTCCATTAAACTTCAGAGGACACCAAAGTTCTGAATCATAACTCATGTTTGTGTTTTCCCTCATCCAGGTCCGTCTGCCTTATCAACTGTTTGGATGGCAAATAAAAATTATGGTAGGCCCTAGGAAGCTTTTAATGGTGGTCAATTCAATGATCAGTATTTTCAGTAGTGTGGTCCACTGGGATTTGGACAAGGGAGGAAAGCTAAGAAGAACCGATGGACGACATGGATATACAACACATACATTAAGGTGGCCCAATGGTCAGGGCAACACCCTCTGTAATATTACCCACGTAACACCTAATCTGCTGCTGACGTTGAAAATTAAAAAGAAATAAGTGTGTAAACAAAATTGAAAATTCCATGCTTTAGAGAGATGAGATTGTGTGTTGAATTACTTGTACCGTTTTATCATTTGCTTAAAGTCTATTGGGCCCACCGTGAATGTATTTGGTATATCTATGCTGTTGATCTGTTTTTCCAGCTCATTTAGGGTTTAAACCCAAAATTGAAGCATATCCAAACCTCAAGTGGACTACACCATATGAAACAGTGGAAAACTTATTTCCACCATTGAAACCTTGGTAGGGCCCACAGTGATGTTTATTTGTTATCCAACCTATTCATAAGATCACCCAACATGGATGAACTGAAATATATATATATATATATATATATATATATATATATATATATATATATATATATATATATATATATCAACTTGATCCAAAACTTCAATGGCCCCCAAGAATTTTTCAACGATAGGCATTCAATTCACATTGTTTCCTATAGTGTGGTCCACTTGAGAGCTTTGGATATGCTTCATTTTTGGGCTCAAGCCCTCAAATTATCTGGTAAAATGAATGGACAGAATGGATAAAATACATAAATCATGATGGACCCCACAGAGTTTACTTAGTACGCTAATCAGTACACGATCCACTTACCCTCCACCTCCACTTGATTGAAACATATAAAATTACGTGGAATGTCGGCCATAGTCAACAAAAGTCGTCATATGTACTGCTTGGAGAGAGATACTTGCGTATCTTTCAAATCCACTCAAAATTCAGTGTATATATATTCCTTTTCATTGGAAGGCCAACGCCTCTAGGACGAGCCCTTAAGCTGAAGGGGGCTATTTTTTACTTCTTTCTTTCTCTTTCTTTTTTTTTTTTTCTTGTTTTTGTTAGTACACACACCATTGTTAGTACACCCACCCATGTTAGTCACACTGCAATGTTAGCCACCCCCACTTTGGAAATTGATACCATGACCCCAGTGTTGAAACGAGGCTATCTTCACTCAGTTTACCACTTGCACTATGGATCTGATCTGGGTGTAGCTCATTCTTTAATTTTGAGGTGTTTAATTAATGCAAGCTTTTAGAGTTCGAATATTAATTTTTCAATAAAAGATTCGAAAAAGATGAATCGCTCCATCTTTTTTGTAACACTAAAGCTAGAGAGTTTGGATCCAATAAAGAAAATATTGTGGATTTTGTCTATCTATATTTCCCTTGTTTTGACTGGTGCACAATGATGAGGTGGATTTTTTTTTTTTTTTTATTGCATAAGAAAGTTCGAAAAATAGGGTTGCTCCTTTGGTAACATTGGGATAAGTTTAGGTCAAAAGATCCCAATTCAAGACAAAATTCAAGAGGAAGTAGTATTTCTTTAGGATTCACTCCAACATCTAGAAATTGGTTAATCAGTAAAGTTATATGAAGGTGTTCAATTAGATCTTGAAAGCATAATTGAATTGGTTCTATTTATATACTTTGGGACAGTGAAAAATGGAATGACATTCTCAAATGAAAAAAATTGATCTAATTACTTTGAAAGAATTGAACAAGGTACTGTATGAGATAAAAGCCTCATATACAATTCTGTGGACTGGCAATAAGGGTGACCTCTCTCTCTCTCTCTCTCTCTCTCTCTCTCTCTCTTCTTTTATAAGAAATGGATTTTATTAATTAGGAATAACTATAATGCCATCATTTAGATTTGGATGTACTATGTTTGCTTTGTTCTTCTTTTTCGAAACACATTTGACATGATACTAGAACCTTGTTCAAAGATGTTTTTATTAGTATTGACCTAAATTTGGATACTCAAGCGGAATTTTGGCCATTCAAAAAACTTAGAGATCCAAGTACAAGGAAACAAGTAATCTGATACAACATTACTTTTGGTATCTTTCACCTCAAATAGGATATTGAGATCTTTTTCCATAATACAATTGATTTCTAGGACCACTTTTGAGCCTAAATACATTCAAAATCATGCAAAAGACTTTAATCTTGCACGAGAAAGAAAAACGCATCTTCTTTTTTTATTACCTTTGTCATATATGTATGAGCTCAAATTTAACCATTCAGCCATGAATGTTTAATAAGGATCACTGTACATTGTGAATAACCAAATTCTAATTGAAATGAAATATTTAGGAATCAATGAAACGACATCAATTCAAATCCAAAATCTTCAAATTTAGAGAGAGATTCTTAAACAGCTTTCAAAATGAAGGGGACTAAACAGGAATGAGAGGCATCCACTAAAGAAGACCATTCTCTTTGTTTGGAAGAAAAGTGGGATGAGGACAAAGTAGATGAGAATCAAGGTATTATGAAAATTAGGAGTTTGGAAATACTTAAAAGATATAAAGACCTTTTATGGTTTGAAAAATCTCTTTACTCATTGAATAAATTTGTTTGTTTATTAGTTTTTTTTGGCTCGATGTCATCAAGGGGAATACCTTAGCTAGGCGGTCGAGTTAGAGTTAGGTTTCCTGCTAACCTACTACGGAGAACTAGTTAGGTTTCCTATTTACTTACAATGAAGGAGCCAACCCCACCAAGGAGGCAGCATCAATCATAAAGGGGAATGGCTTGGCTAGGCAAGATGGTCGAGCTAGAGTTACGTTTCCTATTTACCTACAACGAACGAGCCGCCCCTACCAAGCAGGCAGAATCAATCAGAAAGGGGAATGACTTGGCTAGGCGGGATAGTCGAGCTAGAGTTAGGTTTCCTGTTTACCTACAACGGAGGAGCCACCCCCACCAGACAGGCAGCATCGGTCATAAAGGGGAATGACTTAGCTAGGCGGGATAGTCGAGCTAGAGTTAGGTTTCATGTTTACCTACAACGGAGGAGCCACCCCCACTAGGCAAGCAACATCAGTCATAAAGGGGAATGGCTTAACCAGGCAGGATAGTCGAGCTAAAGTTAGGTTTCCTATTTACCTACAACGAAGGAGCCACCCCCACCAGGCAGGCAGCATTAGTCATAAAGGGAAATGACTTAGCTAGGTGGGATAGTCAAGCTAGAGTTAGGTTTCATGTTTACCTACAACGGAGGAGCCACCCCCAGCATTAGTCATAAAGGGGAATGACTTAGCTAGGTGGGATAGTCAAGCTAGAGTTAGGCTTCATGTTTACCTACAACGGAGGAGCCACCCCCAGCATTAGTCATAAAGGGGAATGACTTTGCTAGGTGGGATAGTCAAGCTAGAGTTAGGTTTCATGTTTACCTACAACGGAGGAGCCACCCCCACCAGGCAGGCAGCATCAGTCATAATGCACTCTTCTCACAGTATATCCACTTTGAAGTTCCGGTCAGTTTGATCGGTATCATCATCCAATTCCTACATTGTTACTGTCTCATGCTATTGTCCTCAATCCTAATTCTGATGAGAAGTGAACGCCTACAAAAAGTATATAATCTCCATCCCGTCATGCTCCGAAGCATCCTCCTTTCTATTGACCACTTCCCTATTTCTTTATTATGATCCATTCCAATTATGAGTACCCAGGGTTGTGGACAGCAGGGAAGATTGTTCTAGCTCTAGTTCAATCATCAAATAAATGCCCTTCATTAGCACCAGAACTTAAAGCAATCCAAGAAGACCTGGGAGATAGGTGATCGGTCTAACAATGTTCCATATTGCAATCAGCCCATAAGAGATGGGTATTGTCAGCAACCCGGGTGGTAAGAGGAAGGCAGCCAACTCTATTTTAGGTAGTATTTTCTCTCTCTAACCTAGAGCCAAAGGAAGAAAATCGATCTCCTAAACAAATCCCTTCGCTTTAGTAAGGTAGTTTTTCGACCCTTGCATTGAAGTTGGGTTTAACTCCACAAGCACCAGCAGCTATCAATCTAATAAGAAGTTGGGTTGTAAATTTTTATCAATTTAAACTTAATAAATGTATGCCAGGTTTCCCTTTCTAAGTGCCTGCATATCAATCATCACACTCCATTGGAGTATCAAATAAATAGTCATCCGTGAACGTGACTCACCGACTTTCTTGACTTTCGAGGGGAAGTGGACTTGAAAGCCACCTCCTTTATTTTTAGCTAGATGATGTGTACAAGGAATATTAATGAAAGGCCTCTCCAGCTTCAAGCACGCACAACACGTGCATTCAGAAAACGGGAGTGGTTTAAAAACATGAGGTAGTTGTAGTAGAATTTTTGGGAATTTCTTTACCACCACCACAAACCTAGATGCATTCATTGACTGAGTGTTGCAGCTCTAAATGTTTTGCTAATCAGGCTTCCCACCAACTTCTAGCATTGTGGTGCATAGGGTGGCCTCCACGGTGATATTCATTCTACTTGAAAATCACCCATCTGGCATGCAACACAATGTACACTAAATGTGGACAGTTGTAGGTTTTTTTTAGAGGACTGTCCATGTAGTTTTGGTCAGCCCACCTAACAAGTGGTACCCTATGATTTTTTTGTTATTTTTATTTTTTTTTCTGGGAATATTACCAATCACCCTTCCAAAGATGATTTTGGGGACAACACTCATGACAACAATTATACCAACACTGGTCAAAAGACTCAACTGGACTGACTGGTTTGGTCATGAGTTAGGTCCCTATCTGCTTTATAGGATTTATAGGGATGTTTGTGTTAAACACACTCCATCCCATCTATTGCATTAGGACGTGAGCTAAAAAAAATGAAACAGATTTTAAAACATGAAATAGTGGGATTGAATACCTACCATTGAGACTTGGCACCCACAAAAGTAGCACACGTGCCAACAAAGCACAAATTGTGGGAGATCTAATCCATTCATCAACCCAACATTGGTGTTTCTATTGGATTGCCTTTTCAATTAGTGGATGGGAAAGGGGCTTGCTTTTGAAGAAAGTGAGACTTTTCAATTTTGATATCCAGCTGTGTGCAGAATGGAATTTTTGACGTTTCCACCTTCAAAAGAAATTTATTTTCATAGTTCTCCTGTGCTTTATCACTAGAAGGTGTCAGTTGAAGACGGCTTGTTCTTTCATTCTTTCTTAAACTCAGTTTCCTTGAGCTAATATGAAAATTCCCCATTTGATCAACTGAAAATTAATTTAAGTGCTGAAAACTTAAAGTGATGAATTATAATTTTAAAATAATTTAAAAAATGTTTTTTTTTTTTGTTGAAAAGTGATATTTTATTAGAAGGAAACAAATAGGAAAAAGAAACAAACCGACAAAGCAACAGGGGAAAGAGAAACTACAAAAAACTAGAAAAAACAGGCAAAACAACTACCAGCTACCAAGGCCCCTGATTGCTTAAGGGGCTCAATCCCTAAACAACACCAATACATGAGAGAAAACACCATCAGCAGAACAAGATTTGCTCCTAAAACATTTGTTGTTATGCTCTGCCCAAACCGCCCAAAGAACCGCCATAAAATTTTTACGAATATGTTAATAAAAAATAAAAAGAAAGTTTAATGCACTGCAACTTTCAACATTCAACCTTCAGCATTAAGTTAAGGGAGGGAACCTGAAAAAGGACCCATCTTTTCAGTGAAAATTAATTTAAGTATTTAATTAGTTGGATTTGCCAAACGACTTCAATCAATGAAAATCACTATAAATATCAAATTTCAGTAACAAATGCTGAAAGTTAAGTTTTATCAAACGGTTGAAAATTTGCATGGATTTGGTGTGGGTTTAGAGAACTGATTACCTGCTACTAGAGGCAGGGCATTTTTGTGCCTCCAGATTGTGTAACACGGCACATGTGTACGTTGATCTGAACCAGACATACAGTGTTACTTGACCATTACCCAATTCTTTCATTGATTATATTACCTTAACAGGAACCATTGCTCATTTTTCTCTTTGAACTATTGTTTGTATGCCACCAATTAAATGGCTAAAGCACCGTGATTTTTGGACCATCGCCTAATCACTATTGGAAGTACTGCATGGATGGTTTTGATCTAATCCATTGGTAGGTGACAGGTATTGAGAATGAGATGGAGATGCAGAATCTGCTATCCTCATTTGATATCTTCAACTCCTCTGGGAAATCATATTTTGTGTTGCATACCATAGAAAGCCAAAAAAAAAAAAAAAAAAAAGTGACCTTCTGCTTCTGATTCTTTCTTGGCTTTCAAGCCATGAATGTATACATCTTACTCTCACATGGAAAAGAATTAAGAAAATGGAAGAAAAGAAGACCAAAGGAAGAAAAGAGAACCTTTCACATATCTAAATTTTCCCACTTAAAACTGACTCAATCGGATTCAGGGCTGCAATGCGAGTTTACGCTGCTTCCATTGGAAGGGAAGAAATCAAGCTTGCAGGACAAGTACGCACGGAACTTGATTGAACCAATAGCTCCTATCTTCCACCTCGTCCTCGACCCCCCTTTGAGATGGAATGATATCTTGTCCCTCTTCAAAGAGGTGTCCATCTCCTCCGCTGCATTCCCTTCCAACGGAATCGATGACGACTGAACAACATATGGGAGGGTTCTTGAGCTGTTCCTGGGTACTTCGAATGGGTCCGCTCTCAGCTCTGCTACAGGCACCCCATCAAAACGAAGGACGAAGCCTATGTCGGAGAATGTTGCATGAGCCTTGGCATTCTCATTTATCGCTGTGATGTAGAGTGTAATCTGAGCGCTGAATTCTCCATAGCGATCGTAGTTTATTGTGTCGAGATTGGAGTAGGTGACTCTCATGTCAGGGATCCTGGGCCGGATTATCATGTAACCGATAAATATAACTAGGCCAGCGATGATGATGGCGATGGCGACCACGGTGCAGATAATGGCTATGATCCAGACTAAAGGATGGGTTTGCTTCTGTCGACCGAGAGTTAATCTATTTTTCATTGAGAAATAACGGTTGAAATCCTCCAGAACAAGACAACGTTCATAAAAAAAAGTGGTAGAGCGATTGGCTCTCTCTCTTTGTAAGGGAATACAATGGACAAATGAGGTTTGGTTCTCTCTCTCTCTCTATCTTCCTTCCTTGCCTGGCGAGAAAGCCACAAACGTATTCTTGATTTCTTGTATAGAAAAAGCCTTCTTTTGCTAGGAAAAGTACCAAACTTGCACGAACCAGATGTTTTACTTCCCTTGCAAGATAGAAAAAATATCGATTCTTCTAAATAATCTCTTTTATAATCTTGAGCAAAGGATAGGCACCTATAACTTTTGGTACTACTTCTCTCCAAATTGGAGAGGGCTGACCAGGGTCTATATTTCAATAGACCATGACCGCATCCATTCCTCCAATGTGGGCATCTGGCTCCCAACTCCCTTTTGTCCAAATCATGGTACGAAAACTCAGAAACTCGACTCCTTGTCAAGCAGGGCTGGGTTGAGCCAAAGACTCGGTTGAGTCATTAATGGAATAGACTCAACTCAACATTTAATTACTATATAGTTATTATTTATGTATATTTAAAATAATTATAGGTGAATCTAACCCAAGGTGTAGTAGCCCATGATAGAGTGGAACAGCGGAACATGATTTGCAGAGCCAACACCAATGAATTGGGATAACACTTAAATGATGATGCTATATAAATCCATATTATAGAGAACAGAAGCAATGTTGGGACATTTTAGGAACTTTAAAATGTCACTAGCATCCTTCTAAACGCTCAGATTTCACCTGGAAAAGCCGGCTAGAGGGCTGCATTTGACACACAAAAAGCCCATTGAACAGCTACTTTATCTTTCAAGAAATACTTTCAGACTCAGCTGAGTGCGATAGATGATACTAATTATAAATGCCATAAGTGGCATGTGAGTAATTCAAAATACTGTCCAATTAGATGTATCTTGAACTAAAATTTACCTTTATTTGTTTATTTAATTATTAGATTGTTTGACATTTATCTCAAATATTCAACAATAAAAGATACCCAAAGATTGTATTGCAAAAAATAAGTGTCCACAAATCAGAGGTTGTTGTGCAAACAATATGAATGTCAAACTCTAACTTAACAACAATGGGTTCCACAATTTAGTCGGTTTAATTTGAGTTGAATTACTCTATATGCACCATTTTAAGCGGCCGCATGCTAGAGTATCATATAATTCCTATCCTAAAACCATAAGCGTGACTTCCCTCTCCAATTTCTCCCCTCCTCGCATTGCACATGGTACGACCCTAGTACTATAGTAATGCAAGCAGCTTTTGGACATTTTCGCCTCCACGATTAGTTATGTGAGATACATTTGGATATTCTAAGAACATTGGAAAACATCAATAATATAGGTAATTTGGAAAGTAAAAAAATGCGGCCACTGTGCCTCATATGGTTTTCACTATAAAAAGCCCCAATGCTTAGATTTTATTTAATGTGAATAACCCATAAAAATAATACTACTAGGAAGCCGTACAACAACCATCATGTGAAATCCACTATCATAAATCTTCTATGCCATGAAATGTTAGCAAGAAAACGTGGCAAATCTAAAACTCGAGTGAGCCCGAGAATAAAAAAGTGTTGCTGGGTTATCCGTTATTGAATGTAGCAAAAATCTCGCCTTCTGTTCTCTATCCACTTTTTCTCTCCATATGCCTTAGGCGTGCCTTGCCCCTAGTAGAATATAGAGACATTACTAACTTTGCAGAGGTCTCAAGTTCGACACCTACTTCCCCAGTGAGGGACTCCCTTGTATGCGTTGAGTCAAGTGGACAGTCATCAAGTTGAGTCAACAAGTCACATCAAGCAGACTCGGCCAAGTTTCAAGACAAGTCACTGGGTTTTAGAACCATGGTCTATATGACCACCAAAGCTATCTTAGGGTCACATTGGCATGTACAGGCGAGTTGGGTTGACGTGTCCTAGTAAACATTTTCAATGTAGGTTGGCCCTAATAGGAATTTTTGCATTTTACTCAACCCAGCGTTGGTTAGGTCCATTGCCAGTCCTCTCCACAGATTCATGTTCCTGTTACAAAACCCAGGCATACACGTTTATTGAAAAGTTGCTGCAAAATCAGTGGCATGCTGCAGACATAAATCTAGAACATGCAGCAGCTTGATTCCAAAAAACTACACTGATTGGATGTTCTGGATCGGTCTGATATCAGCCATCGAATTTGATTTGCTGCTTTCCATTTTGCAAGTGTGGGTTTCATGATATGCCCCCACAATGTTATCCATGTTCAGGAACATACCGGATTCGCAACAGCCCGCAGATGGTGGTCTGGATGAGACCTGCATTTTCAACTCTTTTGAAATCATCACCACTATGTACACTGCAGACGCCTTCCACCATCTGCGCAAACAGGGGTTGCAAAATCCACCTGTAACCCCTAAGGTCCATGGGAACCACCATGTGTCATATCCACTGTCCATCAGTTGTGCCAACCCATGTTAGGCCATGATCTAAAAAATCAAGCTGATTCCAAACATGAGTGGACCAAACAGCAGGAAACAGTGGGGATAGAACTCCCACCATCAAAACCGTCTCGAGGGCCACACAAGTTTTGGAACAGTCTGTTGGTTGTATTTTCTACTCATTATGAAGGGAATCACCATATAAACAGGTCTCATGGCATATAAACATCATGGCGTGCATTCCATCCCCGCTGTGGCGCTGTTTCCTGTGGTGTGGTCCACTTGAGTTGTGTATTTGCCTCATTTTCTGGGCTGTCCTAAATTGTGATGGCAAAACGGATGGAGCATATATAAAACAGATGTCATGGTTCCCCACAGATTAGGATTGCAGCAACTTCCTATAACCCCTGCTTACAGGGAAAGTGGAATGAAAAAAAAAAAAAAATCCTGCAAGAAAATCAAATGTAACAAGCCAAAACTCTTTACCTGATTCTAAAATAAGACTTGACGGCCTATACAGTAGCTGTAAGTTAACCTACAACCCACTGTTTCTACAAGTATTGTCCCCCTTAAAACATGAGCAAAAGTGAAAACAAGATTTATTAAGGTAGGAACAATCGGTTTAGCACGCAACACCGGCTATAGGTGATTAGTTCTTAAATAACACCACTTTGTGTGTGACCAGTCTTACCCATAATCACTGTGACAGAATGCATTTTCTAGTTTTGTGAAAGACAGGTTGTGTGTTTGGCAGCATTTCTTAAATGTTCGTGACTTATCCACCTTCCCAGAACACGGCATGGCATCAATATCTATAAACAAGTTGAATAACAGGCCCCATTCTGGGTGCTAATAACCAAAAATCATCCATACAAACCTGTAAGCAAATCATGTGTTGGCAGCGCTCAGAAAGTGACCCTTTTTATCCTCTCTTCTTCCTTTTTTTTTTTCCTTCTTTTTTCCTGATCATCTGTAGTCATTTTCACAGGAAGAGTGTAAACTATATACGAAGTTAACATGTATGGTTTTGGACAGTCAGAGTACTTCCTTTAACTGAAGGGGTGCAACCATCTTTGAAATAAGTTGACCCACAACTATAAATGTTTTGATCTCTTCCATCAATGGGGAACCAACAGGCAACAAAACCTGACCAAACAAATAATCTCCAGTGTTGTATGCACTGCAAACTTAAGATGCATATGATTTAAGCAATAAATACATTGCAGATGTGAATATTGAAAGAGGACGACAAAAACCACAAACAAGCATTGGACAGTTCCCCAATTACGCAGCCGAATTACTGTACCAAAAACATGAAAAAGCATTACACTAAAATCATTATCTTCCACTCAGTACGCATACACAGCAGCATTCAGCACTGCCTCTTCAGATTGAAGGCATCCAGCCACTAAATCTTTTGAACTATGCATACCTGCATATACAGTTTGCTAGGTTACAGAAATTCACAGCAACTCTCCTGCTAGAGAAAGGGGCAATGAGTTACAAACTTTTTTTCCCTAAAGATAATCAAGTTACAGATTACTGGTAGCTAGTCATGCTCCAATTTTCACAACACACTTCTTCCACAATATAAGTGGGGCCATGGTCTGGTTCTCAAGACCATAGATGTCCATGACCATCAAACTGAGACTTGTTGCAAGGAATTCGAACTAAGATTTATTACCGTAATTCTCGATGGAGAATTGTTTATCAACAGAAAATCAAATGTCAGAGATAAAACGGGTTTGAAAAGAACTGTTTTCACGCAGATGATAGTCTAAATACGAACACAATTGCCAAGAGGCATCTCCCTCACCATTTAAAGATTACAGACAGGTATACTGGGTTATGTGGTGGATCAGTGAGTTTGACAGGCCTTCAGCATCCAACCAATGGACTGCCCTCAACCATATTGAAGGCCACCCTTTTACATGATACAGCTGCTACTTCATGTGTCCATCACACCTACTGTGGGGTTCCACACAGTTCTAAGCTAGGGTTGTCTCACCTTAATTTGGTTTTCATCAGTTCTTCATCCACCAACTATTCCTATGGTCATCCACCACATCACATTCCCATGGCTGTGCTCCACTTTCCCAAGCATCCATGGATGGTTGCTAATCCACAGTTGTTCTTTGAGCCAACTCACAACTATCGTAGCTTGCCGGATTTCTCATTGTTGGGCTACATCTCCACTACCTTGTTTGATAGTTTATCATTTCCTTTACAGATGTAATCGTAGTTGTTATCCATTGCTTGTGGTTTTGAGCACACTCTCACTGGGCCAACTCGAATAGTTTGTCATCCCCATGGCTGTCATCACAACTTAATCCCAGGACCTTATATGGGCTAGTCTTAGCCCCCCTGCATATTTCACCAGGGGAGGGGTAATTTATCTGTTTAATCTCCCAATTCTAACTGATATACTGTCATTATAAACATGACTATCAAGTTCTCCACTTCGATGTGTTGAACCACACACAAATCTTGCGTTTTGATCTCCAAAATACAGGCCTAGAAAATATGGGAGAACATGGCCTAGCCTTCCCATATGCTTGAAACGAAGAATACGAAATTGTGAGAAAAAAGTAGAAAATAATAAAATAAATAAATAAACATTAAAAACTAAAAATGGCCTCTTATAGACACCTCCCGGTTTTGAAGTGAGCAGTTTCACCAGTATCTAACATCAATACCAACCAATACTATAGGATTCATCCGTATTGGATGATATGATAGTAGTTAGGCTTCAGGTGTTTCGTGGATGTTGGGCGTCATAGTGTTTCATAGCAGTTGGGTGTCAGGCTTCTCATACAGTCAAAGAGCAACATGGACTTGTGCAGAGAGGCAGCGTCTTTAGATATAGATAGCCTTATAGCCAGCAAGGCGTCGGATAGCTAATGTAGCTGGATGTCAGGATAATAGCATGGAGTGTGTTCATATCCTTGTAGCTACTCGAAGTGTAGATAGTTGTTATCCACAAGACATTAGGTTCTTATAATCGTTATGTAACACCCTGGCCCTCTAATACTCGGTCTTGGATGTACACGGGTGCTACCATAGAATAATTTTTTTATTAAATTATGCAAGCACGCATAAACACATGTGTAAACCCAGAAAACTTAGAGATTGTAATTGAACCTTAATGCTAGAAACCCAAAACATGAGAAAACTTCACGTGTAAGCAAACTGAACTGTACGAAGTCAATTGGGGGACCAGGAACATCAGATCCACCGACCATCGGGTCCTTAGCAACTGGTTGGACGGAATCTTCGTCTGAATCGCACCAACTCGAATGTTCAATTTAATGGATTAATCAATAGAGTCCATAGATCAGCCCCTAGGGCCCTAGAGCAGTGAAAAGGAGCCACTATACGACAAATTAGGGCTTCGCTGGTTCAACCTACGAGTGGGTCAGTCCGACCGGCTGAGAATAACTGAAGACCTGTGAAATTTGTGCATTGTTGGTTCAACCGACAGAATTATCAGTTTCTGTCGGTCCAACCAACAAACACCCGCAGTTTGTGGACCCGCGAACCACCAAGCGGTTAGTTGAGGATATAAAAGCCTCTTTCTTTTCGTGTTTCTTTCCATTCGAAATTCCAAACTGTGTGTGTGTGTGTGTGTGTGTGTGTGTGTGTGTGTGTGTGAGAGAGAGAGAGAGAGAGAGAGAGAGAGTGGGTTTGCCGCTCCGAGTCGTCGCGGGTTACCTATCAGCGGGATTGACCAATTCTAGCCGTTGAAGGCCAAGGAGAGTTAGGTAGTCCCGTGTGGGGGTTGCCTGGCTTGGGTCCATCCGCTCAAGCACATTGCATGCCCTCCAATCAGCGCATGCATGTTGCACATCCGCTAGCTGACGCATGCATGCAAGTTCCACGAGTTCCCATCGGCTTGATGTTATGCATGTCATGTCTGTGGGTTTCTGACAGAATATCAGAGTTGCCCAGACGCATGCATGAGCCCCACTGGGGCCGTGTCTCATCTATCACACTAACCAGTTCAAATAGGGTTGTTGCTCAAGGTGCGTGATCTTCTAGGGTCATAATTCGGCTTGATGATTTCAAACCTGCGTAGGAAATTATCCTCCCTAAATTTCTTGTTTAGATCCATCGTGTTGAATCAAATTGTACTTAAATCAGAGCTACGTTGAACCAATTCAAGTCATCAAGATGAGTCCACCTCGAATTCTGGTTATTTGTGTTGAAACATAAGGGCCTTTGTGTAAGAGTTCTATTGGGGGTCTTTATGTAACTTCTTCTATTCTAAGGCGGTTAGTTGTAAAAAGGTCAATAAGCTTTATTAATAAAACTTGGAGGATTAGGGTTAGAACCTAATATCTCTCATTCTCTCTCACACATAGTCATACCTTCTTCTTCTTCTTCTTCTCTCTCTCAAGTCTCCTTCCTTTTTACTGTTTTTAGTCTTCAATTTGAAATTTAATTAGAAATTAACCTAGGTCTAATTGAATTCAATTGGAATCATTTATAGGTATTGAAGCTTCCCCCAAAATCTTCCGTTTAGGGCGCCATTGAATCGAGCAAATCCCAACATTCGGTCCTTACACATGCGTCAGTGGTAGACTCACAAGAGTTTCAACATGGGGTCATGGGTTCAAGTACCCATTGTGGTGAAATCCCACTGTGTGAGTGCGTGTGTGGGATTTGAGTGCATGTAAAAAAAATAATACTAAAAAAGCTTTCCCTGACACTTTTAGTTCGGTATTAGTTTACATATAGACTTGTATGGTTGCTTGAAATTATGAAAATCGTTGTAGCCCTTAAGATCCATGTTTGCATGTGAGATCTTGGCATAATTCACTTAAATCTAAATTCTAACATGCTATCTTATAAGTGACGTGAGCTAGGTCAATAATATGCTTAGATCCGTGGAAATGTGGTTTGGATTACTACTTTGTGAATTGTTTGTGGCTCGGATCACCACTTTCATGAATTATGTATGTGTTTTAGAAGGCCACTTTTATGAATTGATGAAAGCACACCATGAACTAGTGGCCCGCCTTATGGAAGTTATTTAAATCTGACTGATGAGCTCCATCTTTTAATACTTTGTGCCCACTGTGGCTTTTTGGGATGAACCCTTGTTGTGTCCTTTGATGGGCTTTATCTACCAAAGTGGCTTTCGGGTTGAACCCTTTGTGTCCATAATTGGACTTTTGATGGAAAGGATCATTCAATTTATCACGTTGCTATCAATTTAGAAGGGCCACTAGTCGAAGGGATCTATCATAATTGGATTGCTTGTAAATTGGATTAATAATGGTTGGGCTAATCACGCATACATGGTTCTCGGGTATTCTTGGACGTACCTTAGAGTATTTTTCCGAAGGGCCCCGATGTATCATCGCGTGCAGTCGGTTCGTGTTGGGCGTCCTTTTGTATGGGCTTTTCCGGGTGGCTAGTTCTCCTTGGGCATCCTTTTCGCATGGGCTTCTTCGGGTGGCTAGTTTTCCTTGAGCATACCTCAGTGTATTTTTCTAAGTGGCTAGTTCTCCTTGGGCATCCCTTTTACTAGTTGGATCATGGATGTGCATGGAGCTTAGTATAGCTTAAGAGGCATGGAGCTTCTTGGCTATTTACCCTGTCAAAAGTTTCTTACAACTGTCATGTTTGGCACTTTTGGGTTCTAGCACAAACATGGATCTCATATGCCAGAGGAAGATTGATAGGTGCACTTGGTGTTACCAGTCTGGCATAGCATATGTGATGTGGTCTTCTGTAATGTATCTTGATGTATGGGATGAAAGCGGTACCCTTGATGGACAGGTATCTTGGTTGAGGCAGTTGTTTAAACTAATGCTAGTGTAACAATGGACACTAATGATGGTCAAAGTTTGACATACAAGTGATCTCTCTGAATTCAAGCATCACGACCCCAAGCTCGATCCCTCTAAACTCGAGAGCCCCTCAAACCAAAAGCTTGATCCCTCTAAACTCGAGCAACATGACCTTAGCTCATCCCCTTTGAACTCGAGCATTGTAATACCAAACCCAATTACCTCTAAACTCGCATGTTGCTACAGCTATTTACACTTCAAACAATAGCAAGGATATGAACACGCTCCGTGTTATTACCCTAACACTCGATTACATTCGCTATCTGACACCTCATTGGTTGTACAACTATCCAAGGCCACTACCTCTCTAGATAAGTTTATGATGCCTTCCGGCTATAAGAAGCTTGACGCTCAACAATTATATGAAATGCCATGAAGCCCAAATGCTACGAAACGACGGAAACCCAACTACGAGGTTCTTGATATACAAGTAAAGAGATTCTCTACACTACAACTATATATGCAAACACTCTTATAAGAGCATTAACCATGCTACAGATGCAGACACTCTATATGAGCATCAACATGCTACAAATATTGACTCTAAGACAAGCTTCATGATAGTGTTCATGCATTGTGTCATTTACATTCATACTTAGCATACTTGATTTCATGGTTTTGAATGACAAACTTTGTACGTATGAAGAAAAAAAAAAGGTTTTGAATGACGGTATCGGTTGTTGTATCGGTCCGGAGAAAAAATGATATGAAATGGCATCATGTATTGCTATCGAGGCCATATCGGCCTATATCGGTTAGATTTTTTTTAAAAAGCAAAAAAAAATGCAGAAATATAATAGAAAAATAGGGGGAGATGAGATATTCAACAATCTATCATTTTTTGTGTTTTAACCATCTATTCAATGGTGTGTCGGACCATTCTATCATAAGTATGTTTTCCTAACAGGTTGACCTACTGTAAGGTGTGTTGTTGAATTTTTTTATTTTTTTTGTATAAATTGTTGATATATATCAGAAATTGATATCATATATTGCTAATATGATTATCTATCAACTATAATAATTTTTATAAAATAATTTTAAAAATAGAAAAATGCCCAAAAAATAACTCAAAAATAAAAAAAACGTAGAAAATATTTTTTAATCAAAGCATGTGTAAAACCATTAGATCCATAGTCTTCTAATACTCATCAAGTATCATAACAATAATTAAAACAAAACAATTTTAAAACTTTTTTACGATAGTTTTAGGAAAATACACGCTTAAATAAAAAAGAAACTAAAAAACTCAAATCTTCAACAAATTAGTAGATCCATATTCTAACACTCTTTAAGAATCGGGGGAAAAAAAACTAATTTAAATTTTTTTTCTAAAATTTTCAGAAAATACATATGGTAAAAAAAAAAGCCCCAAATCTTCAATAAATCAGTAGATCCATAACACCCAGATCCATAGCTCAAGTGGTAGACCAAGTGAAGATAGCCTCATTTCAACACTTGAGGTCATGGTATCGATTCCCAAAGTGGGGGTGGCTAACTTTGCAGTGTGACTAACAGGGAGGGTGGCTGTCTAACAGTAGGGTGTGTGTACTAACCCGGAAAAAAAAAAAAAAAAAAAATCAATAGATCCATACTCTTCTAATACTCTCCAAGCATCATAATAAAAATCAATAAAAAATTAATTTAAAAAGAGAAAAACACCCCAAATCCAGATCAAATCATCCAAGATCTGATCGAAATAATTTATATTGTTGTTTCAATGGGATTCCAGATCGAAACAACAAAAAAAAAGTTTTTTTTTTACTTTTTTTCTCAATTTTTGTAAAACCGACCTAGGAGCTTCAATTCTTCGATTTGATGCAAAAAAAACAAGTTTCGATCTTCGAATTTGATCTAGATTTGGTCAGAAATGCCTTTAAAACAATCCTTCTCTGCAAAGAAATTAAAAGGAGGAGAAAAACAGAAAAAAGTAAAGATAACGCAAAAAAAGTCTTTTTTAGCCATATTGATTGAAATTGATATGACCGTAGAATATTGGTGCCAATATGACCCGATACGACCAATACGGGCCGATGTGGCACTTTTTTTCATAACAGGCCGATACGGACCCATATCACATATCATATCCGACTGATATGGATACGATACGGTCGTATCGGCCGATACGATACCGATATTCTGATTTATGCTTGATTTTTACCTTTTAACCGTGTCCTGAGTCAATGCTACTTCATTTTGCCTTACTTTAAACAGGCATTCACGGAAACCTTGAGGATCAAGGTATTCCGTAACGGCCACCACCGTTACCTTTACGATACGGGTTGTAACAACTGATACAGCCCCCGTAACGGCCATTACAATCACTTTTTTATTGGAAAAAAAAAACCCTGAAAAACTTGTATTTGCCCTGTAATGTTGATTTTTTTTTTCGAAAAACATGTTTCTACCCCGTAATAGACCATTATGAGCCTGTTATGCCCTTTACAGAGGATGTAACAGGCCATTGACGGTGATTATGTGTCATTTTTCTATAACGGCTATTACGGCCGTTATGACCCCGTAACGTGTAACGGTTGTCACTATTACCTTTACGTAACAGCCTTAACAACACACCATGTTGAGGATCAAAATTATACATAGGTTTAAAAAAAAAAAAAAAAAACTCAATAAAAAAAAAAGCCATACAATAGGAAAACATTAAATTAAATCACGTAGGTAAACCCCTTAAATCGAGTGTTGTAGCCCACCCTAGTTTCAATCAATCATCAAAATATTTGGTATGTCCCTTCATCTTGGTGGATCTTGATTAGTGGGTTGGATTCAAGATTTAAACAATCTTATAGGCCACACGCACAATGTTTGGTCTATGTCTCCATACACTATTGCCTATCATGTGACCCACCTAAGCTATGAATCAAGCTGATATTTGATCAAGGGCATAAATTCACATTTCAAATGTCATTAATGGATCAAATGTCACCACATATGGGGAAACAGAGGGAGGGAAAGATCAATGCATACTAGATATATTTAGAAACTTTTAAATTTTAAAAGAAAAAAGTATTAATTAGTGTATAATAAACATGTAATGGGGAGACCATTACAAATCCATGTTAATTACTTGAAAATATGAAAATAATTAATTAATATAATTCAAAATAGAAATAATTAAAAACCAATATTAATTGCAATTTGTATTTTTTTTTTTTCATCTTCTCTCATTGTACATGTCATCTAAAATATCTAGAAGATGTCAACAAAAAAAAAAAAAAACTTGACCTCACAAGAATGGAGAACAAGATTCATGAAGCTAACCCCAATTAATTGGTATAAACCTTAAATGATGATGACCACAGGAAAATACTTATGAGGAACGTGTAACATATACAGGTTAGAGAGTAACTATTGTAGGCATGTATTGCATGGTGTGTCCCAATTAATGCTCGCCTCAATCAGCAAAATAAATGTTTTGACTCAGCCCAGCCTGATGGGCCCCACCTGACCAGTTCAAGATCCGGGACTATAAAAACCCCACGTCCACTCCTCGTGAATCCTAGCCTCAATTGAAAGAGTATCTGATAGGGGATGTCGGAACATAATTTACTTTCCTAATCTTTCGAGGGGAGTCAGAACACAGATGAAGGATGTATTGCATTATGGGATTATGAGTAAATAGAAGCGGATTGCACGTAACAAGAAGATTATGGAAGCATTATGCATCTTATGCAGGCACTTAGGTGGAAAATGAGGACACAGACATTGAATATGATGGTGTCGAATATCTCAAGGATTGACAGAGCATGATATATTAGCATACATGCATTATCATGACTCAATGCAAACAACACAGGAAAATAAGATATGATGAGTTTAGGGGCCTAAGCCTAGGTTTAAAGGGTCCAAACGAAAGATTGATCGCAACAGTAGGGAGTGACAGTGGTAGGGTTGTGGGTGGGTACAATGGTAGTAAGGTGTGGGATAGCAAGTGAGAAAGTTGGGGTTGGAACATCACAAGACCTGGTATGCATCGTACCCAAAGCACTCGAGAGAGTGATCCACCCATGGACCCACCATTGTATAGGAATGAGGGTGCAAGCAGAAGCACCTGAAGAATTTAAGGAGTATGGAAAACTTAAGGGAGAGGACGGGTTCTTTTATTTTTGAGTTTTTCATATATAACCACGTGTCAGCCAATGCGGTTGCCAACCCACATTTTTTAAAATATGATTGATGAAGTGCAGCACGTACACATGAGTGTGAAGCCTCCAATGCTATAAAAGATTATGGAGCATCACTTGAATGAGCAAGTGAAGAAGATGGAGGATCATATGGCTGCAATAAAAACCTTCATGGGACACGTATAAGGCTACGTTGATGAGTGAAAAATCACGGTTCAATGGTGCCCAATAGATTGTCATTTTTATATGATATATATAAATTTTATGGTATACGATGGATGGAGGACAATATTTCTCGTCCATCAATGCCTCCAACCTCATTACAAACCAAGGTATCATTATTGCTATGATACAGGTCATAATGGTTGTTGCATTTCTTCTTCTTCTTCTGCTCTCTCTCTCTCTCTCTCTCTCTCTCTCTCTCTCTCTCTCTCTCTCTCTCTCTCTCTCTCTTTTCTTTTTCTTTTTTCTTTTTTGAAAAGAACCTGTTTTGGCCCCATAATTGACCGTTACATGCCATTTTTTCCATTACGTGTAACATCTCCCACCGTCGTTGTTACGTAATGGCCATTATGTAAGCATTTTTAATACCTTGTCAAGGGCACAAAATACATATATGATTGATGAAAACCACCATGCAAAAGATGGGAGTGACGAACGTAGTCCATATCATCACGAACAATGGGGGCACATTTGTAAGGGCGAGGAAGGAGTTGGCCAAGAGATACAAATGCAATGGACCTCGTGTGTTGCTAATTACATTGGCCTAATGCTTTAGGCAATAGGGGAGAGTCCAATTGTCAAGAGCGTGATTGAAGGTGCAAGGGCAACAACAAACTTCATATACAATCATACTTTGGTAATTGTCCGATACATGAAAAGAGTATGAGGATGATGGTGCCATCTCAGGCGACATGCCTCGCAAATTTAATCGCCTTAGAAAGCCTTATCAAGCATAAGGTCAAACTTAGTGACATATTCTCCTTCGCAAAATGGTCATATTGGGATAAGAGTGCTAATGTGTAGGGCAGAGGGTTGAGGAAATTGTGTTGAGCAATGCATTATGGAAGAAGGTTCGCAACGTAGTTACTATTTTAGAGCCCATTTATAGTCCTAAAAGTAGTAAACAACGAGACATGGCTTTCGATAGGGTCAACGCACAAGTCAATGCGGTTCACAAAACAACGAAGTATTCAATAGCGATAACAGTGGCCATAACAGTCAATCTTATGGCCATTATGATATAGGCCATAACGACTGCTATGGCACTTGTAAAGGTCCTTACAACCTGTAACAGTTAAGTCTTTTTTAGAGGAAGTAAAGTGCCAAAACCATATTGACCTGTAGCGGCCATTATAGGCTCGTTATGGGCCATTTTTTTTTTCAAAATGAGCATTACAACCCCATATCGTGTAACAATTCCCACCTCTACCATTACATAACTATAACATAGTTTATTTATTTTTAATCCATGCAAAAGAGGCCAAAAAATTTGTAGCCCCTCAGCCTTATAAATGGGTGCATAATATCATCAATGACCAATTAGATAGAACTCCTTAGCACAATTTCTCTATATTGCACTTGTTCGATTATTGGATTTGTTAAGATGCCCACATGGCGGAGAAGCGGCAATGTCAAAACTTGACCAAACACACCAGGCACAACCCAGAAAGTCAAGGTTCAATCAACCCATTTCCCATATGGGTCAAGTTATGGATGTGTTTTGTCAAATAGGTTGCATTAGAGTTTGTTGGGCCGAACTCAGACCCTTGCCTGCTCGCTAAATGCTAACTATATGTATGCATGTCGTCATCGTCATCATTGAAACATTATCCCAATTAATTGGGATCAGCTTCAGGAATCATTTTCCTCCATTCACTCTATTAGAGGCCAAACCTGCAATTAGACCATAGGTCATCAAGTCTTGTCGTACTAATTTCATCCACGTCCTTTTGGGCCTTCCCCTCGCCCCTTCGAAGCCTTCAACTTGTACTAACTCACTCCTAACCATAATGGTTCTTGGTCTTCGTTGCACATGGCCAAACCAACTTAAGTCTACTTTCCCCCATCATATTACCTATTGGTGCTACTCCTAAATTCCCTTAAACACATTCATTTCTGATTCTATCCTTCCTCGTCTTGCCACTCATCCATCTCAACATCCTCATTTCATCTACACTCATCCAATGAACATGTTAGTCCTTAACTACCCAACATTGTGCCCCATAAAGCATTGTTGGTCTTATAGCCATGGTTCTGAATGTCGATATTGGTCGACATATTGGCCTGGTAGAAAAATGATACGATACGGTGTCGCGTAGCGGTATCGGGGCCGTATCGGCCCATATTGGTTAGAATTTTTTTGAAGCCAAAGAATCGAGGAAGATATCAGGAAAAAAAAAAAAAAAAAAAGATAATAAAATATTCAAGAATCAATCATTTTTTTCATATTTTGGACATGCATATGATGGTGTATCAGACAATTCATTGATGAAAATGTCGTTTGTCAATTTGACTCGTTGAAGGTCAACTAAATGGGCCCTAATTGAACACAAATGATTTAGTAAATTAGGGCCCATTACATTGAAATACAACAAAAAAAAGATGAAAATATCAAAAAGAAAGTGAAGGTTTACCCTTCTTTCTGAATTTCAATTTTTCCCATAATAGTCCACTTCGCTTCAATTTGTCAAACCCATTCAAATCATTTGTTTTGATCCCAAAATAGGTTTAGATCTAGCCTAAAATGAGTTTTTAAGCTTCTTCCATGATTTAAATGAAAAAAGGGGAAATAGGAGTGAAGTTTTGAAAAAAAATAAAATTAAAATTGGGTTGTTATGGCTATATCGGTGCTGATTTGCCCTGTGGCTGATACGAGTCAATTTTTTCGTATCGGGCTGATATGATCCCATATCAAGTATCGCCTCGTGCCTATACGGATACGATATAGCCGTATCGGCCGATATGGCACCAATATTCATATCTATGCTTATAGCCAGTCTATGAATTCCCCTTTCAATTTGAGAGGTAGAAGACAATGATATAAAACTCAAGAGGTACGTCTTTATTTCTTCTACCCTGCTTGAATTATATGGGCAACATCCTTCTCAATCTCTCTCCACTCGTGAATTATTAACCCAGCGTATCGAAAATGATCATTTTGGGAAACTTATTGGTCAACAATCTTCTCTAAATCCTCATTTTCACTCCTACTATTACTAAAATTGTACTCCATATACTCTATTTTAGTCCAACTAATTTTAAATCCTTCAGATTTTGGAGTATCCCTCCATAAATATAGTTGTGTTAATGCCCTCCCTAAGATTGCTCAATTACATCACTTATATGAAAGACCCAAAACCCTAATTTGAAATTACCCAAAATAGCAAAAAATCTCCCAAAGGACTAAATTTGCCAAAAATAGAAATGTCAAATAAACCTTAACTGAGCATTCCCAGTAGGGCGATCAACAGATCAGATTCGGACCAGATCAGTGTTGATCCGAATCCGATCCGATCAAGGATTCACATGATCCGAATCCGATCTGAATCGGATCGGATCACCAAATCTCTGATCTGAATCCGATCCGTTTAGATTTTTCGAAATTCGAATACAATCCGATCAAAAGAGGTGCCTCAGACGTGTAGTGTGGCCATGCAAAGAAGAAGGGTTGAAAGAGGTGCATCGGACGTTGGATGTTGAGTCGGCTGGAGATGGCAACTCGGAGATGACTTGGACGTGCGTGTGGGCTTAGCGAAGAAGAAGGGTTGAGTCGGCTGGAGATGGCAGCGGACAGTCAGGCCCTAGCGAAGAAGGGTTGAGAGAGAGAGAGAGAGAGATCTCAGCACTAGTTGTGCATTGTGTGACTAACACTGTGAGTGCGTTGCGGAGCTCACAGGGTGGGTGCCAGGGTGCGTTGCATGACTAAACGGATCAGATCGAGGTCGATTCGAATCCGATCCGAATATTAAACGGATCAAAATTTTCGATCCAAATCCGATCCATTGATTCGATTAATGATCTAATTCCTTGACAACCCTAATTCCCATCATTATTAAAAGCAATTTCCGAAAAAGACAGAAATCCTAAAATTGCAAGAATAAGGAGACATGACGAAAACATAAATTACCAAGAAATAGTAAAAGTTTCCTAAAATCTTGATTTTGACCCTCAAGACGAGCATTTCTCGCGAAAGGGAAATCTGCAACCTGCTATTCGGATCGGTTGTCCCCAGAACCACCATTACATAAAGATCAATGGGTTGTGTGTTTCCTGACGATGCCCAGATCAAAAGTTACGACCGTTTTACGTTCAACACTTCGAATGACAATTTCTCCATATCCAAAATGAATCTCTTCAAACCGGATACACCTAGGACCCAGTAATGTCATGCCCTACATACGATTGGGTCCAATTCTAACAGACTACTTCCGCTTACGTTTGAGCTTCTTTTGGTCCAACTGTGATAAGAATGCATTTGTGGCATATCCTACATCGATTCCCTCCACTTGGAAAGAACTCGTCCTCAAGTTATTCATCAATGGACTCGACTAATGATACTCATATAGGTCTACCACAGTGAAAGTCCGGGAGATCTCCATGCCCTCTAGAAGATCAACAACATAGGTTTTATCATTAATTTTCCTGAGTATCGAAAAAAGGCTTATCTTCTTTTTCCTCAACTTGTTATATGTTCCAGTCAGAAACCTCTCCTTATACAGGTGAACTAACATGTTATCACCCACTTCAAACACCTATTGGTGTGTTCATATTTATCAGCCTCTTCCTTATACTCAATATTAAACTACTGTAAATTATTTGTTATGTTCGTGGGTTCTACTTCTTTCCCTTTTACGACCAATGCATAGATCTCCCGTTACCTCAGATTCTTTAACAAAATCTTGTACGATTAGGAGAGACCACCCCTCTACTTTAGAAGTCTTAGGTTGGTTCTCCATTCTCATAAGGGTGAGGATAATCTTCCTACCATCTTTAACAAAAACAAATATATTATCCCCGCCTCTATGCATGACATCAACATCGTACCGTCATAGTCAACCAAGTAACATGTGACAAGCCTCTAAATCAACCATGCCACACACTACTTCATCCTTATAATATTTACCAATGAAGAAGGGAAAACAACATTGCTCAGTTATCTTTGTTTCACTAACTTGTCTTAATCCATCCAATCGTGTGCAAAGAGGTGTGCTTTTATCTTCAGTTGCAGCTTTTCCACCATAGCCTTCGACATGATATTCTCACTACTCTTGCCATCTATGATCAGATCGCAGATTTTTTATACACAACACACTTCATTCGAAAGATGTTGTGCCACTACAGATTCGCTTCCTTCTTCGACATGTACAATAGCTTCCTCACAATCAAAGACTTGTCATGATCTTCGTAAGTCCATTTACCTTCTTCTCCATCATCCTCAGCGTGTTCAACGTCATTAACTTTCTAATTGTCCTCTCCATCTTCTACTCACCCATCGTTAATAACCAAATTAACCATCTACTTCTAAGAATGCATTGATTCGATGGCCAGCTTAACCACGTCGGTAGCACTTGTTCGGTTGAGGCGAGGCATAGGGTTTAGGGTTTCTACTTGAACCGATAACATTGGTTGATGCTCTTTGTGGTCTAACTTGACCATTTCCCAAATCTCAGTTCGTGATTGGAGGAGGCCGAACCCCCCCCCGGGATCCTTCTCCCACGATTGTGCCATATTGTGGAAGGTTCAATAGTAGTTATCATGTTTGAAGCATATTAAAGTGTCCAATTGCTGCGAAGGTGTGGTGTCATTTCTTTTCGTTGCTCCATGTGTGATGGGTAATGTCGGAAACAGTGAAAGATCTTCTATGGGCGTGGTAGGGAAGACAGGAAAAGATTCTTGGAGGCTTCTCATTTCGATTGTGCTCTGGGCCATTTGGCCAGGAATGATTGTTGCTTCCAAAATATTCATCCTTTTGTGGATGTAATTGTTAAAACGAATTTTCGGTTTCTTAAAAGCTTGGGCTCAAGGGGTTGGGGTAATTGGTTATTGTTTTGCAGGCGGTGTATTCTTTGCTCCTTTTGTGAGCTTTCCTTTAATAAAATTTTGTCGTCTTTCAAAAAAATAAAAATAAAAAGCATATTTCATGCATTGGGACGCTCCAATTGATCTCTACTCAGGTAACCAACATGACTGCTTCATTCATTGTCCAGATAGGCTGCATCTGGACCCGATCTTGGATCATCGTATGTAAACCACCAGTGAATTTGGCGACCTGCTATGACTCAGTTTGACCATATCGTTTCTCACCGATAGGCAATAAAATTCCTCTACGTAATCTCTCACAGATCGGCTACCCTGTCAACAATTTTGGTATTGCCGGAACAATATTTGGTCGTAATCGATCGACAGGAATTGTGCATGCATCAATTGCTTCATTCGCTGCCACATGTAGATCGGTGCCTTCATCTGCCTGGTCCATAAAAGTTGGAGTTGTTCCTACCAAGTCGAGGTTCCACCCTTCAACTTGTAAGCCATGAGCTTAACCTTTTTCTCCTTAGGAATCTTCATATAGTTGAAGAATCGTTCAACTTCAAGAAACCAATCAAGGAAGTCCCCAATGTAAAGTTGGCCATTAAAGCTAGGGAGGTCAGTCTTCATCATGTAATCTCTATCTCACTCTTGCCTTGCACATCTTCATTCTTCCCGCTAAAGAATTATACCATTAATTTCCTCATCGCTAGACTCACCATTATCAGGTGGTCGTCTGCGATTCATCTGTAACACCCTGGATTTTTGGAATTTATTTGGAAATTTTTGGAATTTTATTTTGATTTTATTTTAATTAAATATCGAACATTTACATTGATCTGAAAACAACGGATCATCCATGAGAGTTTCAATAGGCGACCTTTTACAAAAATTGCTTAGAATGATGTCATGAATAACATAGAATGGTTAGATTTCGCAAAACTCGTATTTTCTGATAATTATGATAATGTCCTTAGATCCCCTAATTCGCAATTTCTGATCAATTGGATAGGTAGTTTTCAAATATGTCCAGAAGGTAAGCGTAATTTTAAGTGTATAATAATGCCGTATGGATAGATTTTCAAGTGACGCCCACAATCATGGAAATTTTAACCTAGGAGCATCCGTAGCCATTAATCGAAGAATGTAGTCGGGAAAGTAATCATACCAAATTGATTGTCTTAGTGATAAATTCTTAACCTAGGATTTGAGTGATTATCTGAGGTGTATAGATATGAAATCTTGAGTGGTAAAAATGCGAATGACTCACATTAACCTAGACCCTTGATTTCTAGATCACATGGTTTTCATGATCCATTTGACTTGAAATTTTATCTCATGCCTATTCATCATAAATTAACCGTACAAGTCAAGTTTCAGCCCGTAGATCATATAAGTGGCCCAATTGTCAAATCAGCCCCTTACCCTTAATTTTAGTGTCCATCAAGTGAGGAAAGTGGATGGGCAGTCGTAGTCAAATATTCTCCTTTATATGAGTGACTTGGATCATCCTTATCATGGACCAATAGTGTAATTTGAGTGCCCCACCTTGATAAGCCTCTTTCTTACTTACCAAGTTATCTCGTTTTAGGAATTAACCGAGTTACCAACTCTTCTTAAATCTGGACCTTTCAATTAACCCATTTCCCACCGTCAATCGCTTCTTAAATTTGGACCACATGTTGGCCTCATATGACTACGAGTTTATACAAAATTTGAATCCTAATCTATGATCCTACACCGTCGAACCCTAAAGTCACTCCCTTCCTTTACCAACTAAAGGTGGAATTTCAAATCTAGGCATTTCCCACCATCGATCAATCACCAAATTTTACTCAATCATTTGCCTATCATGACTACACATTTTTCCTGATTTTGGACCCCGATCATCAAGCGTGGAATGTTAATTGAGATCAAGCCCGTTTTAGGACCTGCCAGGCCATTTTCAGAGATCGATCAATCTAGAAAGTGGACCGCCAAGAAAATTACGTATTACGACTCATCTTTTAATGTCAAATCAGATTAGTGATATAGATTTCACAAAATATCATCATGGACATCATAATGTGAACTGTCAAAGCATTGAACATCCACCCTCATGCACATGAGGCGTTATACATGAGAGAAAGCATCTCTCTTAACGTGTGTTATAGAGAAAACTTAAAAAAATGCAGCCATCTCTACCCCCTTGTACGTCCAAACCCTAGGAGTGAGAGAAGGAAAGAAGTTAAGAAGGAGAGAGAGAGAGAGAGAGAGAGAGACAGAGAGAGAGAGGAGACGATCCATCCAAGCCATCCCTTGAGAGTGTTGACACCCAACCTGGGACATATACATGTGTGGAATTCTAGCAAAGCTTGGACCCCTTTGATGATCATCCCCCTTATCTTCTAGGTTATTCTCTTCTAGTTCATCCTAAGCCAAGGTGAGGATCTCCCTTCAAGCCAAATACAATAATAATTTGCTTCTCTAGGGTTTTCATGTGTTAATAGTCATGTTTACGGTGTTGTTTGTGATTAACTTGTGTTTGTTGATTTGAATATGATTTAATATGATCTTTTACGTAGGTTTATCATTGATTTTCAATATAGTGCCTTTGTGATACTTGTGTGGATGTTGGTATGAGAAAATGTGTGATATTGTGCTTATGTGAGAACCATGTATAGATTACTTTGAAATCATGTTTTACATGAGTTGATGATGTTTTAGATGATCTATGTGATGTGTGTATAAGATTATGTTTTTGGATGTTACATTAATACACACCCCTTAACCTCATACTGATGTAACCGTTTGATTAAAGAGATGGAGTCCGTAGGGACCTTGTTGCATTGGCATTACCATGTGGATACTATTCGATGAGTATGCCTTGTTACGTGTCGAGAGTTGGCATTACCATATGCATTGTTGGATAAATATACCTGATTATTAGGTATTAAGTACTGGCATCACTATATGGGTATTGTTGAATGTATATGCCATGTTATTAAGTTTTGGGACTACCGTGTGCGCATTGTTAGATAAGTGCCAAAGGGATCCTCATATTGATTTGTTACCTGTTATGGATCCAGGGAATAATGGAATTGAACCATAGATTGAGATAAGGAGTGGACATTACTTGTAAATGTCGTCTCATGAGCCGGGGTTGGTAATATAGACACTAAGCCCGAGCTGTCAGGCCTATGCTGGGTTGTTCGCAACTCCTCATAGTAACCAGTGAGTATCTTTAATATGGCTAGATACGAAACTACTTAATCTAAAGAGAACTAAATCCATGCATTCATTGTGGCCTGACTTGGTGGGTCAGCCCCTCTGGGTGTCACAGAGGAAGTGTGATGCAGGACAGCCCTAAATATGATGCATGCTCATGAACACAATTATTCAGCGGAAATAAAAGCAATAATAATAATGAAATCTAGCATCAATCATCATAAAGTAAGAAAATCATAAAGGAAACATGCAATGGGACGAGCCATCATCACAACCATGGAGTATGGGATTCAAGTAGCGTATAGGTTGGATCCGGCGAGGGATGGAACCTCCCGATCTTGCATGGTCATACCCAATCGATCAATGATGATCACTAGTCCGAAGAATAAAAAAGTTACTCGGATTAGGGATTTGAGAATTTAGGGGTTTAGGGTTTAGATCGATTCTCAAGGTTTAGATCGTGGGGAATAAACAAAACAGAAGTTTAGAAGGATAATAATACAAGATGAAATACCTGGAAGAAGTTGGAGGGGCACAAGAAGAATAGAGAAGAAGGAGATCAAGGAAGAAGAAGAAGCACCATGAGAGAGGGAAAGAGGAAGGAGGCAACCAAAGGTTTGCTCTTTTTCATAAATCAACAACTAATAAAAAAGGTTTAGGGCAACACCCTTATAAAATTCGGAATTAGCATAATTACCAAAATACCCATACTAACAAAATTTCAAAAAAAAGACATTTGCATGAAAAAAACGTACCCACACTAACCCAAAACTCAAATAAGTAAAAAATGCGTAAAATAAACTCAAATCTAAGATGTCCAATGCGCTCCAATTATGGTGTGATGAAAGTGGGCCACAATGAACCAACGGTCCGATCACATCATCATCACGATCCAACGGTCTGATCATCTCCTCAAAGCAACTTACACATGTCTTCCCAAGGTGGGGTCTTTTCAAATGTCTCGGACTACATGTGTAAGGTCTTCAATGCTCCTCAATAGTCGCCTATCCACAAGGATGGTACTTGTGGTTGGCGCTTTCTTCGTTGGTACACCTTGAATGCTTTTGTTCCGCATCAAAGTGTATTGGGGGTTTCCCACTTCTTACTGTGCGCTATCTAGTAGAAGTGTATTGGGAGTTTCCCGCTTCCATTAGTTGAGTTATTTCCCTCTAGTGACTAGTGGCTAGCGTGAAGTATAATGGAGGTGTTCTGCTTCATGAGTTAGGATTCTAGCCAGGGTGCTTTAGCTAGAGCATGTATCTCTTGCATCGCATTAACAAGATTTACTTGTTTGTTTTGGTTGATTAATGTTACTATCCTGCTTGCGTTTACTTTATGCCGAATTATTATCATCTTGGAGGGATATACCTCACTATGGTAGTGATTAACACTATCCAAACATAGCTTAGATGTTGCAGGTGAAAATCCCAGTGTTGAACCTAAGCTCCAAGGAGAGGAGTATGATGGGTTGTGGCAACAGATGGCGGATGACGAAGCCGAGACAGCTTAGATGAAGATTTCTTTTCATTAAGTTTTCTTTAGGATAGTTTACTTGCTTATTTATGGAATTGTAAAAAATCTTCCAAGCGAAGACAAGGGATGACATTTGATTGATTAGGTTTGGATTGATTTTGTTAACTTTATGTTGATGACGTAGATAGTATGACACGGAATAAGATTCTTAATTTCCTGCCATTTGTGTTTTAATGCCATACCATGTTAATTGTGTAAATGATTTAGAGAATGTAAGGGATTGCTCCTTGGTACATTCTAGAAAGTACTTGAGAACTCAACCGTCGTGTCCTTACATGGGAGCTGAAATCTCGACTCATTACATCATCACCGATGCTGCAATACGAACATGACGATCTCCATCACCAATCTCAAGTTGCTCATCATTGCAGACACGAGTTTGTCCTAAGGCCTCCATCAAACGGTCGATCATTGCCTACAGTCCTTGCATGGCTCGCAGATTCTCCCACTAGAAAGCTTCAAACGTCGCCATTGTCATAAAATTGTCCCTTGGAGCACTGTCTACGGAGTTGTTGCCCAAACCATTGTGAAATGCCATCAACTTGAGGAAAAGCCTCACTCTTATACTAACTGACGGAGGGAAGAGTGTGAAACAATAATGAGAAAAATCACCGTCTTTCTCAAGTAGTCAAAACCTTGAACCCACAAGGTAGTTCTTAAATCCATAAGAAATAATACGAGAGACCTTGAATATTTTATGATGAAAATGGAAATTACCAAAAGCAGTAAAATTTTCCTAAATCATGATTTTGACCCTTGAAACAAGCATTTCTCACGAAACAAGCGTCCACGGCTTGCAAAGCAGGTTGGTTGACTCCAAAACCACTGTTACATAAAGATCAATAGGTTTGCGTTTCGTAACAATGCTCGGATCAAAAGTTACGGCTGTTTCACAATCAACATTTAGAACAGCAATTTCTCCATATCCAAAATGAATCTCTTCGAACCGGAAACGCTTGGGACCCAGTTACGTCATGCCCTACATAGGACTGGGTCCGGTTCTGATGGACTACTACTTTCTTTTGGGCTTCTTTTGGTCCAGTCGTGACAAGAATGCATCCGTGGCACGTCCTACATTAGATACCCATTACGCAAACAACATACACTATAGGACCTCTTCTTGTAAATGCCTTGTTAACTCATCCATTCGACCATTCCTAATGCAAACAATACAGGTTCAATGCCAGCCCCTCATAAAAGCCAATAGCCATTCGAACCTCACTTGCCTCACACTAGTTGACCCCAATTAGTTGGGATAAGTCTTAGATGATGACTTGTCTCACCACTAGTGGTCCTCATTTGTTATCTCTCACTCACACATATCCTTAATCATATCAATATATCCTCTTGAGACTCCCTTCTTTCCCAACACCCACCAAATTAACTCTCTAGGGATCCTTATCATAATTTCTCTAAGTTAATAAAGATCATGTGAAAATCCTTCTATCACTCACTATATTTCTCCATCAGCTATCTAAGTAGGAAAATAAACTTAGCAGTTGGCCTTCCTGGCATAAATCCAAATTCCAAACTGATTTTCTAATACATTTGCCTCGTGCATTAACATTTGTCAATCACTCACTCTCTCTCTTTCTCTCTCGAACTCTCATAGCATGACTCACAAGATATTAAAACATTATAAAAACATAGTGTCTAAATACTCACCCTAGGTCCTTATATGAGAAGGCTCTGAGATCATGAGAAATAGAGCATATGTGCATTAGCAAGAGATGATTGAAGGAGCAATATATTCGGGTAAGAGGACAGAAGTCTTACACATTTCAAAGAAGAGGGATGAAGTGAGCAAGCTCCAAGCCAAACTTCAAACCCCAGCAATTAAATATGAAAGGAATCACGACAATTCTTATTACAAACTCCAAAACAACTTATTTATAATCAGAACCTAAACCTCAGCAATTTTAATGATCCATACAATCTGATTGTGATCCTTTGAATAACAAATCATCCTAGTTAATGGCTTAAACAAGGCTTTACAATCTGATCGTGGTCCTTTGAATAATAAATCATCCTAGCTAATGACTTGAACAAGGCTAACTCTCATCGCAACCCTCATGCCCATAATTTGGCCACAACTCACTTACCCATAGGCAAAACCATTTAACCTTGGACATTGGACTCACAAGGAAGATAGATCAATAAGCCTTACAAAGGCACCATCTATAATAATTTAGAAGAGATCCAATGTCAAATGGGGTCAAAATCCGAAGAAGGAAATAATAGCACCGCCCTTGCTCCAGTGCAACATCACGCACGTCACCAATCAATTGCATTGAGGGAGGGAAGAAAGACCCACACCATTCGAGGCAGTTATCCCTCTCTAGAGCCAGAGCTCGGAACTGCCAAGCAGTCCAACTTGGATAGCATCGGAGATTCAAAAGTTTAAACAAATAGACAATGCTATTCAAGAGGTATTCACAATGGAAAGATCGAGTATGTGATATGGGTTTGAAACAATGAGTTCATTAAGAGTGTCACTAGGCTCTCAATCAAGAAGCGATATGACGGCCCATTGTTAAACAATCAATAGAAAGCCTGTAGAGTATAGTGACTCAGATAAAGATGGGATCTGCAAGAAGAATTAAGTGCAGTGAACACTCATAAATGTTTTCCTCACATCCTGCACATAAAAAACATCACAGAACGTTTTGGTTTATAGTAAAAACAAAAAAACAAAAAAAAAAAAAAAAACGAAAATGAACCGGAAAGGGAAAACTGAAACATCTTCATACAAAATCCACCGAAAAAATTATGAATTTTTTTCCAGATCATGCTCTCTCACAACCAATTCAAGTAACCAACAGGACAGGACTGATAAGGAAATGTACTTTGCAAGTTGAAGGTTAGATTAAGCAAAAGTAATCCTGCATTTTCAGGATAATCTGCACCAACATCTCCCCCTATCAAGGCTTACTCACAGAAAGCAACCAGGAAAGAGAAAATACAATGTGAAGGTGCATCAATGCGGAAGGGAACTCAAACTGGAGAGAGAGAGAGAGAGAGAGAGAGAGAGAGAGAGAGAGAGAGAGAGAGACGCATGAAAGCTTCTTCGATAGAGGAACATTTCCATGCGAGGACAAGGAAGAGTATGCAAATGGAGAATGACTAACTTGAAATTAAAAATGTGAAAATTAGCAATGCCCTGCGTGCAAATGAACACCTTTTGTCCCACCTTCTGCCTGCTTCTCATCTGTACAATCAGAAAACATCATATAAAAGAAGAAACAGAAGAAAGAGAATGAAGCAAAACTGAGTGTATCCCATATTCCAAAAACATATTAGTTTCAGTCGCATATTTAGTTTTAATGGCCCTTCCACCTCCTCTCGATGCGGTCATAAGCATCCAGCATCCTCGCCTTGTTGAAAGCATTTTTCAACTTCCCCATCGTGTCGGAATACAGCTCGATACCTCTATCGAGCATCTCCTCTGCAAATCTACGCACCTCAGACATCCTATCCAGATCCCGAAGCCCAATGAGCAATGCATTGGCACTCTCCTCCATTGGGGATATCCGATTCTCGAGCATGTAATTCCATACCTCGACCGCCATTTCTGGGTCGTACCCGTCGAAGAACATCTTGATGGCCGCAGTGCAGTTTGAGTGTGTCGGAGGCGATTCATTCTTCTTCATCTCGGAGAAGAAGTTTGCAGCCTCACAGACCTTCCTGTTTCTAATGAGGCATTGGAAAATCATGTTATAAGTCAGAGAGTCCGGGAACGCACCATTGAAGGGCATCTCGTCAAGGAAGCGGAAGGCATTATCGATGTCGTTGTTGTTGCACAGCAAACCGATCACAGCATTGTACATGATGAGATTTGGAAGTAAGCCGCTACCAACCATGACTTCCCAAACGGACATAGCGTGGGTGGCATTGTTGAGCTTAATGAGAATGTCAAGGGCATTGCTAAAGAATTTCATACCTGGGAGGCAGTTCTTCCCCTTCATGACGTGCAGGAACTTGACGGCCTCCTCGGCCTGTGAACCCCGGACGAGCGTCGTCAGGAAAGCATCGTACGCAGACATGTTATCCATGTTCCAGCCTACACGTATGACCATCTCCCCAAACGTGTGCTTCGCCTTGGTGACATTCCCTTCCTTCTCCCACCCTTCGAGCAGGATAGCGAAGGTATCAGCGTCAGGGGGGATCTTGGCCTTGATCCTCTCGAAGAACTCGAGAGCCTTGGAAGTCTGGTTGTCCTCGCGGCAGATGGCGCTGAGGAGGGAATTGACGGCGACGACGTCATGAGGGACGTCGTAGCGGTCCATGACATCAAAGGACATGATGGCTTCCTTGAACTTGCCGGCAGCGCAGTAGCTGCCGAAGACGGAGGCGAAGGTGGCCATGGAAAGGGCGCCCTCCTGCTTCATGGAGCGTATGGCATCCCACATGGCTTCGAAGAGGCGGTTCTTGCCGAGGAGGTCGACCATGAGGTTCCAAGTATGGGGGGTGTGTTTGGAATTGAGGCCAGCCCATCGGAAGAATTTAACAGCGGAGGCAGGAGATGCATAGGAGAGCTTGAGTACCTGCTCGACGTACTGGGGAGAAGGAGGGATTCCACTGCGGGAGAGGGCGGATTCGACTTCCAGGGCGGGGACTTTGGAGAGGATCTCGCAGAGGGAGAGGACGGCTGGGGGGAGTGTGGGGGCCACGTCGAGGTAGGAAGGGAAGGGCTGGGATTTGACGAGGGGAGGGAGGGTTTGGGAGGAGGAAGGTGGTGGATGGGGGATTTGGGGTGTGGGAAGGATAGGGTTTCTTAGGTTGGGGTCCATGGGGAATGCTGTCCCGTTTGCCGATGGGAAGGATATCATTTCCTAGCTAGGGTTTTTCGTTTTCCAGCCTTTGCTCATCCCTGCAATTGACGGACAGGAAGGAAGAAAGCGAAACACCCTAGAAAGGGAAATGAAATTGGCTGAAGATACTCTTCCTCCCTCCCTCTCTCCCTCTCTCTCCTTTTTTTTTTCTCTCTCTAGTCGGCTGGCTCGCACACCTGCAAGATGGTCTGGTTTGCGACGCCGATTGGGTACTACCCACGCCTGTCCCGAGGTTGACATAGGCAGGGGTTCTGACGGCCCCACCTTGGTGTGTGGGTTTTATCCACACCGTCCATCCATTTTGCCATATAGTTTTAGGGGGTAGCCCATAGATAGGCAGATCCAAGGCTCAGAATGGACCACACCACAGGAGGTAGCAGTGAGAATGATTCCTACCGTTGAAACCTTCCGACAGCAATGGTGATTTTTATTTGCCATCCATCGTGTTCGTAAATCGTTAGGCCGGATGAAGGGAAAACACAAATATCTCGGGAATCGGTTGGTTCCATGAGGGGCCCACCTTAATATATGTTTTCATTCATTCTTTTTGCATTTTAGGGTATAAGCCCAAAATGAGGCAAATACAAGGCTAATGGGGATGAGACACGCCATTAAAAAATTTCTTAAGAGCAGAAGTTTTAGATCAAGTTATATTTGTGTTTTGCCCTTATCCATTATACTTAGAAAACCTATGATTAGGTTGGATGGCCAAAAAAACATCACAGCTGGCCCAAGAAAGGTTACAACATTGAGTGTCATTGTGATTGTTGCTTCCTGAGGTGTGGTCCACTTGAGCCTTGGATCTACCTCATTTTTGGGCTTATACCCTACAATGTAGAGCTCTCAATGGAGAGGGTCAGATCTGATATCCGATTCGCTCCGAATCCATATAATGCAGATTTGGATCTTAAAATAGATTTGATTATTTAAATGAGTTGGATTTAGATCTTAAAATAAGTCTAATTAACTAAATCAAATTTGGATTCGCATAAACATATTTGAGTTCGATCCGAATCTGATCTAGATCCAACTCATTGTCACCTTATTGTATATGTTATATTCATGTTACCCATCCATTTTCCATATTATTTTAGGCCATGTCTCAAAATTGAGACATGCCACTCTTGCATCATTTTGTTATTAAATTAAATATATTATATTATATTTTTTTAAGATTTATAATGGGTGGATTCTGACTTAGATCTGACTTGAATCCGAAGGTTATATGGAATTTGAATCGAAAATGGATCTGACTATTTATAAATAGATCGGATATGGATATCACCTTTTGGATCCGAGTTGGATCCAAATCCGATCTAAATATTCAGATTTGGAGCCAGATCCAACTAGATCCGAATTCAGATCTGACCCATTAAGAGCCCTACTACAATGGTAGGAAAACTTCTATGTCCTCGAAGAAGCTCTTGACAGCAAGAGTTTAATCCCCACCATGAGTGGACACTCAAGCCCTTTTCTTACCACACATGCATGCACTCACACCGCAATGGAATTTCACCACAATGGGCACTTAAACCCATGACCTTGTGTTGAAACTCTTGTGAGTCTACTACTAAGGCATAGTAAGACCCTCCCATTTAATTCGTAGTAAACAAGTAGTCATTACTTTTTCACCTAGTTTTAAAAATGGGTGGCTTAAATTTGTGAACCCCACCATGATGTGTATGATATATTTGTGTTGTCCATCTATCATTTTGGGCCATGGGCAAAAAAATGAGGCAGATCCAAGCCTCAAATGGCCCACACAAAAAGAAAAAACAGCCTTAATTGGTCAATTGTTAAAAGTTGTTTCCTTCATTGGGCCCACTTGAGGTTTATTTGTCATCTAGTCATACAAACATGGTTAAGGGGAAAACACAAATACAAGTTTGATCCGAAACTTTTGGGGAGGCTAAGAAGCTTTTAGCAATAGGCGTTTGATTCCCACTATTTCCTATGATGTGGTCCACGTGAGCTTTGGATCTACCTCATTTTTGGACTTATGCCTTAAATCCAACTGGCATAATGAATGGACGGTGTGGATAAGCCACATACATCACGGTGGGTCCCACATTTTCTTTATAACTTTCTAGATTTTAGCATTTAAAATGTAAGTTGTTATTGTTTATACTGGGAAAGATGTCATAATTATGTAAATAAATAATTATTACTTATTTACAAGATAAATATAGTTGATATGGAAAATCAAACATGCCTTAAAATGATATGAAAAAATTGATTGATGGTGTGGGTAAAACTCATACATCACAATGGCCCCTTAGAGGCCTTCGGCTTGTGCCAAGCTTGAGGTAAGCAAGGGTAATAACTAGTAACCCAATTGGTGTAGATTGGGCACTACCCTCTCCCGTCTTAGGTTAGCATAGGCAAGGGCTTTGAGGGACCCACTGTGATGCATGGGTTCATCCACACCATCCATCCATTTTTCCATATCATTTTAGGGCCTAAAGCCAAAAATTGAGGTTGATCCAAGGCTCATATGGACCACACCAAAGGAAGCAATAGTGATAATGACATCCACCATTGAAACCTTCCTAGGGCCTACCTTGATTTTTTTTTTTTTTTTTTTTCGATCCATCCTGTTCATAAGGTCACGTGGAGAAGGAAAAATACAAATGTCA
This sequence comes from Liriodendron chinense, assembly GCA_003013855.2. NCBI lineage: Eukaryota > Viridiplantae > Streptophyta > Magnoliopsida > Magnoliales > Magnoliaceae > Liriodendron > Liriodendron chinense. The sequence continues at coordinate 687,195 of PVNU02000637.1, read as the reverse complement.
GCTTGATAAAAAAATTTATGACCTCTAAGAAGCTTTTGACAATAAGAGTTTACTCCCCACTATATGGTCCACATAGCCTCGGATCTGAATCATGTTTTTTGGCTTACACCTTAAAATGATATGAAAATATTGATGGACGGTGTGGATAAAACTCCTACATCACAGTGCCCTTTCAAATTCCTAGCTTTTGTGGCTGTGCCGAGCTCAAGACATGAATCAGAGGGATTGGGTACTACCCTACCTGTCCCAGGTTGGTAGAGGGAGTAGATTAGGTGCGGGGCCTACCTCGACCATGACGGTGAGGCCCTTATTGTGGGCCACCTCCATCCATTTTTTCATATCATTTCATTGCATGAGCCCAAAATTGAAACATATCTAACTCTTGGGTGGACCGTGCTGTAGGAAAAATTGGTGATTGAACATTATATACTTTTTAATGGCTATGAAATTTTTGGATAAAGCTTATATTTGTTTTTCTTTCCCTTCATCCACCACGCGTGCGAGTGATGAGGTTGGGCGGCAGATGGGCATTACGGTGGTGGAACGTAGGAAGTTTTTAATGGTAGAGTGATCAATCACCACTTCTTCTTAGAGTATGGTCCACTTGAGACTTGGATCTGCTTCATCTATGGAGATGGAAGGGGGTGGATAGCACGAATATAGAATACATACATCAATGTGGCACCACAGTAAGGGCTGCACCATCTTCAGTGAGGCTGGGGCTGCACCTAATCAGCTCCCAGCTTAGTTGGGGTCAACTTAATTTCTTTACTGTGGTGAAACAATTGGATGTGAATGAAATCCAGCCCATCCATCAGTAGGCTATCTCTGGCCTTGATCCCAAAAATGGGCCTGATTAAACACTACTAATTTAAAATTATACAGGAACCTCTAAATTATTAGTGTGTGGCCCACCTAATATTTATAATACTGGAGTTTCTGGTAATTCTTTCATCCTTACCCTCACAAGGCACATCACATGAATGGATTGGATGGGATATAAACAACAGGCTGGGCCCTAAAAAACTAATGTTGGACTTTCAGTCCAAACTGTTTTGTATGTGGGGTCTTCTAAGGATAACATTGAGTTTTAGGCTCCCACAGGATGAAATGTACCTCATGGACGGAGTGGATCCCATGCACATTGGAAGCCGATCGGGTGGTGAGCTAGGTGGTGTTGTGCCTTGTGAGACCCACCATGAGTATGTGCGTTGGTCACCATGGGGCCCACTGTGATGTATGTGTGTTTATCCATACCATCCATCTGTTTTGCCAGCTCATTTTAGGGCATGAGCTCAAGTGGACCCCACCACATGAAATATCGATAATTGATCACCCACTGTTAAAAACTTCTTGGAGGACAAAGGTTTTGGATCGAACTGATATTTGTGTTTTCCCATCTTGGTACATGGTGTGTGACCTTATCAACAGGTTGGATGGCAAACAAACCCTAGGGAGGTTTCAAACCCACTGTTTTGTGTGAGTGGCTTCGGTAGGAAGTGGTTGGGATCCCTGAACATGGGCCACCGTGGTGTATGTACCTTATATCTATTTTATCCATCCGTTTTGAAAAATCATTTTAGTGCATAATTTCCTAACTGAAGTCGATGAAAATCTCCTGTGTACCATAATAAAGGAAACAATAGTAGTTGATCACTGAAAACTTATCACGAGAGCAACAAAAGTTTTGGATCAAGCTGATATTTGTGTGGTTTCTTCGTCCAGGTCTCGTTGACCTTATCAAAAAGACAGATTGCAAATAAACATGTCGGTGGCCCCTATGAAGTTCTTGATGGTGGGGATTCAATCACAACTATTTCCTGTGGCATGGTCCACCTAAGATTTGGATCTGCTTCATTTTTTATCATGCCCTAAAATGAGCTGTCAAAATGGATGGACGGCGTGGATGTAAGGCACATACATCACAGTGGGCCCCACAGTTAGGGATCCACCGACCTTGGTGGATCTGGAATCCACCCAAACCGCACCAATTACTAAGCAGATTGGGTGAGACCCCGGATCCACCCAGGTGGGTGGGACCCTGACTGTGGAGCCACTGTGATGTATGTGACTACATCCATGCCATCCGTCCATTTTTGCAGCTCATTTTAGGGCATGATAAAAAAAATGAAGCAATTCCAAATCTCAGATGGGCCATAGTACGAAAAACAGTAGTGATTGACAATAAAAAAATAAAATAAAATAAAATAAAAACTTGTTGTGGGCCACAAAAGCTTTGGATCAAGATGATTGACCATTAAACATTTCGATGGAATCCATGAAGTTTTTAATGGTGGAGATTCAATCATGACTGTTTCCTATGGTGTGGTCCGCCTAAGATTTGAGTCAGCTTCATTTTTGGAATCATAGCCTAAAATAAGCTTTCAAAATGATTGATGTATTTTTTATATATCTACGCCGTCTATATGTTTTTTCATATCATTTTAGGATGTGATCCAAAAACTTAAGAAGATCCAAATCTCAGATGGACCATAACACTAGAAAGGGTGATGAATAACCATTAAAAAACATTTTGTGGGCCAAAATTTTTTTGGATCAATCTGATATTTATATTTTCCCTTCATCAAGAGATTATTGACATTGTCAAGAGCTTGGATTGAAAATAAACATTACCAAAACCTTATAATGGGCTCTTTGGAATTTTTAACAGTGGAGCACTCAATTACACTGTTTCTAGTGGTATGGTCTACCTGAGATTTAGATCTGCATAATTTTTAGAACATCATTCTAAAATGGGCGTAGCAGAGGATGGATAGCATGGATATACAAAATATCATCAATGTGGGCCATACGGTAGGGGTAACACCCACTAAGCTATTCCCGGGTAACACCTCATTCGCACCCTGGGAATAGCTTAGTGGGTGTTACCCTAACCATGGGCGGCTCATCTTGATGTATTTATTATATACCCACCCTGTCCATCTGTTTTTCCATCTCATTTTGGACACGATCACAAACCCTAAGAAGATCCAAATCTCAGGTGGACCATACCACTAAAAACAGTGACGAATGATCACTAAAAACTTTTCATGGGCCACAAAAGTTTTTGATCAAACTAATATTTATATTTTACCTTCATTTAGATCTTCTTGACATTATCAACACTTGGATTTAAATAAAAACTACCAAAACCTTACTATGGGCTCTTTGAAAATTTTAATGGTGGGGCACTCAATCACCACTATTTCCCATGGTATGGTCCACTTGAGATTTGGATCCGCATCAATTTATGAACTATCCTCGTATGGGCGGGAGAAACGGACGAACAACGTGAATATACAAAATATCATCCACGTGAGCCACAAGGTAGGGTAACACCCACTAAATTGTTCCTCGGGTGACACCTAATTCGCTTCCACACAGGGGAGGCATACTAGTGTGGTTCTATCAAGACCATCAATTTTCTGGGTGCTAAGATAATTGCAAATAAATTTTTTCATGCTTCACATTTAACTCAACTCCATGAATCAACGATTAGGACCATCTTCTTCACGGTGATCCTCATTTGACATTCAGTCTATTAAGTCAAGCACGAGATCGCTGAAAGGATTAAATGGACTATGCATGGAATTGCCTTGAGATTCAATAGGTGTGATACATGGCACAGTAATCTAGACTGTTGAGCGGATGGCCCAAAAAAGTATCCTTGATTTACAATAATAACCATCTATCAGGGTTCCGAAAATACTCAGCTGGCGTGAGAATGCATAAACAATTCATACTAATTAGTACCAATCATCCATCAGAGGTCCGAAAATACTCAGCTCACGATGAGAATGCATGATGTAGTGAGGCCTTTTCTCCACCGAGGCAAGGCAAGATCCAGGAAGAGGACTTAGAAGTGGGCCTGGAAGAACCCGAGATTGGACCGAGAGAAAAGCCGAACTAGCCGAGGATAACATCAGTGAATTGCCCCCACCGACCGGTCGGATGAGGTCCAAGGAGTCCCTGAACTCTCTAGATTATTTCAGCCCATAACCGACAGGCCCTCAACTCCGACCGGCTGGAGCCCCTGACCGGCTGGCCGACTGACACACGGTCTGTGCATGAAAAACTTCTGTTTTAAGTGATTTTTGTGAATTTTCATTTTAATTAGTTTCCCTTTGCAACTAGGACAAATAGGTTACGATTTTAGGGTTTAGTTTTAGTATTTAAAGCATGTTAAACTCGTTTCATCATTATCATTGATTATTTTAAAACAAGTTTCTGAGTTTATCTTTTATTTGCTCGTGGATTCGAGTTGTTCTTCGTGGATTCGAAGAGAAGGTCTTGTGGATTCGAGACATCTCGCTGTGGATTTGACGAAGACAGGTTGAAGAGTGCCTATAGATCTAAGATTCAGATTAGTTATCCCCATGAGAAAGACGTTGCTTGATCTCACTACATTTCGCCCGCATCAATTGGTATTAGAGAGAGATTCTTTCTCGGTGATGGCTTCTAGTGCAAGTAACGACAATAATCATGTCGATGGTGATTCCGGGAAACATCCCCTCACATCGAGAGAGTTCATGGAGTTTCGACAAGAGCATCTTCACGCTATGCAAGGGCTGCAATCTTCGTTCGATCGCCTCGCCGTGACTTTCACAATGCAACAACCCCTTAACGACGTCCATCCTCCTGCGGTAGTTGTACCGCGTAATGACATTGTTTGTCGAGCATCGTCGGTGGCTAATCGTCGATCGATTGTCGAAGAGGATATCAAATCCAGCGATGACGAAATGGAGAATTTCGTGCTCCGACGTCCCGACGACCGAGAAACACGTGTTGATCGTGCTGATCGAGGATTTTGAGGTAAGGGTGAACTCCCTAATTTCAATGACACACTTGGTATCAAAGATTTCCTCGATTGGCTAGTCGAAGTTGAAAGATACTTCGACTACATGAGAGTCCTTGATGATTTACAAGTGAAATTTATCGCGTACAAGTTAAAATCGGAAGCTTCCGCATGGTAAGAACAATTACAGAATACGTGCACTCGCTAGAATAAACTTCTCATCCGTTCATGGCCACGGATGAAGCGCTTGCTGAAATCTTAATCCTTGTCGAGCGATTATGAATAAGTATTATTTCAGCAGAATCAGAATTGCAAATAGGGAGGCTGCTTCGTCACGGAGTATCAATCGGAATTTAATCGCCTCACGACTCGCAATGAGTTGTCTAAAATGGAGGCATAGAAAACCGCAAGGTTTATCGACGGTTTAAGGCTCATGATCTAGGATCAAGTTCACTTGTGGTTGATTTGGACTTTGGATGAAACTGCTCAAGTCACTAAACGCGTTGAGATGCAACTAGCAAAGACCCTCACACGTGTCAATCCTCCTACAACCCCCACGAACTATCCTGCTCAAGATCTTCCCCTTTCCTTTGTTGTTGATCGTACTCAGCCCCATGTTGGCCGTCAAACTACACTAGGGAGTGCCCAAGCACGACCACAACATTCAACAATCGTACCTAATTGTAACACCCCATATTTAATAGGCCTTTAGGGGTGTTATATTTTTATATATAATAGATAATAATAATAATGATGATAAATAATTAAATAGAATGAATTTATTTTTATTTTGTAATATAATAATGAGTTTAAATCAATTATTAAGATAATAATATCATTATTATACCATGGGAGCATAAATATTAAACAATAATATTGTATTATATATTGTGACTTATGTGCTAGACTCTTTAACGGTTCAAATCTGATTTGGAGTGAAACCAACTGTTGAATGGTGTAAAATAACTTAATTCTAGGAATTTTTGGTGTATGGCCCACCTCAATTTTAAGATCTGTCTCATCCTTCTACTCATAGTCTAGTGTGAACAAAGTAGACTAGTGGTCGGTGTAGATTTCATAGGAAAGTCATGTGGGGCCCACCGTATTGATGCGTGCATGCACCATTACCTGTGCACATGCTTGCACACCGTTTCAAATAGGGTCGGTTACATCCAACTTTCACAAAACCAAAAGAGGATTTTCCTCTTTCGTGAATGGGCTGCAGCGGGTGGACGGACCGTTGTCTGTTTTGGGTGTATCAGTGACCCACATTTGAGGATCCGTTTGGTTGATCCAAACCGTTCAAACAGGATCTTGGGTTGCGGTTTGAGAGAACCTCGGTAGCGATGGTTGTCGCTGGTCATCGAGTGGTGCATGGAAAGCTTCTGAAGTTGGGTTGTCTAACTTTGTGTTGTGTTTTCAGCATTATTTTTACCAACAGATCCTGTCCATTAGGTCCCACTTTTGGTTGATCCAAACCGTCCATTCTGGAGGTAGGGATGCCCTCTACCTAACCATGAAGGCTTTCCTTAGTTGGACTAGTATGTACACGTGGAGGACTCATCAAAGTCTATCCGTAAAGTTGTTTCTTCCAAAAATACCATTGCCAGCTTGGCAATTCGCGTCCATTGCTTCAATCAAATCTTGACCTGTTCTTAATAGTCTTTTAGGGAGGCTTCTAGTGAAATTACAGCCCTTCATTTCCCTTCACATGGATTAGGGTGGTCATATAAAAGATCATTCAACTCCTCTTTCTCTTCTCTTTTCCATTTTGAAAACCTAACACAGCCACAGTCTGATAGCCCTGACCTTCCAATCTATCCAGACCTCTTCCTCAATCCCCATTCCAACAACCTAGACCGTCTGAAGGACTGGATCGATGAAAGGCTCATCGACTCGCGGCCATTTCTGAGTTGGGTTCTTTAGTTGTTGGGTTCAACCTCATCTCTTCATCAGTCGACCCAACCTGTTGGGGATGCATCTCTGTTGTGGAGTCTGCAACAAATTACTGTGGTGTGCTCGTTGTAGTGGTGGAGCTGCGAGGCTGTTGTAGCTGGCTTCTGCAGATCCTGCTCGTTGATATCAACGCCCTTAAAACCCTTGTAGCATGACTGTTGAGGTAAACCAATTGCCCTTAATATGGATTCGGTCTGCAGATCACCACTCTGACAGTCGAGTGTTTCTTTGATAATCTGAGTTGGGTGATTTGGATCATTGATTCTTCCTTAGATCAGTTCATGTAGAATTGATCTGAGCCCCCTGTCTTATGCAAACACGTTTCAATCTAGGTGAGCTTCGCTGTCTGCCCTGATTACTGGCTGTGTTAGCTAGCTTAGTGCTGTCATGAATGATCTGATCTGATTCAAATATGAATCAGACCATTTTCTCCAACTGAGTTTGGTTTACATATTTGTTGAAATGTAGAAGTAAATAAGAAATTGTAATACAGCAACAATTGTGGTTTTTCTTTTAATTATCTAGTAGACTGTAGAAATGAACAGAACGATGTGTTGTTGAACCATCTTGTGGCATGATGTTGACGACATGCTGTCTGACTCAGTTGGTATAGAAGTGGGTGGTGGTTACATAGTTATTTTCTAAGTCACTAAGTTAGAATATCAGTCCTTAGCATTTTTAATGGGGTCATTTTCACATAGTCAGAGATTCTGACTCTAAAAAAATAATTAGTTTGGAGAGCTAGCTGCTATTCAACTCTCATTTGAGTTCTAGGATAAACCAAGTTTCTAGTTTAAGAAAGTCAATCAATTGATTGAGTTGAAATTCAAAGTTTCACTCAAATGGATGTTGCATTAATGCTTGATGTAGGAATTCGATTGTTATAGTTGTAGATTGCTGGACTTGAGTGACTTGGATTGCTTCGAGTAGAGTCTTGGTCGTGTTGTATTGACTTTGATATCTGGAAGTGAAAGAATATCTTCTTGGAGGTGAGGTCCCTCACCCTTCAAGCTTCTTCCATTTTTATTGGTGATTGAATATTAATTCTTGATTGTTTTATTGCAATACATATTATTAGATTGATAGTACCACATTTGGAAAGTATAAATAACATAAAAAAAATTGAAGTGGTGTTCACATGTTTGTTTCAAAAAGCTTATTTGAATCAAATTTAATATTTTGATAATGGAATATGTTAAATTCTTCACATGTGTGTTGATTTTACTTTTGAAGTGAATGCTACGAAATCTTGTGAATTACGTTGGATATGAAAGTAAATTAAGTTTTGAATGATATATATTAGAATATATGGGGCATTATGATAGATAATGATATTGTCTTACAAGTTATATTGAAATTGAGTTGTAGTATATTATGTAGAAAGGAATGGGAGTTAAGACTATGATCATTCCTCTCGTGGGCCGGGGATGGTGTTCTGGGATGCTATGCCTAAGCCGTCGGCCTATGCTGAATTGTGCACGTCCCCCATAGTGTTTGTAAGTATAATTTTATTGAATTACCAAATAGACTAATGACGGCTGGATAATCATCCATCGCATGTCATTTGCGGATGGTGTTGACAACGAGTCACACTATTCTTGGTTTGATAAGCATTGTATTACTGGGTAACTTTGGTGATTAACCAAGTTACTGTCGGCTCAACCCTCACCAGTTAGATACATCCTCAGGTTGAAGAACATGTACATGCATTCATGCATCGACAAGATTTAAAAGTAACATGATAATCATAATATGTGTTGGATACATGTTTAGGTGTTTTCTATAACTTCTTTAATCATGCTATTTGTATCTGCTCCTATCATAATTGTCTTATATTATGTACATGAAAATCTTGGAGGGTGTTACCTCACCATGACAACGAGTGACGTTGTCGAAATATATCAGATGATGCAGATGATGAAGAGGATGTCCCTGTTCCAGCTGTGGATGAGCTTAAGGCGGACATTCGAGACACTTGGCCTTACTTATCCCAGGAGGAGCTGGACCGTATGACGGACCATAACGAATAGTCTTACTTTCCCATTTTTGTTCGTTACTTTTGGAACCTTAGATTTGTATAAGCCTTATGGGCATTACTTACTTCTGCTTTGATATGATGATTTTTACATTGTGGGATTCTTAGATCCATCTCTCTTATTTGGAATACAGTGATATTGTTAAATGATGATTGATAGCCTTTACACTCGGGTTTTTCAGAGCATGGGCTCCTCACTCGAGCCCTGAAAAATCGGGGCGTTACACCAGTCCAAACAAAATTCTGAATTCGTATGGCCGACTGAGGCCGATCATTGCTTTCGATGTGGGCAACCAGGGCACCTTTCAAACGTTTGCCCACAATGGCCCGCGGCTAACGTAGTTACCACCACACACGTTGTCTAAGCCGAGTCGGAAGATGTTGTTGATGGAGAGCAAGTTGAAGAAGAGGATGATAGGACTATTGGATTTCAGGCAATCAAGATGTATCCTTTGTTGTACAAGATAATGCACGTATGATCGAGTCACATGTTCATCCCCAACATCACAACCTATTCCGCACAAGATGTACTGTGGACGAAAAAGTGTGTGATGTGATTATTGATGGTGGTAGTTGCGAAAACATTGCGTCTTAAGTGATGGTGGATAAGTTGAAACTCAAGACCATACCGCATCCTTCTCCCTATGACATTGGGTGAATTCAGAAAGGAAGCACGACGAAGGTGAAGGAATAAGGCCTTGTCTCCTTTTTGATCGGCAAGACTTATAAGGATCAGATACACACTGTGATGTTGTTGACATGGATGCCTATCACATGATCTTTGGGCGTCCTTGGCAATTTGATCGGGATGTCGTACATCGTGGCCGAGACAATGTTATCACCTTCAGCAAGGAAGGAAGGCGAAACGTCCTCACTCCAGTAAGCTCGAGTGACAGCCGCCGACAAATCAAGAGATAAAGACAATCTCTCATTATATTGCCTGGCATGGTGATGATGAGACAAGAGAAGAGACGAAACTCACTGTCCAGTTTCTTTCAAGAGGGGGTGACTGATGTAGTGAGGCCATCCCTCGATCGACTCAAGGCAAGAGCCAGGAAGAGGACCCAGGAGTGGGCCCAGAAGAACCCAAGATCGGACCGAGAGAAGAGCCAAACCAATTGGGGAAAACATCGGCGAATTGCCCTTGCCGACTTGTCGGACCCCCCCGATGATTGGTCAGCCGACCGGTCAGATGAGGTCTAGGGAGTCCTTGAACTCTTTGGACTATTTTAGCCAAAAATCGGCTGGCCAGAGCCCCTGATCGGCCAGCCGGTTGACGCATAGTTTGTGCGTGAAAAACTTCCGTTTTAAGTGATTTTTGCAAATTTTCATTTTATTTAGTTTCCTTTTACAATTAGGACACCTAGGTTACGATTATAGGGTTTAGTTTTAGTATTTAAAGTATGTTAAACTCGTTTTATCATTATCATTGATTATTTTAAAACAAGTTTTGAGTTTATCTCTTATTTACTCATAGATTCGAGTTGTTCTTCGTGGATTCGAAGAGAAAGTCTTGTGGATTCGAGATATCCCGTCATGGATTCGATGAAGACAGGTTGAGGAGTCTTTGTAGATCAGAGATTCGGATTAGTTATCCTCGTAAAAAAGACGTTGCTCGATCTCATCACATTCCGTCCATACCAATGCATAAAAAAATTTATATTGACTGTTTCTTTTTCACTGTGAGTGCATGTTTGGTGTTGCTCCAGATAACTGCAAACTTGATTATCAGGATGAATTGTTTCTTGACAATTGCTTACATGAAAAAGCACATGTTTGAAAAACATGCATATGATAAACAATTTCCTCACAAACATTTCAATTGTGAGTGCTGAATTCCCACTATTTCTTATGGTGTGGCCCACTTAAATCTTGGATCTACCTCAATTTTGGAATTATTCCCTAAGATGGTACGGTGAAACGGATGGATAAAGTTGAATGTTGCATGGTCATCATGACAGGCCATGCAAATCTCCAAGCATGTTTGTAGGAAAGTCAAATCTATCTACCTTCTTCGAAGACGAGTTTTGGTAAGCCTACGCTAGCAAGGGGTCTAGAACTCACTTGCATTTATGCTTTGAGTTGGAAGGTGAAAGTCATCCAGAATCACTCACAAGGTTGAGGGCTTCAAAACTCATACCAAATACATAGGTTGTGTGAAGTAACATATGTGTGTATATGTGAAAGGCCTGAATGGGTGGGCTTATATGATTAGAAGATATCTACATGATTTTAGGAACCTTTGCCCATAGTAAAAAAATAGACGGCCATGTCCTATGAACAACTTAGATGCTGAACACAATCAACAGTTTAGATCTTCTAAAGGTATTTTAATAGACAACAAATATTCCCTCATTATTTTTCTCGATTCTCTTTGAGAGACTTTGAGATGAATGACTTTACTAATGGCCCTGTTTGGCACCATGGATTTGAGGAGAAAGGAGGAGAAACTGGTTGCTTTATTTTGTTTGGCACCATGGATTTGATAAGAATGGCCCGTTTGGCACCATGGATTTGAGGAGAAAGGAGGAGAAACTGGTTGCTTTATTTTGTTTGGCACCATGGATTTGATGAGAAGTGGATTTGAGAGGAATCCAGGAGAACTCAAAAAGGCACTTTTAGCCCTTTTTCAAATCTTCAAAAAAAGCTGGGATTTGAGGAGAAATCCTTCCCAACGTGGGACCCACCATAATGTGTCCCTAACTATGGGACCTAACATGATGTATGTTTTTCATCCAACTTATTGATAAGGTCACAAAGACCTGGATGAAGGGACCACACAAATTTCAGTTTAATCCAAAACTTTTGTGCATCATAAAAGGACTCACTCTCCATTTTTTCTTGTTTTATGGTACACTTTAGATGTGGATTTGCTTTATTTTTTGGATCTTGGAATAAAATGATCTGTAAAAATGGATGAATGACATGGATTTAAAAATCGAGGCTAATATGGTGGGATTAAAATTTACACCGTCCATTCCTTCATGTTTGATTTCTCTCCAAATCTTGGCTGCTAAACAAAAAATCTGGAATTGATAAGAATTGGAATTGATGAGAATTCATATCATGGAATCCACTTCTCCTCACTTCTCCTCAAATCCATGGTGCCAAACGGGCCTTAAGAGAATGCCGAACCAGAAGGATTAGGAGGAATTTGAATATGATAGGTTTCTCACATCAAAGATGGATGTCGCTCGTCATTATTTTGAGAGAAAACTGTGTAGAAACTAGGGCTGTAAATGGTCGGGTTCGAGGCGGGGTTAGCAAAAACCAGACCCACCCATTTACTAAACGGGTCTGGGTCCAAATTTTAGACTCAAACCCTTTTACTAATTGGGCGGGTCCGGGTCCGGGTCGGGTCCAAGTCAACCCATCAGACCCATTTATAAATGGGTCCAGGGCTGGTAGAGGAAGATCCACCCAGACCCGTTTATAAATGGGTCGGGTCTAATGGGTCGGGTCTGGATCAAGTATGCAAGCATTTTATAAGGCTTAAAACCGGGTCTAGACGGGTTTGGGCTGGACGGGGTCCCTTGAAACATAGACCAAACCCACCCACTTACTAAATGGGTTCGGGTCAGGCCTAATATAAAGGAAACCAAACCCAGACCCGTTTAGCAACTGGGTCTGTTTTTGGACCTAGACCCGTACCATTTAACAAATGGGTCGGGTCTAGGTCGGGTGTAAATGGGTTGGGTCCGGGTACCCCATCGGGTCTGCTGACCCATTTACAGCCCTAGTAGAAACTACCTACCAGTGGTTGCTTGACCCACTCATCCAAAAAGCCATTGGCCATGTTTATAGCAATATAATGTTTTAAAAAACATGAATATTTTTATTTTGATGTTTTTAGGTGTGCAGGAAAAAAAAAGTTCGAAGTAAAACATTAATCTTTTTCAAATTACACTGAAACGAGGTACAACCATCTAAGAAGAGAGACAAAATAAGCACCTCCCTAATAATTTTACTTGAGGAACTCAGGTTAAAACAAAATGGCTAGTAATGTCTTTATATAGTGCACGCACATGTGCTAAAGATGTGGTGATGGGGAGGACACGGGGACAGGCCATGGCCGAAAAAAATCAAGGTGAGTGGCATATCATCTTCACCTAATTCATAAACTACAAAAGAGAGAATTGACCATTCAAATCAAACCATTACAAGTCACAACATCTGATTTGATCAGGTGCACTCTTCATCTAATTTGTAAACTATAAAAGGGATAATTGACCATTCACATCAAACCATTAATTAGCCACAACACCGACGTGGCGCACCTAATGACCGTGAATCTTTTGCACATGAAGCCATTGATCACTCCATAGAAGCTGTAGGCGCGCTACAACCTGGCTACTAGTAGCATGCCAACGTTTTCATTAGTATAATTAACAGTGCTTGGCTTTGAGAGAGCCATTGGCTATGTTCATAGCATGCAATACAACGTGTAGTGCCTTACGAAAACATGAATATTTTGATATTTTTAGGTGCATATGAAAACAGAAGAAGTTGAAGTATAACATTTTAAAAAATTAATTGAAAAGAAGTAAAACCATCCAGGAAGAAGAAGGCAATTTAGCTTTTAAACAATAATTTTACTTGAAGAAATAAAATTCAAGCAAAATTGCTAGTAATGTCTTTATAATGCACGTGGGCTGAAGATGTGGTGATGGGGGGGATAGGTCAGGACCGACCATATCTCAAGAAAATCAAGGTGAATGGCATATCATCTTCGTCGGATCCGTGAACTACAAAAGGTACAACTGACCATTCACATCAAACCATTAAAAGTCACAATACCGGCCACATGGTTAGGGCTGTCACATCGAATTTGGTCTATAGTCTATTTAGGTAGCCATCATATCAACAGTTCACATATGGTACTCAACAGTTCAATCATGGAATGTTTGCCATGAAAACCTTGAGCAGGGAACCGCACAAAACTCTGGCTCATTAACTGGGGGTGTCAATGTAATGGGAAGGTGTTGTCCCTAGCCCAGCCCTTATCCTCAAAGACCTAGACCTAGCCTTAGTTGGGCTGTAGATTGAATTGCAAAATCATTAAGAGGTTTGAAACTATCTAATCTAAGTTTAGGTGTATCGATCTCCTCCATCCACGACGAGTTCCATCATTGCATGGTATTGATCACTGAAACATGACCCATGATCAGAGGTTGCTTTTAAACATGCATACACTAAATGGGAACCGTTAACATATTTTAAACAGTCAGATTCTTTTTTGTAAAAAAGATGGCCCACTTGACTATTCGGCCAGGCCAAAGGGGCCAGGTCCGGCCCATTTGTCATTTGCCTGGGCCTAGATTTCAAGCCAGAAGCATGACTCTTGACCAACTTTAGGAGCCCAAGCCTAGTCCTCACAACCTAGCTCATTTCCACGTCCCTTACCTCTACAGTTCCTCCTGCGAACCAATTCATTGCCGCTTTAGGATATGCCTGGCCGCATGGTTGGTTGTTTTGAAAAAATGGCCCAATGAGCCATGTTGTGGATGACCCTTGGTAGGAAAAAAATTCAATGAGTAAGAATCATAGTTGTCTAGTTGTAGCCTTCAGACATATTGTGAAAAGCTATCAACAGCCTAAATTCAAATGAGAACTGTTGGTTAATCAAATCACAAGTGCTTAATTAGATTTTGAAGAAGAATGAATATATGAAAATCAAATCACTACCTGGTTGAAAGGTGATACAATAATATTTCATTTCCAATGGGCGTTTAGTGGCTACCGCCATGTTGTGGTTAAAGTGCCAGCTATTACTGTAACGACCATGTCAACTCAAGTGAAGGAAGCAGTAGTTCCAACTCCCAAGATCTTCTGCTGGGTCAATATATGCATGTGTGTGTGTAAGAAGCTTATGACCATATAAAATGATCCTCACTCTACAAAGGCTGTTTGAATGCCACCAAAAAAGTAGTTTGAATGCCACCAAATAAGCTACTTTTTCTACTTACAACAATAGGTAAGTAACTCATTTGAGTTTAGTTTATGATCACTTACGAGTAACCTTTTTTTTTTTTTTTTTATTTTATTTTAAATTAATCACTTCAGTTTAGTAAGTAGCAATCAAGATAAGCTACTTGAGGCAGCATATCGTAAGTAACTTGTGATCCAAACACCCCCCAAATGTATGAATATGTGGGTTCAAGAAATTTAGTTTTCCTTTGGGATCTTTCTACAACTTCTGTTTGAGAAAATTAGTATAAGTATTCTTGAGTTCGTGTGGCTTAGATCGTGAGTACACCTGATCAAAGCCATTCATCTTGGATGAAAATTGTTTTATCTTGGGGGCAAACTTGCCGAAGCCTAATGCATTAGAGATCTTCTTGCGGCAGCAAATCTATCTCTAAGACAGCACGTATCTCAATTCTTTAGATTCTTATTTTATTATTTTTTATTTTTTAAATTGAGTTTTTTGCTAATCTTGACATTTTAGAACCAATAATAAATGGGGAAGCAAACTTATGAATTTGATTTGATACATGAGTCTTGGACTCTTCCAACAATTTTATATAATTTAAAATGAAAAATTCAATATTAATTATCTACAAGAAATTAAAAAATATGCTGAAAATTTATTTCATTTTTATTTTATTTTATTATAAAGGAGGCCATTGAGGGAATCACATGGATGTGAGTGCATAATCATTTCAACCCTAGGATTAGCCTAACAAATACAGGGAAATTCTCTCCAACCATCTGGGTTGCTCAAGGAAATCTCAATGGCATTAGGAAGATTTAAACAAAGCCAAGTGATGACTGATATTAAAAAAATAATCAAAAGAAAAACTTCGATACTTTGCCAACTAGAAATTACTTAAAAATTGTCAACGTGCCTATTAAACCATTCAAATTATATGATTATTGGATTGCTAGACATTTATTATGCCATTAAAAGTGAAAAATATCCAATGGCCCTACTTCAGCAAACGAGTATCCCTGCAAATCATAGGTTTGGATGGTTCAACCAATCTTAATTGGTTTTGGACTATACCACTAAATACTGTGGTTACCACAATTGAATCAGTTTAGTTTTGAGTTAATATATACCACATGTACCATTTTATAGTGCCCGCATATCAAGCACAGCACAGCCAGAGATAACTAACTCCCTAATTTGAGTAGTAGAAATTCTATAATGGTGTGGTAAGCAAATGGCAATTATTTAAAGAGAAAGGCATTCAAAGGAATTGAGAGCGGTTTGGCTTGGGTTTACAATGGGTTATAAAAGAAAGAAAGAGAAAAGATCAACAGAGAGACAAGGGGGGGGGGGGGGGGGGGGGGAAGGGGTGAGGCTTTGGTAGTAGTGTCATTGAAAGATGTTCATATTCATGCACACAGACATTGTATACCTGGCACACATATAAGTTGAATTAAACCTTTTATAGTGTGCACTCACTTCACATCGGTCAAATTAACAAAAATTACACTGAACTAATGTTCTAACTTACTGATCTTTGACATCCAAAGTACAGCGAAAATAAGTAGTTAAGGGTCTGAATTCAACTCGCAACTATCTATTAATCGGAGGCCTGGATCATTCAATCAATCTGACTTTGGTTATTACTAATGCTTTGAGCGGTTTAATTTTAGTTACATATGCATGTACAAAATTTTGATTGGGGCTTAGTATGGACCATCACACTCTTCTAAGGTATTATAATTATCATCCATCAAATAATTCCCTAGTATTCCTTTACAAGAGGGCATTACTACCTAATTACCACTTCTCTAAGTGGCTAATAGCCACACACCCAACCCTAGTTTTCTTTTACAAGAGGGCATTAATGTCTAATTACCACTTCTCTAAGTAGCTAACATCCACACCCAAGTCTTTATCACTTCTTCTAGGGGAGCTGAAATTAGGCCAGCGATTGGGACATTACAAGGCCTACATTTTGACTGTGGGATAAAGAGGCTGGACCCTGTCTTTATCTTGAGACGCGTATGTCGTTTGTCAGGCTGAGGGCTCAACATCAGAGAGCATTTTTAGTCCAAGACGGAATTGTTCTGCCCCATCAATGACTATGACCATGACGACTAATGCATGGGAACAGGGCTGGCAATTGCTCGGGTCCAATCTGGCTTTCGGGCCTGACCTGCTTCGTGTCAAGCTGGGACTGGAATACTAGGCCCTAGGCCAGTACTGGACCTCACATTTAAGGCTATTTTTATAGTGGGTTAGGCTCATACCTCCTTAAGAGCCCATCAACCCGGACGCGGATTAGCTACTGACAAGTTGAGTAGCCAACATTGCTACTGAAGTGACGTCACCATGGCATGTGCGCCTCACATGATGTATGTGTTGTATCCACACCGTCCATTCAGTTGGAGAGATCATTTTAATGCATGAGTCATAGAATGAGGTTGATCCAAAGCTCAAATGGACCCCACCATAAAAACAGTGGGGACAGTGACATCTACCGTTGAAAACTTCTCAGGGGCCACATAAGTTTTCGATCATGCTGATATTTTTGTTTTCCCTTCATCCATATCTGTGTGAACTTATGAACAGGTTGGATCTCAAATAAACATCATGGTGGACCTAAGAAATTTTCAATGGTGGATGTCACTGTCCCCACTGTTTTCTGTGGTGGGGTACACTTGAGCTTTGGATCTGCCTCATTATTTGAGTCATGTCTTAAAATGATCTCTCCAACTAAATGGACGGTGTGGATACAACACATACATCATATTGAGGCCCACGTGCCATGATGACGTCACTTCAGTAGCAATGTGCGCTACTCAACAGTAGCTAATCCGCGTCCCATCAACCCTGCCCTGCCGGCCTATTTTAAGACTTTAAAGGCGTTTGTGTCATATATCGTGAATGAGATTGAGAGGGCACACATTGGGCCTGTTTGATTCGTGGAAGTCAGGGTAAATACTGACAAATCAGTAAGGATGATTTCTCCGCGATTCACTGCATCATTCCAAAGGTATGATTTGACCGGTTGCTTTAAAACCGAGGACACCACAAAATTTTGTGGGTCCCACTATATATTATGTCACAAATCTACACCGTTAATTCATTATGTCACTTTAAATTTATGGTATAATATAAAAACTAAGGCATATCTAAAGCTCAATTAGACCTCACGGAATGAAAAAGAAAATAAACACTTATCGTTAAAATCTTTTTGGAATTACTCTTTTGTTTGGTGTGGACTCCTTGAGTATTGGGCTTGTCTCATTTTTCACCTAAAGCTTAAAAACATTATGTTAAAACTTTTGGACCGAGTGGATATATCATATACATTACGGTGGGGCCCACAAATTTTAACTACCATTTTGGATCGATTTTCAAGGCTAGAAATGGGATGGATTTTCAAACAGGCAAAAGAGTAATAATTACTCTTTTGCCGGTATTTACCGGGAATTCCCCAAAACAATCACGGCCTTAATGAAAGTGGATGGCCAGGCTGGGCCATGAAAGGACCAGGCCTGGCTCAGTCCTAGGTTTTACTGTGTGTGCCAGATGGGCAGACTTCTGCCCGGCCCAAGCCATGCCGGTTGACAGCTCTATATGGGAAATTCAATTTGACTAATTGAACATGTAGAATTGGATATGAGAAACGCAGGGGAATTAAATTTGTTTTCCAAATTCAATTTAAATTAAGCCTAGGACCATCCATTACCTACGATGTATGGCTTAGATTATACCCTTTTCATGATTGAATCACTATGCAACTTTTCTTTCCTAAATTGTTGATGTGGATCTTTTACATTGAGAGGGGTGTTTGTTTAGCTATAAATGGAGGAAAATGCAAGTAAATACATGTGGGGGTGTTTGTTTAGGAGGAAAATGCAACTAAATATATGTATCATTTAGCCATGTTTGGTATGGTGGTAATTACCTCCTTGCAAAAGCCATTTGAAAAAGATCCACATAAATTCATGGGCCCCACTATGATGTTTGTGACATATCTATGCCATCCATCAATTTTTCTGGAACATTTTAAGATATTGGCCCAAAAATGAGGCAGATCTGAAGCTCAAGTGGCCCACACCATAGGAAATTGTGGTCATAAAAAAGTTTTTAACTGTAGGCATTCAACCCACTGTTTCATGTGGTGTGGTCCACTTGAGCTTTGGATCTGCCTCATTTTTAGGCTCATGTCCTAAAATAAGCCCGCAAAATGAATGCATGGCATGGATAAGGCACATATATCACAGTGGGCCTCACATAAAATCTCACTTCTTCCTCGATTTTTGTGTAAAATTCCAGCCATTGATGTCATTCTAGAAAAAAAGTACATTGGTAATTAATCATTATCCATTCATATGTATTTACCAATGGAATTGATAACCAAAAGGAATTAAATGCATGTAAATATATGTAAGTAATTAATTATTACGCTGAATTTCCTCAGTGTAAAAAGCATTTGAAAAGTATTGATGTACATTTGTGGGCCCTACTATAGTGACATATCCATGTCGTCTATCCATTTTATCAGAATATTTTAGGGCATGATCTAAAAAAATGAGGCAGTTCGGAAGCTCAAGTGGTCTACACCATAGGAAACTGTGGTCATAAAAGGGTTTTAATGGTAGGAGTTCAACCCACTATTTTGTGTGGCGTGGTCCACTTGAGCTTTGGATTTGCCTCGATTTTGGATTCATGACCTTAAATCACCTCACAAAAAGGATGGATGGCATGGATAAGCCACACGTACGTAGCATAGTGTGCTGCACATGAAATTCACAATTTTGGTGTACAAAAAACAAACGGTTCACCTATCATCCTTGAAAATTTTGGGTTCATGCCCTTAAATGGCCTCACAAAAAAGGATGGACGGCGCCACATGTAGCATAATGTGCCGCCCATGAAATTCAACAATTTTAGTGTACAAAAAACAGAACTGCACTAATTTTGGTATTGGCATAGTGTGTACTACCTAAACGATTCACATGTACATGTGAGGCTTGCTAATTGATGAGTGAACTGCACTGATTTTGATACTTGGCACGTCTATTATATGTACCACCTAATAAATGGTCAATATCAATGATGCGCTTTGGTGGATCCACGGTCGGTGGTTCCGTGACTGTGAGGTTCATGGGTTAGTGGCCCGTGGTTCTGCGACTGCAGAGCTGATCACCTTGATATATGTGTTTTATCCATGACTGTGAGGCTCATGGGTCCATGGTAAGTGGTTATGCAACCGTAGGGCTCACCTTGATGTATGTGTTTTATGTCCATGACTGTGAAGCTTATGAGGTGGTGGCCGATGGTTCTGCCACTGTTGGACTCACCTTGATATATGTGTTTTGTATCTACAGAGTGTCTGTTTTGTCAGCTTATTTTAGGGCGTGAGTCTATGACACCTTCATCCTATGGTGTGATAGACTTGGAAGGGAAAACAAACACATTAGCTTTGTCCAAAACTTTTGTAGCCCTCAAAAAGTTTTTAATGGTGGGAGTTTAATCACATCCTTTTCTTATGGTGTGGTCCACCTGAAATTTCTAACTGCATCATTTTTTTTTTTTTTTTTTTTGGCTCATTCCCTAAAATGATGGTATGGATATAAAACACATACATCAAGATAGGCCCAAAATCATGAAACCACCCACCCAAGTGGTTCTCATGATCCACTGAAGCAGCATCCATATCGGTCACACAGGTGAGATCATCCAAGCCACCTGCATTTCTATCAAAACTAAGGTTTAGGGTGATATGAGGCTGCATCCGTGGCGAGCAATACAAACCCAATGCACCTATTTTAGGGATCGGATTAGGTCTGCTCGGGGCAACACCCAGTTGGATCAGGTCCTGCACTGTGATGCACAACTTAATGCATGTATTAATATATATCCAAGCCTGTCTATCTATTTTGTCAGATCATTTTAGAGCATTATCTAAAAAATGAAGCAGACCCAAAATCTCAGGTGGACCATACCACATGAAACAATGGTGATTGAATGCCCACCATTAAAAACTTTTTAGGGCCCATCATAATGTTTATTTGCTATCCCAACTTGTTGATAAGGTTACATAGACTTGGATGGAGGGAAAACACGAATATCAGCTTGATCCAAACCTTTGTGTTTGTGTGGCATCCACTCCGCACATCAGGTGAGAGGAGGTCATGTTTACCAAAAATATGAAAATAGTTACATCTGAAACTCGAGTGAGCCCCACCACCAGGAACAATGTACAATCACGCCTTCCACCTTTTAAGTTCAGGCAGTGAGCTTTTGGACAGTATGAATTTAATTTTGAAGTGTATTTTCACCCTGGTAAGATGCACCCGATAAGTGGGTTGGATGGAATATACAGGACATCGTGGGCCCACATACAAACCTTTGGACCAGGCTGTTATTTATTTATTTATTTATTCCAGGGCCTAACATTAGAGACAAGCACTGATGGATATGGATCGAGTGGATGTCACTCGTTTGTTTCAGGTCTTGGTCTTGTTTCATATTCCTTGTCGTGGGGCATCTCAGAGTACGTAGAAACGTTTTAAATAGCACCCAAAACCACCATCTGGCACCCAGAATTTCCTAGCTCTCTCTCTCTGTCTCTCTCTCTTTCTCTCAACTCCTTTGTTTTGTTTCACATCAATGGCCACGTCTCTTGAAGATCTCAATGTAAAGGAGACTCTATTGCTTTTTCTCCTTGTTTCCCAACACCTCTACTTAGCCCAAGCAAGAAAACTGGAATGGCATGCACCTCTCATCTCTCAGTCCTCTTCAGGGAAGCCAAAAGCACCGCATACTGGAGAGAGATTCATGCTGCACCGTTACAAGAAGCTCGAGTTAGAAGCCATTCGACCAACAAGCCCAGGACATAGCCCTGGCATGGGCCATAGCATCCCACCAGCCATCAAAGGACAAAAGAACTGATCACCTGTGAGGAGCTCAGCAGTGGTGTGGTGACGTGGTGAGATTTGATTGGTAGGGCGTATGCTGTCAGAGATTGGCCTGCCTGGGACGTGGTTTGGCTAGTGACCGTGCCACTAGCCGGTGGCTAGTGGTTGGTGCTCTGTGGGTCCCATCATGATGTATGCATTTTATCCACGCGGTCCATCCATTTTTCTAGATTATTTTAGGGCATGATCCCAAAAATTAGGCATATCTAAATCTCAGGTGGACCACACCACAGGAAAACAGTAGAGATTGAATGTCCACCATTAAAAATATCCTAGGGCTCACTGAGATGTTTATTTGACATCCAACCTGTTGATTAGGTCATACAGACGTGGATGAAGGTAAAAAACAAATATCAGATTGATTCAAAACTTTTATAGGCCCCAAGAAGTTTTTAATGGCCGGCGCTCAATCACCACTGTTTTCTGTGACGTGGTCCACTTGATATTTGGATCTACCTCAAATTTTTTTTTTTTTTTTGTCTCATACCATAAAATGATATGAAAATATGGATGGACGGCGTGGATGAAAAACATAAATCATGCTGAGGCCCACAGAGCACTGTCCACTAGCCAATGGCTAGGGGCATGGACACTAGCGAATCCACGTCCCTCTAAGGTTAATTTGTGGTGAGATTTGATTGGTGGGGCCTATATTGTGAGAGATTGGCCTGGGTCCTGTCTGGACGCAAGTTGGCTGGTGACGGGAACATCAGCTAGCAAGCTGCTATTAAAGCACTATGGTCCCACCATGATGTATTTGTTTTATCCACGTTGACCATTCATTTGTAAAGATCATTTTAAGGCAAGAAAAAACACCAGGTAGATACAATCTGAAGTGGACTACAACATAGGAAACAGTGATGATTAAACATTCACCATGGGAAACTTTTTGGGGGTACAGAAGTTTTGGATCAATCTGAAATATATATATTACTTTTCCATTCATCCCGTTCTTTGAGATCTTATGAACAGGTTGAATGACAAATAAACATTACTGTGGGCCCTAGGAAGGTTTCAACGGTGGACATCGTTCTCCTTACTGTTTCCTGTGGTGTGGTCCACTTGAGATTTTTATCTACCTCATTTTTGTTCTCATGACTTAAAATGATCTGTAAAAGTGGATGGATGGCGTAGATAAAACAAATACACCATGGTGGGACCCACAGCTTTGACACCAGCTTGCTGGGTATGGATGTTCTTCGCCGGCCGACTCAGTCAGCCATTTTAATTTTAGTTGTGTGAATTAATTAGATGGGTACGGAGAAGAGCTACCTTCCACCATTAGAGAAGCTCAACTGTGGTGTGGGATGCGTATAGTTTAAGGAGCAGCAGCATGAGCAGCACGTTAGTGCTACTGTGGCAAAATTAAAAGTCGTCCAAGTCATGAATTTTATTCAACTTGGTTCGCATCATATCTGTAACTAGTTTTATTAAGAGAAAAACTTTGCTATTGTGACGATTTTTTATGGATGATATTCACGGAATTAATTTACTTAGAAATTACATATTTAGCATACGAGTATTTCAAATTAATTTGTCTAAGTTATGGGTGTAAGACTCCATTGGGTGGGCCACACATGATCATCAGTTTAGATCATGACCGTTGGATTATTCAGATTGAGCGATTCATTGGGCTCCACTACAGTTGTGATCATTGCAAATAGGTTTGGAGTGGGACGCTTGAACCATGTTCCCTATACGTGGCTATTAAGCCTGATATGGAAACCTACGGTGTGGAGACCCTAGAGGAGAGAAGTGTGATGGGTAAGCTTCTCTGGCCCTCTTTCATATAAATATACGTCTTGGTCCCCTCACCAACACACAAGAGAAAACCCTAGTCCCATTGAGTGATTGTCCTAAAGGTGTAAGGTGCGGAAGACCAAGAGTTCTTCTCGGCAACACGGCGGCATCGGGAATGTCTTCCCAATCAGGTATAGCTTTAAGATTACAATATGGAATCTCCATTATTCGATGCATAGAGATCCGATTATTCCGCATTAAGATTGAGATTAACAGTTGGTATCAGAGCCTCCTATGCATGAATATGATAGATTCAGTATCTTTATGATTTACTGCTACTGTCTTTCATGCCACATATCTGCCATGCTTGAGGATTGGCGTGTGGCCCTGTGGTCATGTATTGATAGTTGTATTGTAGCCTTGTTGCTAAGGAATCGTATAGTGGAAAACCTTATTATAGGCTATTTCCTTGATGATTGTCCAATGATCTGGATGGCCATGGAGATCACACCAGACCGTTGCCATCAGAGGCCATGATTTCTCTCTGCAACAGCCATTATAGGTGACCATGAAAATCCAGATTTGATCGGGCCATTGTTGGCTGTCATGGATCGTTTCGGATCCCGATCGGCAATCGTCACCGTTGCTAATAGCCTTGGAAATTTTTCTGTCAATCGAAAAGGGGAAAATCCTATTTCCAGCATCTGTATGTAATCAGGCCCATCGCATTGACGGAAGATGATCACAGCCATTGTTTCCGTTTTTAAAAAAAAAAAAAAAAAAAAACCAGGGGTTGCTGTAAACAGCAGCCATTTTTTCCAAAAACTGGAGAATGGTCTTCCCTATCAGCTTGCCATCGGCCGCGGACTCCAATCGGAACCGGAGATGTTCGTTGCCACAGCCATTGATGGCGACAGCGACTCTACAGATTTAAAAAAAAAAAAAAAAAACCCAAACCAGATCTGTCTTCCAAATCAGCGACGAACGTTCGATTGAAAATGGGTTTTGCGGCGCGGCTTCATCTGCAAAACCCACGTCTTCTCTGATCGGTGGCGGAGGCTGCGATTAATGATTTTCTTGGCCGGAGAAGCCATGAAAACCGTCAGCGGCAGCAATGGTTGCCGTCCTTCCCAGTCGGCGCTTGTCGATCTGGAGCCAGTTTTGGTGGCTAAGGGAGTGCGGCGGCTGCTGCTGCTGCACAACGGCTGTGGAAGAGGGAGACGCGCAGCGGCTAGGGTTTTGGGGCCTGGTTCCGACAATGTCGATGACAGTCGTTGGCTGCTAGGTTGCGGCTGTGGGGGCTTGCGAGAATAGCCAATTTTTCTCTGGGATGTGCTTAGGTCCAGTGGCATATGTTCAATCTTCCCCTGTTTTCTGCAGTGTGGTCCACTGGATGCTTGGATCTATCTTATTTTTTGGGTTCAAGTCTTAGAATAATCCCAAAAGATGGTTGGACAGTTTGGATATAACAATTACCTCATGGTAGGACCCAAAGAACTTGATGATGTCACTACACCTAGCAACCTCGCTGGTGTAGGGTGCACCAGCCAATCCGCTTCCGGTCTAGTGCCGGTCTAGGCATTACAATGTTTTGGATTGAGTTGGCCATGTTCTAGGCTTATGTCTTGGGTCATTGGGCCTATCCTTCTGGCCGTTGGGCCTGTCTATTGGATCCAAACCACATTTTTTTTTGGCCCATTTCCAGCAGGCTATGAACCTAACTTTGGGCCTCTTCATATAAATTTTGTGGACCTACTAAAGGAAGTAATTTGGCTGGGCTATGGGTATACTTGTTGTACGCCCAATGTTGGGCTTATTATTGGGCCTAAAAATAACAGGAAATTCATTCCACAAATGGCCTAAGTACTTCACTGTATATGGTTATTTCATATTAAGTTCAAATTTGGCCTATAATGGGGCCATTACCCATGTGTTTGAGACTAACATTTAGTTGTTGACCATTAAGAAATTAAACCAACCATTCTTTTGGAATATGTTTTGAGCCTACGGGCGGTCAACGTCAGTTGTGTTTTGGGCCGAATCAGAACACTTACAGAATGGTCCAATTTGGGCAGGACCATGCAGCAATTCTTGAGTTTGGAAGTGGGATTGGAGTTGGTTGTGTTAGCCACCAAAGTGACCTCAATTGGCAAAGATTTCTACTTCTAGACTTCTGTATATGGAATTCAGTGACACTCCATTGTAGGATTGCATTCAGTTGCGTTCATATTCAGGCG
The DNA here is from genome assembly GCA_003013855.2 of Liriodendron chinense. Classification (NCBI taxonomy): domain Eukaryota; kingdom Viridiplantae; phylum Streptophyta; class Magnoliopsida; order Magnoliales; family Magnoliaceae; genus Liriodendron; species Liriodendron chinense. The sequence goes on along the minus strand of PVNU02000637.1, from coordinate 661,544 downwards.
AGCGGTGGTCAGAACAAAGAAGTATCATCGTTTGGCTAAATGTGAGCGGAATGAAGTGATTGGTGATGGTGATATAGGTTTGAGAGACTCATTTCATCCAAAGATGATGGGCGTCTTAGATTTATTTCACTAGCATTGATCAGCTTTATGTTCAGTAGAGCCTCCTAGTATGTTACAATTTCACCCAAAGGAGGAATTGTGATGATACGCTGGGCTCTTGCCAGATTTTGATGATTATGGCCCATCATCATTCTGGGTCATTTGATTGAAGGCCCAAATCAATCAAATGAATATACATGCATGATATTTGTGGTTTATGTTTATGCATTGTTATATGAGACTTGTTTATTAATGTGAGTTTTATGCTTTGAATGTCCAGCTATGACTGTTTCCAATATTCCAACACAATTCAATTCCATACCTTTGCTTACTGGGTCCAACTATTCCAAATGGAAGTCGTCCGTTGAAATAGTCCTATGTTGCATGGACTTGGACTTGGCCTTGGAGGAAGTTGAGCCTCCTACTCCAACTGATTCTAGTACGGATTCAGCAAAGGCTCACTACAAGGCCTGGACCAAGTCAAATAAGATGTGTCTCAAGATCATAAAGAACTCGATTTCTGAGACCATGCAGGGTGTCATGCCTAACACTGAGAAAGCTAAAGATTTCCTGACTGAAATAGGAAAACGATTTCAGAAATCGGATAAAGCTGAGCTGAGTTCACTTTTACATAAATTGACTCAAGCCACCTATAGCGGTCAAGGAAATATCAGGGAGTACATTGGTGGATTATCTGATGTGGTGGCTAAAATCCGCGCATTAGACCTTAAGATTGAGGATGAACTCCTGATTTTCTTGGTTCTGAACTGCCTCCCTCCACAATTCAGTCAATTCCAAATCAGCTACAATACTCAAAAGGAAAAGTGGACATTGAACGAACTGATATCTCAGTGCGTTTAGGAGGAAGAGAGACTCAGAAGGTCGAGCAAGACACAAAGTGCACATCTAGTGACATCTGGTCAAGGACGAAAAGGAAATAAGAAAAGAAAGCACACTTCAGGAAAAGGTTCTACGGGTACTGCGGGTGGCAATCAGCCTAAGTCTGGAAAGACATTTAAGAAGAAAAGGAAGGGTCCTAATGATGGCTGCTTCTTCTGCAAGAAGCCTGGTCATCAGAAGAAGGATTGTGAAGATTTTAAAGCATGGCTCTTTTCTAAGGGTAAAGACCATATTTTAGTCTGTTTTGAATCAAATTTAGCTGATATGTCCACAGACTCCTAGTAGATAGATTCTGGTGCTACTATTCACATTTGTAATTCCATGCAGGATATGCTCCAAAGCCGGACGCCAACTGATGCAGAAAGATCAGTCTATATGGGGAACGGCATTAGGGCAAACATGGAAGCTATTGGAGTCTGTAGGCTTAGGTTATCGTCGGGACACTTTCTTGATCTAGTAGATACTGTTTGTGTGCCTTCTATAAGGCGCAATTTGGTTTCCACTTCTCGTTTGGACAAATTTGGTTATGAGTTTAAATTTGCAAATGGAAAATTAAGCATTTACTATGATTCAGTTGTGATTGGTTTTGACACTTTAGTTAATAACCTTTATCAGCTAGATTTGGATGTTTCACATGTATACAGCATTAACTCATCACATGGAAACACTAAAGGCATCAAACGAAGTTTAGATTGTGAGAATTCCTCCATACTATGGCACATGCGATTAGGCCATATCTCTCGTGAGAGATTGGAAAGGCTTGTACGTGAAGGAATTCTTCACTCCCTAGACTTCTCAGACTTTGGGGTTTGTATTGATTGCATTAAAGGTAAACAGACTAGAATAAGAAAAAAAGGTGTCACTAGGAGCGTAGGACTCTTAGAAGTGATTCATACAGACATCTGCGGACTGGTCCCTACAAGCATCCTGGAATGGGCAGAAGTATTTTATCACTTTTATAGATGACTATTCTCGTTATGGGTACTTATACCTTATTAACGAAAAATCAGACGCCCTGGATACATTTAAGATCTATAAGGTTGAAGTTGAGAATCAACTCGACAGGAAGATCAAAGTCGTTAGATCCGACCGTGGTGGTGAGTACTACGGAAGGTATGACGAATCTGGACGTAATCCAGGTCCATTCGCTAGATACCTACAAGATTGTGGCATCGTCACCCAGTACACCATGCCTGGCACTCTAGAGCAGAATGGTGTAGCGGAAAGGCGTAATCGCACCCTAAAGGACATGGTGCGATCTATGATAAGTAATTCTACGTTGCCAGAATCTTTGTGGGGTGATGCGTTGAAAACGGCTGTGCATATTCTTAATAGGGTCCCAAGTAAGGCTGTAATGAAAACTCCATATGAATTGTGGACAGGGCGAAAGCCTAGTCTACGATATTTTCATGTATGGGGTTGTCCTGCAGAAGCCAAACCATATAACGCGCATGAAAGAAAACTTGACCCTAGAACTGTTAGTTGCTTCTTTATTGGATACCCAGAAAGATCAAAAGGATTCAGATTTTATTGTCCATCATATTCCATAAGAGTCATTGAGACTGGGAATGCTAGGTTTATTGAGAACACTGGAGATAGTGGGAGCACAAATTTAAGAGATATTGTATTTGAGGAAGAGCGGATTGTGGTTCCCACCACAATCATTCAGAGTAGCATGGTTGTCCGTCCAGCAGTGGACCTTGAGATCCCTATGGACGACCATGTACAACCTCAAATACAACCCACTGATGAGGAAATGGAAAACCCAATTCAGAATAATGAGCCATTAAGACGATCACATAGAGAGAGAAGATCGGCAATACCAGACGATTACGTCGTCTATTTACAGGAGCATGAGTTTGACATTGGGGTTGAAAAGGATCCTGTATCCCTTTCACAGGTCGAACAAAGTGCGGATTCTTCTCATTGGTTCGATGCCATGAAGGATGAATTGAAATCCATGAAGGACAACAAAGTTTGAGACCTTGTTGAATTGCCTGAAGGGATTAGGCCGATTGGTTACAAATGGGTATTTAAAACCAAACGGGACTCTAAGGGCAATATCGAAAGGTATAAAGCCAGGCTAGTTGCAAAGGGTTTCACTCAACGTGAGGGCATTGACTTTAAGGAGACTTTCTCACCTGTATCTAAGAAAGACTCCTTTAGGATCATTATGGCTCTTGTGGCTCATATGGATTTGGAGCTACATCAAATGGACGTGAAAACTGCGTTTCTCAATGGAGATCTAATGGAGAACGTATATATGTTGCAGCCAGAAGGTTTTAAAGCGAAAGGCTCAGAACATCTGGTCTGCAAACTTAAGAAGTCCATTTATGGGTTGAAACAGGCATCACGACAGTGGTACCTAAAGTTTCATGAAGTTGTTTCCTCATATGGTTTCATTGAAAACACTGCGGATGAGTGCATATATGTGAAAATCAGTGGGAGTAAGTTTATCATTTTAGTCTTGTATGTTGACGACATTTTATTGGCCAGTAGTGATATTGGATTGTTGCGTGAGACTAAGAAATTTCTATCTCAAAATTTTGAGATGAAAGATCTTGGTGATGCTTCCTTTATCATCGGCATTCAGATTAGCCGGGACAGATCACGTGGATTACTTGGCTTGTCGCAGAGGGCCTATATTGATAGGGTTCTCGAAAGGTTTGGCATGCAAGGTTGTGCTCCTGGCCAAGCACCTATTGTAAAATGTGACAAGTTTGGTCAATTTCAGTGTCCTAAGAATGACCTAGAGAAGGACAAGATGAAAGCTATTCCGTATGCGTCAGCAGTAGGGAGCATCATGTATGCTCAGGTCTGTACGCGTCCAGATATTGCTTTTGTGGTTGGAATGTTGGGCAGGTACCTTAGCAATCCAGGAATGAATCATTGGATAGCTGTAAAGAAAGTGTTGCGCTACCTGCAAAGGACAAAGGACTTCGAACTCACATACAGGAGATCCGACCATTTGGAGTTGGTAGGACATACAGATGCAGATTTTGCTGGTTGTCTCGACAGCAAGAAGTCCACCTCGGGCTATGTATTCATGATGGTTGGTGGAGCCGTATCATGGAAGAGAGTGAAACAGTCGATTACGGCATCATCTACCATGGAAGCAGAGTATATAGCTTGTCATGAAGCCACGAATCAGGTGGTCTGGCTTCAGAGTTTTTTCTCTGGTTTACGGGTTATGCAGATGATCCCGAAACCATTAAAAATCTATTGTGATAGTTCAGCTGCAGTTAACTTCTCCAACAACAACAAGCATTCATCGAGGTCAAAGCACATTGACATCAAATATCTTGTTGTGAAGGAGAGAGTTCAGAATCGTCAAGTGTCTGTGGAACTCATCGGCACAAGGCAGATGATAGCGGATCCTCTCACTAAAGGCCTTCCTATCACGCTCTTTAAGGAGCATGTGACATCTATGGGAGTTGTTGATCCCAAGGATGTATTTCAGTAGTGGGAGTTTTCATGTATGATCCGATTATGTCCAGACATTTTTAGAGATATCTTTTATGCATTGATGATTCTATTTTTCAGTTTATATCTTGCTTCTTCTTCAATGTGCACATTTAGTTTTGAGTAAGCAAGACTTTGGTTTGTGTCTTGGAGACACGTTCAGTAGGACCACTTGAAGATAAACACGTATGATCACTTTAGACGTGTAATCTTCATACCACACCCCATATCATTGATCCATGTCGTTAAGGTTATTGGTATTTGTGATTGTGACTCGTCACACTTCGACCAAATATGAAATGTTGTGTTGACTACCATGATTCAATATCAGTGGTCTTGATGGACCGGATCTGACAAGCGTTGCTCATAATTATACAACGGTATTGTTTTGAAATCAGTAGGGCGCCCATTAGGAACTTTTGAAACAAACATGTTTTATGAAATGTTTTTCACAAAATAAAATAAATGTTTTGTTTTCTTTCAGAGATCAGTGTAGCCCAAGTGGGAGAATGTAAGACTCCATTGGGTGGGCCACACATGATCATCAGTTTAGATCATGACCGTTGGATTATTCAGATTGAGCGATTCAGTGGGCCCCACTACAGTTGTGATCATTGCAAATAGGTTTGGGGCGGGACGCTTGAACCATGTTCCTTATACTGTGGCTATTAAGCCTGATATGGAAACCTACGGTGTGGAGACCCTATAGGAGAGAAGTGTGATGGGTAAGCTTCTCTGGCCCTCTTTCCTATAAATATACGTCTTGGTCCCCTCGCCAACACACAAGAGAAAACCCTAGTCCCATTGAGTGATTCTCCTAAAGGTGTAAGGTGCGGAAGACCAAGAGTTCTTCTCGGTAACACGGCGGCATCGGGAATGTCTTCCCAATCAGGTATGGCTTTAAGATTACAGTATGGAATCTCCATTATTCGATGCATAGAGATCCGATTATTCCGCATTAAGATTGAGATTAACAATGGGTCCTAGTTTAAATGTATCATGACCCAAAATGTACTCTTACTTGTTATCTGAATGCTTGATTGGTAGCCATTGATATTTAGACGGTAAAAAAAAGAAAAAAAAGAGGAAAATATCCAACAGTCCTGCTTCAACAAACACGCGTCAGCAAGTCAAGAGTATAAGATGACCAATCTAATTTCATGACTATACAGATTTGTCAAGATTGCACAAAAAATCTGATTTTACAATTGTGACGTAGCACTTGTGGGTCCACAATCTGGTTGATTAATGAATTCCAATTGTACAATTTTTAAGTGACTCCATATCAAGCATCATACTCTAGGGTATTGTTTAGGGCTGAAAGTTGGGCGGGTTGGGTCGGGTTGGTGCTCAACCCTAACCCAATCCAAGGTTCCTATACCTCAACCCTAACCCAACCCAACCTCGGGGTGAGAATTCTCAACCCAAGCCTAACCCAAGCGGGCTCGGTCGGGTTGATCGGGTTGATACATGCTAATATTTTCGTTATTACATTAGTCTATTATGTTTCAATACACGCCTTATTTTTGATACCTATGGCTTTATTAATTATATATGTACTTATTTATGTAAAGAGCTTCACTTTTTCTAAACAAATAAGTTAAAATATAAGTAAACATTATGCGTTTACTTCACTAAAGTATAATAAAAGTATAAGTAACTTGTATATAGATCGGGTTCTAGTTGGGTCGGGCAACCCGAGACCTCAACCCAAGCCCAACCCAAACTTCATCGGGTTGATGTTTTCATAGCCCAAGCTCGAGATCGGGTTCGATACTTCTTGCCCAAGCCCAACCCAATGTCGGGTCAGTCATGGGTCGGTCGGGTTGAACCCGCCCAACTTTCAGCCCTAGTATTGTTGGGATTGGACGCCTCTACTCTCCATGGACAGAGGCCACTAACCGGCGGGCTGGCTGGCCGATAGTCTTCTTGTTGGACTTGGTTTCTTGCACAGTTCATTGCGCAAGGAGTTTCTAGTTTCGATTTTCTCGTATTTAAGGAGATGTAATTCGAGATTAGGGTTGCCGCCAATGGGCCAAGGGATTGAGAGAGTTCTAGGGCAAGAGAATGAGCTATGTGGAAGCTTGGAGTTCTTTGAGATGAGGGAAAGGGATGAGTTTGTCCTTCTCATGTGTGAATTAGCTTTGTTAGCTTGGGATTTCTCTTGTGGGCTGTGATCCGGGTTGTGTTTCTTCTATCTCTTGTAACTTCTGATATCATAGTGGATTGGTGTCACTTTGTGCCATGATTTGTTACCCGTGAGGGGTTTTTCCACATAAAATTCGGATTACTTCTTGTGTATGTCGATTTGCTTATGTGATTGTTATTGTGGTGTGTTCCTCGCCTACTTTGATTGCTTCCACTGCGGGGCTCCTAACCCCAACAAGTGGTATCAGAGCTAAAGTTGAAGAAGGCAAGAGAGAATTTGAGGTGAGGCATTAATGGCATCTTCTAGCATGAGATTCGATGTGGAGAATGATTCCGTGAAAGAAAAACATGGAAAGCAATCGGTATCTATGAAAGAAGTGGAGTGGAAGAAGGTGTATCAGTACGCCAATATCTCAATTAGGTTTATCGACTGCGATTGGGTTAATCAGGAGCACTATTCATTGTGGAGCTGTGGGATCGGCAACGAGATCCACGGTTGCTCGTTTGTGGCATGCGCAAGGGCCACATGAGCGAGCGGGTAGTAAAGGTGCAAGGATGAAGTCGATAAGGCATGAGAAGTGGTGGAGCTATGATGATGACGGAGTAGATATTGAAGATGGTGCGGGGCAAGGTGTTGCATGAAGATTAGAATCGTGGTGGAGTTTGTTGGGATTGGATGCCTCTACTCTCCATCGACGGAGGCTACTGACCGGCCGGTCCGGTCGGTCGGTCACAGTGGAGTTTGAAACACAAGTTGCCGGAACCTTTTTGGGCCATTTGGCCGATCGGCCTGGCAGGTGGGGGTGTCCGGCTAGCCGGTAGTTTCCTTGTTGGACTTGGTTTCTTGAACGGTTTGTTGCGCAAGGAGTTTTTAATTTCGGTTTTTCCCTATTTAAGGTGATGTAATCCGAGATTAGGGTTGCTACCAATGGGCTAAGGGATTGAGAGAGTTTTAGGGCAAGAGAAAGAGCTATGTGGAAGCTTGGAGTTCTCTAGGATGAGGAAAATGGATGAGTTTATGCTTCTTATGTGAGAATTAACTTTGTTAGCTTGGGATTTCTCTTGTTGGCTGTGATCTGAGTTATGTTTCTTCTATCTTTTGTAGCTTCTGATATTATAGTGGATTGATGTCACTTTGTGTTGTGGTTTTTTACCCGTAGGAGTTTTTCCACGTAAAATTCGGATTGTTTCTTGTGTGTGTCGATTTGCTTATGTGATTGTTATTGTGGTGTGTTCCTTGCCTGCTTTGATTGCTTCCGCTACCGGGCTCCTAAACCAAACATGTATTAAATAAATCCCCATGTATGTTTAAGAAAATGATACAGTAGAGCTAATAAGATTAATAGCCCAATAGTGCGGGCAGAACGTGGGGAGATCGAGCAACATCTCTCTCACGAGGATAACCAATCCAAATCTCGGAACTACAGGGACTCCTCAACCTATCTTCGTCGAATCCACGACGGGATATCTCGAATCCACGAGACATTCTTCTTCGAATCCACGAAGAACAAAGAGAAACCGTAGTTTTTCTAAGAAAAGTATAATAATCTTCATTAATAATGATAAAATGAGTTTAACAACCTTTAAATACTAAAACCAAACCCTAGAAATGCAACTTAGGAGTCCTAATTGCAAAAGGAAACAAATCAAACCAAAAACGAAAATTAAAAGTTTGAAATTAGGAAGTTCGTGCATGATCTTGTATTGTGGTCCACTTGATCTTTGGATATGCTTCAATTTTGGGTTTAACCCCTAAAATGAGCTGGAAAAATGGATGGATAAAGTGGATAAACCACATACATTTATGGTGGGCCCAACAGAGTTTACTCGGTATGATAAAAGTGTACTGATAAGCTAATAGGCAATCCGATTTCTAGCATTGAGGACCGTACTTGATGGATGGAGTTGATTTGGCACATACGACACTGGGACAACAAGAAGCACTGGTTAAATCACAACCCTTAAAAAAGAAGTCTTTCATGTGACCATAGAAATGGTGAGGGAGGGAGGGATGGATTTCTCCCAACGTACAGAAATTCTTAGGAATCCAAGAAGGTAGATGAAAAAATGTTTCCTAAATTTTAAACAGTGCTTGTCATTCACTGCTTCCTAAGGCGAGGGATTCACTCTAATCAAATTAGTGATGGGTCACGGTGGACGCCCTGCCTTCCGCTACACCTCCACTAAGGTACATTCTACTTTCCCATTTCATCATCCCTTGAATTACAACAAATTTCTATAATGCATCTCTTCTTTTTCTTGGCCTTATTATCCTTAACAAATTTTCTTCATCCATATCTATCTAAATTCTCAAATTATCATTATTTCTTTTTCCTTCTCGTTATCATTTAATGTTGAAAAGATCCTGATTTCCAAAAAAAAATTATCAATAATAAAAAAAACACAGATTCTGAAACATGATAGACAAAAGGTGCAGCATCCGCTAATAACGGCCATAATAGAACAAGAATAAAAGCTCCAAAATACGGTCAAAGATGAATGAGAGACTCCAATCTAGTTCTAAAACCTACAGGCATGGATTAAATCTAACAACAAATATGATTGAAAGCGTTACCAGTATTGAAGAGCACGGGAGAAGCAAGCATGGAAAGTAAAGAACCATCCACATATTAGAGATTGCAAATCGAATGACGCAGGGAGGGCGTGACAAGGCCTGTGAATCCTCACTCAAACTTCCTCGAATCCACAAGGGAAAGAAGAGAAAACAGGAAATAATTTTTAGAAAATTCAATATAATCGATTCGCTTTAAATAATAAACTAAACCCTAGAAAAAGTATTAGAGTATAACTCAAACTAAAACACCTAAAAAACCTGACTTACTATAAATAGTAAACTTACCATTTATAGACGTTACCCATTACTACAAGAACTCTTAGTTTTTGGCCAAAAATAAAAAGTTTTCAATCTTAACCAAGTGGTTCTAAATACTTTTCTAAGCCCTTTTCATGTTGGACACAAATTCTAAAACCCTACGGATCAAAAGATATGATCGAAACAAAACTTACTATTTATAGTAAAATCAAACTAAAACTAGGCTAATGATCGAATATCACAATTTAGGCATGGGAAACCCACTATACTGGGTTGGTTAGCTTTACTAGCTGAAGCTACCCTAAAATCATATATTATATGTTCAGAAACTCACTTTGGATTGTGAGATACAACCATTTTATGGTGGTCTAGATCATTTCTGACCCGGCCGATCTTCACTTGGTCAATTTGAGCCATGAAATAGTTAGCGACCCGCTCTGCATCATCAAAGTAGTTGTTGTTTTCTCAAAGAGACTCATTGGAAACTGAGAGACTTTTTAAGTGCTACTTGTTGAAAAATGAAAAGTCACTATAGAACGCACCAATATAGAGTTATTTGTATCTTTTAACATTTCAATTTAAGTCTATAAGAAGGTATGTTGTGTACTTGGTCGTATAAGTGGATCAATCATTTAATCAGTAAAATATTATATCTTTCTTTCTTCCATACTTGTGTGTTTTATTTAAATTATCTCTCATCAAGGCTTTGTAAAGCCAACATAGTGGTCCCAGATAATAGGTTCTAAGTTTCCGTATAGATGGCCCACTTCCATGCAACTTCAAATTTTAAAGTTGTCAAAGTACAACCAAGAAAACTGTTGTATACAAATGAAAGCATTGTTTTGGTCGTAAGATTTATGGGAGATTGTCCTCAATGGGTATACAGAACTCATTAGCAACTAAGAAGTTGCCCATACCGTATGAATCATTTTAGGGCAGCATCCTATAAATGAGGCAGATATTTTCAAAGCTCAAGTGGACTACACCACATAAAGCAATGGGGAGAACGATTCCCACAGTTGAAAACTTCCTAGGGCCCACCATCATGTTTAATTATTTGCCATCCAACTTGTTCATAAGGTCACACAAACTTGGATGAAGATAATTAATTAATATCAGATTAATCCAAAACTTTTGTGAGCTCTGATTACTTTTTAATAGCAGATGTTCAATCTTCAATGCTTTATGTGGTGTGGTTCACTTGATATTTAAATCTATTTCATTTTGGGCTCTCTAAACCAATCTTGCCAAATAAACAGACGGTTTGGATATAACTAACCATATTCATCATAGTGGGCCTCACAGAACCTGGTGACGTCAACACACCACCAGATCGGTGGTACGATGCGCACTTTGCAGTGGATTGCGTCCAGCCCCGGCCACTACGGGCTCTTTCTAGGCACGGGCTATGCTGGACCCTCCTTGATGTATGTGTTTTATCCATGCTGTCCATCCATTTTACTGGATCATTTTAGTGCATGATCCAAAAAATTAGGCAGACCCAAGGCTCAAGTGGACCACACAGTGGGGATTGAACGCATATGATTAAAAACTTCTTGGCCGGAGTTACTTATCAACAGGTTTGATGGCAAATAAACATCACAGTCGGACCTAAGAATGTTTCAACAGTGAGCTAGCACCACTATCGCCACTCTTTCTTATGGTGTGGTCTGGTAGTTGGGCTTTGGATCTTCCTCATTTTTTAGCTCGTGCCTTAATTAAAGGTAATCTATTACTAAAATGGATGGACGGTGTGGATAAAAGATGTACACTTATGGTGGGCACCATAGATTCTATGCCTCGACCGATTGAGTCTATCTTGGCTTGCAATCGGCATCCACCCGATCGGCTCGGATTAGGTACTAGCCCCACCAAGACGCAGCTGGAGAGGGATGGGTATGTGTAGCATTGGTGGAGAGCAGGGACCTAACTGTGACAGGTTTGTCAGCTTTCCATCACTATCAGGTGCAGGTCCCACCTGCACTCCACCAATACTAAGGTGACACGTACCCGTTCGGCTCCAGCTGCGTCTTGGTGGGAGTAGTACCCAATCCGAGCCCCCAACCGATGCACAAACATGGCAAGTAAGGGGATGATCCTAGCCGTGCATCAGCAGAAATTCACTTTCTATATGACTGTGGGAGCACACACCCATTGAAGGGCCACCGTAGGCTAGAAAATCTATATGCAAGCAAGTTGTATTTTGTGCATGTGGTGTTCATGGATCAATGATCTGAACTGTTCATATAATAAGCCTTGCCGTAGATGGCTGAGACATGTTACAAACTTGAAGCAAATGATCAATTGATATTCTTAACTACATGTATACGGTTGATATTTGGTGATTGGGATAGCAGATCCATTGGCACCACTGTGAATGTGTAACACCTCAATTGAAAGACAATAAATCTTCGACATTTAAAGTAAGCATTAAAAAATGGCCACTCATGTACATGCCACTGGTGTGCCACCATGGCATGATAGGTCCCAGATCCAATCCATCCATCAGAAACGGCACCACTCTATTGATGTGCTAGCCTAAGAATCAGGTTGATCCACCCATCAGATGGGCTACAATTTGCAAAACAAATGAAAAGTTTAAAAAAAACTTGGATGAAGTGTGTACAAGGTCGGACTAACTTGATTGATGGATTCGATCTAGCTAGTGTAGCATATTTGTGGTGTATGCATGAGCTTTGCTGCATATACATCTTCACAAAAGTACTATTTTCCTTTTGACACAGGCGTTTTAAATTCTCTCGCAAATATGTCTTTTGAACACGCATTATTTGGCATGGAATAGCTGTATTTTTTCAGAAAATCAGCCTCTTTGAGGAATTTTCGGTTAAAAAATCCTGAACTTTTATCTAGACAAGGTTTATTAGCAATTATTAGAGCTATAATTAGGCAACTAGTTGGACGTCCAATTAGCTGTGTGTATATAATTAAAATTTAAAGATTTTAAACTCATGGCCACTCATTCGACGCCATGCCATTGGCTACAGTCCAGCTGCTACAGAGATCCCTTTGGGCGTACCAAATCTATAACAAGAAACAGCCAATAAGCATGAAAATAAAAACGACAAGAAAAAAAAGGGAGTATGAACCCAGTGTCGCCAAGTCACAATCCTAACCTCTGATTCTGTGATACTTTTTTCTTTTTTGTTGAAAAGGAAGCTTCTAATAAACATTCACCAATCCAATGGTCAGATTATCATATAAGCTTAATATTTGGTCCATGAATCATGATACATCTAAACTGAAAACCATAATTTGGACAGTTTTATTCTGCCTTCCACCTATGTAATTTCTAATTGCCTGCCTGCATATCATCCATGACACTCTGCCGAGTATCAAAGTTTTCCTCAAGTGGATGATTTAAGAGAAAAGTAGGATCAAACTTTCTTATTAAAATGACTTTTCAAGATGATAAGAGACATACGGAACTTTCGAGGTGACGATGATGAGCAATAAGATTTACTGAGTTAATCACACTTTCTCAACCAGTTACACACCCATACCTTTGGTATAGTGTTAGACTGAGTGAAGATAACCTCATTTCAACACTGAGTTCCCAGTATCCGTTCTCGGTATGAGGGGTGACTAACATTGAAGTGTGACTAACAGGGTGTGTGTACTAACCCAAAAAAAGAAAAAAAAAATTCCAATTACAGAACATCCGTCTTGATAAATAATTAATGGGAAATGCTCCAGTGTTTTCAATCAATCAATCTCGACTGTCCACCAAGTCTATAAAACTTTTCATTTCTAGGACAGTCTAATCCATCAATCTCGACCGTCCTCGGCTGTCCCACTGAGTTTATAACACTTTTCATGAGCTTACATGCAAAAATCATACCGATCAGATGATCCGAAACAACATTTTCATGATCTTCCATGGAACAATCACACTGATCGTCTGATCCAATCCATTCTTGATTTAGCATTTTCCTATAGAGGCCCTTTCCCAATCCATGGATGGGATGGTCAAGATTGTCTAACAAAGTGATTCTTCAGATTGTCCAACAAAAGCGATCCATGGTGGACCTAACAAAAATATGGATTAAATTTTTGGTTGGACATAATTTTGTGTAGAAGGTGTATTAACCATCCATATTAAAAACCATGGATCAAATGGTTAAAATTTGCCAGATTGACATGATATTTCCATGCTAGCCCAAGATATGTGCACTAGACCTAATGAACAGTCTAGATTAATGGATTCCATTAAATATCCCAATGCAACTAGCTAGGGCCACTGTAACTAATAGTGCTATGAGAGTTTGCATTTCTCTTTAAATAATAATAGCACTGATGAATAGAAGAATCCGCTGTTTTTGGACGGCTCTTGTGGGTTAGATGGCGGCACTTAGCTACCCCAGATATTCCACGTCAAAATCTGAAAATCCCCATTGAAATTTCTTAGGCCGAGAAATTGTCAAGATCGAAATTTGCCACTATCCATGATGCATAAATAAAGTACAAAAACATTCCTCACACATAAAATCCAATACTCGTATATGAAAAATGTAATCTGTATACAGTTTTTCCATTGGATTCAAGCTGAAATTTCTAGTTATTTTAAAACTTCAAGACGAGAAAGTAGTAGGCATTTTTCTGAGAAACCTAAGGCCAATTTGAGTTGTTCTTCCCTATATATACCCTACCACTCCTACATAACATCACCACAAAACCAAAGATAAGAGGGAAAAGAAGTCAGAATAGGAAGATGGGCGCTTGTTTAAGGGCATGTGTTCTCCTTATCTTCCTTCTCATTTCCCAAGCTTCCCTCCAGGCACAAGCTCGGAAATGCAAACCCAGTGGAAAATTGAAGGGTAAAAAACCGCCCCCAGGGCAATGCAACACAGGGAACGACTCTGATTGCTGTGAAGAGGGTAAGTTTTACACCACATACGATTGTTCGCCGCCCGTGTCAAAACACACAAAGGCCGTCTTGACAATCAACGGCTTTGATGAGGGTGAAGATGGTGGGGGCCCATCGGAATGTGATAACAAATATCACGACAATGACACGCCCGTGGTGGCACTATCGACTGGGTGGTTCAATAAACAAAGGAGGTGCCTCAACAACATAACCATTCATGCCAACGGGTGCAGCGTGAAAGCTATGGTGGTCGATGAGTGTGACTCAACTATGGGGTGTGATGCAGACCATGATTACCAGCCTCCTTGCCCCAACAATATCGTTGATGCCTCTAGGGCTGTTTGGAAAGCTTTGGGTGTGCCAAAAAGGGACTGGGGCGGGTTGGACATCACCTGGTCCGATGCTTGAATTATATACATGCATTAAACTAGTGCAGATGTGTGTGTTCATGACCTGCATGCATATCACAATTTGGCATTTGAGGTGTGTTATTGTTTTTTTTTTTTTGAATCCTTTTTCTGTCATTTGAGATAGTGAACGATTTGCATGTGTTGCAATAAGGCGGCTCGCCATTTTATGTAAATGATGTGCCTATGTTACTAATAAATAAAGATGTTGTGGTTCTAAATCTGCCCGAGATGAAGAGTTTGTGGGTCCAAATCAGGTCCGTATAAACACTACGTGAGCCACACCATAGAAAACAATGAGCATCCACCTAAAAATACTCCCAAATTCACATGGTCCCCTAGTGGTCGGATAGGCCTTGCTCATGTGGTGTCAAAATTTCTTAGTAGGACAACTTTTTGGAACAGGTTGGATGCCATCTTCAATCCACAATGGTCCTATATAACGTGTGAGGCCCATGATTAAGTAATCTAGAGCATCGTTCAATTTAAAAAAAAAGATTCAGTGCCTCATATAAGGTGTGGATCACTTGCCAAAGAGCCAGATGGATGATACGCATGTTAGGAATTCAGGTCATTCTTCCCGTAGGATGTATGTATTGTTAACATGCCATCAATCAAATATAGTGCGTCCCAAAATAATACTGGGATCAAAAGTTATGGCCTTTTTATGGTTCGCACTTGGAATGACAATTTCTCGATCCAGACACGCCGGGGTTCAATTACGTCATACCCGACTTAGAACTAGGCCAGATTTGACGGAATACGTCTTCGTTCGGGCTTCCTTTCGGTCCATCTGTGCCAAGAACAAGTTTGCAGCCCACTCTACACCAGTTTGGCACTATGAAGATGGATTCTATGTAAATCCAAAATTTGTGCTTGGCATGTTAATTATCTCATGCATGATACAGATTCTCACACGATGGCCCATTGTGATGTTTACATGAAATCCAACTTAATCACCAAGTATGCCTCTCCTTTTTAGTTTAGGGCAAAAAAATCAGCCCGTTCCATGATTCATCTCACAGACCGGGCTGATTTTTATGCCCTACTGCTAAAATTTAGTAACGCACTAGTAATCAGAGTGGATTTACTTAACCATCAGGTTGGAGCTGATGCTATTGAAGTAAAAAAAAATTGGAGCCATTTTCAAGCAAAAGTCACATCAACGAAGGCTTCTCACACATGCCCATCGTGATGTTTATGTAAAATCCACTCCGAACATCAGGTGTGTCACTCCATAGTTGTCAGGTCCAAAAATCATCTTGGTTGGTGATTTAGGTGGATGATACGATTGTAAACAATATATAAGGCATCCCTCTCCCGATTGTTTCCCTTCACATGACCCATCTAAATTACGTATTAGGCTGATTTTTAGTCCTATGGCTAAAATGAGACCGCCGGGTGATCGAGGTGGATTTCTTAAACATGATGAGGCTCCCCAATTCTTGAGGTAAAATTTTCGCCATTTTCATGCAAAAGCCTAAAACATTCTCATACACAGTCCATTGTGATGTTTATATAAAATCCATCCTGATCACCAAGTGCATCATCCCATTTTAATCATAGGGCCAAAAAATTACTCCAGTTTGTGATTTAGGTGGGTCATATGAAGGGAAACAATAATACTTAACTTTTAAATTGTTTCCTTTTGCCTGGCTCACCTAAATCAAGAATCGACTTGATATATTATCGTGGGACCAAAAATTTAGCTTTAAATCTAATGATTGGGGTGAAATTCATATAATAATCATGATGGACCCTAAAAAACAAGGGTTGGAGGTGGCTCAAGTGACTGTGGGATCCACCGTGATGTATGTATCTAATATCCACTCTATCCATCCGTTTCACTAGTTAATTTTAGGGCATAAGTTCAAATATGTATCAAATCTAAATGTTACGTGGACTACACCACAGGAAACATTGGTGATTACCATTAAAAGCTTTTAAGGGCCACAAAAGTTTTGGATAAAGCTGATATTTGCCGGTCCCTTCACAAGTAGGTCCGTGTGACCTTATCAACAGGTGATGGCAAATAAATCTTCTCGTGGCCCTCAAAAAGTTTTTAAGGCTAGGAATTCAATCACCACTGTTTCCTGTGGTGTGCTCCACATGAGATATGGATATGCTTCATCTTTGGGCCCAGCAATGAGCTGTCAAAATAGATGGACGGCTGTATGTAAGGCACATGCATCACAGTGGCCCCATAGTCTCTGTAAATCTGGAGATCCATTGAAGCCACGTTGGGCGTCCTCCTCCCTGGTCATTTCCCTTCTTATGACCCACTGAATTACAAACCGAACTAATTTTTGGGCCCTACAGCTAAAATGGGATGATGCACATATTCAATGATAATGGGGCTTGAAATCACTCCTCAACTGAGGGAATTCAAATCGCATGAATAGGTGGCCCATCCCAAACACCCCTACCTTTTGCCTTTACTACCTCTTATCACCGATTCCATCATTTCCATGCTGCCAAACAACCCCTTCTATTTGCAGGCTCCTCTTTAAAGAGTAAGTTCGAGCGGTTTGTAAATTCTGTAAGGTACAATGTAGCCTAGCAAATCAATGAGTGACTACACCCTTGAGAGCTCGACTGAAGCGCTCTTCTGGATGATCCAAAACATCCAATTTACTACAACATTGCCTACAATGCTATATTTGGCCCACCTTAGGAAAAATGCTAACATTATAATTTATTGTCTACATATTAATACCAGAATAAAATAATAACCCACATTTAACTCAAAAGTCTTAATATTAGGGGCTGTTTGGTAAAACTTATTGCTGTACTTACCGCTGAAATGAGCTTTTTCAGTGATTTCCCCATTCAGGCTGTTTGGTAAATCCTCAAAATTAAGCACTTTATGCAAATTTTCACTGAAAATTTTGAGATTTTTTTAAGCGTCTTCCCTCGCACTTAAGGCTTAACGCCGAAAGTGGTAAGTGGTTTTAAGTTTGAATCTTTTGATAACTTCCGATGCAAGCTTTAACAAGAATTAATTTCACAGGCAAGAGCCCGTTGACGTGGCAAAGTTGTTTTCCCTATTACAATGTATGCGTTATATCCACACCGTCCATCCATGGTGTCCATCTATTTTTCCAGATCATTTTATAGCACAATCTAAAAAATGAGGCAGATCCAAATCTCAAGTGGACCACATCACATAAAGCTATAGAGATAATGGCGCCCACCGTTGAAACCTTCCTAGGCGTACCAGGATGTTTATTTGCCATCAAATCTATTCACAAAGTCACACAGACTTGGATGAAGGGAAAACGAAAATATCAGCTTGATTTAAAACTTTTGTTGCCCCCAAGAATTTTTCAATGGTCGATATTCAATCCCCACCGTTTTCTGTGGTTTGGTCCGCTTAAACTTTGTGTCTGTCTTATTTTTAGGTTTATGATCTAAAATGATCTGAAAAAATGAATGGACCGTGTGGATCTAAAACATATATCATGATGTGTCCTATAGAACTTTGCCACATCAGCATGGTAGTGAGATGGCTACTATTGCGGACGGAAAGTGATCTGGAGGCATATTTCTTGCTACTGCCTGTCGTTGCAGGTTCTATGCTCGGAAGTTAAGTGGGGCCTCACCGTGATGTTTGTATAAAATCCACCCGTTCATCCATTTTTGGAGATCATTTTGGAATAGAATTCCAAAAATTATGAGGATCCATATCTCAAGTGGGCCACACAACAGGAAAAAATGGGGAAAAAAAATTCTTACTGTTGAAATCTTCTTGGAGCCCACCATCATATTTATATGCCATCCAAACCATTCATAAGATCATTCCACTAGGATGAATTGAAAACACAAAAAAATAAGCTTGATACGAAACTCCTGTGGCCTTACGATTGTCCATTCATATTTATATGCCATCCAATCCCCACTGTTTCCTCTCATGTGGCCCACTTGAGCTCTAGATCCTCTCATTTTTTGTATTCTATCCTATAATGAGCTCTAAAAACAAATGGACGGGGTGGATTTATCACTAGTGGGCCCCACCTAGCTTCCAAATGCAGAAAATTAATGTGACATGCTGTAGCAGGAAATTCGCCGGACGCGGATTGTGGACTCCGGAGCGGATTAGGTGCTACCCGGATAACACCAAGTGGGCGTTACCTCATCGTGTGGGGCCCACCTTGATGAATTTGTGGTACATCCACACCGCCCATTCTTTTCTCAACTTATTTTTTGGCATTATCCCATAACTTAAGCAGATTCAGATCTTGTGGACCACACCATTGTAAAAAGTGGTGAATGACCATTAAAAGCTTTATATAGGCCAGAAAAGTTTTTTTTTTTTTTTTTATCAAGATGATCTTTATATTTTATCTTCATCCATGTCTAGTTGTCCGTATCAACAGTTGGATGGAAAATAAACATTACTGGTATGCTTATGGTAGTCCCTAGAAAAATTTTAATGGTAGGCCTTTAATCACAACTATTTCTGATGGTATGGTCCACTTGAGATTTGGATCTACTTAATATTTGGGACCACATACTAAAATGGGCTAGAAAAATGGATGGAGGGTGTGAATATACATCACATCATCAACTTTTGTAAGAAAATTTTAATGGTGGGTGCTCAATGTGGTCCACCTAAGATTTTAACCTGTCTCATTTTTGAACTTATGGACAGTACTTTGTGGACTCATCATTGGACAATACTTTGTGGATCCATCATCATGTATGTACTATATCTATGCTATCCATAAATTTTGGATAAGCTTTTTAGTATGATAAAAAAAAAATGACGTTGATTCAAGTCTCAGGTGGACCACACAATAGGAAAATAGTGGTGATTCACACAACATATCATATATTTTTTTAACTAGAGAAGACTATAGCATATGGTCCATTAATTGAGGGTCATGCTTGAGAGATGTACGTGAATGGGGCATAGGTGTGCTAAATTTGTAGCAAAGTAGTAAGATATTTTGTCTCATATCCTCTAAAAGATAGAGATTGAGAAACTAAGGGGAAATATGACAAATTACTATATTTCAGACATTTGTATTTTGTTTTTACTAAATAGATTTTTGTGAAAAAATTATTTATTTTTAGGTGTCAAGACTTTTTTCAAACAAATTATCAAAGGAAAATTTCTATACTCATAAGTACTTAAATTCAGCAATTTAAATTTTCAGCACCTAAATTAATTTTTGAATTTTATTTTTCAAATTACCAAGCAGAACCTTAGATTCTGGAATCTGCTGACCTCATAGTTAGAGATTTTCGTGATGTTCTTTTTCCGTGCGGAGCAGTCCAAACCAATAAAGCAGCAATCAGACCATAGAAGGTCTCCTTACTAAGAATTGGGCCGGATATTAAAAAGATTAGGTTTATCCATGGGAGGTGGGAAAACAAATGAAATGGTGGACCCAATGGTGTGATGGAAGCTGAGTTACATACTTTATCAAGCCCATGTCCATCCATGGCTGTAACTATCTCATCTCTACAGTCCAAAGAGGGACCACAAGGAATCCAAGAGGACACTCCACCGATAGTTATTGGAAAAATCACCTCCCAATGTATTGTCCGCTTATCCACAGGCAACTCCACCTTTGTCCCTATCATTATGACAAGTACTGCGTAGATTCTAAAGAACGGACTTTTAATTAAACAATATTATTGAGATAACATATTTTCAAAATCTCAACAGTTTTTAATTTATCACAATTCTAGCAAAAGAATTCTATTATTAAGAATTTAAAATAATTCACTTTATACTTGTATATATTTAAAATTTTTATAACAAGTTTTTTTAAATGTATTACTGCCAGCAAGATTTTCCTAATAATATAGCAAGAAAAACAATAAAATATGAAAATCTCCTAAGAAATTGCTCCGAACCAGACCTTTAAATTCAAAGAGATTTATTTGATACTCAGAAATTGAACATGCCTCATAAATTAAATCAAACAAAACAATTTAAATTGTCACACTGAATGAATGCAGGTTGAGTGATCTTATATATATACTGATTTTGTTTATTGGATACATATTATTTACTAGTTTTTCATTTCAACTGTCCATCAAATATTCACTAGTCATCCAATTTAAAAAGAACTAGTTGGATTTTTAGTTTCTGATCCACCTGATTTAGGCCTATGGTTTCAGTGATTTAATTCCAAGTCACTTGTCTGGCATGTTTACAATTAATTATTTGTGCCTGTGTATCAACCATCATACCATGTAGGAGTATATATATTAGGAGTTTGAACTTATGGCCCCATTCCATGCCATGCCATTAGCTACAATTGAGTGGCTACAGAGATCCCCTTGAGCTTATCACCAGTATGACAAGAAACAGCTAAATATAATAATAATAATAATAATAATGATGATGATGATGAAGTAGGGTACTTTAAAATTGTATACGTAACAGACATTATCTCAATTTAAACTGACAAAACTATGGAACCCACTGTCCTAAGTGGTACTCCTAAAATAAGATTGTTTAAACAATCCTAACCTCTGATTCATGGACACTTTTTTGTTGAGAAAGGATCATTGGATATTTCTCGTTTTTAACTGTCCAATAAATGCTCACCAATCCAATCGCCAGATTATCATATAAGCTTAATATTTGGTTCATGAATCATGTTATACTAAACTAGAAACCATAATTTGGACGGTTTTATTTGACTTATCTGTCACCTACGTATGTAATTTCTAATTGCCTATGTATCATCGATGACACTCTGCTGGAGTATCAAAGTTTTCGTTGGTAATTTTTTTATTTTTCACAATTTTGTTGCTAGATTATTGTGAGCTTAATGGAAAATTTATTTAGAAGTAAAATATATAATTCAGTTTCTACTTCTATATTCAAGTTTTTAAAATTATTCAAGCTGCATTTGGTTGCACCAAGTATCACGAAATTTCATGATTAATTGGTCTAATTTGGTGCAAACAAATTTACACACCCTCAGTAATTTATATAAATATTTGTAAATATTTTATTGTCAGCTATATATATTTTCATAGTATTTGATAATAACGTAAGAAAAGTGTCAAAATCTGAAAATTTCGTGAGAAATCTAAGGCCGATGTATCAGCCTAGATCAAGATTTGTCATCATCATGCATACATAAAACACAAAAAAATTAACATTCCTCACACATAAAATCCAATACTGGTATATGACAAATGTAATCTGAATATGGTTTTTCCAGGGGCATTTCCTTTGTGTTCCAGCTGGAATTCCTAGTTATTTTAGAACATCAAGACTAAAAAGTAGTTGGTAGTTTTCTGAGAACCCAAGGTCTATTTGAGTAGTTGTTTCCCATAAATACTCCATTCCAACATAACATTCACCACAAAACTAAAGATTAGAGGAAAGAGAAGAATAGAAAGATGGGTGCTTGTTCAAGGGCATGTGCTCTCCTCATCTTCCTTCTTGTTTCCCACGCTTTCTTCGAGGCACAAGCTCATAAATGCAAGCCCAGTGGCAAATTGAAGGGTAAGAAGTCACCCCCAGGGAAATGCAACAGTGAGAACGATTCTGATTGCTGCGTACAAGGCAAGACTTACACCACATACAAGTGTTCCCCACCTGTGTCAAAACACACAAAGGCTGTCTTGACAATCAACAGCTTTGAGGAGGGTGGGGATGGTGGGGGCCCATCCGAATGTGATAACAAATACCACGATGACGACACGCCTGTGGTGGCACTCTCAACTGGGTGGTTCAAGGCAAACAACCAAGGGAGGTGCCACAATAACATAATCATTCATGCCAATGGGCGCAGCGTGAAAGCTATGGTGGTTGACGAATGTGACTCAACTATAGGGTGTGACGCAGACCATGATTACCAGCCTCCTTGCCCCAACAATATAGTTGATGCCTCCAGGGCTGTTTGGAAAGCCTTGGGTGTGCCACGCAGTGAGTGGGGCGAGTTGGACATCACCTGGTCTGATGCTTGACATCCAGATGATAGTATACATGCATCAAGGATTAGGGATGTGCCCAAACATATGTGTTCATGACTTGCATGCATTTCATAATTTGGCATTTGGGTTTTTTTTTTTTTTTTTTTTTGAATCCATTTTCTTTTGTTAGAGGAAGTGAATGTTTGCACGAGTTGCAAGATGGCACTCACCATTTTATGTAAACGCTGGTCCTATATTACTAAAAATAAAGGTGATGTGAGCTTAAATCTTTAGTCTTTGCACAGAGATGAAGAGTCCACGTGAGTCTAAATCAGGTCTGTATCATCATTAACTGGGCCAGACCATTGAAAACAATGTCAATCCACCCAATAACTCCCAAATTCACATGGTCTCCTAATGGTTGGATTCAGGTTTGCCCTTCAGGCGTTAAAATTTCCTAGTGAGGCGAGTTTTTGAACGAGTGCGGATCTTCTGTGTTGAAGGCACATGAAAATTCAGTGCCGTACGTCAATTGTGTCTAACAAGATAACGCCGGATTTCTCTCTCCCAAATGGAATGGGTTCTACATAACACCACTTTTAACGTGTGTAACTTCTCTACCCCGGCCACAATGGTTTATGTTTTAGATCCACAGTGTCAATCATTTTTTTACAGATCATTCTAGAGCATGAGCCCAAAAAATGAGGCACATCCAAAGCTCAAGTGGACCACACCATAGAAAGCAGAGAGGATTGAACAACTACCATTGAAACTTCCCTAGTGTACACTATGGGGTTTATTTACCATCTAACCTCTTCATAAGGTCACACGGACTTGGATGAAGGGAAACACAAATATTAACTTGATCATAGCCTTTTGTGGCCTCAAGAAGTTTTTAGTAGTAGGTGTCCATTTCCCATTGTTTCTATAGTGTGGCCCACTTGAGCCTTGAATTTGCCTCGTTTATTGTTTCATTCCCTAAAATGGTATGAAAAAATAGATGGACGGTGTGGATCTGATACATACATAATGATGGGGCCAATGAAAGTTCCACATGTCAACACTTTTGGGTTTCTACCATTGACCGGAATGTGCCGCACCACGGGTGCGGATTAGGTGATGGGTGGGGACCTCACTGAGTTACCCACCTTGATGTGTGTATTCTATACCCACCCTGTCCATCCGTTTTTCATATCATTTTAGGGAATTATTCAAAAAATGAAGCAGATCCGATTATCCGGTGGACTCTATCATAGGAACAGTGGTAAGTGACCATTAATTAGCTACAAAAGTTTTGGATCAAACTGATATTTGCTTTTTCCCTTCGCTACAGGCCTATGTAAACTTATCAACTGAGTGGATGGGAAACAAAAATTAAGGAAATATTAGGTGCATCGTAGGAATTTTTTTAATGGTAGGGTGTTCAATCCACTTGATAATTGGATTTTTTAGTTTTTAGGACCATGCTCTAAAATGATTTGAAATAATGGATGAACTAAGTGGATAAGGTAAGGGCTACACTATCTTGGGTGAGGCCGGGATCTCACCTAACCGGCTCACCACACAGCAATGCAAACGGAATTTCTTAATGGGTGAACTTTACATGGGCCTACGATGATGTATTTCTTATATCCACACCCTCTATTCATTTTTTTCAAATCATTCTAGGATACAAGCCCCAAAAAATTACAATCCATAGCTAAAGTGGACCACACCACTGAAAATTGTAGGAATTGATGCTACTATTGAAAACTTTGTGGGGCCACAGAAGGCTCTGATCAAGCTGATATTTGTATTTTAACTTCATCCAGGTATGTATGATCTTATGAACAGGTCGGATGGAAAATAAGCCTCACAGTTGGCTCTCAGGAAAGTTTCAACGGTAGTTTGTTCAGTCCCCACTGCTTTCTGTTGTGTGATCCACTTGAGCTTTGGATGTACCGCTTTTATGGGCTCTTACTCCAGAATTTAGTGAAAAAAAATTGATGGACGGTGTAGATCTAACACAAAAGTCATGGTGGGACCCAGAAAAGTTTCACGGGTTAAAAGTTTGTGTAGCGAGCAATCTATTTGGGAGAGAGAAATCCGGCATATCTTGTCAGCCGGAGTCATCACAATACCCGTAAGGGGTTGTAGTCTTGTAGAATAAACTTTCTTTCTACAAATGTTAAGAGGGTCTGGCTTCCTTTTGCATTCATTTTAATGAGTTTCGATCTCTTTATGAGGCGCATGGTTAAGCATTCCAGAGCATCAAACGATTAAAGAAGGGCCGTCGTTCAGATCACCTGCCAAAGATCCAGATGGATACTGCACGTGTTATGGATTCGGGTCGACATTCATCAGGTAGGATATATTGTCAACATGCCATTAATCATATATGAGTTCAAATTAACGTGTATGAAGGAAATCAGCCGTACGTTAGGAAAAACGTTCAACAGGCTCAAATTCATCATATGCTGTTCATGACTTGTTGTACCGTGCTACCTTCATGCTTGGCCAATGGCATTCTCAGAGTGTGAATGTTCCTGACATGTGAGCTGTGTATATGTTGCGCTTTGCATGAGGGATGGGAATCACCAAAACACCACAGCTCTTTTGGGGGATGCGGATTACGTGACCCTGCCCCCATGGATGTCTATTGTGACCTTTGGTGGTAGGATTTGATTGGGCCATGTGCCGTTGTCAGAGATAGCCATGCAGGTCAAGATGCATCTCTTCCTTTTCTGCTACTTACTAGCCTTACCAAATTTCCTTCATGAACCGAAACGATCATTCATCTCCTTCTTCTTTTTTCTTTTTAATTTGATTTTGAAAAGAAACTGATTTTCAAAAGAAGAAAAAATTCAGAAATTCTAAAACATGGTAGAGGAGGGGTGCAGATCCACCATGAACAGCCTTGGTAGACAAAGAAAAATGCTCTGAAAAATGGTCAAAAGAATAATGAGAGGTTCCAATCAGATTCCAAAAACCTATAGGCATCCATAGGATCTAACAATATATAAGAATCAAAGTGCTACCAAGACTGAGTGAGAAAAACAAGCTCCCAAAGTAAAGAACCATCCACATAATCTTGTTTCCACATGATCAATGGCACCTATCACTATGATACCAACGGAAATAAAGAAACCGTCTTGAAGCTTGCCATTTCTGAGATATCTTGATTCCTATATCCTCTCACACTACTAATCCTTGTGGAAAGCCGATTGTCAATTGTGGTGGAATTGGGACTGAAAGCACAAATGACTCTAACTTACCTTACATTTCTGGGCTTGTCAAGACCAGAAAGTTTCACGTAGTGTGTAAATTCTGTTGGTACTAATGTATATTTGATCCTAGAAAAAAACGTGTGGCCATATACCCTCCTGAGCTCGACTGAGTGCTCTTTTTGATGATACAAAATGTCCATTACCCTTGCCTTGACAACATCGTTACATGTGACCCATTTTAGGAAAAATGCTAACAGTATATGCTTGATTTATTGTCTACATATTAATACAAAATACAATAATGGTCCACATTTAACTCAAAAAGTCCCAATAAATATTAATTGCGGCGATCTGCCGACCTCTGATATTTTTGTGGTGTTCTTTGTCTGTGGCCTTACCATTTGGATTACAAACTATTGTGACACTTAACCAGAATTGAAAAATCATGTACACTACCGTTTAGAGGTGCCGACACTATATTGCATGTATTGTCCATTAAATGAGAGTATTTTTATATCTATCAGCTTAGAATTTATTTATTTATTTATTTATTTATTTTTTAAAAAAAAGAGGGGGAGACCCCACTAACTTTATTAAAGGAAGCTAGACTTTACAAGGGAAAATTTGGGTGGGCATCACAAAAAGCTCGGGCCTCACCTATTGTATGCCTATCCACAAGCCTTACATTAGACTAAGACCCGTAAAATCACAAGGCTTGTCAAAGACATAAGATAGAGGCCAGGCTCCTCTAATGGACCTGATCTCTGCATTATCAGATTGGTAATTGTTTATGCTTATATGAACATGTTTGGTTTGCTCTTTTTGTTAATTAGAAGCCAGGTTTGGGCATGGAGGGGTGGTAGCGTCATAAGGTATGAGGGGTTAATACATTAAGCTCTCGTACGCAGTCAGCCTGCCCTGCACCCAGCATTTTGTCATCGCATTTTGTTTACTCAATGAAGGTCGTTTATAGTAGGCTTTGAGTTGTTTCGTTTCAATTTTTGTGAGAGGTGATTTATGGTAATATGATAGGTGAGGCCTGTTGTTTCCTGTGGGGCCCACCTGAAGTAAATGATTGTATATCTTTTTATTCCATTCGACAAAGTTATAGGCAGTGTGCTCTCACCTTTCAAAAATAAATAAATCAATAAATAAAATATTTTCCAAAACTTTCATTTCAAGCGTTTTCTTAAAAAAAAATAGTCAGCATTTTAGCTAGGGAATGGGTTACCTAGATATTTTAAATAAGATTTTAGGTTTTTCGAAAATGGGTATATCTAACAAGATGAAATCTTTCATCTATAGAATACTGGGCTAACTCTCACTCTCTGCAGGAAACATAAAAGCTAGGAAATTATACTTGATAAGTAAACAGGTCCTAAGTGAAAGTGTTTTCCTAGCAATTCCTTTAAAAAGATTTGGTCATTCACAATCAGTGAGTTGTGCAACCTATGCTTTTTGGCCTCTTTAATTTATTTTTCAGTTTTACTCCTGAAAATATTAGATATTTTTTAAAGACAAAATGCATGTAAAAATGATCAAGCAGATTGGATAATGTCCCTCTTGGACCAAGTTTTCTCCTGCTCTGGTGTGGTGGTATTTGATTTGACGACAGGCTTTCAAACATGCTTTGTGTGGGTCCCATCTCCGGCAGCGGCTTATTGTGTAATCAAATCCCCCCACCTGAGGG
Source organism: Liriodendron chinense (assembly GCA_003013855.2). Lineage (NCBI taxonomy): Eukaryota > Viridiplantae > Streptophyta > Magnoliopsida > Magnoliales > Magnoliaceae > Liriodendron > Liriodendron chinense. The sequence goes on along the minus strand of PVNU02000637.1, from coordinate 634,027 downwards.
TGGAGAGAGCGTGATAGAGGTGGGGGAAGTACCCAATTGGCATTGCCCAAATGAGTCTACTACCAGTAGTCGGTGATGATTTCCCTATTAAAAATTGAATGTGACGGTGAAGAATAAAAGTTGAAGCAGGCCACACTGATCTGAACCGTTACACTATAACAAATATAAATTTACTTTCATTTTCTTGTCATAACAATAATTTGGGTGTGCGGTTTGAGTTGAATTGAATGTCCTGGGATTGTCCTATCAAGTTTGTAAAACAATGATTCCTACCACTGAAAATAGCATACCAGGGGCTGTCCTGATTCTGGTCCAAGTCAATCCCATGAATACTAACCCACTCCAGCTCCCTAGCTACGAATCTGGGCCAGGAGAACATTAGACAAGCGCTCAGCCCGTCAAGTTGTCCCTACTGATCCCATCAGGCATTTCCCATATTCCAACCCAACCTATGTTGTTATTTATTGGGGCCAGAAATTCAGCCTTAGGCCTGAAGGAAAAGCCCAAATCCAAAAAGCAAGGCCGGATATTGAAAAGGCTAGATTTATCCATTGGAAGTGTGGAATCAAAGGGAATAGTAGACCCAATGTTTTGATGGAATTTGAGTCATTTCATCTCCGCCGTACAAAGAGGGACAAGGAATCGAAGAGGACATTTTACCGATAGTGACAGGAAAAATCAGCAGACTGTATTGTCCATTTATCTACAGGCAATTCCGCCTTTGTCTCTATCATTATGACAAATATTACGTAGATTCTAAAGATCCCTAGTTATTATCACGGAGTTTTGATTAAACAATATTATTATGATAATATAGTTAGATTTTAATATTGCGAAATTTTGATTAGACAATATTATTTTGATAATATATATTGCGAAAATTTCAAAATCTCTGCAGGTTCTAATTTCTCACAATTTTTGCAGATTGAGTGATCTTTTATATATATATATATATATATATATATATATATATATATATATATATATATATATATATATATATATTGTCTATTGGATACATATTATTTACTAGTTTTTCATTTCAACTGTCCATCAAATATTCAATAATCATCCAATTTAAAAAGGAAACTAGTTGGATTTTTAGTTTCTGATCCACCTGATTTAGGCCTATGGTATCAGTGATTTAATTCCGAGTCACTTGTATGGCATGTTTACAATTAATTATTTGTGCCTGTGTATCAACCATCATACCATGTGGGAGTATATATACTAGAAGTTTGAACTTATGGCCCCATTCCATGCCATGCCATTCGCTACAATTGAGTGGCTACAGAGATCCCCTTGAGCTTATCACCAGTATGACAAGAAACAGCTAAATATAATAATAATAATAATAATAATGAAGTAGGGCACTTTAAAATTGTATATGTAACAGACATTATCTCAATTTAAACTGACAAAACTATGGAACCCACTGTCCTAAGTGGTACTCCTAAAATAAGATTGTTTAAACAATCCTAACCTCTGATTCATGGACACTTTTTTGTTGAGAAAGGATCATTGGATATTTCTCGTTTTTAACTGTCCAATAAATGCTCACCAATCCAATCGCCAGATTATCGTATAAGCTTAATATTTGGTTCATGAATCATGTTATATCTAAACTAGAAACCATAATTTGGACGGTTTTATTTGACTTATCTGTCACCTACGTATGTAATTTCTAATTGCCTGTGTATCATCGATGACACTCTACCGGAGTATCAAAGTTTTCGTTGGTAATTTTTATATTTTTCACAATTTTGTTGCTAGATTATTGTGAGCTTAATGGAAAATTTATTTAGAAGTAAAATATATAATTCAGTTTCTACTTCTATATTCAAGTTTTTAAAATTATTCAAGCTGCATTTGGTTGCACCAAGTATCATGAAATTTCATGATTAATTGGTCTAATTTGGTGCAAACAAATTTACACACACTTTGTAATTTATATAAATATTTGTAAATATTTTATTGTCAGCTATATATATTTTCCTAGTATTTGATAATAACGCAAGAAAAGTGTCAAAATCTGAAAATTTCCCGAGAAATCTGAGGCCGATGTATCGCCTAGATCAAGATTTGTCACCATCATGCATACATAAAACACAAAAAAATTAACATTCCTCACACATAAAATCCAATACTGGTATATGACAAATGTAATCTGAATATGGTTTTTCCAGGGGCATTTCCATTGTGTTCCAGCTGGAATTCCTAGTTATTTTAGAACATCAAGACTAAAAAGTAGTTGGTAGTTTTCTGAGAACCCAAGGTCTATTTGAGTAGTTGTTTCCCATAAATACTCCATTCCAACATAACATTCACCACAAAACTAAAGATTAGAGGAAAGAGAAGAATAGAAAGATGGGTGCTTGTTTAAGGGCATGTGCTCTCTTCATCTTCCTTCTTGTTTCCCACGCTTTCTTCGAGGCACAAGCTCATAAATGCAAACCCAGTGGCAAATTGAAGGGTAAGAAGTCACCCCCAGGGAAATGCAACAGTGAGAACGACTCTGATTGCTGCGTACAAGGCAAGACTTACACCACATACAAGTGTTCCCCACCTGTGTCAAAACACACAAAGGCTGTCTTGACAATCAACAGCTTTGAGGAGGGTGGGGAAGGTGGGGGCCCATCCGAATGTGATAACAAATACCACGATGACGACACGCCTGTGGTGGCACTCTCAACTGGGTGGTTCAAGGCAAACAACCAAGGGAGGTGCCACAATAACATAATCATTCATGCCAATGGGCGCAGTGTGAAAGCTATGGTGGTTGACGAATGTGACTCAACTATAGGGTGTGACGCAGACCATGATTACCAGCCTCCTTGCCCCAACAATATAGTTGATGCCTCCAGGGCTGTTTGGAAATCCTTGGGCATGCCACGCAGTGAGTGGGGCGAGTTGGACATCACCTGGTCTGATGCTTGACATCCAGATGATAGTATACATGCATCAAGGGTTAGGGATGTACCCAAACATATGTGTTCATGACTTACATGCATTTCATAATTTGGCACTCGGGGTTTTTTTCTTTTTTTTTTTTGAATCCATTTTCTTTTGTTAGAGGAAGTGAATGTTTGCACGAGTTGCAAGATGGCACTCAGCCATTTTATGTAAACGCTGGTCCTATATTACTAAAAATAAAGGTGATGTGAGCTTAAATCTTTAGTATTCGCACAGAGATGAAGAGTCCATGCACAGTTGGCTCTATGAAAGTTTTAACGGTAGTTTGTTCAGTCCCCACTACTTTCTGTTGTGTGATCCACTTGACCTTTGGATGTACCGCTTTTATGAGCCTTTACTTCAGACTTTAGTGAAAAAAATTGATAGACGGTGTAGATCTAACACAAAAGTCATGGTGTGACCCAGAAAAGTTTCACGCCTTAAAAGTTACGTTGTGTAGCTATGGGAGAGAGAAATCCGGCGTATCTTGTCAGCCGGAGTCATCATAATACCCGTAATACAAATATTAAGAGGGTCTGGCTTCCTTTTGCATTCATTTTAATGAGCTTCGATCTCTTTGTGAGGCGCATGGTTCGACATCCCAGAGCATCAAACGATTAAAGAAGGGCCATCGTTCAGATCACCTGCCAAAGATCCAGATGGATAGTGCACGTGTTATGGATTCGGGTCGACATTCATCAGGTAGGATATATTGTCAACATGCCATTAATCGAGTTCAAATTAACGTGTATGAAGGAAATCAGCCGTTAGGAAAGACGTTCAACAGCTCAAATTCATCGTATGCGGTTCATGACTTGTTGTGTGCTACTTTCATGCTTGGCCAATGGCATTCTCAAAGTGTGAATGTTCCTGACATGTGAGTTGTATGTTGCCTATTGCATGAGGGACGGGAATCACCAAAACACCACAGCTCTTTTGGAGGATGCGGATTAGTACTTGACCCTACCACCTCAGGTCACCATGGATGTCTATTGTGACCTAAGGTGGCAGAATCTGATTGGACTACGTGCCGCTGTTAGAGATGGGCCTGCAGAAAATATGTTTGAAAGTTGTTAGGTCAAGATGCATCTCTTCCTCTTCTGCTCCTTACTATCCTTACCAAATTTCCTTCATGCATCGAAATAATCATTCATCTTCTTTTTCTTTTTACCCTTTTCATTTGATTTTGAAAAGAAAAAGAATGCAGAAATTCTGAAACATGGTAGAGAAGGGTGCAGAATCCACCATTAACAGCCTTGGTAAACAAAGAAAAAAGCTCGGGAAAATGGTCAAAAGAATAATGAGAGATTCAAATCAGATTCCAAAAACTATAGGCATCCATCGGATCTAGCAATATATAAGAATCAATGTGTTACCAAGACCGAGGAGTGAGAGAAAAACAATCATGGAAAGTAAAGAACCATGCATCCACATAATCTTGCTTCCACATGATCAATGGCACCTATCACTATGATACCAACGGAAATAAAGAAACCGTTTGTACCTTGAAGCTTGCCATTCTTGAGATCTTGAATCTTTCTCTCATATTACTCATCCTTGTGCTACACATGTGGAAAGCCGATTGTCAAGTGTGGTGGGAATTGGGATTGAAAGCACAATGACTATAACTTACCTTACATTTCCGGGCTTGTCAAGACAAGGAAGTTTCACTTAGTTTGTAAATTCTGTCGGTACTAAGGTATATTTGGGCCTAGAAAAAACATGTGTGGCCATATAACCATCTGAGCTCGACTGAGTGCTCTTTTGGATGATACGAAATGTCCATTACCCTTGCCTTGACAACAATTATGTTACATGAGACCCATTTTAGGAAAAATGCTAACGGTATATGCTTGATTTACTGTCTACATATTAATACAAGAATACAATAATGGTCCACATTTAACTCAAAAAGTCCCAATAAATATTAATTGCTACTATTGTGACACTTAACCAGAATCGAAAAATCATGTACACTACCGTTTAGAGGTGCCGACACTATATTAATAATTTGCATGCGTTGTCCATTAAATGAGTGTATTTTTATATCTATCAGCTTAGTAATTTGCTTATTTTTACATGAACATGTTTGGTTCACTCTTTTTGTTAATTAGCAGCAAGGTTTGGGCATGGAGAGATGGTAGAGTCATAAGGTACGAGGGGTTAATACATTAAGCTCTCGAGGCAGTCAGCCTGCCCTTCACCCAGCATTTTGTTTACTCATTGGAGGTCGTTTATATTAGGCTTTGAGTTGTTTCGTTTCAATTTTTGGGAGAGGTGATTCGTGGTTATATGATAGGTGAGGGTTATATGATAGGTGAGGCCTGTTGTTTCTTGTGGGGCCCACCCAAAGTAAATGATTGTACATCTTTTTATTCCATTCAACAAAGTTACAGACAGTGTGATCCCACCTTTCTGAAATAAACAAATATTTTCCAGAACTTTTATTTCAATCATTTTCTTAAAAAAATACTCTTCATTTTAGCTAGGGAATGGGTTACCTAGATAATTTAAATAAGATTTTAGGTTTTTCCCATTTTCCCATGGAAAATTGGTATATCAAACAAAATGAAACCTTTCATCCCCATAGAACAGTCGGCTAACTCTCACACTCTGCAGGAAACATAAAAGCTAGGAAATACTTGATACTAGCAATTCCTTTAAAAGGATTTGGTCATTCACAATCAGCGAGTTGTGCAACCTATCCTTTTAGGCCTCTTAAATTTATTTTTCAGTTTCACTTCTGAAAATATTAGATATTTTTTAAAGAAAAAATGCTTGTAAAAATGGGAAGTGGATTGTATAATGTCCCGCTTGGACCAAGTTTCCTCTGCTTTGATGTGGTGGTATTTGATTGGACGGCAGGCTTTCAAACATGCTTTGCATGGGTCTCATCTTTGACAGCGCACGGCTTGTTGTGTAATCAAACCCTCCCACCTGAGAATGTGATAGACGCAGGGAAGTACCCAATTGGCATTGCGAAAATGAGTCTACTAGCAGTAGTCGGTGATGATTTCCCTATTAAAAATCGAAACTGATGGTGAAGCAAAAAAGTTGAAGCAGGCCACACGGATCTGAACCGTTGCACCATAACAAATGTAAATTTACTTTCATTTTCTTTTGTTTTCGTAACAATCATTTGGGTGCACGGTTTGAATTGAACTGAATGAAAAGAAAGAGCTATGGTCATCGTCCATCCTGGGATTGTCTTGTCAAGTTATTAAAACAATTGACTCCTAGTGCTGAAAATAGCATGTCAGGGGTTATCCTGCCATGAACAGTACTAACCCACTCCAGCCCCCTAGCTAAGGATGATATGGGCCAGGCCTATTTCAGAGCTTTAGAAAAGTGCTCAGCCCGTTGTACCTGCTAATCCAATCAGGCATTTCGCCATATTCTAAACCAGCCTATGTCATTATTTATTGGGCGTAGAAATTCAGCCTTAGGCCTGAAGGAAAAGCCCAAGTCCTAAAAGCATGGCCGGATATTAATGAAAGGGCTAGATTTATCCATTGGAAGTGTGGAATCAAATGGAATGGTAGGCCCAATGTTGTGATGGAATCTGGGCTACTTTATCCAGCTCATGTCCGTCCATGGCTGGAGTCATCTCATCTCTGCTGTACAAAAAGATGGACAAGGAATCCAAGAGGACATTTGATCTATAGTGACAGGAAAAACCAACAGACTATGCATTGTCTGCTTAACTACAGGCAATTCCACCTTTGTCTCTATCATTATGACAAATATTACGTAGATTCTAAAGATCCCTAGATATTATCACGGAATTTTGATTAAACAATATTATTACAATATCATTAGATTTTAATATTGCAAAATTTTGATTGTCAAATTTTCAAAATCTAGTAGTTTTTAATTTCTCACAATTTTTGCAGAAAGCTCAAGTTGGCTCATGAATCATTATATATCTAAGCTAGAAACCATAATTTGGACAGTTTTATGTATGTGACTTATCTAATATTCTTATGCAGGTAATTTCTAATTGCCTGCATATCATTCATGACACTCTGCCAGAGTATCAAAGTTTTACTAAGAAAAAAAGTCGGCCACTTAGGGAAAAAATACACTCGAAGAATCAAACTTTCTTGTTAAAAAGACTTTTCAAGATGATATAAAGTTCACCACACTTTCTTAACCAGTTGCGACTCACCCACCTCACACGTGGCGTACATTTCCATCTATCCAGAGCAATTTGGGTCACCACTGTGGATCAAAATCCAGAATTGTCTGCATGAGATGGCAAAAATCTTGTGTGGATCTGACGGTTTGTGTCATGTTTATTACCTTGTGTGTTTCAATGAGCCATGACTATTTAATTAATTAATTAATTAGATACACAGTTATCTGACCCTTAATAATTAATTAATGAGAAATGCTTCATTGCTTTCAGAGGGTTTAAGTTATAGTGCTCATAGTTGCATCACTTAAACAGTCAAATCAATCAATCTCAACTGTCCAAAGTGTCTTGTCCATTGATCATTTGAGATTTATTTTCAAAACTTCTAATGAGATCTAATCCAAAAGCAAGCTATGGATTGGTGAATTTGTTATGCCATGGCCCATTCAACCACTAGCTAGCCATTTTTGTGGATGGTTTGGAAATTGCAGACTTCAAGATTTGTCACCATGATGCATACATAAAACACAAAAATTTGGCACACAAAATCCAATAAAACTTCAAGACTGCAAATTATAAGTTGATAGTTTCTAAGAAACCCAAGGTTACTTTGAGGGTTGTTTCCTATATATACCCCACCACTCCTACATAACATCACCACAAAACCAAATTAATTAAAGATTTAAAAAAAAAAAAAAAAAAAAAAAATTCAGAATAGGAAGATGGGTGCTTGTTTAAAGGCATGTGTTCTCCTCATCTTCCTTATCTTTTCCCAAGCTCAAAAATGCAAGCCCAGTGGCAAATTGAGGGTTAAGAAACTGCCCAAAGTTGGAATGCAACACTGAGAACGATTCAGAATGATGGAAAGATGGCAAGATTTACGCCACATACAACTGTTCGCCGCTGGTGACAAAGCACACAAAAGCCTGTCTTGACAATCAACAGCTTTAGGGAGGGTGGAGATGGTGGGGCCCCATCGGAATGTGATAACAAATATCACAGCGATGACACACCTATAGTGGCACTCTCTACTGGGTGGTTCAAGGCGAATAACCAAGGGAGGTGCCTCAACAAGATAATCATTCATGCCAATGGGCGCAGCGTGAAAGCTATGGTAGCCGATGAGTGTGACTCAACAATGGGGTGTGATGAAGACCAGCCTCCTTGCTACAACAATATAGTTGATGCCTCCGGGGCTATTTGGAAAGCCTTGGGCGTGCCACGCAGTGAGTGGGCCGGGCGAGTTGGAAATCACCTGGTCCGATGCTTGACATCAAGAGGATTGTACACATGCATCAACGTGATAAAGATGTACCCAAACATTTGCTTAAACCTGTGCAGATGCGTGTGTCCATGACTTGCATGCATGTCATAATTTGGCATTTGGGGGCGTGTTCGTAAATAATATACCTAACTAATAAATAAAGATGTTGTGAGTCTAAATTTATCTACTCGACATAAAAATAAAGATTTTATATATGAGTTCTAGTATATACAATTATTATGTGAATCACTTCAAAATTTTTTTTTTTTTCTCAAAAATCTCCCAAATTCACATAATTCCCTCCTTATTCGATCAGCATTACCTTTGGGGCGTCAAAATCTCTTGGTAGGGTGACTTTTTGGAACAGGTTGGATAGCATATCCAATATTCCACAATGGTCCCATAAGCAGAGCTGTAGAATACACTTTTTCTACAAATGTTCTGGCCTCCTTTTCCATTCATTTTAATGAGTAATTTAGATCTCTTTGTGAGGCCCATGGTTCAATAATCCGGAGCATCTGTCGATTCAAGAAAGGTCATGATTCAATGCCTTATACAAAAGGTGTGGATCACTCGTGAAAGATATAGACAGATAGTATAGGTGTTAGGGATTTGGCGTCATACGTGGGGTAGGATACATTGTCAACATGCCATCAATCAAATATAATTCTGTTCACTGACCGAGAAATTCAACCGTGTATGAAGAAAATGGGCCGTTTGGAAAAACCTTCAAGAGCTCAAATTCATCCTAACGGTTCACTTGGCGTGCTATCCTATGAATGGTCCAGATGTCGACATGCAAGCAGTGCGCGTGGAAGTCTAAAGAGTGTTGCATGCCCCTGGCGTGAAGAGGGACAGAAATCCTCTATAGACCCCGATTTCGCGGAGTGCGTAGATCACCACCACAGACATCTGTTGTGATCCGAGGTGCCACGGATTTGATTGGGCGACATGACTTATCAGAGATGACCCAATCAAAGCATTATTGAAAGGGATGTGGATTGCCTGCCGAGTAATTTATGTCATGGGGTATTGAGTAAACTCCGTGGACCCACTGTGATGTATGTGTTTTATTCATGCCGTTCATCTATTTTTACTGATCATTTCCGGGCATGAGCTCAAAATTGAAGCACATCCAACACTCAAGGTGGACTACACCATAGGAAACAGTGGGAATTGAATGTCTATGGGCACAAAAGTTTTGGATCAAGGAGATGTTTGTGTTTTCCATTCATCCATGCTTGTATGAACTCATCAATAGGTTGGATGACAAATAAACATCACTGTGGGCTCTAGGAAGGTCTCCACAGCAGACATCATTATCCCCACTGTTTAAATTTTGGGCTCATGCCTTAAAATGAGCTGAAAAAACGGTTGGAAGTCATGCATATATAAGACACATATATCATGGTGGGCCCCACTAAGCTTACTCAATAGGCAATATGTGCCTGTTTGAAATTTGTTAGGTCATCTTAGGCAGCAGCACATGACCCAATCAAATAAAACATGTTGAGTCACCACAGAAATCCACAGTGGAGGGTTGCATGAAATCCATTCCCGTCCATCATACAATGGCCTTGTGTTCACCAACATGCAAAATATCCACCCAATAGAGAACTCTGATTGGCCACACTGATGGTGACAATGTAAAAGTGCATGTAAAAGCTTTATGTTCATACATTTTGGCCCACCTGAGTTTTAGATTGGCCTGATTTTCCCCACGCACATGCATATATATGGTTGCATCCCATTTCTATTGTTCCCTGTGGTGTGGCTCACCTGAGTTGTAGATCTTGCTGATGTTTGGCCACAGGGCCTACCATTGACGAGCTTGATGGATAGAGTAGATTTAACATATACAATATAGGAGATCCCAAGGAAGTTGAGCGTAAAACAGTTGATGCAGAGGATTGCGGGACAACAAGCAGTGCAGGTGGATGTCTTACATGTGTTACAGAGATCTCTGATTGTGGCATATGGCCCAATTAAATTTCCCCATGTCTTGTCACCATTGATGTCCGTGGTTGCAGAGTCACCATGCAATCCTCATCCTCTTTTGGGCCATCCATTCCAGTCCAACATGTGATAGCCCTTGTGTTCATGACAATGCAATATCCTCCAATGGAAAACTCTAATGGGCCACAACTCTCTGTTCACAGATTTTGGCCCATCTGAGTTTTGGATGTGGCTGACTTTTCCCACCACAAATATATGGTTGGAGTCCCATCCCCATTGTTCCTTGTGACGTGGCCCACCTGAGTGGTAGATCTGGGTGATGTCTAGCCACAGGTCCTAAAATTGATTAGCGTACTTGACGGATGTAGTGGATTTGACACATACAACACTGGGACAATGAGCAGCACTGGTTGAATCACCACTCTTTCCAAAGAAGTCTTTCACGTGACTATGGAAAAGAGGGTTTGAGGTCGAAGAAGATGATGAGAAAATGTTTTTTAGATTTTTAACAGTGCTTGTTGACCAATGGGTGTTTGTTTTGTTGTAAATGGTGGAAAATATTTATAAATGTGTAATAATAACAATTTACCCATGTTCGGTGTGGGAATCTGGATCGTCTGTTGGCTCCAAGCAAGAAACTCTGCTTGGAACCTTTTTATTGGTCCACGTCATCACATAGGTTTGCAACCATGTCACATGCATCCTCAGTCTAACCTGATCAGACATCAGTGCAACCTGATCACACTAACGTAGTAATATAGTGTGATGCGAACCAATGAAAAGACTCCAACAAGGATTTCCTGCTTGGCAGCCGACAAAGGATCCAAACTCTTGGTGCCGATGGTCATTGCCAATAACATGGTGGGATTTGATGGGAGTGCACAATATTGTATGCCTGCTTTCCAACATGCATATAATCAAATCTCCCCACCTAGGGGAGCCAATTGCATGGTCGTACCCTCCACCAACTAGTATCTAGTGTATTGATGTCAGCAAGTTATGTGGGCCCCATAAAGATGTATGTGTTACATCTAAACCGTTTGTTCATTTTGCGAGATCATTTTAAGGCTTTATACAAAAAATGAGATGGATCCAAAGCTCAAGTGGCTGACACTGCAGAAAGCAATAGAGATTAAACGTACACCATTGAAACCTTCTTCAAGGTCACAAAAGTTTTGGATTAATCTGATATTTGTTTTTACCCTTTATCCAGATCCGTGTGACATTATGAACAGATTGGATGGCTAATAAACATCATGGTGGGCCCTAAGAATGTTTTAAGAGTGAGAATCATTGTCTCCAGTGCCTGTGAATCCTCAATCAGACTTCCTCGAATCCACAAGGGAAAGAAGAGAAAACAGGAAATAATTTTTAGAAAATTAAATATAATTGATTCGCTTTAAATAATAAACTAAACCCTAGAAAAAGTATTAGAGTATAACTCAAACTAAAACATCCAGAAAACCCGACTTACTATAAATAGTAAACTTACCGTTTATAGACGTTACCCATTACTACCAGAACTCTTAGTTTTTGGCCAAAAATAGAAAGTTTTCAATCTTAACCAAGTGGTTCTAAACACTATTCTAAGCCATTTCCATGTTGGGCACAAATTCTAAAACCCTATGATCAAAAGATATGATCGAAACAAAACTTACTATTTATAGTAAAATCAAACTAAAACTAGGTTAATGATCGAATATCACAATTCAGGCATGGGAAACCCACTATACTGGGTTGGTTAGCTTTACTAGCTCAAGCTACCCCAAAATCATATATTATATGTTCAGAAACTCACTTTGGATTGTGAGATACAACCATTTTATGGTGGTCCGGATCACTTCTGACCCCGGCCGATCTTCACTTGGTCCATTTGAGCCATGAAATAGTCAGCAACCTACTCTGCATCATCAAAGCAGTTGTTATTTTTTCAAAGAGACTCGTTGGAAACTGAGAGACCTTTTAAGTGCTACTTGTTGAAAAATGAAAAGTCACTGTAGAACGCACAAATATAGAGTTATTTATATCTTTTAACATTTCAGTTTAAGTCTATAAGAAGGTATGTTGTGTAGTTGGTCGTATAAGTGGATCAATCATTTAATCAGTAGAATATTATATCTTTCTTTTTTCCATACTAGTGTTTTATTTAAATTATCTCTCATCAAGGCTTTGTAAAGCTAACATAGTGGTTCCAGAGAAGAGAACAGGTTCTAAGTTTCAAGTTTGGGTATAGATGGCCCACTTCCATGCAACTACAAATTTTAAAGTTGTCAAAGTACAACCATGAAAACTGCTGTATACAAATGAAAGTATTGTTTGGATCATAAGATTTATGGGACATTGTCCTCGATGGGTATATAGAACTCATTAGCAAGTAAGAAGTTGCCCATAACGTAGAAATCATTTTAGGGCAGCATCCTATAAACTTATAGAGTTAGATATTTTCAAAGCTCAAGTGGACTACACCACAGAAAGCATTGGGGAGAATGATTCCCACAGTTGAAAACTTCCTAGGGTCCACCATCATGTTTAGTTATTTGCCATCCAACTTGTTCATAAGGTCACACAAACTTGGATGAAGATAATCAATTAATATCAGATTAATGCAAAACTTTTGTGAACTTTGATAACTTTTTAATAGTAGATGTTCAATCTTCAATGCTTTATGAGGTGTGGTTCACTTGATATTTAAATCTGTTTCATTTTGGGTTGTCTCTGAACCAATCTTGCCAAATAAACAGACGGTTTGGATATAACTAACCATATTCATCATAGTGTGCCTCACAGAACTTGGTGACGTCAACACACCACCAGATCAGTGGTACGATACACACTTTGCAGTGGATTGCGTCCTGCCCCGGCCACTACGGGCTCTTTCTAGGCACGGGCTATGCTGGACCCTCCTTGATGTATGTGTTTTATCCATGCTATCCATCCATTTTATTGGATCATTTTAGTGCATGATCCAAAAAATTAGGCAGACCCAAGGCTCAAGTGGACCACACAGTGGGGATTGAACGCATATAATTAAAAACTTCTTGGTCGGAGTTACTTATCAATAGGTTTGATGGCAAATAAACATCACAGTCGGACCTAAGAATGTTTCAACGGTGAGCTAGCATCACTATCGCCACTCTTTCTTGTGGTGTGGTCCGGTAGTTGGGCTTTGGATCTTCCTCATTTTTTAGCTCATGCCTTAATTAAAGGTAATCTATTACTAAAATGGATGGACGGTGTGGATAAAAGATGTACACTTATGGTCGGCCCCATAGATTCTATGCCTCGACCGATCAAGTCTGTCTTAGTTTGCAATTCGCATCCACCTAATCGGCTTGGATTAGGTACTACCCTCACCAGTACGCAGTGGGAGAGGTACAGGTATGTGTAGCATTGTTGGAGAGCATGTGATGTGGCAGGTTTGTCAGCTTTCCATCATTATCGAGGTGCAGGTGGAACCTGCTCTCCACCAATACTAAGCTGACAAGTGCCCGCCCGTCTCCAGCAGGCGTCTTGGTGGGAGTAGTACCCAATCCGAGCCCCCACCCGATGCACTAACATGGCAAGTAAGGGATGATCGTAGCCGTGCATCAGCAGAAATTCACTTTCTATATGACTGTGGGAGCACACACCTATTGAAGGGCCACCCTAGACTAAAAAATCTATATGCAAGCAAGTTGTATCTTGTGCATGTGGTGTTCATGGATCAATGATCTGAACTGTTCATATCATAAGCCTTGCCGTAGATGGCTGAGACATGTTACAAACTTGAAGCAAATGATCAATAGATATTCTTAACTACATGTGTACGGTTGATATTTGGTGATTGGGATAGCAGGTCCATTGGCACCACTGTGAATTTGTAACACCCCAATTGAAAGACAATAAATCTTCGACATTTAAAGTAAGCATTAAAAAATGGCCACTCATGTACATGCCACTGGTGTGCCACCATGGCATGATAGGTCCCAGATCCAATCCATCCTTCAGAAACGGCACCGCTCTATTGATGTGCTAGCCTAAGAATCAGGTTGATCCACCCATCAGATGGGCTACAATTTGCAAAACAAATGAACAGTTCTAAAAAAAACTTGGATGAAGTATGTACAAGGTCGGACTAACTTGATTGATGGATTCGATCTAGCTAGTGTGGCATATATGTGGTGTATGCATGAGCTTTGCTGCATATACATCTTCACAAAAGTACTATTTTCCTTTTGACACAGGCGTTTCAAATGATCCGAAACAACATTTTCATGATCTTCCATGGAACAATCACACCGATCGTCTGATCCAATCCATTCTTGATTTAGCATTTTCCTATAGAGGCCCTTTCCCAATCCATGGATGGGATGGTCAAGATTGTCTAACAAAAGCAATCCATGGTGGACCTAACAAAAATATGGATTAAATTTTTTATTGGACATTATTTTGTGTATAAGGTGTATTGACCATCGATATTAAAAACCATTGATCAAATGGTTAAAATTTGTCAGATTGACATGATATTTCCATGCTAGCCCAAGATATGTGCACTAGACCTAATGAACAGTCTAGATTAATGGATTCCATTAAATATCCCAATGCAACTAGCCAGGCCCACGGTAACTAATAGTGCTATGAGAGTTTGCATTTCTCTTTAAATAATAATAGCACTGATGAATACAAGAATCCGCCGTTTTTGGAAGGCTCTTGTGGGTTAGATGGCGGCACTTAGCTACCCCAGATATTCCACGTCAAAATCTGAAAATCCCCATTGAAATTTCTTAGGCCGAGAAATTGTCAAGATCGAAATTTGCCACTATCCATGATGCATAAATTAAGTAAAAAAACATTCCTCACACATAAAATCCAATACTCGTATATGACAAATGTAATCTGTATACAGTTTTTCCATTGGATTCCAGCTGAAATTTCTAGTTATTTTAAAACTTCAAGACGAGAAAGTAGTAGGCATTTTTCTGAGAAACCTAAGGCCAAATTGAGTAGTCATTCCCTATATATACCTTACCACTCCTACATAACATCACCACGAAACCAAAGATAAGAGAGAAAGGAAGTCAGAATAGGAAGATGGGCGCTTGTTTAAGGGCATGTGTTCTCCTTATCTTCCTTCTCATTTCCCAAGCTTCCCTCCAGGCACAAGCTCGGAAATGCAAACCCAGTGGAAAATTGATGGGTAAAAAACCGCCCCCAGGGCAATGCAACACAGGGAACGACTCTGATTGCTGTGAAGAGGGTAAGTTTTACACCACATACGATTGTTCGCCGCCCGTGTCAAAACACACAAAGGCCGTCTTGACAATCAACGGCTTTGATGAGGGTGAAGATGGTGGGGGCCCATCAGAATGTGATAACAAATATCACGACAATGACACGCCGTGGTGGCACTATCGACTGGGTGGTTCAATAAACAAAGGAGGTGCCTCAACAACATAACCATTCATGCCAACGGGCGCAGCGTGAAAGCTATGGTGGTCGATGAGTGTGACTCAACTATGGGGTGTGATGCAGACCATGATTACCAGCCTCCTTGCCCCAACAATATCGTTGATGCCTCTAGGGCTGTTTGGAAAGCTTTGGGTGTGCCAAAAAGGGACTGGGGCGGGTTGGACATCACCTGGTCCGATGCTTGAATTATATACATGCATTAAACTAGTGCAGATGTGTGTGTTCATGACCTGCATGCATATCACAATTTGGCATTTGAGGTGTGTTATTGTTATTGTTGTTGTTTTTTTTTTTTTTTGAATCCTTTTTCTGTCATTTGAGATAGTGAACGATTTGCATGTGTTGCAATAAGGCGGCTCGCCATTTTATGTAAATGATGTGCCTATGTTACTAATAAATAAAGATGTTGTGGTTCTAAATCTGCCCGAGATGAAGAGTTTGTGGGTCCAAATCAGGTCCGTATAAACACTACGTGAGCCACACCATAGAAAACAAGGAGCATCCACCTAAAAATACTCCCAAATTCACATGGTCCCATAGTGGTCAGATAGGCCTTGCTCATGTGGTGTCAAAATTTCTTAGTAGGACAACTTTTTGGAACAGGTTGGATGCCATCTTCAATCCACAATGGTCCTATATAACGTGTGAGGCCCATGATTAAGTAATCTAGAGCATCGTTCAATTTAAAAAAAAAAGATTCAGTGCCTCATATAAGGTGTGGATCACTTGCCAAGGAGCCAGATGGATGGTACACATGTTAGGAATTCAGGTCATTCTCCCCGTAGGATGTATGTATTGTTAACATGCCATCAATCAAATATAGTGCGTCCCAAAATAATACTGGGATCAAAAGTTATGGCCTTTTTATGGTTCGCACTTGGAATGACAATTTCTCTCGATCCAAACACACCGGGGTTCAATTACGTCATGCCCGACGTAGAATTGGGCCAGATCTGACGGAATACGTCTTTGTTCGGGCTTCCTTTCTGTCCATCTGTGCCAAGAACAAGTTTGCAGCCCACTCTACACCAGTTTGGCACTATGAAGATGGATTCTATGTAAATCCAAAATTGTGCTTGGCATGTTAATTATCTCATGCATGATACAGATTCTCACACGATGGCCCATTGTGATGTTTACATGAAATCCAACTTAGTCACCAAGTATGCCTCTCCTTTTTAGTTTAGGGCAAAAAAATCAGCCCATTCCATGATTCATCTCACAGACTGGGCTGATTTTTATGCCCTACTGCTAAAATTTAGTAACGCACTAGTAATCAGAGTGGATTTACTTAACCATCAGGTTGGAGCTGATGTTATTGAAGTAAAAAAAATTGGAGCCATTTTCAAGAAAAAGTCACATCAACGAAGGCTTCTCACACATGCCCATCGTGATGTTTATGTAAAATCCACTCCGATCATCAGGTGTGTCACTCCATAGTTGTCAGGTCCAAAAATCATCTTGGTTGGTGATTTAGGTGGATGATACGATTGTAAACAATATATAAGGCATCCCTCTCCCGATTGTTTCCCTTCACATGACCCATCTAAATTACGTATTAGGCTGATTTTTAGTCCTATGGCTAAAATGAGACCGCCGGGTGATCGAGGTGGATTTCTTAAACATGATGAGGCTCCCCAATTCTTGAGGTAAAATTTTCACCATTTTCATGCAAAAGCCTAAAACATTCTCATACACAGTCCATTGTGATGTTTATATAAAATCCATCCTAATCACCAAGTGCATCATCCCATTTTAATCATAGGGCCAAAAAATTACTCCAGTTTGTGATTTAGGTGGGTCATATGAAGGGAAACAATAATACTCACCTTTCAAATTGTTTCCTTTTGCCTGGCTCACCTAAATCAAGAATCGACTTGATATATTATCGTGGGACCAAAAATTTAGCTTTAAATCTAATGATTGGGGTGAAATTCATATAATAATCATGATGGACCCTAAAAAACAAGGGTTGGAGGTGGCTCAAGTGACTGTGGGATCCACTGTGATGTATGTATCTAATATCCACTCCATCCATCCGTTTCACTAGTTAATTTTAGGGCATAAGTTCAAATATGTATCAAATCTAAATGTTACGTGGACTACACCACAGGAAACATTGGTGATTACCATTAAAAGCTTTTAAGGGCCACAAAAGTTTTGGATAAAGCTGATATTTGCCGGTCCCTTCACAAGTAGGTCCGTGTGACCTTATCAACAGGTGATGGCAAATAAATCTTCTCGTGGCCCTCAAAAAGTTTTTAAGGCTAGGAATTCAATCACCACTGTTTCCTGTGGTGTGCTCCACATGAGATATGGATATGCTTCATCTTTGGGCCCAACAATGAGCTGTCAAAATGGATGGACGGCTGTATGTAAGGCACATGCATCACAGTGGCCCCATAGTCTCTGTAAATCTGGAGATCCATTGAAGCCACGTTGGGCGTCGTCCTCCCTGGTCATTTCCCTTCTTATGACCCACTGAATTACAAACCGAACTAATTTTTGGGCCCTACAGCTAAAATGGGATGATGCACATATTCAATGATAATGGGGCTTGAAATCACTCCTCAACTGAGGGAATTCAAATCGCATGAATAGGTGGCCCATCCCAAACACCCCTACCTTTTGCCTTTACTACCTCTTATCACCGATTCCATCATTTCCATGCTGCCAAACAACCCCTTCTATTTGCAGGCTCCTCTTTAAAGAGTAAGTTCGAGCGGTTTGTAAATTAGTAAGGTACAATGTAGCCTAGCAAATCAATGAGTGACTACACCCTTGAGAGCTCGACTGAAGCGCTCTTCTGGATGATCCAAAACATCCAATTTACTACAACATTGCCTACAATGCTATATGTGGCCCACCTTAGGAAAAATGCTAACATTATAATTTATTGTCTACGTATTAATACCAGAATAAAATAATAACCCACATTTAACTCAAAAGTCTTAATATTAGGGGCTGTTTGGTAAAACTTATTGCTGTACTTATCGCTGAAATGAGCTTTTTCAGTGATTTCCCCATTCAGGCTGTTTGGTAAATCCTCAAAATTAATCACTTTATGCAAATTTTCACTGAAAATTTTGGGATTTTTTTAAGCGTCTTCCCTCGCACTTAAGGCTTAACGCCGAAAGTGGTAAGTGGTTTTAAGTTTGAATCTTTTGATAACTTCCGATGCAAGCTTTAACAAGAATTAATTTCACAGGCAAGAGCCCGATGACGTGGCAAAGTTGTTTTCCCTATTACAATGTATGTGTTATATCCACACCGTCCATCCATGGTGTCCATCTATTTTTCCAGATCATTTTATAGCACAATCTAAAAAATGAGGCAGATCCAAATCTCAAGTAGACCACATCACATAAAGCTATAGAGATAAAGGCGCCCACCGTTGAAACCTTCCTAGGCCTACCAGGATGTTTATTTGCCATCAAATCTATTCACAAAGTCACACAGACTTGGATGAAGGGAAAACGAAAATATCAGCTTGATTTAAAACTTTTGTTGCCCCAAGAATTTTTCAATGGTAGATATTCAATCCCCACCGTTTTCTGTGGTTTGGTCCGCTTAAACTTTGTGTCTGTCTTATTTTTAGGTTTATGATCTAAAATGATCTGAAAAAATGAATGGACCGTGTGGATCTAAAACATATATCATGATGTGTCCTATAGAACTTTGCCACATCAGCATGGTAGTGAGATGGCTACTATTGCGGACGGAAAGTGATCTGGAGGCCTATTTCTTGCTACTGCCTCTCGTTGCAGGTTCTATGCTCGGAAGTTAAGTGGGGCCCACCGTGATGTTTGTATAAAATCCACCCGTTCATCCATTTTTGGAGATCATTTAGGAATAGAATTCCAAAAATTATGAGGATCCATATCTCAAGTGGGCCACACAACAGGAAAAAATGGGGAAAAAAATTCTTACCGTTGAAATCTTCTTGGAGCCCACCATCATATTTATATGCCATCCAAACCATTCATAAGATCATTCCCACTAGGATGAATTGAAAACACAAAAAAATTAGCTTGATACGAAACTCCTGTGGCCTTCCGATTGTCTCAGTGGTGGTCAACCAATCCCCACTGTTTCCTCTCATGTGGCCCACTTGAGTTCTAGATCCTCTCATTTTTTGTATTCTATCCTATAATGAGCTCTAAAAACAAATGGACGGGGTGTATTTATCACAGTGGGCACCACCTAGCTTCCAAATGCAGAAAATTAATGTGACACGCTGTAGCAGGAAATTCGCCGGACGCGGATTGTGGACGCCGGAGCGGATTAGGTGCTACCCGGATAACACCGAGTGGGCGTTACCTCATCGTGTGGGGCCCACCTTGATGAATTTGTGGTACATCCACACCGCCCATTCTTTTTTCAACTTATTTTTTGGCATTATCCCAGAACTTAAGCAGATTCAGATCTTGTGGACCACACCATTGTAAAAAGCGGTGAATGACCATTAAAAGCTTTATGTAGGCCACAAAAGTTTTTTTTTTTTTTTTTTATCAAGATGATCTTTATATTTTCTCTTCATCCATGTCTAGTTGTCCGTATCAACAGTTGGATGGAAAACAAACATTACTGGTATGCTTATGGTAGGCCCTAGAAAATTTTTAATGGTATGCCTTTAATCACAACTATTTCTGATGGTATAGTCCACTTGAGATTTGGATCTACTTAATGTTTGGGACCACTTACTAAAATGGGCTAGAAAAATGGATGGAGGGTGTGAATATACATCACATCATCAACTTTTGTAAGAAAAATTTAATGGTGGGTGCTCAATGTGGTCCACCTGAGATTTGAACCTGTCTCATTTTTGAACTTATGGACGGTACTTTGTGGACCCATCATTGGACAATACTTTGTGGATCCATCATCATGTATGTACTATATCTATGCTATCCATAAATTTTGGATAAGCTTTCTTAGTATGATAAAAAAAAAAAATGAGGTTGATTCAAGTCTAAGGTGGACTACACAATAGGAAAATAGTGGTGATTCACACAACATATCATATATTTTTTTAACTAAAGAACACTATAGCATATGGTCCATTAATCGAGGGTCATGCTTGAGAGATACATGTAAATGGTGCATAGGTGTGCTAAATTTGTAGCAAAGCAGTAAGATAGTGATGGACCCAATGGTGTGATGGAAGCTGAGTTCCATACTTTATCAAGCCCATGTCCATCTATGGCTGTAACCATCTCATCTCTACTGTCCAAAGAGAGACCACAAGGATTCCAAGAGGACATTGGAACCGATAGTGATGGGAAAAATCACCTTCCAATGTATTGTCCGCTTATCCACAGGCAACTCCACCTTTGTCCCTACCATTATGACAAGTACTGCGTAGATTCTAAAGAACGGACTTTTCATTAAACAATATTATTGTGATAACATATTTTCAAAATCTCAACAGTTTTTAATTTTTCACAATTCTAGCAAAAGAATTCTATTATTTAGAATTTAAAATAATTCACTTTATACTTGTATATATTTAAAATTTTTATAACAAGTTTTTTTAAATGTATTACTTCCGGCAAGATTTTCCTAATAATATAGCAAGAAAAACAATAAAATATGAAAATCTCCTAAGAAATTGCTCCGAACCAGACCTTTAAATTCAAAGGGATTTATTTGATACTCAGAAATTGAACATGCCTCATAAATTAAATCAAACTAAACAATTTAAATTGGCACACTGAATGAATGCAGGTTGAGTGATCTTATATATATATATATATATATATATATATATATATATATATATATATATATATATATATATATATATATATATATATATATATATACTGATTTTGTTTATTGGATACATATTATTTACTAGTTTTTCATTTCAACTGTCCATCAAATATTCACTAATCATCCAATTTAAAAAAGACTAGTTGGATTTTTAGTTTCTGATCCACCTGATTTAGGCCTATGGTTTCAATGATTTAATTTGAGTCACTTGTCTGGCATGTTTACAATTAATTATTTGTGCCTGTGTATCAACCATCATACCATGTAGGAGTATATATATTAGGAGTTTGAACTTATGGCCCCATTCCATGCTATGCCGTTCGCTACAATTGAGTGGCTACAGAGATCCCCTTGAGCTTATCACCAGTATGACAAGAAACAGCTAAATATAATAATAATAATAATAATAATAATAATGATGATGATGATGAAGTAGGGCACTTTAAAATTGTATATGTAACGGACATTATCTCAATTTAAACTGACAAAACTATGGAACCCACTGTCCTAAGTGGTACTACTAAAATAAGATTGTTTAAACAATCCTAACCTCTGATTCATGGACACTTTTTTGTTGAGAAAGGATCATTGGATATTTCTCGTTTTTAACTGTCCAATAAATGCTCACCAATCCAATCGCCAGATTATCATATAAGCTTTTAATATTTGGTTCATGAATCATGTTATACTAAACTAGAAACCATAATTTGGACGGTTTTATTTGACTTATCTGTCACCTACGTATGTAATTTCTAATTGCCTATGTATCATCGATGACACTCTGCTGGAGTATCAAAGTTTTCGTTGGTAATTTTTTTTTATTTTTCACAATTTTGTTGCTAGATTATTGTGAGCTTAATGGAAAATTTATTTAGAAGTAAAATATATAATTCAGTTTCTACTTCTATATTCAAGTTTTTAAAATTATTCAAGCTGCATTTGGTTGCACCAAGTATCATGAAATTTCATGATTAATTGGTCTAATTTGGTGCAAACAAATTTACACACCCTTAGTAATTTATATAAATATTTGTAAATATTTTATTGTCAGCTATATATATTTTCATAGTATTTGATAATAACGCAAGAAAAGTGTCAAAATCTGAAAATTTCCTGAGAAATCTGAGGCCTATGTATCGCCTAGATCAAGATTTGTCATCATCATGCATACATAAAACACAAAAAAATTAACATTCCTCACACATAAAATCCAATACTAGTATATGACAAATGTAATCTGAATATGGTTTTTCCAGGGGCATTTCCTTTGTGTTCCAGCTGGAATTCCTAGTTATTTTAGAACATCAAGACTAAAAAGTAGTTGGTAGTTTTTCTGAGAACCCAAGGTCTATTTGAGTAGTTGTTTCCCATAAATACTCCATTCCAACATAACATTCACCACAAAACTAAAGATTAGAGGAAAGAGAAGAATAGAAAGATGGGTGCTTGTTCAAGGGCATGTGCTCTCCTCATCTTCCTTCTTGTTTCCCATGCTTTCTTCGAGGCACAAGCTCATAAATGCAAGCCCAGTGGCAAATTGAAGGGTAAGAAGTCAGCCCCAGGGAAATGCAACAGTGAGAACGACTCTGATTGCTGTGTACAAGGCAAGACTTACACCACATACAAGTGTTCCCCACCTGTGTCAAAACACACAAAGGCTGTCTTGACAATCAACAGCTTTGAGAAGGGTGGGGATGGTGGGGGCCCATCCGAATGTGATAACAAATACCACGATGACGACACGCCTGTGGTGGCACTCTCAACTGGGTGGTTCAAGGCAAACAACCAAGGGAGGTGCCACAATAACATAATCATTCATGCCAATGGGCGCAGCGTGAAAGCTATGGTGGTTGACGAATGTGACTCAACTATAGGGTGTGACGCAGACCATGATTACCAGCCTCCTTGCCCCAACAATATAGTTGATGCCTCCAGGGCTGTTTGGAAAGCCTTGGGCGTGCCACGCAGTGAGTGGGGCGAGTTGGACATCACCTGGTCTGATGCTTGACATCCAGATGATAGTATACATGCATCAAGGGTTAGGGATGCACCCAAACATGTGTTCATGACTTACATGCATTTCATAATTTGGCATTTGGGGTTTTTTTTTTTTTTTTTTGAATCCATTTTCTTTTGTTAGAGGAAGTGAATGTTTGCACGAGTTGCAAGATGGCACTCGCTATTTTATGTAAACGCTGGTCCTATATTACTAAAAATAAAGATGATGTGAGCTTAAATCTTTAGTATTTGCACAGAGATGACGAGTCCACGCGAGTCTAAATCAGGTCTGTATCATCATTAACTGGGCCAGACCATTGAAAACAATGTCAATCCACCCAAAAACTCCCAAATTCACATGGTCTCCCGATGGCTGGATTCAGGTTTGCCCTTCAGGCGTTAAAATTTCCTAGTGAGGCGAGTTTTTGAACGAGTGCGGATCTTCTGTGTTGAAGGCACATGAAAATTCAGTGCCGTACGTCAATTCTGTCTAACAAGATAACGCCGGATTTCTCTCTCCCAAATGGAATGGGTTCTACATAACACCACTTTTAATGTGTGTAACTTCTCTGCCCCGGCCACAATGGTTTATGTTTTAGATCCACAGTGTCAATCATTTTTTTACAGATCATTCTAGAGCATGAGCCCAAAAAATGAGGCACATCCAAAGCTCAAGTGGACCACACCATAGAAAGTAGAGAGGATTGAACAACTACCATTGAAACTTCCCTAGTGTACACTATGGGGTTTATTTACCATCTAACCTCTTCATAAGGTCACACGGACTTGGATGAAGGGAAAACACAAATATTAACTTGATCATAGCCTTTTGTGGCCTCAAGAAGTTTTTAGTAGTAGGTGTCCATTTCCCATTGTTTCTATAGTATGGCCCACTTGAGCCTTGAATTTGCCTCATTTATTGTTTCATTCCCTAAAATGGTATGAAAAAATAGATGGACGGTGTGGATCTGATACATACATAATGATGGGGCCAATGAAAGTTCCACATGTCAACACTTTCGGTTTTCTACCATTGACCGGAATGTGCCGCACCACGGGTGCGGATTAGGTGATGGGTGGGGACCTCACCGAGTTACCCACCTTGATGTGTGTATTCTATACCCACCCTGTCCATCCATTTTTCATATCATTTTAGGGAATTATTCAAAAAATGAAGCAGATCCGATTATCCGGTGGACTCTATCATAGGAACAGTGGTAAGTGACCATTAATTAGCTACGAAAGTTTTGGATCAAACTGATATTTGCTTTTTCCCTTCGCTACCGGCCTATGTAAACTCATCAACTGAGTGGATGGGAAACAAAAATTAAGGAAATATTAGGTGCATCGTAGGAATTTTTTTAATGGTAGGGTGTTCAATCCACTTGATAATTGGATTTTTTAGTTTTTAGGACCATGCTCTAAAATGATTTGAAATAATGGATGAACAAAGTGGATAAGGTAAGGGCTACACTATCTTGGGTGAGGCCGGGATCTCACCTAACCGGCTCACCACACAGCAATGCAAACGGAATTTCTTAATGGGTAAACTTTACATGGGCCTACGATGATGTATTTCTTATATCCACACCCTCCATTCATTTTTTTCAAATCATTCTAGTATACAAGCCCCAAAAAATTACAATCCATAGCTAAAGTGGACCACACCACTGAAAATTGTAGGAATTGATGCTACCATTGAAAACTTTGTGGGGCCACAGAAGGCTCTGATCAAGCTGATATTTGTATTTTTCAAAAGAAGAAAAAATTCAGAAATTCTAAAACATGGTAGAGGAGGGGTGCAGATCCACCATGAACAGCCTTGGTAGACAAAGAAAAAAGCTCTGAAAAATGGTCAAAAGAATAATGAGAGGTTCCAATCAGATTCCAAAAACCTATAGGCATCCATAGGATCTAACAATATATAAGAATCAAAGTGCTACCAAGACTGAGTGAGAAAAAAAAGCTCCCAAAGTAAAGAACCATCCACATAATCTTGTTTCCACATGATCAATGGCACCTATCACTATGATACCAACGGAAATAAAGAAACCGTCTTGAAGCTTGCCGTTCCTGAGATATCTTGATTCCTATATCCTCTCACACTACTAATCCTTGTGGAAAGCCGATTGTCAAGTGTGGTGGAATTGGGACTGAAAGCACAAATGACTCTAACTTACCTTACATTTCTGGGCTTGTCAAGACGAGAAAGTTTCATGTAGTTTGTAAATTCTGTTGGTACTAAGGTATATTTGATCCTAGAAAAAAACGTGTGGCCATATAACCTCCTGAGCTCGACTGAGTGCTCTTTTTGATGATACAAAATGTCCATTACCCTTGCCTTGACAACATCGTTACATGTGACCCATTTTAGGAAAAATGCTAACAGTATATGCTTGATTTATTGTCTACATATTAATACAAAATACAATAATGGTCCACATTTAACTCAAAAAGTCCCAATAAATATTAATTGCGGCGATCTGCCGACCTCTGATATTTTTGTGGTGTTCTTTGTCTGTGGCCTTACCATTTGGATTACAAACTATTGTGACACTTAACCAGAATTGAAAAATCATGTACACTACCGTTTAGAGGTGCCGACACTATATTGCATGTGTTGTCCATTAAATGAGAGTATTTTTATATCTATCAGCTTAGATTTTTTTTATTTATTTTTATTTTTTTAAAACAAAGAGGGGGAGACCCCACTAACTTTATTAAAGGAAGCTAGACTTTACAAGGGAAAATTTGGGTGGGCATCACAAAAAGCTCGGGCCTCACCTATTGTATGCCTATCCACAAGCCTTACATTAGACTAAGACCCGTAAAATCACAAGGCGTGTCAAAGACATAAGAGAGAGGCCAGGCTCCTCTAATGGACCTGATCTCTGCATTATCAGATTGGTAATTGTTTATGCTTATATGAACATGTTTGGTTTGCTCTTTTTGTTAATTAGAAGCCAGGTTTGGGCATGGAGGGGTGGTAGCGTCATAAGGTATGAGGGGTTAATACATTAAACTCTCGTGCACAGTCAGCCTGCCCTGCACCCAGCATTTTGTCATCGCATTTTGTTTACTCAATGAAGGTCGTTATAGTAGGCTTTGAGTTGTTTTGTTTCAATTTTTGTGAGAGGTGATTTATGGTTATATGATAGGTAAGGCCTGTTGTTTCTTGTGGGGCCCACCTGAAGTAAATGATTGTATATCTTTTTATTCCATTCGACAAAGTTATAGGCAGTGTGCTCTCACCTTTCAAAAATAAATAAATCAATAAATAAAATATTTTCCAAAACTTTCATTTCAAGCGTTTTCTTAAAAAAAAAATAGTCAGCATTTTAGCTAGGGAATGGGTTACCTAGATATTTTAAATAAGATTTTAGGTTTTTCGAAAATGGGTATATCTAACAAAATGAAATCTTTCATCTATAGAATACTGGGCTAACTCTCACTCTCTGCAGGAAACATAAAAGCTAGGAAATTATACTTGATAAGTAAACAGGTCCTAAGTGAAAGTGTTTTCCTAGCAATTCCTTTAAAAAGATTTGGTCATTCACAATCAGTGAGTTGTGCAACCTATGCTTTTTGGCCTCTTTAATTTATTTTTCAGTTTTACTCCTGAAAATATTAGATATTTTTTAAAGACAAAATGCATGTAAAAATGATCAAGCAGATTGGATAATGTCCCTCTTGGACCAAGTTTTCTCCGCTCTGGTGTGGTGGTATTTGATTTGACGACAGGCTTTCAAACATGCTTTGTGTGGGTCCCATCTCCGGCAGCGGCTTATTGTGTAATCAAATCCCCCCACCTGAGGGTGGAGAGAGCGTGATAGAGGTGGGGGAAGTACCCAATTGGCATTGCCCAAATGAGTCTACTACCAGTAGTCGGTGATGATTTCCCTATTAAAAATTGAATGTGACGGTGAAGAATAAAAGTTGAAGCAGGCCACACTGATCTGAACCGTTACACTATAACAAATATAAATTTACTTTCATTTTCTTTTCATAACAATAATTTGGGTGTGCGGTTTGAGTTGAATTGAATGTCCTGGGATTGTCCTATCAAGTTTGTAAAACAATGATTCCTACCACTGAAAATAGCATACCAGGGGCTGTCCTGATTCTGGTCCAAGTCAATCCCATAAATACTAACCCACTCCAGCTCCCTAGCTACGAATCTGGGCCAGGAGAACATTAGACAAGCGCTCAGCCCGTCAAGTTGTCCCTACTGATCCCATCAGGCATTTCGCCATATTCCAACCCAACCTATGTTGTTATTTATTGGGGGCAGAAATTCAGCCTTAGGCCTGAAGGAAAAGCCCAAATCCAAAAAGCAAGGCCGGATATTGAAAAGGCTAGATTTATCCATTGGAAGTGTGGAATCAAATGGAATAGTAGACCCAATGTTTTGATGGAATTTGGGCTACTTTATCTGGCCATGTCTGTCTATGGCTGGAGTCATTTCATCTCCGCCGTACAAAGAGGGACAAGGAATCGAAGAGGACATTTTACCGATAGTGACAGGAAAAATCAGAGACTGTATTGTCCACTTATCTACAGGCAATTCCACCTTTGTCTCTATCATTATGACAAATATTACGTAGATTCTAAAGATCCCTAGTTATTATCACGGAGTTTTGATTAAACAATATTATTATGATAATATAGTTAGATTTTAATATTGCGAAATTTTGATTAGACAATATTATTGTGATAATATATATTGCGAAAATTTCAAAATCTCTGCAGTTTCTAATTTCTCACAATTTTTGCAGATTGAGTGATCTTTTATATATATATATATATATATATATATATATATATATATATATATATATTGTCTATTGGATACATATTATTTACTAGTTTTTCATTTCAACTGTCCATCAAATATTCACTAATCATCCAATTTAAAAAGGAAACTAGTTGGATTTTTAGTTTCTGATCCACCTGATTTAGGCCTATGGTATCAGTGATTTAATTCCGAGTCACTTATATGGCATGTTTACAATTAATTATTTGTGCCTATGTATCAACCATCATACCATGTGGGAGTATATATACTAGAAGTTTGAACTTATGGCCCCATTCCATGCCATGCCATTTGCTACAATTGAGTGGCTACAGAGATCCCCTTGAGCTTATCACCAGTATGACAAGAAACAGCTAAATATAATAATAATAATAATAATAATGAAGTAGGGCACTTTAAATTTGTATATGTAACAGACATTATCTCAATTTAAACTGACAAAACTATGGAACCCACTGTCCTAAGTGGTACTCCTAAAATAAGATTGTTTAAACAATCCTAACTTCTGATTCATGGACACTTTTTTGTTGAGAAAGGATCATTGGATATTTCTCGTTTTTAACTGTCCAATAAATGCTCACCAATCCAATCGCCAGATTATCATATAAGCTTAATATTTGGTTCATGAATCATGTTATATCTAAACTAGAAACCATAATTCGGACGGTTTTATTTGACTTATCTGTCACCTACGTATGTAATTTCTAATTGCTTGTGTATCATCGATGACACTCTACCGGAGTATCAAAGTTTTCGTTGGTAATTTTTTTATTTTTCACAATTTTGTTGCTAGATTATTGTGAGCTTAATGGAAAATTTATTTAGAAGTAAAATATATAATTCAGTTTCTACTTCTATATTCAAGTTTTTAAAATTATTCAAGCTGCATTTGGTTGCACCAAGTATCATGAAATTTCATGATTAATTGGTCTAATTAGGTGCAAACAAATTTACACAACCTTAGTAATTTATATAAATATTTGTAAATATTTTATTGTCAGCTATATATATTTTCCTAGTATTTGATAATAACGCAAGAAAAGTGTCAAAATCTGAAAATTTCCCGAGAAATCTGAGGCCGATGTATCGCCTAGATCAAGATTTGTCACCATCATGCATACATAAAACACAAAAAAATTAACATTCCTCACACATAAAATCCAATACTGGTATATGACAAATGTAATCTGAATATGGTTTTTCCAGGGGCATTTCCATTGTGTTCCAGCTCGAATTCCTAGTTATTTTAGAACATCAAGACTAAAAAGTAGTTGGTAGTTTTCTGAGAACCCAAGGTCTATTTGAGTAGTTGTTTCCCATAAATACTCCATTCCAACATAACATTCACCACAAAACTAAAGATTAGAGGAAAGAGAAGAATAGAAAGATGGGTGCTTGTTTAAGGGCATGTGCTCTCCTCATCTTCCTTCTTGTTTCCCACGCTTTCTTCGAGGCACAAGCTCATAAATGCAAGCCCAGTGGCAAATTGAAGGGTAAGAAGTCACCCCTAGGGAAATGCAACAGTGAGAACGACTCTGATTGCTGTGTACAAGGCAAGACTTACACCACATACAAGTGTTCCCCACCTGTGTCAAAACACACAAAGGCTGTCTTGACAATCAACGGCTTTGAGGAGGGTGGGGATGGTGGGGGCCCATCCGAATGTGATAACAAATACCACGATGACGACACGCCTGTGGTGGCACTCTCAACTGGGTGGTTCAAGGCAAACAACCAAGGGAGGTGCCACAATAACATAATCATTCATGCCAATGGGCGCAGCGTGAAAGCTATGGTGGTTGACGAATGTGACTCAACTATAGGGTGTGACGCAGACCATGATTACCAGCCTCCTTGCCCCAACAATATAGTTGATGCCTCCAGGGCTGTTTGGAAAGCCTTGGGCGTGCCACACAGTGAGTGGGGCGAGTTGGACATCACCTGGTCTGATGCTTGACATCCAGATGATAGTATACATGCATCAAGGGTTAGGGATGTACCCAAACATATGTGTTCATGACTTACATGCATTTCATAATTTGGCATTTGGGGGTTTTTTTTTTTTTTTTTTTTGAATCCATTTTCTTTTGTTAGAGGAAGTGAATGTTTGCACGAGTTGCAAGATGGCACTCAGCCATTTTATGTAAACGCTGGTCCTATATTACTAAAAATAAAGGTGATGTGAGCTTAAATCTTTAGTATTCGCACAGAGATGAAGAGTCCATGCACAGTTGGCTCCAGGAAAGTTTTAACGGTAGTTTGTTCAGTCCCCACTACTTTCTGTTGTGTGATCCACTTGACCTTTGGATGTACCGCTTTTATGAGCCTTTACTTCAGACTTTAGTGAAAAAAATTGATAGACGGTGTAGATCTACACAAAAGTCATGGTGTGACCCAGAAAAGTTTCACGCGTTAAAAGTTACGTTGTGTAGCTATGGGAGAGAGAAATCCGGCGTATCTTGACAGCCGGAGTCATCATAATACCCGTAATACAAATATTAAGAGGGTCTGGCTTCCTTTTGCATTCATTTTAATGAGTTTCGATCTCGAGGCGCATGGTTCGACATCCCAGAGCATCAAACGATTAAAGAAGGGCCGTCGTTCATATCACCTGCCAAAGATCCAGATGGATAGTGCACGTGTTATGGATTGGGGTCGACATTCATCAGGTAGGATATATTGTCAACATGCCATTAATCGAGTTCAAATTAACGTGTATGGAGGAAATCAGCCGTTAGGAAAGACGTTCAACAGCTCAAATTCATTGTATGCGGTTCATGACTTGTTGTGTGCTACTTTCATGCTTGGCCAATGGCATTCTCAAAGTGTGAATGTTCCTGACATGTGAGTTGTATGTTGCCTATTGCATGAGGGACGGGAATCACCAAAACACCACAGCTCTTTTGGAGGATGCGGATTAGTACTTGACCCTACCACCTCAAGTCACCATGGATGTCTATTGTGACCTGAGGTGGCAGAATCTGATTGGACTACGTGCCGCTGTTAGAGATGGGCCTGCAGAAAGTATGTTTGAAAGTTGTTACGTCAAGATGCATCTCTTCCTCTTCTGCTCCTTACTATCCTTACCAAATTTCCTTCATGCATCGAAATAATCATTCATCTTCTTTTTCTTTTTACCCTTTTCATTTGATTTTGAAAAGAAAAAGAATGCAGAAATTCTGAAACATGGTAGAGAAGGGTGCAGAATCCACCATTAACAGCCTTGGTAAACAAAGAAAAAAGCTCGGGAAAATGGTCAAAAGAATAATGAGAGATTCAAATCAGATTCCAAAAACTATAGGCATCCATCGGATCTAGCAATATATAAGAATCAATGTGTTACCAAGACCGAGGAGTGAGAGAAAAACAATCATGGAAAGTAAAGAACCATGCATCCACATAATCTTGCTTCCACATGATCAATGGCACCTATCACTATGATACCAACGGAAATAAAGAAACCGTTTGTACCTTGAAGCTTGCCGTTCTTGAGATATCTTGAATCTTTCTCTCATATTACTCATCCTTGTGCTACGCATGTGGAAAGCCGATTGTCAAGTGTGGTGGGAATTGGGATTGAAAGCACAAATGACTATAACTTACCTTACATTTCCGGGCTTGACAAGACAAGGAAGTTTCACTTAGTTTGTAAATTCTGTCGGTACTAAGGTATATTTGGGCCTAGAAAAAACATGTGTGGCCATATAACCATCTGAGCTCGACTGAGTGCTCTTTTGGATGATACAAAATGTCCATTACCCTTGCCTTGACAACAATTATGTTACATGAGACCCATTTTAGGAAAAATGCTAACGGTATATGCTTGATTTACTGTCTACATATTAATACAAGAATACAATAATGGTCCACATTTAACTCAAAAAGTCCCAATAAATATTAATTGCTACTATTGTGACACTTAACCAGAATCAAAAAATCATGTACACTACCGTTTAGAGGTGCCGACACTATATTAATAATTTGCATGCGTTGTCCATTAAATGAGTGTATTTTTATATCTATCAGCTTAGTAATTTGTTTATTTTTACATGAACATGTTTGGTTCACTCTTTTTGTTAATTAGCAGCAAGGTTTGGGCATGGAGAGATGGTAGAGTCATAAGGTACGAGGGGTTAATACATTAAGCTCTCGAGGCAGTCTGCCTGCCCTTCACCCAGCATTTTGTTTACTCATTGGAGGTCGTTTATAGTAGGCTTTGAGTTGTTTCGTTTCAATTTTTGGGAGAGGTGATTCGTGGTTATATGATAGGTGAGGGTTATATGATAGGTGAGGCCTGTTGTTTCTTGTGGGGCCCACCCAAAGTAAATGATTGTACATCTTTTTATTCCATTCAACAAAGTTACAGACAGTGTGATCCCACCTTTCTGAAATAAACAAATATTTTCCAGAACTTTTATTTCAATCATTTTCTTAAAAAAATACTCTTCATTTTAGCTAGGGAATGGGTTACCTGGATAATTTAAATAAGATTTTAGGTTTTTCCCATTTTCCCATGGAAAATTGGTATATCAAACAAAATGAAACCTTTCATCTCCATAGAACAGTCGGCTAGCTCTCACACTCTGCAGGAAACATAAAAGCTAGGAAATACTTGATACTAGCAATTCCTTTAAAAAGATTTGGTCATTCACAATCAGCGAGTTGTGCAACCTATGCTTTTAGGCCTCTTAAATTTATTTTTCAGTTTCACTTCTGAAAATATTAGATATTTTTTAAAGAAAAAATGCTTGTAAAAATGGGAAGTGGATTGTATAATGTCCCGCTTGGACCAAGTTTCCTCTGCTTTGATGTGGTGGTATTTGATTGGACGGCAGGCTTTCAAACATGCTTTGCATGGGTCTCATCTTTGACAGCGAACGGCTAGTTGTGTAATCAAACCCTCCCACCTGAGAATGTGATAGAGGCAGGGAAGTACCCAATTGGCATTGCGAAAATGAGTCTACTAGCAGTAGTCGGTGATGATTTCCCTATTAAAAATCGAAACTGATGGTGAAGCAAAAAAGTTGAAGCAGGCCACACGGATCTGAACCGTTGCACCATAACAAACGTAAATTTACTTTCATTTTCTTTTGTTTTCGTAACAATCATTTGGGTGCACGGTTTGAATTGAACTGAATGAAAAGAAAGAGCTATGGTCATCGTCCATCCTGGGATTGTCTTGTCAAGTTATTAAAACAATGACTCCTAGTGCTGAAAATAGTATGTCAGGGGTTATCCTGCCATGAACAGTACTAACCCACTCCAGCCCCCTAGCTAAAGACGATATAGGCCAGGCCTATTTCAGAGCTTTAGAAAAGTGCTCAGCCCGTTGTACCTGCTAATCCCATCAGGCATTTCGCCATATTCTAAACCAGCCTATTTCATTATTTATTGGGCGTAGAAATTCAGCCTTAGGCCTGAAGGAAAAGCCCAAGTCCTAAAAGCATGGCCAGATATTAATGAAAGGGCTAGATTTATCCATTGGAAGTGTGGAATCAAATGGAATGGTAGGCCCAATGTTGTGATGGAATCTGGGCTACTTTATCCAGCTCATGTGCGTCCATGGCTGGAGTCACCTCATCTCTGCTATACAAAAAGATGGACAAGGAATCCAAGAGGACATTTGATCTATAGTGACAGGAAAAACCAACAGACTATGCATTGTCTGCTTAACTACAGGCAATTCCACCTTTGTCTCTATCATTATGACAAATATTACGTAGATTCTAAAGATCCCTAGATATTATCACGGAATTTTGATTAAACAATATTATTACAATATCATTAGATTTTAATATTGCAAAATTTTGATTGTCAAATTTTCAAAATCTAGTAGTTTTTAATTTCTCACAATTTTTGCAGAAAGCTCAAGTTGGCTCATGAATCATTATATATCGAAGCTAGAAACCAAAATTTGGACAGTTTTATGTATGTGACTCATCTAATATTCTTATGCAGGTAATTTCTAATTGCCTGCATATCATTCATGACACTCTGCCAGAGTATCAAAGTTTTACTAAGAAAAAAAGTCGGCCACTTGGGGTAAAAAATACACTCGAAGAATCAAACTTTCTTGTTAAAAAGACTTTTCAAGATCATATAAAGTTCACCACACTTTCTTAACCAGTTGTGACTCATCCACCTCACACATGGCGTACATTTCCATCTATCCAGAGCAATTTGGGTCACCACTGTGGATCAAAATCCAGAATTGTCTGCGTGAGATGGCAAAAATCTTCTGTGGATCCGACGGTTTGTGTCATGTTTATTACCTTGTGTGTTTCAATGAGCCATGACTACTTAGGAAGAACATACACAGTTATCTGACCCTTAATAATTAATTAATGAGAAATGCTTCATTGCTTTCAGAGGGTTTAAGTTATAGTGCTCATAGTTGCATCACTTAAACAGTCAAATCGATCAATCTCAACTGTCCAAAGTGTCTTGTCCATTGATCATTTGAGATTTATTTTCAAAACTTCTGATGAGATCATATCCAAAAGCAAGCTATGGATTGGTGAATTTGTTATGCCATGGCCCATTCAACCACTAGCTAGCCATTTTTGTGGATGGTTTGGAAATTGCAGACATCAAGATTTGTCACCATGATGCATATATAAAACACAAATTTCGCGCACATAAAATCCAATAAAACTTCAAGACAGCAAATTATAAGTTGATAGTTTCTAAGAAACCCAAGGTTACTTTGAGGGTTGTTTCCTATATATACCCCACCACTCCTACATAACATCACCACAAAACCAAATTAGTTAAAGATAAAAAAAAATAAGTCAGAATAGGAAGATGGGTGCTTGTTTAAAGGCATGTGTTCTCCTCATCTTCCTTATCTTTTCCCAAGCTCAAAAATGCAAGCCCAGTGGCAAATTGAGGGGTAAGAAATTGCCCAAAGTTGGAATGCAACACTAGAACGACTCAGAATGATGCAAAGAGGGCAAGATTTATACCACATACAAGTGTTCGCCGCTGGTGACAAAGCACACAAAAGCCTTTCTTGACAATCAACAGCTTTGGGGAGGGTGGAGATGGTGGGGCCCCATCGGAATGCGATAACAAATACCACGGCGATGACACACCTATGGTGGCACTCTCTACTGGGTGGTTCAAGGCGAATAACCAAGGGAGGTGCCTCAACAAGATAATCATTCATGCCAATGGGCGCAGCATGAAAGCTATGGTGGCTGATGAGTGTGACTCAACTATGGGGTGTGATGCAGACCAGCCTCCTTGCTGCAACAATATAGTTGATGCCTCCAGGGCTGTTTGGAAAGCCTTGGGCATGCCAAGCAGTGAGTGGGCCGGGCGAGTTGGACATCACCTGGTCCGATGCTTGACATCAAGAGGATTGTACACATGCATCAACGTGATAAAGATGTACCCAAACATTTGCTTAAACCTGTGCAGATGCGTGTGTTCATGACTTGCATGCATGTCATAATTTGGCATTTGGGGGCGTGTTCGTAAATAATATACCTAACTAATAAATAAAGATGTTGTGAGTCTAAATGTATCTGCTTGGCATAAAAATGAAGATTTTATATGAGTTCTAGTATATAGTATATACGATCATTATGTGAATCACATTAAAAAAAATATTTTTCAAAAACCTCCCAAATTCACATGATCCCCTCCTGATTCTATCAACATTACTTTTGGGGCGTCAAAATCTCTTGGTAGGGTGACTTTTTGGAACAGGTTGGATACCATATCCAATATTCCACAATGGTCCCATAAGCAGAGCTGTAGAATACACTTTTTCTACAAATGTTCTGGCCTCCTTTTCCATTCATATTAATGAGTAATTTAGATCTCTTTGTGAGGCCCATGGTTCAATAATCCGGAGCATCAGTCAACTCAAGAAAGATCATGATTCAATGCCTAATACAAAAAGGTGTGGATCACTTGTGAAAGATATAAATGGATAGTACAGGTGTTAGGGATTTGGCGTCATACGTGGGGTAGGATACATTGTCAACATGCCATCAATCAAATATAATTCTGTTCACTGACCGAGAAATTCAACCGTGTATGAAGAAAACGGGCCGTTTGGGAAAACCTTCAAGAGCTCAAATTCATCCTAACGGTTCACTTGGCGTGCTATCCTACGAATGGTCCAGAAGTCGACATGCAAGCAATGCGCGTGGACGTCTAACTAGGGTTGCATGCCCCTGGCGTGAAGAGGGACAGAAATCCTCTATGGACCCCCCGTTTCGCGCAGTGCGTAGATCATTATTGAAAGGGATGTGAATTGCCTGACGAGTAATTTATGTCATGGGATATTGAGTAAACTCCCTGGGCCCACTGTGATGTATGTATTTTATGCACGCCGTCCATCCATTTTTACTGATAATTTCCGGGCATGAGCCCAAAATTAAAGCACATCCAACACTCAAGGTGGACTACACCATAGGAAACGCAGTACTTTTGGATCAAGATGATGTTTGTGTTTTCCATTCATTCATGCTTGTATGACCTTATCAATAGGTAGGATGACAAATAAACATCACTGTGGGCCCTAGGAAGGTTTCCACAGCAGACATCATTATCCCCACTGTTTTAATTTTAGGCTCATGCCCTAAAATGAGCTGATAAAACGGTTGGACGTCAAGGATAAGACACATACATCATGGTGGGCCCCCCTAAGCTTACTCAATAGGTAATATGTGCCTGTTTGAAAGTTGTTAGGTCATCTCACGCAGCAGCACATGGCCCAATCAAATCAAACATGTTGAGTCACCACAGAAATCTGCAGTGGACGGTTGCATGAAATCTCATACAAATGGCCTTGTGTTCACGAACATGCAAAATATCCACCCAATAGAAAACTCTGATTGGCCACACTGATGGTGACAATGTAAAAGTGCATGTAAAAGCTCTATGTTCACACATTTTGGCCCACCTGAGTTTTAGATTGGCCTGATTTTCCCCACTCCCAAGCTTATGGTTGAATCCCATTTTCATTGCTCCCTGTGGTGTGGCTCCCCTGAGTTGTAGATCTTGCTGATTTTTTGCCACAGGCCTACCATTGAGGAGCTTGATGGATGGAGTGGATTTAACATATACAATATAGGAGACCCCAAAGACGTTGAGCGTAAAACAGTTGATGCAGAGGATTGCAGGACAACAAGCAGTGCAGGTGGATGTCTTACATGAGTTACAGATCTCTGACTGTGGCATATGGCCCAATTAAATTTCCCCGTGTCTCAGCCACCATTGATGTCCGTGGGTGCAGAGTCACCATGCAATCCTCATCCTCTTTTGTGCCCTCCAATCCAGTCCAACATGTGATAGCCCTTGTGTTCATGACCATGAAAAATATCCTCCAATGGAAAACTCTAATGAGCCACACCAATGGTAACAAGATAAAACTGCATGTAAAACCTCTGTTCACAGATTTTGGCCCATCTGAGTTTTGGAAGTGGCTGACTTTTCCCACCACAAATATATGGTTGGAGTCCCATCCCCATTGTTCCTTGTGACGTGGCCCACCTGAGTCGTAGATCTGGGTGATGTCTAGCCACAGGTCCTAACATTGATTAGCGTACTTGACTGATGTAGTGGATTTGACACATACAACACTGGCCAATGAGCAGCACTGGTTGAATCACCACTCTTACCGAAGAAGTCTTTCCCGTGACTGTGGAAAAGAGGGTTTTCAATCAATTAGTTGCGAAAGTGAGGTCCAAGAAGATGATGAGAAATTGTTTTTAAATTTTTAACGGTGCTTGTTGACCAAGGGGTGTTTGCTTTGTTGTAAGTGGTGGAAAATATTTGTAAATGTGTACTAATAATAATTTACCCATGTTTGGTGCGGGAATCTGGATCTTCTGTTGGCACCAGGCAAGAAACTTTGCTTGGAGCCTTTTTATTGGTCCACATCATCACATAGGTATGCAACCATGTCACATGCATCCTCAGTCTAACCTTATCAAACATCAGTGCAACCTGGTCACATTAAGTACTACAGTGTGATGTAAACCACTGAAAAGGCTCCAACCAGGATTTCTTACTTGGCAGCCAACAAAGGATCCAAACTCTTTGTGCGGATGGTAATTGCCAAAAACATGGTGGTGGACTGCACAATGTTGTTTGACCGCTTTCTAACATGCATATGATCAAATGTCCCCCACCTGGGGGAGCCAATTGCGTGGTCGTACCCTACACGAGCTACCTATTGTCATGTATTGGTGGGCCCCATAAAGATGTATGTGTTATATCTAAACCGTTTGTTCATTTTGCAAGATCATTTTTAGGTTTTATACAAAAAAATGAGATGTATCTAAAGCTCAAGTGGACCACACTGCAGAAAGCAGTAGAGAATTGAAACCTTCTTGGAGGTCACAAAAGTTTTGGATTAATCTGATATTTGTTTTTACCCTTTATCCAGATCCGTGTGACCTTATGAACAGATTGGATGGATAATAAACATCATGGTGGGCCCTAGAAATGTTTTAACGGTGAGAATCATTGTCCCCACTGCCTATTGTGGTGTGGTCCATTTAGCTTTTGATATGACTCAATTTTTGGATCTCATCCTAAAATGATCTCGTCAAATGGATGGACGGTATGGATATATTAAATACATCATTTTGAAATATCACTTTTTGGCTGAGGGAGCGCAGTAGAGGTGGCGGTAGCACAAAAAAATAGCTTAGATCGGATAGTTGGTGATGATTTCCTAGTTAAAAACAGAATGTGACTGTGAACCCAAAAAGCTTCGAGCAGGCCATGCTGATCTGAACTGTCACATCACAACAAATACAAATTCAATTTCTTTTCCTTTTCTTTTCGTAACAACCGCCTGAGTACGCAGTTTGAATTAAAAAGAATGAAAAGAAACAGCTATGATAACCATCCATCTTGGGATTGGGCAGTCCCATAAAGTTTAAAACAATTATTCCACGTGCTGAAAATAACATATTATGGGCTGTCCTGATTCTGGTCCAGGTCCATCTCATGAAAACTAAGTCAGTCTAGACTCCTAGCTAAGGATCTTGGCCAGACCCATTTCAGAGCTTTAGACAAGTGCCCAGCCCCTCAAGTTGTTCCTTCTTATCCCATCAGGCATTTGGCCATATTCTAGCCTGGACCTATGTTATTTTATTGGGCCTAAAAA
This sequence comes from Liriodendron chinense, assembly GCA_003013855.2. Lineage (NCBI taxonomy): Eukaryota > Viridiplantae > Streptophyta > Magnoliopsida > Magnoliales > Magnoliaceae > Liriodendron > Liriodendron chinense. Next base: position 594,552 of record PVNU02000637.1, on the reverse strand, counting down.
ACAGCCCAAATCCATAAAAGCAGCAATCAGACAACAGAAGATCTCATTACTAAGAGGTGGACCCGGATATTGAAAAGGCCATGTTCATCCACTGGAAGTGGGGAACCAAATGAAGTGGTGGACCCAATTGCGTGATGGAAGCTGGGTTACTTTATCCAACCCATGTCCATCCATGGCTATAATCAATTCATCTCTGCAGTCCAAAGAGGAACAAGGAAGCCAATATGGCATTTGACTGATAGTGACAGAAAAAATCACCAGCTCCTATGTATTTTTTTTTTTTTTTTGAAAAAAGAATTTATTAAACTAGAAAACTGAATACATTTGGGCTGGTTCCCACAAAAAGACCGGGAACACGCCTACCGTATGAGCACATATACAAAAGACACCCCAACTCCATCAGCATCCACAAAATCAAGAAGCAGAAGAGCCGACAACAAAGCAACTGACTTTATTGTTTGCTTATCTACAGGTTCCTCCACCTTTGTCTCTACCACTACGACAAATATTGCGTAGATTCTAAAGATATCGCAATATTATCACCAAATTTTGATTTAAAAGTATTAGTGTGACAATATATCAAGATTTTCAAAATCTCATCAGTTTTTAATTTCTCATGATTTTAGCATAAGTATTTAGAATTTAAAATAATTCAGTTTATACTTTTATGTCAATCTTTTTTAAATTGAAATTTGTAATAAATATTTTTAAATCTATTATTTTCAGCAAGATTTTCCTGATAATATTGGGAGAAAAACGTTAAAATATGAAAATCTCCCAAGAAATTAGCCAGAGCAAGATTGTCACTAATGGATGATGCACTAGTACTTAGAAATTGTACATGCCATATAAACAAATTGCCGCACTGATTGTAGATTGAATGATTTTATATACTGATTTTGTTGATTGTATATGCATCATTGACTAGTTTTTCATCTCAACTGTCCATCAAATATCCACCCATAGTCCAATTAAAAAATGAAATTACTTGACTTTTAGTTTTTGATACATCTGAACTAGAGTTGTACACGAGTCGAGTTGAATCGAGCATTGCCTTGCACATTGCTCGACTTGAATAACCCAGACCCTGCTCATTGCTCAACTCAACTACTTGGACATGCTCGATCAACAAGCCGAGTGAGTTCGAGTTTGAGCCGAGTTTGAGATTTTTTTATCCGAGCATGAGTTCGATTCTTTCAAGCTGAGTTTGAGTTTATGACCCTAGACTGCTGGACAGCGTTCAGCCGGTCGCCCTTAAAAAAATCACTGTTAGTGATCAATCATGTAAGATTGGTCGGTAACCGAAGGGAGATAGCTGAATAGAGCTTACCGGAATAGTAAAATGTCAACGCAGGCTAGCAGTGTGCAGGGAGGGGTAGGTCAGGTGGCAGAGAAGCTCGGGGGTGGCCAGTGGGCGAGCGGATAGGCAGCGGATCAAGTCACAATGGTCGGTGGGTGAGAGGACAGGCAACGCCGCAACAGCTTGGGGTTGGCAGGTGGGTGAGCGGACAGGAAGAGGGCAGCGGCTCGGGTCACAATGGCAAGTGGGCAAGCAGACAGGCAACATTGCAACAACTCAGGGGTGGCTGAGCGTTGAGCTAAGAGAGGGAGGGAGGGAATTGGGCTAGTGTGGCCGACCATCGAGCTTAGAGAGAGAGGGAGGGAGTTTTAGGTTTGGGGAGAGAGGGGAGTGCTTAAGTGAGAATGGGATTAAAAGTTAGTTTTTTTTTTTTTTTTGAGTATTTATACTCGAGTCGAGCTATTTTTCGAATCAAGCTGAGTCAAGCTAGGCCCTGCTCAGTGCTCAACTCAAATTCATTTGAGCACCCAAAATTTGACTCAATTGAGCTTAAACCCACTTTCGATCCGAGCCGAGTCAAACATTTTCAAGTCAAGTCGAGTGAGTTTTTCAAGCTTACTTGACTCGTGTACAACTCTAATCTGAACTAGTGCCCATTGTTTCAATGATTTAACCCTGAGTTACTTGGATGGCAAGTTTACAATTTATCAATGCCTGTGTATCAACCATCATATCATGTGGGAGTATTTAAGTTCTTTTAACACATGCACACCACTTTTAAAGGAGTTTGAACTTATGGCCGCCCATTCCACACCATGCCATTGGCTACATTGCAGTGGCTACAAAAACCCTTTGGGCAACAACAGCTGAGCATAAAAAAAAAAAATGATAAGAAAATAAGGAGTCATATAAGACTTGTTTCTCGCCTACTAGTCCAATTGGAAGATGCCTAGGTGTTTCAATAGCAGGTCTCATGTTCGAGTGCTAAGGAGACACTAACGCCATTGGTGGGTGGGTGCATCAGGCCACTAACCATGTGGGTGCATTACCCAACTAACATGGTGTGTGTTGCATGACTGACTAAAAAAAAAAAAAACCAGGAGTCATATAATACTTAGACAACATATGATGGGCCATATGCAGGCATTCCTCTCTCTCTCTCTCTCTCTCTCTCTCTATATATATATATATATATATATATATATATATATATATATATATATATCATCCATGACACTGCCGGCCGGAGTATCAAAGTTTTCTTGAGAAAAAAAAGGAGAGTGATTTCTTTCCACGCAAATATAATATCCTGATGATTACAAGAATCCACGCTAGTTTTGTGTTTTTGGAGGGCTTTGTGGGTTAGACGGCGGCACTTAGCTACGGCAGAGATTCCACGCTAGATTTCTTTCCTATTTTGTTGGGGTGGTACAAAAATGCCCACCACAGGAAAATTTCACCCGGACATGCCTTAGATGAACCATGTGCATGTGCAATTAATGATAAACTAAAACCTTACGGACCGGTGGGCCACCTCTTCAATATAAGTCTACGACTCGATGATCATAAAGTGTCTTGTCGATTGATCTTTCGTGGGCGATTTTCCAAAATTTCTGCTGAGATATCCAAAAGCAAGCTGTGTGGATTGGCGAATTTCTTATGGCATGGCCAATCCAATGGCTGGCTATCTTTATGGATGGTTCGGATCTGCGAGAATGTGCATTGATTGGATTCAGATCATAGAGAAAGTTCACATATATGGCCCATAGCTATACTATTGTGACAAATATTGCCGATACTTCCAAAGTCTTGTGATGTTGTCAAGAAATTTTGATTAAATGATATTACCGCTGTAATATCATGAGAGTTTCAAATTCCCGGCCATTTTTAGTTTTTTTTCACAAATCTGTAGCTAGGTTACTGTGATTTTAATGGAAAAATTATTTAGAAGTAAAAATAATTTATCTTCTACTTTTATATTCAATTTGTTTTTTAAATTACTAAGGCTATGTTTGGTTGAACTGAGTATCGTAAAAATTCATGATCAATCATGCTATATTTCATGATTAATCATGCTACTTTGGTGCGAACACACTCTTAGTAATTTATATAAATATCTTTAGTAATTTATATAAATATTTGTAAATATTTTATTGTCCGATATATTTTCCTAGTATTTGATAATAATGCAAGAAAAGTACTAAAATTTGAAATTTCCCTAAGCAATCTGAGGCCAATATATCGCCTAGATCGAGTTTTTTCACCATAATGCATAGATAAAACACAAAAATTGACGCTAGACAACTAACCACTTGCTTTAAAAATTTGAATTGATAGAGTGCGGTGAATCAATCATTTTATCTCATAACCTAAGCTCTTGCCTCACACAGCTCAAGCCCTCGGCCGAACCCTCCTTCACAGACCCCACTTCACATAGGTTCACATCACATTAGCCACCTACTTTACATGGGTGGGGCCTGCATCACACTAGCCACCCGCTTCATATGGGTGGCACGGGCCACCCACCCTGAGTGTGCCCCCACTTCACATAAGCCACCCCACTCAAGCCCAGAGTGAAAATTAATGCCCTACATCAAAAAGATTCCTCACACATAAAATCCAATATTGGTATATGACAAATGTAATCTGCATATGGTTTTTCCAGGGGCATTTCCATTGTGTTCCAGCTGGAATTTCTAGTTATTTTAGAGCATCAAGACTAGAAAGTAGTTGGTAGTTTTCTGAGAACCCAAGGTCTATTTGAGTAGTTTTCTATAAATACCCCCCCACTCCAGCATAACATCACCACAAAACTAAAGATTAGAGGGAAGAGAAGAATAGAAAGATGGGTGCTTGTTTAAGGGCATGTGTTCTCCTCATCTTCCTTCTTGTTTCCCAAGCTTTCTTTGAGGCACAAGCTCAGAAATGCAAGCCCAGTGGCAAATTGAAGGGTAAGAAGTCACCCCGCGGGAATGCAACACTGGGAACGACTCTGATTACTGCGAACAAGGCAAGACTTACACCACATACAAGTGTTCCCCACCTGTGTCAAAACACACAAAGGCTGCCTTGACAATCAACAGCTTCGAGAAGGGTGGGGATGGTGGAGGCCCATCCGAATGTGATAACAAATACCACAATGACAACACGCCTGTGGTGGCACTCTCGACTGGGTGGTTCAAGGCAAACAATCAAGGGAGGTGCCACAATAACATAATCATTCATACCAATGGGCGCAGCGTGAAAGCTATGGTGGTTGACGAATGTGACTCAACTATAAGGTGTGATGCAGACCATGATTACCAGCCTCCTTGGCCCAACAATATAGTTGATGCCTCAAGGGCTGTTTGGAAAGCCTCGGGCGTGCCAAGCAGTGAGTGGGGCGAGTTGGAAATCACCTGGTCCGATGCTTGATGTCAGATGATTCTATACATGCATCAAGGGATAGGGATGTATCCAAACATTTGCTTAGATGCGTGAGTTCATGACCTGCATGCATATCACAATAAGGCATTTGGGGTGTGGGTTTTTTTTTTTTTTTTTTTTAATCTTTTGTTAGAGGTGATGAACGTTTGCATGCATTGCAACACGGCAGCTCGCCATTTATGCAAATGCTGTCCTAAATTTCTAATAAATAAAGGTGGTGTGAGTCCAAATCAGCTCTATACAATCATTAGGTGTGCAATACCGTAAAAAGAAAAAGAAAAAGAAAAAAAAAAAAAAAAAAAAAAACAATGGACATCCACTAGAAACCTCCTGCTATGATGGTCGGATCGGCTTTACTTTTGGGGCGTGGAAATTTCTTGATGGGGCAACTTTTTGGGACAGGTTGGATTCCATATGCAATCCACAATGGCCCCATAATTAGCAGGGTTGTACAATAAACTTCTACGAATGTTGAGAGGATCCGGCCTCTTTTTCCACTATTTTTTATGAGTTTCCTTCCCTTGGTAAGGACCATCGTTCCTTAATCAGAGCATCAGTCGATTTAAGGGCTGTGATTCAATGCCACATATGAAGCTGCGGAGCGCTTGCTGAAGAACCGGGTGAATAGCACTCGGACTAGGGATTTGGGTCATTCATCAGGTACGTTATATTGTTAAGATGGCATAAATCAAATGTAAGGTCATTCACTGGTCAATGAGTAGGCTGTCAACGGCTCGGATCATGATCCGAATCTGATCCGTATTCGATCCGATTTAATTGGATTCGACCAGTTATCGGATCCGTGGGTCGGATTTGGATCAAAGATCTTGATCCATTTAATAATCAGGTCGGATTCGGATCGAGGTCGATCCACTCCGTTAATAATCCGATTAAATCAAGGTATTAAAAAAAAAAAAAAAAAAAAAACCTAATGTACTTCTACTCGTCTACCAGCCATCCATACCTCTACTTGTCCACTAGCCATCCATACCTCTACTTCTCTCTCTCTCTCTCTCTCTCTCCCGGCACGACTGCATCTCTCTCTCCCCCCCTCCTTCCTTCCTTCCTTCTTTGGATGGCCAGCCGCCCCAGAGACAGGCCATGTGACTAACCATGGGTGTGTGTTGCCTTGCTAACAGGGTGGGTAGGTGCAACGTGTGACTAATTGTGTGTGTGTGTTGCTTGGCTAACTGGGTGGGTAGGTGTAGCATGACTAATCGTGTGTGTGCATTGCCTAGATAGTAGGGTTGGTGTGTTGCCTAGCTAACAGGGTGGGCCCCACCACGATTATGCATTTTTCCCATGGCATCCATCCATTATGCCAAATTGAACGACCACTACTATCGGAATCCGATCAGATCATATTCGGGTTGGGTTCGGATTTATAAATATCTAAACAACCCGAATTCGGATCATATGCTTGTGATCCGAATTGGATTCAGGTCGGATACGGATCGAATATATCCATAATCGGATCAGATTCGGATCATCACTGATCTAGTCCATATCCGATCCATTGATAGCGTATCAACGAGTTCAAACATGTGTGAAGAAAATACGAGTTCAAACATGTGTGAAGAAAATGGGTGCTTTGAATAATCATTCAACAACCTAAATTCAATGTACACAGCTCTGCGCTTGGATGACCAACACGTGTTACAAACCCAATGGGAGGAGAGAGGAATCCCGTACAAACGCCTGTTTTGTGCCCAGCCGTAAAACAGATGCCTCGGTAACCAAATTACTTAGATATTTGATGACCCCACATGATAGAATTTGATTGAGTTACGTACTGCTATTAGAGTTTCAAACAAATTTTATAGGGCATATGATCTAATAAAATCCCACACATTGGTTCACCAGGGATGCAGTCAGCACCCTACACCACGTGGTGAATGTGAAATCCATTCCAACCCACTTATAACAACCTTTATGTTCACCAACATACAAACGAGTGCGGATCGTCTGTGCTGAAGGCACAAGAAATTTCAGTGCCATGGCTTCTCATTGGTCCACGTCTCTGGCTGACGAGATGCGCGGGATTTCTCTCTCCCAAATACACAGCTAGCTACCCAACATCACTTTTAATGTGTGGAACTTCTTTAGGTCCCACAATGATTTATGTTTCATATCCATACCGTCCATCAATTCCTACATATAATTCTAGATCATGATCCCAAAACAGAGGCATATCCAAAGCTCAAGTAAACCATGTCAAAGAAAGTAGCCAAGATTGAATGGAAACCGTTGACACCTTCCTAAGGTCTACTGTTACGTTTATTTGCTATCTAACCTCTTAAGAATGTTACACATACCTTCATGAAGGGAAAGCACAAATATAAGCTTGATCAGAGCCTCCTATGGCCCCAAGAAGTTTTCAACGGTAGGCCTTCAATTCAAACTGTTTCTGTAATGTGGCCACGGTTGAGCTTGCTTCTACCTCTTTTTTTGTCTAGTTCCATAAATCGGTATGAAAAAATGGCTGGGTGGTGTGGATCTGATAAATACATCATAATAGGGCCCAACGAGGTTTCACTTGTAAATACTTTCGGTTTTCTTCTCTCAACGGAATGTGCTGCACCACGCGAGCATGAGACCCGGCCTCACCTGTGCGGCCCTTTTAGTGGTGCCCACCTTGACATGTGTATTCTATATCCACCCTGTTCATCCATTTTTTGGGATCATTTTAAAGAATTATCCAAAAACTGAAACAGTGGTGGCTTACCATTACCTATGCCATAGGAAACAGTGGTGACTTACCAATAAGGAGCCACAAAAGTTTTGTATCAAGCTGATATATATTTTTCCTCTTCATCCAGGCTTATGTGAACTTATCGACAGGTTGGATGTCAAATAAAAACCACAGAAACATTAAGGTGATCCATAAGAAGTTTTTAATAGTAGAGTATTTAATCAACACTTTTTCCTAGAGTATGGTCCTCCTGATAATTGGATATTCTTAAATTTTGGTAGAATGATTTAAAATGGTCTGAAAATTTGGATGGACGGAATGGATATATAATAAACAAATCAAGGTGGGCCCCATGGTAAGGGTCGCACCGTCTTGGGTGATGCCCAGTCTCACCTAATTTGCTACCACAGGAGTTGTGAAATTTACATGGGCTCCACGATGATGTATTTGTTAGATCCCACCGTCAATTCATTTTTTCAGATCATTATAGGCTATGAACCCAAAACCAATGAAGATTGAAAGTTAAAGTGGACCACATCACTTGAGGACATCGGGAATTGATGCTACCATTGAAAACTTTTTGGGGCCACAGAATGCTCTTATCAAGCTGATATTTTTATTTTAACTTCATCTAGGCATGTGTGATCTTATGAATAGGTTAGATGGAAAATAAGCCCGGATGTTGGCCCTAGAAAAGATTCAACGGAAGTTTGTTTTATGTGGTGTGATCAACTTGATGTTTGGACGTACCTCATTTTTGGAGATCGCACTGTAGATTTATCAGGAAAAATTAATGGACAGTATAGATTTAACCAAAAAATTATGGTAGGACTTAAAAAAAGTTTCACACGTTAAAAGTCGGTTGTATAGTTAACAATGTATGTAGTTGACAATGTAAAACTACATCTCGAAACCTTTATGTTCACTCATTTTGGCCCACCTGAGTTTTGAATCGGGCTGATTTTCCCTGTACAAAAGTTTATGGTTGGCTTCCCATCCCCATTGATCACTGTGGTGTGGCTCACCTGAGATATAGATCTAGCTGATGTTTGGTCACAGGGCCTAGCATTGAGGAACGTACTTGATAAATGGAGTAGATTTGGCATATTCAAAATGGTGTACCCAATAAAATTGGGCACAAAACAGTTGATAAAAAGGACGCTCGAACGAGAAGCAATACGGGTCCAATCACAACTCTTGAAAAAGAAGTTTTTCGCATGAACATGAAAAGGATGGATTTATTATATGGACATGGATTAAGTATTATTATGTTGGTATGAACTTTGGTAGTACAGGGCATGACGTGGCATGATTTAGTAACTTTCAAACATACTTTGTATGAATTTTAATATTGACAACTTTTAATTGAAGTAAGCAATTTTTAAACATGCTTTTGGTAGCCCTATGTTTGATGGCAGCATCCTGGGACATGTCCCATCAAATGCGAGTTAAGATGGAAGAGGCCTTTCCGTAATTCATTTTCCTTTATGGATGCTTTTACATGGACTCCGTCTCTGACAACAGCCCGTGGTCTAATCAAATCCGGAGGCGTCGGGGAAAGTAAGGTCCAACAGAGAAAGTCACGTATCTTTTATGCCCAGCTTAGTGTCCAAGACCAAAAGTCCAACCTGCTTTACCTGAAAAAATAAGCCAAGCCTATTCCATACATATATATATATTCAAAGTAGGGCCAATGGGCGTTGAAAGGTCGAAGAGAGAGATTTCTTTCTGAATGTAGTGAAATTCTTAGGAATCCAAGACGACAGAAGAAAAAAAAAAAAAAATGTATCCTGGATTTTGAACAGCGCTTGTTATTCAGACAGAAATAGCGGTTGAAGAGGCGACAGATTCGCTCTAAATCAGATCAGGGATGGGTCGACCTCCACACGGCGGAGGCCCTGCCTTCCGTTTCACCCCCACTGAGGTATATTCTACTTTCCCATTTTTCATCCCTCCTTCGAATCTCTTCCTTTTCTTTTCTTTACTAACCTTAACCAAATCTCCTTCATTGCATTTCCATCAAAATGCCGAAACATTCATTCATCTTTTTATTTTTTATTTTTTTTTTATCATTTGATGTTGAAAAAGAAACTGATTTCCTCAAAAATATTAAAAAAAAAAACTAGAAATTCTGGATCCACAATCCCTCAACCCATGGTACCTGATTTTTTAAAGGGTTTGAGAATGATGCTCAACTGAGGTTATGGTTCCTGATAGTGTGGGGTGGTGGAACGTGATTCGTCAGCTGACCCTAATTGGGATACAGCGTAGATGATGATGATGATGATGATGTTGGGGGAATGCGGCCTTGTTTTAGATAACATGGGCAAATGCATTCCTGGAACTCTTTTCCTGCTTGATGTAGCTCCTCTTTCTCCAATACCAGTCTGAATTCATAATGGATATGGGTGCTTGTTCATGGTTGGAAAGCAATGCATGAATGAGCCACAGACTATTTTTTTATTCACGTTCTTTCCTTCTCGTTTTAATTGTAAGGGCCTATTTGGTAGATGCTGAAAAATGAGCCCAGCGGAAATGCGCGCCATCCAAACTAATTTTCGGAAAGCCCCATGTTTGGTAGCCACTTTACATATTAAATGCATGTTTTAAAAGCTTAAGTCTTAATTTTGGTTGAGATTAAAATGGCGCGCAATTTTCGCAAGCATCGAGCTTCTTACGGGCATCTACTCCGTCATGTAACCCAAAGCTCTGTGAGGCCTGCTGTCATATCCTTGGGACATTTACTCTGTCCATTAGTTTCGCCAGCTCACGTTATGATATGAGCCCAAAAATGATTTAGATAAAAAAAATCAAGTGGGCCACACCACATTGAACAGTTGGGGTTGGACACTTACTATTGGAACCTTCTTGGGGCGCACAGAAGTTTTGGTTCTGGCTGATATTTGTGTTCTCTTCATCCTGGTGTGAATAACCTTATGAATGGGCTGGATGGCATATAAACATCATGGTGGACCTAGGAAGGTTTCGACAGTGGGCGTTTCCATCCCACTATTTCTTGTGGTGTGGTCTACTTGAGTTCTAGATCTGACTGATTTTCAGTTTCAAGTCCTAACATGATATGGTGAAAATGATGAACCAAGTGGATGTCACACAAACATCATAGTGGACCTCTACATAACTTTTTGTTACATCAGCTATTGAAGCACCGGAATATTTCGTCTAAAGTAATCGATGATCTGGACACTTAGAAGATGAAGAACCTTAGATTAGAAACTTTATGCATCATTTGGATATTACTACTTTGAAACATGTAATAGATTAGTTCTCTCTGATTTTTACCTTTTGATCAAGGTTTTTTTTCCAAGGAATGTAATTAAGGGCTTGTGCCAGACCACAACCTTGAATTTATTTTGTTTTTTTTATATCAATAAAAGCCTTTTAAGATGGCATATTTGCGGTGCATATCCTTGTAATGCAGTAATAATCAAAATAATATCAATTTTTATTCATCAATGGACATTTGTAATGAACACCCAGTTTGGACGGCCCATGCATGAAAAGTCCTGCAATGACAAAAATTCTAACCCTTAAATAGGCAAGCAACAAATAGAAGGTAAAGAAAAAAAATACACCACGGTTCGCATTCAACAAAAAAGTCGAAATATTCTACAGCTAGGATCTAGTATGGGATTTTGGTGTGTTGGTCATTCACAATGAGGTCCATCATATCAGTAATTTGGTCATTGAACCATGGGCCCCACTCATATGGATGGAAAACCTGAATGTACTGTACAAACTCGAGGTCGTAGCATGACATTTTTCGTAAATGAGGGCTTATATCCTAGAGATATTGTTCTTCCTATGAGCCTAAAAATTTGCTATGGAAACTTATTTATTGGCTTGTGAATTCTCTGGGCGGTGCTCGAGCAGAGATGTTGGTACACAACCCTTGCTGTCTTCAGTGGTCCAAACTGTTGAGATGATGGGCCCAACCATGAAACCAAAAAATCCCCGGATTGGAAGATTGTAGCCATAGAATATTTGGACTTTTTTTAGTTGAACATGAACTATGTATTTTCTTTGTTAACTGTTTTATGTTGGCCTCCTGTTGAAGGGTTAGTGTTTTTCCATCTTGAAGATTTTTGTTATGTGAGCTATCCAAAGTGGGACCTAATATCATGTTTTGATCACTTAACCATGGGACACAAGTGTACAAACTGAAAACCCAAATGGTATTGTACAAACTTTTGTCCCGAGAGCTGTGCAATACTGATCTTAGTTAACTACTTGTTATAAGATAACTATTGGCTTGTCTGTGACTTGGATGATCTGATGTGCATGGTAGATAGGACAACAGAAGTAGAATAAACGATGACATTTTTTTTCTCAAGGCACCCTTGCGATCCAGTTTCCAGTTTTCTTGAATTTTCTTGATTCTTTTCCATTCTCAAGCATGTTGAAAAGCCTGAACTTGCACAATCACCAGATTTGCATATCCGAATCTGAGTGACAAATTCGAGGTCAAGCAATTAAATTCTAGTCAATATGGTTCAAGATCTTACTAATTTATGTAGAAAGAGAGTGCCATTTAAGATGTTGCCCGGAGAATTCAAATCTGGGTGGAAGAAATGGAGATGTGCCTCTGGAGTTCTATGTGATCATCATTTGCCACTTAAATTAAAAGGGAAATATTATAGGATAGCTATAAGACCAGCCAAGCTTTATGGCACAAAATGTTGGGTAGTTAAGGAATAAACATGTTCATAGGATGAGTGCAGCGGCAATGAGGATGTTGAGATGGATGAGTGGCAAGACAAGGACGGATATAATTAGAAATGAATGCATTTGAAGTAGCAACAATAGGTAATTAAATGAGGGAATGTAGACTTAAATAGTTTGGTCATGTGCAACGCAGACCAATAACTATGCTGGTTAGAAGGAGTGAGTTGGTACAAGTTTAAGGCTCTAAAAGGGCAAGGGGAAGGCCCAAAAGGACGTGGATGGAGGTTAGAAGAAAAGACTTGATGACCTATGGTCTAACTAAAGGTATGGCACCCTTGATAGAGTGGAATGGTGGAACACAATTCATATAGCTGATCCCAATTAATTGGGATAAGGCTTAGATGATGATGGGGAGTGCCATTTAGGCATGCTGTACCTATGCATTGTTTTTGTAGATTAGGTTCTCAGATGCAGACTATGAGCTTTGGTCCCCAAGTCAATTGGAAGGTGCTTCGTGTCGCGAACTTGAGGTTAGGCATGCAGTACCTATGAATTGTTTTCGTAGATTACGTTCTCAGATGCAGACTGTAAGCTTTGGACCCAAAGTCTATTGGAAGGTGCTTCATGTTGCAAATTTGATAATCCCTAATATGTGCCTTCTCTGCTACAATGATGAGGAATCCGTGAATCACTTATTTATTCATTGTTCCTTCGCATCTGCAATCTGCGTTCTTTTCTTTATTCAGTGTGTCCTAGGTTAGTCCATGCTCAGTGGATCAATTTTTCTGGGCGTGACATGGTGGGGGTGGAAGAAATCTCTGGAACAGATTGTGGCAGTTAAGTTTCTTGGCGGGTCTTTGGTGCATTTGGTTAGAGAGAAATGATCAATGCTTCAATAGCTGTAAGGGTGGGCATGAGGAAATTTTTTCCAGGGCAAAAAGGCTTGTCATAGAATGGGCGGTTGCGGCAGATTTAGTGCGGTTGGATCAAATTCCCGAATGTTGGTCAGCTTTGTAGAGTGATTGTATATTTTTTGTACAGACGTGTTTTTCCTTTCTTTTTTCTTTTCTGTTTTTGTTTCTTCTCGGTTTCCTTTTTCAATAAAAAATTATCATCGTTTCAAAAAAGAAGAGGAACAACAACAACAACAACAAGAAGGAGAAGCAGAAGTGATGGCAACCCAAATGATGGAAGCCGATGAGCAAGTATAGCTCCGTATGCTGAGAGGAATATGAGGAATGGTGCTGTGGATCCACACCACACGCAAGCACGCACACGCGCACACACACACATGCACACCCAATACACAAGAGAACCTCTTTTACTCACAAGAAGCAATAATGTTTTAATCAAAAGCTGAATCCTGCGGAGCTTTTGGCCCATAAAAAGGACTTTAAATGAAAAGATAACAACTAAGAAGCTATCCCTAAATTTCTCTTAACCAATGAGAGTTTATTGTTTAAAGCAACAACCAATGCAAAATAGGTGAAAAAAGTCTTAACAAGAAATTCATTCAAACGGTTTTTGATGGTGATTTGGATTATCCACTTCTCTCCTAGCACATGGCATGTGGTCCCACATGGAGGAGACTGAAGATATGGAGCCCAAAACATGTACCTCAATGTTTTAAATAGCGAATAGTGTGTAGCGTAGCGAAATTGTATGTCTTTAACTGTGACAGCTCGAAAACATATGATCTGCATGTTTTCATATGATCTTTTATTCACAATAATGGTCACGCATTGTGTAGTCTGATGGTCTTTCCAAATAATGGCACTTGAACTATGTAGGTACACACATCAGCATGTTATACGTCTGAGATCAATGTCATATGATGCCCAGTCTTGCTTGATTTCTGGGAAGTGCGTATTAAGGGCAGGGTCCACATGTCGAATGACTTGGATCCTACACAAACATCCAATAATCACGTGTTTTGTGGACCCATGCGTCACGTGGTCCTCTGCTAGTTCAAAAGGATGGAGAAATCATTGAGGAAGTTTTCAATAGAATTAGTGTTGGTGTGGATGAAGTGGAGTTGTGCCTCAATAGTTTTGTGTTATTGCCATGTGTTTGGAATTTATAAGGCAGTTTTTTTTTTTTTTTTTTTTTGCACACGCACCCCACACCTACCCACGCACACAACCCCCACTCACGCTGTAGTGGGATTTCACCACCTATGGGAACTTGAACCCAAATCCTCATGTTGAAACTCCTGGGAGTCTACCACCGAGGCAAAGATGAGGACATTGAGATGGATCTGTGTGAGCATGAGGAAGGACAGAATCAAGAAGGTCATCCAAAGTAGCCTGAGAGTCCTAGTAAGAGATTAGGCTTGTTTACTTATCAAGGATAGGGCCATCGATAGAAATGATTAGTGAAATGGGGTTCATAAAGCTAACCCCAAATATTGAGGGAAGGCTATGATATGATGACAATGACAATGACAGTGATGATGATGAAGCCCATGGTTCCTTGATCCAAACCTTTGATACAAACTGGTGTTGACATTGAGATATTGTAAAGTCCAATCATGGTTAGTGAAGGACGGTCCGTGCCCATCCACAAGCTAGTGCGTGTCCAAATCATGTACTTATCATGGTCAGCGTGACACTATTAATAGCATTCCGCTCTTAGGGTCAAGGCCAGTGCAGGTCGACCATTTCCCACCATGCGCTAATTTGCATGCAACCTTTTCAGCACACTCCATGCTAATGTTAGGCTAGCGCGTGTCCCTGAGCATCCATTCACGTTCACTATCTAGGGATAGTACAATATGACATCAGACAACTTCTAAAGAACCAGAGTTCAGCCTGTGCTCACTGTTTGTAGACGATGCGGAACCATATTTGCCACACAACATCAACTGTCTATAGGCAGCGTGGTACCAATTTCTTCAGCATAAGTCCCTCCAGTGCCAACGGCCAAGGTCAACACGTAATGACTTTCCGCACCTACTGCCCGTTGACAGAAAGCACCCCTAGTCCCCTGGTGGTGGCATGACACATGTCCATAACCACCTAAACCTTTTAAATGGGAAATAACCGTGTAACCTCCTCAATGACGGAAAATAATCGTCTTCCTCACTATAAATACCTCTTTGGGTCTTCATTTCCATCATTCATGCTATTTTGGCTCCCAAAATTACCTAAGAGCTCTTTGGATCCTTTCACAATGTTCTCTATTCCTTTTCCCTGCGCCAATGCCCAAACAAGGTGAGAATGAGAGTCAAAGGACTCATATATCTTATGAAAAATGAGTTTGCACTAGCCTTTGGACCTGCAGTAGTGGCTCCAGCGTATTTTTTTGTGTACTAGACTACTAGTAGTCTAGCTCTGTGCTAATTGTTTGAAATGCCTGAGCATTGTCCTAACGCTGACTGTTAGGTGGCTCTGTGTTTACCATCCAGAACCCCAAATAGTGTCACTGTGCTGTCTGTTTGGACTGTTGAACTGAACCCCTAGGTGGTCCCACGCCGACTGTTAAGGCAATCCGCTGTGACCCCTTGTCTCTCCAGCAGAATGGCCCAGTGTTGTTTCTGTCTGAGGTCTTCTAAACACCTGAGACAGACATGCTGCTGGAACTTTTGAACTTCCTGGAGCTATACGGGAGATCAACATTAAGGCTATCTAGCCCCTGTGAAGCGCGAGGCGTAAGCTACATGTTACTTCTAGATTTTTAATTAAGGTTGTTCTCGGTTGCACTAATTCCATGATATTCATCAAATTAGACTGATTAATAATGAAATTTAACAAATTTTCATGATATTTGGTGCAACCAAACGTGACTTAAAGTAATAGAAAAGGGTAATCATTTGTACTAAAAGCATTAAATATTGAAAATTGAAAAATGTAATAAATCATCGAAAATATTATTTGATTTTAATGTTCTAATGAAAAATAACTTGTAATGTGAGGCACGTAGCGTGTAGCCTAGTTTATGTAGCGTTTGGCATATGCAAATTATCATGTAGTGTAGGCTACACATGACTTAAGCTATTTTCATGAGCTACGTAGCGTTAAGGCTAAGCTACGCTATGTAGCGTAAGCTACACGCTACATAGCGTAGCTATGTAAAACACTGATGTACCTAGATGAAGGGAGGGGATGCTTTCACAAAAAAGCATTACAAGCACCATTTTGATCGGCCGAAGACCTATGGGTGGAGGAAGGTCCTGAGCCCATTTGACTCCTTTGGATAAAATGTCCAAAGATGTCATTTTGGTGGAGGAAATTCCTCTGCCTGTTTGGGATCTTTAGCTACAATTTGGCGATGTTTCTGGCCTACTAGATGATAACCCTGGAAGGACACTCAGGAGGTGACCCATGGGGCCATGGCTGAGGAATGGAATGGCTCACCCAGATCCAAGGGTACAATCCACTCATGATCCCTCATCAACGGAGTCTTTTGAGGGGCCATGATTTCGGTTGTCCTATAATCAAGGGTCAGGAACAGTTTGATCTGGATGCATGCTGCTTCAAGAAGGTGGAAGAGGAGGAGAAGAAGAACAATGTAGCATAGTCTTCCCTGAATCCTAGTATGTCTTCTTTAATGGGTTTCTTTACTGCATTGCTGTCATGGATTTAACTAGCCATTTTAGAGTTCGACTTGCATGGGGACTGAAACCAATATGACTTGCCCAAGTCAATCTGACTGGGTCTGACTCGGTCCCATATCGGTCTGGTGACTTGCTTTGGTTTGGACCAAAACCAATATGATGTGGATGATACCCAGTCGTATTGGATGATATTTCAAACCATGACTTCCTGTACATTTTCTCATTGTTGCATCTTGTTGGGCCCTTATCTTTTTTTTTTTTTTTTTAAATATATTTACTATTTACTACATCACTCAATGTATTTGGCAATCTAGATATCACATTTTGATGACCTAGGTGATTTGTCTTTATTTTCTTAAGGTGGTGGAGATGGAAGCATGTTTGCAAGAAGTCAATAATGCAATACCCGCCCGTGAGACCATCTGCTCTCTTGCAGAAAAGTTCAGGTACGCATAGATATTTTGCTTTTCCAAAGAACATTCAGGTGCTTAATAGACCCTAGTGCTGCCATAATTGGGAAAACTAAAGTGACAAAGCTGTCTCTATTTGAAGTGTGTCTGCGGATCGAGCAGGAAAGATTGTTGTGCAACCTAAGCAGGTGAAACATTTTCTGGTTTACTCATGTATAAAACAGAGAATTTTAGAAGCTTTTGTTCATTTTGAAGTTATTACAGGTGTGGAACTGGTTCCAGAATAGAAGGTATGCTCTAAGGGCAAAGTTGATTAAGGCTCCTGGGAAGCTAAGCATTTCTACTATTCGGGATGATTCAGTTCCACTGAGAAATGCATCTATTTCTGTTCCTTCAGGTAGCCTTTTGTAAACTAATGTTCAGCCAATGCTTTATCCTCAAGGCTCTCTCTCACTTGCATTATCTTATTTGGCCAATTTATTGGAACTTTAGGCTTTATTTATCTCATAGTGAAAAAGTATTTAAAAACAATTAGAATTCTGTTAAATATAGAATGCTGGAAAGCCTAAAGCTAGTACTTGTTGGTTCCATGAAAAATTAATAGAATAGGTAGATATTTCCAAGTAAAAACTGTAAGATTAAATACTCTCTGTACTTGTTGGTTCAATGAAAAATTAATAGAATAGGTAGATACTTCCAAGTAAAAACTGTAAGATTAAATACTCCTTCCCTCTCTCCCTCCCTCCCTCCCTCCCTCTCCTTTTTGTTTTGCTATACATCATCCTGAACTAAATTCTGGATCATTTATTATAGTGGTATTCTAATTTCTACCTCAAACTGCAGGTCATGCGTACTTCTGGGGACTGGTTGTTTTGGCATGCTTGCGCTGAAGTGTGCTTAACTTTCTTGACCTCAAATTGTGTTCTGTAAGAGACATAAGATTTACCAATCTTAGTTCCTTGAAATGAGCTACAATGTGATTTGTTTGAGGCGATAATGATTATTTTTTATTTACCTAATAGGTTTAGGACAGTTGGTTTATGTTGGTATGACTAGGAGGATTGTTTGGAGGCTCCATTGAAAGAGTGTCCTGATCTAGATTCAAGTTGGGAGGTTCATGGGAGGCCCATGCAAAGCTTGGATATGCATATGCACTGTGCATTCCCTCTTCGGGAACATCTCCTTCCGCCCCCTCTCTTTTGTAGTTGCTCCTAGTGAATTTTGATTTCATATACTGAAAGATTTGCCTTATATGAATGCATATACCTGGTACCTGCTCATTCTAGGCATTGTTTTGAAATATTAGTGACACATTTTAATACATTTTACTGCTATATGCAGGAAGGCACGCTTTAGATAAAACTCAGATGGAATTTGAAGCCAGATCTGCTAGGGATGGTGCATGGTTAGTATTTTTTACCATCCTCTAAATGTTGACTATTAGTTCTATAAATAATTCAATTTTACTGGCTTATTAAATGTTTCCAGTGGCAAATAAATTCTGGGTTTGTTATATCCGTGCATGACCATGTTGTTTTCTCTGATTTGCTGTATGTGGTTACATTTCTAGACATGTTCTAAGTTATATATTGTCATCATCATCCTCATAGCCTTGTCCCTGCTATTTGGGGTCAGCTTTACAAATCCTATTTCACGAATCAATCCTAAGGCCTTATCCTTTGCTATGTAAACAAGCCTTCATATACTCATTTTACGAATCTTGTTAACTTATGGAGGGATAGGGCCTTGAGTAGGAATGACTGGTGAAACAGGTCATAAAACGACCCAAAATAGCTGGGATGAGGCTATGATGATGACAACAATGACGATTAATTAGCTATTTCGTGTTACTTTAGGGTGCATTGGGTTGCACCAAATATCATGAAAATTTCATGATTAATAAGTTTAATTTGGTGAAATATTTCATGAAATGCGGTGCATCCAAACACACCCTTAGTCAAATTACTATATATTGCAGTTTTAATCAAATTTATTCGGCTATTATATTTTCAGGTATTTATGCTACCAAAGACCATTTCCCTTGAGCTAAAAACCAAAATGGTTACATGGTGCAAATGCTTCATTGAAAGAATATAATGCGCTGAACATAAGTTTGTCTTCACGTGATTGGTGGCCGCTTCTCTAAATCGTTACTTAAAGATTTAGAGGAACTCATTATTAAGTTGAAATATGAGCTAGGATAGCTTGTAAAGCCAATTTACTCATGGTTGAAGTGGCAAAAGTGCTACTTTGATGCACCAAGAAAGAAGAATAGAACAGTTTCCAGGTCTCAATCCCTCTGCAAATATGACAATATCATTACTTAATCCATCTAAATATATCTTATGCCTTTATCCGACTAAATTCCACAATTGCCTCACCCTGTTGTTCTAGAAAGTGACACATGAGAGGGAAGAAGTAGAACACCATGAGGTGTACTACTAACACTGGCAGTTGTGCCTTCTGAAAGTATCACACATGTGTGAGTGCATGTGTGTGTATGTGTCATATATGCATGCACACACATGCATGCGTGTCTATCCATACATATACATATATTTACATGTTTGCATGTTATACAAGGAAATGCTGCAGTGGTAATGTTTACAATGTAGTTACGTGAGTAATGGTTGAAAATGGGCTCCACAAGGTGTGTATGACATTGGACCTGTGCATTAGGTGCATCCAACCCTCCCCATATAAGAAGGCCAATCCAAGCATCTGTGCATCACACCATTGGAAACAATGAGGATGGATATCCACAATAGAATAACCCTAAATTTATTATGGGGTCAAACGAGGTGTGTGTATGTCATCCAACCCATGCATTAGTTGCATCCCACCATGATGATTGGATGCCACAAAAATTAGTCCAATCCAACCCTCAAGTGGGCATTTTTACATTATTTTCTCTGTGCGACCCCATCATGATGTGGCAAATGGTTGTGATGGTTTGGAGGAAAAGGGAGGCTAATCCAACCCTCAAGTGGGCATTTTTACATTATTTTCTCTGTGCGGCCCCCATCATGATGTGGCAAACGGTTGTGATGGTTTGGAGGAGAAGGGAGGCTTTGGAGGGAGGTGATAGTTTGCAAATATGGGTTGTAGGATGGGGTTGGTGGGTGAAAGAGTCATCCCTCTATAGAGCATCGAGTTTGTGGGGGGTGGTGTACAGGGTGATGAACTTATTCAAGGAAGGGCTCCGATCCTCCTGTGGTGATGGGCAAAGAGGCAGGTTTTGGGTTGACTGCTGGATGGGAGATAGACCTCTTCAAGAGTTCCTGAGGTTAGCTAACATTTCCCCAGTTCGTAATGTAACAATAGCATGCTGTTATTCAGTAACTGGGAACAAAGTGATTTGGTCTCCCCGTTGTAGGAGATATCTCTTGGATAAGGAAGTGGTGGAGCTCACTAGGCTTTTGGTTAGACTCCAGGGCATTAGGCCAATGGTTGGCAGCAGAGTTGATGCTTTGGTCCATGGTCAAATCAGGCGATTTACAGTTCACTCTTTCTACAAGATAGTCATCGTATCCTTCAAAAAAAAAAAAAAAGTACAAGATAGTCATCGTGTTCGTCAAGCAGAAGGTGTGATCATACTTCTCATATTTGGCACTACGGGGCTCTTCCTGAGGTAGCAGCCTTTACGTGGCTTGCAGGTAGGAACAAGGTGCTCATGATAGACAATCTGCAAAACAGAGCTATGGCGATTCCTAATTGTTGTATGATATGCTTGGGAGACACAAAGTTGACGAACCACTTGTTCGTTCACTGTGCGTTTACTCATGTTCTTTGGGGAAGTTTTCTCGCTCTTTTCAATGTCTTGTGGGTGATGTAGAGATCCATCGACGATCTTTGTCCTTATGTGGCATAGGGGAGCATAATGGAAGGAAAGATGAGGTGTTATGGAGGCTGGTCTTATTGGCAATCTTATGGGCAATATGGAGGGAGAGGAACAATCGGCTTTTCTCGAGTAAACATGAGTTGGCTGCGGATACGTTTGGAAAGGCGAAGTTGGATTTTTGAGATTGGGTCAATTGCATCGTTGCCTCCAACCAAAACACTTGGGTTGAGATGGAAAGGCCTTTGTTGTAATTTTTTTGCCATCTTGGCACTTATCAATAAAGATTTCAGTTACAAAATAATAATAATAAAAAATCACGGTGTGTGTATACCATCCAATCCATGCATTTGGTGTGCCCTACCAAGATTTTGGGATTCCCTAAAAATTAGCCCAATCCAATGGTTAGGTGGGCTCTTTACCACTTGAATTCGTAGGATCTTAGGCATTTTTCATTGTTTTCTAAGGCGTGGCCCACTTGAAGGTTCGATTGCCTTGATTGTTGGGACATGCCATTTTCATGGAGGGGCTCACCTGTTGGACACACTCCACATGGGCCTCATTTTTTTTTTTTTTTTTTTTGTTTTGTTTTTTGAGCGATTAGAACAAATTTATTGCAAGAGAGGCCGAAACCAGAATATACAAAAAGAAGAAGGAAAAGCTATACAACCCCAAAGAGGGCCTAGGAAACTAGAACCAGCTAGGAGGGAAACGATATGAAAACTTCACAGCAGCTGCCCAATCTATAACATGAATATTTTCTTTGGAAAACACTTCCTGAGGACTGTCTGCCCTGCTTCTGAACGTCCTGTTATTCCTTACCGCCCATAGAAACTATAACCCCGCCAGTAGGGCAAGGTGCCAAACTTTCCGACCCATGTCACCATTCATACCTTCATGCCACGTGGAGAGAAACGAACCTATATCATATGGGGAAACCCACAAAACTTAGAAAAGGTTGAAAAACAGGTGCCACACCTGCCTCGCAAAACCACAATGAATGATTGACCAATTCCTCATCCTTGTAACACATCAAGCACACATTCGGAAGGATCATCTGTCTTTTCCTGAGATTATCAATTGTCAAGACCTTACCGCATCCTACTAGTCAAGAAAAAGCCGCCACCTTAGGAGGCACTCCGTATCTCCAAACTTCCGCCGCTGGACTCTTCTCATTGCTATCACCTCCCTCCAAAAGCGAATAGAACGATCGAATCGAAAATCTTCCTGATTTATGCTTCAATCACACATGGGCCTCATTTTGGACCTTTACCATTACAAAATGCATTGCATCACGTTAGGGCCACTGTCAAAACTCAGGCTAATCTGTGGTTAAGGTGGGCCACACCATGGGAAATAGTTGAGATGAGAATTCTCACTCTTGATTTCATTGTAGCCCACTTGAATTAAAAATGGCCTGATTTTTGGTCCCATGGGGTCATGGAAATGGGTGGAGGAAGGGGTGGAAGGGGTTGGGAAGCAAAATCAGAAAGAGGCTATGAAAGCGACGATGGATCGACAATGGGAGCATGGGAACGGACTAGATCTTCCACATTAAAAGTTGGATTAATGCTCATTTCAGGTGGAAGGTCAATCCGATACGCGTTGGACCCAACCTTTTGTAATATCTTGAATGGTCCAGTACTGCGCGCTTGTAACTTCTTAGCGACTCCTTGAGAGAATCGCTCTGGCCTTATTCGCACCATTACGTAGTCTCCTTCCTAAAATTCTTGCGCTCTACGATGAGAATCAGCTGAAATTTTATAGTTATCATTGCTCTTATTTATCCACTGTCTAACATGTGTATGCAAATCATGAATATGGCGTGCAAATGCATCGGCTGATTCAGAAGACCTTTGGGTAACAGACATAGGTAAGAGATCTATGGGCATTCTAGGTTTATAACCACTTATAATTTCAAAAGGACTCAACCCTGTAGATCTATTAACTGACCCATTATATGCAAGTTCTGTAGTTGGTAAAATTAGGTCCCAAGTCTTGACATGTTCACCCACTAGACAACGTAAAAGATTTTCAAGACTACGGTTTACCACTTCAGTTTGACCATCTGTTTGTGGGTGGTAAGCAATAGAGAATTGCAAACGAGTTCCCATAATGTGCCACAGTGTCTTCCAAAAATAGCTAGTAAATCGAACATCATGATCAGACACTATGGTTTTAGGTAACCCATGGAGACGCACCACACCATCAAAAAAGATACGAGCAACATGAGACGCATCCTACGTTTTCGAACATGGGAGGAAATACGCCATTTTAGAAAAACGGTCCACAACGACAAAGACGGAATTGTGCTTTTTTATTGTCTTGAGAAGCCCAAGCACGAAGCATGTGGCACTGGCAATGGCGTATACAACCCGATATTTTGCTTTTTCTGCTTTGCTAGCTGACATGTACGATACTGCCCTAAAACTTTGGCTACGTCTCGCTTGAGACTTGGCCAATAGAAACGATCTTCCACAAGGGCAATGGTCTTATCACGACCAAAATGGCCAGCTATCCCTCCTGAATGAAGCTTCCAGACGAGGAATTCACGAAGGGACATACGGGGAATGCAAAGTCTGTCTCCCTTGAAAAGGAAGCCATCTTTAAGGACATATTCAACCATAATATGCTGGTCACTAGAGAGCGACGCATAGGTACCCCCAAAATCAGGACATGTGGGGTATTCATCTTTCAGTTGCTCAAATCCGACTACCTCTACACTCAAGGAGTTGAGCAACGCCACTCTTCTACTAAGGGCATCCGCTGGTTTGTTTTCAACCCCAAGCCTTATGTTTCAGAACAAATGAATATTCCTGAAGAAACGCTACCCACTTAGCATGCCTTGGGTTAAGTTTCTTCTGAGAATGTAAATACCTCAATGCCTCATGGTCAGAAAACAAAACGAATTCCTGCGGTAGGAGATAGTGTCGCCAATGTCTCAGGGATTGCACTACTGCATAAAATTCTTTGTCGTAAGTGGAGTACTTTTGTTTGGCCTCATTCAGTTTCTCACTGAAATAGGCCACTGGGTGTCCTTCTTGACTTAACACTCCACATATACCGACACTAGACGCATCACACGCTACTTCAAAGACTTTAGAAAAGTTTGATAGACGCATGACAGGAGCTTCCACCATCTTGCCCTTAATTTCTTTGAAAGCCTTGACTGCGGCTTTAGACCACATGAACTCTCCCTTTTTCATGCATTCGGTAATGGGAGCCATGATCGTGCTAAAACCCCTAATGAACCGACGATAAAAAGTTGCTAGGCCGTGAAAGCTTCGCACCTCATGAATGTTCCTCGGTTCAGGCCACCCAACTATGGCTTTTACCTTTTCAGGGTCTGCGCGCATTCCTTCCGAAGACACTATAAATCCTAAGAACACGACTTGACTGGACATGAACGTACATTTCTTAAGATTAGCGTACAACTTTTCATTCCTAAGGACGCTACAGACCTGCTTCAGATGTTCAAGGTGTGATTCCTTAGTGTTACTGTAAGTAAGAATGTCATCGAAGTACATCACTAGGAATTTTCCCATGAACGGTCTCAAGACTTGTGTCATCACCCGCATAAAAGTACTGGGCGCATTATTCAAGCCGAAGGGCATGATCATCCATTCGTACAACCCATCTTTGGTTTTGAACGCCGTTTTCCACTCGTCTCCTGGGCGTATGCGGATTTGGTGATATCCACTCTTGAGATCAACTTTGGAGAATATAGTGGACCTCGCCATCATGTCAAGCATATCATCAAGTCTAGGTATGGGAAACCTATACTTGACGGTAATTTGTTTATGGCACGGTTGTCCACACACATGCGCCACGTGCCGTTTTTCTTAGGTGTCAACAATGCAAGCACGGCACATGGGCTCATACTCTCTTGGATGAAACCCTTTTCCAGAAGCTCATCAATTTGCTTCTTCAACTCAGCATGCTCTGCAGGGTTCATCCTGTAGTGAGGAAGGTTCGGTGGAGTCGACCCTGGGATGAGGTCAATGGCATGCTGAATGTCCCTCATAGGTGGTAACTCATTCGGTAAATCCTCAGGAAATACATCATTGTATTCCTTTAAAACCGATGTTACCTCATGAGGTAACTCTGATGGAACCTCAGGTGTAATCTCTCTTGCCACAAGGGCATACACCTTGGAATCCTCCTTAGTCTCTTTCTCAAATTCTCTTGCATTGATTATGTGAAGAGACTTAGGTTTAGATTTCCTCACTTCCTTAGGCTCACTCGCCTTCTCATCCTTCTTCTTTCCTAGTGTGCTGTCAGGTGGCATAGGATTAAGTTTGATCTTTTTATCGTTATGCATGAAGGTACACACATTCGAACAGCCAAAGATCGTGACGTCATTGTCGAATAGCCACGGCCTACCTAGGATAATATGCCCAACATCCATAGGTATCACATCACACCAGAGGGACTCCTTGTATGACCCAAACTCGATAGGAACTAAACACTGATGGGTGACTGGAAGGGATGTTTTGTCAACCCAAGAAACTTTGTATGGGTCAGGATGAGGTGTGGATTTCAGCTTCAGACGATCTAAGGTGTTAGCGGAAATCACATTCTGAAAACTCCCACTGTCCACTATCACCTTACAATTCTTTTCTCTACACTTAGCAAGGGTATAGAAGATAGTGTTCTGACGCCAATCAACACTACTCCTAGACTGAGCTAGCATACGCCTGGCTACTGCAAGCGTTGCTTCTTCATCTACGCCATCTTTGTCAGTAAGACCTCCTTCAGGGTGACATTCTTCTACTTCATAATCAACACCCTGGCCATCATCACCCTTGCGGGATTCGCCTACAACTAAGGCTTTCCTACGGTTCTTCGTGGGACACTGATTGGACATGTGACCGAGATTCCCACATTCGTAGCATCTCACTTGGCTACCTCCACTAGGACCTGCACCAAGAACTCCTTTGCCCTTGTCCTCCCTAGACCTAGGCGGAACAGTCGCCTGTGATCTAGGTTGACTACCAACGTTAGGTCTAGTTCCCTGGGAACCAAATCTAGCATTGGAGTCTCGGGACTCAAAACGTCTAATGACAGGAGCTTTCAGGTATTGCTCTAGTTCCTGCACAACTTGATATGCTTCATCCAAGTCCGTTAAGGGTCGAGTCATAAGCTCGCGTTGAAGATCCGCTCGAAGGCCCGTCTTGAAACACGAGAGCGTTACTAGAGGGTCCTCATGGATATCACATCGCATCATAAACTCCTCAAATTTGGTGATGTAGTCAGCGACGGACATTGACCCTTGGCGTAAGGATTGCCACTGGTCAAGGAGCTTTTGTCGGTACAAGAGAGGAAGGTATTTCTCCTTCAACTTCTCTTTCATCTCGTGCTAATCTGTGATAGGTGCTCTACCAATCATTTCTACTTTTCGCTCAGTATTGGTCCAAAACAACTTGGCCTGGCCAACAAGTTTCATCTTTGCAAACCGCATTTGACGGTTTTCTGACATGCCATACCACTCAAAGTAGTGGTCCATGTCAGCAACCCAGTCAAGGAATGCCTTGGGATCCAGACGCCCATCAAAACTTGGGGCTTCCACCTTCACATTCTTCATCGCACGCTCATCGGGATCGTAGTGGTCTGAGTAGTCATATGTAACTTGTGCCTCCCGCACAACACCACGACCAATTCCACGTCCCCTACCATCATGTCCTCCACGTATGGGAACACGCTCCTCAATGATTTCTCCTACTTGAGAGTGTGTGTCTTCCCCAAGAGTGGGGTTCTCCCTTTGGGATGCCTCTAACTGCTCGACTTTATTCATGGTGGTGGTGATCTGGGTGCTTAAACGGGCAAGTTCATTCTTTTGTCTCGTTTCCATTGTAGTTATCTTTTGTATCAATTGAGCAAGTTGCTCAGATAACTGCTCGTTGTTCATGATTGGTTGAAGTCCGAAACCTCTACCTTTTCTCGTGGGCATACAACTAAGACTTGAACCAAACTCTAGCCAACTAGACTACTAGGTGGTATGACTTTCAAGATGAATGCGATGAATGCAACTAATATGAACTGACACAATTAAGTTAAAACAGGAAACAACTCAAATCTGGAAATTTTCCAAATTAGGAAACTTTCTAAAATTGGAAAGTTTCTAAAATTGAAAACTTTCTAAATCTGGAGCTTTCCGAAATTAAACCTAAAAATCTAAACCCTAAATTGATAACTCGATCCAGACAAAACCATGCAAGCCTAATCTCTGGTACCAAATTTGATGTAGGATGCCCTAATTATGATGCATGCTTAAGAACTCATATAATCCAGCGGAAATAAAAGACAATAATAATAATAAAATCTAACAGTAATCATCATGAACTAAGAAAATCATAAGGAAACATGCAATGGAGCGGGCCATTCATCACAACCATAAAGTATGGGATTCAATTGTCACTATGGTTGGATCCGGCGAGGGATGGAACCTCCCGATCTTGCATGGCTATAACCCAATCAATTAAGAGGAATCTCTAATCCAGGAAATCAAGGGATTTTGGATTAGGGATTTAAAAATCTGAAAACTTAGGGTTTTAGGATCAAAATCAGATTTTGGGAATTGTGGGATTCGAAACAAATAAATTAGAAGGGATAGATTTACCTGGAAGAAGGGTTGGAGGGGCACAAGAAGCAAACAAAAGAAAGGGGGATCAAGGAAGAGGAGGAAGCATCACCATGAGAGAGAGAAGAAGAGGAAAGCTCCAAGAGGCTTTTCATTAATCAAATCAATAACTAAATTCGAGTTTAGGGCTCTAGCTCACTTAAATAAGCAAATAAAGACATAAAAATACCAAAATACCCCTAAACTAAGCAAAAACGCGTAAATAATCAAAAGTGCGGGAAAGTTCGGGCGCTTGGTTGGGCGCCCGAGGTCTCGCCTGAAGTCGTCCGAAAACCTCCAGAGAGGTTCGGGCGCTCGGCAGGCCAAGTTCGGGCGCCTGATGGGCACCCGAAATCTTCAATTTCTTCGGCTTTTTCTCCTTTCTTCCTTTACATGTGTCGTCCCTGAGTGGGGTCTTCTATGTGCCTGATCACATGTGGAGGGTCTTCAGCTCCTCAATAGTCGCCTATTCACAAGGATGGTACTTGTGGTTGGCGCTTTCTTCGCTGGTACACCTTGAATGCTTTTGTGTTCGCATCAGTAGACATCCCCCCTCCCAACTACTTGGTGTGGCTCATCTGAATCACGGACGACACACACACACGCGCATCCAACTGGTTGGTCAATAAGTGACTGTCCGTCCAGCAGATAACTTCCAACGTATCATGTGTGTTCGACATCCACCTCATCCAATAGGTTTGCCCCACCAATAGGGGGGGGGGGGGGGGGGGGGGGGGGGGGGGGGTGCACATCCTTCGTTTTGTGGAGGACCCACCATGTTGTGTATTTGCCTCTAGTCCATTCATCTGAAGCATCTGCCCCAGATGAAGGGATCTCATGGTCATCAGGTGGTTTTGACACTCTGGTCGGCCCCATTTGAAATCTATCCTTCAATGAATAATTGTTTGTCCATTGCATGGTTGCAAAATAATCAAATATGCAAAACGGCGGAGCAAAGGGAGGGAGCAGATGAGGGGAGGGCTAGGAAAATGTGCAATACATGCATGTGCACACATTTGGAGGAAGATTAGATTGGATGGATAAACATAAATTAACCTGGCACTTTAATCACATTTATGGTGCATTTGATGCACTACTGCATTGAATTGCAATGATTAGCTTAATTAAGCAGAAACAGCCACATTTTGTTATTCCCAATTCAATTCGCTTGCACATATTTTGGTCACATTTCTCTCAACTCTTTGTACCCTCCTATCTCAAGAGATTCTGTGAAAAAGGAGTTCGGACACTGATAAAAAAAAAGGAGTGGGGGCTGACTGCTTGTATTTGGTTGTATGTGGGACCATCAAGGGTTATGGCCATTGTGTGGCTTTTTGGGAAGGACATGGTCCTCGCTATTGACCACTTAAGGAGCAGACTGATGATCATCCCCGATTTGCGCATCTCGTGCCTTTGTATGTGGTGTCAGTTCACCATCTTATGCCCTGGTCGATGGAGGTTTCCTCGGAGGTGTGGCATAAAGGTTGCAATGGCTCAAAGCGAAAGGTTCTGAGGACACTTGCCATGCTAACAAGGTCATGGTCAATATGGTCTTGGCATAAAAACAGTATGTTTCACAATAAATCAAACACGCTGTGAGGTGTTTCCAAGTCCCAAATGGATGGTGGTTTCTTGGGCCAAGACTATTATTGTTTTTGCTAATTGGCCCTTTGGGCACCTTTGAAGGCGGTTGGGGATAGGTGGGTCTTTGGTATATTGGATGATGTAAGTGTCACCATGTTGGGTGATGTTTTCAGCGCAATCGATTGTTGGAAAACACGATCATGTCGTGGAAAAAGTGTCCACACCTGAATTTGTTTTGTCTGCTGGTATTTCTTTCTGAGATTTTAATTTTTATTTGATCTGTTTGCCAATTTAGCAACCAATAGTAAACAGTGTGGATTTTTGCTGAAAAGATGGTCTCAAATGGAAAACTCCAGAAATTTGCACTGGGTTGCAATTTTCACCCTAACTTCATGGCATGCAGCAAGGTTTGGCTCACTACCGGAAACCTCAAGTTGGGTTTTGACGGTTTGTCCATCCTATCAATTTGCAAATTACAGAAGATTTTGTAATGGGAGCCGTTGCAGCATCTATGGTTGTGAGTTTGCTACAAACTAGGGAGCAGCAGAATAACTTTTCATGCCTTCCAAAAAAAAAAGCAGAATATTTTTTCATACTTGATCAACCCACTGATTTTTTTCTCAGTACATTTATCAACCGTATTTGACATGGTTGTGGCTCTTCCGTTGAGTAGAAAATACAAATGTAATAATTAACAGCAGAGAGAGATTCCTGTGGTCATATGTTTTTTTTCTCCCTTTTTGCATGAGTAAAAGTCCGAGTAATGACTTTGGGCACTGTCTCACTTGATTCTCTAATATTCTCTGGACTTGTACATTAAACTTAAATTGGCTTCAAATTCCTTGACTATGCTTGGTATAACTTGGTTGTGCTTTCATTTCACAGGTATGATGTTTCAACCTTTATTTCTCATAGAATGTTTGAGACAGGGGATCCGGTAATGCTCCAATGTTCATTTTTTTCTGTACAAATATTTTTTCTTTGAATGATAGGCTAAATATTTTATTTAAGAAACTACAATAGAGGGAAGGAATCTCAATTCAAAAGAAATTGGAGACGAGATCCCATCCTTGCCAGACCGTCCACTGCAGCATTAGTTTCCGTTTGATTGTGAATGAAGAATACCAATATAGTCCCCTTTAGTTCCCTTATTTCTCCACGCATCTTGACATCTCCATCGATAGCCTTCCATTTGAATCTACAATCCCAATTGGACCTGCATAGGTGCAATGAGTCCTCGATCATCCCTAATTATTCCCCTATCCCTTTCGGACCTAGGTTTTCGCTAGAGCTTACATAGACAACTTGTAGGAGGAAGCAAGACCATGCAAGCTATG
The DNA here is from genome assembly GCA_003013855.2 of Liriodendron chinense. NCBI lineage: Eukaryota > Viridiplantae > Streptophyta > Magnoliopsida > Magnoliales > Magnoliaceae > Liriodendron > Liriodendron chinense. The sequence continues at coordinate 564,108 of PVNU02000637.1, read as the reverse complement.
GAAGGGCATCAAATGTCCTCAATAACTTCCATCTAACATCTTTGGAAAGCATCACAGAGGATTTCCTTGAATTCCTTACCTGCCAAGGCCCAAGAGATCCTGTCTTGGGCCCTATCCAAGGTTTTAAACTCGCTTTCGGGTTGTAACTGGCGATATGTCTTGGTTTGATGCCAGGACAAGTTGCTTAGATAAATAATAATAATAATAATAATAAATGCTACTGGTCCATATTGGTCTGACTTGCTCCATACTGGTCTGACTTGCTCCTAGCAATTCAACTGTCCTGATTCAAAATGAATCGGACTGAATCTGAATCAAGATCGAGTTGTCCAATTGTAACACAAAAGTGGTCCGACTCAGACTAGTTCCCTCCAAAAACGATACAACTCGGATGATATGGAGTTGTGTCAAACGATATTTAAAACCATGGCACTTTCTTCCACCTAAGTGATGCTTTCTGGTATGTTTCTGAATGCTCAGTTCTGCTCCTTCCATGCTGACCACCATACCACAAGAAGAAGCAGATGCTAGAGAATTTTGCCCTTTCAGATTCGAACCTATGGTATGAAATATCGTCCGATTCGACTCTGTATCATCTGAGTTGCATTGGTTTCAGTCCAAAATGAAATGAGTCACCAGACTAATGCAGGACTGAAATGAACGGTACGGGATGAGTCGTATTGGTTTTGGTCCGCTGCTGGGTCACACTCTGAAACCCCTACTTAAATCCATGTTTGAACCTGAAATTCCATGCTTCCAGGAGCTTATCCGTGGATAGGACATCATGCATATCACCTCAGTCATACTAAGAATAAACCACCAATCCCTCAGCGCAATGGGGAATGAATTAATAGATGGCTGACAGGTGCCTTTGCTTGTAAACACGTGAAGTAGCCATTCACAGTGAATCTTCACCTATTTTGAAGATGATCTAAGGCTAGCATTTTGTATTCCTGCCACCCAACAGATCCAACAACACTGGGAGCGCTTCTATTCTTCCAAACCATATCTGTTGGGGTTTTAGATCCCCAATCCGATAATCTTATATAGAAAGATGAAACTGACAACATCTGTGCGGTTCCCACTTCCAAATTATTTTATCCATTTCTGCACTCAGGATGAAAACTCCTTCAAATAACAGGAGGTAGGCATGAGACTCTTTATTTCCTCATCACACGGGTTTTCCTCTGAAATGGAGGTTCCATATGGCTCTCCCTCTTGTATGAAACAACGATCCACTGTCAACGATCCACTGTTATGGCCTTCTCAGTCGACCACCTATAAAGGTTTTAAAATTGATTAAGGGTGATACGAGCACTGAATGTCCTCCTAAAAGTGGATTCTAGAGCCATTTCCAACATCATATCTGATGCCTTCTTTGAGCAAGTTCTCAACCTTTGTAATGGCTCTTGAAGCTCCTGACACTTTGTTGGTGTACAAAGGCAGGGCTCCCATCTATGATTTCTCTGCTGATATTTTGAACTGATGACCTGCTTGCAAAGATTGTCTTCATCTTGCAAGAATCACCTTAATCATGTACCCTAGAGCTCCATGTTAATTATAATTGAGCCTTCTTAAACCAAATCCTCCTGTCTTTTTGGTTTACATATTTCTTTCCACTCAACCAAGTGATACTTCCCCTTTTACTCACATCCTTTCCATTAGAAAGCCCTCTGAAGCTTTTCCAATCTGTTCACATCACTGGCCAGACATTAAAGCAAGTACATGAAATAGATTGGCATATTGTAAAGAGCCGACTTTGGAGGGTGATTCTACCACCAAAGGACATAAACTTACTTCCCATGCAAATAATCTTTTCTCCACCCTTTCTAAAACTGGTCTTAAAGGCTTTTATGGAGTTACCAATGGTCCAATACACAGTGGGAGCCCCAAGTCAGGGATGAGCCCATGCACCCAAGGGTTGAAGCAAGCGTCATAAACATTACAAGTAATGAAATAAATTGAAAATTTTCTTCATAGTTAAGACTCATTTGATCTTAGACATGCGAAGATATCAAATTTAATCTAACATAGATTGGTTCATTTAGGATGGAAGTTTTTCTTCATTAGTGAAACTAGAATTTTTTTTAGCAAAACCACTGTTTTATATTGTTCATCTTGTATACAGTGCTAACACCTCAACTCGGTAATGGGCAGAGTAACAGGATACAACAGCAAACGTACATTGTTGTGCTTTTGTACATAGAAAATGATGAATTCCATTTATTTACCAGTCTTTCACATGACACTTTCTGTTCATTTCAGGAAGTTCGGGTTCAGTTTTCAGGGTTTGGCGCAGAGGAGGATGAGTGGATTAATGTGCGCAAGTGTGTGAGACAGCGGTCACTTCCATGTGAAGCTGCAGAATGTGTTGCAGTTCTTCCTGGAGATCTTGTACTCTGTTTTCAGGTGCTGCCTTTTGTATGCATTCTATTCTAAAATAGCATTCCAATATGTCATTTTGATAAGCTCTCTAGTCATATGCCCTGCTTGGTATGACAATCTGTGTTTTCTCTCAAAATATTTAGGAAGGTAAAGAGCAGGCTCTTTACTTTGATGCCCATGTCCTTGATGCACAAAGACGGAGGCATGATGTACGGGGATGCCGTTGCAGGTTTCTAGTTCGTTATGATCATGATCAATCTGAGGTATTTACCATCTGCTGATTACTGTTTTCCTTCCATTTTGAAGCAAACACTGCCCCTGGAGGCATGGATATACGAATTTTCCTTCCTGCATTGTTTTACCACATGTTATTCAGAAACTCCACTTTCTTTTATCTTGTGTCATTTAAGGCCTGTTTGGATGCACCCTCCAAAGGGGCATTTGAGGCATAAACCCCTTTTTGAGCCAAACCAGGGTTTTTAATGTGTTTGGAGCACTTCGTGTACCCCTTTTTCACTATCCCATTTGACAAAATGGGCCCTAAAATGTCAACTTGACAAATCCAATCTGATTGGTTTTTGTCTAGTCAACCAAAAAAGCAGGCTTAAATCCCCCTTTTGCATAACCTCCTTTTGTATAATTGTGTTCAAATGGGCCCTTACACAAGTGAAGTTGGGTGCCAATATCTATGGTCTAGTTGCTGTGGTGGCTTGTGCCGATTTAATGACTATTATGGTGGCCTCATATTCTTGACCCCGTTGTGTGATTAATTTGGGCTTTTCTCTTTCTTTTGACCACAGGAAATAGTACCTCTAAGAAAAGTCTGTCGCCGGCCAGAAACTGATTATCGGTTGCAGCAACTGTATGCTTCAAAGGATTTGGCATCTGTGGGTCTAAGGAATGTGATGAAAGATCCTTCTTTGGTTAGTTCTTCCAGGGATTTCAATTTCGGACATCAAAGGATCCGAAAGCAGCGCAAACTGATGGAGACAAACACAGATGAGATAGTTCCTGCAAAGTCATTTCCTCACGCGAGTGACTCTGCGAGTACGGATACTACTCCAGCCATGAAGGTTGAAAACAACACAGCTATGCTGGATGTCAATGTATGTGATGCTGCAATGACCATCATCAGAGGCGGAAATGTGCATCTAGGGACCTAATCATGCAACCATGTATGTTCTCTTCTTTTTTGTAAAGTTTAGCAGAGCCTGAGTCGGTAGTGAGAAAAGGACACAGAGTGAATTGTTTTGGCACTTCGCAACACTGGTTTCATACACCCTGAGATGGACGTTTCTACCCCACACGTAGCTTCTTAAATGTATGTTACGTATCCTCTTATGGGATCGGGATACATTTCCCCCCTGATGTTTGCTAGAATACATCCCAGCAGTATGTTGGGGCTCCATCCATTTGATCTGGATCCATTTAAATGATCCAAACCGCTTATATGATGGTTCTCACTGTGAATAGGGGATAACCAAAAAACTCACAAATTGATACATTTCATCCTTTTGATCATTTAGAAGGTTAAGGAGACCATCCATATTCAAAAGAAAAAGAATCAAATGATCTAGTGGTTGAAATATTTCAGTCGAAGAGTTGACAATTTTTGGCTATCCCCCATCAGAAGTGAGGGCCATCATATGAACGGTTTGGTTCACTAAAAGATGACCCCGGATCTAAATGCCAGGGATGTATTTTAACAAACCTCTTCCCTCGTTCATTGTGTTTTATTTTATGGAGAATTTTGGGAATATGCCTATTTGCAGAAATCTGTTACTAAAATTTGAACACTCAAATGCCAATGGCTTTCAACATGCTTAGATCTAAGATATTTGGCATGGGAGGAATGCTGTGTCCAGTGACCCTCGTGGTAGAAAGAACTCAGGCGCCCGATCCAATTGGTCCACATGAGCAAGCCTCCCAACGGAGTTACCTTGGTGAGGGGATCTGAAGCAGCCTAGGCGGTGGGGCCCTAGCGCCTCCCCCCCCCCCCCCCCCCCCCCCCAAAAAAAAAAAAAAAAAAAAACCTCAATTGAATTATTTTGTGGTACCACAAATTCTTTCCGTGGAGGAGAATTTTGTCGCATGTTGCATATGGGCATTTTTTGTCAGTTTGCATTAACAATTAGGTTATTTGCAAACCATATGTTTTTATGTGGGTATTTGCAAATAGCCTATTATTGATGTGGGAATCTGTAAACACTCCTAAAATAGTATTCATCTATACATGTCTTCTTTATTTTATTTAGGGTTGTGGGTTACGTCAGGTCGGGTTTTCTAGCCAACCCATTGATAACCTATATGGGCAGGTCTAGTCAGGTAGGGCTCAACTGAAGCCTGATCCATTTACTTAAACGGGTAACATTTTCATTTAGCTTGCCAACATTCACTGTTTCATTCATTCACCTTGTTAATGTGTGTGGAACTTGACACAAATGTGATTTTTGTATGGGTTAATGAAAGGGGTTCTTCTAGTTGTCTGTGGAAACTTGATATTGAACTTAACGACCACATGTCCAGGGAGAGTTTTGGACCATGGACTTTAATAACCTATTAGACTATGACCATTTAGCAGGTTGTAGAATGAACTTGTGGTTATTTACTCTTGATATAGTCATTGAGGGATTCGATGACAAGTCGGGATGAAAGGTCTTCAGCATTGGGAACGATGACAAGTTGATATGCCATAGCCTTACCTCACATAGGAGTGTGTTTTTCATAGGAATATGCTACTAGTGATGGATTTGTTGCATGCTTACTTTGGTGGATTAGTTCAAGCCTCTAGACCGCAAGACCCATTGTGTATGGACTAGATTGACTTGTAAATGAACCAGTATTGACAAATGTAACCCATAGACCTGAGGACATGTGGGGAGTTTAAGGTCTTCATGATGGGTGCGTTGACTCAATTTGTGATGTTACATTCGTGATCAATGTGTAGGTGGTACTAACGTATGCAATAGTGTTTGATTGAGGCTCACACAACTATATATATGATCTAGTTGATTACCCGAGACATTTATGGACTGATATGGGGCATTGGACCAAGGATGGTGGCTATGAGAGCAGAAGGATTAAGGTCAATATGAGTAAATGGATAGGCAAGATCACAGGCTTTAAGTAGGGTATACTGAAATTTGTAGGGTGGTGGAGCATTGTACTTAGTTTCTTACCCTACTATCGAACTTATCCTGTAGAATAGGGAGAGAGCTTCAAACGTCCCCATCGCTTGGATGTTGCCACCTTAGAGAGAGGAGATCAGAGAAGAAAAGGGAAAGGAGAAGGAGATCTCTGTCCTCACTACTGCCCTTCCATCTATACGATCACATGTGAGGGTCCACTTATAGACTGCTCTCTCATGCGTCCTTAGCCCATGGGAGGATTATGTAGGATATTTTCTCTACTTTTCATCTGAAATAGATTGGGGAGAAGCTTCATGATTGGAAGATCGGTAGTGGGTTTCCATTTCCTTTTTTTCTGGCATTGATAAAATGTACGTATATACATAGTTCATGTCAATAATTTTAGAGTTGATTACATTTGGCTGGTGATCCATTAATCTAGTGAAAAAAAACTAAGTCACATGGTCTAGAATCACCAACCATGCAATCATGTGTGCAGTGGAACTTCCTGCCATGCTGCCCATTTGAGTTTTGGATCTGCCTCATTTTTGGGCTCATGTCCTGACATGATCTGGCAAAATAGATGGATGGGATGGATTTCTCATAAACAACACAGTGGGCCCCACCTAGCTTCTGACCTTGGGAACTTCCTGCCACACCCTGTCTCAGGAAATCCGTGTCAATTGAAATGAATGGGTAATGTGTGCCATGTAAAGGTGGGTGACAGGTTTTAAATAATTGGTGGGTGGAGCCAGCGGTTCCTCTACAGCTCTTAGTCTGCAAGTGATGAGCATAGGGTCCATGGGTGGAGTACTGTGTATCCCAACAAATCTGTCCATCAGGGAAATTTTGACGTTCCAAAAAAATGGGCCAATCGAGCCATCGTGTGGAGCCCACCGCTTGAATTTTGCTGTTTTAGATGGTTGCCTATTGTTAGCTGTGATGGGGGCTTACATGCAGGTGTGCATGCCAACCATTGCATTATGTAGTCCTCTGAAGGGGATCGCGTACACAGTAAATTCTGTGGTGCCCACCTCTTATCCACGCCGTCCATCTGTTGTACCAGCTCATTTTAGGGCATGAGCCCAAAATTGGCACACATGATAGTTAGATCCAGCTGATTTTTGGGGCGTCGGTAGGAATATCATGCTGGATAGCTTGGATGCCAGCCAAAGGACATGTGGGGGTCCACTGCACTTGTAAAATGAGCTTATTCTACAAGGAAATGTGGAGGAACCGGTCGAGAAAATAATGAAAGTGGGCTCCACAATTTAATTGGACGCAGATTTGGTGGTGTTGCCGACACCATCCCCAGCAGTAGTGTGTCAATGTGTTGGGCGCGGTAGGGTCCAAACGTAATGTATGAACCCACCCTATTAGCTGGGTAATGCACCTTAAACGCCTAGGCGTCTTTCAACTAGGCTAGCAGGCGAGACACTTTTGCCCCTATGAAACCAAAATTGAAGTAGATCTGTAGATGAAGTGAAGTGGACCACACCACAGGAGACAATGGTGATTGAATGCTGATCATTAGAAACTTCTTGGGGCCCACAAAAGGTTTGGATCAATCTGATGTTTGTGGTTTCACTTGGACCAGGTCCGAGGTTGGATGACAAGTAAATATTACGGGCCTTAGAAAGGTTTCACGGTAAGCGTCATTATTCTCACTGTTTCTTATAGTGTGGTTCACTTGAGTTTTGGATGCTTTATTTTTGGGTTCACGCCATAAAATGATCTGGAAAAACAGATGGACGGCCTGGCTAGAATACACACATCACGTTGAGCCCCACAGCACCAACACATCAAAACACCACCGCTAGGGTTGGTGTTGGCAACAACCCTTAATCCTCGTCCATTCTCGCACGTGAGTAGGTAAAGCACATATACACCACGTGTACCATCTTAAGTGCCTGAGTATCAACTTGTGTACATTTGCATGTAAGTTGGTAGGTAAGCATTAAGATGGAAGCGAGTTCTCGGTCTCGAAACTCATTAGTGGTAAAATATCCACGTTGTTAACAGCACCAGTGGGTGCGTTGCATGACTGACGGACAAAAAAAAAAAGAAAAAAAATAAGGGAAGTGAGTTCGCCTCCATGCGTGTCTGGTACACTCGAGTTTCCATTGGATTTGGTGTCAGCGCTTGGGTGAAATCCCGTTTTATGTGCAAGTGACTTGTTCGGGAAGAGCTTGCAACACCCGAGCTATGTGGGCCCATTGCAATGTCTATGTAACATCCACTCCGTCCATCAGTTGAGACACCTCATGTTAGGCTGGAGTAGATTAGTCAGATCTGTCCAACTCTGAGGTGGGCCACACGACAGGGAAAATTAAAGATGGGGATGCTCACCATAGAAATCTTCCTGGGGCTGTGGTGTTGTTTATATTCTACCCAACACGTTAATCAGGTGTGGTCCAACATGATAAAAAAAAAAAAAAAATACAAAAGTCAGCCTGGTCCAAAACACTCAGATGGGCCACACTGCGTGAGTTTTAAAGGTTTGAGGATTGAGTTTAGATTGTTCACATAGCTTGGCCCACCCGAGTTTGGGATCGTGCTGATTTTTGTTACTTAGAACAAACATGCAGTTTCTCAGATGATCGTAACGTACGTGTGGATTTATACACACAAAATGCTGGGCTTCACAGAGCTCGGGTGTTGCACACACTTCTCTAATGAACAAGTGTAGCATGAATGTCAAATCTCAACCGATCAAATTGCAAGACCCACCATTCAGTCTAAAATAGTGGGAGAAGGTCCCAAATCAACAAACAATGGTCAACTAATAAGGGGTCTCAGAGGTAAGGATTGTTTGATCATTTGTTTTTGGGATGCATCTGATCTTCATGTGAGGGGTTTATAGTGGACATGGAATATTGCTTCCACCCCAGAGTTGGAAAGGATTTTATATGCGGTCCAATGAAAAAGTGCCATATCTGCCTTGTCAGATAATAAAAATTAAAGATTTTCTCATTCAAAATAATGATTCTTTTCTTCACCATTGGTTTATATTTGATTGGCTCTTTTCAATTGGTTATGCTAGCAGAGGTCCCGGTATCGATTACCAAATGTGGGGGTGGCTAACATTCAAGTGTGACTAATAGTGTGGCTGTGTTCTAACAGTAGGATGTGTGTTCTAACCAAACAAAAAAAAAAAAAGAGGTAAATGTTAGGTGTGCACAAGCAAAGCCCACATTACTGTAAACCCGGGGTACAATTCATTCACCCTCAGAGCAGGTAGGCACCGTTGAAATGGACCCCATGTATTTATTAGTTAGAAAGGCGTCCTTTTCCCTTTTCTACTCATTTTCTAGCTTTCATACCTACACAGCAATCTGTCCCCTTCCTAGAGTGGCGAAGTATGTAATTCTTAAGTGTATACATACATACATCTAAATCTAAACCATCAAAGTAGTTGGATTCACTGCACATGAAGCCCAACCCTAAAATAAGACATAGTAGATGTTGGATATTTTCAAAATTATAAAGTAATCTGAGGGTGTTTTTCATTTTTCTACCAAGATTTGAATTTACTAAAAACGCTTCATTTTATGATTTGAAAATGTGTTTTTTTTTTTTTTTTGTTTAAATGTTTAAAAGGAATACTTGCTAGTGGAGAGAGAATTGGACTTTGCCTCCCATCAAAGGCTGAAGTTACAAGCACCGAAAGAACTTAGCAGTGAGCTGCTTGAGCACCTTTTTGTCGCACTAAGCTCTTCGCACTGTTGTAAGGAGCCTTAGAATTTATCAGTCTTAGATTCTTGCCAATCCTATTAGCTTGGGGTCTTTGTGTGTGTGTGTGTGTGTGTGTTAGTACACACCCCCACTGTTAGTACACACACCCCTTGTCAGGCACACCACAATGTTAGCCACCCCTGTTAGGTTACATTTTGACTGTTGTAATTTAATTACAACAATGCCCTTGGTTCAAGTAAAGGAGAGTCTCTTGCTATTTGGATGGGTGTGTTTGCATGTGCTAAAAAAACACCAGGTTATGGGTTCCAGTACCCGTTGTGGTGCATGTGCATGGGTGTGTTTGCATGTGCTAAAAAAAAGTTCCTCTTCAAAGCATTCTCTCAACCATTCCTAGCACCAATTTGAATTCTATATATATATCTCGATGGAAGAAAGAAAAAAAAAAAAAATCATCTCTTCTAAAGTCTTATCTCTTTCAATCGTTCAAAGCTGTTTACAAAAGGTTTTTAGGTTGTGTGATAGCATTGCACTTACTGTACAACACCATTAATAAGATTGGGGCTGGATTATCCTTCAGTAGACTTGGTGAAACCCTTTGCATCACCAGTTTAATTAGTGTGGAGGGCATTTACTGTTTTAAGGACAATGCAATCAATAATTCATGCTACGGATTCTTGTCTCATCCGTTTCCTGTATTAACATTAGAAGATATGAAACTATCATTTAACAGGTTGACACGCTTTGGCAATTTTCTTTGTATTTTTGATATTCATCAGACATCCTACGTACAAGTGGGTGGTTGTAAGTTGTAATCCCCCACTATTTGGGGAGCTTTAAATTGAGGTGAAATGGGTCCCACATGTGCAATGGTTGTGTGGATGTTGATGGGTCATCACATTCTGCCAGAGTATCAGAGGTTTTCTACATTCACAACCCTCCCAAAAACAGCGAAACGGTTATGTTATAGTAATGAGGGCGGGACCACTGGTACAAAAAAGAATGACATTTTGGTAAGCAAATTGAATGTGGACAGATGTAGCGTTAGATGGAGCGTTGAGTCTATTTAAACATCTACCCATAAAAAGAAACTCAATAAGAGAGATAAAAATCCACTTTTTTATTTTTTTTTATTTTATAATTAACATGAGCATATAACAGCTGGCCAGATCCCATGGCTATCTAAAGTAGGTTTGTGAATAGGCCAGAGCTTTAAACTTAGACCTGTGTGACAATTAGATCTAGACAGCTCATTAATCAATTAATACATGAGTATATGGGTTAATAGGGTTGGTTTGGAAGCGGTCTCATTTTAGAAGCAGTGGATTCTGGGGTAGACTCAATTAATAACATTAGAGGGTGACTAACAGTGTGGGTGTGTGTACTAACAGTGGGATGTGTAAACTAACAAAAAATAATAATAATAATAATTTGTCTAATTGATGGGATAGTTAGGTGTATTTTGAGCCATTTATCTAAATATAAAAACGTGCCTTTTCTTTTCTTGTTGTGGAAATTGAATGCAGACCATCATGGATGGCACAGGGAATTACTCTGTGGTCGCTTCTCATTGGTCCACATCATTGCTTCCTTGTGCGGTCCTTATCATTGGTCCACTTCATTGCTTCCTCCACATCATTGCTTCCTTGTGGGGTCGCTTCTCATTGGTCCACTTCATTGCCCACTACACCAGCCCATGTAATGTCCATTTTCCCTCTACTGAATGGGTTCTATACAACCACAACTTCCCTGTCGATCGACCACCGAACAAGCAATGTGGGTGGGACCCTGACCGTAGGGCCCACCTAGATGTATGAATTTGTATATCCACTCCCTTCATCTGTTTTTCTAGATGATTTTAGGCTATCGTCCCAAAAATGAAGCAGATGAAAGTTTCAGGTGGACTGTACCATACTATAGGAAACAGTGGTTATTGACCATTAAAAACCTACCACTATTTTTTTTTGGATGAAGCTTATATATATAGACCTTATTATTAGGTTGGATGGTCAATAATTATTACAGTAGACCCTAGGAAGTTTTAATTGTGAGCATTCAATGAACACTATTTTCTTATGGTGTGATCCACCTTAAATTTGTATCTGCTTAATTTTTTGAACCTGGCCTAAAATAAGCTAGAAAAACAAATGGACAGGCCCTACTATAAGGGTCACACCACATCCCTGTTCCAGGTGCCAATGAAGTTGCGCCCATTGCATACCACACAACGCAACTATAAATGTTTCGAACCTCTATGGCCCCACCATGATTTATTTGTTAGATCCACGCCATCCATTGATTTTTCTAGATCATTGTAGAACATTAGCCCAAAACCGAGGCACAAGAAAAGATCAAGTGTACCAAGATACAAAAAGCAGTACCGTGGATTAAATGAACTACTGTTGAGACTTTCTTAGGGCCAACCATGATGTTTATTTGCCATCTAACATGTTCATAAGGCCACATAAACCTGGATGAAGGGAAATATCAGCTTGATTAGAGCCTTCTGTGACCTCAAAAGGTTCTCAATAGTAGGTGTTAATTCCTATTGTATCCTATTTTGTGGTTTTCTTGAGCTTTGGATCTTCCTTGTTTTTAGACCAATATCCTAGAATGATCGAACAAATGGATGGACGGTGTGGATCTAAGAAATGCATCATAAGGGGCACATGTAAATTTTACACAGCAAAAAATTTAATTAGTTGATTTCATGTGTGGCGCAGGCGTGCAGCACATTATGGGGAGAAAACTGAAAGGGTCAACATGTGGAACATGCACCGCATCTTGATGCATGTTTCAGATTCATACTGGCCATCCAATTTTTTCATATCATGTCAGGGCATAAGAACAAAAATGAGGTAGATCCAAGGCTCAACTGAGCCGCACTACATGAAACAACAAGAATTAGTTGCCTGATGACTACCGTTGAGAACTTCTTAAGACCACAAAATGATTTTATTTTTTTAGTTAGTCATACAACGGACCCACCCTGTTAGCTGCGCAACGATCTAATCAAGTTTATATTCATGTTTTCCCTTCTTCCAGGTTAGTGTGATCTTATAAAAGGTGTTAGAAGAAAAATAAATCTCATGGTGGACCCTAGGAAGGTTACAATGGTAGTTGTTCAATTTTATTGCTTTTTGAGGTGTGGTCCAATTGAGGTGCGGTCCAATTGAGGTGCCTCATTTTTGGATTCATACTTTAGAACTATCTAGGACAATTGGTGGACAGTATAGATCTAACTCATAAATCATGGTAGGGACAGAGAACTTCCATAGATTAATAGTTGTGTCGTGTAGTATACAATATATCTCCATGAAAAATCTGTACGTTTGTGAGCTGTTGTCATCAATGATGAAGAAGCGAGTAAATAGATGTTACGCAGCATCTGTGGACAATCTGTGTTGAAATCACATTGAAGTCACATGGAATTATGAGGAGATTGCGTCCTATGGTACACGCACGAGCTCACAGTACATGTTGATTTTCTCTCTCCTTGTGTAGTACTATGCACCAAAACTTTAACATATGTAACATCTCTGGTTCTATCATAATTTATGTGTTAGATCCACACCATTTATCAAGTTTTACAAACCATTCTAAAGCATGAGCCCAAGAATTAATGAGGCACGACAAAAGCTCAATCGAACCACCGATGAAAGGAGTGGGAATTGAATGAACTATTGTTCAAGCCTTCTTGGGGCCAGCTATGAGGTCTATTTGTCATCTAACCTGTTCATAAGGTCACACTAATCAAGATGAAGGGAAAACACAAATATCAACTTAATCAGAGCCTTCCGTAGCCTCAAAAAGTTCTCAATAGTGGGCGTCCAATTCTTACTCTCTCCTGTGGTGTGGTCCACTTGAGCTATAGATCTTCCTTGTTTTGGGGCTCATATCCTAGAATGATATGAGAAAAATGGCCAGTATGAATGTAAGAAATAAGTGGTGGGGCAAATGTAAATTTCACACTTCAATAAATTGGGTTTCTTGCTTTGTGATGCAGTACATTAGGGAAGAGAAGAAAACTGAAACTATTGACATGTGGAGCTGCATGCAGTGGGCCCATCATCATGTATGTATTAGATCAACACCGTTCATCCATTTTTACATATCATTTTAGGGTATGAGACAAAAAAAATGTGGCAGATCCCAATGTCAAGTGGGCCCCACTATAGGAAACAATGGGAATTGAATATACCAACCCTTGAAAAGGTTTTGGAGCCACAAAAACTCTAACCAAGCTGATATTTGTGTTTTCCCTTCGTCCAGGTCCGATGGCAAACAAACCTTGAAGTGAACCCTGGGAAGGTTTCAATACTAGTCCTTCAATTCCGTGGCTTTCTGTGGTGTGGTCTATTTGAGCTTCGGATGGGACTCATTTTTAGACTTTGGCTCTATAATGATATGAAAAAATTGATGGATGGTGTGGATCTAATACATAAATCTTGGTGGGCTTAGAGAAGTTCACACGTTAAAGATAGTGTTGTGTAAAAAAAATAAAAATAAAAAATGGGGAAGAGAAATCGGCGCGTTTTGTGAGATGCAAGTCATCCGGGATGACATGGTCCAATTAAAAGCGAGGGCACAGGAGTTCCATGTGCCTTCAACACAAACGATCCGCACTCGTGTAGATATAGATTTCTTAGTTTTGCTTAAATTCAATCTCTTTAACCAAATCATATCGTTCTCCTACGTATTTCTCTCTCTCTCTCTCTCTCTCTCTCTCTGAAAACGTGAGAGAATCAGATATGGAGAGGGATGGGAACGAGACCCACAAGCTTCTAAGAGGGGGGAAATTTCCTTACTTGAGCACCCTCTCATCTCGCGAAATGGAATCTCTCAATGCCATCTGCGACGCCTTTTTGCCATCTATCGATATTCCCACCATCGGAGATGACAGCCTAAAGGCGTTCTATGCAACGTCAGCGTCCATGGCTGGAATTCCTCAACTGGTATGATGTATTTATACATCCAAACACAAATTGAGATTTTGATAGTAAATGGACCACATTCTTTCTTTTTCTTTCATATAGAAGTTTGTCGTTGTTGTTGTTGGTTTGTTTGTTGTTGTTGTATATTAATCTTTTATGATTTTTGGGTGTGGCTGGATGGATGGATATATGCAGTTGGGAGGGTTTATGTCAGGGAGATTGCAGCATCCAGCAATTGGTCTGCTTAGAGTAGCACTATGGTTCCTGTCAACATGGTATGGAACATTTGTGATATGTGGGTGGGCGAGCTTGTCCACCAAATTCCCATATATACAGAGCTTCCCGCAGTTGAAGCAGGAGAAGCGAGAGGAGATTCTTTTGTCATGGTCCTTTAGCTCCTTTTTCCTCCACCGCATGTTTTTCAAGTGCCTCAAGTATCTCACCCTTCGCATTTTCTTCAGTCAGGTGTGTGTTTTTCTTTTCTTTCCCTCTTCTTTCCATAATCATTAGCATATGCAAAACTATCCAATCCAAACCATCCAATTGAAATTATTGGATGGTTAATTAAGCATAAAAAAAAAAATAATAATAATAATAAATAATGGTCAGCATTCAAAATCACAAAATGAGCTCTTTTCAAAATGGTCTACACACAGCACATGTGCTAACCTGGCCACTATGTGGTTCACTTCATCCTAGCAGTGTATATGGTGGACCCATCATAGATACATATGAATAGGCACACACACAAAAAAAAAAAAAAAATGATGCTTGTCCATTTAACATCAACCTACCAATCGTTCACATTCAAACATGGGCATGTGTGGAATCAAGAAGAACCGAGAGCATGGTAGATCATCCATCTGTCTCTCTTTAATTACAGTACCCATAGCAGCAGGCTGATATCCAAATCGTATACACCCCGTATGCAGGGCCCCAGCATGATGTAATTTCATTTCTCCATCCAAAATTACACCTATGAGGCAATCCCATTCATGTGATCCATGTCCACTAAGGTAAAAAAAAAAAAGTGGTAAACCATGACAATTAAAGGTCAAATTAGCAGTGAGATAAACAGTAGGAATAATAAGAGCAACGCCCATATGGTACCGATCCTACCACAATGCTGTAGCTGTACCAGTAATTGCTCTTTTGAGTTCGGGGGTATCATTTGATGAGAGAGTGAAATCCCACCAACCGACAACAATTTTCGAATGTGGGACCACTTTCGGTAGCTGTTTCCAATGGAGGGGTCCTGCCGTGACGTCAACCCTATCAAATGATTCCAGCTATCAATTGATTTTGGCCAGTACCATCTACCACCCGTTTTTGGCGTCCTTGTGTAGACTAATAAAAAGCCATCAAGTGCCGATACCAAGGTTTAGTATTTATGAAACCGTCCTCTTATTCAGATATATTTTTGGTTGATTTCCCTTGACAACACACATTCCATTATTAATGCAATAGCGCATAGCCATGTGCATGCATTTATATATGAGAGCGAGCCAATGGAAAATTAGTGAGCCAATTATTAAGGCAACGTGCCCGACATGTATGTAAAATTCCATAGAGAGAAAAAAAAAATATCCTATCAATAGATCTGGTTATGATACATTTGATAAAGTCATGTTTTACCGTCCTTTTAAAATGGGACACCTTTACAGAAATGTTCGAAAGTTTTACTTTGATCACGAAGATTCTGAATATCTAAATATCGGATTAATATTTAAGCAAATCTAGTTACGAGTCGGACCCAAATCAAAAGAGAGTGGACACCAAACAAATAAAATCTTGGGTTGTACACCAATTAAAATTAAGAGAATGAGAGAACTTGATGGTGAATCTGGTCCCACTAGTTTGACAATAAGAAGGGACGTGGTGGGAAGAACGGTGGAGATAGCTCTAATTGAGCTATTTTTTATACAATAATGTCCTAAAGGTCCACTAGTTCAACTATCAAAAGAGAGTGAAAGATCAATGTCTAACAAGAAATGGTTTGATTTGGTCATTCAGATGCATAACCATGATCGATTTGAGGTCTAAGATCGATGGTAGAGGTCCCCCTGAGAGTTCACTGTCAGTTTTACTAAAGTTTCGATCGCCCGAACTATATACTTCGGTTGCCCAAAACTGTATGTCCAAAATAGTCCGGCGAGCAATTGAGATATCCGGGTGGGTTTCGGTTGCTTGAAGAGTACTCTTTAATCTGTACCTCTCCTCACTCCTAAGGAGGAATACCCCATCAAATCTCCTCCTTCCGACTCAGGAAGAGGGCTTCACTGTCATCAAGCCTGCTAGGTTTCTACAAGCCTCAAACTTTCCCTTAGCCAACGCCTTGGTCATCGTGTTTGACCCATTATCATCAATATGGATCTTCTCAAGCTATAGTACATTGTTCTCCAACGTATTAATGATCCAGTGATACCGAACTTCTATGTGTTTCGACTTGTAATGCTGGCTTTGATTCTTGTTTAAGTGTATTACACTATGGCTATCACAATAGACTACATGCTCATCTCGCTTCAAGCTGATTTCTTGTAGGAACCGTTTCATCTAAAACATCTCATTCCATGTTTCTATGACTGCTATGTACTTGACCTCTGTCGTAAACCTAACATATTCATAAACTATCCTTGAAGAGGCTGCGAACTTGAACCAACGATGTGGATGAACTTCACAACCCAAATCTTCTTCTCTCTGTCTTCGATCTGGACTCCTCTCTTTCTCCAAACTCTCTCTCTCTCTCTCTCTCCTCTCTCTCTCTCTCTTTATGAATATGTTAGGTTTCTCTTCTACTTCCCCTAATCCCTCATAACAGTGCTTATATAACACTTAAGCCAGAATTAGAAATAAACCACGTAAAAATGCACTAAACTGCGTAAACTGATGGTTGATCAACATCGCCCAACCTATCATCAGTATCTCGATGACCCTAAGTTCGGTCACCCGAAAGAGCCCAAGCCCGAAGACCCCCGAACTGCACATCTCTTCTCACTCCTGAGGAGGAATACCCCATCAATATGCTCTGCCCTTGCTCACCCTATTGAATGAGATGTAAAATGGCCAGCCGAGCTCCTAACAAGAGCCAGCCAGATCGAACCCCAAGCACGACCCTCACTGCCACCTTCAACGTGTAATGACCAAAAGGAGCGATCATACAATTAGCCAAAATACCTAAACCAACTGAATTGTTATGCATTCCAAGGGCAATACTCGGTTGGTGTAAGTAACTCTGAATGTATGTCATAATCGTGGATGATTCTGGACCAATAAGGAAACCTAATAAGGGTTTTGTCGCTTCGAAAACTTATAAAAGGAGCACACAACGAAGAGCTCAAGGCCCCACACCAAACACAAATATCTATTTTCTTTTATCATTCATTTTTATGTTTATCCTAGTATAGTATAGCCTAGTCTTTTATCCTAGTATAGTCTTTTATCATCTATCCCGCTACAATACCGTTGGATTAGATTAAACATCCACAACCCTAAGTTGTCAGATCCCGATTAAACAAGTTCTTACTTGGATAATCATTTTTTTTTGTTACATCCTGCTGACCACTCACCTCGATCATTTGTTCTTACAAATGGATCAGGTATTTATCTCTCGTGTGTTTATTTCTCTAGTTTCTCTTAATACTCTATCGATTGTAACACACTTCATTCAAATATTAATAAAATCAAACATCATTTTAGCCTTATTTTATTTATTTGTCAATCTCTATTCCTTTGAGAAATGTGGATCATAATTACTAATGAAAGAACAAATCCTTAGACATAGAGCAAAATGAATCCATCAAAGAGGATTAACCATTACTATTTCATAAATTGCCTGATCACTAATCACAATCGGTAGCCAAAAACTGATTGTTAAATTTCTAAATTTCGTCTCACGCATTCATTTCAACGTAGGGTCTCTATCGCTCAATTAAATATTGAGTCAAGTATAACTCTATTATGTTTGTACATCATAATCACATATAAAACCTAAATACAAGCCCTCGTTCAAATGCATGGCCTCCCGTTGGATTGAATTGCACCAACAAGTACTATCAATAATCTATGTTTAATGGTGCCAGATCCGTGGTTTAGAATCATCTACCAAGGAGACTATCAAATCAGCTAACACAGCCAAAGGTATTAACCAATGGAGAGATACTAGTAGACAGCCCATGCCCCATGGACCCGTCATCTGAACGCTTCATACCGGATTTTGGCCGTTAGTGGGGGACCTGAGTCTTTTACAACACCTGTTTTACCGAGGGCATAAAACACCCAAACTCTGTGGGGTCCACCATATGTAAAATCCACTCTGTCCATCATGTGAGAAAAATTATTTTCGACCATAGATGCAGAAGATAATCTCATATATATGCAGAAGATAATCTCATATATATATATATATATATATGGCCGCAACAAAGTGAACAACGTAGAATTGCTTGCTCCCCAAACTGAGTTCACACGGGGTGGCTCTAACCCATGGTTGGCTTTGCATCCACATTGTTCCATGTCGCGTGGCCCATCTGAGTAGTGGACCTAGATGATTTTGGCCTTAGGGCTTAACAGCTAGCTAGCTAGGATGGAACCTGATAGACTGGATACTACACAAACGACATGGTAGGCCCCCACAGACTTGGTTGTTTTGCCTAATAAAATAAGTGGTGATAGTCCATTAGTAGGAGTACTGTTGCAATTGTCACACAAAGTAATTTTATTTTTCATTTTCTTTTATTTGGCGAAGTTTGTAGAGAACTCCCTAATTAGTAATTAATATAGAATTGGCATTTGGTATCTTTTTCAAAAAGTTTTCTAACAAACTACCTCATTAGTCTAATCAATTACCCTCCCAGTCCAATAGATGTAGGGCTGTCAACGGTAGGTCTCTGCCCGGATTTTGAACTGTTTTGGCTCAGGCCATCTGACCGGCCCTATTTAATATTCTGATTTTTCAGGCCCAAGCCTGGCCCATTAATTGACCCCCCTAATTAGATGTCTCAACGGCTAGGTAGGTCTTTTGTGAAATCCACTGTCCACTAGGCGAGTCACTTCCTGTTAGGCCCAGGTCTAAAACTCAGATTCATAAATTGGAAATAGTGTCAAGAGCTACTCTCACCTTCTAAATTGTTTCCCATTGTGTGTCTACCTAAATTATGAATGGGCCTGATTTACAGATCCCATAACTAGATTTTGTTGTGGCATCTAATGGTTGAAATGGATTTCACATAATTATCTTGGTGGACCCAGTAAAATTCAGAGGTGGATGCCTCTCTCCCAATTATTTCCTTTGATGTGGCCCATGTAAATCACAAGTCAGCCTGATTTTATTTATTTATTTATTATTATTTTTTATTTTATGTTGGCCTTGGACCTAACGTAGGATTTTCTTTTATTTAATGGTTAGAGTGGATCTCACATACACATTATGGTGGAGCCTGTAAAAAATCAAAAGTGGCAGCTATCCAATTCTTTTTTAATAAAACAATGATTATTTAACATTTAGCAGAGGGCCACACTTGAGCCTTTTTTTTTTTTTTTTAATACAGTACTGCTGTTTTGTGTGTGAAATCCACTACAACAATTAGATGTGTATATCCCGCCTTAGGTCTAATTCCAAAAAATTAAACTTACCTGTGACTCAAGTGGGGCCACGCCCAAGTAAATAGTTTAGAGGGTTACTATTGCCCTGTACACTGTTTTCAATCATGCAGTCCACTGGAATCACAGATGGAGCCTAACAAGGGGTGATGCACCCGGTGGTCAGTGTGGATTTCACATAAACATCACAGTGGGGCTGGCTCGAGGCGCTAGTTCCCTTCCTTTTACTGCCCACTCCCCACTGCCTAAGTAATTCTACTTTCTTTTTTTTTATTCTTTCTTTTTTTTTAAGTTGGAAAGTACTCTAATGATGATTAGTTAGTGAAGTAGCTTATGGGAAACCTTTTCAAAAAAGGTACTGGAATGTAAATTCTATAACTATTACTATTAGGTAGTTTTTGTAAAATTCCTTTTCTTTCACGGTAGAAAGTAATTTCATTCTTCAAAGAGTACCATACAACGATTCTAGACTCTTATTTCTTGCACGGATTAGAAAACGGTGGCAACTGGTACTCCGCACACGTGGGCCCTGATGTACGGCTATCTAGACAACCGAAATTATAAGTTTCGTTGTGGATGGAGCACCCTTAACGTCTATCAAACTCATTGTTTGAAGTAAACTAGTGAGAGATATATCCAACGGTTGGAATGATCAGATTTCCAAAGATCTTTTCAGTTTTGCTTCCTCCACTGTAGGTTCAGCGATTTGAACGGTCTGGATTGCCTTAAAAGTAAGCTATCTTTATATTCCAAGAGTCACCACCACTTTTAAGAAGGGCCGCATATTATTAATGTGTTGGAGAGTAAAAATGGGTCTCGCTAACTCCGGACGTGGGATGCTAGCAATCGTAACCAAAGCAAGCATGTTGAAAAAATTACATCAATAAAATGATCCTAAGCATCAAATTAATAGCAGAAAATGGACGTTCGATGTTGAGTGGAAAAGCAACTTAGGAACAATCATCATCTAAAACTAGATACCAGACAACGGTATCGTGTAGTGCCATAAAACCTCTATGGGCCCCACCATGATGTATGTGCTCCATCCACACCATCCATCCAATTTTTTCAGATCATTTTAGGGTATGAGCTAAAAAAGGCAGATCCAAATTTCAGCTGGACCATACCATAGGAAACAATGGTTATTACACGTCACCATTAATAAGTTTTTGGGGGCTGCAAAAGTTTTGGATCAAGATGATATTTTTGTTTTCCTTTCATCAAGGTCTGTGTGACCTAATAAACAGGTTGGATGGAAAATATATATTACAATGGACCTCGGAAGTTTTAAATGGTGGGCGTTCAATCACCACTTTCTTGTGATGTTTTCCACCTTAGATTTGGATTTACCTTATTTTTGGGCTCATGCCCTAAATTGATCTTGAAAAATGGATGGATACCATGGATAAAACACATACATCATGGTAGGGCCCACAGAGATTTTCCAGCACCACACAGTAACCATCGATGTTTTGTGATACGAAGCTGTGTTACGTAGCGACGACCCCCCGATTTTTTGAGGGATCCACCCTTACGTGTATGTGAAATCCACTTCTACCAGGAGATTTGTAATCCCATGTTAGGGATACAGCAAAGACAAAATTGACATGTGATTTGTGATCCACTATTGATTTTTTACAGGGCCCTCTATGATGATTATGTGAAATTCATTTGGGCCGTTAGATGTAATACAAAAATTTAGTTATCCGTCCAAAATTCAGAACAATTTGTGATTCACCTGAGCTACAATAGTAGAAATAGTTTGGAGAGTGGCATCACCCCGTACACCTATTCTAATTATTTGGTCCACCTAAATTATGGATGAGGATGGTTTTTAGCCCTAAACTTAAAATTGGGTTATGCTTGTGGCAAGGTCCATAGCTTAAGTGGCAGATTGAGTGAAGATAGCCTCGTTGTTTCAACACTGAGGTCATGGTATCGATTCGGGTGGCTAAAATTAGTTGCGACTAACAGGGTGGGTGGGTGTACTAACAATGGGTGTGTGAACTAACCCTCCACATCCTCACTAAGACTTTATATATATGAACTGTTCCCTCCATTTTGTTTTGGGGCTGTAACCTGATGGATGGCTCGAATTAAGTGCAGGAAGGTGGGCCCTTATGTATAGAAGCCAAAGGTAGTTAATCAAACATTAGTAAAAGGATGTGATGGAATAACGTGTGAAAGTGAATGATTTTGTCAGGTTGATGAGAATAACCATAACGTATCATGGAAAGCTATTGGCTACTGCGGACCTGATCCAGATTTCATCGACCACAAGATAGAAGCATGCAAAAGACAGCAAAATGAAGGACGACAAATGCAAGAAGAGGAAGAAGAAGAAGCAGAGCGTTTTGGACCCCTTTACAGATCCCTTCTTGACATGGGAAAACCAAAATCAGTTATCGTCCAAACTCTCCAGAAAGCCGGATTCCCTGTCTCCATTCACCACCCAAGAAACATTCCATCTTCTTCCACCTCGTCTCCTTGCCTCTCCATTTGCTGCGATGCTGTTGTTGTCGGTTCAGGTTCTGGTGGCGGTGTCGTTGCTGGAGTCCTCGCCAAAGCTGGCTACAAAGTGGTGGTGTTGGAGAAGGGGAATTACTTCGCCAGACATAGCCTCTCTCTTCTGGAAGGCCCATCGGCAGATCAAATGTACGAAGAAGGTGGATTGCTTGCTACGGATGATGTCAGTGCCCTCTTCCTTGCAGGTTCAACCGTCGGTGGTGGCTCTGCTATAAATTGGTCAGCTTCAATACCAACTCCCGCTCATGTGACCGACGAGTGGTCCAACAAGTATGGCCTGGAAATGTTCAGTAGCAAGACTTATAAACAGGCATTGGATGTAGTCTGCGACCGGATGGGTGTTCAATCAGAGATCAATCAAGAAGGCCTCAACAATGCAGTTTTAAGAAGAGGGTGTCTGGAATTGGGGTATCCCGTCGAAAACATTCCCCGCAATTCCCCGGCCGATCATTACTGCGGCTGGTGTAATTTGGGTTGCAAGGATGGAAAGAAGAAGGGCACCCAAGAGACATGGCTTGTCGACTCTGTGGCTTCCGGTAATGCTGTAATTCTCCCCGGATGCACGGCCTTGAAGGTCTTACGGGAGACAGACAAGGGAAGAGATGTAGCAACTGGGGTTGTTTTCGAGTACAAAAATGGGCAAGGATCCAAGGATGTTTATGTGGTGGAGTCCAAGGTCACCGTTGTCGCCTGCGGTGCATTGACAACACCAAGTTTACTAAAGAGAAGCGGGTTGAGGAACCCCAACATTGGAAAACACCTCCACATCCATCCAACTGCAATGGCGTGGGGCTACTTCCCTGTGAAGCCTTATGGGTGGCCAGAAGAAGAGAAGAAGAGCTATGAGGGGGGAATAATGACAGCAATGTCAACCGTCGTTGCGAATTTTGATACATCCGGCTATGGCGCGTTGATACAGACACCATCGTTGCACCCTGGCATGTTTTCTGTGGTTATGCCATGGATGTCGGGCTTTGATATCAAAGAAAGGATGAGCAGATTCTCACGGACGGCTCATCTGTTTGTATTTGCAAGGGATAAAGGGGAGGGCAAGGCGAATTACCCAAAATCATTGAAATATCAATTGGATGCAGTGGATGAAGAGAATCTGAACAGGGGATTGGAAAAGGCCTTGAGGATATTGGCAGCCGCAGGGGCTGAAGAGATTGGGACGCATCACTGCAAAGGGTACCGGTTGAACGTGAAACGTGCAAGCTCTGAAGAATTCGAGATGTTCATAAAGGAGGCAAGTAGTACATCACTGAGGGATCTATCGACACCAATAAGCTCAGCTCATCAGATGGGGAGCTGTAGGATGGGGATCAATCCAAAACAATCAGCTGTAAATCAGAGAGGGGAGACATGGGAAGTTGAGGGGTTGTTTGTTGCGGACACAAGCGTGTTTCCAACTGCTCTCGGCGTGAATCCAATGGTCACCGTTCAGGCCATCTCTTACTGCACTGCCCATTCAATTATTGAAGTTCTCAATGGAAGCAAATCTGCAAAGAAACTGTAACTAATGTTCAGCATTAGTCGTTGTGAGTGTGTTTCCATATTCTAGTTCAGAAAGAATAATCTCAATTTTACAAACAGATGCGTGAATGGGTTGAAGTGCAGTAGAGGATGGATTTAGCTGTGTTGGATCTATGGTCAGATAGATCACCTGCTCTTGGATTCTGCTTTTATCTATTCTACTATTTTCGTCAAGTTATGAGGGTGAAACAATACAGTAATTTCTACAAGATTTTGTATGTGTATTGGAAGAGCTGAAACAGGAAAATGACTGTTTATGTTGTCTGTTCGAAGGGTTGATTAGTTAATGAAGTTTGCGGAATACATCTTTTTATTAGCTAACAGTAGCCGTTAAAAGGAAGAGAGAGAGAGAAATATGTACTGTATCCACCCTTTCCAAAAGGTTGGTGTGGCCTGCCCTGGATTTTGGATCTGGCTTATTTTGATGGACGGAATGGATTTCACATATAAAACATGGTGGCCCCAAAGACCTCAGGTTTTATGGAGGATTCCAGACTATTGGCTTGCAGGACAAGCCCACCATTGGCTGGGCTTGGGTCATGCGCTACATTTTTTTTTGAAAAATAAAAAAGAAAAGACTGACAACATTTTCTACCCAGGCCTCACACAACCCGAAATCTAAGCCCGTCTGCTTCTTCTATGGGCTGGGCTTGGGTCTAACTTACAGGCGTCCGGGCCAGGGCCGGGCTAAATTTCAGGCCTGAAATTTTGAATGACTTGGCCTGGCCCATTGACAGTCCCAAACGAAATAAATTACGTTTAGATAACAGTTGTTAATTCAGATGATTTTCTTCTGCAATGGTACACATTTGTGGAAGATCCAAGTAGGCTTAGTTGATGGACGAGTATTTATCAACCTCCTGATCCAAATATGAGGCGGATCAATTCATCAGGTGTACTATGGTGTATGAAATAAATGGACCTCCTAATGTATTTATTTTTGTCATTTTTGTACTTTGTGGTCCATTGATTAAAACCACCTGATTGTTGGCCAGAACATCTACTAAGTGTGTCCTGCCTGATGGACCACCACAATCTTTCTTTTTGGATGTGTGTGGACATGGCTATTTGTGATTGCCACGATTTTTTTAAGTGAGGGAGAGTTTGGCAACACACTCTTGGCATACATGTGCAATCCAGATCGTCTAAATTGTGGACCCTATTATGTATGGAGAATCAGACCAGATAGGCCTTGGTCTATATTAGGGAGAATCAGACCCATTTTGGGCTTATTATGGGTTGTGATTATGGTTGCAAGCGCAGGAGCAGCTCATTGCTTCTCTCGATCTTCTTCTTATTTATATGGCACACCCAAGACTCTAGAGCTAATGGGAAATGACTGATTTATTCTTATATGCACGCTCTCCCAACAAACTCAGGCGAGACCTCCCCATGGACAACCCTCGCATAGGCTTAGCATGGTTCTGGTTGTTTATACCTGTGCTGTGATCACAAGCAAATGAATGGAAAGGATGCAACACATGATTCTATTTGGATGGCCAAACAGTACTTGTAACTGTCTATATTGACATGGATTGTTAAGAATGTGAGATTCATAGGTCCCGCAACTTATGAAATAATCATTAAAAAAAAAAAAGAAAAAAAAAGAAAAAAAAAAAAAGAGCTTTACTTGGAGCCATTAGGATAGGACTTTCCAATCTTAGAGGGTCACAATTCCTGAGAGTGATCAATCATGGATTGGTCAATCTTTTGTTCGGTTGACATCTTATAAACCTATCGTATAAGAAAGAGGCTAGAGTTAATTAGGGGCAAAAATAAACCTCCCCTATGAGGTTGAGCTGATGTTGGTCCAAAGCACTAAGCACTAGGAGCACCTTGGCTTGTCTGCTGGAAGCCATGGCCCTTGTTTTGAAGATTTTGGTGGGTTCTAATGAACTCATGGCCCTCAGAATTAAACCAGTTGGGTTTATCAATTGCAGTCAAATCATCAGAGACATTTTTGAACCTATGGTTGTAACTAGATAGAGTTAAAATTCCCCCTTCGAAACTCCCTTCTTAATTAATCTGAACTAGCTACATGATGGTAAAATGACATTATATAACATTTTTTATGTGCCACAAAGTGATATAGCAGCTATTCTTGCAGTTTCACTGTCAAAAGTAAAATTTAATGAATTTTGAATACATTTAAGACAAGTGGATGAATATCTAAGTGATGATTTAAGCTCATGTAATGTTGAAAATGACCACAAATTAGAAATAGGTGATGAAACAACTAACATTAGTATGTAAAACAATCTAAAGAAATTGGCATTGGCTGGTTTTGACTTACAAGATTACATTTTAAATTTCTTTATTAAAATAGGGAGAGGAGCTCCTATGTGTACTATTTAAAACATATGAAAATATACTTATTTGACTTGGTTTAAAATGGTATGCCTACGTAATGTAATGTGTTATTTTAATGATTCATATAGAAGTTCCACGATCAGTCTACATATGAATATTATTGCAAGCACGCTTATCGTAAAAACAAGTGGCCTTTAAATGGATTTTGCCATCTATTGAAATTAAGCAAGTCAAAGCATGTGTTTAAGGGATTCAGCTAAAATAATCAAATTCAAAAAAGTCAAAACATAGGATTTAACATAGATAGTAAGCCAATCGCAGAAATAGTGATCGTCATCGTGAGAAATCATTTCCCTCTTAAAATATGCATATGGTGAAGTGAAAGCACTCTCTAAAACTTCTCTTAACAGCAACATCTTAACTGTAAAGTGAGAGAGAGAGAGAGGTGCTGAGATGGAATAAGTAAATGTGGGAACAGGTCAAGGACTCAACATTAGTTAATATTGGACCTTTTCGTGCTCAAATCATCACGAGGTGGTTCCAAGAGCCTTCCACACCAATTTGGTGGTTTTATAAAGGTTTTTCAATCCCACACTAGCACCACCACATGGTCCATTGTTGCAGATAAGTGTAATATCCAATCCGTTCATCGTGTGGTTTCAATTAGGTGGATGTTTTTTTGTCCAAAATTAAGGTTGGTCCACTCATCAGGAAAGCTAGAATGGTTTTAAAATGTGGACGGCTTAAAATTTTTCATCCAAATCTTCCATTATTTTCAGTAAACTGGGGCACAACTGATTAGTGTAATGACAAGATTATTGAGCCAGTACATCTACCTAAAGGGAACCCTTGATTGATAATTGGATCACGTAGCTATATGCCATGCTAGTACATGGCGTGGCACAGGCCTGTATATAAGCTGCCTTGTACACGGACGTGGGCTTACTAGGCCTCTATAAAATATGAACACCCATTCAATCATGGCATTGGGGGCAGCGCAGCCCCATGGTTGAGAAATCAATAGCATAAAAAATGATTTTATTTTTTTCAAAAAATGGACAGTTTAGATTGAGCAGAAAAAGAAGGGCTTTGATTTGATTATGGTAACGGTTTTAATGAAATTTATCATATTCAAGAGGATAGGTCGCTGATTTCCTGCAACATGCTGTAACTGCAGCTGTCACATGAAGTTCCTGCACTTAGAAGCTAGGTGAAGCCCACGGTGATGTTTCTAAGAAACTCACTCCATCCATCTGCTTTTTCAGATTACGTTACGACATGGGTCTAAAAATAAGTCAGATCCAAAGCTTATGTGAGCCACACGTAAGTTTTAGATCACGCTAATATTTTATTTTATTTTATTTTTTTTCAATTATCCTAGTAGGAATGACCTTGTCACATATAAACATCGTAGTGGACCCAGAAAGGTTTCAACGTCAGGCATTTCCCTGCAGACCTTTTCCTTATCCTGCCACTCACTTGAGTTTTAGATATGCTTTGGACATAAGCTGGTAAAACAGATTGACGGGTGAATTTCTCACAAACATCACGGGCCCCACCACAGATGTTTTGGATCAAGCTGATATTTATATCTTCTCTTCATCAAGGTATATGTCACATTATGAAGAGGTCAAATAAACATCAAGGTGGGCCCTAAGAAGTGGGGTCATTGTCACCATTGCTTTCAGTAATGTGGTCCAAAGCCCTAAAATGATCATTTAAAGTAGATGGACAACTTCAGATAAAACACATGTCACGGTGGGCCCCACAAAGCCCCCTGACAGGACCGTCCGCCTCTAGCTAGGTCCCGGTAGAAACCGGATTGCACGGGCAGGAGCTTTGAGTGGCCACAGTTATGTATGAGTTTTATCTACACCGTCCATTCATTTTTACGTGGCATTTTATGACATATAATCAAAGATGATGCAGATCCAAGACACATGTGAGCCACACAATGGGGGTTGAACTTTTACCGTTGAAAACCTCTTGGGGGCCACATAGGTTTTGGACCCTGCTTATATTTATGTTTTCCTCTTCATCCAGGTCTATGTAACTTCAATAGATTGGATGGAAAATAAACAACATGGTGGGCCCTAAGAAAGTTTCAACGGTGAAAATGCCACGTAAAAATGGATAGACGGTGTGGATAAAACACACACATCACGGTGGCAACTCAAAGCTCCTGCCCGTGACGGGCAAGGGTAGGACGCAATCCGAGTTCGATGGGGGTGTGGGGACCGTTGATTGGTCATGCCACGTGTGAGTTAAAAGATCTGAGGGCCACGAGTCGCATACCCATGAAGCCGTAGACGTCAGCATTTCATACACAAACACACACGTATTAAAAAAAAGTATGTGAAAGAAGGGAGGGAAGTATAAAGCGCTCCCCCTCATCTAAAGTGGTAGACTTCTTTCCTTTATAAATCTCTTTCTCGTCAATTTCTCGGTGTATAGGAATATCTCCAGAGATTTTCAGACTTTCAAATATTATCCAAGAAAATCTAGCTCAAAATTAAATATTAAAAAATATTTGATAAATTCATTAAAAATTTTAAACATGTATAAGAACGCGATAACATCCCTATAAACTCGTGAGATTTTGAAAATCTTGTGATAATATCGTTTCATGAATATCTCGTAGTATGGTGAGGATGATGACTACAATCGCGTTGGTGGTATTTCATTTGCTGGTTTTCTCTTTGCCAACGAATCCCAGCCGGTTTCCTTCTAGCCCATAGAAATTGTGGAGTTTCCCCTTCGAGTTCGCAGCATCGTATCGCCAGGGTTCATCGCAAAATATCTGTCACATGGAATTTGTTACAGTGTACCCAGACCGTCCATCTTGGGGGATCCTAACCGTGGATGATCAACAGTTGAAAATCACATTGAATGGACAACCCTACCATATACAGAGGTGGCCTTAAAATGGAGTGTAGTTGTGGCAATGGTCAATGGTCAACTTGGAACAAAAGCAGACTGATGAATAGGGTCCTTCTTCCATTGTTACTTTGGGATAAAGGATCATTAATAGAAAGACCCATTAATTGGACGGCTTGGATTGACGCACTACATCAGAGCGAGCGTCTGTTATACACGAACTAATACATGCAGACGTTTGCACTGAATTGACTCAATAGAGCTACACATGTAACTCGTCTTTCCGGCCAATGTGTCACATGTGCATGAGATCCAAGCCGTGAAAGTGATGGGACCCAATATGAAGATGATTTAACTAGAAAAATTAGGCCAGTCTACAAATTATACGGACCTCAGACCCGAAATCAATCGAAAGTCAGACGATCTCAACTTATAAGTGTAGCCAACACAAGGAGTTGATGGACTTGATTTTCGTGCAAGATCATCTTCATGATCGTTGGTGGCTTTCACATGGATTGGATCTGGTAGACATGTTTAAGAGGTGGAGAAGATGGGGCTATTTGTAAAGTTCACACACAATATATACTCACTTCTCCACGTGCAAATCATACACGCTCATGTGTAAATATACATGTGTTGAATCTCTATGCACGTATAAGCACATACACAAAAGGAAGCTGTGTAACAATTTGTGACCATCAAATAGATGGTCTGATCAGCTTTCCAAATTGGACGAGCAAATATCATTTAATTGGAAGTTAAATTCTAGTTGCCCCATTTGAAGTGAGGCCCATCATTTAGATGGTTTAGATTCTATGCAATGTCCGTACAGTAGCTATGTAGATGCATATGGACACCAAAAAAATTTATGTAGAAAGATAGACATTGACACGGGTGCATGATGTGCATGTGAAAGGCAAGTGCCCATCAGATACCCAAGAATAAGCAGTGTATATACCTGGGTTTTGACTGAGTGCAGTCGTCCCCACTCCTATGGTTCAGTGTTTCAGACCGGACTTGCATTCGATACTGATGTTTGTGTTTTATCCACACCGGATTCAGATGACCACACCACAAGAAATAGTGGTGACTGAACGCCCACCTTTAAAAACTTCTTGTGGGCCACAAAGTTTTGGATCAAGCTGATATTTGTGTTTTCCATTCATCCAGGTCTGGGTGACCAAATCAACAGGTTGTATAGCAAATAAACATTACAGCGGACCCTAGGAAATTTTTAATAGTGGGTAGTTTCAAATCACCTTACACCATTATTTTATTTTATTTTTTATTTTTTTATTTTTTTTTCTTTTTTTGAGCTCATGTCCTAAAATGAGCTGGCAAAATGGATGAAGGGCTTGGATAAGACATATACATCATTGTGGGGCCCACAGAGCTTTTCTAGCACCCAAGTTGGTATATTGGAGGGGTCAATAACGAAACCGAGTCCGTTCTCAAACCATTGGTCTATTGGTCCTATTATCAACAGAACATGCCCCAAAAACATTTGAAGAATCATAGTCATCCATCTTGGTCCTTTTTCTTTGTTTCTTTCTGGATTTCAGCTACCAATCTGCAGGCAACAAATTTAAATGGTCAAGATTGGTGTTGTTGAGGAGAACTTTGGGGCATGATCCATCTAATGTGGGGTCCAAGAGACAAGTTGTCTGGATAATTGAACCATGGATCCCACTTGTCAGAACTGAGAACTATAGTGCATATGGTAGGTTGGATGATCTGGTAAAGCTCCAACCTTTAGTGGGGTGGTCCACTCCAGAGATAGAATCTTGTAGAATGATCGTGCTTAGATTTTTTTTAAGGGTATGGATTTTGTACTTTTGGTGGGGAGGATCAGATATAGTTGTCACGCCCACAACGTGTAAAGGGAAACAGCTACAACTTATGTTTGTTTGATGGAGCAAAAGCAAAAAGTGATGTCATTCCCCAAAACAGAGATATGGAGATGAGAGGTGAAATCCACAGACACTGGCCCACTCCGGATCATGTCTCCATCCTTTTGTTGCCTTATTCATTCATTTTCAATTGGGATAGGGTCCAAACATCATAAAAGTGGATAGTCTACTTGAAAAGGCAGATTGGAAGATGGGGAGAGGACCCTCTCCCCTTCTTAAAAAGATATGGCAACATAGAATATTTTCTCTCATGCAATTGCAAGCAGGAGACATGAATAGCTGTACCCCAAGTACTCCTCTTGTGACTTGGATGACGATTGCCATCACTCATTCAACTCCTATTTGACTTTGCTTTGGTCCACCACACCTCACCTATTCCACTCCTTTGTTAGCTACTTTGTGCATTCCAATCAATTTCGCCCCTCAAATATTACTATAGCACACATCAAATCATGCAAGGCAGTCGCTTTGTGGCCTTGATAGGTTCAGTTCTAGTTTAAGAGGATCAGACCCAGTTCATTTACCTGTGTTATATGGCTCTAAGCTGAGGTTCAATTAGTTATTAATTCCTTATCCGAACATATAGTTTACTATTATCATTGGGGATTGTTTGGATTGAGAATTATGTTAGTAATTTATACGATAAAATACAATGATTACAAATTACGGCAGTCTCTCGAAAACAAGTGATTTGACCAGCAATTTTCATGCTTGGACAGGCATGGTAAAATAGTAATGGTAATACTTTTATGATACTTAATGTCAAATTATAGAGAAAAATATATTAATGTATGTGTTTGGATAAAAAATTCTATTATAATACAATACAAAATTATATTAATTATATTATTGATGGCACTTTTCATAATTTACATTTAATTTCTTTAATTAAAGGATTTTTTTTTTAAAGGTGGGCCATTGAGTTTAGTCCTGCTTGGGTCCTATCTTCCTATGGTTAGCCTAGGGTAAACTAGGAAAGGTTCAAATATAACTAGAGTTGTACATAAGCCGAACCGAATCAAGCTAGGCCCAGCTTGGCTCGGCTAAACCAGTGGACTACCTAGGCTCGAGCTCAGCTCAGTTTGGTCCTCGAGCCAAGCTGGCCAGCTCGGCTTGGTTTGGTCGAGCTTTCGAGCCGAGTTTGAGCTAGTGAGAGAGAAGGTCGTCTGGGAGAGCAGCAGGGGACGGGCAAGTTGAACATTGAGCGCTGACCATTGGGGAGATGAAGATAAAGAGAGGCGAGTTGGGTGTTGAGCGCGGACCATTGGGGAGATGAAGATGAGAGAGAGAGAGAGAGAGAGAGAGAGAGAGAGAGAGAGAGAGAGTGGTCCACATGGAAACAATGTACTATGCGCATGAGGTCGAGCTGTGTGGGCCCCACTGTGATGTGTGATGGGCATCCACCATGCATTTGGTGGGTCCCCTATTGGTTATGGGATATCTAAAAAATAAGCTGTATTCGGAACTCAAGTGGGCCATACCAACTGAAACAGTGTAAAATCATTTCTACAACATATAAAAGCACTTGTTGGGGCCCACCTGAGTCTTGGATATGGTTGAAACTTGGTGTGACATCTTTTTTAAGTGGTACATGTACAATGGATGGGCTGGATTTCTCAACCACATCCAGTCGATCCTATAAACGCTCATAAAGGTTTCAATGGGTGGATATCCACTCTTAACTGTTGTCTGTGGTGTGCCCCACCCAAGTCATGGATTGGCCTAAGTTTTAGGCCCATGGCCCACCACGGAATGGTGCATCTGATTGATGGTGTGGATGCCCATTACGCATCACAGTGGGGCCCACACAGCTCAACATGGTACCTTTTCCTTATATATACACAGTTCTCACGAGAACTCGTGAACACTTTTTCAGGGCTCATCACACGTGATGTGAGCCACAAATCTGAGCTGTCCACGTGATGCAGCACCCCAAAAGCCCCCAAGGCTCAACTTTTAACCTGATCTAAAACACCGGTGAGCTGTAGCAAAGAGAAAAGCAAATCAAGGGAGGAAACTGTTTCCTTTGTCATGGCCCACCAAAGTTCTGGAACGAGTTAGAAGTTGAGCCCTGAAGTTTTTTGAGGTGCTACATCACATGGATGGCTCGGATTTTGGGCTCATGTCATGTATAATGAGCCCTGAAAAAGTGCTCACGAGTTCTCTTGAGAAGTGGTGTGCAGATGAGCATATCTCTCTCTCTCTCTCTCTCTCTCTCTCTCTCTCTCTATATATATATATATATATATATATATATATATATATATATATATATATATATAAAATCAAACTGAGCCGATTCAAGCCTGGTTTTGAATCGAGCCAAATCGAACTTGCTTCAGCCTAAGCTTGGCTTGAATTTTCAATGAGCCCAAAAATTAGGTTCGGTTTGGTTTGATCCACCTTTTGAATTGAGCCGAATAAATTTTTTTCAAGTTGACCGGAGCGAACTTTTCGAGCCAACTTGGTTTGCGTACAGCTCTAGATGAAAAAAAAAAAACCCATTTAATTATGGTTATAATTTGGACTTGACCGGAAACTAGTAAGTCCAATTTTAGATCAAGACCTGTTTATCACTGGGCTTATTTGCACTCATAAGCCCCATACGTCTACCTACTCTATCCTATTGAACATGTGGTTTATATATACCTTGCTTTGAAACTAATGCTGCCTGTTAGGTCAAACCATGCATGGGTCATTAATAGGCAACCTGCAACTACCAGACGATCCTAATAATCTACACCCTCACCTACATGCATGGAGGACTTCCACACGTTACCTTCCAAATTTCAACAATCCAATTATGGCCCATTTTTTCTTTGTGGCCGCCCGAGGTTCTGCTGGGGCTTCACCCTTTTTTTAACAGTTCCAAACATTAATATATGCAGCATGAGCACTACTCTTGTAATGCTGCCAAAGTGACACCTAATCTAACACCGTAAACCTAACTAACAATCACTTAAGATAAACAATCCCTCCACTTAAAACCAAGCCTTGCCTCCCGAAAATAAAATAAAAAATAAAAAATAAATAGTTTATAAATCAACAACGTCTCAAGTCCAACCGGCTGAAGCACAAGTTATACTATCTATATCCAGCGAATCACTACTCCCAAGCTTACAGGTTTGTGTGTCATCCAATCCGTCCAATAGGTTGACCCCACCATGAGGATCACCTCTTGCAAAAATTAGTCACAGTTAGCTATTCATTGAGTGGACAATACTTGTATTTCTCTATCAATGGCTAAATATTGCTTTCTATGATATGCTTCCCCTGATGAATAAATGGGGTCTGATTTTTGCACAAAGGTGATCCAATGGGTGTATGTCGCAGTCGCTTAATAAGTTGGAACTTATCCAATGGGTGCACCATAACTCAGCTGTCCAACCAATTGGATTTGAGACATTCTCAAATAAATCTCAGCCTTCCTTTTTTTTTTTTTTTTATCAATAATTACACATTGGTTCATTGAAAGCCCTGAATAAACTTAAGAAAGCCTCTTATAGATTATAATAATAATAATGATAGTAATATAATATAATAGAAGGTGGAAGTGGCTTAAACCTTATGATTATTTAAAACACAGATCCTATAACCTAGGATGGTTTCTAAATACCATTCTTTAGGTAAGTTCTCCTTATTATTTTCATTTAGTATTTATTAACTAAGGAGCTTTGAAGCTCATGTACACACCACACATGTGCTAGCATTGTACAAGCCTATGAGATCTGATCTATCCATCAAGTTGGTCCAAACCTTCAGCATGTTTTTTTTTTTTTTTTCCAAAAATAAGATTTGGTACAAATCAGAACAGGTAGATGGGTTAGAAAACTTCAGCCAAATACTATTTCAGAGCTTTACATTTTCTTTGCAAAGTGTGGTCCACCTGATCAGTGAATCAACTTGATTCTTGAGTTGGACATCAATATAAATATAGTAGGTTGTTCTGATGGATGGATTGGACATCAGAGCTATAGTGCCATGCTGGCCACATGCTTGGCATGTACATTATTGAATGGCGTGTGGACTTAGAAAGGCTGTATTAATACAAGTATATGCTCCTAACCTTATCATCTCATTAATTTATTTACGTGTCGACGTGGTCAATGTACGACAACCTTACAGCTATACTTTCCTTAGTGTCACTACTTACAGCTTTTTAAATCCGTGTCCTAATAAACCATCTTACATGTGCTATTATAAAAAGCCAGGACTGTACTGTGATGCTAGTTCATCACCATTTTTGAAAATCACAGCTATCTATCCTCCGCACACACATATGGTTATTCAACCATCCAACTCGTGGATCACATTCTAGATGAGTATATCTCAAATTACGAGAAATCCTAGCCGTTGATTTCGTGCCCATAAAAAATAATGGTCAAAAGTGAGATTCGAGTGGTTTACTCTGGTCAAACTCAGAAGGTGGTTATTATCATCTGATCCGTTGTGATATTGGGTCATGCTCTATCAATAAATTGGAGGCTGGACACAAGTGAGACTATGTGTAAGGTGGATAGTGAGTCATCAAGATTGTTAAATATTGGTGAAGGAAGAGAGATGTGAGTGAGAAATAGAAAAAAAAAAAAAATGAAGTGGTAACCACCAGCTACGCATGGGGATGTGGGCCAAGTAAAGAAAGAGGAAGGATGATGGGTGGGGACCCAGTGTAGGTGCAAACAGAGAATGGGAAGATAAGCCAAAAGGAGGAAGGAAAGGGGGAGCATCACAAGGGGGTTCCTAGGCATTCTGGTAGATGGGAAGATGCACAACTGTACGTGCATGCACACGCGGGTTTTTTAAACTGGGACGCGTCGCTTTTTTGTCTTCCTTTTTTTTTTTTTGGTGGAAAATTAACGACGGAACACAGAGAAAGGCATATGCCTCTCAGGGAACATCTATCTACGGTTTCGTTTCGACCGGTGCTCTGGGCTGAACTATCGTGAGGAAGGCACACCCCAGGTGGAAAGTGACAACATATAGCTCTTACGATAACCGGGTGTACCCAGAACAGAAGAAGAAGAAGAAAAAAAGTACTTATCTACCACCTACTTCTTCCTCTCACATCCAAGAACCTTCCTGGAGTTTTACCCTTCTAGGAAATAACTGCCTACCTTTACCCTACCTTGTGACCGGGGTGTACAAAAAAAAAAAAAAAATTTGACGAGGAATGCACCGCTCTGCAAAGGTTCTCCATAACGGTCTTGGAACTTGGTCATCTAGGCGTGCCATGGGAGATCGAGATTGAACCTGTCTACCCCGGGTATTCATATCCGATGGATCTGGTAAGTAGACTACCCGGGCTTACACCCACTACTTAAATGGTTCTTTATAAAGTCTAGTTGCCAGGCCTAATGGCTTGGTACACGTTGTTGAACCTCCTTGAGCTCCCAGTTCCAACGACACCTATACTTGGCCAGCTCCTAGCCTGCTATGGAAACCATAAACAAAACTTCTTTCTTCTTACCAACCTGGAAAGAGTACTGTCAACTGAGGTTGAAGCATTCTGGGTATAACCAGGTTACCAGGTCTTCTACCTTCAGTGTCCCAGGTCACAACCTACATTATGAAGGTTTTTTTAGGGCGACAATCTTCTCAGTTTGGTGATTAAAGTGCCTGTGCCTGCGTCTACGTCTACGTCTACGTCACATAGGCCTCTTCGCCAAGGGACATATATATATATATATATATATATATATATATATATATATATATATATATATATATATATATATATATATATATAGTCCCTTGGCGAAGAGGCCTATGTGACGTAGACGTAGACGTAGACGCAGGCACAGGCACTTTAATCACCAAACTGAGAAGATTGTCGCCCTAAAAAAAACCTTCATAATGTAGGTTGTGACCTGGGACACTGAAGGTAGAAGACCTGGTAACCTGGTTATACCCAGAATGCTTCAACCTCAGTTGACAGTACTCTTTCCAGGTTGGTAAGAAGAAAGAAGTTTTGTTTATGGTTTCTCCATAGCAGGCTAGGAGCTGGCCAAGTATAGGTGTCGTTGGAACTGGGAGCTCAAGGAGGTTCAACAACGTGTACCAAGCCATTAGGCCTGGCAACTAGACTTTATAAAGAACCATTTAAGTAGTGGGTGTAAGCCCGGGTAGTCTACTTACCAGATCCATCGGATATGATACCCGGGGTAGACAGGTTCAATCTCGATCTCCCATGGCACGCCTAGATGACCAAGTTCCAAGACCGTTATGGAGAACCTTTGCAGAGCGGTGCATTCCTCGTCAAATTTTTTTTTTTTTTTTTTGTACACCCCGGTCACAAGGTAGGGTAAAGGTAGGCAGTTATTTCCTAGAAGGGTAAAACTCCAGGAAGGTTCTTGGATGTGAGAGGAAGAAGTAGGTGGTAGATAAGTACTTTTTTTCTTCTTCTTCTTCTGTTCTGGGTACACCCGGTTATCGTAAGAGCTATATGTTGTCACTTTCCACCTGGGGTGTGCCTTCCTCACGATAGTTCAGCCCAGAGCACCGGTCGAAACGAAACCGTAGATAGATGTTCCCTGAGAGGCATATGCCTTTCTCTGTGTTCCGTCGTTAATTTTCCAGGTTTTTTTTTTTTCCTTCTGTTTTCGCTGCGCAGGGTCAAATTTTTGGGCGCACACGTACGTGCATGTCAACACGTAGAAGGGTAGATGGTCTTACGGATCCTTGGGGGGAAAACTACGAGGGGGAAAGGAAGGAGGAAAACCGAAATAGAAGGGGTAAGAGACAAACGTGGATGTGACCCAGGGTGGGTAGTAGGAAGGAGAAAGAAATGAACCGGGTGTAGGGGTACGAATCGACCACAAATGGTGAAGTAAAAAAAAAGAAAAAAGATAAAGAGTGAGTGTAGAGAGAAGGAAGTGGTGATAAATTGTTAGAACTACTGAGTGATAGGTGGAATGTGTATCAGAGTGAACACAGGTCGGAGGTTAAATAACTATCTCGTACTGGGTTATAGTGTTGCCTAGTCTACTATTATTGGTGGAAACTCAAACTGGTCTGTACACTCGAATCTCACTTTGACCATTATTTTTTATGGGCACGAAATCAAACGGCTAGGATTTCTCGTAATTTTGAGATATACTATCTAGACTGTGATCACGAGTTGGATGGTTGAATAACCATATGTGTGTGCTGGAGGATAGATAGCTGTGATTTTCAAAAATGGTGATGAACTAGCATCACAGTACAGTCCTGGCTTTTTATAATAGCCCATGTAAGATGGTTTATTAGGACACGGATTTAAAAAGCTGTAAGTAGTGACACTAAGGAAAGTATAGCTGTAAGGTTGTCGGACATTGACACGTCGACACGTAAATAAATAAGTGAGATGATAAGGTTAGGAGCATATACTTGTATTAATACAGCCTTTCTAAGTCCACACGCCATTCAATAATGTACATGCCAAGCATGTGCCAGCATGGCACTATAGCTCTGATGTCCAATCCATCCATCAGAACAAACACCACTATATTATATTGATGTCCAACTCAAGAATCAAGTTGATTCACTGATCAGGTGGACCACACTTTGCAAAGAAAATGTAAAGCTCTGAAATAGTATTTGGCTTGAAGTTTTCTAACCCATCTACCGGTTCTGATTGTACCAAATCTTATTTTTGGAAAAAAAAAAAAAAACATGCTGAAGTTTTGGACCAACTTGATGGATAGATCAGATCTCATAGGCTTGTACAATGCTAGCCATGTGTGGTGTTGTACATGAGCTTCAAAGGCTCCTTAGTTAATAAATACTAATGAAAATATAGGAGAACTTACCTAAAGAATGGTATTTAGAAACCATCCTAGGTTATAGGATCTGTGTTTTTAAATAATCATAAGGTTTTAAGCCACTTCCACCTTCTATTATATTATATTACTATCATTATATTATTATAATCTATAAGAGGCTTTCTTAAGTTTATTCAGGGCTTTCAATGACCCAATGTGTAATTATTGATAAAAAAAAAAAAAAGGAAGGCTGAGATTTATTTGAGAATGTCTCAAATCCAATTGGTTGGACAGCTGAGTTATGGTGCACCCATTGGATAAGTTCCAACTTATTAAGCGACTGCGACATACACCCATTGGATCACCTTTGTGCAAAAATCAGACCCCATTTATTCATCAGGGGAAGCATATCATAGAAAGCAATATTTAGCCATTGATAGAGAAATACAAGTATTGTCCACTCAATGAATAGCTAACTGTGACTAATTTTTGCAAGAGGTGATCCTCATGGTGGGGTCAACCTATTGGACGGATTGGATGACACACAAACCTGTAAGCTTGGGAGTAGTGATTCGCTGGATATAGATAGTATAACTTGTGCTTCAGCCGGTTGGACTGAGACGTTGTTGATTTATAAACTATTTATTTTTTATTTTTTATTTTATTTCGGGAGGCAAGGCTTGGTTTTAAGTGGAGGGATTGTTTATCTTAAGTGATTGTGTAGTTAGGTTTACGGTGTTAGATTAGGTGTCACTTTGGCAGCATTAAAGAGTAGTGCTCATGCTGCATATATTAATGTTTGGAACTGTTAAAAAAAGGGTGAAGCCCCAGCAGAACCTTGGGCGGCCACAAAGAAAAAATGGGCCATAATTGGATTGTTGAAATTTGGAAGGTAACGTGTGGAAGTCCTCCATGCATGTAGGTGAGGGTTGTAGATTATTAGGATCGTCTGGTAGTTGCAGGTTGCCTATTAATGACCCATGCATGGTTTGACCTAACAGGCAGCATTAGTTTCAAAGCAAGGTATATATAAACCACATGTTCAATAGGATAGAGTAGGTAGACGTATGGGGCTTATGAGTGCAAATAAGCCCAGTGATAAACAGGTCTTGATCTAAATTGGACTTACTAGTTTCCGGTCAAGTCCAAATTATAACCTAATTAAATGGGTTTTTTTTTTTTTCATCTAGAGCTGTACGCAAACCAAGTTGGCTCGAAAAGTTCGCTCCGGTCAACTTGAAAAAAATTTATTCGGCTCAATTCAAAAGGTGGATCAAACCAAACCGAACCTAATTTTTGGGCTCATTGAAAATTCAAGCCAAGCTTGAGCTGAAGCAAGTTCGATTTGGCTCGATCAAACCAGGCTTGAATCGGCTCAGTTTGATTTTATATATATATATATATATATATATATATATATATATATATATATATATATATATATATATATATATAGAGAGAGAGAGAGAGAGAGGAGAGAGAGAGAGAGAGAGATGCTCATCTGCACACCACTCTCAAGAGAACTCGTGAGCACTTTTTCAGGGCTCATTATACATGACATGAGCCCAAAATCCGAGCCATCCATGTGATGTAGCACCTCAAAAAACTTTCAGGGCTCAACTTCTAATCGTTCCAGAACTTGGTGGGCCATGACAAAGGAAACAGTTTCCTCCCTTGATTTGCTTTTCTCTTTGCTACAGCTCACCGGTGTTGTTTAGATCAGGTTAATAAAGTTGAGCCTTGGGGGCTTTTTGGGTGCTGCATCACGTGGACAGCTCAGATTGTGGCTCACATCACGTGTGATGAGCCCTGAAAAAGTGTTCACGAGTTCTCGTGAGAACTGTGTATATATAAGGAAAAAGGTACCATGTTGAGCTGTGTGGGCCCCACTGTGATGCGTAATGGGCATCCACACCATCAATCAGATGCACCATTCCGTGGTGGGCCATGGGCCTAAAACTTAGGCCAATCCATGACTTGGGTGGGGCACACACAGACAACAGTTAAGAGTGGATATCCACCCATTGAAACCTTTATGAGCGTTTATAGGATCGACTGGATGTGGTTGAGAAATCCAGCCCATCCATTGTACGTGTACCACTTAAAAAAGATGTCACACCAAGTTTCAACCATATCCAAGACTCAGGTGGGCCCCAACAAGTGCTTTTATATGTTGTAGAAATGATTTTTACACTGTTTCAGTTGGTATGGCCCACTTGAGTTCCGAATACAGCTTATTTTTGAGATATCCCATAACCAATAGGGGACCCACCAAATGCATGGTGGATGCCCATCACACATCACAGTGGGGCCCACACAGCTCGACCTCATGCGCATAGTACATTGTTTCCATGTGGACCACTATCTCTCTCTCTCTCTCTCTCTCTCTCTCTCTCATCTTCATCTCCCCAATGGTCCGCGCTCAACACCCAACTCGCCTCTCTTTATCTTCATCTCCCCAATGGTCAGCGCTCAATGCCCAACTTACTCGTCCCCTGCTGCTCTCCCAGACGACCTTCTCTCTCACTAGCTCAAACTCAGCTCGAAAGCTCGACCAAACCAAGCCGAGCTGGCCAGCTTGGCTCGAGGACCAAACTGGAGCTGAGCTCGAGCCTAGTAGTCCACTGGTTTAGCCGAGCCAAGCTGGGCCTAGCTTGATTCGGTTCGGCTTATGTACAACTCTAGTTATATTTGAACCTTTCCTAGTTTACCCTAGGCTAACCATAGGAAGATAGGACCCAAGCAGGACTAAACTCAATGGCCCACCTTTAAAAAAAAATCCTTTAATTAAAGAAATTAAATGTAAATTATGAAAAGTGCCATCAATAATATAATTAATATAATTTTGTATTGTATTATAATAGAATTTTTTATCCAAACACATACATTAATATATTTTTTCTCTATAATTTGACATTAAGTATCATAAAAGTATTACCATTACTATTTTACCATGCCTGTCCAAGCATGAAAATTGCTGGTCAAATTACTGTTTTTGAGAGGAGACTGCCGTAATTTGTAATCATTGTATTTTATAGTATAAATTACTAACATAATTCTCAATCCAAACAATCCCCAATGATAATAGTAAACTATATGTTCGGATAAGGAATTAATAACTAATTGAACCTCAGCTTAGAGCCATATAACACAGGTAAATGAACTGGGTCTGATCCTCTTAAACTAGAACTGAACCTATCAAGGCCACAAAGCGACTGCCTGCATGATTTGATGTGTGCTATAGTAATATTTGAGGGGGCGAAATTGATTGGAATGCACAAAGTAGCTAACAAAGGAGTGGAATAGGTGAGGTGTGGTGGACCAAAGCAAAGTCAAATAGGAGTTGAATGAGTGATGGCAATCGTCATCCAAGTCACAAGAGGAGTACTTGGGGTACAGCTATTCATGTCTCCTGCTTGCAATTGCAATGAGAGAAATATTCTATGTTGCCATATCTTTTTTAAGAAGGGGAGAGGGTCCTCTCCCCATCTTCCAATCTGCCTTTCAAGTAGACTATCCACTTTTATGATGTTTGGACCCTATCCAATTGAAAATGAATGAATAAGGCAGCAAAAGGATGGACACATGATCCGGAGTGGGCCAGTGTCTGTGGATTTCACCTCTCATCTCCATATCTCTGTTTTGGGGAATGACATCACTTTTTGCTTTTGCTCCATCAAACAAACATAAGTTGTAGCTGTTTCCCTTTACACGTTGTGGGCGTGACAACTATATCTGATCCTCCCCACCAAAAGTACAAAATCCATACCCTTAAAAAAATCTAAGCACGATCATTCTACAAGATTCTATCTCTGAGTGGGACCACCCCACTAAAGGTTGGAGCTTTACCAGATCATCCAACCTACCATATGCACTATAGTTCTCAGTTCTGACAAGTGGGATCCATGGTTCAATTATCCAGACAACTTGTCTCTTGGACCCCACATTAGATGGATCATGCC
Source organism: Liriodendron chinense (assembly GCA_003013855.2). Classification (NCBI taxonomy): domain Eukaryota; kingdom Viridiplantae; phylum Streptophyta; class Magnoliopsida; order Magnoliales; family Magnoliaceae; genus Liriodendron; species Liriodendron chinense. The sequence continues at coordinate 521,513 of PVNU02000637.1, read as the reverse complement.
CCAAAGTTCTCCTCAACAACACCAATCTTGACCATTTAAATTTGTTGCCTGCAGATTGGTAGCTGAAATCCAGAAAGAAACAAAGAAAAAGGACCAAGATGGATGACTATGATTCTTCAAATGTTTTTGGGGCATGTTCTGTTGATAATAGGACCAATAGACCAATGGTTTGAGAACGGACTCGGTTTCGTTATTGACCCCTCCAATATACCAACTTGGGTGCTAGAAAAGCTCTGTGGGCCCCCCCACAATGATGTATATGTCTTATCCAAGCCCTTCATCCATTTTTGCCAGCTCATTTTAGGACATGAGCTAAAAAAAAAAAAAAAAAAAAAAATAATGGTGTTGTAAGGTGATTTGAAACTACCCACTATTAAAAATTTCCTAGGGTCCGCTGTAATGTTTATTGCTATACAACCTGTTGATTTGGTCACCCAGACCTGGATGAATGGAAAACACAAATATCAGCTTGATCCAAAACTTTTGTGGCCCACAAGAAGTTTTTAAAGGTGGGCGTTCGTCACCACTATTTCTTGTGGTGTGGTCATCTGAATCCGGTGTGATATAAAACACAAACATCAGTATCGAATGAAGTCCGGTCTGAAACACACTGAACCATAGAGTGGGGACCACTGCACTCAGTCAAAACCCAGTATATACACTGCTTATTCTTGGGTATCTGATGGGCACTTGCCTTTCACATGCACATCATGCACCCGTGTCAATGTCTATCTTTCTACATAATTTTTTTGTTGTCCATATGCATCTACATAGCTACTGTACGGACATTGCATAGAATCTAAACCATCTAAATGATGGGCCTCACTTCAAATGGGGCAACTAGAATTTAACTTCCAATTAAATGATATTTGCTCGTCCAATTTGGAAAGCTGATCAGACCATCTATTTGATGGTCACAAATTGTTACACAGCTTCCTTTGTGTATGTGCTTATACGTGCATAGAGATTCAACACATGTATTTACACATGAGCGTGTATGATTTGCACGTGGAGAAGTGAGTATATTGTGTGTGAACTTTACAAATAGCCCCATCTCTCCACCTCTTAAACATGTCTACCAGATCCAATCCATGTGAAAGCCACCAACGATCATGAAGATGATCTTGCAAGAAAATCAAGTCCATCAAACTCCTTGTGTTGGCTACACTTATAAGTTGAGATCGTCTGACTTTCGATTGATTTCGGGTCTGAGGTCCGTATAATTTGTAGACTGGCCTGATTTTTCTAGTTAAATCATCTTCATATTGGGTCCCATCACTTTCACGGCTTGGATCTCATGCACATGTGACACATTGGCCGGAAAGACGAGTTACATGTGTAGCTCTATTGAGTCAATCAGTGCAAACGTCTGCATGTATTAGTTCGTGTATAACAGACGCTCGCTCTGATGTAGTGCGTCAATCCAAGCCGTCCAATTAATGGGTCTTTCTATTAATGATCCTTTATCCCAAAGTAACAATGGAAGAAGGACCCTATTCATCAGTCTGCTTTTGTTCCAAGTTGACCATTGACCATTGCCACAACTACACTCCATTTTAAGGCCACCTCTGTATATGGTAGGGTTGTCCATTCAATGTGATTTTCAACTGTTGATCATCCACGGTTAGGATCCCCAAGATGGACGGTCTGGGTACACTGTAACAAATTCCATGCTGACAGATATTTTGCGATGAACCCTGGCGATACGATGCTGCGAACTCGAAGGGGAAACTCCACAATTTCTATGGGCTAGAAGGAAACCGGCTGGATTCGTTGGCAAAGAGAAAACCAGCAAATGAAATACCACCAACGCGATTGTAGTCATCATCCTCACCATACTACGAGATATTCATGAAACGATATTATCACAAGATTTTCAAAATCTCACGAGTTTATAGGGATGTTATCGCGTTCTTATACATGTTTAAATTTTTAATGAATTTATCAAATATTTTTTAATATTAATTTTGAGCTAGATTTTCTTGGATAATATTTGAAAGTCTGAATAAAATCTCTGGAGATATTCCTATACACCGAGAAATTGACGAGAAAGAGATTTATAAAGGAAGAAGTCTACCACTTTAGATGAGGGGGAGCGCTTTATACTTCCCTCCCTTCTTTCACATACCTTTTTTTAATACGTGTGTGTTTGTGTATGAAATGCTGACGTCTACGGCTTCATGGGTATGCGACTCGTGGCCCCTAAGATCTTTTAACTCACACGTGGCATGACCAATCAACGGTCCCCACACCCCCATGAACTCGGATTGCGTCCTACCCTTGCCCGTCACGGGCAGGAGCTTTGAGTTGCCACCGTGATGTGTGTGTTTATCCACACCGTCTATCCATTTTTACGTGGCATTTTCACCGTTGAAACTTTCTTAGGGCCCACCATGTTGTTTATTTTCCATCCAATCTATTGAAGTTACATAGACCTGGATGAAGAGGGAAAACATAAATATAAGCAGGGTTCAAAACCTATGTGGCCCCCAAGAGGTTTTTCAACGGTTAAAAGTTCAACCCCCATTGTGTGGCTCACATGTGTCTTGGATCTGCATCATCTTTGATTATATGTCATAAAATTGCCACGTAAAAATGAATGGACGGTGTTGTAGATAAAACTCATACATAACTGTGGCCACTCAAAGCTCCTGCCCGTGCAAATCCGGTTTCTACCGGGACCTAGCTAGAGGCGGACGGTCCTGTCAGGGGGCTTTGTGGGGCCCACCGTGACATGTGTTTTATCTGAAGTTGTCCATCTACTTTAAATGATCATTTTAGGGCTTTGGACCCACATTACTGAAAGCAATGGTGACAATGACCCCACTTCTTAGGGCCCCACCTTGATGTTATTTGACCTCTTCATAATGTGACATATACCTTGATGAAGAGAAGATATAAATATCAGCTTGATCCAAAACATCTGTGGTGGGGCCCGTGATGTTTGTGAGAAATTCACCCGTCAATCTGTTTACCAGCTTATGTCCAAAGCATATCTAAAACTCAAGTGAGTGGCAGGATAAGGAAAAGGTCTGCAGGGAAATGCCTGACGTTGAAACCTTTCTGGGTCCACTACGATGTTTATATGTGACAAGGTCATTCCTACTAGGATAATTGAAAAAAATAAAATAAAATAAAATATTAGCGTGATCTAAAACTTACGGTGGCTCACATAAGCTTTGGATCTGACTTATTTTTAGACCCATGTCGTAACGTAATCTGAAAAAGCAGATGGATGGAGTGAGTTTCTTAGAAACATCACCGTGGGCTTCACCTAGCTTCTAAGTGCAGGAACTTCATGTGACAGCTGCAGTTACAGCATGTTGCAGGAAATCAGCGACCTATCCTCTTGAATATGATAATTTCATTAAAACCGTTACCATAATCAAATCAAAGCCTTCTTTTTCTGCTCAATCTAAACTGTCCATTTTTTTGAAAAAAATAAAATCATTTTTTATGCTATGATTTCTCAACCATGGGGCTGCGCTGCCCCCAATGCCATGATTGAATGGGTGTTCATATTTTATAGAGGCCTAGTAAGCCCACGTCCGTGTACAAGGCAGCTTATATACAGGCCTGTGCCACGCCATGTACTAGCATGGCATATAGCTACGTGATCCAATTATCAATCAAGGGTTCCCTTTAGGTAGATGTACTGGCTCAATAATCTTGTCATTCCACTAATCAGTTGTGCCCCAGTTTACTGAAATAATGGAAGATTTGGATGAAAAATTTTAAGCCGTCCACATTTTAAAACCATTCTAGCTTTCCTGATGAGTGGACCAACCTTAATTTTGGACAAAAAAACATCCACCTAATTGAAACCACACGATGAACGGATTGGATATTACACTTATCTGCAACAATGGACCATGTGGTGGTGCTAGTGTGGGATTGAAAAACCTTTATAAAACCACCCAAATTGGTGTGGAAGGCTTTGGAACCACCTCGTGATGATTTGAGCACGAAAAGGTCCAATATTAACTAATGTTGAGTCCTTGACCTGTTCCCACATTTACTTATTCCATCTCAGCACCTCTCTCTCTCTCTCACTTTACAGTTAAGATGTTGCTGTTAAGAGAAGTTTTAGAGAGTGCTTTCACTTCACCATATGCATATTTTAAGAGGGAAATGATTTCTCACGATGACGATCACTATTTCTGCGATTGGCTTACTATCTATGTTAAATCCTATGTTTTGACTTTTTTGAATTTGATTATTTTAGCTGAATCCCTTAAACACATGCTTTGACTTGCTTAATTTCAATAGATGGCAAAATCCATTAAAGGCCACTTGTTTTTACGATAAGCGTGCTTGCAATAATATTCATATGTAGACTGATCGTGGAACTTCTATATGAATCATTAAAATAACACATTACATTACGTAGGCATACCATTTTAAACCAAGTCAAATAAGTATATTTTCATATGTTTTAAATAGTACACATAGGAGCTCCTCTCCCTATTTTAATAAAGAAATTTAAAATGTAATCTTGTAAGTCAAAACCAGCCAATGCCAATTTCTTTAGATTGTTTTACATACTAATGTTAGTTGTTTCATCACCTATTTCTAATTTGTGGTCATTTTCAACATTACATGAGCTTAAATCATCACTTAGATATTCATCCACTTGTCTTAAATGTATTCAAAATTCATTAAATTTTACTTTTGACAGTGAAACTGCAAGAATAGCTGCTATATCACTTTGTGGCACATAAAAAATGTTATATAATGTCATTTTACCATCATGTAGCTAGTTCAGATTAATTAAGAAGGGAGTTCGAAGGGGGAATTTTAACTCTATCTCGTTACAACCATAGGTTCAAAATGTCTCTGATGATTTGACTGCAATTGATAAACCCAACTGGTTTAATTCTGAGGGCCATGAGTTCATTAGAACCCACCAAAATCTTCAAAACAAGGGCCATGGCTTCCAGCAGACAAGCCAAGGTGCTCCTAGTGCTTAGTGCTTTGGACCAACATCAGCTCAACCTCATAGGGGAGGTTTATTTTTGCCCCTAATTAACTCTAGCCTCTTTCTTATACGATAGGTTTATAAGATGTCAACCGAACAAAAGATTGACCAATCCATGATTGATCACTCTCAGGAATTGTGACCCTCTAAGATTGGAAAGTCCTATCCTAATGGCTCCAAGTAAAGCTCTTTTTTTTTTTTTTCTTTTTTTTTCTTTTTTTTTTTTAATGATTATTTCATAAGTTGCGGGACCTATGAATCTCACATTCTTAACAATCCATGTCAATATAGACAGTTACAAGTACTGTTTGGCCATCCAAATAGAATCATGTGTTGCATCCTTTCCATTCATTTGCTTGTGATCACAGCACAGGTATATAAACAACCAGAACCATGCTAAGCCTATGCGAGGGTTGTCCATGGGGAGGTCTCGCCTGAGTTTGTTGGGAGAGCGTGCATATAAGAATAAATCAGTCATTTCCCATTAGCTCTAGAGTCTTGGGTTGTGCCATATAAATAAGAAGAAGATCGAGAGAAGCAATGAGCTGCTCCTGCGCTTGCAACCATAATCACAACCCATAATAAGCCCAAAATGGGTCTGATTCTCCCTAATATAGACCAAGGCCTATCTGGTCTGATTCTCCATACATAATAGGGTCCACAATTTAGACGATCTGGATTGCACATGTATGCCAAGAGTGTGTTGCCAAACTCTCCCTCACTTAAAAAAATCGTGGCAATCACAAATAGCCATGTCCACACACATCCAAAAAGAAAGATTGTGGTGGTCCATCAGGCAGGACACACTTAGTAGATGTTCTGGCCAACAATCAGGTGGTTTTAATCAATGGACCACAAAGTACAAAAATGACAAAAATAAATACATTAGGAGGTCCATTTATTTCATACACCATAGTACACCTGATGAATTGATCCGCCTCATATTTGGATCAGGAGGTTGATAAATACTCGTCCATCAACTAAGCCTACTTGGATCTTCCACAAATGTGTACCATTGCAGAAGAAAATCATCTGAATTAACAACTGTTATCTAAACGTAATTTATTTCGTTTGGGACTGTCAATGGGCCAGGCCAAGTCATTCAAAATTTCAGGCCTGAAATTTAGCCCGGCCCTGGCCCGGACGCCTGTAAGTTAGACCCAAGCCCAGCCCATAGAAGAAGCAGACGGGCTTAGATTTCGGGTTGTGTGAGGCCTGGGTAGAAAATGTTGTCAGTCTTTTCTTTTTTATTTTCAAAAAAAAATGTAGCGCATGACCCAAGCCCAGCCAATGGTGGGCTTGTCCTGCAAGCCAATAGTCTGGAATCCTCCATAAAACCTGAGGTCTTTGGGGCCACCATGTTTTATATGTGAAATCCATTCCGTCCATCAAAATAAGCCAGATCCAAAATCCAGGGCAGGCCACACCAACCTTTTGGAAAGGGTGGATACAGTACATATTTCTCTCTCTCTTCCTTTTAACGGCTACTGTTAGCTAATAAAAGATGTATTCCGCAAACTTCATTAACTAATCAACCCTTCGAACAGACAACATAAACAGTCATTTTCCTGTTTCAGCTCTTCCAATACACATACAAAATCTTGTAGAAATTACTGTATTGTTTCACCCTCATAACTTGACGAAAATAGTAGAATAGATAAAAGCAGAATCCAAGAGCAGGTGATCTATCTGACCATAGATCCAACACAGCTAAATCCATCCTCTACTGCACTTCAACCCATTCACGCATCTGTTTGTAAATTGAGATTATTCTTTCTGAACTAGAATATGGAAACACACTCACAACGACTAATGCTGAACATTAGTTAACAGTTTCTTTGCAGATTTTCTTCCATTGAGAACTTCGATAATTGAATGGGCAGTGCAGTAAGAGATGGCCTGAACGGTGACCATTGGATTCACGCCGAGAGCAGTTGGAAACACGCTTGTGTCCGCAACAAACAACCCCTCAACTTCCCATGTCTCCCCTCTCTGATTTACAGCTGATTGCTTTGGATTGATCCCCATCCTACAGCTCCCCATCTGATGAGCTGAGCTTATTGGTGTCGATAGATCCCTCAGTGATGTACTACTTGCCTCCTTTATGAACATCTCGAATTCTTCAGAGCTTGCACGTTTCACGTTCAACCGGTACCCTTTGCAGTGATGCGTCCCAATCTCTTCAGCCCCTGCGGCTGCCAATATCCTCAAGGCCTTTTCCAATCCCCTGTTCAGATTCTCTTCATCCACTGCATCCAATTGATATTTCAATGATTTTGGGTAATTCGCCTTGCCCTCCCCTTTATCCCTTGCAAATACAAACAGATGAGCCGTCCGTGAGAATCTGCTCATCCTTTCTTTGATATCAAAGCCCGACATCCATGGCATAACCACAGAAAACATGCCAGGGTGCAACGATGGTGTCTGTATCAACGCGCCATAGCCGGATGTATCAAAATTCGCAACGACGGTTGACATTGCTGTCATTATTCCCCCCTCATAGCTCTTCTTCTCTTCTTCTGGCCACCCATAAGGCTTCACAGGGAAGTAGCCCCACGCCATTGCAGTTGGATGGATGTGGAGGTGTTTTCCAATGTTGGGGTTCCTCAACCCGCTTCTCTTAGTAAACTTGGTGTTGTCAATGCACCACAGGCGACAACGGTGACCTTGGACTCCACCACATAAACATCCTTGGATCCTTGCCCATTTTTGTACTCGAAAACAACCCCAGTTGCTACATCTCTTCCCTTGTCTGTCTCCCGTAAGACCTTCAAGGCCGTGCATCCGGGGAGAATTACAGCATTACCGGAAGCCACAGAGTCGACAAGCCATGTCTCTTGGGTGCCCTTCTTCTTTCCATCCTTGCAACCCAAATTACACCAGCCGCAGTAATGATCGGCCGGGGAATTGCGGGGAATGTTTTCGACGGGATACCCCAATTCCAGGACACCCTCTTCTTAAAACTGCATTGTTGAGGCCTTCTTGATTGATCTCTGATTGAACACCCATCCGGTCGCAGACTACATCCAATGCCTGTTTGTAAGTCTTGCTACTGAACATTTCCAGGCCATACTTGTTGGACCACTCCTCGGTCACATGAGCGGGAGTTGGTATTGAAGCTGACCAATTTATAGCGGAGCCACCACCGACGGTTGAACCTGCAAGGAAGAGGGCACTGACATCATCCGTAGCAAGCAATCCACCTTCTTCGTACATTTGATCTGCCGATGGGCCTTCCAGAAGAGAGAGGCTATGTCTGGCGAAGTAATTCCCCTTCTCCAACACCACCACTTTGTAGCCAGCTTTGGCGAGGACTCCAGCAACGACACCGCCACCAGAACCTGAACCGACAACAACAGCATCGCAGCAAATGGAGAGGCAAGGAGACGAGGTGGAAGAAGATGGAATGTTTCTTGGGTGGTGAATGGAGACAGGGAATCCGGCTTTCTGGAGAGTTTGGACGATAACTGATTTTGGTTTTCCCATGTCAAGAAGGGATCTGTAAAGGGGTCCAAAACGCTCTGCTTCTTCTTCTTCCTCTTCTTGCATTTGTCGTCCTTCATTTTGCTGTCTTTTGCATGCTTCTATCTTGTGGTTGATGAAATCTGGATCAGGTCCGCAGTAGCCAATAGCTTTCCATGATACGTTATGGTTATTCTCATCAACCTGACAAAATCATTCACTTTCACACGTTATTCCATCACATCCTTTTACTAATGTTTGATTAACTACCTTTGGCTTCTATACATAAGGGCCCACCTTCCTGCCACTTAATTCGAGCCATCCATCAGGTTACAGCCCCAAAACAAAATGGAGGGAACAGTTCATATATATAAAGTCTTAGTGAGGATGTGGAGGGTTAGTTCACACACCCATTGTTAGTACACCCACCCACCCCTGTTAGTCGCAACTAATTTTAGCCACCCGAATCGATACCATGACCTCAGTGTTGAAACAACGAGGCTATCTTCACTCAATCTGCCACTTAAGCTATAGACCTTGCCACAAGCATAACCCAATTTTAAGTTTAGGGCTAAAAACCATCCTCATCCATAATTTAGGTGGACCAAATAATTAGAATAGGTGTACGGGGTGATGCCACTCTCCAAACTATTTCTCCTATTGTAGCTCAGGTGAATCAAAAATTGTTCTGAATTTTGGACGGATAACTAAACTTTTGTATTACATCCAACGGCCCAAATGAATTTCACATAATCATCCAAGAGGGCCCTGTAAAAAATCAATAGTGGATCACAAATCACATGTCAATTGTGTCTTTGCTGTATGCCTAACATGGGATTACAAATCTCCTGGTAGAAGTGGATTTCACATACACGTAAGGGTGGATCCCTCAAAAAATCGGGGGGTCGTCGCTACGTAACACAGCTTCGTATCACAAAACATCGATGGTTACTGTGTGGTGCTGGAAAATCTTTGTGGGCCCTACCATGATGTATGTGTTTTATCCATGCTATCCATCCATTTTTCAAGATCAATTTAGAGCATGAGCCCAAAAATAAGGTAAATCCAAATCTAAGGTGGAAAACATCACAAGAAAGTGGTGATTGAACGCCCACCATTTAAAACTTCCGAGGTCCATTGTAATATATATTTTCCATCCAACCTGTTTATTAGGTCACACAGACCTTGATGAAAGGAAAACAAAAATATCATCTTGATCCAAAACTTTTGCAGCCCCAAAAACTTATTAATGGTGACGTGTAATAACCATTGTTTCCTATGGTATAGTCCAGCTGAAATTTGGATCTGCCTTTTTTAGCTCATACCCTAAAATGATCTGAAAAAATTGGATGGATGGTGTGGATGGAGCACATACATCATGGTGGGGCCCATAGAGGTTTTATGGCACTACACGATACCGTTGTCTGGTATCTAGTTTTAGATGATGATTGTTCCTATGTTGCTTTTCCACTCAACATTGAACGTCCATTTTCTGCTATTAATTTGATGCTTAGGATCATTTTATTGATGTAATTTTTTCAACATGCTTGCTTTGGTTACGATTGCTAGCATCCCACGTCGGGAGTTAGCGAGACCCATTTTTACTCTCCAACACATTAATAATATGCGGCCCTTCTTAAAAGTGGTGGTGACTCTTGGAATATAAAGATAGCTTACTTTTAAGGCAATCCAGACCGTTCAAATCGCTGAACCTACAGTGGAGGAAGTGGTGGTGACTCTTGGCGAGACCCATTTTTACTCTCCAACACATTAATAATATGCGGCCCTTCTTAAAAGTGGTGGTGACTCTTGGAATATAAAGATAGCTTACTTTTAAGGCAATCCAGACCGTTCAAATCGCTGAACCTACAGTGGAGGAAGCAAAACTGAAAAGATCTTTGGAAATCTGATCATTCCAACCGTTGGATATATCTCTCACTAGTTTACTTCAAACAATGAGTTTGATAGACGTTAAGGGTGCTCCATCCACAACGAAACTTATAATTTCGGTTGTCTAGATAGCCGTACATCAGGGCCCACGTGTGCGGAGTACCAGTTGCCACCGTTTTCTAATCCGTGCAAGAAATAAGAGTCTAGAATCGTTGTATGGTACTCTTTGAAGAATGAAATTACTTTCTACCGTGAAAGAAAGGGAATTTTACAAAAACTACCTAATAGTAATAGTTATAGAATTTACATTCCAGTACCTTTTTTGAAAAGGTTTCCCATAAGCTACTTCACTAACTAATTATCATTAGAGTACTTTCCAACTTACAAAAAAAAAAAGAAAAAAAAGAAAAAAAAAGAAAGAAAGTAGAATTACTTAGGCAGTGGGGAGTGGGCAGTAAAAGGAAGGGAACTAGCGCCTCGAGCCAGCCCCACTGTGATGTTTATGTGAAATCCACACTGACCACCGGGTGCATCACCCCCTTGTTAGGCTCCATCTGTGATTCCAGTGGACTGCATGATTGAAAACAGTGTACAGGGCAATAGTAACCCTCTAAACTATTTACTTGGGCGTGGCCCCACTTGAGTCACAGGTAAGTTTAATTTTTTGGAATTAGACCTAAGGCGGGATATACACATCTAATTGTTGTAGTGGATTTCACACACAAAACAGCAGTACTGTATTAAAAAAAAAAAAAAAAAAGGCTCAAGTGTGGCCCTCTGCTAAATGTTAAATAATCATTGTTTTATTAAAAAAGAATTGGATAGCTGCCACTTTTGATTTTTTACCGGCTCCACCATAATGTGTATGTGAGATCCACTCTAACCATTAAATAAAAGAAAATCCTACGTTAGGTCCAAGGCCAACATAAAATAAAAATAATAATAAATAAATAAATAAAATCAGGCTGACTTGTGATTTACATGGGCCACATCAAAGGAAATAATTGGGAGAGAGGCATCCACCTAGAGGATTTTACTGGGTCCACCAAGATAATTATGTGAAATCCATTTCAACCATTAGATGCCACAACAAAATCTAGTTATGGGATCTGTAAATCAGGCCCATTCATAATTTAGGTAGACACACAATGGGAAACAATTTAGAAGGTGAGAGTAGCTCTTGACAGTATTTCCAATTTAGGAATCTGAGTTTTAGACCTGGGCCTAACAGGAAGTGACTCGCCTAGTGGACAGTGGATTTCACAAAAGACCTACCTAGCCGTTGAGACATCTAATTAGGGGGGTCAATTAATGGGCCGGGCTTGGGCCTGAAAAATCAGAATATTAAATAGGGCCGGTCAGATGGCCTGAGCCAAAACAGTTCAAAATCCGGGCAGAGACCTACCGTTGACAGCCCTACATCTATTGGACTGGGAGGGTAATTGATTAGACTAATGAGGTAGTTTGTTAGAAAACTTTTTGAAAAAGATACCAAATGCCAATTCTATATTAATTACTAATTAGGGAGTTCTCTACAAACTTCGCCAAATAAAAGAAAATGAAAAATAAAATTACTTTGTGTGACAATTGCAACAGTACTCCTACTAATGGACTATCACCACTTATTTTATTAGGCAAAACAACCAAGTCTGTGGGGGCCTACCATGTCGTTTGTGTAGTATCCAGTCTATCAGGTTCCATCCTAGCTAGCTAGCTGTTAAGCCCTAAGGCCAAAATCATCTAGGTCCACTACTCAGATGGGCCACGCGACATGGAACAATGTGGATGCAAAGCCAACCATGGGTTAGAGCCACCCCGTGTGAACTCAGTTTGGGGAGCAAGCAATTCTACGTTGTTCACTTTGTTGCGGCCATATATATATATATATATATATATATATATATATATATATATATATATATATATATATATATGAGATTATCTTCTGCATCTATGGTCGAAAATAATTTTTCTCACATGATGGACAGAGTGGATTTTACATATGGTGGACCCCACAGAGTTTGGGTGTTTTATGCCCTCGGTAAAACAGGTGTTGTAAAAGACTCAGGTCCCCCACTAACGGCCAAAATCCGATATGAAGCGTTCAGATGACGGGTCCATGGGGCATGGGCTGTCTACTAGTATCTCTCCATTGGTTAATACCTTTGGCTGTGTTAGCTGATTTGATAGTCTCCTTGGTAGATGATTCTAAACCACGGATCTGGCACCATTAAACATAGATTATTGATAGTACTTGTTGGTGCAATTCAATCCAACGGGAGGCCATGCATTTGAACGAGGGCTTGTATTTAGGTTTTATGTGTGATTATGATGTACAAACATAATAGAGTTATACTTGACTCAATATTTGATTGAGCGATAGAGACCCTACGTTGAAATGAATGCGTGAGACGAAATTTAGAAATTTAACAATCAGTTTTTGGCTACCGATTGTGATTAGTGATCAAGCAATTTATGAAATAGTAATGGTTAATCCTCTTTGATGGATTCATTTTGCTCTATGTCTAAGGATTTGTTCTTTCATTAGTAATTGTGATCCACATTTCTCAAAGGAATAGAGATTGACAAATAAATAAAATAAGGCTAAAATGATGTTTGATTTTATTAATATTTGAATGAAGTGTGTTACAATCGATAGAGTATTAAGAGAAACTAGAGAAATAAACACACGAGAGATAAATACCTGATCCATTTGTAAGAACAAATGATCGAGGTGAGTGGTCAGCAGGATGTAACAAAAAAAAATGATTATCCAAGTAAGAACTTGTTTAATCGGGATCTGACAACTTAGGGTTGTGGATGTTTAATCTAATCCAACGGTATTGTAGCGGGATAGATGATAAAAGACTATACTAGGATAAAAGACTAGGATATACTATACTAGGATAAACGTAAAAATGAATGATAAAAGAAAATAGATATTTGTGTTTGGTGTGGGGCCTTGAGCTCTTCATTGTGTGCTCCTTTTATAGGTTTTCGAAGCGACAAAACCCTTATTAGGTTTCCTTATTGGTCCAGAATCATCCACGATTATGACATGCATTCAGAGTTACTTACACCAACCGAGTATTGCCCTTGGAATGCATAACAATTCAGTTGGTTTAGGTATTTTGGCTAATTGTATGATCGCTCCTTTTGGTCATTACACGTTGAAGGTGGCAGTGAGGGTCGTGCTTGGGGTTCGATCTGGCTGGCTCTTGTTAGGAGCTCGGCTGGCCATTTTACATCTCATTCAATAGGGTGAGCGAGGGCAGAGCATATTGATGGGGTATTCCTCCTCAGGAGTGAGAAGAGATGTGCAGTTCGGGGGTCTTCGGGCTTGGGCTCTTTCGGGTGACCGAACTTAGGGTCATCGAGATACTGACGATAGGTTGGGCGATGTTGATCAACCATCAGTTTACGCAGTTTAGTGCATTTTTACGTGGTTTATTTCTAATTCTGGCTTAAGTGTTATATAAGCACTGTTATGAGGGATTAGGGGAAGTAGAAGAGAAACCTAACATATTCATAAAGAGAGAGAGAGAGAGAGAGAGAGAGAGAGAGAGAGTTTGGAGAAAGAGAGGAGTCCAGATCGAAGACAGAGAGAAGAAGATTTGGGTTGTGAAGTTCATCCACATCGTTGGTTCAAGTTCGCAGCCTCTTCAAGGATAGTTTATGAATATGTTAGGTTTACGACAGAGGTCAAGTACATAGCAGTCATAGAAACATGGAATGAGATGTTTTAGATGAAACGGTTCCTACAAGAAATCAGCTTGAAGCGAGATGAGCATGTAGTCTATTGTGATAGCCATAGTGTAATACACTTAAACAAGAATCAAAGCGAGCATTACAAGTCGAAACACATAGAAGTTCGGTATCACTGGATCATTAATACGTTGGAGAACAATGTACTATAGCTTGAGAAGATCCATATTGATGATAATGGGTCAAACACGATGACCAAGGCGTTGGCTAAGGGAAAGTTTGAGGCTTGTAGAAACCTAGCAGGCTTGATGACAGTGAAGCCCTCTTCCTGAGTCGGAAGGAGGAGATTTGATGGGGTATTCCTCCTTAGGAGTGAGGAGAGGTACAGATTAAAGAGTACTCTTCAAGCAACCGAAACCCACCCGGATATCTCAATTGCTCGCCGGACTATTTTGGACATACAGTTTTGGGCAACCGAAGTATATAGTTCGGGCGATCGAAACTTTAGTAAAACTGACAGTAAACTCTCAGGGGGACCTCTACCATCGATTTTAGACCTCAAATCGATCATGGTTATGCATCTGAATGACCAAATCAAACCATTTCTTGTTAGACATTGATCTTTCACTCTCTTTTGATAGTTGAACTAGTGGACCTTTAGGACATTATTGTATAAAAAATAGCTCAATTAGAGCTATCTCCACCGTTCTTCCCACCGCGTCCCTTCTTATTGTCAAACTAGTGGGACCAGATTCACCATCAAGTTCTCTCATTCTCTTAATTTTAATTGGTGTACAACCCAAGATTTTATTTGTTTGGTGTCCACTCTCTTTTGATTTGGGTCCGACTCGTAACTAGATTTGCTTAAATATTAATCCGATATTTAGATATTCAGAATCTTCGTGATCAAAGTAAAACTTTCGAACATTTCTGTAAAGGTGTCCCATTTTAAAAGGACGGTAAAACATGACTTTATCAAATGTATCATAACCAGATCTATTGATAGGATTTTTTTTTTTCTCTCTCTATGGGATTTTACATACATGTCGGGCACGTTGCCTTAATAATTGGCTCACTAATTTTCCATTGGCTCGCTCTCATATATAAATGCATGCACATGGCTATGCGCTATTGCATTAATAATGGAATGTGTGTTGTCAAGGGAAATCAACCAAAAATATATCTGAATAAGAGGACGGTTTCATAAATACTAAACCTTGGTATCGGCACTTGATGGCTTTTTATTAGTCTACACAAGGACGCCAAAAACGGGTGGTAGATGGTACTGGCCAAAATCAATTGATAGCTGGAATCATTTGATAGGGTTGACGTCACGGCAGGACCCCTCCGATGGAAACAGCTACCGGAAGTGGTCCCACATTCGAAAATTGTTGTCGGTTGGTGGGATTTCACTCTCTCATCAAATGATACCCCCGAACTCAAAAGAGCAATTACTGGTACAGCTACAGCATTGTGGTAGGATCAGTACCATATGGGCGTTGCTCTTATTATTCCTACTGTTTATCTCACTGCTAATTTGACCTTTAATTGTCATGGTTTACCACTTTTTTTTTTTTTACCTTAGTGGACATGGATCACATGAATGGGATTGCCTCATAGGTGTAATTTTGGATGGAGAAATGAAATTACATCATGCTGGGGCCCTGCATACGGGGTGTATACGATTTGGATATCAGCCTGCTGCTATGGGTACTGTAATTAAAGAGAGACAGATGGATGATCTACCATGCTCTCGGTTCTTCTTGATTCCACACATGCCCATGTTTGAATGTGAACGATTGGTAGGTTGATGTTAAATGGACAAGCATCATTTTTTTTTTTTTGTGTGTGTGCCTATTCATATGTATCTATGATGGGTCCACCATATACACTGCTAGGATGAAGTGAACCACATAGTGGCCAGGTTAGCACATGTGCTGTGTGTAGACCATTTTGAAAAGAGCTCATTTTGTGATTTTGAATGCTGACCATTATTTATTATTATTATTATTTTTTTTTATGCTTAATTAACCATCCAATAATTTCAATTGGATGGTTTGGATTGGATAGTTTTGCATATGCTAATGATTATGGAAAGAAGAGGGAAAGAAAAGAAAAACACACACCTGACTGAAGAAAATGCGAAGGGTGAGATACTTGAGGCACTTGAAAAACATGCGGTGGAGGAAAAAGGAGCTAAAGGACCATGACAAAAGAATCTCCTCTCGCTTCTCCTGCTTCAACTGCGGGAAGCTCTGTATATATGGGAATTTGGTGGACAAGCTCGCCCACCCACATATCACAAATGTTCCATACCATGTTGACAGGAACCATAGTGCTACTCTAAGCAGACCAATTGCTGGATGCTGCAATCTCCCTGACATAAACCCTCCCAACTGCATATATCCATCCATCCAGCCACACCCAAAAATCATAAAAGATTAATATACAACAACAACAAACAAACCAACAACAACAACGACAAACTTCTATATGAAAGAAAAAGAAAGAAAGTGGTCCATTTACTATCAAAATCTCAATTTGTGTTTGGATGTATAAATACATCATACCAGTTGAGGAATTCCAGCCATGGACGCTGACGTTGCATAGAACGCCTTTAGGCTGTCATCTCCGATGGTGGGAATATCGATAGATGGCAAAAAGGCGTCGCAGATGGCATTGAGAGATTCCATTTCGCGAGATGAGAGGGTGCTCAAGTAAGGAAATTTCCCCCCTCTTAGAAGCTTGTGGGTCTCGTTCCCATCCCTCTCCATATCTGATTCTCTCACGTTTTCAGAGACAGAGAGAGAGAGAGAGAGAGAGAGAGAAATACGTAGGAGAACGATATGATTTGGTTAAAGAGATTGAATTTAAGCAAAACTAAGAAATCTATATCAACACGAGTGCGGATCGTTTGTGTTGAAGGCACATGGAACTCCTGTGCCCTCGCTTTTAATTGGACCATGTCATCCCGGATGACTTGCATCTCACAAAACGCGCCGATTTCTCTTCCCCATTTTTTATTTTTATTTTTTTTACACAACACTATCTTTAACGTGTGAACTTCTCTAAGCCCACCAAGATTTATGTATTAGATCCACACCATCCATCAATTTTTTCATATCATTATAGAGCCAAAGTCTAAAAATGAGTCCCATCCGAAGCTCAAATAGACCACACCACAGAAAGCCACGGAATTGAAGGACTAGTGTTGAAACCTTCCCAGGGTTCACTTCAAGGTTTGTTTGCCATCGGACCTGGACGAAGGGAAAACACAAATATCAGCTTGGTAAACCTTTTCAAGGGTTGGTATATTCAATTCCCATTGTTTCCTGTAGTGGGGCCCACTTGACATTGGGATCTGCCACATTTTTTTTGTCTCATACCCTAAAATGATATGTAAAAATGGATGAACGGTGTTGATCTAATACATACATGATGATGGGCCCACTGCATGCAGCTCCACATGTCAATAGTTTCAGTTTTCTTCTCTTCCCTAATGTACTGCATCACAAAGCAAGAAACCCAATTTATTGAAGTGTGAAATTTACATTTGCCCCACCACTTATTTCTTACATTCATACTGGCCATTTTTCTCATATCATTCTAAGATATGAGCCCCAAAAGAAAGGCAGATCTATAGCTCAAGTGGACCACACCACAGGAGAGAGTAAGAATTGGACGCCCACTATTGAGAACTTTTTGAGGCTATGGAAGGCTCTGATTAAGTTGATATTTGTGTTTTCCCTTCATCTTGATTAGTGTGACCTTATGAACAGGTTAGATGGCAAATAGACCTCATAGCTGGCCCCAATAAGGCTTGAACAATAGTTCATTCAATTCCCACTCCTTTCAACGGTGGTTCGATTGAGCTTTTGTCATGCCTCATTAATTCTTGGGCTCATGCTTTAGAATGGTTTGTAAAACTTGATAAATGGTGTGGATCTAACACATAAATCATGATAGAACCAGAGAAGTTACATATGTTAAAGTTTTGGTGCATAGTACTACACAAGGAGAGAGAAAATCAACATGTACTGTGAGCTCGTGCGTGTACCATAGGACGCAATCTCCTCATAATTCCATGTGACTTCAATGTGATTTCAACACAGATTGTCCACAGATGCTGCGTAACATCTATTTACTCGCTTCTTCATCATTGATGACAACAGCTCACAAACGTACAGATTTTTCATGGAGATATATTGTGTACTACACGACACAACTATTAATCTATGGAAGTTCTCTGTCCCTACCATGATTTATGAGTTAGATCTATACTGTCCACCAATTGTCCTAGATAGTTCTAAAGTATGAATCCAAAAATGAGGCACCTCAATTGGACCGCACCTCAATTGGACAACACCTCAAAAAGCAATAAAATTGAACAACTACCATTGTAACCTTCCTAGGGTCCACCATGAGATTTATTTTTCTTCTAACACCTTTTATAAGATCACACTAACCTGGAAGAAGGGAAAACATGAATATAAACTTGATTAGATCGTTGCGCAGCTAACAGGGTGGGTCTGTTGCATGACTAACTAAAAAAATAAAATCATTTTGTGGTCTTAAGAAGTTCTCAACGGTAGTAATCAGGCAACTAATTCTTGTTGTTTCATGTAGTGCGGCTCAGTTGAGCCTTGGATCTACCTCATTTTTGTTCTTATGCCCTGACATGATATGAAAAAATTGGATGGCCAGTATGAATCTGAAACATGCATCAAGATGCGGTGCATGTTCCACATGTTGACCCTTTCAGTTTTCTCCCCATAATGTGCTGCACGCCTGCACCACACATGAAATCAACTAATTAAATTTTTTGCTGTGTAAAATTTACATGTGCCCCTTATGATGCATTTCTTAGATCCACACTGTCCATCCATTTTTTTGATCATTCTCGGATATTGGTCTAAAAACAAGGAAGATCCAAAGCTCAAGAAAACCACAAAATAGGATACAATAGGAATTAACACCTACTGTTGAGAACCTTTTGAGGTCACAGAAGGCTCTAATCAAGCTGATATTTCCCTTCATCCAGGTTTATGTGGCCTTATGAACATGTTAGATGGCAAATAAACATCATGGTTGGCCCTAAGAAAGTCTCAACAGTAGTTCATTTAATCCACGGTACTGCTTTTTGTATCTTGGTACACTTGATCTTTTCTTGTGCCTCGGTTTTGGGCTAATGTTCTACAATGATCTAGAAAAATCAATGGATGGCGTGGATCTAACAAATAAATCATGGTGGGGCCATAGAGGTTCGAAACATTTAAAGTTGCGTTGTGTGGTATGCAATGGGCGCAACTTCATTGGCACCCGGAACAGGGATGTGGTGTGACCCTTATAGTAGGGCCTGTCCATTTGTTTTTCTAGCTTATTTTAGGCCAGGTTCAAAAAATTAAGCAGATACAAATTTAAGGTGGATCACACCATAAGAAAATAGTGTTCATTGAATGCTCACAATTAAAACTTCCTAGGGTCTACTGTAATAATTATTGACCATCCAACCAAATAATAAGGTCTATATATATAAGCTTCATCAAAAAAATAATAGTGGTAGGTTTTTAATGGTCAATAACCATTGTTTCCTATAGTATGGTACAATCCACCTGAAACTTTCATCTGCTTCATTTTTGGGACGATAGCCTAAAATCATCTAGAAAAACAGATGAAGGGAGTGGATATACAAATTCATACATCTAGGTGGGCCCTACGGTCAGGGTCCCACCCACATTGCTTGTTCGGTGGTCGATCGACAGGGAAGTTGTGGTTGTATAGAACCCATTCAGTAGAGGGAAAATGGACATTACATGGGCTGGTGTAGTGGGCAATGAAGTGGACCAATGAGAAGCGACCCCCACAAGGAAGCAATGATGTGGAGGAAGCAATGAAGTGGACCAATGATAAGGACCGCACAAGGAAGCAATGATGTGGACCAATGAGAAGCGACCACAGAGTAATTCCCTGTGCCATCCATGATGGTCTGCATTCAATTTCCACAACAAGAAAAGAAAAGGCACGTTTTTATATTTAGATAAATGGCTCAAAATACACCTAACTATCCCATCAATTAGACAAATTATTATTATTATTATTTTTTGTTAGTTTACACATCCCACTGTTAGTACACACACCCACACTGTTAGTCACCCTCTAATGTTATTAATTGAGTCTACCCCAGAATCCACTGCTTCTAAAATGAGACCGCTTCCAAACCAACCCTATTAACCCATATACTCATGTATTAATTGATTAATGAGCTGTCTAGATCTAATTGTCACACAGGTCTAAGTTTAAAGCTCTGGCCTATTCACAAACCTACTTTAGATAGCCATGGGATCTGGCCAGCTGTTATATGCTCATGTTAATTATAAAATAAAAAAAAATAAAAAAGTGGATTTTTATCTCTCTTATTGAGTTTCTTTTTATGGGTAGATGTTTAAATAGACTCAACGCTCCATCTAACGCTACATCTGTCCACATTCAATTTGCTTACCAAAATGTCATTCTTTTTTGTACCAGTGGTCCCGCCCTCATTACTATAACATAACCGTTTCGCTGTTTTTGGGAGGGTTGTGAATGTAGAAAACCTCTGATACTCTGGCAGAATGTGATGACCCATCAACATCCACACAACCATTGCACATGTGGGACCCATTTCACCTCAATTTAAAGCTCCCCAAATAGTGGGGGATTACAACATACAACCACCCACTTGTACGTAGGATGTCTGATGAATATCAAAAATACAAAGAAAATTGCCAAAGCGTGTCAACCTGTTAAATGATAGTTTCATATCTTCTAATGTTAATACAGGAAACGGATGAGACAAGAATCCGTAGCATGAATTATTGATTGCATTGTCCTTAAAACAGTAAATGCCCTCCACACTAATTAAACTGGTGATGCAAAGGGTTTCACCAAGTCTACTGAAGGATAATCCAGCCCCAATCTTATTAATGGTGTTGTACAGTAAGTGCAATGCTATCACACAACCTAAAAACCTTTTGTAAACAGCTTTGAACGATTGAAAGAGATAAGACTTTAGAAGAGATGATTTTTATTTTTTATTTTTTTCTTTCTTCCATCGAGATATATATATAGAATTCAAATTGGTGCTAGGAATGGTTGAGAGAATGCTTTGAAGAGGAACTTTTTTTTAGCACATGCAAACACACCCATGCACATGCACCACAACGGGTACTGGAAACCATAACCTGGTGTTTTTTTAGCACATGCAAACACACCCATCCAAATAGCAAGAGACTCTCCTTTACTTGAACCAAGGGCATTGTTGTAATTAAATTACAACAGTCAAAATGTAACCTAACAGGGGTGGCTAACATTGTGGTGTGCCTGACAAGGGGTGTGTGTACTAACAGTGGGGGTGTGTACTAACACACACACACACACACACACACACACACACACACACACACACACACACACACAAAGAACCCAAGCTAATAGGATTGGCAAGAATCTAAGACTGATAAATTCTAAGGCTCCTTACAACAGTGCGAAGAGCTTAGTGCGACAAAAAGGTGCTCAAGCAGCTCACTGCTAAGTTCTTTCGGTGCTTGTAACTTCAGCCTTTGATGGGAGGCAAAGTCCAATTCTCTCTCCACTAGCAAGTATTCCTTTTAAACATTTAAACAAAAAAAAAAAAAAAAAAACACATTTTCAAATCATAAAATGAAGCGTTTTTAGTAAATTCAAATCTTGGTAGAAAAATGAAAAACACCCTCAGATTACTTTATAATTTTGAAAATATCCAACATCTACTATGTCTTATTTTAGGGTTGGGCTTCATGTGCAGTGAATCCAACTACTTTGATGGTTTAGATTTAGATGTATGTATGTATACACTTAAGAATTACATACTTCGCCACTCTAGGAAGGGGACAGATTGCTGTGTAGGTATGAAAGCTAGAAAATGAGTAGAAAAGGGAAAAGGACGCCTTTCTAACTAATAAATACATGGGGTCCATTTCAACGGTGCCTACCTGCTCTGAGGGTGAATGAATTGTACCCCGGGTTTACAGTAATGTGGGCTTTGCTTGTGCACACCTAACATTTACCTCTTTTTTTTTTTTTGTTTGGTTAGACACACATCCTACTGTTAGAACACAGCCACACTATTAGTCACACTTGAATGTTAGCCACCCCCACATTTGGTAATCGATACCGGGACCTCTGCTAGCATAACCAATTGAAAAGAGCCAATCAAATATAAACCAATGGTGAAGAAAAGAATCATTATTTTGAATGAGAAAATCTTTAATTTTTATTATCTGACAAGGCAGATATGGCACTTTTTCATTGGACCGCATATAAAATCCTTTCCAACTCTGGGGTGGAAGCAATATTCCATGTCCACTATAAACCCCTCACATGAAGATCAGATGCATCCCAAAAACAAATGATCAAACAATCCTTACCTCTGAGACCCCTTATTAGTTGACCATTGTTTGTTGATTTGGGACCTTCTCCCACTATTTTAGACTGAATGGTGGGTCTTGCAATTTGATCGGTTGAGATTTGACATACATGCTACACTTGTTCATTAGAGAAGTGTGTGCAACACCCGAGCTCTGTGAAGCCCAGCATTTTGTGTGTATAAATCCACACGTACGTTACGATCATCTGAGAAACTGCATGTTTGTTCTAAGTAACAAAAATCAGCACGATCCCAAACTCGGGTGGGCCAAGCTATGTGAACAATCTAAACTCAATCCTAAAACCTTTAAAACTCACGCAGTGTGGCCCATCTGAGTGTTTTGGACCAGGCTGACTTTTGTATTTTTTTTTTTTTTTATCATGTTGGACCACACCCGATTAACGTGTTGGGTAGAATATAAACAACACCACAGCCCCAGGAAGATTTTTATGGTGAGCATCCCCATCTTTAATTTTCCCTGTCGTGTGGCCCACCTCAGAGTTGGACAGATCTGACTAATCTACTCCAGCCTAACATGAGGTGTCTCAACTGATGGACGGAGTGGATGTTACATAGACATTGCAATGGGCCCACATAGCTCGGGTGTTGCAAGCTCTTCCCGAACAAGTCACTTGCACATAAAACGGGATTTCACCCAAGCGCTGACACCAAATCCAATGGAAACTCGAGTGTACCAGACACGCATGGAGGCGAACTCACTTCCCTTATTTTTTTCTTTCTTTTTTTCTTTTTTTTTTGTCGGTCAGTCATGCAACGCACCCACTGGTGCTGTTAACAACGTGGATATTTCACCGCTAATGGGTTTCGAGACCGAGAACTCGCTTCCATCTTAATGCTTACCTACCAACTTACATGCAAATGTACACAAGTTGATACTCAGGCACTTAAGATGGTACACGTGGTGTATATGTGCTTTACCTACTCACGTGCGAGAATGGACGAGGATTAAGGGTTGTTGCCAACACCAACCCTAGCGGTGGTGTTTTGATGTGTTGGTGCTGTGGGGCTCAACGTGATGTGTGTATTCTAGCCAGGCCGTCCATCTGTTTTTCGAGATCATTTTATGGCGTGAACCCAAAAATAAAGCATCCAAAACTCAAGTGAACCACACTATAAGAAACAGTGAGAATAATGACGCTTACCGTGAAACCTTTCTAAGGCCCGTAATATTTACTTGTCATCCAACCTTGGACCTGGTCCAAGTGAAACCACAAATATCAGATTGATCCAAACCTTTTGCGGGCCCCAAGAAGTTTCTAATGGTCAGCATTCAATCACCATTGTCTCCTGTGGTGTGGTCCACTTCACTTCATCTACAGATCTACTTCAATTTTGGTTTCATAGGGGCAAAAGTGTCTCGCTTGCTAGCCTAGTTGAAAGACGCCTAGGCGTTTAAGGTGCATTACCCAGCTAATAGGGTGGGTTCATACATTACGTTTGGACCCTACCGCGCCCAACACATTGACACACTACTGCTGGGGATGGTGTCGGCAACACCACCAAATCTGCGTCCAATTAAATTGTGGAGCCCACTTTCATTATTTTCTCGACCGGTTCCTCCACATTTCCTTGTAGAATAAGCTCATTTTACAAGTGCAGTGGACCCCCACATGTCCTTTGGCTGGCATCCAAGCTATCCAGCATGATATTCCTACCGACGCCCCAAAAATCAGCTGGATCTAACTATCATGTGTGCCAATTTTGGGCTCATGCCCTAAAATGAGCTGGTACAACAGATGGACGGCGTGGATAAGAGGTGGGCACCACAGAATTTACTGTGTACGCGATCCCCTTCAGAGGACCACATAATGCAATGGTTGGCATGCACACCTGCATGTAAGCCCCCATCACAGCTAACAATAGGCAACCATCTAAAACAGCAAAATTCAAGCGGTGGGCTCCACACGATGGCTCGATTGGACCCATTTTTTTGGAACGTCAAAATTTCCCTGATGGACAGATTTGTTGGGATACACAGTACTCCACCCATGGACCCTATGCTCATCACTTGCAGACTAAGAGCTGTAGAGGAACCGCTGGCTCCACCCACCAATTATTTAAAACCTGTCACCCACCTTTACATGGCACACATTACCCATTCATTTCAATTGACACGGATTTCCTGAGACAGGGTGTGGCAGGAAGTTCCCAAGGTCAGAAGCTAGGTGGGGCCCACTGTGTTGTTTATGAGAAATCCATCCCATCCATCTATTTTGCCAGATCATGTCAGGACATGAGCCCAAAAATGAGGCAGATCCAAAACTCAAATGGGCAGCATGGCAGGAAGTTCCACTGCACACATGATTGCATGGTTGGTGATTCTAGACCATGTGACTTAGTTTTTTTTCACTAGATTAATGGATCACCAGCCAAATGTAATCAACTCTAAAATTATTGACATGAACTATGTATATACGTACATTTTATCAATGCCAGAAAAAAAGGAAATGGAAACCCACTACCGATCTTCCAATCATGAAGCCTCTCCCCAATCTATTTTAGATGAAAAGTAGAGAAAATATCCTACATAATCCTCCCATGGGCTAAGGACGCATGAGAGAGCAGTCTATAAGTGGACCCTCACATGTGATCGTATAGATGGAAGGGCAGTAGTGAGGACAGAGATCTCCTTCTCCTTTCCCCTTTTCTTCTCTGATCTCCTCTCTCTAAGGTGGCAACATCCAAGCGATGGGGACGTTTGAAGCTCTCTCCCTATTCTACAGGATAAGTTCGATAGTAGGGTAAGAAACTAAGTACAATGCTCCACCACCCTACAAATTTCAGTATACCCTACTTGTGATCTTGCCTATCCATTTACTCATATTGACCTTAATCCTTCTGCTCTCATAGCCACCATCCTTGGTCCAATGCCCCGTATCAGTCCATAAATGTCTCGGGTAATCAACTAGATCATATATATAGTTGTGTGAGCCTCAATCAAACACTATTGCATACGTTAGTACCACCTACACATTGATCACGAATGTAACATCACAAATTGAGTCAACGCACCCATCATGAAGACCTTAAACTCCCCACATGTCCTCAGGTCTATGGGTTACATTTGTCAATACTGGTTCATTTACAAGTCAATCTAGTCCATACACAATGGGTCTTGCGGTCTAGAGGCTTGAACTAATCCACCAAAGTAAGCATGCAACAAATCCATCACTAGTAGCATATTCCTATGAAAAACACACTCCTATGTGAGGTAAGGCTATGGCATATCAACTTGTCATCGTTCCCAATGCTGAAGACCTTTCATCCCGACTTGTCATCGAATCCCTCAATGACTATATCAAGAGTAAATAACCACAAGTTCATTCTACAACCTGCTAAATGGTCATAGTCTAATAGGTTATTAAAGTCCATGGTCCAAAACTCTCCCTGGACATGTGGTCGTTAAGTTCAATATCAAGTTTCCACAGACAACTAGAAGAACCCCTTTCATTAACCCATACAAAAATCACATTTGTGTCAAGTTCCACACACATTAACAAGGTGAATGAATGAAACAGTGAATGTTGGCAAGCTAAATGAAAATGTTACCCGTTTAAGTAAATGGATCAGGCTTCAGTTGAGCCCTACCTGACTAGACCTGCCCATATAGGTTATCAATGGGTTGGCTAGAAAACCCGACCTGACGTAACCCACAACCCTAAATAAAATAAAGAAGACATGTATAGATGAATACTATTTTAGGAGTGTTTACAGATTCCCACATCAATAATAGGCTATTTGCAAATACCCACATAAAAACATATGGTTTGCAAATAACCTAATTGTTAATGCAAACTGACAAAAAATGCCCATATGCAACATGCGACAAAATTCTCCTCCACGGAAAGAATTTGTGGTACCACAAAATAATTCAATTGAGGTTTTTTTTTTTTTTTTTTTGGGGGGGGGGGGGGGGGGGGGGGGGGGGGGGGAGGCGCTAGGGCCCCACCGCCTAGGCTGCTTCAGATCCCCTCACCAA
The DNA here is from genome assembly GCA_003013855.2 of Liriodendron chinense. Classification (NCBI taxonomy): domain Eukaryota; kingdom Viridiplantae; phylum Streptophyta; class Magnoliopsida; order Magnoliales; family Magnoliaceae; genus Liriodendron; species Liriodendron chinense. Next base: position 495,035 of record PVNU02000637.1, on the reverse strand, counting down.
GGTAACTCCGTTGGGAGGCTTGCTCATGTGGACCAATTGGATCGGGCGCCTGAGTTCTTTCTACCACGAGGGTCACTGGACACAGCATTCCTCCCATGCCAAATATCTTAGATCTAAGCATGTTGAAAGCCATTGGCATTTGAGTGTTCAAATTTTAGTAACAGATTTCTGCAAATAGGCATATTCCCAAAATTCTCCATAAAATAAAACACAATGAACGAGGGAAGAGGTTTGTTAAAATACATCCCTGGCATTTAGATCCGGGGTCATCTTTTAGTGAACCAAACCGTTCATATGATGGCCCTCACTTGTGATGGGGGATAGCCAAAAATTGTCAACTCTTCGACTGAAATATTTCAACCACTAGATCATTTGATTCTTTTTCTTTTGAATATGGATGGTCTCCTTAACCTTCTAAATGATCAAAAGGATGAAATGTATCAATTTGTGAGTTTTTTGGTTATCCCCTATTCACAGTGAGACCCATCATATAAGCGGTTTGGATCATTTAAATGGATCCAGATCAAATGGATGGAGCCCCAACATACTGCTGGGATGTATTCTAGCAAACATCAGGGGGGAAATGTATCCCGATCCCATAAGAGGATACGTAACATACATTTAAGAAGCTACGTGTGGGGTAGAAACGTCCATCTCAGGGTGTATGAAACCAGTGTTGCGAAGTGCCAAAACAATTCACTCTGTGTCCTTTTCTCACTACCAACTCAGGCTCTGCTAAACTTTACAAAAAAGAAGAGAACATACATGGTTGCATGATTAGGTCCCTAGATGCACATTTCCGCCTCTGATGATGGTCATTGCAGCATCACATACATTGACATCCAGCATAGCTGTGTTGTTTTCAACCTTCATGGCTGGAGTAGTATCCGTACTCGCAGAGTCACTCGCGTGAGGAAATGACTTTGCAGGAACTATCTCATCTGTGTTTGTCTCCATCAGTTTGCGCTGCTTTCGGATCCTTTGATGTCCGAAATTGAAATCCCTGGAAGAACTAACCAAAGAAGGATCTTTCATCACATTCCTTAGACCCACAGATGCCAAATCCTTTGAAGCATACAGTTGCTGCAACCGATAATCAGTTTCTGGCCGGCGACAGACTTTTCTTAGAGGTACTATTTCCTGTGGTCAAAAGAAAGAGAAAAGCCCAAATTAATCACACAACGGGGTCAAGAATATGAGGCCACCATAATAGTCATTAAATCGGCACAAGCCACCACAGCAACTAGACCATAGATATTGGCACCCAACTTCACTTGTGTAAGGGCCCATTTGAACACAATTATACAAAAGGAGGTTATGCAAAAGGGGGATTTAAGCCTGCTTTTTTGGTTGACTAGACAAAAACCAATCAGATTGGATTCGTCAAGTTGACATTTTAGGGCCCATTTTGTCAAATGGGATAGTGAAAAAGGGGTACACGAAGTGCTCCAAACACATTAAAAACCCTGGTTTGGCTCAAAAAGGGGTTTATGCCTCAAATGCCCCTTTGGAGGGTGCATCCAAACAGGCCTTAAATGACACAAGATAAAAGAAAGTGGAGTTTCTGAATAACATGTGGTAAAACAATGCAGGAAGGAAAATTCGTATATCCATGCCTCCAGGGGCAGTGTTTGCTTCAAAATGGAAGGAAAACAGTAATCAGCAGATGGTAAATACCTCAGATTGATCATGATCATAACGAACTAGAAACCTGCAACGGCATCCCCGTACATCATGCCTCCGTCTTTGTGCATCAAGGACATGGGCATCAAAGTAAAGAGCCTGCTCTTTACCTTCCTAAATATTTTGAGAGAAAACACAGATTGTCATACCAAGCAGGGCATATGACTAGAGAGCTTATCAAAATGACATATTGGAATGCTATTTTAGAATAGAATGCATACAAAAGGCAGCACCTGAAAACAGAGTACAAGATCTCCAGGAAGAACTGCAACACATTCTGCAGCTTCACATGGAAGTGACCGCTGTCTCACACACTTGCGCACATTAATCCACTCATCCTCCTCTGCGCCAAACCCTGAAAACTGAACCCGAACTTCCTGAAATGAACAGAAAGTGTCATGTGAAAGACTGGTAAATAAATGGAATTCATCATTTTCTATGTACAAAAGCACAACAATGTACGTTTGCTGTTGTATCCTGTTACTCTGCCCATTACCGAGTTGAGGTGTTAGCACTGTATACAAGATGAACAATATAAAACAGTGGTTTTGCTAAAAAAAATTCTAGTTTCACTAATGAAGAAAAACTTCCATCCTAAATGAACCAATCTATGTTAGATTAAATTTGATATCTTCGCATGTCTAAGATCAAATGAGTCTTAACTATGAAGAAAATTTTCAATTTATTTCATTACTTGTAATGTTTATGACTCTTGCTTCAACCCTTGGGTGCATGGGCTCATCCCTGACTTGGGGCTCCCACTGTGTATTGGACCATTGGTAACTCCATAAAAGCCTTTAAGACCAGTTTTAGAAAGGGTGGAGAAAAGATTATTTGCATGGGAAGTAAGTTTATGTCCTTTGGTGGTAGAATCACCCTCCAAAGTCGGCTCTTTACAATATGCCAATCTATTTCATGTACTTGCTTTAATGTCTGGCCAGTGATGTGAACAGATTGGAAAAGCTTCAGAGGGATTTCTAATGGAAAGGATGTGAGTAAAAGGGGAAGTATCACTTGGTTGAGTGGAAAGAAATATGTAAACCAAAAAGACAGGAGGATTTGGTTTAAGAAGGCTCAATTATAATTAACATGGAGCTCTAGGGTACATGATTAAGGTGATTCTTGCAAGATGAAGACAATCTTTGCAAGCAGGTCATCAGTTCAAAATATCAGCAGAGAAATCATAGATGGGAGCCCTGCCTTTGTACACCAACAAAGTGTCAGGAGCTTCAAGAGCCATTACAAAGGTTGAGAACTTGCTCAAAGAAGGCATCAGATATGATGTTGGAAATGGCTCTAGAATCCACTTTTAGGAGGACATTCAGTGCTCGTATCACCCTTAATCAATTTTAAAACCTTTATAGGTGGTCGACTGAGAAGGCCATAACAGTGGATCGTTGACAGTGGATCGTTGTTTCATACAAGAGGGAGAGCCATATGGAACCTCCATTTCAGAGGAAAACCCGTGTGATGAGGAAATAAAGAGTCTCATGCCTACCTCCTGTTATTTGAAGGAGTTTTCATCCTGAGTGCAGAAATGGATAAAATAATTTGGAAGTGGGAACCGCACAGATGTTGTCAGTTTCATCTTTCTATATAAGATTATCGGATTGGGGATCTAAAACCCCAACAGATATGGTTTGGAAGAATAGAAGCGCTCCCAGTGTTGTTGGATCTGTTGGGTGGCAGGAATACAAAATGCTAGCCTTAGATCATCTTCAAAATAGGTGAAGATTCACTGTGAATGGCTACTTCACGTGTTTACAAGCAAAGGCACCTGTCAGCCATCTATTAATTCATTCCCCATTGCGCTGAGGGATTGGTGGTTTATTCTTAGTATGACTGAGGTGATATGCATGATGTCCTATCCACGGATAAGCTCCTGGAAGCATGGAATTTCAGGTTCAAACATGGATTTAAGTAGGGGTTTCAGAGTGTGACCCAGCAGCGGACCAAAACCAATATGACTCATCCCGTACCGTTCATTTCAGTCCTGCATTAGTCTGGTGACTCATTTCATTTTGGACTGAAACCAATGCAACTCAGATGATACAGAGTCGAATCGGATGATATTTCATACCATAGGTTCGAATCTGAAAGGGCAAAATTCTCTAGCATCTGCTTCTTCTTGTGGTATGGTGGTCAGCATGGAAGGAGCAGAACTGAGCATTCAGAAACATACCAGAAAGCATCACTTAGGTGGAAGAAAGTGCCATGGTTTTAAATATCGTTTGACACAACTCCATATCATCCGAGTTGTATCGTTTTTGGAGGGAACTAGTCTGAGTCGGACCACTTTTGTGTTACAATTGGACAACTCGATCTTGATTCAGATTCAGTCCGATTCATTTTGAATCAGGACAGTTGAATTGCTAGGAGCAAGTCAGACCAGTATGGAGCAAGTCAGACCAATATGGACCAGTAGCATTTATTATTATTATTATTATTATTTATCTAAGCAACTTGTCCTGGCATCAAACCAAGACATATCGCCAGTTACAACCCGAAAGCGAGTTTAAAACCTTGGATAGGGCCCAAGACAGGATCTCTTGGGCCTTGGCAGGTAAGGAATTCAAGGAAATCCTCTGTGATGCTTTCCAAAGATGTTAGATGGAAGTTATTGAGGACATTTGATGCCCTTCCATAGCTTGCATGGTCTTGCTTCCTCCTACAAGTTGTCTATGTAAGCTCTAGCGAAAACCTAGGTCCGAAAGGGATAGGGGAATAATTAGGGATGATCGAGGACTCATTGCACCTATGCAGGTCCAATTGGGATTGTAGATTCAAATGGAAGGCTATCGATGGAGATGTCAAGATGCGTGGAGAAATAAGGGAACTAAAGGGGACTATATTGGTATTCTTCATTCACTCTCAAACGGAAACTAATGCTGCAGTGGACGGTCTGGCAAGGATGGGATCTCGTCTCCAATTTCTTTTGAATTGAGATTCCTTCCCTCTATTGTAGTTTCTTAAATAAAATATTTAGCCTATCATTCAAAGAAAAAATATTTGTACAGAAAAAAATGAACATTGGAGCATTACCGGATCCCTGTCTCAAACATTCTATGAGAAATAAAGGTTGAAACATCATACCTGTGAAATGAAAGCACAACCAAGTTATACCAAGCATAGTCAAGGAATTTGAAGCCAATTTAAGTTTAATGTACAAGTCCAGAGAATATTAGAGAATCAAGTGAGACAGTGCCCAAAGTCATTACTCGGACTTTTACTCATGCAAAAAGGGAGAAAAAAAACATATGACCACAGGAATCTCTCTCTGCTGTTAATTATTACATTTGTATTTTCTACTCAACGGAAGAGCCACAACCATGTCAAATACGGTTGATAAATGTACTGAGAAAAAAATCAGTGGGTTGATCAAGTATGAAAAAATATTCTGCTTTTTTTTTTGGAAGGCATGAAAAGTTATTCTGCTGCTCCCTAGTTTGTAGCAAACTCACAACCATAGATGCTGCAACGGCTCCCATTACAAAATCTTCTGTAATTTGCAAATTGATAGGATGGACAAACCGTCAAAACCCAACTTGAGGTTTCCGGTAGTGAGCCAAACCTTGCTGCATGCCATGAAGTTAGGGTGAAAATTGCAACCCAGTGCAAATTTCTGGAGTTTTCCATTTGAGACCATCTTTTCAGCAAAAATCCACACTGTTTACTATTGGTTGCTAAATTGGCAAACAGATCAAATAAAAATTAAAATCTCAGAAAGAAATACCAGCAGACAAAACAAATTCAGGTGTGGACACTTTTTCCACGACATGATCGTGTTTTCCAACAATCGATTGCGCTGAAAACATCACCCAACATGGTGACACTTACATCATCCAATATACCAAAGACCCACCTATCCCCAACCGCCTTCAAAGGTGCCCAAAGGGCCAATTAGCAAAAACAATAATAGTCTTGGCCCAAGAAACCACCATCCATTTGGGACTTGGAAACACCTCACAGCGTGTTTGATTTATTGTGAAACATACTGTTTTTATGCCAAGACCATATTGACCATGACCTTGTTAGCATGGCAAGTGTCCTCAGAACCTTTCGCTTTGAGCCATTGCAACCTTTATGCCACACCTCCGAGGAAACCTCCATCGACCAGGGCATAAGATGGTGAACTGACACCACATACAAAGGCACGAGATGCGCAAATCGGGGATGATCATCAGTCTGCTCCTTAAGTGGTCAATAGCGAGGACCATGTCCTTCCCAAAAAGCCACACAATGGCCATAACCCTTGATGGTCCCACATACAACCAAATACAAGCAGTCAGCCCCCACTCCTTTTTTTTTATCAGTGTCCGAACTCCTTTTTCACAGAATCTCTTGAGATAGGAGGGTACAAAGAGTTGAGAGAAATGTGACCAAAATATGTGCAAGCGAATTGAATTGGGAATAACAAAATGTGGCTGTTTCTGCTTAATTAAGCTAATCATTGCAATTCAATGCAGTAGTGCATCAAATGCACCATAAATGTGATTAAAGTGCCAGGTTAATTTATGTTTATCCATCCAATCTAATCTTCCTCCAAATGTGTGCACATGCATGTATTGCACATTTTCCTAGCCCTCCCCTCATCTGCTCCCTCCCTTTGCTCCGCCGTTTTGCATATTTGATTATTTTGCAACCATGCAATGGACAAACAATTATTCATTGAAGGATAGATTTCAAATGGGGCCGACCAGAGTGTCAAAACCACCTGATGACCATGAGATCCCTTCATCTGGGGCAGATGCTTCAGATGAATGGACTAGAGGCAAATACACAACATGGTGGGTCCTCCACAAAACGAAGGATGTGCACCCCCCCCCCCCCCCCCCCCCCCCCCCCCCCTATTGGTGGGGCAAACCTATTGGATGAGGTGGATGTCGAACACACATGATACGTTGGAAGTTATCTGCTGGACGGACAGTCACTTATTGACCAACCAGTTGGATGCGCGTGTGTGTGTGTCGTCCGTGATTCAGATGAGCCACACCAAGTAGTTGGGAGGGGGGATGTCTACTGATGCGAACACAAAAGCATTCAAGGTGTACCAACGAAGAAAGCGCCAACCACAAGTATCATCCTTGTGGATAGGCGACTATTGAGGAGCTGAAGACCCTCCACATGTGATCAGGCACATAGAAGACCCCACTCAGGGACGACACATGTAAAGGAAGAAAGGAGAAAAAGCCGAAGAAATTGAAGATTTCGGGTGCCCATCAGGCGCCCGAACTTGGCCTGCCGAGCGCCCGAACCTCTCTGGAGGTTTTCGGACGACTTCAGGCGGGACCTCGGGCGCCCAACCAAGCGCCCGAACTTTCCCGCACTTTTGATTATTTACGCGTTTTTGCTTAGTTTAGGGGTATTTTGGTATTTTTATGTCTTTATTTGCTTATTTAAGTGAGCTAGAGCCCTAAACTCGAATTTAGTTATTGATTTGATTAATGAAAAGCCTCTTGGAGCTTTCCTCTTCTTCTCTCTCTCTCTCATGGTGATGCTTCCTCCTCTTCCTTGATCCCCCTTTCTTCTGTTTGCTTCTTGTGCCCCTCCAACCCTTCTTCCAGGTAAATCTATCCCTTCTAATTTATTTGTTTCGAATCCCACAATTCCCAAAATCTGATTTTGATCCTAAAACCCTAAGTTTTCAGATTTTTAAATCCCTAATCCAAAATCCCTTGATTTCCTGGATTAGAGATTCCTCTTAATTGATTGGGTTATAGCCATGCAAGATCGGAAGGCTCCATCCCTCGCCGGATCCAACCATAGTGACAATTGAATCCCATACTTTATGGTTGTGATGAATGGCCCGCTCCATTGCATGTTTCCTTATGATTTTCTTAGTTCATGATGATTACTGTTAGATTTTATTATTATTATTGTCTTTTATTTCCGCTGGATTATATGAGTTCTTAAGCGTGCATCATAATTAGGGCATCCTACATCAAATTTGGTACCAGAGATTAGGCTTGCATGGTTTTGTCTGGATCGAGTTATCAATTTAGGGTTTAGATTTTTAGGTTTAATTTCGGAAAGCTCCAGATTTAGAAAGTTTTCAATTTTAGAAACTTTCCAATTTTAGAAAGTTTCCTAATTTGGAAAATTTCCAGATTTGAGTTGTTTCCTGTTTTAACTTAATTGTGTCAGTTCATATTAGTTGCATTCATCGCATTCATCTTGAAAGTCATACCACCTAGTAGTCTAGTTGGCTAGAGTTTGGTTCAAGTCTTAGTTGTATGCCCACGAGAAAAGGTAGAGGTTTCGGACTTCAACCAATCATGAACAACGAGCAGTTATCTGAGCAACTTGCTCAATTGATACAAAAGATAACTACAATGGAAACGAGACAAAAGAATGAACTTGCCCGTTTAAGCACCCAGATCACCACCACCATGAATAAAGTCGAGCAGTTAGAGGCATCCCAAAGGGAGTACCCCACTCTTGGGGAAGACACACACTCTCAAGTAAGAGAAATCATTGAGGAGCGTGTTCCCATACGTGGAGGACATGATGGTAGGGGACGTGGAATTGGTCGTGGTGTTGTGCGGGAGGCACAAGCTACATATGACTACTCAGACCACTACGATCCCGATGAGCGTGCGATGAAGAATGTGAAGGTGGAAGCCCCAAGTTTTGATGGGCGTCTGGATCCCAAGGCATTCCTTGACTGGGTTGCTGACATGGACCACTACTTTGAGTGGTATGGCATGTCAGAAAACCGTCAAATGCGGTTTGCAAAGATGAAACTTGTTGGCCAGGCCAAATTGTTTTGGACCAATACTGAGCGAAAAGTAGAAATGATTGGTAGAGCACCTATCACAGATTAGCACGAGATGAAAGAGAAGTTGAAGGAGAAATACCTTCCTCTCTCGTACCGACAAAAGCTCCTTGACCAGTGGCAATCCTTACGCCAAGGGTCAATGTCCGTCGCTGACTACATCGCCAAATTTGAGGAGTTTATGATGCGATGTGATATCCATGAGGACCCTCTAGTAACGCTCTCGTGTTTCAAGACGGGCCTTCGAGCGGATCTTCAACGCGAGCTTATGACTCGACCCTTAACGGACTTGGATGAAGCATATCAAGTTGTGCAGGAACTAGAGCAATACCTGAAAGCTCCTGTCATTAGACGTTTTGAGTCCCGAGACTCCAATGCTAGATTTGGTTCCCAGGGAACTAGACCTAACGTTGGTAGTCAACCTAGATCACAGGCGACTGTTCCGCCTAGGCCTAGGGAGGACAAGGGCAAAGGAGTTCTTGGTGCAGGTCCTAGTGGAGGTAGCCAAGTGAGATGCTACGAATGTGGGAATCTCGGTCACATGTCCAATCAGTGTCCCACGAAGAACCGTAGGAAAGCCTTAGTTGTAGGCGAATCCCGCGAGGGTGATGATGGCCAGGGTGTTGATTATGAAGTAGAAGAATGTCACCCTGAAGGAGGTCTTACTGACGAAGATGGCGTAGATGAAGAAGCAACGCTTGCAGTAGCCAGGCGTATGCTAGCTCAGTCTAGGAGTAGTGTTGATTGGCGTCAGAACACTATCTTCTATACCCTTGCTAAGTGTAGAGAAAAGAATTGTAAGGTGATAGTGGACAGTGGGAGTTTTCAGAATGTGATTTCCGCTAACACCTTAGATCGTCTGAAGCTGAAATCCACACCTCATCCTGACCCATACAAAGTTTCTTGGGTTGACAAAACATCCCTTCCAGTCACCCATCAGTGTTTAGTTCCTATCGAGTTTGGGTCATACAAGGAGTCCCTCTAGTGTGATGTGATACCTATGGATGTTGGGCATATTGTCCTAGGTAGGCCGTGGCTATTCGACAATGACGTCACGATCTTTGGCTGTTCGAATGTGTGTACCTTCATGCATAACGGTAAAAAGATCAAACTTAATCCTATGCCACCTGACAGCACACTAGGAAAGAAGAAGGATGAGAAGGCGAGTGAGCCTAAGGAAGTGAGGAAATCTAAACCTAAGTCTCTTCACATAATCAATACAAGAAAATTTGAGAAAGAGACTAAGGAGGATTCCAGGGTGTATGCCCTTGTGGCAAGAGAGATTACACCTGAGGTTCCATCAGAGTTACCTCATGAGGTAACATCGGTTTTAAAGGAATACAATGATGTATTTCCTGAGGATTTACCGAATGAGTTACCACCTATGAGGGACATTCAGCATGCCATTGACCTCATCCCAAGGTCGACTCCACCGAACCTTCCTCACTACAGGATGAACCCTGCAGAGCATGCTGAGTTGAAGAAGCAAATTGATGAACTTCTGGAAAAGGGTTTCATCCAAGAGAGTATGAGCCCATGTGCCGTGCTTGCATTGTTGACACCTAAGAAAAACGGCACGTGGCGCATGTGTGTGGACAACCGTGCCATAAACAAATTACCGTCAAGTATAGGTTTCCCATACCTAGACTTGATGATATGCTTGACATGATGGCGAGGTCCACTATATTCTCCAAAGTTGATCTCAAGAGTGGATATCACCAAATCCGCATACGCCCAGGAGACGAGTGGAAAACGGCGTTCAAAACCAAAGATGGGTTGTACGAATGGATGATCATGCCCTTCGGCTTGAATAATGCGCCCAGTACTTTTATGCGGGTGATGACACAAGTCTTGAGACCGTTCATGGGAAAATTCCTAGTGATGTACTTCGATGACATTCTTACTTACAGTAACACTAAGGAATCACACCTTGAACATCTGAAGCAGGTCTGTAGCGTCCTTAGGAATGAAAAGTTGTACGCTAATCTTAAGAAATGTACGTTCATGTCCAGTCAAGTCGTGTTCTTAGGATTTATAGTGTCTTCCGGAAGGAATGCGCGCAGACCCTGAAAAGGTAAAAGCCATAGTTGGGTGGCCTGAACCGAGGAACATTCATGAGGTGCGAAGCTTTCACGGCCTAGCAACTTTTTATCGTCGGTTCATTAGGGGTTTTAGCACGATCATGGCTCCCATTACCGAATGCATGAAAAAGGGAGAGTTCATGTGGTCTAAAGCCGCAGTCAAGGCTTTCAAAGAAATTAAGGGCAAGATGGTGGAAGCTCCTGTCATGCGTCTACCAAACTTTTATAAAGTCTTTGAAGTAGCGTGTGATGCGTCTAGTGTCGGTATATGTGGAGTGTTAAGTCAAGAAGGACACCCAGTGGCCTATTTCAGTGAGAAACTGAATGAGGCCAAACAAAAGTACTCCACTTACGACAAAGAATTTTATGCGGTAGTGCAATCCCTGAGACATTGGCGACACTATCTCCTACCGCAGGAATTCGTTTTGTTTTCTGACCATGAGGCATTGAGGTATTTACATTCTCAGAAGAAACTTAACCCAAGGCATGCTAAGTGGGTAGCGTTTCTTCAGGAATATTCATTTGTTCTGAAACATAAGGCTTGGGGTTGAAAACAAACCAGCGGATGCCCTTAGTAGAAGAGTGGCGTTGCTCAACTCCTTGAGTGTAGAGGTAGTCGGATTTGAGCAACTGAAAGATGAATACCCCACATGTCCTGATTTTGGGGGTACCTATGCGTCGCTCTCTAGTGACCAGCATATTATGGTTGAATATGTCCTTAAAGATGGCTTCCTTTTCAAGGGAGACAGACTTTGCATTCCCCGTATGTCCCTTCGTGAATTCCTCGTCTGGAAGCTTCATTCAGGAGGGATAGCTGGCCATTTTGGTCGTGATAAGACCATTGCCCTTGTGGAAGATCGTTTCTATTGGCCAAGTCTCAAGCGAGACGTAGCCAAAGTTTTAGGGCAGTATCGTACATGTCAGCTAGCAAAGCAGAAAAAGCAAAATATCGGGTTGTATACGCCATTGCCAGTGCCACATGCTTCGTGCTTGGGCTTCTCAAGACAATAAAAAAGCACAATTCCGTCTTTGTCGTTGTGGACCGTTTTTCTAAAATGGCGTATTTCCTCCCATGTTAGAAAACGTCGGATGCGTCTCATGTTGCTCGTATCTTTTTTTATGGTGTGGTGCGTCTCCATGGGTTACCTAAAACCATAGTGTCTGATCATGATGTTCGATTTACTAGCTATTTTTGGAAGACATTGTGGCACATTATGGGAACTCGTTTGCAATTCTCTATTGCTTACCACCCACAAACAGATGGTCAAACTGAAGTGGTAAACCGTAGTCTTGAAAATCTTTTACGTTGTCTAGTGGGTGAACATGTCAAGACTTGGGACCTAATTTTACCAACTACAGAACTTGCATATAATGGGTCAGTTAATAGATCTACAGGGTTGAGTCCTTTTGAAATTATAAGTGGTTATAAACCTAGAATGCCCATAGATCTCTTACCTATGTCTGTTACCCAAAGGTCTTCTGAATCAGCCGATGCATTTGCACGCCATATTCATGATTTGCATACACATGTTAGACAGCGGATAAATAAGAGCAATGATAACTATAAAATTTCAGCTGATTCTCATCGTAGAGCGCAAGAATTTTAGGAAGGAGACTACGTAATGGTGCGAATAAGGCCAGAGCGATTCTCTCAAGGAGTCGCTAAGAAGTTATAAGCGCGCAGTACTGGACCATTCAAGATATTACAAAAGGTTGGGTCCAACGCGTATCGGATTGACCTTCCACCTGAAATGAGCATTAATCCAACTTTTAATGTGGAAGATCTAGTCCGTTCCCATGCTCCCATTGTCGATCCATCGTCGCTTTCATAGCCTCTTTCTGATTTTGCTTCCCAACCCCTTCCACCCCTTCCTCCACCCATTTCCATGACCCCATGGGACCAAAAATCAGGCCATTTTTAATTCAAGTGGGCTACAATGAAATCAAGAGTGAGAATTCTCATCTCAACTATTTCCCATGGTGTGGCCCACCTTAACCACAGATTAGCCTGAGTTTTGACAGTGGCCCTAACGTGATGCAATGCATTTTGTAATGGTAAAGGTCCAAAATGAGGCCCATGTGTGATTGAAGCATAAATCAGGAAGATTTTCGATTCGATCGTTCTATTCGCTTTTGGAGGGAGGTGATAGCAATGAGAAGAGTCCAGCGGCGGAAGTTTGGAGATACGGAGTGCCTCCTAAGGTGGCGGCTTTTTCTTGACTAGTAGGATGCGGTAAGGTCTTGACAATTGATAATCTCAGGAAAAGACAGATGATCCTTCCGAATGTGTGCTTGATGTGTTACAAGGATGAGGAATTGGTCAATCATTCATTGTGGTTTTGCGAGGCAGGTGTGGCACCTGTTTTTCAACCTTTTCTAAGTTTTGTGGGTTTCCCCATATGATATAGGTTCGTTTCTCTCCACGTGGCATGAAGGTATGAATGGTGACATGGGTCGGAAAGTTTGGCACCTTGCCCTACTGGCGGGGTTATAGTTTCTATGGGCGGTAAGGAATAACAGGACGTTCAGAAGCAGGGCAGACAGTCCTCAGGAAGTGTTTTCCAAAGAAAATATTCATGTTATAGATTGGGCAGCTGCTGTGAAGTTTTCATATCGTTTCCCTCCTAGCTGGTTCTAGTTTCCTAGGCCCTCTTTGGGGTTGTATAGCTTTTCCTTCTTCTTTTTGTATATTCTGGTTTCGGCCTCTCTTGCAATAAATTTGTTCTAATCGCTCAAAAAACAAAACAAAAAAAAAAAAAAAAAAAATGAGGCCCATGTGGAGTGTGTCCAACAGGTGAGCCCCTCCATGAAAATGGCATGTCCCAACAATCAAGGCAATCGAACCTTCAAGTGGGCCACGCCTTAGAAAACAATGAAAAATGCCTAAGATCCTACGAATTCAAGTGGTAAAGAGCCCACCTAACCATTGGATTGGGCTAATTTTAGGGAATCCCAAAATCTTGGTAGGGCACACCAAATGCATGGATTGGATGGTATACACACACCGTGATTTTTTATTATTATTATTTTGTAACTGAAATCTTTATTGATAAGTGCCAAGATGGCAAAAAAATTACAACAAAGGCCTTTCCATCTCAACCCAAGTGTTTTGGTTGGAGGCAACGATGCAATTGACCCAAATCTCAAAATCCAACTTCGCCTTTCCAAACGTATCCGCAGCCAACTCATGTTTACTCGAGAAAAGCCGATTGTTCCTCTCCCTCCATATTGCCCATAAGATTGCCAATAAGACCAGCCTCCATAACACCTCATCTTTCCTTCCATTATGCTCCCCTATGCCACATAAGGACAAAGATCGTCGATGGATCTCTACATCACCCACAAGACATTGAAAAGAGCGAGAAAACTTCCCCAAAGAACATGAGTAAACGCACAGTGAACGAACAAGTGGTTCGTCAACTTTGTGTCTCCCAAGCATATCATACAACAATTAGGAATCGCCATAGCTCTGTTTTGCAGATTGTCTATCATGAGCACCTTGTTCCTACCTGCAAGCCACGTAAAGGCTGCTACCCTCAGGAAGAGCCCCGTAGTGCCAAATATGAGAAGTATGATCACACCTTCTGCTTGACGAACACGATGACTATCTTGTACTTTTTTTTTTTTTTGAAGGATACGATGACTATCTTGTAGAAAGAGTGGAACTGTAAATCGCCTGATTTGACCATGGACCAAAGCATCAACTCTGCTGCCAACCATTGGCCTAATGCCCTGGAGTCTAACCAAAAGCCTAGTGAGCTCCACCACTTCCTTATCCAAGAGATATCTCCTACAACGGGGAGACCAAATCACTTTGTTCCCAGTTACTGAATAACAGCATGCTATTGTTACATTACGAACTGGGGAAATGTTAGCTAACCTCAGGAACTCTTGAAGAGGTCTATCTCCCATCCAGCAGTCAACCCAAAACCTGCCTCTTTGCCCATCACCAGTCCTCCTAGCCTCGGGAAGGAACTTATTCAAGTAGTGGGACATGTGGTGGGGGGTGTTTGAGCTACGAGATATCCCTACTGAGAAAGTGGGTGGTTGGGGTAGGATGTTGGGTATAAACGTTTGATAGTGGAGGGAGGTTTCGGAGGGAAGAGGAGGTTTGGTAGTGTTGGCAAACGGTGTAGTACTACCCCCGGCGTGTCTCTTTTATTACATTTTTACGGGTGAACTCCCAACCTAATCGGAGGGAAAAGGAGGTTTGGTAGTGTTGGTAAACGGTGTAGTACTACCCCAGCGTGTCTCTTTTATTACATTTTTACGGGTGAACTCCCAACCTAACCTGATTAAAAACACCGTAGGTTAGTAGTACCACCCTACGTTGATTACGTACCCAACCTACTGTATGTGTGTGGAGCAAACTGGGGTATTATTTAAATCCCAATAAGATAACACCTATAGGTAGGAGTAACAAAGGTTACCACACTACGTGTCTACGAACCTAACCGGAAGAATATACCCCTCCCAACCTACGTGGATTACGTGTCCAGGTTACAGTATGTGTGGAACACCTCGGGTAAAAGTTGGTAATGAGTGCATTGATGTAACATTTGTAATGGTGACGTCGTAAAGGAACATATTGTACGTTTGTACATTTATATACATATACATACCTATCTGTGCGTACGTACACACACGTACGTATATACTGTGTATGTGTGTGTACGTGAGTGTGTACACACTATGAAAGTCTTCCGTGTTGACGGTCACAATCATCATGTGGAGTACCACAAGATGAAGAAGGGAGAGTACACAGTGAAAGATCTTGTTGTCCCACTCCGTTAACACCTTAAATCAGCCTATTTCCGTATTCATATAAATCTACCTAATTCATTACTATAACAGTATAAACGTCTCCCTAACTCTGGACCTTTGACAAGATAAGAAGAAAGAACCACGTAGTTTCATCGTGAAAACGGTGAAGTTGGTACTCATTTAACCGAAATGTTCGATAGGATCGAGTATAAAGTTGAATTATTACTCAAGGAGATTTAGAAATTCATTGCTAAATCTCTTCGCCGGTGGTTAGTGCACTTCTGTTTGAATACAAGTCGCGTAATATAAGAAAGTTACTTCGTAAACGTTTGATTGTTGGGACATGCCATTTTCATGGAGGGGCTCACCTGTTGGACACACTCCACATGGGCCTCTTTTTTTTTTTTTTTTGTTTTGTTTTTTGAGCGATTAGAACAAATTTATTGCAAGAGAGGCCGAAACCAGAATATACAAAAAGAAGAAGGAAAAGCTATACAACCCCAAAGAGGGCCTAGGAAACTAGAACCAGCTAGGAGGGAAACGATATGAAAACTTCACAGCAGCTGCCCAATCTATAACATGAATATTTTCTTTGGAAAACACTTCCTGAGGACTGTCTGCCCTGCTTCTGAACGTCCTGTTATTCCTTACCGCCCATAGAAACTATAACCCCGCCAGTAGGGCAAGGTGCCAAACTTTCCGACCCATGTCACCATTCATACCTTCATGCCACGTGGAGAGAAACGAACCTATATCATATGGGGAAACCCACAAAACTTAGAAAAGGTTGAAAAACAGGTGCCACACCTGCCTCGCAAAACCACAATGAATGATTGACCAATTCCTCATCCTTGTAACACATCAAGCACACATTCGGAAGGATCATCTGTCTTTTCCTGAGATTATCAATTGTCAAGACCTTACCGCATCCTACTAGTCAAGAAAAAGCCGCCACCTTAGGAGGCACTCCGTATCTCCAAACTTCCGCCGCTGGACTCTTCTCATTGCTATCACCTCCCTCCAAAAGCGAATAGAACGATCGAATCGAAAATCTTCCTGATTTATGCTTCAATCACACATGGGCCTCATTTTGGACCTTTACCATTACAAAATGCATTGCATCACGTTAGGGCCACTGTCAAAACTCAGGCTAATCTGTGGTTAAGGTGGGCCACACCATGGGAAATAGTTGAGATGAGAATTCTCACTCTTGATTTCATTGTAGCCCACTTGAATTAAAAATGGCCTGATTTTTGGTCCCATGGGGTCATGGAAATGGGTGGAGGAAGGGGTGGAAGGGGTTGGGAAGCAAAATCAGAAAGAGGCTATGAAAGCGACGATGGATCGACAATGGGAGCATGGGAACGGACTAGATCTTCCACATTAAAAGTTGGATTAATGCTCATTTCAGGTGGAAGGTCAATCCGATACGCGTTGGACCCAACCTTTTGTAATATCTTGAATGGTCCAGTACTGCGCGCTTATAACTTCTTAGCGACTCCTTGAGAGAATCGCTCTGGCCTTATTCGCACCATTACGTAGTCTCCTTCCTAAAATTCTTGCGCTCTACGATGAGAATCAGCTGAAATTTTATAGTTATCATTGCTCTTATTTATCCGCTGTCTAACATGTGTATGCAAATCATGAATATGGCGTGCAAATGCATCGGCTGATTCAGAAGACCTTTGGGTAACAGACATAGGTAAGAGATCTATGGGCATTCTAGGTTTATAACCACTTATAATTTCAAAAGGACTCAACCCTGTAGATCTATTAACTGACCCATTATATGCAAGTTCTGTAGTTGGTAAAATTAGGTCCCAAGTCTTGACATGTTCACCCACTAGACAACGTAAAAGATTTTCAAGACTACGGTTTACCACTTCAGTTTGACCATCTGTTTGTGGGTGGTAAGCAATAGAGAATTGCAAACGAGTTCCCATAATGTGCCACAATGTCTTCCAAAAATAGCTAGTAAATCGAACATCATGATCAGACACTATGGTTTTAGGTAACCCATGGAGACGCACCACACCATAAAAAAAGATACGAGCAACATGAGACGCATCCGACGTTTTCTAACATGGGAGGAAATACGCCATTTTAGAAAAACGGTCCACAACGACAAAGACGGAATTGTGCTTTTTTAGTCTTGAGAAGCCCAAGCACGAAGCATGTGGCACTGGCAATGGCGTATACAACCCGATATTTGCTTTTTCTGCTTTGCTAGCTGACATGTACGATACTGCCCTAAAACTTTGGCTACGTCTCGCTTGAGACTTGGCCAATAGAAACGATCTTCCACAAGGGCAATGGTCTTATCACGACCAAAATGGCCAGCTATCCCTCCTGAATGAAGCTTCCAGACGAGGAATTCACGAAGGGACATACGGGGAATGCAAAGTCTGTCTCCCTTGAAAAGGAAGCCATCTTTAAGGACATATTCAACCATAATATGCTGGTCACTAGAGAGCGACGCATAGGTACCCCCAAAATCAGGACATGTGGGGTATTCATCTTTCAGTTGCTCAAATCCGACTACCTCTACACTCAAGGAGTTGAGCAACGCCACTCTTCTACTAAGGGCATCCGCTGGTTTGTTTTCAACCCCAAGCCTTATGTTTCAGAACAAATGAATATTCCTGAAGAAACGCTACCCACTTAGCATGCCTTGGGTTAAGTTTCTTCTGAGAATGTAAATACCTCAATGCCTCATGGTCAGAAAACAAAACGAATTCCTGCGGTAGGAGATAGTGTCGCCAATGTCTCAGGGATTGCACTACCGCATAAAATTCTTTGTCGTAAGTGGAGTACTTTTGTTTGGCCTCATTCAGTTTCTCACTGAAATAGGCCACTGGGTGTCCTTCTTGACTTAACACTCCACATATACCGACACTAGACGCATCACACGCTACTTCAAAGACTTTATAAAAGTTTGGTAGACGCATGACAGGAGCTTCCACCATCTTGCCCTTAATTTCTTTGAAAGCCTTGACTGCGGCTTTAGACCACATGAACTCTCCCTTTTTCATGCATTCGGTAATGGGAGCCATGATCGTGCTAAAACCCCTAATGAACCGACGATAAAAAGTTGCTAGGCCGTGAAAGCTTCGCACCTCATGAATGTTCCTCGGTTCAGGCCACCCAACTATGGCTTTTACCTTTTCAGGGTCTGCGCGCATTCCTTCCGGAAGACACTATAAATCCTAAGAACACGACTTGACTGGACATGAACGTACATTTCTTAAGATTAGCGTACAACTTTTCATTCCTAAGGACGCTACAGACCTGCTTCAGATGTTCAAGGTGTGATTCCTTAGTGTTACTGTAAGTAAGAATGTCATCGAAGTACATCACTAGGAATTTTCCCATGAACGGTCTCAAGACTTGTGTCATCACCCGCATAAAAGTACTGGGCGCATTATTCAAGCCGAAGGGCATGATCATCCATTCGTACAACCCATCTTTGGTTTTGAACGCCGTTTTCCACTCGTCTCCTGGGCGTATGCGGATTTGGTGATATCCACTCTTGAGATCAACTTTGGAGAATATAGTGGACCTCGCCATCATGTCAAGCATATCATCAAGTCTAGGTATGGGAAACCTATACTTGACGGTAATTTGTTTATGGCACGGTTGTCCACACACATGCGCCACGTGCCGTTTTTCTTAGGTGTCAACAATGCAAGCACGGCACATGGGCTCATACTCTCTTGGATGAAACCCTTTTCCAGAAGTTCATCAATTTGCTTCTTCAACTCAGCATGCTCTGCAGGGTTCATCCTGTAGTGAGGAAGGTTCGGTGGAGTCGACCTTGGGATGAGGTCAATGGCATGCTGAATGTCCCTCATAGGTGGTAACTCATTCGGTAAATCCTCAGGAAATACATCATTGTATTCCTTTAAAACCGATGTTACCTCATGAGGTAACTCTGATGGAACCTCAGGTGTAATCTCTCTTGCCACAAGGGCATACACCCTGGAATCCTCCTTAGTCTCTTTCTCAAATTTTCTTGTATTGATTATGTGAAGAGACTTAGGTTTAGATTTCCTCACTTCCTTAGGCTCACTCGCCTTCTCATCCTTTTCTTTCCTAGTGTGCTGTCAGGTGGCATAGGATTAAGTTTGATCTTTTTACCGTTATGCATGAAGGTACACACATTCGAACAGCCAAAGATCGTGACGTCATTGTCGAATAGCCACGGCCTACCTAGGACAATATGCCCAACATCCATAGGTATCACATCACACTAGAGGGACTCCTTGTATGACCCAAACTCGATAGGAACTAAACACTGATGGGTGACTGGAAGGGATGTTTTGTCAACCCAAGAAACTTTGTATGGGTCAGGATGAGGTGTGGATTTCAGCTTCAGACGATCTAAGGTGTTAGCGGAAATCACATTCTGAAAACTCCCACTGTCCACTATCACCTTACAATTCTTTTCTCTACACTTAGCAAGGGTATAGAAGATAGTGTTCTGACGCCAATCAACACTACTCCTAGACTGAGCTAGCATACGCCTGGCTACTGCAAGCGTTGCTTCTTCATCTACGCCATCTTCGTCAGTAAGACCTCCTTCAGGGTGACATTCTTCTACTTCATAATCAACACCCTGGCCATCATCACCCTCGCGGGATTCGCCTACAACTAAGGCTTTCCTACGGTTCTTCGTGGGACACTGATTGGACATGTGACCGAGATTCCCACATTCGTAGCATCTCACTTGGCTACCTCCACTAGGACCTGCACCAAGAACTCCTTTGCCCTTGTCCTCCCTAGGCCTAGGCGGAACAGTCGCCTGTGATCTAGGTTGACTACCAACGTTAGGTCTAGTTCCCTGGGAACCAAATCTAGCATTGGAGTCTCGGGACTCAAAACGTCTAATGACAGGAGCTTTCAGGTATTGCTCTAGTTCCTGCACAACTTGATATGCTTCATCCAAGTCCGTTAAGGGTCGAGTCATAAGCTCGCGTTGAAGATCCGCTCGAAGGCCCGTCTTGAAACACGAGAGCGTTACTAGAGGGTCCTCATGGATATCACATCGCATCATAAACTCCTCAAATTTGGCGATGTAGTCAGCGACGGACATTGACCCTTGGCGTAGGATTGCCACTGGTCAAGGAGCTTTTGTCGGTACGAGAGGGAAGGTATTTCTCCTTCAACTTCTCTTTCATCTCGTGCTAATCTGTGATAGGTGCTCTACCAATCTTTCTACTTTTCGCTCAGTATTGGTCCAAAACATTTGGCCTGGCCAACAAGTTTCATCTTTGCAAACCGCATTTGACGGTTTTCTGACATGCCATACCACTCAAAGTAGTGGTCCATGTCAGCAACCCAGTCAAGGAATGCCTTGGGATCCAGACGCCCATCAAAACTTGGGGCTTCCACCTTCACATTCTTCATCGCATCGCTCATCGGGATCGTAGTGGTCTGAGTAGTCATATGTAGCTTGTGCCTCCCGCACAACACCACGACCAATTCCACGTCCCCTACCATCATGTCCTCCACGTATGGGAACACGCTCCTCAATGATTTCTCTTACTTGAGAGTGTGTGTCCTTCCCCAAGAGTGGGGTACTCCCTTTGGGATGCCTCTAACTGCTCGACTTTATTCAGGTGGTGGTGATCTGGGTGCTTAACGGGCAAGTTCATTCTTTTGTCTCGTTTCCATGTAGTTATCTTTTGTATCAATTGAGCAAGTTGCTCAGATAACTGCTCGTTGTTCATGATTGGTTGAAGTCCGAACCTCTACCTTTTCTCGTGGGCATACAACTAAGACTGAACCAAACTCTAGCCACTAGACTACTAGGTGGTATGACTTTCAAGATGAATGCGATGAATGCAACTAATATGAAACTGACACAATTAAGTTAAAACAGGAAACAACTCAATCTGGAAATTTTCCAAATTAGGAACTTTCTAAAATTGGAAGTTTCTAAAATTGAAAACTTTCTAAATCTGGAGCTTTCCGAAATTAAACCTAAAAATCTAAACCCTAAATTGATAACTCGATCCAGACAAAACCATGCAAGCCTAATCTCTGGTACCAAATTTGATGTAGGATGCCCTAATTATGATGCACGCTTAAGAACTCATATAATCCAGCGGAAATAAAGACAATAATAATAATAAAATCTAACAGTAATCATCATGAACTAAGAAAATCATAAGGAAACTGCAATGGAGCGGGCCATTCATCACAACCATAAAGTATGGGATTCAATTGTCACTATGGTTGGATCCGGCGAGGGATGGAGCCTTCCGATCTTGCATGGCTATAACCCAATCAATTAAGAGGAATCTCTAATCCAGGAAATCAAGGGATTTTGGATTAGGGATTTAAAAATCTGAAAACTTAGGGTTTTAGGATCAAAATCAGATTTTGGGAATTGTGGGATCGAAACAAATAAATTAGAAGGGATAGATTTACCTGGAAGGGTTGGAGGGCACAAGAAGCAAACAGAAGAAAGGGGGATCAAGGAAGAGGAGGAAGCATCACCATGAAGAGAAGAGAGAAGAAGAGGAAAGCTCCAAGAGGCTTTTCATTAATCAAATCAATAACTAAATTCGAGTTTAGGGCTCTAGCTCACTTAAATAAGCAAATAAAGACATAAAAATACCAAAATACCCCTAAACTAAGCAAAACGCGTAAATAATCAAAAGTGCGGGAAAGTTCGGGCGCTTGGTTGGCGCCCGAGGTCCCGCCTGAATCGTCCGAAAACCTCCAGAGAGGTTCGGGCGCTCGGCAGGCCAAGTTCGGGCGCCTGATGGGCACCCGAAATCTTCAATTTCTTCGGCTTTTCTCCTTTCTTCCTTTACATTTTGTCGTCCCTGAGTGGGTCTTCTATGTGCCTGATCACATGTGGAGGGTCTTCAGCTCCTCAATAGTCGCCTATCCACAAGGATGATACTTGTGGTTGGCGCTTTCTTCGTTGGTACACCTTGAATGCTTTTGTGTTCGCATCAGTAGACATCCCCCTCCCACTACTTGGTGTGGCTCATCTGAATCACGGACGACACACACACACGCGCATCCAACTGGTTGGTCAATAAGTGACTGTCCGTCCAGCAAATAACTTCCAACGTATCATGTGGTTCGACATCCACCTCATCCAATAGGTTTGCCCCACCAATAGGGGGGGGGGGGGGGGGGGGGGGGGGGGGGGGGGGTGCACATCCTTCGTTTTGTGGAGGACCCACCATGTTGTGTATTTGCCTCTAGTCCATTCATCTGAAGCATCTGCCCCAGATGAAGGGATCTCATGGTCATCAGGTGGTTTTGACACTCTGGTCGGCCCCATTTGAAATCTATCCTTCAATGAATAATTGTTTGTCCATTGCATGGTTGCAAAATATCAAATATGCAAAACGGCGGAGCAAAGGGAGGGAGCAGATGAGGGGAGGGCTAGGAAAATGTGCAATACATGCATGTGCACACATTTGGAGGAAGATTAGATTGGATGGATAAACATAAATTAACCTGGCACTTTAATCACATTTATGGTGCATTTGATGCACTACTGCATTGAATTGCAATGATTAGCTTAATTAAGCAGAAACAGCCACATTTTGTTATTCCCAATTCAATTCGCTTGCACATATTTTGGTCACATTTCTCTCAACTCTTTGTACCCTCCTATCTCAAGAGATTCTGTGAAAAAGGAGTTCGGACACTGATAAAAAAAAAGGAGTGGGGGCTGACTGCTTGTATTTGGTTGTATGTGGGACCATCAAGGGTTATGGCCATTGTGTGGCTTTTTGGGAAGGACATGGTCCTCGCTATTGACCACTTAAGGAGCAGACTGATGATCATCCCCGATTTGCGCATCTCGTGCCTTTGTATGTGGTGTCAGTTCACCATCTTATGCCCTGGTCGATGGAGGTTTCCTCGGAGGTGTGGCATAAAGGTTGCAATGGCTCAAAGCGAAAGGTTCTGAGGACACTTGCCATGCTAACAAGGTCATGGTCAATATGGTCTTGGCATAAAAACAGTATGTTTCACAATAAATCAAACACGCTGTGAGGTGTTTCCAAGTCCCAAATGGATGGTGGTTTCTTGGGCCAAGACTATTATTGTTTTTGCTAATTGGCCCTTTGGGCACCTTTGAAGGCGGTTGGGGATAGGTGGGTCTTTGGTATATTGGATGATGTAAGTGTCACCATGTTGGGTGATGTTTTCAGCGCAATCGATTGTTGGAAAACACGATCATGTCGTGGAAAAAGTGTCCACACCTGAATTTGTTTTGTCTGCTGGTATTTCTTCTGAGATTTTAATTTTATTGATCTGTTTTGCCAATTAGCAACCAATAGTAAACAGTGTTGATTTTGGCTGAAAAGATGTCTCAAATGGAAAACTCCAGAAATTTGCACGGGTTGCAATTTTCACCTACTTCATGGCATGCAGCAAGGTTGGCTCACTACCGGAAACCTCAAGTTGGGTTTGACGGTTGTCCATCCTAATCAATTTGCAAATTACAGAAGATTTGTAATGGGAGCCGTTGCAGCATCTATGGTTTGAGTTGCTACAAACTAGGGAGCAGCAGAATAACTTTTCATGCCTTCCAAAAAAAAAAGCAGAATAGTTTTTCATACTTGATCAAGCCCACTGATTTTTTTCTCAGTACATTTATCAACCGTATTTGACATGGTTGTGGCTCTTCCGTTGAGTAGAAAAATACAAATGTAATAATTAACAGCAGAGAGAGATTCCTGTGGTCATATGTTTTTTTTCTCCCTTTTTGCATGAGTAAAAGTCCGAGTATGACTTTGGGCACTGTTCTCACTTGATTCTCTAATATTCTCTGGACTTGTACATTAAACTTAAATTGGCTTCAAATTCCTTGACTATGCTTGGTATAACTTGGTTGTGCTTTCATTTCACAGGTATGATGTTCATTCAACCTTTATTCCTCATAGAATGTTTGAGACAGGGGATCCGGTAATGCTCCAATGTTCATTTTTTTCTGTACAAATATTTTTTCTTTGAATGATAGGCTAAATATTTTATTTAAGAAACTACAAATTGAGGGAAGGAATCGTCATTCAAAAGAAATTGGGAGACGAGATCCCATCCTTGCCAGACCGTCCACTGCAGCATTAGTTTCCGTTTGAGAGTGAATGAAGAATACCAATATAGTCCCCCTTTAGTTCCTTATTTCTCCACGCATCTTGACATCTCCATCGAGAGCCTTCCATTTGAATCTACAATCCCATTGGACCTGCATAGGTGCAATGAGTCCTCGATCATCCCTAATTATTCCCTATCCCTTTCGGACCTAGGTTTTCGCTAGAGCTTACATAGACAACTTGTAGGAGGAAGCAAGACCATGCAAGCTATGGAAGGGCATCAAAATGTCCTCAATAACTTCCATCTAACATCTTGGAAGCATCACAGAGGATTTCCTTGAATTCCTTACCTGCCAAGGCCCAGAGATCCTGTCTTGGGCCCTATCCAAGGTTTTAAACTCGCTTTCGGGTTGTAACTGGCGATATGTCTTGTTTGATGCCAGGACAAGTTGCTTAGATAAATAATATAATAATAATAATAAATGCTACTGGTCCATATTGGTCTGACTTGCTCCATACTGGTCTGACTTGCTCCTAGCAATTCAACTGTCCTGATTCAAAATGAATCGGACTGAATCTGAATCAAGATCGAGTTGTCCAATTGTAACACAAAAGTGGTCCGACTCAGACTATTCCCTCCAAAAACGATACAACTCGGATGATATGGAGTTGTGTCAAACGATATTTAAAACCATGGCACTTTCTTCCACCTAAGTGATGCTTTCTGGTATGTTTCTGAATGCTCAGTTCTGCTCCTTCCATGCTGACCACCATACCACAAGAAGAAGCAGATGCTAGAGAATTTTGCCCTTTCAGATTCGAACCTATGGTATGAAATATCATCCGATTCGACTCTGTATCATCTGAGTTGCATTGGTTTCAGTCCAAAATGAAATGAGTCACCAGACTAATGCAGGACTGAAATGAACGGTACGGGATGAGTCATATTGGTTTTGGTCCGCTGCTGGGTCACACTCTGAAAACCCCTACTTAAATCCATGTTTGAAACCTGAAATTCCATGCTTCCAGGAGCTTATCCGTGGATAGGACATCATGCATATCACCTCAGTCATACTAAGAATAAACCACCAATCCCTCAGCGCAATGGGGAATGATTAAATAGATGGCTGACAGGTGCCTTTGCTTGTAACCACGTGAAGTAGCCATTCACAGTGAATCTTCACCTATTTTGAAGATGATCTAAGGCTAGCATTTTGTATTCCTGCCACCCAACAGATCCACAACACTGGGAGCGCTTCTATTCTTCCAAAACCATATCTGTTGGGGTTTTAGATCCCCAATCCGATAATCTTATATAGAAAGATGAAACTGACAACATCTGTGCGGTTCCCACTTCCAAATTATTTATATCCATTTCTGCACTCAGGATGAAAACTCCTTCAAATAACAGGAGGTAGGCATGAGACTCTTTATTTCCTCATCACACGGGTTTCCTCTGAAATGGAGGTTCCATATGGCTCTCCCTCTTGTATGAAACAACGATCCACTGTCAACGATCCACTGTTATGGCCTTCTCAGTCGACCACCTATAAAGGTTTTAAAATGGATTAAGGGTGATACGAGCACTGAATGTCCTCCTAAAAGTGGATTCTAGAGCCATTTCCAACATCATATCTGATGCCTTCTTTGAGCAAGTTCTCAACCTTTGTAATGGCTCTTGAAGCTCCTGACACTTTGTTGGTGTACAAAGGCAGGGCTCCCATCTATGATTTCTCTGCTGATATTTTGAACTGATGACCTGCTTGCAAAGATTGTCTTCATCTTGCAAGAATCACCTTAATCATGTACCCTAGAGCTCCATGTTAATTATAATTGAGCCTTCTTAAACCAAATCCTCCTGTCTTTTTGGTTTACATATTTCTTTCCACTCAACCAAGTGATACTTCCCCTTTTACTCACATCCTTTCCATTAGAAATCCCTCTGAAGCTTTTCCAATCTGTTCACATCACTGGCCAGACATTAAAGCAAGTACATGAAATAGATTGGCATATTGTAAAGAGCCGACTTTGGAGGGTGATTCTACCACCAAAGGACATAAACTTACTTCCCATGCAAATAATCTTTTCTCCACCTTTCTAAAACTGGTCTTAAAGGCTTTTATGGAGTTACCAATGGTCCAATACACAGTGGGAGCCCCAAGTCAGGGATGAGCCCATGCACCCAAGGGTTGAAGCAAGAGTCATAAACATTACAAGTAATGAAATAAATTGAAAATTTTCTCATAGTTAAGACTCATTTGATCTTAGACATGCGAAGATATCAAATTTAATCTAACATAGATTGGTTCATTTAGGATGGAAGTTTTTCTTCATTAGTGAAACTAGAATTTTTTTTAGCAAAACCACTGTTTTATATTGTTCATCTTGTATACAGTGCTAACACCTCAACTCGGTAATGGGCAGAGTAACAGGATACAACAGCAAACGTACATTGTTGTGCTTTTGTACATAGAAATGATGAATTCCATTTATTTACCAGTCTTTCACATGACACTTTCTGTTCATTTCAGGAAGTTCGGGTTCAGTTTTCAGGGTTTGGCGCAGAGGAGGATGAGTGGATTAATGTGCGCAAGTGTGTGAGACAGCGGTCACTTCCATGTGAAGCTGCAGAATGTGTTGCAGTTCTTCCTGGAGATCTTGTACTCTGTTTTCAGGTGCTGCCTTTTGTATGCATTCTATTCTAAAATAGCATTCCAATATGTCATTTTGATAAGCTCTCTAGTCATATGCCCTGCTTGGTATGACAATCTGTGTTTTCTCTCAAAATATTTAGGAAGGTAAAGAGCAGGCTCTTTACTTTGATGCCCATGTCCTTGATGCACAAAGACGGAGGCATGATGTACGGGGATGCCGTTGCAGGTTTCTAGTTCGTTATGATCATGATCAATCTGAGGTATTTACCATCTGCTGATTACTGTTTTCCTTCCATTTGAAGCAAACACTGCCCCTGGAGGCATGGATATACGAATTTTCCTTCCTGCATTGTTTTTACCACATGTTATTCAGAAACTCCACTTTCTTTTATCTTGTGTCATTTAAGGCCTGTTTGGATGCACCCTCCAAAGGGGCATTTGAGGCATAAACCCCTTTTTGAGCCAAACCAGGGTTTTTAATGTGTTTGGAGCACTTCGTGTACCCCTTTTTCACTATCCCATTTGACAAAATGGGCCCTAAATGTCAACTTGACGAATCCAATCTGATTGGTTTTTGTCTAGTCAACCAAAAAGCAGGCTTAAATCCCCCTTTTGCATAACCTCCTTTTGTATAATTGTGTTCAAATGGGCCCTTACACAAGTGAAGTTGGGGTGCCAATATCTATGGTCTAGTTGCTGTGGTGGCTTGTGCCGATTTAATGACTATTATGGTGGCCTCATATTCTTGACCCCGTTGTGTGATTAATTTGGGCTTTTCTCTTTCTTTTGACCACAGGAAATAGTACCTCTAAGAAAAGTCTGTCGCCGGCCAGAAACTGATTATCGGTTGCAGCAACTGTATGCTTCAAAGGATTTGGGCATCTGTGGGTCTAAGGAATGTGATGAAAGATCCTTCTTTGGTTAGTTCTTCCAGGGATTTCAATTTCGGACATCAAAGGATCCGAAAGCAGCGCAAACTGATGGAGACAAACACAGATGAGATAGTTCCTGCAAGTCATTTCCTCACGCGAGTGACTCTGCGAGTACGGATACTACTCCAGCCATGAAGGTTGAAAACAACACAGCTATGCTGGATGTCAATGTATGTGATGCTGCAATGACCATCATCAGAGGCGGAAATGTGCATCTAGGGACCTAATCATG
This sequence comes from Liriodendron chinense, assembly GCA_003013855.2. Lineage (NCBI taxonomy): Eukaryota > Viridiplantae > Streptophyta > Magnoliopsida > Magnoliales > Magnoliaceae > Liriodendron > Liriodendron chinense. The sequence continues at coordinate 466,846 of PVNU02000637.1, read as the reverse complement.
CAACCATGTATGTTCTCTTCTTTTTGGTAAAGTTTAGCAGAGCCTGAGTTGGTAGTGAGAAAAGGACACAGAGTGAATTGTTTTGGCACTTCGCAACACTGGTTTCATACACCCTGAGATGGACGTTTCTACCCCACACGTAGCTTCTTAAATGTATGTTACGTATCCTCTTATGGGATCGGGATACATTTCCCCCCTGATGTTTGCTAGAATACATCCCAGCAGTATGTTGGGGCTCCATCCATTTGATCTGGATCCATTTAAATGATCCAAACCGCTTATATGATGGGTCTCACTGTGAATAGGGGATAACCAAAAAACTCACAAATTGATACATTTCATCCTTTTGATCATTAGAAGGTTAAGGAGACCATCCATATTCAAAAGAAAAGAATCAAATGATCTAGTGGTTGAAATATTTCAGTCGAAGAGTTGACAATTTTTGGCTATCCCCCATCACAAGTGAGGGCCATCATATGAACGGTTTGGTTCACTAAAAGATGACCCCGGATCTAAATGCCAGGGATGTATTTTAACAAACCTCTTCCCTCGTTCATTGTGTTTTATTTTATGGAGAATTTTGGGAATATGCCTATTTGCAGAAATCTGTTACTAAAATTTGAACACTCAATGCCAATGGCTTTCAACATGCTTAGATCTAAGATATTGGCATGGGAGGAATGCTGTGTCCAGTGACCCTCGTGGTAGAAAGAACTCAGGCGCCCGATCCAATTGGTCCACATGAGCAAGCCTCCAACGGAGTTACCTTGGTGAGGGATCTGAAGCAGCCTAGGCGGTGGGGCCCTAGCGCCTCCCCCCCCCCCCCCCCCCCCCCCCCCAAAAAAAAAAAAAAAAAAAACCTCAATTGAATTATTTTGTGGTACCACAAATTCTTTCCGTGGAGGAGAATTTTGTCGCATGTTGCATATGGGCATTTTTTGTCAGTTTGCATTAACAATTAGGTTATTTGCAAACCATATGTTTTTATGTGGGTATTTGCAAATAGCCTATTATTGATGTGGGAATCTGTAAACACTCCTAAAATAGTATTCATCTATACATGTCTTCTTTATTTTATTTAGGGTTGTGGGTTACGTCAGGTCGGGTTTTCTAGCCAACCCATTGATAACCTATATGGGCAGGTCTAGTCAGGTAGGGCTCAACTGAAGCCTGATCCATTTACTTAAACGGGTAACATTTTCATTTAGCTTGCCAACATTCACTGTTTCATTCATTCACCTTGTTAATGTGTGTGGAACTTGACACAAATGTGATTTTTGTATGGGTTAATGAAAGGGGTTCTTCTAGTTGTCTGTGGAAACTTGATATTGAACTTAACGACCACATGTCCAGGGAGAGTTTTGGACCATGGACTTTAATAACCTATTAGACTATGACCATTTAGCAGGTTGTAGAATGAACTTGTGGTTATTTACTCTTGATATAGTCATTGAGGGATTCGATGACAAGTCGGGATGAAAGGTCTTCAGCATTGGGAACGATGACAAGTTGATATGCCATAGCCTTACCTCACATAGGAGTGTGTTTTTCATAGGAATATGCTACTAGTGATGGATTTGTTGCATGCTTACTTTGGTGGATTAGTTCAAGCCTCTAGACCGCAAGACCCATTGTGTATGGACTAGATTGACTTGTAAATGAACCAGTATTGACAAATGTAACCCATAGACCTGAGGACATGTGGGGAGTTTAAGGTCTTCATGATGGGTGCGTTGACTCAATTTGTGATGTTACATTCGTGATCAATGTGTAGGTGGTACTAACGTATGCAATAGTGTTTGATTGAGGCTCACACAACTATATATATGATCTAGTTGATTACCCGAGACATTTATGGACTGATACGGGGCATTGGACCAAGGATGGTGGCTATGAGAGCAGAAGGATTAAGGTCAATATGAGTAAATGGATAGGCAAGATCACAAGTAGGGTATACTGAAATTTGTAGGGTGGTGGAGCATTGTACTTAGTTTCTTACCCTACTATCGAACTTATCCTGTAGAATAGGGAGAGAGCTTCAAACGTCCCCATCGCTTGGATGTTGCCACCTTAGAGAGAGGAGATCAGAGAAGAAAGGGGAAAGGAGAAGGAGATCTCTGTCCTCACTACTGCCCTTCCATCTATACGATCACATGTGAGGGTCCACTTATAGACTGCTCTCTCATGCGTCCTTAGCCCATGGGAGGATTATGTAGGATATTTTCTCTACTTTTCATCTAAAATAGATTGGGGAGAGGCTTCATGATTGGAAGATCGGTAGTGGGTTTCCATTTCCTTTTTTTCTGGCATTGATAAAATGTACGTATATACATAGTTCATGTCAATAATTTTAGAGTTGATTACATTTGGCTGGTGATCCATTAATCTAGTGAAAAAAAACTAAGTCACATGGTCTAGAATCACCAACCATGCAATCATGTGTGCAGTGGAACTTCCTGCCATGCTGCCCATTTGAGTTTTGGATCTGCCTCATTTTTGGGCTCATGTCCTGACATGATCTGGCAAAATAGATGGATGGGATGGATTTCTCATAAACAACACAGTGGGCCCCACCTAGCTTCTGACCTTGGGAACTTCCTGCCACACCCTGTCTCAGGAAATCCGTGTCAATTGAAATGAATGGGTAATGTGTGCCATGTAAAGGTGGGTGACAGGTTTTAAATAATTGGTGGGTGGAGCCAGCGGTTCCTCTACAGCTCTTAGTCTGCAAGTGATGAGCATAGGGTCCATGGGTGGAGTACTGTGTATCCCAACAAATCTGTCCATCAGGGAAATTTTGACGTTCCAAAAAAATGGGTCCAATCGAGCCATCGTGTGGAGCCCACCGCTTGAATTTTGCTGTTTTAGATGGTTGCCTATTGTTAGCTGTGATGGGGGCTTACATGCAGGTGTGCATGCCAACCATTGCATTATGTGGTCCTCTGAAGGGGATCGCGTACACAGTAAATTCTGTGGTGCCCACCTCTTATCCACGCCGTCCATCTGTTGTACCAGCTCATTTTAGGGCATGAGCCCAAAATTGGCACACATGATAGTTAGATCCAGCTGATTTTTGGGGCGTCGGTAGGAATATCATGCTGGATAGCTTGGATGCCAGCCAAAGGACATGTGGGGGTCCACTGCACTTGTAAAATGAGCTTATTCTACAAGGAAATGTGGAGGAACCGGTCGAGAAAATAATGAAAGTGGGCTCCACAATTTAATTGGACGCAGATTTGGTGGTGTTGCCGACACCATCCCCAGCAGTAGTGTGTCAATGTGTTGGGCGCGGTAGGGTCCAAACGTAATGTATGAACCCACCCTATTAGCTGGGTAATGCACCTTAAACGCCTAGGCGTCTTTCAACTAGGCTAGCAAGCGAGACACTTTTGCCCCTATGAAACCAAAATTGAAGTAGATCTGTAGATGAAGTGAAGTGGACCACACCACAGGAGACAATGGTGATTGAATGCTGACCATTAGAAACTTCTTGGGGCCCGCAAAAGGTTTGGATCAATCTGATATTTGTGGTTTCACTTGGACCAGGTCCAAGGTTGGATGACAAGTAAATATTACGGGCCTTAGAAAGGTTTCACGGTAAGCGTCATTATTCTCACTGTTTCTTATAGTGTGGTTCACTTGAGTTTTGGATGCTTTATTTTTGGGTTCACGCCATAAAATGATCTCGAAAAACAGATGGACGGCCTGGCTAGAATACACACATCACGTTGAGCCCCACAGCACCAACACATCAAAACACCACCGCTAGGGTTGGTGTTGGCAACAACCCTTAATCCTCGTCCATTCTCGCACGTGAGTAGGTAAAGCACATATACACCACGTGTACCATCTTAAGTGCCTGAGTATCAACTTGTGTACATTTGCATGTAAGTTGGTAGGTAAGCATTAAGATGGAAGCGAGTTCTCGGTCTCGAAACCCATTAGCGGTGAAATATCCACGTTGTTAACAGCACCAGTGGGTGCGTTGCATGACTGACCGACAAAAAAAAAAAGAAAAAAAGAAAGAAAAAATAAGGGAAGTGAGTTCGCCTCCATGCGTGTCTGGTACACTCGAGTTTCCATTGGATTTGGTGTCAGCGCTTGGGTGAAATCCCGTTTTATGTGCAAGTGACTTGTTCGGGAAGAGCTTGCAACACCCGAGCTATGTGGGCCCATTGCAATGTCTATGTAACATCCACTCCGTCCATCAGTTGAGACACCTCATGTTAGGCTGGAGTAGATTAGTCAGATCTGTCCAACTCTGAGGTGGGCCACACGACAGGGAAAATTAAAGATGGGGATGCTCACCATAAAAATCTTCCTGGGGCTGTGGTGTTGTTTATATTCTACCCAACACGTTAATCGGGTGTGGTCCAACATGATAAAAAAAAAAAAAATACAAAAGTCAGCCTGGTCCAAAACACTCAGATGGGCCACACTGCGTGAGTTTTAAAGGTTTTAGGATTGAGTTTAGATTGTTCACATAGCTTGGCCCACCCGAGTTTGGGATCGTGCTGATTTTTGTTACTTAGAACAAACATGCAGTTTCTCAGATGATCGTAACGTACGTGTGGATTTATACACACAAAATGCTGGGCTTCACAGAGCTCGGGTGTTGCACACACTTCTCTAATGAACAAGTGTAGCATGTATGTCAAATCTCAACCGATCAAATTGCAAGACCCACCATTCAGTCTAAAATAGTGGGAGAAGGTCCCAAATCAACAAACAATGGTCAACTAATAAGGGGTCTCAGAGGTAAGGATTGTTTGATCATTTGTTTTTGGGATGCATCTGATCTTCATGTGAGGGGTTTATAGTGGACATGGAATATTGCTTCCACCCCAGAGTTGGAAAGGATTTTATATGCGGTCCAATGAAAAAGTGCCATATCTGCCTTGTCAGATAATAAAAATTAAAGATTTTCTCATTCAAAATAATGATTCTTTTCTTCACCATTGGTTTATATTTGATTGGCTCTTTTCAATTGGTTATGCTAGCAGAGGTCCCGGTATCGATTACCAAATGTGGGGGTGGCTAACATTCAAGTGTGACTAATAGTGTGGCTGTGTTCTAACAGTAGGATGTGTGTCTAACCAAACAAAAAAAAAAAAAGAGGTAAATGTTAGGTGTGCACAAGCAAAGCCCCACATTACTGTAAACCCGGGGTACAATTCATTCACCCTCAGAGCAGGTAGGCACCGTTGAAATGGACCCCATGTATTTATTAGTTAGAAAGGCGTCCTTTTCCCTTTTCTACTCATTTTCTAGCTTTCATACCTACACAGCAATCTGTCCCCTTCCTAGAGTGGCGAAGTATGTAATTCTTAAGTGTATACATACATACATCTAAATCTAAACCATCAAAGTAGTTGGATTCACTGCACATGAAGCCCAACCCTAAAATAAGACATAGTAGATGTTGGATATTTTCAAAATTATAAAGTAATCTGAGGGTGTTTTTCATTTTTCTACCAAGATTTGAATTTACTAAAAACGCTTCATTTTATGATTTGAAAATGTGTTTTTTTTTTTTTTTTTTTGTTTAAATGTTTAAAAGGAATACTTGCTAGTGGAGAGAGAATTGGACTTTGCCTCCCATCAAAGGCTGAAGTTACAAGCACCGAAAGAACTTAGCAGTGAGCTGCTTGAGCACCTTTTTGTCGCACTAAGCTCTTCGCACTGTTGTAAGGAGCCTTAGAATTTATCAGTCTTAGATTCTTGCCAATCCTATTAGCTTGGGTTCTTTGTGGTGTGTGTGTGTGTGTGTGTGTGTGTGTGTGTGTGTGTGTGTGTGTGTGTGTTAGTACACACCCCCACTGTTAGTACACACACCCCTTGTCAGGCACACCACAATGTTAGCCACCCCTGTTAGGTTACATTTTGACTGTTGTAATTTAATTACAACAATGCCCTTGGTTCAAGTAAAGGAGAGTCTCTTGCTATTTGGATGGGTGTGTTTGCATGTGCTAAAAAAACACCAGGTTATGGTTTCCAGTACCCGTTGTGGTGCATGTGCATGGGTGTGTTTGCATGTGCTAAAAAAAAGTTCCTCTTCAAAGCATTCTCTCAACCATTCCTAGCACCAATTTGAATTCTATATATATATCTCGATGGAAGAAAGAAAAAAATAAAAAATAAAAATCATCTCTTCTAAAGTCTTATCTCTTTCAATCGTTCAAAGCTGTTTACAAAAGGTTTTTAGGTTGTGTGATAGCATTGCACTTACTGTACAACACCATTAATAAGATTGGGGCTGGATTATCCTTCAGTAGACTTGGTGAAACCCTTTGCATCACCAGTTTAATTAGTGTGGAGGGCATTTACTGTTTTAAGGACAATGCAATCAATAATTCATGCTACGGATTCTTGTCTCATCCGTTTCCTGTATTAACATTAGAAGATATGAAACTATCATTTAACAGGTTGACACGCTTTGGCAATTTTCTTTGTATTTTTGATATTCATCAGACATCCTACGTACAAGTGGGTGGTTGTATGTTGTAATCCCCCACTATTTGGGGAGCTTTAAATTGAGGTGAAATGGGTCCCACATGTGCAATGGTTGTGTGGATGTTGATGGGTCATCACATTCTGCCAGAGTATCAGAGGTTTTCTACATTCACAACCCTCCCAAAAACAGCGAAACGGTTATGTTATAGTAATGAGGGCGGGACCACTGGTACAAAAAAGAATGACATTTTGGTAAGCAAATTGAATGTGGACAGATGTAGCGTTAGATGGAGCGTTGAGTCTATTTAAACATCTACCCATAAAAAGAAACTCAATAAGAGAGATAAAAATCCACTTTTTATTTTTTTTATTTTATAATTAACATGAGCATATAACAGCTGGCCAGATCCCATGGCTATCTAAAGTAGGTTTGTGAATAGGCCAGAGCTTTAAACTTAGACCTGTGTGACAATTAGATCTAGACAGCTCATTAATCAATTAATACATGAGTATATGGGTTAATAGGGTTGGTTTGGAAGCGGTCTCATTTTAGAAGCAGTGGATTCTGGGGTAGACTCAATTAATAACATTAGAGGGTGACTAACAGTGTGGGTGTGTGTACTAACAGTGGGATGTGTAAACTAACAAAAAATAATAATAATAATAATTTGTCTAATTGATGGGATAGTTAGGTGTATTTTGAGCCATTTATCTAAATATAAAAACGTGCCTTTTCTTTTCTTGTTGTGGAAATTGAATGCAGACCATCATGGATGGCACAGGGAATTACTCTGTGGTCGCTTCTCATTGGTCCACATCATTGCTTCCTTGTGCGGTCCTTATCATTGGTCCACTTCATTGCTTCCTCCACATCATTGCTTCCTTGTGGGGGTCGCTTCTCATTGGTCCACTTCATTGCCCACTACACCAGCCCATGTAATGTCCATTTTCCCTCTACTGAATGGGTTCTATACAACCACAACTTCCCTGTCGATCGACCACCGAACAAGCAATGTGGGTGGGACCCTGACCGTAGGGCCCACCTAGATGTATGAATTTGTATATCCACTCCCTTCATCTGTTTTTCTAGATGATTTTAGGCTATCGTCCCAAAAATGAAGCAGATGAAAGTTTCAGGTGGATTGTACCATACTATAGGAAACAATGGTTATTGACCATTAAAAACCTACCACTATTATTTTTTTGATGAAGCTTATATATATAGACCTTATTATTTGGTTGGATGGTCAATAATTATTACAGTAGACCCTAGGAAGTTTTAATTGTGAGCATTCAATGAACACTATTTTCTTATGGTGTGATCCACCTTAAATTTGTATCTGCTTAATTTTTTGAACCTGGCCTAAAATAAGCTAGAAAAACAAATGGACAGGCCCTACTATAAGGGTCACACCACATCCCTGTTCCGGGTGCCAATGAAGTTGCGCCCATTGCATACCACACAACGCAACTTTAAATGTTTCGAACCTCTATGGCCCCACCATGATTTATTTGTTAGATCCACGCCATCCATTGATTTTTCTAGATCATTGTAGAACATTAGCCCAAAACCGAGGCACAAGAAAAGATCAAGTGTACCAAGATACAAAAAGCAGTACCGTGGATTAAATGAACTACTGTTGAGACTTTCTTAGGGCCAACCATGATGTTTATTTGCCATCTAACATGTTCATAAGGCCACATAAACCTGGATGAAGGGAAATATCAGCTTGATTAGAGCCTTCTGTGACCTCAAAAGGTTCTCAACAGTAGGTGTTAATTCCTATTGTATCCTATTTTGTGGTTTTCTTGAGCTTTGGATCTTCCTTGTTTTTAGACCAATATCCGAGAATGATCAAAAAAATGGATGGACAGTGTGGATCTAAGAAATGCATCATAAGGGGCACATGTAAATTTACACAGCAAAAAATTTAATTAGTTGATTTCATGTGTGGTGCAGGCGTGCAGCACATTATGGGGAGAAAACTGAAAGGGTCAACATGTGGAACATGCACCGCATCTTGATGCATGTTTCAGATTCATACTGGCCATCCAATTTTTTCATATCATGTCAGGGCATAAGAACAAAAATGAGGTAGATCCAAGGCTCAACTGAGCCGCACTACATGAAACAACAAGAATTAGTTGCCTGATTACTACCGTTGAGAACTTCTTAAGACCACAAAATGATTTTATTTTTTTAGTTAGTCATGCAACAGACCCACCCTGTTAGCTGCGCAACGATCTAATCAAGTTTATATTCATGTTTTCCCTTCTTCCAGGTTAGTGTGATCTTATAAAAGGTGTTAGAAGAAAAATAAATCTCATGGTGGACCCTAGGAAGGTTACAATGGTAGTTGTTCAATTTTATTGCTTTTTGAGGTGTTGTCCAATTGAGGTGCGGTCCAATTGAGGTGCCTCATTTTTGGATTCATACTTTAGAACTATCTAGGACAATTGGTGGACAGTATAGATCTAACTCATAAATCATGGTAGGGACAGAGAACTTCCATAGATTAATAGTTGTGTCGTGTAGTACACAATATATCTCCATGAAAAATCTGTACGTTTGTGAGCTGTTGTCATCAATGATGAAGAAGCGAGTAAATAGATGTTACGCAGCATCTGTGGACAATCTGTGTTGAAATCACATTGAAGTCACATGGAATTATGAGGAGATTGCGTCCTATGGTACACGCACGAGCTCACAGTACATGTTGATTTTCTCTCTCCTTGTGTAGTACTATGCACCAAAACTTTAACATATGTAACTTCTCTGGTTCTATCATGATTTATGTGTTAGATCCACACCATTTATCAAGTTTTACAAACCATTCTAAAGCATGAGCCCAAGAATTAATGAGGCATGACAAAAGCTCAATCGAACCACCGTTGAAAGGAGTGGGAATTGAATGAACTATTGTTCAAGCCTTATTGGGGCCAGCTATGAGGTCTATTTGCCATCTAACCTGTTCATAAGGTCACACTAATCAAGATGAAGGGAAAACACAAATATCAACTTAATCAGAGCCTTCCATAGCCTCAAAAAGTTCTCAATAGTGGGCGTCCAATTCTTACTCTCTCCTGTGGTGTGGTCCACTTGAGCTATAGATCTGCCTTTCTTTTGGGGCTCATATCTTAGAATGATATGAGAAAAATGGCCAGTATGAATGTAAGAAATAAGTGGTGGGGCAAATGTAAATTTCACACTTCAATAAATTGGGTTCTTGCTTTGTGATGCAGTACATTAGGGAAGAGAAGAAAACTGAAACTATTGACATGTGGAGCTGCATGCAGTGGGCCCATCATCATGTATGTATTAGATCAACACCGTTCATCCATTTTTACATATCATTTTAGGGTATGAGACAAAAAAAATGTGGCAGATCCCAATGTCAAGTGGGCCCCACTACAGGAAACAATGGGAATTGAATATACCAACCCTTGAAAAGGTTTACCAAGCTGATATTTGTGTTTTCCCTTCGTCCAGGTCCGATGGCAAACAAACCTTGAAGTGAACCCTGGGAAGGTTTCAACACTAGTCCTTCAATTCCGTGGCTTTCTGTGGTGTGGTCTATTTGAGCTTCGGATGGGACTCATTTTTAGACTTTGGCTCTATAATGATATGAAAAAATTGATGGATGGTGTGGATCTAATACATAAATCTTGGTGGGCTTAGAGAAGTTCACACGTTAAAGATAGTGTTGTGTAAAAAAAAATAAAAATAAAAAATGGGGAAGAGAAATCGGCGCGTTTTGTGAGATGCAAGTCATCCGGGATGACATGGTCCAATTAAAAGCGAGGGCACAGGAGTTCCATGTGCCTTCAACACAAACGATCCGCACTCGTGTTGATATAGATTTCTTAGTTTTGCTTAAATTCAATCTCTTTAACCAAATCATATCGTTCTCCTACGTATTTCTCTCTCTCTCTCTCTCTCTCTCTCTGTCTCTGAAAAACGTGAGAGAATCAGATATGGAGAGGGATGGGAACGAGACCCACAAGCTTCTAAGAGGGGGGAAATTTCCTTACTTGAGCACCCTCTCATCTCGCGAAATGGAATCTCTCAATGCCATCTGCGACGCCTTTTTGCCATCTATCGATATTCCCACCATCGGAGATGACAGCCTAAAGGCGTTCTATGCAACGTCAGCGTCCATGGCTGGAATTCCTCAACTGGTATGATGTATTTATACATCCAAACACAAATTGAGATTTTGATAGTAAATGGACCACTTTCTTTCTTTTTCTTTCATATAGAAGTTTGTCGTTGTTGTTGTTGGTTTGTTTGTTGTTGTTGTATATTAATCTTTTATGATTTTTGGGTGTGGCTGGATGGATGGATATATGCAGTTGGGAGGGTTTATGTCAGGGAGATTGCAGCATCCAGCAATTGGTCTGCTTAGAGTAGCACTATGGTTCCTGTCAACATGGTATGGAACATTTGTGATATGTGGGTGGGCGAGCTTGTCCACCAAATTCCCATATATACAGAGCTTCCCGCAGTTGAAGCAGGAGAAGCGAGAGGAGATTCTTTTGTCATGGTCCTTTAGCTCCTTTTTCCTCCACCGCATGTTTTTCAAGTGCCTCAAGTATCTCACCCTTCGCATTTTCTTCAGTCAGGTGTGTGTTTTTCTTTTCTTTCCCTCTTCTTTCCATAATCATTAGCATATGCAAAACTATCCAATCCAAACCATCCAATTGAAATTATTGGATGGTTAATTAAGCATAAAAAAAAATAATAATAATAATAAATAATGGTCAGCATTCAAAATCACAAAATGAGCTCTTTTCAAAATGGTCTACACACAGCACATGTGCTAACCTGGCCACTATGTGGTTCACTTCATCCTAGCAGTGTATATGGTGGACCCATCATAGATACATATGAATAGGCACACACACAAAAAAAAAAAAAATGATGCTTGTCCATTTAACATCAACCTACCAATCGTTCACATTCAAACATGGGCATGTGTGGAATCAAGAAGAACCGAGAGCATGGTAGATCATCCATCTGTCTCTCTTTAATTACAGTACCCATAGCAGCAGGCTGATATCCAAATCGTATACACCCCGTATGCAGGGCCCCAGCATGATGTAATTTCATTTCTCCATCCAAAATTACACCTATGAGGCAATCCCATTCATGTGATCCATGTCCACTAAGGTAAAAAAAAAAAAAAGTGGTAAACCATGACAATTAAAGGTCAAATTAGCAGTGAGATAAACAGTAGGAATAATAAGAGCAACGCCCATATGGTACTGATCCTACCACAATGCTGTAGCTGTACCAGTAATTGCTCTTTTGAGTTCGGGGGTATCATTTGATGAGAGAGTGAAATCCCACCAACCGACAACAATTTTCGAATGTGGGACCACTTCCGGTAGCTGTTTCCATCGGAGGGGTCCTGCCGTGACGTCAACCCTATCAAATGATTCCAGCTATCAATTGATTTTGGCCAGTACCATCTACCACCCGTTTTTGGCGTCCTTGTGTAGACTAATAAAAAGCCATCAAGTGCCGATACCAAGGTTTAGTATTTATGAAACCGTCCTCTTATTCAGATATATTTTTGGTTGATTTCCCTTGACAACACACATTCCATTATTAATGCAATAGCGCATAGCCATGTGCATGCATTTATATATGAGAGCGAGCCAATGGAAAATTAGTGAGCCAATTATTAAGGCAACGTGCCCGACATGTATGTAAAATCCCATAGAGAGAGAAAAAAAAAATCCTATCATAGATCTGGTTATGATACATTTGATAAAGTCATGTTTTACCGTCCTTTTAAAATGGGACACCTTTACAGAAATGTTCGAAAGTTTTACTTTGATCACGAAGATTCTGAATATCTAAATATCGGATTAATATTTAAGCAAATCTAGTTACGAGTCGGACCCAAATCAAAAGAGAGTGGACACCAAACAAATAAAATCTTGGGTTGTACACCAATTAAAATTAAGAGAATGAGAGAACTTGATGGTGAATCTGGTCCCACTAGTTTGACAATAAGAAGGGACGCGGTGGGAAGAACGGTGGAGATAGCTCTAATTGAGCTATTTTTTATACAATAATGTCCTAAAGGTCCACTAGTTCAACTATCAAAAGAGAGTGAAAGATCAATGTCTAACAAGAAATGGTTTGATTTGGTCATTCAGATGCATAACCATGATCGATTTGAGGTCTAAAATCGATGGTAGAGGTCCCCCTGAGAGTTTACTGTCAGTTTTACTAAAGTTTCGATCGCCCGAACTATATACTTCGGTTGCCCAAAACTGTATGTCCAAAATAGTCCGGCGAGCAATTGAGATATCCGGGTGGGTTTCGGTTGCTTGAAGAGTACTCTTTAATCTGTACCTCTCCTCACTCCTAAGGAGGAATACCCCATCAAATCTCCTCCTTCCGACTCAGGAAGAGGGCTTCACTGTCATCAAGCCTGCTAGGTTTCTACAAGCCTCAAACTTTCCCTTAGCCAACGCCTTGGTCATCGTGTTTGACCCATTATCATCAATATGGATCTTCTCAAGCTATAGTACATTGTTCTCCAACGTATTAATGATCCAGTGATACCGAACTTCTATGTGTTTCGACTTGTAATGCTCGCTTTGATTCTTGTTTAAGTGTATTACACTATGGCTATCACAATAGACTACATGCTCATCTCGCTTCAAGCTGATTTCTTGTAGGAACCGTTTCATCTAAAACATCTCATTCCATGTTTCTATGACTGCTATGTACTTGACCTCTGTCGTAAACCTAACATATTCATAAACTATCCTTGAAGAGGCTGCGAACTTGAACCAACGATGTGGATGAACTTCACAACCCAAATCTTCTTCTCTCTGTCTTCGATCTGGACTCCTCTCTTTCTCCAAACTCTCTCTCTCTCTCTCTCTCTCTCTCTCTCTCTCTTTATGAATATGTTAGGTTTCTCTTCTACTTCCCCTAATCCCTCATAACAGTGCTTATATAACACTTAAGCCAGAATTAGAAATAAACCACGTAAAAATGCACTAAACTGCGTAAACTGATGGTTGATCAACATCGCCCAACCTATCGTCAGTATCTCGATGACCCTAAGTTCGGTCACCCGAAAGAGCCCAAGCCCGAAGACCCCCGAACTGCACATCTCTTCTCACTCCTGAGGAGGAATACCCCATCAATATGCTCTGCCCTCGCTCACCCTATTGAATGAGATGTAAAATGGCCAGCCGAGCTCCTAACAAGAGCCAGCCAGATCGAACCCCAAGCACGACCCTCACTGCCACCTTCAACGTGTAATGACCAAAAGGAGCGATCATACAATTAGCCAAAATACCTAAACCAACTGAATTGTTATGCATTCCAAGGGCAATACTCGGTTGGTGTAAGTAACTCTGAATGCATGTCATAATCGTGGATGATTCTGGACCAATAAGGAAACCTAATAAGGGTTTTGTCGCTTCGAAAACCTATAAAAGGAGCACACAATGAAGAGCTCAAGGCCCCACACCAAACACAAATATCTATTTTCTTTTATCATTCATTTTTACGTTTATCCTAGTATAGTATATCCTAGTCTTTTATCCTAGTATAGTCTTTTATCATCTATCCCGCTACAATACCGTTGGATTAGATTAAACATCCACAACCCTAAGTTGTCAGATCCCGATTAAACAAGTTCTTACTTGGATAATCATTTTTTTTTGTTACATCCTGCTGACCACTCACCTCGATCATTTGTTCTTACAAATGGATCAGGTATTTATCTCTCGTGTGTTTATTTCTCTAGTTTCTCTTAATACTCTATCGATTGTAACACACTTCATTCAAATATTAATAAAATCAAACATCATTTTAGCCTTATTTTATTTATTTGTCAATCTCTATTCCTTTGAGAAATGTGGATCACAATTACTAATGAAAGAACAAATCCTTAGACATAGAGCAAAATGAATCCATCAAAGAGGATTAACCATTACTATTTCATAAATTGCTTGATCACTAATCACAATCGGTAGCCAAAAACTGATTGTTAAATTTCTAAATTTCGTCTCACGCATTCATTTCAACGTAGGGTCTCTATCGCTCAATCAAATATTGAGTCAAGTATAACTCTATTATGTTTGTACATCATAATCACACATAAAACCTAAATACAAGCCCTCGTTCAAATGCATGGCCTCCCGTTGGATTGAATTGCACCAACAAGTACTATCAATAATCTATGTTTAATGGTGCCAGATCCGTGGTTTAGAATCATCTACCAAGGAGACTATCAAATCAGCTAACACAGCCAAAGGTATTAACCAATGGAGAGATACTAGTAGACAGCCCATGCCCCATGGACCCGTCATCTGAACGCTTCATATCGGATTTTGGCCGTTAGTGGGGGACCTGAGTCTTTTACAACACCTGTTTTACCGAGGGCATAAAACACCCAAACTCTGTGGGGTCCACCATATGTAAAATCCACTCTGTCCATCATGTGAGAAAAATTATTTTCGACCATAGATGCAGAAGATAATCTCATATATATATATATATATATATATATATATATATATATATATATATATATATATATATATATGGCCGCAACAAAGTGAACAACGTAGAATTGCTTGCTCCCCAAACTGAGTTCACACGGGGTGGCTCTAACCCATGGTTGGCTTTGCATCCACATTGTTCCATGTCGCGTGGCCCATCTGAGTAGTGGACCTAGATGATTTTGGCCTTAGGGCTTAACAGCTAGCTAGCTAGGATGGAACCTGATAGACTGGATACTACACAAACGACATGGTAGGCCCCCACAGACTTGGTTGTTTTGCCTAATAAAATAAGTGGTGATAGTCCATTAGTAGGAGTACTGTTGCAATTGTCACACAAAGTAATTTTATTTTTCATTTTCTTTTATTTGGCGAAGTTTGTAGAGAACTCCCTAATTAGTAATTAATATAGAATTGGCATTTGGTATCTTTTTCAAAAAGTTTTCTAACAAACTACCTCATTAGTCTAATCAATTACCCTCCCAGTCCAATAGATGTAGGGCTGTCAACGGTAGGTCTCTGCCCGGATTTTGAACTGTTTTGGCTCAGGCCATCTGACCGGCCCTATTTAATATTCTGATTTTTCAGGCCCAAGCCCGGCCCATTAATTGACCCCCCTAATTAGATGTCTCAACGGCTAGGTAGGTCTTTTGTGAAATCCACTGTCCACTAGGCGAGTCACTTCCTGTTAGGCCCAGGTCTAAAACTCAGATTCCTAAATTGGAAATACTGTCAAGAGCTACTCTCACCTTCTAAATTGTTTCCCATTGTGTGTCTACCTAAATTATGAATGGGCCTGATTTACAGATCCCATAACTAGATTTTGTTGTGGCATCTAATGGTTGAAATGGATTTCACATAATTATCTTGGTGGACCCAGTAAAATCCTCTAGGTGGATGCCTCTCTCCCAATTATTTCCTTTGATGTGGCCCATGTAAATCACAAGTCAGCCTGATTTTATTTATTTATTTATTATTATTTTTTATTTTATGTTGGCCTTGGACCTAACGTAGGATTTTCTTTTATTTAATGGTTAGAGTGGATCTCACATACACATTATGGTGGAGCCGGTAAAAAATCAAAAGTGGCAGCTATCCAATTCTTTTTTAATAAAACAATGATTATTTAACATTTAGCAGAGGGCCACACTTGAGCCTTTTTTTTTTTTTTTTTTAATACAGTACTGCTGTTTTGTGTGTGAAATCCACTACAACAATTAGATGTGTATATCCCGCCTTAGGTCTAATTCCAAAAAATTAAACTTACCTGTGACTCAAGTGGGGCCACGCCCAAGTAAATAGTTTAGAGGGTTACTATTGCCCTGTACACTGTTTTCAATCATGCAGTCCACTGGAATCACAGATGGAGCCTAACAAGGGGGTGATGCACCCGGTGGTCAGTGTGGATTTCACATAAACATCACAGTGGGGCTGGCTCGAGGCGCTAGTTCCCTTCCTTTTACTGCCCACTCCCCACTGCCTAAGTAATTCTACTTTCTTTCTTTTTTTTTCTTTTTTTTCTTTTTTTTTTTTGTAAGTTGGAAAGTACTCTAATGATAATTAGTTAGTGAAGTAGCTTATGGGAAACCTTTTCAAAAAAGGTACTGGAATGTAAATTCTATAACTATTACTATTAGGTAGTTTTTGTAAAATTCCCTTTCTTTCACGGTAGAAAGTAATTTCATTCTTCAAAGAGTACCATACAACGATTCTAGACTCTTATTTCTTGCACGGATTAGAAAACGGTGGCAACTGGTACTCCGCACACGTGGGCCCTGATGTACGGCTATCTAGACAACCGAAATTATAAGTTTCGTTGTGGATGGAGCACCCTTAACGTCTATCAAACTCATTGTTTGAAGTAAACTAGTGAGAGATATATCCAACGGTTGGAATGATCAGATTTCCAAAGATCTTTTCAGTTTTGCTTCCTCCACTGTAGGTTCAGCGATTTGAACGGTCTGGATTGCCTTAAAAGTAAGCTATCTTTATATTCCAAGAGTCACCACCACTTTTAAGAAGGGCCGCATATTATTAATGTGTTGGAGAGTAAAAATGGGTCTCGCCAAGAGTCACCACCACTTCCTCCACTGTAGGTTCAGCGATTTGAACGGTCTGGATTGCCTTAAAAGTAAGCTATCTTTATATTCCAAGAGTCACCACCACTTTTAAGAAGGGCCGCATATTATTAATGTGTTGGAGAGTAAAAATGGGTCTCGCTAACTCCCGACGTGGGATGCTAGCAATCGTAACCAAAGCAAGCATGTTGAAAAAATTACATCAATAAAATGATCCTAAGCATCAAATTAATAGCAGAAAATGGACGTTCAATGTTGAGTGGAAAAGCAACATAGGAACAATCATCATCTAAAACTAGATACCAGACAACGGTATCGTGTAGTGCCATAAAACCTCTATGGGCCCCACCATGATGTATGTGCTCCATCCACACCATCCATCCAATTTTTTCAGATCATTTTAGGGTATGAGCTAAAAAAGGCAGATCCAAATTTCAGCTGGACTATACCATAGGAAACAATGGTTATTACACGTCACCATTAATAAGTTTTTGGGGCTGCAAAAGTTTTGGATCAAGATGATATTTTTGTTTTCCTTTCATCAAGGTCTGTGTGACCTAATAAACAGGTTGGATGGAAAATATATATTACAATGGACCTCGGAAGTTTTAAATGGTGGGCGTTCAATCACCACTTTCTTGTGATGTTTTCCACCTTAGATTTGGATTTACCTTATTTTTGGGCTCATGCTCTAAATTGATCTTGAAAAATGGATGGATAGCATGGATAAAACACATACATCATGGTAGGGCCCACAAAGATTTTCCAGCACCACACAGTAACCATCGATGTTTTGTGATACGAAGCTGTGTTACGTAGCGACGACCCCCCGATTTTTTGAGGGATCCACCCTTACGTGTATGTGAAATCCACTTCTACCAGGAGATTTGTAATCCCATGTTAGGCATACAGCAAAGACACAATTGACATGTGATTTGTGATCCACTATTGATTTTTTACAGGGCCCTCTTGGATGATTATGTGAAATTCATTTGGGCCGTTGGATGTAATACAAAAGTTTAGTTATCCGTCCAAAATTCAGAACAATTTTTGATTCACCTGAGCTACAATAGGAGAAATAGTTTGGAGAGTGGCATCACCCCGTACACCTATTCTAATTATTTGGTCCACCTAAATTATGGATGAGGATGGTTTTTAGCCCTAAACTTAAAATTGGGTTATGCTTGTGGCAAGGTCTATAGCTTAAGTGGCAGATTGAGTGAAGATAGCCTCGTTGTTTCAACACTGAGGTCATGGTATCGATTCGGGTGGCTAAAATTAGTTGCGACTAACAGGGGTGGGTGGGTGTACTAACAATGGGTGTGTGAACTAACCCTCCACATCCTCACTAAGACTTTATATATATGAACTGTTCCCTCCATTTTGTTTTGGGGCTGTAACCTGATGGATGGCTCGAATTAAGTGCAGGAAGGTGGGCCCTTATGTATAGAAGCCAAAGGTAGTTAATCAAACATTAGTAAAAGGATGTGATGGAATAACGTGTGAAAGTGAATGATTTTGTCAGGTTGATGAGAATAACCATAACGTATCATGGAAAGCTATTGGCTACTGCGGACCTGATCCAGATTTCATCAACCACAAGATAGAAGCATGCAAAAGACAGCAAAATGAAGGACGACAAATGCAAGAAGAGGAAGAAGAAGAAGCAGAGCGTTTTGGACCCCTTTACAGATCCCTTCTTGACATGGGAAAACCAAAATCAGTTATCGTCCAAACTCTCCAGAAAGCCGGATTCCCTGTCTCCATTCACCACCCAAGAAACATTCCATCTTCTTCCACCTCGTCTCCTTGCCTCTCCATTTGCTGCGATGCTGTTGTTGTCGGTTCAGGTTCTGGTGGCGGTGTCGTTGCTGGAGTCCTCGCCAAAGCTGGCTACAAAGTGGTGGTGTTGGAGAAGGGGAATTACTTCGCCAGACATAGCCTCTCTCTTCTGGAAGGCCCATCGGCAGATCAAATGTACGAAGAAGGTGGATTGCTTGCTACGGATGATGTCAGTGCCCTCTTCCTTGCAGGTTCAACCGTCGGTGGTGGCTCCGCTATAAATTGGTCAGCTTCAATACCAACTCCCGCTCATGTGACCGAGGAGTGGTCCAACAAGTATGGCCTGGAAATGTTCAGTAGCAAGACTTACAAACAGGCATTGGATGTAGTCTGCGACCGGATGGGTGTTCAATCAGAGATCAATCAAGAAGGCCTCAACAATGCAGTTTTAAGAAGAGGGTGTCTGGAATTGGGGTATCCCGTCGAAAACATTCCCCGCAATTCCCCGGCCGATCATTACTGCGGCTGGTGTAATTTGGGTTGCAAGGATGGAAAGAAGAAGGGCACCCAAGAGACATGGCTTGTCGACTCTGTGGCTTCCGGTAATGCTGTAATTCTCCCCGGATGCACGGCCTTGAAGGTCTTACGGGAGACAGACAAGGGAAGAGATGTAGCAACTGGGGTTGTTTTCGAGTACAAAAATGGGCAAGGATCCAAGGATGTTTATGTGGTGGAGTCCAAGGTCACCGTTGTCGCCTGTGGTGCATTGACAACACCAAGTTTACTAAAGAGAAGCGGGTTGAGGAACCCCAACATTGGAAAACACCTCCACATCCATCCAACTGCAATGGCGTGGGGCTACTTCCCTGTGAAGCCTTATGGGTGGCCAGAAGAAGAGAAGAAGAGCTATGAGGGGGGAATAATGACAGCAATGTCAACCGTCGTTGCGAATTTTGATACATCCGGCTATGGCGCGTTGATACAGACACCATCGTTGCACCCTGGCATGTTTTCTGTGGTTATGCCATGGATGTCGGGCTTTGATATCAAAGAAAGGATGAGCAGATTCTCACGGACGGCTCATCTGTTTGTATTTGCAAGGGATAAAGGGGAGGGCAAGGCGAATTACCCAAAATCATTGAAATATCAATTGGATGCAGTGGATGAAGAGAATCTGAACAGGGGATTGGAAAAGGCCTTGAGGATATTGGCAGCCGCAGGGGCTGAAGAGATTGGGACGCATCACTGCAAAGGGTACCGGTTGAACGTGAAACGTGCAAGCTCTGAAGAATTCGAGATGTTCATAAAGGAGGCAAGTAGTACATCACTGAGGGATCTATCGACACCAATAAGCTCAGCTCATCAGATGGGGAGCTGTAGGATGGGGATCAATCCAAAGCAATCAGCTGTAAATCAGAGAGGGGAGACATGGGAAGTTGAGGGGTTGTTTGTTGCGGACACAAGCGTGTTTCCAACTGCTCTCGGCGTGAATCCAATGGTCACCGTTCAGGCCATCTCTTACTGCACTGCCCATTCAATTATCGAAGTTCTCAATGGAAGAAAATCTGCAAAGAAACTGTTAACTAATGTTCAGCATTAGTCGTTGTGAGTGTGTTTCCATATTCTAGTTCAGAAAGAATAATCTCAATTTTACAAACAGATGCGTGAATGGGTTGAAGTGCAGTAGAGGATGGATTTAGCTGTGTTGGATCTATGGTCAGATAGATCACCTGCTCTTGGATTCTGCTTTTATCTATTCTACTATTTTCGTCAAGTTATGAGGGTGAAACAATACAGTAATTTCTACAAGATTTTGTATGTGTATTGGAAGAGCTGAAACAGGAAAATGACTGTTTATGTTGTCTGTTCGAAGGGTTGATTAGTTAATGAAGTTTGCGGAATACATCTTTTTATTAGCTAACAGTAGCCGTTAAAAGGAAGAGAGAGAGAAATATGTACTGTATCCACCCTTTCCAAAAGGTTGGTGTGGCCTGCCCTGGATTTTGGATCTGGCTTATTTTGATGGACGGAATGGATTTCACATATAAAACATGGTGGCCCCAAAGACCTCAGGTTTTATGGAGGATTCCAGACTATTGGCTTGCAGGACAAGCCCACCATTGGCTGGGCTTGGGTCATGCGCTACATTTTTTTTTGAAAAATAAAAAAGAAAAGACTGACAACATTTTCTACCCAGGCCTCACACAACCCGAAATCTAAGCCCGTCTGCTTCTTCTATGGGCTGGGCTTGGGTCTAACTTACAGGCGTCCGGGCCAGGGCCGGGCTAAATTTCAGGCCTGAAATTTTGAATGACTTGGCCTGGCCCATTGACAGTCCCAAACGAAATAAATTACGTTTAGATAACAGTTGTTAATTCAGATGATTTTCTTCTGCAATGGTACACATTTGTGGAAGATCCAAGTAGGCTTAGTTGATGGACGAGTATTTATCAACCTCCTGATCCAAATATGAGGCGGATCAATTCATCAGGTGTACTATGGTGTATGAAATAAATGGACCTCCTAATGTATTTATTTTTGTCATTTTTGTACTTTGTGGTCCATTGATTAAAACCACCTGATTGTTGGCCAGAACATCTACTAAGTGTGTCCTGCCTGATGGACCACCACAATCTTTCTTTTTGGATGTGTGTGGACATGGCTATTTGTGATTGCCACGATTTTTTTAAGTGAGGGAGAGTTTGGCAACACACTCTTGGCATACATGTGCAATCCAGATCGTCTAAATTGTGGACCCTATTATGTATGGAGAATCAGACCAGATAGGCCTTGGTCTATATTAGGGAGAATCAGACCCATTTTGGGCTTATTATGGGTTGTGATTATGGTTGCAAGCGCAGGAGCAGCTCATTGCTTCTCTCGATCTTCTTCTTATTTATATGGCACACCCAAGACTCTAGAGCTAATGGGAAATGACTGATTTATTCTTATATGCACGCTCTCCCAACAAACTCAGGCGAGACCTCCCCATGGACAACCCTCGCATAGGCTTAGCATGGTTCTGGTTGTTTATACCTGTGCTGTGATCACAAGCAAATGAATGGAAAGGATGCAACACATGATTCTATTTGGATGGCCAAACAGTACTTGTAACTGTCTATATTGACATGGATTGTTAAGAATGTGAGATTCATAGGTCCCGCAACTTATGAAATAATCATTAAAAAAAAAAAAGAAAAAAAAAGAAAAAAAAAAAAAAGAGCTTTACTTGGAGCCATTAGGATAGGACTTTCCAATCTTAGAGGGTCACAATTCCTGAGAGTGATCAATCATGGATTGGTCAATCTTTTGTTCGGTTGACATCTTATAAACCTATCGTATAAGAAAGAGGCTAGAGTTAATTAGGGGCAAAAATAAACCTCCCCTATGAGGTTGAGCTGATGTTGGTCCAAAGCACTAAGCACTAGGAGCACCTTGGCTTGTCTGCTGGAAGCCATGGCCCTTGTTTTGAAGATTTTGGTGGGTTCTAATGAACTCATGGCCCTCAGAATTAAACCAGTTGGGTTTATCAATTGCAGTCAAATCATCAGAGACATTTTTGAACCTATGGTTGTAACTAGATAGAGTTAAAATTCCCCCTTCGAAACTCCCTTCTTAATTAATCTGAACTAGCTACATGATGGTAAAATGACATTATATAACATTTTTTATGTGCCACAAAGTGATATAGCAGCTATTCTTGCAGTTTCACTGTCAAAAGTAAAATTTAATGAATTTTGAATACATTTAAGACAAGTGGATGAATATCTAAGTGATGATTTAAGCTCATGTAATGTTGAAAATGACCACAAATTAGAAATAGGTGATGAAACAACTAACATTAGTATGTAAAACAATCTAAAGAAATTGGCATTGGCTGGTTTTGACTTACAAGATTACATTTTAAATTTCTTTATTAAAATAGGGAGAGGAGCTCCTATGTGTACTATTTAAAACATATGAAAATATACTTATTTGACTTGGTTTAAAATGGTATGCCTACGTAATGTAATGTGTTATTTTAATGATTCATATAGAAGTTCCACGATCAGTCTACATATGAATATTATTGCAAGCACGCTTATCGTAAAAACAAGTGGCCTTTAAATGGATTTTGCCATCTATTGAAATTAAGCAAGTCAAAGCATGTGTTTAAGGGATTCAGCTAAAATAATCAAATTCAAAAAAGTCAAAACATAGGATTTAACATAGATAGTAAGCCAATCGCAGAAATAGTGATCGTCATCGTGAGAAATCATTTCCCTCTTAAAATATGCATATGGTGAAGTGAAAGCACTCTCTAAAACTTCTCTTAACAGCAACATCTTAACTGTAAAGTGAGAGAGAGAGAGAGGTGCTGAGATGGAATAAGTAAATGTGGGAACAGGTCAAGGACTCAACATTAGTTAATATTGGACCTTTTCGTGCTCAAATCATCACGAGGTGGTTCCAAGAGCCTTCCACACCAATTTGGTGGTTTTATAAAGGTTTTTCAATCCCACACTAGCACCACCACATGGTCCATTGTTGCAGATAAGTGTAATATCCAATCCGTTCATCGTGTGGTTTCAATTAGGTGGATGTTTTTTTGTCCAAAATTAAGGTTGGTCCACTCATCAGGAAAGCTAGAATGGTTTTAAAATGTGGACGGCTTAAAATTTTTCATCCAAATCTTCCATTATTTTCAGTAAACTGGGGCACAACTGATTAGTGGAATGACAAGATTATTGAGCCAGTACATCTACCTAAAGGGAACCCTTGATTGATAATTGGATCACGTAGCTATATGCCATGCTAGTACATGGCGTGGCACAGGCCTGTATATAAGCTGCCTTGTACACGGACGTGGGCTTACTAGGCCTCTATAAAATATGAACACCCATTCAATCATGGCATTGGGGGCAGCGCAGCCCCATGGTTGAGAAATCAATAGCATAAAAAATGATTTTATTTTTTTCAAAAAATGGACAGTTTAGATTGAGCAGAAAAAGAAGGGCTTTGATTTGATTATGGTAACGGTTTTAATGAAATTTATCATATTCAAGAGGATAGGTCGCTGATTTCCTGCAACATGCTGTAACTGCAGCTGTCACATGAAGTTCCTGCACTTAGAAGCTAGGTGAAGCCCACGGTGATGTTTCTAAGAAACTCACTCCATCCATCTGCTTTTTCAGATTACGTTACGACATGGGTCTAAAAATAAGTCAGATCCAAAGCTTATGTGAGCCACACGTAAGTTTTAGATCACGCTAATATTTTATTTTATTTTATTTTTTTTCAATTATCCTAGTAGGAATGACCTTGTCACATATAAACATCGTAGTGGACCCAGAAAGGTTTCAACGTCAGGCATTTCCCTGCAGACCTTTTCCTTATCCTGCCACTCACTTGAGTTTTAGATATGCTTTGGACATAAGCTGGTAAAACAGATTGACGGGTGAATTTCTCACAAACATCACGGGCCCCACCACAGATGTTTTGGATCAAGCTGATATTTATATCTTCTCTTCATCAAGGTATATGTCACATTATGAAGAGGTCAAATAAACATCAAGGTGGGCCCTAAGAAGTGGGGTCATTGTCACCATTGCTTTCAGTAATGTGGTCCAAAGCCCTAAAATGATCATTTAAAGTAGATGGACAACTTCAGATAAAACACATGTCACGGTGGGCCCCACAAAGCCCCCTGACAGGACCGTCCGCCTCTAGCTAGGTCCCGGTAGAAACCGGATTGCACGGGCAGGAGCTTTGAGTGGCCACAGTTATGTATGAGTTTTATCTACACCGTCCATTCATTTTTACGTGGCATTTTATGACATATAATCAAAGATGATGCAGATCCAAGACACATGTGAGCCACACAATGGGGGTTGAACTTTTACCGTTGAAAACCTCTTGGGGGCCACATAGGTTTTGGACCCTGCTTATATTTATGTTTTCCTCTTCATCCAGGTCTATGTAACTTCAATAGATTGGATGGAAAATAAACAACATGGTGGGCCCTAAGAAAGTTTCAACGGTGAAAATGCCACGTAAAAATGGATAGACGGTGTGGATAAAACACACACATCACGGTGGCAACTCAAAGCTCCTGCCCGTGACGGGCAAGGGTAGGACGCAATCCGAGTTCGATGGGGGTGTGGGGACCGTTGATTGGTCATGCCACGTGTGAGTTAAAAGATCTGAGGGCCACGAGTCGCATACCCATGAAGCCGTAGACGTCAGCATTTCATACACAAACACACACGTATTAAAAAAAGGTATGTGAAAGAAGGGAGGGAAGTATAAAGCGCTCCCCCTCATCTAAAGTGGTAGACTTCTTTCCTTTATAAATCTCTTTCTCGTCAATTTCTCGGTGTATAGGAATATCTCCAGAGATTTTCAGACTTTCAAATATTATCCAAGAAAATCTAGCTCAAAATTAAATATTAAAAAATATTTGATAAATTCATTAAAAATTTTAAACATGTATAAGAACGCGATAACATCCCTATAAACTCGTGAGATTTTGAAAATCTTGTGATAATATCGTTTCATGAATATCTCGTAGTATGGTGAGGATGATGACTACAATCGCGTTGGTGGTATTTCATTTGCTGGTTTTCTCTTTGCCAACGAATCCCAGCCGGTTTCCTTCTAGCCCATAGAAATTGTGGAGTTTCCCCTTCGAGTTCGCAGCATCGTATCGCCAGGGTTCATCGCAAAATATCTGTCACATGGAATTTGTTACAGTGTACCCAGACCGTCCATCTTGGGGGATCCTAACCGTGGATGATCAACAGTTGAAAATCACATTGAATGGACAACCCTACCATATACAGAGGTGGCCTTAAAATGGAGTGTAGTTGTGGCAATGGTCAATGGTCAACTTGGAACAAAAGCAGACTGATGAATAGGGTCCTTCTTCCATTGTTACTTTGGGATAAAGGATCATTAATAGAAAGACCCATTAATTGGACGGCTTGGATTGACGCACTACATCAGAGCGAGCGTCTGTTATACACGAACTAATACATGCAGACGTTTGCACTGAATTGACTCAATAGAGCTACACATGTAACTCGTCTTTCCGGCCAATGTGTCACATGTGCATGAGATCCAAGCCGTGAAAGTGATGGGACCCAATATGAAGATGATTTAACTAGAAAAATCAGGCCAGTCTACAAATTATACGGACCTCAGACCCGAAATCAATCGAAAGTCAGACGATCTCAACTTATAAGTGTAGCCAACACAAGGAGTTGATGGACTTGATTTTCTTGCAAGATCATCTTCATGATCGTTGGTGGCTTTCACATGGATTGGATCTGGTAGACATGTTTAAGAGGTGGAGAAGATGGGGCTATTTGTAAAGTTCACACACAATATATACTCACTTCTCCACGTGCAAATCATACACGCTCATGTGTAAATATACATGTGTTGAATCTCTATGCACGTATAAGCACATACACAAAAGGAAGCTGTGTAACAATTTGTGACCATCAAATAGATGGTCTGATCAGCTTTCCAAATTGGACGAGCAAATATCATTTAATTGGAAGTTAAATTCTAGTTGCCCCATTTGAAGTGAGGCCCATCATTTAGATGGTTTAGATTCTATGCAATGTCCGTACAGTAGCTATGTAGATGCATATGGACACCAAAAAAATTTATGTAGAAAGATAGACATTGACACGGGTGCATGATGTGCATGTGAAAGGCAAGTGCCCATCAGATACCCAAGAATAAGCAGTGTATATACCTGGGTTTTGACTGAGTGCAGTGGTCCCCACTCCTATGGTTCAGTGTTTCAGACCGGACTTGCATTCGATACTGATGTTTGTGTTTTATCCACACCGGATTCAGATGACCACACCACAAGAAATAGTGGTGACTGAACGCCCACCTTTAAAAACTTCTTGTGGGCCACAAAGTTTTGGATCAAGCTGATATTTGTGTTTTCCATTCATCCAGGTCTGGGTGACCAAATCAACAGGTTGTATAGCAAATAAACATTACAGCGGACCCTAGGAAATTTTTAATAGTGGGTAGTTTCAAATCACCTTACACCATTATTTTTTTTTTTTTTTTTTTTTTTTTTTTAGCTCATGTCCTAAAATGAGCTGGCAAAATGGATGAAGGGCTTGGATAAGACATATACATCATTGTGGGGCCCACAGAGCTTTTCTAGCACCCAAGTTGGTATATTGGAGGGGTCAATAACGAAACCGAGTCCGTTCTCAAACCATTGGTCTATTGGTCCTATTATCAACAGAACATGCCCCAAAAACATTTGAAGAATCATAGTCATCCATCTTGGTCCTTTTTCTTTGTTTCTTTCTGGATTTCAGCTACCAATCTGCAGGCAACAAATTTAAATGGTCAAGATTGGTGTTGTTGAGGAGAACTTTGGGGCATGATCCATCTAATGTGGGGTCCAAGAGACAAGTTGTCTGGATAATTGAACCATGGATCCCACTTGTCAGAACTGAGAACTATAGTGCATATGGTAGGTTGGATGATCTGGTAAAGCTCCAACCTTTAGTGGGGTGGTCCACTCCAGAGATAGAATCTTGTAGAATGATCGTGCTTAGATTTTTTTTAAGGGTATGGATTTTGTACTTTTGGTGGGGAGGATCAGATATAGTTGTCACGCCCACAACGTGTAAAGGGAAACAGCTACAACTTATGTTTGTTTGATGGAGCAAAAGCAAAAAGTGATGTCATTCCCCAAAACAGAGATATGGAGATGAGAGGTGAAATCCACAGACACTGGCCCACTCCGGATCATGTGTCCATCCTTTTGCTGCCTTATTCATTCATTTTCAATTGGGATAGGGTCCAAACATCATAAAAGTGGATAGTCTACTTGAAAAGGCAGATTGGAAGATGGGGAGAGGACCCTCTCCCCTTCTTAAAAAGATATGGCAACATAGAATATTTTCTCTCATGCAATTGCAAGCAGGAGACATGAATAGCTGTACCCCAAGTACTCCTCTTGTGACTTGGATGACGATTGCCATCACTCATTCAACTCCTATTTGACTTTGCTTTGGTCCACCACACCTCACCTATTCCACTCCTTTGTTAGCTACTTTGTGCATTCCAATCAATTTCGCCCCTCAAATATTACTATAGCACACATCAAATCATGCAAGGCAGTCGCTTTGTGGCCTTGATAGGTTCAGTTCTAGTTTAAGAGGATCAGACCCAGTTCATTTACCTGTGTTATATGGCTCTAAGCTGAGGTTCAATTAGTTATTAATTCCTTATCCGAACATATAGTTTACTATTATCATTGGGGATTGTTTGGATTGAGAATTATGTTAGTAATTTATACTATAAAATACAATGATTACAAATTACGGCAGTCTCTCAAAAACAAGTAATTTGACCAGCAATTTTCATGCTTGGACAGGCATGGTAAAATAGTAATGGTAATACTTTTATGATACTTAATGTCAAATTATAGAGAAAAATATATTAATGTATGTGTTTGGATAAAAAATTCTATTATAATACAATACAAAATTATATTAATTATATTATTGATGGCACTTTTCATAATTTACATTTAATTTCTTTAATTAAAGGATTTTTTTTTAAAGGTGGGCCATTGAGTTTAGTCCTGCTTGGGTCCTATCTTCCTATGGTTAGCCTAGGGTAAACTAGGAAAGGTTCAAATATAACTAGAGTTGTACATAAGCCGAACCGAATCAAGCTAGGCCCAGCTTGGCTCGGCTAAACCAGTGGACTACCTAGGCTCGAGCTCAGCTCAGTTTGGTCCTCGAGCCAAGCTGGCCAGCTCGGCTTGGTTTGGTCGAGCTTTCGAGCTGAGTTTGAGCTAGTGAGAGAGAAGGTCGTCTGGGAGAGCAGCAGGGGACGAGTAAGTTGGGCATTGAGCGCTGACCATTGGGGAGATGAAGATAAAGAGAGGCGAGTTGGGTGTTGAGCGCGGACCATTGGGGAGATGAAGATGAGAGAGAGAGAGAGAGAGAGAGAGAGAGAGAGAGAGATAGTGGTCCACATGGAAACAATGTACTATGCGCATGAGGTCGAGCTGTGTGGGCCCCACTGTGATGTGTGATGGGCATCCACCATGCATTTGGTGGGTCCCCTATTGGTTATGGGATATCTCAAAAATAAGCTGTATTCGGAACTCAAGTGGGCCATACCAACTGAAACAGTGTAAAATCATTTCTACAACATATAAAAGCACTTGTTGGGGCCCACCTGAGTCTTGGATATGGTTGAAACTTGGTGTGACATCTTTTTTAAGTGGTACATGTACAATGGATGGGCTGGATTTCTCAACCACATCCAGTCGATCCTATAAACGCTCATAAAGGTTTCAATGGGTGGATATCCACTCTTAACTGTTGTCTGTGGTGTGCCCCACCCAAGTCATGGATTGGCCTAAGTTTTAGGCCCATGGCCCACCACGGAATGGTGCATCTGATTGATGGTGTGGATGCCCATTACGCATCACAGTGGGGCCCACACAGCTCAACATGGTACCTTTTCCTTATATATACACAGTTCTCACGAGAACTCGTGAACACTTTTTCAGGGCTCATCACACGTGATGTGAGCCACAAATCTGAGCTGTCCACGTGATGCAGCACCCCAAAAAGCCCCCAAGGCTCAACTTTTAACCTGATCTAAAACACCGGTGAGCTGTAGCAAAGAGAAAAGCAAATCAAGGGAGGAAACTGTTTCCTTTGTCATGGCCCACCAAAGTTCTGGAACGAGTTAGAAGTTGAGCCCTGAAGTTTTTTGAGGTGCTACATCACATGGATGGCTCGGATTTTGGGCTCATGTCATGTATAATGAGCCCTGAAAAAGTGCTCACGAGTTCTCTTGAGAAGTGGTGTGCAGATGAGCATCTCTCTCTCTCTCTCTCTCTCTCTCTCTCTCTCTCTATATATATATATATATATATATATATATATATATATATATATATATATATATATATAAAATCAAACTGAGCCGATTCAAGCCTGGTTTTGAATCGAGCCAAATCGAACTTGCTTCAGCCTAAGCTTGGCTTGAATTTTCAATGAGCCCAAAAATTAGGTTCGGTTTGGTTTGATCCACCTTTTGAATTGAGCCGAATAAATTTTTTTCAAGTTGACCGGAGCGAACTTTTCGAGCCAACTTGGTTTGCGTACAGCTCTAGATGAAAAAAAAAAACCCATTTAATTATGGTTATAATTTGGACTTGACCGGAAACTAGTAAGTCCAATTTTAGATCAAGACCTGTTTATCACTGGGCTTATTTGCACTCATAAGCCCCATACGTCTACCTACTCTATCCTATTGAACATGTGGTTTATATATACCTTGCTTTGAAACTAATGCTGCCTGTTAGGTCAAACCATGCATGGGTCATTAATAGGCAACCTGCAACTACCAGACGATCCTAATAATCTACACCCTCACCTACATGCATGGAGGACTTCCACACGTTACCTTCCAAATTTCAACAATCCAATTATGGCCCATTTTTTCTTTGTGGCCGCCCGAGGTTCTGCTGGGGCTTCACCCTTTTTTTAACAGTTCCAAACATTAATATATGCAGCATGAGCACTACTCTTGTAATGCTGCCAAAGTGACACCTAATCTAACACCGTAAACCTAACTAACAATCACTTAAGATAAACAATCCCTCCACTTAAAACCAAGCCTTGCCTCCCGAAAATAAAATAAAAAATAAAAAATAAATAGTTTATAAATCAACAACGTCTCAAGTCCAACCGGCTGAAGCACAAGTTATACTATCTATATCCAGCGAATCACTACTCCCAAGCTTACAGGTTTGTGTGTCATCCAATCCGTCCAATAGGTTGACCCCACCATGAGGATCACCTCTTGCAAAAATTAGTCACAGTTAGCTATTCATTGAGTGGACAATACTTGTATTTCTCTATCAATGGCTAAATATTGCTTTCTATGATATGCTTCCCCTGATGAATAAATGGGGTCTGATTTTTGCACAAAGGTGATCCAATGGGTGTATGTCGCAGTCGCTTAATAAGTTGGAACTTATCCAATGGGTGCACCATAACTCAGCTGTCCAACCAATTGGATTTGAGACATTCTCAAATAAATCTCAGCCTTCCTTTTTTTTTTTTTTTTATCAATAATTACACATTGGTTCATTGAAAGCCCTGAATAAACTTAAGAAAGCCTCTTATAGATTATAATAATAATAATGATAGTAATATAATATAATAGAAGGTGGAAGTGGCTTAAACCTTATGATTATTTAAAACACAGATCCTATAACCTAGGATGGTTTCTAAATACCATTCTTTAGGTAAGTTCTCCTTATTATTTTCATTTAGTATTTATTAACTAAGGAGCTTTGAAGCTCATGTACACACCACACATGTGCTAGCATTGTACAAGCCTATGAGATCTGATCTATCCATCAAGTTGGTCCAAACCTTCAGCATGTTTTTTTTTTTTTTTTCCAAAAATAAGATTTGGTACAATCAGAACAGGTAGATGGGTTAGAAAACTTCAGCCAAATACTATTTCAGAGCTTTACATTTTCTTTGCAAAGTGTGGTCCACCTGATCAGTGAATCAACTTGATTCTTGAGTTGGACATCAATATAAATATAGTAGTGTTGTTCTGATGGATGGATTGGACATCAGAGCTATAGTGCCATGCTGGCACATGCTTGGCATGTACATTATTGAATGGCGTGTGGACTTAGAAAGGCTGTATTAATACAAGTATATGCTCCTAACCTTATCATCTCACTTAATTTATTTACGTGTCGACGTGTCAATGTACGACAACCTTACAGCTATACTTTCCTTAGTGTCACTACTTACAGCTTTTTAAATCCGTGTCCTAATAAACCATCTTACATGTGCTATTATAAAAAGCCAGGACTGTACTGTGATGCTAGTTCATCACCATTTTTGAAAATCACAGCTATCTATCCTCCAGCACACACATATGGTTATTCAACCATCCAACTCGTGGATCACATTCTAGATGAGTATATCTCAAAATTACGAGAAATCCTAGCCGTTGATTTCGTGCCCATAAAAAATAATGGTCAAAAGTGAGATTCGAGTGGTACTCTGGTCAAACTCAGAAGGTGGTTATTATCATCTGATCCGTTGTGATATTGGGTCATGCTCTATCAATAAATTGGAGGCTGGACACAAGTGAGACTATGTGTAAGGTGGATAGTGAGTCATCAAGATTGTTAAATAGTGGTGAAGGAAGAGAGATGTGAGTGAGAAATAGAAAAAAGAAAAAAAAATGAAGTGGTAAACACCAGCTAAGCATGGGGATGTGGGCCAAGTAAAGAAAGAGGAAGGATGATGGGTGGGACCCAGTGTAGGTGCAAACAGAGAATGGGGAAGATAAAGCCAAAAGGAGGAAGGAAAGGGGGAGCATCAAAAGGGGGGTTCCTAGGCATTCTGGTAGATGGGAAGATGCACAACTGTACGTGCATGCACACGCGGGTTTTTAAACTGGGACGCGTCGCTTTTTGTCTTCCTTTTTTTTTTTTTGGACCTTTTAATTGCTGCCTTGTGTCTCTTTCCGTATACGGAGAGTCCCTTGTAGATAGATGCCAAAGCAAAGCTGGCCACGAGACCCGACTTGATAGCACTCCTTCCGTGTGGGGTCCACCTTTCACTGTTGTATATCGAGAATGCTATTGGCCCACATGGGTCTTGTCTTCTTCTTCTTCTTTTTTTTCATGAATAGATGGTGGATGAAGAAGGAGAGTGTAGGTTCTTGGAAGGACCTCAAAATGGGAAGATCCTTTATTGACGGATGGAAATGGGATGGAACACTGGCCCCACATGTTTTTTTTTTTTTTTTTTAAACTGCTCCTTACGTGGCGAGACGTTTCCAAGAGGTATTGCCAGAACCTTGAACCAGTAGATCCGCACGGTACCCTCTAGCTCTAACTTGGACAGATGGGGCCCATAAGTATAGGCTACCTAGACCATTCATCTGATGGGCCCGAATGTGGGTGATGAATTTACCAAGAAATATTTCAGATCAACGGTCCGGATTACCGAACCATGTGCAACAACTTGGAGGAACTCGAGGGTCAAGGTTGCTGTGGATATGAACCGGTCGAGGATCGGACGATACCTCTTTGGTATTTGTTTTGAAGAAAGAAGAATGGTTGGACCTTTCTCATGACAGTTGACTCCAACTTCGTAAGACCCATATTGGTCCAATGGTCCAGAAGATGGAAGTCACAGGGTCCAGTGTTGGATGTAATACTTCCAAAAAAAATCCCGCTGTTAGAAGAGTCAAACCACTAATTTCACGGACACGGACGCAGATGCAGATGCAGATGCAGTGTATCCGGAGAAGCGGTTCCCTGATATATATATATATATATATATATATATATATATATATATATATATATATATATATATATATATATATATATATATATATGGCGGGATTTCATTGGACCAAAATATGGTCCACCGCCGATGGTGACCACTTACTAGTCGGTGATGAAAAAGCTGTATGGCCTTCCATGATTTATGTGTTTTATCCACATTATTGTCCATTCATATTTCCAACTTATTTTAGTGTATGAGCTAAAAAATGAGGCAGATCGAAATCTCTCAAGTGGAACATATCACATGAAACAGTGGTGATTTAACACCCACCATTAAAAATTCTTGGGGTCAAAAAATAGTTTTGGATCAAGCAAATATATTTGCATTTTCTCTTTATCTAGGTCTTTGAGCTTATTAACACTTTGGAAGGTAAATAAACATCAAAGTTGATTAGATCAAACAAATACATAGAGCTTTTCTTGTACAGGCGTCACTGCCATAAACGGAGTCGTGATTAACTTTTTTGAAACTTTTCTGCCCATGGCCATCTCTGAAAGCAGCAGTGGCCCCAACTCCCCAATGCCCTTATTCTACATCCACATTTAGGCCTTTTTATTTTAGGGCGCAGATCGGGTACTACCCCAGCCAGGACCGAGCTACAGATGGATGGTCCTGCCAAGGGATCTATGGGGCCCACTGTGATGTATTTGTTTTATCTGCACTGTCCATCAATTTTGATAAATAATTTCAGGATATGAGGCCCAAAAAACCATACCACAGGCACACAAGAAACAGTGGGGATTGAATTACTAGGGTTGAAAACTTCTGAAGCCCACCATGATGTTTTTGCCATTCAACTTGCTCATATGGTCACATGGATTTGTATGAAGGGAAAATATAAATATCAGCTTGATCCAAAATTTCATGCCCCCATGAAGTTTTCAAATGTGAGCTTTTAATACCACTGCTTCCTGTGGTGTGGTCCACTTGAGCCTTCAATCCACTTCTTTCATGGCTCACGCCCTAAAATGATATGTCAAAATGAATGGATGATGCAGGTGATAGGACCATCCATCTCTACCTAAGTCCTGTTGGAGTTAGTACCCAATCAACACTCCTTTTTTAAGTTGGATATGCACGAGAGCGGATTAGGTGAGACTCCGGCCTCACCCAAGACGGTGAGGCCTTTACGTAGAGTTATAGTGGGCCTACCTTAATGTATGTATTCTGTATCCACACCGTTCATTCATTTTTTCAAATCATTTTATGACACTAATTGAAAATTGAAATAGATCCAATTATCAGGTGGCCCATACCATAGGAAACAGTGTTGATTGACCATTAATGGACTTCAAAAGTTTTAGATCAAGCTGATATTTGCCTTTTACCTTTATCCAAGCTTATGTGACTTTATTAACAGATTGGATGGTAAATAAACACTATGGAAACATTAGGATGTGCCCTAAGAAATTTTTAATGATAGGACGATCAATCAACATTGTTTCTTATGATATGGTCCACCTAATAATTGGATCTGCTTTTTTGATATAATACCCTAAAATTATATGGAAAAATGAATGGACGACGTGGATACATAATAGATACGTCAAGGTGAGCCCCACGGTAAGGGCCACACCATCTTGGATGAGGTCGGGGTCTCACCTAATCCGCTCTTGACACGCACTGGCATATTTCTTTTTCATAACGGTCTATTTGAAGGTAATGGTTGGGATTAGTTTTGTGGGAAGATAAATTTCCGCATGTCAGTACACAATCAACGGTTCAGCTCATCTAATCATGGTCCCATAGCTATGGAGTGATACACATTTGGCTGGAGAGCGGATTAGGTGAGACCTCAGGCCTCACCCAAGACGATGCCGCCCTTACTGTGGGGTTATTGTGGGGCCCACCTTGACGTATGTGTTATGTGTCCATTCCCTTCATCCATTTTCTCATATCATTTTAGGGCGGTATCCCAAAAATGAAATAGATATAATTATCAAGTGGATAATACCATAAGAAACCGTGGTGATTGACCATTAATGGGCCACAAAAGCTTTTGAAACAAGCTGTTTTTCAGGCTTATGTGACCTTATCAACAGATTGGATGATAAAGAAAACTATACAAATATTAAAGTGCCCCCTCAGAAGTTTTCAATGGGACTAAGACGATCAATCACCACTGTTTCTTATGGTATGGTCCACCTGATAATTATATCAGTTTCAGTTTTAGAATAATGCCTTAAAATGATATGGAAAAACAGATGGAGGAAGTGGATACATAATACATACATCAAGATGTGCCTATGGTAGGGGCCGCACCATCTAGGGTGAGGCCGGGGTCTCACATAATCCGCTCTCCAGCGGAATGTGTATTATTCCATGGCTATGGGACCATGAGCCGATCGGACATTACTAACATTTTATAGGGGCTGTATCCAAAATATTCAAGATTAGAAAGATTCTAACCTTATGACCAATGGTTTATGCTCAATGTTCCAAGGGAAAGAAAAGAAAAAAAAAAAAAAAGAAGAGTCCTCTCATGTCCTCGTATCTACGGTGTCCTGCATATCAGTAAACCTACATTACTGATGGATCCCCGCCTGTCCATCAGGTATTCTGCTTAATTTTAACCCAAAAACCATGATGTAGGCAACGCCATTCCAAACACTTGAGATGAAACGCCCACCATTAGTTTTGTGTAGGACCCACCGTGATATTAATATGCAATCCAATCCATTCACCTGGCGTGCCTTGTTTGGGATGAAGCATTACTAAAAAAATTACAGTATTTTAAAACTCTAAGGGGCCATGCAGTGTGAATTTTGAGGTTTTACGTATAAATTTTTTGGCTTCGCCCACCTAAATGTTGAACCATCCCTATTTTTGGCATCAAGGCTTATAATGAAGTGTTGTTAGTGATGGACGGTCAAGATTTCATTCGCCGAAGGCCTATCATTTCTGCTAGTCACAATGCAATGTTAGCCATCACCATTTTGGATTGTTGAAACGTGTTCTCAAATAAAAATAAATAAATAAATGCTTGGTGTTTTGCATCGACAGTAAACTGCGGATGTGCATAACTCCATACACGTGAGGGTATCAATTGGTGATCCAAACCGTTCATGTAACGGGTACATGCAATACCGTTCATGGGGGGTTTCCCCGGAAATCTTCAAGATGGGAAAATCCTACCCTTTTGATTAAATGCAATTAGAGACACGGTCAATATTCAAGTGAAAAGAGTTCAACGATGAAAGATATGCCATACGAACTACATCGTACTTTAATCACTAGAAGCTTCACTTGGATATTATATAAGTGGGGCCTACAATTTTATGATCCAACCACTAATCAACGGGACCTATTTTGGATGATCCGTGTCTAAAAATTAACCCACAACGGAAGATACAACACATCCAAAATTTAGGTATTCTCCCATTGAATGTGAACAACTGATGTAGTTTTTTAAGACATCAACCTAAAGCAGTTGGCCAGAAGATAGAATACTGAGTAACCTAGTAGCATGTTGAGTAAAACTCTGTGGGGCTCACCATGATGTATGTATCTTATCCATTCCGGTCCTCCGTTTTTTCAGCTTATTTCATTGCGTGTGACCAGAATTGAAATATATTCAAAGCTTAAGTTGACTACACCATAGGGAACCGTGGGAATTGAATGCATAATGTTGAAAACTCCTTGGGAGCTACATAAGTTTTGGATCAAGATGATATTTGTGTGACCTTATAAACAGGTTGGATGACAAATAAACATTATTGTGGGCTTAGGAATGTTTCAATGGTGAATTTCATTATTCCCCCTATGGTGTGGTCCTTTTGAGTCTTGGATATGCTTAAAATTTTGGGCTCATGCCTTAAAATGAGATGGTGAAATGTATGGACGATGTGGATAAGACACATACATCAGGGTGGCCACATAGAATGTATACGTAGAGGGGTATGGTCCATAGAAAACAATGGATGGCCAAAAAACCACCCAATGGTTTTGGGCCGGAGATTATCAAAGTACGTAGGGCTTACATTTTCAGCAGCATCTAGAGTTTTTTTTTTAATGCTTTCAAAGGACGATGACTATACGGTCAATTGAGATGGATGGGGGAAGTTCCTCCCCATACCGAGAATAGAAAAATTGAAAACGGGAAATAGGAATAACATTCACGTGTCTTTCTTCAATTATTGATATATAATTATAATTAGTTAAGCAAAATGGAGAGGAGGAGCACACAAGGAAACTTCCAACCCCATTGGATACAACTGCTTTGACTGCACGCATCTTAAGATCCCTCACCCTCTCTATTAGAAAAGAATGGATATCTACACCCACCCCTCTTTTCATTTGCATACACTCACTTCCCATTTTGAGAATTGAAACCATATTTTTGGCACCATTTGGTTAGATAGATTAACCATCCATGGTTAGGTAACATAATCCATGTGCTGCATGTGTGTTAGATGCATAGTTTACCACCCCTGGTCACTGCTAAAAAACAAAAAATAAATAAATACACCCATCCTTTCCACTTTTCGCCAACAGCCTGGGGTACGTTTGGACAGCCCCTTAATTGCAATTTAGCTCAACACTATCAACCTAAATGGTTAGTTACACTATTTGGGTGGCGCAATACCATTGAAAGACTATTCAAGGACCTTCAAATACTTTCCACGTTTTCTATTTGATGTAGAGTAGGCTTTAGATTACTACATGAATGAGCAAGATCAAAATGAATGGGTTCTAAAAGCTATTTTTAGGGTAAAAATGGCCTAAATGTGTGCTATACCTTTCGACCCACCATAACTCTGCAACTGAATATTGGATTTGCATATGTAATATGTTGTTGGAAAGTTATGGACGGCCTGGCCTATACAATGTGGCCGCAAGCAAAGTTGGTTGGCTGCCCTAAAGAATTTCAGGAAAAAATAAGGCGGACTTTTAATCAAAATCATGTTTCCATTCAAAACTTACTATTTTTAATAAGTTTCGCTTTTATTATTTTTGGGATTTTAAACATAGGGGGTCTTGTTTTTAGTTATTTGGTTTCTTATGAATTTTGATGGATTTAGGTATACTTTTACCATTTTTAGTAACCTTTACTAATACTGGAAATTAAAGCTTCCTAATTTGAGTTGTATTAGGAGTCTCGAGCCTCCTTTGCTTATAGAAAGCCACCAACTATGTTTTAAAGGGCAGTCTTTTCGAAGTATTTCTTGAAAGATATGGTTAATGAAAAGAGGATTTATATAATTTAGAGTCTAGATCAACCTTTTTGGCTACAACCATTTTAAATCATGGAGTCAATAATCAAAGTAATTAATTAATGAGAATTCTAAGCAACTAAAAGCAGCCCGTACATGATACACTATCCATCAATGATTTAACCTTTTTCAACATAATTAATCTAGACTATCCGATTCCCTAACCGTTGATTGGATGGTTAGAATCACCCTTCTAAGTGATTCTTGAGAGCCATGTTGAGACAAGGTGGGCCTATGATAATAGACGGTCCAGATCATGATTACATCATTTTTAGCATAATCATCTCAACCATTATCATCAATTAATTAGATATTTTCTTGGAATATTTATGTTCAATCAAATTTGACGTGCATGATAGACGGTTAAGATCAAATGGAGTTAATTGATGATTTCACAGCGCATGATGCCTGATACACCAACAGGGTACGTGTGATATACATTAACTCAAACTGAAAGTGTACTCATATTGTTAGCCTATCACCTATTTAACCACCAAATGCTAGACACTAAAAACTAATGATGTATGAGAATTTAAGAGATACAAGAAAATGGAATGTGAAAATTTATATTGCACTAATGCAGAGAAGGTTACAACTCTCGAGTAGCGAGTGCCAAATGACTCCCCTAGACATAGGCTTAGGATCTTCAAAGCTACTTTATATCAATGGTAAGGATTATGTCAGGTGACAAACATTCAATGGTTAAACTCTAAAATCTCCATATGCTCTTATTCACTTCTCTTAGATACCAAAACACGTCATCAAATTCTAAAAACCTTTCAAAAATATCTATAAAACTCTCTAATTTTAGTCATCTTTAAAATTCTTTGCACTTCTCAATAAAACTCTAGCTTATTATAGAGGTCCCTACACACTATTTATAAGCCTCTAATATACAGGATGAGCCAAAATGCTTGTCCCTGCATTAGCCTTCATGTAGATGACAATGAATATGCTAGAGCGGTAGGGTTTTCCCCATCCATTAAATATCAACTAGCCAACCGCTTTTTTTCTTTTTTTCTTTTTTCTTTTTTTTTTATGGGTTAGTTCACACACCCCACTGTTAGTACACCCACCCACCCCTGTTAGTCACAACACAATGTTAGCCACCCCTACTATAGGAATCGATATTATGACCTCAGTGTTGAAACAAGGCTATCTGCACTCAGTCTGCCACTTGAACTATGTACCTGGGTGTAGCCAACCACTTATAACATGAAATTATTGATATTTTCGGTTTACAAGTCATCTTTGTTGGATCACACAATTTGAACAGTTTAATCTATTCAATTTTCAAAATAAAAAGGCCAAGCTTTGGGTTGTGGCTCTTAATTGCTCATAGTAAATATTCATTACATCTTTTAATGAGTAATATTTCAAATTCAAATGATGGTAGAAAGTTGCAGCTAAATAAAAAATGACCATGAAGGAACATGCACTACAAGAAAACAGACCTTTACCGGCGGTCAAAACCGCCGGCATATAGCTTAAAAACCGCCGGAGTAACTTTTTCCGGCGGAAACACACTTGCCGGAAAAAAGGGGCGTCGCTAAAGGTTTTACCGGCGGATGTCACTCTTTTCCCGGCGCTTTTGATTTCCGCCGTAATATATTGGTTTTTGCTGGCAGACAGAAATATTTCCCGGCGCTCGTTCTCTTCGCCGGGAAATACTGAATTATCGCCGGTAAACGCTTAAAAACCACCGAAAAGATATGTCAAAGCCCCGGGAAAGGCTCTTAAAAAACCTTCTGGACCGCCGGCATAGGTGGCGCTGACCTGCCGGTAAAAGATTTTTATATACCTTAGACAATCTTAGAAACCTAAATAATGTTATTGGAACCTGTATAATATTGGAGATGTAATGAATGTCGCACAACATAATTTAAAAATGTATTAAACTAAAACATGTAATATTTACAACAATAGGTAAAATAAATAAATAAAAATTGTATTACTTTACAATAAAAATTATATATAAAAAAAAAAACCCTCCATCTATCTCTGCCAACCCCCATTCGTTTCTGCCTACAACCTGCAAAACCAAGGTATGATATAAACAATATTTCCACATCCTGTCAAAACACAAGAAACTAGGATGAAAGTCCCAAACATTAATCTAACCTCTCTTAGTACCTTTTGAATTTTTCCAATTCACTTTAAAAATTTGAGTGACAAGAGGTGTAGTTTGCCTTCGCCAGTCATTGCCATACTGCATAATTTAGGTACGATAACCTTCATTTGCGCCATTTGAAATTAAGGATAAAAAATGCGAAAAAAAGAAAACATGAATTGGTGAATCTCAAATTCCCATCTATATACCAATAATAGGTGGCCTTTCCCATCCACAAATAGTTGGCTTCAGTTCCTTTGATGCTCAACCTATTCTCAAGGTGATCCAACTGGGCGAGCCATGGCAGCTTCAACACATGCTCAACTCTAGCCATGTCTTGCATAGCAACAAGTAAATTGGTCTAAAATGTACCACCAAAATATAACTAATAATTAAAAAGACATAACATACAAGTTGGAAAAAAAAAAAAAAAAAAACTTGACAATAAGGCACTGAACGATGTAGAAAACAAGGACAACAATTATGAATGCATTTGTCAAATTTAGACCATGAATTAACCATAGGAAGAAGTATAAATCATCCAGGTAAGGCATCATAGACAAAGGCCGTGTATAAACTATCACAAAATTTACAAATGCCCCTATTTGCATCCACACAATTCTAGAATGAGATGCTCTAAAATCATATCTTTCGCAAAGGCAAAAATGGAAAGAAACCATGTTTTCCTCCCCAATGAAACACCACCACCACCTCAGTTCACAAATGAGATCATTTGAGAATAAACTAATGCATAAATTTATGTCCAAACAAGCCCTTCAGGAGCCTAGTGAAATCTGGTTTCTTCTCTGTTATGGATTTAAACAATAGTCTGGACTGCAACTCGCCAAGGGACGATACCGACTAGCCCTACATATATAGGCCAGCATCAGTAAGTTTTGGTTGGTTTCAGTCCCATTTTCGGTCGGTTAAGTTGTTCCATTTCATACTGAAACTGATACAATTCCAACTAAACATTAAAACACACCTAGAATGCATCCTCCCATTGGTGAATATCTACCTCGACACCTAGAATTAAACCCCGTTAGCCAGATCATATCTTGCTTGAGAACAATGAATAAATGAATGCTAAGACAAGGGGAAAGTGAAAGAGAATTGAAACAAAAAGCAGCATGAATTTCCATTATCGCAAGTCATCAAATCATCATGGTCACTAAAGCACTATACTAATAACATGTGCCATTTGGAGGAATGGATTTTGGGTAGTTAGGAATTGAGATTCATGATTTTCAGCTTATTTAGTAATAGATATAGACCAAAGAAGCAAAGAAAGACAGCTTTTAAATGCTTTAACTGCAAGTAAATAAGATTGACAGTTAAATCAATTCAAATAAAATTCAAGTATAAGAAGCATGTCAATCAATCAGCAACTAAAAGAATGAGAATTATTATCCTAATGCAAAAGAATGGGCTCGCTTCCTTTCCATTTTTATTATTCTAATGCAATTTGTTAGACAAGCAAATGAGAAGGAAAAAAAATGGAAACCAAAGAAATGAGATTTATTTTGGAAAATACAATCAGCATTTCATACAAAGATTAAAATTCCAATATCTAGACTAATTGAGGCTTGAAGGCATTGTGGAGTCTTTATTGGCACCCAATGCTTCTAACACATTGTGGCCCCCATATTTATCAAGGCAAATCCTAGTCTTTCCAGCCCGCAAAACAAAATCTCAGCTGTTTAAATTCCTATCAGAAAGCTATTAGAGAAGTGGACATCTCAACCATTGGACTCGTGGATGATAGTTGTTTGTCTGGACTAATGGGAAGTCCCACCATAGATCAGTCATAGGAGAAAAATAGTACTGATCAGACCACCTTAACCACCCTACCAGTGACCTACAAATGGCTAGCTGGGAAGAGATGATCCAGCATTGAAGATGAAAAGGTCTGCAATGGGATTACAACATGATCCATGTTTTTTTTTTTATGGATGGCAGTCAATCAATATGGATCCAACTTGATGAATGGTTTGGATCATGGACCATTATGCCACATATCAGATTTGAATGTAGCATATTAGATTGTGATAATATTACAATCTAATTAGAATAAATGAAATTACCTCCATATCCCAACTGCACCAGACTGATGATGACTAATATCAATGTTTGGATGAGAGTCCCACCGATCATGCCGCTCCAGATACCGTGAAATATTCCATGTCAGAAAACTCATACATACACCAATGCTGTGTACAGTCCAGGAAAATCTAATTAGAATTCAAGTAGCTTGATAGGAAAAAAAAAGATTTCAAGCTTACCTCGACTCCAAAATTTAATATGATTGCCAGCTGCATGTGTGGGCTACCACATGAGTGGATGGCCTGATTTTTTCTTAGTCCATCACAGGTCCAGCTAGTTGAGAATGGGTCACATGGATTTCTGATGCAAGAAGATTCTCTTAAGCAGGAAATGCACAAAAATCAGATTCGACAAAATTCAGATTGCACAAAAATTGGATTGCACAAAAATCAGATTGTGCAGTTGCTGCACATGAGTAATTGTAGAAACCAAAACTTCAAATCTGCACAAGCGAACCAAGTTCGGATTGTGGAGTTCTAGCATCAATATAATATGAACTTCGGATTTGGAAAATTTGTATGCAGAATTATAGTGTGGGGCTTTTAAGGAAATGGAAGAGAAAAAACACTCATGTGATTACTAAATTTAACCCGTAAATTCAATACATGAAAGACAAACCTCCAAAGAGAAGTGATCCAACATAATTATAAGAGCATCACTAACCATTGTTTCACAACATCCAGTTAAGTTTCAATAAAAACCTAACAATCTGTGTCGTATACTAAACAAGGCACATAATAAATTTCTACACTTTGCTCTGGTTTTCAGTTTTATACAAGTGGGACCTTCACAGGTCCAACTGGTTGAGAATGGGTCACATGGATTTCTAATGCAAGAAGATTCTCTCAAGCAGGAAAATGCTACGACTTCCAATGGAGGTCTGAAGTTGATATAATTCAAAAAACCAAGAAAAAATGAAATTTAAAAAATTGAAGTTGATATAATTAAAAAATCCAATAAAAAAATCAAAGGAATAAAGAAAGAAAATGAAAAGGGAGTTATTGGAGGAA
Source organism: Liriodendron chinense (assembly GCA_003013855.2). Taxonomy (NCBI): domain Eukaryota; kingdom Viridiplantae; phylum Streptophyta; class Magnoliopsida; order Magnoliales; family Magnoliaceae; genus Liriodendron; species Liriodendron chinense. The sequence goes on along the minus strand of PVNU02000637.1, from coordinate 423,172 downwards.
GAACCATTAAGAAAAAGCTTGAAGGCTTTCTTTCATGGTTTCTTTGAAGTCCTTGTAAAGGCAAAACAGGCAATAACCTGAAAGAAAAGAAGAAGAAGAAGAAAAAAAGTCAAAGGAAAGTTCTATGGATGAAAATGAGTTGCTGTTAAACTCTAGGATTTATAAAAATGAGGTCATTTGGTACCTGAACATCTTAAATTTCACCCTTAGGAAACCTTTAAGTTGTCAAAATTCAGAATTAAGGCTTAGTTTTCAGAATAGCTCAAAAGCCTAGGGAAAAAAGCACAGTGTGGGTGTGTGTACTAACAGTGGGCTGTCTGTACAAACTCAAAAAAGGAAAAAAAAATTGTGGTACCATTATTAGTAGGTGCTCAATTCTCAATGATCTCCCCAACACTGTTCAACCTTAGGGATGCATCAGTAGGTTCTCAACTCTCAATGAGAACCAATATTTCTGCACAAAGTCCACCCCATAACCTATAAAAATCCAACCTTCAACATTGATCTCTTTTCACGTGTATCACTAGCTTTACAGCAATCACTCGAGATTAAAACACTCAGCTGTTAATGAAAACTAAGATACAGTTCTGAGGGGTTACACTTATCCGAGATGTAACCATTAGTTAACAATCAATTTGATAAATTCTTCTCATCACCCCTTGAGGGGAAATGATCCCACCCCTAATTGGGCTCCAAATTACAATTATATTACTCCAAAGAACAAATTTAGCTTCAATTTTCTCAAGACAATTTGGGCTTCTTCTTTTTTTTTCTTTTGACAAACTAACCAGTGAAATTTTTTAATAAAAGAATCTTATCACTCAATGGTGCATGGAAATGGATATGAGCAGCAACAACTTAGAATGCTAAGTCTATTATCCTATAGGAAGGGGTCGTTTGGGTGCTGAAAAATGCCTGTAAATCATTTATAGGCTGTAAATTATTTACAGCTTTCAGCCCCATTTGATTTACGAGTTCTCCATTTAATGCCTAACAGCTATAAATGGAAAGATTGGCTCTCCATTTACAGGACTTAAGCAATTTACAATCTATCCACAACATAAATTCTGCTTTAAAGTGTAATGTTCCAAAATATAAACCTGTAACACTAATATTGTTACGAGAGCAATATTCACACACACCATGGGTGCCAATGGCAAATGTTTAGGACTCATGGATTACTCATCTGGGTAGACTAATCATGAATAGACCACAGCCCAATAATTACACTAATCAGATGATCCTAATCATCTCACTAGAGTTTCGAGGGAATGGGGACAGTTAAGAAAAAGTTAAATCCCCAAATTTGAAAGATCCTAGCTATCCATTTAGCTAAAGTTAATGCCACACTTTCTTGTAGTGTGGAAAGTGCACTAAAGTGGCTTCATATAACTCTTAGTTGCTTAGTTTTGTATCTAATCTTTCTAAAGATAGAAATAAATCTCTAGCTCAGAATAGCTTGTATCCATCACACAAAGAATCTGAATGAATAGCTAGAACAGCTTAGATTTCAATGTAGAAGTGCAATAAACAAAACATCCCGTGCTAATCTTATCATGCATCTCCGTGCAAGTATAATGGGGCACTAGGTGATCCAAACTACTGATTTGGCGGAACACAAATATACCCTTGGTAGAAAGATTAAATGTTCAATAAAGACTATAAATGAATGATACACCATAAGACAGAAATTTGCAAATTAACACTAAATTATGGAGACATCTATTGACACCAAAACTTTTACAGCCATGCATGTTGTTGAGTTAAAGAATAGATTGACAAAGGCGTACTAATGAAAAGAAAGGAAAAGGAAAACAGAAAAAAGAAAAAAGAAAAGGAAAGGAAAGACCTCTTCTTCAATCTGCAAATAGTTAAATCAAGAATCCTGTTTCAGTAAGAACTTATCAACTATCATTAACACATGAGTTTGTTCTTATTAATGTAAATCGAAGAGACTGACTGCCTGAGGGCCATCAGAGAGATGAACATTCAGCTTCTATTTTTAATCATTTGCATCACTTCACTAACCAGATTGAATTGGAAGTCGTTGTAGTTTCAGTTTTGATTCTAACAACCTGTAGGCGCTATTTCTAATTCTTTCTTAAAACGTTATCATCACCCAAAACAGCATACTGCAATTCTCACACCCATTAAGCAAATTAAAAGATTGATACAGAGGATTTGGCCATCATATCCATATTTCCAAGAACTACATAAGCAAGATGTACACACATCAGTAGGTTTTATACCCAATGGTATTCCAAAATGAGATAGGCTTTATACCCAATGAAACTTCAAAATTGGGTAAATGAAATTACTAACAAACCACTGAAAGAAATTGAAATGGAATAAAAGAAAACTTTACACCATACCCTCAATGACTAGTGCCCCATTAACTGTTGCATTAAATTCATACATCATAGATGTTGGGGAACATTTTACAATCTTGTCACCAGGTTCAAGCACACATCTGCAGAAGATCAAATGAAAGAAGAGAGTAACTTATCTAATTATACAGCCAAACTGAACAAAAGACATCAATAAGTAGATAGTAAAAACAATCAAATTCCAACCACATGATTAAATTGATAAGCTCGTCTGCACCACGTCCAACAAGTATGTACGCGGAACCAAGACTTAAGAGTCTGCACATGACAAGAAATTTAAACATTATACATCCAGACAATCGAAAATAGATCATACAGGTTTCCACAGTAAAATCCTTCAGCGTGCATTACTAGCTAAGCTTCGTTCTTTTTAGATATTACAATTCCTATGTAATGTATGTTTGGATGCATATAAAAATGAATTGAAATAGATTTTTTTATTGAGAGAGAGAAAAAAAAGGCTGGTTAAGGTTAACCTGAGTATGCACTCAAATGCAAGAAACCCTCACCGTGCACGACACCCTATCTGATTTCTGGGATTTCTAGCTCCGAGGTATAAGCTCACAACCAGAAAACAAAGCAGCAAAAATTCTTAGCTAGAACAATATGCACCTACAGATATCTCATCGACTAAGATGGACGACAGTTTCTTCTTAGTTGCAATAACAACACCATTGGCAGCTGCAGATATCAGAAAACAATTTTTTGAGCTTCAAAATTATGAGAAATGCTGATGGAAGTTATAGAAATAACTGCTTCCCATCGGTTGTCCGTTGATTTCTATAGATTGGCCTACCTGATGAGTGGACCAGGCATGACTATACATGAAAGCTCACATACAGTGCCTACATTTGAACTTTCTCTCTGAAATAAAATTTGGTAGTACAAAAACTTCCAAAAGCACCAATATAAGTATATGATAGTAGTCATCAGAGCACGATATGAGATTTTAGAATGAACCCTGCAAATCATTTACAACTTAGCCCATTTACAGGCATCCAAATGACCCCTAAAGAAACAAACATTAATTAATCAGATGTCAGGTTTGTCTAACCAGTCTGATTTTAGGGATGCAACCAACCTATTATCACTCCTGCTATTTGAGCAGTTTGGATTTCCAGTACATTTCACATGCATAAAGAAACTTCCATCACATTCGTGAATTTATTTAGTGCCATCTATACTGCAACTTGGGTTCACCAACAGCATCTGTGTGCCCATTGGGCCCAGAAGGTCTAATGATCAGAACTATCCATGTTGATATATTGCCCACCTAAAAAGGTTGCACTGCACGGATGATTCTAACCATCACTATGTGCAGATGAATGCAAGACATTACAGGGAAAATTTTCAATGGCCCACATTCAACCCTCAGTCAGAGCTCAGGATCACCCTTAAAGTGTGATTATTAAAATGTGGTAGCATGTGGGCCCCATGAGGCGAGATGTGCCAGTGATCTTGTATGCATAAAGAAGCCTAATAAATCTGTACTTAGTTGAAATCGATCACCAGTTATAGCTATTGCGCAAGCACACACACAGACACACACACACACACACACACAATACCTTTGATACTTAGAGATGTCTGACTGGATCCAACGGCCATTAGGGCATGCTTGATCTGGACTAGCTTCCCCGAAGGACTGTTAGGAAAAGAAATTGTATCATGGTATCAAAAAATCGGCATACAGAAAGTTTAGAAAGATACAACGGTGGGAGAGTATAACAAATGAAGAGGAGCTTGCGAGCCACCATTAATGGCTGCCGCTCCAGCTGGAAACCCCTTCACTGCAACCCACATCTGCTTATTCTCTTCTTCCTCTTCCAGGGCCGACCACCATTAATGGTGGAACCCACCTCCGACAGCGGCAGTAGCTGTGTTTCACCCATTGAAACCGGCTAAAACCCACCTCTAGAAGGATCATCGCTGGACTCTGGATCCACCATTGTTGCCGCCCGAAGCCTTTTCTAACAGACTGTGGAGTGCTGTGACACCCATATCCCCGTCGATCATTTGGATAGAAAGAAGAAGGCGGTGAAGCTTGAGCTGCCATTAATGGCCACCCCCAATTCGAAATCCATCACCTCCAATCGAGGGCCCCACCGTCCTCTCCATCAGCGGTTGACGATCAGTAGCCAGATTTTGTGATGATGGGTTTGGGACAGAGGTTGCTGGTGAGGGCAGTGGCGGCTAGGTTTTCAGATTTGCTAGAGGAGGTGAGTTGCGGCTAGGGTTTCTGGTTGTTTGGGCGAGAATGGAAGTTCCATTTCTACAGCTAGGTTTTTGGAGAGCCGTTTCTAAAGGGGGGGTGGAGGATTTGGTGTTTCACGGACGAGAGAGAGAGAGAGAGAGAGAGAGAGAGAGAGAGAGAGAGCTACTAGGGGGTTTCAGGGTTTTGGGAGTTTCACAGGGCGCGGAAGGAGAGAGGGAGGGGGGAATAACGAAAATATTTGGGGGGCTTTTTTAATTTTTTAAGTTACGGGACCACTGCCGGCGTACAGAATTAGTTTCTGCCGGGGAAGGTTAGCCCTAAACACCTTATTAAAATGTGCGGGCGGTCTTCTGTTTCAATTGCAGGCGGCTGCACAATCCGCCGGCGATTCTAATATGTACCGGCGAAAAATTCTGTCCGCCGGGAAAAAAGTGTCAGCAATTCTCCACTTTCTTGTAGTGATGTGGCTGTTTGTGAAAGGTTATACCTTTATATATGTTTGTTCAATATGACTAGATGTCCACATTTCAGGGCATGAAAGTGCCCCTTTCAAGTTAATAGAAACTCAAACCCTATATTATTCTAGAATCCCAATTATCTTTTCTCTTATCTCTCTACTCTTCTCTTAAATCTCCCACCAGTTCTTTTGGTTCTTCGTTAGTGAAAGTAGGTATTTGAAAATTATGCAAAATTGTAGAAAATAAAGAAGTCAATGGTGCATGATGTAGACTAAAGCTCACAATATTTCTCCAACTAGGAAGATTTTTTTTTTTTTTTTTTTTTTTTTTGTGGGTTAGTACACGGATCCAACTGGTAGTACACACACCCACACTGTTAGTCACACTTCAATTTTAGCCACCCCACATTGGAAATCAATACCAGGACCTCAATGTTGAAATGAAGTTATCTTCACTTAGTCTATCACCATCCCAAAGAAGATTCTTTATTATTTTGCTGCAATCCGATTGTAAAACTGATTTAAATATCGATGCAAATATTATTTTAATTATTTTTACAGTATAACAGTCTTAATTACCCTATCTTTTGAGTGCAATATTCATATTCTGCCTCAACTGTATGCATCAATTTTTCATATCATAATGTATCCATCAACGACCTTAGCGCCTGGCTGGGGTTATCAAAGTTTGAATCCGGATCGTCTGCTTTTAAAGTTTTCATCTGGCTGGTGCAGGAAAATTAAGAATGGTTTTGTATTTGTGACACGTGGATGAAAGAGAAAGGAGAGATGAAGATTGGACATGTGTCTGGTGAGTATCATTTGATGGGGTTGTTCTCATAAAAGAAGAAAAGCAGTATGTCGACGAATGGCAAGGTTTGAAAATGGGTTTGTAGGTGATGTTACAAGGATCCGAAAAGGCAAACTTCTCTGCGAAGAAGCGAAACTTACACGTCTCTTCTCTTGTGTTTTCGCTCATTTATCTTTTGCTATTAGAAAACAAATATATGTGTCACCCCTTTCCTCCTTATCTCCATTTCAGGTGTGTGAATACTGTCAGGGAATACAAGACGCGTGTAGAGAGAGAGAGAGAGAGAGAGAGAGAGAGAGTCTCACCTGTAACAAGAAAAAAATGTCAGGTACATCTAGATTCTGTTGTATTTCTTATCCTTGCATAATCTACCTGTTTCTAATCTCACTCAGAATGGAGTTGTAATTTTTTTTTTTAAGTACGTATTAGATTGTTGATTGTATGGAACCCATGTCCAGCCCAAGTAGATATTGATGATCTCAATCTAATCTTTGTACTAACCTTTGCATAATTTACACTCTTGGAGTGTGTAGAAAGCTACAGTAGGTAGAGGAAATATCGGAAACATGGGTGCTGAATGAAAAGCTTTGAATTTTTGTTCTTTGAAGCATACATACATGGGGAGAGAGAGAGAGAGAGAGAGAGAGAGAGAGAGAGAGATTATGGAAAGATGCACGGAATCCTAATGTAGATAGACAGAGCATACTTTTATGAAATGTACCAATTCATGTTGACTAAAATCCCTAATAAGGGGGGACCTCTTTCTGCATCATGTATGTCAGCTTCTCAGTTCCCCCCTCAATTTCTCATACGGATGATAACCCCCCCTCGCTTTTCTGTCCTTTACACCCCCACTTTTGCTATTTCTTCTCCTCCTCATTGCCAGGATATTACTAGGGACTCTTTTCTCATTACTCCTTTTCAGACTATGAACTTTTACTGTATTATACATAATTACTGGTCCATTAATAAAACTGATCAGGATGCTCACAATCTGAATCGTGGCCCACATGCCCATCTTCTGTGTGCATGTACCCACCCCAAGTAAGAAAAAACTCCTCAACATGAGGATAAAAAAAAAATAAAAAAAAAGGTTTTACTTACTCTGATTTTCATAACAACTTCATGGTTGAAAATGATTGGGTTGGGTCTAAAAAGTTGTAAGTCGTCGATTCAAAGGGCCATACCGGTGGACCCCAACCATCAATGAAAAAGTTGGAAGAAGACAAACTACACTTTTATTAAAAAATATATATATATATGTATTAAAATGATACATATCTCATTTTCCTGTGCTCACCAAGCCTTCTAAAGTCAACAACGACACGGCGCTCCCTTTGCCATAGCCACGTACCTCTCTCTCTCTCTCTCTCTCCCTTGAAGACGTGAGCTGGCTTGAGAATCCGATGGTGGGGATTCGAGCTGTATTTCAATTCCCTACCCCTATATATACCCCTTCTAGTAACACGCTTCCCACTCACTACTCATCTTCGAAATCTTTTCTGAGTAAAAAAGACGAGAGCTGAAGATGAATTCCTTCTTTTCAGTCTTCTGTTTCTTTTTCTCTTTTCTCCTCTTTGTGCTCTGCTATGTGGGCAGAAAGATAAGTGGCAAGAAACTGCCATTACCACCTGGTTCTTTGGGCTGGCCTTATATTGGAGAAACCTTACAACTCTACTCTCAAAACCCAAACGTTTTCTTTGCTTCCAAACAAAAGAGGTTGGTCTCCTCTCTATCTTCTTCTTCTTCTTCTTCTTCTCTCCTCATATTCCCACTTTTACTTAACACCCTTCTTCTTTAATTTGCAACCACACAAACTTAAAATTTTCATAAACAAAAAATATATATATTATTTCTTAAATGCTCTGATGGTTCTCATTCTCCATGTTTTCATTGATTCTTCTTCTTCTGCAAGTAGATATGGGAGTATCTTCAAGACCCATATCCTGGGATGTCCTTGCGTGATGATCTCGAGCCCTGAGGCAGCCAAATTCGTGTTGGTCACCCAAGCCAATCTCTTCAAGCCCACCTTCCCTGCCAGCAAAGAGAGGATTTTGGGTCGTCAAGCTCTCTTCTTTCAGCAAGGAGACTACCATTCCAAACTGAGGAGACTGGTTCTCAGGGCAGTCATGCCTGAGGCAATCAAGAACATCGTCTCCGAAGTTGAGGCAATTGCTTTCAACACTCTTCAGTCATGGGAAGGCCGCTCCATCAACACTTTCCAAGAGATGAAGACGGTGAGCTTCAATTTACTAAAAGCTGAAGCTTTTATTCTTTTATAAACAGAGGAGAACGCAACATCGCTCTTTAGCTCTCTGTTTTCTTTTCCCTTCTCTCTGTTTTCTTCTTTTCAATCTCAATTTCGCTAATTTCTAACTCAGTATCTGGGAATTTTTTATTCTTTTTTTTTTTTTAATGAAAGATTCAGTAGTTTGATAACTGTATGAATTTATGTTTTGATTGAGGTTAAGGAATAGGACAATCATGGTAACTGGGTATTGATCTGTTTCTGGTTTTGTTGCAGTATGCATTCAACGTGGCACTGCTTTCAATATTTGGAAAGGATGAGGTTGTGTACAGAGAAGAGCTGAAAGAGTGCTACTACAATCTAGAGAAGGGCTACAATTCCATGCCCATCAACCTTCCAGGCACCCTCTTCCACAAGGCAATGAAGGCAAGAAAACAGTTGGCCAAGATCGTGGCCAACATCCTATCTGATAGGAGGCAGAAGAATGAAGAGATCAATGACTTGCTTGGATCTTTAATGAGGGAGAAAGAAGCTCTCACTGACGATCAAATCGTTGACAACATCATCGGCATCATCTTCGCAGCTAGAGACACCACTGCCAGTGTACTCACATGGATTGTCAAGTACCTTGGAGAGAACCCAAGCTTCCTACAAGCTGTCACGGTAATGATCTTAGCCTGCAAACCAATTCGTTCTCTTTCTTTCTTAGAAACAAAAAAAAATATATATATATATATATATATATATATATATATATATATATATATATATATATGATTCATTTGCGTTGTTTTGATTTACTTACAGGAAGAACAAGAAGCAATCATGAAGCAGAAAGATGGAGAAAAATCTCTGAGTTGGGCAGATACCAAGAAGATGCCCATGACTTCAAGGGTGATTCAGGAAACAATGAGGGTTGCTTCAATCCTATCTTTTACCTTCAGAGAAGCAGTAGAGGATGTGGAATATGAAGGTTGGTGCCCAAGAAAAGATATTTTGATTGAATGGCTTTTGGAAGTCTTTTTAGTCATTTCTTTCTTTCTTTCAAAACAAAACAAAAAAAAAAAAATCTTACTATTTTTTATTTTTCCCCTTCAGGGTATCTCATACCAAAAGGATGGAAAGTTTTACCATTGTTTAGGAATATTCACCACAGCGCAGACAACTTTACTGATCCTGGGAAATTTGACCCCTCCAGATTTGAGGTAAAACCCACACACCTTTATTACAAAATTTTATGGTATTTGTATTCAGATGTGTATGTATGTATATATGTTATATGTATTGCTGGCTTTTAATATATAAAAAAAAAATGATCTGTAAAATACAGGTAGCTCCAAAGCCCAACACCTTCATGCCATTCGGCAATGGGATCCACTCATGTCCTGGAAACGAATTAGCAAAGCTGGAGATGCTGGTCCTTCTCCATCATCTCACAACAAAATACAGGTAACCCATAAAAAATAATACTCAAATCTATCAGTTGTGGCCTTTGGGTGACTCCAATTTCCCATTATGGCAACTTATTCGATCCCTTCTGCCTTGAATTTTCTCATGATGTCGATTTCTTTTCAGGTGGTCTGTGTTGGGCCCGCAGGGTGGAATACAGTATGCCCCATTTGCACTTCCCCAAAATGGGCTACCCATAAAATTCTCTCTCAAGACATGAACACAAAATTGACCAAATGGTGTGGGTGGTATCAAATTCATCTATTTCTATATATGGAAAATCCTCCTCCAAACAAAGACCATCAAGTCGGCCAGAGAGGATGATGCAAAATTGAGGTCTTGTGGCCGTATGGTGTTGTTCTGCGAAGAGGCCCTACAAATGAAAAGAGGAACAACCTCATGGAAAGATACATGAAGGCATTTACTATTCATCAACCCAAAATGGGATGTTGATTATTGAAATAGTCTTCACTCGACGACCCGAAAAAAAAAAATTGAAAAGAAAAAAACTTAGCGTGAGAATGAGATGACAAGCGAAGATGGGAACAAACTTAAAAAGGGAGAAGGGCTTACTGTTTCTGTAAGAAAAATAACATGTCAGGTTTGGGTCTGCCTTAACCCATTCTTAATGCTAATAAAATGGAAGGCAAGGAATGAGTAAGGTACAAATGACTATTGTAGAGAAAATGCTCCATTTGTTTTCAATGTTCCAACTACTATTATCTCTAAAGATAGGAAGCATCTCAGCATTACCTGCTATTCTGAAACTAGTTTCACAAGCATGTGGCATTTAAGGGTCACAAAATTGAGAACAATTGAGGGTGGCCTTGAATCTTCTCAGAAGGATCATGGCTTGTATTTGACTAAGCCATCATTCAATAAGGTCCCACTCGGAAAAGGAAAGGAGCCGCCGCACGCGAACAACTTAGTTTGAGACTTTCTCATATTAGTTGAGTGATTGTCTGGTGTAATTTCATCCTTTTGACAATGTCAAACATGTGTCTGGAAAATGGATCACTTGAATGAGATAGATGGAAGCATGAGGCCATCACCATCCTGCATTCGTGTCTGCCAAAGGCTGAAATGTCGTTTCCATGACCAAGATTCAGATGTCATTTGATCAGTTGAAAGTTGGATGGGAAAAAAAATGGATGTGGTTCTTTAGTGCACCTCCCTAGCCCACCCATTCAAGTCAATCAGACTCATCTTAGCCCCTCTACTTATACAACTGTTCACTAGTATTTTTCAAAGAGCATGTTGGGATTGGACGCCTCAAATCTCCATATACAGATGCTATTGACCAGTCAGTCTCGGTAGAAATCAAGACAGCAAGCACTGAAATGTTTTTTGGGCATTACCGACCGGTCGGACGACCGGTCAACAGGTTTCCTTTTTAGAGTTGGTTTCTTGCACGGTTTTGCGCAAGGAGTTTCTAATCTCGATTTTCTCCTATTTAAGAAGGGGATGTAATCCGGGATTAGGGTTGCCACCAATGGGCCAAGGTTTCCTATGTTATGCAGCACGCCAACAATGTCGGTGAACTGAGATCCAATCTCCGGTCTCACCCACAAACGATAAACAGGAAGAAATATAATCTAGAAGTAGAATCTAAGCAAACCAACAATCACAAGATAGAATTTTACATGGAAAAACCCCAAACAAGGGTAAAAAATAACGGTGCAAACTTCCACTATGAAGAAGACAAAGTTATAAGCAATACACTTACCTTCTCTTATGCTCTCATGCACAGAGATGGCCCTTTTGCTAATCATCTCTCCTCTTTCTCACCTTGAACATATAGAAACCCTAATCCCATAGCCTAATCCCGGATTACACCCCTTTATATAGTAAAATCCGAAATTACAACTCAAAATAGGAAACTCTGCGCTTTAGTTCGCGGCCGGTCGAGCGCCCGCCCAATGCAACATATGTCCAGCGAGCTATAGGCCAAAAGCAAACTATTATCGGGCGCCCGGTCACCTTAACCGTCAGGCGCCCGATTGTTCACAGAACAGTCCAGAGACATCTGTCTCAAACACATGAATATCGGGCGCTCAACCATGCCTTGGTGTGACTTGGCTCCACACTCAACATCCTAGAGGGATTGAGGAAGTTCTAGGGTAAGAAAAAGAGCTAGAAGGAAGTTTGGAGTTCTCTAGGATGAGAGAAAGAGTTGTGTTTGTCCTTCTCATGTGAGAATTAGCTTTGTTAGCTTAGGATTTCTCTTGCGGGCTGTGATCCAAGTTGTGTTTCTTCTATCTCTTGTAACTTCTGATATCATAGTAGATTGGTGTTACTTTGTGTCGTGGTTTTTTACCCGTGAGGGATTTTTCCACGTAAAATTCGGATTGTCTTCTTATGTATGTCGATTTGCTTGTGTGATTGCTATTGTGGTGTGTTTCTCACCTGCTTTGATTGCTTTCGCTACAGGGCTCCTAACCCCATCAGGGCACCATTAGTTTCTTTCATGGAATGTAGATGTGTATGTATTGTTTCTATTAATCACCAGAGGTCATCAACATGTATGTATCAGTAATGCCACGGGATGCCACCTTGTATATATCGAAAACTGACTCATAACAAACCCAGCCGGTCACGGCACATGTGCCATCTCCTGATGTTACATTGTCAATGGGGTCCATCGTATGTACATTTTATCTTGTAACTGTCAGTTAAGTTAGAGATCGTGAACAATTTCTCAATTTAACAAGTATTATTATTACCTAACCTGCTGACATATAATCAGTTCCTCTTTTTTTTTCTTTTCTTTTCTTTTCATGGGTTGGTACACACATCCCACGGTTAACAAACACACCCACATTGTTAGTCACACTTCAATGTTAGCCACCCCCACATTGGGAATTGATACCAAGACCTCGGTGTTGAAACGAAGTTGTGTTCACTCAGTCTACCACTGTCTCAAAGGTGTGGGTGTATGATTAGCTCCTATTAATCTGTCTGTTTTACTTGTAAAAGTTCAGCTAAAAAGGAGGCAACGATCAGTTTCTAGACCCAACACCATTTCTATCAGCCAAACTCTTGATAGGGTTCAACCAGAAATTAAAGAGAAGGTAGGCTACCGATTCTTTCATCTTAATTGAAGGTCATGTCAAATTTTTTTGGCACTATTAACATGCTTCTCATGTGCGAGCGCGTGTAGTTTACGTAAGCTGAATGTCAATCAAAATAATTGATTTCCATTAACCATCCATTTCTACTTTACACGTGGACCACATGATGATCTCGTTCTCTTCTGAAACAAGACAACAGTTGAAAGAAATGGAGATGCTTGATGGGCGAGTGACTGACTCAGCCCGAGTCAACCGAGTTATTGAGTCGACTGGACAGGGGCCTGAGTGCCAGAACCTTTCCAGTACAATCGCAAGTTGTGAAGGAGCGAACAGGTTGATTTGTCCCATGATCTTTAATTATGGTGGGGCACCCTACCGTTTAGATGGTATTGATGTCCTACCCAATTGGCATTTGGCAGGAAATATGAAATGGTACAAACGCGTTGGGTACGTACCTTACTGCACGTGATAAATTTTGGGTAATAAATCTTTTTTCAGGGCCTGATAACATACAGCTGGTAGCACAACCTCATCTAGGTATATTTTCCCCATCGTACTTTTGTAGGACATCATTTCCATGAATATGGTGGGCCCACCTCCATGATGATCACGTAGAACAAAAGTCAAGAGAGTGAGCTAGCCACACCATTGGAATTATCCATAGAACATTTAAGTTGTGTGCGCATGAGCTACTTGATCTTCTTGATGGGGCCTACCATTTGCATGGATGGGATGTCCTACACAATAGGGGCCTCAGTTCCAGAACGGCGTGATATCTTGAGTGTCCCTCATCCCATTGATTTTTCTTAGATGAATGGGATTGAATGCCACACGGATTTCCTGAACCTAGGTTGGGCCATCGTGATGTTTGTGAGAAATCCACTCCGGTCCATCCATTTTGTGAGCTCATTTTATGACGTGCTAACAAAAATGAACCAGATCCAAGACTCGAGTGGGCCGCATTAAAGGAAAAGGTGGGTAGGGAAATTCCTACCGTTGAAAACTTGCTGGATCCACGGTGATGATGATATGTCAATTCATGCCTTTCGTTACATGGTTCATACTTGGATGCACTCAAAACACAAATATTATCCCGATACAAAACTTTGTAGTCCACAAATATTTCAACTATGTATGTCCAATCCTCACATTTCCTGACCATTTGAGTCTTGGAACCGACTCATTTTTGGTTTCATGTTCCAAAATGAGCTCACAAATCGGAGGAACGGGGTGGATTTCTCACAAATATCACAGTGGGCTCCACCTAATTACCCTCTTCTTTCGCATTTCTCACAAACATCACGATGGGCCCCACCTGGTACCTAGCACAGGAGCTTCTTTAACAGGAAATATAGTATTTTAAGGTAAATGGGTAATGATTATTTACAATGTGATTTTCTGCTCGTTTTTTAAAGTTAGACTATGATAGATTGCTTTTTGTACATTAACATGGAGGAGAATTTGAATTTCATGTGGTGCCACTATAATACATGTGGCTTATCCACACTGTCCATCCATTTTGCGAGGTGATTTTAGGATATGAACCCAAAATTTAGGCAAATCTAAAGCTCGAGTGGACCACACCACACAAAACAGTAAGTTGAACGCCTATCGTTAAAACCTTTTATAACCACGATTTCCTATGATGTGGGCCACTTGAACTTTGGATCTACCTCATTGTTAGGCTCATACCCTAAAATGTTTCGATAAAATGGATGGACGGCATGGATATGTTACAGACATCACAATAAGGCCCACATCTGTACATCTATCCTTTTAAATGGCTTTCTACAGGAAGGAAATGCAGGTTCCTGTCAAGCAAAGGTGAATGATAATAATTACTTACATCTATGTACAAGCATTTAACTCCATATATAACAAAACAAATAGGTGGTAAAATCATAATTATAATAGTGTAAATGCATATAAACAGTGGTAAAATCATAATTATAACAGTGCTCACCTTTTAACTCATAACTGTAATTTCACCTCAAAAATCAAGCAAAATTCAACTTGTGACCGGTGGGCCCCACCATGATATTTGTATGATACCCATGTTGTCCATTCTTTTTTTCTTTTTTCTTTTCTTGGGATCATTTAAGGTTATGAGCCCAAAAGTGTGGTAAATCCAAATCTCAATTGGGCCACACGATACAAAACATTGGGGATTGAATGCATACCAGTGAAAACTTCTTGGGGCCACTTAAAGGTATTACTTTGCGTTATATTTTAGCTGACCTGACAAAGTGAATGGACTCTGGATAAAACACATACATCATGGTGGGGCCCATTTTAGCTGACCTGACAAAGTGAATGGACTCTGGATAAAACACATACATCATGGTGGGGCCCATAGAGTTTACATGACGCAATTAGAGTATATTTTCAAAATCTATGCCTACCAACATCTTTATGGATAGAAATGTCGTAGAAAGTCATCATTATTTATTTGCCACCACATTTATAACTAATCTGGCAATGTACCTGATGGATGGGGTGGATCACATGCACGTTGTCCTTCATGTGTGGCTTGATTAGAAGTAAACATACCTTATGCCTATGTAAAGTCAATCTAACAGGGTTCTTTAACACATGATAAAAACTTTTCATAATTTTGATGAGTGATGTTGTGGATGGTACACAGACACTTAAAACTTATTGAGGAAACTTACTGAGGAATTGCATGCATGGCATGCAAATGATTCAATTTATACCGACCAAGTCATAGTCGACAAAATATCATGCTTATGCTTTTCTGATTACTTGATTATAGGATTGGTGAACATTCAGGCCGTTTGGAACTTAAGTTAATTAAGATGAGCTACTTATGCCTTAAGCGGCTTATCTTGATTTCAAGTTATTAAATTGAAGTGATTAAGTAACTTTAAATGAAAGAGTTATGTATAGTCAATCATAAACCAAACTTACTTATCTTAAATAAATTACTTATCTACAGCTGAAAGTAGAAAAAGTAACTTATTCGGTGGTTTTCAAACGGGTTCTTAGGGCCTCTTGATAAGTGAGAAAATAAAAAATATATATATAATTATTAATGTTTTGTCTTGTTTGATTTGCAAAAGAAATTATGGAATTCATAATGCAGTCATTGCACTTTTTTACTTCAATATTTTTATCACGAGATTCCAAATAACCCTTGTAAGATGAAGTAAAAATTTCCTCCTACAAATTAAACAAGGCACTCAAAATGAAATCTTTTAATCCATATCCTAGTAATTCCTGGGAAATTAATGATTATGGATTCCTTTGTTTCTCTATGGATTCTCACTAACAACTTGTTTGGAATCATGGAAAGGAAATGAAGGGAAATAGTATTTCTCATTAAACTAACTTTTTGTTAATTATAAAACTTCTCTTTGTAAGAATAAGGAAAACATAATTTCTAACTTACTTTCTTATTCAAAAATTAATAAATTTATTTTCCCTTCACCCTTAAGAAAAGTCATTTTTCCAAAAGAAAAATGAGTTTTCTAAGACTTAAAACCCAAATGTATTATCATCCATCTTCAATAGTCTCACATATATTACATTTGCGAATATAATCCCTAACATAGTTTCATCATCGACCACACAAGCACAAGATATTTTTACATGGAAAACCCTCAATAGAGGTAAAAACCACAGATCTCATCTAAATCAACAATCCACTATATAAAGAAACGTTTACACAACGTTCACAAGCACAACCCGCTTGGATTTAACATTCTTCACCTCTAGGGTGAATAACAAACAAAAAGAAGAAGATAAACTGAAAGATCTCACCGAATTCGAGGACGTAGAAGAACATAAGATGTCGTCTGCGTGTAGATCAACCTTCACAAGCAGAAATCCCATCTCTGCAAGCTCTCTCTCTCTCTCTCTCTCTCTCTCTCTCTCTCTCACACACACACACACACACACACCTTAGACGTGTAAACCTCCTATTAGGATGCCTTAGTCTCAAATTGGTAGGGCTGTGTATGGTTCAATTGATTCGGTTTCGAGGGACGATACCCAACCGAACCGGCTCAATTGGTTTTGAATATTTAACAACCGAACTGAACCGATGAGTCCTCACTAACTGAACCGAAACGGATAAATTCAGGTCGGTTCGGTTTTGTCGGTTTGGGCAGTTTTGTCCACAACGTTCAAAAAATTAAGAAGATTCAAATCTTTGGTGGACCATGTCACGCCCTGAAATCTGAGACTCGAGTACAACAACTCAGGGCTCGAGTTTCAGAGTGTGAATTCAATCCAAATATAACCTGTAGAGAGATTTCATTCCACATACCACAATAATACTAAACTGAAGTATTTTATTAACCATGAATTAAATCTCAAATAAAAGTTTAAATCAAACAACTACATCTATTCTGCAAAATATTCAAATCTACTGAAATCTGTTTTCAATCATCTTTCAAAGGAAATAAATTCAACACCTAAACTAATATAAGTCTTCTAATAAAAGTAATCGTCCAGATATTCTGCTTCAGCCGCTCCTCCTTCCTCCTGATATCCTGCAGGAACTGTGGTGATTTTGGTGAGCTAAAGCCCAGTGAGATCATTTCCATCACAAGTAATATTCCAGTTGATAAAATGTTAGACGTGAGATACTAACAGTTAGGATTATATGAATATATAGAAGGATATGGTGAAGATTTAAACATCTTATGTCTTATTAGAAGTGAAGCATGATTATCATGATGTCATGTATGTTATGATACGTGTAAGAGCACAAACGTCTAAGAACTCGTTGCCACTGAACATTAGGAACTATCGCAAATCAACCATGCTCACCTAACCGGTACAACGAGGCGGCAAATCAACCATGCACGCCAGTGGGCAAATCAACCATGCACCACTGATCCAACCGAGTAAATCAACCATGCTCAATAAGTGAAACGACCAGAACTCGCTGCCACTGAACATTAGGAACCTGTCACAAATCAACCATGCTCACCTAACCTGTACAGCGAGGCGGCAAATCAACCATGCACGCCAGGAGTCAAATCAACCATGCTCCTGTTCTGTCGTTGTGTATAAAAGATGTATATGAATGTCATGAATCATGGAAACATATCTTCAAGCATACAATGCATCTCAACTCAATTCCAATCACACCATGCATGTGTCATCTTTGTTTAAGTAGTTCTTTGTCTAAACACGTAATTTGTAGTAAATTAAGGGAGCTGAGGATAATTTGGAAAATTATTAAAATATATAAGATAACCTGCGTCGGGTTCGTCTAATATCTTGATATGTACAACTAGATAGGATAATTTGGGAAGAACATCAAGAATGAATGATACCTAAGAACAGAGATCGAAGTGGGTCCCACACCTAAGACTCCCTTACAATTGACAAGGAAAAATAAAGACCATATCAAAGACTTGATTAAGGAAGCGAGTTGGAAAACGGATTCCTTACCCAAAATCCAATTATTAAACAACAGAGAAGGAAATAAGACTCAGAATATAGCAACCAGAGAATCAAGGAAAACCAACCAGGAAATCATGAGATGAATCACTCACATGTAATGAACTATACACCCAAATCGAGTCGGAGTCGGCTCACCGAGTCGACTCAGTTGGCCCTCTTCTTTCTTTTCTTCTTTCTTTCTCCCTTCCTTCTCCTTTCTTCTTCCTTTCTTTCTTCTTCTTCTGTTCTTCTTCTTTTCTTTCTCTTTCTTCTTTTCTTTCTCTTTCTTGCTGCCCCAGCAAGGGCAGCAACAACAACAGCAGCCGCAACAGCAGCAGGAGCCGAGCATCAACAGCAACAGCAGCACGTGCTGCTACTTCTCCCGCTCTCTCTCTCCTTCTCTCTCTCTCTCTAACGCCCCACTCTCTCTCCAACTTCTCTCTTTCTTTCTCCAATAGTTCTCCCTCCCCTTCTCTCCCACTGTATCTTCTGTAAGGACGCAGTAGGAGGGCCGACCTTTATAGCCAGCATACACGCCCTACACGCCCGCACGCACGCACGCTAGATGGTTCCGAATCTGACTTGGATTCGGACTCCGAGACTTGCAACCCAAGCTAACTTGAAACGTTGGAAACCTAGGTGGGGTCCACACGACTAGCAGTTCTTGATCGTCCATGCAAGGTACGGACTTGGATCTTGTAGCTTCTTGGTTTGAACGGTTGTTTGAAGAAGATCCGATTCCCTGCTGTTAAAGGAGGAACTTGGGGGGTGTGTACTTGTCGGAGGTGCCGAATCAATGGACGGTTTGGATTTTACTATGGAGCCCATTCCGATGATTGCATGGGGCCCATTGTCGACAGCGCGCGGACGCTGTAACAGCGTCCGCTGTTTCAGCAGGCGAAGAAACGGGCGAAGCAAGGGTTCTTTCGACCGCCTGTTATGTGCGGTGCACGTACACCCACGCATCGTTTTCCACTTCCATGTGGGGCCCACCCGCAACCGCCATCAACGGACGGCATGGATGCCACCAGCGGACAGCGTCCGCTCGCAGCAATGGCTGCGAATGAAGAAGAAGAAGAAGAGTTTCTTCAAACTCACGGTCAACGCGGGTTGACCGAGTATTTATGGTGCACGCGATGCACGTGGGTCCCACCATGATGTGTATGCACAATCCACTCCATTCATTAGATAAGCCACATGATTTCATGCTATGACACTAAAAATGGGAAGGTTCCGAAGTCAGATGGCCCACTTATGGCCCGATTCCTGATTAGGGCGTTTGTAGGATGATCGGAGGATTGAAATTTGACATGTATGGTTGGATCGTGTGCTAGAACTATTATAGAAGGTTTTGTACGATAATGATTACTAGAAATCATGATCCATGCAAATGCCTTATAACTTGGGTTCAATTAATAGCATATTTATTTTATTTTTTATTTTTTTTTTGATTTATTGTATATGAAAGGGTCATACCATAATCCTTATGGATTGTTTAATGTTAACTCATTCATTATTTAAATTATTTACTTACTTAATTATTAGATTAAACCCTTAATTAATTTATCGCAACTAATGGAAAACCAGGGTTATTACAGACCACCCCAATGTAAAAACTGGTGAATAACCATTATAACTTTTTATAACTATAGGTTACAAAAGTTTTGGATAAGCTGAAAGTGAAATTTGATTTTTCCCTTCATCTAGATTTGTTTGAACTTATCAATGGGTTGGATGGCAAATACACATTGCAAATCTTCTTCAATTGGGCCCTAGGACATTTTTAATGGTGAGCGCTCAATCAACACTATTTCTTGTGGTGTGGTCCACTTGAGATTTGGATTTGATTAATTTTTCCGAACACGTCCTAAAATGGGATGAGAAAACAAATGGACAGTGTGGATATATAAGATATTATCAAGGTGAGAAATTCGATAGGGGTAACATATACATAATAAATATATATATATATATATAGTCGGTTCGATTTAGTTGAAAACGGTTTATAATTTTCACAAACCGACAACCAAACCGACATTCTCAGTTTTTAATATAAAAAAATTGAACCGACCCAAAATAGAATAGAAAACCAATTGAAACCGACCGGTTTTACCAGTTTGGTCAGTTTTTTAAACAGCTCTACGAATTGGAAGCACTTATGTAGCCACATGCAAGAGTTAGAGCCGAAATAGGAAACTGCGGAATTACAGTCCATGCATCGTCGGGCGCCCGACAGACACTATGAACGCTCGATAATAGGCAGAACTGTCCAGTGAATATTTGAGGGAAAAAAAAATGCCGAATTTCAACCCAACATAGTCGGGCGCCTGATAACCTCCCGTTGATCACTCAACAAACTCCAAACTTGTCCAGAGCCTAACTATTTCTTCTGGGTGAATTTCGGTCACCTGATGACTCTCAGGTTGCACTCTCTCCTTTCCTCATGAGAAGGAAAACCCCATTAACAACATGCCATAACTTCCACACGAGATTGTCCTCATAATGGCATGAAGATGGACATTGCCTTTATAAGTTACGTAATGCCATTTCAACGTCACAACCACACATCAAATGTAGGCTCTGTATTAAGAAAGGAATTTTTGTTTTTCACTATTGGCCCCACATCCAAGGTGATCATGTGATGCCTTTTCATTGGGTCATATCAAGATTTGCACAGGACCCTTTCAAACGGGGTTATTTGTAATCCGCATCCATTGCATCCCACAAGTGCAAATAACACACATGTCAATGTGACACGGCCTTTATACATCTTCAATTGCTATATGAATTGCAGGTTAAGATTTCTACAATCTGATTTTTAGAATTCAATTTTTTTTTTCTTTATTTTTCCCACATCATTGAGAATCAATCCAAGTGTCGGATATTTATTTTCACAATCCAACTTATCAGCAATGGGATTCATAATTTAGTTGGTTTAATCTGGATGCGACTTGCCCCTAATACCCCTAGTTGTTAAGGGCCACTTTGATGTTTGATGTTCTTTAACTCCCTCCATATCTTCTGCTCATTTAAAGACATGAGAGAGATCCAAATCCTAAGTGAGTGTACCAAATGCACCAATGGGGATGGAAACATCCACCACCTTTTAGGCCCATCGAAAATATTCATAGGCCATCCAATGCGTTTGTAAGGTAAAACCCACGATGGGAAAACACAAATACGAACCTTAACCAAAACTCCCCTGGCTCTAGTATGGTTTCATGCCTATCATAGGCATTCAAGCTTCACTGCCTTTTGTGGCGTGGCCTACTTGAGTTTTGAATCCACATAGATCTTGAGAGAACTGAGGATTGAACATCCACTGTTGAGAACTTGTCCAAGGCCAGAAGTTTTGGATCAAGCTGATTTTATTTATTTATTTATTTATTCATACATGTCTGTGTGACCTTATCAACAGGTTGGATGGCAGATAAACATCATGGTGGACCTTAGGAATTATCCCATTATTCATGTGGTACGTTCAGAATGAGTAAACTCTGAACTCTGTGGGGCCCACTTTGGATGTATGCGTCTTATATATATATCCAGGCCGCCCATCCATTATTAAAGATCATTTCAGTGCATGAGCCCAAAATTGAAACATATCCAAGTGGACCACATTACAAGAAACAGTGGGAATAATCATGTCTGTAACCTTCCTAGGGCCTACAGTGATTTTTATTTGTCATCCAACCTGTTCAGAAGGTCACACAGACATGGATGAAAAGAAAGCACAAAAATCAGCTTCATCCAAAACTTCTGTGGCCCCCGACAGAAGTTTTCAACAGTAAGCATTCAATTCATGGATAAACGGTGTGGATGGAACAAATACATCATGGTGGCCCATAGAACCCCTGACGACCGTCCAGAATGGAAAGGAGAGAGACTTGGTCTCTCCACATTGAAATCCCCCAAAATGCACAGCCATGGGTGTAGCAAAAATTTTCTCAGGGTGCAAGCGCATCACCGAAGATTGAATTGTTAGGGGATCCATGTTAATATTTATAGTATGGAACATGATCCTTACATCTATATGTATGATGAGGGTGACCATAATAAGTGTAGGTCCCCATACATCATTTTGAATCTACACACTAAGGTGAGAAACTAGGGTGTCAATGGGCGGGGCTTAGGCCTGAAAAATCAAAATTTTGAATAGGCTTGGGCCCGGAGTAGTGCAAAATCGGGCCAAAACCTACCCCATGCCCAGCCCATTGACAGCCCTATTAGAAACTCTCATTTAGAAATCAATTTGGGTTTAATTGGGTCCGGACTCATTTAGAAATTGATTTGGGTTTGAGTGCTCCATTTTGGACCACATTAAAAGTTGGTCTAGCCTAGTTCGGGTCTGCCATTTTCGTCCGGTCAAAATTTGGGCCGCCGCAAAAAGCAAGAGGCAAATCAAGGGAGGAAATTGTTTCCTTTTTTCATGGCTCACCAAAGTTTTAGAACAAGTTGAAAGATGGGCCTGAGGTTTTTGGGATGCTGCATTAGGTGGATGGCCCAGATTTTGGGCTCATGTCATGTGTGATGAGCCATGAAATATATAAAAGGTACTATGCGCTCATCCTCATGGGAAGTTCCCATGAGGTCAAGCTGTGTGGGCCCCACTGTGATTTGTGATGGGCATCCGCACCATGCATTTGGTGAGTCCCCTATTGATTATGGGATATCCCAAAAATCAGCTGTATCCGGAACTAAAGTGGGCCATACCAACTAAAACAGTGTAAAATCATGCCCGCACCATTTAAAAGCACTTGTTGGGCCCATCTAAGCTTTGGATACAGTTGAAACTTTGTGACCTCTTTTTTAAGTGGGACACGCACAATGGATGGTCTAGATTTCTAAACCGCATCTTGGTCGATCCTATAAACGATCCTAAAGGTTTCAATGGGTGGATATCCACTCCTAACTGTTGTCTATAGTGTGGCCCACCTAAGTCATGGATTAGTCTGAGTTTTAGGATCGTGGCCCACCACGGAATGGTGCATCTGAGTGATGGTGCGGATTTCCATCACACATCACAATGGGCCCACACAGCTCGACCTCATGGGAACTTCCCATGAGGTCAAGGGCATTGTACCTTTTCGCTATATTTTCATCTATTTTATATATATATATATATATATGGGAAATGGTACTATGCGGTCCACCTCATGGGAAGTTCCTATGAGGTCAAGCAGTGTGGGCCCCACTGTGATGTGTGTGGAATATCAAAACCGTGTATTTGATGGGTCCCTTTTAGGTTTGGGGATATCCCAAAAATCATCCCTATACAGATATCAGGTGGGCCATACCATCCAAAATCATATGAAGACATGCCTAAAACATCTAAAAGCACTTGGTGGGGCCCACATGAGTTTTGGATGTAGTTGAAGCTTGTTCTGCCTCTCATCCAAGTGGGACACACACAATGGATGGGCTGGATTTGTGAACCACATCTCGGTGGCCCCAATAAACGATTATGAAGGTTTTAATGGGTGGGTAGCCCATCTCAACCATTGTATGTGTGTGGCTCACTTAAGTTATGGATTGACCTGATTTTTAAGATGGTGGCCCACCATGGAATGATGCATCTGAGAGATGAGGCCGATGATCCACACACATCACAGCGGGGCCCACACAGCTCGACCATATATATATATATATATATATATATATATATATATATATATATATATATATATATATATATATATATAGGGAAATCGTACTGTGAGGTCGACTCATGGGAAGTTCCCATGAGGTTGAGCTGTGTGGGCCCCACCGTGATGTGTTTCAAACATCTACTCCATCAGATAGATGCCTTATTCAATGGTGGGCCACAGGCTAAAAAATCAGATGAAGCCATGACTTAGATGGGCCACACTAAAAACAACAGTTGGGAGGGGTTATTTGCCCATTAAAACCTTCATGATAGTTGATTGGGCCCATCGGGATGTGGTTCACAAATCCAGCCCATCCATTATGTGTGTTCCACTTTTACAAGGGTTCAAACCAGGTTTCAGGCACATCCAAAACTCAGGTGGGCCCCACAAAGTGATTTTAGATATTTTAGGCGTGTCTTCACATGGTTTTAGATGGTATGGCCCACCTGCGTTCCCTATACGGCTGATTTTTTGGGTATCCCATAGCTTTAAGAGGACCCATCAAATGCACGGTGTTGATGTACGAGACACAACACAGTGGGGCCCACACAGCTCGACCTCATGGTAAGTTCCCATGAGGTCGACCTCATATATATATATATATATATAATTCTAGAAATTGAATGAAGCTCTTATAATTCTAGAAATTGAATGAAGCTCTTATTGGGACCTTCCATCCTCTTACGTTACTTTCTTACCTGTTGGACAGAAGCATGCTCCTTAGGGCCCGTTTGGATAGCACCGAATAAGTTACTTACTTTTTAACTTATTTCAAGTAATTAACAATTTTTTTTTTTACTTAACTTAGTTTGGTAAGCGTCATTGTAGCTTACGTACCAAAAGCTACTTATCATAATAACTAATTTCTTTTAGCTTTTTAAATCATGACTTTTCTACTTCTTGTACATGTCAAAGGAGGCTCCGTCTGAGGGTACATATCAAAGGAGGCCCCATGCGTGGACTGTCACATTAAAGATAGGGCTCACATGGTGGATGATCCACATAAAAGGTGGGCCCCATATGATGGATGACACCATATTAATGTGGACCCACATATGGATGGTCCACATCAAAGGTTGGCCCATAACAATAAAAAGCCCACATCCAAAGCGGGCTGGTATGATGGACGGCCCACTTCAAAGGTGGGGCTTACGTGATGGATAGTTCACATCAAAGATGGGCTCCACATGATGGGCAGTGGACATTGAAGCTGGTGCCCCACATGATGGATGGCCCAATTTGAGGTGGGCCCACATGATGGACGGTCCACATCAATGGTCAGCCCTAATGATGAGTGGCCCATATCCAAAGCAGTCCTCACATGATGGATGGCCCACATCAGATGTGGGGCCCACATGATGGACTATCTACGTTAAAGGTGGGCTCCACATGATGGGCGGTGGATATTGAAGGTGGGCCCCATATTATGGACAATAACATTGATGGTGGGCCCCACTTGATGGATGACCAACATCAAAGGTGGGCCCGACATAATCAATGGTGCACATTAAAGGTCGGGCCATAATAATGAATGGCCCCACATCCAAGGTGGCCCCCATATGATGGACGGCCCACATCAAAGGTGGGGCCCATGTAAGTGAATGATCCACATCAAGGGTTGGCCCCATATAATGGATGGTGGATGTAAGTGAGACCAAACAAACTTGAAGGATAATTGCTTGTGATGATGGAAGCTAAACATGCTTTTCTACTCTCTTTTTTTTTTTTTTTTTTTATTGATAAGTATGTTCCTTACCAAACATACTTATCGACTGAATAAGTAGAAACCAAAGATAAGCTAATTATGGCATAGGTAGCTGATCCAAAGAAACTTACGATCCAAACACCCCCTAAGCTGACATTTTGCCTTAAAGGAGGTTTTTGTAACAAGCTCATTTGTCTCCAACCTTCTTCCCCTCTATTTCCTGGTCCAGCTTTTCTAATTTTTATCTGAGTCCTCACTTCTGACTAACTTCTCTTTTTGTGCAGGTGTGCTTGGTTGAGCCTACCAACTCAACGGCCTGCATTTCTTCCTTGTGACTTTGGTCCCAGCCAGAGAGAGCCTCCTTGCGTTGGACCACCTTAATTCCAAAAGTTATTAGAACTTATATTTTATTGAACAGTTGATAAGATAGGACTTCTGGGGACAGAACCACAGCTTCCTTGTTGAAGTTGCAACCAAACGCACCCACCTATACCTCCTGTGAAAAAGTGTACTAAAAGCACCCACCTTATAATAGTGACCAAGAAGAGCCAATGCCAGACATTACGGATCCAGATCGAGTGAGATAGTCGATCAGTAATCCTCCCAAAAAAACAATACTATAGAGGCTCTTTGGCAGTTTGGATTTGGATATTTACTTGAGAATCCAAATCCAGGAGTTGAAACCACAGAGATTTTCTGCTGTCAGTTGTGTTTGGCAACTTGGATTTTCTATCTTGTGAAATCCAGAAGCTACATTTGGCAAACTGGATTTTCAAGCCCTTTCTGCTTCCATGTCCTTGTAGAAAACAGGATTTGCACATGACGTGATTTCTTTTATCTGTGGCTATTTTGTCTAGTAATTGGATCGGTTTTTCAGATTATGTTTTATATTTTCGTAGTCAGAGGTTGCAAATCTAACTCATCAATTCGAATGGGAAGGGTGGGCGCGCAGTCAATCTAATTTGATGATAAACACAATTTCTGCAACACTCATCATTTCATATTGCAGTTTTGGCAATTCATAGGTATTGGTTGAAGCTTTTGTAGAATGTGCTGTTCAAATTCTCTCAATTGTAAGTTGGTGTGTATCCATTCATAGGCACACTTCAATTTTCATAGGATGTTCAACCTAGCATCTCTGAGTCTAGACTTCGGTTAGGTTTGCTTGGTTTCTTTTTTGTTCTAACATCTTTGTGACAGATAATGAAATTAATTAGTGATGCAGTGCATGGGGATGGGCATGTGTGCTATGTTCATCAGATTGATTTAAGAAAAGGCTAATGGCCCATTCCTTTATGGCTTCTTGAGACAATTGGCTTCAGCATTTAATAGAGTAAGTCGACTGGTGCCCAACTTGGATCCTTGGAACATGATTCCAGAGTGATGGTTGCCAAGATGGATCTTCCCAGATGTCTCATGGTTGAGGAATGCTAATTACAGATGCCCCTTCTTCAAACACCAAACAAAAAACATACCATGTGGTTATGTGAGGTATGTGAGATTGAGGATGATCCTTGGGTGGTCCATAAGGTGCATGTGGTCTATCCTAAACAGCAGGCTAGCCCACTTATACCGTGGATGGTTATGATCCAAAAGCCAGACTGGTTGGATGATCCTGACCATCTGATCAATGGTCTTAAGATGGAAGCCTCGGGTTTGGCTTTTCGCTCTGTTCGAAATGTTCAGTAAGTTCAAAACAAAGCCACTCCACTATTCAACTAAATGTTGGTCTGTGGCTAGTTGTAAATGCTACCTTAGCTACAACCCAATCCCATTGTATTGGAGCTGTGGGTACTTTCACGTGCTACCTTAGCCAGCAGTGAATCCAATTAGACTTGTGGGTACTTTTAAATGCCACTAGCTATGATCGAATCCTATTTTTGTCTGATCAAAAGAATGGCTAGTGATGGGGAGTGGACTCTTTCAAGCAGGCTGCCTTCGAAAAGGTAAAAGATGGTGCAGTCCACTTCCCATCTTGTCCCATCAATTGTAGTGGAATTTTGCTATATGTAGTTCACCTTGATCGATTCCAGAATATTGGGATGCTTAAGTTAGCACTCCATGACTGGTCTCACCCACATGATGTCCCAATTTCATGTCTGTGATTTGGGCCATTAATCCAGAGGCCCGAGTATGGATCGTCTGCAGAGTAAGAATGGTTCCGATTGGATGATTCTGCTATTGAACAACACTTGCACGGTAATGCGGACTGTGTCAACCAAGCAACCATATGTTTAGATCACCTTGTCTTAGTGTTTTCCATGTCTATGGCCAAGCAATGGCTGGACCCACTTGACAAATGGAGGAGTTTTGACCGTCAATGTGGACTACTAAAGCAAAGTGATCAACCGCACAGTTCTAAATGAAGGCTCCGAATTTGGCACCATCACTTCCTAAATTAGTTTTTGTTATTAAAAAGAATTTGTAGATTTTTATTTTTTTTATTTTTTTTTCATTGGCAAATGAAGAACGTAAGAGTGCTATATTTGCTCCTTTGGTGGGAATAGCCAGTCCTATGAACATTGCCCCTTGGACCATTGCAAGAAATCAACTCAAAGATATTACTGTGATATCGTCAATTATGAAATTTTGCGATTTTATTGTGAAAATATCCTTAAAAAATTTAGAATTTTAAGTAATTCATTTTATGATTATATATTAAAGTTTTTTAAGAAAAAGTATTTGTAGTTTATAATATATTTTTTTAATTGTTTTTGGTGAGATTTTCCCTATAATATCCCAAGAAGAATCTCATAATTTAAAAAATCTCCAGAGAAATTCAATATGGGGACAGCTTTCTCTTGGCCATTAATTATAGTGGAAAAGGGGGGAGGAGTATTGTGGGGTTGGTAATTACGGTTATTTCACAGGCCTTTTAGATGGCAGCAGCAGTGGCACTGGCTCTGTTACGCACTGATTGTTTTAATGTTGTTCATCAATGCACTGCTAGTTTTTAGTGGTGAAAAAGTGGAAAGTACACACATCTTTCTTCCCTCTCCTACCTAAAAAGGTCTTCCTTTCCCTCTCCCTCTATATCTCTCCTCTCTCTCCCCAAAATTAGGAAATGTAATATGAATTGCTTCGTGAATCCTGATGCTGTTGGTTGGTATTGCCCAGTCCATGAATTATACATTTAAGAGGTCTGCTGGGCCCCATAGGCAGAACGTGTTCCCTACTATCAGGTCTATGTTACAGGCAATCCTTGATTAGAAAACAAATGGACTATTTTCAATACATCTTTACACCTGCTCTGCATGTTAGGCCCAACTTATGCAAGGCTCAAATGTCCCCAACACACTTAAGGTCCGCACATGACAAATGGATAGACCCAACTGGTATCACCCTGCAACTTTACTCTGGAGAGATGGCTCTACTGTATCATCACCCTCGAAATAAACAGATAAATGTGGTGGTTTTCTTCTAACATTTTGGAAGCCACTGTGTGCTGATCCTTTTACAAGGTGAAACATATAACATTCGGCTCGATAGGCAGTGTGCACCCTCTCTTGAGGAATGACTTGGATCCTCACCTAGTTTTCAACAGTGCCAGCGCAACAAAAACGAATAGGTGTGAACTCATCAGTTCCTCTCCAAGTCATTTTCACCTGCCTATTCATAGTAATATTCACCTGCTCATAAGCCATTGCCTGTGTGGAGCCCACTAATGATGTGTTTGTGCCATCGAATGCCCACATTAAATGAGCCCCACCTCTGGATTACTGGATCTGTCTGATTTTTGCTGCCTTTTTTTTTTCTGACAACATGGATGTCTTATATATGTGGTTGTATAGCAGGAAAGAAATGTTTGTATGTGAAGTTCACATGTAGCAGCTGTATGCGTCATTTCTCATTGAAAAACGTCACAATTCATCACAATGGAACTATCAACTAGGCAGTGTTATCTTTAAAAAAAGCCTGTTTACCGTTCGCCCTTATTTTAAAAATAGCAGCTGTTATTTTCTCATCTACAGCTGTTACGTTTAGCGTTTGGCGGTGCAACATGGGCCGATTGGCTCAGGTTGAGGGTCAACCCAACCTCAAGAGGAGAAGACCTAAGGCCCAACTGCAACCCAAGGTATTCAACACGCAGACTCTAAACGAAATTCAGTTTGGGTTGGGTCAAGTGGAGTTAACAGTACAACTAGTAAATTAATACATGAAGTGAAACATTAACAACATTTAAGTTAAGGTCCTGTTGAGTCAGGTTAGGGTGGGTTGGGTTGGATCAGATTGAGTTGGGTTAGCACCTTCTAACCTTTGATTTTTAGATTGAATGAGAACCACTGAAAATTCTCTTCATTGCTCTAAATTCATCTACTAATGGTGATGGTCACAATTGTCCATTCAGCATGAATTTCTTACGATGGCCCATATAGCATGAAGTCCTGGATCCTAAGTCCTGACAGGGAAACCGAACTCGTCATCATGAATATTCAATAAGAGCCCCTCATGTGAGGGGCTCAAACACATGTGAGAGATCCCAACGACTGCAAACATGTAAGAGGTCCATGCCATTCATCAAATAATCTGCAATATGTTCATGCTATGGAGTCCGCTAATCATGCAAAACAAACTTGTGAAAACCCCATTTTCTATGGAGACTATAATATTATATGTACATTAGTCTTAACTTACATGAATATTAGTTGCACGCAAGATTGAATTCAGGTCAGGTCAAATTGCCCGAGGGACTCAACCTAAACTCAACCTGTTATGGGCATATCCGAGCTGGCCTATGGTGTAAAGATGTGAGGAAACCAATTCCAAAAAGGCCTGTGTAGTAGTCCTCGACATAGTGCCGAGGACATACGACGAGAGCCTCACTAACTTCGATGAATTGCTACCAGCATGGTTAGGCTTGGTCGTTAGTTATGGCCGATGATCAAGGGCCTGTCAACAATACTCCACCCAGGAGACAAATGCTACTAAAGACCTCACCTCGCCTAAGGTATATAATCCAAAATGAACCCAAGTAAAAGAGCTCAGGCATGGAGCTCTTCGATGATAATGGACGACCACCTACAGGTTGTTCGTGATACTGACCACCTAAAGGCAGTCCAAAGATATCTGCAAAGATACTGGATATCTTATCCGGATATTCCTAGATCTCCCCTTATCCCCAACAAGGATCTCTCCTGTCGGAGAGAGACAATCTTACTAAAACAGGGACTTCACTGATGTCTCCTATAAGGATCTGACTCTCCAAACCGCCTCCAAGTCCTATATAAATAAGGCTCGAATCCTCACTTTAAAGGTACGAAATATCTTAGCCTTTAAACTCTTATTCTCCTTGTTCCTCTTAGACCTAACATCAGAAAGTCCCTCGCCACCCAACAGCTCCTCCCCCTGCCTACTCATCATTCTCTTGTAAGTTCAACAGACTGAGAGGAGCTCTCATGTGCAGGTTGAAGGCTACGTGGCTAATTCCGTTGTCCAAATCCTTGCGACAACACAACCCACTCTCAACCCAACACGGCCAAAGTTCGGTTGGCTAATCCGGTTTGGGTTGACCCATCCAAACAAGGCCATAGATTCCGAATGTGGGAATAGAGAAGATACAAGCAGGAGAAGTTGTCTGCTGCTTCCTTCAAAAATAGCGGTATAACCTAACAAAGATGGACAGGAATCCAGTGGAACGCCTCTTCTACTCAGTGGTTTCAACACAAGAGCTCCGTGCAGCCCACTGTATTGCGTGTATGACTACCACTCCCTCCATTAGCTGTACCACTCGGTGTCAGACCTTCTGCCGAAATATTAACCTAATCCACAATTCACGGGTGCCCCCACCACAAGAAAAAACGTGGAAGAGACGGCAACAATTGAGTTTGTGTACTGTGGGACCCACCATCCATGATTGGTATATTCTATCCAACTTGTTCATTAGTGCGCCTTTCCGATCAAAAAAAAAAAAAAAACTCTAGAAATTAGAGATTTTAGGCATGATTTTATGTTGTTTCCACGATGTGGCCCAGCTGACTTTTTTGCATCGGTCTGATAATTGGGTTGTATGAAGAATCTGAGAAGGATTAGATGATGATCGATGTGGATATCACATGCACAACAGAGTAAGGCCCACAGAATCTGGATTTTGTAGTACTTGCAGTGCTGTAAAAAGATTCATGTCAAAAATTAGCCACGTACACTCATCAGGAGAGCCAAACCATGAAAACAATGTGTAGTCATTAATTTATAAATAGCAAAATAGAATGTGTAGTCCACTTAATTAATGGCAGATTTCTGCAGAAGAGATTTTCATGACAGTGCAAATGTATTAGATGGGTTGGAAGTTATTCACCGGGCCTATCGTTAGGTATAGTCCAACCAGTTGGACCACACAGTAAACTTCCAATATGTTAACTGCATGCGAAATCCAACCCTTCTAATAGGTTGGCCCCATTATGAGGATAACTTGTTGCAAAATTCAGCCGAGCGAGACTTGGCTACAACCCTAGAACCAGTGATGTGGGTGAGACCCTGCCCGTAGGGGCCACCTTGATGTATTCATCCAGTATCCACACTGTCAAAATATTTTTACAGATTAATTTAGTATAAGGTCCCAAAAATGAAGCAGATACAAATTTCAGGTGGACCACACCATTTGGGAATATTGGTCATTGCTGTTAAAAAGTTCCTAGCGTCCACCATTATGCATGTTTATTAAACATCCAACCTGTTGATAAGGTCACATAGACATGGATGGAAGGAAAAAACAAATATCAGCTTGATCTAAGACTAATTTCTTGGCCCATAAAAGGTTTTTAATGGTCAATAACCATTGTTTCCTATAGTGTGGTCCACCTGAAATTTCAATCTGGTTCAGTTTTGGGACCATAGGCTACAAGAAGCTTTAAAAACAGACAAACAGCATGTATATACAATGTATATATCAAGGTGGGCCCTACAGTAAGGTCTCACCCACATTGCTTGTTCGAGGGTAGCAGCCAAGTTGCGCTGGATTCATCCTATCTGCTCATCAGGTGGGCCAGACCATGAAAACAACGTGCAATGGCTTACATATTTGTTTTCATAGTGTGATCTACCTAATGGGTTGATACTGACTGATTTCTGCAAATTCCTAATAATGGGGCTAAGCTATTGTGAAAGGCAGGAAGTTATTCACTGATTGGACAACGACAGGACATGGTCCAGCTAGCTAATAACTTCTACCAATGAAATGCATGAAAATCCAACCCATCCAATATGTTGGCCCACCATGAGGATCGCCTAATGATCAGCCCTATCTACTGATCAAGTGGACCACATCACACGTGGCACATGTACACACTTGTAACTTTGCACGTGTTATTGTGCACAAGCATCATATTTTAGGTGCTTGAATATATATGGTAGTGCATGTATCACATGCAAAGTACTTAAAAGGACTTCCAGTTACACATGTAGTACATGCAGAAAACTTGAAAACACACGTGCAACTTAATACATGTGGCGCATGCAGAAAAAAAAAAAAAAAAAAAAAAAAAGATACTTCTTAAGGTTAAATGTGGCAAATTTATTATGGTGGGACCTTTTAGATGAATGTTTACTCAAGTGGGTAAGACAGGGGCGCGGTTTGGGTGGTTCCGTAACTGTGGGGCTCACTGTAATATATGTTCCTTACATCCACACCATCCATCCATTTTTATAGCTCATTTTAGGGCAAGGCCCCAAAAATGAAGCCGATCAAAATCTTAGGAGACCATGCCACAGTAAACAGTCTAGATTGAATCCTCACCATTGAAAACTTCAAGGGGCCACCAGAATGTTTACTTTCCATCCAACCTCTTGATAAGGTTACAAACACCTGGATGAAGAGACCACACAAATATCAGGTCAATCCAAAGGTTTTGTGTCCCATAAGAAATTTTTAATGGTTGATTACCACTATTTATTTATTGTATTATGGTCCACCTGAAATTTGGATATGCTTACTTCTTGGTACAATGTCCTAAAATGAGTTTTCAAAACAGATGAATGGCTTATATATAAGGAACATACATCAAGGTGGACCCCACGTTCAGGGATCCGCCCACCTCGATCCACTAAAACCATGTAAGAGAGGTGAGCAAGAGAGCAGCATCAATTTAGAGCTCCACACCAGCCAAGCTAGCTCGGTTAACTCGCTTGATTCGGCTCAAATAAGCTCAGATTGAAAGCTAGGTTCAAGTTAAATTGGGCTATTTTTTTTTTAGCTTGAAATAATTTTCAGCCAAGTTTGAGTTAACCCGAGCTTGAGTCAACTCGATTCGAAGCTCGGCTCAAACTTAACTCAGTTCAACTCAGCTCAATTCGACTAGTTTTCAATACTTTAAATATGTATAATATGTATAATATCGATCGAATTTGAGCACCCTAATCACTACCCTTTTAAAAAAAATTCCCAAGCTCTTTTTTTCGCCCTACTTGACCCGAACTCAAATCGAAAGCTCAAACTCAAACTTGGCTTAAATTCGACTCAAGTTGGCCCAAGCTGCTGACCAAACTGAGCTGAGCTAGTCAATCAAGCTTGAGGACTGAGCTGGCCCAAGCTGCTAACCAAACTGAGCTGAGCTAGCCAATCAAGCTCGAGGACTGAGCTGGCCCAAGCTGCTAACCAAACCAAGCTGAGCTCGCTAGTTAGGCTCAAGGACTGAGCTGATCTGAACTCGGGCTAAGGTAGACTGCTGACCGAATCAATCGACCGAGCTGTGCAAAACTCAACTTGGTTCAGCTCGTGTAGAGCTCTAAGCCTCATTAGCATTCCTCAATACTGAATCATGAGGACGCTCATTTGATATGATAGCTTGATGTTTATGACTAGGCCCTTGATTTAAGTAATCCAGATGGTTGATATAAGGCTCCTACAGAGGCTGGGATGCTAAACTTCCCACCATATGGAAGATCATAGTCCAATGTGGTATAAAAAAACCAATATGGTGTGAGCCCGTTAGTGTGTGTGGGTTGCAAGTGCGTGTGTAATAAAAAAGTAAAGAAAAAAACAGTGAAACGAGGATTGTGGCCATGCATTCTGCAGCTTTTCAAATTGGTATAATTATTTGTGCTTCCACTGTGACTCGCTTGTAACAACTGTGCTGCCAAAAGGTGTCTACATACTTGGGTTCAGGATGATTTATTCGATAAGACTTAAAATGATTATGATTGTCCACACTGAAGATTTCCTTTTCTTTTTTTTTTTCTTCTTCTTCTTCTTTAAACCGTTGGCATGAACTGGGAAGCCAGGATCGTCTGACCCGTACATATTGGATCATGAGGGCAGGTACGCGGATGATCCTGGCCTCATATGACGATGGAGGAAGATGGAGACCAACAATCGCGATGGACACAAAAGGGTTCGTTAAGAAACGAGGGAATTGGTGAAAATTGACTAGGGTGAGAGAGAGAGAGCCAGTTGGAGAAAAGGAAACCTACAAATGTCTTTCAAGCCAACACAAAGTTAATACGAGTATGAAACACTCGTATCAACTCTTCCTTTATTTCTCATTTCTGTCTCTTTGCCTGCTTCACCTTTGAACGTTTCTACCAGCCGTTTCTCTCTCATTAAAAACCCATCATCTCTTCCCAACCTCTCTCTCTCTCATTCCGTTACTCTACAAGCTTTTGACATTTTCAATAAACATTAGCGTCTCCTTGAAGAAATGTTCCTTCTTTGACTTCCATAAGCCATAAAATCAATACCTCTCTCTCTCTCTCTCTCTCTCTCTCTCTCTCTCTCTTTCTTTTCCTATCTTATTCATGGCCTCTAAACACCTCCCTATCATTTCTCTTCTCTTCTTTCTTCTCTTACACCCTTCGCCATGCACCACTGCAATTTACAGAATCCCCACATTTGTTGCTGCAGCCGACGCTCGCAACGGTGATCAAGTGGTTGACAAGATGCCCAATTCCAGAACCTTCAATTACCTCCCTAGAGGAATTCCAACCCCACCTTCTGGCCCCTCAAAGCGACACAACAGTCTCATCGATTCCAACAATGAAGATGGGACCGTCTCGCCATGACCCCAACGCCTGTTTGCTAGATTCTCACCTCGATGGATAGCTGCTGAGAGTGGACCTGCTATATCCGTAAGAAAACTCGTCTTCTTGTCTGTAAAACATAAGGATGTGTATGTATGAAATGGTTTGTGTCCTTTTTTTATGGATTTTTATCAATTGCCTCTTAATCCCTTTTGATATTACACATATAATACATACAAAATCATATGTGTCGTGTTTGGGCTGATATGGGAAATGAATTGTCTTGCATTACATTGCATTCTCCTCATCATCATCATCATCATCATCATCCAAAAATCCTTCTTTTATTTTATTTACAACTGAATCATATTTGGAAAAGTAATAATAATTAAAGCAGTTTCTACATGAGGGAATCAAGTTATCTGTTCTTGAATATATTTTTTTTCATTATTTACCTTTCTTTCTTTGAATAGCATTCCAAATAATGCTTTCCAACGGCGGGAATGTTGTTGAGGTCACGGGGCTCCGACCCCCCCCCCTTTTTTAAATATACAAATAAAATAATAATAATAATAATAATGGTTTGGTCTAACTTACACGAAGATGGGTAACAGGCATAGGAATATTTTAGTATAATAATAACTTGTGAATTGAATCAGGGAATGAGTGGGATTTGCCTAACCCTTTCACATCATCTCAACCATTACTCAATTTATTTAACAACAACATTTATATTATTCCTAATAATAATAATTTTATTATTATTATTAATGATTTAGTATCATTGTATCATATAGAGGAAATATGGGAAGTAATGCAACATTCAACCACCATATGAACATGAGCAGACCATGTACTATATTGGTCCGTAAAGTTTGAAACCACCCCAGTAGAACCAGGTCTATATGCCATGGGAAGCGGATTGCATGGTGTGCCACCGAACCTTGGTGGTGTGTTGACGTGGCAAAGCTCTGGGGAACCTCATGATGTATGTGTTATATCCGCATTATCTTTCCATTTTGCGATATCATTTTAGGTCATGAGCCCAAAAATGACACGGATCAAAAGCTCAAGTGGACAACACCACATAAAGTGCAATGGGGATTAAATGCCTACCATTGAAAACTTCTTGGGGGCCATAAAAGTTTTGGATCAAGTTGATATTTGTTTTTTCCCTTCATCTAAGTCTGTGTGACCTTATGAACAAGTTGGATGGAAAATAAACATCACGGTGGTCCCTAGGAAGGTACCAACACTGGGCATCATTATCTCGAATGCTTTCCATGGTGTGGTCCACTTTAGCTTTGGATTTACCTCATTTTTTTGGCTTATGCTCTAAAATGATCTCGCCAAATGGATGGACGGTTTGGATATAACACAGTGCATCATGGTGGGACCCACACAAGTTGGTGACATCAACACACCACAAGAGGTAGGCGGTGAGTGGCACACCTTGGGCTTAGTGGTTGGTTCATCTTGATGGAGTCACACATAGGAATGACAAAATTTGATCCAACACCTGACTCAACCTGTACTCAATCCAAAAAGTCAGTTCGATCCATTTTCCACATGGGCTGGGTTTGGCTTGTGTGTTGTCAACCTGAGACTTAATAGATTAGCTAGGCTTGGCTTTGTTAGGCCCGAACCGGCAGACCATGAATATAGTCCGTCTCTTGCCTTCTTATTATATGTATATTGCTATATTATAACATATTGTAAATTTGAAGAAACTCTATACTAAACTATGATGATTATAATTTGGTAATAATAAGAGTTTTATATCAATTTCACTTAAGGGTTTTAAATATGTAGCGGATAATTTTATATTTTCATACAAAATGATATTATCTTTTATTTTAAATTTACTTTTTATGATTTTAAATAAATCAGTCATAGGGGTTAAGGTTAAGATTTTCAACTCGTCTAATAAATGGGTTGAGTTGGGTTTGGGCTATTACGGAAACTTAACATAACCCAACCCATTGCACTCCATCCCTAGATTATTATTATTATTATTATTATTATTATTCAATGATAGGATTAGGATTATGATGATTGAGTGTGGCACTCAAATTCTAGGAAACGAAGAAATGAGGTGATGATAGTTTGGCACCCATTTCTGTTACGTATGAGGTGTGCTGCTATGTGTACTCGCATGCATGGCATGTCCAGAAGGCTTCACTGCACATGCATCAGATCTAAGGCATTCATCAGGTGAGGCCCACAATCAACATGGCCCAGTCAACTCATCAGGCAGGTGAGTTCTGCACCGTGGCATTCATTTGTGGCTGGGGATGTCGCTGTAGTTGATGTGGTGGATGTAGGAAGGGATATCTTGCCCCGTTTGCTTTCTTATTTTATATGTGATGATTGTGACATGTCCCTCCCAAAGTGTCTAATGCTCCCTTCAAACACGTTACATGAGATGAATTGCTGGTCTCACACAGAGACTTCCCAAAAAATAAAAATAAAAAATAAAAATGAAAGAAGAAAAAGAGGGCATGATTTCCACCGTCTCAATCCGATGTCTGAAAAGAGAGGGTTGATGCTGTTAATAGACAAGTGGAAATATGGTAGATGCGCAACTTGGTTAGGTCAACCTGAAACCAGTTAGGCCACCGAGTTTTAGGGATATGTGCGGGCTTAGGTTGAGGCCTTGTGCAACCTGACCCAAACTAAACCCAACATGTGATAAACTGAGTAAAGATAATTACCTTGTTACAACACTAAGGTCCTCGTATCCATTCCGAACGTAGCGGGTGGCTAACATTGAAGTGTGACTAATAGTGGGATGCGTGTGCTAACCCAAAAAAAAAAAGACATGTCAGATACAGCTAATATACAATAATGTAAACATAAAATTATGGCTTACAAGGAAAGAAGGGAATAATTGAATCCGTCAATACCATGGACTCTATGCTACATATATTAGGTTGATGATTGAAAATGTCCCATGTATGTAAAATAGATTTCATTATGGGAATTAACCTGATGCCAACATACTAAGTGAATCGATGACTTTTTAATAGTTTCTCAAATCATTAGTAATTTCTCTTTTCTCTTTCTCTAATTTTATGTCTCCTAGGTGGTGATTGTAGATTTTATTTTGTTGGTGTTATTTTGATAATAAAGGTATTAATTTAATGATAATGATTGGATGTCTAATTGTATATGTTAGTTTACTAATTTACTTACAGGTGTTCACCCGACCCATCCCAATCCAACTCAACTCGGTTGTGTCATGATTAGGTTTTCAATACTTTAGTGGAACTTGTGTTGAGCCTTGGGCTGACTCCTCTGGAGGTTGGGCTAGGCTTGGGCTAAACCTCAACTGATGCAGGACAGCCCTAAATATGATGCATGCTCATGAACACAATTATTCAGCGGAAATAAAAGCAATAATAATAATGAAATCTAGCATCAATCATCATAAACTAAGAAAATCATAAAGGAAACATGCAATGGGACGGGCCATCATCACAACCGTGGAGTATGGAATTCAATTATTGCTTAGGTTGGACCCGGCGAGGGATGGAACCTCCCGATCTTGCATGGTCATACCCAATCGATCAATAAGGATCACTAGTCCGAAGAACCAGGAGGTTTCTCTGATTAGGGATTTGAGAATTTGGGGGTTTAGGGTTTGGATCGATTCTCAAGGTTTAGATCGTGAGGAATAAACAAAACAGAAGTTTAGAAGGATAATAATAGAAGATGAAATACCTGGAAGAAGTTGAAGGGGCACAAGAAGAATAGAGAAGAAGGAGATCAAGGAAGAAGAAGAAGCACCATGAGAGAGGAAAAGAGGAAGGAGGCAACCAAAGGTTTGCTCTTTTTCATAAATCAACAACTAATCAAAAAGGTTTAGGGCAACACCCTTATAAAATTTGGAATTAGCATAATTACCAAAATACCCCTACTAACAATATTTTAAAAAAAAGACATTTGCATGAAAAAAATGTACCCACACTAACCCGGAACTCAAATAAGTAAAAAATGCATAAAATAAACTTAAATCTAAGATGTCCAATGCACTCCAATGATGGTGTGATGAAAGTGGGCTACGATGAACCAATGGTCCGATTACATCATCATCACGATCCAACGGTCCGATCATATCTCCTCCAAGCAACTAACACATGTCTTCCCAAGGTGGGGCCTGATGTCCGCATCATCATCATCACGATCCAACGGTCCGATCATATCTCCTCCAAGCAACTAACACATGTCTTCCCAAGGTGGGGCCTGATGTCCGCATCATCAACCCATCCTAACCTAACCCAACCCACCCAAATTGCACCCATGTTATTGGAAGAGTACTTAAAGAATTGCATAGAGAAGAAGAAGAAGAAGAAGAAAACACATATCAGAGGGAGGGAGGGAGGGAGGGAGAGATTTAGCAATCAGATCCACCGAGAGCATAGATTGCACGAGTGACTATCCCCTGATGTTCTGCAAGTGCATGCATTGCGCATGATTCTTCCCCTACTGTTTGAGGAGCACATGCACTGTGCATGATTCTTTGTCAACGTCATCATCATCTTTGATAATTAAGAAATATTTAAAACACTGTCCAGATTGTAACACCTCTAGCAGTTACCAATTCCCTTCCCCTAAATTGATACTCTTAGTGTGCGACTGTGAAGACAGCCCGGCAATGTCGATTGAAGTCTTCAGTCTGTACTATTTTGGGGTTCATCGGTCATCAAAAATACCTTAGACGAGACAGTCTCTGGACATTTTTGGAGGATTTTGGTCGACTAACAAGCCTAGGCCCGATCAATTGAAACTCCCCCAATTCCAAGTTTGCTCGCTGGACATATTTGGCCAGTTCGGTTGACAACCATGCGTTGTTTAGTGCGGTTTTGCGCGTTTTGTTTCTATTTCTGATTTAATGCTATATAAGCGAGTGTAATCGAGATTAGGGTTTAACACTTGTTTCTAAACGTATTTAGAGGGTTTTGAGCGAAGAAAAGCTTCGGTTTTTTCTCCGAGGTTAATTTGTAAGTGTTCTTCATCTCTTGTACTTTCGTTTTCATAGTGATTTGCTTTGTGCCGTGGTTTTTTTCATTAGGGTTTTTCCAGGTAAAATCTGTTTGTCTTCTGTGGTTGGATTTTCTTGGTACAATTGTGATTACTTTGTTTGATTCTACTATGAGTTGCTTCCATAGTCCCAACAAGTGGTGTCAGAGCTATCGTTGGAAATCAGTTTTGAATTCGAGACAAGGTATATATAGCCCCAAGCATGAAGTTCAACATTGAGAAGTTCAATGGTAAAAACAACTTCGAACTATGAAAGGTGAAGATGAGAGGCCTCCTAGTTAAGCAAGAATTGGACGATGAGCTCATTGGGAAGGACGAGCGACCAGATACTATGAAGCAAGAAGAGTGGAAGAAGATGGATCAGATAGTTAATACCTTGATCCAGTTGTGTCTATCGTATGAAGTCCTCATAGAGGAGAATGTCGCTGAAACATGGGCGAAGTTGGAGAGCTTTTATGTGACAAAGTCTCTCTCAAGTCGTCTGTACCTAAAGCGAAGATTCTACAATCTGAGAATGGTGGAGGAGATTGATATTAATAATCACATTAGTCACTTCAATAAACTTGTGTGCCAATTGATAGATGTGGAGGAAGTATTCAAAAATGCCCTGATTCTTTTGAGTTCCCTTATTCCCATGAGAATCTAGTAGAGACTTTGTACCATAGTAGGGACACCATTAAAATTAATACAGTTATCTTAACCCTTCAGCAGAGGCAGTTGAGAAAGAAGAACGGCGGCGATAGTACCTCTACGGAAGCGTTGGTTTCAAGGTGGGGGAATTCTGAACAAAAGAGGGGGACTTTGAGAACCAAGTCCAAATCTAACAACAAAGGAAAGATGAAATGTTGGAAGTATGGGAAGATCGAACACAAGGACTGTAAATCACAAAAAAAAAAAGGAGAAATCAAATATATCTTCAATGAAAGCCAATACCGCGGAATCCACAGAGGACGAGAATGTTGATGGGTGTGATGTTTTGACTATATCCAGATCCGGGATCCCAGTAATGAGTGGCTCTTGGATTCAGGAGCATTGTATCACATGTGTCCTAATTTGAGTGCTTTCACCACATACAACGAATATAATGGTGGGTTCATGTTCTTGGGCGATGACTACGCCTGCAAGATGGTTGGTGTTGGTTCGATGCGCATTAAGATATTCAATGGGATCGAACGCATCCTCTGACAAATGTGAGGCATGTCCCTAGGCTAAAAAAAAAGAGTTTGATATCTCTGAGAGCTTTTGAGGCATTGGGATTCAAGTTCATTGGGTTTGATCATGTCCTACGAGTTTCAAAGGGGACACCCATAGTCATGAAGGCACAAAGAAGCGAAAATATCTACAGGTTGATCGAAAATATCGTATCGGGTGGTGCTACAGCAGCTGTAGCAGAGTCCATGTCTGCACGTTTATGGCATGCGCTCCTTATCCACATGAGCGAGCGTGGGATGAAGATACTTTCTAATCGAGGTCTTATTCCTACTTTTAAAAGTGTAGATTTTCATATATGTGAACACTATATATAGTAAACAATCTAGACTGTCGTTTAAAATCGAGAAACATTATACTAAGGAACCGCTTGGTTATATGCACTCAAATGTGTGGGAGTTGTCGCCCGTTGTCTTTAGAGGAGGGTCGTCATATTTTGTCACCTTTTATCAACGACTTCTCCAGAAGAGTTTAGGTCTATTTTATGAAAAATAAATCCAATGTTTTTACCACCTTTAAGATGTGAAAGGCGATGGTGGAAAGTCAGACAGGGTAGAAGTTGAGGAAGGCGGTGTGACTCTTAAGAAGATTCATACAAGCGTGAATTCGACAGACATGCCTACAAAAGTGATCCCTGCAGAGAAGTTTAAGTTTTGTTCGACTTCTCTTGATCTGGCAAAGATGGAATGAAGACGGAGTGTGTACGAGAAGCGATGGTAAAGTTATGATGGAAACAAATTAGAGATGAAGAATGGAGCAGTAGAGCATGGAGATTGTTAATTGAAGTCTTCAATCTAAACTATTTTGGGGTTCATCGGTCGACTGACCGCTGTGGTCGGTCAATTGAAAATACCCTGAATGAGACGGTCTCTAGACACT
This sequence comes from Liriodendron chinense, assembly GCA_003013855.2. Taxonomy (NCBI): domain Eukaryota; kingdom Viridiplantae; phylum Streptophyta; class Magnoliopsida; order Magnoliales; family Magnoliaceae; genus Liriodendron; species Liriodendron chinense. Next base: position 380,684 of record PVNU02000637.1, on the reverse strand, counting down.
TTTGAAGAATTTCGATCGACCGACAAGCCTGGCTTGATTGATCGAAACTCCCCCTGATTCTAAGTTTGCTAGCTGGACATATTTGGCCGAGTTCAGTCGACCGATGGCCATGCATTGTTTAGTGCAGTTTTGCGCAATTGATGTGGGTTTTAAACGTGCTTGGAGGGTTTTGAGAGAAGAAAAGCTTGGGTTTTCTCTCTAGGGTTGATTTGTACGTGCTCTCCATCTCCTATACTTTCATTTTCATAGTGATTCGCTTTGTACCGTGGTTTTTCCTAACAAGAGTTTTTCAACCGGCAAGGGCTCTTGCAATATCAAGGGCCACACAACAGTTTTGGCATATCCAATCCCAGGACTGGAAATCCAACCTACAGTCCCCTGGCATCTCAAGCTCAGAGATAAGATGATGCAAGTCATTGACGGCAATAGAGTCATGGGAGGCAACCTCCCTGGGTCTACCTTATCCAACCTACACGTAACATGTTTTCCTTATTCATTTGACATTAGGAAACCAATTGATGTGTTTTTCAAGTGTGGGTGGGTCCCCAGAGAGATTTAGTCCTCAATCCATAATAAGCCAGATCCTCACGCAAACTCCTATCTGACCCCACCCTGAAACTTCAAGTCTCCAGCCAAGATGATTTCTACAACAGCATAAATACACTAGTTTTGGCGGTTGATCAGTGACTGGCTAATTATGGGAGCAGTAATGATCCACTAATGACTTCCTATGCCATGATGTGAGATGATTTCCTATGCCATGATGTGAGAGCTAATAGATAATGTACTACAAGGAGATTGATTTTGAGCAATTGCAAAAGAAGAGACCAACACATGCCGTCAACTTGGGTACAACCAAGTGATAAAATAGCACAAGTCAGGAGGCCGCCTACCACTTAAAAGGTAAGATTGGGGTTGGGGTTGGATCCATCAAAACCAACGCCTCCAAAATAAGGGAATGGGGTATAGTCATGGGGGAACCAAAGAGAAAATAGCATCCCCCTCCTTTACAGGGAATTCCCAGTTGGGTACTTGGGCTTCTTGTCGGTGCAGTCATGCTATAAGGATAGGCAACCAGAGACCGAGACCAAAATGATTTAAATTTAAAAAATTCATGGTTCCATCTCCATAGCTCCACTTGTTTTAGTAACAGAGACTTCTATCACCAGAAAACAATTGAAAAAAAAAAATCACTCGTTCAAAGAATTTTTTTTGTTGGTTCACATACTATTTTACCTGCTAACTGTTCAGGAAAGGGGACAGTAAATATTTAGAGAAGAGACTCCTGATCAGGTTGAGCACTCTCACAAGAAAGGGGATTAGAAAGAGGGACTTCAGGATCTACTTGCATCTCTTGGCTATGTCTTTTATCCCTTTTCTGCTACTTCAACAGGAGACTTCTCACCCTGCTTGGAGATCTTCCCATATGGTTTTGTACACCATTCTCTGCCTATTTATGATAGATTGTCCCTCCAAGGCAGAGGAGATAGCATCACTGCTACAAGAAGAGAAGAAAATTGAATCTAAGCAAAAGAACAATGGCAAATGGTGCGGATATCACTGCATGCATGTATGGACCAGCTCCCTTAACATGCCAAGCGTGTAAACCATGTGAGCATATCCCACACTCTGTAACGGTGTGATGTAATGTTTAAACATATCCACTCATGCACAAGAAGACATGCACAACAGAACTGAGCCATGACCTGTGTAATATGCTGGCACCATACACCACTGGTCTGAGATGAAATTCAACCACATTAAAGTATGTACTTCAAGAAATGAGCTCCATTGCCCTTTTTGACTGGTGGGACAGAATAAGTCTGTTCAGCCCAATACAGAATTGGCTTTCTGCATTTCCTGAATCCCATGGTTTTCAGAAGTCACATCAACACAATGGATGTTAGGCAGAACAGCCATTTCAGGACTGCTCTAATGCCCCCTTAAGCACTAACATATTGATATGTGCTAACATACAAGCCCAATAAATAAGATGACTGAAATAGGGTATGTTCATTTACAAATTCACATAGCAGACAGCAAGCAGAGGATCCTTTATTCCTTTTTATTTCGATTCATACATGCATGCATGTATATTTATCATAGCAGAGTGCATGCACTATACTTACCTTCTCAACCACTTTTGAGGGCTGGCTGACTTTACAACATAACATGGGAACTTCGCAATAAACCACAATTCTCAATATTAGTGGGGATGACAGTGAGTGATGGTTTTCACTTTGCAGTATATATCAACGGCAATGAGAAGAGAATTTGATCATGAGAAAAATTGAATGGCAGTGCCACTTCAAATAAGCTAGACTTAACAATTACACAAGGGCTACTTTCAAAATGTCTGTCAGTAAACATTGGTACGTAAATGATCAAAAAATAAAATAGAACTGGTGCCAATAAATACTGTCTTGGCAAGTAAATGTAATGCAGCAGATAGCATACTAATCTTTTGGTTTTCCTTTTACACACTATGATGGTCAATTCTATTTCTGACCGAAATTTCTAATGATGGGAAGGCTTCTGTGAAACATTCTGCTTGAGATTTAGTCATCAACGTACAACACAATGAGCAAGCATTGTTATCAAAAAATCAATGTTCAAGATCAGTCACGAACCTTTTGGTGCTATCCCTCTGCTGCCTAAATTTACCTCTAAATTTCAAACTCTGCCTCTGCCTACACTTCTCTCATTTAAGTTGCCACATCTCGGTACCTCCATCTAAATTGGTACCTCCATCTAAATGCATGGCTAAAGGAAAGCTTTCATTTCTTCTCAGAAAGTAAAGTGAACTGAATAATGTTTACATATCCTGGTTACTGAGGGTTCAATTTTGATGTCATTATAAAAGCAAACACTGGGTAGGCAATCTTTGAGGAGCTCCTCTAGATCAGGTAGTGCCACATTCACCTTTGCAAACAAAAATACAGCTCTGTAGGCCAGAAGTCAGCCAGAGCAGCCATATGCATGTGTGCTGGAAATTCTAAGAATTCAGCAAACAGAGAATAAACAACTGCATAAGCTCAATAGAGATAAATGTCCTATGCTGTAAAATTCTAGCAACAAATCAATACAAAATTCTTGAAGTTACTAAAAAATGCCTCCCTGATCTAAGTCACCCTTCCCAAATAACAAGCTGTAAGTAGAGAACTACAACACTTGGAAACTTCCTAAATAAATCGTCAAATAATTTAGCACTCATTGAAGTTGCTTTATTGTTTTTAGAATCTTCTGATTCCGTCCAAAAAACTGCTTTAGAATCCTAATTATACTTCTTGTAACTTTCATAGTTCAAAACAGCAATTAAACCTTCCTGAACAAACTTAAAATCCCAACAAAGATTTTGTTAAACTGAATTAGCATTTCTTTTAGGTTGCTGGACTTTTCCTAGAAAGACTAAAATGCCAAAGCCTAAAATTCAGAAACCAATTCAGGAAAAAAAAAAAAAAAAAAAAAAAAAAAACCTGGGAAAACCACAGAAAGTATAAAGTTCTGCAACTCAACATTTCAAACCAAACTGAAATTTCTATGGGCTTTGGTTATGTCAGCATGAAATAATGGTGACACCATAATGACATCATCATCTTATGCATGCAAACACTCCTCTCCTGTGATTCTTCTCTTAGGTCTTTCGTCTTCCCTCCTCTCAATCTAAGGCTGTTTTTCATTAAATCCACATTAAATCCACATTGAAAACCTATCACCAGAAGTGAATCCAAATTGCAGATTTGCTTACCAAAGCCTCGGGAAAGGAGGAGTCTGTTTTCTCATTAACAAATTTAGAAGGGTTTGCCTAGCTAGTCTATTTCGCCTCACCAAATTGCCACTCCTCTATTTCTCCTTGTCATAGAAAAATCACTAGATAATGTTTTTTAATACGCTATTCAGGGGTACGGTAGCCCCTCATACCTCCCTTCACACACATGACACCTCTATATGTAGCCACGCCTGCCAACCAGGCACCTGTGTAGGACATCCAAACCATGTATCAGTTGCATGTAAGGTATGGTAGCAGAGGCCCGGTACTGCCGAATCCACGACATGACCAAATGCAAGGCAAGAATTCCAGACCCGGTAACCGAGGTGATCCACGAGGGACTTTAGCAACAATTGGACCTAATTTCCAGAAACAAGAGAAGGGAAATCCACCCATCCTTTCCCTCTAACAAGAGAAAACCATTCTCATGTGTCATGTCATTGCATAAAAGTCTAACTAATACAAAACATCATCATAATCATCATCATCTAAGTCTTATCCCAATTAATTGGGGTCGGCTACATGAATCATATTCTGCTATTCCACTCTATCAAGGGCCAGACCTTCAGCTACACCACAGATAATTGAGTCTTTTCTTACTACCTCCATCCACATCCTTTTGGGCCTTCCCTTTGCCCTTCTAGAGCCTTCAACTTGTACAAACTTTCTCCTATTTGGCGGGGTTCTTGGCCTCGATGGCATAGGTGATGCAGACATCAGGCCCTTTAGGGTTTATGAGCGTAGGAGGTGAGTGACACCTATATCTTTATGGCTCGATGATGACGGGCCTGGATCATTCGTGACGACTCGAGGAGCATCGAAGACCTTACATATGTAGTCCGAGACATTTGAGAAGACCCCACCTAGGGAAGACGTGTAAGTTGCTTGGAGGAAATGATCGGACCGTTGGATCGCGATGATGATGTGATCGGACCGTTGGTTCGTCGTGGCCCACTTTATCATCATCATCGGAGCCCATCGGGCATCTTAGATTTGAGTTTATTTTATGCACTTTTACTTATTTGAGTTTTGGGTTAGTGTGCGCACATTTTTTTGTGCAAATGTCTTCTTTTTTTTTAATTTTGTCAGTAAGGGTATTTTGATAATTATGCTAATTTCGAATTTTATAAGGGTATTACCCTAAACCTTTTTCATTAGTTATTGATTATTGATTAAGAAAAGCTTGGTGGCTCCTCTTCCTCCTCTCTCTCTTGGAACTTCATCTTCTTCTCCAATCTTCTTCTTCTCCTTGCTTCTTATGCCCCTCCAACATTCCTCTAAGGTAAGTTCTTCTTCCTTCTCTCTCTATCTCCATTATTCCCAATCCTTGAATCCTAAATTTGATAATCGAATCAAAATCCCAATTTCTCATATTTTCAAATCCCTAATCCAAGAAAATCTTTGATCTCTCGGACTAGTGATTCACATTGGATATTTGGGTATGACCATGCAAGATTGGGAGGTTCCATCCCTCGCCAGATCCAACCTATGCATTATTTGAATTTCTTACTTCGTGGTTGTGATGATGGCCAGCTCCATTGCATGTCTCTTTGTAGTTTTCTTAGTTTATGATGGTTGGTGTTAAATTTTTAGATTATTATTGTCTTTAATTTCCGCTGGATTATATGTGTTCATGAGCATGCATCATAATTAGGGCATCTTGCATCAATAGGACTAAACCATTTAAGTCTATTTTCCCTCGTCTTCTTACCTATTGGTACCACTCCTAAGTTCCCTCAAATGCATTCATTTCTAATCTATCATTCCTCGTCTTGGCACCCATCCATCTCAACATCCTTATTTCAGCTACACTAATCCTATAAACATTTTGTTCTTTAACTTTCCGACATCTTGCCCCGTAAGACATGGCTGGTCTTATAGTTATCCTATAAAATTTCCTCTCAGTTTGAGTGGTACACAACAATCAAATAAAACTCCAAAAGGCACATCTCCATTTCTTCCACCCAGCTTGAATTTTATGGGCAACATCCTTTTCAATCTCTCCACCCTCATGAATTGTTGACCTATTGAAAGTGGTCATTTTGGGAAACTTCTTGGTTGGCAACTTAACTAATTCCTCATTTTCACTCCTATTATTACTAAAATTGCACTCCATATACTGCTTTAGTCTAACTAATTTTAAATCCTTATAGATTCTAAGGCACCCCTCCATACATTTAGATTTGTGTTTACGCCCTCCCTCTTCTTGTCAATCAAAACTATGCCATCAACAAACAACATACACCATGGATTTCTTCCTGCAAATTAGGGGTGGAAATGGGCCGACCTACCCAACCTAGCACAAGTGACCCGACCCTAAAGTGGCTTGGGCCACCAAAATTGGCTTGACGGCTGGGCTTGGGCTTGAAATCTAGGCCCATTGTCATGGCCGAACTGGGCTAGGGCCAATGATGATTGGCCTAGCTTGGTTGGCCCACTCTGGTTGCGTGATGGATGATACATGGGCATTTATAAATTGTCCAAATGTGGACCCCAATTTCGATGGTGAATAGAATGTTAACATACTTATTTAAGTCCATGGAGATGGTGGACAATTGGGTGGGGCATACGCTTGGTTGATGAATAACCTTATTTGACACAGGTGTGCCATAGAAAAACTACTCTTTGGAAGAGCATGATGGTTTATAAACACGCACTCACCAATTGTACATGTAAAAAACATGTAACTTTTCTTTAAGTAATAGGGTCTTCCCTGGCCCAACCTAGCCCAACCCTCTAGGGCGAGGGCTACGATCAAGGCCTCTTTAGCCCATTAGGGCTAGGGCTAGGGCTAGGGCTAGGGCTAGGGCCAGGGCTAAGGGCTCAAGGGTAGGGCTAAGGCCAACCTTAGCTTGGCCCATTTCCATCCCTACTGTAAATGCCTCGTTAACTCACCCATAACCCATGCAAAAAGGCATAGGGTCAATCTCAACCCTTGGTGTAAGCCTACAATAGTTAGGAACTCACTTGTCTCTCCACTGGTGATCCACACATTTGTTACCACCCCCTCAAACATATCCTTAACAATGTTAATATATTCTCTTAAGACTCCATTCTTTCCCAGCACCCACTAGATTAACTCTCTAGGGACCAAGTTGTATGCTTTCTCAAAGTCAATAAAGACCATGTGGAGATCCTCCTCTCCCTATATTTCTCCATCAATTGTGGTAGACCACACTAGCATGAAACCAAACTGATTTTCTAATACATTCATATCATGCCTTAGTCTTTACTCAATCACTCATCTCCCTATATTTCTCCACCTATTGTGCCATGGCACATTTCCTCTACTCGCCTGACATTTTCTTCAATCTTACAATCTTGTTGAACAACTTTTTCAACCAAAATAACCCAATATCTTCCATACGCTACTAAAACTCTATTGGTATACCATCAGGTCCAGGGGCCCTTTCTTGTTTCCATCTTTCTCAAAACTTCTTTCACTTCAGACATCGTAATCCTACAAAAAGTATCTACGGTATCCAATTTCATTTGAGTTTATGGTCCCTTCTATCCATATGCTCTCAAAGTGGTTGTCATTTAACAAGTTTTGAAAATAGCTTGTCCACCTTTCATTGATATCATTGTCTTTTACTACTATGGTTATCACTCTTAATGCATCTAACATTAAGTCCTTACCCTTCCTCTCTCTCTCATTTTTGCAAGCCTGAAGACATAATTCTCACCTTCTATTGTCCCTAATCTATTGTAAAGATCATCATAGCCTTAGTTACTACTTTCTTAGCAGTCTTTTTAGCATTTCTATATTGTTCAAAATTTTCATCATTTCTAGTCCCTTGACAGGCTATAAAACATGAACGTTTCTCATGAATAGATTTTTGTACATCGTCATTCCACCACAAAATTTCCTTATATGATTGGTTTTTCCCTCTAGATACTCTTAAAATATCTTTCACCACTTTCTTAATACACTCTATCATCTCATTCCATGTAACATTAATTTTTCCCTCGGCATACCACTTTCCTTACTTCCATTAATTTATTTATAAATAACATTGTTCTCTCCTTTTAAATTCCACCATCTAGTTTTTGGACACCTATTAATTTCACTTTTTTAGTCCATCTAGTTTTTTGCCACCTATTAATTTCACTTTTTTAGTCTATCTCTTAATGTAAACATCCATAACCATTAACCTATGTTGTACAATCATACTCTCTTGGTATAACCTTGCAATCCTTACATATTGATCGTTTTGTTTTCCTGAGCAGAAAGAAATCCATTTGGCTAGTATATGATCCACTTTTGAAAGTTATTAAATATTCATCTCCCTTTTTAAAGTATGTGTTTGTTAGATCTAGAAGATTGCATGCCATAGTGAAATCAAGGATAAGATTCCCACATCTCATTTCTTCTCCCAAGACCACATCCTTCATGTATGCTCTAATGTCCTCTACTTTCTTTTCTAACGTGATCATTTAAGTCCCCTCCTACAAATATCCTCTCTCCGTTCCAAATTCCTTAGTCCATCCATATCCTCCTAGAATTGTCTTTTAATTCTATTCTCTAACCCTACCTGCGGCGCATATGCACTAATAACATTGATTATCTCCTCTCCTAAAACAAGTTTTATTAATAAAATCCTATCACTTACTCTCTTAACATCTACAACTTTATCCTTTAAAATCTACCAGTATCCCTATCCCAATTTCATTATTATCGTTTCCTATATACTAAAGTTTATATCCATAAATTTCTCTAGTTTTGGCCCATTTCCACTTGACCTACTGAATGCAAGTTATGTTGACTCTCTATCATCTAATTGTATCTACTACATACTCTTACCTGTCAATATTCCTATTATTCCATGTGGCAAGACGAATCCTATTCTCCTCAAATAGCTTCTTTACTCACATGCGTCCTAACTAATATAAAACATAAGAAGCATTGATGATAACCCGAACACCCTAGCAAGCTATACCATAGAATCAACAATCTAACTTCCAATCTTAGCCTTACATTGACTAAAACAAAGTCCACGTCATCGTTGTCATCTAAGCCTTATCCCAACTAATTGGGGTCAGCTACATGGATCCTATTCTGCCATTCCACTTTATCAAAGGCCTAACTTCAATTAGACCATAGGGCATCAAGTCATTTCTTACTACTCTTTTGGGCTTTCCCCTGCCCTTTCAAAGCCTTCAACTTGCATCAACTCAATCCTAACCAGCGCAGTTCTTGGTCTTCGTTGCACACGATCAAACCATCTAAGCCTACTTAGTCATGTTGCCAAGATTAATGACAAAAGTTTCACACTGGCTGTCAACCTGATGCAACCCACCCTTATACAGACAAGGGACCAGCAATGAGAGCACAAGACTCCCACAAGCATTATCTAATAATCTATTTCAAAATCAGAGAGTTTTTTGTTTTTTTAGGGGAAATGTGTATGATAAAGATAAAAAAGAATAGAGCAACACAGTCCACATTGACAGGCACATGGCCAACTGGTTGATTGAGCATGCCCATATTCAGGCCTTAGGTCCAATAGTAAGTACACAATAAGCTCCACCTGATGAACACTTACATATTGTATGAGGGATTCAAAAGTAGCCATAGCAATTTGACAATGAAATCCCATCACATTAGCAAAGCTGGACCGATTTCAATCATCCAATATAAGACCAAAAGAAGGACAGAAGTATTAAAGGTGGGCCCGTAATCTTTTCAATATGTTCAAAACAATTCTGCCCAAAAAGCAAAAAATGAGATCTTTCTTTCCTTCTAAGCACACATAGCAAGGTAGAAAACATGGCTTCCAGCAAAAGCTCAAAGAAGCAATCACTTGAAAGCTAAATAAAGCTCTCATTCCAAAGAACTACAGAAATGACATCTTTGAAGAATGTTGGAAAGCTTTCACCTGCTTAGCTGGAACACATCTCACAAATCAGTAACTAGAAAATAGAAGATTGACAATGTATTCCCTAAAATTAAACTTAAAGATTGATTAAAACAAAGTAAAAAATATTTAACTTAAAGATTGATTAAAACAAAGTCGAAAATATTTAACTTAAAGATTGATTAAAACAAAGTAAAAAATGCTTAAAAGTACCCCTAAAAATTAAGTAAAGAGCAAAGCAAGTAAGAGTTGTGCCAAAACTAGGAGCTCCTTCAAATGCAGAAATAGTAAATCTGCGTTCAAAAGGTGTCACAAAAACTGATTTTGCACACCCAACCCCCCCCCCCCCCCCCCCCCCCCCCCCCCCCCCCCCCAAAACACATTTTGTGCGGCCTTAATGACCAATGGCCAGTTGATCCCAATCTGGATTGACTCCCTTGTGGGGTTCTCTAATGACTCAGATGCTCGGATGTGGCAATCGTGGTGCCTGCAAGTGAAGGCCTTTTACGTCCTCCCAAGTCGAATGCGAAGACCCTCATGAAAAGCTCCGAAACTCAGGTTCTTCATGGACCATTACCGTACTCCTCTTGGTGATGAACTGGTTGAAAAGGACCCATCCTCAAGTCTCATCCAGTGATAGTTCTTGCAGCGAATACCACCACCTAAAATTGACGGTGCCACAGCTACGTGTACAGAGAGGTGACTGAGATTGCTTGACAAAGGCTTCCCACAACTCATCTACAAATGACTTCAAGAGAAGCAACGGTGTGGCAGTAAACTTGTTGGCATAGACATGAGCAATCACCACAGATTCTTCATCCAAATCAATAAGCGTTACAGCAACTACATCTAATTGCCAATCATCGCTAAAGGCCCGCAGGTGAAGACGTTGATGTCCTCCCACATGAAATGAAATACAAAGACCCTCGTGCAAAGCTAGGAACACAGGTCTTCGTGCACCATTTTCGTAGTCTTCTAGATAATGAATAGTGTAACAGTATTTTGGCTCAGATGTTGTTGCATCACACCTTCCTCCACACACAGTGTGTTGTGTGCCCTAAAAAGCTAATGTTCTTGGCCATTGATCATGATGACCATGGATTCAATGTAGACATGCTATTAATGTCATAATTAATATGTGGGTTTACCTTAACCATGCATAGGAACTTGACTTTGGGCACAACGGCCACTGGCCAAGGGAGAGTTGTGTTTCATAGATTTAGTGCCCTATCATTCCACAACCACCTAGCAAGTTTTAGGATGAACCTGTGATTATTCTCATGTAGTGATCCTATGAACCGATGATGAGTCAGGATGGGAACTCTCCACCATCAGGCTCAATGATGAGTTGGTGCCTTTGACCTACATAGAAGTGTAAGTGTTCATGGATATAGAATCCTGTTATTAGACACTTTGGACACTTGCATTGGAGAGTCGCTTCAAGTATCTAGATCAGAAGGCCCATCATGTCTGGTCCATATCAACTTATGTATGTACCACCTTTGACTAATCTTTAGACCTAATGACATATGGGAACACGAAGCCGAGTCGAGTTTTTGTGTTTTTAACCGAAGTTACACGATCCTGCTAACTACTATTGATCCAAATCGGGCTTCAAAAACTTGAACCCTTGCTCCCACTTCTTTTTTTATACTCGCTCAAGTTTGAAACAGACGCTTCCCCTCTCCCGCACCCAAATTTGTTGTTGCTTTGCTTCACTTTCATACGACTATATCTTGAAATATGGTTATTTACCCTTACAAAAGAAGTAGCATTCTCTACACTTTTTCCAACTTCTCTTCTTCTTCCTCTTCTTTTCCAATTCTCTAAAGACCCAGCTGACAATGGAACACTTCGCAACAATGATCTCCTATACAACATTGATGTCAAAGTAATCAGTTCTCAACCATGGATGGATTCCAAGGATTTTATGCTAAGGTGAGTTCTTCCATTTTCTTTTGCAGATTCACATCAATAGAGAACTGAAAATAGTTTCCGCTTGTATAAGTGGAGTATATTTTTTTTTTGTCGCACACACACACACACACACACACACACACACACACACACACACACAGATATATATATATATATATATATATATATATATATATATATATATATATATATAGCGATTAGAACAAAATTTTATTGTAAGAAAGGTGAAAGCCAGAATATACAAAAAGGCAAAAACTATACAATCACCCAAAGAGCCATTATAACTCTAACCAATTGGCCGGAAAACGATCTATGATCTTCATGGCAAGAGCCCATTCTATTACATGAAATTTTGCTTTTGAAAACACTTCCTTAACTCGACCGATTTCTGAAACTTCTATTATTGCTTTCCAACCATAGGAACCATAACCCTACCAACAAAGCAAGATGCCAAACTTTCCGCCTCGCAAGGCCATGCATACCTTCATACCACATGAAGAGAAAAGAATCAATGCATACCTTCATGCACTTTGGCAAGACCCACATAACTCCGAAAAGGTTGAAGAACTTATGCCACACCTACCTCGCAAAGCCGCAATGAATAAAGAGATGATCCATCATTTCCTCATCTTGATAGCACATAGTATATGAATTATAATAAGGTGAAAGTCACAAAGTTCAAGAGCCGAAGTGCTATTCAAATCTCTTTAAGAATCAATGATAATTTTATTATTTTTTTAAGAATTAATTACGATTTTATTAACATCTTTCAAAAAAAAATGATGATTTTATTAAAAAAGCAAGAAATAAATCAAGAAACGGGGGAAACAATGCCCAATACACCTTGCGGCGGGCTTTCTAATAAATTGTTGTTTCCTCTAAAAAAAAAAAAAGGCCCAACAGATTGAAGGACGCCCTCTTTGGCCAACGAATCAACCAAATAATTAGCCACTCTCCACATATGTTTGAACAAAATGTTTACCTTTTCAGTTCCTACCTTGAAGATACGGAAATATGCAACCCTTCCAAAGGTTGTTGCGTTTGGCTGGTTAGCTAGGAGAAAAGGAGTTCTTACTGTTGATAATCTCCAAAAGAGAGGAATGGTGCTCCCAAATGTGTTCCTCTTGTGTTATACGCAAGCCGAGTCAGTGGGATCATCTCTTCTTGCAGTGTGGTTTTTCCTCGGTTATTTAGACCCGAATCCTGAATCAGGCCGAGGTCATATGGGTTATGCCTTGCTCTATTGAGGATCTTCTGTTGGCTTGGCATAGTGAGGATGGAGGTTTGCTCGAGAAAAGAAAATGGCGTTCAGCGGTGCTTTGGTCCATTTGGGCCGAAAGAAATGATCGTTGTTTCCATAATAAAAGGAACTCGGAAACGGGGGTCTTCCTTAGGGTTACCCATTTTCTGAGGGACTGGGCCCCATGATTTCTTTGGGTTTCTGCCCCAACAATGGTTGTTGGTTCTTGTTGTAATTTAGTTTAGGTTTCTCTTAGGTTCTGCTTAGATTTTTCTCCTTTTTCTGTTTTTTGGTTTTCTTTCTGTTCTTTATGCCGTTGTTTCCTTTTTTGTTTCTTAATAAAATTTCACCTTTCAAAAAAAAAATGTTTAGCATAGAGATAGTATCACAGATTTCGTCAAAAATGAGAGATAATGATCACAGCTCTGATTGGTCCTTGGATGCTCAAGAGATACATTTCTAATATCCTTTGACAATTGATGGTCCTAAAAATCTTCTTGAGAAAATCCTTAAACCTTCTTTCAAAGGCCTTCACCTCAGCTTCAAATGAATCTCCAAAACCAAGGGCTCAGAGAAACTTGTACATCATCTATCCATCATCAAGGAGAACTCATTAGCACCACATGCCCATGGGTACACAAGCATGAACCATGAAAGTTCAATTCCCACAAACCACTAGGTGAGAACTTCCATCTAAGACTCTCCTTGGATCTCCTCCTCCTGGAATTAACCAATGAAAACACAAATCAAACAGTTAACCCATTGGATTTTGGTCTAATAAGAGGGCATTTTATCAAATTGCTCTCAACTGTCTCCATCAACTTTCAAACTGGGTCCATTATCTCATTAGAGATTTGATTGTTTCACACTCACCAAATTCCCCTACTAACAGAATAAGACATCATCATCATCACGTTAAGATTCATGATGAAAGTTATAGCAAAAGTTTTATGCTGGCAAACAACCTAATGCAACCCTCCTTTAAAAGAGGCCAACACCCCAACTACTCACCACATCCGCTTCAATGAAAGTCCAAGAGGCCCCAAAAAGTTGAGAAAATATTCCCAATTTTTCCACATCCCCAAGATTTTAACGGAGTCCAAGAAACCCTGAAAAGATTGAGGAAATTCCCCAAGTTCTCATTGTTGCTCTACAACAAATAAATAAATTATGAACCGACTTCTCCATATTCAGGGATAAGACACTGCAAGAAAATAAAATCAGCCACATTTGTTATGATGCCTACACAATTGAGAAACCTGATTGGAAACTGGCTCCACCAGAAATTCGAGAATCATCCACCATCTAAATCTTGATCCCATTAGGGCGTGTTTGATTCGGTGAAGTCCCAGAAAATACAGGTAAATGTGTAATTATCACTCTTTTCCTATGTTTGAAAATCCATCCCATTTCTAGCCTTGAAAACCGGTCCAAAATGGGAGTTGAAATTTGTGTGCCCCACCGTGATGTATATGATATATCCATTTTATCCAAAAGTTTTGCCATAACTTTTTTAAGCTTTAGGTGAAAAAATGAGGCTGGTCCAATACTCATTGGTCCACACCAAACAAAAGAGCAGTTCCGAGAAGATTTTAACGATGCGTGTTTATTTTCATTTTTCATTCCGTGTGGTCGAATTGAGCTTTGGATATGCCTTATTTTTTAGGTCGTATTATAAATTGAAGTGATATAATGAATGGACGGTGTGGATCGATGACATAACATACGATGGGACCCACAAATATGACCCGTTGGCATTCTCTGTTCTAACAATAAAAGGGGCTGTCAAATCAGAGTGTTGGGAATGATGCGGTAAATCCTTGAAGAAATAATAATTACACATTTACCTGTATTTTCCAGGACTTCACAGAATCAAACACACCCTTAGTGTGTGCGCATGTGTGTGTGTGCGCACACGCGCGTGTGTGTTAAGAACAGGGGGAGCTCCACATCATCATCATCATCATCATCATCATCATCATCATCATCTCAACCTTATCAGACTAATTGGGATCGGCTAGATGAATCCTTTTCCGCCATTCCACTTTATCAAGGGCCATAACTTCAATAGACCATAGGCCATCAAGTATTTTCTTACTATCTCCACCCACACCCTTTTAGGCCTTCCCTTTGCGCTTTTAGAGCCTTCAACTTTTACTAAGTCACTCCTAATAGGCACAGTTCTCGATCTACGTCACATGACCAATCGAACTAAGTCTACTTTCACTCATCTTGTTACCTATTGGTGCTACTTCTAAATTCCCTCGAATACATTCATTTCTAATTCTATCCTCCTTGTCTAGCCACTCATCCATCTCAACATCCTCATTTCAGCTACACTCGTCCTATGGAGCCATGGACATGTCGTCCCTTAACTACCCAACAGTTTGTCCCACAAAGCATGGCTAGTTTTGTAGCCATCTGATAAAATTTCCCTTTTTCTTTGAGTGGTACATGACGATCACATAAAACTCCAAATGCACATTTTCATTTCTTCCACCTCGCATGAAGTCTATGGGAAACATCCTTCTCAATCTCTCCACACTCATGAATTATCAACCCAAGATATTGAAAGTGATCATTTTGTGAAACTTCTTTGTCAGCAATGTTTACTAATTTCCCGTTCCAACCTTATTGTTACTAGAGAATATTCTCTCTATAAACCCCAATTTTGACCAACCAGCCAAAATAGACCTCCAAAAACTTTACTTTCCCATTCTAAACTTCAGTTGTACGGATGTATTTTTCCGGACAGAAATACCCTTGTGAATTCAAAGAGCGCTCATTGAACACGTTGAAATTCAACGAGTGCTCTTTGAATTCAACGAGCGTTCGTTGAATTCACAAGGGTATTTCTGTCCGAAAAAACACTAAAGTTCAGAATGGGAAAGTAAAGTTTTTTGAGGTCTATTTTGGCTAGTCGGTCAAAACTGAGGTTTACAAAGGAAAATTTCTCTTGTTACTAAAATTGCACTCTATATACTCTATTTTAGTCCGATTAAATTTTAAATCATTTATATTCTAAAGCACCTCTCCATAAATCTAGCTTTGTGTTCACGTCCTCCTGGTCTTGTCAGTCAAAACTATGTCATCTGTCAACAACATACACCATGGGATTTCTTCCTGAAAATGCCTCATTAATTCATCCATAACCAATGCAAATAGGTACGAGGCCTACGGGCTCAATGCCTACCCCTTATGTAAATTAATTGGGAACCCACTTCTCTCTCCACTAGTAGTCCTCACATTTGTTATTACTCCCTCACACATATCCTTATTCCTTAATCATGTCAATATATCATCTTGAAACTCCTCTCTCCCACACCCACCAAATTAACTCTCTCAGGACATTATCTTAAGCTTACTCTAAGTTAATAAAGACCATGTGGAGAAACTCCCTCCTCTCCCTATATTTCTCCATCAATGTCTAAGTAGGAAAGTAACTTCAGTGGTAGGCCTCCCTGGCAAGAAGACAAACTGATTTTCTAATACATTTTTCTCATGCCTTTTAGTCTTTGTTCATCCACTCTTTCCCAAAGTATGAAGTATGGCTCATAAGTTCAATCCCACAATAGTTAGTGCAGCTTTGTATGTCTGCTTTATTGTTATAATTAGGTACCATAGTACTTTTTCTCCATTCATGTGGTATTTTCTTCGATCTTACAATCTTGTTGAACAGGGAGAACTCCACATCATAGGGGTTCTTTTTTCTTTTTTCTTTTCCTTTCTTTATTTTTTTTTTCTTTTTCTTCTTCTTCTTCTTCTTCTTCTTCTTCTTCTTCTTCTTTTGTGAATGGTAACAAATAATTTGCTACAAGTCAAGGAAGGCAAGAGGGCCAGCATGGCCATACATAGAAGGAATTGATAGAGAGGACCCCTCCTCTTTCAAGATTTCAACACCACACATTTTATTCCCCTTCGATGGGAACATGGGAACGTAGCCTCTATTATCCCCTCATCAATTAAATCTCTTCTAAATTCCGGATCCCAAACAACAAAACCACCATTTGTCCTCCAAGAACCAAACCTCTCCAATTTTTGTCCCTAAGAGCCTATTTGATTTTGCTGAACACCGGAAAATGCAATGTAAATAGATCATTATGACCTTTTACACCAGTTTGTTTTTCTGGGGAATTACTTCCTCGAAAATCGTAATAATTTCAATTGAATTTCATTTATTTATACATGCATAAAAATGTAGGGCCCACTATGATGAATATGTTATATCCATACCGTTCATCGGTTCCACAAGCCCATTGTAAGGCATGCCTCAAAAAATGAGGCAAATTTACAACTAAAATGGACCACAACACATGAAACGATGATTACAACGGACCTTTACCGTTAAAAGTTAATGCCTTTCTAGGGCCCACACTAATGTTTATTTGTCATCTAGCCTGTTCATAATATTAGAAAGACATGGATAAAGGGAAAACGAGAAAATCAAATTGATCAAAAAAATTTGTGGCCTCAAGCAATTATTAACGGTAAAAGTTTAATTCCTACTTTTTAATCTGGTGTGGTGCACTGTTCCACTAGATCTGCCTTAAATTTTGTCTCATGCCCTATAACGAGCTAGCGAAATGGATGGACGGCATATGGATATGATCTATACATCATGGTGGGGCCCCACAGTTTTTGCACTCCAAAATTTTTCCCGCCTCTATTTTGCACGAAAAGTTTCAACCAGTCACTGTCAACTTTGAAATAAGAGATGGGAATTGCAAGGTAAATAATGATCATCGTTTACTCTGCATTTACCTTCTAAATTAGAAATCAAACAGGCCCTAAACTGCCTTCAAAAATTCTGATTCACTTCTACACACCGCTTTCCACAAACTTGCAAGCCTGTAAAGAGATGAAGCATTTGATATCATTCTCTCGACCATTTATATTGTCTTAATTTTTTATCATTTTTTTAATATTCCACAAATTTTCACAAACATATCCCATGAAAACTATTAAATTTTAAGAAAAACATATATCCCAAGAAATTTGTTGCTAAGAAATATTTGAAATGAAATTTATCACTCTAGGTTAGGGCTGTCAATGGACCGGGTTGGCCCGACGGGCTATCGGGCCTGGCCCGCCTTGGGCCGGGCTTGGACTCGAGTATCAGCCATCAGGCCTGCGGGTCGGGTTCAGGCCTAAAGTATAAGCCCGTTTTTCAAACGGGCCGGACTTGGACTAGCTATTCAAAAGCCCGACAACCCGGCCCGACCCAAATATATGTTTTAATTTAAAATATAAATTAAAATATCTACCCTTCTTTCAAAATTTAAATTGTATACAATTTTTTTCTAAAAATTCATCTCCTTCTTAAAACTTCTTTTATTTTTTATAGTGTGTTGATGATTTTTTTTTCACAAAGGATAATTTCTCTCTATGTAAAAGGCCGGGCTTGGGCTTGGGCTTGGGCTAGGGCCAGGTTCGGGCAGGACCCTGCATTTGTACCATGGGCCGGGCTTGGGCAAGACTATTGTGGCCCATCAGGGGTCCGGGCCGGGTTTGGGCATATGTGGAGATAGGCGGGCCGGGCTTGGACAGAGCTTGGCCCGGCCCTAACCCGACCCATTGACAGCCCTACCCTGGGTTCATCGCTAGAGATTATTAACACTATGTAAGCAAGCCCACGCCCAAATTTAACACACACACACACACGCACGCACACACGAGAGAGAGAGAGAGAGAGAGAGAGAGAGATCCCAAAAAATTTGTTGCTAAGAAATTTCCTGAGAATGAGATTTATCATTTCGAGTTCATCACTCGGGATTCTTTACCACTATGTAAGCAAGCCCACTCTAACCAAAAGCATGGCCAAGAAGTCAAGAGAGAGTCACTTAATAATGTTGTAGTTGTTGCTCCCTTTCTTGTGGTGACAAATCATTCATAGATAATCTAACCATCATATGCGTCGAACTTACATGAGGTGTGTCAAAATAGCGGAATTAGTTGAGTACAAGGATCATTATTAGTACAGGCTTTGGTAAATTTACCAAAGAAGGAAATGATTTATTTGATAATTATATAATTGTCTGGTTCCAAAAGGGATCGTCTCACTTGGGATTCTCGCTCTTTCCTTGTGCTTACTTTGCCATGCTAAAAAGTCTTAGGAGCTTTAACCCCAATGCCAAGAACTCCTGTTTAGAATTTAGTATCCATTCAAAATTAGTCATTTGGCTACCCTATTTACTTTCAACCAAGCATATCGAGAACCTAAATCTCGATAAGAAGTCCAATATTTGATAAAGAGTCAATCTTTGACAAAGACGAACCCGTCAAGTATCCAGACCTTGATGAAGATCCAATCCACAACAAAGATGAGCACAGTGAGCATGTCGAAGTTCTAGATCTCAACACAAAACCCAGTCTTTAAAAAGGAACACAAACTTGATAACACTCCGACATACAATGAGGAAGCTGACCAGGGTTATGTAATGATCAATGACAATAACCACAAAAACATAGCCTGTCACACCAGTTCCCTATTTCATACATGAGTAGAGATGAATAGAGTGGTAGTGGTCAACAAGCTGCTTGATAGATATCACGTAGAACACAACAAGTGGTGTGCAGTATGCATGGTTAAACAAATTCTTATGAGGCGAAACTCAAGAACGGTTTTTTTTTCAACCCTGAGTCTGGTTGAAGTCCATCATGCCACACTTGTGAACCTTGAAGGCCTGAATTCATGTGGGAATGCAAACAAAAAGCCGTCTATGACCCCAGTGGATCAAACATGCCATCAACTTGAAGCCCCATTATCTTTAGACACCATCATCACCTAGACATGAAGATCATGACCAACAGATGTGCATCGTGTGGGAGGGCCCCACTCTGCTCGAAGAAGTGAATGGATATGGGTGAGCAACCCTTAGTAGTGATTTTCTTCCTTCTTTGAAAATTAAACAACTAGTAAGATTGATATTATTTCCCGTGTGAAAGTGAAAGTTAGTGGTGATTAGGTTTCCTTTCGAGGAGATATTTTCTCCTATTTTTAAGCACTTAGGCGTAGAGAGATTTTGATAGATCTTTGGAAAGATTCCTTTCCTCTTTCCAGTTCTTTCTACGTAAAGATCCCTCTCCAGTCTATAAATGTATACTCCTGCAGCTTATCAAGAATAGTTTATTTTTCTTGTGTTTTTCTTTTAGACAGAAGTTTCATCTCCGTTACAAGCGATCCTCAGCAAGTTGCTCACAAATCACTTGTTTTTAAGGTTTTTGGTCACCCATTGCTTGAGTCGCTCACAAGGAACAAAACCAGATTATCCCGCATTGAAGCCTCTCAAGGTTGCTTGTCCTCTTCACATTGTTTTTTCACTACAACCATGAGTGTTGTGGATTGTGTCTGCCTAGGAAAATTTTATAAAACAACCAAGTTATCTGCGTGTTATAGTCATCAGCCGGCTAAGAGCTGCCCTTTCTTGGCCACTTGGCCAGCATCTGTTCTTATCTGTGTGTCATAATCATCAAACAGAAAGGTGTTATAGAATGGGAACAAAAATGTACACTATATCAACAAAGTTGGAAGCAACCGCACCAGCAAGTTGTACACTCTGCATAGAGTAGCAGCAGACCCAGCATCTGTGCTATTGATGCTCCTCATTTTTCATATTTGAATCCCTGTGAAGCTCTCTTGCTCTCACAGCCAATGCACTTCGTATGGTGTAAGCCTTCTTCTCAATCAAACACTCCTCCAAGCCAGAGTCCTGATAGTACTGCGAGCTCTGGTGCAACGAGTAATCGTCCATTCCATCAGAGAGGGCCGAATTATCTTCCCTCATGAGCAAAACATTGTGGAGGATTGAGCATGCGCCAATACACGCAACAGCAACATTGATCTCCTCTTGTATAGGACACCTCAAGATGCCCCAACCCCTCAAACTTGCAAGGGTTCTGAGGGCGGGAAGACGCATGGACTGATGGGTGGCATTGAAACTGTCTTCAGAAGAGGCATGCGCAGGGTTGGTAAATGGAACCATTAGCCAAGGGAGTAAGGGATAGCCTCCTCCGGCCCCAATTAGGTATTGAGGAATGGCAACCCCATTCAGGTAAACAGGTGGTGAGCTCAAGAGATTCCCTGATTGGATGTCCTCGTACAGAGACGAAGATTTAAGAAGAGTGAAATCCCCCTTGTCACCACGGGAACCAGTCATGATGCTTAGAATCCTTGATTGAGAGTCGACGACGATCTGGGCAGCTATACTAACTTTGAGATGATCATCCCTGAGGACGTCAAAGCGGGTGCAGTCTAAGATGCCGCAGCAATTGGGGAAACCGGTTAGGGCTTGGAAAGCGGAAGAGACAGATTGGAGGTCAGGAGGGTTAGGGAAAGAGACCCAGAACCTAAAGTTGGTGCAGAGGACTCGACAGAGATGCTTGGTGCAGAACCTGGAGGTGGAGGGGGAAACACGGAAAAGACGAGAGATATCGGAGTAGGGGGAGCCAGTGGCAAGGCGGAAGAGGCCAATGGCGAGGCGGATGTCGGGGGAGAGGTTGAGGGAGGAACCGACGGGGTCACGGCATTCGAGGAGAGGTTCAAGGAGACTGGAGAGCCATTTGAAGGTGGAGGGGGTCATGCGGAAAGACGACTTGAAGGAATTGGAATCAGAGAGTGGCAAGGACAAAGGGGCAGTGGGGCTGTTAGGGATGGAAGATTGCTGTTCTTCGGAGTGGGCGTAGTGGAGATGCAATGGCCTTTTCCGCTTTCTAGAGGGAGAGGGAGTGGGAGTGGGAGTGGGAGTGGGAGCGGGAGTGGGAGTGGGAGAGGGAAGGGAAGGAGGGTGGTGGTGGTGGTGGGATAGAAGAGAGATGGAAGCGGCAATCTCAGAGGGGTTGAAGAGAAGGAGAAGATTGAGAAGGAGATGAAAAGAGCTAGTAATTGAGGAGGAGGAGGAAGAAGAAGAAGAAGAAGAAGAAGAAGGGGAATTGGAGAAAGAGAAGAGTAAGAGAATTAGAACGAGGATAACCTCCGACGTTACGGAGGAAACTATCGCTGCTAACTCTTCCCTCGAACTCTTCTTCCCCATTCTTCTTCTTCTTCTTTTTAGCTTTTGTCAATCCTCCACCCCTTCTTCGGGCTTGTCTTCCTCTAACACGAATTTTCACCCTCTTAACTGTAGAATTCATAATTGTGAGGCCCGCGTCGCATGTGTCTGACATCTCACCCGTCCAACAGATGCACGCCAGCTTAATTATTTGGCGAAGAAAAAAAAAAATAAACATAGCCGATCCAATTAGGTCAATCCATTCAAAACCATCCACCTTCAAATGTAGCCCATTTGATGATTTAATTGGCCTGATTTTGATTCATCCAATCACCATGGTGGGGTGTACATGTTGATGGTTTTTTATTTTTATTTTTTTTGTTAGTCTTGTAACACACCCACCCCGCCAGCAGGCGATATAAGTTGGATGGGTTAGAATGTTATACACGTACCATATTGCCCTCACAATTCTCAACTTTCACTATTTCAAAGAAAAAATAAAAATAAACCAGCATTACTTTTTCACCTTTTTGACCGCTCCAAAAGTGTTGACTTAGATCCGTGGGCCTCACCATAATATTTATGATATATCGGCACTGTCCATATTTTTTATCACAGAAAAATAAGGCAGACTCAATACTTAAATGGGTGGCATGAAAGGAACAATGACCTTAATTCATCCTTTGTCAAAAGTTGTTTCCTTCACTGGGCCTATATTGAGGTTTATTTATTATCTATCTGTTAATAGTGTCATAAAGAAATGGATAAGCGGAAAACATAAATATCAACTTGATCCAAAACTTTTAGGGGCCCTAAGAAGTTTTTAACAGTAGGTGTTGGATTCCCACTATTTCCTGTGGTGTGGTCCACTTGAGCTTTGGATCTGCCTCACTTCTTGGTTCACACCCTAAATTCAGCTGGCATAACGAATGGTCGGTGTGGATAAGCCACAAACATCACCGTGGGCCCCACAAACCTAGGTAAATAATTATTATACAAGGTAATTACAGTTGGGCCAAAAAAATCAAACAAGCACATTTGTCGGTTTCTTTTTGTCAAGGCATCATTTGGTAAAATGTCAATTCCTGATGAATTCAATGATAAAAATCCTTGTTTTCAAAGGCAAGTAAAATAAAAAATTTATTACCAACCACCAAAAAATACCTAAAATACTGTAAAGGGATATTAGAGAAAGAAAGATGAAACAGGACCAAGAAAAAGACAACACCCAACCCGGGACCAAGGGAACAAGAAAATACACACATTCTAGCCAGAGAAGATTAGAAGGCCATGCCCCAAGCTAGGAAGGGAAAAAAGCCCACATCCTGAACTAGATAAGAAAATAAACCCACACCCCTTATTGGGAAAAGGGAGTAAAATTAAGCTATACAAATCATTGAAATTCCTTTTAAACTTAAAATTAAGATGACTAATCTTTGATTTATGAAAACTTGTTTCTCCAATTTCAATCATTTGATTCTTCTTCACCCTCATTGTCTGTTTGGACATCAATCAATCAACCAATTAAAACATTATGTAAAGTGAGGCCCACTACATGTATTGTTTATCTTGTGTTACACACATGCCTTATGCAATTTCTAAACATGTGCATCAGGCTAGGGCATCAGAGTTTTTCTTTTGTTTTTTTTTTTTTTTTTTCTCTCTTCAGCAAGTTTGTCACCTCCCTCTACACCCTTTCGGAGGGATTGGTTGCCAGTTTTTTATTTCTTGGCTTGGTAATTCCCTGATTCTATATAAATCTAGTTCATATTTTTTAGTTGGTTTTTACATATCCAAGGAGTATCTCTCTACTTTTCTTAAACAAAAATAGAAAATTGCTCCAGCTTTTTGTTAGGGATTGACAAATGTGGGGGAAAAAAATATATAATTTTAGACTTTATCGCAAGTTTCCAAGCTAAACAAGAGTCAGCCATTCCCAAAGAAATACTAAGCCAACTTTAACATTATCCAGGGAGCATAAAAACAAAGAATGAATTCCCTAATAGCCAAACAGGCCTTTCATGTCTGGGTGTAACTGCACTATCGATCTGACCAGAGTGATAAGTCAGTCCAACCCTTTATGTCTGGGTGTAACGATACCATCGATATGCCCAGAGTGATAAGTCAGTCCTGCCCTTGTGCAGATTTGGTATACTTGGTATTGAATGGTTGCATCATGTAGTAGTATTGCAGAGACTTTTTAAGGTTTTCAGATCCAAAGGAGGCCAAATAAGTGAGCTGCACCCCTCTTTTTATCTTCGTAACCAGATTTTTTTTTATCACCCATCCCTTGAAAAAAATGGTCACCTTTCAGCCTTCCCTTTTTTATTTATTATTATTCTGAATGGTTTAACCTACCGATTTCATTTATTATTATTTTGAATGGTATAACTGAATTGCTGCAGAACAGGATTTGTGTGGCCAACCCCAATTAGTTGGACAAGGCTTAGATGATTCTGACATTTTCCGTCCATCTCAAGATTCCTCCCTTGTATGGAGAAAAGAAAAAAGAATATAAAAAGGACTAACATATAACGAAGATAAAAAAGAAAACAAAAACAAAAGGGGCCAATGATCCAGATCTTTCATCAGGTGATCTCACCATGGACCATTTCCAAAAATCCCATGGATCGGGCATTCATGCTCATTCCGTTTCCCAATGGTCTTTCCTACACGTTCATATGTGGATAATTGATTGAATAGTTAAGCTGGGATTGATCAGTGAATGTTTGGAGAGGCCTGTTGGCAGCTAACCATTTTCAGAGGAAATTTCATCCTTGAGATGGAATCTGTTGCCTGTTGGCATATAAGCCTCCAGATTTTTCTTCACATACAACAACATTCGTAATAAATGAAAGACCACAGAATTGAGGACACAATCAACCGCCCCAGAACATATGCAGGAATTTTTTTACCAGAAAGAGCACGATCAGTCTGCAGGTCAGATCAACGTGATACCAGTCTGTGTTTTCTTTTGTGACGCCGTGCTCTCATACACTACTCATCATCAATCACGCACCAATGCAAACACTGAAGATGACTACTGCAAAAACAACATGGCCTTTGGCAACAGGCACAAAAGAGTCCTAACAAACTGCAAAGCGAAGCATAATATCTGATACAAGGGCCTGCCTTTCGTTAATTAATGATACAAAGCAGTATTTGTATCTCATCATATATAATCTAAATTAAAATTAAAATAAAAAAAAGTTAAGAAGTAACTCATGCATTTGATGCTATTTCTCATCCCGCATAAGAAATCATCAATGATCACACTGGAAGAGAAACCCCTGTCTCACAACAGATCAGCAAAACCTCAATGCTGCTTCCAGCTCCTTCTCATCAGCACAGTTGTACCCCAGAAGATAAGCTCGTGCTGTCAAGATGAAACAAAGAAAATTGTTTTAGTTAGCATGATTTGTAAGGTATACTAGAAACTTAACAAGGATGACTTACGCAGGGGGTATAGTCTCTTACTTAGAAGGATTCTGGATACAGCAATTGGCGAAAATAAAAATAAAAAATGATTCTACGTTTCGTCCAACTTTGGGTTGGATGTCCTACACTTGTTCATCTTCTTCTTGATATATATATATATATATATATATATATTAATCAATGTTTTCATGGTGTCCAGATAGAGACCTTCTACAAAAAAAATTCAAAATTGAAAAACAATAGCACATCTTTAATTCATTTACTGTTTGGTTGGCATCTTCATGATTGTACTTTACAAATGCCAAACAGAGTTCTATTGCCAAATATCTGCATTCTTTCCAAAAAAAACATCAACTCTGCTTCAAGTGAGTTTTACAGGTCTTTCATTTAAGGTTATACCAAACTTCATTCTATTCCTCGCAATAGTTCAGGGGGATTCAAGTATTGCCATTTCCTGGGAAAAATCCAGTGGAGGGTGACTAATCTCATGAATGAAGTGTAGAGTATACAGAGGAAAGAAGATTTCTTTTTCCCATGTTCAGCAAGAAGCAGACAGATTGCTCATAATCAGGCCAAGGCTTGGGCGTGCAGAGATACTATCCTTGTTGATGACAGAAATGTGTAATATTAGGTGTAGGTTTTTCCCCCAGTTTCAGTCCTCTGCCCCTATATTCTGTAATTCCAGTGCAGAGTAAGTTTGGTAGTTGGCTCTAAGCGCTGAGTCCCTCCTCCTGTTGTATCTTTTCCACTCTTTTTAATAAAAATATCATAAGTTACCCATAAAAGCTAAAAAAAAGAGAATGGTTCTTCTGTTGGAAATCCCAACCACTGGGCATCAAACTTACCAATCACATTATGACGCTGTATAGTAGAGAATCGGGGGGCAAAAGATTACGACCAGAACAAGGCCTTCAAATAAATTACTTTTGCTTCATGGCAAAGAGATCAACAATCAAAGGCTTTTTCCTTTGTTAGACAACTGATGGAAAAGTATAGCACAGCGAGAACAAATCTATGCATGGCTTCTATGGATCTAGAGAAGGCCAGTGATGAAGTACCTAGGAAGGCTATGTCGCGACTCGCAAGTGCTTAGGGAAGATATACCAGCATCATTAAAGAAGTGCAAGGGTGTTGTTATAAGAGTGAGAAATTTTTATGCTAAAAGGGTAAGAAATGTTTACGAAAGGCGGGTCTTCACCAATGGTTGGCATCAAAGCTGTATGGAACAATGGCATAGGTGTTCTAGTCATCCAAGTTAGGAAACCAAGCAAGGTTAGTTTTGTTGGTGAATATAGTTGTTGGCTTTGCTGAGTCCTTAGAGAAGTATGTGGACAGATTGGTGGGCCAACAAGATTTGAATAGTTGGTTGGCTTTACTAAGCCTCGAGATTAAAAAAAAAAAAAAAAAACACAAAGAAGGAGAGAAAATGAAGACTTTTATATAATACTTGTTATGGACTTACTACATAGGCTATAGGACTTGGTCTTGGAGGGGCTTGCTTGAACTTGCCTCCACCACCCAACACCCCTTTATATAACATTTGCACGAGATTGTAAAATGAAATACCCCTACTCTAAATGCTTCTACAAGATACAAGGGCAATGCCTTCACATCTTACAAAAACTATTATTAATTGTCTCCACTTTCCAGATGGAGAATCCGCCGAATACATCTCACCATGAGATGGATGCAATCAACAACTGCCTTGGAAAACCGACAGGCAACTTGAGTGGCCAAAGGATGCAACGGTTTGCATATCCCAACACTCCCCTTCAAACCAAGAGCATCTTCATTCCAAGCTTTTCCATTAATCTTTTGAATGCATCCGCTGGTAAAGCCTTGGTGAAAATACCCGCCACTTATTCTGCAGTATTACAGTACTCCAACTTCACTTCTTCTTTTTTTTCTTCACATGATTTCTTAAGAAATGGAACCTTGTATCAATATGCTTGCTCCTTCCATATTGTACCGGGTTTTTGGCGAGCTCAATAGCAAACTTGTTATCTACGAATATGATTGTGGGCTCTTCTTGTGGATGCTCCAATTCTTTTAGAAGATTCTTCAACCATATTGCATTACAAACAGTCGATGATGCTGCCACATACTCGACTTCACATGTGGATAAGGCAACAACACTTTGCTTCTTTGAGTTCCATGTAAAAGTCGTCGATCCAAGATAGAAAGTGTATCATGTGGTACTTTTCCTTTCATCTTGATCGCCTCCCCAATCACTGTCCGAATATCCATACAGCTTTGTTTCATCATTATATGGATAGAAAAGACCAAGTTTCATCGATCCTTTCATATACCTGAGAATTCTTTTTGCAGCGAGCCAGTGTGATTCCTTTGGTGCTTCCATATATTTGCATAGAAGCCCAACACTGTGTACAATATCCGGCCTTGTGATTGTGAGGTACTTGAGGCTTCCAATCAGACTCTTGAATATAGTCGGGTTCACGCTTCTTTCTTCTCCTTCTTTTGTCAATTTCAAGCCCGTTCATACAAGGGTATACAAGGCATTACAGTCAATCATTTTGAATTTTTCAAGCAATTCCTTTACATATCTTTTCTAAGATAAGAAAATACTATCAGGTTGTTGTCTCACCTCAATGCCCAAGAAGAAGGACATAAGTCCACCAACAGTCATCTCGAACTCCTTAAACATGTCATGCTTGAATTGCTGAAACATCTGCTGACCGGTTCCTGTAAACAACAAGTCATCAACATATAGGCATACTATGAGCATATCTCCACGAGCATTCTTCTTAATATGGACAGCATGCTCATATGGGCATTTGGAAAAGCCGTTTTCTTGAAGATAGCTGTCTATGCGTGCATTCAAAGCACGTGGGGCCTGCTTCAGCCCGTACAAGGCTTTCTTCCGACGATATACCTTGTGCTCTTCTCCTTTTACACTGAAACCTTCAGGCTGGTCAACATAGACCTCTTCTTCAAGTATTCTATTCAGGAATGCAGACTTCACATCCAATTGATAGATTTTCCAACTGTGATGGGCAACAAGAGAGATTATCATCCTTACAGTGTCAAGTCGAGCAACTGGAGCAAAAACTTCTTCATAGTCCACGTCGTACTTTTGTTTGTAGCCTTTAGCCACGAGCCTTGCTCTATAGCGATCAATCTTTCCATTGGCTGTACGCTTGATCTTGTACACCTATTTGACGCCAATAGTTCTTTAGCCTTGAGGAAGCGTAGTCAGCTCCCAAGTATGATTCTTTTCGATGGAATGAATTTCTTCTTCCATAACAGCTCTCCAGCAATTTTCTTTTATGACCTCCTGAAATGTTAGGGGCTCATGATCTGCGTACAGGCAGAAAAGATTTACTTCTTTTGTTTGTTAATAAATTTCTTTTAAACTCCTCATTTTTATAAGAGTCACGGATGAGGAGCTGGTAGAACTCTGAGTTAATGAGGTACTTCTTGGAGAGATGAGTTGTCCTTCTGTACTTCTGCGTACTGATGAAGTGGCGGAAGAGGGTGTTACGGCTGTCTGTTCCTAACTTTCAAGATTTTCTTCTTGTTCTTCTGCCTCGAACCATTTTCTTTGGTAGTTTCTTCTTCATTCCATTTCCACGTATCTTCTTCGCTAAAGACCACATCTCCTACTTACCACTACTTTGTTGGTTGGTGGATTGTAGAGCTTATAAGCTTTGGATTCGTCACTGTATCCAATGAAGATGCACTTCTCGCCACGATCATCGAGCTTTTTTCTTTTCGCCTCTGGTACTTGGGCGTACGCAACACACCCAAAGATTCTTAGGTGCGCCAAGCTTGGTTTGTAGCCGCTCCATGTCTCATGTGGTGTCATGTTCCTGACACTTTTTGTAGGGCGCTGATTGAGCAGATAGGCAGTACAAGCAACCGCCTCTGCCCAGAAATTCTTTGGCAATCCCTTTTCTTTCAGCATGGTCCTCGTCATGTCGAGAATGGTGCAGTCTTTCGATTCCGCTATGCCATTCTGTTGTGGCATATAGGCTGCCGTAAATTGCTGCTTGAAGCCTTGTTCCCTGCAATAGTCTCCAAATGCTTAGTTTCACCGCCATGGGGAGTACACCTCAAATGCATTTGGAGACTATTGCAGGGAACAAGGCATCAAGCAGCAGTTTGCAACAGCCTAGCAGCCTACACGCCACAACAGAATGGCATAGCGGAACGGAAAAACCGCACCATTCTCGACATTACGAGGACCATGCTGAAAGAAAAAGGACTGCCAAAGAATTTCTAGGCAAAGGCGGTTGCTTGTTCTGCCTATCTACTCAATCGGTGCCCTACAAAAAGTGTCAGGAATATGACACCACATGAGACATGGAGCGGCTACAAACCAAGCGTGGCGCACTTAAGAATCTTTGGGTGTGTTGCATACACCCAAGTATTAGAGGCGAAAAGAAAGAAGCTCGATGATCATGGCGAGAAGTACATCTTTACTGGATACAGTGAAGAATCCAAAGCTTATAAGCTCTACAATCCACCAACCAACAAAGTAGTGGTAAGTAGAGATGTGGTCTTCAGCGAAGAAGATGCGTGGAAATGGAATGAAGAAGAAACTGCCAAAGAAAATCGATTCGAGGCAGAAGAACAAGAAGAAAATCTTGAAAGTTAGAAGCAAACAGCTACAACACCCTCTTCGGCCACTTCATCAGTACGCAGAAGTACAGAAGGACAACTCATCTCTCCAAGAAGTACCTCATCAGCTCAGAGTTATGCCAGCTCCTCATCTGTGACTCCTATAAAAATGAGAAGTTTAGAAGAAATTTATCAGCAAACAAAAGAAGTAAATCTTGTCTGCCTGTACGCAGATCATGATCCCCCAACATTTCAGGAGGCCATAAAAGAAGATTGCTTGAGAGCTGTTATGGAAGAAGAAATCCATGCCATCGAAAAGAATCATACTTGGGAGTTGACTACGCTTCCTCAAGGCCAAAAAACTATTGGCGTCAAATGGGTGTACAAGATCAAGCGTACAGCCAATGGAAAGATTGATCGCTATAAAGCAAGGCTCGTGGCTAAAGGAAACAAACAAAAGTACGGCATGGACTATGAAGAAGTTTTTGCTCCAGTTGCTCGACTTGACACTGTAAGGATGATAATCTCTCTTGTTGCCCATCACAGTTGGAAAATCTATCAACTGGATGTGAAGTCCGCATTCCCGAATGGAATACTTGAAGAAGAGGTCTATGTTGACCAGCCTGAAGGTTTCAGTGTAAAAGGAGAAGAGCATAAGGTATATTGTCGGAAGAAAGCCTTTTACGGGTTGAAGCAGGCCCCACGTGCTTGGAATGCACGTATAGACAGTTATCTTCAAGAAAACAGCTTCGCCAAATGTCCATATGAGCATGCTGTCTATATTAAGAAGAATGCTCATGGAGATATGCTCATAGTATGCCTATATGTTGATGACTTGTTGTTTACAGGAAACGGTCAGCAGATATTTCAACAATTCAAGCATGACATGTTATATCCTTCTTCTTAAGCATTGAGGTGAGACAACAACCTGATAGTATTTTCTTATCTTAGAAAAGATATGTAAAGGAATTGCTTGAAAAATTCAAAATGACCGACTATAATGCCGTGAATACTCCTGTATGAACGGACTTGAAATTGACAAAAGAAGGAGAAGGAAGAAGCGTGAACCCAACTATATTCAAGAGTCTGATTGGAAGCCTCAGGTACCTCACAATCACAAGGCTGGATATTATACACAGTGTTGGGCTTCTAAGCAGATGCATGAAAGCACCAAAGGAATCACACTGGCTCGCTGCAAAAAGAATTCTCAGGTATATCAAAGCATTGATGAAACTCGGTCTTTTCTATCCATATAATAATGAAACAAAGCTGTATGGATATTCGGACAGTGATTGGGGAGGCGATCAAGATGAAAGGAAAAGTACCATAGGATACACTTTCTATCTTGAATCGACGGCTTTTACATGGAACTCAAAAAAGCAAAGTGTTGTTGCCATATCCACATGTGAAGCCGAGTATGTGGCAGCATCATCGACTGTTTGTGATGCAATATGGTTGAAGAATCTTCTAAAAGAACTAGAGCATCCACAAGAAGAGCCCACAATCATATACGTGGATAACAAGTCCACTATTGAGCTCGCCAAAAACCCGGTACAAGCATGGAAGGAGCAAACATATTGATACAAGGTTCCGTTTCTTAAGAAATCGTGTGAAGAAGAAAAAAAGTGAAGTTGGAGTATTGTAATATTGCAGACCAAGTAGCGGATATTTTCACCAAGGCTTTACCAGCGGATGCATTCAAAAGATTAAGGGAAAAGCTTGGAATGAAGATGCTCTCGGTTTGAAGGGGAGTGTTGGGATATGCAAACCGTTGCATCTTTTGGCCTACCAAGGTGCCTGTCGGTTTTCCAAGGCAGTTGTTTATTGCATCCATCTCATGGTGAGATGTATTCGGCAGATTCTCTATCTGGAGAATTAATAATAGTTTTTGTAAGATGTGAAGGCATTGCCCTTGTATCTTGTAGAAGCATCTAGAGTAGGGGTATTTGTGTCATTTTACAATCTCGTGCAAATGTTATATAAATGGGTGTTGGGAGCAAGGTGAAGGCAAGTACGTGCAAGCCCCTCCAAGACCAAGTCCCATAACCTAGTCCTATAGCCTATGTAGTAAGTCCATAGCAAGTATTATATAAAAGTCTTCATTTCCTCTCCTTCTTTGTGTTTTTTTTTTTTTTTTAATCTTGAGGCTTAGTAAAGCCAACCAACTATTCAAATCTTGTTGGCCCACCAATCTGTCCACATACTTCTCTAAGGACTCATGTTAGTTTCATGCTCTCAAAAGAGCCTAGTTAGAAACCTGTTGAATCACCTATAGAAAAACATGTAATTGGCTATAGGGAGGTCCACAGAGTCAAGTGCTTTGTCAATGGATCAGGTCAATAAGGGGATAGAGGGATATATTAAAGAGTGAAGAGTCGATTATGAAGAAACATTTGGATCAATGGCTAGAATTGACTGCTATCATATGCATTCAGTTGGTTACTAGTGAGCACTGTGAAAAAGTGAGGTTTCAGAGGGGACTCAAATTGTCTCAGCTTCTTTCTCACAATCATTAGTTAAAAAGTGATTCTAGAATTCCATTTATTGGATGAAGAACAAGATCATGGAATCTTGAAGATAGCGTTGAGACTAAATTTCTTTTTCCTATGCATCTAGAGAAGTTAAATGATGTTCCCGACAATCATGCTTTCCTGAGTTCAATCAAAAAGCTGAAGAAGTGGCATTCAAGATAGCTTCTTCTGGCTCTCCTCGTAGCTACCCTAATTCAAGTATTTATATCTTAATTTGTGTACATTTATGTTGTTTGATTGAAGATGATAAAGGAATTAAGTTTCAGAAATAGAGAGATGTTTGATATTAAAAAATATGGGAGGCTAAACTATTTCTCTGTATTAACAAATGAAGGTCGGAAACTGGTATTCTCCTCTCATAATGGAAGCATGCACCACCTTTTTTTTTTTAGGGTTGGGGGGAGGTTAGTACACACCCCATTGTTAGTACACCCACCCACCTCTGTTAGTCACCATCTGATGTACTATCAAGCAATTGGATGTCAGCTTGCAAACCATTTGAATGTTTAATAGAACAAAACCAAGGTTTAGCAAATGATATGAAGGGAGAAGAAGTAGATGCAGTGAAAAGAAGAGTAGCTGAAAAAGTAGATTCTGTATATAGGTCACTCAGAGAAATTATCAGAAATTCAGAACTAATTCTCTTCCATTGGCTCAGGAAAGTTGGACATCCTGCCACTTTCATCTTCTTCTTCTTGTTATGTCTTAATACTTCTCATAAATTACAGCACAAGCAATAAAATTTCTGCTTAGTCAACATACAATAATTCAGCACAAGCAGGGGAATAAAAAAAAACAGCTAAAGCTTTTACCAAATCGGCCAGATCCCATGAAAGGCTCCGAATCATCCACTACACCTCCTTGTTGTTGTTCCTGAAATTTTGGGAAATCGAGAATTAGAAATGAAAGCATTTCTCTATGCTTCCAGGGTTCCGCAGGAATAATGAGGAAAATAGAATAAAGTTAGATGGTTTGATCATGTGATACAGAGATCAAAAACTGCACCAGTTAGAAGTGAATTGGTACAAGTTGAAGACTCTAAAAGGCAAGGGAAGGCCCAAAAGGACGTGGATGTAGTAGGAAAAGACTTGATGACCTATGTTCTAACAGAAGGTCTGGCCCCTGATAGAGTTGAATGGCAGAAAAGGATTCACGTAGCCAACCCCAATTAATTGGTATAAGGCTTAGATGATGATGATGATTTCAGTAATATGGTGCAGTTCCACCCAATCCATGCCTCCTGGCCATGTTTAAGCACTGATCAGCAGATATATATCACTTGCATGTATGTGCTTGCAAAATAACCAGCCCAATTTACAAATGAGAACTGAACGGTTTCTACCCACAAAAAATTGACTTGGGTGAGGATTGAATACCTACAGGCTGCTTGCATGCAGGCAGTTTTTAGCCACAAAAAATGACTTGGATTCTTTTTCTTTTTTGGCTAAAAACAGCCTGCATGGCCTGTAGGTGATAAGTTCTCTTTATAAATACCTTAGATTTAAATAATAATAATAATACAATCCAATTGTTTGCATTCGAAAACAAAATCCCATAGAAACAACTGGAGGCACCGGCTTCTATTTTTTATAATTAACAACTTATTGAAGAAAAGAAAAAGAGGGGCTCCATCCAGTAAGATAATGGTGATGGCACCAACATAGAAAAATTGCCCTGCCACATCAGGCTTAGCAAAGTCATCCACCATGGAATTTGGTTAGCGAGAGAGTAAAGGAAATAGAAGAATGAGCGAACAAATCTTTAATTTCATGTACATGAAAATACTGCTTCCAAGGGGGCAGGCAATCCTGCTACTCAAGAAAGAGCACTTTTGGGATACCTTCAATGATAAGGCCATCAGTAAAGGAAGCCCATCTTGACCACTTCTAATTCCACACAATTGGGAGTCTACAATTCCACATGGTTGGGAAGGACGAAATTGATTCTTCCTTGATCAGTCCTTAACACCCACTGATCCCGGAGCAACCCAGAATACCAAGAGAGCATCCATCAATGTCAAGCTTCCAACTGACCCAAGAAGCAACAACTTTGGTCAGCTTCATGACACCATTTATCACTTCTTTCCAATGTCTGCCCATATTGGCTAACCAAACTCCTTTTAACTCCTTAGTCGATCTTCCCCACTCCATAAGAAGCTTCACTTTATCCTTCATTGTTTCAATGAGCAACTCTGCAGTATAAAAAATTCTTACATTTTGTTCTTCTCATATGCTCCACAAGACCACATGGAGGAGCATTATCCAGAAACCTACCACAAGGTTTAAAAGGGACCTGGACCCAACTTCAAAGAAATCGGCCACAGTCCTCGCGGTGGATGAAAAGATGGTTGACTATCTCTTCATCTTTCCAGAGGAGGTGCTGCCACTCTTGGGTGTGTGAAAAGGACCCAACCTTTAGGCTGCAGGTACTTTGGGCTAAGAACCTTTGCAAAGAAGGAAAAGAGGCCACTCAATGAAGGAGCCCAAATCTGATGATCACCATTGTTTGTAGGAAGAAAGACCCACTCTAAGCACCAGAAAAAGTTCCTCCAACATATAGGGATCCCATGATCCCAAAAGTTCCTCCGAGTCAGCAAACTCCAAACGTTCTTCCTCCCATATAATCATAGTGCTCCTTATTTTTACCCGCTTAGAAGAGATTGCATATAACCTAGGGAATGTGTGTGCAAGAGAAGAGTCACCCACCCAAATATCATCCTAGAAGAGAATCCTTTTGCCAATCCCCACCAAAAATATCTTTCCTCATTTGATGATTTCTCCAAGTCCTTGGCCCTTGCTGCATTTCAGCGAGGATTGAAATGGTCTTCTCGATACGCAATCCCCTCCAACTAACCTCCCAGAAAACAGCCTCCTTTCTGCCATATTTACTCACAATGAATTTTTATCCAAAGGTAATTATTGGTGGATCATCTTTCCAGCTGTTATGACTTAGTATGAGGGACATGGAGGAAGATTTTTTATATGTTCGAGTTGTATGGACCATGCCAAGATATTTTGAAGAGTGTGCAACCATGGAACTGAGGTCCTACAGGTCAAATAAAGCAGGTTTTTCAGCGGCTCTGCTCGCTAGAGGTAATCTGGTTCATGTGGAAGGAATGAAACAATAAAACTTTCAATAATAAGCCCGCGTCACTGAAGGCAGTCTACTGTAAGGCTAAGGATAGCATGTTATTATTGGCATTGGGGCTTTCCCTGTGGCGTAGGGGAAGATGTGCTAGATCCCAGGGGAGGCTTTATTTGAGTTTTGTTTGCGGGTTAAGGGATGATCTCTCATCATCCATTCCTTTGTTTCTTTACTTCTTTTGTTCCATTGTCTTGCTTTTAATTCAAAAACAAAATATTTTCTCTAAAGGTCTACCTGCTCACCGCTGAAATGCCATCACCACTTTGAAAAAAGCACCAAGTTTTTTCTCTAATCCTACCAATACTAATTCCCCTATCTCCTTAGGATTTTGTGCATCATCCCAGTTGACAAGATGAAAATCCAGCTTGGTCCAATAATTTGCCGATCCATGGGAATGATATAAACAATTTGTCCTCCAAAAATGCCTGATATAGAGGTATAAGTAGTCTTTTTTTCTTTTTTCACTTGCTATATCCCTATTTCTTTGTTCATTTGTTCCCACGTGTTCTCATCTTTCTAACGATCTAGATTAATAATTTGTATATAAAAGGAAATGAGTAAAGAAAAAGAAAAAAAAAACAATTCAATACTGATGTATATTTCCCACATATACATGTTTCTCTTCATCTCATTTTTTTCCCGCAATTTAGAATATTGGGATGGTCAGTTTTCATTCTTCTTCTTTTTTCACCCCATCTCCTCCCTTCCAAATGAACCAAAGGAATGTCTCGTTATGATCTGAATTGCATCCTCATCTCAACCCACCCTTAGGACCGATCTGCTATAATACAATTCCCCCCTCCCCTCCTAAGAAAATCAATAATTAGAGGCCTCGACTGTGAAGGAAAATACTGATCATGAAAAAAATTGAAAATTATTTGAAAATAAAGGATATTTTAGGATTTCGAGGAAGGAATAGCAGTTGTCGTCATCACCATCTTATTTTCCTTTAAAATGGTAGACTGCAAAAACTTTACAATCGGCTGCCCACGGAAATAACCTTCCTCTTTCACTGGCTCTTGGAACCAACCATGGCAGAGGATCACATTGACACCACTCATGCCAGCATGGTCCCACCCAGTATTGAACTCCATTCCATGTATTACATGCATGCCCTAAAGGGCGAGCAAGATGGCTTTACCAAAAAAAAATCAATATGCCGATACTCTGCACCGTGAAAGCAGCCGTTGGTGTGGCGATTACTCTACTGCAAACCTGATCCATCTTTGGAGGACTCTTTAGTGTGGCGATTCGACAAATCAGCTGTGTTTTCGGTAAAGTCCTTTTATAACTTATTATGCTCCCAAAATCATAATAATGAAAGGGCAGCTACGGAAACGGTCTGGAAATATAAGGTGACTCCGAAGATTGCAGCGTTTGGATGGTTGGTTGGTACGGAGAAGATCCTAACAGTGGATAAATTACGCAAAAGGGGCATGATATTACCAAACGTTTGTCTATGTTGTATGGAAGATGAAGAAAGGGCGAACCATTTGTTAATTCATTGCAATTTTATCAGAAGGTCGTGGATAGATATCTTAGTTAGGTTTCAGGTATCTTGGACTTTTCCTTATTCTACGGGAGACCTCTTAAAAGCTTGGCAAGGTGTCAATATGGGAAGACAACGAAGTGCTTTGTGGAGAATGTCCTTGTTGGCTGTTTGGTGGTCCGTGTGGGAAGAAAGGAACGCTAGATGTTTCCGAGGAGAAAGCAAGTCCGGGGAGGCCATCTCTAGAAGGGCGAGGTCTCTAATTATAGAATGGGCAGCTAATGTCGATTTCCTTAAGGGGTGTAATTTTCTGTTTCTTGTTTGATTTCTGGTCCGCTCTCTCAGCGATCAGTTTTTTATTGTTTCCTTCTCATTTTCTAACACAATTCAGTTATCTTTCAAAAAAAAAGAAAGCAGCCGTTGGTGTCCCACAATTTTTTTATAGAACATTCAATTAATCTAGGCATCCAATAAATGCCATGCAAGTCAATATTAGAGAATCAATCAGTTTCATGTCATTGGTCAACGTTGCTTCATCTCATTTTACAGAAACCACCATAACTTTCTTTTTTTCTTAAAGATAGAAACCAAAATAACAATCATGGCATGATGAGAAAAAGATAAAAAGAAATCCAAAATTTTCAAACCAAAAAGACAGCCAAGGTAAAAGATCAAGCAAACCTAGGCCTCAGCAAATAGATGGGTCATAAACAAATTAAATAAATAAAACAAGCAAGGCATGATCCTATAGTTCGCTCCAAGGCATAAATAAAGGAGAAAACAAACGCAGGAAGTAAATGAGTTCACTAGAAAGGGTTTAACTCACGGCATCTGTTTCCTCTTCAGATGGCAACAGCAATCCATCAAAACAGTGCCCTGAAATTATACAGACCAAAAGCCCATTGGATGGATCCCAAACAACTTCCCGGCATGTGTCATCACAAACTGCAAAGAAACACATGATGCACCAGTAAGAAAGCAACTTGTGCCATAAAATCAGTGAATGAAATGAAGGGGTAGCTTAATATTACTAAGGTGAAATTGTTTTCTACCATGAACGCGACCAGTCTTCTCACAGAGAAAGACATCTCCAATTTGAGAGTAAGAACATGTCTCCCCAGAGCAAGCATGGTCAGCAACTACCTCATCGGTCAACCCTCTGCTACTTCTCCAAATAGACACTTGATCAGCAACTGTCTTGTCGAGAATTATGCGATCATCGTTCACCTTCACATGTTAAAAGATGATTAATGACGACCAGTGGAAACCTTATGTACGTCAGAACCATTAAACTTCCACAGAACAGGGCATCTGCGTTCTTCTTTTACTTGGGATGGTAGAGGAGCTTGGCTTCTCTTGGCTGCCTGCATTTGGATGTAATACTCCTTGAACTCAGATGGAGTGTTCTTAACAAATTCGACCATGTCCTCTTCATCACGCTGCAACAAAAGTCACACTCAGAAAAAAGGAACCATATTCTGGATTCAGCCACAGTAACCCAGCACAAACCTCAAATAAAAATAAAAAATTCCAAAGGTTGGTAGGGGTTGCCCTTCCAACAGAACTGAACTTGGTCACTCTGTATCTGACATACATGTTGAATTCTAAACCATTTCTTTCACTCTGAAAAACCTGTTTAGTATTTCCTAAACAGTGAATCCAAACCAGATATGTGATGAATAAATACTGGGTCTAAAGCATCTAAAGTCTTGAAGCAGAAGGAGATGTATCATTTTGTGGTCCGTAATTTCGAGGGAAAATGCTACAAGATAAATGGTAACATGCCTCGGTTTTGAGTAAATTGTCCCTGTTCACATAATTTACTGGTGGTAGAATCACTTTTATTAAGGCAGTGCTGCCAAACATCCCAATATATACTACTGTTTCTGCTAAGATGCCCAGGCTCAGTAATAGCTAAAATTGAATCAATTATGAGAGAAAAAAAATCATATGTAATGATAGAGACAATCGTGACAGATACCATCTCATGAGGTGGAAAAGGTGTGCAAATCGATCAATAGAGGCAGACTTGGCATTATATCAATTAAGTAGGTTAATTTAGCTCTTCTTGCTAAATGTTGGTGGAGAGTAGGAAATGGGAAGGCCCCTATTCTTCAGAACAAGCTGATTGCAAAATATGGTTTATCGGCTAATGGGTGGAACATTCACACTGCCTCTTGCAGCCATGGATGAGCAATATGGAGAGTGATATCCTCAGTCTATCGCGAATTCAAATATCACATTAGATCCAGGATGGGTGTAGGTGACAACAGGTGCCACACCTTAAATTCACATATCACATTAAATTCACACTGCCTCTTGCAGCCATGGATGAGCAATATGGTTTATCGGCTAATAGGTGCCACACCACCTGCCTTCACAGAATTGATTCTGTGAAGGCAGGTGGTGTGGCAAAGAGCCCTTGCATCAAATGTTTGAGCCTCTGTTTGTCGATATGCAGGTAACAGTCAATGAGGTTTTTCAGAGTGTAATTTTAAAGCAGTTTGAAGCCCCACCTTTCAGATGAAATCACAGAGATAATGAGATCTTAATCTTATTTCAGCTGCTATCCCTTCTGGAAGATAGTTACATCCCAAGGAATGGTTCTGAAATAAGTATATAGGAGACAGAAACCAGCAGCACTTTCTCTGTCAAATTCTTTCACTAGACTTCATTATCAGGGAATCCATTGAGTGGCCCGTGATTGTGTGGTCAGGTGAAGCTCCATTAAAAGTCAGCACATTTTGTTGGTGAGTCTGCTTGGATAAGATCCTTATGCCAGAGCATTTAAGGAATAAAGGTCGTTCCTTTACCAAAAGGTGTTCACTTTGGTACACAGACGAAGAATCAGTAAATCATTTGTTCCTTCACTGCTCCTTTGCTCATCAAGTCTGGTCCCAGACTTTCCAGCATTTTGAAGTAGCTTTGGCAATCCCAGAGTCAGCCAGAGATTTGTTTGCAGGGAGGAGGTCATCTGCTTGGGATCAGGTGGGTAGTTGTGTGGAAATCAAGCATTAGTTAT
The DNA here is from genome assembly GCA_003013855.2 of Liriodendron chinense. Taxonomy (NCBI): domain Eukaryota; kingdom Viridiplantae; phylum Streptophyta; class Magnoliopsida; order Magnoliales; family Magnoliaceae; genus Liriodendron; species Liriodendron chinense. The sequence continues at coordinate 340,687 of PVNU02000637.1, read as the reverse complement.
TTGGAGTATATGGTTGGAGAGAAAATCTTAGGAGGAAGATCTAAACCTGTCAGCTATGTCTTTTTCAGCAGATCTGACAGAAAAGTGGATTGGTGCAAACAAAATAAAAAGGTGAAAGGTGTCTCCTCTCAAATTCTGAACTCCATTTGGGCAGAATTGATCACGTGTGGATGGAACCCAGTTCCAGTTGTAAGCATATGGCAATGTCCCCCTGACAGACAATATTAAGTTGAATTTTGATAAAAGTTTGCTAGGAAACCCAGGCCCTGGAGTAAATGAAGATATTATCAGGGACACCAGAGGTTTGATTCCAGAGCAATTCTCAGAGCATGGAGGACAAAAACTTCGAATATCGCTGAGGCATCTGCACTGTTGGACAGTATAAAGTTGGTTGTTTCTCGCAATTTCAACCCCATTTTAGTTGAAGGCGACTCTAGTAATGCAATCAGCTAGATGAGCTCTAGGAAGATGCCCTTGGAACCTAGCAAATCTTATTGAGGAAGCCAGAGATTTGTGTTCCCCCATTTCCTCAACCTTCTTTCATGTTCATCGGGCAGTAAATGAGTAGACAGATAAGCTTGCAAAAGACTTCTCAGAAAATGGAGTGAAATTTCATATGGTTGACTCTCAGTGTGATTTGTCTCCAGTTTATTCTTCATTTCTGTTTCTAGGGCCCAGGTTAAGGGTCGTGTTTCGGTCTCCTTTCTCTATTTCTTCCAAGTTTTGTTAGAGGCAGTTTGCTGTTTTTGCAGCCTTTTTTGGCTTCTTTTAATAAAATCTTACCATTCACCAAAAAATAAAAAGCCTCGCTCTTGGATCAGATATTGGATTCTAAATCTGCAGTCAAGTGGACGAAAACGCACTTTGAAGCCTCCGTAGAGATAGAGATGTACCTGAATATAAAGCTTCTTCCAAGCACACTCACGTAACTTCCCAGTAGGTGATGACAGACCCCACCTCATACAATAACTGCACCCAAAAAAAAAAAAAAAGGATGCCAACATAAAAATGCAATAAAGCAATTATGTAGACCCATAAGGTACAGAAACAACTTGTCAATTCACTGGGAGTGAAGTACATCAAAATCAGCAGTGGCTAATTTGGCGCAATGAGAAGTTTTTTTTTTTTTTGTTTTTAAAGATGATGCAAACTTACTAGGGCCAGAGATGAAAGAAAAGAGCTACTCAAACAGAAAAGAAAAAACAAAACAAAACCAAAGGGGGGGGGGAAAGGGGGGGGGGGGGGGGGGGGGGGGGGGGGGGGGGTTCCTGAGCAATCACTTAGGCAACAATAAGAAAACCTGATTAATAACTCCATCTGCAGAGCTACTCTAATTATGAAAGACTCGATTATTCCTTTCTAGCCAGATTGACCATAAAATGGCCAAAAACACTCCATCCACAGAGCTACTCTTCTTTTTTTTTCAAAGTTAGAGCTCCTCTAATTATGAAAGATTCAATTATTCCTTTCCAGCTAGATTGACCATAAAATGGCCAAAAAGGCCAGCCTCCGTCTATGGATACCAAAACAGCCTCCCAATCCACCATGCCAGGATCAAAACAGAGCATCTATCAAATCAAGCATCACCAAAGAAACGAACGAAGATCAAAGGATGCCAAACACACCAACCTAGAGAAGAAGCAATGAATGAAGAGGTGATCCACAAATTCCTCTGCACTCAGACAAAGCAAGCAAGCATTAGGAAGCACCAAGGATCTTTTGCAAAGGCTATTGATTGTCAGGATCCTTCTTCTCCCAGCAACCCAAGCGAACGAAGCAATTTTTGGAGCGCCAGAAATATTAGCTACCCAGCAGAGATTAGCCAGATCCCAAAAGGACGATCAAAGCGAGGAATCCCCACAACAAATATCCTCCTAAAACCTGACCCCAGAGCCCTCCCCCACAATGAAACTAAAACTTTCAAGAACCTTAGGGGCCACCTGAGTCACAGCTTTCCAAAGAGATGTAGCTCGATAAATAGAAGACTTTTTATCCACCAACCCATGGGTCCAAAACCATACTTGGCAGCAATGATTTTCCTCCACAAACTAGAATCTTTGACAACAAACCACCGAACCCACTTACCCAGTAAAGTGGAATTAACAAGCTCAAGCTGCCTAATCCCAGCTCCCACTTCATCACACGGATGACAAACATCTTTCTAATTCAGGAGGTGAAATTTGCCTTTGGAGGCACCTTCTTGCCAGAGAAAATCCTTCCTAAACTTATCAATACACTCAAGCACAGCCTTAGGGAACCGAAATAAGGACAAAAAGTAAAGAGGAAAATTGGACAAGGATGATTTAATGAGGTTAGCCTAACACCAAGGGAAACCAGCTTACTCTTCCAGGGGCTAAGCTTCGTCGCCATCCTCCCACCACTTTGTCCCAAAGATGATCCGCAGGCTCAAGCCAAGATAAGAAAGGGGAAGGTCCCCACCCCACAACCGAAAATATCGGCTAAGCTAGAGACCTCCTGAGAAATATGAATCCCAAAGATTTCACCTTTGAATAAATTTATTTTAAGCCCTGACACAACCTCAAACCAACTGTCCTGAAATCCTAAGATTGGCCACCATAGATTCCCCGGCCTCGCAGAACAGGATGGTGTCATCCACAAACTGAAGGTGGCCAATCAGCTTAGGAAAATTAGACACAGAGAAACCTTTAAACACTCCCACCAATTGCCCTCTAGACAACATTCTACTCAAAGCCTTAGAAATAATCACAAAAAGGAAGGGAGATAGGGGAAGTCCCTGCCGAAGGCCCCAAGAAGATTTGAAAAAAAAACAAATAGGGCAACTATTAATAAAAACTATAAAAAAAAAAAAAAAAAAAAAAAGTTGAGGAAACAAAGCAGTAGATCTACTATCTCCATGTATCACCAAAACCCATCCTCCCCAACATATAATCCAAAAAGGACCAATCCACGTGATCATACACTATTTCTAGGTCAAATTTGCAAACCACACCCTTAATACCCAATTTGTCACAAGAATCCACACATTCTTGAGCAACAAGGGCACTATTGAGAATCTGCTTCCTAGATATAAAAGCACTTTAAAAGGGTGAAATCACTTTGGGCAACACCACCCTAAGCCTCTAACTAGGAACTTTAGCAATAATTTTACATGGGCTACCATGAAAAGCTAACAGGTCTAAAAAAATTTAGCTAGTCCACACCATTGATCTTAGGGATGAAAGCTAAGAAAGCACAGCCGAGAGAAATCAAAGAATTCCTCAGAAAGAGCTAAGAGATCCAATTTCACCAAGTCCCAAAAGGATTGAAAGAAAGCTAAGGGTAATCCATCTAACCCTGGGGCTTCGTCCCGCCCTAAGTTCCAAACGGCTTCCTTGATTTCCTCAATTTGGATAGGCACTTCAAGATTATTAGCCTCCTCTGAAGAGAGGGAATCAAAAGCCAAATTATCAAGAATATGCCTCTCGACCCTCATTCAAAAGCAAATGAGCATAAAACTTTACAATGGACTGACAAATGGACTCTCTATATCAACCCTTTTATCGTTGACCATAAGAGAAGATGCAATTGGCCATAGCTCTAGTGTTGACTATCCCATGAAAAAAATTGGTCTTTTTATTACTGTCTTTTAGCCAACTGCCTGCGAGCACTGGTGCCATTTGATCTTTTCCTCTTTAACCCTAGAAAGATAATCAGAGGATAACTTAGCTTTGGATAATTTCTCCACTTTCGAAAGCAACTTCCTCCTTAACGTCCAAAACTTGGATCTCTCTTAGCATCACATCCATCTCGTGCTCCTGAATATTGAAGACTTCCCATTTCCGGGAGACAATCTTAACCTTCAGATGCTTCAGCTTCTTTAAAAAAACAAAGCCAGCACGACCCACAACTTCAAAGGACCACCAATCAAATACTAGGGACTGAAACCCCTTGACTTCGAGCCAAGCCGATTCAAATCGAAAGGGTTTGGGACCCAATTGATCTCCGCAACCTCCAAAAGAACAGGGCAATGATTAGAAACTGGTTTGGGAAGGCCTCTCTAGCGGGTCAGAGTGAACTTATGAACCCACCCTGAGGAAACCAAAAACCCATCCAATAAGGACATCGTAAGAGAGGCCTGGCCATTCGACAAGGAAAACTTAATACTCCCCATCGGAAGATCCACTAACTCATGCTTTAGGACCCATTCAGCGAAACCCCAGATGCTCCTAGAAACCTTGCCTCCATGCAATTTCTCGTAGGCAAGACGTTAAAATCTCCGAAAGCAAATCAGCATAAAACTTTATAATGGACTGACAGATGGACTCTTTATATCAAACCTTTTACCATTAACCATAGGAGAAAAGATGCAATTGGCCCTAGCTCTAGTGCTAGCTATCCTATGAAAAAATATGGTGTTTCTATCACCGTCCTTTAGCCAAACTGCCCACGAGCGTTGGTGCCATTTGATCTCTTCCTCTTTATCCTAGAAAGATAATCAGAGGATAGCTTTCGATAATTCCTCAACTTATAAAAGCAAGCCACCTTCCTCCTTAATGTCTAGAGCTTGGATCTCTCTTAGCATCGCATCCATTTCGTGCTCCCAAATATCAAAGACTTCCCATTTCCAGGAGATGTCTTGGCCTTTAGAAGCTTCGGCTTTTTTTAAAAGAACAACGCCAAAGCGACCTACAACTTCAAAGGACCACCAATCAGTTACTAGGGACCGAAACCCTCAACTTCAAGCCAAGACAGCTCAAATTGGAAGGGATTGGGACCCAGTAAATTTCCTCAACCTCCAAAAGAATAGGGCAATAATCAGAAACTAGTTTGAGAAGGCCTCTCTAGCGGGTCAAAGGAACTTTTGAAGCGTCCCTGGGGAAACCAAAATCACGTCCAATAGGGACATGGAAGGAGAGGCATGGCCATTCAACCAGAAAAATGTAATAATCTCCATCGGAAGATCCACTAGCTCATCCTTTAGGACCCATTCCGCGCAACCTCGCATGCTCTTGGAAGCCCTGCCTCCATGCAATTTCTCGTAGGCAAAACAGACAACATCCAGCCCATTCTTGAAATACACAACTCACATAAACTCCCTCTCCCAAAAAGATGAATACACCAAGCACTACACTTAGCTTTTTTCTTCTTCATTTTTCTTGTTTTCTTTTTTTGGGTTAACATATTAGTACACACACCCCACTGTTAGCCACACCCCACTTGGGAATCAATACCAAGACCTCAGTGTTGAAATGAGGTTATCTTCACTCAGTCTACCACTTGAGCTATGGATCTGTGTGTAAGGACTACACTTAGCTTCCCATAAGAAAACTGAATTATGTTGAAATCACTCCAAATGCACCTTGGGCAGTTCCATCTGCAGAAAAAACGTTTAATTCCTCCCTCTTTGCCAGACCTACAAGCCTATAAACAGTGAACCAATAGTCCGTAGGCAGCCATCCTCTTTTGATGCACACTTGATCAATGTAGAGAGATCCTTGATTAATTCAGCCAACCTTTTCCACATGGATTCTGGATAGTGATGCAGCCTCCTGCTCTCCCATGGCACAGCAGGCAAGAACAATCAGCTGGCCCCTGCCCCATAGCGCTCGAATCATAGAATCAGATATCTTCTCAACCTTTAATTCTTGAACAAGGAGTAGGTTAGATCAACTTGATATTTCTTGAGAAAGTATGTTAGGTTTAGCCTCTTCTTGGTAGCCCGAAACCCCTCATATTCCATGATAGTAGCTTCATTGGAAACTAGAAGAGACAGTCCCCACCCTCCCATTCTTCGTATGAGAGTTGCCCTGACTCTTCTTCTAGTAGTTAACAATAGTCCTATGAGTCCCTACGAGTTTGGACCTATCCAAGTCATTTTGCCATTGATTTACCACTTTTGGCCACCTGACAATCCCCATCCTTCAGCTTCTGAATTATCACTCCCATCGAAGGACAGACCCAAATTTGTGCCCAAATGAACTATTTCGTTGACAACAGTGACATTCAATCTAAGCTAGAGGTTGCAGCCATGCAAGAACGCACCCTAACCTGTTAGTGCTTCAGTGAATCTCCTTAAAGAAAGGAACACAGAGAACCAAATCGGGGGCAGTCGATTGCTTCTATAAATTCACACTTGAAATGCTCAAACTCAGGGCTCAATTGGCAAGTAGCTGAGTGGTATAGAAAATGCTTGTCAAAGGGCACCAAGAAAATAAAATGAACAAATGCACAGGTGAAAATTAACACCATCTAATTTCTTTAGGCAGAATCTGTGAGGAAAAGTAACAGTTACAGATCCATGAAGTTTCTTGTCTAAGCTGGCAAGGTGAGCGGCTTGGAAACATGATACTCTATTTGAGAGTGACATGGTTAAGGGATAAAGGAAGAGTTTTTTTTTTTTTTTTTTTTGAGAGCGAGAGAGAGGAGGACTTGAAAGACAGTTAAAAAGGGGGGGAAAGGAGAAAGAACTCACAGACGGCGCCACAGGCATTCATCAGATGCTGCAGAGTTGAGGAATCTACAAACCAGGGAGCATGCAATAAGATCCTGGCATTCGGTCAGACAATGAGATGATACTCTTGTTAATAAATATCAGTCAAAAGGGTAGCTAGCATATGAATATGAGAAGACCAAGTGCAAGATGCAAGAGGCGACTGGCAAATTCATTTACCTCAGAAGAAAGGAATTTGAGGATGTGGTGGAAAAGCTCAGGAGGAACCTTGCTGAAAATTCCAGTCTCAATCTGGCAGTGGCAACTAACTCGAGAGGTCCCTTGATCAATGCGCAGCCTCTTATTGGATGGAGGAGACGGTGATCGAGAGTTCCCTTGATCAAGGCACAGCCTCTTATTAGATGAGGAAGACGGTAATTGAGAGTTCCCTTGATCAAGGAGCAACCTCTTATTGGAAGAGGAAGACGGTGATTGAGAGATCCCTTGATCAAGTTGCAGTCTCTTATTGGATGAGGTTGACGGTGATTGAGATGATGGTGGTAAGGCTGAAGGCCTCGTTTTCATCTCCTCTTCCTGCGGAACCAATGGCCATCCATCCAAATAACCTTAACCCTAAGGAGCTAAAATTTGAAATAAAAAAAAATATAAAAAAAAATATAAAAAAAAAAAAAGATAGGTGAGAAAGAAGAAAGAACCTGGTCGGAGACCTCGGAGAGAACCTCCAATTCAAGGAAATTAACCAAGGTCTCATCCTCGTCGTCCGACGCTGCCATGCTCCCCGCTCGAACAGAAACAAGAAACGAGGTAGTTCGTGTCGTATCTCCTTAGCCTAGGATCCACGCAAACCCACCCACCACCTGCGACCCCAGGATATGCTGCTTTCTACCGGAATCTTCCCTCCTCGCGGCACAGATCTCAACCATTCGATGGGTTAATCTTTCCGGACCGCGCGTGGGCATCCCTGGGTCGCTTGGTGAGGTGCTCACCACGCTATAGCATAGTGTGGATTCTATGTGAAGTCCATCGTGAAGAATTTGTTCTATCCACACCGTTCATCCGTTTTTTCAAATCATTTTAGGATGTAATCACAAAAATTAAGCATATCCAAAGCTCAATCGGGCCACACCATAGAAAACATTGGGATAATAACGTCCACCGTTTAAAACTTTCTTACGACCCACAGTAACTTTTATTTTTCATCCAGCCTCTTCATAAAGTCACGTAGACCCGGACGAAGGGAACACACAAGTATCAACTTGATCCAAAACTTTCGTAGTCCCTAAGAAATTTTCAACATTATGTGTTCAATCCCCACTTTTCCTATGGTGTGGTCCACTTGAACTTTGGATATAATTCATTTTTCACTCCATGCCATGAAATGTGAACTTTGGATATAATTCTTTTTCACTTCATACCGTGAAATAATTTGTAAAAAATGGATGGACCGATTGGATATAGGCCCAGATGTCCCCTAGTTTAGCCTAGCTCCATTCTCGTCTTCTCCCTTATGGAAATTGAAATATTAGACTCTTCTATTGTGTTTGATCAATTCTACTTCTTTCATAGTTTTAAATTTATTTTCAAATAACGTATCTTCAAGCCCTTGTTAAATTAGAAGGTCTTTCTTAATTTGAAGTTATTTTTGTCAGAGAACTTCTTTACGCCAAACTTCGTGTTAGATGACATGACGCTCGTCTCATATTTGAATATGCTTCCCGATTTTATCTCTGATACTAGTTGTTGGTAACCTTACAGAAGCACAGAGTATAAATCAAAACAGCACCCACGACACACACAAGCAATCACGCGTAGAAGACAATTCAATTTTACATGAAAAAACCCTTACGAAAAAAACCACAACACAAAACGAGCAGCTCTATAAATCTCAAAAGTTTACAAGAGATAATCAACCCATAAACAAAACCCCAAGAGAAAATCCAAGTGCTCTCTCTCTCTCTCTCTCAAAACCCAAAGCACCAAGAGAAAATCTAAGTGCTCTCTTTCTCTCAAAACCCTAATACCCTTGTTAGAAATGCGTTTGCCTATCCTAACTTCGATTACACCTTGTTTATATAACAAATAAACTAAAAATGGAAACAATTTATGCAAAACTGCGTATCTACGTAAATTACCAATCGTCCGTCGAGCAGTCAATGCCCAATTATCGGTTGGTCGACATGACCGCAATAGCCAAAGAAAGATCTGGAATCCATGTGAGTAGGCGTCGGTCGGGGTCGCCATCAAAGGGTGGGTCCCAGATTACGGGAAGGTTGGTTAGGTCACATGACCTTTAAATGGGTTGGGTTTAGTAGGGGCGTCCAAAGGAGAGAGTCTGATCTGGAATTTTACAGCTTAAAATGGGTGATGGTTAGACTGGATTTGATTAGGCTTCGGGGGGGGGGGGGGGGGGTGGGGGGGGGGGGGGGGGCAAATGTAAAGGAAACCAGACATAGACCTGTTTAACAAATGAGTCTGTTCTAGGCCCGTACCATTTCACAAGTGGTCAGGTCTGGGACAGGTCTAAATAGTTTGGTTTTGGGTATCTCATCAGGTCCATTGATTTATTTACCGCCCTATTGTTGTGCCTCAAAATCGGCTGGTCGCCGACCCCTGTCCATGGGACAGTCGGACTTGTCCGAAACTGTACAAAACTAACTGTGCCCTTTTGGGCTAATTTGGTCGGTGGCCGTGTTTCAACACAGATTGAAGGCTCCACCAACATTTGGGTGGTGGATATTTTGTATGTCCACACTGTCCATTCGTTTTGGACCACACCACAATAAGCGGCGGTGATAATGATGCCCACCGTTGAAACCTTCCTAGGCCCACCGGGACGTTGATGTTGTTGATAAGGTCACAAAAACCTGGATGAAGGGACCACACATGCAGCTTGATCCAAAGCTTTTGTCCCACAAGAAGTTTTTAATGGTCAATCCCCACCGTTTCCTGTGGTGTGGTACACCTGAACTTTGGATCTGCTCTACTTTTTGGATTATGCCCTAAATTGGGCTATCTAAAACGGATGGACGGCATGGATGTAAGTCAAATGCATCGCGGTGGGCCCACAGTCAACAAGCAATCCGCGTCCTATTATTACAACAGGATAAGAGAATATTTGTGCATTTGGAAACACCATACATCCAAAGGACAGAGAGTGAGCACGTCGAGGGAACGGACCCGTTGGATTCATAAGCATGGCACGTCTACTGTTGAGAGTTAGCTCTAGTAACAAAAAACGGGTGTGATGTTTAAGAGTTGTAAGGAAGATAAAGCAGAGGAGCAGATAAAAATGGCGGGGCTTTGGGTGGGAAGCAAAAGCGTAGCAACAGCCAAAGACATGGTGAAGAGCGCTGCTCCATCACTCCCAAACTCACCCCGGCCTGCTGTTATTTTACCAGTTAATCACCCTTTCTTCTCATTTTTTTTTTCTTTTCTTTTCTTTTTATAAGTAGATAATGCTAGCAGCATTCTCCGAAGAAGAAGAATAAGAAGAAGAAAGAAAATGTTATAATGTGTGTTTGTGGGCAGGGGTTAGGAAACAATTCAAGTGATTACGTGAAAATGGCAGAGTCGTTGAAGAAGGAATATGGTGTCCCAATTGTAGTTGCTAATGTTTCTCGACTTGATTGGCTGAGGAATGCTGCTGGTTTGTTAGATGCTAATTACTGGAAAGGAACCCTCCGCCCCAGACCCGTTCTTGATTGGTACTTTTTTTCTTTTTCTATTTCTCACTTTCAGTACACACTAGCACTTTTTTTTTTCTTTTGCTAATTTTTGGTAGAGAAGAGAAGAAAGGGACTCAATTGTATCATACCAATCTGATTATTTTAACTTTCTTCTGCCAGGTATCTGGAAAGGGTTGATGCAGCCGTTTCCGAGGCAAAACTACTCTCCCAAGGTTCCTTGTTTAGTGTTTCAAATAGATTGCATAAATTTCTGTCTTTGATGCTTGTATCACAATTAGTTATGCAAATTCAAGAGCAGGGGAGCTAGCTTGTATCAAGCCTCATTTCCAAAGACTGGATATCTCAGAACACACTTCAAAACATTGTCCTTAGTTTGTTCAAAAAATTACATAAGGGTGTCTTTCTTTTAATTTTTAATGTCCATCCTCAGGAACTTCCAATCTATGGCCTGGAGCATTTATTTTCACTTGGTATAAATTTTTCTTTTTTTTTAAATTTAAGATTTCTGGATGCAAGTTCCATCATCTAATTTCTAACGTCCGTTGACCTAGTTCATTTGTCAAGATAGTTTCTATCTTCTTCTGTCTGTATTACCACAGATTTCAAGTTTTTGCAAAGAGCCATTGTGCTTGTGTTGAGTCCGCCAACAAATGTGTATTTTCAGACAAGCAAGCATGTCCCCCTATGAGCTGAAACTCACTCATGGACATTTCTTGTGTGTGCGTGCCCACACACGCATTGGGAGGGGGAAAGGGGGTGTGCGTACATGTCTGCTTTCGTACATGCCTATCTATGCATGCATGTATGTATGTATGTATTAAGGAATACCAATTGGTAAAGGGAAAAAAATCCTATAGAAATAGTTAAGCGGTTCAATTTATTAAAGATATGCAAGGCTGACCTCTAGTGCAAAAAATTATCAATGCACTTGAGACAGTTTTCCTTCGTTACCTGTGTGATCATTTATTCTCAGTATGTATTCTCCATGCGGACATTGTTTTCCTTCTTAGCACATATGGGTTTTTGAATAACAACAAAATATTGCATTGTAGGTGGGAGTCTGTCCTTAATTGGACATTCAGCTGGAGGATGGCTTGCACGTGTCTACATGGAAGAATTTGGGCTGTCTCAGATTTCTTTGCTGTTGACTCTTGGATCCCCTCACTTGTATGATTTTATTACTGAACCACTTCTCAATTGTGTTGAGTTTGTCCATGATCTACCGGATATAACTTTTGACCACAAAAATTAAGATTCCACACCCAGAATTCAGTGACCAGTCGATTGTAGATTACTAAAACTTGAACTTTCTTATAGCCATTGTAAAGTGCTCTGCTCATGAGTTGTTGTTTGCCATCTGTGGATTATTTTCCCCTCGATTCTGCAGATGTGCCTCTACTTTGCTTGCATGGCTTTCTGTGTTGTTGACCTACTTAAAGTGATAGAGCATTTCTTATGTGATGTTACCAGTTGTGTAAATGTGTGATTCCTGGAGGAGCAATAATAGTTTGTGCTTGATGACGCATTTTTCTATTTAAATTCAACATTTGAACTACTTCCAACAATCAAACATGTTCAACTATGAAATTATCAGTGGTATCCCAGGGAAATTTCAGTGTTTTTTCATCATAAATACTTTGACTGGAGAATGTGTTTTTCTTTCAGGCCAACTCCGAAGGGTTTGTCTGGAGTTATTGATCAAACAAGGGGTCTCTTGGATTATGTTGACAAATACTGTGCACAGGCTGTTTATACACCAGAACTAAGATACGTCTGTGTTGCAGGGAGGTAAAATTCAATGATACTATTCACAATTTTTTTTCTCCTTTAGTCTAGGACAACCAAGATTGGTAAACTTTACAGTTACATGTGTTGCATGTATTTTCAGTTTTTGACTTACGTAAGTTTATCAGTCACTTCTGGATGCTATCCTTGCTGGGAAAACTAGCCTGCGGAAGCGAGAACCAAATGAGATAATCACAATGATCAAGCAATATTCAAAACACACAAAAAGGCAATCCGAATTTTACGTGAAAAAACCCCTCACGGGTAAAAAACCACGGCACAAAGTGAATAATCCACTATGAATCAAAAGTTACAAGAGAGATGAAGAAAACTTACCCGGATCCAAGCCCCACAAGAGAAACCCAAGCTAACCCTAGCTCTTTCTCTCACCTTAGAACTTTCTCCACCCCTTGAACACGTCTCAGACTCATTATGTTACCCTAATCCCGCATTACACCCCTTTAAATAGTATAAAACCAAGATTAGAAACAAATCTCGCGCAACCGACATATATAGTACGCACACCGTCAGGCGCCCGACATAGCCAAATTTTGCTAAGAGAGTCTAAGAAAAATACTAGAAGAATTTCGAGCACCTTACAGTAGTCGTCGGATGCCCTGCAACAGTCGTCGGGCGCCCCACAGCTCCCGAAAAACAGATTCAGCAGTCCATATTCCATAAGCCCATTCAAGGCAGTTTCGGGCGCTTGACCAAGTCCCGTCAGTCGCCCAAAGCCCCCTGGTGTCAAGATTGAAGACAACCCCAACAATCTCCACCGCGGCTTCGATTTTCATCGCTTCAATGCTCCTAAGCTCCATTCTTCATCTCTACTTCGTTTCCTTCATAGTTCTACCACTTCTCGTGCCCCTCACCGACTCTATACCCGCACCTTCATGCCCCGTTCGCTTATGTGGCCCTTACGCACTTGCAACATACGAGCAATCGTGGATTCCACTACAGCTGTCATAGCTCCACCATGAGAAATGCTCCCGATCAACTTGTAAAGATTGCCGCACCTCTATGCCTTCATCATCACGAGTGCTCTCTTTGACACTTTACAATACCGATCGAAGCTAGTGAACTTACACCCCATCGCCTCGAGTGTACCAAAAGAGATCAAATTCTTTGTCAGCCTATGGACATGCCTCACATTTGCTAGGACTCATTCAATTCCATCGAACATCCTAATGTTTACCGTGTCAATACTCACCACCTTGCAGGCGTAGCCATCGCCCAAAAACACTGATCCACCATCATATTTGTTGTATGTCATAAATGAACTCCGATCAGGACACATGTGATGCGATGCACCTGAATCCAAGAGCCACTTATCGCCAAGTAACTCCGATCCGGATAAACATTACATTCATCCTTCATGGATTTTGCAGTATTAGCCCCTCTAGAAGAATTTTCAGACTTCTCTTGCCTTGTCTTGGGATTCTGACAATCCCTCTTCATGTGCCCTATCTCCTTACAATTCCAGCACCTCACTTTGTTCTTTCCCTATGCCCTTGGATTTAGATCTCGATCACAAACATCCCCCATCCCACTCATAATTTCTTCCCCTCATAACCAATGCCTCCTCCGTAGAAGAACCCACGCCACCACTTTTCTTTCTCATTGCCTTCGACTGGAGGGCTGAGATAACGGTCTCGACGCTAATGGTCTTCCTACCTGCGCACGAGTCCTTAAATGGCTCATATGAATCTGAAAGAGAATTCAACAAGATGCATTCTTGATATTCGTCCTTCATCTGTTCATCTGCATCCAACAACTTACAAACAAGCCTATTGAAGTTGCTAATGTAGCTCTTAACATTTGTCCCATTCGTCATCTTCATATTAAACAATTGAAGTATCAGATATAGGCGGTTCTCCAGAGATTTCTTCGCGTAGATATTCTCAAACTTTGCCCACGTATCAGCTGCAGTCTTCTCTCTCACGATGTTGTATAAGATGTCATCTGTTAGGCACAACTGGATTGAGATCATAGCTTTCTAATCCATCTTCTTTCACTCTTCTTCTTTCATAGATTCCGGTCGCTCTACAAGGAGTACTTCTTCCAATCCTTACTGAACGAGGAGACCCTTCATCTTGACCTTCCAAAGTTCAAAGTTGTTTTTCCCGGAATACTTTTCTATGTTGAAGAATACTTCTATGTCAAATCTCATGCTAGACGCCATTGATACCTTGTCTCAGATTCTTTTTGCCTCCTAACATTCCCTCTGATACCACTTGTGGGGAAAAACGGCCTGCAGGAAGGGAGAACCAAACGAGATAATCACAATGATCAAGCAATATTCAAAACACACAAAAAGGCGATCCGAATTTTATGTGGAAAAACCCCTCACGAGTAAAAAAAAACCACAATACAAAGCGAATAATCCACTATGAATCAAAAGTTAGAAAAGATGTGAAGAAAACTTACCCGGATCCAGGCCCCACAAGAGAAACCCAAGCTAACCCTAGCTCTTTCTCTCACCCTAGAACTGTCTCAAACACGTCTATGACTCCTTGTGTTACCCTAGTCCTGCATTACACTCCTTTAAATAGCATAAAACTAAGATTAGAAACAAATCCCGTGCAGAACCGCGCAACCGACATATATAGTTCGCTCACCGTCGGCGCCCGACATAGCTAAATTTTGTCCAGAGAGTTTAAAGAAAATACTAGAGGAATTTCGGAACGCCCTACAGGAGTCGTCGGGTGCCCCACAGCCCCCGAAAAACAGATCCAGCAATCTAGATTCTGGAAGCCCATTCAGGGCAGTTTTGGGCGTCCGACTAAGTCCCGTCGGTTGCCCAAAGCCCCCTGGTGTCACGATTGAGGACAACCCCAACAACGCTTAAGTCCATGTATTATTGTGGGTGGCTTGTCAAGTACATACTTTGTCTCTAACAAGAAACCTTGGGGCCTGTTTGGTAGATGCCTGAAAATGAGTTCATCTCATTTTAGCTAATTGTAATTATGTATTAAAGATCATATTTCTTTGTGGTAATGATTAAAATTTATCTTGATAACCAACGATCATGATCTCTAATACATGATTATGATTAGTCAAAGTGGGATAGACTTATTTTTAGATGTCTACCAAACAGGCCTTCAATTTTTTGGGTTCATTTAGTTTTTGGTAAGAATGTTTCTAAATGAAATGCGCATGGGGGACCAAAGCAGTGGTCCTGGCTTCCCTGCACTACAGCAGGATGTTTCACCACGGATTACTGGACAAGTATGATTGATGGTTTTGCAAGCAACCCACAAATTGGAATATAAATGAAGAGCTACTTGATTAGGTGTTAGTTACACAATGGATCTGTGGAATATAAATGAACAGCTAATTGATTAGGTGTTAGTTACACAATGGAGAGCAGGAACAAGTGCTGTTGCACCAGGAATTCTTGTTGATTGATTGTACTGACAAATTACGAGCAAGTGAAGCATTTAAAAAGGGGGAAACAAAACCCATAATTCAGATCCATTCATCCAGAAATTGTTTTCATAACTCTCCCTGGGGGATGTCTGGACAATGGGAAATTTACAAAGCGATCATTTTATTTTTGCAGGTATATTCAAGGAGCTCAATTTTTTGGCAGCCCTAGCATAACCTCTGAACCAATGGTTCCAATTGATAATGATCAGCATATGTCTGAGACGATGACATTAAACAACGGCGACAAGTCCACATCACTTGCTACGACCATACGTGCCCGCTTCATAGGTCAAGGGTACAAGCAGGTCAGTGATAACTTATGAATGACTTAATCATCATTATCATCATCTAAGCCTTAACCCAAGTAACTGGGGTTGGCCACGTGAATCCTGTTCTGTCATTCAACTCTATCAAGGGCTATAACTTCGGTTAGACCATAGGTCATCGAGTATTTTCTTACTACCTCCCCCCATGTCCTTTTGAGCCTTTCCCTTGCCCTTTAAGAGTCTTCAACTTTGTACCAATTCACTCCTAACCAGTGTAGTTCTTGTTCTCCATTGCTCATGACCAAACCATCTTAGTCTACTTCGCTCGTCTTATTATTTATTGGTGCTGCTTCTAACTTACCTTGAATGCATTTATTTCTAATTCTATCCTTCATCATCTTTCCACTCATCCATCCAAACATCCTCATTTCGGTTAAAATCGTTCTATGAACTTGTTGTTCCTTAACTTGCCAACATTTTGTCCCATGGCCGATCTAATAACTATACTATAAAATTTTCCCTTTAGTTTTAGCGGTACTGATACACATAAAACTCTTGAGGCACATCTATATTCATGTCAAATGCTTTGCAATTTATAAATGTAGATTCAATTCTTGAATACAATCTAGTGTTGTCTGTTTATCTGTCCAGCAGTTTCAAGCATTCTAATTTCTTTCTTTCTTTCTTTTCTTCACAATTGATATTGCCAATTATCACTGCACTTCATTTTGCAAACTATTTATGCAACAGCTTGCAACTTTGTGGCAGGTCTGCGGGCAAGCAGACGTTTGGGGGGATGGAGTGGTTCCTGAAATGTCAGCTCATCTTGAGGGTGCGCTGAACATTAGCCTGGAAGGTGTTTATCACTCTCCCGTTGGTTCAGATGACATGTTGAGGCCCTGGTATGGCTCTCCTGCTGTTCTTGAGAAATGGGTTCATCATCTCCTCAGCTGACAAAACACTTTACATGAAATGGAAAGAAAGGGTTGCTACCAGCTCTCTGTTATTATTTTAATGTGGACCTTTTTTTACTTAAATGGATTGCTGGCATTCTTTCGTGATAATTCCTTTTCCTATTCTCCTCTGCTGCTTCTTCACATTTTTTTTTTTTTCTAGAAGAACGATTCTCATTAATGCCAATTGAGAGAATGCATATAAAGGGTCTGAATAAGGTACCGAATGTAAATTCTATATTAAGTGGGTTGTTTTTATTTTATTTGTAAAAATTTCTCGTTTTTTAAACACATGCTAGGGTGCAGTAGATGTTCCCAGTTGATACATCTCCCAGCTGTCTGTATTATGGAAAGATGGCTCTATGTATTTGGATTTCGCAGGCTCTACAGAATCATATCTTCTAAAGGAAGTGGGTCTTGTTTTTCTGGAAAAATGGCTTAACAATAATTACACAAAAGGAAAATGACCGCATACCTTACCTACTGGTATTACTTTCTCCAACATCGGGAAACAGACCAGCATGAATGAAATCCATACTGGCAATTAGATACAGCACCCCTTGTTTGGCCTTGATCCCAAAAATAATGCTGATTCAACACTCAGGTGGGATGCCCCAAAACATTTATACCTAAAACCTCTAAATTCACTTGGTATGACCCACCTTAGTCTTGGAATATTATGATTTTTGGGTTATTATTTTATCCAGATGAGATACATCAGATGAATGGATTGGATAGCACATTAAACACCACTGTAGGCCCTACCCAAGTAATGGTGGTCATTCAATCTTAACTGTTTCCTATGCTGTGGCCTTTGTGAATTTTGGCTTGTCATGATTTTGAAGTAGATAATGATAACACCCAAAAAGCTATAGAATTGTGTGGACAATGTAGAAGTTGTGGAATCTAGATATTTACATGTTGATTACAAAAGTACCTAAGTAGGACAGGTATGAAAGCGATAGATAAAAATGATATTAGAAATTTTTTCTTTTTAAATGCAATTGGAAAATTTATTATCTTTTATGAAATACAGAGCGAATATTTTTTGGTCAAGTCTGAAGTACATAGTGGATTATGGTTACTTTTGGGACGTGGTTTACTTTGATTGTTACATAATGGATATACAGTTAGGCCGGTTTGGTTGCAGAATCCAGTTTCTAGAGAAAATCCAAATTCCAGCATTGCAATCTAAAATTGCATAAACTGGATTGGAAACCCAAATTCCATCTAGAACTTGCTGTTTGGTTGAAAACTGTGTAATCCATATTCTATTTGGTTGAAAACTGTGTAATCCAGCCGTTGCTTGCAGCATGGCCCACTTAGGCTTTGGATCTACATGAGGACTTGATCCCTGACCTATAGCAGCCCCGCAAGACAGATGGCCGGGTTGGATGACAAATAAACATTATAGTGGGCCTAGGAAGTTTTTAATGGTGGGCGTTCAATCAACATATTTTTCCTATGGTGCGGTCCACTTAAGATTTAGATCTACCTCAGTTTTGGTTAATGCCCTTAATTGAGCTCTCAAAATGGATGGACTGCATGGATATAAAATGAATACATCATAGATGTACAATGCATTCATCAAGGTGGGCACCACTCTAGGGGTATTGTCATCTGCCTCTTTTCCCTTCCGAAAAAACGGTACCCCACACCTGTTTCCACTAATCCCGGATTCCAGCCAATTTCCCTTATGGTCATCTATTTACCCATTTTTCAATGTAAATCATTATAGACAAATTGTCATATTTGGTGCATCCTTATCATGCAATGAAATCATCAAATTATTTAAGTGGTGGTTTAAAACTTTCTTAAGTGTAATATTTGGAGAATAGCCATAGCCCGTTTGGCACCATGGATTTAATGAGAAGTGATGAGAAACTACTTGCTTTTCTCTGTTTGGTGAAGTGGATTTCATAGGAATCCATGAAAATTCAAAAAGGCACTTTATAGCTCCTTTCCGAATCCTCTCAAAAAGGTGGGATTTGACCAGAAGTCCTCCCCAACGTGATGTGTCCCTGACCTTGGGACCCAACGTGATGTACATTTGCCATCTAACTTGTTGATAAGGTCACAAAGACCTGGATGAAGGGACCACACAAATTTCAGTTTAATCCAAAACTTTTGTGCATCATAAAGGTCACTCTCCACTTTTTCCTATTTTATGGTCCACCTAAGATGTGGATCTACTTTATTTTTTGGATCCTGGCATAAAATGATCTGTAAAAATGGATGGACGGTATGGATTTAAAAATTGATGGATGGTGGGATCAATATCCAAAGTATAGGTGGGCATACGGTGGGATTAAAATCCACACTGTTCATTCCCTCTTGTTCGACTTCTCTCCAAATTTAGACTGCCAAACAGAAAATATGGAATTGATGAGAATTCATATCATGGAATCCACTTCTCATCACTTTCTTTCAAATCCATGGTGTCTATTAAAATTAGAAAAATTGTGCTCGTCAGCAGTCTTTTTCCTGTGTTTCATTATTCTGGAGGAATTATGAGTATAGAGACATTCATAGACAATCATAAGCAATCACCAAGTGTACGCAAGAGAGGTATCGCAAGGTGAATTTTATTCCAGAGATTCCCAGATCTTTAACATTCCAGGCTGTGAACTGGTCACGAACCCTTAATTACATCAATGGATGATCACCCTTGATTAAAAGGCAAAAGTAAATGCATGCATGTATCATAAATGAATTAAAGAAAGCGTTAAAAGAGCATAAATATAAATAAAGCATAGCATAGACAACACATATATTTTTACGTGGAAACCCTTACGGGAGAAAAACCACGACACAAAGTGACAAGATTCCACTATGGATTACAGTTATACAATAGATAGAATATTAAAGGGATGAAACTCGGATAGATCGAGCAAGTAGTTTAAATCGTCAGGGATTATAGTCTTGAGTTCATGGTCACCGAGACTAAGTCTAGGATTTCTTATGGACCAAGCCATTGTTAAGACCAGTTAGATGTTGGTCCCATACTCTTTCGGGCGTTCCTAGTTGAGTAGCAACCATGATTTTAACCGAGTCGTGTATCTCAGTGTCATGACGCGTCTCTATGGACGAAATGACTTTTAGGAATACACTCCACGGTTTTCACTTACTGCGACCAGGGTCAATGACCGTCTCTGTTTGGACGGGTGACTTACTGGAAGGCACTCCATGGGTTCTTAGTGCAACCAGGGTTTCAACCGAGTCGTATATCTCAGTGTCATGACGCGTCTCTATGGACGAAATGACTTTTAGGAATACACTCCACGGTTTTCACTTACTGCGACCGGGGCCAGTGACCGTCTCCGTTTGGACGGGTGGCTTACTGGAAGGCACTCCATGGGTTCTTAGTGCAACCAGGTTTTCAATCGAGTCGTATATCTCAGGGTCATGATGCGTCTCTATGGACGAAATGACTTTCATGAATACACTCCACGGTTTCCACTTACTGCGACCAGGGCCAATGACCATCTCCATTTGGACGGGTGACTTACTGGAAGGCACTCATTACCTTAGCCATTCAACTGACGGATCCCGCCTTGGACAGGACGCACATCAACTGGTCTTAACGATGAAGTATTTCAGATGTTTTATAACTCTTTGATTACGGTTTTCGATGATAACCATAGTCCCCTTTGATTTAGTTTCGTATCTCGATCCGAAATGAAATAAATTCATGCAATGGATGCAAATGAGTACGGTACAAAGTAAATATGCTTTATGTGTGCTCGAGAGAGGATCGCGTTTATGCTAGATGTTCAGTGTATCAGACAAATTATGCATTTGATTTGATTGTCCTGCTTCATATATATCTTTGTGTCATCGACATTTTTGCCTTCGCGTCTTTGAGATCGCAATTGATTTCGTTTGGCATTAGTAGATTTTCGGGCCAACAGGGCCCTTCCCAAGGCCGGTTTACGATCCGATCGGAGGATTTGGTGAATACCTGTCACGATCGTCTTTAGATAGGGGTGGATTATGTCCACGAGGGTCGCAGTGCGATCGCATTTCGATTTGTTTAGCATGGGCCGATTTTCGAGCGGACATGGCACTTCCCAGGGCTGAAAATGACTAAGTAGTGGGCCTGCTGACCGCTTAATTAGGGTATTCGGGGCTCCTGAGTTTGGATAACTTCGTTGCGGTGCATGATTATGATATATCATGTTACGGCGGAGAGAAGTCTCCCTCTCGGGTTCGGTCAAATTCTACCTGATTCTTCTTGATTTCGGCCGTTTCAGGCTTTTCCGAAGGAGTTTCCGAGGTTCGTAATTTTGACTAAGTGTTGGCCTTTTTTTATCAAACTGCCGATTTGGCCCACTTATCATCGTCCGTTGGTGAATCCGGTCCGAGGGATGGATAGAGGACATTGATGCGTGTCCAGGAGGATCAGTTTGATTGAAAGGGGATCCAGATCAGTTTGATTGAAAGGGGATCCAGATCAACGGCGGGCCACACCAAGGAAGGCCCCACCCCCATCAGCGTCTAGGCGCATGGGAGAGATGGTGGGCGCATGTGGAAGGTGATGGTGGGCGCATGTGCCATCTCCCGGGCGCATGTACACCAACACTAAATAAAAGAGGGAGAGAGAAAGGCTATCAGGCGCATGTGACACTGCACATGCCCAACATTCCAGCTATGAGCGCATGTCCCATAGGACTTAGGAATTTTTACATTTTTCTTCCCCAAAACACAAAGGGGTGAGCGCATGTCACTATGTGACTTGGGGATTTTACTCCGGTGGAAGAAATCTCATTTCCGGCGAAGGCATCTGACGAAGGGATGGGCGCATGTCCCTTTCCGGTGAGAATTCTACCTCTTGCAGAGTTCTCTGATAGCAGCTGAAGATGATCTCGTCCCTGTCTCATCAAGTGGAGGGGTATTTATAGCATGTTACGGGTCCACCAAAAATCATATTTCACCAAGCGCATGTGATTGTGAAGAGGGGTCATGCGACGCATGTGCTCATGCACTGGGCGCATGTGCCCTATGTGGTGGGCGCATGTAGCCTTTGTGTTGGGCGCATGTTGCCCCACTTAGAATATTTTCATGATTTTGTATTTTTATTTTATTTAAAAATTTGAAAATATTGAAAAGGGAGAGAGAGAGAGAGCTCTCATGCGCATGTGGTGAGAGGGCAAATGCATGTCTCCTCATGGCATCCGCATGTGGAGAGAGAGGGCAAATGCATGTCTTATCACTTAGAACATTTCAGGTTTTAGGCTCCGACGGGCGACTTCCAGAAGGGGGCTATCCTTTTCGGAGACCGAAGTCGCTGACGCTAAGCCGCTTTTAGGCCATGATCGACCTCCTAAATGAACGGTGTGGGGTACCGATGGTCATCTGCTGTGAATTTTGGTAGTTCCTTACCTATTTGGACCCTCCCGATCGGCTATTTGCATAGGAATATCGTTCCGGGAAGCGTGCACGTGGAAATATGCACTGCAAGGACTTCAAACTTGCTACTAAGGATTTTTCGGGCATTTCAGATCATTTGACGGTCATCCGCATGTCTGATTCCACTTCGAAATGGTACCTATAGGCTTTCGGGCCCTTTCGGTTAGCTCCGGACAGGGGTAAAACACATTTTGGTGCGTGTAGGTAAAGATGACTGCCGCACGATTTTGAAACTTGCAAGTTAAGGATTTTAGGGTGTTCCAGATCATTTGGCGACCATCCGCATGTCCAATTCCTCTTTGAAATAGCATTTATAGGTTTCAATCACGATCACGCACGTTAGGGTTGCACTGGCATTTTTCGAGTATTTCGGATCTCGAAATTGGTCCAAATCGTCGTAAATGGATTACTGAATACCATTTTATAATGGGTGCGAATTTGAGCCCCAACAGTGTCAAACATGCCCCCTAACGAAAATCCTAATAGACCAATGCGTTGCAGTAGGAAATATAATAGCTTAAATGATGTTAGGTGTGTCATCATCTGTCTAGCTATGTACAAAAATGTTCTAAGTACCTTAGTAATTTATTTCATGTAAAAAAAAAATATAAAAGAATCGGATAGTAGCAAATGCATGTATGATTATGAGAATGACGAGTTTCTAATAGCATGGAAATACACTCAAGAAAAACATTCCAACAGCATGGAAATGCACTCAAAGAAAAACATTCCAACGCAAAACAAAAGCTGATAATACATGAAAGTTCACTATATTTTCTTCTATTTAAATGTCTAAAGGCGGGCGCAATTCTTAATGATTGGGCGATGGACGGTCCCAATTTGTAGACATCTTTGGTGAAGAAAGAGAATGTATTACTCTTCCATTGGCTCCACCAAAATCATATATGAGCTCACTTTTCTCTACTTTTGCTTCAGTTCTGATGGCCATGGGCGATATTTGGCGTCGTGTGCGAGTATACCATGCGAATCCATTAGTTATGAACCGAAACTAGTAATCAGACTATGTTTAGGCATATAGAGGCATGCCTAGTGCTTCTATTTGGTAAACGACTTCATGTGGATCAGATCCACACTATCCATCACTTGTATTGCCTAATGTTTGGGCTTGACCCTGACCGTGATGTAGGACAAGAACCCCCAGATGAAGGAAAAAAGATCAAGGAAAAATTGCAAAAATTCGACAACTTTCAGTCCCATCGAACTAACCTTCAGTCCAACCGAATTAGGAGCAATGCACGCTGTAGAGTTTTGGTGGTTTTCGGTGTCATCAAAGTCCACTTTCGGTGTCATCAAAGTTCCATTTAGTTGACTTCGGTGCGACCTAAGGTGACCTTCGGTCCCACCTGAGGTGCCACCGACAGACTTATAAAGTTTGCGCTATTTTACAATTCTTGTTTCCTTTTTGAATTAAGATTCTTTTCTTACGCAATTAGGGTTTGCTTAGGATTTACTAGGCTATTTAAGTACATTTTAATTGTTGTTAAAGATAATTTTTCATTACTATTAATCAAAGTTTGGTTTTTGCCTTCTTTTTTCTCGTAGATTCAAGAGTTTTTCCTCGTGGATTTAAGGAAGTCTGGTTGAGGAGTCCCGAAAGCTCAGTAGATTTAGAGTAGTTATCCCATGAGGAAGACGGTGATCGACCTCATCGTGTTTACGCCTGCGTTAAGTGCTATCAGAGTGAGGACTCTCCATTTCCCTCGGGCCAATGTCTCTTTACAAAAGGTACATACAACAATCTCATTGACAGTGATAAAGGGATCTATTCTTTCAAAATGGCAGCTTCAGAGACAACGCTTAAGACTTACAGGCAGAAGAATCATTAAGCCATGTAAGAGTTGCAGCCGGGTTCGATCGTATCATGAAGAAACTAGATCAAGTCGTTACTCGTGGTGACAATTGGTTTCTAAGGTCCGTTGGATTCTATGATCAGGTGGATCAGAGAGATTGGTTTTATAGGAGGATGGTAGATCTTCCTAACTTTAATGGCCAGGATCACATTGATGAATGACTCTTTGAAGTCAAGCGCCTCTTCAACTACATGCAGATTCCTGAAGAGAGGAAGGTTTCAATTGCAGCATGTCATCTGAAGGGTGCGCGATGCGGTTCAGTGGGAATACATTTAGCACAGTCGTAAGCAAGAGATGAAAGCATCAATTCGCAAGTGGTTGCGGATGAAGCAGCGATTGCTGTCAAGATTTCAATTCCTATATGATGATGATGATGATCAGGTACTATCCCAGCAATACCACAACTTGCGGTAGAAATCTTATTATTTTGTGATGGAGTTACGACAAAATGCCGGATTCCACGGTGGCGTGCGAGTTGTACCTACTGAAACGGAAAGCCTACCCAAAACTTTTAAAGTGAAGGGGCAATCTTCCGTAACCGTCCCAGATTTCACAAAGGAATCTGATGATGGTGTGTTAGATCTGGACGAGTGTAATGAAGAATCAGATCGAGCGTTTGAAGCAAAGCCTATGAATGGCGGGCCTCAAGAAGACTAGGCACAGTTTCGTGTTAGAAGATGTAGAACCGTCTCTTGTTGAGACGCTTCTTTCGCCCATACCGGAAGGATCGATTGGGGAGAACGAGCAGGTCGTCATTTAGATATCTTCTGCAAATTTGGTGTTGCACTAGTTGATGAAAATACTGTTAATCTGAGTATTGCTGATGAGATTTTTAGGAAGATTCACCATGAACCTGAAAGCATTGGAGCAGGAGATGCGTCAAGTTCTGAAAATCCATCTATGAAGAATTCTCCACTGTCAACAATTGAAGGCAACGGAAGCATGGCAAATGATCAGGGGATTTCTGATAAATATGAGGATGACACCTTAGACATTTTTGATGTACCAACCATTGGTCAGGTTTTAGCAATGGGCCTAACTCCTCAAGATTGTGTCGTTTTGGTGTGCAAGAGGTGACCTTGTAGTTTCAAGTGATGTTTTGGTAATATTTGTTTTAGAAGATTGGAATGTGTTGCAAGATGGTGTGGTAAAAGCTGAGCTCGAGAAAAGTGACACGATTAATGAACCTTATCTCCTATACAATATAGAGCAGATGCCAGAAAAGAGTAATAAACATCAGCCCTGGAAGTTGAAAGCGATTCGTGGATCAAGTCTGAAGAAAAACTCGAGGACGGGTTTTTTAAGTGGAGGGGTCTGATGTAGGACAAGAACTCCCGGATGAAGGCTGTGGATCGAGCACCTTTCTATCGCACATGGATAGAAAAAATATCAAGGAAAAGTTTCAAAAATTCGGTAATTTTCGGTCCCACCGAACTAGTCTTCAGTCTGACCAAGTTAGGAGCTACGCATGTTGTAGAGTTTTGGTGGTCGGTGCACCGAAGTTCCCTTCGATTGGCTTCTATGCGACCTTAGGTGACCTTCGGTCCCACCTGAGGTGCCACTGACAGACTTATACAGTTTGCGCGATTTTGCGATTTTTGTTTCTCTTTTGAATTAGGATTCTTTTCTTGTGCAATTAGGGGTTGTTTAGGGTTTAATAGGCTATTTAAGTACATTTTAATCGTTGTTAAAGAAAATCTTTCATTATTATTAATCAAAGTTTGATTTTTTACTTTTTATTTTCTTGTGGATTCAAGAGTTTTCCCTTGTGGATTCAAGGAAGTCCGGTAGAGGAGTCCCCGAAGCTCCGTGGATTCGGAGTAGTTATCCTGTGAGGAATCCGGTGATCGATCTCACAACGTCTACGCCTGCGTCAGACCCACCTGGATGTAAAACTCATGTGCTCCTCACCAGGAAATAATGTGAAACCATGCCGAAAACATGGTGTGGCTCACTTGAGCTCCAAAATATTGAGATTCTTGGAACATGCCTTCATTCTTGCGATAGCATCAGCTGAATGGATTAGATGGCGTGTATAAACGATGGTGGCCCCACACTAAATAATGTTGGGCGTCCCATCCACACCCTTGCCTGGCTTGCTGAGTCCCATCCCTACTTAGTCGATGAATAGGCAGACCCTCGGACTCTGCCTGAATTTATGGGTTCAGTTCTGGACCCACTAAGAAAGTGGGTTGCGTTTGGGTCTCACCTTTTGGACATGGTTAAGAGTAAGGTTGGATCAGATATAGTCAGATAACTAGTTATTTTTGTAACCATATTTTGTTAAGCAGCGAAGTCCAAAAGTTTTTTCCTAAGTTAATATTTTATCTAGAAAAGCTTCAAAAACTTTATTTTTTAATCTCTTGATAATGATTTTCCTTTTTAACCTCTTGGACCCTAAAAACACAAGTGGAGACAGCAAGGTTGGGGTTGGACCCGGCCTAGCTCAACGCTCAAAGCCCTACGCCAAAGCTCCCCTCAAGCATCGCAAGGCTAGAACATGGATAAATCTTATTTTCTGACTAAATGTTCTTAACCCATCCATTGATCAAATGGTCCACACATTAAAAAAAAAAATTAATGGTCTGCATTCAACATGCATAAGTCGCCCAAGTGAGGATTGCAATGAAATGTGCAGAATATAAGATGAGCATATGAAGTAATTGGGTCAAGTCCAGCTAGGTTGAGCCAAGTTTCAGTTTAAAAAAATCGATTAAGCCATGCATGGCCTAACACGTGTCAAGCTAATAGGTCCAAGCTGAGTCCAAAACTGAATTTGACTCGTTGGACCACTCAACTCATTGCCATCCTTACCTAGAAGCCCTTACAAGAAATATGAACTAAAAAACAAACTATCCAAATGATGGGGCCCACGTATCATAACCAATCATATAAGAAATATATAACTTGAATTAAATTGTCCAAATAGCGAGCTCCACTTTACATGGATTATAAACCAACATAAAATGGTGATACAGAATTTTAATTGTTAGATTAGTAGATATGCCTAATGGTAAGCACTCCAGATATTTAATCTAAATTTGATAATAGCACATTATTTTTTAAATAGATTTCAGGTTATTTCACATCAAAACACACCAAACTAAGTTAGAAATATGTCCAGAACTACAATTATTTTTAGTTCCGGTCTTTTTTTTATAACCATGACAAAAAATTTTGTAGCATACAAACAAACTCTTAATATTTTATTAATTATTCTAGAAAAAGAAATAAAATTTCAACCATGTAAATGCTCTTATTTGTCTCTAACACAAACCAAGATTTTCAAGATGCAGAGCCCCAATGGGCACACCATGTGAAACCGAGCCTGATTGGTTAATTAAGGTCTGCGTCTATTAGATCTGGACCAGACAAGAACTGAACCTAGTCAGCCGGGGGTACAGACTGTAGGAGCCCATCCGAACTAAACACGTGGACAGCCCTGTGGACACAGTGGATCTCATGCACGGGAGCTGGTTGGGTCTGATCAGGCTGTGAATGTGGGACCCACCTTTATAAATGTGTTGCGCATTCTAGGCCATGGCCCCAAAATTGAAGCAGATCCAAATCTCAAGTGGACCACAATGTGATTGATCAGTAGAAACTTACTGTGGGCCACAAAAGTTTTGTATCAAGTTTATATTTATGTTTTTCCTTCAATGGTGGGTATTCAATCACCACTGTTTCTTGAGCCGTGGTCCACTTGAGATTTGGATCTGTTTCATTTTTTGGATTGTGCCCCAAAATGAGCTGGGAAAACGGATGGAGGAATTGGACAGACAACACATACATCAAGGTGGGGGCTCCACGATCTGACCGAATTCGTTGTTAATGCACTCCCATCCCTCACGTGCCGATGCGTTAGTAGTAGACACGACCCTGAGTGCTTATGCCAATCACCCGTCCCTCACACGTGCCTTTGTGGCAAACGTGTTGGAGTTGCCTGCCGTTCTCCCATCTAACTACCGAAATGATAAACCTTTTTATTTGACATTTCCGTTTCTTTTCCACACGTGGGACCATCTAACTGACGACTGTGCATTGCACTACACTCAACACTGGAAGAGAGGAAATGATGAGGTACAACCGGTGAAACCAGAATCCAACAGACCTACTCTACCATCCATCCATCTGGTGGGCCCTGTCGTAGATTCACCTTTTGCACTTTTAAGTTAGATTTCTACCGTGGAATTTTTTTTTTTTTCTTTTAATTTTTTTTTTCTTTTAACCTTCAAACGTGGAAATGAAGTGAAGGGATGGATCATCGGTGTCATTGTGGTTTTGAAAGCATTTCCCATTAAAGGTAATAGGGGCGCCTAGCCCAACGGTTTAGATTGATAAAACCTACACTCCCGTGCACCTTGCAAAGAAAGCATACAATAACGGTTTTTCCAAGGACAAGTGGACTACGGAATTTGATAGATCGAGACCGTCCGTTACGTCTAGCCCAAAATCAGATTGATTGATGCATTGACCATTGCTTATTTCTCTCTCTCTCTCTTTTTTTTTTTAACTGTGCAGTGAAAGCTCACCAACAGCGTAACTTATGGTCTACAATACATCTATAATTAATTTGTAGGTATATGATTGAGTGGTATGCCATGTGAGCAATATACAAGCCCGTGGTGGGGGATCAAGGATAGGGCGTGTCGATTCGGAGCTAGGTGGGCCCACCCTGATGTTTGTGAGATATCTATCCAGTCCATTCTCTCTCTTTTTTTTTTTTCTTTTTTTTTAACTCATGTTATGGCATGCATGAGCATAAAAATGAGGCGTATCCAATACTCAAGTGGGCCACAGGACAGGAGAAGGTAGGAATGAGAATGCCCTGGCGTTGAAATCTCACTGGGTACACGGTAATATTCATATGCCATCCATATCTTTCATAAGGTCAATGAGATGAACTGTAAACACAAAAATAATAGCCCAATGCAAAACTTCCATGGATC
Source organism: Liriodendron chinense (assembly GCA_003013855.2). Classification (NCBI taxonomy): domain Eukaryota; kingdom Viridiplantae; phylum Streptophyta; class Magnoliopsida; order Magnoliales; family Magnoliaceae; genus Liriodendron; species Liriodendron chinense. Next base: position 311,927 of record PVNU02000637.1, on the reverse strand, counting down.
TTGTGAATGTTGAATCAACTGTGGGTGTTCAATCCCTATTGTTTCATGTGGGGTGGCTCCACTTGGAGTTTTGCAACTATCTCATTTTTGGGCTCATGAGCTGGAAAAAAAAACAGATGGACCCGGTGGATTTCTCTACAAACATCACGGTGGGGCCTAGTTACCGCGGTCGTGGGTGAAAGGCAATCGAGGAGAATGTATGCGTAGAGGTGGGACAGGCCTAAAAAAATAACATGAAACATGAAACATGTATGGAAGCGTCTTATCCATCGCCCATCAACCTAATTAAATCTACTTTACAGTAGAGCCTCAGCCGCATATGTCTTTCCTCAGCCTCAGCTCTCAAAGTAGACTGAACGGTCCTTATCCTCTTCTCTCTCTCTCTCTCTCTCTCTCTCTTCAATCCTCAGAATCCTCAAGAATCCTCAGAATCGTCGTTGGAAGAAAAGGAAATGTCCGCCTGCATTTGATAGAAATAGTAAATGGCATGCCTTCTCCCTCAATTCTTTAAGTGTCCATCCGACACTGCCACTCTCCATTTCAGGGCTCCACCCCTTCATCGTAAGCACTCTCTCTCTCTCTTCTCCTTTCTCTTCCCATTTTCTTTTTTTTTTTTTTTGCCTTTTTGCTTCTGCCAACTGAAATGCCAATTAATTCAACTAAATAAATATAATTCAGATGCCTCCAAATCCCAACTCCACTTGCTGTGAATTCAGGGCCACTTCTTCACCATTCATAACTATAAGCACAGTTAGTTGACTCTTTGCAATTTGATTCATTCCCCCATCCAAACACATCCTCTGCCTCGCCAATGGTTTTCTTTTCTTTTCTTTTCTTTTCTTTTTTTAATTGGAGTTAGACACTGTTCTTTTTAGATCCTCTGACTATTTATTACGTTTTTCCATTCTGTTCAAGATGAGTCAAGTGACTGAGCAGAATTTCAGTTTTCCAATGGTTAACTAGTAGGGATTGTTATGTGATCATGTTCTTAATTATAGTCGTTTTCTTTTTTCCTTTTTCTTTCAACAGTATTAGGGTTCTTGCCTACCTGAGATTCTAGAAATTTGTTATTGTATTTGTGGTTGGATGCTACATTCCTGAAATCCCTCTCACCATTGTTTTCCAATGTTAAAACTTGCTTGTTGAACCATCTTTTAGCAGACAAGTTCCACACAGATGTATGACTTTACAGCATGATAAATGTCCCAATCCATGATTTTTCTGTGTCCTTTGTCATTAGTTAGCTGAATGATTTTGTGCATTGATGGTATTTTTCTCTTCTTGTTTTGCAAATGCCACAATTCCATTGACTCAGTGGTTTCTTAAGATTATCTACTTGATAACTAGTCCAGTAAATGTAAAATGTTTTGCTAAGCTGGGCATTTGTTGAGTGACTGTTGGTCTGGTTATCAATTGCAAGGATCCTCATCTGGACAGCAAGGATGTGCCAGTTACACGCAATGAAAATGGTTTCAAAGGTCATAGTAATCTTTATGAATACTAGGAACCATCGTTAATTTTTGCCATTTCCTCTTTATTGAACTAAACTTTCCCAATTCGATTCACTTGTGCATCCAAACACAACCTTAAGTAACTTAGGATGGCTTGTGGTTTGAGGATTTGATCTAGTTAATTGGTACCCTATTAAGAAGTGAGAAAAGATCCGACTTATGAAAAAGTTAATATATTATCTATTTAAGTAGATGATGTGAACTGTCACCTTGTGATGGTAAGTTTGTGCCTCTAGAAATTTTTGTGTGTGATCATGTTTATGTGGTTTGTTTGTTGGCAAAAATGGAACTTATGAAATATAATATATTTGGTAGCTTTGGGGTGCATTTGGTTGCACCAAATACCATGAAATTTCACGATATTTTGCACCAAATTAGACTGATTAATCATGAAATTTTATGATTTTTGGCTGCAATCAAGTGCTCCTTATTGTTGTCTGTTTTACCATAGGAAGGCTGGGGAGTTCAGGTTTGGAAGGTACCTCAGGAGCCTCATTAGGTGGGTCTGCTTTACATCATGACTTTGGGATCATGGTATCTTAGAACTTGAAGGCTTTTTGTGTCAGTCCCAGATCTATCTACTAGTTGGTTTACATTGTGATGCAATCCATATTTCGGGTTTCAGTTCAGACTTCTGTAAATTATGGGTGCCCATTCCTGATAATTGACAATCATGCTTTCTGTAGCTCTCTCTCTCTCTCAAAAAAAAAAAAAAGAAGAAGCTTTCTGTAGCTTGCTTATTCCTGCTGATGCTACTTTCAAGTTTTTTTTTTTTTTTGGAAAGATAACTCATTGGGTTGACTGTCAGATAAACCTTTAATTGACAGGTCTGGTTGATATTTGCTCATTAACAATTCCAGTGATTGGATGGTTGATTGTGCAGTGAAAACCAGAGAGCCTGTTTGTTTCCGGCAATGTGTGTCATCATCAACAACAGCGGTGATTGTTGTAGATAGGCTCCCTTCTTTGGAAGATCAGCCAACTTCATCAGCAGCTGTTAGACCCTTGACATATCTAGGAGCCATTGGTCCTCCTGCAAAGGTCAGAATTGATTTCTGTAGGGGTACAATAGCCCTCTTGTCATATTTTCCTTCTTTCCTATTTTCATATGACAAGAATGCATTGGCAAGAATGCCTCTTGTGTTGAAAACAATACGGAAAAACTATGTAGCTTCTGCTCATTTTACTTTGTGGGCTAAAAGTTGTGTGGATTATCTCAAAAGCCATGGCTTTTTTCTTTTTAATCTAGTTTTTGTGGAAAGGAATGAAATGTACATAGTAATTGGGTAAGGTTGTTAGTCTTTTGCTTTGCTATATAATCTGTGTTCGTTGATGTTTTATGCAGTCTACTTTTGAGGCAACGTTGGCTTCGGAGTTACTTATCACTGGCGAAGAGGCTGTAATAGCAGCAGCTGCTGCTGAAGCAGTTGCTCTTGCTAAAGCAGCAGTTCAAGTAGCCAAAGATGCGGCTCTGATTGCCGGAACAAACCCATCATTGAAGTCTGAGAAGCCCGAGGATTTTCCATCTGAAGCTGACATTCTACGACTTGAGAGGGCAAGGCTCACAGAATTGGAACGAGTTGTCACAACAGGCCATTATGCCCTAGCTGACACTCAACCAGAGGAGGAAAATGTTTCCCAACTTTCCACTAAAGATACTGAAAATTCTAATCCAACAGATAATGAACTTGAACTCCTACAGATGCAGCTTTCAGAGAGCACAGCTGTGAGGTCTGGGCGTCAAACTGAAAGAAGAGCTAGAAGAGAAAGGGCAGCAGAGAAGGCTGCTGCAACCGTTATCTCTGTGAAGTCTGGATCCACTCCCCGGAAAAAGCGGTCTTCCATACAAGATATAGATTATTCTGATCCCTTACGCTACTTGAGGGGGACTACAAGCACTGCAAGGCTTCTCACAGCTACTGAAGAGCTCGAGTTGTCAGAAGGAATACAGGTGAGATTTTAAGATCATTTCAAACTCAAGAAACAGAAATTTGAGAACGTGTATGTGATGCAAGTCATTCTGGCATCAGTTGTTTGAGGTCGAAAATGATTTAGCAACTTGCTTTGCACATTAAGGCATTTTCTGGAAGTAGTTTACTGGCACAATCATGCAGGGGACCTCTTGTTTTTAAATTCTATTATATGCAATGGAGAAGCTGCTATTGCCTCTGTACTCTTCATGATTTACAACCTCTTGATTAGAGGTTTGAAAGTAATTCCGAGCAGCTGAATGTAGAATGAAGATTGGCTTACACAAAATAATTTACAAGGATGAATGGACATGACTGTGGCACCATTATCTCATTATTAGTGAGGGAGGGACTGCATAGTTATAAATCAATACAGTGAAAATATCTGCAAAAATGGAGATCTGTTTGATGGAAAGGGTCAAAGAGGTCCAAGCAATGTGGATGCTTATTGTGGTGTGAGCGACCTCTTGATAAGGGATTGCAGATTAGCTGCTCCAGTTTCATAGACAAACACCAAAAAACTGAATCCTGTACCAATAATCAGATATTACTTCTAAACTAACTAGGAGACAAAACCACTGTAAGAAATTTCAATACGATTAGCTGATGACAGAACTACTAAAATCCCCATACGTTAAACCACTGCAAGAAACTATTTTGAGTCTCAATGCATCCTCCACCTCCTTCAGCTATGTGTCTCCCCTTTCTGGTGATTCTGTTGCTGGAAGCCTGCCTCTATCACTATAGGGTTGGCTTCTCCTTGCCACTCACCCCATCTTTTACCTGGGACAAGATCTGCGTCACTCTTCCCTAATTTTGACGAAGAGAGAATTTGAACCCCTAAAAAAGAAATTCTTTTTTTGACCCAAAATATTTGCTTTCAGATAAATTTCCTCTTCAATCGCCTCCAATGATAGAGACTCAAATTATTATTTTTTTCTCTGAAAGGTAACAACAATTTTATTAGAAAAGTGCTGAGAAGGCGCCGAAGCTGTACAAAGAGAGAAAACATTCACCAATAAGGCACCTAGTTTCTAGAAAGTAACTTCCTCTATTGCATGAAGCAGAATTCCTTCTATTGAGATCCAGGTTTCACGCAAGCCTTCTTACATCTCCTTGTTCAGAATCTCCAAGAGGGACTTCTTGTCCCAGATGTCAAAGCTGCCTCAGCTTCTGAAGTTGAGCCGCAGATAAAGAAAGACCTATTCTGGGACCATTTTTCCTCCCAAATCTTTTCATTCAGGCCCCATTTTGTGCTAGCCATTCTCAAGTTTAGAGGAAATTTACTGTGAAGGACATCCAGAAAGGAAGTTTCAATATTTCGATCTACTGCTGGAGAAAGCTGGATTCAAGATTCAGGCCTCCTCTTCGCTCATCGCAAATCTAGAGCGGATTGTTTTCGATATCGTCAATCTGGCAATTACATTCGGCCCATATCTCATAAATTTAACTCTGAAGGATTTTCGTGACATAATATGACCTTTAGAAACCATTATAGTCCCTTTCACCATTGAACCATCATCAACCAAACAAAAACAAACTCCCACTTGTTCCTATTTGGCAGCACACGGGAGTTAACACCTCATAAACTTTTCCATACTTCAGGAAACGGTACCAAAATTCTACATGCTTCCAATCTTCAAGAAAGCCTTCAATGAACAGAGACAGTATGCTCTGGTATGAAAACGACGCAAACTTTGTCAGAAAAGGTAAGTTTCTACCCCACTTCGTAGCTTTGTTCCATTTTTTGTAACTGAGATCCAAGCTCCATCACTGGTGACCATTATTGGACTGATGATAGGCGCCAACAATCAGAGCTCTGCTTGACACTCACTTGAACCAAGAATGGGGGGAGGCATCTAGGATATCACCTTGATCTGTATTTCAGAGCATGCGGATAGACTTCAAAACGAAGAGATGATCGGAGTCCTAAGCTTCACCATCTACACCGACGAATGGGGAGGCATACCACAACATCTCTTTGCTCCATGACTCCACAGTGCTAAAACAGTGTCGATAGGCCCCAACAACAGGAAGGAAACACAGTGCACAACAGAGTCTATACTCAAGCGACAGTAGGATCTTCAGGTTCTCACTCTCGGTTCTGACTTCTGCACGACATCTTAGGAACTTTGGGGTATTCACTAACTTTTGAGAATTTTGAAGGTGCTTTGCAAAGTAAGGCAAATTGCAAGTTCTAATTTTGTAGAGGTACTGCAGACTCGATTGAATTCTTAACTTCAATATATTGTTCTCTAGGGCCCGGAAGTTCTGAGAAAATGCCAATTCTTCTGGGGAATGACCTCTGTTGCTGTGTTTTTGCCACTAGAAAAAAACTTCCGGTCTAGATTGTAGCTAGAGGTCTCTAAAATAGAACTGCTAACCTAGTAGAGAAAGGAAAAAAAAAAAAAAGAGGAGTCCTTGGCAGCTACTGCTGGTTCTATAGCTGGAATGATCAATGTGGTCCTGCCCCATGTAATTTGGAGGTTATCCGTTAAAGTAAAAGTACACTCCTAAAAATTAGAAAATTAGTATTTGGTGAATACCTTTCCATGAGATATAATCTGCGTGCTTCCTATTGTTTTAACTTTTGTAGTAGATCCTTTTTCTTTCTTTCTTTTCTTTTCCTTCGTTCTTTCTTTTTTTTTTAAGTTTTTGTGGTGGGGGTGTCAGGGTCTGACACTGCTTGCAAGACCTCAGTCAGTGGAAGCCATTAGGTACAGATTGTGTAATTTGTTGTTTTGATCAATTTCTAATTCATATTTGGCTCATTTCAGAGACCTCTATATTTTAATCATCTCCTGAGAACTTCAAATGAATGTTTTGGATTTTCCTCTATATTTTACCAAAGAAAAAACATGCAATAGTTATGGCCAATTTTGCTTCCAGTCTGATATGTGGCGGCTTTTCTGTTACAAATACGATGCAGGACCTGTTAAAGCTGGAAAAACTCCAGGAGGAGCTTGCAGAAAGATATGGGGGCCAACCGACTTTTGTTCAATGGGCAGCGGCAGCTGGAATTGATCAAAAGACCCTAAGGAAGCGCTTAAATTATGGCATCCGTTGCAAAGACAAAATGATCAAAAGTAACATACGGCTTGTTATTTCTATTGCAAAAAATTATCAGGGGGCTGGGATGAACCTCCAAGATCTAGTTCAGGTTCCCCCATTTACTGTTAATGAATATGGTTGCTTGTGCTTTTAGTCCAAACAGTATTACAATCAGCATCAGCCTTTTTTAAATTGCTTCTGGTTTACAGGAAGGATGTCGAGGCCTGGTAAGGGGTTCTGAAAAATTTGACGCATCAAAGGGTTTCAAGTTTTCAACCTACGCACACTGGTGGATTAAACAGGCAGTTAGAAAGTCTCTTTCTGATCAATCCAGGACAATCCGATTACCAGTAAGTATTCATCCAAGTAAATTGTATATTTTCTCCAGTTTCCGCCAACAATATCACTAGGATGCCTTTCTTGAAAAGATGCACACAAACTGGATGCTGTTGAAGTCTCAAATTTGGGTCACTTCCATTGTCTAAAAACTCTGGGGGTTGACTCAGGAATCAGTCAGGTTGACTTGGATTGGAATTAAAATGTACTGATTTCATATATGAATCAACTCAGTGCATTGGCTTCTCTTTTTTTTTCCTTTTTCTTTTACTTTTTTTGTGAATAAATATAACTGGCGAGTTTCTAAGGTCATATATTTACACAAAAGTGATATGGTAAGGATCTGAACCTCCCACTCCCATCTTACGAAGAAAGGGTTTTGCCATCAAAATTATGTGGCTGTTTGGTTAATCAATATTTGACTATCTTAAAAAAAAATTAGACCACCCACCACATGACCCTATCCATCTCTAGCATCTCCAGTGAACATTTGGATAATATCAACAATGATTGGGACCATTGATCTATTGGCCCACTTAGTAGATGGATTGGAGTCCCAAAATCACAGAAAAGCAATCTCAGCCACCACATCAGTGACATGCAAAGGGACAGCTAAAGAAAATTGGAGCAAAACAAAGGAAAAGAAATGTGAAGGAAGAAGAGAATTTTCCAAATTCAATGGGCTAATGTGTAACCATTGAATGGCTGAGAATATATTTCGTGTCACATGTAGCAGGCTGGCATATGGTCCCTAACAACCTAAACATGTATGGAATGTAGAGATGCAGTCGCACCCATCTTTTTAGCTCCCATCTCTCTTCTTTAAAAGATAGGAAACTTTTTAAATAAGTAATTGGAGAAGTTTAAGCGGTGCTGCTCTGCTTACATATCAGAAAAAGTTATATGGTACCGCTGCATCAAAATGTGAATAATGTCCCAATTTGCTAGTGGGGCCCCCACAGTATGGTGATCCAAACTGGTAACCTTGGGAATATTTTGAGTTGCAATACTTTTACTGTGTTTTGTTCTGGATTGCCTTAAGACTCCTATTTTAACTGTTATCTCAATATATGCCGGGCCTGAACAGTTTCACATGGTTGAGGCAACTTATCGAGTAAAGGAGGCTAGAAAGCAATTGTACAGTGAGAATGGAAGACATCCAGATAACGAAGAAGTTGCAGAGGCAACAGGGTTGTCTATGAAGAGGCTTATGGCGGTGCTACTAACCCCCAAAGCTCCAAGGTCTTTGGATCAGAAGATTGGGATCAACCAGAATCTAAAACCTTCGGTCTGCACTTTTCTCCCATACTAAATCTTTGTGAAGTGTATGTGCCTGCAAGCCACATATTTTATCTGATGATTTCTGTTGCCGTTTTTAGGAAGTGATAGCAGATCCCGATGCAGAAACATCAGAAGATGTGCTGACAAAGCAATTCATGAAGAAAGATTTGGACAAGGTGTTGGACAGCCTTAATCCAAGGGAGAAACAGGTAATTAGATGGAGGTTCGGATTGGAGGATGGAAGGATGAAGACATTGCAAGAAATCGGGGAACTGATGGGTGTGAGCAGAGAGAGAATTCGGCAGATCGAATCCTGCGCCTTCAGGAAGCTGAAGAATAAAAAGAGGACGAAGAGTTTAAAGCAGTATTTGCTTTCATAAGCCACATAGAAATCCAGGATTTAGTGCTGCAGAGGAGTATAGAGCTTCAAGGCCTCTCATCCTTTTACAAGAAAAAGGAAATTTGCTCCTTCCGTTTGTTCCCTTTTTGTATTGCAACTTTATTCATTTCAGAATCTGTGAAATCAGTTGTGCAGAGATCCAGAATCATTTTCCAACAAAGTTCAGGTTCGAGAATCATGAGTCATATATGCCTTGGTTCATACCTTTGGAGCATGCATAATCAATCGTTTCATTTCCTTCAATTTGGGGGTATTATTATAACCAAACCAAGAATGGTTAATTTAGAGTTTAGAAGCTTACTCTACATATTGGCTGTTATTCATAGAGAGGTGAGAAGATACTCCCTATATCTTTCAAGGAAAAAAGAAGAAGATATTACTCTCGACTTCTTCCAGATTGAGATTGAAGCTTCTTTTTTGCCACCTCTATGTGCAATATCCACGAAAGCACGGGGCCATTACCCCATTCATCAGGTTGAGTTACTGTCAATATGACCTTGCCACGACATGTTTGTTTGCTGAACAAGGAACATTTGTAATCTTCCATTTCTCTAACACATGTATGGCCTGCTTTTGGACTAGGGTGTGTTCACGGGGTATACTGCTTGATGATGAATAGCCCAGATCCAAGGAAACCGTGATTAAGTGAGGAAGATCTGTGTGATGCCACGATGATAAGGAAGACCATGAAGGGGGTTACTGGGTTAGCAATTGTAAGAAGCGAGCCGTGTTTGAAACTTGTAAACAGCGTTGGGAGTCTGTATCAGATGCTGAATCAATCAGATCAAAATATAACGAGTGCACTCAAGTTTGTGGGACCTCACACTTATGGTGGGCAGCCGCGACAACATGCCTGCATAATGCAACCCTCCTCTTTTCTGCTACTGTCCCACTCAAATGGGCGAGCATGTTGAAGACCCTACCAGTGATTGTGAGCCACACGTGTAGCTTGAATGTCTGGTCAATTGGTAATTTCCATTCTGTTCCCAACGCGTTGCCCATCTGATGAGAAGCTTGGACTTTAAACATGGCAGTTGGCAGTTGGGTTGGATCTAATCGGAGGGATTTTATTTATTATTTATTTTTTTTTCCAAGACTTTCAGCTATCTGCAAATACTTTAATGGTGACTTCTATTATACTTTTTAAGGGATGAATTACATGAATTATCAGGTTGGTCAAATAATCTGGCTGGACACATGTATACGTCTTCTGGGTTTCTACATGTTCAAAGTGGGCCATAACCAGTGAATGGCCCAAATATAGCATCTTGATCTATATTCCATTTATCATCCTCTTGAATACCCTTCCAATGCTTCTTATTTATATGCCCTAAGCATAACTAGCACCATGCCTGGTGGACATCCTAGCCACACATCAGAATACAAATTGGTCCACCATGTGGATGATCACACCTAGTTAATGCCATTAGGATAATCCAATCATCAGACACGATATTATGAGCCATAGGCAAATTTCATCACACCCACCATTCTTTGTGGCCCACCTGATGACTGGCCAAACCATGGATAAACTGCACTGAACATAATCTTAACGGGTCCAGATCCTCTGTTGGCTTGGCTGCAAACAGAAAATCTCTCTTTGCAGCCTTTTTATTGGTACACGTCATCACATAGGTTCTCACTAAAGGTTTATGTGCGTAGGAAAGCTAAGTAGGGCTAACCATGATGTTTGTGGGAAATCTACTCTATCCATCTATTTTTCAAGCCTATCTTTGGGCATGCGACAAAAAATGAGGAGGATCCAAAACTTAAACACGACGAACATAAGACAGAGTTGGGAAAGAAATGCGTACTGTTGAAAGCTTCTGAAGCTTCACCTTGATGTTTATATGCCATCCACAACTGTTAACAAGGTCATTCCAACTGGGATGAATTGACAACACCAAAGCCTTTGCTTGATATTAAACTTTTGTGGACATACCAATGTTTGCACGGAGGTCATTCAGTCCCCGTTTGTTTCCTCTCGTGTGGCCTACTTGAGTTTGTATATGTTATATCCAAGCCGTTCATCCATTTGCAGAGATCATTTTAGGCATGAGCCCAAAATTTTGGCAGATCCAAAGCTCAAGTGGACCATACCATATAAGGCAGGGGGTAATGCCGACCACCGTTGAAACCTTCCTAAGGAACCACCATGATGTTTATTTGCAATCCAACCTATTCAAAAGGTCACACAATCAGTTTGATCCAACTTCTATCCCCCAAGAAAATTTCAATGCTAGGCGTTCAATTCACACTGACTTCTGTGGTGTGGTCCATTTGAGGTTTGGATTAGCTTTTTTCTATGGCTAATGCTCTAAATTGATCTCTCCAAATGGATGAACGGTTTGGATGTAACACATACATCATGGTGGGGCCCACATAACTTGGTGACGCCAACACACAAAAGGGCATGAAGTGTGCGCATATAACTCCCCTACGCTACGGTTCGTAGGGGAGCATTACTCTCCGGAAGAGTACTGCATATAAAGCAGAAAAGAAAAACGACTTGAATTTGCAGCTGGGCATGCTGATCTGGGTCGTTCACTAGGGTACTGCATGGAAAGCATTGAAGTAGATTTTTATTTGCAGCTGTGCAGGCTAATCTGGGACCTTCACTTGGCAAGCCACTCAATGAACGTGTTCTAGCCTTCAAAAAAAAAAGTGAATTAGATCTGCCCATTCATCAAGTGCACAGACGTACACAGGTGTGACCATTTGCCATCGTTTTACTCCAACCATCCCCTCTTTCACACAGACCTAGTCCAGCCATAGGAGGACGGGCTAGATTTTGGTATATGGTATACAAACCGGGCGGCCCATTGAATGAAATGAAGTCACATGGCATGATGATAAAAGGGGGGTCATCATTTCGACTAATCAGACTTCAGAGAGTACATACACTAATCTGCCTGGACTTTTTTGGATCTGGGCTCATGTTCAGTGACCCAAACCCTTGATTTGTTGACAAAATGCATGATCTAGAAGTGTTTGCCTCAATTCGAGATCCCAAGGAGAGCTCCAACTCGACCTATAACAGTCGAGCAGGGATAGCCAACCTCATCCTAACAAGGTGGAAGGCCCAGCCTGTTTTATGCAAGATTTACTTGGAAACAGCCAGCTCAGCAAGATGTAAGCTGATATTAAAATTACAGATTAAGGTCATGTGCTCATCTGGGTGCGTTTTGGTGTACCTCAGATCATAGGCAGAATGAATAATCATCCATTCTGCTCTGAGTCAAGCACAACGGCATCAGGCCGATTTCTGTTTTTCGACTTTCTCCACCCCCAAATTGACATCGATGTGCATCCAAAGTTAATTCAGGCAGAAAAGCACCCCATCCACCCTGTCTAGCAGGGGTCATCCAAACAGGCCCAGAGGATCTATAACCTTTCCCTAGAAAATGGATGCATTGCCAAGATGATCTAAATCCAAAACCAACGCAAGGGTAACAACCATTTTTCAAGGATAAAGCAAGGGAAATAACTGAATGCATATAACCATCAATCTCACTCGAAGGTCACTAAACAACAGTGATGGTCAAAACAATCGCAGAGATTGGGTGGGAATCAATCTGTAGCATTGCATCATTCATCGGCCAACTGGTGCACTTCCGGACGTACACCAACCAAGCACTAGCTGCAACTTCACTCATTTTTCTACAGATTTGTTTTTGTTAATTACACAAAATTACATACAAACTCAAGTAATTAAAAAAAAAAAAATACACATTTCCTTGCTGGGGAAGGGGTATAGAACATGGGCAGTTATTGCTTGTGAGATCCAACGGCAGCCTCTCAGCTCTGTTAAACCTCTGTCATCTTAATGTCAGCGAGAGAGAACATGTAGCAACAGTCCTGCCATCAATCACAAAGATGCCAGGTGGGGGTCAGATCTTACTTATCTGATGCAGCTAACAGAAGAAATGAGCAGCACATTCTACTGAAGCGAGAACAGACCACAGTGAAAATTGCAGCTCCATGTTTTGGAGTCCTACTGGAGCTACTTGTGAGATTGAGATTTCAAATCATGATAACACTAGTCATGTATGCGAGATCCAGGCCATTCATCATGCGGGCCCCATTTTGTATACATCATCTGCCAAAATCCAAGATGGTTTGATCATCAGGTGGGCAGCACATGTACATAAAACAGACTGTCGATCAGCTCTGTCTATTCTTCTGGGCAACGCAGTAGAGCAGTCTGCTTGATTTGGAGCCACAGCACATACACTGGGCCATCTGAGAACAGATCATAACTCACACACCCAAGCTACATTGGCACACAGGTCAGTGGAGGGTATGACTCATCAAACAAAGATTTCAATGATTTGATTCCCATGTTCGTATTTCCAAACTGAACACACATGATAGGAAATGGAAATTTTTTCCAACCGAATTCTTCCTAAATATTCTATTTTGATATACCGGCCCAAGTCCTAAGTAGACTACTTTGGCGGTAGCTGTTGCATTTCTCATTCTTTCATGGCCTATTTATCACATCCATTACCCAACGGGTGCAAATCAAATCATGGCACAATTCACAGGATGCAGTTCATAGGATGCTAAACAAGCAATGGAAAAAGTAGCTGAGAACTGGTCACCTACAACTGGTAGTATAGGATGATCCACTCTTTAATGCTTCTGATTTTCTTCCACATTTGCTGGTGAAAATATTGCATTTTCAAGCGGAAAACGCTTGTAAAAATGGTTTGCACCTACAGTTAACCTACAAGCGGTTGTAGGTGATCAGTTCTCTAGGTGCAGTTATAAGGCCATCAAAAAAATTCAAGTCCACAATTTACTCAAATGCAATAAATAAGTAGGTAATCAACTCGGCATTCAGCAGAGCAATCTTGGTTTGGTTGCATTTCCAGATCCTGATTCAGTAAGTGGACAACATAGACACGGTATTGAAAGACCAACTAGTGAGCTGAGTCGGTGTTTTGAACATCTTAATTTCTCAGAAGGCATTGCATTATCCATGTTATTATTTACAAAAAATCATATGATCCTTGACCCGAGATATCTACAGTGTACTGGTCTTTCATTTGATGTGGGTCCAAGGTTCAACCATCTAGACCGTCGACCTGATGAGACCAACCATGTCTGGACCATGCCCAAAAATCTTCCAGATTGAAATATACTAGCCATCTTGGGCCTTTTCTCAGTAGAATGTGGTCATTTTTTCCTATTTCACTTCTTAACAGTCTATTTGCAGTCTGCTAGTTGAAAGGTTAGTATTAGCATGTCAAAGGGCATTTTTGGGGTGTGACATCCATGGCAGGGTATAACAGACAAATGGACTGAACTCTGAAACAATGAACCATGGGCTCCACTTTTACAAACAAAGGGTCCTATAATTGCTCTTTTTTCAATCTAATAAATTGAAGGCGCAATCATGGTTTAATGAAGTCAGGCTTGGAACTAGTAGTCAAGGGTTAGAAGAAAGGACCTCAGCTGATCCGAGTGATGCAGGCCCATCTTAGCCGTCAGATAAACAAAAGAATGCCAGATGTGAACAATTTGCAGGTGTTCCACCAATCACGTAAGCCGTGAAATTTCCACACGACCTGGTTGAGGTGTTGGGGGTTTGACCAATGGCTTCAAGGAATCCATAATAGTGGCAAAAGATGGCCGTTTCCAGGGCTCACTGCATTTTCAAAGTTTTCATCTTTAGAAGACATAAGAAAGATAGATGCCAGATGTAAAAATAAAATAAAATAGGATTTATCAAACGTACTTAACCCAGCAAGACTCAATTATAGCAGCGACTTGTGGATTCATGTCACTTGGAATTTCGAGCCTTCTACACTTAAAGCCTACAGCAGCCACCACCTGCAAGAAGGGATAAAATCAGCTGAAAACTAACAAGCCAGCATACATAATGCACCACTGATGTCCGCATCATGATGGCTATGGAATAAAGCCCACAGCCGCCGATCGAGCACAAATGTGATCAATCAAGCATATTCTCTGCCTAGAACCCTTCTGCATGCACCTATTAGATTAGCCGAATCACTATCAATCAGTAACCTGAACAATGAAAAAGGCCCGCAACACCCTTAATCCTTGATGAAAGTACCTGAACTTCAGCACTGTAAATTGATATTTCACTCTGGTGAACAGAGAATGGCACAAATTGGAAAATGGGACAGATTTCTCAGGTTTCCCTCTGCATGGTGTCCACTGAGATATCCACCTTTTTTTTTCACCTTTGGAAATGAAAATTGAAACTGACTGACAAAAGTAATTGAAGATTGTCACATCCCTCCTTCCCTCTCTCTCAATCGATACAGACAACCAAGATAGACCTAGAGAGCTATGATAGATGTTTAAGCATATAAATATGTATCAAAACAGAGGCAATGAAGTTTTTAATTTCAAATATGCAAGGAAGCTCTCCAACCCCCCTACTTAGCAAGGTTGGCAAGTTGTTTGGCAATTTTCTTTGAATCTCTTAAGAAGATGACAAAAGAATATCCATCCTCAAAGTGAAGTCTCTAATCTTGTTATTAATGACAAGTTGTACGGCCCGCCTGGATGAATGAAATAAGAGGCCATACAGTGGTACAACCCACCTAGTCTTGGGATTAGTCCATGTTTCTCTTTATTTAGTTAATTAGGTTCACTTTAGTATTAAAATGTCATATTGTGAGTGGTAGTTTTGGATTTTTTGCTTTTCTGAATTAATATAAAAAGAGTAGGAGCATGTAGCCCCAAGTCACTCTCTCCACACTCTTTCTCAATCTCCTTTAGTCTCTATTCTATTACTTTTCACTTCAACATAATTATACATACTATCATAAAGTATTTTATTCTGATGGATACCACTTTCATCCCTTCTCTCTCCTCTCTCATAAATTCTTCTTTTTCTTTTCCTCTCTGTTCTTCATATCTCTCCTATGCCGAAAGTTCTCTTAGAAACCTAGGGTTTCTTCTTTTTTGGTTTGTCGGGCTTTTGTAATGCTTCGCGTGTGAGAAGGTGAATGTTGTTTCATGATCATCGCTCCTCTCATGTTTGGTTGGAACGTGCGAGCTAATTGTTTCTCAGGTGTAGTGTGTACATCATGTGGAGCATGCAATTGGAGAGTTTTTATATTTGGAAGAGTCAGCCCTCGTTCGTGTAAGCACTAGTATTCACCTTAATTTCTTCTTCTAATAGAGATGAAGGGTGATAAAACATTTGAATTCCTAAATCCATTTGATTTTCTAGGGTTCAAATAACCTCTATTCTAAATCAATTCAAGTGTTTTTGACTGGCCAAAGGCAAATTAAAATATCTTAACTGCATAGAAATCGGATGAAAGTGATAGCACAAGTGATCAATGGATCCAAGAAAATGCTCAGATTATGAAGGGGTTGCGTAGAAGTATTGGCCCTATGGGAAATATCTATTAGTGGGGATGCAATGTTTCTAGATACTACAAAGAATGCATGCATTCATCCAATAAAAACAATTGTCGTACATATCAATTGTTTGAAGAGATTTTTGCATTCCAATAAGGAGACAAGTCTCCTGATGAATATTATCCAAAACTCAAAGGAATATAGGAGCTGAATATACATCAGCCACTAGGCACTAACTAGTGATCTGAAAAAACAAGATCGGCAACATGAGGGGTTCCATGTGGCTAAATTCCTATCTGCCTTAAAACCAGAATATGAGCCAGTGCGTACACAGATCTTGGGTAGCAAGGATGTTCCATCTCTAAATGAAGATTATGCTCACCTTCAACATGTAGTTCTTAGCTTGGAGAGTGGAGTTGGTGATAATTCTGATCTGGCATCACTTGTTGGATGAGGCGGAGGTGATGGTTATAGTGGCCACAGTAATCAAGGAGGTAGCAAAGGTAATTAAGGTGGTCATGGTAATGCAGGAGGATATCGTGGAACTTGGAAATGTACTCATAGTGGGCCTACAAATTACATTGTTGAGGAAGGTTGGGATCTCCATGAGAAGTCAACTTAAGTAAATTAGGGATCTTATTTTGAAGAGAGCAGTAGGCTTTCTTTTGCTAGTTTTGCTCCTACAATACAATAACTCGGTACATGTGGTAACATAGTCACACTTCCAAAAAATGAGCATTCCAATTTATTAAAGAATCAACCTATCTCTACTGCTACTCCCACTCCTACAGCCTTACAGCCACATTTGTGAACTCAGATATGGGTCCAAGTCCTCTCTTTCATGGGTAATTGCCTCTGGGGCCTTTAACCATATCACATGCGAGCCCAGTGCATTTTCCTCTATTGATACATTGTTGTTGAATTCATCAATCACTTTGGTAGGCGATACCCAGTCCAAAATGTGTGAAATAGGTATTGTTCATCCAAGTTCCTTTACGTAGTTGCCATTTGTTCCCTATGTACCTAAATTTCTTGTTAGCCTTGTATCTATTAGCGAACTCAAAAAATTACTTAACTGCTCTATGATTTTCTATCATTCAGTGTTTTCGAAGATCTAAAGACAAGGAAGAAAATTATGGAAGACATGAACACGATGGGAATTATTATCTTGACTGTGAAGTAATTGTAGTAGCGCAGAACATCTCTCCTTACCAGTGGCATTGTTGTCTTGGTCACCCATCCTTGAACATTCTCCAAAGTGTTTCATTATCGTCTGTGTCAGCTTTAGAATGCAAAGTGTATGAGTTTAGTAAGCAAGCATCATGGAATCACTTTTCCACCATGTATGGAAAAGCGTAGTCTACCTCCATTGGCTTTAGTTCATTAAGATGTTTAGAGACCTATTTGAGCTCTAGTTCGTCACAGTATAAGTATTTTGTTATTTTTGTTGATAAATTTTAAAGAAATATTTGGCTTTATAGATCTAAATTGTTCTCTATTTTAAAGATATTTCATATGGAGAATCAATTTATCTCCAAAGAGTGTGTATTTGGTTCAGATAATCCTAAAGGAGTATATATCCAATTCTGTTAGCTTGTATTTATCTAAAAATGATATTTTGCATCAAACATGAAGTGCCCCACACTCTACAACAAAATGGTGCCACAGAACTGAAAAACCATCATTTGCTTGAGGTGACAGGTGTCTTGTTAATTCATATGAATGTTCCAAAAAGTTTTTGGAGTAATGCAATTTTAACAGCATGCTATCTGATCAATCAAATGCCCAATGCCATCTCAGTGGGTCAGTCACCTCATGTATTTTTTTTTCTAGGCGTTGCATTATTCTCTTTGCCCCCCAATGTTTTTGAGTGTGTATACTTTGTTCATTAGTTGGACTCGTGTCATGATAACTTAAATCCCAGAGCACTTAAAATGTATTTTTCTTGGGTATTCTAGAATGCAAAGGGCTTATAGGTGTTACAATCCTCATCTTCGAAGACAATTTATCTGTAAAGGTGTTATCTTTTTTAGTCCACTCCATATTTCTCAAATGACAGTAATTTATTGACTTAGAAGCTTCAACTATTAGTGCTTATTCTTATTCTTATTGAAAAAAAAAAGAAAAAAAAATATATATCCAATCGCCTCCTCCCATTGGTTTGTCCATTCATTCTGTACGCTCAAAGTCTACTTGCGACGAAAACGGGAAGATGGCCCCTGCCAACCATGATGTGTCATTCACCATCATGGTTATGAATATTCGTATAGGCAGGCATATCCGCCCAGCCAAAAAATGATACGATATGGCATCTATGGGAAACAAAATAAGCAAACCATTATCTAAAAGGTAAGTTGAATATGTTTCAAACTTATAGTGCAATACCATAGATGTACCTCATGTTTTAATTAATGCTGTCATACATGTATCGTGTTGGAATGTACTCAAATTAATGGTGTCATACATGCAGCCACCATAAAGTAGCTTATATGTATCTTTCATAAAAACACACATCTATCCACGATAAAACATGCATGGATGTATTCACCACATGAAAACCATCCATGATTGTGCCATAATTGTTCAATGCATGTTACCTTTCACCAAGAGTCACCTAAGGACCATATTTACTCTAGACCATGGCGCATTTGACGCACACAGAGAAAAATCTTCTCTCCTCATTCTAAGAGTTCTTTTCTATGAATTCTTCACGTTAGACACAATAGTCTCTTTCTGGTAGTGCAAACCAGAGACAAACATCATTCTGATATACTTAGACCAGAAAACTTTGTGAGGCTTGTCTAGGTTCAATTGAGTCCCGGGGACAGTACACGAGCTGTACTGAACCTTTGGAGGGTGTAAACTATTTTCAAGAAGCGGCAATGTAGTGCACCTCCAAACCAAAACTCTTCAAGTGAACTATTCCTTCATTACAAATACTAAAAAGGTCCATTGTGGCAGACTTGCAGTTAGGTATCAAGACATGTCAGTCGAACGTCGATGTTTGTGGTGAACAATTGGATTCATGTTCCTTACCTACCTACTTTGGAAACAACATCAATGCCATCAATATTGCATCTACCACATTGAAGTCCTATCTCCACGATCAGATAAAAGCTTTTGCCGTACACTAGAATCTTCATATTTCCCAAGTGAACAGCTCGTATGCATCCACAGATTCATGACTAGAAATAGGGTACAGTCTCTGTTGTTCTCCAACATTGGTCAGTTAACACATTAACAGATAGGCATCATCTGATCTGATTAGTTTCAGTATTTCCACATGGTGTGAAACAGAACAACTATAAATCAGCCTTATGCAATTGACACAAAAGGACGTCGTCAATTCCAATACACTTCAGTATATTTGTTCATTGGTATGATAATCAATGAGCATTTCCTAGAAACATGGAGTGCAACTCTATTATTTAGATTTGAGATTCGTTAAGTAGATCATTGTACATACTTGTGCTGGATTTAAATTAGTCCAAGGTTGTTGCAACGTCATAAGCTCCCATAGGATCACTCCGAAGCTGTACACATCAGACTTCTCATTTGATGGCTCATCACGAAGAACTTCTGGTGCCATCCACTCAGGCTAATGAAAGAGACGTTAGGTCAAAATCAATGGAAAAATATTTTATGGAGGTATCAACCGAATGAAGAACAGAAAAATAGTGGATGACTTTTGTAGAGAAACTTACAGTCCCAGCCAATGACTTCGAAGAAAGAAAAGTGTTCTCTTTCAAACGGGACAGACCAAAATCGCAAACCTGGATGACCACAAGTAGACTGTGATGTGTAAGGAAATAATGTTAAATAACTGAAACACTTCCAACTTATGGAGCCAATAAAACTACAAGCATGGTTGCAGCAAGACATTAACCATTAATGATTACAAAGAGCGCGTTACAACGTTCAGATGTAATCAGCAAAAAGTAGCCACTAGAACTATTTTGCATCAGGATACAGCTTGAGAGAAACTTCAAACAGCATCCATTCAATCATACAGCAAATTAAAAAATTTATGGCTGGTAATATCAATACATGTGATATTCATTTTAGGAGCCTTGCTAAGTGCACACACATGTGCAATAAGGGCGTGTTTGATTTTCATTTACCCCAGGTAAATACATGTAAATTGAGGTAAGTAGGTAATTATTACCATTTAATGAGTATTTTTCCTTTTTAGAAAAAAAGTTTGAAAAGGATTGACATACATTCGTAGGCCCCAATGTGATGTCTGTGATATATCCACACCGTCCATTCATTTTATCAGAACATTTTAGGACATGGGCAAAAAAATGATGCAAATTTGAAGCCCAAGTGGCCCACACCACAGGAAATCGTGGTTGTAAAAGGTTCTTAATGGTAAGCGTTCAACTCACTGTTTCATGTCACGTGGTCCACTTGACCTTTGGATTTGCCTCAATTTTGGTTCCATGCCCTTAAATCACCTCGCAAAATGGATGGACGGAATGGATAAGCCATATGTATCACAGTGGGCCCCACACGAAATTCGCACCCTTCTCGACTTTAGTGTACAAAAAACAAATTGTGGTTGTCAACCTTAAGAAAAGTGCCGGGAAATACCTTGTAATTAATCATTATCCATTTCCATGTATTTACAAGGTGTAAATGGAAATCAAACACGCCCTAAAGCTCATGCACACACCCCATATGTGCCAGCATGCAAATCGTCATAAGAGTTGAATCGTATTGAATTGCAAATTTTATCGTAAATCGTAACATTTTTTTATGATTTTCTTAAAAATTGAAAAAAAAAACTGCAAATTATAAATAAATCAGAAAAAATTTAGAAACTCATCAATCATCCATTTTCCCATCAATACGCACAAGTAATACCACCATACCATGATAGTGTCAGAGAATTCTCATCTTTTGTCATTCAAGAAATTTACCTTAAAACACATACAAGAATCCTTTAATAATCTGTGTTCTTTTTACCTTTCTTAAGCATAGACATTGGAAAAGCGGCATTTGATTTTGTAGACCGAAGGAAAAAGATATTTTGATTTCTAACCATCATTACTACAATAAATATAGCTCAACATGATGACAACCATCTATAAAAAAACCATTCCAGATAAGTCATTTACATGGTATTAAAAAATGTTTACGTTATGACCATAACAGGGAGTGACCGTTACGCGATACAGCAACCCCCCCCCCCCCCCCCCCCCCCAAAAAAAAGGCCCGTAACAGGCCGATACAATCCATAACGGACCAATATGGGGCTGATACAGGCCGATATGTTTCCATAAAAAAAACAATAAAAAAAAAACAACAACCATTACAGGGCCATAATGACCATTACAACCTATATCGTAATGGCCATAAGGCTGTCCATCATGGCCACCGCCACCGTTATTGAATATCAATTTGGTGTTTCAAGCAATTGAGTAATAAATCATTAAAAAAAATGCAAAATGACTTAAAGTCGAAGAGAATATCTATCATAGAATCTCTTATAAAGAATAGAATAAAATAATTGACCTCTTCTAAATGATTCTTATAGCCCCCACCAATTTAAAAACATAAAATGAAAGCCAAGTAAGGCTTAAAATAGACGAGAACAAGTATACTTTTAATCGTAAATCATAAGATTTAGATCATAGAATCATAAGATTCATCTAAAAAGGGATTCAAGGTGGGATTCAAATCGTTCTTCTTAAGATTTGACTCAAATCGTAAATCATAGGATTTTGACAACACTGCCAGCACAGCACAATAGGTCCAGGATCCAATCCATCCATCAGAAAGGCACCAATCTATTGGTGTCCTAGCCCAATAATCAGGTTGATCCACTGGTCAGGTCAGGAACAATTTGCAAAACAAATGAACGGCTCTAAAAAACTTGTCTGAGGTTTTCTAACCCATCCACCTGTTTCCAATATTGGGGATCACAAGATGAGTGGACCAGATTTATTTTTGGGAAAACATGAAGGTCTGACAGACCTCATGGATGGATTGAATCTCGCATCTATGTGACACTCTGGCACATGTGGCGTATTCATAAGCTTTATTGCACACGTGTGTGCGCTTAGCTAAGCTCGCATTTTAGCATGCAAACACAATTCTAGTTCATAGTTGTAAATACAGAAATACAGACCATCTGGTGGCCACTGATTTCAATGGCGTAACCTGCCTGATGACTTCACCATCCTGGTTTTTGCCCCACATGATCTCCATGTTGCTGCCCACCTTTTTCATAGATAAGATTTTCTATACAAGTGACACATTGGAGGGGAAGAAAGCACTGTAGTGCGAATGTTCACATACACCGTTGTATCTTGGGGTGGGTTAGCTCGGCTTCTTAAAGGCTGATTGTATATTCTTTGTAGTCCTCTTCTTCTTCTTTTTTTGGAATAAAATTCTTTTGGAGCCCTTCAAAGAGAATAACTTTAAGGAGATAGGAGAAAACATACAATATATCCCTTGGTAAATTCAGCTGAGTGTCAGCGATTAAAAAATTAAACTCAGCAGGGTGTTACCGACCAAAAAAATAAACAAATAAATTCACATGATGTCACTAAATTTGCTCGTCTGGTGTGCAGTTGATTAGAAAACTTCTACCAATCCATCATTTAAGAACCAAATAGTTGGGAGAAGACTAAGATGATGATGACGATCATTAATTCTAAAAAGAAAGTGAGGGCTATTCCATGTGATGCACAAGTACGGCTAGTCAAGTCCCATTCTAAGACCTTACGTATACTTTTAAATATAATTAACTGTACATAGCAGATGCCACTATTTAAGACATCTATCCCTTTCCAAATTTCAAAGCTCACATAAGCATCATGTGAAATTTTGCATACTCATGGGAAAAAAAAAATCCTCCAACACATCTTGCAATAGCCTTGTTAAGGGTGGCAATGGGTTAGGTGGCCCAACCAAGCTCGAAGTGACCCAGCACTATAGGGCCAAGGCTTGTGATGCAGGACAATGGGCCTACAAGGGATGATGCGGAATGAAACCAAAGCAGATATATGAAACAATGAATAATCAAATTAAATCTACTCAAATCACAAGCGAAGGCACATTCAATTAGGTAAAAAAAATCCATATACCACATCAAAGATCACAAGCATTAAATATTGGAACTATAAAATCTCACGGGTCGGGACCCATGGAAGGTAGAACTTCTATGTCTAAGCATAGGGTTAATTCTAAATCCAAAGGATGAAGTTCTAGGGTTCCTAGGGTATGGATAGAATTGGGATCAATGGGAATTAGTGTTAGGGTTATGGTTTGAGAGATGAGAGAATTGGGGGTTTAGGGATTTAAGGCTATGGGAAGGGTGAAATTCGGATTTGGGTGAAAAATGGGTGTTCGAAATTGAAAATGGGGTGGGATTAGGTTTTTTTTTAAGTCAGTCATGCAACGCACCTTCCCACCCTGTTAGCTGGGCAACACACCCACTTGGTTAGTCACACGATGCACCCACCCACCAGTGGGGTTAGTGTGTCTCCTTACCACTCGAACCTGAGACCTGTTGTTGAAACGCCTAAGCGTCTTTCAGTTGGGCTAGCAGGCGAGACACAGTTGGGTGGGATTAGGTTAGATGGGAAGGATTCAGATGGGGAAAAGCTAGGGTTTTGGGGGAAAACTAAGAAAAGTGGATTGTGGGCCTATTCCGAACGAAAATGGTTCAAGATTTGGAGAATTTGGGCTAAGGTTTTGAGAAATAACAAGAAATCTATCAATCGAATAGAAGAGAACAATCAAAATACCTGGATCTCGTGGAGAAGAAGAAGAGAAGAGAGATGAAAGGGATAGTCGGCATCACACCGAAAGGGGGGGGCGGGGGGGGGCTCAAGCTCATCCCTAGCAAGAATGAATTTTCTTCTCAATATTCATAAACGTAATAATAAAAATAGGATTTCTAATTCTTCTCAATATTCATAAACGTAATAATGAAAATAGAGTTTCTAACAATGCTTTTACAGTCCTCATCTAAGAAAAGTGTACAAAAGTGCCTAAACAAAATAAAAATAACAAAACGACGCTCAAAATAAAACAGTGCACTAAAGTGCTTAAACAAAAGAAAAACAACAAAACGACGCTCAAAATAAAACAGTTCGCTCATCTCTCGTGCTCCTTAAATGTCATTGAACCACAACGAGATGAGCGCGACACGTCTCCTTTACTGGTACACTTGGGAAAGGGATCGTGATGGTCTGATGTCCCCATCAGCTTGGACCCCTAAACTTGGTCCAAGGGCCAAGCCCAGGGTCGAAATCTAAGCCCGGTATAGGAGTTGGGCCAAGCCCATGCTGATGATGAATGGCCCGAGCCAACCCAACACAATGGCTTGTCCAATCATCAAGTGGGCTATCATTGTACAGAAAGAAAGGACAATATACACATATGTAGTTTAAAAGCAAACTTGGAACCAAGTTTTGATAATTTCTATATACTTTTGTAGTTTATAAGCACACTTGGTCTGGCCTTGTAGAGCCAATCCTAGGTCCAGGACCTTCTAAGCTCTATTAAGGCTAGGGCTTAGGGTATTAGGGTTGGACCAAGGTATGCCGTAATGGTCACGATGGGTCTAACGGTCCCCAATGTTACTAATACACATAATGGCCAACCATTCTGGTCGTTACGCCCCGTAATGATTAATTTTTTAAGAAAAAAAATTAGAGAAAATGTTGGAAAATTTTGAAACTTTGAGAAGATTCCAGATATGTATTCTTTTATGGCTTTGAATATGTTTATAATGGTTTAACAATCCACGCTTTGTAAGAATGTTGTCCCATCTTGTTTGATGATTTTAATAACCTGATAAGCTTAGATTGACCCAAAATTCATACAAACTATGGCACTCATCCCACTAATGCACATCCCTAAGCATTTGACTTTATTCACCCCCATAGTAATTTTCAGGAAAAATTAGAAGTAGATGTGAATGAATAGTGTTGCCAATTTGGGGGACCACTTGAATCTTCCAAATTGACCTCAAATTCATGCAATCTATGACACTCATTCCACTAATGCATATGCCCCCCCCCCCCCCCCCCCCCAAAGAAGCACTTGAATGCCCCCGAAACAACCCGAAATTCATGCAATCTATGGCAATCATCCCACTAATGCAATTGGCCCCAAATCGTGCTTATTTCATCATTTCTATCAAATTGGGGGGTGTTGTTGACTGTTATAGGGTAACGGCCGTTAAGGTATCATTTTTTTTTTCCAGGGGTGCCCAAATCGACTTTGAATTGCATAACAGGGTGTGCCGATACCGGCCGTTACGCAACTGTTTCGGCACACCTTGGGCTGGACTAGGGCAAACCCTGGCCTTATACATTGAGCATCCTGTAGAACAAAATCGGAAAGAAAAAAAAAAACTTTCTTTAATGTTTTTTTTTTTTTAATTTGTAATCAGTTAGGTGCCAAAAGGACTACACTGTTTGAACTCTCACCTTTACTGTATACTTTCTATCCACCAAAAGATTTGGGGACTTCAAATCTCGATGAACAATGGGAGGATTGCGCTTATGAAGATAATTCATTCCCTTTGCCTACAAAGTAACAGAAGATTGTAAACTAAATCAATGAGGAAAAAAAACTCGATACATTCATATAAAAAAAACACATGATAGTGCCAATCATAGACATACCACGTCGTAAGCCATATTTAACCGACGCCTCTCATCTAACGTTTCTCTCGCACCAGGTCTATGTAAAAGCCTATATAAGCTGCCTCTGCAATTCAAAGTTAACAGTGTAACTATTTGTGGAATTGAATCTTGATTCAATTCCAATAAATTCAATAAATTAAAATTGAATATTGTTTCAACTATCCGTAGAAAGATTAGTAAATGCAAACAGATCACAGAAAGAAATGAAAGAAGGAAACCTTGATAAATACTCTGTGACAATGGACAGGTTTGGGGGCCGAGTAACTGCACCCATGAAAAGAACAATGTTTGGATGCCGAAGACGTTTCATTATTGCAACCTAACATACAAAACAGATAGTGAAACTGCAATTAAAAAAAAGATTTGAGAAAACAAGAGAATTTCCTAACTGTTAACATAATTCCAGAAACTAGGGCTTAACCTGAATGGATACAGGAAAAAAAAAAATTACTACATAGACAGAAAGTAACAACTAACAAGAACATGGAAAATAAACCAACACCAGAAGGGTGGTTCTTATAAAAGAAGTAGCAGAGAACATCGATAACTGGGATAGAGGCCAACATAAAGAAATTAAGTCAATAGATTACTTCACTTGGACTAAACCATAGTAAAATTGTAGACATTACAATATAAATCTGGGCAATATTTTGGATATTGAAACACCTAGGGTGTGTTTGGCACTCAAAAGTATGTGGTATTGAATTGCATTTAGTGGGATATAAATTCCATCCGGCGTTTGGAATCGATGGGAAGGATTGGATTAATCCAAGTATTTGACCTTCCAGTCCCAACAGGAGACACAGCAGGATTTCTGGTAGATTTCGAAATCCGCAACATCCGTGGGCCCCACATTGATGCATGTGTTTTATCCAGGTCCTAGGAACAATTAGGGTCCCATTCCTGGTCTCGGGAACGATTATGGTGCGATTACAGGTCCCGGGAACAATTATGGGTGTGATTACAGGTCCCAAGCACGATTACAGACCTGCTCTTTACACGTGACACTTAATTTACATATGAATATAGGTGACCGGCATCAACCGTGAAATCTGGTCTGTTGATTACAATTCCAGCATACACCAAACGCTAGTTTTACGTAATATGGTGTTTTTCCCAAAGGAAGAATTCGATCCCAAACGTGGGATTGGATGGTCAAAATGCCATGGTATTTCCAGACATATAATCATTGTGTAATAATGGTGTTAATTCCATATAATGCAATGCAATGCATCTTTCTAAACAGACCCCTTGAACATTTGAGCCAACCTTCAGAGATAAAAGACAATCCATCAATGAACAATCAGCTACCATCAATTGAAGAATCATGGTCAGATAAGGTATAGCAGAGTTTATTGAGAATGAGACTAATCATCACACCTGCCCCAGAAGTTACTTGAAATACAGAGGAAAAATGATCATGGAAACCAGACATAATGATACGACAGCATGTTTAACCTTAATGTACCTCTCTCAGAAATTCCTTAAATTTCTCAGCGTGGAAGTCTTGCTCCATGAGAATCTTCACAGCGACTTCCTGTCAATTAGATTTGTGGAATGAGTACAAAAGTATGAAATGAGTCCAATATCCATCAGGAAAAACCTAACCAACACATCTGAACTCTTCAGCATAAGAAACTTTGGGATGGTTAATAGTAGAAAAATGGATTGCAGAAAAATTAGGGGGTGTGAAGAATGGAACTATAAATGTTAATGGAGAACCTCCAAAACATAAACAAGACTAGGAGGGAAAAATAAAAATGAAACTAAGTACAGAATTAAACATCATGATAGCAAAAGCAATATGGACCCCTGGGATGTGGTACGTGTAAAGCCCAAGGTGTAACATCCACCTCACAGATCAAGATGATTCAAGAATATACTATAGAGCTCAAATAAGAAGTACCACATAGATTTTTCTTTCTTTTTTTATTGGAAAGAGAACAAAGAGTTGCACCATTGGGAAAACATTCCAGAATCCCAAATCGGACCTGTGAATTTCACATGGTCCAGATAATCAGCCTCCGATGTACCACCAGTAGATGTTAAAATTTATGATGGCGCAATTTTAGTAGATTCTTTAGATGTTGCAGATGTTTTGTCCATTACTTGTCTAATTCCCTCCCTCCCTCCCTCCCTCCCTCCCATGATGCAGATGTTTTGTCCTCCCTCCCTCTTTACATGATGCAGATGTTTTGTCCTCCTCCCTCCCTCCTTTTTTACACGATGCAGATGTTTTGTCCTCCCTCCCTCCCTCCCTTTTCACATGATGCAGATGTTTTGTCCTCCCTCTCTTGTTTTTGACAACTAGATTCGTGCTTCATTGCATAGGTTCGCAAGAGCACTTCCATGCCTTCCTCTTTTTGACAACCTAGGCAGACAGGGAAGATAAGGTACAACATGCATGTGACCATTCTTTAACTCTTAGGAGTCATTCAGCCCCCATACAGTCCGAATGAAAGCATAAAAGCTGATTGAAAACAGAGAAAGGCGAGTTCCTCGGGTAGGAGTTCTTGCTACAAATATCTGAACATCATTTTGTTCTAGTGACACCAAAATCTAGAAGTCATGGCTCAGTGGTCGAAACTGTGTCTCAACTCCGAGGTCATGGGTTCAAGAACCCATGTGGTGTAAGAGTGTGTGGGGGTAAGAGTGTGTGTGTATTCACCCTTCAAAAAAAATATCTAGTATTAAAACTCTTCCAAATCTATTAGATTTGCAATGTTTATTCAGGGCAGAAAGTTCACACTAAGAAGTGAACCTTGTTGTGATAAAACTTTAGCAGGGAACTGGATGAAGCAGTTTAACTGCCTCGACATAGATATAATCCAGTTCCTATCAAATTCGGGACAACTTTCTACAACCATTAAACTTAATGTTTCCAAGGCAAACTATTATCAGTTATAACAGCCAATGCCCAAAATGTCTGTTAGGTTTTCCACATAATATTATTGCTTCACAAAGAATGGGAAATATAACCAGGAGTCACCTCAATCAACGAAATAAGAAGAATCACCAAAAGTGTGCATGCTTGCTTTAGTACTCCATGGGAGTTGCCAAAAGAGAGAACATAAATATAAATATGAACCAATTAATATATAAGAGTTACCTAAGAAAATAACACATCCCACTAAGCTACCTCTACCAGTTATTACTGTTCAATATGTTTCTAGAAAATCTTATAACATCAACCCAAAGACAAAATTATGTAAAAATCTGCAATTGCTTCCTTGCAAAAGATGCACGATTCACATTCAGAAAGAATTGTATAAAAAATGGAACTAGAAGCCTATAAACTTTCAAACATGAACAATAACAACAAGGATAGAATGATTACCGATCCATGCCAATCAGCACGATGAACAGTTCCAAATGAACCTAAAAATACACAAAATTGGTCATTTTCAAGTACATGGACCATCAGAAAACTTTAACATCAAAACTACATCGCATATGCACAAGAAGTGAGAAAACCAGATTCATTTATAGGAAATCAATCACCCTGTAACTATGTAACAAGGACACACTTTTCTGAAATTGTGCTGTAATGATACCAGACGTGTCCGATACTCCCAGATACGGTTTATATGTAAAGAAACTTTTTTAATTTATTTATTATTATTTTCTTTTTTTTCTTTCACATATAAATAGTTGATATTGAATTTTTATTCATATTATTGTTTATGATTGAGATTTTTTACTTAAATAATTACAATATACTACTTAAATATACTGATTTATTATTTAATATAATTGTATTTTAAGTGTCAGTGAATTTGAGCTTTAAATGTGACCATGTTTGACAGCCCATATCCGTCTATTACACTGACACACAGATTAGTGTGTAAGCTACATAGCCCACCTATGTTTTCAGATGTTAAATAAATTAAAAATACCTGCTCCTATTCGCTCCTTTAGGACAAGATCGCTCCATGGTATGTCCAAGTCATCTACTTCAAAGGACAATTCGCTATCTGATCTTTTTGGCACCACTTGAGAACTCTCGATGAGCCTCAACTCTTTATTCTTATCTGTCCTTGGATTAGAAATGGCTATCATTGGTGGAATTTCTCTTTGCCGCTGCACGTTTTTTGGTGAATGGTCTTCGACAAAATGTTGTGGAACTATACCATTCTGTGAATTTTGCCATTTTTGCAACAGGTTTTCTTCATCATGGCCATTTGGTCGAGCAATTCCTTGATTGGGCTTTGGCATTGGGGAATTTTCATCATTGTTGATTGAGACAGGCAGTGAGTAGTTCACATCTTCGTGCTTCCTGTCAAAAGGCTCAGGAAATGACGGATCTGTAGCATCTCCTTGACCAGAAGCACTACCTGCATAATGAAATCATGCATTGTGTGGGTGTGTTTGGGTGAGAGAGAGAGAGAGAGAGAGAGAGAGAGAGAGCAGGATTCATCGAATCAAAGATTGCATTATCAAAACAGGTTACTCGAACATGACACTAGCATGGATCATCTTTCAGCATGACTGCATAAAGAACCCAAGGGAATTACCTGCAGAAGCATCATCAAATATAAGATTTAGTGATTGACAGTCTGAGAAATATTGCTTGGCTAAAGATCTGAAGTTCTGAGCAATTCCAACAGCTTTGAATCTTGGAAGACGCAAAGGAGAAGAAATTAAGATGGAAGATGGGCCATTGAGTAAGGAATCAGGCTCACATAAGAATCCTGGGTTCCCGATCAAATCAACTAAATATTCTCTGCAAGTGGAAAAAACAAAATGTTTTCAGGGACTTGAAATCAAGTTCCTATATCAACGTTACTGCATTAGAAGTCATGTCACTGCTATATGGAACTTTAGTGTTTAGTCAGGCAATCAGCAATAAGCAACAGTCAACTCAAAACTAACACAATTATTACAAACAAAACAAATAAATAATAATGAGGTATTACATGATGCTTGATCAAAAGAAATGATACTTTTGCTCAACCCAGCAAAGTATTTGGTGAGAGAGACCTGCCTTTTAGTAAGCTAAGTTGTTCTCCCCAGAAAGATGACCCTAACCATCTAATGGAAATAGACAGCTACAATCACTGGCCGACATTTCACCAAACGCCCATTCAGACCGTTAGAATCATCCTGCAAGGGAGATTTTCGGGTATCCTATATCCATCTTGGACTGACCATAGGAATGACTTGAATCACTAGAAGGTGTGTCCCATCTGTACTGTTTATTGGGATGCGTTCATATGTTGAATTAAACATTGTTTATCTCCTCCATAACTAAATAGACTTTTTTTTTGCATATAACCCCTCCCTTTGCATACACTGCAAAAAGCCCCCCACATATGCGTATTTGTAAAATAAAATAAAAAATAAAAAAAATTGTCCCTCTTTCATATCATGCAAATTAAACCTTGGGTTACTTTTTTCTAATGGAAATAGCAATGCTTTAAGTGTTTTTCTCTTCCTCACCCGAAAACTAAAACCCATTACCCCCAAACCCAAGAACCTCCAATACCCTCAAATGGAGAGAGAGAGAGAGAGAGAGAGAGAGAGAGAGAGAGAGATGGTGCAGGAGGGGGGGCTGATCAAATGGAGTTAAAAAAATGAGGGGTTTACAACTATGGGAACTACATGCAGGGGGTAATTTGCAAAAAGTATGGAGGGTTATTTGCAGTATCCCTAACAGGTAGGTGGTATATGAAAAAAAAAAAAAAAAAAAAACCAAAAAAACCAAAAAAAGACCTTCACACTTTCATCAAGGAATCTCGAATTTTAGATACCAATTGGCCAGTAAATAACATTACGCCAACTCTTAATCTTAAAAACAAAACAGGTTGAATTTATTTCATTTCCTTGTACGACACATTGCTAATGAGCACACATCAGGCAAACTGGGGTTGTTATTCTTGTGATAATTTTTCTTCCATCGGAAATCCCATCTCCCAATGAACATTAAGATGAAGCTCATTCTGGATTCTTTGCAGTTTATTTGATATTCAACGTTGAATTTGTTCGATTCACCTTTGTATTTAGAATTTTTTTTTTTTTTTTTTTTTTTTTTGGGGGGGGGGGGGGGGGGTTAAGTTTTTGTGGCCCCCTTGATAAGTGTAATTTTTAATAGAGGTCTTAAGTCGAACCAGTTGCACCACAAGTTACAGTCCACCCAACAGATAACTTCCAAACTATAAAGTGAATGCAACATCCAACCCTTCCAATAAGTTGGCCCCACCATGAGAATCACCTTGTGCAAAAACCAGCCCCATCTACTCATTAGGTGAGCCATGAGGTAGAAGATAATTTCTAGCCATTGATAAATAGTAAAATACAAGTTCAGTCCAACTTCTACAAAGTCCTATTGTCAGATGAGGGGCGGAAGAGACCTCATTTGGATCAGCCAAGTTCTAATGCATGTCACCAATGGAAGCGGATAACTTGGAAAAGCAATTCTTGGTGGAGGAAATCAAGGTGACAGTGGATTCAATGGAAAGAGGACACCTCTCTATGGTGTTGGGACTTGGGAGCCTCCGTTATAGCACTCATTCCAAAGCTTGAGGGGATGAAGAATCTTCAGGACTTTCACCCTATTAGTTTGGTTGGCTGGCCGTCCAAAATACTTGCAGAAATACTAGCTACAAGATTCATAGTGGTTCTGGACAAGGTCATTTCAGAAACCCAAGGAGCATTTGTTTTTGGAAGACAAATTCTGGGTAGCACTATTATTGCCCACAAGTGCTTAAATGCAAGGCACATGAAAGGCTCGAAAGGAATGGTTTCTAGACATTGAAAAGGCATACGATCATGTGGATTGGGGTTCCTAAATTGTTGGGAAGATTGGGATGCGGTCAAAAGTGGAGATCGTGGATGAAAGATTCTCAGTTCTTCTAAATGGATCGCCAAATGGGCCTTTCCAAGCATCAAGAGGCTTAAGGCAAGGAGATCCACTCTAAGGCAATGAGATCCACTCTCCCCTTTTCTCTTTGCGGTAATGGTGGAAGCGTTGAGTAAGATGCTCGATAAGAGGATAGGAGGTGGGGAACATTAAATGCTTCAAGGTGGGAGGCCCCAATCCCTTGCGGACGATACAATTATTTTGTGATGCAGCACCAGGCATGGTAGACAACTTTTGAGGAAATTGATAAGATGCTTTGAGGTGGTTTCGCGATTGTAAAGATTTAAGAGTTAATATAGCTAAGAGTGAACAGTTTGGAGTTTGCTTATCTTAGCGAGAACATAGAGGCTATGGCAGATATATTCAGGTCTAAATTGGGTTCTCTTCCATCAACATACCTAAGATTGCCTTTGTATATTGATAAGCCAGTTAATCATCTCTGGGATGAGGTAATTGAAAGAATAGAAAGTAAGCTCTCAAGCTAGAAAAGTAGATGCATTTCCTTGGGGGGCAAACTAACGCTGGGGCGGTAAAGAAGGAACATTCTTATGGCAAGGAGTGGAAGAAAAGCACAAGTTCCATCTCTTCAAGTGGGAAGCAAGGTATTCTATAATGGTAATGGTGGCCACAACGGCCACCATTGTTACCTTTACGATACGGGTGGTAACGCCTATTACAGCCCCTGTAACGGCCGTTAAGATCTCTCTTTTTATTGAAAAAAAAAAAACACTAGAAAAACCTATACCTGCCCCATAATGTTGAAAAAACAACCAAAAAACCTATATCTACCTTGTAACAGACCATTACGGGGTTGTTACAACCTTTACAGGGGGTGTAACGGGCCGTTAACGGCGGTTACATGTTTGTTTTTCCATAACGGCCGTTACGACCGTTACAACTCTGTAACGTGTAATGGTTATCGCCGTTACCTTTACATAACAGCCTTTACGGCCCTGTAATGGCCTTTTATGGCACGCCATGGTAGGAAGAGGTATGCAAGCCAGTTAAGGAGGGAGAAGCTTAAGGAAGAAGTTTGGAATAGATAAATGTATCCCTGTTAGGCAAATGGCGATGGAAATATGGAAGAGAAGAAGGATGCTTGGGAGAAAAGTGCTAGTGAATAGATCTGGTCTTCAAGAAGGGGATGATGGACAAAATCATCATTGCTTTATAGGGCGTCCGGGCTATGTAAGGGAGTCTCATCGGTGATGAACAAATTCAGGCTGGGTGTTAGATTTTCATAAGGTGATGAAAAAAGAATTCGTTTTTGGCAGGATTTATGGATAGGGGAATGCTTGCTTAAATTAGCCTTTCCATCCTTAACCAAGGTTGCCATAGATTTGGAGGTAACGATTCACAGATGCGTCTCTTTAATAAGCGGCTCAGTGATGTGGGTTCCCCACTATGTAGAAGAAATTTGCCGGTCAAGGAAGCGAAAGAATTTGCTCAGTTCTTAGAATGCCTTCAAAGTCTTAGATGGCAGATAGGTGAGTAGGACTCAATGGTATGGCCACAGAAAAAGCCAGGACGGTTCACAGTATGCTCTTTTTACAAGTTGCTACGTAAAAATCTCATTTGAGTGAAGAGAGAGGAAGATTTTGTCCTTTGTTTGGTCAAGTAGAGAGTCCCTCCAAAAGTGGCGGCGTTTACATGATTGGTTAGCAGAAATAGGATTCTTACCATTGACAATCTTCATAAAAAATCGGTAGTTTTACCTCACTGTTGCATCATGTGTGTGAGGGAGGCAAAAACGATGGACCATCTCTTTATTCATTGCTAGCTCGTAGAAAATATGTAAAAGATTTATTGCCTTCTTCCGGACGGATTGGGTGATGCCAGGGTCTACGATCGCCCTTCTACTAGCTTGGTAGTACGGAGGCATAAGTAAAAAAGGAAGTCAAGTGGCTACGACTAGTTATGATGGTGGTTTTCTGGGCTATTTGGAAGGCGAGAAATGATCGATGTTTACATAACAAAAATGCATTGGAGGCAATTGTATATAAGTTGGCTAAATTGGATTTAATAGGATGGATCTCTTGTACAAAGGACTTTGATCCAAATTACAGATCGCTGTTAATAGGTATGTAAATCTTGTATATGGAGCTTTTGACGCAGAACATCCGATCAACTCACCAAAAGCTCCAGAGCTAATGGGGGAGGCACGGAGTATCCTTTTAATCTCATAGCCCAGTACGGGTGGGCCCCACACCAACGGGTCACCCAGGGGTCCCACACCAACGAATCGCCCAGGCCCTCGGTCGAACCCTCCTACGAGGGTCCTGCACCAACAGACCCACCCCGAGTGTGCTCCCGCACCACCAACGGACCGCCCACTAGAGCCTGGTGTGAAAATGCTTCCGCATTAATCACCCTTGGTGAGGAGTCTCGAACACGAGACCTCCCGCTCTGATACCAATTTGACGCGAAACATCCGACCAACTCAACAAAAGTTCCAGAGCTGATGGGGGAGACATGGAGTATTCTTTTAATCTCATAGCCCAGTACGGGTGAGCCCCACACCAACGGGTCACCCAGGGGTCCCACACCAATGGATCACCCAGGCCCTCGGTCGAACCCTCCAACGTGGGTCCTACACCAACGAACCCACCCCGAGTGTGCTCCCGCGCCACCAGCGATCTGCCCACTCAAGCCCGATGTGAAAATGCTCCCACATTAGCTTTTAAGCTTCTTTTTTAATAAATAATTTGTCATCTTTCAAACAAAAAGTGTGGTCCACTTGATGAGTAGATGAGGCTGATTTTTGCACAAGGCTATCGTCATGATTGGGCCAAATGTTTCATTTTTTTTAACAGTATTTGTTGGATGTTTCATGCCCCTAAAAGTTTGGAAATTATCTGCTGGGTGGACCATATCAAACTGGTTGGACTTGAACCTCCTTTCAGTACTATTAAAAAAAAGCTCGTGGTACTGTCCACCTTCCACAAAGAAAAGTACATATGGATCGGTTTGGAACATCATTGCACAAGTCTGCTGGCAGGTTAAAAGGGATGTTGTGGAATGGGTTGTCTCACTTTTTCAAGTTGATATTGATGTAGCTCGTTCTATTTTGGCTCTGTAAATTCAATCCTCTTGTTTTTTTCTGTTCAGGCTATTTGTCAGGAAATTTCTTTAATAACATTATTCATAGCCCTTTAAAAAAAAATTCCAACCTTAAAATTTATATTATTTTAATGGTTAAGTAATTAGTACCAATGATGACCTTAGGCGTTGGTTAAGTAATTAGTACCAATGATGACCTTGGGCGTCATAATTTTTATTTCCTCATTATCTGAAACCAACAGAATCTTCTTTTTCATTTCATGAATGGACAAAATTTATTATAAAGGAAAGCCACAAAAAGCTAAAAAAGACAAACAAAATGAAAATCCAACACCCGCAATGGCAGAGACACCACTACCCTAAGCCAAACAAACAAAGAAAAGAAAACTCCAGCAACAGATACCCTAAGAGTCAATACTCGTGACCAAAGTTTCCATAATTGCCTTTTGAACACCGTCATTGGCTAGACCATCTACTTAAAGTTAGCATGCCTTTTAACACGAGAAAGATGCACATGAAAAGCAGAGCAAATATCCATTACTTCTTCCAACAGATTAGCAAGGCACCAGGTAGAAGTGCTCTCTTTTAACCCACATAATGGCATTTACCTAAAATCCCCTTCAATAATCAAAGGGAATTAGCTTATATCCAGCTGCCAATTTCACCCCTTGCAACAAAGCTAGAATCCCAATACCACCCAAGCCAGAGATCTTGCAAAGGCACTCATGTCATGACTAAGTTTCCATCGCTAGCTGTTGGACACCTTCCTTGGCTAGACCATCTACTTCATAGTTACCAGACCTTTTAACACAGTTGAACTATTGACCTCCTTAAAATCATGATCAGTCAAAACCTCTACCAGGATTATAGTGAAATCCACTCTCTCTTGAATGACCTTGCAATCCTTCTAGGGTATCGCTTTTTTTAAGGGTTATAAATGAATTTTTTATTGAGAAAAACCTGGAAAACCAAGAAAACAATACAAAAGCAAAAGCAAAAGGGCTACATTTCCAGCATAGAACACACAAGGTTCAGATCTAACTGAAGACGCATGACAGCCCATTCGATAATGGCCCTTAAAACCTTTCTTTGAACCTGAAATTGAGAATAAAAGTTCTTATCAAAACACCGCGCATTGCGTTCGGCCCACAGGTTCCAAAAACCAGCTAGAAGAGCCAGCCTCTACACCACTGCCCTTTCTTTCGCCAATTGAACATCGTGCCAAGCCCTCATAAATTGCGGAACTGATTCAGGCATGGTCCACTTGATCCCGAGTGGGTCCAAATTTGCGAAGCGAAGGGGCAGTGGATTAGAAGGTGATCGATGGATTCCGCACTGCTCATGCACAGAAAGCAAATGTTCGGAAAGATCAGTCCCCTTTTTTGCAAATTGTCTAACGTCAAGATCCTCTTCCTACTCACCAACCAAGCAAAGGAAGCTACCTTGGGGGGGGGGGGGGGGTTGCATGGTTACAAAGGGGCCGAATCATCTTGCGATATGATTTTACAGAGAAGGATCTTGAGGCAGCTCCCAACCACACTAGGGAATCAGGCGCATTGGGGGAAGGGGAGAGGTGCTGAAGACGTAATAGGAGCCTAAAATAGTCATCGCACTCCACATCTAACAACCCCCTTCTACATGGGGGGCACCACACTCCACTACCTTCGATAGAGTAGCACCTTTCCACTGTAATGTCCTTCTATGTGGACAGAGCCACCAAGGTATCCCTTTTTTTCTTTTTCTTTTTCTTTTTTTTTCTTTTTTTTTGTTGAAAGGTGGAGAAATTTTATTAAAAATAGCCCTAAAAACTCAAAGATATATACAACTATAGCCTAGACAACGACAACTAATCGCATTGGTCAAAGTCCCTAAGACAAGAACCCCACTTATTAAATCTAGCCTTGCTCTTTTATAGACATCCAGGTCCGACCCACAATTGTTCCGGAAACTATAGTTTTCCACTCCCCCCCAAATGGTCCAAATGCAAGGTATTCTGTAACGGTAACGGTGGCATGGATATGAATATCGGTATCGTATTGGCCGATATGGTCATATCGTATCCATATTAGCACGAGGCAACACGTGATACAGAGTCATATCAGCCCGATACGAAAAAACTATCAGCCTGTATTGGTCAATACGAGGTGTATCGGCACCGATACGGGGCTAATACACCGATATGCCTATAAATGCCCAATTTTTATTTTTATTTTCAAATTTTCACTCATGTCTCTTCTTCTTTTTTTCATTTAAACCATGGAAGCAGCTTTAAAACTCATTTTCGGCTATATCTAGACCTATTTTGGGATCAAAACAAATGAATTGAATGGCAATCGACAAATCAAAGCGAAGCAGACCATTGTGGGAAAAATTGGAAAGAAGGGTAAACCTTCACTTTCTTTTTTTTATATTTTCATCTTCTTTTTGTTGTATTTCAATATAATGGGCCCTGGTTCACCAAATCATGCTTGATTTGTGTTCAATAAGGGCTCATTTAATTGACCTTTAACAAGTTAAATCGACAAACAACATTCACATCAAAGAATGGTCTGATACACCATTAAATACATGGTCAAAAAAAAAAAAGATTGATTCTTGGATATCTCACTTTTTTTCTATTTTTTTAATATTTTTCCATATTTTTTTGCTTTAAAAAAATCTGACCAATACAGGCCGATACGGCCCTGATACCGATACGCGACACCGTATTGTATCATTTTTCCGCTAGGCTGATTCGCCGACCGATACCAACATTCAAAACCATGTGGCCATAACAGCCACCACTGTTACCTTTACAATGCAGGTAATAACAGTCGTTACGACCATTACAGTTTGTACAACACCCGTTACAACCATTATGGTCTGTACCTATATCAACCCCGTAATGAACCGTTACAGCCTGTACAAGGGTGTAACAGATCATTATAGGGATTGTAATAGCAATTATGGGTCTTTTTTTCCATAATGCATGTCACGACTGTTACAACCTCGTAGCCTTTCAAAAAAAAAAAAAAAAACAACCTCGTATATGTAACGGTTGCCACCCTTACCTTTACAGCTCTGTAACAACCGTTGCGACACACCATGCCCAAATGACCGCCAATAGGGCTGAACTCCACACCACTCTCTCCTTTTTTCCCAAACTCTCCTCGGTGCCAAGCAAAGAAGAGACTTACAATGGACCCTAGTATCACCCATGACATTTGAAAGGACAAAAACTCTCTCCCACACCTTCTAAGTGAAGGAACTATGGATGGACAAGTGGTCTACCGACTCTGCATCCTGCACACATAGCACACAACAATTTGGAATTAATATTGATCTTTTATGACGATTATTATTGCAGGCACATGGTTCCTCTCCACCAACCATGCAAACATTACGATCTTGGGAGGGGCCCCATAAGACCAAACGAACGACATGTGACCATAGCTTGCATCCAACGAAGAACTAGCGAGTAATACTATAGGAGCGACAGTAAATTGACCCGACTAGTCCGAAGAGCACACCATCGAATCCCTCTCGAGGTTGTCCTCTTTTGCCAAATTATGGAAAAGCATTGTTTTAGCCTCAATAGATAACCCATCCAACATTTGTGGCTTTTAGGTTGGTTGGACCATGCCAAGGTGGAAGCTTTTGCTCTCATGGAGGGTTTGAGCAATTTCTTCTCGACCTTTTTGGAAGGCTTAAGGTGGTGTGTGACGTGGAGAAAGCCAATAACCTAATTGCACAAAACACAAGAGGAAGCAAGGTGGCGTCGAATCAAGGCGATGGAGTCGGGAAGCACCTTCAAAATTGGAGCAAATGTAAAGGGCTAGGAAGCAGAAGTAGAGGAGGGTCTGAAGCACAAGTTTGAAGCAAGAGAGGCACCTTGATTGAAGAATCTTGCAGCGAAGCTCTAGAAATGTGATTCAAGAGTGGTTCCCAATTTTATCCTTGGAAAAGGATTCATGCATTAGATTATAGGCCAGATAGATTGTCTTCTTATACAGGTAAATAAGCTTATGAGATCGAACCAAGGACATTGCAACAAGGTCGTTGAGTCTATGTTTTCATAAAATGTTCCTCTTAACTTGGTATTTCTTCTTATTTAGCAACTTTTGGAATTGCTGATAAAAATCACCCAACATACCTTAAGGCAGAGTCAAGAACACTTGATAGTGTTTTCCCACTCACAAGTCTCCAAATAGAGCATTCCATAGAGTGGCATTGGGCGATACCCCACCAAAGATGTATGAAATTTGATTGCACCAGATGCCCCTATCAGATGCAAAGAAGAGTAGAAAGAGATCAAAGTCTTTTTTTCTTTTTCTTTTTTTTTTTGTCATTATTAGTGTCTCATTGTTTTCTTTTTTTTAGTCTCTCATTGTTAGTTCCTCCAATGTTCTGAATGGTTGAGCATCATGGTTTTGCATGACGGTATTGGCCACCATATCGGCCCCGCGAAAAAATGATACGATACGGTGTCATGTATTGGAATCGGGGCCGTATCGGCCTGTATTAGCCCGTA
This sequence comes from Liriodendron chinense, assembly GCA_003013855.2. Taxonomy (NCBI): domain Eukaryota; kingdom Viridiplantae; phylum Streptophyta; class Magnoliopsida; order Magnoliales; family Magnoliaceae; genus Liriodendron; species Liriodendron chinense. The sequence goes on along the minus strand of PVNU02000637.1, from coordinate 271,931 downwards.
TCGGTCAAAAAAAATTATGCAAAAAAAAAAATAGAAAAATAAGGAAAAATGAGATGTTCATGAATCTATCAATTTTTATTTTTATTTTTTTGTATTTTGACCTTCCTAGCGAGTTAGAACTACTGTAAGTTCTGGTGTTGTTTTTTTCTATATAAACTATTGATATATGTCATAAATTAATACCATATATTGCTAATAGTCTAATGTTATTATACATGAATTACATTTCAAGTTTCAACTTTCAACATATTTAAATAAAAAATACTTAACAAAAAATTTTGAAATTGAAGAAACTAGACATAATATTTGAAAAAACAACCAAACTACTCAGATGATGTAGATCTTAACAAAAATTACAACCCCCCCCCCCCCCAAAGCAGTATAATTGAAAAAAAAAATCTGGAATTTTCAAAAATTTCGACAAAAATAAAAATAAAAATAAAAAAAACTTTATTTCCGATCAGATCCGATGTAGATCAGATTGAAAATGGCTCCCCTCTCCATATTTGCAATCAGATTAAAAAAATCTAGAATTTTCAGAATTTTCGACAGATTTAACAAAAAAGAAAAACTTTTCTTTTCCGATCAAATCTGTTGCATATCCTCTACAAATCTGATCTCAGGTTGAAAAAAAAAATCTAGAATTTTTGAAAATTTCGACAGATTTAATAAATAAATAAAAACCTTTTTTTTTCGATTAGATCTGTTGTAAATCCAATCAGAAATGGTTCCCCTCTCCAGATCTGAGATCAGATTTTTTAAAAAAAAAACGATTTTTGAAATTTTCAAAAAAATCGGGCGTAAATGCTAAAAAAAAAAACCAAAAAAAATGATCAAAACGATCTTCAAATATGGTAGGTTTTGGTAGATCTAGGTATATAATATGGATTTCAACAAGGATCGACAAAAAAAAAAAAAAATGGATTTTTTTTTACATTTTTACCGATTTTTTCAAAACCGGTCCTAAATTCTTTCGATCCTTTAAATTGCCTGAAAAATCCGTTTTTTTTATCCTCCTAGTAGCTGTTAATGGTGCCGAAAATCCCTATAGGTTGATTTATTTTAGGGATTTGAAAGCTTGGAGGAGAAATGAGAGAGAGAGAGAGAGAGAGAGAGAGAGAGAGAGAGAGAGGGGAAAAGGGGGCGTTTTTGCCCTTTCACCGATACGAACTGTATTGGCCGATACGGACCGATATGGGCCAACCAATACCGATACAGGCCCATATCGCGTATCATATAGAGCCGATACGAATATGATACACCAGCATTGGCCGATACGATACCGATATTTGGATCTATGTTGAGCATTGAGCAAAGAGGTACACCGTGGAAGGTAAAAGACCTATAAAACCAACATTTTTTTGTGAACAAATAAAAATCTAGCCAAAGCAAAATCATCTCCTCCACCAAGTTGCAAGGGATAATGAGCAGGGTATAAGAGACCACATTGTCATGGATATCCTTTTTTTCTTAGATAACCTTCCATGCAAAAGTAAGCTCACCTAGATCTGCAACCCGCAAGGCTAATGTCCCCGCAAGGATATGCTTGGACCTCTCGAATAAAGTACTAGGGTGCCCCCAACCAAAACCATGTTATCCCAAACTTGCCCAACTGGAACATGGACCACACCTAATGCCTTAACCACCAATTAAAGTCTAAAGGACTTCCCCCACAAAGAAATTTGCCCCTCTCTGCCATTTCTTCATTTAGTAAGAAACAACAAATATCATTGCCCATTGAATGTCTTCCGGCTTCCGCCATCATATATTGACCGCCATTCAATCAAGGATAAGGTTGTTTGACAAAACACACATTCTCCAAAACAAAGGGCTACTGATTTTTAGCCACTACCAACTAGTAACTACATTAGAATCAACTACTTCACCTTAAAACTAAATAATTTTCTGGTTCCAATTTTTCGTCAATAAGAGGGATAATTTTGGCGAGATCTTTGTACTAACAATTTCTGCAGGTAACATGACTCAATATGAGAGTGAACAACTGAACATAGCTCGTTATTGTTGGAGTTATGCCTGGAAAACCAATGTGAATACTATCCACTGGCAATGTGGATATGATACAAATGATTTTCGTTGTAGCTCATGATGACCAAGAGTCTTAGGTGGACAAATTGCTATGCCTTAGTTAATATGTGGAGGTGTCTAAAATTTACATGAATAAGGGCTAAAGTAGAGGAATTCCTATGATGTCCTTGGGAACCTGATTGGACACAACAGTCACTAACCAAGGGAGATTTGTGCTCAATGGATCTTAGTACTTTGTTATACCATTACCATCTAGCAAGCCATAGGACAAACATGTGGTTATTATCATCACGATGGTGATGGATATGATCATCCTGTGGGAGGGGACTAATGATGAATCGAGATGGAAGGTCTCCACCATCAGGCACGTCAAGGAGTCAATGTGCCTTCGTCCTACCCCACATGGGAGTGTGAGTGTGCGATGGATATAGGCTCCAGTGATGGGCCTAGTGAACACTTGCATTGGTGGATCGAGGTCAAGTCTCTAGGCCAGGGACTATCTTGCCTAGACTGTGATCAACTTGAGGATGCATTGGATCTGATTAATCCTTAGACCTGAGAACATGTGAGGTTCAAGGTCTTGATTATATGTGCTTTAGCTTGCTTTACAAGGTCATCAAGTGACCAATAAAAGTGAGTGTGGTTAGGCGCATCTATCAAGGTCCATTGACACTCACATGGCCCAAAAAGGGATCCACTAGTTTCTTCGAAACTTATTAATAGCATATAGATTTAACAGATCAAAGATTCATCAAGTGTTTTTCTGTTGGGCCCAGCACTCAAAAGGTTTTAAAAGGCCTTGAAAATGCTTTCAACCATTAAAAAGGCTTTGATAACACTGTGATAATTTGATGATTATAACACTTTGATAATTTGATGATCTAGATATGAGGGTCCACCACTTGATATGCATGGGCAGTATTGGTTGCTTGGTGGATGGCCACGACACTACAAGTATTAGATCGTACATGCATGGGACAAGGCAGGAACACAAGATTCCAATGTAAGAGAGCATATGAAGAATTATAGGGTGGAGTACCATAACTGGTATCTCCACTAGAACCTAAAACCCTCCTTATAAATAGATCCTACCCCAGAAGGAAGAGAATCGTAAACACAGAGAGCCTTGGACATTCCCCCCTCTAGGCATCACTTCCAGAGAGAGGAGAGAAGTTTAGTGAGAGAGACTTCCATCTCTACCTCCCATCTTATCACACGTTTCCACATGCAGGCGGCATGTGTTAGGCCTGGCTCTACTCCGGAGCTAACCTAATCAGCTCTCATCTCTTCTTCAATTGGGATGGATTGGGGAGAGACTTCTTGGTTTGGTAGATCAGTAGCGACAAGTTCGAGATCGCAGTGCATGTTTTCAATTAAGAAAATCATGACCATTGATCTTATGGTTTTCATGTTTTTAGAAACTTGAGCTTATGAAATGGGGATCCGTTAGGGTTAATACACAATCTGATTTTTTATTTTTTATTTTGAAAAGTTTAAAATTCCTCTGCGTTTCCAAAAACCCAAGTTACTTCCAGAAAACTATGAAAACTTAAACTAGTGCAGAAAAGCACAAGGTAGCGCAGAGTATCTTTAACACATACGATGCACATCAGACCGCTGGATACTCCAGTTAAGCTGTGGTTTTGAATAGGTTTTAATAGACCGGAGCAAACCAAGAAAAATTAATCATTGTAGGAGCACTTCCAGCTGCTATACCACTGCTAGAGGCTTCACTTCTCTGTTGAGTGATATATCAGTCAATTGGCAATAAATCTATTACAAAAGTTTATGAAAGGCAGAACAGTTGAATTCTCCAAGAAAAAGATAACAGGAACCATCAGTCCACTCCATGTTTCGTCTGAACAGAATAAATCAGATTTATCAACTAGATAATACTGAATCAAGTGTGTGTTAGTGAAAAAGAAAGGGAAGAAAAAATAGTATTTAATGTTGCCAGAAATTCAGAAGTAAGCTTATAAACCTTGCGAGGTGATGGAAAATCATTGAATCATTCTATCTATTGAAGATTATCAATGAACACTACGCACCTCTCAAAGCCAAACCGCACTAGACAGGATGTAGCATCATCTCTTCTACAATATTTGCAGCCTTTTGCAATTCGGCATGGTAAATCAATCGCATCTGCTAACACCTGCAAAACCATAGTAGCTAACACCATAAATTACTCTTGACAGAAAGCAAATTGCAAGTTAGCCAAAAAATCATTTATTTCATAGAAGTAGAATAACATATACATAAAACCAAACAGGAACCCAAGAGGTGTATTTGTGCTCAAATCATTTCATAATTACATGTGTGTGTGTGTCTGCGGTTCCAATAATAGCAACTTCAATTTTCAAAATGGCACAGAACGTGTATAATAAAAAAGGATAAGTTGGATTTTACTTTGAACAGCAGAGCACGATGCCGGCAGAGACCAACAGAGAGGCTACCCACTGGAAACACAATAGACCCTAAACGATCCTTAAGAGTCTCGCTGCAGAGCTGCCAGCGGGGAACTAAAGAACCTTCTCCAGCAGAAGCTGCACCCCTTGTGACAGCAATAAAATGTTGTTACCAGAAGAATCACAGGAATAGATAACATTTGGTCACTAGCAATTAGACTGGTGTAGATAACTCACCCCATCCGTGTGCAGATGAGCTTCGCAAGCTGGTCAACCACCTCCTTCGTGGTAATACAACTACATGAAAGGCTGACTACCTTATTTTCAAGTTCCTTCAAACCAGGATCACCCCGTATATCAATCAAAACCACTTCAATCAACGAATCACTAGGACTCATAGCCTTCAGTGATTCGATTGATGGGATCCGGCCGTTTTCTTGCAGATCAGTGCATACAGTCCATACATAAGGATCCATCCCCTGAATCAGGTAAAACCCATCTGGTACCTTATCATAGTAAGATAGGCAGCCATTTACCTGATGGGCATGCAAACTTTATCATAAGACTGATACAAATGTAAGTAGGGGAAAGAAAACATCCTATAATTGAAAAATAATAATATAAGTACATGAAGGTGATCAGGATTGATACTGCAAAATGACAAGATTTGATCTAGAAGTGTTGGTAATCTTTTTAGCTCTTCTTAATGTCTTCCTGAGTTCTTAAATATCTTGCTTTTTGCTTCTAATAAATTTACCTCACTTGCCAAAAAAGACCTGGCATGCATTTGGATCTTTTAGCAATTTGTTACAACACACATGTTATTCTGCCCAAATCGACAATGCAACGAGATATAAGCAGCCTAGAATATATTACATATGTAAGTATGTATGCATGCATGCGTGTGTGTGCATTTGGGATTTGCGATGAAATGAAGGTGTCTAATGCACACTTGTATCTCCTCAGAGGTCAGTGCACTGCTCGATACTGATTAAAATAAGTCCAAAAGGTTTCTTCAGGGGAACGAGAGGTGTCCAACGTACTTAATTATTGTGATCGCAGAAGCATTGAGTGGAATGACGGATAAGGCAACCAAGATGGATTGGTAAAAGGCTTCAGGGTCAGAAGAAACAGCATACAGATACCTCATCTACAGTATGCCAACAATACACTTATTATGTGAAGCTAAAACGAGCAGGTGGCCAACCTGGAAGGTGGTAACATTATTCGAAATTGTATCGATGCGGAATATCAGTGAGATAAAAAAGTGAAATGGACAGGATACAGTTAGATGATGAGGAGCTATAGGAAGTGGCCAATATCTTCAAGTGCAGAGAAGGATTTTACTAGCTACATATCCTGGACTTCCCTTTTGTATTGGCAAACTGGCAGAAAGTTTATGGGACCCAGTGATAGAGAGCATTGAAAGGATAATGTCTTCATGCAAAAGTCAGCATCTTTGTTTGGGGGGTCGCATTACACTGCTTAAGGGGATCTTGTCAAACATGACAACTTACTTCATGTCAATGTTCAAATGCCCAGGTAGAGTCATTCACCAAACTGAAAGACTTCAGAGGGACTTCTTATGGAAAGGAATGGAAAACATTAAGTAATATCATTTGGTAAAATTGGAATGAGGTATGCAGACCATCAGAAATTGGAGGCATGGGCATCAAAGACTTGTCTGTCGTGAAACATGCACTCCTGAGTAAGTGGCTTAGGAGATCTGGATATGAATAATATCCCTCATCGAAACAAATAATAATGGATAAGTGTGGCACACAAGAAGGGGTTGGTTCACCAAAGAGTCAGCCTTGTGCTGGGGCATTATGAGTATGGAAAGCAGTGATGGAAAAGCAACAGGAGTTCCACAAAGGCGTCTCCTATGAACTAGGAGACAGTCCACGGATTAAGTTTTGGAAAGATTCATGATGCGGTATGAGACCATTAGGTGATGTCTTCAGAAACCTATACGGACTTGCTGCAGACAAAGGACCGGTTATATCTAGCTATCTTATGAGAGAAGGGGATGGGTGGGCATGGACCCCGCGGTTTCGAGGGAATCTATCCAATGAGGAAATTGAGGAATTCGTTTCACTATAGGAAAGAATACCAAGACTATTTTCCAAACCAAGCCTAAATGACATTTTTCATTTTTCCTGAAAGCTTACAATTTTATGGATAAAAGAAGGCCGAGATGGCCAAAAGAAGCATAAATGATGCTTGGAGGTGGAACTTTGAAAAGAACATATCCTTTTCAATCAAATAATTCTACAGGGTCAAATGCAATGAAAGTAATGCATCACCACCTCTGATTGCACTGAATCCAGCAGTTAGAGGGACCACCGAGAGTTGTTGCTTTTCATTGGCTGGCAGTAAAAGGAAAAAATTTAACCATCCACCAACTCCAAAAGAGAAAATTATCATTAGGAAAATTTGCAACCTCTCATACTATGCAAGAAGGCGGGAGTCCATTAGCCACCTTCTCATTCATTGTGAAGTCTCTTCCATCATTTGGAGAAGGATAGTGGGCTCTTCAAAGTCACATGGATAATGTCAAAATCCGTTCTTTCCTTAGTCCAAACATGAAGGGACGGTCTTCAACAAGAAAAAGACAGTTCTATGGCGTTTGGCTATGCCAGCAACGCTGTGGTCCCTAAGGAGAGAAGAACAATAGAACCACAAATCAGAAGGGGAGGAAACATTGCCCCAAAAAGTGAAAGGGAGATGATATTATGAGCATCGTAAATTCCCCTTTTCAAGGGTGGTTGTATGCAAGATGTAGGCAAAAGTTTTAAGGATGGATGTTTTGGCTGTAGAGGAGATGTGAATCTAAGCCATCTCACTTTTCTGGATTTATAAATATGTTGTATTTTCTGGATTTATAAATATGTTGTCTTGCTTGAGTATTTAAATAAAACTATTCGCCATTCAATGTGTGTGCATAGAGAGAGAAATGCTCATATCCAACTGGTAGGACAATAAGTTGTCATCCAACCAGCAAATGAGTTCCAACTGTTAGTGTTGTATGCCCTGAAAAGCCAATGCTGATCTTGACCATCGATCATGATGAACATGGGTCCTGTGTGGACATGTTATTAATGCCATGATTGATGTGGATTTATCTTAATAGTTTGTGTATTCATGTGTTAAAGGAGGGTTTCCTTGGTGGTCCTTGGGAACTTGAGTTTGGGCATAACACTCACTGGCCGAGTTATACACCATGGACCTTAGTACCCTCTTATTTCATGACCACCTAGTGGGTTTTAGGACGAACCTATGGTTATTCTTATGTGGCCATCTTGTGTGAGGGTACTAATGATGAGTGGGAATGGAAAGTCTCCACCATCGGGTTCATTGATGAGTTGGTGCCTTTGCTCTACCCCACATAGGGGTGAGAGTGTTCATGGATATTGGATCTTGTCATAAGACCTTTGAACACTTGCATTAGAGGATCACTTTCATCCTCTAGAATCTAGATCAAGAGACTCATCATGCCTTATCCAGATCGACTTGTGTATGTACTAGCTTTGATTGATCCTCACACCTAAAGACATGTGGGGAATTCAAGTTCCTAGTGTAATATTTTTTCACCCTTCTCACAATGTTCATTCAGCGGCTCACATGTGGGTGTGGGTGTGCATGTATTAGGATACGGTTGAGGTTCACATGCTACAAAAAGGGATCCACTAGTTGCCTAAGAACATATTTATAGCTTAGGTCTTGGTGATTGGACAATCCAGCAAGTTTTTTTACTTTTTAGTGAGGCCCGACACTCAAAATGGTTTTAAATCTTTTAATAAATGCTTTCAACATTTAATCTTTTGTTTTAACTATTAAAAAGGTTCTAATCGCACTTGATGGGAATCCAATGGGTAACATCTTGTTGTCCACCCACTGATTTGCATGGGTATTGGGTCAAGGGCAGATGGCCATGGCTAGTGGAGAGACAAGGTCAATTTAGGTACATGGATAGGCAAGATCAGAGACTTTTAATATAGTTGGGCATACAAAAATCTGTAGTAATAAGGTGCACCATAATTGGTGTATCCCTAATATATGTAGCTCCTTATATATAGATCTTATCCCAAAGAGAGAGAGCACCTCACAAGAGAGAGCCCTGGATATCCAAACCCCTAAGGGGCATCACCATTAGAAAGAAAAAGAAAAGAAAAGGAAAGATGGAGAGCAGAGAGAGGGAGGAAGGGAGAGATTCTCCTCTCCTCCCTTCATCCAAAAGTTCACACGTGTGGGGTCCATCTATTGAACGGCTCTCGTTGCGCGCACCGTAGACCTATTCTAAAGGACATGTGTTGGCTCTCCGCTTTCTCCTTCATTTGGGATAGGTTGAAGAGAAACTTTCAGCTTTGAAGATCAGAAATGGCTTATCTACATCACGATCTATGGCTTAAATCAAGGTATGATCTCTACCATTGGTTTGTAATTCTTTTAAGGTTTTTATTGTATGCTACATGAGGGATCCTAGGGCACATCTAAAATTAATTCTTTCTCAAAAGTTTAAGCTTTTACATGTCATAAACCCTAACATCAACATGCCATGTGTGCGTGTGAGATCCAACAAGTCAAATAGATTAGCCACACCATGAAGACCCCCTAGTGTAAAAATCAGTCCGGTCCACACATCAAGTGGGCCACACTTTAGAAAATAGCACATGACTGTTGTTATAATGACAAATACCTGTGTGACCCCCTAGTGAGTAGATTGGGCCAATTTGCATTAGGGAATCCTCATAGTGGGGCCGAGCTTTTGGACAAGATGGAAGTTGCACATGGATGAAAAATTGGAAGTTATCCACTAGTTCGACGGTAACTTATCATCCAAGTGGTTGGATAAGAGCATTTCTCACACACGCACACACATGTATATATGTGTGAGTCAATTCCATGGTAACTTAAAATGGAAACTTAAAATGGAAACTAGCTCTATGGACCCACAGTGATAAATGCATGACAGCCAAACCACGCAAATCGTGCGTCCTCCAATGTTTGGGCATGAACCCAAAAATCAAGCTAACCCAAAACTTAGGTGGGGGCCACAGTAGGAAACAATGTAAAATCATGCACACAACCTCCAAATTCACATGATGTGGCCCACCTGAGCAACGGATTTGCCTGGTTTATTGGTTGTCCCTTCATCTTTATGGGGCACACATAATGAATGAGTTTGATGGCATATACACACCATGGTAGGTGACCCCCTCCCATTGTTCCTTATGGTGAGGCCCACCTGAATTTTGGATCGGCTTGATTTTTTAGCACCAGGCCAAACGTAAGGAGGCACATCTGATGGATATCACATAGCCATGGGCCCCACAGAGCTCAACCCATGGAAAGAGTTGACTATGTGTGTTTGTGTGATCAATACAATGGGCCTTGCAGTCGAGCTATGTAGCCCACCACGATGAGGGTGTCAAATCCAAATGCACCCAAGTTTCAGCCCAGGGCCAAAAAAATTAAGCCAATCCAGAACATAGGTGAGCTGCACCATGGGGAATAGTTGAGAGGGGACATCCACCATTAATTTTGCATAGAGCCCACCATGTTATGTTTGTGCCATCTGATCCACTCATCTGATGTGCCCCACCAAGATGAAGAGAACCCAAAAATCAGGAAATTCCAAAACTCAGGTGGGCAGCAACATGTGAATTTTAAGGTTTACGCGTGATTTTACATTGTTCCCTATGGTATGGCCCATCTAACTTATGGATTGGTATGGTTTTTGGTATGCGCAGTCTGCAGTGAACATGAGGAGCATAATTGATGACAAAGTGCATGTTGGACAAGCATTATGGTGGCCCCCAACATGAGCTCAAATATACCGTAACTCATGGTATAGTCGACCATGTGAGTGTAGGGTTAATTATAGGTACATCGCCTCAGTATGACAATTGTACTCACATCCCCTCTGTTATGGATTATTGCAGGAAACTCCCCTCCATTAGAGACGTTAGGCGAATATGTACCAAATGACAAAAAATACCCTCATTCAAGGAGTTCATTTTACATGCATGTGGGGCACAATGTCGCGAATAAATGGCATCCAACCCATACAGCAAGATTACTCCCCTGTAAAAACTGGACACGAAAAACTCAGCCTGATGCAACCATCAATGAACCACAAGATAGAGAGCAATAGACAACCACCGAAAAACCTGCAAATTCATGTGGTGAGCCACCTGATGATTGGATCAGCCTGATTTTGGGGTATCTCATTTTCATAGTGGAGTGACCATGCTAATGGGTTGAATGACATGCACCACAGTAGGCCTCCGCATCTCCAACTAGTTGTTTATGTGATAGGGGATCAATTGCCCAAGGATAGCAATTTGGTTCCTTGTGTGGGGGAATCTACAACTAATCTTTGAAACAGAGGGTATACTAGTAAAAATCCACAACGAAGGTGATGTGTTGTCACATAACTAAGAAGAGGTAGGTGTAATGAACCCATATATATCCATGTATATATAGGAAAATGATTCCATTGTAATGTTTACAGGTTGTGAGGCTCACCCAGCCACCCCTAGACCCCTGGCCCTACATACAACCGGTGGCCTGTTTGCATCAAAAGTGAGGACTCCATTTGTCATGGCTATCTAATCGAAATCCTCCACCTTAGGGGCACCCAAGCACCCTAAATTGAGGCACAAAGGTGTATAACACCCATCTTTGTAAGAGCCTCAAAGGATCTCCAAGAGAACTTCCCAGTTTGGGTTCCATTCCCAATTTCTAGTGTTTATACCTCTTGGATAAATCAACCGCATTATATTGAAAAAATCCTCAACCTCCTAATGAGGACATCAGAGGACCTACTCGAGTGTACCAGAGGAAGAGGCGACTACTTGTATCAGCACGGTTTTCTTTATGGATGGACAACAACTTCCAGACAGGGCCCGCGGAGCCATTTTGAAGACCCCCACATGCACTGGACATGCATCAGGAAGACCCCACTTTAGGATGATGCATGTGGGTTGCTTGGGATTTTTTAGCCATAGGATTTAGTTTTGGGACTATTTGACCGTTGGACCATCTTGATCAGGCCATCAGACCGTCAAATCTTCCTAATCTGGGCCGATTCCAACATGTTCTTACGGTCTCTGAGAGAGGGGATAGCTACCTAACTAAAGAAGAATAGTGCTCTTTCTAAGAGTAGGCATGGAGAGCTTTTTGCAGGGAAACTTGCAAGTAGCATGGACCCTGATTTTTATTTTATTTCATTTTATGTTATTTTTAGGACATAATGAATGGTTTGGATCACTTTTATTTACTTTGGATATTTTACTTTGAGTTTGGCCCATGGAACATTAAGTTGGGGCATATTTGTAATTTTTTTTAAGTTTTATTATAAAAGCTAGAAGAGGGGGACATCCAACCCTATTTTGGTTTTTGGAGCAAAAGAAAGGGGGAAAAAAAAAAGAAGAAGCTTAAAAGCTTGTTCTCTCTTGAAGTCCCTTCTTCATTCTTCTTTAGGGATTGTGAGGAAACCCTCCCTTCCAATCCAACTATGGAAAGGTTAGAAACTTAACTTGATGGTGGACTCCTCATAGGACATCTTCTCTTCTTCTTCAGTTCAAGGTACGCAACTCCTTTCTCCTTTCTTCTTCTTCCTTCTCCTACAAATCCCCTAAACCCTAGGGTCCTCTCATTCTTCCTTCTCCCTTTCCATCAAACCCATCAAAGCGCAACCCCAATACCCCACACGCATGTTCATACGTGTGTCCATACGGACAGTCGTCTCTTCCCTTTTTTTTCTTCATCTTCTTCTTCACTATCTCTTTGCTAACCCTAGCCTGACACTATAACCGTAATTCCACAAAATTCCCAAATCCCTAATTCCCAAAACTCCCAAACCCCAATTCCTAAATCCCAAAACCTCTTAGGAAAATCTGATTTTGAACAAACCCCTTTTTCCCTAAATCTGAATTTTATTGGCACCATTATTTCTTCCTGTGGATGTGGCATTACCTATGCTAGATTTGAAGTCCGAACTTCTAATGGGCCACTCTTAAGCTATTTCATATTTTTGTGCACCATCCAAGTGATTAACCTAGGACCATCTAGTTGTTAATTGCCTAGTTAGTGTGTATTTTGATCTCACCTCATTCATCCTAGTTTCACTCATCCTACATCACCTCCTCATCCTTTAGATTATTTCACAAAGATTCTCTAGTTAGACACCACACTGAAAAGCCATGGAGACCTTAGAGCCGAGGGCTTCTCTCCAACCAAAGCATCCTCTTAGAAGTTAATCTTCTCCTTGCTTTTAAATTGTACCAAATGCCTTCTTTGGAGACCTTACCCAACCACTTTTTGTTGTTCCACCCGACTTCTTCTTTTTTTTCCAAACACTAACGCCCTTACCATGTTTCATTCCTTTCAATTCCCAAACCTGCTTGGCAGTGCCATATTTGCAACCCATAACCTTCCTCCATAAGATATTAAATTCCTCCCAAATCTCCATCGCCATTTGTTAATAAGGCTCAATCTCTTTCTCAAACGCTCACACTCCCAAATCTCCCATGTTCTTGTACATTTAGACATATGCCTCTTTTTTACAAAGATTGATGGAAATATTATTAAAGCCCTACAAGGCTACAACCGAAGCAAAGCAGAAAAAGAATACAACGAAAAAGACAAGATAAAAAGAGCCTGCCCAACAAGCACCCAACAACTAACAATTAACACAAAAGAGAGCCCATTCCGAAACTAACAAATAGATTGAGTTGACAGTCGCCTCCAGAGATTTAGAAGCGTTCCGGAAGACCTTTCGGTTCCTTTCACCCCATAAAGCCCACCACACAGCCAGCAACGACATCGGCTACCTCTCCCTTCTAAGCTTCCCACTATAACCTCCATGCCACACCCAAAGGAGAACTCCAACCGAGGCAGGCATGACCCAGTGCACTTCCACACCCTTTGAGCAAAAGGACTAAGGATAAAGAGATGGTCAATAGATTCCACATCGTGACAACACATGCAACACATATTCAAAATGACCATGGCTTTATTATTAAGATTGTCAATCATTAACACTTTCCATCCACCCACCAGCCACGTGAAGGCAGCCACACTTTAGATGGCACTCCATAAGAGCAAAAGTGGTGCGCATAACGTTCTTGGGTCGGGGCATCAGAAGGCTAAAGCAAACCATAAAAGGACTTGACAAAGAAGATGCCCAAAGAATGCTCTCCAAACCCAAGAATCTTCCTCATTCAAAGTGTGAACCAGCTCCAATCGGCCCAAGAATCCAATAAGTTCATCCGTCTCAACGTCCATAAGGTTCCTTCTACATCTTCTTTTATGAGGTGGTATTTGTAATTACTCCTATTCCCTTCCAAAGAAACCCCCTTTGAAGCTTCTCCAACTACTTTGCCACTGTCATTATGATTTGAAAAGAGAAAGGCAGTACAGTGGAAGGTTTGAACAAGTGATTTTAATGAGAATGATGCACCCTCATTTTTTGGACCTCTCAACCACAATCCAGATAGTGATGGAGTTCAGATTATCCCCTAACCGAAGCCTCGTAAAAGATACCGGAAGATGATCCACCTTACTTTTTTCATATTTGAAAGATGATCCACCTTGCTTTCGTAGGGTGGATCATGGGTGAAAAGGAAGAAAAGAAGAGAACATTTTTTTTTTTTTTTGCAAAATTCAAACATGTTGATTTTTCAGGGTTTTCTCCATCTGAAAGAGAATGTCTTCTCTGAAAACTCACAATTGGGCATATCTAGGCCCCCATTTGATAGCCAGATGACCTAGGTGCTTCACTTGAACGCCAGAAAAATCTACCAATCCAGCTACGACTCTCCCTCCACACAAACATCCACCATCAGCCTTTGGAAGATCTACTGAAAGGCCAGATAAATCGGTTTGCAATTGACAAGGGTACACATTTGGATTGGGTACACCTTGGACTTGTGTACCCAACATGTGTTGGACAACGATCCTCCCTTTGAAATGGTGTGTTCAGGTTTATAACAGGTTTTGATGGTCATTTCATCTCGCTGATTGAAGAATGATGCAATGGAATGCAGGTAATATAAAATGAATTGTTTCCCATAGCCTAATTGTCCGGATGCTCTCCAATCTTGGTTTCTACAGGATTAAGGGTGCATTTGGATGGTCAACTGAACTGACCTGAAATGGTCTGATTCTATGCAGAAGAAATAACCATGGTGAGGTGGCTCTATTTTACATCGTGACAACCAAACCCCTAATTGCAATTCAATGAGTTTCATCCAAGTTGGAGCTAAAACACCGTGATTGTAATTGGAGAAGCGATTCCCTCATTGTGACTGGAGCAGGCCAGACAGCATCCGATCATTTCCGCTTTATTGATTTGAATTATCAAACTATACTTCAGGAGACAACCCATGCACTGTAATTTAACATGGACACCAGTTAACCCCAAAACATGTTATGTGGGGACATCCAAACACAGTCCAAACCTTATCAGTAGAGACAAACTCAGCAGCAAATGATGTGATGTATTAATTTCACTGTATCTCAATTTTTCATACTCAGGGTAGAAAGAAAATAAATCAGAACTTCTGCCAATGAAATAGATACCATACCCAAAAACGATGAGAAACAGACTCTGAGGAGGCGATTGGCGATCCAATCGATGAGTCCTCTGAGCCCGGGCAAAGGAAATTCGGGTCGTCGGCACAGGTCGCCTCTGATGAGAGGCGGAGTGCAAGAGCAAGCTGCAGCTGGTAGCTTTCCTCGGTCTGCTGTGCCCAGCTCTTGGATGATGATGACCCCGCCGCTGCCGCGGCATCAGCAGCCTTCAGCCGTGCATCAGCACCTGTCTTGAATCCATCCTCAGGAGGCAGCAGCTGCGGGAAGAGGAGGTCGGGATCGTTGGCAGTGGACAGCGTCGAGACATAGTATTCCCCGGAGAGTGAGCTCTCCCCAAAGCTGCTGCCGCTGGACTGGCGCTGCAGGCCGAACGACGGTGGGAAGAGCGATCCAACACGCCGGTGGTCCCCGCCGTCGATTGGGGGCCAATCGAAGGGCCTGTCGGTCTTCTGCTTGTTCTTTTCTCCGGACAGAGATTCGTAGAAGGGCGCAGCAGCTGCTGGTGCTGCTGCGGGGAATTTGGATTGCTGTTGCTGAAGATCATCAGGGAATTGGGAGAGGAGAGAATAGTTAGATCGACGGCCTGGCATTTCCATCGGGAGAAGGGAGGGAGAGAGAGAGACAGACAGAATTATAAAACCCTAGAAAGCAAGAGGAGAAAGAGGTCAGAGGCTGCCATATTGGTTTTGTTTGGGTGTATATGCGGATGCGGCGATTTCCCGGTGGTGTCGGAAAGAGAGAACATGAAGAAGAAGAGAGGGAGTAGATTCGCGGCAATTTCTCGCGCCTGCGTACCAGCCATCGCACCGTACCACCAGAAGACCTTTACCAAAAAAGGAGAGAAAAGAAAGTACCACGGTGATAGTTCACCACCATTTTTCTAATTCCTAGTCTGCTGCTTTAACCAGGACCCCGCCCGCGTCGTGGGGTCCATCGCGAATGTCTCGCACTCTATGGGGGCGTATGAACAGTTAGTTACTTATGCCTTAGGTGCTTTATCTTGATTTCTTACTTATCAACTGCTATAAGTAGAAAAAGTTAACTTATTAGTTGGTAACTCTTTTTACTAACAACGGCAATTAAGTTACTTATTTGGAATAAGTTTAGTTATCAAATGGTTATTAGCTATTTAGTTGCCCAAATATGCATAAGTATTTTAGTTTTTTATTTTCTTTTTATTACTTTTCTCAATGAGCTGAAAAGTTAAGAGGGAGAGAAATCTTTCCAAAATTTAGTTTATTAGCTATTAGTTTATATGCATTATAAATTAGGCTTATGTGATCATCTTACCCTCTCATGTGAGAACATTTATTGGACAACTAAAAGTGAAAATATCCAATGGTTTTATTTCAATACATATATGTACCATGATATATTTAAGTGCCTATGTGTTGAGTATCACATGTAACTAGAGTATTATATAACTACCCCTTCATGTAATGGGGAGAGAAATATTCCAAATAGCAGTTTCCTGCCAAGTGGGCCACATGTTGAAACATCACAATTGTGCAAAATGTAAGCTCCATCATAAAGATCAGTTGGGGCACAGATTGGGTACTAGTACTGCCCCACCAAGACCTAGTTAGCGATGGACGATCCTAGCAAGGGATCTACGGGGCTCACCTTGATGTGTGTGTTATATCCACGTCGTCCACCCTGAGAGCCCAAAAAATGAGATGGATCTAAGGCTCAAGTGACCACACCACAGGAAACAGTAGGTATGAAATGTCTACCGTTCAAAACCTCATATACCATTGAAAACCAACCCACACCAAAGGTGGGACCCACATGATGGACAATCCACACATCAAAGGTGGGCTCTACATGATGGACAATTAATAATGGTGGGCCTAACATGATGGATGATCCACATCAAGGTGGGCCTTACGTGACATACGGTCCACATCAAAGGTCGGTACTAATGATGAGTGGCCCATATCCATGGCAGGCCCCACATGATGAACAGCCCACATCCGAGGTGGGGCCCACATGATGGATGACCCACATTAGAGGTGGGGCCCAAATCTACCATGTCCAACTGATTATCCAGTTTTGTTGGGAGTGGGTCCATCGTGTTGTGGGGCCCACATGATGCCTATGAGAAATCCACACCATCCATCCTTTTGTCCAGCCCAAAATCCAACCAGATCCAAAGCTTAGTTGGACCGCACCTTAGGAAACACTGTGAATGAACACCTGCCATTGAAATCTTCCTTGGGCCACTGGGATTGACGTGCCGTGTTGGCTAGTGTGGATCCTGTTGTGAGCTCCGTCGTGATGTATATGTTTATACGTGTTGTCCACCTCCAACGCTCATCGTGATTTTAACCACACTGTTGCCCAAGTGGCCCCCAACAGGTGACACACCTTGCTGTCCAGCAGGTAGTGACTCATTGAAACCAATGAACATGTATGGCCCACCAGTTGAGTGGGCTGTTCTAATTTTTCCAATTAGGATAATAGTAAAACTTAATGCATATGTTAGCTTTTATTCATTGCAGGATACATGAATTGTTTTTTAAAAGAAGAAGGAAGAAGAAGGAAAAATATATATATATATATATATATATATATATATATATATATATATATATAGAGAGAGAAAAGCTACTTATTAATATTGGGAGCCAAACATCCTTATCTACTTTTTAGCTGATAAGCATGTTGTTTGTCAAACATACTTACCTGCTTAATAAGTTGAAACCAAGATAAGTTAAATAACTTACAATCCAAACGGGCCATAAATGTAATCAGCAAGTTCAAGACTTCTCGCTACCTAATCTAGTTGAAGGTGTGCAACTGATTAAAACGGCTAGATCGGTTAACCCAAGTCTGCATGACCACTTATCCAGGCAATCACGATATATACACTCTCTCAATTTGGCTTTTCACAAGCAGTGATTGTTTACGTCGATTTTAGTAAAAGGATCCTCCGAAAGGTTACCTTCTCTCCAAGCGATTTCTTACTTGGACCTGGAAAAGAAATAGAAAATAACTAAAGGTGGCTGGCGTCCAGCCGTTAGCCCTCCGATACCTAAATTAGATGGGAAAAAGAGAAGGAATGATCAATCGGAATTAAAGATTGGAAATCGTCTACCTTTATCATCAATAGAGTCATCTATTTATATAGATCTCAATGACCCAATCCGCTACGCAAGCTGTTAAGGTTAGCCCTGTTTTCGTGGGATAAGAAGCTTATCTCGATAATCCTTGGAAAAAGATGTAGTCAAAACATCCTAGACGTCTAGCTGATTACGTCTCTGGATATTCGGAGCTAAGAACAGATATAAACCAAAACCGGCCTATACGGGCTGCTGGTACTATGAGACGAAGGCCATCTATGCCAAAGACCACGATCACCCAGATATCGGGAGCTGCTCGAATCAAGAATACTCTGGTCGCATTTTGTAGATGCGACGCCTTCTGCCGAGCACGAGCCTGGCTGCTCGCATACAGGAGATGCGACCCCTTCTGCCGAGCACGAGCCTGGCTGCTCGCATTCAGAAGATGCGACCCATTTTCTCGAGCACGAGGCTGTCTGCTCGCATTCAAGAGATGCGTCCCCTTTTCTCGAGCACGAGGCTGTCTGCTTGCATTCAGGGAATGCGACCCCTTATCTCGAGCACGAGGCTGTCTGCTCGCATTCAGGAGATGCGACCCCTTTTCTCGAGCACGAGGCTGTCTGCTCGCATTCAGGGAATGCGACCCCTTATCTCGAGCACGAGCCTGTCTGCTCGCATTTAGGAGATGCGACTCCTTCTACCGAACACGAGCCTGACTGCTCGCATTCATGAGATGCGACCGCGATTCCTCATTTCTCTTTACAACTAATTTTACCTACAACAGTGATGTCGCTATAAACAGTCGCATATCACTCTTGAGGTAGGGACCATTCTGCCATGCAAGCCATTGCACCATTGTCAGCAAACTTGTCTTGAGTTAAGGAATCTGATCACTGATGAGCCCCTCTGGATGGTTGCTGGTTCATCTGACATAAATACAACCTTACCTCCTCTGGTAATTCTTGTCCCCTGGAGGTGACTCCACCCATTTTATTCCCTTCTCTAAATAGAACATGCACGACTAGGGGTGACATGAGACACCACTACTATTACATCCATAATTGTTTATGTTATGAGGTCATACTCATCCACCATGATTAGTGGGAGAGCAGCTCACACTTTAACCATGCTCTTGTTTTATCTTCAGGTAGCCCATGAAGTCCTTTTAAATTTGAACCACTTGACACTTTTTAACTAGTAAATCATCCCAACAACCCATTGTTTTGTGGCCTGTCCTGACCCTCTTAAAATTCATTAAGCCCAAACTCAACCCAGCGGCGTTACCCAGTTCGAGTTATGAGTGGAATGTCGAGCTAGAGGTATCCCTACCCTAGACAGTAGATGCATGCATACATTGATGCTTATCTTGTATTATTTTATGTTAGGTTTTGGGTGGAGTCAAGTCAGGCCATTTGGCCTGGCACTTTCATAACATATATGGGCAAGGCGCATGGGTAGGGTTCAATTTGAGCTGGGCCACGTTTCTTAGTCCGAACCCAACCCACTACTTGTTTAGCTTGCCCAAACTAGCCTCATAAGCCCAGTTGACCTGTGGGAGAACAGTTGGGGTTTCAATCCCATAGTACAATGCATTTCATACTTGTGGAATCAGATGCAATCAATTCCAAGCAAGGCTAGTCTGTAAACATAATCAGAATTTTCAGATCCAGAGCATGAACACGAGACAATGAAAGAAGCATATCTTTCAATCAAAGAACGAGAAAAGAAGGAAATGAAGTCAAGCTACAACCATTATTAGGAATTTTAGGCCTCCAATAGTATTCGCCCGTAATAACCTAACCACTGACGAACCCTTTCACATTCTTGAGACCCTAGAGAAAAAAGAGGGAGAGAATAGAAATGGGAGGGTGTCCACTAGACTTGGGTGGGCGGAGCCACCCCTAAATTTTTTGTTTTTTACTTTTTTTTTTTTTTAATAAGTCCCACCGTTTTATGAGTTGTGGTCCACTAGAGCTTTGGATTTGCATAATATTTGAGTTCATGCCCTAAAATGAGCTGAAAAAAATGGATGGACGGCATGGATCCATTATGACCTATTCAATGGAACTCGTCCACTTGGACACGCAATTTTTTAGATAACAGGGCACAAAGGATGCCGATTTCAGCCCAAGCCTTCTGCGGGGAATTCCTGCCTGGAACCTAGGTGGGGCCTACCGTGATGTTTGTGAGAAATCCACCCCGTCTTACATGATCCAAGACTTAAGTGGGCCCGTGTTAGTGCACTTTTTTGTGGCATACTAGTGCACCTTGTTTGTCAATCACTTACGTCAGTGAGTCTAATGTCGGTTGAGCCTAATGAAGACGAAGACCGAAGACTCAAGTGGCCCCGGTGCATCAAGAAAGAAGATACAGGTAAAAGTGATGCCTTGATGTGCCTTAACCTTGACCAAAACCTAACCCTTTGATTCTTTGATGACCTTGACCATCTTAGGAAAACCTTTAGTCATCTTAGATTGGCCCTAGGTGTCCCAAAAGAGCACCCAAACCTTGGCCTAAGTGAGAGGATTGAGAAAGAGTTGGGTCAGCAAACTTCAGGCTGAACCTAGGCCTGATCGACCGGTCACGACCGATCGGATGGACTAGACCGATCAGTCAGGACCGGTTGGACAGGCTTCCAGTCCGTACAGCAGCTGCTGTGTTGAATCAGGGAAGGGACCGACCGGTCTTGACCGGTCAGCTGGGCTGGTCCGACCGGTCTTGATCGGTCGGGCAGTCTCTCCCTCTTAAGACAGCAAGCTTCTGTCTTCAAAATGGCCTGTGGCCTACCGGTCTTGGACCCAGGACGACCGGTCATGGACCCCTAGCCGACCGGTCGCTACCGATCGGCACTAGCCGTTATTTGCCCGTTTTGTATCCGTTGTGCATCATTTTATAAAAGGGCTTGGCTTGTTTTGAGGGAGAATGTGAGGGATTTCGAGAGGAGTGAAGCCACCATTGTTGGAGACCATTTGAGGCTCATTTCTAACCTATGCAAGGCATCTTCCTTGTACTTTAACACAAGATTGGATCATTCCAAGCTCATGAAGAAGATAACCTTCATCCCCTCTTGATCTCTAGAGTTTGGAACCTTCTTGATTGGCATATCCTTGTCCAAAACTCTAAGATGAGATCGTTGTAGGAGAGAACCTCTAGGCAACTCATTCCCATTAGTTGTAGAGTTCTCAAACCTACCCTCCTATCACCCTGGGCATCTCAAAGGCATCACATGCAAGGTGTTTGATCAAGTGTGACTGAAGCATTGGTGACACAACGGCAACACGATCGTGCGAGTAAGGGAAGCTGATTGAAGCACGGGAGAGCGAAGATCAAGCAACCCAAACGGGCACTGAATAAGGGGCTCATCCGACAAGTAAGGTTGTCTTTATTGAGAGCCCATTTAGAGTTTGTTTGTCAAACTCGATCTAGGGATGTTGGCCGTTCCTTAGCCTGTTAGCCGGGCCTAAACAAAGTCTACAAGGGGGAGCCTCCGACACGGGAGTGAACGTGCGTCGGGTTGAGAGTTAGCCCTTTGTCCAAAACTCCGGTTATGATTGAGAGGTGAACCGGTAAAACCTCCGTGTAAAGGTTGAGAGGTGAACCTCATTTAAAACCTCCAGTAGTGAATGCCGGTGTGCTCAAAGGAGTTGAGTACTTGAATCGAGAGTGAAGTAGACCCAAAGTCGAACCACTATACATGCTTGTGTTTGTGACTGTATTGAGCACGTTGATGTCTTAGCATTGGATGTTTAATTGTCTAATTATGAATGCTTGATAGGAATGTTTGCTAGGCACTAGTTTGGCACATCCACACACAAGATGTACTTTCACTAGGTGTGTAGACTTGAGCTCATTGATCCATTCTCATAAGTCTACATAGGTTGCATAGGTTAGGAGCTTGATTAGTTAAATCATTTATTTACCTATGCATTCTTAGACTAGGATTGTTTATTGCTTAACCATATGCTAGTATTGTGATTGGACCCACTTAGGCTTGGAAGTCGAAGTGTTCTTGCTTACTTAGTTTAATTTGTTGAATTGTGTAAGTAGGCGAAAAGAATTTCAAAAAGGTCCTAATCACCCCCCTCCTATAAGTTTAGCCATAATTCTAGTTGCTCTTTAAGCTAGCCCGCACTAAAGAAAAAAGTGGGTAGAAAAATTCCTACTGTTGAAACCTCCCTGAGGTTAACAGTGATGTTTATATGCCATCCATATGGTTCTTAACGTCATTTCGTCTTGGATGAACTAAAAACACAAATATTAGCCAGATTCAAAACTTCTGTGGCCCAAGGATATTTCAACTATGGACGTTCAATCCTCTCGTTTTCGGCCCACTTAAATCTTGAATCTGGCTCACAAAATGGATGGACGTGGTGGATTTCTCACAATTATCACGGTGGGCTCCACCTAGGTTTCTAGCGCGCAGGAACTTGATGAAAAGGCTTCTGTAGAAAATCCACACATGGGGGATTGGATACTACCCCCACCAGAACAAGACCGGATTAGGTGAGACCCGGGCCTCACCCAAGACCGTGCAGCCCTTATTGTGGAGCCCACCTTGACGTATATATTATGTATCCACGTCGTCCATCTGTTTTTCTAGATCACTTTAAGACATTATCCGAAGAATGAAACAGATCCAATTATTTGTTGGGCCATACCATAGGAAACAATATTTATTGACCCTTAATGGGCAACAAAAGTTTTGGATCAAGATGATATTTGGTTTTTCCCTTCATTTATGGCTTATGTGAGCTTATCTACAAATTAGGTGGTAAATAAACACCACAAACACATTAATATGTGCCCTAAGAATTTTTTAATGGTAGAACGGTCAATCACCACTGTTTCTTATGATATGGTCCACCTAATAATTGGATATGCTTTATTTTTTGGGGTAATGCCTTAAATTGATCTGAAAAAATTGCATGGATGCTGTGGATACATAATACATACATCAAGGTGGCCCCCACTGCAACTCTGTGGTAAGAGCTGTACTCTTGGGTGAGGCAATCCGGCGCCGCCAGGATCTAGTTCAATCTCACGTTTGCCCCCTCTAGAAGAAAATCCTGGCTCCGCCCAGGGATCCCCTGGGCAAGCATATATAAAGTTATCATGGGTCGTAAGCCCACAGGCCTCTTTCACATGCATGTAGGCTAGAGCTGGACACGAGCCAAACCGAGTTGAGCACGGCACAACTCAGCTTGGTTTGACCAGCAGCCTACCCTAGCTCAAGTTTGACTCAGCTAGGTCCTCGAGCCTGATTGGCCAGCCCGGCTTGAGCCGAGTTTCAATTTGAGCTTTTCGAGTTGAGTTGAGCTTAGATGTTTTATTTTTAGTTATTATACGAGCCGGCCCTTTTTATATATTATATATAATATATTAATTAAGTTATAACTTGAACCAAGTCTAGTTTAGGCCAGGCTTTGAGCCGAGCTCAGGCCAGCTCAAGCTTGACTCAAAATCAGCTTGGTTCGACTTGAACATAGCTTTCGAGATGAGCTGCATCAAGCCTAGCGAGTTAACCAAGATAGCTTGGTCCGTGTCCATCTCTAATGCAGGCCATCACCAGCCACTTGCATACGGGGTCTTTGCATGTAACCTCTATCCGTCAGTACTCTATCTGTTCATACATTGATCCTTCAACATCGTCATCATAATTTACCATCATGTGGGCCCTCGCCCCAAACATAAACTTCATTTGGTGATCTTAAAGGTTGGGTATGTGACAGAGGACCACCAAAAGAAAACACATGAACTTATAAAACATATGTTTTCCTAGAAACTATTTTGTACCCAAAAGACGGCACACCATGACAATCTACACATGGGACTTCTAACTATGGATTCATTATTGAACTCCCACAGAGCATGCATTTCCCCTCAAATGTGGATAAGTCATCCTCAGTCAGCGTCTCAGAGACATAACATGTGTCAAGCTCACCCATTGGTCTTCATGTTTATCCTCATGTCCAAGAACCTATGACAAAGTGCATGTGAGTATATGCATGTAAGCATATACTCTCATAATGAGACCTGAAAGCATTCCCTCACATGATATCATGTTCAATGGACCAATAATCAGTGTTATGCATACTAATGTATTGACAGCACCATTCAACTTAAACTGCCTGAGATAAGGCCAATGCTGTTTTACATCGTCCAATACAATGCACGGGTTAAAATCAAGCGGTGAAGAATTGATCAAATGGCAAGCTCGATGGAGGAATGATGTGACACGTAGAGGTGAAAATGGGCGGGGTTGGTCAGCCCCGCATTGCTTTATGCCGGAGTTGGATCCGAAGGCTAGGGACTTTGAGCGCCTCATACATGAGTGGGTAGGCCCAATGGCTAAATTGGCCTAAGTCGACCTTGCATAGAGCACAATTCAAAAAAGTCTACTCAACTTAATGTTCAGCCATGTCAAGCTGATTGAAAGATGTAAACAAGTCATTACTTGACTTGATTATTCAATAATTAAATCCATACATATATTTGCATTTTAAATAGTTCTATAAATAAATAAATAAAATTGAGGGAAAAGCAAACATACTGTGCTTGGTGCGTTGGTTAGGGACGATAGTCAGTCTAATATAAGTCTTAGGTTTATATGGTGCCTTTTATTTACTCTTTTATTATTATGAAGAGCCAATTTGAATCTTCACAGCTCATGTTCACCTAAGTCGATCTGGCTGAGTCATTCTGGCAATCAATTCCAATGGAAGTAGTGAATGCTGTAGGATTGTATACTTGGGCAGTGGGATGGGCAAGATTGGGACCAGTGGCTCACAAGCAGACCAAGCATGGATCCCAGGCCCAACCCAGCCCATTCCACTTCTGCCCTTAATGACGCCACACGGACAGGTTTCCACAGCTGGGTGATCCAGACCATTTTTGTTTTGCATCTAATAATAGATTAACTATGCACAAGCCTGCTGATAGGTAATTAAGTAGAAATATACAACAATGGACCACCCTCGACTATAAAATGCTCCCTGGATAGTTGATCTTCAAACGAGAAGATTCTTCTGGGATGGCCCTTCCACTGTAGGATTCAAGACTAATTAGTACACACTGCCGAATGGTCCAACAGTTATCGCAATTGAAAACCCATTTATGTCTACCATATAAACGCGAGTAGAGTTTGGCTAATTTTTCTACTCCAATTAGCATTGACATTTACAAAATGTATTGAAAATTAAACCTTTGAAAACAACTAGATCTATAGTTAAGATCATCAACATCACATCCACACCAAAAGATTTACATTGGTTTTCTAGGCATAACTCCAACGATTAATTTGACCGGAAATAACTCCAACAATTAGTTTGACCGGAAAAGGTTTACATTGGTTTTTCATCATCTTATTGATAAAAATGTCATAAAAGGGGTGAAAATTGTTGATTTTAAATGGAGAACCAGATGTGGCTGGCCATTCAACCGGGGGCATTTCAGCATCTCAGTTCTTTCATGCAAGTATCCCTCCCCGTCTACTTCCCTTTGCATGTAGCCCACACCAATGGTGTAATCACAACGTGCAACAAGCAGCCATACCCTTTCCCCTCCCTCCTGCTCTCCTTGCTCTCTCTCCACATGCATCTGGCGGTGCCACACCTCCTAGTATTTTGCAAAGATGCTGCCAGTGTATCATACAATTCCTCCATGCCATGACTTGCCCATTTTATTTAAAAGAATGTTGAAATTGTGCACCCATCCTGGCAAACAATGCCCAGTCCAAGGGTTTTAGTTTTATTTTTTAATTTGTAGGTGTAAGCCATGGTTCGGCTATCCAAAGCAATAATTGGGCTCATGTGGATGACCCATGCACCAAAAGAATCACCCAGATTGGAAGATTAAATCTTTAATGGGCATTTTCCATAGAATGTGAACTGCTGATCTCATCTTTGACTGTGCACCAATCAAAGAATTTGATTTTTTTCCCCGTCTGGAATAATTTTGGGTGTATGGAAACCCCACAACATCAATGGTTCGGACCAATGATAATGTATGCATTTTTTGTGGGCCTCCTCTCCACCGCACATGTTCCCTACTTTTGGTGATCTATTGGCTCACCACCGAAGGGGTTCATTATCGTCATCATCATCATTACGGATCCCATTATGCAGTTCTGGCATAGTAATGCAGGGGGAGGGGGGAGGTTTTTTTTGTTATCGAACACTGTCTCTCCCACCGATAACTGATCTAAATCCACGGACCTATCAAGAAGGACACTCGATCTTCCTTGATTTCTCAAGGGGCACTTGAAGAACACGAGTAAAACAAAATATAAAATCAATAATTTTCATTAATCAAAGGTTGTATCACTAACAATGAAATAAAACTAATATTTATAATAAAACTACGTCCTAGAAAAGCTTAGAAAACCCTAATTCATACTTATATGAACCTTAGACATAATAGGAAAATATCAACAAAAATCTGCGCAAACTGTATAACGCATGCGGGCGCATTCTTCCTTCCACTGGTACGAGCAATCTACATATCTGATGGACACGAAATTTTATATTTTAACTGACATCGATATATTCTTCAAGATGGTCGGTTCCGATTCTCCATATCAGTAGTAATAGGCCACTTAGACCATCTCTAGTTTTAGTCAGCGGAATTCGAAATTTTCTGAATAGTTCATACCATTTTGGACTCCTCGATCAATTCATAACTCGGATCAACGTAAAACTTATTGAATTTTCTCGGTGTCGAGAAGCTCTACAAAATGGACGGAACGGATCATCATAGATGATCAATATGGGCCGCAATCTAAAAAATGAGAATAGTAATTTCCTGTTCATACTGAAACTCTAAAACTAGAAATTTCAACAAAGTTCGCACGTCTGATCAGCAGGGGGCCACGACCGGTCGTGGATAACCCCAAATCGTCCAACGATCTATACTAAATTCCAGTTGAAATCAACCAATCAGGCACCGGTCCTTGAGCATCCACGACCGGTAGTCCGACTGGTCGTCAGATGACACCTTTTTTTGCATTTTCTTTTACTTTTCCTCCGATCCATTTGAAAGTATGTCGGTAGTCTAACACGACACTTTCGTATATGCGAAAGCTTAAAGAGCAACTAGAATTATGGCAAAACCTATAGGAGGTGATTAAGAACCTTTTTGAAATTATTTTCGCCTACTTACACAATTTAACAAATTAAACTAAGTAAGTAAGAACACTTCGGCTTCCAAGCCTAAGTAGGTCCAATCACAAGACTAGCATATGGTTAAGTAATAAACAATCCTAGTGTAAGCGTACATAGGTAAATAAATGATTTAACTAATCAAGCTCCTAACCTATGCAACCTATGCAGACTTATGAGAATGGATCAATGAGCTCACGTCTACACAACTAGTGAAAGTACATCTTGTGTGTGGATATGCCAATCTAGTGCCTAGCATACATTCCTATTAAGCATTCATAATTAAATAATTAAACATCCAATGCTAAGATATCAATGTGCTCAATACAATCACAAACACAAGCATGTATAATGG
Organism: Liriodendron chinense; assembly: GCA_003013855.2. NCBI lineage: Eukaryota > Viridiplantae > Streptophyta > Magnoliopsida > Magnoliales > Magnoliaceae > Liriodendron > Liriodendron chinense. Next base: position 244,306 of record PVNU02000637.1, on the reverse strand, counting down.
TTCGACTTTGGGTCTACTCCACTCCCGGTCAAAGTACTTAACTCCTTTGAGCACACCGGCATTCACCATCGGAGGTTTTAAATGAGGTTCACCTCTCAACCTTTACATGGAGGTTTTACCGGTTCACCTCTCAACCATAGCCGGAGTTTTGAACAAAGGGCTAACTCTCAACCCAAACGGAGTTTTGGACATAGGCTAACTCTCAACCCTACGCACGTCCACTCCCGTGTCGAAGGCTCCCCCTTGGAGACTTTGTTTAGTCCCGGCTAACGGGCCAAGGAACGGCTAATGTCCCTAATTTGAGTTTGACAAACAAGCTCTAAATGGACTCTCAATAAAGACAAACTTACTTGTCGGATGAGCCCCTTATTCAGCGCCGGTTTGGGTTGCTTGATATCCGCTCTCCCGTGCTTCAATCAGCTTCCCTTGCTCCCACGATCGTGTTGCCGTTACTTCGCCAATGTCTCAGCTACACTTGATCAAACACCTTGCATGTGATGCCTTTGAGATGCCCAAGGTGATAGGAGGGTAGGTTTGAGAGCTCTATAACTAATGGGAATGGGTTACCTAGAGTCTCTCTCCTACAAAGAACTCGTCTTGGAGTTTTGGACAAAGATATACCTATCAAGGAAGGTCCAAACTCTAGAAATCAAGAGGGGATGAAGGTCATCTTCTTCATGAGCTTGGAATGCTCCAATCTCGTGTTAAAGCACAAGGAAGATGCCTTGCATAGGTTGGGAATGAGCCTCAAATGGTCTCCAACAATGGTGGCTTCACTCCTCTCGAAATCACTCTCCTTACCCCTCAAAACAAGCTAAGCCCCTTTATAAAATGATGAGCAACGGATATAAAACGGGCAAATAACGGCTAGTGCCGACCGGTCGTGACCGGTCGACTAGGGGTCCACGACCGGTCACGACGGGTTGGCCATAGGCCAATTGAAGACAGAGTGCTTGCTGTCTTGTAGAAGAGACTATCCGACCGGTCGAACCAGCCAAGCCAACCGGTCAAGACCGGTCGGCCCCAATGGCCTGCACACTTCAACACCCCCTGTCCACTTTGGATCCCAGTCCGACCGGTCAGTCCAGTCCATCCGACCAGTCACAATCAGTCGGTCAGGCCTGGGTTCAGCCTGATGATTGCTGACCCACTTCTTTCTCAACCTTCTCACTTAGGCCAAGGTTTAAGTGCACTTTTGGGACACGTAGGGCCAATCTATGATGACTAAGAGTATTCATAAGATGGTCAACGTCATTAAAGAGGTAAAGGGTTAGGTTTTGGTCAAGGTTAAGGCACATCAAGGCATCACTTTTACCTGTTTCTTCTTCCTTGATGCAGCAGGGCCACTTGATCTTCGATCTTCGTCTTCATCAAACTCAACCGACACTAGACTCACTGACCTAAGTGATCGACAAACAAGGTGTACTGGTATGCCACAAAAAAGTGCACTAACACTATTTCCATCATGAACGTCATCAATCCTCGCCCTTGATCATGGAGTTCACTCCCTACGTCAAACTCCTTCACTTGAAGAAAACTCGACCTCGAGTTTTGCCTCAAGTAATGATGTAGACTCGCCTTCGTCTTCTTCCACAGCTTTGGCTTGAGAATTGTACTTGGGCGTGATTGGGGATACTTGTCCTTGGCCATTCCCTGGCATAGCGCAGCAAGCACTGTCGTCTTCTTCTCAGCGGGAATAAGAAAATTTACAAATGGACCTGCTCTACGAATTGTGCTATTGAAGATTGGCTATATCTGAGAAAAATTAGTCTTTGACACATTCATGGACACTTGCAAATCTAGATCTATAATTTCTGAAGCGACAACATGATCATCTTCTTTATTCACCACATTTAGAATATCATCTTCTTGCACCTTCTCAAAACCTTGAATATTTTCTGAAACGATAGTGGGTGCTACCTCCTCCTCTTCATCCATAGCTTTTACCTCTATTGATTCAATGGGTCATTCGAGAGGGGTTCCCGTGTTTGCATGAATGACATCTACTTCAAAATCTTCGAGAATGACTCCCGTACCTGGATGAATGACCTCAACCTCAAAAGCTTCGAGAGGAGCCTCCAATGGTTGATGGTCCTTTATTTCTACAGGCACATCATGCGCACTTTTGATGGAGATAGAGGCCTAAATCTCAAAACCTTTGTATTCAAATCGTTCTAGCAGCCTACACTTCATCTACGGCCACAAGTGAAGTGGTAGTTTTTCTTCTATTTTCAGACAATGCTGAGCGTCCAACCACCAATCCCAAACGTCATCCGATATATAGCATAATGTAGTTTCAACTTTTATATTCTTTGGAATCCGATTGTAGCTGAAAAAATATTTGATCCCTAAGATTCAGTCATAGACGTTACTCCACCCATCGAATTCTTGAATGTTTTTCCTCCTCTTGAAACATCGAACTACCCGATCTCCCAGACCTCTACTTAGAACAATCATACTCATCTGATGTTTTATTTTGCAGTCGAACCTAGCCTACAGCCTTTGCATAGCTAGATGATTCTTCCGCTGGAGTGTCTCAAGCATCGCCCCGAAAGCCGCTGCTTTGAGAGGATGGATCCCTGGAGCACTGTCTACAAGATTTTTGCTGTAGCCACCATTAAAAGCCATCACCTAAGGGAAAGTCTCATTTCGATACCAATTAATGCGGGCGGGGCATGTTGTGAGATTGAACACTGTCTCTCCCACTGATAACTGATTCGAATCCATGGATCTATCGAGAATGACACTCGATCTTCCTTGATTTCTCAAAGGGCACTCAAAGAACATGAGTAAAACATAGTATAAACTCGATAATTTTCTAAATTATTAATAATGAAATAAAACTAATATTTATAATAAAACTAAGTACTAGAAAAGCTTAGAAAACCCTAATTCGTACTTAGATGAACCTTAAATATAATAGGAAAATATCAACAAAAATCTGCACAAACTGTATAATGCATGCGGGCGCATTCTTCCTTCCACTGGTATGAGTAATCTACATATCTGATGGACACGAAACTTTGTAGTTTAGTTGACATCGATATATTCTTCAAGATGGTCGGTTTAGATTCTCCATATCAGTAGTAGTGAGCCACCTAGGCCATCTCTAGTTTTAGTCGGCGGAATTCGAAACTTTCTGGACAGTTCGTACAATTTTGGATGCCATGATCAATCCGTAACTCGAATCGACGTGAAGCTTGTTGGGTTTTCTCTATGTCGAGAAGATCTACGAAATGGACGGAATGAATCATAATAAATAATCAATATGAACCCCACGAGTTGGGCCGAAATCCAAAAAATGGAAATAGTAGTTTCCTGGTTGGATTGAAACTCCAAAACTAAAAATTTCAACAAAGTTTGCACGTCTCACGACTGGTTGGCATGGGGTCATGACCAGAGGATAACCCCAAATCGTCCAGCGATCTGGACTAGATTCCAGTTGAAATCGACCGGTCGGGCGACCAGTCCTTGAGCATCCACGACCGGTCGCCAGATGACATATCTTTTTTGCATTTTCTTTAACTCTTCCTTCGGTCCATCTCCATTATGAACGTCATCGATCATCGCCCTTGATCATGGGGTTCACTTCTTACATCACATAACATAGTAGGGAAGGCCTTAGCATAATCGTTGAACCTCAGGGGCTCTCTCCTTAATAAACCAATGAACCACACCCACCGCTAAGCTCACCCATCGCGTCTCACACAACATGTCGACTCTCAAGCACGTTCCCATACGTGTGAATTGAATGCGTATTTCTACAGCAGGGTGAAAGTAGGCCAGGGTGGACCAGGCCTGGCCGAAACCCAGATCAATGTGGGCTGAGCCCATGGCATGAAACCAACTATAAGTTTTCAAGGTCGATAAGTAATAGGGAAGAGCCTAGGCTCGAGTGCTCCCAAAGGTCCGACGAGATATACTATCAGGCTTGGCAGGGATTGGGCCGAAATCTTCAGCTAGAAGGCTGGGATAGGCCTGGCCCCTGGGCCTTGTACTTTGGCAAACCTGGGCCTGGATCAGCTCAGCCCAAAAGGTTTATACTGTGGGCTCCTCTCCCATGCACCAAAAAAATTCTCCCAGATGAAACCCATAAGAAATTTAATAAATAAATAAAAATCCAAATTTTTTCTCTTTTCGGCCGGCTAAGGTGAGGCCTGTCATATCAGTAGTTTGGAGTACTGAACCATCACAACCACCACACGTACAAACAGAAAATCCCCCGGAGTGGACAACACCTCTGGATGGACCACGTCATGGTTTGCGTCACACCTTTCAATCGAGGAAAATACAACTAGTAAAAAGAAAGGTAATAAAATCTAAGTTAAAATTCTGTTAAAAGCATTGCGATGAGTTGACAATTGATAGATGGGAAGTCGATTGCTTCCCTTCCCGCCCCCACCGGTAAGTAAATCGGTCAAGGCAGGGTCTTTGTGGGGCCCACGGTGATGTGTGGGTTCTATCCACGCTGTTCATCGATTTTTACAGATCATTATGTATGAATCTAAAAATGAGGTAGATCCAAGGTTCAAGTTGACGCATCACTGGAAGCAGCAATGACAATGACACCTACTGTTGAAACCTTCTTAAGGCTTAACTTGATGTTTATTTAACCTTTTCATAAGGTGACACAAACCTGAAAGAATTGAAAACACAAATGTCAACATAATTCAAAACTTTCTAAGCCTTGAAGAATTTTTTGACGATGGGAGTTCAATCCCCTCTATGTGGTCCACCTGAGATTTAAATCTACCTCGTTTTTAGGTTCATATCTTAAAATGATCCAGAAGAATGGATAAACAGCATGGATAAAACCCATACACCACTGTGATCACCACAGAGCCCTGCCTGAACCGATTCCGTCCAGACAGTGATAGGACGCAATCATCATCCGGATAGCTAGATGACGCTGGAGGGAATCCCAAACAAGGGATTACAAAATCCCATTTAGAAATACGCTCCAACCACCGAGAAATCATGCTCTTCTTGAAAATAAGCACAATCTTCACTAGATAGGTAGCGTGTGATCATGGATACATCCAAACACGTTCTTAGGGACTTGGTCCGGTCTTCTTGATGCTGCCTGACTACCGAATCATTCTAGCGCTGCAACAACCCTTAGTACTGTCAATGTTAAAATAATCCCACTTGGAAGGATTTCTTCTGATTCGAAACTAGATTCATTGAACATTTCCTTTTTATGTGGTCCATGAATAAGGCGGAAATCCTCTACAACACCTGGCTCCACTCTGTCCATCCGGTGCCATCCTCCATGTTGGACCATTCGGCAAAAAATAAGTAATATCCACAAACTAGGTGGGCCACACCACCAGGGACAATTGAGATGAGACGTGGGCCATAGGTTTGTATATGGGGCTATGATAATGTGTATCTTTCATCAAATAAAATTTAAATAAAACTACCTATGAAAATTACATTATGGTACCTTTCTTAACAAAAGTTTTCAAAAAGCTACCTGGGTAATGGAAGTAGATTGCATCCTGCCCGACATAGACTATAATCTGTCCATGCAGGGGCTCTTTGGGGTCCACCATGATGTATGGGTTTTATCCATACCGTCCACCGTCCATCCATTTTTTTTCTAGATTATGCTAGGTTATGAGCCCCGAAATTAGGCAGATCCAGAGCTCAAGTGGACCACATCATAGAAAGCAGTGGGGCAATGACACCCACCAGTGAAACCTTTTTAGGGACCACCATGGTGTTTATTTTCCATCCAACCTGTCAATAAGGTCACACAGACCTGGATGAAGGTAAAACGCAAATATCAGGTTGATCTAAAAATTTGCGGCTCCCAATAAGTTTTAATGGTGGCCATTCAATCCACAATTTGCTCAAGCCATCGACCTGCTTAATTTGTAGGCTCATGTGCTAAATTAATCTAAAAAATTGGATGGACAGCATGGATAAAACCCATACATCACAGTGGGCCCCACATAACCTTGACTGGACCTACTATCATCCAAGCGGAGGAAGTACGCAGAATACTTCACTCTACTGCCTGCTATAACCAGCGAATTGGTCAATGGCTTGAGTGGGCTGCTTATATAATATCCCTTCTCCACTGGGTGAGAACCCCAAGTTAAGCAAAGGGCCCAAACACCAGCTCCATTTGTTATTTAGGAAGATTGCATGATTGGAAACAATGTAAAGTGCAATGCTCACCCTTCAAACTATTTCCATCCGTGTAGCCCACTTCAATTACAGATGAGAATAGTTTTTGGGCAACAACCCTAAGTATTTGTATAGATTCTAATGGCTAGGTGGATTTCTTGTAATTATCGCATTGAGTACTGTAAAAATCAAGGGTCAACATCTCTTCCAGCTGTTTCCTTTGGTTTGGCCCACCATAATCACAAGTTAGCTTAATTTTTTGTATCTAATTCTAATAAGGGACTAAATAATGGTCAGAATAGATCTTATATGAGCACCAGGGTGGATCCCATAAATATCCAGAGTTGTGTCCCATCTAATTCTATTTTTTTTTTCAAATAACCATTATAAGTTGGAGATAGATGGCTAGACTTAATTTTAGTGGGCTCACCATGATGTGTATGCAAAATTCATTATGAACATTAGATGCATAATCCTTGTTCAGGCTTATAATATAAAAAAAAAAGAAGGAAAAAACAAGTTCACTAATAATTCAAGTGACGCATATTGAAGAAAACAATTGGAAGACAAATGCCCACCCTTATTTTTTACAAGCCTACTAAGATGTTTATATGAAATCCAATCTAATCATTATAAGTCACACCAAAATTTAAGCATGCGCCTAAAAATTAGGTTCATCTCAAGTGAACCATACCAAAGGAAATAGTCTAGAGGGAAATTGTTGCCATGTACGCCATTACCAATAACATAGTCCTCCTGAATCAAGGATGGGGTGATTTTTGAACCCTTAGCCTAACATGAGGTAATACATTTAGTAGTTGGGTGGATTTCATATAAACATCATGGTGGGGCTCACCTAAGCAACCAACTTATTTGCTTACACCCACCCACCCACCCACCCACCCAACCAACATGACTTTAAAGAAATGTAATGGGAAGGCTGAGGAATGATAATTATATTAATTAATGAGGTAGGTTTTCGAAAAAAAAGTATTAAAATGTAAATTCCATACTAATTAGGCAGTTTGTTGTAAACTTTCCAAATCACCCGGATGAAGGGAGGATACAAAAATCAGCCTTATCCAAAACTTAGGTGGGCCCTAACACACCAACTTGGATGTTTTTTGATGCAGTTTCAGCCTATCAAAGCTTTTATTTTATTTTATTTTTTTATTTTCTTATATTCAATATTTATTTTTGGGTTGTCACCTAGTGGTTTGTCAACTATTGAAGGGAGGAGATTTACATATATAACACAGTGGGCCCAAATAGTTTTGGGTGCTTTATGACCTGCACAAAATAGGTCTATCCAACAGTGACCCGTTGCAACTTGCTTGGATTGATACCTATCTTGCGTTGAAAAGAGCTTCGCTGCTCGCTCGGGTGAAATTCTCATCTGTCGTGTGAGCTCTTGACAGAAAGATAAATTGCGGGAGACGCAGGCTCCGTGAACAAATATTTTTTTTATTTATATCCACCCTTTGGATACCTTTCGTCAATTATTTCAGGCTACGAGTCCAAACACGCGTGGGAGATCGAAAGTTCAGGTGGGCCAAATGGCAGTAAACATAAGTGGGGATGGAAACACCTGCCATTGATTTTTTTTTTTTTTTGTGTGGACCGTGATATTTAGAAGCCATTCAACAGGTTCATAAAGCGAATCCCAACAAAACAATGAGAAACACAAATATAAACCTGAGCCAAAACTTACTAGACCCAACCAAGGATTTAATAAAGAGCATTTAAGACCTGCTCATGTTTGGGATAACGTATCCGAATAGGAGAGGTCGGTTGGTGACGTCACCAGAACAAATAGACCCTTCAACTGCCTTGATGTCTTAATTTCTACCATATGCGTGTGGAACACGACAACCATATGATATATTTTTAGGATCTCGTTCATGTTTCCGGGCTATTTCTTATCTGTTTTTTTCTTTTATAAAATTTAATAAATTCAAAAGGAGGAAGGGGAACGCCGCACGTATTGGTAAATAATATTTTCTATTAAATTAATATATATAATGTAATAATAAAATCAACATCGGTTTCTATTGAAGATGATACAGACAAAAGCTGGGTTAGGAATCATTTACAAGGTTCCATTGATAATGATATCTTACCTCCTGTTCTATCAGTCCCTCTCGCAGCCTTTGTGTTCAACATTGACTGATTGATTGGTTGGTTGTATTTGTTTCTCTTCTCTCTTTTCTCTCTATTTATCAGATTAAGGAGAAGGTCGAGATCCAAGATCCCAAAAAAGATCAACCTTGCGATATAATACATACACATAAAAAATCAGAGGTGGAAATGGCGACTGGAGAGGTTTGGAAGGCCCACGCAGCCATGGCCTTGGTTCAGCTTTTCAACGGGGGATACCACGTCATAACAAAGGTGGCTCTCAACGTCGGCATGAATCAGGTCGTCTTCTGTGTTTACCGAGACGTCCTTGCCCTCTCCATTCTCGCCCCTGTTGCCTACCTCCGCGAGAAGTACGTCTCTCTCTCTCTCTCTCTCTCTCTCCTCTCTCTCTCTCTCTCTCCACCATCAGCACCTGCTTCTTCATCTCTTCTGGTCTAATTGGCTCCAATACAGGTCCATGCTGAAGTAGCATGTATTTACAGAAATACTCTTACGGTTTGTGTATTTGACAGTTTAGCATGCATATACAGGAATACGGTTTTTGTATTTTACAAGACATGCACAACTCTACGGCTGTGTATACAGCTGAACCAGTTAACTTTGAGAGTCTATTTTGGGTTCAATCCTCAATCACTGCTTCTTTTGTGTGCGTGTGTGTACATCCGTATACCCCTGCGAATGTCACTTTTTAAGTATTTTAAAGTTGTTTGGAGTCTCTTTCTTTATTTATCTCTATAATTAGAAATCCAGATTGAATTAACATTAGGAAATTGTGGGTGAGTGTGCGAGAGTCGGTTTTGGGGAGACGTGTGGTTCGGTGATGGTCCGCGCCAACGATCATTTTCCCTTCACCTTATTCCTTTTGTCTTCTCATCATGGTGTGATGATTAAGGACTGCTAGGAGATCATTAGGAATTCAGTGGCTTGGAATGTTATCGTTTGTGGAAACCTTAATGACAATGAATTAAGGTCCTGTGGCGTGCTTTTGGGGGAGCTCTAGGGTATATATTGTGGCTACAGAAGAGGATAGGAAGGCTTGCAAGTGGTTGACAAATGGGACATTCATGTCTAAATAAATGTTCAGGATTTTATGTGCTGATAGTGGTTCCCCTTACCCTTGTGAAAACATTTGGGAGGCTTCCATTCCTCTGAGGATCCAAGTGTACTATACCAGGTGCTACATTTGTTAAAAAGACAAAAGTACTAACTATAAACCACCTTAGGAGAAGGAAAACAATCATCACCCATGAATGTATCCCGTGTTTAAAGGCTGAGGGAACAATATATCTTCCCTGCATCTATTATGTGCTTTCTTTCATTATGTGGCAAGATCTTATCTAGACGTCACGAGCAAGGTATTATGTAACATTATCGGCCTTTTGGTGTATGGAGTGCAATTTTATTGACACAGGAGCGAAAACAAGGAGTTAGTCATGATCGTTGACCAAGAGGTACCCCAAAATGACCATTTTCAATATTTTGGGTCAATAATTCAAGAGAGTGGAGAGATGGAGAAGGATGGCGCTTGTAGAATTAGAGTTGGGTGGATGAAGTAGACAGGTGCCTCTAGAGTTTAATGGGATTGCTGAATACGAATGAAACTGATAGCTATAAGACCCACCATGGTTTATGGGATGGAATGTTGGGTAGTCAAGGAACATGTCCATAGGATGAGCGTAGTAGAAATGAGGATGTTGAGATGGATGAATGGCAAGGCAAGGAAGTATAGAATTATGAATGAATACATTCAAGGGAAATTAGGAGTAGCACCAATAGGTAATAAGATGAGGGAGAGTAGACTGGGATGGTTTGGCCATGTGCCATGTGAGATGAAGAACTGCATTGGTTAGGAGTGAGTTTAGATTGAAGGCTTAAGGGCAAGTGGAAGGCCTAAAAGGATGTGAGGTAGTAAGAAAAGACTTGAAGGACCTATGGTTAACTGAGGATATGATCCATGATAGAATGGAATGGTGTAATAGGATTTGTGTATTTGACCCCAATTAGTTGGGATAACACTTGATGATTATACAAGTGTAGAGGAATGTGTGCATTAGTGTGTGCGTGTGTGTACTGTTTTCCATAGTCAGCAATTGTATTGTATAAATGTTTTATATTAAAGTAAGAGTGTTAGTCAATAGTAACTAGCACAATCTCTTTTGCCGTAAAACCTTCTCGCTTTCCTTTCCTTTCTTCTTTCTCTTCCTTCATCCCCCCCAATTCTCTCACTTTCTACTATAAGATCCTATTAAATATTCTACATGACACAAATCTCCCAAAATAATAATGACTTAATGACACATAATATTATTTTTAAGATTCCCCCAAAATCCTTCACTAAGGGCATGTTTGGATCTATGGAATCCCAAGGAAAAGAAAGAGTAGAAAGGGGGAATAAGATTCTAGGAAGAGAGGTAGAAGAATAGCAAGAAAAAAAGAAGAAGAATAGAAGAGAGAATGTTAGGGCTCTATTTAGCCATTCCTCTTATTTAAAGCAACTTATAGGCTCTTATTAAACCACATATTACATAAAATACCTTCTGACTATATTCTTAACACTCCCCCTTAAGCTGACATAGATATCTATCATGCTGAACTTGCTAAGAACGGATTCTAATTTTATCTTGACTACTCCCTTAGTGGGAATGTCAACTAGTTGATTCTCAATTGTTGAACTGGATTTTGTGCTCTACTAATGTTTGCCTTGTTATCATAAAATAGCTTCATAGGAGCATCCGCCTTGATTCCTAAATCACAAAATAGAATTTTTAGCCACAATAACTCTGCTACACCATGTGCCATAGCCTTGTACTATGCTTCAGCACTAGACTTGCCATCATGGTTTGTTTCTTGCTTCTTCAAGTGACCAATTTTTCTTCCACAAAAGTACAATATCCTATACTATAATCAACTTTTTGTCATCCACATACCACTAGACCAATTTGTGTTGATGTAGTCCTCTATGTGTTGATGGCCATGATCTGCACAGAAAAGGCCCTTCCCAGGAGATGACTTCAAATATTTCAAGATCTTTTCAACTGCCTCTTAAGTAAGGAATCCATGGAGCCTGCATAAATTGAACCACCACACTTACTGCATATGCTATATTAGGTCTGGTGGGAGAAAGAGAAGTTGGCCAACCAACCTTTGCTACATCTCTTTATTCGGTAACAACTCCCCCTCACTTTGTCTTAGCTTATTATTAGGACCAATATGGGTGTCTGCTGGTCGAGAAGAGCTTACCGATCTCCTTCAGTAAGTCTAAGGTGTATTTTCATTAAGATACAACATACCCTTCTTTGATTAACCTCGACTCCTAGAAAATATTTCAGATTTCTTAGATCCTTAGTCTCAAATTCTTTTACAAAAAATAGCCTCGTGTTTAATTGACCCTGTCGCCTCACAAAGAGAGTATGGTCGGTGTGACTTTGTGAATAACCAATCCTCTTCATAGCGTAACTAAACTTCTCGAATTAAGCCCGAGAAGATTGTTTCAAGTCTATAAATAACCTTCTTTAACCTATAGACCTTTCCTTCACTATGGGGAACTTGAAACCAAGTGGAGCTAGAGGAGCCATATACAATTCCTCCTTCAAGTCTTAATGGAAAAATGCATTCTTCACATCTAGCTGATACAATGACCAAGCAAAATTGGCCTCAAGTGACAGTAGAACCCATATTGCGCTCATCTTGGGTACTGGTGCAAATGCTTCCTTGTGGTCAATCTTATATGTATGAGTGTACCCTTAGCAACAAGCATGGCTTTATACCTTTCAATTGACCCATCTGCCTCTTGTTTAATTGTGAAGACCCATTTGCAACCCCATTCTCATTTCCTTTGGGTAAATCTACCAATTCGTATGTGCCATTCTTCATTAATACCCTCATCTCCTCCATCATAGCCTCACACCACTTTGGATTGGAGACCGCCTCTTGGAATTCGGAAGGCAAAGAAACAAAATAAACTGAAGATAAAAAGGAATAAAAGGAAGGAGACAAGGTTGCATATGAAACAAACTTAGTCATAATATGTGTAGAATACTAATGCTTCCCTTTGTGTAAGGCAATGGGAGCGCTATCCCCTGAGGAAGAATGAACAGACAAAGGAGAATGATTACTTAGTTCCAAGGAATCAGAATTAGTGAGTGGGTGTGTTGTAGTGATCACCCCCTTTTAGCGTCTTGTGTATACTTGCAGTTCCTTTGCCTGCGAGTGTTAGGCTGCATAAGTAGTAGCATTAGTAGGCTGCCTTGGACTTACTGGAGCAACAAATGATAGGCTGTAAGAAACAAGAATATGAAGGGGATCAAATGGAGAAGGAGGCAGCTTTTCCAACTCACTAAGCTCCCCCTGAAGAGAGGTAGGATTACGAGAAAATTAAGGCATTGACTCGAAAAAGATGGCATCCATAGTGACAAAACATTTTCCATAGAATCAAAACACTTATATCTCTTTTGTGTGGAGGGATACCCCTGAATGGCTTTTGGATCTAAATTTAGCGCCCCTCCCTCCCCAAAAGACACGAGGTAGAACAATGAAAGACAACTAATCTAGACAAAGGACCTGATGTAGGGATTTCGATTTCAATACCCTGGATGACATATGATTAAGAAGATAGGCGGTGGTAAGCACTGCATCAGCCCTAAAATGCTTTTGGAACTGGCATCCTTGTTAGGAGGCTTCGAGTAACTTCAAGAAGTTGACGATTCTTCCATTCCGCTGAGGAGTGTATGGACAATAGCTTTGATGAATCATCCCATAGTCTTCTAAATAACCTCATAATTCACCTTCAAAGTATTCTTGAGCAGTGTCTGACCGAAATATTTCTATGTTCTTATTAAACTTGGTGAATACCATTTTATTAAACCTTTTATTAACATGTGGTACTTCATCACGAGCCTTCATGAGATACAACCAAGTGCAGCGGGATAATCATCCACAAAAGAAATGAAATACTGATTGCCATCCATGGATATAATGGGAGCAGCCCCTACACATAAGAATGAACAATATGAAACAAACAAACTTTTATTCGAACTTGGGGAAAAAGTTTGATCTATAATGCTTGGATGACCCACAAACTTCATACTGTAGATTATGACGACTTAAACAAATCTGGAAATCATAACTTCAATGACTACAAAGACAAATGTCCTAAATGACTATGCCATAGCCTAACTTGGGATTATTGTGATCCCTACTAAGACTTCTAAACTTAAGGTTGCAGGAGAGCCATCAATATCTAGAGGGTAGGGAACATCCACTTCATGACCACTCCCAATCATTTTCCTCGTTATAAAATCTTGGAAAACACAGTGGGTAGGAAATAAAGTTACACATTAGTTTAGATTTTTGGTAGGACTACTCCAAATAATAAAGTTGTGGATAAATTTGGAATTTGAAGAACAAAAGATAGAGGCAAGCGATCAGTAAGCTTTATGTTACTCTCCTCATAGGTAGAGGATAGGGATCCATTAACAATTTCTCACTTGATCTCTTCCAGAAGATAGAGACTGTATACATGAAAGATGGACAACAAACCTGTCATGTGATCAGATGTACCTGAATCAATGATCCATGTTGGGCTGGATGAGGAGTGACAGACAATGTTAACATACACATGTATACCTGACTATGTGAATGAAGTAAAAGCAGATTTACTTTCAAATTGGGAAAGTAAATGACAAAGGTGGCCCAATGCCGCAATAGATAAACTGTTTGAGGTAGATGGTGGGGGGGGGGGGGGGGGGGGCTGTTGTGGAAGAAGAGTTAGCATTCGAGGAAGGAGGAGCAGAGGTAGCAACAAGGCCATTCGAGGGCTGTCCATAACAGTTGAACTTCATTGGTCTACCATGAAGATCCTAATAAGTCTCCTGTGTATGGTGGGCCTTCCCACAATACTCGCATCTCAACTTATCATTCTCATCAGGTGCTCTGGTCTTCTGATCGAATCCTTTTCCACCCTTAGAGTAACAAGAAGAGACTGTAAGAGTTGAATGATTGCTGGTGGAAGGAATCAGAAATCACTACATGTTTTTCTTCCATCTTTTCTTACTTTGAACTAGAGAATAAACCTGTAATGTAGGAAGCTCCTCTCTCCCCAAGATCTACATGTGTGTCCACTCATACTCATATTCAAACCAGCTAGGAAATTGAATATTCTACTATGCTTGATTTATTTTCGATGTCTCTACCTTTCAGCATCAGTATCCCACTGTAATAACTAGTGATGATCCAACTCTTCCACAGACCCTGAAGAGTGGAATAATAAGTAGCCAAACTCTTCTCCCCCCTGATGAAGAGTGATAATATCCTGGCGAATGTGATAGACGAGCAATACTTTGTTGCCGGGAATAAGTTCTGGTAACTTTATCCCGGACTTGGCTGTCTATAGGAATAAGAATCCTTTATTGATATGAGGTTGCATGGAGTTGAGTAACCAAGACATCACCATCAAGTTCTTTTACTCCCACTTATAATACAAAGCATCATCAATAGTTGGTTCCTTCACTTGGCCATTCACATACCCTAGTTTTCCTTGCTCGCAGATATACATCTTGGCGGATTGAGACTATTCAACGAAATTAGTGCCGTCTAATTTCATAATTGTGATTTGCACACTAGGGTTGTCACCATGACCACTTATTATAGACATGGAGTCAAAAGCTCTAGGAACATTAGAAGAAGCATCCGAATCATTGGTAGTTGACATCGCACAGAAACAACTCTTTATATTCTCCAAAGTCCTACAAAGATACTGTTAAAAATTCTGATTTATCTTCGCAGTATTCTGGGAAGAACAAAAAAAAAATAATAATAATAATAAATGAAAAAAAACATGAATGAGGTAAGAGAGGGGTGACAACATTACTTTACCCAAAATACTTTACAACTCCATTGAAACTTCTCGGAACCAAAATACTTTACAACTCCATTGAAACTTCTCTGAATCAAGAGAGACAAGAACCAATGGCTAGAGAAACTCTGTAGGGATTAAACCTTCATGGCCTAGATCAACAAAATATCCCTGCCTTGAAGAATGAATCAAATAACAAAAAAAATGTACTTTTTTCGGAATTTCCGAAAGAAAAGATCATCCGCCTTCAAATTTTCATAAAATCTGTTGAAATTTGGCTTAAAAATCCCAAAAATCAGGCTGATCCAGATCCTATACTCATCAAGCCCAGAGTATGTAGTTGTACAACTGTTGACATCAATCGTACAACCCTACGACGTCAACAATAGCTGTAGGGGCCTTAGAATGTGGAAAACGCAGGTGATTCCTTGTTCTGATACCAAGTAGGAAAGGGGAATAAGATTCTGGGGAGATAGAAAGCGAAAAAGAAGACAGAAATAAGTAGAAAAGAAGAAGAATAGAGGAGAAAATGTTAGGGCTCTATTCGGCCTTCTTTTTCTTATTTAAAAGCAACTTATTGAAAATTATAAATAGTCCCTTATTAGAC
The DNA here is from genome assembly GCA_003013855.2 of Liriodendron chinense. Taxonomy (NCBI): domain Eukaryota; kingdom Viridiplantae; phylum Streptophyta; class Magnoliopsida; order Magnoliales; family Magnoliaceae; genus Liriodendron; species Liriodendron chinense. Next base: position 228,572 of record PVNU02000637.1, on the reverse strand, counting down.
CACATATTACACAAAGGCCCTTCTAACTATAATCTCAACAAAAAGGAAATAATAACAAGTATGCATGATGATTTGCATGAAAATTATTGAAACATGGAATCTAATTTTGAGTTCTGTTCGGGTAGCAAGTGGAAATCTTATATTCCTTTGACAATACTCACCTAATTTCTTGTGCCAAGAATCCAAAATATGGAAAAGTATAATGATTGCTTGGTGGAATCCACCATTTTTTTTGCTATTCAAACAACACAAATTGTCACATCAAAGGAAGACACTTTTCCTTTTATGCTGTTTGGCAGGGAAGCCATGTTTCCAAACATGGCCTAAATTATGACTGCAAAGAATCAAGCCACAAACATCACAACATATGTAGGGCCCACCGAACGGACTGTCAGAACCCGTAAATTGGGTTTTTGGGACCCACTTTTTTGTTGCACGTTCTTGTGATCGTTCCTGCTTGTGTTACTTGTAAATTCAGCTTACTTTGATGCTGACCTAGTAGATGTCATCGACGAGGATAGCAGGATTAAGTGTTACCTCTGTGTTTAGCTTCTTGAAATTATGTTTAGCATCTTTGTGATATAATTATCTCCTTAAGCCAAACCTTCTTAAGATGCAAATGCTGTTCCCACCAGCTTACCAATGGTTTCATGTACTTCATGTCATAATCTGGTAACCATAAGTTGTCTGAGTTGCTGATTAGCATTAACTCCCTACCAAATGCTATGTGGATTGGCATAAAGAAGAATTATTCTGCTTGATTTCCTTTCTGTAACGCTTCTTTTTACGTCTAAAGATTTCTATCAAAGAAAATTTTTACCAGAATGTTTGTGAATCGTGGTTAGTAGCACTGCTGGAAATTGGAGCCCGCTCTAGATCTGTCATGGGCATAGAGCACATGTCATTTTACCTTATTTTTTCTTATGAACAGATGCAGCTTCAATACTTTCCTTTTTTATGCTTATCAAGCTGACTTGTCTCATGACTCTCATCTATTCATTTCGTAAATTTCATTCACAAATGATGCCACTTAGCATTTTTTTTCTTTCTTTCTTTTTTCGTTTTAACAATAGCACTTCGTTTAATAACTAAGATGAAAGTGACATGTGATGCTTTCTTTTTCCTTGGCAGAAGGATACGCCTTCCAATATCCCCCCGCCTCCTCGTGTCATTCTTCTTTCTTGGGTTAACTGGGTAATTAAACACAGATCACATTGCACTCATACTTCATATTAGAATGTAGAAGATGTCTTACTAAGCGGCCTACATGGTTTCAGTTCTTAATCCTTAAATTTCTGAATAGGATATTTGGCAACCAGCTTCTATTTCTAATTGGCCTTAGCTACACAAATCCAACTTATGCTGCAGCTGTACAGCCTGCCATACCAGTCTTTACATTTCTGTTGGCTGCAATAATGGGGTGAGAGTTGCTGGTCTATTAATCTGTATTCATTGAAGATCATACTAGTTATTGTCTTACTGAGTTTGATATTATTCTGTAAATTTCATCCACGCAGTACCGAAACAGTGAATTTGCTCCGAAATGAAGGACGGGCAAAGGTTGGAGGCACGCTTGTTTGTGTTTCTGGAGCAATATTAATGGTTTTTTACAGAGGTCCAGCTATAATTGGTAGTGGTTATGTGGACTCTGTATCTCAAAGTGAGATAATTGCGAAATCTCAACCAGAGCCTGCTGGATGGTTAACATCTGGCTTGATGGAGTTTGGGCTTGAACGTTGGCACATTGGTGTGTTGTGCTTAATAGGGAATTGTATGTGCATGGCAGTTTATCTAGCCTTACAGGTATCAAAATTATTTTCTTGTAGGCTATGCTGCTTCAAGCAGAGCATTTCAAAATAATAACCCTAGTTGTGAATACTATAAAGTTTAAACTTTGTGTGATTTCTGAGGAGATCTTGGTGCATTATCTTATACTAATTATTCATTTTCAATTTGTCTAAGATGATGAACTTCAAAACCAGAACACTAGGCAGTTGCAGGCTGTGTGCCTTCACAGTTCATCATATTTTATCACATTGTGCATCAAATAGAGTGAAGAGTCAGAAGGAAAGACTTGATTGCAGTGCATGGTTTGACAAATCTCATGGTAGAAACCTATTGGCTTTACTCTTGAACTAGTGAACAAGTGGTTCATATGTTGGTGTTTCTGGAAGAAAAACGTGTGACAACATTTAGTCGTTTGCAAGTATATTACCAGAATTTTGTTATGTTAGTCTTCTCAATTTTCTTTATTTACCTGAGAATGGCTTAAGATGATTAATGAATATAGTGCGTGTCACTATAGTATATCTGAAAATCTATTGAAAATTTGTAGTTTTTGTCTCTTTGTGGGTGCTAGTTTGTGAAGAAGTGGAAGGCTTTGTGGTTCTGCATGTTTATGTATTTGCTCCATTGTATCTGCCACAAACTCTTGCTGCATATTAGTTTATAGGTTAAGTTGTGGTTTGCTTTCCTCATTCACTAGGATGGTCAACTCCTGGACATTGGGCATGTCAGCGACATTAGATTCAATAGAAACACAAAAAAAATGGAACACGTTAGCCATGGATGGGTAATTGGAATGTTATGTGGCATCTATTAGAAGCTGACATGTTGGATGTTCATGCTTGATTTAGCATTGCATTGCACATTGACAAGCAGAAAGAACATATTTCTGTCATGGCTTCTGGAAACTTGAGGTCTGTAGAGACACTTTGGTGGGATAACATAGCTTCATGTAGGTTAGTTGTGGTTAAGATTCTAGACTGAGCTGCATGGATAATGTGGAGATGAGGGAGAGGAGATGCTAGAATAAGAGAAGTCACAAGAACTAGGAGGGAAGAAAGAAGGATTCACTTCATAGATTTTCTCTTAATGCTAGGGTCATTACAAAGACAGCCAAGATCAACCAAAACACAAATTTGCTAGTATAAAGTGAGGATTGGATTGATAAAATTCATTTTGGCCCTTGCCCCTTATATAGGATTATCCGAAAAGATTCATTTACATCACTCTAGTCCCCAAGAAGCATGCCCATTCAATACCTTCCTTGGGACCTGATGAAATTGTATCAAAACAGTATCCCACTAATAAAGTTCCTAAGCAAACATCCCTTTTCCATGACAGCTATGAAAGTTTCCAAGCTTCTCTTCCTTTTCCTATGAATTCTTCTCAATGCATGCTAGGAAAGGAATATTATTTATTGTCAACAACTTCCTAAATGTAGACTGTTTTGACCTTCTTTTGTGTCATCTATTTACCATTCAAATGGGCCACACCCATGGCCCCACCAAATCTTGCATGTGTCCCACTTCATGTCTACCACTATCATGTGCTGCATCATCTTCCCTGGGTTGAATGGAATTCGTCCTCGAGTTTTGCTCTAAGGAAAGGCTTGTAGAAAAGTTTGGTTTATGCCAATCATCATAATGGATGATTCCAATCACACATGCTACTCGTGGTGCACTTTGATCTTCCTTGATAATTATCAAGTCTTTGTTCGTGTATGCTTAAGGATGGAATTCACTGACCTACAGAGTCCTCTCCAAAAAACTAGGATCCATCAACGACCTACCGGCATTACACTTTCAGAAACATTACCTCTATATATCTTATCGTCTTCTTTGAGTTCCTTGTCGAAGATTGGGTCCTTGTCAAGATCCAAATCGTTGGCATGCTTATCGCACAAATCATGTTCTTCAGTATTTGATTCGTCATAGATTTCCTTCTAGTTCCACATACTTGGTTTCAACAAATTGAAATTTGATATGAGCTTCCTCTTGATGCCGCTCAATATTATCCAATGCGCGAGAGATTCTCTGGAGTTCTTTTTTCTTTCTTTCTTCTTCTTCTTCTTCTTCTTTTTAAATTTCTTGTAGATCTTCTTTTCTAGCATCATCCTCCACATGAGTCGTGGCCATGTCCACTACATCTTACTACCATGGCAAGAACTTGAACATTGATGATGCGCTGCCGTTGGAGCGAGAGCACAAGCTCTTATACCAAACAATAGGAGAAGGTACCCAATACCAGGGTTATAACAAGAGAGCCAAGCTCAATCAAAACACAAATTTACCAGTATAAAGTGAGGATTGGATTGATAAAGTTCGTTTCCCCCCTTACCCCTTATATAGGACTACCTAGAAAGACTCATTTACATCACTCGAGTCCCCAAGAAGCATGCTCATTCAATACCTACCTTCGTACCACATAAAATTACATCAAACCATACCAATTTAAGGAAAAATGGACCTAGAGTCCCCCAAAGTCTCCCACCAATAAAGTTCCTAAGCAAACACCCCTTTTCCCATGACAACTATGAAAGATTTCAAGCTTCTCTTCCTTTTCCTTGCACCCTCGATCCATAGCTCAAGTGGTAGATTGAGTGAAGATAACCTCGTTTCAACATTGAGGTCTTGGTATCGATTCCCAAGTGGGGGGTGGCTAATTGATGCGGACATCAAGCCCTTTAGGGTTTATCAGCGTAGGAGGCGAGTGACACCTATATCTTTATGGCTCGATGATGACGGGCCTAGATCGTTCATGACGACTTGAGGAGCATTGAAGACCTCACATATGTAGTCTGAGACATTTGAGAAGACCCCACCTTGGGAAGACGTGTAAGTTGCTTGGAGGAGATGATCGGACCGTTAGATCGCGATGATGATGTGATCGAACCGTTGGTTTGTCGTGGCCCACTTTCATCGTGCCATCATCGGAGGCTATTGGACGTTTTAGATTTGAGTTTATTTTATGCATTTTTACTTATTTAAGTTTTGGGTTAGTGTGCGCACGTTTTTTTTCATGCAAATGTCTTTTTTTTTTTTAATTTTGTTAGTAGACGTATTTTGGTAATTATGCTAATTCCAAATTTTATAAAGGTGTTGCTCTAAACCTTTTTTCATTAGTTATTGATTATTGAAAAGCAAGCCTCTTGGTTGCCTCCTTTCTCTTTCTCTTTCTCTTTCTTGGAACTTCATCTTCTTCTCCGATCTTTTTATTCTCTTTTCTTCTTGTGCCCCTCCAACCTTCTTCTAAGGTAAACTTATTTTTCCTTCGTTATCTATTTCTATTTTCTCACAAGTCTCGAACCCTAAATCTGAGAATTGATCTAAAACCCTAATTCCTCAGATTTTCAAATCCCTAATTTAAGAAATCCTTTGATCCCTCGGACTAGTTATTCCCATTGGGTGCTTGGGTTATAACCATTTAAGATCGGGAGGTTCTATCCCTCGCCGGATCCAACCTATGCATTATTTGAATTTCTTACTTCGTGGTTGTGATGATGGCCCGCTCTATTGCATGTCTCTTTGTGGTTTTCTTAGTTTATGATGGTTGATGTTGAATTTTTAGATTATTATTTTCCTTTATTTTTGCTGGATTATATGTGTTCATGAGCATGCATCATAATTAGGGCGTCCTGCATCACTAACATTGTGGTGTGACTAATAGTGGGGGGTGGGTGGGTGTACTAATGGCGGGGTGTGTGTACTAAACCCTTCCCCCCCACCCAAAAAAAAAAAAAAAAGTAATAATAATAATAAAAAATAGAAATAGAAGCTTCTCTTCCTTTTCCTATGAATTCCTTCTAATGCATGCTAGGAAAAGAATATTATTTATTGTCAACAACTTCCTAAATGTGGATTGTTTTGACCTTCTTTTGCTTCATCCATTGATCATTTAAATGGCCCACCTACATGGACCCACCAAATCTTGCTCGTGTGTCCCACTTCATGTGTACCACTATCATGCTTTATATCAATGGACCATATAGTTAAATTACTAGGTGCGACCCACTACAGCTCTAAGAGTATAAATGCTGAGTGTTTGCTACATCCCACAATTGCAAGTGTGTATGTGAGGATTCACAAGTCTCTAATTCGTCAAGAACACGATACCGTGGGATCTAAGCTTGAGAAGGGCTGGAGAACTGTGTACGTTCCTAGGCTGAGAATATGGTCTCAAAAGCAACAAAACCACTATCACCAAGCAAATAGGTGAGGAATTGCTCTCTCTCTCTCTCTCTCTCTCTCTCTCTCTCTCTCTCTCAATTCATGTTCTGTATATATATATATATATATATATATATATATATATATATATATATATATATATATATATATATATATATATATATTATCACAGTTAAGCAAATGGTAGTGTAACTAAAACACCTAAGTACATATGCTACCTAGTTAGCTTATTTAAGCATGTCTCTTAGTATAAATCTAGAAACAATTAGAATCCTAGATACAATTATCTAACCCATCATTGGCTTGGCCCCTCTAGTGTACGTGAGAGAGTTTGCAATGACTCAGCACACATGCGTTGGGGTGAATCAACTTTTATCGGAGATTGATGCAACGAGGAGGTTGTTGCCATAGCCCACCTTAGTAGCTTCCTGCTAGGGCTCTCATGTGTCTCCCATGTGTTGCAAGAGCACTCTTGCACAGGCATGGCTCACCTCTAACAAAACAAAAAGAGGAGAGTCTGTTATGTAATATGGAGTGCAGGTGCTAGGGCTGCGCATCAATTCGATCAATTTGATAGAAACGATATAAGATTGAATTGATGGATTTTTCGATTCGATTCTCCTCATACCGTGAATTGAATATCACAATTATTAAGATTAATCTTGGACTTAATGAACATTTCAAATCAATCAATTGAACTATCCAAGAGAACCAATGCAACTAGGAGCACTATAACTTATAATGCTATGAGAGGCATTTCTCATTATATAACGTTTTATCAAAATTGTACAAGTAGAAATTATATAATTACTAGATTGAATTTTCTTGATATCATTCTTCATAACTTCTTTAATCTTTATTATTATTATTATTATTATTCATAACTTCTTATTATATAATGTTTTATCAAAATTACGCAAGTAGAAATTGTATAATTACTAAACCGAATCTTCTTGATATCTTCTTCATACCATACATGACAAATCAAGAAAACAAGAAGTTAGTGAAGGTTGAGAAAGATGCTCATAAATCTCTGAAGCAGCAAGCATAAAAGTTTTAATTTGATTGTGTTCATGTGTTGTCATCTCCTACCATGTTAAGCCAGGGTTCCAGCTAAGTGGTGCCCTCATGTGCACGGGTTCGCATGACAGATTCGTGCGAACCTCTGACACGTGAAGTGGTCACAAAATTCGGACCGTCCATGTGGTGCGTCACCTCATGAAAATCCTAAGGCTAAGTTCTTGGCCTGATCCAAAGATCTGGTGGGCCATAGTAAGGTGAGAGGCAAATGTAGGTCCCAATTGAAAAAAATGTGAAAATCTCAAAATCTCTCTCTCTCTCTCTCTCTCTCTCTCTCTCTCTCTCTCTCTACACACACACACACACAATTCGATTCGATCAATCGATTCAATTCGATACAAAACGATTTGATTTTCGATTCAATTGATTGGAACTGAAAGTTGAAATTGATTTTTTTTTTTTTTTTTAAAATTGAATTGAATTGATCTTGGGGAACAATCCGAGTCGATTCGATTCGATAAATTGATCCTAAATTGAAATGTGTGCAGCCCTAGCAGGTGCCATACCTTAGCCACCATGATAGTGGAAGAGCCAGTACTGTGTTTATGCATTACAATTAGGCCATCTAACCTAGCTCCTACTAAGCCAAAAGTACTGTTGGCCATTGTATGTTTTCAACTCTAACTTTTCCTTGTAAAGCTCGGCATAGGTTACTTCATTTTTCACCCTTTTCTTTCCATTGCCAACTCATGTAACAGTATTCTTTTAGTGTCCCTTATGGATGAGAATTGAGAATAGTCCGTAATAGACTATCCATTATGCCAATTAATGATCACATCTATAAAATAATCTCTTCAGTTGACATTACAGTTTCTGTTTCCTTTGGCTATTCCATGAAAAAGATTTAATTTGGAAAGACTTCATTTTGTATTAAACGCCATTTACTTTGGTAGTTAAGCTAGTGATTTGATTTAGTGGGATCTTTGCTGTGATGAGAATTATTGTATGCATATGTTTCCCATCGAGTATTATCTGGGAAACAAAAAACCTATTTTAGTACGCTAGTCCATGCATTCTTTAATGTTGGTCAACAATTGCAGGCTCCGCTTTTGACAAAGTATCCGGCCAGCTTATCACTGACAGCTTACTCTTACGCCTTTGGTGCTCTCTTGATGGTACTGACGGGATTATTTGCAACTAATGACCAGACAGATTGGACGTTGAAGCAGTCTGAGATAGCGGCAGTTTTTTATGCTGTAAGCTTCCAAATACTGTTTTATGATTGAAATATCAGGCTAACCTTAACTTTAAAAAAATCATGCTAAGCTTTTGTGCCATCTTCATAATTCTTTTCTTATGCATTGTTATTTTGGTCCTTTGTCGTGGGGGATTTTTGTATCTTGTAGAGGTTTCTAGGAAGGGGCAAATGTGCAATTTTGCTAGTATTTAGAATGCTCTAGAGAAGAAGCATGTAGAAATTCATATCCCTAGGAAGATTTCTACAGAAATCCATTGTAATGAGTTGTAGAAAATTGTGCACAGAAACTCCGCTTTGGTACTAAAAGGTGCAGTTTTCACTTTTCGGAAGAAACATGCTAACTTGGTGGTCAGAAACTCCGCTTGCAGAGGAGTCCATGTATTATACTCGGTAGCAATCAACAAAGGAGCAGTGGTTAACCAATGCTCCCATTGGCAAGGGAAGACGATTGCCTGTGATATGTTGCTTCCTTGCAATCTCATGGAGGAGACCATCATGGTGGCTAGTCTTTTGATGATTCCTGAAGGATATTTATATGCCTATTTCAGGTGCAGATGGAAGAGTGCAGACCATTCAGTCTGATGGGATTTTTTCTTTTCTTTTCTTTTTAAAATTTTTATTTCTTCTTTGGCAAGAGGTTGGCTAGTGAGCCTGATCATAGGTCTGCCCCATTTGCAAAAATCCAGGGAGCTCCGATTCCTCTAAAGATTAAACTGTTTGCTTGGATGGCGGTTCTTGACAAAATATTGACGATTTATCATCTGAAGCATAGGGATCTAGCTTTTCCAAACATATGCTACATGTGTGGCAGAGAGGAAGAATCTATTCATCTTCTTATTCACTGCCTGATGGCTGGAGCAATTGGGGACGAATTCTGTTAGAGTTTGGGTTTTCTGGGTGTTCCCTAACTCTGTTTTGGAGCTGCTCGATATCTGGACTACTACCCATTGTGGTTCAATGGGTCAGACTCTGGGGAATATGGTTTGCTACGATGTGGTTTATATGGTTGGAAAGAAACCACAGTGTGTTCCAGGATAAATTCACGTCATCTGTGGTGGTGGTTAAGAAGATCCTTTCTTGTCTTATGCATGCCTGGGCTGACCGTCATTTTTGGGGGTTCCTTGCATTCTGCCTGACTTAGAATTGGGATATGATCCTTTGGTGCGGCAACGACAAGCAGGCCAAGTGTGTTTCCTGGGTTCCTTCCCTTGAGGAACTTTTAAAGTTAATTTTGACAGGAGCTTCTTTTGGAACACGGGGCTTTTGGGTATGGGGTTTGGTTTGGGATAGCTGAAGTATGGTTTTGGCAAGATTTTCTGGGCTTCTGGGCATCACTGATTCTAACATCGCAGGGTGTTGCTGCTTTACTTCAGGCGGTAAAGATTGCCACGGATAATAACTTCCTTTCAGCTATCATTCAAGGGAACTCTAGGAATGCAATTTCATTGGCAAGAGGCGCTGTACACCCTTGGAGAATGTCTAATGAGGTGGAAGAAGCCCGGGATTGCTGCTGGGACTCAATATTCACTTTGTTCCCTCCTCGAGGGAAGCAAATGGAGAAGCTGATTCATTAGCCAAATCATAGTTGGAAATTCGAGATTATCATTGAGAATCCCTTCAATAGCTAGTTTTATTGTGATGTTAGGGTTGTTTTGCTGCAAATTGTATTTGTGGGCTTTTCCCTAGTTGTTTGTGTATCTTAATTTTCTCCTTTTGAAATAAAACGATTCTATATTTCTCAAACGCACACACACACACACATATCAAAAGATAAGATCTTTGGGAGGTCATTGCCAAAATGAACATGGAAACAAAGCATGTGCCAGGAAATGACCGGGAAAGAAGGAAATGGAGAACATGGTGTGGAACACCTCTCTATTCTCTGTGGGGATTGATTTAAAGAGATCTTATCAATTATGTTTATGATATTGAGTTGCAAATGAAGTTTGGGAAACGCTTGAAAAGCTCCTCCTCCTCCCAGAAGAATGAAGCTCCAAATGTTAGAGAACGATCTGGCTCTCATATCTCAAGGCAATATGCCAATGGATCAATATATTTATGTCAAAATTTTAAAATTGAATACGGATGAAGTAAAGCTAAGATTAATCCCATGGCGTGGAAAGTTGTGTTTCTTTTGTTGCATCTCTTCAAGGATGGGCAATACAATCATCATTTGTTGAGTTTGAGAATCTTTTATCAAACCAAGAAGCCTGGGCATTGCAAATGCCAAAGTTTCATTATATGGAAAGATGAGGCATGATTTTCTGGGAATGAAAATACATGCTTTAATTAGGATTGGAACTAGGAAACTCTTAATTAGGGAATTGCTAATGGAGGACCAGGGAACTTCCGTGAACAATATCGAGATGTAGAAAAGTTTCACAAGATTGACTATTTAAGTTTGTTGCAGGCAACTTCGACGTATTAATTTTTGACAACAAAATAAAGATGGTAGCTGCAATGATTGGTAAACTTGTCTTTTCACAATGCAAAGGATCATGTTCGTGAAACTCCTTGTCTTACTTCACTTGAGGACAGGCCTATAGAGGCTGCTTTCACAATTATACTATGCAAGAGATAGGGTAATTGACTCTGGTTGCTTGCATCACCTAACCAAAGATTGCTCGTTATTCTCAATTTTTCATGAATACAAGGGCAATGATGCTATGGTGAGCACGGACAATTACATACATCTGATGGCGAAGGATGTGCCAAAGTAGAGACTATCAAATGGCAACACTGTAACCTTGAAGGAAATTTACAACATTCCCAACACAACTAAAATCCTTACCTTCATTTCTCAAATATATGATTCAGGAAAACATGTTTTACTTAGCTGGATCTTGGAGAACATTATTCTTTAGATTGAAAGGGAAAGAGGTTAAATCTTTATATGTTTATTTGCTAATGATGCATGCATGGGTAATAGCCTTCCTTTGTTGTAAATTTTTTTTAGGTAGCTTGTTGTCTGTGGTTGTGTTTCTATTTACCTTTAAAAAAAAAATGATGCATGCATGGAGAAGACCAATGATGTTGATTGGGGGACATTTGACACTATGGTTAGGTCAACTAATCCACATTGGGCATGATAAGTTTAAACATCTAGCAAAAGAGTGGAGAATTAAGTGGATAGAATTCTATGCAAAATTTATAGAAACTTTGACTGGAGGTGGTATCAATTGTACAGGCAAAGGTAATAGAAGAAAGTGCTCACGCCTATGACTTTTAGTAGAAAATAAAAGAATACTGTTATATCCCATTTTTTTCCAATCATATTTCAATGTATATATTCTCTAGTCTTTGCAGTGTGAAATGAAATAATGTAACACCAATTTTACTTGGACATTTTACCCCACTTTCGACACTATTCAATCAAATAAGGATGGGGAATAGCTGGTAGTAGGGCCTCAAAAGGTAGGCCTTTAAAGGTGGATCCCTTTTTACTCCTCTAAAATAGACTGAGATACTCTAAAGAGAAGATATCCTGTTTATCTTTCTAGACTCCCTTCTAAATCCATTCAATCTCCCAATCTACTTGCTATTCCCCATTGAAATCTAGCTTTAAATAGCTCTCATCCACACATATGACCATCATACTAGCCCCCCAATACATGTATTGGTCCATGCCTTAGCCCCCTGGGTTCACGTGGATATAATTAAAGCAAACAATATCCTAAAGCATAATGATTGGGTCTGAATTGGATATCAATGTTGTCCTGATTTGCTTCAATAATAACTAGGGACCACGTGATCCTATATCAATTTGCTTAAGCTAATCATTATTCACGTGTTGGTCGATGGAATTCCTAATTTGGGAGGTTTCCACAAAGATAAAGAATATCTTTGATCCATCTCCCATCTGTAGTAGGGCCCACCAGATGAAGACCTGGATTACTGAAAAATGGGCGCAACTGTATGGGATGATGACCTGAATGAGAACTCTAATAATTTTGGCGAGCACTGTATACTACCATTACTTATATTGGTGCCGCAGTGTTTAATATATGCATCTTTTTACTTTTTTCTCTATTTAAGCAACGACTAACCTGATTGGCTCAATTAATTACTAGACTGGATTGATCTGCCTTTATTGAGTTGAGTCCAAGTTGAATTTGAAGTTTTCAAACATATGCTGGTGGGTGGGTTGACTTAAGGGTGTCAAGAGGTAGGCCAAGCCCGCTAAGCCTTCCTAACTGGCTTGTGAGTCGGGTCCTGGGCTTGTTAGGTTGGGTTGGTGCTAAAAGTTTGGACCTATTTAGTAATTGGGCAGGCTCAAGCCAAGATCATTGGCGGGCCAGGTGGAGCCTGGGCCATGATAACAATAATGTATATTATTTGTATAAATATGTATTATGTACCACTAAGGCACTAACATACATGTAGAAATTGCTTAATGAGCTGGGTTTGGGTGTGACAAACTTTCAATTGGGTTTAGATTGGTCATAAAAAGCTTTGCCGATGTTGGGTTTGATGTGGTGGATGCGGACTGAGAGCAACCCATCTCATAGGGGCAGCAAGAGGCCCGGTCAACTGGGGCTGACCCTGACCTGGTCCATATGGGCAGTTGGCACTGGGTCTGGGCTGAAACGGGCAACCTGAGCTCGACCTGTTTATCAATTGGGGCATAAAAATCAGGCCTCTGTGTGGCCCGTTTGGTCCATCTCACATAATTGATCCCAATGAGTTTGTAATATTTTTTGAAAGGTCTAATGAGTTTGCAGTTTACTTTGGTGGAACATTTGAACCATGTCATTCTGGAGATTTGTATTACGAATGAACTGAAACGAATTCTTGTTTTTTCCCAGGGAATTGTTGCATCTGCTCTCAATTATGGACTCTTGACATGGTCCAATAAGATCTTAGGGCCTGCTCTGGTGGCTCTGTATAATCCACTTCAACCTGCAGCATCTGCCTTTTTGTCAACAGTTTTTCTTGGAATCCCTATTTATTTGGGAAGGTTTTACACAAACTCTCTGTTTCTATGGTTTATTGAGTATCGAATTATCTCATTAGTTATGAAGTCCATTCACATGTGCAGCCACTTGATTTATTGCACATTCTAATCCATTGATATCCGGAGCTAAAAGTATCTATTAGGTTAAAAACTCCCTTTCTATGGTGCACTGTTGAGCAGTATATTCCTTGCTTCAAGGTGTTGTTAAGAATGTATGAGCTATTAAATAATTTGAAAGCATAATTACATATCAAAAGATTGTATTTGAATTTTGAATAGGTGGTTTTATGCATGCATTGCTAATAAAAAAATTATTACAAAAACATTATAATTTTTATTCATTCTTCAGTTTCCTGACTCTGAATATGTGAAACCTTAATGTCGGAAAAAAACATTATTATAGAAGCATGGTGGTAGCCTTTGGGACAATAATCTTAATGTTTTCCTTTTCTTTTTTTAAAGCATTTACATGTGTGAAAACAAAAGTTACATCTATACCAAACAATTGTCTCATTGAGGGACTAAAAGAAGGACAAGGCATGCCCTTTACTCACAATTCCTGCAACTGTGTGCTTTTGCTTCCTCTGTTTCTATGTTTTGAAACAGGACTAGGAGGATTTTTATTTTTTGGTTTCTTTTCTTTTGAGAATTAGCAATTTTTTCCCAGTAAAAAAATAAATAATGAATCTAAAGATCAGGAATGAATTTCCAACACAAAGAACTGATTAGTATGTATCAGCAACATTGCCTCTCTATTTACACGACCAAAAAAAAGAAAAAAAGAAAGAAAGAACGGAAAAAAATAACAACAACAGAAAATAAAAAGAATTGATCCTAAAAGCTATGTGCAGAATTTTAATAATGTTGCTCAATGAATTCTATGTAAATGCTTCCTTAACGCTCAACCTAGAGAAGATGTTTGAATTGCATTTTTTTTTTCCGCACTTTTGCTAGTGGATGTATCATGCATATTGTCTCCGTGTCACCATATTGCATATTTCTCTCATCGTGCGTCAATACTCAATAGTACAAACCTTTTTCGAGTTTGGCTTTGGGTGATTTGGAGTCAGGAAGTTTCTGCACTTGATGATTTGGAAATGTACATAGTGCAAACCTTTTTCCAACTTTAAGGATCAATTTTCCTAAGGTCACCATAATGGCTGACAAATAATGTGGTGAATTTTTAGATACAAGGACCTCAGTGACTCTTTGTTGCATCAAAGAACTGACAATGTGCTGCTAATTACCTCTGGGCATATCACATGGTGATGAGGACACAAGATCATTTCAAGTGTACCAACGAAGAAAGCGCTAACCATAAGCACCGTCCTTGTGGATAGGCGACTATTGAGGAGTTGAAGACCCTCCACACGTGATCAGACACATGGAAGACCCCATCCAGGGAGGACACGTGTGAAGGAAGAATGGAGAAACAGACTGAAGAGCTGAAGACTTTGGGCGCTCGACCACTGTCTGATCGGGCGCCCGACCATTCCTCGGGCGCCCGAGTTTAGCCTTTCGAGCGCCCGAAACTCTCTGGACGTTTTTGGACGTCTTCGGGCGCCTGACTGAGCGCCCGAACTTTCGCGTACTTTTGTTTATTTACGCGTTTTTGCTTAGTTTTAGGGGTAATTTGGACTTTTTACTTGTTTTATTTGTTTATTTAAGTGGGGTAGGCCCTAAACACGAATTTTAACTTTGATATTGATTAATGAAAGCCTCTTTGAGCTTCTTCCTTCCTCCTCTCTCTCTCATGGTGATTCTTCTCTTCTCCTTGTTCTTCTTCTTCTGATTTCTTCTTGTGCCCTTCCAAATTCTTCAAGGTAATCATTTTCTTCTTTCTATATTCTATTTTTGCCCATCCTTCCTCGATCAAAACTTTGGGAATCAAAATAAACCCTAAAACCCCAAATTCCCAAATCCCTAATCCGAGAAACTTCCTGATTCTTTGGACTAGTGATTTTCATTGATCGATTGGGTAACGCCATGCAAGGTCGGGAGGTTCCATCCCTCGTCGGATCCAACCTATGCACTAATTGAATCCCATACTCCATGGTTGTGATGATGGCCCGTCCCATTGCTTGTTTCCTTACGATTTCTTTAGTTTATGATGATTGATGCTAGATTTTACTATTATTATTGCTTTTAATTCCGCTGGATAATTGTGTTCATGAGCATGCATCATATTTAGGGTTGTCCTGCATCACATGGCCTCTTATTTACCTCACGTCCCCACTCAAATTAACAAGCACAACGGGTGTCACTCAAGTATTGGGAAAGGCATTCTCAATGCAGAAGGGTATGAGTATGAGAAGGATGGCCTATGGGGAATCATCTCAACTTTATATGCATAGGATATAGGTAAAGAAAAAACACTGAGTATCATTCTAAGAATAATTGGGTTATCAAAAGATCTTTCATGTTTATTCTCGAGGGTTATGACTATTGTCAACTTGAGACACTAATCCCTAGCCTGGGTAAAGTAGGGTTAATGTCAGGTGGGCGGCCGGGTACCGAACTTTTGCCAAGCTATCCATGAGAACTCTTGTTCTGATTTTCCAAAACAGGATTCGTAGAGCCAAGTCCAAATGGCTAGGACTAGGTCGTGGTTATGACGATCGATCGATCTTCATCGCCCTTTTTCCTTACCCTTTACCTATGAACTTATGATTTTTACCAACAATATTTACAACTTCGGCTTGTAGGCATTCGGTACTGTTTGCTTGAACTCTGTCTGGACTGGAATTCATTCCTAACTAAAATTCTAGAGGAACGGGTCCCTTGTCCTTATCCGAGTGAATACAAAAAGTCTCATGGAGCACAAAAAATCAATTAGGACTGTCAACTGCTCGGGTTCAGGTCAGTCCTGGTGTATGCATACTTGGACCTACTTAAAAGGGTTTAGTTTTGGTCTGGGTACCATATTCGAGTTTGGGACCTGAATCCTTACAAATTTAGATACTCATCGGGTCTTAGGATCCTAGCTTCGGGTATGACTAGGTCGCATACGGTACAGGTTGCAATTGGGAGAAGAAGAAGAAGAAGAGGAGGAAGAATAAGAGTTAATTGATACTCTAGCCGAGTATGATCATCAATATCAGGTAGTAAGAAGTTGTGCACGTGGCATATGTCCAAATTGTTGCCGCCCATTTAGATAGATCATAAATCAAAAGTTACAGTATTTTTATTTTCTAACTAGACAATGGATGGTTGAAGGGTGAAGTATTGAATGATCCAAATTCTGCGAACAAATATCCATTAATTAGGTTAGGATTGCTCAATAGATCTGAATTGGAGATAATGACCCATCCATGATAGGTCATTATCTCCAAGGCGCTGCTAAATGGAAGGGTCTTATCAACAACCACGAATGATAAATCATAGATCGAACTGCCGAATCAGAAAAACTGTGTGCTGCTATCCAATATCTTTATATCCGCTAAGGTAACGAGTTGGAGATAAGTGGACTCGAACCGCTGACATCCGCCACAGGGTAAACCACCGTCTCTTGGGCCTCCCCAACCGATTCTACCATAGAGGCCAACGATAGACAATAACTCCTCATTGAACACAGCTTACAACTGTCATCGTACTCTGCTCTCCAAAGAGCAACTCATGTAATTTATTAGTATTTACGCATGAACGATCACACTTTCCTAGAGTATCAACATTTTTATTATAAAACTGTGGGGAGTTATTTAACATCCTCTAAAGGGTCATCATCACTGTTTAAGCCTTATCCCAACTAACTAGGGTCGGCTTCACGAATCTTGTTCCGCCACTTTACTGTATAAAGGGCACTCTCCAGATCATGGTGATTGATACACAGGCACTCAGAAATTGTTCATGTGGCATGCATTAAGTCAAAAGAAGCTATACAAAATTGCGAGACCTACTAGGATTGATTGAGCAATCCTATCGTCTAATTAGTGGACATTCGTTTATTGAAATCCAAAATCATAAGGGGCCAATCGGATGTAATCAAAGTTGTGTCGACACATGCTATCAAAGTCATGTTGCCATGGATAGGCTATCTACATTTGGCTGTCTTGGACTAGCTATTCCATTCCTTGTTTGTCAAACACCTTGAAACAGGGAGTAAAGATGGATTGTGAGCACATGTGGGTAGCTGGATGTGTATGGTGGCATATATAACATAGCTCATGTGCATAGCAAATATGGCATAGCGCATGTGTACATTGACATATGTGGCACATAGAGGTGGGCAACGATCCGGGCCGAGTTGAGTTAGCCCTAGTTTGGTTTGGCTTGTTTTTGTGCCACCTAAGTTTGTGGATCATCTTGGTTTGGGTTTCGGGCCGACCCATGCGGCCCAAGTTTGGTTTGCTCCAGAAAAATCTAGTTCGAGCCGGGATCGGTTTGGTTGAAAATTTCGAACCGGGTTGGACCTAGTTCAAACAGATGGCGGCTCTTTTTTTGCTTGTTTATTTAAATAGAAAAGAAATTAAAAAGTTAGGAAAAAAAAAGTACAAACGTATCTTACTATATGATGTTTAACATCCTCCAAAGGAGTGCAGCTTCAAAATAGACATGTAAGAGCATTTTCCAATAATTTTACAAGTGCAATGAAATAGTGTGCATTCATGTATATGTATTATGTATTATCGATGTCATCATATATATGTATTATCCATGCTGTCCATCTGTTTTACATATCATTTTAGGACATGATCCCAAAATGGAATCATATCCAAAGCTCAAGTGGATTACACCAAAGGAAACAGTGTGCTTACAATCTACAAGCCGAATCAAGCCAAATCAAGCCGAGCTTAATCAAATCGAGCTTCAAACCGAGCCCAGCTGGTACTGCCCTAGTTTGAGCTTGGTTTGTTTTTTCAAACGAGCTTGACTCCGAGGCTTGGTTTGGTTTGAACTTCCATTCGAACCAATCCAAGCCAAGCTTTTTCAAACCAATCCGAGCCGAGCTTTTCGAGCTGGCTTGGTTTGTGCCCACCTCCAGTGGCACATGTTGGGTGCTTGAGGATCAATGGTGGCATAAATGCACATATGGGGCTCTTGAACTTGGACAGTCACACATGGGGCACATTTGGCACATGAATTGCATGTGAATGGAATATTGTGTTCCCATGTGCATTGAACTAGGGACAAGCTATTCTCGTTGTTTTTTTTTTTTTTTTTTTGTTGGAAAGGTAGCACTACCAGGTATTGAACCCTAGATCACTCACACACACTAAAACCCACTCATTATACTTTTTTTTGCAAAAACATGTTATCGTTGCTAATGGTGAAATTTTCAGTCTTTATTTTTCTAAATTTTTGTGCATAAATAGGTTTGACAAATCATGGATAAGCTACGTCTTAGATAGCTTATGCCAACATGAATTTGGTTGAACCCAAACAACCCCTAAACGTTCATTAAATGTCCCCATATCGTTGAACTAGAGAATCTACTTTTTTTTGGTATGGGCTTAGATGGTTTGGCCATGTGCAATAGAGACTAAGAATTGGACCAATTAGAAGTGAATTGGTCCAAGAAGAAGGCCTAAAGGGCAAAGGGAAGGCCCAAAAGGATGTTGGTGGAGGTAGTAAGAAAAGGCTTGATGATCTGTGGTTGAATAGAGGATATGGTCCTTGATAGAGTGGATGGCAGAATATGATTCTTGTAGTCAATCCCAATTGTTGAGATAAGGCTTAGATGGTGATGAATTTTAATTATTTATATGCCACATCACATGTACAATTTCTTAAGCTTGCATATACTCTGCCAGAGTATCAATGTTTGTCACTTACTGCACAAGTGTGTCTAACACGCAACTAACCATTAGGATACAGTCCAACTAGTGTATATCTTTTTTCTTTTTTCTTCCCCGAATGATAATCACTAAGAACATGCATGTAGAACATCCAACCCTCCCAAAAGAGTGGCCCTGCTATGAAGATAAGCTAGCACAAGAATCAGGATGATCCACTTGTCATGTAGGATGCATGGTGCTTTAAATAAGATCAGTGGCTGTCAATGTATTTGAAAGTGTGGCCCACGTGATGAGTGAATTAACCTGATTTTTGCACACTAGGATATCTTCATGGTGGGACCAACATTTTGTATGGGTTTGTATGTCCTACATGCAAGGCATGTTGGAAATTGTACGCCCAGTTGAACCATGAGTTAACAGTCCAACTAATTACACGTGAGACCTCATTTGGTAGACACGGATTGTGGTTATTATACCTTGTTGTTGTTGTTGTTGTTGTTGTTGTTGTTATATGTATAAATGAGTCAACTATGTCATTTTTTCTGTTTAAATAAACTGAAAGAATCCACCATTGCTGAAATGTATTCTTCCTTTGCAACTCCACTAGACCTCTGGAGATGCGTTGATGGTGGTTGTAGTGAAGGGTTTTGCTTGATTTTCTGAAAAAAAATGGGAGTGGATTTTGGAATTGGGTATTTCTTTCTTTCTTTTTTTTTTTTTATATTTTAAATCAAGGTAAAGAGAAAGGAGCTTTTGATTTTTCCTTTTTCTTATTGTATATTTTCTTTTATTATGTCCAGTGTATTTATTATGTATTTTTGGTTTCTATGGGGTTAAATTACTGTGTTTTTGGTAATGTAAAAAAACAAAAGGTGTGTTTTTGGTTTCGGTTTTGAAATTTTTTATCTGATTTAACCTTTCTTTTGTTTTTAGGGATATTTGGATTTTGAAATTTTTTATTTAATTTGATTTTTTTTTTGGAGTTTTGGGGACTTGGATTTTGAGGTTTAGATTAAGAAACATATCATTTATTTATCGGGTTTATGGTTTTATGGGTTTTTTTTGTTGTAATGTGGCTTGAACCCCTCGCCACCTTTTTAATCTGAAGAATAGGTGGGGGAATTGAGCTCCCTGTTGGATCATATCAATTTTTTTTTCTATCCAACTGTCGGTGATAGGGATAAGATGTGTTGGTAGTCGGAGAGTTCGGGATGCTTCTCAATCTGTTCCTTCTACAAGTTGCTGCAAGTCCGAGGTAGTGGTGAAAACTCCAGTGGCAAAGCCGCTACCAATTTTATTTGGTCCGATGGTGACCTGCCAAAAGTTGCAGCCTTTGGTTGGTTGGTTGGTTGGCCGAGGCAATGTTTTGACAGTGGATAATCTTCGGAAAAGGGGAATGGTCCTCCCAAACGTTTGCCTTATGTATATGGCTGATTCAGAATCTATTAGCCACCTCTTTATGCATTGTCTGGCAGCAACCTCTTTCTGGAATGTCATCCTATCCATGTTCCGGGTTAAGTGGGTCTTCCCAAATTCCATTGATCTATTCCTAGTCTTGGCATGGGGTACAACTCAAAGAGGACTTGAAAATCCTCTAGCGTTTGTGTCTCTTGGTGGGGCTTTGGGCCTTCTGGGAAGAGAAGAATGGGAGATGCTTTAGGAACATGAGCCACTCTATGGGAAGTGTAATGTTGAAAGCAAAGAGCCTTGTTATTGAATGGGCCTCGAGCTTGAAAGGGGAAATTGATTATTCTTTTATCATGTAATTAGTTTGGGTGGCTGCCCATCCTTTTCAATTCAGGTGAATTTTGGGGTATGAAAATTTGAGGGTTTTTTTCTACGTTTTCGGGAGTAATTATCATTGTCAGGAGAGGGAGTTTCCATCATTTCCTCATTTCACATTCAAAGAAAACGGCATCCATATCAACAGCAATGAGCCTTAACGGAACATTACACGAGCGCATGGGTGGGGTGTTGTGGATATGTTGAAAACTCCAATTTTTTTTTATTGAATTAAATATATTTTTGATGATTTTTTTATGTTTTAATTAATTTAATTATGGCGCTTTCATGATGTCATGGGTCAACCCGGTTCGGCTGGATGGTTGGATCGGTTTGGACTGGATTGCCCACTAAAACAGTTGACATTCTGGGTTTTAAAACATTGGTTTTAATGATACCATATCATTGAAGGGCGTCCCACTTGTGCGTCATTACCTCTCAAATTAACAAGCACAACTTATATCAGTTGTGATCTGCCTGAGGTAGGATTGTCAGTAAAAGAGTGGATCAGACTGCCCACCAAAAGGGTGTATTTGGTATTGTTGGTAAAACTTAAGTAGGATTTGTATAAATTAAAAAACTAGATGGGGGTATCTGTTAATGTCAGAAATTGTAGGGGGGGTATGGAAAAACTCCAAAAAATTATTCAATTAAATAATTTATTTTTAATGATTTTTTAATGTTTTAATTAATTTAATCATGGTGCTTCCATGATGTCACAGGTGAACCCAGTTGGACTGGATCGTCAGATCAGTTTGGATAAGACTGCACACTAAAATGGGTCGATATCTGGTCTGGGTTTTAAAACGTTGATTCTAATGATAGCATGTCATTGAAGGGTGTCCCACTTGTTCATCAATTACCTCTCAAATTAACAAACACAAACTGTGTCAGTTCAGCATGGTATTGAGTATGACAAGGATTTAGTGTTTTGCATAATTACCATATAACGCCAGGGTTAGCATGTTTGCCTATACTATGTTGATTTTTCCTCTTAAATCATTGCATTGCGTGATTATGGGAAATAAATGAAAATTTTGTCAGTAAACTAACACTGTGTTGGTTTCCACGTGCAAGCAGCATAATTGGAGGACTTCTTATAATTGCTGGTCTATACTTGGTCACTTGGGCATGCTATAGAGAGAGACAAGCAGCAGTCGTGCTTACTTATGCGAATCGAGACTCTGAACCTCTTCTCCATGACGATCAACCAGTTGTCAAGGCTTCATCCTATCAGAGAGGACACATTTTCTCTGGGCCTCCCATGGCATTGCCTAGGCCTTGGATCGAGGAACATGAATCTTGATGACAATATTCCCCTACGTTGCTCCATAAATTTGTTTTGTAGTTATAGTATACAATGGACAAGAATGGCTTTTTTGGGGTCTGATTCTTGCTGTTCACAAGTGCTGTAGTTAGTAGTCATTTTTCCTCAGCCATTGTCTTTGTTCCATAATACCGTCTCCTTTCTCTCCTGACGAACTTTATCCATGTTCCTTGTTTCACAAGAAACTAGACAACTTAATGGCTTCAGTGAAGTTATCTGCTGAACTGGAGTACAGGCTTGATTGTTTCTATTCATCACTTGGAATTAAGAATGGTGTTGATCAAAACAGAGAAAATTCGAGGTTCCCCTTAGGCATTGGCGCAACCAAAGAATCAGCAAGTCAGCAGGGCAACCAAAGAATCAGCAGGTCAGCAGTGGAGAGCAATGGCAGAATTGTCGGGAGCCAAAGAAGATCCTTTCTTGTGCGCTTATTTTTCCATATTTATTCATTTCAGTTTCCTGAAAGGTGGATGATGGATTTTCATTTGGGATGGTGATGCAGGTTGCAGGTCCCAAGTCAGCAGCATCTCTGGTTAAGGAGCAAATTGAGGGGTCTTAGAACTTTATGATACGCTACTCTTGTATCCTTATGGGTAGCCAAGTTACTGTATGTGTTGCCAAGTTACTGGTGTAATGTGAAATAAAGATGATAGTTATGATAATATTCTTCTTAAGAATTTGTGTGAGTTTCTGGCCCTTTACTTTTCTGGAACCACAACAAGCTGCATACTTTTTTCCTTGAAAAAGTAAAAGAAAAGAAAGGTGCACATAGTTCTCTGTTACAAAAGGATTTGCTAAAAGTGGATGGAGTCTAACGGATAAACCTGATGGCCTTGCCATATTGATGATCGTTATTGGGGATTGGTGGATTGATAAATTCTTTTGTATTTAAAAGAGCCGAAATGCTCGTTTCTTATTAAAAAAGAAGAAGAAGAAGCCTCCGCTTCTCTTTTTGATCCATGACTTCAACACCCAGACTACTGATTACACCCTATCAGAGAAGGCTCAGCACCCATTAGTCACAGCTGATAACCATGTTGGCTGATTTGGATAATGACTATCCACGTTGAGTTCTCTATCTATTCATCTGTTGTTTTTCGCTGGTGCGCCTGTCACTTCCTTTTTTCCTGAGCTTATCACCCATTTGCTTTTCTGTCTTCTCTTGGTTGCACATCTGGCTGATTTGCTCCTCTAAACTCATCTTGGTCATCAACCCTAGTACCCTCTTCTGTGGCATCAGCTTGCATGCATACTTGTGACACATATCATTAACATATCATCATCCTCTAATCATCCTTATCATCATCATCAACAAATCCTGCAGCTTATGATTATCTGTATCCCCATCTTGAAGAAGAGGGGCCTTGGTGGTAGGCATGAAGACTAGGCATAAACCTTTCCACTGACAACCCATGATTAACAAGATGAAGAAGCTCAACACAGACAATGTCAGTATATGATGCTTAAAGAGACCATCTTGGTGTAAACAATGGAGAGACCTTTGGAGCTTAAAGGAGGAGGATAAAAATCCGGCTTCTGTTCCTAAGATGGCAGGAGCTAGAAGAAGAATCAACTTCATATCGAAGCTGAAGATAAATGTTGCCTAAATGTAAGATGTCCAAGAAATTGAAAGGCATGCTATATTATATAGTTCCGGAAGATATCTTGAGGTTGAATCTTGATGGGCTGGATTGTGCTACCCTTTTCCCCAAAAAAACTACAATGGTTGAAAGCGATACTATGAAACAAAGCAGTAGAGGCTACTATGTTCTCCATTAATGGGTGTAGATGCCTGGGCTAGATGGTTTCACAACGGCATTCAACAGAGCATGCTGGACATTATGTTGGTTTTTTTTTTTTTTTTATATGAAATTGTTTGAAAGAGGGTTTTTGAAAAGGCTTGATTCTGGTCCTAGGTATCTCTGTGGTAGTGGGACTGTCCAGACGTGGGGCTTGGATCTGTAAATGAGGCTCTCTGTATGAGGAGCTTCATCTATCATGCACATGAAACATCAGTCGAGGGCTTTAAATAGACAGCGGCAGCCCAACCTGTTGGTTTTTGGGTCTTGGCCTGATGAGAGTCAAGTGCTTGGCATGGCCATCCTATATATTGAATATCTGAATTAGATTATATGGATTATAAGGAAGAAAACCACTTACATCTCATGGGCATTTCTTCTGGTTGAAGTTTGACATGTGGCCCACCCACTGTGGTTTAAAAAGATAAAACTGATGCCCGTCTTTGAAATGTGATTTCTAATGCGTTTAAAAAGATAAAACTGATGCCCGTCTTTGAAATGTGATTTCTAATGCGTTTAAAAAGATAAAACTGATGCCCGTCTTTGAAATGTGATTTCTAATGCGTTTAAAAAGATAAAACTGATGCCCGTCTTTGAAATGTGATTTCTAATGCGTTTAAAAAGATAAAACTGATGCCCGTCTTTGAAATGTGATTTCTATTGGGTCATGCTGCTGTTATTTTTATTTTTTGAGCATACGACTCCACTAGGGATCGAACCCAGAATCTCTGGTTTCGTAGACCAGCGCCTTATCCATTGGGCCATGGAGTCATTGATGGGATAAAATGAAAATTGTTTATTCAACTTGTGTAGATGTGCATGCAGAAGCTACCTCAGGTCAGAAGACAGCTCATTCCTGCCATCAGTTGCACTACATTTGCATATATAGAGCAATTAAAGAAGATTTGATTTAGGAAAAACTCTTCGTCATTTTTGTTTAACCGTCCATTTTGCCACACGCCTGTGGCCTCTTAATGGATGGACTATCCTCACTGCGCCTAGGGGCCCACCAGATGAACCACCCAGATCTAACACACATGCCTTGAGTGGAGTGGGTAGGATATATGATAGCAACAGGTTTCTGAATCTCATGAAGCGGATTAGGTAGTCAAGCCCGCGCCACCCGGACCGCTGGTATGGTCACATGTGAGATGTGATTGGTGGGGATGTACGCCATCAGAGATGGGCCGCATGAGCATTCGGCCGAAAACCTTAAAAAAGAGAGCGGATTTGGTCTGGCCCAGACCTTGGGGCCCATCTTGATGTATGTACTGTACACCCACTCCGTCCATCTGTTTTGCCAGCTGATTTTAGGGCATGACCCAAAAATTGGTACAGCGTAGATAGGGCGAGGGATCGATCTCCGTCTTTCCACTCAGATAACTACTCCAAATCCACGGAGCTATCGGGAATCCTCAATGTACCTTCTTCGAATCCACAAATGAATGCTCAAATACACAAGCAAAGAGAGTATAAACTCAAGGAATATATATATATATATATATATATATATATATATATATATATATATATATATATATATATATATATATATATATATATATATATAATGTCTAACCATGAATTAAAACATATATTTAAAGCCTAAATTGCGTAATAGAAACCCTATGTGCGTAAATTAAGAATCCGAAACAAACTAGGAAAGAAAATAATTTAAATTGGAAAGTTCACGTAAAATCTCCGTAACAAGTTTGCGCATGGTCGGGCACTCGGCGAGGGTCGGTCAGGCATCCGTTGAACTTCAAAACAGTCCAGTGAGTTTTCCTGAAAATAGATTGAATTTCAGGTGCCTGATAGGAGCAGGGTCGAGCACCCAGTAGCGCATAAAACTGTCTAGAGAGTTTTGGGCAGGAGTTCAATGAATTCGTGGTGCCCGGTCAGGAGTGGTCGGGCGTCCGGTGACATAGTCAGGCGTCCGTTGATGTGAGGGTTGGGCGTCCGAAATTCAAAACTCATGTCTAGTAACTCTCTGGACTATTTGGGCTATGGTCGGACACTCGGGGGGCCTGAATCTTCTGCAATTTGGCAACTGTCTTATCGCTTCGCCTCGCTTCCTTCCGATGGTCCATCCTCTCCATGTAGTCGTCAGCAACCCCGTCTATATCAATCCCCTCTACTTGAAAATAACTCGACCCCGAGTTCTCATTCTCTTTGGTTCACGATACTCGAAAAAGTTCGCCACATTGAACGTTCGTGAAATCTCTTACTTGTCCAGGAGGTCCACAATATAAGCATTATCACCTGGCTTATGTAGAATCGATACCGGTCCAATCTTCTTCTGCTTTAGTTTATTGTAAGTGCCGGTTGGAAAGCATTCCTTGCGTAAATGGATAATCACTTGGTCTCCTACCTCAAACACCTTGGTGCGTCGACGCTTATTGGCGTCCCTAGCATACTTCTCATTCGACGTGGCAAACTTAGCCCGTACATCCGCATGTAGCTTTGTAATCCGCTCGGCCATATTTTCTGCAGCTATGCTCTTGTCGGGAATCTTCGGTAATGGGACTAAATCGAGTGTGTGTTGAGGTATTCGTCCGTAGATGATTTGAAACGACGACTTCCCTGTAGAGCGATTTACCATATTGTTGAAAGCAAACTCTGCTTGTAATAGGGCCAAGTCCCATTGCTTTGGCTTGTCTCCGGAAATAGTTCGAATGAGGTTGCCCAACGTCCTATTCACTACTTTAGTTTGCCCATCAATTTGGGGATGATACACACTGTTAAACTGAAGTCGTGTATCGAATCAACTCCACAAAGTCCACCAGAAATGACTCACAAACTTTGTATCACGGTTGGAAGTAATGGTTTTAGGAATACCATGTAGCCTCACAATTTTTTGGAAAAAGAGATTGGCTACACCTGTCGCATCAAATGTCTTCTTGCAAGGACTGAAGTGAGCTATCTTAGAGAACCCATCTACCACCATGAATACGGAGTCCATGCCGCGTTGTGTTCATGGGAGACCTAGGACAAAGTCCATGGATATGTCCTCCCAAGCGCCCTCCAGAACGGGCAATGGAGTATAGAGGCCTGTGTTTTGTGCATATCCCTTAGAGGATTGACAGATATGGTATCGCTGGACCATTCGACCAATGTCACGGCCTAGATGAGGCCAATAATATCGCTCTTCAACCAGAGCCTTTGCCTTGTCTCGACCCAAGTGACCTCCAAGGTCACCTTCATGCAGCTCAAGAATGATCTTCTCCCAAGGGAGCTCTACAGAATGCAGAATCGGTTTCCATGGAATAAGAAGCCGTCTTGAATATAGAAATCACCAGATCGCCCATCCTGGCTTGCCAGCCAAGTATCCTTAAACTCGTCATCTTTAGCATATAGCTCCTCGAGGCAGTCAAACCCGACGACCTCAGTACTCATGGTGACGAGTGGAGCGGCTCGGCGACTCAACGCATCAGAAACCTTGTTTTGTTGGCCAGATTTATGCTTCAACACGAATGTGAATTCCTGTAAGAATGAAATCCACCTAGCATGCACATGACTAACATTAGTCTGACTATTGATAAATTTCAAGGCTTGATGATCAGTAGAAAGAACAAACTCCCTCTGGATGTGGTAATATCGCCAATGCCGAAGGGCCTGTACTACCGTGTACAGCTCTATTTCATGTGGACTATTTCTTATGGGCCTCACTAAGCTTCTTACTATAGAAGGCTATGGGCATACCTTCCTGAGATAATACTGCTCCAATACCCACATGGGATGCATCACAGTCCACTTCTAAAACATTATCAAAACTGAGCAAAACAAGAACCGATATAGATGATAGCTTGTGTTTAATCTCAGCTTCTTCCGTCCATTGAAACGGTCATTTCGTCATGCAGTCCGTGATCGGTGCCACAATCGTACTAAAATTCTTGACAAAGCGGCGATAAAATGTGGCCAACCCATGAAAGCTACGAACTTCATGGATGTTGGTAGGAGTAGGCCACTCACAGATGACCTTTACTTTGTCTTTATCAACCCGGATACCGGTAGATGACACTACAAACCCCAAGAACAAAAGGTGGTCCGTTAGAAAGCTACACTTCTTCAAATTCAAATAAAGCTTGTTATCTTGTAGCACTTGTAAAACTTGTCGAAGATGTTTAACATGATCCTCTTCTCCCTGACTATATATCAATATGTCGTCGAAGTATACTATGACGAAATTGCCTATGAACGGTTTCAGGACTTGGTTCATGAGGCGCATGAAAGTGCTTGGGGCATTTGACAGTTTAAATGGCATCACCAACCATTCATACAACCCGTCTTTAGTTTTAAAAGCTGTCTTCCACTCATCACCGGAGTAGATACGGATTTGATGGTACCCACTGCGTAAGTCCAGCTTGAAAACACCCTAGACCCCTTAAGCATATCTAGCATGTCGTCGAGTCGGGGAATAGGAAATATGTACTTGATGGTGATTTTGTTAATAGCCCTGCTATCAACACACATATGCCAACTAACATCCTTCTTTAGCGTCAATAAAGCTCAGACCGTGTAAGGGCTCATACTCTCTCTGAGTAACCCATTGTTTAACAACTCCTCCACCTGACCTTGGAGAATCTCATTCTCCTTTGGGCTCAGCCGGCAGTGCGGTCGGTTTGGTAGGTTAGCACCTGGGATAAAATCGATGTGGTGCTGAATGTCCCGCATTGGTGGTAGCCCATGAGGAAGATCATCGGGCCAAATCTCTTGAAACTCATTTAAGAGTGGTTGTAGGGTCGGTCGAATATAGCATAAATTTCACCCATTTCCTTGGACTCTTTTACAAATTCCCGTATGGTGAGGAGAGAACTCTCCTCCACTTTAGAAGTCTCGAGACGGCTCTCCGTACGCCATAGGGGCTATAAGCCGTCTTCTCCCATCTTTGGCAAATATATAAGTGTTATCACGTCCTCGATGGGTCACATCTCGGTCTGAATGCCATGGACAACCGAGAAGTATGTGGCATGCTTCCATGTCCACAATGTCACATAATACTCCATCTCTATAACTTCTACCAATAGAGAAAGCAATTAAACATTGTTCGGTTACCTTTGTATTGTTAACTTTCTTAATCCAACCGATGGAGTACGGGGTCGGATGTTTTGTTGTTGGTAACCAGAACTTATCCACCATCACACGGGACACAATATCCTCGCTACTTCCGCTGTCAATAATGACGTCGCAAACCTTCCCGTTCACTGTGCAACAGGTATGGAAGATGTTATGATGCTGATGGTGCACTTCCTTCGAGGCGTAAAACATAATCGCCTCACGAGAAAGGACTCGCCATGATCCACAATCATCCAATCAGTTTCCGCCTCTTCTTCCTCTGCGAGTTGTTCATATTCTTCGTTTGCGGGTTCTTCTTCCCCGAAGTTTTCCTCAGCCCCTCCCTCATTCGTGGCCAGATTAGCGGTAGGGCATTGAGGGCACACATTTGACAAGTGACCCGGTTGGCCGCAACGAAAACAATTGCCTGGCTTAGGTCGAGCATACGGGTTCAGTGTCCTGCTTGGACCTGCTGTTGCAGGGGCAACCCTTTGTGGCCTGGATGGACCGCTCCCCACATCGCGGTTTGCGGGTGGCGGCGGCTGAGAACTCACGCTGACGACTGTTTCTTTTCCTTTAGACAGGGTCGCATGTTGCATAAAACCCGAAGTAGATGCACGGGCTGATGAAAAGGTTCATGCAGGGATTTTTGCAAGTTACGTTTTGGCACGGGTGGCTAATTGAGCCGCATCAGCTACGATTCAAATTGGTAATAGATGAATTCGGTCCTGGATCGCGGGCCATAGACCGCCAATGAACATTGCGGTCTTTTGAGACTTGGTCTCCGACAACTCGTTCCTAGTTGTCAAGCGATCGAACTCAGTTTGATAATCAGCCAGGACCTAAATCCTTATTTACAATTCTGATATTGTTGAAACAATATCTGATCATAGTCGCTTGGTAAGAATTTGAATTTCAATAGCTGTTTCATTCAGGGTCATGTTCGGATGGGAAGTTTGTTCTGTCGGATACAGGAAGTTTGTAATTGTTCACACCATGTGGAAGCACCGAATTTCAGTTTGTAGACCACACGCTTTACTTATTTATCTTCCGGCACACCCATGTAATCGAAAAATCTTTCGACTTCCACAAGCCAATCGATGAAATCTTCAATATGTAAAGAACTATTAAGAGCAGAAAGTTCACATTTGCCTTGGAAGCCTCTTTCATGGCGATCTGCTCCTTTATCCCCTTGTGCGGGCCGTCAAGCAACAATGTCTTCAATGTCTTCATCGCTGACATCTATATCATCGGGATTAGCCCTGCGATGGGCCAATGGTTGTGCTTGACGGAATATAGGATTATTCCGTACAACGATCACTGGAGGTTGTACTTCACCTTGGGATTGGGGCTGGGGTAGAGCCCTTAGAATTTGTTATGGAGAAGTGAGCATCCTCTCCATGGACATCCGATTCGCCTCTTGGAGAGTCTCGATCTTTTCTGCTATTAATTGAAACCCTTGAGCAATGTCAGAGGGATGGTTGTGATGGCCGTCGCTAGAAGCCATCTTCCCGAGGTTATTCCTTACTTTGATACCATCTTGGCGCAATGTAGATGAAGCGAGGGATTGATCTCCATCTCTCCACTCACATAACTACTCCAAATCCATAGAGCTATCAAGAATCCTCAACCAACCTTCTTCGAATCCACAAAGAAATGCTCAAATCCACAAGTAAAGAGAGTATAAATTCAATGAAATTTTATATAAAAAAAAGATGAATAAATAATGTCTAACCATGAATTAAAACATGTATTTAAAGCATAAATTACGTAATAGAAACCCTAACTACGTAAATTAAGAATCCTAAACAAACTAGGAAAGAAAATAATTCAAATTGGAAAGTTCGCGGAATATCTACACAACAAGTTCGCATATGGTCGGGCGCCTGCTGAACTTCAAAACAGTCCAGTGAGTTTTTCCGAAAATAGCTTGAATTTCGGGCACCCGATAGGAGAAAGGTCAGGCGCATGTGGCGCATAAAATTGTCCAAAAAGTTTTGGACAGGAGTTCAATGAATTAGGGGCGCCCGGTCAGGAGTGATCAGGCGTTTGGTGACATAGTCGGGCGCCCGATGATGTGAGGGTCGGGCGCCCGAAATTCAAAACTCATGTCCAGTAACTCTCTAGACTATTTGGGCTATGGTTAGGCGCCCGGCAGGGCAGAATCTTCTACAATTTGGCGACTGTCTTGTCGCTCTGCCTTGCTTCCTTCCGATGGTCCATCCTCTCCATGTAATCATGAGCAACTCCCTATACATAAAAAATTGAAGTTTATCCAAATCTCAGGTGTACCACAACACATGAAACAGTGGTGGTTGACCATTAAAAACTTATCATGGGTAACAAAAGTTTTGGATCAAGCTGATGTTTGTTTTTATCCCCTCATCCAGGTCTGTGTTACCTTATCAACAGGTTGGCTGGCGAATAAACATGATCGTAGGCATTAAGGTTGGCGTTCAATCACCACTATTTCTATGGTATGGTCCACTTGAGATTTGAATTTGCTTCATTTTCGGGCTCATTCCGCATAATGAGCTGACAAAACAAATGAACAACATGAATATACAATACACATGTCAAGGTTGGGCCCACCATCAGGGCCGCACCATGTTGGGTGGGGCTAGGCCTACACCTAATGTGGCCCTTACCGTGGGGCCCACTTTGATGTATCTATTCTGTATCCACACCGTCCATCCTTATTTCCAAATCGTTTTAGTTCATGACCACAAAGGTAAAGCAGATCCAATTATAGGGTGGAGCATACCATAGGAAACAGTGGTGATTGACCATTAATGGGCCACAAAAGTTTTGGATGAAGCTGATATTTGTTGATTCCCTTCATCAGGCTTATGTGACCTTATCAACGGATTAGATGGCAAATAAACACTATGGAAACGTTAAGGTGCGCCCTAAGAAGTTTTTTAATGGTAGGGTGTTCAATCACCACTGTTTCATAGAGTATGATCCACCTGAGATTTGGATCTTGATCCCAAAAATGAACTGGAAAAACGGATGGATGGCATTGATACAGAATAAATACATCAAGGCATGCAGGGCCCAACTTTAAGGGCTACACAGTGTTGGGTGAGGCCAGGGTCTCACCTAATGGTCCTAATCTGGTCCGCTGTTTCTTATGGCAAGGTTCACCTCATAATTGGATCTGCTTCATTTTTGGGAGCCACGAAAACAGCAGCCCACGAGCCACTCGTCTTCCCTGGCCACACGTTAGATTTTGATGAACACTTCGTATTTCGTGGAAAGCGGAAATGAGTTAACACATGTGGTTCCGCCGCATGCACGAAAATCTGACCAGTCCACTCACCTAGTGGGCCATAGGAGTTTCGTGGGGCTGGAATAGATCTGTGGGCCTCACCATGACGTATGTGTATTATCCATGCCGTCCATCCATTTTGCCCACTCACTTGAGGGCGTGAGCCAAAATATGTGGCAGATTCAAGTATCAGGTGGACCACATCACAGGAAACCTGACCATTAAAAATTTCCTAAGGCCCAACATTGTTTATTTGCCATCCAACGTACTGATCAGGTCACACGGATCTGGATGAAGGCTTGATTCAAGACTTCTGTGGCCCCCAATCAGTTTCCTGATGGTGGATGTTATTATTCCCACTATCTGCCCCCAGGAAGTTTTCAATTGTGGGTGTTCAATAGGGCTGTACATTGAGTCTAGTCGAGGTGGGCAAGCTTGGCTTGAGTTGTTCTTGCTCTTCTCGAGTTCGAGCTTGAGCTCACCCTCGAACTTATCATTGGAGCTTGCCTTGTTTGCTAAACCTTTCGAGGCGAGCTAGTGGAACGAGTCAAGGCAAGCTTACTTCGAGTCGACTCGAGCTCGCTCCCACCTTAATTTATTATATTTTTTTTTTCTAAAAAATACAAATTAAAAGTTAACACTAAGTTCAAAATTAGAGAACCGAGAAATAAGAAGATTATGATATTTTCTTAACAAATATCTATATGAAACGAGTCGAGTCGAGGTCAAGCCGAGTCGAGCTTGAATCGAGTCGAGTCGAGTGACCCAATGGTCGAACTTGACTCAATTTCTGACACGAGCTCCTAAATGAAGCTTGGCTTGACTTGTCCCACTAAGTCGAGGTGAGTCTTTTCAAGTCGAGTCGATTGAGTTTCTCGAGCTGACTCGGCTCATGACCAGCCCTAGTGTTCAATCACCCCTGTTTTGGGCTCATTTTCGGGCTCATACCCTAAAATGAGCTAGCAAAATGCATGGTCGGCCTGCATAAAACACATACATCATGATGATGGGGCCCAAAAAGATTTGGAGAAATCTGCGAAAGTTTTCACAAAAGCCATTTGAAACGCACACTAGGCACACTAGGTGAGCCACTTTTCTTCCGATAAATAAAGAAGTCAGTTTCGTCGTAGGCACCCACCATAAAAAAAAAAAAAAAAGCAGGTGATTGTGCAGAAAAGATACTTAAAAGTTGCACTAGTTGCCAAATAATGCCCAAAATATCCCTGTGGGGTATCCTTATCATCTAGATCAATGAACAAGGCCCAGGCCATATGGCCCTCATGCAAGGTGAACTTTGTGAGATTTGGGGTCTTGTTTACAATTTTCTTAGCCCTCCAGCTACCTACCTTTTGATTGAATGGTTTAGAACCATTCGGTCAAAGTGTTTTTAGGAAGGGATGGGCAATCAAAGGTGGGATGCATGATGGTCGGGGTCTAGATCAATCATAAAACATCTTTCATATGATCAATCGACTGATCACTTTTATCGATTGTTTCCAATTGAGTGGCTCAAAAGTTTTAGGACGGTACATCCATCATGTGGCCCATTTTATGAACCAGCTTGGCTGCAGTGCTAGACCACAAAATAACAAGTCGAAAGAACATATTTTACACCAATAAGAGATCATTGTGAGTTGGAAGATATATCTGAATAGTCATTGAATTGTACCATATGTGAGAACTACAATTATATATATATATATATATATATATATATATATATATATATATATATATATATATATATATAGAGAGAGAGAGAGAGAGAGAGAGAGAGAGAGAGAGAGAGGAATGCTCACCTGGGCACCTTCTCGTGAGAGAACTCGTGAGCACTTTTTCATGGCTCATCGCACATGATGTAAGCCCAAAATCTGAGCCGTCCATGTGATGCAGCACCCCAAAAAATCCATAGGGCTCATCTTTCAACCTGATCCAAAACTCTGGTGGGCCGCGGCAGAAAGCAAGAGGCAAATCAAGGGAGGAAACTGTTTCCTTCTTTCATGCCCACCAAAGTTCTGGAACAAGTTGAAAGATGGGCCCTAGGGGTTTTTTGGGGTGCTGCATCACATGGACAGCTCAGATTTTGGGCTCACATCATGTGTGATGAGCCAAGAAAAAGTGCTCACGAGTTCTCTCACGAAAAGTGAGCGGGTGAGCATTCCTCTCTCTCTCTCTCTCTCTCTCTCTCTCTTCGTGAGCGGGTGAGCATTCCTCTCTCTCTCTCTCTCTCTCTCTCTCTCTATATATATATATATATATATATATATATATATATTCATTAGTGGTGTGATCGAGAAAAAAAACGGCTTCGATCTGTATGCTCAAGTGAAAAAGGACCATCGACTGAGCAGCTAAGATTTTTTTTTTTTGAAAGGCAACTAAGAATTCATTATAAAAGAAAAGGAAAACAGATAAACATACAAAGAGATGCCAAGATGACGACTTGAATACCTCCCCAAGAATTCCAGATTGCAACTACTGAGTTTTGGCACAAAAACTGCCCACTCTATGACAAGAAGTTTTAACTCTTTGGGAGATACTCTCAGCAGATTTACAACTATTATTGAAACACCACCCTTTCCTTTCCTCCCAAAACAGTCCACCAGATTGCCAGAATTGAAAGCCTCCAAAGACAAGTCTTCTGGCTGCTGAATCTAACCCCATGCCAGGCACACAAACACCGATCCACTGAGCAGCTAAGATTTTCCAATCTACAAGATCTTTGGTGCATGGGACATCCGTGTGGGGTCCATCAGATTAAAAAACCATAGGCCGACTTACATAAACTAAAAAAAACAAGGAAATTGTAAACATTCTGGGTTCAAGCAATGTATTAGACATCCAAATTCAAAATGACAATCACACCCCTAATTGCAATTCCACATCTAACTTTGACTTTAAATGATGTTGGCGCTCATTTATTATTGAAACGAATAATCACATTTCAGTATTCGGTTCAACTGAGCATTCGGATACAGTTTGAAAAAACATTTTGAATTCAGCCTGACAATTCAAATTCGGTTCAATTGAGCATTCGAATGCACTGCTGATAAACAGATTCTCATCATATTGCAAATTTCCTTATAACTGTATAACCCCAGGCCCCAAATGCAAAAATTCCACTTGGGGCTCACTTGAATTCTCTCAACAGCCACTAATAAGCAGCCTTCGACTAAACCAAGACAACTATGCTCAAAACTCTCAATCATCTCTTCGTTTGCACTGCACCAGTTGTTTGGAGACAAATCTCAAACTCATGCGCCTGAATAGACGATACTACAATTGCACCACTGTTCATTCAGGTATTAGCATTCTGTAATATCCTCTTTGGCTTTGGACTCAGCAGCATGAGACACATCTCTTCTTGCATCAGAAACACCCACATTCAAATGTGAATCCGCATGATACTCAGATATCTTTCCAGAAGATGCATTGACATAATGGTAATCAATTGACTGCAAGAAGTTAAAATATGCATATTTGATATCAAACTGCATATCATACCCTGTGAGACAAAACCTTGTTAGCCAATCTTCAGTAGGACAAAAGATGGGAAATATGATAATATTGCATTGGAAATTATAATACTCACAATAATTAATGGCAATAGTCCGCCCTTTGTTGTCCGGACTCTGCCTCACGTGATGAAACCACATACTTGGCCTGCATTGTCTCCAGCCAATCATTAGGTAACATAGAAAACCAGAGATATGCATGATTCTGGATAATGCAATCTTTTTTAATTCGGTTGTTGAAGTTCCCTCGCTTCAAAATTGGAATCTTCAAAAGAGGAATTGTTTATGCACTCTCCTTTCACACTGACAATGGTTCTAGTACAAGATAAAAATTGAACTAGAGCATTCAATCATAGAACTTTTGCCTCTGCCTTTCATAAGCAAAGCACAAATAGCAGGGAGAAGACTGAGATATGATGATGATGATCAGTAACACATGTAATCACAGTGTAAGCATTATTCTCAGTCACAGAGACCATTTGGAAGCCAAAAAGGTTTTTACAATCCACACCAGCAGTAAAGGTTTTGAACTCAAGTAGGTCAAGTTTTGTTTTGTTAGAGATAAGCTGATCTTTGATGTTGTTCGTTTGGAAGCCAACAATCTTGAATCAGATGTTCCTTTGAAACATTCTCTCTTTTCACCAGTATTAGATGAACTCCATAGTCCAACTGGTAGCAAATCGCCAGCCGATCGGGGTAAAGGAGGGTTGACGTCAGGCTGCAATCAGTTGCCAAGCTTCAAAATTTTACCGAGCAATCTTGGAACCCAGCCCCAAGTCGGTTGGACCCAAAGTTTGAAATGGTGAGTGTTACATAGCATATTATTCACCGTCTCAGAAAAAAAAAAGAAAAAAACACATATCGTTCCGCATTGGGCTGTTTTGGGATGGTAAGAGGCTGATACATCTGTATCGTTTGGGCAATACCAGTACCTATCCAGAGATATGTACCTGTTTTGGACAATTCTTTGCTACGAATGTTGTTTATCGGGTTGACGTGTTGGAAGCTGTGAGGTTGAACCTTTTTACTCTTAATTTTTTTATGATATGAAATGTTACTAATATGATTATCTATCAACCATTCAACTAGCATTTTCATCAATTGATGATGAATAAAGTAAACTCTATAGACTAAATAATCTACACAATTCAACGATAAAAAAATAGAATCCAGCACATAGACGATAGATCTGTCTCTGAACATAGATCTACCTAATCTATCATTCCCCTAAAGTAATTTTGGCAAAAAAAAGGAAAAAAGAAAAAAAACAAATGCCCTGAAATGGCTGAAAATGGATCGAATATACACACATAATTAAAATCCAGCATATAGATGGTATATGCTCAGAAACTATAGATGTACCTAAATCGATCATTCTCCTAAACTAATTTTGGAAAATAAAAAATTGACAAAAAAATAGAAAGAAAAAAAATTAAAATCCAGCACAAAGAAGGTATATGTTCAAAGAACATAGATCTACCTAGATCTATAAAAATAAAGAAATTTCAGAAAATGGCCCAATATATATATATATATATGAGAAGGTCTCAAGTCCAACCAGTTGGATTAAAAATTACGGTCCACCTAGCAGATAACTTCCAACATGTGGTGCATGTCAAACATCCAATGCGTCTAATAGGTTGGTCCTATCATGAGGATCGTCTTCAACAAATTCAGCCATATCCACTTTTCAAGTGGGCCACATTTGTAATTTGCTATTTATCAATGGCTAGAGATTGTTTCCTACATTGTGGTCTGTCCAATGAGCAGATGGGGTTGATGTTTGAACTAGGTGATCCTCATGGATGGTCCAACCCGTTAGAGGGGTTGGATGTCACATTATGTCAACTGATTGAAAGTTATCCACTGGGTGGAACATAACCTGTGGTCCAACCAGTTGGACTTGAGACTCTCTCTCTCTCTCTCTCTCTCTCTCTCTCTCTCTCTCTCTCTCTCCATATATATATATATATATATATATATATATATATATATAAGAAAAGGTTATAAACAATTAATTTAAGAAATGCATCTGTATCTATAATAGTAACCTTCTATTATGCATCATTGCGATAATTATTTGAAAAAAAAATTGAAGAAAAAGTAAGAAAATTGCTGAAATTTTCAAAAAACGAAAATGCAAATATCCCCAAAGCGAATGGAAATCAAGCATGATTTAGTAGATTTTGGGGTTATTGTGTTGATTCAACACCATTCCAGCAACATTTAAAAAATAGATATTTTACCTTTTTTCGATTTCCCCCCAAATCTGTCACTGGACATTCAATTCTTTGATTTGAGCCCAAATCTCATGTTTTGATCTTCAAAACATGCATATAGATGTGGTCAGAAATTAGTTTACAAGAATAACCCAAAAAAAAATAAATTTGAGAGGGGGGGGACCTCGGCAGCGCACTTATATACGCTTATTGGTTGTTGTGTAAATACTGGTGCCAATACGGCCTGCGTCAGCCAACACTGGTCAATACAACACTTTTTTTAAGAAAGGCCGATATGGACCCATCACGTATCATATCGTGTCAATACATATACGATATGGCCATATAGGCCAATGTGATACTAATATTGTAAACCGTGCCTATTTAAGACCATATCCGCACTGTCAGAGAGTGACAAGCCTTCATATCCAGTCTCACCACATGACAAGCCTTCATATCCATTCTCACAACCTCGATCTATGTCCTTTCATCCTCTTTTCAAGGTCTTCAAAACCCCAATCAGCATTCCCCCTCACTAGAGTCATCACTGATCTTCATTGCACATAATTGAACAATCTCAAGATGCTATATTTATCACTTATTGGGGCTACTCCTAGGCTGCTTCAGATGACTTCATTCTTATTTCTATCATTTTCAGTCTTTCCTCTCTGCAACACTCAACCTTTGCTCATGTTGCCTTCTAACTACCTAACACTTCACCCATATAGTATAACCATGTGGTAATCACGCGAAACTCCAAAGGCACATCTCCACTTCATCTACCCAGCTCTAGTCCTGCTGAAAACATCATCACCAATCTACCCATCTTGTTTGAATAACATATTCAAGGTAAGAAAACACATTGCTTTGAGGACAGTCGAATTATAACTACAACTTTCCCTTTACAACCTTCTTGCCATTCCAAATGCTTTATCTTCGTGCTCTTCCAAAAAAAAAAAAGTACTTTATCTTCGTTCTATTAATTTTTAAACCTCTAGAGTCAAATGCCTTGCTCCAAACCTCCAATTTAGCATTTGCCCTCTCTAGTCTCATCGACTAATACCACAAAATCCACGACTATGCCAAGAGACCTCATTTTGGAAACTAGCAGTTAATTCATCTATAACAGGTGTAAAAAGGTAAAGGGCTGAACCTTGAGGAAGACCAACGCTACCTAGGAAATCCTCAATCTCACCACAGGTTGTTCTCACTCTATTGATACTCAGCCAGAGTATGATAGATGATACAGGGGCAGAGAAATTACTGAGAAATTGCATACGTGGTGGCATACAAGGAATTCAAATAAACCATGAAAATTATTTATGGGTACCAGCTTAGATGTGTCACAAACGAAAACCTACTTTTATTTAGTTATCTAACTATTAGATTGCAGGACATTTATTGGATGGTAAAAAATGAATAGCATCCAGTTGTCTTATTTCAAAAAACAAGTGTCCACGAACTAGAGGTTAGGATTGTCCAACAATATGATTTTCAGATTGTAACTTAGGGACGGTGGTTTCCACAATTTAGTCAGTTTAATTTGAATTAATATATTTCAGGTACCATCTCAAGTGCCCATGTAACAAGCATCATAAGCAGCCAAAATATCATATAACCTCCCTCTCCTCAAATTTGGTCCTCCATCCTCTCTCCACATGCATTCAACTTGCCACACCACCTTGTGTGTTTGTGCGTGCGTGTGTGTGTGTGTGTGTGTGTGTGTGTGTGTGTGTGTGTGTGTGTTCCTTTAATATAAATAAAATTTAAAAATAACAAAACACAAAAAATGGTAAAAAATGTAAAATACAGAACAAATAAAGAATCAAGGCATTATGTAACAGTATTGACCAGCATATTGGCTAGCTTGTTAGCCTATACTATATGGGCCGTATCAGCCATATAGCCTCGTGTTGGCCAATACGAGCCTATAATGGATTTTTTTTTTCTAAGACAAAAATCTCAAACTACTGGTAGAATTCTAAAAAAAATGTGAGGATCCCAAATATATTCTTTTTTTAGACATGTATTTGATTGGAGTAACAAGCCATTCTTTGGTAAGAATGTTGTGTGTCAAGAAGTGTTAGCTTGACATGCTAAAAGTCGATCAACTAAAACCTATCGAACAAAAATCAAGCATGATTTGGAGGATTAGGGACCATGCAAGATGAATACAACAAAAAGATGAAAACATAAAATAAAATAAAAAAGAATTATGGTGTTATCCCTTCTTTCGATATTTCCTCAAATGGTCCACTCCACGGTGATGCATTAAATCCTACTCAAATTTTGTGCTTTGATCCTCAAAATAAACCTAGATCTAGTTTAAAATTGGTTTTTAAGTTTCCTTCATGATTGAAATGAAAGAAAAGGGAAAATGATAGAAAAATTGAAGATAAAGTTTCTTCAAAATGGCCCTTTATAGCCATATCGGTCTGTGACATTTTATTTTCAAAATAGCCCTTTATGGCTGTATTGGCATGTGACAGCTGTATCAGCCTGGCAATAGTGACAATATGAGCCCTTTTTTTTTTTTTTTTTTTTTTTTAACAACAGAAAAATTCATCCCTGTATCGTGTGACAGGGGTGTGAAGGGTGTGAATATTAAAGCTTAACTTTGAATGCAGTGCTGTTAGGCAATTCGAAGCCAATTAGGATAGAGGTCTCATAAGAGACTAATAAGGGAGTTTGTCAGAGCGATTGGTGTTGATAACTCAATAAAGTGGATGTTAGAGCTTTGTGGTTTGGAGTTCAAACAAATGGCTCAGTCCTCCCCAAAACTGCTGATGATTAAATTTTAAACTGGAATGAGCATTGAGGGCCAAGTGGCTATGCATGCAGGCTTGTCTATTGGATTGAGAATATTCACAAGATTTGTTCTAATTATACAGTGGTTTCCTAGCAATTTGGAGGCAGATGCTTTAGTGGCAGAAGGGGTTTTAGACCTTCTGTCTTTGGGAATGGCTTCACTTTGATGTACTTGTATCTTTTCCCTTGTTTCAATAAAATCTTCGTCACTGATTAAAAAAAGTATAGATTACCTGAAAGTTGAAATATGCAATGAATAAAGGGAAATGAGTCAAATGATATTAGAAAAAATATATGTATTGATGAGAAAATAGGGAACACATTAGGTGCCATGAGGTTAAAATCCAGAAAGGCTGGTGTGACTTCAACATGATGAATCAAGGCAAAGAAATGATACAATATGCAACTAAAAGCACAAGAAAAGGCTTACTGGAGGCTGATCCATCATAGATCTACATTGGTGATTCCAATATGACTGCTCTAGCAAGATTTTCACAACAATGACATTTCTATTTTTCCAGTTCTTCTTTTGCAGTTCCTCATTATCACTTTTATATATGTGTGGTTTGATTATCCTAGCACCCAATGGATGAATTTAGTTGTCTATTAAATTACAATCAGAAAGTAGAACCCCGTCTTCCCAAGGATTTTTGTATTTCTTTATTTCGTGAACAACGATTGCTTGATTAGGATTGAAAACAGAGTTTAGATGAAGTTTTGAACTAAAACTTCCAACTCTCTATCAGCCAATAGAAGCATCAGGGAACAAGGAGTTTCATTTCAATACCAAAATAAGAAGCAAAAACCAAATTGAATATTCACAAAACAAACCACCTCATGAGCATTTCTTTCATCCATAATCAATATTCACAAAGAGCTTACCATATGAAATTTCCAAATGGTTCAAAATCTACACAACCACAAGCATTGTCAAATTTCTAAAGATAAGAAACCAATAAGGATTTCACATGGAAGGTACTGCTTCCAATACTCACTCCCATTGCATCCAATGTTTCTTTTTCTTTTTCCTCTTTTTTTTTTACCCTGAGGAAAAAGAAAAAGCATCACTGGGTGAATTCCAGAGAAAGCGAAGCACAGCAAGGCATCAATTTCAGTTAGAAATGGACCAACATAACAAGAGGCACATTGTGCAAACAGCAACTAACGATGTA
Organism: Liriodendron chinense; assembly: GCA_003013855.2. Classification (NCBI taxonomy): domain Eukaryota; kingdom Viridiplantae; phylum Streptophyta; class Magnoliopsida; order Magnoliales; family Magnoliaceae; genus Liriodendron; species Liriodendron chinense. The sequence goes on along the minus strand of PVNU02000637.1, from coordinate 186,685 downwards.
AGAAGACAACAAGAGCAAATGAAATTCAAGAAGCAACTTACAAGTAAAGAATCTCCCCAGCCTTAACAGTACACTCAAATGGCTTGGGGCCATTGAAATATAATGGGTAGAGTGACATCTCTTGCTCCTTGGTTGAGGCAGAAGGGTAAGGGTTTACACTGCACCAAGGAACATATCTCAGTGGGCTTTCCAGTTGCAATGTGAACTCTCCAGTTTCCTGTGAAATTGAGGGGGGGCATGGATTCCAGAATTACTCAACCAAATGCAAGGGAATAATAGAGAAGGAGAAGTTGAAGTTATATAAAGAGACACTATGGTTTTCTTTTATTATAGATATGAAGTTGAAGTTGCATCGTATAGTCTTCACCTGAAAAGAGAGAAGAAGAAGAAGAAGAAGAAGAAGAAGAAGAAGAAGAAGAAGAGTAGGGACCTGAGAAAAGGAGTAGTGAGCAGCGGGGTAGTCACGTATGTACATCCTATGGACGTCAGTGGGAGGGAGGAGCAGGAAATGCTTCTCGCCAGAGATGACAGCATAGAGGTTCTCGTAATGGTCCTTGTGGAAGGATGTCTCGGAGAGATGATTTCCAATCCAAAGGTTGACAGCTTCAGGAAGGGAGCCGAGGGCTTCAGTGGCCCATGGGATGTGAGCATCGACATCAGGAGCAAGATGGGAGTACTCAGAGCGAAAGCAATCGTTCTGCTCCTGAGCATAAGCGACGTAATTGGAAAGAGGAGGAGAGACGATGTGTTGGAGGGCTTGGTGGAAAGGCATGCGCTGGACGTGGGCAGAGGCGAAGCAGAGGGAGGAAGGGTCGTCGGGTAGGGGGACGAGGGAGTCAGCTCGGCCATGGGGGGTGAGGTGGACGGAGACGTGGTGCTGTTGGGGAAGAAGGGAAAGTGAAGTGTCTGAGAAGTGGGACCATGTGGAGAGGGCGGGCCAGTGAAGAATGGAGTTGGAGATGATGCAGGGCTTGTTGGGGGAGACGTAATGTCTTAGGAAATGAAGTGGGGAAGGAGGTGAGTCGAGATGGTCGATGGAGGTGCCCACACCCAGACTCAGCTCCCTCACTTCCCTCCATAACCCATCAACACACCCACTGCTCCCCTCCATTCTGGTCATGTGCAACAAAGACTTGAGAACTGCACTTAATTAAGAATGAATTATTGTTAAGTTGTAGATATGACCCACGATACAGTGAAATGACCAAACAAAATTGTGTAGCCAACCTTAATTAATTGAGATAAGGCTTAGATGATAATGATAATCATCTTGAGATTTCTAAATGATCCATATCAATATATTTCCATATTTTTCAACTCCTATTGCTTTAGGTTGGAAGATGCAAGATGATATAGGTATTTTGCATGCTAGGATGAGGTTTTCATGCACCCTTACACACAACCCTAAATCCATCTTCCGTTACGTGTGTGGGACATTTGAGCTCTACATAGGGTAGGCCTCACTATGAAGATGTGCAGAGTAGAGTGGCTAGGTTTGAACCATGCCATTCTCACAATGGATCCCAACACATGGCCAGATCTCCCACCACCACACTCCAAATTAGTGATCCACGTAAAGATCAATCTGAAGATGTGCATTGATGGCTAGCACGCCTTCCTTAAAAAGAAAAAGAAAAAAAAATTGAAATGTTGTAATAGCAGAAGTTCAGTTTGTAGCTAAAAGGATCAACTTTCTACCCATGGTTTGTCTGTTATGTTTCTTGGAATTTTTTTTTTTTAAATGACAAATAGTTCAATTTTGTTATGGTCATAACCTTCCTTATTCCTAAAAAACTTGAGACCTACACATCATTCTTTTATGAGGCACATGCCTCACATGTCCCTCCTTCATCAATATGCCACACGTGTCACTGTCCATTTTCTGGCACTTCAAATGTACCATGTTTAACCTTTAAGTTCATTTCATTCCTGTCTTTGCCACATGTATCAAGTTGTATATGTGCATGTGGCATGTGCACCATCTACCATCATCAAACGCCCAACATATGCCACCATATATCTTCAGGCACCTGGCATACAACATTTTGAAGCCAATACATATGCCATATGTGCCAAGTTTTCAACATGTATATGCACTACATATACTAAATAATCTTTTATTATTTTAGGTGCTCGACAAATAATATTAAAATAATTAGTCCAAGACAGTATGACCAAATAAATAAAACTTGGACTAGCCTAAACCAGACAGCTCATCCATGATTAAACTTTCAGTGGTGCCAAAATGAGATCATATACTAGAGTAACATAAGGAGTTGTTTGGATAGAGGGAGGGAGAGAGAAGAATCTAACCACCAACTGTATAGTCGCTTACTACAAGATCATCAGGACAGCCATATGGTAGATTGATAGAGACACATAAAGTAGTAAGGTAGTAGAGAGAGAGAGAGAGAGAGAGAGAGATAGAGAGAGGATATAAACCAGACTTCGGTCATTGGGGGATCATCTCCATGCAATCCCCTTTCCTTAAATGGTAGTGGTGACAGTCTTAGGATTTAGGAAGCTTTAAATGAGGCTGTCGGTGTGAGGATTTAGTGAGGGAGAGAAGTGGTTGAACAAAATAAATCACCATAAACAGATTTAAAAATAAGCAAAAACATTAGGCATTTTTTTTGGCCAAAACATTAAACGGGGCAAAAACTTCTCCAATTTTTATTTCTCAACCAAACATGGTTAATTAAGAGATAAGCAATTATGTTTTAACTGAACTGGTTAAGTATGTATCCAAACAGCCCCTAAATGTACTAACATGCTTTACATTAATGCATGTTCTAAGGCAATTTGTCAAAAGAACATGTATGAATTGAAGGGATACAAGAGACGTGCCTTTCGATGGAAAAAAAATCCATACTAGGCACGCGCTCCACTAAGTAATCATTTTTGGTTCATGGCATCACTATGACACTATCCCTCATGTCACTGCCATTCAGCATTGCAATTCACATCCAAACCGGGACTTAACATTGCCAATTGTGTTTTAGGTTTAACCTACAAAACAAAATGCTAGTGTTCTTTTATTTAAAGGGCACAAACGAGATATCTGTGTCAAAAATTTCAAGATACAAGATCACGAAAGGGCCTTAATTGAGGAAGCCCAAGGCAAACATCCAATTTAGCCCCTCTAAAAATCTCCTACTCCCAACCTGCTACGTCAGTCCTGAAAACAGCTATCATTCTACTCCCCCAAAATGGCCCATGATCTGCCTGAGAGAGAACCTCCAAATCTTTCTCCCTTTTTGACTGAAGCCACACCATGCCAAGAAAGAAAAAATGCCACTGATCAATTCTCGTATCACCCAACAACTATGGAAAAGCCCAGATCAGTCTCACACCAAGGTGAAGAAATAGATGATCTACCAATTCTGCATCCCACAATGGAAAAGGCCGGTTCACTCTCACACCAAGGTGAAGAAACAGATGATCTACCAATTCCTTACCCCTGCATACACATAACAAGGAGGTCGGAGATAACCGTTTTCCCTTTTTTTCTAGAGGTGGTCTGAGTTAAGGACCTTACTTCTACCAATCAGCTATGCTGGTAGTCCACTGCGAGAACCATACTTTTACCAACCAGCTAAGAAATCAAGGGAATTCCTATTTTGAAATCTGCCTAATGGGATCTATAAAGCCGACCCAGGCCTGGGGCAAGGCTATAACTACGATGATGTACAGGCATGCTACTTGTAGCTGCACATATGCAGTTCCATAGACCCAGATGCCCCCACATACAACGCAACACCAACGTTCATCAAGTAGGCCCCAACGTTAATATGCCCTAGGCCAATCTGTCAATCAGGTGGGCAGCAGCATAAAATGAACGGACAGATTAAAGACCATTGACCCACATACAAAACACATGTGGCCCACCTGATGAGTAGACATGGACCAGCCTAATTTTGAACCAGACCTCTTAGTGGTGGGAGATGAACAGCCTGAATCTCCCACACACAACTCTGGCAAAAATGGCAGCATCTGAATCAGGTGATGCACATTTGGTGTACCAGGAGCCATGGATGATCCATAGTTGTACTTTTTACAGATCCCATGCAGATTACCATTTTCTAGTTTTGAGACTAGGGTCATGGAGTAACCAGTAGTCGAGGATGGAGGGAACTACCCCTACTTTCACTATCCAGAACCGATTGTCCATGGCCAGTCGAAGAGGTCACAAGTTGGACGGTCAATATGGGCAAAGGGGGCTTAATGTGCTATGTGCGCATTCACTTGCCCTCTCGTGGTCATTGAAAGTCGTCAAATCATTCCCACATGCAGAGCCAAAAGATCCTCGTTTAGCTGGTATTTGTTTTCTAATTTACCACAGGAAAATGGTGGTTAATAACCCATTATGTTTTTCTAATAGTGGTTGAAAGAGGCTACTGCCTGGAAAATTGAAATCAACTTTTTCAAATTGAACGAGGCAAACTATTTGGGTTCCATCACAATATATGTGTCCGATCCATCCCATCCAGTCGTTTTACTAGCTCCTTTTAGTGCACGAGCCAAAAAAAAAAAAAGTAAATAGATTAATTAAGCTCAAGTGGACCACGCCATAGGAAACAGTGTGGATAATGACATCCATCATTGAAACATTGGAACATTCATAGGGCCCAAAGTGGCATGCATCTGTCATCGAGCCTGTTCATAAGGTCGGACAGGATGAAGGGCAAAAACAAATATCAACTTCATCCAAAATATCTATGGCCCCAACATTGTTTTCAACAGTAGGCGTTCAGTTCCTCTTGTTTGTGGCCCACTTGTGCTATGTATCCTTCAAATTTTTATTATGTATCCTTCCTATTTTTGGGCTCATTCCTTAAAATGAGATGGTAAAATGGATGTACGCCATGGATCAGACACACACATCATGGTGGGCCCTAAAGAAAATTTTCTTTTCTTCTTGATAATCACGTCCAAACCTATCAGCTGTCAACTTTGCTGGCGGGGAAGTCACTTGGTAAATAATAATGGAAAAACAAACACCCCCTAAGGAAGCTCAACATGTTGGGTCAGAGCTGAAACATGTTCAAAACAGATGGAATCATAATGTATAAAGCAGCATATGTACACATCACCACGTGCCATCACAACACATAGGTATGAGATCCAACCCATTCACCACTAGGGTCCTCACTATGTCGATATTGTGGCACAATAATCAGGTCAGCCAGTGGGCCAAGTTTTATGAAGCAAAGCTATAGCTGAAAAAGAAGAAAAGCTTAACTTTCCTCAACCATCAACCGATTTCTAACATAACAGCCCACCTGATGGGTGGACTAGCCTAATTTTTGGGCAAGAACATCTTCAGATAGTCAGTTCCACCCAGTGAACATCTTGGATATCACGACGATCTGCCATTCTGGCACACATTACAGCATATAGATGGCATGCCTTGTACACTTAACTTGTTTAGCAAACCTCAAAGGGAAGAGTTGATTAAATATGCGAGAGGTTTGCTCGAATAAATCCCGATGTATTACAATAAGATACCTTGGGACTCCTAGCTGAAAACATCTCAAGAATGGACGAGGAATTTATGGAAAAGTTACAACTAGGATAGCAAAAACAACAGACAGGCATTAGATGGAAATAGATCTCTACCCATTTCTGCTAGCCAGGCAGCTTCAGCAGAAATTCGCAGCAAACACCTAACATATCATTCGATGTAGCGCACACATGTCAAGATAAACTACTCAACAACATCATGAGCATGGTTATGATGCCCAAGGAATCAGATTATAGAGCCTCCTTCAGTAATCAGCAACCAAAATGACAAGCAGCATCTGGAGAAGTAACATCTGCTTCCACTGAATTAAGCAAATCCCAACAGGCTGCAGAAAAAGAATTGGTGTCAATATACAGGATGTTGTGTATAGAATTCAAGCTGGGCGGAAAAGTGGAGATGTGCCTCTGGAGTTTTATGTGACCGCTGCATGCCAATCAATCTGAAGAGGAAAGCCATGCCATGTTTTATGGGACAGAATGTTGGGCAGTTAAGGGAAAAACATGTTCAGAGGATGAGTGCTGCTGACATGAGGATGTTGAGATAGATAGGTGGCAACACAAGGAAGAATAGATTTAGAAATTAATGCATTTGAGAGAACTTAGGAGTAGCACCATAAGTTTAAGTAGGCTTAGATGGTTTGACCATGCGTAATGGAGAACAACAGCGGCACTGGTTAAACGGACTGAGTCAGTTCAAGTTGAAGGCTCTAAAAGGGCAGGGGCAAGGCCCAAAAAGATGTGGATGGAGGTAGTAAGAAAAGACTTGACAACCTATGGTCTTGATAGAGTGGAATGGTCCTTAAACTGTTACCTAAAGGACAGAGGTTAAAACCAAAGCAGGGAAACTTCCGCCCTTGAATGGGATGCCAGGGAGTTCTCGGTAACGGGGGTCCAACGCGCCTTAGGACGAAACTTGGGTAGGCGCCCCGTGCACCAGCTGCCTTAAATGGCTCTTTGGTGGGAACGTTTGTGATATCTGGGGTTTGCTCCCCCGAGGATTGATCAGGGGGTCTACCATCAACGGGTTGGTGTGAGAATCCTAAGGAGATCGAGGACAACCGGAGGTGGTAGCACAGGCTGGCTACCTGTTACCGTTCACCCCCCCCCCCCCCCCCAATTAGTTGGGATAAGGATTACACAACGACGACGACGACAATGATGATGATAAGACAAGCAATCACTCAAAGAGGCACTTAAAGTAGGAGGAATTTCCCCCATCAGTACATACCTCCCAGGAACCCAAATTCATACAGGAGGACTGTAGCGAAGATGCTGCTCATAAAAGCCGATCAACTGCCATTGAACAACGAAATGAGAGAAACTGAATAATGATATAAAAACAACAACAATAAGCAGCTTCAAATTTAGTAGCAAGTATGGTAATCTGAGAGTGAGGCAGAAAGCAGCTAAGATAGTGAGTCGCACCAGCAGTGGATTGTTGGCCTTCAGAAATTTGTTATCCACCACCACTTCCTTCCCATCAGACCTGTAAAATAAAATAATTCGATCAACATAGATAAATTCTGAGAAACAAAACAGAATTTTATAATCGACATTCCTCCACAGCAAAAAAAAAAATGTCTGGGTGCTCAAGAATGTACATGGAACCATTTGCTTCATGTGTAAAATTAAGGTGGAAACAGTAAATCATCTCTTGGTTTACTGTGCAATGCCTTGATTGATTTGGCTGCACTTTCTCCTGCTCCTTGGAATTGTAGACATATATTTCTAAACCATGGGCCTTCTCTCTCTAGACCATGGGTTGTCTCTTACTCTCTTCTTATTTCTCTGTTTTTTCCCCTTCTTTTGCCTTTGTTGCAAGGGTATTTTATGTAATTTGGGACATCACCTAACATAAACAAGAAGAGAGCTGGACTTCCAGCTCCTTTTTTCCTTCTCTCTGATATTATATTAGAGCAAAATAGCTCCTAGCATTTTCTCATCTTCCTCCCTTCTTAATCCTCCCCCCCCCCCCCCCCGGCCCCCCGGCTTTCTTTTTTTCTCTGCTTTTCTTTCTTCTTTTCAGATTTTTTCTCTCAATTTGAGAGAGTTGTTGCAGCCTAATTAGCAATTGAATGCAATGTTCGAAATATCGGTATCGCGTTACATATCGCACCCTTGAGATATGGATACGTATCAATTATCGCATGGGATATATCAGTTATATCACATAATGTGTTGTTGTTGTTGGAAACATGAGGAAATATTGGAAAATTGGTCGAATTTTTTAATGAAACTTCAATGATTGTTAAAAAAGACATCAATACACTTAGAAATCAAAACATTACAAAAAACAAATGCACATAATAGGTTTTCTTTGTATAGGGTCCTTCTATGCGTTATCTAACTGAATTGATGCAAGTATATTCAAAGTCTATCCATATAATTTATAAATGTAAGAAAATGTGTGGAAATACAAGCAATACATTCAAAAGCAAAATAAGAATCACTAGATCAGGTTACATGTTTCATTTTATGTTTGGATGTAGATTGCAACTGATTTGCGAGAAATTAGAAATTTTGATTTTTTTATTTTATTTTCTACAACTCGATCCATCTCCTCTAAATCTCGAAATCAAAGCTCCCAATTTATGATTTTTCATGTTTTGGATTTTTAACAATTTGACACTGATTTAACATGATTTACAGGGGAAAAGGGGGGGGGGGGGGGGGGGGGGGGGGGGGATCAAAAATAAAAATTGCTCACTGGATCGAACATGTGGGATATATCATACTACATGTGCATTTCGTATAGCACAGGTGGGATATGAGATATATCGTGGGATACATCGGCCGATATCGTCAATACTGAAAACACTAATTGAATGTAATTAACGAGAAGGGATCTTGCAACAATTTCTAATTTTTTCTGAAGGGTTGTTGACTTGTTGGACATTCCGTTTTAACAAGGGTTTTAGGCTTCTTCTTTTCCAGACGTCAGCTAGGGTTTGCTATATATTTTTATTTGAACAGTTCCCCCCCTTCTTTTCATACCAATTTATAGCAATTCTTTTGTGGTCAACAATCATGCATTTGAAATTTGTTTTTCTTTTTTAAGATTATCAAGATTTGTTAATATTTGGTGAATTTAGCAGTAAGATCCCCCCCTTCTTTTCATACCAATTTATAGCAATTCTTTTCTGGTCAACAGTCATGTATTTGAAATTTGTTTTCTTTTTTAAGATTATCAAGATTTGTTAATATTTGGTGAATTTAGCCGTAAGATCCCCTCTTTCCCTCTTTGGTGGTTAATTTGGAACTACGAGGATTGTTGTCTTTTTTTTTATCATATAATTTTTAGATCTTTTTTAAATACTACCAAAAGAAATAGTTGGTTTTAGCTTCTTTTTTTATTATTGATTGGTTGGATGTCTTGATATTTAGTACTTTTTAATTGTTTGGGATTAAATATGGTTTCATCACCAACACTTGAGCATATTTAATCACCAACACTTGAGACACTTGTATTCTTTAGGCTTTTGCCTTCTTTTAATAAAATATCAATGTAAAAAAAAATTAAAAAAATCACCAACATTTGAGACAATTAATCCCATCACCTCCGAGATGAAGAGGTTGATTGTGCATTCTGAGAATCCCGGATTGTAGATTACATCCTCATCAATTTAAGTCCAGTAATTATCTTCAACGATCAAAAGCTGTTGAGATGTTTGTTAAAGGAAAATAAAAGTAGGAAGATATGAATGACACTATTTTGTAACCTCCTATTGAAATTGCGTATATCGCTCACACTTGTAGATGTTAAGAGTGCGAAGGCTTATAGAGCGGAGCTTGGAATTATGGCTAAGTCCTAGAGGTGGTGGCGGGGTCAAGGTTGTTAAAATTGTACGATTTACGATTTGAATTGTATCGTATGGTCGTGCGATATGAATCGTACCATAAAATCGCAATTTGGAAAAAAAAATCGTATGAATCGTACGATTTAGCTCAAATCGTGCGATTCGATAATCAGCGTAAAAAACTAACTCTTTTCGATTTAAATTTCATTTTTTCATTTTTTGTTTCATGTGGCCCCCAAGCAAAAACAAAACCAAAAAAAAAAGTGAAAAAGGAAAGAAACTTACCTGACCTCCTCCTCCTCTTCTTCTTTCCTGTTGAGGCAGCTGCGGCAGCGGCCGCACCATCTTCTCTCTCTCTCTCTCTGTCTCTCTCTCTCTGAGCATCTCTCCCTCCGTATTTTTTCCCCCTCCCTCTTTTTTTTTTTTTTTCATTTTCCCTCTCTTTCTTCTCTTGAAAAAAGAAACAAAGACGTGGTTGTTTCATAGCCACGACTCAAATTTTTTTTGTATACTCTGGAGCATATGATGCTCCGTGCGCTTGCACCCGTGGGGCCCACCTTAATGTATGTTTTGTATATCCACGCCGTCCATTAGTTTTTTCAACTCATTTTAGGGCATGGTCCCTGAAATGAAGGGAATCCAAATCAAAGTGGACCACACTATAGGGATTGAATTTCCAATGTTAAAAGCTTATTGGGACCCCAGCTTTGGATCAAGTTATTATTTGTGTTCTCCCTTTCATCAAGGTCTTGTGACCTTATCAACAGGTTGGATTGCAAATAAACATTACAGTGGGCCCTAGAAACTTTAAATGGTAGGTGTTCAATGATCACTTTTTTTCCTGTGGTGTGGTCCACCTAAGATTTGCATCTACTTCATTTTTGGGACCGTGCCCTAAAAGGAGTTGGCAAAACAGATGGACCGCATGGATATACAGTATGTATGTGGGTGGGCCCCACAGTCAGGGCTCACCCACGTGCTGATTGCCAAATGACATTGCCATCATGATGTATGTCATCCATCAATTTAGTCGTCCACCCACAGTGTTCTATGGGGCCATCATGATGTATGTCGTCCATCCATTTTGTCAAATCATTTTATGGCATGAACGCAAAAATGAGGCAGATCCAAATCTCGGGTGGATCACACCGCATGAAACAATGGTGACTGGACGTCCACCATTAAAACTTTTTTTGGGGCCCCCAAAGTTTTGGATCAAACTAAAATTTGTATTTTCCCTTCGTCCCATTGAAAACAATGGTGTGGTCACCTAAGATTTGAATTTGCCTCATGGATATACAACAAATGCATTGAGGTGGGGCCCCACATTTAAGGGGTACTCACTTCTGGTCCACTTGAGATTTAGATCTACTTAAATTTTTGGACCATGCCTTAAAATGAGTTGGCAAAACAAATTGGACCATGCCTTAAAATGAGTTGGCAAAACAAATTGACGGCATGGATATACAAATTCATTGAGGTGGCCCGCCTGGCCTACTAGTAGTCCACCTGAGATATGGATCTACCTCATTTTTTTATCATGCCCTTGAATGAGTTGGAAAAAAAATGGATGGACAACATGGATATATAATACATAATCGAGTGCACCCAAGTGCCCTAAAAATTTGTACACGAGGTATATATCAACTCAAAATTAACCAATTACATTTTTGCATATTCATGACAACATGGATGATTGATATGTTTTTTTTATTTATTTATTTATATACAATTTTTATGAAAATCTAAAAAAATCTTACGATTTACGATACGATTCAAACCCCTAACGATTATAACAACATTTGGGGGGGGGTGATTAGGATCGTTTTAAAATCCTTTTGAAAACATCCTGTCTAATTAAACTAATTAGCAATAATAAACTAATTAAACAAGAACACTTAGCTTCCAAGTTTAAGTAGGTCCAATCACAAATGCTGAAAATGAATAAGCACTTAAGCAAACTAGCCTAAGCATATAGATTATAAATAATATAACTATCAAGCATATAATCTATGAGCAATGTCTAGACTATAATAAATGTTACTGATCAAGCACATAGTTCAGAAGTGAAACTACAACATGTGTATAAGAATCTACCTATCATACATAGCATACATTCTATTCAAGCAATCATATAATTAACAATTAAAGACACTAAAAGAATAAAAATGTGCTCAAATGACAATCTCAAACACAAGTATGTATAGTGGTTCGACTACATGTCTACTCCACTACCGGTTGGTGTAAGTATCTAAAACATCTAGAGATCAAGAGAGAACAAGTTCATCTTCATATGAGCTTTGAATGCTCCATCTTGTAATGAATCACAAGGAAGATGACTAGGATATGATAGGATTAGAGCATAATGATGTGAGCAATGTGGGTGGCTTCTAATGCACTAAAATCTCTCCTAAGACCATAAACTGTGCCCCGTCTTTATATAGATAAAACTCCAACAGTTGAAAAACAGCAGCAAACGGCTAGCTGACGACCGGTCGCACCTCAACTGCGACCGGTCGCTAGAAGAGCATCAACCGGTCTAATTAAGGCCCGGGACTAGGTCTACTTGTTGTCCCTATTTTGGCTTGTTGCGACCGGTCTCCCCGAGGCCAGCGACCGGTCACATGGACAATTCAATCGGTCTTGTGATTTGTCTAATTAGGCCTAGGGTCAGGCTTTCTTTGTTGTCCCATTTCTGGCCTCTGGTGACCGGTCGCACCTAGCTTGCGACCGGTCGCAAATTGCTATTTTGTGTGGTTTGTTTACAGCAACTTGCACCTCTTTTATTAGCCTAACTTATCCTATTTTTCTAAATGTTCTAAGGCTGATGAAGATGAATAAGGATTTTCCTATGTGGTCAAGTCATCTAGAGGTTTGGTTTTGTTTAAGGTTCAAGGATTTTGGCTCACCAAGACATTTCATTTACATGTTTCTTCTTCCTTGATGCAGTTGGTCAACTTGTGTCTTTGATCTTCGTCTTCTTTGGGCTCAACCAACACCTAGACACGATGACCTACGTAATTGACAAATAAGGTGCACTAGTATGCCAGAAAAAAGTGCACTAACACCTATGAAAAATCATTTTCATGGAGAGTGAAAATCAAAGAATTTGTTAGTTATGCCCTGCCTCCTGAATTCAACGAAACCAAAGATTAATGAGGACTTTTTTTTGTTGTCCACTACAAGTGAGATTTGGTTGCCTGCTTTTAAATTATATATTGATAAAAATGATATAAATTTGAATTTACAATATTTATCAGGAGATTAGTCATTTGATACAGAGAAAAAGATCACAATGTTTGATTATTTTTATAAGGTGTGGTATGTGATAGGAATTGTCTTTCTCAAATGATATTTAATTCATTTATTCTATAGATGTAAAGGCATATAAAAGAAGTGTTAAGAAGAAAATGATATTTGGTAGGTCTTAATTATGAGTTAACGCCTTTTCGAGCCTAGATTTTTGGTTCTCCAACTTTAAATTCGCTTAACAGTGTATACGCCTTGCTTTTATGAGATGAGAAGCGTCATACAACCATGTGATCGACTGTGGTTGAAAATCTACCATCATGACAAGATTCAAGAATTTCGATAATAATGATGCTAGGCAAGGTAGACGTACAGGAAGAGGAGATCGTGATGGTGGTCATGGTATGAATCGTCAGTGCATTCATTGTGGTAGATAGGGGCATATTATTGCTGGGTCCTTCGTGGTTGACCTAAAGGCGGAGCTACTAATTCTGCAACTACATATGTTAAGAATTCTAAGGATATTGTTGGGGATATTGTACCATTGGCAAATTCATTTGTGATTCCATCAATTAGTGATGTGATTCATCTCTCAAAAAGTGAGCATGATGCCTTACTATGCGATACCACTCGGAATAAGACTTCCTCATTTACGTCTTTGGCTCTATAAGGTAATAATTTCATAGCCTTTTACACTACCTCTATCTCAAATTCTTGGATGATTGATTTGAAGGCTACTGATCATATGATGGGTACATTGATTTCTTTTTCTTCTTTTGTCCCCAATCCTAGGTCATGTGAAATTAGCAGATAGTGTCATAACACGTGAGAGGAAATGGTACTATTTTCATTACCATCATTGTGCTCATCCTTCATTAAGTTAGTTCCTAATTTGTTATCTATTAGTCAGATTACAAAGGATTTGGATTGTAATGTGACATCTTTTCTTGATCATTATGTGTTTGTTAAGCTACGTGTGCAAAGTATTATTATTGTGAGAGCGTATGTGGATTACATCATTGTTACAAGTGACGATTCTAAAGCAATTTCTGAGTTGAAAATCTGCGTGAGCAACATTTTTGGCATTAAAGATTTAAGAACACTACAATACTTTCTAGGAATTAAAGTCTCTTATTCTAAGAAAGGCATCATTTTGTTTCAACAAAAATACACCCTTGATTTATTGACTTCAACTGATAATCTTAGCATCAAACATAATAATTCTCATTTAGAGATTAATAAGAAGCTATGGGCTAATGATGGGAAACTTACTTATTGATGATCTTCGCATGTACTAATGATTAGTTAATTGGTTGATATATTTAACTATGGGCTAGTGAGTTTGGTTACCCAGTTCATGCATGCTTCTCGATCTAGTCACCTTGAGGAAGTTCGTTATATTTTACACTGCACTAATTTAAGTATTCTCCAAGACATGGCATCTTATTTAGCTGCCACAATAATCTTAATATTGAAGGCTATTTTGATGCATATTAAGCAGGTTTGCTAGATGATCAACACTCTACGACAAAATATTGTACTTTTTTACAAGTAATCTGGTTACCTGGAAGGCTAAAAGGTAGACAACTATTATACGATCTACTTCTGAGGCTGAATATTGCATATTAAATTTTGTGGTTAAAAAGTTCTATTGTTGAATTGGGATTTCCATTAAAGACTCTCGTGCCTATACATTTTTTATGCGGACATCAATCCCTTTAGGGTTTATCATGCGAGCAACGCATGTATCTCTTTGGCCCGATGAAGGGCTTAGATTGTTCGTGACGACTTGAGGAGCATCGAAGACCTTACACATGTGGTTCAAGACATTTGAGAAAACCTCACATTGGGAGAAGATGTGTAAGTTGCTTGGAGGAGTTGATTGGACTGTTAGATCGCGATGATGATGTGATCGGATCGTTGGTTCGTCATAGCCCACTTTCATCGTGCCATCATCGGAGGTCATCGGGCATCTTAGATTTGATTTTATTTTATGCACTTTTACTTATTTGAGTTTTGGGTTAGTGTGTGCATGTTTTTTCATGCGAATGTCTTTTTTTAAAAATTTTGCTAATAGGGGCATTTTGGTAATTATGCTAATTCCAAATTTATAAGGATGTTGCCCTAAACCTTTTTCATTAAGTTATTGATTGAATGAAAGAAAACCTTCTTGTGCCTCCTCCCTCTCTCTCTCTCTCTTGTGGATCTTCATCTTCTCTTCTTCGGTCTTTTTGTTCTCTTTTCTTCTTGTGCCCCTCCAACCTTCTTCTAAAGTAAACTTATTTTTCCTTCATTATCTATTTCTATTCTCTCACAAATCTCTAACCCTAAATATGAGAATTGATCCAAAACCCCAATTCCTCAGATTTTCAAATCCCTAATCCGAGAAATCCTTTGATCCCTCGGACTAGTGATTTACATTGGGTGCTTGGGTTATAACCATGCAAGATCGGGAGGTTCCATCCCTCGCCAGATCCAACCTATGCATTATTTGAATTTCTTACTTCGTGGTTGTGATGATGGCCCGCTCCACTGCATGTCTCTTTGTGGTTTTCTTAGTTTATAATGGTTGACGTTGAATTTTTAGATTATTATTGTATTTTATTTCCGCTAGATTATGTGTTCATGAGCATGCATCACAATTAGGGCGTCCTGCATCAAATTTGGTATCAGAGAATAGGCTTTGCATGGTTATGTTTAGATCGAGTTACCAAATTAGGGTTTTAATTTTTAGGTTTGTTTTAGGAAAGTTCCAGATTTAGAAAGATTCCAATTTTAGAAACTTTCCAAATTTTTAAAAGTTTTCTAATTTAGAAAGTTTCCAATTTTAAAAACTTCCAAAATTTTAAAAGTTTTCTAATTTGGAAAATTTCCAGATTTAGAAAGTTTCCTAATTTGGAAAATTTTCATATTTGTATCCTCTTCTGTTTAAATTCAGTAATTGTCAATTCATTGTAGTTTAAATTTATCGCATTCATATTGTGAGTCATCCAATCCATAGAGTCTCCCCATAGTAAATAGAGTATAGGTGTTTGAGATCTTCGGGGCCATTAAGTGTTATCGTATGGCCGTCGAGGCCCAATGGAAAGCCGAACTCCGATGAGTTGGCCTACTTCAATGGTCACATGGACCCATAAACATTCCTTGATTGGCTTGAAGACTTGGACTATTTTTTTTATTAGTAGGATATGTCGAATTACAGTCGAGTAAGGTTTGCCAAGTGGAAATTGGAGGGTCAAGCCAAGTCGTTTTGGACAGATTTGGAGCGATGAATTGATAGAGTTGGGAGAGCCCCGATCTCACAATGGGACTAGATGAAAGAGTGTTTGAAAGAAAAATATCTTCACATCTCTTATTGTCAAAAGCCCTTGGCTCAGAAGAAAGTTGCGAGTGTTTAACACCAATTATATTTCCTTGTAAGCGAGATAATACCTTGGTGAATGGCCAGTTGGAAGGATCCAATCAGGTTTTTTATGAAGTGGAAGAATACGTGCCTAACGTCAGTAGTGAGGAAATGGAAGAAATTAAGGCATCACTCATCATCTTTGATGATGCAGAAGTGTGTGCTAGTGATGAAAAGGTCGAAGAGTTTGAGAACGCACCACTTTCAGGTGTCATGTGTGATTTGATTGATGCAGTCTCTCAATCTACGTCTCTTACAGTGGTGAACACAAATGAAATTGAAGAAAAAACTAGTGAAGATATGATATTAGACACCCACATGACTTGTGATATCCCACCAGATGATTTATAGGATAAATTTTCACTCAAATGGGACATTCAACACACAATCGATCTTGTCCCTGGATCAATGCTGTCAAGCTTTCCTCCATACTAGGTGAACCCCGCAGAAAATACAAAAATGCAACATCAATTTGATAAACTTCTCGGAAAATAATTCAATAAGGAAACTTTAAGTTGGAGTTTTGTTTTGTGTGCCAAGCCTGCCCTTTTCGCTTCAAAAAACAATGGCATATGGCGCACATGTGGGCATATACTGGCCATCCACAAAGCCTCAGTCAAGTGTCACGCCACCTTGCGACGTATTCACTTCATGGTGGATATGATGGCTAGAATCCCTATTCCGCATCTTGATGACATTTTAGACATAATGATTGATGCCAATATCTGCTCAAGACTTGGTATTAATAGTGTGTGTTCTCAAGTGTTGGGGTATATGAACATCATCCTTGTTTACAATACTTATAATGAGAAATCATGTGTCACCCATGAGAAGTGTTCTTTTGTTTTAGTTTTCCAAGTTCTAGATAATAGGATTGTTTATTTCCATAGGTTTGCTTATTTGCAATCCGTTGCTTTTTCAAAGCATCCTTTAGTTTCACTCATGTCTGTCACCCAAAGGTCTTCAAAGTCAGCCAATGCATTTGCACGACACATTCATGAATTGCATGCATATATTAGATAACGGATAAATAAGAGCAATGATAGTTATAAATATTCAGCTGACTCTCATCGTAGATCACAAGATTTTCAGGAAGGAGACTATGTAATGGTGAGAATAAGACCAGAGCAGTTCTCACAAGGTACTGCTAAGAAATTACAAGCGTATAGTGCTGGACCATTCAAAATATTGCAAAGAATTGAGTCCAACGCGTATCGAATTGACCTTCCACCTGAAATGGGCATTAATCCAACGTTTAATGTGAAAGATCTAGTCTGTTCACCTAATCCCACTATTGATCATTCTTTACTCTCATGGCCATATTCTGAGTTTGCTTCACAACCTACTCTATCCCTTCCCCATCATATTATTTGTAAGGAAGTGATTGAGGAAATTGTGGATGAAGAGATAGTTTCCACGAGAGATGGAGGTTTTCAGAGATATCTTGTCAAATGAAAGAATAAACCACCGTCAAAATCTACATGGTTGACAGAAGCGGAATTGCAAAGAATTGATCCAGACTTGTTGTAAAGCCACAATAGCTTTATCTCGACGGAGTCGAGCTTTTCTCAGTCGAGGAGAATGATGCAGACATCAATCCCTTTAGGGTTTATCATGCGAGCGACGCATGCATCTCTTTGGCCCGATGAAGGGCTTGGATTGTTCGTGATGACTTAAGGAGCATTGAAGACCTTACACATGTGGTCCGAGACAGTTGAAAAGACCCCACATTGGGAGTATATGTGTAAGTTGCTTGGAAGAGATGATCGGACCGTTGGTTCGTCGTGGCAACGGTCCTGTCGTAGCCTACTTTCATCGTGCCATCATCGAAGGCCATCGAGCATCTTAGATTTGATTTTATTTTATGCACTTTTACTTATTTGAGTTTTGGGTTTGTGAGTGCACGTTTTTTTGTGCAAATGTCTTTTTTTTTTAATTTTGTTAGTAGGAGTATTTTGGTAATTATGCTAATTCCGAATTTTATAAGGATGTTGCCCTAAACCTTTTTCATTATGTTATTGATTGAATGAAAGAAAACATTTCGGTGCATCCTCCCTCTCTCTCTCTCTTGTGGATCTTCATCTTCTCTTCTCCGATCTTTTTCTTCTCTTTTCTTCTTGTGCCCCTCCAACCTTGTAAGGTAAACTTATGTTTCCTCCATTATCTATTTCTATTCTCTCACAAATCTCTAACCCTAAATCTGAGAATTGATCCAAAACCCCAATTCCTCAAATTTTCAAATCCCTAATCCGAGAAATCCTTTGATCCCTCGGACTAGTGATTCTCATTGGGTGCTTGGGTTATAACCATGCAAGATCGGGAGGTTCCATCCCTCGCCGGATCCAACCTATGCATTATTTGAATTTCTTACTTCGTGGTTGTGATGACGGCCGCTCCATTGCATGTCTCTTTGTGGTTTTCTTAGTTTATGATGGTTGATATTGAATTTTTATGTTATTATTGTCTTTTATTTCCGCTAGATTATATGTGTTCATGAATGTGCATCACAATTACGGCATCCTGCATCAATTTTGACAATGGCACTGCAATTCATAGAGCATCCAATCATTTTCTCATGAGCAGACAAAACACATTGAAGTTGATTGTCACTTATTTCATGAAAAGGCTATTGTTAGCATTATTTCTACTCGCTTTATTACATCTACTACTCAACTTGTGAATATCTTTACCAAGGCTCTTAACGTTAAAGTTAGACAACGTATTCTTGACAAATTGGGCATGATTAATATCTATGTCTCAACTTGAGAGGAAGTGTAGACATGATATCTCGAGATCGTGGACCTTCTCTCTCTCTCTCTCAACCATGGCGCATCTCTTATTTCTCTTATTATTTTTCGTTCTTTTGGTTTTCCTCTTTTGTATTCGGTTTTAAGGATATTTTATATAATTTGGGAACATCAGTCACATCACTTAATATAAATAAGAGAGGGGCCAGACTTCCATCTCTTATTAGAGCTTTTTTATTTCTCTCAAAGGCTTCTTGTCTTTGATAGAGATCACACGGTCCTTCGAAAAGACCATAGCCACGGTATTCCAAGATTAAGTTGGTTATTTTCAAGAGCATCTAAGATTAAGTTGGGTTATTTTCAAGAGCTTTTTTGTTTTTCTCTCAAAGGCTTTTTGTATTGATAGAGATCACATGGTCCTTCGAAAAGACCATAGGCAAGGTATTCCAAGATTAAGTTGGGTGGTCTTTGAGGAGAGGTAAAATCCTAGAGCATCTAACCCTTGCACCCTATATTGGAGGGATTCAAAACAAGTATTCCGTATCAGTAGTGACCGTAACAATCACCACCATTACTGATACAGTTATCGGTCGTAACGGCCGATACGGGGGCATAACAACCGTTATGACCCCTGTAACGATTGATTTTTTTTATTTTTTTTTTTGCCCAAAAAAATTGGCAAAATATCTAAAAAATTCATAATAATATAAATATTCCTGTTGAGGCATAAAAATGATGAAGAATGAAGAAAACAAAAGGAAGAAAGAAGAATGAAGAAGATCAGAAAACAAACAAGGAGGAAACCAACACAAAGTGCAGGAGACGGGCACTTTACGCGACCGCGTAAAGCTTTCATTAGGTCGTCAGTGGTTTACACGAGAATGACCCCATTTTGCCTATAAGTACCCCCTCAAGGGTCCTCATTTGTCACTTGCTTCCGAAGTTCAAAATTCCAGAGCTCCTTCTGAAGACTCCAGAGGTACGGAGAGTGCCTTGTGCTTCTCCTTCTATTCTGGTTGAATGCACAATGTGCGGATCCCGAGGATTAAAGAAGAATGACGGGAAAACTCTGTTGAAATGAAGATTGAAGATCGAAGATCAGCCATTCGTCCGAGAGGTGCTTTACGCGACTTGCATAAAGCTGCCCTAAAGGCAATTTCAGCGCTTGTTCTCTCCTTTTGTGAAGGATGTTAGGGGCATTTTAGTTTATGTTTCCCTTTCAATCGTAAAGAGCATTGAAGATTGAGATCGGGGCAAAGATGGACAACATAGAGAGGGCAATCCAGACTAGAGAGTTTGTTTCTTTGTGCGGAAGACCTATCTTTCTCCCTTCGGGTTGAGCGTACTTTGTACCATCCCCCAAGTGGTTGTCTTGATAGATGAGATTAGCACGGAGCAGAAGGCCCATCTCTCTCCCTTTAGGTTGAGTGCACTTGGTGCAATCCCTAGAAGTGGTAGACATGTTGGATGATGCTAGCATCTTGGAATGCCGTGGAATTCTATAAAGATTACAAAGGAATGAAGCCTAGTCTGGTTGACTAGCCTTACTCAAGAGCAGAAGATTAGTCATGGCTTGGCCATTTCCTTATCATTTGGACAGAATGAAAAGAGAATAGAGTGAAGCTCTGCCGAAATTACTTTCTGAACATGTTTCATTTTGTACAATGTACAATCTATTCTAGAATCAAGGGATGATGTAAATAAGGAATGTATGAAGAACTCAGTAAATGAATAAAATAAAATGACGAATGCTTTTCTATCTTTCTAGTCTGACATTGCAATGTGACTCTTGTTTCCCCTATGAACACAGGTAATTTTGTTGTGTAAACAATTCCAAATATGTATTCATTTTTTTTGTTTTGAACATGTTTATGGTAGCGCAACGGTCCACTCTTTGGTGAGAGTGTTGTATCGGGCTGTTTGGTGAATTTATGAACATCGTTATGTCTCTAATGTTTACATGTCACAATCAAGCCTTAGAAGAGTGGTCGAAATCTGGTGTAGAATGATCTAGGAAAGTCTTTAGAATGAGAAAAGTGAAAAAATGGATTTAAATAAAAAAAAGTAGTTGTTTTTCAACCATTACGGGGGTAACAATTGTTATGCCTCATA
The DNA here is from genome assembly GCA_003013855.2 of Liriodendron chinense. Lineage (NCBI taxonomy): Eukaryota > Viridiplantae > Streptophyta > Magnoliopsida > Magnoliales > Magnoliaceae > Liriodendron > Liriodendron chinense. The sequence continues at coordinate 165,854 of PVNU02000637.1, read as the reverse complement.
ACAACCGCAAAGATCGATACGGCCCCAAAAAACCAATTGCCCCATTTCACCCCTATATCGTGTAACAGTCGGCCATTACCTATACGTATTAGCCCTTACGACTGTATCATAACAGATACGGAACACCTTGATTCAGAAAGAGAAAATTGTTGAAACAATCGAGAGCAATATGCTTAGGCAGACCCTCATTCGTAAGGACTCTATAATTGTCATTACATGGGTTCCAAACTTTCAGTCAAACAATCCGAGAACGTGTGAGACAGTCGAATCTTTGTATTGGGAACTCCTTCCCTCTTTCTTAATGGCCCTTTTGCCTTCTTAATATCAACATGCACACACGCAAGCTAGGAATGTGTGCGCCAATCGGTTCTTTGTAATGGCCCCCTTGCCTACTCAATATCAACACACGCACGCACGCGCACCCGCCGACACATACGCCCACACATGCATGCACACACAAAGCAACACATGTGAACTGCCACACACACACACACACACACACACACACACACACACACACACAAAAGCAACCCATGCAAACTAACACACAAGCAACCCGTGTGAACTATCATGCCTTTAAATAATAAGTTTGCTATTGTTGTCAGTTTTAATATCACAAGTTCATCTGCAGAATTACAACTACAAGAATACATGCATATGGTGTGATAAGCTCCAAACATGTTTCATGATCATCTCAAACAACTACTAGGTGCGAGTGAAGTGTCTTCCTAATTATTTGATATCAAACTGTCTCAAAGTTGAGAACGGACACATTCCTTCTAAAGATGCACAACTTAATGCGAAATTGCTGAGTTAGTATTGATTCTGTAAGAGTAAACACAATCTGCAGTAGCATCCCAATTTTTTTGTTTTCTTCTTTCTTCTTTATTGTAAACAAGTCAAATGTCTAGGAGAGTCCAAGGTACAAGCCAACTCTTGATCCAACTAACTGATTGGTTGGGGTGAATTATGCATCCACTCAAACATCAAAGAACCCACCGAACAAAAAGGGTGGTAAGCTTCTGTTTTAGATTAATAAAATCAAGTGCACTTTAGATTTCCAGAGTGGAACATTCCCAACGATATTATTCCAATGAATGTAGTTCTCCCCAGTTTACTTCATCAAGGTTTGATGAAGAGAAGTTTTTTTTTTTTTTTTTTAATGACAACAGGGTGTCCTCGCCCCTTATTAAGGCAAGACTATTCCTTGCGGATGCATGCAATCACCCGCAAACCACGTGCACCGGGTTTTTGGGATGAAGAGAAGAAGCTGCTGCATAACTAGATACAAAGACACAGCAAGAGACTTTCCATGCCTTAAAACCTAGACTAAATTCTCAAGGTTTTGGGGATTTTAGTTCCAATGCATATCGGAGAAGAAGATACATTCTCTAAACATGGTGTTTTGTGATCACGCCATATTGAGTTTGACTCATATCTTGTTCAGCGGAAAGTTGAGGTTGAGCAATTTACCCGTCAATGATCTTTGTGTAATGGTGTTAGAGAAGGTGGCATTAGATGTGTTGGCACCTATCAGCTACTTTTTCAAGGTACATTTTCCCTACCACTCTAGCCAATGCAATTTACACCATCCACTATCAAGGTAAAAGTTAAAACATTGAAAAGATGCCAAAACAAAAATACATACCTAGGTGTCAAGCACTGAATTGCTACTATTAGTTGGCAGTTGGCTACATTCTTAGACAAGTCACAACTAAAGAAATGAGCCATTTTCACAGAAATTTCAAGCCCAATGAAGCTTACTAATGCAAGAATGGGAGTCCATATCATGAAGCTTACTAATGTAAGAATGGGAGTCCATATCATTCGTTTGTTTTTTGCTTCTTTTTTTTTTTTTTTTTTTTGGTTTTTTCAACAATGGTAAGCCTATTTTTAAGAATATATGCTATTCAAACAATGAAAAATACTAGAAGCTGGAGAAGATCATTTGCACCTCAAAGCCGTGAATGTTACTGACACATCTTGTACATTGTTGGATACGGAAGCAGAGTAACCAATAGGCTTGATGAGCTTGGTAATAAATGGTGGATTTGTGGAATCATCAAGCTTGTTTCTATCACCTGCTTCATCCCCCACTGATTCAACATCTTCTACCCCCAACAAGTCACACTTATCACGAGAATCAATTGCGCTCCTTGCAGCTGCATTCTGAGCCTCCTCTGGATCACCTGCGGCCATATCCTGTTTAAATCTCCTCACAGAACCAGATTTCCTCTTCTTGGCTCCAGTAAAACGACTGCTTTGAGCAAGTTGCATGCATTCAATCTTTGAATGCCCATCTGTAGAAACATCTTCTTCTGAAGGCCTGCTGTCAGGGAAAAGGATTGAAATGTTCCCAGAGTTCTCCTCAGTACAGCCTGTTCGCTGGAGCTCACCACGATTAGCATTGTCTTGATTTTCTGTTTTCTTTTCCACGTGTTGCAGGCCACCCGCAGCTCCATTCTCCGTTGGCTGCTCAAATTGCTCTGCCTTACTACCACTATTTCCATGCTCCCCACCATTCCCTTCACCTTCGGCCTTATCATCTGCAGTATTATCTGGTCCACTTCCATTGGCAGGAGTGGATCTCTCTAGAGTGGGCGGGAGCAGAGAATCCCCGTCAAACTTCCCACTGGAGCGTTTCTTCTTGGGTTGAATATGAGGACCACCATACTTGCGCTTACGCTTCCGAGAGGATTTGGAGGCTTGGAGGCTTGAAAACAGAAAGGAAAAGGCAGAATAGGAAGCTGGTTCATCCATCTAAACAGCCAAAAATGTGCAAAGAAGATAAGCAGAGAGAGGAGGGAGGAAACCTTTCTTCAAAGGCTTCGATAATATCAGCACAGGATTGGAGATTTTGTACAGGTTCCCAGGTGTTTGCAGTCTCTGGCCAGCCGCGCCTGTAACGAAAGCAAGCAGTAGAATAAGAGGGCAATGTTACTTGGGAGTAGAAACAGATGCAGGGCATTTGGGAGAAGAGTTTCAGTCCCTCACCATTTAATAAGATACTGGAGTCGACCCTTTTACCCGACAAAGAAAAGAAAAGAAAAGAAAAGAAAAATAATTATTATTAGAGACGGAGCATTAGGCAGCAGCAGCGCTGTAGAGAAGACAACCCCAAAAAGAAAGAAAGAAAGGCAGTGGTTCTTTTTAGATACCTTGCGAACCCTCTTCTTCCTCACGTCTTCAATCTCGTAAAACCCATCGTCAAGCTTTGGCCGTTCCTCTGACTCTTTGTCCTCTCCTTCTCCTCCTTCCTCCTCTTCTTCTTCTTCTTCCTCATCCTCCTCATCCTCGGCCACCCCATTGTCGTCCTCTTGCTTTGGAGACGGAGGTGTCGGCGTCGGCGCCGCTTCGCTCTTTGTCCTCCCGCCCTTCATCTCTACTCTATCTTCAATTTCTTTTCTTTTCTTTTCTTTTCTTTCTTTTGGCTGCTGCAAATCCATTCGAAAATTTTCAGAGGGAACGGTGCCCTAATTTATAGCAAGTTAGTCTATTTAGGAACGCGGTCTGCAGCTTTCGCGCGCGCCCCTGCCCGCCATTGTCCTAAGAGTCTAAGACGCTGGACGAATTTCATACAACACCAATAAGAAAGTGCCACGTGGACACAAGTGAGGAAGGGCTCGCGGTGAGTGACGCTGCCACTAGCCAGGTGGCTACTGATCAGTGCTCTTTGGGACCCACCATGTTAAATGTGCTTTATCCACGCCGTCCATTGATTTTTCCACACTAAAATAATTAGTGTTTGATCCAAAAATTAGGCAGATCCAAATCTCAGGTGACCACACCACATGAAAACACTGGTGATTGAATGTCCTCCATTAAAAACATCATAGGGCCCAGCGTAATATTTATTTCACATCCAACCCGTTTATTAGATCATACAGATCACGATGAAGTGAAAAAAACAAATATCAGCTTAATCCAAAACCTTTGTGGCCCGCAAGAAGCTTTTAATAGTAGACGTTCAATCAACGTGCACTTTAGATTTGGATCTACCTCATTTTTGGGATTCACACAATAAAATGATCCGTATAAATGGATGGACGGATTAGATGAAACAATTATATCATAGTGGGGCCCACAGAGTACCGACTAGTAGCGTAGCGGTAGCTTGCCCATCCCGGTCGGCGAAAAGGCCCCGTGAAAAGCGTGCTAAGTGAACTCTGTGGGCGCAAATTACAGGTGTTACCCGGGAACAGCATTGCGTCCAGACGTTTCTGCAACCATTTTAGAATGAGGTTCTAAAAATTATGTAGATCCAAATCTCAAGTAGACCACAACAGTAGAAACAGTGTGATTGAGTGCCCCACCATTAAAATTTCCAAACAGCCCATCATAAGGTTTTGGTAGTGTTTATTTGCGATCCAAGTTCTTTATAATGTCAATAAGGTTTTGATGAAGGGAAAATATAAATATCACTTTAATCTAAAACTTTTGTAGCCTATAAAATGTTTTTAATGGTTATTTATTACTGTTTCTAGTGGCATGGTCCACCTGAGGTTTGGATCTTCTTATGGTTTTGGATCACATCCTAAAATGATATGAAACAAACAAATAGACGGCATATATATATATATATAAATTCATCATAAGGTTACGGTAACACCCACTAAACTATTCCTGGGTGACACATAATTCTCACCCTGTAGGATCTACCATGATTCATGGATTTTTTGTACAGAGGAGTTTGTAGAGCTTTACACGGTGAAGATGAGTTAAAGGAAGGATGCAAAGAAAGACTTAAAAAAAGGCTAGAGAACCAAAGAAAATCGTAGGCTGACATCAATTGTCGATTGGTCATTGGCCCCTCTAACTCGTCATGCCCGTGAAGAATAAAGCTGCCCCACCCAGCCTCTAGACTCTTTGGACAGTAATTGACCGACCTCCGACCAGTCAACAATTTTAGCCGAGAGACAAAAACTCACTAGATTGTTTTGGACCGTCTATGGTTGGTCGAGGCCCCCTGACCAACTGGTTGGCCGTCGTGCAGAAACATGTGCGAACTTTCTGTTTTTATTTTATAGGTTTCGTTTTCGCTTAGATTTCTTTCCAATATCGATTTTAGTGTTTCTTATGGATGGTATGACTATATAAATTCTTTTAAATTTGTTTTTATATATTCATTAATCAATAAAACTTAATTTTCTCTCAGATTTATCTTTATTTACTCGTGTTCTTCAAATGCCTCTTGAAAAATTAAGGAAGATTGGTTGAAGATTCTCGATAAATCCATGAATTCAAATTAGCTATCCTACGAGAGAGAGAGAGAGAGAGAGAGAGAGAGAGAGAGTGTGATCAATCTCATTCCGTCTACGACAACGCCAATTTTATCAACTCTGTCCATTCATTTTACCATATAATTTCATATCTTGACACAAAAAACGAACCACACACAAAGCTCAAGTGGACCACACCACATGAACCAGTGTGGATTGAACGTGTACGTTGAAAAATTCTCAAGGCCACAAAAGTTTTGGATCAGGTTGATACATGTGTTTTCCCTTCATTCACGTCTCTGTGATATTATGAACAAGTTGGATAACCCTAGAAAGATTTTAATGGTGAAAACCATTATACCCATTGTTTCATGTGGTATGGTCCACCTGTATTTTGGATATGCTTCAATTTTTTGCTCAACCCTTAAAATGAGCTGGAAAAGCAGATGAACAGTGTAGATAAACCACATATATTCGTAGTGGGACTAATTGAGTTTACACAATATGATAAAAGCATACTCAGTTAGAGTAACTCGGCATGCAATCTAATTTCCTCATGAATGAAACTGGATTGCGTAGCTCTTATCATACCGAACAAACTTTGGTGGGCCTACTGTGAATATATGTGGTTTATCCTTGTTGCCCATTTGTTTTTTAAGTTCGTTTTAAGTTTTGATCCTAAAATTGAAGTATATCCAAAGCTCAAGTGAGCCATACCACAGGAAAAACCTTCGTATGGCTCATAGTGAAGCTTATTTATCATCCAACATGTTTATAAGATCGCACGGACATGGATGAATGGAAAACACAAATATAAGCTTTATCCAAAACTTCTATCACTCTCAAGAATTTTTCAATGGTAGATGTTCAATTTACACTATTTCATGTGGTGTGGTCCACTTAAGCTTTATATATGCTTCATTTTTTTGTCTTGAATCCTAAAATTAGCTGTTAAAATAGATGGAGAGAGTGGATAAAATAGGTAAAGCACAATGGGCCCATAGAGTTTTCTAGCATACTAAGTTGCTGAGTACGCAATCCACTTCCCTCGTGAATTGCATCGACGTGTCAGGCAGTGACCCCAGTCCCTGCCCAGCCAGCTGGTGTCAAAGCTTTATGCGCAGCTGCAATGATGTATGTCTTTTATCCATGGGATCCAAAAGATAAGTAGGAAAACAATGCTGACTGAATGTCCACCATTAAAAACTTTTTAAGAACCTACAATAATGTTTATTTGCCATCCAACCAATTAATTAGTTCATACAAACATAGATGAAAGTAAAATGCCAGTTTGATCCAAGACTTCTATAGCACCTAAAAAAGTATTCAATGGTAGGCGCTCACTCCACACCCATGTGGTTTGTGAGGTCAGGTGCATCGAGATAAACCCATACCGTCCTGTGTTTTGTGAGGTCATGTTAGAACCACCGCAAACTGGCTATTGACACTGTGGCTACTTATTGGTGCTCTGTAGAAGTATGTGTTTTATCTTTGCTGTTCATTCACATCTATGTCATTTTAGGCATGAACCAAAAAATAAGGCAGGTTCAAATCTCAGGTAGACCACACCGCTAGAAAACAATGATTATTGAAGGTCTACCATTAAAAATTTCATGAGGCCCACTGCAATGTTTATTTGCCATCCAACTTGTTAATGTTAAGGACATTCTATAAAGAGGAAACACAAAGATCAACTTGATCTAAAACTCGTCCTCTAGGAAGTTTTTGTGCATGTTCAATCACCATTGGTTCTGTGATAGGGTCCACCTGAGATTTGCATCTTCCTCATTTTTGGGCTTAGGCCTTGGAGAGATGGAGGGACCACATGGATAAAACACATACATCATAGTGGGCCTACTTTGCACTGACCAGTAGCAGCGTCAGTAGGCAATCCTTGCCAATGACTTGGGATGAAAATGAGGTAGATCCAAAATCTCAAGCGAGCCACACTAGAAGAATGAGATTAATTGCCCAACGTTGAAACATTAATAGGGCCACAAAGTTTTCTAACGAGTTAATATTTTAGTGTTTTTGGTTCATTATAATTGAAATAATGTTATGAACTGTTTGGGTGGTATAAAAACTAAGGTGGACCTCAAGAAGGTTTCAATAATAAGCATTTTCCTCCCCACTTTCTTCTGTCATGTGGCCTACTTGAGTGTTGGATCCGCCTAATTTTTGAATTCATGTCACGGATGAATGGCGAAGATTTCTCACAAATGTCACAGTGGCCCCACCCAGCTTCTGGCTGCATGAAGTGGCAGGCAATCCCATATACTAGAGGAAAACTTCCCCAGCATGAAATGACTATTTTACCCTTTTGTTGTGGTTCGCATACCTGTACACACACATGATGCTGCTTCACTAGCGTCTAACACCTTGTCGAACGCAACATGCATCCATCACAAATCTTGCTCTTGTGGGTCACTTGGTATGCAAATTTATCAGGAGTTTTCAAATTTTTATTTTTATTTTCTCAGATTTCTTGGAAAAGATGTTGCTAAAATAATAAATAGTTTAAAAATATGAAACTTTAAATAATTTTTGCATCAAGATTCAGATATTCCAACAGTAAAATAGCAAAAAATTCAAAGCATCGATATTCTGAACATGACACTATTGCAATAAAATTGTTTCGCTAACGTTGTGCAAGAACAATAAACCTCAACGATGTTCCCACTGGGGCTGATGCGGCGGCATAGAGGAGATTGTGAAACACATATCAAGTAGGCTCACAATAAGTGCATCCTTCCTTGAAAACAGGCTTATGTGTTCAGTGGGTGGGCTACGCACTAACATTAATTGTCGAGGCTCCTATCATGGACACTCTTAAGGAATTATTGCATGGATAGGAATCAAATTTTGGCCCATCTACTTATTTTAGACCGAACTGACATAATTTCAGCTGTCCATATAATTTGTAGAAAGAGCATGAGTCCTCATTTATAATTTCTTCCTAGCTCTTCAATTTTAGTGTGATACAATCTCTAGTCTGCTTTCTATTCTCCTCTTTTAAGTAGCTTGGCTAGACCACAAATGGAATTATGAGCCAAGTGCCTCACAACCTCGATTTGGTTAGCACTCAGGCCACAATAGTCCTGATGAGCAGAGGATTAGGATGGTTAATCAAAAGAAAAGATCACCACAAGGTATTCTTTTTAAATGGGTATGATCATGAATGACATATGTAATCAGTAGCATTTGGCCTGTCCAGATGCATTGCTCAAAAAACAAGAATCTATCGACCAGGGAGAGATTCAACAAGTGAATTTCTTTTCTTTTTCATAAAAGGCGCATGGGTGTTGACGAGTGAAATTTCACTTTCACAGGCATGCAAGCATTGTGATTTGTGATCCATTCCCTTTTGTTGTCCATGACACAATCCCCCAAATGCCAGTCTACTTCCTCGAGTGAAGGAAAAAACCCAAAGAAGACGGCTCTTAATAACCCAACGGCTTGTGGCTAAAAGAGCTTCGATTGAAGAAGTACATCAGCTGCCGTAAGAAAATATTTAAACCACTATAAGACTTTGCAAAGGACACCCTACTTCCTGCAAAATGATGAAGTCCACACTAGGGCTGTCAACAGGTCAGGTCCTAGGGCATCCGGGTTCAGGTTTCCCAGGTCCGGGTCCAGTTCTTGAACATCCAGACCCGAATCCGATAGGGTTAGGTATCCATGGGGTACCCATCAGGTATTTGGATATGCGTTTTTAGGTTCAAGACAAATAAGGGCATTTACATGATTAGGCCCGCCCTATGGATGGATAAGATTACACGTGTTCCACTTTGACACGTGTATAGCATATATAGAAGCTTTACTTACGAGTGTGTGGCTTACGAAACCTCATTTTGTTGCTAGAATTACATATGCACAGGTCCAGAAAATTGTATTATTAAAAAATTAATTAGACCAAGACTTTAACCAGGTCCAGAAGGTGAGACCCAAAACCGATTTAATTTATGGGTCTAGAAAATGGGACCCAAACCCATTTTTTAACCGGCTCAAATCCATTGGGTATCCACTTGTCCGGGTACCCATTGACAGCTCTCGTCCAGATTGAGAAGCTCCATTTTGTGAAAAGGATTCTTCACTTCCCTACCGAGAAGGGCTTGGCCACCTTCTCACCGGCAGTGGAATGGCTGGTGCACCCTACACCAGCAACGTTGCTGGTGTGGGTAAGCGTGGGACGCAGAGCGAGTGAGCAGTTCTCGAGCACCGTGTTTGTATGAACGGTTCAAAGAAAATCAAGGCTCTGTGGACCCCACAATGATGTATTTAGTATATCCACACCGTCCATCCATTTTGCGAGATCATTTTAGGGCATGATACCTAAAATGAGTCATATCCAAAACTCAAGTGGACCACACAACAAAAGGCAGCGGGGACAATGATTCTCACCGTTAAAACATACCTAGGGTCCACCATGATGTTTATTTGCCATCCAAACAGTTCATAAGGTCACACGGACCTGGATGAAGGGTAAAAATAAATATTAGACTGATCCAAAACTTCTAGTACCTCCAAGAAGGTTTCAATGGTATACGTTCAATCTCCTACTGCTTTCTGTAGTGTGGTCCACTGGATTTTTGGATCTGTCTTATTTTTTGTCTCAAGCCTTAAAATGATCTAAAAAGAAGGGCGGACTGTTTGGATATAACACTTACCTCATGGTGGGACCCACAGAACTTGATGACGTCACCACGCCAACAACCTCCCTGGTGTAAGGTGCACCAGCCAATCCGCTTCCCTTCTCACCACGTCACATGTCAGCAACTCTAGATGGTCCAGGATCACCACTCTGCCCAGTCCACAGCCTTTGCACAGCTGATGTATAATGCCGGGTGTGAAGATTTGGGATATATTTTCATGATATTGATAGCAACAAAACACTCCACGATTCCATGTCTCTTAAGGCCTGGTTGATTTTTTGGGCTCAGCTGTGATTACCTTATAAATGAGTAATGATTATTTGCCTGCAATTACTACATCTTTGCCAATGCCGACAATGACCTTTACTTTTTCTAATTCTAAAATGGAGAAATTTGTAAAACAAATGTGGGGCCCACAATGATGCATGTAGCTTGTCCACACTGTTCATTCGCTACGCACCCTGAATTTAGGGCGTTAGTTAAAAAATTCATTTGTTACGTCAGCTGAATTTAGGGCATTAGCTAAAAAATGAGACAAATTCAAAGCTCAAGTGAACCACATCACAAGAAATGGTGGGAATTGAACAGCTGCCATTAAAATTTCTTGGGGCTCCTAAAAGTTTTGGATGAAGCTGATATTTGTGTGTTTCCCCTTGTCCATGTCGGTGTGACCCTATGAACTGGTTAGATGACAAATAAATGTGAGCCAAATGAAAAAAGAACAATTTTCAACTGTGGATGAATTAAAGCCACTGTTTCCTTTCATGCAGGCCATTTGCGCACTAGATCTGCCTTATTTTTGGCTTATGCCTCATAATGTTTTGATAAAACATATAAATAGTGCCATTATATCATATACATTGCAGTGGGGCCCATAGAGTTACGCTTTTGGACTGATTTAAGTCAGCACTTTCGAGGTGGAATTACTCGCCCATTTTTAAGCATGTTGAATACAGGTACAAAAGGCAGCTATTGCCTCTAAAAGATCAACTGACAAAATGGTTGTTAGATAGTTCCAGTTGTTTTGCAATATAAAAGAAGGCTGATCGAATTTGAAAAAACAAAAATAAGATAGCTGTGGTCCTCCATTAAAAAAGAAAAGAAATTCACTTGTACTCCAGTCACTGAAGAACCCACTAGAAAAAGTTATTCTTCTTTGTATTCACATCTTAAGAAGATCAATCAAGAAACTCTGGATGGTGATCCAGACAGAACAAGTGTAGAAAACATGCCCAAGATTTGGACCACTCAATAATCCAACGGATGTTGGAGGAGAAGGACAAATAATTTTTGTATAGTACGAAGATATGATATGATTTGTGTGATTACTTCACATCTAGTCCACAATAAATAAACAAAAGACGGTAGATGGTCCATATTTAATGCAAAAAATGTTTATGGATCGGAAGTTAATTTTGTCTATGGTTTTCTTGTTTGGGTATTTATTAAATCAATAGATGGCCTAATTATTTGGATGGTTCGTATTTAGGCATGCGACACGTGCCAAATGTTTGGCGCCCACTTGCCGGAATTGAAAACTTGCATAGAATATGCAAATACATGGTAGCTTATCACAACGTTCACTTAGGATATGGTGTATAGAGGATATAGTAATTGTCTAGTGTATACGGCATACACAACCACTTTCCACCCAGTTGTAACATGCCAGAGGTTGACCCACAACTTATTCATTTATTTGCTCTACATGTACCTATGAGGGGATTGCACGTAATAAAAGAGCGTAGAAAATGAGCCTTGTAATGTTGTGTAGAAAATGAGTCCTATAATAGACTAGTTTACAATAAGGTTCTTAAGTTTTCAAGTGGGTTTTGGTAGCTGGGTTTGGGGCCTTGCCTCGTTGGTAGACTTTGTCTCGAAACCCATCAGTGGTGAAATTCCACACTGCTAACAGCACCAGTGGTTCATGTGTGAGTGTGTTGCGCGATTGACTGGGTGGGTGGGTTACATGACTGACCAAAAAAAAGAAGAAAAAAAAAAGTGGGTTCTGGTAGCTAGAAGAAGACTAAAAAATCCAAAAAGACATAAAATTAGCAATTAGACACTGATCATTGACATGAAATTAGAAAGAGAGCAGAAATTAATATAAGATCTGAAAATTAAACTAAAAAAAACTAAATGATCTCACCCGAAACGTGCATCCTCACTCGCCCTTTAATTCAAACTCCATTATTTTTAGAGACTTTAGTGCTGGTGATGGAAAGGGTATAGGCAAGAAAGAGACAGGATGTGGGCTATTCATGCAAAGAGAGAGGGTGCAGGCTACACCCGGAGTGATAGATTTGGTCGGAAGGGCCCATCGCGGTCAGAACTCCAGTGGGCCACACGACAAGAAACAGTGGGGATGGAAAAATCCACTGTTAAAACCTTCCTGTAGCACCATAATGTTTATATCCCAGCAAAACGTCCGTAAGATCATTCCTACTAGGATGAACTCAAAACAGGAATGGCCTACTACAAAATTTCTGTCCTCACGAAGATTTCAATGGTAAGTTTTCATCTCCACTGTTTCATGTAACATGCCAGATTTGAGTTTTGAATCTGCCTCTTTTTTTACTCACATCCTAATTTGCAATCATTGCACTTTTAAAAATACACGCAGCTGTAATTCGCAATTCAAACAGGCCCTAAAATCCAATATTTTAAAATGTTGCAATATTTTGAAAATCTCACAATAATATTGTGATAATATCATTTAGTATATTTTCACGATGATATTTGTCAACTAGGAACATGTAGTGTTTGGATCAGCACTTTTTCAGTAGAGTTTGGTCAAATACATTTGTACATAGTGTAATATGATATGTCAGAACTTTAGCCATCGGAATAGGGTTCTTTTCAATAACCCGAACCATTTATGGGATATGGTGATGGGAGATGCCCAAAAATCTCAGAGTAAATGTTTCAATCCTGTGATTATAAAATGGCTACAATGATGGTCCATTTACAAGCAAAGGAGCCAAATTTAAAATGGTTGAATGGTCGAATTTGAGAGGTCTTATTTGTTGTCTGTCAGTATAAAAGGCAAGGTATATTGTATAAATGGTTTGGATCATTTTAAGATGACCCAAATTCAAATACTCCAAGTATTTGCCCGTCATATTTAGAGAGATGCAATGGAGAAAACATCTTTTTCAATAACCCACACTTTTTATACAATAAGCCTCACGAGAGACGGGGTGGCAGTTAGCAAAATCTCTTTATAAAGATCGTCCATATTCAAAGGAAAATGAGTTAAATGATTAAAGGACTAAAATATTTCAATTCGGTTGATTATTTTTTGGATCTCCACTATCCAAGGCCAGGCCCATGATGCAAATGGCTCAGATCATTGAAAAATGATCCCAGATCCAAAGGCTAAAGGCTAATATTTTCATAACAGTAATGGTGGCCAGTGTTGTACTGTTACAATATGGGTTGTGATTGCTGATACATTGAAAACAAAGAAAAACTATTTCAACTCTACAACACACACAAGTATTTGTAATGGCCATTATGACCCTGTAATGTGTAAGGTTATCATCATTACCGTAATACCTTATTAAAGGGCCAACATATCCTAATGCAATATTTCTTGATATATTCTAGCAAACCTCAAACATAAAAAGAAGAGAGAGTGTGGACTACACACATGCAAGCACAAAAAATTAGCACAGCTAGTGAGGTGGAGTGGGTAAAATATGATTTTTGTTGTTGTTGTTGTTGTTGTTGTTGTTGTTGAAAGGTAACATTACCAAGGATTGGACCTTGGGTCACTCACACACACTACGCCGTCTCTACCAACTCATCTGACGAGCAGGCAAAAATATGATTGTTGGTTGCTAAGCATGTGAAAACACCCAAATTACCTAAGCACCTTTCCATGTATTCAGTATCCCTTCCGTATCCGCTTAAATTCCAAAGTTCATAATGCTTGAAAACTAAGTGCAGGATAAAATTGCCCCTCTCTAGTTGCATTTGTTGGAGGCGTCAGCAAACCCCTTGATATACATTGTTCTACCGTTCCCTAATAGCTCGAGCTTTTAGTGTAACCGGTCAGTAACATGGTATCAGAGCAGGACGTCTGGTGTTTGAGTCCCGAGGTTTGCAAAATTCGGTATTATAAGGCATCCGGTATTGTATCAGCCCAGAGTATCACGTGCGGGGCTAATATACCGCCCGAACGTGAGGGGAGGTGTTGGAGGTGTCAGCTAACCCCCTGATGTACATTGTTCTACCGTTCCCTAACAGCTTGGGCTTTTAGCACAACCGGTCAATAACAACATTAGTAAGTAGAGATGAAGATATAATAAGAGGCATTTTCCCACCATGAGTCAGGTGCGGAATGCACGTTGGCCCCTGCAATTAACACTTCAACAATGTTGAGGGCTAGTGCTAGGGTTGTGATGGTTAGAGTTGTGTTGGGCAGGGCAGCTCGAACCATTTAGATTTACGGATGAAATTTGTGCACAATAGGAGCCAATTTGTCTAAAAGTTAAGCCTAATCTTAGTCCATGGTAATAAATGGACCTAGGTTTAGGTCCTAATTGGGTCTCGAATAGGAAATGTTGTAAAATCTTCAAGTCTAAAAAATTGAATCCAAGCTAGCGTATTAACAACCTGGAAGACTGTTAGAGGAAAGGTTCATACTCTCACAAATTTCCCAATTTCACCAATCTAAAACCACAATTTTACGAAAATCTCTAAATTTTCAACACCATATAATCCAATTTTCAAAATCCCCAAATCTTCTGACCTAATTTTTCCAATTGATCCCTTATATTTCTTATATGGCTCCCATGGATGCTCCAATTGCTTTTAAGAAGCCCATCGTGATGACCCTAACACACTATTAGAAAGAAATCAAGAAAAAAAAAACTATGAAAAGTAGTTAGAATTTGGGAGAAGAATATCTCAAAAGAAACGAGAAAGGTTGTTAAAATAGGGGTTTGGAATCCCTTTTCGTATCTATTGCACCCCTCACTGGGTGGTAAAACACACACACACACACACACACACACACACACACACACACACACACACAAAAAAGAAAAAGAAAAAGAAAAATGCCACATTTATTGCAGGCATGCCTTGGTGCACCCATGCATGAAGTGCTAGGTGAATGCTTAGGCACCCACCTAGGGTAAACTCCTCACCTAGGGTCCGGGCAGGGTGCAAAAGGCCCAAAATGCTTTGGCATGTGCATGTGTTACGTTTGACTAAACTGTTCTTCACTTGATTCGAAGGAAAAGGTGTTTATCCTTAAGATTCAAATGAGTAAATGAGAGTGTAATCAAGAGTTTCTTCCCATCAAGTTTTAATTCATTGTGTGGTCAAGGCATATACTTTCACAGAGGAGAGATCCACTGAGCGGGACCCTTGTTCCCAAATGCAACCTTTGATCGATATTGGACGTCACACTTTTTTGGTTTTGGGATTCATTAGAAAAAAACAGTCTCAAATATACTATTATCCGAATGATCTCGTGCTTAAAAAGAAACCATGTGAAGCAATAGGGTAGAATTTCCATGAATCCTGAAAATCAAGTCTGTTTGCTAATTCAAATCTATTGTGTAAGTTTCTTATGGTTGATTAATTCGGTTACTATCTTCTCTATGATTTTGTGATGGAATTGTTAATATATAAAGCTCATTGGAAGATATTTTTAACCATCCTAGACTAGAGGAAGAGGTAATGTTGATCATATAGCCTGCTTTAACATAAAGACTTAATAGTAGTCATTGTCCATGTTAAAACATTGCGTTATAGTAGAGTCTACTCGTTGAGACCATTGGTCTAGTATTATAGTAGAATCGACTCTTATTAGGTTGACAGTAGCATTAAAAGATATGCCTTGTAAGACTTAAAATTTTCAACTATGAGACCTATGGTCCCATACTAAGTGTTGAGAAAAGGCAGTGGGAGTCTTGACTATGTGAAGACCATAGTTGTTGGCAATATTATTAATGTAAGGTCATGAATAAGATCTGTGGTTTGTAAGGGGCAATTGAGGTTATGGTTACCATGGTTGATTCTCTCAAAAGATTGTAACGTTTTTCATCTTTGATCCACAAGAGACCCAATTAGCTATGTGCTGTCTGAAACATTGTTACTGTTTTTGGCAAATGTAGCTTGATGTCATCTTCTGATTTGACATGTTATGAGCAGAAGGGACATAAGATAGACGAGTGAAAAGTTTGTTGCTGACTAGACCATGAGAAGCTAAGCATATGTGAAAGCAGCATGATGTCCTGAGTACTATAATTGGTTCACTTTGTTGGGGCACTGGATTATCTATAATGCAGTACAGCAGGTAATAGAGGAACCTATTATCACCATCATGTGTGTCTCCTAAGAGTGATGTGTGTGTGAGATGGAGATGTTAGTTGTAAAGGGATCATGTCAAATAAATGGCGAACCTTGTGACTGTTATTCCCTCTTTGAGAAAGTGTTAGACTCTCATGATGAGATCTTAGGCTATATAAGCAGTAGACGATTGACTTCAGGTCAAGTGGGAGAAGGTAGATTTTGAGTCCTTGAAAGCCAATCAATTACCCACTTAAGCCAGGTTTCTCCCTACTTTGCAAGTGAATATGCAACATGGTTACTAAAGAACAAACATGTTCAAATTGTATACTAGAGAGGTTACGCTTAAATGCATAGTGTGGCTAGATCCATGTAGTCTTTCATGGATATTGTATCAAGCCTCGGGCATGTGGTTAAGCCATTGACATAGGAGAGGTGGGGCTTGAGGTTTCTTGTCCATAAGAATTGTCTGCAATCGACCACCTACTTGGGAAGAATATATGTGAGATTTTCTTGATATTGGATGACTGTAACAGCAGTATTTGGCCAACCCAGGTCAGACAGACCCATCATTTATATTTTTGCCATTTCCCAATTGTCGTCACTCATGACCACAATCAGAGATCTGCAATTTCAAGCACATACAACAGTTAATTTCCCAAATGCCCCAACCCATTGGAGTGCAAAGTCGTAGCATTGATTTTAACATTTTTACTGCATGCCTCGTGTGTTGAGCAGTGCTGAAAACTGTATTGATGTCCCATAATCCCTCCTGCAAGAGAATGTGATGCATGCCAAGCAAATATCTGCCCTTGTAGTGTCTATCCTCGCACAGTTGGGCTATCAGTTTAATATACCCACTGAATCTTGGAGGCAAGGAGTTTCAATCTGGATTTTCTGATATAGTTGCTTTGGTATATGTTTGTACGGTAACAGGTGCTTGCCTTGCACACCTCAAAAAGGATTCTTGAAAATTCGAAATGTGAAATGCTCTCTAGATTCTATTCGACATCTCCCTCTCTTTTTTTTAATGGTGAAAGATGTGGCAGCATGACTTTGTTGGTGTTGTGTGAACTATGGATGTGGTAAAAAAAGGACCTGATTGTGCAATACTTTTTTCATGGATGAATTCTGCCTATTTTCACATCTAGTGGTTGCTGGTGAAAATTATGAGCCTGTTTGGGTCATCATCATCATCGTCATCGTCATGTAACCTGTTTCAGCATTCCACTTCATCAAGGACCATATCCTTAGAGATCATGTTTAATTATGATTAATTAAAATGAGATGGATCTCATTTTTTGAGTGGCACCCAAACAGGTCTTAAATCTTGGGATGCAACATATCTTGAATCTGAATTTTCAAGCGTCTGCATTGACAACTAGAAGTGGAGGGGTTAGCATGCACCATAGCTGTGATCCATTTTTTTTTTTTTTTTTGTGATCAGAGAGTACTACTTAACTCTTTTATGCCGGTTTTGCCTTTGGGTAATCAGCCTTGAAGGGACTTTAAAAATTGCCATTATCCTATAAAACATGGTGGTGACTCTTCAACTGTACACATGGCATAGGCGTGTATGGTAACCCACTCCGGACCCTCCAAATCACTGACCCAACTGTTGGGGCATGGCTGGAAAATTGCACGGTGAATAATTTTACATCTGATTTTTCCCTTCCAGTTTGGACCATTTGCTACTTACTTCTATCCACCCTTTTGATAGCCATGAATTGGATGGTTAGGATTGCTTGATCAATGTTGTTTTGGATATAAGCTCCATCTGAAATGGGACCCACAATCTGCATGGTCTGGATAGCTGTAAATCAGTGCCATAGTCGATGAGAGGATGATGAGTCACTCACCCAGCATTTTCAAAATGGTGCTAAATGGAGGGAGCAGCTTGCTACTTGGCAAAATCGACGAGCGTGCAGGACATCTGAGCAATGGATGTGGGCCCCGCCAACAAGATGAGCATGCAAAGCTTAAGATGGTCCAGTCCACTGATAAAGCAGGCCAAGCAAATAGACCATTGGCAAGTTTTGAACAGTCCGTTCCTTTTGTAAATGGGTGGCCCACCTGATGATCAAACATGCCTGGCATTTGCATGTATTCACCTTCATGGGTGGGATCAACCTCATGCATCACTCAGATTTCCTACACTTGCCAGGTGAACCCGCTTGCTGCATTTAAAGGTACGTGGGGAGCCTTAGCAAACGGCCAAGAATGCAGAGAGGCTGGTTATAAAAACAGACTATCATAACAAACGGTTGGGTGCATAACATACAATGACAGATTGTAAAGTTTAGAGCTGAGCACGAATCGAGCTGGCACGGTTAGCTCGCTCGATTTGGCTCGTTCTAGCTTGATTCGGCTTGATTCAGATGGAGGTTTCGAATAGAGCCGAGCACCTTACCCTAACTCGCTTCAGATTTCGAGCCGCACACAAGCTTGCCCAAGCTTGGCTTGATTCGGCTCGAAGCTCGGCTCTTTCGAAGCTCGATTCGGCTCGGTGTGTGTGTGTGTATGTGTATATATATATTAAAGTTAAAACTAAACCCTAACTTCTCCAAACATTTCTTTCGAACGAACGAGCGCCCCTTCCTTCCCCAAAACCCTAACTTCCCCACTACCCGACTGTCCATCCGGCCACCCGTTGCCCGGCCACCCACTGGCCACCGCTCATATCTCTCTCTCTCTCTCTCTCTCTCTATTTCTCTCCAGTCTCCAATCCGTTCGGCCACCCTCGCAGCCTTGCCCGTTGGCCGGCCTCGACTCCTCTCTCTCTCTCCAGTCCGACCCCGATCGGTCATTGCTACAGTTCGAGCACCCTACCTTGCCCGGCTATTTCCTCAGTCCGAGAGGTCAGCCCTCCCCGGTCACTGCCTCAGTTCGAGCACCCTACCCTGCCAGGCCGGCTGCCACTGTTGTAGTCGCTGCCTGACCGGCGACCCTCAACAACTGCCCAACGTTCGACCAGTCACTCCGTCAAATTTTGCCTCAAGCTTGACTCTCAGCTCGAAAGGCTTGAGCTCGAACTCGGCTCGAAGCTCGGACGAGCTAGCTCGAACATAAAAGTCCAGCTCGATGGCCGAGCCAAGCCGAACACAAGCCAGGCCACTCAGTGACTGAGCCAAGCTCAAACATGGCTGAGCTCGGCTCGTGCTCAGCTCTAGTAAAGTTCATTAACCCTAACACCCATCTAATCAATGGAGAACAGATTGAGGATATTTGCTCCCCTTGCTTTCGTAGTACATGGGATACTGGGACGGGGTTGGTTTTTTTACTCCAGAATTGCTTCTTAGGTGATTATCTGAACCATTCATGATCTGGATTCTATGCTTTGGGCCATTGCAAGAAACATTTGTTGAACAGATGATTATGTATGAAGATGATATGAAATAGTGAAAAATAAATTTTTAAAGGCTCATGTTCAAATCCAAGAGTCAAAAGTTCAGGATCAATCAGTGAAGCGTGATTATAAGACCATAGCTTCTGTATGGGAGCAACGAGAGTACGGATCATTTAAGATGCAATCCATGAGTGGAGACCAGCCCCAGTAACAGTACGGTGATTAGGGGGCACCATATCCTATGAAAGCCTTGCTCCACACAGCCACGCGTGCAAACCTGGTATCTGCATGGGCATGGCCATCCAACCATGTGTCATGATGTGATGAAAAAATCAGCCCAGTAAAATATCAGGTTAGCCCAAACATTTGCAGAAACAATGGTTAGCCTGTATTACCCAATTGATAATTGCCAGCTCCATTTCTTTCACCAGACCATGTACACAGCAGCTCAGATGTCCTACACGTACCAAACTCTGCTGTATAGATGCACAAGGAAGGTTTGCGTGGCTGGTAAACCCCCCATTTTGGAAACATTAATGTTACACTAAGATAAGTGTATTTGTAATTTTTGGTCTGTTGCTTGTGGATTCTGGCGACCACCAGATCAACGGTTCAATTCACTCAAGACTTCTGTGCAAACATCGCAAATGATTAAAACCAGAGCATCGCATTCTCCCCTTCTTTAACTAGATTTGCTTATATACCATCAGGGAACAGCTAGTTTCTCTACTAGGATGTTTCCAACTATTTCAAAGGGAGCTACATCATTTGCAACGAGGGTCCACCGTTTATAATGTGGGCTGGAAGATTAGGCGATCCAGACCATTGCTATGATGCACCCCAATGGATGGACCATGGCCAATTTTTTTTCCCAATGGGACACTCCTAAACTTCCAACAGTGACCTGGAAATAGAATTGATGAAAGAAATAAATCAACCAAATTCAACTGTACATAACGAAAAAAAAAAAGAAGAAGCTTGGATGGCCAAAACTATCCAGTCAGTGAGATTTTTGGGCATGGTCCAATTGTAAAACTGAAAACCCAAGGATGCCATGCATACCCTGAGATGGAGGATCACGTATGTTTTTGGTCCTTGAGGAACCTGTTTCATTTCTTCCAAAATTATAAATTCTTAGTATTCATCTAAAATGGGCTTCAAGATGGGATTTAAATCGTTTTGCTTAAGATTCATCTCACATTGTAAATTGTAAATCATAGGATTTAGACAACTATAGCTGTAATCACTCGTGTGGAAGGTTGTGAGTTTTGGACCTTCCCGTGCCTCTGTGAAAGTAACATCTTTGTCCTTTTCAGAACACCAAAGAAAATCGATCCACCAACACCAATCCATAGTACTCTTAGCCCTATACCAATTTGAAAAAGAATAAAAGAAAAAAGGAATTCAGGAAGCAGTAGTTGGAGATTCTGTATAAGATATAATCATCCTTAATCCCAGCTGTTTACTTCGAGTTTTGCAACAGGGTCCTCCAGATATTCACCTTCCTTCCAAGCGATTTCCTCCTGAACCCGAAAAGAGACAAAGGAAAAACTATAGGGTGGCCAGCGTCCAGCCATTGGCCCTCCGATGCTTAAGTTAGATAGGGTAGGGCTATAAAGAGAGGAAAAAGATTATGGGGCTTAAAGATTGAATACCTTTATCATCTGTGGAGTCATCTATTTATAAAAATCTGAGTGATCCAGTCTGTTACGCAATCTGTTAGGATTACTGCTAATTTTAGGGGATAAGATGCTTATCTTGTTAATTCTTAGGTAAGGGGATAACCTAAGTTTTCCAGACGTCTAGCTGATTACGTCTCTTGATGGAGATGTTCGAAACTATGAATAGAAACAAGCCAAAACCGGCCTATATGGGCTACTGGTACTATGAGACGAGGGACGTCCTTGCTAGAGATCAGAGACCAAGACCGTTCATATGTCAGGAGCTACTCATATGAGGGGGCTGCTCATATCAGGAATGCTCATATTTTTGGGACGCGACCTCTTTCGACGAGCAATAGCCGAGCTGCTTGTATTTTGGGATGCGACCCCTTGCGACGAGCACGAGCCGAGCTACTCGCATTTTGGGACGCGACCCCTTTCGACGAGCACGAGCCGAGCTGCTCGCATTTTGGGATGCGACCCCTTCGACGAGCACGAGCCGAGCTGCTTGCATTTTGGGATGCGACCCCTTGCGACGAGCACGAGCCGAGCTGCTCGCATTTTGGGACACGACCCCTTTCGACGAGCACGAGCCGAGCTGCTCGCATTTTGGGATGCGACCCCTTCGACGAGCACGAGCCGAGTTGCTCGCATTTTGGGATGCGACCGTGATTCATCTTGATCATTCTTTGATCGCATCCCTTAGGAGGCCAAATTTATCTATAACAACTGCCCCCCAAACCCTTGGCGTTTGAGGAGCTATGCCAAGGGTTTTGTTTGTATATGTAGCCGACTGCTAGGAAAGAATCGCGCATGAGTTATCTGACGTGATTCTGCATTTATGATGGCCAGCTTTACGCAGCTTTTCAACCGTAAGAGGTGAAGCGTCGCTTGCCACGTGTCTCCGTAATTAATGCTTGTGCCGGTTCGTTTATCGTGCCGGATGAGAGGCCGCCGCATGTCAACCAAATCAAACGAAATGATTGCGTATAAATATCGAATCCTGCAGGGTTTTCTTCATTTTCGAACTTCTGCTGCAGGAGAGTTCTTCTGTCTTCTTTGTCTTCGGTGAAAAACTCTTCGCTGAGGTAGTCTTTCTTCCCATTCTCCTTTCCTCCTATCTTGCTTTTCTTTTACAATGGCGGGGGTTTTAGATGAAGAGGTCGTCCCTCTGGGAGATGATACCCCCGATTCATCCGAATCCAACAATGCTAGAGTATCGGCCGAGAGGTATTCTGCCGCCGGTTATTCCTCAATAATGACGGAAGAAAAGCTCTCTAGCCTTCGGGAGAGATATCGGGTCCCGGACTCCGTTACTTTCAGATTACAGGGGAGAGGGGAGACGGTCGATGCACCGCCACCAGACTGTGTAGCCTTTTACGAGTATTTTTTCAGAGTTGGCGTGCGTCTTCCCCTTCACCCTTTCATCCGGAATTTCCTGCGCACTTATAAGATTGCTCCCCGGCCAACTTATCGTAAGCGGCTGGCGGGTGTTTATAACTGCCTTCGTTCTCTGGAATCAAGCAGGTAACGATGAGTTAACCGCTAAGGAGTTTTCGAGGTTATTCTAGCTAAAAGGGCCCCAGCTAGCGAGGGTTGGTATTACCTCTGTTTCTGGCACCGAAACAATTTTCTTCTGGGAAACCCTTCCTCCAATTGCCCTGGATGGAGGAAAAAATGGTTTTACGTCTCCGGCAACTGGGAGTTCGAGGTGGGCTTCGACCCCAAAGGCCATAATGTTAACCGCTACTTTGGCGAAGGTGGTTTAAGTTTTTGCCCGTTTGTCTGAAAGAAACAAAAAACTTTCTCTCTTTTGACTAACGTGCCTTCTCTTTTTTCCTGTAGGCATTCTGACTGGTGCGAGGCCAAACTTGTGAGGAGGACTTAATGAAAAGTTAATAAGGGTCTCTAAGCTCCCAGCGGCTGCACGCAACGTTAACGTTGCCGTAGACCCACGTCACCTCTGCGTCGCGGGCTTGATTTCTCGAGAGGAAATGGTGAACGTAGGCGACAAGAGGGGGGCGTTGGGGATGCTCTCCCGTCTGAAGGATGCGGCCTCAAAGAGGCAAAAGAAGTCGGAGGCTGGTCCTTCAGCCGCGCCTGCTCTAGCAGAAGGGTCTGCTCGCGGCGCACAGCGTACAAGGGGGGGTTGCCACGACCTCTCGCACAACCGCGACCCCTCCGGCTACTGCGACCCCTCCGGCTACCGCGACCCCTCCGGCTGGCACCCGTAGCCAGTCGGTAATTGAAGTTGTTGATAATTCGTCGAAAGGCGATTAAAGGGAGGGAGGCCTCCCTCCGAAGAGGACAACATGCGAGCCTATTGTTGCTTGCGAATCAGTGACACCTGCCTCGGGTGCTGCGAATGCTCGCGAGGCGGGCTCCAGTGAGATGGTTGTAGCCCAACCCTCTGGGTTGGGAGTCTTTGTTATTCCATCACACTTGCATCCAATATGCGAGTTTATGTTCGATAACATCTCTCCCAGCTCCTTCAGGGGCCTCCCTGAGCCAAGCC
This sequence comes from Liriodendron chinense, assembly GCA_003013855.2. NCBI lineage: Eukaryota > Viridiplantae > Streptophyta > Magnoliopsida > Magnoliales > Magnoliaceae > Liriodendron > Liriodendron chinense. The sequence continues at coordinate 142,158 of PVNU02000637.1, read as the reverse complement.
CAGAGGCTCTTTCTACTGATATTGGGGTGAGATTGATTCAGGTAACAACTCTCTTCCCGTCTCTCATTCTTTCTTTGGGTTACAACTGTGGCGAGCCACTCTAATTCTTCTTTCTTTATTTATATCAGAGTCTGAATCTCACGCTTCGTGTCAGACGTGATATTGAAGCCGCCCGCCGCGTCATTGAAGATGCGGAAAAGAAGAAAAAGGTGATGGAGGCCGAAGTCCAAGGAAGGGACCGCCTGATGAAGGCCCTGGAAGCCCAAATCGCTAAGATGGATGAGGAAAAGAAAATCCCCCTTGTCAAGATTCAGGCCATGACTGACCGTTTTCAATCAGTGGACCTTCAACTCGTGAAGCTCCAAGAACTCCATACTAAGAGTGAGAAAGAGAAGGAGATTTTCCGCCAGGACAAGATCCGCCTCGAGGAGCAGCTCAAGGATTCTCGGACTAAGCTCGAGGAGGCCAAGAAGACTCTCGACCAGCTGAAGGACGATTCCATTCACTAGGAGGAGGAGCGAGTGACTCTTGTCAAGATGGTATCTGACGAGGGCCCTCGTGCAGTCCAGGAGTTCTGAACCTCTCAACTCTACGACGAGGAACGTTATGAAGCGTATATCGCTGGTCGCGATTTTGCAGTCAGGGTTATGCAACAGATCGCTCCTTCCTTTAATTTTGAGGAGTTTCAGAGGGTGACCTTCGAGGTCGCGGCTAGAGAGCGAGCTACGGCTGAAAATGAGGTCACAGGGGCTACAGATGCTGCACCTGCTCCCGAAATCGGTTCTGAAGCCGAGAGTCGTGAGCCTGCACAAGACGGGGATGACCAGTCTTAGAGTCGTTGTTCTTCTTCATTAGTTTTTATACATTTTGAGAAGAATTTGTATCCATGTAAATGATCCGACTCTTTAGTCAATTATAATGGAACTTCTTCGATGTTGTGTATTTTTTCTAGCTTTTTCGCCCTTTGTCGATCGCATGTTGACCGCTCGTATAACTAACTCATGAAAAAATGAGTTAGGCTCAATCCGGGAGTCGTGTGACCATGTCCGCGTTGAGATAGACTGATCTATCGATTGAGATTTTGATTCTACCAAGGGTAGAAGATTGGTCAAGAGAACACGTATGTTCTCTTCAGGGCTATTTTTGATCCATAAAATGGAGAAGCGACAAAAAAGAATGACTTTAACTCTACCAAGGGTAGGCAATTAGCCAAGAGAACGTGTGTATTCTCTTCGCGGCTATTTTTTATCCATAAGATGGAGAAGCGACAAAAAAGAATGACTTTAGCTCTTATTCATTCGAAATGTCGTTGAGAATTACATCGAATTAAGGAAAATATCGTAGCAAATGTTCCACATGCCAAGGGCAACGTACGGGTCTTCCCTTCAAGATAATAAGTATTGGGTCGCACAATTTTGATGACTCGATACGGGCCTTCCCAATTTGGATCCAACGAACGAGCAGAAGCTTCGAGGTTCTGTCTAAGGACTAAATCGCCGAGCTGGAAAGCTCTAGGCCGAACTTTAGTATTACGATAGCGAGCAATGCGCTGTTGATACGCTGCTGCTCGCATCTGGGAGGCATTTCTCCGCTCTTCCAAGAGATCGAGATGAAGTTGAAGGCCTTCTTGATTACAAGTAGGATCATACTGCTCGACTCGATACGAGAGTACTTGAACTTCAATTGGTACTACTGCGTCGGTACCGAATGCCAAGGAGAAAGGAGTTTCACCTGTAGACGTGCGAGTCGTAGTCCTATATGCCCACAAGACTTCTGGCAGGAGTTCTGGCCAAATGCCTTTACACTCACCGAGCTTGGTTTTTAAATGATGCTTGATGATTTTATTCACCACTTCAACTTGCCCATTTGCTTGAGGATGATATGGAGAGGTGCGGATATTGCGTATCTTCCATTTTTTACAAAATCCATCGAAAGCAGCATTGTCGAATTACTTTCCATTGTCGGTGATTATAATATGGGGGAGTCCATAATGGCATATGATATTTCTCCATACGAACTTAGTGGTCTGTTTCTTAGTAATTCTGGCTAATGGCTCCGCCTCGGCCCATTTGGTGAAGTAATCGACCCCCACGATAGCGAACCTATTTTGTCCTTTTCCGGTAGGCAAGGGCCCGATGATATCGACCCCCCATTGGGCGAAGGGCCAAGGGCTATCAATTGGTGTCATTTGCTAGGACGATACATGAGGTATAGGAGAATATCGCTGACACTTGTCACATTTTTTAGAGAATTCAATTGGATCTGCCTTCATAGTGGGCCAATAGTATCCATACCTCATCGCCTTGTATGCTAGAGATCATCCCCTTGGGTGGTTACCACATGCCCCCTGGTGTATTTTATCTAGAACACGTTGTGCTTCTTCTGGGTGAAGACACCTTAAATAGGGCAAAGAAAAACTCTTGCGTAATAACATTCCATTTTGTAAAGTATACCTAGCAGCTCGATGGCGGATTTGTCGTGCAGATTTTTTGTTGTCCGGAAGATCTCCATCCCTGAGATAAAGGAGAATGGGGTCCATCCAACATGGAGAGGGATGTACTGTAATCACCTGCTCAAGAGTTGCTTGGTCGATACTCGGGTTCTAAAGGTGCTCGATGGGAATTGAATGTGATAACTCAGATTCTGGTGCAGAGGCGAGTTTTGCCAAAGAATCAGCGAGTTTGTTTTTCTCGTGAGGGATGTGGATTATTTCATAATTCTTCAGCTTTGCGAATAGGATGAGCACTCGAGATTTGTATAAGGCCATCCTTTCTTCTTTTGCTTCGAATTCGCCAGTACCTGATTGACTATGAGTTGAGAGTCACTGTGAATGAGTAGATTCTGAATTGAGAGGACTTTTTTTAGTTCGAGGCCAACGATCAGAGCCTCTTATTCTGCTTCATTATTTGAGATGCGAGAATCGAAACGTAAAGCGTATTGAAAATGCGACCCGTCTGGAGCAACTAAAATTAGGCTTGCTCCGTTGCCGGTGGCCCGTGAGGACTCGTCCACGAAGAGTGACCAGGATGGCTGGTCGCTGATCGCGGCATTATCATCGGGAGAGGAGTATGTGAATTCGGCGATGAAGTCAGCCACGGCCTGGCCCTTGATTGCGGTCCTGAGGCAGAACGAAATATCGTGCTCACTGATCTCGACCGCCCATTTGGTTAATCGTCCTGAAGCCTCAGATTTTTTAAGGACCTGTCGTGACGGATGATTTGTTGGTACTAATATAGCGTGGGCTTGGAAGTATGGCCGTAGTTTTCGGGCAGCCGTGACTAAAGCAAGGGCCAACTTCTCCATATCAGAATACCGGGTTTCAGCGTCCACCATTGCTCGACTGATATAATAAACGGGCCTTTGTATCCCGGAATCTTCTCTTATTAAAGCGGCGCTAACAGCCGTGGAAGACACAGATAAATAAAGGATGAGTTGCTCGTGTGCCACAGGTTTAGATAAAACGGGGGTTGCACTCATATATTGCTTCAGTTGTTGAAAAGCTTCTTCGCATTGTGGTGTCCACTCCCAATCAGATTTGGCTGTGGCTCGAAGGAGCTTAAAGAAGGGTAAGCACTTGTCAGAGGCTTGTGAAATGAACCTATTTAACGATGCAATGCGACCAGCTAGACGTTGGACGTCCTTAAGAGTGGTCGGGGATTTCATCTCTATCAACGCTTTTATTTTTTCAGGATTTACCTCAATTCCTCGTTGGCCGACCATAAATCCAAGAAATTTTCCAACAGACACTCCGAACGCACATTTTTCTGAGTTTAGCTTCATCTGATATTTCCTCATTAAGTCGAAGGCTTCTCGAAGATCTGAAAGGTGATCGTCTTCTACGACACTTTTCACGAGCATGTCATCGACATAGACTTCCATATTCCTGCCGATTTGTGCGGCGAATATTTTATTGACGAGGCGCTGATAGGTGGCCCCCCTGCATTTTTTAGACCAAACGGCATTACCTGGTAGCAATATAGGCCTCGGTCAGTAATGAAGGCAGTATGTTGGCTATCGGGCGGATGCATCATGATCTGGTTATAACCGGAATAGGCATCCATAAACTGAGCAGAGCATGCCCAGCTGTTGAATCGACCAGCTGTCGATTCGCGGGGTCGGGAAGCTATCTTTGGGGCACGCTTTGTTCAAATCCGAATAGTCGATGCACATTCTCCATTTACCATTAGCTTTACGAACGAGAACTACGTTCGCGACCCATTCCGGGTAGTCAACTTCTTTTATGAAATTGACCGTGAGCAGCTTCTCGACTTCAGCCTTGATTGCCATTTGCCTTTTTGCAGTGAAGGCACGTCGGCGCTGGTAGACGGGTTTATACTTCGGGTCAACGTTCAGATGATGTGCGATGACACTGGGGTCAATGCCGAGCATGTCTTGGTGAGACCAGGCAAACACATCTTGGTATTTGGTGAAGAAATGGATCAAATCTCCCCGAAAGACGCTCCTCAAAGAGGATCCCACGTAGACAACTTTGGACGAGTCGCCTTCAGTTAAGTGAATCGCCACTGTCTCTTCCTCGGGAGTTTCTGATTGGAGAGCATTCTCTCTTGGGTCCAACAAGGTATCCGTCGGGGAGTTGGGTGAATCCTGTGCTACCATCATAACTGGTGTCGTTTGTGCAAAATGGCGTTGTATGCTGATCTTCGATCTACCACGAGGAAATTTATGAAGATAGTCATCTTCGCTGGGTTCTCACCAAAGGTGACTGGAAGGTCAATGCTTCCTTCAAGTGTCACCACTTCGCCCCCGAAGCCGATGAGGGGAGTTGAGACTGGCTTGAGTAGGCTTCTGGCGAGTGCCATTTTGTTGAAAGCCTCCAGGTAGAGTATATCAGCAGAGCTACCTGTATCCATCATAATACGATGAGTCAGATAGTTTGTACACCTTTAGCGCGACTACGATGGAGTCTTCGTGAGGGAAGTGAATCCCCTCTACATCTTCGAGGGAGAAAGAGATTGAAGGACGGCTGGACTCTGATGTATCGGGAGTTTGTTTCAGCCAGTAAATATGCTGGGGCTTCTTGGATGCCTTACGGGTATATGCTTTTCTTGAAGCTTGAGAATCTCCTCCGCAAGCCGGTCCTCCGGCGATGGTCCGAATCTCCCCGGTAGGTTCAGCGTTTTCTTGTGAAGTATGCCGATGAGGTGATTTCTTCTAATGTGGCGGAGCTTCCCCCCTTTTAGGTGAACGACCTTGTTGGACAACATAATCTTGAAGGTGACCTTTTCGAATAAGAGCTTCGATGTGATCACGCAAAGATATACAGTCTTGGGTGTTGTGCCCATGATCTTTGTGGAAATAACAAAACTTGCTCTTATCTCTTTTCTCAGGATCAGATTTGATCTTTGCGGGCCATTTCACATATGGTTTATGCTTGATCTCCATTAGCACCTTTTCCGGAGGCCGGTTGAGGAGAGTGTAGTTATGGTACTTACCAGAGTAGACTTTCTTGGGAGAGCGGTCTCGCCGATATTTCTTATCCGAAGGAGAGATTTCCTCTGGCTTGCGCTTCTTGCCCTGTATACCATGACGTGCTAGAGCAACTTCTTCTGCGTTGATATACTTCTGAGCTTTAGCTTGAAAGTCTGTCATAGTCTTAAGAGGATTCTTATCCAAAGTGAATCTGAATTTTTCGCTTGTAATTTCGGCTATTAGGGCGGTGAGGCATTTCTCTTCGGTATAACCTTCAGATTGGACGGCTTCGGCAATGAACCGTACTATAAACTCCTTTATCGTTTCCCCATCCTGCTGTTTCAGATCCATTGGGTGAGATGCTGGTTTTTTTGTGCGGATGCTTCCCATGAATTGAGAGAGGAACAACTCTGATAGCTGTGCAAAGGACCCGATGGATCGAAGTTTTAGCCCCCGAAACCACGTGCGAGCTGCCTCCTTTAAGGTTAGGGAAAAAGCCCTACACATGATTTTCGAACCATGTCCCTCTAGCTCCATAAGAGACCTATACGTTTCCAAATGTTCGAGAGGATCGCCAGTACCCGAATATGGAGTGATGACGGGCGTACGATACTTTCTAGGTAAATGTGCTTCCATGACCTCGTAGGTGAAAGGAGACTCGAGTCGATGTATTGATGCCATAATGGCAGATGGTCGATTCGCCTGATATCGTTGCTCCATATCATCAAAACGATCATGGATTCTCTTGAGGTCTCATTCCCATGGTAAAGTATAACCTGACGTTTCGACGGTGGACCCATGAGATTGCTGTTGGCGGGAAGCACTGGAATGTATGGAATGCGGGGATAGCACAGGGGGTTGGTTGCCGATTGGCATTCGGTTTGACGGATGATGATTTGGTTGGACCTGTGGTTCGTCCACAGAGTGTCTGGAAGCCACCGGTATGGGCTTGCACCGGCAACCCTTCGGAAGGTAGTTTCTGAGGCTCCAGGAAATGCTGATCAAGCCGATTAGACAGGGCTTGAAATCCAACGTTGAGGATTAGGAGTGTGTTTCCAATGAAACACATGACATCTTCTTGACTTCCCGAAGCTTCAAATAACAGGTTTTGTGATGGCACGTTAGGATCTCCTTGAGGGATGCCCATCGAAGTGGCTTGAGGGATAGGTACCAGGTTCAGTAACGTCAGGCGGAGGTAATGTCTGCCTTGAAGTGGAAGGATGAACTGTCTTTTTTGGAGGCATCGTGTTCGATGGTGGGAGCGGCTAAATTTGATAATCAAATTGAGTTCTCACAGACGACGCCAATCTGTTTACGTCGCGTTTTGTAACAAGGTCCTCCAGATATTCACCTTCCTTCCAAGCGATTTCCTCCTGAACCTGAAAAGAGACAGAGGAAAAACTATGGGTGGTCGGCGTCCAGCCGTTGGCCCTCCGATGCTTAAGTTAGATAGGGTAGGGCTATAAAGAGAGGAAAAAGATTATGAGGCTTAAAGATTGAATACTTTTATCATCTGTGGAGTCACCTATTTATAAAAATCTGAGTGATCCAGTCTGTTACGCAATCTGTTAGGATTATTGCTGATTTTAGGGGATAAGATGCTTATCTTGTTAATACTTAGGTAGGGGGATAACCTAAGCTTTCCAGACGTCTAGCTTGATTACATCTCTTGATAGAGATGTTCGAAGCTATGAATACATACAAGCCAAAACCGGCCTATATGGGCTACTGGTACTATGAGACGAGGGATGTCCTTGCTAGAGACCAGAGACCAGGACCGTTTATATGTCGGGAGCTATTCATATGAGGGGGCTGCTCATATCAGGAATGCTCGTATTTTTGGGCCGCGACCCCTTTCGACGAGCACGAGCCGAGCTGCTCGCATTTTGGGATGCGACCCCTTGCGAAGAGCACGAGCCGAGCTGCTCGCATTTTGGGATGCGACCCCTTGCGAAGAGCACGAGCCGAGCTGCTTGCAGTTTGGGACGCGACCCCTTTCGACGAACACGAGCCGAGCTGCTCGCATTTTGGGACGCGACCCCTTCGACGAGCATGAGCCGAGCTGCTCGCATTTTGGGATGCGACCGTGATTCCTCTTGATCATTCTTTGATCGCATCTCTTAGGAGGCCAAATTTATCTATAACACCAGCTAATTGGGGCTGGCTATAAATCCTTTTCTGCAAATTCATGTTGGAAGTTAGGGGTCGTTTGGATAGGTTGTAATCATTTACTAGTAAATGGGCATTTTTTGTGTTTGGATGCTCCCATTTGCTAGTAAATCATTTACTAGCAAATCCCCTCTCCCATTTACTAGAAAAAATGTGAGATTTTATTTACTAGTAAATGGGATAAATGGCAATGAATCTATTTTTAAATTTCTGCTATGAAAGCAGATTCACACCTGCTGTGAAATCACATCCAACGGCTCTCTCTCCCTCTTTGCAATCTCCCTCCCTCCCTGCCTCCCTCTGGTGATCTTCCAAGCTTCAAACACCCTTCCAGTGGCGGCTCTCCACTGGATCGACGATCTCAACCACCAGCGGCTCTTCCAAGCTTGAATTCGTGGGCCCACTTGTATGGCTCACATACTACTTGGTTTTTTTTTTTAAGGATTAACTCTAAGCTTTAATGGCATGGGCTTCACCCAATGATCCACTTGAAAGGAAATTCCAACATGTAATCTGAATGTTATTTGCTAAATTGATTTTCAGGTGTGAATATACAATTACAGGATATAACCCATTTACAAGCTATCCAAACACTGTAAATGATTTACTAGCAAATCATTTACAACTTACATCCAAACAGAAGGTAGTAAATCACTTAATAGCACTTAAGTCATTTACTAGTAAATGATTTGCTAGTAAATGATTTACAAGCATCCAAACAACCCCTTATGAAGTTTGACGCTGGCAGCCAAACCTCATTTATCCGGGCTGGGACCAGGCATTGAAAGCATAAAACTTCCACTGGTGCAATGCAATAGATTATTACATAGGTTGATTACAGGCAAGAGCTATCTAATAGTGTATCACATAGGTTGATTACAATCAACAAGTTCTCAATAAGATAATTATTGCAAATATAGAGCGCAGTTTAGAGAGCAAAAATATGTATCTTACACTATTTGAATGGGACCCACTTGCTCTACTAAATAGATTTCGGTTTGGAAAGTGTGGAAATCCCATTTCAAAGTGCGCTCAATGAAGCAAGCCAGCAAGCCCACGAAATGTGGGTCACAGCCAAATTTAACATAATGGCCATTTTACAGAATGCCAATGTAGACACTTCCATATACAACATAAAAGGATAAAATATGCCCTTAAATTAAGAATAGAAAAAATTAAGATATTTATTGGCTGTATTAGTACAACATAGTCCTTTTTGCAACTATCTACAATCCAAAAATGATGAAAAGATAAACATGAGATTAAAAAAAGAAGAAGAAAAAAGACATTAAAGGAGGATGTGGAGTTGCTAAATATGGGAAGAAAATGAGGCCTAAAAAAAGCATCATAGCACCTCAGATAGGAGATTATTAGCACTAAAAACGAAAGAAGCAAAGCTCCGTCTCTAGAGATTCCACAAAGAAATTTTGACGCCCTTCTAGCAGTTTTCATCCTATTATTGAGACCCAAGGAGGCTTCTCACCAGCTTGAGATTTCTAAATGACGATGACATCTTATTTGAAAAAATGGGACTATTCCATCAAGCATACAAGATTGCAACCATCACAAGTGACTGAGATCAAAAGATACTCAATAAATTACAAGGAAGAAAGCACAAGATATAATGATCAAGCCTTTAGGAGGGCAGGAGGTCCTTCCTCCCTAAGAATGGATCCCTTTCTATTGGTTTGCTGAACCTTGAAAAGCAGGTTAAGAAAATTCGAACAGTTGGCCTCCAGGATACAACGACTGTGACCCAATCCCTATGACCCAGTCCCAATGGTGCACTCGTTGTACACGGGATTGAACCATGCAAAACTTAGAACCAAAGTGAGTTGACTTGTCGACGAACTCAGTTTGCAAAGAACCCAAAGACAATTTTTAAAGAACAAAGAGGGAGAAATCATTTTGTGGTGAATGAAAACCGGATTAGAGTAGGTTTATTTAAAAACCACGATTAGGTGCTTAAAGCACCATTTTAAATGGATTAGGTTCGTTGGGTTTAAACGTAAATAGTGTGACCATCCGAACAGACATGCCTCTGGTTTGAAATTTGTGCAAAAATGTAGGTGCGAGCATACTCTTAGTCCACACATAGACATAGACATAGACCCAGACCTAAACCCGACGCGCGCACGCACAAGACTAGACACGGCTTGCCGTGTATGCATGTGGTCAAAGGCATAGTTTGGGGCTAATGGCATAACCCCATCAGACCAAGACCAAATTCACATTCTCCCTGGGAGGGGGCTCAAGCCCCATGCAAAAGTCCCCTCTTATAAGCTTCATATTTTCCTTGGTCATTTCCGATGTGGGACAAGAGATCCACTAAAAGATAAAATACTTTTCCAAAAGAAAAACAATGGGGGAAAATTTGAATTTGGAACACATTATTTAAAAAATCATTTTAAATGCAACAAGCGTCATACAATGTTTCATCGGTTCTTGTAATGGGTGTAAGGCTGGTCTTAAAATTATTCACTCTGGTTTCTATATTGCAGGTATTTTAAATATGTGGATCACTTCATAATTGGTTTAGCTTGAGAATCGGTTCAAACATTCACTTAATAAAATGGTATATTTTGTGCTAAGCTTTCTTATTAGATTATAAATATTTTGGAACAATTCATTTTTTCAAGCTTTGTTTGGTGTCAATGCATACAACTATTTACTTATGACTCAGTGTTTACTGAAATGCAAAAAAAAGAAAAAAAAAAAAGAAGAAGAAAAAAAGAAGAAGATTTATCCATAAATAACTTTACAGCTTGCATCTACACAAGTTAAAAGTCACTTAAAACATACAAGAATCCAACCAGCCCATAGGGCCTTATTTGGCGGAACTAATTGGGAGACGGGCCCAGCCTGAAAGCCCATGGGTCGGTTGAGCCCATGGCCAGCTCTATTGACAATTGCAGTGGTTTCTCATATCCTGGCTGGCCCAGGGGTAGCCATCAGGTGGATGGTCAATAGAAAAAGAATCATTGGTCCGAATTCCACAAACAAATGATTATTAACCAGATGTTAGAAATGGCTTTCTTTTTTTAATACTGACGTTTCCAAAGTAGAAAGGTTTGAGTTTTGGTTAGAGGCATGGCACGTGCACAGTTTATGAGTGCCGGTGTATGAACAGTCAAGAGTATGGCAGAGTATCAAATAACTGAGTTGAAGCAATAAGGACCTCTCCCTGGAGAGACAGTAGCGTCTTCCACGAAAAAGAAGCGAGCAAGGACGCACAAGAAAAAGGTAGCGTTTTATTTTTCTTCCCTTTCATGTTACCTCATAGGAACCGAGGATGATACTCGGGTTTTCAGTTCTGACCAGTTGGGCCACGTTTCGCTTATCCTGTTGCACCCGATCGAGCCGGTACCGTCCTAATTGCTGCGTTTATCTCTTCTCAAATTGAAAGGTCAGGATTGTCTTATCAAAAAAGAATTTCCGGATTACCCCCAGCGCTTTTTAGAACTGAAAAATCCGAGAATAGCGTCGGAGACTCCCAACTGCTATTCCTCTCCTAGCTATCCATGCATGCATACATACTACTCCTTACAAATGAGACCACATCCAACACACGTGTGAGGCGAGTCTTTTTACCACTTGCTTTTCTCTACCTCCTTCGGAAAGAGAAATCAATGGCCTGCGAAAGCCTTTCCAAGGACCTTCCTCCACGGTAAGCTGGGTAGAGCCCACCGTGATGTTTGTGAGAAATCCACCCCGTCCATCCGTTTTTCCAATCATGTTAGCTTATAGGCCCAAAAATGAGGCAAATCCAAAACTCAAGGGGCTGCGCGACAGGAAACAGTGAGGATTGAACGTACACCGTTGAAAGATTCGTGGTGCCACAGAAGTTTTGGATCAGGCTATTCAAAAATCTCTTATTGAATTAGAGTAGAGATGCCAAACGAGCCCTAATATTTTTGCGTTTTCAGTTCATCCCAGTAGGAATGAACTTATGAACGGTATAGATGGCATATAAACATCACGGTGGGCCAGGGAAGTTTCAACGGTAGGCATTTCCTACCCACGTTTTCCTGTCGTGCGGCTTACATGTTTTGGATCTGCCTCATTTTTTTTAGCACATGTGGCAAAATCGATGGACGGGGTAGATGGATTTCTCACAAACACGATGGTGGGTTCCACCTAGCTTCTCGTCGCTGGAACACGTGTGTGAGACCATCAGTTTCAGGTGCTGCTTGCCATTTTTCCCATCAAGTGTGGCCCGCCTGCTGACTGGGTGCGTCCTACCCGATGAATGGCTCTTACGACAGTCATGTTCGCACGCGTGTGGTGAAGCCCTCCCTCCCTCCCTCCCTCCCTCCCTCGCATCGCATCCCATCCCATCCCATCCCCCAAATGCAGGAAATTAATATAAGGCTTTCTTTGCCTCGCACGTGTTAATGTTGCACATGCTGCAACTAGTTGGCCCTTCACGATGCGTGACAACAGCGACCACGCCATTTCCAATAATTCAGGCTAACCCTACATATCAGTTGGTTCACGTGAACTTGGACCACCATTCGTCAGTTGAACGTGGACGTGAACGCTAGTCAAATAGATATTTTATCTTTATTTTATTCTATTTCCCGACTGTTCATATTTCTCATGCACTGTGTGGTCCTCCTCCTGAGTAGGCCACTTGATTTTGAGGCCAGCCACGTCATCGATAGGTCCAACATGACGAATGGTCCGTCTCTTGCAGATGCTTGCGGCATTGAGCCCAGCCAGGAAAATCAGCAACCTCAGTGGCAATTTCCACCAGGTGAACAGTTTGTGTAAGCAGATGGAGCCCAGCTGTTCCTGGGTTTTATATTAGGATGGTCCGCTGCTACCAGAGCATTCAGTAATGGAGTTCCTAGTTTTGCACAAGGACGCATGGGACTGTCCACTCAATTTACGTATAGCCGTTTCAGATTATTGATTGGACTTATTTCAGTAAACAATCTCTACCGTCCCTTTTTTGGCTATTGACTGGATGGTTACATTCATTCCATTGGTGTGGTTTCGTGATTTTTGCTTGGTGGTTCATTAAGTGTGAGCTGGACCTGATGGAAACGTCCACATAAATTGATTTGACTGTCCATCTATCCCTATGCAAATTCTCTTCTTGAGCAATTGATCATGCCTCCTTTTACATGCCTTTTGCTTACGGGCTATATATCAAACCTCACATTTTTCTTAATGGATTAAAAAAATTGACTGCAGGGTATTCATATTTACCATCCTGCTTGTTCTTGTAGCCCTGTTTAGACTGGTACGTCGTTTTGCACATGCTGTTAGTTAAGTTTATCAAAATGCCTTCTCATCCATGCCATTAGTTATGTTTGTAGAATATGCTCGGGTTTTCAGTTTTTACATATGAGGCCTGGCCACAGTTGAGTTGTCCAAGCTGTTGATATGATGTGTGCATCCCATCTTGAATGGTCCATGCGCCAAAAATCATCCAGATCGGACTGATCCTACCTGTCAAATCCATAGTGTTTGTTTTGGTTGAACGCGGACCATTGTCAGACACTGAAAGGTTAAGATTTTCCACTTTGGGAGATTTTTATGGTGCACGGGCCACCCCAATCACTGTTTTGCATCACTTAACAATGTGGCCTTACTCATACAGAATGAAAAAAACTAAAGTGTAATGTACGAACTCTTGTGGGAACATTATGCAAGTACCTCTTCTTTAATCATGCACGTGGTCCCCAAGAAGCATTTGAGATCTGAAGAAATGGTTGGGGGATAGTTTGGAATGATAAGAGTAGAGAAGAATGGTTGAATTATGCGTGTTGTTATGTAACTAAATAATCTGTGGAGCCAGCCTCTCTTTTTCGGGCAGGTGGGTGGGTTAGTTGAGTCAAGTTGGGGAGAGAGCATTAACTGAAGGAACTGGGAACCTAATGATAATATAACTTTTTACTGGTGCTAAGAAGCTGCCATGCTAAGAAGAATAACTGATGAATTGTGGTAGTAGGCTGAGGTAGCAACAACGACAGTAGTAGTAGAGAGGGAGGAGAATCAAAAGGAGAGCCATGTCAAATGCCTTAGTCAACGGATTGGCTGGAGCTGGTGGAGGCATTATTGCTCAGATCATCACCTATCCCCTACAGACTGTATCCTCTCTCTCTCTCTCTCTCTCTCTCTCTCTCTCTCTCTCTCTCTCTCTCTCCTGCTGTTGCATTCCTGGTTTTTTCTTCTTCTTAAAAAAAAGTCACTAAAAAACAATGTTTCATTTTAGGTGAATACTCGCCAACAAACTGAACGGGTTGCAAAGCAGAAGGGCCTCATCACCGTAGATGCTTCCAGGTCATCTCCTGCCGCCCGAGGAACCATTTTCCAAATCCTTCAGGTCTGCGACTTTCCTTTCAAACTCCCAGTCACCTAACCTCGTGCCCAGTTTTCTAGACAATTTACTCTTCCAGAAACTGAGAATTCTCAGTCCAAGGTGCAACAAAAATCCCATTGAAACAGAAGATTTATCAACACAAACAGCCCGAAAACTAAAAGAAAAAGAAATTCAATTGACTTGTGTCTTGGTTACCTCAGCTTATGTCCTGTTAGGACTGAGTTGAGTCCCAAGTTGTCAAGGCCTTTTTGTTCTAGCAAGGGAGGACATTGGGAAATAATATAGATTTATTTTTCTTCTCAAGGTTATAAGAACCGAAGGTTGGGGTGGATTGTATAGTGGGCTGAAGCCTTCCTTGTTTGGTACTGCAGCATCTCAGGTCAGCCTTTTTTCCTTTCTTCTTTTCGTATGTATTCCACTCATTTGTATAGGATAAAACATTACACGGATAATGTCTATGGGATGTGATTAGAATTAATTGATTCTCGAAAACACGTTAACCTCTCTGTGATTTTGAGGAGGGTAATATTAGATGATGGCATCAGATTTCTCTAATAAATCATTGAATTCATTAATCTAATCATCTCTTTACAATGTGTAGGGAATTTATTACTATTTCTATCAAGTATTCAAAAACAAGGCAGAGAATATTGCAGCTGCTCGTAAAAAGAGAGGGCTGGGTGATGGTACAGTTGGTATGTTTTCATGGCTCGTTGTGGCAGCTATTGCTGGGTAGGTCTTTTAGTTACCAGAACTAGGGTTCAATGGTTAGTAGCTTACGCTTTTCTTTTCTCTCTCTCTCTTTCTTTTTCTACCAAGGAAGCAATCATTTTGACAGTCTCTGTTTCAACACTAGAGACCAGGGATCGAGTGCCCATGTGGTGTGTGGTGTGTGGGGTGTGGGTGTGTGTGTTAAAAAAAAAAAAACACCCGGTTAAATCCAAGAAGGATTCTTTACAAGGTACTGACATACTTTGTTCACTACCAGGAGTACAAAATATTGCATTTAAAATGGTTTAGATTTCCTTGTTGGGGTAACCATGTAATTGGGATTTTCACTGAAATAGGACTCCACATTCCATCATTATGGCAATTTCCACTATCACTAGAAAGTGGAAATAAAAACTCCATTAAAAAATATCCAAAGGTGAGGGTTTGTCATTGTTCTTCATGTACCCCATTATTTTTTTCTCTGTACGAAGTTCTTAATTTAATATAATCGTACTAATCTAAGTTTGCACGTTGGTGACAATTGTCAATCACATTTAGCACATGCACTGCAAATGAGCATTTTTTTTGGTAGAGATGAGCATTTACTTTAATCATTTGTTATCTACAATATTCATCATCATCTATAAGCCCTATCCCAATTAATTGGAATCGGCTACATGAATTCTTTTTCCCCATTCTATCTACAATATTCCTCTCTAAAAAAAACCACTTATGTAGAATATCTTACTTTGCAGGTCATTGAATGTTTTGCTCACAAATCCAATATGGGTACTTGTGACACGTATGCAGGTATGTTATGAATGAAAAAAACAGCATGATGCCTACCTTGTGAAGAACGCAAAATATCTTATTTTCCTGCCTATACCAAGAGATTACTGATTCATTCAATTAAATTCAACTGATTCTAGGAGTTAACAAACTCTAGAAATCAACTTTATGAATAAACACTTCTTCCTCTACGATAATTCAATGACCATTGTAGTCTATATATTGATCTTGTGCTTCTGTTATGACAGTGAAGAATAAATCCTTACCTCAAAAGCATTAGATTGAAATCTCTTGGTTTTATCCATGATGCCATCCTACATAAAACTTTAGACTGCGTTTGAAGGTTACTACATCTGCATTAAGCGCTGTGGTTGCCATTGGCCAAAATGGTGCCATTGTGCTCACTTCAGATATTTGCCAAATTTAGCTCGCTAGATTTGTGGCTTGATGAACTTCCTCCATTCTTCTCTCTGCAGAATGGGGTTTCCAGACTTCTAAATGAAAGCTAAGGGTGTGTTTGGTAAACTGAATAAGAAAAGTATGAAATTAATTTAAGTACCGGATTCATTGTGTACTAAATTTTAATTACCGATAAGTGCTAGAATGCCTGTTTGGTACCCGAATATTGAAATTTAGTACTGAATCCAAAAATTTCTATTTTGTAAAAATGTCTAAAATTTGGCAATTTTACCAAATTGCCCATGTCCTAACATGATCTGGAAAAATGGATGGACTGGGCGTATTTCTCACAAACATCAAGTGGGCCCCACCTAACTTCCCATGGGAGGAAGTTCATGTTAAAGGCTTTCGTTGGCAATCCGCGTCGAATTAGGGGTTACTGGTAACACATTAGTGGATGTTGCCCTAACCACAGGGCCCCAGCTTGATGTATGTGTTGCACATCCATGCCGTCCATCAGTTTTCACGACTTATTTTACGCCCTGGTCACGAAAATGAAGCAAATCCAAATCTCAAATGGACCAAACTGCTAAGATTGAATGCCCGCCACGGAAAACTTTTTTGTGGGCCACAAAAGTTTTGGATCAAGTTGATATTCATGTTTTCCCCTTCATCTTGGTCTCCGTGACCTTATCAACAGGTTGGATGTTAAATAAACATTACATTAGGCCCTTGGTAAGTTTTTAATGGCAAGTGTTCAATGACCACTATTTCTTGTGGTGTGATTCACTTGAGATTTGGATCTGCTTAATTTTTTGGACCATGGCCTAAAACGAGCTATAAAATCTGATGGACAACGTAGATATACAACACATACATCAAGGTGGGCCTTAGTAAGTTTTTAATGCTGAGCGTTCAATGACTACTATTTCCTGTGGTATGGTCCACTTGAGATCTGGATTTGCTTCATTTTTGGGACCATACCCAAGAATGATCTGGAGAAACTGATGGACGGCTTGGATATACAACATATACATCAAGGTGGGCCCTACGGTTAGGGAAGCACCCGCTAGCGTGTTACCTGGTGAACACAGCAGTAGTGCCTGGTAATGGATGGAAGCAGATTGCATGGTGTGCGTGTTGACATTACCAAGTTCCGTGAGCCCCACTATGATGTATGTGTTATATCCACACTGTCTATCCATTGGGCGAGATCCTTTTAGGTCATGAGCCAAAAGGTGAGGTAGATCTAAAGTTCAAGTGGACCACACCACAGAAAGCAGTGGGGATAATGATTCCTACCGTTGAAGCTTTCCTAGGTTCCACCATGATGTTTATTTGTCATCCATGATCCAACCTGTTCAGGAGGTTACACAGATCTGGATGAAGGGAAAAAAACAAATATGGTGGGGCTGCAAAACTTGGTGGCGTCAACATAGTGGTGTATGGCACACCATGCAATCTGATTCCGTAATGGATTGCCTAGTATTGTGGCCCCACCATTTAATGTGGCAAAGTTCTGTACGCCCTGCCATGTTGTATGTGTTAGATCCACACCATCCATCTATTTTAAGAGATTATTTTAGGTCATGATCCAAACAATGAGGCAAATCCAAAGCTCAAGTTGACCACACCACAAAAAACAGTGGGTATTGAATGCCTACAATTGGAAACTTCTTGGGGGCCACAAAAGTTTTGGATCAAGCTTATATTTGTGTTTTCCCTTCATCCAGCTCTTTGTGACCTTATGACCAGATTGGATGACAATTAGACATCATGGTGGACCCTATTAAGGTTTCAACAGTGGGCCTCATTGTCCCCACGGCTTTCTGTGGTGTGGTCCACTTGAGCTTTGGGTTTGGCTCAGTTTTTTGCTCATGCCCTAAAATGATGTGGCGAAATGGATGGACGGGGTGGATATTACACATATATCATGATGGGGCCAAAGAACTTTGCTACGTCAGCGGAGTTTCCAAGCAGTTAGTGTTGAGAGCTCGGAAGTAAAAGAAAAGGGGCAGAGTCGTCGTTTGAGAAAATGTTTTAATTCAAATAACTTACCGCATTCCATCTTAAGCGTTAAGCCAAAGGAGGAAAGCTTAAAATTAAATCCGTTTTTTCAATGAAAATCCAAATTAAGTACTTAAACTTTTGGATTTACCAAATCTGAAATGGGAAAAATCACTGAAAAGGGCCTATTTCAGATATAAGCCCTGAAATTAAGTTTTACCAAACAGGTCCTAAATCTTCATTTCAAGTTTGGCCCATTTAAAATTTTAAGTAAGGTGCAATGGCAATTTCTGTCCTGTTCCTAAAGGAGTCCTTGTATTGCTCGATAGTTTTGTTCTAGGAATTTAGCTCCATTATGATTGATACTGATTTGCCACACTGATTCCCTAATATAGTCTCTGTGTTGGTCTCATAAGATGTACTTATTCACTATTACCATGTGCCGCGTCCATGTCATTTCTTTACATAATTGGAATCCTATACTAATATGATATTAAAGGAATGTCCTGAGCTTCCTAGTTTTCTTTTTTGTAATTGCTATTGATGTTTCTTCGGGAGCCCCGCTCCTTTGTATCAATGGTTCAATACCTGTACACTCTCCATTTCTTTTTCTGTTTTTCAAAGATTCCATGGCTCCTTTTGCTAAAATAGGAATTCTATGGTGGATGACCTTTTATTTCTTTCTAGACTCACACTCAAGCAGAGAAAAAAATTATGGAGGCAAAGAGGGAAGCTTTATTGAGGGAAGCTACTGAAAGTGGCTCCATGGATCTTTCAAAAGTTGAAGACAAGTTGGCAGAACTCGATTCAACCAAGCCTCGTCCATATGGAACATTGCATGCGGTTGGTAGTGTTTACATTTGACATCATATTTATGCTTCTATCGAGGTCCTTAAAGTGTGATGCTTAGTTGAGGCAGTTAGACCTATCAAGCAAGGCATACGCCTAAAAAAAAAATAAAAATCTAAACAAGTAAAAATGGTAAAATTTTTGGAAAACAATAAAAAACATTTGAATTTTTTTTTTTAAACAATAAAGCAAGAGCAATGTGAATGTCTAATGCATAATGGCTACATTACTGTACCATCTGTGAAGTATAATTGATTGATTTATGCTATTTTGGAATTGGCAGTTATTATCACTAAAAGGAAACATAATTATCAAAATCCTAGAATTAGTTCAAAAAATAAAAGTTATCAAAATCCTACAATTGATGATTTATGATTTGCAATTCAAGTCGAAACTTGATCTTTTAAAAAAAAAAAGAAGAAGTCGAATCTTGGGAAAAACAATTGAGTCCCACTTTGAATCTCTTTTTGGATGAATCCTATAATTTTATGATTTGAATCATTTGAATCTAACAATTTACGATTTGGTTCCCGATTGATGATTCAAATTATACTTGTTCTCTTCTTTTTAAAATTTTATGTGGCTTCCTTTTTATTTTTTAATTTGGTGGGGGCTTTAAGAATATTTTAAAATAGGTCAATTGTTTTTTATTCTTTACAAGAAATTAAATGATGGATCGTCCCTTCAACCTTAAATTGTGAGAGACTTTTTTTTAATGATTTATTACCTCTTGATTGCTTGAGAACTAAATTTATCTTTTACTTATCTGGAATGTTTTTATGGACGGTTGTAATCATGTTAATCTATATGCATTGTCAGAGGTTGGGATTTAGCTTCTACTTAAAGACATACTTTATTTATGGCTTTTCTTTGTCAAGTATCTTGAATTGAAGTTGTGTTTGTCTAGGGTTTCATTATGTGATTGTAAACTCAAAGGTTTATTTGGTTCTTTTGTCATAATAAAAAATTATTCATAGATTTTTTTTGACGACCTCACTAAGAACTTAACCTTTCTGATTTTGTCTTTAAAACATGACAATGTTTATGCTTTGAGGGTAGCATTATTCTGAAGTCAAGTTGCTGGCATGCCTTTTGGGTTTAAGATTATATGTTAAGTAGACAATACATTTATATGAGACTTGAAATTGACGATTCATCTTTTTTTTTTTTTTTTTTGGTTTGTGTCCCTAGAGTTTAGACTTTTTGGAAAATCTTTTTAGACTTCTAATAATCTCAATCTCCTGATAATGTTTTCTTTCATTTCCAGTCAGGTTTTTCAACTTAAAAAGTTTTGATAATGACTTCACCAAAATCTTCGAACTAATGAGCATTTTCCTAAGTTTACCTCTTCCCCCAATGAACAACTAAAAGTTTTTCTTGTCAGATATCCAAGTTTACCTCTTCCCCCAATAAACATCTTCACGGCCTATGACCATTGCAAATAATTGGGACTACTTAATTTCACTGTCATCATTTGTTTTCCTAAATTATCTAGGGACCAACCTCCAGTGGAATGTGAATTAACCTCAATATTACTTCTGGTCAACATCCTTGTGGATGAACAACGTCAATTCCAACTGACAAAAAAGGTTTCATTATCTCAAACGATGCTTCCGGGCTCTTCTCAGGCTTAGGTACACACCAATTGACTCCCACAAATTACTCCAGAAGATAACTAAGGGGTGTTCACACAGCCAAATATTTAAAAAAACTGTCAGATTAATGTGGAAGTAGAGTAGATATGAATCTGATCTGTTCCATACACCTCCAACAATAAATGCCCAAAAAATCCTAGGTGACATCACTCCCTAGGGTAGAAAAATTGAGATTTCTCTCTCCACAGTGATCCGATCAACATGAGACCACTTCCAATCAACTCCAATAAAAAAACCAAACCATACAATACTAAACTTGATTATGAAAATCACCTTGTAGGATCGTGACCATCTGATTTGTTTCGAAACCCTCGTTTTTCAAAGTTTTTGTGGACCGCCTTGAAACACCATCAGATGGCTTCCCAAAAAAAAAAAATCTGAAAAAATCACAAAAACCTATGATAAATCAAAATAATCCGGGCGGTGGTGGTTTTGATCCGATTTGACCATCCTAATTGTATGGCTGCTAATGTCAGCAGTACTGTCAGATGATGTCAACATCTGCAGACAACGCTTCGAGTCGCCTTTGATCCTCCTCTGTTAAGTCCCTATGATGATCTCGATTCTTTGATACTAAGATGAAAGATTAAAAACTATGAATGAAAAGATAAGAAGAAGAAGAAAATGAAGAGAATTGGGAAAATGAGAAAACATGAATACTCTTTTACGTCGCCCCCTTATTTTATTAGAAATGTCTTCTCATAAGAAAATGGCATAAATACCCCCACACACAAGTACACATACTAACTTAAACAAATACACTCAAAATACCCTTACAACTCAAACACAAGACTCCACAACATGTGAGTGAATTACACTCACAATTGATAATAAAGTCCTAATAAAGGAAGAAACCATTAATGCAAAGGGAAGGCTCCAGTGCTTGCAAAAATCCTCCATGTTGGGTTGAGTCAGCCATTACGTTAAACAATTTGTGCGCATTGTACCACACCTAGGGTACTTCACCTTCACTTGGTACATATATACCCACAATGGCACCTCAAAGCAAGGAAGGAGAACACCAAGAACTTCAACTTGTTAGAATACCTCATCTACTAATCATCCTTGAAAACAACCTGCAAAAAATTTAGAAAATTGCAAAAAACCCTGGTGGGAGAAGCTCATCTCAACCAAACATAAAACATCCCCAAATTTATCAAAACAGTCATTGTTTATCACACTTTACCACATGTGTTCACCCAACATGCCTTTGGACGAAACTCGGGTAGGCGCCCTGTGCACCAGCTGCCTTAAATGGCTCTTTGGTGGGAATGTCTGTGATATCTGGGGTTTGCTCCCTGAAGGGTTGATCAGGGGGTCTACCATCAACGGGTTGGTTTGAGAATCCTAAGGAGATCGAGGAGAACTGGAGGGGGTAACACAGGCTGGGTACTTGTTACCGTTCACCCCCAACTAGAGCAATAATTCAAAACAATCTCCAAAACATAGTTATTTTTGCTTGTACTACAAAGCTATTCCATAAAGTACTTCATAACTCAAATCTCATCCAAATCACATGAAATATGTTTCTATAATTGGGAAATACTTAAACCACACTAGATCCATGTGAAGAAAATACCACAAAGTCCTCAATATATATATATATATATATATATATATATATATATATATATATATATATATATATATATATATATATATATATATATATGAAATTTGGACCTTTTATCGACTTTTTCTATTTTCTGTGAAACGCCCCCAAATACTTAACAAAAAATTCCAGAAAACCGGCATAAAGCTTCTAAATCAAGTTCTAGATCCCATACATTTTCCCTTTAGAGGACTACCTAGCCATACATTGCTGATGCCATCCATACGACAAGATGACGTTATCAGTGGGCCCTGCTATCATAGACTGCAATCAGCTAGAAAGATGCTTTCATACCCAAGTAGAGAGTAAAGAGAGAGAGAGAGAGAGAGAGAGAGAGACGAGAGAGAGAGAGAGAGAGAGAGAGGAGAGAGAGGAGAGAGAGAGTTAAGAGGGAAGGAGAGAGAGAGAGAGAGAGAGAGAGAGAGCGAGAGAGAGAGAGAGAGAGAGGAGAGAGAGAGAGAGAGAGAGGTAAAGAGGACGAGAGAGAGAGAGAGAGAGAGAGAGAGAGAGAGAGAGAGAGAGAGAGAGAGAGAGAGCAAGTGTTAGCCCAAAAGACTAACATATGCGCACATATTAACATGAAGAAACATATACTGCTCTACAAGAGTACATGGATTACATGCACACACCCAATTACATTATTTTCCTACGACTACATGGAAGTCCCGCTACATATGTAATAACAGGTTCTAGAATGAGCTTCTAAAGAACACCAGTTTATTCATGGATAGTTTGGCTATGGCTTAAGGGATCCAAAATGGTCTGACATGCTTGGGGTTCTGCCCGTAACATTTTGGAAACTCTCTGGTCATGGATATAGAGTTTTGGCATGCGATTATTAGAGAGCATAGTAGTTTGCAGTTTGCACTGATGTGAAGGTAACCATAACAAAAGGTGCAAGAGGACCAATGCATGTTCTTTGTGGGACCCCAGATGAGTAGGACACTGCTTTTGAGTGATGAATGCATCCCTGCAACAATCCCTAGCCAATAGTAGAGGAGAACCATTCTTGATTTGGTTACTGTCTGAATGGTTGTGGGAGAAGCTTCCCTTGCTGGGAAAACTATTTCTGTTATGTGCAGGGCATGGTTATGTAGCCTTCATGCTTTTATTGTGTGGATCTAGTTAGAATAGGGGACATGGGATGTCCCAGTTCCCATTGTAAATCAGACAAAGGTCTCTCTTCGAGGTGCCAAGGATCCACTGGCTTTGGACCCTGAAGTGGTTGTCCCTACCAGAGGAGTTGGAAAGCCTGCTTTGGAGCATATTCAGTTTTCGCAGAACATGTGGCAGCAGTTGCGACTGCCTTTTGGGTCCCAGTGGAACCCATATTGATGTGGAGATCTTCATGGGTTTCCAAAGTACCAGCTATGGTAGGCTTTGCTCGGAAATGCAGAGACGCGCCAAGAGTAGTGAAGGCACTCTGCTGGCGCTATGTGGTGCAAGGCGCTGTAGGCAAGAAGCCAAGTGGGCAGGGGAAATACTCTGTTTAGATTTATGGTTAAATGGGGTATTTCCTGTGAGACTTAATATGCCAGAGACCCTCTCTCTTTTCCACATGGCACATGCAACAACAACTTAATGCATGGGCCCCGCAAATGTTTGATTCTAGGCATGAGTATCTGCAGTGTTCGCCATGTGGTGGAAACTGTGGTGCTTACTGGACTGGTGGGATGGTGTAGAGGCAAAAGTCACTTGCGAACTTTGGTTTTCTCTATAGACACGCCATGCAACAAGTGATACAACCACAATAGAATGGGGTTTCTACTCACATGGCGAAGGCCACGACCTTCCATGTGATTTTTACAAAACAACAATCAATCGATACCGTCCATCGAAATGGCCCGCCTAAGAATGCCCATGGATAAAGGATATCATTGGCTGAACAATCCTCACCATTTGATCATTGACATATAATTAAACTTGATGAATATTTCAAATCAAAGAATTATGCAGCATGCATCTCATGTTTAACTTTTTCTTATTTTCAACATCACGGTAGTTCTAGTGTTGAATGCTGATCTTATGCATGTGCCTAAGATTTAAAAATATACGCACCTTTGTTTTGGGGTCCACAACTAACATGGATCATCCACGGGCTGACCAAATCCATTACCACCCCTGCTTGGATTGAAGTTACGTCCAAAAAAGGGTCAAAACAGAAACATAAAAAAATGAAAAAGTTCCTTCTGCTGGAACTTACTAGGCTTAAACCTCACATGAGTTGTATTTCTGAGGTTGAGGCATAAAACCTCGGTACATGAGGCTTGAGGCTTATGGTATGCCTCAAGGCCTGAGGCACACATCTTTGAAAGCCCAGGCTTCTGGTTTTGAAGTATGGTTGAAAACACTTGTCTTTCAGAAATGGAAATTCATTTTGATATGATCTTACTAATGTAGTCTGGTTCTAGTTGTAATGAGAAAACTGTACTCACTAATTTGCTTAGTGCATTTTAACAATGCATTTACTTGGATTACATGATTATTAGGACCATATCCAATTATCTTATTAACTCTTGAGATCAATCAAACTGTTATTCTAGTGAGAATGGTTGCCTTTATCAGTGGCATGTACATGAATTGTGTGTCTTGCATAATCATGGTTCAACATTCAACTTTGTGTGATATTTATACCATGCAGGATATTGTTAATTGAGTACTGGCAAATTTTTTTTTTATAATAGATCATGAGCATAGTGCTTGTCCCCTAGCCTGTATTTGCAAGATTCTACTGTCCCTGCAAGATTTTGGCATCTTGTATGTGAAACGTTTGAAAGATTGAGTAATTGCTTTAAGAATCAAAGTATGATCTCGTTTGTGCAGTTATAATGTGGGGTACTGGAGCTTATGCCTTTGTGGCAACTTCAGATCATTGTTTAAGAATCAAAACATTTATCTTTGTTTGCTAAAGATTGGTGTTTATCGTTTTCATGTTAAGAATAATGACTTGAAGATCTTGAATATTGTAGAATCCAACATTTTCATTTCTTTTTCTTTTTATTTCTTACATTTTCTGTAGTGTAAATAGACCTGCTAAATTTTTTATATTATTTACAGGTGCAAGAAGTTTATTTTGAAGCAGGCATAGCAGGATTTTGGAAAGGCATTATTCCAACTCTTATCATGGTTAGTACCTTTATTTATTTATTTATTTTTTTTTTTTATGCCATGCCATGAAAATAAAAGTAAAAATAGGAGAGTTAATAATGAGACTGCTGATATTACGCATCATACTGCATGGACAGGTGTGCAATCCATCAATCCAATTTATGATTTATGAAACCTCATTAAAGCACCTTAAGGCAAGGCGTGCTGCAAACAAGCGCGAGCTAAAAAATGTGACTGCTTTGGAGGTACATGATCCAGGATTTCTGGACATCTATAATATAATTGATTGATAGCTGGTTTGATTTTCTATACATGTTTATTTCTTTGTTCTTATTACAATACATGCAAGCACACATGATTCTTTGCATTCAGGATGAAAATATTTCTGAAATTGAGGAAAATCTCTTTCATTTTTGTACTTCATGTTTTTTGCATGCACAGGTTTTCCTACTGGGGGCCTTGGCAAAACTGGGAGCAACTGTCTCAACATACCCCTTGCTGGTTGTTAAGGTAAACTTAGCATCTAACTTGCTCCATGTTGCTAGCTTTTGACCTTTTAGCCTATGAAAATTTGTATACATGTCATCATCGTTGTCGTCATCGTCATCGTCATCTAATCTTTATCCCAACTAATCGGGTCGGCTACATGAATCCTTTTCTGCCATTCCACTTTATCAAGGGCCGTAACTTTCAGTTAGACCATATGTCATCGTCTTTCTTACTACCTGCACCTTTCAGGCTTTCCCCTTGCCCCTTTAGACCCTTCAACTTGTACAAACTGACTCCTAACAGGTGCAGTTCTTCATCTTTGTTGCACATGACCAAACAATCTAAGTCTTCTTTCCCTCATCTTGTTGCCTATTGGTGCTACTCCTAAATTCCTCAAATGCACTAATTTCTAATTCTATCCTTGTCTTGCCATTCCTCCATTGCAACATCCTTATTTCAGCTACACTCATCCTAGGGACATGTTGTCCCTTAACTGCTCAACATTCTGTTACATGAAGCATAAAATTTCACTTTCAGTTTGAGTGGCACACAACAATCACATAAAACTCCAGAGGCACATCTCCATTTCTTCAACCCCACTTGAATTCTATGGGCAACATCCTTCTCAATCTCTCAACTCTCATGTATTATTGACCCAAGATATCAAAAGTTCTACTCATTTTGGAAACTTCTTTGTCCATAATCTTTACTAATTCCTCATTCCCACTCCTGTTGTTACTAAAATTGCACTCCATATATTCTTCTGTCTTTTAAATCATTTAGATTCTGAAACTCCTCTCCATAAATCTAGCTTTTTATGCATATATGCCTGTGCATGTAAAGGTAAAGCCACCAGCTAATCACAACATCCTTGCTATTCTAGTGATGCAATTATGCCCTTTGATTGAAGTGCATCTGCTTACGGGAAAGTGAGAAAAAAAAAAAGATCAGGAACCTTACCAGTTATGTTAATCAACCTCACGATATTTCTCTCCTCAAGTGAACTGTGGTTAAATCTAAGCTAACCACTAAGAATACCAAGGTTAACTTGGTTCACAGAATTTAGTGAATTGGTGCGGAGGTGTATATGTACTCTTATGAATGTACTACATGGTTCTCACAAATTGAAATCCACTCCCCTTTATAAAGGAGGTCTCCAATCCTTGTTTATCACTTAAAAGTTGTGAGTCGTCCATATATGCTTATGCTTGTGCTTGCCATCTTTTTCTGTGTTTGTGATTTCTTTGCAAAATGACTATGAATGGAGATACTTGTAGGTCAAGTGTAAGGATTAGGGTTCTTGACCAATAGGTAATATCAAAATTATGGATAGAGTTGATAGAGAGACACTTATATTGTGAGAGTTGTAACATTCCATTATATGCAAGCACTTTACAAAGAAACTATAGAAGGAATTTATAGAGACACCCATGTAAATGTATAAACAATGACAAACAGATGGGAGTACAACATAAAAAGCCAAAAAAAAAAAAAAAAAAACTGAATCCCTTGACGCTCCTTAAGGTGATGGTGAAGTTGGATGAACTCTCCATTTGCTCTGATGCTATTGAATGTCCTTGGAGAGCACTCTGTTAAAGGGGATAGAAAAACTGGTAATCAACTTGGACGCATATTGTGAATGGCCCACAACAACGTTTTATATTATAACTAATAGCCCATCTCCATGTGCTTGGCATGAATATAAGAAGCACTGACGACATCAATATACATGGCACTCATTATTGAAATAATATTGCATAAATATGGTAAACACTAATAACTTGCATTACAGATTATAATCAAGTTATTTCTACTGTAGTAGAAGCCATGGTGAGATGCTTGGATTCAACATTGCAACAAGTATCATTTCACAGTCCAAGTGCTTCTCCCAAGTGTAGACCATGTGGCACTTGATTCACAATCCCTTTATGAACAAGTTAGCCAACTCACCTAGTGTATCCGAGCTACTTGAAGTGAAGAGAGAGCACACGGGAGAGTTGTGAAGGCAAGAGAACTTGTATTGCACTAGAACTCAAGAGAGCTTACAACTTCTTGGATGGTTACAAATGAGAGACTCTCCCCCTTATATAGACCTAAGAACCTTCTAGTCTCGTTACATAGATGGTTAGGATGATCCCACATGGTGGTCATCCAATGGCAAGGAATAGTCTAGAAACTTTGCAAAATTCTCTACGCTACTCTAGCTACAAGGAGGCACCACTAGAATGTTCCAGAGATCTCTCCACTACTCTATTCTTCTCTAGAATTCTCTGCTCTTTGTACATATCCTTATAGGGTAAAAGGAGAGCCAAAATGGCTAAGTCCATGAGGTGGAGCATGGAGATGATCTATCCGTAATAATCTCCCCCACCTAACCCGATGACACCCCCGTTGCTCTTTCATGGAACCTCATGATTTTATCCTTGAACTGCTATAACGTCTTGGTGTGCTCTTAACTAGCCATGCTGTCTAGCAATTCCTCCCACTTAACCAGATACTCGGTGGAGTGCAAAACGCCTCATCATCAAATCATCCAGTTTGCAATGATGTACTCCACTTCCTTGTCTAATGAAGTAACCATCCTGTAAATGCACTCTTGGAGATTCCCATACTTGTATCTTCCCCATAACCATGATAAGGTTTTAAGTTGCTCCGTGGAAGACTGGATGTATCTTGAGTTGTAAGGTTAGATGGACTTAGTATGAAATCTTGCCTAGGGAAGGTCCTGCACTCTTCACACCAACCCCTTATGTTCCTTCCATAGCATCTTGAACTGTTGGCTACTTGGGCTAGGAGCTTCACAATCACCTTATCTCCTACATTGTACTCGAGTGGCAGTCTCTTCTTATCCCCCGTTTCTTCATGTGTCTAGTGGCCTTGTTGACGTAGTTGCATGCCATATCCGTCTTCTACCGCCAACCTGTAGGGCCTGTTTGGTGGGTGGTATTAGGTGGAATTAGGTGTTATGGAATTGCATTTGGTCCCGTGCAAATTCCATCTGGCATTTGGAAACGACGAGAAGGATTGGGTTAATCCCGGTATTGTATCATTCAGAGCCAATAATAGATACTGTATGATTTCTGGTGGATTTCGAAATACACTACATTTGTAGGCCCCATGTTGATGCATGTGTTTTATCCACGCAGTCCATCCGTATGTGCCCTTTACACATGACATTCAAGTTACATATGTGTACAGGTGACCAACATCAATTGTGAAATGTGGTCCATTGATTACAATTCCATGATCCACCAAACGCAGGCTTCACTTAATACAGTGTATTTCCCAAAGGAGGAATTTGGTCCCAAACGTGGGATTGGACAGTGAAAATACTATGGTCTTTCCAGACATGTGATCATTGTGCAATGATGGTCTTAATTCCATCTAATGCAATTTCATACCATTTAATCCCGTAGTCCAAACAAGCCCAGCAAATTGATAAACAATAGGGCTTCTCCCAGTGTACCCATCTATAATAAGTATAAATAGTGTGAGGGATTGTCTTGTTGCAAACTTGAACGAGCTATGCTCGGTAAACTCCCTCCTCTATAGATTGTAGGAGCACAAGCAACTTAGCCCAATCCCTCTGGTTGGCACTTAAAAAGTGCCACAAGTATAGCTTCAAGAGTATCTTTTTGCTCTTGGTTTGGGGGTGGTCACAACGACAAGGTCTACTCGACATGGTTTTGAGCCTAGCATCTTGAATAGTTTGGTCCAAAATCACCTAGTAAGTGAACTTTGGATCCCAATCACTAATGATAGTCTTTGGTATACCCCAATACTTCAACACTTTCTTTGGTAATAAGTGTATTGCTTCTTCCGCCATTTAGTCCGTGGGTGCAATGATGAATGTAGCTTACTTTGAGAACGTGAGTTGCTTCTTCCATCATGCAGCCTGTGGGTGCAGTGATGAATGTAACATTTTTTGAGAAATAATCCACCACGACCATGATCGATCTACACATTTCGGACTTCAGTAGGGCTAAGATGAAGTCCACAGACTCCCATGGTCTCCCTAGAGTGGGTAAGGGCTCTAGTAGACCTCCCGGCAACTATTGATCAACCTTGTCTTGTAGGCATACAAGACAAGTCTATGTATAGGCCTCCACATCATCCCTTATCCATGGCCAAAAGTAAGCTGACTCCAATGACATGAGTGTGTGAAGCTATTGTGGATACTGTGCCTAGTGTGTATCATGACACTACTTCATCAGCTCTTTCCTTAGATTTCCTCACCTTGGCACTTAGAGGTGATCACCCTTCGTGTAGACCCATTTCTCACCTAAAACCATCAAGTTTCCCTCCCTTGTGCCAAATCTAGGTAAACTCTTGGACTAGAGTCTTTTTGTAGGCCTTCTTTGATCATCTCCAAGAGGGTTCCTTCGCGTAAGCTTACCATAACTAACTTCTCCATTGTTGCGAACTCCGCCTTTTTGCCTAGAGCATCCACCACTCGTTCTGTACCTGCTTGTGTTGGAACCATCAATACTAGCTCACCAAGCCAAGGAACAACCACAACTTAGTCGAGTTTGTGGGAGAATCTGATTCTTGTATGGCCTTCATCTTTGATTTGTCCATCCATAATGTGCCAACACCCATCTTGTGACCAGGAAGATGATAATTCCGTTTGGATGAATGAGCATTTCTTCCTTTTCATCTACAACTTGTTCTCCCTTAGCACTTGAAATACCATCCTCAAGTGATTATCTATACTTAAAATTCACTTTTTTATGAGTGTTAGATGCTTAGAATATTAATTATGCTCCGATTCTAGAATTTGGGGAAAATGGGGTAAGTTGGGGGGAAATCCAAAATTTCACCCATTTCACCCATTTAACTTGCAATTAGAGTGGAAAAATCATATTAGAGTGGTCGGAGGCTGATCGACAGATTGACGAAAAATTTTGGATTTTTTTTTGTTGTATTGCTTGTGTTTTCATGCATGTCTTCTTAGATTTATAAACGATATGAACTGATTTTGAATATAGTTGCAACACTTCTATCGAACAACGCATAGTTTAGGGCCCTATACAAAGGTAACTTATTGTGTGTACTTGTTTTTTGTGGTCTTTTGATTTCAAAGTGTGTAATGATCTCTCTTTTAAAATCTCCTGAAGTTTCATTGAAAAATTCAACCAATTTCCCAATGTTTCCTAAAAACAATGGTTACATTATCAATACATCCGATATTTCCCATGCGATACCTGATATGTTTCCGTATCCCAAAGGTGCGAGACATCCATCGATACCATACTGAAAACATTGTTTGTGCCTAGCTTAGCCCTGCTTTGAGGGTTGGTGTGTTGGCTCTCTTCTCCTCCATTTAGGATAGATTGGGAGTTTAACATCGACAATTCTATGGTTTCACATCGATCTGAGGTAATTCTAGTTTATAGAATTATTATTTCGAAACTCGATAATCTCTGAACAGGGATCCTCATGTTAGGAATATGAAATCCGGTTTTTTTGAAAAGGTTTTAATTCCCCTGCCTTTCTAAAATCCTAACAGCTCTTTGCGCTGTATGAACCATGCATGGGGAGTTCTCTTCAATGATAAACCCCCGATTTCACAAATGGCATGTGTGCCGCTTTACGCGAATTAGGTTCTATAACCCAATACCAATTGAAGTCATCCATGGATATCACAAACAAGTAGACATTTTTGCTCCATTCACTGATGTGTAGCTCTTCCTATGAGCCACACCATGGATGGGCTTCACTTCTGAGTTGACAACTGTTGACAGCTACCTTGTGTTGTTCTTAGGGGCCGATGATGGGCAACAAGGGTAGAGAGAGAAGGGAGAAGAAGAGAAGGAGAGAGTGGTAGAGAGAAGGTGAGAGAACTTGTTGGAGTTCTTAGGGTTGCAATGCCATTCCAAAACCCTAAGCTCCATCCTTAATTATAAAGCATTACAACATGTTCAGACCATGTATGGGTAGAGGGCCTATCCTTGTGGGTTTAAGCCCACTACCTGCTACTTATTCAACTGATCTTTGTTACCTATTCAACTAAATACATATTTCCTTTCCAATACTCCCCCTCAAGCTAGAGCATCCTAATGATGCCTAGCTTGGACCAAGGGGCTCACACAATCAAATCTAAGAAAGAAATACTCTACATAGGGGGATGTTAAGTAATCAGTAGATGAGGTTCCTTGGGCTTATGCATAAATTGGCAAACAGGTTACTAGTGAAGGCTATGTCTCACATGTAAAGTGATCCACAAAAGGCCACTGATGATAGTCTTCTTTAAGGAGATTGTTTTGAAAGGATGGTTATCAAGGCAAGGGAACTTTTTCATCAAGTTCCATAGGTGTGCCAGCTAGATTGCATTATCAGCACAAGAGAACAACTTCATGGCACACTGTCAGTGAGAGAAGACCCTAGGAGAGAGAAGCTGCTTTATTGCCTAGAAGTAATGATTCGAACCAAGACCTTTCATGTCAAGATGTTCAGTGAGACTGCTGGTAAAAATATCGCCAAGAGCCCTCACAAGTATGATATCATCAACATGAAGAAGAAGAATCATGACCCTATAGGAGATGGGCTGAAAGAACATATATGGATCTGCTCGGTGCATCAAAATTCAAGAATAAGAAAGATGAACTACAATGCTCAAATCAAGTCATGAGGTGCTTGTTTGAGTCCATATGTGGCTTTTGATGATTGACATTCGACACACATGATCATGATTCGTGGTGTCAACTGTCAACATATCCTTATAGCTGCTTTCATATCATGACAAGGATTGTACTATCTCCCAAAAGTTGTGAGAGTTTTGTTGTTCAATCAATGTACAAGGAAGAGTATACAAATTTTATTTGCATGTGTATGTATATTCCCAACAAGGAAACAAGATAAATGGGCTATCTTTTGGTTGAAGCTACATGGAAGCATGTTTTTGCAGCTTCCTCTATCTTTTCTATTGATTAACTTATGAGATGTAAATTCTTCATAAAATGGAAACTAAGAATCTGGTGTGATAGGGTGCTATAGGGTGGCAAATCAAAGTAGTGCATTCCTATTTGGAACTTCTGGTTTTGGTCAAGTATTCACATGTTGAGGTCGTGATGCAGGGACATGTGATGACCTAACCCTAGATGCATGTATATTCAGATGGAAGATATTCAAATAATAAAATTAAGCAACTAACCATTTTCAATCAGAGGGATTAACAAATCTCAACACAGAGATGAGATCCGTCCGTCCGGATCATGCCCCTTAGCATAAAAACCACGTAAAATCGTAAAACAGAGAGGATCTAGGGTTATGAGGATATCCCAAATCTAGTATAGACCAGTCCACAGTCAAGTTTGGATCCGGTTCTCATGACTAGTCGTCCCTCTTTTTTGTTCGTACCAAAAGGGGAAGATTCAGAGAAGAATTAAGGAGATGGAGAAGCAACGGGTTCAAGATGTAGGGATTATGAAAACGGAAGATTCTTACCTTTTCCTACCCCTTGAAGAACTAAAAACGAGGAAAATCTGAAACCGGGGTGGAATCCTCAATACCCGAGGGCCAATCCTAAAACCCTAATTTCTTGATAAAAGAGGAAGAAAAGCATCCGAATTTCTATCCATTCAATAATAATAAATTAGGGTTCTCACAATGTATATATAAGTCACGAAAATAAAAAGTGCGTTAAAGTGCCTGAAAACCAGAAAAAAAACATAAAAACGCAAAAAAACTAAACTAGAGCACTAAAGTGCCTAAAATAAGGAAAAAACACAAAAAAAAAAAACATCTAAAGATTAAAACACCAGCGCGACAGGGTGTGAAATCCGCCCCATGGTCCTGCGATCATGCTGCTCCTGCGGACCTATACTTGTAGCGCGTCAGAAAAAGGGTCCGATGGACCTGACGTCCATCCACATCAACTCATAAGCTCCAACGCTCGATCTACAACGTCTTCTCCTCTGGTACACTCTAAAAGGTGCACCACTGATGTCCGTATCAGGTTGCCATCAACTCTCGTCACACCTCTCCCGTATGATGCCACATGTTCTACCGTGGCACAATTTTGCCACATCCAAGCCATGTATCAGGTGGGCTTCTTTATACACATGCCCCCTTGGCTAAAAAATAAGCTAGTTATATCATCGGATGTGCCACATGTGCATTTAAATGCGGACCTTTGGAGGTATCTTTTTCTTGACTATCCCTCCTTCTAAACATGTCTCTCCTGATTATTGAACTTGCCTAGTTATTGGGCCAGTTTATCTGCTTGGTTGGGGCCCACCTGAGACACGGGTTGGATGCGGCATATATTAACCGCACAAGCACATGCCATGGGATGTAGAATTAACAAACCTCATGTTAAAATATGGACACCAAAATGTAAATGAATGAAAAAAGATATTTATAGCAAACAAATTATGAGATGTAAATATTTCTAAAGATGCCAAAGAAAGTAGTGTTAGTGTTTATGCACGAGATCAAAGGGAATAACCTGCATCCACAATCACGTCTGCTTGTTAGGCAGGCAGGCAGGCTCCACCATTTATGTGCCTTGGACCAAAAATCAGATTGGTCCACCAATTGAGCAGTTCATGTTTATGGAAAGATAGATGGTTAGAAATGAAATCAGCTAATGGTCCTCATTCAACACACTTGTGTGGTCCACTGATGACAGGACTGGATGGTTTTTAGGCCAGGGAATTCATATGGTGGTGAATGCCTGATGAATGCCTAGATCTTGTATTCATTTTCTATGTTTGCACATGTAGAGTGTTCCTGTTGGTTTATCTAGATGCATGAGATTGTTATGAATTTGAATGCAACCAACTGGAATTTGAATGCGAGCCTCTGAGCAGAACCACTCTGCAAGATGCAAATCATAATGTATGGATGTCCATGCATGAAGCTCAATCCAAAGTGTCAAAATTATGGGCCTGACTGTGTATGGGGTAAACCACCACTGGCTGACTGAACCAAGCAGTTTATTTTGCACTTGCAAGGCACATGAACTTTTACTGGTTAAAGAAAAAAACTTCCTATCCATGGCATGGACTCCTATGATAGTTCACTGCCAATTTGAATATGGTGGTGACTCATCCTCCTCACATGTGGCACTCATATATGGCTATCTAGATATCCAACTTTTGGGGGCACATTATGGATGGAGCATATCTCTACAATCGCACTGATCAAGCAATCTATGGGTATCAAATGGAGTGTTGAAAGTAAAATAGTGAGTGATCTCCAAGTGCAAAATCTGATGGTCATTATCATCTTCTCAGCATAAAATTTGGGTTATGCTCGGTCCACAATTAGTTCAGAGGTTTGCAGTCTAGATTGCCGTACAACTATGTCATGTGTGTAGTTGAAGAGGCACCAACATTTTTAAAATGTGAATGATTTAAAAACTTGAAAACTTGACTTGAGTCGATGTCTTGCTGGGTCAGGTTGACTTGATGAATTTTATGAGTCTCTATTTGACTCAACTTGATGTTTAATAATTAAATCATATTATTTATAGGAATTTTTAAATAGTATAATATAAAATAATATAATGGAGCTTGGCTTGGTGGTTGGACATTTTGTTCCCTGAGCTACATGTATTAGGATCAAAATCTCTTCATTACTTTTTTTTTGTTAAAATGCACTTAAGCAAGTGACTTGCTTTGAGTCTTGTTGAGACGAGTCGACCTAGTCAGTGAGATGACTTGACGAGTCACACTGAGTCAAAACCGAGTCATGCTTAAAACCGAGTGTCATGGTGACTTGGCTCGAAATTTGGCTGAATCGAATTGGCTCGGCTGTGATTCAAGTTGAGTTACCAAGTTTTAAAACTATTGGTGTTATGAGCATGTGGGCCTGAATGTGCCTCTTCTAGGCCTTCGTTTTATGGGCTTTTAGTCCTTAGTTATTTTTTCTTATTTCCACTTTTTGCCCTTTCCCTATCCATTTAGTGTGTCTTCAATATTATGGGCATATTTCTAATTGTAGCAGGCTATCTATTATAAATAAGAGGATGCTTTCTTCTCTCTCAAATTGTTTTCTACTCTGACAAAAACTATGGCCTGAACTGGTGATGCACTAACTTTGAAGTGGATCGTGTAATTTAGTAGGTGTTAACCTAACATCCATGGAGATTTTTTTTTTTATAATTATTTCTATTATCTAATGACACAATTGTTTTTTTTTTTTTTTTTTTTTGTATTGTTTGGAAACAAGATTCCTTTGGGACTCGTGTTGGCTGTTGTGAAACCATTTAGTTGAATTCTATAAGGTTTGAATACTGAAAATATTTACTTGCATGAATTATGAAATTGTTGAAAGCTTGGATCATGCAATCCACATGATCCATTTTGCCATCTCGTGGGCATCTGGGAGCTATGCGGAACAATGGAGGCTTTTCATTTTGTGCAAGTGAAATTAAAGCTTTAGATTCTTTTCTAGAGGTGTCCTTTGTTTATATTCCATGAGTCGCATGAGTTAGCTGATATTCTTGCCAGGGAGGGAGTCGATCGACCTTGCATTTTTCTTGTAATGGTTTGTCTTATCCGTATCTTGATTGATATGGTACAATTCTTTTGCTTCTGAACACATTCTCATTTTTTGAAAAAAATAAAAAAGAAAAAGGAAAGGAAAAAGGGGAATAGTGTGTTGCTAGGGTCTGATTTGCTAATTTGTTGTCTTTTGTTATTTAATCTATTATGGACTTCTATTGATGCTTCCTTATGCCTCTTTCCTATAATCTGCACTTCTTGAAAATGTCATTGCAGTCAAGGCTTCAAGCAAAGCAAGAGATAGGTTTGAGCAGTGCACTGAGATACACAGGTATTCTTTCATTTTGCTTTCATGCAGCATACAGCCTCCATTTCTTAATTTTTCCCTTCTGTGTTGGATAATTATTTTTGTTGTCATCTCATCACTATGTAGTGGTTCTCTTGCTGAGCCGTATCACGTTTATTGTTATCCTCGACACCTTATCACCATTTTACTGTCACCACCAAATAGTTGTTTTATCAGTCAAGGTTTAAGATCTCGAAACTCTGCTTGTAAGAGATGGGCCCTCCAAGTAGAGTTGATATGGAACTCGGTCCTATATGGCTATATCCCAATTTTTTTTTATAGAAGTGTTTGTGCAGTACTCTGATTTGTTAGCACCTGCAATACTTAATTGATATTTTCCATCATTCATTGATTTCTCTGTGTTTGGAGAAAAGAGTTGCCCTGTTATCCTGGCCCAACCCTGATCAAGCTTGATGGACTTAGCGACCATTTGGGTAGGCATTTAAGCTTTTAAATACTGATATCACTA
Organism: Liriodendron chinense; assembly: GCA_003013855.2. Taxonomy (NCBI): domain Eukaryota; kingdom Viridiplantae; phylum Streptophyta; class Magnoliopsida; order Magnoliales; family Magnoliaceae; genus Liriodendron; species Liriodendron chinense. Next base: position 105,343 of record PVNU02000637.1, on the reverse strand, counting down.
TTGGTTGAGCTGATATGCATTGGCTATCTGAACAATAATCATAAAGATCAGCCACTGCACTGTGGTAACATACCTTAGGATTCGAGATACACAGCATGTTTTTAATTTCCCTTTGTTTGTTAACGTGATGGTTATGCATTCAAGATGCTCATGACTCTTTATTAATCTTCCCCAGCTGTCGAGTGCTCATCACAAATTCATCAGATGTTGTATCTTTTGAAAATGAACTAATTATCAAACCTTAGGGGGCAGCCTTGCAGATACTAGGTGAACAGATCTAAATTTATGGCTTTAATTTAAATAGCAAAAGAAAATTCTAGAAGTAATTTTTTTCTAGGAGCATAAACAGTCATGATACTAAAATAGTGTGTAGCTCTAGAATATAGTTTAGAGGAAGTTTCTTGTGCCCAAGCATGCGTTGAGCCCTACCCATCCACATGCAGCCACACATGACAATATGGCACACTTCTGTGAGATCTGCAGTTTTCATCAGGTGATGCTCACTGTTTATTTCTTCTGGCCTAAAAACTGGCCATTTTAATTCTTGCTAGGAAAAATTGTTGAAGCTGTCTGCATAAAGAATTAAAATGGCCAGTTTTTAGGCCAGAAGAAATAAACAGTGAGCATCACCTGATAAAATATGTGTAGCTCTAGAATTAAGTTCAGAGGAAGTTAGCTGTGCCGAAGCACGTGTTGAGCCCTACCCATCCACATGCAGGCACACATGACAATATGGCACACTTCCGTGAGATCTGCAGTTTTCATCAGGTGATGCTCACTGTTTATTTCTTCTGGCCTAAAAACTGGCCATTTTAGTTCTTGCCAGGAAAAATTGTTGAAGCTGTCTGCATAAACAGTTGTGATACTAAAATATATGTAGCTCCTAGAAATAAGTTTAGAGGAAGTTTGCTGTGCCCAAGCACGCGCTGAGCCCTACCCATCCACATGCAGCCACACATGACAATATGGCACACTTCCGTGAGATCTGCAGTTTTCATCAGGTGATGCTCACTGTTTATTTCTTCTGGCCTAAAAACTGGCCATTTTAATTCTTGCTAGAAAAATTGTTGAAGCTCTGTTTGTCTTCCACATTGTGGGCTACGTGAGTGAAATGGCCTCATCTTTGAGCCAGAAGAAGATAATCAGTGTGGCCCACCTGAAGGAAAGCTTGGATCTCACACAAGTGTGTCAGATTGGCATGTTTGGTGGCATGAAGATTGGCAAGGCTCGGCACAAATTTGGCCTTAGCAAGCCTCTACTTCAAAAGGTTTTGGCATGCCTTAAAACTTAAAAAACAAAACAGCTAATACCAGCAGAACTAAATCAATTATCAGTCAGCTTAAGCCTTCAATGTGTTGACCATCACTGTTGAAGCCACTACTGTCATACTATGTGTGGGTCCCGTTAGCCAGGCCTGAATTTCATTGGGAACGGCATCAAATTCTTGTCTTATACATGCAACTACACCTCCATTGCAATTTGGCCCAAAGGTTTTTCTCAAACCCTACCAAACCAACAAGGCTGCACCTGAGTCATGCATGCAGGTGGCAAGGTTGTTGATAGAGGAGTCTGGAATTAGATATTGGACACCGCTGCTCATCACGTTCTATAGATGCTCTGCTATTTTGATCTTTCCCTAGGAATATGGTCTACTGATAGCTTGTCCAAGTCCAACCTCTTTTCTCGATCTCCCATAACAACTACTTAATCCACAGAAGGAGAATGCAAAAGACTAATTATAATATCTGATGCTCCCCACCTTGGATATCATTTGTACAAATCACAGTCCTGCAATGAGGACATGCCAGTGATGTGTTGCACAGATACATGGGGAACTGGGTCACAACTCTTTATTCTTGAAATCCAGGACCGGGATATAGATACAGATGTCCTGTTTGTAATTTCAACTGAGACATTTGACCATTTATACTTCTATCAAACAAGGAATTCTATTCACTCTTTCTAACATGCTAAATCCAATGAAACTGCTAGAGGTATGGAGCTTTTATAGTAAGGCATACTTTGAAAAGAAAGAATGTAGGAGAAGTTTAGGATTTCAAAGCTGATGGACCTACTATGCACAGGATTCAGTTTAAACATATCCCAGTAGAGATATCCTACAACCCCAATTAATTGGGATAAGGCTTAGATGATGATGATGATGATGATGATGTACTACATGCATTTAGTGCATGTCATGTTTGACACCATGTGCTGATGTTGCAAGTACTGTGTATGATAGTTTCTGACATTGCTGACTTTTCTGACAACTTTTCTCTGTTTCCACTGCTCCTTGTCATTAATTATTATTCGCAATAATTAAACTGCTTTTCCACTGAAGCATACACCACCTATCTTTTTAGGTTATCTTTGTTTTGTAGTATAATCAGGTGCACTTTTTTATGTAGCTTGCACACAAACATTATTTTGTCATGCACAGTAATAACTAATGTTTGAGGAGTGCAGGTACCTTGGATGCAATAATTAAGATGGTCCGTTTCGAGGGGCTGCCAGGTTTTTACAAAGGGATGAGCACAAAAATAGTACAGAGTGTTTTTGCTGCCTCAGTTCTTTTCATGGTAAAGGAGGAACTCGTTAAGGCAATATTGATACTAGCAGGTGGGAGCCGGAAAATTCTCTTAAATATAGCAAAATGATATCGTGGGCATGCATAGGGTAATCATCATGGCTAGGTGGCTTTATAATCTTCCATGTCCATAATCTGTAACTTTAAAAAAGGGGGAAAAAAAAAGAGAGAAGGAAAAGAAAAGGAAAAAAAATAAAATGCCCGGGCATGTGAATTTGTGGTTAAGTTAATGAGGAGTGATGATGTTTGGATTGATGGTCAGGGACCATCTAAAGCAGGACCTTGATTCTGGACAGTTGGATTTTCTAAATTAGTGTGACAGACCTTTGGATGGACTGATACCATATGTTTTAGATTGACAAGACCTGTGATGATGGCAGCGAATCTTGGATGTTATGTGTATCTAGAGACTGGTCACACAACCAAGACACTTGATTGGTGGAACAAGGACCCTAAATTTGTAGGCACAAGTGTGTGTGTGTGTGTGTGTGTGTGTGTGTGTGTGTGTGTGCGCGCGCGCGTGCGTGCGCGCGCGCGTGCGCACACACACACACACTAGTTAGATGATAGTTTTATTATCCAGCTTAATGTCAACATATAGGCTCTGTTTAGACAACTTGACGTTCAAAGCTGTTAGGCGTCATTTAGCAGCATGGATTTAAAACCTATGGAATCTTGTGGATTTCAAAACATGTAGAATCGAGTGGATTTTGTAGATCAGCCTTGAGCAGACACGCCTTTGAAATTATGAAATTCCCTATCATTAATTGCAATGGCAGCCCTTATTATTAATTGGAAAGGGATAGTAATGTCCAAGACTGTTGAAATATCTGTTTCCTAATTGTGCCTTCCTAGATCTCGTTACATGTTAGAGATGATTGGATAATGCACTAAATTTTAAAATACATTATACCCATGTAGGATCCTTAAGCCTAGGATATTTAGACCATCCATGACATAAGGCATATATCTTCAATTGTCCATTCCTCCCACCATTTATTGGATGTTTAAAGATCATTGGATCAAAAAGTTACTTTTATGAGGGTCAAAGGTGGGCCCACATGGTGGATGGTACAAATCAATAATTGGCCCACATGGTGGATGGTACAAATCAATAATTGGCCAAAATTGGAGGTGAATCATCCGATTAAGCTGGTATTCAAGGTCAACAATTTGACTGGGTCGATATTGAAGATCAACAATTGGAATGGACCTATGTCAAAGATGAAACTCCTCCATCAGCTCATCTACGTAACAAGAGAGACTCACAATGCATGGGCTAGATGTCTAAACCACATCTCACTGGGTCCTATATACGATCAGGAAAGTTTTAATGGGTGGGCATCCACTCCCAACTGTTGTCTATGGTGTTGCCAACCCAAGTCATGGATTGGCCTGATTTTTAGGCCCATGGCTCTCCATGGAAGGGGGCATCTGATTAATGGGATGGATGTCCCTCACACATCACGGTGGGGCCCCAGCTCGATCTCATAGGAAGCTTCCCATGAGGTCGAGCTCAGAGAGAGAGAGAGAGTGCGCGCACGCACATGTGTGTGTGCGTGTGTGTAATCAAGTAGTAATTTAACTGGTTCTCAAAAACTGGACCTTCGATCATATATGGGACAATGTTCCTATGTATTTCAGTGCATTTCTTCAATTAGATGTTAACGTGAATGAACCATATCTATGCAGTCTTATTCCTAATGGATTGGCCGCAAAATAATATCCAAATTATAAGAAATCCCAAGATAAACCACAATTGCTGAATTCACACCTTGCAAACTAAACTCCCATTTATTTTAGTCTGTAAATAAATTGCAAATATAGTCCACATAATAAATGCCCAAGTTTCCTTGAGTCCTAATTCCAATAAGATCCCTGTGCCTCATTAGCCCATATTGCTCCCAAAAGAATACCTACTGTTGAAAAGGTAAACCCCCGGCCAATGTCTTGATAACTACAATGATTCAATCGCTGAGTCAATTGATACCTATGATAATTTCTAAATGAAAGTAAAGAAGTATTTTGTCAAACAATTCTTTTTTCATTAAGTAGTAAGTATATAATGTATGTATTTATAAAATTCCACTCAGTCTAAAAGCATAAATGCCTGAATTGCCTCTTAAAATCTTCTCATCCACGGATTAAGAATGCAGGAGCTAACTGCCCTTATATTGGGTAAATAAATAAATTATTCAAGGGTCTGTTTGGATGCAACCAAATAAGTTACTTTTTAAGTTATATTAAGTGATTAAGGGCCCGTTTGGATACTACCAAATAAGTTACCTTTCGACTGAACTTAAGACGTTAAGTTAGTTTTGTCACTTAAGTTCGTTTGGTAAGTATAATTGAAAAATAACTTACCTCTTAAATATTACTTATCTTAGTAAGTATTTATTTTTAGCTTTTTGACTTTTGACTTTTCTACTTATCCAATATTAATTAACCACCCTCCAATTTGGCTTTTCTAATTATCTCTCTCAGGTCACGCTACATATTAAGGTTCTCTCTCACGGTTCACTCAATTACTGCTCTCTCATACTGTCCATATCAAAGGAGGCCCTACATGATGGACTGTCCCATCAAAGGTGGGGCTCACACAGTGGACGGCCCACATCAAAGATGGGCCCTTCATTAATTGGTGCAAGATCCAATCCACCAATCGAGTTGATCTGATCTTCTACATCTTTCCCAAAAATGATTCTAGTCCACTCACCATGTGGACCGACTATTGGAAACAAGTGAATGGGTTAGAAAACTTCAGCCAAGTCTTCCACCCGTTTGGTTTGTAAGTTACTTACGATAAGCTACTTATCAGATAAGTTACTTATCTTGGTTTTTACTTATTAAGCAAATAAATATGTTTGGTAAACAACATACTTATCAGCCAATTAAGTAAATAAGTATGTTTGGTAATAACACATTGATAAGTAACCTGTTGAAAGAAAATTTCAAATCTACATATAATAAGCAACATATTGACATCAAAAGAAAAAGCTAAGCGTTGAGGCAATTTCCCTAATAGAATGAGCTTTTTTTATCCCACTTGTGTGCAATAAAGCTCATGTACATGCCATGCATGTGCTAGCATAGCACAATTGGCCCGAGATACATTCCATCCATCAGAATGGGACCACTATATGGATGCCCTGGCACAAGAATCAGGTTGATCCACTGGTCAGGTGGGCCACAGTCTGCAAAACAAATGTACAGCTCTAGAAGACTTGGCTGAAGTTTTCTAACCCATTCACTTGTTTCCAATAGTCGGTCCACATGGTGAGTGGACTGGAACCATTTTTGGGAAAGATGTAGAAGATCAGATCAACCTGATTGGTGGATTGGATCTTGCACCAATTAATGTAGGGCCCATCTTTGATTTGGGCCGTCCACTGTGTAAGCGCCACCTTTCATGAGACAGTCCATCATGTGGAGCCTCCTTTGATATGGACAGTATGAGAGAGCAGTAATTGAGTGAACCATGAGAGAGAACTTTGATATGTAGCGTGACTTGAGAGAGAAGTAGAAAAGCCAAATTGGAGGGTGGTTAATTAACATTGGAGGGTGACTAACAAGTGTGGGTGTGTACTAACCCAAAAAAAAATAAAAAAAAGGAGGGAGCAAAAGCGTGACATGAGAGAGATAAGTAAAAAAGTAAAAAGTCAAAAAGCTAGAACAAAATACTTACTAAGAAAAGTAGTTTTTAAGAGACAAGTTACTTCTCAATTATACTTACCAAGGGCCCGTTTGGATACCACCAAATAAGTTACTTTTTCTACTTACAGCAGTAGATAAGTACCTTATTTCAGATAAGTAAGTTTGGTTTATGGTTAATAATAAGTAACTTTTTTACTTAAAAATATATAATCACTTTATTTTTCATGAGTTGTTGAGGAGAGGAATAGAGGAGACGAAAGAGAAGAGAAGCTAATAAGTATGTTATTTACCAAATATACTTATATTCTCAATAAGTAGAAACTAAGATAAGCTACTCCTAGCATAAGTAACTTATCTTACACGACTTACGATCCAAACGGGCCCCAAACGAACTTAAGTGCCAAAAGTAACTTAACGTCTTAAGTTCAGTCGAAAAGTAACTTATTTGGTGGTATCCAAACGGGCCCTAAGTTACTTCTTTCACTTAAGCGCTTGAAGTTAGTTTAGTAAACATGGCTGCAAAAGTAACTGATCTGCTTTAAAGCTACTTATCCCCAAAAGTAACTTACTTCTCTATTCCCCCCCCCCAGGAGGCCCCACATGATAGACAGTCCATGGGGTGTCAATGGGCCAGGTTAGAGCTGGGTCCCCGAAATGGTGCCCAGAGGTATGGATCGGTCTGTTAAAAAATGAGCGACGAATTGCTCAAAAAGAAGAATAGAAGACCCTCAAAGATCTGATTTTATAATTCATAATTGAGCGACTGGAGATGGTGATTCTAAAACTGATTTTGAATTAATTAGGATTTCAGAGCTGAAGTTAGGGTTAGGGTTTTGGAGGGGAGAGAGAAAGAGAGAGAGAGAGAGTTGGGTTTGTGCTTTTAGAAGAGGCTCGATAATTTTTTATGTTGTTTGAGAGCTGAGAGAGGGGCAAAACATGATGATGAACAGAGAGACCCATTTTTTTAGGATTTGAAGTTTTTCACCTTTTAAGAAGCACTTGGACATTGGTTATTTTGGGTTTCTTTTCGATTTTGCTCCCTCTGTCTGTAGAAGCCATTGAGGGATGGAGGAAAGAGAGAAGTGGGCAACAAGCCTACGAGCCTCAGACGTATATGTCCAAGCCAAGCCCAATTTTGAATTGGGCTTGATATTTAAGCCCAAGCCAACTCGGCCCAGTGAGGCGTTTGAAGCCCGTGAGCTCCACATGATGGGCAATGGACATCAAAGCTGGGCTCCACATGATGGATGACCCACATCGAGGTGGCCTCACATAATGGACGGACTACATCAAAGGTCAACCCCTAATGATGAATGGCCCACATCCAAGGCGAGCCCCGCATGATGGCCAACCCACATGATGGACTGTCCACATCAAAGGTGGGCTCCACATGATGGGCAATTAATAATGGTGGGCCCCACATGATGGATGATCCACATTAAGGTGGGACCCATATTATGGACGGTCCACATCAAAGGTTAGCCCTAATGATGAGTGGCCCCATATCCAAGGTATGCCTGCCTGATGGACGACCCACATCGGATGTGGCGCCCACATGATGAATGGTCCACATCAAAGGTCGGCTCCACATGATGGGCAGTGGACATTGATGGCGGGACCTACATGATGGACAATAACATTAATGGTGGAACCCACATGATGGATGACCAACATCAAAGGCGAGCCCTACATAATGGACTATTCACATTAAAGGTTGGCCCCTTGATGATGAATGACCCACATCGAAGGTGGCCCCTCATGATGGACAATTCACATCAAAGGTAGGGCCCACACAACGAGCAGTCGAGCATCCACATCAAAGATTGGCCCCACATGAACGGCGGATGTGAGGAACCAATTTTTATTTTTATTCTTCTATTTTTTTGTTGATAAGTCTGTTGTTTACAAAACATCTTACCAGCTGAATAAGTAGAAACCAAGACGAGCTACTATGGCATAAAGTAGCTAATCCAAAGTAACTTGCGATCCAAAGGCCCCTAAAAGAAAGATTCTTACTAGATTGCGGCCAGTTTGAGCATTTGATCCAGTGTCTGGGGTCACCATTCCTCCATTTAGTTGCCTTACACATGGAATGCATGGACGAGATCAGAACCATTCATTCAGTAAGTCCTATGGGCAATCCTAACCCTTCAATAAGTCCCATATTCAGTTTTCATCCTGCAAGTTTTCCACATGATAGGGCCATGCCTCAGCCTGAATTGCATCTTCCTTCTAACAAACAATAGCATCTTAGCCATTTCCCCATGCCTATTACATTGGAACAGGCCAAGGAAAAAAAAATCACGACCAAGGAATTTCTGACATTTGGGTAACGACTGCTAAAAAGAAATGTACATCGTTTTATCAATGGCGTGATTTGAGCTACGGAAGCAGAGGGGCGTGAGCGAGAATAGGGAGTAGTGAAAAGGATGGGGTGGGGAGACTGGAGTTGGGCAAGCATTTTCAGGTTAAGAGGAAAGAATGGAGGCCTATCATTTGATTAAAGGGAACAATCAATCTTTGATTTACATAACAGGCTGTTATTAACAGCTCAGCTTCCTACTGCTGCACCTATTTAACATTTCCTCCCAGCAGTGTGGGAAGATCCTGCCGATTTATCCAGTGCTCTACACAATGCAATGGCACATTATACACCCAACTGCCCCTCATAATCCCCCATGATTTTCTCATTCACCACATCCACTCCATATTGTACAATCCATGGCACCTGCTCTCTTGACCATTTCTTTTTTGTTGCCCCGTGATACTACGTTGCTGATGGTAGGAATTCCATCAGGACCTCATGGTCCCATAGTTGCACAACCCCTTCTCAACAAGGGGGGGTTTGGAACCAAAATCTGCAACAAATGAAACAACACTATTACTCTTTCTTCTTTCTTAATCTACCCCAATCTTTCCCATGAGGGGCTCTTGCTGCTGCTTTCCATGGCTTCTGCTGACTGACACTGGCCTTTTCTGCCAGTGTAGATGACACCATTGGACCTAACAGCCTCGTAGAATCCCCATTCCACTGCTTTGTAGTCGCAGCCAAATCCCTTTCTGAATCACAGGTAAATCCACTCGCTGTGGGCACCGACGAGTTCATTGATCCTTGATGAATATGTTTCATGTCCAATAGATTTCTTTTCTTATCAGTGGATGGGAACTTTTCCCCTGGAGATTTTTGGCCTGTACTTTTGACCAGAGAACCAGGCTTGGTTGTTGATTTGTGTGTCATAGATAACCCTTCTGTTTTCCCAATTGAAGGCCTCAACTTGAGGGATTTCATGGTCTTCTGTGATGCTTTCTTGGACCATTTATGCTTTCCACTGTTCTGGTCTTGCTTCCACATGACATTTGACTCACTTGCAATCTCATAGAGTATTTTAGCGGCGGCCAGTAGCCTTGGAGAATTCCCAGCTGCTATCAAACAAGATTGATTTAGTGTTCACATTCACAGATGAATAAAGAAGAGATGAAATCTTTGCATAGCTATATAAACATGTACTCAAAGATACATTTGGCTACTGATCCAAAAAACAAAAGAAATAAGATGGCATTTTGGATCACAAGTGAAATAGAACACTTAAGGGGCAAAACAGATGATCATCACCTTTTTGTCCTTGCCAAGGGTGGACGCCTTAGGGACACTTCCATTCCTCGACATGGCACAAGACTCCAAAATTTGTATGGATCAAGTGTACTGATGATGTCATGAAAAAGCGTTCATATCAGACACTTTCAATTGAAGCGTCAGTAAATATTCAACATCGAAGTTCTCCTACCATCTCTTTCTTTCCGTTATGTAAATTTCTTTTGTCAAACCAAAGAAATCTTGTTCCTCGTCTTCAAGCATTTCTGCCCCTTGGGACAGAATAAGGGAGCTTGTGGAGAGATGAGATTGCTAGCAAATACGGCATCAATGAAGGGGGTCGGTGGGTTGGGGATTCTTCCTTATATAGGGCCTCTGGGCTGTGAAGGGCAGTTGCTAGCTTGGGGGCCAAATTCAACGAGGGTTCAGATTCTCTCTTGGTGATGGTACAACGATTCACTTCTAGGAGGAGGTGTGATGAGCAGAGGAACCGTTTCTCAATGAGTTTCCAACGTTAGCTAGGCTAGCTTCGGAAGAGAACATTCCTATTGCTCATTGTTTCTCTCTTTCAGGTGATATTGTAGTTCGGCTATTTGGATGACAAAGTGGATGATTTTATTCAGCTTTTGGCGAGCCTTCAGGACATCCGTCCTGATCTACGAGAGAGGGATGAGATGGTATGGAAAGAGGATAAATTGGGTCGCTTCTCTATTCGGTCATTCTACAAGATGGTTCAAAGTGGTGCCCCACTAAGGTTGTGGCTTTTGCCTGGTTGGCTGGTAAGAACAAGGTGCTTACTATCGATAATCTTTGGAAGAGGTCGATGGTTATTCCCAACATCTGTGTATTACACATGCAGAACGTGGAATCGGTAAATCATTTGTCCATCCATTGTACACTTGCTCGAGAAGTGTGGGAGATGGTACGATTTAATGGAGTTATCGGCTTCATCAATGGCAAGTAGATATGATTTGATGTTCTCTGTTCCACCCTGGTCCTCTCGCATTAGCTATCTGCACGAACAGAAGCGAGCAATCGATGTGGTTTGAGGTTAGCCATGTTGGCAGTTATTTTGGCTCTTTGGGGAAAAAGGAACATAGGTGCTTCCAGAATCAATGTGGGTTGGTGCTGGATCCTTTTAGAAAGGTGAAACTAGATACCTTGGGTTGGGCTTCTTGTTTAAAGGGTTTTGATGTGTGTAATTCTTCTGTTGGGCTTTAGCTTTCATATCCACTGCTGAGGCCTTTTGGCACTCTTCTTTAATAAAAAATTTCATGACCTTAAAAAAATTCTGCCCCAGATCAACATCTGTTTTAGAGATGGAGATTTAGGTCTCTCAGATTAACAACCGAAATGCATAATTTCTACTCTTTACTATAGAGATCTCAGAATTTTATAAGCCCCACAAATCGAGCAGTGTTCTGCCTGTTTTGTATGTATATGTTGAAAATCTTTGTTTACAATCTGTGTTTCCAGCTTGGCTGGGCAGTGTACTGGCTATAGTTTTTCTGCATCTCTCTCTCTCTCTCTCTCTCTCTCTCTCTCTCTCTAATAAAAATACATCACCCATTGATTTAAATTAAAAAAAAAAAAAAAAAACTTAAGACAGCTTTCTTTCTTTCTTTTCTTTTTTTTTTTCCTTTTTCTTGGTAATTCCACGACAAAAAATTGAGATGAGAAACAAAAGAAAGAAATAACAACAGAATACAAATTAAACAGATTGAAGGAGAAAAACACAACACATGCTTTAAGCACGATGTAAGGAAAAAGCATCGAGGGAAAGTTTTTGAAAATTTACAGTAGCAGTTCATTCAATACATAAAAATGAGATAAGAAACAAAGCAAACAAAGAAACTTGAAATTCAATGTACTAAATGTTGAGTCTGAAATTTGGCTAAGTCATTCTCACGCTCCAGATATTGCACGCCACCTCCAGAAGGGAGCACGGAATCTCACTTGGTGAAACACCACCACTACGACCACCACTACAACTACGGCCACCACCACCACCACTACAACCACCATCACCACTACGACCACCACCACCACCACTATAATATTGGCCATACTAATACATTGTTTCCGTATCCCCAGTCATGTATAGATGTAACAATACCGATACTCTGAACACTACCACTACGACCACCACTACGACTACGACTAATATTGGCCATACTACCACTACGACTACCACTACGACCACCACCACCACCACCACCACCACCACCACCACCACTACCACCACCACCACTACCACCACCACCACTACACCACCACCACCACTACTACCACTACCACTACTACTACACTACCACCACCACTCCCACTACCACTACTATAATATTGGCCATACATTGTTTCTATATCCCCAATCATGTATAGATGTAACGATATCGATACTCTAAACACTACCACTACCACTACCACCACCACCACCACCACCACTACTACTACTAACATTTAAGTGAAAATGGGAGAAATTGGTGAAATCCTAATTTGTCCATTTTTATATTGGAAAATATGAGTTCTTCACTGTTAATTAATGTGAAAATTTTCTATATTAAGGAGTGTCGGATGATCTATTGATTAGCTAAAAAGTTTATATATTTATGTTATACTGATTTTTTTTTGCAGCACATGGTTAGGCCCCTATAAAATTTTAACTTATTGTGTGTGTGTGTGTGTGTGTGTGTGTGTGTGTGTATTTTTGCAGTATATTAATTCTTACATGTGTAAACAAACATCTCCTAAAGTTTCATTGAGAAATTCCACCTTTTTCCCAACACTTCCCCAATGTTTCCTTCAAACAGTGATATTTTTCCAGGTATCGATAATAATATTGGCCATACTACTACATTGTTTCCGTATCCCCAGTCATGTAAAGATGAAACGATACCAATACTCTGAACATTGCTCCTCGCTACGTGCGAATGAAACAAGGTAAGCATTAAAGTGTTTGACTCAAACCCTATTCAAAGGGCTCACAAGCTTGTTTGAGCATGCTCGAAAGGTCTCAAGCACCTCCTCCATGGCCCCTTTAGGAAGGTCTTCCACCCCTTGATAGGGTAGTCCTTAAAGGGGCATGCACCCTTGCCTAGTCCTTTAGGAAGGTCTCTGCCCCCTGATAGGGTAGTCCTCAAAGAAGTCGTGCACCCTTGCCTGACTCCTTCAGAAAGGCTTCATGCCCTTAACAGTGCAATCCAGAGATGGTTTTGTGCCACACTTCTGAGCTAGCTAAGGCCAATCTCAATTGCATCCCCCGGTGCTAAGGCATTAAGGGTTGTGCTCCTTGCTTTCCAGGTTGCCCCTTCTTATGCCATTCAATCAATCTATTTATCATAACTAGCAAATGAGAGCCCTGGCAATGCTGGATTTTTTTGCTTGTGTACACCTCAAGACTACATGATTATCTGAAGTCGATGCTTCTCAAGATGTATGATATGCACACTTTGTTAGTATCTCGATACCCAGCTGGCCATACAAGATGCCTAAACGCCAAAGGCTCATCAGTACCTCAGCCTAACCCATGATCTGGACACCCTGAAGATGGAAGGACCATAGGAGTTACATGCATCATTTGCATTCATCTATTCTCTACCATATAACAGATTAGTTTTCTTGGTTTTTACCTTTTAATATTATTCCCCGGGGATTGTAATTAAGGGTCTGTGCCAGACCACAACCCAAAATGTATTTTGTTTCTCAGATCAATAAAAGCATCTTGACAAGGCATATTTGGGTGCATATCATATATTGTGAAGTTACCACTATCAAAGAAGATCAACGGTGCATATTGCCAACCCCTGTCACTTATTGCAACCCTTGTCACTGTCTTCAATCATCCAACACACATCATCACCACCTAAACCCAACAATGTTGCCATGCTGATCTGTCAATGGTCTACTCCGTCTCCACCTTTTGGAGATTTCCAATATGGTTACCATCAGCTACAAAACTAAACTCCATCTCAGGCTCAACACCATCATCCATCAACCTCGAACCTCAACTAATGCCTGAAATATGTAACAATTCCCATCCATCTTCCATGACTTGCAAAATCAACAAAAACCTCCACAAGTTAAGCCCATCCAGTCAACCGTTGTCAATTCCATATAAATACGCCACGTAGACCCCGCCATCATCTTTGTTGTCTGTAATCAACCCACAACCATCTCAAATCCGTAGCTGGAATCCACCCAAATACGCCACCTCAGAGCCTCATTAGAACTCACTCATATCTGCCACCATCACTCACCATCAACAGGAACCATCTCCTGCGTCACCAAAACCCACCTTCATTGATTCTGGTAGAGCTCTCTACTTCCCTCTATTCGCCTGTTGCCACTTCTTTTGACCAGTGACACTTCCTATTAGCGATTTAATACAAACCCCAAAAAGGGAAGCAAATGAATCAAAGAAAAGAAGAAATAGAATGTGGGAAAGGACCCAACAATCCTCTAGCCGAATGCTAGAGACCGCGAATGCAAGACTATGAGCAAGCTCAATAGTCCTCAAGTCTTAAACTATAGATCACTCCCCCCTTCAATGACTACTATAGAAAAATAAGAGAATTTTCTAAAAGAAAACATCAGTCAACTATCTTATTTCATAGGCCTAAGCCTTATTTATAATAGAGAGAGAGAGAGAGAGAGAGAGAGAGAGAGAAGCCTTATAATTAATCTTTACAATCTGCAATAAAATCTATGGAATCTAAAAATAAAATTCCTAACTAGCAGAGATCTGAAAAATTGAAAACTACCTAAATAAGAAAGCATTTAAATAAGAAAATTCTAAGATTACTTATTGCTTAATAATAAAGATATCAAAGGAAATTTCCTAATGTGGAGATTTGAAAGAAAAGAAAAGTAAAAATATTTCCTAATGTAGAGATTTGAAAGAAAAGAAAAGTAAAGATATTTCCTAATGTAGAGATTTGAAAGAAAAAGTAGGGATGGGCAAAAAGGAGAATGTGGGCATTTTCTTGTGCACACGTGCACGTGTGGGATGTGAGGCGATTGCATCACAATTCGTCAAGTCTTCACCGATCTCTATGCAAAACATTTGCAACAGATTACCAACAGCCCATTCACACCCCAGTTTGTCCCCCCCCTCCCCCCCCCCCTCTGAATCATCACCTCCACCAATTTAATTTACATTCCCATCAGCCCCTGCCCACCTCCCCATTCTCTACCCACTATCTCTGATCTTTTGGACCACCACCAAGACCAAGGTAACAATACAGGCCGTAACAGGCTAACAGCCCCTTACGCCGCCTTTTTTTCTTTTCTTTTCTTTTCTTTTGGCCTTATAACGGTCATTTTTTCCGTAATAGCTGTTACGTAACTATTTTGGAATACATTGACCAAGACTAAGCCATCACTGCCTCCATCCAACACTATTGAGCAACATCTACGGGTTTCTGAAACGCATATTCTCTTGGCATTCAAAGAGACGTGGGTACCATTATTGAGGCTGCTTTTGATCTACTTAAGGGAAGACATCTCTGTGCACTTTCAAACCACCAACTGCATGTTCTCTAGTCGAACCCGTCATCAGCCCAGGACCTGAACTCGTCTACCTGTTCTCCCACCATCTGAATCGCATCTTGTTGTAGCCCTACTCTCTTTCCTCTTTTGTTCCAGGCCTTCTAAATGGACATGTTATGTGTTGGGCCTTCTGACTGCACCTGTTATTTTGCTGAGCCTTTTGACTAAACTTGTTGCTTCCCTGTTACCCATCTTTGATGACTATACTATCCGGTTGTTATTGGATCACTAGATCTGTAAATTTGAATTGTTGTGCACCTAAAGCAGTTGCTAGCTACTATTTGTAAACTTGTTTCAGCACACTTGTATTTGTCAACCAAACTGCCAGTCCTTGGCATCTAAATTTGGATCTGATTGCCCATCACTGGATCAGATTTTTTTTTGTTTACCGTTCTGAATCCCGTCTTTTGTCGCTCTCAAGTTTCACATCTGTTGTTGTTGATCATCAATATGAGGGTGTTTGATACCAGCATTTATCTCCATTGTTAGCATCCGTTGCCTGAAATTTCCTATCATCAATATCTGAATTTGGACCTGTTGTTGCAACTGTCAGCTCAGATTTGTGTATAGCTCTGTATACAGTTGTACATATATATATAGTCTAAATTCTAATGTTGTATATAAATATGTATCTTCCCTTCTCAATGAATACACAACTTTCTGCAATGTAGTCCCTACATTAGCACTAACCAAGAACAAAACCATACATGCTCTAAGAAAAAAACTACAATGGGAAATTTTTGCCGGTTTGCAAGAACATTTCATTCAACACACTGTTTAATTTGACAGACTGTCTTTTGATCTTTTGGAATGAAGCGATAATTTAATGGAGGAAGACAAGATGAAAAAGGGTTCATCTCTCCACCAAATACGCTCGTAAGGTCAAAGAAGAAGAGATCAAGCGGCACCAAAGATCAAGGGCAGTTAGGTTAAAAGAAGGTGATAGGAACACGCGATTCTTCCATAGCATTGCTAGTGCTCGAGCCCAAGCTAACAGAATCTCTTCCTAAATTGTTGGTGGAGTTGGAACTTCGGACAAGAATAACAGCTTGCTTTCGGGGGAGAAATGGGGTCGGCCGAGACTGGATAATCTTCAATTCTGCCAGTTACCTTCTAAGGATGTACAACGGATGGAAAGACCTATTACCGAAGAGGAACTTAAAGCCACTTTAGGTACTACGTGTGGTGACAAGGCACCGGGGCCGGATGGATTCCCCATCTTCTTTTAGAAATTTTGGCACACCATTAGAAGGGATGTCATGGATTATGCGAAGGAATTCTCAGAAACGGGTTGCTTCCAAGGAGTTTGGAGCCACGTTCATGGTCTCATTCCTAAGGTGGAAGTGGCAGAGCAGTTGAAAGATTATAGACCAATAAGCTTTATTGGGGGACCTTATAAATTACTAGCCAAAATCCTAGCTATGCAATTCAGGGAGGCCCTCACGAAGGTGATCTCGGAAAGCCAAGGTGCATTTGTGGTAGGAAGGCAGATTCTGGAGAGTGCTTTGATTGCTCACGAATGCATTGACCCTGAACATAGGGAGAGGAAGAGTGGGTGGTGTGCAAGCTAGACATTGAGAAGACGTATGATCATGTAGACTAGGAATTCTTAGACTACATGCTCGAGGGATTGGGGTGTGGTATCAAGTAAAGTGGATCAGAGAATGCGTGCAATCTGCCTCTTTTCCTGTGCTAGTCAACGAGTTGCCTAAGGGATACTTCATGGCTACCCGTGGCCTTAGACAAGGGGACCCTATCTCCATACCTTTTTGTTGTTATCGCGGCGGCCCTTAGCATGATGCTAAGAAGAGGCAAGAACAACAGACTCTTTTGCGGTTACAAAGACTCAAACGATGATGATAATATTTCTCACCTTCAATATGTTGATGATATGCCGCTCTTTTGTGAAGCGGTTCCTCAATTTGTAGATAACCTCCAGAACATTTTGTTGTGTGTTGAAGCGGTCCTGGGATTGAAGATAAATGTTGCCAAGTCTGATATATTAGGCGTGCATGTAAAGATGAAGGAGTTATCTTCTCTTGCTTTAATCTTTGGTTGCAAAACCGGAGATTTCCTGACCACTTACCTGGGGTTGCCTCTTTGCATCCGAAAGCCACCCACACATTTGTGGAACAAAGTGATCGAGAGGAGGAAATTGGCAGCTCGGAAGTGTCGTCATCTTTCTATGGGGTGCCGATTGACTTTGCTTAAGACGGCTTTTTCAAACATGCCAATGTACTTTATGTCACCATTCAAGTGTCCCTCTTCAGTGGTCAAAAGACTTGAGAAGATGAGAAGAGACTTTTTTGGAGGGGGGAAAGTCATGACAGGAAGTTCCACCTACCTAAGTGGGGCGAGATCTGCAAGTTGATCAAAGGAGGGGTTGGGTTGAGGCCCCTAGCAGTTTCCTACTTGGCTTTATTGGGGAAATGGATATGGAGGTAATCAGTAGAAGAGGGCAGCGGGTGGAGGAAACTTGTCTCTTGTAAATATGGAACGCAAGAGGGGGCGGGGGGGGGGTAGTTTGTGAAGAGCTCCTCTTTGTATAGAGCTTTGGGAATTTGGAAAGCTATAGTGGCCACAGAAAGTTTCATTCGTAGAGGCATGTCTTTCAAGCTTGGAAACAGAAAGTGTATCCACTTTTGGATTGATGTCTAGTGTTTTAAGACCTCTTTCTAAGAATGGCCTGTTGAGCTATCGATCGTTTTGCCATGGTTGCGGATTATTTCTCCGTCCACAAGACAGAAGTGGTGTGGTCCCATTTATGTCAGAGGAACATGTGGGAAGACGAGATCGGTGAGGTTCCAGGTTTGCTAAATCTTCTCAATTCTAACAAGCCTTCAATTCAGATAGAGGATCAAATTTTTAGGGGGAAAACCAGTCCGCACAATTCCCCACCAAATTGCTATGTAGCATCATCTCAGAGACAGTATGTTACCCTCCAACGTCTCCCTTCTACCACTGGTTCTATGGTGTGCCGCCTCGAGTCGCGGTGTTCGTCGGGCTCATTGGAAGAAAGAGGATTCTTACGATCGACAATCTGCAGAGGAGAGCTCTCATCCTTCCCAACGTTTGTTTGATGTGCATGAATAATGAGGAGACAATCAACCACCTCTTTATATATTTGCCCATTTCCTGCTAGAGTGTGGGATCACTTCTTCAGTTTATTTCATATGACACGGTAATGTCGAAATCTATCAACATGCTAGTTTGGGCTTGGCATTGGGGAGAAGGAGGACGTAGTGGTACAGGCCAATGTTGTCAAAATTGTTATCGTAAATCGTAGTAGGGTTTGAATCGTATAGAATCGCAAATCATATCATAAATCATAAGATTTTTTACAATTTTCTAAAAAATTTTCTAAAAAATGAAAAATATAAATAAATCAGATATCTTTTTTCTAAAAATCATCAATCTTCCTTTTGCCATCAATGTACACCAAGTAATACCATGTCATCATAGTGTTAAAGGACTCTTATTCCTTTATTTTTTGTCTTTCAAGAAATTTCACTTAAAAAAAACATACAAGGGTCCTTTAATAATTAATGTTCTTGTCACCTTTCTTGAATGTAGAATCATGGTGGAAAAGAGGCCTTCGATATTATAGACCGACAAAAAAAAATTGATTTCTAAACATCATTCCATAATACATATAAGTTAGCATAATCGTAACCATCCATAAAAACATTACAGGTAAGTCATACATCAATTTGGTGTTTTGACCAGTTAAGAAGTAAGAAATCACAACGAAAAAAAAAACAAAGTTACATGATTTAACGTTAAAGAGAATATATGTGCCATCTAATCTTATAAAGAACAAATAAAATAATTTACCTTTTCTAAACGATTCTTAAAGCCCCCACCAATTTAAAAATATAAAATGAAAGCCAAATGAAGCTTAAAATAGAAAAGAATAAGTATAATTGAATCGTAATTCAAGATTTGAATCGTAAATCGTAGGATTCATATAAAAAGGGATTAAGGTTAGGATTCAAATTGTTTTTCTTAAGATTCGACTAAAATTGTATATCATAAATCGTAAATCGTAGGATTTTGACAACATTGGTATAGGCAAAGGTTCGTGAACTCCGAATTATGGCCATGTTTTGGGTGATATGGGGTGCCAAAAATGGTCGTTGCTTCCAAAATATTGACGTAGGCTTTGGTGAGGTCATTGGCAAAATCAAAGGTCTTCTATCGGACTGGGTGGAAAATGTATAGGCAGACTAGTCTGGCCTTTCTTTTGTAGTTTTGTGGGTTGTTCTTGATGTCTTCTTTTCTCTCTTTTGGTGAGCTTCTTAATAAAATATTGTTACCTTTCAAAAAAAATTGACAAACCATCTCTTGAGTGCATGAGCAAACAGGACAATTGTAAGTCCACATATTGTAGGCAACGTTGCAGTATTTAAGGCTGAATAACTTTTCTAGTACACAAGTATAACAGAAAAAAATCCTGCAAATACCATTTTGAATAATTTTATGCAAGAATACAGCTTACTACCATAAATATTACTTCAATAAACAAAAGATAATGTTTACTCCCTCAGAAATAGCCATTGATTAACTGAGTATAAGAATCAAATATTATGTACTGACATTAAGCATTACGCACTTGTGAAGAAGCATGTTATAATCATCTTAGCCTTTCTCCCAACAATATGAGGTTGCTTTCAAATAATAGATATGCAAGGCCCACCACTTTGAAGCATGTAACTGGTAAAAAAATTACCTTGGGAGTTCTTTGGCAGGGATAAATGTTGATTGTATCCGCTTCCAGTGCTTTTAGATGAAGAATGCCCGCTGCTATCAACACAGACATGACTTCTTTTAGATAGCTCTATCTCTGCATAAATACGCTCCATTTTCGGAACCAGCGAGTTATTTGGCTGTACAATGATTGCTTCATTTCCTTCATACATCAGACTTCCTTCAGCTTCCTGTTTTCCATGAAATTTGGGGTCTTTCAAATGGCCTTCTGATGAATCCAGACAGCTCTCTGGCAATTTAAGCTTCAAGGAATGGAATGAACTCATAATGCACAAGTCCTTTAAGATGCTCCTATTCGAAACATGGGATGCTGTAGGGGATATCACTGCATGCGATGGACCAACCTGCCCATGACAAGGAATTCCAGCAGTGGCAGAAGGAACTTCATCCTTTTCAGGAAGACCATCAATCTTTAGTTCTCTGGAAGGAACTCCAATACAATCATGTGTTGTTAAATCCAAGTCTGTGAGACGATTTGCAACATTCCCAAACAAACTGACACTACTTCCTATCCTAAACCATCTACTTTGACATGTAGTTCTATTGGTAAACAACTTGCCAGAATCAATACTGGGTTTACAAGTCCCGCCAAGAGATAGTGACCAAGGGAAAGGTGGCAAGCTAGCTTTGTTCAATGTTAGAATGCCAGGATGCAGATCAATAGTCTGTAAAGAAACTGCAGGAACAGGTGCATTCCTTAGCAGAGCATCCAAATCCTTGAATGGTGGAAGTGTTAAGCGCTCCAGTATGTCCTCAGGCCGACACAGGGGAGAATCACTTAGGCTTGCCAAAGAACCAGGTTGGCTACAAGAATCCTAAATGTTTAAATTACACAAAAAAACACCATTAGCCAAGTTAATTGTCGCTATTCAGGTTAGGAATAAAGCACTGAACATCAAACAAAATTACCTTGCTTGATGATGCCAAATCTTCCATACAGATATCCTTACTAGTATCCTCATCATTCCTGCTTGCGACACGTGAACTAGAGCTCAACACACATGCATGCATTCTTCTGTTGCCACTGCCATCTAGCTCAACAAGATTTAGGGACTCTACTGCATTGTGATGTGAAAGAACAGAGCAAGCCTTCCTAACTGAGCATACAATGTTTTCATAGCTATTGCTGGCTTTCTTCCCTTTTTGTTGACATGAAGTAGGAAATTTGTAACTGCCATCAAGGAGTTCATTCAATGACAGCTCATCCATATGCTTTGCAACATCATGAATATCTGACTTGAGACCATATATTCCTGATATAAAATGTTCGAGTGCAATTTTTAACTCCGTGTAAGTGCAACTTCAAAGAGCTCATTTCCACCATGGAAGTAAAGAGTACAAGTAGGTAAATGAGTACCAAATTGTTCACATAATTCAGAAGGTAATAAGTAGCATGATCAGTTGGACAAATAATTATCAGGATATGACATACGATGATTCCAACCTTGCAAGAATGAAATGCAAACAACCATGAGTTGTAATACATCCAGTGTAGCTAAAGGCGCTAGGCACACCTGCCAGTGTAGCACCCAAAACTCCTAGGTGCATGCCTAGAGATTCCAGGCGCAATTTGTTAATTTTAATATCATAAGTATTAATATTTAATAATTTATAGATATAAGTTGATTTTTAACTAATCAAAGTCAATGACATTCAATTTCCCTTAGCCCCCTATATCCCCCACTTTTTTCCCAAATTCCCCAAATCTATATCCTAATTTCTCAATTTCCCCAATCATAACCCTAAATTCCCATTTTCACCAAATCCCCCAAGTTCACCAATTTAAAACAGCAATGTTGCAAAAATCCGCAAATTTTGTAAACCCTAAAGCTAGTTTTCCATAATCCCCAATCTTTCAACCTAAAAAAATTCCAATTCCATCAAAATCCTCATTTCACCTTCAGTCTCTTGTCTTGTATGACACCAATGAAAGCACAAATTGCTTTCAATTCCAATGTAATGAGCATCTAAGTAAATGCTCTTTCCGCTTCCAGGAGACGAGTTTAGCTTTCAAGAAGAAGATCGGAGAGGTTGCTGGTAGGGAAACAAGTTCGCGTCAAGACGAGATCACCAGGAAAGGGAAACAGGTAGTGTCTATAGGGGAAGGAGCAGATAGCGGGGAGGGTCAGGCGGACGCGGCTACAAAAGGAGACTGGGAGACTATATTGCGCCAAAAGTAAAAAAATTAGAAGGTGAATACAAGTTCAGGCCGATTGAAATATCCAACCCTGTATGTAGAAGGCTTCCCGAAAGGCTGGGCTCCGGTCAATTTCGCAAGGGTATTTGGGAGGGCAGGGGCATTCATGGAAGTTGTCGTCCCAAGAGACAGGAAAGCGGCAGCGAAACGAGGCTTTGCGTTCATTCGGATGAGCTCCGAGGAAGAGCTGGCTCGAGCTGTGACAATGCTACATGGGGAAAGCTTCAAGGTTAGAAGGCTCCTGGTTCAAAGAGTTATATTTGGGCCTGCAGATATCACGAGGAACGGGAAGAGGTGGTTACCCCACTAAGAAAGAAGTCGGCATCTCAAGTCACAGCTTGGGATTATTTACATCTACAAGTGTCGCAAGACAGACCCTCGATGTTATCTACCACTACGAGTAGGGAGATGGGGCAGACCTCTTTTAAAGACATCTTGCTTGGTCAGGATGTCACGGAAACGTCAGCATAGGGTGTTCTTTGAGACACTGGAGATGGAATTGAAGCAGTGAATGCTGAAGTCGTGGGAGAAGGGGGTTTTGGGGAAGTGGGGCATCGACGGAGATTCTAGGAGGAGAAGTGGCGGTTCGTATGAAGGAGGAAGCAATTGGTAAATCATGGGAATGGCTCCAATATTCTATAGTTGTGATTTCTAAAGATCAAATCACGCTACCATTCCTCATATCAGGGAGTGGTTGGATGATTGTTGTCGATTGAAGCCAAAGATGCTCACGATCAGGCCATTCGGTCGCAATGAAGTTTGGATCCGCCTAAGCCCAACTGTCAATAGAGATTTGATTCCCATGGCCGGAGCTATCCACAGAGATGGACCGATAATCCGCACTCTCAAATGGGAGGATTACTCTATTTTCAGATGGAAGACTCTTGGTTCCTCATCTGGGCAGTGCCATTCGAGTTCAAGGTTTCGAGATTTCTTTATTATGGTAGCTAGGTGTTTAGGAGAGAGCGGCAATCGATCCTGCTACAGAGCTTCGAGAAGAGATAGGTGTGGAAAGGGAGCGGATTAGGAGGAAGAAAGGGCTAGGGACTCCAAGAACCATCTCGGTGTTGGTGGGGGGAGAAGAGAGTCGTGATGATGGTTCAAAAGGAAGAGCAGGATGCTCCTCTAATGAGATGGGGGGACTTATGGAGGCGAAAGGAAGCTGGAGCAAAAGAGGATGGTCCTGGAAGACGATCAAACGGAAGCTGAAGCACCACTGATGGATACCAGCGAAGCATCGAACATTTCAGCCATTGCGTGTTCGTCTTTGATTGGGGGAGAATAAGTAGGAGGCAGAATTAAGACGTTGTTGCCGACAGCTGTCTCTCCTTATGTTGCGGGAGAACCAGAGAATATTTGCTCTCGTCCGAACCTTAGCCAAGCATTAGGTATGGAGTCTGATCCTGCTACAAGTCTTGTTCGTGGAGCTCCCTCATTGGCTTCTTGCAAGGCTAGGGACACGTTTCCGGACGAACCTGGTTATGAGCCTGCATATCGTTCAATGAACCCAGTTTTTTAATTAAAAAGGCCCTGATTGAGACGTGTCCTCTCGAGAGGTGATCTTGCGCTGATGTCTCCCCATCACACCTGGCACGTACGCCTGGCTCGAGTGCACGTGTGATAGCCGCCCACATGCCTGCGCGTGACTTGTTTAAGTTAGCACGTGACACCCCTTGTTCGACAGACTCACATCTCAGAGTCTTTGCCTCTTCATATCGACTCTAATCGACTCCCAGTCAATCATAGTGAGGAGCAAACAGAGTTCGATGGTGATGTAGATCCGGAACCAAGGAAGAGGAGGAAGAAGACTCTCTATCGGGGATGTCTCCACGGGAAGGGAAGTACACACAAGGGACCTCTCTGAGCACACCTGAGAGCACAGACCTCGAGGCAAAGGAAGAGAACTCTCTGGCGTTAGTTGTGGCTGAAGAAATCGAATCAAAGGGGGAATCTTCCCTTCCGATGAGTAGTTTGAAGACGACACGTAATAGGATGCTCTGGTGGTCACTCCTTTATGTGCAGAAAAGATGAAAGTCAATAAAGATTTGATCCATATTCCATAAGAGACGGCAGACCAGCTATAATATGTGATAGCAAGGAAAAAATTTATTATTTATGGAGAACGGTTCCAATGGATCAAGAATGTTTTGGTAAAAGGGTAGGGGGCATGGTGGGAATGGCATGCAGGGCACAGGATGAGAACGTTTTCGAGTTCTATCACTATGTCCAAGCTAAGGCTACTCAAAGGTAGCCATACTTTTGAAAATTGATATCGTATCAACCGATACAGGCGTATCGTGTCCGTATCAGCTCGATACGATATGGGATATGGGGTTGTATCGGCCGTATCGAAATCGGTTGGACTGTATCAATCCATATCGACCGATACGGTCAATATAGGCCGATACGGTCATAAACACCAAATTTGAATTTCTTTTTTCTTTTTTTCAAAAATTCGCTCATGTCTCATCTTCTTATTTTCATTTAAACCATGGAAGAATCTTAAAAACTCATTTTAGGCTATATCTAGACCTATTTCGGGATCAAAACAAATGATTTGAATGGGATTCGACAAATCGAAGCGAAGTGGACCATTATGGGAAAAATCGGAAAGAAGGGTAAACCTTCACTTTCTTTTTTATATTTTCGTCTTCTTTTTGTTGTATTTACAATGTAATGGGCCATTATTCACAAAATCATGTTTGATTTGTGTTCAATTATGGCCCATTTAGTTGACCTTCAACAAGTCAAATCGATAGACAACATTCTGATCAAAGAATGGTCCGATACACCATTGAATACATGGTCAAAACACACACAAAAATGATAGATTCGTGAATATATCATTTTTCCCTTATTTTTCTGATTTTTTTTGCTAAAAAAAAAAAAAACTCCGACCAATACAAGCCGATACGACCCCGATTCCAATACGCGGCGTCGAATCGTATTATTTTTCCATGGGGTCGATACCATCATTCAAAACCATGGAGGCAGCCCAATCACCACTTCTTTAAAACCAAAATGTCCCCTAAGGGATGGAGGGAACTCCTTAACCTCAAATGTTCCATCAACTATGATGCAGCTTCTTCAGTAAGCAAGAGGGCCAAGTCGAGTAAAGTTGGTGAACGATGTTAATCCTTTCCTAGAATGTGAGGGGGTTGGGGAGCCTGCAGAAGAAGGCGCAGGTCAAGAAAATATGCAAGAGATTTAAGCCTAACATGTAACATCATTGCTATGCAGGAAACGAAGATGCAGAACTTCAATAGAGGTACGTTACAGGGTGTTTGGGGGGTTTCAAATTTTAATTTGGTTTCGATTGATGCTTGGGGGGGGGGGGGGGGGGGGGGGGGGGGGGGGGGAGTTCAAGCAAATTCTCTGTGTCAGTAGTGCTGAAAGATATTTCTTCTAGTTTCCGGTGGATTTTTACGACAGTTTACAAGCCTTGTGTGTACAATCAGCGGGATTTGTTCTGGGATGATCTGGACAAGGTTAGGCAGATGTGGGATTGCCCTTGGTGCATAGGCGGTGACTTTAATGTCACTCGCTTTTCTTACGAAAAATCTGGGGGAGGGAAACTTAGTACCAGCATGTTCAACTTTTTTTATTAGATCCAGTGCCATAAGTTGGTTGATCTCCGGCTAGAAGGGGCCAAATTTACATGGTCTAATGGGCAGAAGGATGCAACCATGTCAAGGATTAACAGATTTTTTGTTTCAGTGGATTGGCTCGAGAAATACCCTTTGGTTAGTCAAAAAGCCCTTCCTAAAGTGGTATCTAATCAATGCCCGATCGCTCTTCAGACTGAAATCGACAATTAGGGCCCGCGTCCTTTTAGGTTTGAAAAAGCCTAGCTGGAAGTGGATGGTTTCTATTAAATGATCGCGGACTGGTGGTCTTCATTCGAAGTCAGGTGGATATGCAGAGTTCAGATTGTGCAAAAAGGTGAGAATGCTGAAAGAGAAGCTTAGGCAGTGGAAAAAAGAGGTGTTGGGCAAGAGGGAAGAGGAGTTTGATAATTTGGATCAAGAAATTCAAAAGTTTGATCTATTGGAGGAAAGCAATGGTTTGATGGAGAAAGATAGATTGAAAAGGACCAATATGATCTCCATGTACGCCAAGCGGGTGAAAGAAGAAGAAATAAAATGGCAGCAAAGATCGCGAGCAATTTGGTTGAAGGAAGGAGACAAGAACACGAAATTCTTCCATAGCATCACTAGTGCTAGAGCTCGGGTCAATAGAATATTCTCCTAAGTAGTTGATGGAATTAGAATTTTCGATAAGGTTAAAATTTGTGACTCTATTGTTTCTTTTTATCAGAAGTTGCTATCAGGGAAGAAATGAGATCGGCCGAAGCTGGATAATCTTGAATTCAAGCAATTTTCTCATGAGGATGTTTTACGTCTTGAAAGACCAATAACAGAAGAGGAAGTAAAAGCCGCTATAGATGCTATGTGTGGTGGTAAGGCAATGGGTCCTGATGGTTTCCCCATTTTCTTCTTTCATAAGTTTTGGCATGAAATCAGAAGGGATGTTTTAGATTATGTTTAGGAGTTCTCAAAAAGGGGTAAGCTATCCAAGGAGTTTGGGGCCATGTTCATCGCCCTCATTCCTAAAGTTGAAGGCTCTGAACAGTTGAAGCACTTTGGACCGAAAAGTCTTTAGGGGGCCCTTACAAAATCTTAGCCAAAGTCCTAGCGACGCGCTTTAGGGAGATTCTTTTCAAGGTGATATCGGAATACAGGGAGCTTTTTTGTCGGGAAGACAAATATTGGATAATGCATTGATTGCTCATGAGTGCATCAACTCCAAGTACAGGGAGAAGAGGAGCGGATAGTATGCAAACTAGATATTGAGAAGATGTATGATCATGTTGATTGTGACTTTATAGACTATATGTTGGAGAGGATGGGGTGTGGCTTGAAGTGGAGATCTTAGGTGAAGGAATGTGTTGATTGTGTTCATTCGGCCTCCTATTATGTGCTAGTTAACGGGTCGCCTATAGGATTCTTAAACAAGGGGACCCGCCATCTCTGTACCTCTTTATTGTTATTGGGGAGGCCCTTAGCATGATGCTAGTTAAAGGAGAGGAAAATGGTCTCTTCAGCTTCTCTTTTGCGAAGTAGCCCCTCATTCTGTAGACAATCTACAAAAAATCTTGTTATGTTTTGAAGCGGCTTCGGGATTAAAGACTAATGTTGCCAAGTCAGAATTGTTGGATATTCACTTGGAGAGGGAGGAGCTTGCCTATCTCGCAGGTATATTTGGATGCAGAGATAGGGACTTTCCATCCACTTACCTTGGCCTTTATGTATAGGGAAGCCAGCTAAGCATCTTTGGAACAGAGTCATAAAGGGATCGAAAGAAAGCTACCCTCTTGGCAATGTCGGTATCTCTCCTCAGGGGGGCGATTGACCCTGATTAAGTCGACCTTCGCTAACATGCCAGTTTATTATATGTCCCTCTTCAAAGGCCCTGCTTCGGTGTTGAGGAGGTTGGAGAAGATGCGTAGAGATTTCTTTTGGAGGGGGGTGAGCCTGGAAAGGAAGTTCCACCTGCTCAAGTGGAAGAGGTACGCAAGCCAATCAAAGACGCAGGGCGTAAATCCTTTGCTGGCTCTTTTGGGCAAATGGATTTGGCAATTCTCTTATGAAGAGAGAAGTAGGTGGCAGAAGCTTGTTGCAAGCAAGTATGGAATGCAAGATGGGGGCTGGTTTGTTAAGAAGTCTTCATTGTATAAAGTTACAGGCATATGGAAAGCAATTGTAGAAACAAAGCATTTCCTGCGTAGTGGTTCATCTTTAAAGCTTGGAAATGGAAGGCAGATAAGCTTTTGGGTAGATATTTGGTGTGGAGATAGATCGCTTGAGGATATGTTCCCAAGGTTAGCTCGCATCAATGTTCATAGTATCAGTATCGCATTACGTTTCGCACCCTTGGGATACAGATATATA
Source organism: Liriodendron chinense (assembly GCA_003013855.2). NCBI lineage: Eukaryota > Viridiplantae > Streptophyta > Magnoliopsida > Magnoliales > Magnoliaceae > Liriodendron > Liriodendron chinense. The sequence continues at coordinate 77,048 of PVNU02000637.1, read as the reverse complement.
TCACGTATCGCTAGGGATATATCGGTTGTATCCAAGGTGGGCCAAAACGGTTACATATCGGCCGATACGTAACGGATACGGCCGACGCCGTTACGCGATACGGGGACCCCGAAAATTTGGCCCGTAATGGCCGTTACGCCCCCTGTAACGATAAAAAAACGGTTACTTTTTTTTTATTTATAAATACTTGATATTTTTTAATTTCTTCACACTTTTCTTTCCCCATTTCTTTTCTAATCTGTTCTTTTGCTAAAAATGACCACAATTAGTCTATTTTGGAGAATTAAAACGACCAATTTCTACGATTTGGATGAATGGAAGCTCCGTGGGCCATTTTTCGAAGAAATCCGAAAATAGGTATTTATACATTTTTCTTCCTCTAATCACTTTTTTTCCACCTTGATATGATGTTGTAGCCATTGTAAAATGTTAAAATGTGTATTTCAAGATTATGCAACTGATTTTTATATTTTTTTTAATTTCGGTCTATTTTCGGATTAATATTAAAAATTAGTAAAAATCATGTTTTTTTTTCTGGTTTAATGGTTGGATAACATGTGTTACTTATAGTAGGACACGATCATGTGCATTTTACAGATTATGCACATGATTTGCTATTTTTTTTGTATTTTTTTAATTTCGGATTAATTTCAGAATAAATTTAAAAATTAGGGAAAATCATTTTTTTCAAAAAAAAATTCTGGTTTAACGGTTGGATAATATGTGTTACTTATAATAGAATATAAGCATGTGCATTTTACAGATTATGCACATGGTTTGTTATTTTTTTTTGGTATTTTTTTAATTTCAGAATAATTTTAAATTTTAGGGAAAATTAATTTTTTCAAAAAAAAATTCTGATTTAAAGGTTGGATAACATGTGTTACTTATAATAGAACATAATCATGTGCATTTTACAGATTATGCACATGGTTTGCTATTTTTTTTTGTATTTTTTAATTTCGGATTAATTTCGGAATAATTTTAAAAATTAGGGAAAATCATTTTTTTCAAAAAAAATTTTTGGTTTAAAGGTTGGATAACATGTGTTACTTATAGTAGAACACAATCATGAGCATTTTGCAGATTATGCACATAATTTGCTATTTTTTTGTATTTTTTTAATTTCGGAATAATTTTAAAAATTAGGGAAAATCATTTTTATCAAAAAAAATTTCTAGTTTAAAGGTTGGATAATATGTGTTACTTATAATAGAACGTTATCATGTGCATTTTACAGATTATGCACATGGTTTGTTATTTTTTGGTATTTTTTTAATTTCGGAATAATTTTAAAAATTAGGGAAAATCATTTTTTTCAAAAAAATATTCTGGTTTAAAAGTTGGATAACATGTGTTACTTATAATAGAACATAATCATGTGCATTTTACGGATTATGCATATGGTTTGTTATTTTTTTTGGATTTTTTAATTTCGGAATAATTTTAAAAATTAGAGAAAATCATTTTTTTCAAAAACATGGAGAATCATATTTACAGATTAATGACTAATGTATGTTTATATTTTTATTTTTTCGACAGGTTTTGCCATTTTGGAGCTTCGTAGTTGTACTTTGTAGGCTTGTAGGCTGTAGCCCATAGGGTTTAGTATTTGAATTTAGTAGTTAGTACTTGATTTCATTAGCAGTATTTAATATTTACAATTACATTTATAAGTTTTAAAATCAAAGTAATTCACTCTTAGACTCAGTATTTAAGTGACATAGCCACATAAGCCATCTCTAATTAAAAAATGTCTGGAACTGGAAGTGGAACTGCAAATGAGGATATTGGATGGGAACATTGTCAGAGGGTAAGTGGTGGAAGGCACCAAATAAAATGCAACTATTGTGATAGAGTAATAAGTGGTGAAATTACGCGACTTAAACAACGTTTGGCAAATCGAAAGGGTCAAGTTGCAGGATGCACCAAAGTTCCCAAAGAGATAATGATACTGATGCAAGCCAATTTAGATGAGTCAAAGGGGAAACGAGCTGCTGTACAGAAAAAGAAAGATGATATCCTTGATGCGGCACGACAAGAGGTGTTTGGTCCAGAATATATGGGCGTTCGTGGCGAAGATATCATTGATTCTGGGGAAGATTCTAATCGAGAAATGACTATAGCTAGGAGAGAAAGCGTGCACTATGCTCGTGAAGAGGAAAAACGTCGACGCACATTTGGTTCAAGTGCAAGTGGGAGTGGGAGTGGCCAGGGGAGTACAACTGCAGCCCCAACGGGAAGTACAGCTGGGGTTGGAGGGGGTATGTTTGGTGGATTAAGGCGTATGTTTAGCAACCGGCGAGGCACATCTTCACATATAGCTCGTCATCCTATAGATGTAGATGTGGAAGAAGAAGATGTGCCTAGGAGACCCTCTGTTGATCCGATCCTCTTTAGGAAAGAATCTAGTAAACAAAAGAAGATAAAACAAATGTGGAGTAGAACTTCTGTTGAGAAACTGGGTAGGGCAGTAGCAAAGTTATTTATACATGCCAACATACCCCCTAATGCGGCAAACTCTCCATATTGGCAGGTAGTAATTGATGCAGCAGTAGAAGCAGGTGAAGGAATTAAAGCTCCCACAGCCAAGGAGATTAAGGGAAAATGGACAGACGCAGAGTATGCGGATACAAAGGCATACGTAAATACCTTTAAACCCATATGGCAAGCCAGAAGATGCACGATCATGTGTGATGGTTGGAGTGGCCCAACAAGATGCAGCATGATCAACTTCATAGTGTATTGCCACTTGGGAACAGTGTACCACAAGTCAATTGATGCCTCAGATGAAATAAAAAATGCTAAATATATTTTTAGCTTGATGGATAAAGTAGTGGATGAGATTGGGGAGGAGAATGTGGTGCAGATTGTGACAGATAATGAAGCAACATATAAGTCTGCAGGAAATTTGTTGATGCTAAAGAGAACACATATATTTTGGTCACCGTGTGCTGCACATTGTATTGATCTTATATTGGAAGATATTGGAAAGAGAAAAAATGTCAAAGAAATGGTTGAAAAAGCAAAAGAAGTGACAACATTTTTTTACAACCATAATCACCTAGTTGCAATAATAAGGAAGTTCACAAAGGGACGAGAGTTGCTTAGGCCAGCGGCGACTAGATTTGCAATAAACTTTATAGCTTTAGAGAGTTTGTATCAGCATAGGGGAGAGTTGAGTGAAATGTTTGCTTCCCAACAATGGCTCAACACAAAATATGGGAAGAAGACATCAGGGACGCCGGTTGATGTTGTAAACACCATAAGAGACAACAAATATTGGAAGAGGGTTAAGAAAATTTTAAAGGTGATGAAACCATTGATGAGGGTTACTTTGTCTTGTTGAAACCGATGAAGCACCTACGATAGGCTTCCTCTACGACGCCATGGATAAAGCGAAGTTGGCAATTCAACGTGATTGTTCAAGCTGGCATTCTTACTGGAATTTGATCGACAAAAGATGGACAAAGCAGCTCCACCACGATATTCATACAGTAAGTTCTTACCTAAATCCTAGGTATAGATATGCCCAATCATTTGTTATGGATGATGAGGTTCGTATTGGATTAAAGAACGTGATAAAGAGATTAGAGCCTGACTTAGATGTACAAATAAAGGCTTTGAATGAATTGGATATATTTGGAACTCGCCAGGGTAGCTTTGGAGATCTCTTGCACAACATGCAGTATTTAGGTTGCACCCCGCCGACTGGTGGGTAAATTTCGGAGAGGACACACCGGCTCTCCAAAAAATTGCAGTAAGGATTTTGAGTCAAACAACGTCTTCCTCTAGTTGCGAAAGAAATTGGAGTTGTTTTGCACTTATTCATACGAAGAATAGAAATAGAATTCAGACTAGGACGTTAGATAGACTAGTCTTTATGCATTACAACATGAGGCTAAGAATACGCATTCATTCAAGAAGGCCTAACGCCAATAATGCCGGTGATGTGGATTATTGTCCAATAAACTTGGACAATATTTATGATGAGGATGACCCACTTCTACCTTGGTTGGAAGCAAGGGAAAAAGAAATAGAAGTTGAAGACCAAGAAATACGCAAGGTACAGCAAGAGAGTCGTGCATTTGTGTTGGACCCAGAAAGGGGGGCGGATTTCATACAAACTCAGCAGAAGAGTGCGAGCTCTAGCGATACTGAAACAGATGATGATGATGATGATGCACCTAATGCTGGTCCCACTTCTGGCATTGCTCAACCCACCGGGGCTACTGATACCATACAGCCGTCTACGGATCGCGAGGCTGATGAGCTTCGACGAAGCAAGCGGAGCCGAGGGGGTCAAACTTATGAGTGTACTGAGTCACGATACAACCAGCAAGAGCCTGGCTCCAGTAGTGCACCTGCAGGTCCTGCACCTACAGGTCCTGCACCGCAATCTACACCGACAGATCTAGAACATCAGCATGCGTATGGCTATGATCCGAGGAATTATAGGTATTCTTACAGCCAATGGGATTATAGGGAACCTGTTCCGCCACTTTCGTGTTGGAGTAGTCCTCCTGACGCTGTTCCACATCTACCATATGAACCAAATCTAAGTTATTCATCTCAATCTCAACAGTCTGGCCCTGAATACGAGTACCAGTATGGGTACGGCTATTCGACGGGCACTAGTAGATATCCTTACTCAGGGTCAGAATCTTTGCCTAGTCAGGGTCAGGGTCAGTCATCATCAGGTTTCGTTGACCTGGTCTTTCCCTCTGGCACTGAATATTATGGATAGGCAACAATAAGACCGCAACAACCCGATGATGATAACGACGACGACGTGGAGGTTGAGCAACCACAACAAAGCAGGTTTTCATTTTGGTAGTGAGTTCCGGTTTGGTGAGTCTTTTCCATTACCCACATGGTCATACATTCACCAAAAAAACACACACTTTACATTGTTGAACTTGTGTTTAAAATAACTCCCCTAACAAGTGACAACCAGTAATCTTTAATCAACATGCTTGTAGGGGAGTATATCAGGTACTACTAATTTTTTTTCTACTTTAGAATGTTCAATTTGCAGGACAAAAGTCGGTCATAGATTCAAGATAAGAGAAGTCTTAATACATTATTTTTTGCAAGTCCTCAGTCCTCACTCCTCAGGTATGTAAATAAATTGTAAATAATATAAAATAAATTATAAAAAATAATAGTACACGTGAAAATTGAAATACTTTGATGTTACATTTATTCTAATATACATATTATTGGTATTAGACAGTTAGAAATTTGAATTTATAAGTTCTGCAGTTAATTCCAGGTTATTAGTTTCATAAATTCACCAAACAGCCCGATACAACTTTTTCACCAAAGAGTAGACCGCTTCACCACCATAAACATGTTCAAAATTATAAATGAATGCATATTTGGGATGTTTGGAATTTTCTGGATTTAATCCATATTTTTTTAGAATTTTTTGGCAAAAAAAAAAAATTGGACCGTTACGGGGGCCGTATCGGCCGATACGGCCCGTATCCGTATCGGAAACGGTGGGCACCGTTACGCCCACCGATACCGATACGGGACACCTTGGTTGTATCGAGTAGTGTATCGCACTTTTTGGGAAACATGGGGAAACATTGGAAAATTGATTGAATTTTTCAATGAAACTTCAGGGATTGTTAAAATCGACCTTAATACACACATTTAAATCATAATATGTAAAAATAAATAAAAATGAATAGTCCACATAATGGAGTTCCTTTGTAAAAGGATCCTAAGTTATGCATTGTCTGACTGAACTGATGCAACTATTGTTTAAATTGATTCTAGAAGATATATAAATGTAAGAAGACATTAATGAAAACCCAATCAATTCATTGACAAAGTAAAACAAGCAAGAGAGTTGAGAAATATACCTATGGATGATGCAATGATCCTATTGTATGGATGCATACAATGATCTCATTGATGGATACACCTCATTGTCGACCGTCCTCAACACGCTATATATGGGCTCGATAATGGCCAACACATTGCATACGCATTCCCAAAATGAATGACTCAACACAAGCTCCAAACGTGCAATCCTCTCCTCTAGACGCGGGGGTGGCCTGGATATCCTCCAAATGCAGTTTTGACTATCCTAGTTCAACACAATGCAAGCTATCATATATGGCTTAGATCTATATGGGGACTCAACAAAATATGACCCTTTCGTAGAGTCGGTACGCGGGTCATGGGGTACTCTCGCGCGGCTGGACGATATCGTCCAGGTATCGTCAATATTTATACCCACTCGAAATTTTGCTGATATCTTGCCGATGTCTCGGTTGATATCGATATATCATGCGATATTTGCAATATCGGCCGATAATATCGTCGATACGCTGGAACCAGACAATTTTTGTGTGGTTCCAGGGCTGTTTCGTGTCGCTAACCTGCGATATCGATAATATTAGCCGATATTATCGATATTACAAACACTAGCTCGCATAGCCTTGGATCGCGCTTTGCTACGGTTGGGAACAATTTCATTTTTCACGAGTCAGAAGTCATGTGGTCTCCATTGCTTAAGAGAAACTTAAGTTGAGGTCAACGAAATTACAGGATTATTGGATCTCTTAAAGCTTGTCACTCTTGATATGCAGACAGAAGATAGTATCTACTGGAATAGAAGCCGATCAGGACAGATTTCCGTCAAGTCTCTATGCAGCATCATCGCGGATCCCGACTGCCTCATGCCGAGGTCTCCCTTCCATTAATGGTTCTATAGTGCGCCACCCCGAGTTGCGGTGTTCGTTTGGCTAATTGGAAGAAAGAGGATCCGCACGATCAACAATCACCAGAGAAGAGCTCTTGTCCTCCACAATGTCTGTCTTATGTGAACGAAGAGTGAGGAGACGATCAATCACTAGTTCATCCATTGTTGTTTCACTTCTTCAGTGTGGGGTCATTTCCTGGATCTAGCCCATGTTGCATGGGTTATGCCAAAGTCTGTTGATTTACTTCTCTAGGCATGGCATGGTGGTGAAGGGGGGACGGGCAAGTCTTCGTGGAGACTTCTTATTATGGCCGTCTTTTGGGGGATCTGGGGCGCTAAAATGGGAGATGTTTTCGTAATGCCCCAGAAAGTTTGGATGAGGTCATAAGCAATATCAATCATTTTATGTTGGAGTGGGCAAGGCTAGGCTTTTGTGGCTTCGGCTGTTGGTGTTGTCGTTTCTTTTTGCTTTTTCTTTGGGGTTGTATTCTTTTCTTACGTTTGGCGAGCTTCTTCATAACATGTTGTATCTTTAAAAAAAAAGACATTATTAGAAGAAGGAAATCAAGAAGAAAAAGAAATGAGAGAAGTTGGTGAAATTTGGGGGGGAAATGTCTCGAGCTTTAATCATCAAAAAAAAGTAAAGGAAGTTGTTGAAATAGGGCTTGAAAGCCCTACTTATCTATTTGCACACTTATTAGGTGGTAAAATACCCCAAAACCCACAAATATGAGGTGTCCATAAGGGTACCTCAAGCAAAAAGCCACGGGTGCTGCAAGTGTGTGCAGGCCTAGATATAGACATTTTTAAAGAGTAACTATCTAGATGAATTTTTTTATCACAAAGCACAAGAACTTCATACATGCAATATTTCCACTGATGGTTGATAAAATGATTGTACTCTACAAATAACAGACATATTCCCGACAAACAGCCAAAATATCAAGTCTAATGATTTGTCCTAGGCTTACGAGACAACCTATTATGAAAATGATTGCAAATTGGTGGTGGGATTTCCATGTGGAAGGGCAGGCAGGTTTTAGGATAATAAAGAAATTACAATTACTTGAGAACAAGTAAAAAGATTGGAGGTGAATTGACTTTTGTGATAAACACAACTAGGAAGGGTGGCTTCATCAAGGAAGACGTGCTAGAGGAAAGGACACTCTTTTAAGTTTGAGTACCACATCCTAAGAAGAGAAATCAGTGATGAAGGCAGAAATCAAGAGCAACATCATTCAGAGAGGGAGCATTACATAGTAGGAGTGTGGAGAAAGGGGAGGAAGAGATCATTGTCTTGTTCCTCTATGATAAAGCTTGAATGCACATAAAAATTTGAAGAAAAAAAAAGAAAGAAAAGAAAAGAAACAACTCTTAAACCAGAACAAAATTGATAATAATGAATTGGTGTTCTCTACAACACAATTGTCATCAATTACATAAGCAAAGACTCCTAATTCAACTCGAAATGGTAAACTTACTAAAAATGGCAAAGACGTCTAAATTGACTGTAAGCTCGACTAAAAGTAACTCAAAAGGACTTAAGGTGGGATTGGACTCTTTAAACTTTGAAACAAAAGAAACAAAGAAAATTCGGATCTTACTAAAAATAATAAAATTTGACCCTTCAAACAACCTTATTTGCGTAACTGTTTGGGGGCCAATGTACTTTACTCATTAGTCAAGTAGTAGGGTCAATAACTTTCCAACGATATCTTATATAGCGATTCCAATAACCAGTTGTAAAGTTTTGCCTGTTGGAAGCTGTAATGCGCGTTAGGCTGTTTTTGCTCTATATCAAACCTTTTTGCCTGATTTCTTATGATATTGGCGCTCCATAAAATCATTTGTGGTCTGTTCCACATCAAAGAACACGGCTTTTTCCACATAATGGCCGATGGTTAGCGCAGATCAAGTCACGTTAATGTGATATTCATCCAAGGTTTTTTGGTTAAAGATCCGAATCAAGTCAAGGGCTATCATCAATTATCACACATGTTATATTCGAAGGAAGATCTCATTCGTCCAACACTAAACAGTCTGTATTTCAAGTAGTTGCCATGGGAGTCGGCAATATAGCTTGAAAGGGAGTTTCATGGAGACAATATGGCTTATATAAGATGTTTATCACCTTAAACCAGTGTTCAAAGTTTCGGTATCGTTACAAGTTTCACTAGCCGGGGATACGGAAACAATATCAATATCGCCGATAACCGGAAATGCGGGGAAAATGTGATAAACATTGGTATTTTTTAGTGAAACCTCAGGAGTTGATAAAATACACATAGTTGCATATTTAGGAATTAAAAAATTGCATAAAGAATGCATACATGATAGGTTTTTATTTAATGGAGGCCTAAAAGCATGTGTTGCCGTAAGAAGTCAGTCCAATCATCTCATCCATCTAAAATCTGAACTTCCATCCAAACATCCATTGATTTTTCAGAATATCGGCAACACATGAAATTTCCGAACAAATCATTAGCAACTGAAAAAGAAACTAAAGATTGTGGTCTTGTTATTGCCATGTTGCGATAATGATAATATCGTGATATTATCAATGTTATCGTCAACAAATTGAACGCTGCATACAACCATGCACCCATAAAAATATATGAAATGATAATTTTTTAAATATATAGATTTTTGGCATATCGATACATTGACGATATTATCGAAATATTGCAGATACATTGACAATACAAGCGACACTTGGAATTTACACAGTAAAAAATATTGGTGATACACCGATGGGATCAATGTATTGACAATACAAACGACGCCTGGAATTTACACAATTGAAAATATTAATGATATCAATACATTGGCAATATTTAGTGATACATCACCGATATCAAGAATTTTTTATACTATCAATGTTATCGATATCGCTACCGGAGTTATCGGTGTCGCTAAGCTAGAAATAGAGATAATATCGGGGATATTTCGATAATATCGGAGATAATGCAAACATTGCCTTAAACCCAAAGGAAGATTCGGCATATATTAAGGACTTTTGCTAATTAGTCTATTCAGAGTGTGTATAAGATATCAGTAAAGAAGAGAGAAATTTAGACAGCGTCCTTGTCTCAAATGAATGCATTGACTTGATGAAAAAGTCGAGTGAAGCCAGCATCCTTTGCAGGGTTAATATGCTATCTATAGGGATTTCTTTTCTTATCTTCTTAGCGAGATTAGACTTGGGGCAAAATGGAAAAATTAGATTCTCAAATGTCAACTCAATGTCATTCTAAGGGCTCGTTTGGGAGCTTGTAATTGGAGGTGAATGGAATTCAATTCACAGTTACACTCAAATAAAGTGTAATTGGAATCCTCAGTTGTGTAGGGTAGCCTGTAATTGAAATGCACCAGAATCCAAATATTCTGTTTGGCAGCTTGTAATTGGAATGCATTGGATTCATTTGATACTCTAGGCGTGTGTGATGCCCGATATGCTAGCACTTCGAAATGGTAGATGCGGTAGATATTAACTGAAATAATTGTGAAAGCCATCATGGATAAGTTATAATACAACAACCAAATTGGTTGAACAATTCTGACCTCCTGATTTGCGAACTCTAGTTGATTGAAATAAGACCAATGGATGATTTTCAACTCAAATAAGACATTATTATTGTATCATTTATTTTTTATGAACAACCCAAAGGCCCACCATTTGGACGGTTCAATTTCTGAGTCATGATTATTTCACTCCCCAATCCTCATTTACACCCAAATCTCACCTTCTACAAAGGATTTGAATTCACTCCCATTTACACCCTCTTCAATGCATTTTAAATCCATTTACACTCATTTACGCAGTGCCAAATGCACCAAAAGTCCCATTTACCCCCATTTTACTCCCATTTACATGGTATGTAAAAGAGGGATGATCCTCCCTAACGTCTGCCTAATGTGCTATAAAGCTGAAGAATCAGTTAATCACTGCGAGTTTGCGACAAAGGTTTGGGAGGAGATTGTTAGGAATCTTGGTTTCTATTGGGTAATGCCGGGTTCTATCGAAGCAATGTTTGAATCTTGGCACAAAAGTAGCAAAGGGGAGGTGGGGAGGAATGTATGGCGTATTTGTCTTCCTGCTGGGTTGTGGGCGTTGTGGCTTGAAAGAAATAATTGTTGTTTCCGAAATCGAAAAAAAGTCCCCCAATGAGATCTATAAAGTGGTAAAGGAGCTGGCTATAGAATGGGCGTCCGACTGCAAAGTTCTGTGGGGCTGACCAATTCCCTGTTATTTGGGCATATTTGTAGTTGTTTGCTTGTATTTGGGTTTTCTTTTCCTCCTTTTTTTGTTTTATGTATTCTTTTGGCTTCGGCCTTCTCTTTAATAAAATTATCACCGTTTCAAGAAAAAAAAAAAAAAAAAAAAAAGACCCCTGATGTCTCTTCGTCTGGTTATTTATTAAGTTCTAGAGGCCTCGAGCAAGGTGATTCGCTGCCCCCATTCCTTTCTTCTGTGGTGGTGGTAGATTGTTTTAGTATGCTAATTGAGAAGGCACCCAGGATTAGTCTTATTAGAGGCTTCAAGGTTGGAGATCAAAGTGGGTTGCATTAAATCTCCAATTTGCCGATGATACATCCCCAAAGCGCATAAAAATTTGTTAAAGGCATTCTTTGTTTGTTACTTTGAAGATGAGTCAGGTCCAATGTGAATGTGGGGAAAGGTGACATGGCTGGGTTGCGAAGAGAAGGGAAGCTGCCGGGGTGGGCAAATTGGATGAAATGTAAAGACATGGTTTCTTACTCTTTTGGAGCCTTGCTAGGAGGGGATCCAAAGGCTCCTGATTTTTGTATCCGGTGATGGAAAGAGATGAAGAAGCTAGCAAGGTGGAAAGGACATTCCTACCTTTGTGTGGAAGGATCGCACTAATAAAGCCTGCTTAATAGAAAATCTTCATTTTTTCATGTCCCTTTTACAAATGTCTTTAGAGGGGGCTAAAAGGGTTGAACAGATTCAACGAGATTTCCCGTGGGAAGGAACGTAAATTCCATATGCAAGGGAGAGATATTGACACAAAAATTAACACGAGAGATAGAAGAAAGAAAAAAAGGGGGGGTGATAATACAGGAGAAGTGCGGCCTTTGTGGCTTGGGTTCTTTGCCTCCAAAGGGTCCAGGTTTGGAGAGTTTTGAGTGGGTATGTCATCTTCAGTTTGATGGAATGGGGTGGTAAATTGGCTGGTCTGAGATTTAGACAGTTTCAGTGGGTATGTCATCTTCGGTTTGACGGGATGGTGCATCATCTTAAATTGGACTTCCAGTTAGTCACGCCAGGCAAAAATGATGTCTGTACAGGATATCACCTGATTTTTGTGTAATACCATAGTGGATAGAGCACATAACATGTTCGTTAACTCAAGCTTGTACCCATAAAGTTTCATGCACCCAAGTTATAAAAGCATATAATGTTTCATAGCAGGACATAGAATACAAATAATTATAACAAATGTTCAGAAAAAATTAAATGGTAACGGTGACTTGTTAAAGAGAGCAAAAGATACATGAAGGGTAAGAGATGATGAGTGATCATCTCCCCTAACAAGGAAATACTGCCCTTTCACTAATTCAATGCCAACATTACATCATTTAAAAGCATTAATTTTTTAAAGATATCCTTTAAAAGCATTAAGACTCAACACCCAAAGATACACTGTAGTGTGCAGAAAAATAATCAACAAGATCAACCAAAAAGCACATGGTGATTCCGTACCAAGAATGTTATTGCCACCAGTGGTTGAAGAAGAGCTCATCAAACCAGCCTTTGACAAGAAAGAATCACATTTAGTTTTCATCGCTGCTTTAAAAAAAAATTTATCACCTCGTTTGCCATCTTGGATGCACTTTTGCTTTACTACTCTGGATTTCTCTGAAATGAAAAGATAGAGAAAGAGATCCTCACTATATGATACAACAAGTTACAAAGAGTATCACCATATTCAACCAATTAAGCAAGCTATAAATGTTAAAGGCAGCTAGTCAGTTTGAGGAAAAAATTCCATGCATTATTGACTAGACATTAGAAATTTTAATACACTTGGAATGGAAATTATTGTCTGCCCATAAATGTCTTTCCAAACAGAAGAAGAAGAAGAAGAAGAAGAAGAAAGACGTACAGAAAGAAAGAAAGAAATATGTTGCATAGATGACACATTGACACTAGAGAATATGGGGAGTCTCTATCATTATGTCCCCATGCAACAAGGATTCGGAGACCTAATTTGACTTAATGTGTTCACCCCCACAACCCCACTGGAATTGAAATTCAAGTTAAGTTCTAGTATAAGATAATATTAATATTTCCATCATAGAAATCATTAACATTTTCTCACAAAAAGTGGGCATAACTATTGAACCTCAGAGAAAGTGAACCATGGTGCACAGTGCACCTGAAGGCAAAACTACAAGAGTTATGTATGGTGAAATAAACATCAACATACTTTACGTGATAGAATGTTGGGCAGTTAAGGAACAACATGCTCATAGAATGAGCGTAGCTGAAATGATGATATTGAGATGGAGCAGCGGTAAGACAAGGATAGAATTAGAAATCAATGAAGTCAAGGTAACTTGGGAGTAGCACCAATAGGCAATAGGTAATAAGATGTGGGCAAGTAGACTTAGATGGTTTGGCCATGTGCAATGAAAACCAAGAACTGCACCGATTAGGAGTGACTTGGTTCCAGTTGAAGGCTCTAAAAGGGCAAGCGGACGGCCCAAAAGGACATGAATGGAGGTAGAAAGAAAAGACCTGAGGACTTATGGTTTAACCGAGGATATGATCCATGATAGAGTAGAATGGCAAAACGGGATTCATGTAGCTGACCCCAATTAGTTGGGATAAGGCTTAGATGATGATGATGATGATGATGATGTTCAAGGACTAGCTGGTTTATCGAATTTTGAGTTTAGTGAAGAAAAGACCTGAGGACTTATGGTTTAACCGAGGATATGATCCATGATAGAGTAGAATGGCAAAACGGGATTCATGTAGCTGACCCCAATTAGTTGGGATAAGGCTTAGATGATGATGATGATGATGATGTTCAAGGACTAGCTGGTTTATCGAATTTTGAGTTTAGTGAAGAAAATGAAAGGATTGTGCATGGTGAAGGAAAGAACAACAACATATTGTGCAAGCCAGTTGAATAATCAAATGTTTGGTTTAGTATAAGCAATGCACGAAAAAACCGTATTTAAATTAAATTCCTTGGGAGAGTGATAACAGGCAATGTGGCATATGACAGAGGCCACTGAGCTCCAAAAACATGTAAAAGAGTCAAGCCATGCATCTATGAGCAGGGAGCATTGCACAGAACAAATACAGGTTGGGTTGGGCAATCCTCACTTTATATATGGGACCCATAGCTCCTTAATGCTAGGGTCCGCTTTTAAGTTTGAGAATAGGATTCATTCATTGATTAAAAACAGATGGTACAAAACAATTCCCTTACCAGCAGAGGTGCATTTTGCTGGAATGGATCCACTATTTCCAGACATAACATTGTAATCAGCAGCTCCACCTATGTTTGTGGAAACTTCTACTTGATCTGTTCTTGGTCTCTTAGAACAAGGGCTGCCGCTTCTTGATAATTTCTCTACTCTCCGGTGCAATTGTTTGCCAGCACACTTGGGAAATGATGAAAGAGAATTATTTGCCTCCCTAAAACTAAGATGTTCGTCACTGTCTTCACATTCAAAACTAGGAAGCAGGCCTTCATGCATGCCAAGCTCAACATCAATCTTTTTGTTTCCGGAAACTGAATTTTGGTCTGAAATAGAAACTGGCTTCTTTCTATCTGCCACTAACACAATGGATGCAGCATCAGTTGAAAATAATTGAGAGCCTATCATGCGTTTAGCAAGAGAAAATAATCTTACTAACAACCCCTAAACAATGTCAGAACTTGCTGAAGACAACTAGGTACATCAGAATGTAGAAAAGTAAAATAAACGAAATAGATACAGAAAGGATACATGATGGTTAAGAGGGATTATAATAAGCACTGCAGATGCCCAATCTTCAATAGCATGCAGGTCAAAGGGGACCACAATAAGTATTTTGGATGATTAGTGCACAACTACCTTAGTAAAGGCAGGGGTCCAGGAATATCTAAAGAATAAAATAATGGTGAAAACATAATAAGGAGCCAGGAGAAAAGTTTTCGATGCATAGAGCTCCTTCACAAGGATACTCATGTTCAACGACAGGGCTACGTTTCTTCTCAAAACCCTTTCACTGGCTAGATCACGGAAAAGATAAGATGGTAAATTTACTTGAACATATCATTGATCAATTCAGAGACTGACTGCTACAACAGGAGCGTAGTGCAGATGTGCTCAAACAGAGCACTCACACAACACGATGTGCCAGACAGCCACGAAAAGCACAAAGGAAGTTGTGTTAGAGAGATCTCAACCACAATAAATCACACAGCCTCGAAAAACACTCATTAGCAAGAGAGCTTGTTTCGTTCATCCCCCAGGAGTGGTTTTTTAAGGGTAACCACCATTTTATTCCAAAAAAAGAAAACACTTTGTACAAGACCAATGACGAGGGGAAGCAATCATTCAATCAATACTAAAGAATTCTTCTTCTTCTTCTTCTTCTTTTTTTTTGGAGATTACTGCAATTTTATTAAGAGACCCACCGGCAAAAAAAAAAAAACCTCAATTACCAACGAATTCCCCCCTAAAAATTCCTGAAAGGGCTCAATAGTTGCATCCAGAATACTGTTAGTAGCCTTGGCCTAGGGCCAATCAAGCACTAGCTAGTTAGCCTTCGTAAATATCTCATCTAGGTAGGTCAATCCAAAATGTGTTGTTGTTATGCTCTGTCCAAATCGACCAAATTGCCACTAGAAAAGTGAAATGCCATAGGACACTCTTATTCCTTGCTCTTCTACCAAAATGCTACATTCTAAAGAAGTCCCCCATTAAGTCATCACTACTGTTACCGTTACAATACGGGCTATAATGGCCATTAAGACCTTTTTCTTTTTGGGAAAAAAAAAAACCCGTTTAGGGTCCTTTCTGGACCGTTTTGGTCCCTTAACACGTAACGGTTACCACTGTTACTGTTACGTAAAGGCCTTTATATAACCATTTTGGCAAATCATGGTCTTCACCATTGTTGGGAGTTTCCTGGATATTATCGAAATATCCCCGATATTATTCGTATCTCCAGCTTGACAATATCGTTAACATTGGTAGCGGTACCGATAACACTAGTAGAATCAGAAATTCCAAGTATTGGCGATATATCGCTAAGTATCACCAACATATTGATATCACCAATATTTTCGACTGCATAAATTCCAGGTGTCTCATGTATCGCCAATGTATCGATATTGCCAATGTATCACCAATATTTTCAATTGTGTAAATTCTAGGTGTCAGTTGTATCGCCAATGTATCAATATCGCCAAAATATTGCTTATTAAAAAGTTTTCATTTCATTTTTTCTACGGGTGCATGGTTGTATGATGAAATGCATATGTTTGTATGCGTGTATATGTATGCATGATGGATGGATCATGGATGGATGGATTAGATGCATGCATGGATGCTTGGTTGGATGGATGGATGTGTGTGTGTGCGCATGGATGGATGGATCATGCATGTGTGTTTGCATGTATGTATGTGCATGCATGGATGGATGGATGGATCCACCATCTTCCCCATGTCTCCCCAATGTTTCCCCATGTCAACAATACATGCTTTTAGGCCCCATTAAAGGGAAATTTATTATTTGATTCCTAAATATGCAAATATGATCCGTTTTTGCTATTATTCGATTCTTAAATATGCAAATATGTGTATTTTAGTTGCTCCTGAAGTTTCAATGAAATTTTTTCCCATTTTCCACATGTTTCCTAGCATTTCCGGGAATCAATGATATTATTGCTGATAACGATATTGTTTCCATATCCCTGGCCAGTGAAACTTGGTCCATAGTCCACACCGGCCCCGCGTTCGCGATGTATTTTTTGTGAAATTTAGTCCAGGAACTCCTAGAGAGGCAGCTTCCATCTGCCAATGATTGTCCCTGACATCCCAAGTTTCTATCACCGCTTTACAGCATATATGAAAGTCATCCCCTTATGGATGGATGTTCCCTCTCGGGCTTAAGATTAACCAGTTGGTTTCTTGTGGAATGATTAAGTCTGACAAGCGCATGCCCAACACGTTGACATATAGGACAAGGACTGTGTTGCTTGATGTGCTCCTGATCTACACAACTGAAGGAAATATAGAAAGATAGTGGATGCAGTCCCAAAAAAAAAAAAAAAAAATACAGTGGCAGCCGCATAACAACAGTTGACATCCTTGGATGGACAACTTTTTTTGTACAACTCAACAATGGGCATGCAAAAACTCAAAAAACAACAAGGGTCCCTCAAATTTTATGTGTAAGTTAGTCAACCACTAGAACAAGTTGTTTACATAAAAGATCAATCACTTGATGTTTTCAACTAATCAGTTGAAATAATAGAAAAGAAAAGAAAAGAAGAGAAGACTTCATTTAGCTGGCTGTAAATACTTGAGTTCATAAATAAAAAAATCAAGAAAAGAATTAGGAGTCATTTGGATAGCCTGTAAATCATTTACTAGTAAATGAGCCATTTTTGTGTTTGGATGCTCTCATTTGCTAGTAAATCATGTACTACCTGTAAGTGATTTACTAGCAAATGCCTCCTCTCATTTACTAGCAAAAAGGTGAGATTTCATTTACTAGTAAATCATTTACTAGCAAACGGCTCTTTTTTTTTTTAATTTTACACTGTAAATGATTTACTAGCAACCATTTACAAGCTATCCAAACACTGTAAATGATTTACTAGTAAATCGTTTACAACTTACAGCCAAACAGACAGGTAGTAAATCATTTACTAGCACTTAAGTGATTTACTAGTAAATGATTTACGGGCATCCAAACAACCCCTTAAATCAAGCTTTGGAGCTATCCCTTCGTAGCAATGCTCAAGCTCACCATAAAGACAAAAGTATAAAAGGAAAGCTTCAGAATAACCGCTTCTGTCTTGAATATTCACAGAGGGTCAACGAAATCGTGAGGCAAACGACATCAAACATCCATTGGAAATGAATGCGGCCGAAAGAGAAGTTAAAAAAAGGGACTTATCGAAACAATACATGGGTGTAAGGAAGAGAATGTAATGTGATTATCGTTAAAACATGGAAATCACCACAAATCTTTATGGGAGCTTCCAGCTCTAAGAGATCAGGCTGGCTGATGAAAATGTCCTTAGATGTGAGGCAAAGCTGGCGTATTTCTGCCTCTGTCAGCTGCACCTGTTTTGGGGTCCTGCTGTTCTTTGCACCTAGAAGGCGACGTATGATGTCGTCAAACACAATCCCGTCCATGGGCATCCTTCTTCTTTTTTTCTCTTGGAACAACCAAAACCCCAGCCCTCTTCTTCTCCCTGCACCAACCGACCAGAAATTAAAAGAAATTAAAGGCTGAAAATAGAGAGACGAAGAGAGAGAGATGGAAAAGACAAGCATGGGAGGACTGCTGATCAAAAGATGAAAGAGATTCGACGGGATAATAGGTTTTTCTCTTTAAAAAGAAAGAAGAATAGAAAAGGCAAAGAAATCGCTAGGAAATAATAACACCTTTCTTGTTTTCTCTTGCCGATTGTGAAGAGGAAGGCAGACGATGAAAATTCTCTCTCAGCGCACAAACGCAGGGAACGGTCGCAGGAAATGAATTGAGAGGATCCCTCTCTCAGCGCATCGCACAAACGCACGGAACAGTCGTAGGAAATGAATTGAGAGGAGCATTGCGGGCTGGCCACCTCTTCGCGCCTCTCACTCTCTGATCCGCTGAGTAAAAAGAATCCTCGGAAGGACCCGTTTCCAGCCCTAAAGCTTTTCGATGAATGCAGGATCACAACACTCTTTGAGTCCGAGTGTACGCTATTAACGGGCCGGATTTTTTACTGTTCATGTGGACCTATAGAGATTTTGTTTGCCTTTGTTGGGCCCACGCCCACCCCATATATCAGCGTTGGATGCTATGATAGCCATATGGATGAACACATAAAATTGCTTGCCCCACCTAAGTGCGGCCTAGGTCTCATGCACGTGCCACGCTGGCATCTTTGAATACACGTACTAAAAAAGTCAACCTCACGTGCAAGACAAGGCTGGTGTCTACCGCACCCGGACACGATAATATGATGAGCGGACTCCACGATGTAATTTTTTACAAAACGGAGATGGATCTAGCCTGATTGAGGCCCTAATGTGACAATATTAGATTGGGCGCCCTGTGCTGTTGCCAATGTCACCGATGGACCACTTACACTGACTCACCTAGTCCCATCACAAGATTAGATTGGGCGCCCTGTGCTGTTGCCAATGTCACCGATGGACCACTTACCCTGACTCACCTAGTTCCATCAATACAGACAATTGGGTGAGCATGTCCAATGAGCTGCTTTTCAGTGGATGTTGTAGACTCCTCACCCCGCGTTGGATTACTAATTACAAAAAGATCTGTTCCATCAATAACTTTCAAAACTCTGCATATGCCCACCCTTTGGAAGTGATAAATCAAGCCTAATTTCATAATAAAACTAAGCCTAATTTTATACCAAAATAAGGCTCAAACTAAATCCAAAGAGGTATTGTTTGGTAAATTATTGAAAATTGACATGTTCGATAATTTTGAAAATTTAGACCATTTGGTAAGGATAAAATATTAAGGTTAAAAATCACTTAAAATTGGTGATCTTTTTTTTTTTTTCTAACAACTTGTCTTTCATTATCATTTCTTGTTGAATGTGACAAATTATTTTCCTTTAAATTCTTTTATAATGGGTTAGGAAAATATCCCTATCACCATTTAGAAAAGACAATGTTACCCTCATAAGCTTTAAAAGTATTATGCGCTTATGTCGAAAAGTATTGTAGGCCCCACCATGATGTATGTGTGTAAACACCCCACCCAAAGCCAAATAGCTGATCAAGTCCAACCCAATCAACCCAGTCAACTCACCCAACTAATCCAACCCGATTAACCCAACCAAGTCCAACCCAATTGACCCAACCCAATCAAATCAAACCCAAAAGAAAGAAACTTTGAAGGACCAGGGGGTTGCACCCCATGCCAGTCCCCTCCCTACCAAGGCATGGAGTAGGCCACATGGCGGGCGGCCCCCAAGGCACCGCTAACCATGTGGCTTGCTCCCTACCTTGGCAGGAAAGGGTGTAAAGCATGTCTAACTGCCCCTAAGTCCAACTGTAATCATACGAAAATGAGAAATTATTCCGTTATCATTCTGTTGGACCAAAATTGTAATTTTGCTACTTATTTATCCATTGAGATCTTGTCATATGGCGATCTCAAATCCAGACCATCAAAGCCTTTCTACCCTTGGCATTCTCAACAATTACCAAAAAACCCAGGCCAAAAGGCTATAAATAATCCCCTCTCCTTTCATTTAAAATCGTTGAGAAATATCTAAACAACTTAAGATCACTTAGAAAAATTCAATTCATTCATTAGCTTATGGAATCCCCCAACCCAAGAGTGAGTTTCCATCTCTCCACCAGGGAGAAGAAAGAGTATAGATAAAAGAGTCATGCCCAGGCCAGCCCAGTCTAGCACACCCTTAAGCCACTTGAGCAACCAAAACCCCGATCTCAACCACTTAATCTGACCCTCGTGACAAAATTGTCCATCTTACCACTCCAGCCTTATTAGCTTCATCCAAACCGCCTTAAACATTAGGCAATATCCATTCCCTTCTCAAACCCCCTGCTCATCGTGTCCATCAGCATAGCATCTCATATATGGCATCACTCAGTTGACTCAAGCATATGTTTTATGGCTTGCCAGGTTATCAAATCTTGCCCATCAAAAGTTCAAGTTGATCGGTTGTATTTCTACTTTGACAAGTGGCTGAGTCAGGGTAAATTTATCTAACCCGGGATACTACTTGGCAATGAGGATGCATTAGCACAACATTACATACACTCATACATCATTAGTATACAAGAGCTAACTTTATTCCTTAATAGTTCGAATCTTGTGAAGTGGAGACAGTACATTTGTACAAACAAAGAGGGTGCTAACATTTTCCCTGTTTGTAACAGTGGTCCCTTACCCCAAATTTTTTAACGTAAATCAATGAGTCATTTTATGATAGAGAACCTCCATATTCTCTTTTTTAACATTTCTATAGGGTCTAGACAATTATAGAATCAAAGTAACTGTCTAGTAGTGACTCTAATCAAATATAAACACATCTTTATCAATCACACACGCACCCAGCAGGCACACACGTGAGAGGGGACCCGCCCCTTTGCGGATCTAGCATCCATGGTGTGTTATATTTACATCATCCATCCATTTTGTTAGGTCATCTTAAGGCATGAACAAAAAAATTAGGCAAATCCAAAGCTTAAGTGACCCACGACAAAAGGCAATGGGGATAATAACACCCACCATTGAAACCTTCCTAGGGCCCACCATGATGTTTATTTGCTATCCAACTTGTTCATAAGGACACATAGACCTGAATGAAGAGAAACACAAATTTTAGCTTGATCCAAAACTTTTATGGCCCTGAAAAAGTTTTTAATTGTAGGCGTTTAATCTGCACTATTTTCTGTGGTAATGTTCACTTATGCTTTGAATCTTTCTCATTTTTTAGAGCATGCCCTAAATTAATCTTTCTCATCTAACGTTTAATTTCATCATTGTCATCCCTCCAACTAAAAAAAGGGGTTTTCCTCTCCATTCTCTATACACCAAAGTGAGGAGAGAGGAGAGAGCTTCACCCACACCCCTCTTCCCCTTAACCTTTAGTTATTAAGCCTAACTCAAGTCTTCTAGCTTCCTAGCCTAACCCAAACCCTTTGAACTTTAACTACCCAACCCAGCTATTCTTTGTTGGGTGCGTTGCACAAAAACCTTAGGATTTCGCCCCCCAACTACTTGAATTATGGGATATAGCAATGCGGAAACACGAGCAAACAGTTAAACCACAAGACACAAGAGATTTTTATGTGGAAAACCCTTAAAGAGGTAAAAAACACGGGACCTTGTACAGACAAACAATCCACTATGAATAAAGAACTGTTTACAACCGATCACAAGCACAACCCGTTTGGATCATACCTTCTTTACCCACGCAGGAGTGGATAAACAATAAAAGAATGAGAAACTGAGAAATCTCACCAAGCACGAGAACGTAGAAGAAGCCTGAGACATCGACTGTGTTGAGAATCACCTTCACAAGCAGAGAACTCTCTTTCCTACAAGCTTCTTCTCTCTCTTTCTCTTTCTCTTTCTTTCTTCCTCATTTTCTCTCTCTTACACACCTTGGACGTGTAAATCTCTTATTAAGATTATCTAATCACGATTTTGAAGCACTTAAATAGAACTCCACAAGAATTAGAGCCAAACTAGGAAACTGCGATTTCGCAGTCCACTCATGGTCAGGCTCCCGACAGATAAAAAATCTGTCGAGAGAGTTTAAGAGAAAAAATTATCGAATTCCGGTCGCCCGACCTAGGGCACCGAGCGCCCGGTTAACAATCCATCAGGCTGCTCGACTTATCCAAAACAGTCTAGTGACTTTTTGTCCTTTTGGGTGAATTTCGGTCGCCCGACCCTGACTGGGCGGGCGCCCGATGACCCCCAGGCCACACCAATCTCTCCTCAACACCTGAGGAGGAAAACCCCATCAAATCTCTCCCTTTCCGACTCAAGAGGAGTCCACCTTCTTCTAGCCAACTAGGCTTCTACAAGCCTCAAATTTGCCCTTAAGCAAAGCCTTGGTCATCATGTCTGACCTGTTATCGTCCGTATGGACCTTCTCAAGCTGCAACACCCTCTGTTCCAACGTATCCCTAATCTAATGATATCGAACCAAGGATACCGAACCTCTATGTGCTTCAACTTGGAATGCTGACTTGGATTCTTTCTCAAGTGTATCACACTCTGGCTATCACAATAGACCACGTGCTTCTCCTGCTTCAGGTTAAGTTCCTGTAGGAACCTCTTCATCCAAAGCATCTCCTTGCGTGCTTCTATGACTGCGATGTATTCCGCCTCTGTTGTCGACAACGCTACGACCTTCTGTAACTTGCTGTACTAAGAGACTACTCCCCTACAAATGTGAACATGAACCCTGATGTAAACTTCGTGGAGTCTATGTTACCTGTCATTTTTGCATCTGTGTAGCTTTCTAACACAGGTTTCCCATCACCATAGTATATGCTCAACCTGGATGAGCCCCTAGTTACCGTAGTATCCACTTCACTGTTGCCCAATGTTGCCCAATGTTCTTTGCCGGGATTGACAAAATACTAACTGATAACCCCAACCGCATATGCTATGTTTGGGCGCGTACACACCATAGCATACATCAAACTTTCTACCGTTGAAGCGTAGGGTATCATTTACATCTCATCCACCTCTGCCTTCATTTTGGGACACTGCTTGTCGCTCAATCTAAAGTGATCATCTAGTGGAGTACTGGCCGGCTTAACTCCGTTCATATTAAACATCTCTATGACCTTTTCAACATACCGCTTTTGTGACAACCATAGCCTTCTGCCGCTTCTGTCACGCGTGATTTTCATCCCTATAATTTGTTTAGCCGGGCCCAAGTATTTCATCGCAAATGACTTGCCCAACTCCTACTTTAATCTGTCAATCTTCTTAATGTCTCTTCCCGTGATGGGCATGTCATCAACATACAATAGCAAAACAATGAAATCACCACCTGAGAACCTGCGCATGAACACACAGTGGTCCAATTTCGTTCTGTCATACTCATGCTTCAACATGAACAAGTCGAACTTCTTGTACCATTGTCCTCAGAGCTTACTTTGGCCCATATAAGCTCTTCCTAAGCCTACATACCATATGTTCCTTGCCTTTGATCTCTAACCCCTCTGGTTGGTGCATGTAGATCTCTTCTTTCAGGTTACCATGGAAAAATGCAGTTTTAACGTCTAACTACTCTATCTCCAGATTCATGCTAGCCGTCAACCCAAATAATATCCGATTAGACGTCATCTTCACCACCGGTGATAATATCTCTTCGAAGTCAATTCCTTTCCTCTGACCAAATTCTTTCACCACAAGTATGACCTTGAACCTCATCTGTGAATTCTTCTGCTCTAAGTTCTTTCTAAACACCCACTTCTTACTCAGAGCTCTTTTGTCCTTAAGCAATTTCACCAGATCATAGGTGTGGTTCTTATGCAAGGATTACATCTTCTCTTACATAACTGTCAACCACTCCCCCTTATGCACGTTGGATAGGGCCTCAAAATAATCTTCTGGTTCCCCTCATCGGTAAGCATAATGTACTCATGCAGCGAGTACATCTTGGACGGGTTCCTGTCCCTAGATGTCCTTCTCACCTATGGCTCAATAGGTGAATCATCTGGGGGCTGCTCACCCAGTTCATCTTCTGTAGGAACTCCCACATCCTCTGCACCTTGCTGCACTCCCCCGTCATCAGGCACCACAGGAGGAGTGATCGGATCCATGTATTCCAGCTCACCCGAACTGGGTTAGGTCTTCTCTGTCTTTTCAATGTCTTCAATAGACTGATCTTCAAAGAAAATCACATCTCTGTTCCTGACGAGCTTCTTCTCGGTCAGATCCTACAATCTGTAACCAAATTTCTCATCATCGTACCCCAAGAACATATACTGCCTAATCTTTGTATCAAGCTTGGACCTCTCGTCCTTGGGTACGTGAACGGATGCCCTGCATCTAAACACCCTGAGTTAACTGTATGAAGGATCACGTCCAATCCACACCTTCTCAGGTACTTATCCATTCAATGGGGCTGATGAAGACCTATTTATAAAATACACTGTTGTGTGTATTGTTTCACCCTAGAACATCTTGGGCAACTTCGCATGGGATAACATGCATCCGATTCTCTCTACAATGGTGTGTTTCGTGCGCTCAGCTACACCATTGTACTAGGGGGTCTTCGGCACCGTTTGTTCATGCCGTATACCTAGGGACTTACAATACTCATAAAAGGCCCCAATATATTCACCACCATTATTAGTGCGGATGCACTTCAATGATCTACCTATCTCTCTCTTGACCATAGTATAAAATACTTTAAACACACCAAAGACCTTGCCCTTGGATTTCAGTGCATAAACTCAAACCCTGTTAGTGCACTTTTCTGTGGCATACTAGTGCACCTTGTTTGTCAATTACTTAGGTCAGTGAGTCTAGTGTCGGTTGAGCTTAATGAAGATGAAGATTGAAGACTCAAGACGGACCGGCTGCATCAAGAAAGAAGAAACAGGTGAATGTGATGCCTTAGTGAGCCTTAACCTTGGACCTACCCAAAATCATAAACCTCTAGATAACCATGACCAATAGGCATACCATTAGTCATTTTAGATTGGTCCTTCAGTGTCCCAAAAGACCATTTCAACTTTTCACCTTCTGGAACGCTTAGACAAACAAGGAGAGTCAAAGCTGTTTTGGAAATTTCATTTACTTTAAGGTTTTTAAGGTAAAAGCCTTTATTTACAAATAAAGTCTTATCTTTTAAATTATTTCCAAATGATCCTGTCCTATGAATATTTCTAAATAATACCATATCTTTTGAATTATTTCCAAAGACGTCTTTTCTTTTGAACCATTAACCCGTCTTTTGAATTATTTTCAAATAAGGCCTTTTGTTTTGAATTATTTCCAAAGAAGCCTTATTTTTTGAATATTTTTAAATAGGCTCTATCATTTGAATTATTGCTAAAAATAGGTTCGATCTTTTGAATTATTTAAAAATAATCCTATCTTTTAAATTTTTTCTAAATAAATCCCTATCTTTTAAATTATTTCCAAGTATGTTGGTTTTGTATCTTTTGATTCACCTCTTCTATTGAAATGTGACACTAAACTACCTTCCTTTCTATTATGTTATCTTTAATTGACAAACAAAGACGAACTTAACCTCTTAGCATAATTTGAAAATTACCCCGAACTTCGTATATCTAATTAAATAGTTCACTGCATTCATGGTGGTGCTGGGTAGATATGGGGACCCACCTAATGCATGCATAAAATCCAACTGGCCCATTAAATGCTACATTGCACATCACCCTCAAGACCTTAAAATCAGGCTGATCACTGAATCAGGTGGGTCACACCACAGTGAACATGTTGGGAGGGAATGTCCACCCGAGGCATGTGAAGGGCCCACTGCGTTACACATATGATATTGATGCCATTTAGATCCTTCATCTGGTCTGGATGAAGCGACAGGACTAAAATCTAGTTGTTTTGATATGCAGGCGGACCATCTGTAAATTAAGGGTTGAGGTCCCCTCACATTGTCCCCCACATTGCGGATCACTTTTGAGTGTTGGATCAGGCCCTTTTTTATGCACTAAGGGTTGATATGAGGTTAAGTATATGATGGACAGGTTGGATGGCCTTCAGACATCACATGGGACTACATGATATCTTCCACATCAGATGGCACACATCACGTACCTAAGATTACTCATGAAGCAGTGGGGCCTTGTGAACTTAAATGATTAGAGATGCAACATTTCCAGTGGAACCGAATTTCTAGTCCTTGATATCATGTACCATATTCCTGGCACGTTTCAAAGATGATCTGAGCCATCAAACCCAATGACATCAACCATAATAATGTCACATGTATACCAACCTCCATTTATAATATTTTAAACGTGGAAAACTCTCACGTTCACCTGGCACATGTGAATTTGCAACCATCCAGTGGATCCTATTGTGTAGTTGGCCAAATCATCCAAGCATTCTTGTTGAATCAGATCATTGGATGTTTTTACAAGCTTGACTAAAAAATGAAACACAGTCACCCGATGAGGCATTGCTCGAGTCTTGCCACAGGTGTTTGGTAGGGCAATCGCCTCATGCGAAAAAAGAAAAGGAAAAAGAAAAAACAGAAGAAGATAAAATTCAACAAGCAAATGCCCATTTATCACAGACGCTAGAATCTTTTTATCAACTGATTTGAAATCGGATTGCGTACTGAGTTACTCAGTACGCTTTTATCACACTGATTAAACTCAGTTGGGCCCACTGTGGGTATATGTTGTTTATCTACGCCATCCATCCGTTCTTCCTGCCCATTTTACGTTGAGCCAAAAATCAAAGCATATCCAAAGCTCAAGTGGACCATACCACAGGAAACAATGGGAATAATGATTTCAACCGTTGAAACCTTGCTAGGGCCCACAGTGATCTTTATTTGTCATCCAGCCCATTCATAAGATCACAAAGACATGGATGAATGGAAAACAAAAATATCAGCTTGATCCAAAACTTCTGTGGTCCCCAGGAGATTTTCAACGGTTTATGTTCAATTCACACTATTTCCTGTGGTGTGGTCCACTTGAGATTTGGATATGCTTCATTTTTGGGCTCAAGCCCTAAAATTATCTTTTAAAATGGATGGACAGAGTGGATAAAATACATAAGGTCCACCAATCGGCTTCCATCTGATTTGAGGGTTTTGACCACTCATAGTGGGTCCCACAAGCAGGATGGTCTAATTTGAGTGAACGCGGATGCAGACCCAGGAGACAGGTGGACCACACAATGGGGATTAAACTCATACCATTGAAAACTTTTTAGGGGCCACAATCCAGGTCTATGTAACTTTGAGAATATGATGGATGGCAAATAAACATCACAGTGGGCCCTAGGAAAGTTTTAACGGTGTCACCACTGCTTCCTGTGGTGTAGTACACTTGAGCCTCAGACTTTCCTAAAATTTGGTCCTATTCCATAAAATGGCCTTTGAAGTGGATGGACTCGCCGGTGTGGATAAAACCCATACATCAATGTGGCCACTCAGAGCTCCTGCCCACAACACGATCCGTGTTTAACTTGATTATGCCACATGTGGACCCCTTTAAAGGTGGGCATCCCCTCCCAATTGTTTCCCTTAGCACGGCCCACCAGAATCACATATATGCCTGGTCTTTAAGCCCATGCCCGTGCTTCATTTCCGTTGCGCGCCTGGAAGTCGGGGTGAATTTTGGAAACCAATCACAGCTGGGCCCACCTGAGTTGACTCCCTTTTTGCTAGCATGTAACTCTCCTATGGTATATATATCCGCACCACAGACAACAGTTTGAGTTCTCAACGGCCAACCGTTGAAACCTCCTAATTGTTCAGTGGAGTACACTGGGATGTAATTTAATATTAATGATTCCAGGAAGAAATGAGGTTTAGCATGTGACTGACCCATTTACACACCATATACATCTCGAAGTGATATATGTGTGTCATTTAATCCATTCATTGGAGGCTGAACCATTATTTGCCCCAAACCCAACTAGAACCCTAAATCGAAAGACTGACTCGATGGATACTGGAACATAATCAGGCCCGGGTCCAAGTCCTCAAAAACATTTCCAAGTATACCTAAGACTTGAACCCAACTTGAACCATGGATAAGTCCCACATACCACCAACCCAATTGCAATCATTTTCTAAACGGGTATAAAGAATAGGACCTGAGCCCAACTCAGTTTTTGGAATGGGTGTGAAAATTGGACCCTGGCTCGTTTAAATCAGGTCAGTTGCTCGGGTCCCATGGGTCTGGGTACCCAATGACAGCCCTACCCACAATAAATACAAGCTAGAAAACCACATGCATTTCTCACGATCGTGGGTTCCGTGTTATAACTTGTGATACGGAGCTCATGCAGCACAAAATTCTTTGGGGCCTACCACAATGTTCATGTGATATTCATTTTGTCCATCAATTTCTCCAATTCATGGTTTAGGATATGATCCCAAAAGTGAGGCAGATCCAAAACTCATGTGGGCCACACCACAAGAAATTGTGGGGATTAAATGCCCATAATTTAAATGTTATTGGGCCCACCATTATGAACTTAACCCCATCCAACCTGTTCAAGGTGATTCCTAGTTTCCCTCCACGCTGAAGGGAAGACATAAATATAGAGCTGATCCAAAACTTATGTGGCCCTGAGAGCCCAATCCCATGATTTCTTATGGCGTGGCCCACCTGATGTTTGGATCTGCCTCATTTTTGGGATTACATCCTAACGTGAGCTGGAGAAACTGGGATGAGCGGACGTCACACGGACATCATGAATGGCCACAATTTTTCTTCTAATAACTCTCCATGGTAAGTCAATCTAATTGCCCAAGTGATAGGCTGCATCATCCATGGATCAATCCCAAAACACACAAGTGACAGGCTGCACTTCCAAAATCTATTAATTCAAACCTTGAAACAATTCCTAATATATCTCTAATAAATATGGCTGTCATTGGTACCTGAATCCACAAATACCCCATAGGCCCAACCCAATTTTAATGGGTCCAGGTCCAATCTTTTGGATCCATAAAGAAATCAGGTTGGGTTCAGGTCTCACCTTTTGAACCCAATTAAAAACTGTGTCTAGTTGATTTTGGGTCAGGTCCATGTCATGGACCTGGTTACTGGTCAGGTCGATTCTAGGTTCGGCCGACTTAGTTTTAATAGTATAATTTATTAAATGATGAACGTGTGCACGCAATCTAATCCATCCACCGGGTGGGCTGAACCATGTAAGTGCTCTTATTTTCCCTGAACCCAACTAAAAAACTAGATCCAAAGGCCTGATGGGTACCTAATGTGTACCAATATTCGATCAGTCTTGGTCTAGGTCTTAAAAAACTAGACATAGAAGGGTAGCGTCATCAATGGGTATGCAAAGTCAAAGGTACCCAATGAACCCAACCTAATTTTAACAATTTCAGGTTCAATAAATTGGACCCATTAAAAAATCAGGTTGGGTTCAGGTCCTAGACAATGGATTTATCCATACTTTTTCTTTATTTTATTTTGAGTTTTGGGTTGGTCAAGCCAGGTCATCTGGCCCAACCCATTAACCTATGTGGATAGGTAGGGTTCAAGACAAGTTTGGCTCATTTTCTTAAACGACCATATGTCTAGCCTGACCCACCAGTCAATTAGCTTGGTCAGCACCCACCTCAAAAACAGACTGAGTCAGTTGACCCATAGGCCAGACCGACCTAGGCTAAATCTAGCCTAGGCTCATTAGTTGATCAAAGTTACAGGCCTAAGCCCAACCTTTTCCAGTTGGAACTCAAACCCACAAGCCAATTTAGCCTTGTCATTGCCTAATGCTAGTAAGCAAAGTTCAAAAGGAAATGGTTTCCTTATCTTCATGGATTATTCCATACCTCGTAAGCTTCATGTTCTTCGGTAGCGCCACACTAGAAAAAAGGAAACAAAGAAAGAAAAAGAAAAAAAGAGTTAAGCACGTAATACCGAGAACATACGTTGGTTACTTGGCATGTCCTGATATAGAAAACTCTGTCAACAGAGAAACAGATGCACTCATCATTGTATTTTGACTCGGCAACTCCAACTGAATCATTTGGTCGTAATTCCATTCAAGACTTGGATGAGTCTCATGCAACTTGGGCGAGTCATCAATCCTTGGTCTCCATCCCTCATCAATCAAAAGTAAAAATCATGTTTAGTAGAAAAAGTTGACCTATGTTACCAGTATTCCCTTGGATGAAAGTGCCGCCACGTTTATTTTTCAGCTGACCATTGACATATTCTTTAGTTTCTCATATATCCATCCAGACAAGCTTAGAATACCTGCACAATGATAAAGCCATGCCAAAAGCCCAACTCTTATCGTTAATGATAGTACCTAAACTTTTCAAAGAAAAGGAAAGGAAATATGTCATGATCTATTCAAATTTATCTATGGGATCCAGACCCGTTAAAATTGTGCCAGGTCCAACAGTCACCCGGACCCACGGGTCCGGGTACCCATTAACATCCCTAATGCGGGATGACCCAAAAATCTCTTCGATTGAATGTATCAATCCTGTGTGAAGATTTTATTTGTCATCTATCTACCATATAAGGTGAGAAACATCGTATAAATGGTTTGAGTTATTCAAAGACAACCCAAATTCAAAGCCTAAACTCTCAAACATGTTCAAAAAATAGGCAATTGGGATCATTGATTGGCCACATTGCCTCATCTCAACTCTCTCTACAAAACGGAATCTCAATACCACTTTCATGTGCAATAGGATTAGGCGCAATTCTAAATTGTTCCCGGTGGGGTGGCCCATCTCAGTGTTTTTTTTTTGGGTGATCTTTTGTATGTACAGTGAGCAAGGCAAACACGCAATATGTTTCAAGAAAATCTAGCCTTATAAACCACTAGCAAAGAATAGAAACTCAGTAATGGAATCCCCTTTTACCAAGCAATAAATCATGTTGCCAAAATCTTGCACTTGTTGATGAGTTGGAATAGTTTTGCATCCGTGATATTGAACATCCCGGAAATAAAAACAAACCCACTAAACGTAATAAAATAGTAATAGAAACACAATAGCTACCTACATACACTTGCCATTTCTTTCATGAAATGTTGCCAACATATTTGGCCAATGCAATCTTCACAGTTGGACCCATCTTATGGATAGAGCCAGGATCTCGCATCCATGCACCAAAGCATCATGACTTAAGATCGGAGTCATCCCACCCTTGAGAAGTTCAACATACCTAATTTGCACAAAAAGATAGTATGTACAATAGAAGCATATCTATTGGACAATCTTTTATATTAACCTACCATACTTTGTGTGTGTACTTTTACAGAAAAAAGAAAAGAAAAGAAAAGAAAAAGAAAGGATAGTTCAATTTGAAGAAGAGAGCACAAAACTCCCAAAGAACTACGTGGCTCTATATAGGCACCAGAGATGATATTAGCATCTTAGAGATACCAAGAAAAGAACAAGAAAACTTAAAAGTTGGGTTGCAAAACCACATATGGCGGTCATCTGTTTCTCGGGGGGGGGGGGGGGGAAGGAAGTTTCAAAATTCCCCTCATTGACGGTAATTGCTTCAGTGAAATCCTACCACATTCTTACTAAAACATTAACAACAAATGACAACCTAAAAAAATCAATTAGCAAAAAACAACACCCATAAAAAAAACACTACCAAATCTTCCTAAAAAAAGTTGTAGGAACCAACTCAGATGCTAGTAAAAAATGACCTCCCAAAAGCCAATCTTAGAAATGTTTAAGGAACCAACTCAGATGCCAACAAGGGTGACCTCCCAATAGAATCTTAAAAATTGTGGATCCACAGTCTTGAAAAAGAAACACATTTTTTAGAAGACTTAGTTTAGTACAGGAAAAACATTGACATTTATAACTTGGCATGAAATATAAAAAATAAACATAAAAATTAGAAACTACACTCTTGAGGAAAGTGACAACAACCTTCTCAATTTGAAGCTCTTACTGAACTCTGCAAGTTTATGTCAAACAATCCAAGATGAATAAACTGATGCGAGGGATATCAGAATAAAGTAAATTAAAAGTCAAAGATTACATTGAACCATGAAAGAAAAAGCTAACATGATTACAACGGTCTACTCCACCCAACTCCATGAAAGAACCAAAATTAGTAATTGCTCGAGCATACGATTCTGAATACCATTAAGAAATCAAATTAGAATGATGAAAGATTCAAACAGACTAACTCTGGCAAGAGGTCCCTAAGAAAGTAACCCCTACGTAGTAAGGAAGTTGGCATTAGGCTGGGATAAAGCTTTCACAACTAGCAATAGTCCACAACCAACTTGAAAACCAAAGACTGAGATAACCACAACAAAAAAAATTAAAGGATACAAATTTGTGCTTATTGATGGATAAAGCAAAGGTATTACCAAATTGTATGGGCCAATGGATCGGCCAACTGGATGGCTATTGGATAATGCGGGTATGGTATCAACTGCCTCTCATGGTCTTTTTTATAAATAAATATTAATGAAAATCTAAAAAATAAAATGGGGATCCCAAATATCTATTTCCTTTTGTTATGGATGTTTTATTTGATGGTACAATAGGCCATTTGTTGTAATCCTTCAAAAAAGAAAAAAAAGAAAAAAGAAAAAAAGGCCATTCATTGGTAAGAAAGTTGTCTGTATGCCAACATTAACTTGACAAGTTGAAAGTCGACCAAATAGGCCTAATCAAACACAAATCAAGAATAATTTGGTGCATTGAAGTCCGTTACATATAAAATTATTCATATAATTTCTGCACGAAATTCAATGAATAGAAACAGATTTTGGAAAATATCAAAAGAAGTGGTAAACTGTCACTTTTCAAATTTCTTTCTTTCTGTTGTAATTCTATGCATGCCCTAAGCCAGCAGATAAAAATCAACAAGAAAACTCAATAGAAGCATCACACAAGCATACACAAATTTGTAGGGAACCCCTTCGAGACTATATAAAACATTGTTACCAACAAGCATAAAGAGCCAACATAAATGCAGAAGCCAGTTGATCAAATCTGAAAGGGAAAATTTTCAAAAAATCTCAGAGGGAAAAAATATTCTGTTTTAGTCAATCAAGACTGAGCTAATTATGATCAAGGGTCGAATCTCTCTCGCAACCAACAATTATAGATGAACCCATTAAAAGTCTCACATTTCCTCTTTCAATGAAAATCCACATGAGATCAAAACAAATAAAGCAAGAGGGAAAAAGAAACCCCCACCTATAAGGAACTCCCAAAATTTTCAAAATATTAAAAAAGAAAAAGAAAAAGAAACAAGAAAGAAAGAAAGATATGATTTGGCTATATATCTCTGAAACTAAAGAACTAAAAGATACACAAAAAACTTGAGGAGAATGATACTTCAATAGACAACCCCAGATTTCTCAATTCCAAACTCTTAAAAATTCAGCTAGTTTGTATCAGCAAGAGACCCAAATAAGCATCTACCTAATCATAATAATTGCAGCAAATGGAAGGAGAATGAAGGTTAGAATCTAGACAAACAATCCGCCGATCTAGCATTTGATAGATTGTGACCGCCTACTTCTCTGGAACCTTAGAAAAAAAAGAAAGTAGATCTTGGCCATCTATTTCTCGGAAATGAAGAATGAAACAAAGCAGACATGCATGGCACTGTACTTTTCTTAAACTATAGTAGTTTATTGAATGATCCACAGAGAGCAACTCCAGCATAGGGATACCCTGATGCAAGAATATGAGAATGATACTACAAGAGCCAACACTGGATTTCTCAATTCCGAACTCCTAAAAGCTCAGCATATCAGTATCAAC
Source organism: Liriodendron chinense (assembly GCA_003013855.2). Taxonomy (NCBI): domain Eukaryota; kingdom Viridiplantae; phylum Streptophyta; class Magnoliopsida; order Magnoliales; family Magnoliaceae; genus Liriodendron; species Liriodendron chinense. The sequence continues at coordinate 43,139 of PVNU02000637.1, read as the reverse complement.
AAGAGACCCAAATAAATATCCAGCTAATCACAATAATTGAAGCAAATGGAAGGAGAATGAAAGTTGACAATCTATACAAACAATCCGCCGATCTAGTATTTGATTGATTATGACCACCAACTTCTCTGGAACCTTAGAAAATGAAAAAAAGAAAAGAAAAGAAAAAAAGAGTAGATCTTGACCATCTATTTCTCTGAAACCAAGAAAGAAACAAAGTAGACATGCATGGCATTGTACTTTTCTTAAACCATAGTACTTTGTTGAATGATCCACAAAGAGTAACTCCAGGACAGAGATACCCTAATATGTGAGTATGAGAATGATACTTCAAGAGCCAACACTGGATTTCTCAATCTCAAACTCCTAAAAACTCAGCATGTTTGTATTAACAAGAGACGCAAATAAACATCCAGCTAATCACAATAATTGCAGAAAATGGAAGGAGAATGAAAGTTGAGAATCTAGACAAACAATCTGCCAATCCAGCATTTGATAGATTGTGACCACCTACTTCTTTGGAACCTAGAAAAAGAAAAAGAAAAAAGAAAAAGAAAAAGAAAAAAAAGAGAGAGATATTGACAATCAATTTCTTTAAAACCAAGAAATTTTCTTAAACCATAATACTTTGTTAAATGATCCGCAAAGAGCAACTCCAGCACATAGGGATACCCTAATACATAAATATCAATAAATCATCATGTCCCACAAGTTGTTGGCTATATGAACTTCCCTAAAGCATGTCTATCCCTACTTATTTGGAAGGATTTTCTTGGATAAGGCCTATACGGAAAAGTTACGCCCTGAAACTGAAGAACTTCAAATATGGAGAAAGACAAGGAAAGATGCCCTAGAAAAGAAAGATGATACTTTGGGAGCATACATTGATCTTATCACTTGTTAACTCTTAAAACTCGGCAAATCTGCATCAGCCAAAGACCAAATAAACATCCTTCTATTCACAGCAACAACAATAGCAGCAAATGGGTTAGAGGCAAATTTGAGAATATAGACCAAGAACCCGTCAACTAGCATGGATAGATCATGACTGAAAACATCTAGGACCAAAATTAGCCTGCTTCTAGAAGCTTAGAAAAACAAATCAATCAATCAATCAATTAATAAATAAATAAAATACCTAGCTATTTGGAAGTTGGCATCTTCCACTTGGTTGGATAAAGCTCTTATAGTGCAATTCCATTTGCAACCTGAAAATCCAAAGGTGATGCGTATACAAGATCGTTTCAAGTTTACCAACGAAGAAAGCGCTCACCACAAACACTTTTTTTGTGGTTAGGCGATGATTGAGGAGCATTGAAGACCCTACGCACGTGATTTGGCACATAGAAGACACGTGTGTAGGATGGAAGAAGACCCAACTGAAGGAATGGAAGAATGCCTGATTGAAGGTGGCCGGGCGGCCGGCCAAATTTGTCATCGGGCGCCCAAAATTTTGAGATTTTTAAGATTTTATTGCTGGACGTTTTTGGTCCTGGCCGGGCGCCTGGCCAAATTGGTCACCGGGTGCCCGACCCCCGCACGAATTTTTTTTTTTTTTTTGATTTATTTTTACTTGATTTTTAGGGGTATTTTGGTACTTTTAAGTTTTCTTATTGCTTATTTAAGTGGGCTAAGCCCTAAAAATGAGTTTAGTTGATTATTAATGAAAAAGCAAACCTCTTTGGTGGCTTTTCTCTTCTCTCTCTCTCTCTCTCTCTCTCATGGTGCTTCTTCTCTTTCCTTGATCTTCTTCTTCTAACTTCTTCTTGTGCCTCTCCAAATTCTTCAAGGTAATTATTTTCTCTTTTCTATTTTCCAGTTTTGCTAATCCTTCCTCAATCAAACCTTGAGAATCGATCTAAACCTTAAACCTCCAAATTCTCAAATCCCTAATCCAAGAAACTTCCTGATTCTTCGGACTAGTGATCTTCATTGATCGATTGGGTATGACCATGCAAGATCGGGAGGTCTCATCCCTCGCCGGATCCAACCTAAGTAATAATTGAATTCCATAATTCATGGTTGTGATGATGGCCTGTTCCATTGCATGTTTACTTTATGATTTTCTCAGTTATGATGATTAATGCTAGAATTTTAGATCATTATTGCCTTTTATTTCAGCTGAATAATTGTGTTAATAAACATGCATCATAATTAGGTCATCCTGCATCAAAAGGCATGTAGAGATTAACCAAATCAGATGCGATATGACTCACCAAAAGAATCAAAGAAAATGTAATGGACCCCCACTTGAAGTGAACCATGTTCCTAGTCAATTGCTCATCATGCAGCTTTTAAGCATCATCGAACACCTCGGCCTTCCTAAATCATTAATGGATTCAGGCCCATTTCTTTGGACCCGTTGTGAAATTGAATCAAGTATCAGGTCTAGTTGACTTTGGATGGGGTCTATCAGGTCCATGTGATGGACACATGGACTGGGGACATCGGTCTGGGTTGGGTCAACTTAGTTTTAATAGTCAATTTATCGCCATGCAAAATGTTAAAGTGGCACATGTGTGTGCTATCTAATCCAAGCCTGATGGACCTAGACCCGGGCAAGATCCAAACCCAGTTAGCTTGAGTATGACTATTTGTAACGCCCCGAAACCCCAAGGGTCGAGTACAAACTCGATCCCCGGTATCCCGGGAGTTACTAATGCGTATGCAATGCGTGTCATTCAAGTGTTTGGCCAATATGGCATCAAATCATAGTGATAGGTCAAGCTAGGAAATGAAATAGGGACGTACCAGCAAATAAGTAAGTTAAACAGCAATGTACGAAGGGATCCACTCAACCTGTCTGATTGGGCCTCTTCTAGCTTGCTAGCTCATGAGGGACCTGCACCAATGAAAGTGCCTGGATGGTGTTTTAGAACACCGTCCCAAAGTGGGAGTGAGTCATCAACTCAGTGGTTCCATTTCCCTAAGTTACTCAAAGCACAAATGTAATCAAACATAGGTAATGAAACAACATACGTATACAAGTAGTCATAAGCGTAGTATGTAATAAAACGAACATTCATACATAGCAGTCAAAAGCATAAACATAGAACCTTTCTAGTCACAACCGACAGTGAGTGGCACCACCACTCACCCGCACAGACTCAAGTCACCAATGAATGGGGCACCACCCCACCAGTTGCACAATCACATCTTATAATCTTAATGCATGAATGCATGAAGTGCAAATGCATGCCCGGACACCGGTTTTTAGTCATAGCCGCCAGTGAGTGGCACCACCACCTCACCCGCACAGACAATGCATGCCATGCCGAACTATGTATGATTAGCCGAGTTATTAGTTATTCCGGTTTAACATCCAGCCGGTTGGCGAAACCACCGTACCATTATTCTATCACCAGGCCAAACTGGGGCCATCTGGCTCCCTGCATAGCGAATGCATCTCATCGCCAGTAACCCCTCGATCCAAGTATGGTTAGACAGTGGCCCGTCAGCCATGCCCAAGCCAAAGCAGAAGGGTCGTCACCCAACCACTAATATAAATAATTAACTCAGAAGTGTGGGCTTGTTATTCAAATTAACAATAATGCCCTGGTCGTTCAAGCAGGGCTCTGGCACGAAACAATCGGTCGGGTATTTGATAGGTCCGCTCGAACAACCCTGTGCTCAATGGTCACTACGGGGAGGCACCACCCCAGCGTAGGCCGACAGCTCGGGCATAGGTCCCATACCACCATCCCCGGCTTATGAGACTTAGGGATCGATCGCCGTACGATTTTAAGTGGGCACATCCAGTGGTAACAATGGTACTTAGGTTCGAATAGAAGCGATACGTTACACACAACACGCCCTAACCCGTAGTCGGGCTGACACCTTCGACTGAGATGAAGACGGGGGGTCGGCCTTAGGCGCCCGTCGCCCGCATGGTCCTCACACCACAGCCGGTCACCCGCATTCTACCTCCGTCGACGGTTTCAGTCCCAAAGGGGCAATCGGCCTCATGCAGCCGTCCCTAATTCTCATCCATTTGCCGAGTTAGACAAATCATAGGAAAACACTTCATCACAGCAAATTGTTGTATACATCAAGCATAATTTAAGAGCATGAGATATAAATATGAACGTACAAATGATTCTAGCATGCATGATAGCCTTAAAGAGTTCTACGCAAGCAAATTTCAGCACATAGTCATTATATAGGCATGCTTCTAACATCTCAACAACAATGACAGCAAAATTAATAAAAAAATTTGGACATTAACTACATTTGAAGGCATTTGGTGCTAGGCAACCTAGAGGTAAATGGTCCGCACCTTAAATCTCTTGGTTACTTTCAAGAAATCCTGCAAAATGAGGGCTACATGTTAGAGAATTGAGGATGAAACTTAAGAGAGGCTGATGGGGGTTGAGGGATTTACTCCTAACTCACCTTTAGGGCTGACGGAATGAACTAGTGGTGAAGGTCGGGCCCAAGTGTGTTCATATCTTAGAAAAGGCGATTTTACGAGGCGTTACACTATTATAGGAGCAGACTTGAACCCGACCCTTGAACAACCCTACTTATCTCCCTACTACACCAAAACATGCTCCGCTAAATACCTATAGATGTGAGTAGAAACATGCCGAGTTGGCTCTTTTGGTCTCAGGTCCAACACTATATGGGCTTAAGACTGATGTAGCGAAGCGACCCTCTGATCGAGGACAGAAAAGGGCTAGGAGAAGGACCCAAGCGCGGGCCCACGAGATCCGGAGGAGAGAATTGAAGAACCGCGAAAATCTCCAACAGATGATCTCTGCCAACTGGTCGAATTAAGTCTGGAAGGCCAGTGAACTCACTGGACTATTTTGAAGCCAACTGACTGGTCGGCCCTCAACTCCGACCGGTCGGCAGTCGCACAGTTGCGCACATGAACTTTCTTAATTTTTGGGTTTTGTTTCCGTTTTGGTTTGAGTTTGTTTCCTATTACAATTAGGACACCTAGGCTGCGTAGATTATGGTTTAGTTTACTACAAGTAGTTGTTTATTTTTTTTTTAGAGAAGACATTGATTATTTTAAATCTAATTTTTGGAGTTATCTCTGTGTGCTTGTGGATTCGAGATATCCCGTCGAGGATTCGACGAAGACAGGTCAAAGAGTCCATGTAGATCCGAGATTCGGATTAGTTATCCTTGTTGGAGAGGCCTTGCTCGATCCCACCCGCCTTTCGCCGCACCAAGTTGGTATCAGAGAAGGTTCTTTCTCGAGAGATGGCTTCTAGTGTAAACAACGACAACAACCCCATAGGTGGTGATTTAGGGGATCAGCTACTGACAACGACGGAATTCAGGGAGTTCCGACGGGAACATCTGCAAGCTATGCAAGGGTTGCAAGCTTCGTTTGACTATCACGCCGCAACACTCGCCCCACCCCAAGCCCTGAGTGAAGTTTAGCCCCTTGTAGCCATTGTACCGAACAACCCTATTGCTCGGAGAGCAATTCCAGTAGCACATCGCAGGGCTATCCCAGATGGTTCGAGCTCCAGCGACGAGGAGATCAGTGGCCTCATGAATCGACGCCCCGTTTATGGAGATGAACGCACCAATCGTTTTAACAGAAACTATCAAGGTAAGGCTGAGCTCCCTAGCTTTAATGGCCTATTATGCATTGAAGAGTTAGATTGTTGAAAATGGGCCAATTGCACAGGACTCATGAACTCAATTGTCTCAAACGAATGAAAACACGATTACAGATCCACAAAGGGTTGAGTGATAAACGATTTGTGTCACTGAAGAAAGGACCCAATAAGAAGAGAGGTTTCTACTAGTAAAACTGGAACAATAGATATTAATGGATTGGATAATTGAAAATGGACCCATCGTGCATGACTCGATGCACTAATTGTCTCAAATGGGTGAAAATGCAATTTCAGATCCCCCAAGAGTTATGTCTAACCATTTGGATCACCAAGCGTAAGCATTGGAGTATTCATGGTTGACAATACTGGCATATCAATCCGACCAACACAGGTTATCCAACATTTTCTTAGATTGTTGAATATGAGCCTTAGAATATCAATTAGTTTCGGTCACTGAAAATGGTCGCAAAATATGAAGGGTTTTTATCTCTAAAATGTCCCAAATATTGAGAAGGGTTTGGATAGTTTTGCTTGGATTGTAAAACTATGGGCCTTAGCATACCAATTGGTTTGAATCATTGAAAACAACCTCAACAATACTTAACGGTGTGGATCAATAAAATGGCTCAATTTATATAAAGGGTTTGGATCACTAAAAAAGAGCCAGTAATATGAACGTTTTGGATGACTCCAAACAACCCAAGCATTCCAAAAGGTTTGCCCAATTCAATCCCTTCAAACGGACCAGTAATTCAAAACATAGGCCCACTCAATAAATGGTTTGGTTAGTGAAAATGGACCGTTCCGATAAATAGTTCGCACCACTAGAAGCGAGCTGAGTGATTAACGTCTTGGGTCACTACAAATGGACCCAACCATAAGAACACTTTCTATCAGTAAAACCAGAACAACAGATATTAGTGGTTGGATAATTGAAAATGGGCCCATTGTGTATGACTCATGCACTCCATTGTCACAAACAGGCGAAAACACAATTACAGATCCACTAATGGTTGTATCAAATTGTCTATTTGGATCACTAAAAATAAGCCATTGCGTACTCATGGTTGACATTAGTGGCACTGGCATCTCAGTCCAACCAACACAGACTATAAAACATTTGCTTCGATTTTTGTATACATGTCTTGGCATATTAATTAGTTTGGGTCACCAAAATCGGCCTCAATAACATGAAGGGTTTGGATAACTAAAACGGCCAAAATTGTGTGAAGGGTTTGGATCACATACCTTGCTTGGATTATTGAAACATGGGCCTTAGCATATCAATTGATTTGGATTACTAAAAATGGCCTGAATAATACGAAGAGTGTGGATCAATAAAATAGCCCAAATTATATAAAGGGCTTGGATCACTTAAAACGAGCCAATAATATGAAAGGTTTGGATCACTCCAAACAACCCAAGCATTTCAAAAGGTTAGACCAATTGTCTCACTTCAGCGGGCCTATGCACTGGAAAAAGGGAGGCAAATCCAACAAATGGTTTGGTTAACGAAACTAAGACCATTGCTACTAATTGTTCGCATCAGTAGAAGCGAGTTGATTGATTAACGTCTTGGGTTAGCAAATGTTCTCAACCATAAGAATAGTTTCTAACGGCAAAACCTAAAAAGAGATATTAATGGTTGGATAATTGAAATTGGGCCCGTTGTGTATGAATCATGCACTCCATTGTCACACACGGGCAAAAACACAATTATAGATGCACTAAGGGTTGTATCGAATCGACTATTTGGATCACTAAAAAATAATGCTTTCAATACTCAAAGTTGACATTAGTGTCATCCAGTGTTTGCATTATCTCCGATATTATCGAAATATCCCCGATATTATCTCTATTTCTAGCTCAGCGATACCGATAACACCGGTAGCGATACCGATAACACCGGTAGCGATACCGATAACACTGATAGTATAAAAATCTAGGTATCGGCGATGTATCACTAAATATCGTCAATGTGTCGATATTGTAAATATTTTCAATTGTGTAAATTTCAGGCGTCGTTTGTATTGTCAATGCATTGATACCACCGATGTATTGCCAATATTTTTTACTATGTAAATTCCAAGTGTTGCTTGTATCGTCAATGTATCTGCAAGTATTTCGATAATATTGCCAATGTATCGATACGCCAAAAATCCGTATGTTAAAAAATTTCCATTTCATATTTTTTATGGGCTCATGGTTGTATGCAATGTTCAATTTGTCGATGATAATATTGATAACATCACGGTATTATCATTATCGCAACATGGCAATAACGAGACCGCAATCTTTAGTTTCTTTTTCAGTTGTTAACGATTTGTTTGGAAATATCATGTGTTGCCGATATTCTGAAATATCAATGGATGTTTGGATGGAAGCTTAGATATTGGATGGATAGATGGGATGGATGAGATGGTTGGACTGATTTCTTACAGTAGCACATGCTTGTAGGCCCCCATTAAATAGAAACCTATTATGTTCTTTTTGCAATTTTTTTATTCATAAATATGCAAATATGTGTATTTTATCATCTCCTGAGGTTTCACTGGAAAACTCCACCGTTTTCCCCATTTTCCTCACATTTTCGATTATCAGCGATATTGATATTGTTTCTGTATCCCCGGCTAGCGAAACTTGTAGCGATACCGAAACTTCGAACACTGGTGTCATCTCAATCCAACCAACACGAGCCATAAAACATTTGCTTCGGTTTTTGTATATGAGTCTTGGCATATCAATTAGTACGGCTCGCTGAAATCGGTCTTAACAATACGAAGGGTTTTGATTACTAAAACGGCCTAAATTGTCAATAGGGTCTGGATCACCTTGCTTGGATTATTGAAACATGGGCCTTATCATATCAATTGATTTGGATCATTGAAAATGGCCTAAATAAAACGAATGGTTTGGATCAATAAATTGGCACAAATTACATATAGGGTTTGGATCACTTAAAAAGAGCCAGTAATATGAAAGATTTTGATCACTCCAAACGACCCAAGCATTTTAAAAGGTTAAGACCAATTGGATCATTTCAAATGGCTCAACCACTTAAAAAAGATAGGCCAATCCAATAAAGGGTCTGGATCACCTTGCTTGGATTATTGAAACATGGGCCTTATCATATCAATTGATTTGGATCATTGAAAATGGCCTAAATAAAACGAACGGTTTGGATCAATAAATTGGCCCAAATTATATAGAGGGTTTGGATCACTTAAAAAGAGTCAGTGATATGAAAGATTTTGATCACTCCAAACAACCCAAGCATTTTAAAAGGTTAGACCAATTGGACCATTATAAAATGGCTCAAGCACTTGAAAAAGATAGGCCAATCCAGTAAACGATTTGGTAAACGAAACTGGGACCATTGCTATAAATTGTTCGCATCAGTAGAAGTGCGTTAAGTGATTAACGGTTTAGGTCACATCAAAGAACCCAACCATAAGAGGTTTCTACCAATAAAACTAGAACAAGAGATATGAATTGTTTGGATAATTGAAAATGGCCCAATTGCGTAGGACTCGTGAACTCAATTATCACAAACGAATGAAAACACAATTACAGATCCACAAAGGGTCGAGTGATAAACGATTTGTGTCACTACAGAAGGATCCAATCAAAAGAGAGGTTTCTACTAGTAAAACCAGAACAAGAGATATTAATGGATTTGATAATTGAAAAGAATGGTTTCTACCAATAAAACTAGGACAAGAGATCTGAATTGTTTGGATAATTGAAAATGGGCCCATTGTCATGAAATCCATGGTCTCAAACGAATGAAAACACAATTCCAGAGCCACTAAGGGCCAAGTGATAAACTGTTTATGTCATAACAGAAGGACCCAATCAGAAGAGAGGTTTTTACGAGTAAAACTGGAACAAGAGATATTAATGGATTGGATAATTGAAAATGGACCCATTGTGCATGACTCAATGCACTTAATTATCTCAAATGGGTGAAAATGCAATTTCAGATCCACCAAGGGTTATGTCTAACCATTTGGATCACTAAGCATAAGCCTCGGCATATTCATGGTTGATAGTACTGCCATATTAATCCAACGAACACAACCTATCAAACATTTGCTTAAATTGTTGAATATGAGCCTTATAATATCAAGTTAGTTTCAGTCACTGAAAATGGTTGCAATAATATGAAGGCTTTTATCTCTAAAACGGCCCAAATAATGTGAAGGGTTAGGATCGTCTTGCTTGGATTGTAAAAACATGGGCCTTAGCATACCAATTGGTTTAGATCACTGAAAACAGCCTCAACAATATGTACGGTGTGGATCAATAAAATGGCTCAATTTATATAAAGGGTTTGGATCATTAAAAAAGAGCCAGTAAAATGAACGTTTTAGATCACTCCAAACAACCAAAAAATTCAAAAGGTTCGCTCCAAACAACCCAAGCATTTCAAAAGGTTAGTCCAATTTGATCCCTTGAAATGGACCAAGGATTTCAAAACATAGGCCCATTTAATAGATGGTTTGGTTAGCGAAATGGGACAATTCTGATAAATAGTTCGCATCACTAGAAGCGAGCTGAGTGATTAATGTCTTGGGTCACTACAAATGGACCCAACCATTAGAACACTTTCTACCAGTAAAACCAGAACATGAGATATTAGTGGTTGGATAATGGAAAATGGGCCCATTGTGTATGACTCATGCACTCCACTGTCACAAACGGGCGAAAACACAATTATGGATCCACTAAGGGTTGTATCAAATCGACGATGTGGATCACTAAAAATGAGCCTTTGCATACTCATGGTTGACATTAGTGGCATCTCACTCCAACCAAATATCGATTAGTCTGGCTCACTAAAATCGACCTCCATAATCCAAGGGTTTGGATAACTAAAACGGCCCAAATTGTGTGAAGGGTTTGGATCACCTTGCTTGGATTATTTAAACATGGGCCTTAGCATATCAATTGATTTGGATTACTAAAAATGGCCTAAATTATATAAAGGGCTTGGATCACTTAAAACGAACCAATAATATGAAAGGTTTGGATCACTCCAAACAACCCAAGCATTTCAAAAGGTTAGACCAATTGTCTCACTTCAGCTGGCCCATGCATTGGAAAAAGGTAGGCAAATCCAACAAATGGTTTGGTTAACGAAACTAGGACTATTGCTACTAATTGTTCGCATCAGTAGAAGCGAGCTGATTGATTAACGTCTTAGGTTAGCAAATGGACTCAACTATAAGAATAGTTTCTAACGGCAAAACCTAAACAAGAGATATTAATGGTTGGATAATTGAAATTGGGCCCGTTGTGTATGAATCATGCACTCCATTGTCACAAACGGGCAAAAACACAATTACAGATCCACTAAGGGTTGTATTGAATCGACTATTTGGATCACTAAAAAATGACGCTTTCAATACTCACAGTTGACATTAGTGTCATCTCAATCCAACCAACATGGCTATGCAACGTTGACAAAATCATTATCGTATAAAAAATCGTAGGTTTCAAATCATAGTATCATAGGATTCATACAAAAAAAAAAAAAAAGAAGAAAAAAGATTCAGGTTGGGAGGTTTAAATCGTTTTGTTTTAAGATTTGGCTTAAATCGTATGTCATAATTCGTAAATCGTAATATTCGACAACACTGATATAATGCATGCTTTCTCATGCAAATTCATGATAAAATGGTCTAATTGTATGTGCTTTTGATGTTGAAGAAAGGATGGGAGGTCCAAGATGCATTCGAACTAAAGGTGAGGTTTGAAGCTCAACGGAGAGAAATACGGAAATTTGAAGATTTAAAGAATTAAAGCCAAATAGATGACAATCAAGCATATTTAAATTAAGAGAACAAAGGATCGTCGATCCGTGTTTAAAGAACATGGAAGCAACAAGTTAAAAGAGCTGAAAATGTCAAAAATACAGAAGTCCTAAAATTCAGGGTAAGAAAAGCAAAAATCCAGAAATTTTGAAAAAAGAAAAGACCCATAGACTTGCTTGGCAGTGCCAAATGACCCTCGACAGTGCCAAGACGTGCTGCACTCGAGGTTGCAAAACGCCGACTTAAAAAAAATGTATCTTTTTGCATACAACTACAATTAAAGTGATTCGAAAAATAAAACGAAGCTTGATGAGTCTAGTTTTAGAGAAAAATAAATGGAAAACAAAAACCAAACTCAAATTATGCAAATTTTCACAAAACGGATTTTTTTTGAAAAGTTGTTTTCTTAGATCCAGACACAACTAGGGTCCGTTCTACATCTAAAAGGAACATCGGGTAAATGAATATGGGAGGAGAAGACTAGAATAGGAGAAAAAGAGCATAAATGACTTCAATGTCTCCCACGAAAACACCCCATACAAAACAGACGCGGCCCTGCTCAGTAGTGCCGAATAGCGTTGAGAACCTATGATCAAACCTACTCGACAGTGCCAAGGCACTTTTACCCGAAATGCTAACCCTACTCGGCAATGCTGAGACACTCTAACGCCCAAAAGCTAACCCCGCTTAGTAGTGCCGAGACACTGTCCTAACCTTCTTGGTGCGACCGAGATCTACTCGACAGTGTCGAGATGTGCTGACCCAACTTGGGTCGGTTCTTCCTCCCTTCTCGGCAGTGCCGAGTTGCATTGCCCAAAATCTCTCAATTTTTTCGAATTTTCTCGCTCAGTTGGGTGTCTACTCGACTTAAATAATTCAAATACCGTGCCCTGCCCTCATCTATGACAGACTTCACTTCCTAGAGTCTCGACTCATCGAAATAACTAGTCCCAAGACGAATCCACGCGCGTTCACAGCACAACAATGATGCCAAAGCGATCCTAGAGCTTCATTTTCTAGGTTTTAGTTCAAACAACAACATTGGAAATAGAGATTTTGGTCCTATTGTTTAGAATTTTAAGTTGGAGTTTGCAAACATTACAAGGCAAGGGATTTGATCTCGAAATTCAAATTCATTTCCAAATTTAAGTCCACAATCATCAAACAATAGGGAATTCAATTCTAAGGATTGTTGCTGCTAATATCAAAGTCCTAACTACGTCAGGGTGTAGCTTACGGTGAGCACCCCAACCCACTGGCCCAGTTATCTCTCAACTCATTCTCTGATACCAACTTGTTACGCTCCGAAATCCGAGTATTGTGTAGTCCGCGGCTCTCAATTTTTTCGGGGTGACTGTATTTTATGGAAGCGTAGTTTAGAGGCATAAACCATGTGGAGTTGGAGCATTAGCATAGATTTAACCGATCAATGTACTTAAGCCTGTAAATTTAAAAGTAGAGCATATTAACCATAGAAGTGCATACCAAATCATACAACATCGGTTTGTCAGGGGCTTAATACACATGATTACAGGGTAAAAAATCACTATAATAAATCATTCGGCTCCGACCGCCAACAAGAACTCGGGGAAAGCAGAACTAACCCAAAACTAGAAGCGTAAATTGTATCTCTCATAACCAGCCTAGCCTCATGATAATTTCGATAACACCTGCAACAAATAGAACTGGTTGGTGTTTTAAAACACCGTCCTAGGTGGGACTGAGTAGCTAACTTATTGTTACCATTTCCCTAATCCATGCCATGTTAAAACAATCTATGCCATTGGATAATTGAAAATGAGCCCATTGTGCATGACTCATGCACTCAATTGTCTTAAACAGATGAAAACACAATTACGGATCCATTAAGGGCCGAGCGATAAACGGTTCGTGTCACTACAAAAGGACCTAACCATAAGAAAGGCTTCACCAATAATAAAAAAAAAAGAGATACTAATGGATTGGATAATTGAAAATGGATCCATTATGTATGACTTAAGCACTCAATTCTCTCAAATGGCTGAAAATACAATTTCAAATCTACCAAGGCTTTTGCTCTCTAAAAAGGCCCAAATCATCTGAAGGGTTTGGATCACTTTGCATGGATTGTTGAAACATGGGCCTTAGCATATCAATTGATTTGGATCACTAAAAATGGCCCCAATAGGACAAATGGTGAGAACGATAAAATTGCTCAACTTATATAAAGGGTTTCGATCACTTAAAAAGAGCCAGTAATGTGGACGTTTGAGATAATCCAAGCAACCTAAGCATTTCAAATGGTCAGCTCAACTGTGTGAAGGGTTTGGATCACTTTGCTTGGATTGTTGAAACATGGGCCTTAGCATATCAATTGATGTGGATCACTTAAAAAGCGCCAGTGATATAAACATTTAGGATCACTCCAAACAACCCAAGCATTTCAAAAGGTCAGCTCAACCATGTGAAGGGCTTGGAACACTTTGCTTGGATTGTTGAAACATGGGCCTTAACATATTAATTGATTTGCATCAATAAAAATGGCCTCAATTCTAGATCACTAAAAAGGGTCTCAATAAGACGAATGGTGTGGATTAATAAAAAGGCACAATTTATATCAAGGGTTTGGATCACTTAAAAAGAGCCAGTAATATGAACGTTTGTGATCACTCCAAGCATTTCAAAAGGTAAGCACAACTGTGTGAAGGGTTTGCATCACTTTGCTTGGATTGTTGAAACATGGGAGTTATCATATCAATTGATTTGGATCTCACCAAAAATGGCCTCAATACGACAAATGGTGAGGATCAATAAAATGACTCAATTTATATAAAAGGGTTTGGATCACTTACAAAGAGCGGTGATATGAACCTTTGTGATCACTCCAAACAACCCAAGTATTTGAAAAGGTTAGCTCAACTGTGTGAAGGGCTTTAAACAATTTGCTTGGATTGTTGAAACATAGGTGGTAGCATATCAAATGATTGGCATCACTAAAAATGGCCTCCATTATGGATAACTAAAAATCGCCTCAATACGATAAATGGTGTCGATCAATAGAAGGGCTCAATTTATATAAAGGTTTTGGATCACTGAAAAAGATCTAATAATACAAACGTTTGGCATTGTTCCAAACAACCCAAGCATTTCAAAAGGTCAGCTCAACTATGTGAAGGGTTTGGATCACTTTGCTTGGATTGTTGAAACATGGGCCTTAGCATATCAATTGATTAGGATCATTAAAAATGGCCTCAATTATGGATCATAAAAAATGGCCTCAATAATACGAATGGTGTGGATCAATAAAATGGGTCAATTTATATAGAGGGTTTGGATCACTTGAAGAGAGCCAGTAATATGAACATTTGGGATCACTCCAAACCACCCAAGCATTTCATAAGGTCTATGTGAAAGGTTTGGATCACCTTGCTTAGATTGTTGAAACATGGGCTTAAGCATATGACTTGATTTGCATCACTAAAAATGGCCTCAATAATGGATCACTAAAAATGGCCTCAATAAGACAAATGGTGTGGATCAATAAAATGGCTCAATTAATATAAACGATTTGGATCAGTTAAAAAGATCCAGTAATATGAATGTTCCGGATCACTCCTAACAACCCACGCATTTCAAAAGCTCAGCTCAACCATGTGAAGGGTTTGAATCACTTTATTTGGATTGTTGAAACATGAGCCTTAAGCATATGAATTGATTTGGATCACTAAAAAAGGCTTGAATAAGACGAATAGTGTGGATGAATAAAATGACTCAATTTATATGAAGGGTTTGGATCAGATAAGAAGAGCCAATAATATGAACATTTGAGATCAATCCAAACAACCCAAGCATTGAAAAAGATCAGCTCAACTATTTGAAGGGTTTGGTTCACTTTGCATGGATTATTGAAACATGGGCCCTACTAGATCAATTGATTTGGATCACTAAAAATGGCCTCGATTATAGGTCATTAAAAATGGCTTCAATCAAACGAATGGTGTGGATCAATAAAATGGCTCATTTTGTATAGAGGGTTTGGATCACTTGAAAAGACCTAGTAATACGAACGTTTGGTATCATTCCAAACCACCCAAGGATTTCAAAAGGTCCATGTGTTGGGTTTGCAACATGGGCCTTGTCATATCAATTGATTCGGATCACTAAAAATGGCCCTAATAAGAAGAATGGTGAGGATCAATAAAATGGCTCAATTAATATAAAAGGGTTTGGATCACTTGAAAAAGATAGTGATATGAACACTTGCGATAATTCCAAACAACCCAAGCATTTCAAAAGGTTAGCTCAACCGTTTGAATCATATGGACCTTAGCATGTCAATTGATTTGCATCACTAAAAGTGGCCTCAATTATGTATCACAAAAAATGGTCTTAATATGACGAATTGTGTGGATCCATAAAATGGCTTAATTTAGATAAAGGGTTTGGATCATTCAAAGAGAGCTAGTAGTATGAATGTTTGGGATCACACCAGCAACCCAACCATTTCAAAAGGTCAGCTCTACAATGTGAACGGTTTGGATCACTGTGCTCGGATTGTTGAAACATGAGCCTTAACATAACAATCTATTACTATAAGTGGCCTCAATAGTATGAATGGCGAGGAACAATAAAATGGCTCAATTTATATAAAAGGGTTTGGATCACTTAAAAAGAGCCAGTGATATGAACATTTGGGATCACTCCAAACCACCCAAGCATTTCAAAAGGTCACGTCAACTGTGTGAAGGGTTTGTATCACTTGGATAGTTGAAACATGACCCTTAACATATTAATTGATATGCAACACTAAAAATGGCATCAATTATGGATCACTAAAAATGGCCCCAATCAGACAAATGGTGTGGATTAATAAAGGGATCAATTTATATAAATGGTTTGTATTATTGAAAAAGAGCCAGTAATATAAACATTTGGGTCTTTCCAAACAACCCAAACATTTCAAAAGGTCAACTCAACTATGTGAAGGGTTTGGATCACTTTGTGTGGATTGTTGAAACATGGGCCTTAGCATAACAATTGATTTGGATCATTAAAAATGGCCTGGATAAGACGAATGGTGAGGATCAATAAAACGGTTGATCATTTAAAAAGAGCTAGTAAAATGAATGTTAGGGATCACTTGAAAAGAGCCAGTAATATGAATGTTAGGGATCACTCAAAATAGCCCAAGTATTTCAAAAGGTCAGCTCAAATGTGTGAAGGGTTTGGTTCACTTTGCTTGGATTGTTGAAACACGGGCCTTAGGAAATCAATTGATTTGGAGCATTAAAAATGGCCACAATAAGATGAATGGTGTGGATTAATAAAATGGCTCAATTTATACAAAGGGTTTGGATCACTTAAAAAGAGCCGGTAATATGAATGTTTCGGATCACTCCTAACCACCCAGGCATTTCAAAAGGTTATCTCAACTTTGTGAATGGTTTTGATCACTTTGCTTCGATTGTTGAAACATGGGCCATAGCATAACAATTGATTTGGATCACTAAAAAATGCCACAATGAGACGAATAATGTGGATCAATAAAATGGCTGAATTTATATGAAGGGTTTGCATGAAATAAAAAGAGCTAGTAATATGAACGTTTGAGATCACTCGAAACAACCCAAGCATTGTAAAAGGTCAGCTCAACTGTGTGAAGGGTTTAGATTACTTTGCTTGGATTGTTGAAACATGGGCCTGAGCAAATCAATTGATTTGGATAACTAAAAATGGCCTCAATCAAACGAATGGTGTGGATTAAGAAAATTGTTCAATTTATATAGATGGTTTGGATCACTTGAAAAGACCTAGTAATATGAACATTTGGGATCAATCCAAACCACCCAAGCATTTCAAAAGGTCTAAGCGAAGGGTTTGCATCACTTTGCTTGGATTGTTGAAACATGGGCCTTGTCCTACCAAGTGATTTGGATCACTAAAAATGGCCCAAATAAGACGAATGGTGAGGAACAATAAAATGGCTCAATTGATTATAAGTGTTTGGATCACTTAAAAAGAGCCTAGTGATATGAACACTTGGGATCACTCCAAACAACCCAAGCGTTTCAAAAGGTCAGCTTAGCTGTGTGAAGGGTATGGAACACTTTTCTTGGATTGTTGAAGGGTTTGGATCAGATAAAAAGAGCTTGTAATATGAACGTTTGGGATAACTCCAAACAACCCAAGCATTTCAAAAGGTATATGTGATGGGTTTGGATCACTTTGCTTGGATTGTTGAAACATGAGCCTGGTCATATCAATTGATTTGGATCACTAAAAATGGCACCAATAAGAAGAATGGTGAGGATAAATAAAATGGGTCAATTAATATAAAAGGGTTTGGATCACATAAAAAGAGCTAGTGATATGAACACTTGGGATCACTTCAAACAACCCAAGCATTTCAAAATGTTAGCTCAACTGTTTGAAGGGTTTGGAACACTTTTCTTGGATTGTTAAAACATGGGACTTAGCATATCAATTTATTTGCACCACTAAAAATGGCCTCAATTATGTATCACTAAAAATGGTCTTGAAATGAGGAATTGAGTGGATGAATAAAATGAGTCAATTTATATAAAGGGTTTGGATCATTTAAAAAGAGCTAGTCGTATGAATGTTTGTGATCACTGCAGGCAACCAAAGCATTTCAAAAGGTCAGCTCTACTGTGTGAAGGGTTTGGATCACTTTGCTTGGATTGTTGAAACATGAGCCTTAGCATATCGATTTATTTGGAACACTATAAGTAGCCTCAATAGGATGAATGGTGAGGATAAATAAAATGGCTCAATTTATATAAAAAGGGTTTGGATCACTTCAAAAGAGCTAGTGATATCAATGTTTGGGATCACTCCAAACCACCCAAGCATTTCAAAAGGTCACATCAATTGTGTGAAGGGTTTGGATCACTTGGATAGTTGAAAAATGAGCCTTAACATATTAATTTATATGTATCATTAAAAATGGCCTCAATTATGGATCACCAAAAATGGCCCAAATCAGACAAATGGTGTAGATCAATAAAAGGGATCAATTTATATAAATGGATTGTATCACTAAAAAAGAGCCAATAATATGAATGCTTGGGTCTCTCCAAACAACCCAAGCATTTCAAAATGTTAGCTCAACTGAGTAAAGGTTTTGGATCACTTTGCTTGGATTGTTGAAACATGGGCCTAAGCATAACAATTGATTTGGATTATTAAAAATGGCCTCAATAAGACGAAGGGTGTGGATCAATAAAACAATTGATCACCTAAAAAGAGGGAGTAAAATGAACGTTTCAGATCACTTTAAACAACCTAAGCAATTCAATTGACTAGGATCACTAAAAATGGCCTCAATAAGACAAATAGTGTGGGATCAATAAAATGGCTCAATTTATATAAAGGGTTTGTATCACTTAAAAAGAGCCATTAAAATGAACGCTTGGTATCACTCCAAACAACCCAAGCATTTCAAAAGGTCAGCTCAACAATGTGAAGGGTTGGATCACTTTGCATGGATTGTTGAAACATGGGCCTTAGGATATCAATTAATTTGGATAATTAAAAATGGCCTCAATAAAACGAATGGTGTGAATGAATAAAATGGCTTGATTTATAAAAAGGGTTCGGATCACTTAAAAAGTGCCAATAATATGAACGTTTGCGATCACTCCTTATAACCCAGACATTTCAAAAGGTCAGCCCAGCTATGTGAAGGGTTTGGATCACTTTGCTTGGATTATTGAAACATGGGCCTTAGCATATCAATTGATTTGGATCAATAAGATTGGCCTCAATAAGACGAATATTGTGGATAAATAAAATAGCTCAATTTATATGAAGGGTTTGAATCACATAAATAGAATCAGTAATATGAACGCTAAAGATCACTTCAAGCAACCCAAGCATTGCAAAAGGTCGAATCAACTGTGTGAAGCGTTTGGATCACTTTGCTTGGATTGTTGAAACATGGGTCTTACCATATCAATTGATTTGAATCACTAGAAATGGCCTCAAAAAGACAAATGGTGTGGATAAATAAAATGACTCAATTTATATTAAGGGTTTGAATCACTTAAAAAGAGCAAGTAATATGAACGTTTGGGGTCACTCCTAAGTCCAAACAACGTAGGCATTTCAAAAGGTCAGCTCAATTGTGTGAAGGGTTTGGATCACTTTGCTTGATTGTTGAAACATGAGTCTTAGCATATTAATTGATTTGGATCTGTAGAAATGGCCTCAATAAGATGGCTCAATTTATACGAAGGGTTTGGATCACATAAAAAGAGCGAGTAATATGAATGTTTTAGATCACTCCAAACAACCAACGCTTTGCAAAAGGTTAGCGCAACTGTGTGAAGGGTTTGGATTACTTTGTTTGGATTGTTGAAACATGGGCCTTAACATATCAATTGATTTTGAACGCTAAAAATGGCCTCAATTTTGGATCATTAAATATGGCCTCAATAAGACGAATGGTGTGGAACAATAAAATGGCTCAATTTCTATAGAGGGTTTGGATCACTTGAGAAGAGCCAGTAATATGAACATTTGAGATCACTCCAAACCACACAAGTATTTTAAAAGGTCTATGTGAAAGGTTTGGATCACTTGAAAAGAGCCAGTAATATGAACATTTAAGATCACTCCAAACCATAAAAACATTTCAAAAGGTCTATGTGAAAGGTTTGGATCACTTTGCTTGGATTGTTAAAACATGGGCCTTGACATATCAATTGATTTGGATCACTAAAAATAGCCCCGCTAAGAAGAATGGTGAGGATTTATAAAATGGCTCAATTAATATAAAAGGGTTTGGATCACTTAAAAACAGCTAGTGATATGAACACATGGCATCACTCCAAACAAACCAAGAATTTCAAAAGGTCAGCTCAACCGTGTGAAGGGTTTGGAACACTATTCCTGAATTTTTTAAACATGGGCCATTGCATATCAATTGATTTGCATCACTAAAAATGTCCTCAATTTTGGATCAATAAAAACGACTTCAATAAGATGAATGGTGTGGATCAATTAAATCGCTCAATTTATATAAAGGGTTTGGATTATTTAAAAAGAGTTAGTAATATGAACGTTTGGGATCACTCCAACCAACCCAAGCATTTTAAAAGGTCAGCTCAACTATGTGAAGGGTTTGGGGATCACTTTGCTTGGAACGTTGAAACACGAGGCTTGCATATCAATTGATTTAGATGACTAAAAGTGGCCGCAAATGGACGAATGGTGATGATCAATAAAATGGCTCAGTTTATATAAAAGGGTTTGGATCACTTCAAAAGTGCCAATGATATGAATGTATGGGATCACTCCAAACCACCCAAGCATTTCAAAAGGTCACATCAACTGTGTGAAGGGTTTGGATCACTTGGATTGATGAAATATGGGCTTTAGTATATTAATTTATATGCATCTCTAAAAATGCCCTCAATTCTGGATCACTAAACATGTCCTCAATAAGACGAATGGTGTGGATCAATAAAAGGGCTCAGTTAATATGAACGCTTGGGTCTCTCCAAACAACCTAAGCATTATAAAGGGTCGGCTCAACTGTTTGAAGGATTTGGATTGCTTTGCTTTGATTGTTAAAACATGGGCCTTAGCATACCAATTTATTAGGATCACTAAAAATGGCCTCAATAAGAATGCTTTGGATCAATAAAATGGCTCAACTTATATAAAGGGTTTGAATCATTGAGAAAGAGCTAGTAATATGAACGTTTGGTACCACTCCAAACAACCCAAGAATTTGAAACGGTCAACTCAACTGTGTGAAGGGCATGGATCACTTTCCTTGGATTGTTGAAACATGGGCATTTGCATATCAATTGATTTGGATAACTAAAAATGGCCTCGATAAGACGACTAGTTTGGATCAATAAAATGGCTCAATTTTCATAAATGGTTTGGATCACTTAAAAAGAGGGAGAAAGATGAATGTTTAAGATAACTCCAAGCAACCCAAGCATTTCCAAAGGTCAGCTCAACTGTGTTAAGGGTTTGGATGACTTTGCGTGGATTGTTGAAACCTAGGACCTTAGCATATCAATTGATTTGGATATTTAAAATTGGCCTCAATTATGGATCATTAAAAATGGCCTCAATAAGATGAATGGTGTGGATCAATTAAATGGCTCAATTTATATAAAGAGTTTGGATCACCTTAAAAGAATCGGTAATATGAACGTTTGGGATCACTCCAAACCTCCCATGCATTTCAAAAGGTCTATGTGATGGGCTGGGATCACTTTGCTTGGATTGTTGAAACATGGGCCTTAACATATCAATTGATTAGCTTCACTAAAAATGGCCTCAATAATGGATCACTAAAAATGGCCTTAATAAGACAAATGGTGTTGATCAATAAAATGGCTCAATTTATATAAAAGGGTTTGGATCACTTAAAAATAGCCAGTAATATGAACGTTTGGGATCACTCCAAACAACCCAAGCATTGCAAAAGGTCAGCTCAACTGTGTGAAGGTTTTGGATTACTTTGTTTGGATTGTTGAAATATGGGCCTTAGGAAATCAATTGATTTAGATGATTAAAAATGGCCTCGAAAAGATGAATGGAGTGGATTAATAAAATGGCTCAATTTATACAAAGGGTTTGGATCAGATAGAAAGAGCCAGTAA
Source organism: Liriodendron chinense (assembly GCA_003013855.2). Lineage (NCBI taxonomy): Eukaryota > Viridiplantae > Streptophyta > Magnoliopsida > Magnoliales > Magnoliaceae > Liriodendron > Liriodendron chinense. The sequence continues at coordinate 21,122 of PVNU02000637.1, read as the reverse complement.
TATGAACGCATGAAATCACTTTAAACAACCTAAGCATTGAAAAAGGTCAGCTCAGCTGTGCAAAGGGTTTGGATCACTTTGCTTGTATTATTGAAACATGGGCCTTAGCAGATCAATTGATTTAGATCACTAAAATGGCCTCAATTATAGATCATTAAAAATGGCCTGAATTAAACAAATAGTGTGGATCAATAAAATGGCTCAATTTACATAGAGGGTTTGGATCACTTGAAAAGACCCAGTAATATGAACGTTTGGGATCACTCGAAACCAACCAAGCATTTCAAAAGGTCTATGCGATGGGTTTGGATCACTTTACTTGGATTGTTGAAACATGGGCCTTGTCATATCAATTGATTTGGATAACAAAAAATGGCCCCAAGAAGAAGAATAGTGAGGATTAATTAAATGGCTTGATTAATACAAAAGGGTTTGGATCACTTAAAAAGAGCTAATTATATGAACACCTGGGATCACTCCAAACAACCCAAGCATTTCAAAAGATCAGCTCAACCGTTTGAAGGGTTTAGGAACTTTTCTTGGATTGTTGAATTATGGGCCTTAGCATTTCAATTGATTCGCATCACTAAAAATGGCCTCAATTATGGATCACTAAAACTAGACTCAATACGGCGAATGGTGTGAATCAATAAAATGGCTTAATTTGTGTAAAGGGTTTGGATCATTTAAAAAGTGCGAGTAGTATGAACGTTTGGTATCACTCCATGCAACCCAAGCATTTCGAAAGGTTAGCTTGTTAGTGCACTTTTCTGTGACATACTAGTGCACCTTGTTTGTCAATCACTTACATCAGTGAGTCTAGTGTCGGTTGAGCCTAATGAAGACGAAGACCGAAGACTCAAGTGGCCCTGCTACATCAAGGAAGAAGATACAGGTAAAAGTGATGCCTTGGTGTGCATTGCCTTGACCAAAACCTAACCCATACTTAGATGACTTGCACCAACTAGGTATACTCTTAGTCATCATCATTAGTCTTAGAACTTCAAGAAAAACATGATAAGTTAGACTAATTAAAGAGGTGGAAGCTGCTGTAATTAAAACAGCTCAAACAGCAGTTTCCGATTGATCTCCGATCAATCGGACGTTGGCTCCGATAGGACTCCGATCCATTGGACAGAAGCTCCGATCAATCGGAAATTTTTCCAGCAACCTTGAAAACCCACTGGACATATTTCCAATCAATCGGACAGTCTTCCGATCCATCGGAAGGGGTCAGTCCGATCAATCGGACAGTGTTCCAATCAATCGGAAAATCCTCCAGAGACTTCACTGGATAGATTTCCGATCAATCGGAATTGTCTCCGATCAATCAGACTGGTCTTCGATCCATCAGACCTTCTTCCGATCAATCGGAGATGCGAGAATATGCCCGTTTTTTGACCGTTGGAAGAAAATCTATTTAAGAGGGGGATTCGTTTTTTGAGCCAAGAGAGGGAATTTTGAGGAGATAGAAGCCACCATTGCTAGAGATCATTAGAGGCTCTATTCCAAACCCAAAACAAGTCATTCTCCTTGTGTTTTCATCACAAGCTTGGGCCATTCAATGACTTCTTGAGAATGGACTTGTTCCCTCTTGATTCCTAGGGTTTAGACACCTTGATGATAGTTAAATCCCTTGTCTACACACTACCTAGGAGTCCAAATAGGTGTATTCCTCTAGGAAACCCATATCCTACCATTTGTAGAGGTTTCACTATTCCCTAGCACCTTGGGCATCTCCAATGGAGCATCACATGTAAGGTAGCTGATCTTGGAGCTGAAGCCTTGGCAAAGCAGCGGTGTCAAAGATCGGGGGAGCACAAGGGGAGCTGATTCAAGCACGGGATAGCGAGAAGAAGCAATCCAAAGCGGCGCTACAAAGGGGCTCAATCCGACAAGTAAGGTTGTCTTGTTAGGAGTCCATCCACTCAATTCCCTGTGGGAGTTGAGTGTAGAGTTTGTTTGACAAACTCGAACTAGGGTCGTTAGCCGATTCTTGGCCTATTAGTTGGGCCTAAAATCTAGGGACGTTAGCCGTTCCTTGGCTCGTTAGTCGGCCTAAACAGAGTCTCCAAGGGGGAGCCACCAACACGGGTGCAAACGTGTAGGTTGGGAGGAACCTATAAACTCCCCGGTTGGGTGGATCCGAGTTAAAACACCTTGGTTGGGCGGAACCAGATTTAAACTCCCCGGTGAATGCTGGTGTGCTCAAAGGGGTTAAGTACTTGAACCGGGAGTGGAGTAGATAAGTAGTCGAACCACTATACATCCTTGTATTTGTGATTGTTCTTGAGCACATTTCTCTTTATGCATTGCGTTTAACTTGTTAATTATGAATGCTTAGTTAGGAATGTATGCTAAGCACTTGATAGGCACATCCACACTCACAAGATGTACTTTCACTACCTCATGTTGAGTTGAGCATTTCTTGATCCATCCTCTATAGTCCACATGAGTTGTTTAGACTAGGTTGCTGATTGCACTTATCATTTGCTAGTCTTTTAATTGAACCCACTTAGGCTTGGAAGCCGAAGTGTTAATCGCTTACGTAGTTTAATTTGTTAAAATTGTTAAGTAGGCGAAAAGATTTTAAAAGGTCCTAATCACCCTCCTCCTATAGGTTTAACCATAATTCTAGTTGCTCTTTAAGCTTCCGCATGTGTATGCATAGGGTGTCGTGTTAGACTACCCGATACAATTTTATAGCTCAACTGTGTGAAGGGTTTGGATCACTTTGCTTAGATTGTTGAAACATGATCCTTGGCATATCAATTTATTTGGATCACTATAAGTGGCCTCAGTAAAATGAATGGTGAGGATCAATAAAATGGTTCAATTTATATAAAAGGGTTTGGATCACTTAAAAAGAGCCAGTGATATGAACATTTGGGATCACTGCAAACTAGCCAAACATTTCAAAAGGTCACATCAACTGTGTGAAGGGTTTGGATCACTTGGTTAGTTGAAACATGGGCCTTAACATATTAATTGACATGCAACACTGAAAATGGCATCAATTATGGATCGCTAAAAATGGCCCCGGTGAAACAAATGGTGTGGATCAATGAAGGGATCAATTTATATAAATGGTTTGTATTACTGAAAAAGAGCCAGTAATATGAACACTTGGGTCTCTCCAAACAACCCAAGCATTTCAAAAGGTCAGCTCAACTGTGTGATGGGTTTGAATCACTTTGCTTGGATTGTTGAAACATGAGCCTTAGCATAACAATTGATTTGGATCATTAAAAATGGCCTCAATAAGGCAAATGGTGTGGATCAATAAAACAGTTGATCACTTAAAAAGAGTGAGTAAAATGAACGTTTGGGATCACTTAAAAGAGCCGAACATCTCAAAAGGTAAGCTCAGATGTGTAAAGGATTTGGAACGCTTTGCTTGGATTGTCGAAACATGGGTCTTATCATATCAATTGATTAGAATCACTAAAAGTTGTATCAATAAGATGAATGGTGTGGATTAATAAAATGGCTCAATTTATATGAAGGGTTTAGATCACTTAAAAAAAAGCTAGTAATATGAGAGTTTGGGATCACTCCAAACAACCGAAGCTTTTCAAAAGGCCAGCTCAATTGTGTGAAAGGTTTGAATCACTTTGCTTGGATTGTTGAAAGATGGGCCTCAGGATATCAATTCATTTGGATTATTAAAAATGACCTCGATAAGATGAATGGTGCGAATGAATAAAATGGCTCAATTTATATAAAGGGTTTGGATCATTTTAAATGAGCCAGTAATATGAGCGTTTGAGATCACTCCAAACAACCGAAGTATTTTAAAAGGTCAGCTCAGCTTTGTGAAGGGTTTGGATCACTTTGCTTAGATTGGTGAAAATGGGCCTTAGGAAATCAATTGATTTGGATCATTAAAAATAGCCTCAATAAGATGAATGGCGTGGATCAATAAAATGACTCAATTTATACAAAGGGTTTGGATTACTTAAAAAAGCCAATAATATGAACGTTTCGGATCACTCTTTACAACTTAGGCATTTCAAAATGTTAGCTCAACTATGTGAAAGGTTTGTATCATTTTGCTTGGATTATTGAAACATGGGCCTTAACATATCGATTGATTTGGATCATTAAAAAAGGCCTCAATAAGACGAATAGTGTGGATCAATAAAATGGCCTGAATTTATATGAAGGTTGAATAAAATAAAAAGAGCCAGTACTATGAACATTTGAGATCACTCGAAACAACCCAAGCATTGTAAAAGGTCACCTCAAATGTGTGAAGGGTTTGGATCACTTTGCTTGGATTGTTGAAACATGGGCCTGAGCAGATGAATTGATTTGGATCACTAAAAATGGCCTCAATTATAGATAATTAAAAATGGCCACAATTATAGATCATTAAAAATAGCTTCAATCAAACGAATGGTGCGGATCAGTAAAATGGCTCAATTTATATTGAGGGTTTGGATCACTTGAAAAGACCCAGTAATATGAACGTTTGGGATCACTCCAAACCACCCAAGCATTTCAAAACGTCTATGTGAAGGGGTTGGATCACTTTGCTTGAATTATTGAAACATGGGCCTTGTCATATCAATTGATTTGGATCACTAAAAATGGCCCTAATAAGAAGAACGGTGAGGATCAATAAAATGGTTCAATTAATATAGAAGTGTTTGGATCACTTAAAAAGAGCCGGTGATATGAACACTTAGGGATCACTCCAAACAACTCAAGCATTTCAAAAGGTCTACTCAACTGTGTGAAGGGTTTGGAACACTTTTCTAAGATTGTTGAACCAAAGGCCCTAGCATATCAATTGATTTGCAACCTCAATTAGGGATCACTAAAATTGGCCTCAATACGTTGAATGGTGTGGATCAATAAAATGGCTCAATTTATATAAAGGGTTTGGATCATTTAAAAAGAGCTATTAATATGAAAGTTTGGAATCACTCCAAGCAACCTAAGGATTTCAAAAGGTCAGCTCAATTGTGTGAAGGGTTTGGATCACTTTGCTTGGACTGTTAAAACATGAGCCTTAGCATATCGATTTATTTGGATCATTATAAGTGGCCTCAATAAGATGAATGGTGAGGATCAATAAAATGGCTCAATTTATAGAAAAGGGTTTGGATCACTTAAAAAGAGCCAGTGATATGAACGTTTGGGATCACTCCAAACCACCCAAGCATTTCAAAAGGTCACATCAATTTTGTGAAGGGTTTGGATCACTTTGATAGTTGAAACATGGGCCTTAACATATTAATTGATATGCAACACTAAAAATGTCATCAATTATGGATCATTAAAAACTGGCCCCAATTAGACAAATGGTGTGGATCAATAAAAGGGATCAATTTATATAAATGGTTTGTATCATTGAAAAAGAGACAGTAATACGAACGCTTGGGTGTCTCTCCAAACAACGAGCGTTTCAAAAGGTCAGCTCAACTATGTGAAGGGTTTGGATCACTTTGCTTGGTTTGTTGAAACCTGAGCCTTAGCATAACAATTGATTTGGATCATTAAAAATGGCGTCAATAAGATGAATGGTGTGGATCAATAAAACGGTTGATCACTTAAAAAGAGCCAGTAAAATGAACGTTTGGGATCACTTTAAACAACCGAAGCATCTCAAAAGGTCAGCTTAACTGTGTGAAGGATTCGGATCGCTTTGCGTGGATTGTTGAAACATGGGCCTTAGCATATCAATTTATTAGGATCACTAAAAATGGCCTTAATAAGACGATTGGTGTGGATCAAGAAAATTGCTCAATTTATATAAAGGGTTTGGATCACCTAAAAAGAGCCAGTAATATGAACGTTTGGGATCACTCCAAACAACCCAAGCATTTCAAAAGGTCAGCTCAACTGTGTGAAGGGTTTGGATCAGTTTGCGTGGATTGTTGAAACATGAGCCTTAGGACATCAAGTGACTTGCATCATTAAACATGGCCTCAATAAGACAAATAATGTGGATGAATAAAATGGCTCGATTTATATAAAGGGTTTGGATCACTTAAAAAGAGCTAGCAATATGAATGCTTTGGATCACTCTTAACAACCCAAGCATTTCAAAAGGTCAACTCAATCGTGTGAAGGGGTTTGGAACATTTTTCTTGGATAGTTGAAACATGAGCCTAAGCATATCAATTGATTTGCATTACTAAAAATGGCCTCAATTATGGATCACTAAAAACGGTCTCAATAAGATGAATGGTGTGGATCAATAAAACGGCTCAATTTATATAAAGGGTTTAGATCACTTAATACGAGCCAATAATATGAACGTTTGATATTACTCCAAACAACCCAAGCATTTCAAAAGGTCAGCTCAACAGTGTGAAGAATTTGGATCGCTTTTCTTGGATTGTTTCAAAATGGGCCTTAGCATATCAATTGATTTGGATCACTAACAATGGCCTCAATAAGATGAATGGCGTGGATCAGTAAAACGGCTTAATTTATATAACGCGTTTGGATCACTGAAAAAGTGCCAGCAATATGAACGTTTTGGATCACTCCAAACAACCCAAGCATTTCAAAAGGTCAGCTCAACTGTGTGAAGGGTTTGGATCACTTTGCTTGGATTGTCGAAACATGGGCCTTAGCATATCAATTGATTTGGATCACTAAAAATGACATCGATAAGACGAATAGTGTGGATCAATAAAATGGCACAATTTATAAAAAGGGTTCGGATCACTTAAAAAGAGCCAGTAATATGAACATTTGGGATAACTCCAAACAACCCAAGCATTTGAAAAGGTCAGCTCAACCGTGTGAAGGATTTGGATCACTTTGCTTGGATTGTTGAAACATGGGGCCTTAGCATATAAATTGATTTGGATCACTAAAAATGGCCTCAATTATGGATCATTAAAAATGGCCTCAATAAAAATATGGATCATTAAAAATGGATCAATAAAATGGCTCAATTTATATAAAGGGTTTGGATCAATTGAAAAGAGCCAGTAATATGAACGTTTGGGATCACTCTAAACCACCCAAGCATTTTGAAAGGTTTAGGTGAAGGGTTTGGATCACTTTGCTTGGATTGTTGAAACAAGGGAGTTGTCATATCAATTGATTTGGTTCGCTTTAAATGGCCTCATTAAGACGAATAGTGTGGATCATTAAAATGGCTCAATTTATATAAAGGGTTTGCATCACTTAAAAAGAGCTAGTAATATGAACGTTTGGGATCATTCCAAACAACCCAAGCATTTCAAAAGGTCAGCTCAACTCGATCACTTCAAGCATCCCAAGCATTTCAAAAAGGTAGGCCCATCCTATAAATGGTTTGGTTAGCAAAATGAGAGCATTCCTATAAATAGTTAGAATTAATAGATGTGTGCTGAATGATTATCAGTTTGGGTAATTGCAAAGGGACCCAACCATAAGATCGATTTTTACTAGTAAAACTAGAAAAGGATATTTTAATAGTTTGGATAAGTGAAAATGTGCCCATTGTGCATGACTCATGTACTTAATTGTTATAGACCTAATCATGTGAAGCGTCTGGATCACCGAATCATTAAAAGCGGCTCCAATCATCTGAAGCAAGTGGATCGCCGAATAAGCCCAATCATATATAAAGTCGAAATCCACTGAATTGGCCCAAGAATGTCAAAGCTTGCAATCCCTTGAAATGGCCCAAGAATGTTAAAGTTTTAGATCTCTAGAATGGGCCAAATCATGCGAACGGTTTGGATCGTTGCAAATAAACCTACCATATTAACTAAGTAATTGTATGAATGGTTTGGATAAGCGAAAACATGCCCGATCATTTGAATTATTAATGAACCTAAAGAGAGTTCATCAAAAGTCATATGGATCACTGAGAACTGACCTAAATGATGTGAATGACATCGATCAACTTAACATATCCATTGGCATGGGTCATTGAAAGCAGCCTCAATCATATGATGACTTTAGATCCATAAAAGTAGCACAAATCATATCATGCATTTAGATCATTGAATGAGCTAAATCATATAAACGGTTCAGATCCAATAAAATGGCCCAAGCATGTCAAAGTATTCTATTGATTGAAATGGCCTAAGAATATCAAAATTATGATCACTAGAATGGGGTCAAATCCTTTGAACAGTTTGTATCATTGTACACAAAGGTTCTTAGTCAGATCGCTCTACTCTCTCGTTTCCTCAGGCCCCCATCTTCAGTTCCATCGCACCCGTTCCACCACTGGTTCTATGGGGCTCCTCAACGGGTAGCGGCTTTTGTTTGGTTAGCAGGTAGGAAGAGAATTCTTATGGTTAATAACCTCTAAAGGAGAGCGAGGATCCTCCCGAACATTTGCCTCATGTGCATGGGGGAACGAAGAGTTGATTGATTATCTCTTTATTCAATGTCCTTTCGCCAAGAGGATATGGGATTATTTTCTTTCGACTTTTCAGGTGGAATGGGTTATGCCAAAATCGGTTCACGACTTGTTATGGGCGTGGCACGGAGGAAGGGGCAAAAAATCTCATTGGCGATTACTTCTCCTGGCCATTTTGTGGGCAATTTGGGGTTCTAGGAATGGGCAATGTTTCCAAAATGTAGAGGAGGGAATTCCTGTTGTGATTGGTAGGATTTCTTCCTTAGTTAAAGAGTGGGCAAGTTCGGCAAAGGCGGCCCCGCCTGCCCCTTTCCTTTAGTTTTTTGAGTGGTTGTTTTGGGCTTTGTATTCTTTTCCCGCTTTGTGGGTTTCTTCAATAAAATCGCTCTCATAAAAAAAAAAAAAAATTAATAGCCAACAATTCCTACGCACATCATAGTCAATCGGTAAATTGATATCAACCCTAACAATTTTTGTGTATGTGGAATCCCCCATGGGATGTAAAACATCAACATATTGGATTGTGAAACAATGGCCTTTGAATATCGATTGGTTTGGATTGATGAAAATGGCTGACTTCATATGATTTCGAATTCAATCACTAAACATAGCCCAATCATATGAACGATTTAATACATTTGAATAAGGGCAAGATCATATGAATAGTTTGGATCACTAGAAATTAACCCAATTAACATGATGGATTACTGAATAAACATGATAGATTACTGAATACGAGGCCAATAAAAAGAATGGTTTTATTATAGCAAAAGGGCCTAGTATGGATGAACCTTGTACTAAATCTACCAAACAAAGAAAAATCACAACTCTATAAAAACTAGCTAAGGATTTCAAATGGTCACATCAAGTGAGTGGAGGTTTTGTATCACTTGGATAGTTGAAACATGGGCCTTAACATATTAATTGATATGCAACATTAAAAATGGAATCAATTACGGATCACTTAAAATGGCCCCAATCAGACAAATGGTGTGGCTCATTAAAATGGATCAATTTATATAAATGGTTTGTATCATTAAAAAAGAGCCAATAATATAAACGCTTGGGTCTCTCCAAACAACCCAAGCATTTTAAAAGGTCAACTCAACTGTGTGAAGGGTTTGGATTACTTTGCTTGGATTGTCGAAACATGGGCCTTAGCAAAATAATTGATTTGGATCATTAAAAATGGCCTCAATAAGACGAATGGTGAGGATCAATAAAATGGTTGATCATTTAAAAAATGCCAGTAAGATGAACGTTTCGGATCACTTTAAACAACTGAAGCATATCAAAAGGTCAGCTTAGTTGTGTGAAGGAATTGGATCGCTTTGCTTGGATTGTTGAAACATGGGCCTTAGCATATCAATTGATTAGGATCACTAAAAATGGCCTCGATAAGGCGAATGGTGTGGATCAATAAGCTGGATCAATTTATATAAAGGGTTTGGATCACTTAAAAAAGTGCCAGTAATATGAACGTTTGGAATCGCTCCAAACAACCCAAGCATTTCAAAGGGTCAGCTCAACTGTGTGAAGGGATTGAATCACTTCGCTTGGATTGTTGAAACATGGGCCTTACGATATCAATTGATTTGGATCATTGAAAATGGCCACAATAAAATGAATGGTGTGGATGAATAAAATGGTTCAATTTATATAAAGCGTTTGGATCACTTGAAAAGAGCCAGTAATATGAATGTTTGGGATCACACAAAACAACCCAAGTATTTCAAAAGGTCAGCTCAACTGTGTGAAGGTTTTGGATCACTTTGCTTGGATTGTTGAAACATGGGCCTTAGGAAATAAATTGATTTGGATCATTGAAAATGGCCATAATAAGATGAATGGTGTGGATCAATAAAATGGCTCAATTTATACAAAGGATTTGGATCACTTAAAAAGATCCAGTAATATGAACGTTCCGGATCACTCCTAACAACCCACGCAATTCAAAAGGTCAGCTCAACTATGTTAAGGGTTTGAATCACTTTGTTTGGATTGTTGAAACATGGGCCTTAAGCATATCAATTGATTTGGACTACTAAAAAAGGCTTGAATAAGACGAATAGTGTGGATGAATAAAATGACTCAATTTATATGAAGGGTTTGGATCAGATAAAAAGAGCCAATAATATGAACGTTTGAGATCAATCCAAAAAACCCAAGCATTGAAAAAGATGAGCTCAACTATTTGAAGGGTTTGGATCACTTTGCTTGGATTATTGAAACATGGGCCCTACTAGATCAATTGATTTGGATCACTAAAAATGGCCTTGTTTATAGGTCATTAAAAATGGCTTCAATCAAACGAATGGTGTGGATCAATAAAATGGCTCATTTTCTATAGAGGGTTTGGAGCACTTGAAAAGACCTAGTAATATGAACGTTTGGTATCATTCCAAACCACCCAAGGATTTCAGAAGGTCCATGTGTTGGGTTTGCAACATGAGCCTTGTCATATCAATTGATTCGGATCACTAAAAATGGCCCCAATAAGAAGAATGGTGAGGATCAATAAAATGGCTCAATTAATATAAAAGGGTTTGGATCACTTGAAAAAGCTAGTGATATGAACACTTGCGATCATTCCAAACAACCCAAGCATTTCAAAAGGTTAGCTCAACCGTTTGAATCATATGGACCTTAGCATGTCAATTGATTTGCATCACTAAAAGTGGCCTCAATTATGTATCACTAAAAATGGTCTTAATACGACGAATTGTGTGGATCAATAAAATGGCTTAATTTAGATAAAGGGTGGATCATTCAAAGAGAGCTAGTAGTATGAACGTTTGGGATCACACCAAGCAACACAACCATTTCAAAACGTCAGCTCTACTGTGTGAATGGTTTGGATCACTTTGCTCGGATTGTTGAAACATGAGCCTTAACAACTTATTTGGATCACTCTAAGTGGCCTCAATAGTATGAATGGTGAGGAACAATAAAATGGCTCAATTTATATAAAAGGGTTTGGATCACTTAAAAAGAGCCAGTGATATGAACGTTTGGGATCACTCCAAACCACCCAAGCATTTCAAAAGGTCACATCAACTGTGTGAAGGGTTTGTATCACTTGGATAGTTGAAACATGGCCCTTAACATATTAATTGATATGCAACACTAAAAATGGCATCAATTATGGATCACTAAAAATGGCCCCAATCAGACAAATGGTGTGGATTAATAAAGGGATCAATTTATATAAATGGTTTGTATTATTGAAAAAGAGCCAGTAATATAAACGCTTGGGTCTTTCCAAACAACCCAAGCATTTCAAAAGGTCAACTCAACTATGTGAAGGGTTTAGATCACTTAGCGTGGATTGTTGAAACATGGGCCTTAGCATAACAATTGATTTGGATCATTAAAAATGGCCTGGATAAGACGAATGGTGAGGATCAATAAAACGATTGATCATTTAAAAAGAGCTAGTAAAATGAATGTTTGGGATCACTTTAAACAACCGAGGCCTTTCAAAAGATCAGCTCAATTGTGTGAAGGATTTGGATCGCTTTGCTTGTATTGTTGAAACATGGGCCTTAGCACATCAATTGATTAGGATCACTAAAAATGGCTTCAATAAGACGAATGGTGTTGATGAATAAAATGGTTCAATTTATATAAAGGGTTTGGATTACTTAAAAAATAGCCAGTAATATGAACGTTTGAGATCACTCCAAACAACCCAAGCATTTCAAAAGGTCAGCTCAACTGTGTGAAGGGATTGAATCACTTTGTTTGGATTGTTCAAACATGGGCCTCAAGATATCAATTGATTTGGATAATTAAAAATGGCCTCAATAAGACGAATAGTGTGGATGAATAAAATGGCTGAATTTATATAAAGGGTTTGGATCACTTGAAAAGAGTCAGTAATATGAATGATTGGGATCACTCAAAACAGCCCAAGTATTTCAAAAGGTCAGCTCAAATGTGTGAAGGGTTTGGTTCACTTTGCTTGGATTGTTGAAACACGGGCCTTAGGAAATCAATTGATTTGGAGCATTAAAAATGGCCACAATAAGATGAATGGTGTGGATTAATAAAATGGCTCAATTTATACAAAGGGTTTGGATCACTTAAAAAGAGCCGGTAATATGAATGTTTCGAATCACTCCTAACCACCCAGGCATTTCAAAAGGTTATCTTAACTTTGTGAATGGTTTTGATCACTTTGCTTGGATTGTTGAAACATGGGCCATAGCATAACAATTGATTTGGATCACTAAAAAATGCCACAATGAGACGAATAATGTGGATCAATAAAATGGTTGAATTTATATGAAGGGTTTGGATGAAAAAAAAAAGAGCCAGTAATATGAACAGTTTGAGCATTGCAAAAGGTCAGCTCAACTGTGTGAAGGGTTTGGATTACTTTGCTTGGATTGTTGAAACATGAGCCTAAGCAGATCAATTGATTTGGGTAACTAAAAATGGCCTCAATCAAACGAATGGTGTGGATTAATAAAATTGTTCAATTTATATAGATGGTTTGGATCACTTGAAAAGACCTAGTAATATGAACATTTGGGATCAATCCAAACCACCCAAGCATTTCAAAAGGTCAAAGCAAAGGGTTTGCATCACTTTGCTTGGATTGTTGAAACATGGGCCTTGTCCTACCAATTGATTTGGATCACTAAAAATGGCCCAAATAAGACGAATGGTGAGGAACAATAAAATGGCTCAATTGATATAAGTGTTTGGATCACTTGAAAAGAGCCAGTGATATGAACACTTGGGATCACTCCAAACAACCCAAGCGTTGCAAAAGGTCAGCTTAGCCGTGTGAAGGGTATGGAACACTTTTCTTGGATTGTTGAAGGGTTTGGATCAGATAAAAAGAGCCTGTAATATGAATGTTTGGGATAACTCCAAACAACCCAAGCATTTCAAAAGGTATATGTGATGGGTTTGGATCACTTTGCTTGGATTGTTGAAACATGAGCCTAGTCATATCAATTGATTTGGATCACTAAAAATGGCACCAATAAGAAGAATGGTGAGGATAAATAAAATGGGTCAATTAATATAAAAGGGTTTGGATCACATAAAAAGAGCTAGTGATATGAACACTTGGGATCACTCCAAACAACCCAAGCATTTCAAAAGGTTAGCTCAACTGTGTGAAGAGTTTGGAACACTTTTCTTGGATTGTTAAAACATGGGCCTTAGCATATAAATTTATTTGCATCACTAAAAATGGCCTCAATTATGGATCACTAAAAATGGTCTTGATATGAGGAGTTGTGTGGATGAATAAAATGAGTCAATTTATATAAAGGGTTTGGATCATTTAAAAAGAGCTAGTCGTATGAACGTTTGTGATCACTCCAGGCAACCAAAGCATTTCATAAGGTCAGCTCTACTGTGTGAAGGGTTTGGATCACTTTGCTTGGATTGTTGAAACATGAGCCTTAGCATATCGATTTATTTGGATCACTATAAGTAGCCTCAATAGGATGAATGGTGAAGATCAATAAAAAGGCTCAATTTATATAAAAGGGTTTGGATCACTTAAAAAGAGCCAGTGATATGAACATTTGGGATCACTCCAAACCACCCGAGCATTTCAAAAGGTCACATCAATTGTGTGAAGGGTTTGGATCACTTGGATAGTTGAAAAATGGGCCTTAACATATTAATTGATATGCATCATTACAAATGGCCTCAATTATGGATCACCAAAAATGGCCCAAATCAGACAAATGGTGTAGATCAATAAAAGGGATCAATTTATATAAATGAATTGTATCACTAAAAAAGAGCCAATAATATGAACGCTTGGGTCTCTCCAAACAACGCAAACATTTCAAAATGTCAACTCAACTAAGTGAAGGGCTTGGATCACTTTGCTTGGATTGTTGAAACATGGGCCTAAGCATAACAATTGATTTGGATCATTAAAAATGGCCTCAATAAGACGAAGGGTGTGGATCAATAAAACAATTGATCACCTAAAAAGAGGGAGTAAAATGAACTTTTCAGATCACTTTAAACAACCTAAGCATTTCAAAATGTCAGCTCAACCGTGTGAAGGATTTAGTTTGCTTTGCTTGGATTGTTGAAACATGGGCCTTAGCATATTAATTGACTAGGATCACTAAAAATGGCCTTAATAAGACAAATAGTATGGGATCAATAAAATGGCTCAATTTATATAAAGGGTTTGTATCACTTAAAGAGAGCCATTAACACAAACGCTTGGTATCACTCCAAATAACCCAAGCATTTCAAAAGGTCAGCTCAACAATGTAAAGGGTTTGGATCACTTTGCATGGATTGTTGAAACATGGGCCTTAGGATATCAATTGATTTGGCTAATTAAAAATGGCCTCAATAAAACGAATGGAGTGAATGAATAAAATGGCTTGATTAATAAAAAGGGTTTGGATCACTTAAAAAGAGCCAATAATATGAACGTTTGCGATCACTCCTTACAACCCAGACATTTCAAAAGGCCAGCCCAGCTATGTGAAGGGTTTGGATCACTTTGCTTGGATTATTGAAACATGGGCCTTAGCGTATCAATTGATTTGGATCAATAAGAGTGGCCTCAATAAGACGAATATTGTGGATAAATAAAATAGCTCAATTTATATGAAGGGTTTGAATCACATAAATTGAATCAGTAATATGAACGCTAAAGATCACTTCAAGCAACCCAAGCATTGCAAAAGGTCGACTCAACTGTGTGAAGCGTTTGGATCACTTTGCTTGGATTGTTGAAACATGGGTCTTACCATATCAATTGATTTGAATCACTAGAAATGGCCTCAATAAGACAAATGGTGTGGATAAATAAAATGACTCAATTTATATTAAGGGTTTGAATCACTTAAAAAGAGCTAGTAATATGAACGTTTGGGGTCACTCCTAAGTCCTAACAACGTAGGCATTTCAAAAGGTTAGCTCAACTGTGTGAAGGGTTTGGATCACTTTGCTTGGATTGTTGAAACATGAGCCTTAGCATATTAATTGATTTGGATCTATAGAAATGGCCTCAATAAGATGGCTTAATTTATACGAAGGGTTTGGATCACATAAAAAGAGCGAGTAATATGAATGTTTCAGATCACTCCAAACAACCAACGCTTTGCAAAAGGTTAGCGCAACTGTGTGAAGGGTTTGGATTACTTTGTTTGGATTGTTGAAATATGGCCCCTAACATATCAATTGATTTAGATCGCTAAAAATGGCCTCAATTTTGGATCATTAAATATGGCCTCAATAAGACGAATGGTGTGGAACAATAAAATGGCTCAATTTCTATAGAGGGTTTGGATCACTTGAAAAGAGCCAGTAATATGAACATTTGAGATCACTCCAAACCACACAAGTATTTTAAAAGGTCTATGTGAAAGGTTTGGATCACTTGAAAAGAGCCAGTAATATGAACATTTGAGATCACTACAAACCACAAAAACATTTCAAAAGGTCTATGTGAAAGGTTTGGATCACTTTGCTTGGATTGCTGAAACATGGGCCTTGACATATCAATTGATTTGGATCACTAAAAATAGCCCCGCTAAGAAGAATGGTGAGGATTTATAAAATGGCTTAATTAATATAAAAGGGTTTGGATCACTTAAAAACAACCAGTTATATGAGCACATGGCATCACTCCAAACAAACCAAGAATTTCAAAAGGTCAACTCAACCGTGTGAAGGGTTTTGAACACTATTCCTGAATTTTTAAAACATGGGCCATAGCATATCAATTGATTTGCATCACTAAAATTGGCCTCAATTACGGATCAGTAAAAACGGCCTCAATAAGATGAATGGTGTGGATCAATTAAATCGCTCAATTTATATAAAGGGTTTGGATTATTTAAAAAGAGTTAGTAATATGAACGTTTGGGATCACTCTAACCAACCCAAGCATTTTAAAAGGTCAGCTTAACTATGTGAAGGGTTTGGGGATCACTTTGCTTGGAACGTTGAAACACGAGGCTTGCATATCAATTGATTTAGATGACTGCCTCAAATTGACGAATGGTGAGGATCAATAAAATGGCTCAGTTTATATAAAAGGGTTTGGAACACTTCAAAAGTGCCAATGATATGAATGTATGGGATCACTCCAAACCACCCAAGCATTTCAAAAGGTCACATCAACTGTGTGAAGGGTTTGGATCACTTGGATTGATGAAATATGGGCTTTAGTATATTAATTTATATGCATCTCTAAAAATGCCCTCAATTCTGGATTACTAAAAATGTCCTCAATAAGACGAATGGTGTGGATCAATAAAAGGGCTCAGTTAATATGAACGCTTGGGTCTCTCCAAACAACCGAAGCATTATCAAAGGGTCGGCTCAACCGTTTGAAGGATTTGGATCGCTTTGCATTGATTGTTAAAACATGGGCCTTAGCATACCAATTTATTAGGATCACTAAAAATGGCCTCAATAAGAATGCTTTGGATCAATAAAATGGCTCAACTTATATAAAGGGTTTGAATCATTGAGAAAGAGCCAGTAATATGAACGTTTGGGACCACTCCAAACAACCCAAGAATTTGAAACGGTCAACTCAACTGTGTGAAGGGCATGGATCACTTTCCTTGGATTGTTGAAACATGGGCATTTGCATATTAATTGATTTGGATAACTAAAAATGGCCTCGATAAGACGACTAGTTTGGATCAATAAATTGGCTCAATTTTCATAAATGGTTTGGATCACTTAAAAAGAGGGAGAAAGATGAACGTTTAAGATAACTCCAAACAACCCAAGCATTTCCAAAGGTCAGCTCAACTGTGTGAAGGATTTGGATGACTTTGCGTGGATTGTTGAAACCTAGGGCCTTAGCGTATCAATTCATTTGAATATTTAAAATTGGCCTTAATTATGGATCATTAAAAATGGTCCTCAATAAGACGAATGGTGTGGATCAATAAAATGACTCAATTTATATAAAGAGTTTGGATCACCTTGAAAGAGTCAGTTATATGAACGTTTGGGATCACTCCAAACCTTCCATGCATTTCAACAGGTGTATGTGATGGGCTTGGATCACTTTGCTCAGATTGTTGAAACATGGGCCTTAACATATCAATTGATTTGCTTCACTAAAAATGGCCTCAATAAGACAAATGCTGTTGATCAATAAAATGGCTCGATTTATATAAAGGGTTTGGATCACTTAAAAATAGCCAATAATACGAACGTTTGGGTTCGCTCGAAACAACCCAAGTATTTCAAAAGGTCAGCTCAACTATGTGAAGGGTTTGGATCACTCTGCTTGGATTGTTGAAACACGGGCCTTAGGAAATCAATTGATTTGGATGATTAAAAATGGCCTCGAAAAGATGAATGGAGTGGATTAATAAAATGGCTCAATTTATACAAGGTTTGGATAAGATAAAAAGAGCCAGTAATATGAACGCATGAGGTCACTCCAAACAACCCAAGCATTGAAAAATGTCAACTCAACTGTGCGAAGGGTTTGGATCACTTTACTTGGATTGTTGAAACATGGGCCTTAGCAGATCAATTGATTTGGATCACTAAAATGGCCTCAATTATAGATCATTAAAAATGGCCTGAATCAAACGAACGGTATGGATCAATAAAATGGCTCAATTTATACATAGGGTTTGGATCACTTGAAAAGACTCAGTAATTTGAACGTTTGTGATCACTCGAAACCAACCAAGCATTTCAAAAGGTCTATGTGATGGGTTTGGGTCACATTGCTTGGATTGTTGAAACATGGACCTTGTCAAATCAATTGATTTGGATAACAAAAAAATGGCCCCAAGAAGAAGAATAGTGAGGATCAATAAAATGGCTCGATTAATACAAAAGGGTTTGGATCACTTAAAAAGAGCCAATTATATGAACTCCTGGGATCACTCCAAACAACCCAAGTATTTCAAAAGTTCAGCTCAACCGTGTGAAGGGTTTAGAAACTTTTCTTGGATTGTTGAATTATGGGCCTTAGCATATCAATTGATTCACATCACTAAAAATGGCCTCAATTATGGATCACTAAAAATAGACTCAACACGGCGAATGGTGTGAATCAATAAAATGGCTTAATTTGTGTAAAGGGTTTGGATCATTTAAAAAGCGCAAGTAGTAGGAACGTTTGGTATCACTCCAAGCAACCCAAGCATTTCAAAAGGTCAACTCAATTGTGTGAAGGGTTCGGATCACTTTGCTTAGATAGTTGAAACATGATCCTTAGCATATCAATTTATTTGGATTACTATAAGTGGCCTCAATAGGATGAATGGTGAGGATAAAAAAAATGGTTCAATTTATATAAAAGGGTTTGGATCACTTAAAAAGAGCCAGTGATATGAACGTTTGGGGTCACTCATAACAATGTAGGCATGTCAAAAGGTCAACTCAACTGTGTGATGGGTTTGGATCACTTTGCTTGGTTTGTTGAAACATGGGCCTTAGCATATTAATTGATTTAGATCTATAGAAATGGCCTCAATAAGATAAATAGTGTGCATAAATAAAATGGCTCAATTTATATGAACGGTTTGGATCACATAAAAAGAGCTAGTAATATGAACGTTTCAGATCACTGCAAACAACCAACGCTTTGCAAAAGCTTAGCGCAACTGTGTGGAGGGTTTGGATTACTTTGCTTGGATTTTTGAAACATGGGCCTTAACATATCAATTGATTTGGATTGCTAAAAATGGCCTCAATTTTGGACCTTTAAAGATGGCCTCACTAGGACGAATGATGTGGATCAATAAAACGGCTCAATTTCTATCGACGGTTTGGATCACTTGAAAAGAGCCAGTAATATGAACAATTGAGATCACTCCAAACCACACAAGCATTTCAAAAGGTCTATGTCAAAGGTTTGGATCACTTTGCATGGATTGTTGAAACATGGGCCTTGTCATATCAATTGATTTGGATCACTAAAAATGGCCCCACTAAGAAGAATGGTGAGGATTTATAAAATGACTCAATTAATATAAAAGGGTTTAGATCACTTAAAAAGAGCCAGTGATATGAACACATGGCATCACTCTAAACAAACAAAGAATTTCAAAAGATCAGCTCAACCGTGTGAAGGGTTTGGAACACTTTTCCTGAATTTTTTAAACATGGGCCATAGCATATCAAATGATTTGCATCACTAAAAATGGCCTCAATTATGGATTAATAAAAATGGCCTCAATAAGATGAATGGTGTGGATCAATAAAATCGCTCAATTTATATGAAGGGTTTGGATAATTTAAAAAGAGCTAGAAATATGAATGTTTGGGATCACTCCAACCAACCCAAGCATTTTAAAAGGTTAGCTCAACTGTGTGAAGGATTTGGATCACTTTGCTTGGATTATTGAAACACGAGGCTAACATATCAATTGATTTAGATCACTAAAAGTGGCCTTAAATGGAAAAATGGTGAGGATCAATAAAATGGCTCTGTTTATATAAAAGGGTTTGGATCACTTCAAAAGTGCTAGTGAGATGAACGTATAGGATTACTCCAAACCACCCAAGCATTTCAAAAGGTCACATCAATTGTGTGAAGGGTTTGGATCACTTAGATTGACGAAACATGGGCTTTACTATATTAATTGATATGCATCTCTAAAAATGCCCTCAATTCTGAATCACTAAAAATGTCCTCAATAAGACGAATGGTGTGGATCAATAAAAGGGCTCAGTTAATATGAACACTTGGGTCTCTCCAAACAACCTAAGCATTACAAAGGGTCGGCTCAATTGTTTGAAGGATTTGGATCGCTTTGCATTGATTGTTAAAACATGGGCCTTAGCATACCAATTTATTAGGATCACTAAAAATGGCCTCAATAAGAATGCTTTGGATCAATAAAATGGCTCAACTTATATAAAGGGTTTCAATCATTGAGAAAGAGCCAATAATATGAACGTTTGGGACCACTCCGAACAACCCAAGAATTTGAAACGGTCAGCTCAACTGTGTGAAGGGCATGGATCACTTTCCTTGGATTGTTGAAACATGGGCATTTGCATATCAATTGATTTGGATAACTAAAAATGGCCTCGATAAGACGACTAGTTTGGATCAATAAAATGGCTTAATTTTCATAAATGGTTTGGATCACTTAAAAAGAGGGAGAAAGATGAACGTTTAAGATAACTCCAAACAACCCAAGCATTTCCAAAGGTCATCTGAACTGTGTGAAGGGTTTGGATGACTTTGCGTGGATTGTTGAAACCTAGGGCCTTAGCATATCAATTGATTTAGATATTTAAAATTGGCCTCAATTATGGATCATTAAAAATGGCCTCAATAAGACGAATGGTGTGGATCAATTAAATGGCTCAATTTATATAAAGAGTTTGGATCACCTTAAAAGAATCAGTAATATGAACGTTTGGGATCACTCCAAACCTCCCATGCATTTCAAAAGGTCTATGTGATGGGCTAGGATCACTTTGCTTGGATTGTTGAAACATGGGCCTTAACATATCAATTTATTAGCTTCACTAAAAATGGCCTCAATAATGGATCACTAAAAATGGCCTTAATAAGACAAATGGTGTTGATCAATAAAATGGCTCAATTTATATAAAGGGTTTGGATCACTTAAAAATATCCAGTAATATGAACGTTTGGGATCACTCCAAACAACCCAAGCATTGCAAGAGGTCAGCTCAACTGTGTGAAGGGTTTGGATCACTTTGCTTGGATTATTGAAACATGGGCCTTAGGAAATCAATTGATTTGGATGATTAAAAATGGCCTCAATAAGACGATTGGTGTGGATCAAGAAAATTGCTCAATTTACATAAAGGGTTTGGATCACCTAAAAAG